>CM057227.1:64625066-74625066 GCA_029891385.1 Erythroxylum novogranatense | reverse complement strand
GATTAATAGTCTTTCAGCAGATTTATCAACATTTACTGAAAGTATAGAAAGGATGAATGATATAATTAGAAAATATAGATATCCAAATGATAAGAGTGGTTTTTTTTCATAATAGAGTTTTGTTCCTAACAGAAAGAAAAAGAAACAATATTCTTGTTACTCAATGAATAATTGTAAGTCTAATCCCAAAAGACCTAAGAAAATATGGGTACCTAAGAGAGACATAATATATACTGCAAATCTCCTTTCTTGGAAAAAGCAACTAGCACCAATGGTACTTGGACAGTGGATGCTCACGACATATGACGAGAAGAAGGTCTATGTTCCTAGACCTCTAAAATAAGTAAGGAGGATGTTAGATCTCGAACTTTTTTTAGAAGACTAGAACTATTAAATGAGAAATTTTGGTGATTAGTCATGAGTAAAGAACAAATGATGAAAATTCTTGAATTAGAAATGATAGACAAGATTATAATAGTAAATGAGAAGTGTGATAGATTCATGTTTTGCTTTGGTGTTTTTGGTGGATGAGAGGTTATGAAATGGGAAAAATTAAGGTGAAAATTAAAAGTAAAATAAAAGAAAAAATGAAGTTGAATACATGTAGTAAGTTGATGAAGGATACGTATATATGTGTATGTTCTATTATTGGTGTTTATGATTAATCATGGACTATAATTTCTTTATGGATGATACTGATTTGAAATGAAGTTGAGAACTGGGTGCAGTACATTAGTGGATGAATGAAAAATTTATGTTTTGAATTCGAGAAAAATTATGGATTGATATAGGTTGAATTAGAGAAAGGTGTCTTCTACGAAGTTATAGATCTTTCTTTTAGCTTTCCAATAGTATATAGTATATAATTTTTGGATATCAGAGTTGAAAGTTATGATCCTTATAAGGGGATATGCTCAGGAGTATAGATCATATCATCTGTGATAACGTCATATCGTCTGTAAAGATAAATCATCTGTGATGATGGCATATCATCTGTGATGACATCATATCGTTTGTGATGATATCATATCGTCTGTAGAGATGTATTGTCTGTGATAACATCATATCGCATGTGATGATGTCATATCATCTGTGAACATGTATCATATGTAAAGATGTATCGTCTGTAGAGACGTATCATCTGTGATGACGTCATATCGTCTGTGATGACGTCATATCGTCTTAAGTTGACTTTGTTTCATCTTTAGTTAACTTTGTTTCGTCTTAAGATTTGCATCATTTTAAGTTAACTTTGATTCATCTTAAGTTGACTTTGTTTCGTCTACTTTTTGCTTTGTCTGCTCTTTGATTCATCTGCTTTCAATTCGTCTGCTTTGTGCTTCGTCTGTTTCTCTCAATTCGTTTGACCTTTCATCTTAGGTTGACTTTCTACTTCGTCTTACGTTGACCAGAACATCTTCTGGTCTAAATTTGACACTCTAGACAATATAATTTGTCTTTAAGGTCTCTTAAAAGTTTTAGACCTTGAATTCCTCTTTTGAACCATCTAAAGAACAACCTAATCCGATATTTGTAGGGAAAGTTATGAAAATTTTCCCAATTCGTTTGCTTTTTCGTTTGATTTCGTCTGATCTTATTGTCTGTTCCATTTTTGACCCTTTAAACGATAGAATTTGTCTTTGAGGTCTTCATAAAATTTGTAGATATTGAAATCTTCTTTTGAACCATTTAAATAAAACCCTAATTTGATATCTGTAGGGAAAGTTATCACAATTTTTCCAATTCGTCTATTTTTTCAATTCGTCTATTTTTTCGTTTGGTTTCATCTGATCCTATCGTCTGCTATATGTTTGACCCTTCAAAATATAGAACATGTCTCTCAATTCTTCATAAAAGTTATAGATATTGAATTCTTCTTTCTAAGCATCTAAAAAACACCCAAATCCGATATCTGTAGGAAAAGTTATGATAATTTCCCCAATTTGTCTACTTTTTCAATTCGTTTGTTTTTTCGTTTGGTTTCATCTGATCCTATTGTCTAGTCCACTTTTGACCCTTCAGATGATAGAATTTATTTTCAAGTCCTTCAACAATGTTGTAGATCTTAGAGTCCTATTTGAAACCATTCTAAGATGATATTGATTAGACATCTCTAGTGAAAGTTATGCAAATGTTCCCGATATAGGTTCAATATGATTGAGAACAAAACTTTGTTTGATTCTTTCTGCCATAACTTTGTTATCCGATCTCCAAATGAAGTGATTCTTAAGCCAATAGTTTATTAACACATTTTTCTGTCCCTCCATATAATTTTATATCATTTGTTATTGATTTTAAAAAGATGGATTGAATCAAGGTAAGGGTATCGATTGAAAGAATATGAATTGGATGTTACTGGACATACTTTGGTATTTTGAATATATTTGGACCTATAGGATTCCAAATGAGATGGTTATTATTTAAAGATAAATTAGAGACATGGAGCTACAAATGGTATGAAGAAATCAGAATTTAATTTAGCCTCTAAGATTTTCAAATTCTGGATGGAAGTTGGGTATAGTATATTGATTCAGTCTAACAATAGTCTGAAATGTTTGGGCCCTAACTTTCAGATTTCTGAACCAAATGGATTGATTTTGGTGTCATTAGAGACTTAAGACAAGGGAGAACATTTTTTTAGAAGAAAAAGTTATGTCAGAATGTTCAAGGGTATTGTTGGCAAGACACTTAAGCATAAAAAGACATAAGGCATAAGTGGAAGGGAAAATGGGGCATTTCTCACTCATTAAGGGTATAATTGAAAGAAGAAGTGTTATCTTGCATTTTAAGAAGAGAGGAGAACGAAAATTGAAGAAAAAAAGAGAGAGTGTCATGACAAAGAGAGAGAAATATGAAGAGAAGAAGAGAAGGAGAGAAAGAAGAGAAATAAGTTAGGGTTTGATTTTTCTTAGTCTTTAAGAGAGATTTTGGAGCTATTCAAGAAGCAAAAAAGGTAGAGGAACAGAACAACTTCCATTTGAGCTAAAAATCCCTTCATTTGGTGAAGAATGAAGGGAACCAAGAGAATCCTACCCAAGAGCAAGGGGAAAGACAATCTTGACTTGGATTTTTGCAAACAAATTTGGTGGGTAATATATTTATGGTTATTGTGTAAATAGGCATTTTGCCTATGTGTGTGTATATGCTAGAATTGCTAAATTGTGAATTACTATGACGTGTTTTATATTATGTATTGATAGATGTATGACATTTTGATATAACTGAATTGTGATTTTGATCATGTTATACCTTGATACCTGTCATGGCATTTTGTATAAATGAAAAGAAAGGAAAAAGCATGAAAAGTATGAAAGCATTTCATAAAATATTTTGAGAATGATTATGTGCTTCTATTTGAGTGAGAGTGGAACTATTATGTTCATCACGTGCACGTTGAGAAGAGCCTTCTCCTGACTGCCCGCTTGTGGCATATAAGCTCCGAAATTGGACTCATTTTGTTCATGGGGTAAACTTCGGTTTCTCCATTCTGTTTCCATGGAACCCTTGAGCCAATTATTTGTGCATTGCATAATTGAACTGTCAAGTATGATGTATGTTTGAGTGTTATGTTTTGATGGATGAGTCTTCATGATATGTTCTATGTGATGACATTCAAATTATGAATTTTTTGAGCTTGAAGTGTGAATGATAAAATTGCTAAATTAAATGGGATATATATACGCATACTTTGGTATATTTATATATATGTGTGTGTGCCTAAATTATATAGCTCGTTGCCAATGACTATAAATATATGAGTCACTGAGCTGTATAGCTTACCCCCTTATTCCCTCCTCAGGTGCAGAAAGAGACGAATAGCAATCCTTGCAAGACATCGAAACTCCAAGATAGTTAGAGACTTTTGTAATTAAGTTAGTTAAGGAAAATTTTGTATTTTAGAAGCTTTTTAAGCATAAGCATTCAATTATATCATGTGTATTTTGTATTTTGTATTTGTATTAAGCCAACGGTGCGACGTTTGGTATGTAAATAAAGTTTTTCAAACTCTTTTACATTGGTAATGAAATGATAGATTGAAGTAGTTTCGGTTGTGTATGTTCATAATTGACTTCCTTGCTAAAATGGTTGAGTTTAAGTAATAAGCTTGTTTGATGTTGACTGTTGTGGGAATGTCACCTTTATGAGACAACGGGCTTTATATGCCTCTGAATTGTTGGGCTCCAGAAATAGAGTTCAACATCTTGTGGTATTAGAGCTTAAGTTTTTCCTAGGCTCAGAATGTATAGTGTTATGAATTGGTAGGCTATGTGATTCATTGTTGTATTGTGAATTGATGTGTTGCATTAAGTGACATGCATATCATGCATACATGTAGGAAATAAGATTAGAATGAAAGTAAGCTGAAAGATGATGTCTTATCGAAAGAGTAAGATGCCACCTCGTAAAAGAACCCAAAGAGTTTTGTAAGGATCTGCTGCACCTGATTCCTCACCATTAGAGAAGGGTACTAATGAGAATAGAATCCTGATAATTGCAATCGTATGAGTCACATGTATGAACTTCTGTTAAGAGCTTGGACTATTAGAAACAATGAGAAGAATGGTGTTGTATCAAAGTGTAAGATGAGGAAAGTTTGTGGATATTTAGAAATAAAAAATATGACGTAGTCCGATATGTTAAACAAAGATGTAGTATTTATTGTTGTGTTAGAGAATAAAGTAACGAAATTTCATGTGGATATGTACTTGAATTGATGTGGATGTGAAAAGGTTTTTATGAATCGACTGAGAAAGAGATAGAGACAGGGTGAAAATGACAAGATTTAAGGTGTACAAGCAAGGTGGAATTGAACGATTGAACTCGAAATTTATGATCTAGTATAAGATTGTGCTAGTAAATTGAGATCAGAATTTCAAGATAGCTATGTGTCTATAATTCTAAATTAATTAAGAATGTACATATGGAAAGTGAAACAAATGATAGTGATATATGTAGAAGTTATAAAGGTTATGTCGACTAGTTATTATGAGTACATATTTGATAATATGGTTAAATTGGTGAATAATATGATTGAGTGCATATGAGATCTATATTTGGATACGGTATAGGAGATAATCTATGATCCCTATAGTTAAAGATTATGAGATGAATTAGAGTAATGAGATGGAAGTATGGTATAGGTGATTATGCTGAAAGGTAACTACGATGGAGTAGAAATTTTTTAATATTCATAGAATATTCAAAGGTTGGTCAGAATCAATTGTGATTGATGCATCATTAGCATGAGATATAAATTGGTGACTTGCTGAAATTACTTATATATATATGATGTAATGATCTTGATGGTGCATACCAAAATACAAGAGTAAACGAATATGCCTCTTATTTCATTGAGTTTTATTATAGAGGATATTTTGATCATGTAAAGTGTGGCAGAGATTGAAATTATTGAAAAGTCATGAATAGTTGAAATTGATTACTTTGTGTTGGGACCCCGATCTTTGAGTGAAAATTTGGAAATAATAAATGAAATTAAATGAGTGTTTTTGTATGTGAATTATGTTGTAGATGATTATGAAATTGGAATGTAAAGTATGTATGGATGATGAGTTGAGAAACCTTAAGCATGAACAATGGTTATATATGTAAGATATTATTTGGTGAATGACAAGATAAATCATATGAATTGAGGTTGAGTATTGGATAAATTCCAATGGCAAATTGAATTGTTGAATGAGGTTGAAATAGAACAAGTGAAGTTACCATGAATGTTAAGTTTTGCATGAGGAGAAAAATGTGTATGCTGATTTAAGGGAAATTCGGGAATAGTTGAAATAGAATTGGTCAAAGTTGCCTTCTTCGAAGTTGTAGTTTGTTCTTTTATCTTTACAACGATACCAAGTATGCAAGTTTTCGAGATTGGAGTTAAGAGTTATGATTGATGCAAGTTATGATGTTGCATAAGATTTGTGGTTGTGATAGCTTTGATGTATGTTTGAAATTTGAGGTTTTGATGAACCAATTAAGTTGAGATTTGAGAATTTTATGAATTGAATTTGTTGTTTGAATTGTTATGAAGTTTTTAGGCCATTGAATAAGTGAATTTGTGAAGATTATAAGTGTATATAGTGTTAGGATGATTGTTGGAAGCATTGGAGAAGGTTGAAGGGGTTTTGGGAAACCCATGTCCATTAAACAGACATGGAAGTCCGTTTAACGGACCTTCTCGGGTCAAAAGGACCCCTTGTTTCACACATGTTTGTTAGACGGACATGGATGTCCATTTAACGGACTTTCTCGGATGAAATGGTGCTTCCAAGGCTGTGAATGTCTGTTAAACGAACATTCACGGGTCAACTTGTGAAAATTGAGATTTTTGACCATTTTAGAGGCCGAATATGATTTTTTGGTCTTCATAAGAGTTCTATATCAAGAATTCTATTTGCAAATGGTCCAAGAAAGAAATCAATCCGACTTCTAGATTGAAAGTTATGGCGATTGTGCCAAGAGAGGTACAAATTGATTTAAGGTTTAAGCATGGGTTATTCTTTTGGGAATAACTCACTCATCCGACCTCCAATTGAGGTGATTCTTAGACAAATAGATTTATAAGACATGTATCCTTATCTTCATGAAAATTTGTGTTATTTGGAGTTGAATTGAAAAAGTTTTATTGAAATATATTGAGAGGTCGATTGGAAGAGCATAACGGGGTTATAGACATACGTTAGATTTTTAAGTATATCTTGAGCTATAGAACTCCGATTGGAATGATTCTTTCTTCAAAATGATCAAGAGACATAGGGATTAATGTTTGGAATTATAGAAAGAAGTTGAACCAATAAGGAATAAGGTGATTTTCTTGGAATACGCTCACGTCTTATGATAATCGGGACGATTTGTTTCCTTCTGATTTTGCTATTTTCCTTCTTCATCCGACCTTGTCCAATTTTTTGCTTATATCTTTTCCGTTCGACATCGGATTGACTTGGTTTTCAAAGTGTTGGATTACTAAGACATCCCTCTATCTGTCCATGGATAATTATGAATTTTAGAGATTTAATTGAGGAAGATTGTTTGAATCAAAGTGAGTTAGGAAAGTTTCTAAACATAGTTTTAGTATTTTGAAAAATTCTCGATCAGTGGTGATCCGATTGAAGTGACTCTTGAGGCAACATAAAATTAAGACATGGGGCTATAAGTCATATGAAGAAATTAAATTTCAATTTAGCCCCTAAGACTTTCAATTTCTGAATTTAAATGTGGATTAGTGTTCAGTCTTGGATTAGGAACATCTGAAAGCTTTTTGGCCATAACTTTTGTTCTAGTAATCCAAATGAGGTGATTCTTGATTTGGATTAAACTATAGAAATAGAGCTACAAATGTTAAGAAGGGATTAAGTTTCAATTTAGTCTTTAAGAATGTCAAATTTTGGATGGAAATAAAGTGCTGGAAAATATTTTAGCAAAATGACAGTCCGAAATATTTGGACTTTAACTTTTGATGTAGTATAAAAAATTAAATGATTTTAGTGGCGTTATGAAATTAAGACAATGAGAAACATTTCTCTAGAAGGAAGTTTTGGCAAATTCCTCCATTTTGATGGTGAGAAAAATGTTCTAAAGTAAGCTTGAATTAAAATGAGTTTTAGGGGCAGTTTTGGAAGTTTACTTAAAGGGGTATGTTTTAAGGCTTATGTGGAGGGACAAAAGGGTCAATTGTCCTTCATTTAATGACCTGGCACTATAAAAGAAGGGGCTGCCATTTGGAAGAGAAGTAAGCCACGAAATTGGGAGAAAGGAAAGAAAGAAAGGGAAGAAAGAAGAGAGAAAGAAGAGATTCGGTGGAGGAAGAAGGAGAATGGCTAGGGTTTCAGATTTTGGGGGTTTCAATCAAGGTTTTCCGTTGATTTATGAAAGAAAAGATGGAAGAAGTCAAGAGCTTCCTTCCAAGCTAAGAGAAAATCGAAAATGGAGAAGATTAAGGTAAGAGATGAGTTTTGATCTTTGAGTTTTGATGAGATTTTGGTTTATTTGACTTAAGATTGGTATGGGTTTGTGGATTCTCAAGTCAATTTTAGAGATTACATGTTTTAATTGGATCAATTGTGGATGTTTATGATTTAGGGTTTTTGTCTTGAATGAGGAAAATTGAGGAGAGGCTTAGGAGACTTGAGGATTGGGACAAGTTTCTAGCAAGGATATGAGGTGGGTAATGTGTTTATTTTTTGAATTATAAGCTAATTATAAGTGTTGGTTTTATAAGCTATTATTTTTCAAATGATTGAATCAATTGATTTTGGAATGATTTATGAATTGTTAAATTCATTGTTTCCGAATGATTTAAGAAAATTCTACAATTGTTTCGGACAATTTTTCATAAATGATTTGAATTGTTTATTCAATGGATTTTGAATGATTTGATAAAGTTGAAATACTCATTTGAGTTCATTGTGTTTAATTGATTGAAAATTTTAATATGTGAACTAGTGTGACATGATGATTGAATGTTTTGAAATGTTATAAAGTGTGAATTCTTTGTTTGGGAAAATTGAGAATTGTTATGTGAGTTTTTGTTTGTAAATTGTGTGACTTTAGTTTCGATTATGACATGACATGAAAGATTAAGATTTCGAAATGTGCCTTTAGGCAATCCGAATTTTTCAAGCATGGGTATGTGTTATAAGGGTTTGGTTAGGTCCCATAAGTTGAGTCAGTGCATTGGTCTCATTTTTTAAAGGCTTCTCCTACCTTCCCACTACTGGCACCGGAGCTCCAATTTTTGGACTATCATAAGTCACGGCTACACCGGACCTCTATACGGGAAGGTATAGTACGTTCCGTTCACGACTGCACAGGACTGCGACGCGGGAATGTGTAATACGTTCCGGTTTGGACTGACCCAAACCGTTTGATGTGTTATGTATTTTTTGCTTTGTTTAGAATGTGGTGCATTTATATGTGATGCATTTAATGTTTTCGACTTTAATTATGAATTGTAAAAAGGTTTGGAATTTCGATGAATGAGAAATTGGGGTTTTCAACTATGATAGTTTTGGAAATTGTTTATAAATGTTTATGAAAGATTTGAAATTGAGAAGTTTTGAGAAATAAACCTTCGATGTTTTTCCTACTATGATAGTTCGATCAACTGAAAATAAGTTTTGAAAATGTTTTGCTTATCATTTGATTTATAAACATGTTATCCACGAGCAATAAGCTCAACCCCCCTTCATTCCTATCCACAGGTGATGAGAAGAAGATCGGGTGAAAGAAAATGAGGGATTCCGTTTGTATGGGTTCCTATTGAATTATTGTTAAGTTTAGAATGTTGTTGAGAAATTTAGAATCATTGTTCTTTGTGTACTTTGGTTTATGATTATTGGTAATGGTATATGGCTTGGAATGTCATTAGTGTATTGCAAGCGTTTAGTTCATGATGTATTTGGATTATGAAATTGTATAAGAACTTGAGTTATGGAATTGGAAATGTATTGGCTATGGATTATGCGTAATGGCTTTGTATATAAATTGAATTGAGTTATGAATGGGATTTGGATATATATATGGATATGGATGAATGTGCATGATGATGGGATATTAATTGTGATGGTTTATAAATATGATTGGTTTTGGGTTTGATTGAAATATGAATTTGTATATGTGTATAAATGGGAATTGAATTAGAATGTGTTTGGGATTCCGGACGGGAGGTCCGTGGAAGTTGATGATTGTGTGATTGGGCTGAGATATAGAAGTGTATTTACCATTTGCAGGTTTTGTCTTAGTTAAAATGCAGCCGTTATGCTGCCCAAGTTTTGATAAAATTGGTTATATGGCAAAGATAAAATAAGAATATGTTTTTGGTTAGAAGTCGAATATTGAGATATGTATACTTGTTAAGAAGCTTTATATAATTCGAAATTTGTATACGAATGAGTTTCCCAAAGAGGGAAAAATGTTTTGTTTTGATTTGTATAAGTTTGAATGAGATGATAAAGATGCAAGAAATGAAAAAAAATACACCGTTTCGGATAGGTTAAATGTCTAAGATTTCCAACGTGATAGTTTCCAATAAGTGTATATTTCGGATGTCAGATCCGCTTTCGCTTTGTCTCCGTTTTGTGATGCGATTTCAATTCGTGATTTCATTTTCTCTGATTTGTTTCGCAATTCGATCACGAACCATTTGATTCGCTTCCGATATAGTTATGTTCCTCTTTTGATTACGATTCAAATTTTCGATTCGATTCGTATCCGATTTGTTATTCGATTTGTAGTCCACTTTTTTCGCATTAAGAATTCGCTTCTCTTCGTATTCGTTTCTTTCGCTTTATGATTCTACTTCGGATTTTCTTTGATGTTTCGATTCCCGTTTTCTGCTTTTCCAGTTGGGATCCGGTCTCCGGATCGGGTCCCAACACTTTGAGGTGTTAAGAATGGTTGAAACAACTTTGATGATGATAGTAGTTGATTGATAAAGATTGCATGAATAGTATAGATGATTGTAACAAGAAATCTCCTTTCGAAGATGAATTTATTTGAATTAGGCTAAGCAGACCAGGTAGTTTATATTAAGAATGATCAATAAAAGAACCAATCAGAGATGAATGTGTAATGAATTAGAAGTGAATATTGGATTCATATCCCTAGTGGAGACTCAAACATAAGAGGTAGAGTATGCTACTAAGAATGTATGTATTTTCCTCGATGAAAAGTATCCAACAACACGAGTGGATTTTAGGAAATTGAGATAACACTATTGCTAATGTGAGGAGAACTTAGATCCACATTATATTCTATGAGAATATGCAAAGGAGATATAAATTAGATTTTGATGAATGTGTTACCAAAGAAGGAACTTAAGTTGCAAATAAATTGAAATGTGAGGAGAAACTAGTATGAATGAGCAAACATTAGAATAAGCCAATGTGAAATATGAGGAAATCTAAAGAATGGAGAAGATCATTTAAGAAAGGTGAGTCAATTGGGAAATTGAAAATAACGTGAGATAATGTTAACTCATCAAGGAATTAGTTGTTTAAGGAATTACGAGGACTAATCAAGGGGCATATTAAGTGTGATAATAATTGTTTGAGTTATCAATTGCCCCAATAGTACTATAGTATTGAACATTTAAGCGATCCAAGCAAGATTTGATGATATATTAAATGTCTTCAAAAAGTTGGGAAGAATAGTAGAATACTTGAAGAAAAATGTGTAAAGCGTATGAGTAATGAAAGTAATTTTTTTTTAAGGAATTATACTGATATTAATTATATCGTATGGATTTAGAGATTTTATAGTATGCAATGATGTTATATAAGAGATTTTGATAAAATCCAAAGTAGCAAGATAAAGTGATTTCATATGTATGGGAACCTCTTGGATATATATATTTATACTCTTGTATAGATCATAAAAATTCAAGGAAATTATTAAGTGGAGAAAAATTGAATACGAGACTGAGACAATGGATATAAGTACTGAAAGGCTATGATAGTACAAATGAGTATTTCCAAATAAATTTAGTGTTATATATGATACATTAAGCATAAATTCAAAATTGAGGTTATCAGATCTAGTGCAAAAAGAAGCATAAAATGTAAAGTTGAATTTTGCGCAAATCAAAGTACTAATTACTATGGAATTGAAGATCAGTATCACATGGAAGGATTAACCAAGCCCAAATTGAGGATTCAGAAATTGTGAATCTAATTGAGAGATTGAAAATAGATTTAAATCAAACACATCCATAAATAATTATCCAAAAGATGAGTTTACAAAGCTTTAAGAACATTTCAAACCAAATTACAACTTGAGTTCAAGAGCCAAAATATAAAATACACTTGAACCAATAAACTTGAAATGTAACTAAAGCCTTGACTTCAAAAAAATAAATAAATACATCATAACAAAATGAAAATGGAGTGCTGCCATAACTCGTGACTCACTCGGTCTCTTGCTCGTCACCTGAATGGGGGAGAATAGTGGGGGTGAGCTATAAAGCTCGTGGGAACATATTCATAATATTGAAATAAGCAGAAATAATCAAAAATAACTCATTGTCGTGGTACTTGTTGAAATCATAGCAATTGAACATGCTTGAGGCTTTATCTTGAAATGCTTGAATCTTGAACAATTTATGATGCATGATTCATAATAACAGATCAAATTCTTATAAACTTGATTTCCAAACTGGCACTTGCTTGGAAACTTGCTTGTCATACATTTCGTAAAGTATAAATTCATGTGCATGTATTCGTGAAAGGAGAAAACCGCTTTTTGAAATCCTTTTCATAAATCATGAATGCAAATCATATAGCAAAATATAATCATCCCACAATAGCATGTAATGCAATCATTGATGATGCAATTTAAAGCATTATACCTTTCTTGATTTGAACAAAACAATGAGTAACTTATTTACTCTATTATAAACATGAACCCACCTTGAATTCCTTGCTTGTTCTTGCCTAGGAATGAGTTTCCTCTAGATCCTCTTGCTCCTCTTGCCTCACTTGATTTCCTTAATCAAACAACCAAAATTCCAATCAAATTGGTGTAGAAATCGGAAAGTCATACTTTAATAGTTCAAACTATAACTTATTATGAAACATAAATTCTATACTCAACTTCCATCCAAACTTGGACATCTTTAACGACTGAATCAGAACTTTATTTCTTCACACAACTTGTAGCTCTATGTCTCTAGTTTACAACGCAAAAAGAATCACCTTATTTAGACATCTACATCAAAATTTATGCCCAAAATACCAAAGCATGTCGCCGCAGGAAATTGGCCGCTCGCCGCGACGAGAAACTGGAGCACGTCACGACGAGCGCGCGCACCGCGACGTGCTCATCCGCAGGTCGCGACGTGCGACGGCGTAAACCTCCTGAAACTTAATTTTTCCACTCTTCTCAACCATAATCCTCCCATATTTCAATTATAAACACATCTAAACATTAAAACACCTCTAATACTTCATTTCTAACCTCAAAATCATTCATAACAACAACATGATCATCAACCCTAAAAGATCTAACAATTTTTCCATAGACTTTGAAACAACCGATTCCTACTCATGTTAAGCTATTCTAGGGTTTCATTCAACCCAAACAAGAAGAAATTAGTACAACTTACTTGATGATGCTTTAATTTCTCCCAAAATCCTCAAGAATGGAAAACCCTAATTTCTCTTCTTCTCCCTTAAGCCACCAACGACACTCCCTCTCTTTTCTCACTTTCCTTCATTCTTTCTTTCTAATTCTAACTCTTTAAGCTTAAATGAAACACAAAGACTAGAATGCCCCTATTGGTTAAGCCTTAACCATTCTAACTTAAGTGACTTGCCCATTTTGCCCTCATACATTTTTCCCTTATACACTTTTACTCTTTCTTAACCACTTATTCCACACTAATATCAAATTCATCCAAAATTTTCACCTAATACTTCCAAAAATCAAACTTTGCAATAACTCGAACAATTAACATAATTCATACTTAATAACATCAAGAAAAACAATTTGGGGCCTAACATTTATCCCCCTCTTAAAAGAAATTTCGGCCTCGAAATTTACCTTAATCATCGAAGAGACTTGAATACTTCTCCTTCATAGCGTCCAATGGCTCCCAAGTGGCCTCTTCCACTGAATGGTTCCTCCACTGATCTTTAACTAGCTGAACCGTCTTGTACCTGAGGACCTTTTCCTTTGTGCCAAGATCTCTACTGGAATCTCCTCGTAGCTCAAATCATCTCTCAACTGAACTTCTGAAACCTGAATGATATGAGAAGGATCTGATCTATACCTCCTCAGCATGGAAACATGGAAGACATCATGAATCTGAGATAATTCTGGCGGCAACGCCAACCTGTAAGCTAGTGGTCCGATTCTCTCAAGAATCTCATAAGGACCCACATATCTTGGACTCAACTTGCCTTTCTTGCCAAACCTCATTACTCCCTTCCAAGGAGACGTCTTGAGGAACACCTTCTCACCGACCTCATACTCCATCTCCTTCCGATGAGCATCAGTGTAGCTCTTCATTCTATCCTGAGCCGCCTTAAGCCGTTGCTTAACCAGATTGACTTTATCAACTGTCATCTGGATCAATTCTGGTCCTACCAGTTTCCTCTCTCCTTCTTCATCCCAACATATCGGAGTTCTACACCTCCTTCCATACAGAGCCTCATATGGGGCCATCTGAATGCTCGAATGGTACGAATTATTATAAGCAAATTCGACCAATGGCAAATGCTCATCCCAAGCTCCCTTGAAATCCAACACACATGCCCTGAGCATTCCCTCAAGTGTCCTAATGGTCCTCTCAGATTGACCATCGGTCTGAGGGTGAAACGTCGTACTAAAATACAGCTTAGTACCTAAAGCTTCTTGCAAGCTTCCCCAAAATCTCGAAGTGAACCGAGGATCCCTGTCAGACACTATGGAATCCAGAATCCCATGCAATCTCACTATCTTATCAATGTACTTCTTGGCTAGCACATGCAAGGAATCAGTCTGTTTGATTGCCAGAAAGTGGGCTGACTTCGTCATCCCATCCACAATAACCCAAATGGCATCATGCTTCCTACTGGTCTTGGGCAAACCCATCAGAAAGTTCATGGTCACTCTTTGCCACTTCCACTCAGGAATGGACAATGGCCTTAACTTGCCTGAAGGTGCCTGGTGTTCAGCCTTGACTTGCTGACACACGAGACACTTACTGACATACTCTGCTATATCTCTCTTCATGCCCTTCCACCAGAAATGCTCTCTCAAATCTCTGTACATTCTGGTACTGCCTGGGTGCATGGCGTAAGGCGCATTGTGTGCCTCATCCAAAATCTCATCCTTAACCTCCTTGCTATCCGAATACAAAGTCATCTCCCCTTGTCATGAGTCCATCATCCCTCACTACTACTTCAGAAGCCTTACCATTCTGAATTTCCTCTCGAAGCTTGCTCAAATCTGCATCCTGAGCCTGCAACTCCTTAACCTTCTCCCTGAGTACCGGTCTCACTCTGAAATTAGCTAGAAGGCAATTCGGTTCCTCCTGCTTCAAGCTTATCTTAAGCTTGGCCATCTCTTCCAATAAAGGAAGATAAACCGTATCGAACATGGGCAATAGAAGACTTCGCTTTCAAAGCATCACCACTACATTCGCTTTACAGGTGGTATTCGATCAACAAATCATAATCCTTGAGTAACTCAATCCACCTTCTCATCTCAAATTCAATTCTTTACGGCTCGATGAAGTACTTGAGACTCTTGTGATCGATAAAGATCCTTATCTGAACCCCATAAAGATAATGCCTCCAAATCTTCAAGTCAAAGATCACTGCTGTCAACTCCAAATCATGAGTCGGATAATTCAACTCATATGGCTTCAGTTGCCTTGAAGCATAAGCTATCACCCTGTCTCCCTGCATCAATACACAACCCAGACCTTTCCTGGAAGCATCACTATATACCGTATAGCCCTCATCACCAGAAGGCAAAATCAAAACCGGAGCACTTGTCAACCTGTGCTTGAGCTCCTCAAAGCTCTGCTGACATTCATCACTCCAGATAAACTTCTGATTCTTTCTCAATAGCTTAGTCATCGGAGCAGCTATCATGGAGAATCCTTCCAGAAGCCTCCTGTAGTAACCTGCCAGACCCAGAAAACTTCTCACCTCTGTCACTGTCTTGGGTGTTTGCCAATTCACCACTGCTTCAACTTTCCTCAGATCAACATGTACTCCATCTTGCGAAACCACATGCCCAAGGAATGTCACCTCATGAAGCCAGAACTCACACTTGCTGAACTTAGCATAAAGCTCTCTCTCCCTCAGAGTCTGTAATACAATCCTGAGATGCTCTTCATGTTCTTTTTCACTTTTAGAATACACTAGAATGTCATCTATGGACACTATGACAAACTGATCCAGAAACTCCTTGAAGACCCTATTCATGAGATCCATGAAAGCAGCTGGAGCATTAGTCAAACCAAATGGAATAACCAAAAACTCGTAATGTCCATAACGAGTCCTGAACGCTTTCTTGCTTACATCAGACTCCTTAACTCTGAGCTGATGATAGCCTGACCTGAGATCAATCTTGGAAAAGACCCGAGCTCCCTGCAGCTGATCAAACAGATCATCTATCCGTGTCAACGGATACTTGTTCTTAATTGTCACCTTGTTGAGTCTCCAATAGTCAATACACATCCGCCATGATCCATCCTTCTTTTTGACAAACAGAACCGGTGCTCCCCAAGGAGACGAACTCGGTCTGACATACCCCTTCTCTAACAGTTCCTCCAACTATTCCTTAAGCTCCCTCAACTCAGCTGGAGCCATCCTGTACGGCAGTATCGAAATTGGCGCGGTTCCGGGAATCAAGTCAATGGCAAACTCGATTTCCCTCACCGGCGACAATCCTGACAATTTCTCTGGGAACACATCTGGAAACTCCCTCACAATCGGAAAGTCCTCTAACTTCCCTTCATTCATATCGGCATCCACAACATGTGCCAAGAAAGCTTTGCACCCCTGGCCCATCATTCTTTCAGCTAACATAGCTGAAATCAGCCTTGGCGATGGTGTCTTCCTGTCCCCTCTGAAGATCACCTTCTTACCATTACCCAAATCAAACTCTACCTCTTTCCGACCACAATCCAGCTTTGACAGATATTTCTCCATAGTATCCATTCCCAGAATAACATCTAACCCTCGAAGGTCTAGCGGTAGTAAGTCCACTACCAAACTAACACCATCAATGAAAAGTTCACACCGCTCATACACCTGACTGATCACCACATTCCTCCCTTGAGGAGTACTAACAATCAAAGGCCTATCCAAAGGCACAGAATTCACACCATGTAATGCTATGCTTGCAGAAACAAAAGAATGCGTGGAACCAGAATCAATCAAAATAAATACTGCTGAATCAAGTAATCGAGCCATACCCGTGACAACCTCAGGTGCAGCTGCAGCTTCCTCCCTAGTCATGGCAAACACTCTTCCGTGCTTGACCCCTGGCCTTCTGGAGGAATAGCCTTGCTTGCGATCCCAGAGTCGCCTACCTCGATAATCGGCTGGTTCCCATTGTTTACGCTTGGAGCTTGAAAGCTGTGACCCTTCTGTTTGGTGCTGAGTACATTCCCCGAACTTATGCCCTTTCTCTCCACATCTGAAACAGACTCCAAGCAACTTGAGACACTCTCCCTGATGACGTTTCCCACACTGGTCACATAAGGGGTTGGTGAACCAGCTCTTTCTGCTTCTACCAGTGCCTCCCACATTAGAGGCTTGCCACGACATCGCCTCACCGCTTGTTCTGGTAACTCCACTTGCTACCCACTTCACTCATTGTGAGAGCTCCTCTCGGGCATAAGAGCAATAGCACCCTTCTGACGATCGCTACTGTTCTTCCTCTTCTTGTTCACTTCATTTATGATATTCTCCGCCAGCCACTGGAGTGCGCGATCCACCAATTCTTTGGTAGTCACAGAAATTATGGATCAAGACTTTCTCCCTGATCCCCAAGTGAAGACCTCCTTCAAACTTACGGCACTTGTCTTCCTCTGTTGCCACAATGTTAGATGCATAACGAGAAAGCTGTGTGAACTTCAGCTCATACTCGCTCACACTCATATCTCTCTGAGTGAGGTTCAGAAATTCCCTGGCCTTCTCTTGCACATAGACCCTGGAGAGATATTTCTTTCTGAACACTTCTACAAAGTCCCACCATGTCAGCACCGAAGGAACAATCTGACTGTGAGGCACTGATTCCCACTAATGCAGTGCGTCACCCTGCAACAGACTGACTGCATAGTCTAGCTTCTCCTCATCTGTGCATCTCATCTGGACTAGAACCCTCTCGGTCCTCTTGACCGAGCTTGACCTCTTACGGATTAGTCGTCCCTTGAAATCCTGACTGAAACTTACTGAGCTTATCATCCGTCCCTCTCGCCCACTGAGCTTGCATCGAAATCTGAGATCTCTGACCCATGGCATACGTGAAAGCTTTAGCAAAGGCTTGAAAGAAACTCAGATCCATGGGATTTCCCTGAGGCATAGGAGGAGGCGGAGGAGGCACTTCTTATTGCAAACTAGGTGCCTCAGAAGTCGGAGCGGAATGCGTCCCGGCATCCTGAGGAATATGGGATTCATCCGTGCTCCCCTGACGAGAATGAGATCGAGTCATAGCTCCTCGAGTTCTCTTTCGAGGTGGTATGTTCACTCCTTCAATATAAAACCATTGAAAACTTTAGTTCAAGTGAGACAAGTTTCAAAATATGCAAAAACAGTTCAAACCATGTGAAACAATGCAAGTTATTCCTTGAAAGCAATGTTTTGCAGCCCTAGACCAAAACCTAGGCGCTCTGATACCACAACATGTTGGACCCCACTGCTGGAGCCCAACATCGGACATGAGGTGAAACAAGATAATTAAGCGATTAAAGGGAAAGACCATCGGAAGCTCGATGGAACCACCGTGAACAAACTCAAAACTTGCTTTCATGATTTAAATCAAACACATCCATAAATAATTATCCAAAAGATGAGTTTACAAAGCTTTAAGAACATTTCAAACCAAATTACAACTAGAGTTCAAGAGCCAAAATACAAAATACACTTGAACCAATAAACTTGAAATGTAACTAAAGCCTTGACTTCAAAAAAATAAATAAATACATCATAACAAAATGAAAATGGAGTGCTGCCATAACTCGTGACTCACTCGGTCTCTTGCTCGTCACCTGAATGGGGGAGAATAGTGGGGGTGAGCTATAAAGCTCGTGGGAACATATTCATAATATTGAAATAAGCAGAAATAATCAAAAATAACTCATTGTCGTGGTACTTGTTGAAATCATAGCAATTGAACATGCTTGAGGCTTTATCTTGAAATGCTTGAATCTTGAACAATTCATGATGCATGATTCATAATAACATATCATAAACACATAACATAACATAATGGTTTGGGTTAGTCCCTGATTCATGACGTACTACACATTCCCATCGAAATGGTTATGTAGAGGCGTAGTTTCGTGAGGAATCCTTGAGAAACCTGTGCCACTTGGGGCAAAGGGAGAAGTCTTTTCGTGAGTCAATGTGCACTTGACTGTTCGTGAGGGACATACTGCAAACCCACATAACATGCATGATTCAAATTCTTATAAACTTGATTTCCAAACTGGCACTTGCTTGAAAACTTGCTTGTCATACATTTCGTAAAGCATGAATTCATGTGCATGTATTCGTGAAAGGAGAAAACCCCTTTTTGAAATCCTTTTCATAAACCATGAATGCAAATCATATATAAAAATATAATCATCCCACAATAGCATGTAATGCAATCATTGATGATGCAATTTAAAGCATTATACCTTTCTTGATTTGAACAAAACAATGAGTAACTTATTTACTCTATTATAAACATGAACCCACCTTGAATTCCTTGCTTGTTCTTACCTAGGAATGAGTTTCCTCTAGATCCTCTTGCTCCTCTTGCCTCACCTGATTTCCTTAATCAAACAACCAAAATTCCAATCAATTTGGTGTAGAAATCGGAAAGTCATACTTTAATAGTTCAAACTATAACTTATTATGAAACATAAATTCTATACTCAACTTCCATCCAAACTTGGACATCTTTAACGACTGAATCAGAACTTTATTTCTTCACAAAACTTGTAGCTCTATGTCTCTAGTTTACAACGCAAAAAGAATCACCTTATTTAGACATCTACATCAAAAGTTATGCCCAAAATACCAAAGCATGTCGCCGCAGGAAATTGGCCGCTCGCCGAGACGAGAAGCTGGAGCACGTCGCGACGAGCGAGCGTGCCGCGACGTGCTCATCCGCAAGTCGCGACGTGCGACGGCGTAAACCTCCCGAAACTTAATTTTTCCACTCTTCTCAACCATAATCCTCCCACCTTTCAATTATAAACACATCTAAACATTAAAACACCTCTAATACTTCATTTCTAACCTCAAAATCATTCATAACAACAACATGATCATCAACCCTAAAAGATCTAACCATTTTTCCATAGACTTTGAAACAACCGATTCCTACTCATGCTAAGCTATTCTAGGGTTTCATTCAACCCAAACAAGAAGAAATTAGTACAACTTACTTGATGATGCTTTAATTCCTCCCAAAATCCTCAAGAATGCAAAACCCTAATTTCTCTTCTTCTCCCTTAAGCCACCAACGACACTCCCTCTCTTTTCTCACTTTCCTTCATTCTTTCTTTCTAATTCTAACTCTTTAAGCTTAAATGAAACACAAAGACTAGAATGCTCCTATTGGTTAAGCCTTAACCATTCTAACTTAAGTGACTTGCCCATTTTTCCCTCATACATTTTTCCTTTATACACTTTTACTCTTTCTTAACCACTTATTCCACACTAATCTCAAATTCATCCAAATTTTTCACCTAATACTTCCAAAAATCAAACTTTGCAATAACTCGAACAATTAACATAATTCATACTCAATAACATCAAGAAAAACAATTTGGGGCCCAACATTTGATGGCTAAGGAGGTAGAAAAAAAAGATGAAATATTCCTAAGAGTACCACCTTTTTAAGGTCTGCTTATATTGAGTGCAAAATGTGTTCAAGTTATGATAAAGAATCAACTAAGCTTGAATTGTATTGGTCCAAATGAAGATATTAAGAACTGGACCATTGACTTATGAGTTAGTATTACCAACAAAGATATCTTCGGTTCGTAATGTGATATATGTGAGTATGTTAAGAGATATCAATATGATCTGGTATTAGTGTTAGCGACACAGGAAGTAGGAAAATTGTGAGTAATCTGAAACATAATGAGGAACTCGTTAAAAAAGTGAATGATTAAATAAGTGATTGAAAGATCGAGTGAGTCTTTTTCACTATGATCATTTGGAAGAAATTATTCAAGTGAAGAAGTTACTAGGGAAACTGAGGAAAACATAAGACAATGTTACTTCCATTTGTTTGATAACTCAAGTCAGAATTTCAAGGACGAAATTCTTTAAGGGGGAGAATTGTTAGACCCCGAATTTTTTTTAGAAGATTAGAATTATTAAATGAGAAATTTTGATGATTAGTCATGAGCAAAGAACAAATGATAAAATTCTTGAATTAGAAATGATAGACAAGATTAAAATAGTAAATGAGAAGTGTGGATGGATTCATGTTTTGCTTTGGCATTTTTGGTAGAAGAGAGGTTATGAAATGGGAAAAATTAAGGTGAAAGTTAAAAGTAAAATGAAAGAAAAAATGAAGTTGAATATGTGTAGTAAGTTGATGAAGGATATGTATATATATGTATGTTCTGTTATTAGTGTTCATGATTAATCATAGACTATAATTTCTTTATGAATGATATTGATTTGAAATGAAGTTGAGAACTGGGTGCAGTACATTGACGGATGAATGTAAAATTCGTATTCTAAATTCGAGGAAAATTGTAGATTGATTTAGGCTGAATTAGAGAAAGGTGTGTCTACAAAGTTGTAGATATTTTTTTACCTTTCTAACAGTATATAGTATGTAATTTTTGGACATTGGAGTTAAAAGTTATCGTCCTTATAAGGGGAGATGCTCAGGAGTATAGATCATATCGTTTGTGATGATGCCATATCATCTATAAAGATGTATCGTCTGTGATGATGTCATATCATTTGTAAAAATGTATCGTCTGTGATGACGTCATATTATTTGTAGTGTTGTATCGTCTGTGATGACGTCATATCGTTTGTGAAGATGTATCATGTGTAAAGATATACCATCTATAAACATGTATCTTCTGTAGAGACATATCATTTATGATGATGTCATATCGTCTTAAGTTGACTTTACTTCGCCTTATGTTGACTTTGTTTCATCTGCTTTTTGCTTCGTCTGTTCTTTGTTTCGTTTGCTTTTCGCTTCGTCTACTCTTTACTTCGTCTGCTATTTGCTTCTTCTTCTCTTTGCTTCAACTGCTTTTCGATTTGTTTGCTTTTCGATTTGTCTACTTTTCGCTTCATCTACTTTTTACTTCGTCTGTTTTTCTCAATTCGTCTCACCCATCGTCTTAGGTTGACTTTCTGTTTCATCTTACGTTGACCAGAACATCTTCTAGTCCAAATTTGACACTTTAGAAGATAGAATTTGTCTTTAAGGTCTTCTTGAAAGTTTTAGATCTTGAAGTCCTCTTTCAAACTATCTAAATAACACCCTGATATGATAACTGTAAGGAAAGTTATGACAATTTTTCCAATTCATCTGCTTTTTCGTTTGATTTCATCTGATCCTATCGTCTGCTCCATTTTTAACCCTTCAAACAATATAATCTATCTTTGAGTCTTCATAAAAATTGTATATCTTAAATTCCTCTTTCTAACCATCTAAAGAAAACCCTAATCTAATATCTGTAGGGAAAGTTATGATAATTTTCCCAATTCATCTGCTTTTTCAATTCATCTGCTTTTCCATTTAGTTTCGTCTGATCCTACTGTCTATTCCATTTTTTATCATTCAAACTATATAATCTGTCTTCAAGATCTTCATGAAAGTTTTAGATCTTGAAATACTCTTTCTAAAAATCTAAAGGAAGCCCTAATCTGAAATATTTAGGGAAAGTTATGACAATTTTCCCAATTTGTCTACTTTTTCAATTCGTCTGTTTTTTCGTTTGATTTCATCTGATCCTATTGTCTGATCCACTTTTAACCCTTCTGATGATAGAATTTGTTTTCAAGTCCTTCACAAAAGTTGTAGATCCCAGAGTCCTCTTTTAAACCGTCTTAAGAAGATCTTAATCAAACATCTATAGTGAAAGTTATGAAATTTTTCCAAGATAGGTTCAATATGATTGAGGACAAAACTTTGTTTGATTCTTTCGGCCATACTTTGTTATCCAATCTCCAAATGAAGTGATTCTTAAACCAATAGTTTTTTTAACACATTTTATGTCCTTACATAGAATTTGATAGCATTTTGTTTTTATTTGAAAAAGATGGATTGAATCAAGGTAAGTGTATCGGTTGAAAGAGTATGAATTGAATGTTACTGGACATACTTTGGTATTTTGAATATATCTGGATTTGTTGGATTCTAAATGAGATGGATATTGTTTCAAGATAAACTAGAGACATAGAGCTACAAATGGTATGAAGAAATCAAAATTTAATTCAGTCTTTAAGACTTTCAAATTTTGGATGGAAGTTGGATATAATGTATTGTTTCAATCTAACAACAATCTGAAATGTTTGGGCCCTAACTTTCAAAATTTTGAACCAAATGAATTGATTTTGGTGTCATTAGAAACTTAAGACAAGGGGGGAAATTTTTCTAGAAGAAAATTTTATGTCAGAATGTTCAAGGGTATTGTTGGCAAGACACTTAAGTATAAAAAGACATAAGGCATAAATAGAAGGGCAAATGGGGCATTTCTCATTCATTAAGGGCATAATTGGAAGAAGAAGTGTTATCTTGCAATTTAAGAAGAGAGGAGAACGAAAATTGAAGAAAAAATGAGAGAGTGTCATGAAGAAGAGAGAGAAATATGAAGAGAAGAAGAGAAGGAGAGAAAGAAGAGAAATAAGGTAGGGTTTAATTTTTCTTAGTCTTCAAGAGAGATTTTGGAGCTATTCAAGAAGCGAAAAAGGTAGAGGAAGAGAAGAACTTCCCTTTGAACTAAAGATCCCTTCATTTGGTGAAGAATGAAGGGAAGCAAGAGAATCATACCCAAGAGCAAGGGGAAATACAATCTTGACTTGGATTTTTGTAAGCAAATTTGGTGGGTAATATATTTATGGTTATTGTGTAAATAGGCATTTTGCCTATGTGTGTGTATATGGTGGAATTGCTAAATTGTGAATTACTATGACGTGTTTTATGTTATGCATGGAAAGATGTATGACATTTTGATATAATTGAATTGTGATTTTGATCATATTATGCCTTGATATATGTCATGACATTTTGTATAAATGAAAAGAAAGGAAAGAGCATGAAAAGTATGAAAGCATTTCATAAAATGATTTGAGCATGATTATGTGCTTCTGTTTAGGCAAGAGTGGAAACATTCTGTTCGTCATGTGCACATTGACAAGAACCTTCTCCTGACTGCCCGCTTGTGGCATATGAGCTCTGAAATTGGACTCATTCTATTTATGGGGTAACTTCAGTTTCTCTATTATGTTTCCATGAAACCCTCGAGCCAATTGTTTGCGCATTGTATAATTGAACTGTCAGGTATGATGCTTGTTTGAGTGTTATGTTTTGAAGGATGAGTCTTCATGATATGTTCTATATGATGACATTCAAATTATGAAATTTTTTAGCTTAAAGTGTGGATGCTAGAATTGCTAAATTAAATGGGATATATATACGCATACTTTGGTATATATATGTGTGTGTGTGTGTGTGTGTTCTTGAATTGTATGGCTCGTTTCCAATGGCTATAAATATATTAGCTATTGAGTTGTGTAGCTCACCTCACTATTCCCTCATCTGGTGCAGAAAGAGACGAATAACAATCCTTATATGACATCGGAACTCTAAGATCGTTAGAGTTTGTAATTAAGTTAGTTTAGGAACTTTTTGTATTTTAAAAGCATTTTAAGCATATGCATTCAATTGTATCATGTGTATTTTGTATTTTGTATTTGTATTAAGCCAACGATGTGACGTTTAGTATGTAAATAAAGTTTTTCAAACTCTTTTGCATTGGTAATGAAATGATAGATTGAAGTAGTTTCGATTGTGTATGTTCATAATTGACTTCCTTGCTAAAATGGTTGAGTTGAAGTAATAAACTTTTTTGATGTTTGACTGTTATTAGCACGCCACCCTTATGGGACGACAGACTTTGTATGACTCCGGATTGTTGGGCTTCAAAATTGGTAAAGATTCATTTGCGTCTATTGATAATGTTTTACTAGTTGAAGGGTTAAAACTAATCTAATTAGTGTAAGCCAATTATGTGATTCTGATTTTGAAGTATCCTTTAATCAAAATTCTTGTGTAGTCAAAAACAAGGACGGTTTCATATTCTTTTCTACCAAGAGACGAAATAATCTCTATAAGATTAATTTAGATGATTTGAGAATTTAAAATATTTTGTGTTTTATATCAACAGATGAGAAAAAACTGATTTGGCATAAAAAAGTTAGGTCATGTTAGTTTTAAACATATTTCCAAGTTGGTTAGACATGATTTGGTAAGAGGATTACCAAAAATAAGTTTTAACAAAGATTTCTTTTGTGAGAGTTGTCAAAAAGGAAAATAAGTTAAAACATCCTTTTCTTCTAAAAATGTTGTAACTTTGCCTAGACCTCTAGAGTTGTTACATATAGATTTGTTTGGTCCAATCAAAACACTAAGTCTTGGCGGAAAGAAGTATGGTCTCGTAATTGTTGATGAATTCACTAAATTTTGTTGGATATTATTTTTATCACTTAAAGATGAATCTCTTAAATTCTTTGAAGTTCTATCCAAAAAATTACAAAATGAAAAATGAATTTCTATTGTTGGAATTAGGAGTGATCATAGTGGAGAATTTGAAAATAAACAATTCAAAATGTTTTGTGAAGAGAATGAAATTTTTCATAATTTCTTTGTTCCTAGAACTCTACAACAAAATAGAGTTGTAGAAAGAAAAAACAGGACAACTCAGGAAATGACAAGGACTATGCTATGTGAAATGAATCTTCCCAAGTATTTCTAGGCAAAAGCTGTAAATACAGCTTGTTATATTCAAAATAGAGTATTTTTGCAACCTATTTTAAATAAAACTCCATATGAGTTATGGAAAGGAAGAAAGCCAAATATCTCTTACTTCCATCCTTTTGGTTGCTAATGTACTATATTGAATACAAACGAAAAATTGGATAAATTTGATTCTAAGATCAATTCAAGAATTTTTCCAAGATATTCAATTTCTTCTAAAGCTTATAGAGTTTATAATCTTGTTTCTAAATCTATTAAAGAATCTATGCATGTTAAGTTTGATAATGATTCTCATCCAGATAAAAAAGATGATTATAATGATGAAACTCTATCCGCTCCCTTAGTTCACCACCAGATGATCCACCTGATAAGATAAAAGATATTACTAAAAACTTTAGTATTAAAAAAGACTGGAAGTACAAATCTTCTCACCTAAAAAACTTGATTATCGACGAAACTTCAAAAGGAGTGGGAACTAGGTCTAAATTTAGAAGAGAGGCAAATGTGGCTTTTGTTTTTGAATTAGAACCTAAGAAAATTGATGAAGTTCTTCAAGATGAAGCTTAGATTTTTGTCGTGCAAGAGGAGTTAAATCAATTTACAAGGAACAAAGTTTGGTCTTTAGTTTGTAAACCACCCAATAAGTCTATCATAGGAACCAAACGGGTATTCAAAAATAAACTAGATGAATTGGGAAGAGTAAACCGTAACAAAGCTAGATTACTAGCTCAAGGCTATAATCTTAAGGAATAGACTATAATGAAACCTATGCTCCTATAGCTAGACTAGAAGTTGTTAGGATTTTACTTTCATATGTTGTTTATCATGATATAAAACTGTTTCAAATGGATGTGAAAAGTTCCTTTTTGAATGGTTTTATAGATGAAGAAGTTTATGTAAAGCAACCTCTTGGTTTTGAAGATACTAATAAACTAGATTATGCCTATAGACTTCATAAAGCTTTGTATGGATTAAAACAAGCACCTCGTGCTTGGTATGATCGTCTAAGCTCATTTTTTATTAGAAATGACTTTATTAGAGGACAAGTAGAGAAGACTTTGTTTAGAAAATGTATTAAAAATGATTTCATTGTGGTACAAATATATGCAGATAATATTATTTTTAGTGCAACTTCTAAGAAGCTATGTTCCAGTTTTAAAAATCTTATGGAAAATGAATTTGAAATCAGTATGATGGGTGAATTGAAATTTTTTCTTGGTTTACAAATTAAGCAAATTGAAGAAAAGATTTTTATTCATCAACAAAAATATATCAAAGAACTGTTAGTCAAATATAAAATGGAGAAGGTCAAACCTATGTCAACTCCTATACATCCTTCAATCCTTTTATCTAAGGATAAAACAGGTAAGAAGGTTGATCAAACCCTTTTCAGAGAAATTATTGGTTATTTACTTTACCTAACTGCAAAAAGACCTGATATTCTATTTAGTGTTTGTTTGTGTGCAAGATTTCAAGCAGATCCTAGAGAATCTCATTATATTGTTGTCAAAAGAAAAATTAAGATCCTTGGCAGGTTCTACTGATCTCTGTTTAGTATATGAGAAAGGTAAAGATTTTAGGTTAATTGGCTACTGTGATGTTGATTATATTGGAGATAGGATTAAAAGAAAGAGTAAAAGTGGAGGTTGTTACTTTCTTATTCATAATCTAATTTCTTGGTCAAGAAAGAGGCAAAGCTCAATTGCTCTATCTACTGCAGAAGCTAAATACATGTCAGCTGTAAGTTGTTGTTCACATACGTTATGGATTAAGTATCAGTTAAAAGATTATTCTATACAAGAATATCAATTTTCAATCTTCTGTGATAACACAGGTGGTATCAATCTATCAAAGAACCCAATACAACACTCGAGGGCAAAGCATATTAAAGTTAGATATCATTTTATATGAGACTGTGTACAGATAGGAATCACCAGTCTACAATTTGTTGAGACGAATCAACAATTGGAGGATATCTTCATAAAACCTTTGTGCGAAGATAGATTTGAGGAAATTAGATGAAACTTGAATATGGTAATGCTGAATGACCATTTGTTTGACACATCATGACCTAGACGATTCGTACAAGAAGAAGATAAAAAGTCATAAGTTTTCAAGTAAATAGTAACGGTAAGTTATGAACGGTAACTTTTCAAGAGTATGTATAAGAAAGAAATCTTCTCAAGATTCTAAAATATCTTCTAACCTAGAATTTTCTGTAAAAACTTTGAAACCGACTTGTTTAGTTCTCTCAATAAAAATGATTCAATACTTTGTTCTAAGTTTCAAGTTCTTTTAGTTTCATTTTTTTACTTTTAGATACTAACCTCGCTATATTAAGTAAAATACATTTGTGTGTTTAGTTTTTATTTGTTACATATCAAAAATGGAGCAATCTCTTATCTATGGGAGACATGTTGATTTCACCTCTTTGAAGGAAAATCTGATAGACATTAAACCAGAGATTGAAGAAATTGGTTGGAAAATTTTTTTCAACATTCCTGAAAAGGTCTATTTGAATGAGATATATGAGTTCTGGAAGAATGCAAAGGTGGTGGACAACACCTTAGGATCAATAGCAGATAGGTTGTTAGTTATAATCACACAAGATACTATGTCCTAGTATTGGAGCAAAGCTGTTTAACAATAAAAAATGGATTACTCAAGGTTATGTAGATAAAGCGCACATCAATCGACAACTATATGGAAGTAGTGATCCAGGAGTTAAGAAGGTTTCAACCCTTGTTCCAAAGGCTAGGGTTCTACATTCGTTGTTTCTTCATTGTGTTATACTAAGAATAGGCTCGAAGGACGTTGTGACAATGAATGATGAACATTTTTTGTTTCACCTACTTAATCACCAACCTATTAATCTTTTGGACTTGATTTTGAAGTACATGATGAAGTCAAAGGCTTTACCTTATGGTATTCTGTTGACAAGGATCTTTAGAGAATCTAGAATCTTACTCGACAGAGGTAATAGGGTAAAGATGGATATGAAGAGCATTATTAATGCCACTACTATTTAAAAAATGGCAATAAAGTTTGAAGCTGAAGCAGATACAGGTTCTACGTCGTAAGCAAGGTCTGAGGGGTAGCTTGTAGTAAGACAGAGCAAGAGTGAACATGTTACTTCTGAAAGAAAAACAAAACCTCGATCGACAGGAAAAACATCCTCAGAAGAAAAGACTGAAAAATCCTCTGATATACCAATAAAAGCTAACACGATTCTACAGAAAGAGGAAAGTCATACTCAAAAATCATCACAACAAGTGTTATTAAAGCGAAAGGATGAGACACTTCAATCAGAAAAATCCAAACAGTCAAGAAGGTCATCAAGATTATTGACCTTACATAACAAGAACAAAAGAAGCAGAAACCTCTGATTCTTCGTGGAGATTCTGAAAACCAAGAGAAAAGACAGCAGCCTTCCAGATCAATTGTCTCTATTTTGCAAAGTCAATCAACAAAATCACTTAGGGAGACAACGATAAAAAGGAAGTTAGTATTTGAGAGGAAAAAGCCTCAACAACAATTTTCTTCTAAACCGGCAGAAGAACAAAAGAAGGTGAAGCTTAGTCTGAAAAAGATTTTTTCATTTGAAGTTCAACAGAAGGCTAAGACAGTTGAACATAAATTGGAACCTTACAATCCTTCTCAACCAATCAACAAAAAGGATTTGAAAATGAAAATTATAGAAGAATCAGTACCTGTTCAAAACAGAAGCTCAATTATTATCAGAGAACCTTCGAAGAAGACAATCAAGGTATAAGTCGAGCCTATATCGATTAACAATCAGACAATACATCTTCTTAGTCATAAAGAACGAAGACTATATAGTATTATGCGAGATGAGAAGGAGAACCATATCCAATGAAGATTTCAAAGGATCAGTGTACAATCTATCTAATTATGAGCAGAACATTGATAAAGATTATGCCAAATATACAACCAAGATGTTCAACCCCCGTGAGAAACGAAGAAAAAGGGAAAAAGAATATGTTTCCTGAAGGGCATGAAGATGATCTTACAGAAGAATAGATTCAAATGGTTGTGAAGAACATAGATGATGCATGTATCACAGCTCAACCTAAAGGTATTTATGTTTCACACCACATTTCAAGGGCATCAGGAAGTCAATTTGGAGTTTCTACCAAAGATGAAATTTTCAAGGTAGTTGGCACAGTGACAAAAGGATGGTATAGAAGTATCACGATTAAAGGTATCAATTTCAACTTAGAAACCTTAGTGCATTTAATCATGCATATCAGACCCTTAGTTTTCATACCTTTAGTCAAAAATGCGTTACAGCTTCTTGGGAAACCAATTCTTAAACTACCTAGACCTGATGATCTTGATCTCCTAGAAGGAAATCTAACCTTCAGACTACCCTCAATCAAAATCATAGAGTTAGACGTTTTACCTATAGAATCATCTGTTATTGAAAACCTTCATCCGCTTAGTGAAATACAACAAGATCCTACTGTTAATTCGAAGTTCTTGAAACATTTCATCAATTAAATGGAAGCAAGTCACAAATAGAAGGAAGTTTAGAAAACCTTAACGAAAGATATTGAGGAAATTCATACTAAGGTTAATGAACTGGGTGACTCAATGGGTGATCTTCATGAGGAAATAACACTTCTACATGTTACTATTGAACAAGACCTCAAAATGATCCGCACTGACATGCAACATATGTTTTTTGAAATTCTAAAGCGTCTATGATGTGCTATCTTTTTAACTAATAACAAATAGGGGAGAACAAAAAGAGAAAGAGAATGAGAAGAAGAGAAGAAGAAATGGAGAAAAAGAGAAAAATGAAAAGTGAAACTATTAGAAAGCATTGTATATATCTTGTGCATGTATTTCTTGTGTTTTTTCTTTGATTATTATTCATCTATTCGTCTGAATGTCATTTTATCTTCTAAAATTATGATTATTTGTTATCATCAACAAGGGGGAAATTGTTAAGTAAAGAAGACTTCACTTACTTCACTTCTATTAATTTTGATGACAATCAAATAATAATAATCTTATAAATGTATGAACTCTTTTGATAAGTTTGTTAAGTGTGCAAAAAACTATAAGTAAGACTTAGTCAAACACAGAAGATGCGTGGTCAACACCAGACAATATATCAACACCAGATGATATATCAATACCAGATGACACGTCAGCAATTGATGATATGTTAGCAAAAGAAGAAACACATCAGTAACAAATGAAGTGCAATAATAGATGAAGGGCGATACCAAACGAAGTGCGATAATAGATGAAATGTGATAATAAACGAAGTGTGATAACAGAAGAAGTATTATACCAGACGATACAAAAGGAACTATTCTAGAACGTCAGTCAGTTAATTAGTTGGAGTTAGTTACAAGACTATAACGGTTTCTAGAAGATTTAAGAAGCAGTTTCTCAAGAAGACAATTAAAGACTTCGGCTAAAAAGACTAGTTCTAGTCGCAAACTAAATAATGTTTTAACAAGAGAGAAAATCTAATTGTACAATACTTAGAGAAATTCTATATTCAAAGTGCGAAGGAAGAAAACAAATACATCTACTCAAAAATATCTTTCATAGAGAGAGAAATAAAGGTTAGAGCCTAGAGAGGCTAAAAAAGCAGATAAAGAATACTTTGTGAGAGAGACCTAAAGACGCACTGCATGTGTAGAAAGAATATTTGTGAAGTTAAAGAGTATAGTGAAATCTCAGACAAACTCTGAGGAATGGACGTAACCCAAGGTTTAGGATGAACCAGTATAAAAACGTAACATCTATTCTCTAACCCTTACCTTTTAATTTTCTTGTTGTTAGAAGAGTAGATAATAATTCTTGTGATTGCATTACTTATCGACTTTATTAAAGTGTTTTTATGATCATCTAAATTTTGTAAAGAAATTCAAGAAATCCTAAAAGATTAATATCTTTTAAAAGTTTACACAATTCAACCCCCCCTTCTTGTGTATTTTACATATTATACGTGATTTCTATATTAACAAGTGATTTACTTCATGTACAATTATCCCATAGACTTTGTTAGCCCCAAAATAAATTTTTAAAAAAATTAAGCATGATTAGATTAATTGAGTAAGTTATGTTAGCATTAATTGAGTTGACATTAATTAGTATGTGATAGCATTAAAGAGTTAGGTGGTGAGTTAATGAGATTAAATGTGTTAGTTGGGCCTTAATGAGGTAGGAAAGGAAAAGAGAATAAGATGGGCTTAAAAGATAAATGGGTTTGAGTAGTTTAAAGAGAATATAAGAAGGAAGGAAGAAGAAGTGAGTTGGGCTTTAGGACTATAGGCTTAAGTAAGTTAGTAAGTAGTATAAAAGAGAAGGAATTAAGTGGGTTAGTAGAAGAAGAGAGGAAGTCACGAAAATTAGAGGGAGAGAGGGAGAATTCGTGGAAGGAGAAGGGAGAAGAAGAAAAAGGAAGAGCTTGGCTAGGTCTTGAGTTTCCAAGAGATTAAGTGAGTGTTTGAAGAAAGTTCAAGAAGGAAAAGTGTAGAGGAAGAGCTAAGCTACACCTTGAACCAAGAAACTCTTTGGTTGAGTCAAGAACCAAGGTAAGTCATGATTTCAAGTGTTAGCTTTTAGTTAGGTTATGGTGTAGAAAGCTTAGAAATGAAGTGGGTTTAGTGATTTTCAAGTTAATTTCATGTAAGAGATTATGTAGATTTTCAATTGAAGTTATGTTGAAATGGGTTTTTGTTTCTCTTGAAGTAGAGCAAGAGAGAGGAGAAGAGCACTCCTAAGCAAGGGTTAAGCAAGATATAAGGTGGGTTTCATTTTTATCTTTATGTTAGTAAGTTTTAAATACTATCTCAACTAATGAAATTAATGTTTTCCAACTACCTTGGGATGAGCATTGATTGAGTTTTGATTGTGTATAAATTGATTTATGATTGCCATTATGTGAGAGTTTGAACAGTATATGACATTGCTTGATATTGCTTGACAAGTTCATGAATTGAATGAACATGAATATTAGTGCAATCATGAAATGTGAGTTAAGCATGAAATACATTTTTCAAAAATCAGCTATTTGGATGCATGAAAAATCCATTTTCAGAAATCAGCCAGTGGACAAGAAAAGTCCAGATTTTGATGCATGAATTTTTGTTATGTGGGGTAATTAAGTCCACCCAGCAGAGTCACGTGCGTTGACGATATAAACCGCTTTACCGCTTGCCCGATTGTATGGCAAGGATGTTCCTTTTGGACTCCTCGACATCGACTACACTTGTGTAGTTAAATCGATTATTAATGGACTTATCTTACCGAACCATTAGCTATGTGTTTATGTGTTAGCATGTATTTGCAAGAATGATAGATGCATGAATCATAAAAGTTATGCTTTTAGCTTGATGAATTTAAGAATGCAAAGTTGTATGATTGTTTGATGAGAGATTTGCTAGCAATATGGATAATGAAATAAATTCAGCTTATTTGCATAAATATAAACATGTTACCCACGAGCGTAAACTCACCCCCTCCAACTCCGTCCCATCTCCAGGTGAGGAGCACGAGATCGACCATCGAGCTTAAAGGCATTGCTCCAGAAATGGATAATTTTTGTATTTCAAGTTAATTTTTGTAAATCAATGCTTTAGATGCATTTTGGGCAAATGATGCTTTTTTGCAAGCTTGTATTTTGGGATTTGATGTAGTGGCTTAAAATGCCCTCTAAAGCCTTGTAATAACTTATATTTTCATATGAATGCAAGAATGTTCAGTTCTAATGTATTTTGTACAATTCATCCATGTTTTAAAACAATTGCATCATTGTATGGTTTGAATTTGACAAGAAAGGGGGAAATGTAGTTGTGTTATAGTTTGGATATGATTAGAATGCTAGGAGTGTGTTGTTGCTATTGAAGTTAATCTATTGGGATATTTGGATGGGTGTGTGTTGTGAGAGATTGAAGATAGAGGTTTGATGCAGGTACTTGAGTTGGATTAAATTGAATTGAAGTTTGGATAGTGAACTTTTAAAGGAGGTGCTGTCAAATTTTTGGTAAATTTTGACAAACCTTTGTTGGTGATTTAGACTCTCTTAGAGTTTGAATTGAGTTGAGATATCTTCTTGAAGATTATCGCTTAAGATTAGACCTTTCAAATGGTGTATGATTTGCCTCATTTGGAGTTAGGTGTAAAAACTTATGGGGGTAAAACCTATATCGATTCATCGTTCATGTAGCCTTTCCCTTTGTTTCATTGGTCATTGTCGAAGCGATTGCATTCGAATGAGTTTTTACCTCGATAAATGATGGAGTTAACTTTTTCATCCTTCATGAGATTTGTATTTCATCTTGTTATCTTTCCATGGAGGTATAGTATGCACATATTGGAGCTAGGAATAAGAAGTTATGAGTTTTGAAAGGTGATAGTTACAAGTGGTTTTGAAGTTGGGTTGGAGATGAGAGGCTTTGGAGTTTTGGAAAACTCGATGTCCGTTAAACGGACATGAATGTCCGTTAAACGGACAGCCTCGGGTACAAAAACACTCTTTCGCCTGCCCATGTCTGTTAAACGGACTTGGATGTCCGTTTAACGGACAATTTCGAAGCATTTGGTACACTTTCACCCGAACGTTTCCGTTAAACGGACATGTGTGTCAGTTTAACGGACAGCCACGGGAAAATGGTGATTTTTGACTTATTTAGAGGCCGAATCTCGTTTTATGGTCTTCATGAGAGTTTTAGATATATATATCTTCTTTCTAATGGTCCAAGAAAGAACTTAATCTGACATCTATATAAAAATTTATGGCAATCGCGCCAAGACAGTTTCAATTCGACTTTGGGTATGAACATAGTCCACCCTTTTGGGCATAATTCCCTCATCCGACCTCCAATTGAGGTGAGACTTAAACCAATGGATTCCTAAGACATATAAATTCCACTCCATAAATTTTGGTATTATTTGGAGTTGAAATGAGGAAGTTTACATTAAAGTAATTGAGGGGTCGGTTAAGAGAGCATGTTTCAGGTATGAACTCTTTTAGGTTTTTGGAGTGTATCTTGAGTTATATAACTCCGATTAAGGTGATTCTTACCTCTATAAGAACGTGAGGCTTTAAGATATAATTGATATCAGCAAGTCAGTATGTGATTTTGATGTTTAGGTAGTGTACGCTCATCATTTTTATGGAACAACAACATATAGCACTGCAATGTAGTAAGCGCAAGGTTTCAGGAATACGGAAGTTGGGCTCTGGGAACGGAGTCCGACATTTTGTGGTATCAGAGCAGCCCTAGGTTTATGATTTCCTAGGAACCCTAGTGGGTAGCCTCAAGGGTAGAGTCAGCATGCATCACGTTACATGAACCCTATGCATTGTTTTAAATACAGTACATGCATTATTGGTTTTGAATTGTTTTACATTATTTGAACTGGTTTCACAAAGCATGAGCTAAAGATTTGAAATGGTTTTCATTTAAAGGGGTAATATGCCGCCTCGAAGAAGAACTCGAGGAGCTCAATCTCGATCAGGCTCTCAGCGGGGAATTACGGATGAATCCCATATTCCCCAAGATGCAGGGACCATCCCTGTTTCAGATTCAGAGGCACCAAGTGTGCAGCATGAAGTGCCTCTCCAACCCCCTCCTATGCCTCAAGTAAATCCAGTAGATTCTCAGTTCTTTCAGGCCTTCTCCCAGGTTTTCACTTATGCCATAGGCCAAGGAATGCAAGCTCAGATGCTAACTTCAGCAGATCGGAGCAGGCAGTGTGACAAGCTCCGGAAGTATGGGGTTGTCAATTTCAGCGGGACTACTAATCCCGAGGAAGCTGAAGCATGGCTGAAGCGGACCGAGAGGGTCCTGAATCAGATGAAGTGCTCAGATGAGGAGAGATTAGAATATGCAGCTAGTTTATTGCAGGGGGATGCGTTGCGCTGGTGGGAGTCAGTGCCCCATAGTCAGGCAGTACCTCCAGTGCTGACATGGAGGGAATTTCTGGAAGTATTCCGGAAGAAGTACTTCTCGAGGGTTTACGTCCAAGAGAAGGCCAGGGAGTTTCTGAGCCTCAAGCAGAGGGAGCTAAGCGTGAGTGAGTATGAGCTGAAGTTCACTCAGCTGTCACGGTATGCAGCAAACATTGTGGCGACTGAAGAGGATAAGTGCCGAAGTTTGAGAGTGGATTGCACTTAGGGATCGTGGAGAAGGTGCTGATCCATAATTTCCATGACTACCAAGATTGGTGATCTTGCTCTCCAGCGTAAAAGTTGGAGAACATCAAGTCGAGGTAGCGTAAAGAGGAAGACCAGGAGCGGTCTTCGGGAAGGAGTGAGTGCTCCAAAGACTGAAAGGAGCACCAGAATTTTCATTCTCGGTGGTATGGAAAATAGTGGTCTGCCAAGAGCCAGCATCAAGGCGGTTCGAAAGGTGTCTAGTGTGGGAGGCCCAGGAAGACATGGAAAGGCAAGTATACAAACCCTCGGTGTGGTCAATATGGGAAGTTTCACCCGGGAAGTGTCTCGGGGGTTTGGTGGTTGTTTCAATGTGGAGAGAAGGGCACATGATGAGAGATTGTCCTCAGAGGTCAAGGCAAGAGGGCTCTCAATTTCAAGTCCAGAGGCGCATGTAAAGCAGCAGGAACGGACCAATTCTGAAGTAGGCGTTCAGAGTGTAAGGAAGGCAAATCTGCAGGAGGCCAAGGCATGTGGTCGGGCACCGCTAGAGTATTTGCCATGACCGGGGAAGAAGCCGCACTACTCCCGAGTTGTGGTGGTATGGCTCAATTATTTAATTCAAGCAGTTTATGTTCGATTGATACGGCTCTACACATTCATTTGTGTCCTCAAGTCCGAATATGCATCTTTGTGAATCTGAGATTATGGATAATTTTCGGTCGTTAGTACTCCTTTAGGGAGTAAGGTGGTGATCGATTTAGTCTACAAGAAGTGCGAGCTCGATGTCGATGGTGCTAGATTGGTAGTAGACTTGCTACCTCTAGACCTAAAGGGACTAGATGTCATACTAGGTATGGATGTCATGGAAAAGTACCGGCAAAGTTAGATTGTAGCCGTAAGGAAGTGGAGTTTGACACTGGGAAATGGAGAAAGTGGTCTTCAAGGGGACGGGAAGATGCCGACCGAGGATCATTTCACTTTGCTGGGCGCGGGATGATGGGCCAGGAGGTGAGGCTTTTGGCACATGTGGTGGATCCAGAGGTGAAAGTAGGAAGGTTGGAGGATTACCTATAGTGAGGGAGTTCCCGAAGTATTTCGGAAGAGTTACCAGGTTTTTGCGGTGAGGGAAATTGAGTTTGCAATTGACTTGATTCCCGGAACCGCAGCCATTTCAATACCACCATACCGGATGGCTCCAGCTGAGTTGAGGGAGCTTAAGGAGCAAATGCAGGAATTATTAGAAAAGCAGTTTATCAGGCCAAGTTCATCACCTTAGGGAGCGCCAGTTCTATTTGTTAAGAAGAAGGATGGAACATGGTGGATGTGTATTGATTACAGGAAACTCAACAAGGTGATGATTAAGAACAAGTATCCTCTGCCCAGGATAGATGATCTGTTTGATCAGCTGCAGGGAGCAAGGGTCTTTTCGAAGATAGATCTCAGGTCAGGTTATCATCAACTCCGAATCAGGGAGTCTGATGTTAGCAAGATGGCTTTCAGGACCCGTTACGGGCACTATGAGTTCAGGGTCATGCCATTCGGACTGACCAATGTTCCGGCTGCATTCATGGACCTTATAAACAGGGTTTTTCAGGAGTTTTTAGATCAGTTTGTCATAGTATTTATCGATGACATTCTGGTCTATTCCAAGGATGAAGGGGAACATGCAGAGCATCTCAGAATAGTGTTGCAAAGATTAAGGGAAAGAGAGCTATATGCCAAATTCAGCAAGTGTGAATTTTGGCTGTATGAAGTGGTTTTCCTTGGACATGTGATCTCCAGCAGAGGGATCCATGTTGATCCGAGAAAAGTAGAAGTAGTGGTGAATTGGCAAGAGCCTAAGACAGTAAAAGAGGTACGGAGTTTCCTAAACCTGGCAGGTTATTACAGGAGGTTTGTGGAGGGATTCTCCATGATAGCTGCGCCGATAACTAAATTATTGAGGAAGAATCAGTAGTTTATCTGAAGCGAAGAATGTCATAAGAGTTTTGAGGAACTCAAGCATAGATTAACGAGCGCTCCAATCCTAATCCTGCCCAATGGAGATCAGGGGTATACAGTGTACAGTGATGCTTCGAGAAAAGGCTTAGGTTGTGTGTTAATGCAGAACGACGGAGTGATAGCCTATGCTTCACGGCAGTTGAAGCCATATGAGTTGAATTATCCTACTCATGATTTAGAGCTAGCAGCAGTAATTTTTGCCCTGAAAATTTGGAGACATTATTTGTATGGAGTGCAGACTAGGATCTTCACGGATCACAAGAGTCTTAAGTATTTACTGAGCCAGAAAGAGCTAAATTTGAGGCAGAGAAGGTGGATTGAGTTACTTAAGGACTATGATTTGATGATTGAGTGCCATCCAGGCAAGGCAAATGTAGTAGCGGATGCATTGAGTAGGAAGTCATCCTTAGCTCATGTCCAGGCAGTTTACTTACCTTTGTTGGAACAGATGGCTAAGCTTAAGATAAGCTTGAAGCAGGATAAGTCAGAATGCATTCTTGCTCAATTCAGGGTGAGGCCGATACTTAGAGAGAAAGTCAAGGAGTTGCAGGAGCAGGATGCAGAATTGAGTAAGCTTCGTGAAGAAATCCAGAATGGCAAGCAGTCTGAAGTGGTAGTGAGAGATGACGGACTTATGGTAGTCAGAAGCAGATTATGTATTCCGAATGTTAAGGAAGTCAAGGATGAGATCTTGGATGAGGCACATAACGCGCCTTATTCCATGCACCCAGCAAAGACCGGGATGTCTGAGGATTTGAAGGAGCATTTCTGGTGGAAAGGCATGAAGAGGGATGTAGCAGAGTATGTGAGCAGATGTCTAGTGTGTCAGCAAGTCAAGGCTGAACACCAGGCACCTTCAGGCATGTTAAAGCCATTGTCCATTCCTGAATGGAAGTGGCAAAGGATCACTATGGATTTTCTGATGGGTTTACCCAGAACTAGTAGGAAGCATGATGCCATATGGGTTATTGTAGATCGGTTAACCAAGTCAGCCCATTTTGTGGCAATTAAGCAGACAGATTCGTTGCAGTTGTTAGCAAGGAAATACATTGATAAGGTAGTGAGGTTGCATGGAGCTCCAGATTCCATAGTATCCGACAGGGATCCTCGATTTATGTCGAGATTCAGAGTAGTTGCGAGGAAGCTCTAGGACTAAGTTGAGTTTCAGCACAGCATTTCATCCTCAGACGGATGGTCAGTCTGAGAGGATCATTCAGACCCTAGAGGGAATGCTCAGAGCGTGTGTCATGGACTTCAAAGGAGCATGGGATGAACATTTGTCGTTTGTCGAATTTGCCTATAACAATTCGTACCATTCGAGCATTCAGATGGCTCCTTATGAAGCGCTGTATGGCAGGAGATGCAGGACTCCAATATGTTGGGATAAAGAAGGTGAAAGGAAACTAGTAGGACCAGAATTGGTTCAGATGACAATGGATAAGGTTAGTTTGATCAAGCAACAGCTTAAGGCAGCTCAGGATAGAATGAAGAGTTATGCAGATGCTCACAGGAAGGAGATGGAGTATGCAATAGGTGACAAAGTATTCCTGAAGACGTCTCCATGGAAGGGAGTCATGAGGTTTGGCAAGAAAGGCAAGTTAAGTCCTCGGTATGTGGGTCCGTATGAGATTCTAGAGAGGATCGAGTCGTTAGCTTACAGGTTGGCATTGCCTCCAGAGTTGTCTCAGATCCATGATGTTTTTCATGTTTCCATGTTGAGAAGGTACAGATCAGATCCTTCTCACATTATTCAGACCTCGGAGGTTCAGCTGAGTGATGATCTGAGCTATGAGGAGATGCCAGTGGCAATTCTGGATAGCAAGGAAAAAGTTCTCAGGAACAAGACAATTCAGCTAGTTAAAGTCCTTTGGAGGAATCATGCAGTTGAAGAGGCGACGTGGGAACCTTTGGATTCAATGAAGGAGAAGTATCCACACCTCTTCAATGAAGCAGGTAAGAATTTCGAGGACGAAATTTCTAAAGGGGGGGGAGAAATGTTAGCCCCAAATTTTTTTTAAAAAAAATTAAGCATGATTAGATTAATTGAGTAAGTTATGTTAGCATTAATTGAGTTGACATTAATTAGTATGTGATAGCATTAAAGAGTTAGGTGGTGAGTTAATGAGATTAAATGTGTTAGTTGGGCCTTAATGAGGTAGGAAAGGAAAAGAGAATAAGATGGGCTTAAAAGATAAATGGGTTTGAGTAGTTTAAAGAGAATATAAGAAGGAATGAAGAAGAAGTGAGTAGGGGTTTAGGCCTATAAGCTTAAGTAAGTTAGTAAGTAGTATAAAAGAGAAGGAATTAAGTGGGTTAGTAAAAGAAGAGAGGAAGTCACGAAAATTAGAGGGAGAGAGGGAGAATTCGTGGAAGGAGAAGGGAGAAGAAGAAAAAGGAAGAGCTTGGCTAGGTCTTGAGTTTCCAAGAGATTAAGTGAGTGTTTGAAGAAAGTTCAAGAAGGAAAAGTGTAGAGGAAGAGCTAAGCTACACCTTGAACCAAGAAACTCTTTGGTTGAGTCAAGAACCAAGGTAAGTCATGATTTCAAGTGTTAGCTTTTAGTTAGGTTATGGTGTAGAAAGCTTAGAAATGAAGTGGGTTTAGTGATTTTCAAGTTAATTTCACGTAAGAGGTTATGTAGATTTTCAATTGAAGTTATGTTGAAATAGGTTTTTGTTTCTCTTGAAGTAGAGCAAGAGAGAGGAGAAGAGCACTCCTAAGCAAGGGTTAAGCAAGATATAAGGTGGGTTTCATTTTTATCTTTATGTTAGTAAGTTTTAAATACTATCTCAACTAATGAAATTAATGTTTTCCAACCACCTTGGGATGAGCATTGATTGAGTTTTGATTGTGTATAAATTGATTTATGATTGCCATTATGTGAGAGTTTGAACAGTATATGACATTGCTTGATATTGCTTGACAAGTTCATGAATTGAATGAACATGAATATTAGTGAAATCATGAAATGTGAGTTAAGCATGAAATACATTTTTCAAAAATCAGCTATTTGGATGCATGAAAAATCCATTTTCAGAAATCAGCCAGTGGACAAGAAAAATCTAGATTTTGATGCATGAATTTTTGTTATGTGGGGTAATTAAGTCCACCCAGCAGAGTCACGTGCATCGTTGACAAGATAACCTTCACCGCGCCCGATTGTGGCAAGGATGTTCCTTTTTGGACTCCTCAGCATACGACTACACTTGTGTAGTTCGTCAGTTATTGTGGACTTATCTTACCAAACCATTAGCTATGTGTTTATATGTTAGCATGTATTTGCAAGAATGATAGATGCATGAATCATAAAAGTTATGTTTTTAGCTTGATGAATTTAAGAATGCAAAGTTGTATGATTGTTTGATGAGAGATTTGCTAGCAATATGGATAATGAAATAAATTCAGCTTATTTGCATAAATATAAACATGTTACCCACGAGCGTAAGCTCACCCCCTCCAACTCCGTCCCATCTCCAGGTGAGGAGCACGAGATCAACCATCGAGCTTAAAGGCATTGCTCCAGAAATGGATAATTTTTGTATTTCAAGTTAATTTTTGTAAATCAATGCTTTAGATGCATTTTGGGCAAATGATGCTTTTTTGCAAGCTTGTATTTTGGGATTTGATGTAGTGGCTTAAAATGCCCTCTAAAGCCTTGTAATAACTTATATTTTCATATGAATGCAAGAATGTTCAGTTCTAATGTATTTTGTACAATTCATGCATGTTTTAAAACAATTGCACCATTGTATGGTTTGAATTTGACAAGAAAGGGGGAAATGTAGTTGTGTTATAGTTTGGATATGATTAGAATGCTAGGAGCGTGTTGTTGCTATTGAAGTTGATCTATTGGGATATTTGGATGGGTGTGTGTTGTGAGAGATTGAAGATAGAGGTTTGATGCAGGTACTTGAGTTGGATTAAATTGAATTGAAGTTTGGATAGTGAACTTTTAAAGGAGGTGCTGTCAAATTTTTGGTAAAATTTGACAAACCTTTGTTGGTGATTTAGACTCTCTTAAAGTTTGAATTGAGTTGAGAGATCTTCTTGAAGATTATCGCTTAAGATTAGACCTTTCAAATGGTGTATGATTTGCCTCATTTGGAGTTAGGTGTAAAAGCTTATGGGGGTAAAACCTATATCAGTTACTGTTTATGTAGCCTTTCCACTGTTTCAATTGTCATTGTCAGAGTAGTGCATTCGAATGAGTTTTTACCTCGATAAATGATGGAGTTAACTTTTGGATCCTTCATGAGATTTGTAGTTCATCTTGTTATCTTTCCATGGAGGTATAGTATGCACATATTGGAGCTAGGAATAAGAAGTTATGAGTTTTGAAAGGTGATAGTTACAAGTGGTTTTGAAGTTGGGTTGGAGATGAGAGGCTTTGGAGTTTTGGAAAACTCGATGCTCTTTCTCCTGCCCATGTCCGTTAAACGGACTTGCATGTCCGTTTAACGGACAATTTCGAAGCATTTGGTACACTTTCACCCGAACGTGTCCGTTAAACGGACATGTGTGTCCATTTAACGAACATCCACGGGAAAATGGTGATGTTTGACTTATTTAGAGGCTGAATCTCGTTTTGTGGTCTTCATGAGAGTTGTATATATAGATGTCTTCTTTCTAATGGTCCAAGAACGAACTTAATCCGACATCTATATAAAAATTTATGGCAATCGCGCCAAGACATTTTCAATTCGACTTTGGGTATGAACATAGTCCACCCTTTTGGGCATAATTCCCTCATCCGACCTCCAATTGAGGTGAGACTTGAACCAATGGATTCCTAAGACATATACCTTCCACTACATAAAGTTTGGTGTTATTTGGAGTTGAAATGAGGAAGTTTACATTAAAGTAAGTGAGGGGTCGGTTAAGAGAGCATGTTTCAGGTATGAACTCTTTTAGGTTTTTGGAGTGTATCTTGAGTTATATAACTCCGATTAAGGTGATTCTTGCCTCTATATGAACGTGAGGCTTTAAGCTATAATTGATATGAGCAAGTCAGTATGTGATTTTGATGTTTAGGTAGTGTGCGCTCATCATTTTTATGGAACAACAGCATATAGCACTGCAATGTAGTAAGCGCAAGGTTTCAGGAATACGTAAGTTGGGCTCTGGGAACGGGGTCCGACAGACTTTATCATATATGTCTAAACATGTGCTAGATAAATAATGTTTTTAAATAATTTGTCACTAAATTACAACCAAAGCGATTAGATGTAGGGCATAAATCAACAATCTTCTACTTGCACTAAGCCAATCATTTAAGTATCTCATACCATATCACCATATGACGATTATTCTACTACTTGGGTAGTGGCTTAATGAGAGAATTCTACAAGATTCTCTATAGTGAGTACTTGATTAAATCTTACAACTCCCATCTTAATTATCATCATAATTAAGAAAATTTGCGTAAACATATTCTTGGATCCTTGATAAGACATTAGCTTCTTATGTATACCCAATGGCTCTAATGTTCTATAGTACATTACTATCTTGAACAATGCAAAGAAACTATATCAAATTCATTAAAGAACTTGTTGATTCAATTAATCATTTCCACTAAACAAAAAATGTATTATGGCTTAATTAGCAACCAATTGCTACATTGGAACTTTTCAAATCCCAAATGATATTGTTCTAAGTAAATAAAATTTAATTAGGATTTATTTCTAAAGTTATATTCGTATTATCTTGAACTTAAATATCAACTCACACATTCAGTAATGAATATCTTTAAAACTTCAAAAGTATCTGATATCTTAAATACTAAACAGTTTTAGTACATTATCTATGCACTTGGGCTTAGAAAAAGTTAACAACGTCCAATCTATTTCTATAGATCTAATTCCCAGAATTAAGTTGTTACCTTTTCATATCTAATAAAAATTGTTCTTGAAAATTATGTGTTCGACAACTAAAAGTTAGAACTTTTGTTCTTTGTGAGCAATATGTCTCCACATACTCCCATTGAAGAGAAAACCTATACTCCCACTAACCTTCTTACAGATATGATAAATTCACAATCATCTTCAAAACAAATCCTTTGAATTCATCATGAAAGTGAATCTTTCAATGTCTCATCACCTTTCAACTATACATCAAATGTATCATTAAAGGCATTAGATCCAATTAGATTTAATTTTATAAGATTTGAACCTTTCAAATTCCTTCTTACTCCCACTACTTATCTTGAGAACCATTCCTCTATAAGTATATATTGAATCAAACAATTTGTTTAATGGGTCTATAAGCTTATATCCAACCTTTTGGATATCTCATAACCCTTTAATACTCAATTTATTTATAAACTAAATGGATAATATATGCTTCAGCTAAGCATCATTAAATCATTAACTTTAACTATTTCAATGACTTAACATTTCATATCTAATATGAAATTCTTGCTAATTGATTTAATTGGAACCATAGAAGGTAAGTCATAGTACTAGGCATTGCTATAAAAAATACTATTGCATCATATGATATCTCATATTTGTATTTTACTCCTTACATAAATCCATACACTTATGAATTTAGTTATGAAGGAATTTACTAAAGAATCTCATTCTTTATACATAACCAAAATTTAAAACTTATCACAATGATCTCATTGAAGTGTTTTAGCATTCTCAATGCTTTATTTTAATTAGATTTAAAACATTTGAACTTTTCAAAATTTTAAATCAACATTTCATTTAATACATATGACTATATCACGTAAAGTCATTAGTAATATAATGAAATATGATATTATCCTTTATGAATTGTTATTCCATCTAATGCATCACATGTATAAGATTTAACAATTCAATGCCATAATCATCCTTTCATAAAGGTTGATTTATTCAACTATACAAGTTTCACAATTTCCATACGATTTATAATCAAAAGGATTCATATATCCTAGTAAGTAACTTTGTGATTCTCGTTATATTGATTTAACTAACATAACATAAAAGGATTGTCTCGGTTATCCAACTTTTTATTCTTTCCATTAATGTTAAGCATAAGTGTAACACCCCACTCCCGAGTGACCCGAACCCGATATCGTTGGTGATATCCGAGTCCGTGCCCCGCGAGGGTGGCGTACTACATCAGTCGATTAAAACTCAAGTATACTTTTTTTTTTTGAAGCCATTGATTCCACGTTAAGCGGCAAAAACAGTAAGTAACTAACACCCATGTTCATAATAAACCAGTTTCAGTTATTACAGTCATCCGAGAATAATTTACAATCAGTCAATGAGTAAAACATTAAAACCAATATGGGCTCAGTAGAAATATAAAGCATTGTTATACAGTGATTGCGGAACACAATTTGATAAGACACTAATGCAGACACGGACTGATCCCGACCTCTATCCTTTATCTGCCTACAGTAGACATACTCCCGTGTCAAACGGGGTATTCTTCAAGACCTGAAAAATAGATGCAAATTTTGGGTGAGTTTTGCGAACTCAGTGAGTGACCATCATCGATGGTCCATCCAATCACATAACATATAACACATACTTTCATTTTCCATTAAGTCACATGTCATATTCCCTATCATACCTCACATTCACATACAGTTTCATATTTTCATTATGTCGATACAATGTCATCTTCAATATAATCAAATTGATCATTCAATCAAGTTTATCATTCCCATTCAACACACATTGTCATTCCCATTCAATACAGTGTTGCAGTCCCATTCAATACAAGTAATTCAACCAATCACATTCCGTACAATCAAATCAATCATGTTATGCATAAGTGCATGAAACCCACTTTCCATTTAATTACTTTGTTGTGACCGAGTGTCTAAACCGTCCCGCACTCCAATAGATATCGGGCTCATTGAAACCTGTCCCATATAGGGCTCATTGTGAATCGTCCCATAAAGGGCTCATTATAAATCGTCCCATAAAGGGCTCATTATAAACCGTCCCATAAAGGGCTCATTGTCGTTGAGCTCGAGGCTCAATCAAGATTCGAGCATGAAGCTCTTTACTCATTGTTGACTACTCGGTCACAACTCTCATTATCTTTCATAAATTCATGCAGTGGAATGTCTTATGCATATTTGCATGCACTCACCAATCATAGTTACTATCATCGAACCGTAGTCCGCATTCGACATCAATTAAGAAGTCACATTACATTTATGTGCAATTATGCATGCAAGACATGTTAACAATCTCAATATATACACTTAGGTCATCCCATTCACATTCAAGGAGCACTTCAATAACGCAATTCCAAATACTTAATTACTCACCGGACCTCCTGTCTGGAACCCATATTTAATCACAATTAATAAAATAAATCAATACTCATTCAACATATAACAAAAGCAAATAACCAATAAATAAGACCATCTAGGTCTACTCACGATACTCCAGATTTGCATTGGTTTCCAACTTCGACAATGCGAAAAGTGCGGACATTTATCCCAAGACTACAAATTTATGCCATATGCACACATTAATCACTTGCATTCTCATGCATGCACAAATATAGAATAAGGACAATGCATGTTCATGATATTCCGGCCTTAATCCAATTTTTTTCAACAATAAAATCGGTAGAAAATTAGAAATTCAATGGCGCCGACGACGCTCAATTTGGACCTCTATAGGTCCCCAATTGAATAAAACGAAGAATGCAATCCCATTTCCGAACCCCGTCAATTTTCCGTCCAAAATTCCCAATTTCCCATGAAATGAAATTCAATATTTTACAAACCGATGCCTCAAGAATTAGGTCAATCGGACGTCGGACGGAAAAGTTATACATCAAAGAAATCAAATCCAAAATTAAAATAAAATCCTCTCGTGGCTCATGAGGCGAGCCGTCGCCCTCATGAGTCTGGCCGTCGACCTCATCTCGCGAGGGCGAGTCGTCGCCCTCGCGAGAGGCGAGCTTTCAGCTCGCCTCGCCCTCGCCAGTCGTCGCCCTCGCGAGGGGCGAGATTTCAGCTCGCCTCGCCCTCGCGAGGGGCGAGATTTCAAATGCCTTCACCCTTCTTTTTCTTTTTCCAAACCGAACTTCAATCATTCATAACTTTTCCCACACAATTCAAAAAATTACAAACCATATGTCGTTGGAAAGATTAAGAAAAACTCTACAAGTTTTATGTAGAGCACAAAAATCAATTTCACCCCTAAGGGTGTCAAAAATCCAGTCAAATCCACTGCCTACTCAAATCCCATTAAAACAGAACAGTACATTTCAAATTCCTTAACTCTCTGATTCTTCAGCCAAAAATTACCACATAAATATGCTCAATAAGTTCACAATGTCATCTACAACTTTCAAGAACAACCCAAAATCAAATTCCATTGCTAAACAAGTCAATTAATTCAGTCAATGTTGCTGTCCCTGAAATCATTCAATTTGAGCAGTAAACTTATAACAAGCATAACTCCTGTACACAAGTCAGAAAAATCTGAACTTTATATCCCTGAAAAGATAAATCCTCAAACTTCAATTTTCATGAAGAACTCAATTTCCAATTTAATTTCTAACCATTTCAAAACTGTCATGCAAGTTACTGCCATGATCAGCAATTCCTAACCTAATTCAGGATCAGTTTTGAAAATCATAACTCCCAACTTTGACCTCTAAAATTATATGCCATATTTCATTTTCAAGATAATGTCTTCCTCTACAACTTTACAGAATATCACTCACACCAATTCAGTCCACAAAATTGCTAAAATTGCTCCCATGCAGAAAGCTCACAAAATCAACACTTTAACTAGGTTTCTCCAAAAGCATAAAACCAATCAATAGTAATCAGTTCATATCTCCCAATATACAACTCGAAAATTAGCAAGATCAGTGGTAATGGAAAGCTAACTCAATATGCATCAACTTCCATGAAGACCATTCTCCTAATTCCATCTCAATTAATTTAGAAAATCAGCAAAGATCATTGGTATGGTTTCGGTTACTGTTCACAGGCAATAAAACAGTAACTTTCCATGCCAAATTTCAACCTATTAGAGTTACAATTTGACCACACCTATTTCACACAAAAATGTAGCTAACATCCCAAAGTTTAATTGGGAACAAATCTCACCTCATTTACTCACCTATACAATTAGTTATGATCAAAACAGTACAGTAGGTCAAATATCAATTTTCCAGCTTTACTTCTCAAATCAATTCCTTTCTTTCCAATGTCTATTCTACTTCGCTTAGCACTCAATTTACCTTCCTATTCAACCAAAATTTTATCAAACACTTCACCTCAACATAACCTATAAAATTTCAGCATCATAGTCAATCATTTTCTTTTAAGTCTTATTCATCTAATATCACTACAATCATTTGAAACTATGACATTCAAACACTAATCATCTTCAACCTCATTAATTCTTCTATAAACATGCCCAACAATTCAAACCATATGTTTCATGTCATTAATGCATCATACATCATATTTCATAAACAATCACTTCCAATTCATGCAATTAACTATGAATTCATGCATTAAATACATAAGTAAAACTTAAACCATACACTTACCTAATCAAAGCTTTCAACTTTTCAATTCTCCAACTATTTTACTTCTTCTCCATCCCATGCAAGGTTATCATCAAGGTAAGAAGGTAGAAGCTTTAAGTTTGCAAGCATCCATGAAAATCACTCAAGGTTGGAGGAAAACAACAATGAAATCAAGGAAAATTTGAGAGAAATCCAATGAGAGGCTAAGGAGGAGGGTTTTCGGATGGTTGAATAAATAAAAACAAGGAAGCTTGATTTTTCATGCTTTAATTAAGACAACAACGAGAGAGGAAGCAAGTAGCATAAGACAAAAGCATTTATTCATGGGGACAAGTGGCAAGTCTAAGGAAAAAGACAAAATAGATATAAAACAAAACTCTTGTATAGGATTTAGAAACCCTACTACAATTTGACCCATTCTAGTTCAATGGCCCTAATTTAAATTCCAAAATAAAATACCCAATATGACAGTGCCATTGGATAGAAATCTTCGCTACCGAAAATCAATCGGTTCGTCGCTTGACGATTTTTTTCCGGTCCGAGAATTCTCTCCGGAAAATTCCAGAAAAATTCCTAAAAACCCCTTAAAATAGAAAACAATTTATGGCGCACTCAGAATAATTTTTCAAACCCATTAACCACGTTAATCCCAATAAAATTATCTGAGGCACGCAAACCGGGAATATCATGTATGCATGCACAGTAAGTTCATGTGCACAATTGTGACTATGTAGCAATCCTATTATGCATGAGCAGTCCCATGAAATCCCAATCTAGCACATCCTATACCAATTTACTATTCTACCCTTCCAAGTAGGGGTGGGATGTTACAATTCTCCTCCTTATAAAAATTTCATCCTCGAAATTCTCAAATAACGATTCACTATGACAAGATCAAATGTCGATACAAATTCCATACATTTTCCACTCAAGATTCATTTTCCGAAGGTCACAAGAACTACATTTAGTCGGTTGTTCGGTCACTTCTTTGGCTAATTCACGTGAGACGACTCAACAATCTTTGTCGGTTGGCGATCTCACTATCTTAACTATCTCACTTGCCAATTCCAGAGTAACCACTACCTTTAGTTAGATGCTATGAATCAGTTCATTTTATTTTATTTTATTTTATTTTTCAAAACTGTTCACTTATCATATTTTCTCAATCCAATACCTTTTTCGCCAAGAATATGTAAACTAATTCGTGTTCCATCGATACCCTTTTATCACTTCGAGTACATCTTGTCGGTGATACTTATCATAACCTCCTTTATCTCGTCCCCGACGACTCACTTTCCTTCGGTACCAATACGGTGACATTTAGATCCATTTCGCTATAACCGGTGAGAATCTACCTAATGCAATCATTCTTTATAATCCATTGTCTCTCTGCTCAAATTCAACTCTCTTTAGACAATTCAACATGCGAGTGTAGCAAGATATTCCTCTGAGAAATCGAACTCTATAACACGATCATACTCAAGCATTTTTCCTGTTGAACATTCAACTTTAATCAATAATCACTTCATTCTATACCCACAATTATTCAATTCCACTTTTCGCATATGATTACTAGAATGTCTAGCTTCGACTGTTTAATTTCTTTGCTCATCAATTCCTTTGTTCAATCCCGACACATGCTTTTTTTTTTTTTAATCATTCAATACCATTCTCCCGATTACACTTGACTCTTCAGATTCAGGATGGGAAACAGTAGTTTGCTTCCTGAACTAGTAACCTTTCTTACCTCTATCCAGTATCACTAGATCTACAACCTTAATTTTCCAGTAACACTTCATAATTACCCGATAATCTACTTGACATTCTTTGAAAATCCCAATATCTGTAATTGATTTGTTCATTGCAGCATTATCTGTTCACTATTTGAGCTTAGTAGTCAGAATTGTCTGTTTATTTCAGTAGTCATTTATGCCCGTCTTTTTCCTCGAATAAGCACAGTGTATCCTTATAGGAATCTAAAATCTCCAAGGCTTTAAACAATTTCGATCATAGAACCAATACCATTTATCAAAATCAATTCAATTTATCTTATACCGTTTTAACATATTGTCTCATTTCATCACACACTGCCCACTCTCCAAGGATATGCTTATCATCAGTATCAAATTCCTCAATTATACATAAAGTATATATATATATAACACTACATTACGTCATTGTCAGTTTTCCTTTAGGACTTTTTGTCTCTATTCATTTTCTCTTTTCAATTGATTTTCTGTCATCCACATCGATGTATGCCAATTAGTCATCCGTACTTGGACCTCCATAAATGTCACTTCATTGAGTATTTCACTTCACAGTTCGGGACTATTTTATTCTTAGTTTCAAATCTAGATTTTCCAACAGTTTTACATCACATATGGAGCTCTATTCACTTCACATTGCACTAAAATCATCTCAAATTAAAATTTCACTCATGTTATTGGATACTTTACATTTCCATATACACAATCTGAGATAACTTCAGTAGTATGAGATATGACTCAATTTCACTTTTAATTTTGTCCATATATCTTTCCGTTAAACCATTAGTCTTGCTACCATCTTAATATCGCTCACGAAAGTCTCATCACCAATTAGTGTCCCTAATTGCTTTAACTTTACGCACTATCTCGGTCGAACAATTTTATGCCATAATTTAAAAGATCGAACATTCCTTGCACTAAGGTTCCGTGTGACAATCACCTAAACACTTTCTTTCACACTTATTCAGTAATCTATACCTCAGCATTTTATCCGGAAACCAATTAGTAACCTATACAATTCAGACTTCCATAAGACTCCTTTCCGTTTATGCTAATTCTCAAATAAATAAATGATGCCATAATCATTTCTCATTTCCTCTCATAAAGGTACATTCAGTCCTCCTATGTCTTACTTTAACCTAATTTAAACTTTACATTTATAACCACTCATAGAAGCACATATTTAATCATTCACTGATCATTTCCTCCATCATTTCCATGTATCTTTCACATACATTTCATTAATCATGATCAATTTTACTGTCCAATAGGTACTCCTAACGGTAAATCGACTTGAATGTGACAACTCTTTTCATATCACTATCATTGTTCCATTTATTTATTTATTTTTCATTTCCTTAGTTTCATTCCCATAGTATTCATGTGTCAACTTGACCTTTTTAAGGTCATATCCACTTGGCTTATACAATATCATCTCCTTATTGCTACGTATCTCTTTATTTTCCTCAAACAATCTATAATAGGGCATTCATAGTCCCCAAAATACGACAAAATCGTTGATACAACTCCATTGTATCTCTATCTATTTACCCATCCAATTACCATTTCTGTATCTATATACATCTTTTCAACCAAATCTAGAATTTCTCGATACACAATCAGTAGAAAATTGTCATCTGTCTTTTCCTTACCATCCTTTGATACTAGTTTCCAAACTCTAAGCACAATATTCGATAACCATTTCAGTCTCACGCTTAGGTGCTCATAATCATAACCGCTTTCCCAATTCATTTCAGTTTATCGTACACTTTTATCTCACCATTTCTACTTTTCTTACCCTACTAGGCACTTTGCTCTTTCAGTTCTTTCGATTCTAGGTAGATCGTTACGGTACAATATTGACCTTATTACAATCTCGCTATCTTCATCTACCTATGATATCTACGATATCAAACACAATTCGAGCACTCAATATCCGCTGATCGGATCATCTACGTTTTACTCGGCCCAATGTTTCCCATTTCATCGCATATACAATGAGCTCTAATTACTTCGTCATCCGGACTTTTAATCACACTTAGGCCTACTATAACTATTATGCTTCTCCTATCTCCAATCGACCTTTCCAAATTCTAGACATATTCATTTTTCTCGTCACCATAATATTGCCATTTTAATCCGGAATTTATTAATATCACTTCTTTCCTTAATCGCCCAGCCAACATGTACCATTCTAACCACAAGACAATATCAATCTCCTTATCCAATTTTCCTTTTCCTTTCCTAATTTCTTATACACTTCAGGGTTCATCCTTTAACATAGTCTCATTTTTTCTCACTTAATCACTTGACACGCACGCACACGTAGGATTTCTACCCGTGCGACTCAAACTAGGGATCGATTACCACGGTCGCAATAACACGACTCAAATGCATGCACCCTATGTTTGATCGTGCCCGGATACATTACGCACTATCTTGGGCTCGATACCACCTAAATGTAACACCCACTCCCGAAAGTGACCCGAACCCGATATCGTTGGTGATATCCGAGTCCGTGCCCGCGAGGGTGGCGTATTACATCATCGATTAAAACTCAAGATACTTTTTTTTTTTTGAAGCCATTGATTCCACGTTAAGCGGCAAAAAAGTAAGTAACTAACACCCATGTTCATAATAAACCGTTTCAGTTATTACAATCATCCGAGAATAATTTACAATCACCAATGAGTAAAACATTAAAACCAATATGGGCTCAGAGAAATATAAAGCATTGTTATACGGTGATTGCGAACACAATTTGATAAGACACTAATGCGCACACGGATGATCCCGACCTCTATCCTTTATCGCTTACAAGAGACATACTCCCGTGTCAAACGGGTATTCTTCAAGACCTAAAAATAGATGCAAATTTTGGGTGAGTTTTGCGAACTCGGTGAGTGACCATCATCGATGGTCCATCCAATCACATAACATATAACACATACTTTCATTTTCCATTAAGTCACATGTCATATTCCCTATCATACCTCACATTCACATACGTTTCATATTTTCATTATGTCGATACAATGTCATCTTCAATATAATCAAATTGATCATTCAATCAAGTTTATCATTCCCATTCAACACACATTGTCATTCCCATTCAATACGATGTTGCGGTCCCATTCAATACAAGTAATTCAACCAATCACATTCCGCATAATCAAATCAATCATGTTATGCATATGCATGAAACCCACTTTCCATTTAATTACTTTGTTGTGACCGAGTGTCTAAACTGTCCCGCACCAATAGATATCGGGCTCATTGAAACCGCCCCATATAGGGCTCATTGTGAATCGTCCCATAAAGGGCTCATTATAAATCGTCCCATAAAGGGCTCATTGTAAATCGTCCCATAAAGGGCTCATTGTCGTTGAGCTCGAGGCTCAATCGATTCGAGCATGAAGCTCTTTACTCATTGTTGACTACTCTGGTCACAACTCTCATTATCTTTCATAAATTCATGCGTGGAATGTCTTATGCATATTTGCATGCACTCACCAATCATAGTTACTATCATCGAACCGTAGTCCCAGGCATTCGACATCAATTAAGAAGTCACATTACATTTATGTGCAATTATGCATGCAAGACATGTTAACAATCTCAATATATACACTTAGGTCATCCCATTCACATTCAAGGAGCACTTCAATAACGCAATTCCAAATACTTAATTACTCACCGGACCTCCATCTCGGAACCCATATTTAATCACAATTAATAAAATAAATCAATACTCATTCAACATATAACAAAAGCAAATAACCAATAAATAAGACCATCTAGGTCTACTCACAAGATTTCCAGATTTGCATTGGTTTCCAACTTCGACAATGCTCGAAAGCGGACATTTATCCCTGACTACAAATTTATGCCATATGCACACATTAATCACTTTGCATTCTCATGCATGCACAAATATAGAATAAGGACAATGCATGTTCATGATATTCCCGGCCTTAATCCAATTTTTTTCAACAATAAAATCGGTAGAAAATTAGAAATTCAATGGCGCCGACGACGCTCAATTTGGACCTCTATAGTCCCCAATTGAATAAAACAAGAATGCAATCCCATTTCCGAACCCCGTCAATTTTCCGTCCAAAAATTCCCAATTTCCCATGAAATGAAATTCAATATTTTACAAATCCGATGCCTCAAGAATTAGGTCAATCGGACGTCGGACGGAAAAGTTATACATCAAAGAAATCAGAAATCCAAAATTAAAATAAAAATCCCCTCTGTGGCTCGCGAGGGCGAGCTGTCGCCCTCGCGAGTCTGGCCGTCGACCTCATCTCGCGAGGGCGAGTCGTCGCCCTCGCGACAGCTCGCCTCGCCCCGCCGATCGTAAGCCCTCGCGGCGAGATTTCAGCTCGCCTCGCCCGCGAGGGCGAGATTTCAAATGCCTTCGCCCTTTTTTTCTTTTTCCAAACCGAACTTCAATCATTCATAACTTTTCCCACACAATTCAGAAAATTACAAACCATATGTCGTTGGAAAGATTAAGAAAACTCTACAAGTTTTATGTAGAGCACAAAATCAATTTCACCCCTAAGGGTGTCAAAATCCAGTCAAATCCACTGCCTACTCAAATCCCATTAAAACAGAACAGTACATTTCAAATTCCTTAACTCTCTGATTCTTCAGCCAAAAATTACCACATAAATATGCTCAATAAGTTCACAATGTCATCTACAACTTTCAAGAACAACCCAAAATCAAATTCCATTGCTAAACAAGTCAATTAATTCAGTCAATGTTGCTGTCCCTGAAATCATTCAATTTGAGCAGTAAACTTATAACAAGCATAACTCCCTGTACACAAGTCAGAAAAATCTGAACTTTATATCCCTGAAAAGATAAATCCTCAAACTTCAATTTTCATGAAGAACTCAATTTCCAATTTAATTTCTAACCATTTCAAAACTGTCATGCAAGTTACTGCCATGATCAGCAATTCCTAACCTAATTCAGGATCAGTTTTGAAAATCATAACTCCCAACTTTGACCTCTAAAATTATATGCCATATTTCATTTTCAAGATAATGTCTTCCTCTACAACTTTACAGAATATCACTCACACCAATTCAGTCCACAAAAATTGCTAAAATTGCTCCCATGCAGAAAGCTCACAAAATCAACACTTTAACTAGGTTTCTCCAAAAAGCATAAAACCAATCAATAGTAATCAGTTCATATCTCCCAATATACAACTCGAAAATTAGCAAGATCAGTGGTAATGGAAAGCTAACTCAATATGCATCAACTTCCATGAAGACCATTCTCCCTAATTCCATCTCAATTAATTTAGAAAATCAGCAAAGATCATTGGGTATGGTTTCGGTTACTGTTCACAGGCAATAAAACAGTAACTTTCCATGCCAAATTTCAACCTATTAGAGTTACAATTTGACCACACCTATTTCACACAAAAATGTAGCTAACATCCCAAAGTTTAATTGGGCACAAATCTCACCTCATTTACTCACCTATACAATTAGTTATGATCAAAACAGTACAGTAGGTCAAATATCAATTTTCCAGCTTTACTTCTCAAATCAATTCCTTTCTTTCCAATGTCTATTCTACTTCGCTTAGCACTCAATTTACCTTCCTATTCAACCAAAATTTCATCAAACACTTCACCTCAACATAACCTATAAAATTTCAGCATCATAGTCAATCATTTTCTTTTAAGTCTTATTCATCTAATATCACTACAATCATTTGAAACTATGACATTCAAACACTAATCATCTTCAACCTCATTAATTCTTCTATAAACATGCCCAACAATTCAAACCATATGTTTCATGTCATTAATGCATCATACATCATATTTCATAAACAATCACTTCCAATTCATGCAATTAACTATGAATTCATGCATTAAATACATAAGTAAAACTTAAACCATACACTTACCTAATCAAAGCTTTCAACTTTTCAATTCTCCAACTATTTTACTTCTTCTCCATCCCATGCAAGGTTATCATCAAGGTAAGAAGGTAGAAGCTTTAAGTTTGCAAGCATCCATGAAAATCACTCAAGGTTGGAGGAAAACAACAATGAAATCAAGGAAAATTTGAGAGAAATCAATGAGAAGCTAAGGAGGAGGGTTTTGGATGGTTGAATAAATAAAACAAGGAAGCTTGATTTTCATGCTTTAATTAAGACAACAACGAGAGAGGAAGCAAGTAGCATAAGACAAAAGCATTTATTCATGGGGACAAGTGGCAAGTCTAAGGAAAAAGACAAAATAGATATAAAACAAAACTCTTGTATAGGATTTAGAAACCCTACTACAATTTGACTCATTCTAGTTCAATGGCCCTAATTTAAATTCCAAAATAAAATACCCAATATGACAGTGCCATTGGATAGAAATCTTCGCTACCGAAAATCAATCGGTTCGCCGCTTGACGATTTTTTTCCGGTCCGAGAATTCTCTCCGGAAAATTCCAGAAAAATTCCTAAAAACCCCTTAAAATAGAAAACAATTTATGGCGCACTCAGAATAATTTTTCAAACCCATTAACCACGTTAATCCCAATAAAATTATGCGAGGCACGCAAACCGAATATCATGTATGCATGCACAAGAAGTTCATGTGCACAATTGTGACTATGTAGCAATCCTATTATGCATGAGCAGTCCCATGAAATCCCAATCTAGCACATCCTATACCAATTTACTATTCTACCCTTCCAGTAGGGGGTGGGATGTTACAATAAGTCTTCTTTGATCAAACACATACAAACTCTTTGTATAAAATTGGATCAACTACGTTTACTTAACAATCTATTTCTAACCATGCATTGAACATTACAATAATGTTGAATCTATATGGGAATTAGAAATACATATGATCTCTATCATATCATATGTAGGCAAGAAAAATCATGCAATTATTTTCTTCTAATGATAACTATTATCATTTTATAACAAAGTGTTTAATTGTAGTCCACAATTATGTTTTTAGTAGGCTAAATTAAGTGGAACAATTTCAACAAGGTACTATACCTTTCAGCTTACTCTATGAAGCCCTTTGCATTTTGCTAACATGGTGTTAACATACATCTTACATGTCGTAGTCAAAGTTTACGAGACATTATTTAACTCAAAATGTCAACACATTTTGTCATCTATATTATTTTAACATATCTCTAAAACTTTAACACCAAATCTTAACAAGGATTACAACAAATTTGCATAATAGGCACACAATTTTTTTTTCTAACTTTTGAAAACTTTTCTCATACATGTCTTATGGCCAAGAACTTGGATTCACTATCTCAACATCAAATATACTAAACAAGCTAAGTTTCACTAAGAGAAAAATATAAATGTAAGAAAAGCAAGTAATCAATTATATGCCATAACTACCAAATACAATTAGGACTTTAATCATGTATTTTGTTACTCCCACTATTTATTCAAAATAATAGCCCTCACTACTATTCAAAAATATTACTCTAATCTCTCTATTGGGCTAGGTCTCATTCAAATATAATTGATCTTGAGTTTGTTTAGCAAACCAATTAAACTTAAATTATGTTGAACTTTATCAATCACATCTCATGTGACTCTTAGATTTGTTAGGTGACAACTCTTGCCAAAATATATCTTATATATTATTCCTAACCTTGCCTCTAAATTCATGTGATCATGAGTTTGCTCAACAAGCCTACAATAAACAGAACTCTGGTTTAACAAGCCTACAATAAACAGAACTCTGGTTTATTCTTATAATAATGGAAGGTAACAATTCTATTCTTAACGTGTACTTAATATTTTAACGAGGATTTTCATTTCATTCGTCTCATCAAATACAAATTGCATGTAAAATATTACACATATGAAATATACAATTTATCATGCATCTAATAAATATATCAACCATATAAATAAATTATGCAACTTATGCATTCATAATCAAATTATAAGCATAAAACATCAACCTTTGTTTGATTCTAGTTATTGATCTTCATAATCTAAAATAACATTTCCAACTCCTTGGAAAACTTAAATTAGATTAAAATCATTGATTCCTAAATAAATTAAATTCCTATTTCAAATAAAACTTTAATTTCATTTGAAAACAAATTTTAAATCCAATTGAAAACTATTTTCAATTATCTTGACTCCTTTGATAAAATTTAATTGAAAACAACTCTCAATAAATTTTACTTCCCACTTATTATAATTTAGAAAATTTCTTTTCAAAATTATATAAGTAACACTTTCTAATCCAATTAGAAAATTATTTCTAATCTGATTAGAAATTATTTTCCTTAATTAGAAAACTATTTTCTAAAATTAAAAGGAAACTACTTTCAAAATTAAATAAAAACTTTCAAATTTAATTAAGAACGCTATCATATATTATTTATTTAGAGATTTATTTCTTGACTAATTAGAAAACATTTCTTTAATAAGTTAAAACTATTTTAAAATATTAAAGAAAACACATTTTCTTAATTAATAAACTAAAACATTTTCAAATTTTAATCAAGAAAATACTTTATCTAAAAACATTAAACTTATTATTCATAAATAAAGAAAAATTTCTAAATAAATTAAATAATAATTCTCTAAACAAATAAAATTATAAATTAATTTATCAAATTTAATTAAGAAACAATTTTCTTAATAATTTAAGAAAACATTTTCTTAATTTGAAGAAGTCTAATTAATTAATTTCAACCTAATTGAAAATAATTAATTCTAATTTTAGAAACAACTTTTCTAATTAATTAATTTCAATCTAATTGAAACTAATTAATTCTAATTTTAGAAACTATTTTCTAAAATTAATTAATAATCAATAAAATTATTAATCTTAATCAAATTAAAAATAATTATCTTAATTTTGGAATTAAATGAATAAATTAATATAATTTAATAATCCAACCTCTTAAAAAATTAAACTAATTATCAAAATATTCTTAATAAAATTAACCTTGAAAGCAATTTTGAAGTAATTAAAACAACCTTTTCAAATCCATGTTTTTAATTTTCTACGCAACTTCCTATTCCTATTTACTATACATGAAATGATAATTAAATAGTGATCCAACACCACTATTTAGGTCTCCTTCCATTTCTGGTTGCTGCTTCCTTAGAGCCAATCTCAAACACTAATGTTTTCAAGAATGACGGGGGAGTCACTTATTTTGATACTATACTTATAAGGTGTCACCTTATTCTTTTAGTGGATTTATCATAGATTTGTTTCACCTTATTCTTTTAGTGGATTTATCATAGATTTGTTTCTTGAGATTAGTTGTGCAATCTATTTTGCTAAGTTTTCCCATATATATATATATATAAAAAGGATGAAACCAAAAAAGCTGCCGTCGTCTTTTGCCAAGTGAGTCACCCCTCTCTGTCCCCAAAACACGTGTTGATCGGACTATGAGATGTTTCCTCTTATTCCAAGTCTATGCTGACCTCCTAAGGAAGCAATTAGTTCGTCAATAGAAGCGAATGTGCCAGCAAAAATCCCAAGGAAGAGCCATATCTCAGAGCCTTTTTCACGGTTAAAGTTACGCCTTCGCTACTCGTAAAGACCAGGACCTTAGGTGAGGATCTGGTGCGACGCAGCCTAACAAGAACTGAGAACAGCGCCAGCCCTCCTTTGAGACCAGCCCCGATCGAGAACCCTTTCATCGACGCAGTGACAACTCTCTCAACCTTCTCCAAGCTCGAATAAAACCCAGAACTCTTTCTTTATTCATTAAACCCAATAATTATTCTAAAATAATTCAAAGTTTTCCGAAGAATCAAATCAGATTTTAATTCTAAATTTTTGATCAATCACAATCACATAATTTAATCAAATCATAGAATTAAAATATGGCTATGATACTACTCTTGAGAGATCGAGTTGGGATCTAATCCTGACCGCAGTGGAATAATCACAAAATTTTTTCGTAACTTTTAATTTCTCAAAAATCAAGATCAATTTAATTCTATGAAATAATTAATATAAATCATAATAAAGCGAAAATTAATTTGTACCTTTCGAAGCTTGATTTGTATCTTTTCGTATCCTTCAAATTATTCCCAAACTGATCCGTTTTAATCACTATAGCTGCAGAAGCGTCTGACCTCTAACGGTATCCACAGAACACGTTGAGAGAATTCTGTAACTCTTACAGAGAGGGTTAAACATGAAATGTTAGCTTCCTAAAACTTAAGCTTATTTATAATATGCTTTGGACGTTTTAATCATTTAATTGAAATTAAATTCTAATTTCAATTAAACTTTAATTAAATTACAAATAATTCTAATTAAATATCAATTATATCTCGTATAAGATTCAATATCATATATTGATCAAATATCTCATATTTAATTATAAAGTTTCTCAAATTTTACAATCAAGTCCAACTTGATTAAATTAACTTTACTCTCTTCAACCTATTCTATATGTGAGACTCATTAGATTCCAAATATATTAATAATGATTATAAAATTTAATTTTAATTCATAATTAAAATTAGATAAATTAAAATTTATTTTAATTTATCTTTAATTATTCAATTAAATAATTTATAATCATAGATCAAGATTAGCGCCTAATAATGTATCAAGACCACCCAAATATTTAGGAATGTCAAAGTGATTTTGACTAACCTTTCTGTATAAATTTTTTTCGTATAATTAAATCATTTTATCATATAATGATCCAATTAGACATAGAGCATGAAATTAATGTCTACTATATTTTGAGTCTAATTATATTGGTTCTATTCCATTATCTATTGATTCAATTAATGACATTTATAAACTATTTATAAAGCGTCATTTCATCATGGCCAAGGATTTCCTAGATCAATATTAATCAAAAACAACGAAACATTCTCCCTAATCACTTTAGGGTGATGAATCCTATCTTGATCATTCAACATTTAATAACTACTGATTAAACGACCTATGATTAAATAGATCATAAGTAATATCAAAACATAGCAATCCCCATATAAGATAACTTTGATGACCTCAAGTCAAAAGATCACTTATATTATCATTACAATGAGAATTTCATAGACATACAAGTAATGTTCCAAATGGATTTCTTATATCGGGTTTGTTCAGTGAATTTGTTCTCTAACAAGCATCCATACGTTTGTTTAAATATCTATATACTTTAGCCTATGAGATCAACTACTTCTTTCATAAGGAAAAATAAAACGTGTGTTAGTCTTTTTACGTTCTGTTAATGTCCAATCTTGACTAGGAATATTTAGGAATAATACATAAATGCAATATGAATCTCATAATTATAATCTCATTATAATTTCATTTGTAGTGTATAATTATCCCATGGACTGTATCATATACATCTAAACATGTACAAGATAAAGAATGTCTTTAAATAACTTGTCATTAAATTACAACCAAAGCAATTGGTTGTAGGGCATAAATCATCATTTGTGTCCTTCACAATTGAAACTCATGACGTATTTCTATACAGATATACGTTGACAAGTAATTTGTTTGAACCAATCATGTGACTTAAGAGAGCAAAATCAACAAGCTATGTTTCAGATGAATGATTATGAGTACCTTGAAGTTTTAAAACTAAGAAGACACAAAAAATCATTTTTGCACCATCTTTTAAGTGAGTTGAAGGGAATTAGATTTACAGTCATTTATTTTCCCCCTTATGAATGATCCGGCTCCTAAACTGCATATAAATTCAATTTCTTTAGTTAAGTTCTTAAGAAGCACAATATGTAAGCTCTAATAGTTATCTATGATGTTGAGAACTAATCTTATTAGCTATAATCTCCTAGCATAAATGAGAAATATTTTTTGCCAACTATTAATTCTTCTATTAATGTTGTCAAAAAGTGGTTAGCATTCCCTGTAGGAAGGTATCCTTGTAATTATTGGTATTCCTAAGTATTAGCAAGGAGTTTATTGTAATTAGTAGCCAAATATTCTTACCAAGTCTTTAACTAATTCAATTACTCCTCTAGAAACATAAAGTTTGATTTTGGAGTAATTTATGCTCATCCTCAACATCATATTGAATTCTCATAAGGAACTCATCAAGATATGCATTGCTTATACAAGTTTTTCTTGAATTCTCTAAAATCCTTAGGGTTTTGTAACTACAAGTTTTATTTTTATTTTTTTAATAAATTGTCTATGTAATGTTTCTTGGTTGTTAACATATTTCATATTATATATGTTACTTTGATGAACAGTTAGCTATCAAAAAACATTGTGAAGGATTTAGGACTTCTTTATGAAAAGTATATTGCAACTTATAAAAGAAAGCCTAGAAAAGTGTACAAGCAATTTACTGAAGCTATAGGTTTGATAAGTGACAGAAGCTTTGTGGGGGTGCTACAATTGTGGCCTGGTCTGCCACGATCATGACAGAGAACATTTTAACAAGCCACGATTGTGGCTTACAGGATAATAGACGCTGACCAAGTTCTAAAACTCAACTTTTCGAGGAAATTTTAGACTTTTAGGGCTAGAATAAAAACCTAAGTTTTACCCTAAATAGAAAATACTATAAATAGCAGAGGCAGGAATTAATTTTAGCGTGCCTTCATTGCTACATTGGGAAAGATCCAAGGAAGGAGAAGAAGAAGGAGAAGGAGGGGAACGGAAAAGGGAAGAAGAAGGGATGTTATTACTGCTATCTTCCTAATCCATCTTGACTTTTCCAAGTGACATTTTCATCTCATCTTTATTATTCTTTCTTTTGAATAGATGAGATGGATTTGATACTGATGGATTTGGGTTTGATGATGATGTTCTAAACTCCTTTGGGATTTGTTCTTGAATCAATGTTAATGTGATTTCTTTTGATGTTAATACATTAATTATTGTGATTATTTGTTATAATTGCATGCTTTGGTAACAAATTGAGAGAGAGAATCGATAGTAAAATGATTAGATTAGGTAATGAGAGTTAAACAATCTAATAGATCACATAAATAATCAAATCGATAATTTATACAAAGAGAGATCTCGTGTGAGGACCCAATAATCCAGTAGAGGGCTTAAGATCTAATTGGATGTGTGGGCTTTTTGTTAATTGAGAGATTGCAAATTTCATAATTTAATAAGAGGTTATAATTTAGGGTTTAATGATTATAAATTGAGAGAGAGTAATCCACCTTTCGAAAGTCTAAGATCAATACCATATTAACTCAGAAGTAATCATGTTAGCTTTTGATGATAAGATAAATCCTCCTTCTCATAATCGACTAATCTTCATTGTGTGTTTTTTGATTGTTCATTAGTGGTGCTCAATTTTGATTTCTTTGCATTAATTTTACAATTTCATTTTCAATCAATACATATTCGCTTCTTTACTTTTCTGATTAGTTTTCCCTTAAATTTAAGTTATACTTTAGGCATTAGACAACTTAGAATTCAATTAATTCACCAACTCCCCAAGAGATCAACACCTCATATACTACACTCACGACCTGTGCACTTGTCGTATATTAAGGAATAAGAAATTGTAAAACTTGCTCACTTGATCAAGTTTTCGGCATCATTGCCAGGAAGTTAGTATGATTACTTTAATTCTTTTAGTCTAAGGAGTTTTTGCCACCCTTGTGTCCATACAGTTGTATGAAAACAAGAGTTACTATAAGTTCAAGTCAGATAGTTGAAACTATATAACATGACATCGCCTAGTTAGAGTGAGCAATCCGAAGAGCTAGACGTGAAGGAGAAGAGAATCCTGAAGCAACCATGGCTGAGGAATTTCATTAAGAGTTTCTACAAGGAGGAAACAAGGGAACCAACGCTAACCCTCGTGGATTTCATGAGGTCGGGGTTTAATGTGACCAATCAAGGTGTCACTAGACCACCTATTCAAGCAACTTTGTTTGAAATAAAACCAACTTTCTTGAACATGTTGCAAACTAATGTTAAATTTTGCAAGTTGACTAATGAGGATCCTAGCGCTCATATAGTCAATTTCTTATAAATAAGTGAAACTTTTCAATATCATGGAATGTCGGAAGATGTCCTTAGGATGAGGCTCTTCCCTTTCACACTAAGGGATAGAGCTAAGGCATGGTATCACTCATTAAGTCCCATAAATGTTGCAACTTAGGAACAATTAGTGCGAGTGTTCTTTGATAAGTACTTCCCCCTCATGAAGACTATAAAGATAATCAAGGAAATCACAAACTTTCAACAAAGTGATGGAGAGTCACTTTATGAGGCTTGGGAAAGATATAAAGATTTGCAAAGGAGGTTCCCTCACCACAACCTACCTAAGGAGTTCCTTTTGAAAACTTTCTATAATAGAGTGAACCCACCTACTCAAGGCATCATTAATGCAACATCAGGAGGATCTTTGATGACGGTAAATGAAGAGAAAGAGATGTTGAAGGAAATGGCTAGTAATAGATGTATTTGGAAAATGGATAGGGGAAGGCAACATACGACCCTCAACAAGCAAAAGGGAGCTTTAACTGTTAACCCAATCACTAAAATGAAAACTAAGATTAATAACTTGACTCGACAGCTAAATAATATGAAAGCCTCTCTTGTAACTCCTATGAAAGCTATTCAAAAAAGATGTGAGCTGTGTGGACAAGATAACCACAATACTATTGATTGCTTTCTAATAAAAGACCATGAATTGGAACAAGTTAACTATATGAGAGTGCAATTTGGTCGAGGAGCGGGAATAACCCCTACTCAAACACATATAACCCTGGATGGAAGAATCACCTGAACTTCTCCTAGTCAAACAATACGAGAGGTCAATTCTGATCTAAAGAACCACCTGGGTTCCAACAGAAGAAATCAAACTCAATGGACTCTAAGCTAGATAAAATCTTGAATAAGCTTGGAAGCCTAGATGGTGCTCAAAATGATTTAGAAAAAAGATTCAAATAAGTAACAAAGAATCATGCCTCTTCTATTTACAACTTAGAGGTTCAAATCAAATCAGTTGGCAAATGCTTTGTTTGCAAAAAGTGTAGACATCTCCTAAGTAATTTCGAAACAACAATGAGGGAACAACTAAAAGTTATCAAACTTCAAAGTGGGAAGGAACTTAAACAACCCACAAAGTCAAAAGTTGCAACCCCTCCTCCCATTGAAAATGACCAAGAAAAGGAGAAAGTCGTGGTTATGAGCAAATACCCTCCTTATGTTGCCCTCTGCCATATCAACCTAAAATTTCATATCCTCAGCATCTGTAAAGGAATAAACTAGATGCACAATTTGTAAAATTCGTAGAGAAATTAAAGACATTACAGATAATTCTTTCATTTGTCGAGGCTTTGGCACACATGCCTAAATATGCTAAAATTTTAAAAGGCATATTTTCAAAGAAGCGTACTTGGGAAGATGACCAAAATGTAGCATTAACTAGCCCCTGTAGTTTCATAGTCACTAGTCATATGTCATCTAAGTTGAAAGATACAAGGAGTTTCACAATGCCCTGTGTAGTTAGTGAATTTGAATTCACAAAGTGCCTCTATGATCTAGGAGCTAACATTAAGCTTATGCCCTTATTGATATTCAAAAAATTGGGACTTGGTGAGGTTAAGCCAACTTCAATGCTAATTCAGTTAGCTGATTAATCTATTAAAAGATAGTTTGGAGTGGTGAAAGATGTTCTAATGCAAGTGGACAAGTTCATTATTCCTAAGGACTTTATGGTTGAAGAGGATAAGAATTGTTCACTGATTCTTGGGCAACCTTTCATGAACACAGGAAAAGCATTAATCGATATTCATAAAGGAAAACTAACACTTTGGATTGGTGAAGTTCAAATAAAATTTAATATGAACAAGGCTTTAAAGAATCCAAAGGAAAGTAGCGTGTGTATGAAAATTAATATCATAGATAAAAGTATGCAAGAACAAGTAGCAAATTGCATTGCAAAAGTGAAATCAATACAAGTGGAAATAGATAATGAAACTGAGAAGGCGAACAAGGCTAAGTCTGAAGGAACTGATTGTTGGATCGGAAAAACAAAGCATGTTATATTTGGAGAAACGGTAGATTTCAAAACTTTTAAGAAATCATTACTTGCAGCGGAAGCAACAAATCCAAATCATCATGCTAATCCATACATGATATGGTATAAGGATAATAAAACATAAACAAGATCAGGAGTATTACCGACTCATTTGCTACGTCATTAAATCCCCGCTGCGCTATCCTCTCCTTTTTCTTGTATCCAAATCCTTTGTCTTTGAATCTTTTCCTTTAGCAATCTACCTTCTCCTTGTTGTTGTATCCTCAACCAATTAGATTTACCACTTGTTCTTCAAGGACAATTAGGTTAACAAAATTCTTTGGCAGGAAAGGAGAAGAAATGTTTGGAGGAGATTTTCTTAAAAGAAGAAGAACCAAAAATGAAACTCTTTTAATTGGTATTTTCGATTCTACCTTGCATGAAAGGAGAGAAGGTCTCAAGAACATGCAAGATGTCTTTCTTAACTCTCAATTTCAGTTATGCATGAATGAAAGAAGAGAGAGGCATCCAGTGCATCACTTCTTTCATTAATCAATCATAAAATTGCCAATAAATGAAACTCTCTTCATTTATCTTTAAAATGGATGTATGAAAAGACTATAACCTAAAATTGAATAACCAATTTCGGTTTTGGCAAGAAGAAAGAAGGAAGATAGTCCATCTAATGTACATCTTTCATTTTTAATCTAACGAATGCAAATAGGTTACATGTTAACATTAAAAGACAACCATTAAACCATTTAATGGTAAGTTCATAACTCCATTTAATGATGATAAACCATAATAAAGACCATCTTTATTTTAGCATTTTAATGTCAAGTGTGTAGCTTCACATTTCACCTAACAAAACCGAAATTGCTACTTCTCCTTTAAATTTTTTTAATATAATTAATCTAATTAATTATATTAAACCAAATTCTAGCCCATTTCTAAATGTACATTTGGGCTTCTAATTAACCATTAATTAGACCAAGCCCAATATTCAATTATGGGATTCTAAAACCTCCATTTATATTTCTTACTTAGCTTGATAACCTTCCTTAAAGCCAAGTGGGGAATCTTATTGGACTTTGATAATTCAAGCTTCAATAAGCCTAGAATTAATTCAATCTCATTAGAATTAATTCTAGCTTATTAACTAAATGTCATTCCACTAAAGACAATTAGTTGAACTCTTGAATTATTAAATATTATGATAATACATATTTTATATCCAATTGCAAACCCTATTTAGAACCTTATTATAGCCATCCGCACAACAAAGGGTAAAATTACCGTTTTGCCCTTATGTTGGTTTTTCCTTCTATATCTCTCATTTTACATTATATAGTGATTAACACATAAGATCTCATCTTGGTGTCAAGACTTGATGGGTAGCTAGTCCGTCAAATTACTGGCGCCAGTTTAATCACCAAATCCCTTTAAAACATCTAGAAGTGATGATAACACTATAAACTCTTTATTTGAGTGAATGTTCCCTGATACATGTTTTAATTAATAATTCCAACATGCAGACACTGGATAAATACTCTGTGAAAATCCATTCTGATCATATCAAGAATTATAATGAAACATATATGAGTTCACCACTCATCAAGATTATGATTCATAATAAGCGAATGCTTAAGTTGTATGTTTTAAGATTAAAGTAACGGCCCACTTTATTCTTGAAAACATACTTGATTCTAGATTCATTTAATAGTGCCATTATCGATAGTCTACTACTATCATGATATGAAACTCATCATTCCCTTTAAGTAAACTCCTTTACTTATATGGAGATAAATCACAACACTACAGTCTAAACCATAATCAAGTGACCAACTTGATTATTCAATTGTTAATCAATTAATTCAGATTCTAATAATATACATGTTTCCCATACATTTCTATGTATATGTATATTACTTACAAAAGAATCTAGGTACCTTTTGACCAGATATATAACGCTCACACAGATAAAACCAAACTCTTTTGTTTTATTAATAATAAATATTTCCATTACAAGACTGTAACTGAAGAAGATAAAGTTACATGTAAATACACTTGCTTTCCAGGACACTATATTTACATAACTCCAACACTGATGAGATGGAGGAGTCAGGTGTTCCATTTCATCAAGACATACTAGTTCAAACCGAAGCACCCATACCACCCTCTATAGAAAAACCACCCACTTTAGAGCTTAAACTTTGCCTACACATCTTAGATATACCTTCTTAGGTGAAGGTCAAACTTTACCCATGATCATTTTTAACCAATTATATGGGAAACAAGAGAGTAGGGTGGTAGTGATTGTCAAAAAGTGGATGAAAGCCATAGGATGGAAAATATCCGACATTTAAATTATAAACTTAAATGTTTGTATACATTGAATGATCCTCGAAGAAGGATGTAAAGCATTGAGGAAACATCAATATAGATTAAACCCTCACATGAAAGAAGTGTTCAATAAAGAAGTAGTAAAACTCTTAGATGTAGGGATAATTTATCCTATATCCAATAGTGAATGGGTTAGCCAGGTATAATGTGTACCAAAGAAGGGTGGAATAACTATAATGGAGAATGAAAATGGAGAATTGTGGAATAACTATAATGGAGAATGAAAGTGGAGAATTAATTTAAAAAAGAACAATCATAGGATGGAGAGTGTGCATAAATTATTGCAAACCCAACATGGTGAATAAAAAGAACCGTTTTCATCTCTCGTTCATAGATCAAATGATAGAAAGAGGGGCTGGCCACTCACTCTACTACTTCTTGGATGGTCACTTAGGGTATAATCAGATATTCATCTACCCTGAGGATCAAAAAAGAACCATTTTCATCTCTCGTTCATAGATCAAGTGATAGAAAGAGTGGCTGGTCACTCACTCTACTACTTCTTGGATGGTCACTTAGGGTACAATCACATATTCATCTACCCTGAGGATAAAAAAAAGACCACGTTCATATGTCCTTATGGCACCTTTGCATATATATAGATGCCTTTTAGATTATGCAACGCCCCAGCTACATTTCAAATATGATGTTTATCTTTACATATATGATCGAGGACATAATATAAGTTTTTATGGATGAATTTTTAGTTTTTGGAGACTCTTTTGAGATGTGACTAACCAATTTGGGAAGGGCACTCCAAAGATGTGAAGGATCATATTTAGGGCTGAATTGAGTTAAGTGCCACTTTATGGTGCAAGAGGGGATAGTGCTCAGGCCCAAGATTTCGCACCAAGGATTTGAAGTAGACAGAGCAAAAATAGAAGTCGTAGAAAAACTTCCACCACCAATCAATGTCAAGGATGTGCAAGGAATCCTAGGCTATGTTAGGTTCTACTGTCGCTCTATTAGAGACTTGTCGTAAATTGCAAGACCTTGGCAAACTTGTTAGTGAAGGATGTGCCTTTCTTTTTTTATGCAAATTGTTTTTTTTTGCATTTAATCAATTGAAGGAGGCACTGACATCAGCATCAATTTTGGCACCATGACACTCCTATTTGAGGTCATGTTTGATGCAACCGATGAAGCTATAGGTTGCTTATTGGGATAAAGGAAAGACAAAAGGTTGCATGCAATATACTAAGAAAGCAAGAAACTTACGAGACCTCAACTTAACTACACCACCAAAAAAAACTATTCGTAATACATGTGATAAGTTTTAGTCATACCTTTTAGGGTCTAAAGTGAATACAGTCACCAATCATGTTGTTTTAAAATATCTTTTTGCTAAAAATAATGCAAAATTGAGACTTATTCAATGGGTGTTACTCTTACAAGAGTTTGATATAGAAGTATGAGATAAGAAGGGAGTGGAGAATGTGGTTGCAAACCATTTATCATGTATGGAGGGAGGGGAAAGCGAACAAAGTGATGATATTAACAAAAAATTCCTTGATGAAACCTTGATGTTACTCAACAGCCTGAAAACAACATAGTTAACAGAAGAAGAGATTCTTATATGAGTGCACCCGATATCTATGGGATAAACTAATCTTGTATTGAACATGTGCTGATGGTTTAGTAAGATGATGTGTTCTAAAGGAAGATATGTTAGATATGTTAATATAGTGTCACCAATCTCAATACGTTGGCCATTATAAAGCAAACGAAACGGTAGCCCTAGTACTCGAGTGTGGATTTTATTGGCGACATTTGTTTAAGGAAGCTTAAGCTTTTTTGCATAGTGCGATTGCTATTACAGAGTGGGCAACATCTCTAAGAGAGATGAGATACCTTTATCCAACATTTTAAAAGTTGAAATCTTTAATGTATAGGGCATCGACTTTATGGGTTCTTTCCCATCCTTTAAAGGGAACATGTATATTCTAGTGGGGTTAGATTATGTATATCGATGGGCCGAAGCTATGGAACCTCCAACTAATGATGAGAAGGTTGTACAAAAATTTATCAAATGGTTATTTAACTGGTTTGGAGTGCCAAGAACTATAATAAGTGATAGAGGAACACATTTTTGTAACAAATCTTTTAATGCCTGCCTAAAAGGATATGGAGTCTACCATTATGTTGCTACTCTTTATCACTCACAAATGAGTGGATAAGTGGAAGTCGTTAACTGACAGTTTAAACAAATTTTGGAAAAGACGGTGAATAGCTCTAGGAAGGTCTGAGAATTAAAGTTAGGCGATGCCTTATAGGCTTATAGGACTGCTTTTAAAACATCAATCAGAATGACTCCCTTTAGGCTTGTATATGGTAACACTTTTCATTTTCCTATGGAGCTAAAGCATCAAGCATATTGGGGAATGAGAGCTTTAAAATTTGAGAAGGAGCAAGAAGGTGGAAATGACTTCTACAACTAAATGAACTTGAAAAGTATCACTACAATGCATACGAAAATGCCAAACTTTATAAGGAGAAGGTGAAGAGATGGCATGAATCTCATCTTAAACCAAAGGAATTCAAGGTAGGAGATACAGTTTTGCTATACAATTCGAGGCTGAGGCTATTTCCCAGAAAGTTGAGATTGAGATAGAGTAGACCTTTTACAGTCACCCAAGTTTTTGAACATGGAGCCCTTGAATTGAAAAATCCAAACTATGAAACCTTTAAGGTGAATGGGCATTGCTACAAACTGTATCTTGGTGGAGTGATCCTAAAGGAAAAGGAAGTAATCTCTTTCCTTTGGAAAAATTGAACATGCTTCCAAGGATGCAAAGTCAAGCTAATGACTATAACTTAGCACATTTAGTAGTTATATTTGTTTTAAATTTTAAAAATAAAATTTTAATGATTTGGAATGATTGGACTGCTAACTCTCTTATTTCTTTTAAAGAATTATAAGATAGGGCAACAATCTTAGGCACCAAGTGCATTTGGTCTCCATCTCCATCACCATCGTCACCTCAATCGCCATAATAGGTTCTTATGTTCTAACCCTTATCTTTTCATTTTTCTTTATTTTCTTCTTATTTTTTTATCTTATTTTTATTTTGATTCCCACCTTGTATGTTATTTGTCTTTCTCATATTGAGGACAATGTGTTGTCCAAGTACGGGTAGGTTTGCATTATGTGTATTATATGTTTTATTTTGAGTGTGAATTTTGTCATATTATATGTTAGTTTTGTTTAGGTTTTCATTATGTGACTCGTGTGAATGTGTTAATGGATAGGACTTAGCAAAATCGATTTAGCTTTGAACATAGACTTTTAGGTTGTCAAGATTTATTAGCTTATGAAATTAGTGTCTTAGGTTACTTTAGTTAAATATGCATGTTAATTAGAATATGATGTTAGTTCATTCACCCTAGGAATTTGACATATTCATTTATAATTTTAGGTCAATCAAATAAGTAGCATTGTTAGTATCTTTTTTAGCTAAAGAAATGTGGTAGGCAAGAAAACATAAAATAAAAAAGTGTGTTTTGTTTAATAAATAACTATTCTACTAGCCCTTTTTGAAACAAATTAGGTTATGAATAGAGCTAGTAGCTAGTTAAGAATGTGATCAAGCTAAGTAACCAAGGGACATTCATCACAAATGTTTGTCTTCGTATCAAAAGGCTATAATGACATTCCAACCGAGCTGCTTAATACAAACATGAACTAGTTGAGTAACCAGGAGACATTCATCACAAATATTTTCCTTTGCATCAAAAGCTAGGTTTATGATTAATGAAAATTAACAAAAATAGTGTGTTGTTTAATAAATCCTACTAATCTTTGTGAATAGCTTGAATTTTCATGAAAAACTACTTAGGGATAGTTACATTTTTAGTTGATCGAATAATTATAATATGTGTGTGCAAGTGATGGGGGTGAATGAATTTGACATTAAGGTCTTTATTTGTATGTATATTTAGTTCGAAGTGCCTAGACACAGTTTTCATAGGTTAATAAGTTAGAACAATTTGAAGGATTATGCTTGTAGTTAAATTTATTTCATAAAGTTCAATGCCATTATACCATTATTACATATGTGTGTGTTGTTGTTTGGTGTGTTAGTGTTTTGATTGTTTTGTTTTTGCTTGAGGACAAGCAAAATTTCAAGGGTCGAGATGTGATAGTTATAGGTTGCATGATGTTTTAATAGGCATTTTTATGTTTTTAATTGTTAATTAACTTATTTGTGCATATTTAGGTTTAGAATTGTGTTAGTTGGTTAGATATTTGTGTTTTGAGTGTTATGTGGGTTAAAGCATGCTAATGACCTTTAATTTTGTATATTTGAGGTGCTTTGATGTATTTGTTAGTGTTTGAGAGTAGACATTGAAGAATGAAGGAGATTTGGAGGAAGCCCGACAGAAGACCTAAGGCTATAGTCGTGGCCTATGGGTTACGATCTGATAGAACCTTTATAGGGGTGCCATCAGCCACGATTGTGACAAAAAGCATTTTAACAAGCCACGATCATGGCTTAAGGGGCTGCGATTTGACCTGCGTGATAACAAACGCATACCGACTTCTAAAACTCAAATTTATAAGACATTTTGGACTTTTGGGGCCCAGGTAAAACATAAGTTTTACCCTAAATAAAAAAATACTATAAATAGAAGAGGTAGGACCAAATTTTGGTATTCCTCTATTGCTACATTGAGAAAGATCTAAAACAGGAGAAGAAGAAGATAAAAGGAGGAGAAAGGAAGAGGGAAGAAGAAGAGTCGTTGTTTTCTCAATCCATCCTAACCCTTCCAGGTGACATTTTCATTTTATCTTTGTTATTCTCTCTTTTGAATAGATGAGATGGATTTGATAGTGATGGATTTGGGTTTGATGATGATGTTCTAATACCAAATCGAGAGAGTGAACTAATAGCAAAATGATTAGATTGGGTAATATAAGTTAAACAATCTAATAGATTATGCAAATAATCAAATCTATAATGTATACGAAGAGAGATCTCGTGTGAGGACCCAATAGTCCAGTAGAGGGGTTAAGATCTAATTGGATATGTGAGCTTTTTGATAATTGAGAGACTGCAGATTTCATAATTCAATTAGGGGTTATAATTTAGGGTTTAATTATTATAACTTGAGATAGAGTAATCCACCCTTCAAACGTTTAGGACCGTTACCGGATTAACTCAAACGTAATCCGGTAACTAGTCTTTTTTGTGTGATTTGCATTGTTAATTTGGTGGTGATTATAGATTTCATTGGTGGTGCTCAATTTTAATTTCTTTATGTTAATTTTACAATTTAATTTTCAATCAACCCATGTTCGCTTATTCCTTTTCATTTTAGTTATCTTTTAGGTTTTAGAAAACTTAGACTTTAATTAGTTTACCAATTCCTCGAGGGATCGACATCTTATATACTACACTCACAACCTGTGCATTTGCAGTATATCAGGGATAAGAAATTGTAAAACTTGCCCACTCAATCATGAAGAAGCTTAAACTATTGGTTGCTTGATTATCAATTTGTATCTCCTTGATCTAAAATCAAGTCCTATTTATCACTGCATAATTGTCATTATGTATGTCTCTAAAGATCCTTTAATTTCTTTTAGAACCAAATTGAGTAAACTCAGCAGGTACGCATTAGAATTAGGCACTTCTTATAATCCCCAATTATTTTGTAGAGATTTTCAACCTAAACTATTATATTATCCCAATCATTTGCATGGTAAATTACATTCCTATTGTGTTGCACCCTTGGTTAATAAAAACTAAAATCCTACATTTAAAGAACAGCTAGTTTATAGTTTCAAGTTGTAACTTGTAAAGAACACATACTTGATCTGTAACATCCCATCCCCTGTGGGAAGGGTAACCTTTCGGGATACCTTTCCGGACCAAAAAATTTACAAGTGACAGACTGATTTGGTTTTCGGTACTGAAAATGACTGTCCAATGGCACTGAAAAATTAGATACATGATTTTAGGATTTATTACTTTAAGCCATTAGAATTTGGAGCGAAATTGGACTAGAAATTGAATTAAAATTTGGAAAAAAGACCTGAGGAGTACTTAAAACCAGGACAAGTGGCAAGTGACACATGTCGCTTGCCTACTTAGTCTTGCTATATAAATATCCTATCTAATTTAAGTGCTTCCACGACACTTCTCTTTTGAAGGAATACAAAGTGTTTTAGATGGATTTTTCTCCTCCATCTTCGTAGCCTCCTTCATCTTCTCTTCTTCATCGATTTTTCTCCTTCTTTTTAACTAGAATTGCTACTCTTCTCTTCTCCCTTAAGTGCTTCCTCTTCATGTGTCCAAGCCTAAGCATGTTGCCTCCCTTATAGTGATGATCGTATGGTGAGAGAGGAAGGTAGAGGATGGGTGAAAAGTGGAAGAAAAGAAGAATTAAAGACTTGTTAAGTGAGTATTTTGTTTTTATGGTTTTAAATTGGTAGTTGATGCTTTATTTGTGATGTCTTGAACATTAATTTCATGGTACTTGGGATTAGCTTGGATGGGTATAAATTCATGTTTGTGTAAGGAGGAATAATATAACATGTAAAGTATAGTTAAATTGTGTGTTTTGGATGGATTTTAGTATGTTAGATGCTTACTTCTTAAATGAAAATGATTGAGTATTTGTGCTGGAATTTTGTGGGGTTATGTTCAAGTGAATGTCTAGATGAACTTGTGGCTGAATTGGAGACTAAATTGGATGTTTATTGATGTAGGATTGGTGTTGGAGTGAAAGAAGTTGTGTTGGATATGAAATCTGGAAAATGTTACTTTGTGTAGGTTTCAGATTTTTGCTCATAACTTTTGATGTGGTTGTCCGATTGAGATGAGCTTGGGCTTATATTAAACTTAAGAAATATGGCTAGATTTCATATGAAGGAAGTTTTGTTCAATTATGGCTTTAAGGGTTTTAAATTTGGCTTGGAAAGTGAGTTGTAGGTGCTATATGAACAATAACCGAACCTCGTGACCTGAACCTTTGATGATTTTATTTAGGTTGATTTGGATTGAATTTGCTAATTTGGTCTTCATGAAAGTTGAAGATTTTTTTGTTAGCTTTCTAACGCCACTAAGTATGAATTTTTTTGATTTGTAGGTTAAACATTATGGTTTGTTAATGCTCAGGTGGTAATTCAACCCAAAATGTGTGTTGGTGGGCAAATGCTCTAAGTGCATAGGTTTTGTGTTTTTTGTGTTCTGATATTAATTTTGGAGTGTTAAGGGTGAAATTAACTCAAGTGACCTTCTGGAACTTTCTAATGAGGTATTATATGGGAATTTTGGATGTAAGGATTGTAAGAGATAAATTTGTAAAGTTTTGTTATGGTTTAGGTTAAATGCGGATTTCATAAACCCTAACTGGACAGCAACATTATTGGGAGGATTTGACCTAGTTAGAGAAGTAATTTGGTTCTAAGTCCTTCTTGAGAATTTTATTATATTGTCTAAGATTTTTATTGATATATGGTATGGGATTTTTTGCCAAGGGGATGTGGAGTTATGAATTTTGGAAGATTGGGTTATTGTTGAGAATAATTTGGGTAGGCAGAAACTTTGCTTGAGCATTTGATTTGGTTAGAGCTGGAACTAGCTTCCAAGTTGTTCATGAAAGTTGTAGCATTTAGTTTTCTCTTTTGATTGATATAAAATTTGGAATTTTTGGGTAAGGGAATGAAAACTTATGATTTTTTTAGAAAGTGTTGTTCTGTTGTGGTAAATGTGTGACTAGGCAGTATCTTTGAGTGCATTTTTGACATCCTTGGAGGTGAAATTGGATTTTTAGCTCTTCATGAACCTTGTAGGATTTTTCAAGATCTTTCCAATGAGACCTTATTTGTGATTTTTGGACAATTGTGTGAAAAGATAGGTTATGTGAAAGAAGAGATGGTATATGAATGGGAAGAAAGAAAGGTTATTAGGGAAATTGGAAAATTAGGTTTTTTTTTAAAAAAAATTAAAATGAAATACGAAACCTCGCATTAGATCGCCCTCGCGAGAGCGTGGGCGAGACCAGTTATATATTTTTTAATTTAATTTTTATTTAATTATTTATTCTTTAGTTAATTATCAATGCCATTTAATTCGTTTGTCAATTACTTTTTCATCCGACGTCCGATTGACCTGGTTCTCAAGGCATCGGATTCGTGTAATATTTAATTTCATTTATTTGTGAAATTGGAAATTTTTAGAGCTGAAATTGACGAAAATTGGTTAGGTCGAAATGAGAGGATCGGGCAATGATTTTTCTGATTCGTGTTTTATTTATAATTAGACCTATAGAGGTCCGAATTGGGTGATTTTAGTGTCTATAGGTTTCTAATTTTTAGAAGAACACTTTGTGATGGGAAATTGTGATATAGTGCTGGGAATATCACGAACATGCATTGTACACATTTTAGTTGCTACTTGTGCATTATTAAATATTTCTGAGTGTACCTTTGGTGATGGTGAATATTTTGGACTGTTTAGAGGCACTTTTGGAACGTCACTCCAGAGACGTTGCCGAGACTTCCAGGCTTTTGCTTCGAGAGTTATTGGTGAGTAACCTAGATGGTTTCTCAATTATAAATTGTTTATAATTTTGCACTTATAAAATTATGGAGAATAATGGTGGACTTGTGCGTTTGTTTATGCCTGGATTCTGGACCGAAGGTGTCCGATGTATTGGGAGATTATGATATAGAAGTGTTATTTGTCTGAGAATGTGAAACTTTCGTGTTTTCAATGTGATAAATTGTGACTGTGATTTTAATGTGAATAATTGTGAACCAATTGTTTGAATGCGATAATTTGGGTTTGATTGTAATGTGATATTGTTCAATTGCGACATATGCATTCCATGCATGAATGCATGATTAGTTAATGATAGTTGTGACCAGAGCAGCCACCGAGAGCTACAAGCTCAATGTTTATATTTGGGTCTCGAGCCCCACAGTGATTTAGAGCCTCAGGCTCAATGATTAATGCGCCCATAATGGGACAGTTCAGAGCCTCATGCTCAACGATTAATGCTCCCATATTGGGACAGTTCAGGCGCTCGGTCACAACACCAAAATAATTAGAAAAGTGTCAAATGCGCATGTCATATGCATCTGATTTTTAATCTCTTTGATTAAGTGGAAGGCTAACTGCCTTATACTTCTGTGATACCAATCATATGGTACTTCTGAATGTGAATTATGAAACAATTGGCTTATGCTTGAGTATTTTACGAATTCAATTGGTTATGGGTGTCAAATAGAATGAAATGTATCAAATTGTCTATGTTCACGTAAAATTGTGCAATGTGATTAAAAATGCAACAATGTGAATATATGCTATGTGAAACGATTTGTTGCATGAATTGAGTGAACCATCGATGATGGTTCCTCACTGAGTTTGCAAAACTCACCCAAAATTTACAATTATTTTTCAGGACCCAGAAGAATACCTCGTTAGGCAACGGGTGTATAGCAACAACATACGAGTGAGAAAAGAGGTCGAGATCAGTTCGCGTCTGTATTAAAGTTTAATAAAAATTATACTTTCTGAATTTTTGTACAAATGAATAGGTCATGTTGTAAAGTCAACAGACTGAATTATATTGTATTTACAAAAGGGCCCCCGTAGTCATTGAACTCACCGATGATTATTTATGTAAATTGTTTTCCGCATAATATATAAAGTATGTGTATGTTTAAAAAATATATATACTTAGTTTTTACTGAGTGATGTAGCACGCCACCCTCATAGGGCACGGACTCGGATATCACCATTGATTTCGGGTTTGGGTCATGCGGGAGTGGGGTGCTACATTTAGGTGGTATTAGAACCCAGAAGTACGAACTTCTATGGGCATTTATTGAAACATGGGTAAAGTCACCTACATTAAAGTCATGTCATAGCAGACCGTAGCAACTGATCCCTAGTCTGAGTCGTATGGGTATGGGTCATACGCATGAACATGTGTTAAGTGATGAAGTCTGAGAAAAGTGGTGATGTGTCAAAATATGAGCCAATGAAGGTTTATGGGCAACTGGAAATGGGAAAGGAATAATGAAAAAAATGACATTCATATTGTACTGTGATTAAAAACCCTCGAATGTGATCTGGATGTGAATACATTGGCAAGGGCTAATTTAGAAAGAAGTGATATCAAAAAAATAATGAGATTTAAAGTGTATAAATCGAGTTGAACGAAAAACGAAACTTGCGATACTCTGGAGAGGTCAAATATGGACATGAAAAAAAAACATTGGTTAAAAGTGATGGGAGTTATGATTTAGTTTAAGAATATGTAAATAGGTCTATGAAAGATCAAAAGCTCAGGATGACTAGGTCGTTATGATTTGGACTTGTATGTTCGATAAAATGGGGATAATTGGAAATGAGAAAAAGTATTTGGTTCGATACGATAGATAAAGATTTACTACAGTTGTGGTGCTTTGTGTATTATGGAATATAGTGTATCGTAAGTGAAGATATTGTTTGAAAAAAAAAGCAGAAATGATGAGATTAAAGTGTGCAAGCCCGGTCAAAAGAAATAACTTTCTATGACTGTGAAAGGATAGATTTGGATTTAAGTGTGATAAAAGTTATGATTTGGCGTAATAATATGTCTGAGATATTGAGATGACACTTCTTGATACTTCTGCGTCTATAATTTGAAATAGATTATGGACGATGAAATAATAGAAACATGGCCTTATCAGTGCTTAAAATGCGCCTGAGTTTGGATTGCATATGTGTATGCAATTATGGAAAATATGATAAAGCAAAGGAGTAGAGTGAATTCACTCGAAATGTAAATTCTATAATTATGATAAGATGTTGCATAAGAAGAAGAGGTAAATACTGAAAAACTGGCGCAGAATTACTGTCAATATGTGGGGTAATGTGAGGTAAAAGTGCAGGCCAAGATATGGGCCTACAAAAATAGGTTTTTGCTATGATCAAATAGCAACCTGCAGTTATGGACAGGAACAAGGATAGAAATGTTATCTAGAGTTAATTGGGATGTAAGTAGTAGTAGCGAATTTGAGTACGTGGCTATATGATATAAAGACATCTTTCAATAAGATGTCAGAATTTTGAATGGTATCAGCCAGGGTGTAAGTGTAAATGAAATTGCTTAATGCCTCATTGAGCCTTAGTATCGGGGATACATTGACCATAGAAGTCATGAGACAAATTGATATTTTAAAGATCTTGTGAAATGTTGTAATTGATTTTTCCTGAGCTATTAGGAATGACATGGATAATAGGTGAGTGACAATATTGAGGTTTGTACCAAGAATCACTGATATGGGGTGATATAGGGTCAGAAAGCTGGGTAATTTAATTTATGACCAATAAAGACAGGTTTTCCATGACCAGTAGCTGGGATCATAAGCTCTTCTCTCGATTCAACAATGGAATCGAGTAATTCTTCCATAATGGGCCAAGGCCCCTCGCTTGAGTCAATCGGGTTTGCTTCAGAAAGGAATTGATAGATGCAATGGAGGGAATTTTGAAATAAGATGACAGGTCTCCCGGAAAAGTTGTGATGTACTATCTCCTTTTAAAAAAATGACAATGAGAATATTGGGGTTATTCCATAGCAAAGATTCAAGCATAAAGGTTAGAAAAGGCTATCGGGAGTGTATATATTTTTGTTGATGTAAAATATCCAACAATTCGAGGAGACATTCTTGTTCATGTGAGGTGAAATTTGGTCCACATCATAGGTTGTGTTTTTAAATCTATTTGGAAACCATAAATTATATCTGATGAAGGGGTTTTCAACATAGGAAATTATGGTTGTAGATAGATTGAAATGTGTGGAGCAACTTGTATAAATGAACAGACATTAGCATAAGTCAATGTATAATCATTGGAAAAGTGATAAAACTGCGGAAATCTGTCGAAAAAAAGGAAGTTCAATGAAAAATTGAGGATAACATGTAATCATACAGCTGCATTGAGGAATTAGTTACTCAAGAAATTACAAGAACTAACTATAAGCACAATGAGTTTGAGGTTATATCAATTAGAGTTAACCATACCCCGATAGGATTATGATATTAAAGGTTAATGTGAGCCCAGCAACATGATAACAATGAGCAGCTATGATCATATTGACAAATGAAGATGAAAGTTTAATGGTTTGAGGGAAAAAGATGTAAGCCACGTCAGTGATAAATGAAAACAAAATAATTATGGTGTTAAGTATTCCATTCGGATTTGGAGTTTTTGTCGTATCTACTATAGAGGTTTCCAATCGAGATTAAGAGGGCATTGGTTGTAATGTATAAGGTGATTTTGTATACCTAGAGATGAATATAGCTGCATGAGCTAAATTTAGATACATGACTTGAAGATTTCTACAATAGTAGTTGGTTTGGAAGCATAGAATCATGATATGGACAGAAACATATGAGATATACATATGATTAGACAGATTAGTAGAGATTAAGGTAAGACTGGAATTGGACAAGATTGAAAGGATTGTGCAGAGGGACTTGTCAGTACCACATATGTGGATATTAGGTTACTAAATCTAGTGCAATAAAAAAATGGAGCAAAAAGGAAATCTTATTAGTTATGGGGAAAAGAAACATCAGTTTTGCAAACAAGAATTAGGAAAGCCCAAATTGAGGATTTGAGGAATAAAGTATGTGTCCTAGTAATGTGTACCTCAAAATAGCACTTGTCGGCTAAGAATATCGAACTGAGTGAATATATGTGTGATTTCCTTGCAGTCTTGACTATTGGAGACAGATATAAAGCTTATATGTCTGGAATGTTTCAGCATACAAGATGAATGTATAGTGCAAAGTAACTACAAGTAAAAATCATCATTTTCCTGGTGAGGCGACAAAAAGAGTCAATCACCCTAGGTAAAAGTCAGAACAAGTTGGAATACCATTAGTGAGTGAAATGAATCTTAAAATCTAAATAAAGTGGTTTTGATAGAAGAATGGATTTTGGTGGATTACATCGAAGTTGTGACTATATGGAGAAAAATGTGAAGGTTTAGTTTACTACATCAAAAAGAAAGAGAGAGAGAGAGATGTCTTGTCCTTGAGTGTATCACCTATGCCAAAGCGTAGTTAGATGAGGTACAAAGGAAATAGGGGAAGCTAAGTGGGACATCAAGTGGTCCTTATATAATGAGGGCAAAAATGAGACTAAGGCATTATGAGTGATTTTATGATTAGTATTGCTATCATCCGAAATATGTGGCTTTAGAACTGAAAGGAAAGAATTGAGTACCTTGAAACTCATCAAGGGTATAATTGAGGAAGAATGATAGCTAAACAGAGAATTGATAGGAAACGGTTGAGTGTAGGGTAACAGTACCCCTACCTTATTCAGTATCAAAAATGAATTTCGAGGACGAAATTTTTATTAGGAGGGGAGAGTTGTAACATCTCATCCCCTATGGGAAGGGTAAAATGGTAATTTTAGAATGGGTTATGAGTGTGTAAACTAGTCTCGGCATGTTCATGCCTAATATGGCCTCTATATATGTATAAATTGTAATTTTTGTATATGCACATGATTGTACATGCATTCATGACATTTCTCGGCATATGTGTTATTGTGAGAAACATATGATTTAGTGCTTGAAAATCAAATTTGAGTGGATTTTTGTGTGTTTTTATTTTTGTGGAATTTTAGAAATTTTTCGGAAAATTTTTCGGGATACCTTTCCGGATCAAAAAATTTACAAGTGACAGACTGATTTGGTTTCCGGTACCGAAAATGACTGTCCAATGATACTGAAAAATTAGATACATGATTTTAGGATTTATTACTTTGAGCCATTAAAATTTGGAGCGAAATTGGACTAGAAATTGAATTGAAATTTGGAAAAAAGACCTGAGGAGTACTTAAAACCAGGACAAGTGGCAAGCCTACATAGTCTTGCTATATAAATATCCTATCTAATTTAATTTCTTCCACAACACTTCTCTTTTGAAGGAATACAAAGTGTTTTAGATGGATTTTTCTCCTCCATCTTCGTAGCCACCTTCATCTTCTCTTCTTCATCAATTTTTCTCCTTCTTTTTAACTAGAATTGCTACTCTTCTCTTCTCCCTTAAGTGCTTCCTCTTCATGTGTCCAAGCCTAAGCATGTTGCCTCCCTTATAGTGATGATCGTATGATGAGAGAGGAAGGTAGAGGATGGGTGAAAAGTGGAAGAAAAGAAGAATTAAAGGCTTGTTAAGTGAGTATTTTGTTTTTATGGTTTTAAATTGGTAGTTGATGCTTTATTTGTGATGTCTTGAACATTAATTTCATGGTACTTGGGATTAGCTTGGATGGGTATAAATTCATGTTTGTGTGAGGAGGAATAATATAACATGTAAAGTATAGTTAAATTGTGTGTTTTGGATGGATTTTAGTATGTTAGATGCTTACTTCTTAAATGAAAATGATTGAGTATTTGTGCTAGAATTTTGTAGGGTTATGTTCAAGTGAATGTCTAGATGAACTTGTGGCTGAATTAGAGACTAAATTGGATGCTTATTGATGTAAGATTGGTGTTGGAATGAAAGAAGTTGAGTTGGATATGAAATCTGGAAAATGTTACTTTGTGTAGGTTTTAGATTTTTCTCATAACTTTTGATGTGGTTGTCCGATTGAGATGAGCTTGGGCTTAAATTAAACTTAAGAAATATGGGTAGATTTCATATGAAGGAAGTTTTGTTCAATTATGGCTTTAAGGGTTTTAAGTTTGGCTTGGAAAGTGAGTTGTAGGTGTTTTATAAACAGTAATCCGAACCTTGTGACCGGAAACTTTGATGATTTTCTTTAGGTTGATTTGGATTGAATTTGCTAATTTGGTATTCATGAAAGTTGAATTTTTCACTAAGAGGACGTGGAGTTATGAATTTTGGAAGATTGGGTTATTGTTGAGAATAATTTGGGTAGGCAGAAACTTTGCTTGAGCATTTGATTTGGTTAGAGCTGGAACTGGCTTCCAAGTTGTTCATGAAAGTTGTAGCATTTAGTTTTCTCTTTTGATTGATATAAAATTTGGAATTTTTGGGTAAGGGAATGAAAACTTATGATTTTTTTAGAAAGTGTTGTTCTGTTGTGGTAAATGTGTGACTAGGCAGTATCTTTGAGTGCATTTTTGACACCCTTGGAGGTGAAATTGGATTTTTAGCTCTTCATGAAACTTGTAGGATTTTTCAAGATCTTTCCAATGAGACCTTATTTGTGATGTTTGGAAAATTTTGTGAAAAGATAGGTTATGTGAAAGAAGAGATGGTATATGAATGGGAAGAAAGAAAGGTTATTAGGGAAATTGGAAAATTAGGTTTTTTTAAAAAAAAGTTAAAATGAAATACGAAACCTCGCATCAGATCGCCCTCGCGAGAGCATGGGCGAGACCAGTTATATATTTTTTAATTTAATTTTTATTTAATTATTTATTCTTTAGTTAATTATCAATGCCATTTAATTCGTTTGTCAATTACTTTTTCATCCAACGTCTGATTGACCTGATTCCCGAGGCATAAGATTCATGTAATATTTACTTTTATTTATTTGTAAAATTGAGAATTTTTAGAGCTGAAATTGATGAAAATTGGTTAGGTCGAAGTGAGAGGATCGGGTAATGATTTCTTTTATTCGTGTTTTATTTATAATTGGACCAATAGAGGTCCGAATTGGGTGATTTTAGTGTCTATGGGTTTCTAATTTTTAGAAGAACACTTTATGACGGGAAATTGTGATATAGTGACGGGAATGTCATGAACATGCATTGTACACATTTTAGTTGCTACTTGTGCATTATTAAATATTTCTGAGTGTACCTTTGGTGATGGTGAATATTTTAGAATGTTTAGAGGCGCTTTTGGAACGTCACCCCACAGACGTTGCCGAGACTTCCAGGCTTTTGCTTCGGGAGCTATTGGTGAGTAACCTAGATGGTTTCTCAATTATAAATTGTTTATAATTTTGCACTTATAAAACTGTGGAGAATAATGGTGGGCTTGTGCGTTTGTTTATGCCTGGATTCTGGACCGAAGGTGTCCGATGTATTGGGAGATTATGACATAGAAGTGTTAATTGTCTGAGAATGTGAAACTTTTGTGTTTTCAATGTAATAAATTGTGACTGTGATTTTAATGTGAATAATTGTGAACCAATTGTTTGAATGCGATAATTTGGGTTTGATTGTAATATGATATTGTTCAATTGCGACATATGCATTCCATGCATGATCAGTTAATGACAGTTGTGACCGGAGCAGCCACTGAGAGCTACAAGCTCAACGTTTATTTTTGGGTCTCGAGCCCCACAGTGATTCAGAGCCTCAGACTCAACGATTAATGCGCCCATAATGGGACAGTTCAGAGCCTCAGGCTCAACGATTAATGCGCCCATATTGGGACAGTTCAGGCGCTCGGTCACAACACTGAAATAATTAGAAAAGTTTCACATGCGCATGTCATATGCATATGGTTTTTAATCTCTTTGATTGAGTCTTTGATTGAGTGAAAGGCTAACTGCCTTATGCTTCTGTGATACCAATCATATGGTACTTCTGAATGTGAATTATGAAACAATTGGCTTATGCTTGAGTGTTTTACGAATTCAATTGGTTATGGGTGTCAAATAGAATGAAATGTATCAAATTGTCTATGTTCACGTGAAATTGTGCAATGTGATTAAAAGTGCAACAATGTGAATATATGCTATGTGAAACGATGTATTGCATAAATTGAGTGAACCATCGATGATGGTTTCTCACTGAGTTCGCAAAACTCACCCAAAATTTGTAATTATTTTCAGACCGAGAAGAATACCCGTTAGCAGCAGGCGATAGCAACCGTGACATCTGAGTGAGAAAAGAGGTCGGGATCAGTTCGCGTCTGTATTAGAGTTTAATAAAATTTGTACTTTCTGAATTTTTGTATAAATGAATAGGTCATGTTGTAAAGTCAATAGACTGAATTATATTGTATTTATAAAAGGGCCCCCGTGGTCATTGAACTCACCGATGATTATTTATGTAAATTGTTTTCCGCATAATATATAAAGTATGTGTATGTTTTAAAATAAAATTTATACTGAGTTTTGACTGAGTGATGTAGCACGCCACCCTCACAGGACACGGACTCGGATATCATCATCGATGTCGGGTTCGGGTCATGCGGGAGTGGGGTGCTACATGATCAATGTGTTCGTTCAATCTATCCTTGGTCTTCAATCTTCCTCTAACTACCAACTAAGTTACAAATGAGGTTGTAGGCATTGGATATTTCTACACTATGTTATAGCAGGAAGTATTTGAATGTTGAGGTATTAATGCTTTTATGCAAGAAAAGTTGGAGAAAGCCCCATTTGCACTAGGAGACTAGATTAATCTATCCTTATTGAGGGAGTTAGGCATATAGCTTGGGAGAATAATTTGAAATTTGTCAACCCCTCTTGAAATGATCTATTTATTATTAATAATTTAGCAATATACCTTGGATTGGATTAGGCAGCTTGTCAGTAGATTGAGCATATCATCTCTCTTAATCAAAGGTCTTTGGGGAGACTAGTTATCAAACCATATCTAAGAGTCCTCCCCATTGCCAATTTGCACTTTAATGAGAGGGTAAATAATATTTATATGCCTTAGAATATTGATGAAGGCTAGGATTATTCAGTTTTTTCAACCAATTGCCAAAAATTGAGGTTATTTAAGTAATAAGTATGCATCCATCTGCTCAAAAAGACTCCATATCATTTAGAAGCGTCTAGATCCTTTTAGAAATAATTTTAGTTTAGAGTTGTTGAAATTAAGTGAATCCTAGCCGTCCCTCTTACTTTCTTCGGCACATGTAATCCCATTTTATCTTAACATCTTTATATACTTTAGTGTTTTTAGACCAAAGGAAGTTCTTCATACATCTTTAAATTTCTTCTATGATTTTCTAGGGTAAAGCTAGGTTTGAAGTATAATGGAGATGGAAATTACTAAGAACTGATAAAATAAGTTGAACTCTCCCACCTTAGGAGAGAAATATGTTTAGCCATGCATTATTCTTTTTCTTATACCTTTCCACAAGTTGTAAGCAATTTTGATACTTTAGTTTCTTAGAAGTATAGGTACCCCCTTGAATGGAAGGTTTGAATACTTAAACTGAAAATGTCCTTCAATCTCTTAAAGTTAGTGAGATACTAAGAGAAATACCAAACCATGCATTTTACAAAACTTCATGAGAGATATGTGCAAAATTGTTAGAGATTTTAAATCTAATATAATTATAACTAATTTTAATTTAAGAAACATTTTTTCAATTTCAAATATGAATCAATTAATTACTTATCTTAATCACATTAAGAAAATAATTAATTTAATGCTAGGATCTAATCTTTATTAATATAATCTAATTATATTAATTTATCTGACATAATCTAATTATGAAAATAATCCTTTTAAATCGTTGCTTGATTATAATTATTGATTTTATAATTAATTTAATTTAATAATTCAATTCTTTGAAAAATTAAACAAAATTTTAAATATTCATAATAAAATTAATCCTTTGAAAATAGTTTTGAAAAAATTAGAAAATAACTTTTCCAAAATTATTAGGAATTTAAATTAATTTAATACCAGCTAAAAGGAAGGCTTAAAACAAAAATAAAAAGAAAATATAACTAACGGAATGTCTGGCACGTGCCTTTACACGGGCTAGAACATTTCAGCTAGTCAATGAATGTCGTTGGCTTTGACTATGTCAGAAGCGGTCCCATGACCCATCATTTTCCAAAAAGCAGAGTTTATAGTTTTTACGTTGCCTCTGTGTTTTCTTTCACCTCTTGCTATACACCATGATAGTATGTTTTCTATTACATCCTCTGCGTGATTATCATCCTAGATCAATGGTGATAATTGCCCTTTATTAGCAATCATGGTCATCACTGGTGAAGGCTCACTGTAAGACTCTTGCTTTTAAATTCAATAAACACAACCCCAATCTAGAAATACATTTATACAGAGCTCATGTAATTGATTCCTAGAAGCAACAAAACAATCTATGGTTTTCATATTCATAAATCAAAACTAGAGATAGTAAATGCATATTATTTGATTAATAAAAATCATAGTTTTCCTAATATCCATTTCTAGATATGGGAGAGCATGCATTAGATTTTTAAAAGAAAAAAGAAGGCTATTTATGATTTTATGGATCACTTAAAATTAAGAGGAGCATGGGATGAGTTATTAAAGACGATATAATTGCCAAAAAAACACAAAAAAAAGTTACATTCTTACTTTTTAGAAAAGTTATGCAAACATTAATTGATTAGTTAAATTTATTAAAATAAGGCATGTTGATCAATTTCAACTCCATGCTATTTTTGCATCAATAAATTTTATGCCTTAATTTGTTTTCAAATCAGTAATAATCAAGCAACTTTAATCAAATTATAGAATTAAAGTTGCTCAAATACCACTATTGGAAAATTGAGGTCGGATTCATTATTGCATGAAGTAGAATCATAATAAAACCTTTTCGTTTGATTTCTTGAAACTCATGATCACCTTAAATTATAAAACGATTAACAAGTATTTTATAATAAAGAAAAAATTGTAATTCGTAACTTATTCTGAAGCTTGATCCTTGTTCTTATCGTTTCCCATGGACCATTTTAAAATAAGCTTATAGCAACCACTATAGTTGAACAAGTGTCTAGATTTTAGTTGTATCCATAGAATGAGTTTAGAAAACTCTACAATTGTTGTAGAGAGGTTAGGCCAAAAGTGCTACCTACTTTGGAGATTAAGGCTATTTATAATAGGTTTTGGATATTTTAGTAACTTAATTAAAATCAAATTCTAATTTCAGTTAAAATTTAAATAGGATTGTAATTAATTTTAATTAAATACTAATTATGCCTAAATAAGATCTAATATCTCATATTAATCCTTATTATTATTGAAGTTTAATTTAATTTTATCTATATCGCAAGTATAAGGTTTATATCTTAATAGTATAAAAAGTATCATTCCCACAAGGATTATGTAACATCCCGTCCTCCTATTAAGGGTTAGGACCCGAAACTTCAGTATATGCTAGCTCAAAGAGAAATTAAGACAATGCATTTTCTTGCTCATGCATCATGTTAACATATAAGCATATAAATACGTAATGTTTTCACATAAAAGTGGTACGTGCACTCATTGACAACTTCCAGGTATAATTGATATTAAATTTGATTTTATTGAAAATAAAGAGTAGAAGGAGTGGAGAGAGTGATCTAGGTATGAGATGAGAAAAGGAAAGAGTTGGAAATAAAATTGGTAGTGATCTGGAAAATATTCACTGAATATGCTTCAGTCTTTTAGTCATAACGTTTTCTATAGTTGTCCAAACGAGATGATTCTTAATTTGGATTAATCTAGAGATAAATGGATATATTTCGTATAAAGATATCAAATTTTAGTTCTGTCTCTAAGAGTTTCAAAAGTTGTCATGAAGTTGAGAATAGGGTGCAGGGCGTTGAAAGTTAATCGAAAAATTCGTGTTCTGATTTCGGCAAAAATTTGGGATTGATATAAATAAAATTTGGCAAAGTTCCCTTCTATAAAGTTGTAACTTATCTTTCTAGCTTTCCATAGATATGAAGTATGAAATTTTCGGAAAATGGAGTTGGAATATATGATTATTAGAAGTTGTGAATCTGTTTAGGATGGAACTTTCGGGAAGTTCACTTTAATTTGGAATTTTGACCCTTATAGAGGAAGAAATTGTTTTTAAGTTCTTCATAAAGGATGTAGATCTTTCTTTTATCTTTCCAACGATATATTATATGAAAAATTTGGACATCGGAGTCAAAAGTTATGATTCTTATAAGTAGATACATTCTGGACGAAATGAGACGAAGTACTGTTCATCGTCTCAATTTGACTTTTCGCGTCTCAGTTTGACCGTCTCAATTACTATATATTGTTACCTTCTAATCCATTTTATGCCCTTAAAATGTTAGAATTTGCATTTGAGGTCTTCATAAGAGTTGTAGCTCTTGAAATTCTCTTTCCAGCCATATAAAGAACACTTTAATCCGATATCTGTAGGGAAAGTTGTGAAGAGTTTCCCAATCTGTATTGTCTGATGACGTCATCATTGTCTGCTTTTGTTTTTGACCCCCAGATGAAAGAATTGGCCTTTGAGGTCTTCATGAAAGTTGTAGCTCTTCATGTCCTATTTCGAACCATTCAAAGGACACCTCAATCCGAAATTTCTACAGAAAGTTATGGCTGTTTCCCCAAAACAGGTTCAGTATGATTGAGTTCATAAACATGGTTGCTTCTTTTGACCATAACTTCTTCTCTAGACCTCCAAATGACTTGATTCTTGAACCATTGGATTCGTAAGAATTTCATCTACAACTCCACCAAGAATTATGGCTATCTGAAATTAAGGGGGATATATTGAATGAAACGAGTGGAACGGGTACAATGAGTGTGTTTTTAAAGGATATGAACTGTTGTTATTCCATTGAACATACTTCGGTATTTTGATGATTTCTGGAGCTATACTGATACAAATGAGATGATTTTTGATTTGTGATAAACTAGAGACATGGAGCTACAAATGGTATGAAGAAATTATAATCTAATTCAGTCACTAAGATATTTAAATTTCAGATGGAAGTTGTATATAGTATACTGTTATGGGCAAGAGCAGTTCAAACATATTTGAAGTATATCTTTTGAATCACTGAACCGAATCAAATGAGTTTGGAGGCATTAGAAACTTAAGACAGTGAGGGACATTTTTCTGAAAGAAAGTGTTATGTTAGAATGTTTAAGGCTATTTTTGACAAGACACTTAAGTTTTAAAGAGCATAAGCTTATAAGGAAGGATAAAATGGACATTTTGGACTCATTAATGGCAAAATTGGAAAAAGAAGTATTGTCTGGCTTATAAATAAAGGGGAGAACAAAATGGACAAGAAAAGAGAGAAATATCATGAAGAAGAAAGAGAAATACGAAGAGAAGAAGAATGAAAGAGAGAGAAAGAAGAGAGAACAAGCTAGGGTTTTAATTTCCTTAGCCTTCAAGAGAGATTTTAAAGTTGTTCAAGAAGAGAAAATGTAAGAGGAAGAAAAGAGCTTCCATTTGAGCTAAAGATCTCTTTTTGGTGAAGAATCAAGGTAAGATCTTTTTGACTCTTTTGGATTTTTGGAAGGATTCTAACTTATGGAGTTTAGAAATTGGTTGGGTTTAAATGTTCTATAATCAATTTTGGAGATTTTGCATTGTGGGATTTTTAAGTGGATTTCTATTGAAAGAGATTTGGTTTGTTTTAGGAAACCAAGAGAATCCTACCCAAGAACAAGGGGAGAGACAAATTTGACTCGAAGTTTTGCAAGACAACTAGGTGGGTAATATATATTTATGGTTTTTGTGTCAATGGGCAATATGCCTAAATGTGTACATATGTTTAAATTGCTAAGCTATGAATGGGGATTTGATATTATGAGATCATGTGAGGTTAGAAAAGAGATGATGAAAAATTGAGTTATGATATAGAGTAACCAAGTGTTCTTGAAGTGTAGCTTATGAATAAGTTAGACATAAAAAAAGGGGTAAAGATTGAAAGGAGCATTCAGATTGATCATGTACAAATGAAGTGTAAGTCTAAGTTCAACGAGACATGTATGAATTTTGAAATGGGAATGAGCATAATATGTGTTCTAAAACATACCCGGGATTGTCATTAAGCATGCATTGTACATAGTCCATTTATTATCTGTATGTACTTATTGATGAGTGTGAAATGGGTGTTTTGCATATATGGGTTGTGCAGGTCCAGTATCCACATTCTAACGTTCCAGAATTGGGAATCAAATGCTATTTTAGAGCGTACTGTGAGTAGACCTAGATGGTCTTACTTTATTGTTTGTTTTGTTTATGTTATAAACTGAGTGATTATGACTAATTATGAATGTGTCTTGTTGGTAGAAGTTCAGACAATGAAGGTCCGATGAAGGTGCTATATGAATGAATGAGATATTGAAGTGTTTAAATATGCATTTGTATTTGGATATGAATGAAATTGTGGAATTCTCCACTTCAATGTAGAATGCCGGACTAAGGTCCGATGATATGAGAAAGTGATTGAATGGGATATGCAAGTGGGAGTGATGCATTCCATTGCATGAATGCATGCAACATAATGGCAGTTGTGACAAGAGTAGCCATCGATCAGAGTTTCAAGCTCAACGTGTGAAAAAGAGCCTTGAGCTCAAAAGTGATTCAGAGCCTCAGGCTCAATGTTTAATGAGCACCATATGGGACAGTTATTAATGAGCCCGGTATCCAATGGATACAGGACAGTTTAGGCACTCGGTCACAACAAAGTAACAAATAGAAAGTGAGTCTCATGTGCACTGCATATGCATGATATGGATGATTAAATTATATTGAATGTGAAATGAAAATGATGTGAATATGATTTTTGTGTTATATGATGAGTGAGTCATCGATGATAGTCACTCACTGAGTTCGCAAAATTCACCCAGAATTTGCAAAATTTTTTCAGGATTCAGAAGAATACCCCGTTAGGCCAACGGGAGTATACCTACAACATTTAAGTGAAGGATAGAGGTCGGGATCAGTTCGCGTCTGCATTGCATGTCTTTATTTTTGTATTAAATTATATATTCCGCAGCTTCCGTATAAATTGTATTTTGAAATGACTCAAGTGTTTGTATTTGTGAAAGGGCCAAATGGCCATATGGGAATTTTGTAAATGGCATTGTATGATGGGAAAGGGCTTATGTCCTATTTGATTATTGACTTCCGCATGTGTGTCTGTGAAAAAAAAAGAAAAATAAATATACTAAATTTTGAATGATTGAGTGCTTTAGCACACCACCCTCGTGGGGCTCAGACTCGGATATCACCATCGATGTCGGGTTTAGGTCTTGCAGAAGTGGGGTGTTACAGATTATATGTTGGATCCCGTCTCCAAAGCTCAACATTTGGAGTCATAAAAACGTGGGCAAACTCATTTCTTATAACTTCAGAGCATATTTTGGGAAATCTCAAATTGGAATTTTAGTTTGGTTTCTTCAGAACATTTATTGTCCATTTTCTTAGGTCTCTAAAGACACCAAAATCATTCAATTTGTTTCAAAAATCTAAAAGTTATAACCCAAACATTTTCGGGCTATTACTAAACTAAAACTGTCCACTATGCTCAACTTCCTTTCAGAAATTGAAAGCCTTAGAGTCCGAATTAAAATTTGAATCATTCAGATACTTTGTAGCTATATGTCTCTAATTTATTTAGAAATAATAATAACCTCATTTAAAGCTTTACATATTAAGATATCATCAAAATACTGAAACATGTTCAGTGAAAATATCCTATTCATGCTCTTCCAACTAAAACCCTTATTTTGATTCGATCAATATTTTTCAAATTAAGTCCAAAAGTTATAAATTTTTTTGGAGAGATAGAGGAATGTGTTAGAAATCCAATGCTTTAAAAATCAGGTCATTTGGAGGTCGGATGAAAAATTTATAATCAAAAGAGTGAGAGATGTTCAGGTCAGGAAAACCAGCAAGGTCGTGATCATGACGTTGCGTGGAAAATAGCAAAGTCGCGATCGCAACTTGTTTCCTTTGCTTTTCTTCTTCCGATATTTCAACTTCTAAATTTCATAATTTTTGATCCAAAACTCTAAATTTTGCAAAATTTATATCAATAGAAAGATAAAAGAAAGATCTACAACTTCTTTGAAGAACTTAAAAATAATTGCTGCCTCTATAAGGGTCAAATTTTCAAATAAATATGGCTGTTCTGAAAATTCCATCCTAAAACGCATCACAAACTTCTAATGATCATATCTTCCAACTCTATTGTCCAAAAATTTCATACTTTATGTCAATGAAAAAATAAAAAGATAAACTACAATTTTTATAAAGACAACTTTGGCTAATTCTACCTAAATAGATACAGTTTTTCCCTTGAGTTCAGAACATAATTTCTACATCTATGAAAGCTTGCAAAACGCAATACCTCTTTATATCAATCCACTACTAAGTACCTTTCGGTAACTCTTGAACCTCACCTCAAGTAATTCATCCCACACAACCTTTCCAATCTCTAACATGTTATTCTAAAACAAACACCATTTGCAATTTCAACAAAGAAGAATATGCACATACACATCCCTCATCCATGACCATTATACTCAACCTAGAAAATAACATAATCATACACAAAAAGGAAGTCCTTAAATTCTCATTCTCATTAGTAAGCAAAGTAAATATTTGAACAAGCTTTATTTACATATCAACATACACATCACTAACTTAACACAAGATACAAAATACATTGGATGCTCAATGTTTGATATGCTTATAAAGCTATCCAAAAGTCTAGCCACTAACTTAGTTACAAAAGTCTCTAATATCTTGGAGTTTTTGATGCGTTGCAAAGTTCCACACTCGTCTTGTTTTGCACCTGAAGAGGGAATAGTGGGGTGAGCTACATGGCTTAGTGGCTAATACATTTATAGCCATCGGTAATTACCACAAATTCAAGCATATGTATTTATATATCTAGCAATTCAATCATTCACCAATTTAGTTCAAATCTTATAATTAAGCAGTTAATACATAACACATAACATAAACTTTATCCATTAAACAAATCATTCAAATACATCATACTTAACAATTTAAAGATGCAATGCATAACCAAATGGCTCGAGGGGTCCCATGGGTATGAAATGGAGAAACTAAGGTTTTCACCATGAATAAAATGAGTCCATTTTTGGAGCTCATACGCCACAAGTGGGTAGTCGAGAGAAGGCTCTTGTCTATGTGCACGTAACAAACGAAATGGTTCCTCTCTCGCCCAAACCAAAGCACATATTCATTTTATCATATGTTCATACTTTCATGTTTTTTCCTTCTTTTCATTTAATTCAAAATGTTATAACCTCTTTCAAGGTATAACATAATCAAAATGCATCATGTATTTCCAATCAAGTCACAACAATTCAATTTCAAGAAATCAACATTCACACATATAAGCAAGAATTTGCATAATCACATAATAGTTATAAATAAATTATCCACCTAATTAGCTTGCAAAATCCAAGTCAAGCTTGCCTTTCCTCTTACTCTGGGATTAGGTTCCCTTGATTTCCTAAAAAAAAATCAAATTTCCCATTCAATAAAATTTCCAATAAAATTCATAAAGCTTTTCTACTTCCTTTTTCAAACCAACAAGAAGAAAGTAGCATGGAGCTTACCTTAACAAGATGGTTCCTCTTCTTTTCTTCTTCTTTCTCCCTTTTCTCTCTTCTTCCACTATTTTTCTCTTCTCTTCTCTCTTTTCACATTTTCTCTTCTTTCTCTTTGGCTCTCACGATACTCTCCTCTCTTATTCTTAAAACAAGACAATTTTATGTCTTGTTTTTCCAAGTATACCCCTCATTAGCCTTGTTATTCCAATTTTGGCCCTTCTTCATTTATTTTGTTTCGTCCACTAACTCCTTTAACCCATTAAAACACCATATTAATTCTAACCTAATTCTAACACTTCATTCAAATTTCTAATTTCTAATTTCTATGCATACTTGCCAATTTAATGACTCCTCTTTAAAATAATAATAAATATAAAAAATTCGAGATCCAACATTATATTTGTCATTAAATAATTCTTGTAAAAACTTGTTAAGGTAAAAAATATGTTGAATAACTAAGAACTACAAAAGAAAAGAATTAATTATTGAATGATGAAATAAGCAACGGTGAAATAATTGATTAATCAATAATGAAAACTTATGAATTACTTCTATCCTTATTTATTTTCACTTCATCTTCTTGATTTAATCATACTTGACCCTAATATCTAATAAGTTTGATCATCTTGTCTCGAGATCTAACCAAGTAATCCTAATTGAATAGATATAAATTGAATTGTGACATCTCAATCTATTAAAACTCTTCTTAACTATCATATTGGATTTGAAGCAATAATGTAGGTAACTAATAAACAACTAAGATCTCTCTTCAATTGCAAATTAATTTGATGTTTATAGGTCTATTATAGTACCAGTTCTCACTATGCAATGCAATATAGATGATTCAATCTAATCTCTTAATCCAAATTGAATATAAAACAATAAACATCACAAAGTATATTGAAAATAAAATCAATAATGTAAAAGTTCAACAAATAATTCAAGAGTAATTCCTAAAAAAAGTTTAAAAATCCATATTCGACTTATTCCAATTGATTTATCATGAACATTCAACAACAAGGAAAGAAAAGAAACGAGTACAGGTGTCAAATTTGGATGTCTTCTGTTCTTTTACCTTGAGTTGGCAATTCTATAACTTATGTTCTTTTGGAAATTCCTCTTTTTTGATCTTTTGTTTGGAGTTTTCAGCTACCTCTTCAGTGATTTTCTTTGCTTTAAATAATTTTGAATCCTTAAAGGGTTCTTTCTAGGGTTTCTCTACTTGTTTTGGTTCCAAAAATAACTCTAAAGCGTTAAAAATACAAAAATATTGCGACTTGGAAAAGCTAGGATTTGCATGATCGTGCATTGTTTGCCTATACACTCGCTATGACAATCATGTATGGATACATGATCCTAACAAAGAGCCCTCAACTCTTCATCTTGCATTCCTACATGATCATGCACTTGCACGATTATGACTTATTCCTTTATCTAGCTTCTTTTTCATCTTTTCTTGGAATTTCCTGCCTGTACTCATCATCAAAACATATTAAATATCCCCTAAAGCATGAATTAAGATTAAATTATTAACCTAATCAATAATAATTAAGAAAACACATATAGACATTAACAAAAACATAAATCTAAGTCCTAAATATATGATTAACACTTAAGAAAACACTTAAAAACGCACTATTCAACATATAAAGCACACTTTAGCTCCCACATATCAATTTTACCACATTTAAATCTTTTCTTGTCCCCGGGCAACAAACTAACACAAAACACATAAACATGCAATCATGCAATAATGCAATAACGGAACAATGACATCAAATTTCATTTAATTAGCTTAGCCACAAACATCAATCACTTAAAATTTTCTAATACACTAACTTGTTCCATTCATATCTAAGTCCTTTGATTTAAATACAGATATCAACCAAGAAATTGACACCTTATTCATAAATCTATGACACTTTTTATGCACTCATTTTTATTTACCCAATTGAGAAGTTAGGCTATCACTAAGTACAAATTCATGTAAATTTCTTAATATAAGTTTTATTGAAAACACCATATATTTTTTTAAAAAATTATTTAATGAGCACTTAGTCTTTTGACTCGAAGACAAACAACTTGTTATGAATGTCCCTCGATTACTCAAGTAGGTTACATTTTATTAAGCTTGGTCGGAGTCTCATTTTAATCTTTTGATGTTAAGGCAAATATTTTGTTGTGAATGCCCCCTGTTACTCAGCTATATTATAACTCATAATTGACTACCAACTCTATTCTTAACCTTTTTTTAAAAAAAGGGCTGGTAAAATGGGAAATTTATTCATCATTTTTTATCCTACATCATTTCCTCCTATGCATTCATTCCCACAAAAGGTTATTAATGATATCTACCAATTTGAATAAATTTAATTATAAGTGCATCCAAACAAGTGTCATAAAATGAAATAATAAGTACAATACTCGATAAACATACATATACTCCTAAAAATACTTAAATTATAAACTTCACAAGATAAAGTTTTTTTCACAAATTAAATAATTATGTTCATAAACAAGCTAATTCCTTACAATTTTATGTCATTGATACATTGATACAAATACAAAATGCAACATCATACAACAAAAATTTTACACAATGCTAATATAATCAAAAACTAACACAATGCAATTGCAACCTCACGCACAAATGATATGCAATTGCATATAAGTCCCTATACGTGAACAACACATCATTCTAAATATGGAAATGGCATAACTAAAAACAACACATATAAAAAATATAACAAATGAAAACAAAAGGAATTTAAAAAGGGGCAAAAATACTTAGGGGGATTGTGGTGATGATAGTGTCGGAGAAGGAACTTAGACACATTTTATACCATGAATATCCATCAATCAAACTCACGAGAAAATAAAAAAATAAGGAAAAAAATGCACACAAAATTATTTTAAAATACTACCTAAAACATATCATGCTAATTTTAAGGTCACTCGCTTGAACATTTCAACTTAATTTTAAAACCAACTACTCTTTTGAATAAGAAGGTCCTACGCATCATCACATTAGGATTTATGCTTCTTATGTCTAAAATTTTCCATCCCATTGGTCTCATTCTCTTTTAAATTGTCCCCACCACTCTCTTTTCTTATTCCCCATTGATTTTCAACTATAAAATTGATGGTTTCTCAACAAAGCTTATTATGGGTGCTTATGTCCTTGTTAATGATTCATGTTTTAATTTTTCATCCAACTCCTCCTTTTTTAGCTCTTTATCATCTTTCAATCTTCAACATCACCATCTAATTTATGGCTCTCCTCTTGCTCTTTTATGCACTTATCAACTATATTAATCTTTATGTAAGAGTTTCTCTCTTTCAAATTCTTCAGTTTCCTGCTCATATTGAATTCAATTTCTTAATCACCAATTCAAAGAATTAGATTCCCTTTATGAACATCCACCAATGCTCTTCCTATGTTTATAAATGGTCTACCAAGAATTAATAGATAATTTCAATCCTCTTCAAAGTCTAGCATTATAAAACCCACAAGAATAATAAACTTATCCACTTTTACTGGAACAACCTCCACTATGCCAATTTCTTGAAAATAAATTAAGGAATAAGATTGATACTTGCACCTAAGTTATGTAAACACTTATAAAATTTTAAATTACTAACTACACAGGGTATAGTAAAACTCCCAAGATCTTTTAATTTTAAGGTCATGTGGCCGAATAATTATGGAGCTACAACTCTCCTTGAAGGAAATCATTTCATTATCATCCTAAGTCCACTTTTTTTATAAGATATCTTTGAGAAAATTTGCATACTTAATATGTTATACAAATCCTCTATAAAGTATAAGTTAATTTGCAATTTCTTAAACTTCTCTAAAACTTTGCAAATTGCACATCTATTTGATTCTTCTTTAACCTTTATAAAAATGGAAATTTTGGCTCATAAAAAGGGAGGAAGGACTTATAGAACTTCTTCCTTCTTCTCTTGTAGCACCCCACTCCCGACGAGACCCGAACCCGATATCCATGATGATATCCGAGCCCGTGACCCGCGAGGGTGGCGTACTAGAACATTACCTTATTAACAAAAATCGTATGACATTTTTTTTCTTTCAAAACATTAGAGTCATAAAACAAACATTGACTTGGCCCAATTATAACAAAATACTTTCAAAGATTATACCATTTCACCGATAAAACAATTTCAATCATTAATAGCACTCATTAGTGCTCGGTCACTCTATACAATTACATGTAAACAATTGGGCCTACTAAATACCAAATTAATACACGAATGCGATACGGACGACATCGATCCCGACCCGATACTGTCTTGCTAGCGATGAGCGTACTCCGCGTGTCCAACGGGTACTCTCCATTTCTGAAAAATAGATGCAATGTTGGGTGAGTTTGCGAACTCGGTGAGAAACCATCATCGATGGTTCACCCAACTCATGCATATCCACACAATCACACAATATTGTATATATATCATAAACAAGAAATCACGGGCACTCAATTTCACATTTTATAAGGCAATAAGCCTTTCACACAATTCACATTAAACATTCATTTATGCACGGTGTGCATGTGACTCTTCCATTTTCTTTCGTTGTTGTGACCGTGCTTTGAGCTCATATCGTTGAGCCATTGGCTCGAAACATTGGGCTTAAAGCCCAAACGTTAGGCATAGCCACGATCATCGAGCCGAGGCTCGAATACGTTAGACACGAGGCCTGTGCGTTGAGCTTAAAGCTCTGAAATCGGTGGCGACACCGGTCACAACTGCCATTATCTGATCATGTACTATGCATGAATGCACATGTCATTTTCCAATATCCAATTATCGCATTTCTATTTCCAATTCCAATTAATTACTATTTCCGATCATTTTCCAATGTCCTCGGACTTTTAGTCCGGTATTTCATTCCCATGCATTTACCTTTCGTTTCACTACCACAATTACAATCCAATTTACTAATGCATTCTCACGCACTTATTCTCATTTGCACTTCAATATCACAATCCAATATTTCGAACACCCATGGTCCGAAATCAATCAAATCAATCAATCACATATATCCATCCTTGCATCCTCATGGCAATCAATGCATATAATTAATAAACACATAAGGTTGAGAAACCAACTAGGTTACTCACTTATTACTTCCGAGCTAATGCCGGGAAGTTTTCGCCCCGTCGGTCTGACGACGCTCCACTTGAGCCTCTATAAGAAACAGAGAAAGAACGAGTCACTACAGATGCAATTTGTGCACATGTAGGTGAAATATGCATGTTCATGAATTTTCTGGCCCTAAATCCAAATTTCCCCATAACAAAATCCGTCTAAAAATTAGAAACCTATTGGCGCTGACGGTGCGCAATTCGGACCTCTATAGGTCCCCAATTAAACAAAACAGTGATTAAAGGCTCCGTTACCCGGGGCCACGTCAATTTCCCGTCCAAAAATTCCCAATTTCTCACAAAATGAAATTAAATGTTCAACGAATCCGATGCCTCAAGAATCAGGTCAATCGGACGTCGGACGGAAAAGAAATTGACAAAAGAAGCATGAAATCCCAAATTATCAATTAACAAATAAAAATAATAAAATAATAAATAAAATAAAAAAAGAAAAAGGAATCAGCCTCGCTGGGGGCGACGTCTCGCCCCAGCGGGGCTGATTTAATCGGCCTCGTCGCTAGGGCGACGCGCGACGCGGCCCTTTTACGCCTCGTCACTAGGGCGAGGCGTCGCCCTAGTGACCGGGCGTGATTCAATTTCCATTCCTTTTTTTTCTGATTTTCAATCTAATTTACAACACCAATAATTCATTGCACACAATTCAGAAAATTACCCACTATATCTCGTTGGAAAGATCATGAAACCCTCTACAATTCTCAAGAAGACCCTAAAAATCAATTTCACCCTTAAGGGTGTCAAAAATCCCTTCAAAGCTACTGCCTACTCAAATCCCATTAAAACATAATAGTACATTTCAAATTCCTTAACTCTCTGATTCTTCAGCCAAAAATTACCACATAAATATGTCAATAAGTTCATAATGTCATATACAACTTTCATGAACAACCCAAAATCAAATTCCATTGCTAAACAAGTCAATTAATTCACTCAATGTTGCTGTCCCTGAAATCATTCAATTTGAGCAGTAAACTTATAACAAGCATAACTCCCTGTACACAAGTCAGAAAAATATGAACTTTATATCCCTGAAAAGATAAATCCTCAAACTTAAATTTTCATGAAGAACTAAATTTCCAATTTAATTTCTAACAATTTCAAAACTATCATGCTAGTTACTGTCATGATCAGCAATTCCTAACCTAATGCAGGATCAGTTTTTACAAAATCATAACTCCCAACTCTGACTTCTAAAAATTATATGCCATATCTCATTTTCAAGATAATTTCTTCCTCTTCAACTTTGCAGAATATCACTCACACCAATTCAGTCCAAAAAAATGGCTAAAATTGCTTCCAAGCAGAATACTCACAAATCAGACACTTAAACTAGGTTTCATCAACATGCCCAAAACCAGTCCATAGTAACCAGTTCATATCTCTCAATATACACCTCTAAAAATAGAAAGATCAGTGGCAATGGAAAGCTAACTCAATATGCTACAACTTCCATGAAGACCATTCTCCCTAATTCCATCTCAATTAATTTAGAAAAATCAGCAAAGCTCATAGGGTATGGTTTCGGTTACTGTTCACAGGCAATAAAACAGTAACTTTCCATGCCAAATTTCAACCTATGAGAGTTACAATTTAACAACACCTATTTCACACTAAAATGTAGCCAACATCCCAAAGTTTAAGTGGCCACAAACCTCACCTCATTTGCATTTCTATACAATGATTTATGATTAAAACAGTACAATCAATCAAAAACCCTAATTTTCCAGTTTTGGTCCAACCTTTGTTTCTCTCATTTCCATTGCCTTTAACACATCATCAAGCATCCAAATAACACAAATCAGTTCTTATACCATTCATACATGTACTAGGGCTAACACAAAAAAATTGGCAGCACTTAATTCTTTTTTTCCAAGTAAAAATCAATCATCAATAAGCCATCACTAATCCAACTAAAACCACTTCTAACATACTACTTCCAATTAATAATTCAACCTAACCTTATACCCATTAATTCAAACCATATGAGTCATCAATTTAATGCATCAAGAATCATAATAAATATACCAAACCTCCCATTAAATGCTCCTAACTACTATGATTCATAAATTCATATACTTAAGCATCATTAAAAACATAATTAAACTAACTTACCTAGTTAGCCTTTCCACTTCAAAGCACACCAATCTCTCACTTTCTCTACTTTCTTCTAACATCAAACATGTATATCATCATGCCAAAAAGAAAAGAGTGTATGCTTGGCCCTTTTAGAAGGAACAAAGAGGAAGGGAGAGCTAAACACTAAGAAACCTAAAGAACAACAAATGGAGAAGAAGGGAAGGTGAAGTTTCGGTGGAGGAAGGATTTTTCCCTTCTTTCCCTTTAAGTAACCGAAAAACAATAGCTAGGAAAAGACAAATGCAATAAATTCGTTGGACATTTGGCACTTATCAAAAAAAACAATAAAATAAGGATAAGAGAAAATATTTAATATGATTTCCTTAATTTGACCTATTCAATTCTACTGGCCCTAATTACAATCCCAAAATAATACCCCAATAATCTGATTGCCATTGGTAGCAATTTTGCTACTGAAAATCGAAGGTTAGCCAATTGGCGACTTTTTCCGATCGAGAATTTCAGAAATTTTTCCGAATTATTTTTTGAAAATTACCTAAATTGCCCAAAATTGTAAAACATAAGACAGTCCACTCCCAATAATTTTTAAACACGAAAACCACCTTGTCACTACAAAACACTTTTAGGCCATGTACCGGCGATTTTGCGATTCAGGAATTTTCTCCAGATAATTCCAGAAAATTTTCATAAATCCTAAAATGTAAAACACTCTATGGCGACTCCAAATAATTTTCAAATCCCATTATCACACCAATTTCACAAAAGATCACAATTAGACACTTATGCCGGGAAATGTCATGAATGCATGTATGACTATGTGCCTGTGCAAAACTCACCATTTATAGAGGCTGCATGACATATGTTCATGCCGAGTTATAATTTAATACTCCTAATCCGTCCCAATTTACTAAAATACCCTTCTTATCGGAGATGGGATGTTACAATTCTCCCCTCCTAATAAAATTTTCGTCCTCGAAATTTCATATACGATATATCAGGAAGGCAGGGGAGTCTTTTTGATTAATACCCTCTGTTTTCCACTGATTTCACTACACGACCACATTCGGTCAATGAACAGAAATCAAAACAATCAATGACTCTTTTCCTTTCTCAACTTTCCATGATTACGCACAATTCGTGATCCTAACAATATTTCCAATTCTATCTATGAAACACTTTGTGCATCCGAGTCATCTTTTAAGTTTTAGCCTAACTTGCCAATCCATAATTCTATTCACACCACAATCGCGTAAAGGCTACTCCTCACGAATTCAATTTCCCTTAATTACACCTTTATTTCCATCTAAGTACATTTTAGCCGAGGCCATACCCTTCAAAATATTTCCTTTATCGCTTATCAGATTCCGTTATTATCAACACAAATCTCATGAGATTTATAACCTCGGTGTGAATCAATTCATTTCAATGTTACCATCTTAAATTGCTTAACATACGATCACATAATAAAGACCCTTATACACTTTTGAATGGTGACACCAATATAATGATTGTCATACCACAATCACTTTGCCCTATATATCAATCTCATATCCCAATGAAATCCAAAACACACTGTTGGTTAATCACATATCATCGTTCACCTTGACAGACTATACCATCAATTGCTTTTCCACAATACTTTTACTCGAACATAACGCTTCGATTTTTTTCTTATGCTTTCTCGAACCATTTACTTATGATCATTTGATTTTCCCATTCTCACCTTTCAATTACTCTTCCAATACGCTCATACTATAACATAAAGCTTCGATCATTCCTTACGTTTTCACTAACAGTTCCCGTAATGAATATCACCCATATTTCTTAATTCGAACTATACCTATCACTTTCCTCAACAAATACATCCTCACTTCGGGTTTTGCCAATCCGTTTTGATGCACACCAACTTTGAAATTCCCATAGCTAATAATACTTTCTTTTGCCCCTTTTTTTTTCAGTTCGACTATTAATACGTAATAATACACCAGATTTGATAACTTTATTGCCCAACTTTTGATTTTTATGCAATTGAATTTATTTATTTCTTTGTTCAATTCCTTAAATTGCACCATTAGCTTAGTTTGGAGTAATCAGCCACTGAATCCTTTTCAAATCATTCAGATACATGAAATAACTCAATCGTTATCGATTTGCATATTCATAGACATTTCCAAACTATTTCTGTACGATTTATGTCTCCAAGCTTTGAGGCCACACTCAGAATAACAAATTTCAAATCATCAATCATAATACCGCCCATGGAATCATATTTGTCCCAAGGTACATAAAATCACTTTATCCAAGTTCCATAGATCACATCAGAACCTTTACTGGAACAGTAAATTCTTCAAATGTCTCCTTTATGATCATTAGTCATAACATTCACATGTTTTCCTCAATTACTCTTGTCGATTTGCTAAAACCAGAAAATCTTTGACAATTTCTAAACGCATCCAGCATTCGGTTAGTTCTCATTAATTTCAACTTCCACCTACACATATCTTTTGAACTTTCGCATTTTATCAATACCTATATCTGAATTAATTCTCCCAATATCCCATGTTTGCATCCTAATTCATCCCTTATTTCACTCTTATGAAACTTGCATGATAACCAATCTCCTCACCTATACCAATGTATCTATTTCTTATGCTTATATCCATTATCCACTGCAACACAATTGAGACATGTTCCTTTTTCGTACCCATAGTTGATTCATGTAACTTTTTAATTATCGAACGTCTCCAATGAGGAACAATTTTCGTATAATCTGTCTCATCATATCATATTCTGCACATGTTCCTTACCTTCATTTCTCCACACATAACTTAATTTATTCACGATAGATCACTCACTGACTTGAATAAACAATCGTTCTATCGATCTCGTGCTTTCAAAACATAATTACACAAAATATACACGAACCTTTAATCCCATCAAATTCGCAATTAATATTTCCTTAATATGCAGTACTTCTCTTACATAATCAGAACCATCTCATTAACATAATGTACACTCTTTCAGTAACTTAGTTTAGCTCTTACGCTAGAGTCTCTGCCAGATGTAATACAAATCAGTTACTCTTGATACATCACGAAGATAAATCTCTGAAGAGCACTTAAACAATTTCTTTTCCTCTACTATCTCGCCATACATCACCATAATCATCACATCCTATCTGACCATATATATCTCTATAGTCCCATCAATTTGCCCATTAATAGATCATACTGCTAAGAATACCTTAATTACATTTAATTCTCGATAACCATTCTCTTTTTGGTACCAATTCTCGATCATGGGAACCGTACTCTATTCATGTCCCTCATTTTATTCTCTCAAGCTCATTACCGATGCTAACATCTTTAACTGTATCACTTCTTTCTCAATTGATCATTCTGAGCATTCTCATGTCTTACTCTCACTCATTTTGAACTTGAGCTACCGGCATTATAATCGGAGCTTATGTAATAGGCCACCGATTTCTTCCTATATCATAATCACGCAAATTATTCATTTATGCTTAATCATTTCACCCGTGATAGTAATCCCACTATCAGATATACACTTACAATGACAATATATTCTGAACTCAGCAACCTTCCTGTTTACACCCGTCCTCGCTCGTGAGGATCATATACAATCTCTATTCCTATACAACTAATCAGTATAAGCACTTTCGTTTCTTATTCTAACTCATAAAGAATTATTATTATTTTACAAGAATTCTGGCTAGCAATTATCCATTAACTCAAAGAATTGTAATCGAACATTTTCACTTACCATAGGGCTCCCATAAGCAGGTGTGCATTTACTTAGGCAGATCAATTAAACCCGAACAACTTTTTCATCTATCAATTTCATTGTCTTACATTTCAATCTTTTCATTATGGCATTATACCCATATATTTCCACACTCAAATCAAGATCACAGATGTGAAATCATTCTTGATTTTGCCCTTAAGATAGTTTGACTCTAGAGCACCAATCTTTATTAATAACGCTCATCACGGTAATCAATCCCAATTGTAACTTTTCTATATCATAGAACACTTTATTTTCATTTACCTTATACACTTGAAATCTTCCCATTATCACAACTCTATTTTTTTTTCTATTCATTCCCAACTATAATCTTTATTCAAATTCCTATTCAAGGATATACCCAATCTAACTCCAATATTGTGCTTCACAATATACCCGTCAATACCAGCACGAAATATTCGTCTGTCTGGTCGAACCATACATTTTTTTTCTATTTTGCGATATCAATTACTTCCTTTTATCCCATTCTAACACATTATCCTTTTTCTCACTTCTTTTTTTTTTCTAACCGCTTAAACGACTGAGACATATTTATGCATATGACTCATATACTACACTGGGGATCAGTTGTCACTATCTGCCGTGACACAACTTAAATGCACATAACTTGCCACACTTTTTTTTTGTTTTTCAGAAAGCCCATGTAAGATTGTACTTCTGGGCTCTGATATCACAAATGTAGCACCCCACTCCCGACGAGACCCGAACCTGATATCCATGATGATATCCGAGCCCGTGACCCGTGAGGGTGGCGTACTAGAACATTACCTTATTAACAAAAATCGTATGACATTTTTTTTTCTTTCAAAAACATTAGAGTGCGCAAAACAAACATTGACTTGGCCCAATTATAACAAAACACTTTCAAAGATTATACCATTTCACTGATAAAACAATTTCAATCATTAATAGCACTCATTAGTGCTCAGTCACTCTATACAATTACATGTAAACAATTGGGCCTACTAAATACCAAATTAATACACGAATGCAGATACGGACGACACTGATCCCGACCCGATACTGCATCTTGCTAGCGATGAGCGTACTCCGCGTGTCCAACGGGGTACTCTCCATTTCCTGAAAAATAGATGCAATGTTGGGTAAGTTTGCGAACTCAGTGAGAAACCATCATCGATGGTTCACCCAACTCATGCATATCCACACAATCACACAATATTGTATATATATCATAAACAAGAAATCACAGGCACTCAATTTCACATTTTATAAGGCAATAAGCCTTTCACACAATTCACATTAAACATTCATTTATGCAGTGTGCATGTGACTCTTCCATTTTCTTTCGTTGTTGTGACCGTGCGCCTGAGCTCATATACGTTGAGCCATTGGCTCTGAAACATTGGACTTAAAGCCCCGAAATGTTGGGCATAGCCCTGATCATCGAGCCGAGGCTCAGAATACGTTAGGCACGAGGCCCTGTGCGTTGAGCTTAAAGCTCTGAAATCGGTGGCGACACCGGTCACAACTGCCATTATCTGATCATGTACTATGCATGAATGCACATGTCATTTTCCAATATCCAATTATCGCATTTCTATTTCCAATTTCAATTAATTACTATTTTCGATCATTTTCCAATGTCCTCGGACTTTTAGTCCGGTATTTCATTCCCATGCATTTACCTTTCGTTTCACTACCACAATTACAATCCAATTTACTAATGCATTCTCACGCACTTATTCTCATTTGCACTTCAATATCACAATCCAATATTTCGAACACCCATGGTCCGAAATCAATCAAATCAATCAATCACATATATCCATCCTTGCATCCTCATGGCAATCAATGCATATAATTAATAAACACATAAGGTTGAGAAACCAACTAGGTTACTCACTTATTACTTCCGAGCTAATGCCGGGAAGTTTCCGCCCCGTCGGTCTGACGACGCTCCACTTGAGCCTCTATAAGAAACAGAGAAAGAACGAGTCACTACAGATACAATTTGTGCACATGTAGGTGAAATATGCATGTTCATAAATTTTCCGGCCCTAAATCTAAATTTCCCCATAACAAAATCCGTCTAAAAATTAGAAACCTATTGGCGCTGACGGTGCGCAATTCGGACCTCTATAGGTCCCCAATTAAACAAAACAGTGATTAAAGGCTCCGTTACCCGGGGCCACGTCAATTTTCCGTCCAAAAATTCCCAATTTCTCACAAAATGAAATTAAATGTTCAACGAATCCGATGCCTCAAGAATCAGGTCAATCGGACGTCGGACGGAAAAGAAATTGACAAAAGAAGCATGAAATCCCAAATTATCAATTAACAAATAAAAATAATAAAATAATAAATAAAATAAAAAAGAAAAAGGAATCAGCCTCGCTGGGGGCGACGTCTCGCCCCAGCGGGGCTGATTTAATCGGCCTCGTCGCTAGGGCGACGCGCGACGCGGCCCTTTTACGCCTCGTCACTAGGGCGAGGCGTCGCCCTAGTGACCGGGCGTGATTCAATTTCCATTCCTTTTTTTTTCTGATTTTCAATCTAATTTACAACACCAATAATTCATTGCACACAATTCAGAAAATTACCCACTATATCTCGTTGGAAAGATCATGAAACCCTCTACAATTCTCAAGAAGACCCTAAAAATCAATTTCACCCTTAAGGGTGTCAAAAATCCCTTCAAAGCTACTGCCTACTCAAATCCCATTAAAACAGAACAGTACATTACAAATTCCTTAACTCTCTGATTCTTCAGCCAAAAATTCCCACATAAATATGCTCAATAAGTTCATAATGTCATATACAACTTTCATGAACAACCCAAAATCAAATTCCATTGCTAAACAAGTCAATTAATTCACTCAATGTTACTGTCCCTGAAATCATTCAATTTGAGCAGTAAACTTATAACAAGCATAACTCCCTGTACACAAGTCAGAAAAATCTGAACTTTATATCCCTGAAAATATAAATCCTCAAACTTCAATTTTCATGAAAAACTCAATTTCCAATTTAATTTCTAACAATTTCAAAACTATCATGCTAGTTACTGCCATGATCAGCAATTCCTAACCTAATGCAGGATCAGTTTTTACAAAATCATAACTCCCAACTCTGACCTCTAAAAATTATATGCCATATCTCATTTTCAAGATAATTTCTTCCTCTTCAACTTTACAGAAGATCACTCACACCAATTCAGTCCAAAAAAATGGCTAAAATTGCTTCCAAGCAGAATACTCACAAATCAGACACTTAAACTAGGTTTCATCAACATGCCCAAAACCAGTCCATAGTAACCAGTTCATATCTCTCAATATACACCTCTAAAAATAGCAAGATCAGTGGAAATGGAAAGCTAACTCAATATGCTACAACTTCCATGAAGACCATTCTCCCTAATTCCATCTCAATTAATTTAGAAAAATCAGCAAAGCTCATAGGGTATGGTTTCGGTTACTGTTCACAGGCAATAAAACAGTAACTTTCCATGCCAAATTTCAACCTATGAGAGTTACAATTTAACAACACCTATTTCACACTAAAATGTAGCCAACATCCCAAAGTTTAAGTGGCCACAAACCTCACCTCATTTGCATTTCTATACAATGAGTTATGATTAAAACAGTACAATCAGTCAAAAACCCTAATTTTCCAGTTTTGGTCCAACCTTTGTTTCTCTCATTTCCATTGCCTTTAACACATCATCAAGCATCCAAATAACACAAATCAGTTCTTATACCATTCATACATGTACTAGGGCTAACACACAAAAATTGGCAGCACTTAATTCTTTCTTTCCAAGTAAAAATCAATCATCAATAAGCCATCACTAATCCAACTAAAACCACTTCTAACATACTACTTCCAATTAATAATTCAACCTAACCTTATACCCATTAATTCAAACCATATGAGTCATCAATTTAATGCATCAAGAATCATAATAAATATACCAAACCTCCCATTAAATGCTCCTAACTACTATGATTCATAAATTCATATACTTAAGCATCATTAAAACATAATTAAACTAACTTACCTAATTAGCCTTTCCACTTCAAAGCACACCAATCTCTCACTTTCTACTTTCTTCTAACATCAAACATGTATATCACCATGCCAAAAAGAAAAGAGTGTATGCTTGGCCTTTTAGAAGGAACAAAGAGGAAGGAGAGCTAAACACTAAGAAACCTAAAGAACAACAAATGGAGAAGAAGGAAGGTGAAGTTTGGTGGAGGAAGGATTTTTCCTTCTTTCCTTTAAGTAACCGAAAAACAATAGCTAGGAAAAGACAAATGCAATAAATTCGTTGGACATTTGGCACTTATAAAAAAAAACAATAAAATAAGGATAAGAGAAAATATTTAATAGGATTTCCTTAATTTGACCTATTCAATTCTAATCGCCCTAATTACAATCCCAAAAATAATACCCCAATAATACTGATTGCCATTGGGTAGCAATTTCGCCTCTAGAAAATCGAATAGGTTCGTAATTGGCGACTTTTTTCCGGTCCGGAATTTCAGAAATTTTCCGAATCATTTTTTGAAAATTACCTAAATTGCCCAAAATTGTAAAACATAAGACAGTCCACTCCCAATAATTTTTAAACACGAAAACCACACTGTCACTACAAAAAACACTTTTAGGCCATGTCTGGCGATTTTGCGGTGCTGGGAATTTTCTCCGGATAATTCCAGAAAAATTCCATAAATCCCTAAAATGTAAAACACTCTATGGCGACTCAAATAATTTTTCAAATCCCATTATCACACCAATTTCACAAAAGATCACAATTAGACACTTATGCCGGGAAATGTCATGAATGCATGTATGACTATGTGCCTGTGCAAAACTCACCATTTATAGAGGCTGCATGACATATGTTCATGCCGAGTTATAATTTAATACTCCTAATCCGTCCCAATTTACTAAAATACCCTTCCCATCGGAGATGGGATGTTACATCTCTCCTTCTTGTCCTCCTTCTCTTCATGTCCATTACTATAGGGTTAAGCCTTCTTCTCGATGGGTTCTACCAATTCTTTCCCACTTCTAAGTGTAATGGCCATCAATTGCTCCCTTGGATTAGACTCCGTGTTACTCAAGAGACTGTCTATACTTTGTATAGACAATGTGGTTGCAAATTGCCTTATTTGAAAATCCAAATTATATATGGAATAAGTATGATTCTTTACAATTTGTTCAAATTTAGGTTTAATCCTCTTTTGGTTCTCATTTTGGCATATGAACTTGGAATTTAGCACATTTATTAGCTTATCCATCTTTGATTCTAATGAACTGAGCTTATTTTGCTAAAATCCTGATGGGCTTTGTGCTCTTATTAGGTTCCCTATATTGTTAGAACAAGAAAATTTTGGGTGGTTTTTGCAGATAGGATTATAAGTATTAGAATATGAATTATTACCACCTCGACTTATTTGTGCTCACATAAAATTGAGTTACTCCATATAAGTTATGGTCCAATAGAAAGCAATCAGATATAAATTGCCATTCTTGACTGCATAATTCATATCAATGCTTTATGACTTTAAGTATTATGGAAGAAGTGGCTTTTAAGCTGTTTAATTGATTAGCCAAGTTAGCTACTTCAACCCATAAAGTTGTCATCGAATCTATAGCATGCACAACCTTGTGATATTTATAGGTTAAATATTGCTTAATCCTCTGCAACATCCATAGATAGCTGTTATTTGCCATCTCCTCCAACAAATCATGTGCAACACCCATGTTCTTCCTTGATATGCATAAAACACACTAAAAAATAAAACATAACTCTGCACAACTGAATTTATAATAATGGTAAGCAAGGAATGTATCCACTAAGAGTGTGTGTTTATAATGAATAAAATTAGTTTTTAGGATTAGTTTGATTTAATTCAATTAAGAAAATAAAGAAAACTAAATGATTGAAGACAAATAAAATAAAATAGTAAAAAATTGATAAAATTAACCAATAAGTTTCAAATCCAATTGACAGTTCAATTTCAACCTTCACACGAATATGCATAATCAATCGACATATTATTCTTGTACCTCTCTTTAAAACTATTAACTGTAGATTAATAATAGCTAAGTTAATCTCAGTTTTCCCTTAGGTTGTATCCAATTAAAATAAGCTCTTTAATTAGGTCTAGCTATTAAACAACCTATAATAATTTCTCTAAATTTAGTGTGACAATCACATAACAGAATAGGAAAATAGGTAACAACCACATAAGCTTGTCATTTTACTTTATGTTGTCCCTAATGATACGCGACCATTAGTTTTCCATAAATGAATTAGAGTTACAATGATTACATATTGCAATCTAGATTTTGCCAATAAGTTCAGTGAACAATAATCTTAAATCATTCATACATAAATCCCAAAACATTAATCATAGAATGACAGAATTAATTCCAAAAGATAGTGAGAACAACATCATTATATTAATTAATGCCTAAATATGTTCATCAGCCTAGATATCCCCTTTGAACCAAAAAGATGAATTTTAACTCCTTGTAGCTCTCTAAAGGGTAAGGAGTCTACCCCTTTTCGATTATTTAATGTCTTCATCCCTCATTTGGCTTCTTAAATGCCATTTTATAGAAAAATTAGGGTTTTGTCACAATACATGTTTAGCTATATTAGCATGTAAGAGATTATGTGTGTCATTTTTCCTAGAATTCGTGAACTTACACGACTATAGTGAGCTACATGGCCATTCGTGAACTTACACGACTATAGTGAGCTACATGGCCACTTACATGGCCTTGTGGCTCACTTACATGATTTTTTGAGTCCACACAAGGACTTGTAGGTTGCATCTTTGTGCTCCTAGACACTTCTAGTGAGTTACTTAGTCTTATACACGGTCGTGTAATTAATTCTTCTCCTTCTTGCTCTATGAAGGCAAATAAGATCAAACATTGATAAAACAACTCCAAGGATATATTCTTTGTTCATTTTGGTTCTTGTTCCTCCAATTTGTACTTTAAAAAAAACGAACCAAAATAAGTATCTTAAGCATAATATAACATTAATCACTAAGCATTAGGGAGTAAACATATAGTCAATCAAGTACTTATCAAGTTTTCCTACACTTAGCTTTTGACCGTCCTCTAGCAAATCTAAAAAATCAAGATTAAAATCAAAGCAATTCCTCTTTAACCTTATTTCCCAAGAATAAATAGTCATAAGAAAAGATGAATAACTTTCAAAACCATAACAAGTATTAAATATTCAATGTTTTTACTCAAAATCAATGAACAATCATTCCTATAAAAAACTGAGCAATTTAGGGGTAAACTTTGATAAGTTTTGTTTAAAAATAAGATAAATCTATAAGTACACTCAAACACCTTTCATGATTAAGACATTCCACGACTTTGCATAACATTTCAGTTCTCCAACACTAAAAATTCACATGTATAATCATGAATCAAAGGAATTTTTATGGTTGAAATGGTTCCAAAGGTTAAGGTGAGAAGTGTATGAATCATGTAGTTTAAAAACAATCAAAACTAGTGAAGTAGGAAAAACATTCAATGGAGTATTAAGTGTAAAAATTAACATCCACTTAAATCTGTGTACCATTAGCTATAATAAATGCAAAAACTCTATTTTACATACTAAATCTAAGCCTTCAACACAAACCATAAAAAAACATAAAACAATTAGAACAAATCTCTCATAAAAAATGATGATAAAACAATGCATTATTACTATAAGGAATGACCCTTCACAACAACTTCTCCCTTATTTACATCATAATCAATTCACCTATTCTATATAACTTTAGGAGGAAAGACTAATATGAATTAATTAGCAAAACAAATGATGTTCCTCTTTGATAAAATCTTTTATTTTATTCTCTTTTGTTTTCTTTTATTTCCTTCTCTTTTTCTTTTTATAAAGACAATTGAAAGAAACTACATCAACAATGGAGTTCATTGATAAGAGATGAAAATCATATTTTATCAATTATAACCAACTCGCATATGTACACACCTCACACTTATACTCTTGTGCATCCACAAACATCAATAATCACAAATGCTCCATTATCTTTAAAGCTTAGATAAAACATTTGGTTAGGTTAAAGGCTCGTAATGTGGTTAACACAAAAAGAAAAGGCTAATAAAGCTCAAGAAGCTTAACAACACGACAAATCATGTCTTTGGGTAGGCTATTTGACTAATATAACTGATACAATAATGAATGTCTATATCATTTCCATGTTAATGCATGTAATAAAAAATATGGTCTTGAAAAGAAAACAAGGCAAAGTTAGGATGTACATGTTATAAAGGTCACATATGAATAAAAGACAATAAGATTGATATGGATTTGTCAATCTAAAAGGATCAAAATCTCACTAACTTATGTTTATCATCGCTCTCATGTTTATATATCTTTTAGGATTTTTTAAATTATAATTCACCTAGGATATTCCTTTTTATATTTAAGCTAATAATTAAAAGAAATTGGTTGTATTAAAATTTAAACAATTTTTAAACTTGTTTCTTCACAACGCTATGATTAATTTGAAGATATAAATACTTTAGACTTTGATTATTTTATATATACATTAACTTATAATAATTGATTGAAAATAAAATTAAGACAATTATTGAAAATTTAGAAATTTATGAATCTTTTATAATTCAAACTTTTTATTGTTTAGTGTTAGGCTTTTCTCAAACAAATTATTTGATTTTACAAGATCTATAATTACATGTATATTTAATAATTTAGTGATAATCATCTTATTCTTCAACTTTTAAATTGTTCAAATGATTTTTATTAAATTTCTATTAAATAAATCGAAAACATAACTAATAAAAAGACAAAAGGTTATATGAGAGCAATTTTCAACTTCGGTTTGATAATCTAAAAGGGTTTTAATAAAATTTAATATTAACTTTAAAATAATAATTTGATATAATTAAAATAAATATTAGTTAAATTAAGTTAAATAATAGATTATTTTTAATTTTATTATAATAAAAGTTAAAATTTAAATTGTATTTGATATTCAAGTTCAAAATATTCTCATTTTTTGTTCGATATATGTTGGACCCCGAATTTTGAGTAAAAATAAGAAATATTCAAAAGTGAATGAGTTAGTTGAAACTGAGTTGAAAATCAAGAAATAAAGAGAGAAAGTGTAAAAAAAAAAGAAAATTTGTGAAAAGTTTGACTTTTTGGCCTTTGAGGGTTGACTTTTGATTTAAGCAAAATTTGAGAAAATGATCTACATGAAAATTGTAGATTATGTTAAGAGTTTTCTGTGGCAATAAAGTTTGCTATTTTTCGATGTGGGGATTGAGAGATATGATTTTCCGAAGATATGCTTTGTTTAGAAAATGCTATTAAGTATAGATTTGTGTGTTCTATGCTTCGAGGCCACTCGTCATAAGGATTTAGTCCGAATTGGAGTAAGTAGTCTTCATGAAAGTTTTAGATGATATTTTTATCTTTCCATTGATATAAAGTTTGCAATTTTTCGATATCGGGACTAGGAGTTATGAGTGATTAAAAATTGGAAGTCGTTTAGGAAAAGCTGTTTTGGACAGAATCTTTGATTGAGTTTTTGACCTCTTTCGAGACCTAATTTGGTTTTGAGTACTTCAGGGAAGTTGTAGAGCTTCCTTTGATCTTTTTATTGACATCAAATTTGTCAAATTCCGAGTTCGTGATCGAGAGATATGATTTTTGAAAAGTTCGGTTTTGAAGTTCCATTACTTTGTTTTTAATCTGATCCCTTTTGTAATCTTTTGCTTATAATTCCTTCGTCCGACATCCGATTGATTTGATTCTCGAAGCGTTGGATTCCTAAGACAATTAATTTCATTTTATGAAGAATTATGATTTTTAGGAGATTAAATGGAAAGAGATTGATTGAACCAAAATAAGAGATTTGGTTATAGGTTATAAGTTGGATAATTTTTTGAACATGGTTCAGTATTTTACGAAATTCGGGAGCTGTATAACTCCGATTGAGTTGATTCTTGAAGCCAAATAAAATTAAGATATAGGGCTACAACTCTTGTGAAGGGATCGAAATTTAATTTCATCCATAAGATTGTCAATTTCTGGAATTAAATTAACATAATGTTCAGTCTCGGATTTTATGCAGGTCCGATAGTATTTCGGCCATAAATCTTTCGTTTTTGATCCGAATTGAGTGATTTTTGTGTCATTTTTATAGAGGAGAAATAGAGGAACAATTTTTAAGAAGAAAGTTTGTCCCAATTATTTCGTTTTGCTGCTCAAATTCTGGACGCAAGGTATCAGATTTTTCAAATGAAGTGCAGGGATAAACTTGGAAATAGGCTTAAAAGGAGGGGTATTTTGGTCTTTTACCCCTCATTTAAGTGACATGACATAAAACACATAGAGATGTCTTTTATACATCTGAAACTCACGAAAATGAGACAAAATAAAAGAAAGAAAAGATGAAGAAGAGAGAAGAAGGAGAGGTGCGACGGTGGAGATGAGGAGAAGAAGAAGAAAGGCAAAGGTTGGGTCTTCTTTTCTGGGTTTCTTAGAGACATTTTCGAGCTGCTTCAAGGGGGAAAGGATAGAAGAAGATGAAAGTTTGTCTTGGAGCTCAATAATGTCGTTAATGGTGGAGAAAATGGTAAGAGAGAGAAAGCTTTGAGTTTTGAATTTTCTAGAGAGATGTTAGTTGATTTAGCTTTAGATTGTTATGGATTTGAGTTTTATGAAGTTAATTTTAGAGATTATGTTTAGATGATTATTAATTTTGGAAAATTGATTAACTAAGGTTTATGCCTAATTTGGTGGTTAGAGGTTTTTGGAAATTAATAGCTTAAAATCATGGCAAATATGATGGATTGATGAAATATGAAATCAATTTTGAAGAAATTGTGATTTATGATATTGAATTGTGATAAATTGGTTTAGGAAAATTGTGGAATTTGGGGTTTTTAGGAATTTTGTAGTTTAGATAACTTGAAGATGTGGGGAATTGATGTTTTCTACGCCCAATTTGAGGAATCATGTTATTTATGATATTGAATTTTGGATAGATATGTTTAGGTAATTTTAGCGAAGAAGAACAACTGATGCTTTGGTCAAATTAATGATCGGGACGAGTTCCTAGCTTCATTTCGAGGTGGGTAGTATATTTATTTATTGAATTTTAAGCTAAGCATATTTATTTGAAAATTTCAAGAAGCAAATTTCAAAAAATTCAAGAAGCAATTGTTGAAAAGTTAATGTTTAGATAAATGTTTTGAAAAATAAAATTTCCGAATGATTGAAGTTAATGCTTTTGGAAGGTTTATAAGAAAATGCAAGATTTATGAAAATCATGTTTTTGAATTATATGAAAAGTTTGAGCAATGTGTTCTGATATATATTTGAAAGAAAAAAATTACATTTATTATTGTGCATTGATATATGATTAAATTGGTGAATGTAAATCGAATGTGCATTCCAACATGATTTGATGTGATTTATGTATGTGAGTGTGTCAAGTTTGACATTGTATGAAAATATGAAAATTTTAAATAAAATCAAGATTTTGAAAAGTGCCTACGGGCAACCTGAATTTTCGTTTTCGCTTATGTGTTATGTGGGTTTGGTCAGGTCCCTTTGTGAGTCAGTGCATTGTCTCTACTTGTTTAAAGCCTTCTCTCGGCTGCCCGCAAGAGACAATGGAGCTCCGATTACGGACTCCCTTCATGGCTACACCGGACCGCTAAGTGGGAAAGTGTAGTACGTCTCGTTCACGGCTGCACAGGACCACTATGCGGGACTGTGCAGTACGTCCTGTTTTGGACCGAACCAAACCATGTGATGTGTTTGTGTTTTTATTTTGTACTGTGTTATGCATTGCATGTTTTGAGAAAGTTTAAGAAATTTGGAAGTTCTTCATGAAATCTTGAAAGATGTGAAAAGTTTGAGAAATCTATTATTATGGATTTTCAGTCGAGAATTTATTGAATCGATTTTAACAATGTTTTGAGAAATAAGAATTTGTCAGATTTTCGACTGTAAAATTTTTAGAAATAAATGGCAAAAAGTTTTGCAAAAATGTTTCCGCTTATCGTTCAGTTTATAAATATATTATCCACGAGCTTTGTGCTCACCCCCCTTTCATCCCCAATCTCCAGGTATTTGAGCGGGAGATCGGATGAAAGAATTCCAAGTTTGATTTTTACATCATTCACAGTTTTGTGCAAATTGAGATTTTGATAGTGTAAATGGCTTGCTATGCCATTAAAGTGTGTTGTGTATTTCATTTTGAGAATGTATTGAAAATTATGAGCGTATGTATTTGAGTTAAGTTATGGAATTGGATTTATGTATGATCATGAATTTTGGATATGAATGGGGCTTGATTTATGAGTATGATTGTAGGAATTATTGAAGTGTTTAGAATTAAGATTGCATTTGTTTCTGCTGAGATCCAGGACGGAGGGTCCGGTTGATTTTGATGATTGTGTGATTAAATTGGGGATTATAGAAGTGTGATTTTGATACTTTGCAGGTTTGGGTTAGGATAAATGCAGCCGTTATGTTGCCAAATTTTCGATAAAATTAGGATAAAAATGTAATTTAGGATTTGTATGGATACATAAGAATATGATCAGATTTAGAGATTTGCATGAGAATGATTTTCCGAAAGTGGAAATTGGTTGTGTGATTTGAATGAGATTGACTAAAGGAGTAAGAAATGAGAAAAAGAGAAAAAAAATACCGGATTAAGAAATATCTTAGGGTTTCCAGTGCGATCGTCGGTTTTCTTCGATAATTGTTCTCGGATGTCGGAAATGATTCAGCTCAGTTACTTTGATTGTAAGATCGGCTCCGTTTGTTAAGTATCGATTCCACTTCGCTTCGTTTTGCTTCGGTACTTTTGTATTTCCGATTTCGCATCATATCTGTTTCGCTTTGATCAGAACTGCCCGATTCGCTTCTTTCGATTCTGTATTCGATTTGCTTCCGCTTTCGCTTTGTTTGTCGTTATCGAATTCAATATATCCAATTTGAATTCGTCTCGTTATTCGTATCCGTTTCCGCTTTTCGGTTAGGATCCGATTCCCGGATCGGGTTCCAACAATATAAGATAAGAGGCCTTTGTGGTTTATGTAACTTTAAATGATTCTTTAATGTATAAAATTATTGAAAATTTCCTTTTATTATACTTTTGTTAAAAAAAATGGCGAGACATGTGCGTCACATTTGGGTTACTTACATATTATACACAAGATAACTAAATTAACTTTTATACTAACTTAACTTTTATACTCAACTGGAATCAATTAAATTTGATTTTAAGAGTTAAATTAAGCTGTCATATCAGGAATATTTTATTGGTTTATATATAATGTTTATTTTAATTTTGTGTCATTATTTTGATAAAAATTTAAAAGAAGAGAATTTTCTTCTAAAAAATTAAAAACTATAAATGATTTTTAATAATATTAAACATTAAATATTTTTATAAAGCTGTTTAAACTATGGAGAAGCTCTATGTTTTTGCCTTTAGATATATAATGTCATAAGTTGATTTGTTATTTTAATATTGATGAGCTCTTGTTTTTATTTTAATTATTCTATGGGATTATTTAAATACTCGAAAACTTTGACAAGTAAGATGAAGCAGAGCAGTGTGTGGACCGAAGAAGTGGGCTTTGATGCTGCTTGTCAACGTGTCCTTTCTTTAACTGAGAGTTCATCGACGCATTCAATGACAACATAAGCACTAACATCGACACTTAAGAATTCAAAGAATAACCAACAAGAGAAGGTGAGCAATGGATCCGAAGCTGACGGAAGTATCCCAGCAATTCGAGCGCTTCAAGGCTGCTTGTACGAGAGGGGATATTCATTCTTGCACTATTCTGCTTTCCCAACTTAAGGTTTAAACTTTGGGTGCAAACCCTAATCTTCCCATTCTCTTTTTTTTTTTTCATAAAACCAGCAACAATTGATTCTGATTTCTATTTTTATGAATGATTTATGGCTCGTTTTAGGTTCTTCTGACGGGATTCAGAAGCTTACCGCCGCTGTTTGAGGATTCTCCTAATGCTATTCATGAATTAACTATTGCAAGTAATTATTCTTTGTAAAATTATTCATTTTTTTATTTTTGAAGTTAACGTTTGCACTGGATCTTAGTTGTAAAGCTAATTGGGAGCTAAATTAGAGAGAGGATTAGATTTTGTAAGCTTCTAGATGAATGAATACTCTTATTTTGTGTAGTACTCTACTCACCGGGTCGGTGTATTTACTTGTTTCTTTTCTTTTGATTGTTCTTCAGATTTATCTTCATTTATTAATTTCAACTTTTAAAAATTTTTAGGGGATATATATGAGCATGCAGTTCTTCTAAATGTGAAGATTGGTGATCAAGATGCTTTTGAAAGGGACTTCTTTCAGTTGAAACCATATTACACTGATGTTGGGTAACTTGTTCATAATTTTTTCTGTTTTCTTTCTTATGTTAATCAGTTTAATATGTCGAAACACTTTTATTTAATAGTTCTTGAACAATTAGATTAGAGAATCACAAATTGCTATTAGTGTATTGTTTATTTTTCTTTGATGTTTTTCTTCATTGGGCAGTGGTCGCCTTCCCCCGTCTCCTCAGGAACATATGATCTTGGGTCTCAACCTCTTGAGGCTTCTTGTGCAAAACAGAATTGGCGAGTTCCATACCGAGTTGGAACTGCTCTCACCCATTGCTCTGGAGAATCCATGCATCAAGCATGCTGTGGAATTGGAGCAATCATTTATGGAAGGAGCTTATAACCGTGTGCTGAGTGCAAAACAAAATGTACCATACCAGGGCTATGATTACTTCATTGATCTCTTGGCAAAAACAGTAAGGTAACTTGCTACATTTAATTAGAGAAGATATAGTAGTGGCTGACATGTTTTATGTTATCTTAAAGTAGTAATACAGAAACTGTTTTGAAGGTTTCAGAAAATGATATAGTTACGGCAACTTTTAACTGAAAAAAGAAAAATGGCTACAAAAGAGAAGAATATCTGATAGGGCCAAGTTAATTCATGTGAGCTTACTGTGACTCCTCCCCAGAAAACAAGGAAGTTATAATTAGTCAGGGCTTTGACGCAGTTGCCTGATAGGACTCACATTAATAATGTTCCAGGTTTTTGACACCTTGTTATACATGACATTTTTTAATTCTCCTCAAGACTTAATTGTTGGTTAGGATTTGCTTATTGTATTGCTTATGAAATTGCTTTATTTTTTTGGTGATGAGATAATTTCATTTCAAATTTGTTTTGTTTTTAAATGATTGGATATCAACAATCTAACATATTTATTAGTCCTTTTTCCTTAATCATCTGCTTTTTTGTATTCCAATTGCAATTAACTTTCCCTTTCAAGGTGTCTTTTTTGGGATATGATACTGAAGTGAGTTAGTGCATGTTCTTTATAGTTGATTTAAAACCATATAACTTGCAGGGATGAAATAGCTGGATGCAGTGAGAAGGCTTATGACTATCTTTCTCTTACCGATGCCTGTCAAATGTTGCTTTTTTCTTCTGATCACGAACTATTGCAATATATCAAAGAGGTAAAGTATTATTACTGATTTTATTGGATAATGACCATTTGTTGGCATTTATCATGTAGCTATGGATGAAACGTGAATAAATTCACTTTGGTTGTTGAGATTCATTTTAGAGTTTGTCAGCTGGCTCAGAAATTATGGAAACTTTAATAGCCTGGATTGTCGAACCCTTAAGGAACGACTTGAGGCATGCTAGAGGAGGGAGCTGTTTTATGTTAAATTTTTAGAACTATCTCACTGAGCTTGTGCAAGCATGGGCAATATGTTGACGTGCCTCTTTCTTTTCATTGTCTTCCAAAGACAGCTTTTCCTAAAAAGAAAAAAAAAATTGAAATTTCAGTTTTCCATATCAAGTAAAGGTTAATGTGAAATTTTTATTGTTTTATCCAGGAACATCCTGAATGGGAGATAAAGAACGGGCAGGTAATTTTACAAAAGGCCAAAGAATCTGCTCCTTGCAAGGAAATACCATCACTGCAGCTCATCAACCAGACACTTAGCTATGCCAGAGAGTTGGAGCGGATTGTGTAGATTACTACATCATTGGCCATCAAATCAATATTCAACTTAAATCTATTCCCTTTGAGGTTAAAATTTGCAACATTTATCGTTCTTTTTAACTGGTAAATCTAATGGCACATCGTTCGCTGTGTCAATTTTTTTGTAATGCCCTCCAGTATAATTTCCCTAGAAAAATGTCATTGCTGGTAGTGCTTCTTTGTGTCCTGGTAGAGGGCTATCTAAATCACGGTGACATGGTGATCAGATAATTCTCCTTCAGGTTGACCAACGTTATAGTTTCTAAAGCTGATATTGACTCCTTTACGTATTCCCAATCCGCTGAAATTCGATACGTCGATCTTTTTTCTTTTGATAAAAATGGCTTCATTGATATTTGAAATTACTGTTCAGTGCATCACGAATGCCTCCAGCATTCAAAAAGGAGCTGTAGACCTATATTGGCTAAGCTATGAGCTATATTTTGTTGTTGACGCGCATGGTTAAAGCTGCACGTCAAGAAAACTGAACTAACTAAATTTATGTTGATGTATTATTGTTGTGTAATTATGTTCTTTACGTCCTTTGAAGCGATTTATGATTTCTAAGTTTTCAGTTTCAAGTGTCACTTTATCCGGGTACAGATGTACCCTTCGTAATCTTACCCTGTACCTATTTTGTCCCCTTTTGATCTCAACCATCCAATACAATGCATTGAATGGTTAAGATCCAAAGGGGACAGGAGTATTGGGTAAAAGGGGACAGAGGATCTGCCCCCACTTTATCCAGCTTGAGATAGAGGGCTATCATGATCTCATGCCTTACAGCCTAGCTTTTGCTTCTGGTATGGTCCATTATGTTTCTTCCACCCGTGCTCTAGCCTCCGCCACTATTCACAAGTGGTTTTGAATGACAGCCCCCATTACCCATTTGCCTTTCACCACTTCTGCAGTGTTCACTTTAAAAGCTCATGAATATGTTGACACCTGATAAGTTTCACTTGTACATTTTGGCATTTGGGATCCTCTCCACATACTTATAATTTTGCCGATTTAAATGGTTAACTTCATCTCATTTTCTTGGGGATTAATTCTGTGGGATGCGATCATCCTAGATAATTCGTGCAATTATAGCAATTTACTACTTGGTCATCATCAACTTGTTCTCTTAAAATTTTGAATTATTTATCGAACATCAAAATCTTTATGTGCACAAATAAGGTTACGGAAAGTAGCAGCAATGGGTTTCAAGCCCTCAGGTATTGCATGCGCCGTGGTTTTTTTGCGTCTCCTGTATTCCAATCTATTTGTGTGCCTCGTTTCCCGAATTTCAACCTTCAAATTATTCACCACAGGTATATATTTTGTGTTTTTTGGCAAAAGTGTACCATTTGTATTATGCTAATAAATATGACTGGACTTATAAGTTTCCATATATTAATGAAGTGCATGTACTTGGTAGTTGGTCCTGAAACGTACGTCCCGGGTATTTGGAATGAAATCATTGTGGGAAACTTACTCCCTCGTTTACATAAAGTTGGGGTTGGGGCTTGGGTTCAAGAAGCTGAGAGTGCTGCTTTATTCTGGTAATCACTTAATCTGGACGCAACTGTAAACCAATAGCCTCCATTGGTCGTTCCTCTATGAGAAGAAGGATCATGACTCCATGTCTCTAACCAGAGAATGCCAAGCCAGGAGTCAAAAGCCAGCAATCTGTTATATTCCTCTCTTCTGCATGGATTGAATACATTTGTTTGTACTTATTGCTGCTTGCTGCTTGCTTAGGTTCCTTCAAAGCTCTAATTGTATTCTAAACCTTTATCTTTTATTCAATTCAATCTTTAACTTGTTAAAAAAAAAAACTATAAACCAATAGTACTTATCCTTACATCTACATAAAAAATGTGGTGCAATTTATGAATGAAATGAGGCAAATGCAGTAGGTTCATATGTAGAGTAGAGAGAACCTTCTTAATCTAATAAGATGACTTCGAATTTAAAACATTATGCAATGTCAATGAAACTACTGAAATTGATTTCAACTGAACAAAATCTGTATAATTCTGTTGGAGTCTTAAGTTGACATGACACTAATTTATTTAATTTCTAGAGAAGAGCTTGCAAGAACGATGTAATGCCCTCGTGATCATCTCGCATAATTTCAGATCAATTTTGGAATATGATGTTGACTTATGACATATTTTGATATCCCATATTGAAAAATTGTGAAGATGATAGAGTCTTCTTAAGTTTTAAAAGGAGAGTTTCTTCACCTATCTTTAACATCCCAAAAAATTGTCTTTCCTTCTCTCTTTTGTAGTATTATACTTGTATTATTTCCTGAAAATAGTGAAATATCAACTTAGTAGAATCTTAGGAAGTAGGCAAAATTGGGTAAACTTTGTTAATTCCAGTATTCTTTATTTGTCTATTTAATAGTTATTGTCAAATATAGTTGTAGTGAATTATTGCACTATTAAATTACCTGTCTAGGAGATTGAGTTTTAAGTGGAACTGATTGTTATCTGTCCAGTCTTTCATGTCAATTTATCTGGTGTAATTTTTCAGTACAATCGTTCATACTCGATTCACCTAGGCAATAGTACTTAAGGTGAAATTTGTTATTATTGGTGGAGATTAACCCGAGTTTTATAGTAATTAATATCAGAGTCAAGATTTTTTCTTAGTAGGCTATGTGGTTATAGCGTGGTCTGATCTTCCACATCATAAAAGATTTTTCATTAGGCTATCATCATTTTGTATTGACATCTATTGAATAGAAATTGTAGTAGAGATGACAAAAATCAAAGATACGACTGCACCAACTGTAACATCCCTTTCCCATATTAAGGGTTAGAACCCTAAAATTTGGTACATGTGAGATCAAAGAGAGATTTAGAAAATGCATTTCATGCTCATGTATAATGACAGCATACACACATGTGAATTTGATTATTGCACACATTAAAATAATTGTTCATGCACTCAATTGACATTTATTGGGTATAAATGATTGTTTTAATGTGAATATGATGTGAATTATGGTTTTGTGTCTTAAAAATTGTGTGGGAATGTATAAGTAGTGAATTATAATTTTTGGAAAAAAATTTGATAATTTTTTGAAATATAATGATTTTTTGGATTAAGAAAAATGCCAAGTGGTAGAACAATTGATGAATAGTAGTAGAAATAAGGGTCAAATGGTAATGAACTTTTTTTATAAAGGACTTTGGGATTTAATGACATATGTCATTAAAAATTAAGAGACAATTGGATTAAAAATTGGAGGCAAATGGACTAGCTTATTAAAAGATCAAGAAGGGATCATAAGAGATTGACATGTGGCAAGTGACAAGTTTCACTTGGCACACCACATGTTAAGTCACAAAATTAATAAAAGAAAGATCAAATTGTGGTCTTTCTAAGTTGAACCTTGCTTTCTTCAATCACTAGCCATTCTATTTTCTTCATTTCTTACTAAAGACCTAACCCTAACACCCTTGAATGATGATGCACATGTGAGAGAAGGAAGCTAGGGTTGAGAGAGATCTTGAAGAGTTGAAAAATCTTGGAACTAAATCAAGTAAGTTATGCTTTAATCAATATGGGTATTGTAAAGGAAACTAATATGAAGAGTAATTTGAGATTGATGAATTGATCATGAAATTTATATGTATGAGTCATGAGTGACGAAATGTTTATGTTAATGTCTTGCTTTTGTATATGTGATGATTAATAATTCATAAATTGATGTAGAGATGATTTAGAGTTAGAATGAATCCTTAAGAGATGTAAAATGAAGTGAAGAAAAATTGATTTGTGAATAGATATTGTTATGTTCTGTTTTTAATGGATAAAAAACATAGATCATTGATTTGTTAGACATGGATTGGATTGAGATTTGAAGTTAGAGAAAAGGCAAGTATAGTGTCTTGAAAAAGGAAGAACTAGGATGAAAGTTTAGAGACAAAGTGAATGGTGTGTAAAGTGTGCTGGAGAAATATTAGTTGTGATTTTTTTTCACTGAATATGCTTACGTTGTTTAGCCATAACTTGTTCTGTAGTTATCCAAATGAGATGATCTTTGATTTGCTTTAAATTAAAGCCATAGGGCTACATTTTGTATGAAGATGTCGAATTCAAATTCTGTCATTTGGAGTTTCCAATTTCAACTTGAAGTTCAGTACTAGGTATAGGAAAAAAGTGTAAAAAAACTAGATACATATTGGGTTTTTGTTATGTTTTTCTTGACAAATTAATGTGAATCTTTTTGGGTATTTTTGTGATGACGTAAAATGAGTATAAAGCTAAAGAGAGGGATTAATCTAGTGTCTTTAAATGTGAAGGATCTAGGTGATAGTTAGAAGTAAAATGAAAGTGGAAATAAAGTTGAATATGTGCAGAAAATTGATGATGAATGTATATATATGTGTATGCTCTGTTATTAGTGTTTATGATCAATCATGAGCTATAATTTGGTTATGGATGATGTTGAGTTGAAAGGGAGTTAGAATAATGGATAAATGATGAGTATTAAACTAGAAATAATAGACTAAGCATGAGGAATTGAATGTTGTAAGTAAAGAGTTAAAAATTTGATCTGAAACTTCCATGAGTTTTTGTACTAATGTAAAGAGTTTTTGATAAAGTTGTCTTCATAGAAGTTTTAGATCTTTCTTTAATCTTTCTATTGATATAAAATATGGAATTTTTGGATATTAGAGTAGAGAGATATGACCATTAGAAGTTTGTGATGCTGCATGGGATGGCCATTCGGGACAGTTACATTATTTTGAAATTTTGACCCTTATAGAGGCAAAATTTATTTTCTAAATCTTCATGAAAGTTGTAGTCTAGAAGTCCTTTTCGAAATGGTCTTTGAATGACCTTAATCCGATACTTGTAGTGAAAGTTATGCCTATTTTACCAAAACAGATTGGAGGAAGAAAAAAGAGAAGAGGAAAGTCGTGATCGCCACTTTGCGGAAATTTCGCGAAAGTCGCAATTGCGACATCGCCAGGTGTCGCGATCGGAATCACATACTCTCCTCTAAACCTGAACACCTCTCACTCTTTTGGTCATAACTTTTTCGTTTGACCTTCAAATGACTTAATTTTTAAAACATTAGATTCCTAATGTTTAAAAATTCCCATGATTACTTTTCTTGCATTGTTTATTTTGAGTTTTATATATTATTGTCCTTAGATTTTAGGATTAGATTAGTCTCCTTCCTTGTGGGAACGGCACCTCTTATATTACATACACAACCTGTGCATTTACGGTATTTGAGGGCATATATATTAAAGCTCAAACAACATGATCAAAGGCATTGCAGGCGAAGGGAGAGAATATACGTTGGTTCAACCTTTTATGGAAGCACTTACTGAATCAAAAGGCCTCAATATTTACCTGGTTGGTTATTAATAATAGTTTTCTTACTAAGAGTAGACTGTTTGGCTCTTATGTGTGTTGTGCAAAATAGCTGAAGATGATAGGGAATACTTATTCTTTCGTTGCAGATGCTCAAAAGTTGTCTAAAGCATAATTTTAAATTTACTAGCTGATTACTATTCTTTTTACAATTGGCTATCTGCTCTTAATTGGACCACTCGTACTGCTAACCAAAAAGTTCAAGATGGAGCTATGTATAAAACATCATTTACAGCAACTATTTACCCCATATGAAAAGAAAGAAACAAGAAAATCTACAAGGGTGAGGAAGTAAGCAAGGACCACTTAGCTAAAGACATCATCAATCAGATTAGAAGCATTATGATAGTTAAATTTGATCATCATGTGCTATATATAGGAATGAAAAGTAGAAGGAATTTGTAACTCCTGTTATTATATATAATATGTTATTTTGTGAACTCATTGTAATGTCGCGATAGCTCTACTATAGTTAATAATAATCTTTAGTCAATTTTTGAAAAAAGTTACTAATTATATAAGGCTATCACTGATTTCGATATTTACTTTTTACAATGTAATGAAAATTCATTACTTAATATGAAATTTCTTTTCTTTATCGAGTAAGTTCCTCTTTAATAATAGTAGAATGGGCTTGAGAATTATCCTTATTTCATCATATTCTAGAATTCATTTTACTCCATTTGGTCAGTCAAACATCACACCATTAGTTTATGCAGTATGAATCTTGATAAAATTACAAAAGGACACGGATAATATTGCCAAATTATAGCTAAACTGCAGTCCTATGGATCCTATTAACAAACCAAATCTACATTAAAGTGCTCTCTATGTTATTAAAACTGAGGCTTGCCTTATTTAACATGATTTTTTTTAACGTAGAAACTTAGTGATTTAGCACATGGAAAAAATTGTAAATTTTAGAGACAAGGTCAACTGACATCCAGGTAAAGTCACACACAGCATTGTACTTCTCGTAGGACACAACTCACGAAAGCTAGATATATGAGTTGCGATAATACCTATGGATATACAATCATATTATGGCTTATACATATCAGAATTATCTCCATTATTCATATTGAATGATGCCTGTCTATTGCTCCTGGACTCTCTTTTCACAGCTATTTCGGATAGACCCAGCTCTCCTTCAGCTTGGCGTGCCGCCATCTGCTTCTTTGTGGGCTTGTAGTACACAGTGTATAATATGAGTTGCATTATAGCAAACATCGAGCCTATCCCGTTTGGTATCTGAGAAGAGAGAGCAGACGCAAATTAGGCCCATTGTTAGAAGAATTTAAGGAAAATTCCTTAGGAGAGTTAGAAACACGAGGAGTCCTAAGTCCAACCCTATCATCATCTAGGTCTAATAGAATTGCATGCCCAATAAACAGTCAACTAACTTTACTTGATTGGTATGTTGTCTGCTCATATATGGAAAGGTTGACTGAAAAAGAGAAAGAGAGTAAGAGAATTACAAGGATGAAGTAGTCTAAGCGGATGAGGGAGTAAGCAGTCCAAGCAACACCATTTCCAAGGGCAGCAAGTGAGAGGAAAAATGGCATGTACTCCACACTCTTTGTTGCAATCACCAATTTCTGCATCACAAAGCAACCAAGTGTGGCGTCAAAAAGAAAAAAAAAAAAAAGGAAAACCAATATGCATGTCCATTGTCCACCATTCGTAAGCAGAAACAGGCATCGAGCTCTTTGCAATAGAAAGAAGGAGACCTGACCATGATAGATAATGGAGCAGCATACATCATGATGTTAAAGATTATGCCCATGATTCCTACAATAAACGTCCTGGTTTTGGTGTCGTGGGCCACGGTGAGGACCACAGAGGAGAGGACAATCATGAATATGAGCTCAAAGACTATAACGAACACCACTTTAAGCCTCTGCCTGTTGTTGGCATATATAAGGAAGATGGTTAGGTAAACCAGCTCTATAGCAGCCCCTGAACCATTTGTGCTGATGACCAGAATGCTCTTCGGGTGAACCATGGGTAGTCCGTACAACACCCACACCAAGCAATTCACGAGAGCCGCAAGGTATGGGTCCGGTGAGTATTGCTCCACTGACTTCTTTTTCCATATTCTTATAAAAGTTGGCCTGAGAGAGTCATTTATTAGAGGTCCAAAGAAATCAGATAAGAGATAGAGGCAACATTACATTATCGAGATATAGGATGTAATATCTACACAATAACTAATCAGGGACAAAAGGAGAGGGTTTATTCAATCCTTAATATTGTCTACGAATTTGCTTCTAGTTCCGCCAATACTCTTAAGAGACTGGTTTGGAAAATCCAATAATGTCCTTATGATCCATATAGAGAATTAGGCGTGGACGTGAGCAAAGCAATACTGTCTACGCGATCACTAACTAGAACAGGCCATCAGTTGGAAACTAACAGTACCAGTAATGGACAGCACTTACGCCGGTGACAAGAACAGCATGACCGAGATTACGTTCCCTGCAACGATGTAAACCAAAAAGATCATCTTTTGTTCTCTCTAGGAAAGAGATCAACAACAGTTAGAGTCGACATATTTTCCTGGAAAGTTTAGAAAAGACCCCATGGCTACTTCCTTTGAACCTAGAAGAGTAACGAATGGAAAGAAAGAGCAACTTACCAATGATACCAACCAAATTCCTGGCGGTGTCTATATCAACCATGGCTGGTTTTACAATGTGATAATAGGGAAAGAGAGAGTGGAAAGTGAAAGAAAGGAGAACTATCACAAATTGTATTCTTTTGGGTACTTATAAAGGATGAACCAAGGGAAGGGTTGTTCGGTGGGTGTCTGTCTCATAAACTTAACTTCAGCATGTAATCCAAAACAGTATGGTCACATGCTAATAACAGTTTGGGTTAGTAAAAACACTGAATGCTCAAGTGAAAGAGAGAAAGAAAAGAAAGAGAGGGGATGGCACAGTAAACAAGATTCTAAAAACCCTATCTATAACTTCAACATTGAGATAGAGAGCTCTTTTTCATAGAAAATGCCAATCATGACTTCAATTCTAGCTTATCCAAATTCAGGTATGTGAGGTTTAATTGAATGTCAGATCAGTTATATGGCTGACCCTGGTTAAAATTTTTGATGCAAACTCTCAAGTGAAAAGCCACGATTGACCTTTTGCTGCATTGGAAGTAAGTGCCAAGTGGCCTGATATGTTGTGAAGTGCAAAATTAGACTTTTCATTTCAAGAATTTGACCATTAATTTCTCTTCTTCCTCCAGGAGAGCTTATATTAAAAGCCTGCCAGTGTTTTTGACAATCGAATTCTGGGCAAAATATGCTGGTTATTTCAGCATTTATTTTCTTCATCGATAATGGCGAGGTAGTTTGTTGGTTAAAACTACAAGTATCTAAGTTTCCACATTCCTACTGAATAATTCCTCATATAATTATTGTTAGAAATATTTCTTGACTGGTGTTAAAATATAGTAACAGGATTTAATAATTTAATAAATGAGCTTTCGGGCTTTTGGCCCATTACGATAGAGAGCCTTAAAAATGACTTACGATTATCAGTTTATTAAAGAGATTAAGGTTTTGCTTTGCATAATAATAAGTTTTGTCTTCTCACAAAACACCATCACGAAAGAAAATGAGATAAAAAGTTCAAGGGATGAAACAAATTGAGAAAAGGAGATTATCGAGAATCGTTTGTACATAACTGAGTTATAGATAAAGGTTGGTATTCATAAACTCTTTCTTTGTATTAAAATAAAATTATGATCATGATTTAATATCTGTGAGTTCCATGAATTTTTGGACCCTATTATGTTTATGAAAATTATGCTCACATGTGGCAGAACATGGTCATAAGAAATTCATTGTTCTATTTTAACGTAAATTTCTCATGATTAAGAGAACTTTATGAATCACAATTTGAAATTTTAGAAAACTCTAATTTTCGTTTTTCAAAATTTTGATCATTTTGGAGGATTAATTCATATCTGTATGGAATTTTAAAAATCAAAAATTGATGGGATTGAATGTTGGCAACCAAATTTTTTCTTTAATTAAGCATGGTTTAACTAATTTTAGAGGTTTTATAGATTAATCTTTCTTGAAATTATTTAATTATATTAAAGTTAGTAGGATTTATTGAATGGATAAATGGAATTAAAGTGTTAAGGTTATAAGAATGTTCAAGTGTATTTTTGGTAAGACGCTTAAAGTTAAAATAGCATAAGTCTATAAGGACGAGTAAAATGAACTTTTTGGACTCATTAAAAGTAGAAATGGAAGAAAGAAATGTAGTCTTGCATTTAAGAGAAGGAAAAATGTGAATTGGGAGAGAAGCGAAAATAAGAAAGAAAGAGAAGAGAATTTCGGTGGTTAAGAGAAAAGAAGAGAGTTGAGCTAGGATTTTTTTCAATTTTTATCTTTTGAGAGAGATTTTGAAGTGGTTCAAGAAAAGAAAAAAGTAGAGGAAGAGAAGAGCTTCCATTTGAACCAAAGATCTCTTCATTTGGTGAAGAATCAAAATAAGATCATTTTAAATCTTTTAAATTTTTGGAAGGAATTTAGTTCATAGAGTTTAGAAAATGCATGGGTTTAAGTATTCTAGAACCAATTTTAGTGATTGTGTTTTGTGAAAATTTCAATTGAAAACCCTATTGAGTGAAAAAAAATTTATTGTATAAAGGGGATCAAAAGAGGTAAGAGGAACAAGAGAATAGACATTTTGAGTAAGTTTATAAGCAAGGAAATCAAGGTGGGTACATGTTTATAATAGAGTAAATAAGCCACTAATGTTTTCTTTAAATCATCATCACCCAGTCTGAAATCCCGCAATGAAGCAGGGTCTGGGGAGGTCCGATAGTACGTAGTCTTACCCCTACATAGTAGAGAAGATGTTTTCGGTGGACTCGCATACAAATGAGACAATATAAGAATGATGTGGTATACAGAAACAATAAAAAAGAAAAAAAAAAGATGGGAAATACCTGAAGGAGAATAGATCTGCGAGAACCTAGTATTATATAAAGTTCATCCCTCTTTGTCACTCACCAAGTAAGGGGATTGGGTAACTGGAACAGTTAATCCTTTACCCTTATCCGATCACGCCAAACTTTTCTATTCTGAGCAACTACCTCATTAAGGGCTAACTCTAACATAGCCGCCTTGATCACTTCCCGCCAATTCTTGTACGGCCTCCCTCTCCTCCTCTTATAGTCACTAAGTGTTATACCCTCACAGCTCCGTATCGGAGCATTGGAGGATCTCCTCTGCACATGCCCATACCACCGATACCTAGTCTCTCTCAACTTGTCTGCAAAGCTGGCTACCCGTAGTCTCTCTCTCACCACCCAATTCCTAACTTTATCTCTCCTGAAAAAACCACACATCTACCTAAGCATATATATTTCTGCTACCAACAACTGTCTTCTATGTCTACGTTTAGTAGGCCAGCACTCCACCCCATATAACATGGTTGGACGAATCACCATTTTATAAAATTTCTCCTTAAGTTTTAAAGGAATCTTCTTGTCACATAAAACCCCTGATGCACTTCGTCATTTGATCCAGCCTGATCTAATACGATGTACAATATCAGCATCGATATTACCATCACTTTGAATGATAGACCCGAGATACTTAAAACTCGTCCTTTGTGGTATGACGTCAGTACCAATTACAACTGCCACCTCATGCTCCACTTGGTTTCATGAAAAGTTGCATTCTAAATACTCCGTCTTAGACCTGCTCATGTTAAAACCTTTCGATTCTAACACTTCTCTCCAGCAGTCTAACTTGGCATTGACTCCTTCCTTGGTCTCATCCACTAGGACAATATCGTCCGCAAATAACATACACCAAGGTACCTCTCCTTGAATATGATTGGTAATCTCATCTATGGAGTAGATGTATCGCTTCTGTTGTGGACCTACCAAGCATAAATCCGAATTGGTTGATCGATACAGAAGCAAACCTCGGAACCCACTTCTCGATTACCTTCTCCCACAGCTTCATGGTATGAATTATTAGTTTGATGCCTCTATAGTTGTGAAAAAGAAGTTAAATGATTTCAATTGCATCATAAGTGCTGTATTTATTGCTTTTGAAGGATTTGAGAAATTTCAATATGTGGTTTTATGAATTGTGTGATGATTTATGAAAAGACTTGAAAGTGATTTTTGAAAAGATATCATGTTTATGAAACCTTGTTTTTGAAATATATCATGTCTATGAAAAGTTAAATTTTGAAAAATTGCCATTTTGGGCAATATGTTTACAAGATCTGAAATACATGATTATGTGAGTTTGTGGTGGTCTCCTAAGTTAAGTCAAGTGTACTTCGACAAATGGCTTCTCCCGCCTACCTACTAGTGGCATGGAGCTCCTTCATGGACTCTCATAAGTTCACGGCTATGCAAAAACATTATGTGGGATTGCGTTAGTACGTTATGTTCACGGCTACATAGGACCCTTAGGAGAAATGTTTAGTACATTCTATTTTGGATCCACCCAAACCATTCTGATGTGCTTATGTGCTTATGATCTATGATCAAGTTTGACGCATTCATTTTTTATGGTTTGTGAATTTGACTACACGATGAGAATTTGAGAAACATACATTTTATGAACTCAATGAAAATTTTCTATGACAAGTAAAAATGTTTTCAAAGGTTTTGCTTATTTTTTCGTTATAAACTGTTACCCCCGAGCTTTCAAGCTCACCCCTTTTTGTCCCATCTTTAGGTGTTGGTTTTAGGAAGGCATAATGTTTTAGTCGCATTTCAATTTTAATTGTTAAAGAATCTTTTGTAATTTGAGATTTTGAGATGATGATGTATTATGGCTTGAAATGCCATTAAAGATTTGTAAAAATTTATTCTTTTAATGCAAATGAAATGTTAATGGTGTATAGATGATGTGAGTTGAAATTAGATATACGTGAAGAAGTTATCAACTTGAGTTGATGATTTTGAACATGAATTTTTTGTGTGTGTGTGTGTGTGTGTGTGTGTGTGTGTGTGTGTGTGTGTGTGTGTGTGTGTGTGTGTGATGGCAAGGAAAGATAGGAATTATGACAGATCAAATGATTTGAGATTTGAGAGTTTAATGAAGTCAATTTGATAGCTGAATGGTTAAGCTAAGGACATTCCAAGTTTGCACAGTGCAAAATTTCAAGTCTTCCATAGAGGTAAACTTCGTTTTCTGACTTTAGGGAAAATACTGCATTGATCTAGGCTGAATTAGACAAATTTATCTTCTAGAAAGATGTAGCTTATCTTTCTAGCTTTCTAACGTATATAGTATGAAATATTTGAACATCAAATTCGAAAGTTATGCCAATTATTCCAAATAGGTCTTAGGCTAAAATTTCTTCTAGTCATTATTCATCTTGTATCATCTGGTCCAATTTTGACCCTATAGATGACAAAATATATCTTCAAATTTTCATGAAAGTTATAGAACTTGAATTTCTCTTTGAAACCATCTAAAAATGACCTTGATCTGATATCTCTAGGGAAAGTTTTGCTAATTGTAAGACATCTTCTTTGTAATATTCATAAACTTCTTCTAGGTAATGTTAATCTTGTATTGTCTGGTCCAATTTTGACCTTGTAGATGATATAATCTATCTTCAAGGTCTTTATAAAATTTATATATCTTGAAGTCATCTTCAAACCATCTAATAATGTCCTTGATCTGATATATCTAGAGCAATTTATGTTAATTGTCCCGAAACAAGTTCCATATGATTGAGGAAAAACCTTGTTTGATTATTTCGACCATAACTTTGTTATCTGACCATAACCTTGAGCCAATAGATTCTTAACACATTATTCTATCTCTCAACAAACATTGTCAACATTCAGAATTGATTGGAAAATTTTTGATTGAAGGAAAATGAGAGAATCTATTGGAATAGTATGAATTGGTGTTATTTTACTACTTTGGCGTTTTGATCATATCTAGTTCTATAGGGTTCCAATTGAGATGATTTTTAACGTAGAGTAAACTAGAGACATAGGTTTACAAATTATATGAAGAAGCAGAATTCTAATTCAGCCTTTAAAATGTTCAATTGTTGGATGAAAGTTGGGTATTCATTAGAAACTTAAAACAATGGGAAACAAATGTTCTGAAAAAACCAAATTGTGATTCCAGTTTAAGGTTTCCCAAAATCTATTCTGAAGTTGAAACAATGTGTTTGCTCACATTTTATAATTTTGAATGTTAGGCTCCAGAATTAGGGTCCAACATTAAAGTCCTAGCATTGGCGACATCACCAAGAGTGGGAACTCAACCAACATCCTAATGTTGGGCATTCAACCAGTGCCAAGTGCTGGAAAATTCTAGCACTATTGGCAATTATTTTTCTTTTTTTAAATTCAGTTGCTCATAATTTGATGCTAACTAATTGTAATTTTATGGGTAAACTGAAACTAGAATATTTTTGAAATCACCCAGAAGTGTTTTGTTTATTTTTATTGTTACTGAGAATCATTATAGGTAATGCATAAACAAAATTAGATTTGTTTAGATATCAAAATATAATATATTTCTAGTTATTGTATGTGTGATTATCGAATTATGCATATATTAGCATTATTATGTTTTGTATGGTATATTAATGGATTACCTAAAGGTAAACATTAATATACAATTTAAGAAAATCATTATATGTTGTATTGTATTGTATCTTAATTGATTTCCCAAAGGTGAACATTAATATGAAAATTTTGAAGTTTTTCTAAATCTATGTAATAAGTTGTTGTATGACTCAAAGCATTAATGTTAAGTTTATATTTCCTACAACTTCTGTTACCCTACATCCGAATCTCTCATTAGTTATGATGTTTAATGAATTGAACTTCTTTGAATGGAGTGACCAATTCTAGTTCTATCTTATAATTTTCGACTTGGATTTGGCACTCAGAACTGAGAAACCAAATACTCTGAATATTTTGAGCTCTAATGAGGAGAAAATTCATTTTAACAATTGGGAAAGATCAAATGGATTAAGTCTGATGTATATAAATATGAAAATTTTAAAATAGAATATGTATTAATAATATGAAACAAGTGTAAAATAGCTTTGTTCAAAACAGAATACAAACAAAACTAGCTAGCATTACAAAAATGTGATTAGGAAACACAGGAGAACAATTTGGAATCTCTGAGCTAGTTCATTCTCCTGGTGATTTGGTATTAGGAGTTGAAGCTGTGATTAACTTTGTATGCTATGATTTGAAGTTTGGTCGTGTTACATAAGACTTGGAAAGCAATTTCTTTGAAATTAGGAGAGCTACCAAAAATCCTATTATTTATTTCTTCCTAAATGGTAGCAACATGGTAATTAAATGTTACTTTGAACACCTATAAATCTCCTTCATATACCAATGGAATCTTAATGCACCACTATATAATATCTAGCCAAGAGTGAGGCTGTCTAAATGGAAAAGCTGAATAATTGACTTCCAAATTTATTGACTAAATCGGCATTGAAAAAAGATATGTTTAATGTTTCCTAAAAAGACTCGCACAAAGTGTACCAGTTTTGTAAAGCTAAGAAGTGTGTTATTTTGTCAACTATGGGAAGCTTACTTTATATTACAAGCTAGGAAATGATTGAAGCGCAAGGAGAATAATTCTTTTATTATATAAGTTTATACCAAAAAATTGTTTGGTTGGTACTTCTTAAGAAGGATCAATATGAAGGATTGGAAAATGCACCTAAAGTTGTAAGTAGTCAGTTGGTTTCATCTTGTTTGGAGGTGTTTAAGACAACATTTAAAAGGAAAGTTGTTAGAGAAAAAGATGATAGTGATGTAAAAATATTTAACTTGGGCAATGATTCAACCACTATAATGTTTAAGTACAAAGTGTCAAAGAGGGATAAGGATCTATAATAGAGGCAAGATGGTCAAAGGGAGTCCAGTGATCATGCCAAAAGAAGGTGGTTTTATCATCATTAATTATGTGCTAGCAATAGTTTCTTAAGGCGCCTCTAAGTTTGAGTAAGTAATTAAAAAGGGATGAAGTGTTTATAGGAGTCTTAACATTCCATAAACACTGACCATTGATATAGTATATGTTAATCTATTTCACCCATAAGGAATGTTTGTCTATAAGTAGTCTCCAAATCCAAAACCTCTTTGTAAGAAGAACAAAGAAAAGGATTTTGATTGAAAGAATGTCTAATCCACCTTATTTCCTTGGAATACAAACCTCAAACTATTTAACTTTATAATTGTCACTGCCATTCCAATTCCAGAGAAATTTTTTGAATAGTTTCTCTTAATCTTTGATAACTGCTATAGGGAATATTATGTGCGAGGCTCAATAGCATATTAATGAAGACATGATTGAGTTGATTAACTGACATCTACCTATAAGAGATAAAACTTTAGAGCTTCAAGTTTCTATTGTGCTTTTGATTTTGCCAATAAGAGGTTTGAAATTAGAGAAAATAGGATTGATGGAGGAGATAGGAACTCCTAGATATTTAAAAAGAAGTTAACCTATCTTGAAGCCAGTAATAGTATAAAATCTAGAAGCTAAATAGAAGGCAGTTGCAAAGATAAAAGGCTATGATATCAGTGTTAATGGTAAGATCAGAAAGTTTTCTAGACATTGTATGTGCTTTGGAAATGATGGAAACAAATTTGATATCAGCTCTAGAGAAAATGAAAACATCATCTGCAAAAATGAGATTAAGTGAGCATTTTTGCATTTAGTATGAAACTTCAAGCCAGAGTTCTTAAAATGGTCCTTTTGAGCAGTCTAGTTAGTACTTCATAAACTAAGACAAATAGGTAAGGGGAAATGGGTTCCCCTTTCTTAATGCCTTTAACTATAGGAATAGAAGTGGAAGCTTGACCATTAACTAAGATTTTGTTAGAAACTGAAGAGATATACTGAGATATCCATATAATAAAGATATATGAGAAGCTAAAGGCCTTAAGTGTGTTGAGGATGATATTCCAGTCAATCTAATCATAAGCTTTCTAGAGGGCACAATTCTTACTGTTATTTCTTTTGCTGTAATGCTTGAATAACTCTTAAGCAATTACAATATTGTCGCCTATATGTCTCCTTAGAATGTATACACATTATGAGGTGTTAATTAGACCAGGAAGTATGATTTTTAGTCTCTCAGCTATTACCTTTGAGATGATTTTATAAATAGAGGAACAATAGGAGATTGGTTTGAAATCTGATATAAACTTGTGGTCTTTACACTTGTGGATCAAAGTGATGACATTCTTGTTTAGTTCTTTGAGAAGTTTCCTATTATTGAAGAATTCATGAACTACTTCAACAACTATTTGCCTCATAATGCTCTAGTTTTTAGAAAAAAATAAGATATTAAAACCTTCTAGGCCAGGAGTTTTGCATTGACTTAGGAATTTGATGGCTTTTTCAATTTTAGTTAGAGCTACAGGAAGAGAAAGAGCATCTATTACACATGGAGAAGTTTTTTTTCAGATGTTTTGTTCAATAAGTATAGCTGAAGATGTACTAAAGAGCTAGTTCCAAGAAATTGAGTGAAATAATTCTTAGTCTAAGAGATGAATTCAACTTGAGTGTGAAGTTGTGAGCCATTGGGTTCCAAAGATACAATTTAGTTAGAAGCCTTTCTAACGAAAACTTCTATATAAAAGAAAGCATTGTTTATGTCACCATCTTCTCTTTCAACTGCCAATTTATATGTTTGATATCAATTCTTATTTTCTAAAATATTTACTTTTTATTAAAAACCCTTCTATGTTCTAACTTTTTAATACAGGCCTCTTTGTTAATCTCTCTTACTTTCTAATTCGAAGCAAAGAAATAGTCATTAGTTTATCAGGATATTCACTAGCATGGCTGATTAATAAAAAAAGATGTAAGACTAGATTACATAGAGACAATTTTTAAAAACTTGAAATTATTAGAATTCTATGTAAAACATGTTAGAATATTTAATGACCCATGTGACTTATAATTTGAGTCTTATAAAAAGAACCCAATTCAAGTAACGTGTCACTTCTTGTGGCTGGATGCCTTGATATATGCTTGGTTTGCTTGCCTTTAATGAAGTCTTTGTATCATTTCTTTGAATATATGACCTAATCTTTTATGCCACAAAAAAGAAGAACGTTCATTTTGTGCACTACGTCTATTTCCTATAATATGATCAAAATGAAACAAAAATCAACATCAAGATTGAAACAATATAAACAATCAATTAAGATACCAGAATCATCATAGTACTTATGTTTATATAATGAAAAAAATACCATTTCCAATCTTAAATAGAAATCCTACATCATCCAATTTTGTAACAAAAACTAAATTCCTAGCACATTCAGGAACATAAAGACACTTTTCTAGATCTATGGAACACCCAGTGTCCAAGACCAATCTGTATGTCCCAATGCCTTCTATTCGTGCCTTCATTCTATTTCCCATATATATGAACTTTTCAATTCCGTTTATGGTCTAGATTGAAAGGAATCCTTGTTTAACATGTGACACGTGAGTGGTTGTACCAAAATCTAACCATCAGGTATTATTAGGCACTTCAATAAGATTTGATTCAAAACATATTGAGACATAGTATGTACCTTTCTTTTTGAACCAAGCCTTTCGTTTAGGACAATCCTTTTTTAGGTGACTAGATTTTTTTACAGAAGTGACACCTCTTATCTTTATGGATTCGACCCTTATTAACTTTGCTGAGAGCTTTATCCTTATCTTTACCTTTCTTTAATAGTTTATTCTTGTTGTTACCAGCTCCTTGATGAAATGTGAGATGAACGAAGTGTTCCTTTATTTTCTTCAATCTCTCTTCCTCCTGAACCAACATGATCTTAATTTCTTGAAGGTTCCATTTTTTTTAATGGTGTTATAATTCCCCTGAAACTAGCCAAACTCTAGAAGAAGGGAGTTGATAATGAATTATACCAGAAAGGACTCACTCACATCCATACTCATAGATTTTAGCTTTGCAGCTAGGTTTGATATATGAGTTACTTGATCATGAATGAGCTATGACCAGTTAAACTTTTGGTTATCAGCTCACTCATTAAAATCCCTACTATGGACTTGTCAGTTATATCAAATTGGGAGTATTCCTTAAGCTTTAACATGAACTTCTTTGCATTATCCGTCTTAGGAATTGATGTCTTCACATTTTTTGCGATTGTCATCCGCATCAAATTCAAACTTAGCTTATTAGACCGTTGTTAAGCCTCATAATAAGACTTGTTAGCTTTAGAACTAGTCTCAGTTATAGCTATGGGCCTTACGTCTGAAACTGTGGCCAAGTCTAAATCCATTATACCTAGTTGGAAATGAATTTGTTCAGACTAGTCCCTATAATTCAAACCATTGGACTTGATCAAATCATTGCCTAAGGCAAACAAATTAGTGGATGTTGCATAACATATAGCCCATGCATTAATTGGGTGAAATTTAAATACATAGCAGTAACCTATTATGATGCATATATATAGTTCACTGTAATGGACAATCAATTATATTCTAGTCAACATGTATGTTATCTTGGATATACAATCATATTAACCAAATATATTGATAAAGTCCCTTTAATGTCATTAAGTATAAGCAGTGGTCCACTTTGGGTAACTTCCTAGCGTTATAATTAATAATCTCAATTGTTCAGTTCAACCTTTATGTCATTTAGCATCATATCATAATGAACAATGGAGATAATCACAATTAAATGACTAATAGTTTTAAGGTAGGCCACTTTGGTGACTAACAAGCTTTCTATGCAATAAATATTTAATTGGACAATTATCATACATGGCAAATTTTAATTTAATTTATTTGGTCACTTTGGTGATTGACATACTATTCTAAACTTCCATAATGTCATGTATTACACTCAACATATAATAGGAAAATGTAATTCCAAACATTACATAATATAAAATATTCAAAGTACCAAATAAAACATATAATATGGGACTCATTTTCAAAATTATATTATGCATAGAAAATAAAGCAATTATGAAGTAAATAATTCCTTATGTTCCATCCTAAAATTGTTTTTCCTTGAGGTTAAAGTCCATAATTATTTACTAACCCTATATTACCCTTTAATGGCCCAAAGACCTAATAAATCATTTCATAAGTTGATTTTTGGGCCTAGAAGCCCGTCTGGTGTGCGCAGAGCACGTGCCAGTGTCTGTCAATAGAAAGTGCACGTGTCAGACGCTGCACCGTCTACAGAGGTGCGTCTTCTTCCTCAGACGCATGCACGTTGGTTTCTTCTGTTCTCTTTTTTTTTTTTTAATTTTTCTTTCTCTTCCTACGTTGCTTTGGATTCTCTTCCTACGTTGCTCTTTATTTCTCTTCCTATGTTGCTCTACCACAAACCACCCCAAGCCTTACCAAGAGCATTTCTTGTTCCCATTATAATTACATAATGATTTCATAAAAAAACGAAAACTTTACGATTTTAGATTTTCGTTTATCTCTTTTGTGTATTACCCTTAATCTAAGCCATCCATCCATAACAATTATGTGTCGGTTAACATCTAATAATCATCAAAACGAAAATCACTTTTCCATTCCATTCATATTAATACCAAAGGTTTGTTTTCATGGTAGAAGGTTTGTTTTCATGGCAGTGCAACATATCACAGCTTCATAAATGAAAAAAAAATAATGCAACACTCCATTCATACAAAACAATAAAAAAACAAACGATACTCGATAGAAAATAAATCATGCAATACTATGGTTTTGATAATAATTGATAGACATTTACGGATCGATTTGTGACACACCTATATCCATGATCATTTTGTAAGATTTTGATGTTCTTGATACAAGTTTATTCCCTCTCTACCTTTCATCTTTTGTAAATTAGTTTTCTCGATGGTTAAGATAACCTTTCATAAGTTTCTAAAACTTATTTATACTCTCACCAACTACATTGAAAAGTATAAAAGCAGACTTGTTGTCAAAGGTTATACTTAAAAGGATGGCATTGACTATAAAGAGACATTCTCTCCAGTTTCAAAGAAGGACTCTTTAAGAATTGTTATAGCCGCGGTGGCTCATTATGATTTAAAGCTTTATCAAATGGATGCAAAGAGCGTTTTCTAAATGGTGACTTGAAAGAAAAAGTTTATATGAATCAACCAGAAGATTTTGTGACTAAAAGAAATGAATGATTAGTATGTAAATTAATGAGTCAATATATGGGCTAAAGCAAGCTTTCCGACAATAGTATCTTAAGTTTAATGATATCATTACGTCTTACGGTTTTGTAGAAAACACTGTTGATTGGTGTATCTATATGAAGGCTAGTGAGAGCAAGTTCATTATATTAGCCCTATATGTTGATGACACCCTTCTTGCTGCTAATTAATAACATTGTTTTGTTACACCCATGTGACTTATAGTTTGAGTCTCATGAAAAGAACCCAGGATGAAGGTTATTGGGTATTAAATAAAGGGATCTCAAATATGTTAAAGACCATTTCCCTCTTTCTTTCAATATGAACCGACATGATAGTTGGTGAAAGTATAAATAAGTTTTAGAAATATATGAAAGGTTACCTTAACTATTGAGAAAAACAATTTACAGAAAACGAAAGGTAGAGAGAGAATAAATTTGTATCAAGAATATCAACATCTTACAAAACGATCATGGATACAGGTATGTCATATATCAATCCATAAATGTCTATCAAAACACATGTAATATAATATTATTTTATTCTAATATATATTTTATGTTAAATAACTTTAAAAGTGAAATAGATATTAATAATAATTAAAAATACAATAAAAAGTATGAATCATTAAAAATTTAATAAGAAAATTAAAAAATTATCTGTAATTAGAAAATTATAGTTAAAGTATAAAATGAGTTTGACTAACAGTATTTGAAAACAATATAAAACACATCATTTTAAAGTTGTGTTTTGTTGGTTGACTTTTCTTAAAAAATCTCAAAAAGACATCCTAAGCTTAAGTTATTAAGAAATCTATACTTCATATTAGTTTTAATGATCTAACGTAAGTCAAAACTTTTCACCGAACTCAACTTTAAAATCTAAATAGATCTTTTAATTTTTATGTGCATTTGCATAACTCAATTATAAAATAACAATTTATGTTTGTTGTTTATGACTTATGATAAGAAATCCTAACAATTATTGTAATATAGTAATTGAGAGTTAGATCATGTAGAAGAAATTATAAATAACAAAAATATTAATAAACAGAGCAAAGTAGGAAGACCCTAAAAATGCTAAAAAGCTAAGTGCATCAGTATCAGATGTTCGAGTCCGTGCAATCAATAATATCCAATCAATTGTGGCGTTTCAGTAGAAAAATATATGCTCATAAAGTTGCTTATACATAACATAGTCTTAATTATATCACGATACACGTTGAGGATACACTTTAATATCTGTCTCACTATTATGCGATCTTGGGGAGGCCGAAGAATTGATTCAACTCACATTCTCAAACTTTACCACACATTCAAATCTATAAACCCTAAACTCAACTGAAAATCGATGGAAGAGTCTTAAGTTGTATTGAACTCCGAACTTAATTTTCTTACGCTATCTCAAGGCCACTTGGTCTATGGTTCCTATGGAGTAAACCAACACCCATTCAACTTGGACACTGATCACTGACGGAAAGATAACATCAAACCAAACCATTTCAAAGGTTGTGAAGCAATTGCTTACATGGTCACTATAAACAGCCAAAACTCCATCTTATTTCCTGCACCATTTTTGGCCTGAAGCCATAATTAGTATGTATCTCATCTGCAGCTTACGAGTTGCATGTGGGTAATGGAGGTGATTTGAATTGCCAAATTAAGGTTATAACCTATTCAGGTTATGCTTGATGGGTAATGTAAAGTAGCAATTTAAGAACATAGAATTTAGATAGGAGTTAAATAAATGAATAGACAGAGAGGCTGATCTATATGTAGTCAATTATCACTCTAAAACTTAAGATTTGGAGAATTTCAACACAGCAAGTAGGCCTGTTTCGGTAGTTCTTTTCTACTGCTTCCTACCGCCCAGCTGAAAAAGAAAACTAATTAATTTTGGAATCGATTGATTAGTATAATCAACGAAACATAGAAAACTATGATCCTTGAGGAGGTGAAATTACATGGACCTGCTATAGATTGTCGGCCACAAGTCGAGAAGTGGACGGTGGGTGGTTTAGGACCACTAAGAAACGCGTTCAATTCAGCTATCAGAAATTCAAGTTAGGCTTTTAGGGTAACAGCAATCTTTGGACAATAAAGGAAAAACAGAAGACCAAGCACAAGAAAACAACATCAAATGCTAACTAGCAAAGGACGTTGTAGTGAGCCTATCCTTGAGAAAGAAACTGGTTAGGGGGAATGATTAACAAACCATCTGTGGTCTTGGAGAATCTTTCCAACAATAGTATGTCTAGTTCTGAAAAGTAGTTTTTAGGAGAGTTCGATCCATTACAAAAGTTATGTTTTAATTAAATACGTAAGGTATATGATTCTAGGTCCATCAGGAGTTTTAACAATTATGCTCGGAATTTACATTTTAGTTACGGGTACTAGCTAGCATTGTAGCGATGGTGATAATCATGTCTTATAGTTGTCATAAACTCCACTCTAATTATAGTAGTTAATATTGTGATAATCAAGTTCAAGACTAAACCAACAAAATTAAGTACTTGAAATCATTATTCAATAGACGTTTTGACCCCTAATCTCTCAATACACCAGTGCTCTAGCGAAAACTAGTACTTGAGCAACCAAATGGAGGGACTACAAGTTAAATGTCTTTTACACAAAGGTCATAGTGGTTTAGTCCCTGTCAAGCAGCGGACACTGCCCATTAATCATGTACCACATGCATGAATATATCTTCACCCTAAGAAATTAGGTCCTATCTTTCTAGTGAACCAAATTCCGGTGAGAGTAGTCTTCACTTTCTGCGCCTAATAAAATTTGATGATTGAATGATTCAAGAAAGAAACATGAAGGTGACACGAAGTTTGAGTATTGCTCAAAGAGTAGAAAAAGAAACTATCAAGTCAGACAGCTTTTGCAATTTAGGTTAAGGCTTGGAAAGCGTCACATTCTAGGAGATTATTATTGAACAGTCATATGGAAGGTCCCTTGCCAAAACAAGGTTGCTCGTTCTCCTCTTTTATCTTGTTCCACCTTCCACTTACCGCACCAGGAATTCCCCCACCGGTTTATTCTCAAGGAAGTCATGGAATATAACTTATTATTCTCGGTTATCTAAGAGATTAATTATATCAAATGCATCCTGATTCAGGATTATTATTCCTTCTACAATTTAGCCTGTTTCGACTAGATTTGTGCAAAGACCGAGAGGAGCTTAGAAGTTGGCGTCGATGATTGAAGTGATGCTTCTCATTTTGACAACTAAGAGTTCAGTGATGGGTTAAGCTACGACAGAATGTCTTTCATGCATGTAAAGTTTGGATGATTCTAACGAAGACACATATAAAATCGATATTATAGATTTTTCCCTGAAATATATATATATATATATATATATGGTCGGGTCGGCCGTATTGGGCCCGGATCCAATCAAAACGACCCGTGGGCCGATCGGTCCATTCTTCATAGATCAATTTTATGCTTAGGCCAAGCCCAAGTCCGGCCCATGCCCTCCTTGGCCCATCAGTAGAAGGAAGTCTCCCATGCAAACACGTAAAGACATAAACCTAACCGCAAAATCATATATAAGGTATAATTCTCCCATAACATGATGACGTAATCATAACCTAGTTTTTCTCGCTCATCAACCTCACCTTCACCAAAAGACCGACTTGGCGTCGGAGGCGCTTAATCGACACAACCCCCGACAAGCCTTTTTAGTTTTGCAGGTATCTTCACGTCGGATTCATCACGTAGTAGCCGACTTATGAATCCGAACGGCAACGTACAGTTCAGCCAAAATCCGTCAGAACCAATTACGCCCACCGTGGGCCCGACTTCCGACACCACGCCCGTAAACACACAGATCGGTCAAAGCGGCGGACGAACCCTAATATAGTCATTTGTTGCGGCTCGTGATGCAACGATGGGTTTGCAGCCACCGCAACTCGCTACCGCACCACATGTTTCAAGACGGAATCTTCAGATCTTAACGATCAACCGCAACCTCAGAACTTGGAACAAGAAGAACAGAGTGTCGCTTTAGAGGATAACGCTGCACTCAATATGCACCCGAATCTCCGACACCGATCGGATGCAGATCCTCTTCCGCCTATGCACACCTCCCTCACCCTAAAACAGATTGAGGAAGCAGCTGATCTATTGATCCGCCAGATTTTGCAATCTCGGTCAAGATAACGGAAGCCGTCGCACGGCAAGCCGCATGATGCATCAAAGATGACGACCGATCACTACCTGACTGAAAACCTAAAAAAAATCGTGGACGATCGGATTAACGCAGCTATGAGCTTCCACCCAGATCGCCCGACGGCACAATACAGCTCTCCCTTTACTCCCAAAATTTTGGATAGCCTCCCGGCACCCGGCACCAAAATACCAACGCCTGAAAAATACACTGGAAAGACCGACCTCCTAGACTACTTACAACACTTCCAGTCGATAATGAATCTGCAATGCGTGCCAGATGCCATCCAATGTAAGACTTTCTGCACGGCCTTTCAAGAGGGAGCCCGACGATGGTTCAAAAGTCTACCTCCAGGCTGTATCACCTGCTTTGAGAATTTCAGGCTACTTTTCCTCAACCAGTTCGCCACCAGTAAGCGGCCACAGAAGACAGCTTTGGAGGTGATGCAGCTTATCCAAGGAAGAAACGAAAGTTTACGGGAATTCATCACTCGGTTCAATAATGAAGCGGTCGAGGTCCCCGACCTCACTTGCTCGTCCATGTTGGCAGCACTCATGAGCAACACGAGGGATGAGGAGTTCAAAAAGTCATTAGTCCTCGATCAGCCCCGATCTATTCAGGAGATCAGACATCGGGCAGACAAGTATATTCAGCTCGAAGAAGTATTAAAGAATACAAAACGCAGGGCAGATGATCGCGGGCGAGTGAGTGGTTCAAAGATGAGTCTCACAAGAGACAGAGGGATCAGTGGACCTGGAGGAAGCCGACTGGTCGGCAATGGCATCACCAAGACTTTACCCCGCTTAACAAACGATATGTGGAAGTATTGGCAGTTATGAGAGCGAACGGGGAATCCATCCGAGAGCTCAATAAAATGAAGACCCCTTACAAGGATAGGAACCCGGATCTATATTGTCGTTTCCACAAAGAGGTCGGTCATGATACGGAAGATTCCTGGCAGTTGAAAAAAAAATTGAATCCCTCATACAAAGGGGAAGGTTAGGCCGATTCGTGAAGCACGAACAAAATGCCGATCGGGATAATCAGCGCAGGACAGGTCGGTCAGAAAATAGGCAACCGCCCTAGAGGCGAAATGACAGGAATGATGGAGGGAGGCAGAATGCGAATACAGATAATCGACGAGAAGAGAGAGCGCGATCGAGGGAAAGAAACGACGGAAACGCTGGGCAACAAGACGACCGACCGACTGGGGTCATTAACATGATATTTGGTGAAAATACAGCAGGGGGATCCACCGCTAAAGGGAGAAAAAGATATGTCAAACAGGTCGGCAGAGACTCATCCACCAAAAAGCCGAGGGAGAACGACGGGATGATATCATTCGATGAGTCCGACCTTGATGGAGTAAGTTACCCCCATGATGACGCCCTCGTGGTAAATCTGAACATAGATGGTTACAAGGTGAAGCGGGTGATGATTGATACGGGCAGCTCAGTCGAATTGTTGTATTATGAGGCCTTCAAGCAGATGAAGGTACTCGAAGATCGACTACTACCTATAGACGGCCCCATCAAAGGGGTAACCGGGGCGTCAGGCTACCCGTTCGCCCGGGTATATTTGAAAGTGAAGTTCGGGCAGAAGCCGTGTCAGGTAGAAAGGGAAGTTGAGTTCCTAGTCGTCAAGTTTCAAGGGGCGTACAATGCAATAATCGGGCGGGCTACTCAAAATGCCCTCAGATCGGTCGTCTCCACCTACTACAAAGCTATGAAATTCCCGACACCCCACGAAGTTGGTATTGTCAGGGGTCAGCAGAGAATCGCCAAGGAATGTTACTTAGCGGAAACGAAGACATTAGACGGGGCGGTAGTCCTGACGAGCTCTCTTGATGTGAGGGCCGACAAGGAGATGGATAGGATGAATCCAGTGGAAGAAACACAGCGGGTAGTACTGGACGAAGTCGACCCCTCTAAATTCACAAACCTAGGCTCCAAGCTGCAGGGCGATCTGGTTAAAGAAATCACAAACTGTTTGGTGGAAAATAGATCGGTCTTCGCTTGGGTACCGAGCGACATACCTGGAATCTCCCGATCAGTCGCGTCGCACTCCCTTGGTATTCGGCATGACTACAAGCCGATCAGACAGAAGAAGCGATGGCACAGCAAGGAGCGACAGGGGGTGATCGAGAAAGAAGTAGAAAAATTACTCGAGGCCGGGTTCATCCGAGAAGTCAAGTACCCTGAATGGCTCGCCAATGTGGTTTTAGTGAAAAAGAAGAACGGGAAGTGGAGAATGTGCATCGATTTCACCGACTTGAACAAAGCATGTCCAAAGGACAGTTTCCCCTTGCCCAAGATCGACTAGCTAGTAGACTCTACCTCAGGGCATGAACTTCTCAGCTTCCTGGATGCTTTTTCGGGCTATCATCAGATTCAAATGAGTCTGGAAGACGAAGAAAAGACCGCCTTCATAACCGACCAAGGCACATATTGCTACCAAGTAATGCCTTTTGGCTTGAAGAACACGGGGGCGACCTATCAGCGACTCGTCATGGAGGTCTTTAAGAAACAGATCGGTCGGTAAGTGGAAGCTTATGTGGATGATATGGTGGTCAAAAGTAAGACGGCCACGGAGCATGTGGAAGATCTCAAGGAAGTCTTCCAGACCCTGAATAAATTCCAGATGAAGCTGAACCCGAAAAAATGCATTTTTGGGGTGGCATCCAGAAAATTCCTAGGGTTTATGATCACTCAACAGGGGATTGAGGCTAATCCAGAGAAGATCAAAGCCATCGTCCAAATGCCCTCGCCCCAATGCTTAAAAGAAGTGCAGATATTGACCGGTCAGATAGTCTCTCTAAGCAGATTCATTTCCAAATTGGGAGACAAGTGCCTCCCATTTTTCAAAATCCTGAGGAAAGCGAACGTGATCCAATTCCAATGGCCGGACGAATGCGAGAAATCTTTTTAACACTTAAAGCAATACTTGTCCAGCCCGCCTATCCTGCAAAGCCCGGTAGAGGGAGAGAACCTGATTTTATACTTGACGGTTATGGAGGGGTCGATCAGCGCGGTCCTTATTCGATTGGAGGGAAGCGAGCAACACCCTGTCTACTACATCAGCAAAGTGTTGACCGGATCGGAAACGCGATATACGCCTATAGAGAAACTAGCCCTCTCCTTGATAATGGCAGCTCGGAAGCTAAGGCTCTACTTCCAAAGTCATATCATTGAGGTATGGACCGATCAACCCCTCAAGCAGTGCCTTCAAAAGCCCGAGACTTCGGGTCGACTAATAAAGTGGGCGGTAGAACTGGGAGAGTTCGACATACAATACAAACCCTGCACGGCCATTAAAGCGCAGGTGTTGGCAGACTTCATCGCAAAGATGAGCCAACCCAGCTCGAAGGACGAACAGTTCCCTACCTGGAGCTTGTTCGTTGACAGGTCGTCCAACGCTGAAGGATGCGGAACAGGGGTGATATTAATCGACCCAAATACGGAAGAAAAGGTAGAATACGTCCTTCGGTTAGAATTCAAAGCCTCCAATAACGAGGCAGAATATGAAGCTCTGATAGCCGGCCTCCAACTAGCCAAGGAGATGGGGGTGAAGCACCTAAAGATATATAGCGATTGTCAAGTGGTGGTCGGCCAAGTCACTGGGCATTATGAAGCTAAGGGGAACAACTTGATCGAGTACTTGGAGCTGGTAAAGCGGGAGTTAAGTAATTTTGAACAGTACTCGATCAACAGGATATAACGAGTTCAAAATGCTAAGGCGGATGCACTTTCCAAAATGGCCTCAGATCGAGACGCCAAAAATAACATTCTGGTCAAGCGACTAGACCGGCCTAGCATTCAAAAAGCCAAGGAAGCTCTCGACGTAAGTACCAGTCGATCGAGTTAGACGGAACCGATCACACAATACCTTTTGGAGGGAAAACAATCGAAAGACGCGTCGGAGGCCAAGAAACTAAGAATAAAGGCAGCCGAGTACAAGGTCGTTAACGGCACTCTATACAAGCAGTCTTACGACTGGCCGCTGCTTCGATGCTTGAATGAAGAAGAAGCTGAGCAGGCAATGGCCGAAGTCCATGAAGGGATGTGCGGAAATCAAATAGGAGGTAGAATGTTGGCTCACAGACTGATCAGACAAGGGTACTACTGGCCGACAATGAGAAGAGACTGCCAGGAGAAGGTCGACCGATGTGAGGCCTGCCAGAGAAACAGCAGCCTGTATCACCAACCGACCGAGAGAATGAAAATTGTGAGTCATCCTATCCCGTTCGCTCAATGGGGAATGGATATACTGGAGCCCTTCCCTCTCGGTCCCAGACAGAAGAAGTTCTTGATAGTGGCGGTAGAATACTTCACCAAATGGGCAGAAGCGGAAGGGGTCGCTACAATTTCTGAGCAGAAGGTGGAGAACTTTGTGACGAAGAATATACTTACCCGCTTCCGGATGCCTATGGTGTTGGTTACGGATAACGGTCGGCAGTTCGATAACGACAAGTTCAGAGATTTCTACGACCAACTAAAGATCAAGCTACAGCTGACCTCAATAGCCCATCCCCAAAGCAACGGCCTTGCGGAGAACACCAATAAAAAGATAATAAGTGTTCTCGAAGCGCTAGATGGCGAAAGATCGGGTGGAAGAACTAGGCAAGTATTGTGGGCATCAGAACCACACCGAACGAGCCAGGGAAACACTGCTCAGATGACCTTCAGGCGAAGCCCTAGTTCGAGAGAGGTGGCATTGCATAATCAAAGGTGTCGGGCTATGAAGAAAGCGGAATGATGAAGCCATGAGAGCGAACTCGTTCTCCTCAAAGAAAGATAGAGAAAGGGCACCGCCGCTTCGGAAGCCATCAGCAAAAGGCGACCAAATTCTACAATGAAGGTCAAGCCGAGCGATGTAAAGGTAGGCGGTTACGTCCTATGAAAGGCCGAGGCGGCCGGGAAGCATCCTGGAAAGCTCGGACAGACGTGGGAAGGACCCTATCGGGTGATTAAGCAAGTCGGGCATGGTTCTTACATCCTACGCGATGCCAAAGGGAAGGTTCTACCAAGACCTTGGAACTCTCGAAACTTGAAGGCGTTCTACCAATAGATAAGTTTTATTTCAGTTAATCTTCACTTATTACCGTTTTTGTATACATGTGGGAACCTTTTTTCTATCCCTGCCAGACAGGTTTTTTAACGGCCCACGCCCTCATTTTCATCAATAAAGGAGTTTTCAGATTTCTTGGCAATAAAAAGGCCCATTATATGTGGCAAAGAGTAAAAAATCCAATCAACCATTGCCCGATATCTCCATAGACCGACTACGGTCGGTCGGGTCGTCAAGACAAGATCATTTGGACCCTCGTTCGCCATCGCTCGGCATCTCCATAGATCGACTACGGTCGGTCGGGTCGCCAATACAAGATCCTTGGGACCCTCGTTTGCCATCGCTCGGTATCTCCATAGATCTACTACGGTCGGTCGGGTCGTCAAGACAAGATACTTGGGACCCTCGTTCGCCATCGCTCGGCATCTCCATAGATCGACTACGGTCGGTCGGTTCTCCAAGACAAGATCCTTGGGACCCTCACTCGCCATCGCTTGGCATCTCCATAGATCGACTACGGTCGGAGTCGCCAAGGCAAGAGCCTTGGGGCCCCTCGCTCAGCGTAGATCAAACACACTCACCCAGGATCCTAAGGTAAAACCTAGGACCATACGGCCTCATAATGAATACACTCGTTCACAATCCGCTAATTGAGGAGACAATCTCACCCTAAACGCAGAAGAGGTAGTAAAAAAAGCAGAAGAGATAGTAAAAAATACACTATCATTCATTTCAAAAGTTCTAGTCACATGCCCGACCAAATGAGCTTTACAAAAGAAGCGACATTAAAATCAAAAGTTCCGGTCTGGGGCCCGACCGGATAAGCTTTACAGAGGGAGCGATCACCCCGACGCCTCGGGAGGAGGAGACAAAGAACCAACAACCGGGTCAGCGAAGGAAGGGTCGGCAGCAGAATCGGCCAAGGGAAGAGAAGGGCCCGCAATTGGGTCGAGAGGAGCTGGCAGCAGGGAAACATCCTCTTCTTCTTCTTCCTCCGAGCTGAGATCCAACTCCTCGTCCGGAGTAATGGTCTGCTTCCCGACGGCCTTCTCCTTCATTTCCTCCAACGAAAAGCCAAGAGCAGGAAGCAACGGCTCGACATACTCTTCAAATGAAGGCCGCTCTGACCCATCGGGAATGTAAACCTCATAGGACTTCCTCAGGGCCAAAAGGGTTGCGTCGCAGGCGAGCTCCAAGCATTCCGCATTTAGATTCCTTCTCTTCCACCGCTTGATCGCCTCGATTCTCTGCTTTTTTACAGAGCATCTCAGCTTTGTCAACACCTCCTCAGTCCTGCGCTTGCCTTCCACCGCTGCATGGCAATCTTGGAGGAACTTCTCTTTAAGCTTCCTCTCCAACTCCACCTTCCGCTCCAACTCACTTTTCTCCACAATCACCCTGATCCTCTCCTCCTCCCCCGTATCGACTCGAGCTTTCAAAACGCTCATTGCTTCCTCCCGAATCTTCTTCTCCTTCTCTAAAGAGGAATTCTGAGCCTGAAGAAAGTCTCTCCCCTCTTTCACCTCAGAAAGCTCGTCCTTCAAAGTCCTCATCTGCTCATGAAGGTCCTGAACTTCCCGGTCCAGAGCCTTCAGACGCTGCACCGCTGCAAAGGACATAACTGAGCTCCGTACACAGCTGCGAAGGAGTAGAGACCCCATCTCCTGATTACTCTTCTTATCCAATTTCTCCTCGTCCGTAGGGGGAGTAATCCTCTCAACAATGTGGCGGGACACGTCGAAGTCCCCAATCGAGGAGGTCATGGGCAGCTTGATCAAAGAATCCCACTGCCCGGCGCTAGTTGCTTGACTCTTCCCTTTGCTCTTCTTCTCCTTCGCCTTCCCAACTAGCCCAGACGGGTTGGATGGAAGATCACGAAGTCGGACCAGTCTCCTCCTCTTAAGAGGAGGATCCACTTCCTCCTCCTCATCCTCTTCTATACCTTTCGGCCCATTTCTTCGGGTACGATCGGCGGCTGACGCCGCCCCGCAGATCGTCCTCAACAAGTGAAGGGACCAGAGACACCGTAGAACGACCGAGGTCCACCAACGGAGTGGAGCCCTCACCAATCTCCGCTTCCTTCCCCTTCTTCTTCCCCGTGGCCTACTTTTTGGACTTAAAGGGAGCAGCGGGCCCGGTAAAGTCCTCTACTCTCACCATGGCTGCACGGCAACAAACACAAGTTAGAGGGAGACGCAATAATCAAGGTATGCAGTAAATAACTAAACTACGCGGGGTCAACCAGACGGGGCCGCTCCCTCTCCAAGCCCACTAATCCGTGGCGGGGAGTCGAACAGAAAAGAATTGGTCAAGACTCCCCCGAAATAGCCCTGGACGAGCCGAGCGAAGTCATATCGACCGAGTCCTTTAATACGATCTACTACTATCCACTCATCCCTACTAAGGGATATGCTCGACACGTCATTCCATTGCTCGGCTAAGGGGTACCTCTATGGTCAAGACTCGGAGGAGGACCCTAGAGGTTTCATAAAGAAATACTTTGTCCGCCAAGAAGAGATCTTTGAAGCTGTCCCGGTCGGCCGATACCGAGCATTTCGGTACTGCAGAGAAGGGATCCTGGCTCCAGAGATCAGACTCTGACTCAATCTCATGAAATGACGCAAGAAGTCGATCGAAAGAGGGTAGCCGAACTGGTGGCACAGCAACGCCAAGCCGTTTATAAATCTCCAGCTATTCGGAAGAATTTGGCTTGGCATTAGCTGATAGGTCGTGCATATCTCGTCGACGATCGAGGCGTATGGAAGCCTCATGCCACCCACCGAGAAGAAGTTATCGGAAACAGCGAAATATCCACTTAAATTGCTGTGGATACGTTCGTTCCCCAAAGCCAGCTGAGGTCCCCAGGACACGGGGATGTTATATCTGAGTATTGACCGATTCAGCTCCTTTACGGTCATCATCGATGCTTCCCTTGGCGACGCCTCCACAACCAACCCATCCTTTCTCTCCCTCGTCGATATTTCGTCGACACCCTCTACCATACTTCTAGCACTGTTAGTCGACATGTTTACCAAGAAGAGGTTTTTAATAAGAAAAACTTAGAGGAAGAAAGGACGTACCTATTTAGTGAACGGAGAAAGGGAAATCGAACGACGGTTGACGAAAATTTCTGGAAACTGAGAGCAAGAAAGAGTAGATGAAGGTAGAATGAAGGCAAGAACGAAACAAGCGTGAAGAAAACTCACAGCATATCGATCCTGAACATTTATAGAAGATCAGTTAAACGGACATCCCAACCAGAGCGTGACACGTGAAGAAAATCCGAACGAGCTCGGACACGCAGAAGAATCCGAGTCGAGGTAAATTAGGGTTTATTTAAAAAGTTGGAGCGGCGCGACAATTGAAAGGACATCCATGACAGCTGCACAACGGTTACAAGGACGATCCATTTCAGATTCTGAAAAGCTGTCAGAGGGCACGCACTGTCAAACAATAAATGCTTCAAGTACCTTCACGCTCGCTAATAGCGACCACCGAGCCGCTAGAGCGGTAGTCGCATAATAAGTGCCGAGGTCGATCATTTGGGGCACTTAGCCGACCGATCCCAGTACGAGCAGTCACGCACAACTAGTCGGCATCCGACCGATCGGGACTACCCAAGCTGTCCCATGATCGAGCTACAACAACAATGCCCGACCGATCGACTACTTCATTAGCTGACCTACAGACGAGCTATATCTCAATGCTCAACCGATCGCCCCAATCACGAGTCGTTCTATGTACGAGCTATAAAACCTCTACATACTCCTCCGATGTAACACCCCACACCCGTAAGACCCGAACCTGATATCGTTGGTGATATCCGAGTCCGTGTCCCACGAGAGTGGCGTACTACATCAGTCAATTTAAAATTCAGTATACACTTTTTTTTATAGCCATTAACTCCACGTTCACACGGCAAACACAGTAAGTAAATAAAATCCGTATTCAATATAAACCCGTTTGATTATTACGGTCATCCAATAATAATTACAATCATCAATGCGATAAAACATTAATACCACAAGGGCTCAAGAAAATACAATGCCTTGTTATACGGTGATTGCGGAATACGTTTACTAAGACACTAATGCGCATACCTAACCGATCCCGACCTCTAACCTTTACTCGTCTACATGAGACATACTCCGTGTCAACAGGGGTATTCTTCAGACTGAAAAAATAAATGCAAATTTTGGGTGAGTTTTGCGAACTCGGTGAGAAACCATAATCGATGGTTCACTCAATCATGCATTACGCCCATGGCGTCTGATGCGATCAATAATAATCAATCACGGTAAATAGTCAATAACAATGTCCAAAGATGTGAAAATCATTCACGATAATTCATGCCGTTTCAAAAAAAGCGATATGTCACGAGCAGTCATTTATGCGAATGCAATGCATATGTGACTCTTTCCGATTATTCAAGATTGTTCCCAAGTGTTCATCGTTGTTGGTGGGGACGCGTGGGATTTCTCCCTCGGGCTCGAGGCGGTCGATAAAGATGAGAGCTCAAGCTCTTATCGATAATAATAGCAACTTAGGGCACGTCCATTATCCGATCATGCAATTATGCATGCGAGCGATGGTCGATAAATATGCGGTGTTTGGCTATAAAGCCCGGTGTAGCAATATATCCACGATATGGCTATAAAGCCCGATATAGCGAGAAGTCAACGATATGGCTATAAAGCCCGATCTATCAAAGATCGGTATCATTCAAGACAAGTAAAATCATACAATACAATCCCATACATGCCAGTAGTCATGCAGTGATCATTCAGTCCACTTTTGCACGTAATTCACGTTGAGCATGTAAACAACCAGAAATTTGAGAAACCAACTAGGTTACTCACCTATTACTTCCGAGAAAATGCCGGAAGTCTCGTGACGTCGGTCAATCGACGCTCAATTGGGCCTCTATATGAATCGAGAAAAATACGAGTCACTAAATATAATTTGTGCTCATGTTGATGAGATATGCATGTTCATGGCAATCCCGGTCCTAATTCAATATTTTCCCATAATAAAATTCTATCAAAATTAGAAATCCATAGGCGGACGACGGTGCAATTCGGACCTCTATAGGTCCTCAATTAAATAAAGCAGTGTTTACATGTTAAAATCGATAGGGCTACGTCAAATACCGTCTAAAATTCCCGTTTTCTCATAATATGAAATTAAATATTCAATGACTCTGATGCCTCTGGAATCAGGTCACTCAGACGTCGGACGGAAAGAAATTGACAAAAGAAATTAATATCTATATATATACCTAACCCTTATTCCTTCTTTAATTTCTTGATTTCAAGCCAACTTTCAACACCCATAACTCTTTCTACACATTTCTGAAAATGCAAACTATACCTTGTTGGAAAGCTTATGAAAAGCTCTACAATTCTCAAGAAGACGATAAAAATCAATTCCAACTCTAAGGGTGTCAAATACTCCATCAAACCTACTGCATACTCAATTTCCAGCAACACAGGGCAGTACATTGGCAATTTCATAACTCACTGATTCTTCAGTAATAAATTACCACAAAAATATGGTCAATAAGTTCACAATGTCCCCAACAACTTCCATGAACAACCCAAATCAAATTCTATTTCTAAACAAGTCAATTAATTCATTCAATGTTACTGTTCCTGAAATCCTCCAATTTGGGCAGTAACCTTATAACAAGCATAACTTCCTGTACACAAGTCAATAAAATCAGAACTTTATATCCCTGTAAAGATAACATCTCAAACTTCATTTTTCATGAAGTACTCATCATCCAATTCGATCTCTAACAATTTCAAAACTGTTATGGAAGTTTCTGTTATGATCAGTCATTCACATCCTAATGCAGGATCAATTTTTTGCAAAATCATAACTCCCAATTCTGACTTCTAAAATTTACACACCATATATCAATTTCAAGGTAATCTCTTCCTCTACAATTCTTCAGAAGCTCACTCACACCAATTCAGTTCACAAAAATTACTAAAATTGCTCCCAAACAGAAAGCTCACAAAATCAACACTCTGACTAGTTTTCATCAACATTCCCAAAACCAGTCCATAGAAAACAGTTCATATATCTTAATATACACCTATAAAAATAGCAAGACCAGTGGCAATGGAAATATAATTCAATATACTACAACTTCCATGAAGACCATTTTCCCTTATTCCATCTCAATTAATTCATAAAAATCAACAAAACTCAGATGTCATGGTTGCGGTTACTGTTCACAGGCAATGGAACAGGAACTTTCCCATTCAAAAATTCATCCTTCTATCATTGAAATTCAACAACACCTATTTCACACTAAATTGAAGCCAACATTCCAAAGTTTCAGTAGCCACTAACTTTACCTCATTTTCATTTCTACACAATAAGTTATGAATAAAATAGTAACATCAATTAAAATTCCAATTTTCCAGATTTAAGGTTAACCTTAGTTCAACCACTTCAATGCCTTTTCACATCACTAGACATCAAAATAAATACAAATTAAATATTACTCCAGTCATACATATACTAGGGTTAATACTGAAAAATTTACAGCATTTAATTCCTCAATTCGAATACTCAAATAATTATCCTTATTCAATTCAAAATCACACTATATCATTAATTTTAATGCATCTTCACCTAGCCTCATACCCTTTCTTCAAATCACAATAATCATCACTTTAATGTCTACATGAACCTAATACATGCTTTAAACCCTTTTATTAACTACCTCATACTATCATGGCATTTATTTCCATGTAAAAACAACATTTAAAACTCAAACCTTAAATAACAACTTACCAAATCAAAACCTCCTTCAAACCTTCAACAACCACTTTTCAACCTTTACTCCCAAGATACCAACCTTCTATCCTTCACAAGCATGAACCAAATTCATCCTCTACTTTGATGAGATCAAGAGATGGTATCTTGAAGTTGTAAAGAAAGATGAGGAAGGAGAGCCAATTTTCGATGGTTTTAAAGAAGAGTCTTGAGTTTGTGTTTTCGGATGGCTTAACAAAGCCTTAAGAAATTCTCCTTTCCTTTAAACACTTGCATAACCGAGAAAGAGTGATGAAGGAGCATTAAATGTAACACTTTTAAATGGCAAATTGTAATTGGTACACAATTCATAGAAAAGTCAAAAATACATTTGTTTAATCCAGTACAAAATTTTACTCCATTTCACTCCAATGGCCCTACTTTCAGTCCCAAAATAAAATACCCAATATTACAGTACCAGTGGGTAGCGATTTTTGCTACCGAGAATCGAAGGTTCATTAATTGGTGATTTATCCGGTCCGAGAATTTCCAATTATTTTTTCGAGAATTAATGAAATTCCCTAAAATTATAAAACAGGTAACAGTGCACTCCAAATAATTTTTCAATCACGAAAATCACCTTTTCTACCCCAAAACAAGTTTAGGCCAGTTACCGGCGATTTTGCCGGTCCGGGAATTTTCTCCGAAAAATTCCAGAAAAATTCCTATAAATCCCAAAAAATGTAAAACGCTTAATAGCGCACTCAGAACAATTTTTCAAATCCCATAACCACGTTAATCACAATAAAATACCGTTAGGCCCAATTACCGGGAATGTCATGAATGCATTTACCATAATTCCATGTACACAATTGATACTGTGTATCAATCCTATTATGCATGAACAGTTCGAATTATTCCTTATCAATCTCATCCTATGCCAATTTTACTATTTTACCCTTCCAGGAGGGGGTGGGATGTTACAATTCTCCCCTCCTTACAAGAATTTCGTCCTCGAAATTCTCAGTCAACGGTTCACTATGACAGTAATCATATGAGTCTATATATCCTATACACTTTTTCACTTAATGATTCACTTTTGGAGTGATCACAGTAACCACTCTCAGTCCGTGGTTTAGCTTACTAATTTGGCTCACTCATTATCACTTAATACAAGAGACGGATTCAACAAGACTATTAGTTGTGATCTCATTTTCTTAGCTATCTCACTTGCCATTTCTAGAATTGTCACTACCTTTGGTTCGATATATAACTCGATCAAGTATTTTGAATCTATTCACCGATCACATTTTATCATTCTAATACCTTTTCCCCGATGCCATATAGTCCAATTCAGTATTCCATTGAGTACATCTCCATTTCTTTGATACCTCCTTAATCACGTCAGGGACGATTTATATTCCTTTGGTACCAATACAGTGACATTTAACTCCACTTCACTATAATCAGTAATAATGTACCTAATGTAGTCATTTGTTGTATGCCATTCACTTTATATTTAAATTCGATTCTCGTAAGACAATTCACTATTCTATAGTGTTCACACACTTTATCCGGATATACAGTTTACTCTGTCTCATTTGTCCGATCCGATTCCACTTTAGCTAACCATGCAGTTTCCTAAGTCACTTTCCTTTTTCTCACACATTTTAGTCTCAAACCCATTATGGTCTTTAACTCCCAGTAGGCACTGTGCAGTGTAACAGTATATATTCTCCAGTGAATCAAAACTCTATAACACGACCATAACCAAACCTTTTTCCTATTGGACATTCAACCTATAAACACTTGAGCCAATAATCACTTCATTCTATACCTACAATTACTCAATTTCACCTTTCAAATATACTTACTAAAATGTCTAACTTTGACTGTTCACTTTCTTGTTCTAACACTTTTATCGGGTACACATACTTCTTCTTCGACTTTTTCACTGTTGTTTTTTTTTTCCAATTCCATTCGTACATTCAACTCATCATAAAATTTATCACTTTACTTTCTGCACTCTTAACCATTCTTATCACTAGATTTACAACTTCAATTTTCCGAAACACTTCACAATTACCCATAATCTGCTTGACACTCATTGAAAATCCCAATATCTCGTAATTAACTGCTCATTGCAGCATTATCTCATTCACCGATTGAGTTTAGTAGGCGAATTGTTCGTTCATTCTGACATTATCGTATTTACATCGGTCTCTTTCCTCAAATTAACACAGTATATCCTTATAGGAATCTCAGTCTCCATGACTTTCACTCGCGAGCATGACACCAATACCATTTATCAACGTCAGTTCAATTTATTTCATACCCGTTCAACATATTGTCTCAGTTCAACACGCACTGCCCACTCTTCCAGTGTATGTTTATCGTCGATGTCGATTCCTCAATTCATCCTATCGTTCTTTTACTTTTCACCATTCAACACTTCCAAACACATTCTATCTCTAATCACAGTTACTACCATTTGCTTACCTCGCATAAATCCCTTATTAGGGTCCTATTGACTTTACCATACATCTTTTACCCTTTTCATTGAGTCCACAATCAGTGTATCTGCAATTTCTTTATGAAGGTGTCACTACATCACCTCATTGTCAGTTTCCCTTTTGAATCTCTTGTCTACATTCATTTACTCTTTTCATTTTCTCTTCTCAACTGTTTTCATATCATTCATATCAACACATGTTAATACCTTATCATCCATATTTAAACCTCCAAAATTTCCATTTTATTTTAGTATCTCACTTTTCAGTTTGGGACTCTTTTATTCATCGTTTCAAATCTGGATTCTTTAACAGTTTTGCATCATAAATGGAGATCGATTCACTTCACATTGCAATAGAATTACCTCCAAGTAAAATTTCACTTATGTTGGATACTTTACATTTCTGTATATACAATGCAGATAATCTCAGCAGTATGAGCTATGACCCAATTTCACTTTTAATTTTGTCCACAAAGTCTCATCAACCAATGATTATTCCTAATTGTGTTTCAATCCTTCTTCACTATACGTACAATCTCAATCAAGACACTCTTATGTCATCATTTAACAGATCAGAACATTCCTTTCGCGAAGGTTCCTTGTGATGATCACTTAAACACTTTCTTTACCACTTATTGATGTCTATACGAGAATCACTTTTGGTTCCTCTCATACGGGTACACTCGGTCCACCTTTGTCTTACTTTAACCTCTTATTATAATCACTCTAAACATTTACCGCTCATTTCCTCTATGATTTCCATATATCATCACATACATTTCATTAGTCACAATCAACATTCTTGTCAATAGATATCCCTAACGATAAATCGATTTAAATCAATAACTCTTTTCATACACCACTTATTGTGGTTTCATTCATTCAAGATCTTTATTTCATTACATTTTCGCTACTTATCTTCTATTTTCCTCAAACAGTCTATGATCGGTGTTCATAGTCTCCAATACCGAGCAAAGTCGTTGATACTACTCCATTTTATCTCTATCTATATACCTATCCATTTACCATTTTCGTGTCCATATACACCTAATTCAAGATTTCCGATACACCATCAAGAGAAATCATCTCATGCATCTTGTTTCTTTACGATTTTATCATACAATTTCCAACCTCAAGCACCATAATCACCTAACAATTTCAGTCTCAAACTTATGCGGTCTAGTTCATAACCATTTCCGAATTCATTTCATCTATCTGTACACTTTTACATTCTTTCAGTTCTCGATAAACCCATAAAGATTACTCTATTGAGCTTCTTTCCATTTCGCTATTATCTTTCGCCTATAATATCTTCTGATCTCTAACTCAAATACAGTGAATCAAAATATGCCCGATTGGATCATCTACATTTTACTCACTTCCAATATTTCCCTTTCATGACATATACTGATCGAAGCGTAATTACCTAACCATCCGGGCATTTAATCTCACTTAGATCTACTATAACCAATATGCTTCCCATATCTCTAATGGACCTCTCAAGTTCTCAACATCTGCATTTTTACGTCACCATAACATTGTCAATTTAATTTGAAAATTCTTAATTAGTCAAGGCCAACACGGTCATTCATTATCACATATGAGGGTTTCTAACCCAAGACAACATCAACCTTCTTATCCATTTTTCCTTTATCCTTTCCTAATTGATTATCCTTTTAGGGATTTTCACTCTAATCGATCTCACTCTTCTCTCACTTAATCACTGACACTTATGCACCTTAGGCTTTATCCTCGTGCGACTCGACTAGGGATCGATTACCACGGTCTACAACGACGCGACTCAAATGCATGAAACCTATGTTCCAAATCGTGCCCGGATACATTACGTCTTCTTGGGCTCGATACCACCTAAATGTAACACCACACCAGAAGACCCGAACCCGATATCGTTGGTGATATCCGAGTCCGTGTCCCACGAGAGTGGCGTACTACATCAGTCGATTTAAAATTCAGTATGCACTTTTAAATGGCAAATTGTAATTGGTACACAATTCATAGAAAAGTCAAAAATACATTTGTTTAATCCAGGACAAAATTTTACTCCATTTCACTCCAATGGCCCTACTTTCAGTCCCAAAATAAAATACCCAATATTACAGTACCGGTGGGTAGCGATTTTTGCTACTGAGAATCGTAGGTTCGCCAATTGGTGATTTATCCGGTCCCGAGAATTTCTCTCAATTATTTTTCTGAAAATTAATGAAATTCCTAAAATTATAAAACAGTAATGTGATGCACTCCAAATAATTTTTCAATCACGAAAATCACCTTTTCTACCCCAAAACAAGTTTAGGCGATTCTGCCATCGCAATTTTGCGGTCGGAATTTTCTAGGAAAATTCCAGAAAATTCCTATAAATCCCAAAAAATGTAAAACGCTTAATAGCACACTCAGAACAATTTTTCAAATCCCATAATCACGTTAATCACAATAAAATACCGTTAGGCCCAATTACCGGGAATGTCATGAATGCATTTACCGTAATTCCATGTACACAATTGATACTGTGTATCAATCCTATTATGCATGAACAGTTCTAATTATTCCTTATCAATCTCATCCTATGCCAATTTTATTATTTTACCCTTCCAGGAGGGGGTGGGATGTTACATCCGACCCTTCTCTTCGCTCAGACTCGAGGAGTAGGGAGGTCGGGTCAGCCGTGTTGGGTCCGGATCTAGTCAAAACGACCAGTGGGTCGATCGGTCCATTCTTTAGAGATCAGTTTTATGCTTAGGCCAAGCCCAAGTCCGGCCCATGCCCTCCTTGGCCCATCCGTAGAAGGAAGTCTCCCATGCAAACATGTAAAGACATAAACCTAGCTGCAAAACCATATATGAGGTATAATTCTCTCATAACAGAGGTACGCAATCATAACCTAGTTTTTCTCTGCATTCATCAACCTCACCTTCACCAAAAGACTGACTTGAGCGTCGGAGGGGCTAATCGGGACACAACCCCCGACAAGCCTTCTTTGTTTTGCAGGTATCTTCACGTCGGATTCATCACAGAAAGTAACCGACTTATGGATCCGAACGGCAACGTACAGTTCAGCCAAAATCCGGCAGAACCAATATATATATATATATATTAGTTATAATTATTGTATTGAAAAAGTGAGCAGTTAAGATATAGAAATCTGTATCTTGTGGCTACTGTGAGGTTGTAGAATTCCAATGCTTGTGTGCATTTGATCCAAGGGTGAGTGAATGCCTTGTCGGTAGTTATCTAGATTAGTTGTAACTACTTTTTTTTTTAGAAATTAAAAAATCTCATGGATGAAATGTAAAGGGGTGTTTGGTTTGAGGGTTTGGGAATAAAGGAATGGAATAATTGTAAAAAATATTGTTTGTTTTGAGGTTTTCAATTACAAGGTAATGGATTTATCCTATTAAATTTGAGAATCTACTAAACCCTCCAAAATATGTGGGTATTAAGTTTTCATTCCAAGGTCTTCTCATCTTCTCACCATCATCGAACTGCCGTCTTCTCTTCTTGTCTTGCACTGCCGTCTTCTCATCTTGTCCTGCTCTCTTCTCTGATCAGTTTCTTGGCTAGGTATTTGCTCTATTATCAAATTAATTATTTGACTGGATTTTGACAATTATATAAAGCTGTTTTTGTCATGTATGACATGCTAATCTCTAACAATGGTATACAACTTTTTGACTGCACTTGGGGTCGTCAATTTTTCCTTTAGTCGTTGCTAGGAGCTTTTCCCTTTAGTCATGTGTATGTTTATGTTTAAAACATGCTAGTTATTTTATACATGATTAACACCGAAACTAGCATGTATAACATATTAGAGACATGCAGTGGATTTGTTTATTCCGAGAAACATGCTTTCTACATTGAATCACATGCTTTCGGAGCTTCTCTCTTTAGTCATGTATAACAAAGCAATTTGATTTCTAATAACGTGAAACTAACGTTATTATAAAATGATTTTTTCTTTTTAATTTTTACAATAAATCCATATTTATAATATTATTGCTTATTCTATGAACACTCATATTCGTTAACATAATAGCTATCTTTAATTTCAATGTAGAACATTATGGTGAGTACCCCTATCATAAGTAGACGACGCAAATTAATTTGAAATGCTCGGAATATGGAAACATTGGTTAATGTATTCAATCTAATTTTTGTTACTTGGTATCAAATGTTGTTAATGCATTTGCACATTACGAGACCCCCGTTCAAATCCAAAGAAGAAATTAAACATGAGAGAATGAAATGGATGTTTAGGCTCACAAAACAATCTGATACTATCTGTATTAGTCAACTCCGAATGGATAGACGTACATTTGGTATATTGTGTGAGATGGTAAGAGATATTGGAGGGGTAAAGGACACTAAGAACTCTTCATTAGAGGAAATAGTTGTTTTGTTTTTATATGTGTTGGCTCACCACAAAAAGAATAGGACAATTGGCTTACTGTTTCATCGAAGCGGGGAAACTATCAGTCAACACTTTAATAGATGCCTTTTAGCAATCTTGAAATTACATGGAGTATTGCTTAAAAGACCTCAACCTATTACGGAAGATTGTGAGGACAACCATTGGAAGTCTTTCAAGGTACCTTCTCGTTAATTTTTTTATTATAGGTTTGCATTTTTTTCAACCATTTATAATCTTACTTTTTATTTTCAAATGACAGTTGTTTAGGTGCTTTAGATGGGACGTTAATTAAAGTGACACCTCCATCTGATCAAAAACCACGGTATCGCACTAGAAAAGCAAATATCGCAACAAATGTGTTGGGTGTGTGTTGTCCAAATATGCAATTCATATATGTTTTGCCTGGTTGGGAGGGTTCGACACATGATGGTCGTGTACTTCGTGACGCTATCAATAGAACTGATGGACTTAAAGTTTCTCAAGGCATAAGTGCTTCACACACATAGAGAGATATGTATATATTAAAAACTTCATTCAAACTCTAATCTATGTATACCTGTGAAGGTTGTTATTACTTGGTGGACTCTGGTTACTACAATGCTGAGGGGTTTTTGGCTCCATTTCGAGGTCAACAGTATCACCTTAATGAGTTTCATGGTCATCATCCACGGACACCACAAGAATATTTTAACATGAAGCACTCCAAGGCCAGAAATGTTATTGAGAGATGTTTCAGGTTGCTAAAAGGGCGATGAAAAATATTAGCTTCTCCTTCATTTTTTCCAATTGAAACTCAAGTGCGCATCATTTTGGCTAGTTGTCTCCTACATAATTTGATAAGGAAGTACATGAGTTTTGATCCACAAGAGTTGGAGCCAGTTGAAGAAGATGATTTAGCAGATGATGACCTCCTTGATAATGAAGACTATGTGTCATTTATTAACCCAACACAAGACTGGGTTACCTTTAGAAATTATATAGCAAATCAAATGTTTAATAGTTGGAGGGAGAGATTGAATCCTTGAATGTGTTCTTGTTTCAACTTTTTGTATAAACATAATTATTACTATTGTATTTATTTGAGATGTACTTTAGAAAGGTGTACTTGTTTGTACTTGTTTCATTTTCTTACTATTGTTGTATCTAAATTATGTTATTTTTATTATAGTTATTTGAATAACTATATGAGTTATTGATTCTTGAATAAGTTTATGTTTTCTTTCTTAGGATGGATCAAGAAGAATGTGGACGAGGTCGGAAAAAAAATAAATGCTTTTGAACAGAAGAAGAGGTGCAAGTTTTGATTCAAGTTCTTCAAGGAATTGCGTGCAATCCTTCATGGAAGACAGATAGCGGGTTTAAGAGCAACATGACTGAAGTATATCGAAGAATTATAGAAATAATTTCAAATTTCTCAAAGAAAGTTAATGCTCATCTTGAGTCAAAAATCAAATGGTTGAAGAACAAATTTCATTGCATCAATGATATGTTAAGGGAGAGCGGTTGTCAGTGGAATGATGTAGAGAAAAAAATTGCATGTGAGAAGCAATGGTTTGATAGTTACTGTCAGGTGAGCTATTCATACTTGTTCTCTTTAATCAAATTAGTGGACATGTGACCTTATAGAATGCAAAAGTATATTGATTGAAGTTCCATTTTCTGTTTTTCTATATTTTTTAGACGCATAAAGAAGCAAAAGGAATATGGGAATTTAAATTCCCATACTTGAATCAACTTGAATCAGTTTATGGAAGAGATCGAGCTACTGGGTTGAATGTTCAGGGATATGTAGATGCTATTCGAAATATGGAGAACGATCAAAATACAATAAGTGGTGGTGAGTATGTTGGTGAATATGATTTATTATCTGACGAAGAAAACAATGATGTGTGCTCGGATTCGCAAGCAACTCCAACTTACACAAGCAACACAAATGCGAGAAATGTGAGTGCAAAGCAGAAACAATCATCAAGCAGCAGTGGAGGGAATATAGCAAAAAAGAAGAAAATGTCGCCTATTTAAGCTTCCTTAGATGTCGGGGCACAACTGCAAGAAATCAATTCTAGTTTTCGTACTTTTGTGGAAGGCTTTAATAGCAATTTTGCAACCATAGCAATTGTTATTGCAGATGAAAATTTACGTGACAAAGCTGCTTCGGAAAAAATGAAAGACGTGGTAGAAGAGTTAATGAAAATTGGCCTTCCAAGTGGTGGTCTTTAAAGCAGCTAACATTTTCAGCTCAAATAAAGACAAGATTGATGTATTCCTCAACCTTCCCGTTGACATACGAAGGCTTTATGTCTTAAGTTTATTTTGATGTTGTTTTGATGCTTTATGTTTTAGGTACTATGAGAAATCTTGCTTTATGTTTTGATGCTTTATGTTTTAAAGTTTATTTTGATGTTTTATGCTTTATATTCCATTTTAGATATGATATGAAAAAATGGTATTATATCATCTTTCATTCTCATTAATGCAACAAACCAAACAATATTATTGGCATTATTACAGAAACTCAAATTACAAACCAAACGTCATTTTTTATTTTTCATAACCATTCTCATCCCCTTCTACTATTATACCCATATCCATACCTACTCTCGTGCTCAAACCAAACGGCTCCTAAATTACATTTGTTGATTTCCGAGAGAGTCACGTGCTCACATAACACAATTTGAACAAAGCGACGACACGTTATATTAACTGACTATTATCAAAAAAGCAAAACGACTTCTTTTCATGAATCTTCCAGTCTTTACTCGATTAGGGTTGGCGATGGCTAAGCGAAGTAGGGGCGAGAACTCTGTCAACGAAGTAATGTACGGAAGCTCTCTAAGGAAAACGCAGAGCACTCCCCTTTCTTATCAACTTGCGACAACGAAGTTTGACAGGTACGCGTCCTTAGGTTGTCGATTAGGATTAGTGCTTTCCATAAGATAACTCCTTGCTCTTCTCCTAATGATGCAGAATGAATAAATTATATTTTTATGTAAAATTTAAATTGATTTTGTAGTATTAATTAAATAATCAAAGTTCTAATTTATTCCAAATAATCTAGCATTCATCTTTTCGTTTATGTTGCTGAAATTGATCTCCATGTAATACATAATCACTCACGTAGCATGTACATAATTATATTAAAATGTTTCAAATTGAAATGATTAAAACCGAAAATAAGGAAGAGTTGCACACTTTGAAGCCTTCATCTGTTGAATCCTTCATATATATGTGTGTGTAATTAAATTAAATATAATTTATTAATTTAAATAGCGTAAGTGCATATAGTTTTGTCATTTTAAATTAAATATAATTTATATGATTAAATATAATTTATATATTTAATTTGTTATTTATATAATCAATTAATTAATTATATTTCTAAAGAATATTAATTGACCAGTTATAATATATTATTCATTAATGACAAAATAATAAATTGATTGATCTCTGTGACTTATACTGGGTAGTCCAAACGATCGTACGACTTACTTTGTTTCCTCGTTATTTATCTGTGACTTATACTTATTAATTATTTCTTTGTGATTTAAACTTATATATCAATACTAATTAATATATAATTAATTAATTGATATATTAAAATATAATTGATTGATTAAGTAGTACATACTAATATTTAGTATATATGTTATTCATGACCCTGGATTATTAATTGTGAATTATTATATACTAATATTCAATATATATGTAAATGTAGTCACACTTGTGACTTAATAATTACTGACATAAGTCCCTGCATGGTTGTGACTTAACTATATGTTGTTTTGTTTTTCTTAATTAACACCTATATAATGTTATAACATTTTTATTAAATAATTTAATTATTAATTATTAATTAGTTTATAATTATAACATAATTAATTGATTAATTAATTATAATATATTTAACAAATATAAAATAATAATTATTTAATTAAAATAATAATTAATTAACAAATTAATTAATATTGATATAATTAATAATAATTGAAATATAATAAATTACTTGATTTATTAAAATATAATTTATTTATAACCTAACTATTAATCATTAAATGTGAAGTTTATTAAGTATTTAAGTATATAATATTAAGGACGAGAGATGGACGAATACAGGATTCTATCTGGTTGTCCAAATGATCCTATGACTTATTTTTTTTGTCGTTATTTCTGCATGACTTATACTCGGCTTTCCAAATAATCCTACGGCTTTTTTTTGCCATTATATCTCTATGGCTTATACTTATTAATTACGACATATAATTAAAATATAATAAATTAATTGATTTATAAAATATAATTTATTTATAAATTAAATATTAATGATTAATTAGTTATAATTAATACTAATTAATATATAATTAATTAATTGATGTATTAAAATATAATTGATTGATTAAGTATTACATAATAATATTTAGTATCTATGTTAGTCATAACCTTGGATTATTAATTGTTAATTATTATTAATTATTATATATTAATATTACGAGCAGTCATGCCTGTAGTCACAGGCATCAACTCCCATGCATGGTTATGACTTGTTACGTGTATGTTATTTTGTTCTTCTTAATTAACACCTATATAAGGTTATAACATTTTAATAAATAAATAATTATTATTAATTAGTTTATTAATTATAGCATAATTAATTTATTAATTAATCATAATATATTTAACACATATAAAATACAATTAATTAAAATAGAATTAATTAATTAATTCTGATATAATTAATAATGATAATATAATAATAAATTACTTGATTTATTAAAATAAAATTTATATATAAATTAAATATTAATCATTAAATGTGAAGTTTATTCAGTTATAATTAATAATTAATTAATGTATTAAAATATAATTAATTGATTAAGTAGTGCATGTTAATATTTAGTATATGTGTTAGTCCTAACCTGCATTATTAATTGTTTATTATTATTATTATTATATATATATATATATATATATATATATATATATATATATATATATATATATATATATATATATATATATATATATATATATATATATATATATATATATATATATATATATATATATATATATATATATATAGCGCGTACTATATAGCTTAAGAAGTCATAGCCAACTTAATAATCACAGGCATGGCATAGGAGTTGTTCTTTTGTTCCTACAATATATTTAATACATATAAAATATAATTAATTAATTAAAATATAATTTTATAAATTAATTATTAATCATTAAATGTGAAGATTATTCAGTTATAATCAATAATAATTATTTTAATTAATAATTAATTAATTAATCGATGTATTGAAATATAATTAATTGATTAAATAGTGCATGTTAATTAATTAATTATAATATTATTAATTAGTTGATTAATTATAACATTATTAATTTATTAATTTATTATAATATATTTAACACATATAAAAATATACTTAGTTAATTAAAATACAATAAATTAATTAACTAATAAAATAATTGATTTATTAAAATATAATTTATTTATAAATTAATTATTGATCATTAACTTTTAGTTTATTTAGTTATAAGTAATAATAATTAATATATAATTAAATAATTGATGTATTAAAATATAATTAATTGATTAAGTAGTACATATTAATATTTAGAATAATTAATAAAAATATTAATTAGTTTATTAATTATTAATTAATTAATTGATTAATTAATTATGATATATTTAACACATATAAAATATAATTAATTAATTAAAATATAATTAATTACTTAACTAATTAATTAATTTTGATATAACTAATAATAATTAAAATATAATAAATTACTTAACTAATTAATTAATTTTGATATAATTAATAATAATTAAAATATAATAAATTTATTAATTTATTAAAATATAATTTATTTATAAATTAATTATTAATCATTAAATGTGAAGCTTATTCAGTTATAATTAATAATAATTAATTAATTGATATGTTAAAATATAATTAATTGATTAAATAGTACACATTAATATTTAGTATATATGTTAGTCATTACCTGCATTATTAAGTATTTATTATTATTAATTATTATATATTAATATTCAATATGCATATATATATATATATCATATATAGCTTAAATAGTCACAAAATATAGTTAATTATTTAACTAATTATCTAATTTTGATATAATTAATAATAATTAACATATAATAAATAAATTGATTTATTAAAACATACTTTAGTCATAAATTAATTATTAATCATTAAATGTGAAGCTTATTTAATTATAATTAGTAATAATTAATATATAATTAATTAATTGATGTGTTAATTATAATTAGTAATAATTAATATATAATTAATTAATTGATACGTTAAAATATAATTAATTGATTAAGTAGTACACATTAATATTTAGTATATATGTTAGTCATTACCTGCATTATTAAGTGTTTATTATTATTAATTATTATATATTAATATTATACATATATATATATATATATATATATAGCTTAAGTAGTCACACCAATGATTTATTAGTCACAAGCGTGACATGGGAGTTGTTATTTTGTTCTTACAATATATTTAACACATATAAAAATAATTAATTAATTAAAATATAATTAACTAATTAATTAATTAATTTTATATAATTAATAATTTTAAAATATAATATATTAATTTATTTATTAAAATATAATTTTTATAAATTAATTTGATCATTAAATGTGAAGTTTATTCAGTTATAATTATTAATAATTAATATAAAATTAATTAATTGATGTATTAAAATATAATTAAGAGATTAAGTAGTGCATATTAATATTTAGTATATATATTAGTTATGACCTGCATTATTAATTGTTTATTATTATTAATTATTATATATTAATATTCAGTGTATATATGCGTGACATAGGAGTTGTTATTTTGTTCCTATATAATTTTATAACATTTTGTTAAATAAATAATTAATTAATTAAAATATTATCAATTAGTTGATTAATTATAACATAATTAATTGATTAATTAATTATAATATATTTAATACATATAAAATATAATTAGTTAATTAAAATATAATTAATTAATTAACTAAACAATAAGTGATTGCTTAATAGATTAAATTTTAATTAATTAATTAATTTCGATCTAATTAATTTAAATATTATTAATTGATTAAAATTTTTATTAAATATAATTAAAATCTTGACTTCCTTATTAATTAAGTATAATATAATTCAATTATTATTTAATTGTTAATTTAGTTTATTATTGTGTTATATTAATTAATCAATATTATTAATTGATTGTTAATTATGCCTTTAGAAATTTTTATTTTAATAACTATATTATTAAATACCGTATGTTAATATTAATTTTATATGTTATTTATAACCGTGCATTATTGATTGTTCATTATTATAAATTTTTATATACTAATATTAAATTTAAATATTAGTCATAACTTGCTAATTATTATTAAATTTTATATATTAATATCTTCGTATATATAACTATTCACAGTTGTAACAAATTATTATATTATTAGCTATTATATATTAATTTTAGGTATATATATTAATGGCAACCATGCATTATTAGTTGATAATTATTATTACGTATTATATAATAATATTAAGCTTATATAAATGGTAGTCACATTTGTAACTATTAAGTCATGCGTCATTTCTATGGTTGTGAATTGTTAGCTAACAACCATGTATATTATTTAGTTTTGCTTTTTTTAAGGTTTTTTGTTATTGTTAATTAATAAATAGAAATTTTGTTATTAATCCTTTCATAATATATTTTAATTATGATTTAATTGTTAATTTAGTTACTATTAATTAATAATCACTAATAATTGACTGTTAATTATGGAAATTTTATTTTTGAAACTTTCATGTTGCATAACTCTTTAATTATTATTAACTGATGGGTGTTAGATTTCACTTTTATTATTACTTTTTATTATTAGTTCTAAATAAAAGTCGACAAATTCCACCAATAAATTTTGCTGATATTTGTAACATTTATTGCAAATCTATCCACCTAATTAATAAACAAATCTGCATCTGCGTTTTATTATTAATGCATGTTGTTATTAATTATTAACTAGTTCACCTCAGTTTCTTCTTCTTCTCCTCTCCGGAATCTTCTTGTATGCTAACTCCTTTGGTTTCCTCTCTTTCTCTACCATTGGCTTCTTCTCTTCTTCTTTTTTTTCTTTTTCTGGATTTGAATTATTAGTTCAAAGATGTCAATCATTTCTATTCTTCAGATTAATCAAAGGCAGCATGTGTGAAGTTTTTACTACTGAAAGAAATGACCTGAATCACTTCATGATCATTTGAGTTGGACTGTATCGTTATCGTTTCTTAGAATAGAACCTTTATGATTTTGTCAGCTTTCATCTCTGTTTCTTATTAAATTTGACATTTATATATTTTCCTAACCTCCGTCATTTCAATTCTAACTATAATTTCTATGTTTTCGATGTGTAGGTAGATATACAAATAGCACTAATCAATATTCAACACTTGGCTGAGAGAAATTTATCAACCACTGTTGCGTGTGAATAAAAAAATTATAAGAATCTTTTGTTATTTGTCGATTGAATACAAGTTTGCACGTTTCAATATCTTATTCTATGTGATCTATTATTTTGTCAACGATGTTGGCAGGTAAACGCTGGTTTTTCAATGCATCTACACAGAGTTACATCATATAGATAGTGTTAATTTGCTTGATCAAGAAGGTAATTATTTCCCATTCTTATGTTTAGTTGAAATGTAATAACCGTTTTTTTAATTATTCTTGAGTTCTTCTACTTATGATTCTTGGCAGATATGTATATTTTTTGTTTGATGCCTATGAATGACCCATTACATTAAGTAGGATTTGGCACTATTATTAATTTTCTAATGCCTTATTTGTTTATGTATTTTTTAGTATTATATATGTATGAAATATGAAAATTTATTTGTGCATTTTTCGATGTATAATTTCGTTGGTCACAACTGCATATTTGTGTTAAAATATTTGCGTATAATTTTGTTGGTCACAACTACAAATATTTTTGTTAGAATATTTGTTCATATTTGTATCTTCTGATGTATTACAATATTTGACACATTCAAAACTATTACACCTAAAGTAAAAAGCTGATCAAAGCCACTCCAAATGTATTTCATACTAGTTTTTATGATTTATTTGTTTCAGTTTCTCTTTTCCCTTTATTTTGGCAATTTTCTTATAATGTCTTCTAAGAGTTATTGTGCAGGAAAAGCGATTTTGCACCCTTTGTTGTTGATTTCAGCAAAACTCATACGAAGGTAAGAAAGGTCACCAATTAAATGTAATTTGCTGATGATTAATGTCTTAATTTGCTGATAATTCATGTTGGTAGATTTCAATAATGTTAATACACAGGTTAATGCCCAGCCCATGTAGATTTTAAACATGTCAAACTTTTGCAGGTTTTCGATCTTACTTTTTAAGCTTTTAAAATTCATTGCTTATAATTCCCGCTCTTACCTTTAATTTTGGAATTTACGACAATCCTATTAATTTTTATTTTGCTATTAAATGCAGCATTTGTCAATGTAAAACACCCTCATTATGAGAAGCATTCCATCACAGGAATTCACTGGGACAGTTTGCCTTGCCTTGAATGTTTTTCAACACTCTGATGATGTTAGTACCCTAAGGATTTATCAGATTTTGTATATTGTTTTTTATATTTACATTATGTTTTGTCCATGTACGTTATGTTATAATTATATATGTTGTAATTATCTAAAGGATAACATTAATACAATTATCTGTAACCTTATTTTTGCCTTTTATTCATGTAAATGATCATAAATGATTTTTAATTTATATTTCTAGATATGATAATATGGTGTGGTAACAAAACGAGCTGCATATATAATTTTATCCTTTTCTCTTTTACATTTGAGTGTTATCAATTTTTATAATTAAAACATGAATTACTTTTTATTTTAAGTGCTACGTAGTTTAAATATAAAATTTAAAAATTTAAAAGTATATCATTAAATATTGATTCAAATTAAATTATTTGTGATCATGATTCTTTAATTCCGTCGCACTGTCTTCAATACATGTAAAAAGAGAGTTTTCAAGAGAACCAAACTTTCCTGCAAAATTAATGTTAAAATGTTGTAATTAATAAATTAATAAAACTAATCATCACCAACCAAAACTTTCTTATACATTTTATTATAACTAAATAAAAATAATTGACGTTCCAGATATCCATAAATCAAATACACTTATTAGTGTCTTAAGAATATGACTTTTCACTGTAATCTTTGTGAGGACTTTTTAATCACTTTTCTTCGTATTATGAATAATTCACCTCTTATAATCTTATAGCTATCAATAAGAGATTATGTTTAATTAAAAGATGTGACAAGATGATTATTTATTTTCTAAACATTTGCCAATCAAACGAGTCTGTATGATTTCTTTTTTAAGCATATAAATGTTATGTTCTCAGAAGGCGTTCCTTAAGTAGGATGATGGGATGGACGATTATGCAATTCCATCCAAATTTCATCCGACGGCTCCCAGGCGTGAAACTTTAAGGCACGCCTTAATGATAATTAATAATTAATAATTAATAAAATTTTATGTATGTATGTACACTATAAGAAAAATAGAGTTTAGCGACTGAATTTACCGACGGAATTTGTACATATTCTGTCGGTAAGCTTATTTAGCAACGGAATTTATTCATGGAAAAAGGCGTCGGAGATATGGCCGTTAGTAAATTTAACGACGGAAATTTTTCATTGGTAAATTTACCGACGGTAAAAATTTCTATCGGTAAATTTACCGACGGTTATTTTGCTCAGTCAGTAAATTTCTTCTGTTAGAAAATTACCAACGGATTTGTAATTTCGTCGGTAATTAGCGACGGAATTTTTTCCGTCGGTAAAATCTAATATATTTACCAACATAATTTTTTTCCGTCGGTAAATTTGCTGAAAACTATTTTTTAAAATTTACCTGCAAAGTGTTTAGTTTCTCTGGAAGCCACCATGGAGAGAACTTCATTATTTCAAGTAAAAGAATTAAAATATTAAAATTCATACTAAAACATAACTGAAAATAAAAATCGAAATCATTTTTTCAAATAACAAACATTTCATCAAACACCTTACATGCATAAAAAATTTATCTTAACATCACAACTAAAATCACGTCTTGTCCCTTCTATCACTAATGCTGCGTTTGGTTACTGCCCCATAAGAAAATCCTGTCTAATGTTTGTGTTTGGTTCACATCCCTCCATTTTTGTCACCTGACGCCGGAAGACTGAGACACTGAAATCTGTTTACTCCAAACTCGTAGGACAAAGACGCCGCCTCCTCCTGTCTACCTCTCAAAATAACCCTCTCCTCTGAAACGCAGTGCCCTTTTCTCTGTCGCATGCCCTCGTTCCCATCTTCCCAGATCACGCCCTCCTTCGCATCTTCCCCGATTCAGTCGTCTCTCGCACGGTGGGGTTGTCAGAACGCTTCTCTGTCGCACGGTGGGCAAGACTCTTCACGTTTCACCTCTTCTTCCACTGGTAAGTTTTTGTATTATTTCCGGAAAATGCGTTGGTGCCTCCGAAGGTGTCCATACGCACTTCTTTGTTTGGAATGTAGGGTCGAAAATGCCTTATGCGAAACAGTTGCAGATCGAAATTTTTTGTGTCATCCGGTGGTTTCCTCTCGTAACATTTGTCTTCTTTTCTGTTTAAATAGGCTGGGTTTTTGTTCATCGGTGTGAGGTTGTTGCAGCTCCAAAGAATTTATTGTGTTTCTGTTAACAGGTAATTCCATTTTTCTGAGATTAATTTGCATTATGCTATCATGTATGGGAGAGTGTTTGGCAAGTCTCGGTAATGCTATCATGTATGTGGATCAGTTGTCTGCTGTGTTTGTAAAAACATCTAAGACATTCTCCAAACGCTATTGAGTTTGACCTGATTTAGACTTGAAATTAAACACTGCGTATAGGTGTGGTTTGTTGTGATCTGTTGTGGTTCAAAACAAATATGACTCTAATCTGGATGGGCAGCATTTCTTGTATATAAATTGTGGTTTGTTGGGAATTATGAATTTGTTTGTTTGTTTTTCAGTTGCTGTATCTCTCTTTCTTTTTTGTTTTAATAATCTTCAAGCATGTTAAGGCTGCTGGAAGGATGGAAAAATGTTATGTACATATTGTTAAGTTTAAGTTGATTCTGGCAAAATTTTGTTAATGTTAAAAGCAGTCATTAACTTTAAGTCACTTTGGAGAAAAGAAGATATAATTTGCTTGCACAAAAACACCATCACAAAATTATAGTTGAGCATTTTCATTCTTAGCTGCAACTTTAAACATTAGATATAATAGAGAACTCCAGAATTTAACAACTTATAACAAGAACTCCAGAATTTGTTTCAATAACTCAAGATTTAACAACTTAAAACATTAGTGCATAATGGAAACCAAAAATTTAACAAGATCTCCAGAATTTACATCAATAAATAACATTCAACAAAAAACCAGAACCAACACCTTTTGGATGTTAAGAAAGCCCCCCTTCCAAGTGAAAGCATGCAACTTTCTGTACTCCAAGAAGGAAATATTCTTAACATGAAGCCCTATTCTAGGTAAAAAAGACAACAATCCTATGCTCATATTTCGGTCTCCATCAGCATCATTCCCCTTTTATCTTATTTATTTATCCAACATAAATAATGAAATCTTTCCTTCAAACTAGAACTGAATAAAGAAATAGGATGAAATAATATGATGGTTACATATAGATTATGAAAACACTTAGAAGATAAACATAGAGTTTCAATTTCATTCAAGTATGGTCTGTTAATGATTGGGATTCAATTCAGATCTTATAGGGAAAGAATAAAGTAGTTAATGCTTGGAATGCAATGACACTACATATTTCGGTCTCCATCAGCATCATTCCCCTTTTATCTTATTTGTTTATCCAACATAAATAATGAAATCTTTCCTTCAAACTAGAACTGAATAAAGAAATAGGATGAAATAATATGATGGTTACATATAGATTATGAAAACACTTAGAAGATAAACATAGAGTTTCAATTTCATTCAAGTATGGTGCATTAATGATTGGGATTCAATTCGGATCTTATAGGAAAGAATAAAGTAATTAATGCTTGGAATGCAATGACACTACATATTTCGGTCTCCATCAGCATCATTCCCCTTTTATCTTATTTATTTATCCAACATAAATAATGAAATATTTCCTTCAAACTAGAACTGAATAAAGAAATAGGATGAAATAATATGATGATTACATATAGATTATGAAAACACTTAGAAGATAAACATAGAATTTCAATTTCATTCAAGTATGGTCTGTTAATGATTGGGATTCAATTCAGATCTTATAAGGAAAGAATAAAGTAGTTAATGCTTGGAATGCAATGACACTACATATTTCGGTCTCCATCAGCATCATTCCCCTTTTATCTTATTTAATTATCCAACATAAATAATGAAATCTTTCCTTCAAACTAGAACTGAATAAAGAAATAGGATGAAATAATATGATGGTTACATATAGATTATGAAAACACTTACAAGATAAACATAGAGTTTCAATTTCATTCAAGTATGGTATGTTAATGATTGGGATTCAATTCAGATCTTATAGGGAAAGAATAAAGTAGTTAATGCTTGGAATGCAATGACACTACGTCTTTTCACAACAAAGGCCAAGTGTATGTGCAGTCAATAGTTCAGGGCAATAGTGGTAGACACAGGAAAATTCAAGCATGTCATTTGTTTGGATGTCATTTGCTATATATGTTTGTCTTTTATCGTACTAGAAGAGCAAGTCATCTACTTTTCAAGCATGTCATTTGTTTATACATATAGATTCCGATTGAAATCATTTAAAGGTAGGGCAACATTGAAGAGGGACTTTACTGACATTACAAGATAACTTTCTGGACTTATTTCAAACTGAGTTTCATGTCTCCCATCATTTGTGAAACTCATGTATGGGCTTAAAAGTATTGTTAAGTGTATCATGTAATTTAATTTTCAGGTTTTATTAACAAGTTGAAAATTTTCATCATTGATGCCATCATTTATATGAACTTCCAATTTAACTTTTCCAAAGTTATTTTCTTACTAAATTTACTGCTTTTAAAACCCAAGTGTTTCCATATATGCCTTATCTTTCATTTCAGGGCTTGGGAATGGTATCTCTTTATTGCTATATATGTTTGTTGAATATCCTACTAGAAGACATTATCATGAGTTTTAGTGAATTATAATTTTGCCCCCGTCCAGATGTGACTTGACATTTTCTTTGTTTATGTTTATATCGCAGTCTATTCGTAGCTTACCATTGTCAGTAAATAAATGTACACTTATTAGTGAAGGAATATCAGATATTCTTTGATGATTGTTAACTCTTTGCAGACAGTAATTTATTTCCAAACATGGATAACAAGGTTCGTGAAGCAATGTTACAGTGTTTGACTTTTTTTTATGCTTGGAATGGGCAGTTGGAATTAATGAAAGTGGTAATATTGGTAGTGTTGGCAGTACATAGAAAAAAACGGAGGAGGAGTGACAATGCATTAGGAATTAGGGCATTGACAGTGCCAAGTCGGCAAACTAATTTAGATAGGATTTTGCATGAGGGTGATAGGAATAGTCAGTGGGATTTAAGGATGGATTTACGTACATTTACAGTGTTATGTGAAATGCTTCAAGTCCACGATAGGTTGATGAATACTGGCCATCTTCCTATTGAAGAAAAAGTGTTAATATTCCTAAGAATATTAGCACAAAATGAATCTAATAGAGTGTTACAAGTAAGGTTGATGAGATCGGGAGAATAAGTAGAGCCTTTCATAGCGTGTTGAAGGCCGTACTAAGGCTTCAACATCTGTTGTATGTGAAACCTAGTCCAATCCTAGATGATTGCAATGACTCTAGATGGAAATGGTTTAAGGTTAGTAAACTTCGTTAGCTAGAACAAATTGTGTAATATCACAATTGAAAAAAACTTAACTTTGACTTCGTTTTCCTGAAATTTTGTTCAAAGGGTTGCCTTGGTGCTCTAGATGGGACATACATAGATATTACGGTTTTCCAAGCCGAGAAACCCAAATACAGAGGTCGGAAAGGGAAAATATGCACAAATGTGTTAGGGGTCTGTGATAAGAACTTAAACTTTGTTTATGTTCTTGCGGGATGGGAGGGTTCAGCATCGGACTCAAGGGTTCTGCACGATGCAATTACGAGGAAGAATGGGCTTCAAGTGCCACGGGGTATGTAACCTCTGAATTTTACACAACTTTCCAAACTAACACAAATGTTTGATGATAGGTATGCACAATAGTAATAGTGTCTTCTGTGTTTAGGAAATTACTGCTTAGTCGATGCTGGCTATACCAACGGTCCTGGCTTTCTTGCACCTTTTAGAGGAACAAGATACCATATTCAAGAGTGGGCAAGAGATGGAAGGGCACCTAGAAACCGAGAGGAGCTCTATAATAAGAAACACTCATCTGCAAGAAATGTAATTGAACGTGCATTTGGGCTACTGAAAAAAAGATGGAAAATCCTAAGAACTCCATCTTTTTATTCAGCAACCACTCATGTGCACATAATTCTTGCATGCACCCTTCTGCACAACTTTATTAGGTTACATATGAGTCTTGATCCGGTGAGCGGCATGATCTTGAAGTCGAGGATATGCCAATTGAGAAGATGCTTCCTTGCCTGAAACTGTTGACCGTGTTGAGACAAGTAATGAATGGAGTCAATGGAGAGAGGAATTAGCAAGGAATATGTTTGATGAATGGAGAAGCAACAATTAAATTGTGAACTTTCTTTTAGAGTGTTAGTTGTTAGATTAGTGAATTGCGGGATTCATTTCATGAGGCTTTAATTGTAACTGAATTGAGGAATTGTTTATCATGTGTATTTCTGTTATTGGATTTCAATGAAACTGAACATGTGAAGACAATTAAATTTATTTTACGGATGTGTTGAACCATCAAAATAGCATGTTATTACAAATTGAATATTGTATTCCTTCATCTGGAAATTGCTATCAATTTATTTTGCTTAAAAACATCTGCTCAATGGTTTGACACGTTGTGGAATTGTTGACATTGCGTGCTTTAGGTGCAATGTCAAGAATATGGACTGACAGTGAAATGGATGCATTTGTGACCTTGATGGAGGAGGCTGTGATAGCTGGTTACAGGGCAGATAATGGACAATTCAAGCCCGGTACTTTCCAAATACTTGCTCGTCAGATGGTGGAGAAGTTTCCTGAGTGTGGGATTGAGAGGAGACATGTGAAAAATAAGTTGAAGAGGTTAAAAGATAAATATCAGACGGCTTTTGACATGTTAAATTGCAGTGGCTTTGGTTGGAATGAGTCCAAGCAATGCGTAGAGGTCGATAGCAAGCAAGTCCTTGATGAATGGATGCGGGTAATGCTTTGCTTATTGTTGATTGTTTTTTAAAGTGCCCAAATAATCATATGTAATCTGTGGTGACATTTTCTGATGTGTATTCCAGAGGCACCCGAACAAATACTACACTCCTGGGAAGCCATTCCCGTTGTACCCAAGACTTGAATTTGTTTTTGAGCGGGACCGAGCCAATGGTGGAAGGGCTCAAAATGCAGCTGATGCTGTTGGCTTTCTTGATGATGATGAAACAGAAGGCGAAGCCCCCACAAATGAACCAACTTTTTTGATGAACCCGCCCCATAAACAACTCCTGCTCATACAAGTTCAGTCCATGTCTTTCCCTCTGTCGCATGTTCCAGCAACGGTCCGGGTAATGAACAAAACAAAGGGAAACGGAAGATGAAGGATAACGAAGCGCTCGCAAGCCTTGCAGTATCATTTGATTGTGCCATTGACACTAGTAAAGAGAATGCTAAGGTTATTGCAGACGCAATTGAAGGAATGCAAGGAGCTAAGTTGGGTGAAGAGCTCCATAAGTTGGGCTTCGCAGTTGCCGACATTGTCAGGGTTGGGAAGATATTCGGGAGGCATGCTGATTTAAGGACTATGTTCTGAGGTTTACCAGTCGAAGTTAAACATGCTTATGTTAGGAGCCTTTTAGATGATGACATATGACTTGCTGTATTATTTCTTTAATTTGCATGGTGATGGAAGTTGGTTTTTTGTGAACTTAAATGATGGATGTTTGAACAATTATCTTACTTATGAATGTTTGGTTTACTTACTATTTATTGTTTGTCATTTTCTTGCGTGTATGAATGATGATAATATGATTCTTTTTCAGGTTCTAAATTATAGGCCGATACAATTTTTATGCGGTCTTTGCTGGACGTGAAGTTGGTATTTTTACCAATTGGGAAGATGTCAGAGAAGTGACTGAGGGGTTTCCGAATGCTCGATTCAAGGGGTATCGGACATTGGAAGAAGCACAAAATGCGTTTGCCATAGGATCATATAGCCCGGGTCAACGCAATGTAGACATTGTCTCCACCGTCAATGCGCCCTCCTCCTCTATGCCGACTCCAGTCCCATAACCAACAAATGAACAACTCAATGTAGTTGCCCCTTTGCAAATTATAAACACAGATTGGGCTCGTGAATTTTTACTCATAGCCATTGGCGTCATTGTGGGAATGATTATTCAAAACATTATTAATAAATTCTAAGGCCTTTATGTATGATGAACCAATTATGTTATTATGAACACTTATATTTAAATATTTTTTTCAATTAATGTTGAACTTTTCATGTAATTACTTATATGAATGTATGTTGAAGCTATCATGTAATGATATTCTATGAATGTTTAGATGATGTATATGAATGTATGTTGACCTATTCTTACTAATTTCGTATTGAATATTATTAATATTATTCTTATTATTTTGGCTATGAAAATTATTATTATCAATATTATTATAATATATTTCTTATTACAATTATTATTATTCTTATCATTAAATGTATTATCAACTTTGTTATTATTATTATTATTATTATTATTATTAACAATAATTTTGTATTAGTTATTGTTATTATCAACTGAATTAATAATTTCGTATTTTTATTACTATAATGATTACCTACGATCAAGATTTTGTATTAAATATTGTTATTATTAACTAGATTATTACTGTTATCGTACATTTTGTTTTTTGTTATTATTTGTTTATTATTATTATTATTATTATTATTATTATTATTATTATTATTAGTAGTAGTAGTAGATTCACATGTATTATATTAGTACCGCATCCATTTTCTCTTTACAACCGATATTATGGTAATATAAATTATTATTATGTCTAATTATTATTCTTACAAATTATTATATGATTTGTATTTATTATTATTCAAATTTATTATTATTAAACATTTTTTGCTGATTATTTTGGTTATTATTATTGTTATTAAAATAATCAAAAATTATTATTAATGTTATTCGTGATTAATTTCAAATTGTTATTATTATTCCAAGTTAATTTTTAACTAATACAAACCATTTATAGTAAAAGTATCAATGAATTATATATTTCTAATCATATTAAGGACTAGGGGCATATTCGTCATTTGTATATATTTGTTTTCTGTCCACTGCAATCAAACAAATTCTACCTAGTAGACAGAGACAGTTTTCTCTGTTCTGTCCACCACAACCAAACACTTCACTGCTCCGGTTTCGTTCGCTTTTGTCACATTTCTGCTTTTTGTCTGCACTCTTGGAGACAAAGAACCAAATGCACAGAACATTTATACCTTAAAGTTGTTTTCCAATAATAAATTACCCAAATAAACGAAAGTAATAAATACCCAAATTAACTTTCATCTAATATATGAAAAAACACATGACAATAGTTGCAAAAATACCTCTACCGAAGGACACGATGACAATAACTGGAGAAGACAACATCATCGACCAGAAAAGGAGTCCACAACAAAGAAATGGGCTTCAAGAAAACCGAAGAGAAGATGTAGGAAGAAGGAAGAAGAAGAAAGAAAAAAGAAGATAGAAGTGGGAGGGAGATGTCCAGTGAGTTTATATTTAAAAAGAATTTATCGACGGAATTACCGACGGAAATTTTCGTACGTAAATTAAAAAAAAATTTATACCGCCAATAATTTCCGCTTTTTTACCGACGGAAAGAAAATTTCCGTCGCTAAATTCATTTACCAACGGAATTTACCTACGGAATTTTTCGTAGGTAAATTCAAAATTTTTTATTCCGCCAAAAATTTCCTCCATTTTTAGCGACGAAACATAACCGTCGCTAAATTCCGTCGCTAATTTTTCCGCAACGAATTCCCTCCAAATTTAGTGACAAGTATTAGTACCGTCACTAAATTACTCAATTTTAGCGACGGAAATATGCTTTCCGTCGCTAATTTCCAATGGTATATTTTCCGTCGTTAATATCCGTTGCAAATTTTGCCAGAAAAAATTCTCTCCAAATTTAGCGACGAATATTAGTACCGTCGTTAAATCACTCAATTTTAGCGACGGAAATCATATTTTCATCGCTAATTGTCGACGAAAATTTTTCCGTTGCTAAATTTTCGTCGCTAATCTACATTTTTCTTGTAGTGGTATTAATTAAATTATAATTAATTATAATTTAATTAGCACATATATCCTTTGTCATTTTTGGCCAGCACCATTGTAAAAGACACGAGCAGTTCTTGTCCCTTCATCTGTCTTTTTGTTTTAGTTCGAAAAACACATTAGAATACACATAGACACTGAGAGAAGCTCATATATTGCTCTCTTACGATTCTCCTCTTGTAATTTGTTCTAAATCCTAGGATGAATGGTAATGAAAAGTCTTAAGAGTCCGAACTAATCTCAAATTCTTATGCTTTGTCTCAGTGATACTGATCTTTGTTATAGCTAAAGAGGAAAAGAATAGTTTCGAACTGTATAATAACATATTTGTTCTACTTTCTAAGTTCCATTTTTCAGTTGCAATAGCCATGTCTTGTAATACCCTTCTTACGCTCTCTTTTATGGGATTTAATGAAATGAAATAACTGCCACCTTTCCAGATTCGATGACAAAGCTACACCAGTTTGGCGAATAATGAACCCTACACAATTAATGGCATTAAAAAAGAACCAATGACTAGAATTTTACTGATAGCTCTTTATTAAACGTGAGATATTGATGGATATAAAGAAAGAAAGGTGACAGTGGGAAAAGAGACCAAATATTGCTTTCAAATGGAGTATAATTGTACTCTTTCTTTTATTTGGAAGATTACACCAGATATCTCGATGCCTTCACTCATTTAAGGGAGTTAATGAAATGAAATAACTGCCACCTTCATAAATGAAATAAAATAATGATGACACAGTAACTTCGGTAGCAATTAGAAGACAAAGACACATAGCTCTAATTTTCAAGAGCTCAAAACTTTTCGACGTCAATCTATCTTCCTCCCTCTTAATAAAACTACTAATAGGAAAAAGGTTTAGTACTGCATTTTCTCTTTTTTTAGACCAATGATGAACCCCAATTACTAAAGACAATAAATGCGTTCTTTCTCAATCTCTCTAGAACTCCTCAGTAACTAGTATTAGTCAATTGGTAGTGTTGATCATAAATGCATTCTTATCCACCTCATAAGTTTCTTTCTCTCTTTTTATTAAAATATTGATTAGTCAATTGGTAGTGTCGATGATACGGTAAACTTAAAGCTTCAGGTGAAAGAAGATCGATGGTTTACTTTGTATCATCGTTGTTTTACAATAATGACTTTAAGCAATCAACAAAAAGGCACTGCTCATTATTTATTAAACATGAGAGCTTGATGGACATAAAGAAGGAAAGCCAACATTGGGAAAAACAAACCAAATATCGCATATTAAAGGAAAACAGTAAAGAGTTTAAGCTTTGGTCGTCTATCAACTCAGAATTTGCACTTGCATATAGACAACTCTCAATGCATCCAACAAGCATGTGTATGTTATAGATAAATAAATGTTACTTCCTCTTATTCATAATAAGTGTCGTTTTAGAAAAATACATGCTTATTAAGAAAGCTAATCAAATTATAGATATACCCTTATTAATTAGCATGTGAGAGAAATTGCATACTCCCTCCGTTTCATAATAAGAGTCGTTTTAGAAAAATACACGCTTATTAAGAAATCTAATAAAATTATAAATATACCCTTATTAATACTTCCATAAAATTATCTCGGTAATCAGCATCTTAAATGAAATTGTGAGAGAAATTGCCTTGAAATTGTTATCTGTATAATTAAAATGAGAGAGAAATAAAAGGTTAATTTTGGAAGAAAAGTTATAAACATGTATACAAAGTCAAGAATGACACTTATTTTGAATAATTAAAATGTATCTAAAACGACTCTTATTATGAAACGGAGGGAGTATTAAATTGCCTTGAAATTGTGATCTGTATAATTAAGATGAGAGAGAAATGAAAGGTTAATTTTAGAAGAAAAATTATAAACATGCATACAAAGTCAAGAATGACGCTTATTTTGAATAATTAAAATGTATCTAAAACGACACTTATTATGAATCGGAGAGAGTAGTACATAGAAATTGTGCATCATATAATCATCTTAGGAAAGTTTTTTTATTTTTTATGCAAATGTTAAGTAAATATATTTAAAGGTTTATAAGACCACCTATTTAATGGTTCAGTTTCTTCATCATGTAATTCCTTTATCACTAAATTTGTAATGTTTTGTATTACATATTTAAAGCACAAACAAATCATCTAGATTTCCACTGTTTTCTGGTTGTACTGGCCAGTTACGTCTTAAGTAGAAAGAAACAAACATACAGACATGGTCACGCTAGGATACTACATCTACATTACAATCCTCTGTAGCTCCAAAAATAGAATATATCTCCAACTCGATGCACAAAATTTTGGTACTTTAATGTATTTTAAAATTTAATAATTTTGAAATTATTATATATTTATTAAATAATTTATTAAGGATGTATAATTTATTATTAACTATATATATACTAAGTACGAATGGGATGACCGACCATTCAATTCCATCCTATCGTCCCTTTCATGAACAACTACGATTTATCTGCTATATAATTATGTCACAATTTATTTGCTATATAATTATGTCATAGTCACAATTGTGACTCATCTACATTATTGTTAAATATTTTAAGTATTTTAGACAAATAAGTTACAGAAATAATAAAAATAAGAACATAGTTTTTACATCAACTTTTAAATGTAATCATAATTTGTTCGTGCAAAAACTTTTCAACTTAACTCTTTTTAAGTAAACTTTTCATATCACCCTTATTTGTCCATACATGCAACACTTAATTAATTCATATCACCCTTATTTGTCCGTACATGCAACACTTAATTAATTAACTGAATAATATTTAATATTTAATAATTAAAAATAACAATTCAATCACTTTATTGATTATATTTTAATTATATTTAATTATATATATGTGTGTATGTGTGTGTTTATGACCCTTAGTATATAGTATTTAATTAACTTAATATTAGTATATAATAGTTAATTAATTATTAATTATAATTTAATTAGGCATATATTCTTTGTCATTTTCAATTAAATATAATTTAATTATAATTAATTGACTAATAAAAATATAGTTAATAGATTGATTAATTTAAATTTAATTAATTGATTTATTAAAATATAATTAAATGTTATTATTTATTATTTATTATTTTAAGCTAATTAAGTGTTATATATTAAAGGATCATAAGCATTAATTATATTTTAATAAATAAATAAATAAATCATATTTTATATAAGTGTTAATTATATTTTATTAATTAATCAATTTTAGTCGCCCTTGTGACTTTATATTTTAATTAATTAATTAATTATGTTTAATTAAAAATGAAAAAATATATATGTGTCACAGGCGTGAAACTTAAGTCACGCCTGCGATCTTACCTGTTCCAGAAAGGGATGATTAACTTAATAATAATAATTAATAATAGTTAATAAAATGTTATATATGTGTTAATTGTATTCTAATTAATTAATCAATTAATTATATTTTAATCAATCAATTAATTTATTTATATTTTAATTAATTAAGATTAAAGTACTTAATTTACTTAATATCAATTATATTTTAACTAATAAATGTTGATACAAGTAATAAGAATTACTCATTAAATATCAATTATATTTATTTATAAATTAATTATTAATCATTAACTCGTTAAGTTTATTCAGTTATTAATAATAATTAAATAGTAGATGTATTAAAATATAATAAATTGATTAAGTAGTAGATGTTAATATTAGTTATAGGCGTGACTAGTTAAGCTATATATATATTGACTACCTATATATATACTAAATATTAGTAAATAATAATTAATAATGACTAACATATATAGTAAATATTAACATCCACTACTTAATCAATTATTATATTTTAATACATCAACTATTTAATTATATATTAATTATTAATAATTATAACTCAATAAATTTAACTGTTAGTAATTTATAAATAAATTATATTTTCATAAATCATTTAATTTATTATATTTTAATTATTATTAATTATATCAAAATTAATTAATTAGTTAATTAAATAATTATATTTAATTAATACAATATTTTTTATATGTGTTAAATATATTATAATAAATTCATCAAGTAATTATGTTATAATTAAATAATTGATAATTTTCTAATAAATTCAGACGACCATGAAATTTGATGAAGAATAAAGAAAACGTGTGAGGAGCTCATGCTCTAAATTTCAAGTGAATCAGATTTGAAGGATGTTCAAAACTGTTATATATCTCTGCACTCTCACTATCACCATCGTGCTTATGCACGATCGTGCAATTCCAGTTGATTCTTCACTGTCACGATCGTGCTTGTGCACATCGTGCTTTTCCCGAACGTGCTTGTGCACGATTGTGCAAATTCTCTTAAGGTTATCCTGTGTACACAATTGTGCAACTCCTCTAAAGCTCCCATTTTTCATCACTTCTTCCTCTCTTTTGCTTAATCTACGATTTCTAACTCATATCTTCACTATTTTCTCTTCATTTTATTTCCATTTTAGTTTAACTCATTTCAATACAAATGAAAAATTTATGACTAATTTAATTTAAAATTAATATAAAATTCACAAAAATAATTACAGTTAATGATTAATAATTACTAGATAAATAAAATTTATTAAATATAATATATATATATTAATTAAATTATAATTAATATATTAATTACTTATTATTATTAAGTTAATTAGGTATAAATCCACATGTGTGAATTAAGTGTCACAGTGACAAATATATTTTTCATTTATTTATTAAATATATTTAAAGTATAGTTAATTAATTATTTTGATATAATAAATAATAATTAAAATATAATAAATTAATTGATGTATTAAATTATAATTTATATATAAATTATTTATTTTCATTAACTGTTATTAATAATGATTAATATATTATTAATTAATTGATGTATTAAATTATAATTAATAGATTAAGTAGTTAGTGTTAATATTTAATACATATGTTAGTGATGACCCTGCATTATTAATTATTAATTTTATTAACTATTATATACTAATATTCAGTATATATGTAGTTTTCAAATGTTAAATAGTCATGCCTGTGACTTGATCATAACTGTCATGCACGACTGTGACTTGTTAATTCTCAACCATACATGTAATTTGTTAGCAGTTAATTAACACCTATATAATATTATAACATTTTTATTAAATAGTTAATTAATTAATTTAAATATTATTACTTTGTTGATTAATTATAACATAATTAATTGAATAATTAATTATAATATATTTAACACGTATACAAATATAACTAATTAATTAAAATGCAAGTAATTAATTAACTAATTAAATAATTTTCCTGAAATTAATCATAACTAAAATATCATAAATTAAATGATTGATTAAAATATGAATTATTTATAAATTAATTATCCATTATTAACGTTAACTTTATTCACTATTATTAATCATAATTAATGTATAATTAATTAATTGTTGCATTAAAATATAATTAATTGATTAAGTAGTACATGTTCATATTTAGTATTTATATTAATAAACTAATTAATAATATTTCAAATAATTATTTATTTATTTAACAAACAATATTATAAAATTGCATAGGTGTTAATTAAGTCACATGCTTGACTACTTAAGCTTTTTTTTTTTAATGAGACAAATTTATTAATATGAAATCAAAGTGCATAGAGAGGCAGGGCATTAAAACCATACCTCCCCGAGTGATAGCTAAAGGTGGCTAATACCAAAACCTTCCTAAAAAAAATCTAAAGGTTACATTTGATGCCTAACACGCAAATATGGAAAACCTATTTTATCCAGAGAGACCAAACCCCTAAGAGGAGAAGGAAGAGAGCAATGTAAATAAGACACAGAAGATTGCGTGGAAGTTGCTTGCCTAGCAAGCCAGTCTGCTGCCGAATTAGCTTCGCGAAAAATATGAGTTAATTTTCAATGGGTGCGAAGTAAAGTTCGAATGCGGTCCAAATCCTGACAATAACGCCACGGCCATGCTGTCTTGCCCAAAATCATATCAACTAAGAACCGTGAATCACATTGTATGTTTAAGTTCCGAAAACCGCTATCAACACAGAATTGCAGTCCCAAGAGCAGGCACTGAACCTCAGCAAAAAAAACTGGTTCCTGCATGTCCCAAAGAATTCTGATCGGGCATGCAAAACCCGGCCTGTAGAATCACGAACAAGAAATCCACCCCCAGCTAATTGTGAGCTCTGAATAGAAGACCCGTCAACATTCAAAACTAATTCATTTGAAGTAGGTAACTCCCAGGTTACGCGTTGTACCCGTCGTCGTTTGACAGCTGTAGGTAAAAATGCACAATTGAGTAACAAATGAGCATTCGGAGAAGCTGAGATTTGCAACGGACGTTGCACAAAGAGAGCATGCAGTAGGAAAACCACATGTCCTATAAGCTGAGAATAGGATGGCTGAGCATTGTTGAATATAATCGCATTCCGCAGGCGCCATAACGTCCAAGCTATTAACCATGGAATCAAACACTAAATGTATTGGACTGCCGGATCAGCACATTGTGTTGAAAAAGCAGAATGGAATAATTCATACATACCACATGTGAGATTAAAATGCAGTCCCAATTGAAGTTCAAAAAATTGCCATAATTGTCGTGCCACCATGCATTGAACAAAGAAATGATCCAAGGAGTCAACAGATGCAGAACAGCTTGGGCATATCGAAGGTAATTGGAATCCGAGACTCATAAGAACCTCAGGGAAAGGGAGAAAGCCATGTAACAACTTCCATCCAAAGAGAATGATTTTTAAAGGCATTCGCTTGTCCCATAAGTAGTTTAAATCCGGCTGGGATCCCGGCGTCGCCGAACCACTCAAAAGTCGAGCTTAAAGAAAACTTTCCATCCGTGGTAGGGTCCAAATTAAGGTGTCTTGACTATCGGTCAAAGAAGGTGGATTCGCACCACAAACTCTATTCCCATTGCTGGTAGCATCTCCAACAAAGTCGATAGATCCCAACTATATTGGACAAAAACATCCCGCAACCTAATCTTACGTAGCGAATCGTGATATTCCAAATCAAACAAGTGTTGGAGAGTACCATCACCTGACCAGTTCTCATATAGGAAGGAGCAATCACCAGAACATACATCAATTCTCAAATTTGCTCACATAATAGCATCAATCTTAAGAAGGCGCGAGTAGGACGCAGACTAGTGTAGAGTTATCGAATTCACATACTTAGCCCACAAGCCATCACCAGTCCTCCATTTCCACCACAGCTTGCAACCGTAAGCTTTGACCAAATCGTTCAAGCCTCGGACCCCAAGTCCATTCTCCAATTTTGGAAAACACAACTTGTCCCAACTTCGCCAAACACGGCGTGATTCACTACCATCCATTCCCCAAAAAAACTGAGAAAAAGTTGTTCCAGTTGATGAAGCGTAGCCTTAGGAGGGTCTATAGCTGCGAACACATGCAGTGGAATGGTACTTAGTACATGCTTGATTAAAATTAAACACCCCCCAGCCGACAATAGGCGACTTTTCCAACCTGAAATTCTGGGTGCAACAGAGTCGATCAAGTGCTGAAAATATCGGTTTCGCTTGCGCCCCTTGTAGAGTACATTGCCCAGGTATTTCATTAGCAACTATCCTTTAGGAATTCCTGTGAGCTGGGTGATTGCACGGCAGTGACTTGGTGTACAACGCTTGGATACCAAGAAAGTACTTTTGGATTTACTCACCTTCTGCCCAGTAGAGAATTCATAAGCATCCAAAAATTTAAACAATTCATTCAGTGACCTCCTGGAAGCCCTTGTAAAGATGATTAAATCATCCGCAAAGCAAAGATGACTAACCATCATGGAACCCCTGACCAAAGATAAAGGCTACCCGCCATCTTGTACCAAGATAGAGACCACGGCTCAACACTTCGACAAGTAAGATAAATAAATAAGGGATAATGGATCACCTGCTTAAGACCACGGAGGATTTAAAGAAACTGTTGGTGAACCATTGAAAAGACAGAAAAATAGCTTCCCCAAGGTTATTCATCAACAAATCAACAAAGCGTGGCTGAAAACCAAACTTTAATAACAACAGGCGAAGAAATGGCCAACTTACTTGATCAAATGCTTTCATTAAATCCAATTTAAATATGAGATTATGACCTCGTATGTTGGATCCCGTTACCGGAGTCCAATTCTTGAACCGTAAAATATGAAACTTGATCATCTTGCCTTGTAGGGTTTATTTCATTTAACCCTAATTTCAAATTGATTTCTCTTGCAAATCATAGCCTTATGACTCTTGTTTAATTTAAGACAAGGATCGCTTCAATCGGAGTTCTATAACTCAAGATATCGACAAAATACCAACATGTGATCATATCTCGATCACGCTCTCTCGACCGACCCTTTACTTGATTTCATGCCAACTCTTTCAATTTAACTCCAAATGACACCAATTCTTATGGATAGGTACCTACATGTCTCATGAATCCATGACTCAAAAATCACTTCATTTGGAGGTCTGATGAGGAAGTTATGATCAAAACAATCCTTCATATTCATATCCCGATGTATATTTGACATACTTTGGTAAAAACGCCATAACTCTTGCTACAGATGTCGGATTGATGTCATCTTTATACCAATCAATATGTACAAATCCTGATCTACAACTCATATTAGAGGCCTAAAAATGAAATTCGCACTCTAACTGGGTTGCGCCCGCGATTTACTTCTCTCGCTCCCGCGAGGAAGAGACAAACAGAAAGTTGAGGCTCTTCTGATTTTCTATGTTCGCGCCCACGAGGAAGAAACGAACAGAAAGTTGAGGCTCTTCTGATTTTCTATGTTCGCGCCCGCGAGTTATGGATCTCGCGCCCGCGAGGAAGAAACGAACAGAAAGTTGAGGCTCCTCTGATTTTCTATGGTCGCGCCCGCGAGGTATGGGTCTCGCGCCCGCGAGGAAGAAATGACCAGAATAATGAGATTTTTCCCCAAAGCCTCTTAAACCCTCACCCATGTTTTCTAACTTATTCCTAACACCAGACACACTTGTAATCTTGCAAGATTCACTTACTCTACTACTAAATACTTCATAACAACTCCAAACATCTAACTTATTTTATCATCCTATCAATTCTTGATTGATTTGTCCATCAAACCCTATATTCCTACGCAACCATCAAAGCTATCCTCATAAACAAGACTTATGCATCCTGCTAACTTTCAACCATCATAACATTTACCTACCTATATGATATTCATGCCATCTCATGCATCATCTCAAAAGATCAAAGGTCATACAATCAAGCATTACACATTAGGGTTTAAAATTCACTTTTGAATCATAACTCATTCATTCCATCTCCATCAAATCATGTCATATTTCATACAATGCTTTAGTGGGCATTTTAAGTCCAATTACATGAAACTTCAAAGTACAATATCATTCTCAAAATGCAACTAAAGCATTGTTTTACAAAAATCATTTCAATCACAAAACCAAAAGAAAACTCTTGAGTAAATGCCTTTAAGCTTGCTCCTCGGGATCCCGCCATTTCTCGGAGAATTGAGGGGGGTGAGCTTTCGCTCCGTGAGTAACACATTTATATTTATATAACAAGCATGTCTATTTAGTTATTCACACATTAAGCAATCTTTCAATGAAATCATAATACATGCATCATGTAATTTTCATCAATACATAAACATAATTTCTCACAATTCGAACATTCATAATTCTTGCAATTTCATGTAATCACATATGAAACACATCAAATGGCTCGGTAAGTCCATATTCATGGCAACCATATAGTCTCATTTCATGAGCTTATATGGGCAAATCTTGAGGAGTCCAATTAATGGATCATCCTATGCCACAATCGGGCAGGCGGGCGAAGTCTTTTCATGGTCGACGTGCACGTGATGGTTCTTGGGACTATACCTTACCCACATAACATAACAATCATGCATAACAATAAAATTGGACTGTTCTTGTCCAATTCACTATTTTCTTGAAAATCTTATCTTTCATGCATATTTCATATTGTACATTTCATGCATAAGTCATATTGTGCATTCATACTCATTTAAGCTATTTCATTCAATACTAACTCAACCATCATCAAATCATCAACATGTATTATTTTCATTTACACATAACTCATGATTAATGTCATCTACCCACAACTAACACAAGCATTTATAGCAATCATTTATACTCACTTACAAGTAACAAACATTCATTAGTGTCATTTATCAACTTAACTCATGATTAATGTCATCTACCCACAACTAACACAAGCATTTATAGCAATCATTTATACTCACTTACAAGTAACAAACATTCATTAGTGTCATTTATCAACTTGCATTAATTGCTCATAAATATAAAGATAAATATGGAACCCACCTTTAAGACTTGCTAAATCCTTGGTTTCCTTGCTACAACTCTTGTTCCTCTTCTCTTCCTTCTCTCTCTTCATTAAAAACCAAAAACCCATGTAAATCTCACTTCAATTGAGAAACCATGTTACACCTTTCATGAAATCAACTTGGAAATCACTATACCCATTCCATTCTTAGTCTTTCTAACTAAAAATCCAACTAAAATCTCACATTTAAACAAAAGGCTTACCTTAAATCTTCAACAACACCAAGAGTTTCTTGGCTCAAGATGAAGCTCTAGCTTTCCTCTTCACTTTTAACTCTTGGATTTTCTTCCAACTCCCTCTTGATCTCTTGGAAATCAAACCCTAGCCAAAGCTCTTCTTTTTTCTCCTCCTTCTTTCCTTTTCCACGACTTCTCCCTTTCTCCTCCTTTAATTTTCGTAAACTCTCTTCTTTCTCTTACTAACTCACTTCCTTCATTTCCTTTTATACTTCTTTCATTTAACTTAAGCCCATTTGCCTTTAAGCCCATCTACTCTTCTCTTCTTCTTCTTATTCTCCCACTAACACAACTCACACTACTCAAGCCCACTTCTTCATTTAAGCCCATTTCATATATATCCTCTCTTCTTTATTCATTTCATTTGGGCCCAAGGCCCAACTAGCACATTAAACTACATCTAACTCATTTAAGTCAACTAATACATTTACTAACATTAATTCTTAACACCTAACTCATTTAATGTCATATGCTAATTCATGCTAACTTTATTAAATACTATATTAATTTACCCCATTAATTTAATCATGCTTGATTTATCATTAAAAAAATTCTGGGGGTAACATCGTATCTTTCTATCAAGGTGCTGCAACAATTCATTAGTAAGAAGCACATTGTCTGTAATGTCATGTCCAGGAAGAAATGCAGACTGCTGTTCGGAGATTAATTGAGGAAGGAGGAGGTGCATGCGATCACAGATAATCCTTGTGAAGACCTTATTAATAAAATTACAAAGACTAATTGGGCGGAAATCTCCGAAAACGGTGGGACACTCCATCTTTGGAAGTAAAACAATTAGTGTGCTGCCTATACTTTTTGGAATGGGGACCCCGGCAAAAAATTCCCTCACTACATTAAGAAGATCGTCCTTAATGATAGGCCAGCATTGCTGATAAAATGTCCCATTAAACCCATCTGGACCCGCCGCACTACTTGGACTCAGATGAAATATTGCACGATAGACCTCCTCCATAGACACCAAGGCAAGGAGAGTTGTATTGTCCAAGTCACCAACTGTTGGAGTGATTATCTGTAACAAGTCGACGACGCCCACATCAAATGTAACCATTTCATCATTAATTGGGATTGGAAAAAGATGTTGCATCTTCTTTGGAGCGTATGAGAGTCTTCCATCCAATACCTTGGTCATTCTTTAATTTAGATATGTGCAACTGGATCTGCTTGCAAGAATCAAGAGTGGAAAATTGCGATTCCTATCCCCTTCGAGCCACTTTCAGACGTGTTTTTGACGCCAGAAATCCTCTTCTTCACCAAGGCCCGGAATAAATTACCGAGAAGATTTCAAATTTACTAGATCCACATCACCGAGTCGAATCAAAATCTGCTCCAAAGATTTAACAAGAGCCTCACTGTTTGACTTTATCAAACACATTCCCAAAGACATCCTTATTCCAAAGCTTAAGGACCTCCTTTCAATTTCGTGAGAACTCAGACATCCCATAACCTTCCTGGTTGTTCCTGTGAAGTTTAACGATTGATGAAATGTGGGGTGACGAATCCATATCTTGAAATTTAAAGGAAGAAGGGATCAAGTAGGAGTAGACAGATTATACAACATGGGACTATGATCGAAGTAGCACGGTTTAGTAACTCCACTGCCGAGGATGTAAACGCTGAAGCCAAGAAGAATTAAATGTAATACGATCCAATTTCTTCCACATACGACCCGATGCAGACACCAACCCATGTAAACCGCCTCCTCATTGTGGAAGTTCTTGCAACATGATCGGGACAGAATTCCACAAAATCCGCCATTGACCCCAAATCCGGATGAGCTGCCCTGACACACTCGTCCAAACTAGCTATAACATTGAAATTACCACCAACCATCCAGGAAGCATTACCTATTTGTTGCTAAAGACACAACAAATCCGCCCATAAAACACGACGTGCAGCTCGTGTACTTTTAGCATATACCCCGGCAACATAAACAGGAGAGGATGAGAAGCCTTTTATTTTCAAATGCAAGAGCTGGGAAGATTGGAAATCCACACTACAAGTTATACCATTACGACAAAGGAACCATATTTTATTACTGTCAGAAGCAAAGGAATATTGGAAGCCAAGTTTAGATTGAATCTCAGTGATACGAGCAGCCTCAATAAAAGGCTCCAAAGAAATTATACAGAAATTGCATGTATACGACACAACTTCTTCAGTCTTCGTATCGAAGCTATGTTTCCAATTCCTCGAACATTCCACACTAAGGCACTAAGCATTAGAAACGGAAGAGGGGAGGGAGTGTGAAGACCTTGTTTTAACTATTTTCGCAGTAGCAAAATAATTGTGTTTAGAGCCAGGGGGCCTTCCCCGCCGTCTGGGGACCATAGTGGAAGGAGGTTCCACATTATGCATCTGATTATAGAAGTCACGCAATTGTTGAAAAACCTCAGTTCTGGTCGAAGTAGGGGTTGGTTCCTCTTGACTACTCAAGGGGTCTGCCGTGTAAAATTCAGAACGACAGAGGATTAATGTGTCATCACATAATCGGGACAGACGAGTAGCTGGGTTTGAATTCATAAGTATCTGGTGTTCATCCATCAGTATTAACGCAACTTCATCATCGGTGCTCTGATCTTCGCCGCAGACTATCACCGGCTGACGCGGGAAACCAATTTCTTGGGAGCATGACTGCGGGGGATTGTCAAGTTCTTGACCTGGAAATTTCTGAGGCTCACGGTCGAAGGGCTTGATTGTACCTGTGGGTTCAGGTGCGGATTCTACCTGGATTTCTGGAGCGGGCGCATTTTTAGGCATTGAAGCTTTGACACTGGAGGCAAGAGGGTCAACAATTGGAAAATGGTCCTGTCGTGACAAATCACCAAGGACCTTCTCACTGGATGACGTCTTCATCGTTGCAGGAGGAGCAAGCTGTTTAGGGACATACTCTGTCCCAATTACAGAAACTCCTGAAACCGTTGTGTTTTGCTTAACAGAACCCTGAATAGGATCTGTATGGTGGTTTTGTACTCTCTTCCCTTTTAGGACATGTTGAGCGGCTACATCGTCCTGATCCGTACAAGTGCCTGTAACAGGGATTTTCAATTCTGGATTATTGACATGGCATAAGTCCTAGGAATGCCCAACATGCCAACAGTGTTGACAGTACGATGGGACCTTCTCATAGACCAATTTCTGTCAGAAACCATTAGAGCCTTCAACATCGATCCAAGCTTTATCTGGTCGGTCGTTGAGAAGATCAATTTCTACCTGTACCCTAGCCATACTTGGCCTTTTCAATGAAGCCGTTGCGGAATCAATACGTAGTGGGCATCCCACCACCGAACAAATAGCAAAAAGAGCAGATTTGTCAAAAAAATGAATTGGTAATCTGGGAAGAGATATCCAAACAGGTACCAGAGAAGACTCCCGATCCACATGGAAATGCTCATCCCACTTCAACACACGCATTGCATGCCCCCTAATGTACCAAACTGGACGAGAGAACATGCATAAAAAATCCTCCATCAATTTGAAATGGATCAAGAGATGTCGATTATTCAACAAGCCTACTTTAAGATCTCTGCGGAAATCAAAGGCTTCTAGATACTTCTGAAGTTCCTCACCCGAAGGTCTTCCCAATTTCGGATTCTGCTTATTATATCCATAGGAAAATTTGCCAACTAAAGTCCATTGAAAAGGTTGCGCCAAACGTTGAACATGCTGTTTCTTGAATGAAATAGTGGGCTCCTCAGGACGCCCAACAAGTGGCTTCATTGATCCGGATCCGTTGGAGCAGAGTCGAAGAGAAGATCTGGCGTGGCAAAGGAGGCATGGGAGCCCAAAACTTCCTTGAAACTACGCGACGAAGACGACAGTTGAGAAGGGCGCCCCCCAACCGACTATTGGAGGGTTCCCATGGTAGATCGAACGTCTGAAATGCCTTTGGAAAAAATCGCCAGAGAAGACGCCCTTACCTCACTCGCACAAAACTAAGTATATAACTGAATACCTATATTAGTATATAATAATTAATAATGACTAACATATATAGTAAATATTAACATCTACTACTTAATCAATTAATTATATTCTAATACATCTACTATTTAATTATATATTAATTATTATTAATTATAATGAATAGAATTAACAGTTAATGATTAATAATTAATTTACAAATAAATTATATTTTCATAAAACAGTTAATTTATTATATTTTAATTATTATTACTTATATCAAAATTAATTAATTAGTTAATTAAATAATTTTGTTTAAATTAATTCATAATATTTTTTATATGTATCAAATATATTGTAAAAAATTAATCAATTAATTATGTTATAATTAAATAATTAATACTTTCCTTATGAATTTACATGCCCATAAAAATTGGTGGAGAAAAAAGAAAATATGTGACGAGTTCATGCTCCAAATTTCAAGTGAATGCTCCAAATTTCAAGTGAATCTTAAACGGGATGTTCAAAACTATTATATATCTCTACACCTTCGTTATCACGATGGTGCAATTCCAGCTCATTCGTCGCTTTCACGATTGTGCAAATCTTCTGAGGATTACTTTGTGCTCTTTTGAAGCTCCCATTTTTAGGAAACAATAATTTTCATCACTTCTTCCTCTCTTTTGCTTTATCTGTAATTTCTAACTTATGTCTTTATTATTTCTTTTTTATTTTTACTTTCATTTCACCTTAACTCATTCCAATACAAGTCAAAATTTATGGCTGATTTAATTTGAAATTAATCTAAAATTCATAAAAATAATTACAGTTAATGATTAATAATTACTAGATAAATAAAACATTATTAAATATAATTAAATTTATATATAATTGATTTACTAATTAGATTATAATTAATAGAATGATAATTTATTATTATTAAGTTAATTAATTGTAAACTCACAGGTATGCAAAGATATTTTTTCTTCTTAATTTAATATATTTAAAGTATAGTTAATTAATTAATTTTGATATAATAAATAATGATTAAAATATAATAAATTCATTGATTTATTAAATTATACTTTATTTATAATTTATTTATTTATCATTAACTGTTAAGTTTATTCAATCATTATTAAAATTAATTAATGTATAATTAATTGATTGATGTATTAAAATATAATTACTAGATTAAGTAGTTAATATTAATATTTAACTTATATCTTAGTCATAATCATGTATTATTAGTTGTTAATTTTATTAATTATTATATGCTAATATTCAGGATATATATAATTCTTCAAATATTAACTAGTCACGCCTGTGACTATCAGGTGTGACCATCAACCGTAACAAGTCACAACTGTGAATTTTATTTAGTTTTCTTATTACACTTATATGATATTATAACATCTTTTATTAAATAGTTAATTAATTAATTAAAATATTATTAGTTTGTTAATTAATAATAACATAATAAATTAATAATAATATACTTAATATTTGCTAGTTAATTAATAATATTTACTAAATAATAATGTTATAATTATTAATAAATTAATTATAATATACTTAATATTTTCTCTTTAATTAATATATTTACTAAATAATAATAACATGTATGATTATTATGATTATGATTATGATTATTATTATTATTATTATTATTACATAATTTCATAATTTACGTCTATTTAATTCTTGATGCTATTTAATTCTTGGTGCTGTTTTGCAGGCCTTAATATTATAAGTTAAGCCTGGGGATGCTGCAACTATCGTTCATGTACTTTATCAGGCGTGTATCTTGTGCATGCTTATTTCGGGGTCTGTATAAGTCCCTTTTGCGGGGACTTCCTTATTACCCTATAACTTCAATGATTTCCACCTTCATGTTCATGATAACTTCGCACTGGAGGATAGAATAGTATAACTATGATGGGTATTTTTATCCATGTCATTAGAAAGAGCAGAGTTCAGCATGCAGCTCAAGTTATTTTGTAGTGGACAAGTCTGGAAAATTCTCCTGTGTAATTTTGGATCTATAAGATCATTTTTGTTCTGACGAGGAAGAATCGTTTTTTTTTTGGTTTTGTTTTGGAATCTCCGATCTGGGTGTGTTCTGATGTTTAGGATAAGCGAACTTGAAGGACCTTTTTAGTTTATTGTAGCGAGTTTGACAATTTTTTCTTTATTCTCTGAGTGATATGAAGATGAACTTGTTGCTCTTGGAGTATTAAGTCCTGAAATCAGTTTTTCTGTCCCCCTTGCGCTATCTCAATATCGCTCGTAATTTTCTTCTCTCTATAGAGAGATATTCCGGTGGTACCGTCAGGCTTGAGGATAAGTTCTTCAGTAGCTTAATCGGGAGTTTTGGTCAGGCTGGGTTGTTTAAGGAGTTTTTGAAGCTTTTTGGGTCGATGAAATCAATAGGGGTTTCTCCGTTTGCGGTCACGTTTAAAAGTCTTTTGTTGATATTGTTTAAACGTGGGCGGACCAATATGACCAAGAGTGTGTTCGACAAAATGCTTACGGGAAAGAAAACTATTGTCAGATGCACAATATTTGAAGGACTTGTCTGAGAAGGATCCTCAAGCGTTCATCTGCCACTTCTGCAATATATACTTTGCTCACACTGCTGGTGGTCGAATGATCGGGAAGAAGGTAATCCGATCAACTCATAATGAACTGCATTCTATACGGAAGTGTGATCTTTTTGTGAATAAGCCTGTATACCATTGATTTTACCTAATTTTTGATCTCATATTCATACTTGAAATCATTTGCAATTTTCATTTTAAGACTCCATCCGGGTAAAATCTTTGAATCTCCTTTTGCATCAGTTTTCTCATAAGATACGCCCTGTTTAGTTGGATGTTAATTAATGGAATAGAATGTAACAGAATGGAATGGAATGGAATGGTTTATAATAAAATGGAATGGTTTATGGTAAAAAGTTGTTTGGGAAAGATTGAAGAGTTCATAATGTAATGTAGTAAAATATTGTTTGGAAGATGGATGAAATGGAATGTAATGTATAATAAATGACTTTTATACCATTTATATTAAAATGGTTGTTGCAAGAGGTTTATTATTTTATTATTAATTATATAAAAATATTAGTATTAATTATTTAATATATTTTATTTTATTTTATTTTATTTTATGTGATTTATATTAAAATAATTTATTTATATAAAATTATATACAAACAATTAAAGAATTTTTTTACATATTTTCTATTTTTATTAATAAAATTTTTATTAAATTTTTATTAATTGTATACAATTTATTATTACTTATATAAAATATTATTATTAATTATTTAATATATTTTATTTTTATTCTATTCTATTCTTCGTGATTTATATATATAAATAATTTATTTTTATTTTCATTTATATAGAAATATATACAAACAATTAAAGAATAATTTTAAATATATTTTCTATTTTCATTAATAAAATTTTATTTATTTATTAATTATATAAAATTATTATTATTAATTATTTAATAAATTTTATTATATTAAATTTTATTTATATAAAAATAATTTATTTATTTATTTTATTTATATAGAAATATATAGAAATAAAATAATTTTTAATATATTTTTATTAATGAAAATAGAAAATATATAAAATTATTATTTAATTGTTTGTATATATTTCTATATAAATAAAATAAACAAATAAATTTTAAATATAAAATTTTATATTTTATTATTAAATATATATAATTTATTATTAATAATATAAAATTATTATTATTAATTATTTAATAAAATTTATTATATTAAATATTAATATATACAAACAAGAATAATTTTTAATATATTTTATTAATGAAAATAGAAAATATATAAAATTATTATTTAATTGTTTTATATATTTCTATATAAATAAAATAAATAAATAAATTTTAAATATAAAATTTTATATTTTATTATTAAATATAAATATTTTATTAATAATAATATGAAAATATTATTATTAATTATTTAATAAAATTTATTATATTAAATATTACTATATTTTATTTTATATATTAATATTATGATTTGGTCAGAGAGTTGATATTAAAAAGAATTATTGAAGGTATATTAGGTAGTATGTATTTATTATGTTACATTCCATCTTAAACTCTCCAAATCGGAGGTTTCTTATTTTTCATGTTTAGGATGGAATGGAGCGTAACATGAAACTCTCTGCTTCCATCCTAGTCCATTCCATTACATTATGAAACCTTCAAACAAACGGTGGAAGTGTGTTACGTTCCATTCCATTACATTATTAACCCTCGAATCAAACAGGACCTTAGGGCCTATTTGGTTGGATGTTAATTAATGGAATGGAATGGAAGGGAATGGAAGGGTTTATAATGGAATGGAATGTAATATAGTAAAAAGTTGTTTGGCAAGGATGGAAGGGTTCATAATGTAATGTAGTGAAACATTGTTTGGAAGATGGATGGAATGGAATGAAATGTATAATAAATAACTTTTATACCCTTTATATTAAAATGGTTGTTGCAATAGATTTATTATTTTATTATTAATTATATAAAAATATTAGTATTAATTATTTAATATATTTTATTTTATTTTATGTGATTTATATTAAAAATAATTTAGTTATATAAAAATATATACAAACAATTAAAGAATATTTTTTACATATTTTCTATTTTCATTAATAAATTTTTTATTAAATTTATTATTAATTATTTAAAATATTATTATTAATTATTTAATATATTTTATTTTATTTTATTATATTCCAGGTGATTTATATATAAAAATATTTTATTTTATTTTCATTTATATAGAAATATATACAAACAATTAAAGAATAACTTTTAAATATATTTTCTATTTTCATTAATAAAATTTATTTATTTTTAATTATATATAATTTATTATTAATTATATAAAATTATTATTATTAATTATTTAATAAATTTTATTATATTAAATTTTATTTATATAAAAATTTATTTATTTATTTTATTTATATAGAAATATATACAAATAAGAATAATTTTAATATATTTTATTAATGAAAATTGAAAATATATAAAAAATTTATTTAATTATTTTATATATTTCTATATAAATAAAATAAATAAATAAATGTTAAATATACAATTTTATATTTTATTATAAAATATATATAATTTATTATTAATAATATAAATATATTATTATTAATTATATAATAAAATTTATTATATTAAATATTAATATATACATACAAGAATAATTTTAATATATTTTTATTAATGAAAATAAAAATATATAAAAAATATTATTTAATTATTTTATATATTTCTATATAAATAAAATAAATAAATAAATGTTATATATAAAAGTTTATATTTTATTATAAAATATATATAATTTATTATTAATAATATAAAATATTATTATTAATTATTTAATAAAATTTATTATATTAAATATTAATATATACAAACAAAAATAATTTTAATATATTTTTATTAATGAAAATCGAAAATATATAAAATTATTATTTAATTGTTTTATATATTTCTATATAAATAAAATAAATAAATAAATTTTAAATATAAAATTTTATATTTTATTATTAAATATAAATAATTTATTATTAATAATATGAAAATATTATTATTAATTATTTAATAAAATTTATTATATTAAATATTACTATATTCTATTTGATATATTAATATTATGATTTTGTCAGAGTTGATATTAAGAAGAATTATTGAGGGTATATTAGGTAGTATGTATTTATTATGTTACGTTCCATCCTAAACCCCCCAAATCGGAGGTTTCTTATTTTCACTGTTTAGGATGGAATGGAGCGTAACATGAAACCCTCCGCTTCCATCATAGTCCATTCCATTTCATTATGAAACCTTTAAACAAACGATGGAAGTGTGTTACGTTCCATTCCATTCCATTATTAACCCTCAAATCAAATAGGACCTTAGAGTTCTATAATAAGTAGGATGGTGACATATCGCAGCTCTTGAAGAATGTTAGGGACAAGCTGAATAAAGTTGCTGAGGTACCTGGTCTTACTATTCTGAATTATCTACTTCAGTTCAATCTCTGTGTTCATAACTTGTCAACTGATAGATGAATATTTTTGGTGGCATTCAGAGCTATACTTAATATTTGCTATTTAATTACTAATATTTACTAAATAATAATGTTATAATTATTAATAAATTAATTATAATATACTTAATATTTGCTCTTTAATTAATAATATTTACTAAATAATAATAACATGCATGATTATTATTATTATTATTATTATTATTCAAATGTTAGCTTCGCCATGAAAATAGAGGCCATAGTTTGTGACCTTCAGTTTTGTGTTGAATGTGGGTTCCGAAAATACAGTTCAAACAGTATAATAAAGGCATTATGCACCTATTGAACCATAAATCGAATTTTGGCCTTGGCGTTATGAAGCGAAGACTTGAAAATATTCGACATATGCTCTGTCTCGACGTCGTCCATTATCCATGTTTATCGAGAGGTTAATAGCTTTGCGGATTTTTTAGCAAAGCTAGCTTCGGCTGGTACTTCGACTATATTCGCAACGGCACTTGATCTACCTCTTCCTCTCAGGACAATCTTACGAATGGAACAGCTTTTTGTTCCATACATACGATACAAACCATGAGTCTTACATTCTTATTTTCATTACCTTTGTACTACAATACCTCTACTCTTGTAGAGCCATGCATCAATACAATTCCTTTTCTTAAAAAAAAACATAATTTCATAATTTACGTTTATTTAATTCTTGATGATCTGTGGGTGGTCTATAGCCATAATCCATAACTTGTGAGCATGTTGATGCCTTCACAGATTCTCTATAAATTTCTTGTATAAAAGGAGTCTCATGTAATTCTTCTGGTTTTAACTTTGGATATTCCATTTCTGAGACTTCTGCCATTAATACCATTTCTTTTGAATCATTTGATTCATAATACCATTCTTCAGAAGATTCATCACTGAATTCTTCTTTTTGTGCTATTATGGTATTATTTTCTTTTGAGTTTTTAAACTCATCTCCCCAGCCATCACAAATGATTGGTTCATCTATTTCTTCAGGGATTGTATACTTTACCCAGTACTTTCCATCTCCAAGATGATCCCATATTATTCCTTTTTCTTTTTCACTTTGTATAAAGTGATCTGGAAGTATTCTTTTACCATATATTTGTTGGCTTTCTTCTTTGATAACTTTGTGTTGTATGACCAATGTATGCTCAATCAAGGTTCAACAGCATACCAAGACAGAGCATATGCAGATTTAGAATAGCTAAACTGCAAAGAAATCAAATATATTGGATAATTCCTAAGGGAATATCTTAAATTAGCATCCACTACAAGAAAACTCACGTTCTCCGACGAAAAATTCCGTCGGCGAAATGGTTAGTTCCGTCGGAAATTATATTTGCCGACGGAACCCGACGAAAGAAGAAACCGTCGTAGACAAGGCTGTTGTTATTGTTTACCGATGGAAATATTCCGTCGTAGTTTGTCAACGGTTAACCGACAAAATATTAGCCGTTGTTGTTTGATTCCGACAGAAATTTTTTTGAAAATGACGTCGGTGAAATTACCTTATCACCAACGGAATATGACCGTCGGTATTATTTAGGGACGGGACAACTGTCGCGAATATTCCGTAGTAAGTTATATATTTAACGATGGAATTTCTGCCGTCGTCAAATTTAGTCCAATTATGTGCTGACGAAATGCCCTATTCCGTCGTTAAATTATTACCGACGGAATAAGCAATTCCGTCGGTGGAAAAAAGAAGGTTTGACCCATTAGGTGCATATATTATTGGACATCCACACATCAACCAGTACATCAAAGTTTTGAATAATGACAATTGTATACAATTAGTTATACATAATGGGACATCCAGACATCAACCAGTACATCAAAGGTTTAAATAATGTCAATTGGAATACAATTGGATAAAAACACATCAAAGTAAACATAAATTGTTATGATTGTACCTTAAAATCATGAGTTTGAAAATCTAAAGTTATGGTGATCGTTGGTGGTCCTTCGGAGAGCTTCCCTTCTACTGTTCGGACGGTGGTTGCAACTGAGCCATCTGTAAAGTCTCTTCTCTCATCTTCGTCATCTGCTCTCTCATTTGTAGCTCCATCTGCTCCCTGATTCGTTGCTCCTGCTCCCTCATCCGTTGAGCCTCCCGCTCTGTCAGCTCCCTCATCCGTTGTTCCTCTCGCTCTGTCAGCTCCCTCAATCGTTGTTCCTCCAGCTCTGTCAGCTCCCTCAACCGTTGTTCCTCCCGCTCTGTCTGCCCCTCTTCCAAATTAGCAATCTTGTCCATTAATGCTTGTACTGTAGCCCGGAGCTCGATGACTTCATTGTTGTTCGATGACCTAGTGGACGCTGTTGTACTGGACATGGAAGATTGGGAATAACACGTGTTCCCATACGAACCTAGACCAAATATCCTGCCATGGCGATTCCTACCACCCACGGCCTCAAAATACGTCTGAGAAACGTCTACAGGCTGTTCCTCTTGCGACTGCCGCTCTAGGGTTTGTTGTAATTGGTCCTATAAGGTATGTGAAGTTAACATTAAGACGACAGACGGGAGGAGTATTTAGAAATTACAAAAAAGCAATAACTGGACATACATTAAGCTCTCGACAATGGTTGTTGATGAAGGTTACACCGTCATGCTTCTTTGTGTGAGTGTGCAGAAATAACTGAAGGGGGTAGGCTTCGTGCCCAACGACTTCTCCTACATGAGAAAGACTAAAATGTTAGATGTGAACTAGAAATCGTTTAAACCTCGGCAGAGGATCGTAAAGTTGTATGATATTCGCCTCTAGTTGGACAATGAAAATAAGTCAACACTGCCATAAGTGGCACCAGATAGGTAGACCATTATCATTATCCATAATACAACGAAGCTAACTATCGAAAAAATTAGTGTAAAGTGTAGATACTTACAAGTCTGTCTGCATGCTCTTGGTGAGTGATTGAGCCTCCCGTATGTACGGGAAGACTCTGTTGACCTGGGCCTCCACGTCTGTTGACCGAGTTACGTCCTGAGATGGACATTGCTGCATGTGATGCCCAATACGCCAGCCAACGATTCCATATATCTTCCGAAATAAAGCGGGGTCGTGCACCAGCCTTGTTTATCGCGTTAATGAAGTCGCGATAACGTATGAGCCCGCTCTCCTGTAATTTGTATATGCTTCCATCCAAAGTAGCGTCCCAGAAAAATGCTTTCTGATTAAAGAACAAACAAATATATGTTAGTTAATGTCAAACTATAAATATATTAATCATGACACTATATATATATATATTAATTAAATAACAGAAATAATTATTGTACCTCGAACTCATTAAAGTACAATTGTTTCGTAGCTGCAGTGATATTCTTCCACGTATATCCATCAGGTTCAATCCTTTCCTTAAAAGTGGAGGTCATCTGCCTGGAAACCATTCCAGACGGTACGAACCTAAAACAAGAAGTCATTGTAGTGTACAAATAGACCAAAAATAGAAAGTCTAAAAACAGTGCGTAATCCTATCATATTACTTACTGGTCATTGATGTAAGTGATATACTTTCGCCCATCATCTCCTACAGATCCAGGTTCCCGGACATGTCCTCCATCCCCTATTGTGGTATTGGATGATAAATGAGTTAGTGTAGGGGATGGTGTGGCATTAGTAGCAGCAGGTGATGGCTCATCTGCAACGGGAGGATGTGTAGGAGGAGGAGGTGAGTCGTCATGAGTCCCGATCGTGACGATCCACCTTGAGACGCCGCCCGCCAAACATCCCTCTAAACCTCGGCCGCATAACCTCACGTGGTCTCTTTGGTCCCATATTAATGAATGAAATACAAAATTTATCGAATTCTGTACAAATATAACAATCTTAAGAGCAATCGTTTAATGAAGTTATTTACATATAAGCCAATGTCATTGAAAGTTAACAAACAAGTTAACAACAACAAATCAACGTCAACAATTATATAATTATGACTGTGTTTACTAGATTGAAACATATACAACAACAAACATCTTTTCAACTTTGTCGAATTATGTAATGCATGAGTAAATTATTCCGTCGGATTCCATGTGACATGAGAGTCCGTATAAGTAAATGAGTCCCCCAGTTTTGGATTTCCGAGAAGCGTCCTGGCACGTTCAAAAGAAGCTCGGGAAACAGTCAGACTTCTCCCACCAAGTGAAGGCCTTTGGACACTTTCTCTCAATAACGTTTTGGCTATAGCCATACTTCGTGAGGAAATTGTAAATGTTTCACCGCTCTTGGTACAGAGGACGAATTGTCCGGATGAACTACTAGAAGGGGGAACAACAACTGATTTGTCATATCAGTCATATGTCGTAGTGTCATGGCTCTGGCCTCTACTGGCACTTATTTCTTCGTTCAGAATAAAGGACGAGCAACATGAAGTTAAAACCATCAAATTACTATTATGGTATAGGCACTTAACATCAGGAAATAAGATGTATTGAGTAAGAACACAGACGTAATAATCATAGCAAACACCTTCAAGTAGAAGATCGGTCATAGATGGCAAACGAATCGGAGTGCTTTCCGCAACGCTGTTTCCTGCAATGGTTATTCCTTGGGACGGGACAAATTTTTCACATTCCTCCCAACGGAAAGAATTATTACCATCGGGAACCATTCGCCACATCGACATCCCTTGAATAAGAATTCCAATGATTAAAAGGAATACTGTATTTGGTACAGTAAATAGTCTATTACAAAGATATATTAATTGCTATCAGAACTTAAATGTAAATTACAATCATCTTCCTCGTCGGAAGAATAAGAATCAAACTCTTCCTCTTGTTCAAATCCATTGTTACCGTCGTCGGACTCTGCAGACGAAATATCAACATAAGCATTAGAAGGATCGTGCAAAGGTTCTGTGTCATCACACGTTATTATATCATGAATAGAAGCCACGTCTTCTTGAAACGCTTCACTGTCATTTCCCTCCTCTACGTTTGTATAGGATTCAAACACTCCCCTAGGTTTAACTTTGCACACCGCCAACCAATCCGCCTTATCACGTCGTAAGCTTGGAAAAGGGACATAACACACCTGTCTTGCTTGCATAGCTAAGATGAATGGTTCAAATTGTCTCAACCGTCTACGGAAGTTGATTTCAACGACATTGTATCGGTTATGCACTTTTATTCCAACGTTTGGTGTCGGGTCATACCAGTCACATTTAAATATCACACATCGCTTAATTGGCAACGCAGGGTACTCAACTTCAAGTATTTCAATTATTTTCTCATAATAGTCCATCAATTCTCCCTGTATCGATACCCCACTGTTCATACTTGACATGGTATGAACATGTGACTCTGTATGGTATTTATATCCATTCACGAAATACACCGGATACGAGTTCACAGTTCGCAGAGGTCCCTTCGCAAGATCAGATATGAACTTGTTCATATTGGATTCTCCATGACTATGTAATGTGAAGTAGCAAAGGAAAGGGTACAATGTTATCGGAACATGTTAACATGGTGGCTAACAATAGGAATAGTTTAAAGTGAGAACTTACATATCGTGCGAACCATCGAGGGAATTGTTTTCCAACTTCGTTATTCATGTCATCCTGTGTGATACCAGGCATTACCTCGTGCAACAATGCCTCGTATAAGCTGCATATGACATGACACCAATCAGAAACGTTCAACACAATAATACCTGCAATGGAGCATACCAGTTGTGCAACTCACTGTACGAATGGAAGAACCTCCTGATAGTTCAATAAAATGTCCGTCCTGGATATGTAAAAATTGACAAGTTCCCATCCGCACCACTTGTTCCTCCCCCATCGTCGTTACGAGGAACTTATCTCGCCCTTGTACGCACATGAGGCTCAAAATAATGTCCACAAAATGTACTAGCTTCCTCAACTAAATAAGCATTACATATGGAGCCCTCAACTCTAGCTTTGTTTTTGACATTTTTTTTAGATGATGTAAATACCTATAATAAAGCATATGGTTATTACAATGTTCGGTACACACAACATGTATAAATGGGTAACGATATGATAGTACAGGAGTTACCTCTCAAATGGATACATCCATCAATATTGGACTGGACCGGCAAGTTTTGCTTCGTATGGTAAATGTACCGGTAGATGCTCCATGCAGTCAAATAAGCTAGGAGGAAAAATCCCTTCTAACTTGCATAAAATAACTGGAATTTCATTCTCTAGTTTTTTCATTTCATCTAAATTGATTTCAGAAGATGTTAAGCTTTTGAAAAACAAGCTCAACTCCGTTAATGGTTCTCATACCTTAGAAGGTAGCAACTCACGAAAGGCAATTGGAATTAGCCTTTGCATAAAAACATGACAATCATGACTTTTCATCCCAAATAATTTGTACTTTCTCATATCTACACACCTAGATAGGTTTGAAACATAACCATCAGGAAACTTGAGTCCTTTCAACCATTCACACAAACGCTCCTTTTGTTGCTTGTCCAAAGTGTAACATGCTTTCGGATATTTACCGGTACGAACATCTTTATGTAACTCATGTCTTCTACAGAGCAGTTCCAAATTAGCTCTGGATTTGGCATTGTCTTTTATCTTCCCTTCAATGTTCATAATCGTATTGAACAAGTTGTCAAACATGTTTTTCTCAATATGCATCACGTCCAGATTATGTCGTACCATATTTGTTTTCCAATATGGTAAATCCCAAAATATGCTTCGCTTTCGCCAACCAAAGTTTTGACTGATGCTTCGATTTACTTCATTGGCTTCAAATTCAGTTACTTTAAGCAAGCTCAATGCCTCAATCTCTTGCAAAATCTCAACACCACATTTCGGAGGTGGAGCTGGTTGTTTGACTGTCCTATTGTTCATGAACTTATATTTATTACGCCTAAACGGATGATCAGGAGGAAGGAATTTTCTGTGATTGTCAAACCAACTAATTTTGCCACCGGATGGAAGATAAAACGCATTTGAATCATTGTCGCAATGAGGGCAAGCCAACTTCCCAGCTGTGCTCCAACCAGATAACATGGCCAAAGCCGGGAAGTCACTTATCGTCCACATTAAAGTCGCTCTCATGACAAAATTCGTTTCAAAGATACATCATATGTTTGCACACCGTTTTCCAAAGATCTTGTAATTCTAATATCGTGGTTGTAAGTAAACATCTATTTTTCGCTGGGATTTGTTGGTCCCGCACAATAACCGTAAGAAACATGTAAGCCTCTTTCATACACATCCACGGAGCCAAATTATAAGGAGTAATTATCACCGCCAAGATGAATATTGCTGCCGGATTGACCAAAAGGTTGGAATCCATCGATCGACAATCCCAACCGCACATTCCGACTTTCAACTGCAAAGTACTGATGGGTGTCATTGAAATGCTTCCATGCTAGTGCATCTGATGGATGACGCATTACTCCATCTTCCTGATCGTGCTCAGCATGCCATCTCATGTGACATGCAGTGACATCAGATGCATAAAGTCTCTGCAGTCTCGAAGTTAGCGGGAAATAATACATCCGCTTCCATGGAACTAATTTCTGTTTCATTGCACGCTTTCGTGGCTTAAACCTCGATTGACCACAAAATTTGCACTCATCTAAGTTCACATCATCTCCCCAATACAACATACATCCCAACCGACAGCAATCAATTTTTTGCACTAGCAACCCAAGACTCCGAATCAGTTTCTTCATATTATAAAGTCATCAACCATTGAATGATCGTGGTAGTGATTCAAGATACCACCTGAATGTTATCAAAGCTACGATCCGATATGTGTCATTCACTCTTAACGTTCAAAATTCGCGCAATTGAAGACAATTGCGTCATTTTCTGACAACCGGGCCACAATTCTCGGTCAGCAGCCTGGAGTAAGTCAAAAAATTTCCGTGCTTCTACATTTGGTTCTTCTTCAACATTTATCGTATTTGTCTCAAAGGTGCAACCGACCCCATCAAAGACCATTTGCCTGTACGCGTTTTTTGTTCCATGAACAAAATGCCCTCTACTTCCAACCTCCCCTTCATACTCATTTACGTTGACAGACATTTGTGCTTCATTCCCCCTTGAGGTGCTACAAATTAACGGTTCGCCATGTCGTGTCCACTCAAAATAATTTGGCACAAACCCTTTTCGCAACAAATGCAACTTAACTTCATCAAGAGTAAGGAAACATTTGTGCTTGCACTTGCTACATGGACATTTGATCTTTTGTCCATCCATATATGCATGTTAAGAGCATGCATAATGAATAAAACTGTCAACTCCATGCACGAATTCAGGATTAATGAAGCCAGCAGGGGTTAATCGTCTATACATCCAAGATCTATCCTGCCAGCTCATAGCTGCGATACTGTTAATTTCAATAAGTTAATCAATTGTCAGTTTAATTCATGTATGACACATATAACAACGTATGTCAGTATCATTAATTGTTATACGAGGATCATCTTTGAAAGTTCGCAAAGATTTCTCTTATCACATAATCATCCCCCTCTTACACATAAGAGAGCCCCCTGTAAGTGAAAATACAGTTCTATATTGGACAAGTAAAGCCAACTCACAACTAATCTCTAAACTACATGTCCATACTTTGTCTTGTCAACAACTCATGTTACTTTTCAAGAATTAAACATTAATAATCTCAAAGCAATTCACAACCAAACAAAATTTTCTTATAACATCAAATAATATTAACAAATATATGCTTAAAGTTACCACAATTGAAGTAAAAGTATAGTTGTCATTTCAATACCTGCGTAGGCTTATCTTAACGTTCCTCCAAAGTATAAATACTGGGGACAATACAGTTCCTACAACAAACAAAATAAAATTGTGTCTTATCATATCGAGGCGTCGTAGCATTTATCATACAATGATTGAACTCTAATTTATTGAAATGACTAATATAAGAATGTAAAATGTTTGTTATATATGGAATTATTTTTAATTTTATTTTCTTGTTCTACTTGATTTGAATTAAAATGATTGTTATATATGTTATATCTTTCTATTATAATAAGGAAAATCATTCATTGATATATTTAATAATCTATTAAACAAAAAAAAGTATAAATTTGTAATATTAAAAAAATAATTAATTTATGTGAGTAATTTGAAAATAACCTTTTATTAATTAGGAATAATTATAACGTATTAGTAGATTTTTAAAACTCCGCACGTCAACAAAATTTCTAGGTTGTAATTGTAAATATTTTAAATTTTATTTCTTTAAGAGGGTTAAATGTTTAGAGTTTACTTGTAGTATGCATACCCTAAGTGATTTGCATTTCCAATTAAATTCAACAGTTTTTAAAATTATTTAATAATAATGATAAAATTATAAGTTGCAATTAGGTAATAAATGAGGAAGATTTAAAACTAATATATGCATGCATCCTATCATCATCTTGGTCCTCTATCCTCAAGTTTCTCTTTTTAATTCTTAAATTAAAAAGTACCTTTTTAACATAAAATTTAAATAATTAAACCACAACCCTTCTTGATTATTAAAAATGATTTTTAAATCTAAATTGAAGTATTTTTCAATTGATAGATTACTACAATTAAAAATTAACTTAAATAAAAATTATAAATTTCATTGAATTAATATGAAAATTAAATTTATTTAATATTTTAAAATTATTTTTAATATTGAAGGTTAGTCTGTTAATGATACTTAATTAGCTCTCTGTAACCCTTTTGGACTGAAGAACCTAGCTTACAACTATATAATTATAGGTCTATGGCTGAGTCGTTGGTACTGCTTAGCTCTCTGCAGCCATTCAAGTTATAATGTTGTGAGGATTTATCTTTGAAGGCTTGGGTTTTACAAATATTCCTTCTCCACAATTTATTGTGTATTGCATGTGATTTTTCCTACATCATCTAAGTGTATTTGTACTGATATAAGCTGTATATTGTGTGAGCAGCTTATTGGATTTTGTGGGGTGATATAAACTCTCTTAGTAAGTTTTGATTCCTCACAACTATATTTTTCAAACCAACTATCACAAGCTTTACAGTGGTGACTCCGATAAATGTCAGTTGCAATATATTTACTTCTAAGTATGGTTTCCAATTGTATTCACTTGTACTTGAATTATAATTTAGTATTGAATATCCAAATTTAATACCACCATAACGAAGCTAAAATTTACTTTAAAACGACCATGTACTAATTTCTTAACAGCATCCAATGACATGTTCTAAATTTGGACAGATTGGAAACCATTGAATCTACAACCTATAATATTCAACACAAGACTGATGCTATGAATAACTATTATGAGTGGGAACCTACCCTACGATGGTTTATCATTCAATCCAAATCTGGGAAAGTTAACGTAGTGCTACTCAAAATACCATTCATAACAAACCATTATCTACATGATTTGGAGGGAGAAATTAACAAATCAAATGAATAATCTTCAAATCAGTTCAAACGAAATACAATATCCATGTACAACACCCACAAACTTCTGGATTTTACCTTCTGACAACGTCGAGGGAGAGAGGAGCAACCAACGTTCTTTGGAGATGGAGAAGGGAACGCCGCCACGTCGACGGAGAAGACGGAAGGAGAAGCAGAGTGGGTCGCCGGAGGAAATGAGAGAGAAAGAGAAGAGGAGAGTCGGGGAAGGAGAGAAGGAAAACGGCTGCGCAGAGATTTAATTTTATTTTAGCGACAGAACTTATCCGTCGGTATAATTAAAATATACCGTCGGTGAGTTAAATCTGGAAACCTAATATACAGACGACGTTTTTCTGTCGGTGACATTTTTCCCTCCGAAATGTTGCCGACTGAATTTTAATTCCGTCCCTATTTACAGACGGAATAATTTTCAACGACATATTTTCGTCGCCGAATTGTTTTCCCTATACCCTTGGCAACGGATTTGGTGACCGTCGTAAATGGTCTTCTTTAATATAGCGACGGATTTGTTATTGTCGGTGACCCATTTCTACCGACAAGTTCACCGACCGATTATTTTATTTCGTTCCTATTTACAGACTGAATTATTTCCATCGGCATATTTCCGTCGCAAAAAGGCCCCGGAAAAATTTTCCTCCAACTTTGGCAACGGAATTCTTGACCGTCGGAAATAATCTTCATTTAACCGACGGAATAGTTTTTTCGTCGCAATTAACAGACGCTATATTGTCCGTCGGTATATTTCCGTCGCTATATGACGATTTTCTTGTAGTGATCAATGTCTGGAAGATCCTTTATGACTCCAGAGTTATCTGAAAAATTCTTCAGAAAGCTACCAGAGTTATTCAACTATTTGAATTTGTGGTGTGAAGTATTGCTCAAATATTATTTGTGCAATTTTATCTCCTATATCCACAAAATATGCTTCAGGATTAAAATTGACTAATAAAACATAAATAATACCTCGATAATCTGTGTCAATTACTCCTGCAGTAACATCTACGCCTTTCTGTGAAATTGATGACTTTCCTGCTATTCTTCCATAAATGTTTTTGCTGTCAATTTCCATTCTTATCCCTGTTGATATTGATTTTCTTTGTCCAGGTTGTATGACTACACAGTCTATACTGTATAAATCATATCCTGCAGTGATACCAATTCTACACTTTTTCCCCAGATGTGATCTTGCTAGACACAAAGGTTTTTGTGCGGAGTATAGCAAAATGAGTAACAAAGATAGAGTTTATTTGCTTTTGTGGAAGAAAAGTGGAGGATTATTGAGCGTTGTGTGGTGCTTCAGTTGTGTCCTCTTAGGTTACATATGATGGTTTTTATAGCCGAGAACCTAACTATTACAAGAATAATTGATGATAGTAGGATAATTATTTCGGGTGCGCATTGGGCCCCATAGCGAATAATTCAATCCTCTTTCCAGCAATTATTTCTTGTCTTTTTGTGGAATTATTAGTTCCACTAGTTAAAGTGAACGACAAGTGTTCGTTCCAAAATAAAAGACACACTTAGTGGACTATCCACTTAATGTACATAATTGTAAAGGACAAAGGAATCTCCTTTTTCCTTTATGCTGTTGGCCATTATTCTTCTTTTGGCCATTTTTGATGGACATGTTTCTGGTGTGACGGTGGTGTTCTTGTCACGGGTCTAAGGGATCTTGTGCCAGCTGCCAATTCTGCTACAGATCGATAGTGACGTGGATGTCTACGTTCTTCGTCATCTGATGTTTTTAGCTGATAAGCTCTTGATGTTCCTTCATCTCTTTGGCTGAATTTTAGAGGTTGCTGTTCATCTTCTTCTTGAAGAAGATCATCTTCATCCTCTTTTAATTCTTCTATGGTCTTTTTCAGCTCCTGTACTTCTTGTTGAAGGCGAATGACTTCTTGATGATGAAATTCTGCCAGAGGACCTTCCCTTGGTTCTTGCTCAATAAAGATTTCCTCATTGAGGCTTATACCATAATAAATTAAATATTCAAAGGCTTCATTAAAAGAATAAAACCCTTTATATTTTGGTTTGGCCATCTGAGCTGCTTTTGTCATGAGTGTGGAATAATAGCAGTATATCCCACGATCAGGTCTATTTACTAGAGTATAGTAAGAGTAGTTCTTACCCATAGGAGGCTGCATGATTTTGCTGAAGTAGTATTGTAAAGCGCAACACGCACTTTGTTTTTGTTTACTACTGTTAGCCTTCCAGATCGCATCTAGTAAACACTTCTAGTTTTCATCTAGTGGTAGATTCTCCAGCGGTCGATATGCTTTTGGATCATTTTGACCCGATATTGGTAACTGTGTTTTGCCGAAGCGACAAAACCTTCTTTCTTCCTCTTCAATCAGTGAGGACTGTTTCTTCCAATTTTCTATGATCTCTCCTACTGAAATATGCCCTGCAAGCTTTTCCCGAGCAGGTCTTGGGCTTGTTTCTTTTTCCATGTGTCGAGGTTTTGCAGTCCTTCTATGGCTTGCGGAAGATTCTTCAGAACTTGTGCTTCCTTTATGCTTAAACTGCTTCTTGTAGAGATCATTGAGTGAAGTGTAGGGTTTCTTATAATGACTTCCTCGTCTTTCTTCTCTTGCGATTTGCTTGTCTTTCCGATCCATGCTAATTTAAGTACTATTCTTGAAAGCTGATCTGCAAGAAGATTTTTCTTTCCTTCGATATGTTCGAAGACAATCTTTACCCCAATGCCAGTTATATAATCTACAAAATTAATCCATCGTACCCTTGAGGGTTTGTTTTGGGATTGCTTATTGTAGAAGCTAATAATAGCTTGGAAGTTCGTACGTAAAGTGATTTCTTTTTGATCCATATAATGAATCTTTAGAGAATTAAGGGTGTTGATGCAAGCATATATTTCTGCATCAATCGTTGATTGAATACAGTCAAATTTTCCACTTGCATAAGCGAAGACTTTTTCTTCACTTCTTGGTGACCCTTTGTTTTTCTTCCATTTAGCAATTCCACCCCATCCTTCCATACATCCATCAGTTTCTAGGATTATGTAGGATTCATATGGAGGTAATTCCATTTCTGGAAGATTCTGAATTATTTTTCTTATTTTTCTTACTATCTCCCAATCCATATTACTCATTCGTTTGTCTGAATTTGGGGATGTTTTATTGTACAGTGGTCCAACAAGTATTCCTAATTTAGAAATATAATTTCTTGCATAATTGAGGATTCCCAACCATGACCTTAAACCTTTCTTTTCTTTTAGCTGTTCATCTGGAAAATCAGCTAATTTCTTTATTATATTAGGCTGAAGCCTAATTTTTCTGTTGCCTATTATGGCTCCAAGGAACTCAATTTCAGATGTTCCTACAGTTATTTTTTCTTTTGATAGGACAAGTCCATATCTTTTGCAAATCTCAAAAAATATTTGCAAATGGTTTCTGTGATCTTTTTCTGTTTCAGAAAAGATGAGAATATCATCTATATAGGTAGTGATGTATTCCTCATGTCCTTTGAAACACTGATCTATTTTTCTTTGAAAAATAGCTGGTGCATTTTTTAGTCCAAATGGCATAACTAGCCATTCATAAAGCCCATCTGGTACCAAGAAGGCAGTCCATGGGATTGATTCTTGATCCATAGCTATTTGATGAAACCCACTTTTCAAATCAAATTTGCTATAAATCTTACTGTTTCCTACTTTCTTTAGGATTGTATTAATCCCTGGGAGGGAATACTGATCTTTATATGTATTTTCATTTAGTTTTCTGTAGTCAAAGACCATTCTTTACCATGTTTGACTTCTCCAGCCGCTGAATCTTGTGTTGTACCAGAGTAGACAATCATTGCCATCGTTCTGTGTCTTGACTTTGAAGGTCTTATTACTCCCAAGTCCAGTAAGATTTTTATATGTTTTCTGAATTGGGCTTCCATCATAGGAGTAACATGTTTTAAGGACTTGTCTTGGATAATAAGGTCCGGATTGATTATTTCAATCTTACAGACTATACTATTCTTGGCCCAATGTTTCTGTGGATCTTTTCCAATGAATTCTAGATCCTCCATTTCTTTTAGTATTTTTACTATTTCCTTTGAGTATTTTGGAATACTCCTACCAATATTATAATATACCATATTCTTAATGGTATAGTATTCATCAGCTTCTAACTCCAATTCTTCAATAGCTAATTTAGCTATTTTAATTTCTGTACTTGTTGATACTTTTGACAAGTTTTTGTAGAATGTAACTGTATTACCTTCAAGTCGAATCCCACCTTTTTGGGATCTGATGAAGTTACATCCTATTATTACCTGAATGCCATCCAATGGTGTCATAGGGATACAAATAGTAAAAGGTATCCGATAACTATTATCCCCAATCATCATGATGCCATTCCTTAATTTCTGTTCTGCCTTAAAGACCGAATTTATACCTGTGATTTCAATAAAGTATCCAATTTTTTCTTTTGCTATTTCCGGAATAGCATCAATTTTGACACAGCTTCTTGTTGATCTCGTGTCCAAAATTGCTCTTAACACAAATGGCTGAACTCCAGGTATTTGATATTCAATATCAAAATTATATAATTGATTATTAATCTTTCCTTTTGGCTCTGTCAAGGCTAATATTCTTTCTTGAGTGAATAGTATCACTTCTTCATCTTCATTATTTCTTTTGTCAAGAGGACTTGACATCCTTTCTGTTTCAGATATCTCTTCAACTATCTGAATTTGTGGTGTGAAGTATTGCTCAAATATTATTTGTGCAATTTTATCTCCTATATCCACAAAATATGCTTCAGGATTAAAATTGACTAATAAAACATAAATAATACCTCGATAATCTGTGTCAATTACTCCTGCAGTAACATTTACGCCTTTCTGTGAAATTGATGACTTTCCTGCTATTCTTCTATAAATGTTTTTGCTGTCAATTTCCATTCTTATCCCTGTTGATATTGATTTTCTTTGTCCAGGTTGTATGACTACACAGTCTATACTGTATAAATCATATCCTACAGCACCTTCTGTTCTTCTGTCAGGGATCGTAGCATGTGCTACAGTTTTCACAAATTTCACAGTAGGTATCACCACGCTCTGCTGACACTCTGATAATGGTTGTTGAGCAGGTTCAGTGATTTTGAGACATCTATTAGATGCTCTTAACTCATATTTGAGTCTGTCTTCATTTATATTCTTTAACTGATTAAATTCCTGTTTAAGGAAATTATCAGTAATATTGTCTAATCGCTGATTTTCAATGATTAGTACTTGATTTTCTTTGAGTATTTGCGTGATATACTCTGACAATTGTTGAATAACATTGTCTTTTTGTACCAATGGTGGGACATATGTTGACTGTCGTCGTTCAATCCTTTTTTCCATATAAACCATAGCACAAAATGCACATATAGTTAATGTACATAGTGGACAATGTATTCTTTGATAAGACGTAGTATGTGCTTTGCAATAATAGCAATTTTCATATCCAATTGCTAAAATTGGTTGATTTTCTTGCCACTTATGATTACATTCTTGTATTTCTTTTGGTAGAGATATTTTCTCTAACCATGAAGGAATTTCTTTATCTGTTATTACAAACAGATATTCCATAGGGTCCATTGTAAAAGTGTTGAGAATATTTTGATGATCTGGATCTTCTCCTTCAGATATAGATAGTATTCCATCACTATCTGGTTCATTTAGATCTACTGATACTATATCCCATTCTTCTGGAAGTTGTAAATCATTGATCATCGCAACTCTTGAAATATTTCCCTTCTGATTTTTACAGTCCCTAGCATAATGACCTGTTTCTCCACAGGTGTAACATCGACATTTATGAGTTGGTGGTTTCTTTCTTTTGAAAACCCTTACATGTGTATCATGTGTCTTTCCTTTGTATGTTTTTGCCTTTCTGAGACCGTATTTCCTGTTTTCTTTATAATACCCTGGAATAGGTATTTTTGTACATAAGAGACTTATATTTGCTCTTTAATTAATAATATTTACTAAATAATAATAACATGCATGATTATTATTATTATCATTATTATTATTATTATTACATAATTTCATAATTTACGTTTATTTAATTCTTGATGCTGTTTAATTCTTGGTGCTGTTTTGCAGGCCTTAATATTAGAAGTTAAGCCTGGGGATGCTGCAACTATCGTTCATGTACTTTATCAGGCGTGTATCTTGTGCATGCTTATTTCGGGGTCCGTATAAGTCCCTTTTGCGGGGACTTCCTTATTACCCTATAACTTCAATGATTTCCACCTTCATGTTCATGATAACTTCGCACTGGAGGATAGAATAGTATAACTATGATGGGTATTTTTATCCATGTCATTAGAAAGAGCAGAGTTCAGCATGCAGCTCAAGTTATTTTGTAGTGGACAAGTCTGGAAAATTCTCCTGTGTAATTTTGGATTTATAAGATCATTTTTGTTCTGACGAGGAAGAATCGTTTTTTTTTCCTGGTTTTGTTTTGGAATCTCCGATTTGGGTGTGTTCTGATGTTTAGGATAAGCGAACTTGAAGGACCTTTTTAGTTTATTGTAGCGAGTTTGACAATTTTTTCTTTATTCTCTGAGTGATATGAAGATGAACTTGTTGCTCTTGGAGTATTAAGTCCTGAAATCAGTTTTTCTGTCCCCCTTGCGCTATCTCAATATCGCTCGTAATTTTCTTCTCTCTATAGAGAGATATTCCGGTGGTACCGTCAGGCTTGAGGATAAGTTCTTCAGTAGCTTAATCGGGGGTTTTGGTTAGGCTGGGTTGTTTAAGGAGTTTTTGAAGCTTTTTGGGTCGATGAAATCAATAGGGGTTTCTCCGTCTGCGGTCACGTTTAAAAGTCTTTTGTTGATATTGCTTAAACGTGGGCGGACCAATATGACCAAGAGTGTGTTCGACCAAATGCTTACGGGAAAGAAAACTATTGTCAGATGCACAATATTTGAAGGACTTGTCTGAGAAGGATCCTCAAGCGTTCATCTGCCACTTCTGCAATATATACTTTGCTCACACTGCTGGTGGTCGAATGATCGTGAAGAAGGTAATCCGATCAACTCATAATGAACTGCATTCTATACGGAAGTGTGATCTTTTTGTGAATAAGCCTGTATACCATTGATTTTACCTAATTTTTGATCTCATATTCATACTTGAAATCATTTGCAATTTTCATTTTAAGACTCCATCCGGGTAAAATCTTTGAATCTCCTTTTGCATCAATTTTCTCGTAAGATACTTACTTAGGCCCTGTTTGGTTGGATGTTAATTAATGGAATGAAATGTAATAGAATGGAATGGAATGGAATGGTTTATAATGAAATGGAATGGTTTATGGTAAAAAGTTGTTTGGGAAAGATTGAAAGGTTCATAATGTAATGTAGTAAAATATTATTTGGAAAATGGATGGAATGGAATGTAATGTATAATAAATGACTTTTATACCCTTTATATTAAAATGGTTGTTGCAAGAGGTTTATTATTTTATTATTAATTATATAAAAATATTAGTATTAATTATTTAATATATTTTATTTTATTTTATTTTATGTGATTTATATTAAAATAATTTATTTATATAAAATTATATGCAAACAATTAAAGAATATATTTTTTATACATATTTTCTATTTTATTAATAAATTTTTTATTAATTGTATACAATTTATTATTACTTATATAAAATATTATTATTAATTATTTAATATATTTTATTTTATTCTATTTTATTCTTCGTGATTTATATATAAAATAATTTATTTTTATTTTCATTTATATAGAAATATATACAAACAATTAAAGAATAATTTTAAATATATTTTCTATTTTCATTAATAAAATTTTATTTATATATTAATTATATAAAATTATTATTATTAATTATTTAATAAATTTTATTATATTAAATTTTATTTATATAAAAATAATTTATTTATTTATTTTATTTATATAGAAATATATACAAATAAGAATAATTTTAATATATTTTTATTAATGAAAATAGAAAATATATAAAATTATTATTTAATTGTTTGTATATATTTCTATATAAATAAAATAAACAAATAAATTTTAAATATAAAATTTTATATTTTATTATTAAATATATATAATTTATTATTAATAATATAAAATATTATTATTAATTATTTAATAAAATTTATTATATTAAATATTAATATATACAAACAAGAATAATTTTTAATATATTTTTATTAATGAAAATAGAAAATATATAAAATTATTATTTAATTGTTTTATATATTTCTATATAAATAAAATAAATAAATAAATTTTAAATATAAAATTTTATATTTTATTATTAAATATAAATAATTTATTATTAATAATATGAAAATATTATTATTAATTATTTAATAAAATTTATTATATTAAATATTACTATATTTTATTTGATATATTAATATTATGATTTGGTCATAGAGTTGATATTAAAAAGAATTATTGAGGTTACATTAAGTAGTATGTATTTATTATGTTACATTACATCTTAAACTCTCCAAATCGGAGGTTTCTTATTTTCACTGTTTAGGATGGAATGGAGCGTAACATGAAACCCTCCGCTTCCATCATAGTCCATTCCATTCCATTATGAAACCTTTAAACAAATGATGGAAGTGTGTTACGTTCCATTCCATTCCATTATTAACCCTCAAATCAAACAGGACCTTAGAGTTCTATAATAAGTAGGAAGGTGACATACGCAGCTCTTGAAGAATGTTAGGGACAAGCTGAATAAAGTTGCTGAGGTACCTGGTCTTACTATTCTGAATTATCTACTTCAGTTCAATCTCTGTGTTCATAACTTGTCAACTGATAGATGAATAGTTTTGGTGGCATTCAGAGCTGGACTAGAGAGGAGAAGAATCATTGTCTGGAAGAAACTGAAAAATCATTCAAGTATTCGGGAGATATCCTGCGATTAATACTTTCATGATGTTTTTAATTGCTTGAATCTTGTATATTAGTGCAAGATCCTGATTTAAAAATCCTTTCTTCTTATTCTTTTCTTGTAACTCTCACAATCAATGAAATTGTAATATAATCTCCTTATCAAGTAACATATATGCAATTATATAGTTGATAATAATAATTAATTATATAGTTAATAATAACTATATGATTAATTTTATTTCTTCATTTAGTTTTACTAATTCATTTTAGTATTCTAATTTATACATTTTAATAATTCTATCACATTAACAAATTTTAACCTTGTTAATTCCTTTCTTATTATATATTTCAAAATTTAAATATTTATAAATTTTCACAAAATTTTAAATTACACTATATTTATTTATACATTAAACAATATAAGATGTTACACTAAATTTTTTAATTATTTTAATTAACTAAAATATTACAAACTTATATTTTATAAAATTAATAAGTTACACCCATGATTAATAATATATTTTTTACTTAAATATTATAATATTTATATTTACTTTGTATACTTTAGCCGTCTATAACAAATATCTATGGTCGAATCCATTTTGAATTCGAAAGAAGCATTGCTTGTGAAATATGTGTTAGTGTATGTCCTATAGATATACTTGTTGTTAATTGGAAATTGGAAAGTAATACTCGAAAGAAAGAGTTGCATTATATATTTCTTAAATTTTTCTATTTTTATTTCAAATTTTACTAACTAATTTCACTAATTGCTTTTAATATTTTAACTTATATATTTTAATAATTCTATTATAATTCATTTCTTATTATATATTTCAAAATTTTCTTTTAGTCATGACACTTGATTTATGTTTTTACTTTTTAATTACATATTATAATATTTGTATTTAGTTTGTATTTTTTATCCATTTATAACAAATACATTATACTATATATTTTCTTTATTTTTATTTTTCATTCCAAAATTTTGCTAACTAATTTTACTAATTCATTTTAATATTCTAACTTATATATTTTAAATAATTCTATTTTAATTCTTTTCTTAGTATACACTTAAAATTTTCAAAATTTATAATTTTATCACAAAATTTTAAATGATATATGTTTTTTACTTATATATTATAATATTTGTATTTACTTTGCATATTTTATCTATTTATAACAAATACATTGTAGTATACATTTCCTTAATTTTTAGTTTTTCATTTCAAATTTTAATTATTCATTTTAATATTGTAACTTATATATTTTAATATAACAAATTTTAACCTTGTTAACAAAGTATACATTTCAAAATTTAAAGTTTTATAATTTAAATTTTTTGTATAAAATTTTAAGTTACACAATATTTATTTATATATTAAATAATATAATATTTTTAAAAATACTCCTACAATTAAATTAAACATAAATAATCGTAGAAAGAGGTGTTAGGGTAAAGTAACATTAAGACGGTAGTGCGTGCCGGGGGCTGTTCTGTCTAATTAACCGTAGACGAAAAGAGATCGAGAGTTGCTCTCCTCTTTTTGATGGCTGTTTTCGTACAAACAAAAGAGTGAAACCCTAACAATCCCTTCTCATCCTTCCTTCGATATTTTTCCGCAGACACAAAGCCAAAGCTAAAGCCTTGCTTGCTCTTCACACTCTGCCCGATTCAGATCCATATATATTATATCCAAATAATCTCCTTTTGAGGTACTCACTCCTCAGAATCGTTTACGAGAGAAACCCTAACAATCCCTCCTCTTTCCTTTTCGATTATTCTGATTTTCCATTTAAAGTGGTGCTTCACATTCTGGGTTCACTCATTAGAGTTTTTGTTTGTGACTACTTGTTTTTAGTTTCTACTTTCTGATTAGCTTTCATTATCTTCCTAATCCCTTTCGCTCTTTTACGTTTGGATTTTATAATATGTTATGTATCATAAAGTTGCCAATAATCTGCATCATAGAGTTAATTTCCTTTTCATTTCTGTTTTTCGTGTCTAATATATTTTTATCTTCTCTGCGTTTTGGTTTCAGGATCAAGTGATCAACTGATTTTGGGCCTTCGTGATTGTAAATTACCATCTTTGGCTCCACCAACCGTAAGTGGGCATTATATTACTGCGCATTTGCGCTGTATGTATCTGCTAGTATATATATATATGAATAGAATATAAGTTGCTCGTACATATATACAGTCACGCATTGTATCCGTATAAATAATTTTTGTCCATTTAAAACCTTAACCTAAAAAATCAAAAGAAAAGTAAAGATTGAAAGAGTCTCTCTCCATCTGTCACTGGTTCTGTAAACAGAGAAAGCTCTGATTGTGTTCTCCTTCTTGTTAGCAAATTTCTCGATCTGCTTTTTCCTTCTCTGTTTAATTACAATTGCTTCAAGTCTTCAAGGTTTGTTTCTCTCTCTCTCTCTCTCTCAATTTCCAGTTGTTTCTGTTTGTTTCTACGAAATGTGAGCGTTTGTGTATTTATTGTCTGCAGATACACAATTGTTTGTTTCTTTAACTGTGTTCCTGGAAGTGGTTACGAATTCCTTACCCTTTCTTGTTCTTTTGTGAATGAACTTTATAAATTATATATTTTTTAATTCAAATACATTTACTCTTATACCCTTGGGACCAGGAGCTGCTTTTGTTTTGATTGGCCGAACAAAACCTAGCAGCAGCGCGAGTTGAATTGCTCCTCCACTGCCTGCCAATTCTTGATTACTTCTGCCCTCTCTGGCTCCCTGGCTCTCTCTCTTCTCAACATAAACTTGCTTGTCTTTCGTTGGAATGCCCTTCGATTCCCACTACTGAATCACAGGTATACATGTTTGCACGACTAGATTATTACACCTGTGTTTGGGTTTTATTTTATGGACTTTGATTTCCTTATATTCTGAGGGTAATTTGATTCTGGACTCTTGTTCTTGTTTGTGAACGAACTTTATAAATTTTACCGGATTGAATTATATATAGTTGGGTGTTGGTTTTGCCTGAATTGTTTTCTTTTTTTTTTTCTTTATTCTTTTGTTATCCATTATGATTACTAGTTTTCTTTGTTGAGGGATGTTATTTGACTCCGTATTTCTACATCTTTTTTTTCTCCCTTTTGGGCAAATTGATTTTGCTACTATGTTTTTGCTTCTGCTGCTTATTCACCTTTATGAGAACTATACCATGGACGGCTAATTCTAATTTATAATGCTTCTCTTTAGTAGTAAATGGATCAGTACATTTGAATAGCTTGTATATATTTCAGTAACATAAAATTGCGTGCCATTTCAAGATCTTTAAATCTTGTTTCTTTTGCAGTGCCCGTCACTTGTGTGAAATGACTACAGAGGGTGGTAAAAGTTTTGCAAGGAGGGACCGTCTCTTGGAGATTGAGGCCAGGGCTCGAAGTTGGTGGGATGAGAAAAATGTTTTCAGGGCTGAAGCTCATGACAGCCCTCCTGAATGTGGAGAGAAGTTTTTTGGAAACTTTCCATTCCCTTATATGAATGGATTTTTGCATCTTGGCCATGGATTTTCACTTTCGAAGCTTGAATTTGCTGCTGCTTATCATAGATTGAGGGGTGCCAATGTGCTCTTACCATTTGCTTTCCACTGCACCGGAATGCCCATAAAGGCCTCAGCTGACAAGCTTAAGCGGGAGATTCAACAGTTTGGTGACCCACCTGTATTCAACAAAGAGGTCGAGGAGCAAGCAGAGCCCCAAACAGAGCTTGAGAGTGCAGATGGAGCTCCACCATCAAATAAGTTCAAGGGGAAAAAGTCAAAAGCTGCCTCAAAATCTGGAGGACAAATGTTCCAGTGGGAGATCATGCGAAGTTTTGGGCTTCTAGAGAGTGAGATATCAAAGTTTCAAGATCCTTATGAATGGTTAAAATTCTTTCCCCCATTGACCATGGAGGATCTCAAGGCTTTTGGCCTGGGTTGTGATTGGAGACGATCGTTTGTGACTACAGATATGAACCCATACTTTGATTCATTTGTTAAGTGGCAGATGAGGAAGTTGAAATCAATGGGCAAGATTGTCAAAGATGTTAGATATACAATCTACTCTCCCTTGGATGGCCAGCCATGTGCTGACCATGACAGGGCAAGTGGTGAAGGAGTTCAGCCTCAAGAATACACGATCATCAAGATGGAGGTGCTGCCTCCTTTTCCCCCAAAATTTAAACATTTGGAGGGTAAAAAGATCTATTTAGCTGCTGCTACATTGAGACCTGAGACTATGTTTGGACAAACAAATGCATGGGTATTGCCTGATGGGAAGTATGGAGCTTTTGAAATTAATGATAGTGATTTGTTCATTCTCACAGAGAGAGCAGCACGTAATCTTTCCTATCAAAATTTCTCGAGGATCCCTCAAAAACATAATTGCTTGCTTGAACTGACAGGCTATGATCTGATTGGTCTTCCTCTGAAGTCCCCACTATCAGTTAATAAGGTCATATATGCTCTTCCAATGTTGACTATTCTTACAGATAAAGGTACAGGTATTGTGACCAGTGTACCTAGTGATGCCCCAGATGACTATATGGCACTGCATGATTTGAAGGTCAAACCAGCTCTAAGGGCAAAGTATGGACTGAAGGACGAATGGATAATGCCCTTTGAGATCATTCCCATCATTGAGATCCCAGAACTTGGGGATAAGGCTGCAGAAAAAGTTTGCTTGGATTTAAAAATCAAGAGCCAAAATGACAAAGAGAAGCTTGCTGAGGCAAAGAGGTTGACATACCTTAGAGGTTTTACAGAGGGCACAATGCTTGTTGATTCATATAAAGGTATGAAAGTTCAGGAAGTGAAACCTTTGATTAAGGCAAAGCTAATTGAAACGGGTGAGGCTATTGTCTATAGTGAACCAGAGAGGAGGGTCATTTCGAGGTCAGGTGACGAATGTGTTGTGGCTCTTACAGATCAATGGTACATCACCTATGGTGAAAAAGAGTGGAAGAAATTGGCTGAGGAATGTTTATCTTCTATGAATCTCTTCTTCGATGAGACACGGCATGGATTTGAACATACTTTGAGCTGGTTGAATCAGTGGGCTTGCTCACGGTCTTTTGGGCTTGGCACACGGATTCCCTGGGATGAAGAATTTCTTGTTGAGTCTTTATCTGACTCAACAATCTATATGGCTTATTACACTGTGGCACACCTGCTACATAATGAAGATATGTATGGTTCAGGGAAGTCCCATAATATTCAACCTGAACAACTGACAGATGAAGTCTGGGATTTTATCTTCTGTGGTGGGCCTTACCCCATAGTTTCAGATATCCCCTCATCAACACTTGATAAGATGAAGCAGGAATTTGAATATTGGTATCCATTTGATCTTCGAGTTTCTGGTAAGGACCTCATTCAAAATCATTTGACATTCTGCATCTACAATCACACTGCAGTCATGTCGAAGCATCATTGGCCTCGTGGTTTTAGGTGTAATGGTCATATGATGCTGAACTCTGAAAAGATGTCCAAAAGTACTGGAAACTTTAGGACTCTTCGGCAGGCTATTGAAGAGTTCTCGGCAGATGCAACACGGTTTTCATTGGCTGATGCCGGAGATGGTGTGGATGACGCAAACTTTGTATTTGAGACTGCAAATGCTGCAATTCTTCGCCTTACTAAAGAGATTTCATGGATGGAAGAGGTTTTGGCCGCTGAATCTTCCCTGAGGGCAGGTCCACCATCTACTTATGCTGATCGCGTTTTTGAAAATGAGATAAACATTGCTATTAAAACGACTGAAAAGAATTATGGGAACTACATGTTTAGGGAAGCTCTAAAGAGTGGGTTTTATGATCTCCAAGCTGCTAGGGATGAATATAGGTTCTCATGTGGCACTGGTGGTATGAATTGTGATTTAGTATGGCGTTTTATGGATGTGCAGACACGGCTTATCACACCGATATGCCCGCACTATGGAGAATATGTTTGGAGGGAGCTTTTGAAGAAAGATGGTTTTGTGGTAAATGCAGGATGGCCTACAGCTGGTTCTACTGACCTTACGCTTAAGGCTGCCAATAAATACTTGCAAGACACTATTGCTTCTATGAGGAAGCTACTGCAGAAGCAAACTTCTGCTCCAAAAAGAGCTAATAAGAAGGGTGCTCCAGATGTTGGCAAGGGTGATCCGGTGGCAACACAAACTGACAAGAAGAAGAAATGTCTGATATTTGTAAACGAGCAATTTGATGGGTGGAAAGCTGAGTGCTTGACAATACTTCAAAGCAATTATGACAGCAACTCCGAAACATTTGCACCAGATGGGGAGATATTGGAGGCTTTACGGAAGAGTTCTGTTGGCCAGTCGGCAAATTTTAAACAAACACAAAAGCTTTGTATGCCTTTCTTAAGATTCAAGAAGGATGAGGCAATTACCATCGGGGTTCAGGCATTGGATCTCAAGCTACCATTTGGGGAGATGGAAGTCCTTCAGGAGAACATTGATGTGATTGAGAGACAGATTGGCCTTGAAGAAATTGAAATACTGTCTGCTTTAGACCCCGAGGCAAGAGTTAAGGCAGGCCCTCAAGCATCAGTGTTGGATAATAATCCTCCTTCTCCTGGAAACCCAACTGCCATTTTCCTTGACATGGTAAGAGAGCTCATATGAGCTATATAATATGGTTTTGTGAATTTAAAACCCAGATGTCTCTAGCTAAAATGTTAGGGTATGTTTTTGGTTTGCACTTTGTTTTCTGAAGTTCGGTTCTTCCTCTTTTCCCTGCAGTAGTTAGCAGTTGAAGTTGAAGCTTCATAGAGGATGCGAGGTTGCAACTGGAAATTCTATGAGAAACAAAGCAAACGTTATATTTTTGTTTATTTTTAGAATTTCTTTAATTTCCCTTTTGGTGAAAATTTGTTTTTGTGAAACTTTCTGGAATTAACTAGCGACTGCTTTTAGAACAGAGGAAGAACTGTTATTAATTTTTAGAGGATGACAAGAAGTAATATATTTACATAGGTATGATGTTATGGAAAATGTTTGGTAGAAAGTACATTTTGATTGTGAAGGTTTGCATCAAAATTTGTTTTCAAATATTATCTTAATTGATTCTCAAGTGGATGAAATCATTATCTTATGCGGGTCTGCTGCAGTCTGCATAATATTGCAATCTAACCATTTGCAGAACATCACGCTTTGTTAGACTTCTTCTGTCTCCAGTTGGGTGATGTGCAGAACATCATGCTTTGTTGATGTTTGAGTATGATACAACTTTCACAGTATAATGGAAAATTTTAAGCAGTGAGGTTAACAGTAGAAATACCTTTTGTAGTATTTTTTAAAGCAGCTATATGCCTCAAATTTGTTTCAAGTGATTTAATCCTGTGATTTTGGTCTGACCAATGATATGATTTTTCTAAGAAGTAAGTGTTAAGGCATGAAGGCAATAGTCTGTAACCATATGGCCGGCACAAGTCACATGGTTTGTACTATGTTCTAAGATTACTGGTGCATTCTGTTTTTCAAGGATGCAAAACATAACACAACCACAGGTGTCTCAGCTCGTGATAGAGCAAAAATGGTATTGACTCTTGCTTCTAGAGATTCCAAACCTAAAGATTTCAATCGCCCGGGTCATATTTTCCCTCTCAAGTAGAGGGAGGGAGGAGTCTTAAAAAGAGCTGGACATACAGAAGCTTCTGTTGATCTTGCAGTCCTGGCTGGATTGGAGCCTGCGGCAATTTTATGTGAGATTGTAGATGATGATGGCTCTATGGCAAGATTGCCGAGGCTTCTCCAATTTGCTAAAGCAGAAAAATTAAAAATTATTTCCATTGCTGATCTAATAAGGTATATTTTCAGGCATTTTCTATCAGTTCTTTTAATTGAATGCCCACATATCCATGCACTTGAATATAAGCATGTTTAGCTAATCTCTTAGTCTTGATATCAAATTGAATGGAAAATGAGAGCATGCAGGCTAAACAATGAGAGCATGCAGGCTAATCTACCCTTTCAAACACAAGGAAATGTATAATTTGGTTAGTTAATGTGTCTTCTCAAGAAAATTCTCTGCTTGATTTCCATATTTGGACTAGATTCTGACTCAAAATTGAGCATGGATTACAGATGTAAACAAGCTGTAACACCTTCCCTTTTGTTTTTTCACTTTTAAGGAAAGAAGTTTTTCTCTAGAAATCACTGATCTACATGCCACTTCTTGGGATTGGCTTGAAGAGAAGGATTTATTGGTTGTAAACTTTCTCCTTTAATTGTTGAAAGTAATAATTATGCCAACAAATTTCACTTTCTGATTCAGATATAGGAGGAAAAGAGACAGGTTGGTAGAACTGGCTGCTGCTACTCCAATACCAACTATGTGGGGACCATTCAAGGCCTACTGTTATAGGTCATTTCTAGATGGTATTGAGCATATTGCAATGGTTAAAGTTTTCCTTTTCCCTGTATTGACACGCCTTACAATTATGTGCATCCTTTGCCTGCATGCCAGAGCAACTTCAACCTACTTTTAAGCGATCAGAGTTAACTTGGGAATATTTCGTCAACAATAACTGCATTACATCTCAGTGGACAGCGAGGAAATTTATGTTTTATTTTCTCCAAACTGAGTGCTTTGTATGTCTTTGTACATGTATAGGCAATTCTTGATCTTTGCTTTTGCAGACACCTTATACTGCATAGACTATTACTCTTCTGCTGGCTTCTTGTAATTTAGTGGGTGAAAAACCAGCCTGAATGTTTAACTGCCTATTTCTTTCAGACAGATTCGGTATTTGTTGTTGTTAGGGAAGATTTTGTGATTACTGTAATTGAATCTTAATGATTCCTTGCAAAGCAGCAGTCTCATTCTTTCGGTCATTATATATTCTCATAATGCTCTAACAATGCAAGTTATATGTCCACAGGGTGTGAGAGTACATTCTGAGTGCCTGACTGGCGACATATTTGGATCTGCAAGATGTGATTGTGGAAACCAGCTAGCACTTGCAATGAAGCAAATCGAGGCAGCTGGTAGGGGTGTGCTGGTATATCTTTGGGGGCATGAAGGTAGAGGAATTGATCTGGGACACAGGCTCTGTGCATACAACTTACAGGATGATGGACATGATGCGGTTGAAGCCAATGAGGAGCTAGGTTTACCTGTTGACTCACGAGAGTATTGTATTGGAGCTCAGGTAACATCTCAAAACATTTTCTTGTCTATTTCTCTATTTGGAAGATTTGGCTGCATTGCATTGTCCAAACATTTTTTCCTTTCATTTCAAGAATTTATTTGCGACGTTGCTAAAGTGTTATAATTCTGACAATTTCCTTACGATTACACTCTGATTCCAGAATCTCTTGTTTTGGGAACCAAATGTGTTTAATGTTGCAAATACTGCAAGATCTGGGGGTTCGTACCATGAAGTTGATGACGAATAACCCCACAAAATATATCGGGCTCAAAGGTTATGGCTTGGCAATTTCAGGCAGGGTGCCATTATTGACTCCAATAATAGAAGAGAACAAGAGATACTTGGAAACTAAACGTGAAAAAATGGGACACATATATGGTTCAGATGGTAATGGCCATGTAAATGGTATTGCTGGTGGAGCAAATAAATCAATCTGACAACAACCAACCTGATGGTGTATCCGAGGAATGATCTGTTGAGGAAACTTCGAAATTTGAAGGCAGAAGACCTACTATCAAGCACTTACCGACAAATGAACTATTTATCATCTTTTTGCCTTATTTACGCATATATTCCTGTTTGTAAATAATTGCGGATTTGGAACAAAGGAGCTATGTTGTATACTGACTTGTGCCAAACCATTTTGGTTTAGACACAGAATTAAAGACTACAAGCTTGGTTGTAGATTTTGCATTTGATTGGTTGGATGTGGAATAAATGGTCTCGTGATGAGCCAGAACTTCGGTGTGAGTTTGTTTCTTGTGTATTTCTTTTAACTGAATCATCAATCTTCTTGTATTGTTGTAACACTTTTCTTTTCATACGGAGTTTTGTTACATTCAACCTAAGGACAAGTGATCAGAAGTAAACATTGATCGTCTGTCTTAAATTTTGATATCTTTTAACATGCTAATGGCAGTTCATGTTATGTTCTACATTTGATCTGCATATTTTACCTTTGTTGTGTTGATGTTCTAGGACTTTACAAGAACTTTAATTTTGCAAAACTACATTCTGAAACAGTAAACCTGACAGAAAGCTGGGACAAAAAAGATGAATTCAAAGAAGATACCTGCAACCCTACACCAGCAATGCTTAAAAAAAGTGCCAAAGTTGCAAAACATGAAGCCCCATCGCCTACTTCAGGATCCTTCAACAATTCTTTTCCTGTTGTCTTTGGTCTTCCACAACTGCAGCAGAATTCCCATTGAGATTGCAGCTTAAATACTTGAAGCTCAAGCAACCTCATCCATTGGCGAAAAGCATAAAGCTGCCTTGACTCCTCCAACAGAGCACTTGAAACACGATCCTTCTCTTTAGCCAAGCTTGCGGCGTTTCTCTCGGCTACTCTAGCTCTGGTTTGTGACAATCTCAACGCTTTCAGAAACTCCAACTTCGTTGTCTCACCACTGCTACAGGTCCCAAAATCATCATTATCTTCATTTTGTCCCATCAAGACAAAAACCCTATTCATGGACTCCAAGAACATCATATCAGAACCCGGAAGAACCTTAGCTGGCGGAGGTAGATCACAATTCTGCATAAAGTCAAGGCAGGATTTATGAGAAAGAAAAGAACCCATCATCATATCATTCTCATAAAAAGCTCCAGAAGTCTGCCATGGTTGGCTGGCCCTATACCATTACATGCAAATGGATCTTTACTTGGAGAGTATGATAAGAAGTTCTTGGAAGGAACTTAAAGAGAGTTTGATGAGTGAAAGAAATTAAAGGTGGGTTGGTGAGATAAGTCGTTCTGGTTTACAGTTGAATTCAGAAAGTACTACAAGAAATAGAGTACCCTGGTTTTTGGCTAGATTAAAGTTGGCGACTTTTTTAGAGAAAATCCTGAAATGTTAGTTCCAGGGACAGGTATGTTTCTTTTCAAGCAAACAAAATTCTTTCCTTTACGTGTTTGGTGAAACAAATACGTCACAAGCTGATAAGCAAATGGATGAGTATTAGGTATTTTTTTTATTGATATATAGCTATAGTCTCGTAGTATATTCCACAAGAGCTTAGCTACCAGCCTTAATGGCCATTTCAGCTATCAGTCGAATACATTGTGAGTCTCCAGATATCCCCCCACCTTGCACTACCCCATTCCTTATATAGTCCCTTGCTCTCTTCCCTCCAACTAACTTCTCTAACCGTTTGATGACCCACCCCTCTAGATCCTCCTAGAATATGTCAACATGGGTTTGAGGCCTATGTTCTCCTTCTTTCTCCTAGAATAATCACTATAGGTTTAGGACCCATTGTGCTATTAGGATCTGTAGTGCTATCAATACCGCCCTCTTCAGAATCTGCCTTGTCCTCAAGGCGTATGAGGTAATTTGTTGTAGTTGGGCAAAGAATGTCCAAGGGCTTCTTCAATAGGGTTTTCCTTCCGTAGCACCAGCCATTCCACAACTTGTTCTTGATTTTTCTGGACAGTCCGCTCAGCCAAGATTGAGGACAAGGAAAAGAAACTAGGCAATTCTTCGGCTTTTCAAAGGCTCTTTGAGCTTCGGGTCTCCAAGGAAGGTTATCCTTCTTTAATTCCTACATTTGGCCTGGAGTTAAGGAGGTTCTACTTTCTTTCTGAAGCAAGCTCACGGACCTCACTCTCCTGTTGTTCATTCTGAACCTCCATTGCAATGGACTGAAGTACTCCTTGCAAGGCAAAAGTTGGTTGGGACCGCTTATAGCCTTGCCCTCTCAAGGTAACTACCTCTTTCCGTGTTCAAACCTCCACTCATTGTTTTCGCTTGAAATCATCCTAACTTCTCCTAAGGTCTCCAACCATTCTCGCACCTAAAACCAAATCGATTCCTCCCAATTGCAAAATGTAGCGTCAATCCTCAACTCCACGCTCCCAACTAACACCACCACCCCCTCAGACCGACCCCGTGAAAAGCACTTTGTCCCATTTCCTAATTTGACTCCATAAGTCTGTTGGAACAACCTAAGCAACCCCAAGGTAGTCACCAAGTCTCATGAAGGTAGTTGTGGCTTGCCCATCGTCGATGAGGAACAAGATGGGGATCCCTGCCAATTTGCCTTCAATCTTAAGAGTCTTGGACTGAGCTATTTCTCCATATTCCGCGACTTGACAGACCATTTCCCAAGCCTCTCCCATTACGGTTTCCTCTCTGTCACCCGAACCAGAAGGAGATCTCGCTTCTTCTTCATTTCCTCCCAAATCAAGAGTCAAGATGTTTATCCGGGCAGATATGGGTGGGATCTGTAGTGTTATTACATTTGAAGCACAAACCTTGGCTTGCCGATCCATCAACTCCTGGTAAGAAAGGTTTCGGTCCCTTTTGGTCGTCCTTCGGTGGTTCTCTCCATGCCAGAACGCTGATCAGCTCCTCCCTCTCGACTAACCCACGAATTTGCGTCTTCTCCGGGGGGCGCTTGGGGTCGGGCCGTCCGGTCGGATCGACCCGATCGCGTCCTCCTATCGTCAGATTGAAGGCCCGACTGAGGGACGCCTATGGGTCTCCAGCCCATGGTCGGTTTGGGGAGTGTCGATGGATTCAACTTCCGCTCCACCGCACGAGCTGCTGCTATCATCGATAGCGAGAAGAAGGGTCCAACGCTACCACCTCCAATAAGATATCCTCTCTCAACCCGCCAAGGAAAAGACCCATGTACTGGTCTTCGGGAAGAGATGGAACCTGAGCCATCAGCATCTCAAAGGTTTCCACGTATTCATCGACGGTTCCCTATTGCGTCAACGCCTTCAGCTGGGAGAATGGGTTCCCTATATAATTGTCTGCATACCGATCGAACAAGGCCCTCTTGAAGGTCTCCCAGTCCAACTCTGGTCTTGACGCTAAGAGGACCTTAAACCAGTGCCAAGTCATGTCGTCCATACAGATTTGAACCAGTTGTACCCGAAGCTCGGGTGGTGTTCCTTGAACTGCAAAATACATTTTCGCCCGTAAGACCCATCCTACCGAATCGTCACCTTGGAATGGAGGGAGCTCTATTCGTTTGGCTCGGAGCTGGTACTCCTCCGACATCGTGGAGGTCACACCGCTGCTCCCTCCCGTCGTCTGTACCGACTTCCCACGATCAACAGAGCTGGATCCTGCCTCTGGTGATCGATGTACATTCTGGCGTTGGAACCCTTCTTGCATCTCAGCGTGCATCGCCGCTAACGCCCTGGATAGTTCGTCAACCCCCTTATGCAAGCTTCCCAGTTGAGCCGAATGATCCAACAGTTTCGTCTCTACAACTGTCAGTCGTGCATCTATTGTTTCCCACTTCTGCGACGCCATCCTAGTTTGCATACACCGGTCTCTCAATGAAAGCACCAATAATAAGCAAATGGATGAGTATCAGATATTTTTTTATTGATATATAGCTATAGTCTCGTAGTATATTTCACAAGAGCTTAGCTACCAGCCTTAATGGCCCTTTCAGCTATCAGCCGAATACATTGTGAGTCTCCAGATATCCCCCCACCTTGCACTACCCCATCCCTTACATACTCCCTTGCTCTCTCTCCTCTAACTAACTTCTCTAACCGTTTGATGACCCACCCCTCTAGATCCTCCTAGAATATGTCAACATGGGTTTGAGGCCTATGTTCTCCTTCTTTCTCCTAGAATAATCACTATGAGTTTAGGACCCATTGTGCTATTAGGATCTGTAGTGCTATCAATACCGCCCTCTTCAGAATCTGCCTTGTCCTCAAGGCAGAAGGAGGGTAATTGCTGTTGTAGTTGGGGCAGCAGCTGTCCAAGGGGCTTCTTCAATAGGGTTTTCCTTCCGTAGCACCAGCCATTCCACAACTTGTTCTTGATTTTTCTGGACTGTCCGCTCAGCCAAGATTGAGGACAAGGAAAAGAAACTAGGCAATTCTTCGGCTTTTCAAAGGCTCTTTGAGCTTCGGGTCTCCAAGGAAGGTTATCCTTCTTTAATTCCTACATTTGGCCTGGAGTTAAGGAGGTTCTACTTTCTTTCTGAAGCAAGCTCACGGACCTCACTCTCCTGTTGTTCATTCTGAACCTCCATTGCAATGGACTGAAGTACTCCTTGCAAGGCAAAAGTTGGTTGGGACTGCTTATAGCCTTGCCCTCTCAAGGTAACTACCTCTTTCCCGTGTTCAAACCCCCAGCTCATTGTTTTCTGCTTGAAATCTGTCCTAACTTCTCCTAAGGTCTCCAACCATTCTGCACCTAAAACCAAATCGATTCCTCCCAATTGCAAAATGTAAGCGTCAATCCTCAACTCCACGTTCCCAACTAACACCACCAGTCCCCTGCACCGACCCTGTGAAAAGCACTTTGTCCCATTTCCTAATTTGACTCCATAAGCTGCTGTTGGAACAACCGGCAACCCCAAGGTAGTCACCAAGTCTCGCGAAAGGTAGTTGTGGCTTGCCCCACTGTCGATGAGGAACAAGATGGGGATCCCTGCCAATTTGCCTTCAATCTTAAGAGTCTTGGACTGAGCTATTTCTCAATATTCCGCGACTTGACAGACCATTTCCCAAGCCTCTCCCATTACGGTTTCCTCTCTGTCACCCGAACCAGAAGGAGATCTCGCTTCTTCTTCATTTCCCTCCCAAATCAGTAGTCGAAGATGTTTATCCGGGCAGATATGGGTGGGACTGTAGTGTTGGCCACATTTGAAGCACAAACCTTTGGCTTGCCAATCCATCAACTCCTGGTAAGAAAGGTTTCTGGTCCCTTTTGGTCGTCCTTCGGTGGTTCTCTCCATGCCAGAACGCCGATCAGCTCCTCCCTCTCGACTAACCCACGGATTTGCGTCTTCTCCGGGGGGCGCTTGGGGTCGGGCCAGTCCGGGTCGGGATCCGACCTAGTCGCGTCCTCCTACTGTCGTATTGGAAGGCCCGACTCGAGGGACGCCCATGGGTCTCCAGCCCATGGTCGGTTTGGGGAGTGTCGATGGATTCAACTTCCGCTCCACCGCACGAGCTGCTGCTATCAGTCGATAGCGAGAAGAAGGGTCCAACGCTACCACCTCCAATCAGATATCCTCTCTCAACCCGCCAAGGAAAAGACCCATGTACTGGTCTTCGGGAAGAGATGGAACCTGAGCCATCAGCATCTCAAAGGTTTCCACGTATTCATCGACGGTTCCCTATTGCGTCAACGCCTTCAGCTGGGAGAATGGGTTCCCTATATAATTGTCTGCATACCGATCGAACAAGGCCCTCTTGAAGGTCTCCCAGTCCAACTCTGGTCTTGACGCTAAGAGGACCTTAAACCAGTGCCAAGTCATGTCGTCCATACAGATTTGAGCCAGTTGTACCCGAAGCTCGGGTGGTGTTCCTTGAACTGCAAAATACATTTTCGCCCGTAAGACCCATCCTACCGGATCGTCACCTTGGAATGGAGGGAGCTCTATTCGTTTGGCTAGGAGCTGGTACTCCTCCGACATCGTGGAGGTCACACCGCTGCTCCCTCCCGTCGTCTGTACTGACTTCCCACGATCAACAGAGCTGGATCCTTCCTTTGGTGATCGATGTACATTCTGGCGTTGGAACCCTTCTCGCATCTCAGCGTGCATGGCCGCTAATGCCCTGGATAGTTCGTCAACCCCCTTATGCAAGCTTCCCAGTTGAGCCGAATGATCTAACAGTTTCGTCTCTACAACTGTCAGTCGTGCATCTATTGTTTCCCACTTCTGCGACGCCATCCTAGTTTGCATACACCGGTCTCTCAATGAAAGCACCAATAATAAGCAAATGGATGAGTATCAGATATTGTTTTATTGATATATAGCTATAGTCTCGTAGTATATTTCACAAGAGCTTAGCTACCAGCCTTAATGGCCCTTTCAGCTATCAGCCGAATACATTGTGAGTCTCAGATATCCCCCACCTTGCACTACCCCATCCCTTACATACCCTTGCTCTCCTCTAACTAACTTCTCTAACCGTTTGATGACCCCCCCCTTAGAATATGTCAACATGGGTTTGAGGCCCATGTTCTCCTTTCTCCTAGAATAATCACTATAGGTTTAGGACCCATAGTGCTATCAAGATCTGTGGTGCTATCACAACCTTAAACACTCGGTTAAATGAAGGGCAATTTAACGTGTGTTTAAGCTTTATATTCTTTAAGCAAATTCTACGCCTTCATTTCACCAAGTGCATATGGATACATTGGATATAGAGTCCCGATTAAAGTAGCCTCTTCATACCGCTTGTATCTTTAAACTTGAACACATACAAGTCATTCTCGTTTAGCAAAACACTCTCTAAGCCTGTTCTAGATTAAGCAATCACAGCTTAGTGATTGACTACAAGAAACACCTTATCTCCATAAGAGCCTGCTAAAGTGACTTCAATCGGAGGTGAGTCTACACGGGATCCCTTCAAGGTCGAGGGATTATTAGAGATTGGAGAGTATCTTAACTTATTTAAAGAAGAGGAATCCCCTATCACCTGTCGGCTGTCGCTAGGTACTCTTGGCAGCATGGAGGAGGGATCGCGAGGGGCCGCGGGGCTATCTATATTTTATTGACTAATAAATGTAAACTTAAATTTACTATTGTGGAAGTCAAAAATTAAGGGACTGTTTGATTCCACTTTTGTTTTTCTATTGTTGTTTTTAGTTTCTGTTTCTTATTTTTAGTTTGTTTTTTCTAAAAACAAAAACTATATGGTTGAGATTTAAAATATAAAACCGAAAATAAAACCCGCTTATTATTATTATTATTAAGTTGTTATTATTATTATTATTATTATTAATTTTAATAAGTTTTATTATTATTATTATTCTTATTGTTATTATTAATTATTAATTATTATTAATTTTAGTAAGTTATTCTTATTAATTATTATTATTATTATTATTATTATTATTATTATTTATTGTTAATATTATTATTATTATTATTATTATTAATTATTGTTATTGTTATTATTATTATTATTATTTATTTTAATAATAATAATATTTTAATTATTATTATTAATTAAATGTATTATTATTATTATTGATTGATTTTATTATTATTAATTATTATTATTATTATTATTATTAATTTTAATAAGTTATTTTATTATTATTAATTTATCATCGTTATCATCATTATCATCATTATTATTATTAATAAATTATTCTTATTATTATTAATTTATTATTATTATTATTAATCGAGATAGAAAGTAGGGATATGTTGGTTTTCTGTCGAAAAACACATGTTGTCAAAATTAAGAGAAACGATGTTTTCTGGTTTTTGTAAAATCGTTGTGGTTTTTTATTTTTAGAAACAAAAAATCACAACAAAAAACATAAAAAAATAGAAACAAACAACCCCTAAACTTAATATGAATCTTACACGTGATGCGTAAGCCTTTTGGTGGACTTTCTTTTGGGCTTTTTACGGAGGCTAGCAGATATATACGGCCCAAATGTGCAGTAATATGATACCCAATTAATTTAATTCTATGATGATTTATGTTTAATTTAATTGTAGGAGTATTTCTTAAAATAATATATTATTTAATGTATAAATGAATATTGTGTAATTTAAAATTTAGTAATAAAATTATAAAATTTAAAATTTGAAATGTATACTTTGCTAACAAGGTTAAAATTTGCTATATTAAAATATATAAGTTAGAATATTAAAATGAATAAGTAAAATTAGATACTAAAAATTTGAAATGAAAAAACTAGAAAATTAAGGAAATGTATAGTTTAATGTATTTGTTATAAATAGATAAAATATGCAAAGTAAATATAAATATTATAATATGTAAGTAAAAACATATATTTAAAATTTTGTGATAAAATTATAAATTTTGAAAATTGAAAATGTATACTAAGAAAAGAATTATGATAGAATTATTAAAATATATGTTAGAATATTAAAATAAACTAGTAAAATTAGTTAGCAAAAATTTGGAATGAAAAATAAAAACTTAGGAAATGTATAGTGTAATGTATTTGTTATAAATGGATAAAAAACACAAACTAAATACATATATTATAATATGTAATTAAAAGTTAAAAAATATATCAACAGTGATTGAAAGAAAATTTTGAAATGTATAATAAGAAAGGAATTATCATAGAATTATTAAAAATATAAAAGTTAGAATATTAAAATGAATTAGTAAAATTAGTTAGTAAAAATTGAAATGAAAAATAGAAAAATTTAGGAAATATATAGTGTAATGTATTTGTTATAGATGGATAAAGTATACAAAGTAAATATAAATATTATAATATCTAAGTTAAAAAACATATCATTAGTCACGGTGTGACTTATTAATTTTATAAAATATAATTTTGCAATATTTTAGTTAATTAAAATAATGAAAAAATTAGTGTAACATGTTATATTATTTAATGTATAAATAAATATTGTGTAATTTAAAATTTTGTGAAAATTATAAATATTTAAATTTTGAAATATATAATAAGAATGTAATTAACAAGGTTAATATTTGTTAATGTGATAGAATTATTAAAATGTGCAAGTTAGAATATTAAAATGAATTAGTAAAATCAAATGAAGAAATAAAATTAATCATATAGTTATTATTAACTATATAATTTATTTATTAATTGTTATTATTATTATTAAACTATATAATTGCATACATGTTACTTTTTTTTAAAAGAAAAAACGATTGCGCTCAGTGCATATTATTGAGATCCATAGTTAAAACATCATACAGAAAAGAAGGAGGGCATAGCCCCCATTCAAAACTAGATATAGAATTAGCTGCCCTAACTATCGTATGAGTAACTTGATTCGCTGGTTTTCTAATAAACGCATATGAGGTAAACGAAAGCTCGTTAATAAGAGCTTTACAATCTTGAATAATCATTGAAAATATGAAGAAAATGTAAGCGTAGATTGCAAAAACTGAGTAACAACCTGACAATCCGTTTCCACACAAATCAGGAAGAAAGATAAGGTTTTGATCCAACTCAAAACTTCCCAAAAACAAAGGGCTTCTCCTACTTGTGGATCTCTTCAACCTGGTCGCGTCATGACTTTCCCAGCACAATTGTCCCCCTGAGAGTTTCGGATTATCATGCCAATGCCGTAAAAACCGTTCTCCAATAAAGCCACATCGATATTACCTTTAAATTGATTTGAAGCTGGAGCCATCCAATAAGCTTGAAAACATTGGTTTAGTGATATGTGAGCAGCATTGGATTCCTTTGCTGCCTTCCATTCAGAAAGGCTTGTCGGTGCCCGACTTATAATAAACTGATGTGAATGACTACGTGATGTCCACACAACTTCGTTACGATACATCCATACGCTCCAGATTATTATAAAAATCTCCTCCTGTTGGGAATGCAGAAAAGACGAGACCACACTCGTAAGCCATTCATGTAAAGACGAGATAGTGTTCCTGCCCACAGTAGATAGAAGCCAAACAGACTGGGCAAAGTTACAGTAATAAAACACATGTTGTGTAGTTTCCATAGTCTTACCATAAATAGAACAGGTGTCATCCACATCCATATGTCATCTTCTTAAGGCTCTGCATGGAAGAATATTACGTAGAATGCGCCACATAAGAATCTGTACTTTACCTAGAACTTGAACCTGTCAAATTCTTTCCCATAGGAAGGCAGCGACATTAAAATTCTCGTTAGTTATCTCTGTGCTGAGTCTGTAACCGTCATTGACTTGGTATTCACCTTTTCTATTTTTGTTCCAAACCCAATCATCTGGAATAGTTGAAAGTCTCAACGGAATCTGTAGAATGAGGTCTGCATCCCGTGGGATGAAGGAGTTTCGAATCAACGTTTCGTTCCATTGGCGTCCTACCATGAGATCAACCACCACATTTAAGTTCAATTCCTCTATGAATTCCATCTGAATAGTAAGATCCGCATCATCCATCAACCAGGAATCCCGTTAGATATTGATAGTAACACCATCACCAACACGTTTTCGACATCCCTGAAGTAAGATGGGTCGTGCTTGACACATACTTCGCCAAATCTGGTTTGGATTGCTGCCTATATGTGTTGTAAAAAAATCAGAGTTAGGGAAGTATCTGGCCTTTAGGATTTTTGCAGCGAAAGAATTTGGATATTTAATCAACCTCCAACCTTGCTTCGCTAATACAACAAGATTGAATTGTTGCAAGTCACGGTATCCTAACCCTCCATAAATCTTTGGAATTGCTATACGTTTCGATCGAAGCCATTTTATTCCCTTATTGTCTAGTCCTCCATTATGCTAAAAGAAACCATTCATTAGATTTTCCAAGTCCTTACAAATATTGACAGGCAATAGGAAAAGAGACATGATGTAGTTTGGCAAATCTTGAGCCACCGTTCGCAACAAAACATCTTTACCCACCTTTGATAACAATTTTGCTTTTCCACCCCTGTAATCTGTTTGTTAATTTTTCCACCACATAATGAAACACCTATCTTTTATGTCGTCCAATAACAGATGGCATTCCCAAATAGTTATTGTGCCCATCCCGCTCAATAACACCCAAAATTTGACAAACCGAGAATCTAGATGCCTCTTCTATATTAGGGGTAAAAGAGACTCCGGATTTTGAAAGGTTAATTTTCTGCCGCGAAGCTGTCTCATATATTTGTAAACACTTTTTCAACTTTAAAGCCTCCTCTTATGTAGCTCGAGTAAAGAAAAGAGCATCATCTGCGAAAAAAAAAGATGGGACACCGGAATGGCCCCTCTTGCGACTAGAGCACCATGAATACGACCTTGTGCTTGATATTTAGATAGCATGGCAGATAGACCTTACGCATAAAGTATAAAAAGATACGGTGAAAGCAGATCCCTTTGCCGTAAGCCCCTACTAGGAATTAAAGGGCCATATTCTTCAGCTCCACGGGTAAAATAATAGGAGGCAGATGTAACTATTTGTATAATTCTGTTAACCCAAAACTCATCAAACCCCAATTTCAACATAATCTATCTCAAAAAGCCCCATTCAATTCTGTTATACGCCTTTCTCATGTCAGTTTTTAAAGCAAGGAAACCGAAGCGACCCTGAGTTTTCCTCTTGAGTGAATGAAATAATTCATAAGCTACAATTATATTATCTGTAATCAGTTGGTTTGGGATGAACGCGCTCTGTGTCTCAACAATTACCTGTGGTAGAATTTGCTTCATCCTGTTAGCCATCACCTTGCATACAATCCGGTCAGTTACATTGCTCAAAGAGATAGGGCGTAGGTCATCAATAGTCGCTGGAGTTTTCTTTTTTGGAATAAGGATAACATTGGTTCGGTTCTATCCTGGCATCAAAGCTTCTCCATTCAAACACTTTAAACATTCATTAGTAAGGATTACAATTTCATTGATTGTGAGAGTTACAAGAAAAGAAGAAGAAGAAAGGATATTTAAATCAGGATCTTGCACTAATATACAAGATTCAAGCAATTAAAAACATCATGAAAGTATTAATTGCAGGATATCTCCCGAATACTTGAATGATTTTTCAGTTTCTTCCAGACAATGATTCTTCTCCTCTCTAGTCCAGCTCTGAATGCCACCAAAACTATTCATCTATCAGTTGACAAGTTATGAACACAGAGATTGAACTGAAGTAGATAATTCAGAATAGTAAGACCAGGTACCTCAGCAACTTTATTCAGCTTGTCCCTAACATTCTTCAAGAGCTGCGATATGTCACCATCCCACTTATAGAACTCCAAGTCCTTACCTTCAAGTATCTTCTCAGAAACCTGATGCAAAAGGAGATTCAAAGATTTTACCCTGACGTAGTCTTAAAATGAAAATTGCAAATGATTTCAAGTATAAATATGAGATCAGAAATTCGGTAAAATCAATGGTATACATGTTTATTGATAAAAAGATCACACTTCCGTATAGAATGCAGTTCATTATGAGATTGATCGGATTACCTTCTTTCTGATCATTCGACCACCAGCAATGTGAGCAAAGTATATATTGTAGAAGTGACAGATGAATGCTTGAGGATCCTTCTCAGACAAGTCCTTAAGATACTGTGCATCTGACAATAGTTTCTTTCTCGTAAGCATTTCGTCGAACACACTCTTGGCCATATTGGTCTGCCCACGTTTAAGCAACATCAACAAAAGACTATTAAACGTGATCGCAGATGGAGAAACCCCTATTGATTTCATCGACCTAAAAAGCTTCAAAGACTCCTTAAACAACCCAGCCGAAACTCCTGATTAAGCTATTGAAGAACTTATCCTCGAGCCTGACTGCACCACCTGAATATCTCTCTATAGAGAAAAGAAAATTACGAGTGATATTGAGATAGTGCAAGGGGGACAGAAAAATTGATTTCAGGACTTAATACTCCAAGAGCAACAAGTTCATCGTCATATCACTCAGAGAATAAAGAAAAACTCGTCAAACTCGCTACAATCAACTAAAAAGGTACTTCAAGTTCGCTTATCTTAAATGTCAGAACGGACCCAGATCGGAGATTCCAAAACAAAACTAGAAAAAAAAAACAATTCTTCCTCATCAGAACAATATAGTTAAACAGTAACTACATAGTTATTAAAAAAGAAACTCACAAAAAGGATAAGCCGCATTTTGAACAATCTCTTCAAGAGTATCATAAACAAACTTGCTGTACTAAAAACCTCAAGTATGTTGATAGGTTCCATTTTGGAATAGTTTGCTTTTCTAGTTGCTTAACCTAGTATGTTGATAGGTTCCCATTTTGGAACAGCTTGCTCTTCTAGTTGCTTAACCTCCTTCTCCCCTTCCTTTGCCTGCTCTCTTGTATGCAACTTCATAGCCACAAACCTCAACTCCTCCACAAAACCTTTAGTCACACCAGAGTACCACTTTTTGGGTGTCTCCGCCGTCGTAGCCATCACAACTACAACAGTTCTCGGTGGCATTTTGGCAAAAGCGGGTACTTGAGATCGAAAAGGCACCTTTTTGGGGACAAACCCAGATTGGAAATTTGTCGAAGATGGTGTTACAAAGAGATGACAGATTTTGTTAGACAGAGAATTGGATTGGGAAGAAGTAGGAGTAAAAGAAGCCATCTTTGTGAACAAAGTGTGGTGATTGAGATTGAGAAGAAAATGCAATCAAGAATTCAAACGAAAAAGATGGAGTACACGGAACCTTTGAGTTGAAATCGAGGGGATGTGGGATAGATATTGAGGTGTGCTTTGGCTTGAAATGGCGGTTCAAGTAGTCGTAAAAGACAAAGAGAAAAACAGAAACAGAACAGTTATGTTTCTGAGTGTTCGTGTATCTCTGTTTAATCTATGACTCTTGAATGGTAGTTGGGGTGACTAATCGAACCACGCACGAGGTAAGTCACCCCGTGACTATCATTTAGTCACCATCTAGCAGAGGAAATATCATAGAATTGCACGATCATGCCCAAGTACAATTACGTAAACTATTATATTAATTTTTATAATATATTAGACACATATAAAAAATATAATGAATTAATTTAAATAAAATTATTTAATTAACTAACTAATTAATTTTGATATAAGTTATAATAATTAAATATAATTTATTTATTTATGAAAATATAATTTATTTATAAATTGATTATTAATCATTAGTTGTTAAGTATATTCAGTTATAATTAATAATAATTAATATATAATTAAATAGTAAATGTATTAAAATATAATTAATTGATTAAGTATCAGATGTTAATATTTACTATATATGTTAGTCATTATTAATTATTATACACTAATATTAAGTATATACAAGGGTGAATCCAGAAATTTTTTGAGTAGGGATAAAATTTTATTAAGAACAAAATTTTATTTTAATGGGAGCAAAATTTTAATAGAAGTAAAATTTTATTTTTTATGGAGACAAAACTTAAAATAATAATATTTTTATAAAGCATTTGTTGGAAGCAGTGGGGGCAAGTGCCCCCACCTGCCCCCATCGTAGATTCACCATTGAGTATATATGTAGGTACCCAGTATATGTATAGCTTAAGTAGTCATACATGTGACTTAATAGTCACAGGTGTATAGTTACAGTCGTGATTTCATTTTCTTGTTACCAGGTAATTAACACCTATGTAATTTTTAAATTTTTATTAAATAAATAAATAACTATTTAAAATATTATTAATTAGTTGATTAATGATAACATAATTAATTGATTGATTAATTATAATATATTTAACACATATAAAAATATAAGTAATTAATTTAAATATGATCAATTAATTAACTATATGATAAGTGATTGCTTAATCAATTAAAATATAATTTAATAATTAGTTCTGATCTAATTAATTTTAATATTATTAATTGATTAAATTTTTATTAAATAAAATTAATATCTTCGCTAACTTATTAATTAAGTATAATTCACACGTGCTTTAATGTCAATGAGCTTAATAAAGTTAAATATCACAGTGGCTCTTAATTAGTTTAATTTATCTTATCATTAATTTTAAATTATTACATGTTTTTATTAATTATTATCATCAAATAAACTTAAATTATGTAAATTATGTAATTATTATTATTATCATTATTAATCATATATTAATCACAATCATGCTTGTTATTATTATTTATTAAATGTTATCAATTAAAGAGAAAATATTTAAGTATATTATAATTAATTAACAAACTATTTATTAAAAGATATTATAACATCATATAGGTGTCAATTAAATTAACTGCTAACAAGAAAAACTAAATAACATGCACAGATTGTGACTTGTGCGTGATTGATTCACCTGTAATTACATTGAAGAGTTACATATATACTGAATATTACTATATAATGATTAATAAAATTAACAATTAATAATGCAGGATTATGTCTAAGATATATATTAAAATATTAAAATTAATTACTTAATCAAGTAATTATATTTTAATACATCAATCAATTAATTATATATTAATTAATTTTAATTATAACTAAATAAATTTAACAGTTAATGATAAATCAATAATTTATAAATAAAGTATAATATAATAAATCAATGAATTTATTATATTTTAATTATTATTTATTATATCAAAATTAATTAATTAACTATACTATTAAATTAAGAAATAAAAATATCTTTGTCACAGTGACACTTAATTCATGCCGTGAGTTTACAATTAATTAACTTAATAATAATAAACTATTAATCTATTAATTCTAATTTAATTATTAAAGTAATTATATATAAATTTAATTATATTTAATAAAGTTTTATTTATCCAATAATTATTAATCATTAAATGTAATTATTTTATGAATTTAAGAGTAATTTCAAATTAAATCAGTCATAGATTTTGATTTGTATTGAAATGAGTTGAGGTGAAATGAAAGTAAAAATAAAGAGAAAATAGTGAAGACAAAAGTTAGAAATCGCAGATAAAGCAAAAGAGAGGAAGAAGTAATGAAAAAAGTTGTTTTGTAAAAATGGGAGCTTCAAAAGAGCTGCATGATTGTGCAAAAACATGATTGTGACAGAGTAACTCGTAGAGGATTTGCACGATTGTGCACAACCACGATCGTGATATTGAGGAGATATCGAAAAAAGCATGATCATGCACAAGCACGATCGTGAGAGTGATGAATGAGCTTGGATTGTACGATCGTGCATAAGTATGATCGTGACAGTAAAACTGTAGAGATATATAATAGTTTTGAACATCCCAATTCCGATTCACTTGAAATTTGGAGGATAAATTCGTCACATATTTCTCTCTACCAAATTTCATGAGCATTTGAATTCATAAGGAAATTATTAATTATTTAATTATAACATAATTAATTGATTATTTTTTTACAATATATTTGACACGTATAAAAATTTTATGAATTAATTTAAATACAATTATTTAATTAACTAATTAATTAATTTTGATATACGTAATAATAATTAAAATATAATAAATTAACTTTTATGAAAATATAATTAATTATAAATTAATTATTAATCATTAACTATTAAGTTTATTAAGTTATAATTAATAATAATTAATATATAATTAAATAGTAGATGTATTAAAATATAATTAAATGATTAAGTAGTAGATGTTAATATTTACTATATGTGTTAGTCATCATTAATTATTATATACTAATATTTAGTATATATATATAGGTACTCAGTACATATATAGCTTAAGTAGTCACGCATGTGACTTAATTAACACCTATGTAATTTTATAAAATTGTTTATTAAATAAATAAGTAAATATTTGAAATATTTTAATTGGTTGATTAATATATATACTAAACATGAACACGTAGTACCTAATTAATTAATTATATTTTAAAGCATCAATTAATTAATTATACATTGATTATGATTAATTATAGCTAAATAAAGTTAACAGTTAATCATGGATAATTAATTTATAATTAATTTATATTTTAATAAATCAGTTAATTCATGATATTTTAATTAATATTAATTTCAGCAAAATTATTTAATTACTTAATTAATTAATTACATTTTAATTAATTAGGTATATTTTTATATGTGATAAACATATTATAATTAATTAATTATGTTATAATTAATCAACAAAGTAATAATATTAAAATTAATTAATTAACTATTTAATAAAAGATATTATAATATCATATAGTTGTCAATTAATTGTTAACAAATAACATGCACGTTGTGCATGATAGTCACGGTTGGCGTGACTACTTAATATTTGAAAAGTTACATATATACTGAATATTAGTATATAATAGTTAATCAAAAGTAACAATTAATAATGCAGAGCTATGACTAACATATATATTAAATATTAATACTAACCACTTAATCTATTAATTATAATTTAATACATCAATTAATTAATAATATATTAATCATTATTAAATATATTATTAATTATAACTGAATAACCTTAATAGTTACCAATAAATAAATAATTTATAAATAAAGTATAATTTATTACATCAATGAATTTATTATATTTTAATTATTATTTATTATATCAAAATTAATTAATTAACTATACTTTAAATATATCTAATTAATAAATAAAAATATTTGTCACAAGTGACACTTAATTTACGCCTATGAATTTATACTTAATTAATTTAATAATAATTAATCAATCTATTAATTATAATTTAATTAGAAAATTAATTATATATAATTATATTTAATAAATTTTATTTATCTAGTAATTACTAATCATTAACTATAATTATTTTATGAATTTTATATTAATTTTAAATTAAATCATCCATAAATTTTCATTTGTATTGAAATGAGTTGAGCTGAAATGGAAGTAAAAATGAAAAGAAAATAGTGAATACATAAGCTAGAAATCATAGATTAAGCAAAAGAGAGGAAGAAGTGATAAAAAATGGGAGCTTTAAAGGAGTTATACTATCGTGCAAACAGGATAACCCTAAGAGGATTTGCACGATCGTGTAAAAGTATGATCGTGACATTGAAGAGATATCGGCAAAAGCACGATGTACACAAGCACGATCGTGACAGTGAATAATCAATTGGAATTGCATGATCGTGACAGTGAAGAATCAATTGGAATTACACGATCGTGCATAAGCATGATCGTGACAGTGAGAGTGTAGAGATATATAACAGTTTTGAACATTCTTCGACTTCAATTCACTTGAAATTTAGAGTATGAACTCCTCACACATTTTCTTTTCTCTCCACCAAATTTCATGGTCATCTAAATTCATTAGAAAAGTATTAATTATTTAATTATAACATAATTAATTGATGAATTTATTATAATATATTTAACACATATAAAATACTTTATTAATTTAAATATAATTATTTAATTAACTAATTAATTAATTTTGATATAAGTAATAGTAATTAAAATATAATAAATTAATTGATTTATGAAAACATAATTTATTTATAAATTAATTATGAATTATTAACAGTTAAATTTATTGAGTTATAATTAATAATAATTAATATATAATTAAATAGTTGATGTATAAAATATAATTAATTGATTAAGCAGTGGATGTTAATATTTACTATTTATGTTAATCATTATTAATTATCATATACTAATATTTAGTATATACATAGGTAGTCGGTATGCATATAGCTTAAGTAGTCATGCCTATGACTAATATTAACATCTACTACTTAATCAATTAAATATATTTTAATACATCTACTATTTAATTATATATTAATTATTATTATTAATTGAATAAACTTATTATTATTAATAATTGAATAATCTTAACAATTAATGATTAATAATTAATTTATAAATAAATTATATTTTCATAAATCAATTAATTTATTATATTTTAATTATTATTACTTATATCTCGTAGGAAAATTTCTGTGAGCATCACATGCCTACTACAGTGGAAAACAAAATTTTTGTTAGGACCTTCCAAAAGCCGGATCCATGGACTATATAACAAAGTCAAACCAAAACGAATTAAAGGAGACTGCCTCAGCAGTATCCACGCAGATCGAAAAACCTAACCGGGACAAACCCTTTGATCCGGGAATAGCTATAACAAGTTGAAGACTGCTAGATCTTACCTTATTCTTGGAAAGCTTGAAGAATAACGATGGAGGAAGATAAAAATTGGAGAAGAAGAAAGCTTGATCGTTGGTTGGAAGAGAGAAAACAACTTTTCATAGGTTTTTCAAAACCTATCTCATGTCTTTCATCCAAAACCAACGACACACACATCTTACATCTTTCATTTTGTCATTTTGCCATTTAATACAAAGATGACAAGGCAAAAATGGAAGCTTCCCTTTCCATCCACGTTAGCCATATATATATATATATATATATATATATATATAAAGTTAAAGAGATGCTTCTCCTCTCCTCCTTCATCCACGTGTATATATATATATATATATTAATTACTTAATTAATTAATAATATATATATAAATAAATGCTGAAGTGGTTCAGTCACACTTGGGTCGGTCCTACCGGCCTATCGGGTTCCGGTATGAAAAAAACTCCCGGAAATATTTTTCAGTAATATCGATGTCGCGATCTCATTGGGACATATCTCGATCTCATCGGGATCCATTTAATCCGATTGCTCTCCATTTATTGAAACTCTGTCCAAAACTATTTTACGAGTTCTCCGAGACACTCTTATGCGTGTGACCCATTAGGTTCCCGGTTATGTTGGCCACTTAGATTAACACTTAATCTAAGCAAGTCATGAGCGGTATCTAGCAACACATCATGACCCCCAATTGACCGGAAAGTAATTAGTTTGACGAATAAACATATATTCATCATGGACCATATCACGAACCTTTCCATAGACAATTACCGTGCAATTTGTCCTTTCACCATGCTATACCCCACTTGGTTATGAGTATGGGCAAAGTGTCAACTCTTACTAGACTGACTATGTCAAATCTAGTCAAGTGATTTCAGTTCTTGTCACAGGACTCATTACTTAATACTTAATATGTCGATGAAGACACTCTTCATGACATATGTACTCGATCGAGATTTCAAGTAATGACCCCGACAAGAGGCCATGGGTATCATCTTCGCTATCACGAGTGGTGAATCCTCTATGGCTACTCAATTACCTTCAAATACCTCAAGTTGTACCCAATCACCACCCTACAAGCGACCTCGGTGAGGCAACAAGGAATGGAGTCAAAGCACGTAATCAAGATTCAAGATATCCTCGAGTACCTCAAGTCTAAGGATACTTGCACCATTCTTTATGATGAGATTATCAACGACATTAGAATAGACATCCATGTGATGATCTCATAAGAAGTCAACCAATGTACTTACTACCTCTAGTAAGCATCCACTCTCAACCCTAAATATCTCATATATCGGTTTCGAGATCCACCGCTGATCAAATCAAGGAGCTTGAGATGTCTTAGCCTTCCGGACATGATGTCCGCCTCAAGAATCCTATGACTAGGATAATTTAGATCTTGACATAATTGCACATGATAAGAATCTCAGATTATGATCACATCATAATTTCCTTCATGCTATGTCATATATCATGGACTTCATTAATTTGATTACAAATCAATATTAGTTCATAAATAATGAACAACAAATTAATGAAATATGTCTTTCTTTATTAATTTATAAAGAATGTACATAACTTTGTATAAAATGCTCTAAAGGCGATTGCTTTGTGGCACTACTCTAACAATCTCTCACTTTACTAAAAGCCAATCGCCTTGATATCTAATACCATAAAGTAGTACACGAGAATCAAAACTCTTCGTGACAATGGCTTTGTCAATGGATCGCAATATTCGCTCTCGGGAATTCTCTATCTCGCACATCACCTCGACCAATGATCTCCCGATCGTGATATCTGCAGAATGAGTACGTGTTTGGATCGTTGATGAGACCTTGGTTCTTCGCTGCTTGAATAGCCCCATTGTTGTCACAATACAATTGTATGGGCCCATCATTGCTAGGAACCACACCAAGTTCAAGAATGAACTTCGATCCAAACCGCTTGCTTTTGCGTCAAGCGGCAATGTATCTGCCTCGGTCGTTGAATCGTGATCGTCTCTTGTTTGAACTCTTCCAACCGACCGCCCGCCGTTCATGTGAATATGTAACCTGATTGGGATTTGGAATCATCCTTATCGATTGGAGGCGGCATCAGATACCCGCCACCGAGATCTCCATCCCCATATATCAAGAAAACATCCTTAGTCTTTCGTAAGTACTTTCAGATATTCTCGATACCACCCAAATGACCCTCACCAGATCCGATTGGTATTTGCTCGTAACACTTAGAGCATATGATACATCGGGTCTTGTACATAGCATTGCGTACATGATAGATCCAACCGCAGATGCATACGGGATCATATTCATGCGCATCCTCTCATCTTGTGTCTTAGGACACATAGATTTCGAGAGTGTTATCCCATGAGTCACGAGAAGGTACCCTCTATTGGATTGCTCCATGCTAAACCTCTTTAGCATCTTGTCTATGTACGTTGATTGTGAAAGACCAAGCAATCTTTTTGATCTATCTCTATAGATCCTTATCCCAAGGATATAAGTTACTTCACCAAGGTCTTTCATGGCAAATTGTTTGGGCAACCAAATCTTGACTGATTATAGCATCGAGACATCGTTTCCTAGTAATAATATGTCATCTACATATAACACAAGGAATACGATTGCAGTCCCACTAACCTTCTTATACACACAAAATTCATCCGGATTTTGTGAGAAACCAAACTCTTTGATTACCTCATCAAAACGGATATTCCAACTCCTGGATGCTTGTTTCAATCCATAGATGGATTTCTGAAGCTTGCATACCTTTTCGCCATCATAGGAGATGAAGCCCTCAGGTTGTGTCATATACACATCCTTAGTTAGATTTCCATTTAGGAAAGCTGTCTTCACATCCATTTGCCATATCTCATAATCATAATGAATGGCAATGGCTAGGAGTATCCTAATGGATTTAAGCATTGCTACTAGGCTGAAGGTCTCGTCGTAGTCAACTCCTTGTCCTTGACGAAAACCTTTAGCCACAAGCCTTGCTTTATAGGTAATCACATTACCATCCATGTCGGTTTTCTTCTTGAAAACCCATTTGCACCCTATGGGTTTGATTCCTTCGGGTGCCTCAACCAAAGTCCATACTTGGTTTTCATACATGGAATCCATTTCAGCTTTCATGGCTTGAAGCCATTTCTCAGCCTCTAAACTCTTCAGAACCTCTTCATAGGTAGTAGGCTCATCATCTTCTATGAGCAATACGCCATTCTGTTCATTCACGAGAAATCCATATCTCTCAGGAACAGAGCGTATCCTACGTGACCTACGAATTTCATGTGTTGTAGAAGGTTGAACTGTTACTTCATCTGTATGAGTCACGATTTGAGTTCGAGCGATTGATCTGCGTCTGTTCGAGCATCTTGAACTTCTTCAAGTTCTATTTTGCTCCCATTGTCTTCTTGTAAAAGAAACTCTTTCTAAAAAGACAGCATGCTTTGAAACAAACACCTTTGTTCCTCGAAGGTAGAAGCGATATCCCATTGTTTCTTTAGGATATCCTACGAACAAACACTTGTCGATTTTGCATCAAGTTTATCTGATCGTGTCCGCTTCACATAATGAGGACAACCTCAAACTTTTAAATGAGTAAGATAGGGTCTTTTGTTAGTCCACATCTCATATGGAGTAACATCAACGTCTTTGATGGAACTCTGTTTAGTAAGTAAACAATTTGTCTCGACAGCATACCCCAAAAGGATTTTGGTAACTTTGCAAAACCCATCATGGATCGTACCATGTCTAACAAGGTTCGATTTCTCCTTTTCGCCACACCATTATCTTTGTGGTGTGTAAGGAGGAGTCCATTGAGATAAAATCCCATTATCTCTGAGATAATCCAAAAACTCTTGGTCTAAGTATTCCCCACCACGATCAGATCGTAATGTCTTGATACTTTTCTCAAGTTGGTTTTCTACTTCATTTCTGAATTGATTGAACTTTTCAAATGTTTCATATTTGTATCTCATCAGATACAGGTACCCATATCGAGAATCGATAAAGGTAATGAAGTAAAGACAACCACTTCTAGCATGGATGGACATCGGACCACATACATCTGAATGTATTAGGTCTAATACTCCAGTCGCTCGTTCACCCTTTCCCTTAAAGGGTAACTTAGTCATCTTGCCTAATAAACAAGATTCGCATGTGTCATATGATTCATAATCAAATGACCCTAAACTTCCACTCTTATGGAGCTTAGCTATGCGTCTCTCATTTATATGGCCAAGGCGACAATGCCATAAGTAAGTTGATTTTAAATTATCTCGTTTATGTCTCTTCGTGTCATTGACATTCATAATTGGATGTGACATATCTAATATGTAAATTCCATTGCATAATGTACCAAGTACCATAAAGCATTCCATTCAAACTAATAGAACAACCATTGTTACTAAAAGTCAAATGGAAACCGACTTTATTTAAACAAGAAATGCATAATATGTTCTTTGTTAATACAGTACAAAATAACATTCATCCAATTTAATTACAAGCCCAGTGGGGAGTGACAAAAGTAAGTGCCTACGGCTAATGCAGCAACTCTTGCTCCATTTCCCACACGCAGTCTAGTTCTCCCTTCATGAGTCGCTCATCGTCCCCGAGGCCTGCATATCATTGCATATGTGAGCCACAACCGGTATCTAATACCCATATGTTATGATCATAAACAGATTAACCTCAATGACAAACATACGAAGAAGTCGAGGCATCGATGCCTTCTTCGCTTCAGATTCCTCCAGATAGACTTTATAGCCTCTTCCAAGGTGGCGATCTTGCCACAATGGAAGCAAGTTCCTTTAGTGCGATCTCTTTGGTCTTCTTCTTGGCTGGGCTTCTTTTCGGTTTCTTAGACCTCTTCTTCTTCAGTTTCTTTTTCTTGGAAGCAGAAGAAGAGTCCACCATTAACACTTGCTTGCTATCCTTCTTGATAGCTTGCTCTTCATTGTCTCGAGCGAGTTGATCAACTCGAGGATTGTCGTGGATATCGATTCATCCGATAGTTTAACACAAACCGTGAATAACTATCGAGACAATCCGACTAGAATTAAGTCAACACTTAATTCATAATCCATGACAAAACCTAAGACAGCCAACCTCTCAATATACCCATTCATCTTGGTGCATGCCGCAGATGAACTCGAGTCATCTTAGTAGTGAAGAGTAACCTCGAGGTCTCGAACCTTTCGCATCGAGCTTGCTCATCAAACAGACTCCCAAGATGAAACACTATGGTATGAGCATCTATAGACTCATCGCCTCTGCAGCTCTGGTGACATCGAGGCAAGCATAATCTGAGTTGCAATGTCACATCTTTGAGATGCTTTGATAAACTTTCGATCCTCATCGAAGCATCAACAACAGTGGATTAGGAAGTGGAACATCAAGGACATATCCGGTTCCTCGGATCGAGAACAATTCTCGATTTCACCAATCAAGAAAATTTGGTCCAGATTAATTTGTTTGAGTCCATAAGTGAGCGCAAGTTCACACTGGAAGTCATCTTCAATAACCTATAGGGAAAGAGAGAAAGAATGTTAGAATATAATTACATGCATGATCATAAGGACTTGCATGACATGCATATGGCTCCCACTAGTTTCAAAGAATCCATAACCCTCAGTACGAATCCAAGAAACATTATGACAAAATGTCCTAGTGGGTCGATATCTGATATTACTAACAATGACCTTGGGTTTACCCAACAAGCCACCTTAGGTCAATCGGTAGGTATCAATCATACCAATTGCATCATAGATATCTGACATTACTAAAATGACCTTGGGTTTACCCAACAAGTCACCTTAGATCTATCGGCAGGTATCGGTCATACCAGTTACATCTTAGGTGCAATTATCGACTAGTGCTATCAACTCGTGATGTGTGCACACCCATTGGGTTATCAACTCTTGATGCGCGTACATCTGATGTACACTACCCAATTTCACCTCTGTCTACGTTGACCTTGAGTTTACTCAACAAATCAACGCTTCTAGTGAAAACCGACCCATTAATCCGAAAATCTTATTTTCATGGTTCGAACATATTCGTATAGAGTGAGCTTGGGTTTACCCAACAACCCAACTCTATAAGAACTCTGGTTCTCCCCATATTAATGGAAGACGTTAGTTTTCATATTAAGTGTGAGGGTTTTCAGGTCTCATCTACTTCTTCTCCAAGCTATAGGATTATAGTCACCATGACTATATGGAATGATTTAGGGCAATTCATCAATCACATTGAATCTATATCTAAAATCATCCATCATCCCACTTATGCATGTTGTAAGTCGACTTGTATATGTATAAGTCGACTTATGCCTCTCTATAAGTCGACTTATGCAAGTGTAAGTCGACTTATGCAACTGTGCACGAACAAGTCGACTTGTAACATTGTGCAAGTCGACTTATGCGTCTACAGTGCACGGACAAGTCGACTTGTGCATGTGTAAGTTGACTTATCCGTGTGGAATTGCTATCTAATCGGCTAATTTCTCAATCCGTGCAGTTCAAATTCACAACACCAAGTCTATTACACTTTACCTTGATGTACCAATGAAACACTTTCATTTTTGCTTACCATATATAGTCAAACTATACATGAAAAACTTGAAATCGATGAATACGCTATTATTCACTTAGATTTCCAAATAATTTGGTGAATATCAAATTATCACCCTAAGTATCTCTAGGTAGTCTACACTTTATCAAGACTACTTCGGCACTGGTCACAAAATTTGTGACGGCCAAAACAATCAAGATAAGGGAATATATTAACGAGACGCTAATGAGACACATTTGACATCCGAAAATTGTTTGGAAGCCTAATTTCAAGAAATTCAATTTGGAAAGCATACAACATCAATATAATACATTTTTAATCACATTAAAAAAGATCCTAGGCATTGGAACTGAAATCTACACAATTTCTTATTTCAAACAAAACAGCTCCAACAATTTTCTCAAAACTGCCAAGCTTTGCCTTTTGCTTGAAAAACTCATTGAAACAATTTCAATAAATTCTGAGAAAATTACAGAGGTACTACATGTTCACAACATGCTCCATGAATTTTTTCAGGATTTATTTCCATAAAAAACTCATTCAACCTCAGCAACTAAGCCAATGTAGAATCTGTGTTCCTCAACACAGTTATTCCCATCAGCACACAATAAATTCTCAAATAAATAGTAAATCACCTCGAAAATATTTTTCCTTTCTCATAGACATTAATAAACATCTTAGAGACATTTTGGTGAAAGAAAATACGAAAAAAAAATTTCTACAATTTATTCTCGAATTTATAAGCATGCCTGTTCAAGGAATGTGCACAAAGACAGCAACCAGAACATTAGGGAATAAATTAGCAAAACCATATCAAATCACATTGATAAATCCCGAGCTTCCACAGACATATGCAACAACATCTTGTGAACATATCTGAGCAAGAAAATTTCGAAAACTATATTTCTATACTGAATTCGAAATTCACTCAATTAACATGCATCATTGTCACAAGCAATAAGGAACTCCGACCTAGTCATGGTTTCTTCGTTATATACGACACAAGTGGCTCTGATACCACTGTAGGAAAATCCCGGTGTGAGTATCACTTGCCCACGGTGAGGAAAACAAAAATTTTTATTCCGGGACCTTCCCAAAAGCCAGGATCCATGTGACTATATAACAAAGTCAAACCAAAATGATCAAAGGAGACCGTCTCTAACGGTATCCACGCAGAGATCGAAAAACCTAACCGGGACAAACCCTTTGACCCGGGAATAGCTAGAACAAGTTAAAGACTGCTAGATCTTACCTTATTCTTAGAGAGCTTGAAGAATAACGATGGCGGAAGATGAAAATTGGAGAAGAAGAAAGCTTGATCGTTGGTTGGAAGAGAGAAAACAACTTTTCATAGGTTTTTCAAAACCTATCTCATGTCTTTCATCCAAAACCAACGACACACACATCTTACATCTTTCATTTTGTCTTTTTGCCATTTAATACAAAGATGACAAGGCAAAAATGGAAGCTTCCCTTTCCATCCACGTTAGTCATATATATATATATATATATATATATATATATAAAGTTAAAGAGATGCTTCTCCTCTCCTCCTTCATCCACGTATTATATATATATATATATATATATATATATATATATATATATATATATATATATATATATATATATATTACTTAATTAATTAATAATATATATATATAAATAAATGTTGAAGTGGTCCAGTCACACTGGGGTCGGTCCTACCGGCCTACCGGATTCCGATATGGAAAAAACCCCCAGAAACGTTTTTCAACAATATCGATGTCGCGATCTCATCGGGACATATCTCGATCTCATCGGGATCCATTTAATCCGATTGCTCTCTATTTATTGAAACTCTGTCCAAAACTATTTTACGAGTTCTCCGAGACACTCTTATGCGTGTGACCCATTAGGTTCCCGGTTATGTTGGCCACTTAGATTAACACTTAATCTAAGCAAGTCATGAGCGGTATCTAGCAACACATCATGACCCCCAATTGACCGGAAAGTAATTGGTTTGACGAATAAACATATATTCATCATGGACTATATCACGAACTTTTCCATAGACAATTACCGTGCAATTCGTCCTTTCACCATGCTATACCCCACTTGGTTATGCGTATGGGTAAAGTGTCAACTCTTACTAGACTGACTATGTCAAATCTAGTCCAAGTGATTTCAGTTCTTGTCCTGGGACTCATTACTTAATACTTAATATGTCGATGAAGACACTCTTCATGACATATGTACTCTGATCAGAGATTTCCAAGTAATGACCCTGACAAGAGGCCATTGGTATCATCTTCTGCTATCACAGAAGTGGTGAATCCTCTATTAGCTACTCAATTACCTTCGAATACCTCAAACTGTACCCAATCACCACCCTACAAGCGACCTCGGTGAGGCAACAAGGAATGAAGTCAAAGCACGTAATCAAGATCAAGATATCCTCGAGTACCTCGAGTCTAAGGATACTTACACCATTGCTATGATGAGATTATCAACGACATTAGAATAGGACATCCATGTGATGATCTCATAGCAGTCAACCAATGTACTTACTACCTCTAGTAAGCATCCACATCTCAACCCTAAATATCTCATATATATAGTTTCGAGATCCATCGCTTGATCAAATCAAGGAGCTTGAGATGTGCTAGTCTTCCGGATTCTGATGTCGATCTCAAGAATCCTATGACTAGGATAATTTAGATCTTGACATAATTGCACATGATAAGAATCTCAGTAGTATGATCACATCATAATTTCCTTCATGCTATGTCATATATCATGGACTTCATTAATTTGATTACAAATCAATATCAGTTCATAAATAATGAACAACAAATTAATGAAATATGCCTTTCTTTATTAATTTATAAAGAATGTACACAACTTTGTACAAAATGCGCTAAAGGCGATTGCCTTTAAGGCACTACTCTAACAATATCAACATTTATTAGTTAAATATAATTAATATTAAGTAAAATAAGTACTTTAGTCTTAATTAATTAAAATATAACTAAGTAATTGATTGATTAAAATATAATTAATTGATTAATTAATTAGAATATAATTAACACATATATAAAATTTTATTAATTATTAATTATTATTAAGCTAATCATCCTCGAACAAGTAAGGTCATAGGCGTGACTTACTGTGACATATATATATTTTTCATTTTAGTTAAACATAATTAATTGATTAAATAATTTAAACATAAGGTCACAAGGGTGACTTAAGTGTCACGCTTGTGACACACATATATTGTTTGTTTTAATTAAATATAATTAGTTAATTAATTAAAAAATAAATAAATAATTAATTAACAGTTATATAAAATATAATTAATTAATTAATTGATTAAAATATATTTAATGCTTCTGACCCTAAATATATAACACTTGATTAGGTTAAAATAATAAATAATAAATAAAAACATTTAATTATATTTTAATAATCAATTAATTAAATTTAAATTAATCAATCTATTAATTATATTTTTATTAGTCAATTAATTATAATTAAATTATATTTCATTAAAATGACAAAGGATATATGCGCTAATTAAATTGTAATTAATTAATTAATTAACTATTATATACTAATATCAAGTTAATTAAATACTATAAACTAAGGGTCATGGACACACAGATATATATATATATAATTAAATATAACAAATAAAGTGCTTGAATTATTATTGTTAATTATTAATTATCATTCAGTTAATTAATTAAGTGTTGCATGTATAGACAAATAAGGGTAACGTGAAAAGTTTACGTAAAAAGTGTTACATTGAAAAGTTCTTGCATGAACAAATTATGATTATATTTAAAAGTTGATGTAAAAAACTATGTTCTTATTTTTATTATTTTGTAACTTATTGTCTAAAATTCCTAAAACATTTAATAATAATGTAGATAAGTCTTGACAGTTACAGTTACATGACGTAATTGTATGGCAGATAAATCCTATTTGTTCATAAAAAGGACGATAGGATGAAATTGCGTGGTCGTCCATTCCATTCATACTTAGTGTATATATATATATATATAGTTAATAATAAATTATCGTCCTTAATAAATTATTTAATAAATATATAATAATTTCAAAATTATAAAATTTTTAAATACATCAAAGTACCAAAATTTTGTGCATTGAGTTAGAGATATATTCTATTTTTGGAGCTACAGATGATTGTAATGTAGATGTAGTATCCTAGCATGACCATGTCTGTATATTTGTTTCTTTCTACTTAAAGCAACTATAGTTAAACGTAAGTGGCCAGTACAACTAGGAAACAATGGAAATCTAGATGATTTGTTTGTGCTTTAAATATGTAATGCAGAACATTACAAATTTAGTGATAAAGGAATTACATGGATGAAGAAACTGAACCATTAAATAGTTAGTCTTATAAACCTTTAAATATATTTACTTAACATTCGCATAAAAAGAAATTTTTTTCCTAAGATGATTATATAATGCACAATTTTTATGAACTAAGATTTATATTATCTTTAACGTACACGTGCTCGTTGGATGCATTAAGAGTTATATGTATGCAAGTGTAAATTTTGAGTTGATAGACAACTACAATTTAAACTCTTTATTGTTTTCCTTTAATATGTGATATTTGGTTTGTTCTCCCAATGTTAGCTATCCTTCTTTACGTCCATCAAGCTCTCATGTTTAATAAATAACGACCAGTGACTTTCTATAACGTACACATGCTTGTTGGAAGTATTGAGAGTTGTATATATGCAATTTCTCTCGCATGCTAATTAATATATAATTTCTCTCACATGTTAATTAATAAAAATATATCTATAATTTTATTAACTTTCTTAATAAACGTGTATTTTTTTAAAACGACACTTATTATAAATAAGAGGGAGTAACATTTATTTATCTACAACGTACACATGATTGTTGGATGCATTGAGAGTTGTATATATGCAAGTGCAAATTCTGAGTTGATAGACGACCAAAGCTTAAACTCTTTACTGTTTTCCTTTAATATGCGATATTTGGTTTGTTTTTCCCAATGTTGGCTATCCTTCTTTATGTCCATCAAGCTCTCATGTTTAATAAATAATGAGCAGTGCCTTTTTGTTGATTGCTTAAAGTCATTATTGTAAAACAACGATGATACAATAAGTAAACCATCGATCTTCTTTCACCTGAAGCTTTAAGTTCACCGTATCATCGACACTCCGAGTTGACTTATCAATATTTTAATAAAAAGAGAGATAAAGAAGACTTACGAGGTGGATAAGCTTTGAAGAGGAAGATGTAATAATTACTGAGGAGATTCTAGAGAGATTGAAAAAGAATGCATTTATTGTCTTTAGTAAGTGGGGTTTATTATTGGTGTAAAGAAAGAGAAAATGCAATACTATCCAACCCTTATTCCTATTAGTAGTTTTACTAACAGGATAGCTCTGCGCAAATGCACAGTGAAAGTGTCTACTAAATTTATACATTGGGAAAATTTTCTCGTCATAGTTAAATAAAAAATAATATGCAAATGTAATGAAATAATCATTGGTTGGGAGAAGAAATAAGATGAAATGACTTTCTTTGAGATTAAAATAGCAGTATAAAGATATCTTAATCTATAAGTTTTTTAATTGGTACTTCATAAAATTTTCTAGTCTCGAAGTTTACTTCTTTGAGATCGTTGGTCATCTTTATTATTGGACTAGTTTCATACATGTCGCCATAGCGAAGTCCATGTGAACTACTATATGCCTTTTTATTCCGTGCATGGAATTGGATAAGTAAGTCATCTAGTTGATTTTGACGATAATATGTCTCATTTATGGCTTTTTTTCAAATATCTTTAGCGGTCGAAATAGGTGGAATTCATATCTGTCATTAAAATAATAAAATTAGTCTATAAATATCATAGTTATTTCACAACTTTATTGAGAAGCAAGAATAAGACGAAGGTTGCAGTGGAAGAATGCAGTAGAGAATAAGGAGGGAACCTATAAAAAATGGTGCGTAAAGATTAAGAAAGGGTTTTGTTGACATTATAAATTGAAAAATTGGGATAAAAAAAGTCATGGACAAAAGAATCGGTTACTGACCTGAACGGTTGTTCTTTGTTTGTTGAAATAGAAGAGGTAAATGTTTTCCAAGAAGGATTAATCAATTCGTATATTCCAAAAAGGATTATAGAATTGATAAGTGAAATTTAATGCGAGTTAGAAATGACATCAACTTAACTGCTTTAAATAAAGAAGAACAAGATGAAGCTCAAAGAAGCAAAAATAAGTTGAAGTGGAAATATAGAAGTAAGACGAAGCGCGGAGAGAAAAGTAAGAGGAAGCGGAGAAGCAAAGATAAGACGAAGTCCTGAGAGAAAAATAAGACGAAGCGGGGAAATTAAGGAGAAGTTGCACTGGGAAAGGTTAGGCAATTCGACTTCGATTCTTTTTCAGGGAAAGGATCAACTCCGGTGAATAATCGTTAGTCCATATTAGAATGAAGAATGTTGTTATAGTGGACAGATAATGTAGGACGATTAAAGTTAGAGGAAGCGAAAGTAAAACGATGTTGAAGTAAGAGGATAGAAGTTAGACGATAAAAGTAAGACGATCAAAGTAAGACGTTGAAAAGCAGACGAAAGAAGAAAAACAGACTCGAGTTGAAAAGCAGACGGAACCAAAAGCAGACGGAAGCTGAATACTTAGTCCATATTAGAATGAAGAATTTTGTTATACTGGACAGATAATCTAATGGAAAATCTTCAACACCTTGGCGAAAAAATAACAAATAAGGCTCATCTGTTGACTGAGAAGCAAAAATAAGACGAAGTGAAGAAAGCAGACAGAAGCTGTAAAGCAGATGAAAGAAGAAAAGCAGAGGGAAGTTGAAAAGTAGAGGGAAGCAAAAGCAGACGGAAGCAAAAGGAGACGAAAGTAAAAGCAGACGGAAGCAAAAGGTGACGCAAGTAAAAGGAGACGCAAGCAAAAGCAGATGATGAGCCATATTTGAGAGAAGATTATTTTGCGAATTATGTAGAGCTGTCTTACTGTAACAATCTGTTAATAGGTGAGTTATTTTTTCATTAAATAACATACTAACCTTTTTTTCGATTACTATTATACTTTCCTAATATACAATTATTATCACTAGGTTATTGGAAAACGTCTTCCCTAACCTAAGCTTATATTCATCCGACCCATATCAGATGATAAATCTTGCGTAAATTACACAATTCCTAAAGCAACATTTTTTACATTCATCAGCCAACATTCTTACTTAATAAAAACAGAAAGAATGATAGGAACACATAAATTCAAAGAAAGAATACAAACCAGCAAGATACAAACACTGAGTACAACATATATTAAAATCCCAGAAGTACATAGTTCACCACACACTATAAAAACTTCAACTACGGAAAGCAAAATATGAAACGATAGAAACTAAGACGAAACAGAGTCAAAATAAGATGACAGCTGATTATCTCCTCTCTGTTTGGGTGCCTCTGCCATGGGAACGTCTTTATTTGTTCCAGAGCTTGAGGAAGATTTCTGATTATCTCCTCTCTGTTTGGGTGCCATGATTTTTTCGTGTAGCTTGTCAAGTTTCTCGTAACACTCTTCAATCTGTTTTATTGTTTCTCTGGGATCCGCGTAACTTCGCTGTTCTCGGGAATTCATATTTATGTGAAAGATAGCTTGTTGAAATGGGAGACGTAACTTTAAGAGTCATTATCTTCTTGGAATGGAGGATGTGATGAAGATTGGTTAAACAAGAAGAAGGCAAAAGAAGAGGGTACGAATTGTTTGGTTGAAGTTAAGAGGAGAAAGGTTTCAAAGTTTAAATATAGACGTATTAGTGGACCGTCTTCCAGGGAAGAAATATAGCTGTGTAGTACTTGAAGTTGAAGAGTTGGACTGTATTAAATGAGGGGCTGTACTGTATTAAATGATGACTGCTACATTAAAAAGGTTAAAGAGGAGCAAATGTACAAGGCATTTCATATGTAAGGGTTCCTTATATTTCATTATATATATTTATATTGGGCATTGATAGATGATCATTTTGGTAAAAGTAGCGAAAGTGAAGTGAGCCAGAAGCAGAAGGGGCGGAAGTAAAACGAGAGTACGTAGGGGAAATTTTAACGTCACAGTTAAATAAAAAATAATATCAAAATGTAATGAAATAAGCATTGGTTGGGAGAAGAAATAAGATGAAATAAGTTTCCTTGAGAATTGAGATACATTTAAAATAGTTAACATGTCAACTATTTATATTTGCAGTATAAAGAAACCTTAATCTATAAGTTTATGAATTTCAGTAACGGTTGTTCTCTGTTTGTTGAAATAGAAGAGGTAACCTTCACTGTTCTTATCTTTCTGGAATGGAGAATGTGATGTATTTATATTAAACAAGAAGAATGGAAAAGAAGACGGTAGGAATTGTTTGATTGAAGTTAGAGGAGAAAGGTTATAAAGTTGCAGGGTATTAAATGAGGGGCGGCACTGGAAGATGATAAAGGGAACCAGAAATGATTTTCCTAAAGATGTGTGAAAAATAGGTGATATGTGTAGAGAGGAGGAAGACATCTGAATAAAAAAATTTGGTGGTCATTGAAACGTCAATCTCCGTTTTGATTTTCTTCTTTTCTAATTCTCATCATGTTTGGTTACTTAGATCAAACAAGAAAAAGGGAAAAGAAGACGGTAGGAATTGTTTGATTGAAGTTAGAGGAGAAAGGTTATATAGTTGCATGGTATTAAATGAGGGCCGACACTCGAAGATGATAAAGCTAAGTAGAAATTATTTTCCTAGAGATGTGTAAAAAATAGGTGACATGTGTAGAGAGGAGGAAGACATCTGAATAAAAAATTTTGGTGGTCATTGAAACGTCAATCTCCGTTCTGATTCTCTTCTTTTCTAATTCTCATCATGTTTGGTTACTTCTGCAATACGTTATTGGCTGTGTTTGACATTATTATAGCAGGTAGAAGATTATACCTATCAATTCAAATGTCAATTTACGTTACAGTAGAAACCTGTGATAGAATCAGCAATGATTTACGGAAGACTTGTGGATTTTGAGTCATTGAGGAAAGACAACATGGACATTGAACCAGAGATAGTTGCAGGTGGGTGGAGAAAGTTCTTTCAAGTTCGATTGACATTATTGTAGCAGCTCGAACATTAATTGATACAAAAAAAACACATCACAATGTCTGGTTCATACATTTTGGGGGTTAGCGTGTGTTGCCTTGCGACAAATAAAATTTTTTGGCAGTCTCCAGAAATGTATCACCTATCAATTGAAAAGTCAAAAACTAAGACGATGGAAACTAAGACGAAGCAGAGTCAAACTAAGAACAAACATAGTCAAACTAAGATGGAGTGCGGAGACAAAAGTAAAACGAAAGTAAGAGGAAGTGGAAAATTCAGACGTGATTTGCTTTCGTTTGCTTTTCATCGTCTGCTTTTGCTTCCATCTGCTTTTGGCTTCCGTCTACTTTTCAACTATCGTCTACTTTTCAGCTTCCCTCTGTTTTTAATCTCCGTCTGTTTTTCTACTTCGCCTGCTTTTCAACTATCGTCTGTTTTTCATTCTCCATCTGTTTTTCAATATCTTCGTCTGTTTTTTATTCTTCGTCTGTTTTTCATTCTCCGTCTGTTTTTCTACTTCGTTTGCTTTTCATTCATCCGTCTGTTATTCTGCTTGGTCTACTTTTTATTCTTTCGTCTGCTTTTCTGCCTTCATTATATGTTTAGCATCAAAATGATAAATGTAAAGTTATTTTGACTTAACAATCTCCCCGTTTTTTATGATAAAAAATAATCATACAATAAACGTACAATTTAAAAAAAGAAAACATATCTTCGTATTGTCTTCGTCTGAGTTCTACATTTTCTGTTGACTCTTCCTCCCCCTATCTTTTTCTTTCTTCTTCAAGAATTAATCTCCTTCGTACATCCCCTTTTGATTTATGCTTTGCATTTTCTCCTCCCGCTATTTGTTATAATAAAAAATGATTAATACCTATGATGCTTCAACAACTCTTTCATCATCTCCTTCAAATCTTTGACTTCTTGCGGGAAAGAATAAGATGAAACAGAGAAGGAAAAATCAGACGAAGTGAAGAAAGCAGACGGAACCTGAAAGGCCGACGAAAGAAGAAAAACAGACGGAAGTTGAAAAGCAGACGGAAGCAAAAGCAGACAGAAACAAAAGGAGATGGAAGGAAAAGCAGACGAAAACAAAAGCAGACGGAAGCAAAAGGTGACGCAAGTAAAAGCAGACGCAAGAAAAAGCAGACGATGAGCCATACTTGAGAGAAGATTATTTTGCGAATTATGTAGAGTTGTCTTAGTCTAACAAGCGAAAAGCCATCGAAACATTTCACATATCTTTCGTAAATTACACAATTCCTAAAGTAAGATTTTTCACATTGATCAGCCAACATTCTTACTTAATAAAAACAGAAAGAATGATAGGAACACATAAATTCAATGAAAGAATCTGTGATTATCTTGTCTTTGTTTGGGAGCCTCTGTGATGGAAACGTCTTTATTTGTTCCAGACCTTCAGGAAGATTTGTGATTATCCCCTCTCTGTTTCGGTCCCATGATTTTTTCGTATAGCTTTTCAAGTTTCTCACAAGAATCTTTCACCATCCCCTTTAACTCTTTGACTTCTCTTCGTAGCTGCATCACCTCAGCTTGTAAGTCAAAAGGCGAGGTCGGTTGATCATCATCTTCTGGCAGTTCTACAAATGCAATTGTGGTAACATATGCGTCTGAAGATGGAATACAATCTTCAACAATCTGAAGGGTAGGTGGTTGAACCGATAGGTGGGGCTCATGAAGGTCTAAGTCATAAGGAGCAGGTAGCATTAACACTTGTCTTCCTCTCAAGTGTAGGGCTTCTTGTAGAATGGACAGTGTATTAGATAGTGGTCTAATACGAATTATTGTTTGCACAAGGGATTGAGTAAATGTCCCTCTAGTTAGCTTTCCACCCACTGGACAGTGTTCATCCTTGTCTGTAAAACTACAGTTGGCTTCTGGAGAGATCTTCTTTGAAACGCATGCAACATCTATTCGTCGCACTTCTTTAGCAATCTGATTTGCGGACAGATCATCAATTACCCCTTTTGGGTATAACTTCATCTTCCCCTTATTAACATCCAAGGGATATCTTGGTTGCAGGTCTGGTATAACCATTATCACCGTTTCCTCTGTAATTGGATAAATAGTGTGGGGATGACTGGTCATCTTTGAAGGGTATGACTTTGTGACAGCATACCGCAAGGCTTCATAGAAATTCCTCTCATCTTCATTCAATAGATGCCATATCTCACTATTTATAGGAATAGGTTGTAAGAAAGTCTTTACTAAGCTCGTCGGTGTATCCCTGATGACAATTGAACTACTCCTCTTAGTCACAGGCTCAACTACTTGAATCAATCTGGTTTCCAATTCGTCTTTCCTAAGAAATTCAGAATAGTTGAATGGAACCAATCTGAGTTCTTCAGATTCCTCCTGTTCGACCTGTAAACTGAGCTCTGCTGTTGGCTCGTCTTGAACAATGATAGGAGTAGTCTGAACCAGGCTAAGCTCCACTGGCTCTTCCTGTTGAACAATGATAGCAGCAGTTTCAACCTGGTTAAACTCTACTGGCTCCTGCTGTTGAATAGCAATGGGAGTTTCCTTCCTCTGACTAACTTCCTCAGCAGTAGTCACACTCTTCTTTTGACTAACTATCTTAATCTTCTTCACTGCTTCAATCAGTCTCGGAGTTTTGTGAGATTGGGGTTTCTGTTTCTTAGACCCCAACTTTCTTTTCCTCTCAGTCTCCTTGGCCTGTTTGGCTGAATGTTCACTTAAGATGGAGACTATAGATCTTGTACCCTTTGGTGCGCTAGTCTCAGAGACTTCTGTTTGACTTTGTTCTCTGGACCTGTTTTCTTGCTGTTGTCTCAAGGTTTGAATCCTGGGCGTTCTCTTTGCCTTCTTTGGAATTTCACTCATTAGATTCTCCCATTTTCTCTTCAAGACAGCTTCATCTGTAGTCCGAACTTGGCTAATTTCTTTTTCAAAAATCATCTTTTTCTTCACAATTTCTTGACATGATTCCCTTCTTTCAACTATGGGCATGCTTTCATCTGCTTCTCCTCTATCCACATTCTTCAAGCCCATTTTTGCTATTTTAGCCGAGTTGATAAAACTTCTGATAGGCATCTTCAATCTGTTTCCTCTGTTGAGAAGGACTCCAGACTCCCTGAATATCCTTGTGAGCAGCATTCCATAAGGATAACTGTTTGTATCCTTCATCGCCTTAACCATATACTGAAAAATCAGAAATGGTAAGTCTATGGGTTGGCGATTCAGTAGGTAGAAAAGGCATTGTTCATCCAAAGTTGTTACCAAATGCCTTGATCTTGCTCTAGGTAAGACGCAATTAAACAAAATTGCATGTAAGACCCTAGCTTTTGGCACCAGACTAGAGGTTTTCCTCTATTTTGGGTCATTATCTCCATACAATTGTCTAGTGACTTCGTCTTCGTTTAGGTTAACTTTAGTCATCCATCTGGCTTTACTTGTAAGCTTCTCTCCAGTCGATGGGGATTCCGTTACCTTCTCTATCAAATCGGTTGTGACAATAATAGATATTCTATCTTCTACGGTAAAAACAATAGTTTTGTCTACCAGCTGGACATTCTTACAGAAATCAAACACCTCATTTGGATATACGATCTCCCGTACCTGGAAGAACTTCCTCCAACTAGCTTCTACTATCTCTAGTTCGATATCCATGTTATTCTCCCTCAAGGATTCAAAATCCACATGTCTCCCGTAGATCATTGCTTGCTCCGTTTGAATCTTTGATAAGTGATAAGCTGATTTCATAATTTGATTTTCAAAAGTAAAGTTGATTTCAAAGAATTTGAGAGAGTTGTAAAGTTTGTAAGTGGAGAGTATTGGAACAACTTCTGATTTGAAACTACTCGAAAGGTCTTGTCAGACGTTTTCTAGAATAGGTCAGGTTCTCAAGGCTTGGAAACTTTCCCTCCAAGATTTTCTTGGGAGAGAAGTTACCAGTTGTAACTCACTGTTGCTGACGCCGTTAACTTGAATGACCTTTTAACTTGGCTGTTAGATATGAGACGGTTGATCATTTAACATCACGATGTTGAGGTTTCGCTTATTTCCTTGAACTGTTCGTCTTGGGTTAATCGTCTTAGTTGTATAGTCGTACTTTCACTGCGTCTTACTTTGACTTTGATTACTTTCAGTTTGTCTTACTTTGATCGTCTTATCTTGATCGTCTTACTTGCACTTCGTCTTCACATTTGCTTCGTCCAACTCTGATCATCTTACTTTGATGGTTTGACTTCACTTCGCCATTTACTGCCTGCTTTTGCTTTCGTCTTCTTTTGCTTGCGTCTGCTTTTGCTTTCGTCTGCTTTTCAACTTCCGTTTGTTTTTCTTCTTTCGTGTGCTTTTCAACGTCCGTCTGTTTTTGTTCCATTATTTGTACTTCATCAAAATCATTTATGTAAAGCCATTTTGACTTAACAAACTATCCTCAGTTCGTATTAGAATGAAGAATGTTGTTATACTATGATAGATTTTGTTTATTTATAGATTGGACATATTCTTCTTTTATTATTGATGCATTGTGGACTTTCGTGATACGACGGAAAATCAATAACATTAAAAAGTAAAACGCCTAATTGAAAACGAAACCTTAAACTAGAGGTAGGATAAGAATATTTTTGAAGAAGAAAGAAACAGATAGGGGGAGGAAGAGTAAACAGAATATGAAGACGGAGTGGAGATATTTTCATCTTACTTATGATTATTTCTTATTATAAAAAAAGGGGAGATTGTTAAGTCAAAATGGCTTTACATTAATTTATTTGATGAAGTACAAATAATGATGAAAAACGGAGACGATGAAAAACAGGTGATGAAAAGCAGATGGAAGCTATTGAAAAGCAGACGGAACTTGTAAAGCAGACGGAAGTTGAAAAGGCATTTAACGTGAAAAGCGAGGCGGAAGCAAAAGCATTTAAAGCAAAAGCAGACAAAAGTTATCCAAATGCAGACGGAAGCAAAAGCCAACGATGGAAAGCAGACGAAAGCAAACCACCTCGGAATTAAGAATTAGTTTGAGTTAGTTACATAACTTAACTGAATAACTGCTTCTTTCAATATTGAAGAAGCAAGATCGAAGAAGCAGTTGAACACGAAGGTTATAAATAAGAGACGGAGTCGACGTTTTATGTAATATATTTATGTAAATAGTATTATTCCTATTAGGTATAAAAACATTATTGGCTTATATTAATAAAAATAAAAATGCCATGAATCGTTATTATGATTATATAAAAGAAACACGAATATATGAATGAAGTTGAATAATAATAATGAATTTAATAAACCTTAAATCAGAGGTAGATTAGCCTGAAAATCGTGTGAAATCATTCAGAAGAGACCACAATGTGACATTAAAATTTTATGAGAATTTGGGTTTTTTCCTATTACGACGAGTGTCTGTAGTGGACAATGCGTCTGATTGTGACGTACATTCGATGCTGCTGATCGACTTATCCATATGTGACGGCGAGTTGTATTCAGCATCGGAGAATCTTTTTTCCAGGCATTGTTTAGCAGATGAAGATGATTCAGGGTTTTTTTCCTGAAAATATCAGAAATCAGTATATATTAAGCAATCGATATAAGGGGAGATCACTGCAAACTAAATGGCACAAACAGAAATAATAAAAGATGATGTTATAGATAAAATCAAGATCAAGGAAGAATAAAAAGGACCTGAGATGGGTGAAAGTGAAGTCTGTTGTAGTTCATGGGCATCAATTTTGTGGCAGTAAACAACAGTAAATCGTTGCACCCCATCTGAAGACCGAGTGTTTGCTGGCTTCACGTGGAGAAGAAAGGTATCGGTTTTCAATTGTGCGTGCAGTTTCTCCAACAAGAGATCCATGTTCTTATAACGCAAAACAAAAAATCTCTATTGTCAGTGGAATAAGTACATGAAGATATTTGAAGCTGATTAAATTGGAAATGTAGATGAAAGAAGGAAGGAAAATATAACCTCATTGTAATATTTCATAGCCTCAACGGCAGTGAAGTTTAATAGTTTCTCAGCGAGGTTGCCAAAAATGGAAGCCGTTATTGTTCCGGTCTCATCGGTCAAATCCATGTCATATCAGCATCTGTACAATAAAGTTAGAATAGTCAAAAAGGAAGAGTGCGGGCAAAAAATAAGTGCAAGTGACATGGAAGTAAAAAAGTGATGCGAAAAATACAGAATGCAGACGGAAGGAATAAGCAACAAATGGAAGATTGCAAATACAAGGCAGAAACCTTGGCTCTGCTGTTCGTTTTCTCTACAGTAATTACAAGTGAAGAGAACTCCAGATGCAACAGCTATAGACCGAAAGCATTTGTTGCATTCCATATACCAAAATTTTTGCAAAATGTGCTGGAAGGAAATTTTGGCTTCAATCCATGATATCTACGGAAAAACCGATCAGAACGTTCAGAGGAAGATGTTATAAATTCAATATCTCACTGGAATACGCAGATGCGATTACCTTCGGGGTAGAATTTAGAGACATGATCTTGGTGATATTCTGGCGAGATCCAGAAGATATACGAGGATTATATCTGAAGTAAGAGCTTCCAGTGACGAGGTTTTTGATCTCGCTGTTATTTCGTTGTGCCCTGTAACATAATAATTATATAGGTGAGAAAATAAAGAAATTTTAAAATTCTTCTATAATTTGTAACAAAATATTAGAAAGGTTGTACGTAACATAATGGATTACCAATTTTTGAGATCTGCAGCTTCATGTATGGGTGGGTCAACGACGATGGCTGAGTCGAACCACGTTGACAATGTAACGCCTAACATTTGAAAATGAATGTTTGAGATAGAATAAAAAGGGACAGAGTAAGATGTGTTTTTATGAGGAAGGAAAAAATACTGTTAAAGAAATTGACTTTGAGCTTTGTGCAAACAATGACCGGATGAGAGTGAAGTGATTCCATAATCTGCTGGCCCTCGTTCTCAACAAAACAATTCCAAAGCGATAGTATGACTGTTTGTTGCCTAAAAAAGAACAAGAGATTACGAGAAGATGTTAAATTTGTTTACCTCCAATGCAAAACAGTAACAAAGATACAGAGTGAGAATTACTCTTTATTCATGATAACAAATTTCTGTACAGTTGAAGTTTTTTCGTCTCTCATGATATCTTTTTTTTCCAACACTTCAACGACGACAACCAAAATATCTATAATGTGTTAAAGATTAATGTAATCAATAACGAAAAAGTTTTTGGAAGATTGTATGAACAAATATATTAAGCATCTAACCAACAGATTTTTGCTTGTCATCCACATAATCCATAAGACTTTGGAAAGGTGTGAAGTTGAAAATCAGAGGGATGATTGCATCGTCTTGTGTGACAGGTTCGATGACCGTGCGGCTTGTCAGAATCCATTGTATCTTCAAATTTTTAGTTTGGTACTGAGGGGGAATTGATTTGACAATCGCATTAGAAATGATATATTCTTGACACGGCTGTAAGATGTCCCCAATTCTTTGGATATCATTGTTGAATATGATAACCTCAACTTGCGATCCCTGATAATTATGAAGGAATTATCGATAGGTAAGTTGATAAAATGTAAAAGGAAGAAAGTGTAATTGATATACCTCAGAATTGCAGAAGACAAACTTTTGTCTTCTTGTCGGTGAATTAACCGAAACAACGACCTGTTGTTTTTCTTGGACTATCACTTGACAAGACCATGATTGCGCTCAGGGAAAATATTCTTTATCAATAAATGATTATCCATGTTGAAAGAAAATGTTGGATGGTCAAGCGAAGACAAAGAATTATTCATATAAAATTGAATAATGTGAACTGAGAAAACAAACAAGTAATATACCTTTGAGGAAATTTGTTGTTTTATAATTTCACTAATTGAAAATTTTCACGAAAAACAATATTCCTTGTCTTTTTTTCGAAGTCTGAAGATTGAAAAGTTGAAGGAATAATTAGAACTTTAACTGATTCAGGACTTCGAGCCCTTGACAGAGCCGCATATAGCTGTCCGTGTGAGAATACAGGTTGACGGAGATAAATTCCTACATGATCAAGTGTTTGACCTTGCGATTTGTTTATGGTCATTGCAAAACACAGACGAATTGGAAATTGTGTTTTGATGAAAGGAATTCCATTTTTTCGTTCTCCGGAGATTGCAAAGGAATCTTAGGTATAAAAATTATTTTCCCTTTGTGAGGTCCAAAAACAATTTCAGCTGAAATTGTATGATCTTTTAGTTGTCTGCATATCAACTTTGTTCCATTGCATAATCCGTCAGTTGGATTTAAATTTCTCAGAAGCATAATCGGAGAGCCTTCTTTCAGCAAAAGCTTATATGGAGGTAGGCCTTTAGGGTTCAAAGAATTGAGGAAATCTTGATAATCAGCTTGATGTCTGCGATCAACCATCTTGTCAAAACTCACATATGTATGCAGATCTCCTGCTAATTTTTGAATCATGATGTCATTAATTTCATCAACATAACTATTTGTTGGACATAGCATGCATCTGTTTATCATCTGATATGGGTCGGATGAATATAAGCTTAGGTCAGGGAAGACGCTTTGCAATAACCTAGTGAGGATAATTGTATATTAGGAAAGTATAATAGTAATCAGAAAAAGGTTAGTATGTTGTTTAATGAAAAAAGAACTGACCTATTAACATATTAATCCTTGTTGTTGTAAGGAATAATGAGTTCATTTGGTAAACATATTTGATCTTGTTCATCCATTGGTTCAGTGCCTTCTCCAACCCGCAATAAGAAATAAAAAAAAATGGATTTGAGATAGCTCTCATATTTGTCGTTAAACAAAATTTAGAGATGTGGCGCCAGAGATGTGAATTTAGAAGACTTGCATCAATGAGTTGTTGTTTCGTTGCTTGGTGAATAACTGGCAATGTTTGGCGAAATTCACCACCAAATACAACAATTTTACCTCCAAAAGGCTGATCAAAGTTCATTATATCTTGAAGTAAGCTATGAAATGCTTCGATGGCTTCTCATTTTTCCATGGAAGCCTCATCCCATAAAATAAGGCTAGATTCAAATATCAATTTTGCAATACTGCTTTGTTTGCTCAACTGACAAACTTTTTGCTTTGAGAAATCAAGCAGGATTTTAAATCTTTAGTGAGCTATCCTACCCCCTGGAAGAATTGAGACAGCAACGCCTGATGTAAGGACTGCGATTGCAATATGTTCCTATGATCGTAAATTTGCAAAAAGAGCTCGGTATAAGAAAGTTTTTCCTGTTCCCCCGGGACCATCGATAAAATAACTTGCAGTCGTTGAAGTGAAAACTGAATTCATTATCAAGTCAAAAATGTGCTTTTGCTCGCTATTTAGTTTTGATTGTAATAAGAGGTCTTCTTCATCAATCTCTATATTCATCTCACTTTCTACTTCCTTAGTCTGCTGCTGGCTGTAATCAGTACGAAATTCATGTTCAGTGAAATGATAATCAGCTAAGCTTTTTCCCATTTGTTCCAGAGATTTATTGATATCTTGACGAGCCATCTTTGTAATATCATCAGTTGTATACGTATTAGAGGAAGAATAAGCATACAGGTAGTCAGAACAGAGGTCGTCTCTGAAAGTTTCCCAGAGTTCCTTAGGATTTACGGGCGAACAATAGAACAAGAGTGTAGCAAATAACAATCTGAGGGACGTTGGCATTTGAAATATCACAGCTTCCTCAAGTGTTTGTTGTATGTAAGAGTCAGATGTTAGCAATCCTAATTGCAGTGCAGCATCTCTGAAAGAGTTCATCTTTTCACCATCAACAGTTAACAAGTGGTCAAACGATGTTGGTCCTCTAATATTTGTGAGCAATAATCTTAAGTAATACCTTTCTCCTTCTCCAGGGTTAACAGTAACTAATCGCCCTATGACTTTTCTACGCTTTCTTTCTGACCATATTTTTGTTTTTTGATTCCAAACAAAATGTTGGGGGAAATCCACATACAGCCATTTCATTTCTGCAGCCTTTTGATTTGTTGAATTGGTCTTAAAAAATTCCGTCAGCATTGTTTTGGAGAAGTCAATATTCCTCAATAAATAAGACAAATTAGCATCTCTTGCAAAGGAAACAGATTGTTGATCTGGAAGGTGAACTTGGAGTATATAGATGGATGGATTAATCTCTGCTAGGCGGAATTCATATATGCTCCATAAAGCTTCGGGGAATCAACGGCCTTCTTGAAAATTAGTGATTTCGTCAATAACGTGGTTTCTTGGTCGCCGACGCTAAAGTTTACAAGGTCGTGACCCTTAAATACATATTTGTATAAGTATTTAACAAGCTTGACAGTGGAACATATTTCAACATTAATGTGGCAATCAGGTAATGTCAGAAGGTACAGGTTATGAGGAACCACCCATCTATTATCAACCTCATGTCTGGAAATTTTAACTTTTCTTCCATTATCTCTACGTCTATAGCACAGATAACTGTCTTCACCATAAGGACTAAAATCCTTGGGGTAATGACTTTTGCATACACAATTTCTCATGCAAGGGCACTGTTTGTTCATGAAACCACAAGGACCATGGATTATATGCTTAATGACAAGAGAATATAACCTGGAATTGTGATCAGGATTAGGTATTTCAGCTGATATGATTTGATCATAGGAATCTGGATTCAACAACTTAAATTGTGGTTGAAGTATTAGAAGCAAATGAGCATGAGGGAATCCACGCTTTTGAAATTCAATAACGTAAACAAATGCGGCAACATCTCCGAAAATTCCTTTTTTTATCAACTCATTTTTCAGAATTTCCAAGTTCTCCCTGAACGCTCTGGACAATAAATCTGGTCTGGCTTGTGCTTTTTCGTGGGATTTAAGATTCTCTTGTATTTCCTTGCACATAGGGTTGCAAGTCATAGTGATGAAAATATCTGGTTTGCCATATTTTTGCACTAGAGCCATTACAACCAGATAGCGGCGTTTCATTTCCCTTGGGCCGCCGATAAAGGAAGCTGGGAGGACAAGTCGCCGGCCAATCGTAGAACCTTCAGTTTGACCAACATTAACGCTATCTAAAACACCCTGCAAAATTTCCGTTCGTATCTTGATTTGTTTTTTCCTATGGAAGTCAAGCCATGATTTTTCAATCTTTATATAAGAACCAACAACGAATTATTGTAGTAGTCTTAAGCTGTGGAGAAGCATGGATTCATCATAACTTCTGATTTGAAGCCGATAGCAATAATACTCTCTGGCAGATACTACGCCATGTTTAGAGTTCGCTTCTTGAGTAGCTAGTAATAGTAAGAATAAAATGATAAATTAATTGTGCGTAATTAGACAATATTTAGGAAACAAGGGAATAAGCAGACAACTAACCTATGTTTTCGAGAGCAAATAATTCAGCTGGTTCAGTAAAACTGCATAAAGGAGCAGTGTTTGTTTGATTGGAAACATTGGAGTTGTTTGCTTGTGGAATTAACCACTTAATACCAGGATGCCATCCTGATTCACCCCGTGGAAACAAAAGTGGGTATTGAAGTGGGTCGTAGCATGCATAATAAGATTGAATTCTATAGGTCGGACCCGAGTGAGCGTAGACTTGGATATGAGGAGATTTATCATGTTGGTCATCATTAGTCTCAGTCCATATAACAGCTACTTGTGATGCAGTAGGAAGATTGTAAACGCGCTGATCAAGACCCAAATAACATCTGAGAACAATTTGGTGATTTTCAAGCGACGAAATATCTTTAAGACTTCGAAAGAACCTAGCATAAGGGTTATCTTCAAGAATTCTCATAATTAGCTTCAATGTACTTTCACGAAGTTTATCAGAACTGCTGACCCTTTGTTGTAGTTCTTCATCAGTATCAAAGAAATAAAGTTGGATTCCAGATACTTTATTAGTTGTCGATACTAAACTGTCAAGGAAATGGTAAACTTGTCCTTGAACACGGAATGTATAAACTCCCTTTGTGTTTTTGGTGAGGTCACGATCATATCTGGCTCCATAGGAAGTGAAAACTACATTGTTATTGTATGTACGAACATTCTTTCTGAAATGTTCCGATTCTTTGTCACTATTTAGAAACAAAGACTTTAAAGCATAAGGCATCTGAGGAGCAATAATAGCAATTTGTGCGGACGAGCAACAAAATGATGGAGGTTCAAGGTAAAATCGTTTTACATTACAATATTGACAATCTGGAACAGAAGGGAGTTGTTGAGGTTCAAGAGGTAAATTCTGCAAGGATGTTAATGTTTAAGGAAAGGTGGGATGATTTATACCTTCAAACGTATAAAAACGACGTTATCATTATGTGGACAAGTTAGATTGGAAATAGTCTAAATATAGTGAAAAAAAGGTACCTTCATTTATGTGATCAGCATGGATATCAATACATCGGTCACGTATTTGTTGATAAGAGGGTTCATGAGTGGGTTGTTGACCGGTGGAAGGTTGGATATTAATGAAAGAATGGACATGTTGAGCAACAATTATTTGCTGAAGTGTCAATGAAGCGGAAGTTCTGTTTTTTGCAGCTCGACTTTCTCTATGCCGTCGTAACAATTCTTGTTTTTTCTCATTTGCCATTTCAGCATATTTTTGACGTCTTTTAGCATTTCTATCCATATCTAAATACCTGAGGGATCGACATAATATCAACGTGTTTGATCGATCCATTAATGATGTTGGCTAAAAATGAATTGTTAGATATATATATACAGACATACATATACAACTATATATATGTATATATATATATATATATATATATATATATACAGAAATAATAAAATTTAATATATATTATAAATGATATAACAGAAAAACATGTTAAAAATAACATTTTGTTTATGATGTAACAAACAATATGTGGAACAACTATGATTATAAACCATTTAAATAACTATAGCAAAATTTATAAAAAAAAATTATTTCATTTAACTACACATACGTTACTACTAGAAGAATGCAGCAAAGAATAAGCAGGGGACCTTTAAAAAATGGAGTATATATGCAGTCAGAACGTAGAAAGGAGATTTCGATCTATTCAGATTAATAAATAACTACAGCAAAATTTCTACAATAAATTTATTTAAGCTAAGCATATATACCTTAGTACTCGAAGAATGCAGCAGAGAATAACCAGGGGCCTTACAAAAATGGAGTATAAATGTAGTCAGAATGTAGAACGAAGAATTTGATAAGTAAAACAAGAGGGTAGTTGAGAGAAGTAAAGTTTGGGTGGAGAAAATGTTTCAGCGGTTACGGTAGATAGCAGAAGAAAAGGTAAGAAGTTAGAATATAAAGGTGTCAGTGGAGGGCATACGAGGGATCAAATTTCGATGTTAATTATTTTGATGACAAAGAAATGGCCCTTAAATGATTGATTGATAAACGGATGCAAAAAAAGGCAAGCAATCATGGTTATTTCTGAATGCGTAGAGAAGAGTAAAGGCAAGCAATGATAGTAATTTCCGAAGAAGAGAAAATGATTGTAGAAGGTCAACCTATCAGGAAGAAGAGTAAACGCAAGCAATGATAGTAATTTCCGAAGAAGAGAAAAGGATTGTAGAAGGTCAACCTGTCAGGAGTAGCACGTGTATAATAATTAGAAACGTGGATAAACAAGTTGTTTGATATGATAGTTCATACATTGTTGGGATTAGCGTGTCTTTCCTTGCCACAAGTAAAAAATGAAATCTATCACCTATGAATTGAAACGTCAATCTCTATTCTGGTACTCTTCTTCTCTAATTCTCCTCATGTTCGCTTACTTCTTTAATACGTTTTTGAACGTCAATCTCTATTTTGGTGCTCCTCTTCTCTAATTCTCCTCATGTTTTCTAACTTATTCAATACGTTTTTGGCAGGAATCGATATTATTACAGCAGTTACAACATTATTCGATACAAGAAAAACAGATCTGAATGTTTGGTTCATACATTTTGGGGGTTAGCGTATCTTTCCTCGACACAAGTAAAAAATGATGACGGTCTGCAGAAATCTATCACCTATGAATTGAAACGTCAATCTCTATTCTGGTGCTCTTCTTCTCTAATTCTCCTCATGTTTGCTTACTTCTTGAAAATATTTTTGCCAGGATTCGACATTATTATAGCAGTTAGAATATTATTCGATGCAAGAAAAACAGATTTGAATGTCTGGTTCATACATTTTGTGGGTTAGCATCTCTTTCCTGGCCACAAGTAAAAAATTATGACAGCTTCCAGAAATCTATTACCTATGAATTGAAACATCAATCTCTGTTCTGGTCCTCTTCTCTAATTCTCCTCATGTTTGTTTACCTCTGCAATACGCTATTGGCAGTGTTTGACATTATTATAGCAGCTAGAAGATGATACATATTAATTGAAACGTTAATCTACATGACAGAGGAAATCTGTGCAGTTAAAAAGGAGGAGATTGTTAAGTGAAAACGACTTTACATAAATGATTTGGATGAAGTACAAATAATGATGAAAAAGTAGACGAAGAAAAACAGACGGAAGCAATTGAAAAGCAGACGGAAGTTGAAAAACAGATGGAAGCTGTAAAGCAGATGGAAGCAAAAGCAGAAGAAAGCAAAATAATGGAATAAAAACAGACAGAAGTTCAAAAGCAGACGAAAGAAGGAAAACAAACGGAAGTTGAAAAGCAGACGAAAGCAAAAGCAGACGGTACTTGAAAAGCAGACGAAAGAAGAAAAACAGACGAAGTTGAAAAGCAGACGGGAGTAAGACGATAAAAGTGAGAAGATAGAAGTAAGACTATCAAAGTAAGACGTTAAAAAGCTGAGGAAATAAGAAAAACAAATAGAAGTTGAAAAGCAGACGAAAGCAAAAGCAGACAGTAGCTGAAAAGTAAACGAAAGAGGAAAAACAGACGGAGTCGAAAAGTAGACAGGAGTAAGACAATCAAAGTAGGACGAAAAAAGTTAGACGAAGCGAAAGTAAGACGATGTCGAAGTAAGACGATAGAAGTGAGACGATAGAAGTTAGACGATCAAAGTAAGACATTGAAAAGCAGACGAAAGAAGAAAAACAGACGGGAGTGGAAAAGCAGACGGAAGCAAAAACAGACTGAAGCAAAAGGAGACGCAAGCAAAAGCAGATGAAAGCAAAAACAGACGATGAGCCATACTTGAGAGAAAAATAATTTGCGAATTATGTAGAGCTATCTTATTGTAACAAAGCTCAAAAAATGACTCTCTGAACTTCTCTCAACCTTTATCTCTCTTATCTTTCAAAGTTCAGGTATGAATTGTTTGATTGAAGTTAAGAGGAGAAACGTTTCAAAGTTTAAATATAGATGTATCAGTGGACCGTTTGGCATCTGACACATTTATAAATATGCGATGAAATGTTATTATGATTATATATGTAAATATAATAAGAAATATATATATTAGTGAGACGATGTCTAAATATGACGATAGAAGTGAGACGATCGAAGTAAGACATTGAAAAGCAGACAAAAGAAGAAAAACAGACTGAAGTTGAAAAGTAGACGAAAGAAGAAAAGCAGACGAAAGTTGAAAAGCAGACGAAAGCAAAAGCAGACGAAAGCTGAAAAGCAGACGAGAGAAGAAAAATAGACGGGAGTTGAAAAGCAGACGGAAGCAAAAATAGACGGAAGCAAAAGGAGACGCAAGCAAAAGCAAAGGAAAGCAAAAGCAGACGAGAACAAAAGCAGACGATGAGCCATACTTGAGAGAAAAATAATTTGTCAATTATGTAGAACTATCTTACTGTAACAAAGCGAATTATGTAGAGCTATCTTACTGTAACAAAGCTTAAAAAATGACTCTGTCAACTTCTCTCAACCTTTATCTCTCTTATCTTTCAAAGTTCAGGTACGAATTGTTTGATTGAAGTTAAGAGGAGAAAGGTTTCAAAGTTTAAATATAGACGTATCAGTGGACCGTCTGGCATTTGAAAGAAAGACAGAGTAAGAAATATGCGATGAAATGCTATTATGATTATATATGTAAATATAATAAGAAATATATATATTAGTGATTCGTTTTATTTAATTTATTTATGTAAATAGTATGATTCCTACTAGGGATAATTTAATTTTTGCCTTAAACCAGAGGTAGATTAACTTGAAAATCGTGTGAAATCATTCAAAAGACACCACAATATGACATTAAAATTTTATGAGAATCTGGGTATAATTAAATTTTTGCCTTAAACCAGAGGTAGATTAATTTGAAAACCGTATGACATTAAAACTTTATGAGAATCTGTGTTTTTCCCTATTACGATGGAAGTCTGTGGTGGACTGTGCGTCTAATTGTCGCGGACATTCGGTGCTGCCGATCAGCTTTTCCATTTGATATCCATTTTATCGTCTGGTTTTCACTCCGTCTTACTTTTATATCGTCTTACTTTCACTTCGTCTTTACTTCTATCGTCTTACTTTCACTTCGTCTTTACTTTTAAAAATAACACGAAATGATATGTCAGACGAACCGGAAATCGAGACGAAGTAGTTACCATATTATGCAATCTAATATTACAATTCTTGAAGATACAATCTTGGTGAACACATTTAGAATCTTCCTATTGTTTGCACTCGCCCTTATTTGAGGCATCCTTTTTCAGTTTTTAGCGTCTTACTTTCACTCCGTCTTCACTTCTATCGTCTGACTTTTACTTCTTCTTCACTTCTATCGTCTCACTTTCACTCCGTCTTTACTTTGAATCTCTACTTTAAAAAAAAATACGAAGCGATATGTCAGAAGAACTGGAAACCGAGACGAAGCAGTTACCATATTATGCTATCTAATATTACAATTCGTCAAGATACAATCTTGGTCAACGCATTTACAATCTTCCTATTGGATCACAGCTACCTACTATATGGACTAAGACTGACGATGAACAACATGATAACTTTCCTCATATCCAAGTCGGCACCACGCCTTCTAGTCTGCACTACGTATTCTTTATAGACAAAGAGACTTCACACATCCGACGTCCGATGTCCAACGTAGAATTGGTCTCAAGGGTGGGAACACATCATCCATAGAATATGGAATGACACTGACGATGAGAAAATGATAAATCTCCTCATATACAAATTTGCACTAGGTCTTCTTTATAGACAATGAGACTTCAGAGTGTTACCCAAAAACTGATTCACACATCCGACGTCCGAGGTAGAGTTGGTCAAGGGTGGGAAAACATCATCAGACGTCGAGTTGGCCTTGGGTGAGAACACATCCGACGTGGAGTTGGTGAACACTGATAGACATGATAAATCTCCTTATATCCAAGTCTCCACTACGTCTTCTTTATGTGAGCCATCCTTTTTAAGGATGCCAGCATGATAAATCTCCTCATATCCAAGTTTGAAGTTCGTTATAGGCCAAGAGTTGGTGAACACTGATATTCTACAGTCGACAGGAACAACAGCGAAACTCCCAAAACACCTGTACACACCGAAAAAAGCTTAAAGAAGATTTACAGGTAACAGAGGAATTAAAGTAACATGAAGTGAAAACGAAGAGCAACTGGAAACTGGGACGAAGCGGTAACAACATCCGAGGCCAAGTTAATGAACAACCTTATGCTAGGTTCACTAGGTTTAAGATACAACATCCGACGTCAAGTTAGTGAACACTGATAAAGCTTAAAGAAGATTTACAAGTAACACAGGAAACCACTGATACTCTTTCGACAGTAACAACAGCTACGACAACCACAGCTGGAGAAAGCAGAGGAAGGCAAGGGTGGAGAGGAAAAACAAATAGAGAGAAAGGACACAACACAAATGAACATTAATATAAGCAGTCACAAGGGCATGCATTGGGCCGCCGCGTGCGTTGTCGCCTCACAAAATATTGCATCAGAAGATTGGGTCAGAAGATTGCGTGTATATCGCGCCAAGACACAACATTCAATAAAAATATAAGCCGCTGGATTAAATGGACGATAGGGATTGATTCGGTGGTCGTCACAACATTCAATAAACAGAAAGGAAGTATAAGCCGCTGGATTAAATGGACGATAGAGATCGATTATGTGGTCGTCCATCCCATTCGCTCTTAGTATAGATACTTAATTAAGAGGGAGGAAGATAGACGAACGTCGAAATAGTGTTTTAAAAATCGGACCGAACCGGTTGGTCTGATCAAAAAATTGGTGAATCGGAGTATGAAATGGTCCAACTTAGCCCGTATTTTTTGTGAGTGATTGACCCGTTCATTTTAAGGTCAGACTGGTAAAAACCGCTGAACCTGTGAGAGAAAGAACCGGCCGGTCCATTTAAAATGTCTTGATTTTGATGATTTCAACTTGAATGAATATTATAATTAGTAATTTTTTTTAGTCTTTTTGATGAAATATAACTAGTGAGCTTTATTATCTTATTTTTTTGTAATGTTAGTAAACTTAAAATTTTTTAATATATATTTTGATATTTGAAGGTTTAAGTTAAGTTTATAATTAGATAAATAATTAAATAATATGTTTAAAAATTATCTTATATATAATATATATAAAATAAAAATTTATATATTTATTAATTACCGGTTCGATCACGGTTAAATTCCAGTTGAACCATTGACCCTTGAATCAGTTATTTCTCCGGTTCAATCACCAGTCCGATTTTTAAAACATTGCGTCGAAAAGTTTTGAGATCTTGAAAATTGGAGCTATGTGTCTTTGTCTTCTAACTACTACCAAAGTCACTGTGTCATCATTATTTATTTCATTTATGAAGGTGACAATTATTTCATTTCATTAACTCCCTTAAATGAATGAAGGCATTGAGGTGTTTGTGATCATTATTTCATTTTATCTGGGCAGGTGGCAATTATTTTATTTCGTTAACTCCCTTAAATAAATGAAGGCATCGAGGTATTTCGTGTAGTCATCCAAATAAAAGAAAGAGTATATATATACTCCACTTGAAAGCAATATTTGGTCTCTTTTCCCATTGTCACCTATCTTTCTTTATGTCCATCAATATCTCAAGTTTAATAAAGAGCTATCAGTAAAATTCGAGTCATTGGTTCTTTTTTAATGCCATTAATTGTCTTAGTAAGTAGGGTTCATTATTCGCCAAACTGGTGTAGCTTTGTCATCGAATCTGGAAAGGTGGCAGTTATTTCATTTCATTAAATCCCATAAAAGGGAACGTAAGATGTGTATTACAAGACATGGCAATTGCAACTGAAAAATGGAACTTGGAAAGTAGAACAAATATGTTATTATACAGTTCGAAACTATTCTTTTCCTCTTTAGCTATAACAAAGATCGGTATCACTGAGACAAAGGATAAGAATTTGAGATTAGTTCGGACTCTTAAGACCTTTCATTACCATTCATTCATCCTAGGATTTAGAACAAATTACAAGAGGAGAATCGTAAGAGAGCAATATATGAGCTTCTCTCAGTGTCTATGTGTATTCTAATGTGTTTTTCGAACTAAAACAAAAAGACAGATGAAGGGACAAGAACTTATTTCTTTTACGTTGGCGTTGGCCAAAAATGACAAAGGATAAATGCGCGAATTAAATTATAATTATTAATTAATTAAAATTTAATTAATACATGCATAAAATATTATTAATGATCAATTATTATTAATGCGTGACTTAAAGTTTCATGTTTGGGAGCCGTCGGATGAAAGGGATGGTGGGATGGAATTGCGTGGTCGTCTATCCTATCATCTTACTTAAAGGACTCCTTCTGACACCGAAATGTTTATATGCTTTAAGAAGAACTCATACAGACTCGTTCGATTGACAAATGTTCAGAAAAGAAATAATGAAATCTATTCTGGTACTTTTCTTCTCTAATTCTCCTCATGTTCGCTTACTTCTTTAATACGTTTTTGAACGTCAATCTCTATTTTGGTGCTCCTCTTCTCTAATTCTCCTCATGTTTACTAACTTCTTCAATACGTTTTTGGCAGGAATCGATATTATTACAACAGTTACAACATTATTCGATACAAGAAAAACAGATCTGAATGTTTGGTTCATACATTTTGGGGGTTAGAGTGTCTTTCCTCGACACAAGTAAAAAATGATGACGGTCTGCAGAAATCTATCACCTATGAATTGAAACGTCAATCTCTATTTTGGTGCTCTTCCTCTCTAATTCTCCTCATGTTTGCTTACTTCTTGAAAACATTTTTGCCAGGATTCGACATTATTATAGCAGTTAGAAGATTATTCGATGCAAGAAAAACAGATTTGAATGTCTGGTTCATACATTTTGTGGGTTAGCGTCTCTTTCCTGGCCACAAGTAAAAAATTATGACGGCTTCCAGAAATCTATTACCTATGAATTGAAACGTCAATCTCTGTTCTGGTCCTCTTCTCTAATTTTCCTCATGTTTGTTTACCTCTGTAATACGCTATTGGCAGTGTTTGACATTATTATAGCAGCTAGAAGATTATACCTATTAATTGAAACGTTAATCTACGTGAAAGAGAAAATCTGTGCAGTTAAAAAGGAGGAGATTGTTAAGTGAACACGACTTTACATAAATGATTTGGATGAAGTACAAATAATGATGAAAAAGTAGACGATGAAAAACAGACGAAGAAAAACAGACGGAAGCAATTGAAAAGCAGACGGAAGTTAAAAAGCGGATTAAGTCAGAAAGCGGATGGAAGCAAAAGCATTTAAAGCAAAATAATGAAATAAAAACAGACGGAAGTTCAAAAGCAGACGAAAGAAGGAAAACAAATGGAAGTTGAAAAGCAGACGAAAGCAAAAGCAGACGGTAACTGAAAAGCAGACGAAAGAAGAAAAACAGACAAAGTTGAAAAGCAGACGGGAGTAAGATGATAAAAGTGAGAAGATAGAAGTAAGACTATCAAAGTAAGACGTTAAAAAGCTGAGGAAATAAGAAAAACAAATAGAAGTTGAAAAGCAGACGAAAGCAAAAGCAAACAGTAGCTGAAAAGCAGACGAAAGAGGAAAAATAGACGGAGTCGAAAAGTAGACGGGAGTAAGACGATCAAAGTAGGACGAAAAAAGTTAGACGAAGCGAAAGTAAGACGATGTCGAAGTAAGACGATAGAAGTGAGACGATAGAAGTTAGACGATCAAAGTAAGACATTGAAAAGCAGACGAAAGAAGAAAAACAGACGGAGGTTGAAAAGCAGACGAAAGAAGAAAAACAGACGGGAGTGGAAAAGCAGATGGAAGCAAAAACAGACTGAAGCAAAAGGAGACGCAAGCAAAAGCAGATGAAAGCAAAAACAGACGATGAGCCATACTTGAGAGAAAAATAATTTGCGAATTATGTAGAGCTATCTTATCAGAATAAAGCTCAAAAATGACTCTCGAACTTCTCTCAACCTTTATCTCTCTTATCTTTCAAAGTTCAGGTATGAATTGTTTGATTGAAGTTAAGAGAAGAAACGTTTCAAAGTTTAAATATAGATGTATCTGTGGACCGTTTGGCATCTGACACAGTTAGAAATATGCGATGAAATGTTATTATGATTATATATGTAAATATAATAAGAAATATATATATTAGTGAGACGATGTCGAAATAAGACGATAGAAGTGAGACGATAGAAGTGAGACGATCGAAGTGAGACATTGAAAAGTAGACGAAAGAAGAAAAATAGACGAAAGTTGAAAAGTAGACGAAAGAAGAAAAGCAGACGAAAGTTGAAAAGCAGACGAAAGCAAAAGCAAACGGAAACTGAAAATCAAACGAGAGAAGAAAAACAGACGGGAGTTGAAAAGCAGACGGAAGCAAAATGAGACGCAAGCAAAAGCAAAGGAAAGCAAAAGCAGATGAGAGCAAAAGCAGACGATGAGCCATACTTGAGAGAAAAATAATTTGCCAATTATGTAGAACTATCTTACTGTAACAAAGCGAATTATGTAGAGCTATCTTATCAGAATAAAGCTCAAAATGACTCATCAACTTCTCTCAACCTTTATCTCTCTTATCTTTCAAAGTTCAGGTACGAATTGTTTGATTGAAGTTAAGAGGAGAAAGGTTTCAAAGTTTAAATATAGACATATCAGTGGACCGTCTAGCATTTGAAAGAAAGACAGAGTTAGAAATATGCGATGAAATGTTATTATGATTATATATATGTAAATATAATAAGAAATATATATATTAGTGATTCGTTTTATTTAATTTATTTATGTAAATAGTATGATTCCTACTAGGGATAATTTAATTTTTGCCTTAAACCAGAGGTAGATTAACTTGAAAATCGTGTGAAATCATTCAAAAGACACCACAATATGACATTTAAATTTTATGAGAATCTGGGTATAATTAAATTTTTGCCTTAAACCAGAGGTAGATTAATTTGAAAACCGTGCGACATTAAAAGTTTATGAGAATCTGTGTTTTTCCCTATTACGATGGAAGTCTTTGGTGGACTGTGCGTCTAATTGTCGCGGACATTCGGTGCTGCCGATCGGCTTTTCCATTTGATATCCATTTTATCGTCTGGTTTTCTCTCCGTCTTACTTTCACTTCGTCTTTACTTCTATCGTCTTACTTTCACTTCGTCTTTACTTTTAAAAATAACACGAAATGATATGTCAGACAAACTGGAAACCGAGACGAAGTAGTTACCATATTATGCAATCTAATATTACAATTCTTGAAGATACAATCTTGGTGAACGCATTTAGAATCTTCCTATTGTCTGCACTACGCCTTTATTTGGGGCATCCTTTTTCAGTTTTTATCGTCTTACTTTCACTCCTTCTTCACTTCTATCGTCTGACTTTTACTTCTTCTTCACTTCTATCGTCTAACTTTCACTCCGTCTTTACTTTGAATCTCTACTTTAAAAAACACGGTTTATATGTCGAAGAACTGGAAACCGAGACGAAGCAGTTACCATATTATGCTATCTAATATTACAATTCGTCAAGATACAATCTTGGTCAACGCATTTACAATCTTCCTATTGGATCACAGCTACCTACTATATGGACTAAGACTGACGATGTACAACATGATAACTTTCCTCATATCCAAGTCAGCACCACGCCTTCTAGTCTGCACTACGTCTTCTTTATAGACAAAGAGACTTCACACATCCGATGCCCGATGTCCAACGTAGAATTGGTCTCAAGGGTGGGAACACATCATCCATAGAATATGGAATGACACTGACGATGAGAACATGATAAATCTCCTCATATACAAAATTGCACTAGGTCTTCTTTATAGACAATGAGACTTTAGAGTGTTACCCAAAAACTGATTCACACATCCGACAGGAACAACAGCGAAACTCCCAAAATACCTGTACACACCGAAAAAAGCTTAAAGAAGATTTACAAGTAACAGAGGAATTAAAGTAACATGAAGCGAAAACGAAGAGCAACTGGAAACTGGGACGAAGCGGTAACAACATCCGAGGCCGAGTTAATGAACAACCTTATGCTAGGATGTTGTATCAGGTGTTATATCAGTTGGTGAACACTGATAAAGCTTAAAGAAGATTTACAAGTAACACAGGAAACCACTGATACTCTTTCGACAGTAACAACAGCTACGACAACCACAGCTGGAGAAAGCAGAGGAAAGCAAGGGTGGAGAGGAAAAACAAATAGAGAGAAAGGACACAACACGAATGAACATTAATATAAGCAGTCACAAGGGCATGCATTGGGCCGCCGCGTGCGTTGTCGCCTCACAAAATATTGCATCAGAAGATTGGGTCAGAAGATTGCGTGTATATCGCGCCAAGACACAACATTAAATAAAAATATAAGCCACTGGATTAAATGAACGATAGGGATCGATTCGGTGGTCGTCACAACATTCAATAAACAGAAAGGAAGTATAAGCCGCTGGATTAAATGGACGATAGGGATCGATTCTGTGGTCGTCCATCCCATTCGCTCTTAGTATAGATACTTAATTAAGAGGGAGGAAGATAGACGAACGTTGAAATAGTGTTTTAAAAATTGGACCGAACCAGTCGGTCGGAACAAAAGATTGGTGAATCGGAGTATGAAATGGTCCAGCTTAGCCCGTATTTTTTGTGAGTGATTGACCTGTTCATTTTAAGGTCAGACCGGTAAAAACCGCTGAACCGGTGAGAGAAAGAACCGGCCGGTCCATTTAAAATGTCTTGATTTTGATGGAATGAATATTATAATTAGTAATTTTTTTAGTCTTTTTGATGAAATATAACTAGTGAGCTTTATTATCTTATTTTTGTGTAATGTTAGTAAACTTAAAATTTTTAAATATATATTTTGATATTTGAAGGTTTAAGTTAAGTTTATAATTAGATAAATAATTAAATAATATGTTTAAAAATTATCTTATATATAATATATATATAATAAAATTTTATATATTTATTAATTACCGGTTCGATCACGGTTAAATTCCGGTTGAACCATTGACCCTTGAATCAGTTATTTCTCTGGTTCAATCACCAGTCCGATTTTTAAAACATTGCGTCGAAAAGTTTTGAGATCTTGAAAATTGGAGCTATGTGTCTTTGTCTTCTAACTACTACCAAAGTCACTGTGTCATCATTATTTATTTCATTTATGAAGGTGACAATTATTTCATTTCATTAACTCCCTTAAATGAATGAAGGCATTGAGGTGTTTGTGATCATTATTTCATTTTATCTGGGCAGGTGGCAATTATTTTATTTCGTTAACTCCCTTAAATAAATGAAGGCATCGAGGTATTTCGTGTAGTCATCCAAATAAAAGAAAGAGTACATATATACTCCACTTGAAAGCAATATTTGGTCTCTTTTCCCATTGTCACCTATCTTTCTTTATGGCCGTCAATATCTCAAGTTTAATAAAGAGCTATCAGTAAAATTCGAGTCATTGGTTCTTTTTTAATGCCATTAATTGTCTTAGTAAGTAGGGTTCATTATTCGCCAAACTGGTGTAGCTTTGTCATCTAATCTGGAAAGGTGGCAGTTATTTCATTTCATTAAATCCCATAAAAGAGAACATAAGATGTGTATTACAAGACATGGCAATTGCAACTGAAAAATGGAACTTAGAAAGTAGAACAAATATGTTATTATACAGTTCGAAACTATTCTTTTCCTCTTTAGCTATAACAAAGATCGGTATCACTGAGACAAAGCATAAGAATTTGAGATTAGTTCGGACTCTTAAGACCTTTCATTACCATTCATCCCAGGATTTAGAACAAATTACACGAGGAGAATCGTAAGAGAGCAATATATGACCTTCTCTCAGTGTCTATGTGTATTCTAATGTGTTTTTCGAACTAAAACAAAAAGACAGATGAAGGGACAAGAACTTATTTCTTTTACGTTGGCGTTGGCCAAAAATGATAAAGGATAAATGCGCTAATTAAATTATAATTATTAATTAATTAAAATTTAATTAATACATACATAAAATATTATTAATGATTAATTATTATTAATGCGTGACTTAAAGTTTCATGTTTGGGAGCCGTCGGATGAAAGGGATGGTGGGATGGAATTGCGTGGTCGTCCATCCTATCATCCTACTTAAAGGACTCCTTTTGACACCGAAATGTTTATATGCTTAAAGAAGAACTCATAGAGACTCGTTCGATTGACAAATGTTCAGAAAAGAAATAATTATCTTATCACATCTTTTAATTAAACATAATCTTTTATTGATAGCTAGAAGATTATAAGGGGGTGAATTATTCAAAATATGAAGAAAAAGTGATAAAAAAACGTCCCCATCAAATTTGCAGTGAAAAGTCAAATTCTTATAGCGGTAATAAGTGTATTTGATTTATGGATATTTGGAATGCCAACTATTTTATTTAGTTATAATGAAAATGTACAAGAAAGTTTTGGTTGGTGATGATTAGTTTTATTAATTTATTAATTACAGCCTATTATTTGTGTAGGGAAGTATATTTGGTTCTCTTGAAAATCTCTTTTTTGTATGTATTCAAGACAGTCGAGGTAATTAAAGAATCATGATCATAAATAATTTAATTTTAATCAATATTTAATAATATATTTTAAATTTTATATTTAAACTAGGTATAATTCATGCTTTAATTATAAAAATTAATAACCCTCAAATGTGAAAAGGAAAAGGATAAAATTATATATACACCCTGCTTTGTCACCACACTATATCATATCGAAAAATATAAATTAAAAAAATCATTTCTGATCATTTATATGAATAAAAAGGCAAAAATAAGGCTACAGATAACTATATTAATGTTATCTTATAGATAATTATAACATAATGTACATGGACAAAACATAATGTAAACATAAAACAACAATATACAAAATCTAATAAATCCTTAGAGTACTAACATCATCAGTGTCTAGAAAAACATTCAAGGCAAGGCAAACCGTGCCAGGGAATTCCTGTGATGGAATGCTTCTCACAATAAGGGTGTTTTACGTTGACAACTACTGCATTTAATAAAAAAACTAGCAGGTTAACATTGCGCAAATGCGCAGTGAAAATGCCCAGTGAATTTATACGTAGGGCAAAATTTAAGATGACAGTTAAATAAAAAATAATTTGAAAATGTAATGAAATAATCATCGGTTGGGAGAAGAACTAAGATGAAATAACTTTCTTTCAGATAAGATAAAAATAGTTTACATGTCTACTACTGACGTCTGCAAAGATAAAGATATGTTAATCTATAAGTTTTTAATGTGTGCTTGATAAATTTCCTAGTCCGAAGTTTACTTCTTTGAGATCATTGGCTATCTTTATGATTCGACTAGTTTCATACATCTTGAGGTAGCGGCGCATCTGAATTATTATGTGCCATTTTATCCCGCATGGTATTGGATAAGTAACTCATCTAGCTGATTTTGACGATTATATGTCTCTTTTATGGCATTTTTCAAATATCTTTTGTCAAGTAATGGAATTCATATCGGCATTAAAATAAAGAAATTAGTGTCAAGAATAAGACGAAGGTTGGAGTGGCAAAATGCAGATAGAATAAGGAGGAACCTATAAAAATGTTGCGTAAAGATAAAGAAAGGGTTTTGTTCACATTATAAATTGAAAAATTAGGATGAAAAAGTAATCGAGAAAAGAATCGTTCTCGACCGAAGCAGTTGTTCTTTGTTTGTTGAAATAGAAGAAATAACCTTGACTATTGCTATCTTTCGGAATGGAGAATGTGATGTATTTAGGTTAAACAAGAAGAAGGGAAATGAAGAGGCGGTGAATTGTTTGGTGAAGTTAGAGGAGAAAGGATATAAAGTTTAAATATAGAGTTGTTAGGGACCATATGGAAGGTGAGACTTGAAGAGTTGCGTACTATTAAATAAAGGTCAAGATCAAATGATTTTCCTAGTTTGTTTACTTCTCGCAATACGTTATTGGTAGTATTTGACATTATTATAGCAGTTAGAAGATTATTTGATATAACGAAAAGACGCCTCGATATCTCGCTTTGTAGATTTGATTAGTCAATTCAGATACCCAAGAAGAATTATGGAATTGGTAAGTCAAATTTAATCCGAGTTGGAAATGACATCAATCAAGTATTTTAAATAAAGAATAACAAGAGCAAGCTTAAAGAAGCAAAAATACGTTGAAGTAGTAAGACGCTGAAAAGCGATTTAAAGAAGAAAAACACTTCTGCAATACGTTATTGGTAGTATTTGACATTATTATAGCGGTTAGAAGATTATTCGATATAACGCAAAGACGTCTCGATATCTGTTTTGTAGATTTTTGGGGTTACATGTTTTCCAAGAAGGATTAGTCAATTCGTATACTCCAAGAAGAATTATGGAATTGGTAAGTGAAATTTAATCGGAGTTGGGAATGACATCAACTGAACTGCTTTAAATAAAGAAGAACAAGAACAAGCTCAAAGAAGAAAAAATACGTTAAATTAGTAAGACGTTGAAAGCGTATTTAAAGAAGAAAACGGACGAAAGTTCAAAAGTAGATGAAAGCAAAAGCGGTTGTTATATCGATAGATAATCTAATGGAAAATCTTCAACAAAGCGTACGCAGACGCTAATACTAAAGCGCACGCAGATGCAAATAGTAAAATGCATAAAGACGGAATAATGACGCAGGAGAAGAATCAAGAAGTAGATGCAAGAGTCGATTCGAAGTTAGTTCTGAAGTCAACTGATTAACTGCTTATTTAAAGATTCAAGAAACAAGAATCAAGAAGCGCTTGAAAGCATTGAGTGTGGAAAATGGTGGAAAGAATGAGACGAAGCGAGAGAAGCAAAATAAGATTCAAACCCGCTTGAGTTTCAAGATTCTGCATAAAAAGAAGCAGATTCTAAAAAATAGCAAGACTGAATGAAGAATGTTGTTATATCGATGATAATCTAATGGAAAGATTGTAACAATGTTGATCTTTCTTGTAGTCATTCATAATGTGTGAATCAGTTTTTGGGTAAGAGCTATTCAAAAGCGTATGTAACTTCAAAAGAAGACGGAGTTGAACAGAGAGGAGTTGGCATTCTCTTTCCTTGTACATATATTTTCTCATGTCGAAAGGAACTCCTCTCAAAGCAGAGGTTTCAGGATTATCACCAGAATCATCTACTTTAATCAAAATGGATGCGCAACAAAGAAGGCGTAGTCAGAGACTTGGATATGAGTAGATTCATCGTCAGTCTCTATCCATATAGCTAGGAAGTCTACACTTTGTAAAGTTTTAGGAGGCGAGTTCACTTTGAATAGTATAGTAACTGCACATATCTCTTCGTGCTATTTTTCAAGAATGTGACATATCGCTTTGTAAAGTTTTATGCTCTAACTTTTTATGCTTTATGTCTTACTTTAGTCTGCATTTCGATTTTCAATATCTGACTTTGTTCGTTTCACTCTATCGCCTCGCTTCTTAATTGGGAGGTGATTTGCTTATTCTAGTTGAGAAAGTAGACTAACTTAAAATAGATGGAGTTGAAAAATTAGACGGTTATAAATATAGTACGGAGTTGAAAAAGTAGACGGTTAAAATATACACGGAGTTGAAAAAGTAGACGAAGTTAACAATACAGACGGACAATAAGAAAATTAGACGAAGATATAAAGACAGACGAAAAGTAGACGAAGCACAAAAGCAGAGGAATAAGAAAAGCAGACGGAAGTTCAATTTTCTTCTGAGAGAAGTAATGAGCTTTGATTTAACTACATCAAATTTGCTATAAAACATAATGGATACTGGAGTAGGAAGCATTCATCTACATTGAACTTGAACAAGGCTACATCCCCTAACGAATTACCATGGAGAATACAAACGTCAGACGAAGACATAAAGATGCATTTAAAAGCGCATTTATACTTAACACAAATGTATTTAGCTAAGAAAAAGGCATTTAATCGTAAAAGCATTTTAAGCTCAATTTTCTTGTGAGAGAAGTAACGAGCTTTGACGAACTACATCAAATTTGCTATAAAACATAATGGACACTGGAGTAGGAAACTCGAATGAGTAATAGAATTGATCCTGATATTAGGAAAACAATGGAGGGACGCCGCACTTTAGGATTTCTGTACTTGGATGTTCATGTAAATTGAACTTGAACATGGTTACATTCCCTAACGAATGACCATGGAAAGAGAAATACACAAGGTACAACTTGTTTGATTAAATTCTTTACTTATCGCCTTAAATAACACGGTTTATATGTTAGAGGAACTGAAACCGAGACGAAGCGGCTACTATATTATGCTATCTAATATTACAATTCTTCAAAGTACAATCTTGATGAACAGATTTACAATCTTCCTATTGAATCAAAAGTAGATGCTATATGGACTGACACTGACGATAAACAACATGATAAATGTCGTCATATCCAATTCTGTAGTAGGCATTCTTTATTTCCGGAATCCTTTTTGAGATTTCTGCCCTTAATGTAGATGCTCGAAGTTTGTGTCACTCAAAACTGATTAACACATTATGAATGACTACAAGAAAGATCAAGATTGTTACAATCTTCCTATTGGACCACAAGGACACTGACGATCGACGTGGAGAATGATAGACATGATAAATCTCCTCATATCCAAGTCTCTAGTACGTCTTCTTTATTTGAGCCATCCTTTTTCAGGACGACAACATGATAAATCTCCTCATATCCAAGTCTCTTGTACGCGGAGAGTTGGTGAACACTCATATTCTTTCGATATCAACAAAAGTCAACAGCAACAACAGAGAAACTCCAAAAACATCTGTACAGACCAAAAAAAGGCTTAAAGAAGATTTACAAGTAACAGAGGAATAAACGTAACAGGAAGCGAAAAGTAAGAGCAATTGGTAAAAGAAGATTTGCAACTAACACAGAAACCACCGTAATATCACCAAAGACTGTCGTATGTAAGATACAAGAGAAGGTGAGGCAATGAGCAAGAAGACACTATATATAAGCGATCCAAGGGCATGCATTATGGTGCAAGTGGGAGTGGTCACCGACAAAATATTGCATCAGATGATTGGGTCAGGAGATTGTGTGTATAGCGACAAACGACAGAACATGAATGACAATATGAATGAATGAAAAGATAGAAACAGATATAAGTAGTCACAAGGACATGCATTGCACGACGCCACGTTCGACAAAATATTGCATCGAAGATTAGGTCAAGAGATTGCGTGTATATCGCCAAGAGACAAGATAAAATATTGCACGAGAAGATTGGGTCAGAAAATTCAGGTAATAAAAATTAAAGTTTAAGATTTGCATAGTATCAAATGAGGGGGCGATCGAAGATGATAGAGTGAAAGTAAACGATTTTCCTCGAGATACGTAAAAATAGTTAATATGTGTAGGAGAAAAATATGCGATGAAATGTTATTATGATTATATGTGTAGATATCATAAGAAATATATCTATTAGTGATTAGCGCTTATCATTTTTTCGCCAAGTGTTGAAGATTTTCCATTAGATTATCGAAGAAATATATATATTATTGATTAAGATTATTTAATATCGAAATGTAAATAGTATTATTCCTATTAGGTATAATAAAATTTTTCGCTTATATTAATAAAAACAAATATGCAACGAACCGTTATTATGATAATATAAAATATGAATATATGAATGAAGTTGAATAATAATAATGAATTTAATAATCATGATAAAAATATTTAGAAACCGATATTGCAAATGAGAATAAATATATGAATGAAGTTGAAAATTAATCATTAATTGAATAATCATGAAAAAATCATTAGAAACCGATATTGCAAATAATAATAACATCGGAAGGTCGTGAACCAACCTGTTAAGTCAAAATGACTTCACATTTATGATTTTGATTAAGAACAAATACTCATGAGAAAAACAGATGAGAAAGAAAGATGAGCGGAGAAAGAAAATGACTAAGTAGAAAAACAGACGGATAATGAAAAGCATAAAGTAGAAAAAGACGGAGAATCAAAAATGCAGTAAGTAGAAAAACAGACGGAGAAAGAAAAAAACAGACGAAGTAGAAAAGTAGACGCATATGTTACTACAATTGCATTTGAAGACAGAGGGAGAAGGATGATTGATCCACATTACCCTTTGACTTGCAAAACAGGAATAAATCATCTACGTAGAGAATTGAAGGAGTAATGCAAAGAAGTCAACGAGTTGAAGGAGATGGTTAAAGAATTGTAAAAACATAGACGAAGTTAACAACACAGCTGAAGTTGACAAAGCAGACGGAAGCACATTCAAGAATCAGTTTGAGTTTGTTACGGAAGCACATTCAAGAATCAGTTTGAGTTTGGTTTCGAAGGGGAGGATTCTCTATGCAATTCTGTTTAATTGCATTTTACCCAGAGCAGGTTCAAGGCATTTGGTGACTAAGTTGGATGAACAATGCTTGTTTTATTTGCTAAATCACAATCCCATTGACTTACCGTTCTTAATCCTTCATTACATGATTAAGAGGATGAAGGATTTAAATAGTTACCCTTATGGGATGCTTCTGACAAGGATTTTTAAGGAATCCGGTATCGTTCTACATCGAGGATATAGAAGGACTATTGATGTGAAGAGTAAGATTGATGCACAAATACTACGGCGAATGGGTCTGAACATAGTTATCAAAACAGAAGTCGACTCTTCAAGAAGAACAAGGACCGAGGGGAACGTAACGAAGAAGACTCCGCTTCAAGTTTTGAAGGTCAAGTGAGTATCGACGCTCATGGATAAAATAAGAAAACTGTCAGAAGACCACCGATAAAACAAAGTAGTCCTCAAATCGAAGAAAGCCAATCCCGAAGGATAGAACAAGGTGGGCTAAAAAGACAAGGAGAAAGTCTCGTAAGTCAAGCTATAAAGAAGGCAAAGAGAACACCGAGGATTCGGACTGTCAGGCAACAAGAAGAAAAGAATGCCAGAGAACAGAGCGAGGCAGAATCCTCTTCATCTTGTGTACGTACAGCAGCAAGATCCTTAGTCTCTATTCTGGAAGAGGATACACCAACAAAAACCAAGGAGACCAAGAAGAAGAGAAAGGCGGAAGCCAGAAGAGAAAAAGCTCAAGCGGAGAAAACTTCAAGACTAACAGAGGCAGTACGGAAGACTGGTAGGAAAGTTAGTCGGAAGAAAGAAATCTCTGATGCTGCTGCAAAAGAAAAAGCAAATGAGCAAAGCAGACTTCAGAAATCCTGTCAGCAACCAAAGGAGCTTAACCCGTTCAGCTACTCTTGTTAATGATCAACTTGAAGTTACAGCAGATTCAACTTCGGTGAGGATACCAAATAAATATCTGTTGAATCTAGTCCGATCGCTCATGACTATTCAGAATTTTAAGAAAGGATAAGCTTGAAGTCAGACTGGTTGAGTTTGTGACAAGAAGGAGTACTGCAATCGCTCTCTTTAGCCAACCCAGAAGACAAATAAAGGCTGTCTTCCAACCTATTTTGATAAATAGTGAGTCATGGCACATTTTGAATGAAGACGAAAGGAACTTTTATGATACTTTAAGGTGCGCCGCTACAAGGCCATACCCTACTCAAATGTCCTCTCGATCGCACTGCACTATTTATCGATCCCGAGCAGACTATAATAAAGGTTGTACGCACATACAACCACGATATCCATTGAATTTCGATAAGGGAAATCGAAGCTATTTCTGAAGAAGATAGTGATGATCCGTCCACGATCAAATAGCGAAGAAGTGCGGAAAATAAATGAGGCATGCCTTTCTATAGAAAATAAAGATGATGCAAGTCGCAGCTATACCGATAAGCAAGAAGATTGTCCGATGGGGAAGAATAATCACAGGACATTCATCGAATTCCTTGTTCGATTCTGCCAGATTAGACCCCTATTTAATACATCGATATTCAAGAAGAAGCATTACCTCGCAAGGAAGGCAAGCATCGATGTCGCTGCTCCATTTGACTTAGATCTTCACGAAGTCGATACGCTTATTCGCCCACCGCCTATTGTGCTTAATGAAGAGTACACTCCATCTCTCGATGCTTATACTACTACAATTACGCTCATTGTTCCTCAGCAGATGAAGATCAATCGTCCTTACCAAAGGACTACGAAGATGAACTCGAGAGATTACGCGGGAATTCAATGAGATGAAGGAGACGATAAATGATCTCAAGAAGATGATGACGAGAACTCATCAAGAGTCGTCGTCTTAATGATTTTTATTATAACAAATAGGGGAGAACAGAATGAACAAAGGGAGAAGAGAGCGGGCGAGAAGAGGATGTCCGTAAAAGAAGGTGTAAATGTATTTGATGAAGAAAGGAAAAGTCAAAGAAGAAGTTTAGAAGATAAGTTTTTATTTCTTTTCATAACATTTTATATTTTCTCTTGTATATAATTTGTTATCATCGAAAAGGCGAAGATTGTTTAGTCCAAACGGCTTTACTTAAAAATGATTTTGATGTATAACAAAGAAAAAAATAGAAAGGAAGTCGATGCATAAAGTCGAGCAGAGACGAAGTCAATCTGAGCATTTAAGTCGAACACGACGATGTCAACACGAGCGAAGTCGATGCATTTAAGTCGAACACAAAAGATGTCGAATCTGGGAAGTCGAATACGACGACGCCAAGATGAGCGAAGTCATGCAGACGAAGGAAAGGCGAGGCGCATACAAACGCAAAGAAAACTGACGGAGACGCAAACGCTAAGAAAAGCAGACGAGGACGCAGATAGAAAAGGCACGCAAAGGTCACTCGATTTAGTTACAAAACGAATCGATTAACTGTTTCTTTAAAGATTCAAGAAACAAGAATCAAGAAGCGATTCGAGACGAAGGTTATAAATTCAAGTCAAGTCAAGATTGTAAAGTTAGACAACGTGAGAAAAGTGATCGTAAAAGCATTAAGTGCAAATTTAACCGAGAGCTATTTTTGTGTAACAAGTGTTTAAATACTTTTCTCGAGAATTTAAGATTAAAGCGTTATCATTACATAATTGTTAAACAAAGTTTTGAGCAATTAATGTATCAAAATTCAAAAGAATTTTTTTGTACTTCTAACAAATGGCTTTGAAAGAATTTTCAAAAGGGAATAGACAATTCAACTCCCCCGTCAGTGCATTCTAATATTGTTTCTAAGTATTGTATTGATGTGTGATTCAGCCATGTTCTTTGTTGGTTGAAATAGAAGACGTTAGTTTGATTGTTGTTGGAAACCATCTCTTTGGTGGAGGAGCTGAGTGTGAAGGTGAAATGTCGAAAGAAATGATGTCCTTTGTTCACGCTAAAGTTGGGTTTCTATTGCTTTTTGATTTGTACTTTGAGGAAGCAACAGATCACTTTTTATAGTCCGAGATAATGCGACCTTGAGTTGTTTTGGTTTGTAATGCAAGATCCAAATCGCTGGTCACTGTTGGTATATTTTATGATCTTGTGTGACACTTGCATTATTGATGTGATATCTATCTTGTGTTTTCTTAATAAATTTTTCGTGTAATCATATCTTAAGATGGCATGACCATCAATTTTGTCTTGATTTTGCGAAAATAAAATTCATTGATTAACCCCATCATTCAAGCATCTTAGATTGTTTATGTTATGTCTCTGAATATGAGTGGTCTAATAGACACTTGTTTGCTTAATGAGATGCTTAACCATGTCACCGTCTGCTTAACCATATTAATTGATCTTGTTTTATCAGTACCAAGGAATAGGTATTGGCGTTTGCATCCTCCTTCCGCCCCACTTGAAGACATTGTAGATGATACATTGGTTACTATCCAAAGTGGCCATTTTCTTCAAAAAACAGTGTAGATAATTGTAGTAGATGAACGCGTTTTCGCTTAATCCACCTACTAGAGCCGATTTAATTGAGACGCACTAAAGAACTTCATCAAAAGCTAACATTGTTTTTTGTATTGTGATCATTGCTTGTTTTGTTGGCTTTTAACAAGTTACATCAACTTGCTCATTTCATTTATTACTACAGATACCTTGTAACATCCCTCTCCTATAGGAAGGGTATTTTGGTAATTAGGATGGGTTGGGACATTTAATTATATCTCGGCATGCGCATACAAAGATATAGTCTCTATAATTATCGACGGGTTGCACATGCACATAGTATACATGCATTCATGTCATTTTAAAACTTAGGTTGAAATTGAACTCTTGTGTGAAATTAATGGGGTAATTGAGTTTGGAAAATTATTCGACTGTGCCATAAATCGTTTTACATTTTAGGGATTTTAGGAATTTTCTGGATTTTAGGAAACAATTCTCGGCAAATAAAATCGCCAATTGGCTTAATCGGTCAATTCTCAGTAGCAAAGATCGTTACCAGTGCACAAGAATATTGGGTATATTATTTTGGGACTGAAAGTAGGGTCATTAGAGTTAAATGGAGTAAAACTTTGATTGGATTAAATAAATATATTTTTGACTTTTCTTTAAGTAAGAACCAATTATAAGTTGCCATTGAAAAAGGCATCATTAAATGCCTTTCCTCTCAATTCTCGGATATGTATTGTTTTAAAGAAGAAGATGAATTGTTAGGCTATTTAAGGAGCCATCCGAAACACAAAACACCAACCCTTCATTTGCAACCATCGATTTTTGCTTTCCTTTTCTCCATTTTTTCTCCATAGCTTTAAGCTCATTTCTTTGGTCTCATCAAAGCTAGATGATGAGTATGGTATATGCTTGAGAAGGAAAAGGTGGTAGCTTGGTATAAAGGTTAGAAGGTAAAAGTTGGAAGTAGAAGCTTTGAAGGAGAATTGTGTTAGGTAAGTTTCATTTAAGTATTTGAGTTTAATGATGTCTTTCATATGGATTAAATGCCATGATAGTGTGGGGTAGTTAATAAATGGGTTTAAAGCATGTATTAGGTTTAGGTAGGCATTAAAGTGATGGTTATTATGATTTGATGAAAAAGGGATGAGGCTAGGTGAAGATGCATTGAAGTTAATGTTATAGTTTGATTTTGGATTGAATAGAGATAATTAATTGAGTATTTGAATTGAGGAATTTAGTGCTGCCAATTTTCAGTGTTAGCCCTAATATATGTATGATGGTATTAATATTTAATTTGTATTTATTTTGATGTTTAGTGATGTGAAAAAGATATTGGAAGTGTTTGAACTAAGGTTATCATTGGATCTGGAAAATGAGATTTGTAATAGATGTTACTGTTTTATTCATAACTTATTGTGTAGAAATGAAAATGAGGTAAGGTTAGTGGCCACTGAAACTTTGGGATGTTGGCTTTAATTTAGTGTGAAATAGGTGTTGTTGAATTTCAATGATAGAAGGGTGAAATTTTGCATGGAAAGTTACTGTTCCATTGCCTGTGAACAGTAACCGCAACCATGACATCTGAGTTTTGTTGATTTGTATGAATTAATTGAGATGGAATTAGGAGAATGGTCTTCATGGAAGTTGTAGTATATTTGATTATCTTTCCATTTCTACTGATCTTGCTATTTTGGAATTGTGTGTTGGGAGATATGAATTGATTACTAATGGCTGGTTTTGAGCATTTTGGATGAAACCTAGTTTAAGTGTGATTTTGTGAGTTTACTGATTTGAGGCAATTTTAACATTTTATGTGGACTGAATTGGTGTGAGTGAGCTTCTGAAAAGTTGTAGAGGAAGAGATTATCTTGAAATTGATATTTGGTATGTAATTTTTAGAAGTCAGAATTGGGAGATATGATTTTTCAAAAACTGATCCTACATTAGGTTATGAATGGCTGATGACAACAGAAACTTCCATAACAGTTTTCAAATGGTTAGAGATCGAATTGGATGATGAGTGCTTCATGAAAAATTAAGTTTAAGATGTTATCATTTCAGGGATATAAAGTTCTGAATTTATTGACTTGTATACTGGAAGTTATGCTTGTTGTAAGGTTACTGCCCAAATTGAAGGATTTCAGGGACAGTAACATTAGATGAATTAATTGACTTGGTTTGCAATAGAATTTGATTTTGGGTTGTTCATGAAAGTTGTTGAGGACATTGTGAACTTGTTGACCATATTTTTGTGGTAATTTATTACTGAAGAATCAGTGAGTTATGACATTGTAAATGTACTGCCCTGTGTTGATGAAAATTTAGTAGGCAGAAGGTTTGATGGGTTATTTGATACCCTTAGGGTTGGATTTGATTTTTGGTCTTCTTGAGAGTTGTAGAGCTTTGCATAAGCTTTCCAATGAGGTATAGTGGGTATTTTCTGAATTGTGTGCTAAAAGTTAGAGTGGATGGAAATTAAGATTGAAATCTGGAAAAAAAAGGCGAGGTAGCAGTGGAAACGCCACTTGAGGGAGGCGACGTTTAGCCTCATGGCGACGTTCGCCTCATGGCGAGATTTAGAGGCTGGTTGCGAGGCGACGCCTCGCCTCATGATTTAAGTGAGGCGATTTAGCCTCGCGAGGCGTCTCGCCCATGGCGAGGCGGGCGCCCAATATATATATATATATAATTATTTTATTTTGATTATTATTTGTTATTAAAAGGTACAATTGTTCTTTGTCAATTTCTTTCCGACGACGTCCGATTGACCTGATTCCAGAGGCATCGGATTCGTTGAATATTTAATTTCATTTTCTGAGAAATCGGAATTTTAGACGGAATTTGACGTAGCCCCTATGGAACTTGTAAACACTGTTTTATTTAATCGGGGACCTATAGAGGTCCAATTGCACCGTCGGCGCTTATGGATTTCTAATTTTCATAGAATTTTATTATGGGAAATGTTAGATTAGGGCCTGGATTGCCATGAACATGCATTATATACATTTTCTCGATTTCATGTGCATTGTTTAATCATTTACACCAATGGTAATAGTTATTCATTTAATTTGTTATAGAGGCTCCAGTGGACCATCGTTCCACAGATTGGCGAGAGACTTCCGGCGTTAGCGTGGAAGTTATTAGGTGAGTAACCTAGTTGGTTATTCCAATCTATGTGTTAGCTGTGAATTGATTGCCTACGGGAATACATGAATTATTGTTGTGACTGGCGCCTCTACGGGATTACATGAATTATAAGCATGATTGATTGCCTACGGGATTACATGAATTATAAGCATGATTGATTGCCTACGGGATTATGTGGTATTCTCGATTGTGAATTTACATGAGGTAGCTATTTAATTGAATTGAATATTGGACCGTGAAATACCATGTTTATTGTTGTGAAACATGTGCATTCATGCACAAATACATCACTCGTTAAAAGGAAAATTGTGAACCGAGGCGCCATCATCTCGAACCGAGCCTAGAGCTCGATATCTTGAACCGAGCCTCGAGCTCGACGGAGATAATTCTCCCAGACGCGTCTATCTTGATCAACATTATGCTTTCGGTCACAATCTGAAATGAAGCTGGAAAAAGAGTCACATGTGCATTGCATCTTGGATTCTATATCGACAATATTTTTTTTCTTGGTGTATATTTCTTGTCATCGTGGATGTAATTATTCGCGGATCGTATTCATGTTGTGTTTTGTATAATTATCTGCGTATATCTTGTTTCATGCTTATATGATGCATGAATTGGGAGAACCATCGATGATGGTTTCTCATTGAGTTCGCAAACTCACCCAAAATTGCAACTTATTTTTCAGGCCTAGCATGAGCAGATAGCTCCCTCAGACCGTAGAGCCGTATCTGATGGATTGGCGAGAAAAGCAATGGCTCAAAGGTCGGTCAGTTGGGCTTTTTGGAGACCGATAGTTAGATCTGGTTATTATACAAGACAAAGATGTGAATCATGTGTAACTTAAAAAAATCTTGCAGTTGTGAATTATTAAGTTTTGAATGAATGAAATGGAATCTAGTTTGGTTTTAAAAAGTAGCCAGTTTCTTATTACTGTCTTATGATTGTGATGCCATGAGGAGTGTAGTGGTTGTTGTCGGTAGTGGTCTCTTGTCGTAGGATATGTATCGGAATGACCTACGGGCGTTCTGGTGGATACCCTATGGTAAGGGGGCGCTACATACCTAGAGGTGTCACGTGAGAAGGAGTTGACTTTGTCTGTTAGGGAGGGACTTGACACACTTTTAATGTATCTCTATAGAGCCTAACATCGTGTTAATGACATGCAGAAGCTTGTATGTTCAGCACATAGTTGTATCGTGGTATGTTCTGTTTTCCTTTTTGCTCTGTCAAACCTGGTATTTCTTTCTAAAAGAAAGTTCATGCTCCATACGCATTATTGTCTTGGGAGATGGGTGTGACACTATGCTTCAGTCAATGTCCTTGTTCTTTAGGCTAAACTTATGATCAAATTTATTGTTAAACAAGATTCTAATTGGCTAGATGAAAGAAACTGAAAAGAATCTGCTACATTCATTAGAAATGGGATTGGTTTTCCCATTCACCAGAAAAATGAGGAAAATGCTTAAGTAGTCTATTTATCCGTAATTATATTGATGGTTAAGGTCGGGGTATGATTGAGAAAGAAAGACTTTACAAGTTGATTGCAACTATTCAATATTTATTGACAATATTAGAAGTTTTTTGTTATCTATTGCATATTATTCTCCTGGTTAACATGCTCTTAGTTTTTTGCATTTTGAGTTGTTTGTTCCTGGTTAACACGCTCTTAGTTTTTTGCATTTTGAGTTGTTTGTAGTTTACGTAGTTAAACAAACATTTAATGCCACCGATAGAAATGAATGAGAAAAGGTAGTGAAAATAGTGATAAAAGTAGGGATATCATGGAATTAACTGGTTTAAATGATTCTTTCTTGTGTATTTTAATTATTTTGGCAACACCATTGTTGTCCAACCAATATTGCTGGTTGTACAATGTAGGTCATGGGTTATTCTAGTAGAAATACTTTTATCTGCTCACTTTGTTAAGTCAAGATGACTTTACGTGAATATGATTTTGATATATAACAAAAAGAGATCAAATAAAATGAAAAACAAAACAGACGAAGTCGGACACGCATTTAAATCAACACGATTTAAGTTGAAGCGGTTGAAGTCAACACGCAGCGAAGTTGACACAGATGAATTCGACCTGACGCGAAGTTCAAATAGCCAAAACACGAGCGAAGTTGAAATAGACGAACCAAGACACAGCTGAAGAAGACGCAGGTGCAGACGCAAAGCGAAGCAGACGCAGACGCAAAGTGAAGCAGACGCAGACGCAAAGCAAAACAGACCTTGACGCAGACGCAGTGTAGACACAAGAGTCGGCCCGATTAATTCGTAACTCAACTGATTATTATCGTAAAAAGACGCAACGCAGAAGCAATCTGAGGCGCTTGTGTGCGAGATTTGGGAGGATCCTAAAGAGTCTCATCTTATTCTTTGTTAAAAGAATTTTAAGATATGTCGCAGGTACTACTTATCTTTGCTTAATGTTTGAGAAAGGTTAAGATTTCAGGTTAATCGGATATTGCGATGTGGACTATGGCGGAGATAGAATTGAAAGGAAGAGTCAAGTACAAATAATGATGAAAAAGGAGACGATGAAAACAAGACGGAAGTTTAAAAGCAAACTCAAGTTGAAAAGCAGATGCAAGCAAAACCAGACGGAAGCCAAAGTAGACGAAAGTTGTGCAAAAGTAGACGGGAGTAAAAGCAGACGATGGAAAGCAGAGGAAAGCAAAGCACGTGGGAATTAAGAATCAGTTTGAGTTAGTTACAAAAGTCAATTGAATAACCGGTTCTTTCAAGATTCAAGCAATCTCGCTCGTCGCCTTCATCTTGCGAAAAGCAGAAAATAATTGTAGAAGGTCAATCATCGAGTAGCACGTGAGAAACCTATTACCTATGAATTGAAATGTCACTGGCATTTGTCAGGAATCGCCATTATCATAGTAGTTAGAAGATTATTGGATACAACAAAACAGATGTGAAAGTGATCAATACATTTTGGGGTTAGCGTGTATTTCCTTGCCACAAATAAATAATTATGACGGTATCCGTAAGTCTATCACATTATGAATTGAAACGTCAATTTCTGTTTTGGCATACGTCAAAATGACTTCACATATACGATTTTAATGAATAAAAGATGAACAAAAATGCGAAGTAGAAAAGAGACGGAGAATGCGTAAAGCGTAAATAATATGTTGACTTCGACTCTTATTTATAACCTTGTGGTCAATCGCTTCTTCAATCTTTGCTTGAACCTTGAAACAAGCAGACTTGTCACTTTTAAATCGCTTTTCAAGTTTACGTAAATATGAATTTATTGTCCTAGAAATATCGCCTTTGGTTTTGATTTTATAATATATTTAACCATGTTGAGATTTAAATACGATTTCCTCAACTGTTCTTCACTTAATGGTTTAATGAAGCCACAATCAAAGTTAAAAGAGCGCCGAGAGTAACGTTAAGAAGAGTAAGTTACACTGGTAACTTCGTACAAGGAAAGTTCAAGGAAAATTTCGACGGTTGGGTGTCTCTAAATTAAATCCGCCCTTCACTCTCAAAGTTTCTACCTTTACGCACCACTCACAACGCTCTTTCTCTTTCCATCGGCTTCCTCTCCTCCACGGTTGGCTTATTAAGTATATATACTAAGTAGCGGAAACGGTTCGAGTACCATTAGCCTTCAGACGTTTTATCTCTCGCTCTCAAAATCCTATCGAACGAGATTACCATCAAGAAGAGAGTATACGAATCATTTTCAAATCGAAGCAATGGACGGAGCTATGATGTATGGAAGGCATGTGGACTTGAATCTCACGAAGAGATACAATGGATATCAAACCGAGATTATGGAGCGGTTGGAGAAATTTCTTCGTGTCCGAGAGGATGTGTATCCAAATCGGTATTTGATTTTGGAAGTATGCATGATGGTGGAAAAGACTATTGTCTCAACGGTGAGACGGAGTTACCATTATTGTTACAATGGACTTGATTGAGAAGTCGATTGGATGTTTATCCGCTGGAGAAAAGCTTTCTACCAATCCGAAATGGATAACAATGGGCGGTTTAAAGGAAACAGATGTTAGTAAACAGCTTTATGGAGTGAATGACCCATCGGAAAGGAAGACCTCAAGTCTGGTCCCGAAAGTTAGGGTTCTTCATGCGATTCTGTTCAACTGCATCGTATCAAGAACGGGTTCAAGACACTTGGTAACTACCTTCGATGAGCAGTGCTTATTCTATCTGTTGAACCACAAACCAGTAAATTTACCATTTCTGATCTTTCATTATATGGTGAAACAAATGAAACATACAACTAGTTATCCGTACGACATGCTATTGACAAGAATTTTCAGAGAATCTGGAATTCGTCTTGGAAGTGGAAAAAACCTGAGAGTGCCTGTAAAAAGCACTATCAATTTAGGTACTATAAACAGAATTGACTTGAAGCATTTCAACAGTAGAAATGAAGATTCTGAGAACAAAGCTAGGACTGACGGGGAGGAGTTACAGAAGAAGTCTCCTGCAACAAGTTGCAGATCTCAAGTGAGCTCAGATATGCAGATCAATGGAAGGAGAAAATCATGTGGAGGACCTTCGTTGAAAGAGTTTATGCCTCAAGAAGAAGTTAGGCTTGTTCGGAAGATAACAGAAGGTGGGTCAAAAAGGAAAGCAGAGGACTACATCCAATCTGCAGACGCATATGATACTACACTTACGTTTCTAGAACTCGTAGCAGATGATGATCAACCATCTTTGCCTTCTGACGCGCATAATGAAGTACAAAGTTTACGTCAAGAATTCAAAGAACAGAAGGAAATAATGAATCGAATGGAGAAGATGATGAGACATACGCAGCCGAGGATGATAGATATGCGTAAGATCCGATGTAATTTATGCAGAGTCATCACCGTTAATCATTTCTTATTATAACAAATAGGGGAGAAGAACAAGTTGCTATTGTATTCTCTATGTTTTGTTTTTCTTATCTAATTTGTTATCATATATATATATATATATATATATGTGTGTGTGTGTGTGTGTGTGTGTACGACTTATGTGGATCTCTTCTCTATTGATCATCTTGAAGCTTCTTCTTCTCGAAGCTTCCTCCATCATCTTCTCAAGCTCTCAAGAACAAGGTAAGAGTCAATCAATAACGGTTTTTCAAGATTCAAGAAGAAAGAATCAAGAAGCGATTCTTTAAAGTTATAAATACAAGTCTAAACTCAAGATTAATTTTTTGAGTTCTGCATAATAAGCTAAATTACAATTAAAGGAACAAAAGTTTGTCCGAAAGACTATTTGTATTTAATTAGCCGACAATGCTGTTATTTTTATCAGAAACTGCTCCAAACATTCTCTCAGAAGAAAGTTATATGTTCTTTCTTTGGTTGAAATAGAAGACGAAGTTTAATTGTTGTTATGTTCTTGCAATGAAGGATATGATGTATATAGGTTAAAGAAGAAGAAGACCAAGAATGTGGTAGGAATTGTTTGATCCAAGTTAAGAGGAGAAAGGTTTGAAAGTTTAGATATAGAGGTATCGGCAGGCGCAAGGCGATCTCGCAAGATGATAAAGTGAAATGTAAACGATTTGCCTTGAGATAGGTTAAAATAGTTTACATGTGTAAAGAATAGTTTCAAGAGGATTAGTCAATTCAGATACTCCAAGAAGGATTATCGAATTGGTAATCAAATTTAATGCGAGTTGGAAATGACATCGTTGAATCGCTTTAAATAAAGAAGAACAAGAGGAAGTTAAAAGAAGCAAAATAATTTGTGCGAAGAGAAACCGCGAAGAAAACGAAAGCAAGAGCAGGCATTTCGTGAATCGTTAGTCCATATTACGAAGAAGAATGTTATCTTCGACGAGATAATTTAGTGGAAAATCTTCAACACCTTGGTTGATTGTCATTATTTCGCCAAGGTGTTGAAGACTTTTCACTAGATTATCTGTCAGGAATGTTTGCAAGCTACTCATCTTCATGATGATAGTTGCCAACCCCATAAGGAAGATGACATGGGGAGTGGAAGCGCTTCAAAGAAATTAGATGATATAATAGAAACTCCATCATCGAGAACCGAAGTTAGATGACGCTGAGGATTTTCGAAACCGGTGTATTGAAAAAGATTGAAGTATAGGAGTTCTGATCCAGAAGATCTAATTATTGGAGAGACCTGTCAAAGAAGACGAAGCTTGGATTTTATCCATGCAAGAGAAAAACTGAGGGAGTTGAAAAATACATGAAGTTGAAAAAATAGACGAAGTCAAAAAAATGAGCGAAGTTGAAAAATAGACGAAGTTTAAAAGGCAGCGAAGTATGCGAAGAAATACAAACATAGACGGTTGAAAGCGCACGAAGTCGAGAACGCAGACGGTTAACAAGATGACGAAGTTCACAATACGTATTTAAGTTTACAACACGTACGAAGTTAACAATACGACGGTTAACAACACAAATGAACGACAAAGCACACGGAAGCATATGCAAGAATGAGTTTGAGTTAGCTCTGGACCTCAATGAATAAGCATTGCTTTCAACATTCAAGAAGAAAGAATCAAGAAGCAGTTAGAGACGAAAGTTTTAAATACAAGTCGAAAGTTATGAGAATCTGGGTTTTTTCCTATTACGACGAGTATCTGTAGCAGATTGGGTGTCTGATTGCGGCGTACATTCGCCGCCATCGATGTGCTTATCCATTTGTGACGACAAGTGGTATTCAGCATCGGAAAACCTTTTTTCGAGACATAGTTTAGCTGATGAAGAAGATTCAGGATTTTTTTCTGAAAATATCAAAAATCAATATATATTAAGCAAGCGATATAAGGGGAGATGAATTGAAACTAAATGGCACATACAGAAATAATTAAAGATGATGTTATAGATAAAATCAAGATAAAGTAAGAATAAAAAGCACCTGAGAGTGGTGAAAGTGAACTCTGCTGTAGTTCATCAAAGATCAATTTTACGGCATAAACAACAAGAATCGTTGCACCCCACCGCAGATCGAAAGTGTTTTTGGCTTCACGTGCGTAAGAAAGGTATCGCTTTCAATTGCGTACACTTTCTCCAAGGAAGATCCATGTTCTTATAACGAGAACAAAAATGTCCATTGTCGATTGGAATAAGTAGATGAAAATATTTGGTGATTAAACTGGAAATGTAGATGAAAGAACGAAGGAAAATATAACCTCATTGTAATATTTCATTGCTTCAACGACGGTTAAGTTTAATAGTTTCAATGAGGTCGCCAAAATAGAAGCCGTTATAGTTCCGGTGTCGTCGGTCAAATCCATGTCGTATCGGCATCTGTTCAATAAAGTAAGAATAGTAGGGTAGGCAAAAAAGTAGTGCAGGTGACATGGAACTAAAAAATGTTAGAGTAGTGCCCTAAAGGCAATCCCCTTTAGCGCTTTTTGTTCATAGTCATGTACAGACTTTATGAATAAATAAAGAAAGGCATGTTTCATTTATTTGATGTTCTTTATAAATTGATATTGATCTTTAATCAAATTAATGAAGTCCATGATATATGACATAGCATGAAGGAAATTATGATGTGATCATAATCCGAGATTCCTATCATGTGCAATTATGTCAAGATATCTAAATTTTCCTAGTCATAGGATTAATGAGACCGACATCATTAATCAGGACAGATAACATATGTCATACCTTGATTGGATCAAGCGGTGGATCTCGTAAACCGTAAATATGAGATATTTAGAGTTGACATATGGATGCTTACTAGTGGTAGTAAGTTCATTGGATGACTCGCCATGAGATCATCACATGGATTTAATGTCGGTGATAATCTCATCATAGCAATGGTGCAAGTATCCTTAGACTTGAGGTACTCAAGGATATCTTGATATCGATCCCGCATTTTGACTCCATTCCTCGTGGCCTTCAGAGGTTACTCATAGGGTGGTGCTTGGGTGCGACTTGAGGTATTCAAGGTAATTGAGTAGCCAATAAAGGATTCATCACTCGTGATAGCGAAGAGATACCTGACCTCTTGTCGGGATCATTACTTTAAGTCTCTGGCCAGAGCATGACTATGTCAAGAAGAGTGTCTTCATAGACATATAAAGTAATGAGTCCTCGACAGAACTAATTTCACTGGGCTAGACTTAGTCTAGTAAGAGTTGACATATTAGCCATACTCATAACCAAGTGGGGTATAGGATGATGAAAGGACTAATTGCACAAGAATTGTACATGGAAGGGTTCATGATCGGTTCGTGATGAATTCATCAAACCGATTACTTTCCGGTCAATTGGGGGTCATGATGTGTTGCTAGACGCCGCTCATGACTTGCTCAGATTAAGTGTTAATCTAAGTGGCCAACATAACCGGAAACCTAAAGGGTCACACACATAAGAGTGTTTCAGAGAATCTGTAAAATAGTATTGGACTGAGTTCCAATTATGGAGAGCATTCGGATTAAATGGATCCCGATGGGATTGGGATATGTCCCGATGAGATCGCGACATCAATATTGCTAAGAAAGGTTTTGAGTCGCTTTCAAAGACGGGACCCGAGAGGCAGTAGGACCGACCCCAACTGGATCGACCTTAGCAATTATATTCTAATTAATTAATTAAGTAATTAATTAATTAATTATTATATATATTATGCATGTGTCGTTGGAAAGAGGGAGAAGAAATGAGATCATTTGACTTTTCAAAGCTTATTATTTTAATCCATTAATTTGTTAATGGTTTATAAGCTTCCACATGGCATCATCTCATGTTTAGTCTTTTAAAAGTTAAAAGACTTATATACATGTGTTTTTGGCAAGTGTGGTTCGTAGGTTTTGCTGGAGGAAAAAGAGGAAGCTTAAGAGTTAAGCTTAAGGTGAAATTAGGATTTCATTTTCTCCTTTTTCTCAAGACAACCATCGATTCTCTCTTCTTCTCCAAGTGGTCCAACGTGAATCAAGCTCTCCACAGGACAGAGGTAGGCTCTAGCAGGCTTTATTCTGTTCTAGCTATTCTCGGGTCAAAGGTGTTTGATCCGGTTAGGTTTTCTGATCTCTGCGTGGATACCTTTAGAGATAGTCTCTATTGGCTATTCAGGTTTGAGGTTTTCATACCGACACCAGGATCCTGGGTTTCGGGAAGGTCCCGGGAATAAAATTTTTTGTTTCCTCTGCTGGAACATGTGATGTTCCTCCTGGGATTTTCCCACAGTGGTATCAGAGCGTCTGGTGTCGTGTATGAAGCTTTAACTGAAGCTAGATCACAAACCCTCATTGCTTGTGATGTTGTAGCATGCATTCTGTTCAGATTTCGAATTGCCATATAGATAGGGTTTTCGAAATTTTTCTGCCCAGGATTGTTCATAACATGTTAGAGAATATGTCTATGAATGTTTAGAATTTATCGATTTGATTTGATATACTTTTGCTAATTAATTCCCTAAGGTTCCAGATGCTGTTTTGTGAAACACTCTGTGGACAAGTATGAGTATAAAATCGATAATAAATTCTAGAAAAATCTTTTTCTGGATTTTCCTTCACCTACATATCTCTAAGATGTTGGTGAATGTCTATGAGCATGGAAATTGAATTTCAAGGTGATTGGATATTTATTCACGAATTTATTCTATACTGTTGGGAATTGCTGTGCTGATGAACACAGATTTTGAATCGGTTTTGTTATTTTGGTTGACTGAGTTTTTGATGGCCTAAAATCCTGAACAAATTCAGGTAGCATGTTCAGAACATTTAATAACCTATGTAATTTTCTCAGAATTTATTGAAATTGTTTCATTGATCATTTCGAGCAATGTACAGAACTGGACAGTTTTGGTGAAAATTGTTGGGACTGTTTTGCTTGGCTTGATTGAGTGTGCTTTTTCAGTTCCAATGCCTTGCACCATTTTTAATGTGATTAAAAATGTGTTATCTTGATGTGGTATTATCGCCAAAGTGAATTTCTTGAAGTTGCTTTTCTAAGAATTTTTGAATGCTGAATTGGTCACATTTGTGTCTCGTTAGTATATTTCATTTTCTTGCTTGTTTTGGCCGTCACAATTTTTGTGACAAGTGCCGGAGTAGTTTTGAGAGTGTATACACTAGCTTGAGATGCTTAGGGTGATAATTTGGGTGTTCCTAAATTATTTGGAAATCTTAGAGTTATGACTCATTTCAAGCTTTTCATATAGTTTGACTATTTAAGGCATTCATGAATCAACGAAGTGTTCATTGAGGCATCTATTTACAGATATTACCCTAGGTATGATGGTATTGTGAATTGGAATTGCATGGATTGAGGAATTAGCCGATTAGAGATTTTAGCAAATTTCCTTGGATAAGGACTTGTGTATGGAATAAGTCGACTTGTTCAAGGTCTTAGTATAAGTCGACTTGTAGCACATTACAAGGCTTACTTGTACATGGGCAGTGTCATAAGTCGACTTGTATTATACAAGTCGACTTGTGTAAAGCAGAAGCATGAGGTGACTTGCATTCGATGAAAGTCGACTTGTGACATGCTCAGGTTGGATGATGGATGATTATAAGGATCGATTCAATTTGATCGATGAAACCTAAATCATGCCATATAGTCCTAGTGACTATGATCCTTCACTTGAGTCTAGAATTTCTAAATCCTCCTCGGTATATGAAAACTAACGCCTTCCATTAATATGGTAAGAACCAGAGTTTTTATAGGATGGGTTGTTGGGTAAACCCAAGCTCACTCTATCTGGATATGTTCGAACCATGAAAATATGATTTTCCGATTAATGGGTTGGTTTTCTTTGAAAGCGTTGGTTTGTTGAGTAAACTCAAGGTCAACGTAAGCAGAGGTGAAATTGGGTAGCATACATCGGATGTATGCGCATCAAAGAGTTGATACCCAATGTAAGTGCATACATCAACAAGTTGATAGACCGATCGATAGTTGTGTCTAAGATGTAATTGGTATATCCGATACCTCCGAGACATAAGGTGGCTTGTTGGGTAAACCCAAGGTCATTCTCAATGTCGGTTATCGATGATGCAATTGGTATGTTCGATACCACCGATTGACCTAAGTTGTGGTTGTTGGGTAAACCCAAGGTCATTCTTAGCAATATCGGATATCAACCCACTAGACATTATGTCACTTTGTTTCTTTGGATTCAGAATGAGGGTTATGGATTCTATGAAACTAGTGGGAGCTCTTTTGCATATCATTCAAGTCCTTATGATTATGCACTATTCCTATTCTAACATTCTTCCTCTCTATCCGTAGGTTGTTTGAAAATGTCGTCAAGTGTGAATCTTCGCCGCTTATGGATTCCAACAAGTTAATCGGACCGAATTTTTCGATTAGTTAAGGAATCGAGAATAGTTCTCGATCCAAGGTCAGGATATATCCTAGATTTTTCGCTTCAGATGCACTCGTCGTCGATGCTTCGATGATGATCGAAGGCATATAGTAAGCATCTAAAGGGCGGTGACATGGCTACTTGCATCATACTTGCCTCGATGTCACCAGAGCTGCGTATAAAGACGAGTCCATGGATGCTCACACTATAGTTTTCATCTTAGGGAGTTGTTTGACGAGCAAGCCCGGTCCGAAGGTTCGAGACCTCAAGGCTTCTTCTTCACCATTAAAGATGGCTCGGGGACATCTGCCATGCAAGATGCCCACAAGATGAATGGCTATATTGAGAGATTGGCCGCCTTAGGTTTTGCAATGGATCATGAGTTAAGTATAGACTTAATTTGGTTGGATTGTCCGGCTGCTATGCATTCGTGTTAAAATATCGGATGAACCAAATATCCACTACAAGACTGAGTGATCAATCTGCCAAGACGGTGAAAGCGGCACTATCAAGAGTGATAGTAAGCAAGTTGTTGTAGTAGCTTCTTCTTCTTGAGTTCCAAGAAGACAAAGAACCCAAAGAAGAAGAAGGCAAAGAAACCAAAAGGAAGCGCCATCAAGAAGAAGACCAAAGAAGTCGCCCGAAGGAACTTGCTTCCATTGCGGTAAAGATGGCCATTGGAGGCTAATTGCAAAGTCTATCTCGAGTCGTTGAAGGTAAGAAGGCATCGATGCCTCGACTACTTTGAGTTTGTATGTCATTGAAGTTACATCACATCGATCACAACATTTGGGTATTTGATCTTGGTTCAGGCTCACATATGTAATGATATGCGGGGCCTCGTGGACGATGAGGCAACTCATGAAGGAGAAGTAGACCTACGTGTTGGAAATGGAGCAAGAGTTCTTTGATTAGCTGTAGGAACCTATGTTTTGTATCTCCCTCCGGGCTTGTATCGAATTGGATGATTGTTATTTGTACCCGCTTTGACAAAGAATATATGTCTGCATTTCTTCGAATAGATTTGGATTCCATATGAATTTTAATAGCAATGGTTGTTCTATCAATTCTAATGGAATGTTTTATGGAACTGTACATTGTGCAATGGTATTTACATATTAGATATGTCTAATCCAATTTTAAATGTCAATGACACCAAACGGCATGTAAGAGATAATCTAAAGTCAACTTACTTATGGCATTGTCATTGACCATATAAATGAGACACGCATCGCTAAACTCCATAAGAGTGGCGGTTTAGGTCATTTGATTATGAATCATATGACACATGCGAATCTTGTTTATTAGGCAAGATGACTAAGTTACCCTTCAAGGAAAGGGTGAACGAAGCGATTGAATATTAGACTTAATACATTCAGATGTATGCGGTCCGATGTCCATCCATGCGAAGTGGTTGTCGTTACTTCATTACCTTTATCGATGATTATTCACGATGGGTACTTGTATCGATGAGATACAAATCAAGCGCTTGAAAAGTTCAAACAATCTTAAATGAAGTAGAAAACCACTTGGTAAAAGTATCAAGGCATTATGATCCGATCGTGGTGGAGAATACTTAGACCAACAGCCAGATTATCTCGTAGATAATGGGATATTATCTCGATGGACTCCTCCTTACACGCCGCAAAGACAATGGTGTGGTGAAAGGAGAAATCGAACCTTGTTGGACATGGTACGATCAATGATGGGTTTCGCAGTTACCAAAATCGTTTTGGGGTATGCACTAGAGATTTGTTTACTTGTTAAATGAGTTCCTCTAAGACAGCTTGATGTTACTCCATATGAGATGTGGACTAGCGAGAAAACCTTATCTTTCTCATCCGAAAGTATGGGGTTGTCCGCCACGTGAAGCGGATTCGGTCGAGATAAGCTTGAAGCAAAGTATGACAAGTGTTTGTTTGTAGGATATCCTAAAGAGACCATGGGATATCAATTCTACCTTCCGAGGAACAAAAGGTGTTTGTTTCAAGCATGTTGTCTTTTTAGAGAAAGAGTTTCTTCGCAAGAAGACAAAGGAGCAAAGTCGAACTTGAAGAAGTTCAAGATGCTCAAACAAGCACTGATCAATGCACGAACTCGAGACCATCACTCATTCGGATGAAGTAACAGATTCAACCTTCGTGACACACAAGCTCAGAGGTCAAGTAGGATGCGCCTGCTCCCGAGAGATATGGATTTCTCGTAAGTGAACAGAATGACGATTGCTCATAGAAGATGATGAGCACGCTACCTATGAAGAGGTTACAAAAGTTCGAGTTTGAAAATGGCTTTGTGCCATGAAAGTTTAAATGGATTCTATGTACATAAACCAAGTATGGACTTTGGTCGATGCACTGAAGGATAAAACCTATAGGGTGCAAATGAGTTTTCAAGAAGAAAACCAACATGGATGGTAATGTGATTACCTACAAAGCAAGGCTTGTGGCAAAGGATTTCGCCAAAGACAAGGAGTTGACTATGACGAGACCTTGACCAGAAGCAATGCTTAAATCCATTCGGATACTCCTAGCCATTGCCGCCATTATGATTATGAGATATGGCAAATGGATGTGAAGACAGACTATCCTTAACGGAAATCGCCGAGGATGTGTACATGACACAACCAGAGGGCTTCATTTCAGAGATGGCGAAAAGGTATGCAAGCTTCGTAAATCCATCTATGGATTGAAGCAAGCATCCAGAGTTGGAACATCCGCTTTGATGAGTCAATCAAAGAGTTTGGTTTCTCACAAAATCCGGATGAACACTTGTGTATACAAAAGGTTAATGGGAATGCAATCGTTTTCCTTGTGTTGTATGTAGATGACATATCGTTACTCGGAAACGATGTCTCATTGATCTGTCCGCTAAAATTTGGTTGTCCAAACAATTTGCGATGAAAGACCTTGGTGAAGCAACTTATATCCTGGGATAAAGATCTATAGAGATAGATCAAAGAGGTTGCTTGGTCTTTCACAATCATCGATACATAGACAAGATGCTAAAGAGGTTTAGCATGGAGCAATCCAAGAGAGGGTTTCTTCCCATTACTCATGGGATAACACTCTCGAAATCTATGTGTCCTAAGACACAAGATGAGAGGATTCGCATGGATCGCATCCCGTATGCATCCGCAGTAGGATCGATCATGTATGCTATGTTATGTACGAGGTCCGATGTATCGTATGCTCGAAAGTGTCACGGCAGATACCAATCGGATCCCGTGAGGGTCACTGGGTAGTCACAAGAATATTCTCAAGTACTTGCGAAGGACTAAGGATGTTTTCTTGATATATGGAGATGGAAATCTCCAAGTGAGCGGCATACGGATGCGGTTTAATCGACAAGGATGACTCAGATCCCGTCAAAGTTATGTTTTCACGCTAAACGGCGGAGCGGTCATTGGAAGAGTTCCAAACAAGAGACGCATCACGATTCGACGACCGAGGCAGAGTACATTGTTGCATCGAGGCGCAAAGGAAGTCGTTGGATCAAGAAGTTCATTTCGAACTTGGTGTGGTTCCTAGTCGTGATGGACCCATACAGTTGTATTGTGACAACAATGGGGCTATTGCTCGAGCAAAAGAACCGAGGTCTCACCAACGATCTAAATACGCACTCGCAGATATCATCCGATTCGAGAGATCATTGCTAGAGGTGATGTCGCGATCGAGAGGATTCCCACAGTAGAACATTCTTGATCCGCTGAAGCCATTGTCACGTAAGAATTTTGATTCTCATGTACTCGCTTATGGTATTAGATACCAAGGCGATTGGCTTTAGGTCAAGTGGGAGATTGTTAGAGTAGTGCCTAAAGGCAATCCCTTTAGCGCTTTTGTTCATAGTCATGTACAAACTTTATGAATAAATAAAGAAAGGCATGTTTCATTTATTTGATGTTCTTTATAAATTGATATTGATCTTTAATCAAATTAATGAAGTCCATGATATATGACATAGCATGAAGGAAATTATGATGTGATCATAATCACGAGATTCCTATCATGTGCAATTATGTCAAGATTCAAATTTTCCTAGTCATAGGATTAATGAGATCGACATCATTAATCAGGATGCACTAGCATATGTCATACTCTTTGATTGGATCAAGCAAAGGATCTCGTAAACCGTAAATATGAGATATTTAGAGTTGACATATGGATGCTTACTAGTGGTAGTAAGTTCATTGGATGACTCGCCATGAGATCATCACATGGATTTAATGTCGCTGATAATCTCATCATAGCAATGGTGCAAGTATCCTTAGACTTGAGGTACTCAAGGATATCTTGAATCGATCATGTACTTTGACTCCATTCCTTGTGGCCTTCGGAGGTTACTCATAGGGTGGTGCTGGGTGCAACTTGAGGTATTCAAGGTAATTGAGTAGCCAATAAAGGATTCATCACTTCGTGATAGCGAAGAGATACCACGCCTCTCGTCAGATCATTACTTTAAGTCTCGGCGAGCATGACTATGTCATGAAGAGTGTCTTCATGGACATATAAAGTAATGAGTCCTCGACAGAACCGATTTCACTGGGCTAGACTTAGTCTAGTAAGAGTTGACATATTAGCCATACTCATAACCAAGTGGGGTATAGGATGATGAAAGGACGAATTGCACAAGAATTGTCATGGAAGGGTTCGTGATCCGTTCGTGATGAATTCATCAAACCAATTACTTTCCGGTCAATTGGGGGTCATGATGTGTTGCTAGACGCCGCCATGACTTGCTCAGATTAAGTGTTAATCTAAGTGGCCAACATAACCGAAACCTAAAGGGTCACACGATAAGAGTGTTTCGGAGAATCAGAAATAGTATTGGACCGAGTTCCAATTATGGAGAGCATTCGATTAAATGGATCCCGATGGATTGGGATATGTCCCGATGAGATCGCGACATCAATATTGCTAAGAAAGGTTTAGAATCTGTTTGAAAGATCGGGGCCCTTGAGGCTTTAGGACCAACCCATTGGATGGACCTTAGCAATTATATTCTAATTAATTAATTAAGTAATTGATTAATTAGTTATTATATATATTATGCATGTGTCGTTGGAAAGAGGGAGAAGAGATGAGATCATTTGACTTTTCAAAGTTTATTATTTTAATCCATTAATTTGTTAATGGTTTATAAGCTTCCACATGGCATCATCTCATGCTTAGTCTTTAAAAGTTAAAAGACTTATATACATGTGTTTTTGGCAAGTGTGGTTCGTAGGTTTTTTGGAGGAAAAGAGGAAGCTTAAGAGTTAAGCTTAAGGTGAAATTAGATTTCATTTTCTCCTTTTCTCAAGACAACCATCGATTCTCTCTTCTTCTCCAAGTGGTCCAACGTGAATCAAGCTCTCCACAGATGTAGGTAGGCTCTAGCAGCTTTATTCTGTTCTAGCTATTCCGGGTCAAAGGTGTTTGATCCGTTAGGTTTTCGATCTCTGCGTGGATACCTTTAGAGATAGTCTCTATTGGCTATTCAGTTTGAGGTTTTCATACCGACACCAGATCCTCGGGTTTCGGAAGGTCCAGGAATAAAAATTTTGTTTCGCTTTGGAACATGTGATGTTCCTCCCGGATTTTCCTACAAAAAGTGATGCGAAAATTATGGAATAGACACGAAAGGAATAAGCAACAAATCGAATATTGCAAATAGAAGGCGAAACCTTGGCTCTGCATGCTTTTTCTCAAGAATTACAAGTAAAGAGAACTCCGATGCAAAGCAATGTGAGACCGGAAGCATTTGTTGCATGCCATATACCAAAATTTTTGTAAAATGTCTGAAAGGAAATTTTGGCTTCAATCCATGATATCTAAGGAAAAGTCGATAACAATGTTCGAGGAAGAAGTTTCAAATTCAATATGTCACCGAATATGCAGATGCGATTACCTTAGGGGTAGAATCTAAAGACATGATCTTGGTGATATTTCGGTGAGATCCGGAAGATATCTGAGGATTATATGTAAAGTAAGATTTTCCACCGACGAGGTTTTGATGTGGTTGTTATTTCGTTATGCCTCGTAACATAATAATTATATAGGCGATAAAAGAAATAAATTTTAAAATTCCTATATAATTTGTAACAAAATGTTAGAAAGGTTATACGTAATATAATGGATTACCAATTTTGAGATCGGCAACTTCTTGTATGGGTGGCTCAACGAGGATGGTGAGTCGAACCACGCTGACAATGCAATGCCTAACATTTCAAAATCATTTTTGAGATAGAATGAAAAGGACAGAGTAAGATGTGTTATTATGAGCAAGGAAAAAATACCGTTAAAGAAATTCACTTTGAGATTCGTGCAAACAATAACTGGATGAGAGTGAAGTAATTCCATAATCTTCTCGCCCTCGTTCTCAACAAAACAATTCCAAAGCGATAGTATGACCGCTGATCCCTAAAAAACAAGAGATTACGAGAAGATGTTAAATTTGTTCATCTCTGACACAAAATAGTAACAAAGATACAGAGTGAGAATTACTCTTTATTCATGATAACAAATTTTTGGACAGTTGAAGCTTTTCCGTCTCTCATGACATCTTTTTTGAACACTTCAACGACGGCGGCTATAATATCTATCATGTGTTAAAGATTAATGTAATCACTAAGTGGAAAGTTTTGTAAGATTGTATGAAAAAATGTATTAAGCATCTAACCAACAGATTTTTGCTTGTCATCCACATAATCCATAAGACTTTGGAAAGGTGTGAAGTTGAAAATCGGAGGATGATTGCATCGTCTTGTGTGACAGTTCGATGACCGTGTGACTTGTGAGAATCCATCAGATGTTCAAATTTTCAGTTTGATCTTCAAGGGGAATTGATTTGACAATTGCATTAGAAATGATATATTCTCGACACTACCAGTAAGATGTCTCCAATTCTTTGTATATCATTGTTGAATATGATACCCTCAACTTGCGATCCCTGTTAATTATGAAGAAATTATTGATAGGTAAGTTGATAAAATGTCAAAGGAAAAAAGTGTAATTGATATACCTGAGAATCGCACAAGACAAACTTTTGTTTTTTAGTCGGTGAATTAACCGAAGCAACGACCTGTTGTTTTTGTTGGACCATCACTTGACAAGACCATGATTGCGCTCCAGGCAAAATATTCTTCATCAATAAACGATTATCCATGCTGAAAGAAAATGTTGGATGGTCAAGCGAAGACAAATAATTATGCCTATAAAATCAAATTATGTGAACTGAGATAACAAACAAATAATATACCTTGTCTTGTGAGGAAATTTGATGTTTTATAATTTGACTAATTCAAAAATTTCACGGAAAACAATATTCCTTGTCTTTTTTTCGAAGTCTAAAGATTGAAAAGTTCCAGGAATAATAAGAACTTTAACTGATTCAGGAGTTCGCGCCTTGACAGAGCTACATATAAGCGTCAGTGTGAGAATACAGTTGACGGAGATAAATTCCAACATGATCAAGTGTTTGACCTGGGATTTGTTTATAGTCATTGCAAAACACGTATTTAATTGGAAATTGTGTTCTGATGAAAGCAATTCCATTTTTTTCGTTCTCCGGAGATTGCAAGGGAATCTTAGGTATAAAAATGATTTTTCCTTTGTGAGGTCCAAAAACAATTTCAGCTGAAATTGTATGATCTTTAGCCGTCTCGCATATCAACCTTGTTCCATTGCATAATCCTTCCGTTGGATTTAAATTTCGTAAGCATAATTGGAGAGCCTTCTTTCAAAGAAAAGTTTATGAGGAGGTAGTCCTTTAGGTTCAAAGAATTGAGAAAATCTTGAGAATCGACTTGATGTCTGCGATCAACCGTCTTATCAAAACTCACATATGAATGCAAATCTCTGTTAATTTTGAATCATGATGTCATTAATTTCATCAACACAATTATTCGTTGGACATAGCACGATCTGCTTATCATCCGACACGGTCGGATGAATATAAGCTTAGGTCGGGAAAACGTTTTCAAAGAACCTAGTAAGCACAATCAGATATTAGGAAAGTATAATCGTAATGGAAAAAAGATTAGTATGTAATTTAATGAAAAAGAAGCAACCTATGAATGATTCATCCTTGTTGTCGTAAGGAATAATGAGTTCATCCGGTAAACATATTTGATCTTGTTCATCCATTGGTTGAGCCTTCTCTTGTAGGAAAATCCGGGAGGAACATCACATGTTCCAAAGAGCGGAAACAAAATTTTTTATTCCCGGACCTTCCCAAAACCAGGATCCGGTGTCGGTATGAAAACCTCAAAACTGAATAGCCAATAGAGACTATCTCTAAAGGTATCCACGCAGAGATCGAAACCTAACCGAGTCAAACCCTTTGACCCGGAATAGCTAGAACAAAATAAGAGCTGCTAGACCTACCGTCTCCGAGAGCTTGAGATTCACGTTGGCCCTTGCCTTGAGAAGAGAGAAATCGATGGTTGCTTAAGGAGAAGACTTGAAAATCACCTTTCAAAGCTAGCTTAACACTTAAGCTTTCTTCTTCTTCTTCTCTAGCCAAAAACCACGACCATCATACTTCTTAAGCCATCTTATGTTAATTTTAACACTTAAAATGCTTCCATAAGATCAAGACAAGTGTATGGCTTAATGGCCTTTCATTTATTAAATGAAATAAACTAATAAGCTTTGAAAAGTCAAAGCTATCCTCCTTTCTCCCTTTCCAACGTGCATGACTAATAAATATAATAATTAATTAATTAATTTACTTAATTAATTAATTAGAATATAAATACTAAGGTCCATCCAACTGGGGTTGGTCCCACCTACCACTGGGCCCCGATGTCAAAACAATTCAAAACCTTTCTTAGCAATATTGATGTCGCGATCTCATCGACATATCCCAATCCCATTGGGATCCATTTAATCTTAATGCTCTCCATAATTGGAACTCGTCCAATTACTATTTTACTGATTCTCTAAGTCACTCTTATGCGTGTGACCCTTTAGGTTTCCGGTTATGTTGGCCACTTAGATTAACAATTAATCTGAGCAAGTCATGAGCGGTATCTAGCAACACATCATGACCCCTAATTGACCGGAAAGTAATCGGTTTGATGAATTCATCACGAACCGTATCATTTAACCCTTCCATGTACAACCATTGTGCAATTCGTCCTTTCATCATCCTATACCCCACTTGGTTATGAGTATGGCTAATATGTCAACTCTTACTAGACTAAGTCTAGCCTCAAGTGAAATCAGTTCTGTCAAGACTCATTACTTTATATGTCCATGAAGACACTCTTCATGACATAGTCATGCTCGCCGAGACTTAAAGTAATGATCCCGAAGAGGTCAGGTATCTCTTACATTCTCACGTAGTGATGAATCCTTTATTGGCTACTCAATTACCTTGAATACCTCAAACTGCACTCCAAGCACCAGCCTATGAGTAACCTCTCGAAGGCCACAAGGAATGTAGTCAGTATGTGATCAAGATTCAAGATATCCTCGAGTACCTCAAGTCTAAGGATACTTACACCATTGCTATGATGAGATTATCACCGACATTAAATCCATGTGATGATCTCATGGCAGTCATCCAATGAACTTACTACCACTAGTAAGCATTCATATGTCAACTCTAAATATCTCATATTTACGCTTCGAGATCCACCGCTGATCCAATCAAGGAGTATAACATATGCTAGTTCGTGGGATTAATGATGTCCGGTCTCATTAATCCTATGACTAGGAAAATGTGAACAACGACATAATTGCACATGATAGGAATCTCAGGATTATGATCACATCATAATTTCCTTCATGCTATGTCATATATCATGGACTTCATTAATTTGATTAAAGATCAATATCAATTCATAAAGAACATCAAATAAATGAAACATGCCTTTCTTTATTTATTCATAAAGTCTGCGTACATGACTATGAACAAAAAGCGCTAAAGGGGATTGCCTTTAGGGCACTACTCTAACAATCTCCCACTTGACCTAAAGCCAATCGCCTTGGTATCTAATACCATAAGCGAGTACATGAGAATCAAAATTCTTCTGTGACAATGGCTTCGTCAACGGATCAGCAATGTTCTGCTCTGTGGGAATCCTCTCGATCACGACATCACCTCTAGAATGATCTCGAATCGATGATATCTGCATGAGCGTGTTTAGATCGTTGGTGAGACCTTGGTTCTTTTGCTCGAGCAATAGCTCCATTGTTGTCACAATACAACAGATGGGTCCATCACGACTAGAACCACACCAAGTTCAAAATGAACTTCGATCCAAACAGCTTCCTTTTCCGCCTCGATGCAAAGAATGTACTCGCCTCGGTCGTCGAATCGCCAGCCGCCTCTTGTTTGGAACTCTTCCAATGACCGCTCTGCCGCTTAGCGTGAAAACATAACCCGATCGATCCGAGTCATCCTTGTCGATTGGAGGCTCGCATCCAGATGCTCGCCACTGAGATTTCCATCTCCATATATCAAGAAAATATCCTTAGTCCCACGCAAGTATTGAGGATATTCTCGATACCACCCAAAGGACCCTCACCAGATCCGATTGGTATCCGCCGTAACACTTAGAGCATACGATACATCGGGCCTCGTACATAACATAACATACATGATCGATCCTACCGCAGATGCATACGGATCCGATCCATGCAAGATCCTCTCATCTTGTGTCTTAGACATAGATTTCGAGAGTGTTATCCCATGAGTGATGGGAAGAAACCCCTCTTGGATTGCTCCATGCTAAACTTCTTTAGCATCTTGTCTATGTACGATGATTGTGAAAGACCAAGCAACTTCTTCGATCTATCTCTATAAATCTTTATCCCAAGGATATAAGTTGCTTCACCAAGGTCTTTCATCGCAAATTGCTTGACAACCAAATTTTGACCGATTAAAGATTGAGACATCGCTTCCGAGTAACAAGATGTCATCTACATACAACACAAGGAAAACGATTGCATTCCCATTAACCTTTTTGTACACAATACTCATCCGGATTTTGTGAGAAACCAAACTCTTTGATTGACTCATCAAAACGGATGTTCCAACTCTGGATGCTTGCTTCAATCCATAGATGGATTTTCGCTTGCATACCTTTTCGCCATCATCGAAGTGAAGCCCTCTGGTTGTGTCATGTACACATCCTCGCCGATTTCCGCTAAGGAAAGCCGCCTTCACATCCATTTGCCATATCTCATAATCATAATGAGCAAAGAATGGCTAGGAGTATCCGAATGGATTTAAGCATTGCACGGGTCAAGGTCTCGCCATAGTCAACTCCTTGTCTTTGACGAAATCCTTTGGCCACAAGCCTTGCTTTGTAGGTAATCACATTACCATCCATGTCGGTTTTCTTCTTGAAAACCCATTTGCACCCTATAGGTTTTATCCTTCAGTGCATCAACCAAAGTCCATACTTGGTTTATGTACATGGAATCCATTTCGCTTTCATGGGACAAAGCCATTTTTAGACTCGAACTTTTCGTAACCTCTTCATAGGTAGCAGCTCATCATTTTCTATGAGCAATACGTCATTCGTTCGCCACAAGAAATCCATATCTCTCGGAACAAGGCGCATCCTACTTGACCCACGAACTTCGTGTGTCATGAAGGTTGAACTGTTACTTCATCTGAATGAGTGACAGTCTCAGGTTCAGGCAGTTGATCTGTGCTTGTTTGAGCATCTTGAACTTCTTCAAGTTCGACTTTGCTCCCACTGTCTTCTTGCAGAAGAAACTCTTTCTCTAAAAAGACAAAGATGCTTCAAATAAACACCTTTTGTTCCTCAAAGAAGGTAGAATTGATATCCCATGGTCTCTTTAGGATATCCTACAAACAAACACTTGTCGACTTTGCTTCAAGCTTATCTCGATGAATCCGCTTCACGAAGGTGACAACCCCATACTTTCAAATGAGAAAGATAAGGTTTTCGTTAGTCCACATCTCATATGGAGTAACATCAACTGTCTTAGAGGGAACTCTGTTTAGCAAGTAAACAGCTATCTCTAGCGCATACCCCCAAAACGATTTTGGTAACTTTGCGAAACCCATCATTGATCGTACCATGTCCAACAAGGTTCGATTTCTCCTTTCACCACACCATTGTCTTGTGGTGTGTAAGGAGGAGTCCATCGAGATAATATCCCATTATCTACGAGATAATCCGAAACTGCTGGTCTAAGTATTCTCCACCACGATCGGATCGTAATGCCTTGATACTTTTACCAAGTTGGTTTTCTACTTCATTTCAATAGTTTGAACTTTTCAAACGCTTGATTTGTATCTCATCGATACAAGTACCCATATTGTGAATAATCATCGATAAAGGTAATGAAGTAACGACAACCACTTTCGCATGGATGGACATCGACCGCATACATCCGAATGTATTAGGTCTAATACTCCAATAGCTCGCTCACCCTTTCACTTGAAGGGTAACTTAGTCATCTTGCCTAATAAACAAGATTCGCATGTGTCATATGATTCATAATCAAATGACCCTAAACCGCCACTCTTGTGGAGCTTAGCGACGCGTGTCTCATTTATATGGGCCGTCGACAATGCCATAAGTAAGTTGACTTTAGATTATCTCTTTTATGCCGCTTGGTGTCATTGACATTTAAAATTGGATTAGACATATCTAATATGTAAATACCATTGCACAATGTACCAGTTCCATAAAGCATTCCATTAGAATTGATAGAACAACCATTGCTACTAAAATTCATATGGAATCCATTTATTCGACAAGAAGCAGATAATATATTCTTTGTCAAACGGGTACAAAATAACAATCATCCAATTCCAAAGACAAGCCCAAGAGGGAGAGACAAAACATAGGTTCCTACGGCTAATGCAAAGAACTCTTGCTCCATTTCCAACACGTAGGTCTACTTCTCCCTTCATGAGTTGCCCATCGTCCCTCGAGGCCCCGCATATCATTACATATGTGTGAGCCACAACCAAAGATCAAATACCCGGATGTTGTGATCGATAATGATTAACTTCAATGACATACAAACTGAAGTAGTCGAGGCATCCGATGCCTTCTTCGCTTCAATGACTCCAGATAGACTTTGCAATTAGCCCCAATGGCCATCTTTACCGCAATGGAAGCAAGTTCCTTTTGGGCAGCTTCTTTGGTCTTCTTCTTGATGGCGCCTCCCTTTGATTTCTTTGCCTTCTTCTTCTTTGGGTTCTTCTTCTTCGACCCAAAAGATGAAGAAGCAACCACCAAAGACTTGCTTACTATCACTCTTGATAGTTCCGTCACTGTCGAAAGCAGATTGATCACCAGTATTGTAGTGGATATTTGGTTCATCCGATAGTTTAGCACTAATCGCATAACTCGTCGGACAATCCAACCAGAATTAAGTCTATACTTAATTCATGATCCATTGCAAAACCTAAGACGGCCAATCTCTCAATATAGTCATTCATCTTCGTATGCATCGCATGCCAGATGTCCCTCGAGCCATCTTGGTAGTGAAGAGAAGCCTTAAGGTCTCGAACCTTTCGGACCGGGCTTGCTCGTCAAACAGACTCCCAAGATGAAAAACTATAGTGTGAGCATCCATGGACTCGTCTTTCATAGCTCGTGTGACATCGACGCAAGCATAATGCAAGTCGCCATGTCACCGTCCTTAGATGCTTACTATATGCCTTCGATCATCATCGGAAGCATCGACAAAGCAGTGCATCTCGAAGCGGAAAATCTAGGATATATCCTGACTTTCGGATCGAGAACTATTCTCGATTCCTTAACCGGTCAAGAAAATTCGGTCCGCTTAACTTGTTGGAATCCATAAGTGAGCCAAGATTCACACTTGACGACATTTTCAAACAACCTACACGGATAGAGAGGAAGAATGTTAGAATAGAATAGCTGCATAATCATAAGGACTTGAATGATATGCAAAAAGCTCCCACTAGTTTCATAGAATCCATAACCCTCATTACGAATCAAAGAAACAAAGTGACATAATGTCCTAGTGGGTCGATATCCGATATTGCTAAGAATGACCTTGGGTTTACCCAACAAGCCATAATTTAGGTCAATCGGTAGGTATCGAACATACCAATTGCATCATCGATAACCGACATTGAGAATGACCTTGGGTTTACCCAACAAGCCACCTTATGTCTCGGGAGGTATCAGATATACCAATTACATCTTAGACACAACTATCGATCGCTATCAACTTGTTGATGTATGCACTTACATCGGGTATCAACTCTTTGATGCGCATACATCCGATGTATGCTACCCATTTCGCCTCGTCCACGCTGACCTTGAGTTTACTCAACAAACTAACGCTTCAAAGGAAAACCAACCCATTAATCGAAAATCATATTTTCATGGTTCAACATATCCAGATAGAGTGAGCTTGGGTTTACCTAACAACCCATCCCTATAAGAACTCGGTTCTTACCATATTAATGGAAGGCGTTAGTTTTCATATACCGAGGAGGATTTAAAACTCTAGACTCCAAGTGAAGGATCATAGTCGCTAGGACTATATGGCATGATTTAGGTTTCATCAATCAAATTGAATCAATCCTTATAATCATCCATCATCCAACCGAGCATGTCACAAGTCGACTTTCATCAAATGCAAGTCACCTTATGCTTCGCTTCACACACAAGTCGACTTATATCCCGATACAAGTCGACTTATGGCAAAAATCTTGAACAAGTCGACTTATCCAGAAAACAAGTCGACTTATCCAGAAAACAAGTTGACTTATCCTGAAAACAAGTCGACTTATGTAGCAAACAAGTCGACTTATGCTGAAAACAAGTCGACTTATGTAGCAAACAAGTCGACTTATTCTGCAAGATTGCTATTATTTCTAATCGGCTAATTCCTCAATCAATGCAATTCCAATTCACAATACCATTATACCTAGGGTAATATCTGTTAGTTGATGTATCAATGAACACTTCATTGATCTATGAATGCCTTAAATAGTCAAACTATATGAAAAGCTTGAAATGAGTCAAAACTCATAAATATCCAAATAAGTTAAGAACACCCAAATTCTCACCCTAAGCATCTCAAGCTAGTGTATACACTCTCAAAACTACTCCGGCACTTCTGACAAAAATTGTGACGGCCAAAACAAGCAAGAAAATGAAATGTACTAACGAGACACAAATGTGACCAATTCGGCATTCAAAAATTCTTGGAAAAGCAACTTCAAGCAATTCAATTTGGAAATCATACTACATCAAGATAACACATTGTTAATCACATTAAAAATGCTGCAAGACATTGGAATTGAAAAAGCAAACTCAATCAAGCCAAGCAAAACAGTCCCAACAATTTTCACCAAAACTGTCCAGTTCTGTACATTGCTTGAAATGATCAATGAAACAATTTCAATAAATTCTGAGAAAATTATATAGGTTACTACATGTTCCGAACATGCTACCTGAATTTGTTCAGGAATTTAGGCCATCAAAAACTCAGTCAACCAAAATAACAAATCCGATTAAAATTCTGTGTTCATCAACACAGCAATTCCCAACAGCATAGAATAAAATCGAACATAAATATCCAATCACCTTGAAATCCAATTTCCATCCTCACAGACATTCACCAACATCTTAGAGACATGTAGGTGAAGGAAAATCCAGAAAAATATTTTTCTAGAATTTATTCTTGATTTTATACTACTGCCTGTTCACAGAATCATTTCAAAAACAACATCTGTAAGCTTAGGGAAATAATTAGCAAAACTTTATCTAATGAAATCGATAAATTCTGAAAATTCATAGACATATTCTCTAACATGTTATGAACATTCCTGGGCAGAAAATTTTCGAAAACCCTATCTCTATAGCAATTCGAAATCTGAACAGAATGCATGCTTCAACATCACAAGCAATTAGGGTTTATGATCTAGCTTCAGTTAAAGCTTCATACACGACACCAGACGCTCTGATACCACTGTAGGAAAATCCCGGGAGGAACATCACATGTTCCAGCAGCGGAAACAAAAAATTTTTATTCCCGGGACCTTCCCGAAACCCAGGATCCCGGTGTCGGTATGAAAACCTCAAACCTGAATAGCCAATAGAGACTATCTCTAAAGGTATCCACGCAGAGATCAGAAAACCTAACCGAGTCAAACCCCTTTGACCCGGGAATAGCTAGAACAGAATAAGAGCTGCTAGACCCTACCTCTGTCCTGGAGAGCTTGAGATTCACGTTGGCTCTTGCCTTGGAGAAGAGAGAAATCGATGGTTGCTTAAGGAGAAGACTTGAAAATCACCTTTCAAAGCTAGCTTAACACTTAAGCTTTCTTCTTCTTCTTTCTCTAGCCAAAAACCACGACCATCATACTCTCTTAAGCCATCTTATGTTAATTTTTAACACTTAAAAATGCTTCCATAAGATCAAGACAAGTGTATGGCTTAATGGCCTTTCATTTATTAAATGAAATAAACTAATAAGCTTTGAAAAGTCAAAGCTTATCCTCCTTTCTCCCTTTCCAACGTGCATGACTAATAAATATAATAATTAATTAATTAATTAGAATATAAATACTAAGGTCCAGTCCAACTGGGGTCGGTCCTACCGGCCTACCGGGCCCCGATGCTGAAACAGCTCCGAAAACCTTTCTTAGCAATATTGATGTCGCGATCTCATCGGGACATATCTCAATCCCATTGGGATCCATTTAATCTTAATGCTCTCCATAATTGGAACTCTGTCCAATTACTATTTTACAGATTCTCTGAGTCACTTTTATGCGTGTGACCCTTTAGGTTTCCGGTTATGTTAGCTACTTAGATTAACAATTAATCTGAGCAAGTCATGAGCGGTATTTAGCAACACATCATGACCCCCAATTGACCGGAAAGTAATCGGTTTGATGAATTCATCACGAACCAGATCACGAACCCTTCCATAGACAATTACTGTGCAATTCGTCCTTTCATCATCCTATACCCCACTTGGTTATGAGTATGGCTAATATGTCAACTCTTACTAGACTAAGTCTAGCCTAAGTGAAATCGCCTCGTCTCAAGACTCATTACTTTATATGTCCATGAAGACACTCTTCATGACATAGTCATGCTCGCCGAGACTTAAAGTAATGATCCCGACAAGAGGCAGGTATCTCTTCATTCTCACGTAAGTGATGAATCCTTTATTGGCTACTCAATTACCTTCAATACCTCAAACTGCACTCAAGCACCACTATGAGTAACCTCCGAAGGCCACAAGGAATGGAGTCAGTACGTGATCAAGATTCAAGATATCCTCGAGTACCTCAAGTCTAAGGATACTTGCACCATTGCTATGATGAGATTATCACGACATTAAATCCATGTGATGATCTCATGGCAGTCATCCAATGAACTTACTACCACTAGTAAGCATCCATATGTCAACTCTAAATATCTCATATTTACGGCTTCGAGATCCACCGCTGATCCAATCAAGGAGTATGACATATGCTAGTTCCGTCTGCATTAATGATGTCCAGTCTCATTAATCCTATGACTAGGAAAATTTAGACATCGACATAATTGCACATGATAGGAATCTCGAGATTATGATCACATCATAATTTCCTTCATGCTATGTCATATATCATGGACTTCATTAATTTGATTAAAGATCAATATCAATTCATAAAGAACATCAAATAAATGAAACATGCCTTTCTTTATTTATTCATAAAGTCTGTACATGACTATGAACAAAAAGCGCTAAAGGGGATTGCCTTTAGGGCACTACTCTAACATCTCTAACCCGCAATAAGAAATCACAAAAATGTGGATTTGAGATAGCTCTCATATTTGTCGTTAAACAGAGTTTAGAGATATGGCGCCAGAGATGTGAATTTAGAAGACTTGAATCAATGAGTTGTTGTTTCGTTGCTTGGTGAATAACTGGCAATGTTTGGCGAAAGTTACCACCAAATACAAGAATTTTACCTCCAAAAGGCTGATCGGAGTTCATTATATCTTGTAGTAAACCGTTAAATGCTTCGATGGCTTCTCGTTTTGCCATGGAAGCCTCGTCCCATAAAATAAGGCTTGATTCAAATATCAATTTTGTAACACTGCTCTGTTTGCTCAACTGACAAACTTTTTGCTTTGATAAATCAAGGGGGATTTTAAATCTTGAGTGAGCTGTCCTACCGCCCGGAAGAATTGACGTAGCAACGCCTGATGTCGCCACTGCTATTGCAATGTGTCTCTGTGATCGTAAATTTGCAAGAAGAGCTCGATATAAGAAAGTTTTACCTGTTCCCCCGGGACCATCGATAAAATAACTTGCGATCGTCAAGTGAGAATCAATTCATTATTAAATCAAATACGTGCTTTTGCTTTGGCTGTTTAGTTTTGATTGTAATAAGAAGTCCTGTTCATCAATCTCTATATTCATCTCACTTTCTACCTCCTTAGTTTGTCGCCGTGAATCAAGACGAAATTCATGTTCAAGTGAAATGATAATCACCAAGCTTTTTCCCATTTGTTCCGTAGATTTATTGATATCTTCAAGAGCCATTTTGTAATATCATCATATGTATACGTATTAGAGGATGAATAAGCATATAGGTAGTCGAGCAGAGGTGGTCTCGAAAGTTTCCCAGAGTTCCCTAGGATTTACCGGTGAACAATAGAACAAGAGTGTAGCAAATAACAATCTGAGGGATGTTGGCATTTGAAATATGACGGCTTCGTCAAGTGTTTGTTGTATGTAAGAGTCGATGCTAGCAATCCTAATTGCGCAGCGGCATCCTCAAACGATTCACCTTTTCACCATCAACAGCTAACAAGTTGTCAAACGACGTTGGTCCTCTAACATTTATGAGCAATAATCTCAAGTAATACCTTTCTCCTTCTCGAGGGTCAACAAGAATTAATCGTCCTATGAATTTTCTTCGCTTTCTTTCCGACCACGCCCTTGTTTTTGATTCCAAACAAATGTTGAGGAAATCCGATACGCACATTTCATTTCGCAGCCTTTTGATTTGTTAAATTGGTCCTAAAAATTCGTAAGCATTGTTTTGGAGAAGTCAATATTCCTCAATAAATAAGACAAATTAGCATCTTTTTGAAGGAAACAGATTGTTGATCCGCAAGGTGAACTTGGAGTATATAGATGGATGGATTAATCTCGCAAGACGGAATTCATATATGCGCTATAAAGCTCGGGGTGAAATCCAACGGCCTTCTTGAAATTAGTGATTTCGTCAATATCGACTGGTTTCTTGGTCGTTGACGCTAAAGTTGACAAGGTCGTGGCCCTTAAATACATATTTGTATAAATATTTAACAAGCTTCACAAAGGAACATATTTCAACATTAATGTGGCGGTCAAGCAACATCGAAGGTACAGGTTATGAGGAACCACCCATCTATTATCAACCTCATGTCCGGATATTTTAACTTTTCTTCCATTATCTCTACGCCTATAGCACGGATAATTGTCTTCGCCATGGACAGTGAAAGGAGTAAAATCCTTGGGGTAATGACTTTTGCATACACCATTTCCCATGCAAGGGCACTGCTTGTTCATAAAACCACAAGGACCGTGAATCATGTGCTTAATGACAAGAGAATATAATCTGGAATTATGATCAGGATTAGGTATTTCAGCTGATATGATTTGATCATAGGAATCTGGATTCAACAGCTTAAATTGTGGTTGAAGTATTAGAAGCAAGTGAGCATGAGGGAATCCACGCTTTTGAAATTCAATTACGTAAACAAATGCGTCAACATCTCCGAATATTCCTTTTTTGATCAAGACATTTTTCAGAATTTCAAATTTCTCCCTGAACACTCTGGACAATAAATCTGGTCTGTCTTGTGCTTTTTTATGGAATTTAAGATTCTCTTGTATTTCCTTCCACATAGGGTTGCAAGTCATAGTGAGAAAAATATCTGGTTTGCCATATTTTTGCACCAGAGCCATTGCATCTAGATAACGCCGTTTCATGTCCCTTGGGCCGCCGATAAATGAAGCTGGGAGGACAACTCACTGACCAATTGTAGAAGCTTCAGTTTGACCAATATTAACGCTATCTAAAACACCCGCAAAATTTCGATCGATTTGCTCGCTTTTTCCTATGGAATTCAAGCCGTGATGTTTCAATCTTTATATAAGAACCAACAACAAATTGTTGTAGTAGTCTTAAGTCGTGGATAAGCATGGATTCATCATAACTTCTCATTTGAAGTCGATAGCGATAATACTCTCCGCGGATACTACGCCATGTTTGGAGTTCGGTCCTCGAGTAATTAGTAATAGTAAGAAGAAAATGATAAATTAGTTTTGCCCAATTAGACAATATCTGGAACCAAGGCAATAAGCACACAACTAACCTATGTTTTCGAGAGCAAATAATTCAACCGCTTGATAAAAGTGTTTAAAGGAGCACCGCTTGTTTGATCGTAACCATTGGTGCCGTTTGTTTGAGAATTTAACCGCTTAATGCGAGGATGCCATCCGATTCACCCGTGGAAGCGAAGTGGGTATTGAAGCGGTCGTAGCATGCATAATAAGATTGATTCTATAGCTCCGACCACAGTGATTGAGACTTGGATATGAGGAGATTTATCATCTTGCCGTTCATCATCGGCCAAATCCATATAGCAGCCTACTTGTGATGCAAGAGGAAGATTGTAAACGCTACCGATCAAGACCCGGATAACATTTCAGAACAATCTGGTGATTTTCAAGGGAAGGAATATCTTTAAGACGGCGAAAGAACCTAGCATAACGGTTATCTTCAAGAATTGTCATAATCAGCTTCAACGTACTTTCACGAAGTTTATCAGAACTGCCGAGCCTTTGTTGTAGTTCTTCATTTGTATCAAAGAAATAAAGTTGGATTCCAGATACTTTATTGCTTGTCGACACTAAACTGTCAAGGAAATGGTAAACTTGTCCTTGAACACGGAATGTATAAACTCCCATTGTGTTTTTTGTCAGCTCACGATCATATCTGGCTCCATAGGAAGTGAAAGCTACATTGTTATTATATGTACGAACATTCTTTCTGAAATGTTGGGATTCTTCGTCGCTATTTAGAAACAAAGACTTTAAAGCATAAGGCATCTGAGGAGCAACAATAGAAATTTGTCCTGACGAACAACAAAACGACGGAGGTTCAAGGTAAAATCGTTTTATGCTATAATATTGACAATCTGGAATGTAGGGAGCCGCTCACTTCAATCGGTAAATTCGCAAGAATGTTAATGTTGAAGGAGATGTGCGATGATTTATCCCTTCAAACGATAAAAAGGACATTATAATGATGTGGAGTAGTTAGGTTGGAAATAGTTTCAATATATTGTAAAAAAAGTACCTTCATTTATGTAAGAGGGTTCATAACTTGGAAGTTGACTGGTGGAAGGTTCGATATTAATGAAAGATTCCTTCTGTTGAGGAGTAATTCTTTGTTGAAGTGTAGATGAAGTGGAAGTTGTGTTTTTCGCAGCTCGATTTTCTACGCCATCGCAACAATTCTTGTTTTTTCATTTGGCATTTGAGCATAATTTTGACGCCTTTTAGCATTTCTATCCATATGTAAATACCGAGGAATCGACATAATATAAACGCCCTTGATCTATCCATTCATGATCTTGGTCAAAATGAATTCTCGATATATATATATAAAGTTTATATACATTGATATATATATGTATATATATATATATATCAATATATATCTATATAGCTATATCGATATATATATATCTAGAAGCAATAAAATTGAATATATATTATAAAGCGTATCACAATAAACATTAAAAAACATTTTGTTTATGACCTAATAAACAATATGTCGAGCAAACATGAATACAAACCATTTAAATAACTAAAGGTAATTTATATAAAAAAATTATTTCATTTAACTACAAAAATAGAGTATACATGCAATACAACGTAGAAAGGAGAATATGCTCTATTCGGGTTAATAATTAACAACAAAGAGAATTTTTACAAAAAATTTATTTAACCTAAACATATATACCTTAGTACTCCAAGAATGCAAGAGAGAATAAGCACGGAACCCATAAAAATGGAGTATAAATGCATCGAGAATATAGAACGTGAATTTGATAACTAAAAGAAGAGGGTAGTTGAGAGAAGTAAAGTTTGGGTGGAGAAAATGTTTCATTGGTTGGGATAGATTTGGTTTAAGGGTTAAGAGAGGAAAACAGGTAAGAAGTTAGAATATAAAGGTGTCAACGGGAGTATGACAGATCAAATTTCGTTCTAAGTTATTTTGATGCCAAAGAAATTGCTCTTGAATGATTGATTGACAAAGGGATGCAAAAGGCAAGCTTCTAAGAAAAGGAAATGATTGTAGAAGGTGCACTGTCAGAAGAAAAGTAAAGGCAAACAATGATAGTAATTTGCAAGAAGAGAAAATAATTGTAGAAGGTCAACTCGTCCCGAGTAGAACGTGTATAATAATTTTATCACCTATGAATTGAAACGTCGATCTCTACTCGGTGCTCTTCTTTCTAATTACATTCATGTTTGCTTACTTCTTCAATATGTTTTTAAGGTGAATCGACATTATTATACTAGTTAGAAGATTATTCCATACAAGAAAAGCGTGTCTTCCGTTCATACATTTTAGGCTACTGTGTCTTTCCTTGCCACAAGTAAAACATTATGACGGTCGACCTTTGAATTAAAACGTTAATCTACGTTCGGTGTTTACTACGCAATACGTCCTGGCGGTGTTTGACATTATACGATTAATTGAAACGTCAATCCACCGACACAAGAAACTTCGCAGCTTAAAAGGAAGAGATTGTTAAGTCAAAACAACTCGATGAAATGATTTCGATGAAGTACAAATAATGATGAAAAGGAGACGATGAAAACAAGACTAAGTTCAAAAGCAAACACAAGTTGAAAAGGATGGAAGCAAAACCGGACGGAAGCAAAAGGCATTTAAAGTTGTGTAAAAGTAGACCGAGTAAAAGCAGGCGGTCAAAAGTAGACGAAAGCAAACCACGGTGAATTACTTAATCGCTTTATCACCTATGAATTGAAACGTCAATCTGTTATGGTCCTCTTCTTCTCTCTGTAGTCCTCATTTTGCTTATTTCGAATAGGTTATTGGCATTTGGCAGAATCGACATTATCATAGCAGATTAGAAGATTATTGGATACAAGAAAAGAGATATGAAAATGATTCATACATTTTGGGAGTTACCGTATGCGTGCGACAGATCAAATTTCGTTCTAAGTTATTTTGATGCCAAAGAAATGGCCCTTGAATGATTGATTGATAAAGGGATGCAAAAAGGCGAGCTTCGAAAGAAGAGCAAATGATCGTAGAAGGTGAACCTGTCAGGAAGAAAAGTAAAGGAAAACAATGATAGTAATTTCCGAAGAAGAGAAAATAATTGTAGAAGGTCAACCTGTCCCGAGTAGCACGTGTATAATAATTTTATCACCTATGAATTGAAACGTCGATCTCTACTCGGTGCTCTTCTTCTCTAATTCGCATTCATGTTTGCTTACTTTTTCAATACGTTTTAGGTGAATCGACATTATTATACCAGTTAGAACATTATTCCATACAAGAAAAGGTGTCTTCTTAATCTCTATTACGTGTTTACTTACGCAATACGCTATTGGAAGTGTTTGACATTACCTATTAATTCAAACGTCAATCTACCGATGTAAGAAATCTCTAGATTAAAAGGAGGAGATTGTTAAGTCAAAACGACTTAACATAAATGATTTCGATGAAGTACAAATAATGATGAAAAGGAGACGATGAAAACAAGGCGAAGTTGAAAAGCAAACACAAGTTGAAAAGGATGGAAGCAAAAGGCATTTAAAGTTGTGCAAAAGTAGAGCGAGAGTAAAGCAGGCGAAACCAAACCACGTGTGAATTATTTAATCAGTTTGAGTTAGTTGCATAACTCAATTGAATAACATGTTCGTCAAGAATCAAGCAATCTCGCTCGTCGCCTTCCTCTTGCGAAAAATGTAAAATAATTGTAGAATGTCAACCTGTCAGGAGTAGCAGGTAAGAAATCTTTGACCTATGAATTGAAACGTCAATCTCTGTCTTGGTCCTCTTCTCTTTGCAGTCCTCATTTTGCTTACTTCTGGAATACGTTATTGGTATTTGGCAGGAATCGACATTATCATACCAATTAGAAGATTATTGCATAGAAGAAAAACAGATCTGAAAGTGATTCATACATTTTGGGAGTTACCGTGTATTTCCTTGCCACAAATAAATAAATATGACGGTGTCCAAAAGTCTTATCACGTATGAATTGAAACGTGAATCTCTGTTCTGGTTTACTTCTGCAACACGCTATTAGCAGTGTTTCACATTATTATAGCGGCTAGAAGATTGTACCTATTAATTGAAAACTCAATCTATGTGAGAGGAAAATCTATGCATTTTAACCTATTGAATCGCATGTTAAGTCAAAATGACTTGACATATATGATTTTAATGAAAATAGACGAACAAAATAGGCGGAGAATGCGAAAGCATAAATAATATGTTGACTTGACTCTTATTTATAACCTTCGTTCAACCGCTTATCCACCCATCTGTAGTAGCATTGTCTCGTAAATTTAGACATAAAAGACGATATGTTCAGCCATGCAAATGACGCATTTAAATAAAGAAGACGAAAGAATAAAGAATTCAAGAAAAGTCATTGAGTTAATTGTTAGATGACGCTAATAAGCAGCTATAAGTATCGTGGATTTACTGAAGTTGTATACATATTGTTTTATACTGCTCACCTCTGCTTCGAACATTTTCTCACTCTAACTTCATCTCTCTAAAATTCCAGCAGCTTAGCCTCAAGTTTTGTACATGATCGATAGATAATAACCACACCATCGATACTCTGTTTCAACGAACTTTTCATTTCTGAAAACACATTACAAATGCATGACTTAATGAAAACACATTACATCGTCTGTTTTTGTTCGTATCGTCTGCTTTTCGTCTGTCTTTATGTCTTCGTCTGACTTTTGTATTCTCCGTCTGTATTGTTAACTTCGTCTACTTTTTGAACTCCATTTATATTTTAAACTTCGTCAACTTTTTCAACTCCGTCTATATTTATAACTTCGTCTACTTTTTCAATCCATCGATTTTTATCTTCGTCTACTTTCTCAACTTCCATCCCAATACACACGTAGTAGATTATGGGGTCCAAAACATGTCTCTAAAGTACTTGCAGAGGACAAGGTAAAATTAGTCACTTACTTTCTATATGAGATTTTTCAGTTGTGTATCGATATTATCTTGAGAAAATATAAATTGCAAAACTTTGAACTTATGGTCTGTTTTTTTTCGTATCGTCTGCTTTTCGTCTGTCTTTATGTCTTCGTCTGACTTTTGTATTCTCCGTCTGTATTGTTAACTTGGTCTACTTTTTCAACTCCGTTTATATTTTTAACTTCGCTCTACTTTTTCAACTCCGTCTATATTTATAACTTCGCCTACTTTTCAACTCCATCGATTTTAACTTCGTCTACTTTTTGAACTCCGCTATATTTATAACTTCGCTTTACTTTTTCAACTCCAAATGATTTTTAACTTCGCCTGCTTTTTCCCTTCTTAAATCTGTTAGAGGTGAGAAAAACAGACGATTGAAAGCAAAGCAAAGCAAATCACCTCCAATTAAGAAGCGACGGTAGAAGAAACAAATCACCTCTCAATTAAGAAGCGAGACGATAGAAGTGAAACGATCAAAGTAAGATCTTGAAAAGTGAAAACCCCGCCCGCTTTTCGATTTATGCCTTCCAGGCTTCGCCTGCTTTTGTTCAGATCGCCCGCCTTTTCTGCCTTTATGTCTTCGCCTCACTTTTGTATTCTCCGTCAGATTGTTAACTTCGTCTACTTTTTCAACTCGGTTATATTTTAAACTTCGCCTACTTTTTCAACTCCATCGATTTTAAACTTCGCCTAGTTTCTCAACTCTACTGCTTTTTCTTCTTCGTTTGTTAGAGGTGAGAAAAGCGGGCGATGGAAAGCAAAGCAAAGCAAATCACCTCCAATTCGTAAGCTTAGACGATACAAGTGAAACGATCAAAGTAAGATATTGAAAAGTGAAAAGCGATCAAGTAAGACATAAAGCGTAAAAAGTTGCAGCAAGTTAAACTAAGACATAAAACTTTACAAAGCGGCATGTCACATTCTTGAAAATAAAGACAGCTTACTAGATTATTCAAATCGCACACGCCTTCTATCAGATAAATGAACGAATGGGATGGATTGCATGGTCGCCCATCCCATTCGCTCTTAATATATATACTTAATAAAACTTTACAAAGCTGCAGCCTTCGTAGCTATTTGGACAGAGACTGACGATGAATCTGTTCATATCCAAGTCTGCACTACACCTACTTTGTTGCACGCATCCATTTTCAGATTAAAGCAGATGATTCGTGGTGATAATCCAAAAACTTTTGTTTTGACAGAGGAGTTCCTTTCTGACATGAGAAAAATATATGTACAAGGAAAGAGGATCTTTGGTGGTGAAGTAACCGCTTTGCAATTTATGATAAATCTCCTCATATCCAAGTCTTGCACTACGCCTTCTCTCGTTTGGGGCACTCTTTTTAAGTCTCGACCACGCATTCTTTATTCGAGCCATCCGTGTTACCGATGGCAACATGATAAATCTCCTCATATCCAAGTCTCTGTAGCCCTCAAAAACATCTGTACACACCAAAACAAAAAAGCTTTAACAAGATTTACAAGCAAAGAACAATCGAAACGGAGACGATGCGATTACAACCTCCGACGCCCGGTTGGTGAACAACCTTAAACAACCTTATGCTAGGTTCACGCCCCAGGTTCACGCCGAAACCACCGATACTCTGCCCAAGTCTCATTACGCCTTCTTTTTTCGAGGCATCCTTTCTCGATTAAAGTAGATGATTCTGGTTCTTTTTCGATACGAGAAATGGTTTGACAGAGGAGTTCGTTTCTATTTGGTGAAGTAGCGACTTTGCAATTTATGAAGCTACAATATCGATAAATATCCTCATATCCAAGTCGCCACTACAAAGAAAAATAGCGAAATCCGGAAACAACTGTACACACCAAACAAAAACAAAAAACCTTAAAAAGATTTACAAGCAACAGAGGACAAAAAGCAACATGAAGCAAAACTAATATGGCGGAAAGCGAGACTAAGCGGTTACAAGATCGGACGTCAAGTTGGTGAAGACCGATACTCTTTCGACAGCAACAACAGTCCACAGGAACGACAGGAACAACAGCTACGACAACCACGATAACCGACACGGAGATAAGAGAGGATAAGAAAAACGTTAAGAAGATTTACAAGTAACACGGGTTAAACCTAAGAGCAAGCGAAATCGAATTTGTAAATCTTCTTTTTCTCTTATCTCTGTGACAGTTGTCGTGGTCATCTCAGCTATTGTTCATGCCAAAGAGTATTAGTGTTCACCAATCGGACGTCGGATGTTGTTGACCAACAGAACAGCAACAACAGCTACGACAACATGAACAGAGGAAACCACTGATACTCTTTCGACGACAACAGCTGGAGAAAGCAGAGGAACGCAAGGGTGTAGAGGAAAAACAAAGAGAGAGAAAGGACACAACATGAATGAACAGATATGAACACATATAAGCAGTCACAAGGGCACGCATTGCGCGGTCGCCTCACAAAATATTACAACAGAAGATTGCGTCTGAAGATTGAAGATTGTGTCAGAAGATTGCGTGTATATCGTGCGAAGACACAACATTCAATAAACAAATCGGATTAAATAAATGGACGAAGAAGGAGATCTGATCAATATAGCCGATTAAATGAAAAAGCAGAAAATAAAAATCGCTGGATTAAATGGACGAAGCAGATCTGACTGAATATAGGCCGTTAGATTAAATGAACGAATGGGATGGATTGCATGGTCATCCATCTCATTCGCTCTTAGTATATATACTAAATAAAAATTATTAGGATCATTGTGAATTCCAAAATTAAAGGTAAGAGTAGGAATTATAGGCAATGAATTTTAAAAGTATAAAAGTTTGAGATGTTTAAAATCTACATGGGTTGTGCATTAACCCTTGTATTAACACCATTGAAATCTACCAACATTAATTATCAACATATTACAACATTAATTATCATCAAATTACATTTAATTAGTGACCATTTTTCCCTTGTTATGAGTTTTGCTGAAACCAACAACAGAAGGTGCAAAATCGCTTTTCTTGAGCAATAACTCTTAGAAGACATTACAAGAAAATTGCCGAAACAAAGGGAAAAGAGAAACTGAAACAAATAAATCACAAAAACCGGTATGAAATACATACGGAGCGGCCTTGATCGGCCTTTTACTTTAGACGTAATTGTTTTGAATGTGTCAAATATTGTAATACATCAGAAGATACAAATATGAACAAATATTCTAACACAAATATATGCAGTTGCGACCAGTGTTTTGAAACCCGGATCGGTTATTGAATTGGAGGTCTTACTGGTCACCGGTTTGACCAGTTCAACCGATTTAATCACCGGTCGAATTGGTGTGACGTCATAATTATGCAATAATTATATTTAATTATATATAATATTAATAATATTAAAAAATATATACAAAAAATAAAAATAAATAAAAAATAAAAATTTTATTGAACCAATGGTCGGACCAGTTTGGTTTGACCGGTCAATTGACCAGTTTTGACCGGTTCTTACTGGTTCAATTGAGAACTGGTTTTAAAGAGTGAATAGGACCGGATAACCGACCGATCATTGGTCGAACCGGTCGGACCGGGCAGTCCGGTCTTATTTTCAAAGCAGAGATTGCGATCAACAAAATTATACGCAAATATTTTAACCCAAATATGAAGTTGTGACCAACAAAATTATACCCTGAAAAAAATGCACAAATAAATTTTCATATTTCATACATATATAATACTAAAAAATATATAAACAAATAAGGCATCAGAAAAATTAATAAGAATGCCAAATCTTACCTAATATAATAGGTCATTTGCAGGCATCAAACCCAAAATATACATCCAAGAATCATAAGCAGAAGAGCTCAAGAATAATTGAGAACGGTTATTACATTTCAGCTAAACGTAAGAATGAGAAACAATTACCTTCTTGATCAAGCAAATTAACACTATCTATATGACGTAACTCTGTGTAGATGCATTGAAAAGCCAACGTTTACCTACCAACATCGCTAGCAAAATAATAGATTTCATACGAATAAGATATTGAAACATGCAAAACTGTATTCAGTCGGCGGATAACAAAAGATTCTTACAATTTTTTTCTTCATGTACAATAGTGGTTGATAAGTTTCTCTCGGCCAAGTGTTGAACACTGACTAGTGCTATTTGTATATCTACTTACACACCGAAAACATAGAAATTATAGTTATAATTGAAATAACGAAGGTTAGGAAAATATATAAATGTCAAAATTAATAAGAAACAGAGGTGAATGGTGACAAAATCACAAAGGTTCTATTCTAAGAAACGATAATGATGCAGTCTAACTCAAATGATCGTCAACTGATTCAATTCATTTCTTTCAGTAGTAGAAACTTGACATAGGCCGCCTTGGATTGATTTGAAGAATATAAATGATTGAAATATTTGAACTAGTAAATCAGATCCAGAAAAAGAAAACAAAGAAAGAGAAGAAGTCAATGGTAGAGAAAGAGAGGAAACCGGAGGAGTCAGCATATAAGAAGGTTTCGGAGAAGACACTGAAGTGAACTACTTAATAATTAATAAAAACATGCATTAATAATAAAACACAGATACAGATTTATTTATTAATTAAGTGGATAGATTTGCAATAAATGTTACAGTTATCACTAAAATTTATTGGTAGATTTTGTCGGCTTTGCATAAGATTTGTGTCAGTTTTATTTAGAACTAAAATAAAAAGTAAAATAAAAGTGAATCTAACACTCAATAATTAATAATAATTAAAAGTTATGCAACATGAAATTTTTAAAAATAAAACTTCCATAATTAACAGCCAATTAATAGTAATTATTAATTATTAGTAACTAAATTAACAATTAAATCATAATTAAATTATATTATGAAAATTTAATAACAAATCTTCTCTTTATTAATTAACAATAACGAAAAAACCTTAAAAAGCAAACACTAAATAATATGCATGATTTTTAGCTAACAACTCCCAACCATGGAAATCACATCTGTGCTTATTACCATTTATATAATATTTAATAATAATTAGCAATTTATAATGCATGGCTGTCAATAATATATATTTAATATTAATATAGAGTAGCTAATAATATAATAATTTGTCACAATCGTAAATAGGTATATATATTAAGATATTAATATATAAAATTTAATAATAATTAACAGGTTATGACTAATATTTAAATTTAATATTAGTATATAAAATTAATAACAATGAATAATTAATAATGCATGATTATAAATAACATATAAAATTAATATTAACATACGGTACTTAATAAAATAGTTATTAAAAATAAAATTTTAAGGGCATAATTAATAGTCAATTAATAATAATAACTAATTAATATATCACAATAATAAACTAAATTAACAATTAAATCGTAATTAAATTATATTATTATTAATTAATAAGGAAGTTGAAGATTTTAATTATATTTAATAAAATTTTAATCAACTAATAGTATTTAAATTAATTAGATTGAAATTAATTAATTAATTATAATTTAATCGATTAAGCAATCTTATCGCTTAGTTAATTAATTAATTATATTTTAATTAACTAATTATATTTTATATGCATTAAATATATTATATTATATTAATTAATCAATTAATTATGTTATGATTAATCAACTAATTAATAATATTTTAATTAATTAATTAATTAATTATTTAATATAAAAGTTATAAAATTATATAGGAACAAAATAACAACTCCCACTTAAGCTATATATATATATATATATATATATATATATATATATAGTGAAGATATATATATATACTGAATAATAATATATAATAATATATAATAATAAACAATTAATAATGCAAATCATGACTAATATATATACTAAATATTAACATGTATTACTTAAATCAATTACATATATTTTAATATATCAATTAATTAATTATTATTAATTATAACTAAATAAACTTCACACTTAATGATTAATAATTAATTTATAAAAGTTATATTTTAATAATTCAATTAATTTTTATATTTTAATTATTATTAATTATATCAAAATTAATTGATTAGTTAATTAATTAATTATATTTTATATGTGTTAAATAATTATAGGAACAAAGGTGTGACTACTTAAGCTATATATGATATATATACTGAATATCAATATATAATAGTTAATAATAATAAAATTATTAATACAGGTTATGACTAACATATATACTAAATACAATTTAATCAATTAATTAAATTTTAATATATTAATTATATATTAATTATAACTGAATAAGCATCATATTTAATAATAAATAATAAATAATTAATTTATAAATAAATTTTATTTTAATAAATTAATAAATTTATTATATTTTAATTAATATTAATTATATCACATCTAGTTAATTAGTTAATTAATTAATTATATTTTAATTAATTAATTGTATTTTAATGTGTTAAATATATCATAATTAATTAATCATGTTATAATTAATAAACTAATTAATATTTGAATTAATTATTCTAAATATTAATACGCACTACTTAATCAATTAGTTATATTTTAATATATCAATTAATTAATTAATTATATATTAATTAATTATAACTTAATAAACTAAATAGTTAAATTAATTTATAAATAAATTATATTTTAATAAATCAATTAATTTATTAGTTAATTAATTATTTATATTTAATTAACTAAACATATTTTATATGTGTTAAATATATTATAATTATTTATTTATTTATTTATTTAAAAGTATTATAAAATTATATAGGAACAAAATAACAAACTCCCATAGTCACAGGCATAAGTACTTAAGGTTATATATAGTGAAGAGATATATATATATATATACTGAATATTAATATATAATAATTAATAATAATAAACAATTAATAATGTAGGTCATGACTAATAATATACTAAATATTATCATGTACTACTTAATCCATTAATTATATTTTAATTTATTAATTATTATTAATTATAATTGAATAAATATCACATTTAATATTAATGCGTTGAATATATTATAATTAATAAACTAATTAATAATATTTTAATTAATTAATTAAAATATTATAACATTATATAGATGTTAATTAATAAAATAAAATAACATTCACTATTGTAACTTAACAAGTCATAACCATGCATGGGAAAGTCAGAGGTGTGACTACTTAACATCTACATAGATACTGAATATTAGTATATTTAATTATTAATCATTAATTTTAATAATTTAATTAATTTATTATATTTTAATTATTATTACTTATATGTCATAATTAATAAATATAACTCACAGAGAAATAACGGTGAAAAAAAGTAAGTCGTAGGATCATTTGGACGGCCTAATATAAGTCACAAAGAAAAGAAATAACGGCAAAAAAAATACATCAGCCATAGGATCATTTGGACGGTGGAATGGAATTTCGTGTTTATCCATCCCGTTCATCTTAATAAACAAATCTTATAATCTATTTATGGATAAGAACATGGAGATTAGTAGTGGAAGCTTTTCTAATTACACTCGAATGATGACATTTGCATCGCACAGGGTTCTCAACTTCTCATTAAGTCAGATATCCTTTAGTGCACATTTTAATTATCTACCTTTTTAGCGAAGCTTCGACAGTAACTCAACCCATGATCTATCTTATAACAATGTTTCTAAAGCGTTCCTTGTCTAACACTCCTCCTTTTAATTTTTTAGTCCACCATCCTTGAATGAAAAAAAAACATTAATTTCTTCTCCAATACACATTAATTTCTTCTCCAATAAGTTCTAAAGAAACGATTTCTTGATCGGTTATTCAATAAAGTATATGGAAATAAGAATAATAGCAAAAATTATAAGCACAATTCTCTAGACTAAATAACAAAATAGTCAAATACGAAGTTGCTATCAAAATTAACATAAAAGACAAACTCTTACTAATTCAAGGCATTAAAAGATTTAAATAGACCCATACAGGTTACATGATTCACAAAAGCCTTAACAGTCAAGCCTTTAGTTAGATGGTCTGCCACTATTAGATCGGTGGATATATGCTCTATATAGATCTGATAGTCCTTAACCATCTTTCTAACAAATATATACTTTGTATCAAAATGCTTCCAACATTTGGAGTTCTTGCATATTTGAGAAAAGCCTATCACAACAGAGTTACCATAATATATGGTTAGAGATCTGAAAACACTCTCCACAAGATGAAGCTCAGAAATGAAATTCCTCAATCATATTGCCTGTCGAGTAGCTTCGTAATAAGTCATATACTTTGCCTCCATAGTTGAAGTTGTTGTAAGTGTTTGTTTAACATTTTTTCAAGATACGGCTCCTCCAGCAAGCATAAAGATATATCCTGATGTGGATTTGTGATTATCAGGGCAGCCATCGTAATCATATTCAGAATAACCTATCACCTCAAGGTGATCAGACATCCTGTAAGTGAGCATGTAATCTTTAGTACCTTGTAGATACCTCATAACTTGTTTCACAGCTTGCCAATGACCCACACTAGGGTTGTTCAAGTACCTCTCAAGTACACCAATAACAAAAGCAATATTAGAACGTATACAAACCTGAACATACATAAGACTGCTAATAGTAGAAGCATATGAGACCTTTTTCACCTTTGACTTATCTTTATCATTTTGAGGACACTGACTATTTGAGATTTTGTCACCCTTTTAGATGGGTGCACTAGAAGGATTACAAGTCTTCATATTGAATCTATTCAAGATCCTTTCAATATACCTTTGCTGAGACAAACTAAAAATACCATGAGATCTATCATGATGAATTTCAATACCTAGAACAAAAAAAGCATCGCCAAGATCTTTCATATCAAAATGTGTTGTCAACATTTGTTTAATCTTAGAAAGAAAACCCATATCATTGATGGCTGAAAGAATGTCATCAACATATAAGATAAGAATAATGAATTTTCTCCCACTATTCTTCAAGTAAATGCATAATAACATTTTCCTTGAAGCCAACGAAGCAAACAATTTGGTCAAACTTTAAGTACCATTGTCTGGAGGCTTGTTCTAGTCTATAAATGAATTTTCTTAATTTGCATACCATATGTTCCTTACCTTTCTCAACAAAATCAGCAGGCTGATTCATGAACACATCTTCATATAAATCACCATTTAAGAAAGCAGTTTTTACATCAATTTGATGGAGCTCCAAATCAAAATGACCAACCAAAGCCATCATAATATGCAATGAATCTTTAGTAGAGACCGGGGAGAAAGTCTTTTTATAGTCTATACCTTCCCTTTGGTTATACTCCTTTGCAACAAGTCTGTCGTTGAACCTTTCTATCTTACCTCTAGCATTATGTTTAGTCTTAAAGATCTATTTACACCCAACATTTTTATAACCACTGGGTAATTTCACCAAATCCCAAATGCCATTCATACTCATAAAGGCCAATTCATCTTCCATGGCTGCCAACCATTATGAACTACGAGGAAAAGAAGTAACATCTTGAAAAGAAATAGGATCTGAGTCTTCAATTATATTGAATTCATGCTCCATTAAGAAAATATAATAGTCTCGGAATTCAGAAGACTCAGTGGATGTAGGAATCCTTTCAGATCTCCTAGGTGGAACTACAACCACATCTGAGACTGAGTATCAATGCCATCCTATTGAGGAATTTCAACATCATTTACTGGATCAACAACATCATCGTGAATCAGAGGAGACTAAATTGCCTTAGGATGAAAAACAATAGGTGAAGGAACAACAACACAATCCTCTCTGAAATCAACAACACGAGACTCATGTCTTTCATTATATTCCATGTCTCCTTCAAAATAGACAGCCCGATATGATTCAATGATTCTAATAGTGTGATTGGGATAATAGAATCTTAAAGCTCTTGAGCTAGTATAATAACTAATAAAATAACCTGAAATAGTTCTAGGATCAAGCTTCCTCATTTGAGGATTATAAGTCCTTATCTAAACCTTACAGCCCTAAATACAAAAATGTTTTAAACTGGGCTTCTTTCCTGATATAAGCTCAAAAGCAGTCTTTAGTATAGATTTACTAGGCACATGATTGAGAACACAAATAGCAATCCTCAAAGCGTCTCCCCACAAGAACTTTGGTAAGGTGGAGTGGCTAAGCATGCACCTAACCGTGTATATGAGAGTACGATTTCTTCTCTCTGCAATCCCATTTTGTTGAGGAGTGTCAGGCATGAAATATTGCGTTTCAATTCCACAATCCTGTAACTATCTAGCAAAGGGACCAGAGTTTCTACTAGTTTCTTCATACCGACCATAATACTCACCACCTTTATCAGATCTTACATATTTGATCTGCTTCCTAAGTTGCAATTCAATAACATTTTTCAGTGATTTAAAAGCATTTAAGGATTCATATTTCTCATGCAATAATTCAATCCAACCATACAGAGAAAAATCATCAATGAAGGTGATGAAGTACCCGTAGCCTCCCATGTTAATAGGAGTAACGGGTCCCCATATGTCTGTGTGAATTATCTGTAATGGTTCCTCCTTCCTAATCATTTTCTCCTTTCTTACTTTAGCTGTAAACTTCTCTTTTATACAATCAACATAAGTGTCAAAATCAGAGAAGTCAAATCATGTAAAATAATTTCCTTAATCAATCTCTCCATTCTCTCTTAGAGATATGTCCTAACCGTTTATGCCACAATATAGAAGATTTTTCAGTAACTCTCTCACGTTTCTTTCCAACAACAACATTAACATCATTATGCTGTCAGTCAAAACTAAAAGAATTAGAAATTAGCATAGACAATCCATCACGCATAATTGCAGAACCAATAACAGTAGAATCATAGTACAAAATAACACCATTATTGATTATATGGAAAATGTAGCCACAATTGTGTAAAATAGAAACTGAAATTAAATTCCTTCTCATAGAAGGCACATACACAATATCTTTTAAAAGCAAATCATGTCCACTACTTAACTTCAAGGAAACTACTCATGTGTGCTCAATATTAACATTAAATCCATCTCCTAGTTGCACTATCAACTCCCGTTTATTTGACCTCTGCCTACTTTTGAACTCATATAATGAGTTCTTTACATGAATAGTAGCACCAGTGTCTAACCTCCATGAATTAGTAGAAATATCAACAAGATTTGATTCAAGACAGATAAAGAGTTGAGGTATAACTTTCTTCTTTGCCAACCAATTCTTAAACTTCATATAATCATGTTGCCTATGCCCATGTTCATGACAAAAGTTGCAGTTTCCATTAAAAACAGGCATGTGCTTAGCATAGAACTCTCACCAAGCCTAGAATGTAATGTAGGTTTATCATTCCCTTTCTTCTTAAAATGAATCCTGTTTGTTTTTATAAAATTTCTTCTTGTCGCCACTCTTGTGAGAAGTGTGATGAATACTGTGAGACTTTCCCTTCTTTATAATATGCTCCTCTTGAATAAGAATGGAAATCAATTCATCAATGCTCCATTCATCTTGCTGAGTATGGTAAGTAATCTTGAGAATATCAAACTCAGATGGAAGATATTAAAACACTTTCCAAATCTGATAATCTTCTCCCAACACAACTTTCATGGTCTTCAACTTGTTATACCAGTTCATAAGCTTCATAACATGCTCACGAATACCACCCACACCAACATACTTGGTCTTAGATAGAAAAGACAAGTAATTAGAGTTTTCAATGTTATCAAACTTTTGAAAATTTTCACCAACAACCTTGAGATAATTTTTGGCATTATCAGTTTCACTAATGCTCTCTTTAATAGTCTCCTCCATTATGTACTTGATGGTTATCAAACAGATCTTGTTAGAACGAGCCCACTTATCATATTTAGCTTTATTTGTAGCAGAAGTCTTAGCAGTGGGTTGTGCAGGCTCATCCTCAAGTAGAACAACATCAACATTAGAAACAACCAGAAAAAGATTCAAAGATTCAAGCCAGTCCTCATAATTGGTCCCATTTAGTTTAACCAAAGAATTCAAAGCTGGAAATTGATACAATGCAGGGAGATTTATCAATTGTATCTACATATAGTAAAATTGGGCAAACAACATAGTTGGGTTCTCATACAATTGCAATCTTGCCTAAGGGTCTCGAATTACAACATAGACCACCCAAAATATTAAATTATGCCCTAAAGCTAATATCGATAGGATACTGAAAACTTAAAGACATAATTTAATGAATTAAACAACGCATTAGAAACCACATTGATAAAGATAAACCAATAGGAAAAGTGCATCATTAACATAGTATCTAATGTATGCCTAATAACAACATCACAATAACATTTTGTAATAATTGGTCTCACGATAGGCGAGCTCACAATTACATAAAATGAATGACAAGAGTCCAATAACACATCCTAAGATTGTCCCATAGGTTCTAGTTAGCACCACAATTACAAAATTAACCATGTTAATCGTATAATATGACATTATATACATAAACTACATCCAAAATTAATTTTGGTGCATAACTACATTAATAATGAGAGTACATAAGACCCCACAAACCAAAAAAAAAACCAGAAATAAGTACAAAAATTTTCAAGATAAAATTCAAAGAGTACATTTTATTTTTATTAATTTTAAATTCGAGAAAAATAAAATAAATATTTTTATTTTTAAAAAAATTCCAGAAAAATATCATCAATTAGAACTGGGCAATTAGAGCAAGTAGACAAAATTGGAGACAAAACGGCCAAGGAAGCAGGTCACATGCGCCTCCACGCGCCACCTTCCCATGTAGGGAAGGGCCAGTCGAGTTGGGCGTCTTCTTCTCCACCTGAAAAACCTGGAATTTGAGTCGTTCGACCTGGTGCACGACTTGATTTGAAAAATGGCCATAACTAGCTCAATTTTGATCCATTTTCAATGAAATTGATGTCAATAGATTTAGAATTTAAAGATCTATCAAAGCTTGTAATCAATTTCACAAAAAAGGCTACTGAAAATTTCAAAAAAATAAAAAAGAAACATTAACAATTAATTTTCTAGTTTTGGGATTTTAAAGAGCAACAAGAAAATTCAGCAAACATACCACACGATTTGACACCAAACAGAAACAAACCAACAACAACAAAATAGATTTCATAGAAAACAAATTATCAAAAAACGAAAAATCCCAACAAACAGAACTCAAATTCCATGAACATCATCATCTAATCTCGAAAATTACCAAAAAATTAGCAGTCACAATTAGGGTTAACTGGATTTGATACCAATTACAAAATAATTAAAACGAAATTATTGATTAATGTCGTGATTAATCAATACAATTAGACTAACCTTATGATTACAATATGCAATATTCAAGAATTTGATAGACAAATACCTGAAAACAAAGAAACAATTAAGTCTGTTGTTCTTTTCTGTGAAGTGGAGTGATAGAGATGCAAATGGTTGACTAGTAATATTTCAAACCTTGATTAAAACCATATACAGTTCTCAATAGGACGATTGTATTTAAGATTAGATAGCAGTAGGGCCTCATGTACACTGCAAAATATGGGCCAAGCCTATCCATCATAGCAAGCCCATGAATGTAGGTCCAATGACACGTATGAGAGAAGTACGAAACCTAATTATAAAAGCAATCACCGTTTTGGGCTAAATACAACAAATGCTCTAATTATCTTGACATCTAATTAATCGAGGTCTGTACAAAATTATGTTTATTATTTATTATGCTTGTTCACAAAATTAATGATAAAATTCTATCAGTATTGCCCCAAAAGGGATATAAAAATAATGTTAATCTAATCATAATATTACCAAGAATCTTTTTTCATTCCTTATTCATTTCTTCTTCTCATACCAACTAACCAAGCACTCCAAAATTAACTTAAAGCATCTAAATCAAACTAAAATTTTGATATAAATTAATATGGTATATGATTTAGTTTATTTTTTAAAATATTAAAGCATTATACAAACAATTACTTATAGTATTTAATATAAACTAATCCAGGGAATAGTGCGAGACTCCGCATCAGCTTGGGCCTAGCAATAATTCAGGCTCCACGGTCGATGCTTTAGTGAACCAAGAAATCAAGTGGTCCGGAGGAGTCTTAAGATTGAGGTTTTCGAAGACAATATGACTGGGCTGAGCCCATCCTAACCTTGATCAGTTCAGCTATACAATTATTTTCAGCTTCTGAATGGGCAATGTACAGAATTTTATTGGGCTTAATGTAGTCCGGCCTAATTCTAAAATAAAGTTAGTCAAGCCCTGATCATCAGCGTCAAAAGCGGACACGTAAAGCTCTCCAATAATAAACGTCCACGATCGCCATATCACCAGCTTCAATTTCATTGGCCAAAGCCATACCTCCCCTACATCTCATTGGTCCACGTCACCAACTATGACATGTTCTCTTTGAGTTACACATCCCTCCAATAACAGAAATGGAAGCTTCAAGACTCGAACCCCAGCACCCTATAAAAGCCCCCCAATACCCACTCTCTATTTCAGCGATATTCAGATCTCATTTCCTGAACATAAGGGCACTTGTGCACTTGTTAGCACATATAAAGCTCGGAAGAACAAACAAGTGAAGTACTGTGTATCTAAGGAGTTCTCACGCGATGGCTGGCTCGTGGAGAGCAAGCGGCGTGGTTGTGGCAGCAGTCGTTTTCTTGGGTGAGTATTTGATTTGCTTTGTTTTGGGGGAGAGAGAGATCACAGATCTGATACTTATTTCTTTCCGAGTTTTGGAGTTGCTGCTTGTATTTTAGATAATGCTATGGATCTTCATGTAGAAAATATTGAATTTGTTAGATCTAATTTGACTTGTGAAGTTATTTTAATTTGATATTAGCTTGTTTTGGCTTGTAGTATTAGTGTGATTGCGAGTTAGTTAGTTTAATTGTAGCATCAAGTTAAGAATGGGAATCATTAATAAAGATGACAAAGATCAGATTTCATGGAAGAAAGGCGTTTATTTTGCAAGAGCATGAGTACTTAAATGCTTTTTATTTATTTATTTATAGAATCTGTAATGTAATAACACGTTGTTATTTTAGGATGTTTATTTGCGATATCCATCGCTAAAGAAGAAGCCACCAAGCTAGGAACGGTTATTGGGATAGATCTGGGTACCACGTATTCTTGCGTTGGTGTCTACAAGAGTGGTCATGTTGAGATCATAGCTAATGACCAAGGTAATCGTATTACTCCATCATGGGTTGCGTTCACCGACTCCGAAAGGCTTATAGGTGAGGCTGCAAAGAATCAAGCGGCTGTCAATCCTGAAAGGACTATCTTTGATGTGAAAAGACTCATTGGAAGAAAGTAATGCATTTGACCGAATAATTTCAGGCTGTGTTTCAGTGATTAATTGAGTAATACGCTTATATATATTGTTATGGTATGACAGGTTTGAGGACAAGGAGGTCCAGAGGGACATGAAACTTGTTCCATATAAGATTGTGAACAAGGATGGTAAGCCTTATATTCAAGTACAGATTAAGGATGGAGAAACCAAGGTCTTTAGTCCTGAAGAGATCAGCGCCATGGTTCTTACAAAGATGAAGGAAACAGCTGAAGCATACCTTGGAAAGAAAATCAAGGATGCTGTTGTCACTGTTCCTGGTTAGTTATTGTTTCTGCATTTTTCTTATAAACGTCTTTGAATTGCTATCGATTCTCATTCAGTCTTGTTGTTCTGTATATAGCCTACTTTAATGATGCCCAAAGGCAAGCCACCAAGGATGCTGGTGTTATTGCTGGACTTAATGTGGCTAGAATTATTAATGAACCAACTGCTGCTGCCATTGCTTATGGTTTGGACAAGAAAGGTGGCGAGAAGAACATTCTTGTCTTTGATCTTGGTGGTGGTACTTTTGATGTCAGTATCTTGACTATTGACAATGGTGTTTTTGAGGTCCTGTCCACAAATGGTGACACACATTTGGGAGGTGAGAGTGCACCTGACTCTCCCAACTCCTCAATTCTCTGGTGTACTTATGCTAATCTTTTTCTTTTTTCTTCCTTTTGGTTTAGGTGAGGATTTTGATCAGAGGGTTATGGAGTACTTCATCAAATTGATCAAGAAGAAGCATGGAAAGGATATCAGCAAAGACAAAAGGGCTCTTGGAAAGCTCCGGAGGGAATGCGAGCGTGCCAAGAGAGCTCTCAGTAGTCAGCATCAAGTCCGTGTGGAGATTGAATCGCTTTTTGATGGCATTGACTTCTCTGAACCACTCACCAGAGCTCGATTTGAAGAATTGAACAATGATTTGTTCAGAAAGACCATGGGACCTGTTAAGAAGGCCATGGAAGACGCTGGTTTGGAGAAGAAGCAGATTGATGAGATTGTTCTTGTCGGTGGCAGCACGAGAATTCCGAAGGTTCAGCAGCTCTTGAAGGATTACTTTGATGGGAAGGAGCCTAGCAAGGGTGTGAACCCAGATGAGGCTGTTGCTTATGGTGCTGCTGTACAAGGAGGCATTTTGAGTGGAGAGGGTGGTGATGAGACTAAAGGTATTTCTTTTCTGTTTTTCCAGAGTTTGAGAAATTATTTATGACTTCTTTTGAAGTATGATTGATGTTACGTTTGATTACAGATATCCTTCTTTTGGATGTTGCTCCTCTGACCTTGGGTATCGAAACTGTTGGTGGAGTAATGACCAAGTTGATCCCTAGGAACACCGTCATCCCAACTAAGAAGTCTCAAGTTTTCACTACATACCAAGATCAGCAGACCACTGTCTCCATACAAGTATGAGTTAGTTATAGTTATACTTCTTATGTTTGAGATAATTGAAAATGAAGTTGAGGTGGAGCCTGACTGATCTGATTCCAGGTCTTTGAGGGTGAAAGGAGTCTTACGAAAGACTGCAGGTTGCTAGGGAAATTTGATCTCAGTGGGATTCCTCCTGCGCCAAGGTTTGCTTTATCGATTTGAATCTCTGACTAAGCTAAAGCTCCAGCACAAACAGAAATTTAACATATATCGTGTGTGATTTTGACTTCAACAGGGGAACCCCGCAAATTGAAGTTACGTTTGAAGTTGATGCAAATGGTATTCTGAATGTTAAGGCCGAAGATAAGGGAACAGGAAAATCAGAGAAGATAACCATCACAAATGACAAGGGGCGACTGAGCCAAGAAGAAATTGAACGCATGGTGAAGGAAGCAGAGGAGTTTGCTGAGGAGGATAAGAAGGTGAAGGAGAGGATTGACGCTCGCAACAGTTTGGAGACGTACGTCTATAACATGAAGAATCAGGTTAATGATAAGGACAAGCTTGCAGACAAGCTCGAGTCTGAAGAGAAGGAAAAAGTTGAAACCGCAGTGAAGGAGGCCCTTGAATGGATGGACGACAATCAGAATGCTGAGAAAGAGGACTACGAAGAGAAGCTCAAGGAGGTTGAAGCCGTCTGCAACCCCATCATCACCGCAGTATATCAGAGGTCTGGGGGAGCCCCAGGTGGTGGATCAGCTGATGATGATGACTCACATGATGAACTTTAAGAACTGCCCCAGGTGGTGGATCAGCTGAGGGCGATGATGCACATGATCAACTTCATCAGCAAACCTTTTAGCTTTTAATTTGAGAGGATGGATGGGTGGGTGTAGGGTAGCTGAGCTTGAGGGAGAACTACTGTATTTTTTTCTGATGGCCTCCCATGTTTTTGATTTTACCTTTCCTTTTAAGAAATACATTTTTACGACATCTTTTGTTGCCTTTTCAAATTCGTTTCTTAGTTATTACTATTATTTAATTCAAAGTCTGAAGCCAAACAGGTGACCCGAAAAAGAAACAAAATCAGAAAACCTATCGTCTACAACTGTTCGGGAGTCAATTATGTGCTTGAGCTATTCTTGACCTTAATTATATGGATGGATCTACTTTTGGACTACTAGTTTTCGATTGTAAATCCCTTCTCACTGAAGTTAGAGATGTGAGATTAGTCTTTGTTAGACGGTCTGCGAATGGAATTAACTCATTGGCTTGCTCGAGCTGTTACTAAGGTGGTTTGGTCTCAACGACCGCCTATGTGTATTTATGACTATTCGGCTAGAAAGTCAATACTAGTTCTTACCATTTTTAGTTAAAAAAAAAAGGGTTAAACATTGCCTTATCAACATTGTTGGTGTAATGGATGTTTAAAATTCATTGAATTGTAGACGAGTTATATTATTTCAGTTCAAGTTTGAAATCTAATTGAATTGTGGGCAAGTTATATATTATTTCAATTCAGGTTGTGAACCTTAAATAGATAAATGGCAAGTAGATATTTGGAGAGTAATTGTCTGATGGATATAAATTGGAGTCACTTCTTTGGAAAGTAAGTAATGAATTCAATTAAAAAAAGGGTGGAAATTACAAAACATCCAAAATTACAACTCTGTAGAGAGGAAATGTAGCAGAAAATAAGTAACTACAGTATCAAAAGTAGCATCTCCTATAAGTGTAATTACACCTTAATATGATGAGAAATGCGTTGTTGATCAGTGGTAACCATGATTGCCATTCTTAGCTTGATGTAAGATTGCATAAAATTGGAATCACTTGTCAAGTAGAGATATGTGTTAGCTCTTAATAACACATAAAGAGAGGATAAATTAGGTGTTAATAAATTAAAAAATCTTTGCAACATAATAAAGATGCTTGATTGATTTTAAATTGAATAATTAAATGTATTGACAATATAATTTAAACTTAATTAATCAATAAGAACTAAGTAAATAGTATAAGGTAGAGAAGTTACAAACTAATTTTTATAGTAGTTCGACAAGTAAATCCTATCTACATCCATTCCCTAAGTTTGTTAGGACTTTACCAATCTCTTCTTTTTTACTGAGAGGATATAAACTTTCTTACAATAATCTTTGTTTAAATAAAGAAGAACTCTTATACAATTTTCCTTGAAGGTGTACAGCAACTTCAACACTTCTTAGATTACTAAAAAACACTCCAAATGATGTTTACAACTTAAATAAACCTTGCTTGCTCACTTTAATGTTTAGGGGCTCTCAATCAATGAACAATTAATGAATGAATGCTAGTAAATATTTAAAAATATTGTAAATGTTGTAACCCCAAAATGTTATAAAGATGTCCAATAACAAAATTTGCAAGTATTTACACCCATTCTAGCTCTAAAATATCGTTAGACACAAAGCTAATCATTATAACAACCAGTAATAGTGACATTAGTTATCAATATGTCATTTTGATCGATCAATATATCAACCATTATCATTTACAAACTTACAGTACATAATTTTTAAAATTCATGACATATTGGTTGATTATACTCAGATAATGGTTAATATTTCATTAAATCTGACAATACACAACTTTCTTAAACTCCTGAAACATTGATTAACTATACATAGATATTGGTTGACCAATGTCTTTAGAAATAACATATTGTTTAACCACACCTATATATATTGATTGATTAACGTGTCTGAATAGTATATTGTTTGACCATATCTATATATTGGTCAAACTACACATATATTGGTCGACTACTGAATCAATATATTTTCAAAGATGTTTCAAGTTCTTGTAAAGATTAATCCACATTTCTTTGACTAAAACTTGATTTAAAATCATTTCAAATATTTCCCAAAGAGCATCTAAACAGATCAAGAACTTTTCTTTGAATTAAAAATCTTTAGTCTTATTAATAATAGAAAGTATTTATGTATTAAAATAAAACATGGTATATTTATGCATAAAGAGCCTTTAAAGTATTAAAATAATCAAGTAAGAGATACAAGAAAGACAAAAATAACATTGTAGATTTATTGTGCTTTCATCTTCCTTAGTTTTGGTCTTCTTCTTGACTTGAACGCATTTGGTGTCCATATAAGTGTTTCTTGATTTTATTTCGTGTAGCTTTCTTTGAAAACATTAAAAGATAAATAATTATTAGTGATTATGCTTTGTTATCATCAAAAAATGAATTATAACCTTTGGTTCAATAATCCTCCCTTTTTGATGATGATAGAATGTATTGTAATATTAGAAAGCCAACAATGAAATTAATCATTTAAGCATACACGATTTATCAACTTCAAAACAACATGAATATTTTAATTCTCCCTTAATTCATGCATTGCAAAAGAGAAATCTTAAAGGTTAAGAAATAGGTCATTTGTCCTTCGTACACAAGTGTAGTTAAACAAAATAAGAAAAAAATTAGTACAATGAAATTAATCATTTATAACAATCAAAATGTGAATGTACATCTAAAATTAATCAATAAAGACAAATATAAAGTCAAAAAACATCTAAATGATCCAATAGAAATCAAAATTTCCCCTTTAATACATTTAATATCGCTAACCATCTCTCCCTCTTTTTGGAAGCATAAAAAAGGAAATCAATTAGATAAAGGAGGAAACCAAGAATTATTTAGTATGAACAATTCAATGTTATCTTTAATAAAACCAAGTCCCCAATGCAGTTTTAGATGTAATGAGGTAGTAATCTAAGCTGTAAGAGCATTGAGTTGAGAATACAGTGTAGAATCATGATGTGATATAGAGGTGGGGGAGCCTCTTCATCTATAAGTAACTCAGTCGTATGACTCATAAGCGACTTATGAGTACCAACACCATATAATGGAGCCTTATAATTTGACTATTGTTGCATCTATGCTATTTATGAGGTCTGGTCATTTGGAATCAATTAATTTGTATCTTATATGATTAAGACAAATAGAATTGAAGAAGAAATTAAAATCAAACACGTCATTAGCAGATGCAATATTCAAGTGTTGAAAGAAGAACCTAATGATGATGAAATAAGGGACGATTGATTCTTTTTCTTGATACTGTTAAAGTTTGTCATATTGTAAAATGAGCAAACATTCTTACTCATCATAAGGGTTAGAAAGGAACCAAAGATCATTATGACCCAAAAAATGTGAAATGTGTTAGAGTAGTGCCTTAAAGGCAATCCCCTTTAGCGCTTTTTGTTCATAGTCATGTACAGACTTTATGAATAAATAAAGAAAGGCATGTTTCATTTATTTGATGTTCTTTATGAATTGATATTGATCTTTAATCAAATTAATGAAGTCCATGATATATGACATAGCATGAAGGAAATTATGATATGATCATAATCCTGAGATTCCTAACATGTGCAATTATGTCAAGATTCAAATTTTTCTAGTCATAGGATTAATGAGACCGACATCATTAATCCCGGATGACTAAGATATGTCATACTCCTTGATTGGATCAAGCGGTGGATCTTAAACCGTAAATATGAGATATTTAGAGTTGACATATGGATGCTTACTAGTGGTAGTAAGTTCATTGGATGACTCGCCATGAGATCATCACATGGATTTAATGTCATGATAATCTCATCATAAGAATGGTGCAAGTATCCTTAGACTTGAGGTACTCAAGGATATCTTGATATCTTGATCCCGTATTTTGACTCCATTCCTTGTGGCCTTCCGAGGTTACTCATAGGATGGTGCTTGGAGTACGATTTGAGGTATTCAAGGTAATTGAGTAGCCAATAAAGGATTCATCACTTCGTGAGAATGTAAGAGATACCTCGCCTCTTGTCAGATCATTACTTTAAGTCTCGGCGAGCATGACTATGTCATGAAGAGTGTCTTCATGGACATATAAAGTAATGAGTCCTCGACAGAACCGATTTCACTGGGCTAGACTTATTCTAGTAAGAGTTGACATATTAGCCATACTCATAACCAAGTGGGGTATAGGATGATGAAAGGACGAATTGCACAGTAATTGTTTATGGAAGGGTTCGTGATCTGGTTCGTGATGAATTCATCAAACCGATTACTTTCCGGTCAATTGGAGGTCATGATGTGTTGCTAGATACCGCTCATGACTTGCTCAGATTAATTGTTAATCTAAGTGGCCAACATAACCGGAAACCTAAAGGGTCACACGCATAAGAGTGTTTCAGAGAATCCGTAAAATAGTATTGGACTGAGTTCCAATATATGGAGAGCAACTGGATTAAATGGATCCCGATGAGATCGAGATATGTCCCGATGAGATCGCGACATCGATATTGCTGAAAAAGGTTTTCGTAGTTTTTTCATACCGGGGCCCGATAGGACCGATCCTAGTGTGACTGGACCACTTCAGCAATATATATACATATATATATATGATTAATTAATTAAATAATTTATTTATATATATATATATATATATAAATAAATTATTTAATTAATTAATCATATATATATATGCATGAAACGTGGAGGATGGAGGAGAGGAGGTAGGAAGCTTCCAAAAGAAGCTTAGTCATCATCTTTTATTAAATTGCAAAAGGACAAAATAAGGGAGGATGAAAGATGAGTTTCGGATGGCTTATAAAAGAAGAAGGAAAAATGGTTTTTCTTGCTTCTTTGAAGATGATCTTCGTAGGTCTAAGAAAAGAAGAGAAAGGTTTTGCGAAAACCTAAGAAAAAAAGTGTTTTCTCTCTTCTTCATCTTCATCCAAGGCTCTCTCCTCCAAGCTTCTTCTTCATCTCTTCAACGTGATCCAAGCTCTCCAGGATAGAGGTAGGCTCTAGCAGGCTTTATTCTGTTCTAGCTATTCCCGGGTCAAAAGGGTTTGACTCGGTTAGGTTTTCTGATCTCTGCGTGGATACCTTTAGAGATAGTCTCTATTGGCTATTCAGGTTTGAGTTTTCATACCGACACCGGGATCCTGGATTTTCAGGAAGGTCCCGGGAATAAAAATTTTTGTTTCCGCTGCTGGAACATGTGATGTTCCTCCCGGGATTTTCCTACAGTAGTATCAGAGCGTCTGGTGTCGTGTATGAAGCTTTAACTGAAGCTAGATCATAAACCCTAATTGCTTGTGATGTTGTAGCATGCTTTCTGTTCAGATTTCGAATTGCTATATAGATAGGGTTTTCGAAATTTTTCTGCCCAGGAATGTTCATAACATGTTAGAGAATATGTCTATGAATTTTCAGAATTTATAGATTTGATTAGATAAAGTTTTGCTAATTATTTCCCTAAGCTTACAGATGCTGTTTTTGAAACGATTCTGTGAACAGGCAGTAGTATAAAATCAAGAATAAATTCTAGAAAAATCGTTTTCTGGATTTTCCTTCACCTACATGTCTCTAAGATGTTGTTGAATGTCTGTGAGCATGGAAATTGGATTTCAAGGTGATTGGATATTTATTTTCGATTTTATTCTATGATGTTGGGAATTGCTGTGCTGATGAACACAGTTTTGGAATCGGTTTTGTTATTTTGGTTGACTGAGTTTTTGATGGCCTAAAATCCTGAAAAAATTCAGGTAGCATGTTCTGAATATTTAGTAACCTATATAATTTTCTCATGATTTATTGAAATTTTTTCATTGATCATTTCAAGCAATGTACAGAACTGGACAGTTTTGGTGAAAATTGTTGGGACTGTTTTGCTTGGCTTGATTGAGTTTGCTTTTTCAATTCAAATGCCTTGAAGCATTTTTATTGTGATTAAAAATGTGTTATCTTGATGTATTATGATTTCCAAATTGAATTGCTTGAAGTTGCTTTTCCAAGAATATTTGAATGCCGAATTGGTCACATTTGTGTCTCGTTAGTACATTTCATTTTCTTGCTTGTTTTGGCCGTCACAATTTTTTGTGACAAGTGCCGGAGTAGTTTTGAGAGTGTATACACTAGCTAGAGATGCTTAGGGTGAGAATTTGGGTGTTCCTAAATTATTTGGATATTTATGAGTTTTGACTCATTTCAAACTTTTCATATAGTTTGACTATTTAAGGCATTCATAGATCAATGAAGTGTTCATTGATACATCAATTTACAGATATTACCCTAGGTAGGATGGTATTGTGAATTGGAATTGCATGGATTGAGGAATTAGCCGATTAGATATAATAGCAATTCTTGTTGGATAAGTCGACTTGTATTATACATAAGTCGACTTGTTCAAAGTTTTTGCATAAGTCGACTTATATTAGACAAGTCGACTTGTGCGTGGGCAGGAGCATAAGTCGACTTATATCAGACAAGTCGACTTGTGTGTGGGCAGAAGCATAAGGTGACTTGCATTTGATGAAAGTCGACTTGTGACATGCTCAGGTTGGATGATGGATGATGGATGATTATAAGGATTGATTCAATTTGATTGATGAAACCTAAATCATGCCATATAGTCCTAGCGACTATGATCCTTCAGCTTGGAGTCTAGAGTTTCTAAATCCCTCCTCGGTATATGAAAACTAACGCCTTCCATTAATATGGTAAGAATCAGAGTTCTTATAGGGATGGGTTGTTGGGTAAACCCAAGCTCACTCTATACGGATATGTTCGAACCATGAAAATATGATTTTCTGATTAATGGGTTGGTTTTCACTGGAAGCGTTGGTTTGTTGAGTAAACTCAAGGTCAACGTGGACAGAGGTGAAATTGGGCAGCATACATCGGATGTATGCGCATCAAAGAGTTGATACCCAATGTAAGTGCATACATCAACAAGTTGATAGCACTGATCGATAGTTGTGTCTAAGATGTAATTGGTATATTTGATACCTCCCGAGACATAAGGTGGCTTGTTGGGTAAACCCAAGGTCATTCTCAATGTCGGTTATCGATGATGCAATTGGTATGTTCGATACCTACCGATTGACCTAAGTTATGGCTTGTTGGGTAAACCCAAGGTCATTCTTAGCAATATCGGATATCAACCCACTAGACATTATGTCACTTTGTTTCTTTGGATTCAGAATGAGGGTTATGGATTCTATGAAACTAGTGGGAGAGCTTTTGCATATCATTCAAGTCCTTATGATTATGCAGCTATTCCTATTCTAACATTCTTCCTCTCTATCCGTGTAGGTTGTTTGAAAATGTCGTCAAGTGTGAATCTTCGCCACTTATGGATTCCAACAAGTTAATCGGACCGAATTTTTCGATCGTTAAGGAATCGAGAATAGTTCTCGATCCGAAAGTCCGGATATATCCTAGATTTTCCGCCTCAGATGCACTCTCTTGTCGATGCTTCGATGATGATCGAAGGCATATAGTAAGCATCTAAAGGACGATGACATGGCTACTTGCATCATGCTTGCCTCGATGTCACCAGAGCTGCGAAAGACGAGTCCATGGATGCTCACACTATAGTTTTTCATCTTAGGGAGCTGTTTGACGAGCAAGCCCGGTCCAAAGGTTCGAGACCTCAAGGCTTCTCTTCACTACTAAGATGGCTCGGGGACATCTGGCATGCAAGATGCCTCAAGATGAATGGCTATATTGAGAGATTGGTCGCCTTAGGTTTTGAATGGATCATGAATTAAGTATAGACTTAATTTGGTTGGATTGTCCACGCTTATGCACGATTCGTGCTAAACTATCGGATGAACCAAATATCCACTACAATACCGAAATGATCAATCTGCTTAAGACAAATGAAGCGACTATCAAGAGTGATAGTAAGCAAGTGTTGGTGGTTGCTTCTTCATCTTTGGGTCCAAGAAGAAAAGAACCCAAAGAAGAAGAAGGCAAAGAAACCAAAGGAGGCGCCATCAAGAAGAAGACCAAAGAAGCTGCCTAAAGGAACTTGCTTCCATGCGGTAAAGATGGCCATTGGAGGCGCAATTGCAAAGTCTATTCGAGTCATTGAAGCGAAGAAGGCATCGATGCCTCGACTACTTCAGTTTGTATGTCATTGAAGTTAATCATCACATCGATCACAACATCTGGGTATTTGATACTGGTTGTGGCTCACATATGTAATGATATGCAGGCCTCGAGGACGATGAGGCAACTCATGAAGGGAGAAGTAGACCCACGTGTTGAAAATGGAGCAAGAGTTGCTGCATTAGCCGTAAGAACCTATGTTTTGTATCTCCCTACTGGGCTTGTACTGGAATTGGATGATTGTTATTTTGTAACCGTTTTGACAAAGAATATATTATCATTTTTGTCTCGAATAGATTTGGATTCCATATGAATTTTAGTAGCAATGGTTGTTCTATCAATTCTAATGGAATGCTTTATGGAACTGGTACATTGTGCAATGGTATTTACATATTAGATATGTCTAATCCAATTTTAAATGTCAATGACACCAAACGGCATAGAAGAGATAATCTAAACTCAACTTACTTATGGCATTGTCGACTTGGCCATATAAATGAGACGCGCATCGCTAAACTCCATAAGAGTGGCAGTTTAGGGTCATTTGATTATGAATCATATGACACATGCGAATCTTGTTTATTAGGCAAGATGACTAAGTTACCCTTCAAGGGAAAGGGTGAACGAGCGATTGGAGTATTAGACCTAATACATTCAGATGTATGCGGTCCGATGTCCATCCATGCCAGAAGTGGTTGTCGTTACTTCATTACCTTTATCGATGATTATTCACGATATGGGTACTTGTATCTGATGAGATACAAATCTGAAGCGTTTGAAAAGTTCAAACAATTGAAATGAAGTAGAAAACCACTTGGTAAAAGTATCAAGGAATTACGATCCGATCGTGGTGGAGAATACTTAGACCAACAGCTTTTAGGATTATCTCGTAGATAATGGCATTTTATCTCAGTGGACTCCTCCTTACACGCCGCAGCACAACGGTGTGGCTGAAAGGAGAAATCGAACCTTGTTGGACATGGTACGATCAATGATGGGTTTCGTAAAGTTACCAAAATCGTTTTGGGGGTATGCGCTAGAGACAAATTGTTTACTTGTTAAACAGAGTTCCTCTAAGGCAGCTTGATGTTACTCCATATGAGATGTGGACTAACAGAAAACCTTATCTTTCTCATCCGAAAGTATGGGATTGTCCCGCTTACGTGAAGCGGATTCATCGAGATAAGCTTGAAGCAAAGTCGATAAGTGTTTGTTTGTAGGATATCCTAAAGAGACCATGGATATCAATTCTACCTGCGAGGAACAAAAGGTGTTTGTTTCAAGCATGCTGTCTTTTAGAGAAAGAGTTTCTTCCGCAAGAAGACGGTGGGAGCAAAGTCGAACTTGAAGAAGTTCAAGATGCTCAAACAAGCACGATCAATCGCTGAACTCGAGACTGCCACTCATTCGGATGAAGTAATAGATTCAACCTTCATTGCACGAAGTTCGAGGTCAAGTAGGATGCGATTGTTCCTAGAGATACGGATTTCGTAAGTGAACAGAATGACGATTGCTCATAGAAGATGATGAGCCTGCTACCTATGAAAAGGTTCTGAAAAGTTCAGAGTCTGAAAAATGGCTTTGTGCCATGAAAGCCGAAATGGATTCCATGTACATAAACCAAGTATGGACTTTGGTTGATGCACCTGAAGGGATAAAACCTATAGGGTGCAAATGGGTTTTCAAGAAGAAAATCGGCATGGATGGTAATGTGATTACCATAAAGCAAGGCTTGTGGCCAAAGGATTTCGTCAAAGACAAGGAGTTGACTATGACGAGACCTTCAGCCCCGTAGCAATGCTCAAATCCATTCGGATACTCCTAGCCATTGCCGCTCATTATGATTATGAGATATGGCAAATGGATGTGAAGACAGCTTTCCTTAACGGAAATCTGGCCGAGGATGTGTACATGACACAACCGAGGGCTTCACTTCCAAGAATGGCGAAAAGGTATGCAAGCTTCGTAAATCCATCTATGGATTGAAGCAAGCATCCAGGAGTTGGAACATCCGTTTTGATGAGTCAATCAAAGAGTTTGGTTTCTCACAAAATCCGGATGAGCATTGTGTGTACAAAAAGGTTAATGGGAATGCAATCGCCTTGTGTTGTATGTAGATGACATACTGTTACTCGGAAACGATGTCTCATTGATGCAATCAGTTAAAATTTGGTTGTCCAAGCAATTTGCGATGAAAGACCTTGGTGAAGCAACTTATATCCTTGGGATAAAGATCTATAGAGATATATCAAAGAGGTTTTGGTCTTTCACAATTATCGTACATAGACAAGATGCTAAAGAGGTTTAGCATGGAGCAATCCAAGAGTGGGTTTCTTCCCATTACTCATGGGATAACACTCTCGAAATCTATGTGTCCTAAGACACAAGATGAGAGGATTCGCATGGATCGATCCCGTATGCATCCGCAGAGGATCGATCATGTATGCTATGTTATGTACGAGGCCCGATGTATCGTATGCCTCGAAAGTGTCACGGCAGATACCAATCGGATCTGGTGAGGGTCATGGGTGGTGTCAAGAATATCCTCAAGTACTTGCGAAGGACTAAGGATGTTTTCTTGATATATGGAGATGGAAATCTCCAGTGAGCGGGCATACGGATGCGGTTTCTAATCGACAAGGATGACTCAGATCCCGGTCAAAGTTATGTTTTCACGCTAAACGGCGGAGCGATCGGTTGGAAGAGTTCCAAACAAGAGACGATCACGATTCGACGACCGAGGAAGAGTACATTCTTTGCGCATCGAGGCGCAAAGGAAGTCTGTTTGGATCAAGAAGTTCATTTCGAACTTGGTATGGTTCCTAGTGTGATGGACCCATACAGTTGTATTGTGACAACAATGGGGCTATTGCTCAGGCAAAAGAACCGAGGTCTCACCAACGATCTAAACACGTACTCCGCAGATATCATCTGATTCGAGAGATCATTGCTAGAGGTGATGTCGCGATCGAGAGGATTCCCACAGAGCAGAACATTGCTGATCCGTTGACGAAGCCATTGTCACAGAAGAATTTTGATTCTCATGTACTCGCTTATGGTATTAGATACCAAGGCGATTGGCTTTAGGTCAAGTCGGAGATTGTTAGAGTAGTGCCCTAAAGGCAATCCCCTTTAGCGCTTTTTGTTCATAGTCATGTACAGACTTTATGAATAAATAAAGAAAGGCATGTTTCATTTATTTGATGTTCTTTATGAATTGATATTGATCTTTAATCAAATTAATGAAGTCCATGATATATGACATAGCATGAAGGAAATTATGATATGATCATAATCCGAGATTCCTAACATGTGCAATTATGTCAAGATTCAAATTTTCCTAGTCATAGGATTAATGAGACCGACATCATTAATCCGGACAGATTAGCATATGTCATACTCCTTGATTGGATCAGCGGTGGATCTCGTAAACCGTAAATATGAGATATTTAGAGTTGACATATGGATGCTTACTAGTGGTAGTAAGTTCATTGGATGACTCGCCATGAGATCATCACATGGATTTAATGTCGGTGATAATCTCATCATAGCAATGGTGCAAGTATCCTTGACTTGAGGTACTCAAGGATATCTTGATATCGATCCTATACTTTGACTCCATTCCTTGTGGCCTTCCAGAGGTTACTCATAGGATGGTGCTTGGGTACGATTTGAGGTATTCAAGGTAATTGAGTAGCCAATAAAGGATTCATCACTTCGTGAGAATGTAAGAGATACCCCGCCTCTCGTCAGATCATTACTTTAAGTCTCGGCTCGAGCATGACTATGTCATGAAGAGTGTCTTCATGGACATATAAAGTAATGAGTCCTCAGACAGAACCGATTTCACTTGGCTAGACTTATTCTAGTAAGAGTTGACATATTAGCCATACTCATAACCAAGTGGGGTATAGGATGATGAAAGGACGAATTGCACAAGAATTGTTCATGGAAGGGTTCGTGATCCGGTTCGTGATAAATTCATCAAACCGATTACTTTCCGGTCAATTGGGGTCATGATGTGTTGCTAGATACCGCCATGACTTGCTCGATTAATTGTTAATCTAAGTGGCCAACATAACCGAAACCTAAAGGGTCACACGATAAGAGTGTTTGGAGAATCAGTAAAATAGTATTGGACCGAGTTCCAATATATGGAGAGCAATCGATTAAATGGATCCCGATGAGATCGAGATATGTCCCGATGAGATCGCGACATCGATATTCTTGAAAAAGGTTTTCGATAGTTTTTCATATAGGGCCGGTAGAGACCGAATTTAGTGTGATCGATTATTTCAAAGAATATATATATATATATATATGATTAATTAATTAAATAATATATATATATATATATATATGCATGAAACGTGGAGGATGGAGGAGAGGAGGTAGGAAGCTTCCAAAGAAGCTTAGTCATCATCTTTTATTAAATTGCAAAAGGACAAAATAAGGAGGATGAAAGATGAGTTTGGATGGCTTATAAAAGAAGAAGGAAAATGGTTTTCTTGCTTCTTTGAAGATGATCTTCGAGGTCTAAGAAAAGAAGAGAAAGGTTTTGCGAAAACCTAAGAAAAAGTGTTTTCTCTTCTTCATCTTCATCCAAGGCTCTCTCCTCCAAGCTTCTTCTTCATCTCTTCAACGTGATCCAAGCTCTCCGTGACAGAGGTAGGCTCTAGCAGGCTTTATTCTCGTTTCTAGCTATTCACCGGTCAAAAGGGTTTGACTCGGTTAGGTTTTCGATCTCTGCGTGGATACCTTTAGAGATAGTCTCTATTGGCTATTCAGGTTTGAGTTTTCATACCGACACCGGGATCCTGAATTTTCGGGAAGGTCCCGGGAATAAAAATTTTTGTTTCCGCTGCTGGAACATGTGATGTTCCTCCCGGGATTTTCCTACAAAATGTTCACTAGAAGAGACAAAGTTATATCGGATGAAAAGACGGTGGAGATGAGGAATGACATAAGACTATGAATATCTTTAGGATTTCTAGTAATTTCTTCCGTATTATCTAATCTAAAGATAACTTTGAATCTTCTATATATAAAGTTAGGTAGTAGTTTATATTTGGTATGGAAACTATAACAAGAAAAATCTTTAGGAATGTGAATGCTTAAAATCGCATTAATAAGGTCATTGGTGAGATGAATTTCTATATCGTGGACCTTTGAGAAGAGGTGGGTGTCATCACAAATGATATAACATCTAAGATTGCAATAGAAAAGTCTTAAATTTATAGGACTCACATAATAAGTATTAGTAACCAAAGATTCCCATCCTTAGATAATAAATACAAAAAAAACCATATTACTTAAATTGATCTATGCAAGAAGGGGAAATCACATGATTTTCATATATAAGAACTTTAATAAAAAATGGGGTGAGTGATATTGAAGTACTCTTATTCATGAATATGTGGAAAAGGAGCAGGTGGAGTGGGAGTTCCTCATGCGACCTCTAAATCTTGGAAAAGTTATGGAGGATCCTACCTCTTCGAAGGAGTTTAGAATTACGAGTTTGGTTAGGAGATATATCAGTAGACTCTCTAAACATGGAAAAGGAGTTACCTTGACTCCTAATCATATGAATGGGGTGTAAGAATCATAAAGGGCTTAAGAGACCTAAAAAGGTTCTAAGAGGGATAATAAAGAAATGGAATCAATTATTCAAAGAATAAAAAAGAAAAAACATATAAATAAAATTTCACTATAAATTCATTCCATGATCAATATAGAAAAACAAGGTTCACTTCATGTAGTCAAATTCACTATTAAAATGTTAAGGATTATGCAAGTTTGACTAAAAAGTCAAAATTGTAGTGCTTTGAAAAAAATTGATAAAAATAAATGAACATAATCAAGAAAAAGCTTATTATAACCTTTAATGTTCTTAAAAAATGTCACAAAGATTTAGTTTTATAGAAATATCCACAATCGCGCTTAATTTGAAAAAATCTCCATTTTTTTAAATCTCAAAATTTTGTCAATATACCTACGTTGAAAATTAAATTAGGGCATGAATTGATAAATTCCAATAAAATTGAATTTTGGAATAGCTTAAATATATTTCTAACTGCAATAATCAATCATCGTTTTCACAAAATATGGTGTAATTTTCATTAAATAAAATCAACAACTTTCAATTATCAAAAGTGCATTAAGTCAAATTAAATCAAAAATAGAGATTATATAATGCAAATAGAAGTTAAATAACCTCAATTAAACCTTCGATTTCATTAAAAATGTATCGATTTGAAGAATTAATATAAAGTAGCAAAGACTTGAAAAATTCCCAATTATGAAGCCCTAACACATCCAAAAGAATTAATATAAAGTAGCAAAGACTTGAAAAATTCCCAATTATGAAGCCCTAACACATCCAATTTCACAATCTGATTGAATACCTAATGCATTTTAGCATATGATGAGAGCAATACAATGCACTTTTAACATCTATTTGAAATAGTTTGCAATTACTTACAATGTAAATGTAAGTAATAATCTAATACCTTCTAAACTAGTTGTTAGTGCCAATGTTTTCTCAAAATCTATACCCTCCTCTTAACTGTACCCTCTTCTTAAGGGTATTATAGTGCCTATAATTCCTTTATTTTGTTTTTAGATGCCCACTTAGTACCTATAATTTGCTAGCCTCTTAGTTTAGGCACTAAAGTCCATACCTTATTTTTCTTAAATTGGTTCAACTTTTCATTCATAGCAAGAATCCAACTTTCACCACTGAAGGCCTTTTTTATACTCTTAGGCTCAATTTGAGAAATAAAATTAGGGTGAACTAAGTCTATAAGATATGATTTACAAATTATCCATTGATGAATATCACTTATAACTTGATTTAGAGGTTGATTCTTTTTGAGTTTCGAATCTCTTGGAAGCTCCTAATCTTTGTTGTTTATCTCATTTAATTTTTAGCTTATATGTTGTGACTCGGTGATCAATCTTGTCATCTTCAAAGGCTAATTTCTCCAAATCCTTGGAGAAACCTAAATCACAATCTTCAAGAATTTTCTTGGATATAAGAGGGTGGTTAGATTAATAAAAACAACACACATAGAATTTTTAATAATAAGACATCCTATTACACACTCTATATGTTTTAATAGTTAAAGAATAACTACGGAGAATTTCTTCTTTTGATTTAGAATCAAACGTTTGCAAGTTATCCTTAGTGATCAAAATGTAGCACTTACAACCAAAGACTTTGAAGTAACTAATCTTTGGCTTCTTCCTATGCCAAAGCAAACTAAATTGGTCTTACATAGATTATATTAAAGATATGACACGTGACTGCTATAAAAAATAATTTGAAAAGCCATTTTCATTTATTATAATCCTAGACATGCCTTACAGTGTCCTATTTTTTGTTTCAACAACTCCATTTTTATTGAGGAGTCCTTAAAGTAGAGAAATTATGAAGATACCATTATCTAGATAAACTTTCTTAATGAACTCGATTAATTTTCAAAAGAATTATCTTTTCTAGCTAAGAATAAAATCTAAGTGAATCAATTAGAATAATCTACTATAAAAACATAAAACTTACGATTTAAACTAGTAATTCTAGTTGGGCTAAATAAATCTATATGAAGCAATTATAAAAGTCTAGTGGAAGTTGTGAACTTTATTCTCTAGGATTTTTTTTCATTGACAAGCTCCATACACCTTTCTTATATCAAATTTGATGTTTGGGAGTCCATTGAAAATTTATTTGGAGTTAATTTGGAGATGAGATCTATGCTTATATTTCCAAGTCATTTATTCCAAATCCATATGTCTTCACTAATAGAAATTAAACACTTCATATTTTGGCTAGAGAATCATTAAGATAAATTTTATAGATATTCCCTTATCTCTTACCCAAAAATGTAATGCTATTATTAACTATTGCAGATATAAAGCAAGATCTTCCCTCAAAACATACATTGTAGCCTTTGTCATGTAGTTGTCTAACACTTAACAAATTATGTTTTATTCCATAAATTAAAAGCACATTATCAATTATAGTATGATTTTCCTTACCAACTTTTTAAATACCAATTATCTTATCCTAGGCATTCTCTCCAAAAGGGATAAATCCTCCATCTTTATCTCTAAATTTGTAAATTGGGTAATGCATTTCTAGACCTTCTTTAGATCTATGAGTGATAGGGAGCACTCCTTTGACTATTATAAGAATTAGATTCTCCTTTTGGGTAGTGAAATAACCTAGCATAATTATATGTGTGAGACACATTTCTTTGATTATATTGATGCTTATAAGGTATGTAAATATGAATCATGATTTTATGTTTAGTATGAGGCTTATTGTGAATGCAAGCTTAATGCTTGCTTTTAAGCTGATGTTGATGCCTAAAAGAGTGTGAGTGAGAATGCAGGCTATCATATGTCTTTGTACAAAAAATGTGTCTCCTATTACCTTGAGAATGTTGAGCTTTAAGCCTAAATTGAGAAATATGCATGAAAACATGGGGCTTGCTTTTAAAGTAAGGCATATTAGATGTAGCATGCGTATATGATTTATATATATGTTTGGACGTGGATACACCATCCTTATTTTTTGTATTAGATAATGATTCTTTACTGTGCAATGTTGACCCTTAAAGAATGTAGTTTTTTTTGTATTGGATACATTTCTATAGTTTTATCCAATTCCATGCCTATACACCTACATAGTTGTGTTTAATTCTATGCCTATTATTTTTAACTCTTTTAAGATTCTAACATACTTTCAAGTTTCACCTCCCATAGTGAATTTAAAAAAGAGGTCCTTGAAAGCATGGACCTTCTTCTTCAACATCTCATTATCATTCTTTATTGCATCTAATTTATGATTATCAACAATGGTCATACTTTTAGATGCTTTAATACTATACAATTCACTCTTTATCTTTTCATTTTCATTTTTGCCTGCATCTAAATCCTTTTGTGCCTCTATGAGTTTGGGAGATAGCTTCTTCCTTTTCATACTCATGATTTCAAAGCTTTCAACTAGTTAATTATATAACAATTCAACATCACTATCTAATCAAACTTAAGAATTGAATAGAGCTACATGAAATTCAACACAAGGGAGGTTTGAAGAGGGGCCTGGATGCTCGTGAAAGGTTTAAGTTAAGTACTAAAAAGAAATTGGAGATTGAAATTATAAAATGTAACTAGCAACATTACTTAGAAGTAAGTGGAGTTTTAAAAAATGGAGTTTTAGAAGCAAACAAGCATTGAATTTTAACTTCTAACTGGTGTTAGAATTATATTTGATTTGAGAATTTGAAGCTTTAAAATAAAATCAATGCTACTATTGGACAAGGTATGTGCTAAACTTATATTTTAATGAATTATTGCTATTTTCTTTTAATACTTATATAAATTAAGAGTTTAATATGTTATAAATTCCAAGTTTATATTACATATGAATTGATTATCTGTAGCACCCCACTCCCACGAGACCCGAACCCGACATCAACGGTGATATCCGAGCCCGCGACCCGCGAGGGTGGTATGCTAAAGCAGTCAATACAGTTTAAAACTTGGTAATATATATATATATTAAAACCCATCGAGTGCACAAATAACAGTAAATAATGTGGGCCCGTTCTAATATGAAATCATTCCCAATCAAAACATTATTTCGGTAATCAAATTTCAATACAACATTAGTCAATCGGGGCACTCAGCAATACCAGTACAAATCTTGCGGAAATACAAAGTTATATATAATTCAAAAGACACAAATGCAGACGTGAACTGATCCCGACCTTAACTCTGACTTACAATCCGTACTCATACTACCGTGCCCAACGGGGTACTCTTCGATCCCTGAAAAATATTTGCAATGTTGGGTGAGTTTGCGAACTCAGTGAGAAACCATCATCGATGGTTCACTCAAATCATGCATTACGCATGGCGCATCGCATAATCTGATAATATTCAGTCATCGATATAATATAACGATTTCTGACATTATATAACAATTTGCAGTACCATGTAACAATTTACAGTAGCATGTAACACTTTACAGTATCATATCGCAGTTTACAGTAATTCATGTCATCACGAAAGCAGTAATTGTCACAAAACAGTCATTCAGGTGTATGCAATGCATATGTGACTCTTTTCCAGTTATTCAGTGTTGTGCCCAAGTGCTCAGTCAGTAAACAGTAGAGACGCGTCAGGGATTTCTCCCCTCGGGCTAAGCCCGGTCAGTACAGTGTGAGAGCTCGAGGCTCTTTTCAGTGATAATAGCAACTTGGGACACATCCATTATCTGATCATGCATTTATGCATGCGATGCGATGTTCGATGATTGATAATTATGGCTATAAAGCCCAAAGATATCGGTTCGAGATTACACCGTGATCCAGTCGAGACAAAGAAAAGAATGCAATTCAATCCAATAGATTTCAGTAATCATGTAATAGTCCAATTCAATTTAGTAGTAGCATGCAATTTGATCCTAAACACGCTAGTGATCATACAGTTCACCTTTGCAAGTAATTCATACAGAGCATGTAAGCAATCAGGAATTTGAGAAACCAACTAGGTTACTCACCTATTACTTCCGAGCTATTGCCGGGAAGTCTCTGCAACGTTCGTGGAACGACGTTCCAAATGAGCCTCTATAACAATGAAAATAAGTACACATTACCAACTGTATAGTTAGAATGACCAAACAATGCACATGGAATCATTAAAACGTGTATAATGCATGTTCATGGCATTCCCGGCCCTAATCCAAACTTTTCCCATCATAAAAATTCTATCTAAAAATTAGAAACCTATTGGCGCTGACGGTGCGCAATTCGGACCTCTATAGGTTCCCAATTAAACAAAACAGTGATTAAAGGCTCCGTTACCCGGGGCCACGTCAATTTCCCGTCTAAAAATTCCCAATTTTTTACAAAATGAAATTCAATATTTCACAAATCCGATGCCTCGAGAATCAGATCAATCGGACTTCGGACGGAAAAGAAATTGACAAAAGAATCACCAAATACAAAAAAAAATCAAATAATAATGAAAATAGCACCTGCGTCGCGGGGGCGAGGCGTCGCCCTCGCGAGGCCAACTGGTCCGGCCTCGTCGCTAGGGTGAGGCGTCGCCCTAGCGATGCCGTACATCCGAGCCTCGTCGCTAGGGCGAGGCGTCGCCCTAGCGACCGGGCGTGATTCCAATTCCCATTTCCTTTTTTCCTGATTTCTAATCCAACTTTCAACACCCATAGCTCTCAGCACACAATTCAGAAAAATACAAATTATACCTTGTTGGAAAGATCATAAAAACCTCTACAATTATCAAGAAGACCATAAAAATCAATTTCACCACTAAGGGTGTCAAAAATCCCTTCAAAGCTACTGCCTACTCAAATCCCATTAAAACAGAATAGTACATTGCAAATTCCATAACTCTCTGATTCTTCAGCCAAAAATTACCAAATAAATATGCTCAATAATTTCACAATGTCATCTACAACTTTCGTGAACAACTCAAAATCAAATTCCATACCTAACTAGGTCAAACAATTCAACAAAGAATCAGTCTACTGAAATCAACCAATCTGGACAGTAATTTTCCAAACAGTAATTCACTTAGCAAAATGTCACAAAAATCACAATCTTATCTCCCTGAAAAGATAAGATCTCAAACTTCAATTTTCATGAAGAACTCAATTTCCAATTCAATTTCTAACAATGTCAAAACTATTATGCAAGTTACTGCCATGATAAGCCATTCACATCCTACTACAGGATCAGTTTTTTAAAAATCATAACTCCCAACTCTGAACTCTAAAAATTACACACCATATATCATTTTCAAGATAATTCCTTCCTCTACAATTTTGCAGAAGATCACTCACACCAATTCAGTTCAAATAAATTGTTAAAATTGCTCCCAATCAGAAAGCTGACAAAATCAACACTTTGACTAGGTTTCTCCAAAAAGCATAAAACCAGTCAATAGTAATCAGTTCATATCTCCCAATATACAACTCGAAAATTAGCAAGATCAGTGAAAATGGAAAGCTAACAATGTAGGCTTCAACTCTCATGAAGACCATTTTCCCTAATTCCATCTCAATTAATTTAGAAAAATCAACAAAGTAATCAGGTCATATATGCAGGTACTGTTCACAGACCCTACAAACAGAAACTTCCCATGCAAAAATTCACCCTTCTAAAATTACAATTTAACAACACCTATTTCACACAAATTTGAAGCCAACATCCCAAAGTTTACTTGGGCACAAACCTCACCTCATTTTCTCACCTACACAATTAGTTATGATCAAAACATTACAATAGGTGAAATAACAATTTTCCAGCTTTCATCTATAACTTAACTCCCATCACTTCTAATACCAATAACACATCACTAAGCATTCATTTACACCTCTAATTCCACCACAAACTCATTACAACATTTACTTACATGATTAAACAAGATTTGGCAGCCCATACGCAAGTAACTTTCCTTAATTTTTCATGCATCTATACTTCCAAAAAGCAAGTCAAAACCAAGCCAAATCAATGGAAACCATATTCATTCATTCATCCATACATAAGCATATATTTAAACCCATTCAAACCTACTACTATAATGATCAAGTAAATACACAAGTACTTCCCATGCATGCTTCTAACTACTAAAGAAAGAATACAAACATTAATACTCACCTTTAACAAGTTATAAACTCTTAAATCTTCAAATCACTCAAGTTCACACCATCTTTTCTTTCAATCCACACCAACGGCTATTACAAGCATCACAAAGATCTTCATCAACTCAAGACTAGAGCTTGGTCTTGCCAGAGAATAAGGAGAGGCAAGCAAGAAACATGGAAGAGCCTTCTTGAAAGGTATGGAAAGAAGGAACTTCGAAGGAGAAGAAAACCACCAAAGGAGGAGAGCCAATTTTCGGGTGAGAGGAGAGTTAGCTTTCCAAGATGAGTTATTTGTTTAATAAACCAAGGAAAAATCATGGATGAAAGTCGTAGATGAGTAGGAATAAAAGACAAAACTCATCATGAAAGGGACACTTGTCCCTAATGGATAAAAATCAATTAGTTAAGTAATCCTCTTTAATTAAGAACATGTATCCCAATTAAGCTTTAAGCCATCATATGCTAATGACTCTTTAATAAAATAATTCCTAAAATCATATACCCAATTATCTCTTGCCATTTGGCAGTCCTTTTCAGTACAAAAGAATCCACTCAGTCAGACAGTTGGAATTTTTCCGATCCGGGCCAGTACCCCGAAAAATTCCAGAAAAATTCCCATAAATCCCTAAAAATGTAAAGCACATAATGGCGCACTCCGAATAATTTTTCAAATCCCATTATCACACCAATTTCACAAAAGATCTCAATCTGATACTTAAGCCGGGAAATGTCATGAATGCATGTATGACTATGTGCACAGGCAAGAATCACCATTTATAGAGGCTGTAAAATGTATGTTCATGTCGCGATATAAATCAATACTCCTAACCCGTCCCAATTTACCAAAATACCCTTCCCATCGGAGATGGGATGTTACATTATCTTTCAATGTTATTTGTCTCTAATTAGATTATATTTTCATTGATATTTCTTTTTAAGATTCTAGTCCTAAGTTTTAAGCCTATAAAAGGCTTATTTATTTGATATGTGCTTAATTGATTATGAATTTATTTCATAACACTTAGTGATTATTGCTATGAAAATGCATAAGATACTCATTTTGACTCATATGTGGTTTTAGACACAATTCGGAAGTGAAAGAGCTAAAGTAAGTTAAAAGCACTATATTTGAGTCGTTTTTTAAAGATTCATAATCCTTTGTCTTCATAGAGCAAGAAGAAGAAGATTAAAATCAAGAGACAACAAGGAAATGCTTATTTTTGGTTATTTCATGGCTAGGTTTAATTAACAAGTGTCTTTTAATTAAACACGACCTGAAGGAAAACCAGGGCTAACAAAACTTATTGTTAATCTATGATTAATAGTTACTACAAAAGGCATAATAACAACAATTCAATAAAATATGTTTAATTGGGAACAATTCAATAAAATATGTTTAATTGAGTGTAAGGTTGAGATTGACTCAAAGAACCAGGTCCCTAACGAATCCATCATTTTCATCATTTTTCAATGTTTTCTTCAATTTGTTTTCATTAGCTTAGTTTCATTTTCATTTTTTATTTCAAACCAAAACCCACCCAAAACACAAACTATTTTCATAACAAGAACTAATCAAACACTATATGTGGGATCAACTTAGACTCACCATTGCTATAGTTGTAGGTCTAGTTTGTTTTATGTAGCGTTATGACGCGCTTACGTCAATTTTAGCACCATTGTTGGGGAGTTGTTGGGGAGTGTGGTGCTTTAGTTTTTGTTTTTGATTTTAATTTGTGTTTTGTACATATTTGTTTGCAATTTATTTCTTTTAAGTTATAATTTGATCTTTTCAATTTTTGTTTAAGATTTGTGTGTTGAAAACAAAATATTCACTGACGAAAGTAATTTTTTCTATAACTTAGATTCCCAATCTTATGACCATGTTTGGAATGATCATACTAACTTTAATTATGGATGAGATAACCAACAAAATTACTTCTATGATAGTTTGCAGGGTGCACAACAACTTCCGTATTGACCAAAAGCTTCTTATCATAACTCAAATACATCTCTGAAACAATTGATTAATATTATGAATGCTCATGTTGTTAGAGTAGTGCCCTGAAGGCAATCGCCTTTAGCGCATTTTGTACAAATTTGTGTATAGTCTTTATGAATAAATAAAGAAAGACATATTTCATTACTTTGCTGTTCATTATTTATGAACTGATATTGATCAATAAGCAAATTAATGAAGTCCATGATATATGACATAGCATGAAGAAAATTGTGATGTGATCATACTACTGAGATTCTTATCATGTGCAATTATGTCAGTATCTAAATTGTCCCTAGTCATAGGATTACTGAGACTGGACATCGGTAATCCGGAAAGACTAGTACATCTCAAGCTCCTTGATTTGATCAAGCAGTGGAAAGCTGTAAATATGAGATATTTAGGGTTGAGATGTGGATGCTTACTAGAGGTAGAAAGTACATTGGATGACCTGCTATGAGATCATCACATGGATGTCCTATTCTAATGTCAGTGATAATCTCATCATAGCAATAGTGCAAGTATCCTTAGACTTGAGGTGCTCAAGGATATCTTGGATACTGATTCTGTGCTTTGACTCCATTCCTTGTTGTCTTACAGAGGTCGCTCATAGGGTGGTGATTGGGTACAGCTTGAGGTATTCGAAGGTAATTGAGTAGCCAATAGAGGATTCACCACTTCTGTGATAGCAGAAGATGATACCCATGGCCTCTTGTCAGGGTCATTACTTGGAAATCTCTGGCCGGAGTAAGTATGTCATGAAGAGTGTCTTCATTGACATATTAAGTAATGAGTCCCAGGACAAGAACAGATATCACTTGGACTAGATTTGACATAGTCAGTCTAGTAAAGAGTTGACACTTTGCCCATACTCATAATCAAGTGGGGTATAGCATGGTGAAAGGACGAATTGCACGGTAATTGTCTATGGAAAGGTTCGTGATATGGTTCATGATGAATACATGTTCATTCGTCAAACCAATTACTTTTCGGTCAATTGGGGGTCATGATGTGTTGTTAGATACCGCTCATGACTTGCTCAGATTAAGTGTTAATCTAAGTGGCCAACATAACCAGGAACCTAATGGGTCACACGCATAAGAGTGTCTCGGAGAATTCGTAAAATAATTTTAGACAGAGTTCCAATAAATGGAGAGCAACATGATTAAATGGATCCCGATGAGATCGAGATATGTCCCGATGAGATCACGACATTGATATTGCTGAAAAACGTTTCCGGGGATTTTTCCCATACCGGGACCCGGTAGGCCGGTAGGACCGACCCCAGTGTGACTGGACCACTTCAACATTAATATATATATATATATATATTGTTAATTAATTAAAGAATTAATATATATATTTATATATATATATATATGTGTCACGTGGATAAAGGAGGAGGAAGCTTCATCTTTTAACTTTATATATATATATATATAAAGGCTAAAACGTGGAAAGGGAGAAGAAGGTTCTCCTTATGCTTTTTCATTAGATTTATTAAATGAAAAAAAGAAAAAAAAGATGGTTTTTTAGAAAGAGTTTCTAAAAACATAAGCTTTCTTTTTCAAAGCTCCATCATCTTTCAAGTTCCTCTTCATTGTTTCTTCCAAGCTCTCCAAGGACAAAGGTAGGAGCTAGCACTCTTTACTTTGTTCTAGCTATTCCCGGGTCAAAGGGTTTGTCCCGGTTAGGTTCTCCGATCTCTGCGTGGATATCGTTAGAGACAGTCTCCTTTGGCCCTTATGGTTTGAGTTTGTTGTATAGGCACATGGATCCTGGCTTTCGGGAAGGTCCCGGAATAAAAATTTTTGTTTTCTGCACCGTGGGCATGTGATGCTCACACCGGGATTTTCCTACAGTGGTATCAGAGCCACTTGTGTCGTATAAAATGATGAAACCATAACTAGGTCGGAGCTGCCTAATGCTTGTGACGATGATGCATGTTGATTGTGTGAATTTCAAATTCAGTGTAGAAATATAGTTTTTGAAATTTTCTTGCCCAGATATGTTCACAATATGTTGTTGCATATGTCTGTAGAAGCTCGGAATTTATCAATGTGATTTGATATGATTTTGCTAATTTATTCCCTAATGTTCTGGTTGCTATCTTTGTGCACATTCAATGAACAGGCATGCTTATAAATTCGAGAATAAATTGTAAAAACATTGTTTTTCGGATTTGCTTTCACCAACATGTCTCTAAGATGTTTATGAATGTCTATGAGAGTGGAAATATGTTTTTGAGGTGATTTACTATTTATTTGAGAATTTATTGTGTGCTGCTGGGAATAACTGTGTTGAGGAACACAGATTCTACATTGGATTTGTTGCTAAGGTTGGATGAGTTTTTGTTGGAAATAAATCCTGAAAACATTCATGGAACATTTTGTTAACATTTTGTAACCTATGTAATTTTTTCATAATTTATTGAAATTTTTTCAAAGAGTTTTTCAAGCAAAACACAGAGCTTGGCAGTTTTGAGAAAGTTGCTGGAACAGTTTTGTTTGGAATGTAAAATTGTGTATTTCTCAATTCCAATGCCTTGGATCATTTTTAATGTGATTAAAAATGTGTTATATTGATGTTGTATGCTTTCCAAATTGAATTTCATGAAATTGGGTTTCCAAATATTTTTCGGATGTCAAATGTGTCACATTAGCATCTAGTTAGTGTATTTCGTTGTCTTGATTATGTTGGCTGTCACAAATTTTGTGACCAGTGCCGAAGTAATCTTGATAAAGTTTAGAATACCTAGAGATACTTAGGGTGATAGTTTGATATTCTTAAATTATTTGGAGATCTGAATGAATAAGAGTGTATTCATTGATTTCAAGTTTTTCATGTATAGTTTGACTATATATGGTAAGCAACAATGAAAGTGTTTCATTGGTACATCATAATAAAGGATATTACACTTGGTATTGTGAATTGGAACTGCACGGATTGAGAAATTACCCGATTAGATAGCAATTCCACATGGATAAGTCGACTAATAAAGATAGAAGTCGACTTGTTCATGCACTGTAGACGCATAAGTCGACTTGCACAATGGTACAAGTCGACTTGTTCGTGCACAGCTGCATAAGTCAACTTACACATGCATAAGTCGACTTACACACTAGCATAAGTTGACTTACACATACACAAGTCGACTTACAACATGCAAAGGTGGGATGATGGATGATTTTAAGTATAGATTCAATGTGATTGATGAAATGCCCTAAATCATTCCATATAGTCATGGTGACTATTATCCTACGGCTTGGAGGAGAAGAAGATGAGACCTGAAAACCCTCACACATCATATGAAAACTAACGCCTTCCATTAATATGGGGAGAACCAGAGTTCTTATAGAGTTGGGTTGTTGGGTAAACCCAAGCTCACTCTATACGGATATGTTCGAACCATGAAAATAAGATTTTCGGATTAATGAGTCGGTTTTCACTAGAAGCGTTGATTTGTTGAGTAAACTCAAGGTCAACGTGGACAGAGGCAAAATTGGGCAGTGTGCATCAGATGTACGCGCATCAAGAGTTGATAACCCAATGTGTGTGCATACATCACGAGTTGACAGCACTAGTCGATAGTTGCATCTATGAAGCAAATGGTATGACTGATACCTGCCAATAGATCTAAGGTGGTTTGTTGGGTAAACCCAAGGTCATTTTAGTAATGTCGGATATCTACGATACAATTGGTATGACCGATACCTACCGATTGACCTAAGGTGGCTTGTTGGGTAAACCCAAGGTCATTTTAGTAATGTCGGATATCGACCCACTAGGACATTTTGTCATAATGTTTCTTAGATTCGTACTGAGGGTTATGGATTTTTTGAAACTAGTGGGAGCCATATGCATGTCATTCAAGTCCTTATGATCATGCATGTAATTCTATTCTAACATTCTTTCTCTCTCTTTCCCTAAAGGTTATTGAAGATGACTTCCAGTGTGAACTTGCGCCACTTATGGACTCAAAAGCATTAATCGGACCCAACTTTCTAGATTGGTCGAGAAATCGAGAATTGTTCTCGTGTCAGAGGAACTAGGATATGTCCTAGATGTTCCACTTCCTGATCCACCTGCTGCTGATGCTTCTGATGAGGATCAGAAAGCATATCGTAAACATCCTAAAGACAGTGACATGGCTACCTGCATTATGCTTGCCTCGATGTCACCAGAGCTGGAGAAGCAACATGAGTCTATGGATGCTAATACCATAGTGTTTCATCTTAGAGAACTGTTTGATGAGCAAGCTCGGTCTGAAAGGTTCGAGACCTCGAGGCTACTCTTTACTACTAAGATGACTCTAGGTTCATCTGCAGTGCAGTATGCACTGAAGATGAATGGGTATATTGAGAGGTTGGCTGTCTTAGGTTTTGTTATGGATTATGAATTAAGCGTTGACTTAATTCTGGTTGGATTGTCTGATAGTTATTCACAGTTTGTGTTAAACTATCAGATGAACCAAATATCCACGACAATTCCTGAGTTGATCAATCTGCTCAAGATAGCAGAGCAAGCTATCAAGAAGGATAGCAAGCAAGTGCTTATGGTGGACTCTTCTTCTGCTTCCAAGGAAAAGAATTTGAAGAAGAAAAGGTCTAAGAAACCGAAAGGAAGTGCAGCCAAGAAGAAAACCAAAGAGACTGCACCAAAAGGAACTTGCTTCCATTGTGGCAAGACTGGCCACTGGAAGCGGAACTGTAAAGTCTATCTAGAAGAATTGAAGCAGAAGAAGGCATCAGATGCCTCGACTTCTTCAGGTATGTTTGTCATTGAGGTTAATACTGTTTCTGACCATAACATATGGGTATTAGATACCGGTTGTGGCTCACACATATGCAATGATATGCAGGGCCTCAGGGACGATGAGCGACTCCATGAAGGAGAACTAGACCTGCGTGTAGGAAATGGAGCAAGAGTTGCTGCATTAGCCGTAGGCACTTATTTCTTGTCACTCCCCAGTGGGCTTGTAATAAAATTGGATGAATGTTATTTTGTACCTGTATTAACAAAGAACATATTGTCTGTTTCTTGTTTAAATAGAGCTAGTTTCCATTTGAATTTTAGTAACAATGGTTGTTCTATTAGTTTGAATGGAATGCTTTATGGTACTGGTACATTATGCATTGGAATTTACATATTAGATATGTCACATCCAATTATGAATGTCAATGACACGAAAAGACATAAACGAGATAATTTAAAATCAACTTACTTATGGCATTGTCGCCTTGGCCATATAAATGAGAGACGCATAGCTAAGCTCCATAAGAATGGTAGTTTAGGGTCATTTGATTATGAATCATATGACACATGTGAATCTTGTTTATTAGGCAAGATGACTAAATTACCCTTTAAGGGAAAGGGTGAACGAGCGACTGGAGTATTAGACCTAATACATTCAGATGTATATGGTCCGATGTCCATCCATGCCAGAAGTGGTTGTCTTTACTTCACTACCTTTATTGATGATTATTCTCGATATGGGTACTTGTATCTGATGAGATACAAATCTGAAGCATTTGAAAAGTTCAAACAATTCAGAAATGAAGTAGAAAACCAACTTGGAAAAAGTATCATGACATTACGATCAGATCATGGTGGGGAATACTTAGACCAACAGTTTTTGGATTATCTCAGAGATAATGGGATTTTATCTCAATGGACACCTCCTTACACACCACAACATAATGGTGTGGCAGAAAGGAGAAATCGAACCTTGTTAGACATGGTACGATCAATGATGGGCTTTGCAAAGTTACCAAAATCCTTTTGGGGGTATGCAATCGAGACAACTGCTTACTTGTTAAACAGAGTTCCATCAAAGACAGTTGATGTTACTCCATATGAGATGTGGACTAATAAAAGACCCTGTCTTACTCATTTGAAAGTTTGGGGTTGTCCTGCTTATGTGAAGCGGACACAGTCAGATAAACTTGATGCAAAGTCTGAAAAGTGTTTGTTCGCAGGATATCCTAAAGAAACAATGGGATATCAATTCTACCATGCTGAGGAACAAAAGGTGTTTGTTTCGAAGCATGCTGTCTTTTTAGAGAAAGAGTTTCTTTTACAAGAAGACAGTAGAAGCAAAATTGAACTTGAAGAAGTTCAAGATGCTCGAACAGACGCAGATCAACTGCCTGAACCTGAAACTGTGACTCATACAGATGAAGTAACAGTTCAACCTTCTACAACACACGAAGTTCGTGGGTCACGTAGGATACGCTCTGTTCCCGAGAGATATAGATTTCTCGTGAATGAACAGGATGACGTATTGCTCATAGAAGATGATGAGCCTACCACCTATGAAGAGGTTCTGAAGAGTTCAGAATCTGAGAAATGGCTTCATGCTATGAAAGCTGAAATGGATTCCATGTATGAAAACCAAGTATGGACTTTGGTTGAAGCACCCAAAGGAATCAAACCCATAGGGTGCAAATGGGTTTTCAAAAAGAAAACCGACATGGATGGTAATGTAATTACCTATAAAGCAAGGCTTGTGGCTAAAGGTTTTCGTCAAAGACAAGGAGTTGACTACGACGAGACCTTGACCCAAAGAGCAATGCTTAAATCCATTAGAATACTCCTAGCCATTGCCACTCATTATGATTATGAGATATGGCAAATGGATGTGAAGACGACTTTCCTAAATGGGAATCTAGGCGAGGATGTGTATATGACACAACCCGAGGGCTTCACCTCCTATGATGGCGAAAAGGTAAGCAAGCTTCAAAATCCATCTATGGATTGAAGCAAGCATCCAGAGTTGGAATATCCGTTTTGATGAGGTAATCAAAGAGTTTGGTTTCTCACAAAATTCGGATGAACACCTGTGTATAAGAAGGTTAGTGGGACTGCAATCGTATTCCTTGTCTTTGTATGTAGATGACATATTATTGCTAGGAAACGATGTCTCTATGCTATAATCAAGAAGATTTGGTTGTCCAAACAATTTGCCATGAAAGACCTTGGTGAAGCAACTTATATCCTGGGATAAGAATCTATAGAGATAGATAAAAAGGTTGCTTGGTCTTTCACAATCAACGACATAGACAAGATGTCAAGAGGTTTAGCATGGAGCAATCCAGAGAGGGTACCTTCACGTGACTCATGGGATAACACTCGAAATCTATGTGTCCTAAGACACAAGATGAGAGGATGCGCATGAATATGATCCCGTATGCATCTGCGGTAGGATCTATCATGACGCTTATGCTATGTACGAGACCCGATGTATCATATGCTCTTAGTGTTACGAAAGAGATACCAATCGGATCCTGGTGAGGGTCACTGGGTGGCTGTCAAGAATATCCTCAAGTACTTGCGAAAGACTAAGGATGTTTTCTTGATATATGGAGATGGAGATCTCAAAGTGAGCGGTATACAGATGCGATTTTCAACTGATAAGGATGATTCCAAATCCCAATCAGTTACATATTCACACCGAGCAGCAAGGCGGTCGGTTGGAAGAGTTCCAAATAAGAGACGACTGTTGATTCAACGATCGAGGCAGAGTACATTGCCGCTTCAGAAACAACAAAGGAAGCAGTTTGGATCAAAAAGTTCATTACTGAACTTGGTGTGGTTCCTAACAGTGATGGGCCCATGCAGTTATATTGTGACAACAATGGGGCTATTACGCAGGCGAAGGAACCAAGGTCTCATCAACGATCCAAACACATACTCCGCAGATATCATCTGATCAGGGAGATCATTGGACGAGGTGATGTCCAGATCGAGAGAATTCCCACCGAGCAGAATATTGCTGATCCGTTGACAAAGCCATTATCACAAAAGAGTTTTGATTCTCATGTACTCGCCTATGGTATTAGATATCAAGGCGATTGGCTTTAGGTCAAGTGGGAGATTGTTAGAGTAGTGCCCTGAAGGCAATCGCCTTTAGCGCATTTTGTACAAATTTGTGTACATTCTTTATGAATAAATAAAGAAAGGCATATTTCATTACTTTGCTGTTCATTATTTATGAACTGATATTGATCAATAAGCAAATTAATGAAGTCCATGATATATGATATAGCATGAAGGAAATTGTGATGTGATCATACTACTGAGATTCCTATCATGTGCAATTATGTCAGTATCTAAATTGTCCCTAGTCATAGGATTACTGAGACTGGACATCGGTAATCTGGAAAGACTAGTACATCTCAAGCTCCTTGATTTGATCAAGCAGTGGATCTCAAAAGCTGTAAATATGAGATATTTAGGGTTGAGATGTGGATGCTTACTAGAGGTAGTAAGTACATTGGATGACCTGCTATGAGATCATCACATGGATGTCTTATTCTAATGTCAGTGATAATCTCATCTTAGCAATGGTGCAAGTATCCTTAGACTTGAGGTGCTCAAGGATATCTTGGATACTGATTCTGTGCTTTGACTCTATTCCTTGTTGTCTTACAGAGGTCGCTCATAGGATGGTGATTGGATACAGCTTGAGGTATTCGAAGGTAATTGAGTAGCCAATAGAGGATTTACCACTTCTGTGATAGCAGAAGATGATACCCATGGCCTCTTGTCAGGGTCATTACTTGGAAATCTCTGGCTGGAGTAAGTATGTCATGAAGAGTGTCTTCATTGACATATTAAGTAATGAGTCCCAGGACAAGAACAGATATCACTTGGACTAGATTTGACATAGCCAGTCTAGTAAAGAGTTGACACTTTGCCCATACTCATAACCAAGTGGGGTATAGCATGGTGAAAGGACGAATTGCACGGTAATTGTCTATGGAAAGGTTCGTGATATGGTTCATGATGAATACATGTTCATTCGTCAAACCAATTACTTTCCGGTCAATTGGGGGTCATGATGTGTTGCTAGATACTGCTCATGACTTGCTCAGATTAAGTGTTAATCTAAGTGGCCAACATAACCGGGAACCTAATGGGTCACACGCATAAGAGTGTCTCGGAGAATTCATAAAATAGTTTTGGACAGAGTTCCAATAAATGGAGAGCAACAGGATTAAATGGATCCCGATGAGATCGAGATATGTCCCGATGAGATCGCGACATTGATATTGTGAAAAACGCTTCCGGGATTTTTCCATACCGGGACCCGGTAGGCCGGTAGGACCGACCCCAGTGTGACTGGACCACTTCAGCATTAATATATATATATATATATATTGTTAATTAATTAAAGAATTAATTAATTAATATATATATATGTGTCACGTGGATGAAGGAGGAGGAAGCTTCATCTTTTAACTTTTTATATATATATATAAAGGCTAAAACGTGGAAAGGGAGAAGAAGCTTCTCCTTATGCTTTGTCATTAGATGTATTAAATGACAAAAAGAAAAAAAAAGATGGTTTTTTAGAAAGAGTTTCTAAAAACATAAGCTTTCTTCTTCAAAGCTCCATCATCTTTCAAGTTCCTCTTCATTGTTTCTTCCAAGCTCTCCAAGGACAAAGGTAGGAGCTAGCACTCTTTACTTTGTTCTAGCTATTCCCGGGTCAAAGGGTTTGTCCCGGTTAGGTTCTCCGATCTCTGCATGGATATCGTTAGAGACGGTCTCCTTTGGCCGTTATGGTTTGAGTTTGTTGTATAGGCACATGGATCCTGGCTTTCGGGAAGATCCCGGAACAAAAATTTTTGTTTTTCACACCGTGGGCATGTGATGCTCACACCGGGATTTTCCTACACATGCTTTGCAATTTCAACAGGGTACACAACAGTTTCAATAATGTGTACAACATTTTCAACTGAGTGTACAACAATTCCAGCAAAAGGAACACAATTTGGGTCTAGCTTCCAAGAATGCGAATTCTAGCAAAACTCAGGTACATCTTTAGAAGAATTAGTTAACACTGTGGCTGTTAAAACTTTGCAATTTTAGTCGGATTTGTGAAATGGTTCCAACAAGATGCAATGTCTAAGTAGGGAGATAACAATCACCTGGAACCATAAAATAAAGAGGAGAAGCCATATCAACCTGAGTGTACCCAAGGGATGTTAATGAAGAAACCTTACAGAGTGAAGAGGAGCTTGAGAACCTTGAGAATACTACTCAAAGAATTTCTTGCGTAGAAGAAGTGAAGGAGGAGCTCAAAGTAGAAAGGATACATCTTTTAGCCCAGAGGTAAATATTGAGTTCCAATTTTTTGTTATGACTGACTCTTTACCTTTACCTAGCATGTTAGAAAAATTAAATAAGGAGGAATAAGGTGAAGAGACAATCGAGATATTCCAAAAGTACAAGGACTTAGTAAAGATTTAGAATTTAAGATAGGGCATACATTGAATGTGAATGATTATCAACCAAGGCCCTATCCTGAACAACCTCATGTGGAGATAGCTCAAACTGTAATACCTAAAGACCATAATTTTGTCACGTAAGGAAATTATGGAGTCGAGCTAGCGAAACTAAACAAAGGCGCTTATTGGGAGGCAACCCAAGGGAAGTTGATTTCTTTTCCTTTACTTTTTCACATTAGTTAGGATATGCATATTTGTTTTAAGTTTGCTTTTTCTTGTTTGTTTTTAAGTTTTCAACAAAACGAGAGAATAAAACAAAAAATCAAACATTTTCTCTTTTTTAATTGCTTATAGGATTATATAGTCATTATTAGAGAGTGAATTGACTAGAAGAATTCATGGTAACTTTGGCATGTACTTTTACTCTTATGATTGGTTAATGTTCATTATCTTTAGAAGAGTAGTGACTAGTTGTAAACAAAGCCAGTGAGATTTTGAGACTTTATTAACTGACACATCTATATCAGTTTCATTGTCTTTTATTTATGTATGACCTTCGTGACATGTACATCTTGATTTTTTTTTGATATTCTATTCAATAACACATTTTTATCACATGTATTAACATGGAAATGATTACGCATTCTTTGTTTGTATAAGCTACATTAGCCAAATAGCCTACCCATTTATATGAACTTTCTTTTGTTAAGACCCTTGAGCTTTATTTACCTTTTCTTTTTATGCTGTATGCTTTAAACCTAACAAAATGTCTCATTTAAGGCTTAAAGCTAGTGAAGCATTTGCTGATTGTTGAGTTTGCAGATGTATAAAATTCTAAGTATAAGGGTATGCATAACTATGGGATGACTATAATTGTTGGGAAGCCAGTTTGTTGTGTTATCACTGAAATTCCCATGCTAATGTAGTTTCTTTCAATGTTTACATAAAAAAAGAAAAGAAAAAAAGAGAACAGAAAAAGAAAAAGAGAAAAGAAAAAGGAAAAGGAAAGAAAAGGAAAGAAAGAAAAAACGTTTTAAAAAATTATCAACGAATAATTTGCAAAGTTACTCATTATTAATGCATCCTCTTAAAGCTGTATTGAATGGGTTACTTGAGTATGTTGACTATGAGGTAGATGTTGTCTTTGAAGGATCACTCCGTGTAGTTTTAATGTATTGTCATCAATTGTATGAGTGGTTCCTTGTAGTTAATTATGCTTCAATTGGTTTGTGGTATGAAAACTTGAAGTTGAGCTAGGAAACATATTTTTGCATTCATAATGGATTTTATACTACTTTACCCTAACACATCTCACCTTGGCCTTGCCCATATTACAACCCTAAAAAGTTATTTAATTCATGATGATGCATGTGAATCTTAGTGGTGGAGAAATGAAATGATATGCAAAGTTATGGAATGTCTTAATTGTGAATGGTATTTGCGTGTACCCATAGATATATCTTATTTTAAAACTTTTTTGAAGTCTACCTCTAGATTGCTCAGTTTTTAAAGGTAATGATTGTTGATTAATCATGAGTAGAATTGTTGAAAGTTAACTTCTTGCTATGGGTTTTGAAAGTCTTTCATCTTTCTTTATGATTATGTATTCTTGGGAAATATAAGAAATAAGTAATTATTTTTAGGTCTATGATCTTAATTATGATGTTTTGCTTGAGGATGATCAAAAGCTAAATGAGGGGAAAATTGATATGTGCTTAATTGATTATGAATTTATTCTATAACACTTGGTGATTATTGTTATGAAAATCCTTAAGGTACTCACTTTGACTCATATGTAGTTTAAAACACAATTCGAAAGTGAAAGAGCTAAAGTGAATCAAAAGCACTATATTTGAGCCATTTTCTGAAGATTCACAACCTTTTATCTTCATAGAGCAAGAAGAAGAAGATTAAAAGTAAGAGAAGACAAGGAAATGTCAAGAAAGATGAGATAAATGTTAAACACGTCAAAATGAGGGATGAAGAAATGGCTTATGGCCTTGCATGAGGTTACACTGGCATGAGACACTGTCTCATGCCCATGAAACACCAGGTCTCTCATAGCCGTGAGAGGGGTTGTAACAATTATGAAAAGTGTGTCACAACTGTGACAAACACATTCATGGGTGTGACACATTATGCATACTTGTGAGGTTATACCAACTGTCCCATTTAACTCTACATCTTTAATAAATAGACAAAAGGTGTGACAGCTAAAGGTTATGAAAGTTTTTAGTGTTTTTAGCTGGTAAAAAGGGAAGCTTCTGGAGAAGATGAGAAGAAAGGGCAAGCTCTCAACCTTGAGAGACCTAAAGAGAGCTAGCTTTTTGACACTGATTTGGAGGTGACATTAAGTCAATGAACCCAGTTAAATGTATTTCTCACTGCGTTTATTGTTCTTTCTCTTCTTAGGGATTGATTGTGTATCCTATGTTTAATGTTTAGGTTTTATGTGAGAATGACTGAATGTTCTATTTGATTTTTTGTGTGTGTAACAACTCATTGTAGAATTTCAATATAATTTGTAATTGTTATATTTGATATTAATTTGTAATGACTAATAGTTTGTAATCATTAGGGATAACATAACCTAAGTTAAATGATCCAAGCTTGTTTGGTTGTTGCCTTAATTAATTTGTTTTCCTAATTCGTAATACATCTATCCAATTAAATCTAGAGAGCTTGTTCTATGTTATTTGATGGCTAGGTTTAATTAACAAGCGTATCTTAATTAAACATGACCTAAAGTAAAACTAGGGATAATAGAGCTTGTTATTAATTTATGATTAATAGTTGGTAGGAGTGGTATAAGAACAAAAATTCAATGAAAAATGTTTAATTGGGTGTAGGCTGAGATTGAACTAAAGAACTGGGTCCTTAATGAATCCATCACTTTCATCATTTTTCAAAGTTTTCTTAATTTGTTTTCATTAGCTTAGTTTCATTTTTATTTTCTTATTTTAAACCAAACCCCTCCATAACCTAAACACCAGCCATTTTCATAACAAGAGCTAATCATACACTCTCTGTGGGATTGACCTAGATTCACCACTGCCATAGTAGCAAGTCTAATTTATTTTGCATAGTGTTATGACGTGCTTATGTCATTATTATTATAATAGGAAGATAGTTATTATTATTGAATTAGAAACCTTTAAAGAGCTTTCCTAATCCTTTTTCTTAGAGAAATCCTTAATTCAAGTTCTTTATTAACTATAAATTGTTTATAGCTTGCTAGTTGTGTTTAATTCTAGAATATCACTCCCAGTCCTTTCTTTTTTGAAAGTGAGTCGATTCATATTCTTGTTGTTGTTTGTTGTGATTTTGGTCTCGAATAAACCTATTTTAGTCTAACAATCCTAGGTCTAATCATATTGAGAACAAATCTCATCAATCCTATCTGTGAGGATCATATAAAATTTCATATTAGAGGTCAGTTTTATATTTAGGTTCCTTTTTGATATTATCGTTTATATGTTCAATATTCTTGTGTCTTCATTCTTACGCTCAAGATTCATTATTTCTCTTATCATTATTAAAGTTTCATTATAAATAAATTATTTAAGGTTCTTATTCCTTATGTTTTAATTTTACAAGCCAATTAAATAAAAAAACTCAACAAAGTTTTGTGAATAAAAGACCGAGAAAGATTTTTCTAAAAAAATATAAAAAGGGTAGTAGTATTTTTAAAAATTAAATAATTTCATTGCTAAGGATTAACAAATTTGTACAAGTAACCATTTCTTATTAGTGAGGCAAGATGGTCCTATCTAGCCTAAAAAGGCACCAATATATAAACCATGCAATTATAAGATTAAATAATAAAAACGCTAAGTTTATAAATCTCTATTTGTTTCTCATGCACATAAAGAGCTTGTAAACTACAGCTCTATCTTCCCTATCTTCATATTGCACTGTTAATATCAGTTTCAAATTTACTTTCCTTTTTCAGATTCACTCACCCATTTTCTTTATTGCTTACAAGTTATGGTGCTTGCATGTGATCATTCCTTTTAAGCTTGGCTTTGTTAGATCTCTTTATGCATATATAAGATAACTAGTAAGGTCCAACTCCTTTACTTTCCAATTTTTGCATGCAAGTTGCTAGATTATCTTGTGTCCACCTTGACGATATATGTGAAATTTGACTCTTTTAGTCTATTCTCCATTTTCTTAACATTTCCATGTATAGACCATCAATTGCACCCTGATTCTTTCTAGAGTAGAGATGATTACTGTATGTAATGTAGATTCCTTTATTCTAAATCTTTTTGCATTCCCCTCTTTTAAGATCTCATAAAGGTAGGTTGTAAAAACTATTAGGAATGCCCTCTTCTGCTCTATAGCCATAGATTTATAATCGAGACAGTAGTGGACAATATATTCTAGTTCATTATATCTTTCACCTTATTCTATATACCATTGAAGAAGGAGCATTCAAAGAAAAATGTGGTATATTCTCAGTAGTGTTTTTGTATAGGAAACAACTATCTTGCATCTAAGTTGATCTATTGTGTCAATCTTATCCTTAGATGCTATCAAAATTAGAAATGGGATCCTTAGCAAAATATTCTTATTCCACACTAGCTTATACCAAGCTACCAACTGTCCCCTTAGTCTTAACTAGTCTTTACACTTTTGTTTTTAAAGTTTCCCTTCGGTTTATTATTCCAAAAATAGAAGTACTTATCTTATACATTAGGGAGCTAAATAAGGATCATATGGCTTATTTCCCTTGGATAATTATCCTAACTATATTGTTTTGTCCACACACACACACCTCAGCTTGTTTTTTAACCCCTATCATTGCTTATACTACTTATGAGTTTCTAATTAGGGCACCATGATTTGTCCAATTATTATACTATAAGGAAGCATAATACCATCCCTTATTTTGCAACTTATATTAATCTTAATTGAGGTTATCATAATTAGTTATTGGTTAGTAAACTATAACTGTGATGTTTTATGTGAGAATCCTCAAATACAAGTCCCCTTTAATATGTAACTATGCATCCACTTCATCTATAGGGATTCCTTGCAACTAACACTCTCCAAAGTCTTTTATTTGTCAAAAATTTATTTGTAAAACTTATTAGAGTTATCCCTAAGCCTCTTTCATCAAAAGGTTTACAAACTTCCTTCCATTTAACCTTAACAGTAAACTTACTATAATTCATTTTTCTCCATATATACTTCCCTATTAGCCTCTCAATTATCTTAATAAGACCTTAGATAAAATTATATATTCACTCCAATAGATATGCATGGAATTAACCATATATTTTAGAAGTTGTAGCTTACCTATAAAAGAGAGATCTTTTGTAAGGCCCTAAATTATACCCTAGTTGGAATGTTATATGTTCATTAAAGTACATGTAAGATAGGTGTTAAAAGTTGTGATCTATTGAGAATTGCATATGACTTGAATTTTGGTTTAATGGATCATACTTAGTAAATTGGAATTAATTAACACCATTAGAGAATTAATGTATTAAAATATACATTTGGACTAGGAAAATTTTCAAGTGGCAAGTCAAGTTGGGATATGGAAAATTAGAATGACTAAGCCTATGAGTTAGTGATATTTAGCATGCTAATGCATTGACATTTGGTAGCTTTGGTTAAGTGACTAGTGGCCTAATTGAGTTGTAGCATTTGGAAGCATGATAAGAAGACAAGTAGCTTACACCTATGTTTGCCATGTTGGTCACCCCATGGAAGGACACGTGTCTCTTTAAAGTTAGGACACCCTGCAAAGTAAGAGTTGATTCACTCCAGGTCATTTGGTGTTTCTTCTACATTCTCATTACTCTCACCACTGAAACCTCTCACTTCTTCTTAGAATCTTTGAGCTGTGTATGGTTGCTTAGAAGACTAGTTGGCTTACTTCTTTGGATTTGTTCCTTGAATTTAAGAAGGTAAGGGAATTCTAAACTTGATTTCATATTATAATATGAAATGTTCGATACTTGAATTGAATAGAATATGTATTAAGATAATGATAAATGAATGCTGGAAAAATGATCCTTGTATGATAAATTCTGATTTGGTTTTGATGTATAGAAGTTATTGATTTTTAAGTTATTTAATGAATGATTTTTGAATTGGTTTTAGATATGAATTTGATATGGAATTGAGGCATGAATAAGGTGGAATTGAACTGGAATTGATGAACTATGGTGAAGGGGTGTTGAAGGTGTATGAAGGAGTTAAGTTTGGAAGCAGTTTGAAGGTTGTAACCTTTGGTTCACTCATCCTATGATCGTGGGAATTATCAGGCATATTCCCACAGTCATGGAAAAGGGTTAGGAAGGTGAAAAACTTGGATTTGTGCAATTGTTGACATATATAAGGTTAGGGAACCTAGTAATGTTTTAATTGAACTTAATTGAGGTTGAAAATGAACCTAAATGATGCTAGATAAATTGAGTAGAAGTTAATATAGTTATAGACTATTAATTAAGATAATAACTAATGTTAAAATGTATGGTATGTTCAAGATGAATGTGTTATTACAAGTACAAAAGTGTTCCAAGGGTTTTATGTGATGTGAATTAGATATAGATGCTTGTGAATTGGGAATTTCTATGACGTTATGTGATATGTAATGAATTAATGCTTCATTGATATATTGATGTAAATGCTTATGTTTATAAGGTATATTGGGTTTGATAAAAAGGGAATGAATATGTTTAATTTGAGAAAAATGAATTAAAGACATATATTATACATTACATTATTTAGTTGTGATTATGAAATCTAAAATGGATTGTTTTAAAACTATTAAGTCCCAGTCATGGGTAAATAAGCATTCCTAGAAGGGTCTATAGCTGCTCTTATGACACTAAGGTGTCTCCTAATATTGACATTTTGGTGTTTCCTGATATTGACACTTCGGTATCCCTTGATATTTGACACAACAATTTCTTTTGATATTGAGACACAAGTCTCTCCTGTTCTATGCTACCAATTATAGTATCTTTAGTTCTAGTCCCATAACCCACTTCTGTAAAAAGGATTAGCATTCTAAATTGTTTTGCGTTATGATATATGTTCAATTATGATATCAGCTAAGCTCAGTTATGATACATCTAAATTTTTTTTCTAATATACTTAGGTTTTATTCTAAAACAATTAAGTTCTGTTATAATATCTTAAATTTCTGTTTTGATATTATGGTATTCTGTTCGGATACTTGTAAGTTTTGTTTTGAAGCAAGTATATCTTGTTTTGATATGTTATATTTTGTTTTGATGCAAATAATGTGGGATTGTTCTTTAATATGAACAATTAAAGGTTGTGTGTGATTTGATATGATTCAGTGTATGTGAATGCTAGACGACTGTTAGAAACAGTCGCTAGATTATATCTTGTTTAGTTATTCCCCACTAAGCTATATGTTTAGCACAGTGGTTTTGCCTCCGTGTATGTTCATATAAGAAGATTCAAAGACTGGAACAAAGACAACCGCAGTGGCCAAGAAAATGTCTTTTGTTTTTGGAAGATGTATAAATGAGTTTGTTTTAAGTTGTACATGATAATATGAGACATTTTGTATTTTGTTTAATAGTTTGTAACAATCTTATTATAGGATGGATTATGTTTAAGGCATATATTTTGATAAGTTTAATATGTATGATATGTTCTGTATATAACTAATCAATTATGAATGTGAAATGTGTTGCCTTATTTTCAAGTGATTTTTAGAATATCTTGATATATTTGGGTTTATTTTGTGTGGCATTCATATATCCTCTTAGGGGGTATTTGGGTGTTACATCTTTGTTGGCCCAATTCCCTAAATTCTTTTGAATCTTCTAAGTCGAAGGCAATCATTCATTATATTTCAATCCTCTTATGACTAATGGTAGTCCCAAAACACATCAAAGGGGAATTAGTAGGCATCCCTGCGATGGATCTGAGTCTATTCGCAATATGCATTGTGCAGTATTTTATACTTAAACCTTAAAGGTCTCTAAAATGGTTCAGGGATTCCAATAAATCCTTAATGGACTTTAGATTAATCTTAAAGATAAGAAGAAGGTCATTTGTAAAAAATTAAACTTGTTAGTTTAATATTTTTGCATTTGCTATGATATGTGTAATTATCACTCCTTACGGGGTTATAGTTTAATAGAAGAGTTAATGAACTCCATACACAAGATCAAGAGCTAAGTAAAAAGTGGATTTTCCTTCCTAATTAGCCTAGCTCCTCTAAAAAATCTAAAACGAAATCTATTTATCACGATACTGAAGGGGGTGGAGGTAATGCAAGCCTCCATCTACTTTCTGAATGTTGGGACCCGATCCGAAAACCGGATCCCAACCGAAGAACCAGAAAACGAATATGAAACGATAGCAAAATTGAAAGAAAGGAACACAAGGCGGAAGCAAAATCATAAGCGAAAGAATCGGAAACAAAATCAAAATGAATTTACATCGGATCAAATCGAATCAAAACCAATTTCCGACAACCGTGAACAAATATTTTAGGAAAAGCATTGCGTTGGAAATCTTAAGACTATCAGTCTAAACTAATCCAAATCCGTATACTTTTTTTTCCATTCTTTTCATTCTTATACGAAGCACTTCAATTTCTCATTGGACAACTTCATCCTCAACCAATATCTCAATCTATTTGATCCTATTTAAATCATGACCATCAATTACACAAAATCTTACTAATCCTTTCTTTTGTCAATAGACACTTAATACACAAATCTATATATTCGCAATTCATACACAATAAACGCTTCAATCATTCCTAATCCAAAATCCATATGCGAAACATAATTCATTTTACCATTCCATATACAAATCCATAATGTATTTACGTCATGAAATCCGAATACATAAAGGATACAAAATCCCCTAAATTCTCAACAAAATTCTAAGATCTTGTTCTTACAACCATTTAACAAAAACAATACAATATGTACACATACAAGCAAACGAAACCTTCACTTTCTTTCACCCGATCTTCTTCTCATCACCTGTGGATGGGAATGAAGCGGGGGGTGAGCTTATAGCTCGTGGGAAACAGTTTATAACAAATAAATAAGCAAAACCCTTGAAATTCTTTTTCTTTTCTGGTCTTAGAAAACATTTCTTTGAAATCCGTAAAGCACATTTTCAAAAAGTTCTTTTCTTGCCGTATTCAAAATCGCAATTTCCAAAAATTCATGGGTTACAAAACATGAATGCATCAACTTGACAATTCATAGATGCAATGCACAACAAATGGCTCGAGATTTCCTTAAACACGATGGAAAACCAAAGTTTTACCGTAAACACGACGAGTCCGATTTCTCAGGATCTCGTGGCCTCAAACGGGCAGCCGGGAGAAGGCTATAGGTCATCGTGCACGAGACTAGCAAAACAGGTTCTCTCTTGCCCAAACATAATCAATCTATGCTCAATATCATTTATCGAATGATCTTTTCCGAATATACGAAATGCCATGAAATCTTTCGAGGCATAACACAAATGTATTTTGCAATTCATCAAAATTTCATGTATTGAATCAATAATGATTTTTCAAATCATTCATACAATGATGCAACATTTATGATGCAATTGAAATCAGAAAATTTCTTTGTTTAAAGAAAGCAGTAGTGGCTTATAAATTCTATTATAAACAGGTACCCACCTTGATTTCCTGCTTGAAACTTGTCCAATGCTTCAATTTGACCCTTGCTTCTTTCTTTCTTCCAATTGAAATTTCCCTAAACCATAATCATCCAAATTTAACATCATAATTAGCATAATCCTTAAAATTAACTATAGGAAACCCATACTCATCATTTTTCCAAGCTATCTAAAGCAACAATATCTAAAATCCCCAAATTCTAAAATTGAACTAAACCAATTTACCCAAATTCAATATCATAAATCACAACATCTTCAAAATTTATATCATATTTCACCAATCCATAATATTTCCCATGATTCTAAATCAATAATTTCCAAAAATCCCAATTACAAAATTAGGCATAAACCCTAATTAATTTCCATCCAAAATTAAACATAACCTAAGGCATAAACATCAAAATTGACTTCATAAGTCACATGCCCATATCATTTCCAAGGTTTCTAACCCAAGAACTCACCAAAATTCACAAATCTCAAAATTTCGAATCTTACCTTCTCTCACCACCATTTTTGAATTTCAGGGCTCCATAAGAAACTTTCATCTTCTTCTTCACCTTTCCCCTTGAAAAGCATCAAAAACCCCTCAAGGAACTTGGAGAAAACCGAACCTTAGCTCTCTTCCCTTTTCTTTCTTCTTCTCTGCCGAAGCTCCTCTTATTCTCCTCTCTTCTTATTCTTTTCTTCTCTTGCTGTTTTTCTGTCTAAGTGTCATGCATTCTCCTTATATATACTAAAGCTCACTCTTCTTATTTACCAACTTGCCATTAATGAGTGCATAATGTCCAATTTGCCCTTACATGTAAGTCTTATAACATAACAGCTTAAGTGATCTTCCAACAATGTCCTTCCTAAAAACTGACATCTTGTCTCCTTATTTCGATCAGGTAGTTGAATTCATTTGATAAAACTTTCTTCTATAGAAATGTCCATCTATGTCTTACGAATCCATCGCTTCAAGAATCAGATCGATCAGAGCTCTATAGCTGAAGATATCTCCAAAATACTGAAGTCTGTTCTTCAGACCCGAGGCTGAACATTACACCGAGCTTCACTCCAGAAATTGAAAGTCTTAGAGGCTAAATTGTAGATCGGCTCCTTCATAACATTTGTAGCCCTATGTCTCTATTTTAATTTTAAAAAAGAATCAGATCAATCGAAGCTCTACCGATCGAGATATCTTCAAAATACTGAACCCTGTTCAAACTTTTACAACTGATCAGCTCACTTTGATCTAATCAATCTTTTCCAATTTAATTCCAAAACCGATCAATCTAGTATGGAAAGATAGAAAAATGTCTTAGAAATTCAACGCTTTAAAAATCAGGTCGATCGGATGTCGGATAAAGAAGTTATGGCCAAAAGAGTGAAAGGAGGTCAGAGCTCGGCCAGAAAATCAAAACTCGGCCAGAACGAAGATCGGTCGGCCAACAGAGGTCGGTCGACTAACAGAGGTCGGCCAATACCCAATCCGACCTTCAAACTTCTAACACTCATAACTTTTGACTCCGAGCTCAGAATTTTACAAACTTGGTATCTTTAGAAAAATAAAAGACAAATATAAAATTTTCAAGAAGGACTCAAAAACAAGTTCGGTTTCTAAAGGGGTCAAAAATGCACTCAAAGATGACTAATCGATAATCTCCTTAAAACTTTAAACAACACCTCAACTTGCAAACATCATAAATTTTGACCCAGAACTCCAAATTTGACAAACTCGGTGTCTATAGAAAGGTAAAAGAACCCTATACAACTTACATGAAGGTCTTAAAAATCAGATTGACCTCTAAATGGGTCAAAAACTCCACACAAAGTGACTGGTCGATCGGCTTCACACTAAACAACATCAAAACTTCTAACAATCATAACTTTCTACTCCCTTATCCAATATTTTCGTGCTTTATATCAATGGAAAGATAAAAACAAGCTCTACAATTTTCATGAAGAACTCCAAAGCAACTTCAACCTCTAGATAAGTCAATTGTTCAAATAAAGTTTCTGCCCTGTTAGCAATCACCTAAGCAATATCCAAACTTCACATTATCATATCTTTCAACCTCCACAACCAAGAATCACATATTATACATCATTTTAAAGCTATTCTAATTCTCTATAACTTTCACGTAAACCATTTACTCCAGTTCAAATCACATCAGTATGTCGATCGGCCTCAACGCACAATACACACAAATCTATACTTCATAGTATTTTTCCCAAAACAATGCCAAGTACACTTAACTTTGAAAACTCATAACTTTTGATTTCGATATCGAAAACTATCAAACTTTATGGCTACAAAAAGCTCTCAACATAATCTACAAATTTCATGAAGATAATTTCCTCAAAATCTGCCCAAATCAAAAAATCAACTCTCTACTCAAAAAAGTCAAACTTTCTAATTTCTTCAAAATTTTACACTTTTACTTTCTATTTCTTCAAAATTTTACACTTTCACTTTCTATTTCATGCTTTTCAACTCCATTTCAATCAACCCATTCACTTTAACTTTCATTACTCATACAACTCTACTCAAATTTCAAAGTTATCAAAACCAATCACTTCATTTCTCATCAATTTCCTTTAAACACAATAACATCTATAACACAATTCATATCCGAAAACACTCATTGAATTCATTTTAATATTTCTAATTTCCACCGAAAGTTCGGGGTCCAACACTGAAGGTAATAAGAAAGCCAAAGACCTCAAGTAGCTTAAAGATAAACTCCAAAATTATGAAAAAAGCTTTATTGAAATCTAGAACTTTTTGAATGTAATAGGAAAGTCAAAGACCTCAAGTAGCTTAAAGATAAACTCCAAAATTATGAAATAAAAAGCTTTATTAAAATCTACCTTAATTTCATTTTTTTGGAGAATTATTTCTAGAGTACCCCTTTAAGGGTTCTTATACAATTAAGATGATTTCACTAATTTGGATTCCCTTTAAGAAAGCTCCAAGATTATCACTAATAATAAATTGGAGAGTCCCTTTCATCTTATTCACCAATATTTTTATAGTAAAAAATTGACCTTAAGCCTCTAAAAGATGATGGATTGGGGATTTTAGGAGCCAGGCATAGAAAAGTGTTTTTTGTTTATTTGAGGAGCATAACTCTAGAAAAGAATTTTTTAATTGTTGATATCACTATACTGCTAATTTGAGGTCAAGATTTTTTAATGAAAAAGCAATTCAAACCTTTTGGGCTTTCTGACCATTCATGCAAAAACTGTTGAAACAATTTCATGATCAACCCTTTGCTTGGCTAGAGTGTGGGAAACATTTTGACCAATCCGAGTGCTAACAAAAGATCTGGGAGTACCAATAGAGGAGGTACACGGGGAACTAGCACTAATGGAGCTCTTAAAGAACTCCACTGCTTTATCTAGCAATTCGTTTTGGTTTGTGATCAAGAAGCCATCTTGAGAAACAATATAACATTTCTTGTTAGAATTTTTCCTTATCCATATTGAGTTGAAAAAGAATTGGTACATCTATCCCCCTCCTTTAGCTAACTAACTCTAGATCTTTGCTTTACTAAGGAGCCAAAGGCTTCTACTTTTCTCAAATGGTCTCTTAAGGCTATCTTTTTGTTCAATAAGAGAACACTATAGTCTAAATTGGTTGAAAGCCTTTGGTTAATCTTTATAAGCTTTTCCTTAGCTTCCAAGCCTACTTTTTAAGAGTTGAGGCCTCTCATAACATTTAGAATTTTTAATTCCAACTTGACTCTTTTTTGAGAAAGTTTTATATAATAATAAAAATCTCAATACCGCAAGTGTACAGATCGTATCTTGTAGTATCAAGGGTATCATTCCCACGAAGACTAATAGACACCTAAACAACTTGAAAAGAATGTTGTTTAAGGTACTAAGAATTGATTCAAATTAAAGTAAATAAATAAAATAAAAAATAAAAATGAAAAAGTAGGAATTAAACAATTGAGCTACCAATGAAATTAATATTAATCAAATATGAAGAATTAGGAATTATTCTATCCTTATTTTGTTTCCCTTTAACTTGCTAATTCAATTTATTTTTGATCCTAGATATCCTAAAGTTTTGATCATACTCTCTCGAGATCTAATCAAAAAACCCTAATTGAATTCGATATTTACATATTTATATTCTCTCGATTCATAAACCTACTTCTGACTTATTCAATTAGGTTTGAAGCAATCCTATAGACAACTAATTTCACAATTAAGATCTCTATTCAATTGTTCGTTAATCGGATAATTATAGATCTATTAAGTGAGTAACTCTCGTTAGACTCTTTAAGACTAATAACTTGATTCACTCTCTTGATTTGTTTCCAAGTATATGCACGAAAATTATCACAAACATTCATCAATGTATTTAATTCAACAAGAAATAAAGTTCACAAAATAATTCCAAAATAATCCTTAAATATGGATTTATAAATTCATAATCATGTTAAACATCTTAGAATTCCAAGTAAACATTTAATACTATGAAATAAATAAAGGGAAAATAGTAAAAACTAATTGAAGTCTTGATCTGGAATGTTGGAAATTCTCAGAAGCTTTCTTTGATCTCTCCTCTTTGATCTGCTTTTATATAGTGGTTGTTGCCTCTTTTTAGTGTTTTTCATGTTTTTTTAATAGTGTATGAGGGTTTAGGTTGTTTCCTGATTTAATTTGGTTTAAAAAATAGTCACAAAACCATAAAATATAAAAAAATCTCACATTTGGAAACACCTCATGTCACGATCATTCATGTGGCACGATCGTGACCTTTGTGAATTTTCCTTCCCTGTCATGATCATACATATGGTTCCTTGTCATGATCATGCATGCTGTCATGATCGTGACAAAGAACCATGCAACATTCCTTGGCTTCACCATGCACAATCGTGCATGCATCTAACATCTTCTCTATTCTTCAAATTTCCTATATCTAAACACTCATAAACAAATCAAACACCTCTTGAAATAAATTATTGCTTTAAATCAAACAAACACTTAGGACACATACAAACACTAATAATAACAAAATTCTAATTCTATACACATGATAATCATCTAAATAATACTTAAAAATACACTTAAACACTTAGAAAAACATATGACAATCTGCAACTATTAGCATCCCCACACATAAACCTTTGTTTTACTCACGCAAAACTAAAAACACAAACAAAACAAAACCAAAACACAAAACCATATATTCACATAATCATACAGCATACAATAATGATACAATGGAATCAAATCTTATGGAATTAACTTAATCTCAAACATTAATCACTTAATTAGCTTATTCCTTTCATGTTTAAGTGCTTTAATTTGAATATACATATCAATCAAATATTAACACCCTATCACTTGCATACATGCATTTATGATTAGTGATCAATAGAAAAACGCAAACTATTACTAAGTATCTTTTCATGAAAATTGTTGCTATTAAAAAAACAATAGGTTTTATTTATTATAACACATTGTTTTAAATTTTCTTTAATGATAATATAGTCTTTTAATGCGAAGGGAAACACCTTATCATGAATATCCCATGGTTACTTAACTAGGTCACATTTTTTATTTAGCTTGGTTGGAGTGTTATTCTAGCCTTTTGTCAAGAAGACAATTTTTTTTATGAATGCCCTAGTTACTCAGCTATATCATAACTGTCAATTAAGTACCAACTCTTTCTTAACCCAATTTTATTAAAAAGGGCTAGCAGAATATAAATTTAACACATTTTTTATTTAATTTTATAGCCTACCTTGTGTCTTCTTAGTTAATCACTCTTATAAAAGGTTACTAACAATGCTAACTAATTCAATTGATTATAATTATCAATTTATAAAAAAAGTCATAAAGTGAAAAAATAGGTGTTATATCCTAATTAGTATACATATTCATCCCAAAGACACTTAAATCACAAAATTCTCATGTTACTATGACTTTACAATTTAAATAACCAAGTTTGAAATAAGTAATTCCATTCAATTCGCACCATTGATACATTCACACAAAGTATGCAACATGCAACAAAATGTTCACTTAATGTCAACCTAATCAAAACTAACAAAATGCAAATGCAAAATTCACACATATATGGCATATCAATGTATAAACATCTCTACACTTAAACAACACATTATCATTAATGTGAGAAACTAGACAGTACACATAAAAATAAATAACAATAATTAAAAGATTATAGCAGAAAAACTTATGGAAACTGAGGCGGTGATGGTGTGGGTGAAAGAATCTAAACACCTTGAATAGGGAAATACTTCAGTTTCTTCTTTATACCATGTCATTGTTGACATTGATGGCCCACAAGCCCATTCATTTGCGCCTCTATGGTGTTTAAGCATTCTTCCATGCTCTTTTTATTTTCTAAAACTATGTTAATCACTTTCTCCCAGTTTTTCTCTTCGTCCTCCTCAGTTTCTTCACTAGATGGGAAATTTGTTTAGTGTGGTGCCAACACGGAACTAGAGGTCACCTATCTAGTATTGTATTTTTACTTATGATTTTGAACTAATATCTAGTAGTGTCATGTTATAGACTTGTAAGATCTTAACTAGCCTTAAATGCGTATGATTTAGAAACTTAGGAAAAATAGCAGTTAGTCCATCAAAAGACACACCATGAAATTGAGAAAATGCAATAATAAGGAAACCTATGCCAAGATAGCTAATTTAATTATTGAGAGAAGTAACCATTGTTTGAAAAATATGGGTTAAAGTAAAAACTTGTAACTTATGAACCATACACCAAAGTATGAATAATTCTTTATAAGAACATTTGTTACTATGACATTTTGCAAACAAAGTGTGACACTTAAATTTATGTAATAACAAATGTTTAGGACTAATAATAACATTATTATGTGCCTTTTTGATAAAAAGTTAAGTAACCCCATTAATTGCTTCCAATATTGTTTAACGTGAAAGTTTTCATATTTTTCAATAATTTTTGATTTCAAAAACCCACAAATGTCTTCCATAATATTATAGTCCAAATTATAAGGTTGTCCCCATAATCTAAACTAAAAATTATCTAATTGCCACAACTCAAAATGTAAAGTTGTTTAAAATTCGAGGGATAAATCTATATAAACAACGAAATCAAAATGAATAAAAGTTTCTCAACTAATTTTTGCACTTAAAGTCTTAATTGATTCCCTCAATCCTAGATTTTCTATGATATTGAAATCAAAATATCGTGGTGTAGTAACAATTCTAAAGCAAAGTGTTTGGAATCTTATACCTTCTTCTTTCAAGTATATTGTAAAAGGTGCTCCAAAATCCACAACCCTATCATGTGCACCATCCAACACTACTTTGGATTTCCCCTTCAGTGTTGAGCATTTGGCACTTTTCTCGATTCTTAGATCAATGAGTGCATATATAACCTAAAAAATTAACCAAGAAACACAACAAAAACATGCAATAATACCCAAAAAATGTGTGAGAGAAAAATGTAGAGAAATCTTGTAACACTCACTCAAAAGATATGATTTCTTGTGGAAATCACTAGATTCATGTAAAAGGAATGATAATCCAGGTGAAATATGAAAGCAAATAGTGAAAAACCAAGAAATATTGAAGAGAGATTTGAGAGAAATAGAAATCTTTGAAGGTGGCTGAATTTTAGAGAGAGAAGTGAGATGTGGAAGAAGCAAAAAGAGATTTTAAATGGTTAAGATTAGAAAAAGGGTAAAGTAGCATTTATTGGTGTGAGTCATGAGTGTGGCATCTTTCACATTTGGTAAGATTTTGCATAGGGCACGATCATGACAGAAGGTTTCTCACCTCGCCATGCCCTATCGTGCCTCTATGCATGATTGTAACATGGCTGGAATTAGCCAGCTTTGTCCCATTTTGTTCATTTTACCGCATATAATCCCTAAAACTTGTGTCCTAACTTGTAGTGACTTTAAAAAATGAGAATTAACAATCCAAATACATTAAAATAAGAATACTAGAATTCAAGAAAAACCTAACTATATAACATTCTAAGTTATGGTAATTAGCATGACCTTTCATCATTCCAATTTGTTTAATGAATTGAAAGGAAAGAAATCACTTCCATTTTTTGAAAAAATACTCCTTCGGGATATGATTTACACCTTTATCTATTCACCTCGAAGGTTTCTTTATTTTGATTATCCAATTCTAAATCTCCATGCGCACATTCTTGGGTCACTTGGAAAGGTCCACTCCATCATAACTTAAGCTTTTTGGGAAACAACTTCAATGTCAAATTATATAGTAAAATCACTTATCCTACTTTAAACTCCTTTTTATTAATGAGAATCATGCCATTCCTCAATCCTTTCCTTATATAACTTAATATTCTTATATGCATGCAATCTAAGCTTGTTAAATTTGTTAAATTGTGTAAGTGTTTCTCACTTGCTTTCTTCCTGTCAAAATTTAAGGCTTTTATCACCTAGCATGCTCTTTACTCGAACTTTATAGGTAGGTGACAAATCTTACCATAAATAAGCTAAAATGAGGTCGTATCAATTAGAGTTTTGAAGGTGCTTCGATAGCCCATAGAGCATCATCCAACTTCAATGTCTAATCCTTCCTTGAATTACATATGATCTTCTCTAATATTATTTTAAGCTCACAAAAAAATGTGCTCTATTGCTAATCATGGCTCATAGCACTTCAAATTGATTGAATAACCTCTTGATAAATTTCTACACCACTTTTCCATCATTTATTAGGGTTGTCACTGCTTCAGCCCATAACGATACATAATCCACTATGACTAACATATATGTGTTCCCTATAGGGGATGAAAAATGGTTCCATGAAATCTAGTTCCCACACATCAAACACTTGCACTTCCAAAATTTTAGGTAATGGCATCTCATCGCTCTTTGAGATGTTCCCCACTCTTTGACATCTATCACATTTTGCCAAAAAATTTTGAGCATCTTCAAACAAATTTGGCTAATAAAAACCACATTCTAAGACTCTTGTTGTATTCTTGTTCGCCCTATAATTCCTAGCATAGATAGATTCGAGGCACTACATTAGTATGTTTAACATTTCTTCCTTTGGAGCACACTTCCTTATCAATCCATTAGCATATGTCCTATAGAGGATTGGGCTATCCTATAAATAATGGTTACACTCATACAAGAATCATTTTCTCTATTGATAAGAAAAATCTATGGGTAGGATACCACCTGCAACGTAGTCTGGTATATCAGCATACCATGGTACCATAAGGTAGTTTAGCAATATCAAGGTCTGATCGGGGAATTGTTCATTAATTTCCTTACTTTACCCTTTGTTTAAGACGTGATAAGTGGCCAACTACTAAATTTTTCACTCCCTTTTTGTCCCTAATAGTAATATTGAATTCTTTTAAAAGTAGCCCCCATAAGATAAGCCTTGGTTTCATGTCTTTCTTAGTAAAAAAAAAGCATTGTGTGATTGGTAAAGGTGATCACCTTACAACCCATCAAAAATTGTCACATGCAAACACGACCACTAAAAATTCCTTCTTAGTAGTTATGTAATTGAGTTAGGCCCCTTTTAATTTCTTGCTTGCATAGTAAATTACATACAACATTTTTTCCTTTCTTTTTCCTAAAACACAATCTATAACTTGGTTGCTAGAGTCGCACAAGATTTCAAATGATAATAACCAATCTGATGACGTTGAGATCGATACTAAATGAATGCCTCCTTTAATCTATTAAACACAAATAAAAAAGTATCATTAAAAAATGAAAGGCACGTATTTGAATAACAATTGTAAGTGTTGGAGTTATGTAAATGTAGTGCCCTGAAAAGCAAGTGTATTTACATGTACATTAATCTTCTTCAGTTACAGTTTTGTAATGGAAATATTTATTATTAATAAAATAAAAGAGTTTGGTTTTAATGAGCATTATATATCTAATCATAAGGTACCAAGATTCTTTTGTAAGTAATATAAATATACATAGAGATGTATGGGAAACATGTATAACATGTATATCATTAGAATCTAAATTAATGGATTCACAGTTGAATAATCAAGTTGGTTGCTTGATTATGGTTTAGACTGTAGTGTTGCGATTTATCTCCGTGTAAGTAAAGGAGTTTACTTCAAGGGAATGATGAGTTTCATATCATGATAGTAGTTGACTATCGATAATGGCACTATTAAATGAATCTAGAATCAAGTATGTTTTCAAGATTTTTGTGGGTCGTTACTTTAATCTTAAAACATACAACTTAAGCAATCGCTTATTATGAACCACAATCTTGATGAGTAGTGAACTCGTATGTGTTTCATTATAATTCTTAATATGATCGAAATGGATTTTTATAGAGTATTAATTCAGTGTCTGCATGTTGAAATTATTAATTGAAACATGTATAAAAGAACATTCACTCAAATAAAGAGTTTATAGTGATATCATCACTTCTAGATGTTTTAAGGAGATTTAGTGATTAAACTAGCGCCAGTAGTTTGATGGACTAGCTACCCATCAAGTCTTAACACTAAGATGAGATCTTGTGTGTTAATCACCATATAAAGTAAAACGGGAGATCTAGAAAGAAAAACTAACATAAGGTCAAAATGGTAATTTCACCCTTTATTGTGCGGATGACTATAATAAGGTTCTAAATAGGGTTTGTAATTGGACATAAAATATGTGTTCTCATAATATTTAATAATTCAAGAGTTCAACTAATTGTCTTTAGTGGAATGACATTTAGATAATAAGTTAGAATTAATTTTAATGAGATTAAATTAATTATAGGTTTATTGGAGCTTGAATCATCAAAGTCCAATAAAATTGCCTACTTGGCTTCAAGGAGGGTTATCAAGTAAAGTAAGAAATATAAATGGAGGTTTTAGAAGCTCATAATTGAATGTTGAGTTTGCACTAATTAATGGTTAATTAGAAGCCCAAATGTTTATTTAGAAATGGTCTAGACTTTGGTTTAATGTAATTGATTAGATTAATTATATTAAAACAATTTTTTTAAAGAAAGGAGTAGCAATTTCAGTTTTAATGGAATGATCGTGCAGTTGCACATTTGACATTAAACTGCTACATAAAGATGGTTTTTATTATGGTTTATCATCATTAAATGGAGTTATGAACTTACCATTAAATGGTTTAATGGTTATCTTTTAATGTTGGCATATAACCTTTTAGCATTCATTGGATTAAAGAAGAAAGATATGCATTGGATAGACCATCTTCCTTCTTCCATCTTCCAAAACTGAAATTGGTAAGTCATATTTAGGTTAATAGTCTTTTCATATAGTCATCTTAAAGATAAATGAGAAGAGTCTCATTTATTGGCTACTTGATGATTGATTAAAGTAAGAAGTGATGCATTAGATGCTATTCTCTTCTTCCGTTCCATGCATAACCGAAATTGAGTGTGTAAGAAAGTGTTCTTGCATGGCTTGACTCTCTCTATCCTTTTATGCATGAGTGAGATGAAATTTGCAAGAGACGAGTCTCATTTTTTGTTCATTTCTTCTAAGAAAAATCTCCTCCAAACATTTCTTCTCCTTTCCCACTAAAGGAGTTTGTTAACCAAGTTATCCTGGAAGAACAAGGGGTAAATCAAATTGGTTGAGGATACAACAATAAGGAGAGGATAGATTGACAAAGAAAATGATTCAAAAGCAAAGGCTTTGGATATGAGAAGAAGAGAAGATAGCGCAGCGAGGAATTAAAGCCATAGCGAAGGAGTCGGTAATATCACTATCTTGTTTATGTTTAATATTATCCTTATACCATATTATGTATAGATTGGCACGATGATATGGATATATTGGTTCCACTGCAAATAATATTTCTAAAAAGTTTTGAAATCTACCTGTTCTCTAAATATGTCATACTTTCTTTTCCCAATCCAACAATTGGTATTAGAGCTAGTTTCTAATGCATGATTTCGGTTCCTATATGATTGATGCATGGGTTGGCAATCATTTTTTGTATGCTGCATATTTTTATGTGATAGAAATATATATGGTGTATGTGTTGCTCTTTTGGTTGTCCATATAAGTTAAATTTACCATATAAGATTTCTTCATTTTGTTGTAACAAGGAGGGTAGTCTATGATCACCATGTTTCCTCCTTGGCTTCATTTTCCTGTTTTCTTTGATTTTGTAATGTAGAAATTGATGTAATGATGAAGATGGAGCAGCCATGGATTGAAGAAATGGAGAGGTAAAGGTTTCGGTGTATCCTTTTGTGTATTGGCATAGTTTCAGTTTTGTGAAAACAAAGATGCTGGAATTTTGTTTCAAGGAATCAAGTTTTGGTTTTGATAAAATACTAAGTGCTGGTTTTTTGTTTTAATGGAATGAGTTTCAGTTTTAATGAAAACAAGTGCTGAAATTTTTTTTTCCTGACAAAGATTCGGTTTTATGAAAATCTAGTGCCGAAATTTTTATTTTCAAAGTGACAAATTTTGATTTTTATAAGTGCCATTACATTTTATTTACCGAATGGGCTGGATCACGTGAGCGAAGAGTTCGAAGTGGAAGATCTAAGTCCAAGAAGAATATTTTGAGCCTAAAAGGCTTGTAATTTTTTTTATGTTTCTAGGATGGACAATCAAAAGTGGCTTAATTAGTTCATGTGATGAATGGAGAAATGAATGCAAATAATATGTGATATTAAGTGATTGCATGTCATTTAGAAAATTGCCAACCCTAGGCCTTGCCATGCATTCATTATGTATGAGATATATACTGAAACAATATGGGATGAAAAATAAATGACATCTATACAAGATGATATTTAAAACTTAAAGCCCAAAAAAATTGAATGGGAGAGGATGCTCATGTGAGAGTCCACGGTCTCCAAATGATGGCCCATTTGCATGTGGTGAAGTGTTACTTCCCATCGGAGGGCATGAATCCTAGATCTTGTATGGTTTGGGTCTCCTTAAGAATAAATCCACTTATTGTTAGCAAATGTGACCTCCCACCGAGGCATGGTTTGCAAGTATCTTTAGTGAATAAATCAAATGGTTAAACACTCAACACTTTTATCAATAAACTACCCACCGTATCTCTGTTGGTAAAAGTATGGACCAAATTATGATGCTTTTAAAAAAGTTGGGCATGAGACGCTTGGTAATTTTTGAGTGGGAGGGTCTCAGTTTTTCTTTTAATGGATAAGATGGCTCACTATCACTTAGTCTGTTATAGATAAGAAAAATAACCATCGTATAATGTTTTAATTTTTTAAGTTTTGTGAAATCTATCATTATGCATACATGCATCATGATTTTATACAAAGTTCCAATATTATTGACTAGTATGTTCATGTTTTAATAATTTATATTTTTAGACATTATCAACCACAAAATGAATCCACTCACCCTGCTCTTATCAAATAAAAAATTGGAAAACAAAAACATTTTTAATGAATGGAAACATAACCTTGACATTGTTCTTCAATATGAACGTATTTTATGGGTGTTAACCAAAAATGAGCCTACACCTCTGGGTGAAGATTCAACTCCTGAGATAGTCCAACTACACGAGCATTGGTAGAATACTGATAAGACTACTAAGTGTTATATTCTAGCTTCTGTCAGCGGTATGTTGCAAAAGCAAATTGCTTGTATAAAAACTGCTATCTCAATGGTTCATTACCTACATGAGATGTTTGGTGTAAGGACTAGGTCTGCAAGATTGAAAACTATTCAAACCTTTCATAATCTTAAGCAGAAACCTGGTGAACCAGTGCAGGATTACATGATGAAGGTAATCTCTACAGTCACTAAGGCTGAGATGCTTGAGACGGAAATGGATGCAGACACATAGATGATTATGATCATCAATAGCTTAAACTCTTCTTTTCAGCAGTTTATGTTGGACCACGATCCTTGAGTGAAAATTTAGAAATAATAAATAAAATCAAATGAGTGTTTTGTATGTGATTTCTGTTATAGATGATTATGATATTGGAATGTGAATTATGTATGGATGGTAAGTTGAGGAACTTTAAGTAAGAATTATGGTTATATATGTGAGATATTATGCAAAAGAAAGAGAGAAATTTAGTAAATGACATGATGCTTTTGAATGAAAGGAATCATATGCATTGAAGTTAAGTGTAGAATGAAAATGTGTATGCTGATTTAAGGGAAATTAGGGAATGATTGAAATAGAATTGGCCAAAGTTGCCTTCTTTGAAGTTGTAGCTTGTTCTTTTATCTTTTCAACGAGACTAAATATGCAAGTTTTTGAGATAAGAATTAAGAGTTATAGTTGATACAAGTTATGATGTTATATCAGATTGATGTTAGTGACAACTTTGACAAATGTTTGAGAATTGTGGTTTTGAAGAACCAATTTAGTTGAGTTTTTGAGAAGATTGTGAATTGAATTTGTTGTTTCGATTATTATGAAGAGTTATCCATTTGAATAAGTAAATATGTGAAGATTATAAGTGTATATGATGTTAGTTTGGATGTAAGAAACAATGGAAAAAGGTTTAAAGAGGTTTTGGAAAATGCATGTCCGTTAAACGAACATGGGAGTCCATTAAACGGACCTTCTCGGGTCAAAAGGACCCTTTGCTGTGCCCACGTCCGTTAAACGGACATGGAAGTCTGTTAAACGAACTTTTATGGGTCAAAAGGACCCTTTGTTGTGCCTATGTCCGTTAGACGGAACGGACTCACTCGGATGATTTGGTACACTTTGGCCCGAATGTGTCCGTTAAACGGACACTCACGGGTCAGCTTGTGAAAATTGTGATTTTTGACAGTTTTAGAGGTCGAATCTGATTTTGTGGTCTTCATAAGAGTTGTATATCTTGAAGTCTAATTTCTAATAGTCCAATAACGAAAGAAATCCGATTTCTATATTGAAAGTTATGGCGTTTGCGCCAAAAGAGTTTCAAATCGATTTAGGGTTTGAACATGTTGAATTATTTTGATCATAACTCACTCATCCGACCTCGGATTGAGGTGATTCTTGGAGAAATGAATTCCTAAGACATGTATCCTTCTCTCCATAAAAATTTGTATCATTTGGAGTTGAATTGAAAGAGTTTGATTGAATCTTATGATATCGGAATGATTTGTTTCATTCTGATCTTGCTATTTTCCTTCCTCATCCGACCTTGTCAAATCTTTTGCTTATATCTTTTCCGTCCGACATCTGAATGACTTGGTTCTCAAAGCATTGGATTCCTAAGACAATTAATTTTATTTTTATGAAAAATTATAAAAATTTAGATATTTAATTGAGCAAGATTATTTGAATCAAAGTGAGACAGGAAAGTTTCTGGACATAGTTCAGTATTTTGTGAAATTCGGGATCTGTGGAGATCCGATCGAAGCAATGTTTGAGGCAATATAAAATTAAGACATAGGGATACAAGTCATATGAAGAAATTAAATTTCAATTTAGCCTTTAAGAATGCCAATTTGTGGAAGGAATTGAATTGCTAGAAAATGTGTTAGTAGAATGATATGTCCAACATGTTTGGACTATAACTTTTGATGTAGTGCTCCGAATTGGATGATTTTTGTGGCATTATGAAATTAAGACATAGAGGAATAATTATATACAAGGAAAATTTGACAAATTCCTTCAATTTGATAGTGTGAAACATGTCCGCAAGTAAGAATAACTTGAAGGAAAGTGTAGGGGCAATTTTGGAATTAGGCTAAGGAGTAAGGGTAATTTGGTCAATTACTACTCATTTAAATGACATGGCATATAAACGTTAAGTGGGATGCTGTAAAATGATAAGAATCTCGATTTTTCTAGAGGAAGAAAGAAGAAATAAGAAGAAAGAAGAGAGAAAGGAGAGATTTTCGATGGAGAAGAGGGAGAAGGTGGAAGATGAAGCTAGGGTTTCAGATTTTAGAGGTTCCAAGCTTGGTTTTTCATTGATTCATGAAGGAAAAAGAGGGAAGGAGAAGAGAGATACCTTCCAAGCCAAGCAATTTTCGAAATTTAAGAAGATAAAGGTAAGAGATGATTTTGATCTTTAGGTTTTTAGTGAGTTTTGGTTGATTTGGCTTGAGATTCATATGGGTTTGTGATTTATGTAATAAATTTTGAGAAGTATGATGGTTATGATATTGAATTTGGTTGATTATGGCTTAGGTAATTTTAAGATGGAAGAGAGAGAGAAGTAAAGATCAAATTGAAGTATTGGATAAGATTATGGCATGGGATTTAAGGTGGGTAATGTGTTTATCTTTCAAATTATAGGCTAACTATAAGTGTTGGTTTTATAAATTATTTTTTTACAATTGATTTTGGAAAGATTATGAATTGTTAAGCTCATTATTCCCAAATGATTTAAGAAGTTCCTCTAATCGTTTTCAGACAATTTTCTTTAAATGATTTAAATTGTTTATTAAATGGATTTTTGAATAAATTGATAAAGTTGAAATACGCATGTAAGTTCATTGTGTTAAATTGATTGATAATTTGATAATGTGAACTTGTGTGATATTGTGAATGATAGACTTTATGTTGAAATCGAGATGACATGAAAAGTTCAAATTCGATATATGCCTTCGGGCAAATTGTCTTTCAAGCATTATTATGTGTTTCATGGGTTTGGTTAGGTCCCTCATGTGGAGTCAGTGCACTGGTCTCATTCTTAAAGCCTTCTCCCGGCTGCCCGCTAGTGGCCATGGAGCTTCGATTTCAGACTCCCATATGTGTTCACGGCTGCACAGGACCGCTTTGCGGAAATGTGCAGTACGTCCTGTTTTATGGACCGACCCAAACCGTTTGATGTGTTTGATGTGTTAAGTATTTTTGCTTGTTTAGAATGTGCTGCATTTAGATGTGAAGCATTTCATGTTTTCAATGGTTTGAAATTACAAAAAATGAGAAATTGGGATTTCCAACTATGAGAGTTTTGCAAAACTGTTTGTAAATGTTTATGAAAGAATTTTTAAAATTAAAAAGTTTTTGGGAAATGAATCTTTGATGTTTTCGATCAACTAAAATAAGGTTTGAAAATGTTTTGCTTATCTTTTGATTTATAAACATGTTATCCACGAGCTTCCGAGCTCACCCCCCCTTTCATCCCCATCTCCAGGTATTCGAGCAGGAGATCGGATGAAAGACGTCAAGACATCAGTATTTGTACATGTTTTGTACTTTGTGCATTTGGTTTAAGATTACTGAAATTGGTATATGGCTTGGAATTCCATTAGAGCATTGTAAGCATGTAGTTCATGATGTATATTGGATTATGATATTGTATAAGAACTTGAATTATGGAATTGGAAATGTATTGGCTATGGATGGTGCATTTTGGTTTTGTATACAAATTGAATTGAATTATGAATGTAATTGGGATATATATGTATGGATATGGATGAATGTGTTTGATGATGGGATATGAATTGTGATGATTTATAAATATGATTGGTTTTGGGTTTGATGGAAGTATTAATTTGTATATGGGTTAATGGGAATTGTATATGAGTTTAAATATGGTGTATAAATACGATTTGGATATGAAAAATGACTTGAAGTGGTCTAGAAATAGGATTCCGTTTTGCTGAGATCCCGGACGGAGGGTTCGGTGGTTTTTGATGTATGTGTAATTGTCTGGAATTTATAGAAGTGAGTTTTACACCTTGCAGGTTTGGGTTTTGTTCATGTGCAACCGTTATGCTGCTCGATTTTTGTAGGGTAACATATGGATAAGTATATTAGTGTATAAATTTATGGGTTTATTTGCATGAGTGTGAAATTGCTATGGCAAGAAATGAGAAAAAGGATAAGAATATGTTTCGTTATGAAGATATTGAGTTATCGCATAATTAAGAAGATCGTGATTAAGGATTGAGATTTATATGAGGAAAAAAAAGAAAAAAAATTTCTTTTACTGATTTTCGGATTGGTTAGTCCAAGGTTTCCAACACTATAATTAAGATATTTGTATCGGATGTTGGTTTCAGTCTTATTTTCTTCGACTCGATCCGTTTGTTTCTTATTCGCATTCGATTTTCATTTGTATTCGATCCTATTAGCTTCGCTTTTGTTTCATTTCATTCGCTTTGGATTTCGATTACATTTGTTTTCGAATAAGGTTCAACCCACTTTTCATATATGTTTCGATTTCCGTTAACCGCTTTTCAGACGCGTTATCAGAGCGAGAAGTAAAGTGTTAAGTTTTAAACAGTTGGGTCTCAGATCCAATAGTTTAAGTTGGACTATGAGCTCAACAACAAGGATTACACCTTGAGTGAGTTGATGAATACCCTCAAGAGCATGGAGGAGATATTGAATATCAAGGCTCATGGGCCTGAAGATATTGTAGCATCTTCTTCTAAGCCAAAGGGTAAGGGCAAGCAGAAGAAGAAGGGTCCAATGAAAAAGAAGGCCCAAACAGGGGTCAAGGCCAAACCCATGAAAAAGAAGGCCAAAGAGAACATCAAAGGAAAGTGTTTCCACTATGATGAGATGGGCCACTGGAAAAGAAACTATCCATTATACCTTGAGTCCCTCAAAAGCAGACAAGGTATGGGTTTCCTAAGTTTGTTAAGAACAAAAAATGTGGCAGATTTATCTATTTCTTAGATATTAGATTCAGGAGCTACTAACCATGTTTGCAATTCTTTGCAGGGGTTCCAGCAAAGGAGAAGACTACCTAAAGGCCAATTTCAAGTCAAAATAGCAGATGGTTCCTATGTTCAGTGGGAGTAGTTATCTTGGACTTTCCTAGTGGTCATATGTTATATTTGGAGGATGTTTATTATATGCCAATGATTGTAAGGAACATGATTTTTATTTTTTGTCTAATAAAATCTGATTATTCCTTATATTTTGGAAACGTTGTTTCAATATATGAGAATAAGAATTTTATTTGTGATGCAATAATTAAACAGGGATTGTTCTTTATAGAACAGCCTCACTAAACACCATAGAATTGATAAAACCAAGACAATCCAATGACTCTAGCATTAATTCAAAATATCTGTGGCACTTAAGAATGGGTTATATCAATCAGAAAAGACTTGACAGGTTAGTAAAGGGTGGGATCCTTATGGGCATGGATAGTGATCCATTACCCACCTGTGAATCTTGTATTGAAGGAAAAATGACCAAAGCCTCATTTCCTTCTAAAGGAAACAAATCTGAGTCCACGTTGGATCTGGTACATACTGATGTGTGTGGGCCCATGAACGTAGAAGCTAGAGGAGGTTATGAATATTTCATAACCTTTATAAATGATTACTCAAGACATGGCTATTTGTATTTGATGCATAAAAAGAGTGAATCTTTTGAAAAGTTCAAAGGATTCAAAGCTGAAGCTGATAAGCAACTAGGCAAGCCTTTAAAACAACTTTGATCAGATCGAGGTGGTGAGTACTTATCTAGAGAGTTCCAGTAATATTTAATTGACAATGGAATTGTTTCCAATTTGTCAGCTCCTCGAATACCTCAACATAATGGTGTAGCTGAGAGGAGAAATAAGACTCTATTGGAAATGGTAAGATAAATGATGTCCTACGCTAGCCTTCCAGAATCGTTCTAGGGATATGCCATACAAACGAAAACATATCTTCTTAATTTTGCTCCATCCCAATCGGTGCCTAAAACACTTAGAGAGTTATGGACTGGCCGAGTACCTTCGTTGAGGTACTTAAGGATTTGGGGCTGTCCAACCCATGCTGTAAAGTCTAAATCCGCAAAGATGGAACCAAGGCCAGAAGTATGTTTGTTTGTAGGATATCCTATGGGAACTCGAAGGTATTATTTTTACAGTCCTCAGGATAGGAAGGTATTTGTGTCGACAAATGCGACCTTCTTAGAGGAAGAGTTTGTGAGAAATCACAAAGGAAGATGTGAAGTAGTACTAAAGGAGTTAGCTATTTCATCCAAACCAAGAGTTGATATGGATATAACAGAACAAGATATTGAAATGTATTCAAGAATTGAATTGGAAGTGTAACCTGAAAATCATATTGTGCCTAGACGTAATGGGAGGGTTATGAGACAACCAGATAGGTATCTAGGTCTAGGAGAAGGCTTAATTGCCATCTCATATCAAGAAGAAATGGATCCCATTACGTATACTCAGGATATTGATGCAGAAAAACGGTTTAAGGCAATGGAATTAGAAATAGATTCCATATACACTAATGAAGTTTGGGTCCTTGTAGATCTACCACTAGGTATAAAAGCCATAGGGTGTAAATGGATCTATAAAAGGAAAAGAGGATCGGATGGAAAGGTAGAGATCTTTAAAGCTAGATTGGTAGCTAAAGGCTATACTCAAAAAGAGGGTATAGACTATGAGGGGACTTTTTGTCCGGTTGCCATGCTTTAGTCCATCAGGATTCTTTTAGCCATAGCAGCCTATTTCGATTATGAAATATGACAAATAGATGTCAAGATCGTATTTCTTAATGGGGATCTTGAGGAGACCACTTATATGGCCCAACCAGAAGGTTTCATTGAGCTAGGAAATGAGCATAAGGTAAGTTGCAAAGGTCCATTTATGGACTTAAGCAAGCATCTAGGTCTTGGAACATTAGGTTTGATAAGTCTATCAAAACCTATGGATTCATACAAAACCTAGATGAGCCTTGTGTTTATAAAAGAATACAAGAAGTTAAGGTTACTTTCCTAATCCTGTATGTTGATGAGATTCTGCTCATTAGGAATGATGGGAGAATGTTATCTACGGTTAAGGGATGATTGAATGAATAGTTTTCAATGAAGGATTTGGGAGAGGCTTATTATGTTCTAAGGATCAAACTTATAAGGGATCGTAAGAACAAATAGATAGTCTTGTCTCAATTAACCTACATCGAGAATATGCTCAATAAGTTTACCATGCAAGATTTTAAGAGTGGTTTCACACCTATTAGACATGGAATCAAACTTTCAAAGGAACAAGCACCTAAAACCCAAGAGAAGGTTGAACGCATGCGTAACATTCCATATGCTTCGGCAGTTGGAAGTTTGATGTATGCAATGCTTTGCACTAGACCGGATATCTGTTATGCAGTGAAACTGGTAAACAGATTTCAGTCCAATCTAGGAATGAAACATTGGATTGCGGTTAAGTGTATATTTAAATATCTTCGTAGGACGAAGAACTTAATGCTTGTTTACTCTGGAAGTAATCTTATTCTGATAGGATATACAGATTTTGATTTCTAATCAGATGTTGATTTAAGGAAATCAACTTCTGGTTCTATATTTACTTTAGGAGGTGGAGTCATGGTCTGGAGGAGTGTCAAGCAATCTTGTATTGTTGATTCAAATATGGAGGCTAAATATGTTGCTGCTTATAAATCAACAAAGGAAACAGACTGGCTCCAGAAGTTCCTAAATGACTTGGAGGTAGTTCTAGAGGCAAAAAATCCATTACACTTTATTGTGATAATATTGGGGCAGTGTCTAATTCTAAAGAACCTCAAAATCACAAAGCTGCCAAACATATTGAGTGAAAGTATCATCTCATAAGGGAGATAATACAATGTGGAGAGGTGGATGTGGTAAAGATTCCCATGGAGCAAAACTTTGTTGATCCGTTTACGAAGACGGTGTCTCAAAAGAGTTTTGAGGGTCACCTAACAGGGATGGGAATGAGGGATATGTCAAACTTGCTTTAGGGAAAGTGGGAAATTGTTGAAGTTATATAAATATAGTGCCCTAGAAAGCAAGTGTATTTACATATACCTTAATCTTCTTCAGTTACAGTTTTGTAATGGAAATATTTATTATTAATAAAATAAAAGAGTTTGATTTTAATGAGCATTATATATCTAGTCGTAAGGTACCGAGATTCTTTTGTAAGTAATATACATATACATAGAGATGTATGGGAAACATGTATATTATTAGAATCTAAATTAATGGATTCACAATTGAATAATCAAGTTGGTTGCTTGATTATGGTTTAGATTATAATGTTGCGATTTATCTCCGTGTAAGTAAAGGAGTTTACTTTAAGGGAATGATGAGTTTCATATCATCATAGTAGTTAACTATCGATAATGGCACTATTAAATGAATCTAGAATCAAGTATGTTTTCAAGAATTTTGTGGGCCGTTACTTTAATCTTAAACCATACAACTTAAGCAATCGCTTATTATGAATCACAATCTTGATGAGTGGTGAACTCGTATGTGTTTCATTATAATTCTTGATATGATCGGAATGGATTTTTATAGAGTATTAATCCAGTGTCTACTTGTTGGAATTATTAATTGAAACATTTATTAGGGAACATTCACTCAAATAAAGGGTTTATAGTGATATCATTACTTCTAGATGTTTTAAGGAGATTTGGTGATTAAACTGGTGCCAGTAGTTTGATGGACTAGCCACCCATCAAGTCTTAACACTAAGATGAGATCTTATGTGTTAATCACCATATAAAGTAAAACGGGAGATCTAGAAGGAAAAACTAACATAAGGGCAAAACGGGAATTTTACCCTTTGTTGTGCAGACGACTATAATAAGGTTTTAAATAGGGTGTGTAATTGGACATAAAATATATGTTCTCATAATATTTAATAATTTAAGAGTTTAACTAATTGTCTGTAGTGGAATGACATTTAGTTAATAAGCTATAATTAATTTTAATGAGATTAAATTAATTTTAGGTTTATTGGAGCTTGGATTATCAAAATGCAATAAGATTCCCTACTTGGCTTCAAGGAAAGTTATCAAGCTAAGTAAGAAATATAAATGGAGGTTTTCATAATTGAATTTTGAGCTTGCACTAATTAATGGTTAATTAGAAGCCCAAATGTATATTTAGAAATGGGCTAGATTTTGGTTTAATGTAATTGATTAGATTAATTATATTAAAACAATTTTTTTAAAGAAAGGAGTAGCAATTTCAGTTTTAATGGATTGATTGTTGTTAAGTCAAAAATGACTTTACGATTAATAATTTTGATGAAGACCAAATAATAATGCAGATACAAAATGAGATGATAGAAATGAGACGGAAGCAGAAAGCAAAATGAGACAAAAGCAAAAAGCAAAATGAGACAGAAAGCAAAATGAAGTGATAGAAATTAGACGGAAGCAAAAAGCAAAATGAGATGGAAGTGGAAAGCAAAATGAGACGATAGAAATGAGATGAAGCGAAGCCAAAAATTGAGACAGAAGAAAATGAGACGAAAGAATCGAAGACGAAGACCCGATACCACGTCAGATGATTAATCAATTTGAGTAAGTTACAAAACTCAACTGAATAACTGTTTCTTCAAAGATCAAGAAACAAGAAGAAAGAAGCAGTTATCAAGAAGCGGTTGAAGACGAAGGCTATAAATACAAGTCGGAGTGGAAGACTGAAAAAGTTAGTGATTTTTAAGAAAGGCTAGAGATTCAAAAGCTAGAAATTTTATTCATTGTACTAAACTTAGAGCTACTATTGTCTGTAACAAAGCTCAAAACATCTTTCAGTAGAAGGAAGAAAAGCTGATAGCCTGAAGAGGCTAAGTCAGAAAAGAATACTTGTTGTAAGAGACCTGAAGGGGCTCGGTGAAAAGAATACTTGTATCTTTGAGAAGTATAGTGAAATCTTACAAAGAATAATGAGGACTGGACGTAGCCCACAGTTTGGGGTGAACCAGTATAAAACTACTGTGTCGATTCTTACTCTCAACTCTCAACTTTTAATTTCTATTGTTGATACAAATACTTAGAAGTAGATTGCAATACTTCATAATACTGTTTTTCAATCGTTTGAGAAAGCAAGTTTTTTTAAAAGGAAGTTTTTTTAAAAGGGGTTTGTATTCAAAAATGGTTACACAATTCAACCCCCCTTCTTGTGCGTTTTATATATCTAATATTAAGTTTATACTAACGTGTGATTCACTTCAATTGGTATCAGAGCTCGGTGTCCAAGAACCATCGTAACAAAGTGTGGATAAAGATCCATGGTTGAATCATACATATATATAGCTGAAGGTGCATTCGTCACTAGACCTCCTGCGTTCAATGGAGAAGACTATCATAACTGGAACTCTTCATTGAATCTACTCATATCGACCTTTGGGAGATAATAGAAAATGGCCCGTATATACCTGTAGATGAAGAAGGAAATGTTGTTCCACGAATCAGATGGTTTGCAGAACACAAAATGAGATTCCAGCTAAATTTGAAGGCCAAGTTCTTTCTAAGCTGTGCCCTAAGCAGAAGTGAGTACGATAAAGTTCACAGATGCGACACTGCGAAGGAGATGTGGGAATCGCTATCCATCGCACACGAAGGCACAAATTAAGCAAAGAAATCCAAGATAAGCATTCTTGTACACCAGTATAAGCTGTTCAAGATGAAGAACGAAGAGTCTATCGATCAGATGTTTGGAAGAACTTGGCCACCAGTAGAACTTACGACAATCAAGATCATGTTAGAAAAATCCTCAGAAGTTTACCGAAGAGATGGAGACCAAAAGTCACAGTTGTACAAGAAGCCAAGGATTTGAGCATATTGAAGCTTGATGAATTGCTTAGATATCTGAAGATACATGAAGTTGAACTCATTGCAGAAGATAAGCCTAGACTGGAAAAATCTATAGCTTTGAAGGTCGAGCAGAAGAATCATAAGAATAAAAGGAAGAGGAGCTCATCGTCAAAAGCACTGAAGATTGAGGAAGTCAAGGATGACGATTCCAGTGAATCAGATCATGTTTCAAGCAAATAAGATGATGAACTATCCTTTATCTCGAGGAAGATAAAACGCATGTGGAAGGAAAAGGCTAAAGGAAACAAAGAGTCCTACCTCAAGAAGAATAGCAAAGATGAAGGGAAGAATGAGAAGACATCCATCATATGCTATGAATGCAATAAACCAGGACATTACAAGTCGAAATGCCCATTGTTAAAAAGAAAGCCAAAGAAGAGTAGAGAAGGCAAGAAAAACATGATGGCAACCTGGGAAGATCTAGATTCATCTGAATCAAATACTGACTCAAAGGCATCGGTGCAAGCAAATATTTGCTTAGTAGCCGAAGGAGAAAGTGATGAGGAGGTAACCTCAAAACTTAATGAATTACAAGATGCATACTCAGAATTATTAGAAGATTCTCATGCAATTCTAAAACAATATAAATTTCTTAAGAAAAAGTACGTAAAAAACTTGAAAAATATGCAAGTGTTAGAAAAGGAGAATGTCTGCTTAAAGAAACAAGTAGACGAGATGAAGAAAAAGGTAGTTGTAGATAGATCTGAAGAGATCAATCAATTGAAACAAAGAATAAATAGTTTTTCAGCTGATCTATCAACATTTACGAAGAGTACTAGAAAAATGAATGATATGCTAGGGAAATATAGACACCCTAATGATAAAACTGGATTAGGGATTGTTAAAAACTATACTCAGCATAAAAAGAATTATACTCCTTTTAAGAAGAAATTTCATCAGCCTCATCATCATCAGAAATATCATCAGTTGCATCATCATTATACTATGAATTATGTTAGAACTAACCCTAAAGGACCCAAGAAAATCTGGGTACCTAAGAGACAAATAATATCACCTACAGATATCCTTCCTTAGAAGAAATAGCTAGCACTATTGGTACTTGGACAGTGGATGCTCGCGAAACATGACGGGAAGAAGGTCTGTGTTCTTAGATCATCAGTATAAGAAGGGAGGATCGATAACTTTTGGAGACAACCAGCAGGGCAAGATAATTAGAATCGATAAAATCGGTAAAGATTCCTTTGCATGCATTGATAATGTGCTGCTAGTTGATAGTTTAAAACACAATTTGATTAGTGTCGGTCAATTATGTGATTCTAGTTTTAAAGTGTCTTTCAATCAAAATTCTTGTAAAGTCAAAAACAAGGATGGGTTTATATTCTTTTCTGCTAAAAGATAGAACAATCTTTACAAAATCAATTTAGAAGATTTTCAAAATCAAAATATTTCTTTTTATATATCAACTGATCAAGAAAAACTGATTTGGCATAAAAAGCTAGATCATATTAGTTTTAAACATATTTCCAAGTTGATTAAACATGATTTGGTAAGAGGTTTACTAAAAATAAGTTTTATCAAGGATTTCTTTTGTGAAAGTTGTCAAAAAGGAAAACAGGTTAAAACAACGTTTTTTCTAAAAATGTTGTAACTTCTTCTAGACCTCTAGAGTTGCTACATATGGATTTATTTAGTCCAACTAGGACAATGAGTCTTGGCGGAAAGAAGTATGGTCTTGTTATTGTTGAAGATTTCACTAGATTTTGTTGGATATTATTTTTATCACATAAAGATGAGTCTTTTAAGTGTTTTAAAGTGCTGTCCAAAAAGTTACAGAATGAAAAAGAAATGTCTATAGCTAGTATTAGAAGTGGTCATGGTGGTGAATTTGAAAATGAGAAGTTTAGAATATTTTGTGAAGAGAATGGAATTTTCCAAAATATCTCTGCTCCTAGAATGCCATAACAAAATGGAGTTGTTGAAAGGAAGAATAGGACAATTTAGGAAATGGCAAGGACTATGCTATGTGAGATGAATCTTCCTAAGTAATTTTGGGCAAAAGTTGTGAATACAGATTGTTATATTCAAAGTAGAATACGTATGCGACCTTTGTTGAAGAAAACTCCATACGAGTTATGGAATGGAAGGAAACCTAATATATCCTACTTCCATTCATTTGGTTGCAAGTGAAATATATTAAATACAAAAGAAAGTCTGGATAAATTCGATTATAAGATTTATCTTGGAATTTTTCTAGGCTATTTTCTATCATTGAAAGCTTATAGCGTTTACAATCTTACCTCTAAGACTGTTGAGGAAACTATTCATGTCAAGTTTGATGATAGTTCTCAACCAAGTAAGAGAGATGATACTTAAAATGAAACCCTATCAGTACCTTTGGTTGATAGTGAAGAAGTATCACCATCAGTTACTCCTTTAGACAAAGTTGAAGATATTCCTGAAACTCTGAAGATAGTTCTCCTCCAGAAGAGTTGATTATAGGAGAGACCTCAGAAGGTGTGCGAACTAGGTCCAAATTCAGAAGAGAAGCAAATATAGTGTTTGTTTCTGAAATAGAGCCTAAGAAAATTGATGAAGCTTGGATTTTAGCTATGCAAGAGGAGCTGAACCAATTTACTAAGAATAAAGTTTGGTCCTTATTTTCCAGACCATTGAAAAAGTCCATCATATGTGTTTTTAAGAATAAGCTAAACGAATCAGGAAGAGTGAGTCGTAACAAAGTGAGATTAGTAGCACAAGGCTATAATCAGCAGGAAGGAATAGACTACAATGAGACTTATGCTCCTGTAGCAAGACTAGAAGCTATTAGGATTTTGCTTGCATATGATGTTTTTCACGACATAAAGTTATTTCAAATGGACGTGAAGAGTGTTTTTTAAAATGGCTTTATAGATGAAGAAGTTTATGTGAAGCAATCTCTGGGTTTTGAGGATGTCAAGAAACCGAATCATGTCTATAGACTTCATAAGGTTTTGTTTAGCTTGAAACAAGCTCCTTGAGCTTAGTATGATCATATGAGTTCTTTCCTTATTGAAAATAAGTTCAGTAGAGGTCAGGTAGATAAGATTTTATTTAGAAAGTGCATAATGAATGATTTTATCATAGTTCAAATTTATGTTGATGATATTATCTTTGGTGCAACCTCTAAAATGTTATGTACTAGTTTTGAAAATTTAATGAAAAATGAGTTTGAGATGAGAATGATGGGTGAGTTAAAATTCTTTCTTGGGTTGCAAGTTAAGCAAACCAAAGACAAGATTTTTATTCATCAACAGAATTATGTTAAGGAACTGTTGACTAAATATGATATGGAAAAAGTAAAACCAATGTCAACTCCGATGCATTCTTCAAACCTTTTGTCCAAGGAAGAAACTAGCAAGAAGGTTGATCAAACCCTATACAGAGGGATTATTGGTTCCTTACTTTACCTTACAGCTAGCAGACCTGACATTCTACTTATTGTTTGCTTATGTGCAAGATTTCAGGCAGATCCTAGAGAGTCTCATTACATTGTTGTTAAAAGAATTTTGAGATATCTATCGGTACTACTGATCTTTGCTTAATGTATAAGAAAGGTAAAGATTTCAGGTTAATTGGCTATTGTAATGCGGATTATGCCAGAGATAGGATTTATAGGAAAAGTATGAGTGGAGGATGTCACTTCCTTGGCCACAACCTAGTTTCATGTTCAAGTAAGAGGCAAAGTTAAATTGCCCTATCAATTGTAGAAGCCAAGTACATATCAACCGCAAATTGCTGTTCACAGAAGTTGTGGATTAAGTACCAGCTAGAAGACTACTCAGTACAAGAAGAAGAAATCCCAATCTACTGTGACAACACAAGTGCCATCAACTTGTCGAAGAACCCTATACAACACTCTAGAGTTAAGCATATCGAAGTAAGACACCATTTTCTATGAGACTACGTTCAGAGGAAGATCGTAAGGCTTCAGTTTGAGACGAACTATTAGTGGGCAGACATCTTCACTGAGCCAATAAGTGAAGAAAGATTCAAAGAAATCAGATGAAACCTTAACATGGTTATGTTAAGTGATCAACCGTCTGACACGTCATGACCCAGATAAAAAGGTCGAAAGAGTTAACGGTAATAGTAACAGTGAGTTACAGTTGGTAACGTCTGTTATAAGAATGTTTTGGAGGGAAAGTTTCTCATAGCCTTGAGAACGCCACCTATTCTAGAACACTCTTGACATACCCTGACATCGACCTTTGAAGAACCCTCAACAAAAGCTCTTCATTACTCTGTTTGGATATCAAACCTTCCTTGCTTACACTCTTAACCTCATAAACTGACTTCACCTCTTTGAAAAATACTTCTATGCATTCAGTTCATTATTAACTATAGAAACAAATGGAGCCAGCTATGACAAGTGGAAGACTTGTTGATTTTGAGTCCTTAAAGTAGGACAAGATGGATATTGAACTGGAGATTATTATTGGACCCCAAACTTTCAGTGAAAATTAGAAATATTAAAATGAATTCAATGAGTGTTTTCGGATATGAATTTTGTTATAGATGTTATTGTGCCTTGAGGAAATTGATGAGAAAAAGGAATTTATTGGTTTTGATGACTTTGAAGATTAGTTTTGGTTATGAAAGTTTAAGTGGATGAGATGATTGAAATAGAGGTTGAAATCAAGAAATAGAAAGTGAAAATGTGAAATTTTGAAGAAATTAAGAAAGTTGATTTTTTTTGAAGATAGAAAGTTTGACTTGATAGTTGAATTTTTGATTTAGGAACATTTTGAGAAAATGATCTTAATGAAAATTGTAGCTTATGTTGAGAGTTTTTTGTAGCTATAAAGTATGCTATTTTTCGATATCGAGATTGAAAGTTATGATCTTTGAAAGTTAAGTGTATTTTGCTTTGATTTTGGAAAATGCTCTAAGTGTAGGATTGTATATGTTGTGTTTTGAGGCGATTTCTGGACTGTTGTGATTTGAATTGGATCAAATGACATTCTTAAATGTTATAGAGGACCTCCATAGTTTCCTAATGATGTATAATGTGCTGTTTTTGGATGTGGAGGTTGGGAGATGTGAGTTATCGAAGTTGAGTGCAGATGCTGCAAATTTTTGAATTGATGTGTTCATAAGGAAGTTTTGTGTATGCTGTGATCAATGCAAATTTAGGACTGATATGTATGGAATGGGATCAAGTAGCCTTCTTGACAGTTGTAGAGGTTGTTTTTATCTTTCCATTGATATAAAGCACAAAAATATTGGACAAGGGAGTAGAAAGTTATGATTTTAGAAGTTACGATCTTTGTTTAGTGTGAAGTCGATCGACCAGTCACTTTGTGTGGAGTTTTTGACCAATTTAGAGGTCGATCTGATTTTTAAGGCTTTATGAAAGTTGTAGAGGGTTCTTTTACCTTTCTATAGACACTAAGTTTGTCAAATTTGAAGTTCTGAGTCAAAAGTTATGTGTCTTATAAGTTGAGGCGTTACGGAGAAAAGTCGACGAAGTTCTTCGTTCACCCTATCGTCTTAGTTTGACTTTTGTGTCTCGGTTTGATTGTCTCGATTACTATTCATCGTCTCGATTCATGAGTTCATGGAAATGAGACAAAAATCTATTCATCGTCTCGATTACTATTCATCGTCTCGCCATTGTTCATACAAATGAGGCGAAGTATTGTTCATCATCTCGATTCTTGTTCATCATCTCGATTATTGTTCATAGAAATGAGGCAATCATCATTCATCATCTCAGTTAGACTTTTTGTGTCTCAGTTTGACCGTCTTAGTTATCATATATTGCTACCTTCTGATCCATTTTTTACCCTTAAAACGTTGGAATTGGCCTTTGAGATCTTCATAAGAGTTTTAGCTCTTGAAATTATCTTTCCATCCATATAAAGAAATCCTTAATCTGATATTTGTAGGAAAAGTTATAGCAATTTTCCCAATCTGTATCGTCTAATGATGTCATCATCGTCTGCTTTTGTTTTTGACCCCACAGATGAAAGATTTGGCCTTTGAGACCTTCATGAAAGTTGTAGCTCTTCATGTCCTCTTTCAAACCATTCAAATAAAACCTCAATCAGACATTTATACAGAAAGTTATAGCTGTTTCCCCGAAACAGGTTCAGTATGATTGAGGTCATAAACATGGTTGCTTCTTTTGACCATAGCTTTTTCTCTAGACTTCCGAATGGCTTGATTCTTGAACTATTGGATTCATAAGACCTTTCTCTTCATCTCCACCAAATCGAAGCTATCTGAAATGAAGTGAGAAAGATTAAGTGGAAAAGGTGGGACGAGTGCAGTGAGTGTATTCTTAGAGGATTTGAGCTGGTGTTTCCCACTGAACATATTTCAGTATTTTGATGTTTTATGAATCAGTAGAGGTAGAAATGAGGTGATTTCTATTTCAAATGAAACTAGAGAAATAGATCTACAAGTTATATTAAGGAGCCAATCGACAATTTATCCTCTAAGATGTTCAAATTCTGGAGTGAAGTTACGTGTAGTGATCAGTCTTGATTTAGTTTTGGTCCAAACGAAATATCTAACAAACTTCAGTATTTTGGAGATATCTTGAGCTATAGAGCTCCGATCGATCCGATTCTTGAAGCGATGGATTCGTAAGACATAGAGGGAAATTTCTATAAAGTTTTTAAGGCAAAAAGGAAGGCGCAATTTTGAAAGTTTACTTAAAGAGTTAAGTTTTAGGCTTATGAGTAAGGGAAAATGAGTCAATCTTAAGTCATTTAATGACATGGAAAGATTGTAGTCCTTTATAAGGAGAGAATGCACGACAATTGAGAGAAACAAAAGAAGAAAAAGAATAAGAGAAGGGAGAGTAAGACTTCGGATGAGTAAAGGAGAAAGAAAAGAGAGAGACCTGGGGTTTAATTTTTAAGGGTCTTCAAGCAAGCTTTCCATGTTTCTTCATGAAGGAAAAACGTGGAGGATGACGAGAGCTCCAACATGCGCTAAGAAATCCGAAAATTTGTGAAGGATGAGGTAAGACCCGAAATTTTGATTTGTGAATTTTGGAAGATTGTTGGTTTAGAATCATGGAAAATGATATGAGTTTGTGTATTATGGAGTCAATTTTGGTGATTGCTTAGTATTATGGGTTTAATTTTGGATGGAAATTAATTTGGGTTATGCCCAATTTTATGAATTGGGGTTTTTAAAAATTGGTGATTTAGATGACTTGATTATGTGTGGAATTAGTGTTTTCTAAGTTCAATATTAGGGATTATGTCATTTATGAGGTCGAATTTGTGTGACATTGGTGTAGGGAATTTTCAATTGGGAGAATAAAAGAAGAAATGGTCAAATTGAAGCATTGGACAAGCTTCAAGCATGGAAATGAGGTGGGTACCTATTTATAATAAAATTTATAAGCCACTACTGCTTACTTTAAACAAAGAGATTTTTCTGATTTCAATTGCATCATAAATGTTGCATCATTGTATGAATGATTTGAAAAATCATTTTTGATTCAATACATGAACTTTTGATGAATTGCAAAATACATTTGTGTTATGCCTCAAAAGATTTCCATGGCATTTCGTATATTCGAAAGAGATCATTCGATAAATTGATTTGAGCATGATATGTGCTTTGTGTGGGTAAGAGAGAACCTGTTTACTTAGTCTTGTGCACGATGACCCCTAGCCTTATCCCGGCTGCCCGCTTGAGGCCACGAGATCCTGAGAAATCGGACTCGTCGTGTTTACGGTAAAACTTCAGTTTTCTATCGTGTTTATGGAACTCTCGAGCCAATTGTGTGCATTGCATATGTGATTTGCCACTGTATATGTGAATTGTCAAGTTGATGCATTCATGTTTTGTAACCTATGGGTTTATGGCTAAAAGCCTAAAAATCATACGTTTTGCAAATTGCGATTTTGAATACGGCAAGAAAAGAACTTTTTGAAAATGTGCTTTACGGATTTCTAAGAAATGTTTTCTAAGAACAGAAAAGAAAAAAATTTCAAGGGTTTTTGCTTATTTATTTGTTATAAACTGTTACCCACGAGCTATAAGCTCACCCCCTTCATTCCCATCTCTAGGTATTTGAGCAGGAGATCGGATGAAAGACGGTCAAGATGTCAGATCGACTTTTTGCATGTTTTCGTAATTTGTATAAGTTAGATTTTGAGTAATTTGGATTTTTAGTGTTGATATGTATATGGCTTTAGATAAATTTGGATAAATGTATTTGTGTATGAAATTGGGTATGGTGTATGTGATTTTGGTAACGATGTAATTCATGAATGATTGGATTGAGAATTATTGAAGCGTTTATGGTGTATGAATTTCAGATATATAGGTATGTGTATTGAGTGTCTATTGACAAAAGAAAGGATTAGTGAGATTTTATGTAATTGACGGTCATGATTTAAATAGGATCAAATAGACTGAGATATTGGTTGAGGATGGATTTGTCCAAATGAGGAATTGAAGTGCTTTGTATGGGAATGATGAAAGGAATGAATAAGATAAGAAAGAAACAAAGAAAGAAAAATTATATCGGATTTTGGACAGTTTAAGTCTAAGGTTTCCAACGTGACAGTGATTCCTAAAATATTTGTTCACGGATGTCAGAAATTGATTTTGTTTCGCTTTGATCTTAGATCTGTCGTTGCTTCGCGAATCTGTTAATCGATTTGTTGCTTCCGCTTTGTGTTATTCGATTCACCTTCGGATTCGATTTATTCGATTTGACAATTGATTCGCATATGATTTTGCTTCTGCCATGTGTTCCTTTCTTTCGATTTCTCTTTCATTCGTTCAATTTTTTGGTTGGGGTCCGGTCTCGGGATCGGGTCCCAACAGTTGTGGTATCAGAGCCCAGTATTAGGATCTTACTTGGGCTTTATGTTTGTTGAGATCGAATTAGTGAGAATGTGATATTGATGTGAATGACCTAACATGTATTTGGAGTATAAGAATGTTTTGATTAAGGTGTTGAAAGTGTGATTGATGATAAAAGAATGTGATAATGGAGATTAAGGTTCAAATTTCATGATGAATTTGGAGGAATTCCTTTCGGATATATATATGTGAGATGTAATATAGGATACGTGAAAGATGAGTTGAATGATAGAGATATAGATATATATATGGAAGTTCAAAAGGATTAAATTGAATGGTATTGGCCCATATTAAGGTTATTAAGAATTGGACCATTGACTTGTGTAAATCAGTTAAAAAAAACTGATATGATATGATATTCGTGGTATTTGACACAAGAAGTGATAAATTGTGAGTAAGTTGAGAAATATGTATGATGAGGAATTAGTTAAGAAAGGGATTGAATATGATTATTTCGAAGAAATTATTTGAGAGAATAAGTTACTTGGTGATTATTCAGATAGGAATTTCGTGGGCGAAATTCTTTTAAGAGGAGGAGAATTGTTGGACCCCAAACTTTCAGTGGAAATTAGAAATATTAAAATGAATTCAATGAGTGTTTTCGGATATAAATTTTGTTATAGATGTTATTGTGCCTTGAGAAAATTGATGAGAAAAAGGAATTTATTGGTTTTGATGACTTTGAAGATTAGTTTTGGTTAAGAAAGTTTAAGTGGATGAGATGATTGAAATAGAGGTTGAAATCAAGAAATAGAAAGTGAAAGTGTGAAATTTTGAAGAAATTAAGAAAGTTGATTTTTTTTGAAGATAGAAAGTTTGACTTGAGAGTTGAATTTTTGATTTAGGCACATTTTGAGAAAATGATCTTAATGAAAATTGTAGCTTATGTTGAGAGCTTTTCGTAGCCATAAAGTATGTTATTTTTCGATATCGGGGTTGAAAGTTATGACATTTGAAAGTTAAGTGTATTTTGCTTTAGTTTTGGAAAATGCTCTAAGTGTAGGATTGTATATGTTGTGTTTTGAGGCGATTTCTGGACTGTTGTGGTTTGAATTGGATCAAATGACATTCTTAAATGTTATAGAGGACCTCCATAGTTTCCCAATGATGTATAATGTGCTATTTTTGGATGTGGAGTTTGGAAGATGTGAGTTATCGAAGTTGAGTGCAGATGCTGCAAATTTTTGAATTGATGTGTTCATTGGGAAGTTTTGTGTATGCTGTGATCTATGCAAATTCGGGACTGATGTGTATGGAATGGGATCAAGTAGCCTTCTTGAGAGTTGTAGAGCTTGTTTTTATCTTTCCATTGATATAAAGCAAGAAAATATTGGACAAGGGAGTAGAAAGTTATGATTTTTAGAAGTTCTGATGTTGTTTAGTGTGAAGCTGATCGACCAGTCACTTTGTGTGGAGTTTTTGACCAATTTAGAGGTCGATCTGATTTTTAAGGCCTTTATGAAAGTTGTATTAAGAATTATTGAAGCATTTATGGTGTATGAATTTCGGATATATAGGTATGTGTATTGAGTGTCTATTGACAAAAGAAAGGATTAGTGAGATTTTGTGTAATTGACGGTCATGATTTAAATGGGATAAAATAGATTGAGATATTGGTTGAGGATGGATTTGTCCAAATGAGGAATTGAAGTGCTTTATATGGGAATGATGAAAGGAATGAATAAGATAAGAAAGAAAGAAAGAAAAAAAAATTATATCAGATTTTGGACAGTTTAAGTCTAAGGTTTCCAACGCGACAGTGATTCCTAAAATATTTGTTCACGGATGTCGGAAATTGATTTTGTTTCGCTTTGATCTTAGATCTGTCGTTGCTTCGCGAATCTGTTAATCGATTTGTTGCTTCCGCTTTGTGTTATTCGATTCACCTTCGGATTCGATTTATCCGATTTGACAATTGATTCATATATGATTTTGCTTCCGCCATGTGTTCCTTTCTTTCGATTTCGCTTTCGTTCGTTCCGTTTTTCAGTTGGGGTCTGGTCTCGGGATCGGGTCCTAACAATTATGGTAGCCGAGTGGAGGAATTTCTTTTGAGTTCGAGAGACAGTGTACATAAATGAAGTGTATGACTTTTGGAAAAATATAGAAGTGGTATACAATACTCTTGTATCTACGGTGGATAGATTGTCGATTATAGTGACAATGAATATAATCGAGAAGGTCACTGAGTGTCCATTTGATGGAGAAAAGTTCACAAATAAAGCTAGATGGATGACGCAAGCTAGCGTGAAGGAGACTTAGATCAATCGACAATTATATGGAAGCGATGATCCAAAGGAGAAGAAGGCTTTAAGTCTTGTTCCAAAGGTTAGGGTTCTACACTCACTTCTTTTCAATTGTGTTCTACCAAGAACAGGATCAAGGTATTTGGTAACAACGCTAGATGAACAATGCTTATTTCATCTACTCAATCGCCAGCCTATAAATCTACCGTTCCTTATTTTCCATTATATGGAAAAGACTAAGAAAGACTCGACCACCCTACCATATAGAATGATGCTGACAAGAATATTCAGAGACTCTGGAGTCCTTCTGGAGAGAGGAAACATGATGAAGCTGAATATCAAAAGCGTCATCAATTCTGCAACAATTGGCAGAATGGGCTTGAAGAATCTGGAGAAAGAAGAAGCAGATTCTAAGACGAAAGCAAGGATTGAGGGGGAGCGTGCTGTTAAGGTAAGTTTTAATGAAAAAGAATCTCCCTCAAGAAAATCAAAATCCCAATCCATTGAGAGAATGCCTACAGAAGGGGAAAAGAAATCGTCAGATAAATCAATAAAGGGAAAGGCAATTTTTCATAAAGAAGGAAGCCAGGTGCTATATAGGGAGAAAGTGACCCTGAAAAGAAAGGGGGAAATACTCCTTTCGGAGAGACCGAAGCAAATAAAAAGGTCACCTAGAGTATGAACCATGCGTTAATAAGAAGAAAAGAAAGGGAAAGAGTTGATTCATGGTGGAGATTCTAAGAAGAAAACACCTCAGGCAACCAGGTCTTTAGTTGCAATTTTGAAAGAAGATCCAGTAACATTGGCTAAAGAGACTGAGATCAAGAGAAAATTGGAGTTTGAGAAAAAGAAACCTCAATCTCAGCAGACTTCTAGACTGATTAAAGAAAATAAAAAGCAGAAAATCAGTATGAACACTCCTGCTGCCGTTCAGAAGAAGAAGAAGCTAGTTGAACGCAATCCAGCACAGGTCAATACCTCTCAACCATTAAGAAAAGAGGACTTGAGAGTCAAGATTATTGAAGAAAGCCAACTTGTTAGGAGTAGCAACTCTATAATCATCAGAGAAACCCCAAAAAGGCTAGTCAAGGCACAATTACAACCAATCTTGGTAAATAGTAGTACAATGCATCTGTTGAGTGATGACGAGAAAAGTATGAATGGTTTTTTTAGGGATGAAGGAACCAAACCATACCCCACACAGATGACAAGGCAGAAGTACATTATTTTACTAATCACAAAGAGAACTGTGATCAAGGTTGTGCCTGACATTCAACCAAGACCTTACTTTGTTCGTATTGAGGAAAAAGGGAAGAAGAAATTATATCCTGAGGGGATAACAAGTGATCTTACAGAAGAACATTTCGAAGTTGAAGTGAGAAACATTGATGAAGCATGCTATGCAGTCCAGCAGAAAGGAACCTATGTTTCTCACTATATTTCGAAAGCATCAGGAAGCAATTGTGATCAACGAACCACTGAAGACTCTTCTCAGGTAGTTGCAGACTTACAGAAGGGCAGTATAGATCCATTAAGATTGGAGACCTAAGCTACTCAATAGAGTAACTTGTGCATCTCATTATGCACATTAGAACCTTGAAAACTGTGTCTTCAATTGGAGATGTTATACAGTTTTTTGGAAGACAAATTCCACGACTAACCAGCCCAGATGATCTTGATCTCCTGGAACCGAACTTATCTATCAAACCTCCTACATTTACAATAACTGAACCAGGTGTCATATCTTCAGATGCATATAATACGACCGTTGGTCTTGAAGTAGTACAACAAAAGCATGATGAAGATATTGAAGATAAAGTTGATAATCTGTGTGCTTCTATGGGTGACTTGCATAAAGAAGTAGAGTATATTCGAAGAGATCTCAAGTCACTCCGCACTGAAATGAGAGAAATGTTTTTTGAAGTGATGAAGCATTTGCGGTCATGATCTTTTTGATCAATAACAAATAGGGGGAGAAAGGAGAAAAGGAGAAAGAAATGACAAAGACAGGTGGAGAACAAGAAGAGAAAAAAATAGAAGAAGAAGATTTTGGCAACAATTTTTTATGATTATTTGTTATCATCAAAAAGGGGGAGATTGTTAAGTCAGAATGACTTTATGATTAATAATTTTGATGAAGACCAAATAATAATGCAGATACAAAATGAGAAGATAGAAATAATATGGAAGCAGAAAGCAAAATGAGATGGAAGTAGAAAGCAAAATGAGATAGAAAGCAAAATGAGACGATAGAAATGAGACAGAAGCAGAAAGCAAAATGAGACAAAAAGCAAAATGAGACGATAGAAATGAGACGGAAGCAGAAAGCAAAATGAGACTAAAAGCAAAATGAGACGATAGAAATTAAATGGAAGCAAAAAGCAAAATGAGACGGAAGCAGAAAGCAAAATGAGATGTTATAAATGAGACGGAAGTAGAAAGCAAAATGAGATGGAAGCAGAAAGCAAAATGAGACGGAAAGCAAAATGAGATGATAGAAATGAGACGGAAGCAAGAAGCAAAATAAGACGATAGAAATAAGACAAAAGCGAAAAGCAAAATGAGATGATAGAAATGAGACGAAGTGAAACTGAAAATGAGACGAAAGAAAATGAGACGAAAGAATCGAAGACGAAGACCCGATACCACGTCAGTTGATTAATCAGTTTAAGTAAGTTACAGAACTCAACTGAATAACTGTTTCTTCAAATATCAAGAAACAAGAAGAAAGAAGCAGTTATCAAGAAGCGGTTGAAGACGAAGGCTATAAATACGAGTCTGTGAAATCCCATCACCGATGGGAAGGATGAAATAGTAAATTTAGATCGAGTTGTGATTTTGTACATGAATTTCGGCATACATGCATAAAATGGCCCCTATATAGATATGAAAAATAATTTTTGCAAATACACAAGATTGTACATGCACTCGTGACAATTCCTGACTTTTGTGTCTTTTTGAAAATGTGAATTTGTGTGTTTGAAAAATTGAATTGGAGTGATTTATGTGTATTTTGCATAAAATTGCAAAGTGGGTATTGATGAGATTTTCGGTACTGAAATGACTGTCCAATTGACACTCCAATTAAAGACATGATTTAGGAATTTTGTTTTAGCATGAGCCATTGAAATTTGGAGAGATTTACGAAAGTCAAAGTGAATGAATTGATTGAAATGGAAATTGATAGGCTTGAAAGAAATAATGAAAGTGTGTGAATTTGAAGAAATAAGAAAGTTGACTTTTTGGGGATATAGTGTTGACTTTTGATTTAGGCAAAATTTGAGACATTGACTTATATGAACTTGTAGAAAGTGTTGAAGGCTTTTTATCTCCATAGAGTTTGATATTTTTCGATATCGGGATTGAAAGAAATGATTTTCTGAAGTTAAGGCTCGATTACTTTGTATTGAAAGTGTTTGAATGGGATATTTTTTGAACATGGTTTAGTCTGATGAGAAATTCATGACCTGTAGAGATCCAATTAAGTTAATGTTTGTTTCTAAATAAACTAGAAACATGGATCTGCACATTATCTGAAGGAATTGAATTTCAATTCAGTCCCTAAGAGTTTAAATTTCTGAATTGAAGTAAAAAAGTTATAAGAATTTGTATAAGGGCAATTTGGGCATGAAACTTAAGATTTTAAGGCTTAAGATTGATAGGAAGGGGGTAAAATGGACATTTCACCCTTTTAAAGGGCATAAAAAGTAGGAGAAAGGATTGTTGGGTTTAAAGAGGAAGAAGGGTTGCCGTGGGAGAAGAAGAAGAAGAGAAGAAAAGTAGGGTTTTGGAAGATTGTGAAGATTTTGAAGCCAAATCTAGTAAGTATAAGCATCATTCCTCTTGATTAGATAAATGATTCATGTTTAGCGTGTTAAAAGTTAAAGATTGGGTTAACTATATGTTTGGTTTTTAGGGTTTTCGATCATGGATCAATTTTGATTGTTTTGTGAACGATATTGGTTTTAAAGGAGTTGAAAATGGAGTATAAGTGATGTTTAAGTGTTTAGATGATTTATGTTTTGAAAAATGGGAGGAATTGGATTGAACTTGTTAAGAAATCAGGTTTCGGGAGGCTTACGGGACTCGCACGTCGGAGGCTTATGGGACTCGCACGTCACGACGTGCTCATGCGCACGTCGCGGCGCACGAAGGCATGTACGTTGCGGCACAAGCGAACGTGCACGTCGCGGCGTAGGTGATAATGAACGCCGTGATACACACTTGTGCCCTCGCCGCGGGGAGCTCAACCTTCACTGCGGTGAGCTATTGTTCCCAGACAAGTTATGTTTTGGTTTTTAAACCATAACTTTTTGTATCGATATTCAAATGAGATAATTTCGGATTTGTTATGAGAAAGAAAAGTGTTTAATCAGTCTTTTAAAGTTCTCAATTTTGGATGGAAGTGTAGTATAAAATGTGGTTTCGACAAAAAGATAGTCCGTATCTATTTGGAGAATAATTTTTGGATTTTTCTGAAACAAAGTGAACGATTTTAGTGTCTATTGAGTTATGATATTGAGGAAAGGCTGTGATGGGAATTTTTGGGATAGTGCCGGAATGTCACAAAAGTGCATAGTACATATCTTTAAATTTCTATATGTGCATTATTGCTAATTTGGACGATGTGTTAAATAATTTTTTTTGACTTGTGATAGAGGCACATTTAGAATGTCACCACAAGCGTTCTTGAGACTTCCAGCGTTAGACGAAAGTCGGTGAGTGACCTGAGCGGTTCTCCAATTATTAAGTGTTATAATTGGTGATTTTAATTCTACGGAGAATAATGGTGGGATAGTGTTGATTGTGAACTCCCCAATGGAAGGTCGGAGTATTGGAGTGATATGATATAGAAGTGTTATGGGTATGTGAAATTGTGATTGTGTTTTTAATGTGACAAATTGTGAATAAATTGTCCGATTGTGATAATTTAGAAATGATTGTGATATAGGAATACATGAATAAAGTGATTGAATTGTGGCATAAATGAATACGTGAATAAAGTGATTGAATTGTGGCATGAATGAATACGTGAATAAATTGATTGAATTGTGGCACATGCCGTTCATACATGAATGCAAAATCAGTTAATGACAGTTGTGACCAGAGCAGCCACTGATCAGAGCTTTTAGCTCAACGTTATATTTGAGCCTCGAGCCCCACAGTGATTCAGAGCCTATGTCTCAACAACTAATGAGCCCTTAATGGGACAGTTTCAGAGCCTCTGGCTCAAAGATTAATGAGCCCTTAATGGGACCGTTTCAGAGCCTCTAGCTCAATGATTAATGAGCCCTTGATGGAACAGTTTCAGAGCCTCTGGCTCAATGATTAATGAGCTTTTAATGGGACAGTTTCAAAGCCTCTGGCTCAACGATTAATGAGCCCTTAATGGGACAGTTTCAGAGCCTCTGGCTCAACGATTAATGAGCCCTTAATGGGACAGTATAAGAGCCTCTGGCTCAACGATTAATGTGCCCTTATAGGGACAGTTTAGGCGCTCGGTCACAACACTGAAATAAATGGAAAAAGTGTTATATGCTGCATTTGATTTGATATGTTTAATTGAATGACAGGAAAAATGCCATTTACTGATGTGATAACAGTCATGGGGTACATCTAATGGTAAAATGTATGACAAATTGTGATATGCCTAGTGTTGAATGAAATATTAGGGCTGTTGACCAGAGTTGCCACCGATCAGAGCTTTTAACTCAACCTGCGTAAATGAGCTTCGAGCTCATAAGTGATTCAGAGCCTCAGGCACTGTTAGAGTAGTGCCCTAAAGGCAATCGCCTTTAGCGCGTTTTGTACAAAATTGTGTACATTCTTTATAAATAAATAAAGAAAGGCATATTTCATTACGTTCTTGTACATTATTTATGAGCGATATTGATCAATAAGCAAATTAATGAAGTCCATAATATATGACATAGCATGAAGGAAATTATGATGTGATCATACTCTTGAGATTCCTATCATGTGCAATTATGTCAATATCTAAATTATCCTAGTCATAAGATTCTTGAGGCGGACATCGGTAATCCGGATAGACTAGCACATCTCAAGCTCCTTGATTTGATCAGCGATGGATCTCGAAGCTGTACATATGAGATATTTAGGGTTGAGATGTGGATGCTTACTAGAGGTAGTAAGTACATTGGTTGACCTGCTATAAGATCATCACATGGATGTACTATTCTAATATCAGTGATAATCTCATCATAGCAATGGTACAAGTATCCTTAGACTTGAGGTGCTCGAGGATATCTTGAATCTTGATTACGTGCTTTGACTCCATTCCTTGTTGCCTCGCGAGAGGTCGCTCATAGGGTGGTGATTGGGTGCAGTTTGAGGTATTGAAGGTAATTGAGTAGCCAATAAAGGATTCACCTTACGTGATAGCGAAGATGATACCCATGGCCTCTTGTCGGGGTCATTACTTAGAAATCTCGATCGAGTACATATGTCATAAAGAGTGTCTTCATTGACATATTAAGTATTAAGTAATGAGTCCCGGGACAAGAACTGAAATCACTTGGACTAGATTTGACATAGTCAGTCTAGTGAGAGTTGACACATTGCCCATACTCATAACCAAGTGGGGTATAGCATGGTGAAAGGACGAATTGCACAGTAATTGTCTACGGAAAGGTTCGTGATATGGTCCATGATGAATATAGCTTCATTCGTCAAACCAATTACTTTCCAGTCAATTGGGGGTCATGATGTGTTGCTAGATATCGCTCATGACTTGCTCAGATTAAGTGTTAATCTAAGTGGCCAATATAACCGAGAACCTAATGGGTCACACGCATAAGAGTGTCTCGGAGAATTTGTAAAATAGTTTTGGATAGAGATCCAATATATGGAGAGCAATCAGATTAAATGGATCCCGATGAGATCGAGATATGTCCCAATGAGATCGCGACATCGATATTGCTGAGACAGGTCTCCGGTGATTTTTCTCTACCGGGACCCGGTAGGACCGACCCCAGTGTGACTGGACCACTTTAGCATTTATATATATATATATATATGTTAGTTACGTGGGTGGGAAAAGAAGATGGAAGAAGCTTCCATTAAGCTTAGTCATTAAGTTCATTTAATGACAAAAAGACAAAATAATGAAAAGATGAAAGAGATGATCGTTGGCTTAGCAAAAAGAGTTTGTTTTGGAATAAAACAAAAAGGTTTTTTGCAAGAAACGATCGTGGGTTGATGAAAGAAGAAAGATAGGTTTGGAAAACCTAAGAGAAAAGTGTTCTCTCCTTCTCCATCATCGATCTCTTCATCTCCTTCAAGCTTCTTCATCTCTTCCTCCATCGTTCGTCTCAAGCTCTCCAAGGACAAAGGTAGGAGCTAGCACTCTTTACTTTGTTCTAGCCATTCCCGGGTCAAAGGGTTTGTCCCGGTTAGGTTCTCCGATCTCTGCGTGGATACCGTTAGAGATGGTCTCCTTTGGTCGTTTTGGTTTGACTTTGTTATATAGTCACATGGATCCTGGCTTTCGGGAAGGTCCTGGAACAAAAATTTTTGTTTTCCGCACTGTGGGCATGTGATGCTCACACCGGTATTTTCCTACAGTGGTATCAGAGCCACTTGTGTCTGTAAGTGTAAGTCGACTTGTACCATGTGTAAGTCGACTTATGCTTGCTCGGTACTGATAAGTCGCCTTGTTCACCAGTGTAAGTCGACTTATGGATGTCCAGTACCGTTAGATTGTTAGAGTAGTACCCTAAAGACAATCCCCTTTAGCGCGTTTTATTCAACGTCATGTACAGACTTTATGAATAAATAAAGAAAGGCATATTTCATTAATTTTGATATTCATGAACAGTGTTTATGAATTGATTGGATCTTTAATTGAATTAATGAAGTCCATGATATATGACATAGCATGAAGGAAATTATGATGTGATCATACTACTGAGATTCCTATCATGTGCAATTATGTTAGTATCTAAATTTTCCCTAGTCATAGGATTAATGAGACTGGACATCATTAATCCGGTTAGACTAGCACATGTTATTTATCCTTGATTGGATCAAGCAGTGGATCTCAGAAACTGTAAATATGAGATATTTAGAGTTGACATGTGGATGCTTACTAGCGGTAGTAAGTACATTGGATGACTGCCATGAGATCATCACATGGATATCTTCTTCTAGTGTCGGTGATAATCTCATCATAAGAATGGTGCAAGTATCCTTAGACTTGAGGTACTCGAGGATATCTTGAATCTTGATTACGTGCTTTGACTCCATTCCTTGTTGCCTTCGAGAGAGGTCGCTCATAGGGTGGTGCTTGGGTACAACTTGAGGTATTGAAGGTAATTGAGTAGCCAATAAAGGATTCACCACTTACGGATTAGCGGAAGAGATACCCGTAGCCTCTTATGGGATCATTACTTGTAAGGTGGCCACAAATATGTCATGAAGAGTGTACTCATTGACATATAGAGTAATGAGTCTAGGGCGAGAACTAATTTCACTGGGCTAGACTCGGTCTAGTGAGAGTTGATACTTGACCATACTCATAACCAAGTGGGGTATAGGATGGTGAAAGGACGAATGCACGGTAATTGTCTATGGAAGGGTTCGTGATCGGTTCGTGATGAATTCATCAAACCGATTACTTTCTGGTCAATTGGGGTCATGATGTGTTGCTAGGCGCTCATGACTTGCTTAGATTAATTGTTAATCTAAGTGGCCAACATAACCGGAAACTAAAGGGTCACGCGATAAGAGTGATTGAGAGAATCGTAAAATAGTAATTGGACAGAGTTCCAATTATGGAAACATTAGGATTAAATGGATCCCGATGAGATCGGGATATGTCCCGATGAGATCGCGACATCGATATTGCTAAGAAAAGGTCTCGGGCGTTTTGATGCAGGGCGAGAGGTCGATAGGCCAGAGCCCGATTGGACTGGACCTTAGCAATTATATATATACATTAATTAAGTAAATAATATATATATATATATATATATATATATATATATATATATATATATATATATATATATATATATATATATATATAAAAGCTATCTACGTGGGATGAAGGAAGAAGCATAAGAAGCTTCTTATTCATGTAGTCACCAAGCATTAAATGGATGAAGACAAAAATGAAAAGGTGAAGTGAGATGATCGTGCCTTATGAATAAGGAGAAAGAAGAGAGTTTCTTTTTCTGAAGATGAGGTTCGTGGCTTTAGAAGAATAAGAAAGGATTTTGTGAAAATCCAAAAGAGAAGTGGTTCTCTCATCCACGATCATCTCCTCCTATCTTCATTTTCAAGCTTTTCATCCTCCTTCTCCATTAATCCAGGCTCTCTAGAGGACAAAGGTAAGGTCTAGCAGCCTTTAATTTATTCTAGCTATTCCCGGGTCAAAAGGGTTTGTCCCAGTTAGGTTTTCTGATCTCTGCGTGGATACCTTTAGAGATAGTCTCTATTGGCTATTTAGGTTTGAGTCTTCATACCGACACATAGATCCTGGCCTTCGGGAAGGTCCTGGTGACAAAAATTTTTGTTTTCCACACCTTGTACATGTTATGTACATCCCGGGATTTTCCTACAGTGGTATCAGAGCCACTTGTGTCGTGTATGAAGCTAAAACCCTAGCTAGATCGGAAGCCCTATGTGAATTTGACGTTGATGCATGTGTGCTGTCCCAATTTCGATTCTGTATAGGGATATGTTTTCCGAAATTTTTCTGCCCATAATTGTTGATAACATGTTATAGAATATGTCTGTGAAAGATGAGAATTTATCGATTTGATATGATATAGTTTTGCTAATTTATTCCCTAAGGTTCTAGATGCTGTTTTGTGACACATTCTGTGAACAGGCATGTGTATAAATTCGATAATAAATTCTAGAAATTTCGGATTTGCCTTCACTAAAATGTCCCTAAGATGTTTGTGAATGTCTATGTGGATGGAAAAGTGTTTTCAAGGTGATTTGCTTTTTATTCACGAATTTATTCTATGCTGTTGGGAATAGTTGTGTTGATGAACACAGATTTTGAATCGGTTTTTTTGCTTAGGTTGACTGATTTTTTGATGGCTATAAATCCTGAAAAAATTCATGAAGCATGTTCTGAACATGTAGTAACCTATGTAATTTTCTCAGAATTTATTGAAATTTTTTCAATGATTATTTTGAGCAAAAGGTAGAACTTGGCAGTTTTGTGAAAATTGCTGGGACTGTTTTGCTTGGCATAATTGAATGTGCATTTTTCAGTTCCAATGCATTGGACCATTTTTAATGTGATTGAAAATGTGTTATCTTGATGTTGTATGCTTGCCAAACTAAATTGCTTGAAATTGGTTTTCCAAGAATTTTCGGATGCCGAATAGATCACATTAGCGTCTCATTAGTGTATTTCATTATCTTGTTTGTTTTGGCCGTCATAATTTTTGTGACTTGTGCCGGAGTAATTTGATAACGTATGGACTAGCTAGAGATGCTTAGGGTGATAATTTGGTGTTCCTAAATTGTTTGGATATCTTTGAGTTTTGACTCGGTTTCAAACTTTTCTTATATGGTTTGACCATATATGGCAATCATGGTACAATGAAGTGTTCATTGATACATCATATTAACAGATATTACCTTAGGTATGTTGGTATTGTGAATTGGGATTACATGGATTGAGGAATTAGCCGATTAGAAAGTATAGCAATTCTTGCTGGATAAGTCGACTTGTATTGTACATACGTCGACTTGTTCTAGGTATTGCCATAAGGCGACTTGTATCGTATAAGTCGACTTGCATATGGGCAGGGGCATAAGGCGACCTGCATTCTGATGTAAGGCGACTTATGACATGCTCAGGTTGGATGATGGATGATTATAAGGATGGATTCAATGTGATTGATGAAACCTAAATCATTCCATATAGTCCTGGCGACTATAATCCTTCAGCTTGGAGTCTAGAGTTTGAAATCCCTCCTCGGAATATGAAAACTAACGCCTTCCATTAATATGGTAAGAACCAGAGTTCTTCTAGGGTTGGGTTGTTGAGCTAACCTCAAGCTCACTCTATACGAATATGTTCGAACCATGAAAATGAGATTTTCGGATTAATGGGTCGGTTTTCCTAGAAGCGTTGATTTGTTTAGCTAACCTCAAGGTCAACGTGGACAGAGGCGAAGTTGGGTAGTGTACATCGGATGTACGCGCATCAAAGAGTTGATAACCTAATGTAAGTGCGCACATCAACAAGTTGATAGCACTGGACGATAGTTGTGTCTAAGATGTAATTGGTATGTTTGATACCTCCCGAGACATAAGGTGGCTTGTTGAGCTAACCTCAAGGTCATTCTTAATGTCGGTTATCAATGATGCAATTGGTATGACTGATACCTACCGATTGACCTAAGAAGTGGCTTGTTGGGCAAATCCAAGGTCATTCTTAGCAATGTCGGATATCGACCCACTAGGACATTTTGTCACTTTGTTTCTTTGGATTAAGTAAAGAGGGTTATGGATTCTAGGAAGCTAGTGGGAGCCATATGCATGTCATGCAAGTCCTTGTGATCATGCAGCATTTCTATTCTAACATTACTTCGCTCTATCGCGTTTAGGTTGATTGAAGATATCTTTCGATGTGAATTTTCGCCCCTATTCGGACTGAATTTTCTTGATTGGTGAGGAATCGAAAATTGTTCTCGATCCGAGGAACCGGGATCGCCCTAGATGTTCCACTTCCAGATGCACTGCTTTGTCGATGCTTGATGAGGATCGAAAGCATATCGTAAGCATCTGGAGACGATGATATGGATACTTGCATTATGCTTGCCTCGATGTCACCAGAGCTGCAGAAGTAGCACGAGTCTATGGATGCTCACACTATAGTATTTCATCTTAGGGAGCTGATGAGTAAGCTCGGTCTGAAAGGTTCGAGACCTCAAGGCTTCTCTTCACCACAAAGATGGCTCGAGGGACATCTCGCGTCGAGATGCCTCAAGATGAATGGCTATATTGAGAGATTGGCTGTCTTAGGATTTGTAATGGATTATGAGTTAAGTATAGACTTAATTACGGTTGGATTGTCGGCGCTTATTCACAGTTCGTGTTAAACTATCAGATGAACCAAATATCCACAACAATTCCTGAGCTGATCAATCTGCTTATGACAGCTAAGCAGACTATCAAGAAGGATAGCAAGCGAGTGCTAGTGGTGGATGCTTCTTCTTCTGGTCCAAAGAAGAAAAAGGCCAAGAAACCAAATGGAAGTGCCATCAAGGAAAAACCAAAGTAACTGCCCCAAAAGGATTTTGCTTTCATTGTGGCAAGATTGGCCACTAGAGGCGAAACTGTAAAGTCTATCTGGAGTTCCTGAAGCAGAAGAAGGCATCAGATGCCTCTACTCCTTCAAATATGTTTGTCATTGAGGTTAATACTGTTTCGATCAAAACGTATGGGTGTTTGATACGGTTGTGGCTCATACATATGAAATGATATGCGAGGCCTCGGGGACGATGATGTACTCATAAAGGAGAACTAGACCTTCGTGTAGGTAATGCAGCAAGAGTTGCTACATTAGCCGTGACACTTATGTCTTGTCACTCCCTAGTGGGCTTGTATTCAAATTGGATGATTGTCATTTTGTACTGTTTTAACAAAGAACATATTATCATTTCTTGTTTCAATAAATTTGGTTTCCATTGGACTTTTAGTAGCAATGGTTGTTCTATTAGTTGAATGGAATGCTCTATGCTCTTGGTACATTATGCAATGGAATTGACATATTAGAAATGTCATATCCGATTACGAATGTCAATGACGCGAAAAGACATAATCGAGATAATTTAAAATCAACTTACTTATGGCATTGTCGACTTGGCCATATAAATGAGACACGATCGCTAAGCTCCATAAGAGTGGCGGTTTAGGGTCATTTGATTATGAATCATATGACACATGCAAATCTTGTTTATTAGGCAAGATGACCAAGTTATCCTTTAAGGAAAGGGAAAGCAGTGAATGGAATATTAGACCGATACATTTGGATGTATGTGGTCCGATGTCCATCTATGCGAAGTGGTTGTCTTTACTTCATTACTTTTATCGATGATTATTCACGATATGGGTACTTTGATGTCGATGAGATACAAATCTGAGGCGTTTGAAAAGTTTAAATAATTCAGAAATGAAATAGAAAACTAACTTGGTAAAAGTATGAATACATTACGATCTGATCGTGGTGGAAAATGCTTAGACCAACAGTTTTGGATTATCTCAGAGATAATGGGATTTTATCTCAGTACACTCCACCTTGCTTGCCGCAAAGACAATGGTGTGGCTGAAAGGAGATATCGAACCTTGTTAGACATGGTGCGATTAATGATAGGTTTTCGCACGGTTTTTGGGGTATCTTTCGAGACATTTGTTTACTTGTTAAACAGAGTTCCATTAAAGACAGTTGATGTTACTCCATATGAGATGTGGACTAACATAAAGCCCTATCTTTCTTAGCTGAAAGTTTGGGGTTGTCCTGCTTATGTGAAACAGACACAGTCACATTAGCTTGATGCAAAGTCTAACAAGTGTTTGTTCGTAGGATATCGTGGGATATCAATTCTACCTTGCTGAGGAACAAAAGTTGTTTGTTTTAAAGCATGTTGTTTTCTTAGAGAAAGAGTTTCTTTTACAAGAGGACAGTGGGAACAAAGTTGAACTTGAGGAAGTTCAAGATGCTCGAACAAACGCAGATCAACTGCCTGAACCTACAACTATAACTCATATAGATGAGGTAACAGTTCAACCTTCTATTACACAAGAATTTCGTAGGTCATGTAGGATACGCTCTGTTCCTGAGAGATATGGATTTCTCGTGGGGAACAGAATGACGTATTGCTCATACGAGATGATGAGCCTACTACCTATGAAGAGGTTCTGAAAAGTTCAGAGTCTGAAAAATGGCTTTGTGCCATGAAATCTGAATCGATTCCATGTAAGAAAACCAAGTTTGGACTTTGGTTGTTACACCCAAAGGAATAAAGCCCATAGGGTGCACATGGGTTTTCAAGAAGAAAACCGACATGGATGGTAATGTGATTACTTAAAAGCAAGGCTTTGTGGCCAAAGGATTTCGTCAGAGACAAGGAGTTGACTATGACGAGACCTTCAGCCCCGTAGCAATGCTTAAATCCATTCGGATACTCCTAGCCATTGCCGCTCATTATAATTATGAGATATGGAAAATGGATATGAAGACAGCTTTCCTAAATGGAAATCTTCCCGAGGATGTGTATATGACACAACCAGAGGACTTCACCTCCTATGATGGCGAAATGGTATGCAAGCTTCAGAAATCCATGTATGGATTGAAGCAAGCATTCAGGAGTTGGAATATCCGTTTTGATGAGGTACTCAAGGAGTTTGGTTTCTCGCAAAATTCGGATGTACATTGTATGTATAAGAAGGTTCATGGGACTGCAATCGTATTCCTTGTGTTATAAGTAGATGACATATTAATACTAGGAAAACGATGTCTCTATGCTACAATCAGTTAAGATTTGGTTGTCCAAACATTTAGCCATGAAAGACCTTTGTGACGCAACTTATATCCTTGGGATAAATATTTATAGAGATAGATCAAAGAGATTGCTTGGTCTTTCACAATCAACGTACATAGATAAGATGCTAAAGAGGTTTAGCATGGAACAATGCTATATGACGAGACCCGATGTATCATATGCTCTAAGTGTTACGAAAGCGATACCAATCGGATCTTGGTGAGGGTCCTTTGGGTGGTGTCAAGAATATCCTCAAGTACTTGCGAAGCACTAAGGATGTTTTCTTGACATATGGAGATGAAAATCTCCAAGTGAGCGGGCATACAAATGCCAGTTTTAATCTGATAAGGATGATTCTGAATCACGATCAGGTTATATACATTCACACTGAACGGCCTGGCGGTCAGTTGGAAAGAGTTCTAATCGAGAGGACCGCTGATTCAACAACCGAGGCAGAGTACATTGCGCATCGATCGACAAAGGCGGTTTGGATCAAGAAGTTCATTTCGAACTTGATCGGTTCCTAGGTGTGATGGGCCCATAGAGTTGTATTGTGATACAATGGGGCTAGTGCGCAGGAAAAGGAACCAAGGTCTCATCAACGATCCGAACACGTACTCCACCGATTTCATCTGATTCGGTAGATCATCGATCGAGGTGATGTCCTAATAGAGAGAATTCCATAGAGCAAAGTGTTGCTAATCATTGACAAAGCCATAGTCACGGAAGAATTATGATTCTCATGGACGCGCTTATGGTATTAGATACCAAGGCGATTGGCTTTAGGTCAAGTGGGAGATTTGTAAGTGTAAGTCGACTTGTACCATGTGTAAGTCGACTTATGCTTTTTTCGATCTTGATAAATCGCCTTGTTCACCAAATGTAAGTCGACTTATGGATGTCGATCTTAGTTAGATTGTTAAGTAGTGCTACAAAGGCAATCCCTTTAGCGTTTTATTCAAAGTCGTATGCAGACTTTATGAATAAATAAAGAAAGGCATATTTCATTAATTTGATATTCATGAACAGTGTTTATGAATTGATTGGATCTTTAATTGAATTAATGAAGTCCATGATATATGACATAGCATGAAGGAAATTATGATGTGATCATACTACTGAGATTCCTATCATGTGCAATTATGTCAGTATCTAAATTTTCCCTAGTCATAGGATTAATGAGACTGGACATCATTAATTCGGTTAGACTAGCACATGTCATATTCCTTGATTGTATCAAGCAGTGGATCTCAGAAACTGTAAATATGAGATATTTAGAGTTGACATGTGGATGCTTACTAGCGGTAGTAAGTACATTGGATGACCTGCCATGAGATCATTGTAAGTACAAGTCGACTTGTACTACTGATAAGTCGACTTGTTCTTGAAAAGTACCGATAAGTCGACTTGTACATTGGATAAGTCGACTTATTTAAGGACGGTACTGTTTATTTGTGCCCTAAAGGCAATCCCCTTTAGCGCGTTTTATTCACAGTCGTATGCAGACTGAATGAATAAATAAAGAAAAGGCATAATTCATTAATTTGATGTTCATGAACATTGTTTATGAATGGATTGGATCTTTAATCAGATTAATGAAGTCCATGATATATGACATAGCATGAAGGAAATTATAATGTGATCATACTACTGAGGTTCCTATCATGTGCAATTATGTCAGTATCTAAATTCTCCCTAGTCATAGGATTAATGAGACTGGACATCATTAATCCGGATAGACTAGCACATGTCATATTCCTTGATTGCATCAGCGGTGGATCTCGTAAAGCGTAAATATGAGATATTTAGAATTGACATGTGGATGCTTACTAGCGGTAGTAAGTTCATTGGATGACCTGCCATGAGATCATCACATGGATATCTTATCTAAGTGTCAGTGATAATCTCATCATAGCAATGGTGCAAGTATCCTTAGACTTGAGGTACTCGAGGATATCTTGAATCTTGATCACGTGCTTTGACTCCATTCCTTGTTGCCTTCGGAGGTAACTCATAGGGTGGTGCTTGGGTGCGGCTTGAGGTATTGAAGATAATTGAGTAGCCAATAAAGGATTCACCACTACGGATTAGCGTAAGAGATACCCATGGCCTCTTGTCGGGATCATTACTCGGAAATCTCGGCAGAGTGAATATGTCATGAAGAGTATCTTCATGGACATATAAAGTAATGAGTCATAGGGCGAGATCTGTTATCACTGGGCTAGACTCGGTCTAGTAAGAGTTGACACTTTGACCATACTCATAACCAAGTGGGGTATAGGATGGTGAAAGGACGAATTGCACGAGAATTGTCTATGGAAGGTTCGTGATCCGGTTCGTGATGAATACATCAAACCGATTACTTTCCGGTCAATTAGGGGTCATGATGTGTTGCTAGATACGCTCATGACTTGCTCAGATTAATTGTTAATCTAAGTGGCCAACATAACCGGAGCCTAAAGGGTCACACGCTTAAGAGTGTTTGAGAGAATCAGTAAAAAGTAATTGGACGAGTTCCAATTATGGAGAGCATTAGGATTAAATGGATCCCGATGGGATTGGGATATGTCCGATGAGATCGCGACATCAATATTGCTAAGAAAGGTTTAGAGTCTGTTTCAAAGACGGGGCTCGTAGGTCGGTAGGACCGACCCCAGTTGGACTGGACCTTAGCAACTATATATTAATTGATTAATTAAATAATTAAATAATTAATATATATATATATATATAAATATATGATGAAACGTGGAAGTGGAGGAAAGGAAGCTTCATCTTTAAGTTTTACTTTATATATATATATATATATATATATAAAGAAGAAAAACGTGGAGCTCTCTCCACCTTTAGTTTGTTAAGTCTTCTTAAAGACTAAAAAGACTAATATATGAAGAGGAAGAGTGATGATCATCGTGACTTTAAGAAAGGAAGAAGGAAAATGGTTTTCCTTCTCATCTCATCACATCATCGATTCTTCATCTTCTTCAAGCAAGTTTCATTTCTTCCAACATTGATCCAAGCTCTCCAGGACAGAGGTAGGGTCTAGCAGCCTTTAATCTGTTCTAGCTATTCCCGGGTCAAAGGGGTTTGATCCGGTTAGGTTTTCTGATCTCTGCGTGGATCACCTTTAGAGATAGTCTCTTTTGGCTATTTAGGTTTATGTCTTCATACGGATACCTAGATCCTGGGTTCGGGAAGGTCCCGGGAACAAAAATTTTTGTTTTCCGCTGCCTGTACATGTGATGTACCTTCCAGGATTTTCCTACAGTGGTATCAGAGCGTCTGGTATCCCGTATGAAGCTAAAACCTAAGCTAGATCAGAAACCCTAAGTGCTGTTGATGTTGATGCATGCTTGCTGTCCAAATTTCGTTTCTGTATAGAGATGCATTTTTCGAAATTTTTCTGCCCATAAATGTTCATAACATGTTAGAGAATATGTCTATGAATTTTCAGAATTTATCGATTTGATTTGATATAGTTTTGCTAATTAATTCCCTAAGGTTACAGATGCTGTTTTGTGAAACGATTCTGGAACAGGCAGTAGTATAAAATCGAAAATAAATTCTAGAAAAATCGTTTTCTGGTTTTTTCTTCACCTACATGTCTCTAAGATGTTGGTGAATATCTGTGAGCATGGAAATTGGATTTAAAGGTGATTGGATATTTATTCACGAATTTATTCTATGCTGTTGGGAATTGCTGTGCTGATGAACACAGATTTTGAATCGGTTTTGTTATTTAGGTTGACTGAGTTTTTGATGGCCTAAAATCCTGAAAAAATTCATGTATCATTTTCTGAACATTTAGTAACCTATATAATTTTCTCATGATTTATTGAAATTGTTTCATTGATCATTTCAAGCAATGTACAGAACTGGACAGTTTTGGTGAAAATTGTTGAGACTGTTTTGCTTGGCTTGATTGAGTGTGCTTTTTCAGTTCCAATACCTTGCATCATTTTTAATGTGATTAAAAATGTGTTATCTTGATGTAGTATGATTGCCAAACTGAATTGCTTGAATTACCTTTTCCAAGAATTTTTGAATGCCGAATTGGTCACATTAGCGTCTCGTTAGTATATTGCATTATCTTGTTTGTTTTGACCGTCATATTTTTTATGGCATGTGCTGAAGTAAATTTGATAATGTATATGCTAGCTAGAGATGCTTAGGATGATAATTTGGGTGTTCCTAAATTGTTTGGAAATTAATGAGTTTTGACTCATTTCAAGCTTTTCATATAGTTTGACTATTTAAGGCATTCATGAATCAATGAAGTGTTCATTGAGGCATCAAATTTATCAGATATTACCTTAGGTATGTAGGTGTTGTGAATTGGAATTGCATTAATTGAGGAATTAGCCGATTAGAGTTTTTAGCAAAATTCCCTGAATAAGTGGACTTGTATGAGGTATAAGTTTCCACTTGTTCAAGGTTATGGATAAGTCGACTTGTGTATAGAATAAGTCGACTTGTTCAGATCTCGATATAAATCGACTTGTAGTACCTTATAAGTGGACTTGTTCATCAGGCAGGTGAAATAAGTCGACTTGTGTCATACAAGTGGACTTGTGTGAAGAGAAGCATAAGTCGACTTGCATTTGATGAAAGTCGACTTGTGGCATGCTCAGGTTGGATGATGGATGATTATAAGGATTGATTCAATACGATTGATGAAACCTAAATCATTCCATATAGTCTTGGTGACTATAATCCTACGGCTTGGAGAAGAAGAGACCCGAAATCCCTCATCGGAATATGAAAACTAACGCCTTCCATTAATATGGTAAGAACCAGAGTTCTTATAGGGTTGAGTTGTTGAGCTAACCTCAAGCTCACTCTATACGAATATGTTCAAACCATGAAAATAAGATTTTCGGATTAATGGGTCGGTTTTCCTGGGCGTTGATTTGTTGAGCTAACCTCAAGGTCAGCGTGGACGAGGCGAAGTTGGGTAGCATACATTAGATGTATCGCATCAAAAGTTGATACTGATGAAGTGCACATCAACAAGTTGATAGCGATCGATAGTTGTGTCTAAGATGTAATTGGTATATCGATACCTCCGAGACATAGGGTGGCTTGTTGAGCTAACCTCGAGGTCATTCTTAATGTCGGTTATCGATGATGCAATTGGTATGGTGATACCTACCGATTGACCTAAGTTGTGGCTTGTTGGGCAAACTCAAGGTCACTCTTAGCAATGTCGGATATCGACCCACTAGGACATTATGTCACATCGTTTCTCTGGATTCGTAAAGAGGGTTATGGATTCTAGGAAACTAGTGGGAGCCATATGCATGTCATGAAAGTCCTTATGATCATGCAGGCATTTCTATTCTATCATTCCTTCTCTTTATCGCGTTTAGGTTGATTGAAGAAGTCATTCAGTGTGAATTTTCGCTCTCTATTCTGGACCGATTTTCTTGATTGGCTAAGGAATCTGAGAATTGTTCTCAGATCTGAGGAACTGGGATACGTCCTAGATGTTCCACTTCCAGATGCACCTGCTGTCGATGCTACTGATGGGGATCAGAAAGCATATCGTAAGCATCTAATGGACGGGGACATGGCTACTTGCCTCGATGTCACCAGAGCTGCAGCTGCAGCAGCAGCACGAGTCCATGGATGCTCACTCTATAGTATTTCATCTTAGGGAGCTGTTTGATTAGCAAGCTCGGTCTGAAAGGTTCGAGACCTCAAGGCTTCTCTTCACCACAAAGATGGCTCCAGGGATATCTGCTGTGCAGTATGCCCTAAAGATGAATGACTATATTGAGAGATTGGCCGTCTTAGGATTTGTAATGGATTATGAGTTAAGTAGAGACTTAATTCTGGTTGGATTGTCTGATGGTTATTCATAGTTTGTGATAAACTATCGGATAAACCAAATATCCACAACAATTCCTGAGCTGATCAATCTGCTCATGACAGCTGAGCAGGCTATAAAGATAGCTAGCAAGTGCTAATGGTGGATGCTTCTTCTTCTAGTTCAAAGAAGAAAAAGGCCAAGAAACCAAAGGAAAGTGCCATCAAGGAAAAACCAAAGAAACTTCCCCAAAAGGATTTTGCTTTCATTGTGGCAAGTCTAACCACTAGAGGCGAAACTGTAAAATCTATCTGGAGTCCTTGAAGCAGAAGAAGGCATCAGATGCCTCTACTTCTTCAAATATGTTTGTCATTGAGGTTAATACTATTCGTGATCCAAACATATCGGTATTTGATACCAGATGTGGCTCATACATATGAAATGATATGCAGGGCCTCAGGGACAGTAGAAAGCTCATAAAAGGAGAACTGGACTTTCGTGCAGGTAATGAAGCAAGGGTTGCTACATTTGCCGTAGGCACTTATGTCTTGTTACTCCCTACTGGGCTTGTATTCAAATTGGATGATTGACATTTTGTACCTGTTTTAAACAAAGAGCATATTGTATGTTTTATGTTTAATTAGAGCTGGTTTCCATTGGACTTTTAGTAGCAATGGTTGTTATATTAGTTGCAATGGAATGCTCTATGGTACTCGTACATTATGCAATGGAATTGACATATTAGATATGTCATATCCAATTATGAATATCAATGACGCGAAAAGACATAATTGAGATAATTTAAAATCAACGTACTTATGGCATTGTCGGCTTGGCCATATAAATGAGACACGCATAGCTAAGCTCCATGAGAGTGGCAGTTTAGGGTCATTTGATTATGAATCATATGACACATGCGAATCTTGTTTATTAGGCAAGATGACTAAGTTATCCTTTAAAGGAAAGGGTGAACGAGTGAATGGAATATTAGACCTAATACATTCGGATGTATGTGGTCCGATGTCCATCCATGCCAGAAGTGGTTGTTTTTACTTCATTACTTTTATCGGTGATTATTCACGATATAAGTGTCTGTATCTAATAAGATACAAATCTGAAGTATTTGAATAGTTCAAATAATTCAGAAATGAAGTAGAAAACTAACTTGGTAAAAGTATGAAGACATTACGATCCGATCGTGGTGGAAAATACTTAGACCAACAGTTTTGGATTATCTCAGAGATAATGGTATTTTATCTCAATTCACTCCACCTTGCATTGTGAAGACAATGGTGTGGTTGAAAGGAGAAATCGAACCTTATTAGACATGGTGCGATTGATGATAGGTTTTGCGATTTTGGGAATATGCGCCGAGACAATTGTTTACTTGTTAAATGATTTCCATCAAAGCGATTGATGTTACTCCATATGAAGATATGGACTAACTGAAAGCCCTATCTTTCTCATCTGAAAGTTTGGGATTGTCCTGCTTACGTGAAGCGGACACAGTCAGATTAGCTTGATGCAAAGCTGACAAGTGTTTGTTCGTGGAATATCAATTCTACCTTGCTTAGGAACAAAAGTTGTTTGTTTCAAAGCTTGCTGTTTTCTTAAAGAAATAGTTTCTTTTACAATAAGGCAGTGGGAGCAAAGTTGAACTTAGAAGTTCAAGATGCTCGAACAAACCTGTATCAATCGTCGAACTTGAAGCGTAACTCATGTAGATGAGGTAACAGTTCAACCTTCTATTACGCAATTTTGTAGGTTAAGTAGGATACGACCTGTTCTAGAGATATGAATTTCGTAAGTGAGCAGAATGACGATTGCTCATATGAGATGATGAGCCTACTACTATGAACGAGTTACGAAGAGTTTGAGTCCGAGAAATGGCTTTAAGCCATGAAATCAAATGGATTCCATGTACATAAACCAAGTATGGACTTTGGTTGTTACACTGAAGGATAAAACCCACGAGGTGCAAAGGGTTTCAAGAAGAAAACCAACATGGATGGTAATTTGATTACCTATAAAGCAATGCTTACGGTTAAAGGATTTAAATCACGCATAAAGAGTTGACTATGACGAAACCTTGACCCGTAACAATGCTTAAATCCATTAGGATACTCCTAGCCATTGCCGCTCATTATGATTATGAGATATGGCAAATGGATGTGAAGATAGCTTTCCTGAGAGGAAATATACCCGAGGATATGTATGACACAACCTGAGGGCTTCACTTCCATCGATGGCGAAAACGTATGCAAGCTTCAGAAATCCATGTTTGGATTGAAGCAAGCATCCAGGAGTTGGATTATCCGTTTAGATGAGTCAATCAAAGAGTTTGATTTCTCACAAAATTCGGATGATCATTGTGTGTATAAGAAGGTTAATGGGACTGCAATCGTATTCCTTGTGTTGTATGTAGATGACATACTGTTACTAGGAAACGATGTCTCTATGCTGCAATCAGTTAAAATTTGGTTGTCCAAACAATTTGCGATGAAAGACCTTGGTGAAGCAACTTATATCCTTGGGATATAGATTTATGCAGATAAATCAAAAGGTTGCTTGGTCTTTCACAAGCATCGTACGTAGATGAGATGCCAAAGAGGTTTAGCATGGAACGATGCTATGTACGAAGCCCGATGTATCGAATGCTCTAAGTATTACGGCGATACCAATCGGTTCTGGTGAGGGTCTTTGGGTGGTATCAAGAATATCCTCAAGTACTTGTGAAGCACTAAGGATGTTTTCTTGATGTTTGGAGATGGAAATCTTCATGTGGCGGGCATTGGATGCGGTATCTAATCGATAAGGATGATTACGAATCATGATCGGGTTATATACATTCATCTTGAATAGCGTGGCGGTCGGTTGGAAAGAGTTCCAAACAAGAGAGGATCTGCTTGATTCAACAACCGAGGCGAGTACATGCCGCATGAGATACGCATGAAAGGCGGTTTAGATCGAAGTTCATTCTTGAACTTGATCGGTCCCTAGGCGTGATGGGCCCATAGGATTGTATTGTGATACAATGGGGCTAGTCTTGTGAGCAAAGGAACCAAGGTCTCATCGACGATCCGAACTCGTACTTCACCGATTCGGAGATCATTAGTCGAGATGATATCTCGATAGAGAGAATTCCACGAGCAAAGTGTTGTTGTTAGTTGACAAAGCCATTGTCACAGGAGAATTGTGATTCTCATGGACTCGCTTATGGTATTAGATACTAAGGCGATTGGCTTTAGGTCAAGTGGGAGATTTGTAAGTACAAGTCGACTTGTACTATTGATAAGTCGACTTGTTCTTGAAAAGTACCGATAAGTCGACTTGTACATTGGATAAATCGACTTATTTAAGGATGGTACTGTTTATTTGTGCCCTAAAGGCAATCCCCTTTAGCGCGTTTTATTCATAGTCGTATGCAGACTGAATGAATAAATAAAGAAAAGGCATAATTCATTAATTTGATGTTCATGAACATTGTTTATGAATTGATTGGATCTTTAATCAGATTAATGAAGTCCATGATATATGACATAGCATGAAGGAAATTATGATGTGATCATACTACTGAGGTTCCTATCATGTGCAATTATGTCAAGATATCTAAATTCTCCTAGTCATAGGATTAATGAGGATGGACATCATTAATCCGGATAGACTAGCACATGTCATATTCCTTGATTGGATCAAGCAGTGGATCTCAGAAACTGTAAATATGAGATATTTAGAATTGACATGTGGATGCTTACTAGCGGTAGTAAGTTCATTGGATGACCTGCCATGAGATCATCACATGGATATCTTATCTAAGTGTCAGTGATAATCTCATCATAGCAATGGTGCAAGTATCCTTAGACTTGAGGTACTCGAGGATATCTTGAATCTTGATCCGTGCTTTGACTCCATTCCTTGTTGCCTTCGGAGGTAACTCATAGGGTGGTGCTTGGGTGCGGCTTGAGGTATTTGAAGATAATTGAGTAGCCAATAAAGGATTCACCACTTCGGATTAGCGGAAGAGATACCCGTAGCCTCTTGTCGGGATCATTACCGGAAATCTCGGCAGAGTGAATATGTCATGAAGAGTGTCTTCATGGACATATAGAGTAATGAGTCATAGGACAAGATCTGTTATCACTGGGCTAGACTCGGTCTAGTAAGAGTTGACACTTGACCATACTCATAACCAAGTGGGGTATAGGATGGTGAAAGGACGAATTGCCGAGAATTGTACATGGAAGGGTTCGTGATCCGGTTCGTGATGAATACATCAAACCGATTACTTTCCGGTCAATTGGGGTCATGATGTGTTGCTAGATACCGCTCATGACTTGCTCAGATTAATTGTTAATCTAAGTGGCCAACATAACCGGAGCCTAAAGGTCACACGCTTAAGAGTGTTTGAGAGAATCAGTAAAATAGTAATTGGACGAGTTCCAATTATGGAGAGCATTAGATTAAATGGATCCCGATGGGATTGGGATATGTCCCGATGAGATCGCGACATCAATATTGCTAAGAAAGGTTTAGGAGCTGTTTCAAAGATCTGAGCACGGTAAGCCGTAGGACCAAGGCCCAGTTGATGGACCTTAGCAACTATATATTAATTGATTAATTAAATAAATAAATAAATAATTAATTAATATATATAAATATATGATGAAACGTGGAAGTGGAGGAAAGGGCTTCATCTTTAAGTTTTACTTTATATATATATATATATATATATATAAAGAAGAAAACGTGGAGCTCTCTCCACCTTTAGTTTGTTAAGTCTTCTTAAAGACTAAAAAGACTAATATATGAAGAGGAAGAGTGATGATCATCGTGTCTTTAAGAAAGGAAGAAGGAAAATGGTTTTCCTTCTCATCTCATCACATCATCGATTCTTCATCTTCTTCAAGCAAGTTTCATTTCTTCAAACATTGATCCAAGCTCTCCGGATGAGGTAGGGTCTAGCACCTTTAATGTTTCTAGCTATTCCCGGTCAAAGGGTTTGATCCGGTTAGGTTTTCTCGATCTGCGTGGATCACCTTTAGAGATAGTCTCTTTGGCTATTTAGGTTTATGTCTTCATACGGATACTGGATCACAGGTTCGGAAGGTCCCGGGAACAAAAATTTTTGTTTTCCGCTGCCTGTACATGTGATGTACCTCCCGGGATTTTCCTACAATCATCACATGGATATCTTCTTCTAGTGTCAGTGATAATCTCATCATAGCAATGGTGCAAGTATCCTTAGACTTGAGGTACTCAAGGATATCTTGGATACTGATTCTGTGCTTTGACTCCATTCCTTGTTGCCTTCCAGAGGTCGCTCATAGGGTGGTGCTTGGGTACAGCTTGAGGTATCCGAAGGTAATTGAGTAGCCAATAAAGGATTCACCACTTCTGGATTAGCAGAAGAGATACCCATGGCCTCTTGTCAGGACCATTACTTGTAAGGCCGGCCAGAAAATATGTCATGAAGAGTGTCCTCATTGACATATAGAGTAATGAGTCCTAGGACGAGAACTAATTTCACTTGGGCTAGACTCAGTCTAGTGAGAGTTGACACTTTGACCATACTCATAACCAAGTGGGGTATAGGATGGTGAAAGGACGAATTGCACGGTAATTGTCTATGGAAGGGTTCGTGATCTGGTTCGTGATGAATTCATCAAACCGATTACTTTTCGGTCAATTGGGGGTCATGATGTGTTGCTAGACGCCGCTCATGACTTGCTCAGATTAATTGTTAATCTAAGTGGCCAACATAACCGTACCTAAAGGGTCACACGATAAGAGTGATTCAGAGAATCAGTAAAATAGTAATTGGACGAGTTCCAATTATGGAAGCATTAGATTAAATGGATCCCGATGAGATCGGGATATGTCCCGATGAGATCGCGACATCGATATTGCTAAGAAAGGTCTCCGGGCGTTTTTGTATCGGAGCCCTAGTGAGCCGATAGACCGATTCCCAGTTGGATGGACCTTAGCAATTATATATATATATTAATTAAGTAAATAATTATATATATATATATATATATATATATATATATATATATATATATATATATATATATATATATATATATATATATATATATATATATATAAGCTATCTACGTGGGATGAAGGAAGAAGCATAAGAAGCTTCTTATTCTATGCTTAGTCACCAAGCATTAAATGGATGAAGACAAAAAATGAAAAAGGTGAAGTGAGATGATCGTGCCTTATGAATAAGGAGAAAGAAGAGAGTTTCTTTTTCTGAAGATGAGGTTCGTGGCTTTAGAAGAATAAGAAAGGATTTTGTGAAAATCCAAAAGAGAAGTGGTTCTCTCATCCACGATTATCTCCTCCTATCTTCATTTTCAAGCTTTTCATCCTCCTTCTCCATTAATCCAAGCTCTCTAGAGAACAAAGGTAAGGTCTAGCAGCCTTTAATTTGTTCTAGCTATTCCCGGGTCAAAGGGGTTTGTCCCAGTTAGGTTTTCTGATATCTGCGTGGATACCTTTAGAGATAGTCTTTATTGGCTATTTAGGTTTGAGTCTTCATACCGACACATAGATCCTGGCCTTCGGGAAGGTCCCGGCGACAAAATTTTTTATTTTCCGCACCTTGTACATGTGATGTACATCCCGGGATTTTCCTACAGTGTCGTATATAACGAAGAAACCATGACTAGGTCGGAGTTTCCTAATGCTTGTGATGATGATGCATGTTATATATGTGAATTTCGAATTCAGTATAGAGATAGTGTTTTCGAAATTTTCTTGCCCAGATATGTTCACAAGGTGTTGTTGCATATGTCTATGGAAGCTCAGGATTTATCAATGTGATTTGATATGGTTTTGCTAATTTATTCCCTAATGTTCTGGTTGCTGTCTTTGTGCACATTCCTTGAACAGACATGCTTATAAATTCGAGAATAAATTGTAAAAAAATTATTTTTCGGATTTTCTTTCACTGAAATGTCTCTAACATGTTTATTAATGTATATGAGAAAGGAAAAATGTTTTCGAGGTGATTTAATATTTATTTGAGAATTTATTGTGTGCTGCTGGGAATAACTGTGTTGAGGAACACAGATTCTACATTGGCTTTGTTGCTAAGGTTGAATGAGTTTTTGATGGAAATAAATCCAGAAAAAATTCATGGATCATGTTGTGAACATTTAGTAACCTTAATAATTTTCTCAGAATTTATTGAAATTGTTTCAATGGGTTTTTCAAGCAAAACATAGAACTTGGCAGTTTTGAGAAAGTTGCTGGAGCTGTTTTGTTTGGAATGAGAAAATGTGTAGTTTTCTATTCCAATGCCTTTGATCATTTTTAATGTGATTAAAAATGTGTTACATTGATTTTTTATGCTTTCCAAATTGAGTTTATTGAAATTAGGTTTCCAAACAATTTTCGGATGTCAAATGTGTCTCATTAGCGTCTCGTTAGTATATTCCCTTATCTTGATTGTTTTGGCCGTCACAAATTTTGTGACCAATGCCGAAGTAGTCTTGATAAAGTGTAGACTACCTAGAGATACTTAGGGTGATAGTTTGATATTCGTAAAATTATTTGGAAATCTAAATGAATAAGAGTGTATTCATCGATTTCAAGTTTTTCATGTATAGTTTGACTATATATGGTAAGCAACAATGAAAGTGTTTCGTTGGTACATCAAGGTAAAGTGTAATAGACTTGGTGTTGTGAATTTGAACTGCACGGATTGATAAATTAGCCGGTTAGATAGCAATTTCACACGGATAAGTCGACTTACACATGCACAAGTCGACTTGTCTGTGCACTGTAGACATATAAGTCGACTTGCACAATGTTACAAGTCGACTTGTTCGTGCACAGCTGCAAAGGTCGACTTACACTTGCTTAAGTCGACTTATACAGAGGCATAAGTCGACTTATACATATACAAGTTGACTTACAACATGCATAGGTGGGATGATGGATGATTTTAGGTATAGATTCAATGTGATTGATGAATTGCCCTAAATCATTCCATATAGTCATGGTAACTATAATCCTACAGCTTAGAGAAGAAGTAGATGAGACCTGAAAACCCTCACACTTAATATGAAAACTCACGTCTTCCATTAATATGGGGAGAACCAGAGTTCTTATAGAGTTGGGTTGTTGGGTAAACCCAAGCTCACTCTATGCGAATATGTTCGAACCATGAAAATAAGTTTTTTGGATTAATGGGTCGGTTTTCACTAGAAGCGTTGATTTGTTGAGTAAACTCAAGGTTAACGTGGACAGAGGCGAAATTGGGTAGTGTACATCAGATGTACGTGCATCAAGAGTTGATAACCCAATGGGTGTGCATACATCACGAGTTGATAGCACTAGTCGATAGTTGCATCTATAAAGTAATTGGTATGACCGATACCTGCCGATTGATCTAAGGTGGCTTATTGGGTAAACCCAAGGTCATTTTAGTAATGTCGGATATCTAAGATGCAATTGGTATGACTGATACCTACCGATTGACCTAAGGTGGCTTGTTGGGTAAACCCAAGGTCATTGTTAGTAATATCGGATATCGACCCACTAGGACATTTTTTCATAATGTTTCTTGGATTCGTACTGAGGGTTATGGATTCTTTGAAACTAGTGGGAGCCATATGCATGACATGCAAGTCCTTATGATCATGCATTTAATTCTATTCTAACATTCTTTCTCTCTTTCTCTTTAGGTTGATTGAAGATGACTTCAAGTGTGAACTTGCGCTTGCTTATGGAATCAAACAAATTAACTGGACCAAATTTTCTTGATTGGCTGAGAAATCTGAGAATTGTTCTCAGATCTGAGGAACTGGGATATGTCCTTGATGTTCCACTTCCTGATCCACCTGCTCTTGATGCTTCTGATGAGGATCAGAAAGTTTATCAAAAGCATCTCAAAGACAGTGACATAGCAACCTGTATTATGCTTGCCTCGATGTCACCAGAGCTGCAGAAGCAGCATGAGTCTATGGATGCACTTACTATAGTGTTTCATCTTAGGGAGCTGTTTGATGAGCAAACTCGGTCTGAAAGGTTCGAGACCTTGAGGTTACTCTTCACTACTAAGATGACTCCAGGTTCATCTGCAGTGCAGTATGCACTGAAGATGAATGGGTATATTGAGAGGTTGGCTGTCTTAGGTTTTTTCATGGATTTTGAATTAAGTGTTGACTTAATTCTAGTTGGATTGTCTGATAGTTATTCACAGTTTGTGTTAAACTATCGGATGAATCAAATATCCACGACAATCCTCGAGTTGATCAATCAGCCAAGAGGCAATGAGCAAGCTATCAAGAAGGATAGCAAGCAAGTGCTTATGGTGGACTCTTCTTACGGTTCCAAGAAAAGAAATCAAGAAGAAGAGGTCTAAGAAACCGAAAGGAAGTATAGCCAAGAAGAAAACCAAAGAGATCGCACTAAAGGAACTTGCTTCCATTGTGGCAAGACCGCCTTGGAAGAGGGCTGTAAAGTCTATCTGGAGGAATTGAAGCGTAAGAAGGCATCGATGCCTCGACTTCTTCGTGTATGTTTGTCATTGAGGTTAATACTGCTTGATCATAACATATGGGTATTAGATACCGATTGTGGCTCACATATGCAATGATATGCAGGCCTCGGGGACGATGAGCGACTCATGAAGGAGAACTAGACTGCGTGTGGGAAATGGAGCAAGAGTTGCTTTGCATTAGCCGTAGGCACTTACTTTTTGTCACTCCCCATTGGGCTTGTAATTAAATTGGATGATTGTTATTTTGTACTGTATTAACAAAGAACATATTATCATTTCTTGTTTAAATAAATTTGGTTTCCATGTGACTTTTAGTAACAATGGTTGTTCTATTAGTTTGAATGGAATGCTTTATGGTACTGGTACATTATGCAATGGAATTTACATATTAGATATGTCACATCCAATAATGAATGTCAATGATACGAAAAGACATAAACGAGATAATTTAAAATCAACTTACTTATGGCATTGTCGCCTTGGCCATACAAATGAGAGACACATAGCTAAGCTCCATAAGAGTGGAAGTTTAGGGTCATTTGATTATGAATCATATGACACATGCTAATCTTGTTTATTAGGCAAGATGACTAAGTTACCCTTTAAGGGAAAGGGTAAACGAGCGACTGGAGTATTAGACCTAATATATTCAGATGTATATGGTCCGATGTCCATCCATGCTAGAAGTGGTTCTCTTTACTTCATTACCTTTATCGATGATTATTCTCGATATGGGTACTTGTATCTGATGAGATACAAATCTGAAGCATTTGAAAAGTTCAAACAATTCAGAAATGAAGTAGAAAACCAACTTGGGAAAAGTATCAAGTCATTACGATCTGATCGTGGTGGGGAATACTTAGACCAAGAGTTTTTGGATTATCTCAGAGATAATGGGATTTTATCTCAATGGACTCTTCCTTACACACCACAGCATAACGGTGTGGCAGAAAGGAGAAATCGAACCTTGTTAGACATGGTACGATCAATGATGGGCTTTGCAAAGTTATCGAAATCCTCTTGGGGATATGCAATCGAGACAGCTGTTTACTTGCTAAACAGAGTTCCATCAAAGACAGTTGATTTTACTCCATATGAGATGTGGACTAACAAAAGACCCTATCTTACTCATTTGAAAGTTTGGGGTTGTCCTGCTTATGTGAAGCGGACACGAATGATAAAATTGATGCAAAATCGACAAGTGTTTGTTCGTAGGATATCCTAAAGAAACAATGGGATATCGTTCTACTCACGAGGAACAAAAGGTGATTGTTTCAAGCATGCTGTTTTTAGAGAAAGAGTTTCTTTTACAAGAAGACGGTGGGAGCAAAATAGAACTTGAAGAAGTTCAAGATCTTGTAACAGACGCAGATCAATCGCTGAACTCAAATCAGTAACTCATACAGATGAAGTAACAGATTCAACCTTCTACAACACACGAAGTTCAGAGGTCACGAGGATACGCCTGTTCTCGAGAGATATGAATTTCGTGAATGAGCAGAATGACGATTGCTCATAGAAGATGATGAGCCTACCACCTATGAAGAGGTTCTCAAGAGTTCAGAGGTCGAGAAATGGCTTCAAGCCATGAAAGTTTAAATGGATTCCATGTATGAAAACCAAGTATAGACTTTGGTTGATGCACCAAGGAATAAAACCCATAGGGTGTAAATAGGTTTTCAAAAGAAAACCGACATGGATGGTAATGTAATTACCTATAAAGCAAGGCTTGTGGCTAAAGGTTTTAAATCAAAGACAAGGAGTTGACTACTGACGAGACCTTGACCCAAAGAGCAATGCTTAAATCCATTAGGATACTCTAGCCATTGCCACTCATTATGATTATGAGATATGGCAAATGGATGTGAAGACAACTTTCCTAAATGGGAATCTAGGCGAGGATGTGTATATGACACAACCCGAGGGCTTCACCTCTATGATGGCGAAAAGGTATGCAAGCTTCAAAAATCCATCTATGGATTGAAGCAAGCATCCAGGAGTTGGAATATCCGTTTTGATGAGGTAATCAAAGAGTTTGGTTTCTCACAAAATCCGGATGAATACTGTGTGTATAAGAAGGTTAATGGGACTGCAATTGTATTCCTTGTGCTATATGTAGATGACATATTATTGCTAGGAAACGATGTCTCGATGCTACAATCAGTAAAGATTTGGTTATCCAAACAATTTGCCATGAAAGACCTTGGTGAAGCAACTTATATCCTTGGGATAAGGATCTATAGAGATAGATCAAAAAGATTGCTTGGTCTTTCACAATCAACGTACATAGACAAGATGCTAAAGAGGTTTAGCATGGAGCAATCCAAGAGAGGGTACCTTCCCATCACTCATGGGATAACACTCTCGAAATCTTTGTGTCCTAAGACACAAGATGAGAGGATACGCATGGATATGATCCTGTATGCATCTGCGGTAGGATCTATCATGTACGCAATGCTATGTACGAGACCCGATGTATCATATGCTCTAAGTGTTACGAGCAGATATCAATCGGATCCTGGTGAGGGTCACTGGGTGGCTGTCAAGAATATCCTCAAGTACTTGCGAAGGACTAAGGATGTTTTCTTGATATATGGGGATGGAGATCTCCGGTGAGCGGGTATCAGATGCCGCCTAACTGATAAGGATGATTCCAAATCCCAATCAGGTTACATATTCACACTGAACGGCGGGACAGTCAGTTGGAAGAGTTCCAAACAAGAGATGACTGCTGATTCAACGATCGAGGCAGAGTACATTGCCGCTTCATACGCAGCAAAGGAAGCAGTTTGGATCAAGAAGTTCATTACTGAACTTGGTGTGGTTCCTAGCAATGATGGGCCCATACAGTTGTATTGTGACAACAATGGGGCTATTGCGCAGGCAAAGGAACTAAGGTCTCATCAACGATCCAAACACGTACTCCGCAGATATCACCTGATCAGGGAGGTCATTGGTCGAGGTGATGTGCAGATAGAGAGAATTCCCACAGAGCAGAATATTGCTGATCCGTTGACAAAGCCATTGTCACAAAAGAGTTTTGATTCTCATGTACTCGCCTATGGTATTAGATATCAAGGCGATTGGCTTTAGGTCAAGTGGGAGATTGTTAGAGTAGTGCCCTAAAGGCAATCGCCTTTAGCGCGTTTTGTACAAAATTGTGTACATTCTTTATAAATATATAAAGAAAGACATATTTCATTATGTTGCTGTTCATTATTTATGAACTGATATTGATCAATAAGCAAATTAATGAAGTCTATGATATATGACATAGCATGAAGGAAATTATGATGTGATCATACTACTGAGATTCCTATCATGTGCAATTATGTCAGTATCTAAATTATCCCTAGTCATAGGATTACTGAGACTGGACATCGGTAATCCGGATAGACTAGCACATCTCAAGCTCCTTGATTTGATCAGCGGTGGATCTCTAAAGCTGTACATATAAGATATTTAGGGTTGAGATGTGGATGCTTACTAGAGGTAGTAAGTACATTGGTTGACTCGCTATGAGATCATCACATGGATGTACTATTCTAATGTCGTTGATAATCTCATCATAGCAATGGTGCAAGTATCCTTAGACTTGAGGTGCTCGAGGATATCTTGATCTTGATTACGTGCTTTGACTCCATTCCTTGTTGCCTCGCGAGAGGTCGCTCATAGGGTGGTGATTGGGTGCAGTTTGAGGTATTCGAAGGTAATTGAGTAGCCAATAAAGGATTCACCACTTCTGTGATAGCAGAAGATGATACCCATGGCCTCTTGTCAGGGTCATTACTTGGAAATCTCTGATCAGAGTAAAAATGTCATGAAGAGTGTCTTCATTGACATATTAAGTATTAAGTAATGAGTCCCAGGACAAGAACTGAAATCACTTGGACTAGATTTGACATAGTCAGTCTAGTGAGAGTTGACACATTGCCCATACTCATAACCAAGTGGGGTATAGCATGGTGAAAGGACGAATTGTACGGTAATTGTCTAAGGAAAGGTTCGTGATATGGTCCATTATGAATATAGCTTCATTCGTCAAACCAATTACTTTCCGGTCAATTGGGGGTCATGATGTGTTGCTAGATACCGCTCATGACTTGCTCAGATTAAGTGTTAATCTAAGTGGCCAACATAATCGGGAACCTAATGGGTCACACGCATAAGAGTGTCTCGGAGAATTTGTAAAATAGTTTTGGATAGAGATCCAATATATGGAGAGCAATCAGATTAAATGGATCCCGATGAGATCGAGATATGTCCCGATGAGATCGCGACATCGATATTGCTGAGACAGGTCTCCGGTGATTTTTCCTTACCGGGACCCGGTAGGACCGACCCCAGTGTGAGTGGACCACTTCAGCATTTATTTATAATTTATATATATATATATATATATATATATATATTAGTTACGTGGGTGGGAAATGAAGATGGAAGAAGCTTCCATTAAGCTTAGTCATTAAGTTCATTTAATGACAAAAAGAAAAAATAATGAAAAGATGAAAGAGATGGTCGTTGGCTTAGCAAAAAGAGTTTGTTTTGGAATAAAACAAAAAGGGTTTTTGCAAGAAACGATCGTGGGTTGATGAAAGAAGAAAGATAGGTTTGGAAAACCTAAGAGAAAAGTGTTCTCTCCTTCTCCATCATCGATCTCTTCATCTCCTTCAAGCTTCTTCATCTCTTCCTCCATCGTTCGTCTCAAGCTCTCCAAGGACAAAGGTAGGAGCTAGCACTCTTTACTTTGTTCTAGCTATTCCCGGGTCAAAGGGTTTGTCCCGGTTAGGTTCTCCGATCTCTGCATGGATACCGTTAGAGACGGTCTCCTTTGGTCGTTTTGGTTTGACTTTGTTATATAGTCACATGGATCCTGGCTTTCGGGAAGGTCCCGGAATAAAAACTTTTGTTTTCCACGCCGTGGGCATGTGATGCTCACACCGGGATTTTCCTACAGGCTCAACGTATAATGAACCCTGTATCCAGCATTGGATAAGGGACAGATATTAATGAGCCCTTCAATGGGACAATTTAGGCACTTAGTCACAACAAAATGATAATAAATGGTAAGTGAGTGAAATATGTATGTATCAAAAATGGGATATATGAAAGTGGATCTTTGTAAATGTGTAAATGGGCAATTTTGTGAAAGTGTATTATGAGATAAAGTTAGATGTATGAGATTTGTAAAATGAGATCAAATAGACAGCAATGTGAATATAGGTTATGAATTGATTTTGTTACATAATTGAGCGGACCATCGATGATGGTCACTCATTAAGTTTGCAAAACTCACCCAAAATTTGCAATTATTTTTCAGGACCCAGAAGAATACCCCGTTAGGCAACGGGTGTATAGTGATCGCTTGAGAGTGATAGAAGAGGACGGGATCAATTGCGTCTGCATTAGTGTGAAGACCTTGGTGTTATATTATGGTGTATTTATAAGAGGACCCTCGTGGTCATCACATTATTTACCGGTCATGTTTTGTAAGGATTGTTTTTCGCAACATATATAACGTAAGTGTATGTATGTTTCAAAAAAAAAATTATACTGTGATTTGACTGAGTGATGTATCACGCTACCCTCGCAGGGCACGGACTCGGATATCACCATCGATGTTGGGTCTGGGTCTTACGGGAGTGGGGTGTTACATAGTCGAAATTGAAGACTGAAAATGTTAGTGATTTTCAAGAAAGGCTAGAGATTTTATTCATTGTACTAAACTTAGACCTACTATTGTTTGTAACAAAGCTCGAAATATCTTTCAGTAGAAAGAAGAAAAGATGATAGCTTGAAGAGGCTAAGTAAAAAAAGAATACTTGTTGTAAGAGACTTAAAGAGGCTCGGTGAAAAGAATACTTGTATCTTTGAGAAATATAGTGAAATCTTAGAAAGAATTCTAAAGATTGGATGTAGCCCACGGTTTGGGGTGAACTAGTATAAAATTGTTGTGTCGATTCTTACTCTCAACTCTCAACTTTAAATTTCTATTGTTGATACAAATACTTAAAAGCAGATTGCAATACTTCATAATACTGTTTTTCAATCGTTTGAGAAAGGAAGTTGTTTTAAAAAGAAGTTTGTTTGAAAGGGGATTGTATTAAAAAATGGATACACAATTCAACCCCCCCTTCTTATGCATTTTGTATATCGAATATTAAGTTTATACTAACGTGTGATTCACTTAATGTTAAGTTATCTTTTAATGTTGGCATATAACCTATTAGCATTCATTGGATTAAAGAAGAACGATGTGAATTGGATGGACCATCTTGCTTCTTCCATCTTCCAAAACTGAAATTGGTAAGTCATATTTACGTTAATAGTCTTTTCATATAGCCATCTTAAAGATAAATAAGAAGAGTCTCATTTATTGGCTACTTGATGATTGATTAAAGTAAGAAGTGATGCATTGGATGCTATTCTCTTTTTCCATTCCATGCATAACCGAAATTGAGTGTGTAAGAAAGTGTTCTTGCATGGTTTGACTCTCTCTCTCCTTTCATGCATGAGTGAGCTGAAATTTGCAAGAGAAGAGTCTCATTTTTGGTTCATTTTCTAAGAAAAATCTCCTCCAAACATTTCTTCTCCTTTCCCACTAAAGGATTTTGTTAACCAAGTTGTCTTGGAAGAACAAGAGGTAAATCAAATTGGTTAAGGATACAACAACAAGGAGAGGTTAGATTGACAAAGAAAAGGATTCAAAAGCAAAGGCTTTGGATACAAGAAGAAGGAGAGGATAGCGCAACGAGGAATTAAAGCTGTAGAGAAGGAGTCGGTAATATCACTATCTTGTTTATGTTTAATATTATCCTTATACCATATCATGTATAGATTGGCATGATAATTTTGATATATTGCTTCCACTGTAAATAAAATTTCTAAAAAGTTTTAAAATCTACCAGTTCTCCAAATATGGTATGATTTCTTTTACCGATCCAACAGTAAAAGGTTTGATAATTAATGAGAAGTCCTTAATAAAGTGATGATAAAATCCTCCATGTCCTAGAAATGCTCGCATGCCCTTGACATTAACTACTGGTGGAAGCTTCTCAATGACCTCTATCTTGGTTTTATCTACTTTAATACCTTGGCATGATATCTCGTGTCCTAGTATTACTCCTTTTTATGCCATGTAGTGACATTTCTTCTGGTTTAGAACCAAGTGCAATTCTTCAAATATTTGAAGAACTCTATCTAAATTTGTCAAGAAAAGCTCAAATGAGTCCTCAAAGACTGAAAATCATCCATAAAAATTTCCACTATATCCTTAATCATATCTATAAAGTTAGACATTATACACCTTTGAAATGTTACTGAAGCATTACATAACCCAAAAGGTATCCATCTATAGGCAAATATTCTATAAAGACACATGAAAATGGTCTTTTCTTGATCCTTCAAATAGATAAAAACCTTATTAGAGCCTGAAAATCTAATGCATGACAAGCCACCCTTTCTATCATTTGATCCACAAATGAAAAAGGAAAGTGATCCCTTTTAGTCACCGTGTTGAGCTTCTGATAGTCAATATACACTCTCCAACCTGTGATTGTTTGAGTGGACATTAGCTCATTGTTTTCACTCTCCATTATTATCATACCACCTTTCTTAGGTACACAATGTATCAAGCTGATCCATTCACTATCTAAAATAGGGCATATGATACCTTTATCCACCAATTTAACTACCTTTTTCTTGACCACTTCTCTCATGTAAGGATTTAATCTTCGTTGTCATTCACTCATTGCTTTACGTCCTTCTTTGAGGTTAATCCTATGCATAGCCATATTAGGACTTATCCCTCGTATGTTAAATATTTTCCATACCCTAGCCTTCATTTAGTTTCTTATGATCTTAACCACTGTACTCTCTTATTCCCTACCTAGTTAGTTTGAGATATGATGGGTAAGGTTTGACCCTTAACTAGAAAGTTATAGCTCCACGAGTTGGTGGCTTCTCAGTGGAGGGTAGTATGTTTGCTTCTATTCTTAATAAAATGTCTTAATGTGCTAGAGCACCCAACTCCTCTGTCTATCCTTTGTCCTCAGTCTTAACTTCCACAAAACTCCCTTCTTCATTACATCTCTCCTCTTGTTTTTAATGTATTCATCTATGCTGTCTATTTGAATACAAGAGCTACTTTTTTTTTCAGATTCTTCAAGATTTCATTCATATTGAACTCTACATGATCATAACCAATCTGAAGAATCAATTTGCCTTTATGAACATCAAGTAACACTCTCCTAATGTTATGAATGGTCATCCAATAATGAATGGACAATTCTTATCCTCTTCAAAATCTAATACCTTGAAGTCCACAAGAATAATAAATTTGTCCACCTTAACGATGACGTCCTCCACCATACCAAAAGGTTTCTTGATTAATTAATCTGCCAATTAAATGAGCATCAAAGTGGACTTCACATTGCTTAGCCCTATTTTCCTAAAAATTAACAAATACATAAGGTTTATACTTGTGTCTAATTCGCATAAACATTTCACGAATTCTAAATCATTAACTATATAAAGTATCATAAAGCCCCCTGAGTCTTTCAATCTTGAAGGTATATGGCTAGTACTAATGGAATTGTAGCTTTCTATCATTTTTACCGTTTGGTTATCTTCCTAAGTTTGCTTATTTGATAGGATATCTTGAAAGAACTTTGCATAATGGGGAATTTGTTTCAATGCCTCTACAAAAGACAAGTTAATTTGCAAGGTATTCAGCTTCTTCACAAACTTTGCAAATTGTGTGACCAATCTATTCTTTTGAAGTCTTTCTGGGAATGGAATTTTTGGTGAGTGTGGTAGAGGAGGAATGTAAGGAGAGTCCCTGTTCTTTTCTTCATCTTTTTCTACTTCTTTTGGTCTTCTACAAGGTAGGTTTTAGCTGTTTTTTTGCTGGTTCTTCTAGCTCCTTCCCACTTCTAGGTGTGATAACCTTAAACTGTTCCCTTGGATTTGCTTCTGTCTTGCTTAGGAGACTCCCCATACTTTTTGTAGATAATGCATTGGAAAACTAGCTCATTTGAACCTCCATGTTGTGAATAGAAGAGGCATGTTTCTTCGTTACTTGCTCGAACTTCTCCTTTAGATTTGTTAATTTAGAAGTCATTGTGTCCATAAAATTGGTCATTTTTTAATCCATTGCACTAAAATTGTCTTATTGAAATCTCAGCGGACCTTGATTTCTCAATTGATTCCATGTAATGTTAAACCAAGAAAAATTTTGGTGGTTCTTCTACCTAGGATTGTACATGTTGGCATAAGTTTTATTCTCTCTTAGACCAAACTGCACTCCCAAGTAGTTGAGTTACTCCATTTTGTTGTTTTGTAAAGAGGCACAAAGCTGTGATATGGCTCTCTTATCTACATAGCTCACAGTTATGCTAAATTGCTTTAAGTGGAGCAAAAAGGTGGCTTTCAGGCTATTTAGTTTTGATCACGCCCTCTTGAGATATAATTAAATAATCCTAATTGAATTCGATATTTTTAGAGATGAAATCTCTTGATTCACAAAACTACTCATAACTTATTCAATTAGATTTGAAGCAATCCTATGGCAAATTAATTTCATAATTAAGATGTCAGACCCCGATCCCGGGAGCCCGACTGTCCCGGGATGTGAGCCCGAGTGGAGCCCATCCCCGAGACACTTGCTTTACTGAGACCTTAAACTTGACACTCTTACTCTTACTATAGTACCATAGACGTCGGAACCCGTTTTCGGAGCCCAACTTTCGTTGTCCTGAAACCTTGCGCTTATAATCTTGCAGGATTCTTAATTGTAACTCCACCTTCGTGGCAAGCACACACCATGTATACACTAAAATCATGGGTTGACTTATTCATATAATTTGTAGCTTTATGTCTCAAGTTCTCCCTGAAACAAGAATCACCTTAATCGGAGTCATATACTCAAGATACACTCCAAAAACCTAAGAGAGTTCATACCCGAAACATGCCCTCTTATCTGACCTTTCACTTGTTTTAGAACAAACTTTCTCAATTTAACTCCAATTGATACCGGATTTTATGGAGTGAAAGATATGTGTCTTATAAATCCAATGGTTCAAGCCTCACCTCATTTGGAGGTCGTATGAGGGAAATATGCCCAAAACAACGGACCATGCTCACTTCCGAAATCGAATCAAAACTCTTTTGGCGCGATTGCTATAACTTTTAATCTATAGCTCCAAATGTTTTCGTTCTTTCACCATATGAAAGTAGACATCTAGATCTACAACTCTTATGAAGACTACAAAGGCTGATTCTATCTCCTACATTCTGCAGCGTCCTATTTTTCCATCGTCTGATTTCTATCATCTGGTTTTCTATCGTCTGATTTCTATCATCTGGTTTTCTATCGTCTGATTTCTATCATCTGGTTTTCTATCATCTGATTTCTATCATCTGGTTTCTATCTTTTGCTTTCCTTCCTTCTGCTTTTCTATCTTCTGATTTCCTTCCTTTTGATTTCTATCTTCTGATTTCCTTCCTTCTGATTTCTATCTTCTGATTTCCTTCCTTCTGATTTTTATCTTCTGATTTCCTTCCTTCTAATTTCTATCTTCTGATTTCCTTCCTTCTGCTTTTCTATCTTCTGATTTCTATCTTCTGCTTTCTTTCCTTCTGCTTTTCTATCTTCTGATTTCCTTCCTTCTGATTTCTATCTTCTGATTTCCTTCCTTCTGATTTCTATCTTCTGATTTCCTTCCTTCTGCTTTTTATCTTCTGATTTCCTTCCTTCTTCTTTTCTATCTTTTGATTTCCTTCCTTCCGCTTTTATCTTCCGATTTCCTTCCTTCGATTTCTATCTTCCGATTTCCTTCCTTCGCTTTTCTTCTTGATTTCCTTCCTTCCGATTTCCTTCCTTCGCTTTTCTATCTTCGATTTCCTTCCTTCGCTTTTCTATCTTCGATTTCTATCTTACCTTTTCTATCTTCCGATTTCCTTCCTTCTAATTTCTATCTTCCGATTTCCTTCCTTCGCTTTTTATCTTTTGATTTCCTTCCTTCGATTTCTATCTTCCGATTTCCTTCCTTACCTTTTCTATCTTCCGATTTCCTTCCTTCGCTTTTATCTTCCGATTTCCTTCCTTCCGATTTCTATCTTCCGATTTCCTTCCTTCGCTTTTCTATCTTCCGATTTCTATCTTACGCTTTTCTATCTTCGATTTCCTTCCTTCGATTTCTATCTTCGATTTCCTTCCTTCGCTTTTTATCTTGATTTCCTTCCTTCGCTTTTCTATCTTCGATTTCTATCTTCTGCTTTCTTTCCTTCTGCTTTTCTATCTTCTGATTTCCTTCCTTCTGATTTCTATCTTCTGCTTTTCTATCTTCTGATTTCTATCGTTTGCTTTTCTATCTTCTGCTTTTCTATCTTCTGCTTTTCTAGTAAGGATCATATCTTTTGACTCCGAACTCCAAATTTAGCAAACGATATACCCTTGGAAAACTCTAAACTCCTACTACAATCTTCATGAAGACTCATTGATCTAATTCATACCCGAAGAGGGTCTAATATTGAGGTGAAGTACTGTCAAATTTTAGAAAAATTTGACAGCACATCCCCCTTAAAATGCAACTACCCAATTTGCAATTCTAAGACTTCCACCTGCATAAAACTCATCATACAACCTCATATAACATGATTAAACCCTAAGGTATCTTCAAACACCATTCGAAGCAACAGCCACACTCTTAATCATCTATCATATCCAAACTATAAAAATGATTCAATTGTCTTAAACATACATGGATTTCTCAAAATACATTAAAACTGAACATTTTTGCTTTCATAATTCATTCATTCCATCTTAATCAAATCATGTCATATTCATATTAATGCTTTAGTGGGCATTTCAAGCCCAATTACAATGAAGTTTCAAAATACAATATCTTCTCAAAATGCAACTAAAACATTGTTTTACAAAAATCATTTCAAATACAAAATCAAAAGAAAATCTTGGAGTAAATGCCTTTAAGCTTGCTCCTCGGGATCCCGCTCATTTCTGGAAAATTTTAGGGGTGAGCTTTACGCTCATGGGTAACACATTTATATTTATATATCAAGCAGTCCTATTAGTTATTCATACTTTTAGCAATCTTTCAATACAATCATAATACATGCATCATGCAATGTTCATCAATACTCAAACATAATTTCTCACAATTCAAACATTCATCATTCTTGCATTTTCATGTAATCACATATGAAACACATCAAATGGCTCGGTAAGTCCTTATTTTGGCAACCATATAGTCTCATTTCATGAGTCTATATGGGCAAATCTTTAGGAGTCCAAATGTTGGATCATCCTATGCCACAATCGGGCGTGGGGCGAAGGCTTCATGGTCAACGTGCACGTGATGTTCTTAGACAATACCTTACCCACATAACATAGCAATCATGAATCATACAAGGAAATTGGACTGTTCTTATCCAATTCATTGTTTCTTTGAAATCATCTTTTCATACATCGTTCATGCCTTTCATTATATTCATTCAACAAGTTTCTTCATGACAGTTTCAATCATCATCAAGCATTTAATACACTCACATTCATCATTCCATCACACACATTTAATACAACAACCAAGTGATCAAAGCTCATTAATGTCATGCATTTATTTACATTTGTAGCTTATATACATAAAGATAAATATGAAACCCACCTTTTATCCTTGCTTAAACTTGCCTAAGGAAGTTCCTCTCCTTGTTCTTCTCCTCTTTCTTGTCCTCCTTCAAGCATAACAAGAAAATAACCCCATATCAACATAGGGTTTAGAAATTGAAATACCTAAAATCTAAATCATGAAATTCATAAGAGAATCACTAGACCCATCTTATTCTTCATCTTTCTAACCAAAACCCAAACAAAACTTAACCTTAAACCAAGAACTTACCTTAAATCCTTAACCAACCAAGTGGTTTCTTGGTTCAAAGTGAAGCTTAGACTCTCCTCCACACTTTTCTTCTTGGACTTTCTTCAAAACCCACTCACTTTCATGGAAATGCCAAACCCTAACAAGCCTCTTCTTTCTCCTTTTCCTCCCTCCTTTCACGACACTCTTCTTTCCTCTCCTCCAAATTTCGTTTCTATCTTCTTTTCCTACAAAATCACTTATCTCCTTCCTTATATACTCCTTTCTAAATTACTTAAGCCCAATAAGCCTAAGCCCAACTTACTTCCTTCTTCTTTCTTCTTCTTCTTTTCATTTCTCCTCCTTACTTACTCAAGCCCACTAACTCTTTTCCTTCAAGCCCATTGCATTAAATTCTCTCTTCTTTCTTACTTCATTTGGACCCAAAGCCCAATTAATACATTAATTACACCTAACTCACCTAAGTCCAACTAACATATTTAACTTCATAAATTCTTCACCTAACTCATTAATGCTATCATATATTAATTTATGACACCTTAATTAATGCTAATCTAACTTAATCAATTTAATCTAATCATGATTAATCCTAAAAAATTTTGGGGCTAACATAAGATCTCTTTTCAGTTGTTTGTTAGTAAGATAATTATTTATGTATTAAGTTACCAACTCTTGTTGCATACCTTAACACTAATGACTTGATTCACTCTCTTGATTTGCTACTAAGTATATGCATAAAAATGTTCATAAACAGTCATCAATGTGTTGAATACAACATGTTTCATAAAATAATTCTAGAATAATCCCTAAATATGGATTTAGAAATCCATAATCATTTTAAACATCTTAGAATTCTAGATACACATTCAATACTATGAAAGAAATAAAAGGAAAAGAGTGAAAACTAATTGAAGTCTTGAATTGAAATGTTAGAAATTCCTGAAACTTTGTTTGATATCTCTGATCTACTTTTATATGATTGTTACTATCTCTTTTTGGTATTTTTCATGTTCTCGTATAGTGTTTGAGGGTTCTAGGGTTGTGTCTAGGGTTTCCCCACTTAATTCGGTTCCAAAAATAGCCCCGAACCCTTATAACTTAAAAAATCTCACACTTGAAATTCCTCCTATCACGATCGTGCATAGGGCGCGATCATGACCTATGTGAATCTTCCTTCTCTGTTAAGATTTTGTGGTGCATGATTGTGACAGAGAGCTATGCAATGCTCCTTGGCTTCACCATTCATGCATGATCGTGCCAGCTTACATGCACCCAACATCTTCTCCATTATTCAATTTCTTATTTCCAAATACTTATAAACACATCAAACACATATTGAAACATAAAATTAATATGAAATTCTTGCTATGAATCAAACAAACACTTAAAACACATACAAACACTAATAATAACACAGTTTTAAGCCTATAAATATGATAATCATCTAAGAAATACTTCAAAACATATTTAAACACCTAGAAAAACATACGATAATCTACACCTATAACCCTTTTCAATTGTAACATGCATATGAATTGTTTGATACCATGATATCCCTCCCTCTCAAAATTGTCTCCAATAATACCTGTTCAAATTGAAAAAAATTCCTAAATCTAAAAGGGTATATTTTATATAACTTTTGGAACAAGTTCCCAATTTTGATAGGAGTATGACTGAGAAGAGAGACTTTATAAACTTAGCTTTACTTTTAGGGAAGTTAGTAAGCTAAGAAAGATTAACCATAGTTCTATCCAACTTTTTTATAAGAAAGTAATTGGAGACAAGTGTATTGCTCTATGTGAATTAGTATCTTTTATAGCTTAAATACGCCAATTCCAAGCATTCCACATATTCTTTGAAATCCTCATTGAAATTCCTTAAATAGTTGTGCCCCTCAACTTTATATCTATATAATGTTGCGTTGAAATCCTAAAAAATTAGATAAAGATCATTATAGCTTGCCTAAATTTTCCTTCATCTATCCTAAAGTAGCATCCTTTGAAAGTTGAGTTTGGAACCATAAACAATACATGTAATAACAATCTGACATCCTTGAATTGGATAGTTAAATGAATTGTTTGTTCATAAGCATCCAATTGTTCAACTTTGACAAGATTGTGCCAAGGGCCTTCTTCCATTATCTTCTCACTTTTAGCTTTGGAGGAAAAGTAGAAAAACACCAAGTTTTCATTAGAAAACACCACCTTCACTAGTCCTTTGTTTCTCCATTTTTTTGGTGCACAATAAGAAATAGTTGGGAATATGGTCTACTTCTTAAGGAAAACCCTACAAGAAAGATTCCTATATGGTTGTTCTATCTCTTAAATCTTCTATGTAACATCCCGTCACCGATGTGAAGGGCATATCGGTAATTTGAATGGGTTAGTGGGGTGCATTCATAATTGAACTGCACGTGCATTTTTGCCTCTGCATCAATGATAAATGAGTTAATTGCACATGCATACTTAGTGACATGCATTCATGATTGTTCCAGCATTTAAACTGTGATTATGGGTTAAATTGTGAATTCAGAGATAATCGAGTTAGATTTGATTTAAAGTGAAATTAAGAATAATTCGAGTGGAATAGTGGAATTAGAGTGAGAATTGAATTTTAGAGAATTGGAAATTAAAAATTGAGTATGTGATCGAGTGTTTTATATTTTGAGAAATTATGGGAATTTTTCTAAAATTTTTAGAGTTATGAGTCCGGACCGAGAAAATGTAGAGGCGATGATTGTGATTAGGCCCAAAGTGAGTGGTAAATGGCTTGGAAAATTTAGATTTATGAGTTTAGGAATTATTGTGATGAGCCATTGAAATATAGAGACTGAGATTAAATGAATTTGAGGACTGTGATCTATAGGTTTAAATTAGCCCTATATATATATATCTTATGCTTGAAATTGGAAGACAAATTTCTCTTAGGGCTCAAAACTTCTTCTTCTTCTCGTGGGTGTCGTTGATCTTGCTTTCCTTGGAGGGTTTACTTGCTTTTCCTTTCCTTGTGGTTGGAGAGTTACTAGAAGCTTGGAGTTGAGATGGTTGGCTTGGCTTTGGAAGAAAATCGTTGGTGTTAGAGGTTGAGAGAGTTTGGGAGATTTTAGGGTTTGCAGTCTTGAGCTTCGATTGGTAAGTTTATTGTGTTTAATGTTGTATTTATGGTTGTTTATGGCATTTATGGCATTTAATGTGTTAGTATGGGTAGTTGAGAGAGTTAATGGAGGTTTTTAAGAGTATTAATGGCAGAAAATGACGATCGGAGAAGATGAAGTGGTCGCACGTCGCGACGTCTATAATGGGGCCACGCCACGGCAAGAAAAGGCGTGTTTGCCGCGACGAGCCGCTTGAGACGTTGCGGCAAGCAAGTAATTTGGACGCCACAACGAGTGATTGGTAGGCGTCGCGACGAGGCGCAAAGGAATGTTCGCCGCGGTGAACGTTTCCCACGCCGCGACGAGTGTCCCGAACGTCGCGACGAATGGTCATACGTCGCGGTGAGGGGTGAAATTCCGAAGTGAAATGGTTTAGTCTTTTGAGCAGAACTAGAGAAAGAGGTCTATAATTGAGGTAAAGACTGAGAGTTTGAATTTTGGTTAGAGGTATCGTAATTATCGAAAGAGAGTCAATTTCAGTTTTAGTGCAACCAAAGAGTTATGTTTTGACTGATTAGAGTTTAAATTGGAGGTTTGAGAAATCAGTGGATATTATTGAGCTAGTAAATAGTGAATTTTGGGTTGTGAAGCGAGAGATAGCAAATTGGGATTAGAGCGCTGGAAAATCATGATCATGCATTATAAAATTTCAAGTTAAGACATGTGCATTAGTGAATTCAATTGATTGAGTATCTAGTGATGAGAATTCGTTTGAATTGTTATAGATGCACCGTTGGATCGATAGTCCACGGATATCACTGGGACTTCCAGACAGTAGCTCGGAAGTTACAGGTGAGTAACCTAGTTGGTTCCTCGATCTTTGTGTGTGATTAAATGTGCTATGAATGCGTAGATTGTGAGTGATACAATGTGAAATAAATGTGCTGCAATTATGAATAAGTGTTCTGATTGTGAGTGAGTTGAAATGTGTTATAAATGTGAGTACTAGTGATTGTGAATCAGTGCATAGAATTATGAGTAGTGTTCTGAATACGATAAATCGAGTGAAGTGATAGATATGTACTAGTGACTGTGTAAGTGTGAGTGCATGCTAGACAAGATTATAAGCGGTAAATAAACAATTGTGACGGGAGCAATTAGTGATCAGAGCTTTAAGCTCGATTTTTAGTGAAAAGGGAATAGTGCATACCCAGAGGGCTCTCCTATCCCTAATGTGAGTGAGCAGTAGTGCATACCCAGAGGGCTCTCCGACTTGCTGAAAATGCGATTAATGCGAAAAGTGCCCAAATCGGGATAGTGTTAACGCTCAGTCAAAACAAAGACATAAAATGGGAATTTGCATACATTATGCATCTGACTGTGTAGTGAAATTGAGAATGCGTGTGATGTATGACAATTGTGAAGTGACATGTTTGAGCTATGTTGTTGTATAAATATGTAAATTGCGTACAGTGTTCTAAAATGCGTTAAAGTGTACTATGCGATATATTATGTGTATATGCATGAGTTGGGTGAACCATCGATGATGGTGTCGGACCCCGTTCCCAGAGCCCAACTTCCGTATTCCTGAAACCCTGCGCTTATTACATTACAGTGCTATATGCTATTGTTCTATGAAAATGATGAGCTCACACTACCTAAACATCAAAATCACATATTGACTTATTCATATCAATTATAGCTTAAAGCCTCACGTTCGTATAGAGGCAAGAATCACCTTAATCGGAGTTATATAACTCAAGATACACTCCAAAAACCTAAAAGAGTTCATACCTGAAACATGCTCTCTTAACCGACCCCTCACTTACTTTAATGTAAACTTCCTTATTTCAACTCCAAATGATACCAAACTTTATGGAGTGGAAGGTATATGTCTTAGGAATTTATTGGTTCAAGTCTCACCTCAATTGAAGGTCGGATGAGGGAATTCGGCCCAAAAGGGTGGACTACATTCATACCCAAAATCGAATTGAAACTGTCTTGGCGCGATTGCCATAACTTTTTATATAGATGTCGGATTAAGTTCGTTCTTGTACCATTAGAAAGAACACATCTAGATCTACAACTCTAATGAAGATTAAAAAACGAGATTCGGCCTCTAAATAAGTCAGAAATCACCATTTTCCCGTGGCTGTTAGTTAAACGAACACACATGTCCGTTTAACGGACACGTTCGGGTGAAAGTATCCCCAAATGCTTTGAAATTGTCCGTTAAACGGACATGCAAGTCCATTTAACGGACATGGGCAGGCGAAAGAGTGTTTTTGTACCCGAGGCTGTCCATTTAACGGACATCGAGTTTTCCAAAACTCCACCTCTTCAACCCAACTTCAAAATCACTTGTAACTATCACCTTTCAAAACTCATAACTTCTTATTCCTAGCTCCAACATGTGCATACTATACCTCCATGGAAAGATAACAAGATGAACTACAAATATCATGAAGGATGCAAAGGTTAACTCCATCATTTATCAAGGTAAAAACTTATTCGAATGCACTGCTCTGACAATGACCAATGAAACAGTGGAAAGGCTACATGAACAGTAACTGATATAGGTTTTACCCCCATAAGTTTTTACACCTAACTCCAAATGAGGTAAATTATACACCATTTGAAAGGTCTAATCTTAAGCGACAATCTTCAAGAAGATCTCTCAATTCAATTCAAATTCTAAGAGAATCTAAATCACCAACAAATGTTTGTCAAATTTTACCAAAAATTTGACAGCACCTCCTTAAAAGTTCACTATCCAAACTTCAATTCAATTAAATTCAACTCAAGTACCTGCATCAAAACCTCTATCTTCAATCTCTCACAACACACACCCATCCAAATATCCCAAAAGATCAACTTCAATAGCAACAACACACTCCTAGCATTCTAATCATATCCAAACTATAACACAATTACATTTCCCCCTTTCTTGTCAAATTCAAACCATACAATGATGCAATTGTTTTAAAACATGCATGAATTGTACAAAATACATTAGAACTGAACATTCTTGCATTCATATGAAAATATGAGTTATTAAAAGGCTTTAGAGGGCATTGTAAGCCACTACCTCGAATCCAAAATACAAACTTGCAAAAGCATCATTTGCCCAAAATGCATCTAAAGCATTGATTTACAAAAATTAACTTGAAATACAAAAATTATCCATTTCTGGAGCAATGCCTTTAAGCTCGGTGGTCGATCTCGTGCTCCTCACCTGGAGATGGGACGGAGTTGGAGGGGGTGAGCTTACGCTCGTGGGTAACATGTTTATATTTATGCAAATAAGCTAAATTTATTTCATTATCCATATTGCTAGCAAATCTCTTATCAAATAATCATACAACTTTGCATTCATAAATTCATCAAGCTAAAAGCATAACTTTCATGATTCATGCATCTATCATTCTTGCAAATACATGCTAACACATAAACACATAGCTAATGGTTGGTAAGATAAGTCCACAATAACCCATTTAACTATACAAGTGTAGTCGTATGTCGAGGAGTCCAAAAGGAACATCCTTGTCACAATCGGCAAGGCGGTGGCGAAGCCTATATCGTCAACGTGCGTGACTCTCATTGGGTGGACTTAATTACCCACATAACATGAATTCATGCATCAAAATCTAGACTTTTCTTGTCCACTGGCTGATTTCTGAAATTGGATTTTTCATGCATCCAAATAGCTGATTTTTGAAAAATGTATTTCATGCTTAACTCACATTTCATGATTTCACTAATATTCATGTTCATTCAATTCATGAACTTGTCAAGCAATATCAAGCAATGTCATATACTGTTCAAACTCTCACATAATCTCTTGGAAACTCAAGACCTAGCCAAGCTCTTCCTTTTTCTTCTTCTCCCTTCTCCTTCCACGAATTCCCCCTCTCTCCCTCTAATTTTCGTGACTTCCTCTCTTCTTCTATTAACCCAATTAATTCCTTCTCTTTTATACTACTTACTAACTTACTTAAGCCTATAGGCCTAAAGCCCAACTCACTTCTTCTTCCTTCCTTCTTATATTCTCTTTAAACTACTCAAACCCATTTATCTTTTAAGCCCATCTTATTCTCTTTTCCTTTCCTACCTCATTAAGGCCCAACTAACACATTTAATCTCATTAACTCACCACCTAACTCTTTAATGCTATCACATACTAATTAATGTCAACTCAATTAATGCTAACATAACTTACTCAATTAATCTAATCATGCTTAATTTTTTTTTAAAAAATTGGGGCTAACATTTCTCCCCCCCTTAAGAAATTTCGTCCTCGAAATTTTTACCTGATTCATTGAAGAGGTGTGGATACTTCTCCTTCATTGCATCCAAAGGTTCCCACGTCGCCTCCCCAACTACATGATTCCTCCAAAAGACTTTAACTAGCTGAATTGTCTTGTTACTGAGATCTTTCTCCTTGCTATCCAGAATTGCCACTGGCATCTCCTCATAGGTCAGATCATCACTCAGCTGAACCTCCGAGGTCTGAATAATGTGAGAAGGATCTGATCTGTACCTTCTCAACATGGAAACATGAAAAACATCATAGATCTGAAACAACTCTGGAGGCAATGCCAACCTGTAAGCTAACGACCCGATCCTCTCTAGAATCTCATACGGACCCACATACCGAGGACTTAACTTGCCTTTGTTGCCAAACCTCATGACTCCCTTCCATGGAGACATCTTCAGGAATACTTTGTCACCTATTGCATACTCCATCTCCTTTCTGTGAGCATCGTGATAACTCTTCATTCTATCCTCGAGTCGCCTTAAGTCACCGCTGATCAAACTAACCTTATCCATTGTCATCTCGAACCAATTCGTCCCACCAGTTTCCTTTCACCCTCTTCATCCCAACATATTGGAGTCCCTGCATTTCCACCATCTGGTAACTTCATAAGGAGCCATCTGAATGCTCGAATGGTACGAATTGTTATAGGCAAATTCGACCAACGGCAAATGTTCATCCCATGCTCCTTTGAAGTCCATGACACACGCTCTGAGCATTCCCTCTAGGGTCCGAATGGTCCTCTCGATCGACCATCCGTCTCGAGGATGAAATGTGTCTTTGAAACTCAACTTAGTCCCTAGAGCTTCTCGAAACTACTTCGAATCTCGACGAATCGAGGATCCTCGCTTGATACTATAGAATCTGAACTCCATGCAACCTCACTACCTCATCAATGTATTTCCTTGCTAACTCCTCGCAACGAATCTGCGCTTAATTGCCGAAAATGGGTGACTTGCTTAACCGATCTACAATAACCCATATGACATCATGCTTCCTACTAGTTCTGGGTAAACCCACCAGAAAATCCATAGTGATCCTTTGCCACTTCCATTCAGGAATGGACAATGGCCTTAACATGCCTGAGGGTGCCTGGTGTTCAACCTTGACTTGCTGACACACTAGACATCTGCTCACATACTCTGCTACATCCCTCTTCATGCCTTTCCACCAGAAATGCTCCCTCAAATCCCTGTACATCCTGGTGCTGCCTGGGTGCATGAAATAAGGCGCGTTATGTGTCTAATCCAAGATCTCATCCTTGACTTCCTTAACATTCGGAATACACAATTTGCTTCCGACTACCATAAGTCCGTCATCTCTCACTACCACTTCAGACTGCTTGCCATTCTGGATTTCCTCACGAAGCTTACTCAATTCTGCATCTTGCTCCTGCAACTCCTTGACTTTCTCTCTAAGTATCGGCCTCACCCTGAATTGAGCAAGAATGCATTCTGGCTTATCCTGCTTCAAGCTTATCTTAAGCTTAGCCATCTGTTCCAACAAAGGCAAGTAAACTGCCTAGACATGAGCTATGGATGACTTCCTACTCAATGCATCCGCTACTACATTTGCCTTGCCGGATGGTACTCAATCATCAGATCATAGTCCTTAAGTAACTCAATCCACCTTCTCTGCCTCAAATTTAGCTCTTTCTGGCTCAGTAAATACTTAAGACTCTTGTGATCCGTGAAGATCCTAGTCTCACCCCATACAAATAATGTCTCCAAATTTTTAGGCTAAAATTATCGCTGCTAGCTCTAAATCATGAGTAGGATAATTCAACTCATATGGCTTCAATCGTCGTGAAGCATAGGCTATCACTACGCTGCTCTGCATTAACACACAACCTAAGCCTTTTCTCAAGCATCACTGTATAATCGATACCCTCGATCTCCATTAGGCGTGATTAGGATTGAGCGCTCGTTAATCTATGCTTGAGTTCCTTAAAACTCTTCCGACATTCTTCGCCTAGATAAACCGCTGATTCTTCCTCAACAACTTAGTTATCAACAGCACTATCATGGAGAATCCTCCACAAACCTCCTGTAATAACCGCCAGCCTAGAAAACTCCGCACCTCTTTTCTCGCCTTAGGCTCTTGCCAATTCACCACTGCCTTTACTTTTTTCGGATCAACATGGATCCCTCTGCTGGAGATCACATATCCTAGGAAAACCACTTCATGCAGCCAAAATTCACACTTGCTGAATTTGGCATATAGCTCTCTTTCCCTTAATCTTTGTAACACTATTATGAGATGCTCTGCATGTTCCCCTTCATCCTTGGAATAGACCAGAATGTCATCGATAATACTATGACAAACTGATCTAAAAACTCCTAAAAAACCCTGTTTATAAGGTCCATGAATGCAACTGGAGCATTGGTCAGTCCGAATGGCATGACCTTGAACTCATAGTGCCTGTAACGGGTCCTGAAAGTCGTCTTGCTAACATCAGACTCCCTAATTCGGAGTTGATGATAACCTGACTTGAGATCTATCTTCGAAAAGACCCTTGCTCCTTGTAGCTGATCAAACATATCATCTATCCTGGGCAGAGGATACTTGTTCTTAATCGTCACCTTGTTGAGTTTCCGGTAATCAATACACATCCGCCATGTTCCATCCTTCTTCTTAACAAATAGAACTGGCGCTCCCCAAGGTGATGAACTTGACCTGATAAACTACTTTTCTAATAATTCCTGCAATTGCTCCTTAAGCTCCCTCAACTCAGCTGGAGCCATCCGGTATGGTGGTATTGAAATGGCTGCGGTTTCGGGAATCAAGTCAATTGCAAACTCAATTTCCTCACCGCGACAAACCCGTAACTCTTCGGAAATACTTGGGAACTCCCTCACTATAGGTAATCCTCCAACCTTTCTACTTTCACCGATGGATCCACATGTGCCAAAAGGCCTCACCTCCCGGCCCATCATCCCGTCACCAGCAAAGTGAAATGATCCTCGGTGCTGGCATCTTCCTGTCCCCCTTGAAGACCACTTTCTCTCCATTTCCCAGGTCAAACTCCACTTCCTTACAAGTACAATCTAACTTTACCCGGTACCTTTCCATGGAATCCATACCTAGTATGACATCTAGTCCCTTTAGGTCTAGAGGTAGCAAGTCTACTACCAATCGAGCACCATCGATACTGAGCTCGCACTTCAGAAGCTAAATCGATCACCACCTTACTCCCTAAAGGAGTACTAACGACGAAATTATCCATAATCTCATGATTCACAAAGATGCATATTCGACTTGAGGACACAAATGAATGTGTAGAGCCAAGATCAATCGTAACATAAACCGCTTGAATTAAATAATTGAGCCATACTAACCACAACTTGGAGCAACATGCGGCTTCTTCCCCGATCATGGCAAATACTCTAGCTGGTGCTCGACCTCGTGCCTTGGCCTCCTGCAGATTTGCCTTCCTCATGCCTCCGAATCGCCTTACTTCAGAATCGGGTCCGGTTCCTGCTGCTTCCGTCGCCTTTGGACTTGAAATTGAGAGCCTTTTCCTTGACCTCCGAGGACAATCTCTCATCATGTGCCCCTTTTCTCCACATTGGAAACAACCACCAAACCCCCTGAGACACTTCCCCGGGTGAAGCTTCCCACATTGACCACACTGAGGGTTTGTATACTTGCCTTTCCATATCTTCCCTGGGCCTTCCACACTAAAGATCTGCTCAGAAACTGCCCTTGACTGCTGGCTCTTGGCAGGACCACTACTGCCCATACCACCCGAGAATGAAAAGTCCCGGTGCTCCTTTGGTCTTTGGAGCACTCACTCCCTTCCGGAAGACCGCTCCCTGGTCTTCCTCTTCGCTTACCTCGACTTGATGTTCTCCAACTTTTTGGTGGAGAGCAAGATCTACCAAGCTACTGGTAGTCATGGAAATTATGGATCAGCACCTTCTCCCCGATCCCTAAGTGCAATCCACTCTCAAACTTCATGACACTTATCCTCTTCGTCACAATGTTTTGCTGATACCGTGTGGTGAGTGAACTTCAACTCATACTCACTCATGCTCAGCCCTCCGCGTGAGGCTCGAACTCCCCGCCTTCTTGGACGTAAACCTCGAGAAGTACTTCTTAGGAATACTTCGAAACTCCTCCATGTCAAGACTGGAGGTATTGCTGATCATGGGCATCGACTCCCACCAAAGGCAACAGATCCCCTGTAATAAACTAGCTGCATATTCTACCCTCTCCTCATCTGAGCACTTCATCTGATTCAGGACCCTCTCGGTCCGCTTCAGCCATGCTTCAGCTTCCTCGGGATTAGTAGTCCCACTGAAATCGACAACCCCATACTTCCGGAGCTTGTCATACTGCCCGCTCCGATCTGCTGAAGTTGGCATCTGAGCTTGCATTCCTTGGCCCATAGCATAAGTGAAAGCCTGGGCGAAGGCCTGAAAGAACTGGGGATCTACTGGATTTACTTGAGGCATAGGAGGGGGCTAGAGAGGCACTTCATGCTGCACACTTGGTGCCTCTGAATCTGAAACAGGGATGGTCCCTGCATCCTGGGGAATATGGGATTCATCCGTACTTCCCCGCTGAGAGCCTGATTGAGATTGAGCTCCTCGAGTTCTTCTTCGAGGCGGTATATTACTCCTTTAAATGAAAACCATTTCAAATCTTTAGCTCATGCTTTGTGAAACCAGTTCAAATCATGTAAAACAATTCAAAACCAATAATACATGTACTGTATTTAAAACAATGCATAGGGTTCATGTAACATGATGCATGCTGACTCTACCTTTAAGGCTACCCACTAGGGTTCCTAGGAAATCATAAACCTAGGGCTGCTCTGATACCACAAATGTCGGACCCCGTTCCCAGAGCCCAACTTCCGTATTCCTGAAACCTTGCGCTTATTACATTACCGTGCTATATGCTGTTGTTCCATGAAAATGATGAGCGCACACTACCTAAACATCAAAATCACATATTGACTTGTTCATATCAATTATATCTTAAAGCCTCACGTTCGTATAGAGGCAAGAATCACCTTAATCGGAGTTATGTAACTCAAGATACACTCCAAAAACCTAAAAGAGTTCATACCTGAAACATGCTCTCTTAACCGACCCCTCACCTACTTTAATTTAAACTTACTTATTTCAACTTCAAATGATATCAAACTTTATGGATTGGAAGGTATATGTCTTAGTAATCTATTGGTTCAAGTCTCACCTCAATTGAAGGTCGGATGAGGGAATTATGCCCAAAAGGGTGGACTATGTTCATACCCAAAATCAAATTGAAACTGTCTTGGCGCGATTGCCATAACTTTTTATATAGATGTCGGATTAAGTTCGTTCTTCAACCATTAGAAAGCAGACATCTAGATCTACAACTCTCATGAAGACCATAAAACTATATTCGGCATCTACATAAGTCAGAAATCACCATGTTCCCGTGGCTGTCCGTTAAATGGACACACATGTCCGTTTAACGGACACGTTCGGGTGAAAGTGTCCCCAAATGCTTTGAAATTGTCCGTTAAACGGACATGGGTAGGTGAAAGAGTGTTTTTGTACCCGAGGCTGTCCGTTTAACAGACATTCATGTCCGTTTAACGGACATCGAGTTTTCCAAAACTCCACATCTTCAACCCAACTTCAAAATCACTTGTAACTATCACCTTTCAAAACTCATAACTTCTTATTCCTAACTCCAACATGTGCATACTATACCTCCATGGAAAGATAACAAGATGAACTACAAATCTAATGAAGGATGCAAAGGTTAACTCCATCATTTATCGAGGTAAAAACTTATTCGAATGCACTGCTCTGACAATGACCAATGAAACAGTGGAAAGGCTACATGAGCGAAGAATCGATATAGGTTTTACCCCCATAAGTTTTTACACCTAACTCCAAATGAGGCAAATTATACACCATTTGAAAGGTCTAATCTTAAGCGACAATCTTCAAGAAGATCTCTCAATTCAATTCAAATTCTAAGAGAGTCTAAATCACCAACAAAGGTTTGTCAAATTTTACCAAAAATTTGACAGCACCTCCTTTAAAAGTTCACTATCCAAACTTCAATTCAATTAAATTCAACTCAAGTACCTGCATCAAAACCTCTATCTTCAATCTCTCACAACACACACCCATCCAAATATCCCAAAAGATCAACTTCAATAGCAACAACACACTCCTAGCATTCTAATCATATCCAAACTATAACACAATTACATTTCCCCCTTTCTTGTCAAATTCAAACCATACAATGATGCAATTGTTTTAAAACATGCATGAATTGTACAAAATACATTAGAACTGAACATTCTTGCATTCATATGAAAATATGAGTTATTACAAGGCTTTAGAGGGCATTTTAAGCCACTACCTCGAATCCAAAATACAAACTTGCAAAAGCATTATTTGCCCAAAATGTATCTAAAGTATTGATTTACAAAAATTAACTTGAAATATAAAAATTATCCATTTCTGGAGCAATGCCTTTAAGCTTGGTGGTCGATCTCGTGCTCCTCACCTGGAGATGGGACGGAGTTGGAGGGGGTGAGCTTACGCTCGTAGGTAACATGTTTATATTTATGCAAATAAGCTGAATTTATTTCATTATCCATATTGCTAGCAAATCTCTCATCAAACAATCATACAACTTTGCATTCATAAATTCATTAAGCTAAAAACATAACTTTCATGATTCATGCATCTATCATTCTTGCAAATACATGCTAACACATAAACACATAGCTAATGGTTCGGTAAGATAAGTCCATTAATAATGATTTAACTACACAAGTGTAGTCGATATCTTGAGGAGTCCAAAAAGGAACATCCTTGCCACAATCGGGTAGGCGGGCGAAGCCTATACTGGTCAACGTGCACGTGACTCTGCTGGGTGGACTTAATTACCCACATAACATGAATTCATGCATCAAAATCTAGACTTTTCTTGTCCACTGGCTGATTTCTGAAATTGGATTTTTCATGCATCCAAATAGCTGATTTTTGAAAAATGTATTTCATGCTTAACTCACATTTCATGATTTCACTAATATTCATGTTCATTCAATTCATGAACTTGTCAAGCAATATCAAGCAATGTCATATACTGTTCAAACTCTCACATAATGGCAATCATAAATCAATTTATACACAATCAATGCTCATCCCAAGGTAGTTGGAAAACATTAATTTCATTAGTTGAGATAGTATTTAAACTTACTAACATAAAGATAAAAATGAAACCCACCTTATATCTTGCTTAATCCTTGCTTAGGAGTGCTCTTCTCCTTGCTCTTCTCCTCTCTCTTGCTCTACTTCAAGAGAAACAAAAACCCATTTCAACATAACTCCACTTGAAAATCTACATAACCTCTTACATGAAATTAACTTGAAAATCACTAAACCCACTTCATTTTTAAGCTTTCTACACCATAACCTAACTAAAAGTTAACACTTGAAATCATGACTTACCTTGGTTCTTGACTCAACCAAAGAGTTTCTTGGTTCAAGGTGTAGCTTAGCTCTTCCTCTATACTTTTCCTTCTTGAACTTTCTTCAAACACTCACTTAATCTCTTGGAAACTCAAGACCTAGCCAAGCTCTTCCTTTTTCTTCTTCTCCCTTCTCCTTCCACAAATTCCCCCTCTCTCCCTCTAATTTTCGTGACTTCCTCTCTTCTTCTATTAACCCACTTAATTCCTTCTCTTTTATACTACTTACTAACTTACTTAAGCCTATAGGCCTAAAGCCCAACTCACTTCTTCTTCCTTCCTTCTTATATTCTCTTTAAACTACTCAAACCCATTTATCTTTTAAGCCCATCTTATTCTCTTTTCCTTTCCTACCTCATTAAGGCCCAACTAACACATTTAATCTCATTAACTCACCACCTAACTCTTTAATGCTATCACATACTAATTAATGTCAACTCAATTAATGCTAACATAACTTACTCAATTAATCTAATCATGCTTAATTTTAAAAAAATTTTTTGGGGCTAACAGATGGTTTCTCATTGAGTTCGCAAACTCACCCAACATTGCTAATATTTTTCAGGGCAGTGTTAGTAGGTTTCTAGCTCCCGAGATAGACATTTTCTTGCTGTGCGAGTGCTTGGTCAAGTGAAGCGATGGCACACCGGTCGGTCAGCTGGGACGATTTTTTAGGATGACCTAGTATAGACGTTTTTATCAGTTTTCTTTTTGGGTTATTGTATTAAGACTTTAGGGGACTGATAGACTTGTCTATATTTTGGATTGATATTATGAAATGAAAGATTATTATTGTGGTTTTTAATTTTAGTGATCTTCATAATGCGATTTAATTGTATTGATGTCATGCGAGTATTTAGTGATAGATGCGAGTGTAGCACTTCCTTGCTGTGGGATATGCGTCGGAACGACCCACGGGCGTCGCGGTGTGTACCCTATGGTAAGGGGGCGCTACATTAGGTGGTATCAGAGCATGGTTTGACATCTTTTGGGATAGTGTATTTTAGGCTTGAATTTCAGTGAGAAAAGCAGAAAATTGATCAGATACTTGTTGTTGTAGGTCATCCGTTATTGGAGAACAAGTGGATCAACCAACTGACATAGGATTTGTGGGAGCTAGTAGAGAGTCCCCTGTGCCTCATTCTGATGAGTTGCCTCCCAGAGTTCCCGTGAGACGGGAGAGGAGGTATGATAGACTGCGCAAGCAGGGAGCGATTGACTTCTATGGCAGCACCGACCCTGCTGAGGCTGAGGGATGGTTAGAGAGGACTGAGAGAGTCCTGGACCAGATGGATTGTGACGCAAAGGAGAGGTTCGATTATGCAGTGTCCTTGCTTCAGGGTCCGGCTTACCGTTGGTGGAGGACTGTTCCGGGCAGTTCCACCAGGCCCTGTTTATTGACTTGGGATGATTTCCTGCGGGCATTCAGAGATAATTTCATGCCCAAGGTTTATTTAGAGATGAAGATGCAGGAGTTTCTTGAGCTGATACAGGGGCAGATGTCAGTGGCTGAGTATGAGGTGCGATTTAATGAGTTATTGGGTTATGCCTCTACTTTAGTTGCTACTGAGGCTGACAGATGTCGTAGATTTAAGGGCGGACTCAATCTAGAGATCCGTACCCTGTTAGCCCGATCGGACATGGGCAATTTTATCGAGTTGAGAGCTGCTGCTGTGAGGATAGAGCAGTTGTTGAGACAGGTCAGCCGAGGCCGGACAGGGTCCAGGGCAAGAGGCTGATGATAGCTGTGGCGGTGTTAGCAGAGGTTTCAGCAAGCGACAGAGCAGGCCCTTCAGGTTGTCTGGAGGAAGTAGATAGTTCAGATTTGGGCAGAGAGGCAGATTTTCTCAGTCTAGTGGTGGCCGTAGCGGTGCTAGAGGTTCAGGCCAGAGTATCCCGCTATGTGAGTATTGTGAGAGAAGACATAGTGGAGAGTGCTGGAGGTTTACCGGAGCGTGTCTCAAGTGTGGTTCCATGGACCATCAGCTTCGAGAGTGTCCTTTTATTGTGGAGGACCAGTCCGCTACGACTGGTAGATCAGGCAGTACTACCACGGTGCAGCAGAGCCATGGAGGTGGATCTGGATGGAGAGGCCAAGGTCGAGGCCGAGGCCGAGTGAGGATCTCAGAGGAGGTCGAGGGATGAGTAGCAGGCAACAGTCCCAGGCTAGAGTCTATGCTATGACTCGACAGGAGGCTCAGGAGTCTCCATATGTAGTTGCAGGTATGCTTTCGATTTCTGGCTTTGAGGTTTACGCATTGATGGATCCTGGATCCACTCATTCTTTCATTGCACCGCATGTGGCATGTAGACTGCATTGTGAGAGGGAGAGATTGCAGTGTGAGTTGCAGGGGAGTACGCCTTTGGGTAGTACTACTGCTTTGGGTGAGGTCTGCAAGGGGTGTCTGATAGTGATTGATTAGGCAGAGTTGAGTGCAGACCTGATAGTTTTGTCTTTGAGAGAGATTGATCTGATTCTAGGGATGGACTGGCTTATTGCGCATAGGGCCGTGATGGATTTGTTATACCAAGGAGGTCGTGTTAGAATCTCCTGGTCAACCTAGAGTTATTTTTCGAGGTGTTAACCAGGCAGTGCCAGCTAGGATGATTTCGTTTATGAGTGCTTTGAGACTGATGCGGGGAGGTTGTGAGGCCTATCTAGCTCATGTGATTGATTCCAAGAATGAGCAGAGGTTGCAGAATATTCCCGTGATTAGGGAATTTTCGGATGTGTTCCCCAATGAGTTACCGGGTTTACTGCCAGATCGGGAGACGGAGTTTGAGATAGACCTCATTCCAGGTACCGCTCCTGTATCTATACCTCCATATAGGATGGCACCGGTGGAACTGAGGGAGCTTAAGGCTCAGTTGCAGGAGTTGTTGGATAAGGGATTTATTAGGCCGAGTGTTTCGCCGTGGGGAGCCCCAGTGTTGTTTGTGAAGAAGAAGGATGGGACCTTGAGGTTGTGCATCGATTATAGGCAGCTGAATCGGGTGACTGTCAAGAACAAGTACCCACTGCCTAGGATCGATGATTTATTTAACCAGTTGCAGGGAGCTCAGGTGTTTACTAAGTTGGATCTGAGGTCAGGGTATTATCAGTTGAGGATTGCAGAGGCCGACGTGCCTAAAAGTGCTTTCAGGAGCAGGTATGGGCATTTCGAGTTCCTAGTGATGCCGTTCGGGTTGACTAATGCCCCGGCAGCCTTCATGGCCTTGATGAATAGAGTTTTCCAGCCCTACCTGGATCAGTTCGTGATTGTGTTTATTAACGATATTCTAGTGTATTTGAGGAGTAGACAGGAGCATGCGGAGCATCTAAGGATTGTGTTGCAGATTATGAGAGAGAGGCAGTTGTATACCAAATTCACTAAGTGTGAATTTTGGCTTGATGAGGTTGTGTTCTTAGGGCACATTGTGTCTAGTGAGAGTATCCGAGTGGATCCTGACAAGATTGAGGCAGTGAGGAGTTAGGAGATTCCGAGGAATGTGTCAGAGTTGAGGAGTTTCCTCGGATTGGCAGGTTATTACCGGAGGTTTGTCCAGAGATTTTCAGTGATCTCAGCCCCTTTGATAAAATTTTTGAGGAAGGGTGTGGCCTTCAGATGGACTGATGAGTGTCAGAGGAGCTTTGAGGATCTTAGGCATCGATTGACTACGGCACCAGTGTTAGCTTTGCCGTCAAGGTCCGAAGGTTTTGAGGTTTTCAGTGATGCTTCGCAGCAGGGTTTAGGTTGTGTTCTGATGCAACATGGGAGAGTTATAGCGTATGCCTCGAGACAGTTGAGGTCTCATGAGAGGAATTACCCAGTGCATGATCTAGAGTTGGCCGCAGTTGTGTTTTCCTTGAAGATCTGGAGACACTATTTGTATGGGGAGACGTTCCAGATCTTCACTGATCATAAGAGTCTGAAATATCTGTTGAGCCAACGAGAGTTGAATCTGAGACAGAGGAGATGGATCGAGCTGTTGAAAGACTATGACTGCACGATTGAGTATCATCTAGGGAAGGCCAATGTAGTGGTTGATGCGTTGAGTAGGAGATCTCATGTCAGTGCAGCTCAGATTCAGATTGAGAGATTGCCTAGCCTGATTCAGTTGAGAGCGCTTAATGTGCAGATGGATTTGGCTCAGGATGGAGCTTTGATTGCTACTTTGAGGCTTAGACCGATGTTGCAGGATCGGGTCAGGAGAGTTCAGGATCGAGATCCAGTGTTAATGAGACTGATGGATAGAGTCAGATCAGGGTTGACTGTTGATTTTGAGTTGAGAGATGGGACTCTTTGGATGGGTCAGAGATTACGTGTGCCAGATGTTGATGATCTGAGACGAGAGATTTTGGAGGAGGCTCATGTGGCCGCTTATGCGATGCATCCTGCTGTTACCAAGATGTATAATACCCTTAAGTTGCATTTCTGGTGGCCAGGTATGAAGAGGCAAGTGGCAGAGTTTGTTTTTTGGTGTTTGACGTGCCAGCAGGTCAAGGCTGAGCACTAGGCCCCAGTTGGGAGATTGCATTCGTTACCCATTCCGGAGTGAAAATGGGAGCGAATCACTATGGATTTTATTATGGGGTTGTCTAGGACGCCGAGGCAGCATGATGCGATCTAGGTCATAGTGGACCGGTTGACCAAATCGGCTCACTTCTTCCCAGTGCGAGAGAATAATACTCTCAATCAGTTGGCCCAGAAGTATGTGGCAGAGATTGTGCGATCAGATCGGGTCCCGAGATCGATAGTGTCGATAGGGATCCCAGATTTACTTGAGGTTACGGAGGAGCCTGCGATCGACTTTGGGTTCGAGGTTAAACTTTAGACAAAGATTTCATCCTCGCATGATGGGATGAGTGAGAGGACGATCAAGACTGTTGAGGATATGCTGAGAGCTTGTGTATTAGAGTTCAGAGGTGCTTGGGATCAGTACATGGCTCTGATTGAGTTTGCGTATAATAATCAATTACAGAGCGAAGTCGGTATGGCACCGTATGAGGCCTTGTATGGGAGACGTGTAGATCACCCTTCTTTGGGATGAAGAGGGTGTGAGGATGCTTGAGGGTCCCGAGCTGATCCAAGATACAGTGGATAAAGTGAGATTGATTCGGAGTCGCATCAAGGAGGCTCAGGATAGACAGAAGAGTTATGTGGATCAGCATCGGCGAGAGATGGAGTACAATGTGGGCGACAGAGTGTTCCTCCGAGTGTCACCTTGGAGAGGAGTGCTGAGATTTGGTCGTAAAGGCAAGTTGAGTCCTCGGTATATTGGTCCGTATGAGATTACTGAGAGGATTGGACCGTTGGCTTATAGATTAGCGTTGCCGAGTGAGATGTCCCAGTTGCACGATGTGTTTCATGTGAGTATGCTCTGGAGATACCGATCAGACCCGACTCATGTGATTCTGGCTCAAGAAATTGAGGTAGCCAGTGATCTGAGTTATGTTGAGGAGCCGGTACAGATTATCGGATCGCGGGTCAAGAAATTGAGGAGCAGGGTGATTCCATTGGTGAAAGTACTATGGAGGAACCACTCATCAGAGGAAGCAACTTGGGAGACTGAGGAGCACGTGAGGAGGCAGTACCCTCATCTGTTCGACCAGTCAGGTATGAAATTTCGGGACGAAATTTTGTTTAGGAGGGGAGAATTATAACATCCCGTCACCGATGTGAAGGGCATATCGGTAATTTGAATGGGTTAGTGGGGTGCATTCATAATTGAACTGCACGTGCATTTTTTCCTCTGCATCAGTGATAAATGAGTCAATTGCACATGCATACTTAGTGACATGCATTCATGATTGTTCCAGCATTTAAACTGTGATTATGGGTTAAATTGTGAATTAAGAGATAATCGAGTTAGATTTGATTTAAAGTGAAATTAAGAATAATTCGAGTGGAATAGTGGAATTAGAGTGAGAATTGAATTTTAGAGAATTGGAAATTAAAAATTGAGTATGTGATCGAGTGTTTTATATTTTGAGGAATTATGGGAATTTTTCTGAAATTTTTAGAGTTATGAGTCCGGACCGAGAAAATGCTTAGAGACTGATGATTGTGATTCCGGTTTCGGAAGTGAGTGGTAAATGGCTTGGAAAATTTAGATTTATGAGTTTAGGAATTATTGTGATGAGCCATTGAAATATAAAGACTGAGATTAAATGAATTTGAGGACTGTGATCTATAGGTTTAAATTAGCCCTATATATATATATCTTATGCTTGAAATTGGAAGACAAATTTCTCTTAGGGCTCAAAACTTCTTCTTCTTCTCGTGGGTGTCGTTGATCTTGCTTTCCTTGGAGGGTTTACTTGCTTTCCCTTTCCTTGTGGTTGGAGAGTTACTAGAAGCTTGGAGTTGAGATGGTTGGCTTGGCTTTGGAGGAAAATCGTTGGTGTTAGAGGTTGAGAGAGTTTGGGAGATTTTAGGGTTTGCGGTCTTGAGCTTCGATTGGTAAGTTTATTGTGTTTAATGTTGTATTTATGGTTGTTTATGGCATTTATGGCATTTAATGTGTTAGTATAGGTAGTTGAGAGAGTTAATGGAGGTTTTTAAGAGTATTAATGGCAGAAAATGACGATCGGAGAAGATGAAGTGGTCGCACGTCGCGACGTCTGTAATGGGGCCACGCCACGGCGAGAAAAGGCGTGTTCGCCGCGGCGACCGCTTGAAACGTTGCGGCGAGCAAGTAATTTGGACGCCACAACGAGTGATTGATAGGCGTCGCGGCGAGGCGTAAAGAAATGTTCGCCGCGGTGAACGTTTCCCATGCCGCGGCGAGTGTCCCGCACGTCGCGACGAATGGTCATACGTCGCGGAGAGGGGTGAAATTCCGAAGTGAAATGGTTTAGTCTTTTGAGCAGAACTTTTAGTGTAGACCTCCTATTGAGGTAATTCTGGAATCGTTGTGAACTAGAGAAAGAGGTCTATAATTGAGGTAAAGACTGAGAGTTTGAATTTTGGTTAGAGATATCGTAATTATCGAAAGAGAGTCAATTTCAGTTTTAGTGCAACCAAAGAGTTATGTTTTGACTGTTTAGAGTTTAAATTGGAGGTTTGAGAAATCAGTGGATATTATTGAGCTAGTGAATAGTGAATTTTGGGTTGTGAAGCGAGAGATAGCGAATTGGGATTAGAGCGCTCGAAAATCATGATCATGCATTATAAAATTTCAAGTTAAGACATGTGCATTAGTGAATTCAATTGATTGAGTATCTAGTGATGAGAATTCGTTTGAATTGTTATAGAGGCACCGTTGGATCGACAGTCCACGGATATCGCTGGGACTTCCAGGCAGTAGCTCGGAAGTTACAGGTGAGTAACCTAGTTGGTTCCTCGATCTTTGTGTGTGATTAAATGTGCTATGAATGCGTAGATTGTGAGTGATATAATGTGAAATAAATGTGCTGCAATTATGAATAAGTGTTCTGATTGTGAGTGAGTTGAAATGTGTTACAAATGTGAGTACTAGTGATTATGAATCAGTGCATAGAATTATGAGTAGTGTTCTGAATACGATAAATCGAGTGAAGTGATAGATATGTACTAGTGACTGTGTAAGTGTGAGTGCATGCTAGACAAGATTATAAGTGGTAAATAAACAGTTGTGACGGGAGCAATTAGTGATCAGAGCTTTAAACTCGATTTTCAGTGAAAAAGGGAATAGTGCATACCCAGAGGACTCTCCTATCCCTAATGTGAGTGAGCAGTAGTGCATACCCAGAGGGCTCTCCTACTTGTTGAAAATGCGATTAATGCGAAAAGTGCCCGGATCGGGATAGTGTTAACCTTTCAATACAACAAAGACATAAAATGAGAATTTGCATACATTATGCATCTGACTGTGTAGTGAAATTGAGAATGCGTGTGATGTATGACAATTGTGAAGTGACATGTTTGAGCTATGTTGTTGTATAAATATGTAAATTGCGTACAGTGTTCTAAAATGCGTTAAAGTGTACTATGCGATATATTATGTGTATATGCATGAGTTGGGTGAACCATCGATGATGGTTTCTCATTGAGTTCGCAAACTCACCCAATATTGCTAATATTTTTCAAAGGCGTTAGTAGGTTTCTAGCTCCCGAGATAGACGTTTTCTCACAGCGAAAGTGCTTGGTCAAGTGAAGCGATGGCACATGGTCGGTCGTGTTGGGACGATTTTGAGGATGACCTAGTATAGACGTTTTTATCAGTTTCCTTTTTGGGTTATTGTATTGAGACTTTAGGGGACTGATAGACTTGTCTATATTTTGGATTGATATTATGAAATGAAAGATTATTATTTTGGTTTTTAATTTTAGTGATCTTCATAATGCGATTTAATTGTATTGATGCCATGCGAGTATTTAGTGATAGATGCGAGCGTAGCACTTCCTTGCTGTGGGATATGCGACGGAATGACCCACGGACGTCCCGGTGTGTACCCTATGGTAAGGGGGCGCTACATTCTATCTTTAGGGTAACTATTGTCCTCTCCTTCTTAACCTTGGTAAACAATAATAAAGTGAGAGATCACTTGAACATTATAAACCTACTTCTAGATCTTGTGGTAGTCAAATTTGATAAGGAAGAAGCATTTTTGGTGGAGTTCTCCTTAGGCTCTGTTTGGTTTAGAGGTTAATAATGGGATGAAATGGAACGTAACACACTTCCTTCATTTGTTTGAGAGTTTCCTAATGGAATGGAATGAAATAGAATGGAGGCGGAAGGTTTCATGTGACCTCCCATTCCATCATAAACAGTGAAAATAAGAAACCTTCGATTTGGAGGGTTTAGCTTGGAACGTAAACTAATAAATACATACTACTTAATATGCCCTCAATAATTCTTCTTAATACCAACTCTGAACAAATCATAATACTAATATATTAAATAGAATATAATAATATTTATTAAATAATTAATAATAATAAATTATATATATTTAATAATAAAATATTTATTTATTTACTTATTTATATATAAATATATACAAACAATTAAATAATATTATATATATTTTTATTTTCATTAATAAAATATATTAAAATTATTCTATTTGTATATTTTCTATATAAATAAAAATAGAAATAAATTATTTTAAATATAAATCAAAATTTAATATAATAAAATGTATTAAATAATTAATAATAATAATTTTATATAATTAATAATAAATTGTATATAATTGATAAAAATAAATAAAATTTTATTAATGAAAATAGAAAATATATTTAAAAATATTCTTTAATTGTTTGTATATATTTCTATATAAATAAAATAAAAATAAATTAATTTTATATATAAATCACATAGAATAGAATAGAATAAAATATATTAAATAATTAATAATAATATTTTTATATAATTAGTAATAAATTGTATATAATTAATAATAAAATAAAAATTAAATAAATTTTTATTAATGAAAATAGAAAATATAAAAATTATTCTTTAATTTTTGTATATATTTTATATAAATAAAAATATAAATAAATTATTTTAAATATAAATCACATAAAATAAAGTAAAATATATTAAATAATTAATACTAATATTTTATATAATTAATAATAAAATAATAAACCTCCTACAACTACCATTTTAATATAAGGGTATAAAAGTCATTTATTATATATTACATTCCATTCCGTCTATCTTTCAAACAACATTTCATTATATTACATTTTGAACCCTTCTATCCCTCCTAAACAACTTTTCACTATATTATATTCCATTCTATTATAAGTCGTTTCGTTCCGTTTTATTCCATTCCATTCCGTTCCATTAATTAACATTGAACCAAACAGGGCCTTAAGGGAAGTAAGGATAATAGGAATGTTTATAGGTAAAGAAGGGAAATCACTAGCTCAAAAGGTTAGATTGGAGGTAGCGTTATAGAACTCCATGCTTAATGTTGGCCCCCGAATTTTTTTTCTTGTTAAATAAAGCATGATTTAAATAAATTATGAGGTTTGATGGATAAAGTTGTGGGGCTACTTGTTATGTAAATGTTAGTAGAAGTTATTATACGGTTTGGTTGTATTAAAAGTGGTAAGAATGCATAAGGGCATTTTAGGCAAGTCACTTAAGGTTATAAGACTTAAGGCTTAAAGGAAAGGGCAAAATGGACATTTCACACTTATTAAGGGTATAAAAAGAAGAAGAAATGGTTGTTTTGTTTGGGAAATGGAAGAAGAAGTCGTGGAAGAAGAAGAGAAGAAGAGAAAAATTAGGGTTTTGGAAATCTTGAAGAATTTGACGAATCTTGGAGCTAAACAAGTAAGTACAAGACTCAACCCTTTTTGATTTGTTGAATGAATCATGTTTAGTGATAGTTAGAAGTGAAAATGAAGTAGAATGTGTGAAGTGATTTATTGTTGAACGGTGTTATAGGGTTAATGATTTTGTTGTATTTGTGAATGATTTTGAGTTGGAATGAGCTTAGAAATGAAGTAGGAATGATGATTTAGGGTTAAGATGAGTTATTTGTGAAATATGAGAAGTATGAAGATGAAAAATGTCAAAAATTAGTTTTCGGGAGGTTTCTTGTCTCACACGTCTCGACGCGCGCAAGGGTCCATGTTGCCGCGTGCGCAGGCACCCACGTTGCGGCGTGCGCAGGTGCCCACGACGCTGCGTGTGTGAGCGCCCTCGCCGCGGCGAGCTTCTGGGTTTCGCCACGGCGAGCTCCAACATTTTTCACCTCGGCGAGCTTCTGTTTTCTTACACAGACATATTTTGGTATTTTAGCGATTACTTTTGATGTAGATGTGCAAATGAGGTGATTTTTAATTTGTTATAAAATAGAGACAAAGGTCTACAAGTTTTATGAAGAAAAGAAGTTTAATTTCATTTTATAAAGATCTCAATTTTTGGATGGAAATTAAGTATAGAATATAGTCTCAACATAAGGATAGTCCCAATATGTTTGGAGTATAACTTTTGGATTTCTAAAACAAATTGAATGATTTTGGAATCATTAGAAACTTAAGGCAATGGGAAACTTTTTCTAGAAGAGAATATTACCAAATTTTGTCATTTACTTTATCATAGTGATCATGAAAAATTGACCCGAATGTTTGGACTTTTGGAAGAGTTTGAGTTTTTAGAATTTATCTAAGTGAATATGCAATATTTGGGTCCTCAAATTGTATTCCTATTGAATGGGAGTTTTGCATTTGATAAAGGAAATCAAGGAACGCAAGAGGATCAAGAGGAGAGGCATTTGTTAAGCATGTATCCAAGCAAGGAATTCATAAATGAGCCAACAATGTTTTCTTCCAAATCAAGAATGATTTCAATTACTTCATAAATGTTGCTTTTTTTTCTTTTGAATGATTTGCAAAAATTTCTACATGTTTCGGTATATGAACTTTGTTGATGAATTTCAAAATAAAGATGGGAATGCATTGAAACGTTTTATGTTATGCCTTGGAAAATTCATGGCATTTTGTATATTCGAAAAAAAAGAAAGAGCATGAAAAGTATGAAAGCATTTGATAAAATGATTTGAGTATGATTATGTGCTTCTGTTTGGGTGAGAGTGGAACCATTCTGTTTATCACGTGCACGTCCACAAGAGCCTTCTCCCGGGTGCCCGCTTGTGGAATATGAGCTCCGAAAATGGACTCATTCTGTTCATGGTGTAAACTTCGATTTCTCCCTTCTATTTTCATGGAACCCTCGAGCCATTTGTTTGTGCATTGCATCTTTGAATGGTCATGTTGCATAAATTGAGTGTTTTGTATTGATGGTTAAATGGATATGTTGTGTTGATGTGATGACATTTTAATTATGAGTTTTGACTTCAAATTTTGAATTTGACTGAGAATTTGGGAACAAAGCATTTTTATGAATTCATTATGACTTTTATATGACAAATGAACACTTCAACGATTTTGCTTATTTTTTGTTATAAGCTTGTTACCCACGAGCTTTAAGCTCACCCCCTTCGGTCCCCACCTTCAGGTTTTAAACAAGAGATGGAGTGAAAGAGAGTGAAGGAATCACTCACAATTTGTTTATGTTGTAATTTGAGTTATTTATGTAAAATACGAGGATTTGTCACTTTTCAAGGATTTCTAGTTCATGTAACTTTTATCTTTTGAGATTTTGGATTATTGTTGTAATTGTGGCTTGGTATACCTTTAGAGCTTGTAAAACTTTATTCTATTGATGTTAAGGAATTATAAATTACGTATGGATGATGTTGAGTGGAAGTATGCATTTAAGTATATGGATCAGGTTGAGTGGAACTTCGGTATACTTGAGGAAGTTATCGATTTGATATGCATATTTTGATTGTGAATTGTTGTTATACATATATATATATAAGTGAGATGTGTTATGGAAAAAGGAACATAGATATGGTATGAGGCTTTAAGCTTCACGATTTCTTTGGATTACGCCAACGTTTATGGTTCAATGGTTGGACGCCGAAAACGGGGCTCATCATGTTTAGTATCAGAGCAAGAAAAGATTTCAAGGAACTATGCTTAAGTATGATGATATTTTGTTGCCGAGGTTGGGTTCCAGAAACAGGGCCCAACATTTGTAGTATCAGAGCGCCAACATTATGATCTTGCATGGGCGCATGTGTATGAGTTATCCGCATAAGCAATTGTTAAGAATTTGAGGTGAGAAAATGATGATACTCTTTCATGATATGATAAAAAGAAAGTTGCGGATAATTATAAAGGAGAAATAGTGGATGGGTAAACATAATAGATAATGATTCAATGTAATTTTATTGGAGGATGTATTAGAAGCATGACAACAATATTGTAATGTGGTGATATGTTTTCGAAGGTGATATAGATATGAATGTATTGCCATGGATTGTTTGAAAAATATAGGGATATAAGTATAAATGATGAGATTAGAGTGTACAAGTAGAGTGCAATGGAAACATAACTTTGTTATGATCTTAAGACGAGGAAATAGGAACCGAAGTGGTTGTTTGATTAATACGACAAGAGTGATGATCCGCAGTAAGAAGAAATTAGTAGAATTGAGGTCAGAATTTCATAATAATTATGCATCAATAATTTCGAATTGATTGAGGATATACATGTGGAAGATGGAATAAATGATAATTGGAAAATGAGATAGAAGTGAGGAAATAGAGAAAGGGAAATGAAATAGACATAAATGACTTTATGTGAGATGAATGAAATGACATGCAGTATAGGAAAAAAAATTTCAAATGCGTATAAGATGGGATCTTATGCATGAATGAGATTAAGAAAAAGGATGAAGAACTAAATGAGAAGAGTATATGCACTCAATATGGTAATTGACTCATTAAGAAATGATATAGCATGAGAAAAGGTGAATTATGGAAAAACTAGAATAAAATTGGTGTTAGGATGTTTGATAAAGAGAGAACTGTTGTCTAAGATCAATGAAGATCAAGGTATCAATTGTGTAAGATATAAAAATGTTGGCGTAATCCAAGAAATCGTGAAGCTTAAAGTCTCATTTTTAAGGAGTAAATCTATGGACAGAATGGCATGACTTTGACGATGCCCAACCAAGCGTATGCGATAGCAAGTATGTTCGTTACTCCATTAAGTTTTGAGTGACTTGAACATTATCACCTTATGAGGATGAGAGAAATTGGTCTTCTCGAAGGATTAAAAGTAGCTGATGATGTGATGATGATAGCATGTGATTGATAAAGATTTGTATGAATAATATATATGATAGTAGCAAGAAACTCTCTTTTGAAGAAGAATTTCACTAAGTTAGATTCAGCAAATCATATAGTTTATATTAAGACTGATCAATGAAAGAACTGATCAAAAAGGAAAATGTAATGATTCGAAAGTGAGTATTAGAGTCCTATCCCTAACGGAGACTCAAGCAAAAGAGGTAGAATATACTACTGAGAATGTATGTATTTTTGTTTGATGTAAAGGATCCAACTATGCGAGTGGATTCCTAAATTTGAGGAGACATTAATTGCCAATATGAGGAGTATATAAGTTCACGTTATGTTCTGGGTAAATATGTTTGGGAAATGCAAATTTTATCCGATGAAGGTGTGACAAACAAAGGAAGCTAAAATTGAAAATAAACTAGAGTTTGTGGAGAAACGAGTATAAATGAGCAGACATCAGAATACGTAAATGCAAAATATGAGGAAATCTAAAGAATGGAGAAAATCAGTTAAGAAAGTTGAGACAATTGGGAAATTGAAAATGACAAGAGGTAATATTTCCTCATTGAGGAATTAGTTATTCGAGGAATTACTAGAACAAATTGTGGACATATGGAGTTTTGACAATATTTGTTCAAGTTAACAAATTCCCCGACAATACTATGGTATTGAAGATTAAAGCGATCCAAGCGAAGTTTGATGATATGTTAAGTGTATTCGAAGAGTTGAGAAGAATAGTTTGCATACTTGAGGAAAAAATGAGTGAATCTTATGAGGACGAAGGTAAAGAAAATTTTGAGGAATTATAACATCGATATTAATTATATCGTTTGGATTTAGAAATTCAGTAGTATGCAATGATGTTTGCATAAGCGATCAGGATAAGATCCACGCAGTAAAATGAAGTGAATTCATGTGCATGGAGACAATTGAAACCTCATAGGTTGATTGTTGATACATGAATTGAAATTTTCTGCTGTAGTGATTGCTTGAAAGTTGGAGGCATTATATGTACAGAAATATTTTGACTGTGTGTAAGATGTACAGATCATGAAACTTGAGGTATTTATTGAGTTGAAAGAATTGAATACGAGACTGAGACAATGGATAGAGTTACTGGAAGATTATGTTGTACAAATGAGTACAAAAATGGTAAAGCTAGTGCTGTAATCAGATGCATTGAATAGAGAATTCGATAGCAGTGAAGTATGAATTCAGATATAGAGGTTATCAGATCTAGTGGAATAAAGAGTGCTGAATGGAGTCGAATTTAGGGAAAAATGAAGTGCCATTAGTCACTGAAAATATAAGATCAGTTTCACATTAACAAAGCTCAAATTGAGGATTCAGAAATTGTGAACCTTACCAAGAAATCGAAAATGAATGTGAATTTGAGTTCGAGTAGGAAAAATGATACTAGGTGATTGAGATAAGAAGTATGCATACCGACAAGGATGATTGAGCAAAGAGACTGTTAGAAAAGTACAAGTGGTGATTTAAGCTATACATCCTAGAAGAAATATGTCAAGTGACTGAAAGTTTGAATTGTCGATGGTCTTAACTATTGGAGAGATGCTTGAAGTTTATAGTTTGGAGTTCATAGGAACATGAGACCAATGTATGGTTCTATTTGACTTTAAGCATCACAATCGTTATCATAGTGATTTCAATAGAATACTGTATGAGGAGTTTGATGATAGAAAGAGTCATCGCTTTTGTATTATGATGAGTAAGGCCTACTGTTCATTGAAGGCTAGAATTGGAGATGTTATGGACATGTGATATTAAGTGATTCAAGAAAGATGGATGAATTAGGCGGATCCGTGCCAAAGACATGGAATACAGTGAGATCGACATAAGAGTTAAATGTACTGATCCTAAAGTGATGTGAATTATTAAGTGAAAGATGATTTGTCTCTAAGGGTATCACCTTACAAGGTGTACTTACATGGGTTACAAGGTGTGCTTACATAGGGTACAAGGTGTGCTCAAGTTAGGACAAAGGATTTGCTAAGCGCAATATGAATTGGTCTATATGAAATTATTATGAGTTAGCACTACTAATAAAAGATGTCTTAGCTCGAAATGTGATGTACTTGAGTACATTAAGGAAATATTGATATGATATCATATTGGTTTTATCGACACAGGAAGTGGGAAAATTATGAGTGATCTAAGAAATAATGAGGAACTAGTTAAAAAAGTGAATGATCAAATAAGGGATTGAAAGACCGAGTGAGTCTATTGACCACAGTCATTTAAAAGAAAGTATTCGAGTGATGAATTTTAATGAGAAATGTGGGAACATCCTGCACTCCTGATCAATCAGATAAGAATTTCGAGGATGAAATTCTTTTTAAGAGGGGGAGAGTTGTTGGCCCCCGAATTTTTTTCTTGTTAAATAAAGCATGATTTAAATAAATTATGAGGTTTGATGGATAAAGTTGTGGGGCTACTTGTTATGTAAATGTTAGTAGAAGTTATTATATGGTTTGGTTGTATTAAAAGTGGTAAGAATGCATAAGGGCATTTTAAGCAAGTCACTTAAGGTTATAAGACTTAAGGCTTAAAGGAAAGGGCAAAATGGGCATTTCACACTTATTAAGGGTATAAAAAGAAGAAGAAATGGTTGTTTTGTTTGGGAAATGGAAGAAGAAGTCGTCGAAGAAGAAGAGAAGAAGAGGAAAATTAGGATTTTAGAAATCTTGAAGAATTTGACGAATCTTGGAGCTAAACAAGTAAGTACAAGACTCAACCCTTCTTGATTTGTTGAATGAATCATGTTTAGTGATAGTTAGAAGTGAAAATGAAGTGGAATGTGTGAAGTGAGTTATTGTTGAACGGTGTTCTAGGGTTAATGATTTTGTTGTGTTTGTGAATGATTTTGGGTTGGAATGAGTTTAGAAATGAAGTAGGAATGATGATTTAGGGTTAAGATGAGTTATTTGTGAAATATGGGAAGTAAGAAGATGAAAAATGTCGAAAATTAGTTTTTGGGAGGTTTCTGGTCTCGCACATCGCGGCACACGCAGGCGTCCACGTCGTGGCGCGCTGATCTCGCACGTCACGACTCGCGCAGGCGTCCACGATGCGGCACGCACAGGCGCCCACGACACGGCGTGCCTGAGCACCCTCGCCACAGCGAGCTCCCACATTTTTCACCGCGGCGAGCTTTTGTTTTCCTATACAAACATATTTTGGTATTTTAGCCATAACTTTTGATGTAGATGTGCAAATGAGGTAATTTTTGATTCGTTGTAAAATAGAGACAAAGGTCTACAAGTTTTATGAAGAAAAGAAGTTTAATTTCAGTTTATAAAGATCTCAATTTTTGGATGGAAGTTGAGTATAGAATATAGTCTCAACATAAGGATAGTCCCAATATGTTTGGAGTATAACTTTCGGATTTCTAAAACAAATTGAATGATTTTGGAGTCATTAGAAACTTAAGGCAATGGGAAACTTTTTCTAGAAGAGAATATTACCAGATTTTTTCATTTACTAGATCATAGTGATCATGGAAAATTGACCCGAATGTTTGGACTTTTGAAAGAGTTTGAGTTTTTAGAATTTATCTAAGTGAATATGCAATATTTGGGTCTTCAAATTGTATTCATATTGAATGGGAGTTTTGCATTTGATAAAGGGAATCAAGGAAGGCAAGAGGATCAAGAGGAGAGGCATATGTTAAGCATGTATCCAAGTAAGGAATTCAGGTGGGTTTCATGTTTACAATTTAGAAATGAGCCAATAATGTTTTCTTCCAAATCAAGAATGATTTCAATTACTTCATAAATGTTGTTTTTGTTTATTTTGAATAATTTGCAAAAATTTCTACATGTTTCGGTATATGAACTTTGTTGATGAATTTCAAAACAAAGATGGGAATGCATTGAAACATTTTATGTTATGCCTTGGAAAATTCATGGCATTTTGTATATTCGGAAAAGAAGAAAGAGCATGAAAAGTATGAAAGCATTTGATAAAATGATTTGAGCATGATTATGTGCTTCTATTTGGGCGAGAGTGGAACCATTCTGTTCGTCACGTGCACGTCGACAAGAGCCTTCTTCCAAATGCCCGCTTGTGGCATATGAGCTCCGAAAATGGACTCATTTTGTTCAGGGTGTAAACTTCGGTTTCTCCCTTCTGTTTCCATGGAGCCCTCAAGCCATTTGTTTGTGCATTGCATCTTTGAATGGTCAAGTATGTTGCATAAATTGAGTGTTTTGTATTGATGGTTAAATGGATATGTTGTGTTGATGTGATGACATTTTAATTATGAGTTTTGACTTCAAATTTTGAAGTTGACTGAGATTTTGGGAACAAAGCATTTTTATGAATTCGTTATGACTTTTATAAGACAAATGAACACTTCAACGGTTTTGCTTATTCTTCGTTATAAGCTTGTTACCCACGAGCTTTAAGCTCACCCCCTTCCATCCCCACCTTCAGGTTTTGAGCAAGAGATGGAGTGAAAGAGAGTCAAGGCATCACTCCCAATTTGTTTATATTGTAATTTGAGTTATTTATGTAAAATGCGAGGATTTGTCACTTTTCAAGGATTTCTAGTTCATGTAACTTTTATCTTTTGAGATTTTGGATTATTGTTGTAATTGTGGCTTGGTATGCCTTTAGAGCTTGTAAAACTCTATTCTATTGATGTTAAGGAATTATAAATTACGTATGGATGATGTTGAGTGGAAGTATGCATTTGAGTATATGGATCAGGTTGAGTGGAACTTCGGTATACTTGAGGAAGTTATCGATTTGATATGCATATTTTGATTGTGAATTGTTGTTATACATATATATATATGGGAGATGTGTTATGGAAAAAGGAACATAGATATGGTATATGACTTTAAGCTTCACAATTTCTTTGGATTATGCCAACGTTTATGGTTCAATGGTTGGACTCTGAAAACGGGGCTCATCATGTTTGGTATTAGAGCAAGAAAAGATTTCAAGGAACCACGCTTAAGTATGATGGTATTTTGTTGCCGAGGTTGGGTTCCAGAAACGGGGCCCATCACTTAAGGTAGTATGGGACAACATTTTAGAGTAGAAATTATAAAAAAAAGTTAGCTAAAAATGAATAGGAGAAGTAGGTGAGAAGCAAAAAAAGAAGAAAAGGCTAAACAACCCTTTTCACCTAGCAGAGGCAAAATGGAGAAGTACAAGTAGGTTCCTTACAGCCCTACTAAACAAAAGGTGAGTAGGAAAGATGGAAGAGCTAGGAAAGGAGAGAAATAGGATCAAAGGGACTGGATACTTCCAAGACTAAGAGGAGAGACCACAAAAATAGGTTAGTGAGTAATGAAGATACGTTGATAAAGAACTACGATAGAAGATTACAATGTAGAGGAGTGCACAATAACAAAGAAAATAACAAAGTTAAGAGGTGGAAAGGAAATGTTGTTAGTGTTACAAATAGTTATAGAACATGTTTGGGCTAAGAAGTTTATAAAGAAGGAGGTAGTAATTACGAAAATAATTTTAGGAAAAATTTATTCCTTTACTAGCATGGTTAAGGAATTATACTACCAAAGGCATTCATTTTATCTAGTTGTTATTGCTCTTCATTAATTCATCAAGTTGATTTCTTCCTATGTTGGTTTCTTCCTCCATTCTTTAGATTGAGTCTAATTGAGTTTTATATAGCTCAATTTCCTTGAATTTTTAGTTTTCTTATTCTTTGACCTTTAGTTTTGCTTCTTTGTTTTTTTCCCCGATTTTTTTGGGAATATTTTACTAAGGGAGAACAATTCAAATTAGCTTTCTTGATTTAGATTTTCTACTTTATAAAGAACCTTTATTCAAGAGTTTAGATTGAGATTTAAGTGAAACTTGGAGAGAAACATATATAGGAGAAATTTTTTGCTACTAACATTTCATTTATGTATAATATGACTCAAACTCAAAGCCAACTCATGTTCAAAGAAGATGAAGTAAAGTAGGAGAAAAGCATAGGAGTAGATCGTAAGACCTTCATAAACATCATACAAGGCTAATACAAACAATTTCTTTGATAATTCGATGAAGTTTAAGATGAGTTAGAGAAATATGAAGCTATTATAGCTAGAATATAATACAATCAACCTCCATTTGTTAGGATGGATGACTTTAAGGATAATGATGGAGTGGAAGGTGTTGCCAACTAATTAGGAGAGCTTGAACTAGAGGGTGATAGAGGAGGTGAAGGAGGAAGAATAATGTTGGCCCCTGAAATTTTATTTATTTATTTAAGCATGTCTAAGTTATTTTGAGGTATTGTCCAAATTATTTTGAGGTTTTAACTCTTAAGAAATGGAAATTAAATGATGGATTAAGTTTAAATTAGAGTTGAATTAGTTGTTAGAAATTGAAAGGAATAAGATGGCTTGAGGGCAATTTAGGAAGCTTGCATATGTTGTTAAGGTTAAAGACTAATAAGGAAGGGCTCTTTAGTCTTTAAGTAGTCATTAAAAATGAAAAATAATTGAAGAAAGTGATGGGTTGCTTGGGTGAAGAGGAAGCAATAGGAAATTGTTAAGTTTTATGAAGGGATGGCCAAAACTACGTAGTTTTGATTGATTGGGAGCTTAGGTTTTTAATATAAAAGACAAGAGTTAAGGCTAATGAAAAGGAGTCACGAAAATTCTAGAAGGAACAAAAGAAAGGGGAGTCTTCGTGGGAAAGAAGAAGAAGAAGAAGAAGAAGAAGAAGAAGAAGAGGTAGGACTTTATGATCTTCTAGCTAGAAAAGAGAAGTAAAACAAAAGGAAGTGGAAGGTTTTAGTTTCCTTTAGAAGGCAAGAAGAAAATTTTCGTGGGTCTCCCTATAAGGTAAGACAAATGTGAAATTCTTTGGAATTATGGATAGGTTTTAGTGAAACTAGCTTAAGTTAGGTATGGGCAAAGTTAGATAGGCTTTTCTCCATACTTTCCTCTCCTAGAAATGTTAATTTGGGTTATCATCATGTTAATTTGGGTTATTATTGCTTAATGAAGGTGAAGAGAGGTTATTAGAGCTAGAAGCAAGGTCAATTGACTAATTACAAGACTAAAGGATTAAGGTGGGTAATATTTTAATGATTGAGATAATAGGCTACTCAATTGTTTTGATATAAATGTCAATGAAGGTTTTTATTTTAACCTATGACCTTTCATTTGTAAATAAGTTGCTTTTTATGATGGTTTAATCATGTATAAGATGTTTTTGATGTAAATGCCTTATGGAAATGTTTGTTACTTTGTTTTATCAAGTGAAAGAGATTTTAAATGTGTTATTTCAACGATTATGTGAAAGTGATTTTGCTATTTGAGGCTAATGATCATGAATTGTGTCAATTATGTGATATACATGTTTGTTTGGGTTTGTGGTGGTCCCCTCATGTGTGATAGGTACACCTGTCAAAATTATAGTCTTCTCCCGGCTGCCCGCTAGTGACAATGGAGCTCCTCACGGACTCCCTCATGTGTTCACGGCTACACATGACCGCTCTGCGGAAATGTATAGTACGTCCGGTTTGGATCCACCCAAACCATCTTTTATGTGATTATGTGATATGTTTGATTAAATTGTTTTTGTTATGTTATATTGTTTGGTAATTGCCTTTGATAAATTGATAAACCACTTTATCTATGCTTATGTGATAGCTTGATGTGTGAAAAGTTTTAAATAAAATTGTAAAGGTTTTCATCAATGTGATATTGGCTTTGAAATCAAGGAGTTTTGATGAAGTGAAAGCATTTTGAGCAATGTAAATTGGCCTTGATAAGTTTGAAATATTTTTTATCAATCTGAAAGTTGCTTTGAAAATAAAGGAATTAAGAACGTTTTTGCTTATTTCTTAATTATTAAGCTCTTACCCACTGAGCCGTCAAGCTCACACCCCTTTTCCCCCTCCACAAGTAACGAGCGGGAACACGAGTTAGAGTATTGGGAGTGAGACACCACTTCAATGTTCTAAATTTAGAAGTCCTTTTTTTAGAAATGAAGCATTAGGTTGCATTTGGAGATTTGCTTCACTTTGTACTTTGATTTTGATCTTTTGGATTGTAATCGGGCTAAATGCCCTCTAAAGTGTTGTAGTAATTCAGATTGTTCATGTAAATGCAAGAATGTTGGGTTTGAATGTAATCTATGAAATTTGCATATGTCTTATTCAAATGCACCATTGTATTGTTTGAATTAGCAAAAGAAGAAGGATTGAGATTGTATTGTTTTATAATATGGAATGGTATAGATATCTAGGAGTGTGGTTGTTGCCCTTAAATTTGTATCTGGAGACACTTTGGAATTGAATTATGTTGTATGAGGTTGGATTTTGAGTTTTATGCAGATGAGGGTAATTGAATTGAAGTTTGGCTAGTTAAATAGATGAGTAGGTGCTATCAAATTTTACAAAATTTGATGTAACTTTACTTAGGTTTTAGACCATTTTAGTGTCGGAATTGAATTGAGGTGTCTTCTTGAAGAATGTAGCATACGTTTAGAGCTTTCTAATGGTATATGATGTACCTTTTTTGGAGTTAGAAGTAAAAACTTATGGGGGTTAAACCTATACCAATTACTGTTCATGTGGCTATTTCACTGTTTCATTGGTCATTATAAGAGCAATGCATTTGAGTGAGTTTTTACCTCCTTTAATGATGGAATTGAGTTTATCATCCTTCATGAAAGTTGTAGACCATCTTGTTATCTTTCCATTGAGGTATCATATGTACTTTTTAGGATTTGAAGTAAGAAGTTATGACAAATGGAAGATATCTGTTTACGTCATTTTTTATGTTCATATTGCTTGTGAGTTTATGATAGCCTTGATGATTAAGGATTCAATTCATGGTTTGATGAACCAATTAAGCTAGAAATTGTGAAGTTATTGAGTTGAACTTGGAGTTTGAAGGGTTGTGAAGTGTTTAGGCTTGGGAATGAATAAAATTGTGAAGTGTACAAGTGGTTATGAAGTTAGGTTTAAGGTGAGATGCATTAGAAGAGGAATTGGAGTTTTGTAAAATGGCATGTTTGTTAAACGGAAATGGATGTCCATTAAACGGACAGCCTCAGGTGCAAAAACACCCCTTAGCCTACCCATATCCGTTTAACAGACATTCTCAAATCATTTGGGCCATTTTCACCCGAACGTGTCCGTTAAACGGACATGGATGTCCATTTAACGGACAGCTACAGAACAGATTGTGAATTTGGAAAAAGTTAGAAGCCGAATATAGTTTTTTGGTCTTCATAAAAGTTGTAGATCTAGATGTCTTCTTTCTAATGGTTGAAGAACGAACTCAATACGACATCTAGATTAAACGTTATGATAATCGCGCCAAAAGAGTTTCATTTTGATTTTGGAAGTGAACATAGTCTATTCTTTTGGGAATAAATCCCTCATCCGACCTTCAATTGAGGTGAGACTTTAACCATTAGATTTCTAAGACATATATATTTCTCCCTAAAAAAATGTGTACCATTTGGAGTTAAATTGAAGAAGTTTGCATTAAAATAAGTGAGAGGTCGGTTTGGAGAACATTTTTGGAGTATGAGCTCTTTTAAGATTTTTGAGCATAACTTGAGTTATACAACTTCGTTTGAGGTGATTCTTATTCCAAAACGAACTTGAGACATAAAGCTACAACTTATATGAATAAGTCAACTCATGATTTTGGTGTTTAAATAGTGTGCGCTCGCCACGAATGTAGAGTTACAGCTAAGGACCCTGTAAGGAAATAAGCACAAGGCTTTAGGACTCCGGAAATTGGGCTATAGAAATGGGTCCAATAGATGTGGAATTAAAGCAAGAGTAAGAGTGTTAAGTTATAAGAAGTTGGGGACCGGTCTCCAGATCGGGTTCCAATAAATAAAGAGACAAAGAGGGGTAGGTTTAATATAGGATAAGAAAGGGAGTATAAAGAAATGTTGGATAATAATACGGGAACCATTAAGATGTCGATACCATCTTTTATAGGAAAGATAGATTCAAATGCATATTTGGAGTAGGATAAGCCTATGGAGCTAGTTTTTGACTACTATAAATTTTCAAATGAGAAGAAGGTTAAGTTGGTTATTGTAGAGTTTAGTAAATATATAGTATATTGATGGGACCAAAACAATTCTCACTAGGACGAGGAATTAAGAGTCACTAATTAGAATTTGGGGGGAGAAGAAGATGGTGATAAGGAAGCGATTTGTACCAAGTTCCTATTATAGGGAGATTTAATAAAGGTTACAGACTTTGACTTAAGGTATAAAAAGTGTGTTATTTTTCTTTTAAATTGTCCTCTAGCACTTTTTATTAGGTTATGGTACTCTACATTAGCTATTTGTACATTAATTTTACTACTTATTTAATTTATTTATTGAAACTTTCGAAATAAAAAAGTATAGAAGTACTACAAGGGGATGGAGGTTTCCATATAACTATGAAAAATGTGGAGGAAGATAAAGAAGTGATAATAGATCATTTTATTTTTGGGCTAAACCCAGAAATAGTCAATGACATAAAGCTGCACCACTATATGGAGTTAGAGGGTGCAATGTTTAAGAATGTGAAGTAGAAGAGGAGATTTAAAAGGAGGTATGTTAACTATTCTAGTTTTTCTAGTGCAAGTTCTTTATCATGGATAAAATAAAGGAGTAAGAAGCTCCAAAGTTAAAACATGTCGTACCTAAACCAAAGGTGAACATACCAAGTAAGTGAAATCTAAGACATATTCCTTGCCAACAACTAATAATAAGAGCCATGCTTGTTTTAAAGAGTAATAGGCATCTGTTATCATAACATACACTCTAAAGATGTGTGAATAAGTTTCAATAAATTGCTATAGTTTTCTTCATACACTTGAAAATTTAGTTAGATTTAATTTTATGATATAGTTGCTTAAGAACTATTAAAATTTTATTTTAGATTGATCCTAGTTTTATTTTATTTTAATTTTTCTATTTGAGTATAATTTAGCTCTTCTAAGTTGCATATTTAATGTTGGCATTACAATGACGTAGTTTTAAATCTAAGAGCACAAATTCATGATCTTTTGAACAATATTATAATTTTAATAAATCTTTACACAGGTTATAAGGAGACACATTATCATTATGGCATGTATAGGTATCCTTCCTATATAAACATGAATATGCATTGTATTGTATATTACAATGAAGATGCTAATTACATGGCAGTCTATAAGGGATATAGCGTGAATGATCCTTTCTTGAATAAGTGTCATCCAGGATGGAGTAACCATCCAAATATCTTTAGTAGGAGCAAGTAGCTAAAGACGACAAACCTATGGGACTACTTGGCAACAATATAGAAGAGAATTTAATTAACTGTAGTTAATCTACTTGACTATCATCTAGGAAATAGTCATTTATACCACTATTATAAGGAAACAATATGGAAGAGATTTTTAAGCAACTTATGTCTTATGTGAACACACATTTGGAAAAATTAGGTACTTTTGCGACACTTGAAAAAGTGTCATTCATTCACAATATAGAGATGTAAGTTACCTAATTAGTCTAAATGGAATTTGAAAGAGGTTAAGACGAAATTTATAGTCATACAAAGATGGAACAAAGAGATCAACTATTAGCCATACCATTTTAAGGCAAAAGAACATTTAATTTTAAAGATGCACGCTATCGAAGAAGACATGCAAAGGGTAGAATAAAATGAGGAATTGTGCCAGGAAGTGTTAAAAAGAATGAAATGGTAACAACATCATCTTTATCTAGAATGATCATGGTCTAGGTTACAAAGAAGATTTAGATAGAAACAAAATGATGATAATATGATTCTTAAGGTTATGGTAAGTTCAATTTTATAAGAAGATTATGAGAGTACCTCACCCAAAGTTCAAATACTTGTGTGAATGAGTGATATCTTATAAGAAAATTAACAAATTTAAGTATTTGAACTTAATAAAGGAAGTATAACAGTGTTTTTTCTATAGTAATTTATGTAAGAAATGTCATACATGTTAATTTTATAATTCAATTAAGACTTAAGTTTATATACCTTGTGTTATTAACGTGATGCTAACTAATGAGTTTAGATTGTTGTTTATGGGTATCATTCTAGTAAATTCTCAAGAGAATGTAACTCCACCATTATGGAGAACTAATAGTTTAAAGACTTATGGTATCTAATCAATTCCACTATACATTTACAAAGTGGAATTAATTTTTTTAATTAGTATTGTTTAGTTGGTTAAAGTTTAAAGTTTTCCATTACTTGTGGACAATATTAGTTAATTACAAATGAATTTGATAGGTTAATATTTTCATGTTTCTAGAGGCTAAATTAGTTATGATATCGTACTTCTATGCATATTCTATGTGGAATTGTATCATATTCTATTTTGGTTTATTGTTGTGTAGGTGATGATTTTAAGAAATAATAACAGATTTAAGCATAACTTTATCCATAGTTATTTGATTAAGGAGATTCTAGAGGCACTAGAAAGAGAACTAAGATAGTTACGATTTTTAGAAAAACATAACAAAATTCACACCAAAGATGAAGCATAATTTTCACTAGACTTGGTGAGGAGTTACATAAAAAAACTTTTTTAACAAAATCAACACTAGTCTTAAAGTATAAAAAGCACCTATTTTTTTTTTAAAAAAACTCTAAGAACATGTGAAATTATAATTTTAATCACGTTAGAACTCTTTTCTATATCCTTACCTTATAAATAATTTCACTAAATGCATTTATAAGGAACTTTGGAGGCCTATGGCAACCTCCTTTATCAGTAAGGTTTTAGTTTTTGGGTTTCTTTAATTCTTTCTTTCTCTTTTTCCTTTATAATAGAAATTTTGAAAATAATTTGAATCAATAAATAAGGGTTAAAATACAATATGTTTGATCATATCTAACTATTACAAAACAAAATAATCACAAAATCATAAACTAACTAGATTTAACAAATTAGCAACTATGACAAAGTCAAAAGGACTATCAAATTCTCCATTTTATTCTGCCTTATGAAATGATGTAAGAGTCATTTCTTTGAGAAATGTTATATTTCCTGATCTTGTTGAATAATATTTGAAAAACATCCTTTTTTGGTGGATGTGTGTAGCGCCCCCTTACTGTAGAGTATACACCGATACGCCCGTAGGTCATACCAATACATATCCTACGATGAGGGTGCACTACGATACGATCAATTCTATAACTCTCATGGCATCACAATAATAAAGCAATTCTATAAGATCACAATCACGAAATTTTAAAACCAAAGAGTACTTCTCATTTCTTTTTCTTAAAATCATAAGTACATCATCAGTCATATATATACAACTGAACAAGCCCAAAAATAACCCATAACAACTCCTAACTAGGTCATCCCTAAAATATCCCAAAGGATCCCCAGCTGACCGACCTGTGGGCCATGCTCCTCTCGCCAGCACCCACACAGCAGGAAAAGTCTCAAAATCTGGAGCTAGCAGTCACACTATCTCTGTCCTGAAAAATAGTCGCAATTTTGGGTGAGTTTGCGAACTCAATGAGTAACCATCATCGATGGTTCACTCAATTCATGCATTACGCAAAATTGCGTACAAGCAACACATATCATATTTCGAATCACAGTCATAATTATACTACACAACTATCACACATTTACCTTTAACCAATTTTGAATTCAAAACACAATCACATACTGAATGCATAATGCTTTCCATTTCATTTTAGTGTTGTGACTGGGCATCAGAATTATCCCATTTCTGGGCACATCATACATCACACAGAAATCGCGTTTTTGGGGGTAGGAGAGCCCTCTGGGTATGCACTACTGCCCACGCGCACTAGGGATAGGAGAGCCCTCTGGGTATGCACTAATCCCTTTTCACTTATCACAATAGACGAGCTAATAGCTCCAATCAGATCAGAATGTGCTCCAGTCACAACTGTCAGTTACTGATTTCTATTCATGCCTAGCATGCGTTCACAATTCACAATAACATATTACATGCGAATCACTCAATCGGAATCACAAATAGTTCACACACAAAGCATATAGCACATCAGAGATTGAGAAACCAACTAGGTTACTCACCTCTAAACTTCCGAGCTACTGCCGGGAAGTCTCAGCTGCGTCAGAGGATCGACGCTCCACTTGAGCCTCTATAAAAATCAGAATAACCAAACATCACTAATGTTACCAATTTCAATAATCAATGATGCAAGTATATCAAATAATTTAAGTACTATGCATGTTATGACATTTCCGACCTCAAACTCGAATTGTCTCAATTCCACATATTCACACTAATCCATAGCAATTTCTAACACCATGATTCAATTGGCTAAGTTCAAGATCCTCCAAAGTCAAATTATAAGACATAGGAATTATCTTTAAGAATAAAATTCGCTATTCAACTGTCATTCGATTTTGAGAACCACCGAATCAATTTTCCAAACTCCAATCTCTTAAATCGAAATTCGTACTCCCGAATTCATAATCTCTAAATTGAAATCCATCCATATCTAATTGAATCATCAAATTCCTAATTCTCAATTAAATTTTCAGAAAACAACCTCCCTCGTCGCGGTGTCTATTCCCTCGCCGCGGCGAGCCCTTTCCTTTACGCCTTAGCAATGTGTCTTGCGCGCCGCCATGGCGAACAATTTTTTTTCGCCACACAGACGATTACAGACGTCGCGACGCGGGTCGAATTTTCTTCGCCAGAAAGCCTCCTCATTGTCGCGGCGTGCCGCGTCTCCTCGCTCGCCACGGCGTGTTCTTCGCGCGTCGCGGCGTGCGATCGTAGATTCGCCCAGAAAACCCAGAATTTCCCAGATTTTTCAATCCCAATCCATTTCTTTCTCTTCTAAACACTCCAAAACAACTTCCTATACTTAACACAACTCATTCCTAACTTCAAACCCACCAAATAAACATTATTCATAAAACACCCAAATCAAAATCCACATTTTCATTTAAACCTAAATCATCCGAAAACTTCAAATTAGCTAAACCATTAATACCTTAATTCATTACTCAAGTCTAACTCAAATCTAACTATTTAAAGCATAAATAAGTAGACACTTACTTGATTAAAGCTTGAACCTTTGAAAAACCACTTCAATCTCTAACTCCCACTCCTAAACACATCCACGGTTTTCTCCAAAATCTACCCAAATTCCATTTCTTTCAATCCAAGCCAAAGGGATGAATGATCAAGGACAAAGAAGGAATGATTTGCAAGAAGAAAGCAAGAAGCAACTCCAAGCTAAGATCCACGCAAGGAAGAAGGAGAACAAAGCAATTTCTTTCAAGGGAAATAGGGCAAGCATCGTGGATCATTTTTCAAAGGAGAAGGTTTTATATAATAAGGACCTTAAGGCTTGTTTGGCAATTAATTGCCACAAGTCCAATCCGAACAACCTCGATCCAATTTCTAATTCTAATTTCTCCCAAATTCCAATGGTTCATACCCTAATTCCTCAAATCATAATTCAAATTATCTCATATCAATTGTCAATCAAAGTCGGTACCAGAATCATAATTAATCAGTCACTAAGCCATTGTTCCGGTTCTCCGGTCCGAACCTGATACTCTAAAAATTCCGAAAAAATTCCTATAAATCCTCAAAATTAGAAAACATCTAATCACATACTCCAATTTTCAATTCTCAATTCCTAAATTCAATTTAACACTCCAATTCACTAATCAAAGCACAATTAACCTTAATCACAAAATCTTCATTTTCACAATCAAGTCGAAAATCGGTCATACATGCATGTACATACATATGCTTGTGCAATCATGAACATTTATCAATAATGTAGAGGCTATGAATGCATATGCAAAATACGTATGCAAAATACGTATGAGACGAACTGTACCCATCCCATCGGTGACGGGATGTTACAATGTGGAATTTCCAAAAGTCTTGTTTTTTCTTAGTTATGTTTTTGTTAAATTTAGTAGTTAAAACCCTATTTAAGGTTAGGTTGTAGCTTATAATGGATCTTTTGATTATTAATATATGATTTGATATTAATTTGATTAAATTAATTTTATTTTTCTTAATCTTTGATTCATACATGATCACTATAATTTCCTTCATAAAGATTATACGAAGGACCAAAAGTGAAGTATGGTCTATAAACTAGGAGAATAAATACTTTAACAATAAAGAATGTTAATATCTTGTGATTTAGTGATCACCAAATAGATAAACTATGCTCAATGAGTATGATTAGGTAGAATTACACATTGGCAAGTGGTAGTTGCCTATTTAAGTATATATGTGTACCACGATGGAGGGCATGGATACTTTGGGTTAATTGTTATTTCAATTTAGATAATCAATCTTGTGTGACAATTGAAATTCTACATATGTGAGCCCTGAATGCTTTATGTTATTGTTATTAATTTATTTATTATAATTCAATTATCTTCTTTTTGGTAGTATAGAAATTTAATTATATTTTTATAGCTTATTTATTTTAATGTTTTTGTTTAGACAGAATAATATATATAGTAATATAGTTCTTATAGGATTCAATACTTTTGATTACTCCAATTTTAATGACTTGCTACAATTAAATCTGTACACTTACAGATTTTGTTATACCACTAACCATTAAACATCCTAAACTATACAACCTATAATGGTTTAATTAGAATGAGAAGGTTAGATTAACAAATTAGGTGATTGTTTCTTTTTCCATTGGGAGGTGTAATGAGATGTGTTGTATGATAATATTCCCATATAAGTGTGACATATTATTTTAAGGTGACAATTGTAATTTGATACGAGTGCTATATGTGAAGGATATAAGAATAAATATTCCTTTTACATGAATGGAAAATTGATTACTGTTGCCCTATAAACACCAAAGAAGAAGAGAGTAAGAGTAAGAAGAAATAATGGTAAATACTTGATGGTAAATATACTTAATGGCAAATCAAGTCTTTTGTGAAAATTTAAAATGAGAGTTACATATTTATTCAATTATTAAGTGATATTTAATTTTGTAGAAAAGGGTGCAAATTTATGGATAAATCATTTTGAGGAGATAGGGAAATGATGAGACTCAATCTATGCAAGCTTTTATATAAGAGAGATGTTGAAAGAGGCTTATATAACTTGAAAAAGTTTTAAGTTAAGCATCAAAAGGAAGTTGGAGATTACAATTACAGAACATAATCGACACTAAAATTAGAAGCAAACTAGTGTTACTCTTTTATAGGATTTTATAAAATAGAATTCTAGAAGAAAATTAATGTTAATGTTTAACTTATAACCAATGTAATAGTTTAACTTGTAATTAGTGTCAAACTCGTGTTTGATCTATTCACTCAAAACTCAATAATGAAACAAACACCGATATTGACTCATACAATCATTAAAATCAAAATTTTTAGTTTTTTAATTTCATATTTGTGTTTAGTTAGGGATTGATTATCTTTATTTTTATTAAACTTATGTTACATCTAGGCTTTGATTCCTTTTAGGGTTATAGTTCTAAGGTTTAATCTTATGAAAGGCTTGCTTACTATTATAATGGTAGATCATTATTATTGTTAACAAAAACATTTAAAAACTTTTTTCATCCTTGTTCTTAAAAACCCTTGATTTATATTCTCCAAAGTCAAATTATAAGACATAGGAATTATCGTTAAGAATAAAATTCGCTATTCAATTGTCATTCGATTTTGAGAACCACCGAATCAATTTTTCGAAACTCCAATCTCTTAAATCGAAATTCGTACTCCCGAATTCATAATCTCTAAATTGAAATCCATCCATATCTAATTGAATCATCAAATTCCTAATTCCCAATTAAATTTTCGGAAAACAACCTCCCTCGCCGCCGCGTCTATTCCCTCGCCCCGACGAGCCCTTTTTTTTACGCCTTCGTCGCGATGTCCGCACGCCTCGCCGTGGCGAACAATTCTTTCTTCGTCGCGGCGTACGCATTGCACACGTCGCGACGTGGGCCGAATTTTCTCGCCGCGGCGTGTTCTTCGCGCACCGCAGCGTGCGATCGCAGATTCACCCAAAAAATACAGAATTTCCCAGATTTTTCAGTCCCAATCCATTTCTTTCTCTTCTAAACACTCCAAAACAACTTCCTATACTTAACACAACTCATTCCTAACTTCAAACCCACCAAATAAACATTATTCATAAAACACCCAAATCAAAATCCACATTTTCATTTAAACCTAAATCATCCGAAAACTTCAAATTAGCTAAACCATTAATACCTTAATTCATTACTCAAGTCTAACTCAAATCTAACTATTTAAAGCATAAATAAGTAGACACTTACTTGATTAAAGCTTGAACCTTTGAAAAACCACTTCAATCTCTAACTCCCACTCCTAAACACATCCACGGTTTTCTCCAAAATCTACCCAAATTCCATTTCTTTCAATCCAAGCCAAAGGGATGAATGATCAAGGACAAAGAAGGAATGATTTGCAAGAAGAAAGCAAGAAGCAACTCCAAGCTAAGATCCACGCAAGGAAGAAGGAGAACAAAGCAATTTCTTTCAAGGGAAATAGGGCAAGCATCGTGGATCATTTTTCAAAGGAGAAGGTTTTATATAATAAGGACCTTAAGGCTTGTTTGGTAATTAATTGCCACAAGTACAATCCGAACAACCTCGATCCAATTTCTAATTCTAATTTCTCCCGAATTCCAATGGTTCATACCCTAATTCCTCAAATCATAATTCAAATTATCTCATATCAATTGTCAATCAAAGCCGGGACCAGAATCATAATTAATCACTCACTAAGCCATTGTTCCGGTTCTTCGGTCCGAACCCGATATTCTAAAAATTCCAGAAAAATTCCTATAAATCTTCAAAAATTAGAAAACATCTAATCACATACTCCAATTTTCAATTCTCAATTCCTAAATTCAATTTAACACTCCAATTCACTAATCAAAGCACAATTAACCTTAATCACAAAATCTCCAATTTCACAATCAAGTCAGAAATCGGTCATACATGCATGTACATACATATGCTTGTGCAATCATGAACATTTATCAATAATGTAGAGGCTATGAATGCATATACAAAATACGTATGAGATGAACTGTACCCATCCCATCAGTGACGGGATGTTACAATTCTCCCCTCCTAATAAAATAAAAATTTCGTCCCAAAATTTTCTTACCTGACTGATCAAACAGATGAGGATAATGTCTCCTCATGTGCTCCTCAGTCTCCCAACTTGCCTCCTCAGATGAGTGGTTCTTCCAAAGGACTTTCACCAATGGAATCACCCTGGACCTCAACTGCTTGACCCGTGATCCAATAATCTGCACCGGCTCCTCAACATAACTCAGATCACTAGCTATCTCTATCTCCTAAGCCGGGATCACATGAGTCGGATCTGATCGATATCTCTGGAGCATACTCACATGAAACGCATCGTGCAACTGGGACATCTCACTCGGCAAAGCTAATCTGTAGGCTAACGGTCCAATCCTCTCGGTAATCTCATATGGACCGATATACCGAGGACTCAACTTGCCCTTACGGCCAAATCTGAGAACTCCTCTCCACGGAGACACTCTGAGGAACACTCTATCGCCACAAAGATACTCTCTCTCTCCGATGCCGATCCACATAACTCTTCGCTCGTCCCGAGCCGCCTTGATGCGACTCAATCAGCCAGACCTTATCTATCAGGTCCGGATCACCGGACCTCTAACATCCTCATACCCTCTTCATCCCAAAGAAGAGGGATCTACACGGTCGCCCATATAATGCCTCATACGGTGCCATACCAATGCTACTCTGGTACTAATTATTATAAGCAAACTCTACCAGAGGCAAATACTGATCCCATGCACCTCGAAACTCCAACACACAAGCTCTCAACATATCCTCGACAGTCTGAATAGTCCTCTCACTCTGCCCATCTGCCTGAGGATGAAACGTTCAGGTCAAGTTCAACCTCGAACCCAAAGCGGATCAGAACTCCTCCGTAACCTCAAGTAAACCCGATCCCTATCGACACTATCGACATCGGGACCCCATGCAGTCGAACTATCTCTGCCACATACTTCTGGGCCAACTGATCGAGGGTATTGCTCTCCCTCACTGGCAAGAAGTGAGTCGATTTAGTCAACCGGTCCACTATGACACAGATAGCATCAAACTGTCTCGGCGACCTCGGCAATCCCATAATAAAGTCCATAGTAATACGCTCCCATTTCCACTCTGGAATGGGCAATGAATGCAATCTCCCAAATGGGGCCTGGTGCTCAACCTTAACCTGCTGGCACGTCAGACACCGAGAAACAAACTCCGCCACATGCCTCTTCATACCTGGCCACCAGAAATGTAACTTAAGAGTGCGATACATCTTGGTGACACCAGGATGCATGGCATAAGCAGCCAAATGAGCCTCCTCTAAGATCTCACGCCTCAGATCCTCTACATCAGGAACACACAACCTCTGACCTATCCACAAAGTATCATCTCTCAACTCAAACTCAGAAAGCCATCCAGATCTGACTCTATAAATCAATCTCACCAATACTGGATCTCGATCCTGCACTCTCCTAATCCGATCATGCAGTACTGGCCTCAACCTTAAAGTCGCAATCAAAGCTCCACCCTGACTCAAATCCATCTGCACATTAAGAGCTCTCAACTGAACCAAGCACGGTAACCTTAAAACCTGAATCTGAGCTGCACTACCATGCGATCTCCTACTCAATGCATCAGCCACCACATTGGCCTTCCCTGGGTGGTACTCAATAGTGCAGTCGTAGTCCTTAAGCAACTCTAACCATCTCCTCTATCTCAGATTCAGCTTCCGCTGACTCAACAAATACCGCGAACTCTTATGATCGGTGAAGATCTGGAACGTCTCTCCATACAAATAATGTCTCCAGATCTTCAAAGCAAATACCACAGCTGCTAACTCCAAGTTATGCACAGGATAGTTAATCTCATGGGATCTCAACTGTCTCGAAGCATATGCTATAACTCTCCCATGCTGCATCAAGACACGTACTTAAACCCCGCTATAAGCATCATCAGAACCTCAAACCTCCCGCCCAGATGGCTAACACCGGTGCCGTAGTCAATCGATGTATCAACTCCTCTGGCACTCCTCTGTCCATCTGAAGGCCATACTCTTCCTCAGAAGTCTTGTCAAAGGGGCTAAGATCACAGAAAACCCCTCGACAAACCTCCGGTAATATCCTGTCAATCCGAGGAAACTCCTCAACTATGACACGTTCCTCGGAATCTCCCAACTCCTCACTGCCTCAATCTTGTGAGGATCCACCCGGATACCCTCACCAGATATAGTGTGGCCTAGGAACACCACCTCATCTAGCCAAAATTCACACTTAGTGAATTTGGCATACAAATTGTCTCGTCCTCATAATGCAAAGACTATCCTCGATGTCCGCATGCTCCTTTCTAGACCTCGAATACACCAGAATATCATCAATGAATACGATCACAAACTGATCCAGGTATGGCTGAAAGACCCTATTCATCAAAGCCATGAAGGCTGCTGGGGCATTAGTCACCCGAACGGCATCACTAAGAACTCAAAATGCCCATACCTGCTCCTGAAAGCACTCTTAGGCACATCAACCTCTACGATCCTCAACTGATAATACCTGGATCTCAAATCCAACTTGGTAAACACCTGAGCTCCCTATAATTGATCAAAGAGATCATCGATCCTAGGCAGTGGGTACTTATTCTTAACAGTAACCCGATTAAGCTGCCTATAATCGATGCAAAGTCTCATAGTCCCGTCCTTTTTTCTTCACAAACAGCACTAGAGCTCCCCACGGCGAAACATTGGGTCTGATAAATCCCTTATCCAACAACTCCTACAACTGAGCCTTAAGCTCCCTCAGTTCCACCAGTGCCATCCTATATGGAGGTATCGATATAGGAGCGATACCCAGAACGAGGTCAATCTCAAACTCTGTCTCCCGATCCGGCGGCAAACCCGGTAACTCCTCAGGAAACACATCGAGAAATTCACTGATCACGGGAATCTCCTACAAACTCTGCTGCACTCTAGAATCCACTACATGAGCCAAATAGGCCTCACAGTCACCTCTCATCAACTTTAGAGCACTCAGAAACGAGATCATCCTGGCTGGCATCGCCGACTAACACTCGAATATGTACTCTAGTCGACCAGAGACTCTAACACGACCTCCTTGGTATAACAATCCATAATAGCCCTATGGGCAGTGAGCCAGCCCATCCCCAAGATCAAATCAATCTCTCGAAGGGGTAACACAATCAAGTCTCGCACTCAATATCGCTAAATCAACCCAATCGACACCCTGTAGACCTCGCCAAAGCAATAGTACTACCCAAAGGTGTACTCACCGCAACCCATATCAGAACATCTCCCTAACCACATGCAATCTACATGCCACATGCGTGCAATAAATGAACGCGGACCTCGGATCTATCAATGCATACACCTCAATATCTCGAGTAGAAGCAAACCGCAACCACATCGGAGAATCTGGGCCTCCGCCTGGTCATGGCATAGACACGGCTCGGGATCAAGGCCGATCGCCACGACTCTCGGTCCCCACAAAGAATCTCCACTCACCCCGGGCTCTACCTCCCCCAATCCAGTCCAAGATCACGATCACAGACTGTCAGGTTGCTACTGCCTCCCACTCAAGCGCATCGAGCTCCCAAAATCTCTGGACAGTGCCGGATCTGATGCTCCATCGAGCCACATCTCAAACAAGCTCCAGTAAACCTCCAACACTCTTTACTATGCCTCCTCTCACAAAACTCACATAACGGAGGAAGCTGGCCGGAGCCTCTACCACTGCCACTACTACTACCGATCGCCCAAATCGCCTCTCAATGTAACTGCATCGCTTGAACCTCCCAAAATTTGAACCTACCTCAAGGCTCGCTAAAGCTCCTAGCAGAGCTGCCCTGACTATCACTGGATCTCTTGCTCTGAGATCCCTGACCAACCTCAACTCGACTCTGTCTCAAGAGCTGCTCAATCCTGACTGCAGCTGATCTCAACTCCACAAAGGTGCCCATATCAGACCGGGCTAACATGGTACGGATCTCCAGATTCAGCCCTCCCTTAAATCTACGGCACCTATCAGCCTCAGAGGAAATCAAAAAAGACCCATAAGCCGACAACTCATTAAACCTGACCTCATAGTTGGCCACTGCCATGGACCCCTGTCTCAAGTCTAAAAACTCCTGCATCTTCATCTCCATATAGACCTTGGGCGTATAGTTATCTCGAAAAGCTCTAAAATCTAAGTCGAAACATGTGGTCCGTGGAACTACCCGGATAGTCTTCCACCACCGATACTGGACCTCAAGCAACGAGACAAGATAGTCAAAACGCCATCGGGTCACAATCCATCCGATCTAAGACCCGCCGGTCCTTCCAACCAACCCTCACCTCAAATAGGGTTCAGGCTGCCATAGAAATCCACAGCCCCTACTACAGACGATCATACCTCGCCTCGCCTCATGGGAACTATAGGAGGTCGCTCCTCATACAAAGGAATGAAGACTCCCTACTTGTTCGACTAACTTAGTCCGCCGAGGATCTACCGATCACCAAAGACGGATGACCTACAATAAAATCACAATTCGATCAATTTCGCTTTCTTATAAGGATTCAAGCCCAAGATACTCTATGCCCAAAAGATGTCAAACCATGCTCTGATACCACTAATGTAAGCGCTTTCATCAGTAGAGTATATACCGATACGCCCGTAGGTCATACCGATACATACCCTACGATGAGGGTGCACTACGATACGATCAATTCTATAACTCTCATGGCATGACAATAATAAAGCAATTCTATAAGATCACAATCACGAAATTTTAAAACCAAAGAGTACTTCTCATTTCTTTTTCTTAAAATCATAAGTACATCATCAGTCATATATATACAACTCAACAAGCCCAAAAATAACCCATAATAACTCCTAACTAGGTCATCCCCAAAATATCCCAAAGGATCCCTAATCGACCGACTCAGGCCATGCTCCTCTCGCCAAAGACCCACACAAAGCAGAAAAGTCTCAAAATCTGGAGCTAGCAAATACACTATCTCCGTCTCGAAAAATAGTCGCAATTTGGGTGAGTTTATAACTCAATGAGTAACCATCATCGATGGTTCACTAATTCATGCATTACGCAAAATTTGCATAAGCAACACATATCATATTCAATCACACCATAATTATACTACACAACTATCACACATTTACCTTTAACCAATTTTGAATTCACAACACAATCACATCTTGAATGCATAATGCTTTCCATTTCCATTTAGTGTGTGGATCGGGCATCGAATTATCCCATTTACGGGCACATCACACATCACACGTAAATCGCGTTTTGGGGGGGAGAGCCCTCCGGTATGCACTATCGCCCACGCCGCACTAGGGATAGGAGAGCCTCCGGTATGCACTAATCCTTTTCACTTATCACAATAGACGAGCTCATAGCTCCAATCGATCGTAATGTGCCCACCACAATCGCTGCCATTAATTTCTATTTATGCCTCGTATGCGTTCACAATTCACAATAACATATTACATGCGAATCACTCAATCGGAATCACAAATAGTTCACACACAAAGCATATAGCACATCAGAGATTGAGAAACCAACTAGGTTACTCACCTCTAAACTTTCGAGCTACTGCCGGGAAGTCTCAACTGCGTCAGAGGATCGACGCTCCACTTGAGCCTCTATAAAAATCAGAATAACCGAACATCACTAATGTTACCAATTTCAATAATCAATGATGCAAGTATATCGAATAATTTAAGTACTATGCATGTTATGACATTTCCGACCTCAAACTCGAATTGTCTCAATTCCACATATTCACACTAATCCATAGCAATTTCTAACACCATGATTCAATTGGCTAAGTTCAAGATCCTCCAAAGTCAAATTATAAGACATAGGAATTATCTTTAAGAATAAAATTCGCTATTCAACTGCTCATTCGATTTTGAGAACCACCAATCAATTTTTCAAACTCCAATCTCTTAAATCAAATTGCACTCAATTCATAATCTCTAAATTGAAATCCATCCATATCTAATTGAATCATCAAATTCCTAATTCTCAATTAAATTTTCAGAAAACAACCTCCCTCGTCAAGTGTCACATGGCGTGTTCTTCATGGGTCGCAAGGCATGATCGCAGATTCGCCGTAAAACCCGTAATTTCCTGCATTTTCAATCCCAATCCATTTCTTTCTTCTAAACACTCCAAAACAACTTCCTATACTTAACACAACTCATTCCTAACTTCAAACCCACCAAATAAACATTATTCATAAAACACCCAAATCAAAATCCACATTTTCATTTAAACCTAAATCATCCGAAAACTTCAAATTAGCTAAACCATTAATACCTTAATTCATTACTCAAGTCTAACTCAAATCTAACTATTTAAAGCATAAATAAGTAGACACTTACTTGATTAAAGCTTGAACCTTGAAAACCACTTCAATCTCTAACTCCCACTCCTAAACACATCCACGGTTTCTCCAAAATCTACCCAAATTCCATTTCTTTCAATCCAAGCCAAAGGGATGAATGATCAAGGACAAAGAAGGAATGATTTGCAAGAAGAAAGCAAGAAGCAACTCCAAGCTAAGATCCACGCAAGGAAGAAGGAGAACAAAACAATTTCTTTCAAGGGAAATAGGGCAAGCATTGTGGATCATTTTTCAAAGGAGAAGGTTTTATATAATAAGGACCTTAAGGCTTGTTTGGCAATTAATTGCCACAAGTCCAATTCGAACAACCTCGATCCAATTTCTAATTCTAATTTCTCCCAAATTCCAATGGTTCATACCCTAATTCCTCAAATCATAATTCAAATTATCTCATATCAATTGTCAATCAAAGTCGGTACCAGAATCATAATTAATCAGTCACTAAGCCATTGTTCCGGTTTTCCCATCCAACTCGACACTCTAAAAATTCCGAAAAAATTCCTATAAATCCTCAAAATTAGAAAACATCTAATCACATACTCCAATTTTCAATTCTCAATTCCTAAATTCAATTTAACACTCCAATTCACTAATCAAAGCACAATTAACCTTAATCACAAAATCTCCATTTTCACAATCAAGTCGAAAATCGGTCATACATGCATGTACATACATATGCTTGTGCAATCATGAACATTTATCAATAATGTAGAGGCTATGAATGCATATGCAAAATACGTATGCAAAATACGTATGAGACGAACTGTACCCATCCCATCGGTGACGGGATGTTACAATGTGGAATTTCCAAAAGTCTTGTTTTTTCTTAGTTATGTTTTTGTTAAATTTAGTAGTTAAAACCCTATTTAAGGTTAGGTTGTAGCTTATAATGGATCTTTTGATTATTAATATATGATTTGATATTAATTTGATTAAATTAATTTTATTTTTCTTAATCTTTGATTCATACATGATCACTATAATTTCCTTCATAAAGATTGTACGAAGGACCAAAAAGTGAAGTATGGTCTATAAACTAGGAGAATAAATACTTTAACAATAAAGAATGTTAATATCTTGTGATTTAGTGATCACCAAATAGATAAACTATGCTCAATGAGTATGATTAGGTAGAATTACACATTGGCAAGTGGTAGTTGCCTATTTAAGTATATATGTGTACCACGATGGAGGGCATGGATACTTTGGGTTAATTGTTATTTCAATTTAGATAATCAATCTTGTGTGACAATTGAAATTCTACATATGTGAGCCCTGAATGCTTTATGTTATTGTTATTAATTTATTTATTATAATTCAATTATCTTCTTTTGGTAGTATAGAAATTTAATTATATTTTTATAGCTTATTTATTTTAATGTTTTGTTTAGACAGAATAATATATATAGTAATATAGTTCTTATAGGATTCAATACTTTTGATTACTCCAATTTTAATGACTTGCTACAATTAAATCAGTACACTTACAGATTTTGTTATACCACTAACCATTAAACATCCTAAACTATACAACCTATAATGGTTTAATTAGAATGAGAAGGTTAGATTAACAAATTAGGTGATTGTTTTTTTCCATTGGGAGGTGTAATGAGATGTGTTGTATGATAATATTCCCATATAAGTGTGACATATTATTTTAAGGTGACAATTGTAATTTGATACGAAAAGCTATATGTGAAGGATATAAGAATAAATATTCCTTTTACATGAATGGAAAATTGATTACTGTTGCCCTATAAACACCAAAGAAGAAGAGAGTAAGAGTAAGAAGAAATAATGGTAAATACTTGATGGTAAATATACTTAATGGCAAATCAAGTCTTTTGTGAAAATTTAAAATGAGAGTTACATATTTATTCAATTATTAAGTGATATTTAATTTTGTAGAAAAGGGTGCAAATTTATGGATAAATCATTTTGAGGAGATAGGGAAATGATGAGACTCAATCTATGCAAGCTTTTATATAAGAGAGATGTTGAAAGTGGCTTATATAACTTGAAAAAGTTTTAAGTTAAGCATCAAAAGGAAGTTGGAGATTACAATTACAGAACATAATCGACACTAAAATTAGAAGCAAACTAGTGTTACTCTTTTATAGGATTTTATAAAATAGAATTCTAGAAGAAAATTAATGTTAATGTTTAACTTATAACCAATGTAATAGTTTAACTTGTAATTAGTGTCAAACTCGTGTTTGATCTATTCACTCAAAACTCAATAATGAAACAAACACCGATATTGACTCATACAATCATTAAAATCAAAATTTTAGTTTTTAATTTCATATTTGTGTTTAGTTAGGATTGATTATCTTTATTTTTATTAAAATTATGTTACATCTAGGCTTTGATTCCTTTTAGGTTATAGTTCTAAGGTTTAATCTTATGAAAGGCTTGCTTACTATTATAATGGTAGATCATTATTATTGTTAAAAAACATTTAAAAACTTTTTTCATCCTTGTTCTTAAAACCCTTGATTTATATTCTCTATTAATTATAGATCTTTTCTAGCTTGCTAATGAAGATTAACCATAGAATCTTATCACTTTGAATCCCTTATTTTTTTATAAAGTGTAGCAATATATATCCTTCATATTTCTTATTATATTCATGGTCTTAAATCAAACTATTTTTTATGGAATGATCCTAGGTCTTATTGTGTTGATATTGAATCTTATCAGTTATATTGGTGTGGATCATAGCTCTATCACTATTTCATGATTTATAGTTAAAGAGTAACTTATCATAAATTTTAGCCATAAAGCATATATAGGCCACTTCTCCTTTTAAATGCTCACTTTTTTTATCACTTCTGTCATTCCAAGTTGAGGGCCTTGTTTTTTCCCCCCTCTTCTCCTTCATTCCATTTCTATCATATTTGAAATTATCCTTAAGGAGAGGGAATTCAAATTTCATATGGTTGGGTTTCCTACATTAAACAAATTAATCTATTTGATTTTCATTTTGAATATACAATTCCTTCTTTAAATTTCTTTTTTAGAGAAGTTCTTTCTCCTAAGAAAATTCTTAACTTCTTAATGATAAGGGTGATGGCTTCTTATCGCTTTCATTAATTGATTTCTCTTCTTCTTCACTTTATTCCGCCTTTGAGGCTTTGAAAGCTATCATTTTCCTTCTTACAACCATTGTCTCTTCTTTCTAAGCCTTCTTAATTATCATTTCTTAGGTGAGTAGAGATCCAATGAGTTCCTTTAATGGTAACACATTTAACTCCTTTGCTTCATGGATTATCACCTTGGCTTCCTAAGTCTTTGGAAAAGACCTAAGCATTTTTTTTTACCATTTTAACATTAATATTTGTGTTGCCCCAGCCTTTGAGATAAAATTAATAGTCTTTTGAGATGAAAACTAATATTGTTAGCCTTTGAGAGAAAATTAATAGTCTTTTGAGATGAAAACTAATATTGTTAATAAATTTAGTGCATATGTTGTATATGATTTCATCATGTTACACTTGAAGCCATTCATATTGATGTATTACTATGTTCACTTTGCTCTTATAAATTGGATTTTTACCTTTTTATGTAACTTTCAATGTATGCCAAATTTCACGAGTCATTTCACACATATTGAATTCAATTCTTCCTAATGCACAAAATAAAATATCAACAGCTTTACTATTAAAGGAAATTATGTATTATCCTAAGGATCACATTCTTCCTTTAAATAAGTTAAATGAAAATTAAAGTAACTACGGTGATTAGACTTTTAATTGCTTATGATTTAACTGCACTAGGTTAATATATTTGGTCAATAATAAATATTTTAGTTTAAGCTTAACTAATAAATTTTGAGAATGATGCTTGGATTAAATAATATGACCATATATATAACCTTAACATGATTTAAGTTTTGCATTTTGGATAACAAGTTGCTAATTATTTGATATTGAATGTGGACTAATGTAAAAATGTGAAAATATTTTTTGGAAAATAAATGGATTCATTAAAATAATCCCATAATTGAGTGTTATGAAAAAATTTGAAAATCATATGGAAGAAAGAAGTTAAGCTAAAATATAAAAAAGAGCTAGTGTCTAAGCACTAAGCAAATAGCTAACTATGACTAAGGAGTAAAGGTCATATGATTAGTTTTAGTTTAAGCTCCAATTGGTGGCCATGTTTGTAGCATGTTATCAAAGATTCCTTTAGCTAGGATAACTTGTTTAATCTAGGAAATGATGTTATAGTTGAATGTGTGGAAGTTTGTTGTTTTATTTATAAAGATTGTTTGGTTCCATTCTTTTTAAATTCCATATATGAATAACGGAATACAAGTTTGAAGACTATAAAATCACCTTTATTTTTTAAAAAAATGAGGCCCACTGAATTATTTTTTTCAACTCATTTTCCCTATATGTTCTATTGCACCTAAGTTGAATATTTTGCTTAAGTGGTTAAGAGAAAGAGCACTTGGATATATGATGATAGATGGTCACATTCTTTAGACCATATCGTATGCAGGATAATTTTAGTGAATTGTTCCCTTTTGGTCTATCCATCATTTTCTATTTTTGGTGAATGGAAAGTCATAGAATGAATAAGGCATTAGCTAGATTGCTTTTAAACTAACCTAGCTTAACCTGGGGAACTTTTTGGAATTCTTTTGCAAATAAAATTAGACATGATGTATTTGTGAATTCTTTAGATTTGTGTCCAAGCCATACCATTAAGTCTTTAACTTCTTTATTAGGAAAGTAATTTGTCATTTTTTAAAAATGTAAAATAAGAGTTCTTTTAGGTTGAAGCTCTAGGTGTTTCCTTAGATGGTCATGTCAACCTTGAAATTTTTTAGTAAAAGGTGTTTAAGGTTTTGATAGCTTGGGAATTTATGTAGAGGTCTTTATTATACTAAATTTCAAAGAAAAATGAATTAGAATTACCATTCTAAATGATGTATTTTATGTCATTATATATTGATTGCTTGATTTTGAGTATTTGTATAAATGTCCAAGAAGTATCTAACCTCGATTACATTTTATAGATATTTTCCCTCTTAAGTAATGTGTATGGATCCATTAAACACAAAGTAACTCCTCATCCTTGAATAACTTCTATAATCTTTTTTTCAAAGCATCCTATTAATGAATTTTATAGGAATAATGTCGAGTCCTTCTTCTTCTTTGGGATGGCAATCCTTCTCCCACTTCTCCTTGGACTGAGATTCATAAATGGATTTCCTAAACATAGAAAGTTCTTAAGGATCTTTTTAGTTGACTCGATTATGTTGATTACGTGGGAGAGGTGTGAGCGTTAATATACATGGAGATTATTAGGAATTGACATTGTTATTTACAATATACTTGAAGTGAATCACACGTTAATACGATACTTATAAAGCGATATAGAATGCACGAGAAGGGGGGGTTGAATTGTGCATTCCCCTTTTTGATAAATCTTTCAAAACTATTTGTTAGAAATAGAATTCTTTACAAAACTTCCGATAGATTATAATTAATCAAAACTTTTGAAAACTTTGTTTACTAATTAAGTACTGATAAAGCTTGAATCTAAAGTAGAGATAGAGTGAGAGTAGTTGACACAACAATTTATCCTGGTTCACCCCAAACCGTGGGCTACGTCCAGTCCTCAGAGTTCTTTATGAGATTTCCACTATCTCTTTCAACGTTATAAGTATTCTTTACGAGCCTCTTCAGGTCTCTACAACCAGTATTCTTTCACACTTAGCCTCTGCAGGCTATCTGCACTACTTTCTCTCAGATAAGTGTTTGAACACTTGTTACAGTAAAATAGCTCTCAGCTAATTCTCACAATAAGCTCTTTACGATCACGTAGATGTAATTCAGCTAATTTTTCAACTCGACTTTTTAACTTTTTTGCTAATTTTTCAAACTGTGCAATCTTCGACTTCGACTTGTATTTATAGCCTTCGTCTCCAACTGCTTCTTGATTCTTATTTCTTGAATCTTTAAAGAAACGGTTATTCAATTGAGTTCTGTAACTAACTCAAACTGACTCATTCGTCTTCTTTTCGAATTCCGCATCTGTTTTTCTTCATCTGTATTTTTATCGTCTCTGTTTCTGCATCTGCGTTTGTTTTACTTCGTCTGTGTCTACTTTACTGTTTGCGTCTACTTTACTTCGTCTGTATCTCCTTTACTGTTTGCGTCTGCTTTACTTAGCATCTGCGTCTGTGTTTGCGTTTGTTCATCTGTGTTCCTTCGTCTATTTATCTAACTTCGTTTGTATGTCTCACTTCGTCTGTATGTCTTCATCTGTATGACTTACTTTTTTTATTGATTCTCTTTGTTATACATCAAAATCATATCTAAGTAAAGTCATTTGGACTTAACAATCTCCCCCTTTTTGATGATAACAAATTATATACAAAAGAAAACAAAATACAATGTTTTGAAAAGAACAACAACAAAAACTTATCTTCAGAACTTCTTCTTTGACTTCTTTCTTTCTTCGTCTGCTTCATTCACACCTTCTTTTCTGAACATCCTCTCTTCTGCTCATTCTCTTCTCCCCTTGTTCATTTTCTTCTTTTCTGCTCTTCTGCCCCTATTTGTTATAATAAAAAATGATTAATGATGATGGCTCTTCAGCAGTTGTGTCATCATCTTCTTCAGGTCATTCATCGTCTCTTTGATCTCGTTGACTTCACCACGTAATTTGCTGATTTCAGCTTGTGAGTCCAATGGTGAGGAGGATTGATCAACATCTGCTGAGGGAGTAATGAACGGAATTGTTGTAGTATAAGCATCAGAGGTAGGAATGCATTCATCATTGATCTCAATAGTTGGTAGACGAATAAATGTATTAGATTCAGGAAGATCTAAGTCAAACGGAGCAGAAAAGATCAAGAATCGCCTTCTTCCTTGCTGTGGTATGCCTTGACTTCAATAGACAGTGTACCAGATAAAGGCCTGATACGCAAAACTGTCTGAACAAGGAATTCTATAAACGTCCCTGTGATAACTCTTCCCCCCACTGGACAGTCTTCTTGCTTGTCAGTATAGCTACAACTCGTTTCATCTTTGTTCTCATTCGAAGCGCATGCATCATCAATTCTACACACTTCTTCTTCAATCTGATCTGCGGACAGATCATCACAAACTTCTTCAGAAAATAGCTTCGACTTCCCCTTAGTCAAATCCAAAGGATATCTTGGTTGGATATCTGATACAACCTTTATTTCTATGTTTTCTGTGATCGAAAAAATAGTGCACGGTTTGCTGGGAATTTTTGTAGGGTATGGCTTCGTAGCAGCATCCCTTAAAGCATCATAGAAAATCTTTTCATCTTCTTTCAGTAAGTCCCATGTGTCACTATTTATTGACATAGGTTGTACGAAAGCCACTGTCTTCTTCATTGGTTGACTACCGATGGCGATAGCAGTTTTCCTAGTAACAAAATGAACCATTCTGATCTTCAGCTTATGTTTTCTCAAAAACTTATGATAGTTGTATACCATCAGACAAGGTTCATCATTATCCAAGTCTGAATCTGCTGTTGCCTCTGTTTGTGTTTCAATAGGATTCTCCTGAACCAGGCTTTGCTCCACTAGTTCCTCCTATTGAGCAATGGGGATTTCCTGAACTCTGCTCTGCTCAGTTTCTTTTTCTTTTTGAGCAGCATCAAAGGTTTCTTTCTTTCGACTAACCTCCCCAACAGTTAACACGGTCTTCTTCCGACTAATCTTCTTAGTCTTGTCTTCTGCTTTAGTCAGTCTTGAAGATTTCTGTACTTGAGATTTTTCTCTTTCAGATTCTAATTTTCTCTTCTTTTCAGTTTCTTTGGCTTTTCTGGCTGTATCCTCTTCCAAAATAGAAACTAAAGACTTTGTTGCTTTAGATGCACGAGATTTAGGAGTTTGTTCCTGACTCTGTTCTCTGACATTCTTCTCTTCTTGTTGCCTTAGAGTCCGAATCCTCGGTAATCTCTTCGCCTTCTTTGTAAGTTCACTTAAAAGACTTTCTCCTTGTCTTTTTGGCGCACCTTCTTCTGTTCTTCGAGGTAGACTTACTTCGACTTGAGGACTTGTCCGTTTTATCAGCGGTCTTCCTACTATTCTTCTTATTTCATCCGCAGGCGATCTTATATTCACTTGAGTTGAAAATCTTGAAGCGGGAGACTTCTTCGATACACGCTCCCCCTCAGTTCTTTTTCTCTTTGAAGAGTCGGCTTCTTCTTTAATCACTGTCCTCAGACCCATTCGTCGTATAGTGATTGAGTCAATCTTACTTTTCACTGGTACAATACTTCTATTTCCTTTGTGTAGAAGGATTCCGGATTCCTTAAAAATCCTTGTAAGAAGTATGCCGTAAGGATAGCTATTTGTATCCTTCATCCCCTTAATCATATAATGGAAGATTAAGAAGGGTAAATCGACAGGATTGCGATTCAGCAGGTAGAACAGGCATTGTTCATCCAGGGTAGTCACCAAATGTCTGGAACCTACTCTGGGTAGAATGTAATTAAACAGAATAGCATGAAGAACCCTAGCTTTTGGGATCAGATTCGAAGTCTTCCTCTCCGAAGGGTCATTAGCTCCATATAATTGTCTTCTGACATCTTCTTCTCTCACACCAACCTGAGACATCCAACCGACCTTGGTAGATAGAGTCTCACCAACCGATGGACAATCGGTCACCTTCTTTATCAGCTCCTTAGTCACAAAAACAGATATACCATCTACTGAAGATACCACAGTGTTGTCTACAAGCTGAGCATTCTTCCAAAAATCGAAGTCCTCATTTGTGTATACTGGTTCTCGTACCTGGAAGAAATTCCTCCAACCAGCTCTTACAATCTCTGGTTCTACATCCATACCATCATTTCTCAATGACTCGAAATCCACATGCCTTCCGAATATCATAGCTGCCTCTATTGTTTCAGAACAAAAACTGTTTATGGTTAGCTTTTCGTCTAGGGTAGGATGATTGAGAGAATTTGGAAAGCAAGATGAACCGTCTGGAGATGAGAGTAACCGCAATGATATCAACTTCAGGCAACTTGAAGGGTCTTATCACGCGTATTCTAGAATCATAGGGATTCTGAAGATCGTGAGGCGTTTCCCTCCAAAACTTTCTTGTCAGAGAAGTTACCAGCTATAACTCACTGTTCCTGACGCCGTTAATTTTGACGTCCCTTTAGCCTGACTATTCACTTAACATAACCATGTTAAGGTTGCGTCTGATCTTCTAGAAACGTTTTTCACTCAATGGTTTAGTGAAGATGTTTGCCCACTGATACTCTGTTTTGATGAACTGTAGACGCACCACCTTCCTCTGAACATAGTCTCTCAGAAAGTGATGTCTGACTTCGATGTACTTCACTCTAGAATGCTGAATCGGATTCTTTGACAGATTGATTGCACTTGTGTTGAGGCAGTAGATTGGAATCTCCTCTTCTCAAACTGAACAGTCTTCAAGTTGATATTTGATCCATAACGTCTGTGAACAACAGTTTGCAGCAGCCATATACTCTGCTTCGGCGGTTGATAGAGCTATCGAACTTTGTCTCTTACTTGACCAGGAAACTAGGTTTGTGCCAAGAAAGTGACATCCTCCACTTGTTCTCTTTCTTTCGATTCTATCTCTGACATAGTCCGCATCGCAATATCCGATTAACCTGAAATCTCTACCTTTCTCAAACATTAAGCAAAGATCAGTGGTACCTGCGAGATATCTCATAATTCTTTTAACAGCGATAAAATGAGACTCTCTAGGATCGGCTTGAAATCTTGCACACAAGCATACACTGAATAAAATATCAGGTCTACTTGCTGTAAGGTATAGTAAAGAACCGATCATCCCTCTATACAGGGTTTAATCCACCTTCTTACCAAGTTCATCTTTCGACAAAAGGTTTGAAGGGTGCATCGGAGTCACCATAGGCTTCACATTATTCATATCAAACTTGAGCAACAATTCTTTCACGTACTTTTGTTGATGAATAAAGATCTTCTCTTCGGTTTGCTTAACTTGCAACCCAAGAAAGAACTTTAATTCAACCATCATGCTCATTTCAAACTCTTTCTTCATTAGACTCTCAAACTTCATGCATAGCTTATTTGAAGTAGCTCCAAAAATAATATCGTCAACATAAATCTGAACTAAAATAAAATCATTCTGAAAATTCTTCCTAAAGAGCATCTTATCAACTTGACCTCTACTAAAACCATTCTCTAAGAGAAAAGTACTCAGACGATCATACCAAGCTCTAGGAGCTTGCTTCAAGCCGTATAAGGCTTTATGAAGTCTATAGACATGGTCTGGATTCTTAACATCCTCGAAACCAGGTGGTTGCTTAACATACACCTCTTCGTCTATAAGACCATTCAGAATGGCACTCTTCACATCCATCTGAAATAGCTTTATATTATGACAAACTGCATATGCCAGCAATATCCTAATGGCTTCAAGTCTTGCTACTAGAGCATACGTCTCATTGTAGTTTATTCCTTCTTGCTGATTATAGCCTTGTGCTACTAATCTAGCCTTATTTCAACTTACTCTTCCTGATTTGTCTAACTTATTCTTAAAGACCCATCTGGTTCCTATGATGGATTTCTTAGGGGGTTTCGAAACTAAGGACCACATATTATTTCTAGTAAATTGATTCAACTCCTCTTGCATGGCTAACATCCAAGCTTCGTCTCGAAGAGCTTCCTCAACCTTCTTAGGTTCTATTTCAGAGATAAAAGCCACATTAGCTTCTCTTCTGAATCTGGACCTTGTTCTAACTCCTTCGAGGTCTCCGATAATCAACTCTTACGGATGAGAACTTTTATATTTCCAGTCTCTTTTCAGTCCGATAGTTTCTGGAATATCTTCAACTTTGTCTACTTGAGTTCCTGATGAAGAAGTTTCTGTTCTATCATCTAAGTTCTTTGAAGGACCTTCACTCTCCATGTCATCTTCCTTATGGGGTCGGGAACTATCATCAAACTTGACATGGATGGTCTCCTCAACTGTCTTTGAAGTAAGGTTGTACACCCGAAATGCCTTAAATGATGATGAGTAGCCTAGAAAGATTCCTGGATAGGTCTTTGAATCGAATTTATCCAACAGCACCTTTGTATTCAGAATAGAGCATTTGCACCCAAATGGATGAAAGTAAGATATGTTTGGTCTTCTTCCATTCCATAACTCATAAGGAGTCTTCTTCAACATGGGTCGCAACAGAATTCTATTCTGAATATAGCATGTTGTATTCACAACTTCTACCCAGAAGTATTTAGGAAGATTCATCTCACACAGCATGGTCCTTACCATCTCTTGAATCGTCCTGTTCTTCCTTTCAACAACTCCATTCTGTTGTGGAGTCCTAGGAGCAGAGAAATTGTGGAAAATTCCATTCTCCTCACAAAATATCCTAAACTTCTCATTCTCAAACTCTCCACCATGGTCACTCCTTATACTGGCTATAGACACTCCTTTTTCATTCTGTAACTTTCTGGATAAGGTCCTAAAGCACTTAAAAGATTCATCTTTGTGTGATAAAAACAATATCCAACAAAATCGAGTAAAGTCATCAACAATAACAAGTCCATATTTCCTTCCGCCAAGACTTATTGTCCTTGTTGGACCAAATAAATCCATATGTAACAACTCTAAAGGTCTAGATGATGTTACAAAATTTTTAAAAGAAAAAGAAGTTTTAACTTGTTTTCCTTTCAAACAGTTTTCACAAAAAAAAAAACTCTTTGTCAAAACTTATTTTTGGCAATCCTCTTACCAAATCATGTTTTGCCAACTTTGAAATATGTTTAAAAGAGACATGACCTAGCTTTTTATGCTAGATTAGTCTTTCTTCTTCAAAAGATAGAAAACATGAAACATTTTGACTTTGAAAATCTTCTAAATCAATTTTGTAAAGATTGTTTCTTCTCTTGGCAGAGAAAAGTATAGACCCATCTTTGTTTCCGACTTCGCAAAGATTTTGATTGAATGTGACAGTGAAACCAGAATCACACAATTGATTGACGCTAATCAAGTTATGCTTCGGACCATCAACAAGCAAAGACATTATTTATGCATGCAAAGGAATCTTTACCTATTTTACCGATTCCAATGATCTTGCCCTGCTGATTGTCTCCGAAAGTTACCGATCCTCCCTTCTTATACTGAAGGTCTAGGAACATAGACCTTTTTCCCGTCATATGTCGCGAGCATCCACTGTCTAAATACCAATGGTGCTTGCCGTATTTTCCAAGGAAGGATATCTGCAGGAGAAACTATTTTATTTTTTGGTACCCAAATTTTCTTGGGTCCTTTATGGTTAGTAGTATGCATATGATGAGTTCTTTGATGCATATAACTAGAATGTTGATTAAAACAAGATTTATTATGGTTTCTCTTTTGAACGAAAGGTTTTTTATGAGACTGAGTCTTGTTACCTGTAAACCCTAATCCGGTTTTATCACTCGGATGTCTACATTTTCCAAGCATCTCATTCATTTTCTTAGTGCTCTCTGTGAAGGTAGCTAAATCAGCTGACAGATTCTTAATTCTTAGTTTAAGTTGATTAATCTCTTCTGATCTGTCTATAACTTTATTTTTCTCTTCTAATTGTTTCTTTAGACAGACATTTTCTCTCTCTATTACTTCAGTACGTCTAATATTTTCTGCATACTTTTTCTTTAACAGTTTGTACTGTTTCAGGATAGCATGAGAATCTTCTAACAATTCTGAGTAGGCATCATGCAAATTATCGTAATCAGATTTTACCTCCTCATCACTATCTTCCTGGCTACCAAGCAGATGTTTGGATGTTCGATGACTCGTAACTCAGATCCGATTTCGATGAATCTAGGTCCTCCCACGTTGCCATCATGCTTTTCTTGCCTTCTCTACTCTTCTTTGGTTTCTTCTTAAGAGTAAGACATTCAGACTTGTAGTGTCCAGCTGATTGCACTCAGAAAGTGAGATGATGATGACTTCTAGCTTAGCTTCATCTTTGACATTCTTCTTGAAAGTCTGGTTTGCTCTGGACTTTTTCTTCCACATGCTTCTTATCTTTCTAGAGATGAAAGATAACTCGTCGTCTTCATCACTTGACTTCGGTTCTGATTGGCTGGAGTTGTCATCCTTTAATTCTTCAATCTTTAACGCTTTTGATGATTTCCTCCTTCTTTGAGTCTTATGATTCTTATGTTCGACCTTTAGCGCTATCGACTTGTCCCGTTTGGGCTTTTATTCAGCATCGAGTTCAACTTCATGAATCTTCAAGGATCCAAGCAACTCGTCAAGTTTTAGCACGCTCAAATCTTTGGCTTCTTACACCGCAGTAACTTTAGGTCTCCACCTCTTTGGAAGACTTCTTAAGATCTTTCGAACATGTTCTTGATTGTTGTACGTTCTTCCAAGAGCTTTCAATCCATTGACAATTGTTTGAAATCTTTCAAACATTTGATCAATAGATTCTTCATCTTTCATCCTGAAAAGTTCATACCGGTGCACAAGATTACTTATCTTAGATTCTTTAACTTGGCTTGTGCCTTCGTGAGCGATGGACAATGTGTCCCACATCTCCTTCGTAGTATCGCATCCGTGGACTTTGTCATACTCGCTCCTGCTTAGGGCACACGTCAAGAAAAACTTCGCCTTTGAGCTCAGTTGTATTCTCGCCTTTTGGTCAGCCGTCCATCTGACTCATGGAATGGAATTGCCATCTTCATCTACTGGTGTATAAGGTCCATTCTCTATTACGTCCCAAAGGTCGACATGAGTAGATTCTATGAATAGCCGCATCCTATATTTCCAGTAATGATAATCCTCTCCGTTGAATGCTGGAGGTCTAGTGAATGAGGCTCCTTCTGCGATGTATACATGTGATTCTACCATTATCTTTGATCCACACTTTGCTAAAGTGATCCTTGGATACCAGGCTCTGATACCAATTGAAGTGAATCATACGTTAATACAATACTTATAAAACGATATAGAATGCACGAGAAGGGGGGGTTGAATTGTGTATTCCCCTTTTTGATAAATCTTTCAAAACTATTTGTTAAAAATAGAATTCTTTACAGAACTTTCGATAGATTCTAATTAATCAAAACCTTTGAAAACTTTGTTTACTGATTAAGTACTGATAAAGCTTGAATCTAAAGTAGAGATAGAGTGAGAGTAGTTGACACAGCAATTTATCCTGGTTCACCCCAAACCGTGGGCTACGTCCAGTCCTCAGACTTCTTTCTGAGATTTCCACTATCTCTTTCAACGTTACAAGTATTCTTTGCGATCATCTTTAGGTCTCTACAACCAGTATTCTTTCACACTTAGCCTCTGCAGGCTATCTGCACTACTTTCTCTCAGATAAGTGTTTGAACACTTGTTACAGTAAAATAGCTCTCAGCTAATTCGCACAATAAGCTCCTTACGATCACGTAGATGTAATTCAGCTAATTTTTCAACTCGACTTTTAACTTTTTACTAATTTTCTAACTCGCAATCTTGACTTGACTTGTATTTATAACCTTCGTCTCCAACTACTTTCGATTCTTGTTTCTTGAATCTTTAAAGAAACGGTTATTCATTGAGTTTCAGAATTAACTCGAATCGACTCCTTAAATCTTCTTTCAATTCGCATCTGCTTTTCTTCGCCTCATATTTTTATCGTCTCGTTTACGCGTCTCGTCTGTTTTACTTAAATGCGTATGCGCTTTCATCGCTTACATCCGCTTTACTTAAATCGTGTCTCCTTTCTCGTTTGCGTCTGCTTTACTTAGCGTCTGCGTTTGTGTTTGCGTTTGTTAAATCATGTTCCTTCGCTCATTTATGCGACTTCGACTTCGCTCAGTATGTCTCACTTCGTCTGTATGTCTTCGTCTGTATGACTTACTTTTTTTATTGATTCTCTTTGTTATACATCAAAATCATATCTAAGTAAAGTCATTTGGACTTAATAATACTAACATATGAAAAGGGATTATTTATTTAAAAGATCACCCTTTTATGAATCAAGTTCAGTAAGAGATCCTTTTGGTGGTTATATGTATAACAAGGAACTTTATGGAGGATTTTGCTCCTTTAAACCTAAAATTTGTAATATTTGAGATGTTTATTAAACTCTACCTACTAAAAAGAATAGTGTGTCTTTTGTTCTTAATAAAAATCAAACTTAATAAATTAAAGGATGTCTTTAAGGAGGACTTAAAGTTTGATGTAGTATTTCCTCCTCAGAAAATCAATGGATTATTAGCGGACGAGAACTAAAAAGATTATGAGTTTCTTACATTTATTGTGGAATGTAAACTTCTCTTATTTAATCCTTTTGGATGTAATTATAGAGAGGGCTTCAATATAAATACAAAAGAGATAACGTGAAAATAGGTCTCCTTGTTTTATGCCTCTTACATCCTTGAATGTATGTGTACGGTATCCATTATTAAAGATGTTGAAAGTAGGGATGGTGACACACTATATTATTTAGTTTAAGTAAACACTCGGGAAACTTTTTTTTTTTGGTAAAAAAAGGAAATGACAAACAGCCTAAGGTCACAACAGCGCACTAGGACCCGCATCAAACAACAAAAGAGATTGAAGCTCGGAATCAGGAGTCTCCCAAAGCACCCAACGCTGGAGGTGGGAGGACCCATGTTTAGCTAGGTAGTTTACACAGGTGTCACCTTCCCGTAAGGTGTGAGCGATGGAGCATTCCCAGCCACGGGATAGCAGAAGGCGAATGTCTTCAATAACAGTGGAGCAAGGTGGTATGGGGAAGTTGAACCACGTACCAGTTGGATGGCTTCCATAGAATCTGAGTCTACAATAAGACGTCGAACACCACGGTCCCACACGAGCTCCAGGCTGAGGAAGATTGCTTGGAGTTCTGCAAGTGTATTGGTAGCGTCCTTAAAAACCAGAGAAACCAATAAGCCAAGTGCTGTAGGTATCATGAAGCAGGCCACCGTACCCTGCGAGTCCCGGATTACCGACTGAACTACCATCCACATTGAGTTTGACATAGCCAAACGACAGAGTGGATCAAGAAACCCAACGTCCCATTCTCGACACCGTTTGCAAATCGTGAGGGAATGCACTGCCGCACACTTCAAACATCAAGTGAAACCACTGTAATTGACCAATCGTGGAGAGGATCTCACCCTGGATGGATTCCCTGTTGCGAGCACACCAAATAATCCATGCCGCGAGAGTAAATTTGATAGCAGAGTGAGGAGGTTGGGACGGATCGAGCACATGAGTGTATAGCCAGTCATCCAAAGGGGAGAGGAAGAAAGAGATGTCGACCTGCCCAAATATAAAGAGCCAAACCTATTTCGCCCATCTGCAGTCGCGGAGGGCATGAGTAATAGTTTCCCAGCCAGAGCCACAGCGAGAACAGTAGGGCAATGGTGCCATTCCTCGCTCATGCCTGAGCTGGTTGGTAATGAGACGGTGCCACCGAAGTTTTCAAAGGAAGAACCTGAGTTTCTGAGGGATGTCCAGCTGCCATATGCGCTACCAGATTGAACGAGACTTAGGCAGATAGGGTAGACGGGTGATGAATTCATACCCAGACTTGACCATGTAGGCGTTGGTAGAAGTCTCCCCCCAGATCAGTGCGTCATGAGGCGAGCGAGATCGGGAGAGGGGGATAGTCATGATGCAGTCCTGCACGTGGGAACCCAGCGGGGTACGAAGTCGAGATAGATCCCATTGGCGCTGATCGATAAGAATGTCCGCCACCCGAAGGTGGTAATCAGAACTATCAATGCGAGTAACTAGTGTGTTTAGAGGAGTGTCGCCATTCCAGCGGTCTGCCCAAAGCAAAATATTGGCACCATCGCCAACTTTCCAACGAAAGTCGTCACGTAGGTATGGAGTAGCTATGCAAATAGTGCGCCATCCAGTGGAAGTAGTGGAAGAGGCCGAACACTGAAAGAAAGAATCAGATCTCAAATATTTGTCTCGAATCACGTCGGTCCAGAGTTTGCATTGTCCCTGAATGAGGTCCCAAATGAGCTTGCCTAGCATGGTGATATTGTTGTCCCGAGCCATGTGCAAACTAAGTCCACTTCTTTCTTTGCGACTACAGACTGTCGCCCAATTCATGAGGTGGATCCCCTTCCTACCAGTAGAGTGCCACAGGAATTGGCGGCACCGTTTGTCAAGAGTGTCGCAGACTCCGCTGGGTAGCCAGCAGGTCTGCATGGTATACAAGGGAATGGTGGACAAGGTGACCTTCGTCAACGTCAGGCGACCCGTGGTGTTAAGGAGATTTGCCCTCCAGCCCTGTAGGCGATGGTTGAACTTGTCAAGAATGGGTGTGAAGTCCGTCTTCTGGTTGGTATCAGTAAGCAGAACGCTAAGATAAACCCCCAATTCAGGCGTGAAAGTCAAGCGTAGTCTGTGCCGTAGGCGTTCTTTATGCTGGCGATTAGCATGGGGTGATAAAAAAACTCTAGATTTGTGTTTGTTAATCTGCATGCCCAAGAAAGATCAGAACTCCTCCATGGTCGACTTGACCACTCTGCAACTAAATGCCTACAATTTAGCAAAGAGGAATTGCTAATTAGAAAAGTCAAATGCTTTTTAAAAATCAAAATTTAATTATTTTCATTCCTTTTGTATGGTAATTTAAAAGGCTCTTGTTCTAGGAGAGCATCTTCTCCTATGTTTCTACCAATGATGAAAGCTCTTTGGCTCCTATTAATAATGCTTGGTAGGATTTGTTGTATTTTACTAGCTACCATTTTGGAGATTATTTTTCAAGTAATAATAACAATATGATAGTGGTATATAGTCTTAGTTGTTAGAGGAGTTAGGAATTTAGGGATTAAGCAAATGAGAGTTTTGTTCATTTCTTTAAGTAGCTTCCCATTAGCAAAGAATTATATGATAACTTTAAAGACTAAACCATTAATAAGTGCCATGTTTTTGAAAAATAGTTCATTAAGACCATAGGATCTAAGTGTTTTATGTTCATGCAAACCAATGTTTTGTGCATGTTTTTCTAAAAAAATTAAAAATTATGATCCAAGTGTTTCTCTTTAGCAGGTAATAGTAGAAGTCCCTAGTAGAGAACCCCACCACAAACAATCCACTCCATAACAGGTCACTCACACCGTAGCCACAAAACATCCAAGCTATAAAACCATACAACACCACAATTAAGAGACGCAACACCACACAATTCACGTAACACTAGTAGACATAACAACATCATTGCATCATACAATTCAAACAACACTAGTAGACGTAATGCCATAAACATGCCCAGTCAAATTAAAGATATAACAACACGAATGTATTATACAGATCTAGCCAATAAGAGATGTGACTCCATAATAACACCCAGTCACTCCATTCCATTTAGAAATTTCCATCACACCACCACCCACTCATATTTTTACTTCATTTTTATTAATTAAATTTTATTTCTTCTCCTTTCATTTTAATTTTAATCATTATCAAGTTGTTTTTATTATTTTTCAGAGTAGTTTACTATTTATACTAGTCATTATTATGGGACTTTCTAAAACTATTGTCAAGACCACAGAAAAAGGAAAATTGTTAGCGACTACAACTGCAAATCATCAATCTGTTGTAGGACCCGAAATTAATCCCAAAAGGAAATGTGCTAGGATAGTAAAAAAAGCACCTTTATTTTGCCACCAACTGAATCTAACTTGCATGGTTATCTCACTTTCAACACTAAAGAATGCAAACAATGGTATATTGCTATCAAATATGGATATATTAATATGGGTAAGTATGTAGACTACCCCTCCTTAGAGGATTTGCAAACTAAAGAAAATTTTGATGATTTGCTTATTGACATAAGTTGGAAATATTTTGCGTTGATTCATTTTCTAGTCTTCATTGAATTAACTAGGGAGTTTTATACTGCTTTAAATTTGATAAACCAGGCAATTAGACTTTGTGTAGTCATAATGTGATACAATATAAATTAATGGGTTTTGAATTAGAACAGAGCATCACTAATTTTAATTTAGCCTTAGGGTTAACAGATGAAGGATATGCTAATTTGACTCAGTATAAAAAAATCTAACTATGGTGAGTTTAATTCTTTTTAAGCATGAAAATCAATGTCTTCTGACCCAATTTTTTATCATCTAAGTAAATCTAAGGGTAGTTGTCTTAATGAGATAGATTGGATTTATATGTGTCACTTCTTAACTTTTAATTATTCAAGATGGAAGGTCATAATGTATACTTGCACTAAATTTGAGTTGCCCTTTATTTGTTGTATGGTAAACAAAGTATAAGTCAATTTGGGTGCTTAGTTGGCAATGCAATTTAACATTGTCCTCTCTTCTAACAAGAATTTATGTCTTGGTTCCCTTATTACTCATCTGGTTATTAATTTGAATTTTCTTGATATAACTAACACTAATATGCATATAACCTATAAGATGGAACCTTTGGATTGGGCTTGTTTGGGCAGGATAGGGTACTCTAGCAACAAAGGAGTACATTTCATTTTATACCATATGATCGCCCCTAAAGAGGTTCATCTTCAACACAACAAGAGGATTGTAACGCCCACCTTTATATCTTCCAGCTCCACCAATTCGAAATGAGTATTACTTTTTTACTAGAAAGATTGGAATGAAAATTTTCTAAAATTAAAAAGAATTTGGATGCTCTGCTCCAATTCATGGGAGTGGCACATCCATGTTCACCAACACCATAGTACATCTCTTTTCGGTTGCTCACACCTTAGGGGAGTCTTCAACTCTATGCTTTATTTATGTTGATTGTTTTTATGAAAAGTGAGTATCTTATTTATACATTAGGAACAATGTATAATTTAGGTATAGGGGAGCGAGTATGCATATTATGATGAACTTTATCACTTTGCTTGGATTCATGAAACTTTGATTCATAAACTGGTTATTCCTCATGATATCATCATAATTTTTTGATTGTTGTTTATAAATAATCCTTAAGTTAGGGTACATTTTTGGCTTAAGAAACAATGAATGAGATAGACAAACATGATTAGTATTTTCATTAAATTATTTTAAGCATCTCATTGGTTTTGTTGGATAAAAGTGTGGAAGACTTAATGTATTTTTTACACCTACGTGAGTTTTGAGCCTAAGAGCATTCATCACATTTGAGCTCATACATATCTTTTTATTGTGTGTTATCAAACATAGCTTGTTTATGTTAGAACTTGCTTTTGAATATGTGCTTGTGTTAGAATTTGTGTATAAAAATGATAAGGGCACTTAGGATAACCATTTTTGACCTAAACAAGTCTACCTTACTTTTTATAGCCTTACCCTTTCTTTTCTTGTATAATACTTTGGTTACAAGTCACTTTTTGTAGGAAAATCCCGGGGTGTCCATCACATGGACACAGTGCGGAAAACAAAACATTTTTGTTCCGGGAAGTTCCTTAAGCCGTGATCCATGTAAGTATAATCAACAAACCATAACGACCAAAGGAGACCGTCTCTAACAGTATCCACACAGAGGTCGGAAACCTAACAGGACAAACCCCTTTGACCCGGGAATAGCTAGACTAAAGAAAAGACTGCTAGATCTCACCTTAGCCTTGGAGAGCAAGTGATTAAACCTTGGTGAAGCACTTTGGAGATGAGAAGAGAGTGAAGAAAGCCTTGAAAAATCCAAATTTTCTTTAAACTTCCATGTAAGTTTCAGCCATCATCTCTTCACCTTACGACTCCAGCAGCTTCCTCATGCCTTCTATATATGTTTTAACTAATTAAAAGAACATATAAAAGCTTGGTAAGGAGAGCCCCACGTGGAGGGCATTGGCACAATAAAAGTCAAGTTAATGATGTAACTTTGACTTTTTCAAACTAATCTTCTCCTTTTGCTTTCCTCCACCGACCACACTAGCTTCCTTAACTCTTAAGGCTTGCTTTTATGCCTTTTATTCTAATTAAATGGTCACTTAATGGCTTGGTAAAGGAAAGCCACGTGAGTGGCCTTAAAAGTGATTAAAAAATCAATTTAAAGATGAAGTTTGACTTTTCAAACTTCATCTCCTCCCTTCATCTAATGACATATGTCCACTCATATATTAATTAATCTAATTAATTAATTGATATATAGGGTTGCTGAAGTGGTCCAGTCACACTGGAGTCGGTCCTACCGGCCTACCGGGCCCCGCCGGCAAAAAATCACCGAAAACGGTTTTCAGCAATGTCAATGTCGCGATCTCATCGGGACATATCCCAATCTCATCGGGATCCATTTAATCCTATTGCTCTCCAAATATTGGATCACTATCCAAAACTATTTTACAGATTTCCGATCCACTCTTATCGTGTGACCCATTAGGTTCCGGTTATGTTAGCCACTTAGATTAACACTTAATCTAAGCAAGTCATGAGCGGCGTCTAGCAACACATCATGACCCCCAATTGACCGGAAAGTAATTGGTTTGACTAATGAACCCGAGCTCATTAGGAACCAGATTACGAACCTTTCCATAGATAATTACCGTGCAATTCGTCCTTTCACCATCCTATACCCCACTTGGTTATGAGTATGGTCCATGTGTCAACTCTCACTAGACTTTATCTAGCCCAAGTGAAATCGGGTCTCGTCCGGACTCATTACTGTGAATGTCCATGAAGACAGTCTTCATGACATAATCACTCCGGCGCCAGAGATTTCCAAGTAATGATCCAGACAAGAGGTCATGGGTATCTCTTCTGCTATTCCAGAAGTGGTGAATCCTTTATTGGCTACTCAATTACTTTCAATACCTCAAACTGCACTCCAAGCACCACCCTATGAGCGACTTCTAAGGCAACAAGGAATGGAGTCAAAGCACGTAATCAAGATTCAAGATATCCTTGAGTACCTCAAGTCTAAGGATACTTGCACCATTGCTATGATGAGATTATCACTGACATTATAATAGAATACCCATGTGATGATCTCATGGCAGGTCATCCAATGTACTTACTACCACTAGTAAGCATCCACATGTCAACTCTAAATATCTCATATTTACAGTTTCTGAGATCCACTGCTTGATCCAATCAAGGAATATGACATGTGTTAGTCTATCCGGATTAACGATGTCGGTCTCGTTAATCCTATGACTAGGGATAATTTAGATACTGACATAATTGCACATGATAGGAATCTCAATAGTATGATCACATCATAATTTCCTTCATGCTATGTCATATATCATGGACTTCATTAATTTGATTAAAGATCAACATCAATTCATAACAAAATGAATATCAAATAAATGAAATATGCCTTGCTTTATTTATTCATAAAGTCTGTCAAGACTATGAATAAAACGCGCTAAAGGGGATTGCCTTTAGGGCACTACTCTAACAATCTAACGGTATTGGACATCCATAAGTCGACTTACACTGATGAACAAGGCGACTTATTAGTACCGATCAAGCATAAGTCGACTTGCACATGGTACAAGTCGACTTACCACTTACAAATCTCCCACTTGACCTAAAGCCAATCGCCTTGGTATCTAATACCATAAGCGAGTACATGAGAATCAAAATTCTTCTGCGACAATGGCTTTGTCAACGGATCAGCAATATTCGCTCGTGGAATTCTCTATCGTGACATCACCTCGAGCAATGATCTCCGAATCGATGGTATCGGTGAGTACGTGTTTGGATCGTTGATGTGACCTTGGTTCTTTCGCTGCTTAGCAATAGCTCCATTGTTGTCACAATATAATCAGTATGGGCCCATCATACTGGAACTACACCAAGTTCAAGAATGAACTTCTTGATCCAAATCGCTTCCTTTCACGCGTCGATCGCAATGTACTCGCCTCGGCCGTTGAATCAGCCGTCGTCTCTTGTTTGGAACTCTTCCAACTGACCGCTTCGCCATTCAGTGTGAAAACGTAACCTTATTGGGACTTGGAGTCGTCCTTATCAGATTGAAAACTGGCATCCGTATGCCCGCTCACTTGGAAATTTCCATCTCCATATATCAAGAAAACATCCTTAATTCTTCGCAAGTACTTTGGGATATTCTTGACAGCCACCCAGTGACCTTCACCAGGATCCGATTGGTATCTGCTCGTAACACTTAGAGCAAATGACACATCGGGTCTCGTACATAGCATAGCATACATGATAGATCCTACTGCAGATGCATACGGGATCATATTCATGCGCATCCTCTCATCCTGTGTCTTAGGACACATAGACTTCGAGAGTGTTATCCCATGAGACATGGGAAGATACCCTCTCTTGGATTGCTCCATGCTAATGTAAGTGCAAGTCGACTTGTACTATGTGTAAGTCGACTTACACATGTACGGTACCGATAAGTCGACTTGTTCAAGGTCGGTACTGTTTATTTGTGCCCTAAAGGCAATCCCCTTTAGCGCGTTTTATTCAAAGTCGTGAGCAGACTTTATGAATAAATAAAGAAAAGGCATTCTTCATTAATTTGATATTCATAAACTTTGTTTATGAATTGATTTGATCTTTAATCAAATTAATGAAGTCCATGATATATGACATAGCATGAAGAAAATTATGATGTGATCATACTCGAGGTTCCTATCATGTGCAATTATGTCAAGATCTAAATTCTCCTAGTCATAGGATTAATGAGGCTCGACATCATTAATCCGGATAGACTAGCACATGTCATATTCCTTGATTGGATCAAGCGGTGGATCTCGAAGCGTAAATATGAGATATTTAGAATTGACATATGGATGCTTACTAGCGGTAGTAAGTTCATTGGATGACTGTCATGAGATCATCACATGGATATCTTATCTAAGTGTCGTTGATAATCTCATCATAGCAATGGTGCAAGTATCCTTAGACTTGAGGTACTCGAGGATATCTTGAATCTCGATCACGTGCTTTGACTCCATTCCTTGTTGCCTTCCGGAGGTAACTCATAGGTGGTGTTTGGGTACGACTTGAGGTATTGAAAATAATTGAGTAGCCAATAAAGGATTCACCACTACGGATTAGCGTAAGAGATATCCATGGCCTCTTGTCGGGATCATTACTAAGGTGGGCAAGATGTATGTCATGAAGAGTGTCTTCATTGACATATAAAGTAATGAGTCCGTGGCGAGAACCGATATCACTAGGCTAGACTCGGTCTAGTGAGAGTTGACACTTTGACCATACTCATAACTAAGTGGGGTATAGGATGGTGAAAGGACTAATTGCCGCAGTAATTGTTCATGGAAGGGTTCGTGATCCGGTTCGTGATGAATACATCAAACCGATTACTTTCCGGTCAATTGGGGTCATGATGTGTTGCTAGATACCTCTCATGACTTGCTCAGATTAATTGTTAATCTAAGTGGCCAACATAACCGGAGCCTAAAGTGGTCACACGATAAGAGTGTTTCAGAGAATCAGAAATAGTAATTGGACAGAGTTCCAATTATGGAGAGCATTAGGATTAAATGGATCCCGATGAGATTGGGATATGTCCGATGAGATCGCGACATCGATATTGCTAAGAAAGGTTTTGAGATGCTTTCAAAGATCTTTGGGGCCGAGAGGCGGTAGACCAAGACCAGCTTGATTGGACCTCTTAGTAATTATATATATATGTTAATTAATTAAGTAATTAATTAATTATATATATATTTATATGTCATGTACGTTGGAATGGGAGGAGAGGATAAGTATTTGACTTTTCAAAGCTTATACATTATTCATTAAAATGAAAGGCCATCAATCATCCACTTGGCAAACTCTTATGGAAGCATTTTTAAGTGTTAAAATCTACATAAGAAGCTTGTCTTTGGTGGGTGTGTCCGTCGATGCTTGAGGCTTAGAGAGGAAGAACAATTTTCCTTAAAGTGTTAAGGTTACAAAGTTGAAAAGTGTTCAAGTTTCTTCTTCTCCTTAGGCATCAACGAACTCTCCTTCTCCAAGCACATGGGCCAACGCTTCCTTCAGCTCTCCAGACAGAGGTAGGGTCTAGCAGCCTTTAATCTGTTCTAGCTATTCCGGATCAAAGGGTTTGACTCGGTTAGATTTTCCGATCTGCGTGGATCACCTTTAGAGATAGTCTCTTTTGGCTATTTAGGTTGATGTCTTCATACCGATACACGGATCCCGGATTCGGAAAGTCCTGGGAACAAAATTTTTTTCCGCTGCCGGTACATGTGATGTACCTCCCGGATTTTCCTACAGTGGTATCAGAGCGTCGGTATCCCGTATGAAGCTATAACCTAAGCTTAGATCAGAAATTTAATGGAATTTTCTGTTGATGCATGCTATCTGTTCAGATTTCGAATTTATATTGTGATATGCCTTTCAAAATTTTTCTGCCCAGAATAGTTCATAACATGTTAGAGAATATGTCTATGAATTTTCAGAATTTATTGATTTGATTTGATATAGTATTGCTAATTAATTCCCTAAGGTTACAGATGCTGTTTTGTGAAATGATTCTGGAACAGGCATGAGTATAAAATCGAGAATAAATTCTAGAAAAATGGTTTTTCGTATTTTCCTTCACCTACATGTCTCTAAGATGTTGGTGAATGTCTGTGAGCATGGAAATTGGATTTCAAGGTGATTGGATATTTATTCACGAATTTATTCTATGCTGTTGGGAATTGCTGTGCTGATGAACACAGATTTTGAATCGGTTTTGTTATTTAGGTTGACTGAGTTTTTGATGGCCTAAAATCCTGGAAAACTTTCATGTAGCATGTTCTGAACATGTAGTAACCTATGTAATTTTCTCAGAATTTATTGAAATTGTTTCATTGATCATTTCGAGCAATGTACAGAACTGGACAGTTTTGTGAAAATTGTTGGGACTGTTTTGCTTGGCTTGATTGAGTGTGCTTTTTCAGTTCCAATGCCTTGCACAATTTTTAATGTGATTAAAAATGTATTATCTTGATGTAGTATGATTTCCAAACTGAATTGCTTGAATTTTCTTTTCCAAGAATTTTTGAATGCCGAATTGATCACATTAGTGTCTCGGTAGTATCTTGCATTATCTTGTTTGTTTTGACCGTCATATTTTTTATGGCATGTGCTGAAGTAAATTTGATAATGTATGTGCTAGCTAGAGATGCTTAGGTTGATAATTTGGGTGTTCCTAAATTATTTGGAAATTAATGAGTTTTGACTCATTTCAAGCTTTTCATATAGTTTGACTATTTAAGGCATTCATGAATCAATGAAGTGTTCATTGAGGCATCAATTCACAGATATTACCCTAGATATGATGGTGTTGAGAATTGGAATTGTACTGATTGAGGAATTAGCCGATTAGAGATTTTAGCAAAATTTTCTGAATAAGTCGACTTGTATATGGTATAAGTCCACTTGTTCAAGATTTTGATAAGTCGACTTGTGGTTAGAATAAGTCGACTTGTTCAAGATCTCGAGATAAGTCCACTTGTAGCCGTGTAAGTCGACTTGTTCACAGGCAGATGATATAAGTCCACTTGTGTCATACAAGTCGACTTGTGTGTGGGCAGACAGCATAAATCCACTTGCATTTGATGAAAGTCGACTTGTGGCATCATAGGTGGGATGATGGATGATTTTAGGTATAGACTCAATGTGATTGATGAAATGCCCTAAATCATATCATATAGTCATGTTGACTATAATCCTACGGCTTGGAGAAGAAGTAGATGAGACCCAAATCCTCCTCGGTATATGAAAACTAACACCTTCCATTAATATGGTAAGAACCGTAGTTTTATAGGGTTGGGTTGTTGAGCTAACCTCAAGCTCGCTCTATACGAATATGTTCGAACCATGAAAATGAGATTTTCGGATTAATGGGTCGGTTTTTCTAGAAGCGTTGATTTGTTGAGCTAACCTCAAGGTCAACGTGGACAGAGGCGTAAATTGGGTAGCATACATCGATGTATGCGCATCAAAGAGTTGATACTCAATGTAAGTGCATACATCAACAAGTTGATAAAGCGATCGATAGTTGTGTCTAAGATGTAATTGGTATATCTGATACCTCCCGAGACATAAGGTGGCTTGTTGAGCAAACTCAAGGTCATTCTTAATGTCGGTTATCGATGATACAATTGGTATGACCGATACCTACCGATTGACCTAAGTTGTGGCTTGTTGGGTAAACCCAAGGTCACTCTTAGCAATGTCGGATATCGACCCACTAGGACATTATGTCACTTTGTTTCTCTGGATTCGTAAAGAGGGTTATGGATTCTAGGAAACTAGTGGGAGTCATATGCATGTCATGCAAGTCCTTATGATCATGCAGCATTTCTATTCTATCATTCCTCTCTCTATCGCTAGGTTGATTGAAGAAGTCTTTCAGTGTGAATTTTCGCTCTCTATTCTGGACCGAATTTTCTTGATTGGCTAAGGAATCTGAGAATTGTTCTTAGATCTGAGGAACTGGGATACGTCCTAGATGTTCCACTTCCGCCATTACTTTCTTGTCGATGCTTCCGATAAGGATCGAAAGCATATTGTAAGCATCTAAAGGACGATGATATAGATACTTGCTTTATGCTTGCCTCGATGTCACTAGAGCTGCGGGAGCAAAGACGAGTCCATGGATGCTCACTCTATAGTATTTCATCTTGGGGAGGCTGTTAGATGAGTAAGCTCGGTGCGAAAGGTTCGAGACCTCGAGGCTTCTCTTCACCATTAAAGATGGCTCGTGGATATCTGCATGCAAGATGCCTCAAGATGAATGGCTATATTGAGAGATTGGTCGTCTTAGGATTTATAATGGATTATGAGTTAAGTATTGACTTAATTACGGTTGGATTGTCGACGGTTATTCACGGTTCGTGTTAAACTATCGATGAACCAAATATCACAACAATTCTTGGTGATCAATGCTCAAGACAAGCGACAAGGAGCTATCAAGAAGGATAGCAAGCAAGTGCTAGTGGTGGATGCTTCTTCTTCTAGTTCAAAGAAGAAAAAGGCCAAGAAACCAAAGGAAAGTGCCATCAAGGAAAAACCAAAGATACTGCCCCAAAAGGATTTTGCTTTCATTGTGGCAAGTCTAGCCACCAGAGGCCTTAAAATCTATCTGGAGTTCCTGAAGCAGAAGAAGGCATCAGATGCCTCTACTTCTTCAAATATGTTTGTCATTGAGGTTAATACTATTCCTGATCAAAACATATCGGTCTTTGATACCGGTTGTGGCTCACACATATGAAATGATATGTAGGGCCTCAGGGACAGTAGAAAGCTCATAAAAGGAGAACTAGACCTTTGTGTAGGTAATGGAGCAAGAGTTGCTACATTAGCCGTAGACACTTATGTCTTGTTACTCCCTAGTGGGCTTATATTCAAATTGGATAATTGACATTTTGTACCTGTTTTAAACAAAGAACATATTGTATGTTTTATGTTTACTTAGAGCTGGTTTCCATTGGACTTTTAGTAACAATGGTTGTTATCTTAATTGCAATGGAATGCTCTATGGTACTCGTACATTAGACAAAGAATTGACATATGAGATATGTCATATCCAATTATGAATGTCAATGACGCGGAAAGACATAATCGATATAATTTAAAATCAACTTACTTATGACATTGTCGGCTTGGCCATATAAATGAGACACGCATCGCTAAGCTCCATAAGAGTAGATGTTTAGGGTCATTTGATTATGAATCATATGACACATGCGAATCTTGTTTATTAGGCAAGATGACTAAGTTATCCTTTAAAGGAAAGGGTGAACGAGTGAATGGAATATTAGACCTAATACATTCGGATGTATGTGGTCTGATGTCCATCCATGCCAGAAGTGGTTGTTTTTACTTCATTACTTTTATCGGTGATTATTCACGATATGGGTACCAGATGTCGATGAGATACAAATCAAGCATTTGAATAGTTCAAATAATTGAAATGAAGTAGAAAACTAACTTGGTAAAAGTATGAATACATTACGATCGATCGTGGTGGAAAATGCTTAGACCAACAGTTTTGGATTATCTCAGAGATAATGGGATTTTATCTCAGTATACTCCACTTTACGCGCCGCAGCACAATGGTGTGGCTGAAAGGAGAAATCGAACCTTGTTAGACTTGGTGCGATTGATGATAGGTTTTGCAGTTTTGGGAATATGCGCCGAGACATTTGCTTACTTGCTAAGCAGAGTTCCATTAAAAGCGGTTGTGGTTACTCCATATGGATATGGACTAACCTGAAACCCTATCTTTCTTATCGAAAGTTTGGGGTTGTCTGCTTATGTGAAGCGGACACGGTCGATTAGCTTGATGCAAAATCGATAAGTGTTTGTTCGTGGAATATCAATTCTACCTTGCCGAGGAACAAAAGTTGTTTATTTCCAAGCATCTGTTTTCTTAAAGAAAGAGTTTCTTTTACAAGAGGACGGTGGGAGCAAAGTTGAACTTGGAGAAGTTCAAGATGCTCGAACAAACATAGATCAATCTGCTGAACTCAAAGCTGTCACTCATATTGATGAGGTAGCAGTTCAACCTTCTACTACACACTAATTTCAGAGGTTAAGTAGGATACGCCTGTTCCCGAGAGATATGGATTTCGTGGTGAATGAATGACGATTGCTCATATGAGATGATGCGCCTACTACCTATGAGCGAGTTACGAAAAGTTCGAGTCGAAAAATGGCTTTGTGCCATGAAATCAAATGGATTCCATGTATGAAAACCAAGTATGGACTTTGGTTGTTACACGAAGGATAAAACCCACGAGGTGCAAAGGAGTTTTCGGAAGAAAACCAACATGGATGGTAATTTGATTACCTATAAAGCAATGCTTACGGTTAAAGGATTTCGTCACGATAAAGAGTTGACTATGACAAAACCTTGACCCGTAGCAATGCTTAAATCCATTAGGATACTCTAGCCATTGCCACTCATTATGATTATGAGATATGGCAAATGGATGTGAAGACAGCTTTCCGAGAGGAAATCACCCGAGGATGTGTATGACACAACCCGAGGGCTTCACTTCCATCGATGGTGAAAAGATATGCAAGCTTGAAATCCATGTTTGGATTGAAGCAAGCATCCAGAGTTCGATTATCCGCTTTGATGAGTCAATCAAAGAGTTTGATTTCTCACAAAATCCGGATGATCATCATTGTGTATAAGAAGGTTAATGGACTGCAATCGTATTCCTTGTGTTGTATGTAGATGACATCGTTACTAGGAAACGATGTCTCTATGCCGCAATCGCTAAAATTTGGTTGTCAATCGATTTGCGATGAAAGACCTTGGTGAAACAACTTATATCCTAGGGATATAGATTTATAGAGATAAATCAAAAGGTTGCTTGGTCTTTCACAATCATCGTACATAGATGAGATGCTAAAGAGGTTTAACATGGAACAATGCTATGTACGAGGCCCGATGTATCGTATGCTCTAAGTGTTACGAGCAGATACCAATCGGATCCTGGTGAGGGTCACTGGGTGGCTGTCGAGAATATCCTCAAGTACTTGCGAAGCAATAAGGATGTTTTCTTGATCTATGGAGATGGAAATTTCCAAGTGAGCGGGCATTCAGATGCTAGTATTTAATCTGATAAGGATAATTCTGAATCACAATCAGGTTATTTACATTCACTTTGAATAGCGTGGCGGTCGGTTGGAAAAGTTCCAAACAAGAGAGGATCGGCGATTCATCAACCGAGGCAGAGTACATTGCTGCATGAGATGCGAAGGAAGCGGTTTGGATCAAGAAGTTCATTATTGAACTTGATCGGTCCCTACCGTGATGGGCCCATAGGATTGTATTGTGATACAATGGGGCTAGTGCGTAGGCAAAGGAACCAAGGTCTTATCGACGATCTGAACTCGTACTTCGCCGATTCAGGAGATCATTAATCGAGATGATATCCTGATAGAGAGAATTCCCACAAAGCAAAGTGTTGCTGTTCTGTTGACAAAGCCATTGTCACAAGAGAATTGTGATTCTCATGGACTCACTTATGGTATTAGATACTAAGGCGATTGGCTTTAGGTCAAGTGGGAGATTTGTAAGTGCAAGTCGACTTGTACTATGTGTAAGTCGACTTACACATGTACGGTACCGATAAGCCGACTTATTCAAGGTCCGTACTGTTTATTTGTGCCCTAAAGGCAATCCCCTTTAGCGCGTTTTATTCAAAGTCGTGAGCAGACTTTATGAATAAATAAAGAAAAGGCATTCTTCATTAATTTGATATTCATAAACTTTGTTTATGAATTGATTTGATCTTTAATCAAATTAATGAAGTCCATGATATATGACATAGCATGAAGAAAATTATGATGTGATCATACTACTGAGGTTCCTATCATGTGCAATTATGTCAGTATCTAAATTCTCCCTAGTCATAGGATTAATGAGACTGGACATCATTAATCCGGATAGACTAGCACATGTCATATTCCTCGATTGGATCAAGCGGTGGATCTCGTAAACTGTAAATATGAGATATTTAGAATTGACATGTGGATGCTTACTAGCGGTAGTAAGTTCATTGGATGACTGTCATGAGATCATCACATGGATATCTTATCTAAGTGTCGTTGATAATCTCATCATAGAATGGTGCAAGTATCCTTAGACTTGAGGTACTCAAGGATATCTTGAATACCGATCCGTGCTTTGACTCCATTCCTTGTTGCCTTCCATAGGTAACTCATAGGGTGGTGCTTGGAGTACGACTTGAGGTATTCAAGATAATTGAGTAGCCAATAAAGGATTCACCACTACGGATTAGCGTAAGAGATACCCATGGCCTCTTGTCGGGATCATTACTAAGGTGGCCAGCATGTATGTCATGAAGAGTGTCTTCATTGACATATAAAGTAATGAGTCCGGTGACGAACCGATATCACTGGGCTAGACTCGATCTAGTGAGAGTTGACACTTTGACCATACTCATAACCAAGTGGGGTATAGGATGGTGAAAGGACGAATTGCACTTGTAATTGTCTATGGAAGGGTTCGTGATCGGTTCGTGATGAATACATCAAACCGATTACTTTCCAGGTTAATTGGGGTCATGATGTGTTGCTAGATACCGCTCATGACTTGCTCCAGATTAATTGTTAATCTAAGTGGCCAACATAACCGGAGCCTAAAAGGTCACACGATAAGAGTGTTTGAGAGAATCAGAAATAATAATTGGACAGAGTTCCAATTATGGAGAGCATTAGGATTAAATGGATCCCGATGAGATTGGGATATGTCCCGATGAGATCGCGACATCGATATTGCTAATAAAGGTTTCCGGAGCTGTTTCAAAGATTCGGGCCGATAGAGGTTAAGTAGGACCGACCCCAATTTGACTGGACCTCTTAGTAATTATATATATATGTTAATTAATTAAGTAATTAATTAATTATATATATATTTATATGTCATGTACGTTGGAATGGGAGGAGAGGATAAGTATTTGACTTTTTCAAAGCTTATACATTATTCATTAAAAATGAAAGGCCATCAATCATCCACTTGGCAAACTCTTATGGAAGCATTTTTAAGTGTTAAAAATCTACATAAGAAGCTTGTCTTTGGTGGGTGTGTCCGTCGATGCTTGAGGCTTAGAGAGGAAGAACAATTTTCCTTAAAGTGTTAAGGTTACAAAGTTGAAAAGTGTTCAAGTTTCTTCTTCTCCTTTAGGCATCAACGAACTCTCCTTCTCCAAGCACATGGGCCAACGTTTCCTTCAGCTCTCCAGGACAGAGGTAGGGTCTAGCAGCCTTTAATCTGTTCTAGCTATTCCCGGTCAAAGGGGTTTGACTCGGTTAGATTTTCTGATCTCTGCGTGGATCACCTTTAGAGATAGTCTCTTTTGGCTATTTAGGTTGATGTCTTCATACCGATACCTGGATCCTGGGATTCGGGAAAGTCCTGGGAACAAAAAAAAAATTTCCACTGCCGGTACATGTGATGTACCTCCCGGGATTTTCCTACAGTGGTATCAGAGCGTCTGGTATCCCGTATGAAGCTATAACCTAAGCGAGATCAGAAATTCTAATGGAATTTTCTGTTGATGCATGCTATCTGTTCAGATTTCGAATTTATATTGTGATATGCCTTTCGAAATTTTTCTGCCCAGAATAGTTCATAACATGTTAGAGAATATGTCTATGAATTTTCAGAATTTATTGATTTGATTTGATATAGTATTGCTAATTAATTCCCTAAGGTTACAGATGCTGTTTTGTGAAACGATTCTGGAACAGGCATGAGTATAAAATCGAGAATAAATTCTAGAAAAATGGTTTTTCGTATTTTCCTTCACCTACATGTCTCTAAGATGTTGGTGAATGTCTGTGAGCATGGAAATTGGATTTCAAGGTGATTGGATATTTATTCACGAATTTATTCTATGCTGTTGGGAATTGCTGTGCTGATGAACACAGATTTTGAATCGGTTTTGTTATTTAGGTTGACTGAGTTTTTGACGGCCTAAAATCCTGAAAACGTTCATGTAGCATGTTCTGAACATTTAGTAACCTATGTAATTTTCTCAGAATTTATTGAAATTGTTTCATTGATCATTTCGAGCAATGTACAGAACTGGACAGTTTTGTGAAAATTGTTGGGACTGTTTTGCTTGGCTTGATTGAGTGTGCTTTTTCAGTTCCAATGCCTTGCACCATTTTTAATGTGATTAAAAATGTGTTATCTTGATGTAGTATGATTTCCAAACTGAATTGCTTGAATATGCTTTTCCAAGAATTTTGGAATGCCGAATTGATCACATTAGCGTCTCGGTAGTATCTTGCATTATCTTGTTTGTTTTGACCGTCATATTTTTTATGGCATGTGCTGAAGTAAATTTGATAATATATGTGCTAGCTAGAGATGCTTAGGTTGATAATTTTGGTGTTCCTAAATTATTTGGAAATTAATGAGTTTTGACTCATTTCAAGCTTTTCATATAGTTTGATTATTTAAGGCATTCATGAATCAATGAAGTGTTCATTGAGGCATCAATTCACAGATATTACCCTAGGTATGATGGTGTTGAGAATTGGAATTGTACTGATTGAGGAATTAGCCGATTAGAGATTTTAGCAAAATTCCTCTAATAAGTCGACTTGTATATGGTATGTTTCCACTTGTTCAAGATTTTGATAAGTCGACTTGTGGTTAGAATAAAGTCCACTTGTTCAAGATCTCAGATAAGTCGACTTGTAGTACCGTGTAAGTCGACTTGTTCATGGGCAGATGACATAAGTCCACTTGTGTCATACAAGTCCACTTGTGTGGGCAGAAGCATACAAGTCCACTTGCATTTGATGAAAGTCGACTTGTGGCATGCATAGGTGGGATGATGGATGATTTTAGGTATAGACTCAATGTGATTGATGAAATGCCCTAAATCATATCATATAGTCATGTTGACTATAATCCCACGGCTTGGAGAAGAAGTAGATGAGACCCAAATCCTCCTCGGTATATGAAAACTAACGCCTTCCATTAATATGGTAAGAACCGAGTTTTATAGGTTGGGTTGTTGAGCTAACCTCAAGCTCGCTTCTATCTGAATATGTTCGAACCATGAAAATGAGATTTTCGGATTAATGGGTCGGTTTTCCTAGAAGCGTTGATTTGTTGAGCTAACCTCAAGGTCGGCGTGGACAGAGGCGTAAATTGGGTAGCATACATCGATGTATGCGCATCAAAGAGTTGATACTCAATGTAAGTGCATACATCAACAAGTTGATAAAGACCGATCGATAGTTGTGTCTAAGATGTAATTGGTATATCCGATACCTCCCGAGACATAAGGTGGCTTGTCGAGCAAACTCAAGGTCATTCTTAATGTCGGTTATCGATGATACAATTGGTATGACCGATACCTACCGATTGACCTAAGTGTGGCTCATTGGTAAACCCAAGGTCACTCTTAGCAATGTCGGATATCGACCTACTAGACATTATGTCACTTTGTTTCTCCGGATTCAGAAGAGGGTTATGGATTCTAGGAAACTAGTGGAGCTATATGCATGCCATGCAAGTCCTTATGATCATGCAGCATTTCTATTCTATCATTCCTTCTCTCTATCGCGCTAGTTGATTGAAGAAGTCTTTCAAAGGTGATTTTCGCCTCTATTCGGACCGAATTTTCTTGATTGGCTAAGGAATCGAGAATTGTTCTTAGATCCGAGGAACGGGATACGCCCTAGATGTTCCACTTCCGATTGCATCATTGTCGATGCTTCGATAAGGATCGAAAGCATATTGTAAGCATCTAAAGGCGATGATATAGATACTTGCTTTATGCTTGCCTCGATGTCACTAGAGTGCAGGAGCAGACGAGTCCATAGATGCTCACTCTATAGTATTTCATCTTAGGGAGTCATTAGATGAGTAAGTTTCGGTTCGAAAGGTTCGAGACCTCAAGGCTTCTCTTCACCATTAAAGATGGCTCCAGGATATCTCGCATGCAAAGATGCCCTGAAGATGAATGGCTATATTGAGAGATTGGCCGTCTTAGGATTTGTAATGGATTATGAGTTAAGTATTGACTTAATTCTGGTTGGATTGTCTGACAGTTATTCACAGTTCGTGTTAAACTATCAGATGAACCAAATATCCACAACATCGAGACATCTACATATAACACAAGGAATACGATTGCAGTTCCATTAACCTTCTTATACACACAATGTTCATCCGGATTTTGTGAGAAACCAAACTCTTTGATTGTCTCATCGAAACGGATATTCCAACTCCTGGATGCTTGCTTCAATCCATAAATGGATTTCTGAAGCTTGCATACCTTTTCGCCATCATAGGAAATGAAGCCCTCAGGTTGTGTCATATACACATCCTCACGATTTCCATTCAGAAAGTTTTTCACATCCATTTGCCATATCTCATAATCATAATGAGCGGCAATGGCTGGGAGTATCCTAATAGATTTAAGCATTGCATCGGATCAAGGTCTCGTCATATTCAACTCCTTGTCTTTGATTTAAAGCCTCCGTCACAAGCCTTGCTTTATAGGTAATCACATTACCATCCATGTCGGTTTTCTTCTTGAAAACCCATTGCACCCTATGAGTTTGATTCCTTGGTGCATCAACCAAAGTCCATACTGGTTTTCGTGACATGGAATCCATTTCGATTTCATGGCACGAAGCCATTCTCGACTATGAACTCTTCGTAACCTCTTCATAGGTAGTAGGCTCATCATCCCCATGAGCAATACGTCATTCTGTTCACTCACGAAATCCATATCTCTAGAACAGAGCGTATCCTACATGACCTACTTAATTTCGTGTGTAGTAGAAGGTTGAATGCTACCTCATCTCGTATGAGTTACGCTTGTGTTCGTGCAGCTGATTGAAGGCTCGTCCGCATCTTGAACTTCTTCAAGCTCAATTTGCTCCTACCGTCCTCTTGTAAAAGAAACTCTTCTCTAAGAAGACAGCATGCCTTGAAACAAACACCTTTTGTTCCTCACCAGTAGAATTGATATCCTCTTGTTTCTTTAGGATATCCTACGAATGTATATTTGTCGACTTTGCTTCAAGCTTATCTCGACATTGTCCGCTTCACAAAAGCAGACAACCCCAAACTTTCAAATAAGAAAGATAAGGTTTCTTGTTAGTCCACATCTCATATGGAGTAACATCAATCGCTTTGATGGAACTCGCTTAACAAGTAAACAAATTGCCTCAAGCGCATACCCCTAAAAGGATTTTCGTAATCGCAAAGCCCATCATCGATCGTACCATATCCAACAAGGTTCGATTTCTCCTTTCGCCACACCATCAGGTGGTGTGTAAGGTGGAGTCCATCGAGATAAAATCCCATTATCTCTGAGATAATCCAAAAACTCTTGGTCTAAGTATTCACCACCACGATCAGATCGTAATGTCTTAATACCTTTCCCAAGTTGTTTTTCTACTTCATTTCTGAATTGTTTGAACTTTTCAAACGCTTCAGATTTGTATCTCATCAGATACAAGTACCCATATCGAGAATAATCATCGATAAAGGTAATGAAGTAACGATCACCACTTCTGGTATGGATGGACATCGAACCACATACATTTGAATGTATTAGGTCTAATAATCCAGTCGCTCGTTCACCCTTTCCCTTAAAAGGTAACTTAGTCATCTTGCCTAACAAACAAGATTCACATGTGTCATATGATTCATAATCAAATGACCCTAAACTCCCACTCTTATGGAGCTTAGCGATGCGTCTCTCATTTATATGGCCAAGGCGACAATGCCATAAGTAAGTTGATTTTAAATTATCTCTTTTATGTCTTTTCTTGTCATTGACATTCATAATTGGATGTGACATATCTAATATGTAAATACCATTGCATAATGTACCCGTACCATAGAGCATTCCATTTAAACTAATAGAACAACCATTGCTTCCAAAAGTTACATGGAAACCAAATTTATTTAAACAAGAAATGCATAATATGTTCTTTGTTAAAACAGGTACAAAATAACAATCATCCAATTTGAGTACAAGCCCACTGGGGAGTGTCAAAACATAAGTCCCTACGGCTAATGCAACAACTTTTGCTCCATTTCCAACACGTAGGTCCAGATCTCCCTTAATGAGCTGCCTACTGTCCCTGAGGCCCTGCATATCATTACATATGTGTGAGCCACAACCGGTATCTAATACCCATATGTTGTGATCAGAAACAGTATTAACCTCAATGACAAACATATCTGAAGAAGTCGAGGCATCTTGTAGCGCCCCCTCACCGTAGGGTACACATCGGGAAACCCGAAGGTCGCTCCGACACGTATCCCACGATAAAGGATTTACTACCAGAAAATTTCGCTAAAATCCATGGCATCAAGTATTTTAAATCACAAAATAACAAAGGATCAACAAATTGACATCCAAAGTAATAATTATCCAAGACAAGAATCCAATCCGAATAGACAAGTCTATCGGCCTCCTAACAAAACCAAAAGAGACCGATACAAACATCTATCCTAAGTCATCCTCAAAACACTAATCCAAATTGACCGACCTATGTACATCACGATCCTCGCCACAGCAATGCACGGCAGAAAGAAAGATCTTCTGAGCTAGAAGTCTACTCTAACAAATTCCGAAAAATAGGTTGCAAATTGGGTGAGTTTATGAACTCAATGAGAAACCATCATCGATGGTTCACTAAATCATGCATTACGCATACACGGCGTACAGCATAATACAAAGAGTATTTATTGTCAAGATAATATAACAGCTGCAGATCGTGAGTAATTTACAAGACATGTAACAATAAGCAAATCAATCGGTTTGCGAAAGAATAAGTAATACCACAGAATTCATGTCATCACGTAATCACCAATGTCACAAATCAATCACCATGTATACAATGCATATGTGACTCTTTCCAGCTTATTCGATGTTGTGCCCAAGTGCTCACCAAGAAACAATAGGACGCTGCTGTGATTTTCTCCTCTGCTAAGCCCGTCAAGATAAAGATTCGAGCACTAGGCTCTTTTCAAAGGAAATTAGCAACTGGGACACGCCCATTATCCGATCATGCATTTATGCATGCAATGCGATGTTGATAAATTCAGATTCAAGAGTTCAAATGTATGGCTATAAAAGCCCAAAGATTCAGCCTCAGATCACGTAACAAAGACAGTTGGTTCAAGAAAGACATGCAATTCAATCCAATACATGCCAAAGAATCATACAAGAGTCATACAATTCATCTTTGCATGTAATTCATGTAGAGCATGTAAGCAATCAGAATTTGAGAAACCAACTAGGTTACTCACCGTAACTTCCGAAGCCACCCGAAGTCCCAAAGAATGTCCGTGGAACGACGGTCCAACGGTGCCTCTATAACAATAAAGTACAACCCATCACTTATTGCCCAATAAAACAAGACAAAGAATGCATATGTCTCGGTGAAATAATGTACAATGCACGCCACGATTCCGGTGCTAAAAACCCAATTCGACTCTTCATCGAGTTGATTGACAATAATTGATCCATTCCTAAAATCCATCAATTACCTCAATTAGGATCCCCAATAGCAATTTCCTATTCCTCGGGTGAACACATCCATAAAATTCCAATTTAAACTTCAAATCAAATCTAATCCTTAATCACCTCAATCGGTTAATTTCCTAAGTCCCAATGCCAAAAGCCTCAAACACTCTTCTGGACGACCAGGCAAAGGTCATGCGACCATGGGGTGCGCCTGGCGCTCACCCGCATGCCACAGTCGACTCGACGCGAGCCCTAGCTCGCACGCTTAAACCGCTCATTATCCGATTAGCTACGCAGACCGCCGCCCATCGCCGGCAGCGTGTCGAAGCGACTCCCAAAGCTCGCCGCCGGTCACTCGTGATAGCCGAACGATACGCGAACTCGTCTTGTCGGTCGCCGGATGATCGATCGATCCGCAGCTCGCTCAGATGTCGGGTTACTCGCAGCTCGCCCGCATGCCGAAGTTACTTCATCGCCGTCCGCATGCCGAAGCTCCTCACCGCTCGTCCGCATGCCGAAGCTCTCACCGCCGTCCGCATGCCGAAGCTACTCACCGCCGTCCGCATGCTGAAGCTACTCACCGCCGTCCGCATGCCGAAGCTCCTCACCGCTTCCCGCATGCCGAAGCTACTTCATCGCCGTCTGCATGCCGAAGCTCCTCACCGCTTCGTCCGCATGCCGAAGCTACTCACCGCTCGTCCGCATGCTGAAGCTACTTCATCGTCGTCCGCATGCCGAAGCTCCTCCTAAGCCGCTGTGCGGTTCCAACCTAAATCCACTACGCATGCTCTCCTTCTTCCCCAACACATAGCTTTTAAACACACCACCCAGATTTCCAGATTTCCGATTTCGCAACTCACCAAGAACTCAATACACATAAATCAAGCAATATCATCATCGCAACCTTAGCATATTCAATCATCCAAATAACTCTATCCATCAACAAATCGATAATCTACCTCCACAAATCCACACTTCGACCTATACACTCCTACGGTAATCATCAATAACAAAACCCATCCATAAACACTCCCAACTACCCGATCAAATATAATAAATGCCATAAATACAAAGAAGAATCATCCATAACAACATCAAAGCTCTTAAAACTTACCAAATCACAGATCAAGCTACGGATTCCTCAAAATCCTCAAACCCTAAAATCCTTCAAGCTCAACGATTCACTAATCCCAGCGCCTAACCTTCACCAATAATACCAATCGCTTAACCTCATCTCAAGGAAAGAATCCATAAAGAAAATCGAGGAATCCTTACCAATGGGAGGAAATCGCAAGCCACAAAGGGGGAAAGAAGAGAAACGTGAAATTGCCTTAGGTGTTTTTCCCAAATTCTCAAACCTAGTATTTATAGACCTAAGTCTCCAAGTCACCCAAATTTGGTCTCTAAATCCCAATGGTTCCACATAATTATTTCCTATCAAGAAATTCTAATTTTTCCATTGCCATTGGACGGTGCTTTCGAGATCGTAGGTCATCGACGACCACCCAAAACTTTCCGGTCCGCATTATCTCCTAATTTCACGAGAATTTCCTATAAGCCATTATAAATTGCCACCACTCATAAACAAAGATCAAATCACCAATTGCACTCGATTACTCAAATTCTCAATTAACTCTCAATCTAGTCGGTTTGATCAACTCACCATTTTACTTACAATTAAATACGGAAATCATGAATGCATGTACCTATGGATAAATGCATATGCATTAAACCTGCTCCTCTACAATTAGAGGCCAAGAATATGCTCATTCAATGAATGCGTGAAACCTATCAAGATGACTCATAATAACCAAAATACCCTTAATGCGGTGGACGGATGTTACACATCCGATGCCTTCTTCTACTTGGGGACTCCAGATAGACTTTCGCTTTTGCCTCCGGTGGCGGCCTTGCCACAATAGAAGCAGGTTCCTTTTTGGGGCAAGACCTTTGGTTTTCTTTCGTTGTACTTCCTACTTTCTGATCGCTATCAGAAACATCAACAGCAAGTGTATCAGGAAGTGGAACATCAAGGATATAGCCCAGTTCCTTAGATCTGAGAACATTTCTCAGATTTCTTAGCCAATCAAGAAAATTAGGTCCAGGTAATTTGTTCGAGTCAATTAGTGAGCGCAAGTTCACACTGGAAGACATCTTCAATCAACCTAACCATAGAGAGAGAGAAAGAATGTTAGAATAGACTTAAATGTATGATCATAAGGACTTGAATGACATATATATAGTGTAGGAAAATCCCGGGAGGTACATCACATGTACCGGCAGCGGAAAATAAAAATTTTTGTTCCCGGGACTTTCCCGAAACCCAGGATCCAGGTATCGGTATGAAGACATCAACCTAAATAGCCAAAAGAGACTATCTCTAAAGGTATCCACGCAGAGATCGAAAATCTAACCGAGTCAAACCCTTTGACCGGGAATAGCTAGAATGATTAAAGGCTACTAGACCCTACCTCTTTCCTTCGAGAGCTTAGATCGTTGTTGATGAGATGAAGAAAACTTGAGAAAATGGAGATGATCGTTGATGAGGGATGAGAGATGAAAGAACTCTTTCTTTTCTCTTTCAACATCCACGAAGAAGCTATTTTCTCCGTAAAAGAAACTCTTTCTTATTTCTCTTTATTAAAGCCACGATCATCACCAAATGTCTCACTTTTTCATCTTTTGTCTTTAGTCATTTAATGACTAATGACTAACATCATAATGGAAGGTTCTTCCACCTTCCTCCTCCACGCACATACATAAATATATATATATATTAATTAATTAATTACTTAATTAATTAATCAATATATAATTGCTAAGGTCCGATCTAACTGGGCCTGGTCCTACCGACCCTCTCGGGCCCCAAAGATCAAACGACTTTGGAGACCTTTCTTAGCAATATCGATGTCGCGATCTCATCGGGACATATCCCGATCTCATCGGGATCCATTTAATCCATTTGCTCTCCATAATTGGAACTCTGTCTAATTACTATTTTACTGATTCTCCAAACACTCTTACTCGTGTGACCCTTTAGGTTCCGGTTATGTTGGCCACTTAGATTAACAATTAATCCGAGCAAGTCATGAGCGGTATCTAGCAACACATCATGACCTCCAATTAACAGGAAAGTAATCGGTTTGATGTATTCATCACGAACCGGATCACTAACCCTTCCATAGACAATTACCGTGCAATTCGTCCTTTCACCATCCTATACCCCACTTGGTTATGAGTATGGTCAAAGTGTCAACTCACTAGACCGAGTCTAGCCTAAGTGATATCGGTTCTCGTCCCCGACTCATTACTTTATATGTCAATGAAGACACTCTTCATGACATACATGCCGCTTGATTTTAGTAATGATCCCGACAAGAGGCTATGGGTATCTCTTCGCTAATCCGAAGTGGTGAATCCTTTATTGGCTACTCAATTATCTTGAATACCTCAAGTCGCACCCAAGCACCACCCTATGAGTTACCTCCGAAGGCAACAAGGAATGGAGTCAAAGCACGTGATCAAGATTCAAGATATCCTCGAGTACCTCAAGTCTAAGGATACTTACACCATTGCTATGATCGATTATCACTGAAACTTAGATAAGATATCCATGTGATGATCTCATGGCAGTCATCCAATGAACTTACTACCACTAGTAAGCATCCACATGTCAATTCTAAATATCTCATATTTACGGCTTCGAGATCCACCGCTTGATCCAATCAAGGAATATGACATGTGCTAGTCTATCCGGATTAATGATGTCCGGCCTCATTAATCCTATGACCAGGAGAATTTAGAATCTTGACATAATTGCACATGATAGGAATCTCAGTAGTATGATCACATCATAATTTCCTTCATGCTATGTCATATATCATGGACTTCATTAATTTGATTAAAGATCAAATCAATTCATAAACAATGTTTATGAATATCAAATTAATGAAGAATGCCTTTTCTTTATTTATTCATAAAGTCTGCTCACGACTTTGAATAAAACGCGCTAAAGGGGATTGCCTTTAGGGCACAAATAAACAGTACCGACCTTGAACAAGTCGACTTATCCAATGAACAAGTCGACTTATCGGTACCGAACATGTGTAAGTCGACTTACACATGGTACAAGTCGACTTATCACTTACAAATCTCCCACTTGACCTAAAGCCAATCGCCTTAGTATCTAATACCATTAGCGAGTCCATGAGAATCACAATTCTCCCGTGACAATGGCTTTGTCAACTAACAACAACACTTTGCTCTCGGAATTCTCTCTATCGGGATATCATCTCGACTAATGATCTCCTGAATTAAATGGAATCGTGAGTACGAGTTCGGATCGTCGATAAGACCTTGGTTCCTTTGCTGCAAGACTAGCCCCATTGTATCACAATACAATCCTATGGGCCCATCACAACTAGGGACCGATCAAGTTCAAGAATGAACTTCTCGATCCAAACCGCTTCCTTTGCACATCTCATGCGGCAATGTACTCTGCCTCGGTTGATGAATCAGCAGTCCTCTCTTGTTTGGAACTTTTCCAACTGACCGCCACGCTATTCAGTGTGAATGTATATAACCTGATTGTGATATAGAATCATCCTTATCAGATTAAATACTAGCATCTGAATGCCTGCTCACTTGGAGATTTCCATCTCCATAGTTCAAGAAAACATCCTTAGTGCTTCGCAAGTACTTGAGGATATTCTTGACGACCACCCAAAGGACCTCACCAGATCCGATTGGTATCCGCCAGAACACTTAGAGCATGCGATACATCGGGCTTCGTACATAGCATTGTTCTATGCTAAACCTCTTTAGCATCTCATCTATGTACGATGATTGTGAAAGACCAAGCAACCTTTTGATTTATCTCTATAAATCTATATCCCTAGGATATAAGTTGCTTCACCAAGGTCTTTCATCACAAATTGATTGGACAACCAAATTTTAACTAATTGCAGCATAGAGACATCGTTTCCTAGTTACAGTATGTCATCTACATACAAAACAAGGAATACGATTGCAGTCCCATTAACCTTCTTATACACACAATGATCATCCGGATTTTGTGAGAAATCAAACTCTTTGATTGACTCATCAAAACGGATAATCCAACTTCTGGATGCTTGCTTCAATCCATACATGGAATTCTGAAGCTTGCATACCATTTCGCCATTATAGGAGGTGAAGTCCTCGGTTGTGTCATATACACATCCTCGGGAAGATTTCCATTCAGAAAGTCGTCTTCACATCCATTTGCCATATCTCATAATCATAATGAGTGGCAATGGCTAGAGTATCCTAATGGATTTAAGCATTGCTACGGATCAAGGTCTCGCCATAGTCAACTCCTTGTCTTTGGCGAAATCCTTTCGCCACAAGCCTTGCTTTATAAGTAATCACATTACCATCCATGTCGGTTTTCTTCTTGAAAACCCATTTGCACCTCGTGGGTTTTATCCTTCGTGTAACAACCAAAGTCCATACTTGGTTTTCATACATGGAATCCATTTGATTTCATGGCATAAAGCCATGTTCCGCACTCTGAACCTTTCGTAACCTGCTCATAGGTAGTAGCGCATCATCTCATATGAGCAATACGTCATTCTGCTCACTTACGAGAAATTCATATCTCTCGAACAAGGCGTATCCTACTTAACCCACGTGAAATTCTTGTGTAGTAGAAGGTTGAACTGTTACCTCATCTATATGAGTGGCAGTTTGAGTTCAGCATTGATCTATGTTTGTTCGAGAATCTTGAACTTCTCCAAGTTCAACTTTGCTCCCACCGTCCTCTTGTAAAAGAAACTCTTTCTTTAAGAAAACAAAGATGCTTGGAAACAAACAACTTTTGTTCCTAAGCAAGGTAGAATTGATATTCCACGAACAAACACTTGTCGCCTTTACATCAAATGTATCTCGATCGTGTCCGCTTCACGTAAGGTGACAATCCCAAACTTTCGAGATGAGAAAGATAGGCTTTCGGTTAGTCCACATCTCATATGGAGTAACAACAACTGCCTTTAATAGAACTCTGTTTAGCAAGTAAACAAATTGTCTTGAGCGATATTCCCAAAATGCAGTAAAACCTATCATCAATCGCACCATGTCTAACAAGGTTCGATTTCTCCTTTCAGCCACACCATTGTGCTGCGGCGTGTAAGGTGGAGTATACTGAGATAAAATCCCATTATCTCTGAGATAATCAAAAAACTATTGGTCTAAGCATTTTCCACCACGATCATATCGTAATGTATTCATACTTTTACCAAGTTAGTTTTCTACTTCATTTCTGAATTATTTGAACTATTCAAATGCTTCAGATTTGTATCTCTTCAGATACAGGTACCCATATCGAGAATAATCATCGATAAAGGTAATGAAGTAAAACAACCACTTCGGCATGGATGGACATCGCACCACATACATCCGAATGTATTAGGTCTAATATTCCATTCACTGCTCACCCTTTCCTTTAAAGGATAACTTAGTCATCTTGCCTAATAAACAAGATTCGCATGTGTCATATGATTCATAATCAAATGACCCTAAACATCCACTCTTATGGAGCTTAGCGATCGTGTCTCATTTATATGGCCAAGCCGACAATGCCATAAGTAAGTTGATTTTAAATTATCTCGATTATGTCTTTCCGTCATTGACATTCATAATTGGATATGACATGTCTCATATGTCAATTCAATTGCATAATGTACGAGTACTATAGAGCATTCCATTGCAACTAATATAACAACCATTGCTACTAAAAGTCCAATGGAAACCAGCTCTAATTAAACATAAAACATACAATATGTTCTTTGTTTAAAGCGGGTACAAAATGACAATCATCCAATTTGAATATAAGCCCACTAGGAGTAACAAGACATAAGTGTTCACGGCTAATGTAGCAACTCTTGCTCCATTACCTACAAAAGGTCTAGTTCTCCTTTATGAGCTTTCATCGTCCCCGAGGCCCTACATATCATTTCATATGTATGAGCCACATCCGTATCAAATACCGATATGTTTGGATCAGAATAGTATTAACCTCAATGAAAACATATTTGAAGAAGTAGAGGCATCTGATGCCTTCTTCTGCTTCAAGGACTCCAGATAGATTTTACAGTTTCGCCTCTAGTGGCTAGACTTGCCACAATGAAAGCAAAATCCTTTTGGGACAGAATCTTTGGTTTTTCCTTGATGGCACTTCCCTTTGGTTTCTTGGCCTTTTCTTCTTTGAACCGAAGAAGAAGCATCCACCACTAAAGACTTGCTATCTATCCTTGATAGCTCGCTCATTGTCTTGAAAGTGATTGATCAGCTCAAGAATTGTTGTGGATATTTGGTTCATCTGATAGTTTAACACGAACTGTGAATAACTATCATACAATCCAACCAGAATTAAGTCAATACTCAACTCATAATCCATTACAAATCCTAAGACAGCCAATCTCTCTTTATAGCCATTCATCCTCAGGGCATCTTGCTGGCAGATATCCCTGGAGCCATCTTTGTGGTGAAGAGAAGCCTTGAGGTCTCGAACCTTTCAGACCGAGCTTGCTCATCAAACAGCTCCATAAGATGAAATACTATAGAGTGAGCATCCATGGACTCGTCTTGCTCCTACTGACTCTGGTGACATCGAGGCAAGTAGCCATGTCCCGTCCATTAGATGCTTACGATATACCTTCTGATCCTCATCAGAAGCATCAACAGCAGGTGCATCTGGAAGTGGAATATCTAGGACGTATCCCAGTTCCTCAGATCTGAGAACAATTCTCAGATTCCTCAGCCAATCAAGAAAATTCGGTCCAAAATAGAGAGCAAAAATTCACACTGAAAAACTTCTTCAATCAACCTAGCGCGATAGAGAGAAGGAATGATAGAATAGAATTGCCTGCATGATCATAAGGACTTGCATGATATGCATATGGCTCACACTAGTTTCCTAGAATCCATAACCCTCTTTACGAATCCAAAGAAACGATGTGACATAATGTCCTAGTGGGTCGATATCCGACATTGCTAAGAGTGACCTTGGGTTTTCCCAACAAGCCACAACTTAGGTCAATCGGTAGGTATCGGACATACCAATTGCATCATCGATAACCGACATTGAGAATGACCTTGGGTTTGCCCAACAAGCCACCTTATGTCTCGGGAGGTATCAGATATACCAATTACATCTTAGACACAACTATCGATCAGTGCTATCAACTTGTTGATGTGTGCAGTTACATTGGGTATCAACTCTTTGATGCACATACATCTAATGTATGCTACCCAATTTCGCCTCTGTCCACGTTGACCTTGAGTTTACTCAACAAACCAATGCTTCTAGTGAAAACCGACCCATTAATCCGAAAATCTTATTTTCATGGTTCGAACATATCCAGATAGAGTGAGCTTGGGTTTGCCCAACAACCCAAATTTCTATAAGAACTCGGTTCTTACCATATTAATGGAAGGCGTTAGTTTTTCATATGCCGAGGAGGATTTCAAACTTCGGACTCAAGCTTAGGACTATATGGAATGATTTAGGTTTCATCAATCACATTGAATCAATCCTTATAATCATCCATCATCCAACTCGAGATGCCACAAGTCGACTTACATAGAATGCAAGTCGCCTTTATCTTCTTCTTCACACACAAGTCGACTTGTACACCGCAAGTCGCCTTATGTTCCTGCTTCACGCACAAGTCGCCTTGTATCCTGGTACAAGTCGCCTTATGCTACGTCTGATGCACAAGTCGCCTTGTACCTCGCAAGTCGACTTATGTGACAGACTTGAACAAGTCGCCTTTATACTCCAAATAAGTCGACTTGTCCAACAGAATTTGCTATAATCTCTAATCGGTTAATTCCTCAATCCATGCAATTCCAATTCACAACACCTAGATACCTAAGGAAATATCTGATAAATTTGATGTATCAATGAACAATTCATTGAACCATGAAAGCCTTAAATAGTCAAATTATATGAAAAGCTTGAAATGAGTCAAAACTCATTAATTTCCAAACAATTTAGGAACACCCAAATCATCATCCTAAGCATCTCTAGCTAGCACATACATTATCAAATTTACTTCAGCACATGCCATAAAAAATATGACGGTCAAAACAAACAAGATAATGCAATATACTAACGAGACGCTAATGTGATCAATTAGGCATCCAAAAATTCTAGGATAAACAACTTCAAGCAATTCAGTTTGGAAATCATACTACATCAATATAACACATTTTTAATCACATTAAAAATGGTGCAAGGCATTGGAACTGAAAAAGAACACTCAATCAAGCCAAGCAAAACAGTCCCAACAATTTTCACCAAAACTGTCCAGTTCTGTACATTGCTTGAAATGATCAATGAAAAATTTTCAATAAATCATGAGAAACTTATATAGGTTACTAAATGTTCATAAAATGCTACATGAATTGTTTCAGGATTTTAGGCCATCAAAAACGCAGTCAACCTAAATAACAAAACCGATTCAAAATCTGTGTTAATCAGCACAGCAATTCCCAACAGCATAGAATAAATTCGTGAATAAATATCCAATCACCTTGAAACCAAATTTCCATGCTCACAGACATTCAACAACATCTTAGAGACATGTAGGTGAAGGAAAATCCGAAAAAACAGTTTTCTAGAATTTATTCTCGATTTTATACTCATGCCTGTTCCAGAATCGTTTCACAAAACAGCATCTGTAACCTTAGGGAATTAATTAGCAAAACTATATCAAATCAAATCAATAAATTCTGAAAATTCATAGACATATTCTCTAACATGTTATAAACAATCCTGGGAAGAAAAATTTCGAAAAAAATATCACAATATAAATTCGAAATCTGAACAGATAGCATGCATCAACAGAAAATTCCATTAGGGATTCTGATCTCGCTTAGGTTATAGCTGCATACACGATACCAGACGCTCTGATACCACTGTAGGAAAATCCCGGGAGGTACATCACATGTACCGGCAGCGGAAAACAAAAATTTTTGTTCCCGGGACTTTCCCGAAATCCAGGATCCAGGTATCGGTATGAAGACATCAACCTAAATAGCCAAAAGAGACTATCTCTAAAGGTATCCACGCAGAGATCAGAAAATCTAACCGAGTCAAACCCCTTTGACCCGGGAATAGCTAGAACAGATTAAAGGCTACTAGACCCTACCTCTATCCTTGGAGAGCTTGGATCGTTGTTGATGAGATGAAGAAGAACTTGGAGAAAATGGAGATGATCGTTGATGAGGGATGAGAGATGAAAGAACTCTTTCTTTTTCTCTTTCAACATCCACGAAGAAGCTATTTTCTCCAGCAAAGAAACTCTTTCTTATTTCTCTTTTATCAAAGCCACGATCATCACCAAATGTCTCACTTTTTCATCTTTTGTCTTTAGTCATTTAATGACTAATGACTAAGCATCATAATGGAAGGTTCTTCCACCTTCCTCCTCCACGTACATACATAAATATATATATATATATATATATATATATATATATATTAATTACTTAATTAATTAATCAATATATAATTGCTAAGGTCCAGTCCAACTGGGGTCGGTCCTACCGGCCTACCGGGCCCCGGTACTGAAACAGCTCCGGAGACCTTTATTAGCAATATCGATGTCGCGATCTCATCGGGATCCATTTAATCCATTTGCTCTCCATAATTGGAACTCTGTCCAATTACTATTTTCTGATTCTCGAAACACTCTTATCGTGTGACCCTTTAGGTTCCGGTTATGTTGGCCACTTAGATTAACAATTAATCTGAGCAAGTCATGAGCAGATTCTAGCAACACATCATGACCCCAATTGACCGGAAAGTAATCGGTTTGATGTATTCATCACGAACCGTATCACGAACCCTTCCATGTATAATTACCGTGCAATTCGTCCTTTCACCATCCTATACCCCACTTGGTTATGAGTATGGTCAAAGTGTCAACTCTCACTAGACCGAGTCTAGCCCAGTGATATCGGTTCTCGTCCCGGGACTCATTACTTTATATGTTAATGAAGACACTCTTCATGACATACATCTTTGGTGACCTTAGTAATGATCCCGACAAGAGGCCATGGGTATCTCTTCGCTAATCCGAAGTGGTGAATCCTTTATTGGCTACTCAATTATCTTCAATACCTCAAGCTCTACCCAAGCACCACCCTATGAGTTACCTCCGAAGGCAACAAGGAATGGAGTCAAAGCACGGATCAAGATTCAAGATATCCTCGAGTACCTCAAGTTTCAAGGATACTTGCACCATTGCTATGATGAGATTATCACCGACACTTAGATAAGATATCCATGTGATGATCTCATGGCAGGTCATCCAATGAACTTACTACCACTAGTAAGCATCCACATGTCAATTCTAAATATCTCATATTTACGCTTCGAGATCCACCGCTTGATCCAATCGAGGAATATGACATGTGTTAGTCTATCCGGATTAATGATGTCGGTCTCATTAATCCTATGACTAGGAGAATTTAGATATCTTGACATAATTGCACATGATAGGAATCTCGGTAGTATGATCACATCATAATTTCCTTCATGCTATGTCATATATCATGGACTTCATTAATTTGATTAAAGATCAAATCAATTCATAAACAATGTTTATGAATATCAAATTAATGAAGAATGCCTTTTCTTTATTTATTCATAAAGTGCGCTCACGAATTTGAATAAAACGTCTAAAGGGATTGCCTTTAGGGCACAAATAAACAAGATCGATTTGAACAAGTCGACTTATCCAATGAACAAGTCGACTTATCGGTACCGAACATGTGTAAGTCGACTTACACATGGTACAAGTCGACTTATCACTTACATATAGCTCCCACTAGTTTCATAGAATCTATAACCCTCATTACGAATCCAAGAAACAAAGTGACAAAATGTCCTAGTGGGTCGATATCCGACATTGCTAAGAATGACCTTGGGTTTGCCCAACAAGCCACTTCTTAGGTCAATCGGTAGGTATCAGTCATACCAATTGCATCATCGATAACCGACATTAAGAATGACCTTGAGGTTAGCTCAACAAGCCACCTTATGTCTCGGAGGTATCAGACATACCAATTACATCTTAGACACAACTATCGATCAGTGCTATCAACGGTTGATGTGTGCACATACATTGGGTTATCAACACTTGATGCGCGTACATCTGATGTACACTACCCAACTTCGCCTCTGTCCATATTGACCTTGAGGTTAGCTCAACAAATCAACGCTCTAGGAAAACCGATCCATTAATCCAAAAATCTCATTTTCATGGTTCGAACATATTCGTATAGAGTGAGCTTGAGGTTAGCTCAACAACCCAACCCTAGAAGAACTCTAGTTCTTACCATATTAATGGAAGGCGTTAGTTTTCATATTACGAGGAGGGATTTCAAATTCAGGTCTCATCCAAGCTATGGGATTATAGTCACCATGACTATATGGAATAATTTAGGGCATGGCATCAATCACATTGAATTTATACCGAAAATCATCCATCATCCTGCCAAGGCATGATATAAGTCGACTTATCCAATGCAAGTCGACTTCTGCTGCTGCACACGTACAAGTCGCCTTGTATCAATATACAAGTCGATTTATGCGACTTCTTAAGACATGTAAGTCGACTTATCCAACCGAACAATTCGGCTTACACAAGGAAAATTGCTATCTAGTCGGTTAATTCTCAATCCAAGCATTCTCAATTCACAATACCAATATACAAAGTATATTATCCTTTATATGAATGTGGTAATGAAACATTTTCATTAAATCATGCATGCCATATAGTCAAACTATATAAGAAAAACTTGAAACCGATTAATCCACTATTAATCACTAGATTTCCACATAATTTTAAAAACATCTAATTATCATGTTAAGTATCTCTAGGTAGGCTACACGTTATCAAGATTACTCCGGAACTTGTCACAAAAATTGCGACGGCCAAAATAACCAAGATAATGGAATAATCTAACGAGATGCTAAAGTGACCTATTCGACATCCAAAAATTATTGGAAACCCAATTTCGAGAATCTCATTTTGGAATGCATACCACATCAATATAACACATTTTTAATCACAGTAAAAATGATTCAAGGCATTGGAACCGAAAATAACACAATCAATCATTCCAAACAAAACAGCCCCAGCAACTTTCTCAAAACTGCCAAGCTCTGCCTTCTGCTCGAAATAATCATTGAAACGCTTTCAATAAATTCTGAGAAAATTACAGAGGTTATAAAATGTTCCTAACATGTTCCATGAATTTTTCCAGGATTTATTTCCCACAAAAACTCATCCAACCTCAGCAATCTAGCCGATCCAGAATCTGTGTTTTTCAACACAAATATTCCCAGCAGCATACAATAAATTCGGAAATAAATAGTAAATCACCTTGAAAAAAATTTTCCCTCCACAGAGACATTCACAAACATCTTAGGGTCGTGTCGGTGAAAACCAATCCGAAAAAAAAAATTTCTAGAATTTATTCTCGAATTTACAAGTATACCTGTTTCAGAAACGTTCAACAAGACAGCATCCGAAACTTTAGGGAATAAATTAGCAAAACCATATCAAACGACATTGATAAATTTTTTCCTTTTATAGACACATTCAGCAACATCTCATGAGCAGGTCTATGCAAGAAACTTTCGAAAACCCTAACTCTGTACAGATTTCGAAATATACATAGGCAGCATGCTACACAGCTCAATTCACAAAGGAACTCCGACCTAGTTATCATTTTAACTGTTTATACAACACAAGTGGCTTTGATACCACTGTAGGAAAATCCCGGGGTGTCCATCACATGGACACAGTGCGGAAAACAAAACATTTTTGTTCCGGGAAGTTCCCTTAAGCCAGGATCCATGTGTAAGTATAATCAGTCAAACCATAACGGCCAAAGGAGACCGTCTCTAACGGTATCCACGCAGAGGTCGAAAACCTAACCGGGACAAACCCCTTTGACCCAGGAATAGCTAGATTAAAGAAAAGACTGCTAGATCTCACCTTAGCCTTGGAGTGCAAGTGATTAAACCTTGGTGAAGCACTTTGGAGATGAGAAGAGAGTGAAGAAAGCCTTGAAAAATCCAATTTTTCTTTAAACTTCCATGTAAGTTTCGGCCATCATCTCTTCACCTTACGACTCCAGCAGCTTCCTCATGCCTTCTATATATGTTTTAACTAATTAAAAGAACATATAAAAGCTTGGTAAGGGAGAGCCCCACGTGGGAGGGCCATTGGCCAATAAAAAGTCAAGTTAATGATGTAACTTTGACTTTTTCAAACTAATCTTCTCCTTTTGCTTTCCTCCACCGACCACACTAGCTTCCTTAACTCTTAAGGCTTGCTTTCATGCCTTTTATTCTAATTAAAAGGTCACTTAATGGCTTGGTAAAGGAAAGCCACGTGAGTGGCCTTAAAAGTGATTAAAAAATCAATTTAAAGATGAAGTTTGACTTTTCAAACTTCATCTCCTCCCTTCATCTAATGACATATGTCCACTCATATATTAATTAATTAATCTAATTAATTAATTGATATATAGGGTTGCTGAAGTGGTCCACCACACCGAGTCGGTCCTACCACCGCCGGGCCCATGATAAAAAATCACCAAACGGTTTTCAAAGAATGTCAATGTCGCGATCTCATGGGACATATCCCAATCTTATCAGATCCATTTAATCCTATTGCTCTCCAAATATTGGATCACTATCCAAAACTATTTTACAGATTTCCGATCCACTCTTATGCGTGTGACCCATTAGGTTCCCGGTTATGTTGGCCACTTAGATTAACACTTAATCTAAGCAAGTCATGAGCGGCGTCTAGCAACACATCATGACCCCCAATTGACCGGAAAGTAATTGGTTTGACTAATGAACCCGAGCTCATTAGGAACCAGATCACGAACCTTTCCATAGACAATTACCGTGCAATTCGTCCTTTCACCATCCTATACCCCACTTGGTTATGAGTATGGTCCATGTGTCAACTCTCACTAGACTTTATCTAGCCCAAGTGAAATCGGGTCTCGTCCGGACTCATTACTGTGAATGTCCATGAAGACAGTCTTCATGACATAATCACTCCGGCGCCAGAGATTTCCAAGTAATGATCTAGACAAGAGGCCATAGGTATCTCTTCTGCTATTCCAGAAGTGGTGAATCCTTTATTGGCTACTCAATTACCTTCGAATACCTCAAACTGTACCCAAGCACCACCCTATGAGCGACTTCTAGAAGGCAACAAGGAATGGAGTCAAAGCGTAATCAAGATTCAAGATATCCTTGAGTACCTCAAGTCTAAGGATACTTGCACCATTGCTATGATGAGATTATCACTGACATTATAATAGAATACCTATGTGATGATCTCATGGCAGGTCATCCAATGTACTTACTACCACTAGTAAGCATCCACATGTCAACTCTAAATATCTCATATTTACAGTTTCTGAGATCCACTGCTTGATCCAATCAAGGAATATGACATGTGCTAGTCTATCCGGATTAACGATGTCCAGTCTTGTTAATCCTATGACTAGGGATAATTTAGATACTGACATAATTGCACATGATAGGAATCTCAATAGTATGATCACATCATAACTTCCTTCATGCTATGTCATATATCATGGACTTCATTAATTTGATTAAAGATCAACATCAATTCATAACAAAATGAATATCAAATAAATGAAATATGCCTTGCTTTATTTATTCATAAAGTCTGTACAAGACTATGAACAAAACGCGCTAAAGGGGATTGCCTTTAGGGCACTACTCTAACAATCTAACGATACTGGACATCCATAAGTCGACTTACACTGATGAACAAGGCGACTTATTAGTACCGATCAAGCATAAGTCGACTTACACATGGTACAAGTCGACTTACCACTTACACTTTTATCCTTCTTATTGTTTATTTCATTAATTATTTTGACCTATAAGATAGAAGGAATTTTTTAACACTTATTTGCATAAGATTTTGACTATTTCCATGAAAAGTAAATTAGTTTATTTAAGCTACATTATTTTGATTTTTCATTTTTTAATAGAATGGGGGAGAAGTATAAGAAAAAGAAAAGAGAAAGCTCCTCTTTGGTGTTTTTCTTTTAATAAAGGAAAAAAGGAAGAAAAAAGAAAAAGGAAACAAAAGGATATAAGTAATTAAGTGAATTTTGGATTGATTTAAGTTGAAACTTGTATAGATAAGTGTGAACAATTTCCTTCAATTTATTTAACCTAAAAACTTCTTTTTATCATACCTTATCTAAGCTACATTATAACCCTTATCAATTCCCTTTGATTGATGCATTAAGTTCATTTTTGTTAAATGATGCCTATATGATTCATAAGCAAGCTTATGGAAATAACTCGTTGTGATTTGATTTGAGAACTTAATGAACCTTAAACACTTTGAGTGTATACAGTGAAATCCTTAAGAGGGTTTGAAGTCTTGTTTCATTTGATTTTAATGGAATTGATGATATGCTCTGTTTAAATTCTAACAATATGTCATATAAGTGCTTATTCTCTCGATTGTTATTTTATCTTAAACCTTTAATATGAATTAGCTTTTGGATATTAATGGATAATAAGAAAGAAGATGAAAGGTAATTGGGCAAATAATTGATGTATTGAATTAATGTATGTTTGAGGACAAGCGTGAGTCCAGTATGGAGGAATTTGATAAGATATTATTTTGATATATTAATTACAATTATCTCTTTTGTTTTGGATATATTTTGGTACTTAAATAAGAAAATTAATGTTTGCTTTGTTTTAGGAGATGAAAAGTGGAGATTACAATAAAGTGGAGCATTATTAGTGCAAATCATGAATTTTGGTAAAAATGGACAGATTATTGCAATGGACAAGGTGAGATCACGCCTAATGCCAGATTCATTTAAAGAGTTGGAGTTAAATTAGAAAACTTCTTTCCATCCATATTATGTAGGATTTGGTTTTGTTTCAAATAGGCATCATTGCAAGATAGGATTTGTTGGGACCCGATCTGGGAACCGGATCCCAACCAGAAAAGCAGAACGGAAAACGAAGACAAAAGTGAAATCAAAACGAAGTGAAGGCGAAAATACAAAGTAACCGAACGAAACAAAAAGATGACAAAGCGGAGGAAATCGAATGATAAAGCGAAAGAAGCAAAAGCGGATACATGAATCGAAAACGAAATCGAATAAACGGTTACAATCAAAGGCGAAATCCGAATCAAATCAGAAACGTAAGACGAAGCGGATCAAGTTGATCTGAAGCAAATTCCGACATCCGTAACAAATATGATAGACAACTTATCGCGTTGGAAACACTAAGACATTTCAAATCCGGTATAAATTTTTTTCTTTTTTTTCTTTTTGTTTCTTTCTTTTTCTCATTTCTTACATCTTACACACTTTAATCATCTTTCATACAAATCATAAAACTCATCCAAAACCATCTAATTCTTATTTTCTAACGAAATTTCGGCAGCATAACGGCTGCCTTTCATAAAACCCAAAACCTGCAAGGGTTCAAAATACACTTCTATAGTCTCACAAATAGCCAGTATCATCGGACACCCCGTCCGGAATCCACAACACATGCAAGACATTATTTATATCCAAATCGCAATCATCAAATTCATAATCATATACAATCTCCATTTATATCCAATTACTTACATATTTCACAACCATACACAAACTCATAAATCATCTCAATTCCATAAACAATTTCAGAAATCAATCCAAAACCTAACCAATTATAATCATATACAATTTATAACTCAACTCAATACCCAAGTCTCGAACTCATATACATCTCGAAATAAATGCTTGATATACAAAATGGCAATTCAAGCCATAAACAATATTAATATCCAAATCTCAATTCACACAAAAATACAAACGATGCAAAATCGAACTTGATGCTCTTTCATCCGATCTCCCGCTCGAATACCTGGAGATGGGGATGAAAGTGGGGTGAGCTCGACGGCTCAGTGGATAACACATTTATAAATTGAAAAATAAGCAAAAATCATTTTTCATAAGCTTTTGACAAAAGGCTTAATTTTCAAACTTTGCAACTTTTCAAACATTTTCCTCAAACCTTTTAATTTTTCATTTCTAAATTTTCTCTCATTTTTCATAAACATGAATGCAATCACATAGAAGCACAAATCACATAAAATCACAAATCAAACATATCAAACATATCAAACGGTTTGGGTCGGTCCAAAAATGGAATGTCCTGCACATTCCCGCAAAGCGATCCTGTGCAGCCGTGAACAGAACGTACTACACTTTACCGCATAGCGGTTCAGTGTAGCCGTGAAGGGAGTCCAAATTCGGAACTCCAGTGCCTCTAGCAGGCAACCGAGAGAAGGCTTAAATTTTCAAATAGAGACAGTGCACTGACTCACTGAGGGACCTAACCAAACTCACTTAATGACATAATTCACACTTGAAAACGGAATGCCCGAACGCATATTTCGAAAATCTTAGTATTCATATCGAACACATCAAACAATAAGCCATTCACAAATTTTCATAATGCTCATAACAATTCACATTACAATCAAACATCACAAAAGATGTAGTAATTTTGGCAATTACACAAAATCATAACACAAATGAACTTTCATTCTTTCAAATAATGAAGTCCTTAATTTCTCAAATTATTAAAAACTTTGAATAATAATGAATTCCATGAATATAACAATTTTTCAACATCATAGAAAAAGCCTTGAATTTAATCTTTCAAAATCAATAATTTGCAAATTTGCTTTCTTTATTTTTGAAAATTCATATATGGCTTATAATTCAAAATACAAACGTATTACCCTTTCTAATTATTGCGTAAACTTGATCCACACTTCAATTTGTGCATTCCTTCTATCTTTCTTCCAATTTAACATTACCTAAGCCATCAACATCCAAATTCAACATCATAATTTGCATAGTTCTCAAAATTAACTATAGGAAACCCAAATTCATTACTTTACCAAGCTATCTAAAGCAAGAATTTCAAAAATCTCCAAATTCCAAATTTGACCTAAACCGATTCACTCAAATTCAATGTCATATTTAACTTAATTTCTCAAATTGAGCTTAGAAAACATTAATTCCTCACATATTCAAGCTATCTAAATCTCCAATTTTCAAAAACCCCAATTTCCAAAATTGGCCTAAACCAATTTACCCAAATTCAATATCATAAATCACAATTTCTTCAAAATTGGTTTCATATTTCCAATCCATCATATTATCTATTATTCTAAACCAATAATTCACAAAATCCCCAAATCACAAATTTTGGCATAAACCCTAAGAAATTTCCATCCAAAATTAAACATAATCTAAGGCATATACATCAAAATTGACTTCATAAATCACATACCCATGTCATTTCCCATATTTCTAAACCAAAAATTGAAGAAAAACTCAAAGCTCAAACTTTTCTCTTACCTCTTTTCTTCTCTATTTTTGAAATTTCTTGGGTCTTGAGGAAGTTCTCATGCTCTTCCACCTTTTTCCTCTTGAAATCTACTCAAAACTCATGCCAAAACCCCAAAAATTTGAAACTTAGATTGATCTCTCTTCTTTCTCCATCACGACAATACTCTTTCTTTCTCTTCTTCTTTTCTTCCTTCTTTCCTTTTTCTTCTCATTTTCGTGTCTCTCTTGTGAAGGAATGACAGCCACCTCTTTATCTTATTGCCATGTCATTAAATAAGGGTCAAATGACCCTTTTGTCCCTCCATTCAAAGCCTTCTTCCCATTATGCCCCTGGACTTTACTTTAAGTCATGCTTACTTTCGGATCTGATTCGCACTATCAATTTGAAGGAATTTGTCAAAACTTCCTTCTAGAGAAATGTTCCTCTATATCTTAATTTCATAATATCACAAAAATCATCCAATTCGGAGCACTACATCAAAAGTTATGCTCAAAATATTTCAGATATGTTCATGTTCTAACACATTTTCCAGCACGTTATTTCCATCCAGAAATTGACATTCTTAATCCCAAAATTGACATTAGATGTCTTCATAACAATTGTATCTCTATTTCTCTAGTTTAATTCAAATCAAGAATCGCCTCATGTCGATTACCAGAGCAAACGTTATGCCCAATATACTTTCAGATGTTCTTAATCCAAAACTGCACACTAATCCGAACTTCAATTCAGAAATTTAAAGTCTCAGGGGAAAAATTGAAATTTCATTTTTTCATATGATTTGTAGCCCTATGTCTTAATTTTATTTCTCTTCAAGAATCACTTCAATCGGATCATCACAGATCGAGAATTTCTCAAAATACCGAACCATGTTCAGAAAATAGTCCAACTCACTTTGATTAAATTAATCACCCTTAATTTAATCTCATAAATCCACAAATTTTCCATAAAATGAAATTCATTGTCTTAGGAATCCAACGCTTCAAGAATCAACTCAATCGGATGTCAAACAAAAAAGTTATAAGCGAAGGCGAGATTCGAAGATTAGGCGGGGCACGCCTAAGGATAGAATCTAGAGCTTCAAAAAATTTCAGAATTTTCAAATCATATCTTTTGCTCCCGAACTCCAAAATTAACAAATTTGGTATCGATGGAAAGATAAAAGGAAGATCTACAACTTCCATGAAGAACTCAAAAATTAATTCCATCTCTAAAAGGGTCAAAAACCTAATCAAAGTTACTGCCCTGTTAAACATCACCTAAACAAACTCCAAACTTTAAAATTTCATATCTTCCAATTTCCACATCCAAAATTTGCATACTTTATAGCGTCGAAAAGATTGACGGACAAGCTACAACTTTCATGAAGACCACTTACTTCAATTCAGACTAAATCCGTACGACGAGTGGCCTCAAAGTATAGCATACACAATCCTACACTTATAAACATTCTCAAAGTCAAAGTGAAATAACCCTAACTTTGACTGATCATAACTTTCACTCCTGATATCGAAAAATATCAAACTTTATGGCGACGGAAAGCTCTTAACATAAGCTACAAGTTTCCTGAAGATCATTTTCTCAAATTGTGCCTAAATCAAAAAATCAACTCTCAATGGCCAAAAAGTCAAACTTTCACAATTCTCCAAATTTTTACACTTTTACTCTTTATTTCTTGATTTTCAACTTCCATTTCAATCCACTAAGTCACTTTAACTTTCATAACTATACAAATCTATTCAAATCCCAAAATTATCAAAATCCATCGATTCTTTCCTTACCACTTTCCTTTAAGTATAAATACATTTATACCTAAACATATACATAATAGCACTCATTTCTTTTTACTTATTATTTCTAAATTTCACTTAAAAATCGGGGTCCAACAGGATTAGTTTAGGTTTATGGTAAGAAAACAATATAAAAAGATTTTTATTTTATTATTAAGTGTGGGACCCACCATTTAAATTAAGCGTTAAACTAACCTTAAACAGGGGGATTATATCACTAATTATTTTCTTAACCCTAACAAGATTTAATCATATCATTAGTTGAATAAAACAAATATTAACTTAACAAAGATTTAATTAACAAAATTTTAATATTTCATGAAACATATTTAATGTGAATACGAAAGTGTTTTGGAACGTTCTCCATCATTTTTATTCGACCATCATTCTCGATCGTTATTGGTCACCGGTGATAAAGTTAGTCAATATTCGTGCGACGTAGTGGTCAACAATCCTTGAGAGAAGACGTAAGCATCAAAGCATGTTCAATTAACTGAGGTATGTTAGATTTTAGTATTGCTATTTATTAGATATTTTTGTATGCTTGGGATGTTTCCTTCTTGTGGGTTGCACATACAATCATTGTTGGTGAGTGTTAGATAATGGATGTTGTCGTTAGTTTATTGTTAGGTGTGGTCCTGAATGTTTGTTTGGCTACTTTCTGTCCCTATTGTGGTCACATAATGTTTGTTATTTGTTTTGGATGCGTTGTTGTCTACACATGCTCCTTCTCTTGTTGTTGTATCTTGGATTTTGATTGGGTTAAGATTAGAGAACCTGTAGAAGATAAAACAAGCTTTGCTTAACTAGTCATTAAACATTAAACATTTCTCTCTAAGTACTTAACTAGTCTTTCTATTGGTTTTTCTCAAACAACTCTCTTAAAATCTAAATCTTCAATATTACTATTATTAGGTAAGATAAAGTCCATTTTTATATGAAATCAGTAATCTTCTCCTTAGCCTCAATCATCTATTTAGGCTATTTAGTGTTCTAAGTTTGTAAAATGTCACTACCTACTTGTAAGCTATGTTGTAAGGAATGTGTTTTCCTTTATCAATTTATCTAACTTTAAATAATTATAAAATGTGTTTGTAATATTTTTGCTTCCATTTTGTATGTTGGTACACCTACAGATGCCAATATAAACAAGTTTGAGACATTGATCCACACATGTTTTAATTATCATTTTAGCTAAGGGATTTACAATTCAAAGGACGTTCCAATATTACTTTACAATAATTACAAGCTAAAGCAAGCAAAAGGAGAGCCTTATTGACTTCTTCATCACAACTTAATATTACACTGTCAAGTACAAATGAAACAAACATCGATTAGTTATACATATACATTGTAAATAATTGTGTTATATATATACAAATGTTTGTGTTGTTTACATTCAATGTAAATATTGTCAAAATCAATATGATTTGTTACACAACCTCTCTCTCTTTCTATTTCAATCTCTCTCTTACATTGCCCTTTTCTCCATATTTGACAACATATGCAACAAGTAAATTATTCATTATATAATGGTTATATATAGTAGTATTATTTTCTTTCATATAATAATTTTGTTATTCATATACAACATATTCATTATGAGTTGGTATACAACTTATCCATTGTATACTTGGTTATATCGGTAGAATTGATTTTCCAATTGAGTTACATAATTTATATACAAATTTTGTTATTCATATATAGCATATTCATTATGAGTTGTTATACAACATACCCATTGTACATTAGTTATATATTCAAAATCAAAATTTTCATAATATACTTGAAATTAATTTTAACCATTACATTGTTGAAATTTAATACAATATCCTCATAACATAATTACAAATAAAAAGTATTACAACCATAACTAATCCTATTACAATGTTCATTAACATACACTTAATTTTTTTCACTTTTTTCAATAAATGTATGTCCTCCTCCAAAAGATTCATTTGTTCTTTAAACTCCTTTATTGTGCTTCTTTAAACCTCTTTTTTTAACATTGATAATTCACTCTTATAAATTTTGAATCACTTCAACGACTCTGTCAGTAAATTCTTCATTGTGCCATTAGAAAAATTTGCATCTCCCAACCTAGAACATTCGATTTCAAAATAATAAACCTTAAATGCAAGTTTAACATTCAACTTCAATAATCAAATAACAATAAATTCTCACCGGATAATTGAGGCCTCCATAAAACCTTTGGCTAGGATTCTGATCACTTCATGAAGTCCTCAATGGGGGTCTTTAGCCCACAATAGCAAACAACATTTCCTGATTTTGAACTCACTGTAGTATTACACTACAAGAAATCAGTGTTTTACTGACGGAAATAACCGTCGGAAAATAACAGATTTCCGTCGGTGACAATAATCACCGACAAAAATTGGTGGCGCAGTAATCGGTCGGTGAACTGCCCGTAGCTAAAAATACCGACCGAAATATTCCGTCGCAATTTTACGACTACATTGACTACAGAACATTTGTTGTCGGTATTTATTTAACGACGGAATGGCAAGTAAGATTCCGTCAAAGAAAGTTTGCTACGATCATTTGGTCCGTCGGTGAAGCGAAGGTATCTTCAACAACTTTTTCCGACGGAATATTTTATCGTCGGTAAATGACTTAGTTTCCGACGAACAATTGACCGTCGGTAATAACTAATAATATTTTTTTGCTATTTTATTGTTATAATAATTATTATATTATATATATACTTTATTTATTTGTGTTGCGTTATATTAATGAATAATGAGAAAATTAATAAATAATAAAACATATAAAGAATTTAATTTAATAATTAAAAATTAAGAAAGAACAAATCTCTTATGTTTTTTACTTGAAAACAAATGACAATGTTATGCTAATGTCGTGGTTATCATGGATGCTCTGAACTGTGTCCCCCCCCCCTCTTTAACATTTCCATCTCCTGCCTAAGCTTAGCCATCTCCTCCGCGTGCTGTTTCTCCTTGGTCATCTGCTCCATCTCCGCTCTCATCTTAGTAAGCCGCTCCATCTCCTCTCTCATCTAAGCTGCCTGCTCCATCTGCTCCAGCGACTCTCTGATCTTTGAAACCTGCTCCAGCTCCGTCCTCATCTCCTCCCTCAACTGCTGACTCATCTCTGCTCTCAGCTGTTCTCTCATCTGCAGACTAATCTCTTCCCTCACCTTAGCCATGTCCTCCATATGCTGGTTATGTTGAGAAACCAGCTGCTCACTTTGATTAACTAGCTGCTCCCTCAACAAATTGCGATGGCCGAGCAGATGCTGCTGTACTAGAAAGGGAAGAGCGCGAATAACAGGTGTTTGCATATGAGCCCAGGCTGAATATTCTTCCACGACGGTCCCAACCACCCACGACATCAAGATATGTCTGAGTCTCGTCCACAGGTTGTTCCTCCTGAGATTGTCGCTGAATATTTTCTTGTATTTGATCCTATTAGGAAACAATCTTTACATTAGTAAATAAGGTATAATTGTTAAGAAATTATTAAAATATGTGAATTTCACTTACATTTACTTCTCTACATCGACTGTTGATGGAGGTGACACCATTATGTTTCTTCATGTGGGTGTGCACAAATACCTGCATAGGTGTTGGCTTCGTGCCTAATGCCTTTTCCTACAGGTATAGCTTAAATTGTCAGATGTTAACTAGAATTTAAAAAAATTTCGCCAGAGTTTCCTCTGTATATATGATATTTGCCCCCTGTTCAACAATGAAAATAACTTCACACAGCCATATATGGCACCAGACATTTATATCATAATCACTATGTTCAATAAAGCGAAGCAAAATATATGTAAAATTGTTATGATAAATTAGATACTTACTAGTCTATGTGCATGCTCGTAGTGGGTAATTGATCCTCCCGTATGCTTTGCAAGACTCGCACTCCCGACCCTCCACGTCATGCTGGTGAATTACGCTCGATATGGACATTGCGCGGTGATGTCCAATATTCGTCCAATGAGTCCAAATTTCTCCGAAATATAACGCATCGTGCACCAACCTTGCGTATTTGATTAATTAAGTCGCGATAACGTATGCGAGCTTTCTTTTCCCATTGTTTATACATGATGGCGTTGAAACAAGAAGCCCAGTAAAATTCTTTCTGAAATAAGATGAGTAAGAATAATAAAATGTTAAAATGTTGTATAAACATTAGGAATATAAAGCAATGTTACAAGAACAAAACTATGATTTGTACCTCAAACTCTTGAAAGTATAATTGCTTTGTGGTGTCAGCTAAATTTTTCCACACATAACCCTCTGGTTCAATTCTTTGCTTGAACGAGGAATTCATATTTCTTGAAATTGGTCCTGACGGAACCAACCTAACATGTAAAGTGATGTTATCCTATGTACATATTGGTAAAAGTTAAAGTTGATAATAAGCAAATTGTGAATTGCTTTGATTTCACTTACTGGTCATTGACAATAAAAACAAACTTTCTTCCATCAGGTCCCTCAGCGCCAGGCTGATGAACGTCTCCTGCATCCGGTTCGCTGGTGTTGGATGATATATGCGTTGGGGAGGGGGATGGTGTAGGCTGAGAAGCAGTCGGTGATGCGTCAACTGCAACTCCCGGCACGAGAGGTGGAGAAGGTGAGTCAGTAGGTGCGGCTGATTGTGACGAACCACCTTCACTATAATTTCCCCCGAACATAGTTCGAAACCTCGGTCACATGATCTCATATTGTCTCTTCGGTCCCATTCTTTTCCTGAAATCCAATTTCGCACAATTCTCTACATGTACAAATAATAATTTGAAAGCAATATTTTACACAACACATACAGAAGAAACTATGGCAATATATGAAGGTTAACAAATTGTTATCAACCATAAATGAACCTTAACAGTAATATCAAATATGCACTGTTTAACGAAGTCTTACAGATACAACAATAAATCAATGTGAAAGCAAAGTGTAATAATATCTGGCAGTACAAAAGCATATTGATCTATTCAATTTTTTGGATTCCACATAACATGGGAGTCGGTAAAGGTGAAAGAGTCCCCAATGTCTGGGTTCCCGAGAAGGGTTCTCGCATGTTCAAACGCACCAATTGAAACAGTGAAACTTCGTCCACCTGTTGTGCGTTGTTGTTCACATCCGTGCAATAGCATTGCAGCTATATCTATACTTGCTGACGAAACAGTGAATGAGTGACCTGTCTTAGAATGGTAGACTTCTTCTCCGGATGAACTACTAACAGGAACAAATCTACCTAAATCATTAACATCAGTGAAGAAATGTTGAAACCGTGATATTAATAAATCATATAAGTAACGATAATAGTATATTAATGTATACGTGATTGTGCAGACGAGGTTTGCGTAATAGTAGAGGAGTTGACAATACTCGATCTTCCTATTCCGTTATAAGCTGACGTGACATTGCTGTCAACTTTATCGGCATACATGTCCTCTTCGAGTTTAAATGAAGCTTAAACATGTAAATATGACAATGAAATGACAATATGTTTGATAACTTTAATAAATGTTATTAGAGGTTCATAACACGGAAAGAGTCGACGTGCAGATGATACTAAAAACCTTGAAGTAACAGATCTGCCATAGAAGGCAAATGATTGGTACTGTATGATGGAGCGAGATTTTCAGTAGTTTTGATTCCATGGGTTGGGACAATTTTGCCACATTCCTCCCAACGGAAAGAATTGTTGCCGTCCGGAACCAATCGCCATATCGACATTCCTTTCCAAAGAAATGCAATAAAAAACCAAACATAATATAATTAAATGAAAATAATGTTACTATTTAAGTTAAAATATGCAATTACAAACACAAGTCATTCGTTATTAGAACTTAATGGTAAATTACAATCATCTTCTTCTTCAGAAGAATAAGAATCAAATTCCGGATCCTCATTAGATCTCAGACCCTCGTCATCCTCTCCAGATGAAATATCGGCAAATTCCATTGATGGATCGTTCAAAGGTTCATTATCGTCATACGTAACAGATGCATTGATAAATGTCACATCTTCCTGAAATGCCTCACTTTCAAGACTATGCTCTCCTCTTCTATGTGATTCGTAAACACCTCTAGGTTTAACTTTGCAAACCGCTAACCAATCTGCCTTATCTCGTCGTAAGCTCCAAAAAGGGATGTAACAAACCTGTTTAGCTTGCACTGCTAAGACGAAAGGTTCAAATTGACGTAATCTTCTTCGATGATTGATTTCAACTAAATTGTATTGTGTATGCACCTTTACTCCAACATTTGGTGTCAGGTCATACCATTCACATTTAAATATCACACATCGTTTGACTGGCAAAGCAGGGTATTCAACTTCTAGTATTTCAATAATTTTTCCATAGTAATCCATCGTTTCTCCCTGTATTGAAACCCCACTGTTTATTGTTGACATGTTATGCCCATGACAATCTGTATGATATTTGTATCCATTAATGAAATACACCGGATACAATTTAACAGTTCGTAGAGGTCCCTTTACAATATCACAAATCATCTTGTTCTCGATTGGATTGTCTAAAGCCTAAAAAAATAAATTTAGCATCGCAAAGAATTTAGTTTCATGAAAAAAGTAAAATATACCTTCAAATTATAATTAAGATGAATTGTAAGTGAAAACTTACATATCTCTCAAACCATCGAGGGAAGTGTTTCCCAACTTCTTTATTTAAATCATCTTCCGTCATACCCGGCATTATCTCCTGTAACAATGTCTCGTACAATCTAAATACAAAATGACTTTTTTTAGGGATGAAGATGACACAAAGGTAAATACAGAAATATTCATGTGCAACTTACTGCACGAAATGCAAAAGCTCTTCACAGTTCAATACAATATAACTATATGCAGCCTCGATCTCTTCCTCAGTTAACATTCTTCTTGTCGCACGCCCAGATGTTCGTCCAGAATATGAAAAGATGGACAAGTTTCCATCAGCTTGGCTCGTTCATCCCCCATCGTCATTACGAGGAACTTTTCTTGCTCTTGTGTGAACATGCGGCTGAAAATAATACCCACAAAACGTACTCGCTTCCTCCACTAAATAGGCATTACATATGGAACCTTCAACTCTAGCTTTGTTTTTAACATTTTTTTTAAGTGATGCAAATACCTACAGGAACCAAATTACCGATTAGAACACATTTGACAATGTCTGTAAATGGTTATTGCAGTAATATTTGTCTACTTACCTCTCAAATGGATACATCCATCGATATTGAACTGGACCTGTTGGGCACGGGTCCCAGATCCCTATTCCCGAGGCGGCCCCTTGGGCTGCGCCGACAATGGGCGCCCAAACACAGCGGACCTAATCCCAACATCCATACAATATTTCGATTCACACATATACATTCTCACACAATCAATCACCTACGCATGCATTCTAACCATGTATTAATCATCCCATTTACATAAGCCATCAAGTTAAGAAATTAAACAAGTATTCTTAACAATACACATTACATAGTAAAGTTTGAATCCAAAATACAAGAATATGCTCTATGATACGATGCTCGGAGGGCCAACCAAAAATATTAACTTAATACAAAGCTCTTAACTAGCTCGAAGTTTTCGATGCCTTACAAGATCAACGATCGGCCTGTTCTACACCTGAGGAGGGAAAGTAATGGGTTGAGCTACACAGCTCAGTGGCTAATATAATTATAGCCATCGGTAACTAGCACAAATTCAGGCATATGTACATATATACATTATATATATACAGGCATCAATTCAGTATTCACATGCTAATCAAACAATTTACGCATTCAACATAATTAATCCAACTCACAAAACATGTCACAAATATACTTCATAACAAACAGTTCAAATTCAATGCACATCACATAGCTCGAGGGTTCCATGGAAACAAAAGGGAGAAACCGAAGTTTACACCCTGAACGAAATGAGTCCATTCGGATCTCATAGGCCACAAGCGGGCAGCCGGGAGAAGGCTCTTGTCGACGTGCATGTGACGAATGAAATGGTTCCACTCTCGCCCAAACAAAAGCACATAATCATGCTCATAATCATTTTATCATATGGTATGCTTTCATACTTTGCATTTAGTCAAACTGTCATGACCAAAGTCGAGGCATAACATGCTCAGAATCAAAAATTAATGCTATCCATTCTCATAATTCTTTCAAGGTATAAGAAATCAAAATCATTCAAATCATCATGTTTAAACATACATAACATATAACATATATTCATACATAGGCAAGAAATTGCCTAGTCACACAGTAACTATAAGTACATTACCCACCTAATATCACTTGAGTATCCGACTCACTGATGTCCTTCCTCTTGCGATGGAATCGGGTCAGCTTGGTTTCCTAAAACAAACCAAGATTCCATTCAATCAATATCCACAGAAAATATTCAAAGCTTGGAAATCCAAAATAAAGCACTAAAAGTCTATATTCGACCTCCTCCTAAAATTCCGAACCCTTCGAGGCAAATTCCGAACTTCCCTTCTTCATACAACTTGTAGCCCTTGATTTCTAGTTCACAATGAATCAAAAATCACCTCGATTGGACATCTACACCAAAAGATATGCCCAAAAATACCAAAAATTTCTCTTTCGGACAACCTGGGGCTCGTCGCAACAAAGATACGTTCGCCGCAGCAACGACCCCAGCTCGTCTCGGCGAAGACCAGGCTCGCCGCAGCGAAGCCTGGCTCGTCGCGACGAGCACAAATGTGTGCATCGCGACGTGCTCACCTCACGCACATCGCGACGTGCACCTTGTGCACGCGGTGTGTCGCCTTTCTGCCGCACGCCGCGACGTGCAGGTCGGAGGAGTGACTCCGAACCCCATTTTTCTTGCATTTTCCAATTTCAATCCTTCCCTCAACCAAATGCAACACATCTAAACCTTATATCAAGTCTTATACTACCTTTCTAACCCAGCAGCAACTCAAAATCAGTCATAAATGCATCAACCCAAGAAATCTAACCATTTTTGCCTTAAAAACCCTAAAACTACCGATTCTACTACATTCCACATCCTCTAAGTTTAATCTAACCAAAACAAGTTTAAACAAAGCAAAACTTACCCAGAAATACTTCGAATCTGTCGGGATCCTCAAGGATCGCAACTCTCTTTTTCTCTTCTCTTCTTCCTCCACCGACGGCTTCCTCTTCTTTTCTCCTTTCCTCTTCTTTTCCTTCTTTCTCTTCCTTCTAATTTCCTACTTAAGTCAAAGGGAGCATAAAGACCATTCTACCCTTCTTTGCAAGGCCTAAACCACTCTAACTCAAGTAACCTTCCCAAAATGCCCTCATATAATTTCATCTTATAACTCTAATTTACACCACATTAAACGCAAATAACCCGCAATTATCCACTAATACTCTCAATTTAATCAATCTAAGACATAAACACATAAGTAACGCAATTCATGCTTAAAAACATCATAAAAAAATTCAGGGTTCAACAGGACCAGCAAGTTTTGCCTCGTATGCTAAATGCAAAGGTAGATGCTCCATACAGTCAAAGAAGCTTGGAGGAAAAATGCCTTCTAATTTACACAAAATTACGGGAATTTCATGTTCTAGTTTTTCCATATCACCAATGTTGATTTCAACTGAGGTTAAGCTTTTAAAAAACAAACTTAACCCTGTTATAACTTCCCACACCTTAGAAGGTAACAACTCCCGGAATGCAATTGGGATAAGCCTTTTCATAAATACATGAGAATCATGACTTTTCATCCCAAATAATTTATACTTTCTTAGATCCACACACCTAGCCAAGTTTGAAACATATCCATCAGGAAACTTAACACTTTTCAACCATTCACATATAAGCTCCTTTTGTCTCCTGTCTAAAGTGTAACATGCTTTTGGGTATTTACCTGTGCGAAGATCTTTATGTAACTCATTTCTTTTGCAAAAAAGTTACAAATCAGCTCTTGATTTTGCATTGTCTTTTGTCCTCCCTTCAATGTTCATTATGGTATTGAACAAGTTGTCAAAGATATTTTTCTCAATGTGCATCATATCAAGATTATGATGAATCAAATTCGTTTTCCAATATGGCAAATCCCAAAAAATGCTTCATTTTCGCCAGCCAAAGTTCTGACTAATGGTTGAATTAACATCATCGGCCTCTAATTATGTCACTTTCAGTAACCCTAATTCTTCAATTTCTTGCAAGACCTCTTCACCGGATGTTAACGGAGGCGGAGGGGTGTGAACCGTCCGATTTTTTCTAAACCTATATTTATTACGCCCCAACGGATGATCTGCAGGTAGAAATTTCCTGTGATTGTCAAACCAACATATTTTCCCTCCATTAGGCAGAAAAAATGCATCAGAATCATTGCGACAATAAGGACAGGCCAACATCCCAGCAGTTGATCATCCAAATAACATGGCAAAGGCTGGGAAGTCACTAATAATCCACATCAAAGATGCTCTCAGCACAAAATTCTGTTTCTTAGATACATCATAAGTTTGAACACCATAGTCCCAAAGTTGTTGCAATTCAGATATCAATGGCTATAAGAACACATCTATTTTTTGCTTCGGATTTGTTGGCCCTGGGACAATCACCGTCAAGAACATATATGCCTCTTTCATAAACATCCAAGGAGGCAAATTATAAGGAGTTATGATAATTGGCCATGAAGAATATTGTTGTCCAGATTGACCAAATGGTTGAAATCCATCCGTTGACAAACCCAACCGAACATTTCGACTGTCAACCGCAAATTCTACATGTGTGTCATTAAAATGTTTCCATGCCAATGCATCTGATGGATGAGTCATTACTCCATCTTCCTGTTCGTGTTCAGCATGCCATCTCATGTGAGACGCAGTCACATCAGAAGCATAAAGCCTTTGCAACCTAGGAGTGAGAGGAAAATAATACATCCGCTTCCATGGCACCAATTTCTGTTTCGTAGAACGTTTTCTGGCCTTAAACCTAGGTTAACCACAAAATTTGCACTGTTCTAAGTTCATATCGTCTCCCCAATACAACATACATCCGATTCGACAACAGTCAATTTTTTCCACAGGCAAAACATGACCACGAATAAGTTTCTTCATGTTGTAAAAACTATCAACCATTGTATGATCAGCTGGCAATGATTCGTTGTACCACTCAAGAATTTTTTCAAAACTGTGATCCGAAATATGACCTTCACTCTTTATGTTCAATATGCGAGCAATTGATGACAACTGAGTCATTGTCTCACAATTTGGCCACAATTCTCAATCAGCTGACTGTAATAAGTCGAAGAATTGTTTTGCCTGTTGGTTAGGTTCTTCGTCAACATTTTCCCCATTTGGCTCAAATGTATGACCGAGTCCATCATGTACCATTTGCCTGTAAGATTTTTCCGGCCCATCACCAAAATGTCTTCCATATCCATCCTCAACGTCATTCTCATTTAAGTTCATACACGTAGGTTCTTCAATTCTCCTTGAGGTGCTAGCAACCAAGGATTCCCCATGTCGGGTCCACTGAAAATAGTTCGGAACAAACCCTTTTCTCAACAAATGCAACTGAACTTCATCAATCAACAGGAAACATTTATGCTTGCACTTTTTAATGGACATCTGATCTTTGGCCCATCCATATATGCACGTTGCGAACAAGCATAATGAATGAACGCATCAACTCCCTCAACAAATTCAGGATTAATGAAACCATCGGCGGTTAAATGTCTATACATCCAAGATCTATCGCTGAAACTCATAACTGGAGAACTATTATTCTACAAGATTGTATCCAAAGTTAGGCATCTATTTTAGCAACATATCTAGAAACCAAATCATAACAGACATGTGTTATAACATCAGTTTCTATCGTTTCATGTCAGAGCTAAGCTACTGGAATATTAATACTGTGAGCACAACATATATGATCGTAGACATATATGTAATCACATTGTGGTTGACCACAATGTGATATTCAATGGATATTAAATATCATACTATTGTCAAAGTATTATTCATACAAGATTGAATGTTATTGTCAAAACCTATTGTAATAAATTAATCCTTCAGATACAATTTCATATAAGCATATCAAATTATGTCCATATTATAGGTTAAGAGATATTCATTTACAAAACATCCATCCAATTATGGCTGTAATTGATTCTCGTAAGTGCAACAGTCATATGACTCAGGCAATAAATTTAGTAACGAAAGCATAACCACTGACCTAAATAGAAATGCAAAGAAATGTTCCTGAATCACGTTGTCACGGGCAATGTAGAACGTCACGGGCGATGATAGAGCTGCAATGAAACCCAACAATAAAATCAGTCAAACCTTCATTGGAAATATTTAACGCAAGGCATGACATAGCAAACTCAATGCTAAACATTTATCATCCTCGCATAATTAAACTAACGCGGTCATGTTCTAATTTAAACACCATCTACGACGAGGATCCTATTGAAATTTCGGCAGCATTTTCCATATAATTCGGACTCCCCTTTAAAAAATAAGGGTCCCCATGCAAAAGAAACACACTTCTATCTCAACCAATAATCACACCGCAAATTCACTCTCCGTCTAACATGTGTGTTGTCAAGTTTCACGCATTTGCAGGACATCAACAAACGGTTCAGAGACATGCAATGGGAAGTTCAATTGCCAAATCATGAATCAAGCGATAAAATTGGTAACTACAGCATAGGCACTGACCTTTTGTCAAATGCCGAGAAATGTTCCTGCAGTACGACACGACCAATGCACAATGTCACGGGCGATGAAGATGATAGAGCTGTAATGAAATCCAACATTAAATTTCTTCATACCTTATTTTATAATAACTATTACGTGATGCATGATATATTATACTCAATGCATGACATTTATCATCTACAAATAATAAAACTAACGATCTAATGTTCAAATTTAAACATCATCTACGACGAGGAGCCTATTAAAATTTTGGCAGCATTTTCCCTATAATTCGGACACCCCCTTAAAGAATAAGGGTCCTCCTGCAAAAGAAACACACATTTATCTCAACCAGTAATCACATCGCAAATTCAGCCTCCATACAACATGTGTGTTGTCAAGTTTCACACATTGGAAGACATCAATAAACGATTCAGCAATATACTATGGGAAGTTCACATACAAGCACATTCATCAAAAGCCAGAGACCACTGGCAAATTATAAGCACTCACCTCAATCGATCTACAGAGAGATATTGCATAAGTAATATATTTTAATAAGTGAAAGATGATGTTATACAAAGATTTTGGTTTGATGATGATAGGTCATTGATATAAAAAAAATGTTGCTAAGTTGCTTCTTAGTTGAGACATTAGAAAATTTTATATTTACCATTCTGTTAATAGTTTTGATATTTTACTTTATGTTTAAAGAATAATTAAAGATATGTATTCAGTCCTAAAATTTTATAAGAACTCGATATATTCTTAATGCTTTGATATTTATAAATTAATCCTTAATGTAAAATAAAATAAGAAATTATGATACACAATGTTAGTTTTAAATTGAATTGTCAACTAAAACCAACTAACCCACTCATATTCAATAGAAACAAAAGCTATTTTTTTATATCTTTTATCCATTGCTCTTTGTAATGGGATCTAGCACAATTATTTGATCTTAAACTGAGTAAGTCCCCCTTAAGTACCCAAGTACATCTATTTTAACATGTAGACATATTTAATATGATTATGTGACCCTATTTAATGCAATCTAGACATGAATCAATAGCCACAAAACCAAGGCTCTCCTTTAAATAAGAAAATGCCAATTAATCTCTTATTTCCTTAACAGCAAGCATATCTTCTAGAGTTTCCAATTATTTTTCCATTTAAGCTTATTAAAAACATCAAAAGAATCCTAAGTAATTTCCTCTGTGATGGATCTAGATCCCTAAAAGTTGGTCCCAAAGTTAAGTGGAAGGATGTTTGCCTTCCTAAAACTTAAGAAGTACTAGGAATAAAATGCATTTGAGCTTCAAGTAAAGTACTTACAACTATGATAATTTGACATTTAATTCATGATAAAGAGAGTCTATAGGTTAAGTAGATGGAAGAGGAATACTTTAAAAGTGGAAGCTTCTCTATATAGCCTACGCTTAACGTTTCTTCAATCACTAAACACCTATTGAAGCTCAAAGACAATATTGTCAACGAAATGAAGTATTTGATAAGAAAGGGGAAAGATGCCATTTTTGGTTGGATAATTGCACAAACTTTATGCTATTACATTTGCATACTAGATTTCCCATTATTTAATTTTGTTATTCTTGTCAATCTTATTGCCAATGTAGCCATAAGAGAGAATAAAAGGAGTTGTAAGCATAGAAGTATGCCGAGTATACTTGCATAATTCCCAACCTACTCTCGCATTCCGTCCAAAATGAATATTGTCATCATGCTCAAGAATAGATTTGGAAATTCTCCAATTCCTCATGTCCATCCTAATTAAATCCTGATCTTTAAGAGGCTCCTCAATTTAAAATTGTATGGTTTAAAGGACATGCCCTTAAGATTTCCTTCATCATTTAGATGGAGGTTATAAATTGCCATATAAGTTTGGATCAAAGGTAATCAAATTTGATTATTTTGAACTACCAATTCATTAATCAGGAGTTGAACGGTATTTGTTTCTTCTTTAGTTTCGGGGAAGAAGTGTTTGATGTTGTCTACTTTCATATGTTTATTGTTCTAGGTTATGGCGATAAAGGGCCATATGTATTAGCCATCCATCTCCGCATTTAAAATTTACTATATTTGTATTATCTTATTTAGAATGGGCTTAAATGTTCTTTTTCCTCCTTTTGATTTATATAGTTATATGTTTTGTTATTTAAGAATAGTAGATAACATGCGAAACTTGATACAGAGACCATTCACAAGACTTATAGTGGGTTTGATAGTAGTGAAATGTTAACCATACAATTAAATTAACTAAATTATATTTATTTAAACTTTAAATGAATTTTTGTTGGGCCCGGGTCCCGAGTCCCCAATTCCCGAGGCAGTCCCTCAGGTCGCGCCTGCGACGGGCGCTCCATATACCTTCGGACCCGATCCCAACATCCATACACAAAACCATTCGATTCGTATAACAATATATATACTCGTACATATACATCTTCTACACATGCATTCTAAACATGCATTACTCATCTCAAATTCATAAAACATATACCATTGTCATTCTAAGGAATTCAACCAGTATTTTTTAAAGATAACATAATACAAAATGAAATTTAATCACAAAATACAAAGGTATGCTCCATGATGAAATGTCAGGGCTAACTAAAGTACTAACTTAAGACAAGCTCCTAACTAGCTCAAGTTTCGATGCCTGAAGGTCGACAATCATCTCGATCCGCACTTTGAGGAGGGAAGAGTAATGGGGTGAGCTGCGAAGCTCAGTGGCATATACGTTTATAGCCATTGGCAACGAGCCACACAATCAAGCAATATAAATTTATACACAAGCTCATAGCGATTAATATTCATCAATTGATTCACATTCATATAAACATATGTCATGCAATTTCGTTTTCAACATAACAATCATTATGCAACAAGTCTATCAAATCCATCATATGTTATGCTCATCAAATCAATCGTATGCACAATCAATTGGCTCGAGAGTTCCAGAACGATCCGGATAAACCAAGGTAAATCCGTAAAACTATCCGAGTCCGATTTCTCAAGGATCTCGTTGCCACAAGCGGGCAGCCGGGAGAAGGCTTTACTGTCAACGTGCACGTGACTCCATCCGTAACTCTCTTACCCAAACAAATCACATAATCCATTCGATTCATGCTCAAAGCATTTTCACAGTTTTCTAATTTCTCATTCTTGTCCATTTCCATACGGCCTATCAAGCCATGCAAAATCATAATCAAAGGCATATTCAATATTTCTCATGTAATTCAATACAAGTAATGTCATATAATGCAAGCAAGCACACATCAGGTAATTTGCCCATACACACAATAACCATAAACATATTACCCACCTAGAATCGCTTGAGTATCAGACTCACTGTTGTCCTTCCTCTTGCGATTGGGTCAAATCAGCTTGGTTCCCTATAATAAACCAAGTTTCCATACAATTAATATCCATAGCAAATATTCCAATAAGCTTGACAATCAAAATAATCTGCGACTTTCATCTAAAATCCCGAACCCTTCGAAATAAATTCCAAACTTCCCTTCTTCATACAACTCGTAGTCCTTTATTTCCAGATCACAACGGATCCAAAATCACCTCAATCGGACATCTACACCAAAAGATATCCCCAAAAATGTAAAAATCTCACTTTCGGATAACAGGGGGCTCGCAGCGGCGAAGCTGCGGCGAACGGCCTGCTCGTCGCGGCGACCACAAATGTGCACCGCGGCGTGCACTCTACTCGCACGTCGCGACGAACCGTCCCCCACACGTCGCGGCGAATTTAATTTTCACTCGTCGCGGCGTGTTCATACTCACGTCGCGACGTACGGGCCTGGAGAACGACTCCGAACCCGACTTTTCTGCATTTTCACAATTCAATCCTTCTCCAAACACAAATGCAACACACACAAATGCAACACAAATAAGGCATAGATCAAGGCTTCTACTACAGTTCTAACCCATTCTAAGCTTCCAATCCATCCTAAAATCATCAACCCAACGATTTATCTATATTTTTCACCCAAAACCCTAAATCATCGATTATGCTCAATCCAAGCTATCTTAATGTTTAATCCATCCAAAAACAAGATAGAAAGATGCTAAACTTACCGGAAAGCGCTTCCAAACAGTCAGAAACCTTAGAAATCGAAGCTCTCTTTTCTCTCCTCTTCTTCCTCCACCGTCGGCTACTCCCTTCTTCTTCTTCTTCTATTTTCCTTTCTTTCTTTTCTTTTCTATTCTATTTCTTTCCTTTAAAAACCTAAGGAGTGGACAAAGACCATTTTACCCCTCCTCATAAGCCAAAATCCATTCCAACATAAGTAAACTTCCTAAAATGCCCTCACACATTTTTACCCTATAATCTCCATGTAAAACGACATCATAACGAATTAGGCTCAAATAAACCGAATTTATGAACTAATACTCCCAATAACTCAAACTAAGGCATAAAACCACAATTATCACAATTCATGCCTAATATCATCATAAAAAAAATTTTGGGGTCTAACATTTCTCCCCCTCTTAAAAGAAATTTCATCCTCGAAATTTACCTGAATCGTCAAAGAGATGCGGATACTTTTCCCGCATGGCTTCCAATGGCTCCCATGTAGCCTCCTCTATCAAATGGTTCCTCCAAAGGACTTTGACTAACTGAACCGTCTTGTTCCTAAGGACCTTGTCCTTGGTATCCAAAATCTCCACCGGTTGCTCCTCATAACTCAGATCATCTCGCAACTGAACCTCACTAACCTGGATGATATGAGAAGGATCCGATCTATACCTTCTCAATATGGACACATGAAAAACTTCGTGAATCTGCGATAACTCCGGAGGTAATGCCAATCTGTAGGCGAGTGGTCCAATCCTCTCAAGGATTTCATAAGGACCCACATACCTCGGACTCAACTTACCCTTCTTGCCGAATCTCAATACTCCTTTCCAAGGAGATGTCTTAAGGAACACTTTCTCACTGACTTCATACTCCGTCTCCTTTCGGTGAGCATCAACATAACTCTTCATCCTATCCTGTGCTGCCTTAAGCCGCTGCTTAACCAAATTGATTTTCTCAACCGTAGTCTGAATCAATTCCGGTCCTACCAATTGCCTCTCTTCTTCTTCGTCCCAACAGATCGGAGTCCTACATCTTCGCCCATACAATGCCTCATACGGAGCCATTTAAATGCTCGAATAGTACGAATTGTTATAAGCAAATTCGACCAACGGCAAATGCTCATCCCAAGCTCCTCTGAAATCCATCACACAAGCCCGAAGCATCCCCACAAGTGTCCGAATAGTCCTCTCTGATTGACCATCCGTCTGAGGGTGAAAAGCCGTACTAAAATTCAGCTTCGTCCCCAAAGCTTCTTGCAAACTACCCCAAAATCTCGAAGTAAACCGCGGATCTCGGTCTGACACAATCGAATATGGAACTCCATGCAGCCTCACTATCTCATCGATATACTTCTTTGCTAGCACATGCAAAGAATCAGTCTGCTTGATCGCCAAAAAGTGGGCTGACTTGGTCAACCGATCCACTATAACCCATATGGCATCATGCCTCCTGCTGGTCCTAGGCAAACCCATCAAAAAGTCCATAGTCACCCTTTGCCACTTCCACTCCGAAATAGGCAACGGCCTCAACTTGTCTGGAAGGTGCACGGTGTTCACTTTGACTTACGACACACTAGACACTTCATCGACAAACTCTGCTATATCCCTCTTCATGCCTCTCCACCAAAAATGCTCTCTCAAATCTCTGTACATCCTGGTGCTACCCGGATGCATGGCATAAGGCGCATTGTGTGCCTCATCCATGATCTCATCTTTAATCTCCTGCGTATCTGGAATACACAATCGGTTCCCCACTGTCATAAGCCCATCATCCTGCACATCTATCTCAGAAACCTTACCCTTCTGAATTTCATCCCTGAGTCTGCTCAAATCCGCATCTTAAGCCTGCAATTTCCTAACCTTTTCCTTAAGAATCGGCCTCACTCTGAAATTAGCGAGAAGACACTCCGACTCCTCCTGCTTCAAGCTTATCTTAAGCTTGGCCATCTCTTCCAATAAAGGAAGATACACCGATCGAACATGAGCAATCGAAGACTTCCTGCTCAAGGCATCCGCCACAACATTGGCCTTGCCCGGATGGTACTCAATCAACAGATCATAATCCTTAAGTAGCTCAATCCACCTTCTCTGCCTCAAATTCAGTTCCTTCTGACTCAACAAATACTTCAGACTCTTATGATCAGTGAAGATCCAAGTCTGAACTCCATACAAATAATGCCTCCAAATCTTCAAGGCAAAGATCACAGCTGCTAACTCCAAATCATGGGTTGGATAATTCAGCTCATAAGGCTTCAACTGCCTCGAAGCATAAGCAATCACCCGATCTCCCTGCATCAAAACACATCCAATGTAACATCCCCTCTCCTATAGGAAAAGGGTATTTTGGTAATTAGGACGGGTTCGGGATATTAAATTATATCTCGGCATGCGCATACAGCGTATAGCCTTTCTGATTACTGATTGGTTGCACATGCACACAGTATACATGCATGCATGACATTTTAAACAGGTTTTAAATTGAACTTCTGTGTGAAATTAATGGAGTAATTGAGTTTGGAAAATTATTTGGATTGCACCATAAATTGTTTTACATTTTTAGGGATTTTTAGGAATTTTTCTGGATTTTTCCGGAAAAAATTTCTGGACCGGAAAAATTGCCAAGTGGCGAACCGGTCAATTTTTGGTAGCGAAAATTTCTACCCAATGGCACTGTAATATTGGGTATATTATTTTGGGACTGAAATTAAGGTCATTGAAGTTAATTGGAGTAAAAATTTTGGACTGGATTAAACAAATACTACTTTGACTTTTCTTTGATTTTTTTAAACCAATGGAAACTTGCCATTTAGAAGCATCATTAAATGCTTCCTTCAATGCTCTCGGATGAGTATGTTTAAAGAAAGAAAGGATGAGATGTTAAGCCTTATTATTCCCCCATCCGAAACCCACACACTCTTCTTTACATTTAACCATTGAAATTTTGCTCCTTTTCTCATCTTTCTTGTAACTTTAAGCTACCATCTCTTAATCCATCAAAGCTAGAAGATGAGTTTGGTACATGCTTGGGAAGGGAAGGAGGTTGGTACTTTGATGTAGAAGTTAGAAGTTAGAAGTTGAAGCTTGAAGGAGGTTTTGTATTAGGTAAGTTTTCATTTAAGGTTTGAGTTTTAAATGAGATTTGCATAAGGAATTAAATGCCATGATAGTGAGGAGTGATTAATAAAAGGGTTTAAAGCATGTATTAGGTTCATGTAGGCATTAAAGTGATGATTATTATGATTTGAAGAAATGGGTATGAGGCTAGGTGAAGATGTATTGAAATTAATGATATGGTTTGATTTTGAGTTGAGTATGGATGATTATTTGAGTATATGAATTGAGGAATTTAATGCTGCCAATTTTTCAGTATTAGCCCTAGTATATGTATGACTGTAGTAATATTTAATTTGTATTTATTTGGATGTCTAGTGATGTGAAAAAGGCATTGGAAATGTTAGAACTAAGGTTAACATTAAATCTGGAAAGTTAGGGTTGAAATTGATGTTACTGATTTATTCATAACTTATTGTGTAGGAATGAAAATGAGGTAAGGTTAGTGGCTACTGAAACTTTGGGATGTTGGCTTCAATTTAGTGTGAAATAGGTGTTGTTGAATTTCAATGATAGAAGGGTGAATTTTTGCATGGAAAGTTACTGTTCCATTGCCTATGAACAGTAACCGCAACTATGACATCTGAGTTTTGTTGATTTTTATGAATTAATGGAGATGGAATTAGGGAAAATGGTCTTCATGGAAGTTGTAGCATATTGAATTATCTTTCCATTTCTACTGATCTTGCTATTTTTAGAATTTTATATTGGGAGATATGAATTGATTACTAATGACTGGTTTTGAGCATTTTGGATGAAACCTAGTCTAAGTGTGATTTTGTGAGTTTTCGGATTGGAGGCAATTTTAACATTTTATGTGGACTGAATTGGTGTGAGTGAGCTTCTGAAGAATTGTAGAGGAAGAGATTACCTTGAAATTGATATATGGTATGTAATTTTTAGAAGTCATAATTGGGAGTTATGATTTTTCAAAAATTGACCCTACATCAGGTTATGAATGGCTGATCATAACAGTAGCTTCCATAACAGTTTTGAAATTGATAGAGATCGAATTGGATAATGAGTGCCTCATGAAAATTGAAGTTTGAGATGTTATCTTTTCAGGGATATAAAGTTCGGATTTTACTGACTTGTATACAGGGAGTTATGCTTGTTATAAGGTTACTACCCAAATTGGAGGATTTCAGGGACAGTAACATTAGATGAGTTAATTGACTTGTTTAGCAATAGAATTTGATTTTGGATTGTTCATGAAAGTTGTTGAAGACATTGTGAACTTATTAACCATATTTTTGTGGTAATTTATTACTGAAGAATCATTGAGTTATGAAATTGCCACTGTACTGCCCTGTGTTGAGGGAAATTGAGTAGGCAGTAGGTTTGATGGAGTTTTTGACACCCTTAGGGTTGGAATTGATTTTTATGGTCTTCTTGAGAATTGTAGAGCTTTTCATAAGCTTTCCAACAAGGTATAGTTTGCATTTTTCATAAATGTGTAGAAAGAGTTATGGGTGTTGGAAGTTTGGTTGGAAATCAGAAAATGAAGGGGAAAATAAGGGTTTTATATAAAAATATAAATTGTTGAGTTTTGGTTTCTTTCGTGAATAACTTTTCCGTCCGACGTCCGATTGACCTGATTCTTGAGGCATCGGATTTATTGAATATTTAATTTCATTTTCTGAGAGATTCGGGATTTTAGGCGGAATTTGACGTATACAGGTAGCAGACGGTGAATCACTGTTTTATTTAATTGGGGACCTATAGAGGTCCGAATTGCGCACCGTCAGTGCCTATGGATTTCTAATTTTTAATAGAATTTTATTATGAGGAAATATTGAATTAAGGCCGGGATGCCACGAACATGAATAATACACATTTGACTGATTTCATGTGCATTGTTTAGTCATTTATACCGATGGTAATGGTTATTCATTTAACTTGCTATAGAGGCTCAAGTGGACCGTCGTTCCACGGACTTGGCAGAGACTTCCCGGCACTAGCGTGAAAGTTATTAGGTGAGTAACCTAGTTGGTTATTCCAATCTATGTGTTTACTGTGATTGATTGCCCTACGGGGATTACGTGGATTATAACTGTGATTTGATTGCCCTACGGGGATTACGTGGATTATATGTGGCATTACTGACTGCGATTTACATGAGGCAACTGTCTAATTGGACTGCATATTTGGACTGTGTATTATCATGTTTACTGCTATGGACCATGTGCATTCATGCACAAATGCATCACACTGTTAAAGAAGAAAGTTGTGAACCGAGACGCCACTGTACTGAACCGAGCCTAGAGCTCGATATACTGAACCGAGCCTCGAGCTCGACGGGAGATAATTCTCCTGACGCGTCTATCTGATCACCATTATGCTTTCGGTCACAATACTGAAATGAACTGGAAAAGAGTCACATGTGCATTGCATACTGGACTGAATATTTGGAAATGTTTTGACTGGTTCTTATACACTGTTCTGTGATTTGTATACTGTATAAGTGTACTGTGATTGTTTCAATCGTGTGTTTTGTATAATTATTGAATGAGTACTGTATCATGCTTATGTGATGCATGAATTGGGAGAACCATCGATGATGGTTTCTCATTGAGTTCGCAAACTCATCCAAAATTGCAACTTATTTTTCAGGCCTTAGTGTAGACAGATAGCTCCCTCAGGACTGTAGAGCCGTATACTGTGGATTGGCGAGAGTAGCGATGGCTCAAAGGTCGGTCAGCTGGGCTTTCTTTTGGAAACCTATAGTTAGATCTGTCTTTTGTACATTACAGTATGTCATTTAGTGAGTAGTGTTTTGGAGCATGTAAACTAAACATATTGATGTTTGTAAATTATCGAGTTTTGAGTGAATGAAATGGAATCTAATTTGGTTTTAAAAAGTGGTCAATTTCTTATTACTGTCTTATGATTGTGATGCCATGAGGAGTGTAGTGGTTGTTGTCGGTAGTGGTCTCTTGTCGTAGGATATGTATTGGAATGACCTACAGGCGTTCCGATGGATACCCTATGGTAAGGGGGCGCTACATCCAAGACCCTTCCTCGAAGCATCACTATACACCGAATAACCTTCCTCTCCCGAAGGTAAAACCAAAATCGAAGCACTCGTCAATCTGAGCTTGAGCTCCTCGAAGCTTCTCTGACACTCATCACTCCAAACAAACTTCTGGTTCTTCCTCAGTAACTTTGTCATCGAAGCGGTTATCATGGAGAATCCCTCCACGAATCTCCGGTAATAGCCTGCCAAATCCAGAAAACTCCTCACCTCTGCCATATTCTTCGGTGCTTCCCAACTCACCACAGCTTCTATCTTCTTTGGATCCACATGAACTCCTTGCTCTGAGATCACGTGTCCAAGAAATGAAACTTCTCTCAGCCAAAATTCGCATTTATTGAATTTGGCATACAATTCATTGCTCCTCAAAGTCTCCAAAGCCATCCTCAAATGTTCCTCATGCTGCTCATCACTCTTGGAATACACCAAGATATCATCAATGAAGACAATGATAAATTGGTCCAAGAATGGCTTAAATACCCGATTCATCAAATCCATAAACGCTGCCGGAGCATTCGTCAATCCAAAGGGCATCACCAAAAACTCAAAATGCCCATACCGAGTCCTAAAAGCAGACTTCGGCACATCCGACTCCTTAATCCTCAACTGGTGATAACCCGATCTCAAGTCGATCTTAGAGAAGACTCTCGCTCCTTGCAATTGATCAAACAAATCATCAATGCGAGGAAGCGGATACTTGTTCTTCACAGTAACCTGATTCAACTTTCTGTAGTCTACACACATCCATAACGATCCATCTTTCTTCTTCACAAATAGCACCGGAGCTTCCCAAGGCGAAGAGCTCGGTCGAATATACCCTTTCTCCAACAATTCCTCCAATTGCTCCTTAAGCTCTTTCAATTCCTCCGGAGCCATTCGGTAGGGCGGAATCGAAATCGGCCTTGTACCTGACAAAAGCTCAATGGGAAACTCAATTTTTCTAGCTGGCGGTAGTCCTGGCAATTCCTCGGGAAAGACATCCGAGTATTCCCTGACTACTGGAATATCCTCCAACTTTCCTCTATCAGCTTTGGAGTCTATCACATAAGCTAAAAACGCCTCACAACCCTTACTCATCATCTTTTCTGCTGTCAAAGCTGAGACAATCCTGGGCGGACTCGCTTTCCTGACCCCAGTAAACACTACTCTTCTACCGTCATCCAATTCAAACTCCACTGTTTTCTGCTTACAATCCAAACGGGCATTGTACCTTTCTAATGTATCCATGCCCAAAATCACATCTAAACCACTCATCTTCAGTGGCATCAAATCGACCACTAGAAGTTCTCCACCAATGCGAATCTCACAACCTCTAAACACTTGACTAATCACAATATACTGACCGATTGGAGTACTCACAATCAGCGGAGTATCCAAAGGGCTCACAATCAAATCACACACAGGTTTACTCGACGAAACAAACGAGTGAGTAGAACCTGGATCAATCAACACAATCACGAAGATCGGAAAATAAGCATCTTGCACCCGTGACAACATCTGGTGCAGTCTCAGCATCCTCCCTAGTCATCGCAAACACCCTAGCTGGTGCCTGCCCTCTCGGTCTCCCCGAAAGATTCACCCTCTTAGCCGCATCAGAACTGCCCACTTCTGTCACAATCCTCTGTCCTATAGTCTCTGTCCTCCTCGGAGCTTGCATCTGACCTCTCTCCTGTCGTGGAGGCTGAGGACACTCTCTCGCAATGTGTCCCTTCTCCCATAGTTGAAACAAGCTCCCGCTACCTAAAGCACTCTCCTCATCGAACTCTCCCAAAGGTGCTCGCGACGGGACGAATGACCTATCTCTATCTCCCCTTCTACTACCACCCACCATTGAAGCTTGGTGAGAAATAGTAGAAGTCCTCATCGGCCTAGGTTAGCTCGCACCATTGCTCCTCTCCTCTGAATGAACTGGGAAGCTTCTAGCACTCCTGTCTGGCATAGGAGTACTAGTGCTACCTCCTCTCCTGGACTTCTCTCTGCCCTTTCTCTTCTTGTTCACAGCACTCTTGATATTCTCTATATTTTCAACTCTTAGAGCTGCCTCAACCAGCTGCTGGAAATCACAGAAATTCTGCACAATCACCTTCTCTCTGATGGCCAGGTGTAGACCTGACTCAAACCGGCGACATCTGGCAGCCTCGCTCAGCATCAAATCCGAAGCATACCGGGATAGCTGTGTGAACCGGTGCTTATACTCGCTGACATTCATATCCCTCTGAGTCAAACTGAGGAACTCCCTCTGCTTCTGCTGAACATATACCTCGGACAAGTACTTCTTCCTGAAAGCAACCACAAAATCCTGTCATGCTAACCCCATCTTGGCCTCATCGACTCCTCGCATGCAGTCTCCCACCAGAGAAGTGCATCCCCCTGAAGCAAGCTAGCAGCATAAATGACTCTCTCGTCATCCTCACACTCCATCTGGTCCAGCACTCTCTCTATCTTTCTCAGCCATGTCTCGGCTTCTTCAGGATCGGATGTCCCAAAGAAATCAACTGCTCCATACTTTCTCAATCTATCAAATCGTCTGCCCTTCTGAACTGGGGCTGACGCAGAAGGCTGTGGCATCTGACCCATAGCCTGCACGAATGCCTGAGTAAACGCCTGAAACAATCTAGGATCCAATGGAGGCACTGGCTCCTGTGGAATTGGAGACTCCTGAGTCTGCGAAGGAAGGGGCTCACTACCTAGCCCTACAGAAGCTTCAGCATTCCCTGGGGCTACGGACTCGTCAGTCCTCTCCTCTCTAGTTGGAGAATCAGGTGCAGCAGATCCTTGCATCACTCCTCGTGTCCTTCTACGATGTGGCATTGTACTTCTTCAAAGGTAAACACTAAGGATTAGCTATATGTCAATCTACATGTATGCATGATATGCATGTCACTTAATCAATGCAATAATCAATCATATATCAAACAAGTTGTCCTATATGCATTCTAAGCCGAGGACACCTAAACCTAGGCTCTGATACCAAACATGTTGGGCCCGAGTCCCGAGTCCCCAATTCCCGAGGCAGTCCCTCAGGTCGCGCCTGCGACGGGCGCTCCATATACCTTCGGACCCGATCCCAACATCCATACACAAAACCATTCGATTCGTATAACAATATATATACTCGTACATATACATCTTCTACACATGCATTCTAAACATGCATTACTCATCTCAAATTCATAAAACATATGCCATTGTCATTCTAAGGAATTCAACCAGATTTTGAAAGATAACATAATACAAAATGAAATTTAATCACAAAATACAAAGGTATGCTCCATGATGAAATCTTTGGTGGGCTAACCAAAGTACTAACTTAAGACAAGCTCCTAACTAGCTCGAAGTTTCTGATGCCCTGCAAGGTCGACAATCGTCTCGATCTGCACCTGAGGAGGGGAGAGTAATGAGGTGAGCTGCGAAGCTCAGTGGCATATACGTTTATAGCCATTGGCAACGAGCCACACAATCAAGCAATATAAATTTATACACAAGCTCATAGCCAGTTAATATTCATCAATTGATTCACATTCATATAAACATATGTCATGCAATTTCTGTTTCTCAACATAACAATCATTATGCAACAAGTCTATCAAATCCATCATATGTTATGCTCATCAAATCAATCGTGTATGCACAATCAATTGGCTCGAGAGTTCCGTAAACGATCCGGATAAACCGAAGGTAAATCCGTAAACTATCCGAGTCCGATTTTCGAGGATCTCGTTGCCCTGGCGGGCGGTAGGGAGAAGGCTTTATGTCAACGCGTGGCGTGACTCCATCCGTAACTCTCTTACCCAAACAAATCACATAATCCATTCGATTCATACGCCAAAGCATTTTCACAGTTTTCTAATTTCTCATTCTTGTCCATTTCCATACGGCCTATCAAGCCATGCAAAATCATAATCAAAGGCATATTCAATATTTCTCATGTAATTCAATACAAGTAATGCCATATAATGCAAGCAAGCACACATCAGGCAATTTGCCCATACACACAATAACCATAAACATATTACCCACCTAGAATCGCTGAGTATCGACTCCTGCTGTCCTTCCTCTTGCGATTGGGTCAAATCGGCTTGGTTCCCTATAATAAACCAAGTTTTCATACAATTAATATCCATAGCAAATATTCCAATAAGCTTGACAATCAAAATAAGCATTAAAGGTCTATCTGCGACTTTCATCTAAAATCCCGAACCCTTCAAAACAAATTCCAAACTTCCCTTCTTCATACAACTCGTAATCCTTTATTTCTAGATCACAACGGATCCAAAATCACCTCAATCGGACATTTACACCAAAAGATATCCCCAAAAATGTAAAAATCTCACTTTCGGATAACAGGGGGCTCATGGCATGTAACGGCTGCTTTCGTCATGGCGACCGAAGTGTGCTTGCAGCAGGCCTACTCGCACGTCGCGGCGAACACAGGTTCGCACGTCGCAACGAACCGTCCCCCACACGTCGCGGCGAATTTAATTTTCACTCGTCGCGACGAACTCACACGTCGCGGCGTGTTCATACGCACGTCGCGACGAACTCACACGTCGCGGCGTGTTCATACGCACGTCGCGACGTACGGGCCTGGAGAACAACTCCGAACCCGACTTTTCTGCATTTTCACAATTCAATCCTTCTCCAAACACAAATGCAACACACACAAATGCAACACAAATAAGGCATAGATCAAGGCTTCTACTACAGTTCTAACCCATTCTAAGCTTCCAATCCATCCTGAAATCATCAACCCAACGATTTATCTATATTTTTCACCCAAAACCCTAAATCATCAATTATGCTCAATCCAAGCTATCTTAATGTTTAATCCATCCAGAAACAAGATAGAAAGATGCTAAACTTACCGGAAAGCGCTTCCAAACAGTCAGAAATCTTAGAAATCGAAGCTCTCTTTTCTCTCCTCTTCTTCCTCCACCGTCGGCTACTCCCTTCTTCTTCTTCTTCTATTTTCCTTTCTTTCTCTTTTCTTTTCTATTCTATTTCTTTCCTTTAAAAACCTAAGGAGTGGACAAAGACCATTTTACCCCTCCTCATAAGCCAAAATCCATTCCAACATAAGTAAACTTCCTAAAATGCCCTCACACATTTTTACCCTATCATCTCTATGTAAAACCACATCATAACGAATTAGGCTCAAATAAACCGAATTTATGAACTAATACTCCCAATAACTCAAACTAAGGCATAAAACCACAATTATCACAATTTATGCCTAATATCATCATTAAAAAAAATTTTGGGGTCTAACAATTTCACTATTATGACAAGATTCAAGACTAGCAATTGTAACAAAATAGACAAAATATTAGCAATATCAACAACCAAACTTGAAATAGAATAAGTGATAGTGACTAGAAAGAAATTTTCTAGACATTGAAAACAAAACAAACAAACAAACACTTCCAATCTCTAGCCATTAGATGGATGAACTATCGAAATAAATTCAAGATAGATCATTCCATTAATAATGACTATAAGAAAATGCTTTCATCCTTATCTCATACGATATACAATGAAATGAATTTATAATAATTTCATCAATCGGCATACTTAAGAAACACTTTATAATCATAAATTAGCATTATAGAAGCTAAAGTCCCATAAGCATTTAAATTTTCCTTCAACCAAATGTTTAACTTTAACATTAAATTTTAAACTTGATCAATGGAACTTCTAATGATAAGATGAAAACTCAACAAAATCTAAATAATACATACATACATACATATATAGATGTATATATATTTATTTATTTATTATTCTATGTAAAAAAGTTAGCTCTAGATACAAAAATAGATAGCTATAATAAACATCATACATTAAAAATTAATTGCTTGCCAAAATAAGTTCTATATACACAAACGACTAGTCTCAATGTGCATCATATACAAAAATAGCTAGGCATAATAATGTTAGTGTATTTTTCTTTTCTTTTCTTCCTTTATGTTGGTCTTTGTTTCAATTGGCTATTATGACTATCAAGAGCATTGTCATGTATCTATTTGAACATTTTCTTGCTTTTATGCCTTATGCAAATGACTTAATTAGCTATCTTAATTAAATAAGTAGGAGGTAAACACTACATAGAAAAAATGTAAATCATCTCAATATTTAATATTTAATTTAATGATTAAAATTTAAATTTTAATAAGAAGATTATAAATCACCTCAATTTAAAAAGAAATACACGATAATTTGTTAATATTACTTAAAATAGATTTTATCATGTGAATCTAAATTATTAATTTAGTAAACAATTCATATAAAAGGCATAATTTATGAATCATTATATATTTAATAATTTAATTAATATCTATTCGAAATTAATTTATACAAATTTCCCCGTATTTAAAGGCTTTAATTTCTGGACCAAACGTAGCTTTCGGATTAGTAGCATATATAGTCTTGAGTTAGATGTGATTAAGATGATTTTATTTTACAAAACATAATTCAAGCTAAGTCATTATATGTATAGTTGAAGTTCAAATTCTACATGTAGATCTATCGGACAAAGAGGGGAGGGAGGAGAAGGGACTTACCTTTCGAAGACCGGTGGCGTTGGAGGAGACGACTGGGCGACACGCGGCGGCGACCGGCGACGGTGGAGTCGAAGGTTGGAGGAGAACCGTCGAAAGGAGAAGAGAGAAGGAAGAACGGAGGAGGTCTGCGCGCTGGAGAGGAAGAAAGGAGGAAGAAGGAGGGTTTATTCGTTTTTCAAAACGACGTCGTTTTGGTTTTAATGAAGGGCGAAAATCGGATGTATTTACCGACCACTTTATCGACCGAATAGTCTGTCAGTAAATTTCCTCCACGAAATTCAGCGATGGAATATTGGACCGTCGCAATGCCTTTTCTCCACAACTATCTTTCCCGACGGCGTCGCATTTTCGGTCGGTGATTGTAACGGTTTTCATACCGTCAGTAATATTCTATTGCAATTCAACATTTTTCTTGTAGTGTTAGTCGATGATAATGATTACATTCGTATACTTAAAAATGATAATAAAATAATATATGATTGGGTAAAAATGCATTTTATAGACTATGCATATGACCACATATAATTTGACAATGAAGTTTCATACGTTTATCAACAATCATTCTAACTATTTCAATGCCTATATCGAAGAGGTTCACGACAAAACTATCTTATGAGTTTTTCAAATTGAATGCATTTCAATTGTGTTGATAATTCTGTTGAACCAAGAGGAACAAGAGGGTTTTTACTTGGTTACTTTTTATAGTGAGTTGATAAATGCAAATTCATTTGGAGGCTTGCAACTCGTCCTGTTGTATCCTCTATAGCAACTCCTACAGATGACCTTAGAACATTATCTTTTCATTAAGAAGTCTTCAACTGACAGTATCAAGTTGAGCATAAATTTGATGAAGACAATGTAATATATACATAAGTGCCTAGAGCAGCATGTAACAACTAAATTCAACAAAAAGATGCCTACAATCAGTAAGCACATAAGTATAGCTTGTTTGTTTCTCTTATTTTGCAGTTGCAAGGCTTTTCTACCTTCTTACAAAAAAAATCATTACAAAACAAAAACAAGACTTTTCATTAAGAAGGTGGGATCGTTTTGTTTACCTGTAATCTAATCCCTCTGCTTAAGGTTAGTTTAACGTTTAATTAAAATGATGGATCTTACAAATACAATAATGAAATAAATTTTTTTATTTAATTAAAATCTGGTTAAAATTTTCCAGTAGGGTCAGGTTAAATTTTAATATTTTCCAAAAATTAGGAAAAATAACTCTAAAATATTAGGGTCAAATTTAGGATATAAAGTGATACTTTTGCCTCCGTATTGGACAAAAAAGAAGTACTCGAGTTTCAAGAAACGAGAAAACTTTATTCTCGCGGTGGACGGAGATGAGTATTGCGAAAGATGGTCATGGAGTTAACGGAATCCTTTCCTTCTCACAAAAACAACAATACTTCTTCTTGCCGATTTCCGCTCTTACTTGCTCGCTCTCGTTCCCGTGGACGGCGTCGGAGCTACACTGGAACTGCCGTGGTGATCGTCGCAGCCCTTCTCGTCTCCACCACCGCCTGGCTCTCTCTCGTCTTCTCCAGCGCCACCGCCCATCGCTTTCATCGCTTCACCAAGTGGGACGGTAGTCCTCGTAGTACTTCTACTTTTCCTCACATCACCACTGATAAACCTCTCTTCAAAAACAACAAGAAGGCACCCTCTGTGCCTTCAGTCCCACTCTCCTTCACTCGCGGCCGTCACACTCGTCTCCCATCTCCGGGACTCAATCTCAATCTCTCTGACTCGGAGTTGGGGCTGACTCACATAGTATTTGGCATAGCTGGATCTTCCCAGCTATGGAAGCAGAGGAAAGAGTTCGTGAGACTCTGGTGGCGTCCAGACAATATGCGAGGACATGTTTGGCTGGAAGAACGTGTGTCCGATGAAGACTGGGACGATTCCTTGCCTCCAATCATGATTTCCGAGGACACTTCGCGGTTTCGCTATACTAATCCCACTGGTCACCCTTCCGGTTTAAGGATTGCTCGCATTATCTCAGAAAGTTTCCGTCTTGGTTTGCCTAATGTTCGGTGGTTTGTTTTGGGTGACGATGATACGATTTTCAATGTTGATAATTTGGTGGCCGTTCTAAGTAAATATGATCCCTCTGAGATGGTGTACGTTGGTGGTCCTTCTGAGAGTCACTCTGCTAACACTTACTTCAGCCACTCAATGGCCTATGGTGGAGGTGGGATTGCCATTAGTTATCCACTCGCGGATGCTCTTTCTAGCATCCTGGACAAGTGTCTTGAGAGATACCATAAGCTTTATGGAAGTGATGATCGTCTCCACGCCTGCATTTCTGAGCTTGGCCTTTCATTATCCAGAGAGCATGGCTTTCATCAGGTATACTCTTTCTTATGTTTTTTATTCAATGACCATTCATTAAAAAGAATTGCTTGTTGAGTAATGATGATTTTTGTACAATGGAGATTTATAGATGAGTACGCAAGTTAATCTGTAACTTAGGCATTCAATTCAAAATAAATCCAGTGGATTTAGAATGAATTATTTGATAAATCAATTGCAAAATGCTTTTCTGCTTATTCTATTATTGATAAATAATCATATTACGACGTCTGATTAGATAATTACCTAGGACATACGGAAGTGTATCTAAAACTCTTTCTTTTCATCACACTACTTTTATTTTAGTTTTTGAAATTTGATCTAGTTATTCGAAACTGGAATTCTCATTTCTCTGCTTCCGACTTTTAATATCTGTGCTCTCCAAGGAAAGGGGAGGATTTAACCCTTCCATTTAAAAAACGGCTGTAATGTTGCCTGTCTTATTTTGACAGTGGGATATTAGAGGCAGCGCACATGGTCTTTTAGCATCGCACCCAATCGCTCCCTTTGTGTCAATCCACCATGTTGAAGCCGTTGATCCTTTTTACCCTGGCTTAACTTCCTTGGAAAGTTTGAAGCTTTTCACCAAAGCCATGAAAATTGATCCTATCAGCTTTTTGCAGCGTGCTATCTGCTATGACCATTCACAGCACCTTTCTTTTTCTGTCTCACTTGGTTATGTTATTCAAGTATTCCCAACCATTTTGCACCCTCATGTGATTGAACGCTCAGAGAAGACATACTCTGCTTGGAATGGGATCAGTCACCGAAATGAGTTTGATATGGATACCAGGGATCCTCAAAGATCTATTTGTAAAAGGCCCATCTTGTTTTTCTTGAAGGATGTAGGTAGACAAGGGAATTGCACGCTGGGTTCATATGCTCGGACCAGGCAAAAAGATTATTTGAAAAGAAGACTGTTCTGCTTCCCTCGTTCACCTCCCCTTCCATTTGTCAAGAATATCCGGGTGTTAGGTTATCCTCTAAGAAAGAATTGGCATTTGGTGGGTTCCTAATCCGTAAATGTCTTCTTGTGATAACTAACTTCTTTTTCTCTTCATTTTCTATTATTCTGTCATTTCTTAAATGATATTTCTAATATGTGTGAACAGGCACCACGCCGCCCCTGTTGCAAATTGAATCAAACAAATGATGAGCTTCTTACAGTGTCTGTTGAGCAGTGTGAGCAGGGATCTTTTGGTTCTTTTATCAGTTTAATGTAAATCTGCAGACCTGGATACAATGGACTTACATGTTATTGTTCATCTTGGAGATGATTATGTGCTTGAAGATCAGCCTTTTCTACCTTGCTATCGCAAGTTGTTTGATGACATTTCATGTTATTGGTGGGTGGCCATCCCAAATTAACGAATTGATGAGAGTCTATTGTCGAGCACAGCAGAGATTATTATGAGCTTGTGAACGTCGGCTTGTGAATTACATCCTTTACCACCTTCTTTTTTTAAAAAAAATTCAGAAGGTAAATAATTATTACAAACTAACTTTGAAACTTGCAGGTTAGTTTAGAGAAATTATTAGTTACACATGATAAATGTTTTATTTTGTTTCTTCTCTAACTTTCTGATGTAGCGGTGATTATCTCCTTCTTGTTCAAACTTGGGGCTTGTTTGTTTTCATTTTCAAATTTAGTAAAAAATATGTTTATTTGAGTTTCTAGTTTATAACCACTACAGAAAGTGGTTTTAGTTTTTAATAATCTGATTTATTATTAATTAAATATTTTTTAATTATTTGGTATATTAATCATTATTATGGATTATGAATTTTGTAATTAAATTAAATATAATTAATTTAATAATTATTAATAAATATAATCAAATTCAAAATATCTTTAAAATGTATAAATTTTAAATAAAATTTAGATTTAATAATTAAAATATATATTAATTTATCAATAAAATTTAATTTTAAAATTTTTATTTTAATAAGAAAAATAAAATTATTAATAATTTATTAATAAATAATATATAAGAGATTAAAATAAATTTAATAAATTAAAATAATTTATCTTTAAATTTTTTAATTGAAAGAAAAAAAACTAAAAATAGAAAAAAAAAATAAAAATTATAACCAAAAAGACAAAAATAGAACTATACCACACCTCAACAAATGACTTGAGTAGACAAGTCTTCTATTGTGCCACACAATGAATGTAGCATTAATACAGCCGGCATCCTCCTAGATGTATTCAGGGTTAGCTCTTGAGCGTTCTATTTTGTTCAAGCATTTTTTTTTTTGGGTACTCAGTAGGAGAAATACAATGAACTTAAGCTACCAGTGGGGAAAATGTTACCCCTAATATATTCTCTATTAGGATAGAAAAATAACTCATAGGCAAGTTTTGATACCAATGGATGCTAAGAGTGAGAGTCTTGGCATAATTTGCTACCTAATTTATAGCTCGATTAGCTTCACAGTAGATATGCCTAACTTTCACAATCCACTAACTTTCACAATCCACTCTGAGTTGTTAAATCCCCAGGAGTAGAGTGTTGGATGGGACAAATGATGTTTCGGAGGAGGATAATATATTAACGACTATCCGTGAGTTCACGTCGAGTTCTACCTTCCGATATCCTAGCTTTCATGCAAGTTGCAAACCTAAAAAGACCCCCTACAACTAAGCACAAATAGATATATAGAAACTTATATTATACGCAAAACCCCCTATCCATATCCCGGTGTTGTCCCGGAGGAGTTCTCCTACTATCTGCGATGTGGAAGCTGTATATGTTAGGAATTTAGACCTTCCAAAACCCATACCCAAGGATATATAATAGACAAAATATCAGAAAATAACAACACAAGAGAATTTACGTGTAAACTCTCAAATCGGAGAAAAACCACGGGCACCGAGAAGAAAATTCACTATGTGAAAAATTCTTACAATCACACATTTTTTCCCTCACTCAATCCCCCAATACACCAACACACTCACAAAGAAATACACAAGACAAACTCTCCAACTGTCACCTCAAAAGAAGAATTTAACTAGAGTCAAATTTGTACTACAAATCTTTGACTTTGTTTGGTGCACTAAACAAGGAAGTAGCCACCTCCTTATATAGGTATGAGACTTGTCTCAATTGTTGTCTCCAACCAATATGGGACAACAAAGAAAGCCAAATCTCAACAATCTCTACCTTTGGCGACTTTGGTTGATCTCATAACCAAACTCCACCTCAATGAAGATCTTCTGAAAATAACATAACTCTCAATGCAGAGAATTATCATGCTTCATAGCATCATGCTCCACCATAAAAGTATACCCACTCAGAATAAACTAATTCTAAGCCTTTTACTTCGGCATATGTCGAAAATAACCTTGCCGAAAAATTATGGTGCAACTCCCATATTTGGCTTTCCTGGAAGTTCATCAGTCATCAACATAAATTCCACCATACACCTTGCATTAATGTCAAACCAATGCCCGTGTGCAAACTTGTGGATCCACTAACAGTAACACATCCTCTATCATGCCAACTTTGGGATTAGCGGCATGCCATGAGGATGTACATGCCCCCTCCCCCCTTTTAGAGAACAAGATCATCATCAATGGAGACAATATTAGCGACATTATCATTCTCTCCATTAACTGACCCAGAGCCTCTTGTCGAACCCGCTCTACCTCTCGGACAATTTTTCTTCACATGCTCAGATTGTTCACAATTCCAGCATACTACATTTTTCTTCATGGAGTTCTTCTTCCGATATTCAGCTACCATCAAAGCTGAGTGTAACATCCCGCCCCCGACAGGAAGGGTAAAATCGTAAATTTGGCATGGGATGAGATGGATTGGTGTAGGGTCCATGAACTCTGGCCACGCGGCCCCACCCTGTAGGATCCATGGACTCTGGCCATGCGACCCCCAGTCAGATCCGGACACTCTGGGCCCGCGATCTGCAGTCAGTATTGGATTCGTGAACTTGGGCCACACGATCCACTGTACAGTAAGGTATTGTCCGCTCTGGTACTTGTGTGAGTCACCACTCGAACACAAGACCTCAGGGTTTTACTTCGCTCGCAGCGAACGTCTCTTACCATTGAGCCAATTATGTAGGATCCGTGAACTCTGGCCACGCGGCCCCACCCTGTAGGATCCATGGACTCTGGCCATGCGACCCCCAGTCAGATCCGGACACTCTGGGCCCGCGATCTGCAGTCAGTATTGGATTCGTGAACTTGGGCCTACGATCCTTTGTCTGATGAGTATTGTCCCTCGGTACTTGTGTGAGTCACCACTCGAACCACAGACCTCGAGTTTACTTAGCTCGCGTGACGTCTCTTACCATTGAGCCAATTATGTAAGGTCCGTGAACTCTGGCCACGCGGCCCTACTATGGGATCCATGGACTCGGCCGTCGACCCCAGTCGGATCCGGACACTCTGGGCCGCGATCTGCGGTCGATATTGGATCCGTGAACTTGGGCCCGCGATCCAGCATGCGATGGTATTGTCCCCTCGGTACTTGTGTGAGTCACCACTCGAACCTGAAGACCTCGAGGTTTACTTAGCTCGCGTGACGCCTCTTACCATTGAGTTTTACTCGATGGTAAGAAGCGTTCATGCGGCTAAGAGTCTGTGATATGAGCAAGAAACCGAGGTCTGTGTCTGATGGTGATCAGCGTGTACCGTGCGGACAATAATGGCTCGATGGTAAGAAGCGTTGGCTGAGGGCCCAAGTTCAATGATCCAATAATGACCGCAGATCGCGGCCCAGAGTGTCCGGATTCGATCGGGTGTCGGTCGATGGAAGAGTCATGGATCACAGTGATGTACGTATGTTTGAGTTCACTGATTCTACAATTGGAATATTGAGGCTGTTCATGCATAATAGGATTGGGACACGGTATCATTTGTGCACATGAAATTACCATACATGCATACATGACATTCCGGTTTTTGTGCCTAAAGCAATTTTATTGTGATTAACGTGGTTCTTGTGTTTGAAAAATTATTTTGGTGATCCAGTGTGTTTTATATTTTAAGGATTTTAGAAATTTTTCGGATTTTTTGGAGAAAATTCCGGACCGGACAAATCGCCAAGTGATGAACCGATTGATTTTGATGGCGAAAATTTCTATCCAATGGCACTAAAATATTGGGTATATTATTTTGGGATTGAAATGAGGGCCATTGGAATTGATTGGGTCAAATTTCATTAGGGTTTCTTAAGAAATCCTATTACACGTTTTGTCCTTTTCTTATTTTTGTCTTTTCTCTTATTAGGTGACTCATCTTTCATTCATTTAATGTTTCACCATTCATCCACGACTCTTGCTTCTTGAAAGACTTAAAAACTCACCATGAAAGTTAAAAAACTTCTTATCATCCGAAAGTGCTACTCTTCTCCATCTGTTCATCTTGCTTCTAAGAGTTTAACCTAGCTTTCCTTGCAAAGTGATGATGAGAATTGTGAGCTTGTGAAGTCTAGAAGAGGGGAAGCTTGCTTAAAGTAAATCATATGTTTTTATGATGGATTTATAGTTACTTGTGATGTTACTTAAGGTTAATTGCATGGCTAAGTTGAACAAAAATGATGATTAACTTGAGTTGGGATGGTTTGAGATTGCAAAGACAGATTCGTGGCTCCACTTGTCTAATTTTTTTAAGCCGTTTAACGTTCGAATCTAGAGAAACTCAAAACATAGAAGTTGTAGAACTAGAGGTCTACTATCTCCATGAATGTTTCCACGATTTTAGGGTGACCCAAATGATAGTAATAGGCCCCTAATTGAATCGGGTTCAGAACACCAGCGAGATTGAACTAAGACCTGAAAGTTAATTATTTGAGGACCTTAGAGTTGGAATTGGATAATGAGCTCTTCTTACGAAATGTTCAAAAATGTGTCATTTAAGATCTTTATAAAGGAAATTTTAATTTGATAAGGATTCTGCTAGTTATGTCCAAATAAGTGAAGATTGTTCCTAACCTTAGTGATACAGAAGAGAACAGAAACAGGTCAGGTGTGTAAAAATCACAATAAATCCAATTTATATTATTTTCGAACCGGATTTGGATATGTGATAGCCATATGAGTTTATGAAAAATTAAACTTTGAATCACCTTAATTGGACGTGACATGAATGAGTTATAAGGTTTTAAGTCAGACAGGGTCCAATCTGTGACTGCATGTTAAAGCTGATTGTTAATGGAAGATTTGAATGTCCTTAATGACCGAATTAGACCATGGTTATAAAAGAAGAAATGTAAAGTTATGTGTTAATTAGAGGTCTGGAAAGTTTGAAAAAGATTTTCCCTATGTATAGGGAGTTATGAGTTGTTAACTATTGACTGATTTTGTACATTGTGGTGAAACCTAGCCTAAGTGTCAGATTTGTGAGCATTCTGATTGGAAGAAATTTTAGCAATTTCTGTGAATTGATTTAGCTTGAGTGATCTTCTGAAGAGTTGTAAAGGAAGAAATTATCTTGAAAATGGTATATAGCATGTGATTGTTTGAGATCAGATTTGGGAGTTATGAGTTTTCTAAAATGGAACCTGCATTAGGTTTTTAACTGCTACCCTGATCAGTCACTTGTTTGGCAGTTTTGAATTGGTTAGAGATGGAATTGGCTCTTAAGCTCTTCATGAAACTTGAAGTATGTGGTTTTATATTTCCCGTGGTATAAATTAGTGATTTTTTTGACTTGTGTACAGGGAGTTATGCTTGATAGAACATTACTGTCCAGATTGAGTACTTTCAGGGGCAGCAGCATTCACTGAATTATTTGACCTAGTTAGCCATTGAATTTGATTTCATATTGTTCATGAAAGTTGTAGATAACATTGTGATCTTCCTAAGCATATTTATTGTGTAACTTTTGACTGAAGAGAATAAAGGTTACTGAATTTACAAAGTACTGCACTGTTTTGAGAGGTTTTGAGTAGGCAGTGGCTTTGACTGGATTTTTGTCACCCTTAGGGGTGAAATTGATTTTTGATTTCTACATAAAACTTGTAGAGTTTTTCTTAATCTTTCCAACGACATATGGTTTGTAATTTTTTGAATTGTGTGGGAAGAGTTATGAATGATTGAAGTTCGGTTTGGAAAAAGAAGAAAAGGGGAGAAAGCATTTGGAACCTCGCCCCTCGCGAGGGCGACGCCTCGCGAGTCAGCTCGCCTCTCGCAAGGGCGACAGCTTGCCCTCGCGAGCCAAAAAGGAGAAATGTATATATATGTGATTTTTGTTTTAATTTTGGATTTCTGATTTCTTTGATGTATAACTTTTCTGTCCGACGTCCGATTGACCTGATTCTTGAGGCATCGGATTTGTAAAATATTGAATTTAATTTTATGAGAAATTGGAAACTTTTGGACGGAAAATTGACGTGGGTTCGGTTTATTATTTTTTGATCACTGCTTTATTTATTTTTGGATCTATAGAGGTCCGAATTGAGTACCGTCAGTGCTGATAGAATTCTACTTTTTAGACGGATTTTTGTGATTAAAATTTTGGATTTAGGGCCGGAAAAATCATGAACATGCATTGTACACATTTTAAGCGCTACATGTGCATTCTGAAATAATTCTGATTTAGATTTTGGTAATCATTGCATCTGAACCGGTATAGAGGCACATTTGGGCGTCGATCCACCGGCGTCCTTTGAGACTTCGGTATTAGCTCGGAATGCGGTGAGTAACCTAGTTGGTTCCTCAATCTATATGTGATAAAAAAAATTATGTGGTTATGCCATGTGGAGATAATGGAGGGCTTATGTGTGTTTGATTTTGATTGATTTCGGACCATAGGTGTTCGAAGTATTGGGAACTTGTTATTGAAGTGCTATTTGTATGTAACTGTTTGTGAATGATTACGTTTGAGCTCTCGGACCAAAGGTCCAAGTGTTAATTGTCTGTGATTGAGAAACTTTTATGCTTTCAATGTGATAGTCCGTGACTGTGAATTATTGTGAATAATTGAGAATGAATTATGCATTTCGATAAATTGGACTTGACTTCCAATGTGATATTGTAGAATTGTGATAAATGAATTCTATACCTAGTTAATTGATAACAGTCGTGACTGGAGCTGCCACCGAGAGTTATATGCTCAACGATTAATGAGCCCGAACGGACAGATTCGAGCTTTATGCTCAACGTTTAATGAGCGAAAAGGACGATTCGAGCTTTATGCTCAACGCTTAATGAGCCCGAAAAGGACGATTCGAGCCATAGGCCCCTTGATTAATCGCCGGATTGGGACGATCTGAGCTTCGATCCAACGCATAAAATCGAAATGGAAAATAATAGAAAAATGTTATGCATGTATTTGATTGTACTGTGAATTGGGAAAAGTATTGAATCACTGAAATGAAATGGAAAATGTCATGTATTTAAGTAAGTATGCATTGAATTGACTTTGGATTGGGAAAGAGACAACATGCCTACATCTATGTGATACTGCTTTGAAATCTTTCTGATTATGCTTTTGTGAAAATCTATAAATTGCCATATGATATTCTGAATGTGCAATTGTGATAATCTGTACGCTATTCGCGTAATGCATGAATTGGGTGAACCATCGATGATGGTTCCTCACTGAGTTCGCAAAACTCACCCAACATTTGCATCTATTTTTTTTAGGTCTTGAAGAATACCCCGTTTGACACGGGAGTATTGTATGCAAGTGAAAGATAAAGGTCGGGATCAGTTCGTGTCTGCATTAGTATCTTATCGAATTGTATTCCGTAATCATTGTGCAATAATGCTTTGTATTTATAATGAGCCCATTGTGGTTTTATTGTTTTACACATTGGTGATTGTAAATTATTATTGGATCACCGTAATAAATGAAAATGATTAATTGTGAACATGGGCTCAAGTTTCTTCTTTGTTTATGCAGCGTTAATGAATGGTTCAAAAAAAGAGGAGAAAATTTTATCTTGAGTTTTTGGGTGAGTGATGTAAGACGTCACCCTCGCGGGGCACGGACTCGGATATCACCATCGATGTCGGTTGGTCTTGCGGGGAGTGGAGTGTTACATTTAGGTGGTATCGAGCCCAACAATACGAATGTATCTGGGCGCGATCTCAAACATAGGACAAGTTGCATGCATTTGAGTCGTGTTGTTGCGGCATCGTGGCAACCGATCCTAATCGAGTCACACGAGGATAAATCCTACGATGTAAACATGTGTTAAATGATTAAGTGTGAACCCTTGAAAGTGTATAGCAGTTAGGAAAGGAAAAAGGAAAAGGGATAGGGAGATTGATATTGTACTGTGGTTAGAAACCCTCGCCTGTGATATTAGTATGACTATATTGACCTAGACTGATTAAGGAAAGAAGTGATATCACAATGAATTCCCGGATTAAAATGGCAACATTACGGCGACAGAAAACGAATATGTCTAGAACTAGGAGAGGTCCACTGGAGAAATGAGAAGCATATAGTAGGCCTAAGTGAGATTAAAAGTCCGGGATGACGAAGTAATTTGAGCTCTGACTATATATGTGATGAAATGGGAAACATTGGAACTGAGTAAAACGTAGATGGTCCGATCAGGCAGATATTGATTCACTGTATTGGTGTTAGACATCAGTAGATATCATAGAGAGATGATGATAGTGAGATTGTAATAAGAGCATTATTGTACCGTAACGGTCTACCTAGAACTGAAAGAGTGCCTAGTAGGGTAAGAAAAAGTAGACATGGTGAAATAAAAGTGTACAGATAAACTGAAATGAACTCGTGAAACGAAAATGATCTTGAACGCATAAGCGTGAGACTGAAATGTTTATGCGAATATTGTGCTAAGAGTTTGGAAATCAATATAATAAGATCGTAAGAGAAAAAGACAGACTGACAAGTTTTACTGATTGTGTATCGGGAAATTCTGGATTGGTTGAAAAGATGTATTTGGATACAGAAATGGTAAATGGATGGGTAAATAGACAGAGATACACTATCATAGATTGTTTGAGGAAAATAAAGAGATACGTAGCAATAATGAGATGACATTGTATAAGCCAAGTGGCTATGACCTTAAAAGGTCAAGCTAACACATGAATGATATGGGAATAAAAATATGTGTAATGAAACGTAAGCGAAATATATTGGATAGTAAGTAAGTTGATCATGATTAATGAAACATATGTGGAAAATATACATGGGAATAAAAGAGAAAATGATCGGTGAGTGATTAAATAAGTGCTATTCATAGTTTCTATAGTGTCAGGTTCATATGGGAGAAGATGAATAATGATTATGGCATACGTCCTCTATTTGAGGATTAGCATAAACGGAAGGGATTTTTGTGGAAGTCTGAATTGTATAGGTTACTAATTGGCTTCCGGATAAGATGAAATGATTTTTGGTGATGTGTATATTAAAATATAAGGGTCAAAGAAAGTGTTGCGTGTTTCACAACACCTTAGTGCAAGGAATGTTCTGATCTTTCCAATTATGGCATAAAATTTTTTCGAATTGAGATAGTGCGTATAGTTGAGAATGATTGAAAAGCAATTAGGGACACTAATTGGCTGATGAGACTTTCGTGAACAGTATAATGACGGTAGTAAGATTAATGGTCATGACTGAAACAAATCGAAAACAAGTGAAATATACGACTGAGGTTATCTGCATTGTGTGTATGGAAATGTAAAGTATCCAACGACATGAAGTGGAATTGATGGAGGTCCAAGTACGGATGACTAGGTATTAGCATATGTCAATGTGAATGACAGGAAATCAATGGAAAAGAGAAAATGAGTAGAGATAGAAGTCCTAAAGGAAAACTGACAATGACGTGATGTATAAAGGGATTACAAATACACTAATTGTGGACTCAATGAAAAAGTAGAATGATGTATGGTAAAGTCAACAAGATCCTAATAGAGAATTATGCGAGGTAAGCAAATGGTAGTAACTATGATTGTAGACGGAATGTGTTTGAAAGTGTTGAACAGTGAAAAGTAAAAAGAATTGTTTGACTAATTGAGAAAGTTGATACTGATGATAAGCATACACTTGGAGAGTGGACAGTGTGTGATGAACTGAGATGTTATGTTAAAACGGTATAAGATAAATTGAATTGACTTTGATAAATGGTATTGGTGTTATGATCGCAATTGTTTAAAGCCTTGAAGACTTTAGATTCCTATAAGGATACATTGTGTTAATTCGAGAAAAAAGACGGGCATAAATGACTACTATATCGACAATTCTGAAATGAACAGGCAGAATGTTGCAATGAACAGACCAATCACAGATATTGGGATTTCCAAAGAATGTCAAGTAGATTATGGGTAATTGTGAAGTGTTTCTGGAAAATTGAGATACTAGATAAAGGTAAGAAAGGTTAAGAGTGCAGGAGTTAAAGTGGTGAGTCCTATAAGGAGTCTGAATATGCGAGTGAAATCGGAAAAACAATATTGAATGATTCAAAGAAGAAGTATGTGTACCTGACAAAAAGTGATAGAATAAGAAAGTGAACAGTCGAAGCTAGACATTCTAGTAAGTATATGCGACAAGTGAAATTGAATAACTATGGGTATAGAATGAAGTGATTAGATTCACGTGCGTAGAGATTTGAAGGTTCAATAGGAAAAGTGCTTAAGTGTTTGGACTGCAGAGGATTATATAATTATAACCTCATGATATAGTTTTGACTGAATGATTATAGAACTAATCACAAGATGGAATTGTACACGCTTGTATTACACGGAAAAAAAAAGCCTAACAAGAGGCAAAGACCAATATTGAGTCGAGATGCTTGTGATGAGTAAAACAAAGGACAGGACTTAGGAAAACTACATGGGTTAGCTGAAGTGGATCAGGATCGGACATATGAAATAGAATTAAATGCATATAGAACAGTGAAATGTCAAAAGAACACTGAATCTGGACTAAGAGTCAATGTAATAGGAGGGATAAATGCGTTAGATGGACTACCACCGGTTATAGTGAAAATAGAGATAAGTGTCACTGTGTCGGTACCAAAGGAAAGGGAAGCGTCGCAGACGAGAGCGTGACTAAGTATACGCAGAATTGGCAAAAAGGGTATTAATGAAGTTATTGGAAGAAGTCTATGTAGTGAGAAAAATGTATTGGATGGTATATTGAGAAAAAGATATTGAATTGATAAAGCGTGATGAGTGAACAGGTTCGGAAATAATGAACTGAGTCTTAGCATCATAACGAAAGGTAGTGGCTACTCTGAAAATGGCAAGTGAGATAGTTAAGATAGTGAGATCGCCAACTGACAGCCTTGTTGAATCCATCTACTGTGATGAGTGATAATGAGTTAGCCAAATAAGTGACTGAACAACCGACTGAGTGTGGTTGCTGTGACCTTTCGAAAAATGAATCATTGAGTGGAAAAGTGTATGGGACATGTAGAGACAAATGATAATTGTCATAGTGAACCGTTAACTGAGAATTTCGAGGACGAAATTTTTATTAGGAGGAGGGAATTGTAACATCCCACCATCGACAGGAAGGGTAAAATCGTAAATTTGGCATGGGATGAGATGGATTGGAATGATTGAGGACTGTTCATGCATAATAGGATTGGGACACAGTATCATTTGTGCACATGAAATTACTGTACATGCATACATGACATTTCCGGTTTTTGTGCCTAAGGTAATTTTATTGTGATTAACGTGGTTACTGTGTTTGAAAATTTATTTTGACTGATCCAGAGTGTGTTTTATATTTTAAGAGATTTTTAGATATTTTTCTGGATTTTTTTGGAGAAAATTCCCGGACCGGACAAATCGTCAAGTGGCGAACCGGTTGATTTTCGGTAGCGAAAATTTCTATCCAATGGCACTACAATATAGGGTATATTATTTTGGGATTGAAATGAGGGCCATTGGAATTGATTGGGTCAAATTTCATTAGGATTTCTTAAGAAATCCTATTACATGTTTTGTCATTTTCTTGTTTTTGTCTGTTCTCTTATTAGGTGACTCATCTTTCATTCATTTAATGTTTCACCATTCATCCACGACTCTTGCTTCTTGAAAGACTTAAAAACTCACCATGAAAGTTAAAAAACTTCTTATCATCCGAAAGTGCCACTCTTCTCCATCTGTTCATCTTGCTTCTAAGAGTTTAACCTAGCTTTCCTTGCAAAGTGATGATGAGGATTGTGAGCTTGTGAAGTCTAGAAGAGGGGAAGCTTGCTTAAAGTAAATCATATGTTTTTATGATGGATTTATAGTTACTTGTGATGTTACTTAAGGTTAATTGCATGGCTAAGTTGAACAAAAATGATGATTAACTTGAGTTGGGATGGTTTGAGATTGCAAAGACAGATTCGTGGCTCCACTTGTCTAATTTTTTTGAGCCGTTTAACGTTCGAATCTAGAGAAACTCAAAACATAGAAGTTGTAGAACTAGAGGTCTACTATCTCCATGAATGTTTCCACGATTTTAGGGTGACCCAAATGATAGTAATAGGCCCCTAATTGAATTGGGTTCAGAACACCAGCGAGATTGAACTAAGACCTGAAAGTTAATTGTTTGAGGACTTTAGAGTTGGAATTGGATGATGAGCTCTTCTTAAGAAATGTTCAAAAATGTGTCATTTGAGATCTGTATAAAGGAAAATTTAATTTGATAAGGATTCTGCTAGTTATGTCCAAATAAGTGAAGATTGTTCCTAACCTTAGTGATACAGAAGAGAACAGAAACAGGTCAGGTGTGTAAAAATCACAATAAATCCAATTTATATTATTTTCGAACCGGATTTGGATATGTGATAGCCATATGAGTTTATGAAAAATGAAACTTTGAATCACCTTAATTGGATGTGAAATGAATGAGTTATAAGGTTTTAAGTCAGACAGGGTCCAATCTGTGACTGCATGTTAAAGCTGATTGTTAATGGAAGATTTGAATGTCCTTAATGACCGAATTAGACCATGGTTATAAAAGAAGAAATGTAAAGTTATGTGTTAATTAGAGGTCTGGAAAGTTTGAAAAAGATTTTCCCTATGTATAGGGAGTTATGAGTTGTTAACTATTGACTGATTTTGTACATTGTGGTGAAACCTAGCCTAAGTGTCAGATTTGTGAGCATTCTGATTGGAAGCAATTTTAACAATTTCTGTGAATTGATTTAGCTTGAGTGATCTTCTGAAGAGTTGTAGAGGAAGAACTTATCTTGAAAATGGTATATATAATGTGATTTTTGGAGATCATATTTGGGAGTTATGAGTTTTCTAAAATGGAACCTGCATTAGGTTTTTAACTGCTGCCCTGATCAGTCACTTGTTTGGCAGTTTTGAATTGGTTAGAGATGGAATTGGCTCTTAAGCTCTTCATGAAACTTGAAGTATGTGGTTTTATCTTTCCATTGGTATAAAGTAGTGATTTGTTTGACTTGTGTACAGGGTGTTATGCTTGATAGAACATTACTGTCCAGATTGAGTACTTTCAGGGGCAGCAGCATTCACTGAATTATTTGACCTAGTTAGCCATTGAATTTGATTTCATATTGTCATGAAAGTTTTAGATAACATTGTGATCTTCCTGAGCATATTTATTGTGTAATTTTTGACTGAAGAGAATAAAGGTTACTGAATTTGCAAAGTACTGCACTGTTTTGAGAGGTTTTGAGTAGGCAGTGGCTTTGACTGGATTTTTGTCACCCTTAGGGGTGTAATTGATTTTTGTGTTCTACATAAAACTTGTAGAGTTTTTCTTAATCTTTCCAACGACATATGATTTGTAATTTTCTGAATTGTGTGGGAAGAGTTATGAATGATTGAAGTTCGGTTTGGAAAAAGAAGAAAAGGGGAGAAAGCATTTGGAACCTCGCCAAGCGAGGTAAGTCGCCAAACTCGCAAGGGCAACAACTTGCCCTCGCGAGCCAAAAAGGATAAATGTATATATATGTGATTTTTGTTTTAATTTTGGATTTCTGATTTCTTTGATGTATAACTTTTCCGTCCGACGTCCGATTGACCTGATTCTTGAGGCATCGGATTTGTAAAATATTGAATTTAATTTTATGAGAAATTGGGAACTTTTGGACAGGAAATTGACGTGGGTCCGGTTTATTATTTTCTGATCACTGTTTTATTTATTTTTGGATCTATAGAGGTCCGAATTGAGTACCGTCAGTGCTGATAGAATTCTACTTTTTAGACGGATTTTTGTGATTGAAAATTTGGATTTAGGTACGGAAAAATCATGAACATGCATTGTACACATTTTAAGCGCTACATGTGCATTCTGAAATAATTCTGATTTGGATTTTGGTAATCATTGCATACTAGAACTGGTATAGAGGCACATTTGGAGCGTCGATCCACCGACGTCACTGAGACTTCCAGGTATTAGCTCGGAAGTACAGGTGAGTAACCTAGTTGGTTCCTCAATCTATATGTGATAAAAAAATTATGTGGTTATGCCATGTGGAGATAATGGAGGGCTTATGTGTGTTTGATTTTGAATGATTTCGGACCATAGGTGTTCGAAGTATTGGGAACTTGTTATTGAAGTGCTATTTGTATGTAACTGTTTGTGAATGATTACGTTTGAGCTCTCGGACCAAAGGTCCGAGTGTTAATTGTCTGTGATTGAGAAACTTTTATGCTTTCAATGTGATAGTTCGTGACTGTGAATTATTGTGAATAATTGAGAATGAATTGTCTGTTTCGATAAATTGGACTTGACTTCCAATGTGATATTGTAGAATTGTGATAATTGAATTCTATACCTGGTTAGTTTATAACAATCGTGACTGGAGCTGCCACCGAGAGTTATATGCTCAACGATTAATAAGCCCGAACGGGACAGTTCAGAGCTTTATGTTCAACATTTAATGAGCCCGAAAGGGACAGTTGAAAGCTTTATGCTCAACGCTTAATGAGCCCGAAAAGGGACAGTTCAAAGCCATAGGCCTTGATTAATCGCGCCGGATTGGGATAGTCTGGTATTTCGATCACAACACAGAATCGAAATGGGAAATAATAGAAAAATGTTATGCATGTATTTGATTGTACTGTGAATTGGGAAAAGTATTGAATCACTGAAATGAAATAGAAAATGTCATGTATTTAAGTAAGTATGCATTGAATTGACTTTGGATTGGGAAAGAGACAACATGCCTTGCATCTATGTGATACTGCTTTGAAATCTTTCTGATTATGCTTTTGTGAAAATCTATAAATTGTCAAATGATATTCTGAATGTGCAATTGTGATAATCTGTACGCTATTCGCGTAATGCATGAATTGGGTGAACCATCGATGATGGTTCCTCACTGAGTTCGCAAAACTCACCCAAAATTTGCATCTATTTTTTTTAGGTCTTGAAGAATACCCCGATTGACACGGGAGTACTGTATGCAAGTGAAAGATAGAGGTCAGGATCAGTTCGTGTCTGCATTAGTATCTTATCAAATTGTATTCAGTAATCATTGTGCAATAATGCTTTGTATTTATAATGAGCCCATTGTGGTTTTATTGTTTTACATATTGACTGATTGTAAATTATTATTGCATCACTGTAATAAATGAAAATGATTAATTGTGAACATGGGCTCAAGTTTCCTACTGTTTATGCCTCGTTAATGAATGGTTCAAAAAAAAGAGAGGAGAAAATTTTATACTGAGTTTTTGGACTGAGTGATGTAGCACGTCACTCTCGCGGGGCACGGACTCGAATATCACCATCGATGTCGGGTTCAGGTCTTGCGGGAGTGGGGTGTTACACTGAGTTTTCAGGAACATTTTCACCACCCAGTTTTCTCTCTTCTGAAAAGAGTTTTTCGACAACTTCAGAAAAAACTATCTTCTCCTTCCCATGAATCAAAATCGGTTTCATGTGTTCATATGAAGGTGGAAGATACCAGATGAGTCTCAAAGCTTGATCCTCATCATCTATACGAACTCCAATTGCCTCTAGTTCAAAGACGATTCCATTGAGAACACTTAAATGATCTGAAACTATAGTACCTTCCTTCATCCGTAGTGTATGAAACTGCTCCTTTAGGTACACCCGATTTGAGACAGCCTTTGTTTGATACAACTCCTCGAGCTTTTCCCAGAGCTCCTTTGCTGTAGCTATTCCATGCACACTCGCAAGGACATTCTTGGCCAAACACAATCGTATCCCACTTGTTGCTCTCAAATCCAGATCCTCTCAATCTTCATCGCTCATACTAGATTTGCCTGTACTGCTATCAGAGATCTGTCTGCCTTTCAATGTCTTGTGTAACCCCCGATTGAATCAAAATATCCCTGACTTGTATTTGCCACAAGCCAAAATTGATTTTCCCGTCGATTTTCTCCACCTCAAATCTAAGAGAATTCGAAGCACTATTTCCTGACATTTTTCCTGTGTCCTTCTGCCTTGATGATTTTACCGTAGAAATGAATAGTACACCAGGAAAGTTTTCAGGAAAGAGAGATGGGTCACAACGGACACTCTTAAATACCAATTCTTTCCTTAGCCAAAACTTTCCTAGACATGTACTACCATACTACCACACCAAAACTCCACCGCACTTAATAAACGTTTCTCAAGAAAATCTTTTCTGATGTGGAAGATCAGTCAAAACTGCGACCACAGAGCATACTTAGAATTTTCAAGAAAAACACACCTTAGCTCTGATACCACTTGTTGGGAATTTAGACATTCCAAACCCATACCAAAGGATATATAATAGACAAAAATATCAGAAAATAACAACACAAGAGAATTTACGTGGAAATTTCCAAACCGGAGAAAAACCACGGGCACCGAGAAGAAAATCCACTATGTGAAAATTCTTACAATCACACAATTTTTCCTCTCACCCAATCCCCAATACACCAACACACTCACAAAGAAATATACAAGACAAACTCTCCAACTCTCACCTCAAAAGAGAAATTTAACTAGAGTCAAATTTGTACTACAAATCTTTGACTTTGTTTGATGCACTAAACAAGGAAGTAGCCACCTCTTTATATAGGTAAGAGACTTATCTCAATTGTTATCTCTAATCAATATGGGACAACAAAGAAGCCAAATTTCAACAGTATATGTGCAATCAGTGTTGAGGCGTATCCAATCTTGTAGATTTTGGTCAAGCATTTTAGTTAATGTAAATAGTTATTGGATCAGATGATAGGCTTGGGAAGTACGGGATAAGATCTTCTGTTCAATATTATATTGTCTTATTCTGTCCTATAAATTTCAACCATTCATTTCTGCAGGTTCCGCTTTCATTTATGCGGAACTCACGCGGGACTCACATAAATGAATGAATAAGATTCATAAAATAAAATAAGACACCGTAAAATTGGACAGAGAATCTGGACTCGGTAAGTACACATTCAATCATGACTGAGATCAAATGAAAAAGTTGTATTTGAAACGATTGGATGACTTAACAATATGAACACCATCGACCATCTAATATATGATTTTCAATTTTTTTTTCAAATTGGTCATATGTTAGTTATATTATTGATCGCCCAATGTTACACTTCTTTCAATTTTTGGCGTATAGAGAGCGTACAGTCCCTTACAACAGGCAGTAGATTCTCCCTGCCATTCTATCACACCCTGGTGATGGCAATCGTTGGCACTTCAATATCAAATTTTGGTGAATATGCGACAATTTATCAAATGATTCCATAGAAGCATTTAGATAGCATATGATATCATAGTCGTAATGCTTTATAAGCTCGCATCTACAACTTATGCCATAAATAAGCTTTAATCTGCATTATCCATCTTAATTGAAATTTAATGAATTGCCCTTCAAGTTTATCCAGAGCGTGGAAGAGAAGATCATGTATATATAAATAGACAAACATGATATGTTTTGACATGCATTTTGTTCTTGACTGTTTGCATTTCTCATCAAGTTGCAGTAATCACAACCGCCTATTAGGCTTACCCATGATTGTGTTAATGATGAATGGATGATTGAACTGACAATGATGACATTTGCCACATTGATCGACTAGTTAAAACTTTCTTGAAGTCTAACTTATCTAGGCTGAATTATTTTTTGTGGTTCATTTGTCCTTAATCTAAACTTTCATGATTTAGAGCTTTCTTTCACAAAGACTATCATATTGAGATGAAGTAGGTTGCTTTTTGGCTGATTGTTTCTTAATGCAAGACCCTTGTATACACAAATTCGCAAAGTGGCTTTTAATTAAGTCTCCTATATGGAGTTTGATCACAATTGCTCTAGGGAGTTAGTTCTATCTTTTCTCATGTTTCTTCTCATCATCTTTGTTTTGATCTCAGGCTTCCATTTATTATTGCGAACTGATTTTCTCTGGTTTCTTCACCTGCCTTCTCCTTTTGGCTCCTTCTGCCACCTCTTCTGGGTTCCACTATGAATTCCATCTGCCTTCTCCTTTGTTCCACTATGTAGCTTAGATTCTCACATTCCAGGTATTTGTTTATATTATTCCTTCTACGCGTGATCTACTTGCTTGATCCCTTGGACGATTGCTTCCTTCAGCTTTGATGCCTCTTTTTAGATGTGGTTTTAGGTAGTTCTAAAACTTGTAATATAAGTTATGTGTAGTTCCCTGATTATCAACATTTCCCTTATGCTTTTCACTATATGATGAATCACTATCCTCACCTCTTGCTTTATGTTCTTAAATCTTCTATCGTTTCTTTCCTTCCACAATTCATAAATCTTAAGATTTATGCCTAATTTAACTATCATGAAGTCACTGGGATTATGGATTTTCAACTTTAGTACCCAGTCGATAGTTTCTTCCATAGAAGTAGGGTTGTACTGTAAATTGAGCATTTGCAATATTTTTCCTCATATGTTCTTTATGTAGCCACAAGTGAGAAGAAAGTGGTCCTTTTTCTCAAGAAATTGAATTTGATGGTATTAAGCCAAAAGGCAAGCAAGTTACATCATAGATGTTACAGTAGGCTGGAAAAATCCTTAAGGAGCTATTAACTAAGTAACTAGGTAGAATTACATTACATTGTTCATCCCTTTACACAATTGAGGTGATAACAGGTTCCATATGTTGTTGAAGTAGCTAATATCCTCAAATCTGTCCTTGAAAATGCTAATGTGGAGTCTAATTTTTTGTAGCAATTTGTTATTGAAGTTTTCTTGATCCTGAGCTGTATCTTGGAAGACTTCTATTTCTCTTATCCCAAACTGCAGCTACACTGAATGTCAATGCAATGCAAAAGCACCTCCTGATAGTGTTGTTTGGATGTTTAATGGTGAAGAACCAGTTAGTTATTTCATTTCAGGTACTCGAGTTATTGGATACTTGGCAATTCTGTAGAAGTTTCCTTTAGATCTTCTTGCTAAACACACACTGAAAGAAGAGATGTGACAAATTTTCTTTGGCTTTTGCATAGGATGCGCCAGTTAGGCAATTGTAAGAATCTGGATAGCTTGTCAACTGTTGGAAGTTTGGATTTCATAGCCATCCATGTGATTGTGGAAGCTCGAGGATTAAGATGTTTATGCCACACCACTTTAGTCCATGGAACAGTGTTGACGTTACCTCTTATGAAGTTATTGCATGAATGATTTGTGAATTTTCCAGAACTTGTTAACCTCCATATGATCTTGTCATTATTAGTACTGAGGTGAGTCTGTGTGATTTCTCCCTTGATATTGCCCGGAATAGGAATATTGTCGAATAGAAATTTGTTAGTGAGAGCATTAGCAACTGTTCTGTCACTATGGATCAATGGTTTCAGTATTTGCATAGAGATTTGATTTTGAAGAGGCCCTGTAGACAACCAGTTATCATACAAAAAGTTGGTGCACTTACCATTACCAATGAGACTGATAATTTCTGATCTAACTTCCTCTCTTGTCTTCATAATTGCTTTCATCATCCAGGACATGCCAGTTGAGGGTTTGTAACTCCATATGTTGGTATCTTTAATATAATAACCATGAATCCATCTAGACCATAAGGACTGCTTTATCTTTGCATAACCTCCACAGTATTTTAACCATCAATATGGTGTTCATGGTTCTAATAGAAATGAGATTAAGACCACCTTCAATTCTTGGAGTACAGATTTCAGTCCACTTGATCCTCGCATTGCCTGTGAGTGAATGTGTCCCTGTCCGTGGGAAATTCTTGAACATCCAATCTGGTTGTTTGGAAACAGATATTGGTAGGGCCATGTGGTTAGCCCAAAACACATTCATGGAGACAAGCACAAATGAAATAAGTTATACCCTACCTGCTAGAGATAAGTTCTTGCTTTTCCAAAAAGAGATTCTAGCTTTGATTCTGTCAGTAAGGAAGGAGTACTCCTTAAGAGTATAATCTTGAGTGAGATGGGAACTCCAAGGTACACCATTGATAGTTGTTGTAATTTGAATCCTGTGGGTGATCTGATGTTTTGCTCCATGTAAGTAGCTCTTCTTAAAAGGAAAATTGCAATCTTGGTGCAATTTACAGTGAGTCTAGTGAAGATTTTGAGGGCCAACACTAAGGTTTTCATGGAAATTGAGTCTGAATTGAAGAATATGAATTGATGGGACCATTCATCAGTTTGGAAACATTCTACAAATATCACAGCTCATTTTAAACACTTTCGAAATATTCAAAACACATTTTTTACCATTTAAAACATGTTTCTTGAGAACCTAAAAATTCTTTCCAAGCATAGCCCAGATCATCCAGTTCTTGCACATTTACAACTTGAATCCCATTGAAAGCACTTGCTTGCACATACACTACCCGGCATCTTTCAGCTTATTCGTGACATATGCTTCAGGATTTCAAAGAAATATCTTAAGCTTTATTAGTGGTTTATACTAATCAGAAATCATTTTAAGTTTGCCCATATCAGCTTCTATTCACTTATTCAGAGCATGTTTCTTCCTCAATTGGCAGGCACTTGACCTAAGCTTGAACTCATGGTTTCAAAGTTCAAACCAACCGGTTTCAGTCTTCAGGCTTCATGTAAACCAGTGACTTTTGGCGTTACTTTTAACAGATTTTAGACACTCGCAAAACTGAACATCATCACCGTTGGAAATGGTAAACTAAAAATAATAAGGCTATATTAACAGTTGTCGTGAGATGTATGTAATACAAGTCTAATATCATTTCTCTACATCCACTAAGCAAAGTGTGATCGTTCCAACCACATCGACACAGTGAATGAGCATAATTGTACTATGCACTACTGATTGAAATCTCCACCTCAAACCATGATAAAGCATGGTGACCATTTATAAACACGGTAACATTTGGATAGCACTATCCCAAGTTCTACAGTTTGCGACCAATTCCAAGCTTTCTAAATTCACTTCAAGTGCTATAGACATCTCTGAGATTTGGCCAGAAAGAACCTATTTAAAACTTCACCGTTTGTCCGATTGTCATGGCAAAATGCCAGATCAGAGAAACATCAGAAAATTGAGCATCTATAAATTTAAGGAAGAAAGTTCATAGGTAATTTAATCCAATTCTGGCTTGCTCTTGGTCCTTTTCATTTTGGCTTTAAATCTTGACTTTGCCATCAGAGTCTGAACAGTATTTAAGAAGTTCCCAACAGCCATTAATACCAAAAGGATGCCACATAGAATCACCTGCGGAAAACAGTTCTCATTTGCAGCCTCGTATTGGTTAATTACATTTCTACTATTACGCTTCCCAAAACAACTCAAAAGCAGAACAAAATAAAAAAAAGTACCTGCCACTCAGAGAGGACCCCGACAAATGCAGTCCTAAGCAACTGTAGACCAACATATGCCTCGAAGCCCTAAAATCAAATTGAGGACCAAATGAAGGTCAATCAACTAAATATCATCAAATATGGGTGGCAAAAAAAAAGATTGCGACAACCCTAAAAACAACATTATTCAGTTATTAAAAACCTAGTAATTAATTTAGCCAACAGGGAGTTATGATCATCCAAATGTTATGCTGAAAAACAGTCCAAAACTGTAGGATAAAACTTCCGAGGAAAGAACAGTTTGGCATCTCACAATATATACCTTCCATCTTAATATAATGAACCCGGTAATCACTCAAAATTTACTGTTTTTATATTAAGCAACTTTTTTTTTCATAAACCATGTGAATTATATTACAAGCTAGCAGTGGAAAAGCTTTTGCGAATACTCAAGAGCATATAATGTTACAAATAGGTACTATTCCATTTGAAATTTAGTGTATGTTACGAGTTAGATCAAATCACCTGCAAAATGAAGAGGATGGGGCACAATAGCCACAACTGACCATGAACGCCAGCTGTTTCTCCCCAGACAACATCCATTCTTTTCGCCTAAAATAACCATAGATAGGAATCATACTCATTTAAGACATTTAAAACCCTGCACATTAGATGCAATAAAAAAAATTTGCTGCAAAAGACAGGGAAGAATTCCATGAATTCAGAGTTTCTGACATAAAATCTTGCACCTAATAGAAAACCAGAAGGGCGTGTCTTAGGATAAATCCAAGAGAGAGAAAGACTTGTGTGCATATAAACCAGATTCAAAATCAACCTTTCCCAACGCAATGCGAGTATAGAGTCTCTGCCGCTGATATCTGTTCTGTAGGAGCATAGCTACTCCTTGCATCATAGCCCATTGCAAAAAGAGTTGCACTCCCCTCTGTAGAGATTGAAGTGGCCTTTAAATACAATGTTTAAGATAAGTGGTTGTTTTTAAATACAATGTTTAAGATAAGTGGTCGTTGGATATAGATAAAGCAAATGAAATTAGCATATCTTAAGAAACATAACCTGCTTTTGGGTACAATTTGGTTGTCCTTTAATCTCCCATGTAAGACTAACAAGAGCCATAATCATGGCGCAATAGTGATGGTATATCCACCTGCAAAAGGACGCAAATAATTCCCATGAAAACTCTCTTTCTGTTGCATTCACTTTAATGCAAGTAGAGCGTTATTAACAATTATTTTTTCCTAAAGAAATTAATCTAATTATAAGGAAAATACACTTTTCCCCATAAAAAGATTCCACACCCTCCACAACAAGCTCCAAACTCATCACCCCCATTCCATCCCCACCAAATGATAACAAAAGCAAAGACCCAAAACCAGAGGGAGAAGAAAACACCCTCCATAACAAGCCCCAAACTGGGAAGAAAACTAAGGCTCAATACACATTCATCCTTGAAACTATAAAGATTCATAATGCTAATACATATAATGCTAAAATCAGCAGACAGTTAGGTAAGAAATATGGTTATCTTTCAATCTCTTGTCTGTGATTAATGTTCTGCTGATACTCTAAATACATTTATGCAAGAAGAAATAGAGTTAAAACTGTTTCATATCAAAAGCTGATAATCACTTAAAATGGAGAACCTTCTGCCTAGCACTGTAGAATATGAATACCAGAATTATAAAAATGAACTGCTTTGTGTATATGTGTTCGCATCATTTAGATAACATACATATGCATTGGTTTGAAAGAGAGGGGAAGTGAGAAAAAGAGAGTTAAAATTTCACGTGAAAACAATGATCTACAATCAAGTTTCTTCCCACCTATTTAATGCAAAATTCAGACCATCATTCTGATATGCTTTATGATTTTACTACATCATTTTTAATTTTGTCAAAAAGCTCTCTTTTGCAGAACAATAAAGCAAGTCTATGAACGTGTTCTATATGCAAATCTTTTATTAGGAGTACAAGATGTACAAACTTATAGTTGTATGACCACCAAAATGAAAAAGGAACCCTAAAAAATAAAGGTCAATTAACAACTATGCAAGAGCTATTCTAGAAACTAAATTACAACCAAATCACCCAAATTCTAGCTTAATTGATTACAATTAAATCACATAGTCTAGGTTAGTAATCACATTAATCTTGCAGCACTCATTAAACTGGCTTGAAAATGTCTTCCATAGCTAGCTTGCCGACTAAAAGCTCAAACTGACCATTGTGTAGTCCTTTGGTCAGTATATTGACTACGGAATAGAGATTAACCCACTTTTTTGTTTCTGTTTGATAAAATGTTTATCAACCTCAATTGCTTCATTCTCTAAATAAAATCAGATTGTGAGTAATGGAGATGGTTGTTATCATGGGAATTTTTCGGGTGTAGTGAAATTGAATAAGATTGTCGAAGTCTTCGTGCGACAATCAAGCTTTAGTTCATCAAAGTCCAACTCTAACTTCCTTTTGATTTTCGATTAAAAAGTCCATTTGTTTTCGAATGTCTCACGCCACTCGTATTTAAATGTTTCACTTGCTCTCAATACACAAGTGTTTATCACAAGTCAATCAAAAGATGAACAAGAGAGATATACAACAAAAGTCAACTTTTTATTAATATATTAACAAATCTGATTTTTGATTAAGAAGTTCGTTTGTTTTCGAATGTCTCACACCACTTGTATTTAAATGATTCACTCACTCTCAATAAACAAGTGTTTATCACAAGTCAATCAAAAGATGAATAAGAGAGATATGCTACAAAAGTGAACTTTTTTAATCTATTAATTAATAGAAGAAACAAACAAAGGACTCGAATTACTTCCTCCTCAAAGGACTACAATAATCACCTTACTTGAAGTTCTTAACAAAAACTTTTCTACAAAGCTCTGAACTCTATCTTACAGATAATTGAATGCATTCAATGTTCTTAAAATTCCAAATGAATTGCAAAGAATAATTTTTATATAAGCTTACAAAAACTTATGGAACAAGTAAGCTAACCTATCCACTTTCTCTATTAATCTCTACTAATCCATCGAATTAGTAGGAAGTTGTCACTTCTTCCACTAAATCCCCTAAGTTAGCAAAGAATTAACCCTTCAGGTCACTAACTCCAATAAGATCATGGAGAACATCAGATCATGCCTACTCTGTTGCTACATCATTTGAACCACCTTGAAAAAGTGTTTCGCTTTATCAGGTAGTGCTCTCACTTTTCTTTCCAACCATGTGTCACCATAGAATCACATCTTGTTAACAAGTTTGATGAGCCTTTAGTTAGCCATCTCAAGCTATCTTTGTCCCTCTCTTACTTTATCCTTTACATTATTTGTTCCAAACTTTCCTTTCAATCTTATGTTTGTAGGCAAATTAACTAGACAACTAAATTGTTTTTTATATTTCTACCCTGATAATGTCATTATCCAGAAGTTAAAGAGCAAGATACGATTGGAGAAGGACATGAATTAAATGGGATTTAGTACTTTAACAAGTTGTAGTCATCCATTTCATGTCCAGCATCAATCTCTCTCACAAAGATTCCTTGTCGATTAGGTCATCCATCAATGAAAAATCAGAAGAAATTAATGTCAAGTTTCAAGTCTATTTCTAGTTTAAATTATGAGTCATGTTAGCCTGGAAAACATCAATGTACATCATTTTTCCCTCGAATTGATAAAAGGGTTTAGAAACCTTTTATTTCAGTCCATACAAATATTTGGAGTCCAAGTTGGGATTTCAATATTTCGTAATTCTTGTTAATGATTTCTCTCAAATAACTTGGTTATATCTAATGAAAGATCTTTCAGAGTTATTCTCTATCTTTTTTGTTCTTTTTGTGTTGAGATTCAAAATCAGTTTCATACGAAATCAATATACTTGCCAGAGAAATAATAGATTTTTTTCTAACTACTTGTAGCAACAAGGCATTCAACATCAATCTTTCTACCCACACACTCCTCAACAAACTAGGTTAGCGGAGAGAAAAAACCAGCACATTGTCGAAACCACTGTTTTAAAAACCGGACCGGACCGGCCGGTTCGACTGGTGACCGGTCGGCTATTCGGTCCGGTTCACTTTTAAAAATCGGTTCTTAATTGAACCAGTGGGAACCGGTCAACTGACCAGTCAAACCGGTCCCGGTCCGATCACTAGTTCAATAAATTTTTTATTTTTTAATTTTTTTAATTTTTTTATATTATTTGGTATATTTTTGTATTTTTTTAATATTATTAATATTATATATAATTAAATATAATTATTGCATAATTATGAAGTCACACCAGTTCGACCGGTCCGGTGACCAGTAAGACCTCCGATTTGATGTCCAGTCCGGATTTCAAAACACTGGTCGAAACAGCTCGTATCCTTTTAATCCCCATGAATGTACAAAATAAAATTAAGAAGATACAGTACTTTATGTTTTCTTATCAATCGAATGACATCTTTTATGTTAATGGGTAAAACTCCATTCGCTACCATCTTTCACTCCCAAGTTCCATTCTCTATTAATCCTAGGGTATTCGGTTGTGTTGATTTTGTTCATCAACTTCAACTTGGCACAAATAAATTAGACCCAAAAGCTATAAAGTGCATTTTCTTAGGTACTCCCATCTACAAAAAGGGTACAAATGTTTCAGCCATTCTTTGAATTGGTTTTTTGTGCCTATTAATGTTATATTCTTTAAAGACACACAATACTTTTCTAATGCTCAGTATGTCTGCACTAACATTAATGACTGCCAATTCCCTTTGTTCCTTCCCAAATAGCTCACAATCATGTTAACCATTTATGAGCTTGCTCCTGACACTAAGCGTACTCCTTTAGAATGTCTATCTCATCTTGATTTGTAGGTTTATACTCAACGCACTCATTATGAAGTATGAGAAAAAAGATTCATGCTCGTCACCATCATCTTCTTCGTCTTCAACTCCACCATATGATGATCATGATTGCCCAATTGCTCTCCATAAATAAAGGTCTTGTACATCTCACCCTATCTTAAACTTTGTCTCTTATGACTCATTATAACCATCATATGCTTTTTTGTGTCCATTTATATTCTATACCAGCACCTAAGAATGTTTAAGAAGTTTTGGATCATCCTAGATGGAGACATGCCATGAAAGAATAGATGTTGGCTCTCTGTGCTAATAATACATAAGACTTAGTTACTCTTCCGCATGGTCAGACAGTGGCGGGCTGCCATTGGGTGTTCAACATTAAGGTTAATCTTTACAACATAGTTAAACGTTTAAAAGCTTGATTGGTAGCTAAAGGATATACAAAGGTGCATGGTATATGTTACGTCTTCTCTTATAGCCAAAACAAAATATGTTCGTGTTTTCATTGCATTGGCAACCACACATAATTGGTCTGTTCATCAACTCAATGTAAAAAAAAATGGTGATCTGAGGAAATTATTTATATGGAACAACCACCCATATTCATTGTTCAGGAGAAGACTAATATGGTGTGCCGCCTTAACAAGTCTCTATTGGTCTGAAATAGACACCAATACCTTAATTTGGGCGCTTTAGTACAATTCTTATGATCTACATCGATGTGGTGTGGATCATTCCATGTTTTATCATCACTCCAAAGCTAGTAGAATTCTTTTGATCATTTATGTTGATGATATTATTATTATTGGAGATGATAAAATAAGAATTCTGTCTTTAAAGGCGTTCCTACGGACCAAGTTTCAAACAAAGGACCTTAGTTTGACCTTAGTTTACTAAAATATTTTTTGGTATCAAGGTAGCAAGGTTGAAAATTGGGATTTTTCCATCTCAAAAAGAATATGTCCTTGATCTTGTATAGGAAACAAGCCTATTGGGAACTAAGCCAATTGATAGTCCTATAAAGCCAAATGTTAACCTTAATGCTAATACGGAGCATATTTGGAAAATCCTAGTAGGTATAGAAGACTTGTTGTTAAACTGAATTATTTTACTATTATTCATCTAGATATCTCATTTGCTACAAGTGAAGCGAGTCAGTTTATAGAGTCACCACGAATTAGCCATTGGTTTGCAATTATCAAAATTTTGAGATATTTGAAAGGTTCACCAAGGCAAGGTCTTCAAGCCCAAAATCGTGGGCATACTCAAATTCGAGGATACATAGATACAAATTGAGTAGGTTCTTATGACTGACATTCTACTTCAGAGCAGGTTCTTATGACTGACATTCTACTTCAGCCTACTGTGTATTTATGAGTGGAAACATGGTGTCAAAGAAAAGCAAGAAGCAATTAGTTGTTGTATGTTGTCGTGCCAATTCTGATTACAAGGCCATGGTATATACTACATGTGAGTTGATTTGGTTATGACATCTTCTTAGTAAACTTGGTTTTGAGCACTCATCTCCAATGAAAATGATGTGTGATAATAAAATAGTCATTCGTATTGCTTCCCACCTAATCTTCCATGAACGAACCAAACATATTGAGGTGGATTGTCACTTTGTTCAAGAAAAGCTTTAAGAAGATGATTGAGACACCGTATGTCAAGTTAGAAGACCAACTTGTTGATTTATTCACCAAATCTTATAATATGTATGCTCTAGCTTAAGGTAGAGTATTAAGAAAAGTCAGACCTATATGATTTTCGATTTATGGCCGAGATCAACTTTCCTTATGTAATTAGTTCTTATGTAATTGGTTCTTGCTATTTGATAAAGGCTACGAGTGTATCAAGCCCCCAATTGACATTCATTGATATTGTCCTTAATAGATGCTAACAATGATAACTAAGCTTTCAAGATAGATTTGACTATTTCACATTATTATTTTATAAGATTGAATTTGTACAAGCATAAGACCCCCTTCTCACGGTCATAAAAGTCAAATCAGTTGAGTGGTTTTTATATAAGAAAAGGATACATAACGTAGAACATTGAAGTTTTAAATTAAAGATGGAAAAGCTCTTCATATACAAACTACTCGTCCAATAAATATGAAATAATTATGAAAATTTAACAAAGTCTAATAGTAAGAAATGTTTATGGTTTTTTTTATAAGCCTTGGACTTTTTTTTCTTATTTTGGCCAAGTTTTCTTATAGGACTACTACAAATAGGGTTTTGCTAGAGGATTATAGCAACCTTTATATTCATATTTTTATTAAAGGAGGTTTCTGTTATAAACTCTAATTGTGCTAGCCAATATCGCCCTAATCCTACTGTTGCTCTGTTGAACTTGTTAAGAAGCACTTTCATATCATGCATGATAGTCAACAATTAAGAAAATCCAACATATTCCTTTCAAGCAAATTCAACTTAATTTTAGGACATAATTTCCACCACTATATCCAAACTAGTGTAGTCCACATTTTAGACTGCTTCATGATAATGCAGCCTTCTAAAGATATATTGTCACCTCAAGCTCTATTCAAGCTATTAGTTGAATTTTCTTAAATTAGATTTAAAATTAGCTCACGAAATATTAACTTGATAATATATTTGAGTTTAAGCATCTCACAGATTTTATAATTTTGAATTAGTTGAGATCAAAAAATTGAATAGTATTATAACTCCAGAAGGAAGAGAAATGTGCTTAGTGATTACCATGGACGAATATCACTTCCATTAGCTCTCAATATGTTTTCTCGCAAAGCCAAACCAGTATAAAGGAACAATAGCCAAGCCTAACAAATTGACAATCAGAAATGTCAAAATATGTACATGAATCTAGCAAGAAAGGGAGTGCAACACAAGTAATGAACGGCTGGTAAATGGACGTGAACCAGGAGCATGAACATATGACAAGTAAAAATGTCTAAAACACTCAAACAAGCATCAAAATGACCTGGTACAATTGAACTGGAAATGCAGGCAAGCAACCATTCCAGACCCAGGATCTAAGCACGAGCAAAGCTGATGGAAAAAGAAGAAATAAAAGTGCAGTTCCATCCTGATCCAACCACAGATCATAACCGTTAGCTACATATGAAGAGTCCTTTTAATTATAACTACCTTATATCAGCTTAATGGCAAAACCAAAGAATGGAAATGATATTATTTAGCAACTTGTATAAACCCAAGTAGAAAAGTGTTGTACCCTGTAACTGTTGTACTCCTCTTTAACCTTGAGTTGGACATCTTTCCGAGAAGCACGCACATTAATTGGACCAAGAAACATTCTTAGAAACCAACCTGCAGGTAGACCTACAATAATTATCAATACATTCACACAACAAACAATTAATTCTGCTTACTCATTCCTATTCAACTAAAATCAGCAATTCCACTTTAAAATAGAAAAAGGATGGAGAGGAAGCGAGAGACCTTGAGCTTTGGAAGGAAGAAAAGCAGAGACGTCTCCGTCAACGATAACACATTTGGCTCTTTGTAAATCTTCTTCCAGCTAAACATATTCACAATTGAACAAGAATAACTATAATCAACATGAACTACTATCAACAGAAGCAACTTCGTACGGAGGAAATTACTTTATCGCCCAGTTTGGAACCGAGAAGCTTGTTAGAGCGAAGAAGAGAATAAGAACGGCGAATAGAAGAGTCGAGAGAGAGAGCGCGTTGGCGAAGAGATTGTTCTTCGTACGAGGATCTTGATATCAGAGAAGCTGCTGATTCCTGAAGCTCTCTCGCCTCCTCCACCACTCTTCCTATCTCATCTTCAATCGACTTTGAGTTGCTTGTCTCCATTTTTTTTTTTGGGTCTCCGATCTCTCTTGCTATCTCCAAAGCAGATTTTTATTGAACTCCTAGTTTTGTAGCTTTTGGTTACCGTTCTTATTTACTTTTGCGAATATATTCTTCTCATTATTATTTCCAGATATTCGCACTCAAGTTCATTCTCATCGTTATTTCCGCCATATTGGCATTCACCTCTGCCTACGCCTTTTCCCCTCTCTCTTTACAAGGCAACGTTTATAAAGAGAGCTGCATTTTGGGAAACATAACCTCATTCGCCGTTTCCGTAAATGTTTTAAAAATCATATCGGATATAGAACTAATTAAAGAAAAACGTTTAGACATTTAATTTTATTTAAATAATTTATAAAATTAGAATGTTTAAAAAATTCAGTAGAAATGATTTTAACTTTATTCTAATTTTTAATATCATACTCCTTTATAATTTAAATGTCATTTAAATATTATAAAGTTAATTTTGTTTAAGTAGTTAAAAATATTGTGAACTTTATTTTAATTTCTTTTTAATGTACTTTAATCATACTTTTTATAGTTTAAATATTATTTTAAACATATTTTAAATTATCTTAAACAAAATTACTTATATATACTAATTAATAATTTAATTTATTAAAAATTCATAATGAAAGTAATAATTAGTTTTTAACAATAATAATTTAAAATTTTCAATTAAAGTATAATAAGATAAATAAATAATATAAAATTTGACAATTATAATTTATTAGTAAAAAATAGTAGTTTATTTTTAACAATAGTAATTTAAATCAAAATTTTAATTAAAATATAAAATGATAAATATAAAATATAAAATTTGAAAATATAATGTATTATTTAGAATGTGGGTCACGTGAAAAAAATAATCCAGTTAAAAATTAAAATCTAAATATCTTCAGCTTTGCATTAATCGTATATTAACAGATGTCAAAGAACATGAAAAAGTGAAGCAAGCCCCACATGCAACTAAAAAGTTGTTGTTTTCAAGAGTGGAATTGGGCCTACATGTGTTTTTTTTTAATGAATGGAAATACAACGAAGTAAATTACAGAGTGAGTCTTAGAAAACATAAATCGGACATATCCTCTAGAAGGATTAAGTGACACCTTATGGATGTAGTAGTTAAATAATAGACGTCTATATCAAAATGAACTGCATAATTTGTTAGCCAGTCGGTACATCTGTTGCCCTCTCAGTATATATGTCGATAATCAACAATCCAATTACGAGCAAACAGTTCATTAATTCCCATAACTATGGGGTTGAGAGCTCGAAAACGATTGTCAGGGGAGGATAGGATCTTGATTACCGCTGTAGAATCTACTTCAAGCTCAATCCGATGATATCCCAAATTCCATGCGAGAGTAAGGCCTGTAAAAACACCCCAGAATTCTGCAGTCAGTGTTGAGCACTATCTGAGATTATGCGTGAAGCCTTCAAGCCAGTTGCCTGCACTATCCCGTAACAGCCCACCGCTTATTGCAGAGGACGAGGAATGTTTACAAGCACCATCTGTGTTTAATTTTACCCACTCAGTTGGAGGTTTGTTCCAACCAATGAGTCTCTCTTGTCGAGGGTGATTGTCTATAGTAGCTCGTCTTTGTTACACTACGGACTGGTGGATCTGATCTGCATAGGACAAAATGAGAGAAGATGGTGAGTAAGGCCATGTAAAATGGTTCTCAAAGAGGGACAAATTTCTCCATTTCCATAGGAACCAACATGTAGTGCCAAAAATAATTGACCAATCATGCCTAAGGTCATGTCGGTGATTTTGGAGATTGGTAGTGAGCCAATCCGAAGTTGACATTATAATGAGATTATAATTATGAAATTCATATTACATTTATATATTATTCCTAAATATTTCTAATCATTGTTCTATTAAGATTGGACATTAATAGAACATAAAAAGACTAACACATGTTTTGTTTTTCCTTACGAAGGAAGTAATCTATCTCATAGGCTAAAGTATAAAGATACTTAAACAAATGTGCTGGAGAACAAGTTTACTGAATAGACCCGATATGAGAAATTCGTTTGGAACATTACTTATATATCTATTAAATTCTCATTGTGATGATTGTGTTGGATCGGAAAAAGAAAGCATGCTATATTTAGAGAAACGGTAGATTTCAAAACTTTTATGAAATCATTTTTCTAGCGGAAACAACAAATCTAAATCATTATGCTATTCCATACATGATATGGTATTAGGATAATAAAAATATAAACAAGATGAGGAGTATTACCGACTCCTTTGCACATGTTTTAAATCCTCATTGCTTATCCTCTCCTTCTTCAGTATCCAAATCCTTTGCCTTTGAATCTTTTCCTTTAGCAATCTATCTTCTCCTTGTTGTTGTATCCTCAACCAATTTGATTTACCACTTGTTCTTCAAGGACAACTAGGTTAACAAAATCTTTTGGTGGGAAAGGAGAAGAAATATTTAGAGGAGATTTTCTTAGAAGAAGATGAACCAAAAATGAAACTCTTTCACTTGGTCAGTTCACCCTTGCATGAAAGGAGAGAGTGTCTAAAAACATGCAAGAAAACTTTCTTACACTATCAAATTCGGTTATGCATGGAATGGAAGAAGAGAGAGGCATCCAATGCACCACTTCTTTCATTAATCAATCATAAAGCAACCAATAAATGAGACTCTCTTCATTTATCTTTAAAATGGCTATATGAAAAGACCATAACCTAAAATTGAATTACCAATTTCAGTTTTTGTAAGAAGAAAGAAAGAAGATGGTCCATCCAATGTACATCTTTCTTCTTTAATCTAAAGAATGCAAATAGGTTACATGCTAACATTAAAAGATAACCATTAAACCATTTAATGGTAAGTTTATAACTCCATTTAATGATGATAAATCATAATAAAGACTATCTTTATTTTAGCATTTTAGGGGGCGTTTGGTTTGAGGGTTTGGGAATGAAGAAATGGAATAATTGTAAAAAGTAGTGTTTGCTTTGAGATTTTCAATTCCAAGGGAATAGATTTATTCCATTAAGTTTGGGAATCTACTAAACCCTCCAAAAGGGGTGGGTATTAAGTTTTCATTCCAATCTAGTAGTTACTATTTATACCCTCCCTACATAAGCAATTTTATTCTTAATTATATTACTCATCACTTATCATCATCATCTTTATTATTATTATTATTATTATTATTATTATTATTATTATTATTATTATTATTATTATTATTATTATTATTATTATTATTATTATTATTATTATTATTATTATTATTATTATTATTATTATTATTATTATTATTATTATTATTATTATTATTTAATTAATTAATTATTACTATTATTACTATTATTATTATTATTATTATTATTATTAAGTTTTAAACTTATTATTATTATTAATTATTGTTGTTGTTATTGTTGTTGTTGTTGTTGTTGTTATTATTATTATTATTATTATTATTATTATTATTATTATTATTATTATTATTATTATTATTATTATTATTATTATTATTATTATTATTATTATTATTAATTATTGTTTTTATTATTATTATTTATTATTATAAATTTTAAACTTATTATTATTATTATCCTAATTATTATTATTATTATTATACTAAATTAATTATCTTATTATTATTATTACTATTTATTTTATTATTAATGTTATTATATGAAATTAATTATCTTATTATTATTATTATTATTAATTTTATTATTAATTTTATTATATGAAACTAATTATCTTATTATTATTATTATTATTATTATTAATTTTTAATAATAATAATAAATATGATATGGAAATATGATATGAAAAATAGTATTATATTATATTTCATTCCCATTAATGCAACAAACCAAATAACATTATTGGTATTAATACAGAAACCCAAGTTACAAACCAAACATCATTTTTTATTTTTCATACCCATTTCTATTCCCTTTTACTATTATACCCATATCCATACCCAACTCCGTGCTCAAACCAAACGCCCCCTTAATGTCAAATATGCAGCTGCACATTTAACCTAAGAAAACCGAAATTGCTACTTCTCTTTTTTAAAAATTTGTTTTAATATAATTAATCTAATTAATTACATTAAACCAAAATCTAGCCCATTTCTAAATGTACATTTGGGTTTCTGTTGGGCCAGGGCCCCGTACGTCCGAATCCCCGAGGGAGGGCCCCTCGGGTTGCCCCTGCGTCGGGCGTTCCATATACCGTCGAACCCGATCCCAACATCCATACAAAGACATATTCGATTCGCACATACGTAAACATATACTCATACATACCATCGCATGCATTCTCAACATGCATTTCCATATCTCAAATTCATAAAACATATGTCATTCTCATTCAAGAAATGCAACAAGATTCTCAAATGCAGCGAATACAAAGTAAAATGAAATTTCAAAATACAAAAGATGCTCCATGATAAAATGCTCGGAGGGCCAATCCAAATTACTAACTTAAGGCAAAGCTCCTAATTAGTGGAAGTTTCGATGCCTCGCCAAGTCAACTATCGCCTCGATCCGCTTTTGAGGAGGGAGAGTAATGGGGTGAGTGCAAGCTCGATGGCATATACGTTTATAGCCATTGGCAACGAGCCACACAATCAAGCAATATATATATATATATATAATATACATATCACTAGCAAATCATAACTCATCAATTCAATTCACATTCAATCAGTATATGTCAAGCAATTTCTATTTCTTATCGCATCAATCATTATGCAACAAATCTATCAAATCCATCATATCTTATGCTCATCAAATCAATCGTATGCACAAACAATCGCTCGAGAGTTCAGAATCCATCCGGATAACCCAAGGTAAACCAGTAATCCATCCGAGTCCGATTTCTCAAGAATCTCGTTGCCACAAGCGGGCAGCCGGGAGAAGGCTTTCAAAAATGTCAACGTGCATGTGACTCCATCCGTAACTCTCTTACCCAAACAAAGCACATAATCCATTCGTTCCATGCTCGAAGCATGTTTCGCATAATCTCAAATCTCATTCTAGTCCATTGCCAAAAAGGCCTATCAATCCATGCATATTTTCAATCATAATGCAAATTCACATTCACATGCAGTTCAATATTCTCATATCATTCAACACAATAATCTCACATAATACAAGCAAGCACACATCATGCAATTGCTCATACACACAATAACGATAAACATATTACCCACCTAGTATCGCTGAGTATCAGACTCACTGTTGTCCTTCCTCTCGCGATTGGGTCAAATCACCAGTTCCTATAATAAACCAAGTTTCCACAATTAATATCTATAGCAATAATTTAATAAAGCTCGAAAAGCAAAAAGTAAAGCGTTAAAAGTCTCCATCCGATTCCCATCGAAATTCCCGAACTTTCCGAAACAATTCTCGAATTTCCCTTCTTCATACAACTTGTAGTCCTTAATTTCTAGATCACAACGGATCCAAGATCACCTCATTCGGATATCTACACCAAAAGATATCCCTAACAATATAACATCTCAATTTCGGAAACAAGGGGCTTCGCCGCAACGAAGGGACGCTCGTCGCGACGAAGGACGCGGCGAAGCGAAGGCTCGCCGCGAACCAAACGTCGCACGTCGCGACGTCTACAGCATTTCACACGCCGCGACGAATAATCGTAAAATTATTTACACGTCGCGACGTGGTTCTTCTTCGTTCGCATGGCGTGTTCATACGCACGTCGCGACGTCTGGGTCGAGGAACTCGACTCCGAACCCAGATTTCTGCAGATTTCAACTGCTAATCTGTTCCAAACTCAAATGCAACATATTTAAGGCATAGATCAAGACTTATACTACCATTCTAACTCATTCTAAGCTTCAGATTCATCCTAAAATCATCAATCTAAGGATTTTCCCCAATTTCCCACTCAAAACCCTAAACCGTCGATTCTCCTGAATCCACACGATCCTAATGTTTAATCCAACCATAAACAAGATAGAAAGGACTAAAACTTACCGATTGAAGCTTCAAATCTGTCAAAACTTTCCGAAATCGCAACTCTCTTCTCTTCCTCTCCTCCGACGGCGTGCTTCTCCTCTCCTCCTTCTATTCCTTTCTTTCTATTCTCCTTTCCTTTCTAATTCTCTTCTTAACCTAAGGGTATGGGCCCTCCCTAAGCCCAAGCCTAACAACTTAAGCTAACTTCTCAACCCTTACACACTATAAATCCTCTAACCCTCATATAAATCATAATTAAACCACATTTAGTCCTTATATATCCAATATTTCCAAATAACTCCAATTAAAGCAAAACCACCGAATTATCACAATTTTCTCAATTTAATCAAACTAAGGCAAAATACCACAATTATCACAATTCATGCTTAATAATATCATTAAAAAAAATTCGGGGTCTAACAGTTTCTAATTAACCATTAATTAGAGCAAGCACAATATTCAATTATGGGCTTCTAAAACCTTCATTTATAATTCTTACTTAGCTTGATAACCTTCCTTAAAGTCAAGTGGGGAATCTTATTGGACTTTGATAATTCAAGCTCCAATAAGCCCAGAATTAATTTAAGGAAGAACACATATTTCATGTCCAATTGCAAACCCTATTTAGAACCTTATTATAGTCATCCGCACAACAAAGGGTAAAATTACCGTTTTGCCCTTATGTTGGTTTTTTCTTCTAAATCTCTCGTTTTACATTATATGATGATTAACACACAATATCTCATCTTAGTGTCAAGACTTGATGGGTAGCTAGTCCATCAAATTACTGGCGCTAGTTTAATCACCAAATCTCCTTAAAATATCTAGACTTGATGATAGCACTATAAACTTTTTATTTGAGTGAATATTCCCTGATACATGTTTCAATTAATAATTCCAACATGCAGACACTGGATTAATACTCTGTAAAAATTCATTCTGATCATATCAAGAATTATAATGAAACACATATGAGTTCACCACTCATTGAGATTATGATTCATAATAAACGAATGTTTAAGTTGTTTGTTTTAATATTAAAATAACGGCCCACGTTATTCTTAAAAACATACTTGATTTCATATTCATTTAACAGTGTCATTATCAATAGTCTACTACTATCATGATATGAAACTCATCATTCCCTTTAAGTAAACTCCTTTACTTATATAGAGATAAATCGCAACACTACAGTCTAAAACCATAATCAAGCGACCAACTTGGTTATTCAACTGTGAATCAATTAATTTAAATTCTTATAATATGCATGTTTCCCATATATCTCTATGTATATGTATATTATTTACAAAAGAATCTTGGTACCTTTTGAATGATATATAACGCTCACACAAATAAAACCAAACTCTTTTGTTTTATCAATAATAAATATTTTCATTACAAAACTATAACTGAAGAAGATAAAGTTACATGTAAATATATTTGCTTTCTAGGGCACTATATTTACATAACTCCAATATATTGTACAATCCTTTAACTTAAGGTCATTAAAGTTATCCTATACGGGATTGCTATGTTTTGATACTACTTATGATCTATTTAATCATAGGTCGTTTAATCAAGAGTCATTAAATGTATCATGAACTATATAGAGATAGTTGAATGATCAAGATATGATTCATCACCCTAAAGTAATTAGGGAGATTTTTTCGTTATTTTTTATTAGTATTAATTCAAGAAATCCTTAACCAAGGTGAAATGATGCTTTGTAAATAGTTTACAAATGTCATCAATTGAATTGATAGCTAATGACGGAGAATTAATATGATTAGATTCAAAATAAAATAGACATTAATTTCATATTCTATGTCTAATCTAAACATTGTATGATGAAAGGAATTGAATTATATGAAAAAAAAATTACGCACAGAAAGGTTAATCAAAACCATTTTGATATTAGTGTTACAGCCTAAGCCAAAACTGAACTTCAAGCTAAAATTCAAGACCCTTAAGGGCAGAATTCAAATTACAAAGATAAATTAAAAGGAGTTTTAATATTATAAATTAAAATTAGATTTTATAATCATTGCCAATATATTTGGGGACTTAATGAGTCTCACATATAGAATGAGTTAAAGAGAACAAAGTTAATTTAATCAAGTTGAACTTGATTGTAAAGTTTGAGGAACTTTATGATTAAATATGAAATATTTAACAAACAAGGATCGATATGAGATATTGAATCTTATATAGGCATAATTGGTATTTAATTTGAATTATTTTAATTCTAATTAAATTTTATTTGAAATTAGAATTTAATTTCAATTAAATTACTAAAACGTCCAAAGCTTATTATAAATAAGCTTAAGCTCTATAGAGCTAGCTCTTCTAGCTTAACCCTCTCTGTAAGAATTACAGATTTCTCTCAACTCATTCTGTGGATACTGTTAGAGGTCGAACATTTGTGCTGCTATGGTAGTTGAGACGGATCGGTTTTAAAAACAGTTCGAGGGATACAACAAGATAAACATCAAGCTTTGGAATAAGGTACGAATTAAGTTTTCGCTTTATTATAATTTGTGTTAATCATTTTATAGAATTAAATAGATCTTGATTTTTGAAAAATCAAAAGTCATGAAAAAGTTTCGTGATTATTTCATTACGGTCAAGAACAGATCTCAACCTGGTTTCCTAATAGTTACAAGCAGTATCAAAAATGGAATCACTAGAAGAATCAAAAAGTAAATTTAAATCTATTTGAATTCTTAGTGAAGAGTCAAGTTTTATGTCAGATGACGATGGATCCTCGGAACTTTATACAACTTTTCTTCTCGCTCTGTGTAATGTTTTTTCAAGTTTTAGATCAAATTTCAATTCGCCAGTGTAAGAAGATCTTGTCATACACTAAAACTAACCAAACAAGAAAAGAAATTAATCACAAGTAAAAATAAAATAAAATAAATAAATTCATAAAAGAAAAGGATATTAATCCCCAACAACGGTGCCAAAATTGGTCGCGTGTTATAGCACTACCAAAATAACTAGACTAAAAATTTTGCTAGTTGTAATTCTAGTTCAATTATATAGAGATTAATTCCAATTACTTTTGTTGAGCCCGGGCCCCGGATGTCCGAAACCCGAGGCGGCCCCTCGGGTCGCGCCCGCGCCGAGCGCCCCCAAACCGCGGACCCGATCCCAACATTGAGGCTCAAACGGTCATACGATACATACATACATTTCCATAACATTCACAATCATGAATTAAAGACCCTATAATCATAGGGATATCATATCATTACAAATTAAAGGAAATTCACAATTGTTCTCATAGACAAAATGGAATTTAAAATCCAAAATACATGAAATATGATCAATGTTAACATGCTCGGAGGGACAACAAAATACGGACTTAATACAAGGCCCTAATTTGACCAAGTTTTCGATGCCGCATACAACAACGATCGACCGGATCGCACTGAGGAGGAAAGGAATGGGTTGAGCTACATGCACTCGATGGCTAATATAATTATAGCCATTGGCAATTAGCACAAATCCCAGCATATGAATGTATATATATTATATCTATATACAACATCGTACATTCACATGCCAATCACTAAAGTACACATTCATTATAATTAATGCAGTTCATAAATACGTCACATAGTATGCGTCATAATAATCAATTCACATATGCAATGCACATAACAATGGCTCAACAATGGCTCGAGGGTTCCATAGAAACAAAAGGAAGAAACCGAAGTTTACATCCTGAACGAAATGAGTCCATTCGGAGCTCATAGGCCACAAGCGGGCAGCCGGGAGAAGGCTCTTGTCAACGCACGTGATTTAACGAAATGGTTCCACTCTCGCCCAAACAAAATCACATAATCATACTCGAAATCATTTTATCAAATGATAGGTTTTCATGTTTCTCATTTATCCAAAATGCCATGACCGAAGTCGAGGCATAACATGCTCAAAATCAGAATGCACTTTTATCAATTCCTATGATTATGTCAAAATAGATAAATCAAAGTCATTCTATTCATCACATTTAACATGCATAGCATATAACATATATTCATACATAGGCAAGAAATTGCCTAATTACACAATAACTATAAGTATATTACCCACCTAAGATCGCATGAGAATCCGATTCATCGGTGTCCTTCCTCTTGCGATGAAATCGGGTCACTTGGTTTCCTAAAACAACCAAGTTTCCATCCAAATCAATATCCATAGTAAATCATCAAAGCTTTGAAAGTCGAAAGAAAACATTAAAATCTATAATCAATTTTCTCCTAAAATTTCAACCCTTCAAGGCTAATTCAACTTCCTTGTCATACTTCTTATAGTCTTTATTCTCTAGATCACAACGACTCCAAAATCACCTCAATCGGACATCTATGCCAAAAGATATGCCCAAAATACTAAAATCTCACTTGAAACAGGGGCTCGCCATGACGTCGAAGTCGCTCGCCACGACGATGATCTAACTCATGCATGGCGATAGCGCGACGAAGACTCGCTCGCCAGATGCCCTCATGGCGAACAAACATTACACGTCATGACGTCTCCTGCGAATCACACGTCATGATTTAATAATCGTAGAATTCATTTACACGTCGCGGCGTATCACCCCTTCCCCACATACCATGGCGCCATTCATACATGACGTCATGACGCCCGAGTCGAGGAACCGACCCGAACTCCAGATTTGATAACCCAATTTTCAATCCGCTCCAAACTCAAATCTACCACAACTAAGACATAGATCAAGGCTTATACTACCATTCTAACTCATACTAAGCTTTCAATCCATCCTAAAATCATCAATCTAAAGATTTCCAATTTTATCCTAAAACCCTAAACCATCGTTTTCTCTCAATCCGAATCATCTCATTGTTTAATCCAAACGAAACAAAGTTAGCAAGGACTTAATCTTACCGATGGAAGCTCTAAATCCACGATCCGGCGAAAACGCAAATTCCTTCTCTTCTCTTCCTCCTCTTCCCGAAGCACTTCCTTCTTCTTCTTCCTTTTCTATTTTCTAGTTTCTTTCTTTCTTTTTATACTTAGGTCTTATGAAACCCTAAGGGTTGGTCAAGACCACCTTACCCCTGCTCATAAGCCCAAGTCTAATCTATCCTAAGAGAACTTCCCAAAATACCCTTACACAATCTAATCCTCTAATCTCCTAATTAATCCTTAATTAACCTCAATTATATTCCAATTAACCCATATCAAGCCCAATTAAATCAAACTAAACCATAAACATAAAATAATTACAGTTTACGCTTAATGAAATCATAATGAAAATTCGGGTCTAACATTTCTCCCCTCCTTAAAAGAAATTTCGTCCTCGAAATTTACTGAATCATCGAAGAGATACGGATACTTCTCCCAGATGGCCTCCAATGGCTCCCAAGTAGCCTCCTCACCGAATGATTCCTCCACATGACCTTGACTACTGAACCGCCTTGTTCCTCGAGGACCTTTTCCTTGGTATCCGAATTTCCACCGAAGCTCTTCATAACTCGATCATCTCTCAACCGAACCTCACTAATCGAATGATGTGAGAAGGATCCGATCTATACCTCCTCAACATAGACACATGGAACACATTATGGATCCGAGACAACTCCGAGGTAACGCTAACTCAGAGGCGAGTGGTCCAATCCTCTCTAGGATCTCATAAGGACCCACATACCTCGGACTCAGCTTACCCTGCTTGCCAAATCTCATCACTCCTTTCCAAGGAGATGTCTTAAGGAACACTCTGTCACCGACCTCATACTCCATCTCCTTCCGGTGAGCATCAACATAGCTCTTCATCCTATCCTGCGCTGCCTTAAGCCGCTGCTTAATCAAATTGACTTTTTCAACGTAAATGCTCAATCAATTCGACCCATCAATTGCCTATCTCCTTCCTCATCCCAACAAATCGAGTCCTACATCTCCGCCATACAAAGCCTCATATGGAGCCATCTCGAATGCTCGAATGGTGCAATTATTGTAAGCAAATTCGACCAACGGCAAATGTTCATCCCAAGCTCCTCGAAAATCCATCACACAAGCTCAAGCATCCCTCAAGAGTCCGAATAGTCCTCTCCGATGACCATCCGTCCGAGGGTGAAAAGCCGATCAAATGCAACCGTCCCCAAAGCATTCTCAGAATCGCCCCAAAACCTCAAGTAAACCGAGGATCTCTATCGACACGATCGAATCTGGAATCCCATGCAACCTCACTATCTCATCAATATACTTCTTTGCCAACACATGCAAAGAATCACCGTCTAATTGCCGAAATGAACGACTTCACAACCGATCCACAATCACCCAAATAGCATCATGCCTCCCATCGGTCTTAGGCAATCCCATCGAAAATCCATCGTCACCCTCCGCCACTTCCATTCCGGAATAGTAACGGCCTCAACTTGCCCGAAGGTGCTCGTGTTCACCTTAACTTGTCGACACACTAGACATCTACTAACAAACTCGCTATATCCTCTTCATGCCTTTCCACCAAAATGCTCTCAGAATCCCGATACATCCCGGTGCTACCGGATGCATGGCATAAGGTGCATTGTGCGCCTCATCCATAATCTCATCCTTAATCGCTCGAACATCCGAATACACAATGCTGCCCACGGTCATCAAACCATCATCCTCACCTCTATCTCGTAATTCTTACCATTCAATCTCATCTCTCGATCTTACTCAACTCTGCATCCTGAGCCTGCAAATCCCTAACCTTTTCCCTCAACATCGGCCTCACTCGAAAATTAGCCAAAAGACAACCCGGCTCTTCCTGCGTCAAACTGATCTTAAGCTTGGCCATCTCTTCTAATAAAGGAAGATACACTGATCGAACATGCGCAACCGAAGACTTTCTACTCAAAGCATCTGCCACCACATTGGCCTTGCTCGGATGATACTCAATCAACTGATCATAATCCTTGAGCAACTCCAACCACCTTCTCTGCCTCAAATTCAATTCCTTCTGACTCAGTATGAATACTTCAGACTCTTATGATCAGTGAAGATCCGAGTCCGAACTCCATACAAATAGTGCCTCCAAATCTTCAAGGCAAATACCACAGCTGCTAACTCCAAATCATGCGTCGGATAATTCAGCTCATGAGGTCTCAATTGCCTCGAAGCATAAGCAATTACCGATCTCCCCGCATCAAGACACATCCAAGACCCTTCCTCAAGCATCACTGCATACGTAATACCCTCATCTCCGTAAGGCAAAACCAGAATCGGAGCACTCGTCAATCTGCGCTTAAGCTCCTCAAGCTCCTCCGACACTCTTCACCTGCATAAACTTCGATTCTTCCTCAACGCCTTCGTCATCGGAGCGGATATCATCGAAAATCCTCCACAAATCGTCTGTAATAACTCGCCAAACCCGTAAAACTCCTCACTTCGCTACATTCTTCTGAGCCTCCCAATTCACTACTGACTTCTATCTTCTTGGATCCACATGCACTCCCCGGAGATCACATGCCCAAGAAAGGAAACTTCTCTCAGCCAAAATTCGCATTTCTCAAATTTGGCATACAACTCATTACTCCTCAAAGTCTCCAAAGAAATCCTCAAATGCTCCTCATGTTCCTGATCACTCTTGGAATACACCAATATATCATCAATGAAGACAATGATAAATTGGTCCAAGAATGGCTTGAACACCCGATTCATCAAATCCATAAACGCTGCCGGAGCATTTGTCAATCCAAACGGCATCACCAAAAACTCAAAATGTCCATACCGAGTCCTGAAAGCAGACTTCGGCACATCCGACTCCTTAATCCGCAACTGATGATAACCAGATCTCAAATCAATCTTCGAAAAGACTCTCGCTCCTTGCAATTGATCAAACAAGTCATCAATGCGAGGAAGCGGATACCGATTCTTCACTGTAATCTGATTCAACTTCCGGTAATCTACACACATCCTCAAAGATCCATCTTTCTTCTTCACAAATAAAACTGGAGCTCCCCAAGGCGAAGAACTCGATCTGATATACCCTTTCTCCAATAACTCATCCAACTGCTCCTTCAACACTTTCAATTTCACGAGCCATCCTATAAGGCGGAATCGAAATCGGGTGAACTCGACAAAAGCTCGATCGAAACTCAATCTCCGATCTGGCGGTAGTCTGGCAATTCCTCGGGAAAGACATCCGGAATTCCCGACCATCGGAATACCTCTAACTTCCCTCCGCTCGCCTGGAATCCACCACATAAGCCAAAACGCCCACATCCCGAACTCAACATCTTCTCTGCAACAAAGCGAAACAAACTGAGCGGACTTGCCTTTCTATCCCAAAGAACGTTACTCTCCTACCATCACCCAAATCAAAGTCCACCGTCTTCGCCTTAATCCAATCGGGCATTGTACCTCCAAGGTATCCATACCCAAAATCACATCTAAGCCTCGATCTTCAATGGCATCGATCGACCACTAGAAGTGCTCCACCAATACCAACCTCACAATCCTCAACACCGACTAACCGCAATATATCGACCAATCGGAGTACTCACCATCACGAGTATCCAACGGGCTCACAGTTCTATCACACATAGGTCTACTCACCAAACAAACGAGTGAGTAGACCCGGATCAATCAACACAAGCACATCATCGTAAAACAATCGAGCCATACCAAGAATAACATCCGCGGCCTCTGATCCTCCGCGTCATAGCAAACACCACGGTGGTGCTCGCCTCTCGGTCTTCCGGAAGACTCACCCTCTTGGCAAGATCAATCGCCCACCTCTGTCAAGTCCTCGACCCACGCCTCTGTCCTCCTAGAGCTCAGATCGAGATCCTCTCTCTGGACGGCCGAGGACACTCTCGCCCTATGCCCTTCTCGTCCACAAATAAGCATGCACCGTCAATCGGTAACACTTCCACCATGGAAACTGTCACAATGCTCACACTTAGGGACGGATGACTGTCCCCATCTCCTCCTCGCCGCCCACCGTAGAAGCTTGGTGAGAAAGCAGAGAGGTCCGATCGGCCTCGGACGGCTCGCACCATCGCTTCCTCTCCTCTCGATCGAAAGGGGAAGCTCCTAGCACTCCGCCGAGACATAGGAGTACTAGTGCTACCTCCCTCCGAATCGCTCTCCGCCTTCCTCTTCTTGTTCACAAGACTTTGATATTCTCAATATTCTCTACTCTCAAAGTCGCCCACTAATCATTGGAAGTCACAGAAATTCTGCACAATCACCTTCTCTCGATAGCCAAATGCGCCCCGACTCAAATCGACGACATCTGGCAGCCTCGCCAACATCGATTCAAGCATACCGACACATTACAGTAAACCGGCGCTCATACTCAAGAATCGTCATCTCCTCTCGAACCAAACCGAGGAACTCCCTCGCTTCTGCTGAATATATACTCGACAGATACTTCTTCTTCAAGGCAACCACGAAGTCTCGCCAAGATAACCTAATCGGCCTCATCTCGATCGCTCGCATAGCTCCCACCAATGCAGAGCATCTCCTCAAGCAAACTAGCAAGATACACAACCTCTCATCATCCTCATAGTCCATCTCGATCTAGCACTCTCGTCTTCCTCACCAAGTCTCGCTTCCTCAGATCTGCTTGTCCAAAGAAGTCAATCGCCCATACTTTCTCACTTGTCGAATCGCTTCCCTCTTAATCGGAGCCAAAGCAGAAGGTCGTGGCATCGACCCATAGCTGAACAAACGCTGGTAAAGGCTCAAACATTCTCGGATCAAATCGAGGCATTTGCTGGCGGAATCGGCGATTCCTGAGATTGCGACATAGGCTCACTGCCTAGCCCTACAGAAGCCTCAGCATTTCCGGGGGCTACGGACTCATCAGTCCTCTCCTCTCTAGTAGGAGAGTCAGGTGCAACTGATCCTTGCAAAAGTCCTCGTGTTCTTCTACGAGGTGGCATCGTACTCCTTCAAATAGAAACACTAAGGATTAGCTATACGGAAATCTACATGTATGCATGATATGCATGTCACTTAATGCAATCAATTCAATGCAACCAATAAGCAAATAACAAACACGTCATCCTATATGCATTCTAAGCCGAGGACACACTAACCTAAAGCTTTGATACCAAACATGTTGAGCCCGGGCCCCGGATGTCCGAAACCCGAGATGGCCCTCGGTCGCGCCGCCGAAGCGCCCCAAACCGCGGACCCGATCCCAACATTGAGGCTCAAACGGTCATACGATACATACATACATTTCCATAACATTCACAATCATGAATTAAAGACCCTATAATCATAGGGATATCATATCATTGCAAATTAAAGGAAATTCACAATTGTTCTCATAGCACAAAATGGAATTTAAAATCCAAAATACATGAAATATGATCAATGTTAACATGCTCGGAGGGACAACAAAATACGGACTTAATACAAGGCTCCTAATTTGACCGAAGTTTTCGATGCCGCACACAGTCAACGATCGACCGGATCTGCACTTGAGGAGGGAAAGGAATGGGTTGAGCTACACAGCTCAGTGGCTAATATAATTATAGCCATTGGCAATTAGCACAAATCCCAGCATATGAATGTATATATATTATATCTATATACAACATCAGACATTCACATGCCAATCACTAAAGTACACATTCATTATAATTAATGCAGTTCATAAATACGTCACATAGTATGCGTCATAATAATCAATTCACATATGCAATGCACATAACAATGGCTCAACAATGGCTCGAGGGTTCCATGGAAACAAAAGGAAGAAACCGAAGTTTACATCCTGAACGAAATGAGTCCATTCGGAGCTCATAGGCCACAAGCGGGCAGCCGGGAGAAGGCTCTTGTCAACGTGCACGTGATTTAACGAAATGGTTCCACTCTCGCCAAACAAAATCACATAATCATACTCAAATCATTTTATCAAATGATAGGTTTTCATGTTTCTCATTTATCCAAAATGCCATGACCGAAGTCGAGGCATAACATGCTCAAAATCAGAATGCACTTCTATCAATTCCTATGATTATGTCAAAATAGATAAATCAAAGTCATTCTATTCATCACATTTAACATGCATAGCATATAACATATATTCATACATAGGCAAGAAATTGCCTAATCACACAATAACTATAAGTATATTACCCACCTAAGATCGCGAGAACCGATTCATGGTGTCCTTCCTCTTGCGATGAAATCGGGTCAGCTTGGTTTCCTAAAATAACCAAGTTTCCATCCAAATCAATATCCATAGTAAATCATCAAAGCTTTGAAAGCCGAAAGAAAAAATTAAAATCTATAATCAATTTTCTCCTAAAATTTTGAACCCTTCAAGGCTAATTCCGAACTTCCCTTGTCATACTTCTTATAGTCTTTATTCTCTAGATCACAACGACTCCAAAATCACCTCAATCGACATCTATGCCAAAAGATATGCCCAAAATACTAAAATCTCACTTGAAGCAGGGGGCTCATGACGACAGTCGTCGCCGCGACGAAGACTCGTCGCCAGATGCCCTCATGGCGAACAAACATTACACGTCATGACGTCTCTGCGAATCACACGTCGCGACGAATAATCAGAATTCATTTACACGTCGCGGCGTATCACCCTTCCCCACACGCGCATGGCGCGCCATTCATACATGACGTCATGACGTCCGAGTCGAGGAACCGACCCGAACTCCAGATTTCGCATAACCCAATTTCCAATCCGCTCCAAACTCAAATCTACCACAACTAAGACATAGATCAAGGCTTATACTACCATTCTAACTCATACTAAGCTTTCAATCCATCCTAAAATCATCAATCTAAAGATTTCCCCCAATTTTCATCCTAAAACCCTAAACCATCGTTTTCTCTCAATCCGAATCATCTCATTGTTTAATCCAAACGAAAACAGGTTAGTAAGGACTTAATCTTACCGATGGAAGCTCTAAATCCACGATCCGCGAAAACGCAAATTCCTTTTCTCTTCTCTTCCTCCTCTTCCGACGGCACTTCCTTCTTCTTCTTCCTTTTCTATTTTCTAGTTTCTTTCTTTCTTTTTATACTTAGGTCTTATGAAACCCTAAGGGTTGGTCAAGACCACCTTACCCCTGCTCATAAGCCCAAGTCTAATCTATCCTAAGAGAACTTCCCAAAATACCCTTACACAATCTAATCCTCTAATCTCCTAATTAATCCTTAATTAACCTCAATTATATTCCAATTAACCCATATCAAGCCCAATTAAATCAAACTAAACCATAAACATAAAATAATCACAGTTTACGCTTAATGAAATCATAACAGAAAATTCGGGGTCTAACAACTTTCCTAAAGCCATGTTTGGTTAATAGTTTATTAATGGAATGGAATGAAATGTAATATTATTCCATCATTTGGGAGGAGGTTATAATGGAATAGAATTGATTGAATATGATGAAAGAGGAGGGTTTTATATTACATCTCATTCCATTCTAAACAATAAAAATGAAAAACCTTCGATTTGGGAGGTTTAGGATAGAATGTAAAATGATAAACAATTTTACACTATATTACATTATAAACTCTTCATCCAAACATCATTTCACTATATTATATTATGAACCCTTCCATCCCTCCCAAACAACAATTTTCTAATATTACATCCATTTACATTTCATTCCACTATAAACCATTCTGTTCCATTAAAAACCTTACGTATAAACAAACATAGCCTAAATTATCTGTATAAGCAAAACAGGGGGATTTTTAGTTTGAAGCAATTTAGAAGACAAAGCATAATTGAATTTATAAAAACAAATCAAATTAAACAGCAGCAAAGTGATAAAGTTGATGAATGAGCTGAAATTTGGTTCTTTGATTTAATCTCGACCTAAGCACAATTTCACAGATGTCGTTGAATTATCGTCTTTACACCTCTCTTAAGATTATTAATCTAATTTCGATTTTTCCTTAGATCATAGTTAATCAAGAAGAGCTCAATAATTAACCCCTAACTATTAGAAAACCTAAAACAAGCTCTATAAGTTTATTTGGATAGTTGCATTATAAGTGAGAAAAACATATCAATCCAAGTAACAATCACACAAGCTCAGATTTTTTAAAATATGCTACATTATCTCTAACAATTTAATACCATTAGTTTTCACATACTACCTTCAACACGACTATTACGTATCATATTTAAGTTTTAGCTTTGGGTTTTCATGAAAAATGATTCAATAGAGCATTGAAATCATTCTAATAGAATACTTAATCAATTCATACAAGATAGCATAAGCAATCCGAAAAAAGGTAAAGAAAATGATACTCAACAACAATCTACTTAATTGCTCCTCGGACTCGATTGCATCTCCGAACTGGTGTTAGGAAAGTTAGCCTTCCATCTCCATCTTCAAGCTCTCACCATTAGCCATCCTCTCTATCACCACTTTCGGTGATGAAGAATGAAGAATAACCAAAGAGAAAATAGGAGAAGAGTGTTTTCAGCTAGGTTTGTTCCCGATTGTCCTTTTTGTCGTCACTCTTTTTTCCTTATGTAGTAAAATTTAGGTTTAAACTGAGTAACACCTAGCCAAGACACCTGGCTTTCTCAAGTTAATTCTCAATGTGAGAATTCACAGCTATGCAAGGTCATACACGACCATGCATGGTCCTCTCACAATCGTAAGAGATGTTGCATAAGCGTGAGAGATTTCTCACGCCCATGCAATCCAATGTTTAGCTATGAGAGTTCTTTTTTTTTTTGTTCTTCATTTGACATTCTCTCTTGCCTCTTCTTTTTTCAAACCTCTTCTTCTTCATGCTCCATGAATTAATAAAATATGAAAATTGAGAAGATGACTTTAATAACATGCTTTTAGGTCACTTTATCTTGTTTACTTCCGAAAACTACCTAAGATCAAATATGAGCTAAAGTGAGTATCCTAAGAATTTCTAAGGCATTAATCAATAAGTGTAGTATATCAAATGAATCAACATTTAAACACATATCAAAGATATATTGAAGCAGCTTAATGAGCAACCTCTTTACATTGTTAAGGATCTGACTGATCTGGAACTAGAGCAAACTTTTCTGTTTCTCAGGAATTGTAGAAAACTGAGTTGGAGAAGCATACTATTGAATGTGTAAGGATTGATGTTACTGATGTAGTTTTTGATACAACCCCTGTTAAGACTGTTAAAGATAGCCATAGTGCAGCGGTTGAAAATACTTGTGTTGTCACTGTGGATATGCTTAAGGGTGTAGTGGATGTGCTTAATGGTGGTGTAGTCAACCTACGTGTTCCTGCCGAAAAAAATGACCTAGGTTATAGACAATGGCAAGCAATTAGTTGGCTTGAGGACTGAAAATGTTGTTGTAAGTATTTCTCAACCTAGAGAAATTGCCAAATGGATTGTGCTCAGAGGAAGACTCCTTCAGAACATGTTAAGATAATTGAAATTGTTACTACTAAAGTATCTCTCGCTTAGCTTGCAAATGTAGAACGATCAACTATTGACAAATCTAGTGCAGATAATGGAGTGAATGACTTCACCACCCAATATTTGGAACATTGTTAGACAGATTGAGCCAACATGTTGACTCCAATAGTAACTGTTGGGAAAACTAAGAATGTTGTTGATAGGACCTCTAACACTAGCCTAATGTATGTACAATAAACATCAATGGTAAACTCCAGTGATGACTGTGTAGCTAGTCAAGGGACAAGGGATATCATCTCCCAGAATGCAAAACAAACAAAGAATTGTAATTCTCCATCAGCTATAGCCCAAGTCTTCGACATCCCAGGAGATTTTTGTGTGTAATCCAAAACTAAAAAAAGGAAATCAATAAGGAAGAGAAAGTAAAATCTCAAATACTAGGGGACTTTCCCCAAATAAGGCAATCTTAGTGTGGAATACTGGTGGGTTAAACGACTCTTATAAACAAGAAATGGAGAATGAATCTTTCCATGGAAATGAAACATAAATAGCCTATAGCTGTTTCTATTTGTTTTCTATCTTACAGATAGTTATATTGCCTTAGGATTTTATTTTTGGTCATATTGTAATATAATGGTAGGCTCAATACCTTGAACTCATTGTAATGTTGACATAGTTCTAACTATAATTAAAATTCTTTTTCATTTAAAAAACATTTATCTGATGTATAAATTTTAATGCAATAAAAGTTAATCAATAAATTGTGTCTTTTTATTATATTGAGCATTATCAGAATATACTTGTACATATTTATGTATCTATTAATTATAAATCATCATTTTGAAGTCTAATAAAATGCTTAATTAATTTTTATTCATCATTTGTTAGAAAAAGTAGAGTTATTTATTCCAAGATTTAACAGGTACACTATAATATACGATGAATCTTATTTTATCTTATATTACATATAATACAATTTATATGTAATAACATATAACATATAAATAAAGTTTAATTTATTACAAGTTTAATTAAGCTTCAGTTTTACACATGTATTTATAAATAAATTTTAATTTATTACAAGTTTAATTAAGCTTCAGTTTTACACATGTATTCGTACAAAATTTTATATTTATCTTTTTTTAGTATATTCAGTTAGAATGCTCAAAAGATATAAAATGAATTTATATTGTATGTTGATTTATAAATTTATTTAATATAATTTATAATGTGTCAAATTTTAAAACTAATTCAAGTAAATGCAAAGCTAAGATTCAATATAATTAATTTGTAATTATTGTTATATTTTTAAATCTTTCTATATATGGAGTATATTTCTTCCCAAAAAATAAATCTTCCATTTAATTTCCTCAAAGAAAATTGACATTATTTGTAATGAAGTTGAACCATTTAATCAAAATGTTTCAATTTCGCATTGCCAAGTTTTCACAATGTAACTACAGACTAAAAAATAATCCCAGTTGAGAAAGAAATGTTTAAAGGACAACTGACATCTAACCGCCAACTGAACAGATGAAACTATCATCCAAACAAGGAACAAAAAGTACCAAACAAATTTCTGTCGAGCATCAGATTACAGGTAATCTTTTTTCTTCATCATCCACCTCTCTTTAGCATTCTCTATTGCCTCCTCTCTCATCCTCAGAAGTTCTTGGAAACAGAGATTATATCGAGCATCTATAGCATCGAGCTCCAGCTTTATCTCATCTTGCTGATTCACCATGGAAAGAGAACAAATGCTGGACAAGCTAACATTTGTAAACATACCAGACTCTTTTGTGAATTTGATATGTTTACATGCATCATCATCAAGTAACCCAGCATCTGAAGCTAAATCATATGTACACAATTCAGAGCTATAATCAGAACAACCCAAGGGCTCGTTTCCACCACTATTAGAGTCAGTTGTCTCGGCAGACATATCCCAATTCACGGATCCTTGTTCATCATTTCCATTAATCAACTGTAAGAAACCATGTCTGCCAACTGTCAGCGATGTTGGATCAATATCCAGTCCAGGAGAACTTCCTGCAGCTGATGTAGTTGGACATGAAGAGTTCCAGCCAGGAACAAGCTTTCGTATCAAGCTATCAATCAATTCTGCAACAAAAGAAACATCTTCCTTTGACAAATCAAGTTCTTCAACCATCTCCTCGGCAATTGAAATGGTGGTATCTGAATCTAGATAAAAAGTGAAATGGATGTTCCTAGCTCGACCTGTAACATTAATAACTTAGCTTAGATTTTAATTGCAGAAAATGATAGAAACAACAGTAGCTCTACTAACCAGATGGGTCAGCAATGCGCAATGTCAATGAGATTGTATTATCATCATTTTTCTCCCCTGTTAGCTCGAATTCATTGTTCTCACTGCGGCCCCAAAGTTCTAGAGTTGAAACATGCAGTTCTTCATTGATACTTTTTGTACAAGGAAGTATCTTTTTGGTATTGTCAACATCCATGGGTTGGCAATCTGATTGCGACCAGTTGATTTGTTTGGGTATAGATATTGGTACACTCATGGAATCAGAAACATGCTCCTTTGGATTTTCGGTAGCTAGAAATGGATCTTTCAATAGCTCAATGGCAGACAATCTCATCGATGCAGGAACTAGACACTTCTCAATCAATTGCTTAACTTCAGGCTCATTCACTTTACTGAGGGAAGCAGGCTTTATGCCCTGTAACCAGTTAAAAAGAGGTAACAGAATTATTAATCAAGATCACAATCAAACAAATTAATCAAATAACAAAGATCCCCTTGAACTCACAGATGTGACTTTCTTATAAATCTGTGCTGGGTTTCTGCATTCAGTATATGGTAATTCACAAGTGACCATCTCCAATATGCACAAGCCAAAAGAATAAATGTCAACAAGTTCATTGTATTCCTCATCATAGAGCTCCGGGGCCATGAACTCAGGAGTCCCTGCAGAACAATAGAAATTACAAGTCCGCAGAAACTTAAGATGTTTTGACTGTGTTAACATAGTTCTAAAGGACTTGAAGCTAATACCTATCACACTGTGGGCATTAGGTTGTTGCATCACAATTGCTAATCCAAGATCCCCAATTTTAACTTCTCCATTGTTCCCATTAACAAACACATTGTCACATTTCAAATCACGATGAATAATTGGAGGGTTGTGACTATGCAAGTAATGTAAACCTTGAAGGATCTGTCTAGCCCAACTCTTAATGGCTTTCATATCCACATTCTTATGTTTCTTGCAATATCTGGATCAAAATCAAAATAAACCACAAATGTCAGTGTGAAAAATAGACAAAAACTCCAAACAAAAAAAGAGTCAGGTTGCAGCCATACATCCGAAAAATGAAATCTAACTCACCGCCTCAAACTCCCAGAAGTGAACAACTCTGTTATCATGTTGATGGTCTTGTTTTTTTCATCCACCCAAGAATTATAGAATTTGATAATGTTTTCATGTTTCAATGATTTCAATAGATGGACTTCTGAATACAATCTTTCTAGCTGTTCTGGTGACTGCAAAACATCTTCAATATTCATTTGGTTCCAAGCAACCTCAATTCCATCAACCTCATCAAATGCCTTGTACCTAATTATGACAGAATGCAAACCAAAGCATCGACATTGGCTGTTAACAATAATGAAGAATCTTCCACATAAAATGACCAAAAAATTAAACTAACAAAGATAGGTTATAGATCCATACACAGTCTTAAATGCTCCTTTCCCCAGCATTTCATCAGACTGAGGAACAAAAACAAAGATATCAAAAATTAATTATATCACTTAATTCGGCCCAGCAAATAACTCTATTTGGTAAAACAATCAAAACTTTAAATTTTTCCTAGCTCAAATTGACTGTCAGTTCTCCCCTTCCAAAGCAATCCTTTCAACACTTGCACAGAGAAACGACCAAGAGGCGCACGATATAGTATTTCTATAGCACCAGAAGAACCCCAAGAAAGAAATCAAAGCCTCATCTATTTGCACTAAGTAAACAAAGAAGTATAACCATCAGACTGACATGTAACGATCATAGTTTCACAAAAGTTTATAAGAAACTGATAATGAGTTTTTTCTAATTTCGATACTAAGCAAAAAAATATATCCACATAATTAGAAGATTCAAATTACCATCTATCAGAAGAATGGCCACAAACAATTAATATTCATAAAACACGATTATATAACAGCAAAGAATTCATACCCGTACGTAGCGACCCGTTGGATCTTTCTCAGCGAACTCATCATCCACAGAAACGAAATCCATGTTCACAAATCCGACTCCAAAATTGAGGAATCGAAAACAAAACAGTTGAGAAAAAGTAACTTCCCAAAATTGATGAACAGGGAGACTCAAACCACCAAGTATCAATTAACAATAACAAAGAAGAAAAAAAAAGCAAGAATGAAGAGGGACGCCCAAAGCCCAGTATCAAAGCGATTTGATTTCTGCGTTGACAGGAAAGAAAGTACAGAATTGAAGCTGATGTGGAAGTTGCTCGGAGAAACCCTCGCAAGCAACAGAATAGGAATCGAGAGCCGATCGGAATCTGAATCGGCAACCGAGCACGGAGAAAAGGCCCATAGGGGATTCCGGGTCAAAATTCCGGCGGTGATTCGAAATACGTATGTTCATACCAGGCGTAGGCTCATCCATATCCGCATCCTCCTCTTAAGAATTTCCTGATAAATTGACTGAGAACAAAAAACAAAAAACAAACTCTAATTTCAAGCAGAGATGGCTATTTACTTTATAGACGAAACTGATTATGTTGTAGTCTTGTCGAGGGCAGAATTTAGAAAAAGACGTGTTTTTCAAAGGAATAGCGTTAACTTATGACGAGAATGTTTTAAATGGAGTGAAATTCTAGAGAGATGCTGAGATTCAGATTGATAAGTAATAAAATTATAAAATAGTTGATTTTAAGAACTGAAAAGATGAGTATTAAAATAGGATTAATATTAAAATTATAAAATAGTTGATTTTAAGAACTGAAAAGATGAGTATTAAAATAGGATTAATATTATTTAGTTTAGTTTATTTTTAAAAATTGTAATGGTAATGTATGTTAATATTTGGTTTGAAAATATAAATTTAAAATAACAAAAAATAATTAAAAAATAAAATATATATTATAGTCCCTATTAAGTATATTCTTATTATTAATATTATTATTATTAATTTTCTTCTTCTTCTTCTTCTTTTCTTATTATTATTATTATTCACTGTTACCATTCTAGGAATATAACTAAAGATAGGAGAGAAGGTGTCTTTAGATATTCTAAAATTTAAGAATAACTAAACTTTAGGGTTATCTATTCAGTATAATTTTTCAGTCAAACAAAGTAACAATCTGTTACCAGGAATAAATGAAGAATGTGAATAGTTATTCCTCTTAATCAAACACTCCATTAGTTCGAATAATATGTGATACATATTCTGTAAATTATTAATATTATTTAGGGATAAATACTATCTTAAAATTTTGGAATGTAATTGGGTCCAATATTGCATTTATTTAGGATATCTGCTTCTTATTAAATTAAGTATTTGTGTTTGACATCAAAATATGTATTAGTGTTAACTCAACTATAAAAATCTTAAATTAATTCAATTTATTTTAATAACTATTGTTGTTAAAAACTAATCAATTTATTAATTGATTGGTCAATTTTGTAATTTAAATTTTTTATAAACTAAAATAAATAAATTAATTTTATTTAACAATACCTTTTTAATTAAACTAAAATAAGTTTAATTAGATTGAACATTATAAATCTTAAATCTCTTGTCTTCCGATTTAACTTACGGTTAATGTTGCTAATACTATACCGACTATACAATCCACCAAAAGATCGATATTATCAATAGAAATTGGATCAATTGAATTACTTGTACTATTAAGAGTAATAGTAAATAATAAAATTTAATTATTAGAGTTATAAGAAACTATGTCGAAATTAATAATGATAATAACATACCTTTCTTGAAGCTTTAAATTGTAATGAACGAATACCAAGTCATTAAATCTCTTATGCTCCAATCTATTCCTTTTCTTAGAATTGATGAATTTAAACGTGCTTCAGTTTCGTTCACAGTCTATTTCACTCACACATTGACTTAAAATTTAAATTACAAACCTTTGCAATTCTTGAACACTACTTTCGAATTAATCCTACTAAGAAATTGTAAGTTGCAAGATAACAAAGGTAGCATTATAAACAAAATAAAATGATAGTTAATTTTCAACAAATAAGAAAAAGGAAACAACTACTTCCTGGATAAAGTTTTGCTCTTTGTCGAATAGTAATTGACATTCTAAAATCTCCAGAATATTACTTATAAAGCTCCAGTTGTGAGCTCAAAAGATCTTGCATCATTTCATGGCTGACAATTGTTGTAATAATGAATAACATTCCTCTATTAATTTCAGATTTCTTTGTAAAATTCGGTCTAAAATAGATACTAGGATTCAAAAATTCCCCAGTTGTAAGCAATGGAAAAGAAAGTTGCCTTGCCCATATCCCATTAATGATTGCAAGATACGGTGTACACAAAGGAGGCCTATATTTCATATTGGCCTTGATTACTTCCTTTACCCTCTCTATAACAATAAAAAAAAATAAAATCCATTGTTAGCTTTTCTTCACTATCAACCAAGTAAAGCACCCTCACCAAAAACTCAAAAACTCGGATAACAAATTGACATTGAGACCAAAATTCTCTATCTTCCAGTATAATGCTAAAAACATCTAATCCAACATTAGACCTAGAATGATGAGATGCAATCTATTTATTACTTGTAAACATTTTTCTTAACTCTTTTTTCATCAAAACAAAAGATTGAAGTGATGAGAAATTCATTGCAAATCTTGTCACAGCATGACAACACAAATTCCTACTATTGGTAAACTCCTTTCTCATTAAATTCAACAACCATACACGATTATAGATGAACTTGGTCATATTTTTAGCTTTTTGCATAATCTCATTAATTATAGGAAAATACCTAGGATCTCTTATATTCCCAGCAATAGATCAATGTAATGTGCAGCAAAAGGAGTTCATAAATAAAGAATTATACCTATTATGTAACTTTTTTTCCTATCGCTTTATAAGTGAAATCAATGTTAGTAATGAACTGAACAATATCTTCTGGCCTTACTTCAATCACAACTTCATCAAATATCTCAAATAAAAATAAGGTCAGATGCATCAATAGACTTAAAAAAAATTAAACCGTTTTCATAATAAACCAAAAAATTAATAATAGGCTCCTAACTATCACATATGATTAAACACCCAAAAGTAACTCAATTCACTATTATTTTTGCCAAATAACTATTAATTTCAAAAACTGAGCAATTCAAAAGTTTACTTCTTAAGTCATCAATCGAAGAAGCTTTGTATCTTGGACTGTAAGACGCTATTGCATCCATCAATGACTCACACTAGAAAGATTAAGAAGCATTGAATAATGAAGCTGTATTATACCACAATCTAGCTACTGCCATATTGAAATTGTGAGTCATATCTCTTGATTACCTTATACTACGAATTGAAGGTTGGGCTCTAAGAGTTGTTTGTGGTGCAAAAAAACTAGTCACTACCTTCTTTTATTCCTAACATTAGGTCCAAGTGTAACATTCCCTTCTTGTTGGGCCTGAGATGGAACACTAATAGTAATACTACCACTATTACCTTCAACATTTCCAAAATAATAAGGAAAACTAGCAAACGAACTTCCACTATGAATTTCAAAATTCAACATTTCCCTTCAATCTTTCTTATACCGATATTCTTCAAACAAAGTTTTCATTTGTCATTTTACATCATAATTTACTTTTTTACATGATTCCACACCTCTTTTAACCAAGCTAAATGCTTTTTTAATTAGGTTATTGGCCCCTACATTTCAAATGCTTGTTACAAAACAAACAAATAGTATGGTTCCTCGTACCAGGAACCAATATAACATGAGTCTAAATTAGATTATTGTATCTTCCTGAAGTGGTTTGATCAGGAGTACTTGAACTTCCTTCCACTTATTTATAAAAAAAATGAATACATATATCAAAATAAAGAACACATATTCCATCTTATATAATATAACTCATTGTGTATGATTATATCACACACAATTCAATTTCATCGAACATAATTCACCATAAGTCAAAACTAACAGTTTGGTTATTCAAGATATATAATTACGTAAAACATACATAAATAATTTCCATTTATAGCAATCACAAAACATACATAAATAATTTCCATTTTAAATTCCAACAATTTCATTTATAACATTTTCCAAAGATTTCAATTAAACTAATTACAAAACATACATAAAAATTTCCATTTCTAACATTTTCCATTCCTAGTAATTTCCAACAATTTCATTTTAATCAATTTTGAACAATTTCAATTCAAAGTTTCAAATATCACAAAACATATATAAACAATTTTCATTTCTAAATTTCCAACATCCAACAATTTCAATTATCACAAATTCACAATTCACAATTCACAAAATAACAATTTGCATTTTCAATAATTTCCAACAATTTCCATTTCTAAGATTTTCCAACAATTTCAATTCCACCATTACAAAACATATATAAACAATTTCGATTTCCAACATTTTCTATTCCTAATAATTTCCAACAACTCCATTTCCAATAATTTTGAACACTTTCAATTCAAAGTTTCTAACATCATAAAACATACATAAATAATTTCCATTTCCAAATTTCAAACAATTTCATTTCCAACAACTAACAATTTCAACCATCACAAATTCACAATTCACAAAATAATGAAATGTACATAAACAATTTGCATTTTCAACAATATCCATTTCCAAATTCCAATAATTTCTAACAATTTCCAACAATTGCAATTCAACCATTACAAAAACATACATAAACAATTTTTATTTCCAATAATTTTCATTTCAATAATTCCAACAATTTTTATCAAAAAAACATACATAAACAACCAAATACAATGATTTTTTTTAAATTTAAGAGAACAAACAAACCCAAAAAATCATAAATCAATTCAATGTTGGGTCAGTGTTGTGTCTAGTTTATATTTCTTTTAATTGCCTTCATATCTTGATTTTGGTTACAAATCCTTGTATTTTGATCCAAATGTGAGATAAATTAAGTGAAAATGGTGTGAATATTGCATTAATGTTAATTTCATTATTTTGTGAATTTTCCATGAAGGTTGAAGGGAAAGTCACAAAAATTTTACATGAAAAAAGAAATAAAAAAGAAAGAAAAGTGGTGACAAGTTGACTAACACTTTGGTTTGGTGTTAGTCACAGTAGTGAATCAACTTATCACTACTGTTGGATCCCGATCTTTTAGTAAAAATTAGAAATTATTATATGAAATTAAATGAGTGTTTTTGCATATGAACTTTGTTATAGATGTTATTGTGCTATGGGAAAAGAATTGATGGGTGTTGATGAATTTGAGATTTGAGTAGAATTGTCTGGGTTATGAAAGAAAAAGTGAAAGAGATGATTGAAATGGAAGTTGGAAAAGCAAGAAATGATTAGTGAAAGTGTTATATTTTGGAGAATTAAGAAATTTGACTTTTGGAGTAGAGAGTTGATTTTTTGATTTAGGCAGAATTTGAGAAAATGATCTGCATGAAAATTGTAGCTTCTGTTGAAAATTTTCTGTCGCCATAAAGTATGCTATTTTTCGATATCGGGATTAAAAGTTATGATCTTTCAAAGTTAAGTGTATTTTGCTTTGGTTTTGGAAAATGCTCTAAGTGTAGGATTGTGTATGCCGTATTTTGAGGCGATTTCTGGACTGATATATTGTGAATTGAGTTAAGTGGTCTACATGAAAGTTGTAGAGGAAGTTTATAGCTTTTCAATGATGTGTAATATGTTATTTTGGTTGTGAAAATTAGAATATTTGAAATTTTAAAGTTTGGATGTGGTATAGGATGACATTTAAGTGGGTAGTATCTTTGATTGGAATTTGACCCTTACAGAGGTAGAGATTGTCTTTAAGTGCTTTATGAAAGTTTTATATTATGTTTTGATCTTTCCATTGGTGTAAAGTATGAAAATTTTGGGCTATGAAGTAGGAAGTTATGATTTTTACAAGTTGCTGCTACTGTCTAGGAAGAGTATTGGTGGACAGAACCTTCAAGTGGATTTTTGACCCCTTTAGAGATGGAATTGATTTTTAAATCCTTCATGGAAATTGTAGAGCTTTATTTTATCTTTCCATTGACACCAAGTTTGTGAAATTTGGAGTTCTGAGTCAAAAGTTAGGATGTTTACAAGTTTTGGTACTGTTTATGAGGAGCTTGCCGATCAGTCATCTTGGAGTAAACTTTTGACCCCTTTAGAGACCGAACTTGCTTTTGAGTCCTCTTAAAAATGGTAGATCTGTCTTTTATCTTTCTAACGATACCAAGTTTGTAAAATTTAGAGTTCGGAGCCAAAAGATATGAGGGTTAGAGGTTAGGAGGTCAGGATCGCGTGGCGACCGCTCGGCTGCTTGCCCGCTCGGGTGAGCGCCCACGCGCGCGAACGCCAGAGCGAGCGCCTACGCGCGCTCTCGCACGCTTGGCCGATTGGGCGAGCAGGCGCCCGCGCGCCTCTGCACGCTTGTCGATCGGCCCGCGGGGTCGATTTTCCTCCGACCGACCTCTCTTCCTTCTTTTGGCCATAACTTTTTTATCCGACCTCCGATCGACCTGATTTTTAAAGCGTTAGACTCCCAAGACATTTTTCTATCTCTCCATACCTTGTTGATTGATCTTGATATTAAATTTAAAAAGGTGTATCGAAACAAAGTGTGATGATTGGTTGAAAAGGTCTGACTGTGCTTCAGTATTTTGGTGATATCTTAAGTTATAGAGCTCTGATTGAGTTGATTCTTCTTGAAAATTAAACTAGAGACATGGATCTACAAGTTATATGAAGGATACGAACAACAATTTAGCTTTTAAGATTTTCAATTTCTGGATTGAAGTTAGGTGTAGTATTCAGCCTAGGTTTTGCAATGGTTTGAAAGTATTTTTGGTCATAACTTTTTCAATTCTGAACCGAATTGAGCGTTTTTTATGGCGTATTGAAATTGAGACATAGAGAAATGTTTCTCTAGAAGGAAGTTTTGACAAATTCTTTCAAATTGATAGTGCAAAACTTATCCGAAAGTAAGCTTGAAATAAAGTAAAGTTTAAGGGCAAATTGGGAAGTTTACTTAAGTGTTAAGTTTTAAAGGCATACAAGTAAGGGCTTTAGGGTCTTTTATCAATCATTAATGACATGGCAATAAGATTTGTTGTTTAAGAAGAGTGGAGCACGACCCTTACAAGGAAAAAGAGCAAAAGAATAAAAGAAGAAGAGATAAGAGGAAGAGAGCACTTTCGGATGAGAGAAAATGAAAGAGAAAAAGAGGGAGCAACAAGGGTTTTGAATTTTTGGGTCTTCTAGCATGAGTTTTGAGATGTTTCAAGGGGAAAAAGATGGAAGAAGGTGATATCTCCCTCAGAGGACAAGGAAAAATCCGAAAATATGAAGATTGAGGTAAGAGGTGAATTTTTGATTTTTAAGTTTTTGAATGAAGTTTTAGTTTAGAAACTTTGCTTATGGTATGAGTTTGTTAATTCTATGCCTAATTTTGGAGATAGCATGGGTAAATTGGATCAATTTTGAATAATTGTGAATTAGGGTTATGCCCAATTTTGGGATTTGAGGATTTTGAAAATTGGTGATTTAGATATCTTGAAATTAGTATGAGTTTATGAATTATGACATCAATTTTAAGGATTATATTATTTATGATGTTGAATTTGGATGACTATAGCTTAGGTAATGTTAAATTGGAAGAAAGAAAGAAGCAATGGTCAAATTGAAGCTAAGGAGGAGTTTCTAGCATCGATTCGAGGTGAGTAGTATGTTTATTTATTGAATTTTAAGCATAAGCATGTGACTTTTTAAAAAATATTGTTTATGAAAAAGTTTGAAAAATTATGATTTTGAAGGATTAAATTCCTTATTTTAGAAATGATTTCAAGAAATATCAAGATTTAAGAAATTCATGGTTTTTGAATTATTTGACAAATTTGAGAAATGTGCATTATGAATATGTATATGTTTGATATATGTTTTCAAGAAATAAATTGCATTCATAGTTATGAATTTGATTGATATGTGATTAAATTGATGAATTTAGATTGAATGTGAATTGCTATACGATTTCATATTTGGATATGTGATTGTGATATGAAAATGTAAAAATCAAGACTTTCTAAAAGCCTTCGGGCAATTCAAATTTTCGTTTTCGATTATGTGTTATGTGGGTTTGGTCAGGTCCCATAAGTGGGACGAGTGCGTACTTATCTATTTTTAAGCCTTCTCCCGGCTGCCCGCTAAAGGCAAAAAAAACCGATCTCGGACTCCCATAAATCACGGCTACACCGGACCACTATGTGGGAAGATGTAGTACGTTCCGTTCATGGCTGCACAGGACCGCTATGCAGGAATGTGCAGTACATTCTGTTTGGGACCGAACCAGACCATTTGATGTGTTATGTGTTTTGTTTTTGTTTCTAAGTGTAATGCATTGCATATTTTGAAAATGTTTAAGAAATATCGACTTTGTTCATGAAATGTGAAAATTTTGAGAAATAAACTATTGTGTTTTTCAGCCGAAAATAAATCGTAATTGTTTGGCAATGCTTTGAAAAGTTTGAGAAATAACGGATTTACCAAATCTTTCTAACGTGAAACTTCTGAAATAAATGACAAAGGTTTTTGCAAATATGTTTTCGCTTATTTTTCAATTTATAAACATATTATTCACGAGCTTTGTGCTCACCCCCTTTCATCCCCACCTCCAGGTATTCGAGTAGGAGATCGGGTGAAAGGATGTCAAGATGTGTTGTTTCATTTTTGTATCTTCTGTATTTTGTGTGATTTGGGAGTTTTGTATCGTTTTGTATAAGTCTGTAATTGCCCATTAATGTATGACAAGCAGTCATTTCAGAATGTATGAGAGTTATGAATTTTGTGTATAATTGAGTTGATGTATATGAATGAGGAAATTATGTACGGATTTGAGATCTATAATTGTAAATGAAATTGTGTATGATGTTGGAATATATATTTATGATTGATTTGGGGATTAAATTGGATTATGAGATTGGTATATTGAATTGAGGATTATGGAAGTGTTAGGTATAGATTTGCGTTTGTTGGTGTTTTGGATTCTGGACGGGAGAGTCCGATGATTCTGATCTTTGATTGGGATTATAGAAGTGTCTTTTAAACACTTTGAAGGTTTGGGTTGTTGAAAATATAGCCGTTATGTTGCCCAATTTTCGTCGGGTAGTATATGGATAAGTGTCTATGGCGTATGAATTTATGCGTTTATTGACATGAATGTGAGCTTATTATGGTACGAAATAAGAATACGGATCAGAATAAGTTTCGTTAAGATGATATTGGGTTACTAGCATCAGTAAGAAGATTGTGATAAATTGAGTTTTGATTGAGGAAAGTTAAGTTTCGAATTGTATACGATGGATTAAATGATTAGTATGAGATTTGATTAAAGAATAAGATGAGAAAAGGATTGAAAAATAAGAAAAGGAAAAGAAAAAGAAAGAAAAAAAATTATACCAATTTTGGAATGTCTTAAGGTTTCCAACGCGATCACTTTTCTAAGATTCATGCTTCGGATGTCAAAAATTCGTATTCGATTCGCTTTCGTTTGTTTTGATCCGTTTGTTTATTTGCTTTCTGTTTCTGCTTCGTATTCGTACCTGTTTGATTCATATTCGTTTGATTTCTTTGTTTTCTGCGATTCGGATTTAATTCGATTCCATTTTGCTTTCGATTTATGCTTCACTTTAATTTTCGATATTCGATTTACTTTTGATCTTTTGTATTCACTTTCGTTCTCCGATTTCGATTCACTTCCAAAAAATTATGTTTCGGATTCCTTCGATTTTTTGGTTCGAATTCGGTTGGGATCCGGTCTTCGGATCGGGTTCCAACAACTACCGTGACAAGTGCCCTCATGGGGGTGACATAATTTGTCGCCGTCATGACTACTCCTTTGCATTCACTTAAGTCTAACATGTGCAGGTTGACGGCATAACAACCCTATAATCCTAAACCTAGACTCGTGTTATAAATGGAAAAGGAAGGAAACGAAAAGGAGTGTTGGTAATCGAAAGAGTCGAATCACACATCTTTCATTTCACTTTTCATTCTACACAGACAGACACATTCGAGAAGAAAGGGACAGAGAGAAAGAAGGTAAGACGAGAAGAGAAGAGAAACAGAGAGATTCAGTGAAGAAGAAGAACAACAAAGGTTAAGGCAGTGGGAGCATTCAGTTGTATTGGTGAACATCAAACAGAAACAGAAGGCAAAAGCTAATGTAGAAGGATTGAGAGTTGCATGAGACCACCACAACTCATTCATATGACAACCTTTGTTTACTTACTCTATTACTTATTTTTTGCATTGTTCTCTGTTGTTTACTGGGTTTCTTATTTTGTTAGCTTAACTGAACCCATACTTTGCAGCTTTTGACAGTTTATCTTAGTTATTTACTTGGTTTCCTGCTTAAATACTTTACTTATACTAATAAAGATGGGATTGAAATGTTTAATGATGATGAATCTTGTGACATCAATAATGGGCTGATCTCTTTTTTTAAGAATTAATGTACCTATTTTAGTCGACTATGCATGATTGAGTTATAGTTTTATCGTCTTATTGATGTAGTTTCTGAGCAAAATGGATGTAATGGCATGACTAAACTTTGCATCATTTTAGTATTAAATGAAGGACTAAGAGGAGAAGTTTAATATGGAGCTAGAAACTATAGACACTTAGGTTATGAATTAGAAATATATTAACTTAAATGGTAATTAGTAGTAGGTTCCATAATTAATTCGGATAATAACTTGTCGAATGTAAAAGCTAGATTTAGTCCATTATTTAAGTTGATCTTATAATTTGACTGCTAATTTTAGCAAGACAATTAACCAATCATTTCCCTTAATCATGTATAGGAGATTAAATTAGTGAAATTAATTCTCAATAGACTTCCACTTCGATTTTTACTGGTTTTTGTTTCCTGTCGATTCAATTTACTTTTCATACTAATTTGTAATTTTCTTTAAAACCTTAACTCAACAAATCATGATAGAATGTTTAGGATTGCATTTTTTATTTTTTAAAAATTAATTTAAGTGAACCAATTTCACCTTCATAAGAGACGACCTTGGGTAATCGACTATAACTATCTCTTATAGTTACGAGTAGGATAGCCTAGGTCTTTTTAGAACTTTTTGGGCAACGATAAGTTTTTGTTGCCATTGACAGGGAGGTGTTTATTGTTTTGAACTTGAATTAATTTTGTTGGGCCCCAATTTTTTTTAATTATTCATTAAACATGATTTTGATACATTTGTGGTTTTGTTAGATAAATTATGTTATTTGGAGTTTAATTATCATGCCAAAGTTGGAATTAAATAAGTGTATGATTAAGGTATTAAATTATGACCTAAGATAAGTAGACTTTGGATTAGATGAAAGAAGGGTAGAAATGGGAAAGTCACTTATGTCTAAAGGTTATAAGGCTTATATTGGAGGGAAAAAGGGACATTTGGTGATGGCTATAGTGTAAAAATTAGAATAAAAGAATTGTTGGCTTGTTAAGAAGGAGAGGAGCATCTTGGGTGAGAAGAAAAGAAGAAGAGGAGAAAATCAAGCTAGGGCTTTGGAGAATTGAAGAATTGGGAGCTTAATCAACTAAGTTATGCTTTAAATTCCATGAGTATGTGTGTGGGGAGTTGTTAATGAATGGTGTTTGAAAATGTTTTAATCTTTTAGGGTTAAGGATCAAGATAGATTTTGATGTTTTTGTTTATGATATTGTGTTGAAATAATCTTGGAAATGTAGTAGAAAAGTTGGTTTGAGGTTAAGATGGGTTATATTCGAAAGATGGGAAGTATATAGATGAAGAATGTCAAAAAATGTCTTCAGAATGAATTTCTGGGAAGGTTCACTGCTGCGAACCTCTGACTTCGCCGCGGCGAACTCAAACATCTTCGTCGCGGCTTGAGTTCGCCGCGGCAAAATCCATTTTTCTGCACAGACATATTTTGGTATTTTGGACATAAATTTTTATGTAGATGTTCAAATAAAGTGATTTTTGATTTGGAGTAAACTAGAAAAATAGGGATACAAGTTTTGTGAAGAAATGAAGTTTAAATTCAATTTATAAGGATAAAAAAGTTTGGAAGGAAGTTGAGAGTAGAATATTGTTTTAGTGTAAAAGTAGTCCGAAAATGTTTGGAGTATAACTTTTGGATTACTGAACCAAATTGAATGGTTGTGGTGTCATTGGAAACTTAAGACAATGAAGAACATTTCTCTAGAAGGAAGTGTAACTAAATTTATTAATTCACCTGCTCATAATGATCATGGAAAAGTTGACCCGAAAGTATGGATTTGAAAGAGTTTTGGTTCAATTTCAGCATTTTGATTACTGAAGCTTTATGAATTTTCTTTAAATGTTGTTTAAATGAGAACTTGGTTTGTTATAGGAAACCAAGCAAGCCCTATCTGAGAGCAAGAGGAAAGACAACATTGAACTTGGATTGTCAAGCGATATTAGGTGGGTAATCTGTTTATAGTTATTGTGTGATTGGACAAATTCTTGCCTATGGTATGTGTAACTTGCTTGATAGTGAATTATGTCATTATTGGAAATGCATTGTGATTTATGAATTTTGATCAAGTTATGCCATTGAAACACGTCGTGGCATTTTGTATGAATGAAAAGATGGAAAAGCATAAAAGTATGAGCATATGATAAAACAATTATGTGCTTCTGTTTGGGCGAGAGTGGAACTATTCTGTTCGTCACGTGCACGTCGACAAGAGCCTTCTCCCGGCTGCCCGCTTGTGGCATATGAGCTCCGAACATGGACTTCAGTTTGTCCCTTCTGTTCCCATGAAACCCTCGAGTCATTTGTTTGTGCATTGCATCTTTGAATTGTCGAGTATGACGCATTTAAATGTTATTTGTTATGCATTAACTTGTTTAATTCAGTCTTGAACTTTATTGGTCAATGATCAAATTGCTAGAATAGATTTGAGAATATTTGAATTGTTAAGTACATATACATATATATGCTTGAATTTGTGCTAGTTACCGATGGCTATAAATATATTAGCCACTGAGCTATGTAGCTCACCCCGCTTTTCCCTCCTCAGGTGCAGAACAAGACAACATTTGATCCTGCAGGGCATCTAAAACTCCAAGATAGTTAGAGACTTTTGTACTAAGTTAGTGACTAATTGAATAGCCTTATAGGCATATCAAAATTGAGCATCATTTTGTGTTTGTATTAAGCTTGGATATGTATGGTGTTATGTAAATAAAGTTTATTTAAACTCTGTGGTATTGCAATGACATGAAGAATTAAAGTTTCTTTTGTATGTGGGTATGTTTAGTCTGTGGTTAGAATTGAATGTATGTGTTTGCTTAAGCCTTTGTCTATTCCTGAATGGAAGTGGGAAAAGATTACGATGAATTTCTTGATGGGATTGCCAAGAACCAATAGAAAACATGATGCAATATGGGTGATTGTGGATAGGCTAACCAAGTTAGCGCATTTCTTGCCAGTTAAGCAAATAGATTCTTTGAATGCTTTGGCCAAGAAATTTTAGATTCAAAGGAAAAGATTTTGAGAAGCGAGGTTGTAAAGCTAGTTAAAGTCTTACGGAGGAACCATTCGACGGAGGAAGCAACATGGGAGCCATTGGAAGCCATGAAGGAGAGGTATCCACACCTCTTTGTGGACTCAAGTAATAATTTCGAGAACGAAATTCTTTTAAGAGGGGGAGAAATGTTGGACCCAATTTTTTTAATTATTCATTAAACATGATTTGGATACATTTGTGGTTTTGTTAGATAAATTATGTTATTTGGAGTTTAATTATCATGCCAAAGTTGGAATTAAATAAGTGTATGATTAAGGTATCAAATTATGACCTAAGATAAGTAGACTTTGGATTAGACGAAAGAAGGGTAGAAATGGGAAAGTCACTTAAGTCTGAAGGTTATAAGGCTTATGTTGGAGGGCAAAAGGGACATTTGGTGATGGTTATAGTGTAAAAATTAGAAGAAAAGAATTGTTGGCTTGTTAAGAAGGAGAGGAGCATCTTGGGTGAGAAGAAAAGAAGAAGAGGAGAAAATCAAGCTAGGGCTTTAGAGATTTGAAGAATTGGGAGCTTAATCAAGTAAGTTATGCTTTACGTTCCATGAGTATGTGTGTGGGGAGTTGTTAATGAATGGTGTTTGGAAATGTTTTAATCTTTTAGGGTTAAGGATCAAGATAGATTTTGATGTTTTTGTTTATGATATTGTGTTGAAATGAGCTTGGAAATGAAGTAGAAGAGTTGGTTTGAGGTTAAGATGGGTTATATTCGAAAGATGGGAAGTATATAGATGAAGAATGTCACAAAATGTCTTCGGAATGAATTTCTGGGAAGGTTTGCTACGGCGAACCTCTGACTTCGCCGCGGCGAACTCAAACATCTTTGCCGCGGCGAAATCCATTTTTCTGCACAGACATATTTTGGTATTTTGGGTATAACCTTTTCTGTAGATGTCCAAATGAAGTTATTTTTGAATTGAAGTAAACTAGAGAAATAGGGCTACAAGTTTTGTGAAGAATGAAGTTTAAATTCAGTTTCTAAAGATAAAAAATTTTGGAAAGAAGTTGAGAGTAGAATATTGTTTTAGTGTAAGAGCAGTCTGAAAATGTTTGGAGTATAACTTTTGGATTACTAAACCAAATTGAATGATTGTGGTTTCATTGTAAACTTAAGACAATGAATAACATTTCTCTAGAAGGAAGTGTAACTAAATTTATTAATTCACCTGATCATAATGATCATGGAAAAGTTGACCCGAAAGTAGGGATTTGAAAGAGTTTTGGTTCAATTTTAGCATTTTGATTGCTGAAGCTTTATGAATTTCCTTTAAATGTTGTTTGAATGAGAACTTGGTTTGTTATAGGAAACCAAGCAAGCCCTATCTGAGAGAAAAAGGAAAGACAACATTGAACTTGGATTGTCAAGCGATATTAGGTGGGTAATCTGTTTATAGTTATTGTGTGATTGGGCAAATTCTTGCCTATGTGTGTGTATGTGTAACTTGCTTGATAGTGAATTATGTCATTATTGGAAATGCATTGTGATTTATGAATTTTGATAAAGTTATGTCATTGAAACACATCGTGGCATTTTGTATGAATGAAAAGATGGAAAAGCATAAAAGTATGAGCATATGATAAAACAATTATGTGCTTCTGTTTGGGCGAGAGTGGAACCATTCTGTTCGTCACGTGCATGTCGACAAGAGCCTTCTCCCGGCTTCCCGCTTGTGGCATATGAGCTCCGAACATGGACTCATTCTATTCAGGGTGCAAACTTCAGTTTCTCCCTTCTGTTTTCATGGAACCCTTGAGCCATTTGCTTGTGCATTGTATCTTTGAATTGTCCAGTATGACGCATTTAAATGTTATGTGTTATGCATTAAGTTGTTTAATTGAGTCTTGAACTTTATTGGACAATGATCAAATTGCTAGAATAGATTTGAGAATATTTGAATTGCTAAGTACATATACATATGCTTGAATTTGTGCTAGTTACCGATGGCTATAAATATATTAGCCACTGAGCTGTGTAACTCAGCTCACTTTTCCCTCCTCAGGTGCAGAACAAGACGACAATTGATTCTTGCAGGGCATCTAAAACTCCAAGATAGTTAGAGACTTTTGTACTAAGTTAGTAACTATTTGAATAGTCTTATAGGCATATCAACATTGAGCATCATTTTATGTTTGTATTAAGCTTGGATATGTATGATATTATGTAAGTAAGGTTTGTTTAAACTCTGTGGTATTGTAATGACATGAAGAATTGAAGTTTCTTTTGTATGTGGGTATGTTTAGCTTGTGGTTAGAATTGAATGTATGTGTTTGCTTAAAAATGTTGTGCAATTTCAAATTTTGAGTGTTTTGCCGCGGCAAAGAACCACTCTCGCCTCGGCGAACCTTTCTGAGGGCGTCTTCGCCACTGCGAGGAATGACTTTTGCCGCGGTGAACTTCCCTTTGCTGCCACTCTGAGAATTCCTTTAAATGAAAATGTTTTCCACCTATCATTCACACCTATGTCACGCGATTGTGCCGGATGGTCTTCTTGGAATTCGTTTCAATACCTGGGTCAATTATCTTCTGGTATCCGAATTGATTGTTGGGCTCCGAAAATGGGGTCCAACAAATTTTGATTGTTTTTATTTGCTTAAGTGATTTTGATTGTGATTGTTTGTTCATGTATATATTTTTTATTGTGTTGTTTTATTGATTTGTTTATTTAGTTTTTGTTATTAATTGATTGTGTTGTGTGTTTTTGTTTAATTTTTGTTCTTAATTTAACACTTCTTCTAGTTAGTTTAAGTTAGGTAGGAGGACTCTAGGAATTGTACTTGTTTAGTTTATGCTAGGAAGGAAATCTTTAGATAGAGACCCCGTCCCTTTTGTTAATAACTTACATCATATATGATGATTTTAAGTGGAGTTTGAAGACGATCACAAGGAACCCAAGAGTGAAGATTAAATTAATAACCAAAAAATGGGTGAAAGGCAGTTAATGATGAAGGAGTTTGCTAGACCGATGATTGGTATTACCACTTCATACATACGTCCTATGAATTGAAGAGCATCCATTATAAAATGCTGCCATCATTCTACGGGGTTTCCCAATGAAGACCCTTTAAATTTCATTCGGGAATTCTATACCACTCTCCAAACATTCCCTTTGGATGGCCTAAATGGGTATTAACTCATGATAAAGTTCTTCCTATACATATTGAAGGATCAGGCAAAGGTGTGGCTAGCCTTCCACTCAGTTTATTGACTACATGGAAGAGGTGTACAACAAATTCATGGGAAAATTCTATTCCCCTAAAAAGACATCTAAGTTGTGAACCAAGATAGCTACCTTCACTCAGATGGAGGGAGAGCCATTCATGTGGTGATGCTTTAAGCTTTTGTTGATACAGTGTCCACACCATCATTTTCCACTTCACATGCTAAACCAATGATGCAGTACTGCCAGTGCTAAACCAATGATGAAGCAGTCCAGTACATGGTGGAGCATATAGTAGGAGGAGCTGTAGGAGAGAGGACAATCAAAGAAGCATATGAAATCTTCGAAATGTTAGTGGTTAATTCTTAACAAATGAGTATTAGGGGAAGAAGAGCTAGAGTTTATAAAATGAGATTGAATCAAGAATTGGCTATGCAGTTAGCTGAGTTAATGAGGCATTTAAAGATGTTATCTACAAGATTACCCCAAAACATTCCAAATTAAGAGGTGTGTGGTATCAGTGGAACTTTTGATTATAGAGCTAATGTTTGTTTATATTCTTACAAACCTTTGACCTATGGGGAAGAACAAGTTAACTCACTTAACGGTTTTCAAAAAAGGGAGTGAAATGATCCATACTTAAACAGTTACAACTTTGGTTAGAGAACCACCCCAATTTCTCTTAGAAGACCAATAATCGATCGATGCAACCCTAATAACAATATTAGAATTTTCAGAGGTCGAATTATTACTAAGGGCAATCCTTACTTCAAAGCCCACCAAGCAAGCCTTCTTTGGAGGAGAGTTTGAATGTGTTTATTCAGGTCATAACCCAAAATCAAGAAATGGACAATAAGAGGTTTGATTCTTTGGAAGCATTTGTGAAGAGGATTGAGATCCAAGGAGGGCAAGGCACTGCTCAAATGCACAATAATCAGAAAGTGAAGTTGCCCAGTCAACTTGAGCAAGCCTAAGCAATTACTATTTTGAGAAGTGGTAAAATGATTGATAATCATGTTGAGTTTCCTTCTAAGTTGTCTAAGAAGAAGATGAGCGACATGAGAAAAGCAATGAGAGAAACTTTTCAAGTCACATTTAAAAGGGTGAACAACTTAAACATGACATCAAAAACAATGAAGAAAAAAATTGCACAAGGCGATGGATCTTTATTGACCACCAATTCCATATCCAAGTTGCCTTAAAGAATCGAAACAAGATAAGCAATTTTCTTATCTATATAGCATGCTTTCTAAGGTCATTGTTATTCTGCCCTTGCTAGATGTGATTAAGAATATTCCAACTTATGTCAAGTTCTTTAGGGATCTAAGCACCAAGAAACAAAAGTTTAAGTCTAAAGAAAAGGTGTTGTTTTCGAAAGTAGCAAGTGTAATTCTGTAGGAACATTTACCCCCTAAACTGAAAGACCTAAGACATTTTATTGTGCAAGTATCAATAGGTAATGGGGATGAAGTTAAGGGTATGCTTGATCTTGGAGTAAGAATAAACCTTATGCCTCACTCTATTTATGAGAAACTGGATCTAGGACAGTTAAAACCTACCAATATGTGCTTACGATTAGCTGATAGATTATTTCATTATCCGAAAGGAATAATGGATGATGTGTTAGTAAAATTTAGAGGATTAATTGTTCCTATAGATTTTGTGGTCTTAGACATGGGGGAGGTTCAATAGCAAGGGAAGGAGCACACCATACTCCTAGGGAGACCTTTTATGGCCACTACTAATACCTTGATTGATGTAAAGAATAGGAAACTAAGCACGACTGTTTTGGGAGAAACAGTAAAATTTTCAATCTTTAATATTAAACCTATTTCTACTACTACTATTTTTGAAGACTGTTCTTTTGTTGATCAAATTGATGCTGCATATTGTGATTTTGACTTGCAGGAAGAAGAAGGAAATAAGTTAAACTAGGTTATGGAGAGTGATGAATGTTGCCAATTCTAGTGGATGCAACTAAGGAAGTGTTTGGAAAATTCTTGGTGACAGATCCACATGAAAAGGAGGAAACAATGGAATCGATCACTTTGAGTAACCCACCTTGAGCATGACCATTGACACGCCCAACTCCAAGACATTAAAGAAGCAACCCATTTAATTATGTTTATTTTTCAATTATCTATTGGTTGGTAATTTTCTTAGTGAACCTTAACTTAGTTTGTTTTCTTTGTGTGCACAGGCTTGCTCTCCCATTTCTTCTATCTTTTTTCTTTGCAACTGTTCTTCATTCCTCGACATAGTACACCACTTTCCACACCAAATCAATGCAGTGATCATTAACAGCACGTCGTAATGTTAGTCAAAATAAAAACTAAATTATTACTATAGCAGTGCTGAGTCTAGGTCGATCCCACAGAGACTGTGTATAAAGTTGTTAAACTAAAATTAATAAGTGTTTAGGTTAGTAGTTTTGGTTTAGAAATAAGAAAGTAAAATAAAGTTAAAATAACTAACAAAAGCAATATAAAGAAAATATGAAAAAATATGACAAAAATGGAAAATTCAATAGTGACCCAATTCTTTAGTTCAATCTCAGCCTACACCCTAATTAAACATATTTCATTAATTTGTTGTTCTCAAACCTCTCCTAGCAACTATTAATCATGGGTTAATAATTAACCTGAGTTTTCCCTTAGATAGTGTTTAATCAAGACATAATCGTTAATTAAACCTAATTATCGAATAACCTAGGATACGATTTCTAGATTAGTTAGGTAGTAGCATTACAAATTAGGAAAACTGATTAATCAAGATAGTAACCATATATGATGCGTCATTTAACCTAGATTATGTTATCCATAATGATTACGAATCATTAGTAGCTACATATGAATTTTAACTTAATAATTACGAATTATATCGAAATTCTAGCAATGGGTTTGTAAATAAATGATTCAATGAATGTATTAAAATCATCTTTTCACAATACCCAACAGGTTCATACAAAAATAACTAAACGATAACGAGAATGCAATTATCCATACATAAAACCCCAATCAATTAACATAGGATAACACAATAAATTTCTAATGAGAGAAAGAAATAACAAAAACAAAGAAATACACTTAACCTAGGTTGTCTGTGTCGAAGTCACCTCTGAATTATCATTGGGACATCTAGCCCTTTATGGTTCTCTCCCAAAAAAAAATGCTTCAAGCCTATTGAATAACCCCTACCGAAGACCACCCATGGCTCTCTACCGCGTCTCCACTCTCTTCTCTTTTCTAATTAGTTTTTGATCCACTTCATTGTTCACTTATTTAAAACCCTCATCGCTCATGCGTTTTTTTTCCTTTGAGTTATGCATTTTGCTACTCCTTGCTAGCTTAGGTATATGCCCACCTGCACTACGTCGTTTGGTGCTCTTTCTTAGCTACGCGTCGTCGTGTTATTTACTCCTTCACCCTGCATTTTTTATCTTGGCCATTTGTGTGAAACATAAATAACATTTACACTATTCACATAAACAATGTTTTCTCCATCTTGCTTTGCCCTTTTTGCCTTTAGCTTCACCTTGTGTTGCCATCTACTATGTACTTTGCTCATGGACTACTCCTTGGTGTTGCTATTAATTCACATTCTTGCATGAAAAAACATGCACTTGAGTGATGATTTTCGAATTCCTTATGCTTCCAACATGTGTTGTCCATTAAATATGTTGCCAATTAAATCACTATCTTGCATGGATGTCGTGAGTGAGTGATTCTTCTTCTTTGTGATTTTATTTTTCTTGTCTTCTTTCCTTTTAATTTTCTTCTTCTTACTCCATCAAGAAAAGTGAAAATTAATCTTTGGAAAATGAACCAAATATTGTGCTTTCAACTCACTTTAACTTCTTTGTCTCCAAAGTGTGCCTAAAATCACATATGAGTCAAAGTGAGTATCTTAAGCAATTTAATGTCATTAATCGCTAAGTGTTATGAAATAATTAAACAATCAATTAAGCATATGCCAATTTTCCCCATACTTAGCTTTTGGCGCCATCCTTGGGCAAAACATCAAAATTAAGCTGATAGATCAAAAAATATTGACTCATTTCCTATATGTTCCAAGAATATAGAATCATAAACAAAGATGAATGAATTTCAAAAATCATAGCAAGGAGTCCATATTCCAAGCTTTTACTCATGATCAATCAACATTTATCATCTTCAAAAACTGAGCAATGGTAGACTAAAAAAATGTGTTTAACTAAAATATATCAATGAGTACACTCAATACCTTTCATGATCATGACAATCCACGACTTTGTATATCATTTCATTTCTCTACCACTAAAATTTACATGCAAAATCACATATCAAAGGATTTTTCAAGGTTATAATACGGGTAAAGGTAAGGTGAGGTGTATTTGGGTCAAGTGACTTGAAAGCCATTAAAGCTAGTGAAACAAGCAACACTCAATATACTATCAAGTGAAAAAACCAACATTCACTCATAATTATGTACATTAACTATGATGAATGCAAAAACAAGTTTCACAACTCAAACTTGAGCTCACATACACAAACCGCATGGAGTATGTATCAATCTGAAGGGATCACTTATACAATTGATGATATTACATTGAAACCACAAAGAGTGACCCTTCCAAGCCACCATTTACCTCATATTCAACATACTTAAGTAACCCATTCTATACAAATTTAGAAGGATGCATTAAGTATGAATAACCTTTCAAATCACATATGCACTTTCTCCTTGATACATTTATTTAAACATTTTTCTTTTTCTTTTTCTTTTTCTTTTTCTTTTCTTTTATTTTCTTTTCTTTTCTCTCCTAAAAATTAAAATGTACTACATCAACACGGGCATTTCAATGATAAGACATAAACTAATATCCTAACATTTAACCCACACATATGCATAGCCCCACACTTATACTTTTGTATATCCATAAACTCAACAATCAATAAATGTTCCACTAGCTTTAAGGCTTGGGAAGGACATTTGGTTAGGTTAAGGCATGTAATCTGGCTAATACACAAAGAAAAGGAAAATAAAGCTCAAGGGGGCTATAAGGCTCCAAAATATACCTTAGTTGAAATGATACATGTTTATTAAAGTACATGTGAGATAGGAGTTAAAATTGGGCTATGATTTGAATGTGAAAGGCATATGACCTGAATTTTACTATTGATAGACTATAGTTAGAAAATTGGAATTAATTGATACCATTATAGAATTAAGGTATTTAAATGTGCATTTGGACTAGGAAAATTATCGAGTGAAAAGTTAAGTTGGTACATGGAAATTAGAATGACTAAGCCTAAGAATTAGTGACATTTGGTATAGCTAACAAATTGGCATTTGGCATCATTTAATATGTGACATTTAGCAGCACAAAAAAAGGACAAGTGGGTTTATTAAAGTGTTACAAATGGAAGCTTAAATGGTGGGCCAATGGGCTTCATGCCTTGGTGTTAAGTGGCATGTTAAGCTAGTGATACCTAGTTGTTGATGAAGCAAGTTTTTGCTAGAGTAAATCCCGCTTTGTCCATTCTTCACCTTACTTCCTTCTCTCCACTGAAACTCCTATTTTCTCTTTAACTTCTAGAATTTTTGCTGGACTTTGGATTGTCATCACTTGAATTTTAGTAAGCTACTGAATCTAGTAAAAGGTTTTGCTAATTTTTTGTACTATTAATGCTGAAAGTTGTACATTAAACTTAGGTTTGTGCTGGTTGTTTGAAAGCTTGGTTTAGCTAGATTCTTAGAGTTGAATTTAAAGTTTAGTGAGGTAAGGGGATTCTAAACTTGGTATCATGTTAGAACATGTATTGTTTGATATTTGAAGTGAATAAAATGAGTATTGAATTAAGAAACAATTGAGGTTAGAAACTCGATACATGCTGGATACTTGTTAGGAGTAGTTCCATTGGAAAGGTATTTGTATTTTAGTCATATCTTCACCTATAGGTATCCAATTGGGATGATTTTAAATTCATATTAAAGTAGATACATATATCTGCAGCTTTGGAATTGAATTTTATTTCTGTCACTAAGGATTTTAAAATTTGGATTGAAGTTAAGTTCTGGTTGCTGTCTACAGTTGAGAATAGTTTGTAGTATTTTGGATATAACTCTTAAAATAATGAACCAAATTCCATTAACTTTATTTCGTTTGAAAAATAATACATATAGAAGCATTTTTCTAGGAGAACATATTGTCTAAAAACATCAGTTTCTAGGTCAGAATGGCCATAAAAAAACTGATCCAAAAACTTGTCCTGTGAAAACAACTGTTTGGAGGTTTTTGGTTACTTATTCCACAATTGTGGGAATTGATTAGGAAGGTGAAAAAATGAGATTTTTTGCAATTGACAAAATATATAAGGTTAATTTAATTTATTTGGTATCATAGGACTTAAATGGACTTCTTTAAAGTGTGTTATGAACTTTAATTAGTATTCAATTTAATTGAGATGATAATATAACGAATGTATGGTTTAATAATGATGAATACAATATTGAATTGCTCAGTGTGTTCATGAATGAATGAGTTCCAAAGGCTTATGTATTATGAATTAGATATGGATGTTTGTGAATTGGGAATTTTTGTGATGATATTGTGTTAATTTCTAGACCATCAAGTGTCCAAGGAGATTGATATTTGGGATTATGTTAGAAGTGCTTTCTATTTATGTGAATACACATAATTTATGATGACTCAACACATCTATTGATGCATTAATGCGTATACTTATAATTTTATGACATGTTAGTTTGTTTGGAAATCAATGAATATGTTAAGTTGAACAAAATGGAATAAAGTGGTACGTGTTGCAATATGCTCCTCGCATGAGAATTTTGAAATGAACCCGTTTTGTTTTAAAACTATAAAGTCCTAGTTATGGGTAAATAGGCATTCCTAGAAGGGTCTGTAACTGCTCTCGTGACACTTCGGTGTCTCCTGTTATTGAGACATAAGTCTCTCATGTTTTGTGATACTAATCATGGTATCTCCTATATTAGTCTCGTTACCCATTTCTGTATAAAGGATTAACAAACTAACTTGTTATGTATTCTATTATATGCTCAGTTCTGATATAAATAAGCTTTGATTTGAAACATTTGAGCTCTGCTCTAATATATTATATTTTATATTGAGATTTATGATTTTTGGTTCAGTTTGAAAATGGACATGTAAACACTACTTATAATCAGATGTGATTTTGAATATATGAATGTCTGGATGATTGTTTGAAATAGTTGTCAGCTTATATCTTGTTTAGTTTATTCCCCACTAAGCTTTATGCTTAGCATGGTGGTTTTTACCTCGTGTAGGTTCAGATCGGAGGGTTCGAATATTGGGACAATAACAACTGCAGTGGCCAATGAAGATTGTGTTTTGTTATGAATAATGTTCAATTTGTTGATGTTACTTAATTGTACTCAGTATGATGAGACAATTTTTATTTTGCATATATGGTTTGTAATATTTATAAACAGGAAGAAATTTGGATTTCAAGGCATGTAATATGTTTTGTGTTATGTCAATACATCATGTATAGTATGTTTAAAACATAATGAAATGTAATGTAATGTATGGTGCTTGAGTTTCTGAGAATGCTTGGAATTGTTGGTATGATATGTTTTGGGTGTTGTTATGTGTGGCATCTGCATATCCTCCTAGGGGGTATGTGGGTGTTACAGGGACTTATCAAAAAGAAAAATCATATAATGGGTAGGCTATTTGACTAATGTAGTTTCGAAAAGCAAAGATTGCTTAAATCATATCCATGTTAATACATGTGATCAAAACTTGGTCTCGAATAGAAATTCAAGACAAAATCAAGATGTACATATTATGAAGGTCACACATATTAAAAAACAATGAGATTGATATGAGTGTGTCAGTTTAATAAGGCTCAAAATCTCACCGGTTTTGTTTACCACTAGTCACCACTCCTCTAAAGATAATTCACATCGACCAATCACAAAAGTAAAAGTACATCCCTTAGGTTGCCTCTCAAGTAGAACCATTGTTTAGAGTCGTTGGCTCGACTCCTTTTTCTCCCCAGGTGATAAAATTATGATCATCTGGTGGCACATGTGGTTCCTCCACATGAGGTTATTCCGGATAGGGCCTTGTTTGATAATCGTTCACCTCCAACGTCTTCCCTATCTTCAGATTCTTCATCTATACTGAGTCCTTGCTCTCTTGAAATAATTCAAATGACTTTTCACCATTTTCTTCTTCATTTAATTCTTCCAACCTACTAGGTAAAGGTCAAGGGTTTGTCTTGAAAATAATCACGAAATCAATACTTACCTTCGAGCCAAATGATGTATCATATTCTGCTTCAAGCTTCTCCTCAACTTCTTCGACACAAGTAATTCCTTGACTATTGCTCTCAAAATTCTCAAGCTCCTCATCAATCCGTAAGGTTTCCACACTAATGTCCATTGGGTACACCTTGGGTTGATATGATTGCTCCTCTTTGCTTTACGGCTCCAAATGATTGATATCTCCCTATCGAGGCAATGCATCTAGTTGGAACCATTTCACATCCTACTGAAATTGTGAAGTGTTAGCAGTGACATTGTTAACTAATTCTTCCAAAGATGTACCTGAGTTTTATGGCTCTCCCAATTTTATAAACTAGACCAAAATAGCCTTTCATCCTGTTGAAATTGTTGGATATCCTATTGGGTCTACTTTATACTCTCTTGAAGTTGATGCATACCCTATTAAAATTGAAGATTGTTAGCGTTACAGGCCTTGATATAGTAGTCCAGAGATGTAACGAATCATGATAAGAAACTTATGATCTGTACAAGAATTGTTGTACATTTTGCAAACTATCGTGAAAGTAACTTTGTTGATTATTCCATCTATAACTAAAGTTAGGTTGATCAATCCAACATTGGTTATAGGATTGAGAGTAAGAGTTAATGAAAAAATTACTTCCATCCATGAAAATTTTTAATTTTTTTTTTCATAACACGAAACAAAAAAAGAAAGAAAGGATCATGAAATTATTGAAAAGAAACCAATTACAAACAAATATATATATAAACCAATTAAAATCACAAATAAAAACTAAAACATCGCACTCTCAGTAACGACAGCAAAATTGACAGTGCGTCATAACATTAGTCAAAATAAAAACTGGACTACTACTATATCAGTGGTGAGTATAAGTAGATCCTACAGAGAGAGTGTGTAAAGTTGTTGAACTGAAATTAATCGGTGTTTTAGCTTAAGGGGTATCATTTTAGAAATAAGAAAATAAAATAAAGCTAAAATAACTAACAAAAACAATGTAAAGAAAATATGTAAAAATGACAAAAGTGGGGAATTTGATAGGGCTTGGTTCTTTGGTTCAATCTTGGCCTATACCTTAATTAAACATTTTTAATTTGTTTTTTGTTCTTAAGCCTCTCCTAGTAACTATTAATCGTGTTTTAATAGTTAACTTGAATTTTTCCTTAAGTAATGTTTAATCAAGATACGATCGTTAATTAAACATAACTACTAAATAATCTAGGATATGATCTCCAGATTCACTTAGTAGCATTACGAATTAAGAAAACTGATTAATCAAGACAATAACCATATATGATGCGTCATTTAACCTTGGTTATGTTATCCCTAATGATTACGATTCATTAGTCGCTATTCATGAATTTCAACTTAACAATTACGGATTATATCGAAATTCTAGCAATGGTTTTGCAAATAAATGATTCAATGAATGCATTAAAATAATCTTTTCACAATACCCAGTGGGTTCACCCTATGTTTTTTTAATCCTAACCATATGTGTGAAATGTAAATAGCGTTTACACTATTCATGTAAAGAACACTTTCTTTATCTTGCTTTGTCGTTTTTTCTTTTTGCTTCACCTTGCGTTGCCATCTGCTATGTGCTTTGCTCATGGACTGCTCCTTGGTGCTACTATTAATTCATATTCATGCATGCAAAAAATGCACGTAAGTGATGATTTTCTACTTCTTTATGCTTCTAACATGTGTTGTCAATTAAATCGGTATCTTGCATGGATGTCAAGAGTGAGTGATTCTTCTTCTTTGAATTTTTATTTTTCTTGTCTTCTTCTTTTCTTTTAATTTTCTTTTTCTTGCTCCATGAAGAAAAGTGAGAATTAATCTTTGAAAAATGACCTAAATATTGAGCTTTCGACTCACTTTAACTTCTTTGCTTCTAAACCTAAAATCACATATAAGTCAAAGTGAGTATCTTAAGCAATTTAATGTCATTAATCGCTAAATGTTATGAAATAATTAAACAGTCAATTAAGCATATATCAATCACCCACACATTCGTATTGACTTTCTTTATTGCTTATTCGTTTAATGTCTTTTAGTTTTAATGCTTGTCCTTGTTTGTGTTATTTGGTGTCTTAAATTACTCTTTTACTTTTTTGTATCACATTAGGAACAATGTGATGTTTAAGTGTGGTGGGGAGTATTAATTAAAAAAAGATATTATTTGTGTGTCGTGTTTTTGTATTCCCATTTAGTAGTTAGAGATGCATGATCATAACATAAACTTCATCGGGATTAGAAATGCATAATATGAGAGAATAAGTATACCTACATGCTTAGACTAATTGACTAGGATTTCGGTTAAAAGGACATTAGCTTGTTGTGACAGATGAATGACAATTATCATTTGGTAAGAATTTAAGCCTTTTTGAACTATTAAACACCAAATTCAAGTATTCTTTATTGAGAGTGTTCTTTCATGATTGAGGAACTCTAGAATTTGCTTGCAAATACTAGTTGAGATCACATAATCTTATGCAAGTTTTAAAATGATGAAGGCAATTAGGATTTACTTCTTTTGTTTAAAAAGCCACCATGATGTTACCTTTAGTTAACCCCCTTTGAGTTTAACATGAAACTTTTTATTTCTTTAAAAACAAAATATGAGCCTTGACCTTTTTATTTATCCTCTTCATTGTACCTATCATAAGGTAAATTGAGCATTTGAATGTGTATGATTGGGTTTAAGGAATAACTGCTTGAACAAGTATGGGGGAATCATAGCATATAGTTGGCTTTTAAGTTAGGAATGAGCAGGGTTGTAATAATTTGTATCTCTCCTCTACATATCTTCTCTTTTAAACTTGATCTTGTTTTAAATAAATAAATGAAAAATATAGTAAAAAAGGAAAAAAAAAGAAGAAAAGAAGAAAAAGAAATAGAAAAGAAAAGGAAGGAAGAGAAGATGACCAAAAAATGAAAAGAAGAGGAGAGAAGTAAAAATAGGAAGTGTTAATTTTGTTAAGTGAGAGAAAAAAATTGAGTGTTTTATGGTTCATTGTTTTTATTATTTTAAATACTCAATTTGTGTTATGGTTTTAAACTATAATTTTCCTTTTTTTTGCCCTTAGCCTGGCCTTATTACAATCGAAATAAAGACCTTATATTGATGTTTGTGTTTAATATGAGTGGTGGAGATTGGATTAGTAAGCAAGCTTATTGTAGATGCCTGACATGAAATGAATGATGAAAGAATATACCCTACTTTTGAATGATTGAGAGGATGGACTAGAGTGAGTGTCTATCATCACACTTGTTGATGGTTCTTTGAATTGAAGTGTTTGTTGATTTTAGCTAAATATGCAAAGAATAACTTGTTCGTATTATGAGTTTTAAGTTCTTTAGTTTTGTTTATTGAAATGATCATTGATATCTTTAACTATTATTTGAGAAAATTATTGTTTCCATTTTTTGTTCTTTTATAGTTTAGTGTTCTTTAATATGCTTAAGGACAAGTATAGTTTAAGTGTGGGAGAATTGTTGTATCTAGTTTTTATTGCTTTTAATTGTCTTTATAGCTTGATTTTGGTTATAAATCCTTACATTTTGATCCAAACGTGAGATAAAGTGAGTGAAAAAGGTGTTAATATTGCATAAATATTAATTGGATTATTTTGTGAATTTTGCATGAAGGTTGAAGGGAAAGTCACAAAAATTTTTCATGAAAAGAGAAATAAGAAAAGGTGAAAAGTGTGACCACCTCACGATGCTAACTTAGTAATGACTTAGTAAGTCACCACCGTGACTAACATCAAAACATTAGTCATGGTGGTGACATTTTAAGTCACCACCGTGACTAACATGGTGACATAACTTGTTAACACTGTGACAAGTACCCTCACAGCTGTGACTACTCCTTTGCATTCACTTAAGTCTGACACGTGTAGGTTGACGACGTAATAACCCTACAACTCCAAACCTAGACTCGTGTTATAAATGCAAAAGGAAGGAAGGGAAAAGAGGGGTGGGGAACCGAAAGAGTCAGATTACACATCTTTCATTCCACTCTTCATTATTCATTCTACATAGATAGACACATTCGGCAAGAGAGGGAAAGAGAGAAAAAAGGGAAGACTATAACAGAAATAGAGAGAGTCAACGAAGAAGAAGAGCAACAGAGGTTAAGGCAATGGGAGCATTCAGTTGTATTGGTAAACATCAACCAGAAGTAGAAGGAGAAATATAATGTAGAAGGATTAAGAGTTTTACGAGACCACTACGATCCATTCATATGAAAACCTTTGTTTGCTTTCTTTGTTCCTTATTTGTTGCATTGTTCTCTATTGTTTACTAGATTTCTTATTTTGTTAGCTTAACCAAACCCATACTCTGTAGCTTTTGACAATTTATCTTGGTTATTTACATAGTTTACTACTTAAGTACTTCACTTATACTGATAAAGATGAGATTGAAATGTTTAATGATGATGAATCTTGTGACATCCATGATGGGTTGATCTCTTTTCTTGAGAATTAATGTAGCTATTTTAGTTGACTACGCATGATTAAGTTACAGTTTTGTTGTCTTATTGCTATGGTTTTTAAGTTGAATGCATGCAATAACATGACCAAACTTTATATCATTTTAGTAGTAAACAAAGAACTAAGAGGAGAAATTTAATATGAAACTAGAAACTATAGACGCTTAAGTTATGAATTAGAAATATATTAACTTAAATGCTAATTAGTAGTAGGGTTTTCATAATTAATTCGGATAATAACTTGTCGAATGCAAAAGCTAGATTTAGTCTATTATTTAAGTTGATCTTATAATCCAACTGTTAATTTTAGTAAGATAATTAACCAATCATTTCCCTTAATCATGTAAAAGATATTAAATTAGTGAAATTAATTTTCAAGAGTCTTCCATTTTGATTTCTACTTGCTTTTGCTTTCGGTCGATTCATTTTTCTTTTCAAACTAATTTGTTCCTTAAAGCCTTACCTCAACAAATTGAGATAGAATGTTTAGGATTGCATTTAATTTTATTTTTATTTGAGAGTAATTTAAGTGTACTAATTTTGCCACTGTGAGATATGACCCTGAGTAATCAACTACAACTATCTCGTATATTTGTGAGTAGGATTGCCTAGGTCTTTTTACTTTTTAGGCAACAACAGCTGAGTCAGGTTTGGATCTGGATCTATTTTAGATCTAGAAATTCTAGGAAGACTCCATGAATATGAATGGTGTGGTGGTGGGCTTGTGGCATCAGACTGTTGTTAGGCTTTAGTGGTGGTTGTCGGACAACGAGAAAGGGAGTGGTGGTGACGATGAAGAAGAGAGAGAGAGGAGGAAGAAGAAGAGAAGTAGCAGGTGTCAAGTGGGTGGGGGTTAATCTAAATTTTTTGATTTTTTTACAGAAAAACTCTAGTATTTTTTAAAATATTTGATACCACTAGTATATGGCCGGTATTCTAAATAATGCCAATACTTGCCTAAATAGGTTGGTACAAACACGTGGTAATGAAACATCACCTTCTGTACCGTTTTCTAGCTGGTTTGGTACATATCGCCCAGTACCAACCAATATGGTATGTGTCGCCCGGTACTAGCCGATATGGTACAAAATTCATCAACATGCTTCTGATGTGATTTTTGAAACATTAGTATTAGTTAGGATTCTCATATGTTCTAAACACAAAACTTTATCCATCTAAATATTGGCCAAATTGTTTAGAGTGTAAATCCTTAAACATTATATCATTTTAAAAGTTATTCGATGTGTGTAAATTGTTTCACTAATCACTTTTTCAACTAAGAAATTAAATAATGACATATGATGTGAAATATATCTTTATTTAATAATAAATTTAACCTTATATTTATTAGTTTATATCTCTATTTAAATTTTTTGAATATTTTACAATAACTTTAACTTAATTTTCTACTTCTTCCGCTTAATAAATCCTCATTTGGATTAAGATGAACATATTTTAGTGCTTCAATTGAAGTGTTGGTTAAAATTAGCCACCTAAAAAACTTTTTTATGATGAAAAGTCAATTATAATTTTATTACTAATAATTATAATAAATATGTAGTTATTTAATGAAGATTTTATTGTTTGAAATTCGCCAACATAATGAACGCATTAATTTCATAATTTAAATGAAGATCTAACATCATAATTGTTTAATAGATAAATTATATCCTTAAACTTTCTACTTTATTTTGAATAGATTGATTATTTCACATTTCCTATCATTTTCTATATTTTTTATTGAATTTTATGGGAAACGTTTTTGCATAATAAGGAACAATTGGATCTTGCAAAGAATTTTTTTAAAGAACTAACTCTCGTCTAGGGATGGCTTTAAGTTAGATTAGGTCGGCTTGAAAATTAATGTTGGGGCATAAGTGAGCTCAAACTCATTCTGTCCAAAAAATTTTCTTTTAAAAAATTTAAAATTTACAAAATTATGGAAAATTAATGCTTGAACTTGAGTGGCTCAAAGCTTGACGTAACTCAAGTCCAATCTAGCTTGATTATTTTCTTTTCTAAAAATTTTAAAATTAAAAAACGATGTCATTGGCACTTAAAACATTCATAGTTTGAATCAAATAACTCGAGTCGAAACCCAACCCACCTAAAGCCTAAAATTTTCAAAACAAAAAAGATCAAGCCTAGCTCAAAGCTTGATCAATTTGAGTCAAGCCTATTAACTTTGAACGAGATTGGGCCTAGGTTTAAATGCCATCTCTACTATCGTCCAGTTCTTAATATGTTCGATGCATGCTTGTGAAGATATTTATGTTAAATTTAAAAAATGATTCATGTTTTTTATTATCAGACTATGCATGGTAAATTTGTATTAAAATGATTTGTAATACTTAAAGGTACCTTTAGTTGATTTGAAAAAGTTTTCTTCTAGAGGATTATGTTGCCACATATTGAAAGTTTCATTCTTAATCTGAAACCTTGTGGATTTCTCAATCGCGACTTTACACGGTCACAAAAGCTTACACGGGCATATACACTGCAATGTTTATGCCTTTTGAGTATGTCAACACACATGGGCGTGTATCTTTACAGATGCATAAACAATGTCTTTAAAGCTCCACATGGCTACAATGAATTGCACGGTCACTTTACACGACCATATAAATCCAAGATTGCTTCAATTCTTCTATTATATGTCATGATTTTAACTAAATTCTTCTCCTTTTAGTCTATAAAGGCAATTATCACCTAAAAACACACTTGAAGCAAAATAAGTACCACAAATACCATAAGATCTCAAATAAAAAGCAAAACATGTTAAATATGAGTATATAAGTATGGTCAATTAAACTTTTGTTAGAAAACACAAAAGAAGAGGTTAAAGAGTAACATCCTGAAGAACATAAGTTGTAGAATTCCAACTCAAGGTAAAGAAGAGAAGACATCCAGAAATCAACTATCTACTCTTTTCTTTTATTTCTTTGTTGTTATTGAATGTTAATGTTGACTCAATTGGCATATATGGTTACATCTATGGATTGTTAAATTTATTTTAGGAATTACTCTTGATTTATTCGTTAAAATTTACATTCTTAATTTAATGAAATATGTTTATGATGTTTATCGCTTTATATTCAATTTGAATCAAGAGATTAGATTAAGTCATTTGTGTTATATTGCACAATGAGAGCTGGTACCTGAGTAGACCTATAAACATCAAAACAATAAGCAATTGAAGAGAGATTTTAATTAATTATTAGTTACTCATAGAATTGCTTCAAATCCAATTATATAGTTAGGAAGAGTTTTGATGGATCGAGATGTCACAATTCAATTTCTATCTATTTTAATTGAGATTACCTTATTAAATCTCGAGAGAGAGTAATCATAATTACTGAATATTTAGGGTCAAGTAGTATTAATTCCAAAAGGTGAAGTGAAAACAAATAAGGATATAGAAGTAATTCCTAATTTTTAGCATTGATTAATTAACCAATTCATTGCTATTTATTTCATTGTTTAATTATCAATTCTTTGTTTTAGTTTAACTTTTAGTGATTTATCTTATTGTTTACCTTAAACAAAGTTCACAAGAATTGTTGGGTGATTATACCAATTCCTGTGGATGATACTATTTTATGTTATAAGATACAATTTGTATACTTACATTAAAAAATTCTTAATTTAAAATTTTCAACACCTATGTGAAGGATTGCATACACAACGGAAATAAAAATTGCAATCCTATATTTATCTATTACATTTAACAAACATACTAATAGTAAGAAAAAATAAAAATAAATACATGGAATTTGTGAGGATTAGAAATAAATACCTAGAATTTGTGAGGATTAATTGATTTCAAAAATACAAAGTCTTTGTGCACTCCACATCGAAAAATACATCCCGCTTTTAACACTTGATATGACTATGGTTAAATTTGAAGAACTCTTTCTCCAAGAATAAAACAAAACAAATTTGTCTCTTTTCTCTTGTTTATCTTTCACGTAGAAAACATGAAAAGGAAAGGGTATGTCTTTATCTCTTTTTCTAGTTATTATCGAAGTAAAAAATGAAAGAGTATCAGAGGCTTATTATATTCTTTGTAAGTGTTTCTTTGTACAAATCATGCACGCCACCTCACTTCATAAGTTTTTACCGCTTATTGACTTTCAAAACTTGAATGAAGCAGCATATGGTTTTGTTTTGGTTGTTTTGGTTTTGTTTTGTAAAACCAAAACAAAGCCACCCACGCCAAAATCATCTAATGTCTTTTGTTTTTGTTTTTGTTGTTTTTAAAAAATAAATAATTATTATTATTTATAAAATGAAATAAAATAAAACAATTTTGTTTTATTCACTTTTTTTGTACAAGTGAATTTCTAATATTAATTATATTTTCTGTGCCAGCAAAAAATATAATAATATGTCATATAGATTATTTAATAAATTATCTCATAATAAATTAAATAATCATAAACAAGAAATATTACACTTGTAAGTGTGTGATCATATAGGTTCATTGCTAAGCTGGTAGTTAATGACTAATCAAGGTTGGCATCTAACAATACTCTTCGACAACTGGATAGTATGAAGTAATAGCCTTACAAGCGAAACCTGGTTATGGATAATGTATTATTACCTTCTATCATTACAACTCTGGATTATCCTAAGCTATGGTTTAACTACCAAACCCTATTAGATAACCAACTATGTTACATGTCAATCATTAATGATTGGTGAATGACTTAGAAAACTCCTTTTCCTCACTCACTCAAATGCCGTAGCCAAGGCCTTAAAATAACCATTAAGATCAATGATATCATAGAGCTTAAACTCATTGCCTAGAGTCGATGGATCCCATCTTGACTTACCACTAATCAGATAGGTACTTAATTATATGCAATGATTATTCAACTAGCATTTTTACACACTAGGTGTCTGACATCAAAATATAATAAGTGACCTATTGATTACTATGATGATCTCAGGTTAAAGAAAAAATATACATTTAAATCTTTATGAGAATATCCCACTTGATAGTTCATAGGTAATATTAACCATTGGGAATTCTCAGTTTAGTCAGTTTAATGATCATATCTCCATATGCATCACTATATATGTAACTTAGTAAATGAGATCTAATAATACCCATCCAATAAATACTATTATATACATATTGATCTAACGGGATCATTAAAGTCATTTGGTGATCTTATGATCAAAAAGATTTTTGGATTAAAACCTAAAGACTTGCCTCTCATTATCATAATCTCCATTATGATGGCAAGCATATATATTTAATCAAGGACTTATCATATTAGAATAAAAATAATAAACATAATAAGATAATAAAATCATTTGCCATGTTATCAAAAAAGGTAATAATCACAAAACAAAAATGTTCAATTTATTACATAACGATTGGGTCATGGGAATATTTCCAACAATCTCCAACTTGACTTGTACCTAATCATTCATGAACTTCAATCCTATCTTCCACTTGTACTTATCAAACTCCTTTGATCTAAGTGTGTAGCGCCCCCTTACCGTAGGGTACAGATCGAGACACCCGGACGTCATTCCAGTATATACCCTACGATAAGGGCGAGCTACATTCGATCACTATATTCACTTCACATGGCATCATATCATTATTCACTTATAAAGCATCATAAGAAAATCGCAATATTTTAAAACCAACTTTTTCCTCATTTCAGTTCACAAAACTGAAAGTCTACATTGTATTTTTCAACACTTACAATATGTACATCATCAAAACCTAGTACAAAAGTACTATATGAAAGAGGAAAATATACAAAGTCTATATAATATGTCCTCAAAATCCAACTGACCGACCTTTGAGCCATGTCTTCGCTTACCAAACCACAGTCTACATGACTGGTAGAGCCTCTCAGTAGCTAAAGTCGTCTCTCGGTCCTAAAAAGACAATGTTGTAAGATTGGTAAGTTTTGCAAACTTAGTGAAGTAACCATCATTGATGGTTCACTTAATTTATGCAACACATCATTTCACATAGCATATAATCACATTTTTGCATAATTGGTCATGTAACACATTTTCACTCAAGCATAGGCAATTACTGATTATGAATCAAACATACTTATCAAAATGTATATGGAATGCTTATGAGACACTTTTCTAATTGTTACTTTGTTATGACCGAGTGTCTGAACTGTCCCGTGTCTGTTTTGGATGACGGGCTCATTACTAACTGTCCCTTATCTGAGGAGGATATAGGGCTCATTATACACAGTGAGCCTTAGGCTCTTAATCACTGTCTGAGCTCGAGGCTCTTTTCACACGTTGAGCTATAAACTCTGATCGATGACTACTCTGGTCACAACTTCTATTATCTGATTGTGCTTTCACATTCACATACAAATGGCACTTCAGTATCCCATTCCAATATCATAGTCATCAGACCTTCATTGTCTAGAATCAACAATCAAAACACATTCATTCAATCATTTATAACAAAATTTAAGCAAATAAGTAACTAAGTGAGATCGTCTAGGTTACTCACAAGTTGCTTCCGAAACTAATGCCTGGAAGTTCTGGTAACATCTGGAGGTTGATGTTCCAGTTGCTCCTCTATAACAAACAACATACACATATATCACAATTTGCACTTTAATAATGCATATATATGAAATGAAATATGTACGATGCATGGTCATGAAAACCCACGATATCTTGCCATCAATTTCATCACAAAACCATTATAATATCAAAACTCATCTAAGTATAATTTATACTTAGTTTTATGTCTCACTAACACCATTAAAATCTTAATTCCTTTTTCATTGAATCACTTCAGATTTTTTCCAAGACATACTTTCGGGTCTACTATTCACGTTCAATCAAAAGGTGAAACTGAAGTATAATATCTTCTAGAAAAGTGTTCCTCTATGTCTTATGTTTCTATTGACATCAAAATCACTCAATTTGGTTCAATAATTTGGAAGATATGCCTCAAACATTTTCGGGCTATTCATATTAAAAAATAATGTACTATGCATAACTTCCATCCCAAAATTAACCATATTAGAGAATGAACCACAATTCGACTTCTTCATATGATGTGTTGCCCTATGTCTCTAGTTATGGTCAAAAGAAACATAACGATCCAGTTTGGAAATTCCTCTCAGATGGTTAGATCAATTGCAAGTCATGGTTACTATTGACGAAAATAGTAACTTGATGTGACAAATAAACATGAGTCTTGCAGTTAACTCATGGGCGTGAGAGACGAAAGTCATAGGTGTGCAGGAGTCATGGGCGTGAGAGGAACATGAGTGTGCAAGAGTCATGGGTGTGACAGATAAAGACAAAATTGGGTGAAATGCACAAGTCAAACCTGTACACATTTATCACTCAATCTCTCTCAATTAAATTCAGATGGCTATGAGTTTTGGTGTAGAGGTATAGAAATATCTTACGAGTCCAATGGTTTAAGAACCAAGTCATTTTGAGGTCTATAAAAGAAATTATGATCAAAAGCAGGAAGATTGTTCAGGGTGAGTCAACCCTTTGGACAAACCAACAAAGTCACCGTCGTGCTTAAGCACGACAGTGCTTTCCAACCAATGTCAGCAATGTCACTCTCGTGCTTAAGCACGAGGGTGCCTTCCCTACCTACCAAGCAATGTCATCGTTGTGTTTAAGCACGACGACAACTTCTACTCAACTACAAATTGCATCTTCTTCCTCTCTTCCATTTTTCTCCAGCTCTTCCCAAAATGAAATTTTAGGTCACTTTTTCCCGATCATTTCGATAATGAAAACGAAGAATTTAGTCCAAATTTTCTTCTAAACAATTATTCCTTTATGTCTTAAATTTTAAATGAAACCAATTTCATACAATTTGGTTTTTTATTCTGCAAGTTATACTAAAAACACTACAGACAGTTCCAAACCACGACAGAACCCACAAACTCAAATTCCAAACTCCATTATTTTTTATCCAAAACTCCAAAAATTACAAACTTTATATCAATGGGAAAGCTTAAAGAAAGATCTACAACTTCTATAAAGACAACTTTGTCAAAAACTCTCTAGATCAGTACAGAAAACTCATGGAAGTTTTAGATTAATTTTTTACAACTCTTTCACTATTCATTCCCAAAATTTCCAAATTCTCATTCACAAACATCCAACACTTTAGTTTATTAATACTAGCCTTTTTACTCCATTTCAATCAATCCATTCATCACAATTTCACACTACCTCTAAAAATGCAAATTCAACTAAGTTCCATCGAAAACAGCACCAACAACAAAAATCAGTGAGTAAACTCTCCATGCTCTACCATACACCATTCACTGCAATTTCAACTTTTGTCATATTCCATATTTTCCTCTCAACCTTCATTTTTACACTTATTCCCATCTCAAACCATCATTTTACAATTGCTCTTCAACTCAAAAACCATTTCCTTGATCATCTCTAAAGCTTTCATCAACTCACGTATACACTCTTATATATATAAACATGCACAGTGAAGAACAGAGCACATATCACCTTTTCATATCTAATTTTCTCCACTAATCCTATACATCATTTCATTGCTATTTCAACTCCAAAAACCATTTCCACATCACCTGATCACTAACAATCCACCATAAACTAAATTAACACGATAACCAAAATTTTTATCTCATCCATAGTGTTCATGAACATATATACGTAAATGCTATAATCCATGCAACTAACAGTAATTCACCAATTTATTTCATAAATCCACAACTCTAAAAAAAATTATTCACTACTTGTTGAAAACTCCAAAAGCTTCAACTATCTTCAAGCCCTAACTCCGTGCAGGGATCACGTATTCACTGTATAAGCTGACCAACTTCTGGTTTTTCTTAGGTAAAAAGGCAAATAGCAATATGGTAGAGGTGAGGGATGAGGAAAAGCAAGGAAATCCCTCATAAGGATTTTGATGAGAAGCTTTGTGTATTTGAAGAAAATTTGAAGAAGGTTGCTACGAAAGAGATGGATACTTAGGAAATAACACTAACCCCTTTCAACTCTTAGATAACCTCACTCTAAACAACACTACTTACTTTTTAACAAATTACTTAAACAACTTATTAAGTGACACTTGTCACTTTCCTAAGGTCTAATTCTAACTTGGTTCCTTTTGAACTAATCTGTTTAACTCCCATCTTTACAATCCAATTATCTCCAAATATCATTGATTCCTATTTCCTACTTTCCCAGAATTCCAAAAATTATTCCTAATTTCACCAAAATTTATAATTATAACAACTCCACTAATTAATAATATTTCCATTTTTTTTTCAAATTCTCAAAAATAACTCAACTCAATCTAATTATGCCCAGAATTATCCATGAATGCATGTACAATTATTTTTATGTGTAATAATTTCACTATTCATGTGTATGTGTATGACATATTATGCATGAGCATGCAAAAATGCATTTCTAAGCTCTCATTGATCACTCATATTTAATATTCTAACCTTTCCGCAGGTAGTGGAATGTTACAAAATGCCTAAGTGAAGGGATCTGCAGCATTGTCTTTTCCTTCAACCTTTTGAATTTGAACATCCTCACGCTCAATAATTTCTCTAATCAGATGAAAATTCTGCAGAACATGTTTGGATCTTTAGTGTAACCTTGGTTCCTTAGCTTGTGCAATAGCACCGGTATTGTCACATAATAAAGGAACAACTTCTTTTATCGAAGGAATCACACCAAGTTCAGTTAATAACTTTTTCGTCCAAACAGCTTCCTTAGCTACATCGCATGCAGCTATGTATTCTGCTTCTGTAACTAAATCAGCTACAGTAGCTTGCTTGAAACTTTTCCAACTAATTGTTCCTCCATTCAAGGTAAAAATATAACCAAAGGTAGATTTTCTATCATCCTTATTTGATGCAAAGCTAGCATCGGTGTAACCTATTAGCTTTAATTCATAATCTCAGTATATCAGGAATTGGTCCTTAGTTCTTCTCAAGTACTTAAGGATGGTTTTAACCATTTTCCAATGTTCCTCACCTAGGTTACCTTGATACCTGCTTGTTATTCCTAGCGTATAGGCTACATCAGGTCTTGTATATGTCAGGTATATATGACAACTCCCACTGTACTGGCATATGGGACACTACTCATATGCTCTCTTTCTTCTAGGGTTTTAAGACAATCCTCCCTACTAAAAGAAAGTTCAATACCTATCAATAGATAACATTTTTTGGAATTTTCCATATGATACCTTTTTAAGATAGTATCAATGTACATGGATTGGGAGAGCCCTAGCAACTTCCTTAATCTATCTTTATAGATCTTGATCCCAAGAATGAAAGCTTCTTCTCCCAAACCTTCATGAAGAATTGTTCAGATCGCCAAATATTTGTCTTTTGTATGCCTGGTACATTATTTCCTATTAGTAATATGTCATTTACATATAACACTAGGAAAATAACTATACTCCCACTAACCTACTTGTACACACACGGCTCTTCTTCTCATCTAACAAAATCGAACTTTGCAATTGTTATATTGAAGCAAATATTCCAACTTCATGAAGCTTGCTTCAATCCATAAATGGATCTTTATAGCTTACATATTTTATTAGGTGCAGCTGGCAATATGAAACCTTCAGATTGATTCATATAGACATCTTCCTTGAGCTCTCCATTAAGAAACGTTATTTTCACATCCATTCTTCATATCTCATAATCATAATATTCAACTACAGCAAGTAGGATCCGAATATATTTGAGCATTGCCAAAGGGGAAAAAGTTTCATCATAATCAATACCTGCCTTTTGGTTGTATCCCTTAGAAACAAGACAGGCTTTATAGGTTTCAGCCTTCCAGTCTGCTTCAATTTTTTTCCTTAAATACCCATTTACATCCTAGAGGTTTTATATCCTTTGAGGGATCAACCAAAGTCCATACTTTGTTAATTCTCATGGATTCTAACTAGGATTCCATGACCTTAAACCACTTCTCATGATCTAGACTTGCTATAGCCTCTTTGTAAGTCTTAGGGTCATCATCAATATGTAGGATATCATCAATCTGATTATCCTTGTCATCTTGCACCATTAAGTTTTATTTATCCGGTGCACGATGATTCCTACTGGACCTTCTAAGAGGTTCATGTTCAATAGGTTCTTCTTTTACTTGATCTTATTGTTGCATTGGTTCTTAGATAGGTTCATTAATCAGTCTATTCTCCACAATGGTTAAGGCTGGTACCCTATGTGTTAATTTCAAGACATCAAGTAACGACTACTCAATATGCATCTGATGCTCTTGAGCTTGTGTTGATTCGTCAGAATCTTGAATTTCATCAAGATCTATTTCTATACCATGAATTCCTTCGTTAAGGAACTTCCTTTCTAAAAAGGTTGCATTTCTGGCCACAAACACTTTGTGTTCAGAAGGGTGATAGAAATAGTATCCCATTGTTTCCTTAGGATAGCTAACAAATCTACACTTGTCAGATCTCACTTCAAGCTTATATGACAACAATCTCTTGACATAAACTGTACAACCCTAAACTTTCAAATGTTTCAGGTTAGGCTTACGTCCTTTCCACATCTTATATGGAGTTTTAGTGACTACTTTAGTGGGAACATTGTTTAATAAATAGGCAGCGACTTCTAAAACATATCCCCATAGGAAGATAGGAAGATTAGTGAACCCCATCATCGATCTCACCATATCCAATAAGGTTCAATTTCTCCTTTCTGAAACACCATTGTGTTGTGGTGTTCTTAAAGAAGTCCATTGAGACAAGATTCCATCTTGCCTTAAATAGTTAACAAAATCATCACTATGATACTCACCACCACGGTCAGATCTTAGTGCCTTTATACTCATACCAGTTTGTATTTCAACTTCACTATGAAATCTTTTGAATATTTCAAATGATTCAGACTTGTGTTTCATAAGATACACAAATCCATATCTTCACATATCATAAATGAAGGTGATAAAATAAGAATACCCACCTTTTGCTTGAACTTTCATAAGCCCACATACATCAGTATGTATGAGTCTTAAAAGTTCACTAGCTCTCTCTCATGTTCCAGTAAAAAGAGATTTGGTCATTTTGCTTTTGAGACAAGATTCACAAATTTCATATGATTCATAATCATATTAACCAAGGCATCCTTCTTTGTGCAACTTGTTTACTCTTTTCTCATCAATATGACCAAGTCTACAATGTCAAAGGTAAGTTTGATTTGCATGATTATCTTTCTTCCTTTTTTGACCAGAAATATTCATAATTGGATAAAAAATTATTTCAAGTAAGGCATAAAGACTATATTGTAAATAACCACTCACATATAATTCATTACCATGAAATATATTACATTGGTTATTCTTAAAGATTGTACGAAATCCACACTTGTCTAATGACAAAATGTAAACAATGTTCGAAACAAACTTAGGAACATAATAACAATCTTCCAATAATAAAATCTTTCCTATAGGCATTATAAGAGAAATAGTTCTTACAGTTAGGGCAGCAACACTTGCTCCATTCCTAACTTATAGCTTAACTTCTCCCTTCTTCAATTTCCCACTTATCCTTAGACCATGCAACATATTGTAGATGTTAAAGCTACTACCACTATCAAATATCCATTTAGTAGAATCAATAGTAGTTAAAGAAATCATGATTTTTTTTTCATAAATGTCCTACCTTATTTCTTTCCTTTCAAAGTAGCCAAATACTGTAGGTAGTTCCTCTTCTAGTGTCCCTTCTTTGTACAGAAGAAACATTCAGCATCTTTTTGGTCAACTTTCTTCTCCTTATCCTTAGATTAGTTCCAAACACCTTTGGGTGCAAGATGAATTTTCTTGGTCTTTCTTTTTACCTTCCACTTACGCTTAGAAGAGTTACCAACCAGGTTCATAGACCTTGACACTTTCACCTTCTCAAACGATGCTACTTGATTGCCATAATCGATCAACAAGTTGAGCATTTCATGAAGATCATAGTCCATCTTGTTTATGTTAAAATTAACAATAAACAGTGAAAAAATATCAGTAAGAGATTGTAAATCAAATCTTGTGACAACTCTTTGCCTAGTGAACACCCCAACTTCTGAAGTTGTTCTATAAGATCAATCATCTTAAGAACATGGAGTTCTATAGGAGATTTGCGCTTCAGTTCAGACTTGAATAAGGAGTTAGATAACTGATATCTAGCGATCCTACTTTGTGACCCATACATCTTATTAAGATGCTCAATAATCTGTGAATGATTCGTACCTTTATGCTGTCTTTGGAGTTTAGAACTCATTGATGCCAGAATTGTTAGACCCCGAATTTTTTTATGATCTTATTCAGTATGAATTGTGATTTTTGCCTTAGTTTAATTAAATTGAGAGAATTATGGGTAATTAAGGTCTAAATGTGGTTTAAATGAGCATTTGAGGATTTAAATTGTGTAAAGGCTTTTTGAGAGGTTAACTTAAGTTGTTTTGGGCTTGGGCTTATTAGGGAGGGTCCATGCCCTTAGGGTTTAAAGAAGAAAATGAGAATAGAAAAGAAAAGAAAGGAAAAGAGAAAGGAAAAATAGAAGAAGAAGAGGAGAAGCACGCCGGCGGGGAGAGGAAGAGAGGAAGAAGAGAGGATTTTGATTTCTGAGGTTTTCCGACGATTCGAAGCATTTTCCGGTAAGTTTAGTGCTTTTCTATCTTGGTTTGATTAGATTTAAACTTAAGGAATGTTGAATCCGTAAGAATCGAAGGTTTTAGGGTTTTAGGGTAAAAACGGTGAGATCCTTTGGGTTGATGCGTTTGTGGTTGATTTGGAGTTGAGAATGGGTTAGAAATACCTTATAAGACCCGATCTCGCTTAGATGTGTTGGATTTGGTAAAAGGGAAGAATCGATTTGGGTTCCGCAGAGATCGGGTTTCGTAGTCGAACTCAGTCGGACGTCGCGACGTGCGTATGAATATCGCCGCGACGTGTGAGGAAGGGAGCCACGTCGCGACGTGTAAATAATTTTACGATTATTCGTCGCGACACGTGGATCGCAGGAGTCGTCGCGACGTGTGATATTTCTTCGCATCGGCGAGTAGGGTCGTTCGTCGCGACGAGCGTCTCTTCGTCGCGGCGAGCCCCCTTTTTTTTTCCCAAAAATGGGAATTGTTCATTTTTAAGAATATCTTTGAGTATAGATGTCCGATTGAGGTGATTTCAGATTCGTTATGAACTAGAAATAAAAGGCTACACGTTCTATGAAGTTGGGAAGTTCGGAATTAGCCTTGAAGGGTTCGGAATTTTAGGAGAAGATCGGATATAGATTTTAATGCTTTATTTTGGATTCCAGGCTTTGAATATTTGCTATGAATATTGATATGGAACTTGGTTTATTTTAGGAAACCAAGCTGACCCGATTTCATCGCAAGAGGAAGGACATTCGTGAATTGGATTCTCAAGCGATCTTAGGTGGGTAATATACTTATAGTTATTGTGTGATTAGGCAGGTTCTTGCCTATGTGTGAATATATACTGTAGATGATGCATGTTTAAATGTAATGAATTGAATGACTTTGATTTCATATATTTTGAAAGAAGTATGGAAATTGATAGCATTACATAGATTTTGAGCATGTTATGCCTCGATTTCGGTCATGGCATTTTGATTAAACGAAAGACATGATAGAATATCATATGATAGAATGATTGTGAGCATGATTATATGCTTTTGTTTGGGCGAGAGTGGAACCATTTCGCTCACACGTGCTCGTAGACAAGAGCCTTCTCTCTACGCCGCTTGTGGCATATGAGTCTCGAATGGACTCATTTCGCTCAGGTTAAACTTGGTTTCTCCCTTTTGTTTCCATGGAACCCTCGAGCCATTGTGATGTACATTGCATATGTGAATTGATCATTGTAAAGCATACTTTGTGACATACGATGACTTACTTGTATTGAATGTATAAATTGTTGAGTAGCATGTGAATGTTGGAATTATTGTCTCAGATAGATATAATATATATATATACATTCATATGTCGATTTGTGCTAATTGCCGATGGCTATAACTATATTAGCCATCGAGCTGTGTAGCTCAACCCATTACTTTCCCTCCTCAAAAGTGCAGATCAGACGATCGTTGACTTTTACATGCATCGAAACTTCGCATAAATTAGGAGCTTTGTATTGTTAGTATTTTGTTGGCCCTCCGAGCATGTTAACATTGAGCATACTCATGTATTTTTGGATTTAGATTTCATTTTGTATTTTGTTATAATTGAGGATACTTGTTGACTTTTCTTAATTTGCAATAGTATGAAATCCCTATGGTTATAGGGTCTTTAATGTATGGTTGTGTATGGTCTGGCTATGTATGTATGTATTAATTGATCGATTGTGCCGAAATGTTGGGATCGGGTCCGCGGTTTGGGGCGCTCGACGCGAGCGCGACCCGAGGGGCCGCCCTCGGGGATTTGGACATACGGGGCCCGGGCCTAACAAGAATAATGTACTTGGCATTAGTACTTTGTTCATTGTACTTAAAATATGCATCCAATGTATTAGCTTCATCAATTCCCTCAGGATGTGCTTCCTTCATGGATTTATTGATCAATCGATAAGTTTTTCAATGCATGAGAACAATTCTCAAATTATGGTACCAATCATCAAAATTGCTACCTGCTAGCTTGTTAGCATTAAGAATGCTTCGCATAGATATAATAGACATTTTGATAAATCTAGTCAAAAGAAAACACCAAAATAACAACACAATCATATATCATTATGATATGGAATTTTATTTAAATGATATAAAATCTTTAAAACATGAATGAGCTCTTTGATCGTCAAGACATTACTCATGTATAATTAAAGAGTGATAAATTTCCTATTTTAGCATATAAAATTTATAGTAAATTCAATACCATATAGTCTTCTAGTTGTCGTTGTTCTATTAGTATAATTTAATTTATCCATTCAAGTAACAAAGAATTAATTAAAGTATAAAATTAAGTAATTTTTCCTCACACACGCATTATATGCAATAGAAAATATTATTTATCCCTAAACTACAAGTCACCGATTATTAGGTCATTTCTTGTAAACAAAATAAATATTATTATCTACTGGTGGAAAATTCTTTTGATAAAATATCATATATTATATCAAAATAAACTCAATAAATTTAAAGGTCAAGATTTCATGTTATTAAAACAATTTTAATAACATCGTGATCATATCATGTTTTAATAAAACTAATTAAAAAAATCTGTATTAAACCATCTTGTACAATAGGATTTGTACAAAATTTTTTACCAAAAAAAAACTTTTGCATTAAATCATGCCTACATCATTTATTAAATCCGTTAAAAAAAAATATGTTAAAAGCTTTAATGAGTATACATATTCTGTGAAACCATTTCACACTGTGTGTCAAAAGCTTTTAACCAAAAGCTTTTAAACGACTTCCGAACTCTCATCTTTTAAACGGACTAGCAGGTGAACTCTGCGCAAATGCGCAGTGAAAGTGCCTACTGAATTTATACGTAGGGGAAATTTTAACGTCATAGTTAAATAAAAAATAATATGAAAATGTAATGAAATAATCATCGGTTGGGAGAAGAAATAAGATGAAATGACTTTCTTTGAGATACGATTAAAATAGCAGTATAAAGACACCTTAATCTATAAGTTTTTTAATTTGTTCTTAATAAAATTTCCTAGTCTCGAAGTTTACTTCTTTGAAATCGTTGGCCATCTTTATCATTCGACTAGTTTCATACATCTCGACATAGCGAAGTCCATGTGAACTACTATGTGCCTTTTTATTCCGTGCATGGTATTTGATAAGTAAGTCATCTAGCTGATTTTGACGATCATATGTCTCCTTCATGGCATTTTTCAAGTATCTTTTGCGCTCGAAATAGGTGGAATTCATATCTGCCATTAAAATAATAAAATTAGTCTATAAATGTCATAATTTTTTCATAACTTTATTGAGAAGCAAGAATAAGATGAAGGTTGGAGTGGAAGAATGCAGCAGAGAATAAGGAGAGAACCTATAAAAAATGATGCGTAAAGATCAAGAAAGGGTTTTGTTGACAATATAAATTGAAAAATTGCGATAAAAAAAGTCATGGACAAAAGAATCGATTACTGACCTAAACGGTTGTTCTTTGTTTGTTAAAATAGAAGAAGTAACCTTGACTATTGTTATCTTTCTTTAATGGAGAATGAGATGTATTTAGGTTAAACAAGAAGAAGGCAGAAGAAGAGGGTAGGAATTGTTTGATCGAAGTTAGAGGAGAAAGGTTATAAAGTTTACATATAGAGGTGTTAGGGGACCATATGGGAGGTGAGACTTGAAGAGTTGAAGAGTTGCTAGAGGTAGTAAGTACATTGGATGACCTGTTATGAGATCATCACATGGATGTCCTATTCTAATGTCAGTGATAATCTTATCATAGCAATGGTGCAAGTATCCTTAGACTTGAGGTGCTCAAGGATATCTTGGATATTGATTCTGTGCTTTGACTCCATTCCTTGTTGCCTTACAGAGGTTGCTCATAGGGTGGTGATTGGGTACAGCTTGAGGTATTCGAAGGTAATTGAGTAGCAAATAGAGAATTCACCACTTCTGTGATAGCAGAAGATGATACCCATGTTAGAGTAGTGCCCTAAAGGCAATCCCCTTTAGCGCATTTTGTTCATAGTCATGTACAGACTTTATGAATAAATAAAGCAAGGCATATTTCATTTATTTGATATTCATTTTATTATGAATTGATAGTGATCTTTAATCAAATTAATGAAGTCCCTGATACATGACATAGCATGAAGGAAATTATGATGCGATCATACTACCGAGATTCCTATCATGTGCAATTATGTCAAGATTCAAATTATCCTAGTCATAGGATTAACGAGACCGACATCGTTAATCCGGATAGACTACACATGTCAAACTCCTTGATTTGATCAAGCAAAGGATCTCGTAAAACCGTAAATATTGAGATATTTAGATTTGACATGTGGATGCTTACTAGTGGTAGTAAGTACATTGATGACTGCTATGAGATCATCACATGGATGTCCTATACAAATGTCGTTGATAATCTCATCATAGCAATGGTGCAAGTATCCTTAGACTTGAGGTACTCAAGGATATCTTGCATCTTGATTCGTACTTTGACTCCATTCCTTGTTGCCTTTCGAGGTCGCTCATAGGGTGGTGATTGGGTGCAACTTGAGGTATTCAAGGTAATTGAGTAGCCAATAGAGGATTCACCACTTCATTATAGCGAAGAGATACCCATGGCCTCTTATCGGGATCATTATTTGAAGTCTCGGCGTCGGAGATACATATGTCATGAAGATGGTCTTCATGGACATATAAAGTAATGAGTCCTAGGATTAGAACCGATTACACTTGACTAGATTTGATCTCGATCTAGTAAGAGTTGACACATTGCCCATACTCAAACCAAGTGGGGTATAGCATGGTGAAAGGACTAATTGCACAAGAATTGTCTATGGAAGGGTTCGTGATATGGTTTCATTAGTCAAACCAATTACTTTCCGGTCAATTGGGGTCATGATGTGTTGCTAGATACCGCTCATGACTTGCTTAGATTAAGTGTTAATCTAAGTAGCCAACATAACCGGAACCTAATGGGTCACACGATAAGAGTGACTCGGAGAATCAGAAATAGTTTGGATGAGATCCGATATCTGGAGAGCAATAGGATTAAATGAATCCCGATGAGATTGAGATATGTCCCGATGAGATCGCGACATCGACATTGCTGAAAACCGTTTCCGGTGATTTTTCGCCGGCGGGGCCCGGTAGGGCGGTAGGACCGACCCCAATTTGACTGGACCTCTTCAGCAAATATATATATATATATATTAATTAATTAAGAATTGATTAATTATATATATAAATGGTGATTTCGGTGGAAGCAAAATTGGTGGAGAAGTTTGTAAGTTTGAAAAGTCAAAAGTAATGATGATTTATCATTTTAAGGCATTTTATGCCTCCAACGTGGATGCCCTTACACCAAGCCTTTGATATTGTGTTTTAAGTGTTAAAATACATGAAAGAAGGGATTGGAAGCATTGCTTGGTCGTGGGTTAGAGGGAAGAACCGAAAGCTTAAGAGTTAAGCTTTGAAAATTTGATTTTCCACCTTCTTCCTCTCTTCCATTCAAGTTGGATTCTTCTTCTCCAAGGCTTCAATTGTTCATCTCCACTTGCTCTCCAAGGCTAAGGTAAGAGCTAGCACTCTTTTCTTTAGTCTAGCTATTCCCGGGTCAAAAGGGTTTGTCCCGGTTAGGTTTTCCGACCTCTGCGTGGATACCGTTAGAGACAGTCTCCTTTGGTCGTTATGGTTTGATAGTTTGTACTTACACATGGATCCTGGCTTTCGGGAATGTCCCGGGACTCAAAATTTTAAATTCCGCACTGTGGGCATGTGATGCCTACCCCGGGATTTTCCTACAGTGATATCAGAGCCACTTGTGTTGTATAAACAAATAAATGATAACTAGGTCGGAGTTCCTTTGTGAATTGAGCTGCTGATGCATGTTATTTGTGTGAATTTCGAATCAGTATAGAGATGCATGTTTTCGAAATTTCTTGCTCAGAATTGTTCATAACATGTTATAGAATATGTTTGTGAAAGATGAGAATTTATCAATTTGATTTGATATGGTTTTGCTATTTAATTCCCTCAAGTTTCGGATGCTGTCTTGTTGATAGTTTCTGAAACAGGTATGTTTGTAAATTCGAGAATAAATTCTAGAAAAATTGTTTTTCGGATTGGTTTCCACCGACATGTCCCTAAGATGTTTGTGAATGTCTCTGTGGATGGAAAAATGTTTTCAAGGTGATTTACCATTTATTTCCGAATTTCTTGTATGCTGCTGGGAATGTTTGTGTTGAAAAACACAGATTCTGGTTCGGCTAGATTGCTGAGGTTCAATGAGGTTTTGTGGGAAATAAATCCTGGAAAAATTCATGGAGCATGTTGGGAACATGTTTTAATCTCAGTAATTTTCTCAGCATTTATTGAAAGTGTTTCAATGATCATTTTGAGCAAAATGTTAAACTTGGCAGTTTTGAGAAACATGCTGGGGCTGTTTTGTTTGGAATGATTGGTTGTGTATTTCTCATTTCCAATGCCTTGAATCATTTTTATAGTGATTAAAAATGTGTTATATTGATGTGGTATGCATGCCTAGTTGGAATTCTTGAAATTTGGTTTCCAATAATTTTTGGATGTCGAATAGGTCACTTTAGCGTCTCGTTAGCTTATTCCGTTATCTTGGTAATTTTGGCCGTCGCAATTTTTGTGACAAGTGCCAGAGTAATCTTGATAACGTGTAGCCTACCTAGAGATACTTAGCATGATTATTTGGTGTCCTTGAATTATGTGGAAATCTAGTGATTAATGGTGGATTAATCGGTTTCAAGGTTTTCACATATAGTTAGACTATATGGCATGCATGTATTGATGAAAATGTTTCATTAGCACATTAATATAAAGGATAATATACATGTTATATTGGTGTTGTGAATTGGGAATGCTTGGATTGAGAATTAGCCGATTAAATAGCAATTCCATATGGATAATGAATAAGTCGACTTATATGTTCATAAGTCGACTTGTTTGGTGCACTGTAGACTAATAAGTCGACTTGCACAATGGTACAAGTCGACTTGTTCATGCACAGTTGCACAAGTCGACTTACACATGCATAAGTCGACTTATACAGAGACATAAGTCGACTTATACATATACAAGTCGACTTATATCATGTCTTGGTGGGATGATGGGTGATTTTCGGTATAAATTCAATGTGATTGATGCAATGCCCTAAATCAGACCATATAGTCATGGTGACTATGATCCTTGGATGAGATTAATTAGATGAGACCTAAAATCCCTCACTTAAAATATGAAAACTAACGCCTTCCATTAATATGGTAAGAACCAGAGTTCTTATAGGGTTGGGTTGTTAAGCTAACCTCAAGCTCACTCTATACGAATATGTTCAAACCATGAAAATATGATTTTCGGATTAATGGGTCGGTTTTCCTAGAAGCGTTGATTTGTTGAGCTAACCTCCGCGTCAACGTGGATGAGGCGAAGTTGGGTAGTGTACATCAGATGTACACGCATCAAGTGTTGATAACCCAATGTATGTGCATACATCAACTGTTGATAGCACTGGGCGATAGTTGCATTAAAGATGCAATTGGTATGACCGATACCTACCGATTGACCTAAGGTGACTTGTTGAGCTAACCTCAAGGTCATTCTTAGCAATGTCAGATATCGACCCACTGGGTCATTGTGCCATTTTGTTTCATGGATTCATGATGAGGGTTATGGATTCTGTTGAAACTAGTGGGAGCCATATGTATGTCATTTAAGTCCTTATGATCATACATTTAATCCTATTCTAACTTTCTTTCTCTCTACGCTTAGGTTGATCAAGATGTCGACTAGTGTGAATCTTCGCTCACTAATGGATGCAAACAAATTAACCGGACCAAATTTTCTTGATTGGCTGCGAATCGAGAATTGTTCTCGTGATCCGAGGATCTAGGATACATCCTTGATTTTTCGCCCGGATCCACTTCTGAAGGAGCTTCGATGATGATCGAAGGCATATCGTAAGCATCTAAAAGAGCAAAGTGACATAGCCACCGCATTATGCTTGCATCGATGTCACCTGAGCTGCAGAAGCAGCACGAGTCTATGGATGCTCATACGATTGTGTTTCATCTTAGAGAGTTGTTTGATGAGCAAGCACGGTCCGAACGGTTCGAGACCTCAAGGTTGCTCTTTACAACAAAGATGACTCCTGGTTCATCTGCAGTGCAATATGCATTGAAGATGAACGGCTATATTGAGAGGTTGGCCGTCTTAGGTTTTGTGATGGATTCTGAGTTAAGTATAGACTTAATTCTTGTTGGTTTGTCAGATAGTTATTCACAGTTTGTGTTGAACTATCGAATGAACCAAATATCCACCACAATTCCCGAGATGATCAATCTACTCAAGACAGCAGAACAAGCCGTCAAGCAAGATAGCAAAGTTGTTATTGGTGGATTCTTCTTCCTCCGCTTCCAAGAAAAGGAACAGAAGAAGAAAAGGCTCGAAGTCGAAAGGAAGTGCAGCGAAAGGCAAGAAGAAGACCAAAGAGATCGCACTAAAAGGTACCGCTTCCATTGCGGTAAGACCGGTCATTGAGGCGAATCGCAAAGTTTATCCGAAGAATCGAAGGTAAGAAGGCATCGATGCCTCGACTTCTTCTGTATGTTTGTCATCGAGGTTAATCTGCTTCGATCATAACATATGGGTATTAGATACCGGTTGTGACTCACACATATGCAATGATATGCAGGGCCTCAGGGACAGTAAATAGCTCATAAAGGGAGAAATGGACCTGCGTGTTGGCAATGGAGCAAGGGTTGTTGCATTAGCCGTAGGGACTTATGTTTTGACACTCCCCAGTGGGCTTGTACTTAACTTGGATGATTGTTATTTTGTACCCGTGTTAACAAAGAACATATTGTCTGTTTCTTGTTTAAATAGAGCTGGTTTCCATTTGTCTTTTGGTAACAATGGTTGTTCTATTAGTTCAAATGGAATACTTTATGGTATCGTACATTATGCAATGGAATTTACATATTAGATATGTCACATCGGTTATGAATGTCAATGACACTAAAAGACATAAAGAGATAATTTAAAATCAACTTACTTATGGCATTGTCGCTTGGCCATATAAATGAGAGACGATCGCTAAGCTCCACAAGAGTGGAAGTTTAGGGTCATTCGATTATGAATCATATGACACATGTGAATCTTGTTTATTAGGCAAGATGACTAAGTTACCTTTAAGGAAAGGGTGAACGAGCGATCGGATTATTAGACCTAATACATTCGGATGTATGTGGTCCGATGTCCATCCATGCCGAAGTGGTTGTCGTTACTTCATTACCTTTATCGATGATTATTCTCGATATGGGTACCAGATTCGATGAGATACAAATCAAGCGTTTGAAAAGTTCAAACAATTCAGAATGAAGTAGAAAAACAACTTGGTAAAAGTATCAAAACATTACGATCCGATCGTGGTGGTGAATACTTAGACCAAGAGTTTTGATTATCTCGTAGATACTTGAGATTTTATCTCGATGGACCCTCCTTACACACCACAAAGATAATGGTGTATAGAAGGAGAAATCGAACCTTGTTGGACATGGTACGATCTATGATGGGCTTTACGCTACCAAAATCCTTTTGGGGATATGCACTTGAGACAAATTGCTTACTTGTTAAACAGAGTTCCATCAAAGACACTTGATGTTACTCCATATGAGATGTGGACTAACAAGAAACCTTATCTTCTTATTTGAAAGTTTGGGGTTGTCCCGCGCTTGTGAAGCGGACAAAGTCGATAAGCTTGAAGCAAAATCGACAAGTGTTTGTTCGTAGGATATCCTAAAGAAACAAGAGGATATCAATTCTACCTGCCGAGGAACAAAAGGTGTTTGTTTCATGCACGCTGTCTTTAGAGAAAGAGTTTCTTTTAAAGAGGACAAGTGGGAGCAAAGTTGAACTTGAAGAAGTTCAAGATGCTCAGACGAGACGCGATCAATCGCGAACTCAAATCAGAACTCATACATGATGAGATAACAGCTCAACCTTCTACTACACACGAAATTGTAGGTCAAGAGGATACGCCTGCTCTCGAGAGATATGGATTTTCGTAAGTGAACAGAATGACGTATTGCTCATAGAGGATGATGAGCCTACCACCTATGAAGAGGTTTCAAGAGTTCGAGTCCGAAAATGACTTCGTGCCATGAAATCAAATGGATTCCATGTATGAAAACCAAGTATGGACTTTGGTTGATGCCCTGAAGGATAAAACCTATAGGGTGCAAATGGGTTTTCAAGAAGAAAACTCGACATGGATGGTAATGTGATTACCTATAAAGCGAGGCTTGTGGCTAAAGGCTTTCAAAGACAAGGAGTTGACTATGACGAGACCTTGATCAAAGAGCAATGCTTAAATCCATTAGATACTCCTAGCCATTGCCGCTATTATGATTATGAGATATGGCAAATGGATGTGAAGACGACTTTCTGAATGGAAATCAGCCGAGGATGTACATGACACAACTCGAGGGCTTCATTTCGATGATGGCGAAAAGGTATGCAAGCTTCGTAAATCCATTTATGGATTGAAGCAAGCATCCAGAGTTGGAATATCCGTTTTGATGAGACAATCAAAGAGTTTGGTTTCACAAAATCCGGATGAACACCGTGTACAAGAAGGTGAATGGAATTGCATCGATTCCTTGTGTTATATGTAGATGACATATTGTTGCTAGGAAACGATGTCTCAATGCGCAATCAAGAAAATTTGGTTGTCCAAACAATTTGCCATGAAAGACCTTGGAGAAGCAACTTATATCCTGGGATAAAGATTTATAGAGATAGATCAAGAGGTTGCTTGGTCTTTCACAACCAACGATATAGACAAGGTGCTAAAGAGGTTTAGCATGGAGCAATCCAAGAGAGGGTTTCTTCCCATTACTCATGGGATAACACTCTCAAAGTCCATGTGTCCCAAGACACAGATGAGAGGATGCGTATGAATATGATCCCGTATGCGTCTGCGAGAGGATCTATTATGTACGTAATGTTATGTACGAGACCCGATGTATCATATGCTCTAAGTGTTACGAGCGAGATACCAATCGGATCCTGGTGAGGGTCATTGGGTGGTCGTCAAGAATATCCTAAAGTACTTGCGAAGAACTAAGGATGTTTTCGATATATGGAGATGGAAGTCTCCAAGTGAGCGCCATACGGATGCCATTAATCGATAAGGACGACTCCAGTCCCAATCAGGTTATGTTTTCACACTAAATGGCGGAGTAGTCATTGGAAGAGTTCCAAACAGAGACGATGGCGATTCAACGATCGAGGCAGAGTACATTGCCGCATCGACGCAAAGAAAGGAAGCGGTTTGGATCAAGAAGTTCATTTCAACTTGGTGTGGTTCCTACCGTGATGGACCCATCTGATTGTATTGTGACAACACCGGGCTATTATGCAGCAAAGGAGCCAAGGTCTCATCAATGATCCAAACACGTACTCACCGATACCATTTGATTCGGAGATCATTGCTCGAGGTGATGTCCCGACAGAGAGAATTCCACAGAGCGTAATATTGTCGATCCGTTGACAAAGCCGTTGCCACGTAAGAATTTTAATTTCATGTACTCGCTTATGGTATTAGATACCAAGGCGATTGGCTTTAGGTCAAGTGGGAGATTGTTAGAGTAGTGCCCTAAAGGCAATCCCTTTAGCGCATTTTGTTCATAGTCATGCATGCACTTTATGAATAAATAAAGCAAGGCATATTTCATTTATTTGATATTCATTTTATTATGAATTGATAGTGATCTTTAATCAAATTAATGAAGTCCTCGATACATGACATAGCATGAAGGAAATTATGATGCGATCATACTACTCGAGATTCCTATCATGTGCAATTATGTCAAGATTCAAATTATCCTAGTCATAGGATTAACGAGACCGACATCGTTAATCCGGATAGACTAGATATGTCAAACTCCTCGATTTGATCAAGCAAGGATCTCGTAAAACTGTAAATATTGAGATATTTAGATTTGACACGTGGATGCTTACTAGTGGTAGTAAGTACATTGATGACCTCGCTATGAGATCATCACATGGATGTCCTATACAAATGTCGTTGATAATCTCATCATAGCAATGGTGCAAGTATCCTTAGACTTGAGGTACTCAAGGATATCTGGTATCTTGATTCGATTTTGACTCCATTCCTTGTTGCCTTCGAGGTCGCCATAGGGTGGTGATTGGGTACAACTGAGGTATTCAAGGTAATTGAGTAGCCAATAGAGGATTCACCACTTGTTATAGCGAAGAGATACCCATGGCCTCTTATCGGGATCATTATTTTGAAGTCTCGGCGCCGGAGATACATATGTCATGAAGATGGTCTTCATGGACATATAAAGTAATGAGTCCTAGGACGAGAACTGATTACACTTGGACTAGATTTGATCCGATCGCCTAGTAAGAGTTGACACATTGCCCATACTCAAACCAAGTGGGGTATAGCATGGTGAAAGGACGAATTGCACAGTAATTATCTATGGAAGGGTTCGTGATATGGTTTCATTAGTCAAACCAATTACTTTCCGGTCAATTGGGGGTCATGATGTGTTGCTAGATACCGCTCATGACTTGCTTAGATTAAGTGTTAATCTAAGTGGCCAACATAACCGGGAACCTAATGGGTCACACGCATAAGAGTGACTCGGAGAATCTGTAAAATAGTTTCGGACAGAGATCCGATATCTGGAGAGCAATAGGATTAAATGAATCCCGATGAGATTGAGATATGTCCCGATGAGATCGCGACATCGACATTGCTGAAAATCGTTTCCGGTGATTTTTCGCCGGCGGGGCCCGATAGGGCGGTAGGACCGACCCCAATTTGACTGGACCTCTTCAGCAAATATATATATATATATTAATTAATTAAGAATTGATTAATTATATATATAAATGGTGATTTCGGTGGAAGCAAAATTGGTGGAGAAGTTTGTAAGTTTGAAAAGTCAAAAGTAATGATGATTTATCATTTTAAGGCATTTTTATGCCTCCAACGTGGATGCCCTTACACCAAGCCTTTGATATTGTGTTTTAAGTGTTAAAATACATGAAAGAAGGGATTGGAAGCATTGCTTGGTCGTGGGTTAGAGGGAAGAACCGAAAGCTTAAGAGTTAAGCTTTGAAAATTTGATTTTCCACCTTCTTCCTCTCTTCCATTCAAGTTGGATTCTTCTTCTCCAAGGCTTCAATTGTTCATCTCCACTTGCTCTCCAAGGCTAAGGTAAGAGCTAGCACTCTTTTCTTTAGTCTAGCTATTCCCGGGTCAAAAGGGTTTGTCCCGGTTAGGTTTTCCGGCCTCTGCGTGGATACCGTTAGAGACGGTCTCCTTTGGTCGTTATGGTTTGATAGTTTGTACTTACACATGGATCCTGGCTTTCGGGAATGTCCCGGGACTCAAAATTTTAAATTCCGCACTGTGGGCATGTGATGCCTACCCCGGGATTTTCCTACAACCCATGGCCTCTTGTCAGGGTCATTACTTGAAAGTCTCTGGCCGGAGCATATATGTCATGAAGAGTGTCTTCAGTGATATATTAAGTAATGAGTCCCAGGACAAGAACTGATATCACTTGGACTAGATTTTACTTAGTCAGTCTAGTAAGGGTTGACACTTTGCCCATACTCATAACCAAGTGGGGTATAGCATGGTGAAAGGATGAATTGCACGGTAATTGTCTATGGAAAGGTTCGTGATATGGTTCATGATGAATACATGTTCATTCGTCAAACCAATTACTTTCCGGTCAATTGGGGGTCATGATGTGTTGCTAGATACCGCTCATGACTTGCTTAGATTAAGTGTTAATCTAAGTGGCCAACATAACCGGGAACCTAATGGGTTACACGCATAAGAGTGTCTCGGAGAACTCGTAAAATAGTTTTGGACAGAGATCCAATAAATGGAGAGCAATCGGATTAAATGGATCCCGATGAGATCGAGATATGTCCCGATGAGATCGCGACATCGATATGTAGGAAAATCCCGATGTGAGCATCACATGCCCACTATGCGGAAAACAAAAATTTTTGTTCCGGGACCTTTCCGAAAGCCAGGATCCATGTGTCTATACAACAAACTCAAACCATAACGGCCAAAGGAGACCGTTTCTAACGGTATCCACGCAGAGATCGGAAAACCTAACCGGGACAAACCCTTTGACTCGGAAATAGCTAGAACAAATTAAAGAGTGCTAGCTCTTACCTTTTTCCTTGGAGAGCTTGAATCCAACGATGATGGAGAAAGATGAAGGAGACTAGATTGGAGAAGAAGAATCGTTGGAGAGGAAGAGAGGAAGCTTGAAACTCTTTCAAAGCGTTTTACTTCTTCTAACTCAAAACCCAAATGAATTCCTTCTTTCCTCTTTAAAACCAACGAGCATGCCCACTTCTTCCTACACTTACCATGTGTCTTTAACTCATTAAAGACTAATTCAATGCAAAAGTGGAAACACTTTCCACGTTAGGCTTATATATATATATATATATATATATATATAATAAAGCAAGTCATCTCCTTCTCCATCCACGCACACCATATATATATATATACATATATATATATATATATATATATTACTTAATTAATTAATAACATATATATATATATATATATAAATGTCAAGTGGTCCACCACACTGGGGTTGGTCCTACCGCCTACTAAGGGTCCCAGTATGGGAAAAATCCACGAAACCTTTTTCAGCAATATCGATGTCGCGATCTCATCGACATATCTCGATCTCATCGATCCATTTAATCCGATTGCTTCCATATATTGGAACTCGTCCAAAATTATTTTACAAATTCTCCGAGCCACTCTTATGCGTGTGACCCATTAGGTTCCCGATTATGTTGGCCACTTAGATTAACACTTAATCTAAGCAAGTCATGAGCGTATCTAGCAACACATCATGACCCCAATTGATCGAAAAGTAATTGGTTTGACGAATGAACATGTATTCATCATGAACCATATCACTAACCTTTCCATAGACAATTACCGTGCAATTAGTCCTTTCACCATGCTATACCCCACTTGGTTATGAGTATGGGCAAAGTGTCAACTCTTACTAGATCGACTAAGTCAAATCTAGTCCAGTGATATCAGTTCTTGTCCTAGACTCATTACTTAATATGTCACTCAAGACACTCTTCATGACATATATGCTCCGGCCAGAGACTTTCAAGTAATGACCCTGACAAGAGGCCATGGGTATCAACTTTTGCTATCACAGAAGTGGTGAATCCTCTATTGGCTACTCAATTACCTTCGAATACCTCAAACTGTACCCAAGAACCACCCTATGAGCGACCTCTGTAAGGCAACAAGGAATGGAGTCAAAGCACAGAATCAGTATCTAAGATATCCTTGAGTACCTCAAGTCTAAGGATACTTGCACCATTGCTATGATGAGATTATCATTGATATTAGAATAGGAAATCCATGTGATGATCTCATAGCAGGTCATCCAATGTACTTACTACCTCTAGGAAGCATCCACATCTCAACCCTAAATATCTCATATTTACAGCTTCTGAGATCCACTGCTTGATCAAATCAAGGAGTTTGAGATGTGTTAGTCTTTCCGGATTACCGATGTCCAGTCTCTGTAATCCTACGACTAGGGATAATTTAGATACTGACATAATTGCACATGATAGGAATCTCAGTAGTAAGATCACATCACAATTTCCTTCATGCTATGTCATATATCATGGACTTCATTAATTTGCTTATTGATCAATATCAGTTCATAAATAATGAACAGCAAATTAATGAAATATGCCTTTCTTTATTTATTCATAAAGACTATACACAAATTTGTACAAAATGCGCTAAAGGCGATTGCCTTCAGGGTACTACTCTAACAATCTCCCACTTGACCTAAAGCCAATCGCCTTGATATCTAATACCATAGGCGAGTACACGAGAATCAAAACTCTTTTGTGACAATGGTTTTGTCAACGGATCGCAATATTATGCTCAGGAATTCTCTCGATCCGACATCACCTCGCCTAATGATCTCCCCGATCGATGATATCTGCGTGAGTAACGTGTTTGGATCGTTGATGAGACCTTGTTCCTTCGTCATGTTAATAGCCCCATTGTTGTCATAATACAACCAGATGGGCCCATCACCGTTAGAACCACATGAAGTTCAATAATGAACTTCGATCCAAACCGCCTTTGCTACTTCAAGCGGCAATGTACTCGCCTTCTGTTGTCGAATCGGTAGTTGTCTCTTGTTTGGAACTCTTCCAACTAATCGCCCGCCATTCGGTGTGAATATATAACCTGATTGGGATTTGGAATCATCCTTATCGATTGAAATCGCATCAGATACCCGCTACCTAGAGATCTCCATCCCCATATATCAAGAACACATCCTTAGTCCTTCACAAGTACTTGAGGATATTCTTGATAGCCACCCAAAGGACCCTCACTCAGATCCGATTGGTATCTGTCAGAACACTTAGAGCATATGATACATCGGGTCTCGTACATAGCATAGCATATATGATAGATCCAACCGTAGATGCATACGGGATCATATTCATGCACATCCTCTCATCTTGTGTCTTAGGACACATAGATTTCGAGAGTGTTATCCCATGAGTCACGGGAAGGTAACCTCTCTTGGACTGTTCTATGCTAAACCTCTTTAGCATCTTGTCTATGTACGTTGATTGTGAAAGACCAAGCAACCCTTTTTGATCTATCTCTATAGATCCTTATCCCAAGGATATAAGTTGCTTCACCAAGGTCTTTCATGGCAAATTGTTTAGACAACCAAATCTTGACTGATTGTAGCATAGAGACATCGTTTCCTAGCAATAATATGTCATCTACATACAGCACAAGGAATACGATTGCAGTCCCACTAACCTTCTTATACACACAGTGTTCATCCGGATTTTGTGAGAAACCAAACTCTTTGATTACCTCATCAAAACGGATATTCCAACTCCGGGATGCTTGCTTCAATCTATAGATGGATTTTTGAAGCTTGCATACCTTTTCGCCATCATAGGAGGTGAAGCCCTCAGGTTGTATCATATACACATCCTCGCCTAGATTTCCATTTAGAAAGTCGTCTTCACATCCATTTGCCATATCTCATAATCATAATGAGTGGCAATGACTAGGAGTATTCTAATGGATTTAAGCATTGCTACTGGGCTGAAGGTCTCGTCGTAGTCAACTCCTTGTCTTTGATGAAAATCTTTAGCCACAAGCCTTGCTTTATAGGTAATTACATTACCATCCATGTCGGTTTTCTTTTTGAAAACCCATTTGCACCCTATGGGTTTGATTCCTTCGGGTGCCTCAACCAAAGTCCATACTTGGTTTTCATACATGGAATCCATTTCAGCCTGCATGGCATGAAGCCATTTCTCAGACTCAACTCTTCGTAACCTCTTCATAGGTGGTAGGCTCATCATCTTCTATGAGCAATACGTCATTCGCTCATTCACGAAATCCATATCTCTAGAACAGAGCGTATCCTACGTGACCCACGAACTTCAGATGTTGTAGAAGGTTGAATCACATTTCATCCGTATGAGTTACGCTTGAGTTCGGCGATTGATCAAGGCTCGTTTCAACATTTTGAACTTCTTCAAGTTCAATTTTGCTCCCTTGCCTTCTTGTAAAAGAAACTCTTCTCTAAAAAACAGCATGCTTCAAACAAACACCTTTTGTTCCTCAAAGAAGGTAGAATTGATATCCCATTGTTTCTTTAGGATATCCTCTGAAAAACACTTGTCGATTTTACATCAAGTTTATCTGATCGTGTCCACTTCACATAATTTGGACAACCCCAAACTTTCAAACGAGTAAGATAGGTCTTTTGTTAGTCCACATCTCATATGGAGTAACATCAATTGTCTTTGATGGAACTCATTTAACAAGTAAACAAATTGCCTCGATTGCATACCCCAAAAGGATTTTGGTAACTTTACAAAGCCCATCATTGATCGTACTACGTCTAACAAGGTTCGATTTCTCCTTCTCGCCACACCATTATGGTGTGTAAGGAGGAGTCCATTGAGATAAAATCTCATAATCTCTGAGATAATCCAAAAACTCTTGGTCTAAGTATTCCCCACCACGATCAGATCGTAATGTCTTGATACTTTTCCCAAGTTAGTTTTCTACTTCATTTCTGAATTGTTTGAACTTTTCAAATGCTTCATATTTGTATCTCATCAGATACAGGTACCCATATCGAGAATAATCATCGATAAAGGTGATGAAGTAAAGACAACCACTTCTGGCATAGATAGACATCGAACCACATACATCTGAATGTATTAGGTCTAATACTCCATTTGCTCGTTCACCCTTTCCCTTAAAGGGTAACTTAGTCATCTTGCCTAATAAACAAGATTCACATGTGTCATATGATTCATAATCAAATGACCCTAAACTTCCACTCTCATGGAGCTTAGCTATGCGTCTCTCATTTATATGACCAAGGCGACAATGCCATAAGTAAGTTGATTTTAAATTATCTTGTTTATGTCTTTTCGTGTCATTGACATTCATAATTGGATGTGACATATCTAATATGTAAATTCCATTGCATAATGTACCAGTACCATAAAGCATTCCATTCAAACTAATAGAACAACCATTGTTACTAAAAGTCAAATGGAAACCAAATTTATTTAAACAAGAAATGCATAATATGTTCTTTGTTAATACAGTACAAAATAACATTCATCCAATTTAATTACAAGCCCGGTGGGGAGTGACAAAAGTAAGTGCCTACGGCTAATGCAGAACTCTTGCTTCATTTTCCACACGCAGTTCATCTCTCCCTTCACGAGTCGCTCTCATCGTCTCGAGGCCCCTGATATCATTGCATATGTGTGAGCTACAACCGTATCTAATACCCATATGTCATGGTCGTAAACAAGATAACCTCAATGACAAACATACCGAAGAAGTCGAGGCATCCGATGCCTTCTTCGCTTCATTCATCCAGATAGACTTTACAATTCAGCTTCCGGTGGCGCCTTGCCACAATGGAAGCAAGTTCCTTTGGTGCGATCTCTTTGGTTTTCTTCGCTATATTTCCTACTTTTCGATCTTCATCGAAGCATCACCAAAGAGTGAATCAGAAGTAGAACATCTAGACATAGCCCAGTTCCTCAGATCTGAGAACAATTCTCAGATTCCTCAGCCAATTTAGAAAATTTGGTCCAGTTAATTTGTTCGTGTCCATAAGTGAGCGTAAGTTCACACTGGAAGACATCTTCAATAACCTATCGGGAAAGAGAGAAAGAATGTTAGAATAGAATTACATGCATGATCATAAGGACTTGAATGACATGCATATGACTCCCACTAGTTTCAAAGAATCCATTACCCTCAATACGAATCCAAGAAACATTATGACAAAATGTCCTAGTGGGTCGATATCCAACATTACTAAAATGACCTTGGGTTTACCCAACAAGCCACCTTAGGTTAATCGGTAGGTATCGATCATACCAATTGCATCATAGATATCCGACATTACTAAAATGACCTTGGGTTTACCCAACAAGCCACCTTAGATTTATCGGCAGGTATCGGTCATACCATTTGCTTCATAGATGCAACTATCGACTAGTGCTATTAACTCGTGATGTATGCACACACATTGGGTTATCAACTCTTGATGCGCTGCACATCCGATGCACACTACCAATTTCGCCTCGTCCACGTTGACCTTGAGTTTACTCAACAAATCAACGCTTAGTGGCCGACTCATTAATCCGAAAATCTTATTTTCATGGTTCGAACATATCCGTATAGAGTGAGCTTGGGTTTACCCAACAACCCAACTCTATAAGAACTCTGGTTCTCCCCATATTAATGGAAGGCGTTAGTTTTCATATAAAGTGTGAGGGTTTTCAGGTCTCATCTTCTTCTTCTCCAAGCCGTAGGATTATAGTCACCATGACTATATGGAATGATTGAAGGCATTTAATTAATCACATTGAGTTTATACCTAAAATCATCCATCATCCCACCTCTGCATGTTATTGTAGTCAACTGGTGCATGTTCTAGTCGACTGGTGCATGTGCCAGTTGACTGGAACTTGTACTAGTCGACTACTATAGAGTTCTTGCACGCCGTTCCGATCGAATCCACTTTCCAATGATTGGTGCATGTTCTAGTCGACTGGAATCCACTTTCCAGTCGACTGGTGCATGTTCTAGTCGACTGGAATCCACTTTCCAGTCGACTGGTGCATGTTCTAGTCGACTGGAATGGACGTGCCATCGACCGAACATGTGCTAGTCGGTGATTTTGGCCTGCTCTCTAATCGGCTAATTTCTCAATTCGTGTAGATCAAATTTACAATACCAAGTGTAATATCCTTTATTATGATGTACCAATGAAACACTTTCATTTTACCATGCTTACCATATATAGTCAAACTATACATGAAACTTGAAATTGATGAATACACTCTTATTCATTTAGATTTTCAAATAATTTGAGAATATCAAATTATCACCCTAAGTATCTCTAGGTAGTCTAAAATTTATCAAGATTACTTCGGCACTGGTCACAAAATTTGTGACGGCCAAAATAATCAAGACAACGAAATACACTAACGAGACGCTAATGTGACACATTTGACATCCGAAAAATATTTGGAAACCCAATTTCAAGAAATTCAATTAGGAAAGCATACAACATCAATGTAACACATTTTTAATCACATTAAAAATGATCCAAGGCATTGGAATTGAGAAATACACAATTTTTCATTTCAAACAAACCAGCTCCAGCAACTTTCTCAAAACTGCCAAGCTTTGTATTTTGCTTGAAAACCTTATTGAAACAATTTCAATAAATTCTGAGAAAATTACAGAGGTTACAACATGTTCACAAAATGTTCCATGAATGTTTTCAGGATTTATTTCCAATAAAAACTCATCCAACCTCAGCAACGAAGCCAATGTAGAATCTGTGTTCCTCAACACAGTTATTCCCAGCAGCACACAATAAATTCTCAAATAAATAGTAAATCACCTCGAAAACATTTTTCATTTCTCATAGACATTAATAAACATCTTAGAGACATGTTGGTGAAAGCAAATCAGAAAATTGTTTTTTATAAAATTTATTCTCGAATTTATAAGCATGCTTGTTCATTGAATGTGCACCAACACAACAATCAGAACATTAGGGAATAAATTAGCAAAACCATATCAAATCACATTGATAAATTCCGAGCTTCCACAGACATATGCAACAACATCTTGTGAACATATCTGGGCAAGAAAATTTCGAAAACTACATTTCTATACTGAATTCGAAATTCACACAATCAACATGCATCATCGTCACAAGCAATAGGCAACTCCGACCTAGTCATGGTTTCTTCGTTATATACGACACAAGTGGCTCTGATACCACTGTAGGAAAATCCCAGTGTGAGCATCACATGCCCACGATGCGAAAAACAAAAATTTTTGTTCCGGGACCTTCCCGAAAACCAGGATCCATGTATCTATACAACAAACTCAAACCATAACGGCCAAAGGAGACCGTCTCTAACGGTATCCACGCAGAGATCGGAAAACCTAACCGGGACAAACCCTTTGACCCGGAAATAGCTAGAATAAATTAAAGAGTGCTAGCTCTTACCTTTGTCTTTGGAGAGCTTGAATCCAACGATGATGGAGAAAGATGAAGGAGACTAGATTGGAGAAGAAGAATCGTTGGAGAGGAAGAGAGGAAGCTTGAAACTCTTTCAAAGCGTTTTACTTCTTCTAACTCAAAACCCAAATGAATTCCTTCTTTCCTCTTTAAAACCAACGAGCATGCCCACTTCTTCCTACACTTGCCATGTGTCTTTAACTCATTAAAGACTCATTCAATGCAAAAGTGGAAACACTTTCCACATTAGGCTTATATATATATATATATATATATATATATATATAAAGCAAGTCATCTCCTTCTCCATCCATGTACACCATATATATATATATATATATTAATTAATTACTTAATTAATTAATAACATATATACATATATATAAATGCTGAAGTGGTCCAGTACCTGGAATTAGGTCCTCTACCTACCAGGGTCCCAGTATGGGAAAAACTCCCGGAAACCTTTTTCAGCAATATCGATGTCGCGATCTCATCGGGATCCATTTAATCCGATTGCTCTCCATATATTGGAACTCTGTCCAAAACTATTTTACAAATTCTCCGAGACACTCTTATGCGTGTGACCCATTAGGTTCCCGGTTATGTTGGCCACTTAGATTAACACTTAATCTAAGCAAGTCATGAGCGGTATCTAGCAACACATCATGACTCTCAATTTACCGAAAAGTAATTGGTTTGACGAATGAACATGTATTCATCATGAACCATATCACGAACCTTTCCATAGACAATTACCGTGCAATTAGTCCTTTCACCATGCTATACCCTACTTGGTTATGAGTATGGGCAAAGTGTCAACTCTTACTAGACTGACTAAGTCAAATCTAGTCCAAGTGATATCAGTTCTTGTCCTGGGACTCATTACTTAATATGTCACTGAAGACACTCTTCATGACATATATGCTCCGGCCAGAGACTTTCAAGTAATGACCCTGACAAGAGGCCATGGGTATCATCTTCTGCTATCACAGAAGTGGTGAATCTTCTATTGGCTACTCAATTACCTTCAAATACCTCAAACTGTACCCAAGCACCACCCTATGAACGACCTCTGTAAGGCAACAAGGAATGGAGTCAAAGCATAGAATCAGTATCCAAGATATCCTTGAGTACCTCAAGTCTAAGGATACTTGCACCAATGCTATGATGAGATTATGTCTGACATTAGAATAGGACATCCATGTGATGATCTCATAGCAGGTCATCCAATGTACTTACTACCTCTAGTAAACATCCACATCTCAACCCTAAATATCTCATATTTACAGCTTCTGAGATCCACTGCTTGATCAAATCAAGGAGTTTGAGATGTGTTAGTCTTTCCGGACATCATGTCCAAAGGTCGGTAATCCTACGACTAGGATAATTTATATCTTGACATAATTGCACATGATAGGAATCTCAGAGTATGATCACATCACAATTTCCTTCATGCTATGTCATATATCATGGACTTCATTAATTTGCTTATTGATCAATATCGGTTCAAAATAATGAACAAAGAAATTAATGAAATATGCCTTTCTTTATTTATTCATAAAGACTGTACATAAATTTGTACAAAATGCGCTAAAGGCGATTGCCTTCAGGGCACTACTCTAACACGATATTGCTGAGAAAGGTTTAGGGGTTTTCCCATACCGGACGGTAGGGATCGACCCCAGTGTGATTGGACCACTTCAGCATTTATTTATTTATATATATATATAATTAATTAAAGAATTAATTAATTAATATATATATATATATATATATATATATATATATATATATGTGTGTACACGTTGATGGAAGAAGCTTCCATTGTGATGCTTAGTCATTAAACTCAATAAATGACTAAGAGACAAAACTAAAAAGATGAGTGAAGATGAAGGATGATCGTTGGCTTTGATATAAAAGAAAGAGTTTCTTGTTAAAGTGTGAGATGGTCGTGGCTTATGTGATAAGAGAAGAAAGAAAGAGTTTCTTTCTCTTGGATGATCATCTTCGTGGGTTTAGAAAGAGAAGGAAGAAAGAGTTTTTCCTCTCATCTCTCATCTCCAACGATCATCACTTTGGTCTCCAAGCTTCTTCATCTTCTCCATTGTTTTCATAGCTCTCCAAGGACAAAGGTAGGAGCTAGCACTCTTTAATTTGTTCTAGCTATTCTCAGGTCAAAGGGTTTGTCCTGGTTAGGTTCTCCGATCTCTGCGTGGATACCGTTAGAGACGGTCTCCTTTGGCCGTTATGGTTTGAGTCTGTTGTGTAGACACATGGATCCTGGCTTTCGGGAAGGTCCCGAAACAAAAAATTTTGTTTTCCGCACCGTGGGCATGTGATGCTCACACTGGGATTTTCCTACAGTGGTATCAGAGCACTTGTGTCGTATATAACGAAGAAACCATGACTAGGTCGGAGCTGCCTATTGCTTGTGACGATGATGCATGTTGTATATGTGAATTTCGAATTCAGTATAGAGATCTTGTTTTCGAAATTTTCTTGCCCAGATATGTTCACAAGATGTTGTTGCATATGTCTGTGGAAGCCCGGAATTTATCAATGTGATTTGATATGGTTTTGCTAATTTATTCCCTAATGTTCTGATTGTTGTGTTTGAGCACATTCAATGAACAGGCATGCTTGTAAATTCGAGAATAAATTGTAGAAATTTTTTTTTGGATTTTCTTTCACCGAAATGTCTCTAAGATGTTTATTAATTTCTATGAGAAATGAAAAATGTTTTCAAGGTGATTTACTATTTATTTGAGAATTTATTATGTGCTGTTGGGAATAACTGTGTTGAGGAACACAGATTCTACATTGGCTTGGTTTCTGAGGTTGGATGAGTTTTTGTTGGAAATAAATCCTGAAAAAATTCATGGAACATGTTGTGAACATGTTGTAACCTCTTTAATTTTCTCAAAATTTATTGAAATTTTCAATGAGTTTTTCAAGCAAAATACAAAGCTTGGCAGTTTTGAGAAAATTGCTGGAGCTGTTTTGTTTGAAATGAAAAATTGTGTATTTCTCAATTCCAATGCCTTGGATCATTTTTAATGTGATTAAAAATGTGTTACATTGATGTTGTATGCTTGCCTAAATGATTTTCTTGAAATCGGGTTTCCAAACAATTTAGGATGTCAAATGTGTCTCATTAGCGTCTCGTTAGTATATTCCCTTATCTTGATTGTTTTGGCCGTCACAAATTTTGTGACAAGTGCCGAAATAGTCTTGATAAAGTGTAGACTACCTAGAGATACTTAGGGTGATAGTTTGATATTCTAAAATTATTTGGAAATCTAAATGAATAATAGTGTATTCATCAATTTCAAGTTTCATGTATAGTTTGACTATATATGGTAAGCATGGAACAATTAAAATGTTTCATTGGTACATCATAATAAAGGATATTACACTTGGTATTGTGAATTTGAACTACATGGATTAAGAAATTAGCCGATTAGAGAGCAGGCCAAAAACCAGTCGACTAGCACATGTTCGGTCATTGTACGTCCATTCATTCAAATTAGAATATACACCAGTCGACTGTAAAGTGGATTCCAGTCGACTAGAACATGCACCAGTCGACTGAAACGTGCACAGTAACCTATAGTAGTCGACTAGCACAAGTTCCAGTCGACTGGCACATGCACCAGTCGACTAGAACATGCACCAGTCGACTACAACAACATGCAGAGGTGGGATGATGGATGATTTTAGGTATAGATTCAATGTGATTGATGAAATACCCTAACTCATTTCATATAGTCATGGTGACTATAATCCTACGACTTGGAGAAGAAGAAGATGGGACCTGAAAACCCTCACACATCATATGAAAACTAACGCCTTCCATTAATATGGGGAGAACCAGAGTTCTTATAGAGTTGGGTTGTTGGGTAAACCCAAGCTTACTCTATACGGATATGTTCGAACCATGAAAATAAGATTTTCAGAGTAATGGGTCGGTTTTTACTAGAAGCGTTGATTTGTTGAGTAAACTCAAGGTCAACGTGGACAAAGGCAAAATTGGGTAGTGTGCATCAGATGTACACGCATCAAGAGTTGATAACCCAATGTGTGTGTGCATACATCACGAGTTGATAGCACTAGTCGATAGTTGCATCTATGAAGCAAATGGTATGACCGATACCTGCCGATAGATCTAAGGTGACTTGTTGGGTAAACCCAAGGTCATTTTAGTAATGTCAGATATCTATGATGCAATTGGTATGACCGATACCTACCGATTGACCTAAGGTGGCTTGTTGGGTAAACCCAAGGTCATTTTAGCAATGTCGGATATCGACCCACTAGGACATTTTGTCATAATGTTTCTTGGATTCGTACTGAGGGTATTGGATTCTTTGAAACTAGTGGGAGCCATATGCATGTCATTCAAGTCCTTATGTCATGCATGTAATTCTATTCTTACATTCTTTCTCTCTTTCCCTAAAGGTTGATTGGAGATGACTTCAAGTGTGAACTTACGCTCACTTATGGACTCGAACAAATTAACTGGACCCAACTTTCTAGATTGACTGAGAAATCTGAGAATTGTTCTCAGGTCTAAGGAACTGGGATGTGTCCTAGATGTTCCACTTCCTGATTCACCTACTGGTGATGCTTCTGATGAAGATCAGAAAGTAGGAAGTACAGCCAAGAAGAAAACCAAAGAGACTGCACCAAAAGGAACTTGCTTCCATTATGGCAAGACTGGCCACTGGAAGCGGAACTGTAAAGTCTATCTGGATGAATTGAAGCAGAAGAAGGCATCAGATGCCTCAGCTTCTTCAGGTATGTTTGTCATTGAGGTCAATCATTTCGACCATAACATATGGGTATTAGATACGGTTGTGGCTCACACATATGCAATAATATGCGAGGGCCTCGGGGACGATGAGCGGCTCGTGAAGGAGAACTAGACTGCGTGTGGGAAATGGAGCAAGAGTTCTTTGCATTAGCCGTAGGAACTTATTTCTTGTCACTCCCAGTGGGCTTGTAATTAAATTGGATGAATGTTATTTTGTACTGTATTAACAAAGAACATATTATCATTTCTTGTTTAAATAGAGTGGTTTCTATTTGACTTTTAGTAACAATGGTTGTTCTATTAGTTTGAATGGAATGCTTTATGGTAATCTTGGTACATTATGCAATGGAATTTACATATTAGATATGTCACATCCAATTATGAATGTCAATGACACGAAAAGACATAAACGAGATAATTTAAAATCAACTTACTTATGGCATTGTCGCTTTAAGCCATATAAATGAGAGACGATAGCTAAGCTCCATAAGAGTGGAAGTTTAGGGTCATTTGATTATGAATCATATGACACATGTGAATCTTGTTTATTAGGCAAGATGACTAAGTTACCCTTTAAGGGAAAGGGTGAGCAATGATTGGAGTATTAGACCTAATACATTCAGATGTATGTGGTCCGATGTCCATCCATGCCGAAGTGGTTGTCTTTACTTCATCACCTTTATCGATGATTATTCTCGATATGGGTACAGATGTCGATGAGATACAAATCTGAAGCTTTGAAAGTTCAAACAATTCAGAAATGAAGTAGAAAATCAACTTGGGAAAAGTATTAAGACATTACGATCTGATCGTGGTGGGGAATACTTAGACCAACAGTTTTTGGATTATCTTAGAGATAATAAGATTTTATCTCAATGGACTCCTTCTTACGCACCACAGCATAATGGTGTGGCAAAAAGGAGAAATTGAACCTTGTTAGACATGGTACGATCAATGATGGGCTTTGCAAAGTTACCAAAATCCTTTTAGGGGTATGCAATCGAGACAGCTGTTTACTTGATAAACAGAGTTCCATCAAAGACAGTTGAAGTTACTCCATATGAGATGTGGACTAACAAAAGACCCTATCTTACTCATTTGAAAGTTTGGGGTTGTCCTGCTTATGTGAAGCGGACACAGTCAGATAAACTTGATGCAAAGTCTGACAAGTGTTTTTTCGTAGGATATCCTAAAGAAATAATGGGATATCAATTCTATCTTTCTGAGGAACGAAAGGCGTTTGTTTCAAAGCATGCTGCCTTTTTAGAGAAAGAGTTTCTTTTACAAGAAGACAGTGGGAGCAAGATTGAGCTTGAAGAAGTTCAGGATGCTCGAGCAGAGCAGATCAGCTGCTGAACACAAACTGTGACTCATACAGATGAAGTAACAGATTCAACCTTCTACAACACACGAAGTTCGTAGGTCACGTAGGATACGCTCTGTTCGAGAGATATGGATTTCTCATGAATGAACAGGATAACGTCTCGCTTCATAGAAGATGATGAGCCTACCACCTATGAAGAGGTTACGAAGAGTTGAGTCCGAGAAATGGCTTCAAGCCATGCGGTGAAATGGATTTCATGTATGAAAACCAAGTATGGACTTTGGTTGAGGCACAGAAGGAATCAAACCCATAGGGTGTAAATGGGTTTTCAAAAGAAAACCGACATGGATGGTAATGTGATTATCTATAAAGCAAGGCTTGTGGCTAAAAGTTTTAAATCAAAGACAAGGAGTTGACTACGACGAGACCTTGACCCGAGAGCAATGCTTAAATCCATTAGAATACTCCTAGCCATTGCCACTCATTATGATTATGAGATATGGCAAATGGATGTGAAGACGACTTTCTAAATGGAAATCTAGGCGAGGATGTGTATATGACACAACTGAGGCTTCACCTCCTATGATGGCGAAAAGGTTTGCAAGCTTCAGAAATCCATCTATGGATTGAAGCAAGCATCTAGGAGTTGGAATATCCGTTTTGATGAGGTAATCAAAGAGTTTGGTTTCTCACAAAATCCGGATGAATACTGTGTGTATAAGAAGGTTAATGGGATTGCAATCGTATTCCTTGTGCTGTATGTAGATGACATATTATTGCTGGGAAATGATGTCTCTATGCTACAATCAGTCAAGATTTGGTTGTCCAAACAATTTGTCATGAAAGACTTTGGTGAAGCAACTTATATCCTTGGGATAAGAATCTATAGAGATAGATCAAAAAGGTTGCTTGGTCTTTCACAATCAACGTACATAGACAAGATGCTAAAAGGTTTAGCATGGAGCAATCAAGAGAGGGTACCTTCCGTGACTCATGGGATAACACTCGAAATCTATGTGTCCTAAGACACAAGATGAGAGGATGCGATAAATATGATCCCGTATGCATCTGCGATAAGATCTATCATATGCGTTGTGCTATATACGAGACCCGATGTATCATATGCTCTAAGTGTTCTGACGAGATACCAATCGGATCTGGTGAGGGTCGGTCCTTTGGGTGGTCGTCAAGAATATCCTCAAGTACTTGCGAAGGACTAAGGATGTGTTCTTGATATATGAGGATGGAGATCTCGGTGAGGGTATCAGATGCGAGTTTTCAATCTGATAAGGATGATTCCAAATCTCAATCAGGTTATGTATTCACACGGAACGACGGGGTATTCAGTTGGAAGAATTCCAAATAAGAGACGACTGCCGATTCAACAACCGAGGCAGAGTACATTGCCGCTTCGAAGCGTGAAAGGAAGTTTGGATCAAAAGTTCATTCTTGAACTTGGTGTGGTTCCTAGCTGTGATGGGCCCATGCAGTTGTATTGTGACAACAATGGGGCTATTGCGCAGGCGAAGGAACCAAGGTCTTATCAACGATCCAAACACGTACTCCGCAGATATCACCGATCGGGGAGATCATAGGGCGGTGATGTCGGATCGAGAGAATTCCCGAGCGAGAATATTGTCGATCCGTTGACAAAGCCATTATCATAAAAGAGTTTTGATTCTCATGTACTCGCCTATGGTATTAGATATCAAGGCGATTGGCTTTAGGTCAAGTGGGAGATTGTTAGAGTAGTGCCCTGAAGGCAATCGCCTTTAGCACATTTTGTACAAATTTATGTACAGTCTTTATGAATAAATAAAGAAAGGCATATTTCATTAATTTGATGTTCATAATTTATGAACTGATATTGATCAATAAGCAAATTAATGAAGTCCATGATATATGACATAGCATGAAGGAAATTGTGATGTGATCATACTACCGAGATTCCTATCATGTGCAATTATGTCGATATCTAAATTATCCTAGTCATAGGATTACCGAGGCTGGACATTGGTAATCCGGAAGACTAGCACATCTCAAACTCCTTGATTTGGTCAGCGGTGGATCTCGAAGCTGTAAATATGAGATATTTAGGGTTGAGATGTGGATGCTTACTAGAGGTAGTAAGTACATTGGATGACTGTTATGAGATCATCACATGGATGTCCTATTCTAATGTCGGTGATAATCTCATCATAGCAATGGTGCAAGTATCCTTAGACTTGAGGTGCTCGAGGATATCTTGGATATTGATTACGTGCTTTGACTCCATTCCTTGTTGCCTTCAGAGGTTGCTCATAGGGTGGTGATTGGGTGCAACTTGAGGTATTGAAGGTAATTGAGTAGCCAATAGAGAATTCACCACTCGTGATAGCGAGAAGATGATACCATGGCCTCTTGTCGGGTCATTACTTGAAAGTCTCTCGTCGGAGCATATATGTCATGAAGAGTGTCTTCAGTGACATATTAAGTAATGAGTCCCAGGACAAGAACTAATATCATTTGGACTAGATTTGACTTAGTCAGTCTAGTAAGAGTTGACACTTTGCCCATACTCATAACCAAGTGGGGTATAGCATGGTGAAAGGACGAATTGCATGGTAATTGTCTATGGAAAGGTTTGTGATATGGTTCATGATGAATACATGTTCATTCGTCAAACCAATTATTTTCCGGTCAATTGGGGGTCATGATGTGTTGCTAGATACCGCTCATGACTTGCTTAGATTAAGTGTTAATCTAAGTGGCCAACATAACCGAGAACCTAACGGGTCACACGCATAAGAGTGTCTCGGAGAACTCATAAAATAGTTTTGGACAGAGATCCAATAAATGGAGAGCAATCGGATTAAATGGATCCCGATGAGATCGAGATATGTTCCGATGAGATCGCGATATCGATATTGCTGAGAAAAGTTTCCGGGGGTTTTTCCCATACCGGGACCTGGTAGGACCGACCCCAGTGTGATTGGACCACTTCAGCATTTATTTATATATATATATATATATAATTAATTAAAGAATTAATTAATTAACATATATATATAAATGTGTACACGTTGATGGAAGAAGCTTCCATTGTGATGCTTAGTCATTAAACTCAATAAATGACTAAGAGACAAAACTAAAAAGATGAGTGAAGATGAAGGATGATCGTTGGCTTTGATATAAAAGAAAGAGTTTCTTTGTTAAAGTGTGAGATGGTCGTGGCTTATGTGATAAGAGAAGAAAGAAAGAGTTTCTTTCTCTTGGATGATCATCTTCGTGGGTTTAGAAAGAGAAGGAAGAAAGAGTTTTTCCTCTCATCTGTCATCTCCAACGATCATCACTTTGGTCTCCAAGCTTCTTCATCTTCTCCATTGTTTTCATAGCTCTCCAAGGACAAAGGTAGGAGCTAGCACTCTTTAATTTGTTCTAGCTATTCCTAGGTCAAAGGGTTTGTCCCGGTTAGGTTCTCCGATCTTTGCGTGGATACCGTTAGAGACGGTCTCCTTTGGCCGTTATGGTTTGAGTCTGTTGTGTAGACACATGGATCCTGGCTTTCGGGAACAAAAAATTTTGTTTTTCGCACTGTGGGCATGTGATGCTCACACCGGGATTTTCCTACAAAAGGCAGTCGTTATGCTGCCGAATTTTCGTTAGAAAATAAATTAAAAAAGAAGAAAAATAAGATTTAGATGCTTAAAGGATGGAATTAGCGATTTATATGATTGATACAAAGTTCATTATGATATGAGAGATTGATTGAGGAAAATTTCCAAGAAAAAGGAAATCCGATTTGACTAATGAGTAAAGAAAAGAAAGGAAAAAAAATTTATACCAGATTTGGATAGTCTAGGTTTCCAACGCTACGCTTTTCTTTGTTCTTTGTGGTTCGAACGGATGTCGGAATTTGTTTCAGTTCGATGGATCCATTAGTTTATCTGCTTTATTTCGCTTCGCTTTCGTTTTTGTCTCAGTCCTTTCGATTCCGTATTCGTTTGTTTCGATACTTTCGTCTTTCACTTTTCGTCTCCGCTTTCCACTTCGCTTTGTAATCCGATTTGTTCTTCACTTCGCTTTTGTTCGTTCCGCCTCTTTGTTTCCGCTTTGAGTTCTGTTTTTCCGGTTGGGATTCGGTTTCTGGATCGGGTCCCAACACAGTGGGCCATCTGTCAGGGAAGATATATAGTCGCGCAATAAAAAATTAAAGTTGAAGAGTTCTACTGTATTAAATGAGGGGCAGTACTAGAAGATGATAAAGTGAAACAGAAACTATTTGCCTTGAGATACGTTAAAAATAGTTTACATGTGTAGAGAAAAAGAGGAAGCAGAAGTTGAACTAAGAGCGATTGCAAATCGCATGTTTTCCAAAAAGGATTAGTCAATTCGTATATTCCAAGAAGGATTATAGAATTGGTAAGTAAAATTTAATGCGAGTTGGAAATGACATCAACTTAACTGCTTTAAATAAAGAAGAACAAGACGAAGCTCAAAGAAGCAAAAATAAGTTGAAGTGGAAAGATAGAAGTAAGACGAAGCACGAAGAGAAAAGTAAAAGTAAGCGGAGAAGCAAAGATAAGACGAAGTGCTCAGAGAAAAATAAGACAAAGCGCTGAGACAAAAGTAAGAGGAAGCAGCGGTAACATGAAGGGGAAGTTAAGGAGAAGTTGCACTGACAAAGGTTAGGCAATTTGACTTTGATTTTTTTTAGGGAAAGGACCGACCCTAACGAATTATCCTTAGTCCATATTAGAATGAAGAATGTTGTTATAGTGGACAGATAATGTAGGACGATTAAAGTTAGAGGAAGCGAAAGTAAGATGATGTCGAAGTAAGACGATAGAAGTGAGACGATAAAAGTAAGACGATCAAAGTAAGACGTTGAAAAGCAGACGAAAGAAGAAAAACAGGCGGGAGTTGAAAAGCAGACGGAAGAAAAAGCAGACGGAAGCTGAATACTTAGTCCATATTAAAATGAAGAATGTTGTTATACTGGATAGATAATGTAATGGAAAATCTTCAACACCTTGGAGAAAAAATGACAAGGCTCATCTGTTGACTGATCTGTGCAAAAATGCGGGAAAGAATAAGAAGAAGCAGAGAAGCAAAAATAAGACGAAGTGAAGAAAGCAGACGGAAGCTGAAAAGCAGAAGAAAGAAAAAAAATAGACGAAAGTTGAAAAGCAGACGGAAGCAAAAGCAGACGGAAGCAAAAGCAGACGCAAGTAAAAGCAGACGAAAGCAAAAGCAGACGAAAGCAAAAGCTGACGCAAGTAAAAGCAGACGCAAGATAAAGCAGACGATGAGCCATACTTGAGAGAAGATTATTTTGCGAAATATGTAGAGCTATCTTACTATAACAAAGCTTAAAAAATGATTGTGTCAAGTTCTCTGAACCTTTATCTCTGTTATCTTTCAAAGTTTCGATCTTACTAGTTTTTAAACAAGTTTTTGAAAAAAATACATCCTATAATAAGTCTTGTATTAACGTGTGATTCACTACAGGAATGAATTGTTTGATTGAAGTTAAGAGGAGAAAGGTTTCAAAGTTTAAATAGACATATCAGTGGACCGTCTGGCATCAGAAAGAAAGACAGAGTTACAAATATGCGATGAAATGTTATTATGATTATATATGTAAATATCATAACAAATATATATATTAGTCATTCGTATTATTTAATATATTTATGTAAATAGTATGATTCCTATTAGGTATAAGAAATTTTTTGGCTTATATTAATAAAAACAAATATGTGATGAACCGTTATTATGATTATATAAAAAAACAAGAATATATGAATAAAGTTGAATAATAATAATGAATTTAATAATCATGATAAAAATAATTAGAAACTAATATTGCAAATAACAATAACATTAGAAAGTGATGAACCATATTGGTAAGGGTAAAGAAAACTAAGGCCAATAGAAAATGAGACGAAACAGCGAAAGTGAAAATGGGACAGAAGCAGCTTTTGCTTTTGTCTACTTTTCAATCTCCGTCTGCTTTTCAATCTTCGCCTGTTTTTCAAACTTCGTCTGTTTTTACAAACTCTATTATTCGTACTTCATCAAAATCATTTATTTAAAGTTATTTTGACTTAACAATCTCCCCCTTTTTGATGATAACAAATAATCATACACATAAGATGAAAAACTATAAAACAGAAAAATGTACAGTTGAAAAATTAGAACACATATCTTCATAGTGTCTTCGTCTGACTTCTTCGTTCTCTATTTGCTCTTCCTCTCCCTATCTTTTTCTTTCTTCTACAAAAATTCTTCTCCTTCGTTAACCCTCTTTGATTTGTGCTTTCCATTTTTTCTCCCCTTATTTGTTATTAATAAAAAATGATCACGACCGATGATGCTTCAACAATTCTTTCATCATCTCCTTCAACTCCTTGACTTCTCTCCGTATGTGCATTACTTCTGATTGCAAGTCGAAAGAGGAGGTTGGTCGATCATTATTCTGCGGGTGTTCTTCTTCAAAGGCAATTGTAGTAGTGTATGCATCTGAAGATGGAACATAGTCTTCAAAAATCTCAAAGGTAGGAGGCTTAACCGATAGGTTGGGTTCAGGAAGGTCTAAGTCATAAGGAGGTGGTAGCATTAACACTTGTCTTCCACGTAAGGGTAGGGCTTCTTGTTCAATTGACAGTGTAGTAAATAGTGGCCTAATACGCACTATTGTCTGCACAAGGGATTCAGTGAACGTCCCTTTAGTAAGTTTTCCCCCCACTGGACAATGTTCATCCTTTGCTGTGGAACTGCTACTAGCTCTAAAGTCAATTTTTCCCTGCATCGACTTATCTGAAGTGCATGCATCATCTATTCTTCACACTTCTTCTACAATCTGATCTGCAGACAGATCATCAATTACCCCTTCTGGGTATAACTTCTTCTTCCCCTTATTAACATCCATGGGATATCTTGGTTGAAGGTCTGGTACAACCTTGATCACTGTATGCTTTGTAATCGGGTAGATAGTGTGTGGTTGCCTGGTCATCTTTGTAGGGTATGGTCTTGTGGTAGCATACCTCAAGGCATCATAAAAACTCCTTTCATCTTCATTCAAAAGATGCCATGAACAACTATCTATCAAAATGGGTTGTAAAGATACCTTTATTAATCTGTTCGGTGTATCCCTGATGATCACTGAAGTACTCCTTTTAGTCAAAGGTTGAACTGGTTCAATCCATCTGATTTCCAATTCTTCTTTCCTTAGAAATTTAGAATATTTGTATGGAACCAGGCTGAGTTGTGTTGACTCTTCCTGTGGAACGTCAGTAAAAGTAGCCTGTACCAGATTAAGCTCTACCAGATAGTTGTATGGAACCAGGCTGAGTTCTGTTGACTCTTCCCATGGAACGTCAGTAAGAGTAGTCTGTACCAGACTAAGTTCTACTGGCTCCTCTTGTTCAACCTGCACTAAACTTAGTTCTGTTGCTTCTTCCTGTTGAGCAGCAATAGGAGTAGTCTGAACCAGACTAAGCTCTGCTGGTTTCTCCTTCTCAACAACAGTAGGGGTTTCCTTCATCTGACTCACTTCTGCTGATTTCACTGGTGGAACAATAGTAGAAGTAGCCTCTTTCTGAATAACCTCCTTAGCAGTAGAAACACTCTTCTTCTGGCTAACTACCTTAGTCTTCTTTACTGCCTTAATAAGTCTTGGAATTTTCTGAGGTTGGGGTTTCTCCTTCTCACACTCCAATTTCCATTTTCTCTCAGTCTCCTTAGCCTGTTTGGCTGAGTCTTCACTTAAGATCGACACTAGAGATCTTGTACCCTTCGGTGCGTGAGTTTCAGAGACTTCTGCTTGATTAAATGCTCTGGCTCTCTTTTCTTCTCGCTGTCTCAAGGTTTGAATCCTGGGCATTCTCTTTGCCTTCTTTGGAATTTCACTCATTAGATTCTCCCCTTTTCTCTTCAAGACAACTTCATCTGTAGTTTGAACTTGGCTAATTTCTTTTTCAGAAATCATCTTTTCCTTCACAATTTCTTGAGATGATTCCCTTCTTTCAACTATGGGCATGCTTCCACTAGCTTGAGATTTAGAACTCTTTGTGAGAGATTTCTTCTGTATCGGCTCCTCCTCAGTTCTAGCTTTATTCTTAGAATCTGCTTCTCCTCTATCCAGATTTTTCAAGCCCATTTTCGCTATTGTACCCGAGTCGATAAAACTTTTGACAGGCATCCTCAATCTGTTTCCTCTGTTAAGAAGGACTCCAGACTCCCTGAATATCCTTGTGAGCAACATTCCATAAGGATAATTATTTGTATCCCTCATCGCCTTAACCATATACTGAAAAATTAGAAATGGTAAGTCTATGGGTTGGCGATTCAGTAGGTAGAAAAGGCATTGTTCATCCAACGTCGTTACCAAATGCCTTGATCCTGCTCTAGGTAAGACACAATTAAAAAAAATTGCATGTAAGACCCTAGCCTTTGGCACCAGACTGGAGGTTTTCCTCTCCTTTGGGTCATTATCTCCATACAACTGTCTACTGACTTCGTCTTCGTTTAGGTTAACTTTAGTCATCCATCTGGCTTTACTTGTAAGCTTCTCTCCAGCAGATGGGGATTCCGTTACCTTCTCTATCAAATCGGTTGTGACAATAACAGATATTCTATCTTCTATTGTAGAAACAATAGTTTTGTCTACCAGCTGGACATTCTTCCATAAATCAAACACCTCATTTGGATATACGATCTCCCGTACCTGGAAGAACTTCCTCTAACCAGCTTCTACTATCTCTGGTTCGATATCCATGTTGTTCTCCCTCAAGGATTCAAAATCGACATGTCTCCCGTAGATCATTGCTTGCTCCATCTGAATCTTTGATAAGTGATAAGCTGAGTTGATGATTTGATTTTCAAAAGTAAAGTTGATTTCAGAGAATTTGAGAGAGTATAAAAGTTTGTGAGTTGAGTGTAACATCCCGTTACTGTTAGCAAGGGTATTTTGGTCATTGGGTTGAATTGATTGGATTTCACTGCATTCATTGACTGAGCATGTTACTGGCCTCTAATTATAGAGGAACTTGTTTATTGCATATGCATTTATCCATAAGTACTTGCATTCATGATTTCCGGGATTTGATTGTGAGCATGAACTAACCGGACTGACTGGATTGCGGGTTAATTGGGAAATTAGAGTTATTGGGTTGAATTGACTGATTTAATATTGATTTCGAGTGACTGGTAAATCTTAGTGGTTTATAGAAAATTTTCGAGAAATTCGGGAGAAAATGCCCGGATCAGAAATTTTGGAGTGATGTAATCGATCGATTGTATAATCTTGAAAGAAGCGTCCAATGGCAATGGAAAAATTAGAATTTTACTGATAGGAAATTAAAATGTTGAGCCATTGAAATTTAGAGACTAAAATTTGGACTGAGTTGGAGACCTTTGTCTATAAATAGCTAAGTTGAGAATTGAGGATTTACCCTAAGGCAAAACTCATTTCTTCTTCTCCCTTCTCTACGGTGATTTCGATTTCCTCCATAGGTAAGGATTCTTCGATCTTTCATGTGGTTTCCCTCTTATTGTGCTAGGCTAAGTGATTTATTGTGATTGTTGAAGGTTGAGAAGGATTTGGAGTGGATTAATCGTTGATTTTGAAGGATTTAGGGTTTACGGTGATTTGTGGCTTTGATCTGCGATTGGTAAGTTGTTAAGGCTTTATTGTTGTTATTAGTAGTTGTTTCTAGCAGTTATGGCATTTATTGGGTTAGATTGAGTGGTTAGAGTGTTATTGGAGGTTTTAAATAGCATTAATGGCGGAAAATCGATCGGAGAAGAAGGTGGCGCGGTCGCACGTCGCGACGTCTGGCGTGCCTCGCCGCGGCGAATAAATTTAGAGCGCCTGGAGATACGTCGCGACGAGCCTTCTGGCTTGCATTGCGACGAGCGGCCCGTATACGTCGCGACGAGTGGACATAGGTCGCGGCGAAGATGGCAATTCTGAAGGGATGATTGTTAGTATATTGGGCATAATTTATGGTATAGACCTCCGATTGAGGTGATTCCTGATTCGTTATGAAGTAGAGAAAGAGGTATACAATTGAGGATAATTATAGGAATTAGAATTGATTTAAGTGACATTGATTTATAGAGAATAAGGTCGATTATGGTTCATAGTGTGACCTAAATACTGAATTGAGACAATTGGAGTTTAATTGGGATTTTCAATAGAGGTTTTGACCCGATGGATAGGAAATTTCTATGGAGATTATGAATTGAGAAAATTGAACCGAATTATAGGATTGGATCAATTATTGTCGACCAATTGAGCGAAGAGTTAGATTGGGATATAAGAGTTATAAATTGGGTTTTAGCGCCGGGAAAATCGTGAACATGCATTGTACATCATTTCACTGAGACATATGCATTACTGTACTATTTAATTGAGCAATTAGTAATAGACTGTACTTTACTGTTATAGAGGCACCGTTGGACCATCGCTCCACGGACATTGCTGGGACTTCCAGGCAGTAGCTAGGAAGTTACAGGTGAGTAACCTAGTTAGTTTCTCAAATTCCTGATTGCTTACATGCTCTACATGAATTATATGCAAAGATGAATTGTATGATTACTGTATGATTACTGGCATGTATTGGATTGAATTGCATGCTTTTCTTGGAACTGCATCTTGTTACGTGACTTCGAGGATGAATCTTGGGCTTCTATAGCCATATAATAGCGATTATTGAATACTGCAATACTGGGCTTATAGCCATACATCGTAAATTATGAACAACGCACCGCATGCATAAATGCATGATCGATAATGGGCGTGTCCCAAGTTGCTAATATCCTTTGAAAAGAGCCTAGAGCTCGAACCTTTGTCTTGACCGGGCTTAGTCAGGGGAGAAATCCTCGACAGCGTCCCTACATTTCTTGTTGAGCACTTGGGCACAATCTTGAATAAGCGGAAAGAGTCTCATATGCATTATATACATGGTGATTGAATTGCCAAATTGTGTGACGACATTGAAGCTGCGTGATGCCATGATTTCTTGTAAATTGTGATGTGACACCGTGAATTGTTCTATGCTATTGTAAATTATTACCGAGCATCGTAAATTGTTATATAATACTGTTAATTGAATATTACTGTGCCGTGCTGTACGCAATTTGCATAATGCATGATTTGAGTGAACCATCGATGATAGTTTCTCACTGAGTTCGCAAACTCACCCAAAATTGCAACCTATTTTTTAGGACTGATAGCGTAGACCCCTAGCTCCGAAGATATTCTTTCCTGCCGTGCGAGCTGCTGGCAGGAGAAGCGATGGCTCACAGGTCAGTCAGCTGGGTTAGCTTTTGAGGATGACTTAGGATAGATGCTTGTATCAGCTTCCTTTTGGTTTTGTTAGGAGATTGATAGACTTGTCTATTCTGATATTGGATGATTGTACCAGGTGATTGTTATTTTGGATGTTAATTTATTGATTTCTGTTATATTATGATTTAAATTACTACGATGCCATGTGGATATTATTGGGAAATGTTCTGGTGGTGCACCTTCATCGTGGGATTTGTATCGGAGCGACCTTCGGGTTTCCCGATGTGTACCCTACGATGAGGGGGCGCTACATTGAGAGTATTCAAACGGCTTCTGATTTGAGACTACTCGAAAGGTCTTATCAGGCATTTTCTAGAATAGGTGAGCTTCTCAAGGCTTTGAAACTTTCCCTCCAAGATTTTCTTCGGAGAGAAGTTACATTTGTAACTCCTTTATTCTTTGTCGCCGTTAACTTTGACGACCTTTTAACTTGACTGTGAGATATCAGACGGTTGATCATTTAACATCACCATGTTGAGGTTCCGTCTGATTTCCTTGAACCATTCGTCTTACTTTAATTGTCTTACTTCTATAGTCATACTTTCACTTCGTCTTACTTTGACTTTGACTACTTTCAGTTCGTCTTACTTTGATCTTCTTATTTTGATCGTCTCAGTTTTATCATCTTACTTGCACTTCGTCTTCACTTTTGCTTCGTCCAACTTTGATTGTCTTACTTTGATCGTTTTACTTCACTTCGTCATTTACTGTCTGCTTTTGCTTTCGTCTGCTTTTCAACTTTCATCTGTTTTTCTTCTTTCGTCTGCTTTTCAGCTTCCGTCTGCTTTTCAACTTCCATATGTTTTTCTTCTTTCGTTTGCTTTTGATCATCTCAATTTTATCGTCTTACTTGCACTTCGTCTTCACTTTTGCTTCGTCCAACTTTGATCATCTTACTTTGATCGTTTTACTTCACTTCGTCATTCTGATGCCTTTTGCTTTAAATGCCTTTTGCTTAAATCGCTTTTCAACTTCCGTCTGCTTTTCTTCTTTAAATCGCTTTTCAACTTCAAATGCCTTTTGCTTTTATGCGCTTTTCAACTTCCATCTGTTTTTCTTCTTTCGTGTGCTTTTCAATGTCCATCTGTTTTTGTTCCATTATTTGTACTTCATCAAAATCATTTATGTAAAGTCATTTTGACTTAACAAACTATCCTTAGTTCGTATTAGAATGAAGAATGTTGTTATACTGGACAGATAATCTAATGGAAAATCTTCAACACCTTGGCGAAAAAACAACAGACACGGCTCATATGTTGACTGATTTGTGCAAAAATGCCGAAAAGAATAAGACGAAGCGGAGAAGGAAAAATAAGACGAAGTGGAAAGACAAAAACAAATTGAATGGTGATGGGTAGGAGAAGTTCACGAGCATTTTTGGCGGATTCGACGTGGCAGACGTAAGAATGAATTTATTGTCCTAAAAATATTGGCCTTTGGTTTTGATTTTATGATATATTTTTTTATTTATATATTGGAGATATTCTTCTTTTATTATTGATGTATTGTGGACTTGGTTAAGTGTGTGGCGAGGAGAAATCGGAACTGTTTCGGGATATGACAGAAAATCAATAACGTTAAAAAGTAAAACGACCAATTGAAAACGAAACCTTAAACCAGAGGTAGGAGAAGAATATTTTTGAAGAAGAAAGAAACAGATAGGGGGAGGAAGAGTAAACAGAATATGAAGACGGAGTGGAGATATTTTCATCTTACTTATGATTATTTGTTATTATCAAAAAGGGGGAGATTGTTAAGTTAAAATGACTTTACATAAATTTATTTGATGAAGTACAAATAATGATGAAAAACAGAGGCGATGAAAAACAGACGAAGAAAAGCAGACGGAAGCTATTGAAAAGCAGACGAAACTTGAAAAGCAGACGGAAATTGAAAAGTAAACGGAACTTGAAAAAAAGACCGAAGTAAAAGAATACGGAAGCAAAAGCGCATTTAAAGCAAAAGCATTTAAAGTTTTCCAAAAGCATTTAAGCAAAAGCATTTATGGAAAGCGCATTTAAAGCAAACCACTTCCGAATTAAGAATCAGTTTGAGTTAGTTACAGAACTTAACTGAATAACTGCTTCTTTAAGATTGAAGAAGCAAGATTGAAGAAGCTGTTGAACACGAAGGTTATAAATAAGGGTCGGAGTCGATGTATTATTTAATATATTTATGTAAATAGTATTATTCCTATTAGGTATAAAAACATTTTTGGCTTATATTAATAAAAAAAAAGCCATGAACCGTTATTATGATTATATAAAAAAACACGAATATATGAATGAAGTTGAACAATAATAATGAATTTAATAAACCTTAAACCAGAGGTAGATTAGCCTGAAAATCGTTTGAAATCATTCAAAAGACACCACAATGTGACATTAAAAGTTTATGAGAATCTGGGTTTTTTTCCTATTACGACGAGTGTCTGTAGTGGACTGTGCGTCTGATTGTGGAGTACATTCGGTGCTGCTGATCAGCTTATCCATTTGTGACGGCGAGTTGTATTCAGCATCGGAGAATCTTTTTTCGAGACATTGTTTAGCTGATGAAGAAGATTCAAGATTTTTTTTCCTGAAAATATCAGAAATCAGTATATATTAAGCAAGCGATATAAGGGGAGATCACTGCAAACTAAATGGCACATATAAAAATAATCAAAGATGATGTTATAGATAAAATCAAGATCAAGGAAGAATAAAAAGGACCTGAGATGGGTGAAAGTGAAGTCATTGTAGTTCATGAGCATCAATTTTGTGGCGATAAACAACGAAGAATCGTTGCACCCCATCCGAAACCGAAGTGTTCTTGGCTTCACATGGAGAAGAAAGGTATCGGTTTTCAATTGTGCTTGCAGTTTCTCCAACGGGAGATTCATGTTCTTATAACGTAAAATAAAAAATCTCTATTGTCAGTGGAATAAGTACATGAAGATAACTAGGGGTGATTAAATTGGAAATGTAGATGAAAGAAGGAAGGAAAATATAACCTCATTGTAATATTTCATATTCTCAACGGCGGTGAAGTTTAATAGTTTCTCAGCGAGGTCGCCGAAAATGGAAGCCGTTATAGTTTCGGTATCGTCGTTCAAATCCATGTCATATCGGCATCTGTACAATAAAGTCAGAATAGTCAAAAAGGAAGAGTGTGGGCAAAAAAAAAGTGTAGGTGACATGGACGTAAAAAAGAGATGCGAAAATTACGAAATGCACACGGAAGGAATAAGCAATAAATGGAAGATTGCAAATAGAACGCAGAACCTTGGCTCTGTTGTTTGTTTTCTCTATAGTAATTACAAGTGAATAGAACTCCAGATGCAACAGCTGTAGACCAGAAGCATTTGTTGCATGCCATATACCAAAATTTTTGCAAAATGTGTTGGAAGGAAATTTTGGCTTCAATCCATGATATCTACGGAAAAACCGATAAGAATGTTCAGAGGAAGAAGTTGTTGGACCCCGAACCTTGAGTGACAATTTGATTTAGTAATATGAATGATCAAGTGGATGAGTTGATTGAAATGAAGTTATATAGCAAGAATTAGAAAGAAAAAGTGTGAAAATTTGAAGGATTTAGAAAGTTTGACTTTTTGGAGAGAGAATGTTTGACTTTGAGAGTTGACTTATGATTTAGGCAAAATTTGATAAAATGGTCTTCTGGAAACTTGTAGGTTATGTTAAGAGATTTTGTGGACATAAAGTTTGTAATTTTTGATATCGGAGTGAAAGTTATGATCAGTCAAAGTTTATGTTTGATCGGGTTTGACTTTTATTATGGTTGAAACTTTGGTGAGAAATTAACCTAGTTAGAGGTTAATTGAGCTTTGATGTTCTTCATGAAAATTGAAGGATTTGTTTTGATCTTTATTTCGATATAAAGTATGCAATTTTTCGATCTCGAATATTAAGTTATGATTTTTACAAGTTTGTATAGAGAAAGTTTTAGCGCCTCGCTAGAGGCGATTTCGCTTCTAGCGAGGCGGGCGCCCAGATCGCCTCGCTAGGCGACGCCTCGCCTAGCGAGGCGGGCGCGCGCCTCGTGAGCTGTGCGCCTCGCTAGGCGACGCCTCGCCCTAGCGAGCGGGCGCCTCGCCTCTCGAGAGCCTGGCGTCCGTCGTTATCAAACGCTGCTTTTGCTTCTTAAATTTCTTGATTTCTTTGTTTTCAATCAGACCTTTGCTCACTATTTTGCCTATATCTTTCCGTCCGACATCCGATTGAGTTGATTCTTTTGTGTTGGATTCCTAAGACAATGAATTTCATTTTATAAGAAATTTGTGAACTTTTGAGATTAAATTAATGGTGATTAATTTAATCAAAGTGAGTCGGGAAATTTTCCGAGCATGATTCAGTGTTTTGTGAAATTCGGGATCTGTAGAGATTCGATTGAAACGATTCTTGAGGCAAAATAAAGATAAGACAAGGGGCTACAAATCATATGAAGACATGAAATGTCAATTTTGCCCTTAGGACTTTTAATTTTTGAATTTAAGTTCGGATTGGGGTGTAATTTTGGATTGGGAACACTGTGAGTAATTTGAGTATAACTTTTGATCTGGGAATCGAAATGAGACGATTCTTGTTTTGAATTAAACTAGAGACATAAGGATACAATTGTTATGAAGACATTGAGTTTCAAATCTGGGTTTAAGAATGTGAATTTTGGGACTGAAATAATCGTACATAAGAAATGTGTTAGAATATGGATTTTCCCGCACTGTTTCGCATATAACTTTTGATGTAGTGCTCGGAATTGAGCGCGGTCAGTGGCGTTGGATTCGTATGAGTGAGAGGAACATTTTTCGAGAAGGAAGTTTTGGCAAATTCCTTCAAATCGATAGTGCGAATCAAACCGCAAGTAAGCGTAACTTTAAGTTTTGAATGGAGGGCAATTTGGTCATTTGACCTTCATTTAATGAAACACATATATGGATGTCGTTTTGGCTTATTAAAAGCCACGAAAGTGGCTGGAATTATAGAATAGAGAAAGAGAAATAAGAAAGAAGAGAAAGAAGTAGAAGTTTCGGTGATGGAGGAAAAGACGAGAGAGAAAGATATTTTCGATTTTTTCTACTTGTTTCTTAAGGATTTTGGGTTGGTTCCAAGAGAGAGAAAGATAGAGGAGCATAAGAGCTTCCTTTTAAGCTAAAAAAATTCGAATTTGGATGAGAAAGAGGTAAGAGAAATTTTTCTACTTTGAGATTTTGATTAATTTTCGGTTTAGAATTATGACATATAAGATGAGTTTGTGGATTGTGGAATTAATTTTGAAATATATGCTTTAGGCTGGGTTTAATTTTGGATGAAAAATTGATTAAGGTTTAGGCTTAATTTTATGATTGAGAATTTTGAGATATTTTGGTGTAGAATTATAGGAAATATGATGAATTGATGATATATGAAATCAATTTCGAAGAATTTGTATTTTATGGTATTGAATTGGGATAAATTGGTTTAGGCCAATTTTGAAAATTGGGATTTTCAAAATTGGAGTTTGAAATAACTTGGATTTATGATAGTTATGTTTTTCCTATGGTTGAGTTTGAGAATTATGCAAATTATGATGATGAATTTGGATGTTATTGGCTTAGGGAATTTTTAAATTGAAGAAAGAAGAAGGAATTTGGAGAATTGACTATTTGGACAAGCTTCTAGCGTCATTCCGAGGTGGGTAGCATATTTATATTTTGATTTATAAGTTAAATATTACTTTTCGAAAATTTGAGAAAATGAAAGAAAAGATTTTCGTACTTTGTTTATTTTTGAATGATTTTTGGAAAATTATTACAAGCGTAAATTCATTGCTTTAAATGATTTGATAAACTGATAGAAATTCTGGAAAATGCATTTGTTGTGTATGCATTGAATGATTTGATTTCGAAATTAGAATTGAATGATGAATTGATCAAATTGTATGCTTTATGTGAATGTGTGGAAAATTAAGAAATTGAAAAGTGCCTTCGGGCAATCCGACTTTTCGTTTTCGATTATGTGTTATGTGGGTTTGGTAGGTCCCTTGGTGAGTCAGCGTTATCTCTATGTGTATAGCCTTCTCCAGGCTGCCCGCTAGTGGTGCAGACTCGATTTGGACTCCTTCACGGCTATAATGGACCGCAATGCGGAAAGTGTAGTACGTTCGTTTCACGATCGCAGGACCATTATCTTGGGACTATGCAAGACGCTCTGCTTGGACCTAGCTGGACCATTCTGATATGTTATGTGTTTTGATTTGTTTCTATGTTCTGCATTCATGTTTATAAAGTGAGAAATGAAAATTGAAATTATGTTGCATTCATATTTATGAAGAATTTTGAAAAATGAGAAAAATGAGATTTTTATGAGAAGTTTGGGAAAATTGGAAAGAGTTTGAGAGAAATATTCCAAAGTTGAAAAGTTTGAAATATTAGCCCTTTTGGCAAAAAGTTTATAAAGAAATGTTTTTCGCTTATTTATCGGTTTATAAATGTGTTATCCACGAGCTTCGAAGCTCACCCCCTTTCATCCCCATCTCCGTGTTTGAGCGGAGATCGGATGAAAGAATGTGAAGACATCGGTTTCGACATATGTGTCGAGTTAGATTTTGTGTATTTTGGATTTTGAGTATGGATCATTTGTGGTTTAAGAAAGGTTTGAAAGAAAATGTATTTGTGTATAAAGTTAAGTATTGTGAATGATTGTGAAATTTGTATAGGAAATTATGGAGAATTTGAGAACATATTGTATGGTTGATTTGGGAATTTGTATAAATTTGAGATATATATTGATTTTGAATTATGAGATTGATATATTGATTTGAGAAATATGGAAGTATTAGTTTTAGGTTTGTGTTTCACGGTGTGTTGGGATTCGAGCGGGAGAGTCCGATGGTTACGATATTACGATTAGGGATTATAGAAGTGTATTTTGCCTTTGCAGGAAATTTTGGGTTAGGATAAAGGCAAAGTTATGTTGCGAAATTTTGTAAAAATTTGGATAAAAGTGAGATTTTGGATATGTATAAGTGTATATAAGAGTTTGAGAAATTTGAGATTGGTATGGATTTATATCGATTATGTACGATTGTATGGATTTAAGATGATTGGTATATATTTGAGTAACGAGAAAAGAAATGAGAATAAGAAAAGAAAAAAAAAAATTCATAACGGATTTTGGAGCGTCTTAGGATTCCCAACGCGATTATGTTCATTCGATAAGTTTTCTTTGATTATTGTTTCGGATGTCGGATGTATCCTTTGATTTCGTTTAAGCTTTGCAATCTGTTCGTTTGATTCGATTAGTTCTTGCTTCCGCTTGCTTTTGCTTCCGCCGCTACTTTTCGATTTGTTTCCGATTCGCTTACTCGATTCGTTTCGCTATTTTCACTTCCGCATTCGCTTTGCATTTGTTTCGAGTGTGCGCTTCGCTTTCGATTCTTATGCTTTGTTTTCTGTTTCGTTTTCCTTTCTGGTTATGTAGTTGGGTTCCGGTAACGGGATCCAACATTTAGATAAGGATGGTGTGCAGTGTATGTAGTTGGGTCTCGGTCCCAACATTTATGGTATCAGAGCCCAGTAATATGATCTTACTTGGGCGTATGAGTATGAATAAGGAATTGATACGAGTTTGTAAAGATAAAAAGTGAATTTGTGAGAGTGTGCTAGGTGGTCATTTGATTTTGATGAAAGAAATATGATGGTCTTTAGGAATTTGAAATTGATGTGCATGACTATTTGATTTAATTCAAATGATTGGTTTGATTTGAGTGTTAAGAATATGTTTGATTTTTGAATGTGTTGAGGAAATTAAGATTAGAACTTCTTGAGAAATTGTGATGAATTGATATAGATGAAAGAATGATGACATAATGATGATTAAACCATATTAGGGTTCCTTAAGAAATGGACCATTAATTTGTGCCCATATATGAAGAAATAATGAGTTATAGATATCTTGTTTTGATATGATATGAGTGATATATGATTTAAGGAAGTGAAAATTTTGAAGAGATTGAGAATATGTATGAAGAATAAAAGTGATGAAAAGAAATTGATTATGAGTTGTGAAAAGAAATTAGTAAGAAAGTGCTTGATGATCATTGTTTAGAAAGAAATTTATGCAAGAATGAGTTACTTGGAGTTAAGTAAATATGAATTTCGAGGACGAAATTCTTTTAAGAGGGGAAGAAATGTTGGACCCCGAACCTTGAGTGACAATTTGATTTAGTAATATGAATGATCAAGTGGATGAGTTGATTGAAATGAAGTTATATAGCAAGAATTAGAAAGAAAAAGTGTGAAAATTTGAAGGATTTAGAAAGTTTGACTTTTTGGAGAGAGAATGTTTGACTTTGAGAGTTGACTTATGATTTAGGCAAAATTTGATAAAATGGTCTTCTGAAAACTTGTAGGTTATGTTAAGAGATTTTGTGGACATAAAGTTTGTAATTTTCGATATCGAGTGAAAGTTATGATCATCAAAGTTTATGTTTGATCGGGTTTGACTTTTATTATGGTTGAAACTTTGACTGAGAAATTAACCTAGTTAGAGGTTAATTGAGCTTTGATGTTCTTCATGAAAATTGAAGGATTTGTTTTGATCTTTATTTCGATATAAAGTATGCAATTTTTCGATCTCGGAATATTAAGTTATGATTTTTACAAGTTTGTATAGAGAAAAGTTTTAGCGCCCTCGCTAGGGCGACGGCTCGCCCTAGCGAGGCGGGTGCTGCGCTCGCCCTCGCGAGCTGTGCGCCCTCGCTAGGGCGACGCCTCGCCCTAGCGAGCGGGCGCCTCGCCCTCGCGAGAGCTGGGCGTCCGTACGCGATCCGACGCCGTTTTGCTTCTTAAATTTCTTGATTTCTTAGTTTTCAATCCGACCTTTGCTCACTATTTTGCCTATATCTTTTCCGTCCGACATCCGATTGAGTTGATTCTTTTTGTGTTGGATTCCTAAGACAATGAATTTCATTTTATAAGAAATTTGTGAACTTTTGAGATTAAATTAATGGTGATTAATTTAATCAAAGTGAGTCGGGAAACTTTCCGAGCATGATTCAGTGTTTTGTGAAATTCGGGATCTGTAGAGATTTGATTGAAGCGATTCTTGAGGCGAAATAAAGATAAGACAAGGGGCTACAAATCATATGAAGACATGAAATGTCAATTTTGCCCTTAGGACTTTTAATTTTTGAATTTAAGTTCGGATTGGGGTGTAATTTTTGGATTGGGAACACCTGTGAGTAATTTGAGTATAACTTTTGATCTGGGAATCGAAATGAGACGATTCTTATTTTGAATTAAACTAGAGACATAAGGATACAATTGTTATGAAGACATTGAGTTTCAAATCTGGGTTTAAGAATGTGAATTTTGGGACTGAAATAATCGTACATAAGAAATGTGTTAGAATATGGATTTTCCCGCTTTATTTCGCACATAACTTTTGATGTAGTGCTCGGAATTGAGCGCGGTCAGTGGCGTTAGATTCGTATGAGTGAGAGGAACATTTCTAGAAGGAAGTTTTGACAAATTCCTTCAAATCGATAGTGCAAATCAAACCGCAAGTAAGCGTAACTTTAAGTTTTGAATGGAGGGCAATTTGGTCATTTGACCTTCATTTAATGAAACACATATATGGATGTCGTTTTGGCTTATTAAAAGCCACGAAAGTGGCTGGAATTACAGAAGAGAGAAAGAGAAATAAGAAAGAAGAGAAAGAAGTAGAAGTTTGGTGATGGAGGAAAAGATGAGAGAAAGATATTTTGATTTTTCTACTTGTTTCTTAAGGATTTTGGGTTGGTTCCAAGAGAGAGAAAGATAGAGGAGCATAAGAGCTTCCTTTTAAGCCAAAAAATTAATTTGGATGAGAAAGAGGTAAGAGAAATTTTCTACTTTGAGATTTTGATTAATTTTCGGTTTAGAATTATGACATATAAGATGAGTTTGTGGATTGTGGAATTAATTTTGAAATATATGCTTTAGGCTGGGTTTAATTTTGGATGAAAAATTGATTAAGGTTTAGGCTTAATTTTATGATTGAGAATTTTGAGATATTTTGGTGTAGAATTATAGGAAATATGATGAATTGATGATATATGAAATCAATTTCGAAGAATTTGTATTTTATGGTATTGAATTGGGATAAATTGGTTTAGGCCAATTTTGAAAATTGGGGATTTTCAAAATTGGAGTTTGAAATAGCTTGGATTTATGATAGTTATGTTTTTCCTATGGTTGAGTTTGAGAATTATGCAAATTATGATGATGAATTTGGATGTTATTGGCTTAGGGAATTTTTAAATTGAAGAAAGAAGAAGGAATTTGGAGAATTGACTATTTGGACAAGCTTCTAGCGTCATTCCGAGGTGGGTAGCATATTTATATTTTGATTTATAAGTTAAATATTACTTTTCAAAATTTGAGAAAATGAAAGAAAAGATTTTCGTATTTTGTTTATTTTGAATGATTTTGGAAAATTATTACAAGCGTAAATTCATTGCTTTAAATGATTTGATAAAGCGATAGAAATTCTAAAAATGCATTTGTTGTGTATGCATTGAATGATTTGATTTGAAATTAGAATTGAATGATGAATTGATCAAATTGTATGCTTTATGTGAATGTGTGGAAAATTAAGAAATTGAAAAGTGCCTTCGGCAATCCGACTTTTCGTTTTCGATTATGTGTTATGTGGGTTTGGTAGGTCCTTGGTGAGTCGTATTTGTCTCTATGTGTATAGCCTTCTCCAGCTGCCGCATTAGTGACATGGAGCTCGATTTCGGACTCCTTCACGGCTACTTTGGACATGCAATGCGGAAAGTGTAGTATGCGTTTCATTCACGATCGCATGTGACCGCTTATCGGATCATGCAAGACGCTCTGTTGGACCTAGTCGGACCATTCGATATGTTATGTGTTTTGATTTGTTTCTATGTTCGCATTCATGTTTATAAAGTGAGAAATGAAAATTGAAATTATGTTGCATTCATATTTATGAAGAATTGGAGAATTTTGAAAATGAGAAAATGAGATTTTATGAGAAGTTTGGGAAAATTGGAAAGAGTTTGAGAGAAATATTCCAAAGTTGAAAAGTTTGAAATATTAGCCCTTTTGGCAAAAAGTTTATAAAGAAATATTTTCTGCTTATTTATCAGTTTATAAATGTGTTATCCACGAGCTTTCGAGCTCACCCCCCTTTCATCCCCATCTCCAGGTTTCGAGCAGGAGATCGGATGAAAGAATGTGAAGACATCAGTTTCGACATATGTGTCGCTTAGATTTTGTGTATTTTGGATTTTGAGTATGGATCTTTGTGGTTTAAGAAAGGTTTGAAAGAAAATGTATTTGTGTATAAAGTTAAGTATTGTGAATATTTGTGAAATTTGTATAGGAAATTATGGAGAATTTGAGAACATATTGTATGGTTGATTTGGGAATTTGTATAAATTTGAGATATATATTGATTTTGAATTATGAGATTGATATATTGATTTGAGAAATATGGAAGTATTAGTTTTAGGTTTGTGTTTCACTTTGGTGTTGGGATTAGGACGGGAGAGTCCGATGGTTACGATATTCGATTAGGGATTATAGAAGTGTATTTTGCCTTTGTAGGAAATTTTGGGTTAGGATAAAGGCAGCCGTTATGCTGCCGAAATTTTGGTAAAAAAATTTGGATAAAAGTGAGATTTTGGATATGTATAAGTGTATATAAGAGTTTGAGAAATTTGAGATTGGTATGGATTTATATCAGATTATGTACGACTGTATGGATTTAAGATGATTGGTATATATTTGAGTAACGAGAAAAGAAATGAGAATAAGAAAAGAAAAAAAAATTCATAACGGATTTTGGAACGTCTTAGGATTCCCAACGCGATTATGTTCATTCGATAAGTTTTTCTTTGATTATTGTTTCCGGATGTCGGATGTGTCTGCTTTGATTTCGTTTCGCTTTGCAATCTGTTCGTTTGATTCGATTAGTTCTTGCTTCCGCTTGCTTTTGCTTCCGCTTCGCTACTTTTCGATTTGTTTCCGATTCGCTTACTCGATTCGTTTCGCTATTTTCACTTCCGCATTCGCTTTGCATTTGTTTCGAGTGTGCGCTTCGCTTTCGATTCTTATGCTTTGTTTTCCGTTTCGTTTTCCTTTCTGGTTATGTAGTTGGGTTCCGGTAACGGGATCCAACATTTAGATAAGGATGGTGTGCAGTGTATGTAGTTGGGTCTCGGTCCCAACAGAAGTTCTAAATTCAATATCTCACTGGAATACGCAGATGCGATTACCTTGGGGGTAGAATCTAGAGACATGATCTTGGTGATATTCTGGCGAGATCTAGAAGATATACGAGGATTATATCTGAAGTAAGATCTTCCACTGACGAGGTTTTTAATATCGCTGTTATTTCATTGTGCCCTGTAACATAATAATTATATGGGTAAGAAAATAAAGAAATTTTAAAATTCTTATATAATTTGTAATAAAATATTAGAAAGGTTGTACGTAAAATAATGGATTACCAATTTTTGAGATCTGCAGCTTTATGTATCGATGGGTCAACGACGATGGCTGAGTCGAACCACATTGACAATGTAATACCTAACATTTGAAAATGAATGTTTGAGATAGAATAAAAAGGGACATAGTAAGATGTGTTATTAAGAGGAAGGAAAAAATACCGTTAAAGAAATTGACTTTGAGCTTTGTGCAAACAATAACCGAATGAGAGTGAAGTGATTCCATAATCTGTTGGCCCTCGTTCTCAACAAAATAATTCCAAAGCGATAGTATGACTTTTTGTTGCCTAAAAAAACAAGAGATTACGAGAAGATGTTAAATTTGTTTACCTCCAACCCAAAATAGTAACAAAGATACAGAGTGAGAATTACTCTTTATTCATGATAACAAATTTTTGTACAGTTGAAGCTTTTCCGTCTCTCATGACATCTTTTTTTTCCAACACTTCAACGACGACGGCTAAAATATCTATCATGTGTTAAAGATTAATGTAATCAGTAACGGAAAAGTTTTTGGAAGATTGTACGAACAAATATATTAAGCATCTAATCAACATATTTTTGCTTGTCATCCACATAATCCATAAGACTTTGGAAAGGTGTGAAGTTGAAAATCAGAGGGATGATTGCATCGTCTTACGTGACAGGTTCGATGACCGTGCGGCTTGTGAGAATCCACTGTATCTTCAAATTTTTAGTTTTATACTGAGGGGGAATTGATTTGACAATCGTATTAGAAATGATATATTCCTGACACGGCTGTAAGATGTCCCCAATTCTTTGGATATCATTGTTGAATATGATACCCTCAACTTACGATCCCTGTTAATTATGAAGGAATTATCGATAGGTAAGTTGATAAAATGTAAAAGGAAGAAAGTGTAATTGATATACCTCAGAATCGCAGAAGACAAACTTTTGTCTTCTAGTCGGTGAATTAATCGAAGCAACGACCTGTTGTTTTTCTTAGACTATCATTTGACAAGACCATGATTGCGCTCCAGGGAAAATATTCTTCAGTAATAAACGATTATCCATGCTGAAAGAAAATGTTCGATGGTCAAACAAAGACAAAAAATTATTCATATAAAATTGAATTATGTGAACTGAGAAAAAAAACAAGTAATATACCTTTGAGGAAATTTGATGTTTTATAATTTGACTAATTGAAAATTTTCATAGAAAACAATATTCCTTGTCTTTTTTTCGAAGTCTGAAGATTGAAAAGTTCCAGGAATAATAAGAACTTTAACTGATTCAGGACTTCGAGCCCTTGACAGAGCCACATATAGTTGTTCGTGTGAGAATACAGGTTGACGGAGATAAATTCCTACATGATCAAGTGTTTGACTTTGGGATTTATGTATGGTCATTGCAAAACACAGACGAATTGGAAATTGTGTTATGATGAAAGGAATTCCATTTTTTCGTTCTCCAGAGATTGCAAAGGAATCTTAGGTATAAAAATGAATTTTCCTTTGTGAGGTCCAAAAACAATTTCAGCTGAAATTGTATGATCTTTTAGTTGTCTGCATATCGATCTTGTTCCTCTGCATAATCCATCAATTGGATTTAAATTCCTCATAAGCATAATTGGAGAGCCTTTTTTCAACAAAAGCTTATATGGAGGTAGGCCTTTAGGGTTCAAAGAATTGAAGAAATCTTGATAATCAGCTTGATGTCTACGATCAACTGTTTTGTCAAAACTCACATATAAATGCAAATCTCCTGCTAATTTTTGAATCATGATGTCATTAATTTCATCAACACAACTATTTGTTGGACATAGCATGCATCTGTTTATCATCTGATATGGGTCGGATGAATATAAGCTTAGGTCAGGGAAGACGTTTTCCAATAACCTAGTGAGGATAATTTTATATTAGGAAAGTATAATAGTAATCGGAAAAAAGGTTAGTATGTTGTTTAATGGAAAAAGAACTGACCTATTAACAGATTCATCCTTGTTGTCGTAAGGAATAATGAGTTCATTTGGTAAACATATTTGATCTTGTTCATCCATTGGTTCAATGCCTTCTCCAACCCGCAATAAGAAATAACAAAAAATTGGATTTGAGATAGCTCTCATATTTGTCGTTAAACAGAATTTAGAGATGTGGCGCCAGAGATGTGAATTTAGAAGACTTGAATAAATGAATTGTTGTTTCGTTTCTTGGTGAATAACTGGCAATGTTTGGCGAAAGTCGCCACCAAATACAACAACTTTACCTCCAAAAGGTTGATCAGAGTTCATTATAACTTGAAGTAAGCTGTGAAATGCTTTGATGGCTTCTCATTTTGCCATGGAAGCCTCATCCTATAAAATAAGGCTAGATTCAAATATCAATTTTGCAATACTGCTTTGTTTGGTCAACTGACAAACTTTTTGCTTTGACAAATCAAGCGGGATTTTAAATCTTGAGTGAGTTCTGCTATCCCTTGGAAAAATTGAGGCAGCGACGCCTGATGTCGCCACTACGATTGCAATATGTCCCTGTGATCGTAAATTTGCAAGAAGAGGTCGGTATAAGAAAGTTTTTCCTATTCCCCCGGGACCATCGATAAAATTACTTGCAGTCGTTGAAGTGAGAACTGAATTCATTATTAAATCAAATATGTGCTTTTGCTTGCTGTTTAGTTTTGATTGTAATAAGAGATCTTATTCATCAATCTCTATATTCATCTCACTTTCTACTTCCTTAGTCTCTTCTTTGGCGATGTCGATCTGAAATTCATATTCAGTGAAATGATAATCAGCTAAGCTTTTTCCCATTTGTTCTAGAGATTTATTGATATCTTGAAGATCCTTTTTTGTAATATCATCAGATGTATACGTATTACAGGAAGAATAAGCATATAGGTAGTCAGAACAGAGGTCGTCTCTGAAAGTCTCCCAGAGTTCCTTATGTAAGTGATCTAGAAGGGGGGTTGAATAGATCTTAAAAATTCTTTGAAAATTTCTACAAGAAAATCAGAAGTTATAACACACAAAAACAATTTAGATAAACTTAATTGAAAAGTGTAGGGAAGAAGATCAAACACTTGATTTTATAGAGGTTCGGTGCTAAGACCTACGTCCTCTACCTAAGCTCCCACTTAGGATTTTACCAACCACTTTATTGCACACTTTGTAGTTGAGTGTGAACTTTTTACAACGCCACTTGAATTCCGGCTCAAGTAACCTTTTACACTCGATTTGTCTTCCGGCACAAATCCTACCTCACGTGACCTTTCACTCGTCACTCAAATTGTAACAAAACAATACAAAGATTGAAGAACAAATGCTCAATACAATTTGTAACAAAATAAGAGCAATAGTGAGCAATTTGAAGCAATATGAGAGTATTTGAACTTATAGAACTTGTATATACTCTTCTTCCATCATCCTCTATTTATACTTGAAGAAATATAGCTGTTGGAGCTCTACTAGTCGTTGCTTAATTGGATATAGCCGTTCCTTGATAATCTCCATTCCATTTTTAGCAAATTGGACCGTTGGAGCTGAATCTGTGCATCCATAAGTCGACTTGTCGAATGAATAAGTCGACTTGTTTCAACCATTTACGTAAAACTTGTAACTCCGCTCTCCAATAAGTCGACTTGTGTTGTATAAGTCGACTTGTCTGCCTCGATAAGTCGACTTGTGTGTTATAAGTCGACTTGTCTTAATACATCTTCATATAAGTCGACTTGTACTGTTCTAGTTGACTTGTTATATTCAGACCTTGATGTAAGTCGACTTGTATTACCAAATCCTTTATTATCCGTAAGCTTCATGCCATTTTTACTTAGTAGATAACTCCCAACTTGATTCCTCATTGATTAGACACTTTCTCATCTTGATTTACTCAATCCTTTCATTGAATAATACCTAAAATAATTTCTTAACTATTTCTAGATATTTTATTATTATCAAAACATAAAGGGATTTAATTTGTCAACCCCCATTGGTCCAACAATCTCCCCCTTTTTGATAATGACAAAATATTTAGAAATTGACAAGAAAATTGAAAGACATAAAATTTGATCAAGGTTTCCCTTGTCTTGATTGGTTAGGTTAACTCCCCCTTAATTCATAAATCAATGATTAGAATAGAATTCAATAAAATTGCAAATCAATGAAATATTCAAATGAAATTTTCACTCCCCCTTAATCAAATATCAATTTCAATCTTACTCCCCCTTTTTGTCATAATAAAAAATCAATGGAGAAAATAAACTCAATTGAAGATTAATGAAGATTGAAAACCAAACAACAAACACAAGTAGTAGTCATTACAAGAAAATGTCAAATAAATCCTCAACGGTAATAGACTGAAACTCCAATTAGGCTTTGTGTAAAACACGATGATGAAGTCTTTGGATGTAATTGCATGTGTGCCTCATATATTGACCATTTAATGTAGCAAAAACACATTCAACCAAAGGAATTTAAATCACACATGCCTAACCTTAATTTAATATTTACAAACACATCTTCCTTAAAAGGTTTAGTAAAAATGTCAGCCATTTGATCATTAGTAGAAACATGCTTCAAAACAATGTCACCTTTCAAACAATGATCACGAATAAAATGATGTCTAATTTCTATATGCTTTGTTCTACTATGCAGTATAGGATTTTTACTCAAACAAATAGCACTGGTATTATCACAATAGATAGGAATATTTTTGACCACAATACCATAATCAAGCAATTGATGTTTAATCCAAAGAACTTGGGCACAAGCACTCCCAGCTGCTACATATTCAGATTCAGCAGTGGAAATTGCTACACTAACTTGCTTTTTACTAGCCCAAGATATCAAAGATGATCCTAAGAAATGACATAAACCACTAGTACTTTTTCTATCAATTCTACAGCCACCATGATCAGCATCACTATAAGCATACAAATCAAATGAATCACAACTAGGATACCATAAACCATGATTAATAGTTCTACTCAAATATCTAAAAATTCTTTTACAGGCACTCAAATGAGAAATCTTAGGACAAGATTGAAATCTAGCATAAAGACATGTGGCAAACATTATATCAGGTCTAGAGGCAGTTAAATACAAAAGAGAGCCAATCATACCTCTATAGAGTTTTTGATCAACGTCTTCTTCATTTTCATGTTTTTCCAAGACCAGATTTGTCGCCATTAGTGTTGCCGCCACTTTGCATCCATCCATTTTAAACTTCTTAAGAAGTTCCTTGGTATACTTCGATTGGTGGATAAAAATGCCATTTTTGTGTTGCTTGATTTGCAATCCAAGAAAGAACTTGAGTTCTCCCATCATACTCATTTCAAACTCACCTTACATTAAATCGCTAAATTCTTTACACAAAAATTCATTAGTGGCACCAAACACAATGTCATCAACATAAATTTGACAAATAAGCATATCATTATCAACATGTTTAATAAACAAAGTATTATCTATCTTACCACGAACATATCCATGTTGAGTTAGAAAAGTACTTAACCTCTCAGAGTCTCTGAAAGTCTCCCAGAGTTCCTTATGTAAGTGATCTAGAAGGGGGGGTTGAATAGATCTTAAAAATTCTTTGAAAATTTCTACAAGAAAATCAGAAGTTATAACACACAAAAACAATTTAGATAAACTTAATTGAAAAGTGTAGGGAAGAAGATCAAACACTTGATTTTATAGAGGTTCGGTGCTAAGACCTACGTCCTCTACCTAAGCTCCCACTTAGGATTTTGCCAACCACTTTATTGCACACTTTGTAGTTGAGTGTGAACTTTTTACAACGCCACTTGAATTCCGGCTCAAGTAACCTTTTACACTCGATTTGTCTTCCGGCACAAATCCTACCTCACGTGACCTTTCACTCGTCACTCAAATTGTAACAAAACAATACAAAGATTGAAGAACAAATGCTCAATACAATTTGTAACAAAATAAGAGCAATAGTGAGCAATTTGAAGCAATATGAGAGTATTTGAACTTATAGAACTTGTATATACTCTTCTTTCATCATCCTCTATTTATACTTGAAGAAATATAGCTGTTGGAGCTCTACTAGTCATTGCTTAATTGGATATAGCCGTTCCTTGATAATCTCCATTCCATTTTTAGCAATTTGGACCGTTGGAGCTAAATCTGTGCATCCATAAGTCGACTTGTCGAATGAATAAGTCGACTTGTTTCAACCATTTACGTAAAACTTGTAACTCCGCTCTCCAATAAGTCGACTTGTGCTGTAAAAGTCGACTTGTCTGCCTCGATAAGTCGACTTGTCTTAATACATCTTCATATAAGTCGACTTGTACTGTTCTAGTTGACTTGTTATATTCAGACCTTGATGTAAGTCGACTTGTATTACCAAATCCTTTATTATCCTTAAGCTTCATGCCATTTTTACTTAGTAGATAACTCCCAACTTGATTCCTCATTGATTAGACACTTGCTTATCTTGATTTACTCAATCCTTTCATTGAATAATACCTGAAATAATTTCTTAACTATTTCTAGATATTTTATTATTATCAAAACATAAAGGGATTTAATTTGTCAACCCCCATTGGTCCAACACCTTAGGATTTGCGGGCGAGCAATAGAACAAGAGTGTAGCAAATAACAATCTGAGGGATGTTGGCATTTGAAATATCACAGCTTCGTCAAGTTTTTGTTGTATGTAAGAGTCAGATGCTAGCAATCCTAATTGCAGTGCAGCATCTCTGAAAGAATTCATCTTTTGACCATCAACAATTAACAAGTAGTCAAACGATGTTGGTCCTCTAACATTTGTGAGCAATAATCTCAAGTAATACCTTTCTCCTTCTCGAGGGTCAACAGTAAGTAATCGTCCTATGACTTTTCTCCGCTTTCTTTCTAACCATGTTTTTTTTAATTCCAAACAAAATATTAGGGGAAATCCGCATATAGACATTTCATTTCTGCAGCCTTTTGATTTGTTGAATTGGTCTTAAAAAATTCCATCAGCATTGTTTTGGAGAAGTCAATATTCGTCAATAAATAAGACAAATTAGCATCTTTTTCAAAGGAAACAGATTGTTGATCTGGAAGGTGAACTTAGAGTATATAGATGGATGGATTAATCTCTGCCAGGCGGAACTCATATATGCGCCATAAAGCTTCGGGGGGAGGAGGGGGAATTCAACGGCCTTCTTGGAAATTAGTGATTTCTTCAACATCAGACGTGGTTTCTCGATCGATGACGCTAAAGTTTACAAGGTCGTGGCCCCCTTAAATACATATTTGTATAAGTATTTAACAAGCTTGACAGTGGAACATATTTCAACATTAATGTGGCAATCAAGTAACATCAGAAGGTATGGGTTATGAGGAACCACCCATCTATTATCAACCTCATGTCTGGAAATTTTAACTTTTCTTCCATTATCTCTACGTCTATAGCACGGATAACTGTCTTCACCATGGACAGTGAAAGGAGTAAAATCCTTGGGGTAATGACTTTTGCATATACCATTTCTCATACAAGGGCACTGTTTGTTTATAAAACCACAAGGATCGTGGATCATATGCTTGATGACAAGAGAATATAACCTGGAACTGTGATCAGGATTAGGTATTTCAGCTGATATGATTTGATCATAGGAATTTGGATTCAACAACTTAAATTGTGGTTGAAGTATTAGAAGCAAATGAGCATGAGGGAATCCACGCTTTTGAAATTCAATAACGTAAAAAAATGCGGCAACATCTCTGAAAATTCCTTTTTTGATCAACTCATTTTTAATAATTTCAAATTTTGCCCTGAACACTCTGGACAATAAATCTGGTCTGTCTTGTGCTTTTTCGTGGAATTTAAGATTCTCTTGTATTTCCTTCCACATAGGGTTGCAAGTTATAGTGATGAAAATATCTGGTTTGCCATATTTTTGCACTAGAACCATTGCATCCAGATAACGGTGTTTCATGTCCCTTGGGTCTCCGATAAACGAAGCTAGGAGGACAACTCACCGGCCAATCGTAGAAGCTTCAGTTTGACCAACATTAACGCTATCTAAAACACCCTGCAAAACTTCCAATCGTATCTCTTTTTTTTCCTATGGAAGTCAAGCCGTGATGTTTAAATCTTTATATAAGAACCAACAACGAATTGTTGTAGTAGTCTTAAGCTGTGGAGAAGCATGGATTCATCATAACTTCTCATTTGAAGTCGATAGCAGTAATACTCTCTGGCAGATACTACGCCATGTTTAGAGTTTGCTTCTTGAGTAACTAGTAATAGTAAGAATAAAATGATAAATTAATTTTGCATAATTAGACAATATTTGGGAAATAATGGAATAAGCAGACAACTAACCTATGTTTTCGAGAGCAAATAATTCATTTGGTTGAAGAAAGCGCATAAAGGAGCAAAGGCTTGTTTGATCGAAAACATTGGTGCTGTTTGCTTGTGGAATTAACCGCTTAATGTGAGGATGCCATCCTGATTCACCTTGTGGAAACAAAAGTGGGTATTGAAGTGGGTCGTATCATGCATAATAAGATTGAATTTTATAGGTCGGACCTGAGTGAGTGTAGACTTCGATATGAGGAGATTTATCATGTTGTTCATCATCAGTTTCAATCCATATAGCAGCTACTTATGATGCAGTAGGAAGATTGTAAATGCGTTGATCAAGACCTGGATAACATCTGAGAACAATTTCGTGATTTTCAAGCGACGGAATATCTTTAAGACTTCAAAAGAACCTAGTATAAGGGTTATCTTCAAGAATTGTCATAATCAACTTCAATGTACTTTCATGAAGTTTATCAGAACTGCTGATCCTTTGTTGTAGTTCTTCATCAGTATCAAAGAAATAAAGTTGGATTCCATATACTTTATTGCTTGTAGACACTAAATTGTCAAGGAAATGGTAAACTTGTCGGAATGTATAAACTCCCTTTGTGTTTTTTATGAGGTCACGATCATATCTGGCTCCATAGGAAGTGAAAGCTACATTGTTATTGTATGTACGATCATTCTTTTTGAAATGTTCCGATTCTTCGTCACTATTTAGAAACAAAGACTTTAAAGCATAAGGCATCTGAGGAGTGACCGCGCGTCGTTTCGCTAGTCAAAATTAAAATAACTAGACTACTACTGTAGCAGTGGCAAGTCTAGGTCGATCCCACAGAGAGTGTGCGTAAAGTTTATAAAATGAAATTAATCGGTGTTTACACTTAATGGGGGGTTTTGTATTTTTAAAGATGAAAATAAAATAAAACTAACTAATAAAAACAAATTAAAGAAAACATGCAATAAAATAAAAATTGTGGGAAATTTGGTAGGGACCCGGTTCTTCTGTTCAATCTCGGCCTACACCTGACTAAGCATATTTTATTAATTAGTTGTTCTTTAACCTCTCATAGAAATTATTAATCGTGGATTAAAAATTAACCTGGGTTTTCCCTTAGGTTTTGTTTAATCAAGATACGATCGTTGATTAAACCTAACCACCTATCAACCTAGGATACGATCTCTAGATTTAATTAGGCAGTAGCATTACGAATTAGGAAAACCGATTAATCAAGGCAACAACCACATAAGCTCGGGTCATTTAACCTAGGTCATGTTATCCCTAATGATTACGAATCATTAGTCGCTACACATGAATTTCAACATAACAATTACGGATTATATCGAAATTCTAGCAATAGGTTTGAAATTGACAATTCAATGAACGCATTAAAATTACCAATTCACAATACCCACTAGGTTCCTACACAAATAACCGAATAATAATGAAAATCCGATTATCCATACACAAAACCCAAATCGATTAAAACAGGACAACACAATCAATTTCTAATGAGAGAAAGAAACAACAAAATAATTAAAATAATACTTAACCCGAGTCGTCGGCGTCGATTTTACCTCCGAATCGGTATCAAAGCGTCTAGCTCTTCATGGATAATTTCCAAAAAAAAATGCTTCAGCTCTCATAAAATCCCTAGCAAAAAATCCTTTTAAATTGTTCTTCACTGGCGCAAGCTATTGAATGTTGTTCATTGTGCATCGATTTGACAAATAAACCTTGAGGTTTATTGTCCTTCGAACTGTGCACGCACCTTCAGTGTGTTCAGCGCCAGCCTCCACGTTGCCGCATCTCCAAGCCAGTAGCAGCTCCAAGCCTTCAGCGCCTCCACGTTGCCGCTGCTTCTTCCGTCCACTGTGCCTATGACAAGACAATTAAAATCAGTTTGTTAAAAACCCTTCAAAAAACTTTTGCTCTCTGCTGCATATAACGCTGCCTAAACGCAGCGTGCACAACGCTATGTTGTACGCAACATGAACGCAGCAACGCTGCGTGAAACGCAGCGCAGCGTTGCTGTTTCACGCAGCAACCAAAACCTTTTTCTTTTCTTTTCTTTTCTTTTTCTTATTTTTTTCCAAACCTTTTACTTAGTGAGAAAATTGTGCTCTAATTTACTTTAGGAAATCTTGTCTTTTTGGCTTTAAAAATATATCAATAAATCCAATCTCATAGTCAACATAAATTGAACACAAATTGAGCATTTTATCTAACAAAATAGGATTGAAATCACATGTAAATGCATAAGAAAATATAAGATATTTCAATCCTATCAAGGAGCAACAATAGAAATTTGTCCAGACGAGCAACAAAACGATGGAGGTTCAAGGTAAAATCGTTTTGCGTTACAATATTGACAATCTAGAACAGAAGGGAGCTGTTGAGGTTCAACAGGTAAATTCTGCAAGGATGTTAATGTTGAAGGAAAGGTGCGATGATTTATACCTTCAAACGTTTAAAAAGGACATTATCATTATGTGGACAAGTTAGCTTGGAAATAGTTTAAATATAGTGAAAAAAAGGTACCTTCATTTATGTGATCAGCATGGATATCAATACATCGGTGACGTATTTGTTGATAAGAGGGTTCATGAGTCAGAAGTTGACCGGTGGAAGGTTCGATATTAATGAAAGAATCGTGATGTTGAGGAGTAATTGTTTGGTGAAGTGTCGATGAAGTGGAAGTTTAGTTTTTTGCAGCTCAACTTTCTCTACGTCGTCGTAATAATTCTTGTTTTTTCTCATTTTCTATTTCAGCATATTTTTTATGTCTTTTAGCATTTCTATCCATATATAAATACCTGAGGGATCGACATAATATGAAAGTCTTTGATCGATCCACTAATGATGTTCGGTAAAAATAAATTGTTATATATATATATACAAACATACATACATAGCTATATATATGTATATGTATATATATATATATATATATATATATATATATATATATATATATATATATATATATATATATATATATATATATATATATATATATCGATATATATATAGAAACAATAAAATTGAATATATATTATAAATGATATCACAATAAACATGTTAAAAAACATTTTGTTTATGATCTAACAAACAATATGTGGAACAAATATGATTATAAACCATTTAAATAACTATAGCAGAATTTATAAAAAAAATTATTTCATTTAACTACACATACCTTACTACTCGAAGAATGCAGCAGAGAATAACTAGGGGTGTAGCATCCCGTTACCGATGTGATGAGTATATCGGTAATTTTGATCAGGTCCGGATTGAGTACAGGCAAATGTTGGATTGCACATGCATTATAGCTTATAAATTCATGGTAAATGATTAGTGATTGCATAAACATATGTATGTACATACATGTATGACAATTTCCCGATTAAATTGTGTAAATATTGGAATTTGGTTATCATAGCACAGATCAGATTTTGAATAGAGAATTGGAAGGAAATTGAATTTAGAGGATTGGAAATTGAAATTGGAGTGTAGGATTGGATGTTTCCTATTGTTGTGAATTTATATGAATTTTTTCGAAATGTTTAGAGTGTTGGGTCTGGACCGAAAATTTGGCTTAGTGACAGATTAATTAAATTATGGTTTTGAGATTGATTGACAATTGGTATGAAATAATTGGAGTTTTGAATTCGGGAATTATGGTTGCAAACCATTGTGAAATTGGGAGAAAAATAGAATAAGAATTGGATGGTTAGATCCTGAGAATTTGACTTGTGGCAATGAAATTGCCAAATAAGCCCTAAGTTCTTTTATTTATAAGCCTTCATCCCTTTGATTTTGCCTCCACGATTGCTTGCTTCCGTTTGAAAGAAATTTGATTTTCTTCTTCTCTTCTCCTTCGTGATCATCGTCTTCAACCTAGCTTAAGCTTTGGAATTGGAAGAAAATGTTATTTGGAGGAGAAGTGGAGATTATCGTGGGTGAGGATTGAACCGAAGGCTTGAATATTTGGTGATTTTCGAAAATCAAGTAAGTTATTGTTCCTTTATGCTCTACATAGTTTAAGTTGATCATGGATTTGAGTATTCGATTGTTTAGAAATTCTTGAGTTTCGGATAATAGGGTTTTTGGGAAAATTGTTGAGTTTGATTTGGGTATTTGATGACTAATGATTATTTGATGGATTTGAAGTTAGAAATGAATTGAGTGTAGTGCTTATAGTTGTTTGGGAGTGTTTTAGACTGAATTAAATGGTTGAGAATCTGAGAAATCTGAGAATTTCTGGGTTTCGGACGCGGAACTGGGTTCGCACGTCGCGACGTGTGATGAACACGCCGCGGCGAGCCACCCCCAGTTTGCATGTCGCGACGAGCAGGGATGTCTTGTGGCGTAGGAGGTTTTGTCTGACGTCGCAATGAAAGCAAAGATGGATTTGTGAGGGAGAAATGAAGGTGCGTCATGGCGAAGGAAGAGGTCTCGCCCATGGCGAAACAAACCATGCGCCGCAATGAGGGACCTTATTTTCCAAAAATGAAATTTAAGTTTTTATGAGATGATTGTTACAAGTAATGAGTTGAGGTTTTGATTGCAAATGAATTGGTCCTTAGTGATTAATTGGAATTTAGAGTCTAAGAATTTTGAATTGATATGATGGAAATTCGGAATTGAATTCAATGATTATCGGAATCGAGTGGCAAACGAATAGTGATTGTGATTTTATTGAAGTGTGACTTGATAGAGTTGGAATCTAGTTAATTGAATTATGGTATTTTGGATTTGTTATGATTATGAGTGAAAGAGATCAAATTGGGAAATTCGGGAAAGAATCGGAAATGTCATAACATGTATAGACGTAACTGCTTGATACACGTATGTAATGGATTATTGAAATTGTACAATTAGTAATGTTAGATTATTCGATTGTTTGATTATTTTAGAGGCACATTTGGAGCAATTCCACGGATATCTTTGGGACTTCAGTCAGAGTTTCGGAAGTGCGGTGAGTAACCTAGCTGGTTCCTCAACCTTTATGTGTTTAATCTTATATGTATTAATGCCATGTGGAGTTAAGGATGGACATATGTGTGATTGCTTTTGATTGATTTCGGACCACGGGTGTTCGAAATAGTGAAAATGTGATATTGAAGTGCTAATGTGAGTAAATGTTTATTAATGCATTAGCGAATTGAATTGTAAATGCCTCAGTGAAAATGAATGGAAATTGCATATGATTGAAATACCGGACCAAAGGTCCGAAGAAAGGAAAAATGGTATCGAAATGGAAAATGAGACATGTGCATTCATGCATAATGCCCTGATCAGATAATGATGGTTGTGACTGGAGCTGCCACTGAGAGGGATTAGTGCATACCCAGAGGGCTGTCCTATCCCTAATGTGAGCGGGCAGTAGTGCATACCCAGAGGGCTCTCCTACTTGCCTAAAATGCAATTACTGTTACTGAACCAAGCCTTGTGCTCGAGGGGAGTTAGTGCATACCCTGAGGGCTCTCCTACTCCTTAGACGCGTCCGATTTCTGATAAGTTATAGGCGCTCGATCACGACACCGTAAGAAATTGAAAGTGTCACATGCGCATTGCATATGTATGTGATTGACTGTGAAAGATGAATTGCATGTGATATTTCTAGAAATGCTATTGTGTGATTATGTTTATATGATTTGTGAATGCATGAGTTGAGTGAACCATTAATGATGGTTTCTCTCTGAGTTCGCAAACTCATCCAACATTGCAATTATTTTTCAGAAAATGAAGAGTACCCCGTTAGACAAACGGGAGTATGACTACCGCTATGAAAGCGAGTAAAGGGTCGGGATCGGTTCACGCCGCATTTGTGTCGTTTTGTTTAGTGTAAATTTGTATTTCTGCGAGTTCCGCATATTAGAGATTTTATTTAGTGGGCCCCTATTAGTCATTGTGTAATTGTATTGTATTATTGAAATGTTCGGAAATGGCATTGGGCCCAGTTGGGTCATGCATTTCTGTTTATGAACGATTGAGCACTAATGAGTGCCTTTCAATGACAGAGAAATTGTGTTTGATTGAAAATATTGTTGTAATAAAACGGGCCCATAATGTTTATTATTTTCTGCGCACTCAACTGTTTTCAAAAAGAAAAATGTCATAACGAGATTTAAAGTGTAGTTGATTGTTCTAGCATACCACTCTCGCGGGTCACGGACTCGGATATCACCCTCGATGTAGGGTTCGGGGCTCGTGGGAGTGGGGTGTTACATTTTTTGTATCAGAGCCCAGAAGTACAATCTTACATGGGCTTTCTGAAAAATGTGTCAAGTTACATGCATTTAAGTCATGTCTCGGCAGACAGTGACAGCTGATCCCCAGTCTAGCATATGAGTCTCATGCATGAGCCTGTACTAATGGTTTAAGTCGTTAGAAATAGCGAAGAAAAAGAATGATATGTATATTGTGATAAATGGAAGTTGCGGATATCAAGAATGAAAAACAGGTGTATGGTATGATCTGATAAATGGAGATTTAGTGGATTGGTACTGATGGACTTATTATGAAATACGACATGAGAGTTATATTGAAATATATCCGTGAATGTGGAATAGATGTGAATTTATATAGATTTGTAGTTGCGGATTGATAGAGGAAATATAGAGATATGTTAGAGATGGCAAGATTGAAAGTGTATGAAGAAAGTAAATGGAAATAAAACACTCTATGATCTAGAAGGATTATCATTGGGTTGGATTACCGTGATGGGAGTTATAAAATAGGGGTCTATGACTTAAGAGTCAGAATATGTCAAGTGAGAAAGCAAGAATGATTGTACATTTGTGATATGGATTTGAGCATGATTAATCTTGTGTAAAATGTTGTCAAGGATTAGTGGAATTGCCTACGTGAATGCACACCTGATGATGGGAATACACCATAGCAAGTAAAAATATGAAGCCTATATGTATTTTATGGATGGGAATGATATCGGAATCGATTGGTGAGTTAGTGGATAACCGCCAGTTATAGTCCTTATAGTTCAAATTCATGTGAGTTGAAGTAAGAAATGAAAGTGCATATAGTGATTAATTAGGAATGAATTGAGATTGTAAACAGGATATTATCATGGTAAAATCCTCATGATTGAAGACAGGTGCAAAAAGGAAGAGTGTGGTTAAAAATCAAATGAGATTGAGGTATCCTTAGCGTAAGTGACTAAATTATGAGTTGCTATACGTCTATTTTTCGATAAGATGAAGTGCTTTTGATGGTATTTTCTTTGCTGAATCTTATTAAAAAGGATGTCCTGTATGAATTAAGGTATAATTGATCCTCATGAGATATTATAAGTTATAGTTAAAATTTGATTTCCTAAGGTATTGAGAATGACTGATAAGAAATGTGTGGTATTGATGAAAATAGATAGAAATCTTCTTACATAGATATGAGATAAAGCTGAAATGAATTAAAGGTCATTATTGGGAGTCCTGATTCTAAAGGAGACTCAAGTGTAAGAGATATGTTACTGAGAAGGTATATGTCATGATAATGTAAAGAATTCGACTGCGCAATAGGATTATTGAACGGTAAAGAGATATTAGTCGTGATTTGAGGAGAATATCGGTTCATGAATATTTTGTGTGAATATGTTCGTGAAGTATAAAGTGAATTTGATGAATGTGTTACCAACTCAGTTTGTAATGATAGTAATAAATTGAAATTTGTGGAGAAATTAGTGTAAGAGAACATGTGTCTGAATATGTTATGATGAAACTGAGAAAATTACAAGAAAATTGTTCCTCATTGGAGATGTTCGATATTTAAAGAGATATATGGAAATCAATCATGAGTGGTATAAGGAATTTTAGGTTGAAATTGTCAAAGATATTAATACCCCTGAATGTATTATTCTACTGAAGAGTAAAGTATCTTAATTGTATTTAGATTGGGGAGTGGTTATGATTGTTAATGATATATGTAATGTACTTGAAAAGTGGGAGACTTAATGGCGATAGAGGTATTGATAACATGCGAAATTGCAAAGCACACATATATAAGGAATTTGGAGTTATTTTAGAATTGGTCGTGTGTTGGATACGTCCCGAAATTGTTAAAGGTCTTCTGATCTTAGCCCTGATGAAAATGTTTGAGGAAAAAAAACGTATGAATTGTATGACTAATGATTGTAAAAAGAGACATTTAGAGATTTTTCAGTATTTAATGAAGTGTCCCCAGTAAAGATTATAATGCGATCTATTGACATGGTATAAAGTGATTCTCTGTTCGTGGAGATCCGTATAATCTCATGGGCTGCATTGTGATTTGATGACATGAAATGTATTGTACTGGATAGTGTTTGAAAGTTGGAGACTCTATTCGTATAGAAATGTTTGGGTATAATTATGAGTATGTAAGGCAATAACGATTAAGATATTAGTGAATTTGGAAAAAGGACTATGTGTTTGAGTGTTTCAGAATTTCGCTAAGGAAGCAAATAATTAGGCGATAACGTTTTGAAACCTGATGTAAGGCTGAATGCAAGCTGTCGAGTTAGTAAAGGACAAAAAGAAAGTATTCGCTATTGGAAATTTCAAACCAGGTGTGCAGCTGTGTATTGAAAGAATGGTAAAATCCGAATTGAGAATTTTGAATTTGTGGACCTTATCGAGGAATTGTGAATGGATTCAGCTATAAAAAATAATAATAATAAGAATTGTGACTGGATTAAGAAGTATGTGTAATACCCACTAAAGGAACTGTTAACGAAAACGCAAGGAATAATTGAAGCTATATGTTCTAGCGAGAGTGTATTGGAAGAGTAATAGAAGGTAGAATGTGACATTGAGTAATTATAGGTATGTTTGATTAATAGAGTTGACTGCTAGTGATAAATGTGAAGCTGATATTTTTAGAGTTCATAAGGTTATGAGATTGATGTATAGGTTAGATTGACTGTGAGAATATCAATTGTTAAATTGGTGACATCATTTGACAAGTGAATAAAGGGTCATATAGCTAAAAAGGAGTTGTTCATCCCGATATCAAAGTGATTGGGGCCATTAAATAGTCGAAGGGCATGATTTATGAGTCGAATTGATTATTATTAAGGTTATTACAATTTTATAAGATTGGTGTTTTAACTTTAAAGAGATGTAAGCTGATAATTGCTTAAGGAAATGTTTCGAAGTGTATCGCCTCGGCTAAGATACACTGAGATAGAGATAAAGGTAAAATTGGGGGAAACTAAACTCGTTATAAGTGGCCTCGATGAGCCCGTGTTGTGAATAGAACTATGGATTGGTAAGTCAGTATAAACCTAAAAGATGATTTGGATTTATAAAGTGTTATATGGACAGAAATAGGGAATATTGCTACGATTGGATGTATGTGTTATTGGTATCGAAAGTGGCGAATTACAAATATTTATGAGGAATTAGTTAAAACCATTTAGTGGTCGGAATAATTCCCCTGACTTCCTAATCAATTGTATATGAAATTTTGAGGACGAAATTTTATTAGGAGGGGAGAATTGTAGCATCTCGTTATCGATGTGATGAGTATATCGGTAATTTGGATCAGGTCCGGATTGAGTACAGGCAAATGTTGGATTGCACATGCATTATAGCTTATAAATTCATGGTAAATGATTAGTGATTGCATAAACATATGAATGTACATACATGTATGACAATTTCCCGATTAAATTGTGTAAATATTGGAATTTGGTTATCATAACACAGATCAGGTTTTGAATAGAGAATTGGAAGGAAATTGAATTTAGAGGATTGGAAATTGAAATTGGAGTGTAGGATTGGATGTTTCCTATTGTTGTGAATTTATAGGAATTTTTTCGGAATGTTTAGAGTGTTAGGTCCGGACCGGAAATTTGGCTTAGTGACCGATTAATTAAATTATGGTTCTGAGATTGATTGACAATTGGTATGAAATAATTGGAGTTGTGAATTCGGGAATTATGGTTGCAAACCATTGTGAAATTGGGAGAAAAATAAAATAAGAATTGGATGGTTAGATCCTGAGAATTTGACTTGTGGCAATGAAATTGCCAAACAAGCCCTAAGTTCTTTTATTTATAAGCCTTCATCCCGTTGATTTTACCTCCACGATTGCTTGCTTCCGTTTGAAAGAAAATCGATTTTCTTCTTCTCTTCTCCTTCGTGATCCATCTTTCTTGCTTGTTGTTTTCATCTTCTTCCTTTAAATTGCTCTGATCATCATCTTCAACCTAGCTTAAGCTTTGGAATTGGAAAAAAATGTTATTTGGAGGAGAAGTGGAGATTATCGTGGGTAAGGATTGAACCGAAGGCTTGAATATTTGGTGATTTTCGAAAATCAAGTAAGTTATTGTTCCTTTATGCTCTACATAGTTTAAGTTGATCATGGATTTGAGTATTCGATTGTTTAGAAATTCTTGAGTTTCGGATAATAGGGTTTTTGGGAAAATTGTTGAGTTTGATTTGGGTATTTGATGACTAATGATTATTTGATGGATTTGAAGTTAGAAATGAATTGAGTGTAGTGCTTATAGTTGTTTGGGAGTGTTTTAGACTGAATTAAATGGTTGAGAATCTGAGAAATCTGAGAATTTTTGGGTTTCGGACGCGGAACTTGGTTCGCACGTCGCGACGTGTGATGAACACGCCTGGCATGAGCCACCCCGATTTGCATGTCGCGGCGAGGATGGATGTGGCCGGCAGAAGAGTTTTGTTCAGACGTCGCGACGAAAGCAAACAACGACGTCGCAATGAACGGCGATGGATTTGTGGGAGAAATGAAGCGTCGTCATGGCGAAGGAAGAGGTCTCGCCACCGCGAATGCAACCATCATATATTAATGAGGGACCTTATTTTCCAAAAATGAAATTTAAGTGTTTATGAGATGATTGTTACAAGTAATGAGTTGAGGTTTTGATTGCAAATGAATTGGTCCTTAGTGATTAATTGGAATTTAGAGTCTAAGAATTTTGAATTGATATGATGGAAATTCGGAATTAAATTCGATGATTATCGGAATCGAGTGGCAAACGAATAGTGATTGTGATTTTATTGGAGTGTGACTTGATAGAGTTGGAATCTAGTTAATTGAATTATGGTATTTTGGAATTGTTATGATTATGAGTGAAAGAGATCAAATTGGGAAATTCGGGAATAGAATCGGAAATGTCATAACATGTATAGTACGCAATCTGTTTGATACATGTGCGTAATGGATTATTGAAATTGTACAATTAGTAATGTTAGATTATTCGATTGTTTGATTATTTTAGAGGCACCGCTGGAACAATTCCACGGATATGCTAGGACTTCCAGGTTATAGCTCGGAAGTGCAGGTGAGTAACCTAGTTGGTTCCTCAACCTTTATGTGTTTAATCTTATATGTATTAATGCCATGTTGAGTTAAGGATGGACATATGTGTGATTGCTTTTGATTGATTTCGGACCACGGGTGTTCGAAATAGTGAAAATGTGATATTGAAGTGTTAATGTGAGTAAATGTTTATGAATGCATTGGCGAATTGAATTGTAAATGCCTCAGTGAAAATGAATGGAAATTGCATATGATTGAAATACCAGATCAAAGGTCCGAAGAAAGGAAAAAGGGTATCGAAATGGAAAATGAGACATGTGCATTCATGCATAATGCCCTGATCAGATAATGATGGTTGTGACTGGAGCTGCCACTGAGAGGGATTAGTGCATACCCAGAGGGCTCTCCTATCCCTAATGTGAGTGGGCAGTAGTGCATACCCAGAGGGCTCTCCTACTTGCCTAAAATGCGATTCGCATTCTTGAACCAAGCCTTGTGCTCGAGGGGAGTTAGTGCATACCCTGAGGGCTCTCCTACTCCCTAGATGCGTCCGATTTCTGATAAGTGATAGGCGCTCGGTCACGACACCGTAAGAAATTGAAAGTGTCACATGCGCATTGCATATGTATGTGATTGACTATGAAAGATGAATTGCATGTGATATTTCTGGAAATGCTATTGTGTGATTATGTTTATATGATTTGTGAATGCATGAGTTGAGTGAACCATCGATGATGGTTTCTCTCTGAGTTCGCAAACTCATCCAACATTGCAATTATTTTTCAGAAAATGAAGAGTACCCCGTTAGACAAACGGGAGTATGACTACCGCTAGCAAGGCAGATTAAAGGGTCGGGATCAGTTCACGTCTGCATTTGTGTCGTTTTGTTTAGTGTAAATTTGTATTTCTGCGAGTTTCGCAGATTAGAGATTTTATTTAGTGGGCCCCTATTAGTCATTGTGTAATTGTATTGTATTATTGAAATGTTCGGAAATGACATTGGGCCCAGTTGGGTCATGCATTTTTGTTTATGAACGATTGAGCACTAATGAGTTCCTTTCAATGACAAAGAAATTATGTTTGATTGAAAATATTGTTGTAATAAAATGGGGCCAAAATATTTATTATTTTCTGCGCACTCAACCGTTTTCAAAAAGAAAAATGTCATAACGAGATTTAAAGTGTAGTTGACTGTTCTAGCATACCACCCTCGCGGGTCACGGACTCGGATATCACCCTCAATGTTAGGTTCGGGTCTCGTGGGAGTGGGGTGCTACAAGGGGACCTTTAAAAAAATGGAGTATACATGCAGTCAGAACGTAGAAAGGAGAATTCGATCTATTCAAGTTAATAAATAACTATAGCAGAATTTCTACAATAAATTTATTTAAGCTAAGCATATATACCTTCGTACTTGAAGAATGCAGCAGAGAATAAGCAGGGGGCCTTACAAAAATGGAGTATAAATGCAGTCAGAATGTAGAACGGAGAATTTGATAAGTAAAAGAAGACGGTAGTTGAGAGAAGTAAAGTTTGGGTGGAGAAAATGTTTCAGCGGTTACGGTAGATTTGCTTTAAGGGTTAGAACAGCAGAAGAAAAGGTAAGAAGTTAGAATATAAAGGTGTCAATGGAGGGCGTGCGAGGGATCAAATTTTGATGTAAATTATTTTGATGACAAAGAAATGGCCCTTAAATGATTGATTGATAAACAGATGCAAAAAAATGCAAGCAATCATGGTAATTTCTGAATGCGTAGAGAAAAGTAAAGGCAAGCAATGATAGTAATTTTCGAAGAAGAGAAAATAATTGTAGAAGGTCAACCTGTCAGGAAGAAGAGTAAAGGCAAGCAATGATAGTAATTTTCGAAGAAGAGAAAAAGATTGTAGAAGGTCAACCTGTCAAGAGTAGCACGTGTATAATAATTAGAAACGTGGATAAACAAGTTGTTTGATTTTATAGTTCATACATTTTGGGGGTTATTGTGTCTTTCCTTGCCACAAGTAAAAAATGATGACGGTCTCGAGAAATCTATCACCTATGAATTGAAGGTCTCCAGAAATCTATCACCTATGAATTGAAACGTCAATCTCTATTTTGATGCTCTTCTTCTCTAATTCTCCTCATGTTCGCTTACTTCTTCAATACGTTTTTGAACGTCAATCTCTATTCTGGTGCTCTTCTTCTCTAATTCTCCTCATGTTTGCTAACTTCTTCAATACGTTTTTGGCAGGAATCGACATTATTACAGCAGTTACAAGATTATTCGATACAAGAAAAATAGATCTGAATGTCTGGTCCATACATTTTGGGGGTTAGCGTGCCTTTCCTCGACACAAGTAAAAAATGATGACGGTCTCCATAAATCTATCACCTATGAATTGAAACGTCAATCTCTATTCATGTGCTCTTCTTCTCTAATTCTCCTCATGTTTGCTTACTTCTTGAATACGTTTTTGGCAGGATTCGACATTATTATAGCATTTAGAAGATTATTCGATACAAGAAAAAAAGATCTGAATGTCTGGTTCATACATTTTGGGGGTTAGCGTCTCTTTCCTTGCCACAAGTAAAAAATTATGACGGTCTCCAGAAATCTATTACCTATGAATTGAAACGTCAATCTCTGTTCTGGTCCTCTTCTTCTCTAATTGTCCTCATGCTTGCTTACTTCTGCAATACGTTATTGGTAGGATTCGACATTATTATAGCAGTTAGAAAATTATTCGATACAAGAAAAACAGATCTGAATGTCTGGTGCATACATTTTAAGAGTTAGCGTGTCTTTCCTTGCCACAAGTAAAAAATTATGACGGTCTCCAGAAATCTATCAACTATGAACTGAAACGTCAATCTCTATTCTGGTCCTCTTCTCTAATTCTCCTCATATTTGCTTACTTTTGCAATACGCTATTGGCAGTGTTTAACATTATTATAGCAGCTAAAAGATTATACCTATTGTAGGAAAATCCCGGTGTGAGCATCACATACCCACAGCAAGGAAAACAAAATTTTTGCCCGGACCTTCCCAAAGCCGGATCCATGTGACTATATAACAAAGTCAAACCAAAACGACTAAAGGAGACCGTCTCTAGCGGTATCCACGCAGAGATCGAGAACCTAACCGGACAAACCCTTTGACCCGGAATAGCTAGAACAAAGTAAAGAGTGCTAGCTCCTACCTTTGTCCTTGGAGAGCTTGAGAAACGATGATGAAGAAGTTGAAGAAGCTTGAGAATGAAGATGAGCTTGATGAGAGGTGAGAAATGAGAGGGAAAGAACTCTTTCTTTCTTCTCCTTCAAAACTCACGAAGACCATTACTTTATATTTAATATGTCAACGAAGACACTCTTCATGACATATGTACTCTGATCAAAGATTTCCAAGTAATGACCCTGACAAGAGGCCATGGGTATCATCTTCTGCTATCACATAAGTGGTGAATCCTTTATTGACTACTCAATTACCTTCGAATACCTCAAGCTGTACCCAAGCACCACCCTATGAGCGACCTCTATAAGGTAACAAGGAATGGAGTCAAAGCACAGAATCAGTATCCAAGATATCCTTGAGTACCTCAAGTCTAAGGATACTTGCACCATTGCTATGATGAGATTATCACTGACATTAGAATAGGACATCCATGTGATGATCTCATAGCAGTCATCCAATGTACTTACTACCTCTAGCAAGCATCCACATCTCAACCCTAAATATCTCATATTTACGCTTCGAGATCCACCGCTGATCAAATCAAGAAGCTTGAGATGTGTTAGTCTTTCCGGACACCGATGTCCAATCTCAAGAATCCTATGACTAGGATAATTTAGATATCTTGACATAATTGCACATGATAAAATTTCAGTAGTATGATCACATCATAATTTCCTTCATGCTATGTCATATATCATGGACTTCATTAATTTGCTTATTGATCAATATCGGTTCATAAATAATGAACAGCAACGTAATGAAATATGCCTTTTTATTTATTCATAAAGGCGTACACAAATTTGTACAAAATGCGCTAAAAGCGATTGCCTTTAGGGCACTACTCTAACAATCTCCCACTTGACCTAAAGCCAATCGCCTTTGATATCTAATACCATAAAGCAGTACATGAGAATCAAAACTCTTACGTGACAATGGCTTTGTCAACGGATCGCAATATTTCGCTCAGGAATTCTCTCTATCTTTACATCACCTCGACCAATGATCTCCCGATCGGGTGATATCTGAGTACGTGTTTGGATCGTTGATGAGACCTTGGTTCCTTCGCTGCATAATAGCCCCATTGTTGTCACAATACAATCGTATGGGTCCATCCTCGCTAGGAACCACACCAAGTTCGATTATGAACTTCGATCCAAACGACTTCCTTTCGCTTCGAGCGGCAATGTACTCGCCTCGGTTGTTGAATCGGTGATGCGTCTCTTGTTTGGAACTCTTCCAACTGACCGCCCTGCCATTTAGCGTGAATATGTAACCTGATTGGGATTTGGAATCATCCTTATCAGATTGAAAACTGGCATCTGTATACCCGCTCACTTGGAGATCTCCATCCCCATATATCAAGAAAACATCCTTAGTCCTTCGCAAGTACTTGAGGATATTCTTGACAGCCACCTAGTGACCCTCACCAGGATCCGATTGGTATCTGCTCGTAACACGCATATGATACATCGGGTCTCGTACATAGCATTGCATACATGATAGATCCAACCGCAGATGCATACGGGATCATATTCATGCGCATCCTCTCATCTTGTGTCTTAGGACACATAGATTTCGAGAGTGTTATCCCATGAGTGATGGGAAGGTACCCTCTCTTGGATTGTTCCATGCTAAACCTCTTCAGCATCTTGTCTATGCAAGTTGATTGTGAAAGACCAAGCAATCTTTTTGATCTATCTCTATAGATCCTTATCGCAAGGATATAAGTTGCTTCACCAAGGTCTTTCATGGAAAATTGTTTGGATAACCAAATCTTGACTGATTGTAGCATCGAGACATCGTTTCCTAGTAATAATATGTCATCTACATATAGCACAACGAATACGATTGCAGTCCCATTAACCTTCTTATACACACAGTATTTATCCGGATTTTGTGAGAAACCAAACACTTTGATTACCTCATCAAATCGGATATTCCAACTCCTGGATGCTTGCTTCAATCCGTAAATGGATTTCTGAAGCTTGCATACTTTTTCGCCATCATAGGAGGTGAAGCCCTCGGGTTGTGTCATATACATCCTCGCCTAGATTTCCATTTAGGAAAGTCGTCTTCACATTCATTTGCCATATCTCATAATCATAATGAGTGGCAATGGCTAGGAGTATCCCAATGGATTTAAGCATTGCTATCGGTCAAGGTCTCGTCAGTAGTCAACTCCTTGTCTTTGACGAAACCTTTAGCCACAAGCCTTGCTTTATAGGTAATTACATTACCATCCATGTCGGTTTTCTTTTTGAAAACCCATTTACACCCTATGGGTTTGATTCCTTCGGGTGCCTCAACCAAAATCCATATTTGGTTTTCATACATAGAATCCATTTCAGCTTTCATGGCTTGAAGCCATTTTTCAGCCTCTGAACTTTTCAGAACCTCTTCATAGGTGGTAGGCTCATCATCTTCTATGAGCAATACATCATTCTGTTCATTCACGAGAAATCCTTATCTCTCGGGAACAGAGCGTATCCTACGTCACCTACGAATTTCGTGTGTTGTAGAAGGTTGAACTGTTACTTCATCTGTATGAGTTACAGTTTCAGGTTCAGGTAGTTGATCTGCGTCTGTTCGAGCATCTTGAACTTCTTCAAGTTCTATTTTGCTCCCACTGTCTTCTTGTAAAAGAAACTCTTTCTCTAAAAAGACAGCATGCTTTAAAACAAACACCTTTTGTTCCTCAGCAAGGTAGAATTGATATCCCATTGTTTCTTTAGGATATCCTACGAACAAACACTTGTCAGATTTTGCATTAAGTTTATCTGACTGTGTCCGCTTCACATAAGCAGGACAACCCCAAACTTTCAAATGAGTAAGATATGGTCTTTTGTTAGTCCACATCTCATATGGAGTAACATCAACTGTCTTTGATGGAACTCGTTTAGCAAGTAAGCAATTTGTCTCGATTGCATACCCCAAAAGGATTTTGGTAACTTTGCAAAGCCCATCATTGATCGTAACATGTCTAACAAGGTTCGATTTCTCCTTTCTCGCCACATCATTATCTTGTGGTGTGTAAGGAGGAGTCCATTGAGATAAAATCCCATTATCTACGAGATAATCCAAAAGCTGTTGGTCTAAGTATTCCTCCACGATCGGATCGCAATGTCTTGATACTTTTCCCAAGTTGGTTTTCTACTTCATTTCAATTGTTTGAACTTTTAAATGCTTCAGATTTGTATCTCATCGAATCTGGTACCCATATCGAGAATAATCATCGATAAAGGTAATGAAGTAAAGACAACCACTTCGCATGGATGGACATCGGACCACATACATCCGAATGTATTAGGTCTAATACTCCAATCATTCGTTCACCCTTTCCCTTAAAGGGCAACTTAGTCATCTTGCCTAATAAACAAAATTCACATGTGTCATATGATTCATAATCAAATGACCCTAAACTTCCACTCTTATGGAGCTTAGCTATGCGTCTCTCATTTATATGGCCTAGGCGACAATGCCATAAGTAAGTTGATTTTAAATTATCTCGTTTATGTCTTTTCGTGTCATTGACATTCATAATTGGATGTGACATATCTAATATGTAAATTCCATTGCATAATGTACCAAGACCATAAAGCATTCCATTCAAACTAATAGAACAACCATTGCTACTAAAAGTCAAATGGAAACCAAATCTATTTAAACAAGAAACATAATATGTTCTTTGTTAATACTGGTACAAAATAACAATCATCCAATTTAATTACAAGCCCGGTGGGGAGTGACAAAAGTAAGTGCACGTGGCTAATGTAGCAACTCTTGCTCCATTTCCCACACGCAGTCTAGTTCTCCTTCATGAGTCATCATCGTCCCCGAGGCCCCTGATATCATTGCATATGTGTGAGCCACAATCGGTATCTAATACCCATATGTTATGGTCGAAACAAGATTAACCTCAATGACAAACATACGAAGAAGTCGAGGCATCGATGCCTTCTTCGCTTCAATTCCTCGAGATAGACTTTACGGTTCCTTTTCCAAGAGCTCTTGCCACAATGAAAGCAAGTTCCTTTAGTGCGATCTCTTTGGTTTTTCTTGGCTATACTTCCTTTCGTTTCTTAGACCTCTTCTTCTTGATTTCTTTTCTTGGAACCGGAAGAAGAGTCCACCATAAGCACTTGCTTGCTATCCTTCTTGATAGCTTGCTTGCTTTGTCGAAAGCTGATTGATCAACTCGTGGATTGTCGTGGATATTTGATTCATCCGATAGTTTAACACAAACTGTGAATAACTATCAGATAATCCAACTAGAATTAAGTCAACACTTAATTCATAATCTATGACAAAACCTAAGACAGTCAACCTCTCAATATACCCATTCATCTTTAGTGCATACTACACTGCAGATGAACCTGGAGTCATCTTAGTAGTGAAGAGTAACCTCGAGGTCTCGAACCTTTCAGACCGAGCTTGCTCATCAAACAGCTCCCTAAGATGAAACACTATGGTATGGGCATCCATAGACTCATGCTGCTTCTGCAGTTCTGGTGACATCGAGGCAAGCATAATACAGGTTGCTATGTCACTATCTTTGAGATGCTTAAGATATGCTTTCTGATCCTCATCAGAAGCATCAGCAGCAGGTGGATCAGGAAGTGGAACATCTAGGATATATCCCAGTTCCTCTGACCTGAGAACAATTCTCAGATTTCTCAGCCAATCGAGAAAATTTGGTCCAGTTAATTTGTTTGAGTCCATAAGTGAGCGAAGATTCACACTAGAAGACATCTTCAATAACCTATAAAGAAAGAGAGAAAGAATGTTAGAATAGAATTAAATGTATGATCATAAGGACTTGCATGACATGCATATGACTCCCACTTGTTTCAAAGAATCCATAACCCTCAGTACGAATCCAAGAAATATTATGACAAAATGTCCTAGTGGGTCGATATCCGACATTCCTAAAAATGACCTTGGGTTTACCCAACAAGCCACCTTAGGTCAATCGGTAGGTATCAGTCATACCAATTGCATCTTAGATATCCGACATTACTAAAATAACCTTGGGTTTACCCAACAAGCCACCTTAGATCTATCGGCAGGTATCGGTCATACCATTTGCTTCATAGATGCAACTATCGACTAGTGCTATCAACTCGTAATGTATGCACACTCATTGGGTTATCAACTCTTGATGCGCATACATCTGATGTACACTACCCAATTTCGCCTCTGTCCACGTTGACCTTGAGTTTACTCAACAAATCAACGCTTCTAGTGAAAACCGACCCATTAATCCGAAAATCTTATTTTCATGGTTCGAACATATTGGTATAGAGTGAGCTTGGGTTTACCCAACAACCCAACTCTATAAGAACTCTGGTTCTCCCCATATTAATGGAAGACGTAAGTTTTCATATTAAGTGTGAGGGTTTTCAGGTCTCATCTTCTTCTTCTCCAAGCTATAGGATTATAGTCACCATGACTATATGGAATGATTTAGGGCAATTCATCAATCACATTGAATCAATACCCAAAATCATCCATCATCCCACCTATGCATGTTGTAAGTCGACTTGTATATGTATAAGTCGACTTATGCCTCTGTGTAAGTCGACTTATGCAAGTGTAAGTCGACTTATGCAATCGCAGACGAACAAGTCGACTTGTACCATTGTGCAAGTCGACTTATCGTTCTGAAGCGCAGACTGACAGTCGACTTTGTGCATGTAAGTCGACTTATCCGAAAATACAAGTCGACTTATACATGTATTAGTCGACTTATCTATAAGGAATTGCTATCTAATCGGCTAATTTCTCAATCCGTGCAGTTCAAATTCACAACACCAAGTCTAATACACTTTACCTTGATGTACCAATGAAATACTTTCATTGTTGCTTACCATGTATAGTCAAACTATACATGAAAAACTTGAAATCGATGAATACACTCTTATTCATTTAGATTTCCAAATAATTTTATGAATATCAAACTATATCCCTAAGTATCTCTAGGTAGTCTACACTTTATCAAGACTACTTCGGCACAGGTCACAAAATTTTTGACGGCCAAAATAATCAAGATAAAGGAATATACTAACGAGACGCTAATGAGACACATTTGGCATCCGAAAATTTTTTGGAAACCCAATTTCAAGAAAATCAGTTTGGAAAGAATGAAACATCAATATAACACATTTTTAATCACATTAAAAATAATCCAAGGCATTGGAACTGAAATCTATACAATTTCTTATTTCAAACAAAACAGCTCTAGCAACTTTCTCAAAACTACCAAGCTTTACCTTTTGCTTGAAAAACTCATTGAAAAAATTTCAATAAATTCTGAGAAAATTACAGAGGTTACAAAACGTTCACAACATGCTCTATGAATTTTTTCAGGATTTATTTCCATCAAAAACTCATTCAACCTCAGCAACAAAGCCAATGTAGAATCTGTGTTCCTCAACACAGTTATTCCCAGCAGCACACAATAAATTCTCAAATAAATAGTAAATCACCTTGAAAACATTTTTCCTTTCTCATAGACATTAATAAACATTTTACAGACATTTAGGTGAAAGAAAATCCGGAAAAAAATTTCTACAATTTATTCTCGAATTTATAAGCATGCTTGTTCAAGAAATGTGCACAAAGACAGCAACCAGAACATTAGGGAATAAATTAGCAAAACCATATCAAATCACATTGATAAATCCCGAGCTTCCACATACATATGCAACAACATCTTGTGAACATATCTGGGTAAGAAAATTTCGAAAACACTATCTCTATACTAATTTCGAAATTCACATAATTAACATGCATCATCGTCACAAGCTATAGGGAACTCCGACCTAGTCATGGTTTCTTCGTTATATACGACACAAGTGGCTTTGATACCACTGTAGGAAAATCCCGGTGTGAGCATCACATGCCCACGGTGCGGAAAACAAAAATTTTTGTTCCGAGACCTTCCCGAAAGCCAGGATCCATGTGACTATATAACAAAGTCAAACCAAAACGACCAAAGGAGACCGTCTCTAACGGTATCCACGCAGAGATCAGAGAACCTAACCGGGACAAACCCTTTGACCCGGAAATAGCTAGAACAAAGTAAATAGTGCTAGCTCCTACCTTTTTCCTTGGAGAGCTTGATAAACGATGATGAAGAAGTTGAAGAAGCTTGAGAATGAAGATGAGCTTGATGAGAGATGAGAAATGAGAGGGAAAGAACTCTTTCTTTCTTCTCCTTCAAAACTCACAAAGACCATAAGCTAAAAACCAAAGAAAAGCTTTCTTTTCTTCCTTTTATATAAGCCACGATGATCATCATCTCTCATCTTCAAACTTTTTGTCTTTTAGTCATTTATTATCTTAATGACTAAGCAAAATAAAGGAAGTTTCTAATGCTTCCCTCTTCATCCACGTACACTATATATATATATATATATATATATATATATATATATATATATATATATATATATATATATATATATATATATATATATATATATATATATATATATATATATATATATATATATATATATATATTATATATATAAATAAATGTCAAGTGGTCCAATCACACTGGATCGGTCCTAGGGTCCCAAGATAGAAAAACCTCCAAAACCTTTTTTCAAGCAATATCAATGTCGCGATCTCATGGGACATATCTCGATCTCATCGGGATCCATTTAATCCGATTGCTCTCCATATATTAGATCTCTATCCAAAACTATTTTACAAATTCTCGAGACACTCTTGTCGTTTGTCAACCCATTAGGTTCCCGGTTATGTTGGTCATTTAGATCAACACTTAATCCAAGCAAGTCATGAGCGGTATCTAGCAACACATCATGACCCCCAATTGACCGGAAAGTAATTGGTTTGACGAATAAACATATATTCATCATGGACCATATCACTAACCTTTCCATAGACAATTACTGGTGCAATTAGTCCTTTCACCATGCTATACCCCACTTGGTTATGAGTATGGGCAAAGTGTCAACTCCTACTAGATCGACTACGCCAAATCTAGTCCAGTGATTTCAGTTCTTGTCTGGGACTCATTACTTTATATTTAATATGTCAACGAAGACACTCTTCATGACATATATACTCGATCGAGATTTCAAGTAATGACCCGACAAGAGGCCATGGTATCATCTTCGCTATCACGTAAGTGGTGAATCCTTTATTTGCTACTCAATTACCTTCAATACCTCAAGCTGCACCCAAGCACCACCCTATGAGCGACCTCAGAAGGTAACAAGGAATGGAGTCAAAGCACAAAATCAAGATTCAAGATATCCTCGAGTACCTCAAGTCTAAGGATACTGCACCATTCTTTATGATGAGATTATCACCGACATTAGAATAGACATCCATGTGATGATCTCATAGCAGTCATCCAATGTACTTACTACCTCTAGCAAGCATCCACATCTCAACCCTAAATATCTCATATTTACGTTTCGAGATCCACCGCTTGATCAAATCAAGGAGCTTGAGATGTCTTTAGTCTTTCCGGACACCGATGTCCAATCTCAAGATCCTATGTGTTGGGACCCGATCCGGGAACCGGATCCCAACCGAAAAAGCGAAACTAATGCGGAATCAATGGAAACGAAGCGAAGGAGACAGAAATTTGGATCGAATTTCAATCGAAACACAATGCGAAGCCAATAGCAAAATAAACTCAAATCACAACGTAATCGAAGCAAAGCAAATGCGAATCGAATATAAAATCGAAACGAAGTAAATCGAAATGAATCGAATAATAAAGTTTAACCAATCAAGCGGAATCAAAGAAGAAGCAAAGTTAATGCGAAAACAAACACTTAACTAAACAGATTCGACATCCGACAACAATTTTCAAAGGAAACGATCGGTGAACATACAAGCGTTGGAAACTCTAAGACGCTCCAAAATCCGGTATGAATTTTTTTCTTCCTTATTCTTATTCTCATGCGAAAACTCAAAACTAACCATATTCTTACACATTGGTATAAATCCCAAAATCATATTCATACTTATTATTTTTTATCGAAATTTCAAAGATAACTACCGCTTTAATCCTAACCCAAACTCGCAAGGTTCAAAATACACTTCTAAAAGCCCAAACAATCATACACACATCAAAATCAACCGGACCTCCGTCCGGATCTCAAAGAGATAAACACAAACATATTTCTAAACCGCTTCAAATTGTAACTCAATACACTAGTCTCATCAATCAAACTCATTCCCGTAATCAAACATAAATATATATTCCAAACATCATACACAAATTCATATACAAATTCTAAAATACTCAAAATCTAACGATTCAAATGTCTAAACCGACGTTTTCACATTCTTTCATCGATCTCCGTCAAACCCGGAGATAGGGATGAAAGAGGGGGTGAGCTCGGAAGCTCGTGGATAACACATTTATATACCGATAAATAAGTCAAATCATTTTAATAATCTTTTGCCAAACAGGGTAATTTTTCAAACTTTATAATTTTTCAAACAATTTCCTCAAACCCTTTTTTATATATATATTTTCAAACTTTTCATAGTAATCTCACTTTTCTTATTTTCAAAATTTCGAATTTTTCATAAACATGAATGCAACATTCGTAAACAAAATTGAAAACACATAACATATTAGAATGGTGCAGCTAGGTCCAAGCAGAACGCATCGCACATTCTCGCATAAGCGGTCTGTGCGGTACTGTGAAGCAGAACGTATTACACTTTTCCAAAGCGGTCCAATGTAGTCGTGAAAGGAGTCCGAACGGAGTCCGTGCCACTAATGAGGGTAGGGTGAAGGCTTTACACATAGAGACAATATGACTCACCAAAGGACCTACCAAACCCACATAACACATATCGAAAACGGAAATTCAAATTGCTCAAGGCACTTTCCAAATTTTTGATTTTCATATATTCACATAATACATACAATTAAATCACTCAATCAATCAATCAATAATTTCAGCACTTTACATAATTTAGCAATGCATACATAACAAAATGAACTCTCGAAATTTCTATTTTCTTTTCAAACATAATTCAATTTTGTAATAATTTTTGAAATCCTTTGAAATCACAATTTCAAACATTAACCAACCTTTCTTTTCAAACACTTACTAAAACAATAATGTATCAAAATCCAAAATTTTGCTTTCTTTAATTTTGAAAATTGCTTTCTTTAATTTTTCAAAATTGCATATTGCTCACAAATCAAAATATAAATATGCTACCCACCTTAAATGACGCCAAACACTTGATCCTAGCTCCAATTTGATCCTTGCTTCTTTCCTTCTTTCAATTAAATCGACCTAAATCATAATAACCCAAATTCACATCATAAATTTGCATAATTCCCAAAATTAACTATCGGAAATTCATAATTATCATATTTCCAAGCTATTTCAATCTCCAATTTTGAAAATCCCCAATTTTCAAAATTGGCCTAAACCAATACACCCAAATTAAATCTCATAAAACATAATTTCTTCAAAATTAATTCCATATTTCATCAATTCATGCTATTTTTGATGATTCTACACCTTTAATTCACAAAATTTGGGAAAACCCCCAAATCTCTAATTTGGCCTAAACCTCCAATTCATAATTTTTTCAAATTAAACTTCACCTAAAGCATAAACATCAAAATTAACTTAGGATATCTCAAATTCATCACTAATTCAAGCCATCTAAATCATCAATTTCAAAAACTCCCAAATTTTTACTATTCATCATCTTCCCCACTAAGCTTTCTCTCTCTAAAATCTTCCATAACCAAAATTAACTCATCAATCACAAAATAAAACTCATAGCACATAAACCTACATCATTTCTAATGATTCTAAACCAAAAACTTATCAAAAAATTCACAGTAGGAGAATTTCTCTTATCTCTTCCTCTCTTCATTTTCGAAATTTCTTGGTTCTCAAAGCAAGCTTTCTTCATTTCCAACCTTTTTCCCTCTTGGATCAACATGAAAATCCTAAAGAATCAAGTAGAAAAATTAAAATTAAGTTTTCTCTTTCTTCTTCTCTCTTCTCCCATACGAAAACCACTCTTCCTTTTCTTCTTATTTCTTCTTCTATTCTCTGGAAATTTCCAGCCACTTTCGTGGCTTTTAATATGCCAAAACGACATAACCATATGTGTTTCATTAAATGATGGTAAATTGACCATTTTGCCCTTACATTTACTTTATGCCATTCTCACTTGCGGGTCTGATTCGCACTATCAAGTTGAAGGAATTTGCTAAAACTTCCTTCTCAAGAAATGTTCATCTCAATCATACGAATCCAACGCCACCGACCGCGCTCAATTCCGATCACTATATCAAAAGTTATGCGCAAAACAGTTCGGAAATATCCATATTCTAACACATTTTCCATGTACGATTATTTCCGTCCAAAAATTCACATTCTTAATCCCAGATTTGAAACTCGATGTCTTCATAACAATTGTATCCTTATGTCTCAAGTTTAATTCAAAACAAGAATCGCCTCATTTCGATTCCCAGATCAAAAGTTATGCTCAAAACACTCCTAGGTGTTCCAAATCCAAAAACTGCATACGAATTTGGACTTCCATCCATAATTTGAGGGTCTTATGGACAAAATTGACATTTCATGTCTTCATAAGATTTGTAGCCCCTTGTCTTATCTTTATTTTGACTCAAGAATCACTTCAATCGGATCTCTACAGATCCCGAATTTCACAAAACACTGAACTATGCTCGGAAAATTTCCTAACTCACTTTGATTAAATTAATCACCATTAATTAAATCTCAAAACTTCACCAATTTTTCTGAGGATGTAGATAATTGTCTTAGGAATCCAACTCCGTAAGAATGAACTCAATCGGATGTCGGACGGAAAAGATATGAGTAAAACAGTGAACAAAGGTCGGATTGGAGGAGGAAGCAAGAAAACTGAAAGAGCAAAACGACGTCGATTAGAGGCGAGAATAGGGCACGGTCACCACGGCGATCGGACGTCGCCCTAGCGACCTTGAGCAAAATGCTCACCATCGCTTCTGGCGATGCGGCGTCGCCAGAGCGACGGCGGCGCTGAACGTTCGCCATCGCTATGGCGATACGCGTCATACTAGTGATGAGGATAAATCATTTTCTCTTTTTTTTCCTCTAAATTTCCAAAATTCATAATTTTAATCCCGAACTCCGATTTTGACAAAATTAGTCTCTATAGAAAGCTTAAAGAAAGCTCTACATCTTTCACGAAGGACATAAACTCAATTCAACTCCTTCGAAGTCCATTTTTCGTCAAAGATACTATTCTCTATACAAACTTGTAAAAATCATAACTTATTATTCGAGATCGAAAAATTGTATACTTTATATCGAAATAAAGATCAAAACAAACCCTTAAATTTTCATGAAGAATATCAAAGCTCAATTAACCTCTAACTAGGTTAATTTCTCAGTCAAAGTTTCAGTCATAATTAAAAGTCAAAAGTCAACCCTATCACACATAAACTTTGACTGATCATAACTTTCACTCCCGATATCGAAAAATCGCAAACTTTATGTCTACAGAAAGCTCTTAACGTACTCTACAAATTTTATGTAGATCATTTCATCAAATTTTGCCTCAAACAAAAGTCAACCTTCCAAGGCCAAAAAGTCAACTATTACACAATTTTTCATATTTTCACTCTTTCTCTTTTTAGTCATGATTTTCAACTCAATTTCAATCAACTCATCCACTTTATCATTTATATTTCTAAGTCAAAATGTCACTCAAAGTTCGGGGTCCAACATTTCTCCCCCTCTTAAAAGAATTTCGTCCTCGAAATCCACACTTACTTAAACTCCAAGTAACTCATTCTTGCATAAATTTCTTTCTAAACAATGATCATCAAGCACTTTTCTTACTAATTTCTTTCCAAAACTCATAATCAATTTCTTTTTCATCACATTTACTCTTCATACATATTCTCAATCTCTTCAAAATTTTCACTTCCTTAAATCATATACCACTCATATCATATCAAAACACTATATCTATAACTCATTATTTCTTCATATATGGGCACAAATTAATGGTCTATTTCTTAAGGAACCCTAATATGGTTCAATCATCATTATGTCATCATTCTTTCATCTATATCAATTCATCACAATTAATCAAGAAATTCTAATCTTAAGTTCCTCAACACATTCCGAAAATCAATCATATTCTTGACATCCAAATCGAACTAATCACATGAATTCGTCAAATAGTCATGCACATCAATTTCAAATTCCTAAAGACCATCATATTTCTTTCATCAAAATCAAATGACCACCTAGCACACTCTCACAAATTCACTCTTATCTTTACAAACTCGTATCAATTCCTTATTCATACTCATACGCCCAAGTAAGATCATATTACTGGGCTTTGATACCATAAATGTTGGGACCCGATCTGGGAACCGGATCCCAACCGGAAAAGCAGAACGAATGACGGAATCAATGGAAACGGAAGCGAAAGGAGACAGAAATTTCGGATCGAAATTTCGAATCAGAAACACAATGCGGAAGCCAATAGCAAAAATAAACTCAAATCACAACGTAATCAGAAGCAAAGCAAATGCGAATCGAATATAAAATCGAAACGAAGTAAATCGAAATGAATCAAACTAAAGTTTAACTGACCAAGCGGAATCAAAGGTAGCAAAGCGAATGCGAAAACAAACACTTAACTAAACAGATTCGACATCCGACAACAATTTTCAAAGGAAACGATCGATTGAACATAGTCGATTGAAACTCTAAGACGCTCCAAAATTCGGTATGAATTTTTTTCTTCCTTATTCTTATTTTCATGCGAAAACTCAAAACTAACCATATTCTTACACATTGGTATAAATCCCAAAAATCATATTCATACTTATTATTTTTATCGAATTTCTAAAAGATAACTACCGCTTTAATCCTAACCCAAACCTCGCAAGGTTCAAAATACACTTCTAAAAGCCCAAACAATCATACACATCAAAATCAACGGACCTCCGTCCGGATCTCAGCAGATAAACACAAACCTATTTCTAAACCGCTTCAAATTGTAACTCAATACACTAGTCTCATCAATCAAACTCATTCCTTAATCAAACATAAATATATATTCCAAACATCATACACAAATTCATATACAAATTCTAAAATACTCAAAATCTAACGATTCAAATGTAAACCGACGTTTTCACATTCTTTCATCCGATCTCCGTCAAACCCGGAGATAGGGATGAAAGAGGGGTGAGCTCTAAGCTCGTGGATAACACATTTATATACCGATAAATAAGTGAAATCATTTTTAATAATCTTTTTGCCAAACAGGGCGAATTTTTCAAACTTTATAATTTTTCAAACAATTTCCTCAAACCCTTTTTATATATATATATTTTTCAAACTTTTCATAGTAATCTCACTTTTTCTTATTTTTCAAAAATTCTCGAATTTTTCATAAACATGAATGCAACATTCAGAAACAAAATTGAAAACACATAACATATTAGAATGGTCTGCTAGTCCAAAGTAACGCATCGCACATTCTCGCATACGGTCCTGTGCGGTGCGGAATGAACGCGTATTACACTTTCGCAAAGCGGTCCATTAAGAAGTCGTGAAAGGAGTCCGAATCGAGCTCCGTACACTAATGAGCAGCGGGTAAAGGCTTTACACATAGAGACAATGACTCACCAAAGGACCTACCAAACCCACATAACACATATCGAAAACGGAAATTCAAATTGCTCAAGGCACTTTCCAAATTTTTGATTTTCATATATTCACATAATACATACAATTAAATCACTCAATCAATCAATCAATAATTTCAGCACTTTACATAATTTAGCAATGCATACATAACAAAATGAACTTTCGAAATTTCTATTTTTCTTTTCAAACATAATTCACTTGTAATAATTTTTCGTAAATCCTTTGAAATCACAATTTCAAACATTAACCAACCTTTCTTTTCAAACACTTACTAAAACAATAATGTATCAAAATCCAAAATTTTGCTTTCTTTAATTTTTGAAAATTGCTTTTAATTTTTCAAAATTGCATATTGCTCACAAATCAAAATATAAATATGCTACCCAATTCTAAATGACGCCAAACACTTGATCCTAGCTCCAATTTGATCCTTGCTTCTTTCCTTTTTTCAATTAAATCGACCTAAACCATAATAACCCAAATTCACATCATAAATTTGCATAATTCCCAAAATTAACTATCGAAAATTCATAATTATCATATTTCCAAGCTATTTCAATAACCAATACACCCAAATTAAATCTCATAAAACATAATTTCTTCAAAATTAATTCCATATTTCATCAATTCATGCTATTTTTGATGATTCTACACCTTTAATTCACAAAATTTGGGAAAACCCCCAAATCTCTAATTTGGCCTAAACCTCCAATTCATAATTTTTTCAAATTAAACTTCACCTAAAGCATAAACATCAAAATTAACTTAGGATATCTCAAATTCATCACTAATTCAAGCCATCTAAATCATCAATTTCAAAACTCCCAAATTTTTACTATTCATCATCTTCCCACTAAGCTTTCTCTCTAAAATCTTCCATAACCAAAATTAACTCATCAATCACAAAATAAAACTCATAGCACATAAACCTACATCATTTCTAATGATTCTAAACCAAAACTTATCAAAAATTCACAATAGGAGAATTTCTCTTATCTCTTCCTCTCTTCATTTTGAAATTTCTTGGTTCCCAAAGCAAGCTTTCTTCATTTCCAACCTTTTTCCTCTTGGATCAACATGAAAATCCTAAAGAATCAAGTAGAAAAATCAAAATTAAGTTTTCTCTTTCTTCTTCTCTCTTCTCCCATACGAAAACCACTCTTCCTTTTCTTCTTATTTCTTCTTCTATTCTCTGGAAATTTCCAGCCACTTTCGTGGCTTTTAATATGCCAAAACGACATAACCATATGTGTTTCATTAAATGATGGTAAATTGACCATTTTGCCCTTACATTTACTTTATGCCATTCTCACTTATGGGTCTGATTCACACTATCAAGTTGAAGGAATTTGCTAAAACTTCCTTCTCAAGAAATGTTCATCTCAATCATACGAATCCAACGCCACCGACCGCGCTCAATTCCGATCACTATATCAAAAGTTATGCGCAAAACAGTTCGGAAATATCCATATTCTAACACATTTTCCATGTACGATTATTTCCGTCCAAAAATTCACATTCTTAATCCCAGATTTGAAACTCGATGTCTTCATAACAATTGTATCCTTATGTCTCAAGTTTAATTCAAAACAAGAATCGCCTCATTTCGATTCCCAGATCAAAAGTTATGCTCAAAACACTCCTAGGTGTTCCAAATCCAAAAACTGCATACGAATTTGGACTTCCATCCATAATTTGAGGGTCTTATGGACAAAATTGACATTTCATGTCTTCATAAGATTTGTAGCCCCTTGTCTTATCTTTATTTTGCCTCAAGAATCACTTCAATCGGATCTCTACAGATCCCGAATTTCACAAAACACTGAACTATGCTCGGAAAATTTCCTAACTCACTTTGATTAAATTAATCACCATTAATTAAATCTCAAAACTTCACCAATTTTTTTGAGGATGTAGATAATTGTCTTAGGAATCCAACGCCGCAAGAATCAACTCAATCGGATGTCGGACGGAAAAGATATGAGTAAAACAAAGGAACAAAGGTCGGATTGGAGGAGGAAGCAAGAAAACCGAAAGAGCAAAACGACGTCAGACAGACGAGAATAGAAGTACAGTCACTACGGCGACCGGACGTCGCTTCTAGCGATGCGAAATAAAATGCTCACCATCGCTACTGGCGATGCTGCTGTCGCCCAGAGTGACGGCGGCGCTGAACGTCGCCATCGCTATGGCGATACGCTCGCGCCTAAGTGACGAGGATAAATCATTTTCTCTCTTTTTTTTTCCTCTAAACTTCCAAAATTCATAATTTTAATCCCGAACTCCGATTTTGACAAAATTAGTCTCTATAGAAAGCTTAAAGAAAGCTCTACATCTTTCACGAAGGACATAAACTCAATTCGACTCCTTCGAAGTCCATTTTTCGTCAAAGATACTATTCTCTATACAAACTTGTAAAAATCATAACTTATTATTCGAGATCGAAAAATTGTATACTTTATATCGAAATAAAGATTAAAACAAACCCTTAAATTTTCATGAAGAACATCAAAGCTCAATTAACCTCTAACTAGGTTAATTTCTCAGTCAAAGTTTCAGTCATAATTAAAAGTCAAAAGTCAACCCTATCACACATAAACTTTGACTGATCATAACTTTCACTCCCGATATCGAAAAATCGCAAACTTTATGTCTACAGAAAACTCTTAACGTACTCTACAAATTTTATGTAGATCATTTCATCAAATTTTGCCTCAAACAAAAGTCAACCTTCCAAGGCCAAAAAGTCAACTATTACACAATTTTTCATATTTTCACTCTTTCTCTTTTTAGTCATGATTTTCAACTCAATTTCAATCAACTCATCCACTTTATCATTTATATTTCTAAGTCAAAATGTCACTCAAGGTTCGGGGTCCAACACTATGACTAGGGATAATTTAGATACTGACATAATTACACATGATAAGAATCTCAGTAGTATGATCACATCATAATTTCCTTCATGCTATGTCATATATCATGGACTTCATTAATTTGCTTATTGATCAATATCAGTTCATAAATAATGAACAGCAACGTAATGAAATATGCCTTTCTTTATTTATTCATAAAGGCTATACACAAATTTGTACAAAATGCGCTAAAAGCGATTGCCTTTAGGGCACTACTCTAACACCTATTAATTGAAACGTCAATCTACGTGACAGAAGAAATCTGTGCAATTAAAAAGGAGGAGATTGTTAAGTCAAAACAACTTTACATAAATGATTTCGATGAAGTACAAATAATGATGAAAAGCGCATAATGAAAATGCATTTAAGAAAAACAGACGGAAGCTATTGAAAAGCAGACGAAAGTTGAAAAGCAGACGGAAGCTGAAAAGTAGACGGAAGTTGAAAAGCAGATGGAAGGAAAAGTAGACGGAAGCAAAAGCAGGCGAAAGCAAAATAATGGAATAAAAACAGACGGAAGTTGAAAAGTAGACAAAAGAAGGAAAACAGACATAAGTTGAAAAGGCGAAAACAAAAGGCATTTCAGAGTGAAAAGGCATTTAAAGAAAAAATGCGAGCGAGTTGAAAAGGCATTTCAAGTAAGACAATCAAAGTAGGACGATAAAAGTTAGACGAAGTGAAAGTAAGACGATGTCGAAGTAAGAAGATAGAAGTGAGATGATAGAAGTAAGACGATCAAAGTAAGACGTTGAAAAGCTGAGGAAAGAAGAAAAACAAACGGAAGTTGAAAAGCAGACGAAAGCAAAAGCAGATGGAAGCTGAAAAGCAGACGAAAGAAGAAAAAACAGACAGAGTTGAAAAGCAGACGGAAGTATGACGATCAAAGTAGGACGATAAAATTTAGACGAAGTGAAAGTAAGACGATGTCGAAGTAAGATGATAGAAGTGAGACGATAGAAGTAAGACGATCAAAGTAAGACATTGAAAAGCAGACGAAAGAAGAAAAACATATGGAAGTTAAAAAACAGACGAAAGCAAAAGCATATGGAAGTTGAAAAGCAGACGAAAGAAGAAAAACAGACGGAAGCAAAAGGAGTCGCAAGAAAAAGCAGACGAAAGCAAAAGCAGACGATGAGCCATACTTGAGAGAAAAATAATTTACGAATTATGTAGAGCTATCTTACTGTAACAAAGCTAAAAAATTGACTTAAGAGGAGAAAGTAGACGGAAGCGAAAGGGGACGAAAGCAAAAGCAGACGATGAGTCATACTTGAGAGAAAAATATTTAGCGAATTATGTAGAGCTATCTTCATCAGAATAAAGCTCAAAAATGAATCATTAACTTCTCTCAACCTTTATCTCTCTTATCTTTCAAAGTTCAGGTATGAATTGTTTGATTGAAGTTAAGAGGAGAAAGGTTTCAAAGTTTAAATATAGACGTATCAGTGAACCGTCAGGCATCTGAAAGAAAGACGGAGTTACAAATATGCGATGAAATGTTATTATGATTATATATGTAAATATAATAAGAAATATATATATTAGTGATTCGTTTTATTTAATATATTTATGTAAATAGTATGATTCCTATTAGGTATAATTAAATTTTTGCCTTAAACCAGAGGTAGATTAACTTGAAAATCATATGAAATCATTCAAAAGACACCATAATGTGACATTAAAAGTTTATGAGAATCTGGGTTTTTTCCTATTATGATGGATGTCTGTGGTGGACTGTGCATCTAATTACCGCGTACATTCAGTGCTGCCGATCGGCTTATCCATTTGATATCCATTTTATCGTCTGACTTTCACTCCGTCTTACTTTTATGTCGTCTTATTTTCACTTCGTCTTTACTTCTATCGTCTTACTTTCACTTCGTCTTTACTTTTAAAAATAACACGAAGCGATATGTCAGACGAATTGGAAACTGAGACGAAGTAGTTACCATATTATGCAATCTAATATTACAATTCTTGAAGATACAATCTTGGTGAACGCATTTACAATCTTCCTATTGTCTGCACTACGCCTTCTTTATTTGAGGCATCCTTTTTCAGATTTTATCGTCTTACTTTCACTCCATCTTACTTTTATATCGTCTTACTTTCACTTCGTCTTCACTTCTATCGTCTCACTTTCACTTTGTCTTTACTTTTAATCTTTACTTTTAAAAATAACACGAAGCGATATGTCAGAAGAACTGGAAACCGAGACGAAGCAGTTATCATATTATGCTATCTAATATTACAATTCTTCAAGATACAATCTTGGTCAACGCATTTACAATCTTCCTATTGGATTACAAGTAGTTGCTATATGGACTGAGACTAACGATGAACAATATGATAAATCTCCTTATATTCAAGTCTGCACTACGCCTTCTTTGTTTGAGGCATCCTTTTTCAAATTTTTCTCCCCTAAATGTAGGTGCTCCAAGTTTGTGCCATAGAATATAGACTGACACTGACAATGAAGAACATGATAAATCTCCTCATATCCAAGTCTGCACTACGTCTTCTTTATAGACAAAGAGACTTTAGAGTGTTATCCAAAAACTGATTCACACATCCGACGTCCGACGTGGAGTTGGCCAAGGGTGGGAACACATTCGACGTCGAGTTGGCCTTGGGTGGGAACACATCCGACGTAGAGTTGGTGAACACTGATAGACATGATAAATCTCCTCATATCCATGTCTCCACTACGTCTTCTTTATTTGAGCCATCCTTTTTCAGAATGGCAACATGATAAATCTCCTCATATCCAAGTTTGTTGTAGGCCAAGAGTTGGTGAACACTGATATTCTTTCGACAGCAACAACAGTCGACAGCAACAATAGCGAAACTCCAAAAACATCTGTACACACAAAAAAAAGCTTAAAGAAGATTTACAAGTAACAGAGGAATACAAGTAACATGAAGCGAAAACTAAGAGCAACTGAAAACTGAGACGAAGCGGTTACAACATCCGACATCGAGTTGGTGAACAACCTTATGCTAGGTTCAAGATACAACATCCGATGTCGAGTTCAGAACACCGATACTCTTCGACAAAGAACAACAAGAGATGTGAACAACACCACGACAACCACGACCACCGCCACAAAGATAAAAGAAGATGAGCAAAAAAGAAAACTGACTAAAGCTGGAGACACACTCCAAAAACATCTGTACAAACCAAAAAAAGCTTAAAGAAGATTTACAAGTAACAGAGGAATAAAAGTAATATGAAGCGAAAACTAAGAGCAACTGGAAACTGAGACGAAGCGGTTACAACATCCGACGTCGAGTTGGTGAACAACCTTATACTAGGTTCAAGATACAACATCCGACGTCGAGTTGGTGAACACTGATACTCTTTCAACAGCAACAACAGCTACGACAACCACGGCCACTGTCACAAAGATAAGAGAAGATGAGCAAAAAAGAAAACTGACTAAAGCTGGAGACACTCCAAAAACATCTGTACACACAAAAAAAAGCTTAAAGAAGATTTACAAGTAACAGAGGAAACCACTGATACTCTTTCAACAGAAACAACAGCTAAGACAACCACAGCTGGAGAAGGCAGAGTAAGACAAGGACGGAGAGGAAAAATAAAGAGAGAGAAAGGACATAACATAAATGAACAGATATGAACACATATAAGCAGTCACAAGGGCATGCATTGCACGGCTGCGTGCGTGGTCGCCTCACAAAATATTGCATCAGAATATTAGGTCAAAAGATTGCGTGTATATCGCGCGAAGACACAACATTCAATAAACAAAAAAAGAAGGAGGAAAATTAACCACAGCACAAAATATTGCATCAGAAGATTGGGTCAGAAGATTGCGCGTATATCGCGCGAAGACACAACATTCAATAAACATAAAAAAGAAGAAGAAGAAGAAAAAGAATATAAGCCGTTGGATTAAATGGACGATAGGGATCGATTCTGTGGTCGTCCATCCTATTCGCTATTAGTATAGATATTTAATAACATCTATTAAATTTGTCTTTAATGGTTTTTCACAAACAACGCAACATCTATTAAATGCATGGAGTTTTTTCTTTTTTTTTTACAAAGGAAAACTCAAACTCGAAGAAAAACGAGCTATTGTAGTACTCTATAGTACGCTGCTCCTTGCGAGTCACGGTGAATGATCTCTAATACTGCCATAAGAGACTCCTGAAAAACATGTATGTTTGGGCTGGCCAGAACTGTTAGAGCTACCAGAAAATCTGCGCATTGATTCTCTTTCCGATGCACGTGTTGAATATACACTTGCCAATCTTATTAGAGTAATTTACGGGTATCAGTCAACAAAAAATTGTTAACATCAATCGCTATATTAGAAGAGGATAGGATGTTAAGGATTTCCAAAGAGTCCACTCCTAACATGCTCGGCAATACCCAAAGGATCAAGCTAAAGTAAGGCCCGAGTGGATTCTCCATAATTCGACTGTTAGAACCGAGCTTCTTCGAATGTATTGAGTAAATCCTCCGCAACACTGCCCTGTCCAATCTCGAATTACTCCACCCGCAGAAATGAGGTTCGACCTTTGTTTAACTGCTCTATCCTCCGCAACACTGCCCTTTTCAATACTTAATATGATTATGGTTAAATTGAAAGGACTACTTCTTTAAAAGTAGAATGAAACAATTATATCTCTTTTCAAAAAATAAAAAAGAAAGAGTATATTTTATCTCTTCTTCTAGTTTTTATCGAAGTACAAAATGAAAGAGTATCATAGGCTTATTCAATTCTTCGTAAGTGTTTCTTTGTACACATCACACAGACCACCTCACTTCATGAGTTCTTAACATTTATTGTTTTTCAAAACTTGAATGAAGCAATGCATCCTTTCGTTTTCGTTTTGTTTTGTAAAACCACAACAAAACTACCCACGCCAAAATCATGGAATTTATTGCCTTAATAACTCTGTGTTATTCAAAAGTTGCTAAAAAAATCTTGACATATAAAAATTAGCAAAAAATACTCTGAGTTAAAATTTTATTAACTCACAGTCCTTTAAGTGTGGAGGAACAACACACGGCTAAGGATTTTTTTTGCAGCAAAATTGAAAACATAAGGTTAATAGAGTAATATTTTATATCTCAGGATTTAATTAGCTACTTTCGTATAACACAGGGGTCGCTACAGTAATTTTGTCCAAAATCATGTGATTTCTTTTGTTTTCATTTTTGTTGTTTTTTTTAATTAAATTATTATTATTATTATTTATAAAATAAAACAATTTTATTTTATTCACTTATTTTATACAAGAGAATTTCTAATATTAATTATATTTTTTGTACTAGCAAAAATATAATAATATATCATATAAATTATTTCATAATAAATTAAATAATTATAAATAGGAAATATTACACTCAGAATTTGTGATCACATAGGTTCATCAGTAAATAATCCAATTAATTACTAATCAAGGTTGACGTCTAATAACACTCCTCAACGATCGGATAATGTGAAGTAATAATCTTACAAACATAACCTGGTTAAGGATAATATATTATTATCTTTCATCATTATAACTCTGGATTATACTAAGGTATGATTTAACTGTCAAATCCTATTAGATAACTAATTATTCTACATGTTGACCATTAATGATTGGTGAATGACTTAGAAAACTCTTTTTCTTCACTCTTTCAAATACTCTGGCCAAGATCTTGAAAAACTATTAAGATCAATGACAACATAGAGCTCAAACTCATTACCTAGAGTTGATGGATTCTATGTTGACTTACCACTAATCAGATAAGTACTTAATTATATCCAATGATTATTCAACTAGCATTTTTACACACTAGGTGTCTGACATCAAAACATAATAAGTGATCTATTGATTCCTATGATTATCTCAGGTCACAGGAAAAATATACATTTAAATCTTTACGATAATATCCCACTTGATAGTTTATAGGTAATATTAACTATTGATAATTTTCAGCTTTATTGGTTCAATAATTATATCTCCATATGCATCATTTATATATATAACTAGTAAATAAAATCTATTAATATCTATCTAATAAATACTATTACATATATATTGATCTAACCGAGCATTATAATTTTATTTGATGATCCTATAATTAAGAACACTTTCAGATTAAACACTAAAGAGTTGACTCTCATTATCATAATCTCTATTATGATAACAAGTATATATATTTAACCAAGGACTTATCATATTAGAATAAAAACAATAAATATAATATGATAATAAAATCATTTCTCATATTATTAAACAAAGTTAGTAATTATAAAACAAAAATCTTCAATTTATTATATAACGCGATTGGGTGATGGATATAACTCCAACACTGTAATGCTGAATTCTTCTGACTTATCCGTTTTCATAAATTTTGTCCTGATTAGAACCATCAATTCTTCTATTCTTGGTTGGCGAAACTGGGAATTAGCTCAAATGCGTTACCTAGATATGATCTCACGTCTTCGCTTGATATATAGAGCTTACCTCTGAAAGTGTGTGCTAATATGAAAATTAGGGTGAATGATTGAAGCTAATTTCCGAGTCTATATGGATGAGATGGTTGTAATGCAACCAGCACTCTCAATTAAACATAATAGGCATCTGTAATGGATAATAGTCCAGCCCAACAAGAGAAGCTCATGAGGCACACACCGAGAGAGCTTCCCGAATCTTCCTCACAGCTGGATATAACAAATCTTCAACAGACTATGAAGAATAAATTAGTTAAATGTTGTCTGTCAATTGATTCCTTGTATCTATAAATACAAATGTATCAAACAAATATGAATGATTTTGACTCTCGATACAAATGAGTCATTCTCACGTAAACCAGTCTCCTTCTTCCGATCCTCTTCGTCTATTTCATCTTCTTCCTTTCTTCTTGAAATCTCTCATGGTATCGAGCCATCGTCAAACGACAATGGCGTAAACACAAAATCAATCTACACCCATCACCCAATCCATTTCGGATCACATCGAACATACCACCTCTCAAATCCTAAACCAATTAAACACAAACTTGCCCAAACTAGCAAAACACTGAATATTCAACAAGTCAAGCTTGACAGAAACAACTATATCATCTCGAAAACCCAGATTCTACCCACAATCCAAGCCTTAGACCTTGAAGAATTTATTCTTCAACCTAACAACATACCACCAGAATTCATTACACAAAATGGACACAACGTCAAAAACAGTGATTATCTAGTCTGGAAGAAGGCAGACAAACTCTTAATGAGCTGGTTAATCTCAACGATCAGCGATAACCTCATTGGCCAAATCACACAATGCAAGTCTTCCTTTGAAATCTGGACACGATTGGAGAAACACTTCAGTCAACAATCAATGGCAAAAGTTATGCAACTCAGAAATCAACTACAAACAACTAGAAAGGGAGGAGAATCTGTCACAGATTTTGTGCTCAAAATCAAGAATATCGGTGATGAGTTACTAGCAGCTGGAGATGATATTAAGGAGAAAGATCTTATAATGAGTGTTCTAAACGGTATTGGTCATGAATTTGATTCTGTAGTGGTACTCATTTCCTCTCAATTAGAAACTGTTTCTCTTGAAAACACTCAATATCAGCTAATGCTTCATGAGCAACGGATCACTCAACTGAATAGCAACACAAAGTCTGGATTTCTGAGTAATGCTGATCTAACTGAGCTCCACACTCCCAGAAAGAGAGGAGGTGAAAGATTTGGAAGCAGAGGTCTACGAGGCAGAGGAAGAGGTAGAAATGGTGGACGTTTTGGTTTTGGCACTAGACTCCACTGTCAAATCTGTGCAAAACCTGGACACTCAGCCATTCAATGCTATTATAGGTTTGATCAAAATCTTCAATCAAACTTCAGGATGAACAACCCAGGAGCTCAAAAATCTCAACCTTCCTTTGGCCCATACAATCCAACTCCAAAACTTCAATCAGGTAACATGGCACACCTATTTTCTTCAACTGATCAGGGTCCCTACTTTGAAGGTGAAGTCCCAGATACCAACTCAAACCAAGGCTCTCAAGATACAAAGAATCATGCAGATTACTCCTACAACTCAGCCTATATTGCATCACCGTAAATAAGTGGAAGATCAGCTTGGTATGCAGATAGTGGTGCCACGAACCACATCACCTCTCAGCTAGGTAATCTGACCATAACGTCACCTTACTCAGGTAATGACTTCCTGTTTGTAGGCAATGGTGCAAAGTTGGTGATAACACATATTGGTCAAACACATATCATGTCATCTAATCCACGCAAACCCATTTTACTCTTAAAAGATATCCTACATGTACCCAACATAACCAAAAACTTACTCAGCATTTCGAAATTTACCAAAGACAACAATGCTTATGTTGAGTTTTTTGGCAATGAATGTGTGTTTAAGGATCTGGCCACAAAGGAAATACTACTCAGAGGAGTTCTTAAAGGAGGACTATATGAAGTAGAGTTCAAGAAGATCAATGGAAACCGTGCTCAAAGAAAGCCCAGCCATGCAAAACTACCGAATACTCAGCATGTACTACTTGCTACTAAAGACTCTGTCACTAGATGGCATGAAAGATTGGGGCACCCTGCTCTCAAACTTGTTCACTTTATCCTTAATAAAAACGGTATTCCTTTTACCAATACGGTTGAGCAATTTTGTGAAGCTTGCAAACTAGGCAAAATGCATAAGTTACCTTTTGAAACTAAAAACAGCAGAGCTTCGAAACCTCTGGAATTAATATTAACAGATTTATGGGGACCTGCACCGACCATATCCACTGATGGGTACAGGTACTATGTGGTGTTTATAGACTCATTCTCGAGATACTCATGGTGTTATCCCTTGAAACTCAAGTCTGATGTGTTTGATGTATTTGTTAAGTTCAAAAAGATGGTGGAAAATAGTTTTGAATGCAAAATAAAATGTCTACAAACAGATATGGGAGGAGAGTTCAAACCTATAATGACTATTTGGTGAATGAGGAGTCATCAGAAGATATTCATGCCCATACTCACATGAGCAAAACGGCATATTGAAAGAAAACATCGAGCTATAGTGGAAACCGGACTTACTCTTCTTGCCTTTGCTCACATGCCTTTAAAATCTTTGGGTTGATGCTTTTCGACAAAGAATCTAAGGCTTAATGACTACCATCAAAGGCTATAGGAGATGCAGATTCCACTAAATACTCTTTCGTAAAAAGGTTGATTACACCTATCTCAAAGTTTTGGTGTGCTTGTTATCCTTATCTAATGGACTACAACAAGCACAAATTGACTTCCACACAAGCAAATGTGTCTTCATTGGGTACATTTCAACACACAAAGGATATCGATGCCTTCATAGATCAGCAGATCTACATCTCACGGCATGTGATATTTGATGAAACCGACCTACCTTTTGGCACTATTTTCGGCGGTACAAAGTCCTCAAATGACAACACCTTCGCAACATTTCACCAAAGAATTGCAGCTTCTCAAATACTAAAAGAAACAAGTGGCGATTCACTTTACATCGTGATCCACCGACAAGCAACTAGATTCTCAACAGATAAAACACACGAGACCATCTCCTCTAACCCCGACATCCGCCATAATTCTACATCACCCACCTACCACTATAATTCCCATCCCATGGCCCACGCAGACACCTCAAACCAACCCCAACCTAACCCATCTCACTATCAACATCCAGATCTTCCATCGACCCCAACAACCAAGCACCAAGCCAAAGAACCCATTCCATGATAACAAGATCACAAGATGGTATTTTCAAACCAAAATCCTACATGCAGCCTACTTCCTATGACACACCTAATACACCCTCCAAGCTATCCTCTCCTCATTGGCTTCAAGCTATGAACGATGAATTCAAAGCCTTGCAACAGAACAATACTTGGACACTTGTCCCGTATCAACCTACTATGCACTTAGTTGGGTGCAAGTGGGTCTATCGCCTCAAACAAAACTCAGACGGATCAATCCTCAAGCACAAGGCCAGGCTGGTGGCCAAAGGATTTCACCAATTGGCTGGCCTCGACTATCATGACACCTTCAGTCCTGTAGTCAAAGGCACAACCATCGTAATAATTCTCACCTTACCGTAACTTCACAACCGGAGATTCAACAACTAGACATCAACAATGCCTTTCTCAATGGCGACTTAGAGGAGACAGATTCATGGAGCAACCCCCTACTTTGCGGACCTCGGAAACCCTCTTACGTGTGTAAACTTAACAAAGCTATCTATGGGTTAAAGCAAGCTCCACAGGCGTGGTTCACCAAGTGAAATCGGCTCTCGTCCCACCGGGTTTCCACAACTCCATGTCGACACGCCCTTGTTCATCAAACACCCAAAGGTGACATCATTTACTTACTAGTCTATGTCGATGATATACTAGTAATCGGAAGCAGCCCCAACCGGTGACAAACACTCTTACCTTTCTTGAGAGGACATTTCTCTTAAACTTCGGGACCATAAGCTATTTCCTTGGCTTTGAGGTCCACGTAAACCATAACGGTCTTCTTCTAACCCAATCTAAGTATGTCACGAGATCTTCTCAAACGAACCAACATGTTGAATCGCAAACCTTGTCCCACTCCAATGAATGTCTCTCAAAAGCTATCAAAATTAGATGGTGATCCCTTCGATGAACCCTCACTCTATCGCAAAGACTATTGGTACTCTCCAAGACTCACAAATACTCGACCAGATATCTCCTTCTCAGTTAACAAACTTAGCCAATTCCTACACACTCCCACAACAACTCATTGGCGGGCTTGCAAACGGCTCCTACGATACCTCAAAGGAACAATTAACCTTGGTCTTTATTTTAAACCAGCAACTCACTTGAACTTGGAAAGCTTTGCCGATGCTGATTGGGCCAGATCGATGATAGAAGAAGCATCACTGGCTTCAGTGTTTTCCTAGGAGGCAACCTTATTAATTGGAGCTCACGCAAACAACAAGTAGTTGCAAGATCAAGCACCGAAGCGGAGTATAGAGCCATGGCTCTAGCCACTACTGACATCCTATGGACACACTCCCTTTTTAAAGAACTGCGCCACCCAATTCCAGCTCCTTGCATCATCTGGTGTGACAACGCAAGTGCCAACTCCTTAGCAAAGAACCCAGTCCTTCACTCAAGGACAAAACACATTGACATTGATACTCACTTCTTACGGGAGAAAGTAGCAAATGGTGTTATTGAACCAAGGTACATACCTTCAACTCTGCAAATCGCAGATACATTGACAAAGTCCTTGTCCACAAACCAGTTCTTACTGCTTCGGTCCAAACTGAACCTGATCTCCCTACCAGAGTTCAGTTTGAGGGAGGATGTAATGGATAATAGTCCAGCCCAACAAGAGAAGCTCATGAGGCACACACCGAGAGAGCTTCCCGAATCTTCCTCACAGCTGGATATAACAAATCTTCAACAGACTAACTGAAGAATAAATTAGTTAAATGTTGCTGTCAATTGATTCCCTTGTATCTATAAATACAAATGTACTGAAACAAATATGAATGATTTTGACTCTCGATACAAATGAGTCATTCTCACAGAAACCAGGTCTCCCTTCTTCTGATCCTCTTCGTCTATTTCATCTTCTTCCTTTCTTCTTGAAATCTCTCAGCATCAACTACAAGAATGTCCTTTTCATTCTCTGCAGGTTGCATTCCACATTCGCTTGAGCAGCCACAACAACACAAAGTAATAGCGAATGGCCTTGCAGCTTAGCACGGTGAAAATTCTACAACTGAAACTCCATGACAACAACTCGTAATTTTCTTTTCTTTTCTTTTTTTTTGTGGGTACGTCGCAATTGGAATTGGATAGTTTTTTAACACCCAATATTCCCTTGCACTTTCCAAGATTCCTGGGTAATGAACTTGTATTTTACCACTATGTATGAACTTGAAACTAAGGGGAGAGTTTTTGTCTGCATTGACACATCGAATGACAAGAATCATATCAGCAATTAATCACTTCCTGGTTTATCAACTTCACAATGTAAACAAGTTTTGGCTGAAACAAGGTACATTACAGAAATGCAGACAAGCATGCGTGTTAGTTTTGTATCTTTCTAGTAGATAAGCTCCACAAGATCCTAACCTATGCATAAATTTCAGTAACTAGACTTTCTACTACTTGTTTCTTAGCTCCTCAACGTCAGAACATCAATCACAGCAATTTCCTCGAAGAATTGAAAGCTCAAGATGTTTCAGAAGACAATCATTGATGTCTCTCAGCCACCGTTATGGGACAATGTGATGTTGATTGGTGATAATTGCTTAACAAGGGAATCCTCCCATTAAAAGCATCAGTAGTCAAATTTGTTGAATCCATCATACTGGTGGATGTTTTATGCAAAAGCTCCAGAAGAGACAAAAATATTTCAACCCTTGTTACGTGAGTCTTTGCCTGCAAAACATGTGACCTCGCTTATTATGCACAATAATAATTCATAAAGTCCACAAACAAAATTCGGTAGTGTCTTTAATACCTCAACAATGAAGCGACCCCATATTTTATCTTCTCTCGTTTCCATAACCCCCTGCCATATATTCAAACCAAAGTCTCTTATTGCATCTGCAATCTCAAGAAAAAGGCCCCGATCCTCACACACCATCTGCAAATTAATAAAGGAAAAAATATATACTGGAGTCAGATGTTAAGGTCCATAACGGGCACACAGGAAAGAATTCTCAAATTCTGTATCTTATACCTCTATTAAAATTAGGCCAGCTGGACCAAGTTCTTCAACTATAACAGGGCAAGCCATGGTTTGTTCACCGATTTCCAGTGCCCACATAGCACCAGCACTACGTTTCATGTCATTTTCCAGAACTGTAATGTTTTCCTGGCCAAACAACTATATATAAAAAGATTATCAAATAGGATCACAAGATGTAAGCTTGTTTCCTTGAGTAGAATGAAAGACATTAAGTAGACCCACAGAGCTCCTTACCTTTGGTTGATTAGTTTGCTTCAGCTTATCTGCACATTTTGTTACACTTTGCAAGAAAAGCATGTGTTTGATGGTGCGGTCCAGTAAAGAGTCAATACTACACTGTCATATGAAAAATATGGGAATACATCAGTAATGCACTCTCAATACTCCTGATATCTCGAAGCAACTTATTTCATAACTCCCTCCCTCAAAAGAAAAGACTTAAGATTGCATACCTTTGTGCTGTCAGGGATAATTCCTCTCAACTCTTTGATTCGATCCTGAATCTGTTGACGATCTTTTGGCCTTGGTCGATTACTTTCTCCAGGCCTAGCTCTTTTCTTCATGGCCTTTCCCTGCTCCTCAAGCTTCTTAGGTCTCTCCAAAACAGTATTATGAGTGCTGATGCTGTAGCTATCATCAATCCATAAGCCAACCTGTGACTTTGGAAAGAACTCTTTCCTTGATAGATCCTTTGTTGCGCCCAAACTGTCAAAATTCTGCCTAGTTATATCACTAGAGCACAAAAGAGAGACTGAATGAACTTGATTATCAATGCCCATTGGAGTTCCAATTCTTCTTTTCTTGACAGTAGATACCTGATCACTAGTACTAGATTTAGAAACACAAGTAGAATTACTACCGCCATCTAGAAGCTCTTCAATTCCTAACTCCGAGAACAATCCTTTCCTTGGGCTAAGGATGGAACCAGCATCCAACTTTGGCGTGCCTTTTGAAGCGCTTGTGCTAACATCAAAGAGATTACAACCCATCACTGGCTTCAAAAAATTTTCGCAATAACCCCCATCTTGGCCACACCAAACTTCCGGTCCTAAACCTTCTAATGGGTTATCATCACCATTAGCAATTACAGAGTTCTGAAATACATCAGAAAAAGTACTATTGGCAATGGAACTTTTCACTGAATTAACAGGATGTTTGAACAAATTGTCCAGTAAAATATCTCCAACCACATGAGATGTTGAAGTAACTCTTGTTGACTGCAACACATTCTCAATCCCCATGTTTTTCATCCCACTAATGCTTGGCGATGGAGTAAACCACTCAGAAGGATCATCAATTGAACTGTAGTAGGATATATCTGTTGTTAAATCACATAGTTCAAAACCTTCAGGCAGTCTCTCCAAGCTAGTTTCTCTTTGCGGAAGTTCACCAAGTGTCTCGTTTATTAAGGAAACAGAACTCTGGTCTTCAACAGATCCTCCAAATTTTTGCTGTACAGCTTTTTCCAGATTAACCAGTTCTCCAGTTTCACTAAAAGAAGCTGAAGTTGAGACCCCTTGAGAGGTCCTGCAAGAAAGTGGAGTACTTGCACTTTTAAGAAATACATTTGGAGACTCCTGGGTCCCCATTTCCAATGGCCTTTGAAACTGTGTTGAGGTCATAACAGAACAATCATCGCTACACATTTTTACCCCAGAAGTTTTCCTATCTGGCTTGTTAATAGGAAATGCAGATTGTGTAGGTAGTTGTAGGAAATGAGCTCCAAAATTAACAGATTTGTGTGCTTGAGCTTCAATATAATCTGCATGCAATTGATTGGGAGTAGACAATGTGTCCGAAAAGGGGCTTATTCTTTCTTGTTGAGCATCTGGTGTGAAAGCTGAGAAATCAACAGGCCATATTGAAGACTGAGTTATTTCCTTGAGGCCATTGGAGCTGCCCCAGTTTATGGCTGCGATATTCCCATTGCAGAAAGAAGCAAACCATTCATTTAAGTCAAAACTTTCATAGTTCAAGGATAAAGGAGTTAAAACTGGTAAAGTAACTCCACTGTTGTGTTCCATCTCCATAAGTGACGCTTTTGTTTGCTCCAAAAGCTTGTCTCTGAGATCGACAACAATAATAGGTTAGAAGTAACATCATTTTTATCATCACATAGATGGATATTACGCTCTCATATCAAGAACAGTAACAACAATAGAGGGTTAAGATCAACATGTTAGCATTTTAGATCTTTCAGACAATATTTGGAACAGGTGAAACTCATAGTTTTCAGCATTCCAGTGCTTCATAGCTGGCCAGATCTGGTCTTTCCAGTAGGCATCTTTGACAGTTAGTGACCCTTTTTAACATCTCAAAAAGCAGATCCCAATGTCAAAAAACAGTAGTCATGCCATTAGAACAGTTGAAAATTAAAAACAATAGTTGCATTCAGCCGCATCACACCAATTAGTGAAGGATACAACTTAAGTCCTCAAATTAGAGCTTGTCCCAATCAGAAACAGTTCAATAATATGCTGTAATATTGGTACCAAAACCTGTGTCAATGCATGTGAAATGACGGATTTATTCAATCATTCTGATTATGATAATTTTTTAAATCTTGTGAGCAAGTATCACGCTGGTAAGGTAAAAAAATAAGGTAATTTCTCTTCAATGTTAATTTGCGAAATTTTCTTCTTCCCTCAGAAAATTAGAGTTAACGTCATCAATCACGCTACTTTGAAACAAATGCCACTTTAGCAAAAGGTCGGCCTCGCCATCAATCACAAACAAGTAGATTCATCCATTAACGGGAACTTTCAGGTCACATAATCGTTTATTAAAATTGCAGCAAAGAAAACTTTTAAGCCAAGGTCATCAAATTCCCAAGCCAACACAAAAAGTGAAACGTTTTGACAAAATGAGTATTCAACGAAGTCTGAACCATTGCTTTTATTGATAAGAAAAAGCATATGTAAAGAATTCTCTGGTAGAAAATAGGAAAGGAATGAGAAGGAACTCACATGAAATTTCTCTTAGGACTCCACGACCTTGAGACCACCTACTACTTAAGAAAGACTCTTAAGCGTCTCCTTTTACCTGCATTTACTTACCACCAATTTGGCTGGCCGAAGAAACTTAGACAGAGCAAAGCGAGCAGTGGAGTGGGTGTTGCAGAGATTTAGTAGAAGGAAAGGAAATGACCTCTCTCTTTCTTTTCTGTGTATAATGGACATAACATAAACATATATATAAGAAACAAGGGTCGTTTTCGAGCTTCGGGTTTTGTGCGTGCTTCTCTATCTCTTTATGTCTTTTGAGAACAAAGCATGAAAGAGTAAAGAGCGAGATGCTTGAGCATTGACTGTGCTTAATATCTTTGTCTTAATATTTCCCGGCTACCGGTCCCACATGGATCTTATCACCCTTCTTTTGTTCTTTTACTGTCTTGTACCTATAAAGTAAAAGTAAAAAGTTCTGTTTTCTTTTCCTATTCAAAAGGTTAACTGGTGCCCAAATTCTTATCTTGAAACAATCCAATGTTATGTATACAATGTAACATTTAAAAAAAAACAAAACTTAGAATAAGCCAAAATATATGGTTTTATGTTTGTCCAAGGTGCTTGTTGGTACATTCTTTTGTTTTTGTTTTGAGTTTATCCGTTAGATTGTTTTAACTTTAATTAATATTGAAATAGAACCGAGGACAAAAATGCTCTTATCTCGTTCTAAAACAATCCTTTCATTTAAAAATCACCTAAATATTTATCCATCGGAATTTTTTTTGTCAAACTAGTTAACCAATTTTCCTGCCTGAAAACTCTCATATTACTCCATGCCTTATAGGTATGGAGTAAATCTGAACCGATGCTTCAGTCAAATAACCACCCCAATCCCCCAACTTCCACTTTGGTCATCGTCTTTGAACCACTAGTTTTAGAAACTAACCATAATCGAACCACAATTGTAACCAAAAAAAAATTAAAAATTTTTATTCAGATGTTGATAATTGAATAATTTGAATAAAAATAGAAATACGAATCGTATAATAAGAACTCATACCTGATTCGAGTTTCCTGTTGAAATCCTTTGACAATCTTTTCGATTTGTCAACTACGAGTTGTTCACTTGTGCAGTCTCTAATGATATTCACAAAACAGTTAATCACGTTTGAGTGAAAAAAAGTAGGAGTGATAATTTTTTGATGCTTACTCCTATTTATAGAAAAAAAGGCATTAGGGTTTTAAATTTTTATTAAAATTAAATTCCTTAATTATAATTAAAATCATACTCTAATTATAATTAATTTAATTTTAATAAAATCAAATATCTCATATTTGATCACTAAAGTTTCTAAAACTTTATAATGAAATCCAACTTAATTAAAATTAATTTTCTTTCACAATTTGTTGTTTAATGAGTGATTGGTAATGATTATAAATTATAATTATAATTATAATTTACAATTAGAATTAGATAAATTAAAACTCCTTTTAATTTATCTTTTATTCTCTAATTAAATAATTTATGATCTTAGATCAAGATTGATATCCAACAACATGTTATAACCACCTAAATATCGTGAATGTCAAAGTCCATGTATGATTATGATATATAATTTAATCTTTTCGTCATCCAATGTTCCAATTAAATTGAGTATAGATACACCGTATACTCTTTTCATCCAATCATGTTCGTTTTGCTAATTAGTAATTGATTTATAATTGATATTTAAAAATATGTTTTAAATGTCAATTCAATTTTTAGAAAATTCCATAAATTACAACTAATCAAGAATAGTAGAATATTATTTTTAATTGCTTTAAAGTGACGAATCCTTTATTGACTTACTCAACTATTTAGATATGATTTATACTCTATCTAAGTATTACCGGCTGAATTATCGTAGGACAGTTCATAAGTAGTGTCAAACATAGTAATTCTATATGAGATACTTTAGTAATATTAAGTATAATGATCAATTATACAACCATCATTATAAGAAAATTCACAAACACAATTAATATTTCATTTGGAATTCTCATAGTCGGGTCAATTCAATGGTTTATTCTCAAATAATAACCCACACATTAGTTTAGGTATCTCCATACTTTAATTTATAAGTTCAATTACTTTCTTCATAAGAAAGAAATATAATGTGTGCTAGCTTTACTGTTTTAACTATATCCCGTCTTGATGAAACTACAACTAGGAACATTTAGGTATGTAAATGTAAATTGAATCTTACAATTATGATCTCATTTTAATTTTAATTAAACAGTAATTATTCAAAAGATTTTACTTTTACTATTAAAACATCAAATGTAATTAATTAAATAAGGAATGCTTGCTTATTAATTAAATAATGTCATACATCAAATTGCAACCAACTGATTGGTTGCAAGGGCATAAACTAACAACTATCACCTACAAGCTCAACTCACCTCCCTCTTATGTAAACAATGAATTTGGCATTCTTTCTCTCCCCACCTATAAATCTCTTTACTCTCCTGTAAGTCAGGCTTCAATAGTATTCTCCTTCTCTTATTTTACCCTTCCATTTGAACTCTCTTTGTCAAAGGATTGAGAATGACATTCTTCCTTTTACACTTTCTCTTTCCTCTCCCACCTCCAAAACACTCCTTAGCTCGTCAAAATTTCAATCTCTTAATAGCAATTCCTTTATAACTGTCTCCTAGTAACAGGTGATAGAAACCTCTCTTAGTTTTCTCCCAGACCGTTAAAATCCTAGAAACAAGTAACAAATGATAATGAGCCAAAAGTCAAACTAATTCAAATTTCACTCACAATAGAATCTCGAGTTATCTCTCCCATTCTAGAAATATTGCAAGCTGGAGTAACAAAATGAAATACCATACTATAGTGGGGTTATTTCTAGATAAAAGGTCACCCTACCCAACAATCAAAGCTTAGACTGAGACCATATGGACTAAGTTTGGATTGGAACAAATCTTCATATTATAAGAGGAGTATTTTCTATTCAAATTTAGAGATTTTGAAAAATTTAGATAGATGATGGAACTAGATCCATGGAACTGGATGGTAAACCTATGTTCATCAGGAAATAGACACTAATATGGCTCTAAATAAAGAAGTTCTAAAAACTATACCATTGTGGATTTGTTTCCTAATATACCATTGGAATATTGGATATCATAGTTTTGAGCTACCTAACAAATGTAATAGCAAAGCCACTAAGCTTAGATGAATAGACAACTAGAATGGAAAAAATATGATTCGCCAAAATATGTGTGGAAGTTGAAAGGAAAGCTAAACCCCTTAACTTATTATTTGTCCACATATTAAGAGAAGATGAAAAACTCTAGGCTACAAGGGACTTAGATTGCCCTAAAAAATTAGTAAGACATGAAGGACTTTTTGAAGGTCAAAATTCCATTTCTAATAAGCTTGCTTAACCAAGATCAAGGAACCAATTTTGAAGAAACGGCCAAAGTTCTTAGGAAATCAATGAAGCACTCTAACAAATCATGCACAACATAGGCTAGGAAAAATTATACTTACCTATGATCCTAAGGTAGTGCAAATCCTTAATTCCTAGTAATTTGATTAGTACATACATGTAGAAATATTCTCTACATTGTTGTAGAAGAAATCCACATCACATATGTATGTGCTCATAATCATGCATTCCAACAGACATTTTTTATAGAGATATTGTAAGTGTGGGGAAGAATATTAAGGAACTATAGATTGTCTTAGGAGACTTCAAGTATATATTGAACTCCTTCCAGCTAGAAAGACTAAGAGGTAAGGCAAGGAAAATAGACAAAGAACTTAAAGACTGCCTAAACTCATCTAGAAGAATTGCCTTAGTTATAGGGATAACTTATTTACCTGATCTAACAAGCAATAGGGGTGATATAAAGTTAGGAACAAACTAAACAGAGGGCTAGTAAACTCAGAGTGGATGGAAAAGTTCCCAAATTCCTCAAGTTGGTTCAACAACCCAAGTATTTCAAACTTTTCTTCACTAGAAATTAGAGTGGGGTAGCATAGAAGGAAATTAAGACTCAATTCAGGTTCTTTAACTTCCTACAAAGGTTAAAGGTTATAAAGTAATAATCAAGAAAGTGTTGAGTGCTATAGTTAAAGGGTATGAAGCATAAAATCTAGCCTCCAAATTGAAAATCGCCAAAGAAGATTTAACAAAGCTATATAAGGGACACTTCAGGAACAAATAAGCAAAGTAGTAGCAGAAGATATAAATGAGCGAAATACAATCCATTCTCAATACTATAAGGACCCATGAAACAAAGAACTAAGGAAATGTGAGAGAAACAAGCTAAACATCTACTTATTAGTACTAGAGGCTTATGACAGCTTCTTAAGATAAAAAAGCCCCTACTTTGTCTAAGAAAACCTGAAAGATTTGGTCTTCTCTTATTTTAAAGACCTTATAGGCTCATCATCCCCCTTTACTAGCTCTCCAGCTCAATTATCTTAATTTATCTCTCATCCCCTAACCCAAAATCAACAAGAAAGCCTAACCGTCCCAGAAACCAATCTCAAGATTAAAAATTTCCTTTTCATCATCAATCCTAACAAGTCCACAGGATCGGGTGCCTTTAATGCACTCTTCTTTAGAATATCTTAGAACTTTTTAGAACCTCATATTTGCAACCTATTCTAAGAATTCTTTGATTTCGATACCCTCTTTAAAGAATTGAACAAAACCCTCCTCTACTTAATATGTAAAATCCCTAACCCTACTTCATTCCAAGACTATAAACCTATTCTTGTTGTAATCTTCTCTATAAAATCATATCCTTATCTATTCTTGATGGCCATTGAGGTTTTGACTAGGCATATTTCTTACCAAATTTAGGGATGACAATGGGTCGGCCCATGGGCTAGCCCTGCCAATTTTTTTCTTTAGCCTTGCTATTTTTTTTAATGGTTTGGGTTAACTCGAGGCCTAACTCTTCTAAGCCTGAGAAGGCTTAGGCCTGGGCCTAGGCTTGGTCCATGGGCCAGCCATTGCCATCCTTAACTTAATTTCCTAAGGTAGACCTTTTTCTACCATTACAAATTTCAAATATCAAAGATTTTCATTATGGCATTCAGATAAGATTTGCTCTTACTTTATGGAGTAGATAAAAGCTCACTTGAACTATTATTGGATAGCCTAAACCAATTTGAGAAATGGTCCAGTTTGATAGAAAATAAAAGGAAAAGTCATACTTTCTTCTCCTATAACCCTTTTCTCCTAGAATAATCCGTCACAAAAAAAGAGTTTACAAATTTCCAAAACCCTAATAAAATACCTTAAGCTTCCTATTTCAACAATAAAGATCTCCTATTACAATTATAAACCAATATTTGGTGCAATTTTAGTGGAAAAAGTTGGATAACAAAAATTTATCTTATGCAGAATTGTAAATCTAGTTAAATTAATATTAAATGGGATGTACATTTATTGGAGTTCACATGTTGCCCTACTTGCCAAAATAATTAAAGAGATTAAAGAGGCCTACGAAATTTCTTGTAGGGTGGAGTTGGATTGAATAAAGGAGTTTCTAAAATCAAATAGAGGAACATCTACCTCCCAAAAGCACAAGGTGACTTAAAAATTAGATTTTAATAAAGCACTAATGGCCAAATAAATTTGGAGCTTATTCAATAGCAACACAAGACTAGGGGTCATATGGATACAAGAAGAGTACATTAAGAATAAAAACTTTTAGATGATGAAGCCAATTTCAAACTCCTCATCTATCACTAAATTTATCCTAAGCTTAAGGGGAGTAATAGGGTAAGAGATCAAGTATCTAATAAGGAATAGATAAAAAAAACGAATTCTAATTTGATAACAGGATAAAATCAAAACCACTTTACCTCCAACCTATTTACAACTTTTAGTAACATATTCTTCCCATAAATTCCAAGGTCTACAAAGTCATAGAAGATAATCAATGTAGTTAATCTACTACCTCTCCTATCTTCCTACAAACTATATCGAAGTAAAGAAGACATTGTAATCTAGATGAGCAATCCTTTTAAAAAATTCAATGTGGCTACTCACGCCTATCGCTCAACAAGTTGGATGGTATAAAATGATCTAGCTTAAGCAATAATTTCTTAAATAGACATTCTTCATATGGCTAAAAATTCAAAACAAACTTCCTACCTTAGGCATAATGAGCTGGATTGGTCCAAAAAATTGCATCTTCTGCCTATCATAACTAGAATCCAGGGATCATACAATGTTCACATATAGTTATTCCTCCAAAGCTTAGAGGAAACTGTTGAGGGAATTCAATATGTAATACACTCTAACCAATATAGAAGAAACATTGGAATGGATACACATGCAGAAAATAAACAACACCACCAATGATAGGTCGATGCTTAAAATAGGAGCCACATTTCTAAGGTTTGAATTGAGGAAAGAAAGGAACTATAAAAGATTCAAGAATCAAAAACAAGAAAACTATTACCTTTTTACCATGATCATTCAAAGAATAAGGGAAGTTGCAATTAGGGAAAAATATACATATCAAATGCAGCCATAAAATAAAAAGGAAGTGGAATCTAAACTAACCGCAAACCAACAATCATTAAGAACCAATTTGGAGAAATGGAAAGCACAACTAATTAAGGATTTGAAAATTAATAACAGTGGAAAGCAAACCAAAAGATTTGGGGATAATACCTTTAATGATTTCAAATCATCCTATAGGCAAATTTAAGTAGACTAAGCCACAAACCCTACACATCAATGTAATCAAGTCATAAGTCTAAATAGAAGGAACAAAAAAAACATAAGAAATAGAACAAAAACGGGGCAACACTTACACTGAAACAACAAGTGATTGCTTCTAAAAATCCCTCAGCATGCAAGGGAAAGAAGATATAGTTGACACACTGGAAGCAACAAAAAACTACATAAGAAAAAGAAATCATGAAACACACATATAAATTGAAAAAAGATTTACCTCCTAACTTGCAAGCTCAAAGCTGCAAATATGAAGATATGCTATAGACTTGAAACTCACCTTCAATGGACTCTTTACCAAATTAAGGTATTTTTGGAGGAACCAACAAAAGAGGCCTTGGGTTGGTTTAAAGCATGGAAAGAACTAAGGACTTACTAAAGGCTAAGGGACACATATGAGACTTAAGTAGATTGAAGTGTATGAGATCTAAGCATATGGAGAAATGATGCATTTCAGACATGGACAATAGTGCAAAATTGTAGTTTCCCATTTAAGGTTTTAATACAATATGTAATTTACATAAAAGAACATTAAGGAGATTTCAACAAAAAAAAAAGTAAAGATCAAAGTTGTTGTTTATTAAGTCATAATTAAAAATATGATTTTAATCAACTTAAATTTTGAAATTGTAATAATTTATAACAATTTTGTAAATTTGAATTATCTAGAATTAGAATTTTCTTACTATAATCCTCTAATTTAAATTTTATTCAAGATGTAAATTCAGTAAAATTATAAGCAAATTATAATGTCATTAATCTTATCATCAATCAAATAATAATTTGAGAAGTAACAATTACCATTAATCAAATATTAATAGTCATGCAACTCATGGAAAGAATGACTATCTAAGTAACATTAGAAACCAATTTTCAGAAATATGTGTTTATCAATCATAATATTTCTAAGAAAAATTGCGCCTAAACTCATCAAAAAGTCATTGATTATTAAAAAAAATTCTTGAAGATCCTACCCCACAAAAATATTAAATTTTGTGGTAAGTGCCCTAGATTATGCTAATAAATGTGGAGTTTGAGTCTTACTCTTTTGTCTAAATTTAGAATTTCTGACAATATGCCCTAAGTAAGTAGGAGTAGCATGAGTTTACCGAATGTGGTTGACCTCAACCAGCTTGTAGGTTAGTAGTTATTACTTTCAATTACCAGCATACGAAAGAACCAAAGGAGCTTATTGTTTTTAGTAGTTGAAGAAATGTCCAGCGAAGTACGTAATCTATTAACAATTAATGTTACAGCTACAATCACGCATTTGATTGCGATGCAATTTGTATTTAGTAGGATATGGATCAATTAATTAATATGCGTTTGATTGTATATCTTGTGGGTTTAAGGATATTAATGAAGATCTGAGCAATTAAATTGAATCAATATGGTCGATACCAATATATTGATCAAATAAATAGGTAGACAAACATATAAAATAGTCGTCATAATTGATTTCTGCCTTATCATGAATTCATGATCTTTTGATTTCAATGAAAAGGTATCTGCTAATGGATTAATGCTTATTCTCTCCTGAAAATAGAAACGCAATTTTAATGGCTTATCAAAATAGTGTGAATATAAGAAAAATCTGTCTCGACGGGTTTGGCGAAACCACATTTAAACATCATCCAATAAGTAGAGGATAATATTGTTTTACATTTAAACCTTAAAACTAAATTTAATGTTCTAATTTTAATATTCATTATTATATCATTCGCCATATTTCATTCGTGGAAAGTAAATTAATTTAATGATCTATTTCTGGTCGGGTCGGCGATGCTGGGTCCGGACCCAGTCAAGACAACCCTCGGGCCGATCGGTCCATTCTTCATAGAACAAGTCTCGAACCCAACGGCTACGACAGACCCAAGCCCGATCCATACTCTTCTCAGCCCATCCGCATGTAAGAGACTTCCATGCAAACATGTAAAGGTTTAACCCTAGCGTCCATCTCCTATATAAGGTATAATTTTCCCATAACAGAGGTACACGCAATCAAAACCTAGCTTTTCTCTGCATTGATCAACCTCACCTTCACAAAAATATTGACTTGAGTGTCGGAGGGGCTAATCGGGAAACAACCCCCGACGTGCCTTCTTTGTTTTGCAGGTATCTTCACGTCGAATTAATCATAAAAAGCAACCAGCTCATGGATCCAAACGAACGTCTGATTCAAACCAAAATTCGCAGTAACCAATTACGCCCAACGTGGGGCCCGACTTCCGGGTACCACGTCTAGAAACACACAGATAATTCAGGCGGCGACGACGAATCCTGATATAGCCGTTGTCGCGGCTCTGGCGATGCAACGCATAGGTTTTTTACCTACAACTCGTCGTTTGTACTACATGTTTCACGACGAATCCTCGGATCCTAACGATCAACCATGACCTCAAACCTTGGAACAAGAAGAACAGAGCGTAGCTGAGGATAATGCGCCAATACGCACTCAATATCCAACTCCGACCGGGTGCGATCCTGTTCGATCGCATACACTACCTCGACCAAAACAGATCGAGGAAGTCTGCGATCCGCTGATCCGTCAAATTTTGCAGCCTCAACCAAAGATAACAAAGAATCGCTCGCACGGCAAGTCACCGACAGACTAGCATGACGACTAATCATCGCCCAACCAAGCCCTAGAAAATCGTAGATGATCGGATTAACGCAGCTATGAGCTTAGTCCGATCGCTCGACGGCAAGATCTGACTCTCCCTTCACTTCGACATCTGATAGCCTCCCTAGGCCGCACAAAAATACCGACCCCGAGAAATACACGAGAAAACCGACCCTTGACTACTGCGCAGACTTCCAATTCACGATGAACCTACATCAGGTTCCGGACGCTATCCAATGCAAGGCTTTCGCACGGCCTTCCAAGAGGGAGCTCGACGATGGTTCAACAACTTGCCCCGAGTCAGTATCACATGCTTCAAGATTTGATTGTTATTCCTAATCGATTCGCCACTAAGTTTAATCGCAGAAGACGACTTTAGAGGTGATGCAACTTACCCAAAGAAGGAATGAGAGTTTCATGGAGTTCATCACTCGGCTCAACAACGGCGGTCGAGGTTCCCGATCTCACTTGCTCGCTCATGCTAGCCGCGCCATGAACAACACGAGGATGAGGAGTTCAGAAGTCACTAGCCTCGATCGCCCCGATCTGCTCAGAAATAAGAAGGTGGCGGATAGATACATTCGGCTCAAGAAGTATTAAAGAATACGAAACGCCGGAAGATGATCGCCGAGTGGTAGGGCGATGAGTCTCACAAGAGACAAAGGATCATCGACTGAGGAAATATATCGGTCAAGATGGCATCATCAAGACTTCACACCGCTTAACAAACGATATGCTGGAAAGCATCAAGGCTATGAAAGCGAATGGGAATCCATCCGAGAGCCAAATAAAATGAAGACCCTTACAAGGAGAGGAACCCAAATCTATATTGCCGTTTTCACGAGACATCGCCACGACACGGAGGATTGCTGGTCATTGAAAAAGAAATCAATCCTTACCCAAAGGGGAAAGCTCGGTCGGTTTATAAAGTACGGACGGAACAGTGAGCAACAGTCTTGGAGACGAAATGATGGAAATGACGGAGGGAGGAACAACACGAACACAGACAATCGACGCGAAGAGAGATGACGATCAAGGGAAAGAGACGACAGGAACGCCAGACAGCAAGATGACCGACCGACCGGGGTCATTAACATGATATTTGGTGGAAACGCAGCGGGGGGATCCACTGCCAAAGGGAGAAAAAGATATGCCAAACAGGTCGGCAAAGACTCGTCCACCAAAAAACTGAAGGAGAACGACGGGATGATCTCATTTGATGAGTCGGACCTCGATGGAGTAAGTTGCCCTCATGATGACGCCTTCGTGGTAAATCTGAACATGGACGATTACGAGGTGAAGCGGGTGATGATTGATACGGGCAGCTCGGTCGACCTGCTGTACTATGAGCCCTTTAAGCAGATGAAGGTACCAAGATCGCCTACTACCCTGATGGCCCAATCAAAGGAGTAACAAGGCCAAGATACCCGTCGCCCGGTGAATTTGAAAGTAAAGTTCGAAGCGTGCGGATAGAAAGGACGCTGAGTTCCTAGTCGTCAAATTTCAAGGAGCGCATAACGCAATAATCGGGCGGCTACTCAAAATGCCCTCGATCACCATCTCCACATACTACTGTTATGAAGTTCCGACACCCCACGGAGTTGGTATTGTCGGGTCACAGAGAATCGCCAGAAATGTTACTTGGCGTAAACAAAACACTAGATGGGGCGGTAGTCCCGACGAGCTTCCTCAAGGAGAGTCGATAAGAAGAGAGGAATAATGAAGCCCGCCAAGCGGGACTCGTGCTTTTAGTGAAGACAGGACAGGCAACCGCCGTTCAAGGCGCCAGCGTAAGACAACAAAATTCTACAACAGAGTAAAGTCGAGCAACACAAAGATCGGGGATACGTCCGTGAAAAGCGCCACAGTGAACTCGGGAAGTCAAGGCGCCCTACCGAAGAGATAAGTTTTATTTTGATTAATGTTTGTTCATTATCGCTTTTGTACAAAATCTGGGTACTTTTTCCCGTCCCTCGCCGACAGTTTTTAACGCCCACGCCCTCATTATCATCAATAAAGGGTTTCAAATTCCTCGGTAAACTGTTTAGCAAATCGTTCAAAGGGAAGCATATCAATATTGCTCGCTTTCGATCATAGATCGACCACGGTCGATCGGGTCGCCAAGACAAGATCCTTGGGACCCTCGCCATCGCCATCTTTCGACATTCTCCATAGATCGATCACGGTCGGTCGGGTCGCCAAGACAAGATCCTTGGGACCCTCGTCATCACCATCGTTCGGCATTCTCCATAGATCGACCACGGTCGGTCGGGTCGCCAAGATAAGATCCTTGGGACCCTCGCCATCGCCATCGTTCGACATTCTCCATAGATCCACCACGGTCGGTCGGGTCGCCGAGACGAGATCCTCGGGACCATCGATCGCCTTTGCCTATTGCTCGGCCCGGTCGCCAAGACAAGATCCTTGGGACCCTCCCCCGATATCGCCATAAATCAACCAGGTCGCCGAGACGAGATCCTCGGGACCATCGATCGCCCTCACCAATTGCTCGACTCGGTCGCCAAGATAAGATTCTTGGGACCTCGCTCGGTATCTCCATAAATCGACTGCGATCGATCGGTCGCCAAGAGAAGATCCTTGGGACCTCGCTCGGTATCTCCATAGATCGACTGCGGTCGATCGGTCGCCAAGACAAGATCCTTGGGACCTCGCTCGGTATTCCATAGATCGATCGCGGTCGATCGGTCGCCAAGACAAGATCCTTGGGACCTCGCTCAGATTCCATAGATCGATCGGTCGATCGGTCGCCAAGACAAGATCCTTGGGACCTCGCTCAGATTCCATAGATCGATGCGGTCGATCGGTCGCTAAGACAAGATCCTTGGGACCTCGCCGGTATTCCATAGATCGATCGCGATCGATCGGTCACCAAGACAAGATCCTGGGACCTCGCCAGATTCCATAGATCGATCGCGGTCGACCGGCCGCCAAGACAAGATCCTGGGACCTCGCCAGATTCCATAGATCGATTGCGGTCGATCGGTCGCCAAGACAAGATCCTTGGGAACTCGCCGGTATTCCATAGATCGATCATGGTCGATCGGTCGCCAAGACAAGATCCTTGGGACCTCAGCTTGGTCGACCACGAGTAACACCTAACCCTACTATACGTCCGAAACAAAGCACATAAGCACGAAAATTGACTTCGAAAAAATGACTTCGAGAAAATGAAACACAACTAGAGACTTTCATTCATATTAAATTTACCCCGGCCACAAGCCCGACCAGGTAAGCTCTAGAATTCGGGAGAAGGGGAGCAACAAGTAGCTAAAGGAGCAGGAGAAGCCTCAGAAGGGAGCGGCACAATGGGAGTAAGAGCAGGACCCGAGGGAACAACCGGAGGAATATCCTCGCAAGGAAGCTCTTCCCCTTCGGAGAGCGACACAACGGGAATAGGAGCAGGGCCCGGGGGAACGACCGGAGGAATATCTTCGTAGGGAAGCTCTTCATCGGAGATGAGATCCAGCTCTTCGTCCGTAATGACATCCCGTTTTTTTTCATCCTTCTCCCTGACTTTCTCTAAAGAAAGCCCGAGAGCTGCAGGAAGAAGCGGCTCGGCATACTCCTCGAATGAAGGGCACACCGACCCCCCAAGAGTGTAGAGTTCGTGGCCCCTCCTCAGAACCGAGAGGGTTATGTCGCAGGCGAGCTCTAAACTCTCCTCGCATGTAAACCGCTGCTTTCATCGCTTAATCTCCTCGACCCGTTGCATCCTCATAGAACGCCGCACCTCCCGCAAGGTCTCCTCGGCTCTGTCCCTACCCTCCACTGCGGAGCGGCAATCTTGGCGGAGTTTCTTGTTAAGCTCCCGCTCCGCCCTAATAGTCTTCCTCCATTCGTCCTTCTCTTCCTCTCCTTGGCCGGCCGAGCCAACAAAGTGCCCACCTCCTCTCCCGGGATTTTTTTCCTCCTCCAAGGATGCGTTGAGCCCTGGAGGAGGTCTCTCCCCTCCTTCACCTCCGAAAGCTCGCCCTTCAAAGCCTTCACCTGATCATGGAGGTCCTAGACTTCCTGGTCTAGAGTCTCCAAACGCTGCAGCACTGCGAAGGCCGTCGTCGCACTCCGCACACCGAGACGAACGAGCTGAGACCCTAGCTCCAAGTTACTCCTCTTCTCCATGAACTGCTCGTCCACGGGCGGAGTAATCCTCTCAGCAATGTAACGGGACACTTAGAGGTCCCCGATTGTGGCATCCTTAGCCAACTTGAGGGCAGACTCCCACTGCCCGGGATTTGCGGCTTGCACCTTTCCCTTGCCCTTCTTCCCTTTCCCAGTCCCGGCTCGACTTGTCGAGCCGGACGGTAGATCCCCTAGCCGAACCAATCTCTTCCTTTTAAGAGGAGGACCCGCATCCTCCTCCTCCTCCTCCTCTGCCAAGACTACCTGGCCCGCGCCAACCGGCACAACTGGCAATGACCCCGAATCAGAAGGTCGACCCCCAACAGGCGGAACATCCGTCGACACTACGGACGAGCCCAACCCCATAGACAAAACGGCACCATCACGGTCCCCTGCCTCCCTTCTTTTTATACAAACCGCTTTGACTTGAGGCTCAAGGAGCATCTCCCATCTTCACCATGGCTGCACAACGATAAATTAAGTTAGAAAATGAAACCAAGGCTAAAAAATACAACAATTAGCTCAATCACGAGGAGTCAACCGGACGGGGCGGTCTCCTCTCCTAGCCCGCTAATTCGAGGAGGGGGGTCAATGAGAAATGAATTGGCCGAGACCCCCGGTACCCCTGCATGAGCCGAGTAAAGTCGTATCTGCCGAGCTCTTTTATACGGCCGACCACCTCCCACTCCTCTCTACTAAGAGATATGGTCGACACGTCATTCCATTGCTCGGTTAGAGGGTACCTCCACGGTCGAGCTTCGAAGGAGGCTCCTGGGGGCTTCACAAAAAAGTACTTCGTACGCCAAGAAGTGACTTTCCGCATCCTCAGATCGAAAATGAGGAATCCCGGCCCCAATTACGGGCTCACCCATTCTTAAGAAGTATGAGGATGTCAACCGACGGAGGACAACCGAATTGATGGCATAGCAGAGCCAAATCATTAATAAACCTCCAACCATTCGAGGGGATCTGACTCGCATCAGCTCATAGGCGACGCACACCTCGTCAATAATCGGAGCGTACGAAAACTTCATGCCGCCAACAGAGAAAAATCTCTCGAGATACAAAGAAAATACCCGCCAGATTGTCAAGATCCGCTCGTTCCGATGGCTAACCTAGGCCCCGGGACGAGGAATTTTACACCTAATGATCACCACCGTAGCTTCCCCAACCTCATCTTCGATTCACCTCTCTGCATCCGCCTCCACAACCAACCCGTCCCTTCTTTCCTTCGTCAACACTTCCTCGGTACCTCCTACCGCATTTCAGAACTACCCATTGACATGATTACCAAGAAAGAGCTCTTGAAAAGAACTTTAGAGGAGGAAGGACGACTTTTGTTGGATGGAGAAAGGAAATCGAACAACGATTGAATGAAGTTTCCTAAACCGGGAGCAAGAAAGAACGAACGAAAGCGTAAGCGTATGCAAGAAGGAAATAAGCGTGAAGAAACCAAATGGTTCGTCGACCTTAAACATTTATAGGAGGCACTTGACGAGCCATCCAATCAAAGTATAGCACGTGAAGAAAATCCGAGCTATGCTCGACACGCTGCATGATCCGAGCCACGGGAATTAAGGTTGTTCGAATCCGGAAGGCGCGTCATTGAAGGGACGCATGGGGCAGCTGTACAACGGTTACAAGGACGATATGTTTCAGATTCAAGCATTTGTCAAAGGACGTGCGCCGTCAAACAATAAATGCTCCAAGTACCTTAACACGTCTGCCAATGATGACCATCCGACCCGCTATGCGGCCGTCGACAACAAGTGGCGAGGCCGATCAGCTGGGGCACAAAGTCGACCAATCCCAGAACGAGCAGTTACTCCCAACCGGTCGGCATCTGACGATTACGCCAACCGATCGGCATCTGAAGATACGCCAACCATCAAGATACTGAAAGATACGCCAACGGTTAAGATACGAAAGAAGCACGCTCAACCGGTTTAAGATCCTACGATCATGCATAATCGGTTGGTATTCGATCGATCGGGACCGCCGAGCTTTCCGTGACCGAAGCTACAACAACAATGCTCGACCGATCGACATTTCACGAGTCGACCTACGACGAGCCATATCTTAATGTCCGACCGATCGCCCAATCACGAGCCGTCCTAAGTACGAGCTATAAACCTCTACATACTCCTCGACCTTCTTCTTCGCCGGACTCGAGGAGTAGGGGGCTTATGGTCGGGTCGGCGATGCTGGGCCCGGACCCAGTCAAGACAACCCTCGGGCCGATCGGTCCATTCTTCATAGAACAAGTCTCGAACCCAATAGCTACGATAGGCCCAAGCCCGATCCATACTCTTCTCAGCCCATCCGCATGTAAGAGACTTCCATGCAAACACGTAAAGGTTTAACCCTAGCGTCCATCCCCTATATAAGGTATAATTCTCCCATAACAAAGGTACACACAATCAAAACCTAGCTTTTCTCTGCATTGATCAACCTCACCTTCACAAAAATATTGACTTGAGCGTCGGAGTGGCTAATCGGGACACAACCCCCGACGTGCTTTCTTTGTTTTGCAGGTATCTTCACGTCGGATTAATCACAAAAAGCAACCAGCTCATGGATCCAAACTAAGAACGTCTGATTCAAATAAAATCAAAGTAACCAATTTCAATTTTTTAAAAATTTAGGTAAGGCAACTCAGGAATGTAAAAAATTATTAACATAATAAGGTAAATATTAGGGAATCTTAAAAATTTTAAATTAAAATGTATCATAATTAATTATTAAAAATATGAATATATTTAAGAACAAGAATTACTAGTTTTTATTTGTAGATATGACAATAATAATTAAGTTCATGATATTTGATTATTAATTTAAAGTACCATTCTTAAGGATACCCTAAGTTAAATATAAAGGGCAACTCTGGTATTATAAAATTTTTTGTTTTGCATTTTACCTATCTTTCCCAATGTTATGAATACCGCATCGCCTTGCATCGGATTGGGCTCTAGAACGAACTGCATCGGTATCGGCTTAGCATGCAATCTGCTTTCGAGATATTTTTAAATTTATAAAATAGTCCCTAAATTTTTAAAAATTGCAAAATAATTCATATTGATATAGTATCTGATTGTAATCAGATACTTTACTAGTTTATCGCTTACATCAACCATACTTTCAAAAATCTTAATAATAAATAATAATGACAATTAATTTGAAATAACAATAATTTTAAATATTTTACATATAAATAATAACCACAATTGATATAAATAAAGACAATCATCATCATACAATTATAAAACTAAGAATAATACAAAGCATTTAAAATATTACAATCATACAATTTCATCATTATAATAAATAATATTACATATTTACATCAAAAGATTCAAAACATCCAATAAAAAGAACAATAAATATTACAAAAAGAGTTGATGATGAATAAGCAATCAAGTAGAAGTTGAACCTGAAACAAAATATTACATTTACATTACATACATATAATTTAACATAAACATCAATGATCAAATACAAGTAAAATTAAAAGAAGAGGAAAAATAAAAACTTGAAGTTCAATCGTTAATGGCGGATCCAACTTGAATCAAGATCGATTTCACTAATCATTTGGTACAAAATTCTCATCATTGAGAGGAGCTTCATCATCATCATCATTCAAATTTAATGCACCAAATAACATGTCAATGCTTTCCCATTTGAGATCATCTTCCATATTCAAATCACTCACATCAACCAAATTGGGTTCTTCAGAAACTCAATCCGCCAAAATATCAATATTATCAATCGCAATTGGATCATTTGAACAACTTGTGCTACTAAGAGTCCTAGTAAACAATTACATTTAATTATTAGAAAATTATAAGAAATTATATCAAAATTAATAATGAAAATAATGAAAATATCATACATTTCCTGAAGCTTTAAATTGTAACGAACATAAACCAAGTCATTCAACCTCTTATGCTCCAATCTATTCCTTTTCTTGGAATGGATAAATTCAAATGTGCTCTAGTTTCGTTCACAACCAGTTGCACTCACATATTGACTTAAAATTCGAATCGCAAACCTTCTCAATTCTGGAACACTACATCCGAAAAGATCCTACCAAGAAACTGCAAGTTATAAGAAAACAAAAGTAGTGTTATAAACAAAATAAAGTGATAAATAAATTTCAATAAATAAGAAATAGGAAATAATTAATACCTGGAGAAAGAAGTCCTCTTTGTTGAATAGCGACCGACATTCCAAAAACTCCATAAGAGTACTTATAAGTCTCCATTTGTGTGGTTAAAACAACTTGTATTGTGTCATGAGGAATAATTGTTGTAATTGTCATAAGCATTCCTCTACTAACTTCAGCTTGCTTTTCAACATCTAGTCTAAAATACACACTAGGATTCAAAAATGCCTCAGCTACAAACAATGAAGAAGAAAGTTGTTTTCTCCTTCTCTCATTAATGATTGAGATATATGGTTGGTATAAAGAAGGCCTATGTTTCAGATTGGCCTTGATTGTTTCCGTTGCTCTCTCCATAGCATAAAAAATATAACTCATTATTGGCTTTTCTTCACTATCAGCCAATCGAAGTACCCTCACCAAAGGCTCACAAACTTGGATAACGAATTGACATTGCGACCAAAATTCCCTATCTTCCAGTATGATACTACAAACCTCTATTCCAGCATTAGACCTAGCATGCTGAGATGTAACCCACTTATCACTTGTAAACATTTGCCTTAACTCCTTCCTCAATGAAAGAAAAGACTGAAGTGATAAGAAATTTGTTGCAAATCTTGTCACAGCAGGGCGACACAAATTCCTACCATTGGTAAATTCTCTTCTCATCAAATTTAAAACCCATGTATGATTATAAATAAATTTTGTCACCTTTTTTGCCTTCTGCATGGTCTCATCAAAAACAGGAAAATACCTAGGATTTTCTATATCCTCCAGTATTAAGTCAATGCAATGTGTAACACAAGGAATCCAAAAAAATGAATTATAGGTTCTCTGCAACCTTTGTCCTGCCGCTTTATAAGCGGAATCATTATCAGTAATAAACTGAACAATGTTTTCCACCCCTACTTTATTTACAACTTGATCAAATATCCCAAACAAATTATCAACTGTTCTAATCAGGCCAGATGCATTAATCGATTTTAAAAACATAGAGCCATTAAAACAATAAACCAAAAAATTTATGATAGGCTCTTGTCTCCTATTCGTCCAACCATCACACATAATTGAGCATCCATTAATACCCCAATTCGCTTTTCTTTCAGCCAAATAAGCTCTCATTTCAGACACAGCATAACTCAAAAGTTTACCTCTTAAGTCATCAACCGATGGCCCTTTGTATCCTGGACCATAAGATGCTATGACATCTATCATAGGTTGATAATAATATGATCGAGAAGCATTAAATGATAAACTCAGATCATACCACCATCTAGCTACTACCATATCCACATCAGGAGTCAGATCTCTTGTCTCAGATAGCACTACTGAATCAAGGTTGGGCTCAGGGAGTTGTTTGTGGTGCAAAGAAACCAGATGGTCGCCTTCTTCTCTTCCTCACTTCGATTCTCGGGATCCCGAGGTGAGATGAAACACTACCGCATCAAGACTAGTACCACTACCACTTCCACCTTCAACATCTCCATAATCACCACGAAAACCGGGAAATGAACTTCCACTACCAATTTCAAGATTCAATCTTCCCCTTCTATCTTTCTCAATTTGATGTTCATCAAACAATGTTTTCATCTGCCACTTCACATCATGAGTGACATTTTTACACGCTTTCACATCTCCTTTAACCCCAGCTAAATACCTTTTCAATCGGGTGATTCCTCCACCTTTCAAATGCTTGTTACAAAACAAGCAAATGATATGATTCTTTTGACCGGGAACCGCACCAGCGTGAGCCCAAGCTGGATCATTGTATCTTCCTGAACTAGATTGATCAGGAGTATTTGAACTTCCTTCCATTTATCTGTACACAAAAATAAATAACATATAATTTCAGTACACAATGACAATATGCACAAAGCTAACAATTCAAAACATTCAATTCAATTCAATCCAATTCAATCCAATTCAATCAAATTCAATTCAATTCAATTCAATCTAATCCAATCCAATCCAATTCAATCCAATCCAATCCAATCCAATCCAATCCAATTCAATTCAACTCAATTCAATTCAATTCCAATTCCAATTCAATTCCATTCCATTCAATTCAATTCCAATCTAATTCAATTCAATTTAATTCAATTCAATCCAATCCAATTCAATTCAATCAAATTCAATTCAATTCAATTCCAATTCAATTCAATTCCATTCAATTCAATTCAAATCCAATCTAATTCAATCCAATTCAATTCAATTCAATCCAATCCAATCCAATTCAATTCAATCAAATTCAATCCAATCCAATCCAATCCAATCCAATCCAATTCAATCCAATTCAATTCAATCAAATTCAATTCAATTCAATTCAATCTAATCCAATTCAATTCAATCCAATCCAATCCAATCCAATCCAATTCAATTCAATTCAACTCAATTCAATTTAATTCCAATTCCAATTCAATTCCATTCCATTCAATTCAATTCCAATCCAAATCAATTCAATTCAATTCAATTCAATTCAATCCAATCCAATCCAATCCAATTCAATCAAATTCAATTCAATCCAATCCAATCCAATTCAATTCAATCCAATTCAATCCAATCAAATTCAATTCAATTCAATTCAATCTAATCCAATTCAATTCAATTCAATTCAATTCAATTCAATCCAATCCAATCCAATTCAATTCAATTTAATTCAATTCAATCCAATTCCAATTCAATTCCAATTCAATTCAATTCCAATCTAATTCAATTCAATTCCAATCTAATTCAATCCAATCCAATCCAATTCTAATTACATAACATTCATTATTGTATTTCCATTCCTAACAATCCCCAATCCTAAAAATTACAAAACATTCACAATTCAATTTCCATTGATTCCAATTCCAACAATTCCCAATCATAACAATTACAAAACAATCACAATTCAATTTCCATTCATTCCAATTCCAACAATTCTCAATCATAACAATTACAAAACAATCACAATTCAATTTCCATTCATTCCAATTCCAACAATTCCCAATCCTAACAATTACAAAACAATCACAATTCAATTTTCATTCATTCCAATTCCAACAATTCCCAATCCTAACAATTACAAAACAATCACAATTCAATTTCCATTCATTTCAATTCCAACAATTCCCAATCCTAACAATTACAAAACAATCACAATTCAATTTCCATTCATTCCAATTCCAACAATTCCCAATCATAACAATTACAAAACAATCACAATTCAATTTCCATTTCCATTCATTCCAATTCCAACAATTCCCAATCCTAACAATTTCAAAACATTCATAATTCCATTTCCAAACAATCCATTCCCAACAATTTTCAATCCTAACAATTACAAAACATTCATAATTCCATTTCCATTCAATCCATTCCCAATAATTTCTAATCTTAACAATTACAAAACATTCATAATTTCATTTCCATTCATTCCATTTACAACAATTTCCAATTTCATTCAATTTCATTCCAATTCAATTCAATTCCAATTTAATTTACATTCCAATTCAATTCAAATCCATTCTAATTCAATTCAATTCCAATTCCCAAATACCCAAATTTATACTTAACTAATTATTTATCAAAATTCAATACCCAAATATAAAAATGAATTACCATATAACAAATATTAACAATATGTCAATTAATGATTTAATTTTTTTCAATTTTTGATTTTGATTATCAATTGTACAATTTTACATTTAATTATTTATTTCACATTTGATTATCAATTTTACAATTAAAATTAGGTTTAAATGTTAATTTGATTTTGATTATCGAAGTATCAAACTCAATCTCAAATTCAATTGCACAAATTAAAATTAAATCTCATTCATCCACAATTCAACAATTCAATCACAATTACCATTCTAATTTTATTTTCCAATGGGACATTCGGATCAATTAAATGCCAAAATCCAAAATCAACTTTCATAATCCAAAACAACAAAAACCAAAATGCAAAATGCCAAGTTCACTTCAAGAATGCCATTCAACCGAAATCACCTTCACCATTTACATTTTACACAACTTTACTTCAACGGTTCAACACTTCAACCCAAATCCATCATCATCGGTATCCAACGCAACAACAGAAGCAATTTCCAACAACCACAAATCCATCATCATCCAATTTTTAACCACAAATCTATCATCATCCAACAACCAACACAATGACAGAAGCAATTAATGTAAAAAATTCATGAAAAATAAAACAATACATTCGGTCTTCACCGATCTGGGTCGATGTCAGGTCGACTGGGGTTGACGTCGGAGGATGAGGGACAAGGCCGCGAAGGCTGCTGCTCACGGTAGAGGACGGACGACGCGAGGGAGAGCCGAATGAAGCTGGCGTGGAGGACCGACGAGGCGACGACGCGAGGGAGAAGAGCGAAGAACTGAAGACTCGACAGAAGGACGGACGAGAAGACCACCGGAGTCCAGATCCAGACTATGGAGGGGCAGCGACGCGGTGGAAGAGAGACGGACGACACGGATCCGACGAAGACGGACAGAGCGAAGGTGAGAAGAGAGAAGACTAGAGGAGTTAGGTCGGGCCGTCGGGGGGGGGGGGGTGGGTAGATTTTTAGGTTAAAATTTTTTGTTTTTGCAAATAGGTCCCTAGGAAATATGATAATTACCGGAATCACCGGTATTTTTTGGTTTTATTGGTACCGGCCGGTATTTATTCTCAGAACTTCCATCAAAGATCGGTACCAATTTTCGCCGATTTGCATTTAAACTCGGACACTGATCTTTCCTCAAACTCTGAACCTACAACACTGCCATGCCTTCCACACTCAATACAATAGACCATAAGCAGTGCATCCAAGCTAATTTTTTTTCATTTACCCACAAAGTTTGGCTCCTTATATTCCTCAAGGAATCATCCCCATCTTGCAAACAAATAACTAGATGAACAATTATTAAACTCAGGGCAACAATCTTCCCCCAAAATACCATTCATTATGTCTATTATTCTTACTCTCTTTAGGGATTGATTATATTATCCTGTGTTTATTGTTTGGGTATTGTGTTAAGATGATCGTAATGTGTTTATTGGATTGTTTTGTTACAAACTCATTACTAGAATCTTCAATATAATATGTAATTGTTATGTTGAGATTTATTTGTAGCAACCAATGGTTTTGAATCATTAGGGAAAATATAACATAGGATAAATGATTTGAGCGTATGTAGTTGTTGCTTAGATTGGTTTATTTTCCTAATTCATAATGTCGCTGTCCAATTAAATCTAGAGAGTGTCTCTTAAGTTGTTCGATAGTTAGGTTTAATTAACGAATGTCTCTCTTTATTAAATACGACCTGAGGAAAAATCAGAGTTATGATAACTTGTTAATCTATGGCCAATAGTTTAAAGAGAGGTGTAAAAACAACAATTTAATGAAATACATCTAATTGGGTGTAGATTGAGATTGAACCAAAGAACCGGATTCCTAACGAATTCATCACTTTCATCATTTTTGTATGTTTTCTTTAATTTGTTTTCAATAGTTTTATTTTATTTTATTTTATTTTAACTAAAACCAAATCCCTAATGACCTAAACATCGATTGATTTTATAACAAGAGCTAACCGAACACTCTTTGTGAAATCAACTTAGATTAACCACTGCTATGGTTGTAAATCTAATTATTTTGAGTTGTGTTACGACACGTTATATCAGTAAAATTAAATTTACACGTGAAATTAAATATTAATAGAATCTATATGAGTTAATGTTAGGAATTTTATTAAAAGAAATGTTGCAAATAATCAATGATTGTATTATAGTTTTGTTGGTACATTAAGATAAAAAGTAGAAAGAATTTATTTATTACAGCAAGACTTAATTTTGATTAGCACACCCTTAAACTAGTTAAAAATCGCAAGCATATAATTAAGGAAGAGCAATTTCTATGGCATAACACCTGTCAATGTTACCTAGAGCGACTTTATTTTCCAGTATAGAAAAAGGAAAAGTAAGCTGCTGTAAAAGTAATTTAAGTATATTCATCATTTCTTATGATTAATAGACAAATAAACATTATAAATTTTCATAATATGGGCCACCCACCTTTAGGTTATACCACTGGATCGTAATAATACAATCCCGGTCTCTTTTATTGGGTTGAGTGTAGTTTAAGCTTGCCAATAGTGATAATGACACTGAATACACTGGTGGGACATGCTGAAAATGGTGGTGGCGGTGGCGGCTGGAGGCTGGAGGCTGCAGGCTAGAGCCGGTGACCGATTGTGGAATATACTGGTGACGGTTTAGTTGATTCGGTGGTCCAGTGGGATCCACGTTGAGAAGTGAAACGTGAGAAAGTTGTCTGGATATGGTCCCTACCTGTGTAAGGGTTGTGGGGTTTGTAGGGATCATTTTCTATACCATTCTCTGCTACTGTCTCCACACCTTTCACTCAACCGGTTAATGTTATGAAGATCAGGTATTTGCTTTCTACTAGCATTTTCCAATAAGGAATAAAACCTTTTCTCCTTCAACTTCTGAATAAAATAATTAAAGGTATTATGAATTAGCATCGCTATTTTACTTCAATAAACATGTTTAGAAAAGCAGATCTATTCGCTAATGAGCAGTATGAACATAATAAAGCGATCTTCTTTCCTCTGTTGTATTGGGTCAAGAAAGTAGAGTTTTCAGAGTTGCAACAAAATATTCCAAGTCTGTAAACTGGGAGTTCTAAATCATGCATTGTTTTAATAAATTAATGACACGTTTTCTTGAATCATTGCAGAATATATAAACTGGTACACTTTTTCTTCTTGACCGTCCCGTTAAGTAAATGCTAAAAAGCGATATCTGCATGTATAAATAATGGCCAGTTTCAACTTTTGTCGTAGCTCGAAGAAATGAAACTGCAAAATATCAGACACATTGCAATTCCGAATGGTTTTGCTTTTCATTCGTGAAGAATGGAACAGTTTCTCTAAACATTTAATGGTGATGACTCCCACTAAAATGCAGGTGAAATGGTGCTTTGGAAAACCTCGAGAGTCCATCTGTAAAGGCTATTGGGGGTATAAGAATACTACTTCCGATCTAATTATACCTGTAATAATTTGCCAAGGGTCGAAAGTTGATGTCATTTTTCCACAACTTATGATGGAGAAAAGGTTTGAACTAGAGAACTAATTCTGAGCCATCTCTTTTTTCGCATGCTTCATGATTAAACAGAAGTTCTAATTATCAAATGTCAACTACTCTTTGGTATATACATGTATTTCTTTCCTTTCCTCACACAAACGTCCGATTCCCACTCAGATAATACCCCAACAAAAAGCTGCCTTCTCTCCTTAAGTGCGGTCCCCTTACAAACATCGATCGAAAGTTTAAACATGAACAAAGGGTTATTATTTGATAATAATTAATTATGTGATTTCATTTAATTTTAATTACATCATATCTCTTTGATAGTATAATATAATAGAGATAAAGGATAATAAGTTAATTATGAGTTCCCAATCAAATTTTTGTAAATACGGTTATATATTATCTCTTAAGAATATTATAAAAGTTGAAGCAAATATTAGAAAGTGTTAGTGTTTAAATAAGCACAAGAGAGTTGTGAATTGTGTATATATACTTTTGACCTATTTAAAATTTAATAAATGTTACATAGTGATTATAATAATTATATATATAAAAGTCATAAATAATCAAAATAATAATTAAAGAGAGTAAAGAAAGATAACCAAAACCAATTTATAATACTCTAGCCAAAGAAACTTTAGCCTACTCCTATTCTTCAATTTATACTTAAAAAGTCATTGTTAGGCATAAAAAGAAGAAGCTCATCATTGGCATAAAATGAACAAGCCAAGTCTAGTTTGACTAAACTTCATATTTGACAAATTTTTTAAGAGCTAGCCAACCAATTATGAAAAATTAGGTTAGCCCATCCTGAAGTCAATGAGTCAAATTTATTTGAATAGGCTCTAACTTAGATATTTAAACTCAATTTTTATAGGTTTAGGTTCAAACCATAGGGTGTTCAGGGTTGAGCCTAACCTTACCCTATCTATTTACATCCCTTATTCACTATCACCTTCTTCATAATAGAGAGAAACTTTTTGTACATAGGTCTTTCTTCAGGTGAATAAGAACCCTTGCACGTCTTCCTTCTCTATGTTGAAAAGAAACCTTATATATACTTTAGGTATTAAGAGAATAATTAAATTATTAAAAGAAGAACTACTAATAATTAGCAAGGGCTTTAAATGTGAGCATCTTAATTTTAAATACTTTACTATTCCTATAACCACAAAGAGACCCTCCTTCTTTAATTTCACTCCCCTCATTGATTCTATTAAAAAAGGTTGAGCAACAGGTGTAATAAAGCTCTATCTTATAATAAAAGACTTCAACTTATAATTTCAGTTCTAAATAATCTCCATATTTGATGGTACTCTCATATAGTAATTTGAACAAAGATAATGAAATCTATTTATAAAATGTTTAAGAAGTTCATGATTTGGACTTGAGCATAAAGCAAAGGTGCTTAGACTGAAGAGGTCTAGAATCTACTTGCTTAAGATGCATGAGGAACTTGGATTAACTTAATCAAACCACCAGTAAATTGCTTCTATTCAAGGGACTTTAAAAATTATTCATTAAACAAGAGTCATGCTAGGTTAATTGGGTACATATGAATTCCTTAAAAGCCAAAGACAAACACTTCATTTACTCTAAGACGAGTATTACAAGATAGAGACTCAGTGAGCCTGGTCTTCAAACATAATATAGAGAATGGCAAAGGTATATACTTCTGGCTTGATAAGTTTTTAGACTTTCAAAGCTAGTTTACAGGTTAACACAAAAATGGAAGAAATTATTATTATTAAAAGTTAGAGCTAGCTAGTTTATGCCTCGAGGGGTCAATTTATAGATAATCTTCTAGCATACTCCCTAACTTATTCAAGGGGGGAATCAATCTTATGTTTGAACAACAAATATATGGATTTCTCAAATACCTCTTATAGGGAGCTATTTTTGGGACCTTTAAGCAAAATTATACAGTGGAAGTTGGTATGGAATTCTAGTTTAATCCTTTACACTTCCATCACTTTTGGTTAAAGGAAGATTGTGAACTAAATATGTCCTTAAATACCACAAGTGGATCCTATTTTCATTTTTTATCAAGCCAATATTGGGAATTTGAATCATCTTTTCTTTAGCTATACATTTTCTTCTACACTCTGGAATCAATCCTTACTCTTTATAATCTCTACTGTAACTACTATCTTGGGACAAACGTTATCACCTACCTTCCAATTTTCATTGCCATGTTAAAATCAAAGGATATTCAAAGATATCCAAACCAATGTAAAGCTTGTTATATAAAGGATGATTGAGAGGATAAGGGAAACAATTATTGTAAGGGATTTAGCTAAAACAATAAGCATTGTCCTTAACAATAAATGGAACTTACAATGGGGTATCTACATCTTTTTTCTTGACATTCACGTGGTTAAGATTTGGTTTGTATTAGTTTCTTATATTTTCTTCTTCATAATGCTTTTTGTCAAATACATATCTATCTCTAGCTTGCACAATTCTATTATAACCAGGTATTGGTTGAATCTTTCTTGGTTGTAACTCTTTGGTTCTTTTACAATGAAATACAACTATTTACTTTCCAACAAAAATATTTTCATGTATCATTGTTTTCTTCCATAATAAGTTAGAGAATAAAGATGATTTAGGATTTTCATAATAGAAATATATAAACAAAAGAACAAAAGGATTAAGATTATGAGATTTGATAAAGGTGCAAAATTTATGGTAAGTACATACATATAGGACAACAAAATTGTGTTACACATGTTTCTTAAAAAACAAAGCATATTACAAATTATATAATATCATGCATACCATAGTAAAATGGTGTGGAGAAAAGAAGAAATTATTACCATATAAACATAGTGAGAAGCATGATCAATGATTATAATATCCTATTAACTCTATATAATGAAACTTTAAAATCACGATGTATATCTTAAATTGGATTCCATTAAGATATGTTGTTAAAACTCCTTTTGAGATTTAAAATTAATGGAGGAAAACCAAGTTTAAGACATTTATACATACAGGTTATCATACAAAAGTAAGGATTTATAATCATATTTAAAAAGGAACTATGGATATTAAGTGATTATATACGTATAAAACTTTCAAGGATTTATATTTTATTGTCCCTCAATAGTTCAAGTAAGAAATGTAAGATTCCTTAAGGATTATGAGTTAGTGTGAGTATTCCTTATCTAGTTAAATTAGAGTAAAATCATGCTTTTATGAGAGACCCATAAATTTAGATAAATTGATTGTTTTTCAACATAAACAACTAAGTATAGAAGAATAACCACTTCAAGCTATAACACACTATTAACAAATTAATGATATTTCTACATAATAAGAAGTGGTTGTTAGAAAGCCCATTAGGATAAGGAGATCGACAATTTATAATGATTATGTTGTGTATCTAAATGAATAATATATAAGTCCGTATGAGGATTAAATCTCACTTTTAAGAGGAGTTGAAATTCATGGCTAAGTAATTAAGTTTGAGATCTCATTTAATTACTAGAATGGACCAAAGCACCATAGGCTGCAAAATAGTTTCTAAAACTGAAAATGACTCTTTTAGTAATATAAAGAGATATAAATGTAGATTTGTAGCTAAGGATTTTATTAAAAAAGCCATTGATTATCATAAAACTATCTCTCCAATTTCTAAAATGGAACATTAAGTATAATTATGACCTTAGTGACATTTTAATTTAGAATTTATCAATTGGATCTTAAATTTGTCTTTTAAAAGGAGATCTTGAATTGAAAGTATAAGTGACTTAACTTAAAGGCTTTGATCCCAATAAAGGAAATTATTTAGTTTACAAGATAAAGAAGATTATATGTGGACTAAAATATGCTTCACACCAATCGTATTTAAAATTTCACAATGTTATAACTTCTTATAGTGTTAAAAAGAAAATCATTAATCAATACATATAATTTTACGTTAGTGAGAGTAGATATTTGCTTATGTTCTTATATATAGACAAGATTCTAGCTATGACTAATTATTTGGGTTTATTATATGAGACTAATGGTTTTTTGTCAAAATTTGAAGTAAAGAAATAGATGAAGCCTCTTATGTCATTAGCATAGAGTTTTATGTAGACAAGTTTAATATATCATAAGGATTATCTTAGAAAGATTAATCTAAAAAAGTTTTGGAGAAGTTTAGGATGAGCAGTAGCACCTATTATCAAAAGATATCAAAAGAGATAATTCAGTATAGATCAGTATCCAAAGAATGAAAAACAAGTAATGAAGAACCTACCTTATACATTTGCAATTGGTAGTTTGATATATGAAAAGGTCTATAAAAGAACTAATATTGCATATATAATAAGAATGTTGAGATACTAGAGTAGCATTAGGCTTTAGCATTATATCATTTCAAAGAAAGTTACAAGGTATTTATAAGAAACTAAGAACTATAAACTCATACATAAGTTTTTTGAAAATTTGGAGGTGATGAGTTATTCAAATTCAAATTGGATGAAAAGACAATATATAGTCTGGTTCTGCCTGATTCTGGTGAGGCAGGATGCTACTGTTTGGATCCATGAGATTGATTGTCTTGAGCAAGAGGTCACCTGCAAAACAACATAAGACACATCGGAGGTTGATAACCGGCAGGCCCCTCCGACGCTTAAGTTAGCCTTTTTGTGAGGGTTTTGGTCACTGTAAAACAGAGAAAATCAGGGTTCTAATATCGTACCTGTATCATGGCAGAGTAGTACCTTATATATGGAATAGATGCTAGGTTTAGGTCTTTACGTAGGTTCTTACGTATGCATGGGGGTTTTTGCGATTGGGTCGTGGACGCGTGAACCTGGGCTTGGGCTTAGCACGACCGACCCCACTATAAGCCCCCTACTCCTCGAGTCTGACCAAGGAGAAGGGTCGAAGGAGTACATAAGGATCGTGCAGCTCGTCTGTAGAATAGCTCGTGGTAGGCCCGATCGGTCGGACATCAATGCATAGTGCATGACAGCTCGCACTAGGATCGGTCGGTTGAGTGTCCCGATCGGTTGGCACTGATGCTTATTGCATGATAGCTCGTGTCAAGATAGATCGGGTGAACATCGACGCTGAACGTGTGAAGGCACTTGGTTTAATTATTACTGACGACGTGTGCCCTCTGACAGATTTTCAGAATTTGAAACGAAACATCTTTGTAACCGTTGTACAGCTGTCACATCCATCCTTTCAACTGTTGCGCCGCTATGGGTAACTGATAACCCTAATTTGCACGGCCCAGATTTTGCCGCACGTTCAAATTCCATCAATATGCCCGCTCGGTGTCTTGTTATAAACGCTCGGGATTGACACACCTCTTTACTTTCTGCGCGCCCGATTCTTCAATCTTCGTTTCCTCTCTCCTTTATCTTCCTGTTCGCAGTCAAAGAAATTTCCTCTCACCGTCAACCAAATCCGTAGTTCCAGTATCTAAACTAGGTACGTCCTTCTTCTTTTCCTCGTCTGTAAAAGTGATTTTCAGTAAACAAGTCAACTAGTTCTAGGAGAGCTACGTAGCTCAATAGTAAGAGGCGCTCGTCTCAACGTAACAAAAACCGTGAGGTTAGGGGATCGAACCCCGGCCAAAGCGGACAATACTAATTTGAGTGGTTGCAGTTCAGCGTACAAGATACCGTACCAACCACACCAAAAAGGCGCCTTTAGGTTATAATTTACATTACTAAAAGTTTAATCACATTTATTTGTCACTTAGGTGATATAGGTTAAGTGAGAAAATATTTGTTAAAAGTTTTTAGTTTAAGTGTGATCACGTACATATTAATATATTTAGAATTTAAAGTGAATAAAAACTATTATTTAATTTAATTTAAATAGCATTGTATCTTTAATAATAAAAAATAACGTGCTATTATGGAAATATTGTCTCAACTCTCATATAAGTTTTCAAGTGGTTCTTGGAAAACTTCGCTTTTAGTTTTGTAACCCTATTTTCAATTTTTGACTTAATTTCTGGGAGTTATTATTAATATATATTGTTTACACAACGCCTAAAAGGTTGGTACTGCCACTGCGTAACTTGGAAGCAAGATGCATGAGCTAATGAGACGTGTCAGTTGAGATTTATTGACCGATGATGCCCTTCGTTGTTAGTGTGATTCTGCATATAACATCAGACTATCAAATTAAGTTTCTCTATTAATCTATTTGGTCGGGTCGGTCATATTGGGCCCGAACCCAGTCTCAACGATGCATGGGCCGATCGGTCCAATCTTCAAAGATCAGTCTTATACCTATGCCAAGCCCAGGTCCAGTCCATGATCTCCTTGACCCATTCGCAGGTGAGAGTCTCCCATGCAAACATGTAAAGACTTAAACCTAGTGATTGCTCCATATATAAGGTATAATTCTACCATAACAAAGGTACGCAATCATAACCTAGTTTTCTCTGCTTATAACAATCTTACCTGCACCAAAAAGACTGACTTGAGCGTCAGAGGGGCTAATCGGGACACAACCCCCGACGTGCCTTCTTTATTTTGTAGGGACCTTCACGTCGAAGTTACTACAGAAAGCAGTCAACTCCATGGATCTAAACGGCAACGTTTAGTTTCGCCAGAATCTAGCAGAACCAATTGGCGCCCACCGTGGGGCCCGACTTCAGGGCACCACGTCCAGAAACACGCAGATCAGTTAGGCGGCGATAGCTAATCTCGATGTAGCGCGATCAGCGCTCTGGCGTTCAGAACGGATAGGTTCTGACTACCGCAACTCGCTTACCGCACCTCATGTTTCCCACACGGAATCTTCAGACCGGAACGATCAACCGCAACCTCAGAACTTGGAACAAGAAGAACATAGCGTAGCTTTAGAGGATAACGCTGCACTCAATATGCACCCGAATCTCCAACACCGATCGGATGCAGATCCTCTTCTGCCTATACACACCTCCCTCACCCGAAAACAGATCGAGGAAGCGACTGATCTATTGATTCGCCAGATTTTGCAGCCTCGGCCAGCACAACAGCAGCCATCTGCACGACAAGCCGCCCGACAAACCAGCATGACGACCGATCACCACCCAACCGAAGCCCTAGAGAAAATCGTGGACGATCGAATTAACGCAGCTATGAGCTTCCGCCCAGATCGCCCGACGACACAGTACAGCTCTCCCTTTACTCCGGAAATCTTGGATAGCCTCCCGGCGCCCGGTACCAAAATACCGAAGCCTGAAAAGTACACTGGAAAGACTGACCCCCTGGACTACCTACAACACTTCCAGTCCATGATGAATCTACATTGCGTTCCGGATGCCATTCAGTGTAAGGCTTTCTGCACGGCCTTCCAAGAGGGAGCTCGACGATGGTTTAATAGCTTGCCCCCGAGCTGTATCACATGTTTTGAAGATTTCAGGTTATTATTCCTGAACCAGTTCGCCACCAATAAGTGGCCACAGAAGACAGCTTTGGAGGCAATGCAACTGACCCAAGGAAGGAACGAAAGTTTGCGGGAGTTCATTACTCTGTTCAATAACGAAGCGGTCGAGGTCCCCGACCTCACTTGCTCGTCTATGTTGGCAGCACTTATGAATAACATGAGGGATGAGGAGTTCAAAAAGTCGTTAGCCCTTGATCAGCCCCGATCCGTTCAGGAAATAAGAAACAGGGCAGATAGGTACATTCAGCTTGAAGAAGTGCTGAAAAATACGAGATGTCGGATGGATGACCGCTCTCCAAATGACGAAGCGAGCAACCGTGATAAGCGGCAAAAGGCGGTCGAGTGGAGAAAGCCAACCGATCGGCGTGGATATCGACAGAGTTCACCCGCTAATAAGCGATACGTGTAAGCATCGGCTATGAGAACGGATGGAGAAACTATCCGAGAACCCGATAAAATGAAGACTCCCTCCAAGGATAGGAACCCCAATTTATATTGCCGTTTCCACAAAGACGTCGGTCATGATACGGAAGATTGCTGGCAATTGAAAAAAGAAATCGAATTCCTCATACAAAGAGGAAGGTTAGGCCGATTTGTGAAACATGCGCAAAATGCCGATTGAGATAATGATCATAAGAGCGGTCGGCCCAACAACAGACGACAGAATTGGAGACGGAATGATAGAAATGATGGAGGAAGGCAGAATACGAATACAGACACTCGACGCGAAGAGAGAGGGCGATCAAGGGAAAGAGACGACAAAAACGTTGGGCAACAAGATGACCGACCGACTGGGGTCATTAATATGATATTTGGTGGAAACGCAGCGGGGGAATCCACTGCCAAAGGGAGAAAAAGATATGCCAAACAGGTCGGCAGAGACTCATCAACCAAAAGAACGAGGGAGAACGACAGGATGATATCGTTCGACGAGTCTGACCTTGATGGTGTAAGTGTTCCTCATGATGACGCCCTCGTTGTAAATATGAACATGGACGGCTACGAGGTGAAGTGGGTGATGATTGATACGGACAACTCGATCGACTTGTTGTATTACGAGGCCTTCAAGCAAATAAAGGTACCCGAAGATTGACTACTGCCTATAGACGGACCTATCAAAGGGGTAACTGGAGCATCAGTCTACCCGTTCGCCCAAGTCTATCTAAAAGTGAAGTTCGGGCAAAAGCTGTGTCAAATAGAAAGGGATGTTGAATTCCTAGACGTGAAGTTTCAAGGGGCATACAATGCAATAATCGGACGAGCTACCCAGAACGCCCTTAGAGCGGTCGTCTCAACTTACTACCAAGCGATGAAATTCCCAACGCCCCACGGAATCGGTACTGTCAGGGGTCAGCAGAGAATCGCAAGGGAGTGCTACTTAGCAGAAACGAAAACATTAGACGGGGTGGTAGTCCTGACGAGCTCTCTTGATGTGAGAGCCGATGAGGAGATGGATAGGATGAACCCAGTGGAAGAAACGCAACGGTGCCGACCCCTCTAAATTCACAAACCTAGGTTCCGAGCTGCAGAAGGACCTAGTTAAATAAATCACAGACTGTTTGGTGGAAAATAGATCGGTCTTCGCTTGGGTACCGAGCGATATGCGTGGAATTTCTCGATCGGTCGCCTCGCACTCACTTGGTATTCGACAAGACTACGTTTGTTAGGCAAAAGAAGCGATCGACCGCAAGGAGCGACAGAAGTAATCGGGAAAGAAATAGAGAAACTACTCGAAGCCGGGTTCATCCGAGAAGTCAAGTACCCCGAATGGCTCACCAATGTGGTGTTGGTGAAGAAGAAAAATGGGAAGTGGAGAATGTGCATCGACTTCACTGACCTGAACAAGGCATGTCCAAAGGACAGTTTTCTCCTACCCAAGATCGACCAGCTAGTAGACTCCACCTCCGGACATGAACTTCTCAGCTTCTTGGATGCTTTCTCGGGCTACCATCAAATTCAGATGAGCCTCGAAGATGAAGAGAAGACTGCCTTCATAATCGACCAGGGTATATATTGTTACCAAGTAATGTCGTTCGGCTTGAAAAACACGGGGGCCACTTATCAACGGCTCGTCATGGAGGTCTTCAAAAAACAAATAGGTCGATCTGTTGAAGCTTATGTAGATGATATGATGGTCAAAAGTAAGACGGCCGCGGAGCATATGGGAGACCTCAGAGAGGTCTTCCAGACCCTTAACAGATTTCAGATGAAGTTGAACCAGAAAAAATGCGTCTTTGGTGTGGCATCAGGAAAATTCCTGGGGTTCATGATTACTCAGCGAGGAATTGAGACTAATCCAGAGAAGATCGAAGCCATCATCCAAATGCCCTCGCCGCAATGCTTGAAAGAAGTACGGATATTGACCGGTCGGATAGTCTCTCTAAGCAGGTTCGTTTCCAGATTAGGAGACAAGTGCCTCCCATTTTTCAAAATTTTGAGGAAGGCGAACGTGACCCAGTTCCAATGGCCGGATGAATGCGAGAAAGCTTTTTAACACTTAAAGCAATACTTGTCTAGCCCGCCTATCCTGCAAAGCCCGGTGGAGGGGGAGAATCTGATTTTATATTTGGCAGTTATGGAAGGGTCGATCAGCACAGTACTTGTTCGATCGGAGGGAAATGAACAGCGCCCGATCTACTACGTCAACAAGATGTTGACCGGACCGGAAGCACGGTATGCGCCTATAGAAAAACTAGCCCTCTCCTTGATAATGGCGGCTCGGAAGCTAAGACCCTACTTTCAAAGTCATACCATTGAGGTATGGACCGACCAACCCCTCAGGCAGTGCCTTCAAAAGCTCGAAATTTCGGGTTGACTAATAAAGTGGGCGGTAGAGCTGGGAGAGTTCGACATACAATATAAGCCCTGGACGACGATTAAGGCACAGGTGTTGGCAGACTTCATTGCAGAGATGAACCAACCCAGCTCGAAGGGTGAGCAATTCCCTGCCTGGAGCTTATTCGATGACGGATCGTCCAACGCTGAGGGATGTGGAGCAGGAGTAGTGTTGGTTAGCCCGCATATGGAAGAAAAGGTGGAATACGCCCTTCGGCTAGAATTCAAGGCCTCCAATAACGAGGCAAAATATGAGGCTCTGATAGCCGGTCTCTAACTGGCTAAGGAAATGGAGGTAAAGCATCTAAAGAAATATAGCGATAGCCAAGTGGTGGTCGGCCCAGTCACTGGGCAGTATAAAGCCAAGGGGAACAGCATGATCGAGTACTTGGAGTTAGTAAAGCGGGAGTTAAATAATTTTGAGCAGTACTCGATTAGCAGGATAGAACGAGCTCGGAATGTTAAAGCGGATGCGCTCTCCAAAATGGCCTCCGATCGAGATGCCAAAAATAACGTTCTAGTCGAACGACTAGATCGTCCTAGCATTCAAAAAACCAAGGAAGTTCTTGATGTAAACACCGGTCGATCGAGTTGGATGGAACCGATTAGACGGTATCTCCTAGAAGGAACACAACCGCAAGAAACCTCAGAGGCCAAGAAGTTGAGAATAAAGGCGGCTGAATACGCGATCATAAATGACTCCCTGTATAAGCAATCTTATGATTGGCCCCTGTTGCGATGCTTGAACGAAGAAGAGGCGGAACAAGCAATGGCCGAAGTCCACAAAGGAATGTGTGGCAACCACGTAGGAGGTAGAATGTTAGCCCATAGGCTGATCAGACAGGGGTATTACTGGCTGACGATGAGGAAAGACTGCCAGGAGAAAGTCGACCGATGTGCTGTCTCACCAGCCGACCGAGAGGATGAAAATTGTGAGTCATCCTATCCCTTTCGCTCAATGGGGAATGGATATACTGGGGCCTTTCCCTCTCGGTCCCGAATAGAAGAAGTTCCTGATGGTGGCAGTGGAGTACTTCACCAAATGGGTAGAAGCGGAAGCGGTCGCCACAATTACTGAGCAGAAGGTGGAGAGTTTCATAAAGAAAAATATACTAACTCGCTTCGGGATGCCTATGGTGCTGGTTCAGCATAATGGTCGGCGATTCGACAAATGATAAGTTCGAAGATTTGCGACCGACTAAAGATAAGGCTACAGCTGACCTCAGTAGCTCACCCCCAAAGCAACGGTCTCGCAGAGAACACAAACAAAAAGATAATGAGCGCTCTTAAGAAGCGCCTTGACAGACGAAAGACTTGGGTGGAAGAGCTTGATGAAGTGTTGTGGGCGTACAGAACCACACCAAATGGAGCCACAAGGGAAACGCCGTTCAGGATGACCTTTAGGGCGAAAGCCTTAGTCCCCGTAGAAGTGTTATTGCATAATCAGAGGGTGTCGAACTATGATGAAGAGCGGAATAACAAAGCCTGCCGAGCTGAGCTCGTGCTTCTCAGTGAAAACAAGGATAGAGCAGCCGCTCGTTCGGAAGCCGTCAGGCAGAAGGCAACGAAGTTCTACAACAGAAGAGTAAAGCCGAGCGACGTAAAGGTCGGGGGGTACGTCTTGCGAAAAGTCGAAGCGGCTGGGAAACACCCCGGAAAGCTCGGACAGATGTGGGAAGGACCCTATCAGGTGATTAAGCAAGTCGGGCATGACTCTTACATTTTACGCGATGCGAATGGGAAAATTCTACCGAGGCCATGGAACTCTCGAAACCTGAAGGCGTTCTACCAGTAGATAAGTTTTATCTTAATTAGTCTTTGTTTGTTATTGATTTTGTAAACAATCTGTGGGTACCTTTTTCCTGTCCCTGCCAGATAGGTTTTTTAACGGCCCGCGCCCTCATTATCATCAATAAAGGGGTTTTCAGATTTCTTGGCAAAAGAAAAATTTTCATTACATTCGGCAAAGCGTGGAAAACCTCATCAGCCATCGCTCGGCCTCGATATAGATCGACTACGGTCGGTCGGGTCGTCAAGACAAGATCCTTGGGACCCCTCGCTCGGCCTCGACATAGATCGACTACGGTCGGTCGGGTCGCCAAGACAAGATCCTTAGGACTCCTCGCTCGGCCTCGACATAGATCGACTACGGTAGGTCGGGTTGTCAAGACAAGATCATTGGGACCCCTCGCTCGGCCTCGATATAGATCGACTACGGTTGGTCGGGTCGCCAAGACAAGATTTTTGGGACCCCTCGCTCGGCCTCGACATAGATCGACTACGGTCGGTCAGGTTGCCAAGACAAGATCCTTGGGACTCCTCGCTCGGCCTCGACATAGATCGACTACGGTCGGTCGGGTCGCCAAGACAAGATCATTGGGACCCCTCGCTCGGCCTCGACATAGATCGATTACGGTCGGTCGAGTCGCCAAGACAAGATCCTTGGGACCCTCGCTCGGCCTCGACACAGATCGACTACGGTCGGTCGGGTCGCCAAGATAAGATTCTTGGGACCTCTCGCTCGGCCTCGACACAGATCGACTACTGTCGGTCGGGTCGCAAGGACAAGATCCTTGGGACCCCTAACTCGGCCTCAATACAGATCGACTACGGTCGGTCAGGTCGCCAAGACAAGATCCTTGGGACCCTCGCTCGGCCTCGACACAGATCGACTACGGTCGGTCGGTCGCCAAGACAAGATCCTTGGGACCCTCGCTCGGCCTCGACACAGATCGACTACGGTTAGTCGGTCGCCAAGATAAGATCCTTGGGACCCTCGCTCGGCCTCGTCACAGATCGACTACGATCGGTCGATTGCCAAGACAAGATCATTGGGACCATCGCTCGACCTCGAGTACAGATCGACCAGGTTGCCAAGACAAGACCCTTGGAACCATCGATCGTCACTGACTAACGCTCGGCCGAGGATCCTAAGACAAAATCTCGGATCGTCCGGCCCTATCATCACGTGGTCTAATTCACCCGGTCGTCGCGCATCGAGCGCATTCATTCGCAACCTACTATTCGAGGGGAGAAACATTCAACACGCCAAAAATAATAAAAAATGAGTTTTTATTTCTTGGAGCAAAAGGTTCTGGCCACAAGCCCGACCAGATGAGCCTTACACAAAATGAAACAATCACTCTCATTCTTTTGGAGGCGAAGTAGGGCCAGCAACGGGAGCAACCGGATCGACAGGAGAGGAAGGGCCCGCAACCGAATCGGGAGGAGGAAAAGAAAGGCCAACAACCGGGTCAGCAGAGGAAGGGTCGACAACAGGATCGGCCAAGGGAAGAGAAGGGCCGGCAATTGGGTCAAGAGGAGCTGGCAGCAGAGAGACATCCTCTTCTTCTTCTTCCGAGTTCAGATCCAACTCCTCGTCCGGAACGACGGTCCGCTCCCCCAAGGCTCTCTCCTTCATTCCCTCCAACGAAAGGCCGAGAGCAGGAAGTAGCGGCTCGGCATAATCTTCAAATGAAGGCCGTTCTGACCCATCGGGAACGTAGATCTCATGGCACTTCTACAGGACCGAAAGGGTTACGTCGCAGGCGAGCTTTAGGCATTCCGCATTTAAATTTCTTCTCTTCCACCGTTTGATCGCCTCGATTCTTTGCCTTTTAACAGAGCATCCCAACTTCGTCAACACCTCCTCGATCCTGCGCTTGTCTTCCACCGCTGCATGACAGTCTTGGAGGAACTTCTCTTTAAGCTTCCTCTCCAATTCCATCTTCCCCTCCAAGACCTCACACACCTTGACCAGCTCGCCCTTTGCTGCAATCACCCTGATCCTCTCCTCCTCCCCCGTATCAAATTGAGCTTTCAAAGCACTCATCGCTTCCTCCCGAATTTTCTTCTCCTCCTCTAAAGAAGAATTCTGAGCCTGAAGAAGGTCTCTCCCCTCTTTCACCTCCGAAAGCTCATCCTTCAAAGCCTTCATCTGCTCATAAAGGTCTTGAACTTCCGGTCCGTAGCCTCAGGACTGCACCACCTGAAGGACATCACCGAGCTCGTGATCTGACTCTGAAGGAGTTGAGACCCCATCTCCGATTACTCTTCTTATCCATGGTCCGCTTTCGCTCACGGGAGTAATCCTCTCAACAATGTGACGGGACACGTCGAGGTCCCCAATCGAGGAGGTTTTGGCCAGCTTGATCAAAGACTTCCACTGCCCGGTGTTGGTTACCTGACTTTTACCTTTACCCTTGCCTTTCTTCCCCTTCTCCTTCCCGCCTCGACCAGACGGGCCGAACGGAAGATCACCAACCCGGACCAATCTCTTCCTCTTAAGAGGAGGCTCCACTTCCTTCTCCTCCTCTTCTTCTACACCTGCTCGGCCCGTACTCGCTGGTACGATTGACAACAACGCCGACCTCGCAAGACTGTCCTCAACAGGTGAAGGGGCTAGAGACACTGTAGAACGGCCAAGTTCCACCAGCGGAGCAAAGCCTTCACCAGTCTCCACCTCCTCCCCTTCTTTTATCCCGCGGCCTGCTTTTTGGATTTAGGGGGAGTGGCGGGCCAGCCATAATCCTCTATTCTCACCATGGCTGCACGGCAACAAACACAAGTCAGAAGAAGAAAGCAATAATCAAAACACGTAGTAAGTAATTGAACTACGAGGGGTCAACCAGACGAGGCGGTTTGCTCTCTTAGCCCATTAATCTGTGGTGGGGGGTCGATTAGAAAGGATCCGACCGACGCTCCCCCGAAATATCCCTGGACGAGTCGAGCAAAGTCATATCGACCGAGCTCTTTAATACGCCCGATCACCTCCCACTCCTCTCTACTGAGGGATATGCTCGACACGTCATTTCACTGCTCAACCAGAGGATACCTCCATGGCCGGCACTCGAAGGAGGATCTTGGGGACTTCACAAAGAAATACTTCGTCCGCCAAGAAGAGACCTTCGAAGCTGTCCCAGCCGAACGATGTCGAGAATCTCTATACTGCAGAGAGGGAACCCCGGCACCAGAGCTCGGACTTTGGCTCATCCTAAAAAAATGACGCAAAACGCCGACAGAAGGCGAATGACCAAATTGATGGCACAACAACGCCAGACCGTTAATAAATCTCCGACTATTCGGAGGAATTTGGCTCGGCATTAGTTGATAGGTCGTGCACACCTCGTCGACGATCGGGGCGTACGGAAGCCTCATACCACCCACCGAGAAAAAACTATCAGAAATGACGAAATATCCACTCAAGTTGCTGTGGATATGCTCGTTCCCCAGAGCCAGCCGGGGTCCCCAGGACACGGGGATGTTATATCTGAGTATTGATCGATTCAGCTCCCCTACGGTCATTTTTGATGCATTTCTTGGCGGCGCCTCCGCAACCAACCCATCATTTCTCTCTCTCGTCGATATTTCTTCAACACCTTCTACCATACTTCTGGAACTGGCTGTCGACATGTTTACCAAGAAGAGACTTTTGAAAAGAAAAGCTTAGAGGAAGAAGGACGTACCTATTTAGTGAATGGAGAAGGGGAAATCGAACGACAGTTGACGGAAATTTCTGGGAACTAAGGGCAAGAAAGAACAAATGAAAGCAGAGTGAGAGTAAGAACGAAGCAAACGTGAAGAAAACCAAACAGTTGGTCGATCCTGAACGTTTATAAGGGAACACTCAAATAACGATCCAATTGAAGCGCGACGCGTGGAGAAAATCTGAGTTATGTTTGGACACGCGGCATAATCCGAGCCAAGGAGAATTAGGGTTGTTCAAAATCCGGAGCGGCGCGACAGTTGAAAGGACGTACGAGACAGCTACACAACGGTTACAAGGACGATACGCTTCAGATTCTGAAAAGTTGTCATAAGGCACGCGCCGTCAAACAATAAATGCTCCAAGTACCACCACGCGCTCGCTAATGATGACCCCCCGACCTACTTAGGTGCGAGCTATCGTGCAATAAACGCCAATGCCGACCGAGTAGAGACATTCAGCCGACCAACCCCAATACGAGCGGTCACGCACTGCTCGTCGAAATCCGATCGATCGGGCTTTTTACGAGCTGTCCACAGACGAGCTATAATGTCAATATTCGATCGATCAGGCCTACCCCGAACTATCTTACGGACGAGTTATAAGACACGCACATACTCCTTCGACTCTTCTCTTTGCTCAGACTCGAGGAGTAGGGGGGGCTTATGGTCGGGTCGGTCATACTGGGCCCGAACCCAGTCTCAACGATGCATGGGCCGATCGGTCCAATCTTCAAAGATCAGTCTTATACCTATGCCAAGCCCAGGTCCAGTCCATGATCTCCTTGACCCATTCGCAGGTGAGAGTCTCCCATGCAAACACGTAAAGACTTAAACCTAGTGATTGCTCCATATATAAGGTATAATTCTACCATAACAAAGGTACGCAATCATAACCTAGTTTTCTCTGCTTATAGCAATCTTACCTGCACCAAAAAGACTGACTTGAGCGTCAGAGGGGCTAATCGGGACACAACCCCCGACGTGCCTTCTTTGTTTTGTAGGGACCTTCACGTCGAAGTTACTACAGAAAGCAGTCAACTCCATGGATCTAAAGGGCAACGTTCAATTCCGCCAGAATCTGGCAGAACCACTATCCATTTACAGAAATCAAATTTCTTAAATTGAAAGAGGACATACAGTATCTCATCAAGCCATTCTTTACACATTGTTAGACTCAAGGAAACCCTTGCTCTTCTGATCTAGGGAGCGCATCTTTGACCTTTATATCCTTGTCGTACTTCTTAACCATGTAAATATTTATGAACTTTGTATCATATTCCTTGCAGAAAACATTTGTGTTACTCTCAGTCTCTCAAAGCAAGTGCTCTATCCGAAGTCCTATCTTCATGTACGCATGTACGTAGCAATATTCTCTATCTCTCATGCGTTCCGTTTGTCTGCGTGTTTCTGGGATATTGGGGTAGGGAATCCAAAGCCCACACCCCCAAAAGGTTAGCAGACATGCATCATTCCTCATTATGGAATATGGAGTATGAAGGGGACGTTCTACTGCGCTGTTCTTTTCGGCTTGGGGTCCTCATTTGTTTCATACATATTCTACTAGCTAATAATATTAGAATCTCCACTTGGTCCCTAACATTCTACAACCTTTAACTTTTTTTTTTCTTTATATATATTTTCATTTTTGCCAATTTTGGATATCTTGTCAACTGAATGCCAGTCAGATATCTCTGTAACAAGACTATTGTATTGATTGCAGTAACCAAAGACTTAAAACTATGGCTCTACTAGGTGACTGACCTCAAATGGCGGGCGAAGCAATTCTTAAAAGCAAATAATTGGGATCACAGCCTCTATTGTGTAAACTGTACTCTATAATTACCAAGGAAATTTGTCTAGAGAGAAGAATACGCACAATTAAGAATTTACATCATCCAGGGGAAGGCCTATGCTGTAGAATTTACGTCAACTAGTTGAAGGACTATGCACTACTTGAAGCACAACTTTAACACTCGTTAATTAATAAACGAAAGACAAGCTTAATTATGTGCAAAGATATAATTGACAACAATTGCAAAAGCATATTGATTAGATTTGTTCTTTTGTTAGTTAATAATTCAATGATATGGTCTGGTTTGAAAGGCGCTAGGCAGCCCATCTTCTGCAAGTGGGTAGGTGTGCCACTACTCCTGGCATGGAGGGGCGAAATATAAGACCCACAAGTAAAAGTTGGGACTAAAAAGTTGCACCAAGTTTCTCAATATCTCAAAAACCTCTACAATTTCTGGCTAGCTAGCAAAAGATTATGATTCTGTCACCTGAAGCCAATACACGCTTAATCATGACCGTTTAGAAACAAGTCAACCGCATCAAATTTTTTTTTGCTTTAACTGTTTTTCTTACTTTCTTTCCACAATCAAAAGAGAAGGGATTAAATCTAAACCTAAGATTTAGTATGTTTCACTGTCTTCACCTTTTTTGTTTTATAAAGAGCAAAGCATGCATGTCTTGAGGAAGATTTGGAGCTTAAGAACGCTAATCCGAATCATTTGAGGGGTCCTTTCGATATGAATATATATGATGATTGGTTCAGCGTTTGTGGTTAAACATTTTGTTTTGTTCCCAGGATGTAGGTCCAAGTCTGATCCTCCGAGGAGAAACATGGTTTGCCCTACTATCTGTAAACGATTTTTCTAAACGACCTCTGATTCTAAAAACATGAATTGTTACCTGCCTCACCTCACATAACATTATTGCATAAGCCACTTTCTCTACTTTTTGATTTCTAGTGAAGTAACTTTCAAGTAGCGCCCACCAGGGTAACAATATAATAGAGAAAAGAAAAGTTCCTTATGTGGAGAAAAATAACTTTCCTGAAAGACGTAATGCAATCAGCGTGTATATATATGAGCATGCATGTATCTTATATTTCTAATGTAGTTGTTTAAGATGTGAGGGGGGAGAAAAACAATCGAAATAATCTTAAATTTTTGAAAACTATATATACCTGCGAATAAAATCGATATTAGAAGATAAAACTGGTGTTTCGTTTGAAGTCCAATAATAACGAGAAACTAGCAATATATACTAAGTAGCGTAGTATCTTGTTTTAAGGGAAAAGCACGGACGGGACAAGCCGAAGAGGCTAGGTATCGTCATAAATAGACATGATTCATCTAATTAAGAAACCAAATGGATATGATTCTACGTAGCCTTTGCTTGATGTTGTTCCACTACAAGAAGTGACGCAGCTTCCTTTGATTGACAGCTTTCTATTGACTCGCATAAACTTCTTTACTAATTATCTGGTTGTCTTCTCATACACAAGACGCTGTATAGATCTCCTTCAATCATCGCAAAAGTGGCATCTTTTCCAAGACTGTACTTTTTTGTGGTAAAATTTCCAGGATTTGACTTACTTCTTAATTAAGTCACAGTATAAACAAAGTGATATGTCTCTTGAAAACTTGGCGTGTCTCTGTGTTATGTGGTACAGATTGGAAGGCATTCCTGAAATCCTTTGTCCAATGAAAATGAGATTAGAATTGCATTATTATTGCAAAAAAAAATAAAAGGGTATGCTTACAGGGAATCTTCCTTTCCTCTATTTGGACCAAAAGCTGACAAGACAATTGAGCCACCGAATGAGCTCTAGAGTACTATTGTCTAACAAAAGTGTAGCACCAACACTAATCTCGCCAGTTCACTTAAGCACGGGTAAACTGGCACCACAAGGCAAGATTAATTCCAAGAAAGAGCCTTGCTGGATACCTCTAATGTACAATCTTAGGATTGGAGTAGAGGAATTTATAATTAGTTGTATTATTCAGCAATTACCAACATCAGAACGTAACATCATATTTTTACTTAAAATACTACAATGTGCATTATAATCTTATCGACTTGAGTTCAAGGAGCCAACACATGCATATACTTACTTGATTAATTTTAGAATTCAATTTTAGTAATAATAAAATAAAGTTTTAAACCTGGTGAATGTTCCAATGTCAACTTAACTTATCTGATGATTTAGAACAATATAAAGAAGTTAATTATTTGATAATATACAAACATATTTATGGAGTCTATTTGCCTTTAAAGTATAGGGAGCCTTTTTGGCATTTAGGCCTAGAAAACTTAAAGCGAGATATTAAATAAACTTGCATTTATAATAGGGGCATGGTAGATTTTGATGACACAGCTTTCTGTTACGACAATTAGCAGCGTCCTCAGTCCTCGCTGACAATATGGGATGGTAGGAAGATGATGTACTCTTCGGATTCATCGTACACATGACAATAAGAGAACGAACTTGACATGCTTGTAACTGGAGGGCCGATGGACTTGGGTCATCCTTAAACTTTAATGTCTCTTGTTCAAGCCCATATTAACTAGGAAGTGGTGAAATATCCAATTATTCGGTTTAGGGTCTCCAGGTGTGTGATGAAAAAGATTTACCGACGTGTGGATTCTAATTTCAAGATATATATATATATATATAGTTTGGACTAATAATTTGTCCCCAATGCTACAAATGTCTTCCAAAAAAACTAAAATTAGTCCAGGCCTAATTTAAATATTAAAAATAATAAATTTTTGTCTCCTTTTATAAAATTTATAAGAGAATCTATCCAATCAACTATTAAAACAAACTCCTTTAATTATCAATAAATGAAGATCTATAAGTATTAATTTATTTGTTACTTTTAGAAACATTGCTCCGAACTCCTTGGCAGGCCAACCTATAGATCGCTACCAATGCTGCTACTGTCTATTCGAAATTTATTTCATTACAAGAAAAATTTGAATTAGTGATAGAAAATTATCCGATGTAAAGAAATCATAGCTAATTACCGACGAAAATAGTATATTCATAAAAAATGTTGTCTAGAAATATTTGTTTGGAAATATTATCGACGGAAATTTTCATCGGTAAAAGTCATTGTCCATCATCGACCTCTGCTGAAGGCTTGAACGTTTTTAAGTATAACAAAACGACGTCGTTTGGTTATGTTATAGTTAAAAACGTTCAAGCCTTCAGCAACAATAAAACCAAACAGACATTATTTTGTTGAACTTAAAAATGTTCAAGCCTTTAGCAACAAAATGATGTCGTTTGGTTTTAAATCAAACGATGTTGTTTTGGTATACTTAAAAACATCTATGCTTCAACAACAAAACGACATCGTTTGGTTGAAATGTAGACGTTCTTAAGTATACCAAAATGATATCGTTTAGTCAACGACGTCGTTTGGTTTTAAATCAAACGATGTCGTTTTGGTATACTTAAGAACGGCTACTGAATAGCAACAAAACGACGTCGTTTGGTATACTTAAAACGACCTCGAGTCCCCTGCCCCCACTTGTTGCTTCCTCGTTCTTCCTCCTCCATCTATCGTAAAAACATTTGTCGTGTGGAGCTACTGCGTGTTCTCCGTGGAGCTGTTGAGTCTTGAGCCATTGTCGTCGTCTTCTTTAATGGTTTTGGTCAAGGTATTCTCTCTATTGCCAAAATCACTGTGTTTGTGGTTGATTTTTTTGTTTGATTTGGAGTTTGTTTCATCATTGAGTTGGCTGCATATATGTTGGTTGTTAATGGGTCATCGTTTACCGATAGCTTGTGTTAATGTTGGAGAATCACAGAAAAAGATTGGGATTTTGTGTTGAGTTTAGGATAAATTTACCATGCATATCAAGTGTTTGATGAAAATATCATTAGGGATGACCATTATTTTTCCTTGAAAAATTATAACAGATGCATTTCTTTTAATGCACGGATTGTTTAAATTAAATTGATTGTTATAGTATGAATTATGATAGTGAATGTGACATCTTAATATACAATGTCGTGAGCATTTTAATATACAATGCCTCTTTTGTTTAATAATGTCGTGAACAATTTACTTTTCAATATCTCTTTTGTTTATGTAATATATAATGAAAGCTATGTACAATGTCATTGTTATTTGAAAATTTCATTTATTATATTTAGAATAACATTTTATAAAATTATATGCTATATGCTACAACTTTCAATATTTGAATTAAAAACAAGTTTGTGTCTTTATTGAATTGAAATAATAAAGAATTATAAAGAATTCATTAATTTATAAAATAATATTTATCCATTTAATATTCACTACAATTACTCATATAATTCATCTATTATATAGTCAATCATAAATAGTATTTATAAGCGTATTTATCTATACATCTTCATTCCTATTTGTTACATAGACAAATTCTTTATCTATAAATATAAGTCAAGACAAGATGATCAAATCCCATATCCAACTAAATTTACTTTCATCTTCCTTATGTTATTAGGAATTGTTGATTAGAAATGTATTCTTAAACTTCGCAATATTAGTGGGTGAGGTGTATTAGCTTCACTTTTAACATGTTTCTTTTATTTACTAGTGAACTTAGTGATTTAAAATATTAACTACCTGCTAACAATCAGAAATTTTAACTTAAATGAATGGTATGACCTAGCCCAACTCTCCTATAAATATTTAAGTAATACAAAAACACTCCATATATAATTTTATCTAATTTCTTCAGTTTCTCATTAAGTCCTTGACATATGTAGACCATGAACTTACTCATAATTGTCTCCTCGTCTTTACCACTCTATTGTCCATGTTAATTATGGTAAATATGTCTGGGATGCATTATGTGATATGCATTTAGAAGCGACTTCTTAACATATCTTATTAATCTTTGGATTCATAAGTTATACATCTATCAAATAATGGAATATAATAACGTATATATATAAAAATAAAATTTATGTACCTCTTACTTGTCAAAAATTATTGTGATTTCATCTCCATGTTCCAACTCCATGTTAACTTATAGGAAAGAAATGAACGAACTCTACGAGTTAGGTTTTTGAATTTCAACAACTGCTCATGCTATAAGATGCATGCCTCTAACTCTACTGCTTCCAACCGAATTAATTAGTTTCCCTTAAAATTTAGTCTTCAAGCATCTTTCTTTCATTTCTATAAAAAATGAATAACCTCTTAAACTAGAACTATAAGGTTACTTAATTCTTTGATAATTGCAATTCTATTGTTGATTCTAGATTACTATGCTTTAACTTCTGGGTATAACCTTATAGCTTGGAATATTCATAAGCATAGCCTAATGCTCTCTCCTTCCATAACCTCCTCTCAGTAACCATGCATATAGTATAATAACAAATATGTTAAACATTTCTTTGCATTCTTCAACCATCTTCGTAGTGGTAATGCTAAGCTTCTCTAGAATTCTATCCTAGAAGATTCTAACCAAAAACATTCCTGATACCATTTTAGGCTTTTTTTGTGTGAAATATGTATACTAAAAAATATATGCCTTGATTTTGAAACATACGTCTTTACTACCATAACCTACATAGAATTTTCACTTCCACCCTTCAATGCATCCAAATCTAATATGTTTAGACTCACTTTTTCTCCACTAGGATACTCATCACTATTAATGAAATTTTTATACTTACTAGAGTAAATCTCCATTAGTTGGTGACATTCTAGAATTGAAACATCAAATGTATATTATACTCCTTTAACTTTGTTATCATCTTTACCTTCGGTTTCATTATTACCTTTAGTTTCATTATCATCTTTAACTTAATTATCACCTTTAACTTCATTCGCATAAGTTCCCACATCCCTATTATCACTACTCTCTTCTGTAACAATATTTACATTAACTTTATCATTATGCACAACATCCTCATTGGATTTCAATTCTAAAATATCTTTTAGATAAACAATGTCATTTGTTGTTAAAATCTATGATAATTTCAAATTATTTCTAGCTAAAGACTTACCCAAAGGTAATGTTAGCTTCTCCAAATTTCAATCATTTAAGATACAAAGCTTTTATTTCCTACTATGGTAGGAATTTTTTCCTTTAAAAATAAAGGGAAAACCACTTATTTTCCATTCTTTGAGCATGGCATCATAGTCCCACTGGCCACAAGGATTAGTGGGGAAGTTTAGGATTTTGGAGTCAAGATGATTAAAACATAGTTAACATGTGCTTTCAAAAACAATGGTGTATTGGTAAGGCATTTATTTAAAAAATGCCCACGATTAGGATATAGTTAGGGATTAAGCAGTTACAGGGAAACTATTTGAGGTGGTTGAATATAAAAGGGTTGTATAAACATATTAGTATCACAAAATAAGAGGATGCATACACAATCACAAACACTACCTAGATTAAAAAAAACCTTATCATTGTTTCAACTTTCTTGGCACTTTGTACTTATCCTTTACTTAAAGATAATTTAAGTTTTAAACCCTAATGCTTTTTACCATTAGGAAATTTGTTAAGTTAGAATTATATTCTCTAAGTTTTCCAAAGCCAACTTCTATCAATGTTAAAATTCATGCAAATTTTTTTAGAATTCCTCCCTTGCACACTCAAATTTTTGGTTGGTTGTAAAATGTGATCAATAATTTGACATATTAAGTGGGAGAGAAGTTGTTTTGATAGATTTAATTCTTAGATCTCTTCAACTTTCAGAGAACATAAATCTCACCAACTAACTTTTGCCTTTGATGCTTTATGTTCTTTTCTTATTCTAAGTAAAGTTTGTCATCATCTTCTTTATACTCTTAACCAAATTTCTAAGTTAGTGCAAATGAGAAGACTTATAATTATGCAAATTATTGAGAATAACAATGATTAATAAATTATTTCAGTATAGCTCATGACCTTGATTGATTATAAATTTTCATGCCAATTGTTTTAATATATCCCGCTTTCTAAATTGTGAACAACTTTGTTCTTGGTTATAGGAACTCATTTGTTGGCAGTAATTATATTTTGAAGGAGACTGAAGAGAAGCTTTAGAAGGTATTCAAATGACATTCATTTCCTTATATGTTTGACAATGCCAACAATGATTTTGCACACATTTTATTGACAATAAGATTAGTTTCTATAATTTTCATTCTAGGTTTGTCATCATCATCTTCCTTCACGTACTTTAGGAAGATCCTTCTGCGTGTCAATTAAAGTAAGTGATTTTATTTTTTACTATGTTTTTGTAAATTTGGTTTAATTTGGGTATTTGTTTGTGGTTTGAACTTCCTGCATTTTTAATGTAAATGGCCTACACGATGTGAAACTTGTTTGTGGTATGAACTTTGGTTTATCAATGAATTAATATAGGATGAGTTTGACTTATATTATAGTTCCAATTACCTTAATATGACATCTAAGTTATTTCACTGTTTTAAATTAACAGTTTTGCAGAAATGAGTTACATTGATAGATCTTGGATTTATAGATGATTAACACCTGATGGTTACATTAATCCTGAATTTGTTGCCGAAGTTGAAGCTTTTATTCATTATGTATGTTCTCAACCTGCATATATGGATGGGTCAAAGATCAGATGTCCATGTAAAAAGTGCAAACACAAATGTTTCCTTCCTATGGATGAAGTTAATGGGCATTTGCTGAGAAAAAGGTTTGTCTCCAATTATTTTGAGTAGACACGATATGGGGAACCATTGTTTTTTAGCACCTCAAGGGGTAATTAAGCATAATTGTCTGTCAACTTAAATGAGTCTGAAAGAAGGTTTAGATTTAAAATAAATTATGTCGATGGAATTGAAAATTCATACATGCAAATGGTTTATGATGCAGTCGGTAATTCCTTTGAGGAAAATATGGAAAATCTTGAAGAAGAACCTAACCTACATGTAAAACAATTTTTTGACTTACTATACTCAACTGATCAATAATTATAGCCAAATTGTGAGACAATGACCCAATTGTCTTCAGTTGCTCGAATATTGAATATGAAGTTTAAAAGGCATATTTTGGACTATAGTTTTGACAAAATTCTTTAGTGGTGTAATGAATCATTGCCTCCTGATCATACAATAGTTGATAGTTTTAACAATATAAATAAATTTATTTGGGATCTTGGTTTGCCTGTTGAGAAGATTGATTATTTCAAATTGGGATGTATGTTGTATTAGGGAGATGATGTGGAATTACAAGAGTGTAAATTTTGTGGTCAACTAAGGTTCAAGCCTAGAAAATGCTCAATAAAACAGAAATTAGTACCCTAGAAGCGGATGTATTATTTCCACAGTTTTGAATACCATACTGTACCGGTTAATACTGGCCGATACGTTGGCAAAAAAATACCGGTGAAAAATTTCGCCTAGTACCAAAAATTTTGGTATTTTTCAGACCATTTCGCAAAAGAGTAAGTTTTCAGGGACCATTTTGCAAAAAATCAAACTTTAACCCTTAAAAAATCTAACCCCCGAATGTCTCTCACTCACCTCTGCCGACTCTCCCTCTTTTCATCTCTCTTCATCTTCTCTCACTCGCCGCCTATCGCCATCTGTCGCCGCCTGCCTAGCCGCGTCGCAAGTCACCACCGCTCCTCCTCCTCCTCCTCTTCTCCTCTCCTTTGTCGTGCTCTCTGCTTTGCGTCTCTCTTCTCCTCCTTCTCCTCCACTCGAAGACGTGTCGCCTCCCCACCATGATTAGACAGCTCCGACGCCCCACCGGCCACTGATCCAACAATCACACTCACTCACACCACCGAAGCCCCAACCCGAATACCCGAGTGACCCGACAGTTAACAAGATTTTTTGGGTGTGTGTTGACTATTGAATCTTGATTTTGCTGGTAAATAGATTTTGTGTGTGTTGTGGATTGGAAATGGATTAAATTTGTGTCGTTTGGTGGACTTGTGGAAGATTGGCCGATTGGGTTTGGATTTTTGAATACCGAAGTTGAAATGTGAAGTTTAAACTATTGAGGATTTGGATTTTGGAATGGATTAATTACTAATTAGTGAATATTGATTGTTTTGTTTTAGAATTGTTTTAGAAATTGGAATGAGGATTGGTTTGAAAAATGTTGGAATGGAATTTTTGAATGTTGGAAATTGGAATTGTTTTCGAATGAAATTTTTGAAGTTGATAATTTGAAATTGTTAGATTGAAGTTGAAGAATATTGTGGGTAAGTAATTTATATGATTTTGTTATGTATTTGTAATTATACAAAGATTGTAAAATGGAATTGTAAATTAGAATTGGAAATTTGGAATTGAAAATGGAATTGTAAAATGGGGTTAGTAACTTAGTATGTAATTAATTATGCATTATGCAAAGATTGTTAAACTTAAAATTGAAAGTAGATAATTAACATTTAAACCTAAATGTAAAAATAATAATCAAATATGAAATTAATAATCAAATGTAAAATTGATAATTCAATGTGAAATTGTAAAATTGATAATAAAATTTTGTAAAATTGTAAAAACTTGTTTGAGCTTAAAGAAGTGATGTATTGAATGTTTGTTGTCAAATTGTGAATATGTTGTAAACTTGTAGTTGTAGATTTTAATTATTTATACTTACATTTATTAATGTCAATTAAAAATTATAGAAGCAACATATATATTTAAGAATAACATATGAAATGGTGTATATAATATTGTGGTTTGTTAAAATGAAAAGGTCAAGGTGAAAGGTTTAAAAAAGAAAATTTTCAAAAAATTATATCATTTAACTTGATTTCATGTTATGAATAAATCTTTGAACTTGATGATTGTGTTATGAATATATGTGTATGAAAAATTGTATAAGATATGTCATGCATTGTTTGCCAATTATGTAAATCATATTATACCCTTCAACTTGATCATTATTTTTAAATTTTGAATTGAAATTGTTAGAAATGGAATTGGAAATTGTTGGAAATTCAATTGGAATTATGAATGGAAATGGAAATAGAGTTATGAATGTTTTGAGATTGTTGGAATTGAGAATTGTTGGAATTGAGAATTGTTGTAAATATAAGGAGACGAAAATAAAATTATGAAAGTTTTGTGATTGTTAGAAATTTAGAATTGAAAATTGTTGTAAATAGAAATGGAATTATGATTGTTTTGTGATTGTTATGATTGGAAATTGTTGAAAATGGATTGGAAATTGAATGGAATTATGAATGTTTTGTAATTGTTAGGATTGAAAATTGTTGTAAATGAAATGAATGGAAATGGAATTATGATTGTTTTGTAATTGTTAGGATTGGAAATTGTTGTAAATGGAATGAATGAAAATGGAATTATGATTGTTTTGTAATTGTTAGGATTGGAAATTGTTGTAAATGGAATGAATGGAAATGGAATTATGATTGTTTTGTAATTGTTAGGATTGGAAATGGTTGTAAATGCAATGAATGGAAATGGAATTATGATTGTTTTGTAATTGTTAGGATTGGAAATTGTTGTAAATGGAATGAATAGAAATAGAATTATGATTGTTTTGTAATTGTTAGGATTGGAAATTGTTGTAAATGAAATGAATAGAAATGGAATTATGATTATTTTGTAATTGTTAGGATTGGAAATTGTTGTGAATGAAATGGAATGAAAATGGAATTATGATTGTTTTGTAATTGTGAGGATTGGAAATTGTTGGAAATGGAAGGAAGCGAAATGGAATTATCATTGTTTTGTAATTGTTAGGATTGAAAATTGTTGTAAATTGAATGAATGGAAATGGAATTATCATTGTTTTGTAATTGTTAGGATTGGAAATTGTTGTAAATTGAATGAATAGAAATGGAATTATCATTGTTTTGTAATTGTTATGATTGGAAATTGTTTTAAATTGAATGAATGGAAATGAAATTATCATTGTTTTGTAATTGTTAGGATTGGAAATTGTTGCAAATGGAATGGAATGGAAATGAAATTATGATTGTTGTGTAATTGTTAGGATTGAAAATTGTTGGTTAATGTTGGAATGGAAATGGAATGAAATGGAAATAGAATTATGATTGTTGTGTAATTGTTAGGATTGGAAATTGTTGGAAATGGAATTATGATTGTTTTGTAATTGTTAGGATTGGAAGTTGTTGGAAATGGAATGGAAATGGAATTATGATTGTTGTGTAATTGTTAGGATTGGAAATTGTGGGTTAATGTTGGAATGGAAATGGACCGAAATGGAAATGGAATTATGATTATTGTGTAATTGTTAGGATTGGAAATTGTTGGAAATGGATTTATGATTGTTTTGTAATTGTTAGTATTGGAAATTGTTGGAAATGGAATGGAATGGAAATGGAATTATGATTGTTGTGTAATTGTTAGGATTGGAAATTGTTGGTTAATGTTGGATTGGAAATGGAATTATGATTGTTGTGTCATTGCTATGATTGGAAATTGTCGGAAATGGAATTATGATTGTTTTGTAATTGTTAGGATTAGAAATTGTTGGAAATGGAATTATGATTGTTGTGTAATTATTGGGATTGGAAATTGTTGGTTAATGTTGAAATGGAAATGGAATGAAAAGGAAATGAAATTATGATTATTTTGTAATTGTTAGAATTGGAAATTGTTGGTTGTTGTTGGAATGGAAATGGAATTATGATTGTTGTATAATTGTTAGGATTGGAAATTGTTGGTTAATGTTGGAATGGAAATGGAATGAAATGGAAATGTAATTATGATTGTTGAGTAATTGTTAGGATTGGAAATTGTTGGTTATTGTTGGAATGAAAATGGAATTATGAATGTTTTGTTATTGTTAGGAACTTAAAATTGGAAATTGTTAGAAATGGAAGGAAGTGGAAATGATATTAAGTATGTTTTGTAAATGTTGAAATTGTAAATTGTTGGAGTATGTTTTGTGTTACTTATTATAAATGTTGAATGTTTTGAATTGTTAGCTTTGTGCATATTGTCATTGTGTACTGCAATTATGTGTTATTTATTTTTATGTACAGAACTACAGATAAATGGAAGGAAGTTCAAATACTCCCGATCAACCTAGTTCAGGAAGATACAGTGATCCAGCTTAGGCTTGCGCTGGTGTGGTTCTCGGTCAAAAGAATCATACCATTTGCTTGTTTTGTAACAAGCATTTGAAAGGTAAAGGAATTACCCGATTGAAAAGGCATTTAGCTGGGGTTAAAGGAGATGTGGAAGCATGTAAAAAAGTAAGTTATGATGTGAAGTGGTAGATTGTTGGACCCCAAACTTTTGTTGGAAGTTAGAAAAATTGTATGTGAAATGTTAGAAGTCATAAGCTGGAAAATGTAGTTGGAATATGTTCATTGCGCTTGCTTTGGTGTTTTAGCTATAACGTTTTCTCTAGTTATCCAAATGAGATGATTCTTAACTTGGATTAAACTAGAGAAATAGGGCTACAAATGTTTTGAAGGAAGTGAGTTCTAATTCAGTCTGTAAGAAAGCCAAATTTTTGGATGAAAATTGAGTACAAAATATTGTTTCAGTATAAGAATAGTTCGGGAATGTTTGGGTATAACTTTCAGATTACCGAACCAAATTGAATGATTTTGGTGTCATTAGAAAATTAAGACAACAAGGAACATTTCTCTGGAAGGAAGTTTTAGAAAATTCCTTCAATTTGATGATTTGAAAAATGTCTTAAGTTAAGCATGATTTAACGAATTTTGAGACTTTGATTTATTTTATGATTTTGAGGACTTAATTAACATGTTAATGTGAACAATTAGCATGTTAAATTGAGTAAGAGCATATGGGATAAATTGATTTGGATTAAATTGAATTGAAGTGTTAGAAATTAAAGTGTTAGAATTGTATAAGGGGCAAAAATGGAAGATCACTTAATGTTTTAAGTTATAAGGCTTATAAGGGAGGGTAAAGTGGTCATTTCTCATAAGACATGTGGGCTTTAGTACAAAAGGAAGGAGAAGCACGAAAATGAGGAAGAAAAGAAGGAAAAGAAAAGAAGAGAGAGAGAAAGAGAGAGAGAGTCGTAGAGAAAGAAGAGAAGAAGGAAAGAAGAAGAGAAGAGGGAAAGAAGAAGAGAAGGAAGAAGAAAGAAGAAGAAAGAAGAAGAAAAAGAAAGGAGAAATCAAGCTTAACAAGGTAAGTGTATCTCCTTCCTCTTGCTTTGTTAGAGAAAGAGTTAGAGAGAGAAATTGTTTTTTTTGTAGAGAATGGGTGTTGGGTTGTAAGAAGATTTGAGGGAACCCATTTGATTTTGGGGTTTCTAAGCTAGGTTTTAAGTTTTCTAACCTAAATGGACTATGGGTAGGTTAAGATTGTGCTTGATTTATGTTGATTTCATTGGTTGTGAATTTTGAAGTTTTAGGGTTTTATTGAATTGGAATTGAAAAGGAGAAATTGGTTGTTTTAGGAAATCAAAGAAACCCTATTCAAGAGCAAGAGGAAAGGCACCATTGAATTTGGATTTTCAAGTGAAATAAGGTGGGTAATTTATTTATAGTTGTTATGTAATGGGCAAAATGCCTTGTATGTGTATGCTTGAATTTCCAAATTGTGAATTGCCATGATGTGGAAAATGCATTGTGATATGTTTATGTTATGTTATGAATTGAAAGATGTATGACATTTTGATAACAATTGAATTGTGATTATGTCATGTTATGCATTGATAAATGCTTGACATTCTGATATGATTGTTATGCCATTGAATTGAATCATGCCATTTTGGTATAAGAAAAGCATGAGAAAATGAGATTTCGATATAATTGGTTCGAGCATGAAATTGATTGTGCTTGAGCGAGAGAGGAACCGTTTCGTAGTCACGTGCACGTCGACAAAAGCCTTCTCCCGGCTGCCCGCTTGTGGCCCACAAGATCCGAAAATGGACTCATTTCATTCACGGTGCAAACTTCGGTTTTGCCGTTTTGTTTCACGAAACCCTCGAGCCATTTGGTTGTGCATTTGCATTTTGATGTGTTGAGCCATGCTTCGAATTAAATTACATCCAATATGTGATGATGTTATGAATTGTGAAATGTGAATTGAATTGTAAATGTTAAACTTTCATTGCGAAGTGCATGCTTATATGAATGTCATATATATATATATATGGTTGATTGTGTGGCTCATCGCCAATGGCTATAAATAGATTAGCCACTGAGCTGTGTAGCTCAACCCAATATTTTTTCCCACTCCTCAGGTGCAGAATGGAAGATTAGCGATCCTTGCAAGGCAATTGGACAACTTCGAGATAGTTAGCTTTTGTATTAAGCTAGTTCGAACACTGTTGTATAGCTTGTTAAGCATGCCAACTTTGAGTATCTATTTGTATTTGTTTTAAAGTTTGTGATGTGTAAATTGTTATGTAATAAAGCTTATTCTTATATTTAATTTTCTTAGTGATGAGATTGTGAATTTGAGGATTTCATTTTGTGAATGATTATGTCATTTTATAAAATGAGTATGATGATTGTGGAAGTGGATTTTGTGTATGCATATGCTTCTTTGTTGGGATTGCGAATTGTTGTTTGTTTTAGAATAGGATGTTAGAAATTGGGAAGGTTTTATGGGATGGATTATTGGTGGTGGGATTTAAGAGTTTAACGAAAAGTATTTAGTAAGATGAATTGACACGAAGAGATATTGCATTTCGCAAGCTTTCATAGGTATGGAAATTGTGTTACCGAATTCAGGTGAAAATTTTGATTAACATAGGCTGAATTGGACAACGTGATCTGTATGAAAGTTATAGATTATCCTCTTAACTTTTGAACGCTATAAAGTATGCAAATTTTGGTTATTGGAGTTGAGAGATATGAGCACTAGAAGAGATGATGTTGTATAGGAGGTATGATCATGATAGTTATGGAGAATGAGGAGAGTTTGTGTATGTTATGAGTCATTGAAGTTGAGTTTTGGGAGATTTATGAAACCAAATTGGTAATTGAATGTTTTAAGAGTGTTATTGCATTAGAAGAAGTGAAATTGGGAAGATTATGAGTGAATATGATGTTAGGTTGGATGTAGAAAGCTTTGGAGAGGCATTGGAGGCTTTGGGGAGCCCCAATGTCCATTAAACGGACATGGATGTCCGTTTAACGGACCTTCTCTGGTGGAAAAACACCCTTTGTCCAGTCTATGTCCGTTAAACGGACATGGATGTCCATTTAACGGACATTCTCGGGTCATTTTGGCCTCCTAAGCTCGATGTATGTTCGTTAAACGAACATGCATGTCCGTTTAACGAACATTCACGGGAAAGATTGTTATTTTTGACATGGTTGAAGGCTGAATCTCTTTTTGTGGTCTTCATGATAGTTGTAGGTCTAGATGTCTTCTTTCTAATGGTCTAAAAACGAACTCAATCCGACTTCTATATTGAAAGTTATGGTGATCGCACCAAGAGAGGTTCAAATTGAATTAGGATGTGAACATAGTCCATTCTTTTAGGCATAACTCCCTCATCCGACCTCCATTTGAGGTGACCCTTAGACCAATAGATTCCTAAGACATATATCTTCCTCTTCATAAAAATTGGTTCCATTTGAAGTTGAATTGAGAAAGTTAGCATAAAGTAAGTGAGAGGTCGGTTAGGAGAGCATGTTTGGGGCATGAACACCCTTTAGCTTCTTAAGCATATCTTGAGCTATAGAGCTTCGATTGAGATGATTCTTTCTTCAAAACAAACTAGAGACTTAAAGTTATGATTTCTTTAAAGAATGAGAATTGAAATTTTGGGTTAAAGTTTTCTAAATTCTGTTCACTAATTGGGAGAAATGAGTTTGATTATGGTGATTGATTTGTATGGGCACGCCATTGAACAATTTATGAGGAAAAAAACATTTGGGGTGTTATGAGAATGAAGACGAACTGATAATGGAATGGCTAATGAGGGGAAATGATCACGTCTTATGCTTATGATATTTGGAGCGATTGTTAGGCTTCGGGAATGAGGTCCAATATCTTGTGGTATCAGAGCTTAGGCTTTTGGGTTCCTAGGCTTAGAATGCATAGTGTTATGAATTGTTATGCTATGTGACTGTTTGTTTGCATTGTGAATTGGTTGATTGCATTATGTGACATGTATATCATGCATACGTGTAGAAAATAAGATTAGAATGAAACTAAGTTAAACGTTAGTGTTTACAATGGAAGAGTAAGATGCCACCTCGTAAAAGAATACGAGGAGTTTTGCAAGGATCTGCTGCACCTGATTCCTCACCTTTACAGAAGGGCACGGATGAGTATAGGATCCTAGAAATTTCAATCGCATGAGTCATATGTATGAATTTTCATTAAGAGTTTGGACTATTGGAAACAATGAGAAGGATGGTATTTTGTCAGAGTGTAAGACAAGGAAAGTTGTGGCCATTTAGAAATAAGAAATTTTTCGTGGTCTGATATGTTAGGCATAAATTCAGTTTTTATGGACATTTCAGTGAATTTGGTAATGGAATATTGTTGATGGTATGTATTTGAATTGATATGGATGTGAAAATATTTTCATAAATTGACTAAAAGTCAAGGGTGGAAATGGCAAGATTTAGGGTGCACAAGCAAAGTGAAATTGACAAGCTGAACTTGGAATTTATGATATGGAATAAGATTGTGTTAGTGAATTGAGATCAGAATTTCAAGAGAGCTATACGTCCGTAATTCTAAACTGATTAAGAATGTGTGAATGGGAAAAAGAAAAATGAAACAAATGATAGTGATATATGCAAAAGTTCTCGAGGTTATGTCGACCAGTTATTATGAGTACATATTTGATAATGTGATTACATTGGTTAATAATGTGATTGAGTACCTACGAGATTTATATTTGGATATGGTATATGAGTTACTCTATGATCTTTATAGTTAAAATTATGAGATGAATCAGAATCATGTAATGGAAGTATGGTATAGGTGATTATGCTGAAAAGGTAACTACGATGGAGCAGAAATTTTAAATAGTAATATAATATTTAGAGGTTGTTCGGAATTAGTTACGATTGACGTATTAGTTGCATAAGATATAAATTGGTGACCTGTCAAAATATAAGAGTAAACGAATATGTCTCTTAGTTCATGGAGTTTTATTATAAAGGATATTTTGATCATGTAAAGTGTGATAGAGATTGAAATTATTGAAATATCATGAGTAGTTGAAATCGATCGTATTGAGGTGTTGAGAATGGCTAAAATAGCATTGCTAATGATAGCAGTTGATTGATAAAGCTTGTATGATTAAGATGATAGTAGCAAGAAATCATCTTTTGAAGAAGAATTTCATTGAATTAGGTTAAACAGATTAGTTAGTTTATATTAAGAATGATCAATGAAAGAGCCATTCAGAAATGAATATGAATTGAATCAAAAGTGAATATTGGAGCCATATCTCTAGTAGAGACTCAAGCATACGAGATAGAATATGCACAGGAGATATAAATTAGATTTTGATGAATGTATTACCAACACAGGAAGTCAAGTTAGCAAATAAGCTGAAATGTGTGGAGAAACTAGTATGAATGAGAAGATAGCAGAATAAGTCAATGTGAAATAAGAGGAAATTAAATGAATTGAGAAAATCATTCAAGAAAGGAAGTCAATTGGGAAATCGAAAATAACATGAGATAATACCTCATTGGGGAATTAGTTGTTTAAGAAATTAGGAGAACTAAGGATGGGCCTATGGAGCTTTGGAAATATTTATTCGAGAATGCCTTGAAAGTACTATGGTATTGAAGATTTAAGTGATCCAAGCAAAATTTGATGATATATTTAATGTATTCGAGAAGTTGAGACGAATAGTTTGAATACTTGAGGAAAAACATGTAAATCATATGAGTAATGAAAGTAAAGAGAATTTTGAGAAATTATAACACTGATATTGATTTTGTTGACTAGATTTGGAGATTTTATAGTATACAATTATGTTGTATAAGAGATTAGGATAAAATCTAATGCAGCATGATAAAGTGATTTCATATGCATGGAGACAATTGAAACCTTATGGGTTGATTATTTGATACATGAATTGAAATTTGCTACAGTAGTGATTGCTTTGAAAGTTGGAGATAATATGTGTATGGGAACATCTTGGATGTATATAAATATACAGATCATTAAAGTTTGAGGTAAATATTGAGTTGAAAGAATGGAATATGAGAATGAGACAGTAGATAGAGATATTTAAAGGTTTATGATTATGCAAATGAGCACTATATTGGTAAAGCTAGTGTTGTAATCAAATGCATTAAATAGAAAATCTTAATAGCAATGAAGCATGAATTCAGGTATTGAGATTATTAAATCTAGTGTAATAAAGAGCATAGAATGTGGAGTTGAATTTTGAGGCAAATCAAAGTACTAATTGCTATGGAATTGAAGATCAATTTCACATGAAAGGACTAACGAAGCCCAAATTGAGGATTTAGAAATTGAGAATCTTATTAAGGAATTGAAAATGGATCTGAATTCCGAGTTTGAATTGGAAAATGATGCTTTGTGATCGAAATGAGAGTTATGTATACTGATAAAGATGACTGAGTAAATAAATTGCTAGAGAAAGCATGAATAACATACATATTAGTAAGAATACGTCGAGATAACGTTTGATGGCTAAGGAAGTAGAAGCACCACACTTGTGAGTTGCCAGTAGTCTCGATTATTGTAGAGATGCTTAGAGCTAATGTTTTTGGAGTTCATAGAAATATGAGATCAATGTTCAGCTTTGATTGACTTTAAGTATAATGATCATTATCGCAGTGATGTCATTAGAATATTATATGGAGCGTTATACGATAAAAAGAGTCATCCTCCTTTTTATTTGGATGAATAGGGCCAAAGATGGTTAAAGGCCATAATCATTTGGAGATGTTATTGATAAGTGAGATTGACCTATATTGGGAATTAAGTGACTCAAGAAAAATGAATGTATTAGATGGTTTAACACCAAAGGTATGGAATACAGTGAGATAGATATAAGAGTTAAATGTATTGACACTATAGAAATGTGAACTATGAAGAAAAGGATGAAATGTTTCTAAGAGTATCACGTTCCCAAGATGCGCTTAGATTGAATGAAAGATGTCTCAGATTCATCACTAAGGTAAGAATTTCGAGGACGAAATTCTTTAAGGGGGGAGGATTGTTGGACCCCAAACTTTTCTTGGAAGTTAGAAAAATTGTATGTGAAATGTTAGAAGTCATAAGCTGGAAAATGTAGTTGGAACATGTTCATTGTTCATGCTTTGGTGTTTTAGCTATAACTTTTTCTCTAGTTATCCAAATGAGATGATTATTAACTTGGATTAAACTAGAGAAATAGGACTACAAATGTTTTGAAGGAAGTGATTTCTAATTCAGTCTCTAAGAAAGTCAAATTTTTGGATGAAAATTGAGTACAAAATATTGTTTCAATATAAGAATAGTTCGGGAATGTTTATGTATAACTTTTAAATTATCGAACCAAATTGAATGATTTTTGTGTCATTAGAAAATTAAGACAATAAGGAACATTTCTCTATAAGGAAGTTTTAACAAATTCCTTCAATTTGATGATTTGAAAAATGTCCTAAGTTAAGCATGATTTAATGAATTTTGAGACTTTGATTTATTTTATGATTTTGAGGACTTAATTAACATGTTAATGTGAACAATTAGCATGTTAAATTGAGTAAGAGCATATGGGATAAATTGATTTGGATTAAATTGGATTGAAGTGTTAGAAATTAAAGTGTTAGAATTGTATAAGGGGCAAAAATGGAAGATCACTTAATGTTTTAAGTTATAAGGCTTATAAGGGAGGGTAAAGTGGTCATTTCTCATAAGACATGTGGGATTTAGTATAAAAGGAAGGAGAAGCACGAAAATGAGGAAGAAAAGAAGGAAAAGAAAAGAAGAGAGAGAGAAAGAGAAAGAGAGAGAGAGTCGTAGAGAGAGAAGAGAAGAAGGAAAGAAGAAGAGAAGGAAGAAGAGAGAAGAAGAAAAAGAAAGGAGAAATCAAGCTTAACAAGGTAAGTGTATCTCCTTCCTCTTGCTTTGTTAGAGAAAGAGTTAGAGAGAGAAATTATTTTTTTGTAGAGAATGGGTGTTGGGTTGGAAGAAGAAGATTTGAGGGAACCCATTTGATTTTGGGGTTTCTAAGCTAGGTTTTAATTTTTCTAACCTAAATGGACTATGGGTAGGTTAAGATTGTGCTTGATTTATGTTGATTTCATTGGTTGTGAATTTTGAAGTTTTAGGGTTTTATTGAATTGGAATTGAAAAGGAGAAATTGGTTGTTTTAGGAAATCAAGGAAACCCTATTCAAGACCAAGAGGAAAGGCACTTTTGAATTTGGATTTTTAAGTGAAATAAGGTAGGTAATTTATTTATAGTTGTTATGTAATGGGAAAAATGCCTTGTGTGTGTATGCTTGAATTTCCAAATTGTGAATTGCCATGATGTGGAAAATGCATTGTGATGTGTTTATGTTATGTTATTTATTGAAAGATGTATGACATTTTGATAACAATTGAATTGTGATTATATTATGTTATGCATTGATAAATGCTTGACATTATGATATGATTGTTATTCCATTGAATTGAATCATGGCATTTTCGTATAAGAAAAGCATGAGAAAATGAGATTTCGATATAATTGGTTCGAGCATGAAATTGATTGTGTTTGGGTGAGAGAGGAACCGTTTCGTAGTCACGTGCGCGTCGACAAAAGCCTTCTCCCGGTTGCCCGCTTGTGGCCCACGAGATCCAAAAAGGGACTCGTTTCATTCACGGTGTAAACTTCAGTTTCGTCGTTTTGTTTCACGGAACCCTCGAGCCATTTGGTTGTGCATTTGCATTTTGATGTGTTGAGCCATGCTTCGAATTGAATTACATCCAATATGTGATGATGTTATGAATTGTGAAATGTGAATTGAATTGTAAATGTTGAACTTTCATTGCGAAGTGCATGCTTATATGAATGTCATATATATATATGGTTGATTATGTGGCTCATCTCCAATGGCTATAAATAGATTAGCCACTGAGCTGTGTAGCTCAACCCAATATTTTTTCCCACTCCTCAGGTGCAGAACGGAAGATTAGCGATCCTTGCAAGACAATTGGACAACTTCGAGATAGTTAGCTTTTGTATTAAGCTAGTTCGAACACTGTTGTATAGCTTGTTAAGCATGCCAACTTTGAGCATCTATTTGTATTTGTTTTAAAGTTTGTGATGTGTAAATTGTTATGTAATAAAGCTTATTCTTATATTTAATTTGCTTAGTAATGAGATTGTGAATTTGAGGATTTCATTTTGTGAATGATTATGTCATTTTATAAATGAGTATGATGATTGTGGAAGTGGATTTTGTGTATGCATATGCTTCTTTTTTGGGATTGCGAATTGTTGTTTGTTTTAGAATAGGATGTTAGAAATTGGGAAGGTTTTATGGGATGGATTATTGGTGGTGGGATTTAAGAGTTTAACGAAAAGTATTTAGTAAGTTGAATTTACACGAAGAGATATTGCATTTCGCAAGCTTTCATAGGTATGGAAATTGTGTTACCGAATTCAGGTGAAAATTTTGATTAACATAGGCTGAATTGGACAACGTGATCTGTATGAAAGTTATAGATTATCCTCTTAAATTTCGAACGCTATAAAGTATGCAAATTTTGGTTATTGGAGTTGAGAGATATGAGCACTAGAAGAGATGATGTTGTATAGGAGGTATGATCATGATAGTTATGGAGAATGAGGAGAGTTTGTGTCTGTTATGAGTCATTGAAGTTGAGTTTTGGGAGATTTATGAAACCAAATTGGTAATTGAATGTTTTAAGATGTTATTGCATTAGAAGAAGTGAAATTGGGAAGATTATGAGTGAATATGATGTTAGGTTGGATGTAGAAAGCTTTGGAGAGGCATTGGAGGCTTTGGGGAGCCCCAATGTCCGTTAAACCGACATGGATGTCCGTTTAACGGACCTTCTCTAGTGGAAAAACACTCTTTGGCCAGTTTATATCCAGTAAACGGACATTCATGGGAAAGATTGTTATTTTGGACATGATTAAAGATGGAATCTCTTTTTGTGGTCTTCATACGAGTTGTAGGTCTTGATGTCTTCTTTCTAATGGTCTAAAAACGAACTCAATCCGACTTCTATATTGAAAGTTATGGTGATCGCGCCAAGAGAGGTTCAAATTGATTTATGATGTGAACATAGTCCATTCTTTTGGGAATAACTCCCTCATCCGACCTCTATTTGAGGTGACCCTTAGACCAATAGATTCCTAAGACATATATCTTCCTCTTCATAAAAATTGGTTCCATTTGAAGTTGAATTGAGAAAGTTAGCATTAAAGTAAGTGAGAGGTCGGTTAGGAGAGCATGTTTGGGGCATGAACACCCTTTAGCTTCTTAAGCATATCTTGAGCTATAGAGCTTCGATTGAGATGATTCTTTCTTCAAAACAAACTAGAGACTTAAAGTTATGATTTCTTTAAAGAATGAGAATTGAAATTTTGGGTTAAAGTTTTCCAAATTATGTTCACTAATTGGGAGAAATGAGTTTGATTATGGTGATTGATTTGTATGGGCACGCCATTGAACAATTTATGAGGAAAAAAAATTTTAGGGTGTTATGAGAATGAAGACGAACTGATAATGGAATGGCTAATGAGTGGAAACGATCACGTCTTATGCTTATGATATTTGGAGCGATTGTTGGGCTTCGGGAACGAGGTCCAACACAGATGAAAACATTGCTTGATGAACATCAATTTGAGAAAGATAGAAGGGAAAGATTGAATTTTGAAATTAGTAGTGGAAGTTCATTTTCTGGTTTCCGTGGTGATTATGGAAATGTTGAAGGTGGAAGTGGTAGTGGTAGTGGTACTGGTAATGTTCCATCTCAGCCTCAAGATTCTGAAGAATCTGATGTGAGGAAGAGAAGAAGGCAGGTTTCTGGTTTCTTTGCACCACCAACAACTCCTAGAGCCCAACCTTCAATTCGTAGTGCAATGTAGACAAGAAATGCGGCTCATAATGTGGATATGGCAGTAGCTAGATGGTGGTATGATACAAGTTCGTCATTTAATGCTTCTCAATCATATTATTATCAACCTATGATAGACGCCATAACCTCTTATAGTCCAGGATACAAAGGGCCATCGATTGATGACTTAAGAGGTAAACTTTTAAGTTGTGCTGTTTCTAAAATGAGAACTTATTTGGCTGAAAGAAGAGTGAGTTAGGGTATTAATGGATACTCAATTATGTGTGATGGTTGGACGAATAGGAGACAAGAGCCTATTATAATTTTTTTGGTTTATTCTTCAAATGGCTTTATGTTTTTAAAGTCTATTGATGCACTTGGCCTGATTAGAAATGCTAATACTTTGTTTGGGTTATTTGATGAAATTGTGAATTAAGTAGGGGTGGAAAACATTGTTCAGTTTATTACTGATAATGATTCCGCTTATAAAGCGGCAAGGAAAAGGTTGCAGAGTACCTACAATTCATTTTTTTGGACTCCTTGTGTTGCACATTACATTGACTTAATGCTGGAGAATATAGGAGATCCTAGGTATTTTCCTGTTATTGATGAGAACATGTAAAAGGCAAAAAAGGTGACAAAATTTATTTATAATCATGCATGTGTTTTGAATTTGATGAGAAGGGAATTTACCAATGGTAGGAATTTGTGTCACCCTACTGTGACAATATTTGCAACAAATTACTTATCATTTCAGTATTTTGTTTCGTTGAAGAAGGAGTTAAGGCAAATGTTTACAAGTGATAAGTGGGTTACATCTCAGCATGCTAGGTCTAATGCTAGAATAGAGGTTTGTAGTATCATACTGGAAGATAGGAAATTTTGGTCACAATGTCAATTCATTATCTGAGTTTGTGAGCATTTGGTGAGGGTGCTTCGGTTGGCTGATAGTGAAGAAAAGCCAATAATAGGTTATATTTTTGATGCTATGGAGAGAGCGATGGAAGCAGTTAAGGCCAATATGAAAAATAGGCCTTCTTTATACCTACCATATCTCTTAATCATTAATGAGAGAAGGGGAAGACAACTTTCTTCTCCATTGTTTGCAGCTGGGGCATTTTTAAATCTTAGTGTGTATTTTAGACTGGATGTTGAAAAGCAAACTGCAGTTAGTAGATGAATGCTTTTCACAATTACAACAATGGTTCCTTATGACTCATTGCAAGATGTTTTAACCTCACAAATGGAGATTTATAAGTTATCTTATGGGGATTTTGAAATGTCGATCGCTATTCGACAAAGAGGAAATCTTTCTCCAGGTTTTACTTATTTCCTATTTTTTATTTGTTGAAAATTATTTATCACTTTATTTTGTTTATGACACTACTTTTGTTTTCTTATAAGTTGCAGTTTCTTAGTGGGATCTATTCGGATGTAGTGTTCTAGAATTGAGAAGGTTTGCGATTCAAATTTTAAGTCAATATGTGAGTGCAACTGGGTGTGAACGAAACTGGAGCACATTTGAATTTATCCATTCCATGAAAAGGAATAGATTGGAGCATAAGAGGTTGAATGACTTGGTTTATGTTCATTACAATTTAAAGCTTCGAGAAAGGTATGTTATTTTCATTATTTTCATTATTAATTTTGATATAATTTCTTATAATTTTATAATAATTAAATTTAATTGTTTACTAGGAGTCTTAGTAGCACAAGTTGTTCAAATGATCCAATTGCGATTGATAATATTGATGTTTTGGTGGGTTGGGTTTTTAAAGAACCCAATTTGGTTGATGTGAGTGATTTGAATTTAGAAGATAATCTTAGATGGGAAAGCATTGACATGTCATTTGGTGCATTAAATTTGAATGATAATGATGATAACGTTCCTCTCGATGATGAGGATTTTGTACCACATGATCACTGGGGTCAGTGCAGTTCTAGCGAATTTCCTCCCATTGACGATTGAATTCTAGGTTTTTTTTCATCTTCTTTGAATTTTAATTATATTTGATGTTTATGTTAATTTCTATATATGTAATGTAACTGTAATGTTTTTGTTTCAGGTTTAACTGCTACTTGATTGTTCCTTCGTCATCAACTCTTTTTGTAATATTTATTGTTCTTTTTATCGGTTATTTTGAATCTTTTGATGTAATATTATTTATTAAAATGATGGAATTGTATTATTGTAATATTTTAAATACTTTGTATTATTCTTAATTTTATAATGGCATGATGATGATTGTCTTTGTTTATATTATATGTGGTTATTATTTATATGTAAAATATTTAAAATTATTTATATTTCATATTAATTGTCATTATTATTTATTATTAAGATTTTGAAAACATGGTTGATGTAAACAGTAAACTAGTAAAGTGTACAGTACAATTGTATAATATACTAATATGGACTATTTTGCAATTTTTAAAAATTTTAGGGACTATTTTATAATTTTAAAAAATTCTCCAAAACGGTACGCGATACCGGTATAATTTTGTTCTAGAGCTCAATCTGGTACTGAGTCCGGTACGGTAGTCATAACTTTAATTATTTCCCACAAACTCCGAGACTTCAAAGACTATATACTTTTGATGTTACTGCATCTCACATGAGATGGTATAATGAACACGAATAGGAAGACAAAATTATGAATCATTCTTTAGATGCACTGGCATGGAAACATTTCAATGACACCCATCTTGAGTTTGCAGTTGAAAGTCGAAATGTTAGGTTAGGATTGTCGATGGATGGATTCCAACCTTTTGGTCAATCCGACCAGCAATATTCATCATGGCCAATCATAATTACTCCTTATAATTTGCCTCTATGGATGTGTATGAAGGACACATATATGTTCTTAATAGTGATTGTGCCAGGGCCTTCACATTTGAAGAACATCTATGGGAATATTATGTTCAGACATATGATGTGTCTCTGAAATAGAGTTTTGTGTTGAGAGCGGCATTGATGTGGACCATTAGTGATTTTTTGGCATATGCCATGTTGTCTGGATGGAGCACAGTAGGAAATGTTGGACCTCGTTTTCGGAGCCCAACATGTGACATGAACGCGTGGTGCTTGATGCGTGAGGCGAAACATATAAATGAAACTAAGGAGGAAAACCCTCGGAAGCTCAAAGGGCCCACAGTGAACAAACTTGAAACTTGCTTTCATTTGATTAAAACAACCACATTCATAAGTCCTTAATATCCATGAGATGAGTTTTACAAAGCTTTAATAACATTTCAAACCAAATTACAAACTTTGAGTTCAAGTGTCAAAAGTACAAAAATATACTTGAACTAATCAAACTCGAAATGTAACTAAAGCCTTAACTTCCAAAAGTACAACTTGAAAATACTTTAACGTAACAAAATGGAGTGTAGCCATGACCCTTGACTTACTCGGTCTCTTACTCGTCACCTGAATGGGGAGAGTAAAGGGGGTGAGCTATAAAGCTCGTGGGAACACATTTATAATACAGAAATAAGCAAAACTATTTAAAAGATAACTCATTGCCATGGTACACTTCGAATTCATAGTAATTGAGCATGTGAAAATCATCATCTCAAAATGCTTGATTTATAATCAATTGATGAGTAGAATGCATGAAACATGATAACAAATAATAAAAACATAAGCATAGCATAATGGTTTGGGTTAGTCCGGGTTCATGACGTACTACACATTCCCATCGAAATGGTTATGTGTAGTCGTAGTTTCTTGAGGGAGTCCTTGTGGGGAGCTCCGTACCACTTGCAGGCAGGCGGGCGAAGCTTTTTTCATGATCAACGTGCAGGTGACGATTCTTGGGACTACCACAAACTCACATAACATGCATGATTCAAAGTTTGGTAAACTTGATTGCCAAACTGGCACTTGCTTGTAAACTTGCTGTTCATACATTTTGGAAAACATGATTTCTTGTGCATGTATTTCTTGAAAGGAGAAAAACCCTTTTTGAAACCTGTTTAATAATCATGAATTCAAATCATATAGTAACATTTAATCAATTCACAATAACAATAATGCAACATTGTTGATGCAATTTAAAAGCATTAAATCTTTCTTGATTTGAACAAAACAATGAGTGACTTATTTACTCTATTATAGACGTGAACCCACCTTGAATTCCTTGCTTATGCTTGCTCAGGAATGAGTTTCCTCTTGCTCCTCTTGCCTCACTTGATTTCCTAAAACAAGAACCAAAATCCCATTCAATAACTCATGCTGAAATAATAATTCTATTCTTAACTTCCATCCAAAATTTCATATCCTTAGAGACTGATTCAGAACTTCACTTCTTCACAAAACTTGTAGATCTATGCCTCTAGTTTACAATGCATAAAAAATCACTTCAATTGGACGTCTATAACAAAAAGATATGCCCAAAACATCATAATTCATCTTTGCTGGAAACTGAGGGCTTGCCGCGGCGAACGACTCGCGCCATGGCGGCACTAAGCGTCTTGCCATGGTGTGCACAAGGTGTCTTGGCGCATGACGCATACTTTACTTGACGCCATGGCGTGTACACTTCTGACGCTTGTGTGCAGACCTTCGCACGCCGTGGCGTGCTCATGAGCACGTCGTGACGTGCGGGTCTGGGAACCTCACCCGAACTTGATTTTTCCTACATTTTCCCACTTCGCTCCTTCCCTTTTGCACATGCAACACACTTAAACCTTGATTCATGTCCTATACCTCAGTTCTAACTTATTCCAAGCTTAAAATCAGTCACAAAATCATCAAGATCACCAACCCAAGGAAATTTTACCTATTTTCCGAAAACCTCTAAACCATCGATTCTAACTCATGCAACTCTAATCTAGGGTTTAATTCATTCCAAACAAGAAGAAGCAAGCTTATAATTACCAGAGAATGTTTCAATTTCTTCCAAATCTTCCAAAGTGGCAAAACCCTATTTCTTTCTCTTCTTCTTCCTCTCTTCCATGACACCCTCTTCTCCTTTCTCACTTTTCTTTTTTTTTCTCTTTCTAACTCTTTTCCTTAAGCTTAAATGAAAGCAAAATGACTACCATGCCCTTCCTTGCAAATCCTAAATCAAACCAACTTAAGTGATCTTCCCAAAATGCCCTCACTCATTTTTACCCTTTTCATGCTCATTTAAATCATACTAAACTAAAATTAATCTTAATTTCCCACTAACACTTCCAATTAAATCAAAATATGCAACAAATCATACAATTAACATAATTCATGCTTCATAACATCAATAACAACAATTTGGGGCCCAACAGGAAAGTTGGCTTGTCCTTATTGTGGTGATGAATCTGATGCTTTTTATTTTCTAAACGGGGGCAAAATGTGTTGGTTTGACAATCACAGGAAATTTCTTCCTCCAGATCATCCATTTAGACACAATAAACAAAATTTTATTAAGAATAGGATGGTAAAAACACTCCTCCCCCTCACAAAGCTGGTGAAGATATTTTACAAGAAGTTGATGAATTAAGCTTGCTGAAAGTTACATAATTTGAAGCTCATAAAGTTAATGCAAGCATTAGTAAAAACTTTGGTTGGAAAAAACAAAGCATCTTTTGGGATTTGCCATATTAGAAAACTAATTTGATATGTCATAATCTAGATGTGATGCATATTGGATTTTTTTGACAATTTGTTCAATACCATAATGAACATTGAAGGGAGGACAAAAGACAATGCAAAATCACAAGTTGATTTGTAACTTTTTTTAGAATGAATGAATTACATAAGGATCTTTGCACCAGTAAACATCCAAAAGCATGCTACACTTTAGACAAAAAACAAAAGGAAATATTGTGTGAATGGTTGAAAAGTTTAAAGTTTCCCGATGGTTATGTTTTAAACTTGACAAGGTATGTTGACATGAGGAAGTACATATTATTCGGGTTGAAAAGTCATGATTGTCATGTGTTTATACAAAGGCTAATTCCACTTGCATTTTGGGAGTTGCGATCAAATAAGGTTTTGGAAGTAATAACAGAAATAAGTTTGTTTTTCAAAAGTTTAACATCATCTGAAATCAATTTTACTGAAATGGAAATACTAGAAAGGAAAATTCCAGTAATTTTATGTAAGTTAAAATGAATTTTTCCCTCTAAGCTTCTTTGACTGTATGGAGCACCTACCTGTGCATTTAGCACATGAGACAAAAATAGCTAATCTAGTTCAATATCGATGGATAATTCAAATTCAAATTATTGTCATTGAAGTAATGACATGTTTTAACTAGTAAATTGTAATTACCATATTCTCTAATATAGGTATTTGCATCACTTAAAGAAAAATGTCAAAAATAAGGTTAGAGTTGAAGGTTCGATATGTATAACTTATTTATTGGAGGAAGCTTGTTGGACCCCGAACGTTTCATAGAAGTTAGAACTTTTAGAATGAAAAATTTTGGAGATTAGTCATGAGTAAAGAACAAATGATGAAAATTCGTGAACCAAGAAATGATCGGCCAAGGTAAAGTAGCGAATGAGAAATGTGGATATGTACAAGTATTTCTTTGGTGTTTCTGGTGGATAAAAGATTTTGAAGTGAGAAGAATTAAGGTGAAAGTTAGAAGCAGAATGAAAGCAAAAATGAAGCTGAATTTGTGTAGTAAGTTAATGAAGAACATGTACATATGTGTATGTTCTGTTGTTGGTGTTCATGATTAATCATGGACTATATATTTTTCTTTGGATGATATTGATTTGAGATGGAGTTGAGAATGAGGAGTAAATGAAGTAGAAAAGATAGTCTTGGTATGAGTTGGGATTAAGGAAAGACTGTGAAACAAAATGGATGGTTGATTTGGAAAATGTTATGGAGTATGCTTCAGTCTTTTAGCCACAACTTTTTCTCTAGTAATCCAAACGAGATGATTCTTGATTTGAATTAAACTAGGAAAATATGACTACATTTCTTATGCAGACATCAAATTTAAATTCTGTCTGTAAGAATATCAAAATTTATCATGAAGTTGAGAATTGGGTGTAGTACATTGGATGAACGTAAAGTATGTATTCTGAATTAGAGGGAAAGACTAGATTAATCTAGGCTGAATTTAGGTAAGTGTCTCCACTAGTAAGTTGTAGATCTTTTTTAGCTTTCCAACGATATATAATATGGAATTTTGGACGTCTGAGCTGAAAGTCATGATCCTTATAAGGGAAGATGTGCAAGAGAGGAGTTGTATCTTCTTCCTTTTTACCTCTTCTATGATGACGTCATCTCCTTCTGTGTTTTCTTTGTGATGACGTCGTCTTCTTTTATGTTTTGTATCGTCTGTGTTTTGTTTCTTTTGCCTTTTTGCTTCTTTTGTAATGATGTCATCTCCTTCTATGTTTTCTTTGCAAAGATGTCATCTTCTTCTGTGTTTTGTATCATCTGTGTTTTGTTTCTTCTTCCTTTTTGCTTCTTCTGTGATGACGTCATCTCCTTCTGTGTTTTGTATCATCTGTGTTTTGCTCCTTCTGCCTTTTTGCTTCATCTGCGATGACATCATCTCCTTATGTGTTTTCATTACGATGACATCATCTTCTTCTTTGTTTTGCTCCTTCTTCCTTTTTGCTTCTTTTGTGATGACGTCATCTCCTTCTGTGTTTTCTTTGTGATGATGTCATCTTCTTTTGTGTTTTGTATCGTTTGTGTTTTGCTCCTTCTGCCTTTTTCTTTCTTTTATGGCTACATCATCTTCCTCTATGTTTTCTTTGTGATGACGACATCTTCTTCTGTGTTTTGTATCGTCTATGTCTTGTTTCTTCTGTGATGAAGTCATCTCCTTCTGTGTTTTCTTTGTGATGATGTCATCTTCTTCTGTGTTTTGTATTGTCTGTCTTTTTGTTTCTTCTGTGATGACATCATCTCCTTCTGTGTTTTCTTTATAATGATGTCATCTTCTTCTGTGTTTTGTATCGCCTGTCTTTTTGTTTCTTTTGCCTTTTTGCTTCTTCTATCTTTTTGCTTCTTCTCCCTTTTCGCTTCTTCTATGTTTTGCTTCTTTTGCCTTTTCGCTTCTTCTGTCTTTTGCTTCTTTTGCCTTTTCGTTTCTTTTGTCTTTTTGCTTCTTCTACCTTTTCACTTCTTATATTTTTTTGCTTTTTCTGTCTTTTTGCTTCTTCTGTTTTTTCACTTTTCTAACTTTTAACTTCTTTTGCCTTTTCGCTTCTTCTGCCTTTTCGCTTCTTCTGTGTTTTGCTTCTTCTACCTTTTTGCTTCTTCGGTCTTCTGATTCTTCTTTCTTTTTGCTTCTTCTGTCTTTTTGCTTCTGTTGTCTTTTCGCTTCTTCTGCCTTTTTGCTTCTTCTACCTTTTTGCTTCTTCTGTCTTTTTGCTTTTTCTACCTTTTCACTTCTTCTGTGCTTTGCTGACGCGTCTTCTTCTATGTTTTGCTGACGCGTTTTCTTCTGTGTTTTGCTCCTTTGTCTTTCGTTTCTTCTATGTTTTGCTATCTTCTATCTTTTTCTTCTTCTGTCTTTTCGTTTCTTTTATACCTATCTTTTGTTCCATTTTTGGTCCTTCAGAAGATGGAATTTGTCTTTTGGGTCTTCATAAAAGTTGTATCTCTTGAAGTCCTCTTTCGAATCATTTAAGGAACATCCTAATGCGATATCCATTCATCTGCTTTTTCCTTTGGCTTCGTCTAATCCTATCGTCTGATCCATTTTGACCCTTTAGATGATAAAAATCTGACCTGAAGGTCTTCTTCAAAGTTGTAGATTTCAAAGTTATCTTTGAAATCATCCTAAGATGATCTTAATCCAACATCTCTAGTGAGAGTTATGCCATTTGTCCCGAGACAAGTTCAATATGAGTTAGGACCAAATCTTATTTGTTTCGTTCGGCCGTAATTTGTCTGTCCTACCTCCAAATGAAGTGATTCTTGAACCCTTAGATTCCTAAAACTTTTCTTTTTGCATCTCCATTGAATGTAGAGCCCCCTTACCGTAGGGTATACACCGGGACGCCCGTAGGTCATACTGATACAGAACCTACGATGAGGGTGCACTATGATACGATCAATTCTATAAACCTCATGGCATCACTATAATAAAGAAGTACTATCAGATTTCACTAAATTTTAAAACCAACAGATATTCTTCATTTCATCACTGAAAAACCATAAGTGCATAATTCTGTCAGAATACAACTGTACAGATCCAGAATAGATAGTAACAACTCCTAACTAGGTCATCCCCAAAAGATCCCAGCTGACCGACCTGTGGGCCATGCTCCTATCGCCGGCACACACACACAGCAGGAAAAATCTTGCTATCTGGAGTAGGAGTCACTAACGCTGTCCTGAAAAATAGTTGCAATTTTGGGTGAGTTTGTGAACTCAATGAGTAACCATCATCGATGGTTCACTCAATTCATGCATTACGCAGAATTGCGTACAAAACAACACAATATCACATTCAGAATCACAATCATAACTTTACTAAACAACTATCACACATTTACCTTTAACTCATTTCAAACCCACAGCACAATCACATACTGAATGCATGATGATTTCCATTTCATTTTAGTGTTGTGACTGAGCGTCAGTATTTTCCCATTTCTGGGCACATTAAACAGAAATCGCGTTTTCGGGGGTAGGAGAGCCCTCTGGGTATGCACTACTGCCCACGCGCATTAGGGATAGGAGAGCCCTCTGGGTATGTACTATTCCTTTTCACGAGAATGAGCTTATAGCTCAATCGAATGTGCTCCGATCCTGTTGTCAATTACCGATTTCTATTCATGCCTAGTATGCGTTCACAATTCACAATAACATAATTCATGCGAATCACTCAATCATATGCACAGATAGTTCACACAAAGCATTTAACACACCAGAGATCAAGGAACCAACTAGGTTACTCACCTCTAAACTTTCGAGCTATTACCGGGAAGTCTCCGCTGCGTCAGAGGATCGACGCTCCACTTGAGCCTCTACAATAATCAGAATATCCAAATATCACTAATTTTACCAATTTCAATAATTAAGGATGCAAATATATCAAATGATTTACGTACTCAATTCCACTTTCTCACTCTAATCCTAATACCATATGTCAATTGACTAAGTTCTAAATCCTCTAAAGTCAAATTTTAAGACATAGGAATTATCTTTAAATCAAATTCAAATTCACTATTCAATTGCCCTCCGACTTCGAGAACCACCGAATTAAATTTCCGAAATTCCTTTCTCCTAAATTGAAATTCGTAGTCTTAAAATCAAGATCAAGAAATCACTCCTCAATTATTAATAATAAAACCTCAAAATCCTTTAAAACCAAGCAACTCACCTTCGGAAAACGGGCGTCCTCGCTGCGGCGTGAGATCGCTCGCCGAGGTGAGACGTCTCTCCCCACGTCGCGGCACATGCGAGTTTCTTTCTACGCGGCGTGATCCTTCGCGCTCGCCGCGGCGTGCGAAGATCATCTGCTCGCCGCGGCGTGCTCTGCACTCGTCGCAGCGTGCGAATAAGGATTTGCTCGCCGCGACGTGTTCATCACACGTCGCGACGTGCAACATCAGTTTCACGCCTGAAACCCAGAAATTTCCAGATTTTTCAGTTCAAAACCATCCAAATCCATTCTAAACACTCCAAAACAACATTCTACACTTAACACAACTCATTCCTAACCTTAAATCCACCAAATAACCAATATTCCATAATTACCCAAATCAAAATCACATATTTCCTGAAAACCTAAATCATCCGCAAACTTAAAACTTCTTAAACAATTAATACCTTAATTCAATGCTCAAATCTAACTCAAATCTAACTATTTAAAACATAAATAAGTAGGAACTTACTTGATTAAAGCCTTTATATCTTTATAAAATTAAATTGTGATTTTGTTCAATATTATACCATTGAATTGTATCGTGGCATTTTTTTTTTGAATGGAAAGAAAAAAAAGCATGAAAAGTATAAAAGTATTTCATTTTGATAAAATGACTTTAAGCATTGATTATGTGCTTTGTTTGGGTGAGAGAGGAACCGTTTCATAGTCACGTGCTCGTCGACGTAAAGCCTTCTCCTAATTGCCCGCTTGTGGCCCACGAGATCCGAAAGATGGACTCATTTTGTTCACTGAGTAAACTTCGGTTTCTCTGTTTTGTTCCACGAAACCCATCGAGCCATTAGTTTGTGCATTGCATTTTAAATTGTCAAGTATGAAGCATATTGAGTGTTATGTGTTATAAGTTTGAGTTAAATTGATGAATGTTTAAATTGCTTGAATAAAGAATGAATGCTAGAATTGCTAGACATATATATATACATATGCTTGACTTTGGTCAATTGCAAATGGCTATAAATATATTAGCTGCTGAGCTGTGTAGCTCATCCCACGCTTCCCTCCTTACATGTAGAAAGAGAAGATTAGGGATCCTTGCAAGGCATTGAAACTCTAAGATAGTTAAAGACTTTTGTAATTAAGTTAGTTCAGAAACTTTTTGTATTTTAGAATCATATCAAGCACAGACATTCAATTGTGTCATGTGTACTTTTGTATTTGTATTAAAGAAAAAGGGTGGTTTTTGAAATGTAAATATGTTTTGAAAACAAGTTTTGTATTATATGATGGGCCCAAGTAATTACTAAAACTCTGATTTGTTCTATAATGTTTGCATCTTTGTGAAAAATTGTTTTAAATAAATTGGGCCGATTTGATTATCAATTTTTTGCATATTTATTATTTGTTTTAAAAAAATTTACCAATGAGTTTCGACCGTTAAAAGTCTCCGAATGCTGAGCTCCGAAAGAGAGGTCCAGCATTGTTTGGTATCAGAACTTAGGTTTTTCCTAAGCTTAGAATACATTATGGGATGAATTTTATGCTATGTAATTTATTGTTGTATTGTGAATTAATGTGTTGCATTAAGTGACATCCATATCATGCATACATGTAGGAAATAAGATTAAAATGAAAGTAAGCTGAAAGGTAGTGTCTTATCGAAGGAGTAAAATGCCACCTCATAAAAGAATACGAGGAGTTTTGCAAGGATCTACTGTATCTAATTCCTCACCATTTGAGAAAGGTACTGATGAGTATATAATCTCAGTAATTGCAACCATATGAGTTGCTTGTATGAACTTCTGTTAAGAGTTTAGACTAGTAGAAACAATGAGAAGAATGGTATTTGGTTAGAGTGTAAGATGAGGCAAGTTGTGGATATTTAGAAATAAGAAATATGGCGTAGTCTGATATGTTAGATATAGATGTAGTATCTGTGGTTGTGTCAACGAATAAAGTAACAGAATTTCGTGGGATATGTACCTGAATTGATACGGATGTGAAAATATTTCATTGAGTTGACTTAAGAGGAGATAGAGATAGGGTGAAAATGAAAAGATTTAAGGTGTACAAGCAAAGTGGAATTGAAAGGTTGAACTCAGAATTTATGATCAAGTATAAGATTGTATTAGTGAAGTTGAGATTTGAATTTCAAGATGGCTATGTGTTTATGCTCCTAAATTGATTAAGAATGTATGTAAGCAAAGTGAAACAAAGGATAGTGATATATGTAGAGGTTCTAAAGGTTATGTCGACTAATTATTGTTAGTACATATTTGATAATGTGATTAAATTGGTGAATGATATGATTGAGTACATACAAGATTTATATTTGGATATGGTATAGGAGTAAAGGAATATGCCTCTTATTTCATTGGGTTTTATTATGAAGGATATTTTGATCATGTAAAGTGTGACAGAGACTGAAATTATAGAAATGTCATGAACAGTTGAAATTGATCTCATCAAGGTGTTAAGAATGGTTAAAACAACATTGATGAGCATAGTTGATTGTTAAAGATTATGAAAATAGTGTAGATGATTGAGGTAAGCAGTCGTTGAGATAGAGATTTTTTATCAAATCATATTGGGTGAATTAAATGTTTCGTTTCGAGGAATGGATGAATATGTAATGAATTAAAAGTAAATATTGGAGTTCTATTCCTAGTGGAGACTCAAGCACAAGAGGTAGAGTATGCTACTGAGAATGTATGTATATTGCTTGATGAAAAGTATCCAACTACATGAGTGGATTTTAGGAAATTGAGATAACATTATTGCTAATATGAGGAGAACTTAGATCCACATTATATTATATGAGAATATGCGAAGGAGATACAAATTAGATTTTTATGAATGTGTTACCAAAGCAGGAAGTTAAGTTACAAATAAATTGAAATGTGAGGAGAAACTAGTATGAATGAGTAAACATTAGAATAAGTCAATGTGAAATATGAGGAAATCTAAAGAATGGAGAAGATCATTTGAGAAAAGTGAGTCAATTGGGGAAATTGAAAAACTCATCGAGGAAAATAGTTATTTAAGGAATTAAGAGAGCTAATTATGGGCATATGGAGTTGATAACAATTGTTTGAGTTAATAATTGCCTCGATAGTACCATGGTATTAAAGATTAGAGTGATCCAAGCGAAATTTGATGATGTATTAAAGATATTCAAAAATTTGAGAAGAATAATTTGAATACGTGAAGAAAAATGTGTAACGCGTATGAGTAATGAAAGTAATGAAAATTTTGAGAAATTATACTGATACTAATTATATCGTATAGATTTGGAGATTCTATAGTATGCAATGATATTATATAAGAGATTTGGATGAATCCAACACAGCAGGATCAAGTGATTTCATATATATGGAGACAACTGAAGTCCTATGAGTTGATTATTTGATACATAATTTAGAGATACTATAGTAGTGATTGTTTTCAAGTTTGGAGACAGTATATGTAAAGGAATATCTGGGATATATATATATATATATATACAAGTATAGATTATAAAAGTTTGAAGCAATCACTGAATTGAGAGAATTGAATATAAGACTGAGAAGATTGATATAAATATCGAAAGACCATAATTGTACAAGTGAGAAATTCCAAGTAAGGCTACGTGTTATATCAGATACCCTAAGCAGAAACTCGATATTGAGGATTATAAGAACTAGAGTTGTTAGCCCCAAAAATTTTTTAGGATTAATCATGATTAGATTAAATTGATTAAGTTAGATTAGCATTAATTAAGGTGTCATAAATTAATATATGATAGCATTAATGAGTTAGGTGAAGAATTTATGAAGTTAAATATGTTAGTTGGACTTAGGTGAGTTAGGTGTAATTAATGTATTAATTGGGCTTTGGGTCCAAATGAAGTGAGAAAGAAGAGAGGAATTTAATGCAATGGGCTTGAAGGAAAAGAGTTAGTGGGCTTGAGTAAGTAAGGAGGAGAAATGAAAAAGAAGAAGAAGAAAGAAGAAGGAAGTAAGTTGGGCTTAGGCTTATTGGGCTTAAGTAATTTAGAAAGGAGTATATAAGAAAGGAGATAAGTGATTTTGTAGGAAAAGAAGATAGAAACGAAATTTGGAGGAGAGGAAAGAAGAGTGTCGTGAAAGGAGGGAGGAAAAGGAGAAAGAAGAGGCTTGTTAGGGTTTGGCATTTCCATGAAAGTGAGTGGGTTTTGAAGAAAGTCCAAGAAGAAAAAGTGTGGAGGAGAGTCTAAGCTTCACTTTGAACCAAGAAACCACTTGGTTGGTTAAGGATTTAAGGTAAGTTCTTGGTTTAAGGTTAAGTTTTGTTTGGATTTTGGTTAGAAAGATGAAGAATAAGATGGGTCTAGTGATTCTCTTATGAATTTCATGATTTAGATTTTAGGTATTTCAATTTCTAAACCCTATGTTGATATGGGGTTATTTTCTTGTTATGCTTGAAGGAGGACAAGAAAGAGGAGAAGAACAAGGAGAGGAACTTCCTTAGGCAAGTTTAAGCAAGGATAAAAGGTGAGTTTCATATTTATCTTTATGTATATAAGCTACAAATGTAAATAAATGCATGACATTAATGAGCTTTGATCACTTGGTTGTTGTATTAAATGTGTGTGATGGAATGATGAATGTGAGTGTATTAAATGCTTGATGATGATTGAAACTGTCATGAAGAAACTTGTTGAATGAAAGGCATGAACGATGTATGAAAAGATGATTTCAAAGAAACAATGAATTGGATAAGAACAGTCCAATTTCCTTGTATGATTCATGATTGCTATGTTATGTGGGTAAGGTATTGTCCTAAGAACTGTCACGTGCACGTTGACCATGAAGCCTTCGCCCGGCTGCCCGATTGTGGCATAGGATGATCCAACATTTTGGACTCCTAAGATAGAAATCAGAAGATAGAAATCAGAAGGAAGGAAATCATAAGATAAAAAGCAGAAGGAAGGAAATCAGAAGATAGAAATCAAAAGGAAGGAAATCAGAAGATAAAAAGCAGAAGGAAGGAAATCAGAAGATAGAAATCAGAAGGAAGGAAATCAGAAGATAGAAATCAGAAGGAAGGAAATCAGAAGATAGAAAGCAGAAGGAAGGAAATCAGAAGATAGAAATCAGAAGGAAGGAAATCAGAAGATAGAAAAGCAGAAGATAGAAATCAGAAGATAGAAAAGCAGAAGGAAGGAAATCAGAAGATAGAAAAGCAGAAGGAAGGAAATCAGAAGATAGAAATCAGAAGGAAGGAAATCAGAAGATAAAAAGCAGAAGGAGGGAAATCAAAAGATAGAAAAGCAGAAGGAAGGAAATCAGAAGATAGAAAAGCAGAAGGAAGGAAAGCAGAAGATAGAAATCAGAAGATAGAAAAGCAGAAGGAAGGAAAGCAGAAGATAGAAATCAGAAGATAGAAAAGCAGAAGGAAAGAAAGCAGAAGATAGAAATCAGACGATGAAAAACAATATGACACTGCAGAATGTAGGAGATAGAATCAGCCTTTGTAGTCTTCATAAGAGTTGTAGATCTAGATGTCTACTTTCATATGGTGAAAGAACGAAAACATTTGGAGCTATAGATTAAATGTTATAGCAATCGCGCCAAAAGAGTTTCGATTCGATTTCGGAAGTGAGCATAGTCCGTTGTTTTGGGCATATTTCCCTCATACGACCTCCAAATGAGGTGAGGCTTAAACCATTGGATTTATAAGACACATATCTTTCACTCCATAAAATCCGGTATCAATTGGAGTTAAATTGAGAAAGTTTGTTCTAAAACAAGTGAAAGGTCAGTTAAGAGGGCATGTTTCGGGTATGAACTCTCTTAGGTTTTTTGGAGTGTATCTTGAGTATATGACTCCGATTAAGGTGATTCTTGTTTCAGGGAGAACTTGAGATATAAAGCTACAAATTATATGAATAAGTCAACCCATGATTTTAGTGTATACATGGTGTGTGCTTGCCACGAAAGTGGAGTTACAATTAAGAATCCTGCAAGATTATAAGCATAAGGTTTCAGGACAACGAAAGTTGGGCTCAAAGCAGGTTCGGCGTCTATGGTACTATAGTAAGAGTAAGAGTGTCAAGTTTAAGGTCTCAGCAAAGCAAGTGTCTCGGGGATGGGCTCCACTCGGGCTCACATCCCGGGACAGTCGGGCTCCCGGGATCGGGGTCTGACATCTGTGGTATCAAAGCGAAACCGGGTTTAGGGTTTCCTAGGAACCTTAGTGGGATGTCTAAGGGTCAAGTCAGCATGCATTTTCCTACATGAATTATGTGAATATGTGCACTGTTTTAAATGCATAACATGCAACATTGTTTTCAAATGAGTGAATTGAATTTGTTTTATGTGAACTAAAGATTTTCACTGATTTTTTTTAAATTGAAGGAGTAATGCCGCCTCGAAAGAAAACTCGAGGAACTCAATCTCGGCCCAGCTCTCAGCGTGGAAGTACGGATGAGTCGTATGTTCCATGAGATGCGAGGACCATTCACATTTCGATTCCGATGCACCAAGTGTGCAACATGAGCCACCTCCACCTCCTCCTCCTCAAGTGAACCCTATGGATCCCCAGTTCTTCCAGGCATTCGCCCAGGCTTTCACTTATGCCATGGGCCAAGGAAGACAGACTCAAGTACCAGCCCCAGTAGAGAAGAGCGGGCAATATGATAAGCTCAAAGTATGGGCGATTGACTTCAATGGGACCACTAATCCCGAGGAAGTGAAGCATGGTGAAGAGGACCGAGAGGGTCTAAATCGAGATGAAGTGCAATGATGATGAGAAGCTCGATTATGCGATCGACTTCTGCGAGGGATGCACTTTACCTTGGTGGGAGTCGGTGCCCATGATCGGGAAGTACCTCCCATCTTGACATGGAGGGAATTCTAGAGGTCTTTCGGAGGAAGTACTTCTCGATGGTCTACATGCGAGGATATGGCCAGGAATTTTGAATCTCGCTCGGAGGAGTTGAGTGTGGCGAGTCTGAATTGAAGTTCACTCGGTTATCATGGTATGCAGCCAATATCGTGGCAATCAAGAAGACAAATCCGGAAATTTGAGGTGGATTACACCTAGGATCCGAGAAAAGTGGTGATCCACAACTTAGTGATTACCGGCGGTGGTGGATCTTTGCTCTTCAAGTCGAGAAATTTGAGAACATCCGGCTGAAGTGACTAAGAAGAGGAAGAACAGAGCAGTTCTCGAGAAAAGGCATGAGTGCTCCAAGACTGCTAGGAGCATTAGAACTCGATGTCTGCAGAGTGGTGTGGGTAGCGATGGCCCCACTAAGAGTAAGCGACCTAGGGCTACTACGGTCTGCAAGCTTCAGTCGGCAAGTCCGGGATGGACAGGTAGGGAATCCCGTGTGATCACCGTGGGAGATTTCACAAGGGGAATGTCTGTGAAGATAGGAGCATGTTTTGGTGTGGCCAAAGGGGCACCGAATCAAGGATTGTCCCAGCGGTCAAAGCGGGAAGGGTCTCGATCTCAGCCCCAAGAAGAGCAAAAGCAGTGGCATCTCGGCAAGATCATGGTGTGGGCGGTTCAGAAGCTGCAAGGAAGGCATATTCGGCGGGGGAGACCTAGAGGATGAGTCAGCACCGGTCGAGTCTTTGCCATGACGAGGGGAAGAAGCTGCGGCCGCTCAGGAAGTAGTGGCGGGTATGGCTATGCTATTCGACTCTCTGTTTATGTGTTGATTGATCTTGGCTCCACCCATTCATTTGTATCTGCAAGTATGAATATACATGTTGTGTGTCCTGAGGTTATGGACAATTTTCTGGTTGTTAGTACTCTTTTAGGGGTAAGGTGGTGATTAGTATGATCTATACGAATTGTGAGCTCGATGTCGACGGTGCTAGGCGGTAGTAGATCTACTACCTCTAGACCTTCGAGGTTGGATGTCATTTGGGGATGGATGTCATGGAGAAGTATAAGGTGAAGCTAGATTGTAGTTTGAAAGAAGTAGAGTTTGATCCGGCAATGATCGAAAGTGGTTTTCAAGGGGACGGGAAGTCGCCGGTCGAGGATCATTTCGGCTATGTTAGTGACAATATGATGAGCCAAGGTGTGAGGCCTTTTGGCGCATGTAGTGGATTCGAAGTGAATGTGGGCGATTAGAAGATTATCGGTTTGTGAGGGAGTTTCTGATGTATTCGGAAGAATTACTAGGGTTGCGCGGTGAGGGAAATTGAGTTGAAATTGACTTGATTCCTGAATCGCGCCAATCTCCATACCACCTTATAAAATGGCTCCAGTTGAATTGAGAGAACTCGAGGAGCAATTGCAGGAATTGTTGGAGAAGCGGTTCATCGGCCGAGTTCTTCACCTTGGGAGCTCGGTCTGTTTGTTAAGAAGAAGGATGGAGCGTGGAGGATGTGCATAGACTATAGAAGGCTTAACAAGATGACGATTCAGAACAAGTATCCGTTGCCACGGATAGATGATTTATTTGATCATTCTGAGGGCAAGGGTCTTTTCAAGATTGACTTAAGATCGAGGATATCATCAACTTGAATCGTGGAGTCGATGTAAGTAAGACGACTTCGGGACCCGTTCACGGCACTATGAATTTAGGTCATGCCTTCGGATTGACCAATGCCCCACCGCCTTCATGGATCGATGAATAGGGTGTTTAATGAATTCTTAGATCGGTTTGTCATTGTGTTCATTGATGACATTACGGTCTATTCTAAGGATGAAGGAGAGCATGAACAACATCTCGTGATTGTATTGCAGAGATTGAGAGAGCAGGAGGCAGTATGCCAAATTCAAGAAGTGTGAGTTTTGGCTGCGTGAAGTAGTTTTCCTTGGACATGTGATTTCCAGCAAAGGATTCATGTTGATCCGAGGAAAGTAGAAGCTGTGGTGAATTGGCAAGAGCCTAAGGCAAAGTGAAAGAGGTAAGAAGCTTCCTAGGCTTGGCGGTTATTATAGGAGATTTGTATAAGGATTTTCAATGATAGCGCCTATGATTAAGCTGTTAAGAAAGAATCAGTGGTTCATATGGAGTGAGGAATGTTAGAAGAGCTTTGAGGAGCTCAAGAACAGTTGACAAGTGCTCCAAGATTGGTTTTGCCCAATGGAGACCAGGGGTATCTGATTGTCTGATGATGCTTCGAGGAAGGGTTTAGGATGTGTCTTGATCTGAGAATGACAAAGTGATAGCTTATGCTTCACGACGTTGAAGCCATATGAGTTGAATTATCCGACTCATGACTTGGAGTTAGCAATGGTAATTTTGCCCTAAAGATTTGGAACACTACTTGTATGGGGTTCGCACAAGGGTCTTCACGGACCAAAAAGTCTTAAGTACATTATGAGTCGAAAGAGTTGAACTTAAGGCGAGACGATGGTTGGAGTTGCTTAAGGACTATGACGATGATAGAGTATCATCCGAGCAAAGCGAATGTAGTGGCGGATGCTTTGGCAGAAGTCATCCATAGCTTATGTGCAATCGGTTTACTTGCCTCTGTTGGAGCAGATGGCCAAGTTGAAGATCGATTTAAAGCGAGAATGAATAGGATGGTGTTATTGCTCGATTGAGTGAGACCTATCCTTAGGGAGAAGGTCAAGGAGTTGCAGGAGCGGGATCTGAAATTAAGTAAGTTGAGAGATGAAATTCAACATGGTAGCGATCGAGAAGTGCAAGTAAGGGATGATGGGCTAATGGTAGTGAAAAGCAGGTTGTGTATTCGAATGATAAAGCGATTAAGGATGATGGATGAGGCACACAATCGCCTTATTCCATGCACCCAGCAGCACCAGAATGTCTGAGATTTGAAGGAACATTTACGGTGGAAAGGCATGAAGAGGATGTAGCAGTATGTGAGCGGATGTCTAGTGTGTCAAGTCAAGGTGAACACGGTGCACCTTCAGGCATGTTGCAGCCATTGTCCATTCTGAATGGAAGTGGCAAAGGATCACAATGGATTTTTTTGATGAGTTTGCCGAGGACCAGCAAGAAGCATGATGCCATTTGGGTTATTGTTGATCGGTTGACCAAGTCAGCCCATTTTCTGGCAATTAGGCAAACAGATTCCTTGCAAGTCTTAGCAAAGAAATACATTGATGAAGTGGTAAGGTTGCATGGAGTTCTGGATTCTATAGTATCCGACAGGGATCCTCGATTCACATCGAGATTTTGGGGAAGTCTGCAGGAAGCATTAGGAACTAGGCTGAATTTCAGTATGGCGTTTCATCCTCAGACGGATGGTCAGTCTGAGAGGACAATCCAAACTCTAGAGGGGATGCTTAGAGCATGTGTCATGGACTTCAGAGGAGCATGGGATGATCATTTGCCGTTGGTCGAATTTGCTTACAACAATTCGTACCATTCGAGCATACAGATGGCTCCTTATGAAGCCCTTTATGGCGAAGATGAGGACTCCGATATCTTTGGGATGAGAAAGGTGAGAGGAAGTTAGTGGGACGAGTTGGTCCAGATGACGATTGAGAAAGTGGAGGTAATCAAACGGCGACTTAAGGCCGCCCAGATGTAATGAAAAGCTATGCCGATGCTAATGTAAAAGAAATGGAATATCGATGGGTGACAAGGTGTTCCTCAAGGCGTCTCCATGGAAGGGAGTTATGAGATTGATGAAGGGAAGTTAAGCCCTCGGTATGTGGGTCCGTATGAAGTATTGGAGAGGATTGGGCCGTTGGCCTATAGGTTAACATTTGGTCGAATTGTCGCAGATTCATGATGTGTTCCATGTCTCGATGTTGAGGAGGTACAGATCAGATCCTTCTCACATCATTCAGACCTCAGAAGTTCAGCTGAGCGAAGATTTGAGTTATGAAGAAAGACCTGTGGCAATTCTGGATAGCAAGGATAAGATCCTCAGGAACAAGACAATCAAGCTAGTCAAGGTCCTGTGGAGGAATCGTGCAGTTGAAGAGGCGACGTGGGAACCTTTGGATGCAATGAAGGAGAAGTATCCACACCTCTTCAATGACTCAGGTAAGAATTTCGAGGAGGAAATTTCTTAAGGGGGGGAGAAATGTTAGCCCCAAAATTTTTTTTAGGATTAATCATGATTAGATTAAATTGATTAAGTTAGATTAGCATTAATTAAGGTGTCATAAATTAATATATGATAGCATTAATGAGTTAGGTGAAGAATTTATGAAGTTAAATATGTTAGTTGGACTTAGGTGAGTTAGGTGTAATTAATGTATTAATTGGGCTTTGGGTCCAAATGAAGTGAGAAAGAAGAGGAATTTAATGCAATGGGCTTGAAGGAAAAGAGTTAGTGGGCTTGAGTAAGTAAGGAGGAGAAATGAAAAGAAGAAGAAGAAAGAAGAAGGAAGTAAGTTGGGCTTAGGCTTATTGGGCTTAAGTAATTTAGAAAGGAGTATATAAGAAAGGAGATAAGTGATTTTTGTAGGAAAAGAAGATAGAAAGCGAAATTTGGAGGAGAGGAAAGAAGAGTGTAAGTGAAAGGAGGGAGGAAAAGGAGAAAGAAGAGGCTTGTTAGGGTTTGGCATTTCCATGAAAGTGAGTGGGTTTTGAAGAAAGTCCAAGAAAAAAGTGTGGAGGAGAGTCTAAGCTTCACTTTGAACCAAGAAACCACTTGGTTGGTTAAGGATTTAAGGTAAGTTCTTGGTTTAAGGTTAAGTTTTTTTGGGTTTTGGTTAGAAAGATGAAGAATAAGATGGGTCTAGTGATTCTCTTATGAATTTCATGATTTAGATTTTAGGTATTTCAATTTCTAAACCCTATGTTGATATGGGGTTATTTTCTTGTTATGCTTGAAGGAGGACAAGAAAGAGGAGAAGAACAAGGAGAGGAACTTCCTTAGGCAAGTTTAAGCAAGGATAAAAGGTGAGTTTCATATTTATCTTTATGTATATAAGCTACAAATGTAAATAAATGCATGACATTAATGAGCTTTGATCACTTGGTTGTTGTATTAAATGTGTGTGATGGAATGATGAATGTGAGTGTATTAAATGCTTGATGATGATTGAAACTGTCATGAAGAAACTTGTTGAATGAATATAATGAAAGGCATGAACGATGTATGAAAAGATGATTTCAAAGAAACAATGAATTGGATAAGAACAGTCCAATTTCCTTGTATGATTCATGATTGCTATGTTATGTGGGTAAGGTATTGTCCTAAGCATCACACGCAAGTTGACCATGAAGCCTTCGCCTGCTGCCTGATTGTGGCATAGGATGATCCAACATTTTGGACTCTAAAGATTTGCCCATATAGACTCATGAAATGAGACTATATGGTTGCCAAGAATAAGAACTTACCGAGCCATTTGATGTGTTTCATATGTAAATACATGAAAATGCAAGAATGATGAATGTTTGAATTGTGAGAAATTATGTTTGAGTATTGATGAACATTGCATGATGCATGTATTATGATTGTATTGAAAGATTGCTAAAAGTATGAATAACTAATAGGACTGCTTGATATATAAATATAAATGTGTTACCCACGAGATGATGTACTCACCCCTAAAAGAATTTTCCAGGAAATGAGCAGGATCCCGAGGAGCAAGCTTAAAGGCATTTACTCCAAGTTTTTCTTTTGATTTTGTATTTGAAATGATTTTTGTAAAACAATGCTTTAGTTGCATTTTGAGAAGATATTGTATTTTGAAACTTCATTGTAATTGGGCTTGAAATGCCCACTAAAGCATTGTATGAATATGACATGATTTGATGAAGATGGAATGAATGAATTATGGAAGCAAAAATGTTCAGTTTTAATGTATTTTGAGAAATCCATGTATGTTTAAGACAATTGAATCATGTTATATGAGGTTGTATGATGAGTTTTATGTAGGTGGAAGTCTTAGAATTGAAAATTGGGTAGTTGCATTTTAAGGGGATGTCTTTGTCAAATTTTCCTAAATTTGACAAGATTAGCCTCAATATTAGACCCTCTTCGGTATGAATTAGATCAATGAGTCTTCATGAAGATTGTAGTAGGAGTTTAAAGTTTTCCAAGGGTATATCGTTTGCTAAATTTGGAGTTCGGAGTCAAAAGATATGATCCTTACTAGAAAAGCAGAAGGAAGGAAATCAGAAGATAGAAATCAGGAGGAAGGAAACCAGAAGATAGAAAAACAGAAGGAAGGAAATCAGAAGATAGAAATCAGAAGGAAGGAAATCAGAAGATAGAAAAGCAGAAGGAAGGAAAGTAGAAGATAGAAATCAGAAGATAGAAAAGTAGAAGGAAGGAAAGCAGAAGATAGAAAAGTAGAAGGAAGGAAATCAGAAGATAGAAATCAGGAGGAAGGAAATCAGAAGATAGAAAAGCAGAAGGAAGGAAATCAGAAGATAGAAATCAGAAGGAAAGAAATCAGAAGATAGAAAAACAGAAGGAAGGAAAGCAGAAGATAGAAATCAGAAGATAGAAAAGCAGAAGGAAGGAAAGCACAAGATAGAAATCAGAAGATAGAAAAGCAGAAGGAAGGAAATCAGAAGATAGAAATCAGAAGGAAGGAAATCAGAAGATGGAAAAGCAGAAGGAAGGAAAGCAGAAGATAGAAATGAGAAGGAAGGAAATCAGAAGATAAAAAGCAGAAGGAAGGAAAAATCAAGATAGAAATCGAAGGAAGGAAATCAAGATAAAAGCGAAGGAAGGAAATCGGAAGATAGAAATCGAAGGAAGGAAATCGGAAGATAGAAATCGAAGGAAGGTAATCGAAGATACAAAGGTAGGAAGGAAATCAGAAGATAGAAATCAGAAGGAAGGAAATCAGAAGATAGAAAAGCGAAGATAGAAATCAAGATAGAAAAGCGAAGGAAGGAAATCAAGATGAAAAGGTATGAAGGAAATCAAGATAGAAATCGAAGGAAGGAAATCAGAAGATAAAAAGCAGAAGGAAGGAAATCAGAAGATAGAAAAGCAGAAGGAAGGAAATCAGAAGATAGAAAAGCAGAAGGAAGGAAAGCAGAAGATAGAAATCAGAAGATAGAAAAGCAGAAGGAAGGAAAGCAGAAGATAGAAATCAGAAGATAGAAAAGCAGAAGGAAAGAAAGCAGAAGATAGAAATCAGATGATGAAACAAAATAGGATGCTGCAGAATGTAGGAGATAGAATCAGCCTTTGTAGTCTTCATAAGAGTTATAGATCTAGATGTCTACTTTCATATGGTGAAAGAACGAAAACATTTGGAGCTATATATTAAAAGTTATAGCAATCGCGCCAAAAGAGTTTCGATTCGATTTTGGAAGTGAGCATGGTCCGTTGTTTTGGTCATATTTCCCTCATACGACCTCCAAATGAGGTGAGGCTTGAATCATTGGATTTATAAGACACATATCTTTCACTCCATAAAATCCGGTATCAATTGGAGTTAAATTGAGAAAGTTTGTTCTAAAACAAGTGAAAGGTCAGTTAAGAGGGCATGTTTCGGGTATGAACTCTCTTAGGTTTTTTGGAGTGTATCTTGAGTATATGACTCCGATTAAGGTGATTCTTGTTTCAGGGAGAACTTGAGACATAAAGCTACAAATTATATGAATAAGTCAACTCATGATTTTAGTGTATACATGGTGTGTGCTTGCCACGAAGGTGGAGTTACAATTAAGAATCCTGCAAGATTATAAGCGCAAGGTTTCAGGACAACGAAAGTTGGGCTCCGAAAATGGGTTCCGATGTCTATGGTACTATAGTAAGAGTAAGAGTGTCAAGTTTAAGGTCTCAGCAAGGCAAGTGTCTCAGGGATGGGCTCCACTCGGGCTCACATCCCGGGACAGTCGGGCTCCCGGGATCGGGGTCTGACAAGAGTAGAAAGGAAGCATAGAATGTGGGGCTTGGTTTATCCCAAATCAAGGACTTAAGAATTGAGAATCTTATTAATGAATTGAAAATGCATCTGAATTTTGAGTTTAAATTGAAAGATAAGGCTTTGTGTGTAGTGCCCCCTTATCACCGGATATACACCGGGACGTCCGAAGGTTATTCTGGTACATATCTTATCACAAGGGCGAGGTACTTTCGATCACTACGTTCACTTCAAATGGCATGGTATCACAATTTACTCAAAAAGCATCATAAGAAGATCACAATATTTTAAAAACCTAACTTTTTCCTCATTTCATTTCACAAAAATCGAAATCTACATTGTCTTTCAACGTTTTCCATAAGTACAACATCAAACTTAATACAAAAGGGCTACATGAGAGAGGAAGTTATAAGCAGCCTATCTAAATTGTTCACAGATTCTAGCTGACCGACCTTTGAGCCATGACTCTTCCTGCCAAAACACAATCTATACGACTGGTAAAGCCCTTTAGTAGCTTGAGTCGTCTCTCGATCCTGAAAAGACAACGTTGTAATTTTTGTGAGTTTGCGAACTCAGTGAGGCAATCATCATCGATGGTTCACTCAATTTATGCATCACATCATCACACATAACATAATATTCACCTCATTGCATATTCATAATATATCACATCCCATATTCAGAATAGTCATATTGTTAATACAAAACACACATATCAATTATAATAGCAATGCATATGAGACTCACTTTCATTTATTATTGTCGTTATGACCGAGTGCCTTTTTACTAGCTCATATCCCTTAGTGGATACCGAGTTCTGTCATATAACGTCCCATATCCCTTAGTGGATACCGGGTACAGTCGCACTGAGCAAACTTTTGCATTCATATGCATATTCACAAATTTGTACATTTGAAGCACTTATTTCATCATGTTCACATACGAGCACTCTAATAATTCATTCATACACCATAATCACCGGACCGTCCTTTTCTAGAATCAACACAATCAAGCCACATCAATGTCATTATTCAAAACATATTCGAAAGCAAACAGTTAATTGAGTGAGACCGCCTAGGTTACTCACAAGTTATTTTTGAAGCTAGTGTCTGGAAGATCCGACAACGTCTGGAGGTTGACGTTCCAGTTGCCCCTCTATAACGAATAATATACATAATATCACAACTTACACAATTATAAGTATTCAATAATGCACATGTATGGCATGAATTATGTACAATGCTTCATGACAAATCATGGGTATTTAACCAAAAATTTCTTCATCCCATTTGTAACTCCATGTCTCCAGTTTACCACAAAACAAAAATCATCTCATTTGGATCAGTAGGGCTCCAGAAATCATCAAAATACTGAAGTATGTTCAGTGGAATAACAACAGTTCATATTCCTTAAGAGCACACTCATTGCACCCGTCCCACTCTTTACACTCAATTTTTCTCCATTCATTTCAGATGGCTATGATTCTTGGTGAAGATGTAGATCAATGTCTTACGAATTCAATGATTCAAGAATCAAGTCATTTGGAGGTCTAGAGAAGAAGTTATGGCTAAAAGAATCCAACATGTTCATATCTTTACTCTATTGTACATGTCTTGGCGCAATTGCTATAACTCTCACTACAGATGTCAAATTGACTTCGTTTTTAGACTATGGAAAAGAGGATGTCCAAATTTACAACTTTCATGAGACCTCAAAGGCCAGTTCTATCGTCTAACTTCTGTATCGTCTCACTTTTGCATCGTCTCACTTTCCTTTCATCTTGGTTCTATCATCTCATTTCCATCGTCTCATTTCTATCGTCTCATTTTCTTCTGTCTCATTTTCTTCCGTCTCATTTCTATCGTCTCATTTTCTTTCGTCTCATTTTCTTCAGTCTCATTTCTATCGTCTCATTTTCTTTCGTTTCATTTTCTTCCGTCTCATTTTCTTCCGTCTCATTTTCTTCCGTCTCATTTCTTCCGTCTCATTTCTTCCGTCTCATTTTCTTCTGTCTCATTTATTCCGTCTCATTTTCTTCCATCTCATTTTCTTCCGTCTCATTTCTATCGTCTCATTTTCTTCCGTCTCATTTTCTTCTGTCTCATTTCTTCCTTCTCATTTCTATCGTCTCATTTTCTTCCGTCTCATTTCTTCTACAGAATGTCTCCACTTATAAGGATCATAACTTTTGACTTCGATGTCTAAAATTTTCATACTATATACCGTTGGAAAGATAAATGAAAGATATACAACTTTTCAAAAGGCATCTTAGCTAAAATCTCTTTATATCAATCCCAAATTTGCCCCTATATTTCGAAGATGAATTTTCCTTACACATACCAACTTACTGGACCAACTTCATAACTTCATGAAATTTTGAGACTTTTAGAAACAGAACTGAAATTCGATGTCTTCATACAAAATGTAGCCATATGTCTCTAGTTTAATTGAAATTAAGAATCATCTCGTTTAGACAACTAAAAAAACGTTATGGCTAAAAGACTGAAGTGTATTCAGTGAACATTTTCTAGATTTTCAAACTTTCAATATTTTACATCACCAAAACACCAAATTTTTTTTCAAAAAATAATTTAACACTATAACTGAATTTATTTCTTCCCAACCACCCAGTATTTATGAACAAACATGTAAATGCCATTTTCTGTGCAGATGATAGTAACTTATCAAATTTATTTCACAAATCTCCAACTCTAAGGGATTTCTTCACCACTTACCTACTAAAAACTTCAAAATCTTCAAGCCCTATCTCCACACGTTTCACGTACTTCACTGAGTACAATGACCAGCTTCTAGTTTTTCTCAGGGTAGAGGACACAATTGGCAAAGTAAATGTAACACCCAACTCCCGCATGACCCGAACCCGACATCAATGGTGATATCTGAGTCCGTTCCCTGTGAAGGTGGTGTGCTACATCACTCAGTCAAAACTCAGTATAATTTTTTTTTGAAACATACACATACTTTACATATTATGTGGAAAACAATTTACATAAATAATCATTGGTGAGTTCAATGACCACGGGGGCCTTTTTTGTAAATAGAATTTCATTCAGTTTGTTGACTTTAGAACATGACCTAATCATTTGTACAAAAATTCAGAAAGTACAATTTTTATTAAACTCTAATGCAGACGCGTGCTGATCCCGACCTCTTTTCTCACTCGTATGCGGTTGCTATACGCCCATTGCCTAACGGAGTATTCTTCTGGGTCCTGAAAAATGATTGCAAATTTTGGGTGAGTTTTACGAACTCAGTGAGGAACCATCATCGATGGTTCACTCAATTCATGCAACACATCGTTTCACATAACATATATTCACATTGTTGCATATTTAATCCCATTGCACAGTTTCACATGAACATAGACAATTTGATACATTTCATTCTATTTGACATCCATCACCAATTGAATTCATAAAACACTCAAGCATAAGCCAATTGTTTCATAATTCACATTCGGAATGATTGGTACCACAGAAACATAAGGCAGTTAGCCTTTCACTGAATCAAAGAGATTAAAATCAGATGCATATGACATGCGCATATGACACTTTGTTTTTTTTTTTTCCAATTTATTTCGGTGTTGTGACCGAGCGCCTGAATTGTCCCAATAAGGGAACATTAATCGTTGAGTCAGAGGCTCTGAAACTGTCCCAATAAGGGCACATTAATCGTTGAGCCATAGGCTCTGAATCATTGTGGGCTCGAGGCCCAAATACGTTGAGCTTTAAGCTCTCGGTGGCTGCTCCGGTCACAACTGTCATTAACTGATCATGCATTCATGCATGGAATGCATATGTCGCAATTGAACAATATCACATCTCAATCAAACCCAAATTATCACATTCAAACAATTATTTCCCAATTATCCACATGAAAATCACAATCACAATTTATCACATTGGAAACACGGAGGTCTCCAAATTCTCAGAAAAATAACACTTCTATGTCATAATCTCCCAATACATCGGACACTTTCGATCTGAAATCCAGTCATAAACAAACGCACAAGCCCACCATTCTTCTCCACAGAGTTATAAGCGCAAAATAATAACCAAATAATAATTGGGAAACTATCTAGGTCACTCACCATTTGGTTCCGAAGCTAATGCTTGGAAGTCTCAGCAACGTCTGTGAGTTGACGTTCTAAATACCCACTATAATAGTCAAAATATTCAACCATTACCAAATGTACGATTAGAAATATTTAATAATGCACATGTAGCAATAAAAATATATACAATGCATGTGTGTGACATTCCCGACACTATTCCACAAATTCCCATCACAAAAGTTTCCTCTAAAAATTAGAAAGCCATAGACACTAAAATCACTCAATTCGGACCTTTATAGGTCCAATAATAAATAAAAGACGGACCAGAAAAATAATTATCCGATCCCCTCACTTCAACCTAACCAATCCCTGACAATTTTCAGCTCTAAAAATTCACAATTTTACAAATAAATGAAATTAAATATTATACGAATCCGATGCCTTGAGAACCAGGTCAATCGGACATCGGATGAAAAAGTAATTGACAAAAGAAACAAATTGGCAAAATTAAATCACAAATAAATCAAATAATAATTAATAAAATAATACAAAATTAAAAAAATATATATATAACGCTGCCCTCGCACTTAGCAGAGTGCGAGGGTTGCTCGCCCTCGCGAGGTGCGAGCATCGCCCAAAATTTCTATTTTTTTTAAAATCAATTTTCTATTTTACAAAAATCAATCTTCTATTTTGCAAAAACCAACTCTCCTTTCTTCCCCACTACACAACTTTTACCACACACATCCAAAAATCACAAATTAGGTCTCGTTGGAAAGATCTTGAAAAATCCTACAAGTTTTAGGAGAGCTAAAAATCCAATTTCACCTCTAAGGGTGTCAAAAATGCACTCAAAGACACTGCCTCGTCACACATTTACCATAACAGTGCAGCACTTTTCCAAAATCATAACTTTTCATCCCCTTTGCCAAAAATTCCAAATTTTATATCAATCAAAAGAGAAAAACAACTACTACAACATTCATGAACAACTTAGAAGCCAATTCCATCTCTAACCAAATCAAATTCTCAAACAAAGTTTCTGCCTACCCAAATTATTCTCAACAATAACCCAATCTACCAAAATTCATAACTCCACATCCCCTTGGCAAAAAATTCCATACCATATAGCAATAAAAAGCTCACACAGTATAGTAAAATTCTCAAGAAGGACTTAGAACCAAATTCCATTTCTAATTAGGTCAAATCCTCACATTAATGTGGATGTCCTGTTACGGTTTATGAAATCAGCATTTAACCTAAACCATAACAAAACTTTACAAATTTATATCTAACAATCCTTACATCCAAAATTCGCAAATAATACCTCATTAGAAAGCTACAACAATACTCTACAACTTTCCAGAAGGTCACTTGAGTCAATTTCATCCTTAACAGTCCAAAATTAATATTAGAACACAAAAAGCACAAAACTTATGCACTTAGAGTCACTTGCACACAAAACACATTTTGGGCTGAATTACCACCTGAACTTTCACAGACCATAACTTTTAACCTATAACTCAAACAAATTCATACTTAGTGGCGTTAGAAAGCTAACAAGTAAATCTTCAACTTTCACGAAGATCAAATTAGCAAATTCAATCCAAATCAACTTAAAAAAAATCATCAAAGGTTCAGGTTACAAGGTTCGGATTACTGTTCATACAGTACCTAACAATTCACTTTCCAAGCAAAATTTAAAACTCTTAAAGTCAGAATTGGACAGAACGTCCTTCATATGAAATATAGCCATACTTCTTAAGTTTAATTTAAGCTAAACCTCATCTCAATTGCTTGATTGTACGAAAAGTTATGGCAAAAACAAATGAAACATGTACGACTTCAATTTTCCAGCTTTTAACACCTAAACCAAATCCTATCATTCCAACACCACTTCTATACCACTTTTCATTCAATTCACTCCACATATCACCTATTACTCCCTCAAATCCTATTCTTGGACATAAGTCCACAAATTTTAGTACACACACACCCTATCTTCCATCATGTTCTACACTAATCTTTAAGCACAAATTTCACTTCCAATCATCTTAAATATCTCCACTTACATTCATTAAATTTTACCTCATCAATCATCAATCAACCATCAATTAATTAACCAAGTTACATACCACATACCCACATATACCTACAAAATTCTCATACAATTTGGTGCATAAACAACACAATTAATGCATTTAACAACAAAGCAAGCCAAAAACACAATCTTACCTAAGCAAGCTTCAACTTTCCAAGTCTTCAAAAGATCACCAACTCACTAACTTCCTCCACCATACACCCACGACATCATCAACTTGCAGGCTTAGGTTTTATGTTGGTTTTTTGTTTTCATGTACAAAAGGAGAGCAAGCAAGGAAGAAGAAGGTAGAAAAGATGGGTAAAATATCAAAAGAAACAAAGGGGAGGAGAGCTACGGACGGAGGAGAAGAAAGCTAAGTCACCTTTCCCACTTTCAACACTCAAAATGTCGTGTAAGGCTTGCCAAACATAAGATATTTATATAAACAAACCAAGTTTAATACACAAGTAGGCAAGTGACAAGTGTCACTTGCCACTTGCCCCTTTTTAAGCACTCTATAAGTTTCTTTCCAATAACAATACAATTTCTAGTCCAATTTCTCTCCAAAATTCTAATGGCTCAAAGTAATAAATTCTAAAATCATGTATCTAATTTTTCAGTGCCATTGGATAGTCATTTCCAGTATCGGAAAGCCAATCAGTCCATCACTTGGCAATTTTTTCGGTCCGGAAAAGTATCCCGAAAAATTTTCAGAAAAATTCCTAAATTTTCACAAAAATGTAAAACACACAAAAATCTACTTCAATTCCATGTTCAAGCACCAATTCATATTTTTCCACAATAAACACATATGCCGGGAAATGTGAGGAATGCATGTACAATCATGTGCATTTACAAAAATTACAATTTATGCATATATGGAGCCCATATTATGCATGAACATACCGAGACTAGTTTACACACTCATAACCCGTCCCGAATTACCATTTTACCCTTCCCATCGGTAATGAGATGTTACAGTAGGTTTGGTGAAGGAAAGGAAAAGCTCAGAAGTCTCTTAGAAAGTATTTGATAGAAAACTTTGTGTTTCAAAAGGAAGTTTGAAAAAGATGATAATAAAGAAGGGACTTAGAAAAGACTTAACTTGTCAACTCTCAAAGAATAGTAACCTACTTCTAGCAAGAGTACAAAAGCCTAAGTGACACTTGTCACTTACCCAATACCCAAGTTCTAGCATAGTTTCTTTTGAAACTAACTCCCTTGACTGTCATCTTTACAATCCAACTATCTCCAAAGCTTCTTTTAATTTCTTGTTCCCTATTTTTATATATACATATATATATGTCAATACTCCATAAATTTCAAAGGTAACTCCTAAATTCACCAACATATACAAATATGATATTTCCACCAATCACTAATATTTCCAATGTAAAAACATCCATAACTCTTAAAAATTCATAGGTCAATCCAATTATACCCGGAATTATTCATGAATGCATGTACAATTATTTTCATGAACAAATTCATTCACTATTCATGTATAAGTGCATGGCATTTTTATGCATGAACATGGAAATGCATCTCTAACTCTCATTAATCACTCAAATTTACTATTCTAATCCTCCCACAAGTAATGGGATGTTACATTGTGATTGAAAAGGAGAAATATGTTTACCTAATAAAGAGATAAAGGAGTTAGTGGATGAATACTGAAAGTATGGAGCAAAGTGAAATAATGTGCTTAGATTGAGTGCAAAATGTCAAGTATGTTAAGAGAAATCAATATGATCTGATATTGGTGTTATCAACACAGGAAGTGGGGAAAGTGTGAGTAATCTGAAACCTAATGAGGAACTCGTTAAAAAAGTGAGTGATTGAATAGGTGATTGAAAGACTAGATGAGTCTTTTGACTGTGATCATTTGAAAGAAATTATTCAAGTGAAGAAGTTACTAGGGAGACTGAGGAAAACATAAGACAATGTTACCTCCATTTGGTGGACTACTCCGATAAGAAATTCGAGGAGAAAACTTTTTTAAAGGGGGGAGAATTATTGGACCCTGAACGTTGTTGGATCTGAAAAACAAAGCATGCTATATTTGGAGAAACGGTGGATTTCAAAAGTTTTAAGAAATCATTACTTACAGCAGAAGCAACAAATCCAAATGATCATGTTAATCCATACATGATATGGTATAAGGATAATAAAACATAAACAAGATCAGGAGTATTACCGACTCCTTTGTTACAGCTTTAAATCCTCGCTGCGCTATCCTCTCCTTCTTCTTGTATCCAAATCCTTTTCCTTTGAATCTTTTCCTTTAGCAATCTACTTTCTCCTTGTTGTTGTATCCTCAACCAATTAGATTTACCACTTGTTCTTCAAGGACAATTAGGTTAACAAAATCCTTTGGTGTGAAAGGAGAAGAAATGTTTGGAGGAGATTTTCTTAGAAGAAGAACAAAAAATGAAACTCTTTCAATTGGTATTTTCGATTCTACCTTACATGAAAGGAGAGAAGGTGTCAAGAACATGCAAGATGTCTTTCTTACCTCTCAATTTCGGTTATGCATGAATGGAAGAAGAGAGAGGCATCTAATGCATCACTTCTTTCATTAATCAATCATAAAATTGCCAATAAATGAGACTCTATTCATTTATTAAAATGGCTATATGAAAAGACTATAACCTAAAATTGAATAACCAATTTCGGTTTTGGCAAGAAGAAAGAAGGAAGATGGTCCATCTAAGATACATCTTTCATCTTTAATCTAATGAATGCAAATAGGTTACATGCTAACATTAAAAGACATCCATTAAACCATTTAATGGTAAGTTCATAACTCCATTTAATGATGATAAACCATAATAAAGACCATCTTTATTTTAGCATTTTAATGTCAAATGTGTAGCTTCACATTTCACCTAACAAAATCGAAATTGCTACTTCTCCTTTAAAAAAATGTTTTAATATAATTAATCTAATTAATTACATTAAACCAAAATCTAGCCCATTTCTAAATGTACATTTAGGCTTCTAATTAACCATTAATTAGACCAAGCCCAACATTCAATTATGGGCTTTTAAAACCTCGATTTATATTTCTTACTTAGCTTGATAACCTTCCTTAAAGCCAAGTGGGGAATCTTATTGGACTTTGATAATTCAAGCTCCAATAAGCCCAGAATTAATTCAATCTCATTATAATTAATTCTAGCTTATTAACTAAATATCATTCCACTAAAGACAATTAGTTGAACTCTTGAATTATTAAATATTATGAGAATACATATTTTATGTCCAATTGCAAACCTTATTTAGAACCTTATTATAGCCATCGACACAATAAAGGGTAAAATTACCGTTTTGCCCTTATGTTGGTTTTTCCTTCTAGATCTCCTGTTTTACATTATATGATGATTAATACACAAGATCTCATCTTGGTGTCAATACTTGATGGGTAGCTAGTCCATCAAACTACTTGCGCCAGTTTAATCACCAAATCCCCTTAAAACATCTAGAACTGATGATAGCACTATAAACTCTTTATTTGAGTGAATGTTCCCTGATACATGTTTCAATTAATAATTCCAACATGCAAACACTGGATTAATACTCTGTAAAAATCCATTCCAATCATATCAAAAATTATAATGAAACATATATGAGTTCACCATTCATCAAGATTATGGTTCATAATAAGCAAATGCTTAAGTTGTATGTTTTAAGATTAAAGTAACAACCCACTTTATTCTTGAAAACATACTTGATTCCAGATTCATTTAATAGTGCCATTATCGATAGTCTACTACTATCATGATATGAAACTCGTCATTTTCTTTAAGTAAACTCCTTTACTCATATGGAGATAAATCGCAACACTACAGTCTAAACCATAATCAAGTGATCAACTTGATTATTCAACTGTGAATCAATTAATTCAGATTCTAATAATATACATGTTTCCCATACATCTCTATGTATATGTATATTATTTACAAAAGAATCTTGATACCTTTTGACCAGATATATAACGCTCACACAGATAAAACCAAAATCTTTTGTTTTATTAATAATAAATATTTTCATTACAAAAATGTAATTGAAGAAGATAAAGTTACATGTAAATACACTTGCTTTCTAAGGCACTATATTTACATAACTCCAACAAACATTTAATAGAAGTTAGAACTTTTTGAATGAGAAATCTTAGAGATTAGTCATGAGTAAAGAACAAATGATGAAAATTTGTGAACCAAGAAATGATAGGCCAGGGTAAAGTAGCGAATGAGAAATATGGACGTGTCCAAGTTTTTCTTTGGTGTTTTTGGTGGATAAAAGATTTTGAAGTGAGAAGAATTAAGGTGAAAGTTAGAAGTATAATGAAAACAAAAATGAAGTTGAATTTGTGTAGTAAGTTGATGAAGAACATGTACATATGTGTATATTTTGTTGTTGGTGTTCATGATTAATCATGGACTATATATATTTTTTGGATGATATTGATTTGAGATGGGGTTGAGAATGAGGAGTAAATGAAGTAGAAAAGGTGGTCTTGGTATGAGTTGGGATTAAGGAAAGACTGTGAAACAAAATGGATGGTTGATCTGGAAAATGTTATGGAGTATGCTTCAATCTTTTAGCCACAACTTTTTCTCTAGTTATTTAAACGAAATGATTCTTAATTTGGATTAAACTAGGAAAATATGGCTACATTTCTTATAAAGACATCAAATTTAAATTATGTCTGTAAGAATCTCAAAATTTGTCATAAAGTTGAGAATTGTGTGTAATACATTGGATGAATGTAAAGTACGTATTCTGAATTCGGGGGAAAGACTAGATTAATCTAGGCTGAATTTAGGTAAGTGTGTCCACTAATAAGTTGTAGATCTTTTTTAGCTTTCCAGTGATATATAACATGGAATTTTGGATATCTGAGCTGAAAGTCAGGGTGCTTCTAAGAGAAGCTGTGCAAGAGAGGAGTTGTATCTTTTTCCTTTTTTCTTATTCAATGATGACGTCATCTCCTTCTGTGTTTTCTTTATGATGATGTCATCTTCTTTTGTGTTTTGTATTGTCTATGTTTTGCTTCTTTTGCCTTTTTGTTTCTTTCGTGATGACGTTATCTCCTTCTGTGTTTTCTTTTTGATGACATCATCTTCTTTTGTGTTAGTATCATCTGTGTTTTCCTCCTTCTGTCTTTTTGCTTCTTCTGTGACGATGTCATCTCCTTCTGTGTTTTCTTTATGAGGATGTCCTCTTTTTCTGTATTTTGTATCATCTGTGTTTTGCTCCTTATTCCTTTTTGCTTCTTCCGTGACGACTTCATCTCCTTCTGTGTTTTCTTTTTGATGACGTCATCTTCTTTTGTGTTTTGTATCATCTGTGTTTTGCTCCTTGTACCTTTTTGCTTCTTCTGTGATGATGTCATCTCCTTCTGTGTTTTATTTATGATGACGTCATCTTCTTCTATGTTTTGTATCGTTTGTGTTTTGTTCCTTATGTCTTTTTGCTTCTTTTGTGATGGCGTCATCTCCTTCTGTGTTTTCTTTATGATGATGCCATCTTCTTCTGTGTTTTGTATCGTCTATGTTTTGTTTCTTTTATGATGACGTCATCTCCTTCTGTGTTTTCTTTATGATGATGTCATCTTCTTATGTGTTTTCTTTGTGATGAAATCATCTTCTTCTGTGTTTTGTATTGTTTTTCTTTTTGTTTCTTCTGCCTTTTCGTTTCTTCTGTCTTTTTGCTTCTTTTGTCTTTTCGCTTCTTTTGTGTTTTGCTTCTTCTGCCTTTTCGCTTCTTCTGTATTTTGCTTCTTCTGCATTTTCGCTTCTTCTGTGTTTTGTTTCTTCTACCTTTTCGCTTCTTCTATCTTTTGCTTTTTCTGCCTTTTCATTTCTTCTGTCTTTTTGCTTCTTTTGCCTTTTCACTTCTTCTACCTTTTCGCTTCTTCGATCATTTCGTTTCTTCTGCCTTTTCGCTTCTTCTGTGTTTTGTTGACGTGTTTTTTTCTGTGTTTTACTGACGTGTTTTCTTCTGTTATTTGCTGACGCATCTTCTCTGTTTTGTTGACGCGTCTTCTTCTATGTTTTGCTTCTTTTGTCTTTCGTTTCTTTTGTGTTTTCCTATCTTCTGTGTTTTGCTTCTTCTGTATTTTCATTTCTTTTGCACTTATCTTTTGTTCCATTTTTGATCATTCAAAAGATGAAATTTGTCTTTTGGGCCTTCATAAAAGTTGTAGCTCTAGAAGTCCTCTTTCGAATCATCTAAAGAACATCTTAATGCGATATCCATAGGGAAAGTTAGAGCAGCTTTTTCACTTCTTCTGTCTTTTTCCATTCGTCTACTTTTTCCCTTGGCTTCGTCTAATCCTATCGTCTGATCCATTTTGACCCTTTAGATGATAAAAATCTGACCTCAAGATCTTGTTCAAAGTTGTAGATTTCAAAGTTATCTTTGAAATCATCCTAAGATGATCTTAATCCAACATCTCTAGTGAGAGTTATGCCATTTGTCCCGAGACAAGTTCAAAATGATTGAGGACCAAATTTTGTTTGCTTCGTTTGGCCATAATTTGTCTGTCCGACCTCCAAATGAAGTGATTCTTGAACCTTAGATTCCTAACACTTTTTTTTTTGCATCTCCATTGAAGGTCATAGCTTTTGGTGTTGATTTGAAAAAGATGTATTAAATCAAGTAAGGGATCGATTGGAAGAGTAGGAATTGGATATTTTACTGAACATGCTTCAGTATTTTGATGATCACTAGATTAGTAGAGCTCCGAATAAGATGATTCTTATTTCAAGATAAACTAGAGACATGGAGCTACAAATGGTATAAAGAAGTTGAAATCTAATGCATTTTCTAAGGTGTTTAAATTTTAGATACAAGTTGTGCATAGTATACTGATTTGGACAAGAGCAGTCCAAAAATGTTGAAGTGTATTTTTCGAATCACTGAACCAGATGGATTGATTTTGGTGTCCATGGGAGCTTAAGATATGGTAGAACACCTTTCTAGAAAAAAGAGTTATGTAAAAATATTCAAGGGTGCTTTTGGCAAGAAACTTAAGTATAAAAGACATAAGGCATAAATGGAAGGGCAAATGGGACATTTCTCGATCATTAAGGGTATAATTGGAAGAAGAAGTGTTGTCTTGCTTATAAATGAAGAGGAAAAACGTGTATGGAAGAAAAGAGAAGTGAATAATGAAATAAGAAAGAAAGAGAAAGAGAGTTTGACTGTTTGAGAGAAAAGAAGAGAAAACAAGCTTGGGTTCCAATTTCCTTAGCTTATAAGAGAGATTTTGAGGTTATTCAAGAAGAGAAAAAGGTAGAGGAAGAGAAGAGCTTCCATTTAAGCTAAGGATCTCTATATTTGGTGAAGAATCAAAGGGATCGAAGAGACCTATTTCAGTTAGATCAGCTCACGGAGCACACATTTATGGTACAAAAAGAAAGAGCCTTAAAGACCTCAGGTTGTTTGCAAAGAGAAGAAACATTTTGAGCAAGTCTATAAGCAAGGAAATCAAGGTGGGTAATGCATTTATAGTTATTGTGTGATTTGGGCAAATTCTTGCCTATGTGTGAATATATGTTAAATTGTTTGAATTTGATTTGTTGAAAATACATAATGACTTTGATTTTGTTATATTATGAAAGAAGCTTGATATCTTTATAAAATTACATTGTGATTTTGACCAATATTATGCCATTGAATTGTATCGTGGCATTTTTTCTCTAGTTTAATCCAAAGGAGTTAGTGTTATGGAGTATGCTTCAGTCTTCTAGACATAATTTTTTCTCTAGTTATCTAAACGAGATGATTCTTGATTTGGATTAAACTAGGAAAATATGGCTACATTTTTTATTAAGACATCGAATTTAAATTCTGTCTGTAAGAATATCAAAATTTATCAAAATTTTTCATAAAGTTGAGAATTGGGTGTAGTACATTGGATGAATGTAAAGTACATATTCTGAATTTGGGGGAAAGACTAGATTAATCTAGGTTGAATTTAGGTAAGTGTGTCCACTAATAAGTTGTAGATCTTTTTTAGCTTTTCAATGATATATAGTTTGGAATTTTGAATGTCTGAGCTGAAAGTCATGGTCCTTATAAGGGAAGATGTGCAAGAGAGGAGTTGTATCTTCTTCCTTTTTGCTTTTTCTGTTATGACATCATCTCCTTCTGTGTTTTCTTTATGATGATGTCATCTTCTTTTGTGTTTTGTATTGTCTATGTTTTGCTTCTTCTGCCTTTTTGCTTCTTCTGTAATGACGTCATCTCCTTCTGTGTTTTCTTTGTGATGACATCATTTTCTTTTGTGTTTTGTATCGTCTGTGTTTGCTCCTTTTGCCTTTTTACTTCTTATGTGATGACGTCATCTCCTTCTGTGCTTTCTTTGTGATGATGTTATCTTCTTCTGTGTTTTGTATCGTCTATGTTTTGCTTCTTATGCCTTTTTGCTTCTTCTGTGATGACGTCATCTCCTTCTATGTTTTCTTTATGATGATGTCATCTTCTTCTGTGTTTTGTATCATCTGTGCTTTGCTGCTTCTACCTTTTTGCTTCTTCTGTGATGACGTCATCTCTTTTTGTATTTTCTTTGTGATGACGTCATCTTCTTCTGTATTTTGTATCGTCTGTGTTTTGCTCATTCTGCCTTTTTACTTCTTCTGTGATGACTTCATCTTCTTTTGTGTTTTGTATCGTTTATGTTTTGCTTCTTCTGCCTTTTTGTTTCTTCTGTGATGACGTCATCTCCTTCTGTGTTTTTTTGTGATGACATCATCTCCTTCTGTGCTTTCTTTGTGATGATGTCATTTTCTTCTGTGCTTTGTATCGTTTGTCTTTTTGCTTCTTCTGCCTTTTCGCTTCTTCTATCTTTTTGTTTCTTTTGTCTTTTCGCTTCTTCTGTGTTTTGTTTCTTCAACCTTTTTGCTTCTTCTGTGTTTTGCTTCTTCTTTTTTGCTTCTTCTGTCTTTTGCTTCTTCTGTCTTTTTGTTTCTTCTGTCTTTTTAGTTCTTCTGTCTTTTTGGTTCTTCTGTCTTTTTGTTTCTTCTGTCTTTTGTTTCTTCTACCTTTTTGCTTCTTCTGCCTTTTCCTTCTTCTGCCTTTTCGCTTCTTCTGCCTTTTTGCTTCTTCTTTCTTTTTTCTTCTTCTGTCTTTTTGATTCTTCTTTGTTTTGTTGACATGTCTTCTTCTGTATTTTGCTGACGCGTCTTCTTCTGTGTTTTGTTGACGTGTCTTCTTCTGTGTTTTTCTCCTTTTGTCTTTCGTTTCTTCTGTGTTTTGCTATCTTCTGTGGTTTGCTTCTTCTGTCTTTTAGTTTCTTTTGTACCTATCTTATGCTCCCTTTTTGATCTTTCAGAAGATGGAATTTGTCTTCTGGGTCGTCATAAAAGTTGTAGATCTTGAAGTCCTCTTTCGAATCATCTAAAGAACATCTTAATGCAATATCCGTAGGGAAAGTGATAGCAAATTTTCCACTTCTTCTGTCTTTTTCCATTCATCTATTTTTTCCTTTGGCTTCGTCTAATCCTATCGTCTCATCCATTTTGACCCTTTAGATGAAAAAAATCTGACCTCAAAGTCTTCTTCAAAGTTGTAGATTTCAAAGATCTACAAAGCTATCTTTGAAATCATACTAAGATGATCTTAATCCAACATCTCTAGTAAGAGTTATGCCATTTGTCCCGAGACAAGTTCAATATGGGTGAGGACCAAATCTTGTTTGTTTCGTTCGGCCCTAATTTGTCTGTCCGATCTCCAAATGAATTGATTCTTGAACCCTTAAATTCCTAAAACTTTTCTTTTTGCGTCTCCATTGAAGCTCATAGCTTTTGGTTTTGATTTGAAAAATATGTACTAAATCAAGTAAGGGTATCGATTGGAAGAGTAGGAAATGGATATTTTGCTGAACATGCTTCAGTATTTTGATGATCTCTAGATTAGTAGAACTCCGAATAAGATGATTCTTGTTTCAAGATAAACTAAAGACATGAAGCTACAAATTGTTTAAAGAAGTTGAAATCTAATGTAGTTTCTAAGGTGTTTAAATTTTGGATAGAAATTGTGTATAGTATGCTGATTTGGACAAGAGCAGTCCAAAAATGTTGAAGTGTATTTTTCGAATCATTGAACCAGATGGATTGATTTTGGTGTCCTTAGGAACTTAACACAGGGGAGGAAACTTTTCTAGAAGAAAAAGTTATGTCAGATATTCAAGGGTGCTTTTGGCAAGACACTTGAGTATTAAAGACATAAGGCATAAATGGAAGGGCAAATGGAACATTTCTCGATCATTAAGGGTATAATTGGAAGAAGAAGTATTGTCTTGCTTATAAATGAAGAGGAAAAATGTGTATGGAAAAAAGAGAAGAGAATATTTAAACGAGAAAGAAAAAGAAAGAGAGTTTGATTGTTTGAGAGAAAAGAAGAGAAAACAAGCTAGGGTTTCAATTTCCTTAGCTTATAAGAGAGATTTTGAGGTTGTTCAAGAAGAGAAAAAGGTAGAGGAAGAGAAGAGTTTCCATTTGAGCCAAGGATCTCTTTATTTGGTGAAGAACCAAAGGGATCAAAGAGACCTATTTCAGTTAGATCAGCTCATAGAGCACACATTTAAGGTCCAACAGGAAAGAGCCTTAGAGACCTCAGTTTGTTTGCAAAGAGAAGAGACATTTTGAGCAAGTCTATAAGCAAGGAAATCAAGGTGGGTAATGCATTTATAGTTATTGTGTGATTTGGGAAAATTCTTGCCTACGTGTGAATATGTTTTAAATTGTTTCAATTTGATTTGTTGAAAATACATGATGACTTTGATTTTGTTATATTGTGAAAGAAGCTTGATATCTTTATAAAATTAAATTGTGATTTTGATTAATATTATGCCATTGAATTGTATCGTGGCATTTTGTTTTGAATGGAAAGAAGAAAGAGCATGAAAAGTATGAAAGTATTTCATTTTGATAAAATGATTTTGAGCATTGATTATGTGCTTTGTTTGGGCGAGAGAGAGACCATTTCGTAGTCATGTGCACGTCAATGTAAAGTCTTCTCCCGGCTGTGCACTTGTGGCCCACAAGATCCGAAAGATGGACTCATTTTATTCACGGAGTAAACTTCAGTTTTTCTGTTTTGTTCCACGGAACCCCTCGAGCCATTGGTTTGTGCATGGCATTTTAAATTGTCAAGTATGAAGCATATTGAGTGTTATGTATTATAAGTTTGAGTTAAATTGATGAATGTTTAAATTGCTTGAATAAAGAATGAATGCTAGAATTGCTAGACATATATATATACATATGCTTGACTTTGGTCAATTGCTAATGGCTATAAATATATTAGCCACTGAGCTGTGTAGCTCACCCCACGCTTCCCTCCACAGGTGCAGAAAGAGAAGATTAGCGATCCTTGCAAGGCATTAGAACTCCAAGATAGTTAAAGACTTTTGTAATTAAGTTAGTTCAGGAACTTTTTGTATTTTAGAATCATATCAAGCATAGACATTCAATTGTATCATGTGTATTTTTGTACCTTGTATTTTGTATTTGTATTGAAGAAAAGGGGTGATTTTTGAAATGTAAAGATGTTTTGAAAACAAGCTTTGTGTTATGTGATGGGCCCAAGTAATTACTAAAACTCTGATGTGTTCTATAATGTTTGCATCTTTGTGACAAATTTGTTTTAAATAAATCGAATCGATTTGATTATCATTTTTTTTACATATGCGTTATTTGTTTTAAAAAAATTCACAATGAGTTTCAACTGTTAAAAGTCTCTGAATGCTGGGCTTCGAAAGCTGGGTCCAGCAAAGCTAATACATTTTGTTCATATTATTTTGAGCCGCATGTTCACATAAGAGAATCAAAAGTTCGTTGTAATGACGATGGGGGAGGAACCAGTGATGCTAATGATAACTTATCCATTTTCACATATCCTAGGCGAACATATGGATGTGCAATAAGAAGAATGCTAATAGAGGAAGAAATTGAGGCTGCCCATAGTTACATTTTATTGAACTATCAAGAGGTTAAACCTTTAGTGCAGTAAGTTGAACATGATTATTTCAGTTTCAAGTTTTGTGTTGTTCATAACTGAAATACATAATAATGTATTTAGTTTGTATGAGGCATTGTTACGTGAGACAATGCCGGACAACACATAGGATGAAGTAAATAAATAAATTAGAAGACACTTTACATGATGCTTCGAGATATATGTAAGTTTCCCTAAACAAATATTCTTATAATTGAATTATAAGATTTAAATGTTGAAATGACATTATACTCATTAATAAGATAATTTCTTTTTATATAGGCCTTAGAAAATCCAATAGAGAATAAGTTCATTTGTGATCTTGCTAAGGGACCTCTGTGAACTGTTAAATCATATCTGGTGTATTTCATTAATGGATACAAATATCATACAGAATATCATCGTCATAGTATGGAAACAATAAATAGTGAAGTTTCCATACATGGAGATTTGATGGATTATTATGGTAAAATTATTGAGGTACTTAACCATGTATGATGGATTATTATGGTAAAATTATTGAGGTACTTAAAGTTAAGTACCCTACATTTCTAATAAAGTGAACTGTGATATTTAAGTGTGATTGGTTTGACCCAACTCTAAATGTTGGTGTTGGACCCCGAACTTTTAGTGGAAATTAGGAATATTAAAATGAATTCAATGAGTGTTTTCGGATATGAATTGTGTTATGGAAGTTTTTATGCCTTGAGGAAATTGATGAGAAATGAAGTGATTGGTTTTGATGACTTTGAAATTTGAGTAGAGTTGTATGAGTTATGAAAGTTAAAGTGAATGGGTTAATTGAAATGGAAGTTGAAAAGCAAGAAATAATTAGTGAAAGTGTTATATTTTGAAGAAAATAGAAAGTTTGATTTGAAAGTTGACTTTTTGATTTAGGCAGAATTTGAGGAAATGATCTTCATGAAATTGTAGCTTATGTTGAGAGTTTTTCGTAGCCATAAAGTATCCTGTTTTTCGATATCGGGATTGAAAGTTAAGTGTATTTTGCTTTGGTTTTGGAAAATGCTCTAAGTGTAGGATTGTATATGTTGTGTTTTGAGGCGATTTCCGTACTGATGTAGTTTGAATTGGCGTAAATGGTCTACATGGAAGTTATAGAGAAATTAAATTGCTTTAAAGTGATGTATAATATGCGATTCTTGGTTGTGGAGGTTGAAAGATATGATAATGTGAGATTTGGATACTGCTTAGGTGATTGCTATCAGGGTAGAAACTTTGATTGAAACATTGACTTATATAGAGGTAGAAATTGTTTTGGAGTTCTTCATGAACATTATAGAACTTGTTTTTATCTTTCCATTGATATAAAGCACGAAACTATTGGACAAGGGAGAAGAAAGTTATGATTGTTAGAAGTTTTGATGCTGTTTAGTGTGAAGCTGATCGACCAGTCACTTTGTGTGGAGTTTTTGACCCATTTAGAGGTCGATTTGATTTTTAAGGCCTTAATGAAAGTTGTAGAGGGTTCTTTTACCTTTCTATAAACACCGAGTTTGTCAAATTTGGAGTTCTGGTTCAAAATTTATAATTTTTTCAAGTTGAGGTGCTGTGTAAAGTTTTGAGGAAATTTTCGATCGGTTATCTTTGAGCTCATTTTTGACATCTTTAAAGACCGATCTTGTTTGTGAGTCCTTCTTAAAAATTGTAGATCTCTCTTTTATCTTTCCAACTATACAAAGTTTGTCCAATTTGGAGCTCGGAGTCAAAAGTTATGAGAGTTGGAAGTTTAAAGGTCGGATTGGCTGCCGGCTGACCTCTGTCGGCCGACCTCTGTTGGCCGACCGACCTCTGTTGGCCGACCGACCTCTATTGGCCGACCTCTATTGGCCGACTGACCTCTGGTGGCCGACCGACCTCTGTTGGCCGACCGATCTTCGTTCTGGCCGAGCTTTAATTTTCTGGCCGAGCTCTGACCTCCCTTCACTCTTTTGGCCATAACTTCTTCGTTCGACATCCGATCGATATGATTCTTTTTGAAAATTAAACTAGAGAGATGAGGCTACAAATTTAATGAAGGACCGAGCTATAATGTAGCCTCTATAACTTTCAATTGCAGGTCGGAATTTCAGTGTAGTGTTCAGTCTTGGTATTATAAGGACTAAACAGTGTTCAGTATTTTGGAGATATCTCGATCAGTAGAGCTCCGATCGATCTGATTATTTTTGGATATTAAACTGGAGATATGGGGCTAAAAATTTTATGAAGGAGCGGAGCTATAATGTAGCCTCTAAGACTTTCAATTTCGGGTCGGAAGTTCAGTGTAATGTTCAGTCTCGGTGTTGTAATGGCTGAACAGTATTCAGTATTTTGGAGATATCTCGATTGGTAGAGCTCCAATCGATCTGATTCTTTTTGAAAATTAAAATAGAGACATGGGGATACAAATGTTATGAAGGAGCTGAGCCATAATTTAGCCTCTAAGACTTCCAAATTCAGGTCGGAAGTTCGGTGTAGTGTTCAGTCTCGGTGTTGTAGTGGCTGAACAGTGTTCAGTATTTAGGCTATATCTTGATCTCTAGAGCTCGGATTGAGTTGATTCTTGTTGCTAATTAAAATAGAGACATGGGGCTACAAATGTTATGAAGGAGCCGAGCTATAATTTAGCCTTTAAGACTTCTAAATTTAGGTCGGAAGTTAGGTGTAGTGTTCAGCCTCGGTTTTGAAGAACAAACTTCAGTATTTTGGAGATATCTTGAGTTATAGAGCTCCAAACGATCTGATTCTCGAAGTGATGGATTCGTAAGACATAGAGGGACATTTCTATAAAATTTTTAAGGCAAAAAGGATGGGGCAATTTTGGAAGTTTACTTAAAGAGTTAAGTTTTAGGCTTATGAGTCAGGGCAAATGGGTCAATTTTAAGTCATTTAATGACATGGCACTATGAAAGCAAGTGGGCTGTCATTTTAAGAGGCAACCCACGACACTTAAGAGACAAAAAAAAGAAGAAAAAGAATAAGAGAAAGAAGAGAGAAGGGAGAGCACTTTCGGATGAGAGAAAATGAAAGAGAAAGAGAGGGAAAGCATAGGGTTTTCGATTTTTGGGAGATCTCAAGGGGATTTTGAGTTGTCTCAAGGGAAAAAGGATGGAAGATGATGAAAGCTTCCTTCCAAACTAAGATATATCCGAAAATGGTGAAGGATGAGGTAAGACCCGAAATTTTGATTTGTGAATTTTATAGGGTTTTTGGTTTAGAATCATGGAAAATGATATGGGTTTGTGTATTATAGAGTCAATTTTTGTGATTGCTAAGTATTATGGGTTTAATTTTGGATGAAAATTAATTAGGGTTATGCCCAATTTTATGAATTGGGATTTTTGAAAATTGGTGATTTAGATGGCTTGATTATGTTTGGAATTAGTGTTTTCTAAGTTCAATATTAAGGATTATGTTATTTATGAGGTCGAATTTGTGTGACATTGGTGTAGGGAATTTTCAATTGGGAGAATAAAAGAAGAAATGGTCAAATTGAAGCTAAGGACAAGCTTCTAGCATCGATTCGAGGTGGGTACCTGTTTATAATAAAATTTATAAGCCACTAATGCTGTCTTTAAACAAAGAAATCTTCCGATTTCAATTGCATCGTAAATGTTGCACCATTATGTGAAAGATTTGAAAAATCATTTTTGATTCCATACATAAACTTTTGATGAAATGCAAAATACATTTGTGTTATGCCTCGAAAGATTCCATGGCATTTCGTATATTTGGAAAAGAACATTCGATAAAGTGATTGAGCATGAATATGTGCTTTTGTTTGGGCGAGAGAGGAACGTTGTGTTAGTCACGTGCACGTCGACGTATAGCCTGCTCCCGACTGCCCTCTTGGGGCCACGAGATCCTGAGAAATCGGACTCGTTGTGTTTACGATAAACTTCGGTTTATTCGTTGTGTTCCACGGAACTCTCGAGCCATGTGTTGTGCATTGCATATGTGGTTTGCCATTGCATTTATGAATTGTCAAGTTGATGCATTCATGTTTTGCAACCTATGAGTTTATGGATAAAAGTTTAAAAATCATACGTTTTGTAATTGTGATTTGACTACAGCAAGAGCGAAATTTTTAAGAAATGTACTTTACGGATTTCAAAGAAATGTTTTCTAAAACTAGAAAAGAAAAAGAATTTCAAGGATTTTGCTTATATATTTGTTATAAACTGTTACCCACTTGTCAGAAGCTCACCCCTTCATTCCCATCCACAGGTGATGAGAAGAAGATCGGGTGAAAGAAAATGAAGATTTCTGTTTGCATGTGTTTATATTGTATTTTTGTTTAGCTAAGTGATCGCTAAGAAATTTAGAATTATTGTGTATTCATTTTGAGAATGTATTCTGAATTCTGGACATATGTATTGGATTAAGTTATGGATTTGTATATGGAATAGTAAAATGAATTATGATTCGAGTTATGGATTTTGTGTATGGAAATTAGGTATATGATTCTGATGGTTGGTCTGAAATATTTAAAGTGCTAATCGTTTGAGAATTGATGGTATTTAAATTGGAATGTGCGCGATTTTATGGAAATGAAAAGTGAGAGTTTAAATCGATGAGATATGATTGTATATGAAGAAGAAAATAAATTGAGTTTGAGTGCGAATGATTTCAATTGGATATTGAAGTCACTTTGTAAGAGATGGAATGGAAATGAAAGAAAGAAAAAAAATGTACTCGGATTTGGATTAGTTTAGACTGATAATCTTAAGGTTTCCAACGCGACCATTTTGACGCTTTTCTAAGATATTTGTGCGGATGTCGGAATTTGTGTTTCCATTCGATTGGATCGTTTGTTTGGTTGTCTTCGAGCCAATTCGATTTGATTTTGTTGTATACTTTGCTTCCAAGTTGGCTTTCGATTCATTAATAATTTGTTTCGCTTTGTGATCAATCGTTTTATTCGTTTCGCCTCTTTGTGATTCGTATTCGTTCCGTCTTCCGTTTTTTGGTTGCGGCGCCGGTCTCCGGATCGGGTCCCCACAGTTGGAACAGAGTGCATAGCTGATACAATCTAGTTGAAATCAGCAAGCGAAACAAGTGTGATATGTCCCTTTTCCCAGCTTACGACGAGATAAGTCAGATTGGTTGGTAGTTTGCAAAGTTAAACCTAGAGGTGTTTTTGAATCAGGTCGAAAAGGAGAACAAAGAATTGAAAGTGAAGCGGTTCAGGAAGATGCTGATTTTGTAAATGCATCTGTCACATACAATGATAATGAACCTTTGAACAATCCATTTAATGAATACGTTGAAGTTTCATCTGGAGAGGATGATGAGAGTCAGAGATCTAAAAAGGAGCCAAATTTTGAATCTTCTTCTTCAGAAAATGAAGATGATTGTAATTTACAATTAAGTTATGATAGTTATTAATTTGTGTTTGTAATTAAATATTTTATAAACACAAAGAAGATTATTTCCTTTTCAGTATATTGAGTCAAATATTAAATTCAAATTTTTAATCAAGGAATGTCGACATGGCATCTAGTTTTAAATGGTAGTAATTTATTTCGTTGGGAGGAATGTGGCAAAATTGTCCCTGCCAAAGGAATAAACAATGCAACAAAAATCTCAACTTCAAACACTAATGATATTTTGCCTTCCATGGCTGATCTTCTGCTTCAGGGTGTTTAGTATCATCTGAACAATGTCACTTTCCTTATTATGTACATCTCATTTCCTTTTATGAAGCTATTATATATATTGACATTTGATGGTATATACTATATGTTGTTTTAATCTAGCTTGAATCTCAAAGATGATAAGCATGCCGATCGAGGTAGAAGTAATGTCACAACGATCCAAAAAGGATTAGAGAAATCGGTTGCTTTGGAAAAGTCATCAATTCCATAAAGCTCATTTGGATATTTATGTATGTATGTCGCTCCAGTATTTGTTCGTTTAAATATTCTCTAATTGACAATATCTAAGTTCTATACTAACTATGTTGTGGGTAAACTGTTTCATACTAGTACTTCATCTGGAGAGTTTGTCTTCCATCCTAAATCAGGCAACTCATTCACTGTATCCTCTACAAGTTTAGCAATAGCGAAAATGTTGTTGCAAGAAAGTGTTGAAAACCATACACGTGAGGGAAGAACTTTCATTATTTCCATTAGTGCATTTGAACATGCCAGGATCATTCTCAAGAATCCATACATCGGGGACTCCTTTACCTTTACTGACTCTCACGTCACTTGGAATCCAAGAAATTAATTATATCATTGTGATTTATCGATGTAATACGCTAGACTAATCTTTAAGCTAATTATATTATTGTTATATGACTGTAACATTTATTATCATAATTGAATTCAATATACTTGAACATGATTTTCAAAAAATTGCCTTATTTCCTTTTGCATATATTGTGTAAAATATTGAATTCAAATTCAAATTATTATATTTCTAGAAAAAAAAACAATGAATTTCAGGTAAAAATATGAGACCAAAGAGACAACATGATGTAATGCGGCCCAGGTTCAGACGTATGTTCAGAGGTACTTACTGTGAAAGTGGACCATCACAGTCTCCAGCTACAGCTGAATCACCACCTCCCCCTCTAAGGCCTACAATTGTAGATGACCCATCACCTACTACTCCTTATGTTACATCATCCACCACTTTTACACCATCCACTACCCCTATAGTGGATGAAGGAGACGGTCCCCAGCTTGGAGCTGAGGGATATAATGGAGGAAAGTACATAACAATTGTCAATAATTTTTAAATAAAATTGCATGAAACACTGTATATGTTTATAATTAAGTTATGACTTTAAATTTTTACAAATGATATAAAATTATTTGTTCATATATTAGGTCAATTCCATCTGGTCCGTGTTCCAGAAATATAACATCTAAATTTAAGGAGAGGATTAATCCCGAGGGTTACGTATGGAAGAATATCTCTTAGGGCACAAAGATATTTTACTTTCAAGAGTTTGAGGTACATTAATTTTTTTATTTTTTAATTGATTTGTATATATTGATTAGATACATATTATTATATTATAAGTTATCGAATTTTTTCTTTTTATTTCAGAAAGAATTTTTTGAGATTCTGGTTTCGACGCGGTCATACATAAACTATGGGAGAGGTGAGTTCGTACATGTTATCACGACGTTATTGGTGCGATACACAAGGCTGGTGTACGACCGCCTTATATATCTGAGTAAATATGGACTCGTTGGCAGGAGTATTGGACATCACTTGAGGCCCTGTTCATATCAGGATGTAACTCAAGCAATAGATGTGCAGGACCAGGGGGAGACATTCTTCTCACACATAGGGAAGGATCAATTACCCACCATGAGCATACAGAGAGACTTCTAAGTATCTAAACTTTATACTTATATTCTAATTATTTTACATTGTTGTATTTCAATTTAAATTGATGTGTGAATGTTGGAATGAAAAATGTTTATTATGGATAATGATGATGGTATAAATTTCTGGTGCCGTATATGGCTGTGTTAAGTTATTTTCTTTGTTCAACAGGGATAAATATCATAAAAATAGAGGAAACTCTATCGAAATTTTTATAAATTCTAGTTAACTTATAACATTTTATTATTATGTAGGAAAAGTCTATGGACATTAGGCCTACACCCCATCAACTATTTTTGCACACTCACACTAAGAAGCATGGCGGTGTGACATTCGTTAACAAATGATGTAGAGAACTGAATGCATAGAATTTTATGCTTTAATATTCATTCTTAATAATTATCACTTACTAATATAAATATTGCCTCCTAATAGGATCAAATACAAGAAAGCATTTAGCCACACTCTCAGCATGAACAAGTTGTTGATAAACGTCAGACATATCTTAATGTAGTAGGTGGTAGGGACTGTTGTCGAAGGATCTTCGGGCTAGGTTCATTTAGAAACACATGTTATTCGCAATCCTCTATGTCCAGTATAGCAACATTGTTGGACCCCGATCTTTAATTGGAATTTAGAAATAGTAAATAAAATTGAATGAGTGTTTTGTTTAAGTATGATGTTATAGATGAAATTATGCTTTAAGAAAATTTTGAGAAAAGAATTATGAGTTTTCAATGTATTTGATAATTGTGGAGATTTGTATGGGTTATGAAAGTTTAAACGAATGAATTGATTGAAAAGTTAGTAGAAAATCAAGAAATAAAGAGAAAAGAGAGAGAATTTGAAAAATTAAGAAAGTTGACTTTTGGAGATAGAAAGTTTGACTTGAGAGTTGACTTTTTGTTTGAGGCAAAATTTGAGAAAATTGTCTTCTGGAAACTTGTAGTTTATGTCAAGAGTTTTCTGTAGCCATAAAGTTTGATATTTTTCGATATCGGAAGTGAGAGTTATGATCAGTCAAAGTTCGCTTGGAGTTTGACTTTTTGAAGAAAAAGTTGACTTTTTGAAGAAAAAATTGACTTTTTGATTTAGGCAAAATTCGAGAAAATGATCAACATGAAAATTGTAGCCTCTGTCGAGAGCTTTTTGTGGACATAAAGTTTGCTACTTTTCGATGTCGGGATTGAGAAATATGATTTTCTGCAGATATGCTTTGTTTTGAAAATGCTATTAAGTATAGATTTGTGTGTTCTATGCTTCGAGGTCACTTGTCGTACGGATTTAGTTTGAATTAGAGTAAGTGGTCTTCATGAAAGTTTTAGATGATGTTTTTATCTTTCCATTGATATAAAGTTTGCAATTTTTCGATATCGGAGCTAGGAGTGATGAGCGATTAAAAATTAGAAGTCGTTTAGGAAAATTTGTTTTGGACAGAATCTTTGATTGAGGTTTTGACCTCTTTCGAGACCTAATTTGATTTTGTGTACTTCAGAGAAGTTGTAGAGCTTCCTTTGATCTTTTTATTGACACCAAATTTTTCAAATTCTGAGTTTTGGATCGAGAGTTATGATTTTTGAAAAGTTCGGTTTTGAAGTTCTGTTACTTTATTTTTAATCCGATCCCTTTTGTAATCTTTTGCTTATAATTCCTTCGTCCGACATCCGATTGATTTGATTCTTGAAGCGTTGGATTCCTAAGACAATTAATTTCATTTTTATGAAGAATTATGATTTTTAGGAAATTAAATGGAAAGAGATTGATTGAACCAAAGTAAGAGATTTGGTTATAGGTTATAAGTTGGATAATTTTCTGAACATGGTTTAGTATTTTGCGAATTTCGGGAGCTGTACAACTCCGATTGAGTTGATTCTTAAGGCCAAATAGAATTAAGATATGAGGCTACAAATCATGTGAAGGGATCGAAATTTAAGTTCATCCCTAAGATTGTCAATTTCTGGACTGAAGTTATGTTAATATTCAGTCTCGGATTTTGTGAAGGTCTGATAGTATTTTGGCTATAAATTCTTTGTTTCTGATCCGAATTGAGCGCGGTTGGTGGCGTTGGATTTGTATGATCTAGAGGAACAAGTTCCAAGAAGAAAGTTTATACAAATTATTTTTTTTAGATGCTTGAAAATAGGACGCAAGCTATCAGATTTTGAAAATCCTGTGCAGGGGTATTTTGGGTTTTCACTTAAAAGGAGGGGCAATTTGGTCAATTACCCTTCACTTAAGTGACATGGCTTTAAAAACACAAGTGGATGTCGTTTTGGGTGAAATAAAAGAGCTGGAGACCCACGAAACTTACAAGAAAAAATAAGAAAAGAAGATGAGAAAAAAATGAAGAGTTGCTTTCGTATGGGAGAAATAATGGAGAAGAAGAGAGGAGAAGAAGAAGACTGATGCAAGTTTCATTTTTTTCAATGGGTTTCCAGCTAGATTTTGTTTGTTTCAAGAGGAAAGAGATAGAAGAAGAAGAAAGCTTGTCTTGGAGCTCAAAAATTACGAAAATGGTGGAGAAAATGGTAAGTGAGAGAAAGTTTCAAGTTTTGAATTTTTGATGAGTTTGTTGGTTGGTTTAGCTTAAGATGGTTATGGATTGAGTTTTCCTAAGGTTAATTGAAGAGAATAGGTTATGATTATGTTTAATTTTGGATTAATTGTGAATTGGGGGGTTTTGCCCAAATTTGTGAATTGGGGTTTTTATAAATTGATGCTTTAGATAGCCTGGATTAATGATGAATTTGAGATTTCTTAAGTCAATTTTGATGTTTATGCCTTAAGTGAGGTTTAATTTGAAAAATGGTAAATTGGGGGGTTTAGGCCAATTGTGGAAATTGGGGATTTTCTCTCCAATAGCTTGAATATGTGAGGAATTGAAGGATTCCTAAGTCAATTGAAAGATTATATGATTTATGATGTTTAATTTTGAATAATTGTGTTTAGGACTTATGTCAAATTTTGGGGATTTTGGGATTTTTAGAAATTGTTGGATTAAGATGGCTTGAAATATGATGAGTTTGTGAATTATGAAATCAATTTTGGAAAAAAATTGTGATTTATGGTATTGAATTTGGATAAATTGGTTTAGGCCAAATTGGTGAATTGGGGTTTTTGTAAATTGGTGAGTTAGATTGCTTGGAATTATGGTAAATTGGTGAATTCCTAAGTTAATTTTGAAGATTAAGATATTTATGATGTGAATTTGGATGATTATGACTTTAGGTCAATTTTAATTGAAAGAAGGAAAGAAGCAAGGATCAATTGGAGCTTGAAATCAAGTTTCGGGCATTAATTCGAGGTGAGTAACATATTTATATTTTGATTTGTAAGCTATATATGACTTTTCAAAAATTTAAGAAAGTGAAAGAAAAGATTTTCGTACTTTATTCGTTTCCGAATGATTTTTGAAAAATTATTACAAGCTTAAATTCATCGTTTTAAATGATTTGATAAATCGATAGAAATTTCTAAAAATTCATATGTTATGAATGCATTGATAAATTATGCAAATGGTTGAATTTATGGAATTGCTTGATTTGATTGAATGGTATGAATTATGTAGAACTGTGAATGTATGTAGTATGACACGTATAAAAATCAAGTTTTCGATTTGTGCCTTCGAGCAATCCGAAAGTTTCAGTTTTGAATTATGTGATTAAGTGGGTTTGGTCAGGTCCTTTTGTGAGTCAGTGCACTGTCTCTATTCATTGTAGCCTTCTCCCGGCTGCCCGCTAGTGGCACGGAGCTCCGATTTCGGACTCCCTTCACGGCTACACTGGACCGCAATGCGAGAAAGTGTAGTACGTTCTGTTCACGGCTGCACAGGACCGCTAAGTAGGAATGTGCAGTACGTTCTATTTCGGACCGAACCAGACCATTTTGATATGTTATGTGTTTTTGATTTTGTTATGTGTGTTGCATTCATGTTTAAATTGAGAAATGGAAAAGTGAAATTTATTATCAAAAGTTTGAAAAATATTGAAAGATTTGAGGAAAGTGTTTGAAAAGTTATAAAGTTTGAAAAATAAGCCCTTTGGCAAAAAGTTTATGAAAAAAACAAAAAATTGATTTCCGCTTATTTGTCAATTTATAAATGTATTATCCACGAGCTTTCGAGCTCACCCCCCTCCCTTTCATCCCCACCTCCAGGTATTCGAGCAGGAGATCGGATGAAAGATGGTTAAAACGTCAATTTCGATATTTGTATAAGTTTGGATTTTAGTATGGATATGTATATGGCTTAAGATAAGTTTGGGAAAGTGTACTTGCATATAAAGTTGAGTATTTGGGAATGGTCTTGAATGTGTATATGACATTGTGTATGATAATGATATTGATTTAGGAATTTGTGTATGGTATTTAAGATTGAAATGTGTATTGGAATTGGACATGATTAATGTTTTGAAGTGATTTAGATATAGGAGTGTGTTTATCTGCTGAGATCCCGGACGGAGAGTCCGGTGGATTCTGATGTTTGGGTGATTGATTGGAAATTATATAAGTGTTGTTTTGAACACTTTGCAGGTTTGGGTTAGTCATAATGCAGTCGTTATGCTGCCGAATTTTTGATAAAATTTGGGATAAAAATGTAATTTTGAGATTTGTATGGATATATATAAGATTATGTATGAATGTTAAGTTTTGGGTATAAGAATGAATTTCCTATGGGAAATGATATGGATGTGATTGGTATAAGAAAGAATGAATAAGAAAAAAAAAAGAAAAAAAAATTTATACCAGATTTTCGTATTGAATTAGTCTAGGTTTCCAACGCGATAAGTTGTCCATACTTTGTGTTTCCCAGGGATGTCGGCATTTAATTCAGTTCGATTCGCCAGATATTATTCAATTCGCTGCATTCAATTCGATGTGTATTCGCTTTGATATCCGATTTGCTTTTGATCCGTTTTTGCTTTATGATTCGATTTCGTTCTATCCGCTTTGTTATTCGTATCCGATTCGCTTATTCGATTCGTTTCGCTATTTTCGCTTTCACTTTTGTCTCGTTTTAGCTATCTGCCACTTCGTTTTCGTTTCCGTCTTTTCGTTTTTCAGTTGGGATCCGGTTCCAGGATCGGGTCCCAACATTTATGGTATCAGAGCCCAGTATTATGATCGTACTTGGGCGTTTGTGTCTAGCTGATGTGTATAAGAAGAATGTTCAAGCATAAGATTGAATTTGGGAGATTGTGATAAAGATAAAGTGTATACCAAAGTGATTGATAGATGACGATGATAAGAATGTTAAGTGATTTTAGGAAATTGTGCATGAAATTGAGATTTGAAGTTCATGAGGAATTAGGATGATTTGATTTTGTATATTCATTTGTGAGTGAAAGATGAGCATGGAGATGGATTTTTATGAAGTATGTGAAGATCTCATTAAGTGATTAATGAGGGTTAAGAACTTTGATGAATTTTAGGTTTTTGATTATGAAATCGTGATTAAAATTTCATGATGAATCTTGATGACTTGCTTTTGGATATTTATGTGTGTGAGATGAAATGAGGAATGATTGAGAGATGAGATAAATGATAAAAATATATGTGTGAAAGATCAATAGGTTGATTTTGGATGATTATTGGCCCATATTGGGTTCCTTAAGAAATGAGACCATTGACTTGTGAAAATGTGTTAAGAAATATTTTATTTGAGGAAATAGTGTTTTGATATAAACGAGAAGTGAAAAAATAGTGATTAAGTTAAGAATATGTGTGATAAGAAAGTAATGTGACTATTATTAGGAGGATATGTTACTTGATGACTATGTATGTATTTTGAGGACGAAATTCTTTTAAGAGGGGGAGAAATGTTGGACCCCGATCTTTAATTGGAATTTAGAAATAGTAAATAAAATTGAATGAGTGTTTTGTTTAAGTGTTATGTTATAGATGAAATTATGCTTTAAGGAAATTTTGAGAAAAGAATTACGAGTTTTCAATGTATTTGATAATTGTGGAGATTTGTATGGGTTATGAAAGTTTAAGCGAATGAATTGATTGAAAAGTTAGTAGAAAATCAAGAAATAAAGAGAAAAGAGAGAGAATTTGAAAAATTAAGAAAGTTGACTTTTGGAGATAGAAAGTTTGACTTGAGAGTTGACTTTTTGTTTGAGGCAAAATTTGAGAAAATTGTCTTCTGGAAACTTGTAGTTTATGTCAAGAGCTTTCTGTAACCATAAAGTTTGATATTTTTCGATATCGGAAGTGAGAGTTATGATCAGTCAAAGTTTGCTTGGAGTTTGACTTTTTGAAGAAAAAGTTGACTTTTTGATTTAGGCAAAATTCGAGAAAATGATCAACATGAAAATTGAAGCCTCTATCGAGAGCTTTTTGTGGACATAAAGTTTGCTACTTTTCGATGTTGAGATTGAGAGATATGATTTTCTGCATATATGCTTTGTTTTGAAAATGTTATTAAGTATAGATTTGTGTGTTCTATGCTTCGAGGCCACTTGTCGTATGGATTTAGTTTGAATTAGAGTAAGTGGTCTTTATGAAAGTTTTAGATGATATTTTTATCTTTCCATTGATATAAAGTTTGCAATTTTTCGATATCGGAGCTAGGAGTTATGAGCGATTAAAAATTGGAAGTCGTTTAGGAAAAGCTGTTTTGGACAGAATCTTTAATTGAGGTTTTGACCTCTTTCGAGACCTAATTTGATTTTGTGTACTTCAGGGAAGTTGTAGAGTTTCCTTTGATCTTTTTATTGGCACCAAATTTGTCAAATTCCGAGTTTGGTATCGAGAGTTATGATTTTTGAAAAGTTCAGTTTTGAAGTTCCGTTACTTTGTTTTTAATCCGATCCCTTTTGTAATCTTTTGCTTATAATTCCTTCGTCCGACATCCGATTGATTTGATTCTCAAAGTGTTGGATTCCTAAGACAATTAATTTCATTTTTATGAAGAATTATGATTTTTAGGAAATTAAATGGAAAGAGATTGATTGAACCAAAGTAAGAGATTTGGTTATAGGTTATAAGTTGGATAATTTTCTGAACATGGTTCAGTATTTTGCGAATTTCGGGAGTTGTACAACTCCGATTGAGTTGATTCTTAAGTCCAAATAAAATTAAGATATGAGGCTACAAATCATGTGAAGGGATCAAAATTTAAGTTCATTCCTAAGATTGTCAATTTCTGGACTGAAGTTATGTTAATGTTCAGTCTCGGATTTTGTGAAGGTCCGATAGTATTTTGGCTATAAATTCTTTGTTTCGGATCCGAATTGAGCAGGTTTGATGGCGTTGGATTCGTATGATCTAGAGGAACAATTTTCAAGAAGAAAGTTTATCCAAATTATTTTGTTTAGATGCTTGAAAACAGGACGCAAGCTATCAGATTTTGAAAATCCTGTGCAGGGGTATTTTGGGATTTCACTTAAAAGGAGGGGCAATTTGGTCAATTACCCTTCACTTAAGTGACATGGCTTTAAAAACACAAGTGGCTGTCATTTTGGGTGAAATAAAAGAGCTGGAGACCCACGAAACTTATAAGCAAAAATAAGAAAAGATGAGAAAGAATGAAGAGTTGCTTTCGTATGGGAGAAAGAATGGAGAAGAAGAGAGGAGAAGAAGAAGAGTGATGCAAGTTTCATTTTTTTTCCATGGGTTTCCAGCTATATTTCGTTTGTTTCAAGAGGAAAGAGATAGAAGAAGAAGAAAGCGTGTCTTGGAGCTAAAAAATAACGAAAATGGTGGAGAAAATGGTAAGTGCGAGAAAGTTTCAAGTTTTGAATTTTTGATGAGTTTGTTGGTTGGTTTAGCTCAAGATGGTTATGGATTGAGTTTTCCTAAGTTTAATTGAAGAGAATAGGTTATGATTATGTTTAATTTTGGATTAATTGTGAATTGGGAGTTTTGCCCAAATTTTTGAATTGGGGTTTTTGTAAATTGATGCTTTAGATAGCTTGGATTAATGATGAATTTGAGATTTCTTAAGTCAATTTTGATGTTTATGCCTTAAGTGAGGTTTAATTTGAAAAATGGTAAATTGGGGGTTTAGGCCAATTGTGGAAATTGGGGATTTTCTCTCCAATAGCTTGAATATGTGAGGAATTGAAGGATTCCTAAGTCAATTGAAAGATTATATGATTTATGATGTTTAATTTTGAATAATTGTGTTTAGGACTTATGGGGAATTTTGGGAATTTTGGGATTTTTAGAAATTGTTGGATTAAGATGGCTTGAAATATGATGAGTTTGTGAATTATGAAATCAATTTTGGAAAAAATTGTGATTTATGGTATTGAATTTGGATAAATTGGTTTAGGCCAAATTGGTGAATTGGGGTTTTTATAAATTGGTGAGTTAGATTGCTTGGAATTATGGTAAATTGGTGAATTCCTAAGTTAATTTTAAAGATTAAGATATTTATGATGTGAATTTGGATGATTATGGCTTAGGTCAATTTTAATTGAAAGAAGGAAAGAAGCAAGGATCAATTGGAGCTTGAAATCAAGTTTTGGGCATTAATTCGAGGTGGGTAACATATTTATATTTTGATTTGTAAGCTATATATGACTTTTCGAAAATTTAAGAAAGTGAAAGAAAAGATTTTCGTACTTTATTCGTTTCCGAATGATTTTTGAAAAATTATTACAAGCTTAAATTCATCGTTTTAAATGATTTGATAAATCGATAGAAATTTCTGAAAATTCATATGTTATGAGTGCATTGATAAATTATGCCAAATGGTTGAATTTATGGAATTGCTTGATTTGATTGAATGGTATGAATTATGTAGAACTGTGAATGTATGTAGTATGACACGTATGAAAATCAAGTTTTCGATTTGTGCCTTCGGGCAATCCGAAAGTTTCAATTTTGAATTATGTGATTAAGTGGGTTTGGTCAGGTCCTTTTGTGAGTCAGTGCACTGTCTCTATTCGTTATAGCCTTCTCCTGGCTGCCCGCTAGTGGCACGGAGCTCCGATTTCGGACTCCCTTTATGGCTACACTGTACCGCAATGCGAGAAAGTGTAGTACTGTTGGACCCCGCTGCCGGAGCCCAACGTCTGTCGTGAGAGCGTGGCGAGAAAACGTGATCATAATACATTTAAACGAAAAAGACCTGCGGAAGACTTATGGGCCCGCGGAAAAACATACTTGAAAACCTGCTTTCATGATACTTAATAAACAAGGCTAACATGTAAATTAACAAGTGCGGAAGGAACCCATTGGAAATGGAATGGACCCATCATGAGCATACTCAAAACGTGCTTATAATCTTTAAAACAAACATATAATGTTGGACCCCACCCCCCACCCGTAGGTGTTTGCAGGTTATACTGCGGCGAGTGTTTGCGGGTTATACCGCGGCATCCAACCTTAATCAGTATTGTCCTCTTTGGTCATGGGCGAGCCACGGCTCGAACCCATGACCTCAAGGTTTTATAGCTTCCACATGCTCGCCTCTTACCATTTGGCTAAGTTAAAGGTAGCTTGAGCCGGAAATCAAGCGGGATTGTAAAAAGTTCACACTCAACTACAAAGTGTGCAATAAAGTGATTGGCAAAATCCTAAGTGGGAGCTTAGGTAGAGGACGTAGGTCTTAGCACCGAACCTCTATAAAAACAGTGTTTGATCTTCTTCCCTACACTTTTTCAATTAAGTTTATCAAAATTGTTTTTGTGTGTTTTAACTTCTGATTTTCTTGTAGAAATTATCAAAGAGTTTTAAGATCTATTCAACCCCCCTTCTAGATCGCTTACAATTGGTATCAGAGCAGAAGTATCTGGGATGGCACACAACAAACTAGCGGAAGAAGGTAATACAAATTATCGCCCTCCTTTATTTAATGGTACTAATTATTCTTCTTGGAAAAATCCTATAAAGTATCACATCATAAGCGAAGGAGTAGAATATTGGAAGATAATTATCTTCGGTCCACAACCACCGTTAAAAGAAAATGGTGGGTTAAAAACGGAGCTGGAATACGATGACAATGACTGGAAGCAAGCGTACATCAATGCGAAAGCCATGAAGCTAATATATTGCGCTCTCTCGATTGAGGAAAGAAATCGAGTGAATTCTTGTACTAGCGCCAAAAAAATGTGGGAAAGGCTTCGCATCACCCATGAAGGAACTAACCAAGTCCGAGAGACAAAGATCAACATGCTTCTCCACGACTACGAAATGTTTGTCATGAAGGAAGGTGAGTCTACTTCCATTATGCTTGATCGTTTTGCAGAAATCGTAAATGAATTAGGCAACCTTGGAAAGCATATGACGGATAGCGAAAAGGTGAAGAAAATTCTTCGCTCACTACCGAAGGAATGGGACTCACAGTAACCGCTATTATGGAGTCCAAGGATCTCAATCATTTGGAATTCAACGCCTTGGTGGGATCACTCATCAACTATGAGATCATTCTCAAATCAAGAGGAGGTAGAGGTAAGTCACAAAAATCAATTGCTTTAAAGGCTAATATTTCCTCTCTTGATGAAAGTGATGAAGAAATGATGAAAAAGAGGATGATGAAGAGATGGCAATGTACGCCAGAAATTTTAGAAAATTCAAGGGACTTTTCAAAATCCGGAGGAAAGAATTAAATGGTGAAAGAAATGGAGAAAGAAAAAGGTATGCCTTGGAAGGAAACGAAGAATGTTGGAGATGTGGAAAACGGGGACATCTGGCAAGAGAATGCAAAAGCTCATCCTCCACATCAAACTTTCAGAAAAATGACAAATACGACAAAGGTAAAAAGAAAACTAGCCTGGTGGCAACTTGGAGTGATGAAGAAGATGCATATCAAAGTGATGATGAAAACAACCTGGCACTTATGGAAAAAAGTTCATCAAGTGATGATGAAAATGAGGTAACTTTCAATGACCAAGATCTAAGAGATTCTTTTGATGCTTTGCAAGCTGATTTTGAAGAAGCCATTGAGATTAACAAAAAATTAAGAAAGAAAATACGAGAATTGGTTGCTGAAAATAATGCCTTACATGAGACTATTGATGACTTAGATAGTCCAAAAGAAGATCATTCTGAATGTCTTATTGAAAAAGAAAATCTTATTTGTGAGCTTGATAGACTTAGAAAAGAATTTTCGTATGTGGTTGGAAAATTCACAAATGGAAACGAACATTTTGAAAAATTGTTATCGTTACAAAGATATTCCATTTCTAAACATGGATTAGGATATGACCCTTTTGATAGAGATTGCTCTTTAATTTCCAAATTTACTAAGGATGGAAAAATCGCTCAATGTGCTAGATGTTTGAAAGATGGTCACATAGAAATTGCCTGCAAGAGTACCAGAAGATGTGTTAAGATTAAGAAAATTTGGGTTATTAAAGGCACAATACCACCTAATGTAGTTTATATGGCTAACCAAAATGGACCCAAGATGGCTTGGGTACCAATGAAAAGAAAGGATGTTACAGTTGTAGGTACAAGCAAGGAATGAAGATCTACTAAGCACATGGTACACTGATAGTGGAAGTTCAAGGCATATAAGTAGAGACAACAACAAGTCGACTTGTGTGGGTCAATAAGTCGACCTATGATGTACACAACACTATGGATATTGGACCCCGAATCTTTTTGGTAAGCTAGGATTATTAAATAAGGATTTTTGAATGATTATTCATGAGTAAAGAAGTTAAGAATTCTTGAAATTGAAATGAAATAGAAGATATGGTATAAATACGAGATGGATTAATGTGGGACTAATAGACATATTAATATGCTTAAGGTAAGGTGTCATGAAATTAGGTGGCATGATTTAATGGGATTCAATGATTTTATTTTTGTGGACTAAATTAGCATGTTAAGAAAATTTGATTAACATGTTGATTAGACTAAGACTATATGACATGGATTACGTGTATTAAGGTATTATGCAGGTTATGAATGTATTAAGGGTTAAATGGGCCTTGGACTCAAGTTGGGCTTAAGTGGTGAAAAAAAAAGAAGAGGATTAAATGAGAGTAATGAGTTAGGTGGCATGAATTAATACAATTAAATGTGTTAGTTGAATTTAAGAGTTTAGAGTTTAATTGGGCCTAAGAGAATGATGGGCCTAAATCAAATGAAAAGAAGAAGAAATGGTTTGGACTTAAGTGATTGAGTAGTATGAGTTAAATGAAGAAGGAAGGAAGAAGGAAAGAAGAGGAGAAGAGTAAATGGGCTTAAATGAAGAAATGGGCTTAAATGACTTAGTAAGAGTATAAAAGGAAGGAGAATAAGTGAGTTAGGGTAGGAAAGAAGAGAAGTTACGAAAATTGTGAGGAGAAGAGAGAGAGTTTCATGCAAGTGGAAAGAAGAAGGATAAAAGAAGAAGGAGCTTGCTAGGGTTGGATTTTCCAAGAGATTTAAGAGGTTTTTGAAGAAAGTTCAAGAGGAAAAAGTGTGGGAAATCACTAGAGCTTCACTTTGAACCAAGGAATCACTTGGTTAGCTAAAGATTCAAGGTAAGTTCTTGATTTAAGGTTAAGTTTTTGGTTGGGTTATGGTTGAGAAAGCCTAGAAAATGAATGGGTATTGTGATTCCAAGATCAATTTCATGATTTGTGTCCTTAGGATTTGTTGTATTTTGGATGACTTTTGATTTGGGAATTTGTGTTGATTTTGAGGAAAATGGTGAGAGGCAAGAGGAATGGAAAGCAAGGAAGGTCATTCAAGCAAGGAATCATAAGGTAGGTTTTATGTTTATAGTTAAATGATGGGCCACTAATATATTTTTCAAAAATTACGAATAAAAAAAAATGCTTTCAAAATTCATTGTTTTTGAATGCCTTGAGAAATTTCTATAATTGATGTATAATGGTACGAATGATTTGAAAATGTCATGTGAATTGGATGATTGATGATTTGATATGTGAATGTGGTTGTTATGTGATTTTGCTTGAGGAATGATGATGCATTGCATACGAAAGGCTTTATGATCATGAAATGATTTATGAAAATTTGCATGATTTATGCAAAACAAGATTTCCAAGATTTTTTTTTCCTTTGGGCAATCAAGTTTCAAGACATGATTATATGTTATGTGGGTTAGGTTAAGTCCACCCAAGAAACGTCTCGTGCACGATGACCATGAAGAAGCCTTCGCCCGGCTGCCCGATTGTGGCATAGGATGATCCAAGATACGGACTCCTAAAGATTTGCCCATATAAGATCATTAAATGAGATTATATGGTTGCCAAGAATTGTGGACTTGCCAAACCATTATGATGTGTTAGGTGATATGTGTTATATGATGTGAATTGTGACAAGTTGAGTTGCATTCATGATTTCATGAACTTTTTTTAAAAAAAGAAAATGAATGATTTGTGATTTCAAGAAAATGACAAGAGCTCTTAGTTTATGATTTGATGAGCTTTTAAAAAATGAATGATTTATGATTTTAAGAAAATGACAAGAGTTTTGAAGAAAACAATGTTTTATGATCTAAAGGAAATTTATATGGAAATGGAATTCTAAAACTGTTTTGTTCATTATTTGGTTATAAGCATAGAACCTTCTGGGCTCCCCAAGCTCACCCCCCTATTTTCCCAAATTTCCAGGTTTTTAGCAAGAATCCAAGTGGAAGGGGATCAAGGCATCTTGTGCTTGTTTTATTGTGTAATTGAAGTTTGGTTATGTAAATGAATAGTTGTAATTCATATGAGCAAATTGAATAAGGTAAATGAGATATTGTTATTGGTCTTGGAATTTGGCTAGGAAATGCCAATGAAATTGTAAAACTCTTATGTATGATGATTAATGTAATTGGGCTTAAAATGCCCACTAAAGCATTGTATGAATATGACATGATTTGATGAAGATGGAATGAATGAATTATGGAAGCAAAAATGTTCAGTTTTAATGTATTTTGAGAAATCCATGTATGTTTAAGATAATTGAATCATTGTTATAGTTTGGATATGATAGATGATTAAGAGTGTGGCTGTTGCTTCGAATGGTGTTTGAAGATACCTTAGGGTTTAATCATGTTATATGAGGTTGTATGATGAGTTTTATGTAGGTGGGAGTCTTAGAATTGAAAATTGGGTAGTTGCATTCAAGGGGGATGTGCTGTCAAATTTTCCTAAAATTTGACAGTACTTCGCCTCAATATTAGACCCTCTTCGGGTATGAATTAGATCAATGAGTCTTCATGAAGATTGTAGTAGGAGTTTAGAGTTTTCCAAGGGTATATCGTTTGCTAAATTTGGAGTTCGGAGTCAAAAGATATGATCCTTACTAGAAAAGCGTAGGAAGGAAAGCGAAGATAGAAATCAAGATAGAAATCAAGATAGAAATCAAGGAAGGAAATCAAGATAGAAAAGCGAAGGAAAGAAAGCGAAGATAGAAATCGAAGATAGAAAAGCGAAGGAAGGAAATCAGAAGATAGAAATCGAAGGAAGGAAATCGAGAAGATAAAAGGAAGGAAGGAAATCAGAAGATAGAAAAGCAGAAGGAAGGAAATCAGAAGATAGAAATCAGAAGGAAGGAAATCAGAAGATAGAAAAGCAGAAGGAAGGAAATCAGAAGATAGAAATCAGAAGGAAGGAAATCAGAAGATAAAAAGCAGAAGGAAGGAAATCAGAAGATAGAAATCAGAAGGAAGGAAATCAGAAGATAGAAAAGCAGAAGATAGAAATCAGAAGATAGAAAAGCAGAAGGAAGGAAATCAGAAGATAGAAAAGCAGAAGGAAGGAAATCAGAAGATAGAAATCAGAAGGAAGGAAATCAGAAGATAAAAAGCAGAAGGAAGGAAATCAGAAGATAGAAAAGCAGAAGGAAGGAAATCAGAAGATAGAAATCAGAAGATAGAAAAGCAGAAGGAAGGAAATCAGAAGATAGAAATCAGAAGGGAAGAAATCAGAAGATAGAAATCAGAAGAAAGGAAATCAGAAGATAGAAATCAGAAGGAAGGAAATCAGAAGATAGAAAAGCAGAAGGAAGGAAAGCAGAAGATAGAAATCAGATGATAGAAATCAGACGATAGAAAACCAGATGATAGAAATCAGACGATAGAAAACCAGATGATAGAAATCAGACGATAGAAAACCAGATGATAGAAATCAGACGATGGAAAAATAGGATGCTGCAGAATGTAGGAGATAGAATCAGCCTTTGTAGTCTTCATAAGAGTTGTAGATATAGATGTCTACTTTCATATGGTGAAAGAACGAAAATATTTGGAGCTATAAATTAAAAGGTATAGCAATCGCGCCAAAAGAGTTTCGATTCGATTTCGGAAGTGAGCATGGTCCGTTGTTTTGGGCATATTTCCCTCATACGACCTCCAAATGAGGTGAGGCTTGAACCATTGGATTTATAATACACATTTCTTTCACTCTATAAAATCCGGTATCAATTGGAGTTAAATTGAGAAAGTTTGTTCTAAAACAAGTGAAAGGTCAGTTAAGAGGGCATGTTTCGGGTATGAACTCTCTTAGGTTTTTGGAGTGTATCTTGAGTTATAGAACTCCGATTGGAGCGGTTCTTGTCTTAAATTAAACAAGAGTCATAAGGCTATGAATTACAAGAGAATTCCAAATGAAATTTAAGAGTTTAAGTTTTTCAAATTCGGTGAACGCGTAGTGGAAATAAGTTCAAGTATGATGATTAGGTACATGGGCACACTACGGAACTTTGGTAAGTAAATTTTGGGAGCGTTTTGAGTATGAGAATGAATTCATGATGTCTTTAAGGGTTCAAGGGATTAAGAATGAAAAAAAAAATTATAACCCTTCGAAGTAATACGCACGCTCAGGTTTCATGATTTTGAGCAAGAGAGTTGGGTTCCGAGAACGGGGTCCAATATTTGTGGTAACAAAGCAAGAACAAAAGTGGGAAGTTATGTGCAGTTGGGTCTCGGATCCAATAGTTGGGGTCCGGTCTACGGGTCGGGTCCCGAAATTTGTGGTATCAAAGCGCCGGAATTGAGATCTTGTATGGGCGCATATGTAAAAGTCACATGTAAGAGCAAATTGTTAAGAGTTTGGGCCAATCGAATTAGTGAATAAATTGAAGTTGTGGATTAGTGGAAATGAGAAATAGTACATGGTCAAACATGACCGGTAAGGAGTCAATGCATCTGTTGATGAAATCGAATATGGTATCAATGACATACTATGGTGCTTATCCTTGAATGTGGGAAATATGTGAATTATGAGCATGGATTGTTTGAGGAAAAGTAGGGGACAAGGATTAAGGGTTCAAGTAGAACTTCATGAAAGTTGAAATTTTATGGTTTTAAGAAGATGAAACCGAACCCCAGAGGTGCATGCTTATAATAAATTCAATAAGCCAAGTTTGTTTTCATTAAATCAAGCAAGAAAATTTCATAATTTAAATTGCATCATAATCGTTGCATCAGTTGTGCATTGAGTGCATTATGAAATGTTGCATGTTTAATATGTCGATTATGTGAATGATTGATGAAATGACTTTAAAAAGGGGTTTTCTTTTTAAGAATACAAGTTTATGAAATTATGTTTTCAGACATGATTTGCGCAAGAATATCATATTGTGAAAAGCAAGTTTACAAGAAAGTGCCATTACGAGCACCAAGATTACAAGTTTTTGAAATCTATGTGCTGTATGAAATATGTGATGATTTTATTTCCACAAGTTTAAGTCAATGGCAAATATATATACATACATATATATATATGTAAGATGTGAAGTGAAGGATAATGGGACAATGAGATGATTGATAGTAATGTTTGTATAAGTTCAAGAAGGTCAAATTGGTTGTTGTTGAGAGTATTTATATGGAAATCTATAATTATGCACAAATGAGTGTATTAAGCACATAAGTAGAGTATGTGTGAAGATGATAGAGGAAGAAACCTATGATTTAGTGAATATTATTAGTCATAGTTTCCCATAGTTTAAAGCCTAAGTGATCAAGTAGACATAGATTGAGGGTTGTTGATGATGTTATAATAAGGAATAAATTCTAAGATCAAGAGAAGGATATTGTCTAGGATTAATGAAGATCAAAGTATCAATCATGTAAGAGATTGATTTATGAATTGAATCATTGTTATAGTTTGGATATAATAGATGATTAAGAGTGTGGCTGTTGCTTCGAATGGTGTTTGAAGATACCTTAGGGTTTAATCATGTTATATGAGGTTGTATGATGAGTTTTATGTAGGTGGGAGTCTTAGAATTGAAAATTGGGTAGTTGCATTCAAGGGGGATGTGCTGTCAAATTTTCCTAAAATTTGACAGTACTTCGCCTCAATATTTTCGGGTATGAATTAGATCAATGAGTCTTCATGAAGATTGTAGTAGGAGTTTAGAGTTTTCCAAGGGTATATCGTTTGCAAAATTTGGAGTTCGGAGTCAAAAGATATGATCCTTACTAGAAAAGCAGAAGGAAGGAAAGCAGAAGATAGAAATCAGAAGATAGAAATCAGAAGGAAGGAAATCGAAGATAGAAAAGCGTATGAAAGAAAGCGAAGATAGAAATCGAAGATAGAAAAGCGAAGGAAGGAAATCGAAGATAGAAATCGAAGGAAGTAAATCGAAGATAAAAAGCGGAAGGAAGGAAATCAAGATAGAAAAGGAAGGAAGGAAATCGAAGATAGAAATCGAAAGAAGGAAATCGAAGATAGAAAAGCGAAGGAAGGAAATCGAAGATAGAAATCGAAGGAAGGAAATCGAAGATAGAAAGCGAAGGAAGGAAATCGGAAGATAGAAATCGAAGGAAGGAAATCAGAAGATAGAAAAGCAGAAGATAGAAATCAGAAGATAGAAAAGCAGAAGGAAGGAAATCAGAAAATAGAAAAGCAGAAGGAAGGAAATCAGAAGATAGAAATCAGAAGGAAGGAAATCAGAAGATAAAAAGTAGAAAGAAGGAAATCAGAAGATAGAAAAGCAGAAGGAAGGAAATTAGAAGATAGAAATCAGAAGATAGAAAAGCAGAAGGAAGGAAATCAGAAGATAGAAATCAAAAGAAAGGAAATCAGAAGATAGAAATCAGAAGGAAGGAAATCAGAAGATAGAAATCAGAAGGAAGGAAATCAGAAGATAGAAAAGCAGAAGGAAGGAAAACAGAAGATAGAAACCAGATGATAGAAATCAGACGATAGAAAACCAGATGATAGAAATCAGACGATAGAAAACCAGATGATAGAAATCAGACGATGGAAAAATAGGACGCTGTAGAATGTAGGAGATAGAATCAGCCTTTGTAGTCTTCATAAGAGTTGTATATCTAGATGTCTACTTTCATATGGTGAAAGAACGAAAACATTTGTAGCTATATATTAAAAGTTATAGCAATCGCGCCAAAAGAGTTTCGATTCGATTTCGGAAGTGAGCATGGTCCGTTGTTTTGGGCATATTTCCCTCATACGACCTCCAAATGAGGTGAGGCTTAAACCATTGGATTTATAAGACACATGTATTTAACTCTATAAAATCCAGTATCAATTGGAGTTAAATTGAGAAAGGTTGTTCTAAAACAAGTGAAAGGTCAGTTAAGAGGGCATGTTTCAGGTATGAACTCTCTTAGGTTTTTGGAGTGTATCTTGAGTTATAGAACTCCGATTGGAACGGTTCTTGTCTTAAATTAAACAAGAGTCATAAGGCTATGAATTACAAGAGAATTCCAAATGAAATTTAAGAGTTAAGTTTTTCAAATTCGGTGAACGCGTAGTGGAAATAAGTTCAAGTATGATGATTAGGTACATGGGCACACTACGGAACTTTGGTAAGTAAATTTTGGGAGCGTTTTGAGTATGAGAATGAATTCATGATGTCTTTCAGGGTTCAAGGGATTAAGAATGAAAAAAAAAATTTATAACCCTTCGAAGTAATACGCACGCTTAGGTTTCACGATTTTGAGCAAGAGAGTTGGGTTCCGAGAACGGGGTCCAATATTTGTGGTAACAAAGCAAGAACAAAAGTGGGAAGTTATGTGCAGTTGGGTCTCGGATCCAACAGTTGGGGTCCGGTCTACGGGTCGGGTCCCGACAATGGAGGTGAAACAAGTCAACTTATGTTTACACGGGTCCCATTGTTGGATTGTTATGTCATGTTATGACAATTGCCTTTATTTGTGTTTGCTGTTTTGTTTGTTTATGGACTGCATTGCGACTATTTTTTTTCATTTTTCATATTGGTTCTTAATTATGACAAAAAGGGGGAGTAATATTGGAAATTGATAATTGGTATCTTTTAGTCATCGTCATTTGATTGAGGGGGAGTGTGTTTTGAGACTATTTGTGTTTGATGACTTGTTTCTCTATTTAATGTAATTGCGATATTTCATCGATTGTTGATTTGTATTAGTTGTTTTGATTATGACAAAAGGGGAGAAAATGAGAAATTGGATAAAATGAGAAACTGGATATTTTTAGTTACTTGATTAAGGGAGTTTGTTAAAATTTTATTTGTTCTTACAAGGTTATTAAATTCAGTGATTTATATGATTGAGGGGAGACTTAACCAAAATGACAAGGTATAAAAACCTTGATCAATGTTTTCTTGTTTTCATTTCTTAAACAATTTCTAAGTATTTTGTCATTATCAAAAAGGGGGAGATTGTTGGACCAATGGTGGTTGACAAATTAATTCCACTTATGTTTTGATAATAATAAAATGTATAGAATTGGTTAAGAAATTGTTTCAGGTATTTTGGATTGATATTCAACAAAAGAATTGTGCAAATCAAGATGAGTAAGTGACAAATCATTGAAGAATCAGATGGGAGTTGTCCTCTAAGTGAAAATGACATAAAACATGAGGTTTATAAAGGATTTGGTCGGATGTTACCATAGATGGCTAAACAAGTCGACTTACACAATACAAGTTGACTTACATATGAAGATGAATTCACACAAGTCGACTTATTGGAAACAAGTTGACTTATCGAGGAAAACAAGTCGACTTATATATAACAAGTCGACTTATTGGAGAGCGGAGATGAAGTTTTTCGTAAATGGTTGAAACAAGTCGACTTATGAATTCGACAAGTCGACTTATTGATGCACAAAATCAGCTCCAACGGTCATATTAGCTAAAAATGGTATGGAGATTATCAAGGAACGGCTATCACAAATTAAGCAACGGCTAGTAGAGCTCCAACAGCTATATTTCTTCAACTATAAATAGAGGATGATGGAAGAAGAGCATATACAAGTGCCATAAGCTCAAATACTCTCATATTGCTTCAAATTGCTCATTATTGCTCTTATATTGTTACAAATTGTTTTGAGCATTTGTTCTTCAATCTTTGTATTGTTTTATTACAATTTGAGTGACGAGTGAAAAGGTCACGTGAGGCAGGATTTGTGCCGCAAGACAAATCGAGTGTAAAGGTTGCTTGAGCCGGAAATCAAGCGGTGTTGGTAGGATTTGTGCTGGAAGACAAATCGAGTGTAAAGGTAGCTTGAGCCGGAAATCAAGCGGGATTGTAAAAAGTTCACACTCAACTACAAAGTGTGCAATAAAGTGATTGGCAAAATCCTAAGTTGGTGCTTAGGTAGAGGATGTAGGTCTTAACACCGAACCTCTATAAAAACAGTGTTTGATCTTCTTCCCTACACTTTTTCAATTAAGTTTATCAAAATTGTTTTTGTGTGTTTTAACTTATGATTTTCTTGTAGAAATTATCAAAGAGTTTTAAGATCTATTCAACCCCCCCTTCTAGATCGCTTACAAAGAAGGAGAGAGGAAACTGATAGGACCAGAATTATTGCAGATGATAGTGGACAAGGTTAATCTGATTAAACAACGGCTTAAGGCAGTTCAGGATGGAATGAAGAGCTACACTGATGCGCACCGGAAGGAGATGGAGTATGAGGTCGGTGACAAGGTGTTTCTTAAGACATCTCCTTGAAAGGAGTTATAAGGTTTGGCAAGAAGGGCAAGTTAAGTCTAAGATAAGTGGGTCCATATGAGATTGTAGAGAGGATTGGACCGCTAGCCTATAGGTTGGCGATGCCACCAGAATTGTCACAGATACATGACGTTTTTCATGTGTCTATGCTGAGGAGGTATAGATCGGATCCATCCCACATCTTTCAGACTACTGAGGTTCAATTGAGTGATAATTTGAGTTATGAGGAGACTCCAGTGGAGATCGTGGACACTAAGGAGAAGGTCCTAAGGAATAAGACAGTTCAACTAGTCAAAGTCCTGTGGAGAAATCATTCAGTTGAAGAGGTTACATGGGAGCCCTTGGAAGCCATGAAGGAAAAGTATCCGCATCTCTTCAATGACTCAGGTAAGAATTTCGAGGACGAAATTCTTTAAGGGCAATGTTGGCCCCTGAAATTTTTTTAATTTGATTAAGGATGATTAGATGATTTTTGGAGTCTTGCAAGATTTATGTGTGTTAGGAGTAATTAGCATGTTAGTATTAATGAGAGTTTGTGACTTGAGTTAATTGAATTATAGATGAAGTGTTAAGATGCCTAAGGGGTAGTATAGGCATGTCACTTAAGGAGGAAATAACTTAGGCTTTCAAGTAAGGGCATTTTGGACTTTTTAGCATTAATAAGGATATAAAAGAGAGGAGAAATGAATGGCTTACATGAGAAGAGAGGAGAAAAACGAAAATAGAGAGAAGGAGGGAGAGAGAGTGTCGTAGGGAGGAAAGAAAAGAAAGAAAAGAGAGCTTGTTTACGTTTTGATTTTTCTAAGTCTTCAAGAGGAGTTTTGGAGTAATTTCAAGAAGGAAAAGCTAGAGGAAGTTGCAAGCTTTCATTTGATCCAAGAAACCCCTTGGTTGGGTGAAGATTTAAGGTATGTGAGTTTTAAAGTTTCGGATTTTTGGAGTGTTTATGGTTAAAAAAACTTAGGAAATGGATGGGTTTAGAGATTCTAAGATCAATTTCATGCATTGGGTTCTTTAGGTGGGTTACACTTTTATATTTGTGTTAATAAGTTATAAATGCTTTTCAAGTAAATGTAATAAATGATCTTTTCAACTACCTTTTTAGTGAACATTTATGGCTCTTTAAATGATTGAGAAATTGTCCTATGTGGTTGTTGTGTGTGAACTTTGGAAATAAATTCAAATTGATTTGCAAGTATTGTATTTGTTTGCTTTTGATTGAGTTGAAAAATGGTTATTATGATTGGTATGAGATTTTGGTTGTTGAATTGTGTAAATTAGGAAATATGTTATGTGCATGAAGGCAAGTTTTCAAGAATGTGCCATTTGGGCAAAAATGTTTTCAGTGCATGAATTACATGTTATGTGGGTTTGGTATAGTCCATCCAAGAAATTGTCAAGTGCACGTTGACCAAGTCAAGACTTCTCCCACCTGCCTGCTAGTAGCACGGAGCTCCTTTTAGGACTCCCTCAAGTTTACGACTACACAAGACCACTTTACGGAATTGTGTAGTTTGTCATGTTTATAGACTTGCCAAACCATTTGTGATGTATTTGTGTGTTTGCATGTGTTGACAAGTTTGAAAAATGCTTAACTTGTGAGAATTGTGATTTTGGTCTAACAAAGTAAAGAAATATATGTTTTATGGATATTGTGACAAATTGTTATGATCATGAATGTTTTGTTGGTTTTTGCTTATTATCGGATATAAACGTGTTACCCATGAGTGTAAGCTAAGCCCCTCCCATTCCGTCCCATCTCCAGGTGAAGAGCACGAGATCGACGATTGAACCTAAAGGTATTACTCCAGAATTGAATTATTTTGTATTTCAAGTTAACTTTTGTCAATCAATGCTTTAGATGCATTTTGGGAAAATGTTACTTTTGTTAAGTTTGTTTTTTGGATTTGATGTAAGTGGCTTAAAATGCTCACTAAAGCATTGTACAACACTTATTTTGATGTAAATGAAATGCATATGCATTATGGTTGTCTATGGCTTTTCAAATCTTTGCATTGCTACTTTTCAAACTTTCATAGGGGTAACATTATGTTCTGAATGCAAGGGGAATTCTGGACTTTTCTGGGTAGAATTGGTAAAAGGTTTCTTCTTGAAAGTTGTATAAGATCTTTTGATCTTTCCAACGATATGAAGTTTGTGATTTTTGGATGTCGGAATAGAGAGATGTGAGTGTTGCCAGTTAGAGTGCTGTAAATGGTTTGTGTTTGTGATAGCTTTGATGAATGTGTGAAATTTGTGGTTTTGATGAACCAATAAAGTTGAGATTTGGAAATTTGGTGAGTTGAACTTGGTTTTTGAGTTGTTATGAGGTGTTTAGGTTTTAGAGTAAGTGAATTTGGGATGTATGCAAGTGTTTATAATGTTAGGTTGAAGATTGGAGGCTTTGGAGAGGCATTGGAGGCCTTAGGGAGCCCCAATGTCATTTAAACGGACATGGGTGTCTATTTAACGGGACATTATCGGGTGTAAAAGCAACCTTTGTCCAATCAATGTCCGTTTAACGGACTTTCTCTGGTATTTTGGCCTCCTTCACCTGATACATGTCAGTTAAACGGACATGGATGTCCGTTTAACAGACATATACGGGAAAGATGATGATTTTTGATGCTTTTAGAGGCCAAATCTCATTTTGTGGTCTTCATCATAGTTGTAGGTATATATGTATTATTTCTAATTATACAAAAACGAACTTAATCCAATTTCTAGATTGAAAGTTATAGTGATCGCGCCCAGAGAGGTTCAAATTGATTTAGGGTGTGAACATAGTATATCCTTTTGGGCATAACCCTCCCATCCGACCTCCAAAGGAAGTGATTTTTAAAGAAATGGTTTACTAACATCCTTGGATATATCTCCATGAAAAATGGTATCTTTTGGAGCTATTTTGAGAGAGTTTTCATGAAAGTAAATGAGAGGTAGGTTAGGAGGGCATATTTGGGGCATGAGCACACTTAGGCTTTTTAAGCATATCTTGAGTTGTAAAACTTCGATTGAGGTGATTCTTGCTTCAAAGAAAATTAGAGACTTAAAGTTACAATTTATTTGAAGAATTCAAGTTATGATTTTGATATTTGATTAGTGTGCGCTCACCACTATTGTGGAATGACAGCAAATGACCTGCAGGGTTTTAAACACAAGGTGTAAGACTCTGAATGTTGAGCTCCAGAAACGGGGTCAACAGTTGTGATAACAAAGCAAGCTCGAGTTTCATGACTTCGCAAGAGAGTTGGGCTCCGGAAGCAAGTGGGGTCCAACAAAAATTATATTCATGAATTGATTGAGAGATAGTATATGGGTAAATATGACAGATAATGATTCAACATATTTGGATTGGGGGATGCATTACTGAATATGACATCAACGTTGCAATATGGTGATATATCCCAAGTGGTGATATAGAGGTGAATGTATTGTCCTGGATTGTTTGAGGAATATAAGGATATAAGTATAAATGATGAGATTAGAATATACAAGCAGAATGTAATGAAAACATAACCTTGATATGATCTTAAAAAAAGGAAATTAGAACCGAAGAAGTTGTTGGATTAATGCGATAAGAGTTATGATCTACCATAAGAAGATATTAGTGGAATTGAGATTAGAATTTCAAGATGGCTATGTGTCTATAATTCCAAATTGATTAAGAAAGTACGTAGGGAAAATGAAACAAAGGATGGTGATATATGTAGAAGTTCTCAAGGTTATGTCGACCAGTTATAATGAGTGCATATTCGATAATGTGATTACATAGGTGAATAATGTGACTGAGTACATACGAGATCTATATTTGGATATAGTATAGGAGGTAATCTATGATTGCATAGTTAAAATTATGAGATGAATCAGAGTAACGCAATGAAAGTATGGTATAGGTGATTGTGTTGAAAAGGTAATTACTATGGAGGAGTAAATTTTGAATAATCATAAAAGATTCAGAGGTTGCTCAAACTCAATTGTGATTGATGTATCATTAGCCTGAGATATAAATGACTTGTCAAAATCAATTTTATATATAAGATGTAATGTTCTTGATGGTATATACCAAAACACAAGAGTAAACGAATATGCCTCTTATTTCATTGAGTTTTATTATAAGGAATATTTTGATCATGTAAAGTGTGACAAAAATGAAATTATTGAAATATTATGAATAGTTGAAATTGATCTTATTGAGGTATTAAGAATGGCAAAAACATCAATAATGAATATAGTTGTTTGATAAAGATTGCATAAATAGTATAGATGATAGTAGCAAGTGTTAGATTTGTGTTCTAAAAGTTATCTAAGATGATTACTTTTATATGTATTACTTATGAATTGAATGTTATTAACATTTTGTTCCATGAGTTTTATATTCATTTAGAAGTGTTCAAGAAGATGCACTTGGTCTTGAACCACAGAACTCTAAATAATATGAATATTCAACTCTAAAATGTTCACAGGTCTTGGATATTAGCAGGAACACTAATATGCCATATAAGACTGTCGTGTTGATTAAAAGCATGTTGTAGTTCTGTAAACGCTGATAGAGGATTATCATTTAATAACGCTAATATATGAAAGGTTTCATATATTGAACAGACCTAATAGATAAAACATTATATGGATTGTGTTTGTGTCATTAATGTTTTATCGTGTCTTTGATTCCAAGATTGATACATATATTTTTTCATATGAGGGATGTATAACGTAATTATTATTAAAAGCTACTTATAACAAGTGGTGATAAAATAATAGTTCTTTATATATAACTTTTGTGGAAAAGGTACATGTAAATAGCATCATTGCCACTCATTAATAATGAGTAATGATATTTCACGGGCCCTTTGGTAAAGTAGAATTATAATGGATCCAATATAACCGAGGTACAGTTATAATTTATAATTTACTTAATGGAGACCAAGAACGATTATAATACAAAGATGACATAGTCCTACTTTGTATATTAATCATAATATCATAAGGCAAGGAATGGACACAAGTAATGTTAATGATAACATTACTAGAAGGATCGTGTTACGTAAAAGGTTTACTAAACATCTATGTTGTTTGGGTAGCTGTAATGTATAGCTAGAATACCGCTACAACTTATGAAATAAAATGTTGTATTTCATTGCCAACACAACACAGATCCTCGATATAGGTCATACCAACTGAATGGGAAACAAGAATATAAATATATAGTTTCAGTGTATAAGATTTCATGTTGATGAAATAACGGTACATGTTAAAATATTGTCACATGACGTGATAGCCTAGACGGGAAATAAATTTATTTGAAATGCATATTATGAGGATAATATAAATTTCATAAAATATAAATTTATTTATAGCCCAAGCCCAAAATAATTTATTTTAACAAATGAAGAGAGAGAAAGAATGTATTATTATAGCATCAAATCTGCGACAGTTTTTATGGTGATTTTGAAAAGGAATTTGAAACGGCAAACGATAACCACTTTGGACAAATGACCTGTCGATTTTGTAGCCCTTGAAGTGTAGAATCCAACGGTGAAGGTTTCAGGTCGTTTGGGGTTTTCTAGAAGAAGTTATCGCTGTTATACTAGTGAAAGGTCATGTATTAACCATGTTGTTTTAAAACACTCGTTCATGATTTAATTGCCATAAATGTTGTAGGAATTTAAAAAGGTTTTTTTTTAGGCTATACGTTTTACACAGATCTGGTTAGACAAGGAGATAGTGATCGTTCTTGTTAGCCATTTTATCTCTCTCATATAATTCGTTAAAACAATTATCGATTGTGTAATCGATTAAGAAACGGGTGACGAAGCTAGGCGAGGACGAAGAGAACGCTAGCACGAACTCGGTGTCCTTCTTGTTTCAGATTCAAGGTGAACCGAAGAGGAATACAACTTTGTTAGAGACCAAAGGTATGGTTTAACTTTTTCTCTTGTAGGAATATAAACTTGATTGTGATGCAAAACAAAATACAAGAAGAATTAGCAATAATAGAAACGATCCGCTTTGTTATCGGATTTAAAATTTTTAATTTTTACCCGATCCGTAACATGAAATTCCTTCAATTGGTATCAGAGCATAGGTTCTTCTTATTATTGCTAATTAGACGTTTTATTATGTATTTTTATTACATAAGTGCTTAATCAATGGTTCTTTTGTATTGCGATTCTAAAGGATTTGGTATTAAATTTGTTTTGTTTTGTAAACTTGTCATAGGCTTTCAAGTTACTTATTTTTGTATTTTCTAAAATTCTTTTATCAATGAAAGAAGTTTAGAACATAATTTTATGTAGATTAAAGTTTTGGACAGATCTATAGAGTAAAACAAAATAAGAAAAATAGAGGGTTGCTGGAATTTTCAGCAACAAAGGTTCTGCTTTTAAGCTCTATTCTAATAACGATATCTCTCAATAGGATTGTCGTTTTAAATGAAACCAGTTTCAAAATTTAGATAATGAAGTCTGGTTTTGAATAATGGAACTTGTCTATACAAGAGTTTCACGGTTTTGTGACAAAGACAAAATAAGAATGGTGCGCAGATTTTGTTTATCGATTAAAACAAGATATCTTTGAATGGTTTGTTTTCTTTTAAATGATTGAAGGATTACTTTGAAAACCGTGGTACAATTTATTATTGAGTTCTTACCAAGAATTATAAATCATTTTATGGGATTTAAATGATTTAGAGAATCGCAATTACTTAAGAAAAGAGAATTGATTAAAGGGTACAAAATTGTGCATCTAAGATGCAATTTCGTTATAATTTTGTTTTTGCAGGAACCGAGTTTGTATGTCTCTTTCTTATGTCATGTGTGATTGTTTGATTGTAAGTAGTTTAATAAATGATTATTAATAGGCTTAAAAGGTAATTTTGTATAGGATTCCTTTTATTTAAATCATATGCTTTTGTGAAAATGAGAGGAGTTCTAATACTTGACTTAGCAAATTTTGAAAGGATTCAAAATAATATTTAGGATTGCATATTTATTTTATGCAAATTTTCATGCAATGGTGCAAGAAGACCTACCAAACTATAATCTCTTTTAAATGTCCAACGAAAAATTGAGTATTTTTTCTTCTCATTTTATCCACTTTAAGCTAAGGATTATTAATATGCATGAGTGTAATTTTTAATCTTTAGAAATTGTGGAATATATTTGGATATATTATCAGGCCATTGGTAAATGGATTAGATGTGAGGCATTTAGTACATTTATTTTATGGAGATCGTGTAACCTAATATATTGACCAATAAGATGAGTTTGCTTAATGAGCAGTCAAGATCTAGGCTTGAAGTCTCAGGAAAATCGTTTAGTAAGAAAATGTTTTCTTAATAAACAACAAGAGTCATAAGGTTTAGAAAATTGCAAATGATTGCAAACGAATTTTCTAAAGGTTATGATTAGTAAAGGATTACTTACCTTGAGTTTATAAATCGATAAGGTCGATTTATTTATGATGGGATCTTGAATATCTTGTGTAAAGGACTTTGCTATAAATGCAGATGAGTTTTTTAAAACCTCTTTACATAAATATTAACATGAAATCCTTTTGATTTTATTCTAGAATGGCAAACAATGTACTTATCCGATCAATACTTGAAAAGTTCCCATTGGAGGGTGATGGTTCCAATTTTCTCGATTGGGAACTAAAACTCCAACTTATCATCAGATCGGAGGATCTTGTAGATGTGCTGGAGCAAGATGCACCAGTACTTGGTACAAATCCCTCTGATGAGGAAAAGGCCGCCTTTGAAAAGTATCGCAAGGACGAACTGAGCGTTCAAGGTCTCATGTTGGCAAGTATGGTGACTGAACTTAATCGTAAGTTTATTAACAATACTCCAAGAGAGATAATTGAGCGTCTTTCTAAATTGTTCCTGGAGAATGCTCGTAAAGAGCGTTCAAAGATCACTCTGGCATTCACGAGATGTAACATGACGGAAGGATCTTTCGTCAACCAGCATATGTTGAAAATGCTGGGTTATCTCGAGAAATTGGAGAAGCTTAATGCTCCAATGCACCCTGACTCAGCTGAGGATATAATCCTTGGTTCATTGCCTCCATCTTACAGAGATGTGGTCATGCATCTTCACTTGCGTGAAAAGGCAATGACCTTGGACGAGATCCATCAGACATTGAAGCAGGCAGAGGCTGATATGAACAGGCACAAGGGAGAGAAGAATGTTCTTGCGATCTCCCAGAATAGCAAGAAAGTCAACAAAAGAAAAGTGAAAAAGAAGATGCCTAACATGAACAAAGGGAAAAGAGAAGCTCAAGCGAGCAACTCCAAAGGCAAAAAGAAAAACTCGCCAACTCCACAAACAGAGTGCTATTATTGCCACGAGTTAGGACATTTCAGGGCGAACTGTCCAAAGTACAAGGCTGACTTGGATAGTGGCAAAATAGAACGCAAGCGCCCTAAAGTTCAGAAAGGTATCTATGTTATTGAAATTAATTTAACCACATCTATTCACGATTGGGTAATTGATACTGGATCATGTGCTCATATTTGTGCAAATATGCAGGCACTAGTGGATAGAAGACATCTCAAGAAAGGAGAAGTCACATTGAAGGTAGGGAATGGTGTTACCGTTTCTGCAATGGCCATTGGCTCGATTAACCTTCAAGTAGCTAGTGGTTTAATTATTAATTTAAAAAATGTTTATTATGTTCCATCTATATGTAAGAACATTATATCCGTGTCATGTTTAGACAAGGATGGATATGTATTTACTATTTCAAACTCATGTATGAGTATTTCAAAAGATGGGATTTTTTATGCAAATGCTATTGTTCAGGATGGCTTATATTTGCTTAAAGTGAATGATAAACATATTTTAAATATCAATAACAAAAGACTCAAAGTATCCCATGAAAATAAGACTCTCTTATGGCACTATCGTCTAAGTCATATAAGCGATAAAAGCATTAAGAAATTACAAGAAAGTAATCTTCTTGGTCTCCATGAGTGCGATGCAATAGAGACATGTGAGTCTTGCTTAGTCGGTAAAATGACCAAGAAACCTTTCAAGAAGAAAGGCACAAGGACAAAAGACTTATTGGAATTAATACATTCAGATGTATGTGGGCCAATGAGCACAAGTGCTCGAGATGGTTTTAGATACTTCATTACCTTCACAGATGACTATAGTCGTTATGGCTATGTTTATCTAATGAAGAACAAGAGCGAATCTTTTAACAGGTTCAAAGAATTCAAGAATGAAGTAGAAAACCAACTAAACAAGAGAATTAAGACATTACGAACTGATCGTGGAGGAGAATACTTGAGTAATGAATTTGATGCATATCTAAAGGAGTGTGGTATCATACCACAATTGACTCCACCTGGAACACCTCAATGGAATGGTGTTTCTGAGAGGAGAAATAGAACATTGGTCGGCATGGTTCGATCAATGATGTGTCAAACTGAATTGCCTCTTTACTTTTAGGGACATGCATTACTTGCTGCAGCTTATACACTGAATATTGTTCCTTCTAAATCTGTTGAGAAAATTCCTTATGAGTTATGGACAGGTAAAATTCCTAACTTGTCATTTCTTAAGATTTGGGGATGTGAGGCTTTCGTCAAAAGATTGATGACAACCAAACTAGAACCCCAAGCAGATAAATGCTTTTTTATAGGTTATCCGAAAGAAACAAAAGGATACTACTTTTGGCACAAGCCAACAAACAGGATATTTGTTAAAAGGGTGCAATTTTCTTAGAGAAAGAATTTCTCGAAAGAATCAAAAGTAGTGGGAGTAGTCTAACACTTGAAGAAACTCAAGAAACACTACAAGGCCTCGATCAGGTCATGGATGATATCCATGAAGATCGAAGTAGCCCAATTATAGTTCCTATGGCTAGTGGGAGCATGAGTGTACAGGTTCCTCAACATATTGAGGAAGAGGTTCTCACGTCACCACATAGTGTTCAATCCAATATTGAACCAATTCCACAAGAGATTGTGCAAGAAGTTCAAGAAATTCGGATGAACAAAAGAGCCACAAGAATTGAGAAGGTCAACAAGATCTAAAAAGAAACCTGATTTCTATCTAGGGATTCATGAGATATTGGTAATGGATACCGAAGATCCAACGACCTTTCAAGAAGCAATGAATAGAGATGACTCAAAGTCATGGTACGAAGCCATGAAATCTGAAATGCAATCCATGTATGACAACCAAGTATGGGTCTTGGCGATCTTCCTCAAGGCAAGAAAGCCATTCATAACAAATGGATTTTTAAGAGAAAGATGGACATGGATGGAAACATGACAACATACAAGGCAAGACTTGTAGCGAAAGGGTTTAGTCAAGTTCAAGGGATTGACTATGATGAAACCTTTTCGCCTGTTGCAATGTTTAAGTCTATTCGGATATTACTAGCCATTGCTGCATTTTATGACTATGAAATATGGCAAATGGATGTCAAAACAGCGTTCCTTAACGGGAATTTGGAAGAGGATGTGTACATGGTACAACCTCCAGGTTTTGAAGACCCAAATAATGGTAGTAAAGTATGCAAGCTTCAAAGGTCCATTTATGGATTGAAGCAAGCATCCAGGAGTTGGAACAAACGCTTTGATGACGAGGTTAAACGTCTTGGTTTCATCCAAAGTAAGGAAGAACCTTGTGTATATAAGATGATCAGTGGGAGTTATGTACTTTTCTTGGTCTTATATGTTGATGACATATTATTGATAGGAAACTTTATTCCCTTAATGGAGCAAATGAAAACTTCATTGAAAGATATTTTTTCAATGAAAGATTTGGGAGAGGCCCAATACATCTTAGGGATTAAGATTTGTAGAGACAGGTCTCGTAAACTCATTGGCTTAAGTCAACGTACATACATTGACAAAGTGTTGAAACGATTCAACATGCAGAATTCCAAGAAAGGAAATGTTCCAATGACTCAAGGTGTCACGCTTAGCAAATCTCAATGTGCTACGTCACGTAAAGATATTGAAATCATGAAGGATGTACCATATGCTTCTGCAATTGGTTCCATCATGTATGCTATGGTGTGTACACGACCTGATCTCGCGTATGCTCTGAGTATGACAAGTCGTCATCAAGCCCATGCAGTCCTACGATTGATCATGCGGTCAAGAATATCCTTAAGTACATGAACAGGACTAAGGATAAGTTTCTTGTGTATGGAGGGTCAAGGGAACTCGTTGTAGAAGGCTACACCGATGCAAGTTTTGCGACTGATTATGATGATAAGAGGTCACAATCTGGATATGTTTTTATTCTGAATGGGGGCGCCGTTAGTTGGAGAAGTTTCAAACAATCAACAACGGCTGACTCAACCACCCAATCTGAAGTGATAGCTGCTGCTGAAGCCAGCAAAGAAGGTGTTTGGATCAAGAAGTTCATTGAGGAACTTGATGTGGTTCCTTCCATTCAAGGACCATTGGAACTGTTTTGCGACAATAGTGGAGCTATTGCACAAATCAAGGAACCGAAGGCACATCACAAGATCAAACACATGGATAGGAAATATTTTGTCATTCGAGACTTTATAGAAGAGGGTAGAATAAAATTATTAAAGGTGGACACGGATAGTAACACAGCAGATCCGCTAACAAAGCCTTTATCTCAAGCAAAGAGTGAAGTCCACTTTGACTCCATGGGTCTGAGGGAACATGGAGAGTGGATAGAGATAACAAATTGAGTCAGAAGGTAACCCTAGTCTTAGAGTTAATACATAAGAATGTATAAGAGATAACTTTAAGAATAAGTGGGAGATTGTTAGATTTGTGTTCTAAAAGTTATCTAAGATGATTACTTTTATATGTATTACTTATGAATTGAATGTTATTAACATTTTGTTCCATGAGTTTTATATTCATTTAGAAGTGTTCAAGAAGATGCACTTGGTCTTGAACCACAGAACTCTAAATAATATGAATATTCAACTCTAAAATGTTCACAGGTCTTGGATATTAGCAGGAACACTAATATGCCATATAAGACTGTCGTGTTGATTAAAAGCATGTTGTAGTTCTGTAAACGTTGATAGAGGATTATCATTTAATAACGCGAATATATGAAAGGTTTCATATATTGAACAGACCTAATAGATAAAACATTATATGGATTGTGTTTGTGTCATTAATGTTTTATCGTGTCTTTGATTCCAAGATTGATACATATATTTTTTTCATATGAGGGATGTATAACGTAATTATTATTAAAAGCTACTTATAACAAGTGGTGATAAAAATAATAGTTCTTTATATATAACTTTTGTGGGAAAAGGTACATGTAAATAGCATCATTGCCACTCATTAATAATGAGTAATGATATTTCATGGGCCCTTTGGTAAAGTAGAATTATAAATGGATCCAATATAACTGAGGTACAGTTATAATTTATAATTTACTTAATGGAGACCAAGAAACGATTATAATACAAAGATGACATAGTCCTACTTTGTATATTAATCATAATATCATAAGGCAAGGAATGGACACAAGTAATGTTAATGATAACATTACTAGAAGGATCGTGTTACGTAAAAGGTTTACTAAACATCTATGTTGTTTGGGTAGCTGTAATGTATAGCTAGAATACCGCTTACAACTTATGAAATAAAATGTTGTATTTCATTGCCAACACAACACAGATCCTCGATATAGGTCATACCAACTGAATGGGAAACAAGAATATAAATATATAGTTTCAGTGTATAAGATTTCATGTTGATGAAATAACGGTACATGTTAAAATATTGTCACATGACGTGATAGCCTAGACGGGAAATAAATTTATTTGAAATGCATATTATGAGGATAATATAAATTTCATAAAATATAAATTTATTTATAGCCCAAGCCCAAAATAATTTATTTTAACAAATGAAGAGAGAGAAAGAATGTATTATTATAGCATCAAATCTGCAGTTTTTATGGTGATTTTGAAAAGGAATTTGAAACGCAAACGATAACCACTTTGGACAAATGACCTGTCGATTTTGTAGCCCTTGAAGTGTAGAATCCAACGGTGAAGGTTTCAGGTCGTTTGGGGTTTTCTAGAAGAAGTTATCGCTGTTATACTAGTGAAAGGTCATGTATTAACCATGTTGTTTTAAAACACTCGTTCATGATTTAATTGCCATAAATGTTGTAGGAATTTAAAAAGGTTTTTTTTTAGGCTATACGTTTTACACAGATCTGGTTAGACAAGGAGATAGTGATCGTTCTTGTTAGCCATTTTATCTCTCTCATATAATTCGTTAAAACAATTATCGATTGTGTAATCGATTAAGAAACGGGTGACGAAGCTAGGCGAGGACGAAGAGAACGCTAGCACGAACTCGGTGTCCTTCTTGTTTCAGATTCAAGGTGAACCGAAGAGGAATACAACTTTGTTAGAGACCAAAGGTATGGTTTAACTTTTTCTCTTGTAGGAATATAAACTTGATTGTGATGCAAAACAAAATACAAGAAGAATTAGCAATAATAGAAACGATCCGCTTTGTTATCGGATTTAAAATTTTTAATTTTTACCCGATCCGTAACATGAAATTCCTTCAATTGGTATCAGAGCATAGGTTCTTCTTATTATTGCTAATTAGACGTTTTATTATGTATTTTTATTACATAAGTGCTTAATCAATGGTTCTTTTGTATCATGATTCTAAAGGATTTGGTATTAAATTTGTTTTGTTTTGTAAACTTGTCATAGGCTTTCAAGTTACTTATTTTTGTATTTTCTAAAATTCTTTTATCAATGAAAGAAGTTTAGAACATAATTCTTATGTAGATTAAAGTTTTTGGACAGATCTATAGAGTAAAACAAAAATAAGAAAAATAGAGGGTTGCTGGAATTTTCAGCAACAGTGTCTGTTTTTAAGCTCTATTCTAATAACGATATCTCTCAATAGGATTGTCGTTTTTAAATGAAACCAGTTTCAAAATTTAGATAATGAAGTCTGGTTTTGAATAATGGAACTTGTCTATACAAGAGTGTCACGGTTTTTGTGACAAAGACAAAATAAGAATGGTGTGCAGTTTTGTTTACTGATTAAAACAAGATATTGCTGAATGGTTTGTTTTTCTTTTAAATGATTGAAGGATTACTTTGAAAACCGTGGTACAATTTATTATTGAGTTCTTACCAAGAATTATAAATCATTTTATGGGATTTAAATGATTTAGAGAATCGCAATTACTTAAGAAAAGAGAATTGATTAAAGGGTACAAAATTGTGCATCGGCATGCAATTTCTGTTATAATTTTGTTTTTGCAGGGAACCGAGTTTGTATGTCTCTTTCTTATGTCATGTGTGATTGTTTGATTGTAAGTAGTTTAATAAATGATTATTAATAGGCTTAAAAGGTAATTTTGTATAGGATTCCTTTTATTTAAATCATATGCTTTTGTGAAAATGAGAGGAGTTCCTAATACTTGCACTTAGCAAATTTTTGAAAGGATTCAAAATAATATTTAGGATTGCATATTTATTTTATGCAAATTTTCATGCAATGGTGCAAGAAGACCTACCAAACTATAATCTCTTTTAAATGTCCAACGAAAAATTGAGTATTTTTTCTTCTCATTTTATCCACTTTAAGCTAAGGATTATTAATATGCATGAGTGTAATTTTTAATCTTTAGAAATTGTGGAATATATTTGGATATATTATCAGGCCATTGGTAAATGGATTAGATGTGAGGCATTTAGTACATTTATTTTATGGAGATCGTGTAACCTAATATATTGACCAATAAGATGAGTTTGCTTAATGAGCAGTCAAGATCTAGGCTTGAAGTCTCAGGAAAATCGTTTAGTAAGAAAATGTTTTCTTAATAAACAACAAGAGTCATAAGGTTTAGAAAATTGCAAATGATTGCAAACGAATTTTTCTAAAGGTTATGATTAGTAAAGGATTACTTACCTTGAGTTTATAAATCTGATAAGGTCGATTTATTTATGATGGGATCTTGAATATACTGTGTAAAGGACTTTGCTATAAATGCAGTATGAGTTTTTTTTTAAAACCTCTTTACATAAATATTAACATGAAATCCTTTTTGATTTTATTCTAGAATGGCAAACAATGTACTTATCCGATCAATACTTGAAAAGTTCCCATTGGAGGGTGATGGTTCCAATTTTCTCGATTGGGAACTAAAACTCCAACTTATCATCAGATCGGAGGATCTTGTAGATGTGCTGGAGCAAGATGCACCAAGATTTGGTACAAATCCTCGATGAGGAAAAGGCGCCTTTGAAAAGTATCGCAAGGACTAACCGAGCGCTCAAGGTCTCATGTTGGCAAGTATGGCGATCGAACTTACTCGTAAGTTTATTAACAATACTCCAAGAGAGATAATTGAGCGCCTTTCTAAATTGTTCTGGAGAATGCTCAGAAAGAGCGCTCAAAGATCACTCGCATTCACGAGATGTAACATGACGGAAGGATCTTCCGTCAACCAAAGATAGGTTGAAAATGCTGGGTTATCTCGAGAAATTGGAGAAGCTTAATGCTCCAATGCACCCTGACTCAGCTGAGGATATAATCCTTGGTTCATTGCCTCCATCTTACAGAGATGTGGTCATGCATCTTCACTTGCGTGAAAAGGCAATGACCTTGGACGAGATCCATCAGACATTGAAGCAGGCAGAGGCTGATATGAACAGGCACAAGGGAGAGAAGAATGTTCTTGCAATCTCCCAGAATAGCAAGAAAGTCAACAAAAGAAAAGTGAAAAAGAAGATGCCTAACATGAACAAAGGGAAAAGAGAAGCTCAAGCAAGCAACTCCAAAGGCAAAAGAAAAATCGCCAACTCCACAAACAGAGTGCTATTATTGCCACGAAGTTAGACATTTCAGTATTAACCGTCCAAAGTACAAGGCTGACTTGGATAGTGGCAAAATAGAACGCATAAGCGCTCTAAAGTTCGAAAGGTATCTATGTTATTGAAATTAATTTAACCACATCTATTCACGATTGGGTAATTGATATCGATCATGTGCTCATATTTGTGCAAATATGCAGCACTAGTGGATAGAAGACATCTCAAGAAAGGAGAAGTCACATTGAAGGTAGGGAATGGTGTTACCGTTTCTGCAATGGCCATTGGCTCGATTAACCTTCAAGTAGCTAGTGGTTTAATTATTAATTTAAAAAATGTTTATTATGTTCCATCTATATGTAAGAACATTATATCCGTGTCATGTTTAGACAAGGATGGATATGTATTTACTATTTCAAACTCATGTATGAGTATTTCAAAAGATGGGATTTTTTATGCAAATGCTATTGTTCAGGATGGCTTATATTTGCTTAAAGTGAATGATAAACATATTTTAAATATCAATAACAAAAGACTCAAAGTATCCCATGAAAATAAGACTCTCTTATGGCACTATCGTCTAAGTCATATAAGCGAGAAACGCATTAAGAAATTACAAGAAAGTAATCTTCTTGGTCTCCATGAGTGCGATGCAATAGAGACATGTGAGTCTTGCTTAGTCGGTAAAATGACCAAGAAACCTTTCAAGAAGAAAGGCACAAGGACAAAAGATTTATTGGAATTAATACATTCAGATGTATGTGGGCCAATGAGCACAAGTGCTCGAGATGGTTTTAGATACTTCATTACCTTCACAGATGACTATAGTCGTTATGGCTATGTTTATCTAATGAAGAACAAGAGCGAATCTTTTAACAGGTTCAAAGAATTCAAGAATGAAGTAGAAAACCAACTAAACAAGAGAATTAAGACTTTACGAACTGATCGTGGAGGAGAATACTTGAGTAATGAATTTGATGCATATCTAAAGGAGTGTGGTATCATACCACAATTGACTCCACCTGGAACACCTCAATGGAATGGTGTTTCTGAGAGGAGAAATAGAACATTGGTCGGCATGGTTCGATCAATGATGTGTCAAACTGAATTGCCTCTTTACTTTTAGGGACATGCATTACTTGCTGCAGCTTATACACTGAATATTGTTCCTTCTAAATCTGTTGAGAAAATTCCTTATGAGTTATGGACAGGTAAAATTCCTAACTTGTCATTTCTTAAGATTTGGGGATGTGAGGCTTTCGTCAAAAGATTGATGACAACCAAACTAGAACCCCAAGCAGATAAATGCTTTTTATAGGTTATCCGAAAGAAACAAAAGGATACTACTTTTGGCACAAGCCAACAAACAGGATATTTGTTGAAAGGGTGCAATTTTCTTAGAGAAAGAATTTCTAAAGAATCAAAAGTAGTGGGAGTAGTCTAACACTTGAAGAAACTCAAGAACACTACAAGGCTCGATCAAAGTCATGGATGATATCCATGAAGATCAAGTAGCCCAATTATAGTTCCTATGGCTAGTGGGAGCATGAGTGTACAGGTTCCTCAACATATTGAGGAAGAGGTTCTCACGTCACCACATAGTGTTCAATCCAATATTGAACCAATTCCACAAGAGATTGTGCAAGAAGTTCAAGAAATTCCGGATGAACAAAAAGAGCCACAAGAATTGAGAAGGTCAACAAGATCTAAAAAGAAACCTGATTTCTATCTAGGGATTCATGAGATATTGGTAATGGATACCGAAGATCCAACGACCTTTCAAGAAGCAATGAATAGAGATGACTCAAAGTCATGGTACGAAGCCATGAAATCTGAAATGCAATCCATGTATGACAACCAAGTATGGGTCTTGGCAGATCTTCCTCAAGGCAAGAAAGCCATTCATAACAAATGGATTTTTAAGAGAAAGATGGACATGGATGGAAACATGACAACATACAAGGCAAGACTTGTAGCGAAAGGGTTTAGTCAAGTTCAAGGGATTGACTATGATGAAACCTTTTCACCTGTTGCAATGTTTAAGTCTATTCGGATATTACTAGCCATTGCTGCATTTTATGACTATGAAATATGGCAAATGGATGTCAAAACAGCGTTCCTTAACGGGAATTTGGAAGAGGATGTGTACATGGTACAACCTCCAGGTTTTGAAGACCCAAATAATGGTAGTAAAGTATGCAAGCTTCAAAGGTCCATTTATGGATTGAAGCAAGCATCCAGGAGTTGGAACAAACGCTTTGATGACGAGGTTAAACGCCTTGGTTTCATCCAAAGTAAGGAAGAACCTGTGTATATAAGATGATCGATGGAGTTATGTACTTTTCTTGGTCTTATATGTTGATGACATATTATTGATAGGAAACTTTATTCCTTAATGGAGCAAATGAAAACTTCATTGAAAGATATTTTTCAATGAAAGATTTGGGAGAGGCCCAATACATCTTAGGGATTAAGATTTGTAGAGACAGTCTCAGAACTCATTGGCTTAAGTCAACGTACATACATTGACAAAGTGTTGAAACGATTCAACATGCAGAATTCCAAGAAAGGAAATGTGCCAATGACTCAAGGTGTCACGCTTAGCAAATCTCAATGTGCTACGTCACGTAAAGATATTGAAATCATGAAGGATGTACCATATGCTTCTGCAATTGGTTCCATCATGTATGCTATGGTGTGTACACGACCGATCTCGCAGATGCTCGAGTATGACAAGTCGTCATCAAGCCCACGCAGTCCTACGATTGATCAGGGTCAAGAATATCCTAAGTACATGAACAGGACTAAGGATAAGTTTCTTGTGTATGGAGGGTCAAGGGAACTCGTTGTAGAAGGCTACACCGATGCAAGTTTTGCGACTGATTATGATGATAAGAGGTCACAATCTGGATATGTTTTTATTCTGAATGGGGGCGCCGTTAGTTGGATTGATGTTTTTGGCAATTGGGATTTTATGCTTGATGAAGGCATTAAAGGAAAAGAGAAATGAGAAAGGTAATGGAGGTTTAAGAAAATAAGAGTTTATGGGTTTCTTTAAGGCATTAGATTCTTGAAAATAACTGATAAAATTGAGTTAGGCTTTGATGGTTATGGTTTAGGAATGGCATAGGCAAAGTGAGTTAGGTTTTTAGTCATGTTTTTCATGCTTTAGAAATTTCCAGCTTTGATGTTTAGTGTTAATTAAGGCTTTTATGCTTTGATCAAGGTCCAATAAGGCATGGGAAGTAAAGGAAAGGCAATTGGACTAATCCAAGATGCTAGCAAGGAAATTAAGATGGGTAATTTCTTAATAAGTGAGTTAATAAGCATGTTAAAGTTTATTATAAATGCTAACTATTGCTTTCCAATGATTTACAAAGCTTGGATTAATTGCTTTTTGTGATATCTTACACTTGCATGTGGTGTGCTTTGAGTATAAGTTTTATGTTGAAATGATTGATTGAATGGTTTGTTAAATGAAAAAATTAAGTATTGGTGATTTTGGAAAATGATTGAATTATGCGATATTAGAAAATGTCATGTTTGACAAGTATGTGTGAATAATGTGAAAATGCATGATTATGTGGGTTTGTTGTGATCCCCTCCATTAGCAAGTGCACTTGTCTATATAGGCTTCGCCACCGCCCACTACTAGTGGCATAGGAGCTCAAATCGACTCCCTTCGCTCACACTACATACATGACCGCTAGGCGGGATTGTGTAGTACGTTCTGTTAGGATCACTCAAACCATTTAAGGTGATATGTGATTACGTGTTTTTTTGTGTTATATTCGCTGACTTTGTAAATTAGGTGATGAGTTTTGAAACTTGAAAATGGTATCATAAATGTGACATTGTATGTATGAAAGAAATGAATAAATGAAACTTGAACACGGTCTTTGTTTATTTCTTATTTATTAAGTTTTTACCCACGGAGCCGTCGAGCTCACCCCCCTTTCCTCCCTCCACAGGTTTTGAACGAGAAACCGAGTCCGGCATCGGGATTGAGGCAACTCCGATGCAATGTGTTATGAGAGAAGTCATATGTTAGAAGTCTTTAGATAACATTTTGAGACTGATGATGTATATTGCATTTTGTCTTTTGAGAATTGGATGTACTTAGGCTAAAATGCCCTTCAAGCTTTGTATTGATTTATGTCCATGTAAGTAGTGAGGTTTTGAAGTTTCAAATGTATAGTGTAGTGTAAAAGTTTCCTAAGAATGTATAATTGAGAAATTGGAAATGAATAGAATTCTAAGATTGTGGTTGCTGCTATTTGAGTTGCTATTGGGATGATTGGAGTTGGTTATTGTGAGAAATTGGAAGATTGAAGTGGTTTTGTGCAGGTTTGGAGCTTGGATGGTTTAGATTTAGGATTTGGCTAGAGCATTTTTAGGGGAGATGTTGTCCAAATTTTTCTAAATTTGGGCAGCAACTTCACTTAAGGTTTAGACCCTCTTAATGAGGGAATTCGCTTTGGACGTCTTCTAGAAAACTGTAGAGCATGTTAAGATCTTGAAAATGGTATAAAACGGGTCATTTTTTGACTTAGGATGAAGAAGTTATGAACGTTTCAAGTTTGCTGCCCACTATGCTTAGTAATTCTCGAATTACTATTCACTGGCCATTTTGGGCTGAACCCTCGGAAGGGTTTTTCGCCCCTTTAGAGCGATATCGGGCTTTTTCATCTTTCATGAAAAATGTAGAGTTTGTCAAGATCTTTAAAATGAGATATGGTGTGTCCTAATCGGAATTCGGAGTAAAAAGATATAAGGGTCGGAAATTGGCCGGTTACTATTCTTATGGTCAATTACTATTCCTTTGGTCATTTTACATTTTCTCTTATAACTTTCTCGTTTGGCCTCCGATTTACCCGAAATTCGAACCAGTGATTTCTCATCAAGTTTCCTACCTTTCCTTGCAAAAATGTCTAATGGTTAGCTCAATTGAATTTTGTCGGAATTAGCCCTCACGTTTGTCTTGTTGCTTTGCCCTATTTGAATTATGATTCGAGATGTTCGCTTTGCTTCCGCCTTATGCCTTTCGAACCGATGTGCTTTTGTTTTGTTTCCTTCTGCCTTATACCTTTCGGTTCGAGTTGCTTTGGCTTCCGTTTTCGTTTGTTTCCACACTTTGTTATCCGATTCGATTCGTTTCAGTCTGTTTTGCTTTCGATTTCGAGCCTTCGTTTTGCTTTGTAATTTGCTTCGGATTCAATTCTTTAGTCTTTGATTTTCATGTGCTTCGTAATTTGTTTTCAGTATGTTTCTTCGTTTCCGTATGCTTTTCTTCCGTTCCGTTCGATTTACTTTTGTTTTTGTTCTTCCGGAGAAACCATCGATATCGGGTTCGGGTCTTGCAGTGGTATCAGAGCAAGAAGAGTTTATAAGGAATGATGCGTACGTAGGAGGGAATCTGTATGAGTAGTTGGATTTCGAAAACGGGATCCAACATTTATGCGCCTTTTAATGTTGGACCCACTTTCACTCAGGTGTTTGAAGAGTTATCTTTTGCGGCGAGTGTTTTGGGTTATACCATGCATCCAACCTAATCGATATTGTCCTCTTTGGTCATGGGTGAGCCACGGCTCAATGGTGAGAGGCGTCCACATAAAGTGGAATAAAACCTTGAGGTCATGGGTTCGAGCCGTGGCTCACCCATGACCAAAGAGGACAATATCGATTAAGGTTGATGTCATGTATAACCCAAGAAACACTCACCGCAAAGATAACTCGCAAACACCTACGGGTGGGAGGCGGGGTCCAACAGATAATATTTGTTCGAGTTAACAAATGCCCTAACAGTTCTATAGTATTGAAGATTAAAGTGATCCAAAAAATGATGATATATTAAATGTATTCAAAAAGTTGAGAAGAATAGTTTGCATACTTGAGAAAAAATATGTAAACCGTATAAGTAATGAAAGTATAGAGAATTTTGAGGAATTATAACAACGATATTAATTATATCGTCTAGTTTTGGACATTTTGTAGTATACAATAATGTTTGTGTAAGAGATTAAGATAAAATCTAATGCAGCATAATAAAGCGAGTTCATATGCATAGAAACAATTGAAACCTCATAGGTTGATTATTAGATACATGAATTAAAACTTGTTGCGATAATGATTGTTTAAAAGTTGGAGACATTATAAGTACAAAAACATTTTGAAATATGCAGATCATGTAATTTTGAGGTAAATATTGAATTGAAAGAATTGAATACAAGACTGAGACAATAAATAGAGTTATTCGAAGGATTACGATTATACAAGTGAGTACTATACTGATAAAACTAGTGTTATAATCAGATGCATTGAATAGAAAATTCAATAGTAGTGTATCAGAAATTTGGATATTGAGGTTATCAATCCTAGTGCAATAAAGAGTGCAGAATGGAGTTGAATTTGGGTAAAAATGAAGCATTATTAGCTGTTCCAAAAATTTAGATCATTTTTACATGAACAAAGCCCAAATTGAGGATTCAGAAATTGTGAATCTTACTAAGAAATCGAAAATGAATACGAATTTTAAGTTCAAATAGGAAAATTGATACTTTGTGATTGAAATAAGAAGTATGTGTACCAATAAAGATGATTGAGCAAAGATGTTGGGCCCCGAAATTTTTTTATTTTAATTGAATTAATTATTTATTTATTTATGAATTTATTCGTTAATTATTTTATTTTGTCTTAATTGATTTAATTATGTGTATATAGATATATTTATGTTGGGCTTGGGAATTAGAAGTTATAATTAAAATGAAGGCTTGGGCTTAATGTTGGAAAGAATGGGCTTTATGGAATAAGTGGAATGAGGAGGAGGATTAGAAATTAATGGATGAGGTGTAGTGGGCTTGAGAGGAGGAGGAGAGCCCAAAGAAACTAAAGTGAGAAGCTAAAACTATGTAGTTTTGGATGGAGGATTTAAGTTGAGAATTAAAGAAGAGTTAAAGGAAGAGGAGGAGAGAGAGCGTCAGATGCCTTGAGAAGAGAAGAGAACAAAATGTGAAATAGAAAGGAGAAGAGGAAGAAGAGTCGACCGTGAGCTAGAGGAGAGTGGAGGTCGCCCAAGGCTTGAGGGAGGAGAAAAGTGAAGAAAATCAAGTTGTAAGGTAAGCTACCATCTCCCCGAGTAGGGTTTGAAAATGGGATAAAATGGAGCTTAGGGTTTGTGTAAAGTTTGAAGGAGAGGTGAGATCTATGGGTTTTGTGTTTTCCTAAGCTAGGGTTTGGTTGTTTTAGCTTAAATGGGCTATGGGTAGGTTAGGTTTAAGACTTAGTTATCGATTTATCGATTCTTGAATGTTTCGACTTTTCCAATGAGTCTCGAATGTGTTTTATGAAGGAACCAAGGAAACCTCACTCAAGAGAGAGAGGAAGAGCGGTCGTGAATCCAGATTCGACGATAGGTGGGTAACATCTTTATAGTTATTGTGTAATGGGCAAAGCCCTATGTGCTATCTTTGTTATACTACGTGCATATTGAAAATGAAATTTTGTGTTTTGAGAGGAAGAATGGAACTTTGATGATTTGAAAGAGTGAGATAAGCATAAAATGTGAATCTTGTGTTTTGATATGTGAGCATATTGATTGTGTTTGGGCGAGAGAGAACCCTTTGTGAAGTCACGTGCACGTTGACCCCATAGCCTTCTCCTACTGCCCGCACAGGGCTTACGAGATCCAAAACGGACTCGATGTGTTCCTGATAAACTTTGGTTTTCGTGTGTATGGAACTCTCAAGCCAATTGTGTGCATTTCATCATTTATAAGTGTTTATGATGCATAATATGGGTTTTAATTGCAAGATGATTCTATGTTATGCCTTATGTGATGAGTCGAGTAAATTGTGGGTTATGTGATAAAGTTGAGTTTCAACCTATTATGTAAATTGCTAATGCTTTGGATTATTAATTGTGTGCGTGTGGCTCATTATGTGATGGCTATAAATTTGTTAGCCACTGAGCCGTGTTAGCTCACCCCATTCTCCCTCCTCAGGTGCAAATCAAAGTTGAACTCGGAACCTTGCAAAAGCTTCGGGCATCGCTCCAAGAAATTTAGGAACTTTTGTATTAAGTTAGTAACTAGCTTTTGGGAATAGCTTTGTAAGCATATTGATCATTGAGCATCTCATCTTTGGTATTTTGTACTTGATTTTGATGAATATGCCAATATGTAACCAAAGCTATGCATGAATCTTGTTATGATTTTGAAATGAGAATGAGAGCTCTAGTACTCTCTTTATGTGAATTGGTTAATTTGTGTACTGTGTATGGCCTTGGAAAGGCATGTGTATGATTTTGAGCATTATTGTTATATGAGTTTTGCTGGGTTTTGGCCATGGGAAAGGTCGCTGGTATGTTGTTATGGTCTATGTGCTGTTGAAGAGTATAGTGCTGCAGAATCTGGGCTAAAGTGTTCATGTGGGAAATTTTGAGTTTGTTGTGTTTGCTGAAATTTCTGGGTTGGTATAGGTAGAATGGGAGTACTGAGACTTGTTGAAAGTGTTAGCCGGGCAGTAGAGCTCTCCTAGGAGGTTTTATGAGCTATTTAAGAGGTATTAAGTTGGTAGGTGGGGTCGCTGGAATTTATTACTGGTGCTATCAAAGTGACAGATTGCTAAGTAGAGCTTTGAGTTCACTTTTGACCCTCATAGAGTGGGAATATAGGTTGGTGGTCTTCAGGAAGTTTGTAGATAATTCTTTTACCTTTCCATAGACACTAAATTTGCTAAATTTGGAGTTTTGGATCAAAAGTTATGGAGGTTGCAAGTTTGGATGCTGTTAAGGAGAGCTAGTCGATTGGCCTTTGTGTTAAAATTTTCTTCCCTTAGTGACCGGGCTAGTCTTTTAGTCCTCCTTGAAAAATATATATTTTTCTTCTAGCTTTCCAACGCTTCCGACCGTGTTTGATTTGGAGCTCGGTATAAAAAGTTATTGAGGTTAGAAGTCCGGTAGGTCGGATCATTTGGGCAGGTCACTTTCGGCTCGGCCTTGGCGCCAAGGCGCTCGGCATGCCGAAGCGAGGCACTCGCCTCGACGGGCGAGGCGCCGCCAGCGATCGAGCAAGGCACTCGCCCACAGACGGGCGAGGCGCTTGCCCAGCTGCGAAGGGGCCTTCGCCCGTCTGGCGAAGCGCCAGACCGCTTTCGGCATGCCGAAAGCGGTTAGAAGCTTTGGGGTCGGTTTTGGCCGACCGACCCTCTCCTTCTTTTGGCCTTAACTTTGTACACCGACCTCCGATTGAGCTGATTTTCGAACCGATGGATTTCTAAGAAATTTTTCTATCGTTTTACACTTGATTTTCCAGTATTGCTTTTAAATTGAAAAGGGTGGTTTGAAACAAAGTGTGGAGGTCGGCTGATTCTTTCTGAATATACTTCACAAATTTTTAAATATCTGGAGCTATAGGGCTCAGGTTGAGGCGATTCTTGTTTTGCATGAAACTAGAGACATAAATCTACACTTTTTATGAAGGAGCCGATCAGTAATTTTGCCTCTAAAGTTTTCAAATATTTACATGAAGTTGGTAGAGGGGTTGTTTTCACTGTTTTCTTTAAGATAGTATTTTTGCCATAACTTCTTCATTTCAAATCCGAATTGAACGATTTCGGTGGCGTTAGAATTGTGAGATCAAGGGGAACATTTTATTAAAAAGCCAATCCCAAATTTTCTATTAAAAGTTTCTTTAATTGTGGTCGGTTTGTGTTTAGTTTTGGGTCTTCCATGCTTATATGGGTCCGAATGTTGGGCCTCGGGGACGGGGTCCAACATTGTTTGGTATCAGAGCTTAGGCTTACTCCTAGGCTTAAAATGTATAATAGGGAACATTGTTTTGTATGTGATTAAATGTTTACCTTATGAATTGATTGTTTGCATTACGTGACATGCATATCATGCATACATATAGTAACTAAGCTTAAAAAAAAAAAAAAAACGAATTGTAGCTAATCACTAGTATTTTCATTGAAGGAGTAAGATGCCACCTCGTAGAAGGACACGAGGAGTCCTGCAAGGTTCAATTGCACCTGACTCTCCACCAAGAGCGGAGAGTACCGATGAGTCAGTAGCCCCGGGAGTGGCTGAGGCTTCTCGAGGGCAGGGTAGTGAGCCCCTCCGATCTCAGACGCAGCAGTCGCCTAGTCACGGAGACAAGTGCTCGCTCTTGATCCGAGATTGTTCCATGCATTTACCCAAGCTTTTGTTCAAAGCTATGGGTCAAATGCCACGAGCTTCAGGTTCGGCCCGGTAAGAGGGAAGACAGTTTGATAAGTCGAGGAAGCAGGAGGTGGATTTCCACAGGATCACGGATCCCGAGGAAGCCGAGACTGGCCGAGGAAGACGAGAGAGTCTTTGGATCGATGGAGTGCGAGGATGATGAGAGGGTAGTCTATCTTGCCGCCACCGCTTGTGGTGATGCTTTGCCTTTGGTGGGAAACCGTGTCGTGGAGTCGACGAGACCAAGAGGGGTGACATGGGAGACTTCTGTTGTCTTTAGGAAGAAGTATTTATCTGAAGTGTACATTCAGTGAAGCGAGAGAGAGTTCTGAGCCTCACCTGAGGGAGATGATGGTATTCTTGAGTATGGCCGGTTTACTCAGTTATTGAGGTATGCTGCAGATATGATGTTTAGTGAAGCTGCCAAGTGCCGCCGATTTGAGTCGAGTCTGCACCTAACTATCAGAGAAAAGGTAGTGGTGCAGAACTTCTGTGATTTCCAGCAGCTAGTTGAAACGGCTCTGAGGGTTGAGAACATTGAAAATATCAAGAGTGCAGTTAGCAGGAAGAGAAAAGGGAGAGAGCGATTCGGGAGGGAGGTGGTACTTAATCCGAGAGAAGTGCAGAACCTTTCTGCAGCCCGAGGAGAGGAGCACGGTGGGAGTTGGCCTAGATCTGCGAGGACTCTCTGCTTCTCACCAAGCTTCTACGGTGGGCGGCAGTAGAAGAGTAGATGGGGAGAGGCCACCTCTTCCCAAGTGTGACCATTATGGGCTTCCCCATAGAGGAGAATGTCATAGAAAGACTGGAGCATGTTTCAATTGTGGGCGAAAGGACACTTAGTTAAGTTTGTCCCAGTAGGATAGAGAGAGGGATCTCAGAGGCAAGCTTCAGGAGGACAGAGGCGGTGGTGCAAAAAGTCAGGACCAAGTGGGTAGCTCTGGAGGTCTGAGAGAGCTTATCCTCCAGATAGATCCAGAGGGTAAGCATCAGCCAGAGTGTTTGCAATGACATGAGAGGAGGCCGAGACCGCCCCAGACGTTGTAGCGGGTATGGTTAAATTGTTTGATGATTATGTGCTTGCTTTGATTGATTCAGGTTCTACCCATTCCTTTGTGTCTTCGGGTAGAACTATATCCAGGAGGAGTCTGAGTCCATTGGATACTCCGCTGATGTTGAGTACTCCAATCGGCCATTTTATTGTCATCAGTCAAGTGTATAGAGATTGTGAGATAGAGATTAGTGGAGGAAAACTTGTGGTGGATCTGATGCCTTTGAAGATGGGAGGATTGGATGTGATCTTAGGTATGGATACATTAGAGAGGTATCATGTTACTTTAGATTGTAAAATGTAAGCGGTGGAGTTCGAGCTAGAGGATAGCGGGGAAAGTGATACTCATGGGAGATAGAAAAGTCAGTCCACCTCGGGTTATTTCAGCTATGATGGCAGAGAGAATGATGAGCAAGGGGTGTGAGGCCTTTTTGGATTATGTGCTAGATATAGAGGCAGATAGAGGGAGGTTGGAAGACATTCCAGTAGTCAGGGAATTCCCGGATGTCTTTCCCGAGGAATTGCCAAGACTACCTCCTCTGAGAGAAATTGAGTTCCCCGTTGAGCTTCTTCCAGGCACTACACCGATTTCGATTCCGCCTTATCGGATGGCTCCGGTGGAATTAAAGGAACTTAAGGTGCAATTGGAGGATCTTTTAGAGAAGGGTTACATTAGGCCGAGCTCTTCACCTTGGGGAGCTCCGGTTCTCTTTGTGAAGAAGAAAGATGGATCGTTGCGGATGTGTGTGGATTATAGGAAGTTGAATCATGCCACTATTAAGAACAGATATCCGCTCCCGCACATAGATGATTTGTTTGATCAATTGCAAGGGGCAAGAGTCTTTTCCAAGATAGACTTGAGGTCGGGTTATCATCAGTTGAGGATTAAGGAGACCGATGTGTCTAAAGATCGCTTTTAGGGACTTGGTATGGCCACTTTGAGTTCTTGGTGATGCCTTTCGGGTTGACGAATGCTCCTGCGGTCTTTATGGATTTGATGAATAGAGTCTTCAAGTCTTTCTTAGATCAATTTATCATTGTCTTTATTGATGATATATTGGTCTATTCTAAGAGTGATGAGGAGCATGAGGATCATTTGATGGTTGCCTTGGAGACATTGAGGAAGAATGAGCTGTATGCCAAATTCGATAAATGCGAATTTTGGCTAAGGAAGTGGTATTTTGGGGCATGTGATCTCGGCGGGAGTGCATGTGGATCATGAAGATAGAAGCGTGGTTAAATGGGAAGCGCCAAAGAATGTAGTGAAGTGAGAAGTTTCTGGGATTATTTGGATATTACAGGAGGTTTGTGGAGGCTTTTCCTTGATAGCTGCTCCACTTTCCAAGTTGACAAGGAAGAATAAAAATTTGAATGGGTGAGGAGTGCGAGTAGTTTCGAGGAGTTGAAGAAGCGCTTACAACCGCACCGATTCGACATTGCCTTCGGTGATGATGGGTACATTGTGTGCAAGTGATGCCTCAGGAAGGGTTTAGGGTGTGTATTGATGCAAGGAGAGAAAGTGATTGCTTATGCCTCTAGGCAGTTGAAGCCTTATGGGATGAACTATCCGATCCATGACTTGGAGTTGGCTGTTATAATCTTTGCATTGAAGATTTGGAGACATTATCTGTATGGAGTTACCACTAGGATATTTACAGATCATAAGAGCCTTAAATACTTGTTGACCCAGAAAGAGCTGAATTTGAGGCAAAGGCGATGGTTAGAGTTGCTAAAAGATTATGACTTGATGATAGATTACCATCCGGGGAAAGCTAATGTGGTAGTGGATGCTCTGAGTAGGAAGTCCACTATGGCTCACATGGAGTGTGTATCTTCCTCGTGAAGGATTTAGCCAGACTTGATGTGATGTTGAGGCAAGATGGGCCTGAGTGTATTTTGGCGAGTTTCAGGGTGAGACCAGTGCTGAAAGAGAAGATCAAGGAATTGCAGGATCAGGATGAGTACTTGAGTAAGCTTAGGGAAGAGATAAAGAACGGCAAGCCGTCTAATGTAGAGGTAAAGGAAGATGGATTGATGGTTGTGGGTAGTAGAGTGTGTGTCCCGGGCAAGTTAGAGTTGAGAGATGAGATTCTTGATGAGGCGCATAATGCTCCTTATGTAATGCATCCAGGGAGTTCTAAGATGTATCGGAATTTGAAAGAGCATTTCTGGTGGAAAGGAATGAGGAAAGATGTAGCAGAGTATGCTAAAAGATGTTTGGTGTGCCAGCAAGTTAAAGCTGAACACCAAGCACCTTCAGGCAAGCTTAATCCCTTGCCTATTCCGGAGTGGAAATGGGAAAAGATAACTATGGATTTTCTGATGGGATTGCCGAGATCTAGCAAGAAGCATGATGCAATATGGGTGATTGTGGATAGGCTGACTAAGTCAGCTCACTTCTTGCCAATTCGTCAGACAGATTCTTTGAATGTGTTGGCTAAGAAGTATGTGGATGAGGTGATTAGGCTTCATGGGATTCCGAGTTCGATAGTTTCTGATAGAGATCCCAGGTTTACCTCTAGGTTTTGGGAGAGTTTGCAGGAGGCCTTGGGGACTAGATTGCATTTCAGTACGGCTTTCCATCCGCAGACTGATGGACAGTCGAAGAGGACCATTCGGACTTTGGAGGCAATGTTGAGGGCTTGTGCTTTGGATTTTAAAGGTTCGTGGGATGATCACTTACCTTTGATTGAGTTTGCTTATAATAATTCCTATCATTCGAGAATTCAGATGGCACCTATGAGGCTTTGTATGGTAGGAGATGTAGAACTCCTATATGTTGGGACGAGGAAGGTGAAAGGAAGCTTGTGGGACTGAGTTAGTGCAGTTACTGATTGATAAGATAAAGCTAGTGAAGCGAGAGGCTTAAAGCACTCAAGATCGGATGAAGAGCTATTCGGATGCCCATAGGAAAGAGATGGAATTTGAAGTGGGTGAGAAAGTGTTTCTTAGAGCTTCTCCATGGAAAGGTGTTTTGAGGTTTGGTAAGAAAGGTAAGCTTAGCCCGAGGTATATAGGCCCATACAAGATCATTGAGAGGATTGGGCCTTTGGCTTATAAGTTAGATTTGCCATCGGAGTTGTCTAAGATTCATAATGTGTTCCATGGTCGATCTTGAGGAGATAAAGGTGGATCCTTCGCATATAGTTCAACCTTCAGAGGTTGATTGAGAGAGGATTTGACTTATGAGGAGCAACGGTGGAGATCTTGGATTCAAGGAAAAGTGTTAAGGAATAAGATCGTGAAGTTGGTTAAGGTCTTGTGGAGGAACCATTAACCGAGGAAGCAACTTAGGAATCTTTGGAATCCATGAAGGAGAAGTATCCTACCTCTTCATGGATTGAGTAAGGATTTCGAGGACGAAATTCTTTTAAGAGGGAGAATTGTTGGGCCGAAAATTTTTATTTTAATTGAATTAATTATTTATTTATTTATGAATTTATTAGATTAATTATTTTATTTTGTCTTAATTGATTTAATTATGTGTATATAGATATATTTATGTTGGGCTTGGGAATTAGAAGTTAGAATTAAAATGAAGGCTTGGGCTTAATGTTGGAAAGAATGGGCTTTATGGAATAAGTGGAATGAGGAGGAGGATTAGAAATTAATGGATGAGGTGTAGTGGGCTTGAGAGGAGGAGGAGAGCCCAAAGAAACTAAAGTGAGAAGCTAAAACTATGTAGTTTTGGATGGAGGATTTAAGTTGAGAATTAAAGAAGAGTTAAAGGAAGAGGAGGAGAGAGAGAGTGTCGTATGCCTTGAGAAGAGAAGAGAACAAAACGTGAAATAGAAAGGAGAAGAGGAAGAAGAGTCGGCCGTGAGCTAGAGGAGAGTGGAGGTCGTCCAAGGCTTGAGGGAGGAGAAAAGTGAAGAAAAATCAAGTTGTAAGGTAGCTACCATCTCCCCGAGTAGGGTTTGAAAATGGGATGAAATGGAGCTTAGGGTTTGTGTAAAGTTTGAAGGAGAGGTGAGATCTATGGGTTTTGTGTTTTCCTAAGCTAGGGTTTGGTTGTTTTAGCTTAAATGGGCTATGGGTAGGTTAGGTTTAAGATTTCGTTATCGATTTATCGATTCTTGAATGTTCGACTTTTCAATGAGTCTCGGAATGTGTTTTATTGAAGGGAACAAGGAAACCTCACTCGAGAGAGAGAGGAAGAGCGGTCGTGAATCTGGATTTCCGACGATAGGTGGGTAACATCTTTATAGTTATTGTGTAATGGGCAAAGCCCTATGTGTGCTATCTTTGTCATACTATGTGCATATTGAAAATGAAATTTTGTGTTTTGAGAGGAAGAATGGAACTTTGATGATTTGAAAGAGTGAGATAAGCATAAAATGTGAATCTTGTGTTTTGATATGTGAGAATATTGATTGTGTTTGGGCGAGAGAGAACCCCTTTGTGAAGTCACGTGCACGTTGACCCCTATAGCCTTCTCATTTGCCGCTTGTGGCTTACGAGATCCAAAGCGGACTCGATGTGTTCCTGATAAACTTCGGTTTCGTGTGTGTATGGAACTCTCGAGCCAATTGTGTGCATTTCATCATTTATAAGTGTTTATGATGCATAATATGGGTTTTAATTGCAAGATGATTCTATGTTATGCCTTATGTGATGAGTTGAGTAAATTGTGGGTTATGTGATAAAGTTGAGTTTCAACCTATTATGTAAATTGCTAGTGCTTTGGATTATTAATTGTGTGCGTGTGGCTCATTATGTGATGGCTATAAATTTGTTAGCCACTGAGCCGTGTTAGCTTACCCCATTCTCCCTCCTCAGGTGCAAATCAAAGTTGAACTCGAAACCTTGCAAAAGCTTCGGGCATCGCTCCAAGAAATTTAGGAACTTTTGTATTAAGTTAGTAACTAGCTTTTGGGAATAGCTTTGTAAGCATATTGATCATTGAGCATCTCATCTTTGGTATTTTGTACTTGATTTTGATGAATATGCCAATATGTAACCAAAGCTATGCATGAATCTTGTTATGATTTTGAAATGAGAATGAGAGCTCTAGTACTCTCTTTATGTAAATTGGCTAATTTGTGTACTGTGTATGGCCTTGGAAAGGCATGTGTATGATTTTGAGCATTATTGTTATATGAGTTTTGCTGGGTTTTGGCCATGGGAAAGGTATTTGGTATGTTGTTATAGTCTACATGTCTTTGTTGAAGAGTATAGTCACAGAATCTGGGCTAAAGTGTTCATGTGGGAAATTTTGAGTTTGTTGTGTTTGCTGAAATTTCTGGGTTGGTATAGGTAGAATGGGAGTACAGAGACTTGTTGAAAGTGTTAGCCGGGCGTTAGAGCTCTCTAGGAGGTTTTATGAGCTATTTAAGAGGTATTAAGTTGGTAGGTGGGGTTGCTGGAATTTATTACTGGTGCTATCAAAGTGACAGATTGCTAAGTAGAGCTTTGAGTTCACTTTTGACCCTCATAGAGTGGGAATATAGGTCGGTGGTCTTCACAAAGTTTGTAGATAATTCTTTTACCTTTCCATAGACACTAAGTTTGCTAAATTTGGAGTTCTGGATCAAAAGTTATGGAGGTTGCAAGTTTGGATGCTGTTAGGGAGAGCTAGTCGATCGGCCTTTGTGTTAAAATTTGCTTCCCTTAGTGACCGGGCTAGTCTTTTAGTCCTCCTTGAAAAATATAGATTTTTCTTCTAGCTTTCCAACGCTTCTGACCGTGTCTGATTTGGAGCTCGGTATAAAAAGTTATTGAGGTTAGAAGTCTCGTAGGTCGGATCGCTAGGCAGGTTACTCATTTCGCACTTGGCGCCAAGACGCCTTCGGCATGCCGAGCGAGGCACTCGCCAGCAGACGGGTGAGGCTCGCCCAGCCAGCGCGAGGGCCTTCGCCCATGCGGCGGCGGCCAGATCTCGGCATCTTAGAAGCGGTTAGAAACTTTGAAATTCGGTTTTGGCCGATGAGCCCTCTCCTTCTTTTGGCCTTAACTTTGTACACCGACCTCGATTGAGCTGATTTTGAACCGATAGATTTGAAGAAATTTTCTATCTTTTACACTTGATTTTCCAGTATTGCTTTTAAATTGAAAAGGGTGGTTTGAAACAAATTGTGGAGGTGGTGATTCTTTACGAATATACTTCACAAATTTTTAAATATCTGGAGCTATAGGGCTCGGTCGAGGCGATTCTTGTTTTAAATGAAACTAGAGACATAAATATACACTTTTTATGAAGGAGCCGATCAGTAATTTTTTCTATAAAGTTTTCAAATATTTACATGAAGTCGGTAGAGGGGCTGTTTTCACTGTTTTCTTTAAGATAGTATTTTTGCCATAACTTCTTCATTTCAAATCCGAATTGAGCGATTTCGGTGGCGTTAAATTGTGAGATCAAGGGAACATTTTATTAAAATCAATCCCAAATTTTCTATTAAAAGTTTCTCTAATTGTGGTCGGTTTGTGTTTAGTTTTGGGTTTTCCATGCTTATATGGGTCCGAATGTTGGGCCTCGGGGACGGGGTCCAACAAAAGAGGTCATTAAGAAGCATAAATAACAACCTATGATATACATCCTAGTAGGAATACGCTGAGATAGCATTTGATGACTAAGGAGGTAGAAGCTAATGACCACGCTTGTGAATTGCCAACAGTCTTGACTATTGTAGATATGCCTAAAGCTTATATTGTGGAGTTCATAGGAACATAAAATCAATGTATAGTTTCGTTTGATTTTTAAGCATCACAATCATTATCACAATGATTTCACTAGAATACTATATGAGGAGTTACGTAACAGAAAGAGTCGTTCGTTTTTGTATTGTGATGATTAAGGCCTAAAAATGGTTGAAGGCCGAAATTGATTGAAGAGGTAGTTGATAAGTGAAATCGATCAGTATTAGAAATTAAGTGATTTAAGAAAGATTAATAAATTAGGTGGATCAACACTAAAGGCCTGGAATACAGTGCGATAGATGTAAGAGTTAAATGTGCTGAAACTAAAGAAATGTGAACTATGAAGCTAAAGATGAAATGTTTATGAGAGTATCACCTTGCCAAGGTGTACTTACATTAAGTACAAGTTGTGCTCAGGTTAGGAAAAAGGATTAATTAAGCCCGATATGAATTGGTCTGTATGAAATTACTATGAGTTAGTGCTATTGATAAAAGATGTCTTAGATTCGTTGTGTGATATATGTATGTATGTTAAAAAAATATTGATATGATATGATATTAGTGCTATCGACACAAGAAGTGGAAAAAAATTGGTGAGTGATCTAAAACATAATGAGGAACTGAACTAGTTAAGAAAGTGAATGACCAAATAAGGGATTGAAAGACCAAGTGAGTCTATTGACTATGGTCATTTGAAAGAAATTATTCAACAGATGAAGTTAAATGGGAAACGGAGGAACATCCTGTCTTTTTGATCAGTCAGATAAGAATTTCAAAGATGAAATTCTTTTAAGAAGGGAAGAATGTAGGAAAATCCCGGTGTGAGCATCACATGCCCACGGTGCGGAAAAATAAAATTTTTGTTCCGGATCTTCGAAAGCTTGAGATCCATGTGTCTATACAGCAGACTCAAACCATAACGCCAAAGGAGACCGTCTCTAACGGTATCCACGCAGAGATCGGAGAACCTAACTAAGGGACAAACCTTTGACGGGAATAGCTAGAACAAAGTAAAGAGTGCTAGCTCCTACCTTTGTTACGGAGAGCTTGAAGCGATGGAGGAGAACCTTGAAGGATGAAGATGATCGATGAAGATTAGAAGAAGAAAAACTCTTTTTCTCTTTTAAACCTTTCTTCTTCACGTAAAACCAACGAGAACTTCACCTCATCTTTTTTTTATATTGCCTCTTTGTCTTCTAGCCATTTAATAAAATCAACGACTAAGCATAAGAAGCTTCTCCGTTTCCACGTTTCCTTATATATATATATATATATATATATAATAAAGCCAAGCTTCATCCTCCATCCACGTATAGCTTATATATATATATATATTAATTAATTAATTCTTTAATTAATTAATTATATATATATATAAATAAATGCTGAAGTATTCCAGTTACACTAGGATCGGTCCTACCGGCCTACCGGGTCCCGGTATGGAAAAACCCACCGGAAACCTTTTTCAGTAATGTCGATGTCACGATCTCATCGGGACATATCTCGATCTCATCGGGATCCATTTAATCCTTTTGCTCTCCATATATTGGAACTCTGTCCAAAACTATTTTACGAATTCTCCGAGACACTCTTATCGTGTGACCCATTAGGTTCCGGTTATGTTGGCCACTTAGATTAACAATTAATCTGAGCAAGTCATGAGCGGTATCTAGCAACACATCATGACCCCCAATTGACCGGAAAGTAATTGGTTTGACGAATGAACATGTATTCATCATGAACCATATCACGAACCTTTCCATAGACAATTACCGTACAATTTGTCCTTTCACCATGCTATACCCCACTTGGTTATGAGTATGGGCAAAGTGTCAACTCCTACTAGACTGACTAAGTCAAATCTAGTCCAAGTGATATCAGTTCTTGTCCTGGGACTCATTACTTAATATGTCAATGAAGACACTCTTCATGACATATATGCTCCGGCCAGAGACTTTCAAGTAATGACCCTGACAAGAGGCCATGGGTATCATCTTCTGCTATCACAAAAGTGGTGAATCCTCTATTGGCTACTCAATTACCTTCGAATACCTCAAGTTGTACCCAAGCACCACCCTATGAGCAACCTCTGTAAGGCAACAAGGAATGGAGTCAAAGCATAGAATCAGTATCCAAGATATCCTTGAGCACCTCAAGTCTAAGGATACTTGCACCATTGCTATGATGAGATTATCACTGACATTAGAATAGGACATCCATGTGATGATCTCATAGAAGGTCATCCAATGTACTTACTACCTCTAGTAAGCATCCACATCTCAACCCTAAATATCTCATATTTACAGTTTTTGAGATCCACTGCTTGATCAAATCAAGGAGCTTGAGATGTACTAGTCTTTCCGGATTACCAATGTCCAGTCTCAGTAATCCTATGACTAGGGATAATTTAGATATTGACATAATTGCACATGATAGGAATCTCAATAGTATGATCACATCACAATTTCCTTCATGCTATGTCATATATCGTGGACTTCATTAATTTGCTTATAGATCAATATCCATTCATAAATAATGAACAGCAAGTTAATGAAATATGCCTTTCTTTATTTATTCATAAAGAATGTACACAAATTTGTACAAAATGCGCTAAAGGCGATTGCCTTCAGGGCACTACTCTAACAATCTCCCACTTGACCTAAAGCCAATCGTCTTGATATCTAATACCATAAAGCGAGTACATGAGAATCAAAACTCTTACGTGACAATGGCTTTGTCAGCGGATCAACAATATTACGCTCTGTGGAATTCTCTCTATCGCACATCACCTCGACTAATGATCTCCCGATCGGGTGATATCCGAGGATGCGATGTTTGGATCGTTGATGAGACCTTGGTTCCTTCGCTGCTTAATAGCCCCATTGTTGTCACAATACAACTGTATGGGTCCATCACTGCTAGGAACCACACCAAGTTCAGTAATGAACTTCTTGATCCAAACTACTTTCTTTGCTGCGTCTGAAGCGGCAATGTACTCTGCCTCGGTCGTTGAATCAGCAGTCGTCTCTTGTTTGGAACTCTTCCAACTGACTGCCCCGTCGTTCAGTGTGAATATGTAACCTGATTGGGATTTGGAATCATCCTTATCAGATTGAAAACTGACATCTGTATACCCGCTCACTTTGAGATCTCCATCCCCATATATCAAGAAAACATCCTTAGTCCTTCGCAAGTACTGGAGGATATTCTTGACAGCCACCTAGTGACCCTCACCAGGATCCGATTGGTATCTGCTCGTAACACTTAGAGCATATGATACATCGAATCTCGTACATAGCATTGCATACATGATAGATCCAACCGCAGATGCATACGGGATCATATTCATGCGCATCCTCTCATCTTGTGTCTTAGGACACATAGATTTCGAGAGTGTTATCCCATGAGTCACGGGAAGGTACCCTCTCTTGGATTGCTCCATGCTAAACCTCTTTAGCATCTTGTCTATGTACGTTGATTGTGAAAGACCAAGCAATCTTTTTGATCTATCTCTATAGATCCTTATCCTAAGGATATAAGTTGCTTCACCAAGGTCTTTCATGGAAAATTGTTTGGACAACCAAATCTTGACTGATTGTAGCATCGAGACATCGTTTCCTAGCAATAATATGTCATCAACATACAGCACAAGGAATACGATTGCAGTCCCACTAACCTTCTTATACACACAGTATTCATCCGGATTTTTTGAGAAACCAAACTCTTTGATTACCTCATCAAATCGGATCTTCCAACTCCAGGATGCTTGCTTCAATCCATAGATGGATTTTTGAAGCTTGCATACCTTTTCGCCATTATAGGAGGTGAAGCCCTCAGGTTGTGTCATATACACATCTTGAGTTAGATTTCCATTTAGGAAAGCTGTCTTCACATCCATTTGCCATATCTCATAATCATAATGAGTGGCAATGGCTAGGAGTATCCTAATGGATTTAAGCATTGCTACTGGGCTGAAGGTCTCGTCGTAGTCAACTCCTTGTCTTTGACGAAAGCCTTTAGCCACAAGCCTTGCTTTATAGGTAATTACATTACCATCCATGTCGGTTTTCTTTTTGAAAACCCATTTACACCCTATGGGTTTGATTCCTTCGGGTGCCTCAACCAAAGTCCATACTTGGTTTTCATACATGGAATCCATTTCAGACTTCATGGCATGAAGCCATTTCTCAGACTCTGAACTCTTCAGAACCTCTTCATAGGTAGTAGGCTCATCATCTTCTATGAGCAATACGTCATTCTGTTCATTCACGAGAAATCCATATCTCTTGGGAACAGAGCGTATCCTACGTGACCTACAAATTTCGTGTGTTGTAGAAGGTTGAACTGTTACTTCATCTGTATGAGTCACAGTTTGAGTTGAGCGATTGATCGCAAGACATTCGAGGATCTTGAACTTCTTCAAGTTCTATTTTGCTCCCACTGTCTTCTTGTAAAAGAAACTCTTTCTCTAAAAAGACAGCATGCTTAGAAACAAACACCTTTTGTTCCTCAGCAAGGTAGAATTGATATCCCATTGTTTCTTTAGGATATCCTACGAACAAACACTTGTCGATTTTGCATCAAGTTTATCGATCGTGGTGCGCTTCACATAAGCAGGACAACCCCAAACTTTCAAATGAGTAAGATAGGGTCTTTTGTTAGTCCACATCTCATATGGAGTAACATCAATGTCTTTGATGGAACTCATTTAACAAGTAAGCAATTTGTCTCGATTGCATACCCCCAAAAGGATTTTGGTAACTTTGCAAAGCTCATCATTGATCGTACCATGTCTAATAAAGTTCGATTTCTCCTTTCTGCCACACCATTATGCTGTGGTGTGTAAGGAGGAGTCCATTGAGATAAAATCCCATTATCTCTAAGATAATCCAAAAACTCTTGGTCTAAGTATTCCCCACCACGATCTGATCGTAATGTCTTGATACTTTTTCCAAGTTAGTTTTCTACTTCATTTCTGAATTGTTTGAACTTTTCAAATGCTTCAGATTTGTATCTCATCAGATACAAATACCCATATCGAGAATAATCATCGATAAAGGTAATGAAGTAAAGATAACCACTTCTGGCATGGATGGACATCGGACCACATACATCTGAATGTATTAGGTCTAATACTCCAGTCGCTCGTTCACCCTTTCCCTTAAAGGGTAATTTAGTCATCTTGCCTAATAAACAAGATTCGCACGTGTCATATGATTCATAATCAAAAGACCCTAAACTTCCACTCTTATGGAGCTTAGCTATGCGTCTCTCATTTATATGGCCAAGGCGACAATGCCATAAGTAAGTTGATTTTAAATTATCTCGTTTATGTCTTTTCGTGTCATTGTCATTTATAATTGGATGTGACATATCTAATATGTAAATTCCATTGCAAAATGTACCAGTACCATAAAACATTCCATTCAAACTAATAGAACAACCATTGTTACTAAAAGTCAAATGGAAACCAGCTCTATTTAAACAAGAAACAGACAATATGTTCTTTGTTAATACAGGTACAAAATAACAATCATCCAATTTAATTACAAGCCCAGTGGGGAGTGACAAAAAGTAAGTTCCTACGGCTAATGCAACAACTCTTGCTCCATTTCCCACACGCAGGTCTATCTCTCCCTTAATGAAACATCTCTCATCACGAGGCCCGTGCATATCATAGCATATGTGTGAGCCACAACCGGTATCTAATACCCATATCGTATGGTCAGAAACAGTATTAGCCTCAATGACAAACATATCTCAAGAAGTCGAGGCATCTGATGCCTTCTTCTGCTTCAATTCAGATAGACTTTACTGTTTCGCTTCCAGTGGTCAGTCTTGCCACAATGGAAGCAAGTTCCTTTTGGTGCAGTTTCTTTGGTTTTTCTTCTTGGCTGCACTTCCTTTGAGATGCTTACGATAAACTTTTCGATCCTCATCAGAAGCATGACAGCAAGTGGATCAGGAAGTGGAACATTAAGGACATATCCCAGTTCCTCAGATCTGAGAACAATTCTCAGATTTCTCAGCCAATCGAGAAAATTTGGTCCAGTTAATTTGTTAGAATCCATTAGCAAGCGCAAGTTCACACTAGAAGACATCTTCAATCAACCTAAAGAGAAAGAGAGAAAGAATGTTAGAATAGAATTAAATGCATGATCATAAGGACTTGCATGTCATGCATATGGCTCCCACTAGTTTCAAAAATCCATAACCCTCAGTACGAATCCAAGAAACATTATGACAAAATGTCATAGTGGGTCGATATCCGATATTACTAAAAATGACCTTGGGTTTACCCAACAAGCCACCTTAGGTCAATCGGTAGGTATCAATCATACCAATTGCATCTTAGATATCCGACATTACTAAAATGACCTTGGGTTTACCCAACAAGCCACCTTAGATCAATCGACAGGTATCGGTCATACCAATTATTTTATAGATGCAACTATCGACTAGTGCTATCAACTCGTGATGTATGCACACTCATTGGGTTATCAACTCTTGATGCGTGTACATCTGATGTACACTACCCAATTTCGCCTCTGTCCACGTTGACCTTGAGTTTACTCAACAAATCAACGCTTCTAGTGAAAACCGACCTATTAATCCGAAAATCTTATTTTCATGGTTCGACATTATTCGTATAGAGTGAGCTTGGGTTTACCCAACAACCCAACTCTATAAGAACTCTGGTTCTCCCCATATTAATGGAAGACGTTAGTTTTCATATTAAGTGTGAGGGTTTTCAGGTCTCATCTACTTCTTCTCCAAGCTATAGGATTATAGTCACCATGACTATATGGAATGATTTAGGGCAATTCATTAATCACATTGAATCTATACCTAAAATCATCCATCATCCCACCTATGCATGTTGTAAGTCGACTTGTGTATGTATAAGTCGACTTATGCCTTTGTATAAGTCGACTTATACAAGTGTAAGTCGACTTATGCAACTGTGCATGAACAAGTCGACTTGTAACATTGTGCAAGTCGACTTGTGCGTCTACAGTGCAAGGACAAGTCGACTTGTTCATTGTGTAAATCGACTTATCCGTGTGGAATTGCTATCTAATCGGCTAATTTCTCAATCCGTGTAGTTCAAATTCACAACACCAAGTCTTATACACTTTACCTTGATGTACAAATGAAACACTTTCATTGTTGCTTACCATATATAGTCAAACTATACATGAAAAACTTGAAATCGATGAATACACTCTTATTCATTTAGATTTCCAAATAATTTTGCGAATTTCAAACTATCACCCTAATTATCTCTATTTATTCTACACTTTATCAAGACTACTTCGACACTGTTCACAAAATTTGTGACGGCCAAAACAATCAAGATAAGGGAATATACTAACGAGACGCTAGTGAGACACATTTGACATCCGAAAATTGTTTGGAAACCTAATTTCAAGATAATCAGTTTGGAAAGAATGCAACATCAATGTAACACATTTTCAATCACATTAAAAATGATCCAAGGCATTGGAACTGAAATCTACACAATTTATCATTCCAAACAAAACAGCTCCAACAACTTTCTCAAAACTGCCAAGCTCTGTGTTTTGCTTGAAAAACTCATTGAACAAATTTCAATAAATTATGATAAAATTACAGAAGTTACTAAATGTTCACAACATGCTCCATGAATGTTTGAAGGATTTATTTCCATCAAAAACTCATTCAACCGCAGCAACTAATCCAATGTAGAATCTGTGTTCCTCAACACAGTTATTCCCAGAAGCACACAATAAATTCTCAAATAAATAGTAAATAACCTCGAAAACATTTTTCCTTTCTCATAGAAATTAATAAACATCTTAGAGACATGTTGGTGAAAGAAAATCCGAAAAAAAAAATTTCTACAATTTATTATCGAATTTATAAGCATGCCTGTCCAATGAATGTGTACAAAGACAGCAACCAGAACATTAGGGAATAAATTAGCAAAACCATATCAAATCAAATTGATAAATTCCGAGCTTCCACAGACATATACAAAAACATCTTGTGAACATATCTGGGCAAAAAAATTTCGAAAACATGGTCTCTATACTGAATTCGAAATTCACTCAATCAACATGCATCATCGTTACAAGCTATAGGCAGCTCCGACCTAGTCATGGTTTCTTCGTTATATACGACACAAGTGGCTTTGATACCACTTTAGGAAAATCCCGGTGTGAGCATCACATGCTCACGGTGCGGAAAAACAAAAATTTTTGTTCCGGGACCTTCCCGAAAGCCAGGATCCATGTGTCTATACAACAGACTCAAACCATAACGGCCAAAGGAGACCGTCTCTAACGGTATCCACGCAGAGATCGAAGAACCTAACCGGGACAAACCCTTTGACCCGGAAATAGCTAGAATAAAGTAAAGAGTGCTAGCTCCTACCTTTGTTCTAGAGAGCTTGGAAACTGATGGAGGAGAACCTTGAAGGATGAAGATGATCGATGAAGATTAGAAGAAGAAAACTCTTTTTCTCTTTTAAACCTTTCTTCTTCACGTAAAACCAACGAGCACTTCACCTCATCTTTTAAACCTTTCTTCTTCACGCAAAACCAACGAGAACTTCACCTCATCTTTTTTTTATATTGCCTCTTTGTCTTCTAGCCATTTAATAAAATCAATGACTAAGCATAAGAAGCTTCTCCCTTTCCATGTTACCTATATATATATATATATATATATATATATATATATATATATATAATAAAGCTAAGCTTCATCCTCCATCCACGTATAGCCTATATATATATATATTAATTAATTAATTCTTTAATTAATTAATTATATATATATATATATATATAAATAAATCAAGTGGTCCAAATCACTGCTGGGGTTGGCCCTACTGGCTCACAAGGTCCGGTATGAAAAAAACTACCGGAAACCTTTTTCAGCAATGTCGATGTCGCGATCTCATCGGAACATATCTCGATCTCATCGGGATCCATTTAATCCTTTTTCTCTCCATATATTGGAACTCTATCCAAAACTATTTTACGAATTCTCCGAGACACTCTTATGCGTGTGACCCATTAGGTTCCCGGTTATGTTGGCCACTTATATTAACAATTAATCTGAGCAAGTCATGAGCGGTATCTAGCAACACATCATGACCCCCAATTGACCGGAAAGTAATTGGTTTGACGAATGAACATGTATTCATCATGAACCATATCACGAACCTTTCCATAGACAATTACCGTACAATTCGTCCTTTCACCATGCTATACCCCACTTGGTTATGAGTATGGGCAAAGTGTCAACTCTTACTAGACTGACTAAGTCAAATCTAGTCCAAGTGATATCAGTTCTTGTCCTGGGACTCATTACTTAATATGTCACTGAAGACACTCTTCATGACATATATGCTCCGGCCAGAGACTTTCAAGTAATGACCCTGACAAGAGGCCATGGGTATCATCTTCTGCTATCACAGAAGTGGTGAATCCTCTATTGGTTACTCAATTACCTTCGAATAACTCAAGCTGTACCCAAGCACCACCCTATGAGCGACCTCTGTAAGGCAACAAGGAATGGAGTCAAAGTACAGAATCAGTATCCAAGATATCCTTGAGCACCTCAAGTCTAAGGATACTTGCACCATTGCTATGATGAGATTATCACTGACATTAGAATAGGACATCCATGTGATGATCTCATAGCAGGTCATCCAATGTACTTACTACCTCTAGTAAGCATCCACATCTCAACCCTAAATATCTCATATTTACAGTTTTTGAGATCCACTGCTTGATCAAATCAAGGAGCTTGAGATGTGTTAGTCTTTAGGATTACCGATGTCGGTCTCAAGTAATCCTATGACTAGGGATAATTTAGATATTGACATAATTGCACATGATAGGAATCTCAATAGTATGATCACATCACAATTTCCTTCATGCTATGTCATATATCATGGACTTCATTAATTTGCTTATAGATCAATATCCATTCATAAATAATGAACAACAAGTTAATGAAATATGCCTTTCTTTATTTATTCATAAAGAATGTACACAAATTTGTACAAAATGCGCTAAAAGCGATTGCCTTCAGGGCACTACTCTAACAGAGAAATGTTGGCCCCCAAATTTTTTTATTTATTAAGCATGATTTAAATGAATTATAAGGTGTTCATAGATTAATTTTTGGAGTTAATTTGTTATGACAAGGTTAGTAGGATTTTATGACATGGGTAAATTGATGGAATTAAAGTATTAATGTTGTAAGATTGTATAAAAGCATTTTTGGCAAGACACTTAAGGTTAAAAGGCTATAAGGCTTAAATGAAGGGAAAAGTGGACCTTTCACATCCACTAAGAGTATAAATTAGAAGAAGAAGAATTATAAAATGAGGAGAGAAAGAAGAGAGTGTCGTGGGTGAGAAGAAGAGAAGAAGAGAAAAAAAGAGAAAAGCTAGGGTTTGGAGATCTTGAAGAGTTTGAAGAAATTGAAGCTTCTACAAGTAAGTTATGCTTTAAATTTCATGGGTTTGGTTAAATGAAACTCAAAGGAAGTTGAATACGGGTAGAAAGTTGTTGATGAATGATATAGGCAAGTGTTCTTTTTTAGGGTTAATGATCAAATGTAGTTTATGAATTTGTTTTGAGTGATATTGAATTGAAATGAAGTAGAAGAGATGGTTTAGGGTTAAGATGGGTGATATATATGAAAGAGGGAAGGTTAAAAGGTTGAAAATGTAGCAAAACATGCTCTCGGAACGTATTTTTGGACAAATTCGCCGCGATGAACTCCTGACATCACCGCGGCGAACTCTAATTTTTCGGCACAGAATATATTTTGGTATTTTAGGCATAAATTTTTCTTTAGTTTTCCAAATAGAGTGATTTTTTATTTAGAGTAAACTAGAGATATAGGGATACAAGTTTTATGAAGAAATAAAGTTTCAATTCAGTCTCTAGGAATTTCAATTTTTGGATGGAAGTTGAACATAGAATGCTGTTTTAGACTAAGAACAGTCCGAAATTGTTTGGGGTATAACTTTTAGATTACTGAACCAAATTGAATTATTTTGGAGTCATTAGAAACTTAAGACAATGGAGAACATTTTTATAGAAGAAAGCATTATAAAATTTCTTCATTTACCTATTCATAAATTAAAATTTCGATTGAATGAAATTTTTGGCTATTGTTAAAGGAAATCAAGGAAGGCAAGAGGAGCAAAGGGTGAGGCACCTTTGAGCAAGTATTTAAGCAAGGAAATCAAGGTGGGTTTTATGTTTATAATAGAATTAATGATCCATAAATGTTTCCTTTTAAAACAAGAGAATAAAATGATTTCACATTGCTTCATAATTGTTGGGTTATTGCTTTGAATGATTTAAGAAATTGTTGTATGTTTGATATGTGAATTTGGTTGATGAAATGTGAGATATTTCATGTTCATGAAAATATCATGTTTTCAAAATGTGCTATTTGGGCAATCTGTTTTCAAATTATGAAATACATGTTATGTGAGTTTGTGGCGGTCCCCTAAGTTAAGTCAAGTGCACTTTTACAAAAGACTTCTCCCGCCTACCTGCTAGTGGCATCGAGATCCTTCATGGAGTCCCATAAGTTTACGGCTACGCAAGACCATTATGTGGGATTGTGATAGTATGTTCTGTTTATAGCTACATAGGACTATTATGTAGAAATGTGTAGTATGTTCTGTTTTGGACCTACTCAAACCATTTTGATGTGCTTATGTGCTTATGATATGTCGACAAGTTGATGCATACATGATTTGTATTATTGTAAATTGGTTGAGAATTTTGATAAATAAGTGTTTTGAGGTTTTAATGCGGAATGACTATGTTTATGAAAATGTTCAATGGAAATGAGCTTTATAAATGGTTTTGCTTGTTATCCGTTATAAACTTGTTAACCACAAGCTGTTAAGCTTACCCCCATTCTATCCCATCTTCAGGTGAAGAAAATGAGATCGAGTGATCAAGAGTCAAGGCATCGCTTTGAGTTTTGCATGTTTTATAGTTTTAGCTAGATTATGTAACCACAAGGCTTTAGTCACATATTAAAGCTTATTAGTTCATGTAACTTTTGTATTTTGAAATTTTGAGACATGAATGTATTGTGACTTGGAATGCCATTAAAGCTTGTAAAACTCTATTCTTTGATGTTAATGAATTATGGATTATGTATGGATGATGTTGAGTTTAAAATTATATATACTTAAATAAGTTATCAAATTGAGGTGATAAATTTGGAACATGAATTTTTGTTACACATAAGTGAGATGTTATGGAAAAGAAAGATAGGAGATTATAAAGGATGAGAATTTGTGTTAAGAAAGGAATTAAATGAGTAAAGAATAGAGAGCATGATGAAATAATATTGTTAGTGGAAAGGTTATGCAATGATGTTACGTTAGTTTTTCGCATTGCCTCATTTTAGCATTGTGTGTTGTTGGGGATCTGGGTGAGGCTTTCAGGGGTTTCACCGTGGCAAAACCACAAGGATCACTAAGGTGAACCTTTTCTGAGAGATATTCTCATGGAAATCTTAGGACTTCACCACGACGAACTTTTCCCGAAGGGTTTCCATAAAAGTGCTCGTTCGTTCACCACGGCGAAACATGAAGTTTGTTGCGGCGAACTTCTAGACCTAAGACCCAACATTTAAGGTTTCATGACTCAAGAGTTATGCTCCAAAAACTGAGTCCACCAGGAATTACAATTTGACTTCTTTAGAACATTTGTTCCCCATTATCTTAAATTTCTAATGACGCCATAATCATTCAATTTGGTTTAGAATACTAAGAGTTAGGACCCAAACCTTTTTAAACTGTTATTAAACTGGGACAATACACTATATCCAACTTCCATCTAGAAATTGTAAGTCTTATAGACTAATTTAAAATTCTATTCCTTTAGATAATTTTTAGCTCTATGTCTCTAATTTATTTAGAAATAAGAATCATCTCATTTAGAGGTTGGATGACTCAATTATGGACGAAAGAGTCAAACAAGGTTTTGTCATCAATTATATTGAACCTACTTCGGGACAATTGCAATACCTTTCACCATAGGTGTCGAATTAAGGTCATATTAGGACAGTTTCAAATAGGACTTCTAGATGTACAACTTTAATGAAGGCACTGAAGCTAGATTTTGTCTTTTAGAGGGTCAAAATTGGACCAGACAATAGGGTCAGATGAAACTAGACAAAGGGTCAAACAAATTGGAACAATTGCCATAACTTTCTTTAGAGATATTGGATTAAGATGTTATTTGGACATTTTTGAATAGGAATCATAGATATACAACTTTTATGAAGACAATGAAGTGATATTTTTTGATATAAAGGGTCAAAATTGGACTAGACAATAGGGTCAGATGTAATCAGAAGAAGGGTGAGACGAAAGGCTTCGATCTAAAATCTATTTTGGAACAATTGGAATAACTTTCTCTAGAGATATCGGATCAAGGTCATTCTTAATAGTTTCAAAGAATACAACAAGATCTACAAATTTGATGAAGACATAAAAGCAAGATTTTGTCATCTAAAGGGTCAGAACTAGATCAGACGATACAGGATGAACAGTACTTAGAAGAAGATTATGAACAGTACACAGAAGATGTTTTACAACTAGTATAACTTTCTCTAGAGATATCAGATCAAGGATATTATTAGATGGTTTGAAATAATACTTCAAGATCTAAAACTTTTATGAAGACCTTGAAGAAATATTTTGTCATCTATAGGGTCAAAATTGGACTAAACGATATAAAATGAACAGTACCCAAAAGAAGTTTATAATCAGTACACAGAAGATATTTTGCAATTAGCATAACTTTCTCTAGAGATATCAGATCAGGGTTATTCTTAGATGGTTTGAAAGAAGACTTCAATATCTACAACTTTTATATAGACTTTGAAGAAAGATTATGTCATCTATAGGGTCAAAATTGGACCAGACAATGTAAGATGAACTGTGACCAGAAGAAATTTCAGTCTAAGACCTATTTGGAATAATTAGCATAACTTGCTCTAGAGATATCAAATCAAGATCATTCTTAGAGGGTTAGAAAGAGAAATTTAAGATCTACAACTTTCATGAAGACCTTAAAGATAGATTCTGTCATCTATAGGGTCAAAATTGGATCAAAAGGTGTAAGATGAACAGTGTACAGAAGATATACATCATCACAGAGGATACACGTCATCACCAGACGATACACGTCATCACTGGAAGATACAGTCTATACTCCTGAGCATTTCTCCTTATAATGATCATAACTTTCGACTTTAATGTCCAAAAATTTCATCCTATATACCATTTGAAAGCTAGAAAGATAAACTACAACTTTCCAGAAGACAACTTTGCCTGATTCAACCTAGATTAATAAAGGTTTTTCCCCAAAATCAGAACATGAATTTTACCTCTATGGAAGACTTGAAAGTGAAATAAAAAATTTGGAAATATCATCAGTAAAACACAAATCATACTTCATTAACATCAAAAGATAAGAGTTTTACAAGGCTTTAATGAGCATTTCAAGCCACAATATATTAATATATCAAAATCCCAAAATATAGAAGAATACATGAGCAATAATTTGCTCAAAATGCAACTAAAGCCTTGTTTTAAAAAACTAGCTTAAAATATAAAAGTATGCATAATCAGAGTGATGCCTTGACCCTTGGTTACTTGTTCTCATGCTCTTCACCTAAAGATGGGGTGAAAATGGAGGGGGTGAGCTTAAAGCTTGTGGGTAACAATTTTGAAATCGATAGTAAGCAAAAACTATTTTAAAAATCACATTGAAGCAAGATACGTATATTTCCCAAATCTCAATTAATCAACAATTCATAAGCAACTTAATTCATGCATCATCAAACTTTCCAACACATTTAAACACATAAACACGTCGAAATGGTTTAGGTGAATCCAAAATAGAACGTGATACACAATTCCCATAAGGGCCTTGTGTAGTCGTGAATAGAACGTACTAACGCCATCCCACATAATGGTCTTGCATAGCCGTGAACTTATGGGAGTCCATGAAGGAGCTCCATGCCACTAGCAGGTAGGCGAGAGATGCCTTTTGTCAAAGTACACTTAACTTACTTAGGGGACCACCACAAACCCACATAATTATGCATTTCACATATTGAAAACTTGTTGCCCAAAATAGTACATTTTTGAAACATGATTTCATAAATTGATATCCTTTCAAAAATCATTTCTATTTTTCATTTCATAATTCATCCAAAAAATTCATACACACAACAATTAACACTTTCTCAAAGCACTTAAAGAACAATAAATGCACATTTAAAAGTAGTTGAAAACATTTATTTCCCCTTTCTTGAAAGAAACATTAATGGCTTATTATTCAATTATGAAAATGTAACCCACCTTGAATTCTTTGCTTATAACTAGCTCGAATGTGCCTCTCCTTTTGCTCCTCTTATTTTTCTTGATTCCCTTTTCGTAGGAAAAAATTCAAAGTTCAAATGGGTTGCAAAATTGAAGACCCACAAAGTACATTTACTAAAATTGATCCTAGAGTACCTAAACCCATGCATTTCCTAAGCTTCATAAACCAAAACCGTTCCAAAAATCCAAAGCATTAAAATGCTCTTACCTTAAATCTTCACCAAATGAAGAGATGTTTAGTTCAAAAGAAAGCTCTTATCTTCCTCTACCTTTTTCCCTTATTGCACAACCTCAAAATCTCTCTAGAAAGTTTAGAGCTCAACTCTCTTCTTTCCTCTCAACCATTGAAATCTCTCTTCTTTCTCTCTTTGATTTGTTATTTCACTTCCTTCTCTCCTATTTTCGTTTTTTCCCCTCTTTAGGAAGAAGACAACACTTCTTTCTTCCCATTTTACCCTTAATGATTGAGAAAAGTCCACCTTGCCCTTCCTTTAATGCCTTATGGTTTTTTAACTTAAGTAAGCTACCTAAAATACCCTTTTTATGCATTCTTACTACTTTTAATTTAACTAACCTATGCAATAAATCTACTAACATAGACCTAAAGAAAACTTAACTCCTAAAAAAATTTTTGGGCCAACATATCTCTCCCTCTTAAAAGAATGTCGTCCCTGAAATTATTACCTGAGTCACTGAAGAGTTATGGATATTTCTCCCTCATGGCTTCCAAGGGCTCCCATGTGGCCTCTTCAATGGAATGGTTTCCCTACAGAACTTGAACTAGCTGAACCGTCTTGTTCCTGATAACCTTTTCCTTGGTGTCTAAAATTTCCATTAGCATCTCCTCATAACTCAGATCATCTCTTAACTAAACCTCAGTGGTCTGAATGATGTGAGAGAGATCTGATCTATATCTCTCCAATATGGAAACATGAAAGACATCATGAATCTGTGATAATTCAGATGGAAACACCAATCTATAGGGTAGTGGTCCAATTATCTCAAGAATCTCGTAAGGATTCACATATCTTGGACTTAACTTGCCCTTTTTGCCAAATCTCATAATTCCTTTCCAAAGAGATGTCTTAAGAAAGACTTTCTCACCGACTTTATATTCCATTTCCTTTCGGTGTGTATCAATATAACTCTTCATTCTATCTTGAGCCGCTTTAAGTCATTGCTTAACTAAGTTGACCTTGTCCACTGTCATCTGAAGTAACTCTGTCCCTAATAGTTTCCTTTCTCCTTCTTTATCCCAACATATTAGAGTTCTACATCTCCTTCTATACAGTACTTTATAAGGAGCCATCTGAATACTCGAGTGGTACGAATTATTGTAAGCAAATTCGACCACTGGCAAATGTTCATCCCAAGCTCCTTTGAAATCCATCACACATGACCATCTGTCTAGGGATGAAAAGCCATGCTAAAATTCAACTTGGTCCCCAGAGCCTCTTGTAAACCTCCTTAAAATCTCGAAGTGAATCGAGGATCCTTGTCAGAAACTATAGAATCTAGAATCCCATGTAATCTTACGATCTCATCAATATACTTCTTTGCTAGCACATGCAGAGAATCAGTTTATTTGATTGCAGAAAATGAGCTGATATCGTCAAACGATCAACAATAACCCATATGGCATCATGCTTCTTACTATTTTTATGTAAACAAATAAGAAAATCCATGGTTACTCTTTGTCACTTCCATGCAGGAATGGACAATGGCCTTAACTTGCCTGAAGGCGCTTGGTGTTCAACCTTAACTTGCTGACACACTAGACACTTACTTGCATATTCTGCTATACTCCTCTTCATGCCTTTCTACCAGAAATGCTCTTTTAGATCTCTGCACATCCTGGTGCTACCTAGGTGCATGACATAAGGTGCATTATGTGCCTCATCAAGTATCTCATCCTTTAGTTCCTTAACATTTGGGATACAAAGTCTATTCCCTACAACCATAAGTCCATCATCCCTCACTACCACTTTAGATTTCTTGCCATTCTGGATTTCTTCTCTGAGCTTACTCAATTCTACATCTTGTGCTTGTAACTCTTTAACTTTCTCCCCGAGTATCGATCTCAATCTGAAATTTGCAATAATACAATCTAGCTCCCCTTATTTCAAGCTTGTCCTAAGCTTATCCATCTCTTCCAATAATGGCAGATAAACTATATGAACATAGACTATTGATGATTTCCTACTCAAAGCATCCGCCACTACATTTTCCTTTCCTGGATGATACTTAATTAACAAATCGTAATCCTTAATTAGCTCTAACCATATTCTCTGTCTTAAATTTAATTCTTTCTGATTCAATAAATACTTGAGACTTTTGTGATCCGTAAAAATCCTCATTTGAACCCCATACAGATAATGTCTCCAAATCTTCAAGGCAAAACTGTTGCTGCTAACTCCAGATTATCTGTCAGATAATTCAGTTCATAAGGCTTTAGCTGCCGCGAGGCGTAAGCTATTACCTTGTCTCCTTGCATCAACACACAACCCAAACTTTCTTGAAGCATCACTGTATAATGTATAAGCCTCATCTGCCACGGGTAAAGTTAAGATTGGTGCACTAATCAATATGTGCTTAAGCTCCTAAAAGCTCTTATGACATTCATCACTCTAGATAAACTTCTAATTCTTCCTCAGTAACTTAGTCATTGGATTAGCTATCATAGAAAATCCTTCAACAAATCTCTTATAATAACCTACTAGACCCAAAAAACTCCTCACTTTTGTCACTGTCCTAGGTGTATGTCAATTCACCACTGCTTCAATTTTCCTCAGATCAACATGCACCCCATCTTTCAAAATTACATGTTCAAGGAATACTACCTCATGTAGCCAAAACTCACACTTGCTGAACTTAGCATAAAGTTCCTTCTCCCTCAATGTTTGCAACATTATTCTAAGATGTTCCTTATGTTCTTCTTCACTCTTAGAATAAACCAGAATGTCATCAATAAACACTAGGACAAACTGATCTAAATGCTCCCTGAAGACCCTATTTATAAGATCTATAAAAGCAGCTGGAGCATTGGTCAATCCAAAAGGTATGACTAAAAACTCATAATGTTCATACTGTGTCCTGAAGGTTGTCTTGTTTATATCATACTTCCTGATTTTGAGTTGATGATAACCTGACCTAAGATCAATCTTAGAAAATACCTTTGCTCCCTGCAGCTGATCAAACATATCATCTATTCGGGGCAGAGGGTACTTGTTTTTAATGATCACCTTGTTGAGTCTTTGGTAATCAATACACATCCGCCATATACCATTCTTCATTTTAACAAACAAAACCAGTGCTCCCCATGGTGATGAACTCGGACTTATATACCCATTCTTTAGCAATTCCTCCAACTGTTCCTTAAGCTCATTCAACTCAGCTGGAGCCATTCTATAGGGTGGTATAGAAATGAGTGCAGTTTCGGGAATTAAGTAGATGGCAAACTCGATTTCTCTCAATGGTAGAAAACCAGGTAAGTCCTCTGGGAACATGTCTAGAAACTCCGTCACAATCGAAAAATCTCCTAGCTTCCCTTCATTTACATCAATGTCGATAACATATGCTAAGAAGGCTTCAAACCCCTTTCTCATCATCCTGTCAGCTAGTAAAATCAAAATGATTCTTGGTGATGGTGTTTTCCTATCCCCTCAGAAAATTACCTTTTCACTATTGCCCAGATCAAATTTCACCTCCTTGAGGCTACAATCTAACTTCGCATGATACTTCTCCATGGCATCCATTGCAAGTATAACGTCTAAACCTTTTAGGTCTAAAGGTAGTAAGTCCACTACCAGTCTAGCACCATCGATGAAGAGCTCACATTCTCTATATGCTTGACTTATTATCACATTCCTTCTTAGAGTAGTACTAATAATTAAAGAACTATCCAAAGGCACCGAATTCATACCATGTAATGACATGCTTGCAGAAACAAATGAGTGCGTGAAGCCAGAATCAATCAAAACATATAATTCAGAACTAAATAACTAAGCCATACCAGTAATAAGTTCAGGTGTGGCTATAACTTCTTCCCTGGTCATGGTGAACACCCTTGCTTGATCCTGTCCCCTAGGCCTTCCGGAGGAATAGCCTTCCTTGCATCTCCAGAACTGCCCACCTCAGCGGCTAGTCTGATTCCCACTATTTCTACTCTCTTTGGGGCTTGCAACTCCGACCCCTCTTGCCTTGTTACTTGGGGATAATCCTTGATCATGTGTCCCTTCTCTCCACATTGGAAGCATGCTCCAAGTAACTTGAAACACTCTCCTTTGTAAAGCTTTTCATAATGCTCACATTGAGGGTTTATGTTCCTGCTCCTCTCCACCCTGCTATTGCCACCTACGGTTACGACTTGCACTGAAGCTGCCCTTGGTTGCTTGTTCTTAGCCGAGGCACTACTCCCCACCTCACACTGTTTGTGGAAACTCTTCATACCCCTCCTAGGCATTGAAGCGCTCACTCCTTTCTTGGAAAACTTGTAGCACTTAACTCCATGAGACCAACCCGACATCTCAAAGGACATCCGAGTCCGTGACCCATGAGGGCGCATGCTAAAGAGACATTACCTTTTAAAACTCATTATTGCACTTTTCTTTTCAAAAGCAGTTAAACGCGCTGAAATTAATAAACACTTTGGGTCCGACTTATCATAAAAACATTTTCAATTACCAAACACTCTCGGTCACTAATTAGCACTCAATGGTGCTTAATCAAGACATAAGCAAAGGCATGACCCATTGGGTTCCAATGGGATTTCAACACATTTCAAGAATCACAAACACAATACACTTTTTTTCTCATTTATTAAGCTAGGGCCCACCGAACAAAACATTATACTAATGCAGATGTGACGACACCGATCCACGATACGACATCCTTGCTAGTAACGATCATACTCCGTTGATCTAATCGGGTACTCTTGATTCTGAAAAACAATTGCAATGTTGGGTGAGTTTGCGAACTCGGTGAGAAACCATCATCGATGGTTTACCCAACTCATGCATATATAGTCAATTCACATTGCATCGCATAATATCACATTTCAAATAATTCATGCATTACCAATTTCACACGATAAGGCGACGCCTTTCGCAAATATCACATTTAATCATTCACATATTTATGATGCACGTGTGACACTTTTCATTCTCATTTTGTTGTTGTGACCGAGCGCATATCGGTGATCAAGATTCAATTTTTCTAGGGAGTAGGAGAGCCCTCGGGTATGCACTAACTCCCTCGAGCTTCAAGCTCGGTTCAAGAATGTAAATCATATTTTTGGCAAGTAGGAGAGCCTCGGGGTATGCACCTCGCCCACTCACTTTAGGGATAGGAGAGCCCTCCGGTATGCACTAATCCCTTTCACATAATAGACCCACACCCCACCCGTAGGTGTTTGCGTGTTTTATCATGGCGTGTGTTTCATGGGTTTTACCGCTGCATCCTCAAATATTCAATGGCGCCTCGGTCCACAACTATCATTAAATCTGATCATTTAACTATGCATGAATGCATATGTTCACTATCCATTTTCAGTCATTTCACATTTCTTGGACCTTTAGTCCGTATTTCGATCATATACACATTTCAATTATTACTCTAACACTTTTACAATTCGATTCACTATTGCATTTATGCACATTTATTCACATTTTGCACTTCCATATCTCATCCAATATTTGAACACCCATGGTTCAAATCAATCAAAACAAATACACATATCTATCCAGTATTCCACATGGCATATGTACACAAATGTAACATATATAGGTTGAGAAACCAACTAGGTTACTCACCGCACTTTCGAGCTACTGACTGGAAGTCTTAGCATCGCCTGTGGAATTGCTCCATCGGTGCCTCTAAAACAATCGTAATAATCGAATATCACTCATTGCACAATTTCCAATATTAAAAAATGCAAATGTAGCAAATACATCGAGTATTGTACATGTTATGACATTCCTAAATATTCCCAACTCAATCCTCTTTCACTCTAATTCATAATAATTCCAAATATCATAATTCAATTTACAAATTTTCATACTCTAAAGTCACATTTTAATTGAAATCACATTAACTGTTCACTGCCACTAGATTCCGATAATCATCTGATTAAATTCCAAATTCTCATCTTATCAATTCACAAAATCTTAGCCTCTAAATTGCAACTAATCAGTCTCTAAAATCCAATTAATCATCAAGGAACCAATTCAATTGAAATTAAACATCAAACTCATTACTTGTAACAATCACCTTAAAATCACTTAATTTCATTCTCCCATATGCAATTCTTAGTCTCAAAAATCAATTGATCCAATAACCAAACTCATAAGAAAATTAATCCTCAAAATTTCCTATAAAAATAAACCATTTCTCTTCGGGTTCACATGTCCTCGCCGCGACGAATCCACACCTCTCGCCGCGGCGTAAAATCCTCCGCTCGTCGCGACGTGCGCTGCTGCTCGTCGCGGCGCACCAATTAAATTATTTCCTTATTGTCGCGACGTGCACGCTGGGTTGGCTCGCCGCGGCGTGTTCATCACACGTCGCGACGTGCGAACCCAGAAAATCGTCCGAAACCCAGAAATTTCTCAGATCTTCTGGTTTAAATCCGTCAAAACACTCAGATCACTCCCGATCAACTACATATACTACAATCAACTCATTTCTAACCTTAAATCCATCAAATAACCATTATTCATTAAAACCTAAATCAAAATCAACGTTTTCTCAAAACCTAACTTCCAAACTTTCAAATCCTCATAACGATTTAGTTACTCACTCAATGATCAAATTAAACGATTCAAATCATAAAGAAAAGAAGCTTACTTGATTCTAGCTTTCAACCCTTGAAAATCCTCCAAGAATCTCCAAATCCAAGCTACTCTCCACCCACAAATAAACTCAATCATTTTGAAAGCAAAACGATTTCGTTGATGCTTTGACATATATATATATAATGACTTAGGGCTTGTTTGCTACAAATCCCAATTCTGAACCACCTCAATCCAATTTCTGATTCTAATTTCTCCCGATTCGCAATAACAATTAATAATAACTCTTAAAATCACAACTCAATTTGTCTCATATCAATTGTTAATAAATCTCGGACCCAAAATTCAATTAATCAGTCACTATACCATTTTTTCGGTCCGGTCTCGATTCTCTAAAAATTTCAGAAAAATTTCCATAAATTCACAAAATTTGGAATTACATATTCCTACACTCCAATCTCATAATTCAATCCTCTAAATTCAAATTTCTCATTCCAATTCCCTATTCGAAACTCATTTATACACTTATCACACAATTTCCAATTTTTCCACAATTCAATCGGGAAATGTCATACATGTACGTATATTAATATACTTATGCTATCAATAATCATTTACCGATGACTATAGAAATTATGATGCATGTATCATGTAAAATTCACATTTGCCTGTACTTTAACCTGACCCGATCCAATTTTCAGATATACCCGTTACTTCGGTAACGGGATGTTACAATTCTCCCCTCCTAATAAAAATTTCGTCCTCGAAATTTCACATACGATCAATTAGGAAGACGGGAGATTTATTCAGATCACTATAACACTGTTTCCCACTATATCAATATGAAATTCTATTTATGCCAATTCCACAAATTAACACAATCAATTACCTCTTTTTCCTTTCTCAAATTCCACACTGTACTCACTATTCTTTACTTTCAATCTAATCAAACACACATTCGATCATATCAATATTCCCTATCTCGGTCCATATAACACTTTACAAATCCAAATCACCTTTTTAGTTCACATTAACTTACCAATTTATAGTTCTATTCACAACACAATCACATCGAGGCCACTTATAATAAATTTAATTTCTCCCAAATTTTACCTTTACCTTTATCTCAGTGTATCTTGGTCGAGGCGATACACTTCAAAACATTTCATTAACCGATTATCAGATCACATCACTATCGGGTTCAAACGCCAATTTCATAAACTTCTCAACAACCTCGATAAAATCAATTGATTCATCGACATGAACTATGATTTCACAATTCCTATTTGATTCATTTCACCTTATTTACACTTTGTCTCTTATAGAGTACACCTTTGACCCTTATACACTTTACCAATGGTAACACCAATAAGCAATTAATATGCACTCAATCAATTTGAAGCGTACATCAACCTCACATCCCTATGAACTCTATAATATCGATTTCACATTTATCTCCAACAGTCAAGTCATTTGGTTATTCACACAAACAATTACTCGATGTCACACTCTACTTTTATTACCCTTCAATACACTCTTATTGAACATAAAGCTTTGATCGTTCCTTACAATTCCTCTAACAGTTCCTTCAGTGGGTATTACCCATATTTCTTAATTCAGTCCTATCAATCATTTTCTCAAAAGTCGAATTCATTTTCAATTCCTCAATCCTGCTTTGCCAATCCTTTTTGCACGCACACATCTGATTTGGAATTCAATTACCATTAATATTTCCTTTTTGTCCCATACTGGTACGACAGCTCACACTCAGAGTCACAATAGGTTTTAAAAAAAAAAACTTATCGCTCAAATTGAAATTTTCTGCCATCAAATTTTCCGATTCAATACTTCACATTGCATAACTAACTTAATTTTGAAATACTCAAACATATAATTCTGTTCAAATCTTTCAAATTCCCGAAATACTTCAATCGCATAATCTTTTTCACTACTCTCAGATTTACTAATATCTCAATCATTATCACTTTGCGTATCCATAGATACATCTAAACACATTTCTGTGCAAATAGGGTCTCTAAAATTTTCAAACAATAACCAGTACAATATCTATCAGTCATCAAATCACAATTCGACCCATGAGATTATATTTATCCCTATGCACATATAATCACTTTATACTATTTCCACAGATTGCATCATAACCCTTTTTGGGACACTTTGGTAAATATTACAAAATCTCCAAATGTCTCATATACACATGTCCCTTGCAAATTTCGCATGTTATCATCATCTCTATCGACACTAAGTCTCCCAATGTGCCATATTCGAATACTAATTAAATCACTATTTATTTGATCAACTAAGATTCATTCTTACGACACTTGCATAATAAACAATTTCCTCAACTGTGCCAATTCATACATTTCATTTTTCAAATGCATTCAATTACTCATCTATGCTCATAGTCATTATTCACTCTAAATCTGATTGAGACATTTTAATCTTGAGAGCATAGTAAACTCTTCATACACATGATCACTTCAGATAATTTTCTAATTATCGATTGTCTCCAATGAGGAACAATTCTCTTATAACTCTCTCGGTTTCATCTTAGTATAATCTAACACCTATTCCTTTACACTAATTTTTCCACATAATTCAATTTAGTCACTCTCATTTTAAACTAGATCGATAACACATTTATCATATCCAATTGTACTTTCGAACATTTTACACCAATATTCGCGAACTGATATATATATATATTTATTTTTATTTTTTTCCAATTCGCATCCAATGTCTTTTCTTGTTCCATAATCCTATTACATACCAAATTCTTTACCTTAGCATAATATACATCCTTCAGGTCACATATTTTATTTCTTACTCTTGAGTCTCCTTGAGATTTAGACTACCAATAATAACTTTTCATTCGTTTCAAATTTATCTCTAATTGAATCATTTAATCAACTCAACCCAATTCAGGAACTCCTCTTTGTAGAAGATTTCTATCTATTTTATCAATACCACTTATGAAATTCCTAATCATTTACATTCACCACATTTCTTGTCAGTCATTCTCAATGCCTTCAGAAATCAATTTCAACTATACTCATTATATCCCATAAGGATCAATTAAGCCTCAGTTCCAATAAATCAGAACATCCTTGTTAATACTGTTCATTGAGGCACATATCATCTAAATCGTTTCATCAATATCGAGAGACAGATGTGAAATAATTCACCCATTAATCACTTACTTCGTCCAATCTATAATTCCATTTATATCCTATTTACAATCTCAACACATTCAATAAATCACTATAAACGCTTTGACTTTTCATTCTAACTCAAACCGAACTTTACACTACAAGAACTATGACTGGCGGTTATCCACTAACTCGCTAGCCATGGTACCCCCATAATCAGATGTGCGTTCCTATAGGCAAATCAACTTAACCTTGACATCTATTTCATCTTCCATTATCATTTTCATACATTTCAATCCTTTCATTATTGATTCATACTACAATCATTCTCAATTTCTCACTTAACACATTCTGACTTTAAGTCACAAAGCCCTATTCATAACTCTTATCACCGAAGTCAAACCCAATTGTATTCTCTATAAATCGCAGGACATTTTATTTCCATTCACTTTGCTTATACACTATCAATCTTACCAATTTCATCATATCGCTATTTCCCTCTATCAATTCACCACTATACTTTCATATCTATTTTCCATTCCAAGATACACTCCAGTATAACACGGATGTTGCTTTTCATAACATATACACTAATACCAATACACCAAATCCTCATTTGTCAAATCGAACTATACACTTTTTTTCTTATTTCACAATATTCACAATTTCCTTTTAATCACATTCTAACGTATTCTCTTTTTCTCACTATTTCTCATCACTTAAACCACTAGTACAGGCTCATGCGTGCGACTCATATGCTAGACTGGGGATCGATTGTCCTTCTATCTGCTGGTGACATGACTTGAATGTATGCACTTTGACACATTTTTCTCGGAAAGCCCATGTAAGATTGTACTACGGGCTCGATACCACAAATGTAACACTAACTCCCATGAGACCGAACGACATCTCTGATGACATCCGAGTCCGTGACCATGAGGGCGACATCTAAAGCGTACATTACCTTTTAAAACTCATTATTGCACTTTTCTTTTCAAAGCAGTTAAAGCGAAATCAATAAACACTTTGGGCTGACTTATCATAAAACATTTTCAATTACCAAACACTCTCGGTCACTATTTAGCACTCAATGGTGCTTAATCAGTACATAAATAGAAAGGCATGACCCAATTGGGTTCCAATGCGATTTCTGAACACATTTCAGTAATCACAAACACAATACACTTTTTTTTCTCATTTATTAAGCTAGGGCCCACTGAACAAAACATTATACTAATGCGAGATGTGGCGACACCGATCCCGCACGATACTCTGCCTTGCTAGCAACGATCATACTCCCGTTGATCTAACGGGGTACTCTTCAGTTCCTGAAAAACAATTGCAATGTTGGGTGAGTTTGCGAACTCAGTGAGAAACCATCATCGATGGTTTACCCAACTCATGCATATATAGTCAATTCACATTGCATCGCATAATATCACATTTCAAATAATTCATGCATTACCAATTTCACACGTATAAGGCGTATCGCCTTTCGCAAATATCACATTTAATCATTCACATATTTATGATGCACGTGTGACACTTTTCATTCTCATTTTGTTGTTGTGACCGAGCGCATATCAGTGATCAGTATTCAATTTTGTCTAGGGAGTAGAAGAGCCCTCTGGGTATGCACTAACTCCCTCGAGCTCAAGCTCGGTTCGATGTAAATCATATTTTGGCAAGTAGGAGAGCCCTCGGGAATGCACTCACGCCCACTCACTTTAGGGATAGGAGAGCCCTCTGGGTATGCACTAATCCCTTTCACACAATAGGACCCCACACCCCACCCGTAGGTGTTTGCAGGTTTTACTGCGGCGTGTGTTTGCGGGTTTTACCGAGGCATCCTTAAATATTCAATGGCGTCTCGGTCCACAACTATCATTAAATCTGATCATTTAACTATGCATGAATGCATATGTTCACTATCCATTTTCGGTCATTTCACATTTCTTGGACCTTTAGTCCCAGTATTTCGATCATATACACATTTCAATTATTACTCTAACACTTTTACAATTCGATTCACTATTGCATTTATGCACATTTATTCACATTTTGCACTTCCATATCTCGATCCAATATTTGAACACCCATGGTTGAAATCAATCAAAACGATCACACATATCTATCCAGTATCTCCACATGGCATATGTACACAAAATGTAACATATATAGGTTGAGAAACCAACTAGGTTACTCACCGCACTTCCGAAGCTACACTGGAAGTCTTAGCATCGCCTGTGGAATTGCTCCATCGGTGCCTCTAAAACAATCGTAATAATCGAATATCACTCATTGCACAATTTCCAATATTCAAAAAAAAATACAAATGTAGCAAATACATCGAGTATTGTACATGTTATGACATTCCTAAATATTCCCAACTCAATCCTCTTTCACTCTAATTCATAATAATTCCAAATATCATAATTTAATTTACAAATTTTCATACTCTAAAGTCACATTTTAATTGAAATCACATTAACATTCATCGCCACTAGATTAGATAATCATCGATTAAATTCCAAATTCTCATCTTATCAATTCACAAAATCTTAGCCTCTAAATTCCAATTAATCAGTCTCTAAAATCCAATTAATCATCAAGGAACCAATTCAATTGAAATTAAACATCAAACTCATTACTTGTAACAATCACCTTAAAATCATTTAATTTCATTCTCCCATATGCAATTCTTAGTCTCAAAATCAATTGATCCAATAACCAAACTCATAAGAAAATTAATCCTCAAAATTTCCTATAAAATAAACCATTTCTCTTGGGTTCACATGTCCTCGCCATGACGAATCCACACCTCTCGCCACATGGCGTAAAATCCTCCGCTCGTCATGACGTCGTATTCTGCCGCTTTCGTCATGACGACGGACTTATCTCGCTTCGTCGCGGTGCACCAATTAAATTATTTCCTTATTGTCACGACGCACGCTGGGTTGGCTCGCCTTGTGGCGTGTTCATCACACGTCATGACGTCGAACCCAAAAATCGTCCAAACCGAAATTTCTCGGATCTTCGGTTTAAATCCATCCAAAACACTCCAGATCACTCCCGATCAACTACATATACTACAATCAACTCATTTCTAACCTTAAATCCATCAAATAACCATTATTCATTAAAACCCAAATCAAAATCAACGCTTTTCTCAAAACCTAACTTCCAAACTTTCAAATCCTCATAACGATTGTTACTCACTCAATGATCAAATTAAACGATTCAAATCATAAAGAAGAAGAAGCTTACTTGATTCTAGCTTTCAACCCTTTGAAAATCCTCCAAGAATTTCCAAATCCAAGCTACTCTCCACCCACGGCGAAACTCAATCATTTTGAAAGCAAAAACGATTTCGTTGATGCTTTAGACATATATATATAAAATGACTTAGGGCTTGTTTGCTACAAATCCCAATTCTGAACCACCTCAATCCAATTTCTGATTCTAATTTCTCCCGATTCGCAATAACAATTAATAATAACTCTTAAAATCACAACTCAATTTGTCTCATATCAATTGTCAATAAATCTCGGACCCGAAATTCAATTAATCAATCACTATACCATTTTTCCGGTCCGGTCTCGATTCTCTAAAAATTTCAGAAAAATTTCCATAAATTCACAAAATTTGGAATTACATATTCCTACACTCCAATCTCATAATTCAATCCTCTAAATTCAATTTTCTCATTCCAATTCCCTATTCGAAACTCATTTATACACTTATCACACAATTTCCAATTTTTCCACAATTCAATCGGGAAATGTCATACATGTACGTATGTTAATATACTTATGCTATCAATAATCATTTACCGATGACTATAGAAATTATGATGCATGTATCATGTAAAATTCACATTTGCCTGTACTTTAACCTAACCCGATCCAATTTTCAGATATACCCGTTACTTCGGTAACGGGATGTTACAAAACTACTCTCAATTTTTCCTCTTCCTGCTCACTTCATTCTTTATATTCTCTAATTTTTTAGTCTAAAGGGTAGCATCTACCAACTGTTGGTAGCCACATAAATTGTTGATCAAGACTTTCTCCTTGATTCCCAAATAGAGGCCTCCCTTAAATTTGTGGCACTTGTCCTCCTCAATCGCCAAAATGTTGGCCGTATATTGGGAAAGCTGGGTGAACTTGAGTTCATACTTATTCATACTCATATCCCTCTGTGTGAGATTCAGAAACTCCCTATCCTTCTCTTGTATATAAACTCTGGAGAGGTACTTCTTCCTGAACACTTTCACAAGTTCTCTCTATGAAAACCCCAAAGGCATGACCTGACTGTGGGGTACTGATTCCCACCAATGAAGAGCATCCCCTATAGCAAACTCACTGCATAATTTGGTTTCTCCTTATCAGAGCATTTCATCTGAAGTAGGACTCTCTCGGTCCTCTTCAAAGATGCGTCTGTCTCTTCTGAATTTGTAGTAAAATTGAAATTTACCGCTCCATACTTGCGGAGCTTTTCATACTGTCCACTCCTATCTACTGGAGCTTGCATCAGCCCTTGTGACCCCTGGCTCATGGCATAAGTAAAAGCCAGAACAAAGGCCTGAATGAATTGCAGATCCATGGGGTTTGCTTGAGGCATCGGTGGAGGTGGTGGAGGCACTTCCTGTTGCATACTAGGTGCCTCAAAATTTGGAGCAGAATATGTCTTCACATCTTGTGGGATATAGGATTCATCCGTGCTCCCTTGGCGAGAGCGATATTGAGTTATAGCTCCTCGAGTTCTCTTTCGATGTGGCATTTTCACTCTTTGAATATAAAACCATTAAAAACCTTTAGTTCATCCAAAATAATTTTCAAAATATGCAAAACAGTTCAAATTGTATAGAAAATTTTCAAATAATGTGAAACAATTTAAAACAATGTGAGTTATTCATTTAAAACAATGCACATTCATTTCATGTCTTAACTACCCATTTCAAGCCTAAACTATTCCTAAACCTAGTCCTACACCTGGATCTAAACCTATTTGCTATGATACTATAAAATGTTGAACCCCGATTTTCGAGCCTAACATTTAGAGTCATAAAACGTGAGCATATTATCCTATAGGGTTATTTCAAAGAACCCTCATTAGTCATCATCCCACATAAGTGGTGCCCACACCGGTCAAACATCCAAACCAACTCATTTCTCCTATTTCAGAACAGATTTTGGGAAACCTCAAATTGGAATTACAATTTGACTTCTTTAGGACATTTGTTTCCCATTGTCTTAAGTTTTTAATGACACCAAAATCAATCAATTTGGTTTAGAATTCTAAAAGTTAAAGCCTAAACCTTTTCAAACTGTTATTAAACTAGGACAGTAAACTGTACTTAACTTCCATCCAAATATTGTAAGTCTTAGATACTGAATTAAAATTCTATTCTTTTAGATCATTTGTAGATCTATGTCTCTAGTTTATTTAGAAATAATAATCATTTCATTTAGAGGTCAGATGACGTAGTTATGGCTGAAAGAGTCAAACAAGGTTTAGTCCTTAATCATATTGAACCTACTTCGGGACAATTTGCATAACTTTCTTCATAGGTGTCTAATTCACGTCATATTAAGACAGTTTCAAAGAATACTTCTAGACATACAACTTTCATGAAGACACTGAAGTAAGATTTTGTCATCTAGAGGATTAAAATTGCACCAGACGATAGGGTTAGAAGAAACCAGATGAAGGGCTAGATGAATTGGAACAATTATTATAACTTTCTCTAGAGATATCATATTAAGTTTTTTTGTATAATTTTGAAGAGGACTCATAGATCTACAACTTTCATGAAGACAACCAAGTAATATTTTGTAATCTAAAGGGTCAAAATTGGACCAAACAATAGGGTCAGATGAAACTAGAGATATCGGATCAAGGTCATTCTTAGATGGTTTGAAAGAAGACTACAAGATCTACAACTTTCATGAAGACATAAAAGCAAGATTTTGTCATTTAAAGGGTCAGAAATGGACCAGACGATACAAGATGAACAGTACCCAGAAGAAGTTTATGAACAGTGCACAGAAGATGTTTTACAATTAGCATAACTTTCTCTAGAGATATCGGATCAAGGTCTTTCTTAGATGGTTTGAAATAATAGTTCAAGATCTACAACTTTTATGAAGATCATGAAGAAAGATTCTATCATCTATAGGGTCAAAATTGGACTAGATCATACAAGATGAATAGTACCTAGAAAAAGTTTATAAACAGTACACAAAAGATGTTTTACAATTAGCATAACTTTCTTTAGAGATATAAAATCAAGGTAATTCTTAGATGGTTTTGTTGGGCCCCAAATTTGTTTTTCTTGATGTTATTTAGTATGAATTTATTTGAATTATGATTTATGCCATAGTTTGATTTTATTGAAAGTATTAGTGGAAAAAATGGATTTAATTGAGTTTAGTAAGGAATAAATGTTTATGGAAGAGTAAAAATGTTTAAGGGCAAAATGGTCAAGGCACTTGAGTTAGGATGTTTAAGGCTAAGCAAAGGAGGGCATTTTAGTCTTTGTATCTCCTTGTAGATTTAAGCAGTTAAAGAAAAAGAGGAAAAGAAAAGAAAGAAAGAAGAAATAGAAAGAAAAAGAGAAGAAACGAAGAAGAGAGTCGGCAGAGAGAGGAGAAGAAGAAGAGAAAAAGAGAAAGCTTAAGTTTGTAGATTTCGACATATTTCAAGCATTCTTCAGGTAAGTTAAACTCTTCTACTCTTGTTTAGGTTGAATTAAACCCTAGTTTTGCTTGGAATGAGTAGAAATCGATGGAGTTAGGGTTTATGGGAAAGATTTGTAGAAATGGATGGGTTGATGTGTTGTTGGTGATTTTGTGTTAGAATAAGTGTAGAATGGAAGTATATGACTTGATTCAAGGGTTAGATGTGTTGTAGTTGAAAAAGGGATGGATTTGAGGGTGAAAATGGCAGAAACTGGGTTCGGGAGATGAAGCTCCCGTCTGCACGTTGCGACGTGCGTGAGGCCGCTGCCGCTTGGCGTGCAGAAGGTTACACGCGTCATAGCGCTGCTGCACGCTTGTGACGTTGCGATAGAGGGCCGCACGCCGCGACGTGCCAGGCCGCTCGTCGCGATGAGCGAGCCTCGTCGCGGCGAGGCCAGTTTTCCAACGCAGATGATTTTTAGTATTTTGATCATATCTTTTGCTACAGAAGTCCTTTTGAGGTGATTTTTGAGGCGTTGTAAACTAGACACATAGAGCTACAAGTCTTGTGAAGTGATGAAGTTCTGAATCAGTTTCTAAGAATATGGAATTTTAGATGGAAGTTAAGAATGGAACTATTGTTTCAGTATGAGTTATTGAATGAGATTTTGGTTCTTATTTTAGGAGAACAAGTGAGGCAAGAGGATCAAGAGGCTCAAGAGGAAACTCATTCCTAGGCAAGAACAAGCAAGGAAATCAGGTGGGTTCATGTTTATAATAGAGTATATAAGTACTCATTGTTTTGTTCAAATCAAGAAAGAATTAATGCATTGAAATTGCATCATCACGATTGCATTACATACGATTAGGAATGATTATATGTTGTTATATGATTTGCATTCATGAATTATGAAAAGAATTCCAAAAAGGGAGTTTTTCTCCTTTCACGAATACAAGTAAATGAATTCAAGTTTTTACGAAATATATGACAAGCAAGATTACAAGCAAGTTTACAAGCAAGTGCCAGTTTGGCAAACAAGTTTACAAGAACATGAATCATGCATATTTATGTGGGTTTGCGGTGTCCCTCAAGAATAGTCAAGTGCACATTGACTCACGAAAAGGCTTCTCCCACTTGCCCGACTGCGGCACAGGGTTTCTCACAAGGATTTCCTCACGAAACTACGTCTACACATCAACATTTCGATGGCATGTGTAGTACATCACGAACCAGGGACAACCCAAACCATTATGTTATGTTATGTGTTTTATGATCTGTATTATGAATCATGCATCACGAATTGTTCAAGAATCAAGCATTTTCAAGACAATGACTCATACATGCTCAATTGTTATGATTTCAATAAGTACCACGACAATGAGTTATTTTTGAATACTTTTACTTATCGCTATATTATAAATATGTTCCCACGAGTTTTATAGCTCACCTCCTTTAATCTCCCCCATTCAGGTGACGAGCAAGAGATCGAGTGAGTCACGAGTTACGGTAGCACTCCAATTTCATTATATTATGTTTGTTTATTTTCCATGCTATGTTTTCGGAAGTCAAGACTTTAGTTGCGTTTCAATTATTATTGGTTCAAGGGTATTTTGTAATTTCGGCTCTTGAACTCAAAGTTGTAATTTGGTTTGAGATATTCTTAAAACTTTATGAAACTCATCTTTTGGAGCATGAATTATGCATGAAAGCAGGTTTCAAGTTTGTTTCATGTGGGCCCATCGAGTTTCCGAGGGTCGTTTTTCCGAAATTGTTTAAGTAACAGGTTTCATCCCACGCATACAGTATCACGCTCTCATTTCCGATGTTGGACTCCAGCAGCGGGGTCCAACATGTTTTGGTATTAGAGCGCCTAGGTTTTTGATATAGGGCTGCATGACATTGCTTTCAAGAAATGACTTGCATTGTTTTAGACGATTGGAATTGTTTTTGCATACTTTCAAACTTGTCTTACTTGAACTGAAGTTTTCAATGGTTTTCTATTCAAGGAGTAAACATGCCACCTCGAAGGAGAACTCGGGGAGCTACGACTCGATCTCATTCTCGTCAGGGGAGTACGGATGAATCCCATATTTCTCAGGATGCCGGGACACATTCTGTTCCGATTTCAGAGGCACCTAGTTTGCAACAAGAAGTGCCTCCTCCTATGCCTCAGGGAACTCCCATGGATCCGAGTTTCTTTCAAGCCTTTACTCAGGCTTTCACGTATGCCATGGGTCAGAGATCACAGATGTCGATGCAAGCTCCAGTAGACAGGAGTGGACAGTATGATAAGCTCCAGAAGTTTAGGGCTGTGGATTTCAATGGGACTACAAATCCCGAAGAGGCTGAAGCATGGTTGAAAAGGACCGAGAGGGTTCTAGTTCAGATGAGGTGCTCAGATGAGGACAAGCTAGATTATCTGATCGATCATTACGAGGAGATGCCTTTGCATTGGTGGGAGTCAGTGCCTCATAGTCAGGTTGTTCCTTCGGTGCTGACATGGAGGGACTTTGTAGAAGTGTTTCGGAAGAAGTATCTCTCCAAGGTTTATGTGCAAGAGAAGGCTAGGGAATTTCTGAACCTCATGCAGAGAGACATGAGTGTGAGCGAGTATGAGCTGAAGTTCACACAGCTTTTACGATATGCAGCAAACATTGTGGCAATAGAGGAATACAAGTGCATGCAAGTTTGAGGAGGTCTTCACTGGGGATCGTGGAGAAAGTCCCGATCCATAATTTTGTGACTACCCGGTTGGTGGATCTTGCTCTCGAGTTGAGCGGAGAATATCAGAAATGAAGCGAACAAGAAGAGGAAGAGCAAGGAGCAGATTTTCAGGAAGGGTACTAGTGCTCCATTGCCTGAGAGGAGTACGAGGAGCTCTCACAGTCAGAGTGAAGTGGGTAGCAGTGGGGCTACTAGGAACAAGCGGTAAAGGCATTTGAGGAAAGCTTCTAATGTGGGGGCGCCATGAGAAAGGTGAAGAAGTGGTTCAACTATCCCTTATGTGACCAGTGTGGGAAGCATCATCAGGGAGAGTGCCTCAGATCACTTGGAGTTTGTTTCAGATGCGGAAAGAAGGGGCATATAGCCAGGCATTGTCCAGAGGCACCGAGACAAGAGGGGTCGTAGTTTCAAGTTCCAAGGCATGCAGAGACAGTGGGAACCAGGCCAGTTACTGAGGTAGGCAGCTCTGGGACTGCAAGGAAGACTGTTCCTCCAGAAGGCCAAGGGTGCGCCGCAAGAGTGTTTACCATGACGTGGAGGAAGCCGCAGCCGCACTTTGAGGTTGTCACGGTATGGCTCGCTTATTTGATTCAGCAGATCTTTGTTTTGATTGATTACGGTTCCACGACTCTTTTGTTTCATGAGCATAACATTGCATGATGTGAGTTACGTGCCTTTGGATAGGCCTTTGGTTGTTAGTACTCCTCTAGGGAGGAATGTGGTGATCAGTCAGGTGTATGAGCAGTGTGAGCTTTTTATTGATGGTGCTAGATTGGTAGTGGACTTACTACCGCTAGACCTTAGAGGGTTAGATGTTATCCGGGATGGATACCATGGAGAAGTATCTCGCCAAGCTGGATTGTGGTCGGAAAGAGGTAGAGTTTGATCTGAGCAATGGTGAGAAGGTGATCTTCAGAGGAGTCAGGAAGACACCATCACCAAGATTGATTTCAGCTCTGTTAGCTGAAAGGATGATGGGCCAAGGGTGTGAAGCTTTCTTGGAACATGTTGTAGATGCCGATGTGCATGAAGGGAAGTTAGATGATTTCTCGGTTGTGAGGGAGTTTCCAGATGTTTTCCTAGATAAGTTACCAGGTTTGCCGCCGGTGAGGGAAATCGAGTTTGCCATTGACTTGATTCCCGGAATCGCGCCAATTTCGATATCGCTGTACAGGATGGCTCTAGCTGAGTTGAGGGAGCTTAAGGAACAGTTGGAGGAACTGTTAGAGAAGGGGTATGTCAGGCCTAGTTCGTCTCCTTGGGGAGCACCAGTTCTGCTTGTTAAGAAGAAGGATGGATCATGGCGGATGTGCATTGACTATCGGAGACTCAACAAGGTGACAATTAAGAACAAGTATCCGTTGCCACGGATTGATGCTCTGTTTGATCAGCTGCAGGGAGCACGGGTCTTTTCCAAGATCGATCTCAGGTCAGGCTATCATCAGCTCAGAATCAAGGAGTCTGATGTAAGCAAGACAGCATTCAGGACCCGTTATGGGCATTATGAGTTTTTGGTTATGCCTTTCGGCTTGACCAATGCTCCAGCTGCTTTCATGAATCTCATGAATAGGGTCTTCAAGGATTTTCTGGATCAGTTTGTCATAGTGTTTATAGATGACATTCTGGTGTATTCTAAGAGTGAAGAAGAACATGAAGAGCATCTCAGGATTGTTTTGCAGACTCTTAGAGAGAGAGAGCTTTATGTCAAGTTCAGCAAGTGTGAGTTTTGGCTTCATGAGGTGACATTCCTTGGACATGTGATTTCGCAGGATGGTGTACATGTTGATCCGAGGAAAGTTGAAGCAGTAGTGAGTTGGCATGCACCCAAGACAGTGACAGAGGTACGGAGTTTTCTGGGTCTAGTAGGTTACTACAGGAGGTTTGTAGAAGGATTCTCCATGATAGCTGCTCCAATGACCAAGCTATTGAGGAAGAATCAGAAGTTTAACTGGACTGATGAGTGCCAGAAGAGCTTTGAGGAGCTCAAGCACAGGCTGACAAGTGCTCCAGTGCTGATTTTGCCTTCTGGTGATGAGGGCTATTGTTAGGCCCCGAATTTTTTTATGATGTCATTAAGCATGATTTGTGGTAATTATGTGATTAAGCTTAATTTGAGTTAATTGAGGGTATTTTGGGAAGTTACTTATGTTAGCATAGATTTGGGCTTATCTAAGAGGGGTAAGTTGGTCTTTTCCCATGCCTTAGGTTAAGAGGAGAGAAACGAAGAAGAGGGAAAGGAAGAAAGAAAAAAGAAGAGGAAAAGAAGGAGGAAGCGCCGTCGAGAGGAGGAAGAAGAGAAGAAGAAAGAGTTTGCGATTTCAGTGGTTTCGACGATTTTAAAGCTTCAATCGGTAAGTTTAAGTCCTTTCTATCTTGTTTATGGTTGGATTAAATCTTAGGATCGTGTGGATTAAGTAGAATCGACGATTTAGGGTTTTGAGTGGGAAAATTTTGGGGAAATCGTTGGGTTAATGATTTTAGGATGGATTGGAAGCTTAGAATGGGTTAGAACTGTGGTAGAGAGCTTGATCTATGCCTTACATATGTTGCATTTGAGTTTAGGACAGAATCGATCTTGGGTTATGCAGAAATCTGGGTTTCGAAGTCAAGCTCCAGACCCGCACGTCGCGACGTGCGTATGAATAGCGTCGCGATGTGTGGGGAAGGGAGCCACGTCGCGACGTTTAAATAATTTTACAATTATTCGTCGCGATGCGTGGATCGCAGGAGTCGTCGTGACGTGTGATTTTTGTTTGCCGCGGCGAGTAGGGTCGTTCGTCGCAACGAGAGTCTCTTCGTCGCGGCGAGCCCCCTTTTTCCGAAAATGAGAATTGTTCATTTTTGGGCATATCTTTTGGTGTAGATGTCCAATTGAGGTGATTTTTGAGCCGTTGTGAACTAGAGATCAGGGGCTACAAGTTGTACGAAGAAGGGAACTTCAAAAATTATTTTGAAGGGTTCGAAATTTTAGGAGGAGGTCGAATGGAGATTTTTAATGCTTTATTTTGACTCTTCAAGCTTTGATTATTTTATGTGGATATTGATTGGGTAGAAACTTGGTTGTTTTAGGAAACCAAGGTGACCCAATTTCATCATGAAGGAAGGACATTCGTGAATTGGATTCTCAGCGATCTTAGGTGGGTAATATATTTATAGTTATTGTGTGATTAGGCAATTTCTTGCTATGTATGAATATATGTTATATGTTATGCATGATTAAATGTGATGAATTGAATGACTTTGATTATCATATATTTGGAAAGAAGCATGAAAATTGATAGCATTACATAGATTTTGAGCATGTTATGCCTAGACTTGATCATGGCATTTTGACTAAATGCAAGATATGAAAGAATATCATATGATGAAATGATTATGAGCATGATTATGTGCTTTTGTTTGGGCGAGAGTGGAACCATTTCGTTAAATCACGCACGTAGACAAGAGCCTTCTCTGGCTGCCGCTTGTGGCATATGAGCTCGAATGGACTCATTTAGATTCGAGTTAAATTTCGGTTTCTCCCTTTTGTTTCCATGGAACCTCGAGCCATTGTGATGTACATTGCATATGTGAATTGATCATTGTGAAGCATACTTTGTGACATAATTACGGATTGAATTAATTGTATTGATTGCATAAACTGTTTGAGTAGTATATGAATATTTGAATTAAAGTATGTATATATATATAATATATATACATTCATATGCTGGGATTTGTGCTAATTGCCGATGGCTATAATTATATTAGCCACTGAGCTGTGTAGCTCAACCCATTATCTTTTGTTGGACCCCGAACTTTTGATGATAATTAGAAATATAACAATGAATATTCATGATAAAGAAATTGGTGAGACAATTTATGAATTTAAGAAAATTTGCTGAAATTAAGAAAAATTTATGAGAAAAGAATTGTTTAGTTTAGAGGACTTTGATATTTGAATGAATTTATATGGATTATGAGAGGAAAGTGGATGAGTTGACTGAAATGAAGCGAAATAGCAAGAATTAGAAAGAAAAAGTGTGAAAATTTGAAGGATTTAGAAAGTTTGACTTTTTGGAGAGAGAATGTTTGACTTTGAGAGTTGACTTATGATTTAGGCAAAATTTGATAAAATGTTCTTCTGAAAACTTGTAGGTTATGTTAAGAGATTTTGTGGACATAAAGTTTGTAATTTTCGATATCGGGAGTGAAAGTTATGATCATCAAAGTTTATGTTTGATCGGGTTTGACTTTTATATTGGTTGGAACTTTGGTGAGAAATTAACCTAGTTAGAGGTTAATTGAGCTTTGATATTTTCATGAAAATTGAAGGATTTGTTTTGATCTTTATTTCGATATAAAGTATGAAAATTTTCGATCTCGGAATATTAAGTATGATTTTTACAAGTTTGTATAGAGGATAGTATCTTTGTGGGAAAATGGACTCTGTAGGAGTTGAATTGAGTTTATGTTCTTCTTGGAAGATTTAGAGCTTCTCTCAAGCTTTCTATAGAGACTAAGTTTGTCAAAATTGGAGTTCGGGATTAAGAGTTATGAATTTGGAAGTTTTGATAATAAGTAGAAAATAAAATAAAAAATAAAAAATTGGATGTTGGCTGCGGCGCCTCGCTAGGCGACGGCTCGCCTCGGCGAGGAGGGCCCGCTCTCGCCTCGCGAGGGCAGGCTCGCCTCATGAGCAATGCGTCTCGCAAGGCGACGCCGCCTAGCGAGCCTGCTTCGCCTCGCGAGGCAAGGCTCGCCTCATGAACAGGCGTTCAGCGCCCTTCCCAAGCTGTTTTCTTCTTAAATTCTTGATTTCTTTGTTTTCAATCCGACCTTTGCTCACTATTTTGCCTATATCTTTCCGTCCGACATCCGATTGAGTTGATTCTTTTTCGTTGGATTCCTAAGACAATGAATTTCATTTTATAAGAAATTTGTGAACTTTTGAGATTAAATTAATGGTGATTAATTTAATCAAAGTGAGTCGGGAAATTTTCGAGCATGATTCAGTGTTTTGTGAAATTCGGGATCTGTAGAGATCCGATTGAATCGATTCTTGAGGCGAAATAAAGATAAGACAAGGGCTACAAATCATATGAAGACATGAAATGTCAATTTTGCCCTTAGGACTTTTAATTTTTGAATTTAAGTTCGGATTGGGGTGTAATTTTGGATTAGGAACACTGTGAGTAATTTGAGTATAACTTTGGATCTGGGAATTGAAATGAGACGATTCTTATTTTGAATTAAACTAGAGACATAAGGATACAATTGTTATGAAGACATTGAGTTTCAATTCTGGGATTAAGAATGTGAATTTTGGGACTGAAATAATCGTACATAAGAAATGCGTTAGAATATGGATTTTCCCTTATTTTGCACATAACTTTTGATGTAGTGCTCGGAATTGAGCGCGGTCAGTGGCGTTGGATTCGTATGAGTGAGAGGAACATTTCTCGAGAAGGAAGTTTTGACAAATTCTTTCAAATCGATGGTGCGAATCAAACCGCAAGTAAGCGTAACTTTAAGTTTTGAATGGAGGGCAATTTGGTCATTTGACCTTCATTTAATGAAACACATATATGGATGTCATTTTGGCTTATTAAAAGCCACGAAAGTGGCTGGAATTACAGAAGAGAGAAAGAGAAATAAGAAAGAAGAAAGAAGTAGAAGTTTGGTGATGGAGGAAAGATGAAAGAGAAAGATATTTTCGATTTTTTCTACTTGTTTCTTAAGGATTTTGGGTTGGTTCCAAGAGAGAGAAAGATAGAGGAGCTTAAGAGCTTCCTTTTAAGCCAAAAAAATTCAAATTTGGATGAGAAAGAGGTAAGAGAAATTTTTCTACTTTGAGATTTTGATTAATTTTTGGTTTAGAATTATGACATATAAGATGAGTTTGTGGATTGTGGAATTAATTTTGAAATATATGCTTTAGGCTGGGTTTAATTTTGGAACGTCTTAGGATTCCCAACGCGATTATGTTCATTCGATAAGTTTTCTTTGATTATTGTTTAGGATGTCGGATGTATGCCTTTGATTTCGTTTAAGCTTTGCAATCATTCGTTTGATTCGATTAGTATTTGCTTATTTGCATTTGCTTCCGCCGCTACTTTTGGATTTTGTTCGCTTCGCATTTTGTTTCGATTCGACATTTCGTTTTCCGTTACATTTGCGATGTGCTTTGTTTTTCGATTGAAATTTCGATCAAAATTTCCTTCTCTTCGCTTAGTTTGCTTGGTTTAGATGCTCGCTTATGTAGTTGGGTCTCGGTCCCAACATCTTTCCCCTCCTCAGGTGCAGATCAGGACGATCGTTGACTTTGCGCGGCATCGGAAACTTCAGACAAATTAGGAGCTTTGTATTAAGTTAGTATTTTGTTGGCCCTCCGAGCATATTAACATTGAGCATACTCATGTATTTTTGGATTTAGATTTCATTTTGTATTTTGTGAGAATACTTGTTGACTTTTCTTAATTTGCAAATATATAAAATCCCTATGGTTATAGGGTCTTTAATGTATGGTTGTGTATGTTCTGGCAATGTATGTATGTATTAATTGATCGTTTGTGCCTAAATGTTGGGATGGGTCCGCGATTTGGGGCGCTCGGCGGGGGCGCGACCCGAGGGGCCGCCTCGAGATTCGGAGATACGGGGCCCAGGCCCAACATGTTTGGTATCAGAGCGCCTAGGTTTAGGTGTCCTTGGCTTAGAATGCATAATAGGATTGTGTGATATATGATTACTTGTTGCATTGTTACGTGACATGCATATCATGCATACATGTAGATTGTCATATAGCTAATTCTTAGTGTTTCCATTTGAAGGAGCGATGCCACCTCGTAGAAGGACACGAGGAGCTATCAAGGGTCTGCTTTTTGACTCTCCGACTAGGGAGGAGAGAACCGATGGTCTGAGCCCAATGCATGTTGAGGCTTACGTGGGGCTGAGAGTGAGTCCGTGCGTTCACGACTCGAGAATCGCCGATTCCGCCAGGCAAGTGCCCCGATTTGATCAAGGATGTTTGAGCCTTTACTCGGGCATTTGTTCAAAGCATGGGCGGATGCCACATACTCTCCGCCCGATTAAGAGGGGAAAACAATTGACAAGTCGAGAAAGTATGGAGCAGTGGACTTCTTTGGGACGGTGATCCCGAGGAAGGCGAGATATGGTTGCGGAGGACGAGCGGGTGATGGATCGATGGATTGTGAGGAGGACGAGAGAGTTGTATATGCTGCCGACTTGTTGCGTGGAGATGCTCAGACTTGGTGGGAGACCGTGTCGAGCGATCAGATGAGGCCGATGGGGTTGGCATGGCAGATTTTGTGGGTGCGTTCAAGAAGAAATATCTGCCGAGGTTTATGTCCAAAGAAGCGGAGGGAGTTTTGAGTCTCACCTCGAGAGGATATGACGATTCTTGAGTATGGCGCCTGGTTCACGCATGTTGTCCCAGTATGCTTGATTTGATGTTGGCGAGGCCGCCGGATGTAAATCGATTTGAGTCGGGACTACATTTGGCCATCAGAGAGAAGGTGATTGTGCAGAATTTCAGTGACTTTCAGCAGTTAGTTGAGGTAGCTCTTCGGGTGGAGAACATAGAGAATATCAAGAGTGCTGTGAATAAGAAGAGGAAGGGCAGAGAGCAGTTCCGGAGAGGAGGTAGCACTAGTACTCCTATGCCAGACAGGAATGCTAGGAGCTTTCCAGCTCAGTCTGAGGAGAGGAGCAGTGGTGCCAGTCGGCCGAGGCCGATGAGGACTTCTATTATTTCTCACCAAGCTTCTACGGTGGGCGGCAGTAGGAGGGGAGATGGGGACAAGTCATCAGTTCCTAAGTGTGAGCACTGTGGTCAGTTTCATGGTGGAGAGTGTTACCGATTGACGGGTGCATGCTTCAACTATGGACAGAAAGGACACAGGGCTAGAGAGTGTCCTCACCGTCCCAGAGAGAGGGATCTCGAATCAGCTCTAGGAGGGCGAGAGGCGTGGGTTAGAGGACTTCGACAGAGGTGGGCGCCTGATCTTGCCAAGAGGGTGAGTCTTCGGGAAGACCGAGAGGCGTGCACCGCCGTGGTGTTTGCTATGACGGGAGGATCAGAGGCGCGCAGATGTTGTTCTTGGTATGGCTCGATTGTTTTCTGATGATGTGCTTGTGTTGATTGATCCAGGTTCTACTCACTCGTTTGTGTCGTCGAGTAGACCTGTGTGTGATATGGTTGCGAGTCCGTTGGATACTCCACTGATGGTGAGTACTCCGATCGGTCAGTATATTGTGGTTAGTCAGGTGTTCAGAGATTGTGAGATTTGTATTGATGGAGCACTTCTAGTGGTAGATTTGATGCCACTGAAGATGGGAGGCTTGGATGTGATTTTCGGTATGGATACCTTGGAAAGGTACAATGCCCGATTGGATTATAGGAAGAAGACAGTATAGTTTGAATTAGATGATGGCAGCAGAGTAATGTTTTCTGGGGATAGAAAAGCAAGTCCGCTTCATTTGTTTGACTTTGTCGTAGAGAAGATGTTGAGGTCAGGATGTGAGGCGTTTTTAGCTTATGTGATGGATTCCAGAGCAGGCAGAGGGAAGTTAGAGGATATTCCAGTAGTTAGGGATTTCTCGGATGTCTTTCCCGAGGAATTGCCTGGACTACCGCCAGCTCGGGAGATCGAGTTTCCGATCGAGCTTTTGTCAGGTTCAACCCCGATTTCGATTCCGCCTTATAGGATGGCTCCGGCGGAATTGAAAGTGTTGAAGGAGCAGTTAGAGGAGTTGTTAGAGAAGGGATATATTCGCCTGAGTTCCTCGCCTTGGGGAGCTCCGGTTCTTTTTGTGAAGAAGAAGGATGGATCTTTGAGGATGTGTGTGGACTACAGGAAGTTGAATCAGATTACGGTGAAAAATCGGTATCCGCTTCCTCGCATTGATGACTTGTTTGATCAATTGAAAGGAGCGAGTCTTCTAAGATAGACTTGAGATCGGGTTATCATCGATTGAGGATTAAGGAGTCGGATGTGCCAAGTGCGCTTTCGGGACTCGTTATGGGCACTTTGAGTTTTGGTGATGCCTTCGGATTGACAAATGCTCCAGTGACTTTATGGATTTGATGAATCGGTGTTCAAGCCATTCTTGGACCAATTTATCATTGTCTTCATTGATGATATATTGGTGTATTCCAAGAGTGATCGGGAGCATAAGGAGCATTTGAGGATTTCTTTGGAGACTTTGAGGGTAATGAGTTGTATGCCAAATTCGAGAAATGCGAATTGTGGCTGAGAGAAGTTTCCTTTCTTGGGCATGTGATCTCCGAGCAGGGAGTGCATGTGGATCCGAAGAAGATAGAGGCTATAGTGAATTGGGAGGCGCCGAAGAATGTAGCAGAGGTGAGGAGTTTTCTGGGTTTGGCAGGCTACTACAGACGGTTTGTGAAGGGATTTTCGATGATATCCGCTCTGATGATGAAGTTGTTGAGAAAGAATCAGAAGTTTGTCTGGAGTGAGGAGTGTCATAGGAGCTTCGAGGAGCTTAAGCGCAGATTGACGAGTGCTCCGATTCTGGTTTTGCCTTCTAGAGATGAGGGCTATTCGGTGTACAGTGATGCTTCGAGGAAGGGTCTTAGGTGTGTTTTGATGCAGGGAGATCGGGTAATTGCATATGCTTCGAGGCAGTTGAAGCCTTATGAGCTGAATTATCCGACGCATGATTTGGAGTTAGCCGCGGTGATATTTGCCTTGAAGATTTGGAGGCATTATTTGTATGGAGTTCAGACTCGGATCTTTACTGATCATAAGAGTCTGAAGTATTTGTTGAGTCAGAAGGAATTGAATTTGAGGCAGCGGAGGTGGTTGGAGCTACTAAAAGATTATGATTTGCTGATTGAGTATCATCCGGGCAAGGCCAATGTTGTGGCGGATGCCTTGAGCAGGAAGTCGTCGATTGCTCATGTTCTATCGGTTTATCTTCCTTTATTGGAAGAGATGGCTAAGCTTAGGATAAGCTTGACGCAGAAGAGCCGGATTGTCTTCCGCTAATTTTTGAGTTAGCCGATCTTTGAAGGAAAGGTTAGGGATTTGCGAGCTCGGGATGCAAACTTGAGCAAGCTTCGGGATGAGATTGAGAATGCTAAGATTTCGATATAGAGGTGAGGGACGATGGGTGATGTGGTTGGGAGTAGGTTGTGTATTAGGACAAAGGGAGATTAAGGATGAGATTATGGATGAGGCACACAACGCGCCTTATTTCATGCATCCAGTAGCACCAGGATGTATCGGGATTTGAGAGAGCACTTTTGGTGGAAAGGTATGAAGAGGATATAGCGAGTTAGTTCGATCAAGAAGTGTCTAGGGTGTCAGCAAGTCAAGGCTGAACACCAGGCACCTTCGGGCCAATTGAGACCGCTGCCTATTCCGGAGTGGAAGTGGCAGCGAGTGACGATGGACTTTTTGATGGGTTTGCCCAGGACCAGCAGGAGGCATGATGCCATTTGGGTGATTGTGGATAGGTTGACCAAGTCAGCCCACTTTTTGGCGATTCGACAGACTGATTCTTTGCATGTGTTAGCAAAGAAGTATATTGATGAGATAGTGAGACTGCATGGGATTCCAGATTCGATCGTGTCTGACAGGGATCCTCGGTTTACTTTAAGATTTTGGGGCAGTTTGCAGGATGCTTTGGGTACCAAATTGCATTTTAGTACAGCGTTTCACCCTCAAACGGATGGTCAATCTGAGAGGACCATTCGGACTCTTGAGGGGATGCTTCGAGCTTGTGTGATGGATTTTCGAGGAGCATGGGATGAGCATTTGCCGTTGGTCGAATTTGCTTATAACAATTCGTACCATTCGAGCATTCAGATGGCTCCGTATGAGGCATTGTATGGGCGGAGGTGTAGGACTCCGATTTGTTGGGATGAAGAAGGAAAGAGACAATTGGAAGGACCAGAATTGATTCAGACGACGATTGAGAAAGTCAATTTGGTTAAGCAGAGGCTTAAGGCAGCATAGGATAGGATGAAGAGTTATGTTGATGCTCACCGAAAGGAGATGGAGTATGAGGTCGGTGAGAAGGTGTTCCTTAAGACATCTCCTTGGAAGGGAGTATTGAGATTCGACAAGAAGGGGAAGTTGAGTCCGAGGTATGTGGGTCCTTATGAGATCCTTGAGAGGATTGGACCACTCGCCTACAGGTTGGCGTTACCTCCGGAGTTGTCGCAGATTCATGATGTGTTCCATGTGTCTATGTTGAGAAGATATAGATCGGATCCATCGCATGTTATTCAGACTAGTGAGGTTCAGTTGAGGGATGATTTGAGCTACGAGGAGCTTCCAGTGCAAATCTTAGATACTAAGGACAAGGTCCTCAGGAACAAGACGGTTCAGTTGGTCAAGGTCCTATGGAGGAATCATTCAGTAGAGGAAGCTACTTGGGAGCCATTGGAGGCTATGCGGGAGAAGTATCCGCATCTCTTCGATAATTCAGGTAAATTTCGAGGACGAAATTTCTTTTAAGAGGGAGAGAAATGTTAGGCCCCGAATTTTTTTATGATGTCATTAAGCATGATTTATGGTAATTATGTGATTAAGCTTAATTTGAGTTAATTGAGGGTATTTTGGGAAGTTACTTATGTTAGCATAGATTTGGGCTTATCTAAGAGCGGTAAGTTGGTCTTTTCCCATGCCTTAGGTTAAGAGGAGAGAAACGAAAAAGAGGGAAAGGAAGAAAGAAAAAAGAAGAGGAAAAGAAGGAGGAAGCGCCGTCGAGAGGAGGAAGAAGAGAAGAAGAAAGAGTTTGCGATTTCAGTGGTTTCGACGATTTTAAAGCTTCAATCGGTAAGTTTAAGTCCTTTCTATCTTTTTTATGGTTGGATTAAATCTTAGGATCGTGTGGATTAAGTAGAATCGACGGTTAGGATTTTGAGTGGGAAAATTTTGGGGAAATCGTTGGGTTAATGATTTTAGGATGGATTGGAAGCTTAGAATGGGTTAGAACTGTGGTAGAGAGCTTGATCTATGCCTTACATATGTTGTATTTGAGTTTGGGACAGAATCGATCTTGGGTTATGCAGAAATTTGGGTTTCGGAGTCGAACTCCAGACCCGCACGTCGCGACGTGCGTATGAATAGCGCCGCGACGTGTGGGGAAGGGAGCCACGTCGCGACGTGTAAATAATTTTACAATTATTCGTCGCGACGCGTGGATCGCAGGAGTCGTCGCGACGTGTGATTTTTGTTCGCCGCGACGAGCGTCTCTTCTTCGCGGCGAGCCCCCTTTTTCCGAAAATGAGAATTGTTCATTTTTGGGCATATATTTTGGTGTAGATGTCTAATTGAGGTGATTTTTTAGCCGTTGTGAACTAGAGATCAGGGGCTACAAGTTGTACGAAGAAGGGAACTTCAGAAATTGTTTTGAAGGGTTCGAAATTTTAGGAGGAGGTCGAATGGAGATTTTTAATGCTTTATTTTGACTCTTCAAGCTTTGATTATTTTATGTGGATATTGATTGGGTGGAAACTTGGTTGTTTTAGGAAACCAAGGTGACCCAATTTCATCGCAAGAGGAAGGACATTCGTGAATTGGATTCTCAAGCGATCTTAGGTGGGTAATATATTTATAGTTATTGTGTGATTAGGCAATTTCTTGCCTATCTATGAATATATGTTATATGTTATGCATGATTAAATGTGATGAATTGAATGACTTTGATTATCACATATTTGGAAAGAAGCATGAAAATTGATAGCATTACATAGATTTTGAGCATGTTATGCCTAGACTTCAGTCATGGCATTTTGACTAAATGCAAGATATGAAAGAATATCATATGATGAAATGATTATGAGCATGATTATGTTCTTTTGTTTGGGCGAGGTGGAACCATTTCATTATGCGTGCACGTGACAAGAGCCTTCTCCGGCTGCCGCTTGTGGCATATGAGCTCGAATGGACTCATTTAGTTCGTGGTTAAACTTGGTTTCTCCTTTTGTTTCCATGGAACCCATGAGCCATTGTGATGTACATTGCATATGTGAATTGATCATTGTGAAGCATACTTTGTGACATAATTACGGATTGAATTAATTGTATTGATTGCATAAACTGTTTGAGTAGTATATGAATATTTGAATTAAAGTATGTATATATATATAATATATATACATTCATATGCTGGGATTTGTGCTAATTGCCGATGGCTATAATTATATTAGCCACTGAGCTGTGTAGCTCAACCCATTATCTTTCCCTCCTCAAAAGTGCGGATCGGGACGATCGTTGACTTTCTTGCAAGCATCGGAAACTTCAGACAAATTAGGAGCTTTGTATTAAGTTAGTATTTTGTTGGCCCTCCGAGCATGTTAACATTGAGCATACTCATGTATTTTTGGATTTAGATTTCATTTTGTTTTTTTTTATAATTGAGAATACTTGTTGACTTTTCTTAATTTGCAAATATATAAAATCCCTATGGTTATAGGGTCTTTAATGTATGGTTGTGTATGTTCTGGCAATGTATGTATGTATTAATTGATCGTTTGTGCCTAAATGTTGGGATCGGGTCTGCGGTTTGGAGCGCTCGGCGGGGGCGCGACCCGAGGGGCCGCCTCGGGATTCGGGGATACGGGGCCCGGGCCCAACAGCTATACCATGTACAGTGATGCCTCGAGGAAGGGTCTAGGTTGTGTATTGATGCAAGGAGACAGGGTGATAGCTTACGCTTCCAGGCAACTGAAGCAGTATGAGTTGAATTATCCGACTCATGATTTGGAGTTGGCAGCAGTGATCTTTGCCTTGAAGATTTTGAGGCATTATCTTTATGGCGTTCAGACAAGGATCTTCACATATCACAAGAGTCTCAAGTACTTACTGAGCCAGAAGGAATTGAATTTAAGGCAGAGACGGTGGATTGAGTTGCTCAAGGACTATGATTTGTTGATTGAGTACCATCCAGGCAAAGCGAATGTAGTGGCTGATGCTTTGAGCAGGAAGTCTTCTATTGCTCATGTTCAGGCAGTTTATCTTCCTTTATTGGAAGAGATGGCCAAGCTTAAGATAAGCTTGAAGTAGGAGGAACCAAATTGCCTCCTAGCAAATTTCAGAGTAAGGCCTATACTCAGAGAGAAGGTTAAGGAGTTGCAGGCACAGGATGCAAATTTAAGCAAGCTTAGGGAGGAAATTCAGAATGGTAAGGTTTCTGAAGTCGTAGTGAGAGATGATGGACTCATGACAGTGAGGTACAGACTTTGTATTCCAGATAACAGGGAAGTTAAGGATGAGATTTTGGATGAGGCACACAATGCGCCTTATGCCATGCACCCAGGTAGTACCAGGGTGTACAGAGATTTAAGAGAGCATTTATGGTAGAAGGGCATGAAGAGGGATGTAGCAGAGTATGTCAGTAAGTGTCTCGTGTGTCAGCAAGTCAAGGCTGAACACCAGGCACCTTCAGGCAAGTTGAGGTCATTGTCCATTCCCGAGTGGAAGTGGCAAAGAGTAACCATGGATTTTCTGATGGGTTTGCCCAAGACTAGTAGGAAGCATGATGCCATATGGGTTATTGTGGATCGGTTGACGAAGTCAGCCCATTTTCTGGAAATCAAGCAGACCGATTCATTGCATGTGCTAGCCAAGAAGTATATTGATGAGGTAGTAAGATTGCATGGAATTCCAGATTCTATAGTTTCTGACAAGGATCCTCGGTTTACTTTGAGATTTTGGGGAAACTTGCAGGAAGCTTTAGGTACTAAGCTGCATTTTAGTACGACATTTTACCCTCAGACGGATGGTCAATCTGAGATAACCATTCGGACACTTGAGGGGATGTTCAGGGCATGTGTGATGGATTTCAAGGGAGCTTGGGATGAGCATTTACCATTGGTCGAATTTGCTTATAATAATTCGTACCATTCGAGCATTCAGATGGTTCCATATGAGGCTTTGTATGAAAGGAGGTGTAGAACTCCGATATGTTGGGATGAGGAAGGAGAGAGGAAACTGGTCGGACCAGAGTTGATCCAGATGACTGTTGATAAAGTCAATCTGGTTAAGCAATGCTTAAATGCAGCCAGGATAGGATGAAGAGTTACACTGATGCTCATCGGAAGGAGATGGAGTATGAAGTTGGTGAGAAAGTGTTTCTCAAGACGTCTCCTTGGAAGGGAGTATTGAGATTTGGCAAGAAAGGAAAGTTGAGTCCAAGATATGTAGGTCCCTATGAGATTCTTGAGAGGATTGGACCACTAGCTTATAGGTTAGCATTGCCGCCAGAGTGTTTCCATGCTGAGGAGGTACAGATCAGATCCTTCTCATGTCATTCAGGTTTCAGAGGTTCAGTTAAGAGACGACTTGAGTTATGAGAAAATCCCAGTAGAGATTTTGAACACAAAGGAAAAGGTCCTCAGGAATAAGACAGTTCAACTCGTTAAGATTCTGTGGAGGAACCATTCAGTGGAAGAAGCCACGTGGGAGCCCTTGGACGCTATGACAGAGAAGTATCCAAGTCTTTTCGATGATTCAGGTAAATTTCGAGGACAAAATTTCTTTTAAAAGGGGGAGAAATGTTGGGCCCCAAATTTGTTTTTCTTGATGTTATTTAGTATGAATTTATTTGAATTATGATTTATGACATAGTTTGATTTTATTGAAAGTATTAGTGGAAAATTTGGATTTAATTGAGTTTAGTAAGGAATAAATGTTTATGGAAGAGTAAAAATGTTTAAGGGCAAAATGGTCAAGGCACTTGAGTTAGGATGTTTAAGGCTAAGCAAAGGAGGGCATTTTAGTCTTTGTATCTCCTTGTAGATTTAAGGAGTTAAAGGAAAAGAGGAAAAGAAAAGAAAGAAAGAAGAAATAGAAAGAAGAAGAGAAGAAACGAAGAAGAGAGTCGGCAGAGAGAGGAGAAGAAGAAGAGAAAAAGAGAAAGCTTAAGTTGGTAGATTTCGACAGATTTCAAGCATTCTTCAGGTAAGTTAAACTCTTCTACTCTTGTTTAGGTTGAATTAAACCCTAGTTTTGCTTGGAATGAGTAGAAATCGATGGAGTTAGGGTTTACGGGAAAGATTTGTAGAAATGCATGGGTTGATGTGTTGTTGGTGATTTTATGTTAGAATAAGTGTAGAATGGAAGTATATGACTTGATTCAAGGGTTAGATGTGTTGTAGTTCAAAAAGGGAAGGATTTGAGGGTGAAAATGGCGGAAACTGGGTTCGGGGCGTGCAGAAGGCCACATGACGCGACATACCGAGCCGCACTCTGCGACGTACGATAGAGGGCCGCATGCATGACGTGCCAGGCAAGACGCCAAGAATGTTGAAGCCGCGATGCCACGCCGTGCCAGCAGCTCGTCATGACGAAGCGAGCCTCGTCGTGCGAGGCCGCTTTCAGCATGAGATGATTTTAGTATTTTGATCATATCTTTTGCTACAGAAGTCTTTTTGAGGTGATTTTTGAGGTGTTGTAAACTAGACACATAGAGCTACAAGTCTTGTGAAGTGATAAAGTTCTGAATCAGTTTCTAAGAATATGGAATTTTAGATGGAAGTTAAGAACGGAACTATTGTTTCAGTATGAGTTATTGAATGAGATTTTGGTTCTTATTTTAGGAGAACAAGTGAGGCAAGAGGATTAAGAGGCTCAAGAGGAAACTCATTCCTAGGAAAGAACAAGCAAGGAAATCAGGTGGGTTCTTGTTTATAATATAGTATATAAGTACTCATTGTTTTGTTCAAATCAAGAAAGAATTGATGCATTGAAATTGCATCATCACGATTGCATTACATACGATTAGGAATGATTATATGTTGTTATATGATTTGCATTCATGAATTATGAAAAGAATTCTAAAAAGGGAGTTTTTCTCCTTTCACGAATACAAGTAAATGAATTCAAGTTTTTACGAAATATATGACAAGCAAGATTACAAGCAAGTTTACAAGCAAGTTCCAGTTTGGCAAACAAGTTTTCAAGAACATGAATCATGCATATTTATGTGGGTTTGTGGTGTCTCTCACGAATAGTCAAGTGCACATTGACTCACGAAAAGGCTTCTCCCGCCTGCCCGACTGCGGCACAGGGTTTCTCACAAGGATTCCCTCACGAAACTACGTCTACACATCAACATTTTGATGGCATGTGTAGTACGTCACGAACTAGGGACAACCCAAACCATTATGTTATGTTATGTGTTTTATGATCTGTATTATGAATCATGCATCACGAATTGTTCAAGAATCAAGCATTTTCAAGACAATGACTCATACATGCTCAATTGTTATGATTTCAATAAGTACCACGACAATGAGTTATTTTTGAATACTTTTGCTTATCGCTATATTATAAATATGTTCCCACGAGCTTTATAACTCACCCCCTTTAATCTCCCCCATTCAGGTGACGAGCAAGAGATCGAGTGAGTCACGAGTTACGGCAGCACTCCAGTTTCATTATATCATGTTTGTTTATTTTCCTTGTTATATTTTCGGAAGTCAAGGCTTTAGTTACGTTTCAATTATTATTGGTTCAAGGGTATTTTGTAATTTCAGCTCTTGAACTCAAAGTTGTAATTTGGTTTGAGATATTCTTAAAGCTTTATGAAACTCATCTTTTGGAGCATGAATTATGCATGAAAGCAGGTTTCAAGTTTGTTTCATGTGGGCCCATCAAGTTTTCGAGGGTCGTTTTTTCGAAATTGTTTAAGTAACAGGTTTCATCCCACGCATACAGTATCACGCTCTCATTTCCGTTGTTGGACTCCAGCAGCGGGGTCCAACAGGTTTGAAGGACGACTTCAAGATCTACAACTTTTATGAAGACCTTAAAGAAAGATTCTATCATCTACAAGGTCAAAATTGGACCAGATGATGTAAGATGAACAGTAACCAGAAGAAGTTTTATTCTAAGACCTATTTGGAATAATTAGCATAACTTGCCCTAGAGATATTGGATCAAGATTAGTCTTAGAAGGTTCGAAAGAGAACTTCAAGATCTACAACTTTCATGAAGACCTTGAAGATATATTCTGTCATCTACGGGGTCAAAATTGGACCAGATGGTGTAAGATGAACAATGCGTAGAAGATACATTTCATCACAGAAGATACATGTCATCACCAGACGATACATGTCTCACAGACGATACACATCATCATAGACGATACACGTCATCACCAGAACATACAGTCTGTACTCCTGAGCATCTCCCCTTATAATGATCATAACTTTCGACTTTGATGTCCAAAAATTTCATACTATATACCGTTGGAAAGCTAGAAAGATAAACTACAACTTTCCGGAAGACAATTCTCCCTGATTCAACCAAGATTAATCAAGTTTTTTCCCCAAAGTCAGAACAAATTTTACCCTTATGGAAGATTTGAAAGTGAAGTCAACTATTTGGAAATATCATCAGTAAAACACAAATCATACTTCATTAACATCAAAAGATAAGAGTTTTATAAGGCTTTAATGGGCATGTATCAATATCTCAAAATCCCAAAACACAGAAGAATACATAAGCAATAATTTGCTCAAAATGCAACTAAAGTCTTGTTTTACAAAACTAGCTTAAAATACAAAAGTATGCATAATCAGAGTGATGCCTTGACCCTTGGTTACTCATTCTCATACTCTTCACTTAAAGATGGGGTGGAAATTGAGGGGGTGATCTTGAAGCTTGTGGGTAACAATTTTATAATCGGGAGTAAGCGAAAACCGTTTTAAAACTCACATTGAAGCAAGATACATATATTTCCCAAATCTCAATTTATCAACAATTCATAAGCAACTTAATTCATGCATTATCAAACTTGCCAACACATTTAAACACATAAGCATATCGGAACAGTTTGGGTGGATCCAAAACAGAACGTACTACACAATTCTCATAAGGGCCTTGTGTAACCATAAACGAAACGTACTAATGCAATCCCACATAATGGTCTTGCGTAGTCGTGAACTTATGGGAGCTCATGAAGGAGCTCCTTGCCACTAGCAGGCAGACGGGAGAAGCCTTTTGTCAAAGTGCACTTGACTTACTTAGGGGACCACCACAAACCCACATAATCATGCATTTCACATCTTGAAAACTTGTTACCCAAAATGCCACATTTTTGAAACATGATTTCATAAACTTGATATACTTTTAAAAATCATTCCCATTTTTCATTTCATAATTCATCCACAAAATTCATACACACAACATGTAGAACTTTCTCGAAGCACTTAAAGAACAACAAATGCACATTTAAAAGTATTTGAAAACATTTATTTCCCTTTTCATGAAAAGAAACATTAATGTCTTATTATTTAATTATAAAAATGTAACCCACCTTGAATTCCTTGCTTATAACTTGCTCGTATGTGCCTCTCCTTTTGCTCCTCTTATCTTTCTTGATTCCCTTTTCATGGGCAAAAATTCGAAGTTCAAATGGGTTGCAAAATTGAAGACCCACAAAGTACATTTACTAAAATTGATCCTAGAGTACCTAAACCCATGCATTCCTAAGCTTTATGAACCAAAACCGTTCCAAAAATCCAAAGCATTAAAATGCTCTTACTTTAAATCTTCACCAAATTAAGATATGTTTAGTTCAAAAGAAAGCTCTTATCTTCCTCTACCTTTTTCCCTTCTTGCACAGCCTCAAAATCTCTTTAGAAAGTTTAAAAAAGGTGAAACCCTAGCGCAACTCTCTTCTTTCCTCTCAACCACTGAAATCTCTCTTCTTTCTCTCTTTGATTTGTTATTTCACTTTCTTCTCTCCTATTTTCGTTTTCCCCCCTCTTTAGGAAGAAGAAAACACTTCTTTCTTCCCATTTTACCCTCAATGATTGAGAAAAGTCCACCTTGCGCTTCCTTTAATGCCTTATGGTTTTTAAACTTAAGTAAGCTACCCAAAATACCCTTTTATGCATTCTTACTACTTTTTAATTTAACTAACCCATGCAATAAAGCTACTAACATAGACCTAAAGAAAAACTAACTCCTAAAAAAATTTGGGGGCCAACATCCAAGGATCCTAAAGACTATCAGCTAACTAGAGAAGTAAACAGAAACCAAGAAGAAGAGCCAATAATTGAAAATGAGTTGCAATAGCAAGGATTTTTGGAACGGTTTTGGTTCGAAAAATTGCAAGCTTTATATCAATGGAAAGATAAAAACATCATCTAAACTTTCATGAAGACCACTTACTCTAATTCAAACTAAATCCATATGATGAGTGGCCTCGAAGCATAGAACACTCAAATCTATACTTAATAGCATTTTCAAAACAAAGCAAAAGAACCTTATCTTTGGAAAATCATATCTCTCAATCCCGACATCGACAAAAAGCAAACTTTATGTCCACAAAAAGCTCTCGACAGAGGCTACAATTTTTATGTTGATCATTTTCTCGAATTTTGCCTAAATCAAAAAGTCAACTTTTTCTTCAAAAAGTCAAACTTCAAGCGAACTTTGACTGATCATAACTCTCACTTCCGATATCGAAAAATATCAAACTTTATGGTTACAGAAATCTCTTGACATAAACTACAAATTTTCAGAAGACAATTTTCTCAAATTTTGCCTCAAACAAAAAGTCAACTCTCTCAAGTCAAACTTTCACAAATTTTCATTTTTTTTACACTTTCTCTCTTTATTTCTTAATTTTCAACTTAATTTCAATCAACTCATCCACTTTTGAATCTTTCTTATTTTCATTCAAAAATCGGGGTCCAACAGAAATGGCATAGCTTCTAAATCATGGAGTGCTAGTAATCCTGATATGGACAATTCTAAAGAAGATAAAGTAGGACTAACTCTCAAGGAGAAACAAGTAATAAAAAAGGAAAAGGAAAAGCCATAGAAGAACATGTGTAAAAGGCAATTAAAACTATAGCTTATTTTACAATAGTTATTAGAAGATCTAGAAGAAAAAAAGGAGTCAGCCTCTTAACTCTAATGATCTAGAAGAAAAAAAGGATTACTTAAATTCATAAAGAATAAAATGATCAATTTGAAGTTCATAAAAAAAAGGATGGGAAGGGCATACTAATCACAAAATGCACTTCAATGGCATAATAACTGTGGCTTCCAACCCCAATATGATTGAAAATCAATTTTATAGAATTAGCTCACAAGCTATCTGCCTAAGGGTAACTATAAAGGTGTCAAATCAAGAGGTATGTATCATCTTCATTTATGCTTTCAACATCAGCTTTCAAAGAGCTAATTTATGGCAGGATCTATTTTAGATTGCAATAGATAAAAATGAAAATGTACTTTAGTTGCTATTAAGAGATTTCAATAGTTCATTATACAATTTTGAAACTGAAGAGAGTGTGGGAAGCATTGGTCTTGCAAGGAATTTTAAGCATGCATCCAGAAATTAGAAGTTATAGATTTGAGAAGTCAGGGACACTTCTTCACATGAATAAGCGGTCAGCAAGGGAAATGGTTACTGATAAGGAAACTAGATAGAGCTCTGGTGAACCATAAGTGGTTGATATATGTTCAAAACTTTGAAGCAAATTTTAGAGCCTCCTAAAATATGATCACTACACCATAAAGGTACTAAAATTCACCAATAACTCTAAAATGATCTCTCCATTAAGATTTTTTAACTACCTATCAAAATGTGAAGGCTAATAAGAGATAGTAAAATAAAGATCTCCAGCAAATATAGAGGGGATGAACAATACAGATGCTACAAAAAATTATGCATCAATAGAAAAGCTCTAAAAGACCTACATAACTAAATCTCCTCTAATCACAACATAGAAATCAAGGTTACTAAGGACACTTTTTATAGGTTGAAAGAGAAACCTATCTAGATCCACATAATGAGAGGCTAAAACAATGTCGAAAGAAAGTACAGCAAGATTAACTCTTAACACTAACAACTTACCATTCAATTTTAAAGCAATATCCAAAATTTAGTGGATCGAAGAAGGTGATAAATGTAGCAAAATTTACTTCAAAACTATCTTTGCAAAAAAGCGACATGAATAGGATCAATCACATAGAGTATGAAAAAGGAAATCTAATATAGGGTCAGAATGAAGTAAAACACATAGCCAAACAATACTTCATCAAATTGTTTAGATCCAAGAAAGCCACAACCTCTACCAACTTCCCACTACAATCATTATGAAGAATATAATCATAACCGAGGAAGCTGAAGTCCTAACAAAAGAATTTTGTCAGAAGGATATAGAGGGCACTCTCAAAGGCCTAAATCCAAACAAGGCACCTGGTCCTGATGGAATGAATGGGAACTTTTTCAAAATCGCCTAGATATGGATTAGAAACCAAACCTCCAAAGTTATATAAGAATTCTTCATGATAAACACAATGTTGAAAGTTTTCAATCTTGCATTTTTTTGCCTTACGCCTAAAGCATACAATCTTAGCAAAATAAAGGATCTTAAAACAATTTCCTATTGCAATTCCATCTACAAACTCATCTCCAAAGTGCTAGTATCGAGGCTAAAACCCTTACTGAGTTCCCTAACCTCAACAACACAAGGTGCATTCATTCAAGGAAGAAATGTGGATGATAACATCATGATTGTTTTGGATTTATTCAAATGCCATATAAGAAAGAGAGTTAAAAAAATGTTTGTACAATAAAAGTTGAATTTAAGAAAGCTTTTGATTCATTAGATTGGAATTTTCTTATGCTAGCTATGGAATCTATGAGATTCCTTGGGAAATTCATGAGAGTATACAACTACAACCACTTTCAGTATACTTATTAATGGAGAAATTGCACCATTTTTGAAAGGGGAAAAAGGGACACACAAGGGGACCCTCTATTCCCTTACTTGTTTACAGTCTACATAAACCATAACATTAATACTAGTGGAGGATTCAATTATCATAAAAAGTGTAGAAACCCTAAACTATTCATCCTACCATTTGCTAATGATTTGTTGCTCTTGTTAAAAGCTGACATATCCTCATTAGGCCTAATAATCAACTTTATAAAGTAGTTCAGCAGCCTCTTAGAGATTGTAGTTAACTTTGGAAAAATTCTGCTACTATTCTCCAAGGATGTGTAACCTTTGAAGTAAAAGTTAGAGAATATAACTCATATTAAAACTACTAACACACCTTTCACTTATCTTGGAGTGCCAATCACCACTTCTAGGCCTTCATATAAAGACTACAAACATTACTAGAATAAGTGGAGAGAAAACTTAAAAACTAGTACATCAAAGACTTAAGCTATGTAGGCAAAGCTCAACTTATTAAAATTATCCTCTCTAACCTCTTCAACTGTTGGATTTCCTACTTAATTCTACCTAAAAAGTTGGTAAAAGACATTGGCATGGAGATCCACACAAAAGCTTTGGTGCTATAGTCTTTTAGAAAAATCTAAGCTACCTAAAGGAGCAAGTAGGACTGGCGATCAATTCCATTAATGTTACTAACAAAGTGCAAATTGCCAAAAGAATCTAGAAGTTGATAGTAGATAAAGAAAATCTATGGATGCAATGGATTCAAATTAAACCCCTATAGGAGAAAATTTTCTAGTTCTAGGAAGTAAAATATGGATCAATGACTCCTGGACCTAGCATAATTTACTCAAACTAAGACCTGAAGTTACACCCCATATAAAAAGCATTATTGGTGTTGGACCAATGGTGGTTGACAAATAAAAAGTCCCTTTATGTTTTGATAATTATAAAATATTTAGAATTGACTAAGAAATTATTTCAGGTTTTTAATTAAAGGATCAATGCAAAATTTCAAGTGATAAATTCCAAGGATGCAAGTGAAAAACAATGTTCAAAATTCAATCTACAAATGTCAAGGGATAAAATATCATGAAGTCAGATTATTCAGATTGTATACAACGTGCAAAATGAGATCTTAGTCAACATTATGGATAGAGATCTTCAAAGATTGAAGATTATTTGAAGATTTATCCGTTGGAGAAATTCCAGTCGACTACAAACATTTCCAGTCGACTAAAAATTACATATTTGGAAAGTGGGGCTCATTCCAGTCGACTACAAACATTTCCAGTCAACTACAAATCATTCCAGTCGACTGATTGAAGAGCGGAGAAGCAAAAACGTTTGTTCCAGTCGACTAGCACTTGTCCCAGTCGACTAGCACTTGTCCCAGTCGACTAGCACCGTCAAATGACTAGCATTCCTCGACAATCGACTAGCTTTTGTCCCAAATGACTAGGATTATACAAGATCTGATTCTGACGAAGTCAATTGATATCAAACGGTAAAGAAATATTTTTATAACGTTATGGAGTAATCTACAACGGCTAGTAGATGATCTACAACGGCTATATTGATCCAGAAGTCTGCAAATAAAAATAAGAACATCAAGAGATCAACAACTGCACTTTTTGCAAAGCATACTGATCATCGATTACTATTTTGGAGCTCTCAAATTATCTTTAGCTCATTCAATCCTATCTAGCTGTGCTGAGCTTTATCTATTTTCATTTTCAATCATTGTTATTGTGAGTTGAGTGATTAGAGGAAAAATCACTGGTGTGGTTAGATTTGTGCCGGAAATCAAATCGGTTGTAAGGTTTACTTGAGCCGAAATTCAAGTGGTTGTAAAAGTTTGCACTGAACTAAAAAGTGTATAATATAATGGTTGGCCAAATCCTAAGTTGGAGCTTAGGTAGAGGACGTAGGTCTTAGCACCGAACCTCTATAAAAATAGTGTTTGCTTTCTTCCTTACTCTTTTTCATTTGTTTAACTTTGATTATTTATTGTTTATTAATTCCGTGTTTCTTGTAGAATTCTGCGAAAAAGTTTAGACGATCTATTCAATCCCCCTTCTAGATCGCTTTCAATTGGTATCAAAGCAGATTCATCCAGGGATGGCGTTCAGTATGGCACATAACAATCTAGCGGAAGAAGGTAACACTAATAACTGTCCTCCTCTGTTTAATGGTTCTAACTATTCTTCGTGGAAAAATCCTATGAAGTACCATATCATAAGCGAGGGAGTAGAGTACTGGAAGATCATCATCTTCGGCCCACATGTTCCATTGAACGAAAACGGTCAGGTAAAGACAGAGCTGGAGTATGACGACAATGATTGGAAGCAAGCCTACATCAATGCCAAAGCAATGAAGTTAATCTATTGCGCTCTTACTGTTGAGGAGAGAAATAGAGTGAATTCTTGCACAAGTGCTCAAGAAATGTGGGAGAGGCTTCGGATCACTCACGAAGGAACCAACCAAGTTCGAGAAACCAAAATCAACATGCTACTTCATGATTACGAAATGTTTGTCATGAAGGAAGGTGAGTCTATTTCTACTATGCTTGATCGGTTTGTAGAAATTATTAATGGTTTAGGGAATCTCGGAAAGCACATGACGGATAGCGAGAAGGTGAAGAAGATCCTTCGGTCACTACCAAAAAAATGGGACTCTCAAGTCACAGCAATTATGGAGTCTAAAGATCTCAATCGTTTGGAATTCAATGCGTTGGTAGGATCACTCATAAAGTATGAGATAATCCTCAAATCAAGCAGAGGTAGAGGTAAGCCATAAAAATCTATTGCTTTTAAAGCTAACACTTCTTCTGTGGATGAAAGTGATGAAGAATTAGATGAGAAGGAAGAAGATGAAGAGCTAGCAATGTATGCTAGAAACTTGAGGAAATTTAAGGGATTACTCAAAAATAGAAAGAGAGAATTACGTGGTGGAAGAAATGATGATAAAAAGAAATACACCATGGAAAGAAGGACCAAAAGTTATGAGGAAAAGAAGAGCAATGAAGAATGCTGGAAATGTGGAAAGAAAGGACATCATGCTAGAGAATGCAAAAGTTCTTCCGTTTTTCAGAGAAATGATAAGTATGACAAAGGTAAAAAGAAAGCTAGTCTTGTAGCTACTTGGAGCGACGATGAGGAAGCTTATCAAAGCAACGATGAAAACAATTTAGCTCTAATGGCAGGAAGCTCCATGACAAGTGATGATGATGATGAGGTAATGATTATTGATCAAGATCTTAGAGATTCTTTTACTGCTTTGCCATTTGATTTTGAAGAAGCTATTGATATTAATAAGAAATTGAGAAAAAGGATAAGAGAACTTGTTGATGAAAATAGTGTTCTGCATGAAACTATTGATGATTTAGATTGTACCAAGATAGACCACTCTGCATGCCTTGCTGAAAAAGAAAATTTATCTTGTGAACTTGATATAATTAGAAAAGAGTTTTCTTATGTTGTTGGAAAATTTGTTAATGGAAATGAGAAGTTTGAAAAGATGTTTTCTTTATAAAGATACTCTATTTCTAAACATGGTTTAGGTTATGATCCTTTTGATAGAGATTACTCTTTGATTTCTAAATTCACAAAAGATGGTAAAGTTGCTAAATGTGATAGATGTTTGAGAGATGGTCATAATGAGATTGCATGTAAAAGTATTAGGAGATGTATTAATGTGAAGAAAATATGGGTAGTAAAAGGAACAAAGCTATCAAATGTAGTTTATTTGACTAAACATAATGGACCCAAAATGGCTTGGGTACCAATGAGAAGAAAAAATATTCATGATGCAGGTACAAGCAAGAAATGATAATCCACCAAGTACATGGTACATTGACCGTCGATGTTCAAGGCATATGAGTGGAGACAAGAACTTGTTTGCAGAAATCAAACCAAAGAATCAAGGGTATGTGACATTTGGAGACAACAATAAAGGTAAAGTCATTGGCATAGGTAAAGTGGGTAAGGAACCTTTGCCTACCATTGACAATGTTTTACTTGTTGATGGATTGAAACATAACCTGCTAAGTGTTTCACAATTGTGTGATATGAACTTTAAAGTGTCATTTGAATCATCTCATTGTGTAGTTAAGAAAGATGAAAATATTGCATTCATTGGTTTGAGGCATGGAAATACATATGTTGTTGATCTACATGATGATAGTTCTTTTAATAAAAAGTGTTTAGTGACATTAAAAGAAAATGCATTTTTATGGCATAGAAAATTAGGACATGCTCCATTACCTCTGATTTCTAAACTCTCTAAAAATGATTTAGTAAGAGGCTTGCCTAAGATAAAATTTGTTAAGGACCATTTGTGTGAATCATGTTTGAAAGGTAAACATATTAGAGAATCATTCAAACCAAATAAGGAAATTTGCACTTCTAGAATTTTAGAACTTATTCATATGGATTTAATTGGACCATCTAGGCATGCTAGTCTAAGTGGAAAATTATATGTTCTGGTAATAGTAGATGATTTTTTCAGATTTACTTGGGTGAGATTTCTTGCTCATAAAAGTGATGCTTTTAACGAGTTTACTAAGTGGTGTAGGTTGGTGCAAAATGAAAAGAACTTGACCATACTTGCAATAAGGACCGACCACGGTGGAGAATTTGATTGTGAACCATTCGAAAAATTATGTGATAAATATGGAATGGAACACAAATTTTCAACACCGAGGACTCCGCAACAAAACGGTGTAGTAGAAAGGAAAAATCGGTCTCTTGAAGAGATGAGTAGAACGATGCTGAATGAATATAACCTTCCTAAAGTCTTTTGGGCGGAAGCAATCAATACCGCGTGCTATGTGATAAATAGAGTACATCTGAGAAGAGACAAAAACAAGACACCTTATGAGCTATGGAAAGGTAAGAAACCAAATATTTCTTATTTTCATCCTTTTGGTTGTAAAGTATTTATTCATAATAATGGAAAGAATAATTTAGGTAAATTTGATTCAAAATCTGATATTGGTATATTTCTTAGTTATTCACTCACTAGTAAAGCATTTAGAGTATATAATAATAGAACTAGAACTGTTGAAGAAAATATTCATGTTAAATTCGATGATATGGTTTCACCCCCGAGGAAGGTTTGTTTTGATGATGATGCAGGTAATATAGAAAATGAAGTTGAAGAAAAATCAAATGATGAAGAAAAACAAGATGAAGAAGATCATGTACCTATCATGAAAACATGGGCAAAAGCAAAGAATCATCCTATGGAGCAAGTCATTGGTGGTTTAAATGATGGTTTAAGGAATAGGAGGAATACGTATGAATATATGAACAACTCAGCTTTTATTTCACTGGTAGAACCCAAAAATATTAAAGAAGCTCTTGAAGATGAAAATTGGTGTTATTATCCAAGACTTAATTGAATCAATTCAAGAGGAATAATGTGGGATTTAGTAGCTCCACCAAAGGATAAAACCATCATTGGAGTCAAATGGGTAAATAGGATAAAATATGATGAGAATGGTGAAGCAGTCAAAAACAAGTCAAGATTAGTAGCTCAAGGCTTTTATCAAGAAGAAGGACTTGACTATAATGAGACATTTGCACCAGTGGAAAGATTAGAGGCGATCAGATTATTATGTGCATTTGCTTCACATAAAAGGATTAAGTTGAATCAAATGGATGTCAAGAGTGCATTTCTCAATGGCTACATCCAAAAGGAGGTATATGTCAAACAACCACCTGGATTTGAAGACCATGAACATCCGGATTATGTTTACAAGCTAAAAAAGGCACTTTATGGATTAAAGCAAGCACCAAGGGCATGGTATGAAAGGTTAAGTAATTTTCTTATTCAAAATGGTTATGTTAGAGGTAAAGTTGATAATACTTTATTTATAAAACATGTTAATCAAGATATGTTAATTTGCCAAATATATGTTGATGATATTGTTTTTGGTGCTACTAATGAATCTTTGTGTAAAGAATTTAGTGATTTAATGCAAAGTGAGTTCTAAATGAGCATGATGGGCGAGCTTAAATTCTTTCTTGGATTGCAAATAAAGCAAAATAGAGATGGCATATTTATTCATCAATCCAAATACACTAAAGAGCTTTTAAAGAAATTCAACATGGATGGATGTAAAGTAGCAGCTACTCCAATGGCACAAATTTGGTCTTGAAAAAATCTGAATATGAAGAGGATGTTGATCAAAAACTCTATAGAGGTATGATCGGCTCTCTTTTATATTTAACTACTTCTAGACCAGATATAATGTTTGCTACGTGTTTATGTGCTAGATTTCAATCCTGTCCTAAAATTTCTCATTTGTCTGCTTGCAAAAAAAATTTCAGATATTTGAGTAAAACTGTTAATCATGGTTTATGGTATCCTTGTTGTGATTCTTTTGATTTATATGCATATAGTGATGCTGACTATGGTGGTTGTAGAATTGATAGAAAAAGTACTAGTGGTATCTGTCATTTCTTAGGATCGTCTTTGATTTCTTGGGCTAGTAAGAAACAAGTAAGTGTAGCTATTTCCTTCTTTGAATCAATATGTAGCAATTTGGAAGTGCATGTGCCCAAGTTCTTTGGCTTAAACATCAATTGCTTGATTATGGTATTGTGATTAAAATATTCCAATTTATTGTGATAATACCAGGCAATTTGTTTGAGTAAGAATCCGATCTTGCATAGTAGAACAAAACACATTGAAATTAGACATCATTTTATTCATGATCATTGTTTGAAAGGTGACATTGTTTTGAAACATGTTTCGTCTAGTGATCAATTGGCTGATATTTTTACTAAGACTCTTAAAGAATATGTTTTCATAAATATTAAATTAAAACTTGGAATGTGTGATTTAAATTATCTTGGTTAATTTTATTAACTTGCATACACTATCATATCAAAATGGTCTGGAAAAGTAAGCAATTCCATCAGAGATACATCATCATTTATCTTGAGGCTATGAACAGATTATTTTGAGTAAGGTTCTAGTCGACCATTGAGAGTTTGAGGCGACTGGTATTACATAATTTAGTCTAGTTATTTTGATATGCTCATCTGGAATAAGGAAGTGTCGTGCCAGTCGACTAGAGCAGGTCCAGTCGATTGGGAAGTTCACGGTGATTTCGTTTTTCAAATAGAAAGTCCTTTCTTGTCTTTATTTCAACAGTTCATCATCCTATACCTAAAGAACTCTCACTCGACTAAGCCTCTCATTCCTTGAAGAATCAAACTTTTTTAAACTCATTCAAACTTCACCTCTCTTCCGGAAACACAAATCTCACTTCTCTTTCAAAAACTCATCTTTTGCTTTCTCCACTTCAGATTTTCTTCTTCTTTGTGTTTTCCTCTTCAATTCGACTCATCCCTTAAAAACTGACACTTTCTTCATCAATCTTCTCCTAAAACATCAGATCTTCTTCTTCTTTAAGCATCTCATCTCTTTCTCTCACTAAAAACCCATTTCTCCTTGTTTTTACGCAAACCCACTCACTTCTCCTCTTGCGATTGTTTTGTTCTCCAATCGACTGAATCTTCAAAATCTCTACAGATCCGACCCGTCAATCACTTACCCATAGCCAAAACGTCGAAACCCACCTGTTTCTCCAAATCGTCTTCATCTCTTCTTCATCTCACATTTTTTTGTTACTTAGAACCCTAACTTCGTAGATCTGCGTTTTCGTTACAATGGCTCCAAGAAAGACTTCTGGAAAAGAAAAACAAGTGGTTGAAGCTCCTTAAAGATCGCGAGTTCGTGGGTCTTCCTCACGGGGTGGAGTAGAACGTGAAAATGATGAGGTTGAGTCCAGATTTGCGTCGAAGGAGGCTCAAAGTCTATATTATAAGGTATTGAAAAATGATGTTCTTATTCCCTCGATGAGATTTGAATGGACTGAGTTAGATCGCAGTGAGTATAAGATGTTGTTTACGGAACTCACTAGCTTAGGCTTGAGATTTTTTCTGGGTTTTACTGATGAAATTTATGAAGAACTGATAAAGGAATTCTATGCTAATTTAGTTGTGGTAAGAAGTGATGTTGATCGTGGAGTACTTTTGAAATCAAATGTTCAAGGAAAAGAGATTTTTGTGTGTGAACAAAATCTGTCAATTTGGATGAAATTACCTACTGGTGGAATTAGGCCTAGAGCCTCATTATTAGACCTGAATATTTTGAGACATGAAAATGGAGACACTGATGAAGAAGCAGATGAAAATTTTGGGTATACTGAAGAAAAGGGAGATGCATTGCTAGACAGCCTCTGTTCGGCTCATTCCTCACCAACGTATGAGGCTATGGATTTGCCTCTGAATTATAGGTTGTTGCATTATGCAATTAATAGAGTAATATATCCAAAGAAGGCGAGTAACAATCATATTACAGCTTTGGACAAGGAAATACTAAGGAATTTGGAGGAGGGAAGACAAATTAACTTTCCTAGTCTTATTATGCAAATGATGAGGAAAAAGTGAAATTTATTAAAAGGAGAGCTTAAGAGTCAAACAGGAAAGCATAAAGGTATGCCATATGCTGCTTTAATTGCATATATTGCTAAATTGCAAAAGGTTGATCTTAGTTCCTATAATCATTACCCATATCCCCAAAGTTGGAGATTTACTCCTTCCAATTTAAGGAGTATGAAATTGGTTGACACGGTTGAAAGAGGATGGCATACTTTGATCATGTGGCCAAGCTTGGGTTGACATTGACAGATGAACAAAGGCCTAAGAGGCAACGATCAAAACGGGCAGCGGATCGTCCGAGTAGCTCTCGACCAAGCGATGTTAAGAGGAGTGAAATATCTCATGAGGAAATTACTGAAATTAACGAGCAATTGGAAGATATACATGATCGTATCGATGGTATCCAAACTGTGCTTCCTGGGTTTGCTAAGAAAATGGATGCACAACACCGAATGCTCAAAAAAAAAATTCAGCAAGTTAGGATGTCAACATGATGATGTTTCTCATCCTTGATGGATGCTGCAATTTGTTCCCGACTGATATCTATTTCTTTGTTTCATTGACATTTTCATTGTCATTTATTACATTAGTTGATTGGTTCTTTGCAACTCTTGGATATTTGTGTGATTTTGCTTAATGGTTTATTTCATGGTTTGTTATGAAGCATCATTATTCCAATTTTTGTTTTGATCATGACAAAAAGGGGGAGTAAGAAGAAGTTATTAGAAATTTGAAATTTTTTCTTTGATCATTGATGACATTGATTAAATGTCAAACTTATGAAATTGTGCTAAATTTATTGGATTCATAGATTTATTGATTAAGGGGGAGTTACAGTAACCAATTAGACAAGGCATAAAACCCTTGATCAATTTTTCTTTGTTTTCAATTTTTTAAACAATTTCTAAATGTTTTGTCATTATCAAAAAGGGGGAGATTGTTGGACCAATGGTGGTTGACAAGTAAAAAGTCCCTTTATGTTTTGATAATTATAAAATATTTAGAATTGATTAAGAAATTATTTCAGGTTTTTAATTAAAGGATCAATGCAAATTTTCAAGTGATAAATTCCAAGGATGCAAGTGAAAAACAATGTTCAAAATTCAATCTACAAAAGTCAAGGGATAAAATATCATGAAGTCAGATTATTCAGATTGTATACAACGTGCAAAATGAGATCTTAGTTAAGATTATGGATAGAGATCTTCAAAGATTGAAGATTATTTGAAGATTTATCCGTTGGAGAAATTCCAATCGACTGCAAACATTTCCAGTCGACTAAAAATTACATATCTAGAAAGTGGGGCTCATTCCAGTCGACTACAAACATTTCCAGTCGACTACAAATCATTCCAGTCGACTGATTGAAGAGCGGAGAAGTAAAAACGTTTGTTCCAGTCGACTAGCACTTGTCCCAATCGACTAGCACTTGTCCCAGTCGACTAGCACCTGTTCCATTCGACTAGCATCCCTCGACCAGTCGACTAGCACCTGTCCCAGTCGACTAGGATTATACAAGATCTGATTCTGACGAAGTCAATTGATATCAAACGGTAAAGAAATATTTTTATAACATTATGGAGTAATCTACAACGGCTAGTAGATGATCTACAACGGCTATATTGATCCAGAAGTCTGCAAATAAAAATAAGAACATCAAGAGATCAACAACTGCACTTTTTGCAAAGCATACTGATCATCGATTACTATTTTGGAGCTCTCAAATTATCTTTAGCTCATTCAATCCTATCTAGTTGTGCTGAGCTTTATCTATTTTCATTTTCAATCATTGTTATTGTGAGTTGAGTGATTAGAGGAAAAATCACTGGTGTGGTTAGATTTGTGCCGAAAATCAAATCGGATTGTAAGGTTTACTTGAGCCGGAATTCAAGTGGTTGTAAAAGTTCGCACTGAACTAAAAATTGTATAATATAGTGGTTGGCCAAATCCTAAGTGGGAGCTTAGGTAGAGGACGAGGTCTTAGCAATCGAACCTCTATAAAAAAAGGTTTGCTTTCTTCCTTACTCTTTTCATTTTTTAAATTTGATTGTTTATTGTGTATTAATTAGTGTTTTTTGTAGAACTCTGCGAAAAAGTTTAGAAGATCTATTCAACCCCCCTTCTAGATCGCTTTCAATTGGAAGTGGAAAAACCACATCCATCTAGTATGAAAACTTGTCCACTAAGGGTCTATTATAATTACATCCTTATTTGTTTCATCGAAGGAACGTGATGAAACTTGGAGCTAAAGTGGATGAGCTAATTAAGAATCAATAATGGAGATTCAAGTATAGAGGATTTGATAGGATAACTGAGGCCACATTTTATTACAATGCAATTATGAAAAGGAAGACAAAAGAATACGGATAGCACACTCCCCTAGAAAGTTCACCAATGCCATGGTCAAATACTAATTCATCCACAATTTATTTGATCAAATTAAGATTCACTTTTATGAAACTTTCATGATATGAAATTTCCTCAACTATGCCAACTATTCTTCTTCACTCTCTAAATGCAATTGATATATCATTAATAATCATAGTCAATTTCCAATCTAAACACAATTGAGACACTCAATTCTTCAATAATATAGTACTGTCAGGGGCGTTGATAACTTTGACAATTTCAACCCAAAACTCCTTATACCCATGATTGATTCTCATAATTCTTAAAATATCTAAATTCTCCCAATGAGGAAAATGCTCTTATAATTTTCTCAATTTCATAATAACATACTCTAACACATATTCCTTTACACTAATTTCTCCACATACTTCAATTTATTTGCCATCATTTCAAACTGGGTTTATAACACTTTCATCAAATCTACTTGTACTTTCCGAGCATTTTTACACAAATCTTCATGAACCTATATTCTCCTCATATTCACGACTAATGTCTCTATATAGTTCAATAATCCTATTACACAGTCAGATTCTTTACACTAACATAGTGCATACCTTTTCAGTAATATATTCTGTCTCTTACACTTGAGTCTCCGCTAGGATTAGGACTCCCAATAATGACTTTCCATTCATTTCAATTTTATCTCCAATTTGTCTTTTTATTGCTAAATTTTTCAATTGAACTCATCTGATCGACTTAATCCAATTCAGGGAAACTTTTCTTTGAAAGAAGATTTCTTACTACTTACATCGATACCGTTCCAAAATTTCTACTCATCAACAGTCATCTTATTTCTTATCAGTCATTCTCAATGCCTTAGGAAATCAATCTTTAGTTGTACACAATATCCCAAAACAATCAATTTAGCTATAATTCATATAATCAGAACATCCCATGAAGATCAATTATGCCTCAATTCATATAAATCAGGACATCCTTTTTAATAACATTCAGTGAAGTAAATACCATCAAAATCATTACATCTTATCGAGAGATAGATGTAAGGTAACTCACTAATTAGTCACTTACGCTAAGGATACCTTGATCTCATTTGATTTTTGATAATACTTCCCTTTTTTGCACCTGTCCTCGATCGTGAGGATTTTACCATGATCATATCCTGTTTATAATCTCAATTCATTCCCAGTCAATCACTATAAGTACTTTCACTTATTATTCTGACTCATATTGAGCTTTAAACTATATGAACTATGACTAGCAATTATCCACTAACTCACCGATTGCTTCTAATATCATTTCCGTCCATATGATACATATAAGCTTCATATTTTCACTTGCTATGGTGTACTCCCATTATCAGGTGTGCATTCACATAGGCAAATCAACTAAACCTTAACAACTTTTTCATCTACTCATTTCAATGTCTTACATTTCGATCTTTTCATTATTCCATCATACCCATGTATGTTCACAATCAAATCAATTCCATATATGTACAATCATTCTAGCTTTCCACTAACATATTCTGACTCTAAGTCATAAACCCTTATTCATAACTTTCATCACAGTATTCAAACCCAATTCTAGCCTCTCTAGATCATAAAACATTTTATTTTCATCCACTTTGCTTATACATTTTCAATCTTGCCATTTCTAACATATCGTTATTCCTCTATCAATCCACAAGTATATATTCATATCTATCCCATATTCAAGGATATACTCAACATAACTCTGATGTTATGCTTCATAATATACCCACCAATACCTATACACTAAATCTTCATTGGTCAAATCGAATCATACACTTTTTCTTATTCCACGCTATCCACAACTGGCATTTATCCCATTCTAACTTATCATCATTTTCCTCACTATTCCTAACCACTTAAACAATTGGTACAGGCTCATACTTGTGATTCATATGCTAGACTGGGGATCAGTTGTCACTGTCTGCCGTGACATGACTTAAATGCATGTAACTTGACCCATAATTCAAAAACAGCCCATATAAGATTGTACTTCTAGGCTCGATACATTAAATGTAGCATCTCACTCATGAAGACCCAACCCGATATCGATGGTGATATCGAGCCCGTGTCTCACGAGGGTGGTATGCTGAAACATCAAACAGCCCAAAAATCAAGAAGACATTTTATTTTGAAAACAATCGAATGCGCAGAATCGGTAAACAATTTGGCCCGTGATACTTAAAACATTTCGATCAAAACATAATTTCATCATAAAACTTTCAACAAGATTTAATCATTTTATGCAAAAAATCCATAGCCAAAATTAAGCGTAATGTCATTTTGAACATTTTCAAGAATCACATTACAATACAACATTTATCAATTGGGCCCTCTATAATACTTGATTATTCTGCAGAAATACAAATTCTATACAAAACAGAATAACACTAATGCAGACGTGTACTGATCCCGACCCTTGACTCTGACTTGCATGCAGTAGGCATACTCTCGTGCCTAACGGGGTACTCTTCGATCCATGAAAAATATTTGCAATATTGGGTGAGTTTGCGAACTCAGTGAGAAACCATCATCGATGGTTCACCCAACTCATGCATATACACACAATTCACAGAATATCATATGCATTATCATTTCACACTTTTAAGGCGTTTCGCCTTTCACACAATTCACATTTTATCATTCACATATATAATGCACATGTGACACTTTTCATTTTATTACGTTGTTGTGACCGTGCGCCTGTTTACGGTGGGCTTGAAGCCCTGATACGTTGAGCCTGTGGCTCTAAAATTTTGTTGGGCTTGAAACCCTGATATAGTGAGTCTGTGGCTCTTACGTTGGGCTCGAGGCCCTGTTGCGTTGAGCTTTAAGCTCTGAATCACGTTGGCTGCTCCGGTCACAACTGTCATTATATGAACATGCCTTTATGCATGAATGCCCATGTCCCAATTCACATTAGCAATAATTCAATTCACAATTTCACACCAATAACACTTCGATATCACATTCCAATACTTCGGACACCCGTGGTCCGAAATCAATCATAAGAAAACACATATAACCCTCCATTAACTCCACATGGCATAAGTGCATAATATTAAACACATAAAGGTTGAGAAATTAACTAGGTTACTCACCTGCACTTCCGAGCTACAGCCTAGAAGTCCTAGCAGTATCCGTGGAATTGTCGTTCCAACGGTGCCTCTATAATAGTCAAATAATTCCATTCATTACAAAATGCACAATCATAATAATTCAATGATGCACATGTCTTAAATAAAAGATGTACAATGTCTATTCATGACCTTCCCGTCACTCCTTCCCAATTTCCACTTTCTTTGTCAAAACTAACTATTTACTCAATTGATCCATAATGATTCATTTCATTTCTAACATTTAGTCAATTTACCAAGTCATACCCACTAGCATATTCTCAAGAAAGACCTCGATGCCAAAATTACAATTCAGTTAGTCCAATTTCACCCATTACTATATTTCTAAAACCCCAAAAGCATTTCCTTAAATTTAGAAATCTCACAATTATATCCCAATTATCATTAAACAACCTTTAGGTTGTAATAGAACCTATTCTCAATTTTCATTCAATACTTTCTTTCTTTTCCTCAATTGTAGACCTCTTTCTCTAGTTTATTACAAATCAAGAATCACCTCAATTGGAGGTCTACACCATTAGTTATGAATCAAAAACTAAACCAACTTAATTCAGGAACACCATTCTCGCCGCGACGTAAGGACACTCGCCGCGGCGTCCCATCGTTCAGAGTTGCTCGCCATGGCGCATGAGAAGACTCGCCGCGGCGTGGATTTTTCTACGTTCGTTGCGGCGCACGCTCGTCACTGTAACACCCCACTCCCGTAAGACTCGAACCCGATATCGTTGGTGATATCCGAGTCCACGTCCCACGAGAGTGACGTACTACATCAGTCGATTTAAAATTCAGTATACTTTTTTTTTTCTTTTTGTAGCCATTAACTCCACTTTCACACGGTAAACACAGTAAGTAATTAAAATCCGTGTTCAATAAAAATCAGTTTCAGTTATTACAGTCATCCAGTATTAATTACAATCAGTCAATGCAGTAAAAAATTACTACCACAATGGCTCGGTAAAAATACAATGCCTTGTTATACAAAGTTGATTGCGGAATACAATTTACTAAAACACTAATGCGCATACTAACCGATCCCGACCTCTAACCTTTACTCGCCTACAGAGATATACTCCGTGTCAACCGGGTATTCTTCAGACCTGAAAATAGATGCAAATTTTGGGTGAGTTTTATGAACTCGGTGAGAAACCATCATCGATGGTTCACTCAATTCATGCATGTTCAATCACTTGCCAAATATCACATACGAACACAGTTCACAAATGAAATCTCAAATAGTACATACCATTACATTTCACAAATGTAAGGCGACGCCTTTCATACAATCCAAATTCAATCATACCATATATGCAATGCACATGAGACCCTTTCCATTTTCATTACGTTGTTGTGACTGCATACCAAATCGTCCCCAAGAACGGCACGTTGTATTGAGCGCTGGTTTCAAACATTGGGCTTGAAGCCTCGATACATCGAGCCCGAGGCTCAATACGCTGGACCGAGGTCTCGTGCGCTGAGCTGAAAGCTCACATACGTTAGGCGTGATATGCCCCGATACGGTGGTCGCTTCCAAATACAACCGCTTTTATCTCGATCATGTCCTTATGCATGAATGCATATGTTTCAAATTTTCATTTACGATTATTTCTATCACTTACATTCAATGCCATTTCATTTCCTCGGACCTTCGGTCCGTATTTCAATCATATATTTTTCCAATTTATCGTCATACCATATCGCATTTACAAATACATCCCATGATCGAGACAGATAATTAACACTTCGATATCAATCTTTATTTCCTGACCTTTGGTCCGAGATCTCCAATGTAAACATTCATAAACAGTCACACACAAGTAGCACTTCGTTATCTCATTCTCAATATTTCAGACACCTATGGTCCAAATCAATCAAAGTCAAACACACATATACCCATCCATTATCTCCATATGGCATAATCGCAAATATTAAACACATAAAAAAATTGAGAAACCATCTAAGTTACTCACCTATTGCTTCCGAGCTAATGCCGAAAACCTCTGTGACGTCGGTCAATCGACGCCCAATTGGACCTCTATATGAATCGAGAAAAGTACGAGTCACTAAATATGAAATTTGTCCTCATGTTGATGAGATATGCATGTTCATGAATTCCCGGTCCTAATTTAATATTTTTCCATAATAAAATTCTATCAAAAATTAGAAATCCATAGCGCCGACGGTGCGCAATTCGGACCTCTATAGGTCCCAAATTAAATAAAACAGTGTTTACATGTTCAATAATAGGGCTACGCCAAATTCCGCCTAAAATTCCTGCTTTCATAATATGAAATTAAATATTCAACAAACCGATGCCTCTGGAATCAGGTTAATCGGACGTCGGATGGGAAAGAAATTGACAAATGAACAATCGCATTGCCATTTAATACCAAATAAAATTCAAAATAAATAACAAGGAATAGCCAGCGTCGCCTCGCGGGGCGAGACGCCGTCCTCGCGAGGCGATTTACCCTCATGTCATGAGGGCGAGGCGTCGCCCTCGCGACCTGCCTCCTTCAATCTCGCCCTCGCGAGGCGAAACTTCGCCCTCGCGAGACGGCGAGTCTGTCTCGCCTCCGCGAGGCGCTTGTCGCCCTCGCGAGATGGCCTTCTCCTTGCCCTCCTTCTTTCCAGATTTAAATCCAAATTTCCAATTACTCTAACTTTTAACACACAAATCAGAAAAATACCCACTATACCTCATTGGAAAGCTTATGAAAAGCTCTACAACTCTCAAGAAGACCATAAAAATCAATTCCAACCCTAAGGGTGTCAAATAATCCATCAAACCTTCTGCCTTCACAATTTCCCTCAACACAGGGCAGTACATTTACAATTGCATAACTCACTGATTATTCAGAAATAAATTACCACAAAAATATGGTCAACAAGTTCACAATGTCCTCTACAACTTTCATGAACAACCCAAAATCAAATTATATTTCTAAACCAGTAAATTAATTCATTCAATGTCACTGTCCCTGAAATCCTTCAATTTGGGCAGTAACCTTACAAGAAGCATAACTCCCAGTATACAAGTCAATAAAATCAGAACTTTATATCCCTGTAAAGATAACATCATAAACTTCATTTTTCATGAAGCACTCTTCATCCAATTCGTTCTCTAACAATTTCAAAACTGTTATGGAAGTTTCTGTTATGATCAGTCACTCATAACCTAATGTAGGGTCAGGTTTTGAAAAATCATAACTCCCAATTCTGACTTCTAAAAATTACAAACCATATGTCATTTTCAAGGTAATCTTTTCCTCTACAACTTTTCAGAAGCTTACTCACACCAGTTCAGTCCACTTAAAATGTTAAAATTGCCTCCAATCAGTACACTCACAAAATCACACTTAAACTAGGTTTCATCCAAAATGCTCAAAACCAGCCATTAGTAATCAATTCATATCTCCCAATACACAATTCTAAAAATAACAAGATCAGTAGCAATGGAAAGATAATCAAATATGCTACAACTTCCATGAAGACCATTCTCCCTAATTCCATCTCAATTAATTCATAAAAATCAGTAAAACTCAGATGTCATGGTTGAGGTTACTGTTCACAGGCAATGGAACAGTAACTTTCCATGCAAAATTTCACCCTTCTATCATTGAAATTAAACAACACCTATTTCACACTAAATTAAAGCCAACATCCCAAAGTTTCAGTGGCCACTAACCTTACCTCATTTTCATTTCTACACAATAAGTTATGAATAAAACAGTAACATCATTTATAATTCCAACTTTCCAGATTTAAGGTTAACCTTAGTTCACCCACTTCCAATGCCTTTTTCACATCACTAGACATCAAAATAAATACAAATTAAATATTACTCCAGTCATACATATACTAGGGTTAATACTGAAAAATTGGAAGCCTTAAATTCCTCAATTCAATTACTCAAATAATTATCCATAATCAAATCAAAATCAAACCATATCATTAATTTTAATGCATCTTCACCTAGCCTCATATCCCTTTCTTCAAATCACAATAATCATCACTTTAATGTCTACATGAACCTAATACATGCTTTAAACCCTTTTTATTAACTACCCCATATTGTCATGGCATTTAATCCATATGCAAACATCATTTAAAGATCAAACCTTAAGTGAAACCTTACCTAAGACAAAACCTCCTTCAAGCTTCAACAATCACTTTCCAACTTCTACACCAAAGTATCCACCCTTCCTTCTCAAGTATACTCAAGACTCATCCTCTAGCTTTGAGGGAATCAAAGAGAGTAGCTTGAAATTATGGAGGAAATTGAGAGAAGAGAAAAATTCGATGGTTTTGTAAAGGAGAGTGTTTGAGTTTTCGGATGAACAATGATAAAAACCTAAAAATTCATCTTCCTTTCCTTTTAAACATATACACGTCCGAAGGAGTATGGAGAGGAGCATTAAATGTTACTTTTTCTTGGCAAGTAGTGATTGGCTTCTTTTTATTTGAAAAGTCAAGATAAATTTGTTTAATCCAGTCCAAAAATGTTACTCCATTAAACTACGCCATTAAACTCCAATGACCCTACTTTCAGTCCCAAAATAAAATACCCAATATGATAGGATCAGTGGGTAGCGATTTTTGCTACCGAGAATCGACCGGTTCGCCAATTGGCGATTTATCCGGTCCGAGAATTTCCCCGAATTATTTTTCTGAGAATTAATGAAATTCCCTCAAATTATACAACAGGTAACAGTGCACTCTAAATAATTTTTGCAATCACAACAATTACCTTTTTTTTTACCCCAAAACATGTTTAGGCCAGTTACCGGCGATTTTGCCGGTCTGGGAATTTTCTCCGGAAAAATCCAGAAAAATTTCTAAAAATCCCTTAAAATGTAAAACCATTTATGGTGCAGTCCAATCAATTTTTCCAAACTCAATTATCCCATTAATTCCAATAAAATTGCTTTAGGCCCATTACCGGGAATGTCATGAATGCATTTACTATAATTCCATGTACACCATTGATACTGTGTATCAATCCTATTATGCATGAACAGTACTAATTATTCCTTACCAATCTCATCCTATGCCAATTTTACTATTTTACCCTTCCAGGAGGGGTGGGATGTTACAATTCTCCCCTCCTTATAAGAATTTCGTCCTCGAAATTCCCAAATAACTGTTCACTATGACAGTAATCATATGATTCTTCATATCCCATATACTTTTCCACTTAATAATTCACTTTTGGAGTGATCGCAGTAATCACTCTCAGTCCGTAACTCAGTTACTAATTTGGCTAACTCTTTATCACTTAGGATAGTAAACGGATTCGACAAGACTATTAGTTGGCGATCTCATTTTCTTAGCTATCTCACTTGCCATTTCTAAGATTGTCACTACCTTTGGTTTCGGTATGTAGCTCAGTTCAATATTTTCGAATCTATTCACTTATCACACTTTATTCCTCTAATACCTTTTTCCCCAATGCCATATAGTCCAATTTCTGTTCCATTGAGTACGTTTCCATTTCTTTGGTATCTCCCTTAATTACGTTAGGAACGATTTACATTCCTTTGGTACCAATACAGTGACATTTAATTCCAATTCACTATCATCAGTAACAATGTACCTAATGCAGTCACTTATCATATGTCATTCACTTTATATTCAAATTCGATTCTCGTAAGACAAATCACTATTCAATAGTGTTCACACACTTCATCCGGATATACAGTTTACTCTATCTCATTTGTCCGATCCGATTCCACTTTAGCTAACCATACAGGCTTCCTAAGTCATTTTCCTTTTTCTCACACATTTTAGTTTCAAATCCATTATGGTCTTTAACTCTCAGTAGGCACTATGCAGTGTAACAGTATATATTCTCCAGTAAATCAAAACTCTATTACAAGAACATAATCAAACCTTTTTCTTATTAGACATTCAATCTATAAACTCTTGAGCCAAGAATCACTTCATTCTATACCTACAATTACTCAATTTCACTTTTCAAATATGCTGACTAGAATGTCTAACTTTGACAGTTCACTTTCTTGTTCTTATACCTTTTTATCGGGTACACTTACTTCTTCTTCAACTTTTGTTCACTATAGTTTTCCAATTCCATTGGTATATTCAAACTCATCATAAGATTTCTCCCCATTTACTTTCTGCACTCTTAACCTTTCTTATCACTATTCTTACAACTTCTTTTTTTTTTTTTTTTTGGAACACTTCACTATTACCCATAATCTGCTTGACAATCATTAAAAATCCCAATATCTGTAATTGATCTGTTCATTGCTTCAATCATGAGAATGGCACTAATACCCTTTTATCACAGTCAGTTCAATTTATTTCATACCCATTCAACATATTACCGCAGTTCAATACTCACTGCCCACTCTTCCAATGTATGAATATCATCAGTATCAGATTCCTCAACAGTTTTACATCATAACTGGAGACCGATTCACTTCACATTGCAATAGAATCACCTCAAATTAAAATCTCACTCATATGTAATTCTTTACATTTCTGTACATACAATGCAGATAATCTCAAAGAAGATGAGCTAGACCCAATTTCACTTTTAATTTTGTCCCTACTTCTATCCATTTGACCATTCGCCTTGATACCATCTTTATACTTGTTCACGTAAAGTCTCCTCAATCAATGATTATTCCTAATCGCTTTCAATCCTTCTTCACTATAATAAAATCTCAATCAAGACACTCTTATGTCTTCATTTAACAGATCGTAACATTCCTTTCGCAAGGTTCCTTGTGATACCACTTAAACACTTTCTTTACCACTTATTTAGTAATCTATACCGTAATCACTTTTCAGTTCCTCTCATATGTGTACACTCATTCCACCTTTGTCTTACTTTAACCTCTTAAGAACTTCACACTTATAATCACTCTAAACATTTACCGCCTGCTTCCTTTATGATTTCCATATATCGTCACATACATTTCATTAGTCACAATCAACATTATCGTCTAATAGATATCCCTAATAAAGAAATCGATTTAAATACAATAACTCTTTTCATACACCACTATTGTGGTTTCATTCTTTTCAAGATCTTTATTTCATTCTCCCAGATCATTAAACCGTATGTCTCATTCCCTATCCACACGTGCAACTTGTCCTTGTAAGGTCATAACAATTTGGCTTATCATCTTATGATCTTTATTCCTATTTTTTTTATTCTGCTTTTTCGCTACTTATCTTCTATTTTCCTCAAATAGTTTATGATCGGGTGTTCACAAATCCCCAATACCGACAAAATCGTTGATACCACTCCATTTTATCTCTATCTATATGCCTATCCAGCTACCATTTTGTGTCCAGATACACCTAATTCAAGATTTCTCGCCACACCATCAAGGAAATCATCATCTATCTTTTTCCTTACGATTTTATTATACCGATTTCCAAACTCGAGCATAATAGTCACATAATCATTTCAGTTTCAAGCATATGCGGTCCAAATCCTAACCATTTCACAAATTCTTCATTTATCTCAGACACTTTTATCTCACTCAAATAGGCATCAACATCTTTCCTTTTCGATTCTTTCAGTTCTCAATAAACCATTACAGCACTCTATTGAGCTTCTTTCCATTTCGCTATCATCATCTGCTTATAATATTTACTGATCTCCAACTCAAATACAGTGAATCAAAATATGCCCGATTGGATCATCTACATTTTACTCAATTCCTATATTTCCTTTCATGACATATACAAATGTAATCAGAATTACCTAACCATCCGGGCTTTTTCATTTCACTTAGATCTACTATAACCAATATGCTTCCATATCTCTAATGGACCTCTCCAAGTTCTCAACATCTTCATTTTTTTTTCACCATAACATTGTCAATTTAATTCGAAATTTTAATCGCCTAGGCCAACATACCATTCTCATATCACATATGAGGGTTTCTAACCCAAAGACAAAGATCAACCTTCTTATCCATTTTTCCTTTATCCTTTCCTAATTGATTATCCCTTTTGGGATTTTCACTCTAATCCAGCCTCACTCTTCTCTCACTTAATCACTGACACTTATGCATCCTTAGGCTTTATCCTCGCATGCACTGACTAGGATCGCTACCACGGTCCGCAACGACACAACTCAAATGCATGAAACCTATGTTCCAAATCGTGCCCGGATACATTACGCATCATCGGGCTCGATACCACCTAAATGTAACACCACTCTCAGAAGACCCGAACCCGATATCGTTGGTGATATCCGAGTCCGCCCCACGAGAGTGACGTATTACATCATCGATTTAAAATTCAGATACTTTTTTTTTCTTTCAGTAGCTATTAACTCCACGCTCACACGGTAAACACAGTAAGTAATTAAAACCGTGTTCAATAAAAATCAGTTTCAGTTATTATACCATCCAAGATAATTACAATCACCAATGCAAGTAAAAATTACTACCACAATGGCTCGGTAAAATACAATGCCTTGTTATACGTTGATCATGAATACAATTTACTAAAACACTAATGCGCATACCTAACCGATCCCGACCTCTAACCTTTACTCGCCTACAGTAGATATACTCCCTGTCAACCGGGTATTCTTCAGACCGAAAAATAGATGCAAATTTTGGGTGAGTTTTATGAACTCGGTGAGAAACCATCATCGATGGTTCACTCAATTCATGCATGTTCAATCACTTGCCAAATATCACATACTGAACACAGTTCACAAATGAAATCTCAAATAGTACATACCATTACATTTCACAAATGTAAGGCGACGCCTTTCATACAATCCAAATTCAATCATACCATATATGCAATGCACATGAGACCCTTTCCATTTTCATTACGTTGTTGTGACTGCATACCAAATCGCCCCAAGAATCGGCACGCTATGCTGAGCGCTGGTTTCAAACATTGGGCTTGAAGCCTCGATACATCGAGCCCGAGGCTCAATACGCTGGACCGAGGTCACGTGCGCTGAGCTGAAAGCTCTCACATACGTTGGGCGTGATATGCCCTGATACGGTGGCTGCTCCAGTCACAACTGCCTTTATCTGATCATGTCCTTATGCATGAATGCATATGTTTCAAATTTTCATTTACAGTTATTTCTATCACTTACATTCAATGCCATTTCCCATTTCCTCGGACCTTCGGTCCGTATTTCAATCATATATTTTCCAATTTATCATCGTCATACCATATCGCATTTACAAATACATCCCATGATCGAGACAGATAATTAACACTTCGATATCAATCCTTATTTCCTCGGACCTTTGGTCCGAGATCTCCAATGTAAACATTCATAAACAATACACACAAGTAGCACTTCGTTATCTCATTCCCAATATTTCGCATACACCTATGGTCCCAAATCAATCAAAGTCAAACACACATATACCCATCCATTATCTCCCATGGCATAATCGCAAATATTAAACACATAAAAAATTGAGAAACCATCTAGGTTACTCACCTATTGCTTCCGAGCTAATGCCGAAAACCTCGTGGACGTCGGTCAATCGACGCCCAATTGGACCTCTATATGAATCGAAAAAGTACGAGTCACTAAATATGAAATTTGTACTCATGTTGATGAGATATTCATGTTCATGAATTCCGGTCCTAATTTAATATTTTTCCATAATAAAATTCTATCAAAATTAGAAATCCATAGGCGCCGACGGTGCGCAATTCGGACCTCTATAGGTCCCAAATTAAATAAAACAAGGTTTACATGTTCCATCGATAGAGCTACGCCAAATTCCGCCTAAAATTCTCGCTTCTCATAATATGAAATTAAATATTCAACAAACCGATGCCTCTGGAATCAGGTCAATCGGACGTCGGACGGAAAGAAATTGACAAATGAACAATCGTACCATTTAATACCAAATAAAATTCAAAAATAAATAACAAGGAATAGCCAGCGCACGCCTCATGGGCGAGACGCCATCCTCGAGGCGATTTCACCATCACTGTCATGAGGGCGAGGCGCGCCTCGCGACCTGCCTCCTTCATCTCGCCGCGAGGTGAAACTTCACCCTCGCGAGACGGCGAAGTTCTGTCTCGCCTCATGAGGCGCTTGTCGCCTCGCGAGATGGCCTCTCTTGCCCTCCTTCTTTCCAGATTTAAATCCAAATTTCCAATTACTCTAACTTTTAACACACAAATCAGAAAATACCCACTATACCTCATTGGAAAGCTTATGAAAAGCTCTACAACTCTCAAGAAGACCATAAAATCAATTCCAACCCTAAGGGTGTCAAATAATCCATCAAACCTTCTGCCTTCACAATTTCCCTCAACACAGGGCAGTACATTTACAATTGCATAACTCACTGATTATTCAGAAATAAATTACCACAAAAATATGGTCAACAAGTTCACAATGTCCTCTACAACTTTCATGAACAACCCAAAATCAAATTCTATTTCTAAACCAGTCAATTAATTCATTCAATGTCACTGTCCCTGAAATCCTTCAATTTGGGCAGTAACCTTACAAGAAGCATAACTCCCAGTATACAAGTCAATAAAATCAGAACTTTATATCCCTGTAAAGATAACATCATAAACTTCATTTTTTATGAAGCACTCTTCATCCAATTCGATCTCTAACAATTTCAAAACTGTTATGGAAATTTCTGTTATGATCAGTCACTCATAACCTAATGTAGGGTCAGGTTTTGAAAAATCATAACTCCCAATTCTGACTTCTAAAAATTACAAACCATATGTCATTTTCAAGGTAATCTTTTCCTCTACAACTTTTCAGAAGTTTACTCACACCAGTTCAGTCCACTTAAAATGTTAAAATTGCCTCCAATCAGTACACTCACAAAATCACACTTAAACTAGGTTTCATCCAAAATGCTCAAAACCAGCCATTAGTAATCAATTCATATCTCCCAATACACAATTCTAAAATAACAAGATCAGTAGCAATGGAAAGATAATCAAATATGCTACAACTTCCATGAAGACCATTCTCCTAATTCCATCTCAATTAATTCATAAAAATCAGTAAAACTCAGATGTCATGGTTATGTTACTGTTAACAGGCAATGGAACAGTAACTTTCCATGCAAAATTTCACCCTTCTATCATTGAAATTCAACAACACCTATTTCACACTAAATTAAAGCCAACATCCCAAAGTTTCAGTGGCCACTAACCTTACCTCATTTTCATTTCTACACAATAAGTTATGAATAAAAAAGTAACATCATTTATAATTCCAACTTTCCAGATTTAAGGTTAACCTTAGTTCACCCACTTCCAATGCCTTTTTCACATCACTAGACATCAAAATAAATACAACTTAAATATTACTCCAGTCATACATATACTAGGGTTAATACTGAAAAATTGGCAGCCTTAAATTCCTCAATTCAATTACTCAAATAATTATCCATAATCAAATCAAAATCAAACCATATCATTAATTTTAATGCATCTTCACCTAGCCTCATATCCCTTTCTTCAAATCACAATAATCATCACTTTAATGTCTACATGAACCTAATACATGCTTTAAACCCTTTTATTAACTACCCCATATTGTCATGGCATTTAATCCATATGCAAACATCATTTAAAGATCAAACCTTAAGTGAAACCTTACCTAAGACAAAACCTCCTTCAAGCTTCAACAATCACTTTCCAACTTCTACACCAAAGTATCCACCCTTCCTTCTCAAGTATACTCAAGACTCATCCTCTAGCTTTGAGGGAATCAAAGAGAGTAGCTTGAAATTATGGAGGAAATTGAGAGAAGAGAAAATTCGATGGTTTTGTAAAGGAGAGTGTTTGAGTTTTGATGAACAATGATAAAACCTAAAATTCATCTTCCTTTCCTTTTAAACATATACACGTCCGAAGGAGTATGGAGAGGAGCATTAAATGTTACTTTTTCGCAAGTAGTGATTGGCTTCTTTTTATTTGAAAAGTCAAGATAAATTTGTTTAATCCAAATCCAAAATGTTACTCCATTAAACCACGCCATTAAACTCCAATGACCCTACTTTCAGTCCCAAAATAAAATACCCAATATGATAGGATCGGTGGGTAGCGATTTTGCTATCGAGAATCGAATAGGTTCGCTAATTGGCATTTATCCTATCCCAGAATTTCAATTATTTTTTTGAGAATTAATGAAATTCCTAAAACTATAAAACAGTAAAGGCACTCTAAATAATTTTGCAATCACAACAATTACCTTTTTTTTACCCCAAAACATGTTTAGCTGCCATCGCGATTTTGCTTATCTGGGAATTTTCTCCGAAAATCCAGAAAATTTCTAAAATCCCTTAAATGTAAAACCATTTATGGTGCAGTCCAATCAATTTTTCCAAACTCAATTATCCCATTAATTCCAATAAAATTGCTTTAGGCCCAATTACCGGGAATGTCATGAATGCATTTACTGTAATTCCATGTACACCATTGATACTGTGTATCAATCCTATTATGCATGAACAGTACTAATTATTCCTTACCAATCTCATCCTATGCCAATTTTACTATTTTACCCTTCCAGGAGGGGTGAGATGTTACAGTCACGACGTGCAATCACCCTCTCGTCGCAACGTGCGGTCGTCTTCTCCGATTCTCTTTTTCATTTCTCTCTCTAAAACCAGTCATAACTCAACCATAACTACCCCAATCTTTCACAATTAAACCCATGTATGCATCAAGCAATCAAATAAACAACATTAAACCATTTACTTACCAAAATCAAGCTTTTAATCTCCAAACTGCCAAAAATCCTCCAACCCTATCCTCTTTTCTCTAACACCAACGGTGAGCTTCTGAACTCTTGCAAATCATCATTCTCTCAAGGTTTAAGCTGGCCTTTAGTAACAAGGAAAGAACAAGCCAGAATCTCGAAGGAGGGAGGAAACAAAGATCACTGAAGAAAGGAGGAAGAAAAGCCCTAAGTGTAGGAAGAGAAAATGCCTTGTAAATTTCAAAACCTAAGGCTTATAAAGGTTGATTTTAAGCCTAGGGCCCATAAGACATAAGTCCTCAAATCAATTAAATTTCAGTCTCTAATTTCTAATGGCTTGACATATGAATTTCTAAAATCATAAATCTAATTTCCCATGGTCATTGGACCATTATTTCAGTACTATACAATCAATCAATCCGTCACTCGGAAAATTTCCAGTCCGGACTCTTCCTCCCAATTTTTCCTGAAAAATTTCTAAAGGTCACTAACAACTAGCAGTTCACTTTAATACAATTCCAATTCAATATTTAGACCCAATTATTCCATAATTCTCAACCAATTCGCAATCAAACTGTAGCACCCCACTCCCGACGAGACCCGAACCCGACATCAACAGTGATATCCGAGCCCGTGACCCGCGAGGGTGGCGTACTAGAACAATCACTACCTTTTTAAAACTCGATATGACATTTTTCTTTTCTTTTAAAACAAATTGAGTGCAAGAAACAATAATGATTTGGCCCAATTATAACAAAACATTTGCAATTACAAAACAATTTCTATTATAAACCAATTTCAGTTATACCATACAAGTACACATAAATCAAAAGGGGCCCACTAAAGCAATTCACTACTCTAATGCAGATGTGACGACACTGATCCCGACCCGACACTGCTTGCTAGCGGTAGACATACTCCCGTGTGTCTAACGGGTACTCTTCATCGCTGCCTGAAAAAAATAATTGCAATGTTGGGTGAGTTTGTGAACTCAGTGAGAAACCATCATCGATGGTTCACCCAACTCATGCATTCACAATTCATATACACACTTTCATATATTCACATGCATTCAATTTCACTTTCACACGCTTCACTTTAGATCATTTACATATGCAGATGCATGTGACACTTTCATTTCATTTCATTGTTGTGACCGAGTAAATCGTAAATCAAGAATCACATTTTGGCAAGTAGGAGGCCCTCTGGGTATGCACTACGCCCACTCACATTAGGGATAGGAGAGCCCACTGGTATACACTAATCCTTTCACATAATAGACCCCACACCCCACCCGTAGGTGTTTGCAGAGTTTTATCAAGCGTGTGTTCATGGGTTTTACTGGCAAGGCCCTCAAATATACAAGTATGCCTCTAGTCAACAACTATCATTATCGATCATTTAATTATGCATGAGTGCATATGTCATTCACATTTCACACCATATCTCATTTCTTTCACTAACACTTTTACAATTCGATTCACTATTGCATTTATGCACATTTATTCACATTTTGCACTTCCATATCTCATCCAATATTTCAACACCCATGGTTCAAATCAATCAAAACATCACACATATCCATCCGTATTCCACATGGCATATGTACACAAATGTAACACATATAGGTTGAGAAACCAACTAGGTTACTTCACCGCACTTCCGAAGCCACCACTGGAAGTCCCAATATCGTCTGTGGAATGACGATCCATCTAACCTCTATATCAAATCAAATAAATCACACATTACCAATCATGCCAAATTCAATAATCAATAGCAATTTCGATAAATACTATACATGTTATGACATTCCCAATCATATTCCTGAATTTCAATATGATCACTCTCACTCTAATTCGTAATGCTTAATGCCATAATTCAATTCCTTACTCTAAGGTCACATTCCAATTCGCTACCACTCAATTTCCGATAATCATCAAATTCAATTCCTATTCTCTCAAATGCCATTTTGATCCATAACCAATCCAAATTAGATCCCAAAATTCTCCAATTCAAAACCTCAAATTCATTTTGGAAAGCATCGCCACAGCGAATCAAGATCCCACGTCATGACGACGCAGACGCTCGTCATGCACAGATGCCTTGTCTTCCTCGGCCACAAGATAAATTAAAATATTTTAATTCGTCGCGACGTGCACACTGGGTTGGCTCGCAGCGGCGTGTTCATCGCACGTCGCGGCGTGCGATCGCAAAATCGCGACAGAAACCCAGAAATTTCTCAGATTTTCTTATAACAATCTATCCGATTCACTTCAAATCACTCCCAATCGACTTAGTATACTACACTCAACTCATTTCTAGCCTCAATCCATCATTTAAACCATTTTTCATCAAAAACCCAAATCAAAACCAACGAAAATCTCAAAACCCTATCATCCGTAACTTTCAAATTCTCTAAACCAATTCATACTCAAATCAATGATCAAATGAAACGATTTAACTCATAAACAAGTATAAACTTACTTGATTCAAGCTTCAATCCTTTGAAAATCCTTCAAGAACTCCAAATCCCAAGTTTTTCTCACCCACGATCGTCGATGAGCTTAATGAACAATTGCTTCTCTCTTGCTTATATATATATATATATATAATCATTTGACTCATGTCCAATTCTTAGGTCTAACAAATCCGATTTCTATTCCATTTTCTCCCAATTTCGCAATAACCATTAACAATACTCCCAAAATCATAATTCCAATTGTTCCATATCAATAACCATTCATTCTCGGACTCGGAATCAAATAAATCACTACTAAGCTAATTTTCGATGCTCGATCTCTTACTCTAAAATTTCCAGAGAAATTTCCATAAATTCACTAAAATTGAGTAATGCCAATTCCTATGCTCAATTTCCAATTTCCTTTCTCTATAATCCATTTCATTCCAATTTCATATTCAAAACCCAATTATACACTTACTAAATATCCAATTTTCACAAACCAAATCTCATATATACAATTTTGATAAATTCCCAATTGCACAATTAAGCCAATTCACATCGGACCAATTATAACCAATTTCCAATTTCACAATCAAGTCGGAATTGTCATACATGTATGTACATATATATATACGTATGCAAATAATAATCATTTATCAATGACTATCAAAATCAGAATGCATGTGCCATGCAATACTTTACTGCATCAAATCCTAACCCGATCCAATTACCAATCTACCGTCACTCGATAACTGGATGTTACAATTCTCCTCCTAATAAAAATTTCGTCCTCGAAATTTCATATACGATTTATCACCAAGTTAGGGAGTCTTTTCGATCATTGATTCTCGATTTCCACTTATTTCGCTATACTAATAATTTCACAAATCTTTCTTAACCCTATATTGCCTTTTTTACACAATTTATCACTTCCAAAATCGATAACACATATATCGATCCTAATAATATTTTCCAATTCAGTCTTTGTAACATTTGGGATCGAATCATCTTTTAGGATTTTAGACGGACTTGCTATTTTAATCACACTACAACCGCCATTTACCTCTTTTCCTTTCTCAAACTCTATCTTGCTTAACGCTTTTTTTTTTTTGATTACTCAAATCTTTATATCCAATACCAATGCTACACACCTCCGATCATATCAATATTTCCTATTTCGTCCATATAACACTTTACAAATCCATTTATCTTTTAGGTTACCACCGACTTGTCAATCCATAAATCGATTCACAACACGGTCACATCGAGGCCCCTAATAACAAATTTCATTTCCCATTTACTGTTATCTCAATCAATACATAGATTGGCCAAGGTGACACATTTACAAACATTCTCTCAGATCGCTTAACTTATTGCATCTCTCCAATGCCAATTTCTAATCTCATCTGGTTTCAACAGCTTTGGTAATCATTAATTTAATTCATTCTCATCAACTTGAATTTCTTAAACCATATTATCGATTCAAACACTTGTCAATCTTAACTTAAATCATCCAGGCCTCTAATTATATTAGGTCCCGATCATTTTACTATCCGAATGAACAACTCCTTTTAGATATAAAACCTTTCATACACTTTTTAAATGATATCTCCAACTAAACACAATCAATCTTATCTATGCATCAATCTCATAATCTTATGAACTCCAAAACTATATTAGTTTCACACCGATAACACACATCAACTATATAGGTCAAACATACTCATAATCTTTCAACGCCACATTTTACTTCTCTACACTTTTAATACACTTACAATTCCTTTCATGAGTTTTACTCATATTTCCTAATCCAATACATTACTCATTTTCTTTACACCTAATCTATTCACACATTTCTCGATACTATCCACTATTCAAAATTCTCAATTCGGATTTTGCCATGCTTTCAATACACCTCGCACACTTGATGTGGAATCCCAATTGCTAATACGTTCCTTTTTACACTTTACCAACTCGACAATTTACATATAATCTTTCATCCAGCTTCATAATCTTATCATCTAATTATTTGCTTCCTTATCAAAATTCGAAACATTCAACACGTAATCCTTTTCCCAATTTACTCATATAACTTAATCATTATTACTTTACAAACGATATTCATCCAAAACATTTTCTCGCATAAATAGAATCTCCAAACTTTCACAACACTTTCCAATACACTATTCAATACAATAGATTTTAAGTCATCAAATACCAATGCAGCCCATAAGCTTATCTCGATCTCCATACACATAGAATCTCTTTACATTTTTTCCAATAGATCACATTATCATCTTTACAATTCATTTCATATTATAACACCAATTCAATTGATACGATCAATACTCGAATTGAACATTTCTCTAAGTATCTCTTCTTACAATCATTTGTCATACACTTCACATATTTTCCTTTTAACACTTTCCTTATCATTTTCAAATAAGACCTTTACCAATTTCGGATGTATCCAAGATACAATCAATCCCATTATAACTCCAAATTCTTTATATACTTATCCTTTACAATTTCACATTTATCATCGCCTCTATTTGCATTTAATCTCCTATACCATGTTCTAATAATAATAATTCATCCACTAATTATTCTACCAAGATCAAATTCACTCTTATAAAACTTACATGTCAAACAATTTCCTCAACTGTGCCAATTTCTCTTATTCACTTTTCAAATGTATTCAATCGATCATCATCCACTTTGAACACAATTTAAACATTTCACTCTAAACACAAGTAAGATATGTTGCTCTTCAGTAGCATAATGACTCTTCATATCAATAATCAATTTATATCATTTCCTAATTATCGGTTGTCTCCAATGAGGAACAAATTTTCTCACGATCTTTCTCCATTTCATCAAATATATTTTGACACACATTCTTTTACATTGGATTCTCCACATATTTCAATTTATTCATTATCATTTCAAACAAAATTTTCAAAACCACTTTATACTTTCCGATATTCACACAAAATATATCTGACCCGATATTCTCCTCAAATCACAACTGATATTCTTTTACTTACACAATCAAACTCTTTACATTATCGTAACACATACTTTTTATTCTATCTTTTACACATGAGTATCCGCTAAGATCAGGACTCCCAATAACAACTTTTCATTCATTTCACATTTATCTCCAATTTGTCCTTTCATTACTAAACTTTTCAATTTTAATCATCTAATCAACTTAATTCAATTCAGGGAAATTCTTCTTTCAATTCTTAATCATCAACCGTCGTCACATTTCTTATCGATTTCAATTATTCACAATGTCCTGTGACGATCAATCTATACCATAATCCACATAACCAAAGCATCTCTTTTTGATACCGTTCATTGAGGTACATACCATTTACAGTATTACATTAATTTACCACTTAGTCACTTACGCTAAAGACACTTCAATCTCATTTGATCTTTGACCACCTTTTTCCTTTTCAACCTCCTAATTACAATCTCAATTCATTTCCAAATATCACTATAAACACTTTTGGTTCTTACTCTATCTCACATGAACTTTTAACTATTTAACTTGGCGGTTATCCACTAATGCACCAATTGATTTCGATATCATTTCCATTTATCGTGTGCATTCGCATAGGCAAACCACGACCTTAACAACTTTTTACTTTTCTTCTCTCAATACTATTTTCTCTCATTTCGATCCTTTCATCATTTTGTTTTACGCAACCACACTCAAATCTGTATCACAAATATACATTCATTGTTGCTTTCTCACTTAACATATTCAAATTCTAGGTCATAGACCTCCAATCGTAACTCCCATCACGCTTCCGCTGCGCGACTCTGATCATAAAACATTTTATTTGCCATCTTTCACATATCTCTATATTTCTTCTATCACTTCACAACTACACATATACAATTCACATCTACTTCCCATTCACAGATTTTTCCAATATCACTCTAATGTCCTATTTCATAATATACCCATCAGGATCAATACACTAAATTTCCAATCATCATATCGCACCGTATACTTGTTCTTTTTCTTTGATTTCTACAATTTTCATTTATCACATTTTCCCATATCGTCTTTTCCTCACTATTTCTAACCACTTAAATCACTAGTACAGCTCATGTAAGAGACTCATATGCTAGATCGGGATCACCGTCACTATCCGCCGAGACATAACTTATATGCATGCACTTTGACACATTTGTCTCAGAATGCCCATGTAAGATTGTACTTCTAGGCTCTGATACCACAAATGTAGCACCCCACTCCCGACGAGACCCGAACCCGACATCAATAAAGGATATCCGAGCCCGTGACCCATGAGGGTATGCGTCTAGAACAATCACTACCTTTTAAAACTCGATATGACATTTTTTTCATTTAAAACAGTTGAGCAAGAAAACAATAATGATTTGGCCCAATTATAACAAAACATTTGCAATTACAAAACAATTTCTATTATAAACCAATTTCAGTTATACCATACAAGTACACATAAATCAAAAGGGCCCACTAAAGCAATTCAAGACTTAATGCGTATGTGACGACACCGATCCCGACCCGACACTGCTTGCTAATGTAGACATACTCCGTGTGTCTAACGGGTACTCTTCATCGCCTGAAAAAATAATTGCAATGTTGGGTGAGTTTATGAACTCAAGGAGAAACCATCATCGATGGTTCACCCAACTCATGCATTCACAATTCATATACACACTTTCATATATTCACATGCATTCAATTTCACTTTCACACAGTTCACTTTAGATCATTTATATATGCAGATGCATGTGACACTTTCGATTTCATTTCATTGTTGTGACCGAGCTTAATCGTAAATCAAGAATCACATTTTTGGCAAGTAGGAGGCCCTCCGGGTATACACTATCGCCCACTCACATTAGGGATAGGAGAGCCCACTGGGTATACACTAATCCCTTTCACATAATAGACCCCACACCCCACCCGTAGGTGTTTGCGAGTTTTTATGCGGCGTGTGTTTCATGGGTTTTACCACAAGGCCCTCAAATATACAAGTATGCGTCTCGGTCAACAACTATCATTATCGATCATTTAATTATGCATGAGTGCATATGTCATTCACATTTCACAGTCATATCTCATTTCTTTCACTAACACTTTTACAATTGATTCACTATTGCATTTATGCACATTTATTCACATTTTGCACTTCCATATCTCAATCCAATATTTCAAAACCCATGGTTCAAATCAATCAAAAAAATCACACATATCCATCCGTATTCCACATGGCATATGTACACAAATGTAACACATATAGGTTGAGAAACCAACTAGGTTACTCACCGCACTTCCGAAGCTACCGAAGTCCCAATACTGTCCGTGGAATGACGATCCATCGGAACCTCTATATCAAATCAAATAAATCACACATTACCAATCATGCCAAATTCAATAATCAATAGCAATTTCGATAAATACTATACATGTTATGACATTCCCAATCATATTCCTGAATTTCTCAATATGATCACTCTCACTCTAATTCAGAACAGTTCTTAATGCCATAATTCAATTCCTTACTCTAAGGTCACATTCCAATTCGCTTACCACTCAATTTCCGATAATCATCAAATTCAATTCCTATTCTCTCAAATGCCATTTTGATCCATAACCAATCCAAATTAGATCCCAAAATTCTCCAATTCAAAAACCTCAAATTCATTTTTGGAAAGCATCGCCGCGGCGAACCGGGCATCCCACGTCGCGACGTACGCAGACGTTCGTCGCGGCGTATGCCTTGTCTTCCTCGGCATGCAAGCATAAATTAAAATATTTTAATTGTCATGACGCGTACACTGGGTTGGCTCGCCATGGCGTGTTCATCGCCGACGTCAGGCGTGCGATCGCAAAATCGCGATGTAAACCCGAAATTTCTCGATTTTCGATAACAATCTATCCGATTCACTTCAAATCACTCCCAATTGACTTAGTATACTACACTCAACTCATTTCTAGCCTCAATCCATCATTTAAACCATTTTCATCAAAACCCAAATCAAAACCAACGAAAATCTCAAAACCCTATCATCCGTAACTTTCAAATTCTCTAAACCAATTCATACTCAAATCAATGATCAAATGAAACGATTTAACTCATAAACAAGTATAAACTTACTTGATTCAAGCTTCAATCCTTTGAAAATCCTTCAAGAACTCCAAATCCCAAGTTTTTCTCACCCACGATCGTCGATGAGCTTAATGAACAATTGCTTCTCTCTTAAGCTTATACATATATATATATATAATCATTTGACTCATGTCCAATTCTTGGGTCTAACAAACCGATTTCTATTCCATTTTCTCCCAATTTCGCAATAACCATTAACAATACTCCCAAAATCATAATTCCAATTGTTCCATATCAATAACCATTCATTCTCGGACTCGGAATCAAATAAATCGGTCACTAAGCTAATTTTCCGTCTCGATCTCTTACTCTAAAATTTCGGAGAAATTTCCATAAATTCACTAAAATTGAGTAATGCCAATTCCTATGCTCAATTTCCAATTTCCCTTCTCTATAATCCATTTCATTCCAATTTCATATTCAAAACCCAATTATACACTTACTAAATATCCAATTTTCACAAACCAAATCTCATATATACAATTTTGATAAATTCCAATTGCACAATTAAGCCAATTCACATCGGACCAATTATAACCAATTTCCAATTTCACAATCAAGTCGGAATTGTCATACATGTATGTACATATATATATCGTATGCAGTCAATAATCATTTATCAATGACTATCAAAACTGTAATGCATGTGCCATGCAATACTTTGCCTGTACCAAATCCTAACCCGATCCAAATTACCAATCTACCCGTCACTCTGATAACGGGATGTTACACAAACATAATTATCTCAAAAAACACAAATCATATCATATTCCCAATAAAATGCCGAGAAATGCCATGAATGCATGTACACGTAAATGCATGTGCAAACCGACTCATTCCTCTAAAATTAGAGGCCAATTAAATTTTCAATCAAAATATGCAATGCAGACTACTAGCCTGTCCAAATTGACCAATTTAACCTTCCCATCGGTGATGGGATGTTACACTGTCTCTTATTCACTTGGGAGATACAGGGCTCATTTTACATAGTGAGCCTTAGGCTCTTAATCAGTTTTGAGCTCGAGACTCATTTTCATTCATTGAGCTTTAAGCTCTGATCGGTGGCTACTCTGGTCACAACTGCTATTATCTTTCATGCATTCATGAAATGGAATGCATTAGTCGTATATGCTTGATCCCATTCAATCACATTCCTTTATCATCGGACCTTAGTCCGGCATTAAACATTAAGTTGAGAATCACATTTTCACTTACATGCAAATGATCATTCAAAACTCATTTATCATCAAATTATGTACACTTAGTTCATCTCATTCACATACAAGTAATACTTCAATATCCCAATTAATTCATCACATCATCGGATATTTTGTATGAAAACCAAAACAATCAATCAATACAAAAATTCAAACAAAACAAATAATGAAATGAGACCATCTAGGTCTACTCATAGTACGCTCCAGATTAGCATTGGTTTCTAAATTCTAGAAACACCTGAATGCGGACACTTAACCTGCACAACCCATTTATGCAAGACACACATTGCACACTCATTAATAATGGTACAATTATAAAAATTTATTCATGCAAAACTGTGTATAAGGACTATGTACAATGCATGCTTAATGACAATCCCGGGTACTTTACCAATTTCATATTTCATAACTTAATCGCTCACCAATTCTTTGAATCACAATCTCAATCCTTTGGTATGTTGATATCCATAATTCATCCCTAAATCTTTCCAATATAAACCCGTATGTGACTAGTGAGGAAGAAAAACAGAGTATTTATATAATCATTTCTCCAAATTTTTCTATTCTCATCACATACACATTTTAGTTGATCTTTCAACTTAAAAAATCATTTCTACAACCTCTTATAACATTTTGATCATCAAATCATAAAAATCAACGTGTACGGCACACTCAAAATCTCCACAGTCAGTTCCTAGAAAATACGAATATCACTATTTCTTAACCATTTTACAGTGAACTCACAATGCATGCTTAAGTTCATACAAAAAAACATAATCAGAGATACAACTTCCAATAAACTATATACAACTTCTAGACAGAAATTGAACATCTTAGAAACAGAATCACAATTTGATTTTTTTATATATGATTTATAGCTCTATTTCTCTAGTTTACTCCAAATCAAAAATCATCTCATTTGGAATTCTATAGATCCATATATAATCAAAATACTGAAGTGTGTTCAGAAAGATAATCCTATTTCACTGTTCCAATAGATTCCACACTTTCATTTGATCAACCTTTTTCAATTCAATTCAGAATGCTACCATTTTTTTTAGAGATATAGAAATGTGTTAGGAATCTATTGGTCTAAGAATCACTTCATTTTGAGGTTTGGTTATGAATTTAATGATAAAAGAATCAACCATGCTTATGTCCTTAATCACGTTGTACCTATCTCGGAACAATTAGCATAACTTTCACTAAAGATTTTGGATTAAGGTTTTCTTTAAATGGTTTCGAAGAGGACTTCCAGATTTACAACTTTCATGAAGACCTTGAAGGCAAATTTTATTGTTTAGAGGGTCAAAAATGGAATTAGACAATAGGATTAGATAAATAGTGCACCAGACGATATGACGTCATCAGACGATACGTCCTTTGCAGACGAAGCATCCTCACCAGACGATATGAAGTCATTAGATGATACACCGTCACCAGACAATATGTCCTATACTCCTGAGTATCTCCACTTATAAGGACCATAACCTTTGATTCCGATATCCAAAAAAATATATACTCTATACCTTTGGAAAGCTAGAAACTAAACCACAACTTTTTAGAAGGCAACTTCGTCAAAATCTGCCTAAATCAATACATTAAATTCATGGAAGTTCAGACCGAAGATTCAACTCTCAACTATTCATTCCCATAAAATTTCCAGATTTCCATTTTCTAAAATCCAACACTTCAAATTTTTATTTCTAGTCCTTCTACTCCATTTCATTTAACTCATTCACTATAACCACAATTCTCAAAATATCCCATTATTATTCAAGATACCCAAAATGTCAATGAGTGCATTTACAATTTTTTTCATGTGTGCAAAATTCAAATTCACATGCATGTATGCAAACATTTTGCTGAACATGAAATGCAATTTTTTTTCTAACTCTCACATTGCTATTTTCTCCATTATTGAAATCTAAATTATATCCCTTAATATGAGGACGGGATGTTACAATTTTCTCCCTGAATAAATTTCGTCCTCAAAATTCCCATCTGATTGATCAATAAGGTAGAGGTATCATTTTCTCATATGCTTTTCCATTTCCCATATAACTTCATCACCCGAATAATTTTTTCCAAACTACCACAGTTGATAGACTCAAAGGGTTTGTCAATCACTTGTTTAGCTATCACACGATCTTAACTATTTCATCAATATATTTAGATTATTCACAATTTTTTCACTCCGCAAGCTGTCAATACATCTTTGTCGAGTCATATCACTTTTTTTTGACATACTCACATATCACACATTATAATTCTGAGGTATCTTTATTGATGATACAACTCATAAATCCATGGTCCTATTCTTATAATAGTTTCATATGGACCAATTCAAGTTATGCTTAGTTTCTCCCTTTTTCCTATCATGTTCACACCTTTATCTCCATCTAGGTAAACCTTGGCAAGGTGATACTCTTCGAAGTATTTCATCTTTCACTTGCTATTTTACATCTTTTTAGTGTTAATACACCCAACTCTTATTTCTATCTCACGATATTCCATAACCTCAATGTTCATCCACTTAACTCCTTTGTCATTATCTTAGATCACTTAACTCCTATTATAGATTCGTTTCACTCATTAATAGTATCTCGAATCAATTTTGACCTTCTACCATTTTAGGCCCTCTTCATTTCAATGTAAGGGTGAATGACCCCCTTTTTTTCATAAAATGCCCCATATAGTATTCTAATGATGTCACTATACTTGTAGTCAATTTAAACTATACATTAATCTCATATTCCTATGAACTATAGAAATATAAGTTTTACACCTGTCTCCAATAGTCAAGAATATTGGTAACTTAAACTTGTAATCACTTGGTTCTACACTCTTAGCCACCAGATACTAATTTGACATATTCCTACTTGTAGGAAAATCCCGGTGTGAGCATCACATGCTCACGGTGCGGAAAACAAAATTTTTGTTCCGGGACCTTCCCGAAAGCTAGGATCCATGTGTCTATACAACAAACTCAAACCATAACGGCCAAAGGAGACCGTCTCTAACGGTATCCACGCAGAGATCGGAGAACCTAACCGGGACAAACCCTTTGACCTGAGAATAGCTAGAATAAATTAAAGAGTGCTAGCTCTTACCTTTGTTCTTGGAGAGCTACAAAGAAGACGATGAAGGAGCTTGAAGAGGAGAGGAAAATCGTTGGTTTCCTTTGAAAGAAAGTTGAAAACACTTTTCAATTTCCCTTCATCCAAAACCCATGAAGATTAGGAGAGGAAAACTCTTTTCCTTTTTAAAAACCTATCTTCTTTCATCCTACACCAACGAACATGCTCATCTCCTCTTCATATTCATTATTTTTTCATCTAGTCATTAAATGAAACTAATGACAAAGCATGAAAATGGAACCTTCTCTCCCTTTCCAAGTTGTAATATATATATATATATATATATATATATATATATATATATATATATATATATATATATATATATATTAATTATTTAATTAATTAATTATATATATATATATATAAATAAATGTCAAGTGGTCCAATCACACTGGGTCGGTCTCTACCGACCTACGGGTCCCATTATGGGAAAACCTCCAAAACCTTTTTTTCAAGAATATCGATGTCGCGATCTCATCGGACATATCTCGATCTCATCGGGATCCATTTAATCCGATTGCTTCCATATATTGGAACTCGTCCAAAACTATTTTACTTAATTCTCCGAGACACTCTTATGCGTGTGACCCATTAGGTTCCATTATGTTGGCCACTTAGATTAACACTTAATCCAAGCAAGTCATGAGCGGTATCTAGCAACACATCATGACCCCCAATTGACCGGAAAGTAATTGGTTTGACGAATGAACATGTATTCATCATGAACCATATCACGAACCTTTCCATAGACAATTATCGTGCAATTCATCCTTTCACCATGCTATACCCCACTTGGTTATGAGTATGGGCAATGTGTCAACTCTTACTAGACTGACTAAGTCAAATCTAGTCCAAGTGATTTCAGTTCTTGTCCTCGGACTCATTACGTTATATGTCAATGAAGACATTCTTCATGACATATATGCTCCGGCCAGAGACTTCCAAGTAATGACCCTGACAAGAGGCCATGGGTATCATCTTCTGCTATCACAGAAGTGGTGAATCCTCTATTGGCTACTCAATTACCTTCAATACCTCAAGTCGCACTCCAATCACCACCCTATGAGCGACCTCTGTGAAGGCAACAAGGAATGGAGTCAAAGCACGTAATCAAGATCCAAGATATCCTCGAGCACCTCAAGTCTAAGGATACTTGCACCATTGCTATGATGAGATTATCACCGACATTAGAATAGGACATCCATGTGATGATCTCATAGCAGTCATCCAATGTACTTACTACCTCTAGTAAGCATCCACATCTCAACCCTAAATATCTCATATTTACAGCTTTTGAGATCCATTGCGTGATCAAATCAAGGAGCTTGAGATGTACTAGTATCTCTAGATTACCGATGTCCAGTTTCAGTAATCCTATGACTAGGGATAATTTAGATACTGACATAATTGCACATGATAGGAATCTCAGTAGTATGATCACATCACAATTTCTTTCATGCTATGTCATATATCATGGACTTCATTAATTTTCTTATAGATCAATATCCATTCATAAATAATGAACACCAAGTTAATGAAATATGCCTTTCTTTATTTATTCATAAAGTATGTACAAAACTTTGTACAAAATGCGCTAAAGGCGATTGCCTTCAGGGCACTACTCTAACAATCTCCCACTTGACCTAAAGCCAATCGCCTTGATATCTAATACCATAGGCGAGTACATGAGAATCAAAACTCTTTTGTGATAATGGCTTTGTCAACGGATCAGCAATATTCTGCTCTGTGGGAATTCTCTCGATCTGGACATCACCTCGTCCAATGATCTCCCTAATCAGATGATATCTGCGGAGTACGTGTTTGGATCGTTGATGAGACCTTAGTTCTTTCTCCTGCGCAATAGCCCCATTATTGTCACAATACAACTACATGGGCCCATCACTGCTAGGAACCACACCAAGTTCAGTAATGAACTTCTTGATCCAAACCGCCTTTCACGCTTCAAGCTGCAATGTACTCTGCCTCAATCGTTGAATCGGCAGTTGTCTCTTGTTTGGAACTCTTCCAACTAACTGCCCCGCCATTCAGTGTAAATACATAATCTGAATGGGATTTGGAATCATCCTTATCAGATTGAAAACCGCATCAGATACCCGCCACTTTGAGATCTCCATCTCCATATATCAAGAAAACATCCTTAGTCCTTCGCAAGTACTTGAGGATATTCTTGACACCACCCAAAGGACCTCACCAGATCCGATTGGTATCCGCTCGTAACACTTAGAGCATATGATACATCGGGTCTCGTATATAGCATAGCGTACATGATAAATCCTACCGCAGATGCATACGGTATCATACTCATGCGCATCCTCTCATCTTGTGTCTTAGGACACATAGATTTCGAGAGTGTTATCACATGAGTCACGGGAAGGTACCCTCTCTTGGATTGCTCCATGCTAAACCTTTTTAGCATCTTGTTTATGTACGTTGATTGTGAAAGACTAAGCAACCTTTTTGATCTATCTCTATAGATTCTTATCCCAAGGATGTAAGTTGCTTCACCAAGGTCTTTCATGGCAAATTGTTTGGACAACCAAATCTTCACCGATTGTAGCATCGAGACATCGTTTCCTAGCAATAATGTCATCTACATACAGCACAAGGAATACGATTGCAGTCCTATTAACCTTCTTATACACACAGTGTTTGATCGGCAGCTTATCGTTCAATTAAAGAATTGATCCTCGGAAACCGGTCAAATAAAATTTGTACCAAGGATTGCAATACAGGATGCAACCTCGGGTCGACTCTCAAGGAACCAGTGTACTAACTGATTCTAAGACTAGCCTAATGTTTGAATGATGCATGCAATTAAAGCAATAAAAAAGGGGTTTTGATTTGATTAATTAAAATTAAACTAAGCCAAAGTAAGAATAAATGTTTTGGGATTTTAGAAAGCTAAACAATTGAAATTAAACAAGTGTGAAATCAAATTACTAAAACTCTCTTGAAAATGCAACTTGATTATCATCGCTCAAATAATTTTCGTGGTTTGAAATCCACTAAGTTTTGAAATGTAAACCTTAATAACTCGTTAAGTCCAAGAATTTGATTAATCAACTCGATTAGTCAAATCTTGTTAAAACCATTAGTGTGAAAATTGGATAAACAATTGCAATAAGTTAATCGATAATAACACACTAACCCAACCAAGCACAACTAGGCAGATCAAATTAATCGGTGTAAAATCCGAATAACATACATGAGACTTCATGTATTTTGACACGTAAAAATCTACAAAAGTAATATCCAAATCTCAACATAATGTCAACACACGGCTAAAACTATTAACCACACTAACCTAGCTATATCAATGCATACCCAACTCGGATCTATACATTAATATACCTAGACTTGAGACATTAGTGATTACCCTATTAAGCTTTCGGTGAACTCCAATCCTTGCTACATGTTCAAGAGAATGGAACGCTTTAAGCGACCATAACTCGATGAACTCTTCGCCGTTGGAATATCACCGTGGTTCATGATTCCAACGACGAAGGAAGGATACAGAACAAATGATGGACGATGGAACGGATGAAGAAACTGGAAACAATGGATTTAGTGCAGTGCGGCAAATAACTCGCAAATAAAAATGTAACAAAACTATTAGAAACGAAGGAGAAGACAGAAAAGAAGAAGTTAACCTCCGGAGTGCGGCCGTCTGTTTTTGCCCTAAATGGCAAGATTTTATAAGAGGTTGTGCGGGCCGGGTCAGAACAGTGGATTAATTTCCATTTATAGTCCGGGTTACCCGACATTCGTTCATGGCGAATGGCTGTAATTCGCCATGTGAATGAGTTTGGTCACTCGTCGCAGCGAATAAATTAAATACCATTAATTTGCTGCGGCGAATGGAGGTCTTGGTTCGCCCCAAATAATCTTACGGCGTGTTGACTTCTTGAATGTTGACTCCTTTGGTCTTACAAAATACAACCCATTTGCAGATCAATTGTCCCAATAAAATTATGCGAATTAATGACAATTGACAACAAAATACCGACAATGTGCAATTTATCAAAACTCGAATGCGGGACCAAAATAAGCATAAAATCATAGATCGTGAGTCAACAAATGCATAATTACTAAAGAAAACGGGCCTAATTTATAGTATAAATTTGGTCCAATCAAATTCTCCCACACTTAAACCTTTGTACTCCTGAACAAAGCTTATAAGAGTCAAAAAGGTACAAGAGTAAAAGAAAATTCTGCCCATGCTCAAACAACAACCAAAATTGACTCAATCCACTTTATCGTAATTCAACGCAGAAATTGAAAGAGTGCTAATAAAACAAACATTGAAAGAATTTAAGCACATGAGATTGAACAGCAGAGAATCACTCAGATATGATGTTTACGCCAACTCACTTGTATAGTAGGGATATTTTTCTCTCAATCTACTTAATACATCTCCTACCATAGGCTTGTATCAATTTTATTTCTCCACTACAAGGACTATCAATTTGAAGATCAAGAGGTCTTTAAGGGTTGTAATGAGCGGAAGGCTAAATGAATGGATGATGTGAGAAAAGAAAATATGAGCATGGCATAAAATGAGGGATCGATGTCGATAATCTATATCAAACTAGACCTCTACTAAACTAAATTTTGATTGATTGATTTTTTTATCTCATTTTGAGATACTAATCCCATTTTGGGATTCAATACATTATTATCCCTTGTTTAGAATAAACAAGACTAACTTTTTTTCACTAAAATAGAACAAACCGACTATTAACGCTATCTGAAAATAATGCATGCAAATGCTCATAAGAAGGCTCAAAGGGCTAGCAAGGAACGGTGTTTAGGGGTTGGTGTTTGGGAAAGGACTGAAAGAAAGAACGCCTATCATATCCACAAAAATCTAGTCCATCAAGCTTTGAGTAAAACCGACACAAGTTCTAGAGAAGCATGAACTAAGCAGATGCACACAAAATATAGAAGAAAAATCTTTGGCTCGAATATCCTTCCAACAAGGTTTTGTCTCAATGATCAATCTCAAAACTTAAAACTTAAAATGCTACCTTGTTAGCATGCTCCCATTTACTTTGTTTTGAAAACTTCAAAGCTAAAATTTTGTCAAAACCAATTATCGTTCAAGAATGCGAGCATTTTCACAAAACTCAAGTATCGTTTGAAACTTATAAGGGCTTTGCATGCAAGGGCACAAAAGAACGAAAAGAAAATGTTTGATCGAGTCCAAATTTATCAAGAAAAGCAACGGGCCCACAAAATTATGCACAAGTTTTAATAGGTGTACAATGCAAAATATAAAAGGGAACGACTCCCCCACACTTAAACATGGCATTGTCCACAATGACAAAAGTAGCAGGGCACAGAGGAGCGACGACGAGGCAGCGAAGGTGGCAGCGAAATGAGGAGGGAAGGAGAAAGAAAAAGAAGAAGAAGAAGAAGATGCGGGAGACGAAAGGACGCGAGAGAGGAAAAGACAGAAATGGCCCTCGGACAAAAGAGATGTCCAACGGTCCAGAGGGGCGGAGATGTCCTTATTCGCCGCGACGAAGCAGTCCCTAGCCGCAACGAACAAGTAGTAAAACCCTAGATTAGCCGCAGCGAGCAGAGATGCTCGCTGCGGCGAACTACCCAGAACAGATCACAATGTCTAAGGATCCTACTCAGTTTGCACAATCATTCAATCAATCATCCCACATATCAACCATTCTCGTCAATCTAATCATGCTTTATTAGGAAGAACACAGAGCTAACAAAGGGGAAACACTTTATTCAAACGGAAAGGGAAATCCTACCTAACTACAGCTAAACCTACTGGTTGGGTCTCTCCCCCCCCACACTTAATCAACACATTCATTGTCGGAACCCGACCCGGAGATCGGATCCCGACTGTTGGATCCCGTTACCGGAACCCAACTCTCTTGCTTAAGATCGTGAAACCTGAGCGTGCGTATTACTTTGAAATTAGCTTGAGAATCACTATACCCATTCCATTCTTAGTCTTTCTAAACCATAAAACCAACAAAAACTTAAACTTAATCAAGAAGCTTACCTTGAATCTTTAGCTAACCAAGTGATTTCTTGGTTCAAAGTGAAGCTCTAGTGATTTCCCACACTTTTAACTCTTGAACTTTCTTCCAACTCTTGCTTAATCTCTTGGAAAATCACAAACCCTAACAAACTTCTTTCTTTTCTCCTTCTCCCACCATTTACGACACCTCCCTCTTCTCCTCTTCTAATTTTCGAAATTCCTCTCCTTTCCTACACCAATTCACTTATTCCCTCTCTTTTATACTCCTTTACAATCTTCCTTAAGCCCATAGGCCCAAGCCTAACTCCCTTCTTCTTCTTCCTCCTTATTTCCTCTTTTTTATACTCTTTACTTAAGTCACTTAAGCCCAAAGCCCATTTACTTCCCTCTTCTTTCTTTCTTCTTTCCTTCTTCCTTCCTTCTTCATTTAACTCAGACTACAACTTAAGCCCAAGTCCACTTCATTTCCCTTAATTCCTTCTTCTTCTTATTTTCCTCTTATACTACTCAAGCCCACTAATTCCTTAAGCCCAACTTATTTTCTTTTCTTTTCCTACTTCATTAAAGCCCATTTCATATATATCCTCTCTTTATTCATTTCATTTGGACCTAAAGCCCTATTATTCTTTCTTCTTTCTTCTCATCCTACTAAATCTCTTAAGTCCAAACCATTTCTTCTTCTTTTCATTTAATTTAGGCCCATTATTCTCTTAGGCCCAATTAATCTCTAAACTCTTAAATTCAACTAACACATTTAATTGTATTTATTCATGCCACCTAACTCATTACTCTTGTTTTAATCCTCTTCTTTTATATCACCACTTAAGCCCAACTGAGTCCAAGGCCCATTTAACTCTTAATACATTTATAACCTTCATAACACCTTAATACACTTAATCCATGTCATATAGTCTTAGTCTAATCAACATGTTAATTAAATTTCCTTAACATGCTAATTAAGTCCACAGAATACAATAATTGAATCCCATTAAATCATGCCACCTAATTTCATGACACCTTACCTTAAGCATATTAACATGTCAATTAATTCCACATTAATCCATCTCATATTTATACCATATCTTCTATTTCATTTCAATTTCAAAAATTCTTAACTTCTTCACTCATGAATAATCATTCAAAAATCCTTATTTAATCATCCTAACTTACCAAAAGATTCGGGGTCCAATAATTCTCCCCCGCTTAAAAGAATTTCGTCCTCGAAATTCCTATCTTACTGATCTAGTGGCAAGGGTTTAAATCCTTAATTAACATATTCAACTTATTCTTGCATGACTTATTCAGATAGCTCACCATCCTGACCCTGCTTATTTGATCTTGAGTGCACCTTGTCACGGTGGCACTCTTAAACATGTACTCATAATCATGTAGTCGTGAGAGTAAAAGCATGTAACTCGGAGAGCATCATTGGGGTAACTCGTCTTATGCTTGATGTTCACATCATAATAATGGTAAGTGACTGTGAGCTAACACACCACTTCCATGCCTATTTTGGATTCTTCTAATTCATCTTTCTTACTTCACTTGATTCTTATCACTCATTCATTTCACTGTCCATAACCTTTTCAATTCTAGCCTTCTATAACTTGTAGACCTTACTTATCATCATAATGCTAAAAGATGAATCTTTCTATCATCTAATTCTTCATACCGCATTTGATTGAATTCACTAGAACTGTGATTTTATACTTAAAATAAACTAAAGTTATACTTGGATCTCATAATCTTATGAACTTCAACTATATGCTTTAAGCATATTCTTGATAATTAAGACCATCAATTCCTACATTCACTTGCTTATTTGACATTTTTGATCACTAAGAGATCTTTCGATGAAATCCTGCTAGGATGCATACCTCATGTTACCATTTGTACTTTGCTAGCAACCTTTTCACTTAATCATCTTTATTGGTTTCATATACCTCTTATTTCATTCACCCGGTATCATTCTTCCTATTTGAACTTGAAATTCAGATCCGTATCAATTTCTTAATAAGATTCACAATCTTTTTATCCTTAATTTGGGATAAACTATGTCCCACCTACTATGCTTCTTGTTGCTCTAGTTCTGGACATCATATTATCGAATTCATGCTTAATGTATCGGATGCAACACTTAACCTCACTTGGAATCTCTTACTTGTGCAATCATAGTCTTTTGATACATATCTCAATCTCCTAAGTTTCATATTTAATTCTCCTAATTCAGTAATTGTCTTGTACTTTTACAATCTGTATTTGCATGCTCATACATGTTCCTGTACATATATTGTCTCCAAACTTTCAAAACAATCATCAATGTTGCAGTTCTAGGTCATGTATCAAAATTCACCATAGGACTTTACATTTCTCTTCATGTATTCAAACCATTCTCCTCAATTTTTTGAGCATCTTTCCAATACCTTTCATACATCATCAAATAGTCTCCAATTCCATAGTGCTATTGGGCATTTGTTAACTTAAGCAATCATTTTCAATTTTCATGTATCTCTCGATTAGCCCTTGTGATTCCTTACTTAGCTAATTCCTCAATGAGGTATATTGACTCACTTTCCTTTCGATTCCTCTTATTGACTTTCTTCCTCGAATGATTTTTCTCCACAATTTGCAGCTTATTTGCAAACTTAATTAGGGTGATTTTAATATATTCCTCAAGTCATACCAATATCTCCCAAACATACTTTCACGTAATATATATCATAGACTTACATGCTCCTCATGTTAACAATCAAGGTCTCTATAGTGAGTGTACTCACTTTCGAATCATCACATACTCTTTTCTGATTAATTCTTTCATTGATTACTCTTAACATGAACCATTTGATCTGCTTATTCTAACTTAATGAAATCCCTCTTTAAAGAGGATTCTTTATCGCAATCATCTATACTATTCCTGCAATCTTAATCAATCTCCCATTATCATCATCATATTTTATCCACAGACTTATCTTCATCAATTCATAAATCAATCTCTTACATGATTGATACTTTGATCTTCATTAATCCTAGACAATATTCTTCTCTTGATCTTAGAATTTATTCCTTATTATAACATCATCAACAACTCTCAATCTATGTCTACTTGATCACTTAGGCTCTAAACTATGGGAAACTATGACTAATAATATTCACTAAATCTTAGGTTTCTTCCTCTATCATCTTCACACATATTCTACTTATGTGCTTAATACACTCATTTGTGCATAATTATGGATTTCCATACAGATACTCCCCACAACAACCAATTTAACCTTCTTGAACTTATACATACATTACTATCAATCATCTCATTGTCCCATTATCCTTCACTTCACATCTTACATATATATATATGTATGTATATATATATATTTTCCATTGACTTAAACTTGTGGAAATAAAATCATCACATATTTCATACAGCACATAGCTTTCAAAAACTTGTAATCTTGGTGCTCGTAATGGCACTTTCTTGTAAACTTTTTTTTCACAACGTGATATCCTTGCACAAATCATGTCTGAAAGCATAATTTCATAAACTTGTATTCTTAAAAAGAAAAACCCCTTTTTAAAGTCATTTCATCAATCATTCACATAATCGACATATTAAACATGCAACATTTCATAATGCACTCAACGCACAACTGATGCAACAATTATGATGCAATTTAAATTATGAAATTTTCTTGCTCGATTTAATGAAAACAAACTTGGCTTATTGAATTTATTATAAGCATGCACCCACCGGGGTTCCGTTTCATCTTCTTAAAACCATAAGAATTTCGACTTTCATGAAGTTCTACTGAACCCTTAATCCTTGTCCCCTACTTTTCCTCAAACAATCCATGCTCATAATTCACATATTTCCCACATTCAAGGATAAGCACCATAGTATGTCATTTATACCATATTTGATTTCATCAATGATGCATTGACTCATTCTGGGTCATGTTTGACCATGTACTATTTCTCATTTCCACTAATCCACAACTTCAATTTATTCGCTAATTTGATTGGCTCAAACTCTTAACAATTTGCTCTTGCATGCAACTTTTACATATGCGTCCATATAAGATCTCAATTCCGGCGCTCTGATACCACAAATGTCGGAACCCGACCCGGAGATCGGATCTCGATCGTTGATCCCATTATCGAACCCAACTCTCTTGCTTAAGATCGTGAAACCTGAGCGCGTATTACTTTGAAGGTTTTTTTCATTCTTAATCCCTTGAACCCTTAAAGACATCATGAATTCATTCTCATGCTCAAAACGCTCCCAAAATTCACTTACCAAAGTTCCGTAATGTGCCCATGTACCTAATCATCTTACTTGAACTTATTTTCTCTACGCGTTCACTGAATTTGAAAAACTTAAAATCTTTAATTAATTTGGAATTTTCTTGTAAATCATAGCCTTATGACTCTTGTTTAATTTAAGACAAGAATTTCTTCAATCGGAGTTATATAACTCTAGATATACTCCAATAACCTGAAAGAGTTCATACCGGAAACATGTTCTCTTAACCGGCCTTTCACTTTCTTTAATGAGAACTTCCTCAATTTAACTCCAAATGATACCAATTTCTTTATTAAGAAAGATATATGTCTTATAAATCCAATGGTTCAAGCATCACCTCATTTGGAGGTCGTATGAGGGATTTGTACCCAAAACAATCGACCATGCTCACTTCAAAAATCCAATTGAGACTCTTTTGGCGCGATTGCTATAACTTTTAATCTAGAGGTCGGATCATGTTCGTTCTTTCACCATTTAAAAGTGGACATCTAGATCTACAACTCTCATGAAGACCACAAAACCAAATTCGGCCTATAACAATGTCCAATATGAGATTTTTCCCGTAACTCGAGGTCTGCTGATGGATAACTCGACTTATCACTAACAAGTCGACTTATCGAGACAAATAACTCGACTTATCACTAACAAGTCGACTTATCGAGACAAATAACTCGACTTATCACTAACAAGTCGACTTATTATTCAAACTATGCTTCACAAGTCGAGTTATGGAGACAATAACTCGAGCTATGTCTATTTTTAGCTCGTCTCCAACCCTCTATACGCTCTCTTGACCTAACCCAAACACCATGAACACTCCTAACCTTTTTAAACCTACCCATTTCTATGCCCAACTCATTCATTCAATAATTTAACACCTCAACATGACTTTGCCCAATCAACCTCACACAAGCCTCATTCTCACCTTCATTACACATGCATGACCATCAATCCCAACCTCATAACATTTACCTATCTATATGATATTCATGCCCTCTCATGTTAACATACTTTATAACGACTCAAACATCACACTTATTTTATCATTCTATAAATTCTTGATTCAATTTGCTCATCAAACCCTAAATTCCTAGGCAACCATCAAAGCTATCCTCATCAACAAGACTTAGGCATCATGCTAACTTTCAACCATTGCTCCATATTCGTTTATATGCAATTTTACATTCACAACCATACTCAAACCCATATTGCATTAATCATCATACATAAGAGTTTTACAATTTCATTGGCATTTCCTAGCCAAAATCCAAAACCAATAACAATATCTCATTTACCTTATTCAATTGATCATATGAATTACAACTATACATTTACATAACCAAACTTCAAATACACAATAAAACAAGCACAAGATGTCTTGATCCACTTCCTCTTGACTTCTTGCTAAAACACGGAAATTGGGAAAATAGGGGGTGAGCTTGGGAGCCCAATAGGTTCTATGCTTATAACCAAATAATGAACAAAACAGTTTTAGAAGTCCATTTCCATATAAATTTCCTTTGGATCATAAAACATTGTTTTTTCAAAACTCTTGTCATTTTCTTGAAATCACAAATCGTTCATTTTTTTCAAAGTTTCATAAAATCATAAACTAAGAACTCTTGTCATTTTCTCGAAATCACAATTCATTCATTTTCAAAGGTTTATAAAATCATAAACGCAATTCATGCATTTTCAAACTTTCATGAAATCATGAATGCAATTCAACTTATCACAATTCACATCATATAACACATACCACCTAACACATCATAATGGTTTGGCAAGTCCACAATTCTTGGCAACCATATAATCTCATTTAATGATCTTATATGGGCAAATCTTGAGGAGTCCAAATATTGGATCATCCTATGCCATCAGGCGGCAAGGCGAAGGCTTTTCATGGTCATCGTGCACAAGACGTTTCTTGGGTGGACTTAACCTTACCCACATAACATATAATCATGTCTTGAATCTTGATTGTTCAAGGCAAAATCTTGGAAATCTTATTTTTTCATAAATCATGCAAATTTTCATAAATCATTTCATGAACATAAAGCATTTCATATGCAATGCATCATCATTCCTCAAGCAAAATCACATAACATCCACATTCACATATCAAATCATCAATCATCCAATTCATATAACATTTTCAAATCATTCATACCATTATATATCAATGATAGCAATTTTTCAAAGCATTTTAAAAACAATGAATTTGAAAGCATTTTTAGATTCATAATTCTTTTGAAAAAATATATTAGTGGCCCATCAATTAACTATAAACATAAAACCTACCTTATAACTTGCTAAATCCTTGGTTTCTTTGCTACAACTCTTGTTCCTCTTCTCTTCCTTCTTTCCCTTCATTAAAATCGAAAACCTATAATAAACACAAATTCTAATGAAATTCTATAAAACCCCTTTCATGAAATTAGCTTGAGAATCACTATACCCATTCCATTCTTAGTCTTTCTAAACCATAAAACCAACAAAAACTTAAACTTAATCAAGAAGCTTACCTTGAATCTTTAGCTAACCAAGTGATTTCTTGGTTCAAAGTGAAGCTCTAGTGATTTCCACACTTTTAACTCTTGAACTTTCTTCCAACTCTTGCTTAATCTCTTGGAAAATCACAAACCCTAACAAACTTCTTTCTTTTCTCCTTCTCCCACCATTTACTTACACCTCCTCTTCTCCTCTTCTAATTTTCGAAATTCCTCTCCTTTCCTACACCAATTCACTTATTCCCTCTCTTTTATACTCCTTTACAATCTTACTTAAGCCCATAGGCCCAAGCCTAACTCCCTTCTTATTCTTCCTCCTTATTTCCTCTTTTTTTTATACTCTTTACTTAAGTCACTTAAGCCCAAAGCCCATTTACTTCCCTCTTCTTTCTTTCTTCTTTCCTTCTTCCTTCCTTCTTCATTTAACTCAGACTACAACTTAAGCCCAAGTCCACTTCATTTCCCTTAATTCCTTCTTCTTCTTATTTTCCTCTTATACTACTCAAGCCCACTAATTCTTTAAGCCCAACTTATTTTCTTTTCTTTTCCTACTTCATTAAAGCCCATTTCATATATATCCTCTCTTTATTCATTTCATTTGGACCTAAAGCCCAATTATTCTTTCTTCTTTCTTCTCATCCTACTAAATCTCTTAAGTCCAAACCATTTCTTCTTCTTTTCATTTAATTTAGGCCCATTATTCTCTTATGCCCAATTAATCTCTAAACTCTTAAATTCAACTAACACATTTAATTGTATTTATTCATGCCACCTAACTCATTACTCTTGTTTTAATCCTCTTCTTTTTATATCACCACTTAAGCCCAACTTGAGTCCAAGGCCCATTTAACTCTTAATACATTTATAACCTTCATAATACCTTAATACACTTAATCCATGTCATATAGTCTTAGTCTAATCAATGGTTAATTAAATTTCCTTAACATGCTAATTAAGTCCACGAATACAATAATTGAATCCCATTAAATCATGCCACCTAATTTCATGACACCTTACCTTAAGCATATTAACATGTCAATTAATTCCACATTAATCCATCTCATATTTATACCATATCTTCTATTTCATTTCAATTTCAAAAATTCTTAACTTCTTCACTCATGAATAATCATTCAAAAATCCTTATTTAATTATCCTAACTTACCAAAAGATTCGGGGTCCAATAATTCTCCTCCGCTTAAAAGAATTTCGTCCTCGAAATTCCTATCTTACTGATCTAGTGGCAAGGGTTTAAATCCTTAATTAACATATTCAACTTATTCTTGCATGACTTATTCAGATAGCTCACCATCCTGACCCTGCTTATTTGATCTTGAGTGCACCTTGTCACGGTGGCACTCTTAAACATGTACTCATAATCATGTACTCGTGAGAGTAAAAGCATGTAACTCGGAGAGCATCATTGGGGTAACTCGTCTTATGCTTGATGTTCACATCATAATAATGGTAAGTGACTGTGAGCTAACACACCACTTCCATGCCTATTTTTGGATTCTTCTAATTCATCTTTCTTACTTCACTTGATTCTTATCACTCATTCATTTCACCTGTCCATAACCTTTTCAATTCTAGCCTTCTATAACTTGTAGACCTTACTTATCATCATAATGCTAAAAAGATGAATCTTTCTATCATCTAATTCTTCATACCGCATTTGATTGAATTCACTAGAACTGTGATTTTATACTTAAAATAAACTAAAGTTATACTTGGATATCATAATCTTATGAACTTCAACTATATGCTTTAAGCATATTCTTGATAATTAAGACCATCAATTCCTACATTCACTTGCTTATTTGACATTTTTTATCACTAAGAGATCTTTCGATAAAATCCTGCTAGGATGCATACCTCATGTTACCATTTGTACTTTGCTAGCAACCTTTTCACTTAATCATCTTTATTGATTTCATATACCTCTTATTTCATTCACCCGGTATCATTCTTCCTATTTGAACTTGAAATTCAGATCCGTATCAATTTCTTAATAAGATTCACAATCTTTTTATCCTTAATTTGGGATAAACTATGTCCCACCTGCTATGCTTCTTGTTGCTCTAGTTCTGGACATCATATTATCGAATTCATGCTTAATGTATCGGATGCAACACTTAACCTCACTTGGAATCTCTTACTTGTGCAATCATAGTCTTTTGATACATATCTCAATCTCCTAAGTTTCATATTTAATTCTCCTAATTCAGTAATTGTCTTGTACTTTTACAATCTGTATTTGCATGCTCATACATGTTCCTGTACATATATTGTCTCCAAACTTTCAAAACAATCATCAATGTTGCAGTTCTAGGTCATGTATCAAAATTCACTCATAGGACTTTACACATTTCTCTTCATGTATTCAAACCATTCTCCTCAATTTTTTTGAGCATCTTTCTGAATACCTTTCATACATCATCAAATAGTCTCCAATTCCATAGTGCTATTGGGCATTTGTTAACTTAAGCAATCATTTTCAATTTTCATATATCTCTCGATTAGCCCTTGTGATTCCTTACTTAGCTAATTCCTCAATGAGGTATATTGACTCACTTTCCTTTCGATTCCTCTTATTGACTTTCTTCCTCGAATGATTTTTCTCCACAATTTGCAGCTTATTTCCAAACTTAATTAGGGTGATTTTAATATATTCCTCAAGTCATACCAATATCTCCCAAACATACTTTCATGTAATATATATCATAGGCTTACATGCTCCTCATGTTAACAATCAAGGTCTCTATAGTGAGTGTACTCACTTTCGAATCATCACATACTCTTTTCTGATTAATTCTTTCATTGATTACTCTTAACATGAACCATTTGATCTGCTTATTCTAACTTAATGAAATCCCTCTTCAAAAGAGGATTCTTTTACTGCAATCATCTATACTATTCCTGCAATCTTAATCAATCTCCCATTATCATCATCATATTTTATCCACAGACTTATCTTCGTCAATTCATAAATCAATCTCTTACATGATTGATACTTTGATCTTCATTAATCCTAGACAATATTCTTCTCTTGATCTTAGAATTTATTCCTTATTATAACATCATCAACAACTCTCAATCTATGTCTACTTGATCACTTAGGCTCTAAACTATGGGAAACTATGACTAATAATATTCACTAAATCTTAGGTTTCTTCCTCTATCATCTTCACACATATTCTACTTATGTGCTTAATACACTCATTTGTGCATAATTATGGATTTCCATACGATACTCCCACAACAACCAATTTAACCTTCTTGAACTTATACATACATTACTATCAATCATCTCATTGTCCCATTATCCTTCACTTCACATCTTATATATATATATGTATGTATATATATATATTTGCCATTGACTTAAACTTGTGGAAATAAAATCATCACATATTTCATACAGCACATAGATTTCAAAAACTTGTAATCTTGGTGCTCGTAATGGCACTTTCTTGTAAACTTGTTTTTCACAACGTGATATCCTTGCACAAATCATGTCTGAAAGCATAATTTCATAAACTTGTATTCTTAAAAAGAAAAACCCCTTTTTAAAGTCATTTCATCAATCATTCACATAATCGACATATTAAACATGCAACATTTCATAATGCACTCAACGCACAACTGATGCAACAATTATGATGCAATTTAAATTATGAAATTTTCTTGCTCGATTTAATGAAAACAAACTTGGCTTATTGAATTTATTATAAGCATGCACCCACCTGGGTTCCGGTTTCATCTTCTTAAAACCATAAGAATTTCGACTTTCATGAAGTTCTACTTGAACCCTTAATCCTTGTCCCCTACTTTTCCTCAAACAATCCATGCTCATAATTCACATATTTCCCACATTCAAGGATAAGCACCATAGTATGTCATTTATACCATATTTGATTTCATCAACAGATGCATTGACTCATTACCGGTCATGTTTGACCATGTACTATTTCTCATTTCCACTAATCCACAACTTCAATTTATTCGCTAATTCGATTGGCTCAAACTCTTAACAATTTTCTCTTGCATGTAACTTTTACATATGCGCCCATATAAGATCTCAATTCCGGCGCTCTGATACCACAAATGTCGGAACCCGACCCGGAGATCGGATCCCGACTGTTGGATCCCATTACCGGAACCCAACTCTCTTGCTTAAGATCGTGAAACCTGAGCGTGCGTATTACTTTGAAGGTTTTTTTTTCATTCTTAATCCCTTGAACCCTTAAAGACATCATGAATTCATTCTCATGCTCAAAACGCTCCCAAAATTCACTTACCAAAGTTCCGTAATGTTTCCATGTACCTAATCATCTTACTTGAACTTATTTTCTCTACGCGTTCACTGAATTTGAAAAACTTAAAATCTTTAATTCATTTGGAATTTTCTTGTAAATCATAGCCTTATGACTCTTGTTTAATTTAAGACAAGAATTGCTTCAATCGGAGTTATATAACTCTAGATATACTCCAATAACCTGAAAGAGTTCATACCGGAAACATGTTCTCTTAACCGGCCTTTCACTTTCTTTAATGATAACTTCCTCAATTTAACTCCAAATGATACCAATTTCTTTATTAAGAAAGATATATGTCTTATAAATCCAATGGTTCAAGCCTCACCTCATTTGGAGGTCGTATGAGGGATTTGTACCCAAAACAATCGACCATGCTCACTTCAAAAATCCAATTGAGACTCTTTTGGCGCGATTGCCATAACTTTTAATCTAGAGGTCGGATCATGTTCGTTCTTTCACTATTTGAAAGTGGACATCTAGATCTACAACTCTCATGAAGACCACAAAACCAAATTCGGCCTCTAACAGTGTCTAATATGCCATTTTTCCCGTAACTCGAGGTCTGCTGATGGATAACTCGACTTATCACTAACAAGTCGACTTATCGAGACAAATAACTCGACTTATCACTAACAAGTCGACTTATTATTCAAACTATGCTTCACAAGTCGAGTTATGGAGACAATAACTCGAGCTATGTCTATTTTTAGCTCATCTCCAACCCTCTATACGCTCTCTTGACCTAACCCAAACACCATGAACACTCCTAACCTTTTTAAACCTACCCATTTCTATGCCCAACTCATTCATTCAATAATTTAACACCTCAACATGACTTTGCCCAATCAACCTCACACAAGCCTCATTCTCACCTTCATTACACATGCATGACCATCAATCCCAACCTCATAACATTTACCTATCTATATGATATTCATGCCCTCTCATGTTAACATACTTTATAACGACTCAAACATCACACTTATTTTATCATTCTATAAATTCTCGATTCAATTTGCTCATCAAACCCTAAATTCCTAGGCAACCATCAAAGCTATCCTCATCAACAAGACTTAGGCATCATGCTAACTTTCAACCATTGCTCCATATTCGCTTATATGCAATTTTACATTCACAACCATACTCAAACCCATATTGCATTAATCATCATACATAAGAGTTTTACAATTTCATTGGCATTTCTAGCCAAAATCCAAAACCAATAACAATATCTCATTTACCTTATTCAATTGATCATATGAATTACAACTATACATTTACATAACCAAACTTCAAATACACAATAAAACAAGCACAAGATGTCTTGATCCACTTCCTCTTGACTTCTTGCTAAAACCTCGAAATTGGGAAAATAGGGGTGAGCTTGGGGAGCCCAATAGGTTCTACGCTTATAACCAAATAATGAACAAAACAGTTTTAGAAGTCCATTTCCATATAAATTTCCTTTGGATCATAAAACATTGTTTTCTTCAAAACTCTTGTCATTTTCTTGAAATCACAAATCGTTCATTTTTTTTCAAAGTTTCATAAAATCATACACTAAGAACTCTTGTCATTTTCTTGAAATCACAATTCATTCATTTTTCAAAGGTTTATAAAATCATAAACGCAATTCATGCATTTTTCAAACTTTTATGAAATCATGAATGCAATTCAACTTATCACAATTCACATCATATAACACATACCACCTAACACATCATAATGGTTTGGCAAGTCCACAATTCTTGGCAACCATATAATCTCATTTAATGATCTTATATGGGCAAATCTTGAGGAGTCCAAATATTGGATCATCCTATGCCACAGTCGGGTAGCCGGGCGAAGGCTTTTCATGGTCATCGCACTAGACGTTTCTTAGGTGGACTTAACCTTACCCACATAACATATAATCATGTCTTGAATCTTGATTGCCCAAGGCAAAAATCTTGAAATCTTATTTTTGCATAAATCATGCAAATTTTCATAAATCATTTCATGAACATAAAGCATTTCATATGCAATGCATCATCATTCCTCAAGCAAAATCACATAACATCCACATTCACATATCAAATCATCAATCATCCAATTCATATAACATTTTCAAATCATTCATACCATTATATATCAATGATAGCAATTTTCAAAGTATTTTAAAACAATGAATTTGAAAGCATTTTTAGATTCATAATTCTTTTGAAAAAATATATTAGTGGCCCATCAATTAACTATAAACATAAAACCTACCTTATAACTTGCTAAATCCTTGGTTTCTTTGCTACAACTCTTGTTCCTCTTCTCTTCCTTCTTTCCTTCATTAAAATCGAAAACCTATAATAAACACAAATTCTAATGAAATTCTATAAAACCCTTTCATGAAATTAGCTTGAGAATCACTATACCCATTCCATTCTTAGTCTTTCTAAACCATAAAACCAACAAAACTTAAACTTAATCAAGAAGCTTACCTTGAATCTTTAGCTAACCAAGTGATTTCTTGGTTCAAAGTGAAGCTCTAGTGATTTCCACACTTTTAACTCTTGAACTTTCTTCCAACTCTTGCTTAATCTCTTGGAAAATCACAAACCCTAACAAACTTCTTTCTTTTCTCCTTCTCCCACCATTTACGACACCTCCTCTTCTCCTCTTCTAATTTTCGAAATTCCTCTCCTTTCCTACACCAATTCACTTATTCCTCTCTTTATACTCCTTTACAATCTTATTTAAGCCCATAGGCCCAAGCCTAACTCCTTCTTCTTCTTCCTCCTTATTTCCTCTTTTTTATACTCTTTACTTAAGTCACTTAAGCCCAAAGCCCATTTACTTCCCTCTTCTTTCTTTCTTCTTTCCTTCTTCCTTCCTTCTTCATTTAACTCAGACTACAACTTAAGCCCAAGTCCACTTCATTTCCTTAATTCCTTCTTCTTTTATTTTCCTCTTATACTACTCAAGCCCACTAATTCTTTAAGCCCAACTTATTTTTTTTCTTTTCCTACTTCATTAAAGCCCATTTCATATATATCCTCTCTTTATTCATTTCATTTGGACCTAAAGCCCAATTATTCTTTCTTCTTTCTTCTCATCCTACTAAATCTCTTAAGTCCAAACCATTTCTTCTTCTTTTCATTTAATTTAGGCCCATTATTCTCTTAGGCCCAATTAATCTCTAAACTCTTAAAATTCAACTAACACATTTAATTGTATTTATTCATGCCACCTAACTCATTACTCTTGTTTTAATCCTCTTCTTTTTATATCACCACTTAAGCCCAACTTGAGTCCAAGGCCCATTTAACTCTTAATACATTTATAACCTTCATAACACCTTAATACACTTAATCCATGTCATATAGTCTTAGTCTAATCAACATGTTAATTAAATTTCCTTAACATGCTAATTAAGTCCACGAATACAATAATTGAATCCCATTAAATCATGCCACCTAATTTCATGACACCTTACCTTAAGCATATTAACATGTCAATTAATTCCACATTAATCCATCTCATATTTATACCATATCTTCTATTTCATTTCAATTTCAAAAATTCTTAACTTCTTCACTCATGAATAATCATTCAAAAATCCTTATTTAATCATCCTAACTTACCAAAAGATTCGGGGTCCAATATTCATGCAACACAACATATCAAATCAAATCAAAGAACGTGCACAAATATATATCGAAAAGGCAGGAAGAGAAACACCTGGTGCTCACGGTGGATCTTGTAGCTCGGGGTGGATGGGCAGTCGATATCCAAGCTCCATGTCAACAGCTTGGGTCTTGGCGACTCCATGTCCATTCCCATATCCGAATAGCACTGCACTATCATCAAAATAATCTTCTCCGAAGAGAGTGTCAGTAGGATGGGTCAAAGTGTGGCCGAAATCAACACATGCATCATCCACAAGCATATCAAGCATATTCACCCCAAGCAAGGAGTAATCCTCGTTAGGGTGCTTCATAGCTTCATACATATTGAAGCTAACGTGTTGATCACCAACCTCCATGGTGATCTTTCCTTCCTTCATATTAATCATTGTGCTCGCAGTCCGCAGGAAGGGTCGTCCAAGGATCAGAGAAGTGTCCTGCACCACTTCAGAGGTCATGTCCAACACGTAAAAATCGGCAGGAAACACCAAACCTTTCACTTGGACCAAGATGTCCTCGATGATTCTCCTTTGGATGTCGGAATGATCTATCACCAACCGTAAGACTACCAAGTAGGCTTTATGCTCTTAACGCCTGTGGCTTCATAGGCATGATTTGGCATACGTTAATCGCCGCTCCCAAATCCAATAATGCTCTCCCAATTGTTACCTTTCCTATAACACAAGGAATGGTAAATGAGCCTGGATCTTGGCACTTTACTGGGATTTGGGGCTTAAATAACGTCGACACATTTGAATTCACCTGGACACGTTCATTAGGCCTAAATTTTCGCTTGTTTGTGCACAAATCCTTCAGGTACTTGGCGTAAGCTGGCACTTTCTTAATCAAATCCAGCAGGGGCACGTTGACTTCAACCTTCCCAAACAGGTCAATGATTTCTTTTTCGTGTTTGAGCTCATTGACTCTCTTGCTCATCAGATACGAGTTCGGAAAAGGGAGGTCCTTTAAGTTGACTGGTTCATTTCTGCTCAATTTATCCTTATCAATTTTTCTTCCTAAAATGCTCGATGATTGCTCTTTGTCCTCAATTGTTGATTGCTTCTTGTTCTCAACAATTCTTCTTCACGATCACTCTCGATCGCGCGACTTGCTTCTCTCTCACTGAGGCGCCTCTTGACCTCAATTTCCTCGGTGCATTCTTCTTCTTCAGGAATGTCGAAATGCACTTTCTTTCCACTCCTCAACTCAATTGCATTTAAACTCTTTGGGTTAATCACAGTGTTAGAAGGAATGGTTCCGCTACTCCGAGCTTGGTTGTCACTCAAATTATTAGACAATTGGGTGACATAGGCGTTCATGTTCTCGGCCTTGATCTCCCATTGCTCCATACGTTTCTCCAAGGCACTAAAGCGGGCAGCATTCTTAGCAGAGTCCTGTTGGATGAGGTTCGCGATGGCGTTGAATTGATTTGCTGTGGAAGTTTGTTCCTCTTTCATCAACGTCATCATACCATGCAGAAGCTGATTAGTGTCCTCTTTTGGTGGTCGTGGTTGCACCGTCAACGCCACTTGATCGGAAGCTGGTTTGTAGATGGTCGGCTCCACTCCGTTGTTGAAAGCGGTTGGGTGCTCTTCCTTCATTATTCCTCCAACGAAGTTAGGATGAGATCTCCATCCTTCGTTATATGTGTTGAGTACGGGTCCCACTTAGAATTTTGTGCGCCGGGTAAGCAATGGACACTTCTTCATACCTTCCGGACGGAACATCGAAATGTGCATCACCGATCCACAAGATTCGCAACTAGGTGCGACCGATTCGATGGAAGGCGATGGGCGATGCATATTGATTCTTAAGCTCGGTAGTGATCGAGGATAGCTGTGAAGTTATCCTATGCTCGTGGAATCCACCTTCGATTCCGGCTTTCCATACTCTTAGTTTGAGCCGTCATGGCTCCTACTTCATTCACATTCACGGAATCTCGACACTATATTGTCGATGATTTAGGGCCATCCTCTTGATCAAGGCCCATGCTTCAAAGCGGTGAGGTCAATCAACGAACCTCCGATCGACATCCAACATTCCTTTTCACGATTTTTCACCCCATCGTAAAATATTGAACCAATTGTTCATCGAGGATCGATGATGGGGCACCGAGATAACAGATCTTGGAATCTGTTCCAAAAGTCATATAAGATTCGTCGAAATCCGCTTGGTGGAATAAATCTCTTTTCGCATCGACGAAGTCCTCGAGGCTGGAAAATATTTTTCCAGAAAGCTTTCCACAAGTTGGCCTAACTATGATAGGCATTCGCGACATGCCTTGGGAGGCTCATGTACCACTCTGGGCCTTTCCTTCTAACGACAAGTGGAATACCTTCCACAAAGACTGTCCAGATGTGCTCCTACTGAGCTTCATACTTTGTGAGATCATTGTGAGGGCACGAAGATGCATGTAGGGTCCTCTCCGCCAAACCGTGAAATTTGGGTAGGAGTTAATCAATAAACCTTTAACTTGAAATTTACGTCGAAGTTAGGGCAGGCAGCAGTGAAAGGATCGTAGTTTACGTCCGAGGTTGTAGCTTCTCGAATGGTCCTACGTCTGATGTTCGCATTGTTGTCATCTACGCATTCACGGTCACCGATTAAGACCGTGATCTCCATTTCGGGGTGGTTGGACGGGATATTCTTGAGTGTTCGACCATCTCAGATTCTAATCGATCTAGTGTGCTAAGTCTTTCTTGCTCTCTCTTGTTTTCCTAAGTTGTCTAAGGTGTCGCTCAATTTCAGGCTGAAAATGAACTAGCCTAAGTCTACGGGGCATGCACAAGAGAAGTTCACCTAAGATAGCTCACTAAAACGACAGCGGATAGCAAGGCTTCAATTCACTCAGGTTCGCTGCGACGTGTAGTAATTCGCTGTAGCGAACTGAATAAAATTATAAGTTTCGCTGCGGCGAATATATGAACTTCATTGCGGCGACTAATGAACTCATTGTGACGAATGATGAACTCGTCACGCCCAAGAAGCATGAACAAAGAAAGCAAAGCGAATCGAATAAACACTTAAAACAAAGCGAATGAAATCACAAACAGGATTAACACTAAAAACACTTGGCGTAAAAGAAATTAAATAAAATTATGCAATGCAAACAAAATGTAAACAACAAAAATTAAGATCAAAACAAACACTGGCTAACCTAGAGAACCAATTAATTTGATTCCTCGACAACGGCGCCAAATTTGATCGGCGACTTATCGTTCAATTAAAGAATTGATCCTCGAAACCGTCAAATAAAATTTGTACCAAGGATTGCAATACAGGATGCAACCTCGGGTCGACTCTCAAGGAACCAGAGTACTAACTGATTCTAAGACTAGCCTAATGTTTGAATGATGCATGCAATTAAAGCAATAAAAAAAGGGGGTTTTGATTTGATTAACTAAAAATTAAACTAAGACAAAGTAAGAATAAATATTTTTGGGATTTTTAGAAAGCTAAACGATTGAAATTAAACAAGTGTGAAATCAAATTACTAAAACTCTCTTAAAAATTCAACTTGGATTATCATCGTTCAAATAATTTTCAGGGTTTGAAATCCACTAAGTTTCGAAATGTAAACCTTAACAACTCGTTAAGTCCAAGAATTTGATTAATCAACTTGATTAGTCAAATCTTGTTAAAACCATTAGTGTGAAAAATTAGATAAACAATTGCAATAAGTTAATCGATAATAACACAAATTAACTTGACCAAGCACAACTAGGCGAGATCAAATTAATCGGTGTAAAATCCGAATAACATACATGAGACTTCATGTATTTTGACACGAAAAATCTACAAAAGTAATATCCAAATCTCAACATAATGTCAACACACGGCTAAAACTATTAACCACACTAACCTAGCTATATCAATGCAAACTCCAAATCGGATCTATACATAAATATACCTAGACTTGAGACATTAGTGATTACCCTATTAAGCTTTGGTGAACTCCAATCCTTGCTACATGTTCAAGAGAATGGAGCGCTTAGCCGACCATAACTCGATGAACTCTTCATTGTTGGAATATCACCGTGGTTCATGATTCCAACGACGAGCGAGGAAGGATACTGAAGAACAAATGATGGACGATGGAGCGGATGAAGAAAGCTCGAAGCAATGGACGTGATGCAGTGCGGCGACAAACCCGCAAATAAAAGCGAACAAAACTATTAGAAGCGAAGGAGAAGCAGAAAGAAGAAGTTAACCTCCGAGTGCGGTCGTCTGCTTTTTGCCCTAAATGGCAAGATTTTATAGGAGGTTGTGCGAGTCGAATTGAATAATGGATTAATTTCCATTTATAGTGCAGGTTACCCGACATTCGGCTGCGGCGAATGGGTATGAATTCGCCATGGCGAATGAGTTTAGTCACTCGTCGCAAATGAATAAATTAAATACCATTAATTTGCTGCGGCAAATGGAGGTCTTGGTTCGCCCCAGCGAATCTTGCGGCGTGTTGACTTCTTGAATGTTGACTCCTTTGGTCCTACAAAATACAACCCATTTGCAGTATCAATTGTCCCAATAAAAATTATGCAGAATTAATGACAATTGACAACAAAATACTGACAATGTGCAATTTATCAAAACTCAATGTGCGGGACCAAAATAAGCATAAAAATCATAGATCAGGAGTCAACAAATGCATAATTACTAAAGAAAACGGGCCTAATTTATAGTATAAATTTGGTCCAATCAGTGTTCATCCGGATTTTGTGAGAAACCAAACTTTTTGATTACCTCATCAAAACGAATATTCCAACTCCTAGATGCTTGTTTCAATCCATAGATAGATTTCTGAAGTTTGCATACCTTTTCTCCATCATAGGAGGTGAAGCCCTCAGGTTTTGTCATATACACATCCTCAGCTAGATTTCCATTCAAGAAAGTTGTCTTCACATCCATTTGCCATATCTATTAGTCATAATGAGTGACAATGGCTAGGAGTATTCTAATGGATTTAAGCATTGCTACTGGGCTGAAGGTCTCATCGTAGTCAACTCTTTGTCTTTGATGAAAGCCTTTAGCCACAAGCCTTGCTTTATAGGTAATTACATTACCATCCATGTCGGTTTTCTTTTTTAAAACCCATTTGCACCCTATGGGTTTGATTCCTTCGGGTGTTTCAACCAAAGTCCATACTTGGTTTTCATACATGGAATCCATTTCAGCCTGCATGGCATAAAGCTATTTCTCAGACTCTGAACTCTTCAGAACCTCTTCATAGGTAGTAGGCTCATCATCTTCTATGAGCAATACGTCATTCTGTTCATTCACGAGAAATCCATATCTCTAAAGGATGCAGAGCGTATCCTACGTGACCTCTGAACTTCGTGTGTTGTAGAAGGTTGAATTGTTACTTCATCTGTATGAGTCACAGTTTCAGGTTTAGGCAGTTGATCTGCGTCTATTCGAGCATTTTGAACTTCTTGAGCTTAATTTTGCTCCCATCGTCTTCTTGTAAAAGAAACTCTTTCTCTAAAAAGATAGCATGCTTCGAAACAAACACCTTTTGTTCCTCGGCAAGGTAGAATTGATATCCCATTGTTTCTTTAGGATATCCTACGAGCAGACACTTGTCGATTTTGCATCAAGTTTATCTCGATCGTGTCCGCTTCACATAATGTGATAACCCCAAACTTTCAAATGAGTAAGATAGGGTCTTTTGTTAGTCCACATCTCATATGGAGTAACATCAGCTCGTCTTTGATGGAACTCTGTTTAACAAGTAAACAGTTGTCTCAAGTGCATACCTCCAAAAGGATTTGATAACTTTGCAAAGCCCATCATTGATCGTATCATGTCTAACAAGGTTCGATTTCTCCTTTCGCCACACCATTATCTTTGTGGTGTGTAAGGAGGAGTCCATTGAGATAAAATCCATTATCTACGAGATAATCCAAAACTCTTGGTCTAAGTATTCCCCACGATCGATCATAATGTCTTGATACTTTTCCCAAGTTGGTTTTTTACTTCATTTCTAAATTGTTTGAACTTTTCAAATGCTTCAGATTTGTATCTCATCAGATACAGGTACCCATATCGAGAATAATCATCGATAAAGGTAATGAAGTAAAGACAACCACTTCTGGCATGGATGGACATCGGACCACATACATCTGAATGTATTAGGTCTAATACTCCAGTCGCTCGTTCACCCTTTCCCTTAAAGGGTAATTTAGTCATCTTGCCTAATAAACAAGATTCGCATGTGTCATATGATTCATAAGCAAATGACCCTAAACTTCCATTCTCATGGAGCTTAGTTATGCGTCTCTCATTTATATGGCCAAGGCGACAATGCCATAAGTAAGTTGATTTTAAATTATCTCGTTTATTTCTTTTCGTGTCATTGACATTCATAATTGGATGTGACATATCTAATATGTAAATTCCATTCCATAATGTACCAGTACCATAAAGCATTCCATTCAAACTAATAGAACAATCATTGTTACTAAAAGTCAAATGGAAACCAGCTCTATTTAAACAAGAAACAGACAATATGTTCTTTGTTAATACAGGTACAAAATAACATTCATCCAATTTAATTACAAGCCCAGTGGGGAGTGACAAGAAATAAGTGCCTACAGCTAATGCAGCAACTTTTGCTCCATTTCTCACACGCAGGTCTAGTTCTCCCTTCATGAGTTGTCTACTGTCCCTGAGGCCCTGCATATCATTGGATATGTGTGAGCCACAACTGATATCTAATACCCATATGTTATGGTCGTAAAGCGATATTAACCTCAATGACAAACATACGAAGAAGTCGAGACATCGATGCCTTCTTCGCTTCAATTCATCCAGATAGACTTTACAATTTAAGCCCCGGTGGCGGTCTTGCCTGATGGAAGCAAGTTCCTTTAATGCAGCTTTTTTGGTTTTCTTCTTGATCGCACTTCCTTTCGGTTTCTTAGACCTTTTCTTCTTTAGATTCTTTTCTTTGAACCAAGAAGAGGATGCCACCATAAGCACTTGCTTGCTATCCTTCTTGATAGCTGCTCATTGCCTTGAGCAGATTGATCAACTCGAGGATTATCGTGGATATTTGGTTCATCCGATAGTTTAACACTGCTGTGAATAACTATCGGACATCCAACCGTAATTAAGTCAACACTTAATTCATAATCCATAACAAAAACTAAGACAGCCAACCTCTCAATATACCCATTCATCTTGGTGCATCGCGACTGCAGATGAACTGAGAATCATCTTAGTAGTGAAGAGTAGCCTCGAGGTCTCGAACCTTTCGGACCGAGCTTGCTCATCAAACGACTCCCTAAGATGAAACACTATGGTATTATCATCCATAGACTCATCGCCGCTTCTACGACTCTGGTGACATCGAGGCAAGTATAATGCGGTAGCCATGTCACCGTCTTTAAGATGCTTACGATATGCTTTCGATCCTCATCGAAGCATCGGCGATAAGTGGATCGAGGAAGTGGAACATCTAGGACATATCCGGTTCCTCGACACGAGAACAATTCTCGATTTCTCGACCAATCTAGAAAGTTAGGTCCATTAATTTGTTCGAGTCCATTAGTGGCGCAAATTCACCTCGAAGTCATCTTCAATAACCTAAAGGAAAAAGAGAAAGAATGTTAGAATAGAATGACATGCATGATCATAAGGACTTGCATGACATGCATATGGCTCCCACTAGTTTCAAAGAATCCATAACCCTCAGTACGAATCCAAGAAACATTATGACAAAATATCCTAGTGGGTTGATATCCGACATTACTAAAATGACCTTGGGTTTACCCAACAAGCCACCTTAGGTCAATCAGTAGGTATTGGTCATACCAATTGCATCATAGATATCCAACATTACTAAAATGACCTTGGGTTTACCCAACAAGCCACCTTAGATCTATCGGCAGGTATCGGTCATACCATTTGCTTCATAGATGCAACTATAGACTAGTGCTATCAACTCGTGATGTATGAACACACATTGGGTTATCAACTCTTGATATGCGTACATCTGATGTACACTACCTGTAACATCCCGTTACCGATGGGATGTGTGCAGTTCATTGCATACGTATTTGACATACTCATGCATGATTTATTTATAGTATAATTCGTAAGGATCATGTTGGCATTTGTACGTACATACATGTATGACATATTTCCGATTTGATTTGGATAATTTGAATTTGGAGATGATTAGGACTTGTGTGAAAATTAGGTTAAATTAAGCTCGAGAATTGAATTTGAGTTAGAAATGAAAGTTAGGAAATTGAATTGTGAAATTGGAGTATATGATTATGAGTTTTCTATTTTTGAGGATTTATAGGAATTTTTCTGGAATTTTCGAAGCAATACGCCCGGACCGGAAAATTGATCAATGACTAGTTAATTGGATTTTTGGTTCCGAAATTTGATTATCCAATGGCACGAACAGATTAGAAATTTGATTGAGGAATTAGGGTTTAGCCATTGGAATTGGGGAGAAATTAGAATTTGAAATTGGCTTGAGGTGGTTCGGATTCGGACTTGTGGCAAATTAATTAGCCAAACAAGCCTTATTATCTTTTATATATATAGCCCTAGCCTTTGAAATTTTTCTCCCATGAAGCTTTCTTTTTCTTCTTCGTGATCTTCTTCCCTTGGATCGCTTCTTGATTTCTTCTTGCAATTCGCTTCCCTTTTCATCCTTGATCTATCTCCTTTGAGTTGAAGTTGGAGAGAATGACATTTTGGTGGATTTTTGGTGATTGCCGTGGGTGTAAATGAACTTGGAGTTGTATAATCTTTGAAGATTTAAAGTTATAAATCAAGTAAGTTACTTCTATCTTGTTTTATATGGTTTGATTGGTTGGTTTCTAAAGTTATTTGGATGATTCAATATGTATATTTGAGGATTTGTGAAGTAGGGTTTCCGATTGGGTATTTCATTAGTTTTAGGGTTAAAATTTGGGAATAATGATTGTTTGATGAAATAGAAGTGATGGATTAGTTGTATGAGGTGTATGTAATTATTTAAGAGTAGTTTGTAAGAAGAAAATCTGGATTTGGAGTTGATATGATCAAAATACAGGAAGTGCAGGTTTTTGGACATGTTTGCGATCGCGACGCCTTGGCATGCAGCAGATTACTCCGTCGCATGACGGCGCTTGAGGCGCTTGTGACGAGGAGGAAAGGCGCACGTCACGACGTACGCGGCACATACGCCCTTGTGATAAAAGTAGCAGTGATTGGCATGGCGGCGATGTATACGCCATGTAACGGAGAGAAAGGAGAGCTCGCATGGCGAGGATCGGACTTGGCGAGGAATGTTGATTTCGAGATTGAATTTGAGGATTTAAAGAATGGGATTTAGGAATTTGATGGTTCAATTAATTATGGATTAAATTCAATTTGGAGATTATGAATTCGGGAATTAGAATTTGAGATCGGGAAATTCGGAATTGTGTCAGAAATGTGATAACACGTATAGTACGTACATTATTCAATTCATATGCATCATTGAACATTGGAATTGATACATTTAGTAATGTTATTTATATTTTGATTGTTATAGTGGCTCCAGTGGATCGCCGATCGTCCGACGTAGGCGAGACTTCCCGGCAATAGCTCGGAAGTTCTGAGGTGAGTAACCTAGTTGGTTTCTCAACCTATATGTGTTTAATTCTAAGAAATATGCCATGTAGAGTGAAGGATGGATTTTATGTGTTTGATTTGATTGATTTCGGACCACGGGTGTTCGAAATATTTGGTCTGTGATATAGAAGTGCTAATTGTGTATAAATTGTTCATAATTGGTTTCAATTTGTGAAAATTAAGCACATACCGATTTAGTGTGATGCATGTATTGGAAATGGGACATATGAATACATGCATAAAAGTATGATCACATAAAAAGGCAGTTGTGACCGGTGCAACCACCGTATCCAGAGCTTTAAGCTCAACGCACAGGGCTTCGTGCCCAACGATTTTCAGAGCTATATGCTCAACGTATTAGTGCTTTTGAGCCCAATGTTTCAGAGCCAATGGCTCAACGTATATGAGCTCAGGCGCACGGTCACAACAACGAAAGAAAAATGAAAGAGTCACATGCATATTACATATATGAATGTTTACATGTGAGTTGTGTGAAAGACTTATCGCCCTAGAAATGTGAAATGGACTGCATGTGATTTCTTATTTATGTTATATGTACGATACTGTGTGATTGTTTGCCTATGCATGAGTTGGGTGGACCATCGATGATGGTTTCTCACTGAGTTCGCAAACTCACCCAACATTGCATCTTTTTTTTTTCAAGACAGTGATAGTTTGACTCCTAGCTCCAGTCAGTGAGACTTTTCCTGCTGTGTGTGCCGGCGAGAGAAGCATGGCCCATAGGTCTGTCAGCTGGGGATCTTTTGGGTATTTTTATGGATGACTTATCTAGGAGCTATGTTAGTCCTTTTGGGTTTGTACAGATGTCTATATGAATGATGATGTACTGATGGTTTTACGAAATGAAATGAGAAGTACATTTTGGTTTTAAAAATTTAGTGAATTATCATTACTGCTTTATTATATTGATGCCATGAGGTGAATAGAAATGATAGTATCGTAGTGCACCCTCGTCGTAGGTTATCGGTATGACCTCCGAGCGACCCGGTGTATACTCTACGGTGAGGGGGCGCTACATTAGGTGGTATCAGAGCATGGTTTGGCATCTTTTGGGCATAGTATATTTTAGGCTTGAATTTCGTAAGGAAAGCAAGAAATTGATCTAAATTGTGATTTTATTGTAGGTCATCCATCTTTGGTGATCAAGTTGATCAACCAGCTGACCAAGGATCAATCGGAGCAAGTAGGGAGTCTTTTGTACCTCTGCATGAGGAGCGACCTCTAGAGTTCTATGAGGCAGGAGCGGAGGTATGATCGCTGTGTGGCGGGGTGTGGACTTTACGGCAAAGCACGGACCTGTGGAGGTGAGGATGGTTGGAGGACCGGCGGGTCTAGATCGATGGATTGCGACCACGAGGGCGCTTCGATTTTGCTGTTTCTTTGCTTCAGGGTCCGACTTATCAGTGGTGGAAGACTGTCCCGGGTAGTTCCACCAGGCCGTGTGTGTTGACTTGAACTAATTTTCTGAGGGCCTTCCGAGACAATTTCATGCCCAAGGAATATTTGGATATGAAGATGCAGGACTTTTTAGAGTTGAGGCAAGGATCGATGGCGATGGTGATTACGAGGTCGAGTTTAATGTTTGTCGACATATCGTCTGATACAGTTGCCTCCGAGGCTGATAGGTGTCGAAGATTCGAGGGAGGGCTGGATCTGGATATTCGTACCAGGTTAGCCCGGTCAGATATGGGCACCTTTGTGGAGATGAGATTAGGCTTTGTCGAGATTGAGCGACTCTTGAGAATGACGGCGAGACCGGTCGGGGATGCGGAGGTAAGAGATCGATGTGATCGAGGTAGCTCCGGTAGGAACAATGAGCCTTGAGCGATTTAGATCACCGGGGATTGAACATCGGGTTACAGTCGAGAGAGGAGATTTGGGCGATTGGTAATGGCGGCGATAGTGGTGGCGGAGGCGGTCGAGCCCTGCCGATGTCGTGCATGTGATAAGAGGCATAGTGGAAGTCTTTGGAAGTGGCAGAACTGTTTAGCTTTGTGGATCTATGGACCACATGATTGGAGTTGTCCTCGACTTTGGGAGTTCGATCGACCACTAGTGGGAGAGTGGTAGTAGCTCGACGGTGCAGTGAGCCGTAGCGGTGGACCTAGATTTAGGGGCCGAGGCAGAGCCCGAGTTAGAGACGGAGATTCCTATGTGGGGACCGAGGGATGAGGCGAGCGCGATCCCGAGCCGTGGTCTACGCCATGACGAGGCGGGAGGCCGAGATTCTCCGAGGTGGTTCTGAGTTTGCTTCTACTCTCAGATATTGAGGTGTATGCATTGATAGATCCAGGATCCACGCATTCATTTATTGCACTGCATGTGGCATGTAGATTGCATGTGGATAGGGAGATATTGCAGTTTGGATTGCAGGTGAGTACACCTTTGGGTAGTACTACTACATTAGGTGAGATCTGCACGAGGTGCCCGATTCGGGTAGATTCAGCAGTATTGAGTGCAGATCTGATTGTGTTGCCCCTTCGAGAGATAGACTTGATTTTGGGGATGGACTGGCTCACTGCCCATAGGGCTCTTATGGATTGTTATACCAAGGAGGTAGTATTGGAGTCTCCTGGTCAGCCGAAGGCTGTATTTCGAGGTGTTAGTCAGGCAGTGCCAGCCAGGATGATCTCGTTCATGAGTGCTCTGAGATTGATGCGAGGGGATTGTGAGGCTTATTTGGCGCATGTGGTGGATTCCAGAGCGCAGCAGAGACTTCAGGATGTCCCTGTGATCAGGGAGTTCCAGATGTGTTTCAGGAGTTCTGGGTTTGCCGCGGATCGGAGGCGAGTTGAATTGACCTCGTTCGGTGCACCGCTCTATATCGATACCTCCGTATAGGATGGTGCCGGTGGGCGAGGAGCTTAAGACTTCATTGCAGGAGTTGTTGGATAAAGGATTTATCGGGCGAGTGTTTCACCGTGGGAGCTCCGGTATTGTTTGTGAAGAAGAAGGGCGGGACTATGAGACTTTGCATCGATTATAGGCGACTTAATCGTTCTTGTTAAAATAAGTACCCCCGCCTAGGATCGATGACTTATTTGATCGATTGCGAGGAGCTCGGTGTTTACCAAGTTGGATTTGAGATCCGGATACTATCGATTGAGGATCGCGAGGCCGATGTGCCTAAGAGTGCTTTCAGGGGCGGTATGGGCATTACGAGTTCTTAGTGATGCCGTTCGGGTTAACTAATGCCGGAAGCCTTCGTGGCCTTGATGAATAGGGTTTTCAGCCATACGGATCGGTTTGTGATCGTATTCATTGATGATATCCTAGTGTATTGAGGTCTAGACAGAGCATGCGAGCATCGAGAGTAATCTGCAGATTATGAGAGAGGCGGTATGCCAAATTCACTAAGTGTGAATTTTGGTGGATGAGTGGTGTTCTAGGCCACATTGTATCTGGTGAGGGTATCGGGTGGACCCTCACAAGATTGAAGCGATGAGGAGTTGGGAGATTTGAGGCGATGTCGAGTTGAGGAGTTTCCTCGGATTGGCAAGATATTACCAGAGGTTTGTCGAGGGGTTCTCTGTGATCTCCGCCCCCTTGACAAGACTTCTGAGGAAGGGAGTAGCCTTCAGTTGGACAGATGAGTGTCAGAGGAGTTTCGATGAGTTGATACATCGGTTGACTTCGGCACCGGTGTTAGCCCTGCCATCTGGATCAGGGGGTTTCGAGGTTTATAGTGATGCTTTGCAGCGGAGGTTTAAGTGTGTCTTGATGCAGCATGGGAGAGTCATAGCATATGCATCGAGACAGTTGAGGGCCCATGAGGGTAATTATCCTGTGCATGACTTGGAATTAGCAGCAGTTGTATTTGCTTTGAAGATCTGGAGACATTATCGTATGGGAGGCGTTCGGATCTTCACCGATCATAAAAGTTTGAGGTACTTGTTGAGTCGTGAGAGCTGAACTGAAAGCGAAGGAGATGGTTAGAAGTGCTAAGGACTATGGCGACTATTGAGTACCACCCAGGGAAGGCCAATGTGGTGGCAGATGCATTGAGTAGGAGATCGCATGGTAGTGCAGCTCAGATTCAGGTTTTGAGGTTGCCGTACTTGGTTCAGTTGAGATCTCTTAATGTGCAGATGGATTTGAGTCAGGATGGAGCTCTGATTGCGACTTTGAGGCTCAGGCCAGTATTGCATGAGTAGATTAGGAGAGTGCAGGATCGGGATCCAGCATTGGTGAGATTGATGGATAGAGTCAGATCAGGATGGCAGTCTGAGTTTGAGCTGAGAGATGGTACATTGTGGATGGGCCAGAGGTTGTGTGTCCCTGATATAGATGATCTGAGGTGAGAGATTTTGGAGGAGGCTCATTTGGCTGCTTATGTCATGCATCCTGGTGTCACCAAAATGTATCGCACTCTTAAGTCACATTTCTGGTGGCCAGGTATGAAGAGGTATGTGGCAGAGTTTGTTTCTCGGTGTTTGACGTGTCAGCAGGTTAAGGCTGAGCACCAGGCCCCAATTGGGAGATTGCATTCATTGCCCATTCCGGAGTAGAAATGGGAGTGCATTACGATGGACTTTATTATGGGGTTGCCCAGGACGTCGAGGCAGTGTGATGCTATCTGGGTCATAGTGGACCGGTTGACTAAATCGGCTCACTTCTTGCCAGTGAGGGAGAGCAATACCCTTGATCAGTTGGCCCAGAAGTATGTAGCGGAGATAGTTCGACTGCATGGGGTCCCGGTATCGATAGTGTCGGATAGGGATCCCAGATTCACTTGAGTTACGGAAGAGCTGCAATCGACTATGGGGACGAGATTGAACTTCAACACAGTGTTTCATCCTCGCAGACGGATGGGCGAGTGAGAGGACTATTGATTGTTGAGGATATGTTGAGAGCACTGTGTATTGGAGTTCCGAGTGCGTGGGATCGATGTTGCCTCTAGTGGAGTTTGCGTATAATAATCAGTACCAGAGCAGCATTGGCATGGCACCGTATGAGGCACTTTATGGGAGACCGTGCAGATCCCCTCTTTACTGGGATAAAGAGGGTATGGCGATGATTGAGGGTCCCGGTGATCTAGGATCTGATAGATAAGGTGATTAATTGAGTCGCATTAAAGGCGGCTCGAGGCGACGAGAAGAGTTATGTGGATCGGCGTTGGAGGAGATGGGTATCTTTGTAGGAGATAGAGTGTTCCTCGAGTGTCTCCGTGGAGAGGTTCTCAGATTTGGCCGTAAGGGCAAGTTGAGTCCTCGGTATATCGATCCGTATGAGATTACCGCGAGGATTGGACCGTTGGCGTATAGATTGGCCTTGTCGAGTGAGATGTCTCAGTTGCATGGCGTCTTCCATGTGAGCATGCTTCGGAGATATCGTTATGACCCGACTCATGTGATTCCGGCTCAAGAGATAGAGATAGCCAATGATCTGAGTTACGTGGAGGAGCGGTCACGGATTATTGGATCATGGTCAGCGGTTGAGGTCTCGGGTGATTCCATTGGTGAAAGTCCTTTGGAAGAACCATTCCGCAGAGGAGGCGACTTGGGAGACTGAGGAGCACATGAGGAGGCAGTATCCTCACCTGTTTGATCAGTCAGGTAAGAAAATTTCGGGGCGAAATTCTATTAGGAGAGGAGAATTGTAACATCCCGTTACCGATGGGATGTGTGCAATTCATTGCATACGTATTTGACATGCTCATGCATGATTTATTTATAGTATAATTGGTAAGGATCATGTTGGCATTTATACGTACATACATGTATGACATATTTCCGATTTGATTTGGATAATTTGAATTTGGAGATGATTAGGACTTGTGTGGAAATTAGGTTAAATTAAGCTCGAGAATTGAATTTGAGTTAGAAATGAAAGTTAGGAAATTGAATTGCGAAATTGGAGTATATGATTATGAGTTTTCTATTTTTGAGAATTTATAGGAATTTTTCTGGAATTTTCGGAGCAATAGGCCCAGACCGGAAAATTGATCAATGACTGGTTAATTGGATTTTCGGTTCCAAAATTTGATTATCCAATGGCACGGACAGATTAGAAATTTGAGGAATTAGGGTTTAGCCATTGGAATTCGGGAGAAATTAGAATTTGAAATTGGCTTGAGGTGGTTCGGATTCGGACTTGTGGCAAATTAATTAGCCAAACAAGCCTTATTATCTTTTATATATATAGCCTTAGCCTTTGAAATTTTTCTCCCACGAAGCTTTCTTCTTCTTCTTCGTGATCTTCTTCCCTTGGATCGCTTCTTGATTTCTTCTTGCAATTCGCTTCCCTTTTCATCCTTGATCTATCTCCTTTGAGTTGAAGTTGGAGAGAATGACATTTGGGTGGATTTTTGGTGATTGCCATGGGTGTAGATGAACTTGGAGTTGTATAATCTTTGAAGATTTAAAGTTATAAATCAAGTAAGTTACTTCTATCTTGTTTTATATGGTTTGATTGGTTGGTTTCTAAAGTTATTTGGATGATTCAATATGTATATTTGAGGATTTGTGAAGTAGGGTTTTCGATTGGGTATTTCATTAGTTTTAGGGTTAAAATTTGGGAATAATGATTGTTTGATGAAATAGAAGTGATGGATTAGTTGTATGAGGTGTATGTAATTATTTAAGAGTATTTTGTAAGAAGAAAATCTGGATTTGGAGTTGATATCAGTCAAAAATCTGGGAAATTCTGGGTTTTCTAGGCGTGTTTGCGATCGCGCTTCTGGCGCAAGACGAAGAACACGCCTTGCGAACGGAGATTACTCCATACGCTGTGACGTCTTGTGGAAGGCACGCTTGTGAAGAAGGAAAAGCGACGTCATGACGTCTGTGGCGACAAAAGAGCCTTGATTCGCATGGCGGCGATGTATATGCATGCCGCATGACGTGGAGAGAAAAGGAGAGCTCACTGCGGCGAGGGATCCGACGCCGCGGCGAGGAATGTTGATTTCCGAGATTGAATTTGAGGATTTAAAGAATGGGATTTAGGAATTTGATGGTTCAATTAATTATGGATTAAATTCAATTTGGAGATTATGAATTCGGGAATTAGAATTCGAGATCGGGAAATTCGGAATTGTGTCGGAAATGTGATAACACGTATAGTACGTACATTATTCAATTCATATGCATCATTGTGTAAGTGTAAGTCGACTTGTGTGCTTATGCAAGGCGACTTACACATGTCCAGTACCGATAAGTCGACTTGTACATTGGGTAAGTCGACTTATTCAAGGACGGTACTGTTAATTGTGCCCTAAAGGCAATCCCCTTTAGCGCGTTTTATTCAAAGTCGTGTGCAGACTTTATGAATAAATAAAGAAAGGCATGTTTCATTAATTTGATGTTCTTTATGAATTGATTTTGATCTTTAATCAAATTAATGAAGTCCATGATATATGACATAGCATGAAGGAAATTATGATGTGATCATACTACTAAGATTCCTATCATGTGCAATTGTGTCAGTATCTAAATTCTCCCTAGTCATAGGATTAATGAGACTGGACATCATTAATCTGGACAGACTAGCATATGTCATACTCTTTGATTGGATCAAACAGTGGATCTCAGAAACTGTAAATATGGGATATTTAGAGTTGACATGTGGATGCTTACTAGCGGTAGTAAGTTCATTGGATGACCTGCCATGAGATCATCACATGGATGTCAAATGTTAGTGATAATCTCATCATAGCAATGGTGCAAGTATCCTTAGACTTGAGGTACTCAAGGATATCTTGGATACTGATTATGTACTGACTCCATTCCTTGTTGCCTTCGAGAGGTTATTCATAGGGTGGTGCTTGGGTGCAGTTTGAGGTATTGAAGGTAATTGAGTAGCCAATAAAGGATTCATCACTTACGTGATAGCGGAAGAGATACCCAGCCTCTTGTCGGGATCATTACTTGAAATCTCGGCGAGTAGATGTGTCATGAAATGTCTTCCTTGACATATTAAGTAATGAGTCTAAGGCGAAGCCGATATCACTGGGCTAGACTCGGTCTAGTAAGAGTTGACACTTTGACCATACTCATAACCAAGTGAGGTATAGGATGGTGAAAGGACGAATTGCACGAGAATTATACATGGAAGGGTTCGTGATCGGTTCGTGATGAATTCATCAAACCAATTACTTTCCGGTCAATTGGGGGTCATGATGTGTTGCTAGGCGCGCTCATGACTTGCTCAGATTAATTGTTAATCTAAGTGGCCAACATAACCGGAACCTAAAGGGTCACGCATAAGAGTGTTTGAGAGAATCAGTAAAATAGTATTGGTGAGTTCGATTATGGAAACTTTAGGATTAAATGGATCCGATGAGATCGAGATATGTCCGATGAGATCGCGACATCGATATTGCTAAAAAAGGTTTTCGGTGGTTTTTCCATGCCGGAGCTCGGTAGGACCGACCCTAGTGTGACTGGACTACTTCAGCAATATATATACATATATATACATGATTAATTAATTAATTAATATATATATATATATATATATACATGGGTGCACGTGGATGAAGGAGGAGAGGCTTTAGCATTTTAACTTTATATATATATATATATATAAAGGCTAAAACGTGGAAAGCATTCCACCATTAGCATTTAATGCTTTTAAAGTGTTAAAGACACTTGGCTCATGATGAGAGTGGTATATAATCGTTGGTTTAAAAGGAGAAAACTATGGATGAAGGTCGTGGGTTTTAAAAGGGTTTTAAAACCTAAGTTTTGGTCTCTTCTTCATCCTCTCTCATCAAGCTTCTCTCCTTTCAAGCTACCTTCTTCTCCATTGTTCCAAGCTCTCCATAGGAAAAAGGTAAGGTCTAGCAGTCTTTAATTTGTTCTAGCTATTCCCGGGTCAAAGGGGTTTGTCCCGGTTAGGTTTTCTGATCTCTGCGTGGATACCTTTAGAGATAGTCTCTATTGGCTATTCTGGTTTGAGTCTTCATACCGACACCTGGATCCTGGCTTTGGGAAGGTCCGGTAACAAAATTTTGTTTTCGCTGCTGGAGCATGTGATGTTCCTCCCGGGATTTTCCTACAGTGGTATCAGAGCCACTTGTGTCGTGTATGAAGCTAAAACCCTAGCTATGTCAGAATTCCTATTTGAATTTGTAGCTGCTGCATCTGATCTGTTTGAATTTCGATTCTATATAGAGATATGTTTTTCGAAATTTTTCTGCCCAGATTTGTTCATAACATGTTATAGAATATGTCTGTGAAAGATGAGAATTTATCGATTTGATTTGATATAGTTTTGCTAATTTATTCCCTTAGGTTCTAGATGCTGTTTTTTGACAGATTTTGTGAACAGGCATGACTTTAAATTCGAGAATAAATTCTGGAAAAAAACATTTTCGGATTTTCCTTCACCTATATGTCTCTAAGATATTTATGAATGTCTATGAGAAAGGAAAATTGTTTTCAAGGTGATTTACTATTTATTTTCGAATTTATTGTGTGCTGTTGGGAATTTCTGTGTTAGTGAACACAGATTCTGAATCAGTTTTGTTGTTTAGTTTGATTGAGTTTTTGATGGCTATAAATCCTGAAAAACTTCATGAAGCATGTTCTGAACATGTATGAACCTATGTAATTTTCTCAGAATTTATTGAAATTTTTTCAATGATCATTTCAAGCAATATGCAGAACTGGGCAGTTTTGTGAAAATTGCTGGGACTGTTTTGCTTGGCATGATTGTTTGTGTAATTTTCAGTTCCAATGCTTTGGACCATTTTTAATGTGATTAGAAATGTGTTATCTTGATGTGGTATGCTTGCCAAACTGAATTTCTTGAAATTGGTTTTCCAATAATTTTCGGATGTCAAATAGGTCACATTAGTGTCTCGTTAGTATATTTCGTTGTCTTGATTGTTTTGGCCGTCACAAATTTTTGTGACAAGTGCAAGTAGTTTTGATAGTGTGTAGACTAACTAGAGATGCTTAGGGTGATTATTTGATGTTTTTGAATTATGTGGAATTCTAAGTGATTAATAGTGGATTAATCTGTTCAAGATTTTCTTGTATAGTATGACTATATGGCAAGCATGATACAATGAAAATGTTTCATTAGCACATCAATATAAAGGATAATATACTTAGTATATTGGTATTGTGAATTGAAATGCGGATTGAGAAATTAGCCGATTTGTTAGCAATTCTTTGTATAAGTCGACTTGCACATCGAGCAAGTCGAAACATGCAACAGCGAGAGTATAAGTCGACGTGCAACTAGTAAGTCGACTTATACGGGACGAATCGTAAGTCGACTTGTAGGATACAAGGCGACTTGATGAAACACAGAGCATAAGGCGACTTACATTCTCATGTAACTCGACTTATAACATGCGTGGAGTGGGATGATGGATGATTATAAGGAGAGATTCAATGCGATTGATGAAACCTAAATCATTCCTTATAGTCATGATGACTATAATCCTAAAGCTTGGATGAGACTAGAGTTTCAAATCCCTCCTTGGAATATGAAAACTAACGCCTTCCATTAATATGGTAAGAACCAGAGTTCTTCAGGGTTGGGTTGTTGAGCTAACCTCAAGCTCACTCTATCTGAATATGTTGAACCATGAAAATAAGATTTTACGATTAATGGGTCGGTTTTCTGAAGCGTTGATTTGTTGAGCAAACTCAAGGTCGGCGTGGAAAGAAGCGAAGTTGGGTAGTGTACATTAGATGTACGCGCATCAGTGTTGATAACCCGATGTTTGTGCATACATCAACAAGTTGATAGCCAGGCGATAGTTGTGTCTAAGATGTAATTGGTATATACGATACCTCCCGAGACATAAGGTGGTTTGTTGGGCAAACCCAAGGTCATTCTTAATGTCGGTTATCGATGATGCAATTGGTATGGTGATACCTACCGATTGACCTAAGGTGTGGCTTGTTGGGTAAACCCGAGGTCATTCTTAGCAATGTGGCTATCGACCCACTAGGACTTTATGTCATATTATTTCTTTGGATTAAGTAAAGAGGATTATGGATTCTTGAAACTAGTGGGAGCCATATGCATGTCATGCAAGTCCTTATGAGCATCAGCATTTCTAATCTATTCTAGCATTCGTTCTCTCTCTTTCCGTTTAGGTTAGTTGAAGATGTCTTTCGGTGTGTTTTCGCTCACCTTTTACGGACTTAATTTTCTCGATTGGTCGAGAAATCGAGAATTGTTCTCAAATTTGAGGAACTGGACTATGTCCTTGATGTTCCACTTCTGATACACTTCTTTGTTGATGTTTGATGAAGATCGAGAAAGTAGGAAATCTGACCAAAAGAAAACCAAAGTATCTACCCCAAAGGAACTTGCTTTCATTGTGTCAAGACAGCCTTTGGAGGCAAAAGCGTAAAGTCTATCTGGAGTCCTTGAAGCGAAGAAGACATAAGATGCCTCACCGCTTCATTAATGTTTGTCATTAAGGTTAACACTGTTTCGATCACAACATATGGGTATTAGATACGGTTGTGAACCAGCTCACATATATGCAATGATATCACGGGGCCTCGGAGGCGTAGACTGACTCATAAAGGGAACTTGACCTTCTTGTTGGTAATGGAGCAAGAGTTGCTACATTAGCCGTGAACACTTATGTTTTGTCCCTCCCGGTGAGCTGTACTCAAGTTGGATGATTGTCATTTTGTCTTTTTTTAACAAAGAACATATTGTATGTTTCTTGTTTAAATAGAAGCGAGTTTCCATTGGACTTTAGTAGCAATGGTTGTTCTATTAGTTCGAATGGAATACTCTACGGTACTGGTACATTATGCAATGGAATTGACATATTAGATATGTCACATCCAATTATGAATGTCAATGACACCAAACGGCGTAAAAGAGATAATTTAAACTCAACTTACTTATGGCATTGTCGGCTTGGCCATATAAATGAGACACGCATCGCTAAGCTCCATGAGAGTGGTAGTTTAGGGTCATTTGATTATGAATCATAAGACACATGCAAATCTTGTTTATTAGGCAAGATGACTAAGTTACCCTTCAATGGAAAGGATGAACGATTGGAGTATTAGACCTGATACATTCAGTTTTATATGGTCCGATGTCCATCCATGCCAGAAGTGGTTATTTTTACTTCATTACCTTTATCGATGATTATTCTTGATATCGGTACCTGTATCTAATGAGATACAAATCTGAAGCGTTTGAAAAGTTCAAACAATTCAGAAATGAAGTAGAAAACCAACTTGGTAAAAGTATTAAGCCATTACGATCCGATCGTGGTGGAGAATACTTAAACCAACGGTTTTTGGATTATCTCAGAGATAATGGGATTTTATCTCAATGGACTCCACCTCCATGCCGCAGCATAATGGTGTGGCTGAAAGGATAAATCGAACCTTGTTAGACATGGTGCGATAGATGATAGATTTTGCAAAGTTTGGGGGTATGTGCTCGAGGCAATTTGTTTACTTGCTAAGCGAGTTCCATCAAAGTCGATTGATGTTACTCCATATGAGATGTGGACTAACAGAAAGTCCTATCTTTCTCATTTGAAAGTTTGGGGTTGTCTGCTTATGTGAAGCGGACACGATCGAGATACATTTGATGTAAAATCGACAAGTGTTTGTTAAATAGGATATCATGGGATATCACTTCTACCTTCTTTGAGGAACAAAAGTTGTTTGTTTCAAAGCATCTGTTTTCTTAGAGAAAGAGTTTCTTTTACAAGAAGGCGATTGGGAGCAAAGTCGAACTTGAAGAAGTTCAAGATGCTCAAACAAACACAGATCATTGCTGAACACAAGCTGTCACTCATTCGGATGAAATAGCATTCAACCTTCTAATACACAAGAAGTTCAGAGGTCAAGTAGGATCGCTCTGCTACCGAGAGATATGGATTTCGTGAGTGAGCAGAATGACGTATTGCTCATAGAAGATGATGAGCCTACTACCTATGAGGTTACGAAGAGTTGAGTCTCGAAATGGCTCCATGCCATGAAATCTAAAATGGATTCCATGTATGAAAACCAAGTATGGACTTTGGTTGATGCACCGTGAAGTGCAAATGGGTTTCAAGAAGAAAACCGACATGGATGGTAATGTGATTACCTATAAAGCAAGGCTTGTGGCTAAAGGCTTTCTTCTAAGACAAGGAGTTGACTATGGCGAGACCTTGGTCCAAAGTGCAATGCTTAAATCCATTAGGATACTCTAGCCATTGCTACTCATTATGATGATATGGCAAATGGATGTGAAGACGACTTTCCGAGAGGAAATCTGCAGAGGATGTGTACATGACACAACGGAGGGCTTCACCTCTATGGTGGCGAAAAGGTATGTAAGCAGAAATCCATCCATGGATTGAAGCAAGCATCCGAGAGTTGGAATATCTGTTTTGATGAGATAATCAAAGAGTTTGGTTTCTCACAAAATTGGATGAACACTTGTGTGTACAAGAAGGTTAATGAGACTACAATCGTATTCCTTGTGCTATATGTGGATGACATATTGTCCTTTGGGAAGCGATGTCTCTATCTTTAATCTGTTAAGATTTGGTTGTCGAGAAAATTTGCCATGAAAGACCTTGGTGAAGCAACTTATATCCTTGGGATAAAGATTTATAGAGATAAATCATCGGTTGCTTGGTCTTTCACAATCAACGTCACATAGACAAGATCTAAAGAAGTTTAGCATGGAGCAATCCTCGGAGGATGCACATGAGAATGATCCGAATGCATCCGCGATGGGATCTATCATGCACGCAATGCTATGTACGAGGCCCGATGTATCGTATGCTACAAATGTTACGAAAGCAGATACCAATCGAGATCCGGTGAGGTCCTTTGGGTGGTATCGAGAATATCCTCAAGTACTTGCAAAGCACTAAGGATGTTTTCTTGATATATGGAGATGGAAATCTCCATGTGGCGAGCATTCGGATCTAATTTTAATCGATGAGGATGATTACGAATCACAATCGGGTTATGCATTCACACTTTGAGCGAGGCGATCGGTTGGAAAGAGTTCAAACAGGAGGCATTGTCGATTCAACAACCGAAGCGAGTACATTGCGCATCGGATCAACAAAGGCGGTTTGGATGAACTTGGTTTGGTTTCTAGCTATGGTGGGCCCATAAGGTTGTATGGTGATACAATGGGGCTAGTCTTGTGAGCAAAGGAACCTAGGTCTCATCGACCATCTAAACACGTACTCCGTCGATTCCGGTGATTCGGAGATCATTGGTCGAGATGATATCACGATAGAGAATTCCTGAGCAAGTGTTCTTGATCCGTTGACAAAGCCATTGTCACGGAAGAATTGTGATTCTCATAGACTCGCTTATGGTATTAGATACTAAAGGCGATTGGCTTTAGGTCAAGTGGGAGATTTGTAAGTGTAAGTCGACTTGTGTGCTTATGCAAGGCGACTTACACATGTCCAGTACCGATAAGTCGACTTGTACATTGGGTAAGTCGACTTATTCAAGGACGGTACTGTTAATTGTGCCCTAAAGGCAATCTCCTTTAGCGCGTTTTATTCAAAGTCGTGTGCAGACTTTATGAATAAATAAAGAAAGGCATGTTTCATTAATTTGATGTTCTTTATGAATTGATTTTGATCTTTAATCAAATTAATGAAGTCCATGATATATGACATAGCATGAAGGAAATTATGATGTGATCATACTGAGATTCCTATCATGTGCAATTATGTCGATATCTAAATTCTCCTAGTCATAGGATTAATGAGGATGGACATCATTAATCCGGACGACTAGCATATGTCATATTCCTTGATTGGATCAGCGGTGGATCTCGAAGCGTAAATATGGGATATTTAGAGTTGACATGTGGATGCTTACTAGCGGTAGTAAGTTCATTGGATGACTGCCATGAGATCATCACATGGATGTCAAATGTCAGTGATAATCTCATCATAGCAATGGTGTAAGTATCCTTAGACTTGAGGTACTCGAGGATATCTTGGATATTGATTACGTACTTTGACTCCATTCCTTGTTGCCTTCGGAGGTTACTCATAGGGTGGTGCTTGGAGTGCAGTTTGAGGTATTCGAAGGTAATTGAGTAGCCAATAAAGGTTCATCACTTTTGTGATAGCGAAGAGATACCCGTGGCCTCTTGTCGGGATCATTACTTGAAATCTCGGCGAGTAGATGTGTCATGAAGACTATCTTCCTTGACATATTAAGTAATGAGTCTAAGGCGAGGCGATATCACTAGGCTAGACTCGGTCTAGTAAGAGTTGACACTTTGACCATACTCATAACCAAGTGGGGTATAGGATGGTGAAAGGACGAATTGCACGATAATTATACATGGAAGGGTTCGTGATCCGGTTCGTGATGAATTCATCAAACCAATTACTTTCCGGTCAATTGGGGTCATGATGTGTTGCTAGGCGCGCTCATGACTTGCTCAGATTAATTGTTAATCTAAGTGGCCAACATAACCGGAATCTAAAGGTCACAGCGTAAGAGTGTTTTAGAGAATCGTAAAATAGTATTGGTGAGTTCCAATTATGGAAACATTAGGATTAAATGGATCCCGATGAGATCGAGATATGTCGATGAGATCGCGACATCGATATTGCTAAAAAGGTTTTGGTGGTTTTTCCATGCGGGGCCGGTAGGGACCGACCCGAGTGTGTTGGACTACTTGACAATATATATACATATATATATATGATTAATTAATATATATATATATATATATATATACATGGGTGCGTGGATGAAGGAGGAGAGGCTTTAGCATTTTAACTTTATATATATATATATATATAAAGACTAAAAGCGTGGAAAGCATTCCACCATTAGCATTTAATGCTTTTAAAGTGTTAACGACACTTGGCTCATGATGAGAGAGGTATATAATCGTTGGTTTAAAAGGAGAAAACTATGGATGAAGGTCGTGGGTTTTAAAAGGGTTTTAAAACCTAAGTTTTGGTCTCTTCTTCATCCTCTCTCATCAAGCTTCTCTCCTTTCAAGCTACCTTCTTCTCCATTGTTCCAAGCTCTCCATAGGACAAAGGTAATGTCTAGCGACCTTTAATTTGTTCTAGCTATTCCGGGTCAAAGGGTTTGTCCGGTTAGGTTTCGATCTCTGCTGGATACCTTTAGAGATAGTCTCTATTGGCTATTCGGTTTGAGTCTTCATACCGACACTGGATCCGGCTTTCGGGAAGGTCCCGGTAACAAAATTTTTGTTTTTCCGCTGCTGGAACATGTGATGTTCCTCCCGGGATTTTCCTACACATTGAACATTGGAATTGATACATTTAGTAATGTTATTTATATTTTGATTGTTATAGCGGCTCCAATGGATCGTCGATCGTCCGACGTAGGCGAGACTTCCCGGCAATAGCTCGGAAGTTCTGAGGTGAGTAACCTAGTTGGTTTCTCAACCTATATGTGTTTAATTCTAAGCAATATGCCATGTGGAGTTAAGGATGGATTTTGTGTGTTTGATTTGATTGATTTCGGACCACGGGTGTTCGAAATATTTGGTCTGTGATATAGAAGTGCTAATTGTGTATAAATTGTTCATAATTGGTTTCAATTTGTGAGAATTAAGCACATACCGATTTAGTGTGATGCATGTATTGGAAATAGGACATATGCATACATGCATAAAAGTATGATCACATAAAAAGGCAGTTGTGACGGTGCGACCACCGTATCGAGCTTTAAGCTCAGCCACGAGCTTCGTGCCCAACGATTTTCGAGCTATATGCTCAGCGTATTAAGGCTTTTGAGCCCAATGTTTGAGCCAATGGCTCAGCGTATATGAGCTCGGTATACGGTCACAACAACGAAAGAAAAATGAAAGAGTCACATGCACATTACATATATGAATGTTTACATGTGAGTTGTGTGAAAGACTTATCGCCCTAGAAATGTGAAATTGACTGCATGTGATTTCTTATTTATGTTATATGTACGATACTGTGTGATTGTTTGCCTATGCATGAGTTGGGTGGACCATCGATGATGGTTTCTCACTGAGTTCGCAAACTCACCCAACATTGCATCTTTTTTTTTTAGGACAGTGATAGTTTGACTCCTAGCTCCAGTCAGTGAGACTTTTCCTGCTTTGTGTGCCGGTGAGAGAAGCATGGCCTACAGGTCTGTCAGCTGGGGATCTTTTGGGTATTTTTGTGGATGACTTATCTAGGAGCTATGTTAGTCCTTTTGGGTTTGTACAGATGTCTATATGACTGATGATGTACTGATGGTTTTACGAAATGAAATGAGAAGTACATTTTGGTTTTAAAAATTTAGTGAATTATCATTACTGCTTTATTATATTGATGCCATGAGGTGAATAGAAATGATACTATCGTAGTGCACCCTCGTCGTAGGTTATGCATCGGTACGACCTACGGGCGACCCGGTGTATATTCTACGGTGAGGGGGCGCTACACTACTCAATTTCGCCTCTGTCCACGTTGACCTTGAGTTTACTCAACAAATCAACGCTTCTAGTGAAAACCGACCCATTAATCCGAAAATCTTATTTTTATGGTTCGAACATATCCGTATAGAGTGAGCTTGGGTTTACCCAACAACCCAAATCTATAAGAACTCTGGTTCTCCCCATATTAATGGAAGGCGTTGGTTTTCATATGATGTGTGAGGTTTTCAGGTCTCATCTTCTTCTCCTCCAAGCCGTAGGATTATAGTCACCATGACCATATGGAATGATTTAGGATATTTCATCAATCACATTGAGTCTATACCTAAAATCATCCATCATCCCACCTTTGCATGTTGTAAGTCGACTTGTGTATGTGTAAGTCGACTTATGCTAGTGTGTAAGTCGACTTATGCATGTGTAAGTCGACTTATGCAAATGTCTGCGAACAAGTCGACTTGTACCATTGTGCAAGTCGACTTATCGTCTGATGCTGCAGACAAGTCGACTTGTCTCTTTATTAGTCGACTTATCCATGTGGAATTGCTATCTAATCGGCTAATTTCTCAATTCGTGCAGTTCCAATTCACAATATCAAGTGTAATATCCTTTATTATGATGTACCAATGAAATACTTTCATTGTTCCATGCTTACCATATATAGTCAAACTATACATGAAAAACTTGAAATTGATGAATACACTCTTATTCATTCAGATCTCCAAATAATTTAAAAATATCAAACTATCACCCTAAGTATCTCTAGGTAGTCTAAACTTTATCAAAGACTACTTCGACACATGTCACAAAATTTGTGACGGCCAAAATAATCAAGACAACGAAATACACTAACGAGACGCTAATGTGACACATTTGACATCCGAAAAATATTTGGAAACCCAATTTCAAGAAATTCAATTTGGAAAGCATACATCATCAATATAACACATTTTTAATCACATTAAAATGATCCAAGGCATTGGAATTGAGAAATACACAATTTATCATTCCAAACAAAACAGCTCCAGCAACTTTCTTAAAACTGCCAAGCTCTGTGTTTTGCTTGAAAAACTCCTTGAAACAATTTCAATAAATTCTGAGAAAATTACAAAGGTTAAAAAATGTTCACAAAATGTTCCATGAATTTGTTCAGGATTTATTTCCAACAAAACTCATCCAACCTCAGCAACAAAGCCAATGTAGAATCTGTGTTCCTCAACACAGTTATTCCCAGCAGCACACAATAAATTCTCAAATAAATAGTAAATCACCTTGAAAACATTTTTCCATTCTCATAGACATTTATAAACATCTTAGAGACATGTTGGTGAAATAAAATCAGAAAAAAAATTTTCTACAATTTATTCTCGAATTTATAAGCATGCCTATTCATTGAATGTGCACAAAGACAGCAACCAGAACATTGGGGAATAAATTAGCAAAACCATATCAAATCACATTGATAAATTCCAAGCTTCCACAGACATATGCAAAAACATCTTGTGAACATATCTGGGGAAGAAATTTTCGAAAACAATATTTCTACACTGAATTCGAAATTCACACAATCAACATGCATCATCGTCACAAGCAATAGGCAACTCCGACCTAGTCATGGTTTCTTCGTTATATACAACACAAGTGGCTCTGATACCACTGTAGGAAAATCCCGGTGTGAGCATCACATGCCCATGGTGCGGAAAACAAAATTTTTGTTCCGGGACCTTCCCGAAAGCCAGGATCCATGTGTCTATACAACAAACTCAAACCATAACGGCCAAAGGAGACCGTCTCTAACGGTATCCACGCAGAGATCGGAGAACCTAACCGGGACAAACCCTTTGACCCGGGAATAGCTAGAACAAATTAAAGAGTGCTAGCTCTTACCTTTGTTCTTGGAGAGCTACAAAGAAGACGATGAAGGAGCTTGAAGAGGAGAGGAAAATCGTTGGTTTCCTTTGAAAGAAAGTTGAAAACACTTTTCAATTTCCCTTCATCCAAAACCCACGAAGATTAGGAGAGGAAAACTCTTTGCCTTTTTAAAAACCTATCTTCTTTCATCCTACACCAACGAACATGCTCATCTCCTCTTCATATTCATTATTTTGTCATCTAGTCATTAAATGAAACTAATGACAAAGCATGAAAATGGAACCTTCTCTCCCTTTCCACGTTGATATATATATATATATATATATATATATATATATATATATATATATATATATAAATTCTTTAATTAATTAATTATATATATATATATAAATAAATGCTGAAGTGGTCCAGTCACACTAGAGTCGGTCCTACTACACGGATTCGGTATGGAAAAACCCCAAAACCTTTTTATTGAATATCGATGTCGCGATCTCATCGGGACATATCTCGATCTCATCAGGATCTATTTAATCCGATTACTCTCCATATATTGGAACTCTGTCCAAAACTATTTTACGAATTCTCCGAGACACTCTTATGCGTGTGACCCATTAGATTCCCGGTTATGTTGACCACTTAGATTAACACTTAATCCAAGTAAGTCATGAGCGATATCTAGCAACACATCATGACCCTCAATTGACCGGAAAGTAATTGGTTTGACGAATGAACATGTATTCATCATGAACCATATCACGAACCTTTCCATAGACAATTACCGTACAATTCGTCCTTTCACCATGCTATACCCCACTTGGTTATGAGTATGGGCAATGTGTCAACTCTTACTAGACTGACTACGTCAAATCTAGTCCAAGTGATTTCAGTTCTCGTCCTGAAACTCATTACTTTATATGTCAATGAAGACATTCTTCATGACATATATGCTCCGGCCAGAGACTTCCAAGTAATGACCCTGACAAGAGGCCATAGGTATCATCTTCTGTTATCACAGAAGTGGTGAATCCTCTAATGGCTACTCAATTACCTTCGAATACCTCAAGCTGTACCCAATTACCACCCTATGAGCGACCTCTGTAAGGCAACAAGGAATGGAGTCAAAGCACGAATCAAGTATCAAGATATCCTTGAGCACCTCAAGTCTAAAGATACTTGCACCATTGCTATGATGAGATTATCACTGACATTAGAATAGGACATCCATGTGATGATCTCATAACAGGTCATCCAATGTACTTACTACCTCTAATAAGCATCCACATCTCAACCCTAAATATCTCATATTTACAGCTTTTGAGATCCACTGCGTGATCAAATCAAGGAGCTTGAGATGTGCTAGTCTCTTCGGATTACCGATGTCCAGTTTGATAATCCTATGACTAGGGATAATTTGAATCTTGACATAATTGCACATGATAGGAATCTCGATAGTATGATCACATCACAATTTCCTTCATGCTATGTCATATATCATGGACTTCATTAATTTGCTTATAGATCAATATCCATTCATAAATAATGAACAACAAGTTAATGAAATATGCCTTTCTTTATTTATTCATAAAGTATGTACACAACTTTGTACAAAATGCGCTAAAGGCGATTGCCTTTAGGGCACTACTCTAACACTACTATGATGTATAGCTTAGGTTGTTACTCACGCTCTTTCTAACCATATCCTTAGTCAATCCTCTTTATCGGTTACACACCCTATTTATTTCAATCACAAAGTAACATTTTTCCTATTTGGACTCAAAATTCGTATTCATTTTCAATTCCTCAATAAGATTCACAATTTTGGATCCTCAGTTTGGACTTTTCTAAACTTTCTATATAAAACTACTCTTCAAATTCAATAACTAGAAGTACTTTATTTTGCCCAAATCCTATGCTCTTTATTTCACTAGATTTGGTGACCCCAATATCTGAATTCATGCTTCACTGCTATTGAAATTTTTTCTTAATGCATCAAATACTATACTAGCTTTACAGAAAAATATTCATTTGCACAATCCTTTCAAACTCAATAATTACCTCAATCTTTACTGATATGTATATTCTAGAAATGACTCTACACATCTAATGTCTCCAAGATCTCAAAGCAATTACTATCATAATAATTCTAAACCATGTATCAAAATCAACACATGAGACTTTAATTATCTCTATGCATATAAAGACCACTTTATACTATTACAACAGATTGTATCTTAATCTCTGATGTGAAACTTCATAAGATACTGCATAATCTCCAAATCCAAATGGCATAATTAACATTGAGGTTATAGTTCCCCAAAATTCTTTTTACATTCATCATTCATACAGTTTACATATTTTTCCTTAAACATCTTTTTGTCAGAGGACTAAGATAAGTAAAACTCCCTAAAAGTCTCTGTTGGTATCCCATTTTTCAGCATTTCTTTTTACAACTTCGAATCTCATATATGTATATATGTATTCCTTGTAGTTTCTCTTTTTATTATTTCCTTTATTTTCTTTGGGTCTCCCAATATGCCATGTTCAGATATATACAACCTACATTTTATTTGATCAAGCTAAGATTCACTCTCATTAAACCTGGCGTATAATTATTTATACCTTTATGATATGTAAAATTTCCTCAAATGTTCAAAAATATTCTCTTCCCTTTTCGAATACATTCCAAATATCCTCTACGATCAGTCACTAATTGATATAATTTTTCTTGGATCACGTTAATCTTCATTACCATAATACCATCGGGGGCATGGTTAACTCTAATAGATATAACCTAAATTCCCTTGTGTCCATGATTAATTCTTGTAATTTCTTAAGTAATTATTCCTCGAATGAGGTAATATTATTACATGTTATTTTTAGTCTCCCCATTGACTTCCTTTCTTGAATGATTTTCTCCTTTCATTTGATTTCTTCTAATTTTGCATTGACTTCTTTTAATGTCTGTTCATTCATACTAGTTTCTCCACACATTTCAATTTATTTGCAATCATAACTTCCTGTGTTGGTAACACATTCATCAGATATAATATGTATCTCCTGAACATATTTACATAGAATATATTGTAGACCTAAGTCCTCCTCACATTAACAATAATGTCTCCTCAAAGTCAGCAATCCAATCATATAGTTGAATACTTCACATTAACGAAATGCATATATTCTCAATAGCACATTCTACCTCTTATGCCTGAGCCTCCACTAGGGATATGACTCCCTTATTCACTTTTGATTCATTACATATTCATTTCTGATTTGTTTCTTCATTGATCACTCTTAAACTGAATCGTCTAATCAACTTAACCTAATTTAGGGAAATTCTTCTTTGAAGGAAGAATTTCTTTCTATTATCATTGATACTGTTCATATAACTCTTATCAATCAACTGTCTTAATCATCGCTTATCGATTATTCTTAGTACCTCAAAAAGATCAATTTTTATCATTTTGTACACGATCATAATGATTTATGCATCAAAATTCAATGATGTAGTGGACACAATCGCACATGTTTAGGTGTGTATCATCAAAGTCATCACATTCTATTTAGAGATTTATTTCTGATAGATCACCACTTATCTTACAATAGTAATACTTTGATCTCAAATGATCTCAGATAATATTTATTTATCCTTACCACATTCGGGGTTTCCTTGCATTGGCATATGCTAACATCAACTTTACCTTAATTTTCTAGAATTTACCCCTTCTAGTGTTACATCATTCCATGATAATTCAACTACCATATGGAGTGCATTCACTCTTCCCATTTGATTCCTCATCTTTTTCTTAATCTTATACGTACATAAAATTCCCTCTTATATGCATTTCAAAATTTCTTCTTACTACACACCATTCATCTCTTGTAAAGTCAATTATGTCTACTTCCTTCCCTTTTTATTCCTTCCCCATTCCTATCTTATCTTCCTATTGTCATTTATTTTATCTTCCACATGTACCTCCTCAGACAATTCAAAATTATAGATGTATATGTTAAGTCCAAATGACTTTACTTAGATATGATTTTGATGTATAACAAAAGAGCAAAATAAAAAGAAAAGACATACAGACGAAGTCATACAGACGAAGTCAGACATACAGACAAAGGAACACAGACGAACAGACTAACAGAGACACAGACGCAGATGCAAATAGTAAAGCAGACGCAGACGCTAAGCAAAGCAGACGCAGACGCTGATGCGAATAAGTAAAAGCAGACACAGACGAAGTAAAAGCATACACAGACGAAGTAAAAAATAGATGAAGACGCAGAAGCACAGACGATAAAATATAGACGAAGAAAAATAGTTGCGGAATTCGAAAAGAAGATGAAGGAGTCAATTCGAGTTAGTTACAGAACTCAACTGATTAACCGTTTTTTTTAAGAATCAAGAAACAAGAATCAAGAAGCAATTCAAGACAAAGGCTATAAATACAAGTCGAAGTCGAAGATTGCAAAGTTAGACAAGTTAGTCAAAGTTAGACAACGTGATCGTAAAAGCATTCTGTTCAATTATCTGAGAGCTATTTTACTGTAACAAGTCACAAACACTTTTTCTGAGAGAAAATAGTGCAGATAGCCTGCAGAGACTAAGTGTGAAAGAATACTGGTTGTAGAGACCTGAAAAGGCTCGAAAAGAATACTTGTAACGTTGAAAGAGATAGTGAAAATCTCAGAAGAAACTCTGAGGACTGGACGTAGCCCACGGTTTGGGGTGAACCAGGATAAAACACTGTGTCAACCACTCTCACTCTCTATCTCTATTTTAGTTTCAAGTCTTATCATTACTTAATCAGTAAACAAAGTTTTCAAAAGTTTTGATTAATTAGAGTCTATCGAAAGTTCTGTAAAGAATTTCTATCTCTAACAAACAGTTTTGAAAGAAGTATCAAAAAGGGGAAAACACAATTCAGCCCCTCGTTCTCGTGCATTCTATATCGTTTTATAAGTATTATATTAACGTGTGATTCACTTCAGTATAATCATCAATAAATTCTGATATCAATTTCCACTAATATATTCTTACGGTGGATCATAACTCTTGTCATGTTAATCAAACAACTACTTCGATTCCAAATCCATCTCCTTAATATCATAAAAATTTCTATTTTCATTACATTCTACTTACACACCTTAATCTCATCATTTCTACTTATCTTCCTATTTTCCTCACACAATCATGACAATATATTCACGTCTCTATCACATTCGAAGGTATACCATTACAGTACAATATTGATATCATGTTCCATAATACATACACCAATACAAATGTAGTGAATCTTTATCTATCATATCGAACCATATATTATTTCTCCTTTCCAATTATCCACATATCATCGTACATACATGTGTTCGCAATCAATTCAGAATCATAGATAACTAGTCATCCTAAAATTCTAATCTCGATTTCACAGACATATTCTTATGCTAAATCATAACTCTTATCACTTTTAACCGACATTCATTTCAAGTCCAAGTTTGACCTCTCCAGGCCATAGAAAATTTCGTTTTCTTTCAACTCAGCTTATACACTTTAGGTCTCATCATTCATATTGATATCACTTCTTTCCTTAATCAGTCAATGACAATGTATTCACATTTATATCACATTCGAGGATATATTACCACAGTACAATATCGATATCATATTCAATGATACAATCATATATACAAATGTAATGGACTCTATCATACAAAACCAGATAATATTTCTCATTTCTAATTACCCATAAACCTTCATTGGCTCACATTCTAATAGATTATCATTCTTCCCAGTGCTTCTAACAGCTCAAATTCTTAAGGAATGCTCATGCATGTGACTCATATAAATGTGACTCAAACTGGGGGATCAGTTGCCGCTAGCTATTATGACATGACAAAAATGCATGTACCTTGACACCTATTTCAGAAAATGCCCATATAAGATAGTAATTCTAGGCTCTAATACCATATATTGTAGCACCCCCCTTCCGTAAGACATGTATCCAACATCCTGAGGGATATCTGAGTTCGTGCCCCAGGAGGGTGGCATGCTAGAGCACTCAATTGTTCAAAACTCAATACAATTTTTTTAATAAATCAAAATATGCAAAAATCGATAATCAATTCGGGCCCACTTTATTCGTAAACTTTTTCAATCATAACAATACAATCAACAAAAATTATTTCAATAGCCATTTGGTCCCTTTCACGAATACAAAACACTTTAGACATAATGTCTTTCCATTACAACATAATTCAATTACACGTTGTACAAAATTTTTCGGAGTACATATTGTAAAAAGATCACGGAATATACAATTCAATACAAAAATAAAGAAATACAATGCATACGTGAACTGATCCCAACCTCTATCCCTTACTTGTATGCTGAAGATATACTCTCGTTTGTTCAACGGGGTATTCTTCTAATCTTAAAAAATAATTGCAAATTTTGGGTGAGTTTTGCGAACTTAATAAGTGACCATCATCGATGGCTTACCCAATCACATAACACATAATTCACATTCACATCATTTCACATTTCACTTTTAATACAATTTAATCATTCCTATTATGCATATACAGTGCACATGAGACCCACTTTCCATTTGTTACTTTGTTGTGCTGAGTGCATAAAATGTCTCGTATCTATTAGATACCAAGCTCATTACTAATTATCCCTTATCTGCTTGGGGGATATAGGGCTCATTTTACATAATGAGCCTTAGGCTCTTAATCACTTTTGAGCTCGAGACTCATTTTCACTCGTTAAACTTTAAGCTCTGATCGGTGGCTACTCTGGTCACAACTGGCATTATCTTTCAAGCATTCATGAAATGGAATGCATCAATCACATTTGCATGATCCCATTCAATCACATTCCCATATCATCGGACCTTAGTCCGACATTCAACATTAAGTTGAGAATCACATTTTCACTTACATGCAAATGCTCATTCAAAACACATTTATCATCAAATTATGTACACTTAGTTCATCTCATTCATATACAACTAACACTTCAGTATCCCAATTAATTGATCACATTATCAGACCTTCTGTACAGAAACCAGCACAATCAATCAATACAAAAATTCTAACAAAACAAACAATGAAATGAGACCATCTAGGTCTACTCACAGTACGCTCCAGATTAGCATTGGCTTCCAAATTCTAGAAACGCCTGAATGCGGACACTTAACCTGCACAACCCATTTATGCACATTGCACACTCATTAATAATGGCACAATTATAGGCATTTATTCATGCACAACTGTGTATAAGGACTATGTACAAAGTAAGCTCAATGACAATCTCGGGTACTTTACCAATTTCATATCTTAAGCTCATTTTCATTTCATAACTTAATCGCTTATCAATTCTTTGAATCACAACCTTAATCCTTTGGTTCGTTGATATCCATAACTCATCTCTAAATCTTTCCAATATAAACCCGTATGTGACTAGTGAGGAAGAAAAACATAGTATTTATATAATCATTTCTCCAAATTTTTCTGTTCTCATCACATTCACATTTTAGTTGATCTTTCAACTTTAAAAATCATTTCTACAACCTCTTATAACATTTTGATCATCAAATTAGAAAAATCAACATATACAACACACTCAAAATCTCCACAATTAGTTCCCAGCAAATACGAATATCACTATTTCTTAACCATTTTATAGTGAACTCACGATGCATGCTTCAGTTCATACAAAAATACATAATCATAATAAGCTTACTTGTTTAAAAGCTCCACATCTGCAATAATCAAATAACCCTAATCCCTTATGCAGCCAAATATATCAACTTGAAAGTTGACAAAAGGTTCGATTTTTCTTAAGGTATAAGAAAGAAATATCAAAGTGGAAGTGATGACAAATAGAGAAAAGCAAGATTTAACTTTAGTGAAAATTTGATGAAAAACTCTGTGTTGGAGGAACTCTAGAGAAAGAAGTTTCAAGAAAGGTAAAGGCAAGTACAGTAGCTTATCTTTCAAGGGTAATAAAAATCTTAACTTTAGCTAGGACATCTGTCCATTTCTTATCCACTTATCTACTTCCCTTAATTAAGACTTACTTAAGTATAATCTCCATTAACACCAAAATCATTCAATTTGGTTCATTGATTTGAAAGATATACCTCTAACATTTTCATACTGCTCTTATCCAAAACAGTTCCAACCAAAAATTGAACATCTTAGAGATAGAATCATAATTAAAATTTTTTAAATATGATTTGTAGCCCTATTTATCTAGTTTAACTCAAATAAAAAATAATCTCATTTGGAATCCTAGAGATCCAAATATAATCAAAATATTGAAGTATGTTCAGTAAAATAATCCTATTTCACTGTTCCAATAGATTCCACACTTTCATTTGATCAACCTTTTTTAATTTGGTTTAGAATGCTAACAAATTTTTGTGGAGAGATAGAAAAATGTGTTAGGAATCTATTGGTCTAAGAATCACTTCATTTGGAGGCTGGGCTATGAAGTTATGGCCAAAAGAATCAACTATGGTTATGTCCTCAATCGCGTTGTACCTATCTCGGAACAATTGGCATAACTTTCACTATAGATTTCTGATTAAGGTTTTCTTCAAATTTTTTCGAAGAAGACTTCCAAATCTATAACTTTTATGAAGATCTTAAAGGCAAATTCTATCTTCTAAAGGGTCAAAAATGGGACTAGATAATAGGATTGGATGAACAGTGCACCGAAAGATATGACGTCATCACCAGACGTTATGACGTCATCAGACGAAGCGTCCTCACCAGACGATACGTCCTCACTAGACAAAGCATCCTCACCAGACGATACATCCTCACCAGAAGAAGCGTCCTCACCAGACAATATGTCCTCACCAGATGATACGTCCTATACTCTTGAGCATCTCCACTTATAAGGACCATAACTTTTGATTCCGATATCCAAAAATTTCATACTATATACCATTAGAAAGTTATAAAGTTAAACTAAAACTTTCTAGAAGACAACTTTGCCAAAACTTGCCTAAATCAATACATTGAATTCATGAAAGTTTAGACTAAAGATTCAACTCTCAACTATTCATTCCTAGAAAATTTCCAGACTTCCATTTTCTAAAATCCAACACTTCAAATCTTTATTTCTAATCGTTCTACTCCATTTCATCTAAATCATTCACTATAACCACAATTCTCAACATATCCCATTATTATTCAATATACCTGGAATGTCAATGAGTGCATGTACAATTATTTTCATATGTACAAAATTCAAATTCACATGCATGTATGCTAATATTTTGCTAAACATGAAATGCAATTTTTTTTTCTAACTCTCACATTTCTATTTTCTCCATTATTTGAAATCTAAATTCTAACCCTTAATATGAGGACGAGATGTTACAAAAACAACCAATTAATGTTGAACTTAAGGGAGAAACTATGTTATAAATTTAAAAACATAGTAGGGGATGAGAGATTAAGCTAGCATTAACTAACTATTATCCCAAACAAGGTGTTGAGGGCAAAATGATTTGGATAAGACACTCCTAAGGCCTTTTCACAAATAAGGCTGCTTTTAAACTATTCAAGCTACCTACCCCTAAGGTTTCTTGCCACAATTTAGCTTAGTTCATAGGTAACAGTCCAAAGTTTGCAATTATCATATGGCTTGCACTCAAGAAATGTTAATGACAATGAATAAAGTAAAAATTATAGCAACGATCAACCTGTAATGCATTCTTTATTATGTTGAAGTAGAGATAAGAAACCACCTATTCTTTCAATGCTTTTGCATTAGGGAAATTTAAGGAAGAATTCATGATGCTTTCAATTTTCATACTAGCGAAGAAACTTAGGAAGCTATAATTATCCAAGTCGCCATTGCTTCCCTAACAAGGGATAATATTAGTCTTTTCAAGCTAGTTTTATGCTCTAGAGTGTATAAGGTATGGAGGGAACACAAACAAAAGAAAATTTAGGCAAGAGAAGATAGATTAAATTAGGTTCGTTTCATGCACACCAACAAGGATGAAGGAGCACTTCATGTTATGCTTTGAGAAAGGTAAAGTGACTTCAAATGTCACCATTTGACTTATTTTGAAAAAAAAAATACTAGTTTATAGTGGTTAATGATAATAATGGTGTGGCAAAAGGATGCATATCTACTAGCTATTAGAGATGTCAATAAGTCGGGCTAGGCTCGAGCCGCTCCTAGCCTGGCTTGACATGACCCCTCATTGGATGACTCACAGGCCGGCTCGTGAATTTTATAAAAAATTTTACAAAATGGTGTTGTTTTTATTGTTCGAATTGGGCTCGATCGGGTCAAACTATTTTGGCCCGTGGCTTGCTCGTGATCTAGTCAACCCGAGCCAAAATTGCCAAGCCTACTAGGTATAAGAACTCATTGTATAACTTATACTGTTGGGATAATTATGCAAATTCATTGGCTACAATTTATCGTACTTGTATGAACTAGCTCCAATTGTATGTTATCCTTATATTTAATCTTGTAGCAGTGAGTTTGGGTGTTGATTGGATAACTCATTGTTAAACTTTGTAAGGCCTAGCCTTCAATTTTAGAATACATTGAATTAATTTCAAAAAAACACTTGGAAGACCAAACTGTTCCGTGTTTTGCATTATATGATATAATTAGATGACTTTTATTTCCGTTATAACTTATCAAATATGCCTACTGTTATTATTATTGATGTTTTAAAAATTAGGGCGAACTTTGAACTAGTTAAAAAATTTAAGATTTAAAGATTCAACCAGTATTAAATTATTATAAAACTTGTATATAATAAATAAGATATAAAAATTATAAAAATAAGTAAAAATAAAATATTATTAAAATAAAAAATACATTAATGTGATAACTTATAAATCTTATAAATAAAATCATCGTGAGGTGGTGAGTCAGTTGGACCTCGAAGAGGTGTCTATACTTTACCGCCTACGAAATTTCCTCGAATCCAAAATAAAAAATATACCACAAATGGTAGGCTATAGTTGCAAGGGTCTTTTGATTAATACTGCATTTAATTTTTTGTTATTTAAAATTGTTTTTATTTAAACAGAAATTCCATTCGATCGAAATGTTATTCGACTAATTTACTATTCTAATTCAAAATTTTCATTAATTTTTTTTTTGTTACTAATAGCGAATAATTAAAAAATTAATATTAGTTATTTCACTACGATTTGGATAGTTAAGATTGTCATACAATGCCACCCTGTGTCTGACAATCAATTGCAACCGATTGTCAAGTATCTTGTATACTACATTACTACTTCGTTCGAAGATTCCTTTCCCAGAAGGAGATGGAAATTCACACTCCATTGAAGCCAATGAATTTTAGGCCGCACATGTAGCCAGGGCTAAAAGCGTCAGTGCATAAACTATGGCCATTGGGTTTCCCAACTCTCTCTATCTCACATCAACACTCAAGTCGTTTGATTTACGGTCTTTCGCATTTAGATAACGATGGAGAATCAGCAATCAGCTCTGGGTTTTTTACAAACTTCTGTTTGAGCTGGTGTTTGCTCCCCCGTTTCTAAGACAAGGGGCTTTTCAAGGTGAGACCTTTTCCCCTTTTTGTTCTTATTCAATAATAAGCATTGCCCTTGGATGTGGTTCGCTTTTTCATAGATTTCAATTTTTTGTTCATTTATTGATTGATTCCCTTATTGAACTTTGTCCTTGTATGTATTTGTTATGTTCAGTTGAGATGCATACATTCCCTGTTGAAGAGCCTATAAATGCTTGGAAATACTGTGCCCAATCCGTTTTGGTATTAAAGAGAACAAAAAAAGTAGAATCAAGGGTATCTGAGCTTAGATATTGTCGGATTTGAAGTAGACTTTTTAGAAATGGAGAAGACTGAAGCTAACAGTTCTTTGAAGGTCTTTTTTCTGGGTTCCCTATTGGTGAAATTCTTTTGTTTGTAGGTCTCTTTTATTTTCTTAGAGCTTATAGGTTGCTTCCCCTGGTTATGATCGGCTAATAATGTTTGGTCAGTTTTTTTGCAGCCAGTGATTGATAATTTGTAAGATTGCTGTATATAAATTCTCTCTTCTGCCAAAGATTTAACAAAAGCTTTAAATTTGATACTTCAGATGGTTTTCGAATATTTTTATTTCTGGAACATCATCTATGTCTTTTGTTGTTGCTTGCATAGCTGCTACATTGCATTGTTATGGTATTCTGCTTACTGCACTGTGATATGCTTGAGGCCTTATTGTTAGGTATTTGGCCTCGCTATTGTATTGAATTGTTTCATACACATAGGTTTTGCATATCTGGACCTTGGTGAGCAAGATTTGTTGCAAATAGTTTGACAGAAAAGTATAGAATGTTTCTTTTAGTAATGGCATTAAGGTATTAATGATCTGACATCTTATCGTCTTTTATTATCCCTGTCTATGAGGCTTGCATCTATATTCATAAGCACAACCTTAAAACTTCCTCTTTTTATTGTTTATATATCATCTTTCATGAATACTAAGGAATAAACGAGTATTGCCTTCAAATGTCATGCTTTGTTCTGCACAACCTTAAAACTTCCTCTTTTTATTGTTTATATATCATCTTCCATGAATACTGAGGAATAAACGAGTATTGCCTTCAAATGTCATGCGTTGTTCTCGTATTGTTTAAATACTTTGTTGAACAATCGAAATATGTCCTGCTTTTTTGCTGTAAATTATGCGTTTGAGACTTGGCATCTATGAACAAGGATATATATTTCTTCCTCAATCAGGTATTGATGATAGCTATTCTTTAAGTGGCATGAAGCATGAACTTTGTGCCCGTTCCCATTATCCATGGAAAAAACTGTAGTGGGAAAGTTTTACAGACTTGGAGACCAAGGGACTAGCGATATAACTGTATGCTTGAAAAGTTGTGAAGGAAGGCATGAACTTTTATTCTCTCATACTTCTGTTCTGGTAAGTAAGAGCAAGTTCTTTTCAGATAGGCTCTCCAGTCCAGATGCTGGCATGTATGTAGAGATTCATTGCTCTGAGTTGAACTATGAGCATCATGTTAGCCTATTGAGGTTATTATACTTGCCTGAGGACTTGGTTTTGGATACATTGAAGTCTGTCAAATCTGCTGTGGGCATTCTGGAGGTGTCAGTGGCTTTTGGCTGTGAAGAGATCACTAAGAGTTGCATCCAGTACTTGGAGGCTGTTCCTTGGGAGGAGAAGGAAGAGGAACAAATCCTAAAAGCAGTCTCAAAGCTAGGTCCAATAGCCATGCCTATAATAGACCGGATCCAACCAGTTGATTTAGGAGCTACAAAAAGTGTTTTCCTCTCTGCAATTCGGTACGCCACTACCATTGGTGGCTCGTGCCCTCCATTTGGTGACGAGCTTAAAATTTCTGCTCAAGAGCAGGTAGATTACATGTTGTGTGAAGATGAGGACATACCATTGGTTACATCTGATGACGAGGTAAAATCAACAGTGAGAGCAGGCCTTTCCAAAGTTTTCTCTTTATTTGAAAAGCACTTATCTTGTCTGCTTTCAGACTCTGATCTCGTTACTGAGACAGAGGCCAAGATATTGGAGATTATAACTGATATTGAGTGGATGTGCAACATTGTTCCCAAGATGGATTTACTGAAGGACTTTGTTTTAAGCTGGGTTGAAATATCTGGCAACATTCTGGGAATAATTGAACATAAGAAACTTGACGCTCTCATGTGGGGAATGAAAAAAAAGGTGATAGAACTGACTGGGAAGGTATTGGAAGCTGTTGGCTATGGGAGCGTGATCCTCCCAGCTCCATACCGAGTCCAGTTGTTAAAGACATGGTTGCCTTACATAAGGAAGATGAAACCCCTTTTGGACCTGAAAGGTAACGAGGACCTGGGTTTTTCGTACAAGATGGATGAAGACTTGTGCCAGAGCATTGAGGGTGCAATTGTCTCCCTGGTGCTAGCATTGCCATCTAATGACCAGGCTGACATTCTTGCTGAATGGATGAAAGCTGACCAGATTAAGTACCCAGACCTAAGTGAAGCTTTTGAAGTTTGGTGTTACAGAACAAAATCAGCAAAGAGAAGAATAGTGGAAGGACTAGATCGGTCCGAGAACACGACGGTAAGCCTTTAATTTGTCAAACATCATGTTGTTATAACATTAATAACATTAAAGTTTTGGTTGGAATGACCATCCAATTCATATGCTGTCCCAATGTTATATCAAACTTTTTTGTCTAGTTGCACATGGTTTCCACTTTCCAGGTGGCTCACCAACAGTGGGAAGGGCACTATAATGCAAATAATTGAATGATGGTCGTCACTTAACAATATAAATTACCCGCACTTGTATGGGGTTTGGTGTACCACATCAACGGACCAGCGTAAATAGAAAACAACGCATCTCTGCTTCCTAGTCGGTGATGCTACCTGCTTTCAAAATCAGGGATCTAAGGCCTGCTGATAATAATTGCTTTCAACGACCTTGGTTTAGGACATGCATCAATTGAAAACTCTCATATTATGCTGGATTTAAATGAGAAGCCAAAGAAAGAAAGGTTCCACACCAACGACATGAGTAAACTATTATTCAACACGATTGTAAAAAAAAAAAAAAAAAAATTGTTAAGCAAGGTCCAAATCAGCGGGATCCAAGTATACACACCACACCGCCAGTTATCTTAATCAGTCAGAATTGCCACTCCAAGTACCGTGTGGATTTCCCTAGTTGAAGCCAGCCCAACAAGTACCCAACCCAACTCAATCTAAAACACCCCTTTCTGGGCGCATCTTCCCTAGGTGAATTTTTGTTCTGGAACGTTTATTGACTTGGTCACCAGTTCCATTGTTGAGGAAGATCAAGATAGTAAATTTTCTTCAATCCCTTTTCAAAGCTCAGCTCTTTATACATTCGACGGTCAATTCATTAGTGATAGTGGAGTAGAAAAGATGTACGTGAGAGCGGTGCCAACGATTGATTTGAATAGGAATACGGAGTGGTTCACGTATCCAGGTGTATGGACAACGTACATCATCATACTCTTCACGTATTGGCTAATTGTTCTTTCCCTTTTCGGGTGCTCTTCTGGCATGGCCTGGACTGTTGTTAACCTCTCCCATTTCTGTGTCAGTTTGTCTATCTTTTTAATGTTTTATTTCATTGCTTTATTGGTTTGAATTTATGGTTTGATATGGATCTGTTTTTTTCCCTTATGGGTGTTTATGCTTAACATTTGGGTTTCATTTGTTTTCCCTTTTCTCTTCGTTCGCCCATTCAAGTTTGTTGTTTTTGTTACCTTTGGTGTGGTTGGCAGAGGATGGCGCGATTGATTCAAGAACATCTTCAGTATGCCGTTTTGCCCATGGAGTTGATTCATGTTATTGGCGTCATTTTGTTCTTGGACCATTTTTTGAACTTTTGTCTTCAAACTGTTCATAAGTGCTTGCTTTAATACTAAAACTTCTTGAAAGCTGCCAGTTACCTCATTCCAAAGTTTTGTTCTATCTCTACTGGGTAGAAGTTTTTATGTTGTCTATGCACGTCTGAGAATTGTTTGGATTTAAATTGAAATTTCATGTATCTCTCTCTTTAAGACATACTAGTTTCATATGACAATGACATGTACTAAATTTTAGCCATATATTGATCATGTTTCATATGCATGTCTAGACATCATTTTACTATTACGTTGGTAGCATGATACCGCGCATTACAGATGTGGATAATTGCATCTTGCTTCTATCAAAAATGAGTGAAATTTCTCTTGAGCATTATCCTAATAGGAGAAGAGCCAGTTTAGTTGTAAGGGCATGAACAACTCATTGTTGTACTAGGGCCATGAACTGCAATTAGCTAATAGTTAATAACTGTATCATAGAGAGTCCACGCTCCGGATCTAGCAGCTAAGTGTTGACCTGAGAAATTCAAAACATTACCCACGTTTTACTTTTTCTTCCTTTGGAACTGATGGGACGAGAGATGGCCATGTTGTTTTATCGTTAGTTTCTCGGATGAACTTTGTGCAGAATTCTCTTTGACATTAGGTTCCTTATATTTGTTTTAGATCTTGGGTCTGTGGAAGATTCATATTCCACATAAGGGAATCGATGAGCTAGATTAACAAATTCTTGTTTTTCTGTGCTCTATCCTCATGTTTTCACTTTTATGTTTGCACCACTTTGAACGATGCTTTCAGCTGTGCAATTCTGTATCAATGAAAATTACATATAATAACAATGGCATCATGTATCTGCTTTATTTTTCAGAGCATTTATTTTATCAACTTAAGCTACTGGCATTGTGCTTTCATGGGAGCCTTTTTTTCTTGAGTAGGATGAGTAATCATGGGAAAATGCAAATCCATCATTCCATCTGGCACTCATCTAACCTCATTGCTCTTGTTTTCATCACTTATTCTTGTTAGTTCTTGCATCTTGGTACAGGTTACCTATCAGTTCTTTCACTGGAAGAAAGGAACTCCTTTTGGTGAAGACCAGGGTATCTACAGCAGGCTGACGTGGTGGGAACAAATAGACAATGGAAAACAACTCACTCGCAACAGGAAATTTTTGACTGTCGTGCCTGTAGTCCTGTAAGTCCTTAGCTCCTTATCGTGCACTCTTAATTGACATTGAATTTATTATATTGTGAGAAAAGAATTTGAGCATTTCTATATGTATGTCTAGTTGGCGTGGGATTTTTGAAAGTCCTTAGAATGTCATTGGGAAACTGTAGATTATTTTATATTTTTGTTATACTTTCTTAATTTTGCTGAGATTTTATAATAGGTTTCTTCCTCAACAAGTTCTTTTCTCAATTTATGTATATTTTCGTTAAGCATGCCTGAATGTGGCAAGCTGAGTTCATCAACCTGTCTCTCCTGCACTGCATATTGAATTTAAGGTGGGAAATTGCTAGAGTGTAAAACTGGTGTCAGTATCTGATAGGAACCAGAAAAATAGGAGAGTAGAGATAGCGAAGAATGGAATTTTATTAACGAATTTGGAAGCAAGAATCTTAAACTCCCAAGTCAGTCCGTATGGAGAGGACTAAACTCCAAAACATAAGGATTAATTTCTCAAGTTGTTGAATTAAATCTAGCTATCGATATTTATCTTGATAGGTTCCTAATCGAATGCATAACTAATTCTTAAAGACATGGGATAAGATAAATAACGATAGCTAAAATAAAGGCAATGTCAAGTTGGAGTAGGAGTCTCTTGTGCAGAAGTCAAGTTGGTGTTGGAGTCTTGGTTACGTGCTATTCTAGATGTCCTTCTGGAATACGTCTTGAGAGGTGGTCTCGTATCAATGCATCCCTCCTGAAAATTTGCCTTGTCCTCAAGGCGAAAAGAAGAAGCGGTCCTAATAAGATCATAACTTTCCCAACTAGCTTCTTCCAAAGGACGGGCAGCCCATTGAACTAGTAGTTCTAAGTGGGAATGATCTGCTATTTGCACCCATCTATGAGCCAGAATTTTTTCAGGTTGTAGCACTAGCTCCCAGTCATCATTAATAGGAAGTGGCGCTGGAGGGGTTGATGCAGCTTGCCCAAATGCTGGTCTTAACAAGGATACGTGGAAAATGGGATGTACCTTGGAAGTTGTGGGTAAGTCCAGCTCATATGCTACGTTCCCCACACGTCGAATAACCTTGTATGGACCGAAAAATCTTGGAGATAGTTTTTCGTTTCTTTTACTGGTCAGGGACTTTTGACGGTATGGTTGGAGACGAAGAAAAACATCATCACCAGCCTGAAAACTGAGTTCACGTCTCTTAGTATCAGCTTGTTGCTTCATTCTAGTTTGGGCCTTCAAGAGGTGTTCCTTGAGGAGTTTAAGCATGTTGTCACGAGCAAGAAGCTGTTGTTCCAGTTCTGCTATTCTTGTTTCACCTTGCACAAAAGGAGAAATAGTGGGAGGATCTCTGCCATAGACTATCTTAAAAGGTGTGGTGCCCGTGGAAGAATGAAATCCAGTATTAAAGGAAAATTTTGCCCATGCTAGGAAACGACTCCAAGAACGCGGTTGCTCCAAAGCAAAGCACCTTAAATAGGTTTCAAGGCAGCGATTAACAACTTCGGTCTGTCCGTCGGTTTGGGGATGATAGGAAGAGCTCATACTGAGTTTGGTACCACTAAGTCTGAACAGTTCCTGCCAAAAAGCACTCAAAAAGACTGTGTCTCTATCGGAAATAATGGATCTAGGAATACCGTGAAGGCGGACAATTTCTTTGCAAAATTTTCAGCAATCACCTTTGCGATATCTGGTGAGAGATGGGAATAAAATGAACATACTTCTCGAGGCGATCAACCACTACTAAGATTGTGTCATAGCCAGATTTTGGTAAACCAGATATGAAGTCCATTGAGATGTCCTCCATATTCGTTCGGGTATAGGAAGTGGTTGCAAGAGGCGCGAGTGCGGGGCTTGATATTTTGCTTGTTGACGGACTAAGCAATTTTGCACATAAGCCTTCGTCCTTTTTCATTTGTGGCGGAAGAAGGATGTTGTTAATCGTTTAATGTCTTCAAGTATCCCCATGACTGCTTTGCCATCGTGTCATGAGCTTGTAAAGTAGCTTATGACGCATGGGGTGATTCAATGGAACCACTAGGCGCTCCTTAAAGTACAGCTTGTGATCCACCATTTGAAAATCAGATTGAGAGGAGGGGTTTTGATTTATATTGTCAATTATATCCCTCGTGTAAGGTCAGCCAATAATGCCTCATACCGATGAGAAAAATCAAGTGGAATTGGGAAGTGAGAGCTAGGAGGTTGACATGTTGAGGGCGCCTAGATAAGGAATCAGCTCCTTTATTTTCCTTTCCACCTTGTAGATGATGGTGAAGTCGAATGGCGATAACTTCATTAAGAGGCGCTGCTGCTCATTGGTTGTTAGCGTTGGTGAGGAGGTATTTGAGGCTATTGTGATCATCCTCACAAAAAATGATGTCCTAAAGGTAATGCTTCCATTTCTGCGTTGATAACACCAAGGCAAGCAACTCGCGATCATAAGTAGATTTAAATCATTGGAGAATGAGAGACCCTTCTTGTAATATGCGATTGGATGGTCGACTTGGGTAGAATTGCTCCAATCCCTTGGAAGAAGCATCACATTCAACCATAAAGGGTTGAGTGAAATTAGGAAGTTGGAGGACTGATGCAGTAGTAAGGGCTTGTTTAAGTCCGGAAAATGTCTCATTCTTTGCGAAGTCCATTGAAAAGCATCTTTCTTGGTAAGGTCGGTGAGGGTCGTGCCAACAACCCATAATTCTTAACAAAACGTCGGTAGTAACCTGTCAACCCCAAAAATCCACGGAGTTCCTTCACATTGCGTGGCACTGGCCAATCAACCACAGCTTGAATCTTTTCTTGGTCCACCTCAACACCGTTGGCGAAACCATGTGTCCCGAAAGTGATGCGTTGTTGGCCAAAAGACATTTAGATGCTTTGGCATATCTTGTTGTTCTTGCAAACATTCTTAGTGTGAGTTGCAAATGCTCCGGATGATGTTCCAAAGAAGGATAGAGATTAGAATATCATCGAAGAATACGATGATGAACTTTCTTAAATAAGGACGGAAAAGTTCATTCATTGCGGATTGGAAGGTTGAAGGGGCATTGGTGAGGCGAAGGCATAACAACAAATTCGTAGAGTGGCTGAATGGGTTCTAAAGGCATTTTGGGGATATCATTTGGGTTGACTCTTATTTGGTGGTAGCAGGAGCGAAGGTCAATTTTGAAAAATGGTGGCTCCATATAACTCATCGAAGCTTCGTCAACATTTGGTATTGGGTATTTATCAGGGGTTGTAATCTGGTTGAGCCTTCTATAATCAACGCACATCCGCCAAGAATTATCTTTCTTTTTAACAAGAAGAACTGGGCTAGCAAAAGGGCTGGTGCTGGGTTGAATAAACCCAGATTTGAGTAAGTCAGCAACTTGTTGTTCGATTTCGGTTTTTTGGAAATAAGGATAGCGGTATGGGCGGATATTTGGTGGTTTAGCATCAGGTAAGAGAGGGATGGAGTGATAGTGCTGTCGGTATGGTGGAAGATTGGTAGGTTCCTCAAACACATTTTCAAACTTCTCCAGTACCTTCTGAATTGGAGCAGGGATGGTGTTTTTTGAATGTACTTCCTTCTTGGACAAATACTGGAAACTAGCTCTTGAATTTGGCTTGGGTGGCAATCCTTGAAGCTTGTATTTTTTCCCATTCAAGTAAAAGATTAGGAACATCTCGTTCCAGTTTGCCTGAACTGTATTTAGAGAAGCCAACCATCTGATACCTAAAACAACATCTGCTCCACCAAGTGAGAAAGGGTAGTAATCCTGGGTAATAGTAAGACCAGGTAATTGAATAGAAATATTGTGGCAGATACGGTTGCAGCAGATGATCTCTCCATTACCGATTTGTACCCCAAAGAAGATACACTTTTACGGTAATTTCGCTCTTCCACAATTTTTCGGACACAAAGTTGTGAGTGGAGCCGCTGTCCACCAAAATCAGCACCTTGCGGTCTCCTAGCACTCCTTGTAGCTTCATCGTTGTCTTGGTAGGGTTGCCCAAGATCGCGTGGAGGGATATCTCGGCGTACTCCCTGTTTACGTCGTCATTGGCGTCAACCTTTGTTCTCGACTAGATCTGCTGCAGTGCGTCATCATCGTCGACCATCTCGGAAGGGTGAGAGTGACCTTGCACCGATGGCACTGGGAGAATTTTTCGTTACACCAAGCACAATCCCTTGGCGATGCGTTCTTGTCTTTCCTGTTCCCAAGGTCGAGGCATTGCGGTTCGTGAAGATGAGGCATTCTTTGGTGGGCGTTAGTTCGATGAGGGGTAGATTGAGTGGAACACGAGAGAAAGGATTTGTGAGGAATGGGGCTTGTTTTGAGTGACCCTTGATTTGTTTTGTTTCCACGATTCAGATTTGCCTTTTGCTCAAATTCTAAAGCCAAGCTCATTGCCTATATACGGATCGGGTTTATGTATTCTTACATCGCTTTTAAATCATCTCGCAGCCCATGGAGAAAAATACCCAAAGACAATGTTCGGCCAATTTTTACTCTTGCGATCTTTTAGCAAATTCTTGGCGGTATTCTTGTACCGTCCCTGTTTGACGGATAGCACAAAGATGTTCATCGGGGTTTTGAAATTCAGCGGGACCATATTGCTCTTGAAGTGCATTCACTAGCTCCTCCCAATATAAAATGGTTCTCTCGGAATTAATCCAAGCGAATAAATCAAGAGCGTCACCTTCCAAATACATAGCCGCCACGTCAACCTTTGATTCCTCAGGTGTTTGATAATACCTGAAATATTTCTCAGCCTTCAAAATCCATCCACGTGGATCTCCTCCATCGAATCTAGGGAAATCAATTTTGGTATAGGGAATTTTATGAGGCCCACGACTCCCCATGATTGTTCTCCTTCTTCATCCTCTTCTTTCCAATGATTTCTGCCGCGATTGCTATCTTCACCCAAATCTAGACCTTTCCCCTTATTACGGCTTGTCTTAAGTGCTGCTACTTCAGCTGCCAGGGTGTCGACTGCGTCCAACCTTGCTGCCAAGGCTGAAAGTTGTTGTGATAGTGCCTCCATAGACGGTTCAGGTATGTTGGTATGTGTTCCGGGGTTTACGGATGTGGAACGTGTATTGACCATGGAAGTTTAACCTGCTCTGATACCAATGATAGGAACCAGAAAAATAGGAGAGTAGAGATAGCGAAGAATGGAATTTTATTAACGAATTTGGAAGCAAGAATCTTAAACTCCCAAGTCAGTCCGTATGGAGAGGACTAAACTCCAAAACATAAGGATTAATTTCTCAAGTTGTTGAATTAAATCTAGCTATCAGATATTTATACTGATAGGTTCCTAATCAGAATGCATAACTAATTCTTAAAGACATGGGATAAGATAAATAACAGTAGCTAAAATAAAGGCGATGTCAAGTTGGAGTAGGAGTCTCTTGTGCAGAAGTCAAGTTGGTGTTGGAGTCTTGGTTACGTGCTATTCTAGATGTCCTTCTGGAATACGTCTTGAGAGGTGGTCTCGTATCAGTATCTCTTCACAAGTTTTTTTGCTTCTGGAGTTGAGAATGTCTTAAGTTCAACCCCAGCAAGCACAAACTGGAAATCACTTGTCAAAAACAGTCCATATGGTTTTATTGTTTATTCAATCTTCTTCAGACGAATGGATATATTTTGGTTGGAGAAAGAAAGAAAGAAAGAGTGCATTTGTTGGCCTCTCTTCTATACCATCTAACCTAGTCGGTAATGTTTGTGTGTAGGTTGCACACCTCACTTAATTTAATCTAAAGTTGATTCCTATATCTTTGGTGATCCGTAAGGTTTAACAACTTTCTACGAGATAAACATAGGCAGTCGTGAGCCTAAGTTTTATTCCTAAAAAGAGAAGTTAAGAATATAGATTCTTCTGTAGGTAGAATGATGAGGGAGAATTCAGTTGCAATATACTATGCTTATTTTGGGCCTATTCCAAGATGCTGTGTATGCTTATTTTTGGTGGTAAAATCCTGTTTTGATATTAAGACCAGATTGACTTGTGAACCGTGGAATCATACGCATGATTATTTCAATAGCTTTGTAATTGACAGTTTCTTATGACAAAATGGTCCCTTTGGGTTTTTAGGGAAAGTCTAACCCATCTATTGCATCAATAAACCTTGAACGTAGTTTTCTAAAGTTTTAGATTTAAATGCTTAAATGTTATATATAACAATAAAGAGACTAAAAGTGAAGTATTTAGATAATGCTTGGCTTGTTCTTTTGTTCTTTAAAATGTTTTATGGGCTTGGAGGATTATTGACGATACGGACATGCTTTCGTATGTTGTTTTTTGGTAATACAACAATAGGACATGTGTTGTTAACATCACACTGCTACTAAACTACATGTGGCAGGTACTTGATAACCTCGCACGCAACGGATTATGAGGACCCGATGCTTTTCTTTAACACATTGGCAGTGTTTGTGTTGGTGGTGGCAAAGTTCCCTCACATGCACAAAGTTCGGATATTAGGAATTAATTCTGATCATTAACCTATTCGTAGTTGGTAATGGTATTCCAATGGTCCTGATTATGTATGTACACACCATTACATGCATGTAAAAATGATTAAAGCTGATATATGTTCTAAACATTTTCGTTTCTATATATAAATATTTTATTAACAATATTAGAAAGTGATTGGTTCACGTAAGGAAATGGTAATAAGAATATGGTAATAAGAATGAGAATAAATAGAGTAAGGAATAAAATTAATATTATTGTTATAATTATGATGCTCGGTTAATAAAAAGAAATGATTACCATTATCATTGATAGTGGTTTGATTGGTTTATGAAAATAGTTAGATATAAAATTTTATTATATTTTGTTAATTAATTAATTATATTGTAATATGTTGATTAATTAAAATATTGTAATTAATTTTAATTAATTAATTTTATTTTAATTAATAATAATAATATTTTAATTAATTATATTGTAATTTATTATTTTAATTAATTAATTACAATATTTTAATTAATAAATAATTATATTTTAATTACTTATGTCGTAATTAATTAATTAATTAATTATATTTTAAATAATTAATTAATATATTTTAATTAATTATTAATAAGAATATTTTAATTTATTATATTTTAATTTATTATTTTAATTAATTAATTATAATATTTTAATTAATTAATATTTTAATTTAATTAGTTATATCTTAATTAATTATAACAAGTGCTTCCATAAAAGATGTCGGATGAAACAACTCATGTAGACCAGAGCCACTTCTACCCAATTTTTCCCTTGGCCCAAGAAAAGAAAAGCTATTGAATGAATTTAACCACTCGATCCGTGAATCGTAGCGACAAGACAAACTACTAAATCGAAAGTATTCCCAGTTGGAAACTCATGCTTACGAGTAAAGATTTTTCTTTTCTTGTATTTAATTTGACAAGACGGGGACGTGTCGGAATCCAAAAGAATGAGCGGAAAGCCATGAATGAAGCAGAGAAAATCGGACTAAATTTTTACAAGCACCTACCCAACTTACATGACGTTCTTGGACTTTTTTGCGTCCTTTCCAGACAACTTTGACACGTTATTTATCGGAGGATGAGAATAAGTGCTTGAAGTTGGTGTGTTGGGAACTTGATCTGCTATTCTGTGCTTTACCCTACTTTCCATTGTAGTGATATGGGTCTCTTCCTGTCATGTTATTAATTATTGATAAAATAGTAAGCATCTTCATTAGTCACCATATTAGACCTACAACTTCACCCAAATGTTTTTGCCATGTTTTGCAATTTCTTTTTAACTAGCGTTTCCCAATGAGGGCAAACCTTGCAGAGGAGAACTTTGAATAATCTTCATTCTTGTTTAAGGAAAATGACTGCCCAATTAGTGATAGGCATGGCTGAGTGCCAAAAAGTCCATTAAACATAAAAAGAATGAAATAAAACCCTAGGCAGGAAAAAGCAATCCCACTCCATTGCATTCCCACCGTGACTGATGCACACCCAAGAAACTACAAAAACATACCGTAGATCAGACATAGTGGGAGTGAATTATTCTCTTGCACACATGTCAATGAGAATGTTTTAGTGGGCCCCAAAACCAAAGCAAGAGAGAGTAGGTGTTGTCAGATCTTTCTTAAATTTCGTTTTATAAAAGAAAAAGAAGAAGAGGAAGTAACATGAAAGCAATGATCACTCACCTAAGGGAAATGGGATATAGAAACCAGTAGGTGAGCTTTTGATTATGGCGGATTTAGTGGATCTCATCTAACTAGGACAAATTTGAGTGCAAATCATGAGTCTCATACATGGTTCCTTGCTGCAATTTCTCCACCCAACCTTACCTTGCCCCCTTGCCTTGCTTCAGGAAATGTCTGCTAAGAGTCTCTGTACTGCTGCCGATGCCATGAACTGGAAAACATATACATGCATATATGGAAGAATGAAAAAGAAACAGAAAATTCAACGCCATTGTTGCAAACAATTTAATGTTCGTTTATCAAGAACTTCAATTCCCTGCTAAAAAATTGAAAGCAACTGATGAATACAAGTCTTTTATCCATTTAATTCATTACAAATTATATAACATTATACATTTATTATCTTCTGTTACCAAGTCAACCAATGACACGTACAAGCGGTAGCTATATATAATACCACTACCCTTCTTTCTGAGGAGACTTGACGTAAATAGTAAAAAAGGGCACAGTTCAGACTCTCTTCTAGCCACTTGTTGCCCAAACAACCTGGTTTGGGCCAAGATTGATCTTTTTTCTCTTCTATCCGTCCCATTTCACCATTAGTGAAGCCACCCTAAAATAAGCTTCTTCTTTATCAAGTTCCCACATCCTTAGAAAGAAGTAAGCACACAAAAAAACAAGAACAACAGCGCACTGAAATTAAATTAACAAAGGAAATACGAAATAGAAAGAAAAGCGCACGTATCCTATCAGTTAGTAACGAAGAAATCCAAGCAAAGTCACCCTCCTTAAGAAATTGATGATAAGAAGTTGAGGAAAATAAAACCCAAATTATGTTGCCATCACCTGCTTCTAATTTACCACGATCCTCCACCCAACATTCCTGTCCAATATCCTGTTGAATCTCCGTCATCTCTATTTCGCTCGATCCCATTTGGGTTAGAGACTTGCTTTAGATCTTCAAAAGGAAGCAAAAACCTTCCGCTACTGGTTTCTTGGACTTTCTGAAGGTGTCCATACCCACTACTGCCAGTCCCAAGACCATCCAACGAAAAATTCAAGCTTGGCTTGAAATCTTGAAGAGGGAACTCAGATGTACTATAAATTGTGTTTGGGTCTTGAACAAGCATGGGCGTGAACGAATTCAAACCCCGTGAAGAGATTCCAGTTAAAAGCTCCAAAGGTGAGAGTTGAGATGCGGTGGATGCAGAAGAAGGAGAAGAAGAGAGATGGTTCTTGTTGTTATTAATTTCCAAGCTTGGAACTTGCCTCAACTCAGAGAAACTCCTTATTGTGTTTTGAGTTGATGGGAAGGCAAGGTTTAGGTCTTGACGGTCAGGTAATTTAGGGTTTTGAGTAGAAGAGTGTGACAAGCTTGGAGGCGTGACAAGATCCGGGAGTTTCTTGGAGGAAGAAGAAGACGGTGATCTCTTGTTCTTTCTTGAACCCCCACCAACAGGAATATTTCTGAGAGAACCACCTTCAGTCCAGTACCTTCGACAAGTTTTACAGAAGTACCTAGGTTGTGTGAGACTGTAGTTGTTATAGTAGCAGAACTTGGTGTTGGTGGAGTTGCACCTTGGACAGTTGAAAGCCTGTTCTTTATGAGGCCTTGTCTTCCTCTCTGAAGCGGAAGGAGGAGTCTTTTGGCATGTGTTGGTGACTATCTCTTCTATTCGTTTCACCACTAGCTCCTAATCAACAAAACCAAAAGCAGAAGTGAAAAAATAGACATAAAGAGACCGTAACTTGAACATCAAACACCTTGAAAGATTGAAAGGAAGAAAGCTAGCAGACGCGAAACAAACAGATAAAAACAATTTGCTTACTTTTCTTTACACTTTTCCGACATTATATCAGCGCATAACAAAAAGAAAAACAGAAACTGCTGCTCTTTTTCTCTTTTTCATACAACTATATAGATAGAGAAAGAAATAAAAGTGCTATCTATATATATGTGGGTTTGAAGAACTGATAAACACTAAATCCAAATGAGTAGCATGAGGAATTTATTGCACCACCATAGAACTTAATATCAACCCTCAGCTCTTTCCAAAAGGAAGAACCAAATAAAGAGACAAACAAACACATTAACTAAGAATTTTACTTTTCAAAATAGTTCCAAAAGAGAGAAAGTTGAAAGAGATCAGCCAAGCCACGGATCTATATGTATCTTTACCTGTGGCCACTGAGCAGTATCCATGGATGAAACTGGGACCCAAAAAGAAAAAGATGAGATATTGACGAAGATTACTGTCTTTAGATCACTCAGTTTCTAAAGCTAGTTCTGGAAGCAGCAAGAAGAAGAAGAAGAAGAAGAAGCAGTAGGGAGAAAAAAGTTTGTATAGTAGTGGTTATGTGTGGAAGGTTTTTGTATGTACCACCTTGCTTTATGGCTGTGTGTATATGTACGAAAAGAAAGATGGAAGAGAGAGGACTAATGTAATAATGGATGATATTATAAATGGCTACACAGGGAGGGCAATTCTTTATGAATGTAAGTGGGAATATTTGTCATTGCAAATAAAAACGGAATTATTATACCATCTTACGAGCCTGGTATGCGTATGCAGACACAATATCAAGCATTTGAATATGCTCCTCTCTAGTGGTGGCTACATTCACTATATATATTACAGTTCCTTCCTTACTAAACAGTATTTGATAAATTGCTACACTTCCATATTGGATTTTATTAAACTCGCCTGTATTTTGAAAAGTGGTAAACTATGATAAAGATTTTAAATAACACGCTGCAGGCTAACACTTAAATTTAATGATTGCATCATTTATAGAGCTGACCATTCAACCTTTATCTCAATTAAATCATTAAACTAAATTCATTTTAATTAAAAAGGTTTGAATTTTTATTTTATTCTAATCGAAATCAAATTCTATTAAATTATTATTATTATTATTATTTTAAATGCATAATTTTTTAAAAATAACCAAACAAATACAATTTGAGAAGAAAATGGAATATATAGAAAGGGAACTACAGGAGGTTCTATTTAGGAGCCAAAACAACATTTGAGTTTTGTTGTGATCCCTTTAACTAACATGATTTTGGCAATAAATTTATACATTATATTTTAGTATGTATAGAATCTTTTAAAAGGAAGATAGGTTTGTAGTCTGTAGAATGGTGCTTATAAATATTCTAAGCATCCTGTCCTTATCGAAGAAGTCCAAGATAGCATTTGTGACTAGAATTTTGATTAAGTGCCAGGATTTCCGAAAGAAGTAGGCAATCAGCCATCAATGTCTAGGGCTTTGTTTTGGTTAATAGCAAAGATAGTTTTCTCCACTTATGAAGCAACGAAAGGTCTACAAAGAAGGGCTACATCATCCTAAAAATTTGACTATAAATGAAAAAAAACTTCGGATCTAGACAGAAGAAAAAGTGTTAGTAGTCGTATCGAAGGTGTTTTAAAAGTAAATTTGAGCATCCAATTATAGATCCTACTAATTCGGAGCCAATTGATCATGTTAATTAGATAAAACTGTGATAATATTGGTGCTCCTTCTAAAAAGTATAGACTTATGGCAAAAGCTAGAGTATTTTTTTGTTACCGCCTTTGATCCATTTCTAAATCTTTACTTTAAAAGTGAATATTGTAGTTTAATGGAGCTCTTTTCTCTTTGTATATTTTAGAAGGACGCTTGGACATTAATAGAGTTGATCTTGAGCTTATATGAGTATGGTTCTAGATTCCTAAACAAGTAGAGTTGCTAAAATTTTTCATATTCATTTTCTTTAGCTCTTCTTTAATGCCCCAAAGTTTCCTTAAACAAAAATGAGCCTAGGGACTTTAGTAAAAAGAAGACAAACCATTATTCACTACCTACTTATAGTCCTCTATTCCTATTAAAAAATTGTTAAATCAAAGTGGAGCCTTTCTTATCTATTTCTTTACAATATAAAGAATTTCAATTAGTGAGTGACCAGAAGACCTATAATGTTGAACATGACCTTGTTTTTTGCAAAATTAGAGAGGCATTGATCATTAATAGGTCTCCTATCAAGATTTTTCCTTATGAACCAACTACCATTTTACTTATTGGTCCCTGTGTAAAAGTTCCCCCTTACACCTTAGGTTAGTAACCTATATTTTGTTATCACAATTCCTAAAATCTTCATTTTAGTTTCTCAATTTGGTGTTTCCCTCATCTTTTAAGGGGTAGAGTATGTTATTAAAATCTACTAGGATCAACCATAGAGCATCTACGCTTGCGTGAAAGTCTTACAGTTTTTTCCAAAGAGTTGTTATAAGAAAGGGCATATTTGCTACATAAACCAACGTAACATATACTATATTTTACTCTTTATTAGCCTCACTTTCAAGTGAGTAAGTTAATATATAAAGTTAACTTGAATAATTTCTATCCTATCATAATCAAAGACAATAACAAATTTTCCATTAAAATGAAATTGACGATTGGTTATAACTAGCAAGTGTTTATTAAGAAATTCAAGCCTTTTTGAATACTTGGTCTTGATTTTGGTTTCCAAAAGACCTATCAACATAAGTTTTATTAAGTGTAAGTAGTCATAAGTTACTTACTTCTTTGTGAGGTTATTGAGACCTCTTACATTTTAGATGAGAAATAACATTAGGAGGAAGTTGTAAGTTTAGAGATTTTCACTTTATTTTTCCTATTTGATGTTCTTTTGACAATGGAAATAAAATCATTGACATGATCGGATGAATCCCCCCAATCATGTTTACCTTTTAGGAGTGTTTTTATAATGTAGGGGCTTACATGTGAGCCATCATTAGCAGCTACAAAATTAACATTTTCAATTTCATTAGATTAGTTGTCTTGTGTGCTTAAATCCTCCTCTTAAGAAGGAGTAACAATAATCTAATTTTGTCTTATTTTCCTCTTCTGCTTTATCATAATGATTATTAATTATGTCAATTTGATCTATGGTTGTTTCCCAACCTAGTTAGTCATTATATCTTTAACATTAGTTTCATTAGCTACCTTAGACAATTATTGTCTTATTAGTTATAATAGTCACCTTAATGGAAAAGCATGCTTGTGGAGATCCATTTTTCTCCTTTGCTGACCTAATTTTAACCTCCATGAACAGGTGATGCCTATAACATCCTCTATTAATGAGCCATTATCATTTAGCCTTATTAGGGAATCATCAGACAACTCCTAGTGCATGTCGATTATAATACAAATTCTTACATATACTATTTTTTTCCATGGCTTTCATTGAGTATTTTACACATATAGGCTTCCCATTGTAGCTTGATAAGTATTTGAGTCCTTTTGTATACTAATACTCTAAGGGTTGTTGTGTAGATTTATCTAGTAAAATTTTTCTTTTGTCTAACAATCTTCATTCTAATGTATGGTTTCCACCTAATTTGTAAAAAGATGGGTTTGCTACTCATATGTCATTGCCAAGTTTCAATGATCTTTTTTATACATTAAGTCTCTAAGTCAAACTTGAAGATAAACATATTGTCTTTACTAACTAACACTTTAAAGATTCCCATCTTGTTCTAATGGTTTTTAGCCCATTTGTTTATTAAGGAAAAAGTAAGTTTCTTATACAAGAAGAAACCAACCAAAGAAGAAGCCTATTTCTAGGCAACATCTGTTAAAATATTTAAAGGTGGAGCAATAATTTTGATATCATTAGCATTTGAAAGAGGAATGTACTGGAGATTGATAATATAGATGATTTTCCCACAACATGCCCCTATATAGACCTAGAAATGGAGCCATAAAAGTAACATGATTTAGAGAGGTATTACATGGGAAGGTGATAGAGGTAGCTTATAACACTACAAGGAAAATACCCAATTTGCGACGTTTTAAAAACGTCGCAAATCTTAGAAAAACGTAGGTGAGCATTTTTTGTGACGTTTCTAAAAACGTCGCACCGAACGTCGTTGAAGGGGAATAAGGAAACATTTTTATCGACGTATTGTAGAAAACGTCGAGGAAGCCTAGGTGATTTGTCGACGTTTGGGGAAACGTCGAAAAAGCGTAAGCGAATGAGCGACGTTTGAGTTAAACGTCGCGGAAACAACATACCTTTCTATGACATCTATTAGATGTCGTAGAAAGCATGACAATCTGCGACGTCTGTTGGACGTTGAAGAAAGCCTGACAATCTGCGACGTCTTCTAGACGTCGTAGAAAGCCTGACATTCTTCGACGTCTTCTAGACGTCGCAGAAAGCATGGTAATCATGACGTCGCTAGGCGTCGAGAAAGCTATGACAATCATGACGACGTTTGATCTATTTAAATTTATTTTAAATATATTAAAATAAGTTTATTGTAATAAATTTTAAATTTTATTTAATTAAATTTAAATGACATATAATTAAATAAAATTATTCAAAATAGTGAGAATTATATGATTTTAAAATCAATTTTAATGGAATTATTATTCTAATTGAATAATTAATTATTGGGAAAAATATTAAATCTGATTTATTTAATAAGTATTTAATTTTATATATTTAAATTTTTATTTTGTCATTTATTAATTTGTTGAGTACATCATGGATTTGCGAATAATCAATAATGTATAACAAGAATTTAATAGATGTAGACAATGAATTATATAATTTAAAATCCCAAACATGTCACAATATAGTAATTAAAATGAACAATATGCCATAAGTGTCTAATATATCAGTATGAATACTTATCTAATCAACACGAATATTATGTGTAGAACATGAGTTCCAAGACCTTTTTTTGTTGCTCGACTTCAGTAGTTAATTTATCCTGCATTTCTTCAAAATTTTTGGTCAATTCATCGAATTTAAACTGTAAGCCCTCATTAACCTTCTTGGACTCTGCTAATTCGTCTCGAAGTCTCTTTCTGACTGAAGTCTTCCCTTGTGGTCGAGGCCCCATTCTCATGCCAACAATGTAATCTGTTCTGGTGCCCAGGACTTTGTCGCACACTTCATCCACTGTCATCTGATGACCTTGTTCAGCTGAATGTGTCAATTCGTGATACATTAAGTCCTGAAAAAGTAAAGAATTAATTACATACACAATGTGATTTAAGAAATATTTATAAATAAACTATATACTCACCCATTTTTCTTTGCATTCAGGAGTTGTCCATTGATCTTTTCTTTCATCATAATGAGTGTGATACCATAACTTCATCCGGTCACACTCTTCTCCATCTCTGTCACTCTGTTGTATACAAATATATAAATAGTAATATTTATTATAAAATTTGAAATGTCAATAAAAGAAAATACAATTAAAAAGATAATAACTCACAATCTCATGCCGTATGATTACAAAGGCCTTGGAGCCGGAGTTTGGTCGACATTTGACCTAACTTCTAGCAACTTTTGCTTTTTGACTTTTTCCTAATCACACACGTTAAGAAAATGTATTGTAAAATCTATAAATCATAATTCATAAATACTAAAATATAATAAGTTGTAAAAATAGTAGTGATCAAATAAACTAACCTTTGTAGCTGATTGCTCCCAATATTCGCATAAGTCCATCCACTCGCCCTTTGTGACACTATCCGCTTAACATCCTTTCCGTCTTGGTAAAATGCTTTTTAAAGCAGTATCTTTGATCTTTGGACCTTAACGCAAGAAACTTCTTCACAGTAGCATGTACTTCGTTGTCAGTCCTCATTCCCTTGATTTCCAACTTTTGCTGCACAAAATTATAAATTATTGGTCAATGTTCTAAGCATATGAAAAACACATACAAATTAGATTGGTTTAGAATACTTACGTCTAACTTGTCAAATGCAATATCCAATTCCTTAGTTGTAATTTTTGAAAATTTTGTTTTAACAGGTAAGGAAGTTCGGGATACCAGACCAATCTCACTCGAGAATTTGACAGATTGTACGGAGTTGGTTGGTCGTCCTTCAGTTGGGGAGATCTCGATCTCCAATCCCTATGGCCTTGTTAATCTTTGCCAATCCCTGTCCTTTTGTAAGACCCCTTGTTTTTCTTGCATCAGTCATTGATGCTAAATTAGCAAAGAAAAAAGCATATAACATACTCTTAATTGGTTAGATAAGCAAAATAAGTAAAGTTAATAAATTTCACCAATGTTTTGAGTAAGATCAAACCTGCAGTGCTTGCAGAAGAAGAACCCACAGTGGATGTAATTGTTTGATTTACTGGTGTCTGATAAGCCAAAGTTGGAGGCATCTCTTTAGTCATGGATGGAGAACTAATATTGCGACCCTGATTCATAATTTGTTCATATTTATCTCTAGGATGAATAATAGGTTGAGAAGGTGTGACTTCTCTTGGTGTTGGAATAGGCTGAGAAGGTGCATGTGTGACTTCTCTCGGTGTTGGAGTAGGCTGAGAATAAGCATGTGTGACTTCGTTCGGTGTTGGAGTAGGCTGACAAGGTGCAGGTGTCCGGTTTTGTGGTTGTGTACAAGAAGATAACGCATTAGCTGCGTTCCCAAGAAGCTGACGATAACTCGACTGCAATTTTGTCGGTACGATGCTACTTGGTGCAGCCTTATTCTTCTTCTTGGGTTGACCTGGTGTCATGTGAATTACCTGCATCATAATTGATATTAGATTTCAAAGTTCAAAATCAAATGCATTTCCAGTGTTCACTTGAAAGGAAACAAGAAAATGTTGCTGAAGATAAATGTTGCAGAAGATAAAGTTTGACCCAAAATGACTCCAACTAGTTAAGAATTGTTGTATAATGAAATAATAACTATCCTAATTAACATGAAAATAAACTGATAACTTAGATGATTCATAGTTAAAAGATAAAACTTAGAAAAAACTGCAATGTACTTTTGCATGAGTGTCATGTATACCTTATTCAAATGCAGCAATCTTTAAAACAAAAACAAAGCATCATGCAAAATGAAGTGTTCTTTGTGGTAGAGAAGCAGATTGTGCAATTGTGAGTGTCGATGAGATGCATTGGCAGATTGTGCATGCATTGTGCATAATGCATATCAACATGCACTGTGAATTGGCAACATGCATTGGCAGATTGTGCATTGTGCAATCTGCCAATCAACATGATATGCATTATGCACAACATGAAGGATCTGCAGTTGAAAAGTTTGTGCATTATTTATATGCACAATCATAATTCACATCATCAAGTGGTTAATCATTAGTGGATCCATTCTAGAAATAGACTTAGAAAGGTAAATACTTTTAGAAAATTTAAATCCCCAATTTAAAGAATTGAATGCCTCATGGAATACAATCTTTAAACCACAACCTTCAACAATTTTCTTGCTATGGTAATTCTTCAATAAGTCTTAAATAATAAACAAGTTATCTATAATATTTCTTCTCTTAATAAAAGCATCCTAATTAGGATAACTGATCCCCCTCAGAGCTTTCTTCAATCTAAAAGCAAGTGTCTTTGAAATGGGTTTGTAGATAACATTTCAACATGATATTTATTTAAAATCATATAAAGTAGATAGGTTAGAAAAAAAATTAAGAACTAAGAATATGTCAGTATTATTGCTTTCCTTTAGCATTTTCTTATTGGAGAAGAACTCCAAAATAGCTTTAATCACTATAGTACTAGTTGTGCTCCAAGTCATCTAAAAGATTAGTGTATTGAAGTCATCTAGCCTAGGCACGACTCTTGGTTAATGATAAAAAATAGCCTTTTCCATATATACTCTCCTAAAATGCTCAACAAATTGGTTAACCATACCTTGGTTTAGTGTTTTCCTAATATAACTCATTATAGCTTCTATAGAGATATCATAAAAGGATTTACCTAGGATATTCTTAAAGTTGTTAAAGGTAAGTTCATTTAATTCCACCTGACCTATGATAAGAGATTCAAATCCACTGGTTTATGAATGGTATGATGCAACAACTTTGTTCATAACACTATACTTTTTGACTAATACCTCCACATTTTGATTAAAAAATGTATCCATTAGTCCATAGTTAAGGCTTTTAGAACACCAAATATGCTGAATATATTTCATTTTAATAAACCTAAAATGAGTTTAGAATCATATAAATATATCTAAAAGACGCAAAAGATGATCCTAGAAAATCAATAACCATATGTCTTTTCAAACTGAAATTGGAGTTTAAGACATCTCTTTTCATTGCAAGGCATTAACTATTTTTTTGTTAAAAGAATATGTATCCTAAAATAAATAAGGCTAAAAGAAACCCCAATATAATATTTTTCTAGCTATTCTCTTGGCCCAAAAAGAAGCAACCGCATGCATATAAATGGAAGAAAGTAAGTAGGGAATAAATTCACTCAATAAGAGTAACTACCTCATCAACCATGATTTTGCATATTTCTTTATCATCAAATAACTAGTGGCTACATGATTAGAATAAACAAGTTCCTTAGTCCTCAATAGATAAGAACTTTTCAAACACTGACAGGGTAAGGAAGAGATTAACCATACCAAAATCACTCAATAAGAGTATGTACCTCATCAAACATGAATTTGCATATTTCTTTGTTATTAAATAACTATTGGCTATATGATCAGAATAAACAAGTACTCTAGTGCTCAATAGATAATAATTTTTCAAACATTAATAGGGTAAGGAAGAGAATGAATAAAACAACAATTCCAAAAATAATACTCCATTTCATTATAAAATGGCATTTTCCAAAATTCAAGATAAGGTTAGTTTCTATGCATCTTTGTAACATAAGTATTATATTCTAACACAAGTATTAGATTATGTAAATGACTATCAAATGAATCTCCATGAATGGTAAAATCATCATGAAATCTTTATGAAATGTATGCAAAAGTTTCTAAAGGAAACCCAAAATTCATCTTTCTTAATCCTCTAAAGTTATTGCAATATGAAATTAACATGAAAACAACAATAATAATAACAATAACAACACCCATAGGAATCTTACTGATATGTAGGGTTTAGGAAAATTAACATGAAAAATAATCTAGAAAATAGTAATAAGCTTGGCTAGCTAACCTTTCTAACATTTAAATCAATAAATAGTAAAGGAAAATCATCCTTTCAAGTTACATCATTCAAATTTCTGCAATCAATATAAACCTATCACCCATTTAAACTTGGGTGGGCATCAATTCGTTATTTGGATTTCTTACAGCCATGAAGCAAGTCTTTGTTTCATGGCTTAATCTTTTCACATAACCCAAAGCCATTACTTCCTTTTCACTGTACACAATTCCTCCAAAAATTTATCAAGGATTGGAACTTATTTCTAAACATAAAAATTAGAATATTCACCTTGCATTTTTAAAAGTTTTATATAAGTCAGAATTGTGCTCATATTTTTAGTTATCTACTAAGGCTTTAGGAGCAATAAGTTTATATTTAAATGGAGGAGGATTTTACCTAGTAATACCTCTTCCTTAGTAGTTTTAGCTACCCCTTCCTTTTCTTTTTATAATGTTGTAGGGGTGCCTTAGTTGTTAGCTGCAACTCCTTTCTACTTCTCAATACTATTGTATTGGCTTCCTCCTTTAGGTTTACCACCATTTGGGATGGTAACTTACTAGCATTTTATATCCATTTGACCCATTTGACTATATAAACTCTAAGCACTAGCTCTACTCTCTTGTTGAGATTTAACATTATTAGTACCTAAAGCTTCAACTTTGTCATTAATAAATATACCTAAGTAAGATGTTTGAGAGGGTTATTACTACTGCCTAGGATGAAATTATTGCTTATATAGTTATAATTTAGCTATTAGTGGGTTAATTGATGTGTTCTTGTATTAAAGGTTATGATGATCTTTCTAACTAGGGTTATGGGTATTTAAATATAAGATTGTTAAGGTTGCCCCAGAAAACCTCACGTTATATTTTCTTGTTCCAATGAATCTTTTTGAAGACTTTGACACATATCAGGTGGGTGTCTAACAATTAAACATATTCCATAAGCTTTTAAACTCCTACGTTTCCTATAACTAATTGATGAACAAGATAAGTTAGTTTATCTAATTATTTCTCAAAGGAAAAAAAAATTCACCTTATTTATATATTAAATTGAATAGTTTAAATTTAACCTGAATTATTGGGATTTAGAAAACAAGTTCACAGTCAAGTCCTATCTGCTTTAGGTGTTTTGTTAACATATGCCTAACTGCTAGTAGCAAAGATCATATTTCACAGAAATAAACGAATAAAGGGATTGAACAATGAAAGTATATTTCTATCAATTAATAGAAGACCTTCATAGTGTGTGTTTCATTTAAAATTCATCCTTCAATGAAAGTAGTTGAAGATGTCAACTGAAAATGTATATTTGAAAAGCGCATTGACATCTATGACAGCAAGAAGTCATTCATTATAGGATATGGATGCTGCATATGAAGACATGACATTGCAATCTGTTTGGAAGACTAAAAGCCTAGTACATCCATCAAGATGTAATGGTATAACATAGTTTGGAAAGGTACCTTGCATAAAGCCTCATTTGTTACATGGTTAGTAGCAAGAAACATACTTAAATTCAAAGAAATCTTTTGTAGAACATTCAATTAATCGCACATGACATAGGACATTCAATTAATCGCACATGGCTCAACAAAAGTGAACTTCTTCATTTAGTACCACTTTGTAAGAAAAAGAACCAACAGTAGCATCAAGTGTGTAGTTGCAATTACCCAATACATCATCTCAGTTTTGGACTTGTGGGCATAAACGTGATGGTTTAAATCAACACCAATCATTAGATCTGGTTGTTAGGAAATTATAACAGATAGAAAATATATTTATAAGGATTGTCTTATAATGAAATAATAACAAAAACAAAGTATGTCTTCCAAAAACAAAGTATCATGCAAAATGAAATTCCAATTGGGAAAGCATCAGTGTGTCTTACAAGGAGAAATTGATAATCATTAGAACTCTTCAGTACATTTGAAACATCATCAACCTACTCACTGTCCAATGACAAGATCTAGATTACGTTATTGCCAGGACATTTACCAGCATTATTTGTTTAAATTGAGCATAAAAACTCCCTTGCCCAGATCATCATCAACTGATAGCTATAATTAGTTCGCTGATCCACCTATTTAATCCAGATAATGGGATATATTCCAATTAAATGCGACATGCTAGCAAGTACATTCACAAGATTTCCATCAAGCAAATAACTACAAGCTCCATAAAGGTCAAGCATTTCTGCAAACATAAAAATATCAGCTGAGAGTACAAATACAGAATTACTTGATCTTCCCAGCAAGTTTTGCCCCTTCAGAATGAAGCCAAATCCCACTTGATTGCATAAACTCTGATTAGAAATAAACCAATGAATCAAACTATGCAGACATTGTCTTGATCAAATAGTTGTATATATGTAGGTTCAAAGCTAAGAAAGTAGTGACAAATCAACATTCAGTTAAAACAAACAGTCAATCAAATTCAGTTTAAACAAACAGTCAATCAAAGACAACAAGAAGTCATTCATTATAGGACATGGATGCTGCATATAAAGACATGGCATTGCAATCTGTTTGAAAGACTAAAATCCTAGGCTGATTATGAAGAACATATTGTCTACCATATGTACAATGAAATGTTAATATCAAATACAAACACTTGCATCATATTGACAATGTTAACATGCATCAGCCGAAATGGGGATTTTTACATATTAACCATAACTTATGGAATTGACATTAAAGCAATTCAGGTTGTGTCTCTAAACAGCATATTAATCCTTATGTAAACAGAAAAAAGATACTGATGTTGCCTACATTATGCTTCCTCATTCTGTAAATGTTAAGGACTTTGCTGTAGAGTTAAGCATAGATAAGATTCAATGCCACAAGCTAAAAGATTCATGAATTGGCATTTATGCATATCAACATCATTGTTAGCTAACATAAATCCTTATAGGTATAATAGATTCACATAGTTTACTCAAAACAGATTCACATTTCTTCTCACAGCTGCTGATTTCAAGAACAGGTTTGCTTGGGATAGCAATTTGCCTCCTAAAGTCTCATTCCTCTAGAGGTCGATGTTCATGGATTAACTCCAACCTTGGATAGGTTACCTTTCCTAAATTTAATCAATAAATGCAATTTATGTGAAGAACAACTACAATCAATTGAGCACTTATATTTTAAGGGTCAGTTCAGTAAAAAGTTTTGCCTATCAGTTTTAAACAAATTAATTTTTGTAATTTAAGAGACTGTTTAAACAAATTTATTTGTTGTTACTGAAGAGATTTTTTAAAGTTGTATATATGTAGACTCAAATTAATCTAAGCTTGATTAATTTGCAATTACCAAGAGAGAGTTACACTAATATTAAGACATGTAAGTTAGCTTTTTTCTTTATATGAATTGTATTATGTCATTGCAAATGTTTGGGTTCTTTATATTATAACATTAAATGGCTTGAAGTTGGTGTAGAATGATTACTGATAATAAGGCATGCACCTAAACATATGCTTATGGCAAGTAAAAAGGCATGCACATAAACATATGCTTCTGCCAAGTAAAAAGGCATGCACCTAAACATATGCTAAAGCAATATAATTACCTTAAGATATTGCACCACTGGAAAAAAAGGCATAACTACAGGAGCTGTTGATGTCTCAGTCCACAATATCTGAAATGTAACAATAACATTTACATCAACAAGTGCAGCTACGTTTAGACATTTACATCAAGAAGTACAACTATATTCACATAAGGATGATGAAGTGCTCTACATGGTTGATACTATTGATGAGTATGCAGATGGTCAGTTCAAGGAATTTCAAGGTAAGCATACTCATAACCACATTGACAAGTATTCTTAACCATGTCAAAAGAATCCTATAAGGCTCTTATTTTTCAGTAGATACAAGAAGTTAGTCTTCTCAGTAATTAGTGTGCATTATATATCTCAAACACCAAGTTGGTCATGTTTACATGGCATTGGTATAGAAATGATAAATGTTAGGAAGCAATATTTTTGCTAAGCAATAGTATCATCTTTTCAAAGGACGGAGATAAACAATCCAACTTCTTTCATAGTAAAACAATAGCAAACCAAAAAGCCAGAATCGAATTATAAGAAATTATTCATCATCGTCGTCGGTCGAATCTTGGAATACAATATCACATTCATTGTCACTACTACTTATCTCTAAGTCATCCAAATTGTCATCTAAATGTTGCTCGGAATTAAATACAACGTTATTTATTACATCAAATGCAATATCAGTTCTATCTAAAAACTCTAAGGAACATTCCTCGACTTCGATTGGAACTTCATTAGACTCTTCAACATCATCTGAACCTTCTTCATTACCATGCAAAGGGATATCATACGCACGTCTAACTTCACATTCTTGCACAATCCGCCAATTTGAACCGAGTATCAAATCTTCCACCAAAAAAACTTGCTTCGCTTGGTTTGCCAAAATAAATGGGTCATCCTTGAACCAAAACTTACTAACGTTGATGCTTTTCACAATGCCATTGACCCTCATATTTGAACTTCCAAGATCGTACCATTTGCATTTGAAAAGCACAACACTTTTATCCCTAATATATTCTAGCTTTATAATATCTGTCAGCATCCCATAAAATGTTATATTGTCTTCCCCATAATTTCCTAACACTGCATCGCCACAATTTTGTGTAATCCTTCGCAGATCACGACCTTCAGTGCAAAATCGCATTCCATTAGTATTGCAAACTGTATACGTCTGCACCAAACTATGAGGTCCACATGCTAATGCATACAAAGACTCAAAGTTTTGCCCTTCATCAAAGCTAGCTCATGTCATCATCTATAACAAGAAAGGAACATTAGTTTATAATAAATAATCAGTAATGAACACCACGTTCAAACCTTCTTCTCACCCGATGCCTAAACCACGAAGGAAATTGTTCTTTATGTCTCCTGTCAACATATAATGGACTTTGTCACCTCAACTCATCCATGTGCTCACTATGGATCATTGAAAAAACCACTATATTAATTTCCATGAATTATCTCAATTCATTCCATATCTTAGTTTAACAGTTTCTTAGCAAAACTTACTCGATAAACGAACTTATCTCATGACAATTCATAAGCATATACCAATGTGCAATCTCTAGCTCTTTTGTAGGAAGCACAATTATTTTGTCAGACCCAATTGGCTTACATTATTGGCAGAACACTGAAATGTCACTACCATCAACCATATCATTGAAATGGTCTGGCACGTTGAAGTTGGTTTCAATTCCTTTAAGATACATTGAACAGAATGTCGTGCACTCTTTAACAACATATGCTTCAGCAATTGACCCTTCTGGATGTGCTTTATTTATGACAAATCCCTTCAGTGTACCTAGGAATCTTCACAAATGATTCAACATAATTAGATAGGCCACTATTTTGTTCACTTTTAAGAGTAATACGATAAATTTAAAGAATACCTCTCAATTGGATACATCCATCTATACGCAACTGGTCCACCAAGTAAGGCTTCATTTGGCAAATGACTAGCCAAATGTACCATAACATCAAACAATGCCGGTGGGTATATCATTTCAAGTTTGCATAAGATTAAAATAATCTCCTCACACATAGTTTGAATGTCATCTTTGTTCAAACTTCATCTACAAATTTTGCGAAAGAAGTTCCCCAACTCCAGTAAAACATCTTTCACATCTTTATTCAAAATGCCACGCGCCCCTAAAGGAAGAATGCTTTATAACAATATATGACAATCATGCGACTTAAGCCCACTAATCTTCCTTTCATCCACATTAACACATCTAAATATATTCGATGCGTACCCATCTGGAAACTTCACCTGCTTGACAAACTCACAAAACTTCTTCTTCTCATCCAAAGACATTGTATAGCATGCTAGAGGTTTTCCCACAATAGTTCCATCAACAGCCCTTATCAAGTGTAATTCTTTCTGTTAGCCCCAAATTTTTTTTTAATTAAATTAAGCATGATTAGAGTAATTAAGTAAATTATGTTAGCATTAATTAACTTGACATTAATTAGTATTAGTTAGCATTAAAGATGTTAGGTAGTGAGTTAATGGAATTAAATGAGTTAATTGGGCTTTGAGTCCAAATGAAAAGAAAAGAGAAGAAGAAATGAAATGGGCTTTAATGAAGTAGGAAAAGAAAAGAGGATAAGAATGATTTGGGCTTGAAAGAAATTAAATAGGCCTAAGCATGTTGTAGTAGGAAATAAGAAGGAAGGAGGAAATAAGAAAGGAAGTAGATGGGCTTTGGGCTTGGGCTTAAGTAATTAAGAAGGAGTATAAAAGGAATAAGTTAAGTGATTGTAGTAGGAAAGGAAGGGAAAGAAACAAAAATAGAGGGAGAGAAGAGAGGATTTCGGTGAAGAGGAGAAGAAGAGGAGAAAAGAAGAAAAACTTGCTTAGGTTTTGATTCTCCAAGAGTTTAAGCAAGAGCTTGAAGAAAGTCCAAGGAGAAAAAGTGAAGAGGAAGGCTAGAGCTACATTTTGATACAAGAAACCACTTGGTTAAGTAAAGATTGAAGGTAAGCCATGAGTTTAAAGTTTAGTTTTTACTTAGGTTTTGAGTTAGAAAGATGAAGAATAAGATGGGTTTAGTGATTCTCTAAGAGATTTCATGATTTAGGTTTTTAGGTTTTTCAATTTCTAAATCCTATGTTGATTTGGGATTTTGCTTGTTATTATGAAGAAAGACAAGAAAGAGGAGAAGAACAAGAAGAGGAACTTCCTTAGGCAAGTTTAAGCAAGGATATAAGGTGGGTTTCACTTTTATCTTTATGTTTATAAGCTATAAATGCTATTTAACCAATGTAATTAATTGTTTTTCCAACTACTTTTGAGTGAGTCTTAATGATGCTATCAATGCTTGTGAATTGTTTTATAATTATACTCATGTAAGAAGTTTAGCCATAAATGCTATTTGTTATGGAATTGTTATAATGGTTGAGTTGACTTGAGATGAATGAGCACGGTTTTGATGATTGATTTGAAAATGAGATTGATGAATTGAGAATTATGACATGAGCATGAAAATGAGATTTCAAGACTATGCCAATTGGGCAACATGATGTTTTGAATGCATGAAGTATATGTTATGTGGGTAAGGTATAGTCCCCGAAATGTCACGTGCACGTCGACCATGATAAGGCTTAGCGCTTTGCCTGATTGTGGCAAGGATGTTCCTTTCAGGACTCCTCAAGATTTTGCCTACATAAGATCATTTATGAGATTATGTAGTACCATGAATATGGACTTACCGAGCCAATTACGTTATGTTTGGTGCTTACTTGTATGAATGATGATAAACATTTCATGATTGTTGCAAATATTGAAAAGTGCGTGATTGATGATTGATGCATGTCTTATAAGATTGTTTGAGAATTTGCTTGAATCATAAGTAATTCAATGAACTTGGCTTATTTCCATAAATATAAGCGTGTTACCCATTTAGAGAAAGCTCACCCCACTTTCCCATCCCATCTCCAGGTGAAGATCGAGATCACGAAGAATGAGTTCAAGGCATACTCCAAGATCTTGTTTTTGATGTATTTTCAAGTTAACTTTTGTAAATCAATGCTTTAGATGCATTTTGAGCAAATGATGTTTTTGGAAAGTTTGTATTTTTGGGATATGATGGAGTGGCTTGAAATGCCCTCTAAAGCTTTGTAATAACTTATGATTTCATATGAATGCAAAAATGCTAAGTTCCAATGTATTTTGAGAATTCCATGTATGAGTAAGACAATTGCATCATTGTTAAGGTTTGGATATGTTTAGATGATTAAGAGTGTGGTTGTTGCTTTACATGGTATTGGGAGATACCTTAGAATGGAAACATGTTGAATGAGGCTAGATGTTGAATTTTATGCAGGTGGAAGCATTAGGATTGCAAATTGGTCAGTTGCATTTTAAGGGGAAGTGCTATCAAATTTTCTAAAATTTGACAGAACTTAACTTCAGTATTAGACCTTCTTAGGGTTTGAATTAGATCAATGAGTCTTCATGAAAATTGTATTAGAAGATTAGAGCTTTCAAGGGTATATCGTATGTCTCATTTGGATTTAGGGTTAAAAGTTATGAGGATTAGAACACATTCGATCCTTTGTTCATTTAGCTATATTCTTGTTACATTGGTCTTAATTGAGCGGTGACTTTTGAGTGGATTTTACCTTACTAAATGATGGAGTTAGCTTTTACACCCTTCATAAGATTTATAGTTCATCTTATTATCTTTTCATAGAGGTATAGTATGCACCAATAGGAGCTAGGAATAAGAAGTTATGAGAGTTGAAAGATGCTAGTGTCAAGTGGTTAGAGGTTTGGGGGAAAATCTCATCATTCTGGTCACTCCTTACTCGCGGGCGCGAGCCCTACACTCGCTGGCGCGACCATAGACGAAGGAATTCAACTTTCTGTCCATTTCTTTCTCGCGGGAGCGAGCTCTAACCCTCGCGGGCGCGACCATAGACGAAACAGAAGAGCCTCAACTTTCTGTTAGTCTATTCCTCGCGGGCGAGAACGAAGTAAGTCGCGGGCGCGACCACGTTAGAGCCCGAATTTCAGATTATGGTCTTCATAAAATTGTAGCCCTAGGTGTCTAATTTCTAACCGTACAAGAACGAAGTCATTCCGACATCTATAGTGGAAGTTATGACATTTGCGCCAAAACATGTTCGATAGGAATCAGCACATGAACACGTTGAGTTTGTCGGGTCATAACTCCTTCTTCAGACCTCCAAATGGGGTGAGGTTTGAACCATTAGATTCCTAAGACATATATTTTCCTATCCATAAAAATTGGTATCATTTGGAGTTAAATTGAAAATGTTTGGATATAAGTAAGTGAAGGGTCGGTTGAGAGAGCATGTTTCGGGTATGAACTCCTTTAGGTTTTTGGAGTATATCTTGAGTCATATAACTCCGTTTGAGGTGATTCTTGTTGTGAAACGATCTTGAGGCATAGAGCTATAGCTTATATGAAGAAGTAAACTTGTGGTTTTGATGTTTAAATAGTGTGCGCTCGCCACGAAAGCGGAGTGACAGCTTAGGACCCTGCAAAATTATAAGCACAAGGCTTCAGGATTACGATAATTAAGCAGTGGGGTCACGAGATTTGACATCTATGGTATCCAAGCAAGTGTGATAAGTATAAGTTCCATGTAGTTGGGTCTTGGATCCAACAGTTGGGGTCGGGTTTCCGGGCCGGGTCCCGACATCTGTGGTATCAGAGCGAAACCGGATTTAGGGTTTCCTAGGAACCTTAGTGGGATTGTCTAAGGGTCAAGTCATCATGCATTTTCCTACATGAATTATATGAATTATGTGCATTGTTTTAAATGCATGGCATGCAACATTGCTTTCAAATGAGTGAATTGACCTATTTTAAATTGATTTACATGAATTGAACTTGTTTTATGTGAACTAAAGATTTTCATTGAATTTTTAAATTGAAGAAGTAATGCCGCCTCGAAAGAGAACTCGAGGAGCTCAATCTCGGCCCAGCTCTCAGCGCGGAAGTACGGATGAGTCGTATGTTCCGCAGGATGCAGGGACCTTCCCTGTCTCCGACTCTGATGCACCAAGCGTGCAACACGAGGCTCCTCCGCCGCCTCCTCCTCAAGTGAACCCCATGGATCCCCAATTCTTCCAGGCATTCGCCCAGGCTTTCACTTATGCCATGGGCCAAGGAAGACAGGCTCAAGTGCCAGCCCCAGTAGAGAGGAGCGGGCAGTATGATAAGCTCCGGAAGTATGGAGTTGTCGACTTCAGCGGGACTACCAATCCCGAGGAGGCCGAAGCGTGGTTGAAGAGGACCGAGAGGTCTGAATCGATGAAGTGTCTTGATGATGAGAAGCTCGACTATGCGATTAGCTTCTCGCAGAGGGATGCACTGACTTTGGTGGGAGTCGATGCCCATGATCGAGGAAGTACCTCGATCTTGACATGGAGGGAATTCTAGAGGCCTTTCGAGGAAGTATTTCTCGATGGTTTACATGCAGGATAAGGCTAGGAATTTGAATCTCGCTCGAGAGGAGTTGAGTGTGGCGAGTATGAGTTGAAGTTTACCCGGTATCACGGATCAGCCTAACATTGTGGCAACCGAAGAGGATAAGTGTCGGAAGTTTGAGGTGGATTGCACCTAGGGATCCGGGAAAGGTGGTGATCCATAACTTCCGTGATTACCAAAGAATGGTGGATCTTTGCTCTTCGAGAAATTCGAGAACATCAGGGCTGAAGTGACTAAGAAGAGGAAGAACAGAGAGCAGTTCTCTAGAAAAGGCATGAGTGCTCCAGTACCTGCTAGGAGCATTAGAACTCAATATATACAGAGTGAGGTGGGTAGCAGTGGCCCCACTCAGAGCAAGCAGCCTAGGGCTATGTCAAGGCAAGCTTCCAGTGTGGCAAGCCCAGGGTGGACAGGTAGGGGTAACTTCACAAATCCCCAATGTGACCATTGTGGGAAGTTTCATAAAGGGGAGTGTTTGATGAAAATTGGAGCCTGTTTTCAATGTGGTGAAAGAGGGAACAGAATCAAGGATTGTCCCAGCGATCGAGCGAGGAAGGGTCTCAGTCTCAGGCCCCAAGAAGAATAGAAACAGTGGCATCTCGGCCAGTACATGGTGTGGGCAGTTCAGGAACTGCAAGGAAGACATATTCGGTAGGAAGACCTAGAGGACAGAGTCAGGCAACAGCGAGAGTCTTTGCCATGACTAGGGAAGAAGCTGCAGCCGCTCCAGAAGTGGTGACTGGTATGGCTCAGTTATTTGACTCTCCTGCTTATGTGTTAATTGATACTGGCTCTACACATTCGTTTGTATCTGCAAGTATGAATATGCATGCTATATGTCCTGAGATTATGGATAACCTTCTGGTTGTTAGTACTCCTTTAGGGAGTAAAGTGGTGATTAGTTTGATCTATAAGAATTGTGAGCTCAGTGATCGGCAGCTTATCGTTCAATTTAAGAATTGATCCTCGGAAACTGGTCAAATAAAATTTGTACCAAGGATTGCATCTGAGATGCAACCTCGGCCGACTCTCGAGGAACCAATGTACTAAGCGATCCTAGACTAGCCTAATGTTTGAATTATGCATGCAATGAAAGCAATAAAGGGGTTTTGATTGATTAATCTAAAATTAAACTAAACTAAAGCAAAGGTAAATATTTTGGGATTTTGAAAAGATAAGGCAATTTAAATTAAATGAGACCGAAAACTATTAATTAAAACTCTCCGAAAATGTGGCTCGGGTCATCATCGTTCAAAATAATATCGGGTTTGAAATCCACTAAGTTTCAAAGCTAAACCTTAATAACTCGTTAAGTCCAAGATTTAATTAATCAACTCGATTAACTAAATCTTGTTAAAACCATTAGTGTATGTATAGAATGATTAATGCAATAAATCAACCAAATAATAACACAACCAACTTAATCAAACATAACTAGGCGATTAAATCAATTAATGCAATCATCCAACCGATATACATGAACTCCATGTATTTAAGAACGACATTCAACAATAATCAATCCATAACATAAATCAAAGTTTAACATCCGATTAAACTATAACCAATTCAATCCATCATACGATGCATTCTCCAACTCGGAGTTGATACAAAATATAACGGAAATCTAAAACTAAGATCGATTACCTGTTAAGCTCACGGAACTCGCACCCTTACTCCATCTTCAAGAGGTGGAGACTTAGCCACGCATCACGGCAGAAGAGTCCATCACTGCTTTGGGCACCGATCTCGCTCATGACTCGACGGTGAAGGATGAATGAATGGTCGCGACGAAATAAAGGCAGAGGAGAAGATGGTGAAAGTAGACGATGTCTGTTGCCTCCGAAACAAATTGCAAAAACCAGAGAAAACCAAAAACTATTAGACGAACAGAGAAAACAGAGAAGAAGAAAAAATTAACCTCTGGAGTGCGGCCCTATTTTTGCCCTAAATGGCAAGATTTTATAGGAGGTTGTGCGGGCCGGGTCAGAACAGTGGATTAATTTCCATTTATAGTCCGGGTTACCCGACATTCGCTGCGGCGAATGAACTTGGTCACTCGTCGCGGCGAATAAATTAAATGCAATTAATTTGCTGCGACGAATGGAGGGTCTGGTTCGCCCAATGAATCTCATGGCATGTTTACTTTTGAGCGTTGACTCCTCCTTTGGTCCTACAAAATACAACCCATTTGCAGTATCAATTGTCCCAATAAAAATTATGCAGAATTAATGACAAATGACAACAAAATACTAACAATGTGCAATTTATCAAAACTCAATGTGCGGGACCAAAATAAGCATAAAAATCATAGATCAGGAGTCAACAAATGCATAATCACTAAAGAAAACAGGCCTAATTTGTAGTATAAATTTGGTCCAATCAAATTCCCCCACACTTAAACCTTTGTACTCCTGAACAAAGCTTACAAGAGTCAAAAAGGTACAAGAGTAAAAGAAAATTCTGCTCCATGCTCAAACAACAACCAAAATTGACTCAATCCACTTTATCAGAATTCTAACGCAGCAAATTGAAATAGTGCTAATAAAACAAACATTGAAAGAATTTAAGCACAAGAGATTGAACAACGGAGAATCACTCGGGATATGGTGTTTACGCTCAACTCACTTGTATAGTAGGGATATTTTTCTCTCAATCTACTTAATACATCTCCTACCATAGGCTTGTATCAATTTTATTTCTCCACTACAAGGACTATCAATTTGAAGATCAAGAGGTCTTTAATGTTGGGACCGAAACCCAACTACATACACTGCACACTATCCTTAGCTCAATGTTGGATCTCGTTACCGGAACCCAACTACATAACCAGAAAGGAAAACGAAACGGAAAACAAAGCATAAGAATCGAAAGCGAAGCGCACACTCGAAACAAATGCAAAGCGAATGCGGAAGCGAAAATAGCGAACCGAATCGAGTAAGCGAATCGGAAACAAATCGAAACGTAGCGCAATGGAAGCAAATGCAAGCGGAAGCAAATACTAATCGAATCAAACGAACAGATTGCGAAGCGAAACGAAATCAAAACAGACACATCCGACATCCGGAAACAATAATAAAAGAAAACTTATCGCATGAACATAATCGCGTTGGAAAACCTAGGACATTCCAAAATCTGGTATGAATTTTTTTTTTTCCTCATAATCTTCTATTCTCTTTTCCTTTATTCAAACTCAATCATATTCGAATTTCGGGTGAATCGGAGGCCAAACGAGAGAGTTATAAGAGAAAATGTAAAATGACCAAAGGAATAGTAATTGACCATATGAATAGTAAACGGCTAATTTCCGACCCTTATATCTTTTTACTCCAAATTCCGACTAGGACGCACCATATCTCAATTTAAAGATATCAAGACCCTCTACAATTTTCATGAAGGACAGAAATTCCAATTCCCGCTCTAAAGGGGCGAAAAACCCATCCGAAGGTTCAGCCCAAAATTGCCTATGAATAGTAATCCGAGAAACCCTAATTGCATAATGGCAGTAAATTTCAAACGTCCATAACTTTTTCATCCCAAGTCGAAAACTAACCCATTTTATACCATTTTAAAGTTCTTAACTTGCTCTACAACTTTCCAGAAGACCTCTTATTCCAATTCAATCGTTTCGGAGGTCTAACATCTAAGCGAAGTTACTGCCCAAATTTAAGAAAATTTGGACAGCACCTCCCCCTAAAGTTGCTCTAGCCAAAACTTCATTTTAACTTCACCCATACTACAAACCTGCATAAAACCACTTCTATCTTCCAACTCAATAGCACAGCCCATCTCCAACCCAAAAGGGCCACATTGCAATCTTAAGAATTCTAACAATTTCAATCCATACGACAATACCAACTCATTTTTTTTTCCTCTGCTTTTCCAATCTTACAAACATACATTAACTTATACATTACATTTGAACTTCAAATATTAAAGGATATATAGATATATAAAGTACATTTGGAACCTCAAAACCTTATGATTTACATGACAATAAACTAATACAACTCATCAAAGGGCATTTAGCCCGATTACAACTAAATTAACAAAAACAAACGAATAGAGAATAAACTAATGCCTTTCTTTTACAACATAACTTCAAAAGCAAGATGCATCAATTTGTTTCAATCTCGATGCGAACTCGATTTCTTGTTCAAAACCCGAGGAGGGAGATAAGGGGGGGGGGTGAGCACGACGGCTCCGTGGGTAAAAATTTAATAAAAGAGAAATAAGCATGAAATTGTCTTAAACAATTAGTTTCAAAACTATTTTGTCAAAATCATTTTCCAATAAGACAAAACATTTGAATAAATCATTTTCAAGATAATAATTACAATTATTACAATTATCATCTTCCGATAAAACACACCATTACAAAGTTAACACTTATAACACAAAACACATATTCACAAAACCAATGGATTTACAAAGTCTACAAAGCACATAACAAAATGGAATATTGACAAAGTCACCAAATATCACGTAATAGCACAAAATCACATATCAAATAGTTTGAGTGATCCTAATAGAGCGTACTACACATGTTCGATAAGCGACCATGTAGGCAGTGGAATGAGGGAGTCCGATTCGAGCTCCTATGCCACTTATGCAGGCGGTAGGCGAAGCCTATGACAAGTGCGCACTTGCTAATCAGAGGGGATCACTACAAACCCACATATTCATGTATTTGCACATTATTCACACATACTTGCCTAACATGGCATCAAAATCTCATAATTCATTTTTTTTCATTCGGCAATTTCTTTGACAATTGATTATGCATTTCATTGCACATAATAATACAAAGCACTTAATACAAGTTCATATCATTGCAATTAATAATGTAACCCAACACTTTACAAGTCATCGGAAAACACGATTAGCATTTATTTCACAACAATTCCGTAACTCACATCTCAAATATTAAATAATTACCCACCTCTTATCCTTTGGCTTGCAATTGGTCAAATTGATCTTCCTCAACCTCCAATTGCTTTAATGGCCTTATTCAAAACATAAAAAGTCTAATTAATAAAAAAATCATATGCTGAAATTTTCTAAAGAATGCAAAACATGAATTAACACCTATCCAACTGTAACTATGCCATTCTTCAATTATACCTATCAAATCCCTTCTCAAACGTAATCCAAAGTTTCATCAATCTCATGCTCTACAAAGATCCACCAATGCTGATTTTCGTCTTTCCATTTCCATAATCCTTTCATCCACTAACTCTTCAATCCATCTTCACTAAACATATTGAACACAATAACCCAAAAACCTCAATGCTGGAATTTTCCCAAGCATATAAAAACTTAACTTAAACACTAACTTTACCAACACCTTTTCCAAGCTATACCAATCATAACCTTTATCAATTTAATCCATATTTTGTTGAAAATCATCAACTCTAGGCCATCCATACATGCTGAAATTTTTTTTCCCTTTTTCATTCTTTTCATATTCTTTCCTTATCCCCTCACCAATCATTCATTCAAATCACCATGATAACCAAGAAAAACAAATTCTAAGCAAAATCATGAATTAACCAAATAATACACATGCTGGAATTTTCCAAAGACAAGGAAAACATGTAATTTCTTTGCCATCATCTTAGCCATCCTTTATCTAAGTCATTACCATCAAAACATATCTCTAAACTAAGCAAAATCCCATCTTAGATACACAATTTAACAACAAATCAAGTGCTGGAAATTTCCAAGAATGGGAAAACTTAAAATTCATGCAACATCATATTACCTATACTTTAACCTAACCTTTAACATCAAAGCTCAATAGCCATCAACTTTTGAAAAATCCCTTACCTATATGAAAACCCAAAAATTTCAGATTTTGCTTCTTTCTTGAAAACTAAATTCTTTTTCTTTCTTTCCTCATCAATCCTTCATCAATACATTTCAAACCACCATCATTAAACAAACTACCAACAAAAACCATGAATTAACCAACTAATACCAATGCTGAAATTTTAATTCAAGGAAAACATGAAATTTCTTCAACATTCCAAACATCAAGTCTCTTCTCTTTTCCCATTCTTTCCTAACCCAATCATCATCAATCATCATATTAACCAAGGAAAAGGCAAAATCTAACATGTTGAGACAATTTCGTAACCCTAACCTATTCAAATCTGATTTTTTTAAACCTTCCTAATCTCTTCTTCTTTCTTCATCAATCAACTTCCAATCATCATGCTTAAGCAAGAGAGGAAGAACTACAACAAGAAACTAAGAAAATTTCTAAATCCTTACCTTGAAAAGTGACCCACGACTTTCTTCTCCCTTTGGCTCAAATGGAAGACAACTCTTCCTCTTTCCTTTGGCTTGCTCGAAAATCCCTAAGAACTCCAAAGGTCTTCACGTTTTTCTTCTTCTTCTTTCCCTTTGGATAGCCGAAATCATCCTCTCTTCTTCTTTTCCTTTTCGTAAACTCCATTCTCTTTTCTTTCTATTCATCTTCTTTCTTATTCTTCTGCTGTATATCGTGAATTCCAGAAGCTTCATGGGTTGTGTTTTATGCCAACTCATTAAAATGAGGGAAAAGACTATAATGCCCCTCATTTAAGAAATCTTCCAACATTTTACCTGATAGCTTGCGATCTGATTTAGGGCAACTTAACGAAATAATTTGGACAAACTTTCTTCTTAAAAATTGTTTCTCTAGATCATACGAATCCAACGCCACTGACGGCGCTCAATTCGGATCTAAAACGAAGAAGTTATGGCCGAATTACTAACTGACCTGCACAAAATCCGAAACTGAACTTTAACATAACCTCAGTCCAGAATTTGACAATCTTAGGGATGGAATTAAATTTCGATCCCTTCACAAGAGTTGTAGCCCTATGTCTTAACTTTATTTTCCCTCAAGAATCAACTCAATCGAAGTTGTATAACTCCCGAAAATCGCAAAATACTGAACCATGTTCAGAAAATTATCCAACTTATAACCTATAACCCATCTCTTACTTGGGTTCAATCAATCTCTTTCCATTTAATCTTCTAAAAATCATAATTCTTCATAAAAATGAACGTAATTGTCTTAGGAATTCAACGCTTCAAGAATAGAGTCAATCGGATGTCGGATGAAGGAATTATGCACAAAAGATTACAAAAAGGTCGGATTGAAAACCCAAGAACAAAATGGGTTTTCCGGAAATCATAACTCCTAACTCCGATATAAAAAAATTACAAACTTTATGGCGTCGGAAAGATCGAAATACAAGCTCCAACTTTCATTAAGACCACTTACTCCAATTCAGACTAAATCCATACGACGAGTGGCCTCGAAGTATAGCACATGCAAATCTATACTTAATAACATTTTCAAAACAAAGCATATCTCCCGAAATTCATATCTCCCAATCCCGACATCGAAAAATAGCAAACTTTATGTCCACGAAAAGCTCTCAACAGAGGCTACAAGTTTCACGTTGATCATTTTCTCTAATTTGACCTAAATCAAATAGTCAATTTTTTTACCCTAAAAGTCAAACTTCCAAGCCAACTTTGACTGATTATAACTCTCACTCCCGATATCGAAAAATGTCAAACTTTATGGCTACAGAAAACTCTTGACATAATCTACAAGTTTCATGTAGCATATTTTCTCAAATTTTGCCTAAATCAAGAGTCAACTCTCCAAGGCCAAAAAGTCAACTATTTCACAATTTTCATATTTTCACTCTTTCTTTCTTTATTTCATGATCTTCAACTTCATTTCAATCAACTCATCCATTTTTGAAAACTTTTTATTTTCACTCAAAGATCGGGGTCCAACATTTAAGGGTTGTAATGAGCGGAAGGCTAAATGAATGGATGATGTGAGAAAAAAAAAATGAGCATGGCATAAAATAAGGGATCGATGTCGATAATCTATACTGAAACTAGACCACTACTAAACTAAATTTTGATTGTTTTTTTTTTAATCTCATTTTGAGATACTAATCCCATTTTGGGATTCAATACACATTATTATCCTTTTTTTGGAATAAACAAGACTAACTTTTTTTTTCACTAAAAATAGAACAAACTGACTATTGACGTCATCTGAAAATAATGCATGCAAATGCTCATAGCAAGAAGGCTCAAAGGGGCTAACAAGGGAACGGTGTTAAGGGGTTGGTGTTTGGGGAAAGGGCTGAAAGAAAGAACGCCTCTATCATATCCACAAAAATCTAGTCCATCGAGCTTTGAGTAAAAGCCACACAAGTTCTAGAGAAGCATGAACAAGCAGATGCACACACAAAATATAGAAGAAAATCTTTGGCTCGAATATCCTTCCAACAAGGTTTTGTCTCAATGATCAATCTCAAAACTTAAAACTTAAAATGCTACCTTGTTAGCATGCTCCCATTTACTTTGTTTTGAAAACTTCAAAAGTTAAAATTTTGCCAAAACCAATTATCGTTCAAGAATGGAGAGCATTTTCACAAAAACTCAAGTATCGGTTTGAAACTTATAAGGGCTTTGCATGCAAGGGCACAAAAGAAGAAGTCAGAAAATATTTGATTGAGTCCAAATTTATCAAGAAAAGCAACGGACCCACAAAATTATGCACAAGTTTTAATAGGTGTACAATGCAAAATATAAAGGAACGGCTCCACACTTAAACATGGCATTGTCCACAATGACAAAAGTAGCGAAGCACAGAGGAAGCGAAACAAAATAGACAAAACAGAAATGTGGATATATCATTAAGCGCAAAAATGTAATGTACAAAAAGAGGATCCGAAGAACGAACTAAAAAGTACAACGAAGAAAAGAAAATACAGAAAAAACAACAACAAAAGAAAATAAAAAGCCTAGACTATGTGGCAGATCGAAACACCAAGGGCAAGCGAGAGAAGAGCTAGGAGCATCTGAAGAAGCCGGTGCCTGAGGCGGAATAGGCAGCCCGAGGTGGGTTGCAATCATAGTAAGTAGGGAATGCGTGGCGGCCACCTGAGCCTCGAAAGAAGTGAACCGTTCTGAAGCTGAAGGACGTCCGCACGCAGTAGAGCCACCTCAGAAGGAGTAAGGGGCAGAGGGCGGGGATGGAAGATGAGGCGAGCCTCTGGGGAAACAGGAAGGACGGAGGGTGGGAGAAGGGCTCTGGGTGAGGGATGGCTAGGGAAGGTGAGGAGAGGAAGAAGATGTCAAGCAGGTCAAGGGGAGGTGGGGTGGGATGGCACGTGGTCGACCTAAACGGACATAGACAAATGGGAGGCAAAGAAAAGGTGAGATCGGCCGGATGTTCCGGACTCGATAGGTCTTAACAGGTCGAAATGAGATGGGGAAAAGGAGTTTGTGTTTAGGGTTGGTAGAGAGAACACATTTGGCGAAGGGCGTGAAATGGCGGGGCTAGGTCTACAGGACGGCCGATCATCGCAAGTATATATATAGGGCTGCTCTTTGGGGATGTTGGAAAGATGGAGGGTCGGCATAATATTGTTACATATAAAATGTAACCAAGGACGAGCTTCAGGAAGGAGGGTGGTCCGACGGATGTATCGTTGAGAATCATGGGATTGAAGCCACTGAGACCCTGCAGTGCAGAGAGTACCAATGACTTCCTCCCATGGGTAATTACGGAGAAGGTCGGAATATTGGCAATGAGGGATGACGGGAAGATGGTAATGCTCACGGATAATTACGGAAGTGAAAACATCGGGAATGGAAACACCCCGAAAATTAATTCCGTTGGTGTGGGAGTAGCGAGCATATGAATAGTGTTGGCGGACAAATGTGAGGTTGCCAATGGAATTAGGTTGAGCAAGGCCAGCTAAGTCTAATTCGAAAAGCTGACGGACAAAAGGATTTGTTGCAGGGGTTAGAGGAAATGGTTTTTCCTTAAGTATATCTTGACTGGCAACACGAGTTGCCAGCTGATCGTACTCAGGATCTACCGGACGAGAGGGAAAACGGGAAGTTTGCGAGGAATAATAGGTACGGTCTGAGGAATCAGAGGTGGAATGCTGCGGCTCTGGTCTGGACACATTCTTCATTCTAGTCATGATCTTGCACACGCAAAAGTTAGAAACAGGCAATTGAATAAGAAAACCACACAGAATCAAGTCCTCGGTCATTCGCCGCAACGAGCAGGAGTGTTATTGCGGCGAGGAGTCTCTCGCAATTCGCTGCAGCCAACAGATGTTCACTGCGGTGAATCGGGCATCTTTGTTCATCGCGGCTAACACGAGCGATCGCCGCATCAAACTGAAACCCTAAGTTGTTGGCGAAGCTATGATTTTCGCCATGGCGAATGGCGATTCTGCGAACAATCGCGTGAACGGCGTGTCATTGCTTGCTTAAATCTAACGAATAACGGCGAAAATGGACAAGAGGAAGGAATAGGAACACTTACGGAAGGGTGAAAACGCAGTTGGAAGAAGATTGGAGGAGATTTGGAGCTTCAAACAAGCAGAGGGCAGAGAGGAGCGACGGCGAAACAATAAGAAAGCGCGAAATGAGGAGGAAGGAGAAGAAGAAGAAGAAGAAAAAGGAATGTAGCACCCTTACCATAGGATATGTACAGGACGCCGTAGGTCATTCCGGTACACACCCTACGATAAAGTGTGCCACTGAACAAACACTAATACTCCACATGGCATCCAAAATCATAAAGCATTAATATGAAATCCACTAATTTTGAAACCATAAATTCTCATTTCATAACCTCAAAGTAGTAAATTTACACAACCTGGCATTTTCATACATTACTCCAAAAGAAAATCAAACAAAAAGCTAGCTAGGTCATCCCTCAAAAAGTGTCAGCTGACCGACCTGTGTGCCATGACTTCTCTTGCCAACACAATCTACACGGCAGAAAAAGTCTCTCCGGAGCTATGAGTCTACGATCTCGGTCCTGAAAAATAATTTGCAATTTTGGGTGAGTTTGCGAACTCAGTGAGGAACCATCATCGATGGTTCACCCAATTCATGCATATACACAGAATTCACATAGTTATATCACTCAAACACATTCAGAAGTACCACATGATTATCATGTTATCAGTCAAAGAAACCAATTCAAATGCACATGAAATGTGTATGAGACGCTTTTCCAATTTAATTCATTGTTGTGACTGAGCGCCTGAAACTGTCCCTTAAAGGGCGCATTAATCGGTGAGCCATAGGCTCTAAATCATTGTGGACTCAAGGCCCAATCACGTTGAGCTTAAAGCTCGTTGGTCGCTCCGTCACAATCGCCAATTCATCGTTCATGCAATTATGTATGAATGCAATATCCAAATCCACACCATAACCGATTCCCATTTAACATATGCCCATAAGTCATTTCCAAGTAATCACATATACCACTTCGATATCTCATACCAAATATTTCAGACACCCATGGTCCGAAATCAATCAAAATCAAACACACATGTTCCCATCCATTATCTCCACATGGCATAAGTGCGAGATATTAAACACATAAAAATTGAGAAACCATCGAGGTTACTCACCGAATAACTTCCGAGCTAATGCCGGGAAGTCTCTGCGATGTCCGTGGATCTACGGTCCAACTGAGCCTCTATAGCAAACACAATAGGTTCACATTACTCACTGTATAGTTCGAATGACCAAATAATGCACATTGAATAATTAAAACGTGTATAATGCATGTTCATGGCATTCCCGGCCCTAATCTAAAATTTTCCCATCATAAAAATCCGTCTAAAAATTAGAAAACTATAGGCGCTGACGGTGCGCAATTCGGACCTCTATAGGTCCCCAATTAAACAAAACAGTGTTTGCATGTTCCGTCAATAGGGGCTACGTCAAATTCCCGTCTAAAAATTCCCGTTTTCTCAAAAAATGAAATTAAATATTCAACGAATCCGATGCCTCTGGAATCAGGTCAATCGGACGTCGGACGGGAAAGAAATTGACAAAAGAATAAACGGACCATTTAATGCCAAATAATAATCAAAAATAATAAAAATAAATAAATAAATATATATATATATACTGATGCGCGGCCTCGCGGGGGCGAGACGCCGCCCTCGCGAGGCGAATTCGTCTCACATCGTCGCGAGGCGAGGCGTCGCCTCGCGACCAGCCTCTAAATCTCGCCATGAGGCTAAACGTCGCCTCATGAGACGGCGAAGTTTCCTTCCGCCTTGCCCTTTTTTTTTTTCAGATTTCAATCTTAATTTCCAATTACTCTAACTTTTAGCACACAAATCAGAAAAATACCCACTATACCTCATTGGAAAGCTTATGAAAAGCTCTACAACTCTCAAGAAGACCATAAAAATCAATTCAACCTCTAAGGGTGTCAAAAATCCCATCCAAGATACTGCTTACTCAAAACTCATAAATATAGGACAGTAACTCACAAATGCAAGGACTCACTGATTAGTTAGCTAAAAATTCCTACATAAATATGCTCAATAAGATTACAATTGACATGAACAACCCAAAATCAACTTCCATTACTAAACAAGTCAATTAATTCACTCAATGTTACCGTCCTCAAACCATGCAATTTGAACAAGAACTTATAACAAACATATCTCCTCGTACACAAGTCAGAAAAATCCAAACTTTACATCCCTAAAAGATAAATCCTCAAACTTCAAGTTTCATGAAGAACTCAAACTCCAATTCGATTTCTAACAATTCCAAATCTGTTATGCAAGTTTCTGACCTAATCAACACTTAAAACCACAATGTAGGTTCAGCTTTTGAAATTTCATATGTCCCATATCTGATTTCCAAAAATTACATGCTATACACCAATTTCAAGATCAATATATCATCTAGAACTCTTCAGTAGATCCCTAAAACCAGTTCAGTTCACAAAAATTACTAAAATTGCTCCAAAACAGAATGTACTCCAAATCTGCTAATCCAACTAGGTTTCCCTCAATACATAAAAACAGTCAGTAGTTATCAAGTCATATCTCCTAATACACAGCTCGAAAAATAGCAAGATTAGTGGCAATGGAAAGCTAACTCAATATGCTACAACTTTCATGAAGACCATTTTCCTAAATTCCATATCAATTAATTTATAAAAATCAACAAAATAATCAGGTCATTGTGTCGGTTACTGTTCACAGGCAATAAAACAGTAACTTTCCATGTAACTTTTCGACCTTATAACATTACAATTCAACAACACCTATTTCACACTAAATTGAAGCCAGCATCTCAAAGTTTCATTGGGAACAAACCTTACCTCATTTGCACACCTACACAATTAGTTATGATCAAACATTCCAATAGGTCAAAAACTCAATTTCCAGATTTCATCAACAACTTAACTTCTATCACCTCTAACATCAATAACACATCCCTAAACATCCATTTCTACTTCTAATTCAACCACAACCTCATCACAACAAACTCTTCTATAGTAACACAAAAATGGCAGCACACCTATATACAATTCCCATACTTTATTTCCATGAATTAGACATCATAAACATCATTAATAACCTCACTTATCACCTATTTAAACTACCATAACCAATTCCCTTACACAAACATGCATTCAACCCATTCTAACCTACTACTTCCATAATCAAATACATGCATTAATGATTCCCATAAATGCTTTTAACAATCAAAAGAATGAATACAAACTCAACTCTTACCTTAAACAAGTTACAAGCTATCAATCTCCAAGTCTTCAAAACTCTCCCTACTTCCTACCTTGATACTTCACCCACGGTTATCACCAACCACACATGGACCATCTTCAACTCAAGGCTTCAACTTAGTTTGTTTGTGGAGAGAAGCAAGCAATTTGGTAGGTGGAACTTATATGGAAGGAGGAATTTTCGATGGGAAAGAAACAAACTCAAAGACAAGGAAACTTGCAAGCTTCGGATGAGAAGTAAAAAGATGAGTTTTCAAGCTTTCAACAAGAGTTTCTAAGTAGAACATTGGAGAAAGTCGATGGTGAGGGTTCATATAGGACAAATTCACTTAAATCAAGAAGCCACTTGGCTTTTAAAATGGAAAAAGACAAATTTGAATTTAATTAACATAAGTTAATCATAAGCTTTAATCTAATTATATCTTAATCCCAATTATGCTAATAGTCCAAAACAATTTCCATAATTATTTATTCACTAACCTAATGCCTTTATGCAGCCCCTTTTCAAGATGTAAAAGGCCCACACGATAATCATTTGGAATTTTCCGGTCCGTGTACGAACCCCGAAAAATTCCAGAAAAATTCTCATAAATTCCTAAAAATGTAAAACCATTTATGGTGCACTCAGAAAAATTTTCCAAATACGATTAGCCCATAATTTTCACAAAGAATCCCAATTTAAAACCTAAGCCGGAAAATGTCATGAATGCATGTATACTATGTGCATATACAACTAATCGTGAATCATAGAGGCTAAATGCTGTATGTGCATGCCGCGATATAATTCAATATTCTTAACCTTTCCCAATTTACCAAAATACCCTTTCCTATAGGAGATGGGATATTACAAGGAAGACGCGGGAGACGAAGGGACGCGAGAGAGGAAAAAACAAAAAAAAAGGGCCTCGGACAAAAGAGAAATCCAACGGTCCAGATGGGCAAAAATGGAATGATTCGCCGCGACGAGGCAAGCGTTAGTCGCGGCGAACAAAACAGAAAAAAACCTACATGAGCCGCATGCGAACAAATAAGTTCATTGCGGCGAATCACCCAAAACAAAACACAAATTCTATGGATCCTACACAAATTGCACAAACATTCAATTTATCATCCACATATCAACAATTCTCTTCAATCTAATCATGCTTTATTAGGAAGAACACAGAGCTAACAAAGGGGAATCAAATTTTTCAAACGGAAAGGAAAATCCTACCTACTACTCTAATTCTACTGGTTAAATCCCTCCCCCACACTTAAACAATATAATCATGCTTAACAATACGCACGTTGGTATAAAACATAGCACAATTATATAGTAAATGAAGGAAAGAGAAAACCTGGCACTTAAGGTGGGTCTTGTAGCTCGGTATGGACTATCGTTGATATCCAAGCTCCAGCTCAACAGCTTGGTTGCTAGTCAGCTCCACGTCCATACTGCACCCAGTTGTGCTCTGTAAAATCGCCAAAAGAGAAACTTTCTCCAAAAATATCGTCGATGGCGAGGATATAAAGTTTCTACAAATTCGTAATGAGCTTCATCAATAGAAACATCAAGCATGTGAACACCCAAGAAGGAATAATCTTCATGAGGATGCTTCATAGCTTCATACATGTTGAAGCTAACTTGTTGATCACCAACTTCCATGGTGATCTCCCCTTCCTTCATGCTAATCATCGTGCTCGCAATCCAAGGAAGGGTCGCCCAAGGATCAAGGAAGTGTCCCGCACAACTTCGTAAGACATATCTAGAACGTAGAAATCAGAGGAAACACTAATCCTTTCACCTGGACCAAGATGTCCTCGATGATTCCCACTGGATGATGGAAGGATCTATCAGCCAACTGTAAGACTACAGAAGTAGGCTTTATGCTCTTAATGCCCAGGGCTTCATAAACAAATTTCAGCATTATGTTAATCGCCGCTCCCAAATCCAATAGAGTTCTTCCAATGGTCACCTTTCCTATAACACAAGGAATGGTGAACGATCCTGGGTCCTGACACTTCACCGGGATTTGGGGCTTAAATAAAGCCGACACATTTGAACTCACCTGGACACGTTCATTAGGCCTAAATTTTTGCTTGTTTGTGCACAAATCCTTCAGGTACTTGGCGTAAGCCGGCACTTTCTTAATCAAATCCAGCAGGGGCACGTTGACTTCAACCTTCCCAAACAGGTCAATGATTTCTTTTTCGTGTTTGAACTCATTGACTCTCTTGCTCATCAGATACGAGTTCGGAAAAGGGAGGTCCTTTAAGTTGACTGGTTCATTTCTGCTCGATTTATCCTTATCAATTTTTCTTCCTAAAATGCTCGATGATTGCTCTTTGTCCTCAATTGTTGATTGCTTCTTGTTCCTCAACAATTCTTCTTCGCGATCACTCTCTGATCGCACAGCTTGCTTCTCTCTCACTTGAGGCGCTTCTTCAACCTCAATTTCCTCGGTGCATTCTTCTTCGCGATCACTCTCTGATCGCACAGCTTGCTTCTCTCTCACTTGAGGCGCTTCTTCAACCTCAATTTCCTCGGTGCATTCTCCTTCTTCAGGAATGTCGAAATGCACTTTCTTTCCACTCCTCAACTCAATTGCATTTAAACTCTTCGGGTTTATTACCGTGTTGGAAGGAATGGATCCACTGCTCCGAGCTTGGTTGTCACTCAAATTATTAGACAATTGGGTGATATAGGCGTTCATGTTCTCGGCCTTGGTCTCCCATTGCTCCATGCGTTTCTCCAAGGCACTAAAGCGGGCAGCATTCTTAGCGAGTCTGTTGGATGAGGTTCGCGATGGCGTTGAATTGATTTGCTGTGGAAGTTCGTTCCTCTTTCATCAACGTCATCATACCATGCAGAAGCTGATTAGTGTCCTCTTTTGGTGGCTATGGTTGCACCGTCAACGCTTGCTGATCGGGAAACTGGTTTGTAGATGGTCCAGCTCCACTCCCTTGTTGAAAACGGTTGGGTGCTCTTCCTTCATTATTCCTCCAACTGAAGTTAGGATGAGGTCTCCATCCTTCGTTATATGTGTTGGAGTACAGGTCCCACTTAGAATTTTGTCTGCCCGGGTAAACAGCGGACACTTCTTCATACCTTCCGGGACAGACACTGGAAATGTGCATCACCGATCCACAAGATTCGCAACTAGGTGCGACCAGTTCAGTGGAAGACGATGGGTGATGCACATTCAGATTCTTAAGCTCAGCCGTGATCGAGGATAACTGTGAAGTTATCCTATGCTCCAGGGAATCCACCTTCGATTCCAGGCTTTCCATACTCTTAGTTTGAGCCGTCATGGCTCCTACTTCATTCACATTCACCGAATCTCGACACTATATTGCGATGATTTATGGCCATCCTCTTGATCAAGGCCCATGCTTGAGTGCGGTGAGGTCAATCAACGAACCTCCGACGCAAACATCCAACATTCCCTTTTCCGATTTTTCACCCCATCGTAAAAATATTGAACCAATTGTTCATCGTGGATCCGATGATGGGGCACCGAGATAACAGATCTTGGAATCTGCTCCAAAAGTCATATAAGGATTCGTCGTAATCACGCTTGGCGGAATAAATCTCTTTTCGCATCGACGAAGTCCTCGAGGCTGGAAAATATTTTTCCAGGAAAGCTTTCCGCAAGTTGGCCCAACTATGATAGGCATTCGCGACATGCCTTGGGAGGCTCATGTACCACTCCGGGCCTTTCCTTCTAACGACAAGTGGAATACCTTCCACAAAGACTGGTCCAGATGTGCTCCTACTGGGCTTCATACTTTGATGATCATTGTGAGGGCCTCAAGATGCATGTAGGGGTCCTCTCCGCCAAACCATGAAATTTGGGTAGGGAGTTAATCAATAAACCTTTAACTTCGAAATTTACGTCGAAGTTAGGGCAGCCAGTAGTGAAAGGATCATAGTTTACGTCCGAGGTTGTAGCTTCGGATGGTTCTACGTCGATGTTCGCATTGTTGTCATCTACGCTTCTGGTCACCGTTAAGACCGTGATCTCCATTTGGGGTGGTTGACGGGATATTCTTAGTGTTCACCATCTCGATTCTAGTCGATCTAGTGTGCTAAGTCTTTCTTGCTCTCTCTTGTTTTTCCTAAGTTGTCTAAGGTGTCGCTCAATTTCAAAGTTGAAAATGAACTAGCCTAAGTCTCTTGGGCATGCACAAGAGAAGTTCACCTAAGATAGCTCACTAAAACGACAATGATAGCAAGCTTAAATTCACTCGAGGTTATTGCGACGATAGAAACTTCATTGCGTGAACTGAATAAAATTATAAGTTTATTTGCGGCGAAGATATGAACTCATTGCTTGGCGAAGATATGAACTCATTGTGACGAGTTAGAAGCCTGAAAGCAAACAAAGCAAACGAAATTAACTTAAAATTAAGCACAAATAACAAAAACAATCGAATAAACACTTAAAAGAAAGCGAATGAAATCACAAACAGAATAACACTAAAAACACTTAAGGTAATGAAATTAAATAAAATTATGCAATGCAAACAAAATGCAACGACAAAATTAAGATCAAAACAAACACTGGCTAACCTAGAGAACCAATTAATTTGATTCCCAAGAACGGCGCCAAATTTGATCGGCAAACTTATCGCTCAATTTAAGAATTGATCCTCGAAACCGTCAAATAAAATTTGTACCAAGGATTGCAATACAGATGCAACCTCGGTCGACTCTCAAGGAACCAAAGTGTACTAGCGATCCTAGACTAGCCTAATGTTTGAATTATGCATGAAATGAAAGCAATAAAAGGGGTTTTGATTGATTAATCTAAAATTAAACTAAACTAAAGCAAAGGTAAATATTTTTGGGATTTTGAAAAGATAAGGCAATTTAAATTAAATGAGATGAAAACTATTAATTAAAACTCTCACGAAAATGTGGCTCGGGTCATCATCGCTCAAAATAATACCGGGTTTGAAATCCACTAAGTTTCAAAGCTAAACCTTAATAACTCGTTAAGTCCAAGATTTAATTAATCAACTCGATTAACTAAATCTTGTTAAAACCATTAGTGTATGTATAGAATGATTAATGCAATAACTCAACCAAATAATAACACAACCAACTTAATCAAACATAACTAGGCGATTAAATCAATTAATGCAATCATCCAAGTGATATACATGAACTCCATGTATTTAAGAACAAGATTCAACAATAATCAATCCATAACATAAATCAAAGTTTAACATCCGATTAAACTATAACCGGATTCAATCCATCATACAAATGCATTCTCCAACTCGGAGTTGATACAAAATATAACGAAAATCTAAAACTAAGATCGATTACCTGTTAAGCTCACGGAACTCGGACCTTACTCCATCTTCAAGAGGTCGGAGACTTAGCCACGCATCACGGCAGAAGAGTCCATCATCTTTGGGCACCCGACGCGCTCATGACTCAGACGGTGAAGGATGAATGAATGGTCGCGACGAAATAAAAGCAGAGGAGAAGATGGTGAAAGTAGACGATGTCTGTTGCCTCCGAAACAAACTGCAAAAACCAGAGAAAACCAAAAACTATTAGACGAACAGAGAAAACAGAGAAGAAGAAAAAATTAACCTCTGGAGTGCGGCCCTGTTTTTGCCCTAAATGGCAAGATTTTATAGGAGATTGTGCGGGCCGGGTCAGAACAGTGGATTAATTTCCATTTATAGTCCGGGTTACCCGACATTCGCTGCGGCGAATGGCTGTAATTCGCTGCGGCGAATGAACTTGGTCAATCGTCGCGGCGAATAAATTAAATGCAATTAATTTGCTGCGGCGAATGGAGGGTCTGGTTCGCCCCAGCGAATCTCGCGGAATGTTTACTTCTTGAACGTTGACTCCTCCTTTGGTCCTACAAAATACAACCCATTTGCAGTATCAATTGTCCCAATAAAAATTATGCAGAATTAATGACAAATGACAACAAAATATTGACAATGTGCAATTTATCAAAACTCAATGTGCGGGACCAAAATAAGCATAAAAATCATAGATCAGGAGTCAACAAATGCATAATCACTAAAGAAAACAGGCCTAATTTGTAGTATAAATTTGGTCCAATCACTTAGTATCGACGGTGCTAGACTGGTAGTAGACTTACTACCTCTAGACCTTCAAGGATTGGATATTATATTGGGGATGGGTGTCATGGAGAGGTACAAGGCGAAGTTAGATTGTAGTTTGAAAGAAGTAGAGTTTGATCTGGACAATGATCAGAAAGTGGTCTTCAAGGGGGACAGGAAACTGCCAGTGCCGAGGATCATTTCGGCTATGTTAGTTGACAATATGATGAGTCTAGGGTGTGAGGCCTTCTTGGCACATGTAGTGGATCCAGGAGTGAATGTGGGCAAGTTAGAAGATTTTCAGGTTGTGAGGGAGTTCTCTGATGTATTCCCAGAAGAATTACCAGGGTTGCCGCCGGTGAGGGAAATTGAGTTTGAGATTGACTTGATTCCCGGAACCGCGCCAATCTCGATACCACCATACAGGATGGCTCCAGCTGAGTTAAGGGAGCTTAAGGAACAGTTAGAGGAGTTGTTGGAGAAGCATTTTATCAGGCCAAGTTCATCACCTTGGGGAGCGCCAGTTCTATTCGTTAGGAAGAAGGATGGAACATGGAGGATGTGCATAGATTACAGGAAGCTTAACAAGGTGACAGTTAAGAATAGATATCCCTTACCTAGGATAGATGATCTGTTTGATCAGCTGCAGGGAGCAAGGGTCTTTTCGAAGATCGACCTCAGATCAGGTTATCATCAACTCCAAATCAGGGAGTCTGATGTAAACAAGACAGCTTTCAGACCCGTTACGGCACTATGAATTCGTGGTCATGCCTTCGATTGACCAATGCTTCACCGCCTTCATGGATCTGATGAATAGGGTGTTTAATGAATTCTTAGATCAGTTTGTCATTGTGTTCATTGATGACATTCTGGTCTATTCTAAGGATGAAGGAGAGCATAAACAGCATCTCAGAATAGTATTGCAGAGATTGAGAGAGCAGAGTCGATGCCAAATTCAGCAAGTGTGAATTTTGGTGCATGAAATAGTTTTCCTTGGACATGTGATTTCCGGCAAAGGATCCATGTTGATCCGAGGAAAGTAGAAGCAGTAGTGAATTGGCAAGAGCCTAAGACAGTGAAAGAGGTAAGAAGCTTCCTCGGTTTGGCAGGTTATTATAGGAGATTCGTGGAAGGATTCTCAATTATAGCTGCCCCTATGACTAAGCTGTTAAGGAAGAATCATCGGTTCATATGGAGGAGGAATGTCAAGAGCTTTGAGGAGCTCAAGCAGATTGACAAGTGCTCCAAGATTGGTTTTGCCCAATGGAGACCAGGGGTATACTGATGTCTGAGGATGCCTCGAGGAAGGGTTTAGAATGTGTCTTGATGCAAGATGCCAGGTAATAGCCTATGCTTCACGGCAGTTGAAGCAGTATGAGTTAAATTATCCGACTCATGACTTGGAGTTAGCAGCGGTAATTTTTGCCCTAAAGATTTGGAGACACTACCTATATGGGGTTCAAACCAGAATTTTCACGGACCACAAAAGTCTTAAGTACATTATGAGTCAGAAAGAGTTGAATTTAAGGCAGAGACGATGGTTGGAGTTATTCAAGGACTATGACCTGATGATAGAGTATCATCCAGGCAAGGCGAATGTAGTGGCAGATGCATTAAGCAGGAAATCTTCGATAGCTTATGTTCAGGCAGTTTACTTGCCTCTATTGGAACAGATGGCCAAATTGAAGATCAGTCTAAAGCAGGATCAGTCAGATTGTATTCTTGCTCAATTCAGGGTGAGACCTATCCTTAGGGAGAAGGTAAAGGAGTTACAGGAGCAGGATACAGAATTTAGTAAGCTGAGAGATGAAATTCAACATGGTAAGCAGTCAGAAGTGCAAGTAAGGGATGATGGGCTAATGGTAATCGGAAACAGGTTATGTATTCCGAATGATAAGGAAGTTAAGGATGAGATCATGGATGAGGCACAAAATGCGCCTTATTCTATGCACCCAGGCAGTACCAGAATGTACAGAGATTTGAAGGAACATTTCTGGTGGAAAGGCATGAAGAGGGATGTAGCAGACTATGTGAGCAGATGTCTAGTGTGTCAGCAAGTCAAGGCTGAACACCAGGCACCTTCAGGCATGCTAAGGCCATTGTCCATTCCTGAATGGAAGTGGAAAAGGATCACGATGGATTTTTTGATGGGTTTGCCTAGGACCAGCAAGAAGCATGATGCCATTTGGGTTATAGTTGATCGGTTGACTAAGTCAGCCCATTTTCTGGCAATCAAGCAAACAGATTCATTGCAAGTCTTAGCAGAAGTATATTGATGAAGTGGTAAGGTTGCATGGAGTTCCAGATTCCATAGTATCCGACAGGATCCTCGCTTCACATCGAGATTTTGGGAAGTCTACAGAAGCATTAGGAACTAAGTGAATTTCAAGATCTGGCGTTTCATCCTCGACGGATGGTCGATCGAGAGGACAATTCGAGACACTAGAAGGGATGCTTAGAGCATGTGTCATGGACTTGAGGAGCATGGGATGATCATTTACCGTTGGACTAATTTGCTTATAACAATTGTACCATTCGAGCATCAGATGGTTCCTTATGAAGCCCTTTATGGAAGAAGATGCGGGACTCGATATGTTGGGATGAGGAAGGTGAGAGGAAATTAGTGGGACGAGTTGGTCGGATGACGATTGAGAAAGTGGATGTAATCAAACAATGACTTAAGGCGCCCAGATAGAATGAAGAGTTATGCCGATGCTAACGAGTAAAAGAAATGGAATATCTGATGGGTGACAAGGTGTTCCTCAAGACGTCTCCATGGAAGGGAGTTATGAGGTTCGGCAAGAAGGGGAAGTTAAGTCCTCGCTATATGGGTCCGTATGAAGTATTGGAGAGGATTGGGCCATTGGCCTCTGATAGCATTACGCGTAATTATCACAGATTCATGATGTATTCCATGTCTCGATCTTGTCGAGAAGGTACAGATCGATCCTTCTCACATCATCCGGACCTCGAAGTTCGGTGAGTGATGATTTGAGCTATGAAGAGGTACCTGTGGCAATTCTGGATAGCAAGGATAAGATCCTCAGGAACAAGATAATCAAGTTAGTCAAGGTCCTGTGGAGGAATCATGCCGTTGAAGAGGCGACGTGGGAACCTTTGGATGCAATGAAGGAGAAGTATCCACACCTCTTCAATGAACCAGGTAAGAATTTCGAGGACGAAATTTCTTAAGGGGGGGAGAAATGTTAGCCCCAATTTTTTTTTATTAAATTAAGCATGATTAGAGTAATTAAGTAAATTATGTTAGAATTAATTAACTTGACATTAATTAGTATGAGTTAGCATTAAAGATGTTAGGTAGTGAGTTAATGAAATTAAATGAGTTAATTGGGCTTTGAGTCCAAATGAAAAGAAAAGAGAAGAAGAAATGAAATGGGCTTTAATGAAGTAGGAAAAGAAAAGAGGATAAGAATGATTTGGGCTTGAAAGAAATTAAATAGGCCTAAGCATGTTGTAGTAGGAAATAAGAAGGAAGGAGGAAATAAGAAAGGAAGTAGATGGGCTTTGGGCTTGGGCTTAAGTAATTAAGAAGGAGTATAAAAGGAATAAGTTAAGTGATTGTAGTAGGAAAGGAAGGGAAAGAAACGAAAAATAGAGGGAGAGAAGAGAGGATTTCAGTGAAGAGGAGAAGAAGAGGAGAAAAGAAGAAAAACTTGCTTAGGTTTTGATTCTCCAAGAGTTTAAGCAAGAGTTTGAAGAAAGTCCAAGGAGAAAAAGTGAAGAGGAAGGCTAGAGCTACATTTTGATACTAGAAACCACTTGGTTAAGTAAAGATTCAAGGTAAACCATTAGTTTAAAGTTTAGTTTTTACTTAGGTTTTGAGTTAGAAAGATGAAGAATAAGATGGGTTTAGTGATTCTCTAAGAGATTTCATGATTTAGGTTTTTAGGTTTTTCAATTTCTAAATCCTATATTGATTTGGGATTTTGTTTGTTATTATGAAGAAAGACAAGAAAGAGGAGAAGAACAAGAAGAGGAACTTCCTTAGGCAAGTTTAAGCAAGGATATAAGGTGGGTTTCACTTTTATCTTTATATTTATAAGCTATAAATGCTATTTAACCAATGTAATTAATTGTTTTTCCAACTACTTTTGAGTGAGTCTTAATGATGCTATCAATGCTTATGAATTGTTTTATAATTATACTCATGTAAGAAGTTTAGCCATAAATGCTATTTGTTATGGAATTGTTATAATGGTTGAGTTGACTTGAGATGAATGAGCACGGTTTTGATGATTGATTTGAAAATGAGATTGATGAATTGAGAATTATGACATGAGCATGAAAATGAGATTTCAAGACTATGTCAATTGGGCAACATGATGTTTTGAATGCATGAAGTATATGTTATGTGGGTAAGGTATAGTCCCCAAGAAATGTCACGTGCACGTCGACCATGATAAGGCTTCGCCCGCCTGCCCGATTGTGGCAAGGATGTTCCTTTCAGGACTCCTCAAGATTTTGCCTACATAAGATCATTTATGAGATTATGTAGTGCCATGAATATGGACTTACCAAGCCAATTACGTTATGTTTGGTGCTTACTTGTATGAATGATGATAAACATTTCATGATTGTTGCAAATATTGAAAAGTGTGTGATTGATGATTGATGCATGTCTTATAAGATTGTTTGAGAATTTGCTTGAATCATAAGTAATTCAATGAACTTGGCTTATTTCCATAAATATAAATGTGTTACCCACGAGAGAAAGCTCACCCCCCACTTTCCCGTCCCATCTCCAGGTGAAGATCGGGATCACGAAGAATGAGTTCAAGGCATACTCCAAGATCTTGTTTTTGATGTATTTTCAAGTTAACTTTTGTAAATCAATGCTTTAGATGCATTTTGAGCAAATGATGTTTTTGGAAAGTTTGTATTTTTGGGATATGATGGAGTGGCTTGAAATGCCCTCTAAAGCTTTGTAATAACTTATGATTTCATATGAATGCAAAAAATGCTAAGTTCCAATGTATTTTGAGAATTCCATGTATGAGTAAGACAATTGCATCATTGTTAAGGTTTGGATATGTTTAGATGATTAAGAGTGTGGTTGTTGCTTTACATGGTATTGGGAGATACCTTAGAATGGAAACATGTTGAATGAGGCTAGATGTTGAATTTTATGCAGGTGGAAGCATTAGGATTGCAAATTGGTCAGTTGCATTTTAAGGGGAAGTGCTATCAAATTTTTCTAAAATTTGACAGAACTTCGCTTCAGTATTAGACCTTCTTAGGGTTTGAATTAGATCAATGAGTCTTCATGAAAATTGTATTAGAAGATTAGAGCTTTCCAAGGGTATATCGTATGTCTCGTTTGGATTTAGGGTTAAAAAGTTATGAGGATTAGAACACATTCAGTCACTGTTCATTTAGCTATATTACTGTTACATTGGTCTTAATTGAGCAGTGACTTTTGAGTGGATTTTTACCTTACTAAATGATGGAGTTAGCTTTTACACCCTTCATAAGATTTATAGTTCATCTTATTATCTTTTCATAGAGGTATAGTATGCACCAATAGGAGCTAGGAATAAGAAGTTATGAGAGTTGAAAGATGCTAGTGTCAAGTGGTTAGAGGTTTGGGGGAAAATCTCATCATTCTGGTCACTCCTTACTCGCGGGCGCGAGCCCTACACTCGCGGGCGCGACCATAGACGAAGGAATTCAACTTTCTGTCCATTTCTTCCTCACGGGCGTGAGCTCCAACCCTCGCGGGCGCGACCATACACGAAACAGAAGAGCCTCAACTTTCTATTCGTCTATTCCTCGCGGGCGCGACCACGTTAAAGCCTGAATTTCAGATTATGGTCTTCATAAAAGTTGTAGCCCTAGGTGTCTAATTTCTAACCGTACAAGAACGAAGTCATTCAGACATCTATAGTGGAAGTTATGATATTTGCGCCAAAACATGTTTGATAGGAATCAGCACATGAACACGTTGAGTTTGTCGGGTCATAACTCCTTCATCCGACCTCCAAATGGGGTGAAGTTTGAACCATTAGATTCCTAAGACATATATATTCCTATCCATAAAAATTGGTATCATTTGGAGTTAAATTGAAAATTTTTGGATATAAGTAAGTGAAGGGTCGGTTGAGAGAGCATATTTCGGGTATGAACTCCTTTAGATTTTTGGAGTATATCTTGAGTTATATAACTCCGTTTGAGGTGATTCTTGTTGCGAAACGATCTTGAGGCATAGAGCTATAGCTTATATGAAGAAGTCAACTTGTGGTTTTGATGTTTAAATAGTGTGCGCTCGCCACGAAAGCGGAGTGACAGCTTAGGACCCTGCAAAATTATAAGCACAAGGCTTCAGGATTACGATAATTAAGCAGTGGGGTCACGAGATTTGACATCTATGGTATCCAAGCAAGTTTGATAAGTATAAGTTCCATGTAGTTGGGTCTCGGATCCAACAGTTGGGGTCGGGTCTCCGGGCCGGGTCCCGACACTTTCCTAATATTCATATCTTCCAAATCAAGCCGAGCCTTGATTGTATCCTTGGGTTTACCTTCAATATTCATCAACGTACCAAGAATATTGTCACAAATATTCTTTTCTATATGCATGACATCAAGGTTATGTCTTAATCTTAACTTATACCAATATGGTAGATCAAAAAGAATGCTTTTTTTATTCCAATTCAACTCTCCTCCCAATCTCCTTCTCCTCTTATTACTGGGGTGCTTTCCATAACATATATTCTCCACATGACATAATTGCTCAACCACAGCATCTCCATCTGGTAAGTTAGGTATAGTTCGATGATCACTCTCGCCATCAAACTTCTTGCTTCTTCTCCATGGATGATTGTACGGAAGAAAACGATGATGTCCTAAGTAACCAATCTTACTTCTTAACTTACAAGAAGGAGTGTGTGTGTTACAAACAGGGCATGCCTTATAGCCTTTTGTGCTCCACCCAGAAATAGTACCATAGGCTGGAAAGTCATTGATAGTCCACAATAAAGCCGCATGCATTCAGAAAATTTTGCCCTTTGAGGCATCAAAAACATCAAAACTATCTTCCCATAACTCACTTAACTCATCCACTAGTGGTCTCATATAGACATCAATGTCTCGACCAATAGCTTTCGGACGTAGAATAACCAACGATAACATAAAAAATGACTCATCCATACACATCCATGGGGGTAAATTGTATGCTAAAAGAACAACAGGCTACACGCTATATGAAAGTGACATATTGCCATGTGGATTGAATCCATCTGTTGCTAAGCCTAGTCTGACATTACGTGGTTCTCTAGCAAAGTCAGGATATAGCTCATTAAAGCTCTTCCAAGCTTCTCCATTAGAAGGATGAACCATGGTATTTCCGTCACCTTTAGTCCTATCATTATGCCAAGTCATTTGTTTAGTGGTCTTACTTGACATGAATAATCGTTGCAGTCTGGACTTTAATGGAAAGTACCTCAACACTTTCCAAGGTATCTTCTTACCCTTGCCATCATTAATTCTCCATCTTTATGTTCCACACTTGGGACAACTTTGCAAGTCTCCATACTCTTTCCAAAACGGGGAACAATCGTACTTACATGCATGTATCGACACATAACCCAAACCTAGGCTCCGTAGAAATTGATTTGCTTCATAATAGGAATTCGGCAAAGTTTCACAATTAGGTAATACATCCTTCAACAGACCAAGTAACATGTCAAATGACTTATGGCTCCACTTGTTGTATACTTTCAAGTGAAGCAACTTTATTAAAAACGACAACTTTGAAAAGTTTGTACATCCAAGGTACAACTCTTCAGTTGCTTTACTCAACAATTCATGAAAGCCTTGCCCTATAAAATCTTTGACGCCTTAAGGATGACTCCTTCCATCCTCATCAATTGGACAATCATTTACGAAGGTACCCATATCATGAAGCAAATCTTGCATGCCATCATCCTCCTTATCACCATCACCCTTATTAATATCATTCCCCATCCCATCAATGTCTAAATTTGCATTATCAAGCCTTTCTACCCTAGACATAAATCTATATTCTGGCTTTTCACCGTGTAAAACCCAACGAGTGTATGATTGGGTCCATGCCGAATCTCATTAAATGCTCACAAACATTCATTTGGGGCCTCATATAAGCATTCATGCAACGACTACAAGGGCATGAAATTTCACAATCTCTTCCCTTTTTTTCCACCACAAATTTCATAAATGCTTTCACTCCATCAATGTATTCACAGGAAACCCTAACACTGTTCATCCAACTCTTATCCATTGACTAGAAACTACCTATTAATTTAACATAAAAATGACAACATTATCTTATGTCAGTGGGAATTCAATTTACACATAAAACACATTATGAACAACTTGGACTAATAATGTGGTCTTGCATGATTGTATATACTTATTGCACGTAATAGCTACTATTGAAAAGGTAATGGCAATATGTTATTAGAATACAAATGTTGTCTTGTTTACTTTACTCACATATAATCTAATCCCATTCGAGTTATCCTATACAACAAACATCCATTCTTTTCAAGTTATGACATAATTTGAAAAGGTTATCTTTGTTTTACACAACCGCACAAAAACAAGATCAAATTTATCAACCCCGCATCATCAACCATGTTAAATAGTTCCACAGCCAAAATAATTTGCACCATTTAATTAAACTTATCAAACATATCTATTATGTTTAAACCTCAACTTCTTAGGATTTTAAACCTTTTTGTTCAAAGGGTGACCAATAATCTCATTATTTCACAATTATTCCTTATGATGCTGAGTAAAAGTTAATAGTATTCACATAATAGTAAAGTTTACACTACAACAAAACCATGCATTTTGCCACACAAGAGAAGAGTACAAATCATTGGAATTTCATAATATAAAATGCAGAATTTTCATACCAGCTCCACTACTTCTGCAGGAAATATGTTAGGGCACTCAATTTACTTCAAGATTTTTCCTCTGGAATCCTTAAGAGGGTCAGTCTGTAGTTCTGCAAAAACACCAACTGATGATGAGCTATAGCAATGAAACAAACATTACAAAATATTGTAATCTCAAGAAGGAAACTACCAATGGATAGACAGATAACAAAATATAGCAACAATGATATTGCCACTGCATACAATATTTAAACAAGTATAAATATGAGCAAAAGATAATGTTTCGCCATCTAGTTCTGCTAATAGCATATATGAAGTTGAAAAATGTTAAACAATATCACCTGTTGTAATCACTCTAACCACAAATACTGTAAGAAGCATAGCAACCCATTACCAAATGACACCATTAGATTAAGATTGAAAGAACTTTCAAGCACAGAAATATTCAGGTCCAATAATAGGATCACCCATAGCACAAATGACACCATTAGATTAAGATTGAAAGAACTTCTAAATACAAAAATATTTGGAATCCAATAATAGGATCACCCATAGCACAAAACCTCTAACAATTACTTAACAACATGAAAACAATAAATCTCTCACTAATATAAAATAGACCAATATAGTCTAAATTAATTTAATCGCAATTTTCAATATCATCTCTTTTATTATATTCTTTGGCATATCATGAAGTCTTTATTTTCTATATATGGAATGGATTGTTCTTAATAAAGCAAATGCCTAAAGCCTTTCTACGACAACTTTATGAGTACCGTTTTGTACACATATAGTTCGGAGAATGATCCTCATAATATTAGCACCTTATCGGTTATGAATATTGGTTGGTATCGATTGCTTTCAATGGTACTATCTTGTATCGACTATTATCCAAAATATTGGAAAATTTTGAGGACCAAATAATTATTTTAAAAATTATTAACCAAATTGGAAAAAATTAACCTAAAAGTTTTACAAGATAATAAGTGGAAAGTGTAGATATATAATATTATATGCTGTAAATTATAGAATTGAATTTAACTATTGAAAATGCATGTAATATACATTTTACTAACAATTAAACAAATAAACCAATGATCCATTACTCTCACTCTCTATCTCTTTATCTATAACTTATTGTTTCTAATGAACTAGTTTTAATTATAAATTTAAGACTAAAAAGGAAGTGTTTTTAAATAAAGTATAAATAATCCAATAATTAATCTAGTTAAAATGGACCAAACTTACAAAATCTAATTTGAATTCTCAAAAACATAACAGCATCGATTTTGGTTGCTGTACATAACTTTTAACATGGTCTTTTTTGTTTTCTTACAAGGCAATAGAGAACTTAGTTTGTGTCTTGTGTGTTTAAGGCGCAATTGTACAGATCCTTATTAATCTTCAAATAGGAAATTTTGGGGTAGATAGAAACCTAGAATTTAAGTATCAACTGACGGCTTCATTACTTTGTTTCCTATTCCATATCTCTTTCCCCATTCCAAGTATATATGATATAATATCATCAAACTAAACATATAGACATATTGTATAACGTGGACTGAAACCTAAAAAATACCTGATTGCACAATAATTATGAGATGAACTCTTTCTGTATGCAAATGGAACTCTCAAACATCTTTTTTTTGTGTAGTCAACTAGATTTGCTTTACCATATAGCATGTGTCATTCACCTACTTGTTTGGTAATGTCACTTGAAGTTATTCTTTAAAATTCTAGAAGGAAGAGAGTGGCTAAATGAGATTCCTCAACCTAAGTTGCTCTATGACTTAACTTTTGTACAGATTACAACTCCTTCACCTTAGAATAAAACTTCATTGTTGGCATCCATTTATTCTTTTGCTTTGTTGCATACACTATCAGCAGTTTTTTCTGTTACATTTTACAGTTATTGTTTCTTTTTTTTTTGTTAGAAGGTAATAAGCTTTTATAAATGAAACAATCAATAATAAGGATAAATTCGTAAAAACCTAATTGGACATCCCATTTCAGACAAGATCAAAAGCTAGAGTAAAAATACCGCTGGCCACAAGACAACTAAACAACCAGTGAGCTGTGACAAGGGTTCTACTAATATGATTTTACCCATACATCTATGATTTTACCAAAATAAACAAGCAAAAGTAACCTGCAATTCAGAAAATGTTTTTGTTGTTATAACAGTACATAGGTACAAACTAACTCCTCTAATTTATAACCAAACAACAAACTTTTAGTTCTAATGATTATATTAACTTGATTAACATTTAGACAAGTCAAAAATGAACTAAATTAGTTATAGAATACATGAAGCTGAGGGACTTTTTCTATCCAAGTGAGCATCCAAATCATGAATAAGCTGAATTTTTCACAATATTGTTAGAACTTCAGTTTAGTTTAAGTTGCAGTAGCAGTAGCAAGAATAGACTCAAACCTATGGAGAATAATTCTTTTTTTATTTGAATGTATCTTGAAAAAGTGACACATGGTAATCAGATTTTTTTATAGCATTATGCTTATGTTTTAGATATCTTTGGAGGATTTAATAATACAAATGAGTTATATTATATGCTAGGTTTTGTTTCTACATCTTCAAGGAAAATGAGCAAATATGGAGAATAAATGAGTCCATCTACTATAACTTTATAAGAAGTGAATAAAGATTAATGAATATGGTAGGAACATGATACTGTGTTATTGGTTATGTTCTTCAATGCCCCATTCTATTTCTACTAAAAATCTACAATCTAAGGAATACGGCACCTACATACATCTATATTTAGGTTATATTCACATTATGTAATTATAACACCAAACATGTTTGCACATATTTGCAAAACAAGTATCACAATCTGCTACCAATCAAATTTGTACTATAAAATAATCTTTAGTAAGAATGAGAATCGTGAAATGTCTTAATTTAAAATACATTTGTATCTTATGTAAGGCTTGCATATATTCTTCATCCATATTTCTTCTTACACACTATATTAACTTTTGGCCTTTCATTCTTTATACAATCATAATCAAATCCCATCTTAACAATCATGTTCTTCAAAGCCTTTCTAAATGTACAAACATAATCAAATATCATTCCTTGCTTCAAAATAAGTCTCTCATCATCTAAACTAGATGAGAAAAGTACAGATATTTAGGCTTCTTCTCCTATTCTCATACTAAGATCATCATCAACAATATTAATATCATCATCACCTAAGTCAATATTCTCAATATCAGTACACCACAATCTCCTAACAACATATCTGTTGATTGGATTTTACGGTATAATAGGTCGTCTAAATCATTTTATGCTTCATGTCTATGTTTTAAATGTTGCTAACATGGGTGGATTTGAGGAAAAATTTTCAAGTGATGGTAAACCTTCCTCCTCCTCATCATCCCTAATTACCTCAATTGGAATATTAACCTTAGGTTCAATAAGTTTACTTAACTTAGGGTACTTCTCTCCATCCATAATCATCTACACTGTCTTTAATTTTCTCACCTCAATTGTACATATCAAAGTCCTCACATCATTGTCATTCTATAGTTGCCTCAAACCATCTTCAACTACATCATTGTCTAATCAAATATGGAAAAGTAGACTAATAATGAGGCGGCACATCTCAAATGTGTGCAAGAAAACTACTGAATAATTATATCACATTAAGAAAACTACTGAACTTTCGTTGAACACTTCAAAGGCAGAATGTTGAATGACTTACCTCCACCATGCAAATACAAATTAACTACTATGACACAATGCAAATCCAAAATGTACCACATATAATAAAAACAAATGCAAAAATACTCTCAACACCAGATTAAATCGTTGAGCACAAATATTGAATGACTTACCTCCACCAAAAGACAGAAGAACTTCGAGAAGACAAAACAACGGTAGACAGAAGCACTCCGACAAGCCACGCAAACGTCAACAACGAGAAGACAAATCAATGGTGGAAAGTGGCTCGAGAGAGATGGAATCCAACGAGAAGACAAATCAACGAGAAGACAAATCTATACCCAAACGCGCGTTGAATGAAATGGGAAAGACAAATGAAGCTCTAGATGACGGGTGGGGCGGCGACGTTGAGCAAAATAATGTTTGGGTGGTCTGTAGATGTATTCAGTGCAGAGAGGAGTGCGTATGGGAGGCGGGAGGTGGGAGGTGGAGGCGACGAGATTATTCAAGAAGACAAAATATTGAAACCCAAATGAAAAAATGACTAAGTTCTTTTAATTTTTCACCAACACTTCCACGACGTTTACTTTATAAAGACGTCGTTAGATGTATTTGGCCACATTTCAATACTAAAACGTCTCAATTACTTCCTACATTCCGCGATGTTTGAGCACAACATCGCAAAAAACTATCACATTTCCTGACGTTTTTAAAACGTCAAGAAAGGTTAGATTGAAACGTTGCAGATTCTATTGTTTTTTGGTAGTGTAAGGAGTTTAAATGAAGGCAATACTTAGGTTGGAGTTACTAAAGCCAGGTTTATAGTGGTCAAAACCTAGGGGATCTAAGGAAAGAAAGAGTAGAGGGAGACTTAGAGTGGTTGGCTACTAAGGGGTAGAGGGAAGGGAGCTAGAGCGAGGCAAAGGTAGGGGAAGTTTGAAAGGATCTAACAAGTCTACTTAGTTGGGATTGATAGTTGGTTCAATATATTGCTAAACGATGCAAGGATCCTAACTAAGCAACAAAATTTTTTAAAAATAATTCCCCCAAGTGGAAACTGTAGGAAAATCCCGGTGTGAGCATCACATGCCCACGGTGCGGAAAACAAAATTTTTTGTTCCGGGACCTTCCCGAAAGCTAGGATCTATGTGTCTATACAATAAACTCAAACCATAACGGCCAAAGGAGACCGTCTCTAACGGTATCTACGCAGAGATCGAAGAACCTAACCGGGACAAACCCTTTGACCCGGGAATAGCTAGAACAAGTTGAAGACTGCTAGATCTTACCTTGTTCTTGGAGAGCTTGAAAACAACGATGATGAGGAGATGAAGAAGCTTGAAGAGGAGAGTAACTTCGTTGATGAAGAAGAGAATAACTTAGGATTTTCTCAAAATCCTTTCTCATTTTTTATCATCCTCCCGAAACCAACGATGATGACTCTTCTTCATCTTTCATTTTTTTCTTTTTGTCATTTAATACAACTAATGACTAAGCATAAGGAGAAGCTTCTTCTCCCTTTCCACGTTTTAGCCTTTATATATATATATATATATATAAAGTTAAAATGCTAAGGCCTCTCCTCCTTCATCCACGTAAAACATATATATATATATATTAATTAATTAATTAATCAATTATATATATATATATATATATATATAAATAAATGCTGAAGTGGTCCAGTCACACTGGGGTCGATCCTACCGGCCTACCGGGTCCTAGTATGGGAAAAACCTCTGGAAACGTTTTTCAACAATATCGATGTCGCGATCTCATCGGGACATATCTCGATCTCATCGGGATCCATTTAGTCCGTTTGCTCTCCATATATTGGAACTCTGTCTAAAACTATTTTAAGAATTCTCCGAGACACTCTTATGCGTGTGACCCATTAGGTTCCCGGTTATGTTGGCCACTTAGATTAACACTTAATCCAAGCAAGTCATGAGCGGTATCTAGCAACACATCATGACCCCCAATTGACCGGAAAATAATTGGTTTGACGAATGAACATGTATTCATCATGAACCATATCACGAACCTTTCCATAGACAATTACCGTGCAATTCGTCCTTTCACCATGCTATACCCCACTTGGTTATGAGTATGAGCAAAGTGTCAACTATTTACTAGACTGACTATGCCAAATCTAGTCCAAGTGATTTCAGTTCTCGTCCTGGGACTCATTACTTAATATGTCAATGAAGACATTCTTCATGACATATATGCTCCGGCCAGAGACTTCCAAGTAATGACCCTGACAAGAGGCCATAGGTATCATCTTCTGCTATCACAGAAGTGGTGAATCCTCTATTGGCTACTCAATTGCTTTCGAATACCTCAAGCTGTACCCAATCATCACCCTATGAGCGACCTCTGTAAGGCAACAAGGAATGAAGTCAAAGCACGTAATCGAGATCCAAGATATCCTCGAGCACCTCAAGTCTAAGGATCTTGCACCATTGCTATGATGAGATTATCACCGATATTAGAATAGGACATCTATGTGATGATCTCATAGCAGTCATCCAATGTACTTACTACCTCTAGTAAGCATCCACATCTCATCCCTAAATATCTCATATTTACGACACGAGATCCACCGCTTGATCAAATCAAGGAGCTTGAGATGTCTTAGTCTCTCCGGATTACCGATGTCTAGTCTCGGTAATCCCATGACTAGGATAATTTTGAATCTTGACATAATTGCACATGATAGGAATCTCAGTAGTATGATCACATCACAATTTCCTTCATGCTATGTCATATATCATGGACTTCATTAATTTGCTTATAGATCAATATCCATCCATAAATAATGAACAACAGGTTAATAAAATATGCCTTTCTTTATTTATTCATAAAGACTGTACACAACTTTGTACAAAATGCGCTAAAGGCGATTGCCTTCAGGGCACTACTTTAACAGAAACCACCCAAGGTAAGAAAACTGTAAGAGAGCCTAACAAAGTTCTTCAACCAGACTATACGATGAGTAATAGAGAAGAGAAGAAGCAAGAGTCGCAAGTGATTCGAGTAGCATTCTAAGTACAATAAAGAAATTTTTTAAGAGAAAAAAATGAAAAAGAATAGGAAGGGCAAAGAAATTAAGCAAGAGAGAAGTAGGAGTTATGAAGTTCAAAATGAAGGTAGATTTTATTGACATGTTAAGAAAGAACAACTAAAAGGAAACAACAAAAAGGGGGTAAAGAGACCGAGCGAGGAATAAGTAAGAGCAACATAGTTTAAAATGAAGATAGATTTTATAGACATGTTAATGGAAGGACAAAATAAAACAATGTCAAGTATAACGAAGGAAAAAAATTAGACATGGTGAATTTAAATGACATAAAATGATTTAATATTTCTAAAGGGAAGACTTTTCTAGTATATGTTTCATCATATAAACTTCAAATTTTAATATTTCATATAATTTTAAGAAATTTTATATAACTATTTTGAAAATTTTCCAAATTTTCAAATAAGAACAAGGAGTTATAATTTTAGGTAATCTAAGATTTATTAAATTTCTAAAAGTTATTATAATTATAATTCAATCATAACTGAAGTTTAAATAGTGATTATAATTCTAGTTAAATAATGAGTGGTTTTCTTTTCCAAACTTGATATTTCCAATTAAAGACATAAAATAATATTTGGTTTATATTTAACAAAATAATTCATATTATGTTCCTACATATATTTAAAGAATTCTCATTGTATTTATGTCATAGCTAAATCTTATACAATCGTTATGAACTCATTATTTTATGAAAACTAGTGTAAATAATTTTTCATTAAGTAAACTATTATCTCGATAATAAATGAATATGTTATTATTTAATATGAATTTTCTATTAAGTAGCCATACAGTTATAGATAAAGTGATAATGATTGATATATTAAAAACTTTCAATTATAGTAATTTTGTTTATGCTCCTATATATGTTTCATATAATTGAACTAATCTCTGAATTTTTATGCAAGGAATTATAAAATGAATTATTCTAATAAAAATATAAATTGGGAAAGACTAGTCAAATAAAAATACTATTACGTATTTCATTCTATCATATTTGATTACAAAAAGAATTAGACACTAAAATGATAAATTTTAAGATAAATAGTCAAATAAAATTTTCAAGTTTTATACAAATCGCAAATAGTTTCTTAACAAAATTGAAGTATGCAATTAAAATATAAATACTTAGTTAAGTTAAAATTTAAATTTATTTTAATAAAATCTTAACTCGGATACAAAAACTTAAATAATTTTTAAAAGTGATGTATATAAACTATTAGAAAATTAATTTAATTAATTTGCAATTAGAATATAAATTTTGTTAATCTAATTGCTTAATGAATTTATTAAAATATTTCAATTTTATAATTTTATGATTCTAAGTGAAGTTATGATTTTAAATTATTTGAATTGAACTTTCAATCTTTCATGCTAGGTAAGTTTAATAATTTATATATTAATTGGTAATGAGAGAAATAAAAGGTCAATATTGTGTAAACATACACTAATTGCCCAAATTTAAATCTTTAACATAAGCAATACCAGAAATTTATTTAAGATTTAAAAATATTAGAAATTAAATTATGTAAATATGTAGACTTATTTGGCCGAAAATACGGTAGGGTACTTGAATTCCCTTACACGTTAGCGGTTGCTCGGACTTGACAAATCTATTCAAGATTTGTAATCATAATTCATTAGATGGATACAATTAAACGATCTTGAGGGCCAAGTCTTTCTTACAGTTGCTGTCATGACCTTAATTGAACGAATATGCCTTCATTCATCATCAAGAAATTAAGGGAACATGGCCATTAATATGTCATCAACAAACCTAATCATGTTCGACTACATGTGGCCCATGCATCTACTAGCCAATATTACTCTGACATGAACACTTGTATAACTCTTGCTTGTCCCATACCACCAAACTCTGCCGTGCACTGTCCTTCAATTAATCCAACACAGTTATATGTGGGTGGCACATGTTAATTAAATGACACATACAATTAATATACTTCTTGTAATATACTTACTTTAAAGATAAATCACGTTTCAGAGGTAGGTAGTCTTTACCTTAATAAGTCGCATCACAAGTTAGTCTTCTCTAGCCTAAGAACGCGCACGCCATCTCGAATAGCAGTTTGTATGGCTCAATGGAATACATTTGTGAAGAATATTAATAAAATTGAACGGACATATTTTCAAGTATCGATTGGTTCAATTTTTACTTCTTTTTTAGAAGTGGTTTTTTTTTTTAATTTCAACTTTTTAAATAAGATATCAACTTTTGATCACTACAAGGAAAATACCCAATTTGCGACGTTTTAAAAACGTCGCAAATGTTAGAAAAACGTCAGTGAACATTTTTTGTGACGTTTCTAAAAACGTCGCACCGAACGTCGTTGAAGGAGAGGAAGGAAACGTTTTTATCGACGTATTGTAGAAAACTTTGAAGAAGCCTAGGTGATTTGTCAACGTTTGGGGAAACGTCGAAAAAGCGTAAGCGAATGAGCGACGTTTGAGTTAAACGTCGTGGAAACAACATACCTTTCTACGACGTCTATTAGACGTCGTAGAAAGCATGACAATCTGCGATGTCTGTTGGAGATCATAGAAAGCCTGACAATCTACGACATCGTAGAAAGCCTGACATTCTTCGACGTCTTCTAGACGTTGTAGAAAGAATGACAATCTACGACGTCTGCTAGACGTCGTAGAAAGCATGACAATCTGCGACGTTTGTGATCAAACGTCATAGATGATAATATATTTAAATTTATTTTTAAATATATTAAAATAAGTTTATTTTAATAAATTTTAAATTTTATATAATTAAATTTAAATGACATATAATTAAATAAAATTATTCAGAATAGTGAGAATTATATAATTTTAAAATCAAAATTTAATGGAATTATTATTCTAATTGAATAATTAATTATTGGGAAAAATATTAAATCTGATTTATTTAGTAAGTATTTAATATTATATATTTAAATTTTTATTTAGTCATTTATCAATTTGTTGAGTACATCATGGATTTGCAAATGATCAATAATGTATAACAAGAATTTAATAGATGTAGACAATGAATTATATAATTTAAAATCTCAAACATGTCATAATATAGTAATTAAAATGAACAATATGTCATAAGTGTCTAATATATCAATATGAATACTTATCTAATCAACGCGAATATTATGTGTAGAACATATAAGTTCTAAGACCTTTTTTGGTTGCTCGACTTCAGTAGTTAATTTATCCTGCATTTCTTCAAAATTTTTGGTCAATTCATCAACTTTAGACTGTAAGTTCTCATTAACCTTCTTGGACTCCGCTAATTCGTCTCGAAGTCTTTTTCTGACTGAAGTCTTCCCTTATGGTCGAGGCTCCATTCCCATTCCAACAATATAATCTGTTCTGGTGCCCAGGACTTTGTCGCACACTTCATCCACTATCATCGGATGACCTTGTTTAGCTGAATGTGTCAATTTGTGACACATTAAGTCCTGAAAAAGTAAAGAATTAATTACATACACAATGTGATTTAAGAAATATTTATAAATAAACTATGTACTCACCCATTTTTCTTTGCATTCAGGAGTTGTCCATTGATCTTTTCTTTCATCATAATGAGTGTGATACCATAACTTCATCCGGTCACACTCTTCTTCGTCTCTGTCATTCTGTTGTATAGAAATATATAAATAGTAATATTTATTATAAAATTTGAAATGTCAATAAAATAAAATATAATTAAAAATATAATAACTCACAATCTCATGTCGTATGGCTACAAAGGCCTTGGAGTAGGAGTTTGGTCGACATTTGACGACTCTAGCAACTTTTTCTTTTGACTTTTTCCTAATCGCTTTACGTTAAGAAAATGTATTATAAAATCTATAAATCATAATTCATAAATACTAAAATATAATAAGTTGTAAAAATAGTAGTAATCAAATAAACTAACCTTTGTAGCTGATTGCTCCCAATATTCGCATAAGTCCATCCACTCTGCCACTGTGACACTATCTGGCTTAACATTCTTTCCGTACTCGGTAAAATGCTTGTTTAAACTATATCTTTGATCTTTGGACCTTAACGCAAGAAACTTCTTCACAGTAGCTTGTACTTCGTTATCAGTCCTCATTCCCTTGATTTCCAACTTTTGTTGCACAAAATGCTCACAAACATTCATTTGGGACCTCATATAAGCATTCATGCAACGACTACAAGGGCATGAAATTTCACAATCTCTGCCCTTTTTTTCCACCACAAATTTCATAAATGCTTTCACTCCATTAATGTATTCACAGGAAACCCTAACACTGTTCATCCAACTCTTATCCATTAACCAAAAACTACCTATTAATTTCACATAAAAATGACAAAATTATCTTATGTCAGTGGGAATCCACTGTAACATCCCGTTACTGTCAGCAAGGGTAAAATGGTAATATCGAGACTAACTGATCGGTTTCTTGTATTCTTGTTGAGTATGCTCTTGGCCTCTAATTATAGAGGCGGGTTTCTGCATATGCATATATTCATAGGTACATGCATTCATGATTTTTCGGTATTTAATTGTGAATTGAAATTGATGAAGTGATTTGGTTTGTGAACTGATCAAATCGTGAATCGATCGAATCGATCGGATTATGATTAATTGAGAAATTTGAGTTTTGGGTTCAAATGATTGATTTAATATTGGTTACGAGTGGTTGGTATTTGATAGTGGATTATAGGAAATTTCGGGAAATTTAGAGAAAATGCCTGCATCGGAAATATTTGAGAGATCAATGATTGATTGTATAATCTTGAAAGAACTGTCCAATGGTGATGGAAAAATTAGGATTTTTACTGATAAGAAATAAATATGTTGAGTCATTGAAATTTAGAGACTGAAATTTGGAGTGATTTAGAGACTTAAGTCTATAAATACTAGGTCTGAAATTTGGGGAAAAAGTTTACCTAAGGCATATGAGTTCTTCCCCTCTACGGTGATTTCGATTTTCTCCCAATGGTGAGATCCTTCGATTTCTTCTTATGGCTTCTTCCTTATTGTGTTAATCTAACTTGTCTATGGTGATTGGTGGAGGTTAGAAGCTTGGAGAGTGTTTGATCGTGGGTTTTGAAGGATTTTTAGGGTTACGGTGGTTTTGGGAGATTTGTGGATTGATCTGTGATTTGGTAAGTTTTATGGCATTTATGTTGTTATTAATGGACTCTACTGCATTTATGGCATTTGTTAGGGTAGATTTGAGTGGTTGGAGTGTTTTAATGGAGGATTTAATGAGGAAAACGATCGGAGAAGATGAAGAGGATCGTCGCACGCCACGACCTGCACGCGAGCCTCGACGGCGACGAATTTATATTCGTTCGCCACGGCGAGCTTGCGTGGGACGCCTTGTGGCGGCGTTATATATATATGGCCTTGTGACGTGTTTCTCCGTCTCATGGCGCGCTAAGGGCGTCGTTCGCATGAAGCGAGCTTTCTGCGCTTGTGATGAGAGACGCGATGCTTGCGCGCGAAGGGACTGTTCCATTGGATTTAATTTGGTTTAATGGGCATAATTCATGGTATAGACCTCTGATTGAGGCGATTCCAGATTTGTTATGAACTAGGGAAAGAGGTCTACAATTGAGGATAAGTGTAGGAATTTGAATTGATTTAAATGAAATTGAATTATAAGGAATTGGGTCGATTATGGTGCATAGTATGACCTAAATGTCAAATTGAGACTATTGGAGTTTTAATTGGAAATTTCAATAGAAGTTTCAACCCAATGAATAGGGAATTGTTATACGAAGTATGAATTGAGGAAAATTGACTGGATTTTAAGAATGGATCAAATAATTGGCCATCAATTGAACAAAGAGATAGGATTGAGTTTAAAGTACCGAAATTGGGATTTAGCACCGGAAAATCGTGAACATGCATCGTACATCATTTCACTGAGACATATGCATTACTGAACTGTTTAATTAGGCAATTAGTAATGGTTTATATTTTACTGTTATAGAGGCACCGTTGGACCGTCGTTCCACGGATATTGTTGGGACTTCCAGGCAGTAGCTCGGAAGTTACAGGTGAGTAACCTAGTTGGTTTCTCAAATTCTTGATTGTTTATATGCTCTGTATGAATTACTTGCAAAGGTGGCTGTATGATTCTTGGCGTGATTAGGATTGAATTGCATGCTACTACTGAATTGGACTAGACTATTTCATGATTACTGAAATTTATTGGATTGAATTGCATGCTTTATCAGAATCGAATCGGATCCTCGTGCATGATCTTTCGAAGCGATATCTTCGGGCTTTATAGCCATATCTCGTAAATTGAATGAATCACTTAATCTTGAATTCTCGAACATTGCCACCGCATGCATAAATGCATGATCGATAATGGGCGTGTCCCAAGTTGCTATTATCTTTGAAAAAGAGCCTCGAGCTCGAACATGTCTTGTAGGGCTCTCGGCCAGGGGAGAAAATCACGCGCATCCCCACTGAACATCGATGAGCACTTGGGCATAATACTGAATAACTGGAAAGAGTCTCATATGCATTATATACATGAGTGATTGAACCGCTAAATTGTGCAATGATTACTGAACTGTGTGATGCCATGATTTACTGTATATTGTGATGCGACATCGTAAATCGTTTCTACGCCATGTATTATTGCCATCGATATCGCTTCTCTTGTAAATCTGTTATAGAATCGTGTATCGTATATATATCGTTAATTGATATTCTTTGCGTCGTCTTGCACGCAATTTGCGTAATGCATGATTTGAGTGAACCATCGATGATGGTTTCTCTTTGAGTTCATAAACTCACCCAAAATTGCAACCTATTTTTCAGGAATGATAGAGTAGACTCCTAGCTCCGAAGATATTCCTTCCTGCCGTGCGAGCTACTGGCAAGGGACGCGATGGCATACAGGTCGGTCAGCTGGGTTAGCTTTTGAGGATGACTTAGGATATATGTTTGTATCAGTTTCCTTTTTGGTTTTGTTAGGAGAGTGATAAACTTGTCTATTCGACATTGGATGGTATGCGGATGATCATTATTTTGGGATTCAAATTTACTGATTTCTGCTATTGTGATATTTTATGATTTTACTTATTGCGATGCCATGTGGATATTATTGGATAATGTTTTGGTAGTGCACCCTTATTGTGGGATACGTGTGGGCGACCTTGGGTTTCGATATGTACCCTACGGTGAGGGGCTACACATTTAGTGGTATCGAGCATGGTTTGGCATCTTTTGGGATTAGTGAAATTTAAGCTGGAATTTCGGAAAGGATAGTGGAACTGATCGGAATTTCTTGTCTGTTTTAGGTCATCCGTACTGGGAGATCGAGTTGAGTTACCAGCTGACCTGAAATCGGTAGGAGCTAGTAGGGTGTCTCCGATGCCTCATTCAAAGGAGTTGCCTCCTTGAGTTCCTGCGAGACGGGAACGGAGATATGATCTACTGCGAAAATAAGGGACGGTTGACTTTTATGGTAGCACCGACCCTGCGGAGGCTGAGGGATGGCTAGAGAGGACTGAGAGAGTCCTCGATCAGATGGACTGTGAATCGGATGAGCATTTCGACTAGGCGGTTTCTACATTACGAGGTTACGCATATCGGTGGAAGATCGGCGGCAAGGCGTTACCACGGACCGCACATCGACATGGGTGACTTTACGAGGCGTTCAAGGACAATTTCATGCCCAAGATTTATCTGGACATGAAGTTACAAGAGTTCCTAGAGCTAAGACAGGGGCAGTTGATCGTGGCCGACTATGAGGTGCGGTTCAACGAGTTGTTAGTTTACGCTTCTTCACTAGTGGCTTTTGAGGCTGACAAGTGTCGGCGTTTTGAGGGCGGACTCAATCTGGAGATCCGTACCCTCTTGGCCAGGTCTGACATGGGCAATTTCATTGAGCTGAGGGCTGCAAAGGTGAGGATAAAGCATTGCTTAGGCAGTGATGTGGATCGAGGCTCGGTCGGGGACCCGTCATAAGAGATCTAGTGATAGCCAGGGAAATGCTGACAGGGAATACAGCAAGCGTCAAAGTAGGCCCTTCAGGTCCGCAGAGAGGGCTGAAGACAGATAGTTCATGGGCAGAGAGATAGCTTTGCCTGGTGGTAGTGACAGAGGCGGTGTTAGAGGTTGAGGCGATCTATTCCTCTATGTGAGCATTGTGGCAAGAGGCGCGATGGAAGTGCCGATGGTTATCTGAGCTCTTGAGGTGTGGTTCGATGGACCACCCTCGAGGAATTACCCCGAGATCGTGGGAGCCCGATCTGCCATGATTGGAAGATCTCGTAGCAATACCCGACGCAATGAGCCGTGGAAGTGGATCCGGATGGAGAGGCGAGGTGAGGCCGAGGTCACACAGAAGGATCGACATTGAGGTCGAAGACTGGCGAAGCAGCATGATCTCGTGCCGTGGTCTATGCCATGACTCTACGGAGACCCAGATTCCGGATCTTTGTCGCGGTATGCTTCTAATTTGGTTTGAAGCATATGCATTGTTGGATCTTGGATCCACTTATTCTTTCATTATCTTGCATTGCATCGCATTGACATGTAGCGCATGTGGATAGAAAGGTTCTGATTAGGGTTAGAGGTGAGTACACCTCTGTATAGGAAGATAAGTGATTTTGTGCATGGGTGATTGATTGTGCACATAGTGCCCGAGGTCGTAGTGGATACCGGATTTGATCGGATGATGATAAGCGAAGAATTTAGCAATGAAAGGATAAGCGGAAATAAATTGAAGTGAATAAAAGTCGTTATCGGGAAGTGAATAAAAGTCATTATTGGGAGACCTAATTCAGTGGAACTTCAAGTGTGAGAGGTAGACTCACATTCGAGGAAATGTGCATTGTGTTGGCGTAAGGAATTTGGTATGTAATAGGTTTCTTGAGCGAAAAGGAAAATTTGAGTAAAGGAACATGTGTCAGAATGTGTTATTGTTAAATGATAATTGTCAAATTGGTATAGGGCAAAAAGAAAGTAGTATGAGTTATAGGAATTCCAAATTAATGGTGTATAAAAAGAACTGGCAAAACAAATTGGCGATTCAGAAAATTGCAAATCGTATTGAGAAATTTAAATGGAAGTCAATTTTTGAGAAAATGATATTTATGACTATCTTGTGAAGTGTGTATTTTGCCGCCAAAAGGAGACTGTTAGAGAAATTTCTAAGATCCATCGAAACGTTGTGTTTCAACAAGAATGTACCGAAAGAGTAATAAAAGGTTGAGAGTGTGAAATCGAACAGTTAAGTGTGAGGATAATTATAGGTGTGACTGTTGAGACAAATGTGAGACTGATGTCCTTAGAGTCCGTTGAAATTGCCTGAACATAGGCTAAGACTATGATTGACTTGAGTTAATGATGATAAGTGAATTGAATCGGAAAGGGATTGAGCGATCCCGTTCATGTCGATGAGTCGAATCGATAAGGAACTAAATTTGTTATTAGATAGCCTCTTTGTGACTGTCGTGAAAAATAGATTGGTAAAGTGGTTCTATGGACTGAATTAAGAAACAGTGGTAAGATATCATAAATGTGTTTCTGGTACTGAATGTATGGACTGCGAAAAATTATAAGGATATGAGTAAGAATCAGGACAGAAAAGAGCGGATAAATTCTCCTGTCCCCTTGATTCACTGTATATGAAATTTTGAGGGCAAAATTTTTATAAGGAGGGGTGAATTGTAACATCCCATTACTGTCAGCAAGGGTAAAATGGTAATATCGAGGATGGTGATCGGTTTCTTGTATTCTTGTTGAGTATACTCTTGGCCTCTAATTATAGAGGCGGTTTCTTGCATATGCATATATTCATAGGTACATGCATTCATGATTTTCGGTATTTAATTGTGAATTGAAATTGGTCAAGTGGTGGTTTGTGGTGATCAAATTGTGGTATTGAATCGATTGGAATATGATTAATTGAGAAATTTGAGTTTTGGGTTCAAATGATTGATTTAATATTGATTCTGAGTGGTGGTATTTGATAGTGGATTATAGGAAATTTACGGGAAATTTAGGAAAAATGCCGGATAGGAAATATTTGAGAGGTAATGGATTGATTTGATATAATCTTGAAAGAAGCTGTCAATGGTGATGGAAAAATTAGGATTTTCTTGATAAGAAATAAATATGTTGAGTCATTGAAATTTAGAGGCTGAAATTTGGGTGATTTAGAGACTTAAGTCTATAAATACTAGGTCTGAAATTTGGGGAAAAAGTTTACCTAAGGCATATGAGTTCTTCCCTCTACGGTGATTTCAATTTTCTCCCAGCGGTGAGATCCTTGATTTCTTCTTATGGCTTCTTCCTTATTGTGTTAATCTAACTTGTCATGGTGATTGGTGGAGGTTAGAAGCTTGGAGAGTGTTTGATCGTGGGTTTTGAAGGATTTTTAGGTTACGGTGGTTTTGGGAGATTTGTGGATTGATCGTGATTTGGTAAGTTTTATGGCATTTATGTTGTTATTAATGGACTCTCTGCATTTATGGCATTTGTTAGGGTAGATTTGAGTGGTTGGAGTGTTTTAATGGAGGATTTAATGAGGAAAGCGATCGGAGAAGATGAAGAGGATCGTCAGACGCCACGACTCGCACGCTGAGCCCCGACGGCAATTAATTTATATTCGTTACATGGCGAGCTTACGGACGCCGCGAATGGCGTTATATATGTATGACGTCATGACGTGTTTCTCCGTCTCATGGGGCCATGGCGCGTCGTTCATGCATGACGGCGATGCTCACGCCATGAAGCGAGCTTTTCTGGCCATGATGAGAGACGCGATCTTTGCTGTGAAGGGACTGTTCCATTGGATTTAATTTGGTTTATTGGGCATAATTCATGGTATAGACCTCTGATTGAGGCGATTCTAGATTTGTTATGAACTAGGGAAAGAGGTCTACAATTGAGGATAAGTGTAGGAATTTGAATTGATCTAAATGAAATTGAATTATAAGAAATTGGGTCGATTATGGTGCATAATATGACCTAAATGTCAAATTGAGACTATTGGAGTTTTAATTGGAAATTTCAATAGAAGTTTCAACCCAATGAATAGGGAATTGTTATACGAAGTATGAATTGAGGAAAATTGACTGGATTTTAAGAATGGATCAAATAATTGGCCATCAATTGAACAAAGAGATAGGATTGAGTTTAAAGTACGAAATTGGGATTTAGCACGGAAAATCGTGAACATGCATCGTACATCATTTCATTTGAGACATATGCATTCTTGAAGCTGTTTAATTAGGCAATTAGTAATGGTTTATATTTCTTTGTTATAGAGGCACCGTTGGATCGTCGTTCCACGGATATTCTTTGGGACTTCGAGGCGATGCTTCGGAAGTTACTGGTGAGTAACCTAGTTGGTTTCTCAAATTCACGATTGTTTATATGCTCTGTATGAATTACTTGCAAAGGTCAATTGTATGATTCTTGGCGTGATTAGGATCGAATTGCATGCTACTCTTGAATTGGACTAGACTATTTCATGATTCTTGAAATTTATTGGATTGAATTGCATGCTTTATCATGAATCGAAGCTGGATCTTTGCATGATCTTGGGAGGCGATATCTTGGGCTTTATAGTCATATCTTGTAAATTGAGTGAATCTTGAATCTTGAATTCTTGAACATTACCTTTGCATGCATAAATGCATGATCGAGATAATGGGCGTGTCCCAAGTTGCTATTATCATCGAAAAGAGCCTCGAGCTCGAACACCGCATCGACCGGGCTTAACTCGAGGGAGAAATCTCGACGACGTCCCCATGAACACCGATCGAGCACTTGGGCAATCTTGAATAATGGAAAGAGTCTCATATGCATTATATACATGGTGATTGAGCGCTAAATTGTGCAATGATTCTTGAGCGTGTGATGCCATGATTTCTTGTATATTGTGATGCGATCGTAAATCGCTCTACGCTCATGTATTATTGCCATCGATCATCTCTTGTTGTGGCGTTATAGAATACTGTACACTGTATATAATACTGTTAATTGATATTACTGCGTCGTGCTGTACGCAATTTGCGTAATGCATGATTTGAGTGAACCATCGATGATGGTTTCTCCTTTGAGTTCATAAACTCACCCAAAATTGCAACCTATTTTTCGGGGTGATAGAGTAGACTCCTAGCTCCGAAGATATTCCTTCCTGCCGTGCGAGCTGCTGGCAAGGGACGCGATGGCACACAGATCGGTCAGCTGGGTTAGCTTTTGAGGATGACTTAGGATAGATGTTTGTATCAATTTCCTTTTTGGTTTTGTTAGGAGACTGATAAACTTGTCTATTCTGACATTGGATGGTATGCGGATGATCATTATTTTGGGATTCAAATTCTTGATTTACGCTATTGTGATATTTTATGATTTTACTTATTGCGATGCCATGTGGATATTATTGGATAATGTTCTGGTAGTGCACCCTTATTGTGGGATACGTGTCGGAGCGACCTTCGGGTTTCCCGATATGTACCCCTACGATGAGGGGGCGCTACATTCACTTTACACATAAAACACATTATGAACAACTTGGACTAATAATGTGTTCTTGCATGATTGTATATACTTATTGCACGTAATAGCTACTATTGAAAAGGTAATGGTAATAAGTTATTAGAATACAAATGTTGTCTTGTTTACTTTACTCACATATAATCTAATCCCATTCGAGTTATCCTATACAACAAACATCCATTCTTTTCAAGTTATGACATAATTTGAAAAGGTTATCTTTGTTGTACACAACCTCATAAAAACAAGATCAAATTTATCAACCCCGCATCCTTTACCATGTTTAATAGTTCCACAACCAAAATAATTTGCACCATTTAATTAAACTTATGAAACATGTCTATTATGTTCAAACCTCAACTTCTTAGGATTTTAAACCTTTTTGTTCAAAGGGTGACCAATAATCTCATTATTTCACACTTATTCCTTATGATGCTGAGTAAAAGTTAATAGTATTCACATAATAGTAAAGTTTACACTACAACAAAACCATGCATTTTGCCACACAAGAGAAGAGTACAAATCGTTGGAATTGCATAATATAAAATGCAGAATTTTCATACCAGCTCCACTACTTCTGCAGGAAATATGTTAGGGCACTCAATTTACTTCAAGATTTTCCTCTGGAATCCTTAAGAGGATCGATCAGTAGTTACGCAAAAACACCAACCGATGATGAGCTATAAAGAATGAAACAAACATTACAAAATATTGTAATCTCAAGAAGGAAACTACCAATGGATAGACAGATAACAAAATATAGCAACAACGATATTGCCACTGCATACAATATTTAAAGAAGTATAAATATGAACAAAAGATAATGTTTCGCCATCTAGTTCTGCTAATAGCATATATGAAGTTGAAAAATGTTAAACAACATCACCTGTTGTAATCACTCTAACCACAAATACTGTAAGACGCATAGCAACCCATTACCAAATGACAACATTAGATTAAGATTGAAAAAACTTTTAAGCACAGAAATATTCAGGTCCAATAATAGGATCACCCATAGCACAGATGACACCATTAGATTAAGATTGAAAGAACTTCCAAATACAGAAATATTTGGAATCCACTAATAGGATCACCCATAGCACAAAACCTCCAACAATTACTCAACAAAATGAAAATAATAAATCTCTCACTAATATAAAATGGACCAATATAGTCTAAATTAATTTAACCGCAATTTTCAATATCATCTCTTTTATTATATTCTTTGGCATATCATGAAGTCTTTATTTTCTATATATGGAATGGATTGTTCTTAATAAAGCAAATGCCTAAAGCCTTTCTACGACAACTTTATGAGTACCGTTTTGTACACATATAGTTCGGAGAATGATCCTCATAATATTAGCACCTTATCGGTTATGAATATTGGTTGGCATCGATTGCTTTCAATGGTACTATCTTGTATCGACTATTATCCAAAATATTGGCAAATTTTGAGGACCAAATAGTTATTTTTAAAAATTATTAACCAAATTGGAAAAAAATTAACCCCAAAAGTTTTACAAGATAATAAGTGGAAAGTGTAGTTATATAATATTATATGCTTTAAATTATAGAATTGGAATTTAACTATTGAAAATGCATGTAATATACATTTTACTAACAATTAAACAAATAAACCAATGATCCATTACTCTCACTCTCTATCTCTTTATCAATAACTTATTGTTTTTAATTGAAATAATTTTAATTATAAATTTAAGAGTATAAAAGGAAGTTTTTTAAATAAAGTATAAATAATCCAATAATTAATCTAGTTAAAATGGACCAAGCTTACAAAATCTAATTTGAATTCTCAAAACATAACATCATCGGTTTTGGTTCTTGCATAACTTTTAACATGGTCTTTTATGTTTTCTTACAAGGCAATAGAGAACTTAGTTTGTGTCTTGTGTGTTTAAGGTCAATTATACAGATCCTTATTAATCTTCAAATAGGAAATTTTGGGGTAGATAGAAACCTAGAATTTAAGTATCAAGCAACTGCTTCATTACTTTGTTTCTATTCCATAACTCTTTCCCCATTCCATGTATATATGATATAATATCATCAAACTAAACATATAGACATATTGTATAACGTGGATTTGAAACCCACAAAATACGATTGCCTGATAATTATGAGATGAACTCTTTTCGCATGCAAATGGAACTCTCAAACATCATTTTTTTGGTGTAGTCAACTAGGTTTGCTTTACCATATAGCATGTGTCATTCACCTACTTGTTTGGTAATGTCACTTGAAGTTATTCTTTAAAATTCTAGAAGGAAGAGAGTGGCTAAATGAGATTCCTCAACCTAAGTTTCTCTATGACTTAACTTTTGTACAGATTACAACTCCTTCACCTTAGAATAAAACTTCATTGTTGGCATCCATTTATTCTTTTGTTTTGATGCATACACTATCAATAGTTTTTACTGTTACATTTTACAGTTATTGTTGCTTTTTTTTTGTTAGAAGGTAATAAGCTTTTATAAATGAAACAATCAGTAATAAGGATAAATTCCTAAAAACCTAATTGGACATCCCAATTCAGACAAGATCAAAAGCTAGAGTAAAAATACCGTTGGCCACAAGACAACTAAACAACCAGTGAGCTGGGAAAAGGGTTCTACTAATATGATTTTACCCATACATTTATGATTTTACCAAAATAAACAAGCAAAAGTAACTTGCAATTCAGAAAATGTTTTTGTTGTTATAACAGTACATAGGTACAAACTAACTCCTCTAATTTATAACCAAACAACAAACTTTTAGTTCTAATGATTATATTAACTTGATTAACATTTAGACAAGTCATAAATGAACTAAATTAGTTATAGAATACATGAAGCTGAGGGACTTTTTCTATCCAAGTGAGCATCCAAATCATGAATAAGCTGAAGTTTTCACAATATTGTTAGAACTTTAGTTTAGTTTAAGTTCTTGATAGCGAGCAAGAATAGACTCAAACCTATGGAGAATAATTCTATTTTTATTTGAATGTATTTTGAAAAAGTGACGCATGGTAATCAGATTTTTGTATAGCATTATGCTTATGTTTTAGATATCTTTGGAGGATTTAATAATACAAATGAGTTATATTATATGCTAGGTTTTGTTTCTACATCTTCAAGGAAAAGGAGCGAATATGGAGAAGAAATGAGTCCAGCTACTATAACTTTATAAGAAGTGAATGAAGATTAATGAATATGGTAGGAACATGATACTGTTTTATTGGTTATGTTCTTCAATTCTCCATTCTATTTCTACTAAAAATCTACAATCTAAGGAATATGGCACCTACATACATCTATATTTAGGTTATATTCACATTATGTAATTATAGCACCAAACATGTTTGCACATATTTGTAAAACAAGTATCACAATCTGCTACTAATCAAATTTGTACTATAAAATAATCTTCGGTAAGAATGAGATTCGTGAAATGTCTTAATTTAAAATACATTTGTATCTTATGTAAGGCTTGCATATATTCTTCATCCATATTTTTTCTTACACACTATATTAACTTTTGGCCTTTCATTCTTTATACAAACATAATCAAATCCCATCTTAACAATCATGTTCTTCAAAGCCTTTCTAAATGTACAAACATAATCAAATATCATTCCTTGCTTCAAAATAAGCCTCTCATCATCTAAACTAGATGAGAAAAGTACAGATATTTAGGCTTCTTCTTCCTCTTCTCATACCAAGATCATCATCAACAATATTAATATCATCATCACCTAAGTCAATATTCTCAACATCGAGACACTACAATCTCTAACAACATATCATTGATTGGCTTTTCTGATATAATAGGTCGTCTAAATCATTTTATGCTTTATGTCTATGTTTTAGATGTTGTTAACATGGGTGGATTTGAGGAAACATTTTCAAGTGCTGGTAAACCTTCCTCCTCCTCATCATCCCTAATTACCTCAATTGGAATATTAACCTCAGGTTCAATAAGTTTTCTTAACTTAGGGTTCTTCTCTCCATCCATAATCACCTACACTGTCTTTATTTTTCTCACCTCAATTGCACATATCAAAGTCCTCACATCATTGTCATTCTATAGTTGCCTCAAACCATCTTTAACTACATCATTGTCTAATTAAATATGGAAAAGTAGACTAATAATGAGGCGGTACATTTCAAATGTGTGCAAGAAAAATACTGAATAATTATATCACATTAAGAAAACTACTGAACTTTCGTTGAACACTTCAAAGGCAGAATGATGAATGACTTACCTCCACATGCAAATACAAATTAACTACCATAACACAATGCAAATCCAAATGTACCACATACAATAAAAACAAATGCAAAAATACTCTCAACACCAGTTTAAATCGTCGAGCACAAATATTGAATGACTTACCTCCACCAAAAGACAGAAGCACTTCGAGAAGACAAAACAACGGTAGACAGAAGCACTCTGACAAGCCACGCAAACGTCAACAACGAGAAGACAAATCAACGGTCGAAAGTGGCTCGAGAAAGATGGAATCTAGCCGTGGGCACAGATGTCGCGTGATTTTGAGAGGGAAAATAATCCGGTCGTGAGACGAAAAATGAAAGAGACAAATATATCTATACCCAAACGCGCGTTGAACGAAATGGGAAAGACAAATGAAGCTCTAGACGACGGGTGGGGCGGCGACGTTGAGCAAAATAATGTTTGGGTGGTCTGTAGATGTATTCAGTGCAGAGAGGAGTATGTGTGAGAGGCGGGAGGCAGGAGGTGGAGGTGGCGAGATTATTCAAGAAGACAAAATATTGAAACCCAAATGAAAAAACGACTGAGTTCTTTTAATTTTTCACCAACACTTCCACGACGTTTACTTCATAAAGACGTCGTTAGATGTATTTGGCCACGTTTCAATACTAAAACGTCTCAATTACTTCCAACATTCCGCAGCGTCTGAGCACAACGTCGCAGAAAAAAACGTCAGGAAAGGTTAGATTTTTCTGCGACGTTTCACTAGTGTTTTTTTTATAGTGGATGTGATTCATCAATTTTACTAGTTTTTTTTGTCCTTTAAAAATGTTATGAAAATTCTTATATATTTTTTGAAAATTTAGAATCAATTTCTCTATTAACTTATATTTTATCGATATATAAAATATTTTTTTGGATATATTAAAAGAAGTCCAATGTTTAATTAGCCATGGTAAAAGTTAACAATCTGTAAAAAAGGAACTAGATGACACTTTTGGCCTTTGGGGTGGTAGGTGTATGTATCCATGTGACCTTTAGGGTTTCTTTTCAAGCTATCAAGCTAAAGTTGAAATAATAAGGTGAAGCTTTGCTATAGATGAAAGCTTCACTCAAGATGTGCAAATGTAACTCTAACATGCATTAGCAAAACCTCTAGGAATCTAAAATATCTCTTAGCCTGTCACGCAAATAAACCTCAAAGTATTATGGTTGATAATGAGATATAACTAAGGACAAGTAGAAAGAGGGATACATGTACTGGATTAGATGACATGGCTAAGGGTGGTTGGAGTTGTTATATCTTTAGAATTCCTTATAGTTTACTAGAACATTTTGTAATATTTAAGGTCCTATGTTGGGGATACCAAGATCTTGATTGTAAGAACTATCATCCAAACTTATAATTAATTTACCATTTTACCTTTTCAAGAAAACATCAAAATTACATAATCTATAATACAATTTTGTTGTTATGAAGCCTTTACTCTATTTGTGAGGGATGATAAGAAATATTAAGAAAACAAATCTTTACCCACTAACTAAAACAAAAACTTTAGGAATCATTGTGGTTCTGTCTGATTTTGATGGGGCTGGGCGCTACTGCTTGGATTCATGAGATTGGTTGACTTTGGCTCAAAGATACTTGCAAAACAATAAAGGCACACCGGGGATTGACTGCTGGTAGGCCCCTCCGACGGTCAAGTTAGTCTTTTCTTGTGAGGGTTTTGGTGGCTAGGAATAAAGAATAATAGGGTTCTCAAGTCGTACCTTTTTTATGATGAGGTAATGAAGTTATATATGAAAAATACCTACTAGGTTTAGGTTTTCCCTTATGAGTGGGAAGTCACCATCTACGAATGGGCTGTCTATGTCTAGGCCTGGGCTTGGGCCTGGGCCTAGCACGACCGACCCAACCATAAGCCCCTTACTCCTTGACTCTGATCATGGAGAAGCGTTGATGGAGTACATAAGGATTGTGCAGCTCATCCACATGACAGCTCGTGATAGGCCCGATCGATCGGACATCGTCGTTTAGTGCATGACGACTCGGGATAAGGCCGACCGATCGAGGGTAGAGATAGGACCGACCGATCGAACATAGACATAAGATCGACCGATCGAGTGTAGAGATAGGATCGACCGATTGAACGTAGACGCCTAATCAAAGCACTGGATTTAATCATTACTTACAACACGTATCCACTGGTGGATTTTCAAAATTTGAAATAAAACGTCTTTGTAACCGCTGTGCAGCTGTCACACACGTCCTTTCAACAACTGGTCAGATTTTTCCACGCGTCCAAGTTCCACCAGTACGCCCATTCAGTATTCTGTTATAAATGCTTGGAATTGACACACTTCTTTGCTTTCTGCGTGTTCGATTCTCCAGTCTTTACTTCCTCTCTTCTTCATTTCCTTGTTCGCAGTCATCGGAATTTCCTTTTTCACCTTCATTCAAATCCCCAACTCTAGTCACTAAACTAGGTACGTCCTTTCTCTAATCCTTATCCTACAAATTTCTTTTTCGTATTCATGTCGTCGACTAGCCTTAGAGGTGAACTTAGACTTAGGGATGAAGCTAGCTCCCCCTCTCCTGTTTCATCACCTCCTCGCCAGCCTTCACTACGACCATCCCCAGGTTATAGCGAAGAAGTAAGTACGGTTCTGAGGGAGCTCCATCAGGAACTGACTGCTGAGAGGGCTTTACAATTTGTTAGGCCGTTGGAGATAGTGGCGGAAATGGTGCAGGTATCGGAGGCTGGCAGGAATGAAGTGCCGGAGGCAGGGGAAATGAGAAAATTGGCGTGAGTGCCTGGAAGGACGGGCAAGTTGTTGAAAAGCCACCGACTGACCCATCAATGATGAACGAAAGGGAACTGAACTGATCGATTATCAAAAATAATATCCTTTCGTCTTGGGGACCTAGAAATTGGTGGTAAAACGAGCAGATTTATATCGGTATAAGCGATTACTTTCTTTGTTTGAGATAGCTTTTCTCGATTGGCGGTATCTGACTTCCGATCGCCCTATTATCGATGAGGTATGCTACACTTACCAGTAAAGGCCGAGCCAGATTTTGCCGAACGGTTAGAGGTTCATTAATAGTCTGGCTTTGCTGTGCCATCACTTCGGATGTCTCCCGTCGATCGGCATTCTGCACTACTTTTTGAGGATGAACCAGAGCTCAAGTGTCAGGGTCGAAATTCCTCACTTCCAGTATAGAGACGCGATATATCGTCCGGCTGGGACAGCTTCGGCAATCAAGGCCTGGAAGACAAAGTATTTCTTTGTGAGGCCCCCAGAATCTACCCACGAGTCTAGGCCATAGAGATATCCCTTATCCGAACGATGAAACGACATCTCCAATCTGTCCTTTACTAGGGAGGAATGCGAAGTGATCGATAGGATTAAGGCGCTCGGTCGGTATTCTTTCGACAATCTCGTTTTGAGGTATCATTTAGGGGCATCAGCCGATGCCTTTTTACCTGATCCCCCTCCTCGAATTAGCGGGCTAGAAGAGGAAACTGCCCCTCCTGGTTAACTCCTCATAGTTTAACTATTTGCTGTATTCACAAGTACCCGTTTCGATTTCTAACCTGCTTCTATAATTGTGCAGCCATGACAAAGTTCAAGGATTTCTCTGTGTCCTCCAGTCTCCCTAAATCCAAAAGCCAACCCAAAGGGCCTAAATCTTCTTTGAAGGTGAAGAAGCAAAGGAAGGAGGTAGAGGTCAGTAAAGACATCGCTCAGCTGACGATGCTGGACCAGTCTACAGCATTATTGGCCCTTCCGTCTACTGAGGACCAACCTGACTAGTCTGCGTCATTGTTGATCCAACCGGTGAGTGAGGACCAAGCGGATACGGAGGAAGAGATGAAGCCATTACTCAAAAGAAAAAAGACCGCTCGGAGTGTTGATCAATCATCCTGCCAACTGGACAGAGGAAAGGGGGAAGAGCGAGTGCGCCGATTAGATAAAGGCAAGGGGAAAGAGCGAGCCTCCATCGGTGGAAAGTGGGTATCCATGATTAGCCTTGATAAGACTGCGTCAATTAGGGACATCAATGTTGCTCTGCATATTGCCCAGAAGGTTATTCCTCCTGCGGACAAAAAGTTTTTGGATACGCTGAACAACAAGGAGCTGATGGCTAGTCTCATCCGTGGCTGTGCCAGGGATCTGGCGTTTGCCTTTGCGATGCATCAGCGTATTGATCAGCTCGATGAAGTAAACCGAACGATGGATCGGGAGGTTCACGATCTTCTTGAGCAAGTTAATGCTTTAAGAGCTGAACTTTCAGAGGCGAAGGAGGAGAAGGAATTTTTACGAGCTCAACTCTCTTCACTGGAGCATTGGTCAGTCCAAAAGGCATAACCAAAAATTCATAATGCCCATACCTTGTCCTGAAGGCTGTCTTGTTCACATCAAACTCTTTAATCCTGAGTTGATGGTAACCAGACCTGAGATCAATCTTAGAGAAGACCGTTACTCCTTGCAGCTGATCAAACAAGTCATCTATCTGAGGCAAAGGGTACTTGTTTTTAACTGTCACCTTGTTGATCCTCCTGTAGTCAATGCACATCCTCCAGGTTCCATCTTTCTTCTTGACTAACAGGACTGGTGCTCCCTAAGGTGAGGAACTCGGCCTTATGAACCCCTTCTCTAACAACTCTTCCAACTGTTCCTTAAGCTCCTTCAGCTCAGCTGGAGTCATCCTGTAAGGTGGAATAGAAATAGGAGCTGCTCTGGGAATCAAGTCAATAGCAAACTCGATCTCCCTCTCCAGTGGCAAACCGGGTAACTCCTCTGAGAACACGTCAGGAAATTCCCTCACAATAGGAATATCCTGCACCTTGTTGTCACTCACACCTGTGTCTATAACATATGCCAAGAAATCTTCACACCCACTTCCCATCATTTTATCAGCTACAAAGCTGAAACAAGCCTTGGCGGTGATATCTTCCTGTCCCCTCTAAAAATTACCTTCTGACCATTACCCAGATCAAACTCCACTTCCTTTAGGCCACAGTCAAGCTTCGCCCGATACTTCTCCATTACATCCATTCCCACAATAACATCCAACCCTTTCAGATTTAGAGGTAGCAGATCCACTACTAAACTAGATCCCTCAATAATGAGCTCACAGTCTCTAAAGATTCGGCTTACAATTACATTTCTCCCTAACTGAGTACTAACAAGAAGAAAGCTATCCAAAAGAACTGAATGCATACCAGTTAAGATCATGCTTGTAGAAATAAAGGAATGAGTGGAACCAAAGTCAAATAAGACATACACATCAGAATGAAATAGCTGATCCATACTAGTAACAACTTAGGTATATGCTGACTTCCTCCTAATCATGTAAACACCTAGCTTTGTGCTTGCCCTCTTGGTCTCCACGAGGAATAGGCTTTGGCCGACCAGGCGCCTACCCAGTAGTTGGTCTAGTTCTCACTGTTTCTACTCTCCTCGATGCTTGTGACTGAGATCCTTCCCCTCTAGTTTTCTGAGGACAATCTTTAATCCTATGTCCCTTCTCTCCACACTTGAAGCAGGCACCCAACAGCTTGTAACACTCACCCCGATGTAGATTCTCACAATGCTCACATTGGGGGTTCTGGTTCCTGCTTATCTCTGTTATACTATTTCCTCCCACTGAGGAGGCCTGTACTGTCCCTGCCTTGAACTACTTGCTCTGATGAGGGGCACTACTGCCACCTTGACTCTGAGTACGGGCGCTCTTCTCACCCCTGTCAATTGTCTGAGCACTACCCCCTTTCCTGGAAGACTACTCTATACTCTTTCTGTTCCTGCTCACCTCCTGTTTAATATTCTCCAGCTTTTCAGCCTAGAGTGCAGCATCCACCAGCTGTTGATAATCACAGAAATTGTGAATAATTACCTTCTCCTTGATTCCCAGGTAAAGGCCTCCCTCAAACTTGTGGCACTTGTCTTCTTTATTGACCACAATGTGAGCTGCATATCAAGATAGCTGGGTGAACTTCAGCTCATACTCGCTCACCGTTATCTCCCTCTGAGTCAGATTCAAGAACTCCCTGGCCTTCTCGTGGATATAGATCCGGGAGAGGTACTTCTTCCTGAACACCTCCCCAAAATCCCTCCATGTCAACACTGGAGGCACAACCTGACTCTATGACACTGACTCCCACTAGTGGAGAGCATCTCCCTATAGTAAGCTAACTGTATACTCTAGCTTCACTTCATTTGTGCACTTCATCTGTACTAGGACTCTCTCTGTCCTCTTCATTCAAGATTCTTCTTCTTCTAGATTGGTGATACTATTAAAGTCCACCGCTCTATACTTCCGCAGCTTGTCATAATGCCCGCCGTTAACCACTGGAGCAGGCACTGGAGCTCGTGATCCTTGGCCCAAGACATAGGTGAAAGCCTGGGCAAAAGCCTAGAAGAACTGCGGATCCATCGCAGGCATAGTAGGAGGAGGAGGCGGTGGCTCCTCAGGTTGCACACGAGGTGCCTCTGACCCAGGAGCAGAGTGTGTCTCCACATCTTTTGGGACATGCGACTCATCCGTGCTCCCCTGGCGAGAACGAGAGCGAGGTAAAGCTTCTCGAGTTCTACTCCAAGGTAGCATATTCACTCCTTCAAGATAAAACCGGTGAAAATCTTTAGTTCATGCAAAAACAATCTGTTAAAGTGTATAGTACGATTCAAATCATGCAAAATCAACATTTAGTCATGTAAAACAATTTCAAAAACAACGCAAAATAATGCAAATAATTCAATTTTAAAAGAATGCATCATAGATTATAAAAACCCTAGATTTCTCCTTACACCCGGACCTAAACCTGAACGCTCTGATACCATAAGTGTTGGAACCCCACCCTGGAGAGTCACGTGTCCGATGTCCTACGTGACATCTGGACGTGCATCCCACGAGGGAAGAATTCTCCACCACGTCAAACCATAAATCCGAACCCATTTCAATTACTTCCGAATGGATCTCGAAAGATTCATCCTAATTTTCCAACTAAAAAATTGATCTTCTAGGGGCCCAAAATTTAAAATCCGATTCTTAAGCTAAAAGGAAAATTTCAAGTCTATATAATAATAAGAACCAAAAATCACCTCAATCGGATCTCTATAAATCGAGAAATCGCCCAAATATGGAATCATATTCAATATCTCTATTGAATTGCCTCCTTTCGATTTAATATAAAATAATAACTCAAACCTGAAAATTCTAAATTTTGCATGAGAGGGTTGAAAATTTTCGTAGAAAACCAATGCTTCGAGAATCAATTAATCGGAGGTTAAACGAAAAAGTTACAAGCAACATAGTGGGAGGAGGTTGAATTTGGAAAAAGAAAAATCAGAAAATAAAAATAAAACCAGAAACTTGGAAATGGCATTGCCTCGCGCACGAGCACTCGCTATCGTGAAATTAATTTCATAAAGGCAATCATTTCGCCGTCATGAAGCTTACCTTTGAGTTTCGAAAACTTTTTTTAAAAAATGCCAAACTATACACCTGAAAATTTGAAAATTCATAACTCTCTACGCCGAACTCCAAATCTCGCAAATTTGGTATCAATAAAAGGATAAAAGGAAGCTCTACAACTTCCATGAAGGATTCAAAAACTAATTTGTCCTCTAAGGGAGTCAAAAGCTACTTCAAAGTTACTGCCCAAAATAAAATTATTCCACACAAAGACAGAAATTCGAAAAATCATATCTTTTAACACAAAAGCCCAAAAATGTCACATTTCACATCAATGGAAAGATAAAATGATGATTTACAACTTTTATGAAGGAAGAAAAAATCAATTTAGTCTCTAAAGGAGGTAAAAACTCTTGCAAAGCTACTACCTATAAAATAACCATTCAAACAGTAACTGAATCTTTCTAAACCTCATAACTTTTTACTCCTACTCCCAAAAATGGCATATTATACATCAATGGAAAGAATAAAAGACAATCAAATTTCCAACACCTGCACAAGACTTCAATCTCCACATTCTCCAATCTCCCAACTCCTAAATCAATCCATATAATCCCAAAAACTAACTCAATTAGCAGCAAACACAATCTTACTCTTTTTGACAATTTCAAAACCATACATCAACACATTTTTATGAAATATATGCAAAACAAAAGAAAACTAAAATACCTTTCATTCATATCATAATATGATTTGTTACAAAGCTTTAGTGGGCATTTTAGCCCTAATACATCAAAAGTATCAAAAGTGCAAATTACAAAGAAAGATCATTGATCCAAAATGCACCTAAATCTTTGTTCCCAAATAAAGCTTCAAAAGTAAAATGCATAGGAGTAATGCCTCAATCCCGATGTGCTTGCTCGTTTTCTTGCTCGTCACCTGTGGAGGAAAAAATGGGGGGTGAGCTCGACGGCTCAGTGAGTAACAATTTAATAACCGAGAACAAGCATGCAAAATTCTTTAACAATTCTTTTCAAAGCAATTTTACCGAAAATCATTTTTGCCATAAAAAAATCCCCATAATTTTCAATTGATTAAAACATTTACAAAAATCAACCAATACAAAGCAATGTCGCATAAACACATAGAAGATGGTTTGGGTGGATCCAAACGGAACGTACTACACATTCCCGCGAAGCGGTCATGTGTAGCTGTGAACTTATGGGAGTCCTGTTAGAGTAGTGCCCTGAAGGCAATCGCCTTTAGCGCATTTTGTACAAATTTGTGTACAGTTTTTATGAATAAATAAAGAAAGGCATATTTCATTAGGTTCTTTGTTCATTATTTATGAGCGATATTGATCGATAAGCAAATTAATGAAGTCCATGATATATGACATAGCATGAAGGAAATTGTGATGTGATCATACTCTGAGATTCCTATCATGTGCAATTATGTCGATATCTAAATTATCCTAGTCATAGGATTCTTGAGGCTGGACATCGGTAATCCGAAAAGACTAGCACATCTCAAACTCCTTGATTTGATCAGCGGTGAATCTCGAAGCTGTAAATATGAGATATTTAGGGTTGAGATGTGGATGCTTACTAGAGGTAGTAAGTACATTGGATGACTGCTATGAGATCATCACATGGATGTCCTATTCTAATGTCGGTGATAATCTCATCATAGCAATGGTGCAAGTATCCTTAGACTTGAGGTACTCGAGGATATCTTGAATCTTGATTACGTGCTTTGACTCCATTCCTTGTTGCCTTCTGAGAGGTCTCTCATAGGGTGGTGCTTGGAGTGCAACTTGAGGTATTGAAGGTAATTGAGTAGCCAATAGAGGATTCACCACTTACGTGATAGCGAAGATGATACCCATGGCCTCTTGTCGGGGTCATTACTTAGAAATCTCGGTGGAGTATATATGTCATGAAGAGTGTCTTGATGACATATAAAGTAATGAGTCCCAGGGCGAGAACTGATATCACTTGGACTAGATTTGGCGTGGTCGATCTAGTAAGAGTTGACACATTGCCCATACTCATAACCAAGTGGGATATAGCATGGTGAAAGGACGAATTGCACAGTAATTATCTATGGAAAGGTTCATAATATGGTTCATAATGAATATAGCTTCATTCGTCAAACCAATTACTTTCCGGTCAATTGGAGGTCATGATATGTTGCTAGATACCGCTCATGACTTGCTCAGATTAAGTGTTAATCTAAGTGGTCAACATAGCCGGAACTAATGGGTCACGCGATAAGAGTGTCTCGGAGAATTTGTAAAATAGTTTTGGACAGAGTTCCAATATATGGAGAGCAAAAGGATTAAATGGATCCCGATGAGATCGAGATATGTCCCGATGAGATCGCGACATCGATATTGCTGAAAAAGGTTTTCGGGGGTTTTTCTCATATCGGGGCCCGGTAGGCCGGTAGGACCGACCCCAGTATGACTGGACCACTTCAGCATTTATTTATATATATATATATATAATTAATTAAAGAATTAATTAATATATATATATATATATATGTATATACGTGGGAGGAAAGAAGAAGCAAAAGGAAGCTTCTTTGACATGCCTTGTCACCATAAGGCATTAAATCACAAAATGACAAAAGAATGAAATAAGAAGGAAGAATGATGATCATTGGTGATAGAGTAAGAGTGATGATCGTTGTTTAAGGCTTTTGAAGCAAAAGAAAGAGTTTCTTTCTCCATGGAAGATGATGATCTTCGTGGATTTTAAAGAATTGGAAAGGTTTTGTGAAAACCTAGTTCTCTCATCAACGATCATCTTCAAGCTCCTCTCCAAGTCTTCTTCCTCTTCATTCTTCTTCATCGTTGATTCAAGCTCACCAAGAACAAAGGTAAGATCTAGCAGTCTTTAATTTGTTCTAGCTATTCTCGGGTCAAAGGGTTTGTCCCGGTTAGGTTTTCCGATCTCTGCGTGGATACCGTTAGAGACGGTCTCCTTTGGCCGTTATGGTTTGAGTTTGTTATATAGACACATGGATCCTGGCTTTCGGGAAGGTCCCAGAATAAAAAAATTTTGTTTTCCACACCGTGGGCATGTGATGCTCACACCAAGATTTTCCTACAGTGGTATCAGAGCCACTTGTGTCGTATATAACGAAGAAACCATGACTAGGTCGGAGTTGCCTATTGCTTGTGACGATGATTCATGTTGATTGTGTGAATTTCGAATTCAGTGTAGAAATATTGTTTTCGAAATTTTCTTGTCCAGATATGTTCACAAGATGTTGTTGCATATGTCTGTGGAAGCTTGGAATTTATCAATGTGATTTGATATGGTTTTGCTAATTTATTCCCTAATGTTCTGGTTGCTGTCTTTGTGCACATTCAATGAACATGCATGCTTATAAATTCGAGAATAAATTGTAAAAACATTGTTTTTCGGATTTTCTTTCACCAACATGTCTCTAAGATGTTTATGTATGTCTATGAGAATGAAAAAATGTTTTCGAGGTGATTTACTATTTATTTGAGAATTTATTGTGTTCTGTTGGGAATAATTGTGTTGAGGAACACATATTCTACATTGGATTTGTTGCTGAGGTTGGATGAGTTTTTGTTGGAAATAAATCCTGAAAACATTCATGGAACATGTTGTGAATATGTTGTAACCTCTGTAATTTTCTCAGAATTTATTAAAATTGTTTCAATGAGTTTTTCAAGCAAAAGACAAAGCTTGGTAGTTTTGAGAAAATTGCTGGAGCTGTTTTGTTTGAAATGAAAAATTGTGTATTTCTTAATTCCAATTCCTTGGATCATTTTTAATGTGATTAAAAATGTCTTAAATTGATGTTGTATGCTTGCCTAAATGATTTTCTTGAAATCGGGTTTCCAAACAATTTAGGATGTCAAATGTGTCTCATTAGCATCTCGTTAGTATATTCCCTTATCTTGATTGTTTTGGCCGTCACAAATTTTGTGACAGGTGCCGAAGTAGTCTTGATAAAGTGTAGACTACCTAGAGATACTTAGGGTGATAATTTGATATTCTCAAATTATTTGGAAATCTAAATGAATAAGAGTGTATTGATCAATTTCAAGTTTCATGTATAGTTTGACTATATATGGTAAGCATGGTACAATGAAAGTGTTTCATTGGTACATCATAATAAAGGATATTACACTTGGTATTGTGAATTTGAACTACGGATTGAGAAATTAGCCGATTAGATAGCAGGCCAAAAACGGTCGGTAGCACATGTACCAATCATTGGCACATCCATTCGGTCATTGGAACATGCACCGATCATTGGAACATGCACCGATCATTGGAAAGTGCGATAATCCATCGATCATTTGGGCGTGCATGATAACCTATAGTAGTCGACTAGCATAAGTTCGGTGATGGCACATACACCGATCATTAGAACATGCACCAATCGACTACTGACAACATCTTGAGAGGTGGGATGATGGATGATTTTAGGTATAGACTCAATGTGATTGATGAAATACCCTAAATCATTCCATATAGTCATGGTGACTATAATCCTACGGCTTGGAGAAGAAGAAGATGAGACCTGAAAACCCTCCCACATCATATGAAAACTAGCGCCTTCCATTAATATGGGGAGAACCAGACCTAAGCTCGCTCTATACGGATATGTTCGAACCATGAAAATAAGATTTTCAGATTAATGGGTCGGTTTTCACTAGAAGCGTTGATTTGTTGAATAAACTCAAGGTCAGCGTGGAGAGGCGAAATTGGGTAGTGTACATCGGATATGCAGCGCATCGAGTTGATAACCCAATGAGTGTGCTTACATCACGAGTTGATAGCACTAGTCGATAGTTGCATCTATGAATCAATTGGTATGACCGATACCTGCCGATAGATCTAAGGTGGCTTGTTGGGTAAACCCAAGGTCATTTTAGTAATGTCGGATATCTATGATGCAATTGGTATGACCGATACCTACCGATTGACCTAAGGTGGCTTGTTGGGTAAACCCAGGTCATGTTAGTAATGTGGGATATCGACCCACTAGGACATTTGTCATAATGTTTCTTGGATTCATCTTGAGGGTTATGGATTCTTTGAAACTAGTGGGAGCCATATGCATGTCATTCAAGTCCTTATGATCATGCATGTAATTCTACTCTAACATTCTTTCTCTCTTTCCCTATAGGTTATTGAAGATGACTTCGAGTGTGAATTTGCCGCTTATGGACTCCAACAAATTAAGCTGGACCAAATTTTCTCGATTGGTGAGAAATCGAGAATTGTTCTCGTGTGCGAGGCTGGGATATATCCTAGATGTTCCACTTCACGATCCACTCTGCGATGCTTGATGAGGATCGAAAGCATATCGTAAGCATCTTAAAGACAGTGACATGGTTACCTGCATTATGCTTGCCTCGATGTCACCAGAGCTGCAGAAGCAGCATGAGTCTATGGATGCTCATACCATAGTATTTCATCTTAGGGAGTTGTTTGATGAACAAGCTCGGTCTAAAAGGTTCGAGACCTCGAGGTTACTCTTCACTACTAAGATGACTCCAGGTTCATCTGCAGTGCAGTATGCACTAAAGATGAATGGGTATATTGAGAGGTTGGCCGTCTTAGGTTTTGTTATGGATTATGAATTAAGTGTTGACTTAATTCTAGTTGGATTGTTTGATAGTTATTCACAGTTTGTGTTAAACTATCGGATGAACCAAATATCCACGACAATCCCTGAGTTGATCAATCTTTCGAGGCAATGAGCAAGCTATCAAGAAGGATAGCAAGCAAGTGCTTATGGTGGCTTCTTCTTCTGGTTCAAAAAAAAAAGAATCTAAAGAAGAAAAGGTCTAAGAAATCGAAAGGAAGTGCGATCGAAGAAAACCAAAGAGGCGCACTAAAGGAACTTGCTTCCATTGTGGCAAGACTGGCCACTAGAAGCGGAACTGTAAAGTCTATCTGGATGAATTGAAGCAAAAGAAGGCATCGATGCCTCGACTTCTTCGTATATTTGTCATTGAGGTTATCTTTTCGACCATAACATATGGGTATTAGATACGGTTGTGGTTCACACATATGCAATGATATGCGAGGGCCTCGGGGACGATGAGCGACTCATGAAGGAGAACTAGACTGCGTGTGGGAAATGGAGCAAGAGTTCTTTGCATTAGCCGTGAGGCACTTATTTCTTGTCACTCCCCACTGGGCTTATAATTAAATTGGATGAATGTTATTTTTACTGTATTAACAAAGAACATATTATGCATTTCTTGTTTAAATAAATTTGGTTTCCATGTGATTTTTAGTAACAATGGTTGTTCTATTAGTTTGAATGGAATGCTTTATGGTACTGGTACATTATGCAATGGAATTTACATATTAGATATGTCACATCCAATTATGAATGTCAATGACACGAAAAGACATAAACGAGATAATTTAAAATCAACTTACTTATGGCATTGTCGCCTTGGCCATATAAATGAGAGACTCATAGCTAAGCTCTATGAGAGTGGAAGTTTAGGGTCATTTGATTATGAATCATATGACACATATGAATCTTGTTTATTAGGCAAGATGACTAAGTTACCCTTTAAGGGAAAGGGTGAACGAGCGATTGGAGTATTAGACCTAATACATTCAGATGTATGTGGTCCGATGTCCATCCATGCCAGAAGTGGTTATCTTTACTTCATTACCTTTATTGATGATTATTCTCGATATGGGTACCTGTATCTGATGAGATACAAATCTGAAGACATTACGATCTGAAAAGTTCAAACAATTCAGAAATGAAGTAGAAAACCAACTTGGGAAAAGTATCAAGACATTACGATCTGATCGTGGTGGGGAATACTTAGACCAAGAGTTTTTGGATTATCTCAGAGATAATGAGATTTTATCTCAATGGACTCCTCCTTACACACCACAGCATAATGGTGTGGCAGAAAGGAGAAATCGAACCTTGTTAGACATGGTACGATCAATGATGGGCTTTGCAAAGTTACCAAAATCCTTTTGGGGTATGCTGTCGAGGCAGATTGTTTACTTGTTAAGCGAGTTCCATCAAAGGCAGTTGATGTTACTCCATATGAGATGTGGACTAACAAAAGACCCTATCTTACTCATTTGAAAGTTTGGGGTTGTCCCGCTTATGTGAAGCGGACACGATCGATAAACTTGATGCAAAGTCGACAAGTTTTTGTTAGTAGGATATCCTAAAGAAACAATGGGATATCAATTCTACCTTACGAGGAACAAAGGTGTTTGTTTGAAGCATCTTCTCTTTAGAGAAAGAGTTTCTTTTACAAAAGGCGGTGGGAGCAAATTGAACTTGAAGAAGTTCGGGATGCTCGAACGACGCAGATCAACCGCTGAACACAAAGCGTAACTCATACAGATGAAGTGCAGATTCAACCTTCTACAACACACACAGTTAAGAGGTCACGTAGGATCGCTCTGTTCCGAGAGATATGGATTTCGTGAATGAGCAGAATGACGTATTGCTCATAGAAGATGATGAGCCTACCACCTATGAAGAGGTTTTGAAGAGTTCAGAGTCTCAGAAATGGCTTCACGCCATGCAGGTTGAAATGGATTCCATGTATGAAAACCAAGTATAGACTTTGGTTGAGGCACCCGAAGGAATCAAACCCATAGGGTGCAAATGGGTTTTCAAAAAGAAAACCGACATGGATGGTAATGTGATTACCTATAAAGCAAGGCTTGTGGCTAAAGGTTTTCGTCAAAGACAAGGAGTTGACTACGACGAGACCTTCAGCCCAGTAGCAATGCTTAAATCCATTAGGATACTCCTAGCCATTGCCACTCATTATGATTATGAGATATGACAAATGGATGTGAAGATAGCTTTCCTAAATGGAAATCTAGCTGAGGATGTGTATATGACACAACCTGAGGGCTTCACCTCCTATGACGGCGAAAAGGTATGCATGCTTCAAAAATCCATCTATGGATTGAAGCAAGCATCCCGGAGTTGGAACATCCGTTTTGATGAGATAATCAAAGAGTTTGGTTTCTCACAAAATTCGGATGAACACTGTGTGTATAAGAAGGTTAATGGGACTGCAATCGTATTCCTTGTGCTGTATATAGATGACATATTATTGCTAGGAAACGATGTCTCTATGCTACAATCAGTCAAGATTTGGTTGTCCAAACAATTTGACATGAAAGACCTTGGTGAAGCAACTTATATCCTTGGGATAAGAATCTATAGAGATAGATCAAAAAGGTTGCTTGGTCTTTCATAATCGACGTACATAGATAAGATGCTAAAGAGGTTTAGCATGGAGCAATCCAAGAGAGGTTACCTTCCCGTGACTCATGGGATAACACTCTCGAAATCTATGTGTCCTAAGACACAAGATGAGAGGATGTGAATGAATATGATTCCGTATGCATCTGCGGTAGGATCTATCATGTATGCTATGCTATGTACGAGACCCGATGTATCATATGCTCTAAGTGTTACGAGCAGATACCAATCGGATCCTGGTGAGGGTCACGGGTGGCTGTCAAGAATATCCTCAAGTACTTGCGAAGGACTAAGGATGTGTTCTTGATATATGGGTGTAACACCCCACTCCCGCGTGACCCGAACCCGATATCGTTGGCAATATCCGAGTCCGTGCCCCGCGAGGGTGGCGTACTACATCAGTCGGTCAAAACTCAGTATACAAATTTTTTTTTCGCGCGGAAAAGATAGTAATAATCTGAGCCCACAATCAGAAATACAGTTTGATTTCAGCGATAAACATTTTCGTTATTACAATCATTCAAACAATAAGTTACAATCATTTAATGTACAAAGAGCCATAACTAAATTGGGCTCATTACAGACACAAGCATCCTTGATAGAAAGTTCAAAATACAATTATGCGACACTAAAGCAGACACGAACTGATCCCGACCTCTATCCTTCACTTGTCTACAGTAAACATACTCCCATGTCAACCGGGGTATTCTTCAAGACCTGAAAAATATATGCAAATTTTGGGTGAGTTTTGCGAACTCATTGAGAAACCATCATTGATGGTTTACTCAACTCACACATATTCACACAATTCACAGCATATCACAAATTTATCCCTTTCAGAAATATCACTTGTACTGGCATTTCACAATTATAGGCATTTTGCTTTTAACACCATTCACATTTAATCATTTATATATGCAATGCACATGTGACACTTTCCATTTTCATTTTATTGTTGTGACCGTGCGCCTGAACTGTCCCCGTGACGGGCACATTGCGTTGAGCCTGTGGCTCTGAATACGTTGGGCGTCATATGCCCTGATACGGTGAGCCAGTGGCTCTGTAATACGTTGGGCTTGAAGCCCTGATGCGTTGAGCTTAGAGCTCGAAATCGTGATTGCTCGGTCCTGTTGTCATTATTTGATCATGCCTTTATGCATGAATGCACATATCCCAATTTACATTTCTGATCGGTTTACATTTCGGTGTTCCATTTCCCATTACTTGGACCTTGATCGGTATTGATCATAAAATTTTCACAATAATTTCATTGAAGCATTTACAAACGATACACACAAATAGCACTTGATATCATATTCCAATAATTGGACGCTGTGGTCGAAATCAATCAAATCAAACACATAAACCCTCCATTATCTCCACATGGCATAAGCGTGTAATATTAACACATAAAGGTTAAGGAACCAACTAGGTTACTCACCTGTACTTCCGTGCCAAAATCTGGAAGTCTCAGTGACGTCAGTGGACCGACGCTCCAAATGTGACTCTATAATAGTGACAGTAAATAAACATTATCAATTGTTCAATCAGAACTATTTCAGAATGCACATGTAACACTTAGAAGGTGCACAATGCATGTTCATGATATTCCCGGCCCTATCTCCCTTTTTTTTTTAATCAGAAAAATCCGTCTAAAAATTAGAAATCTAATGGCGCTGACGGTGGGCAATTCGGACCTCTATAGGTCCCCAATTAAATAAAACAGTGATGAAATACCCATTTCCGGACACCCATCAATTTTCCGTCAAAATTCCCGATTTCCCATGAAATGAAATTCAATGTCTCACGAATCCGATGCCTCGAGAATCAGGTCAATCGGACGTCGACGGAAAAGTTATGAGCAAAAGAATGGAAAAGGTCGATCAAGTCGACTTATCTGAGAATACAAGTCGATTTACTCTACTGTGCACGAATAAGTCGACTTACTGAAGATAGAAGTCGACTTACATTACTCCCATAACAGATCTGGAAAACTTTCTCCAATATGCCAACTTTCACAGGGCATAACTCCCTACTTCGGACTCCAAATCAGACAAACTTGATGTCTATTTTATAGAGAAAAGAGAGCTCTACAAGTTTCATGAAGGACACAAAAGCCAATTTCACCTCTAAGGGTATCAAAAATGCAATCAAAGTTACTGCCCTCACAATGCCTCTCAAAACAGTGCAACATTTGTCAAAACAGTGCAACAGTTTATAAAATCCGTAACTTTCCAGTTCCTTAGTCAAAAATTACACAATAAACATGCTCAGAAATATCCCAATGTTACCAACAACTTTCATGAACAACCCAAAATCAAAATCAATTGCTAACTAGGTAAAATAATTCAATCAATGATGTTGTCCCTGAAATCACTCAATTTGAGCAGTAACTTTCTATCAATCATATCTCCCTGTGTACAAGTCAAAAAAATCACCACTTTATATCCCTGAAAAGATAAAATCTCAAACTTCAATTCTTCATGAAATAACCAGACTCCAATTCAGCCTCTAACAGTGTCAAATCTGTTATGCAAGTTTCTGACCTAATCAGCAATTAACATCACAATGTAGGTTCAAATTGTGAAAATCCATAACTCCCACATCTGATTTCCAGAAATTATATGCCATGCACCATTTTCAATATGAACGTGTCATCTAAAATTCTTCAGTAGATTTCTAACACCAATTCAATGCACAAAAATTACTAAAATTCCTCCTAATCTGAGTGTAACCAAATTTGACATTCCAGCTAGGTTTCATTCAATGCATAAAAACAGCCAACAATCATCAGTCCATAACTCCTAATAGACATATAGAAAAATTTCAAAATCAGTGGCATTGGAAAACTAACTTAATAGGCTTCAACTTTCATTTAGTCCATTTGTCCTAATTCCTTCTCAATTAATTTATAAAAAGTAGCAAAACTATAGGGTATGATTTCGGGTACTGCTCATTCAAGTCAATAGCAATAACTTTACAAGACAAATTGCAACCTCTTAAAGCTACAATTGGACAGTACCTATTTCACACAAAAATGTAGCTAACATCCCAAAGTTTAAGTGGCCACAAACCTCACCTCATTTGCATTCCTATGCAATTAGTTACGCTAACAACAGTACAATCAGTGAAAACCCTAATTTTCCAGATTTGGTGTTAACCTTAGTTCTATCATTTCCAATGCCATTAACACATCATTAAACATCCAAATGAACACAAACCAGTTCTTATACCATTTATACATGTACTAGGGCTAATACACAAAAATTGGCAGCACTTAATTCTTTCTTTCCAAGTAAAATCAATCATCAATATGCCATCACTAATCAAACTAAAACCACTTCTAACATACTACTTTCAATTCATAACTCATCCTAACCTTATACCCATTAATTCAAACCATTATAGTCATTAATTTAATGCAACCCTAAGCATAATAAATGCTCCAAACCTCCCATTCAATGTTTCTACCTACCATGATTCATAAATTCATACTTAAGACATCATTAAAAACTTAATGAAAAAAACTTACCTCTTTAGCTTCCAATCCTCTCTTCTCTTCACTTCCTTCTTAACTACCCTTGCTAACCACTTCTTCTAACTCTCAAGTAAAGACATCATCATGATGGTAAGACAATAAGTTAATGACAAGTAAGAGAACTTTTGAATTTGTGGAGGAAGGTGAAGAAAGAAGCAAAAATTTCGATGGTGAGAAAACCAATTGGAGAGAGGCTTCGGATGAGTTACAAAAACAAAGACCTAAAGCAACTTTTTATCTTATTCCTTCATTCTTTAAGTCATCACCGAGAGAGGGCATAGGCAATACCAAGAAACATGATAAGGAGGCATTAAATGAAGGAGATGTTGGCAAGTTTTGGTTGGTACAAATTTTCAAAGAAAAGTCAAAGGTATAAACCAATTAGTTTTCATCCTTATCTCCACATTTTCGGTTACAATAGAAAGGAAGCAACATTTCCTTATGTACAACCGTGGGGAGGAGGGTACATTCACGACAGGGTAGGTGGCTTGTAAGATTTGTTAAAACAAAGTTGAAAAGTCAACACATTAATACTTTACTCAATTAAACCTAGTCCAAAATTAACTCAATCAATTCCAATGACCCTAATTTCAATCCCAAAAATAATGTATCCAATATTGTAGTGACATTAGATAAAGATTTTCGATACCGAAAATCAACCGGTTCGCCACTTGGCGATTTTTCCGGTTCGGAAATTTGCTCCGGAAAATTTCAGAAAAATTCTTAAAAATCCATTAAAATATAAAACACACTCTGGCTTAGTCAAAATAATTTTTCAAACATAGTAACCACGTTAATCACGATAAAATTGCCTTAGGTACAAAAACTGGGAATATCATGTATGCATGTACAGTACTAATTAATCTCTATCAATCCCATCCTATGACAAATTTACTATTTAACCCTTCTTGACGGGGGTGGGATGTTACAATTCCCCCCTCCTTATATAAATTTCGTCCTCGAAATTCTCAGTCAACGGTTCACTATGACAGTTATCAAAAGACCCTACATGTCCCATACACTTTTCCATTCAATGATTCATTTTCCGAAAGATTACAATAACCACACTCAATCAGTTGTTCAGTCACTTATTTGGCTAACTCATTATCACTCATCACAGGAGACGTACTCAACAAGGCTGTCAGTCGGCGATCTCACTATCTTAACTATCTCACTTGTCTTTTCCAAAGCAGCCACTACCTTTGGTTTTGATGCTATGACTCAGTTCATTATTTCCGAATCCGCTCACTCATCACGTTTTATCCATCCAATACCTTTTTCTCAACATATACAGACTTATTCCAATAACTTCATTAGTACCCCTTTTTGCCAATTCTGGGTATACTTTTTCACTATGATACTTCCAATAAAATAGTTTCTCTCGTCTGTGACACTTCCCTATCCTTTAGTACCGACACAGTGGCACTTATCTCTATTTTTCACTATAACCCGTGGTAATCCATTTAACGCGTTTACCCTTCATATTACATTGACTCTTAGTCCAGATTCAGTGTTCCTTTGACACGTTACTGTTCTATATGTATTTAATCCTTTTTCATTAGTCCGATCCTGATCCACTCCAGCTATCCCATGCAATTTTCCTAAGCCCTTTCCTTTGTTTCACTCATCACAAGCATCTCGACTCACTGTTGGTCTTTGCCTCTTGTTAGGCTTTTTTTTTTGTAATACAAGCGTGTACAATTCCATCTTGTGCTCACCGGTAGTTCTATAATCATTCAGTCAAAACGATATCATGAGCTTATAATCCTCAATAGTCCAAATACTAAACCATTTTCCTATTGAACATTCAAACCTCTACGCACTTGAATCTAATCACTTCGTTCTATACCCTTAGTTATTCAATTTCACTTTTCGCATAAACTTACTAGAATGTCTAGCTTCAACTGTGCACTTTTTTGTTCTAACACTTTTTGTCGGGTACATATACTTCTTCTTTGAAGCATGCAATATTGTTTTTCCGATTTCACTCACATATTCAGACTCATCATAGGACTCACTACTTTAATTCCTGAACTCGTAACCTTTCTTACCTCTATCCAGTATCACTAGTTCTACAACCTCAAGCTTCCAGAAACACTTCTTAATTACCCATAATCTACTTGACATTTTTTTTTGAAATCCCAATATCTGTAATTGGTCTATTGATTGCAGCCTTATCCGTTCACTATTTGAGCTTAGTAGTTAGAATTGTCTGTTTATTTCAGTAGTCATTTATGCCCGTCTTTTTCCTCGAATAAGCACAGTGCATCCTCATAGGAATCTAAAGTCTCAAAGGTTTTAAACAATTTCGATCATAACACCAATACCATTTATCAAAGACGAGTCAGTTTATCTACTACCATTTTAACATATTGTCTCATTTCATCACACACTGCCCACTCTCCAAAGGTATGCTTATCATCAATATCAACTTTCTCAGTTATTCACATAGTTCTTTTTACTTTTCACTGTTCAACACTTTCAAACACATTTCATCTATAAACATAGTCACTACCATTTGCTTACCTCACATAATTCCCTATTAGGGTCTTGTTGACTTTACCATACATCATTAAGCTTTTTCACTGAGTCCACAAGTAGTGTATTTGCAATTCCCTTTATGAAGGTAACACTACATCTCGTCATTGTCAGTTTCCCTTTAGGACTTCTTGTCTCTACTCATTTTCTCTTTTCAATTTATTTCCTGTCATTCACATCAACATATGCCAATACCTAGTCATCCGTACTTGGGCTTCCATAAATTCCACTTTATTTGAGTATTTCGCTTCGCAGTTCGAGACTATTTTCTTCTTAGTTTCAAATCAAGATTTCTCAACAGTTTTACATCACATATGGAGATCTATTCACTTCACATTGCAATAGAATCACCTCAAATTAAAATTCCACTTACGTAGTTGGATACTTTACATTTTCTTACACACAATACAGATAACCTCAGTCGTGTGTTTCACTTGTTATGTCTAAATCTCCTCTTGAGATATGACTCAATTTCACTTTTGATTTCGTCCGTACTTCTTTTCGTTTGACCATTAGTCTTGCTACTATCATTATACTGTTCACGAAAGTCTTATAAGCCAATTAATGTCCCTAATTACTTTTCAATCACTCTCAACTATACGCACTATCTTAATCAGAACAATTTTATGCCATAATTTAAAGATCAGAACAGTCTTTGCACTAAGGTTCCATGTGACAGTCACACAAACACTTTATTTAACTCTTATTCCGTAATCTACACCACACCAGAACTTATTTCATCTTATCCGGAAGCCAATTAGTAACCTATACGATTCAGACTTCCATAAAACTCCTTTCCGTTTATGCAAATCCTCAAATAGAGGACTGATGCCATAATATATACCTTTTTTTTCATAAAGGTACATTCGATCATCTTATGTCTTACTTTAACCCATTAGGAACTTTACACTTATAACCACTCTAATCATTCACCGATCATCTCCTCTATGATTTCCATGTATCTTTCACTTACGTTTCATTAATCATGATCAACTTTACTGTCCAATAGATACTCCCAACGGTAAATCGACTTAAATGTGACAACTCTTTTCATATCATATATCACTACCATTGTCTCATTTTCCACGTATCATTGAACTATATGTCTCATCATTTTATTTCCATATTCGTCACGTGCAAGCTTGACCTTGTGAGGTCATAACAGCTTGACTTATACACTGTCATCTCCTTATTACTACGTCTCTCTTTATTTTCCTCAAACAGTCTATGATAAGGTATTCACAGTCCCCAATACACAACAAGATCATTGATACAACTCCACTGTATCTCCATCCATTTATCTAGTTACCCATCCATTTTTCATTTCTGTGTCCAAATCCACATATTCCACCAATCCAAAATTTCCCAATGTACAATCAGTAGAAATTATCAAGCTATCTTTTTCCCTTACGATCTTATTATGCTGATTTCTAAACTCTTAGCACAATATTCGCATAACCATTTCATTCTCACGCTTATGCATTCAAGATCATTCCCGTTTCACGAGTTCATTTCAGTTTATCTGTACACTTTTGTCTCACCAATTCCACTTACCCTACTAGGCACTAGGCATCTTACTCGTTCAGTTCTTTTAGTTATTTCAGTTCTAGGTAGACCGTTACGGCACACTATTAATCTTATCACTATCTCGCTATCATCATCCATCTATGATATCTACTGATATCTCACACAAATGCAATGAATCAATGTCTATCTGATCGGACTATCTACGTTTTACTCAGTTCCAATGTTTCCAATTTCATCGCATATACAGTCAGAGCTCTTACTACTTCGTCATCCCGGACTTTTAATCACACTTAGGCATGCTTCTCATATCTCTAGTGGACCTCTCCAAGTTCTAGACATATTCGTTTTTCTGTCACCACAAATCTTGCCATTTTAATCATGGAATTCATTGTGATATCACTTCTTTCCTTACTCAGTCTAGGCCAACATAGTCATACTACTATCACAGACGAGGGTTTCTAACCACAGTACAACATACATCTCCTTATTCATCTTTCCTTTTTCCCCTTCCTAATTACCCATATACTTTCCTAGTTTCACATTCTAATACAGTCTCATTTTTCTCTATGCACACGTAGGATTTATCCTCGTTCAACTCAAACTAGGGATCAGTTACCACGGTCTGCAACGACACGACTCAAATGCATGCAACTTGACCTATGTTTCAAACTATGCCCAGATACATTCGTATTGCTGGGCTTTGATACCACCTAAATGTAACACCCCACTCCCGCGTGACCCGAACTCGATATCATTGGCAATATCCGAGTCCGTGCCCCGCGAGGGTGACGTACTACATCAGTCGGTCAAAACTCAGTATACAAATTTTTTTTTCACGCGGAAAAGACAGTAATAATCTGAGCCCACAATCAGAAATACACAGTTTCAGTTTCAGCAGTAAACATTTTCAGTTATTACAATCATTCAGCAATAAGTTACAATCATTTAATGTACAAAGAGCTATAACTAAATTGGGCTCATTACAGATACAAGCATCCTTGACAGAAAGTTCAAAATATAATTATGTGACACTAAAGTAGACACGAACTGATCCCGACCTCTATCCTTCACTTGTCTACAGTAAACATACTCCCGTGTCAACCGGGGTATTCTTTAAGACCTGAAAAATAGATGCAAATTTTGGGTGAGTTTTGTGAACTCAGTGAGAAACCATCATTGATGGTTTACTCAACTCATGCATATTCACACAATTCACAGCATATCACAAATTTATCCCTTTCAGAAATATCACTTGTACTGGCATTTCACAATTATAGGCATTTTGCTTTTAACACCATTCACATTTAATCATTTATATATGCAATGCACATGTGACACTTTCCATTTCCATTTTATTGTTGTGACCGTGCGCCTGAACTGTCCCAGTGACGGGCACATTGCGTTGAGCCTGTGACTCTGAATCGTTGGGCGTGATATGCCACGACACGGTGAGCGGTGGCTCAGAATACGTTGGGCTTGAAGCCACGATGCGTTGAGCTTAGAGCTCGAAATCGTTGGCTGCTCGGTCTGGCTGTCATTATCTGATCATGCCTTTATGCATGAATGCACATGTCCCAATTTACATTTTACAGTCAGTTTACATTTCAGTGTCCCATTTCCCATTACTTCGGACCTTCAGTTCGATATTCAATCATAAACATTTTCACAATAATTTCATTGAAGCATTTACAAACAGTACACACAAATAGCACTTCGATATCATATTCCAATAATTCGAACCCCTGTGGTCCGAAATCAATCAAATCAAACACATAAACCCTCCATTATCTCCACATGGCATAAGCGTGTATTTAACACATAAAGGTTAAGGAACCAACTAGGTTACTCACCTGTACTTCCGAGCCAAAATCTGGAAGTCTCAGTGACGTCGGTGGACCGATGCTCCAAATGTGACTCTATAATAGTGACAGTAAATAAACATTATCAATTGTTCAATCAGAACTTTTTCAGAATGCACATGTAACACTTAGAAGGTGCACAATGCATGTTCATGATATTCCCGGCCCTATCTCCCTTTTTTTTTCAATCAGAAAAATCCGTCTAAAATATAGAAATCTAATGGCGCTGACGGTGGGCAATTCGGACCTCTATAGGTCCCCAATTAAATAAAACAGTGATGAAATACTCATTTCCCGGACACCCGTCAATTTTCCGTCCAAAAATTCCCAATTTCCCATGAAATGAAATTCAATGTCTCACGAATCCGATGCCTCAAGAATCAATCGGACGTCGGACGGAAAAGTTATGAGCAAAAGAATGGAAAAAGGTCAGTACAAGTCGACTTATCTGAGAATACAAGTCGACTTACTCCACTGTGCACGAATAAGTCGACTTACTGAAGATACAAGTCGACTTACATTACTCCCATAACAGATCTGGAAAACTTTCTCCAATATGCCAACTTTCACAGGGCATAACTCCCTACTCCGGACTCCAAATTGAACAAACTTGGTGTCTATTTTATAGAGAAAAGAGAGCTCTACAAGTTTCATGAAGGACACAAAAGCCAATTTCACCTCTAAGGGTATCAAAAATGCAATCAAAGTTACTGCCCTCACAATGCCTCTCAAAACAGTGCAACATTTGTCAAAACAGTGCAACAGTTTATAAAATCCGTAACTTTCCATTTCCTTTGTCACAAATTACACAATAAACATGCTCAGAAATATCCCAATGTTACCAACAACTTTCATGAACAACCCAAAATCAAAATCAATTGCTAACTAGGTCAAATAATTCAATCAATGATGTTGTCCCTGAAATCACTCAATTTGAGTAGTAACTTTCTATCAATCATATCTCCCTGTATACAAGTCAAAAAAATCACCACTTTATATCCCTGAAAAGATAAAATCTCAAACTTCAATTCTTCATGAAATAACCAGACTCCAATTCAGCCTCTAACAGTGTCAAATCTGTTATGCAAGTTTCTGACCTAATCAGCAATTAACATCACAATGTAGGTTCAAATTGTGAAAATCCATAACTCCCACATCTGATTTCCAAAAATTATATGCCATACACCATTTTCAATATGAATGTGTCATCTAAAACTCTCAAGTAGATTTCTAACACCAATTCAATGCAAAAAAATTACTAAAATTCCTCCTAATCTGAGTGTAACCAAATTTGACATTCCAGCTAGGTTTCATTCAATGCATAAAAACAGCCAACAATCATCAGTCCATAACTCCTAATAGACATATAGAAAAATTGTAAAATCAGTGGCATTGGAAAGCTAACTTAATAGGCTTCAACTTTCATTTAGTCCATTTGTCCTAATTCCTTCAAAATTAATTTATAAAAAGTAGCAAAACTATACGGTATGATTTCGGGTACTGCTCATTCTAGTCAATAGCAATAACTTTCCAATACAAATTGCACCCTCTTAAAGCTAACATTGGACAGTGCCTATTTCACACAAAAATGTATCTAACAGCCCAAAGTTTAAGTGGCCATAAACCTCACCTCATTTGCATTCCTACACAATTAGTTATGCTAACAACAGTACAATCAGTGAAAACCCTAATTTTCCAGATTTGGTGTTAACCTTAGTTCTATCATTTCCAATGCCATTAACACATCATTAAACATCCAAATGAAGACAAATCAGTTCTTATACCATTTATACATGTACTAGGGCTAATACACAAAAATTGGCAGCACTTAATTCTTTCTTTCCAAGTAAAATCAATCATCAATATGCCATCACTAATCAAACTAAAACCACTTCTAACATACTACTTTCAATTCATAACTCAACCTAACCTTATACCCATTAATTCAAACCATTATAGACATTAATTTAATGCAACCCTAAACATAATAAATGCTCCAAACCTCCCATTCAATGTTTCTACCTACCATGATTCATAAATTCATACTTAAGACATCATTAAAAACTTAATGAAAAAAAACTTACCTCTTTAGCTTCCAATCCTCTCTTCTCTTCACTTCCTTCTTAACTACCCTTGCTAACCACTTCTTCTAACTCCCAAGTAAAGACATCATCATGATGGTAAGACAATAAGTTAATGACAAGTAAGAGAACTTTTGAATTTGTGGAGGAAGGTGAAGAAAGAAGCAAAAATTTCGATGGTGAGAAAACCAATTGGAGAGAGGCTTCGGATGAGTTACAAAAACAAAGACCTAAAGCAACTTTTTATCTTATTCCTTCATTCTTTAAGTCATCACCGAGAGAGGGCATAGGCAATACCAAGAAACATGATAAGGAGGCATTAAATGAAGGAGATGTTGGCAAGTTTTGGTTGGTACAAATTTTCAAAGAAAAGTCAAAGGTATAAACCAATTAGTTTTCATCCTTATCTCCACATTTTCGGTTACAATAGAAAGGAAGCAACATTTCCTTATGTACAACCGTGGGGAGGAGGGTACATTCACGACAGGGTAGGTGGCTTGTAGGATTTGTTAAAACAAAGTTGAAAAGTCAACATATTAATACTTTACTCAATTAAACCTAGTCCAAAATTAACTCAATCAATTCCAATGACCCTAATTTCAATCCCAAAAATAATGTATCCAATATTGTAGTGACATTAGATAAAGATTTTCGATACCGAAAATCAACCGGTTCGCCACTTGGCGATTTTTCTGGTCCCGAAATTTGCTCTAGAAAATTTCAGAAATATTCCTAAAAATCCATTAAAATATAAAACACACTCTGTCTTAGTCAAAATAATTTTTCAAACACAGTAACTACGTTAATCATGATAAAATTGCCTTAGGTACAAAAACCGGGAATATCATGTATGCATGTACAGTACTAATTAATCCCTATCAATCCCATCCTATGACAAATTTACTATTTAACCCTTCCTGACGGGGGTGGGATGTTACAATGGGGATGGAGATCTCTAGGTGAGTGGGTATACAGATGCCAGTTTTCAATCTGATAAGGATGATTCCAAATCCCAATCAGGTTATGTATTCACACCGAATGGCGGGCGATTAGTTGGAAGAGTTCCAAACAAGAGACGATCGTCGATTCAACAACCGAGGCAGAGTACATTGCCGCTCACAAGCAAAGAAGGAAGCGGTTTGGATCGAAGTTCATTCTTGAACTTGGTGTGGTTCTAGCGATGATGGGCCCATCAGTTGTATTGTGACAACAATGGCGAAGGAACCAAGGTCTCATCAACGATCCAAACACGTACTCATGCAGATATCATCGATCGGGAGATCATAGGGCGAGATGATGTCGGATCGAGAGAATTCCACAGAGCGTAATATTGTCGATCCGTTGACAAAGCCATTATCACAAAAGAGTTTTGATTCTCATGTACTACTTTATGGTATTAGATATCAAGGCGATTGGCTTTAGGTCAAGTGGGAGATTGTTAGAGTAGTGCCTCGAAGGCAATCGCCTTTTAGCGCATTTTGTACAAATTTGTGTACGTCTTTATGAATAAATAAAGAAAGGCATATTTCATTACGTTCTGTTGTTCATTATTTATGAACCGATATTGATCAATAAGCAAATTAATGAAGTCCATGATATATGACATAGCATGAAGGAAATTGTGATGTGATCATACTTCGAGATTCCTATCATGTGCAATTATGTCAATATCTAAATTATCCCTAGTCATAGGATTCTCGAGGATGGACATCGGTAATCCGGAAAGACTAACACATCTCAAACTCCTTGATTTGATCAAGCAGTGGATCTCAGAAACTGTAAATATGAGATATTTAGGGTTGAGATGTGGATGCTTACTAGAGGTAGTAAGTACATTGGATGACCTTCTATGAGATCATCACATGGATGTCCTATTCTAATGTCAGTGATAATCTCATCATAGCAATGGTGCAAGTATCCTTAGACTTGAGGTACTCGAGGATATCTTGAATCTTGATTATGTGCTGACTCCATTCCTTGTTGCCTTACAGAGGTCGCTCATAGGGTGGTGCTTGGGTACAGCTTGAGGTATTCGAAGGTAATTGAGTAGCCAATAGATGATTCACCACTTCTGTGATAGCAGAAGATGATACCCATAGCCTCTTGTCAGGGTCATTACTTAGAAATCTCTGGCTGGAGTATATATGTCATGAAGAGTGTCTTCAGTGACATATAAAGTAATGAGTCCCAGGACGAGAACTAATATCACTTGGACTAGATTTGACGTAGTCAGTCTAGTAAGAGTTGACACATTGCCCATACTGATAACCAAGTGGGGTATAGCATGGTGAAAGGACGAATTGCACGGTAATTGTCTATGGAAAGGTTCGTAATATAGTTCATGATGAATATAGCTTCATTCGTCAAACCAATTACTTTCCGGTCAATTGGAGGTCATGATGTGTTGCTAGATACCGCTCATGACTTGCTCAGATTAAGTGTTAATCTAAGTGGCCAACATAACCGGGAACCTAATGGGTCACACGCATAAGAGTGTCTCGGAGAATTTGTAAAATAGTTTTGGACAGAGTTCCAATATATGGAGAGCAAAAGGATTAAATGGATCCCGATGAGATCGAGATATGTCCCGATGAGATCGCGACATCGATATTGCTGAAAAAGGTTTTCGGAGATTTTTCCCATATCGGGGCCCGGTAGGCCGGTAGGACCGACCTCAGTATGACTGAACCACTTCAGCATTTATTTATATATATATATAATTAATTAATTAAAGAATTAATATATATATATATATATATATATATATATATATATATATATGTATATACGTGGGAGGAAAGAAGAAGCAAAAGGAAGCTTCTTTGACATGGCTTGTCACCATAAGGCATTAAATCACAAAATGACAAAAGAATGAAATAAGAAGGAAGAATGATGATCGTTGGTGATAGAGTAAGAGTGATGATCGTTGTTTAAGGCTTTTGAAGCAAAAGAAAGAGTTTCTTTCTCCATGGAAGATGATGATCTTCGTGGCTTTTAAAGAATTGGAAAGGTTTTGTGAAAACCTAGTTCTCTCATCAACGATCATCTTCAAGCTCCTCTCCAAGTCTTCTTCCTCTTCATTCTTCTTCATCGTTGATTCAAGCTCTCCAAGAACAAAGGTAAGATCTAGCAGTCTTTAATTTGTTCTAGCTATTCCCGGGTCAAAGGGTTTGTCCCGGTTAGGTTTTCCGATCTCTGCGTGGATACCGTTAGAGACGGTCTCCTTTGGCCGTTATGGTTTGAGTTTGTTATATAGACACATGGATCCTGGCTTTCGGGAAGGTCCCGGAATAAAAAAAATTTGTTTTTCGCATCGTGGGCATGTGATGCTCACACCGGGATTTTCCTACAAGTCCGTGAGGAGCTCCAATGCCGCTAGCAGGCAGGCGGGAGAACCTTATGAACAGACAAGTACACTTGACTCTTACGGGACCACCACAAACCCATATAAACATGCATTTCACATAATTCACGCATAATTTCCCAAAATGGCTTTTTTCTGAAATCACATGTTCTCATCTTTTTCACTTGACAAACACTTTTACAAATATTTCCACAATGTATTTACATACTAAAGACACATAATACAAGTTTAAACCATCCCAAAGAGTAATAAATACAACATTGGTAAGTCATTAGAAAGCAATAAATGGCATTTATGACAAGAACTTTAATATGCTTATTAACTCAATTATTAAAAGATCACCCACCTTACTCCCTTTAGCTTTAAACTTGATCACTTTGCCTTCCCTCTAACTCCTCTTGCCTCTCTTGTCCTTTACCAAAACACAACAATTTCAACATTATAAGGGATGTCAAAATTGAAAAAAAAAAGAATTAAAAGCATGAAAAAGCTCCTACATAACCTTACCCATACTTTTCCTAAGCCATTTAAACCAAAACCCATCAAAGATTTTCAAAGAATTTCGAAACTAACTCACCTGAAAAGCCACCCACGAAATTGCTTCTTGCTTCTAATGGAAGCTTAAACCCTTCCTCTTCCTTTTTCCCTCTTAAAGAACTCTTAAATTCTCTTTTCTAAAGCAAGAATTGACAAAGACTTAATCTCCTGTTCTTCTTCTTCTTCTCTCCACTCAACTGAAGCTCTCCCTTTCCTCATTTCTTTGTAACCTACGTAAGTCTCTTTCAAATGACTTAGCAAATTTTGTTTCTTACTTTAAAACCTAAGCCCCAAAACTACGTAGTTTCACTTATCCTCTCTTTATACATGCAAATTTCGTAGCTTCCCTTATCCAAATGGCCACACCTCGCTTGTTTCCTTCCTTCTTGCTTGAATGACTCCACAAAGACTAAATTACACCTCCTTCTTAACCTTAAACTTTAAGAACCTAAGTGATCTACCCAAATTGCCCCCAAACCATCTTATTCCTTTAATTTCTAACAACATAATAAACTCTAATTTAAACTTAATCCCTCCATTTAATTTCCATCCACCTAAGCACTAAAACCTCAAATTATTCTAACTAAAAGGAATTAGACAAACTAAACCTCCAAATAAAATTTAAACATGCTTATTTAATAAGAAAGAAGAATCGGGACCCAACATAATTCTATGCTCTTGAGTTTGAATTTGTCAAAAAACTTGTAAGGTGGGGCTTTGTTAACTACATGTCATTTGCATAATTGAGTTCCATCCTTAAAGACTAAAGTGTCTCCATATAAAGTATGGAAAGGAAGGAAACCAAACTTGTCATATTTGAAATTTTGGGGCTGTGTAGTTTACTATAGAGTCCCTAACAACAAAAGAACAAAGTTGGGACCAAAAGCACTAAAAAGTGTGTTTGTAGGCTATGCAGAAAATTCTAAAGCTTATAAGCTACTAGAAGTTGACTCTAATGTGATTGTAGAATCAAGGGATGTTGAGTTCTTTGAGGATTTTTTCTTAAAGACTCAATGGTAAATAAGGATCCATCAAATTGACCTACCCTTTCTCCAAGTGTGGAACTCTCAAGTGCATTAAAAAGACTAAGTGTAGACCCTCTAAAAGGAACTAGAAGGAGCCAATGTTAAAGGAAGGAAAAATATCCGCCTTCAGATTTTATTTCTCACTAGCTATTGTTTTCTTAGTTGAAGGCAATAGGGATACTCTACTAAATAAAAATCCTATTTTGTTAAATTTAGAGGAAGATCATAAATCCTTTAGTGAAGCAATGAAGTCAAGGGATATGGTATTTTGGAGAGAAGTGGTTAATGATGAAATAGACTAAATATTGTCTAATGATACTTGGGTTTTAATTGATTTACCTCATGTGTCCAAACCAATTGGTTGTAAGTGGGTATTTCAAAGGAAATATACCATAGATGATACTATTCTCACTTATAAAGCAAGGCTAGTAGCTAAAGGTTTTAGGCAAAAAGAAGGAATCAATTACTTTGACACATATGCACCGGTTGCTAGAATTACATCGGTAAGAGTATTTTTGGCTTTAGCATCACTCTATAGCCTTCATATACACCAAATGGATGTAAAGAAAACATTTTTAAATGGTGATCTAGATGAAGAAGTGTATATGGAACAACCAGAAGGCTTTGTGCTACCAAGAAATGAAAAGAAAGTATATAAGCTAGTCAAGTCATTATATGGCTTGAAATAGGCACCTAAATAATGGCATGAGAAATTTGAATATGTTTTACTCCCATATGGATTTAGATATAATAATGCTGATAAGTGCATTTATTCTAATTTCAATGAAGAGTATGGAGTGATCATTTATGTCTTTATAGATGACATGCTCATTGTTAGTCTTACATATAAAGGTGTGATTGAAATTAAGAAGTATCTTTTTTCTAAATTCAAGACAGAGGATCTCGGTGAAGTAGATACTATCTTAGGCATTAAATTTAAGAAACATAGTGGGAGTTTTGCTCTCTCTCAATTATATTATGCTGAGGAAATCTTGAATAAATATCAACAATTGAATGTGAAAGAGGTAAGTACTCCTTTTGATCCTAACTTTAAGTTGCATAAGAATGAAGGTAGTCCAAATGCACAACTTCAATATTAGTATAATTGGAAGTCTAATGTAAGCAATGAGTTGCACTAAACCGGATATCTCATACTTAGTGTATAGACTAGCTAGATACACTAAAAGTCCTAGCCAAGAACATTAGCAAGATATTAAAAGAGTGCTGGGATATCTTAAGAAGATAAAAGATTTTGGACTCTTTTATAATAAATTTCCAAATGTTTTTGAAAGATTTTCAAATGCTAGTTGGATTATTAGCATTAGTGACCAAAATAAAACCCACAAGTGGTTGGGTATTCTTGCTTAGTGGTGGAGCTGTTTCTTAGGCTTCAAAGAAACAAACGGTGATTACTCACTCTACTATGGAAGCTGAATTTATAGCTCTATATTCTGCTTGTAAGAAGGCTGAGTGGCTAAGGGATTTGTTGTTGGATATAGATCTTTGGCCTCGTCCCATACCTACGATAACCTTACTTTGTGATTGTGAGTCTACTATGTATAGAACAAAGTGTACAACTATAAATCTCGACATATAAGCTTAAGACATGCATTTAAAAGAGAAATGATAAGTAGATATTTCGTCTCAATTGTTTATGTAAGGACATATAACAATTTGATAGATCTATTTATTAAACCTCTTACAAGAGATTTAGTTAGTTCGGTGACATCTGGAATGGGATTAAAACCTTTTAATAAAAAATCACTAGCAATGGTAACCCAACCTTCTTGTAGTATTACTCCTAGATTGTAAGGTTGAAAGGGTAATAACAAGTTGTTTAGTGGTTGTGAGCACTAAGATTGGGTAAACCATTCCAAGTAATTAGTGTTGCAATTTGTTACTCTTAATTAAGAAGGTTGAGACAAATATCTTAACGAAATTATTCTTGAGTGCTTGCTTATGGTCGTGTAAACATAGCTAGAATACTTTTCACCTATATGGTCATTAGAAGTGGTGACACTTCTAGCAAGAGTTTAAGGTAATCTCTTGTATATGATCATGAACTAGGATGAGCACATGGCTGGTAATAGTGCTAAAATTGTAATGTGAATTAATTGAATGCTAAGAAGGTTCATACGTGAAACATGTTTGCACCTTTGTGAATGATGGTTTAAGCAATAAACCACTAATCATTTCCTTTGGATTTTGTGATATGTTTGTACTATGGGACAGTTTAAGGCAAAAGCTACCTTCCTTTAGGCATGATTTTTTGTTTGTGTTGTGTTTTTTCTTATATCATTAGTTTGTGATATAAGTAGTTAAAGTCAAACTTAGAAATGAAGGTTTGCTTCCTTTCCAAGATTTGTGACTTGTAGTGAACAGACATGACTGTTTTGAAAGGTTAGTTCCTCTCCAAGAGCTGTGACTTATAGTGAGCAGACGTGAATGTCCTGAAGGGTTACTTCCTTTCCAAAAGTTATGATTGGTAGTGAACAGATGTGACTGTTTTGAAACTCTATATATATATGAGTTTTAGTCAAGATTAAAAAGTTTTTTTTTTAACAACTTTTACCAACATAATCTCTGCATTCATAATTCTTGAAGAATATTCATACTCCTACAACTTGAATGTTCTTGTCTTCTTTGTATCCTAAAAGTAATTTTCCTTTAACTTGGTTTGCAAGTATAGTGGGGCAAAATAATAATTTAAGGAAAGTGTTCAGACTCCAACATGTCTAGAACGCTTTAAACTTTGTGTTTTGATCTCAAGTTCTCTCAAGTCTCTGTAACACCATTTACTTCATTGTTCATTTTTCATTTTGTGGACTTCCAACCCCAATTCTATTATAGAGACTACTATGCGCTTTATGGAATCCTTTTTCATTAAACACCATAACAAATCCAACATTTTTATTTTGAAGAGAATCTCTCCGTTTGTTAACCTGCTAAAGTGTGGTAAACTTTATAAGCATCATTTCAATCAAACCCATTACTTGACTTTAAATTATTGGTTATGGTAAAAACACATAAGATTTATAAATATTATTTGAATCAAACTCATCACTTAACTCTCTAACTTATTAATAACCAAATATTTTATTTAAATCACACGATTTATAAGTTATTATATGCATATAACAATTTACTCAATTCATACATAAAAGTTAATAATTAAAAAATAATTAATATAAAAAGATAAGTCAATGTTATATATAATCAACATAACTATAAATACATATGAACTCTATTATAAAATGAAAATTTTAGCAAAATTTATATATATTTAATATTTATTAAAAAGAAAAGGATATAATAAAAATCAAATTATTAAAAAGAAAAGGATATATCATTTTATTATAATAAATGCCACATTTCTTTAAATAGAGTTGATAGTTACATTAATATATGTGAGAAACATATATTAAAAGAGTTTTATAAAAGAAATATAGTGTTATATTCATTGTGTGATTTATATTATATGAATAAGTTGAGAGAAAGTAGCTACATATAAATATAAAAATCTTCTCAATTTTACAAAATAGACTTAATCTAGTCCATAAGATAAAGAATTGAATCTAATCTATTAGTACTTAGATTATAACCTTATTATAAATAAGAAACCAAAGATGGATAGTAATCTCTAACAATCATCAACTATTTTCATCCCCCTTTAAGTTAACAGGTACGACAATGCTAAGCTTACTCAAAATTTGATAAAAGGGAAAAAATGTAAGGCTTTAGCTGTAACATCGATAAATTGATTAAAAGAATGACTATGTTTGATGAAGAGAGCCTTCTTAACAACCAAGTCACGAACAAAGTGGATGCCAATTTTAATGTGTTTAGTGCGTGCATAAGAGACAAGAATAATAGTAAGAAAGGTAACACTAAGATTGTCACACTATGGTAGGTTGCAAACTAAACATACCAAGTTCTCCAAGCAAGGAGGCTATTTAGTATATTTAATGAAAAGCCCAATGCTTTGATATTCAACCTCAATACTAGCACGAGTAAAAATATGTTGCTTTTTAGCACTTTAAGGGATAAGATTAGAACTTAGTGACTGAAATAATTAGAGGTAGATTTATGATCATTAAGATAACTAAACCAATTAATATCATGGTAGGCGTTAAGGTAAGAGAGGTAGCTTTGGTAAGTGAATACCATATGATGGTGCATATTATAGATAACTAGAATTCACTTAATCAAAATACAATGTACGTAAGTAAGGCAGTGGAAAAATTAAGAGACTATATTTATAAAAAATTGAAGGTTAAGATGAGTCAGACAAAGGTATTGTAAGGCTCTACAAGTGGTATGATATTTTGTAAGGTCAAAAAAGGGATTACCATGATTTTTAGAGAGAGACAGGGTTGGTGTGATGGTGGTAGGAATAGATTTAGAGGTAAAGAGAAGTCCATTAGCCGTAGTTTATGGGTTAATGATAAGGAAATAATGAATGGGATTGAGATCCTTGATAAAAAGGATAAGATGAAATGAAGATGGGCGCTCAACTTATTATCCAAGATTTCACTTGTGTAAATCAAAAGAAAGGTTATATGAGATGGTGTGGTGTGAAAAAAGAGGAAAGTATCATAATTGAAAAAGGTACAACTAAGTTTTCAAAGTTTATGAATATAGGTAAAATATATATATGCAAACAAAGTTCTTATTTAAGATTATAAAGAGATTTTTGAAGATGACAATCATGGTATGGATTATAAGGGTCAATAAATCAAAGATGTTAAATTGTAAAAATTGGTAATTGAATGGTACTATCAAGAATGAAAATTGACATCAAGTTGACAAACATAGTAGCTAGTTGTGAGAGAAAGAGGAAGAATTATGTGAATAATGGTAGGTTTAATGATGGGACCGTATGTTTCAGTATAGTCAATGCTAGGCGCTTGATGATATCCTTTGATAATAAGGTGGTCATGTAATAATCAAAAGAACCATCAAACTTACATTTTTATTTTATAAACTTATTTATAACAAGGTTTTTCTCTACTGAAGATTAGTGATCTCATTAATTACAACTTAACTCCAGTAAGAAAACTTGTTGGATTATACGAAGGAAGTAGGATCAAATTCATGAGAGTGAAAAGTTGTAGCGTTATAGGTCAATTAGTTAGGGAAATAATAAGGGAGATGTGTATGATTATAAGTACATGTGTTTATAGAATGTTAGGGTCATAAAGGTAGATGGTGAGGTGGGAAGGTTAATGGTTGGTGAAGGTTAAGATAGTTGAGGTATAAGAGAAGGTAGTAAAAGTAGATGTAGATTTACTTGGATTTGAGAAGGAAAAGATTGTGTAGGAGTTGCATATAGAAAGTCAGTTTTAAGAAAGTAACCATGACAAGAGACGTAAAATTTTAATTCTTGTAGATAAAAGTAATAATAACCTTTATGAACAGGAGACTAACTAATAAATACGTAAGATAAGGATTTAGGTTTAAGTTTGTTAGTGGTAGTGGAACTAAGGAATAGGATACATATACATCTAAATGCTCAAAGATGGAAGAGGTTAGGTTCAGTGAGAAACAAAAGCTCATACAGTGATTTATGGATAAAGAAGGGAGTGGGTAGGATATTAATGAGATAAAAAGTAGTAGAGAAGAATTCAAACCAAAAAGACATAGAAAGAGATTCCTGAAGAAGCAAAGTAAGGTCAATCTCAGTTAAATGGTGTATTATATGTTCAGTAATTCTATTTTGAGGTGTATGAGAAAAAGAAACATAATAAGAGATTATATAAGAAGTAATATAGTTACCAAAATCATCCTTGATGAGTTCAGAAGTTCCATCACATTGAAAAGTCTTAGTAGTTGTAAAAAATAAATTTTTGGTTGTTAATTTAAATTAAAGAAAAATGATTGATTATTTAGGATTTTTATGTGAGTGAGAAAATTAAATTAAATGACTTAGTTACTGATGAAAATAATGAAATATTGACAAGGAGAGTAAGAAAGAGTTAGAGGGGGCTCCAAAAAATCAATAGTGAATAAGTTATGAAATCTTTTATTAACTCACAAATTCATAAAGAAAATAAAAAAGTGGTACCTTTGCATTGAAAACATAAATTGCAAGAAGGTAGTATATGAGACTTAATAAATTAAAAAATTAACAAACTAAAACAATATTTTCTTGTAAGGGTGACATACATATTGATTCTATAGATTAGAGAGAGCATGACAAGCTATAAATGCAATGAGATTAGTGAAGTTTAAAGGAATCTTTAAAGGATAGATGTTGTTATGGATTCTATTCGTAAGGAGTAATGTATTTGTTTTAAGGCCATTCATAATGTATATAAATGGGTCAAAAGTTAATTAAACAAGAATTATATTTAATAAATTTGTAAATGAATAAGGCATTCCCTTTTCTTATAAAATAATTTAAATATTAAGAAGATGAGTGTTGGAAGTGTTAATATAATAGAAGTGATAAGTAGAGTACTACCAATATTAATGAATACCTGATTTAGACCTTAATATAGCGTCATAGATTTTATGAGTTGCAAATTAAGGGTCATGTAAGAGGCCATGCTAATGTCAAGTAACCAATCAACAACATTGCTAATAACGTGAGAATTATTAAATTAAAGTCGGATGTTTAAGATAGAGAAGGAGGTGCTAAGGCTATTTAGGTTATTTTGGGGACTAAATTGGTGATTTCTAGAGTCTAACCCAATGTTTGGTTGCTGTCCTCACGGATGAGGACAATGGACAAGGATGTAAAAGTTCTGTCCTTCGTTTTATTTGCTTGCTGTCCTTACCTATTTTTGTTCTGTCTTCAGAGGACAAGGATAGAAATTTTTGTTCCTTCCAAAACTAAGGTATAGAAATTCTTGTTGGACTAATGGTGGTTGACAAATTAATTCCACTTATGTTTTGATAATAATAAAATGTATAGAATTGGTTAAGAAATTGTTTCAGGTATTTTGGGATTGATATTCAATGAAAGAATTGTACAAATCAAGATGGAAGTTTCCTATACAAGTTATATATGTCAACACAAGTCGACTAACAGCATACAAGTCGACTTATCATGGACCACAAGTCGACTTACACATCACAAGTCGACTTATAGAAGAGCGGACATGCAAGTTTACGTAAAATGTTGTCATAAATCGATTTATACAACTCGACAAGTCGACTTATGGTCACAAGTCGACTTATACAACTCGACAAGTCGACTTATGGGTACAACACATTAATTCCAACGGTCCAATTAGCCAAAAATGGAAGGGAGATTGTTAAGGAACGGTCATAACAATCATGCAACGGCTATATGGGTTCCCAACAGCTATATTTCTTCAAGTATAAATAGAGGATGATGGAAGAAGAGTACACACAAGTTCTAGAAGCCAAAATACTCTTATCTTGCTCCAAATTGCTCATCATTGTTCTTACTTTGTTTACATTTGTATTGAGCACTTGTTCTTAGATCTTTATCCTATTTCTTTTACAAATTGAGTGACTAGTGAAAGGTCACGTGTGAGGTAGCTTGAGCCGGGAATCAAGTATTGTTGATAGGATTTGTGCCGGAAGACAAATCATCTGTAAAGGTTGCTTGAGCCGAAAATCAAGCGGTATTGGTAGGATTTGTGCCGGAAGACAAATCAAGTGTAAAGGTAGCTTGAGCCGGAAATCAAGCGGGATTGTAAGAGTTCACACTGAACTACAAAGTGTGTAATAAAGTGGTTTGCATAATACTAAGTAGGAGCTTAGGTAGAGGACGTAGGTCTTAGCACCGAACCTCTATAAAAATAGTGTTTGATCTTCTTCCTTACTCTTTGTATTTAAATTTGTTTAAATTACTATTGTGTGAATTAACTTCTGATTTTATTGTAGAAATTCTCAAAAAGATTTAAAGATCTATTCAACCCCCCTTCTAGATTGCTTACAATTGGTATCAGAGCAGAAGTATCTAGGGATGGCACACAACAAATTAGCGGAAGAAGGTAATACAAATTATCGCCCTCCTTTATTTAATGGTACTAATTATTCTTCTTGGAAAAATCCTATGAAGTACCACATCATTAGCGAGGGAGTAGAATATTGGAAGATAATTATCTTCGATCCACAATCACCGTTAAAAGAAAATGGTGAGTTAAAAGCGAATGGAATACGATGACAATGATGGAGGCAAGCCTACATCAACGCTAAAGCGATGAAGCTAATCTATTGCGCTCTCACAGTTGAGGAAAGAAACCGAGTTAACTCTGTACCAGCGCCAAAGAAATGTGGGAGAGACTTCGCATCACCCATGAAGGAACTAACCAAGTCCGGGAGACAAAGATCAACATGCTTCTTCATGACTATGAAATGTTTGTCATGAAGGAAGGTGAGTCTATTTCCATTATGCTTGATCGTTTTGCAGAAATCATAAATGAATTAGGCAACCTCGGAAAGCATATGAAGGATAGTGAGAAGGTGAAGAAGATTCTTCGCTCTCTATCGAAAGAATGGGATTTGCAAGTCACCGCTATTATGGAATCCAAGGATCTCAATCACTTGGAATTCAACGCCTTAGTGGGATCTCTCATCAACTATGAGATCATTCTAAAATCAAGAGGAGGAAAAGGTAAGTCACAAAAGTCAATTGCTTTAAAAGCTAATGTTTCTTCTCTTGATGAAAGTGACAAAGAAATAGATGAAGAAGAAGAAGATGAAGAAATATCAATGTACGCTAGAAATATAAGGAAGTTCAAGGGACTTCTCAAAAATCGAAGAAAAGAATTAAGTGACGGAAGAAATGGAGAAACGAAGAAGTATACTGTAGAAAGAAGGTCTAAAGGCTATCAAGAAAAGAAAAATTCAAATCTCCAGAAAAATGACAAAGGGAAAAAGAAAGCTAACCTTATAGCCACGTGGAGTGATGATGAGGAAGCATATCAAAGCAATGATGAAAACAACCTAGCGCTTATGGCCAATAGCTCCTCAACAAGTGATGATAAAGATGAGGTAACTTTCATTGATCAAGATCTGATAGATTCTTTTAATGCTTTACAAATTGATTTTGAAGAAGCTATTGAAATCAACAAGAAATTAAGAAAGAAAATAAGGGAATTGGTTGCTAAAATAATGCTTTACATGAGACGATTGATGATTTAGATTGTCCTAAGGAAGATCATTCTACATGCCTTGCTGAAAAAGAAAATCTTACTAATGAACTTGGTAGACTTAGAAAGGAGTTTTCTTATGTGGTTGGAAAATTTGCTGGTGGAAATGCAAAGTTTGAAGAGATGTTGTCTTTACAAAGATATTCTATTTCTAAACATGGTTTGGGATATGATCCTTATAATAGAGATTGTTCTTTAATTTCCAAATTTACCAAGGACGGAAAAGTTGCTCAATGTGCTAGATGCTTGAAAGATGGTCATATAGAAATTGTATGCAAAAGTATTAGGAGATGTATCAAAGTTAAGAAAATTTGGGTGATTAAAGGTACAACACCACCTAATGTGGTCTATATGACTAACCAAAATGGACCCAAGATGGCTTGGGTACCAATGAAAAGAAAGGATCTTGCAGTTGTAGGTACAAGCAAGGAATGAAGATCCACCAAGCACATGGTACACTGATAGTGGAAGTTCAAGGCATATGAGTAGAGACAACAACAAAGTCAACTTATGTGGGTCAATAAGTCGACCTATGATATACACAACCTTTGGGAATGAAGAAATTTCAGGATAAGTCGACTTATGGAGGTAAACAAGTCGACTCATGTCTACACAGATTCTTATGCTATTTCAAGAGTGTGGTGCTTATTATGACTTTCTGATATTTGTATTCATTGTTGGATTGTTATGTAATGACTATTGCCTTTATTTGTGTTTGTTGTTTTGTTTGTTTATGGACTGCATTGTGACTATTTTTCATTTTTCATATTGGTTTTTTAATTATGACAAAAGGGGGAGTAATATTGGAAATTGATAATTGGTATCTTTTAGTCACCGTCATTTGATTGAGGGGGAGTGTGTTTGATTTGAGACTATTTGTGTTTGATGACCTGTTACTCTATTTAATGTGATTGCGATAATTTTTCATATTTCATATTTGTTGGTTTGTATTAGTTGTTTTGATTATGACAAAAAGGGGGAGAAAAATAAGAAATTGATATTCTTTAGTCACTTGATTAAGGGGGAGTTTGTTTTTACAAAGTTATTAAATTCAATGATTGAGGGGGAGACTTCTAACCAAAATGACAAGGTATAAAAACCTTGATCAATGTTCTTTGTTTTCATTTTTTAAACAATTTCTAAGTATTTTGTCATTATCAAAAAGGGGGAGATTGTTGGACCAATGGTGGTTGACAAATTAATTCCACTTATGTTTTGATAATAATAAAATGTATAGAATTGGTTAAGAAATTGTTTCAGGTATTTTGGGATTGATATTCAATGAAAGAATTGTACAAATCAAGATGGAAGTTTCCTATACAAGTTATTTATGTCAACACAAGTCAACTAACATCATACAAGTCGACTTATCGTGGACCACAAGTCGACTTACACATCACAAGTCGACTTATAGAAGAGCGGACATGCAAGTTTACGTAAAATGTTGTCATAAATCGACTTATACAACTCGACAAGTCGACTTATGGTCACAAGTCGACTTATACAACTCGACAAGTCGACTTATGGGTACAGCACATTAATTCTAACGGTCCAATTAGCCAAAAATGGAAGGGAGATTGTTAAGGAACGGTCATAACAATCATGCAACGGCTATATGGGTTCCCAACAGCTATATTTCTTCAAGTATAAATAGAGGATGATGGAAGAAGAGTACACACAAGTTCTAGAAGCCAAAATACTCTTATCTTGCTCCAAATTGCTCATCATTGTTCTTACTTTGTTTACATTTGTATTGAGCACTTATTCTTAGATCTTTATCCTATTTCTTTTACAAATTGAGTGACTAGTGAAAGGTCACGTGTGAGGTAGCTTAAGCTGGGAATCAAGTATTGTTGATAGGATTTGTGTCGGAAGACAAATCATCTGTAAAGGTTGCTTGAGTCAGAAATCAAGCGGTATTGGTAGGATTTGTGCCGGAAGACAAATCAAGTGTAAAGGTAGCTTGAGCCGAAAATCAAGCGGGATTGTAAGAGTTCACACTGAACTACAAAGTGTGTAATAAAGTGGTTTGCATAATCCTAAGTGGGAGCTTAGGTAGAGGACGTAGGTCTTAGCACCGAACCTCTATAAAAACAGTGTTTGATCTTCTTCCCTACTCTTTGTATTTAAATTTGTTTAAATTACTATTGTGTGAATTAACTTCTGATTTTATTGTAGAAATTCTCAAAAAGATTTAAAGATCTATTCAACCCCCCTTCTAGATCGCTTACAATTCTTGTCCGACAGATAAGATAATGAAATGTTCAAAATAGCCTCCCTCAACGTCGTAGATGAAACCTAAAACAAACAAACAAAACTCCATTGATAAACCGCAGGTCTCCTGCTTCGTTCGACTTCATCTCCACTGATAAAGGTGAGGTTTTTTGTTTTCTCTTTAAGGAACGATACTCTTTTTTGACAAAAAGACAGTTAAATAAAGATACACCTAATGATTTTCAAAATTGATCAGAGTTAGACATAATCGCACCCAAAACAAAAGCTTGAATAATGGATCCGTAGTTAACCGAGGTATTGCAGTAATTCAAATGATGCAAGGCTACTTGTACAAGGGAGGATATAGATTCTTGTTGCAATCTACTTTCCCAACTTAAGGTTCAACCTTTTCTTCTCCAATCCCTAATCTTCCCTTTTTTGCTATTATTTTAGAAGAAGAGTTGAACCAGATATTATTGAGACTGGTTGTTTTTTGTTTTCTTTGTAGGTTTTGTTAATGGGATTTAAAAGCTTGCTGCCACTCTTCGAGGATACTCCTAATTCTATTCGTGATTTGACAATTGCAAGTAATTGTTCTTTAGGAAAATATTTCTCTTTGCTTTTCTTAGTTAAAACCAAAAGGGTTTTTTATTTGATGTTGTAAATTGTTGTAAGAAAATAAATTAGAGATGACAGTAGATTTGGTGGGCTTTGAATTTTAGTTTTGAATTGGAAATACTCACTTTGGGTAGTTTGTTGCACTGAACTAGTGGAGTCGTTACTCTTTTTTGTTCTTTATGTTTGTTTTTGAGAATATATTTTCATATGTTATTTTCAACTTTTGAAAAATTTTAGGGGATATATATGAGCATGTAGTTCTTTTAAGTGTGAAGATTGGTGATCAAGATGCTTTTGAACGAGACTTCTTTCAGTTGAAGCCATACTACACAGATGCCGGGTAACTTGTCAATAGGCTTTTAGTAACTCTTTTGCTAATTACTAAATTTAAGTTTAAACACATAATTGAACTGGCACTAGTTGTTAGTCAACAATTTCTATGTAGAATGCTTTCTTGTTACTCCATGACCAGTTCATATTTTTCAAAATGACATGGTAAAAATGACTTCGACTATGTTATTGTCACATTTGACTGTAAAATAGATTCTATTTAGTTTGTTATGTTGACCATGACTACCTTTTTGAACTATCAGAAGAAAGAATTACAAATTACTATTAGATATTAATTTCATGTTCAGATCACTTGTTCTTATTTCATTTTTCCCTTTTTTTGGAGCAGGAGCTGCCTCCCTCCATCTGCTCAGGAGCATATGATCTTGGGCCTCAATCTCTTGAGGCTTCTTGCATAGAATAGAATTGGAGAATTCCATACTGAGTTGGAACTACTCTCACCAAGCACTTTGGAGAATCCATGTATCAAGCATGCTGTGGAATTGGAGCAATCCTTGATGGAAGGGGCTTATAACCATGTCCTAAATGTAAAACAAAATGTACCGTACAAGGGCTATGACTACTTGAATGGCCATCTCCATGTGTTTGCTTTACTAAACTTTGCTACTTTGGGATTTCTTATAGGCCTTGTGTGTAAATTCTCATTGAAAGAAATTTGTCTAGATGATTGAACTTGTGCCAATTATTAAACTGTAAGTGGGATGTTTTGACACAAATTCTAAGAGTTGGCATCTCCATCTTTGACCTAATTTATTATAGCCTTTTGCTAAATCAAGGAAAGAAATTCTAAGACTTGGAGGTAAGGGCATAATTTCTGTTTTTACCTGGCCTTGAATGCTTCATCTAGAGGATTGAGATACACATCTTTGACTCCTATCAAGCTCTTCTTTAGCCTTGTTGACTGCCTGCAAGGAGTTTCCAATAGAAAATATGTTGAGTTGTTTGAGATGTCTCTAGAATTTGTTTTTTCCTGTTAGGTTTTGTGTAATCTTTTAGCTTCTAAAGTGGTTTTCTTTTTGGTGATATGAGATGGTTTTTTTGAACATTTTTCTATGTTTTTGGATTGGAATACAAATGATCTACCATTTTTTTAGTCTTTTTACCTCAATCATACTGCATATTTAGGTTGCTGAAGGAAATAACTTCCCTAAACAAAGTTTCTTTGTTGGATATGATCCTGGAAGCGAGTTTCAATTTATTCTTAATAATTTATTTTATTATATCATTTGCAGGGATGAAATAGCTGGATGCAGTGAGAAGGCTTATGACTATCTTTCTCTGACTGATGCCCAGCAAATGTTGCACTTTTCTTCTGATCATGAGCTTTTGCAATATATCAAAGAGGTAAAAATTTGTGTTCTGGAATACTGATTTTTTATAGTGATCATGTAGCGTATGAATAAGCTTATGAATAAGGTCATTTTGATTGTTGATTTTCATTTTGGATTACGTCAACTACCTAGCAATGACAGAAGTTTATAGTTTGGATTGTTGGAACCTCAGGAAAGGATTTGGTGGGACTATAAGGAAAACTGGCTTTTGTTAAATTGTTAGGACATACATCAGTAAGCTTAAGAAAGTATGAACAAGCTGTTGATGTGCCACTTTTGTGTGTCTCACATAAATTTTGTTTAATATTGAGTTAATATAGAAATTTTTTTGGTTTGTCCAGGAACATCCAGAATGGGAGATAAAGAACGGAATAGTAATTTTCCAAAAGGCCAAAGAATCTGCTCCTTGCAAGGAAATACCATCTTTGCAACTCATCAACCAGACACTTAGCTATGCAAGAGAGTTTTAGCGGATTGTGTAGATTACTAAATCAAGGGTATCAACTTAATATTCAAATTAAAGTTTTTCTTTTGAGATAACAAGTGCAATATTTGTCTTCGTTGGACGTTAAGTAGGGATTTTCACAAATTGGGATGAAGTGAAATTGGTAACTGAGGGCTCTCCTAATGCTAGATTCAAGGGGTTTCGGACCTTGGTTGAAACAGAAAGTGCTTATGCCATGGATCAAAATAGGTGCAGTAGTCTAAACGAAGAAATTATTCCTATAACCAATGAACCCTCATCAATCTTGCATCAATTTCCATTGCCAACAACTGAAGAACCAAATGAAGTTGCTACTTTAAAGCAAGAAATGGCTTGGAGTCAAGGATTTTTACTAATTGCCATTGGAGTCATTTTGGGAATTATTATTAAGGACATTCTTAATAAAATTTAAGACTTGAATGTAATTAAATTCATGAATGCTTAGATGCTTAATTAAATTATTATGTATTAGAATTTTTGGTTGTCGAGTTATTTGAACTTATTATGTAATTAATTCTATGAATGTTTAGATGTTTTATTAAATTATTTTGCCCTAAATAATGTTTATAATAATAATAATAATAATAATAAGATAATTAATTTTATTTCAGTTACCTATAATAATAATAATAATAATAATAAACTAATAATAATAATAATAATTATTATTATTATTATTATTATGATGATGATGATGATGATGATGATGATGATCATAATAATAATAATAATAATAATAATAATAATAATAATAATAATAATAATAATAATAATAATAATAAGATAAATAATTACGGATAAAATTAATAATAATAATAATAATAATAATAATAATAATAATAATAATGATAATAATAATAACTACTTATAATGATAATTAATAATAATAGTAATTACAATAATTAATTATTATTATTATTATAATTATTGTTATTACAAAATAATAATAATAATAATAATTATTAATAATAATAATAATTAATAATAACAACATTAATAATACGATAATTCATTTCAGTATAATATTAATAATAAAAATAACAATAAAATACTAATAATAATCGGTTCAAAATTTATAATAATAATAAGATAATTAATTTTCTTAGAGTTACAAATGCACTTCAAATAAATATTGATACAATTATAAAATAATCAATAAATTACATCTTTTCAATATATTATACTACAGGGGCATTTTCGTCATTAACACTATTTATTGTTCTGTCTATTGCAACCAAACACATTTTTGTCTTAAGGACGGGAACAATTTTCTCTATTTTATCCACCGCAACTAAACACCTCACTGTCTTCAATTTTTGTTCTATTTCGTCTTCAGATTTCTGTCTCATCCTGTCTCTGCATGTTGAAGACGCTAACTAAACAGACAATAAGTACCTAAATCAATAGTAAGTAATAATACATCCCCTTTTTTTTATAGATTTAGAATTTAGGAGGGGGTTTGGCATAATTTTATCAAGATTTATTTATATGTTGGCTAAATGAGATTTTGGTTTAATAGGTTTGGTGGAAAAATGGTTTTTGATTAGGTCTTGTGACCCAAATCCTATTTTGTTGCTATGGTGATGACATCTAAGGTTTCAGCCATAAATGCTAGTGGTAGTGAATTTCATTTCTGATGTAGCAATAGTAAATGCATGGAAGATTTAAAACTTCTACTCATGGTTCATAAGTTTTGCTCAAAGATTTAAAAATGTTAATACAATTATTAGATGATCAATATCTATGATAAAGGATTCACAGTCTAAGGCCAAGCCATTTAGCATGAACACGATGAGATCTTGCTCTTTAACATGAACTCTAATCATGCCTAACTCTTTGAGGGTTTAATTTTTTTTTCAAGATAAGTAGTAATTGACATATCTCCTTTTATTGATAGTACGAAGGTAACAACAAAGTAGTGATTAGTATACAACTGACTATTAAAGAAGTGCTTCTCCAAAATGGTAAAAAGGTCATAAGCAGTAGTATAACTGAGGAATAAAAATTTAATTGAGGTTGAGAGAACATTTTACTAGTCTATCTTGATTCTTGCTTTAATCAAGTTAAAAATTCAATAGGATTAGTGTCTTATTTCGAGTAAGATTATGCTATTTACATACCCAAAAAGGTTATAATCAAGTAAAAAAACCTCAACTTGGTGTTTAAGATAGTTTGAATGATAATAAAGTGATACTTTCCGTTAGTAATTGTTGGTATATAATAGCGGTTAGGTGTGTTTCTATTTATAGCCTAGTTAAGGCGAAAATTTAAAACTAGGTCTAAAGTGGGCTTTTAATACTATAAAAAAAAGCTTTTGTATGAGAGAAGAAGAATTGTATTCATTGTATGATTTATGCAAGGCAAGATGCCTTTATATAGATGAATCACTTTAGAGAAAATAAGTAAAGATAAATACAAAATAACTTATCAAATTTACAAGATAAACTTATTCTAGTCAATAAGATAAGGATACTTAACATAATCTATAGGATAAGAATAGGATTAGTACTTAATTATTATCCTTATCATTGATAACAAACTATGAATAGCAATTTATAACAAACCTGGTAGTTATCAGCACCCTTGAAACTATAAGATATGTCATATAAGTAATAGAGAGAAGGAAATCTTTAAAGATTCAAAACATACACATCTACTTTAGATTAACTATAAGAAAGTTTTGTTCTTTAGAATTAGTGTCAATGTAATTCTTGATTTTAAATTTTCTAGACTTATATTAATTTGACTTATAAAAAGTATTAAGGTTTAATCCTATATTTAAATTTTAAAACTTAAGTTAATAAGTGTATTTAAATGACAAAATCAATCTTTAAACAATTCAAATTTTCAATATATTTACATGAGTTTTGAAATCACATATTTAAGTATAAGTTTTATAATATAATGGGTCCAAAATATTATTTTGTATTTATCATAATATATATAGATGACTCTTAATATGGATTTACTTATAGTAACTCATAACATAGATAATCCATTAACTTATGATGTAGATAATTAAATAGCCAAATTTAAATGTATAATTCCAAAAGGTAAAAGGTATAATTTGTCCCACAATATTTCACAAAATGTCTAAATATATCTTTGTCATTATATATGGTACCATAAATAATCCATTAACTTATGTTGTAGATAATTAAATAGCCAAATTTAAATGTATAATTCCAAAAGGTAAAAGGTATAATTTGTCCCACAATATTTCACTAAATGTCTAAATTAATCTTTTCATTATATATGGTACCATAAATAATCCATTAACTTATGATGTAGATAATTAAATAACCAAATTTAAATGTATAATTCCAAAAAGGTAAAAGGTAGAATTTGTCCCACAATATTTCACAAAATGTCTAAATATATCTTTGTCATTATATATGGTACCAACTAACCCCTTAACATTTGTAAAATAGAATAACTTGTCCTAAAAATAGTCTCTTCATTAGCTTTCCCTTAGTTGGATGTGATGCTCTTGTGATTTAAAAATACTTGGCCTAATAGATCAACAAATATGCTAATCTAGCAATTCTTATGTCATTTATGGGTTTGAAGTAGTCCCTCAAGAACTGTCACGTGCACGTTGACCCAAGTATAAGCTTCTCCCGCCTGCCCGCTAGTGACATGGAGCTCCCTCAAGGACTCCCTCAAGAATTTTACGGCTACACAGGACCATTATATGGGAATGTGTAGTGCGTCATGAATTTGGACATACCCAAACCATTCTGTTGTGCTTATGTGCTTATGATCTGTTAACACGTTTGATGCATACATGATTTAAAATTGCTCATGAATTGTTTGAAAATCAAGCATTTTGAGATGATGATATCTACATGTGAAATTTCTATGGTTTCGAAAATGTACAATAGCAATGAGTTTTGAAATAGTTTTGCATGTTTTCTTTATTATAAATATGTTACCCACGAGCTGTATAGCTCACCCCCATTCTCCTCCCCATATTCAGGTGATGAGCAAGAGATCGAGTAAAACAAGAGTTACGGCATCACTCCAAATTGTCATATTTTTGTATTTTCAAGTTATATTTTTGGAATTCAAGGCTTTAGTCACATTTCAAGTTTTATTAGTTCAAGTGTATTTTGTATTTTTGGTTCTTGAACTCAAATGATGTATTATGGCTTGAAATGCCATTAAAGCTTTGTAAAACTCTTCTTTTGGTTATCAATGAGATATGGTTGATATTGTTTTAGCTTCAAACTTTTGCATTGAATCATTTTACCATGAGAATAAGATTTTATAAGATTGCTTGAGTGTATGCTTAAGTTTGCTTTTTGAGTTTATTTTGGGTTGTGTTGTTTTGATGAAAATGGCTAAAAATTTTAAGTTATTGGTTCTGTGGGAAAAGGCTTTCGCAGTGACGAGACAATTTGCTCGCCACGACGAAGATTAAATCGCGGGTTCACCGCGGTGTAAGTTCCCGAAAGGCTTTGCCGCGACAAAACAACATACGCCCCAGCGATGCCCACCTTTGCTTCCGAGGGACTTTTCCTTTAAATTTTCAATTTCTAAGTCTTCCCTCAACGCTCAAGCATCACGCTTCCGTGTCTGACGTTGGGCTCTGGAAACGGGGTCCAATATGTTGTGGTATTAGAGCGACTAGGTTTAGGTCCAGGTTTGCATTGCATTATTTTAAATGAACAACTTGTATTGTTTTAAATTGTTCTACACAATTTGAATTGTTTTATATGATTTGAACTATTTTTACATACTTTAAATATTGTTTTGCTTGAACTAAAGGTTTTCATAGGTTTTATATTGAAGGAGTGAAAATGCCGCCTCGAAAGAGAACTCGAGGAGCTATGAATCGATCTCATTCTCGCCAAGGGAGCACGGATGAATCCCATGTCCCACAAGATGCTAGGACACATTCTGCTCTGAATTTTGAGGCTCCTAGTTTGCAACAAGAAGTGCCTCTACCGCCTCCTCCTATGCCTCAAGCAAATCCCATAGATTCGAGTTTCTTTCAAGCCTTTGCTCTGACTTTCATGTATGCCATGGGTCAAAGGTCTCAGGTTCTGATGCAAGCTCCAGTAGACAGGAGTGGACAGTATAACAAGCTCCATAAGTTTGGGGATGTGGATTTCAATGGAACGACAAATCCAGAAGAGGATGAAGCCTGGTTGAAGAGGACCGAGAGGGTTCTATTTCAGATGAAGTGCTCAGATGAGGAGAAGTTAGACTATACAGTTAGTTTGTTAAAGGGAGATGCATTTCATTGGTGGGAGTCAGTACCCCACAGTCAAGTTGTGCCTTCGGTGCTGACATGGAGAGACTTTGTGGAAGTGTTCAGGAAGAAGTACCTCTCCAGGGTTTATGTACAAGAGAAGGCCAGGGATTTTATGAACCTCACACAGAGGGACATGAGTGTGAGTGAGTATGAGTTGAAGTTCACACAGCTTTCCCGATATGCAGCCAACATTGTGGCGACTGAGGAAGATAAACGTCGTAAGTTTGAGGGAGGTCTTCATTTGGGGATCAAGGAGAAAGTCTTGATCTACAACTTCTATGACTACCAACAATTGGTGGATGCTACACTCCAGGCTGAAAAACTGGAGAATATAAGAAATGAAGTAAGCAGGAAGAGGAAGAACAAGGAGTAATCTTCTAAGAAAGGAACGAGTGCTCCAATGCCTGAGAGGAGCACAAGGAGTTATCACATACAGAGTGAAGTGGGTAGCAGTGGCTCTACCAGGAAGAAACAAGTAAAGGAAGTATCAGGGCAAGCCTCTAATGTGGGAGGCACTGGAAGAGTAGGAAGGAGTAGGTACACAAACCCCCAATGTGAGCATTGTGGGAAACTTCACCAAAGAGAGCGCTTTAAGTTAATTGGAGTCTGTTTTCGATGCAGAGAGAAGGGAAATATGATCATGGATTGTCTACAGGTACCGAGACAAGAGGGGTCACAGTTTCAAGCCCCGAGACGAGCAAAAACAGTGGAAACCAGGTCAATTACTGAGGTAGGCAGCTCTGGAACTGCAAGGAAGGCTATTCCTCCAGGAAGGCCAAGGGGTCAGGCATAGGCAAGGGTGTTTGCCATGACTAGGGAGGAAGCTGCAGCTGCACCTGAGGTTGTCACAGGTATGACTCAAATATTTGATTCAGCAGTATATGTTTTAATTGATTCTGGTTTCATGCATTCTTTTGTTTCTGCAAGCATAGCATTGCATGGTCTGAATTCAGTGCCTTTGGATAATCCTTTGCTTGTTAGTACTCCTTTAGGGAGGAATGTGGTGATCAGTAAGGTATATAAGGGTTGTGAACTCTTCATTGATGGTGCTAGATTGGTAGTGGACTTACTACCTCCAGACCTAAAAGGGTTAGATGTCATACTGGGAATGGATCCTATGGAGAAATATCTGGTGAAGCTTGATTGTGGCCTAAAAGAGGTGAGATTTGATTTGGGCAACAGTGAGAAGGTGATTTTTAAAGGGGACAGGAAAACACCATCGCCAAGACTTATTTCGGCTATGCTAGCTAATAGAATGATGGGCAAGGGGTGTGAAGCCTTCTTGGAACATGTTATGGATACCGATGTGAATGAAGGGAAGTTAGAGGATTTTTCGATTGTGAGGGAGTTTCCAGATGTGTTCCCAGAGGAATTACTAGGTTTGCCACCGGTGAGCAAAATCGAGTTTGCCATCGACTTGAATCCCAGAATCGCACCTATTTTAGTACCACCTTATAGGATGGCTCCAGCTGATTTAAGAGAGTTAAAGGAATAGTTGGAGGAACTGTTAGAGAAGTGGTATGTTAGACCGAGTTCGTCACCTTAGGGAGCGCCGGTTTTGTTTGTCAAGAAAAAAGATGGAACATGGCGGATGTGTATTGACTATCGGAGACTCAACAAGGTGACAATTAAGAACAAGTATCCTCTGCGACGAATAGATGATCTGTTTGACTAGCTGCAGGGAGCAAGGGTCTTCTCCAAGATTGATCTTAGGTCAAGCTATCATCAGCTCAGAATCAAGGAGTATGATGTAAGTAAGACAGTCTTCAGGAATCGGTATGGGCATTATGAGTTTTTAGTCATGCCATTTGGTTTGACCAATGCTCCAGCTGCTTTCATGGATCTTATGAATATGGTCTTCAAGGAGTATCTGGATCAGTTTGTCATAGTGTTTATAAATGACATTCTGGTGTATTTCAAGAGTGAAGAAGAACATAAGGAGCATCTCAGGATTGTATTGCAGACATTGAGGGAGAAGGAGCTTTATGCTAAGTTCATCAAGTGTGAGTTTTGGCTTCATGAGGTGACATTCCTTAGACATGTGATTTCGCAAGATGGTGTACATGTTGATCCGAGGAAAGTTGGAGCAGTGGTGAATTGATATGCACCCAAGACAGTGATAGACGTGAGGAGTTTTCTGGGTCTGGCAGGTTATTACAGGAGGTTTGTGGAAGGATTCTCCATAATAGCTGCTCCGATGACTAAGTTATTGAGGAGGAATCAGAAGTTTATCTAGAGTGATGAATGCTAGAAGAGCTTTGAGGAGCTCAAACACAGATTAACAAGTGCTCCGGTTTTGATTATGCCTATTGGAGATGAGGGGTATACAGTGTATAGTGATGCTTCGAGGAAGGGTCTAGGTTACGTATTGATGTAGGGAGACAGGGTGATAGCTTATGCTTCACGGCAACTGAAGCCATATGAGTTGAATTATCCGACCCATGATTTAGAATTGGCAGCAGTGATCTTTGCCTTGAAAATTTGGAGGCATTATCTATATGGGTTTCAGACGAGGATCTTTACTGATCATAAGAGTCTCAAGTACTTACTAAGCCAGAAAGAACTAAATTTGAGACAGAGAAGGTGGATTGAATTGCTTAAGGATTATGACTTGCTGATTGAGTACCATCCAAGGAAGGCAAATGTAGTGGCAAATGCTTTGAGTAGGAAATCCTCAATATCCCATATTCGGATAGTTTATTTGCCTTTATTGGAAGAGGGCCAAGCTCAAGATAAGCTTGAAGTAGGAGGAACCAAATTGCCTTCTAGCTAACTTCAGAGTGAGGCCAATATTCAGGGAGAACGTTATGGAGTTACAGGCACTGGATGCAGGATTAAGCAAGCTTCAAGAAGAAATTCAGAATGGAAAGAATTCTGAATTAGTAGTGAGGGATGATGGGCTCATGATAGTAAGAAACAGACTTTGTATTCCAGATGTCAAAGAGGTGAAGGATGAGATTTTGGATGAGGCACCCAATACGTCTTATGTCATGCACCCAGGTAGCACCAGGATGTATAGGGATTTGAGATAGCATTTTTAGTGGAAGGGCATGAAGAGGGATGTAGCAGAGTATGTAAGTAAGTGTCTAGTGTGTCAGCAAGTCAAGGCTGAACACCAGGCACCTTCAGGCAAGTTAAGGCCATTGTCCATTCCTGAGTGGAAGTGGCAAAGGGTAACCATGAATTTTTTGATGGGTTTACCCAAAACCAGTAGGAAGCATGATGCTATATGGGTTATTGTGGATCGGTTGACGAAGTCAACCCATTTTTTGGCAATTAAACAGACTGATTCTTTACATATGCTAGCAAAGAAGTACATTGATGAGATAGTGAGATTACATGAGATTCTGGATTCTATAGTTTCCGATAGAGACCCTCGGTTTACTTCGAGATTTTAGGGAAGCATGCAAAAAGCTTTAGGAACCAGACTGAATTTTAGCACTACTTTTCATCCTCAGACGGATGGTCAGTCTGAGAGGACCATTCGGACACTTGAGGGAATGCTTGGAGTGTGTGTTATGGATTTCAAAGGAGCTTGGGATGAGCATTTGCCATTGGTCGAATTTTTTTATAATAATTCATACCATTTGAGCATTCAGATGGATCCTTACGAAGCACTGTATGGAAGGAGGTGTAGAACTCCGATATATTGGGATGAAGAAGGAGAGAGGAAACTGATAAGACCAGAATTGTTTCAGATGATAGTTGATAAAGTCAATATGGTTAAGCAACGGCTTAAGGCATCTTAGGATATAATGAAGAGCTATACTGAGGCACAGTGGTTCTTAAGACGTCTCCTTGGAAAGGAGTAATGAGGTTTGGCAAGAAGGGCAAGTTGAATCCGAGATATGTGGGTCCTTATGAAATTATTGACAGGATTGGACCACTAGCCTACAGGTTAGCGTTACCTCCGGAATTGTCTCAAATCTATGATGTCTTTCATGTCTCCATGCTGAGGAGGTATAGATCGGATCCTTTTCATATCATTCAGACCACTGAGGTTCAGTTGAGAGATGATTTGGGTTATGAGAAGACTCCAGTGGAGATTTTAGACACTAAGGAAAAGGTCCTCAGGAACAAGACGATTCAGCTAGTTAAAGTCCTGTGGAGAAACCATTCGGTGGAAGAGGCCACGTGGGAGCCATTTGAAGCCATGAAGGAGAAGTATCCACAACTCTTTGATGACTCAGGTAATAATTTCGAAGACGAAATTCTTTTAAGAGGGGGAGAAATGTTAGCCCCCAAATTTTTATTGATTTTATTAAGTATGAATTGATTTGATTATATGGTTTTTCTAGATAAATTATTTTGTTTAAAGTTTAATTAGCATGTCATTGATTGGAGGATTTATTGCTTATATTGGTGGAATTGGAAGTATGAAATGGAGAAATTAAGATTAAGTTAGGGTATAGTATGGTGTAAGTGTAAAAGAAGAAGTAAAAATGTATAAGGGAAAAATTGGAAGATCACTTAAGTTTGAGAGGCTAAGGCATTACATGGAGGGGAATAATGGACATTTGACGATCATTAGGAGTGGAAATTAGAAGAAGAAAAATAAAAAGAAGAGGGAAAGAAGAGAGTGTCATGGAAGAGAGGAAGAAAAGAGAGAAAAGCTAGGGTTTTGAGATTCTTGAAGAATTTGAAGTTTCAACAAGTAGTATGAGTTTATTCCATCTTGTTTTGGTTAAATGAAACCCCAAATATAACTTAACATCTGTGGGAAGTGTTAGTGAATGAAATATGCAAGTGTTCTCTTTTAGGGTTAGTGATCAAAGATAGATTTTGATGTTTTGTTAATGATTTTGGGTTTGAATGAGCTTAGAAATGAAGTATAAAAGTTGGTTTAGGGTTTAGATGTGTTATATTTGAAAGATGGGAGGAATATGGTTGAAGAATGTGGGAAAAATAGGTTTTGGGAGGATTTTGGTTTCGCACGTCGCGACCTACGTATGCGCACGTTGTGGACCGCGCCACACATCACGACGCGCTCCATCATCCTCGCCTCGGCAAGTGGCCATTTTCCTGTACCGATATATTTTGGTATTTTGGACATAACGTTTTCTGTAGATGTCCAAATGAGTTGATTTTTTATTCTTTCTAAACTAGAGCCATAGGGCTAAAAGTTTTGTGAAGCAATGAAATTGAAATTCAGTCTCTAAGAATATCTAATTTTTTTATGGAAGTTGAGCAAAGAATTTTTGTTTCAGCATAAGTTATAGTTCGAATTGTTAAAGTATGACTTTCTGATTTCTACACCAAATTGAATAAAATTTTCGTTGTTATTTAAGGAAATCAATTGAGGCAAGAGGAGCAAGTGGAATAAGAGGAAAGACATTCCTAAGCAAGTTTGTAAGAAAGGAACTCAAGGTGGGTAGACGTTTATAATAGAGTAAATAAGCCACTCATTGTTTTCTTCAAAACAAGGAAGCTTTATGATTTAAATTGCATCATCAATGTTGCCTTTATTTCTTTTTGAATGAATTGTGAAATATGTCATATGTTTGCTATATGAATTGTGTGATGTTTTATGAAAGTGTTTGCCATTTGAAAAGAACGCACGTTTATACAATCATGTTTTCAAGACATATGTCAAGTATATGAAAAGCAAGTTTTCAAGAAAATGTGCCATTTTGGGCAACAAGTTCACAAGATTTTGAACTATATATGTTATGTGGGTTTGTGGTAGTCCCTCAAGAACTGTCATGTGCACGTTGACCCAAGTATAGGCTTCTCCCTCCTGCCCGCTAGTGGCATGGAGCTCCCTCAAGGACTCCCTCAAGAATTTTACGGCTACACAAGACCATTATATGGGAATGTGTAGTGCGTCATGAATTTGGACTTACCCAAACCATTCTGTTGTGCTTATGTGCTTATGATATGTTAACACGTTTGATGCATACATGATTTAAAATTTTTCATGAATTGTTTGAAAATCAAGCATTTTGAGATGATGATATCTACATGTGAAATTACTATGGTTTCGAAAATATACAATGGCAATGAGTTTTGAAATAGTTTTGCATGTTTTCTTTATTATAAATACGTTACCCACGAGCTTTATAGCTCACCCCCATTCTCCTCCTCCTATTCAGGTGATGAGCAAGAGATCAAATAAGTCAAGAGTTACGGCATCATTCCGAATTGTCATATTTTTGTATTTTCAAGTTATATTTTTGGAATTCAAGGCTTTAGTCACATTTCAAGTTTTATTAGTTCAAGTGTATTTTGTATTTTTGGTTCTTGAACTCAAATGATGTATTATGGCTTGAAATGCCATTAAAGCTTTGTAAAACTCTTCTTTTGGTTATCAATGAGATATGGTTGATATTGTTTTAGCTTCAAACTTTTGCATTGAATCATTTTACCATGAGAATAAGATTTTATAAGATTGCTTGAGTGTATGCTTAAGTTTGCTTTTTGAGTTTATTTTGGGTTGTGTTGTTTTGATGAAAATGACTGAAAATTTTAAGTTATGGGTTCTGTGGGAAAAGGCTTTCGCAGTGACGAGACTATTTGCTCGCCGCGGTGAAGATTAAATCACGAGTTTGCCACGGCGTAAGTTCCCGAACAACTTTGCCGCGGTGAAACAACATACGCCGCGGCAATGCCCACCTTTGCTTTCGAGGGAGTTTTCTTCTAAATTTTCAATTTCTATGTCTTACCTCCAAGCCCAAGCCTCATGCTTTCGTTTCCGATGTTGGGCTCTAGAAATGGGGTCCAAATGAATTAATTGGGAGCAAAAACGAATATATTAATTGAAGTGGAAAACTCTTGAGAATTAATTTCACTAATTTAATCTCCTATGCAAGATTAAAGGAAATTATTGGATAGTTATCTTACTAAAATTAACATTTGGGTTCTAAATGAACTCAAATAATGAACTAATCTAACTTTCATATTTAACAAGTTATTATCTGAATTAATTATGGAAAACTGACAACTAATTACCACCTAGGTTAATATATTTCTAATTCTTAAACTAAACATCAAATTTCTTCTCTTGATCCTTCATTTAATACCGACATTATGCAAAGATTGATCATACTTTTACTTCCATTCAGTTCAAAAACTATAGCAACATCAGACAACAACACAGTCCCTCAATCATGCATATTTGATTAAAGTAACTACATCAATCCTGATGAAAAAGAGATCAACCCATCACAAAAATAACAAGATTCATTATATTCAAATACTTCAATCCTAACTTTATCAGTATAAGAGAAGTATTTAAGTAGTAAACAAAGTAAATATGTAACTCCCCACTCCCGCTCGACCCGAACCCGACATCGACGGTAATATCCGAGTTCGTGTGATCGCGGCTTTGTCGATTCGACCTTACGATCGATCCTTAGAAACCGGTCAAAAATAATAATTCCAAAGATTGCAATACAGGATGCAGCCTTGGGTCGTCTCACTTAATTGAAACCAAGTGAAAAAGGTCTAAGCTAGCCTACTTACCAAAAATTGCAATCAAAGTTGATAAAATGGGGGTTTTGGTCATTGAAAGAACTAAAGAAATTTAACTAAATTGAAGGCAAAAGTGTAAAAAGTATATTTTTGGATTTTATGGAATTAAATGAAATTATAAATTTGAGTAACAAGAAAATGATAATAAATCCTCTTGAAAATGAGCTTAGGCTATCATGGTTCAAAACAATTTTTGGGAAGTGAAATTTACTAAGTTTTCAAATATCAACCTTAAAGACTTCTCCTCAAGTCCAGGATCTTGATCAATGAACTCCGTTTCTCAAGATCCCATTAAGTGCTCTAAAGCCTTAGAAACTTAAGGGATTCTTTAAGTCCAAGGTTTTAATCAACGAACTCCGTTAACTAAAACCTTGTTAAATGCATCTTAGTGTGTGAAATGGACAAGCTAATGCAATTGGTCAATTGGTTTAACCACAATCTCATTATCAAACACAACTAGGTAGATAAAGAGGGTTAGCACAATCACCAAAAGACATATATGAGACTTCATATATTGAGCATCGAAGTTCTACATTTAGCATTCCATATCACAATTCATCGTTCAACACTTGATTAAACTATAACTAAGCTAATCTAACTACAAGCAGTAAACCCTAACTCAGGAATTTACAACAATGTAATTAAACTTGACGATGCAAGATTAACTCCCTTTTTAGAACCAGTGAACTCAAGCCGATGCTACATCTTCAAGAGGAAATGGTGTTTAGCTACTCATGACTCCGGACTCTCACCTGTTGGTGAAGATTGGGCGTCTCCACAGTAGTAGCGAAGATCTTGACGGTGGTCTAGGAAATGATGGAGATGATTGACAATGATGAAAATGGAAATTGGTGATGGAAGGGAAAGTAGTCTCTCCTGCCTCCAGAACGTCCCCCCGAAGATATTCATCCTGTGACCTAAAAATAGCAAAGTTTTTATGTTGGACCCCGTCTCCGAGGCCCAACATTCGGACCACACCAGTACACGCAAGCATAGAAGACCCATAACTCACCACAATAGGGGAAACTTACAATAGAAAAGTTGGAAAAGCTTTTTAAGAAAATATGTTCCTTACGCTCTCACGGTTCTAGCGCCACTGAAAACGCTCAATTCGGATCAGAAATGAAAAAGTTATAACCAAAATAGTCAAAACTGAACACTTTACTGACTTCGCGTCAAAATTTGAAAACCTTAGAGGCTAGCTTGCTGATTGGTTCCTTCATAAAACTTGTAGGTTTAGGTCTCTAGTTTAATTTAAAACAAGAATCGCCCCAATCGGAACTCTATAGCTCAAGATATTTTAAAATAAGTAAAATATATTCAGACTTTATTGACCGACTATCACACATTGTTTTAAAACACCTTTTTCAATTTAAAAGAAAAACTGATAAATCAAGTGTAAAAATATAGAAAAACGTCTTAGAAATCCATCGCTCTGAAAATGGGGTCAATCGGAGGTCTGTGCAAAAAGTTATGGCCCAAAGAAGGAAGAGGGTCGATAAATGTAGCGCACGATAAAAGCGAGACGCAAAAGTCAATCGAGATGCAAAAGTCAATCGAGACGCAAAAGTTAAGCGAGATGCAAAAGTCAACTGAGGACATAAAAAGTCAACTGATCACGCAAAAGTCAACTGATACGCAAAAGTCAATTGAGACGCAAAAAGTCAATCGAGACCGAAAAGTCAGGGCCGAGACGATGGCAAGCGTCTCACTTCTCCCCAGAATGTCTCTACTTAAAAGATGCATAACTTTCTACTCAGAACTCCAAATTAGACACGGTTTGATTCGTTAGAAAGCTAAGAGAAAAATCTACAACTTTCATGAAAATCACGGACTTAAAGTTCAACCCTATTAGGGTCAAAAGTTGACTCAAAGCTTCAGCCTGAAATGTACCATTTAGACAGCACCTGCATCTAACTCTAACAACTCACACTTTGCAATCAATACCTCAAAAATAGCTCATTACACCTCATGAACAAGCTCTACAGCTCGTCTAACACCTTCAACAAGTCTAAATGATCCTATTCAACCTAAAACAACCCAGAAATTTGGCTGAAAGCGCAAAACATTCAAATCTAACCCAAAGAGCACATCAGCCTAGAAATTTGCAGAACTTCAACAATTAATAATACTCATACACACCATTTTAAAACCATACACAGTACGCAAATCAACAAGTTCACATGAAGAGAGTATTAGAGCTCTCATTCTCATTTCAAATCATAACAAAGATTCATGCATAGCTTTGGTTACATATTGGCATATTCATCAAGATCAAGTACAAAATACAAAAGATGAGATGCTCAATGATCAATATGCTTATAAAGCCATCCGAAAGCTAGTTACGAACTTAATACAAAAGAGTCTAAGATTTCTTGGAGTTATGCCCGATGCCTTGCAAGGTTTCGCGCTCAACTAGAATTTGCACCTGAGGAGGGAGAATGGGGTGAGCTAACACGGCTCAGTCGCTAACACCTCTATAGCCATCGAGTAATGAGCCACACAACACATAAAGAATTCGAAACATTTGCAGTCTATCATATAAAGCACAAATAACTCAACTTCATCACATAAATCATCAATCAGCCAAAATCATCACATAAAGCATAACATTAGATCTTTTATCAATTAAAACACATAATATGCATCATCTACTCAAAAATGATGATATGCACACAATTGGCTCGAGAGTTCCATAAACACGACAGAAACCGAAGTTTACCGTAAACACAACGAGTCTATTTTTCAGATCTCGTAAACCTCAAGTAGGCAGCCGGGAGAAGGCTAGGGGGGTCAACGTACACGTGACTATCGAAGTAGGTTCTCTCTTGCCCAATCACAACCAATTTATGCTCACACATTAAGGCACAAGCGTAGCATTTTATGCTTCTTTCATTCTATCAAATCATCATAGTTCCTTTCTTTATCTTACAAACCAAATGAAAACACTTTCAATATACACACCATTTAACAACGATAGCACGCATAGGGCTTTTGCCCATTACACAACAACTACAAAAATGTTACCCACCTATTGTAGAAATCCAAATTCAAGATTTCCCTTCCTCCTTGTCTTGAGTGGGGTTCTCTTGATTTCCTTCAATCAAAACACACTCCATTCACTAAATACAATCCAAAGGAAAGTCATAGCATTCAAGAAATCAAGCAATGATAAAATAAACTTTAAACCTAACCTACCCATAAGCCATATATGCTAGAATAACCATAACCTTAGTGAGAAAGTCCCTAAAATCCATAGATCTCACCTTCTCTTCCACTTTTCTTCAATCTCTACACAAACCCTAACTTCCATTTCATCTCATACTTGAACCTAACATAGCAAGACTAGAACTTACCTCTCACAAGTAGCTTCCTCTTCCTTTTTCTCCTTCTTTCTTCTTTCCTTCAAGCCTCCTACGGCTTTCCCTCTCCTTCTTGGCCGGAAGCTCTTCTTGCTTGCCTTGCTCACGATTTCTTCTCTTCTTCTCCTTGGCTTTACTTAAAACTTGCTTCCTACTCTTCCTTTAATTCCTTTTATATCACAACTTAAAGCCCTACCTCAAAACTATGTAGTTTGATACTCCTTTAAGCTCTCTTGCATTTCCTTTTGGGCTCCCCTTCCTCCCAAGCCCACTTTACATTAAAGCTCATTCTTTCTAACAAACCTTTATTTGTCTCATATGACTCTACACTTCAAGCTCACTTCCAATTAATCCAATCATACTAACTAATCCCAAGGCTCAACGTAGTCTATATATATCTATACACACATAATTGAAACAATTAAAGCAAAATAAAGAATAAGTCGAGTAAATCGATAAATCAATCAAATCAATAAAATAAAATATATATATAAAAATTTCGGGGCCCAACAATTCTCCCCTCCTAAAAGAATTTCGTCCTTGAAATCCTTACCTAAGTCCATGAAGAGGTACGGATACTTCTCCCTCATGGCTTCCAAAGGTTCCCAAGTTGCCTCTTCGGTCGAATGGTTCCTCCATAAGACCTTAACTAGCTTTACAAATTTATTCCTTAACACCTTTTCCTTTGAATCTAAGATCTCCACGGGTTGCTCCTCATATGTCAAATCCTCCCTCAATTGAACCTCTGAAGGTTGAACTATATCGAAGGATCGATCTGACTTCCTCAAAGATCGATACATGGAACACATTATGAATCTTAGCTAACTCCAATGGCAAATCTAACTTATAAGCCAAAGGCCCAATCCTCTCAATGATCTCATATGGGCCTATGTACCTCGGGCTAAGCTTGCCCTTCTTGCCAAACCTCAAAACACCTTTCCGTGGAGAAGCTCTAAGAAACACCTTTTCCCCCACTTCAAATTCCATCTCTTTCCTATGGGCATCCGTGTAGCTCTTCATCCTATCTTGAGCTGCTTTAAGCCTCTGCTTTACCACTTTGATTTTATCGACTGTAGCCTGTACCAATTCAGGTCCTACAAGCTTCCTTTCACCTTCCTCATCCCAACATATAGGAGTTTTACATCTCCTACCATATAAAGCTTCATAAGGTGCCATTTGAATTCCCGAGTGATCGGAATTATTGTAAACAAACTCAATCAAAGGTAGGTGATCATCCCACGAACCTTTGAAATCCAATGCACAAGCTCTCAACATTGCCTCTAAAGTCCGTATCGTCCTTTTCGATTGTCCATCGGTCTGCGGATGGAAAGCTGTACTAAAATGCAAGCTAGTCCCCATAGCCTCTTGCAAACTTTCCCAAAATTTGGAGGTAAACCTAAGATCCCTATCAGACACTATCGAACTCGAAATCCCATGAAGTCTGATTACCTCATCTATATACTTCTTAGCCAAAACATTCAAAGAATCCGTCTGTTTAATTGCAAGAAGTGGGCTGACTTAGTCAGTCTATCCACAATCACCCAAATAGCGTCATGCTTCTTGCTAGTCCTCGGTAATCCCATAAGAAAATCCATGGTAATCTTCTCTCATTTCCATTCCGGGATCGACAAAGGATTAAGCTTGCCTGAAGGCGCTTGGTGTTCAGCTTTAACTTGCTGGCACACTAAACATCTTTTAGCATACTTTGCCACATCTTTCCTCATTCCTTTCCACCAAAAATGCTCTTTCAAACCCCGATACATCTTAGAACTCCCTGGGTGCATTGCATAAGGAGCATTATGTGCCTCATCTAGGATCTCATCCTTCAGCTCTAACCGGTTTGGAACACACAATCTATTGCCCATAACCATCAATCCATCTTCCTTTACCTCTACACCAGAAGGTTTGCCATTCTTTATCTCTTCTTTAAGCTTGCTCAAGTACTCATCCTGTTCCTGCAATTCTTTAATCTTCTCCTTCAATACTGGTCTCACTCTGAAATTTGCCAAGATACAACCAGGTTCAACTTGTCTCAACGTCACACCAAGTCTGGCTAATTCCTTCAGCAAAGGAAGATACACTGTTTTCACATGTGCCATAATGGACTTCCTACTTAGCGCATCGGCTACCACATTAGCTTTCCCCAGATGGTAGTCTATCACCAAATCATAATCTTTTAATAACTCCAACCATCGCCTCTGTCTCAAATTCAGCTCTTTCTGAGTCAACAAGTACTTAAGACTCTTTTGGTCTGTAAATACCTTAGTGGTAACTCCATACAAGTAATGTCTCCAAATCTTCAATGCGAAAATTATCGCAGCCAATTCCAAGTCATGAATAGGGTAATTCATCTCATAAGGCTTTAATTGCCTAGAAGCATAGGCAATCACTTTCTCTCCTTGCATCAATACACACCCTAAACCCTTCCTAGAGGCGTCACTGTACACAATGTATCCATCATGACCATAGGGTAATGTCAAAATCGGTGCAGTAGTAAGCCTATTCTTCAATTCCTCAAAGCGCTCGCACTCCTCACCCACTCAAACTTCGATTCTTCCTCGTCAATTTGGAAAGTGGAGCAGCTATCATAGAAAAGCCCTCCACAAACCTCCTGTAATATCCAGCTGGTCCCAAGAAACTTCTCACCTCAGCCACATTCTCAGGCGCTTCCCATCTAACCAAAGCTTCTATCTTTTGTGGATCCACATGCACTCCACTCTCTGAAATCACATGCCCAAGAAATACTACTTCTCTTAACCAAAATTTGTATTTGTCAAATTTGGCATACAATTCATTCCTTCTCAATGTCTCCAACCTCAGATGATCCTCATGCTCCTCATCACTCTTAGAATAGACCAATATATCATCAATAAAGACAATGATAAATTGATATAAGAAAGACTTGAAAACTCTATTCATCAAGTCCATAAAGACTGCAGGAGCATTTGTTAACCCGAAAGGCATAACCAAAAACTCAAAGTGGCCATACCGCGTCCTAAAAGCAGTCTTTGACACATCGGTCTCTTTAATCCTCAAATGATGATAACCCGATCTCAAATCTATCTTGGAAAAGACTCTCGCCCCTTGCAATTGATCAAACAAATCATCTATGCGCGAGAGCGGATATTTGTTCTTAATGGTAGCATGATTCAACTTCCTATAATCCACACACATCCGCAACGACCCATCTTTCTTCTTTACAAAGAGAACTGGAGCGCTCCAAGGCGAAGAGCTCGGCCTAATATAACCCTTCTCTAATAAATCCTCCAATTGCTCCTTAAGCTCCTTCAATTCCACCGGAGCCATTCGGTAAGGCATAATTGAAATCGATGCAGTATCTGGAAGAAGCTCAACGGGAAACTCAATTTCCCTAGGCGGAGGTAGTCCTGGCAATTCCTCAGGAAAAACGTCCGAAAATTCCTTGACTACAGGAATGTCTTCCAACCTCCCTCTATCTGCCTTCGTGTCTAACACATAGGCCAAATAGGCTTCACACCCCTTACCCATCATTCTCTCTGCCGTCATCGCCGATACAATTCGAGGTGGACTGACCTTTCTATCTCCCATGAATACTACTTTTCTGCCATCCTCTAGCTCGAATTCTACTGTCTTCTGCTTGCAGTCTAAATTCGCATGATATTTCTCTAATGTATCCATTCCTAGGATCACATCCAATCCTCCCATCTTCAAAGGCATCAAATCCACCACAAATTTTCCTCCACTGATCCCTATCTCACAATCTCTATACACTTGACTGATAATAATATACTGGCCTATCGGAGTACTCACCATCAAAGGAGTATCCAATGGGCTCAGACTCCTCCTATGCACAGTCCTACTCGAAGACACAAAGGAATGGGTAGAACCCGGATCAATCAAAGCAAGCACACAATCATCAAACAATTTTACCATACCCGTCACCACTTCTGGAGCTGTCTCTGCCTCCTCTCGAGTCATTGCAAACACTCTAGCCGGTGCTTGCCCCCTGGATTTGTCTGGAGGGTGAGCTCTCCTAGGTACACCAGAGCTACCCACTTCATCCTGACTTCTACACACTGCTCTCTGTCCTTCCGAAGCTTGCATCTGTGATCCTCTCTTCTATCGGTTTAGGACTTTGTCTGCTATGTGTCCTTTCTGCCCACAATTGAAGCATGCTCCTGTCAATCTACGACATTCTCCTATATGGAGAAACCCACAGTGCTCACATTTGGGAAGAGGTGGCCTCTCCCCATCACCTCTTCTACTGCCACCCACCGTTGAAGCTTGGTGAGAAAAGGTAGGAGTCCTCATAGGTCTGGGCCGGCTTCCACCACTGCTCCTCTCCTCAGACTGCACGGGAAAGCCTCTGGCACTTCTCTCAGGAATAGAAGTACCACCTCCCCTCTTGAACTGCTCTCTTCCCTTTCTTTTCCTGTTAACCGCACTCTTAATGTTCTCGATGTTCTCAACTCTCAACGCTGCTTCAACCAACTGTTGAAAGTCGCCAAAGTTCTGCATTACCACCTTCTCTCTGATAGCTAAGTGCAGGGGCTGACTCAAACTCGAGACTTAAAGACTTCATGAACATCATCTCGAAAGCATACCTCGATAACTGAGTAAATCGGCGCTCATATTCCGTAACAGTCATCTCCCTCTGGGTGAGACTCAGAAACTCCCTCTGCTTCTGTTGAATGTACACTTCAGACAGATACTTCTTCCTATAAATAGCTAGGAAGTCTTCCCATGTCAACCCTACCTGTTTCAGCTGACTCCCCGGTACACACTCCCACTAATGCAAGGCATCTCCCTGGAGTAAAATGGCAGCGTAGACCACCCTCTCGTCATCCTCGCACTCCATCTGATCCAAAACCCTCTCGGTCTTCCTCAACCAGGTCTCGGCTTCCTCAGGATCCATGGTCCCGTAGAAGTCCACCACTCCGTACTTTCTCAGCTTGTCAAACTGTCTCCCCTTCTTAACTGGGGTCGAACCAGAAGCCTGGGGCATTTGACCCATACCCTGAACAAAGGCTTGGGTAAATGCCTGAAAGAGTCTCGGCCCAGAGCGTGCACTTGCTCGATCGACTAGGCAACTACCGAGTCACGAGATCGGAGGGCTCATTACTCTACCTCGAGAAGCCTCAGCTGGGGCCACTCTCGGGGCTACGGACTCATCCGTGCTCTCCTCTCTCAGTGGAGAGTCAGGTGCAATAGAACCTTGCATAACTCCTCGTATCCTTCAACGAGGTGGCATCTTACTCCTTCAATGAAAATATTTATGATTAGCTAAACTTCTTTTTAATTCTAGGTTCTATATGTATGCATGATGTGTATGTCATCTAATACAAACAATCAATTCATAATGCAACATTTAATCACATAACAAAACAATTTCCCTACTATGCATCCTAAGCCTAGGAGTGAAACCTAAGCTCTGATACCAAACAATGTTGGACCTCGTCTCCGAGGCCCAACATTCGGACCACACCAGTACACGCAAGCATAGAAGACCCATAACTCACCACAATAGGGGAAACTTACAATAGAAAAGTTGGAAAGGCTTTTTAAGAAAATATGTTTCTTATGCTCTCACGGTTCTAGCGCCACTGAAAACGCTCAATTCGGATCAGAAATGAAAAAGTTATAACCAAAATAGTCAAAACTGAACACTTTACTGACTTCCCGTCAAAATTTGAAACCTTAGAGGCTAGCTTGCTGATCGGTTTCTTCATAAAACTTGTAGGTTTAGGTCTCTAGTTTAATTTAAAACAAGAATCGTCCCAATCGGAGCTCTATAGCTCAAGATATTTCAAAATAAGTGAAATATATTCAGACTTTATTAATCGACTATCACACTTTGTTTTAAAACACCTTTTCAATTTAAAAGAAAACTGATAAATCAGGTGTAGAAATATAGAAAACGCCTTAGAAATCCATCGCTTCAAAATGGGGTCAATCGGAGGTGCATGCAAAAGTTATGGCCCAAAGAAGGAAGAGGGTCGATAAATGAAATGCATTTATAAAAATGAGACGCAAAAGTCAATCGAGCCTTAAAAGTCAATCGAGACGCCTAAAAAGTCAACTGAGACTTAAAAACAAGAATCGCGCCTCACTTCTCCCGTAACGCCTCTACTTAAAAGATGCATAACTTTCTACTCAGAACTCCAAATTAGACACGGTTTGATTCGTTGGAAAGCTAAGAGAAAAATCTACAACTTTCATGAAAATCACGGACTTAAACTTCAACCCTATAAGGGTCAAAAGTTGACTCAAAGCTTCAGCCTGAAATCTGCCATTTAGACAGCACCTGCATCTGACTCTAACAACTCACACTTTGCAATCAATACCTCAAAAATAGCTCATTACAGCTCATGAACAAGCTCTACAGCTCGTCTAACACCTTCAACAAGTCTAAATGATCCTATTCAACCTAAAACAACCCAGAAATTCGGCTGAAAGCGCAAAACACTCAAATCTAACCCAAAGAGCACATCAGCCCAGAAATTTGCAGAACTTCAACAATTAATAATACTCATACACACCATTTTAAAACCATACACAATACGCAAATCAACAAGTTTACATGAAGAGAGTATTAGAGCTCTCATTCTCATTTCAAATCATAACAAAGATTCATGCATAGCTTTGGTTACATATTGGCATATTCATCAAGATCAAGTACAAAATACAAAAGATGAGATGCTCAATGATCAATATGCTTATAAAGCCATCCGAAAGCTAGTTACAAACTTAATACAAAAGAGTCTAAGATTTCTTGGAGTTATGCCCGATGCCTTGCAAGGTTCCGCGCTCAACTAGAATTTGCACCTGAGGAGGGAGAATGGGGTGAGCTAACATGACTCAGTGGCTAAATAGTCATCAAGTAATGAGCCACACAACACATAAAGAATTCGAAACATTTGCAGTCTATCATATAAAGCACAAATAACTCAACTTCATCACATAAATCATCAATCAGCCAAAATCATCACATAAAGCATAACATTAGATCTTTTATCAATTAAAACACATAATATGCATCATCTACTAAAAAATGATGATATGCACACAATTGGCTCGAGAGTTCCATAAACACGACGGAAATGTAAGTTTATCAGTAAACACGGCGAGTCCATTTTTGGATCTCGTAAGCCTCAAGCAGCGGTGGGAGAAGGCTAGGGGTCAACGTGCACGTGACTATCGAAGTAGGTTCTCTCTTGCCCAATCACAACCAATTTATGTTCACACATTAAGGCACAAGCGTAGCATTTTATGCTTCTTTCATTATATCAAATCATCATAGTTCCTTTCTTTTTCTTACAAACCAAATGAAAACACTTTCAATATACACACCATTTAACAAAGATAGCACGCATAGGGCTTTTGCCCATTACACAACAACTACAAAAATATTACCCACCTATCGTAGAAATCCGAATTCAAGATTGCCCTTCCTCCTTGTCTTGAGTGTGGTTCTCTTGATTTCCTTCAATCAAAACACACTCCATTCACTAAATACAATCCAAAAGAAAGTCATAGCATTCAAGAAATCAAGCAATGATAAAATAAACTTTAAACCTAATCCACCCATAAGCCATATATGCTAGAATAACCATAACCTTAGTGAGAAAGTCCCTAAAATCCATAGATCTCACCTTCTCTTCCACTTTTCTTCAATCTCTACACAAACCCTAACTTCCATTTCATCTCATACTTGAACCTAACATAGCAAGACTAGAACTTACCTCTCACTAGTAGCTTCCTCTTCCTTTTTCTCCTTCTTTCTTTTTTCCTTCAAGCCTCTTACGGCTCTCCCTCTCCTTCTTGGCCGAAAGCTCTTCTTGCTTGCCTTACTCACGATTTCTTCTCTTCTTCTCCTTGGCTTACGAAAACTTGCTTCCTACTCTTCCTTTAATTCCTTTTATATCACAACTTAAAGCCCTACATCAAAACTATGTAGTTTTGATACTCCTTTAAGCTCTCTTGCATTTCCTTTTGGTTTCCCCTTCCTCCCAAGCCCACTTTACATTAAAGCTCATTCTTTCTAACAAACCTTTATTTGTCTCATATGACTCTACACTTCAAGCTCACTTCCAATTAATCCAATCATACTAACTAATCCCAAGGCTCAACGTAGTCTATATATATCTATACACACATAATTGAAACAATTAAAGAAAAATAAAGAATAAGTCGAGTAAATCGATAAATCAATCAAATTAATAAAATAAAATAAAATAAAAAAATTTCGGGGCCCAACATTTTAAATGATGGATGCGGGTCGGGTCGAAATAGTGAGAGATCTTTCCAAATGAAGTCCGGGTATTAGTCTCGACGCCGCGGCGACATATTTTGTAGGTTCCGCGGCGTGGTCCTTCTGGATCGCTCGCCGCGGCGAGATAATTATTCGACGTCGCGGCGTGCTCCTCTTGGTCTCCCCACGACGAGATAATTTCTAGGCGCAGCGGCTTGGACTTCTTGTTTCCTCGCCGCGGCGTGCTGCTGTGTTAGTTGCGACGTAAGACTTCTTTTCAACCTTTTTAACTCCTTTAGTCCCCTGCAACATCAAACAACAATTTGGCAGTATCAATTGTCCTTAGAAAAGTTATGATGAAACTAATGTTAATTTGTGACAATTTTACTATGAAATTGCATAATTGTAAACTCACTGTAAGGGACAAATTAAAGCACAAAGTCACAAATTAAGAGTCAAAAAGTACATTAAAAATAGTAAAAGTGTAGCCAATTAATAAGATAAACTTGGGCTCAATCAAATTCCCCCACACTTAGACCTTTGTACTCCTGGACAAAGTTTATAAGAATCAAAAAGATACAAGTGTAAAAAAAAATTCGTCCAAGCTCAAAACAATAACAGGAACTTGGCATAAATTACTGTCTCAAAATTCAATCAAAGCAAATATAAAGAGTGCTAATAAAATAAACACTAAAAGAATTCAATTCAAGAGATTGCACAAAAAAGATGTCACTCAAGATTGGTGTTTGCGCTCTCCTCGCATATTGGGGATATTTCACTCTTAATCAACTTAACTCATTCTCTACCATAAGCTTGTAGCAATTCTATTTCTCCACTACAAGAGCTATAATTTTGAAGATCAAGAGGACTTTTCAGGGTTGTAATGTACGGAGGGCTAGATGAATGGATGGAATGGAAGAAAGAAAAGGTATGAACACATGCACTAAAATTATGAACTGGATGTCGAAAGATAAACTAATATTCACACTTTTTTTGTTTAATTAATTTAAATGCAATACATTATGTTGGAATTGTTATTGCTCTTTCTTTTCTTTTTGCCTTTTTTTTAGATAAACACTTTCTGTCCCTTTTTGGATTTTTTATTGAAATAAACAATTGACATCATGTAAGGATGCATACATGCAAGTGCTCATAATTAAAAATGGCTCAAGGGGTTGGCAAGTGATAAGTGTTTGTGGGATAAGTGTTTGGGGAAAAAGGGTTGAAGAAAGAATGCCTCTACCACATCAACAAAATTCTAGTCCATAATGCTTTGATTAAGAATTGAAACAAGTTCTAGAGAGGTATGAAATAAACAGATGCACACAATATCAAAGAAAAATTTAGGCTCAAATATCCTTCCAATAGGGGTAATATCTTAATGAACAATCTCAAGTCTCAAAGACTTAAAGTGTTTCTTTGTTAGCATGCCTTAATTCACTTTGTATTGAAAACATCAAAAGTAAAATTAGCCAAGACCAACAATCATTAAAAGAATGGAAGGTATTTTCATAAACCCAAGTATCACTTTGAAATTTATAAGGTCTTTGAAACACAAAAGTGACAAGAGTAAATGTGGAAAAGTTAGAATTGAGGAAAAATTTTCGCATAAACCTTCTGTAAAAAGAGTTGACATCGCGATGTGTAGCATGCACGTCGCGACATGTATGGTGAATCAGGCTCGCCGCAACGTGTTGCTGTGAGCAATGGTTTTGTCATGCGTCTGGTAATCGTCGTCGCAATGAGAAATAATGAAAAGGCAGACAAAATTTAGTTGCACCAAGTCTAAAATGTGTAACATCATGAAAAATTGGCTAACACACATATCAGAAATGCACTATGGAGTAGAACAAAAATAAGAACATAAGAACACCTAGCTCCCCCACACTTAAACAACACATTATCCTCAATGAAAATGAAACAAAAAGCTTACCCACAGAGAAGTTATTAGAAAGAGGAAAGGAAAATAAAATAAGCTATCTATTGAAATGGCTCTCCTTCATACTAGGTAAAAGAAACAGTACATCCAAAACTCAAAAATAAAAAACAAATGAAGGAGGGCAACTACCTGATGTTTATGGTGGGTTTTGGTTCTCATGATACAGCTTCAAAAGGTGGCCATTCACCTTGAGTCGAGTTCTAGTTTCTTCATGTAAAGCTCTACCATACCAAAGTTGTGCACCTTCGTGACCAGATATGGTCCATCCCAACGAGTATTGAAAGTCTCATGTTTGAAAACAAAATGAGCCTTGAATAATAGGACTTTGTCCCCTTCCTTGAAGCTTTTCCTTTGAATGATCTTATCATGCATCAATTTTGCCTTTTCTTTATAGAGTCATGCGTGTTCATATGCCTCTAACCTCAATTCCTCAAGCTCTTGAAGTTGCAACTTTCTCTCCATTCCTGAAGATTCCAAGTCCATATTGCATTGTTTAACTGCCCAATATGCTTTATGCTCCAGTTCCACAGGTAAATGGCAAGCTTTTCCATAAATCAAACGATAAGGGGACATGCCTATTGGGGATTTATAAGCAGTCCGATATGCCCATAGTGCTTCCTCGAGGCGAAGGCTCCAATCCTTCTTTGATGGTTTCACAATTTTTGCTAAAATGTGCTTCACCTCTCTGTTTGAAACTTCAGCTTGTCCATTGGTTTATGGGTGGTATGCAGTGGAGACCTTGTGAGTTACCCCAAATTTGAAAAATAATTTTTCAATGACTCTATTACAAAAATGTGTTCCCCTATCACTCACCACATCTTTTGGTATGCCAAATCGACAAAAAATGTTGGACTTAAGAAACTTAGACACGGCCTGGGCATCATCTTTTCTAGTGGGAATGGCTTCTATCCATTTGGACACATAATCAGCAGCTAAAAGGATATACACAAAGCCAAAAGACGGAGGAAATGGACCCATGAAATCAATTCCCCAAACATCAAAGATTTCGTAAAATAAAAGAGGTTGTTGCGGCATTTCATGTCGCTTCCCTAATCCTCCAAACCGTTGACATTTATCACATGATCGACAAAAGTTAAATGAGTCCTTAAAAAGTGTAGGCCAATAAAAACCAGAATCGAGAATTTTCCTAAATGTTTTCCTCGCACTGAAATGCCCACCACAAACCATTGAATGACAAGCTGAAATTATATCATCACACTCTTCATGAGGCACACATTTCTGGATCACCTGGTCACTACACATTCTCCACAGATGAGGATCCCAAATGTAATGTCGAGCTTCACTCTTTAGCTTATGAGCTTGTGCCTGAGACATAAAAGGAGGAGTGAGTCCAGACATTAGGTAATTAACAATATGTGCATACCAAGGTTCTTTAACAATTGAAGCACATAAAACCGAATCAGGAAATGAATCACAGGTAAGTTTGGAAGAATCCACTCCCTGTGTGTCGTTTGGTAGCCTGCTCAAATGGTCGGCTACATGGTTTGTCGCTCCCGCCCGATCCTTTATCTCGATATCAAATTCTTGGAGCAGCAATGCTCACCGTATCAACCTAAGCTTTGATTGTGGTTTCTTGAGGAGATACTAAACAGCTGCATGATCAGTAAAAATGGTAACATGTGAGTTCAACAAATATTACCTAAATTTTTCCAAAGCAAAAACTACTGCAAACAGCTCTTTTTCAGTTGTTGTATAGTTGATCTGAGCTGGATCCAGTGTTTTCGAGGCGTATGCGATAACTCTTAGTAGTCTCTCCTCCCGTTGACCCAACATAGCCCCTACAGCACAATTAGATGCATCACATGAAAGCTCAAAAGGTAAATTCCAATCAGGAGCAACTAAAATAGGTGGAGAAATGAGTTTTGATTTCAGCATGTTGAAGACAGTCTTGCAGGAATCATCAAATTCAAAATTTTCATCTTTTTGTAAAAGCTTGGAGAGAGGTAACGCGATTTTGCTGAAATCCTTTATGAAGCGTCTGTAAAATCCTGCATGACCCAAAAATGATCGTATGTCACGAATACAAGTAGGGTAAGGCAAGGAAGATATAACCTCAATCTTAGCTTTATCTACTTCAATCCCTTTGTTAGAAATTAAATGAAATAGCACGATACCTTCACTGACCATGAAATGGCATTTCTCAAAGTTCAAAATTAAATTCTTTTCAATGCATCTTTGTAAAACTTTTGCAAGGCTGGATAAGCAAGCATCAAAAGAATCACTATAGACTATGAAATCATCCATAAATACTTCCATACATTCCTCTAAAAATTCACAGAAAACAGCCATCACGCAACGCTGGAAAGTTCCTAGGTCATTACATAAACCAAAAGGCATCCTTCTATATGCAAAGGTGCCAAAAGGATATGTAAATGTGGTTTTTTCCTGGTCCTCCGGTGCAATGGGTACTTGAAAGTATCCAGAGAAACCATCCAAGAAACAATAATGTGATTTGCCCGCAAGCCTTTCGAGCATTTGATCAATAAAAGGGAGGGGGAAATGGTCTTTTCTTGTGGCGTCATTTAATCTTCTATAGTCTATACACACATGCCTCGAATTTTGCACTCTGGTAGGAATAAGCTCATCCTTATCATTTTTTACCACTGTTATTCCAGTCTTTTTCGGCACTACATGTATTGGACTAACCCACTCACTATCGAAAATGGGATATATTATCCCTGCACTCAACAACTTCGTTATTTCCTTCTTCACAACATCTAAGATAAGTGGGTTGAGTCTTCTTTGAGGTTGCCTCACTAATTTTGACCCCTCATTCATTAAGATTCTGTGTGTGCAAATGGCTGGGCAAATGCCTGGTATATCTGCTAATGTCCATCCTATAGCTTTCTTGTGTTCCCTCAAAACATTCATGAGTCTCTCTTCCTCAGTGTGGGACAAGGTACTAGCAATTATGATAGGTAATCGCTCATCAGACTCAAGAAAGCATACTTTAAAGTAGTAGGTAGGGGTTTGAGCTCAAGCACAGGAGGTTGCAAGACAGAAGGAATCAATTTATGAAGTTCAAGAGAGAAGAGATCACTCCCTTTTTCTTCTGGCGTGAAGTTTGTCTCCTGGTAAGCGGTCGTGGCTAATCCTTCTTGCTTCCTTGAAACATGGATAGAAAATGTAACATCCCATCACCGATGGGAAGGGTAAAATGGTAATTTGGAATGGGTTACGAGTGTATAAACGTATCTCGGCATGGTCATGCCTAATAAGGCCTCCATATATGTATAACTTGAAATTTTTGTACATGCACATGATTGTACATGCATTCCTGACCGTTCCTGGCATATGTGTTTATTGTGTAAAATATGTTATTTGTGCATAAAAAATTGAATTGGAATTGATGTTGGTGTGTTTTACATTTATGTGAAATTTTAGGAATTTTTCTCGAATTTTTCGGGAACAATGTCTGGATCAAAAAAATTGCCAAATGGCAGACTGACTGATTTTCGGTATTGAAAATTTCTGTCCAATGGCATTGGAAAATTGGAGATATGAGTTTAGAATTTGTAACTCTAAGCCATTGGAATTTGGAGTAGGAATTGAATTGAAATTGGAAAGAGACCCGAAAAGTGTGTAAAAGTAGGACAAGTGGCAAGTGACACTTGTCACTTGCCCACTTAAACTTGTTATATATATATATAAATATCCTAAGCTTAGCCAATATCCCACGACACTTCATATTTAGCAAAAGTAGAAGGGCTTTTAAATGCTCTCTTTCTTCCTCATCCGAAGGTGCCTTCATCTTCTTCTTTCATTGATTTCTCCTTCTTCATTGATGTTCATCCTCCCATACAAAGAGTCCTTCTTGTTTACTTGGTTGCTCCTTCTTCCTTCTTATGAAAATCCAACTGAAGTCTTGTGTTGATGATGATAATAGTGGTGATGGGTGATGATTTCCGTGGGAGTGGTGGAAGGAAGAACTTGGGATAGTTGAAGAGTATAGGCTTTCAAACTTGTTTAGAGACACATTTGGAACGTCAATTCACAGACGTTACCGAGACTTCCGGACTTTAGCTTCGGAAGCAAAGGTGAGTAACCTAGATGGTTTCTCGATTATTGATTGTTTATAATTTTACACTATAACACTGTGGAGAATAATGGAGGGCTTTGTGTTTGTTTATGACTGATTCCAGGCCGAAGGTGCCCGATGTACTGGGAGAATTTGACATAGAAGTGTTATTTGTCTGAGAATTTGAGACCTTCGTGTTTCCAATGTGATAGATCGTGATTGTGATTATATTGTGAATAGTTTTGAAATAATTGTTTGACTGTAATAATTTGGGTTCGAGTGTGATGTGATAAATTGGGATACAGAAATTGGTTGGGATACAGTTACTGCCTATTTGTAACATGTGGATAATTGTGCTGCATTTACTGTTAAATTGGGATATATGCATTTCATACATGAATGCATGATCAGTTAATGAGAGTTGTGACCGGAGCAGCCACCGAGAGCTATAAGCTCAACATTTATATTGGGCCTCGAGCCCCACACTGATTCAGAGCCACAGGCTCACTGATTAATACGCCCATATTGGGCCAGTTCAGAGCCTCAGGCTCACCGATTAATGCGCCCATATTGGGACAGTTTCAGAGCCTCTGGCTCAACGATTAATGTGCCCTTATTGGGACAGTTTAGGCGCTCAGTCACAACACCGAAATAAAATGGAAATGTGTCACATGCGTATGTCATATATATCTGATTTTAGTCTCTTTGATTGAGCGAAAGGCTAACTGCCTTATGTTTTTGTGGTATTTCTGAATGTGAATTATGGATGTTTATAAATTCAATTGGTTATGTATGTCTAACTGTGTGAAATGTATAAATGGTCTATGTTCAAGTGAAATTATGCAATGTGATGATTAAATATGCAACAATGTAAATATATGTTATATGGAACGTTGTGTTGCATGAATTAAGTGAACCATCGATGATCGTTTCTCACTGAGTTCGCAAAACTCACCCAAAATTTGCAATTATTTTTCAGGACTCAGAAGAATACCCCATTAGACAATGGGCGTATGACATCTGCTAGTTAATGAAGTAGAGAAGGGGGTCAGGATCAGTTTGTTGGGGCTGGGTCCCGTATGTCCGATCCCCGAGGCGACCCCTCGGGCTGCGCCGGCGTCGGGCGCCCAAATACCGTCGGACCCGATCCCAACATTGATACATATACATATAAACATTCGATTCACACATACATATACTCATACATATACTCAGATAATTCCCACATACAACTTACACATGCATTTAAACATGAATTAAACTCATGTCATTAACATTCAAAATCGTATGAAATACATAACAAAATTCCAATCCAAAATATGTGAAATATGCTCCATGAGAGTATGCTCGGAGGGCCAACCAAAATACAAACTTATGAAAAAGCTCCTAATTAACTCGAAGTTTCCGATGCCTCGCAAGTTCAAAGATCGTCCTGCTCTGCACCTGAGGAGGGAAAAAAAATAATGGGTTAAGCTACACAGCTCAGTGGCTAATATAATTATAGCCATCGGCAACTAGCACAAATCCCAGCATATGAATGTATATATATATATATTATACCTATATAAGCATCAATTCAAGAACTCACAGGTTAATCAAGCAATGATCGCAACCAATATAATTAGTTCAATTCATAATTATGTCACAAATTATGCTTCACAAAATGAACAATTCACATATGCAATACACTTCACAATGGCTCGAGGGTTCCATGAAAACAAAAGGGAGAAACCGAAGTTTAACCCTGAACGAAATGAGTCCATTCGGATCTCATATGCCACAAGCGGGCAGCCGGGAGAAGGCTCTTGTCTACGTGCACGTGACGAACGAAATGGTTCCACCCTTGCCCAAACAAAAGCACATAATCATGCTCATAATCATTTTGTCATATGGTATTCTTTCCTTTAGTCAAAATGTCGTGACCGAAGTCGAGGCATAACATGCTCAAAATCAATATGTCATGCTATCCATTTCCATGATTCTTTCAAAGTATATGAACTCAAAATCATTTAATTCATCACATTTAAAACATGCATCATCTACAACATATATTCATATATAGGAAACTACTCATCTTGTTTCGATTCCTTAAGGCGGCTGAGATATGGAACTGGTAGTCGATAAGCATCTGTCACCTTATGCGATTTTTATCCTTCATTATCCTTGGTGTGATGCTTCAGTTTATTACCCTTTTAAATGTGATCTGAAGACTTTATCCCATTGATTTTCTCATTCTGCTCATCTTCTTCTTTGGTGAGGCTTTCCTTCTCGCGACTGTCAGTATCAGACAGCTTATAAGGAAACTCAATATGATTGTCAATCACTTTACCACTTCTTAAAATAATAATTGCTTAGGTTGACTGGGCAACCTTCCCTTTTGATTATTACACATTTGAGTTGCAAGTTGCCTTACTTGAATCTCAATCCTCTTGACAAATGCTTCTAAGGAGTCGAATCTCTTGTTGTTCATTCTTGATTTTAAGTTATGACTTGAAAGAATGCATTTTGCCTTTCCTCCAAAGAAGGCTTTCTCGGTAGGTTGTCAATTGAGGATTTTCCTTGGGAAAAATTTGGCCTCTAAAAATTTTTATATTGTGGCTGGGATCGCATCGGTGGATTGTTGGTCTTCCAAGAGAAATTGGGGTGCTTTCTCCAATCAGGGTTATAGGGGGTCTAAATGTTGTTGCAAAATTGCATCTGCTACTTCCTAAACCAACACCTTTTTGTTAGGCTTTAACTTTCATTTCTTTTGCTTAGTTCCTTGAAGAACTTGAAATAAGTCAGAATGTTCCTAATCACATCTAACAAGGGTAGATTAACATTGACCTTAGAAAGTATGCTATATAGATAGGAAACTACTCATCTTGTTTCGATTCCTTAAGGCGGCTAAGATATGGAACTGGTAGTCGATAAGCATCAGTCACCTTATGCGATTTTTATCTTTCATTATCCTTGGTATGATGCTTCAGTTTATTACCCTTTTAAATGTGATCTGAAGACTTTATCCCATTTATTTTCTCATTCTGCTCATCTTCTTCTTTGGTGAGGCTTTCCTTCTCGCGACTGTCAGTATCAGACAGCTCATAAGGAAACTCAATATGATTGTCAATCACTTTACCACTTCTTAAAATAATAATTGCTTGGGTTGAATGGGCAACCTTCCCTTTTGATTATTACACATTTGAGTTGCAAGTTGCCTTACTTGAATCTCAATCCTCTTGACAAATGCTTCTAAGGAGTCGAATCTCTTGTTGTTCATTCTTGATTTTAAGTTATGACTTGAAAGAATGCATTTTGCCTTTCCTCCAAAGAAGGCTTTCTCGGTAGGTTGTCAATTGAGGATTTCCCTTGGAAAAAATTTGGCCTCTAAAAATTTTGATATTGTGGCTGGGATCGCATCGGTGGATTGTTGGTCTTCCAAGAGAAATTGGGGTGCTTTCTCCAATTAGGGTTATAGGTTTTTGAGTATGGGTCATTTCGCTCCCTTGGTTTAATACTGTTAAGTGAGTTAACTTATTCTTCCCATTTGCCAAAGGTTCGTAAGAATACGAATAAACATTAGTTCCATAACTAAAAGTTCCACAGATATCTCGCACATCTTGATTTGGAACATTTTTTGGTAGCCTTGTAGTTAGCATCTTCGCAAGCCTCGTCAACTTAACTAATTATAATACCAATTTTTGATTTGAACTCACTTCATGAACTCCAGCTCGTTTTTCCCTAACACTCTTTTATTAATAATGGCCCTAATATTTTGAAGATTTCATATGTTTCTTTGGCCATCCTCTCTTATACAACTCCTCCTACTGTATTGTCTACAATCTATTGGCACTGTTATGTCAATCCATTATAAAAGAATTGGTTTAGCATGCGAAGTGGAAAATGATGGCGTGGAGATTTTATCAACCAGAGTTTAAAGCTTTCCCATGCCTCGTGGAATGACTCTCCCTTCATCTAAGTGAAGGTAACTATCTTGGTGCACAACTTGGAGATCTTTTTATGGGAATAAAATTTTCCCACGAATTTGTTGTACGCCTCCTCCTTTTAGTTACTGAGCTGGGTGGAACAGTCATTAACCACGACTTGGCCCAATCCTTTATTGTATATGGAAAACATCTCATTCTAAGTTGATCTTCGTCTAAACCATGCAAAGGGAAGATTTGGAGAGTGGTATAGAATTCCCAAATGAAGTTCAAAGGGTTTTCATTACCAACCCTATAAAAAGTTGGCAGTATGTTATAGTGGATGCTATTTAGTTTATAGTTTCAAGCTGCCAGTGGCAGTACCAATCACAGGTTTGGCATACTCCTTCATTACTAACTGTCTTTCACCCATCTTTTGGTTATTAAATTGATCTTTATGCTTAGGTTCCTTGCAATGGTCTTCAGAGTCCCCTTAAGGTCTTTGTATTCGATGTATGTTATCAATGAAAGGGACGGGTTCACTATCTAGAGATCTCCTTCCTAGTATAAACTAATTGAGTGCACTTCCTACAATTCTCCTACCTAGCTTAAACTAACTAAAGGCAATGTTAAATTAAAAATAAAAATTAATAACAAAACACTCAATAAAACATGTTAATAAAATAAGATATTACTAAATTAATAACAAAAATTAACAATGCACGTTAACAAAATAACATAATGAAAATGTACGCAAGAATAAATGCAAACAAACAAAATCACTTAGCAAACAAAAACAATCAAAATTAATTTAATAATTTAAGTCTAAATGTTAAACACCTCCCCGTAAAAAGTTATTGTGCCCAAATAAGTTCTAAAAATACTAGGCTATCTTATTTGCAAATATGTGAGGTAGTTGTAGTGATTACCTAGGGTCGTCTCCAACGGAGGTAAAATTGTTCCACTCAAATTAATTTTGAATAAAATAAAAAAGATGCAATCCTAAACACCCTGATTCGATTTATTGAATAAAGGATTTAAAGGAAATCATAAAATTAAACTAAAAAGTAAATGGAATTAATTAGAGCAAAAATGAATAGATTAATCAAGTGGAAAACTCTTGAGAATTAATTTCACTAATTTAATCTCCTATATATGATTAAAGGAAATGATTGGATAGTTGTCTTACTAAAATTATTGTCTTACTAAAATTAACATTTGGGTTCTAAATTAACTCAAATAATAAGCTAATCTAACTTTCATATTCAACAAGTTATTATTCGAATTAATTATGAAAACCTGACTACTAATAACTACTTAGGTTAATATATTTCTAGTTATTAACCTAAGCATCCATAGTTCTCGTTCCATATTAAACTTCTTCTCTTGATCCTTGGTTTTATACCAAAATGATGCAAAGTTTAATCGTGTTATTATTTCCATTCAGTTTAAAAACTATAGCAACATCAGACAATAACAACACAGTCCTTCGATCATGCATATTTAACTAAAATAGCTACATTAATCCTCAAGAAAGAGAGATCAACCCATCATAGAAATATTAAGATTCATTATATTCAAATACTTTAGTCCCATCTTTATCAGTATAAGAGAAGTATTTAAGTAGTAAACTAAGTAAATAACCAAATGAACTATGAAAAGATAACAAATAATAGTCAGGTAAGCTATGAAAGTAACAAGTTCAGTAACAACAAAAAATAGAGCAACAACTGATTAGAATAAGCAAGCAAGGATCGAATGAGTGTAAAGGCAATGGTCTCTCACCCCTCTGATGTTTCCTACATTAGCTCTCACCTTCTGCATCAGCTTGTTCTCACCCAGATGCTCGAACTACCTTCCCCTCTCTGTTATGATTCTCTCTTCTTCCCCTCAATCAACTGGTCTCTGCTTCCTTTCTCTGTTCTTCGACTTCTTTCTCTCTATTTGCCTCTTGTGTGTATTGAGTGAAAAATGAAGAATGAAGAATGGAATGAAAAATTTCATCGTCACCCTCTTATCCTTTCTATTTGTAACCTCATCTAGGTTTAGGTTTTTGTACCCCATTATCCTATAGCTGCCACGTAATAAAATAGATGGATTACAGGATTGCATAAGAATTTGCATGGGGTGACTATGTTTGTCACCCTTATGAGGGCCGGTCACCTATATGCATAAGCTTTCATGATGGAGACACTTTGGTCACTACCGTGCAATCTTATGCATAGTTGTGACACATGACAAATTAGTCACCACCTTACGCATGGTGGTGACACTTTAGTCATCACCTTTCTTAATATTATATAAAGGGGCCTTAATTGTTATTACCAGAGAATTTGGTTTTGAGTTTTTTTAAGAGAACTCAATCAAGTGTCTTTATTCGAGAAAGATACACATGCCCCAGATAAGTGATTAAAAGGAGATGTTTTAAATTAAAAATTTTATTACTTCATTCAACATTTCTATCCATCAATTCTACGTAATTATATCTTTTTCTTAACAAACTTACCTCTCTTATAGGAATCTGGAAAAGAATGCAAAATTTTTTATTTTTCAAAGTTTACCAGCAAAAGAAAGCAAATATTTGAAATTATTCAAAATAAGGATGGAAACTTTATGATGCCTTGCAAAGGTGCTAACTTGTGAGATTCCTATAAGAGAAAAAAGAAGGTTTTGTAAAGATTGAAAGAGAAAAATGAAGATGAGTATTAGGTTAGGTATTTCTAGAATTTAAGGGTTTGGCATTTCGAATTTAATCAAATTATTAATATTTTATTTTCGAAAAAGTTGAAAAGAAAAATCTTTAAAAATAAAAATTAAATAATAAATGACATGTCAGCTACCAAGTTGACATATTTATTGATCTAGCAAGTCACATGTTTTCAAGTAACGAGAGTATCACTTCCAAATAATAAAAACTGATGAAGTGACTCTTTTTGGGGAAAATTATTCTATTTTGTAAATGTTAGGAGGTGAATTGGTGCTACAAATAATGACAGGGGTCAACTTAGGTATTTTGTAAAATGTTGGGGGGATAAATTGTACCTTTTGCCTTTTGAAAATTATGAAGTTAATTTCTTAAACTATTTTAAAATGATTCACACCATATACATATTATTACCAATTAAATAAAGTAATGCCAAGTAATGGAAGTTCAAAGTACTAAAAGATTTTATTATTTAGTTTTAGGAGGTTTTAAAATAACCTCCTTATCAAAGATGGTTCATCATTCTATATTCAAAATCATAAAATTTAAATATTATAAATTCATTTATTTTACATTATTCTTTATATTATATATTTTCCTTGTTATCTTCCAATTACTTTTAAGTTTTATTAATAAATAAATTATTTAATATCACGTTAAATTATTAACATCATCTGGATTAAATATTAATCATTAAAGATGACATTTTTTATAATTATGAAGTATAGATACTTTAATGTCCTGTAACCTAAATGACTCATTCATTACTATACTATGTTTATAATATCTTGATTTTTTAAAAAGAGATAATTTTATTAAAATGTCCCATATAGGTTGTAAGAATATACAAAACAAGAGTCCTAAAAAAGGACAAGTTGGTGATTTTTCAATTTATAAGAGGGACTCTTATAAAACTAGCATCAACTATGGATGCAATGGGCAAAGAGCTGCAGCAACTAGCTCAAACTACATTAACTAAAACTGAATATTTTAAAGGTTATGAATAAGGAGTTGATCTATTATCCACACCCTAAGGTGATTAACCACTTGAACAATAGAAGAGTCATGATACTTAAAGATTCTTGAATTCCTTTGTTCCTAAATTTTTAACAGAGAACAACCAAAGTAGATTAAGTTATTGGATGATGATCTTGCGTGGATTACAGATGAGATTCTAATAAGAATGGAACTATAATCTGGTTGATTAATTTTAAAGGACCTTAAGGTTGAATTACATACTGGATACTTTAAAAAAAAGAGCATTTGAAGAATAAATGATTCAAAGATTCCATGCTCTAGAGATATAACACACACCTAATAGGAATGTTGAGGAAGGTTAATTTATCTAGTGTGGGACCTTTAGTATAGTCCATTTCTTCCATATGAACCTAGTCCCTAATAGCTTAGGAAGTTGAGGATTCAATATTAATTTACAAGATGTGTTTGTCAATTTCCCAAAATCGTGATTCCCCTAAAGATATGAGTCCATTTCAAAGAGGTTAGGCAATCATCTTAGTACATGGTTCCCAAAGCTCCTTCATAAGTTATAATTCAACACACTATTAATAATAAGTTCTTTAACTTCTGCATTTGAGGGGAAATAATGTATTATAGGGTATATATTAGGTAGGTTTACTAAAGGTCTACTAGAGAAACAATTATTAAACCATAGTAATGTTGAAGTTCCATTCCTAAATTTACAAGTAATGGAGTTTTGCACTATATTCCTTAAATTTAATACTTGTTTTAGAAACCAAGAAGTTCCAACCTTGCATTGATATTCTCATAAGCCTTTTATTTTCCAAAAAAAAAATTAAATCCACTAAATGCAGAGAGTTTCTTTGTTTGAAAGGAGTCTCCACATTTTCTTACGCATTAAGACCTTGATGGAAAGCTTCAAACTTCTCATACCAAGACCCCTTGTATGCCTAGGTTTAAACAACTCTTCTTAACTAACTTTTCAATTTGTTCTAGATTCTTTTGCCCCATTCAATAGGAACTTATTAAGAAGTCTCTCAATATGTTTTCTAACACCTATATATAGAAAAACCTATGTGCGTAGAGATTAGAGCATAACATTGATTAAAAAAATTCTACCAGTAAAGGATAACACCTTAGTACTCTAATTACTTATTACTTTTATCTATTTTAGTAGAGGTAAGCATTCAAATTGCCTTAATTTACACCTTAAGCGTGTGATGGAAGAGAACTAGCTCAAGAGTTTTTTACAACTTTTCGATATAATAAGGTGATCTTTCTATAAATAAAGATAAAAGTCCCTTGAACATTTGGAGACAATTTAGTAGAGTGGTTAAGGATTTGTCTTTTCCTTTACAAAAAAAAAATCATTTGCAAAATATAGGTTGAAATTTTTAAGTTTTTTCCATTTGATATGTTATTCAAACTTTGGGTCCCTAATAATATTGAAAGAGATTAGCTTGGTCAATGTTTTGATGTAAGGAGTGAAGATAAAATTTGATAAGGGGTCACTTTGTCTCAACCCTTTGCCACCTTGGAAATGCAATATAGGAGCTCAATTAATTAAAACTAAATAAAAATGGTAGTTATACATTATTTGTTCTAATTTATGAATTCCAAGGGGAAACTAAAAGCTTTAAACATGCGAGTGATGAATTCCTAACTTAAAAAATCAATTGCTTTATGGAAATCATATTTAATTTCCTAATTCATAATACTTTTTTCCTTCCATAAGACCTAAATAGTTACTAAACAAGAAGGATATTATCACTAAATGGTCTATTATGGAGAAAACCACGTTAAGATCCATTAATTATCTTATCTATCATATCTGTTATTGTAGGGGCAAGAATTTTAGAATGATCTTGTATATAGTATTGCAATAGGAAATGAGTATGTAATCCAGTATTGAGATAGGATTGGAAGTTTTGGGAATTAAAGTGATAAAGGTCCTATTAAACTCTTCTAACGTAATCCCTTTATTAAAGAATTCAAAACTGGAATTCAGTACCATATCTTTTGTCCAAGGTCAAGTCTTTTGAAAGAATTGGGCCTTAAGCCCATCAAAACTTAGGGCTTTATATAGATTAAGTTGAAGTAGACTATATATGTTCCTTAGAGACTGATTTAGAGAGTAGACGGAGCTCCTAGTATATGAATTGGTTGTCATTAAATTCTTAGATGTAGATGAGTAATGTACCTAAATTTCCATAGTATTCCTATATAAATTCAAGATCTGATTCTTTATTTCTCTTTGGTCTTGTAAAAGAGTTTTATATATCCTAAAGAGAGTTGAAATCTTGTTTCAATTCTTCTTTATTTTAATAGATCTATGGAAAATCTTATTGTTCAAATCCCCTTCCTTGAGGTATAAGATTCTTTCCCTTTTTTTGGGCTGTGAGTTATGAGCCTCAATTACTTGAAGATAATCAGTTAAAGCTTTTTGTTCCAAATTTAGTAGTAAAGGGTCCCTTAAATTAATATAAATTTATTTGAAAAATGTCCCTTAGAATCTTTTGATGCCCCCCTTTTAATAGCATCCTCGAAGCCATCCACTTTGGTAAAGAAGTTGTTGAACTAAAAAGGGCCTTTCTTAGAATGGTTGGTGACCAAAATTTGAACTATCATAAGGTGATGATCAGAGAATATAGGGTTACAAAAACTTACAAAGCTCGATGGAAATATGATTAGACAATCTTCATTAATTGTAGGCTTATTAAGATTTTTCATAATGTTCTATGTTTATGCTTCTTTTTAGGAGTAGAAGTTGCCAAAGAAGTTAAGATTAGTGACCTCCATGTCACTAATGCAATATTTCATCTCATTATTGTGGTGGTTTGGGTTTGCATTCCTAACAACTTTATATTTATGAAAAATGTTATTGAAATCTCCCAAGATCATCCAAATACCATTGGTTGTGGAACGTATACTCTTGAGATCATTTCATAAAATGTTCTTTTAAAATGCATGATTTGAGCCATACACTAGTAAAATCCATAATTTGATATTAACTAGGTTTGTAACTAATTATAGGTCCATGAACTAGTTTGAGAAAAGAAACATATAAATATTTTCTAGATCAAGATTATAAACTAAAAAAATTTTGCCATTATAATGATGTAAATGATTTGTAACTACTTTCCATTCTCTCCTAGAAAACCTTAAATATGTATAGTTCTCAACTTTGAATTTTGACTCCAAAATAGTTGTAAACATAGGTTTTATTTCCTTCACGAACTCCCTAAGGGCTTCTTGTTTCTTTAGGTTCGAACGACTCATCACACACATTTAAATTTTTCATTTTATACTTTTTTAGTGCATTAAACATATCACTTTCTTATTGGTCATCTCTAATGACTTATTACACACATTTCATTGTCTCATTAGTCATCTTTAATGACTCATCACCATGTAATTAATGGTTCTTAATCCTTAAGAAATCCTCCAATTGGCAATTAAGGGAGATTCGTTAATCCACTAACACCATTTTATACAAAAGACCTAGTTGCCCTTTAATGAATTTAATTCACAAATTAAATTTCGAAATTCTCTAATTGGTAATTAAGTGATATTCATTAATCCATTAATACCATTTTATACAAAAAGACCTAATTTCCCTTTAATGAATTTAGTTCACCAATTAATCGAATTAAATTCCAAAACTATTCCCCAACTGTTTTGTCATCAAATTATCCATGAAGTACTCTAATTAGGGTCAATAATTATTATTTGTATGCTTTAAATTTTTTTGAATGGGTTTAAAAATCATTAATACCCATTATTTTCCAAAAAAGAGCATTTTAATCCTAAACTTTGGAACTCTTGAAATCCATCTTATCAAACTTATTTTTATTTGTTTTATTATCATTAGACTCTAATACCTATTTTGGATCATTTTCAATTTTTTGGAGTTAGGTTCCACAAAAATCACTACTCAACCAAAAAATATTATTCACCCAAACATACTATTCATTTGAAAATAATATTTACAAGAAATTATATTCAAATGAAAGGAAAAGTTCATGGTTTTATAATCATCCCTCCTTATAAATTTTTTTTTCTAAAAATTTAACTAAGCATACTTGTTTAAAATAGGAGGGGGCTACAATGTGTGCATTTGCTACTCAGGCTCCCATGTAGCTTCCTCTACCCCGTGATTCCTCCATAGTTCCTTAACCAAAGAAATGATCTTATTATGCATAACTTGTTTTCTGCAATTGAGGATTTGTACTGGTTCCTCCTCAAAAGTCAAATATTTGTTTAAGTTCACTGCTTATTCTGTGATTACGTGTGAAGGGTTTGTTAGGTATTTGCAAAGCATAAATACATGGAAGACATTATGAATCCTCGCGAGCTCTTTTGGTAGCTTCAATTGATATATCACTAACCCAAATCTTTCTGTGATCTCATATGGTCCCATGAACTTCACTTATAGCATTTCCTAAACCTTACACCTTTCCAAGAAGAAATCTTAAGAAATATACTATCTCTAATTTCAAATTCAAGATCCCTATGGTGATTATTTGTATAACTTTTCTGCCTATCCTAGGCTATCTTTAATCTTTCCCAAATAACTTGAATTTTACCTGTTGTCACTTGTATAAGTTCGGGACCTATCAGCTTCCTTTTACCTACCTTACCCCAACATATTGGAGTTCTGCATTTTCTTCCATAAAGTGTCTCCTAAAGGGTCATGCCAATGCTGGCTTGATAACTGTTATTGTATGAGAACTCTATTAGTGATAGGTGCGTGCCCAACTTCCCATAAACTCCATGACACGGGACCTAAGCATATCCTTAAGTGTCTGGATAGTCCTCTTTGACTATCCATCCATCTAGGAATGAAAGGCAGTGCTAAACTTCAAGCATTTACTTAAGTTTTTTATAAGCTAGGCCAAAATCTTAATGTAAATACTATTTCAGACAATAGAATTCGATGTACCATGAAGGCTCATTTTCTGATCCATATAAAGTTAGGCTAACCTGTTTAAGGGATAATCGTTCTTATTTGAAAGGAAGTGTGCAGACTTTGTTAACCTGTCCACTATCACCCATATAGCATCATGCCCCCTCTAAATCTATATAATTCATACTACAAAGTCCATAGTAATATTCTGCCACTTCCATTCTAGGATAGGAAGGGGCTGCATTAATCTAACAAGCTTTTGATGTTTTGTTTTTACTTATTGACAGGTTAGACACTTAGAATGAGCTCTACTATTTCTTTCTTCATCCCTCTCCACCAATAGTATTATTTGAGAGTATGGTACATGTTCGTTCTACCTGGATGCATAGCACAAGTTGAGGAGTGAGCTTCTTCTAAGATCTCTTTCTTTAAATCTCATATATCCAATACACATAATTGTTCCCCCTTCATCAGTGTACCATCTTCCTTGATTGTAAGTTCTATTCTCAACCTAAACTCAACTTGGGTATTCAACTTCATCAACTATAGATCTTTTATCTATCTTTTTCTAACCTAAGCCACCAAAATAGGGAGAACATGAGAGGAAGCAATTAATTCTCCTGAGTTTTCCATATCTAATCTCACTATTATACACTACAAATCCATCCATCCCTAGCAATATTGTGACTATAGGAGCTATTGTCAATCTTTCTTTCAACTTATCAAAACTTCATTGATAGGCACCTAACCACTCAAACTTCTCCTCTTTTTACGTCAACTTGGTCAGTGGGGTTGCTATTATGGAAATTGTTCAACGAATTTCCTATATTAGGCTTCCAATCCAAGGAAGCTCCTGAATTCCATCACAATGGTAGGAGGTCTATAATTAGTAGCAACTTCAATCTTTTGGGGATCCACACTAAGTCAGACTAAATCCCTCAAATAAGATGACATGACCTAAGAAAGCAACCTTATTTAGCTAAAATTGACATTAACTAAACTTAGCGTGTAATTGGTGCTTTCATAGGGCATGTAATACTATCTAAAGATGTTCTACATGCTCCTTATGACTACTTGAGTACACCAATATGTCATCAATAAAAAACTCACAAACTTATCTAGGTACTCTTGAAACACCCAACTAATCAGATTTATAAAAGCAGCTAGAGCATTTGTTAATCTAAAGGGCATAACTAAGAATTCATAATGCCCATACCTAGTCATACCATAAAAGCGGTTGGAGCATTTGTTAATCCAAAAGGCAGAACTAAGAATTTATAATGCCCATACCTAGTCATAAAGGTAGTTTTTTAAATATACTCACTATGGACTTTCACCTTATGATAACCTAATCTTAGATGAATCTTCGAATAAATCTTGGATCCTTGTAGCTGATTAAAAAAATCATCAATCCTCATAAGTGGATATTGGTTGCAAACTATCACTTTATTTATTTGTTGATAGTCGATACACAACTTTAAATTTCCATCCTTCTTTTTAACAAATAAGATTGGAGCTCTTATAGAGAAGTGTTAGGTGTCACTAAACCCTTATCTAATAACTGCTTCATTTATACTTTCAATTCCTTTAAATCTGATGGAGCCATTTTTTTATAGAGTGATTAAAATTGGTTGGGTATCTTGATTTAAATCTATCTTAAACTCTTTTACCTTATTTAGGAGTAATCCTAGAAGATCCTCTAGAAACACGTCAGGGAACTCTCTGACAATCAAAACATCTCCTAATTGAAGTTCATTAGTACCTTGTTCAATCATGTAAGCCAGATATCCCTGACATCCTTTATAGAGCATTTGTTGGGACCCTAACTGGAAAAAAATGAAAATACAAACTGGAAAACGAAGTGGCGGAAAGCGAAAACGAAAGGAATCGAATTGTTCAATCGAAATCAAAGGAGAACGAAAACAAAGCGAAAGTATCGAATCAAAACGAATCGAATCAGGAAAATCAGATAATAAAAAGCAGAAACAAAATCGAAAGCGAAGACGAATCAAATAACAAATCAGATACGAATCGAATGGCGAATCAAAACGAAAGCATAAGCATATCGGAAAGCGGAACCAAAAGCGAATCGTATGGCATCGGAATCGAACGCAAACAAAACGGTTCAATTAAATCATAAATTGGAAACAAATCAAAAATGGATCCAACATCCGAAAACGTGTATCTTAATGAAAAGCGTCGCGTTGGAAACCGTAGACTAAACTGATCTTTATCTAATCTAATCCGATATAATTTTTTTTTCTTTTTCTCTTTCATTCATTAAAAACTCATACAAAGCAATACACTTCTCCAATTTGGAATTCATCAATTCCATTACCCCAATCAAAAACCCAAATCATAAAATTTGTCTTATACACTCTTACATATCCCATAATTCATCTTTTAACCAATTCTTATTTTTTTAAAATTGGGCAGCATAACGGCTATATTTCATTAAACCCAAAAGTCTGTAAAAGGTTTAAACTCACTTCTATAAATCATACCAATCCACACAAGTCATACACAATCCAACAACATAATTCATCGGACCTTCTGTCTGGCATTCCAGCATAAACAAACACAATCCTATACCTAAAACACTTCAATAAGTCTCAATCAAATCTCAATTCAATTTATAATTTCATAAATCAATCCAAACCCAAACCAATCATATTCATATACAATCACAATTCATATCCCATAATCATACACAAATTTTGTACTCAAAATCAATACACAAATCCATAATTCATACACCTTATGAATTAATGCTTACAAAAATCTTAATGGCATTCTAAGCCATAAACAATACCAATATCAATAATCCCAAATACACAATACACAACATAAGCCTAAAATCTTATCTTTACAAAAAAAATCTAACTTCAAAAACATATCATAAATAAACGTAACGGACGAACGTCTTGACTTTCTTTCATCCGATCTCCTTCTTAAAACCTGGAGATAGGGATGAAAGGGGCTGAGCTTTACAGCTCGTGGATAACACATTTATAAATCTAATAATAAGCAAAAATCATTTTCTAAACTTTTTTCATTTTATTAAAAAAATCTCACAGTAGGAAATTCATCGAAAGCTTATTTTTCAAAACTTTTCAAATCATTCATAAACAATTTCAAATAATTTCACGGCAGAAAAATCAGCAATTAATCATTTCTCAAAAACTTCAAATTCTTCACAATTCACGAACAATTCTCATTTCTCATTTCTCACAATTCTCAAAATTTTCACAAATCATGGAACAATTTCAAAAATATGAATGCATCACATTATAAATGCATCACAAATATAAACAAAATCAAAAACACATAACAAATCAAAACAGTATGGGTCGGTCCAAAACGAAACGTACTGCATATTCCCGCATAACGGTCCTACTTAGCCGTGCACAAAACGTACTACACTTTTTCGCATAGTGGTCCAATGTAGCCGTGAACTTATGGGAGCCCAAAATCGGAGCTCCAATGCCTCTAATGGGCAGGCGGGCGAAGCCTATAAAATGAAAACAAGTGCACTTGACTCATACTTATGGGACCTAACCAAACCCACATAACACATAATTCACACTTGAAAATCAGAACGGCCGAAGGCATATTTCAAAACTTAATTCTTTTTATGATCATGCCACATTCACATGTCAATTCTCAATCCTAAATCAAACACATTCTCATTCACATTGCACAATCATTATCTAAAATTTTATAAGGCAATTTCACATTCATAATTTCCATAATTTCACACTTCACATAACAAATCTTCAATTATTCAAAACCAAAGGATTTTCAAACATCAAAGTCAAAGCATGAAACAATTTTCATCAATAGCAAATCATTCAACACAATGAAAGTAACAATTTTCATAATTTCTGAAATTTTTTTAATTTATCAAAACATTTAAAACTTGTAACAATTTTTCAAAGAAATTTAAAACCATTAAATGTAACAATTGAATCATTTTATTAAAATGTTTGAAACAATTTCAGCAATTATTCAAATCATTCGAAAACAAAATTTCAAACATTTTAATCTTCTTCTTGACTTTTCAAAATATAAACAATAAATTTTCAAAACAATTCACTTCTTGAATGTAAACTTTCCATAATTAGCAAAATCATTCAAAACAAATGAGTGTAATAATCGTATTGATTTTTTTGATCAAATCATCCGAAGTGAATTTTAACAATTTATCCAACCATTCGAAAACAATCAATTTAACGATTGGATAAATTTCTCAAATCATTCCAAAATCAAAGAATTTAAACATTCGAAAAATAATAATTTTCAAACCTTTATACATACTTGATTTTTGAAAATCCAATAAATAAAGAATTTTAGAAATTTCCTTAATTTACTAAAACATTTAAGACTTGGAAATTTTTTTCAAAAACATCTGGAATTAAATAAAATCTGATACTTCTTTCTTTCACTTTCTTGATTTTTTTCAATGAATGTAACAATTTCCATAATTAGCAAATCATTCAAAACAATGAAAGTAACAATTGAAGCAATTTTTTTTTCAATCCTTCGAAAACAATGAATTTAACAATCCGTAAATCATTCTAAAATCAATTAATTTAAAATCATTTGAAAACAATAATTTATAAACATTTTTACTTTCTTGAATTTTTGAAATCACACAATTGACTTATAATTCGAAATATAAACACGGTACCCACCTCAATTCCTTGCTTGAAACTTGTCCTAAGCATCAATTGCTCTAAAGCCTCACTTAAAATTTTCCTAATTCAAGACATAAACCCTAAATAAATAACCATCCAAATTAAACATCACCTAAAGCATAATCACCAAAATTAACTTCATAATTCACAAACCCATTTATTCCTTAAGCTAAATAAACCAAAACCTTTCAAAAATTAACAAATCAAAAACTCAATCTTACCTTAATTCTCCACCATTTTTGAAATTTCTTTGTTCCTTAGGAAGCTTTCATGCTCTTCTACCTTTTTTCTTCATGAAGCAACATCAAAATCCTTCTTGGAATCTCACAAAATCGAAAACCCTAATTCTTTTCTCTTCTTTCTCCCATGACCGAAGCTTCCCTCTTCTCCTCTCTTTCCTTCTTTCTTTTTCCTTCTCCTTTTTCTCTTAAGTTACGGGCTTCACTTTTATAAAAACGAAAGCCCCTTCTTCATTCATTTAATTGGTGCTAAATGACCCTAATGCCCCTCCATGCAAGCCTTCTAACTTAACTCTTTAAGTAAACTTCCAAAATTGTCCCTTAAATTCTTTTTAATTCAAGCTTACTTTAGGACATTTTTCTAACCATCAAATTGAAGGAATTTGCTAAAACTTCCTTCTAGAGAAATGTTCCTTATTGTCTCAATTTCATAACGCCACCAAAATCATTTAATTTGGTGTACTATACCAAAAGTTATACTCTAAACATTTTAGACTTGTCTTATGCTAAAACATTTTCCAATAATTTACTTCCATCCGAAAATTGACATTCTTAGAGACTGAATTAAAATTCACTTCCTTAAGAAAAATTGTAACCTTATCTTTCTATTTTAATTCAAATCAATAATCACTTCATTTGGATAACTAGACCAAAAGTTATGGCAAAAATGCTTTTAGATTTTTCTAATCCAAGACTGCACACTAAACCCGACTTCCATTCAGAAATTGGAAGTCTTAGGGGCTAAATTGAAATTTAATTCCTTCATAATACTTGTCGCCCCATGTCTCTATTTTAATGTTCCACAACAACATACTCAATTGGATCTCCACAGATCAAGAATTTCTCAAAAGACTGAACCATGTTCAGAAAAATATCTAACTCAGTTTGATTAAATCAATCTTACTCAATTTAATCTTAAAAATCACAAATTTCCCATGAGAATATAAATAATTGTCTTAGGAATCCAACGCTTCAAAAACCAAGTCAATCAGATGTCGGACGGAAAAGATATGAGCAAAAGAATAGGAAAAGGTCATATTTCCTATAAGATATAAATAATAATTAAAAAATTAAAAAATAGAATAATAATTAAATAAAAAAAACCCTTCTCGCGAGGGTGATACATCGCCCTCGCGAGAGAGCTTTCAAAAATTTCTTCTTTTCTCTTTTTTTTCCAATATATATATATATATATATATAACCGAATTTTCTAAAATTCATAATTCTTGATCCCGAACTCCAAATTTGACAAATTTAGTATCAAAAAAGATCAAAGGAAACTCTACAACTTCTATGTAGAACTCCATTACCAATTCCATCTCTAAAGCTCAATCAAACATTCTGTCGAATTAATAAATCTCTAAACAATATCTCAACTTTGAAAAATTTCTATCTTTTAACTCCAAGGTCCAAACCTATCATATTTTATATCAATGTAAAGATCAGAAAGCAACCTACATCTTTTATGAAGGACAAAAAAATCAATTTTACCTCTAAGAAAGTCAAATTTCCAAGCAAAGGTTATGTCCCCTAATACTCTTCCCAAACAGTAACAGCAAATAGTAAAAATCATAACTCCAAATTTCATGGTCCAAAAATTGCATACTTTACATCAATGGAAAGATCAAAGCATAATCTAAAACTTTCATGAAGAACTTAAGAGCAAATTCAGCCTCTATATAGATCAAGAATTCAATCAAAGTTACTGTTCAATACTATCATCCTGAACAGTAACACAATTTCTAAAAATTCATAACTTCTCATCCCATTGTCCAAAAATTCTACACTTTATATCAAAGTAAAGTTCAAAACACAAGTTAAAACTTTTATGAAGCATTTAAAGACAATTTCAAACTTTAATTAAGTCAATTTTTCAGTCAAAGTTTCTGCCAAAAAATACGTCCTCCTATACCACATCCAAACTTCCAAAATGCATATCTTCCAATTTCCACATCCACAAATAACCTATAATAAATTATTGAAAAGCTAGGAAAATCTTCTATGACTTTCATCTAGACCACTTTACTCAATTCAAAACATATCAGTCCCGAATTTGCTTCAAAACATAGCATACACAATCCTACACTTAAGAGCATTTTCAAAAACAAAGTAAAATAACCTTAACTTCGGAATATCATAACTTTCAATTCCGATATCAAAAAATATCATACTTTATGGCGATAGAAAGCTTTCAACAGAAGCTACAAGTTTCATGAAGATCATTTTCTCAAATTCTGCCTAAATAAAAAAATCAACTCTCCACTCCAAAAAGTCAAACTTTCTTAATTCTCCAAAAAATAACACTTTAACTAAACATTTCTTGCTTTTCAACTTCCATTTCAATCATCTCCTTCACTTTTTCTTTCATAACCCAAACAATTTCACTCAAATCTCAAATTCATCAACACCCATAAATTCTTTTCTCATAGCACAATAACATCTATAACAAAGTTCATATACAAAAACACTCATTTAATTTCATGTAATAATTTATAATTTTCACTAAAAGATCCGGGTCCAACAGCATTTTACTAGCTACCATGGCAGTCACTATACTATTGGAAAGAACTTTTTGTATCCCATAAAATGTCATCTCCAATTCTCTTATTTGGCTCAGCCTAACCTCCTTTTTAAAACAATCTACTACCGACAATGTGTGAATAACCAATCCATTCTAAGAATAACATCAAATTCCTGAATATCCAATATGATTAAGCTTACCAGAAACTCCTCATCCTCAATCAATATTTACTATCTACAAACATTTTCAATGAAGAGTGAGTTTCCATCTAAGATGGAAACAACTATCCTAACATCTAATAACTGAGACTAACTATTCAATTTTAAAAAAAAAAGCTTATAGACATAAAATAATATGAAATACCATGATCTATTAAAGCATATGCATCTTGATATAAAAAAAAAAACAGAAATCATATTGGTGACCACATCTAGTGTGATATCGACCTCCTGCTAGGTGATTGTGAAAACTTGAGCCTGTGTGTGGAGTCTACCTGCTTGTCCTATAGAGGCTACTCCCCTACCCCCTAAACCTTTGCTGGATGTAGTAAAACTTGACACTCTGGTCTGAGATTTATTTTTAGTCAGTAAAATTCATTCAATCGGACTTATTTTTTATTCTTTTCATTATCATTATACTCTAATATCTATTCCAAAAAGATTTCAATTTTTTGAGATTGGGTTCCTCAAAAATCACAATTCAAGTAAAAATACTATTCATCTGGACTCACTATTCATCCAAAACTACTATTCATTCGAACTCACTATTCATTCAAAAATACTATTCATAGAAAACAAAAATTTATATTCAAATTAAAGGAAAAGCTCGAGTTTTTACAAGTTTGGGGTGAATCAAGTATGGGACTGGTTATCGTTATATCTTGAGATAGGGTGGAACTCTTAGATTTAATCAAGCCCTTGCTATGCTCTGCATCATAGACAATTTTACTAGGACTAAGGGTTTGGGACTCTAGAGCAAGTGAAATTTTAGTGGTAGAGTTGTCCATAATTTATATTGTAATCCCCATTCAATATTATCAATCTCTATTTTGAAACTTGTTCCTAGTAGGTTTTCATACCTTATTGAGAGGATGGATGAAGGCTTCCAAACATATGACACTTTAATAATGTCTACCACAAGGTTCAAATTCTCACACAAGCTTACAATAGTTATTGACTTAAGTAGCTCAGAGTTCTCCTTAACTATAACATAATGGTGGGCGTAACTTGATAGGTATGAAATGTATCATATTTTAGGGTATAATTTGATATGTATTAGCCGTTTATTTGATTGCTTAGTATGTGTTTAGGGTAGAATTTTGTTATTTTGTGATTTATTTGTGTTTTAAATGTTTTATGGGTTAGAACAATCCTTCGAGCTTAAATATGATATTGTTGAGATACCTTGATATGTTTGTTAGTGTTTTAGGGTAAAGATCGAAGAACATAGGAGTTTCGGAGCAAAATTGGGGCCAATTACATATGCCACAATAGTGAGAAAAAGTCCTGATGTAGGCCACAATTGTCCAACCTAAGTTCCATTTTCTTTTTCATTTAAATGTATAAAGTTGAGATGGATTGTATGGAAATGGATTTTAGGTTATTGATAATGTTCTGACTCTCCTTCGGGATTTTTCTTTGAGTTAATGATGATTTAGTTATTTTGTGTTTATTGTTTTGACTGTTGTGATTGATTAATATATTTGCATATTTCAGTAATAAACTGAGAGGGTAAGCCGGATAAAAATGATTAGATCGAATTAATGAGAGTTAGGCGATCTAACTAACCACTTAATCAATCTGGTTAGTAATTTCATTGAGAAAGATCCCATGCGAGAGACCCAATTGTTTATTAGAGAGCTTTAGAACTAATAAAATTATGGGTAATTTGTGAATTGAGAGACTGCAAATTCCATAATTCAATTAAGGTTTACAATTTACGGTTTAATCCTTATAACTTTTGAGAGAGTTATTAACCCTACGACTGTTTAGAATCGACATCCCGTAAACACATAAATGATTATATTAGCATTAATAATAGGTAAAAACCCCTGATTAACTCTCTTGACATATTTTTATTGTGACCTGTGTGACTGCTCAGTTTAATTATGTTTTGTTGAAATTTCCATGTTACAATTATTGAATCAATTTCTCATATTTACTTTTCATATTCACTTTTATAGTTTTTATTTTTTTTTTATTTTCTATGAGCCTTAGATGACTTAGGATTAGGCTAGCACCCTCCTTATGGGATCGCTCATTCAATACTATAAAGTACGACCCGTGCGCTAGCAGTTATTGACGGTTTTATAAATTGTAAAACTTGCTCAACATAGCCCACCCTTTTCCTATCCGAATAGCTATGTCTTTATTAATACGTATTGGTTTTCCCAAGAAACTTGATAAATAACTGAGACCTTTGGTTGACTAATATTCTAAGGGAATATTATAAAATTTTACCCCAGAAAGAAATATGAAGCTCTTTTAAAGTTTTCAAGGGTAGTAATAATTGCAAAAACTCAAGGAAAATAAAATGTTAGCTAGACATTGAGACCTATTTTCTAGCACTTTCCTAGTTGCCCTATGAAGAAAAAGGACAAAAGAAAAATATTCCCCTCATTAAGGAGAACATCCTTTAAACTAATCTTATTTTACTGTTTGAGAGCCTTACTCTTTGCTACAAAAAAATTCAGATGCTTTCCTACGAAGTACCCTATTAAAGTGGATGCCTACTTTGAAACACCCTCTTTCAGTACTTCAATAAGTGAAGAAACGAGTTTGGAATTGTCAATAATCAAGGGACAGTAATAATGCAATATGACTATCTTAGTAGGATCTCTTACAACTTGTCTCCATGAGGTTTTAGAGTTTTGAAGTTCTAGGTTTGAAATGTTAGGATGGCCTAAGAGGTTGAGGGGAAGGATGGTTTAGGTTCTAGAAAGAGGATGAGGATAATGTTGGAAAATATTTAGGGTTAAGGATACTCTACTTAATGTCTAAAGGGAGTTCAAACATAGTGCAGGAAAACATAAGGAGGGAAATGGAAAAACTAGTCAAAGTTAAATTATTGTTCCAAAAACAGTCAAGGGTAGTCCTAGCTGCAAAAACTCAAGGAAAATAAAATGCTACCTAGACATTGAGGCCTATTTTCTAGCACTTTCCTAACTGTCCTATAAAGACAAAGGACAAAAGAAAAATATTTCCCTCATTAAGGAGAACATCTTTTAAACCAATGTTATTTTAGTGTTTGAGAGCCCAGCTCTTTACTACAGAAAATTTCATATGCTTTCCTTCGAAGTACCCTATTAAAAAGGATGCCTAGTTTGAAGCACCCTCTTTGAGTACTTCAATAAGTGAAGACATGAGTTTGGAATTGTCGATGATCAAGGGACGATGGTAGTGCAGTATGACTATCTCAGCAGGAACTCTTGCAACTTGTCTCCATGAGGTTTTAGAGTTTTGAAGTTCTAGGTTTGAAATGTTAAAGTGGCCTAAGAGGTTAAGGGGAGGATGGTTTATGTTCTAGGAAGAGGATGAGGATAATGTTGGAAAATTCTTGGATTAAGGATACTCTGCTTAATGTCTAAAGGGAGTTCAAACATACACTACAACAAAAACATGCATTTTTCGTCGTCTGATAAACGTCGTAGAAGCTCTATAGACATCAGAGAAAACCTTCTACGACATCTATTAAAACGTCACAATAGACGTCGTAGATGGTGGGTAGGTAATGAGTTTCTCCGACGTCTGAGTGAAGACGTCATAGAAGGCTTATCAATTCTGCGATGTTGATGAAGACGTCAGAAAAGAGGCATATAACTCCCGACATTTGGAGAAAACGTCAAGGATTGTTTGCCTTTTGAGGACGTTGGGGAGACGTCGCAGAAACTTGACAGTCTGCGACGTTTAATAAATAAATGTCGTGGATTGTCAAGTATTTATTAAATTATAATTAATTTATTATAATTTTGGTAAATTTTATTAATAATGTTTTAATATAAATTAGAAATTCATGATTTGATTTAATCGATCTGAATATTGGAATAATTTATAATTTAATCAAATCAAATTTTTAATTTTTAAATTTTGGGAAAATTTAATTGAATAAATTTGATTTGTTATTAGCTTTTGTTTAAATATGTTTTAAATTTTCGAAACAATTTTATTTAATTATTTGCTATATATAAATTTAACTAAATATTAAAATAATATTTATTTAATAACTATTAAATATTATTTATGAATAAATTTTTAATAATTCAACAATATTTTGAATATATAATGAATTTTAATAATTATTCATGTATAACAAGACTTGAATATATGCAAACAATTTATTATTTAAATTGCAATTCCCGAATATGTCATAAAACGAAAATTAAAATAAACAAAACGTCATAAGTGTTTAATATATATCAAAACGAGTACATGTTTAGTCTGAACGAATATTATGTGTAGAACATAAAAGTTCCAATCGATCCTGCATTTCTTTAAATTGTTTAGTCAATTGATCGACTTGAGACTACAATTCCTGATTAGCCCTCTTTGACTCTTCTAATTCGTCTCGAAGTCTCTTTCTGACCGAAGTATTCCCTTGTGGTCGAGGCCCAATTCTCATGCCAATAATGTAATCTGTTCTAATGCCCAGGACTTTATCGCACACTTCATCTACTATCATCGGATGACCTTGTTTGATTGAATATGTCATTTCATTACACATTAATTCCTAGAAAAGTAAGAATTAATTACATACACATTCGCGTTTAACAAATGTCTGTAAATGAACTATGTACTCACCCATTTTGCTTTGCTTTCGGCAGTTGTCCATTGATCTTTGCTTTCATCATAATGAGTGTGAAACCATAGCTTCATCCGGTTACACTCTTCTCCATCCCTGTCACTCTGTTGTTAAAATTTTTTTACAAGAAATGCTTTTCATAAATTTGTAAATGTCAATCAAAGTAAAATATAATTAAAAAGATGGTAACTCACAATCTCATGTCGTATCGCTACAAAAGCCTTGGAGCCAGAGTTTGGTGGACATTTGACCTGACTCCTAGCCAGTTTGGCTTTTCGACTTTTGTCCTAATCATACACGTAGGAAAATCTATTATAACATCTATAAATCACAAATCATAAATACTAAAATATAATTAGTTATGAAAGAAGTTGTGAAATAAAGTTTTTATCGAATAAGAACTAACCTTTAATCGATTGCTCCCAATACTCACATAAATCCATCCACTCCGCCAATGTGACACTATCCGGCTTCACATCCTTTCCGTGCTTGGTAAAATGCCTTTTAAAATTATACCTTTGATCTTTAGGCCTTAATGAAAGAAACCTCTTCACGTGAAGATGGATTTCGTTGTGGGTCCTCATTCCTTGATGTCCAACTTTTCTGTAAAAATTATAAGTTATTGGTCAACGCTTTAACCAAATGGAAAACACGTACAAATTGGATTAGTTTAGAATACTTACGTCTAACTTATCCAATGCAATGTTCAATTCCTCATCAGTAATTTTTGAAAATTTTGTTCTTACAGGCAAAGAAGTTCTGGATATCACACCAATCCCACTCGATAATTTGGCAGACTGTACGGAGTTGGTTGATCGTCCTTCAGTAGGGGAGATCTCTATCTCCAATCTTTTACCTATCGCCTTATTAATCTTTGCTAATCCGTTTCCTTTCGTGGCACCCCTTTTTTTTGCATTATTTGTGGATCCTAAAATAGCAAAAAAATAATTTATAATTAGCATATAACAATTAATGATAAATCTAATTAATGTTAAGATCATACCTGCAATGCTTGCAGAAGAGGAGCCCATACCGAAAGGAAGAGTGTGATTTACTGGTGTCAGATAATTACAAACTGGAGGATTTACTGGTGTCTGATAATTTGAAGCTAGAGGCATCTCTTCAGAAGTTGACGGAGTGCTAATATTGCGTCGCATATTCAAAATTTGTTCATACTTATCTCTAGGACGAATACTAGGCATAGAATTGACTTCTCTTGGTGTTGCAGTACGATCAGCAGGTGCACGCGTGTGAGCTTGGGCCTGTGTAGGTGTAGGTGCAGGTGCAGGTGTCTTATCTTGTGGTTGTGTACGAGCACATGGCTCATTAGCTGCACTTCCAATTAGCTGATGATACCACGACTGCAGTTGTGTAGGTATTTAGGTACTTGGTGCAGCCTTATTCTTCTTCTTGGGTAGACCAGGTCCCATGTCAATACAATCTGCATTCACATCGATATTAGTGCATAAATCCTATGTCATTCACATCAACATCACTGTAAGCAAAAACAAGATGTTATGAACCTATTTCATTAACCAAAAATTCATAAATACATAAAAGTCATTTCACATATTACCTGCTATATGGAGTAATGAAGAGATAGATGATGTGTCTTACTGTGTATTTGAATACAATCTGCAAAAACAATAGTTGAAAATAAGAACACAAGAAAACAAGAAACTGATTTTTAATGAAGAGCTTGATGATTGGGAATGTATACAATGTGATGCCTATACCCTTTCCATTTATAAAAGAAGCACATGATTGAGAATTTAAGGATGAACTATTCATTGTCATTACACAAATTTCCATTAACAAATTGTTAGAGTTCATATACAACAACTTGCAACTTATACGCACAATATGAAGCCACAACTTGAATAACTCAAATTAAATGTAAAAGGAACCATGAAACCATTATCAAAATGGCATTGATAGGTGAAATTAGATTAAAGCAAAGAAGTTGCATATTGTGTAATCATTATGCTATATGAAGTGAAGAGAGTGAAATAATTATTAGTGGCATCAAACACTGCATATAAGTTCATTGATAAATTGAAGAAGAAGGGTTATGAAGTCCTCTACATGCATGGTTGATGCAATTGATGTTTAGGCATACCTAAGTTGCCTATTTACCTATTGTTCTGTATCAGGTCAATGGATTTAACTAGTCACTTGGTATGAGAGAAGGAAAACAGAGCAAAACTTGGGACTCTAAACATATATAATGACAGAGGAATATAATAGGATAGCACTGGAGACATCAATTGCTAAGGAGAAATCAATCTTCACTACATAACTCCTGATTGCTTAGAAGATGTCAATGTTGCTGAAGATGTCAACTAAAATTTCTTTTAAGATGGAGTGCATATGATACATGAGGTAAATTCATGATTTGAGGTTGCGAAATGCACAAATAATGTGTATCCATAAATAGAAGCCACAAATGAATGAAAATATTTGATATTGGACAGTGTACTCTTGAGGAAATAAACCTTTTTATAGTCACTGCAACTTCAAAGTATTGGCATTGCAATCCATTCATAAGGAGTCAAAGAGAAGCGTGCATGATGCATATAAAGAAATGGTGAAAACCATGGACTGAATGTTGATGCTTTGTGTAAACAAAAATAAAACCAAGTCAGGTTGTGTTTCCTAAAGTGTTATTATGCTTATGGATAGTTATTCGCTATCATAGATGTCAATTCTTATTAAGCAATGACATCTTGTTATAGAACTGATAATGTGAGCAAACCATATTCTCTTGTTCCATTATGGTGATAGCATTTTAATCCTGATCTGAACAGCAAAAAGATATTGATGTTGCCTACATTATGCTTCCTCATTCTCTAAGGTTTTCACAATCCAATGCCTTGCTAATATGTGTATCATGTTTTCACAATTCAATGCTAAGGTTTTCAGATCATTTTCCAATTTATGTGCAGAACATCATTAGTGCTTGTGAGAGATTGATTCCCTTCATCGAACCTCTATGCCATTATATCTCATGGAGATAGATTACATTTCATGCATTAAATTCTGCTATGCTTCTATTCCATTAACCTCCAAATTGCAGGATATGCTTGGAGTAATGTGTTGGAGACAAAAGATTTATTGTTAATCTAAAGAATTCAAATCAATATAATTAGTAACTATTGGCATTGAACTCAGATAAACTGAGTCAATAGATAAAAGTTTTCAAACATGGCACTAGACTATTATGCACCAAACTACAAGATATTATTCCTGGATATATAGATGTTTCACATCCATCAAATTTCTGTTTTAAGTTAGCAAAATAACTGATATAATAGCTCCTAAAAGTTTAAGTGACAGCAAGTGAAGATAAAGTATTGGAAAGCTAAGTATCAATATAGGACATGGATTGGAAAACAGTTATGGAAATTATGGCACATATATAAAAGAAAGTGCATGTTTCTGAAAGTAAATGTAAAATGGTCATCATTTAAACCTCAAACATAGGCATATCTGCATCAGATTCGTAGTTACTAACAGACTTTGTAAACATATTAGGGGATTGTTCATATTCTGATCACTATCGTAGTTTTATTCCGCTTGAATTTATGTATAACAAATGTTATCTGAACATTGCTTCTCGGCTACTCCAAAAACATAAACATTGTGTCTTGGCTGTTACTCATTTTTAAATGTGTTTAATTCTACCAGACATCTGATCAACATATACAAGTGTGTTTATATCATCAAGTTATCAAAAAAGGGAAATTCTGAAATCCCATATACAAGATGGTATCAAAAAAATTTATCAAAAAAGAGAAGAAAGTACAGACAATGAGTGTCTTCTGATAAATTTTTAATCGAATTTCACATAAAAAGAGAAAAAGCAAAGACTTTAAATTGTGGATTCAGATTTGACAACAGACACAAAAATGGAAGAAAAATTATGAGATCTTATATAAAAACTATGTATCTAAACTCTGATCTGATGCTTGTATTTATCTTCTCAATCTTGTCTGAAACAATATGATTAATGAAGGCCTTTATATCAGATGGCCATGGAATAGGATAGAGAGCAGTGCCTACAAATGATCCTGAGATCCAAGATGCTGTTGTTCATTCTATTAAGTCCATTCAGCAGAGATCCAACTCATTGTTCCCGTATGAACTCTTACAGATCCTTATAGCCAAAGCCAAGGTCTGAGTTATTATGATGTCCCTACTTTAGTTCTTAGGGGATAGTGAACAGAATATGAACAATAAGCAGCAGACAGTTAAGAAGTTTCCACTTGCACAAGATCTAATCATAACCTAACATTCCTAACCATGTATGATGCATATAAAGAAATGGTGAAAGAGAAGCATGGATGATGCATATAAAGAAATGGTGAAAGTCATGGACTGAATGTTGATGCTTTGTGTAAACTAAAATAAAACCAATGCCTTGCTATTTTTCCAAGTTCATTTTCCAATTTATGTGCAGACAGTTAAGAAGTTTCCACTTGCACAAGATCTAATCATAACCTAACATTCCTAACCATGTATGATGCATATAAAGAAATGGTGAAAGCTATGGACTGAATGTTGATTCTTTGTGTAAACTAAAATAAAACCAATGCCTTGCTATTTTTCCAAGTTCATTTTCCAATTTATGTGCAGACAGTTAAGAAGTTTCCACTTGCACAAGATCTAATCATAACCTAACATTCCTAACCATGTATGAATCATATAAAGAAGTTTCCTAATCAGTTGTTCTTTCAAATGTTAGGTGTAATGAAATAAACCATCCCTGATAATGAACTAAACCATCCCTGACAGTTGTAAAATTAAATCATCCCTGATAAGTGACAAAATATACGACAGTTGCAAAGAATTCAAATCAATATAATTAGTAACTATTGGCCTTGAACTTAGATAAACTGAGTCAATAGACACAAGTTTTCAAACATGGCACTAGAATATCATGCACCAAACTACAAGATATTATTCCTGGATATATAGATGTTTCACATCCATCAAATTTCTGTTTTAAGTTAGCAAAATAACTGATATAATAGCTCCTAAAAGTTTAAGTGACAGCAAGTGAAGATAAAGTATTGGAAAGCTAAGACACAACACAGGACATGGATTGGAAAACAGTTATGGAAATTGTGGCACAGATATAAAAGGAAGTGCATGTTGCTGAAAGTAAATGTAAAATGGTCACCATTTCAACCTCAAACATAGGCATATCTGGATCAGATTCATAATTACTAAGAGACTTTGTAAACATATTAGGGGATTGTAGGGGATTTTTGGGTATGAAACATGTTGGTTTAATAACTGATGCAATATAGCTTTCCAAATCACAAGCCTAATCCTTCATCGAGTTCACAAGCCTAATCCCATAATCTATATCAGTTGTTCTTTCAATGCTAGTTTTCCAACCTTTGTGTTGCTCAATTATCCAATTATTTGGTTTCACATGTCTTGAAAAAGTTTTGTTAGGTGTTATACCTGCATACATCTGTTATGCATGCTTAGAGAACACAAGATCAGTAATTGTGTAACTACATCTATTATACATCAGATTGTATAATTGATTGTAATTGTGTAACTACAAGATCAGTAATTTTGTAACTACATCTGGAAAAAACTTTGGAATGCAGATAGATGCAGAAGTTAGCTAGCATTTCATATTCTAAGGGTTAACTAAGCATATTCTAAATACATGCACGAAAATAGTATAATGAAGCATCAGGATCCACAAAACAAGAGCTACAAAGATACATTTATTCTAAATGCATATACAAGTAGTAACCATGGATCCATTCAAAATTTTCGTTTCCATTAACAAATTGTTAGAGTTCATATACAACAACTTGCAACTTATACACACAATATGAAGCCACAACTTGAATATGTCTTTTTCTTTTAGATGACTGTCTTTTTCTTTTATATGTCTCTCCTTTATATCTTAAAAAACCTACCTAAAAGTTTTAATCAATGTGAGACCAACACAACCCTATATTGATCATGTTTTCCTTTAATGTGTACCAAAAATCATAATCTATATAAACTTTATACCAAAATAAGTTAGCAACATTGTACCGTGTTGACTCAGTGTTAGGTTTATTCCTCTTTTGTTTCAAATCTAAAACTTCTTACTTGGAATACATGTTTGAAGTCAAGGAACATGGTACCATGTAGGTGTTATGTTAAGCAGCACAACATCATGTCTAGACTATGTTCTTTTATGTGGTCAAATCATTAAAGAAACTGAATACATCAATAAGCAATAAGGGGAAGATCACAATCCTAATTTTATGCCATATTTTGAACTTATAGGACCAAGTTTAACATGTGTTCATCCAAAATGCTCCCAAACTTCTCTAAATTGCCTTAATCCAAGTTTTTTTTATTAAAGAGTTAAAATAAGGTTTGTAAGTGAAATATAAATCAAATTAATAAAAAAACCTAAATATTATATTGCATCCTAATAAGTATTTCTTTCTAGGTCTTTCAACTAGACTTTTCCTTAATCCCTTCATTTATCTTGGATATTTAATCAAAGGGTTATTTCCACTCTTCTTTTCAAACAAGAGCCTATTGGGTTTCAAATATGTCAAATGCTACAATAGAATAAAGTTCTCAAATTAATACTACTTGTAAGTCTAATTTGCATTTTATTTGGTGTTTGGCACTTTTATAGCATATTTTAGACAGATTATATGATGTTTTCCTATAACTTAGTTCATTGTCTTGTAAATCAGGATTTTAAGGAGGAAACATACAATTGAAAGCTAATTTATCCTAAGTCAGGTTGTGTTTCCAAGTTCTGCCATGGGCTAAAGTGTTATTATGCTTATGGATAGTTATTTGCTATCATAGATGTCAATTCTTATTAATATGCCTTGCTAATATGTGTATCATGTTTTCACAATTCAATGCTAAGGTTTTCAGATCATTTGCAAATTTATATGCAGAACATCATTAGTGCTTGTGAGAGATTGATTCCCTTCAGATTTAACAATGTGATGACCTAGAAGGTTTTAACGAAGTTATCCTCAAAGGAATGGACCCTATTGATGGAGTGAAAGGCTTCAAGTTTGTTACAAGCTTTACTACATGACATAATCATTGATATCATATTTCCTATACTACATCTACCACAGTATGAATGCTAGTAAAATTATGATAGTACTAGCGTTTCCTACCCACTAACCAAAAACTTAACTTACAAGTGTTAACAAAGCTATGGATGACAAATTAGCTAAAAGTAATAAGGAACTAGTTATTGCTTCAGCAGTAAATGTTGTTGAACCTCTATTATTTTTATTGCTTACGGTTAAAGACAATGATATTAATGAGAAGATAATTGAATGGACCTTATTAGTGCTAACAAAAAGATGAACCAGCCAACATTAATATGCCAACAACAAACATCTACTCCAAAATAAAACAAATGCAGCAAAGGCCAATTATCTCTAGATATTGCTCCACTTCAAATGACACCACAGATTAGTGATCTCTTGCAACCGTAGGATTAGCAACCTACAATGTTAAAGAGATTTGCACTGTTAAAGTTGTCAATGTAGAGAGATAAAAGGCTATAGGTACGAAAATCATAAACATTTAAAACCACTATATGAAGTGAAGAGAGATACATCATTTTTAGCTGCATGAAACAGTGCAGATTAGATCATTGAGAAGTTGAAGAAGAAGGGTTATGAAGTCCTTTACATGGTTGATGCTATTGACGAGTATCTTTGTTGGTCTGTTTGATTAGTTATGAAGTCCTCTACTTGTGATATTACTTACCTTAAACATGCACATGTGATTAAGCAATGAAAATAGATCAACAAACATACAAGTGTATAATAAGAATTTATTCATCATCGTCATCAGTGGACTCTTCGTATACAATATCACATTCATTCTCACTACTGCTTATCTCTAAGTCATCCAAATCATCATTCAAATGTTGCACGGAATTCACCATAACATTATTAATTACATCAAAGCAATATCAGTCTGATCTAAAAACTCTAAGGAACATTCCTCGAGGTCCACTCGAACATCAGAAGACTCCTCAACGTCATCTGCATCTTCTTCACTACCATGCAATGGGATATCATATGCACGTCTAATTTCACATTCTTGAACAATCCGCCAATTTGAACCAAGTACCAAATCTTCCACTAAAAAAATTTTCTTTTCTTGGTTTGCCAAAAAAAATGTGTCATCCTTGAACCAAAACTTTGTAACGTTGATGCTTTTAAGAATGCCGTTGACCCTCATATTCGTATTCCCAAGATCGTACCATTTGCATTTGAAAAGCACAACACTTTTACCTCTAATATATTCAAGCCTTATAATATCTGACAGCATCCCATAAAATGTTATATTATCTTCCCCATAATTTCATAACACTGCAACACCACTATTTTGAGTAATCCTTCGCACATCATGGGCTTCAGTGCGAAATCGCATGCCATTTGTATTGCATACAATATACTTTTGTACCAAGCCATGAGGTCCACATGCCAATGCATACAACGACTCAAACATATGTCCTTCACGGGAGCTAGTTAATGTCGTCATCTATAACAAGAAATGAAAATTAGTTAATTATATATAATTATTAGTTAAGCCCACGTACAGACTTTCTTCTCACCCGATGCTTTAACCATGAAGCAAATTGTTCTCTATGTCTGTTATCAACATGCAATGGACTTTGTTGCCTCAGCTCATCCATGTGCTCACTATGGGTCATCATAAAGTCAATCAATATTATATGAGATATCTTAACTTATGACATATCTTAATTTGACAAAAGGTTAGACAAACTTACTCAATCAAGGGCCTAATCTCATGACAGTTCATAAGCACATACCAATGTAAAATCTCTAGCTCATTTGTAGGAAGAGCAATTGCTTTAGCAGCACCAATTGGTTTACATTGTTGAAAGAATACCGAAATGTCACTACCATCAACCATATCATTGATGCGCTTTGGCACATTGAAGTTAGTTTCAATTCCTTTTAAATACATTGAACAGAATGTCATGCACTCTTTAACAACATACGTTTCTGCAATTGACCCTTCTGGACTTGCTTTATTCCTAACAAATCCCTTTAGTGTACCTAAGAATCTGAACAAATGATTAACCATAAATCGATAGGCCACTATTTACTTAAATCTTTGATGTAATAAGATCAAGAAAATAATACCTCTCAATTGGATATATCCATCTGTACACAACCGGTCCACCAAGTAAAGCTTTATTTGGTAAATGAATAGCCCAATGTACCATCACATCAAAGAACGCCGGTGGGTATATCATTTCAAGCTTGCATAAGATTAAAGTAATCTCATGACACATATTCTTTACCTGATCCTTATTCATACTTCGTCTACAAATTCGGCGAAAGAAGTTCCCCAACCCCATTAAAACACCTGTCACATCTTTGTTCAAGATAGAATGTGTTCCTAATGGTATAATGCTTTGTAACAATACATGACAATCATGATACTTAAGTCCAGTAATCTTCCTTTCATCAACATTAACACATATAGATATATTCGATGCATAACCATCTGGAAACTTCACCTGCTTTACAAACTCACAAAACTTCTTTTGCTCATCGGTAGTCTTTGTATAGCATGCTGGAGGTTTTCCAACAATAGTTCCATCAGCTGCTCTTATCAAGTGTAATTCTTTTCGAATATTCATATCTTCCAAATCAAGTCGAGCCTTGATTGTGTCTTTGGTTTTACCTTCAACATTCATCAAAGTCCCAAGGATATTGTCACAAATATTCTTTTCTACATGCATGACATTAAGGTTATGTCTTAATCTTTAACTTATGCCAATATGGTAGTTTAAAAAGAATACTTGTTTTTTATTCCAATTAAACTCTCCTTCCAATCTCCTTCTCCTCTTATTGTTGGGATGCTTGCCATAACATATATTCTGCATATGACTTAATTGTTCCACCATATCATCTCTACTAATGAAGTTAGGTATAGGCCGATGATTACTCTTGCCATCAAACTTCTTTTTTTTCCTCTATGGATGATTATAAGGAAGAAAACGACGATGGCCTAAGTATCCAATCTTACTTCTTAACTTACAATAAGGAGTGTCCTTGTTACAAACAGGACATGCCATGTAGCCTTTTGTGCTCCAGCCAAAAACAGTACCATAGGCTGGAAAGTCATTAATAGTCCACATTAAAGCTGCATGCAATCGAAAATTCTCTCCTTTTGAAACATCAAATACATCAAAACCATCCTCCCATAACTTCTTTAACTCATCTATTAGTGGTCTCATATAGACGTCAATGTCTCTACCGATCGCTTTCAGACCTGGAATAACCAACGATAGCATAAAGAATGACTCATCCATACACATCCAAGGGGATAAATTGTATGCTAAGAGAACAACAGGCCACACACTCTATGAAACGGACAAATTACCATGTGGATTGAATCCATCAGTTGCTAACCTTAGTCTAACATTACGTGGTTCTCTGGAAAACTCAGGATATAGCTCATCAAAGCTCTTCCAAGCTTCTCCATCAGAAGGATGAACCATGTTATAACTGTCACGTTTAGGCCTATCATTATGCCACGTCATTTCTTTAGCGATCTTACTTGACATGAATAATCAATGTAATCTAGACTGCAATGGAAAGTACCGCAATACTTTATGTGGTATCTTCTTACCCCTGCCATCATTAACTCTCCATCTTGATGTTCCACACTGGGGACAACTTTCTAAGTCCTCATACTCTTTCCAATATAGGATACAATCATACTTACATGCATGTATCGACACATAACCCAAGCCTAGGCTCCGTAGGAATTGATTTGCTTCATAATAGGACTTCGGCAAAGATTTACCATTCGGTAATACATCCTTCAACAGAGCAAGTAACATGTCAAATGACTTATTACTCCACTTGTTGTACACTTTCAAATGAAGCAACTTAATTAGAAAAGTCAACTTTGAATAATTCGTACATCCCGGGTACAACTCTTTAGCAACTTTACTCAACAATTCATGAAAGCCACCCATAGTAGAATGTTCAATGCCTGTAGGACGACTCCTTTCGCCTTCATTAATTGGATGATCATTTACGAAAGTACCCACATCATCAAGCAAAGCTTGCATCCCATCATCCTCCTCATCGCTATCACCTTCATTAATATCAATGTCCGTCCCATCTATGTCAACATTTGCAGTGTCAAGCCTTTCTTCCCTAGGAATAAATCTATATGCTGGCACTTCACTATGTAAAACCTAGTGGGTGTATGATTGGTCAATGCCGAATTGCATTAAATGTTCAAACACATTTGTCTGAGATCTCTTATAACAATTCATACAACGTGCACAAGGGCACGAAATGTCACACTCTTTGCACTTTTTTCCAGCGACAAAATTCATAAACATCCTTACTCCATCAATATATTCACGAGAAACCCTAACACTGTTCATCCAACTCTTGTCCATAGAGCAAAAAATACCTATCAATTTAATCTAAGAATGAAAACATTATGTTATGTTAGTAAGCGAAGGATGAGGAAAGGTTAAATACGTACCTAAATGAAGTTGTAGAACAGCTAACTGTTAACGTAGCAAAACTAATTTTTTGCTAACCTACGTATCTAAGAATTAGGCCGTTGCTCTACACATACTAATATGTATAATTTGCCTTGCTATTTCATAAACTATACGGAGAACTATGGAGAGAGCAATAAAAAAGTCATAAAACAAATTAACCAAAATATGACATTTCATTTATCTATTTATGTATGAATGCAGGATCCTTACTTTAGCATTAATACAAGAAAACACCATGTGGCATCTCATATATCAAACCTCATAGCTAAAGTATGAATGCAAACATAACAATTAACAATCGAGCAACTTTATATTATAAGTTATCATTCCTGGTTCTTGTTTTCCAATGGCACCTCCAACTATCTTCTCCTCACACTTGCAACTAGTATCTGTCATCAAGCAAGAATAAATATTTTGGTTAAGATTAGAATAAATTACATCACACTCTTTATTATTGACTATATAATAGTAAGAAGGCTAGGTTTGGTACTTATTTCATGCTTATGGAATAAGTACCAAACCTAGCCTTCTTGGAGTGCTTACTGCCACTTATGATTATAGGCAATATACTAGGACTAACCTTGTTGCTAAAGTTGAAACCATCTGCATTAAGTTTTGTTTGAGGAGGTGGCTGAGAAAGTGAGTTGAGATCTGATTAGCTATTGAATCTAAATCATGGTAAAAGAAAAAATCATTTTTATCTTTTGTAAGAGTGTCTGCAATTTGATATGTAAGTTTTTGAACACAACCAATAGGATTAATATGTTGTCACCATAATGGAACAAGAGAATATTGGTTGCTCACATTATCAGTTCTATACCAAAGCATGTAAACATTTCCAGCTTATTATTTGAGATATATAAGAGACACTTATTAGTTAGAAGACTAATCCCAAATATGAAAAGAATATGTTTAGCAACAATCTGCGTTAAGATTGGAAAAAATGGAGAAAAGGGGAGTCAACTTCCCAATTATGAATCTTGGACATGATAGGGAACTCAAGAAGATAGAAAGACCCTTAACCTTTTAATGAACACTAAATCTTGCAAGTAAGAGACGGCTACTGGGAATCTTTTCAAAACAGATTGCCATGATGAATTGTTAGGGTTAAACTTGATGGAACAACTAAAAGAACTTAAATTCAAGTAGGTTCTAAACAATGAAGAGGACATCTTCTTCATGTCTAACTTTGCAACTAATCTAAAAATATTATAGAAATAGGTCCTTAACACATTAAAAACAGCCCACTGTTTTTACAAAAATATAAACCTAAGATAAATTTCGAGAAGTTAAAGATGACACAAGCCATTTGATTTAACTTTCAGAATATGTTCTGAAAATATTGGTCTGTTGTAGGCTTGAGACACTTAGCTAACTATCTTAGTAAACTAATTTGTCTAAATGAAGCCAGTACAAAAATGAGAAGGATTGGATATATAAGATTTGTATTACAGTCAATCTACCAGATTCTATTATATTGCTAAAACTAGATGAAGAGGGCAACTTAGAAGAAGCTACGGTGTTTATTAACTATCAATAGAAATTAACCCTCAACTAATAACATTGTGGAAATCTATAAGTAGGAAATTTTTTAGATGACACTATGAAATTACAGAGATAAACTCAATACGCATCATTATTGATACCACGAGTGCCTGAGCAATAAAAATCAATATCAACAAAAAAATCATTGTTTCACTAGAACAAAATAAGAAAGCTCTAAATATTGATTCCCCATAATTAGAAAAAAATAATAACTAACGTGACCTTAGCACTAGACTTAAAAATCTAACCTAGTAAGAGATGTTATTAGTATTCCTCATTTTTTTAGTACACAAAGTACAAATGTTTCTATATCAAAAAAATAGAACTAATGAAGAAAAAGGAGGAATGAAGTCAATTCTCATTTTGAAGAAAGACCAAGTCACTAAGAAGATTAAAAATAAAGACCAAGTCCTTATTGGATAATATTTATTTAAAAACTACAATAGGAAGTCCTCTAATAAAATTTGAATAATGAAAAACAACTTTAATAAGGCATTTGACTTAATGACCTAGAATTTCCTTTTTGACAATTTTAAAGCTTTTACTTTTCCTCCAACATTTAAGAATTGGATAGATCAATGTGTAAAAACCATATCCTTCAATATCTTTGTTAATAGTGAACTTATATAAGTCATTAAGGGAGCTAAAAGTTTGAGATAAGGTGGATATCCTTCACCCTACATGTTATCCATTCTAAATTATCTCTATGTATATTAGTTCGTACTTCTAATGCCTTCCAAAAACCTAGTTAAAGAAGTAGACAAAAGAACTTAAAAAACTTTCTTTAGGAAGGAGTAGTAACCAATGTAACTGATGCCAAAGTCAAATAGATTAATATATGCACATTAAAAAAAGGAAAGGGGGTTTGAAATCACTCCTATCAAAGCTTCCAATGATATGCTCTTATAAAAGAAGGTTTGGAGAATTTTCATTGACAAACAATCTCTCTAGGTATGACGGAAGCAAACACACTTCCTGAGAGGTATAGGTTTTTGGAAAATCAAGCATAGTACATCTAATTCATGGACTTTAAACTAAATACTAATGAGGGAAAACTCAGCATCAAAATGAAGAGTATCACTGGGAATGGTCTTAACACTTGGTTTCAGTATGAAAATTAGAGCCCATTGGTTCCTCTTCACTTAGTTCCAGATATAAGAAGACTAAGGCTTTTAATGCCTAATTAAGCAAGAATGAAGGAGATCTTAATACAGGATCAATGGAATTGACATACTATATCTTAATACAGGATATAAGAAGACTAAGGAGATCTCTAACAAATTATGTCTGTAGATGTTTAAACAATATGTAATCTAAGTGTTCTTACATAAACGAGTTTTATTCAAATCAAAATTTCCTAAAATATCCTTTATTCTTTTCTTGTAGCCATCAAAAAAAGGTGAAGAACAATGGACAAAATCAAGACTTATCTAAACAATCTCAATTGTAAAATTTGTAATCAAGACACTAAAATCATCAATCACTTATTTTTAGATGTTCCTTCTCCTTAATTATTTGCTATGAAATCCTAGCATGATGCATCATCTAAAATAACAACACCAACAACAATAACAAATAGTAAAAATTTTGTTGTAGCATAATGGATCATCTACTATATAGAAACAAAATGATTGAGAATTATAGAGTGATCAAGCAAGCTAATGTTCTCTAATAACAATGATTTTAATATCTTTAAAATAGCACTATGATATTGTATATATGCCATATAGAGAGAAAGAATGCTAGATCTTTTCAAAACCAGACTCAAGACTGCCACATGCAGACTTACAATACCTTAAACCTCATCAAGATATTCTCTATTTAATGGCATCAACCTTAGCAGTAACATAAATCTAGTTATTAGATATAGACTACCAATTAGCTAAATACTGACAACAACCACATATAAGCAATTTATGATCATTATAATATCATAGGATAGCAAATACAACATTGGACTCTAATGTAGTTAGGCACTGACAAAAAAGAGTAGCAGGATTCAAAGTAAATGCAATTCAAGGTGGATTGAAAAGACTGTAGCATGGTTATGGATCTCGAAAGGATGACTATAACATTTTAGGGGATGTTATTAAAAGTATAGTGAAATTTACTTAGTATATTCAGATATTGAAGACTCCATAGTCTATAGGAAATTAATGGGAGATTAAAGTCTAAACTTTACATTAATATTGTTATTCAAAATGAATAAATGGCAGTATATATTCAGCCAAACTATATATGTTAATTTTTAATGAGTTCAATGGTGACTAGCATAAGCTAGTCACCATTGGATCAAAATAAGATGTTGAAGTCCACTAGAAGCTAAACAAACATTTAAGTTCAACCTCAGTTCAATCGAAGACCATTCAAAGGAAAGCCAACAACAAACATGAACTCCAAAATAAAACAATAGAATAGAAGGTTAATTACCTCTAGAATTTGCTCCACTGCTAATTACACCACAGTTGATTGATCTTTTGAACCTATAGGAATAACAGTTATATGCACTGTTAAAGTTATAAGTTGAGACGGCGAAAAGGCTATAGGAACGAAATTCGTTAACATGTAATGCAACTATATGAAGTGAAGAGAGTGACATAAATATTGGTGGCATCAAACACTGCATATAAGTTCAGTGAGAAGTTGAAGAAGAAGGGTTATGAAGTCCTCTACATGGTTGATGCTATTGATGAGTTTTTCACCTACTCTTTTAGCCTACCTAATCGACTTGTTATATGATTCATTCAGATAAGTAGTGTGACTTCACCATAGAATTCTAATGAAAGATTCAAGAAATCTATGAATTTATAGGCTATAAGGAGATTATAAGTCAAATATTGAGGTTTTCTAGGATCCTATGTCTATTTTTTTTGTCTACTTTCTCTTATAACAAAAAAGCATAGGTTTAAATATAACTACCATGATCAAAAGACTAAAGTCATTGATAGACTTTTATAATATATAAACTAACCAATGCCAAAATTTGAGAATTCATATCTAAAAACAACACCATATAAGATGCAAATCCAAAGTTTAACTACAATCTCTCTTTTACATTTAATTTCAATAAGCATACATCACACTTAAAAAAACAAATCATACATACATATAAACAAATATACATACATACATACACACATATGCACATACATATATATATGTGTGTGTATATATGATTTTAAAGTGAGCTTCATGTCCTGTGATAAATTCTCTAATATAGTATATAGTAAAATCAACCAGAATTTGAGCCTCCATCTCCATTCCCTCATGCAGTCATTCATTTCTATCCCTCCAGATTGTATAGAGAGCATAATAAATAAATATTTATGTAAGCTAAGCTTAACAAAATATACAATGACTACAAATGCAAATTACACCTAATACAAATAACCACTTAACAAGACAAAGAATCAATATCTTCTCCCAGTGACTATCTTCACATATTCCAAAAGATCTTCATATGATGACTGATTTTAAAGTGAGCTATATATCTTATGAAAAACAATCCTTCAACAACAAACTCTACACTAGAGAAATAGAAACATGAAAGAAGTAATCAAATATGTAAGATAGATTAAATCCAATCTACAAGACAAGGATAAACAGTCATATTTGACTAAGAGTTAGTGCTATCATCCCCTTCAACTTAACAGAGTATTGCGAAGGTGAATTTCCTCCTAAATAAATGAAAGGCAGATGAACATAAGGCCGGGAAGAAGATACTGTCACACAATGCAAACCCAAATGCATTGTGTTACAAATAATCAAAATAAACGATTAAGCAACCTTAAACCTAGATTAAATCGTCAACTTCAATCGACTCACATTAATCACAAGCAAAGTAGTTCGATGACTTACCTCAACCAGTACACACATGCACTCCGACTGTAAATGACAGAAGGTCAAAAACTGGCGACGCAAACTCCACAGATTCCAAGCGCGACAGAGAATGAGATAAGGAAGGTGGAGGAAGAGGGAAGGCGACAGATTCCAAGCGCGGGCGGGAGACTGAAGCTCTAACCTCTCTAATTTTCATTTACACAGAAGATGAGACGACGTCGTTATGGGGGGCGGCAACATGACGTCATCTCATCTGGTGGGGAAGGTGATAAATTAAATACGTGGACTTGGCCTTTCCCGACGTTTAATTCTAACAAACGTCGTGTTTTTTATTTTGGCACGTCTTTCTACCAAGACGACGTCAAAATCTTCTTTTTTTGGCGACGTCTTACTACAACGTCACAGAATCTACAAATCTTTCATGACGTTTTCTCAGACGTCGCGAAATCCTCACACCATTTGCAACGTCTACTTTAAAAACGACGCAAAAATTATAGTTTTGTTGTAGTAATAGTGATGGAAAGGGTAGGGAAAGAAATGAAAAAACTAGTCAAAGTTAAATTATTGTTCCAAAAGCAATAAATGATTAAGGCAGGGAAAAGAAAGTAAAAGCAGAGTGCCAAAATACCCTTATGTTGTTAAGGCTATAAGTACTTTCAAAGGAGGAGGAAAGGGTCTTAAAGGAAAGAAAAAAGGTAGCCAAAGGTAGAAAGAGGAGAGTTGGAGAGGAGATGAAGACCGCTACAATTCAGAGAGAACCCACTCAAAAAGAAACATACACAGAGGATACTATATGCAAAGTTGGTGAAGGATGTGGAACTTCTCTCTAGAGAGTTATTTTCTAAAGCGCCTATAAAGAATATTTATGTTATAAATAATTCAATTTATACTAAATGTAAAGTTAAACTATTTAATTTAGTTAATATTAGAGACAGTTAAAATCTAAGGTATATTTTTGTATTAAAATTTAAAGGACTTGTTTGATTATTTATTTCATATATTATAAGAGAGTGTTTAAGTTGTGACATTAATTAATTTGTTGTGTCATAATAAATGTATGTTACATATACAATCAATTCCATAGAATTCTAGGGTTAGTTTGCAATTAACAAAGGGTGCGTGCCCTTGACCTTGGCTTTTAGTAAAATTTTATGTGTTTGAAAAATGCAGAGCATCGTATTGGTTGCAACGATTTGAAATTAAATTGATGCATAACTTGGGAAGCCTATTTTAGCAAGTTCTGCAACAACAAAGAGAGATCCTACATTAGAAAATAAGAGATCGATTTCTACCCTCTTATGACCTTCAATTGCAATTTACGGAGCGAGATATTAAAGAAAGGACTTGTGATTCAGACAATAGTTTCACCTATATATATGCTTCTTTAGATGTATGCATACATTTTCTCCTTTTTTTCTTTTTTTCTTTTTTCACTATATGGACATAACAATTGCACGTTTTTTAGTGGAAATTATAACTAAAATCTCTCCATGCCTGTTTGCAAATAGAAATTTTGTGATTAATTAAAGGGATTGTGCAGTTACGTAAAAATAACTCTTTCAGTGAGAACTTATCCAACGATTTATGTTCATGAGCTGCCTGTAGACTTTCAATGACTCCAACAATATCTTTCTTCACTAGAATTCATATTTTAGTTGCCAAATCAACGTCGTGTAACGACCTGGGAATGTACGTAAGACGAAATCCATCTGTGGAAAGGTGCATTTTTGGCAGTTAAATTAGACGTGGGTGATTTAGGAAAATATATTATTACGTAGCTGCCACTCATATCTGATTCCACTACAAGGGAAATGATAAATTGCGATGGCACAATACCGAAAGAATGTAAACCGTTAAAAATAGCGATCGAAAAAACGTAAACATCGGAGATATTGGTGGTGCTTGGAACTTTTTCCGACCGAAAACTTTTTGGTTGGTGAATTTGGTCAAATCTTTTCCGACGCGTAATTTTCGTCGGTGAAATACGCGTCCTTCACTTAAGTTTGACGACGTCGTTTTGGTTAAAACCAAAATGACGTCGTTTTGGTGTTAATTTAGGGCTGCGTCTGCGTTCTTCTTCCTCTCCTCCGCAGACGCAGCCTTCCTCCCTCTTCCCTCGCAATTCTTCAATCTGTCTTCTTCCTGGTTCGTGACCGCCGGTTGCTGCTCGTCCTTCGCCGGTTGCTGATCGTGGTTCGCCGCACACCGACGTCGCTCCTCCTCCTCCTCTCCGACAGCTTCGTGAGTCATGCTCCCTCTCCTCTTTAATTTCTTCAATGTTCTTGACAGGAATGATGAAGCTTTTTTATTTTTTATATGGAAAGTTTTCCTTTAATTATATGTACATTACTTCTCTTATATACATCTGTAAATTAAATGTAAAATTTTGTTGTAATTATATGTTAATTATTGGTGTTATATGCATCTGTAAATTATACATTGATTGTTGCTGTAATTTTATGTAAAATATTGCTTTTATATGCATGTGTAAATAATATGTAAATTATTGTTGTAATTATATGAAAATTTTTGGTCTGCTATGCATCAGTAAAATATATGTAAATTATTTCATTATTATTGGTCTTATATGCATCTGTAAATTAAATGTAAATTATTGCTCTTCAAATGCTTTTAAAGAAAAATGTAAGATTTGAATAAGAAAATTAAGAATTTGTGTACTATATTGCCAAAACTTTCTATAGTTTTTGATGATGATGATTTAATTGTTAAAACTAATACTTACGATTATGTGTATGGAGTGAGTATTAAAAAGATGAATTATGATGATTCTAATATAAAAAGATATATCAAATATGATTCTTTTATATAAAATATTTGTAAAATGAGTTTAACCATAAAGGCCCTTTTCAATTAAATTCAAACTATTACTTTCTTATAAAACAAAGTTGTGTGTACTACATCTTATGCATGTTAAATATAATGTTTTTGTCAAACATTTATTTATACAAATGCTTACTATTAACACTTAGTTACAATTGGAAAAGAACTTTCAATACAATACATGTATATTAAATCATAATCCAAACAAAATTCTTTCTATTAACAAGTAATATAAAGTATCGTATTTAATTCAATTTATAAGATTAGAGATGCATTATCATATATAAGTTTTAAAGCCATCTAATAGACTATTAACTATTTTGTTAGAATAAATATCAATAAAAATTCATTACATAAAATCTCAAAAGTAATATAATATTCTAGAGTTAAATTATAATCAATAGAAATGCTAATGAAAATAAAACTAAGTTATTAATATGAAGGAATTATACAAGTCTAAGATAAATTATAATTTTCAAGTCACTAAGAATTAAAAGTGAAGATATGATAATGTCCATATACTTTCAAGTAATTTACATTAACAAATTTTAATGAAAAACATTTCACGATTCATTTGTTAAATTTTGTAAAATATTATTGTTTTCTATATTGCTTATATGAAGAGATACTACAAATTTATACCTAGTTGAAGAAGAAGAGAAAATATATATAATATAAAAACAAAGGAAAGCTAAATTTAGTATAGTTGAGATGTTTATCAGTAAAGTATGGGGAATATTTTGCACATTTCTTCACTGATTACGTTTTAGGTACATTTGTTCCTGTTTGTAGTTCATCCACCGAAGAAGTCTACCATTCTAAGACTGGGCACTCATTCACTGTTTCCTCAACAAGTATAAATATAGCTGCAATGTTATTGCAAGAGTGTGAACAACAACGCAATGCTGCTGGACGGAGTTTCACTATTTCAATTGGTGCGTTTGAACGTGCGCGAACCCTTCTCGGGAACCTAGACATTGGGGACTCTTTCACGTGTACCAACTCCCATGTTATATGGAATCCTAAAAAATGAATAGATCGATGTGCTTATGTACTACTACACATGTTTACCCTTTGCCTTCACGTTCAATTATTGTTGTATCCGTAACACATTAAAAGTGAACATTGCATATTTATATAACTGTTAAGGTTCATTTATGGTTGATAACAATTTGTTAACCTTCATATATTGCCATAGTTTCTCCTCTATGTGTTGTGTAGAATATTGCATTCAAATTATAAATTGTACAAGTAGAGAATTATGGGAAATTGAATTTCAAGAAAAGAATGGGACCGAAGAGACAACGTGACTTCATGGAAGAAAGTTTGTTTCTATTGTCAATGGCCAGTAAGTGATATCAAAGCACTTCACAATTTGCTTATTATCAACTTTTACTTTTACCAATATGTACATAGGGTAACATCACTTGATATGTTAGGTTGGTTCCGTCTGGACCAATTTCAAGAAATATGACTTCCTCATTCAAGCAAAGAATTGAACCAGAAGGTTATATGTGGAAAAATTTAGCTGACACCACAAAGCAATTATACTTTCAAGAGTTTGAGGTACACATCATAGTTATTTTCTTGTTACGTTGCTTTATATTCATAATGTTCATACAACATTTTAACATTTTGTTATTCTTACTCATCTTATTTCGTAAAGAATTTCTTTGGGATTCTTGTGTCGGCGCCAAAGATGTATAAACAATGGGAAAAGAAAGCACGCATACGTTATCGCGACTTAATTAATCAAATACGCAAGGTTGGTGCACGACCGCGTTATATTTCGGAGGAAATTTGAATTCATTGGAACGAATATTGGACATCACCTGCGGTGATGTCTATATCTGAGCGTAATTCGGCCAACAGACGTGGAGGGCCGTGGGGTCGAATCTTGCAGTGCATACGAGAGGATCAATTACCCACAACGAGCATGCACATAGACTAGTAAGTATCTAATTTCTCATGACAATTTTACATATATCTTACTTTGCTTTATTGAACAATGTGATTATGATATAAATGTCTGGTGCCATATGGTCGTGTGAAGTTATTTTCATTGTTGAGCAGGGGCAAATATCATATATCTGAGAGGAAACGGCGAAATTTTTAAATACTAGTTAACATCTGACAATTTAAGTTATACGTGTAGGAAAAGGCATTGGACACGAAGCCTACACCTATGCAGGTATTTGTGCACACCCACACGAAGAAATATGATGGTGTCACCTTCATCAACATCTATGTAGAAGTCAATGTCGTTGAAATTAACATATTTTAATAATTTCTTAACAATTATAGCTTATTTACTAATGTAAAGATTGTTTCCTAATAGGATCAAATACAAGAAAATATCCAATGACAATCTTAGGAGGAACAACACATGGGCGAGACTCGAGACATATCTTGATGTCGTGGGTGGTTGGGACCGTCGTGGAAGAATATTCGACTGGGCTCATATGCAAACACTGTTATTCGCTCTTCCTTTCTAATAAAGAGCATCCGCTCGGCCATCTCAATCTCATGATATATCGGACTCAAGACTCTGATGGACTCATTAAAGGAGCAGATAGCTAATCAAAACGAAAGAAAATTGGTTACTCAACATCACCGCATATGGAGGACATAGCTAAGGTGAATGAGAAGATTAGTCTGCAGATGATGAACAAGCGAGAGCGAAGGCTGCAGAGTTTCAAAGATCAAAGAGTATTTGGATCGGATGGAGCAAGCGGCTAAGATGAGAGAGGAGATGGAAGCAGTGACTAAGATGAGGCGGAGATGGAGCAGATGGCGAGGACAAACATCACGCGGAGGAAATGTCTAAGCTTAGGCAGGAGATGGAAATGTTAAAGAGGGGGGAAACAGTTCAGAGCATCCATGATCATTACGACAATAATTACCATAACATTGTCATGTGTTTTCAATTAAAAAACATAAGAGATTTGTTATTTTCTTATTTTTTAATAATTAAATTAATTTCTTTTTATATTTTATTAATTATTAATTTTCTCATTATTCATTATTCTAACGCAACACAAATTAATAAAGTGAATATATAATATAATCATTATTATAACAACAAAAAGAAAAAAAAAATTAATCAGTCATTACCGACGGTCAATTGTCCGTTGGGAAAGTCCCCCTATTTACCGACGATATAGCATACCGTCGGAAAATGTCGTTGAAGATAACTTCGCATCACCGACGGACTGAATGACCGTAGCAATATTTTTCCGACGGAATCATACTTACCATTCCGTCGTTAAATAAATACCGACAATAATATTTCGGTCGGTAATTTCATCGTAGCATTGCGACGGAAAATATCGGTCGGTATTTTTAATTTGAGGCGATTCATCGAATCAATTTTGCTTCACAAATTTAAATCGGTGATTAATTCCACCGACGGATATCTCATGTTTGCCGACGAAAATTTTCGTCGATAAAACACTTATTTCTTGTAGTATTCTTCACTATCCACATATTAAAGTGCTCCACTACTGTTAGAGGAATCAAAGCACAACACAACAATAAAAGCAGCAAGCAACGGCACTGCACCTGGTGTTTGGTAGAGCGTTAGGCTTCTTTTACCTAAGAGAGAGTTAGGCTGAAAATTCAAATGGGCACCCACCCCACTTTAGTGGCAGGCACAGCTGGCAGGTCCTGACTCACTTTCCTAACATGGTTCAATTGCCCACACAACATGAATCTCTGACCTTTCCCTCGTTTTAGGGTAAATGTTCATGAAAGGAACACTTTTTTGGGGCAGAGCCCCAGATAACCCACATTACAATTTCTTTTGGTATGAGGCCATTGAAAGTGAAAGAACAACAGACACAAGGTTGACATGTGGTCCTTTCAAAGAATTTCGGGCGTTGTTATGTTTAGACTATACTTACCACGATAAGCAAAGGTTAATCCAATGACTGCAAGAAGCACAGTACATTGCTCCAGCTATTTGTTTTAAGTTGAAGGCAATATCGATTATTAATGCTTGGTGTTTACACGAACATTTCAATATGAAAGAGATCATAATAGCAAAAATCAATACATATATTCCCACCTGAGCTAAAGATAGAGATGAAAGAGGTGATCGGCACTTGAATGATGACAAATTAAAGCCCAAAATACTCTAGGATCCTTGAATATTCTACAATGTGTACAGAAATTATGTATTTTATAAACAACGGAAAATGGGCTGGGTCATAGCAGGGACACATATCATCTCATCATTATGATGACGCATGTTGACGTCAGAACAAGAATGTTGTAGGCCTATTAATATCCGATATGAAATGAGGCGTCTTGAATATTGCTTGATTTGCCTGTGGTCTGGACTGGGCCTATTCGACTTGGTAACCCACTTCTCACGGAAGAAGAGAACATGTAATTTAAGCTCAGGGTGGCTGCACGGTATACACAAAGTGGTTTTACCTGATGATCATTTTTTGGTGGCAAATAATCGCAGACTTTTGCAACGAGATTGGGAAGTGCATCTTCAGCATGTGTATCGCGAAGGAAACCAGTATACCGATCAGATGGCTTCTCTCACCGTAGTTGTCAGTCCGAGTTTGCCTATCCTAAAGGAGTCCCCAGTGATCATCCAAAAGCGAATTTAACGTGGCCAGTGTGGCGTCTTATACCGAAGAGCCCTACGCTAATTAGGGGTTATTTTGTTGTGTAGTTTTATTTAGTTTCCCTTTGTAGCAAAAAAAAAAAAAAAAAAGGTGCAAGGTTATTGATGCTGTATGACTAGATCGATCATTGGTTTCCCCTTTGAAAAATTCGAAAAAATTTGTATTGATGAACAATAGCTATCGCGACTGCAGGCGTTCAGATTCTCATATAACGAAAGAGAGGGTAATTTTGTTAAGTTTTTTCTAAAAACCTTGCAACCATCAACTTGTTTTCTAAGTTAACTAACTTGGAACAAAAAATTCATATTACCGTTAGTTTACTACCCCTGGACTAGTCGTCAAGAGCTGGTGTTCTTGAATAATTCCAAAAAGTCCAATCTTACTTAAAAATTAAATGCAAGATATGGAGAAATGTGTATGCAACACAAAAAAGGAGAAATATTTTAGAAGAAAACCATTGAGAATTCATCTTTTCAACAAAAGGCAGAAAATGACAATACGATTCTTCAAACAATGTGTTTCTAATGATAGAAATCCAGACCTATGTTACTTTCTGTACAACCAGGTCATTATGTGAAAAAAAACGCCCAAAAAAGTCTAAAAAGAATATAAAACTCCTATAGTCCAATGAAGTTATGAAGCCCATAAGAGATGACAAAGACATCAAATATCTTTTTGAAGAACAGATTAGTGAAGATGAATAGATACTATTCGCATTGCCTCATTATGAATCATAGTGATGATGACGTCTCTTGAAGAAAAAGATGATGAACCAATGTATATGATGAAATAGTCTTGCTTCAAGCTAGAGCCAAGAAGCTAGTAGTAACATGATCATAAGTCTAGAAAAGCATCGTAGACCAATCTCAACTATTGGTTACATGGATGCAAGCTTTTGTAAAAGTGTGATGAAACCATAAATTCTTTCTACAAACGAATGACAACCTTATGAAAAACAACTGACAACAAATTCTTTAAAATAGATCTTATGACAAAGAGAAGGATTGGGATAAAGTTCTTCCCAATTTGTATTGTTTGGACAAAAATATTAGGAAGTGACCTTCATAGTCCTGACATACTTATCAAGATGAATCTCTACTACCAAGCAAAAAAGTTACAGATCTTACCAAAAGGAATTCATTATGAATAAGATTTTTTAATACATTAAAGTTCATAACATCTTCGAGCCATAAGAAGTAGGGGTGAGCATTATTTGGGCCAGCCCGATTACCCGACCCGGCCTGAGTTAATTCGGGTAAGAAAATGTTAAATTTCGGGTAATTCGGGCCGGCCTGGGTATTACCCGAATTATTTTCGGGCCGGGACGGATAACTCCAAAAAATTTGGGTACCCGATTACTAATTAGGTTTTAAAAATTATGAAAATACATTTCGTTATTTTCTTGTAGAATTAATGATTAATTATGCTAGTTAATTGAAATATTTGGTTATATTATTAGTGAATTCAACTATTTGTTAAGATATGAAAATGTAATTCAAGTATTTAGTTATTTTGTGTAATTTTTGAAAGAGAATCAAACAAAATTTCGGGTAATTCGGGCTTTATCCTAACAAAATTTCGGGTAATTCAGGCCGGGTAAGTTGGGGTAATGAAATTTCGGGTTCGGGCCGGATAAGATGGAAACTTTTTGGGTAATTCGGGCCGGACCCGAATAGTGAAAATTGGGCCCGAATTACCCGAATGCTCACCTCTAATAAGAAGTCCAACTAGATATGAAGATATTATAGATTAACCCTTATAATACTACTTGGAAAGCCAAGAAAAATTCAATCATCCACATCCATTATGTTAGAATTCAAAATTTTATGAGGACATTAATCCAATAAAAGCTACACCTTTGGGGATGAATCCTGAGGACATTAATCCAATAAAAGCTACACCTTTGGGGATGAATCCAGATGACCTAAAGATGGCACAAGAAGAATGTGCTATACTTCTGAAACAAAGACTAATCGAGCCTATGAAATCAGATTCGACATGTCAAGCATCTTACGTGGAAAAAAAGAACAGAGGAAAAAGATTTTAGTTATTGATTACAAGCCTCTAAATCAATTTCTTCAAGAAGACAAGTTTCCTTTGCCTAAGATAAATACGTAGGTGTTATTCCTTAATGAAGTCAAAATATTCTTAAAGTATGATTTAAAAGTTAGATTTTAGCAATTGGGTATTGACCTAAACGATCAACATAAGACAGTATTCTACATTCCTAATTCCCAATACCAGTGGACAGCCATGCCATTTAGGATAAAATTCACCCTATAATTATTTCAAAGAGCTATGACAAGGGTCCATAACGATATCCTATCAAGTGCTTTAATTTACATTGATGACTGTTTTACTCTCATACCCAACAAGAGCTATTGAAGAAAAAGTCACCACCACAGGGCCTATACCAGACAAAAGTAGTAAAGTAATTAAAGAAGATTAGTCATCATCTATAGCATCCCATCCCCATATTAAGGGTTGTGACCCGAAATTTCAGTTCATGCGAGCTCAAAGAGAAATTGAGACTAAGGAATGCATTTTTCTTGCTCATACATCATATTAGCATATATGTACAAAAATACATAATGCTTCGGATAAAAAGTGTACATGCATTCATTGAAAACTTCCGGGTATAATTGATATTAGATGTGATTTTATTGAAAATGCGAAGTGGAAGGAGTAGAAAGAGTAATTTTAGTATGAGTTTTGAGAAGGAAAGATTTAGAAACAAGATTGGTAGTAATCTGGAAAATGTTCACTGAGCATGTTTCAGTCTTTTAGCCACAGCGTTTTCTCTAGTAATCCAAACGAGATTTTAATGTGGATTAAACTAGAGATATATGGCTACATTTTGTATGAAGACATCGAATTTCAATTCTGTGTCTAAGAGTCCCAAATATTGTCATGAAGTGAAGAATTAGGTGTAGTGTTGGTGTATGAATGAAAAATTTATCTTCAGACTTTAGGGGCAAATTTGGGATTGATAAAGATAGATTTTGGCAAAATTTCCTTCTGGAAAGTTGTAGATAATTCTTTTATCTTTCCAACGGTATAAAGTTTGTAAAGTTTGGATATCGGAGTTGAAAGATACAAGAATTACAAGTTATGAGGTTTCTTCGTCTGTTGTTCATCGTCTCAGTTGACTTTTTGCGTCTCAGTTTGACCGTCTCAGTTACTGTTCATCGTCTCAGTTACTGTTCATTGTCTCAGTTGACTTTTTGCATCTCAGTTTGACTGTCTGAATTATTGTTCATCGTCTTAGTTACTGTTCATTGTCTCAGTTAACTTTTTGCGTCTCAGTTTGACCGTCTGAGTTACTGTTCATCGTCTCAGTTACTATACATTGCTACCTTCTGATCCATTTTCTACCTTTAAAATGATAGAATTGGCCTTCGAGGTCTTCACGAAAGTTTTAGATCCAGAAGCCCTCTTTCCAATGGTCTAAAAATGAAGTCAATCAGATATCTGTAGCAAAAGTTATAGCATTCGTACTGAGACATGTATAGACGCAAAAAGCAGACGACAGAAAAATGAGACAATACTGAATGTAGAAGATAGATTTGGCCTTTGTGTTCTTCATAAGAGTTGTAGCTCTTGAAATTATCTTTCCATCCATATAAATAAATCCTTAATCTGATATCTTTAGGGAAAGTTATAGCAATTTTCCCAATCTGTATCGTTTGATGATGTCATCATAGTCTTAAAATGACGTCATCATCATCTGCTCTTATTTTTGACCCCACAGATGAAAGATTTGGCCTTTAAGACCTTCATGAAAGTTGTAGCTCTTCATGTCCTCGTTTGAACCATTTAAATAACACCTCAATCAGACATTTTTACAGAAAGTTATAGCTGTTTCCCCAAAATAGGTTCAGTACGATTAAGGTCATAAACATGGTTGCTTCTTTTGATCATAACTTCTTCTTTAGACCTCCGAATGACTTGATTCTTGAACCATTGGATTCATAGCACCTTTCTATTCATCTCCACCAAGAATCGAAGCTATCTGAAATGAAGTGAGAAAGATAAAGTGGAAAAGGTGGGACGGGTACAGTGAGTGTGTTCTTAGAGGATATGAGCTGGTGTTTCCCACTGAACATATTTCAGTATTTTTGAGATATTTTGAGATATAGAGCTCCGATCGATCTGATTATTGAAGAGATGGATTTATAAGACATAGAGGAATATCTCTCTAGAATAAAATTTTGTTAAAGTACTTCATTTATCTGATCGGAATAAGAAGACAAGATGTCAGTTTTTAAAGGCAATTTCGGAAGTTTACTTAAGTGTTAAGCTTTAAAGGCATGCAAGTAAGGGCTTTAGGGTCTTTTATCAATCATTAATGACCTGGCTATAAGAGTTTTCATTTAAAAAGAGTGGAGTACGACCCTTACAAGGAAAAAGAGCAAAAGAATAAAAGAAGATGAGAGAGAGAGAGAGTCGAGAGAAAGAAGAGAAGAGGAAAGAAGAAGAGAGAAGGAAGAAGAAAGAAGAAGAAAAATGAGAGAAACCAAGGCTTTCAAGGTAAGTTCATCTTCTTCATACGTTGGTAAAGAAATAGGTTGTGGTTTGTGAATGAAGAAGTTCTAGAGAGAGAAAGGGGGGTTTGTGTAGAAGAAGAAGATTTGAGAGAACCCAATTGATTTTGGGGTTTCTAAGCTAGGTTTTAAGTTTTCTAACCTAGATGGACTATGGGTAGGTTAAGATTGTGCTTGATTTATGTTGATTTCATTGATTGTGATTTTTGAAGTTTTAGGGTTTTATTGAATTGGAATTGAAAAGGAGAAATTGGTTTGTCTCAAGAAATTAAAAGAATCCTACCTAAGAATGTGTTTAAGTATGAAGTGCTAAGCTATAAATAGAATTAGGATATTATGAGATCATATGAGGATGGATAAGAGATGATGAGAAATTGAGTTATGATATAAAGTAACCAGGTGTTCGTGAAGTGTAAGCTTCTGAATAAGCTAGACTTATAAAAAGGGTAAAGATTGAAAGGAGAAGTTAGAACGATCATGTACCAATGAAGTGAATGAAACGTATATGAATTATGAAATAGGAATGAGCATACTATGTGTTCTAAAACATACCCGGGATTGTCATTGAACATGCATTGTACATCATACATCTCATACATGTGTATTGTTGAATGCTCTGAATGGTGTAAATTTTGATATCATGCATGCTATTTGTTATAGAGGAGCAACTGGAACGTCAACGTCCAGACGTTGCTGGATCTTCCAGGCGTTAGCTTCGGGAGCAACCAGTGAGTAACCTAGTTGGTTCCTCAATTTCTGATTGTTAAATGCTCTGTGTGAACTGTTTACAAACATGAATTGTATGATTACGGGAATGGTTAGGTTTGAAATGCATGCTTTTGATAAATTGGAATTGACTGCTACGTGCTTTTTGAGAAATTGTGATAAACGGGCTTTCATAGCCATATGACTGTGAATTATTGAGCATTTGCATTTTATGCATAAATGCATGAACAGATAATAAATGTTGTGACCTGAGTCGCTATTAATACTGAAAAGAGCTTTGAGCTCGAACACTGTTACTGAACCGAGCCTTGAGCTCGAGGGGAGTTAGTGCATCCTGCATGAGGGCTCTCCTACTTTCTAGACGCGTCCACTGAACACTGTCACTGAATAAGCGCTTGGTCACAACACTGAAACAAACTGGAAAAGAGTCACATATGCATTGCATATAATGAGTTAACTGATTTGTGATAATTACTGAGTGCTGTGATGGCAAGAGAAATTGCGAACTGCTATATGATATTTTATGTTAGACCCCAAATTTTTTTTTATGATGATATTAAGCATGAATTGTGATAATTGTGGTTTTATGCCTTAGTTTGAGTTAATTGGGAGTATTAGTGCATAAATTCGGTTTATTTGAGCCTAATTCGTTATGATGTGGTTTTACATGGAGATTATAGGGTAAAAATGTGTGAGGGCATTTTGGGAAGTTCACTTAAGTTGGAATAGATTTAGACTTATTAGGAGGGGTATTTTGGTCTTTGACCACCCTAGGTAGGTTTTAGACTTAGAAGAAATAGAAAAGAAAGAGAAAGAAAGAGGAAAAAGAAAAGAAGAAGGAAAGAAGAGAACAGTAGCGCCGACGGTGAGAAGAGGAGAAGAGAAGAGAGGTTTTGCGATTTTTGAGTTTTCCGACTGATTCGAAGTGATTTCTGCTAAGTTTAGCTTCCTTCAAACTTGTTATGGTTAGATTTAAACCTAGATATGTTGGATTTGTATCAGAATCGACGATTTAGGGTTTTTGGGTGAAAAGATGGGAAGATCCTTGGGTTGATGCATTTGTGACTGGTTTTGAGTTGTTAATGGGCTAGAAATGTAGTTTGAGATTTGATCTATAGTTTGGCTGTGTTGCATTTGTGTTTGGAGAAGGATTGAATTGTGAAAATGCAGAAAAGTCAGGTTCGGAGTCATTTTCCAGGCTCGTACGTCGCGACGTGCGTATGAACACGCCGCGACGTGTGAGTTCGTCACGACGAGTGAAAATTAAATTCGCCGCGACGAGTGGGGGACGGTTCGTCGCGACGTGCGAACCTATGTTCGCCGCGACGTGCGAGTAGGGTGCTCGTCGCAACGCACACTTGTGGTTGCCGCGACGAGCAGGCCGTTTGCCGCGACGAGCCCCCTGTTATCCGAAAGTGAGATTTTCATATTTTTTTGGGGATATCTTTTGGTGTGGATGTCCGATTGAGGTGATTTTGGATCCGTTGTGGCCTCGAAAGAAAAGACTACAAGTTCTATGAAGAAGGGAAGTTTGGAAATTGTTTCGAAGAGTTCGAGAATTTCGATGGGAGTCGGATGGAGACTTTTAGCACTTTACTTTTTGCTTTTCGAGCTTTATTGAATATTTGCTATGGATATTAATTGTATGAAAACTTGGTTTATTATAGGGAACCAAGCTGATTTGACCCAATCGCAAGAAGAAGGATAGCAGTGAGTCTGATACTCAAGCGATACTAGGTGGGTAATATGTTTATGGTTATTGTGTGTATGGGCAAATTGCCTGAGGTATGCTTGCTTGCATGATGTGACATTACTTGTGTTGAATTCTATGAGAATATTGAACTAAATGTGAACTTGCATTATGATTAAAAATATGCATGGCTTGATAGGCCTTATGGCAATGAACAAGAATGAGAATTGAGAAAAATGTGAGAAATGCTATGAGCATGAATCGAATGGATTATGTGATTTGTTTGGGTAAGAGAGTTACAGATGGAGTCACGTGCACGTTGACAGTAAAGCCTTCTCTCGGCTGCCCGCTTGTGGCAACGAGATCCTTGAGAAATCAGACTCGGATAGTTTACGGATTTACCTTTGGGTTATCCGGATCGTTTACGGAACTCTCGAGCCAACTGATTGTGCATACACGATGGACTTGTTGAGCATAATACATGTTTGCTATGATTGACTTGTTGCATAAGAATTGTTATATTGAAAAAATAGAAATTGCATGACCTATGTTTATACGAATGTGAATTATTTGATGAATGTGGAGTTATGAATATATGTATATTGCTTGATTGTGTGGCTCGTTGCCAATGGCTATAAACGTATATGCCACTGAGCTTCGCAGCTCATCCCATTACTCTCCCCTCCTCAGGTGCAGATCGAGACGATTGTCGACCTTGCAAGGCATCGGAAACGTCAAGCTAGTTAGGAGCCTTGTATAAGTTAGTATTTTGGTTAACCCACCAGCATTTCATCATGGAGCATACTTTTGTATTGTTAGCCCCAAAATTTTTATGTAATTAAGCATGATTAGAGTAATTAAGTAAATTATGTTAACATTAATTAACTTGACATTGAGTAATATGAGTTGGCATTAAAGATGTTAGGTAATGAGTTAATGGAATTAAATGAATTAGTTGGGTTTTAATGAGGTAGGAAAGAAAAGAAAGATAAAATGGGCTTAAAGATAATTGGGCCTAAGTAAGTTGTAGGATAAAGAGGAAGTAAGGAGGATGTAGGAAAAATGAAAGAAGAAGGAATTAAATGAAGGCTTGGGCCTTTTGGGCTTAAGTGGATTAGAGAAGAAGTATAAAAGGAGGAGTTTAAGTGAGTTAGTGTAGGAAGAAGTGAGATTTACGAAATTTAAAGGAGAAGAGGGAGAAGTTTACGTAGAAGAGGAAAGAAAGGAGAAGAAGAAAGGAGCTTGCTAGGGTTTTGGCATTTCCATGAAAGTGAGTGAGTTTTGAAGAAAGAGCAAAAGAAAAGTGAAGAGGAGAGTCTAAGCTTTATTTTGATATAAGAAACCCTTGGGTTGAGTAAAGATTCAAGGTAAGTTATGAAATGTAGTTTGAGTTTGGCTTGATTTTATGGTTTAGAAAGCTTAGAAAGAAGATGGGTTTAGTGATTCTAGGGTTGATTTCATGATTAAGGTTCATTAGGTTTTCAATTTTAGAAACCCTAAATGATGTGAGGTTCTTTCCTTGTCATGAATGAAGGAGGACAAGAAAGAAGAGGAGAACAAGAAAAGGAACTTCCTTAGGCAAGCTTAAGCAAGGATATAAGGTGGGTTTCACTTTTATCTTTATGTTAGTAATGCTTAAATATTATCTTAACTAAGGAAAATTAATGTTTTTCCAACTAATTTAGAATGAGCATTGATTGACTTTTGATTGTGTATACATTGATGAAGTGGTAAGGTTGCACGGAGTTCCGGATTCTATAGTATCCGATAGGGATCCTCGATTCACCTCGAGATTTTGGGGAAGTCTGCAGGAAGCATTAGGAACTAAATTGAATTTCAGCACAGCATTTCATCCTCAGACGGATGGTCAGTCTGAGAGGACAATCCAGACTCTAGAGGGGATGCTTAGAGCATGTGTCATGGACTTTAGAGGAGCATGGGATGATCATACTTCGCCTCAGATTTTGACCTTCGTAGGACTTGAGTTAGATAAATGAGCCTTCATGAATATTGTAGTAGAAGGTTAGAGCTTTCCAAGGGTATATCGTTTGCTAAATTTGGAGTTCGAAGTTAAAAGATATGAGCCTTACAAGGAAATCAGAAGATAGAAAAGCAGAAGGAAGGAAATCAGAAGATAGAAATCAGAAGGAAGGAAATCAGAAGATAGAAATCAGAAGGAAGGAAAGCAGAAGATAGAAAGCAGAAGATAGAAATCAGAAAATAGAAAAGCAGAAGATAGAAAGCAGAAGATAGAAAAGCAGAAGATAGAAATCAGAAGATAGAAAGCAGAAGATAGAAATCAGAAGATAGAAAAGCAGAAGATAGAAATCAGAAGATAGAAAAACAGAAGATAGAAATCAGAAGGTAGAAAAGCAGAAGATAGAAAAGCAGAAGATAGAAATCAGAAGATAGAAAAGCAGAAGATAGAAAGCAGAAGATGGAAATCAGAAGATAGAAAAGCAGAAGATAGAAAAGCAGAAGGAAGGAAAGCAGAAGATAGAAATCAGAAGATAGAAAGCAGAAGATAGAAATCAGAAGGTAGAAAAGCAGAAGATAGAAATCAGAAGATAGAAAAGCAGAAGATAGAAATCAGAAGATAGAAAAGCAGAAGGAAGGAAATCAGAAGATAGAAATCAGAAGATAGAAAAGCAGAAGATAGAAATCAGAAGATGGAAAAGCAGAAGGAAGGAAATCAGAAGATAGAAATCAGAAGGAAGGAAAGCAGAAGATAGAAATCAGAAGATAGAAAAGCAGAAGGAAGGAAATCAGAAGATAGAAATCAGAAGGAAGGAAATCAGAAGATAGAAATCAGAAGGAAGGAAATTAGAAGATAGAAAAGCAGAAGATAGAAAAGCAGAAGATAGAAAGCAGAAGATATAAAAGTAGAAGATAGAAATCAGACGATAGAAAAGCAGAAGATAGAAAAGCAGAAGATAGAAATCAGACGATAGAAAACCAGATGATAGAAATCAGATGATGGGAAAAATAGGACGCTGCAGAATGTAGGAGATAGAATCAGCCTTTGTAGTCTTCATGAGAGTTGTAGATCTAGATGTCTACTTTCGTATGGTGAAAGAACAAAAGCATTTGGAGCTATAGATTAAAAGTTATAGCAAATCGCGCCAAAAGAGTTTCAATCCGATTTCAGAAGTGAGCATGGTCCAATGTTTCGGGCATAATTCTCTCATAGGACCTCCAAATGAGGTGAGGCTTGAACCATTGGATTTATAAGACACATATCTTTCACTCCATAAAATTCGGTATCAATTGGAGTTAAATTGAGAAAGTTTGTCCTAAAACAAGTGAAAGGTCAGTTAAGAGGGCATGTTTCGGGTATGAACTCTCTTAGATTTTTGGAGTGTATCTTGAGTTATATGACTCCGATTAAGGTGATTCTTGCCTCTGTGTGAACGTGATGCCTTAAGCTACATTGATATGAACAAGTCTAAATGTGATTTTGGTGATTAGGTAGTGTACGCTCATCACCCTTATGGAACCACATCATCAAACGCTGCAAAGTAGGGAGCGCAAGCTTTAGGGCTCCGAAATTTTGGGCTCTAGAAACGGGTCCAATAGGTGTGGAATGTAAGAAAGAGCATGAGCGTTAATGTTAAGGTATAAATAGTTGAAGTTGGGATCCGGTCTCGGGATCGGATTCTAACATGTATTTTGGGATTTAATTTAATTTTGTATTGTGTTATATTTTGAGATACTTATTGCATTTCTTCGAATGAGAATGACAGATGAATTATGCAATTGGAATGGTGAATGGTTCTTTGTATGGATGTTAGGATCGGGTCCAAAGGTTTATGGAGCGCCCGTCACAGGCGTGACCCGAGGGGCCACCTCGGGAATCGGGGATCCGGAGCCCGGGCCCAACATTTTGAATGTTACTGTGATGTGTTGTACGCAATTTGCGTAATGCATGAATTGAGTGAACCATCGATGATGGTTTCTCATTGAGTTCGCAAAACTCACCCAAAATTTGCAACTATTTTTTAGGATAAGAAGAATACCCCGTTAGGCCAACGAGAGTATCTTGTGACATTCAAGTGAAGGATGAGGCGGGATCGATTAGGTTCGCATTGCATGTCTATATTTTTGTATTAAATTGTTTCTTCTGCAAATTTCCGTATGAATTTTATTTTAAAATGACTCAAGTGTTTGTAGTTGCGAAAGCGCCCGGATGACTATTGAAAATTGTGTTTAATGAAAAGTTTTTGAAAAAAAAAGGGGCCAAATGGCCATATGGTAATTTGTGTAAATGGCATTGTATGATGGGAAAGGGCTTATGCCCCATTTGTTTATTGACTCCCATGTGTGTCAAAAAAAATGTATACCGAATTTTGATTGATCGAGTGCGTAGCACACCACCCTCGTGGAGCACGGTCTCGGATATCACCATCGATATCAGGTTCGGGTCTTAAGGGAGTGGGGTGCTACATCATCTGCCTCTATGAAAGATCTCATAAAGGAAAATGAATCTTGCAAATTGATGCTGGTGAAGATTTATAGGGAGCAATTTTAATAAAAGAGATAGAAGGACAAAAAATTTATACGGACATGCTAGTGGATAGTTTAAACCCTCAAAAAGGCATTATCATACAATCTTCAAAGAGATTTTGGCAGTCAAAAGAGGTATAGAAAAGTTTAACTTCCATATCAATCCTTATTTCTTTACAGTAAAAATGGACAATATGTCCTTTCCAAAGATAGTAAATCTAAACAAAACACTTATGCCATAAAGCCAATTGTTTATGCTGGAAACAATAGTTGTCTTGTTAAAAACTTACAGTTCACCTTATTAAAGGCCATCAGAACATCCTAGCTGATTCCCTCTCATGGCCTCAAAAGCAAATTGACCATATCACTCCTTCCAAAAATATTCCTCTTATTCTTTCAATGGCTGACCTACCTAGCATTTAAAAAACAAAGTTCCTCTCTTGCTCGGGTAAGCCTTTTCTATTACCTTCACTTTTCCTTAACCACGCAAAATTACATTATTTTCCATCTCAATTGAATATTCAGGCACCATATCTCACTGTAAATCTCATCAATGGTCCACCCTCAAAAAATGAATTATGGTACTTATGGGTACTTTCTAGCTTCTATGCATGTGCTATCTCTTTTCCTCCCTTCCAAATTTAACAATATTTATATAGTTAAGAGAATGAAGGTACTAATAGCATGATTAGAGGGCTTCCCCATCAAATTTGTGATCATAGTACGAATATATTTAATGGGGATGATAATTACAATTCCACTTATTATTGTGAGAATCTTTATTTAAAATTTTTTGTCTTTATATTTAAGTTTCTTTTGTGATTTGACATCGTTCTTATCCATTTACTATGTGATGTAATGTTGTTCTTATCTATAATAGTTGATGTGATTGTTGGATCGAAAACCAAAACATGCAAGATTTGACAAAAATGGTAGATTTCAAAACTTTTTCTAAATCAAAACGCAACCGAAATAATATAACCAAATCAACATGTTTTAGCCATACATGATACGGTATAAGAAAAATAATTTACATAAGAATAAGGTGGTAGAAATATATCGACTCCTTGCTACAGCTTTGACTCCTCGCTTTTGTATCCTCTTCGAATCCTTGCTATAGCTTAACTCTTTTGAATCCTTTCCTTTGTCAATGTATCCTCTCCTTGTTGTTGTATCCTCAACCAATCCGATCTACTACTTGTTCTTCTTGGATAACTTGGTTAACAAGATCATTTGGTGGAAAAGGAGAAGAAATATTTTGAGGAGATTTTTCTTAGAAGAAAGAAGCAAAAAATGAGACTCTTCTCATTTAAGCTTTGGCTATCCTTGTATGTTGGACCCCGATCTTTTAGTGAAATTCCGAAATAGTAAATGAAATTGAATGAGTATTTTTGTATATGTATTATGTTATAGAGGAAATTGTGCTTTAAGAAAATTAATGAGAAAAGAATCGATTAGTTTTGATGACTTTGATATTTGAGTAGATTTGTATGGGTTATGAAAGTTCAAGTGAATGAGTTGATTTAAATGGAAGTTGAATATTAAGAAATAAAGAGTGAAAGTGTGAGAATATGAAGAATTAAGAAAGTTTGACTTTTTAGAGTAAAGAGTTGACTTTTTGATTTAGGCATAATTTGAGAAAATGATCTACATAGAATTTGTAGCTTTTGTTGAAAGTTTTCTGTCGTCATAAATTTTGATATTTTTCGATATCGGGAGTGAAAGTTATGATCTTTCGAAGTTAAGTGTATTTTGTTTTGGTTTTAAAGATGCTCTAAGTGTAGGATTGTGTATGATGTGCTTTGAGGCAAATCGTTGATGAATGTGGTCTGAATTGGAGTAAATGGTCTACATGAAAGTTGTAGCTTATATTCCCAGCTTTTTATCGCCATAAATTATGCAATTTTTCGATATCGGGGATAGAAGTTATAATCGACTGAAATTTGGAAGTTGTTTAGGAAGAGTTTATTAGGACAGAAACTTTGAGTGGATTTTTGACTCCCTTATAGGACAAATTGATTTTTCTGTCCTTCATGGAAGTTGTATAGCTTCCTTTGAGAATTCTTTTGATACCAAATTTGTCAAATTTGGAGTTCGGGATCAAGAGTTATAAATTTTGGAAATTTCGGCTATTTGTATGCCATTTTGACTCCTGTTTTTGTTATTTTGTTCCCAATCTGGCCCTTTTTCAATCTTTTACTTATAATTTCTCCGTCCGACATCCGATTGATTTATTTTTCAAAGCGTTGGATTCTTAAGATAATTATCTACATCATGATGGGAAATTGTGATTTTTCTGAGATTAAATTGAAAGAGATTGATTTAAACAAAGTGAGTTGAAAATTTTCTGAACATGGTCAGTATTTTGAGAAATTCTTGATCTGTGGAGATCCGATTGAGTTGATTCTTGAGGAAAAATAAAATATAGACTTGGGGCTACAAATGATATGAAGGAATTGAATTTCAATTTAGCCCCTAAGACTTTCGATTTCTAAATTGCAGTCCGATTTAGTGTGCAGTCTTGGATTAGAAAAATCTGAAAGTATTTTGGCCATACTTTTTGTTCTAGTTATCCAAATGAGGTGATTCTTGATTTCGATTAAAATAAAAAAATAGGGCTATAATTTTTCTAAAGAAAGTGAAATTTAATTCAGCCTCTAAAATTATCAATTTTTGGATGGAATTAAAGTGTTGGAAAATGCGTTAGCATAATGACAATCCGAAATGTTTGGACTATAAATCTTGATGTAGTGTACCAAATTAAATGTTTTTTATGGAATTATGAAATTAAGACAATTAGGAACATTTTGTTAGAAGAAACTTTTGGCAAATTCCTTCAAATTTGAAAGATAACTTGTGTAAAATGCTAAGGAATATTGAGTTGTGGATATAGTGATTTTAATATGATATTGGTGGTATAAGAAATAGTGAATAACTGTGAATAAGTTAAGAATATGTGTGATATGAATTTTGATAAGAAAGTAATTTGACTATTATTAAGAGGATGTATTACTTGATGACTAAGTATGAATTTCGAGGACAAAATTTTTTTAAGAGGGGGAGAAATATTGTACCCCGATCTTTTAGTGGAATTTCGAAATAGTAAATGAAATTGAATGAGTATTTTTGTATATGTATTATGTTATAGATGAAATTGTGCTTTAAGAAAAATAATGAGAAAAGAATCGACTAGTTTTGATGACTTTGATATTTGAGTAGATTTGTATGGGTTATGAAAGTTTAAGTGAATGAGTTGATTTAAATGGAAGTTGAATATTAAGAAATAAAGAGTGAAAGTGTGAGAATATGAAGAATTGAGAAAGTTTGACTTTTTGGAGTAGAGAGTTGATTTTTTGATTTAGGCAAAATTTGAGAAAATGATCTACATGGAACTTGTAGCTTCTGTTGAGAGCTTTATGTCGCCATAAATTTTGATATTTTTCGATATCGGGAGTGAAAGTTATGATCTTTCGAAGTTAAGTGTATTTTGTTTTGGTTTTAAAAATGCTCTAAGTGTAGGATTGTGTATGCTGTGCTTTGAGGCAAATCGCCGGATGAATGTAGTCTGAATTGGAGTAAATGGTCTACATGAAAGTTGTAGCTTATATTTCCAGCTTTTTATCGCCATAAAGTATGCAATTTTTCGATATCGGGCTAGGAGTTATAATCTACTGAAATTTGGAAGTTGTTTAGGAAGAGTTGATTAGGACAGAAACTTTGAGTAGATTTTTGACTCCCTTATAGGACAAATTGATTTTTCTGTCCTTCATGGAAGTTGTATAGCTTCCTTTTAGCTTTCTTTTGATACCAAATTTGTCAAATTTGGAGTTCGGGATCAAGAGTTATGAATTTTGAAAATTTCGGTTATTTGTATGCCATTTTGACTCCTTCTGTTTTTGTTATTTCGTTGCCAATCTGACCCTTTTTCAATCTTTTGCTTTTAATTTCTCCGTCCGACATCCAATTGATTTAGTTTTCAAAGCGTTGGATTTCTAAGACAATTATCTACATCATGATGGGAAATTATGATTTTCTGAGATTAAATTGAAAGAGATTGATTTAAACAAAGTGAGTTGAAATTTTTCTAAACATGGGTCAGAATTTTGAGAAATTCTTGATCTGTGGAGATCCGATTGAGTTGATTCTTGAGGAAAAATAAAATATAGACTTGGGGCTACAAATGATATGAAGGAATTGAATTTCAATTTAGCCCCTAAGACTTTAAATTTCTGAATTGCAGTTCGGTTTAGTGTGCAATCTTGGATTAAAAAAATCTGAAAGTATTTTGGCCATACTTTTTGTTCTAGTTATCCAAATGAGGTGATTCTTGATTTCGATTAAAATAAAAAAAAATAGTGCTATAATTTTTCTGAAGAAAGTGAAATTTAATTCAGCCTCTAAGATTATCAATTTTTGGATGGAATTAAAGTGCTGAAAAATGTGTTAGCATAATGACAATCCAAAATGTTTGGACTATAAATCTTGGTGTAGTCCACCAAATTAAACGATTTTTGTGGCATTATGAAATTAAGACAATTAGGAACATTTCTCTAGAAGGAAGTATTGACAAATTCTTTCAAATTGATGATTAGAAAATTATCCTAAAGTAGCATGAATTAAAATGAATGTTAGGGGCAATTTTGGAAGAACACATAAGAACTTAAGTTACAAGGCTTACATGGAGGGCAATTAAGTCATTTATCATTCATTTAATGACATGGCCATATAAAAAAAACAAAGTGGCTGTCGTTTTAATATGGAAGAAGTTGACCCTTAAGGAAAGAAAGAAGAGAATAAGAAGAGAGGAGAATGAGAGAAACTTCGGTGATGGGAGAAAGAAGGGAAAGCTTAGGGATTTCGGATTTTGGGGCTTCAAGCATGGAATTTGTGTGGATTCTAGAGGGAAAAGATGGAACAAGGTGATAGCTCCCTTATGAGACAAGAAAAATTCGAAAATGGGGAAAGATGAGGTAAGACTTGAAATTTTGATTTGTGAATTTTGGAAGTTTATTGGTTTAGATGCCTTGGAATTAGTATGGGTTTGTTAATTCTAAGCTCAATTTTGAAGATTACATGTTTTAATTGGATCAATTTTGGATGATTAAGTAATTAGGGTTTATGTTTTTGAATTAGGGAAAAATTAAGGAAAGGCTTGGAGAATTGATGCCTTGGACAAGTTGCTAGCATGGACTTAAGGTGGGTAATGTGTTTATATTTTGAATTATAAGTTAATTGTATGTTTTAGAAAATTCAAGAAAGGAAAAATGGTTATAATTTATTGTTTTTGATAGATTTAAATTAACTGATTTTGAAATTGTTGGGACCCGATCCGGAAAACCGAATCCCAATCGGAAAACGAAGGAAACAAAGCAGATTCAAATTGAATAAATCGAATCACAACATGCGGAAGCAAACGCGAAACAAATACGAAGGTATCGAATCAAAACGAATCGAATACAAATCAAATCGAAACCAATTTCTGATACGTAACAAAAACGGAGCCGACATCCGTGAACAAATATTTTAGGAATCACTGTCGCGTTGCGTTGGAAACCCTAAGACTGATCCAATCCGAAACCGGTATAAATTTTTTTCTTCTTTTTCTTTTCTTTCTTTTCTCATTCCTTTCTTTTTCGTTTCTTCCACCTTCCTTAATCAATTTCTCAATTCATAATCATTTTCTTATGTACTCAAATAAATCTCAATTCTCATTCTTATACCCATTTCACCAAAATTTTGGCAGCATAACGGCTGCCTTCTATTAAACCCAAAACCTGCAAAGTGTTCAAAATACACTTCTATATTTCTCACAATATAACCAGTATCATCGGACTCCCCATCTGGAATCCAACACAACAAACGCAATCCTATATCTACATGTCTATATCCAACACACATTGTACAAATCCAATTCCTATTAATTCCTCAATTCAATATACAAACCATAGTCATTATACATAAGGTCATGATCTAAATCTTTATGCAAAATTCATAAATCAAATCAATCCAAACCCAATAATCAATCATCTCTATATCCAGATCCCATTTATAACTTAAATCAATACACATGTCCAGAATTCATAATACAATCCCATAATAATACTTGTAATACAATAATTGACAAAGCCAGTCTTATACAAACCGATACCAAAATCCCATTTTCATAAAATACAAACGATACAAAATCGAATAACACGTCTTGTCATTCTTTCATCCGATCTCCCGCTCGAAAACCTGGAGATGGGGATAAAAGGGGGGGGGGGGTGAGCACAAAGCTCGTGGATAATATGTTTATAAAACGAATAGATAAGCAAACCCTTGAAATCTTTTTCCTTCTCTGGTCTTAGAAAAACATTTCTTTGAAATCCGTAAAGCACGTTTTTAAAAGTTCTTTTCTTACTGTAGTCAAACTCGCAGTTTATAAAACGTATAATTCTTAGGCTTTCAGCCATAAATCCATAGATTACAAAACATGAATACATCAACTTGACAATTTATAGATGCAATGTCATATCACATATGCAATGCACACAAATGGCTCGAGAGTTTCATAAACACGAAGGAAACCGAAGTTTACCGTAAATACGACGAGTCCATTTTTCAGATCTCGTAAGCCTCAAGCAGGCAGCCAGGAGAAGGCTAAGGGGGTCAACGTGCACGTGACTTAACGAAATAGGTTCTCTCTTGCCCACACAAAAGCACATATCATGCTCAAATCAATTAATCGAATACTCTTTTACGAATATACACAATGCCATGAAATCTTTCGAGGCATAACACAATGTATGTTGCAATTCATCCAAAGTCCATGTATTGAATCAAAAATGATTTTTCAAATCATTCATACAATGATGCAACATTTATGATGCAATTGAAATCAGAAAATCTCTTTATTTAAAGAAAGCAGTAGTGACTTATAAATTCAAATTATAAACACATTACCCACCTCGAATCGATGCTAGAAACTTGTTCCTTGCTCCAATTTGTCCATTGATTCCTTCTTTCTTCCAATTTAACTTTACCTAAAGCAATTCCACCCAATTTCAACATCATAATTAACTTAATTACTCAAATTGAACTTAGAAAACATAAATCCCTCCTATATTCAAACTTTCTAAATCATAAATTGCCAAAATCCTCCAAATTCCAAATTTGGGTATAAACCCTAATTAATTTCCATCCAAAACTAAACCCATAATATTAAGCAATCAAAAAAATTGACTTCATACTCCACAAACCCATACCATTTTCCATAATTCTAAACCAAAACTTCAAAAGAAACTCAAATCTTAAAAATTGCTCTTACCTCATTTCTCCTCCATTTTTGAATTTTCTAGGCTTGAAAGGAAGCTCTCTTCATCCTCCACGTTTTTACCTCTTGAATCAACTTAGAAAGCTTGCTTGAAGTTCCCTAAAAATCGAACCCTAGCTCTCTCTCTCTTTTCTTTCTCCTTCACTCATCCGAAAGCTTGCTCTCCCTTCTCTCTTCTTATTTTTCTTTCCTTTTGTTCAAGTGTCATACCTCACCTAATAAAAACAACAGTCCAATCCTTTTTACAGTGCCATGTCATTTAATGAATGGGGAATAACCCATAAGCACCTCCATTTAAGCCTATAAACTTGACCCTTTAAGTAAACTTCCAAAATTGCCCCTTCATTGGTCTTTATAACTGACATCTTGTCTGATTATTTCGATCAAGTAAAGAAGCCATTTGCCAAGAATTTCTTTTTGGAAAATGTCCCTCTATGTATTAAGAATCCATCGCTTCAAGAATCGGATCGATCGGAGCTCTATAGCTCAAGATATGTCCAAAATACTGAAGTTTGTTCTTCAGACCCGAGGCTGAACACTACACCTTACTTCCGACCCGAATTTGGAAGTCTTAAAGGCTAAATCATAGCTCAGCTCCTCATAAAATTTGTAGCCTCATGTCTCTATTTTAATTTCCAAAAAGAATCAGTTTGATCGGAGCTCTACCGATTAAGATATCTCCAAAATACTGAACACTATTCAGCCATTACAACACAGAGACTGAACACTACACCAAACTTCCGACCAACATTTGGAAGTCTTAGAGGCTAAATAATAGCTCAGTTCCTTCATAAATTATGTAGCTCCATGTCTATATTTTAATTTCCAAAAATAATCAGATCGATCGGAGCTCTACCGATCAAGATATCTCCAAAATACTGAACACTCTTCAGCCATTACAACACAGATACTGAACACTACACCAAACCTACGACCCACATTTGGAAGTCTTAGAGGCTAAATCATAGCTCGGATCCTTCATAACATTTGTATCCCCATGTCTCTATTTTAAATTCCAAAATGAATCAGATCGATCGGAGCTCTACCGATCAAGATATCTCCAAAATACTGAACACTGTTCAGCCATTACAACACAGAGGCTGAACACTACATCTAACTTCCGATCCATATTTGAAAGTCTTATAGGCTCAATTGTTGATCGGCTCCTTCATAACATTTGTAGCCCCATCTCTCTACTTTAATTCTCAAAAAGAATCTAATCGATCGGAGCTCTATATCTCAAGATATCTAAAAAATACCGAACACTGTTCAAATTTTATAACCGATCAGCTCACTTTCATCCGAGCTATCTTTCTCTATTTAATTCCAAAACCGACCTATCTAGTATAGAAAGATAGAAAAATGTCTTAGGAATCCAACGCTTCAAGAATCGGGTCGATCGGATGTCGAACGAAGAAGTTATGCTCAAAAGAGTGAAGGAAGGTCAGAGCTCGGCCAGAAAATCAAAGCTCGGCCAGAACGAAGATCGGTCGGCCAGCAGAGGTCGGTCGGCCATTATAGGTCGGTCGGTCAATAGAGGTCGGTCGGCCAACAAAGGTCGGCCAAAGGAGGTCGGCCAACAGAGGTCGGCCAGCACCCAATCCGACCATCAAACTTCTAACACTCATAACTTTTGACTCCGAGCTCCAAATTAGACAAACTTGGTACCGTTGGAAAGATAAAAGAGAGATCTACAATTTTCAAGAAGGACTCAAAGGTAAGCTCAGTCTTTAAAGTGGTCAAAAATGAGCTCGAAGATGACCAATCGATAATCTCCTCAAAACTTTACACAACACCTCAACTTGCAAACATCATAACTTTTGACCCAGAACTCTAAATTTGACAAACTTAATGTCTACAGAAAGCTAAAAGAACCCTCTACAACTTTTATGAAGGCCTTAAAAATCAGATCGACCTCTAACTGGGTCAAAAACTTCATACAAACTGACTGGTCGATCAACTTCACACTAAACAACATTAGAACTTCTAAAAATTATAACTTTCTATTCTCTTGTCTAAAATTTTCGTGCTTTATATCAATGGAAAGATAAAAACATAATCTACCACTTTCATTAAGACCACTTTGGCTAAATTCATCTAAATCAAAAAAGATTTGCCATTGAAGTGTCTAAACACCATTCTAATACATGAACTTCACATATCAACACATCAACTTCACATATTCACCCACTACCACAAACTCTTCAACTAATTCATCTCAAACACGATTCAACTCTCCAATAAACTATTCCAAAGCCATTTCCCCACATCAAATTCAACACCAAAGGATATGTGCATACACATTTCTTTTTCACAAAAGTCATACACAATCTTACTCTTAATAGCTTTTTCAAATCAAGTAAAATACATTTAACTTTTAAAGATCATAACTCTCAATCTCGATATCGAAAAATAGCATACTTTATGGCTACGAAAAGCTCTCAACATAAGCTACAATTTTCATTAAGATCATTTTCTCAAAATGTGTCTAACTAAAAAATTTAACTCTCAAGTCAAACTTTCTATCTTCAAAAATCAACTTTCTTAATTTCTTCAAAATATAACACTTTCACTAATTATTTCTTGCTTTTCAACTTCCATTTCAATCAACTAGTTCATTTTGACTTTCATAACTCATACAACTCTACTCAAATTTCAAAGTCATCAAAATCAATTACTTCATTTCTCATCAATCTCCTTTAAGCACAATAACATCTATAACACAATACCTATACAAACACACTCATTTAATTCCATTTAATATTTCTAATTTCTATCGAAAGTTCGGGGTCCAACAGAAATGATTTACGAATTGTTAAATTTATTGTGTTTGAGAAAAATTGTTACAAGTTTGAAAATGTTTTGATAAATTGAGAAATTTACTGTAATTATGCAAGATTTATTGTTTCAAATGAGTTTTGATAAATCATTAAAATTTCTGAAGTTTTTTTACGCTTGAAGTATTTATTATTTATAAAAATTGATACATTTGTTCCTTTATTATTTGTGAACGATTTTGGATAAATTATCAAAAGTATTGCATATTTTGTTTGGGAATTATTATAAATGGAATATGATTTTAATTGTTACGGAATTGATTTATGACTTATGATTGCATTTGGGTTGCTATGATATGTGAATGGAAAATAAATTTGTGAAAAGTGCCTTAGGGCAATTTTGTGTGGAATCATGATATGTGTATGAAAAGTAAGATTTACGAAATGTGTCTTCGGGCAATACAGATTTTCAAGTGTGATATGTGTTATATGGGTTTGGTTAGGTCCCTTAAGTTGAGTTAGTGCACTGGTCTCGGTTTTAAAGGCTTATCCCGCCTGCCCACTAGTGGCATTGGAGCTCCGATTTTGGACTCTCATAAGTTCACGGCTACACTGGACCGCGATGCGGGAAAGTGTAGTACGTTCGCTCACTGTCGCAGACCGCTTATGCGGAATGTGCAAGACGTCCGCTTTGGACCGACCCAAACCAATTGATGTGTTGATGTGTTTTTTATTTTGTTCATTGTTGTGCTGCATTCATATTTGAATTTGTTTATAAATTGTGAAAAATTTGAGAATTTTTTAGAAATGAAGAAGAGAGGTTTCTAACTGTAATATTTTTGGATGACTGTTTAAAAATAATTTGAAAAGTGGAAAAGTTTGAAAAAGAAGCTTTTGACTAAATTTTGTGAAATGTTGATCAATGGAAAATAAATTTGTAAAGGTTTTTGCTTATGCTTATGTTTCAATTTATAAACATGTTATCCACGAGCTGTCTAGCTCCCCCCCCTTTCATCCCCATCTCCAGGTTTCGAGCAGGAGATCGGATGAAATAAAGTCAAGCCATCTGTCCGTTTTTGCATAATATTGTATTTCGTATATTTGGATTTTGGTATTTGGTTTGGGAATGGCTTGAAAAGCCATTAAGGATTTGTAAGTAATTAATTTCTGATATCTAAGGATTATGAAATTGTACAAGAACCTGTGTATGGTTATGATAGATGAGAATGATTGGGTTGTATTTGGATTGATTTATGAATTTGTATATTGTATTAAGATATGAATGGGAATTGTGTTTGATTATGCATATGATTGATTGTGACTTGGATATGGATGATCCTGATTATGGATTATGGATTATGGATTGAGATTTGTTGAAGTGTTTTAGGTATAAAATAGCGTTTGTTGTGTTGGATTCCGGATGGGGAGTCCGATGATACTGGTTATTGTTTGAGAAATATAGAAGTGTGTTTAAAACCTATTTACAGGTTTTGGGTTAGTGAAATGCAGTCGTTATGCTGCCAAATTTTTGGTTTAAATAAAGATAGAATAAAATAAAAATTGGTTACAAGTTAAATTTTGGGATTTGTATGATTATATAAGAAGATTATATGATTTGAGTTTTTGTTTAAGGTTTGCAATTGATAAATTCCAAATGGAAAAAGTGTATTGCTTTGTATAAGATTTGCGATTAGTAATGAAAGATGAATAACATGAATAAGAAAGAAAGAAAAAAAATTACACCGATTCGGATTGATTTAGTCTAAGGTTTCCAACGCGATAGTTTTCTATGTTTACGCTTCGGATGTCAGAATGTGATTTTCAGTTTGATCGAACTGATTGTTTGCCTTCGCCTTTTTGATCCGCTTCGCTTTCGATTCGCATTTTGTTTCCACCTTTTGATCCTCTTTGTTCTTTAGTTTCCGATACTTTGTATTAGCTTTCGGATTTGTTTCTCTTTGATTCGTTCCGTTTTGATTTCGTTTGCTTTCGGCCCATTTTTGTTTCTTTTCCATTTGTTTCGCTTTGTGATTCGTTCCGCTACTTTGTGTTTTCGCCTTCGCTTCAGTTTTTTCTTTGCTTTCCGTTTTTGTCTTTTCGTTTTTTTTTCGGTTGGGATCCAATTCCGAGATCGGGTTCCAACATTGTATGAGAGGAGAGAGTGAGACAAAAATGTAAGAACACTTTTTATTCTCCTTGTCAATTTCAATTATCATGAAAGAAAGAAGTGATATGCATCCAATGCTTCACTTCATTCTTTAATCAATCATAAAGAAGCCAACAAATGAGACTCTTCTCATTTGTTTAAGATGGCTATATGAAAAGACCAATAAACTAAATGAGATATTCTCATTTTGAGTTATGGATAAAAGAAGGAAGAGAGAGTACATCAAATGCACCTCTTCCTTTCTTTAATCAAATGAATGCTAAAAGGTTACATTACATGCCATCATTAAAAGACAACCATTAAACCATTTATTGGTAAGATCATTACTCCATTTAATGATGATAAAGTATGATAAAAATCTTCTTTAATTTAACAATTCAATGCTAAATGTGCAGCTGCACATTTAGGTATAAAAAACCAAAATTTGCCCTCCTTCTTTCTTTAATAACTTTGTTTTAGTTGATTAATTAATCAAATCAAACCAAAGTCAAGCCCAATATTAAATGTTCATTTGAGCTTCTAATTAAAGTAAGCCCAACATTCAATCATGGGCTTTAAAACATCTATTTATATTTCTTACTTTGCTGGATAACCTTCCTAGAAGTCAAGTGGAGAATTTAATTGGACTTAGATAATTCAAGCTCCAATAAGCCCAAACCGTTTTGGCCTTAAGTTGATTTTTCCTTCTAGAATTCCCGTTTTACTCTGTGTGGTGATTAACACACAAGATCTCATCTTGTTGTTAAGAATTGATGGATAGCTAGTCCATTAAAGTACTAGTACCAGTTTATTCACCAAACTCCGTAAAATATCTTGAAGTGATGATATCACTATAAACTCTTTATTTGAGTGAATGTTCTCTGATACATGTTTCAATTAATAAGTCCAACATGCAAACACTAGATTGATACTTTGTAAAAATCCATTCCGATCATATCAAGAATTATAATAAAACACATATAAATTTACCACTCATCAAGATTGTAGTTTGTAATAAAAGAATGCTAAGAGGTATGTTTTAAAATTAAAGTAGCAACCTAATTTATTCTTTAAAAACATACTTGATTATAGATTCATTTAATAACGTCATTATTGATAGTCAACTACTATCTTGATATGAAACTCATCATTCCCTTGAAGTAAAATCTTTTACTTACATGAAGATAAATCGCAACACTACAGTCTAAACCATAATCAAGCGACTAACTTGATTATTCAACTGTGATTCAACTAATTTAGATCCTAATAATATACATGTTTCCCATATATCTCCATGTATACGTATATTACTTTCAAAAGAATCTTGGTACCTTATGACTAGATATATAATGCTCATACAAATAAAACCAAACTCTTTTGTTTTATTAATAATAAATATTTTCATTAAAAAAGTAACTGGAAGAAAATTATGTTATATGTAAATACATTTGCTTTCTAAGGAACTATACTTACATAACTCCAACAATCTCCTGCTTTCTTTAAAGCAATTTTGACATATCCTTCATTCTCATCCCTGTTATGTGACCCTCAAAACTTTTTTGAGACAACATAATCGTAAATGGATCAGCAAGGTTTTGTTCTTTGAGAATCTTTACCACATTCACCTCACCATGTTGTATTATCTCCCTTATGAGATGATACTTTCTCTTAATGTGTTTGGCAGCTTTATGGTTTCGAGGTTCTTTAGAATTAGCCACTGCCCCACTCTTATCACGATAAAGTGTAACGACCTTTTCTACCTCAGGAACTACCTCCAAATCATTAAGGAACTTACGGAACCAGACTGCTTCTTTTGTTTCTTCACAAGCAACAACATACTCAACCTCTATAGTCAAATCAGCAACACAAGATTGCTTGATACCCCTCCAGACTATAACTCTACTTCCTAAAACAAATATAGAACCAGAAGTTGATTTCTTTAAATCAACATCTAATTGGAAATCGGAATCTGTATATCCTGTCAAAATAAGGTTACTTCTAAAGTAAATAAGCATTAGGTTCTTCATCCTACAAAGATACTTTATTATGCACTTAACTATATTCTAATACTCTATTCCAAGATTGGATTGGAATCTACTTACTAATCCCACTTTGTAATAGATATTCGTTCTAGTGCAAAGCATAGCATACATTAAACTTCTAACTGCTAAAGCATATGGAATGTTATGCATCCATTTGACCTCCTCTTAGGTCTTAGGTGTTTGTTCCTTTAAAAGTTTGATTTCATGTCTAGTAGGTGTGAAATCCCTTCTAGAATCTTGCATGGCACACTTATTGAGCATCTTCTCAATGTAGGTTATTTGAGACAAGGCTATCAGTTTGTTCTTATGATCCCTTATAAGTTTGATCCCTAAAACATAGTTAGCCTCTCCTAAATATTTCATTGAGAACTGTTCATTTTGTCATCCTTTAACCATAGATAACATTCCTACATCATTCCCATTGAGTAGAATGTCATCGACATATAGGATTAGGAAAGTAACCTTGCCTTTTTGTATTCTTTTATAGATACAAGGCTCATCTAGGTTTTGTATGAATTCATAAGTTTTGATAGACTTATCAAACCTAATGTTCCAAAACCTAAATGCTTGCTTAAGTCCATAAATGGAAGTCTACAATTTGCATACCTTATGCTTATTACTTGGCTCAATGAATCCTTCTGGTTGGGCTATATAAATGGCCTCCTTAAGATCCCCATCAAGAAATGTAGCCTTGATGTCAATTTTCCATATTTCATAATCGAAATAAGCTACTATAGCCAAAAGAATTCTGATGGACTTAAGCATGGCAACTGGAGAAAAAGTCTCCTCATAGTCTATACCCTTTTTTTAGTATAGCCCTTAGCTACCAATCTAGCTTTAAAAGTCTCTACCTTTCCACATCAGATCCTCTTTTCCTTTTGTAGATCCATTTACACCCTATAGCTTTTACATCTGGTGGTAGATCTACAAGGATCCAAACTTCATTGATGTATATGGAATCTATTTCTGATTCCATTGCCTTGAGCTATTTTTCTACATCAACATCATTAATAGCTGTGTATAAGTAATGGGATCCTTTTCCTCTTAGTCCAAGATGTCAATTATGCCTTCTCTTAGACCTAGATACCTCTTTAATAGTCTTACAACCCTCCCATTATGTCTAGGCACTACTTGATGTGCAGGTTGCTCTTCTGATTTAACTCTTAAATCCATTTCGACATCTTGTTCTGCTATATCCAAATTAACTCTTTGTTTTGATGAAATAACTAACTCCTTTAGTACTACTTCACTTCTTTCTTTATGATTTCTCACAAAATTCTTCTTCCAAGAAGGTCGCATTTGTCGACATAAATACCTTCCTGCCCTGAGGAATGTAAAAATAGAATCCTCGTGTACCCATAGGATATCCTACAAGTAAACATACTTTTGACCTTGGTTCCATCTTTATAGATTCAAGCCTTAGAACATGGGCTGGGTAGCCCAAGTCCTTAAGTATCGCAATGAAGGCACTCAGGCAGTCCATAACTCCCTAAGTGTTTTAGGAACCAATTTGGATGGAGCAAAGTTAAAAAGAAAAGTTGTCATTTGTATGGCATATCCCCAGACGATTCTAGAAGGCTAGCGTAGGACATCATTGATCTTACCATTTCTAATAGAATCCTATTCCTCCTCTCAGCTACACCATTCTGTTGAGGTGTTCAAGGAGCTGACAAGTTGGAAACAATTCCATTATCAATTAGAAATTGTTGGAATTCTCCAGTTATGTCCTCACCACCTCGATCTGATCAAAGTTATTTTAATGACTTACCTAGCTGCTTCTCAGCTTCAGCTTTGAATTCTTTGAACTTTTCAAAGGACACACTCTTTTTATGCATCAAATATAAATAGCCATGTCTAGAATAAACATCTATAAAGGTTATGAAATATTCGTAACCTCATCTACCTTATATGTTCATGGGCCCACACACATCTGTATGTACCATGTCCAATATGGATTCAAATCTATTTCTTTGTAAGGAAATGAGGCTTTGGTCATTTTTCCTTTAATAAAAGATTCACAAGTGGGTAATAGATCATTATACAAGCCCGCAAGGATCCCATCCTTCACTAACCTATCAAGTCTTTTTTGATTGATATGACTCATTCTTAAATGTCACAGATATTTTGAATTAATGCTAGAGTCATTGGTTGTCTTGGTTTTATTAATCCTGTGGTGTTTAGTGAGCCTGTCATAGTTTCTATAAAGAACAATCCTTGTTTAATGATCACATTACAAATAAAATCCTTATTCTCATATATTGAAACAATATTTTCAAAATATAAGGAATAACTAGATTTTATTAGATAAAAAATAGAAATCATGTTCCTTACAATCATTGGGATGTTACATCCTCCAAATATAACCTATGACCACTAGGAAACTCCAAGATAATTACTCTCATTGATTCTACTGAAACATAGGATCCATCTGATATCTTGACTTGAAACTGGCCTTTAAGTAGTCTTTTCCTTTGCTAGAACCCCTGCAAAGAATTGCAAACATAGTTAGTGGCTCCTAAATCTAACATTGAAGAATCAAAATTTGCCACATTTTTAATTCCTAACAATTTTAGGAAACCCATACCTTGTTTTCTTTTGAGGGACTCAAGGTAGACTGCACAAGTTCTTTTCTAATAACCATACTCACCACATAGGAAACACTTTCCCTTGGTGTCCGCTTTGACCTTCTTTTTCATGAGTTAGACTTTGACCCCTGTTTAGGCTTTATTTTTCATTGGACCTTTTTTCTTTTGCTTGCCCTTATCCTTGGGTTTAGAATAAGATGCTACACTAGCTTCTGGCCTATAAGCCTTGATATTTAATATCTCCTCCGTACTCTAGAGGGTATTCATCAACTCACTCAAGGTATAATCCTTGTTGTTGAGCTCATAGTCCAACCTAAACTGCTGAAAAGATGAGTGATGATCATAATCATCTGAGTGTCCGCATCCATATCTTCCCTAAGCATTTTAGCCTCAACAACTGTAGAGATTACCTTAAGCATGTAATCCTACGCTGGTTCAGCAGGTTTTTATCTGAGATTATGAAAGTTTTGGATAGTTTTCACCCTTGTAGACCTGGTCCTCACACCAAACATCTCATATAGGTGATGGATCATTGCACTAGTCGTTTTCATGCATGCAATTTTCTTTTGCAACATTTTACTAACAGAAGCTAGAATATAATACTTAGTAGTCTTATCAGCATTCTACCATCGCTCATGCTATTGGAATTGCTCAAAAGTTGAATTATCACTTGGAGGTGTAGGCTCATTTTTCGTTAATACCCATGAAATTCGTTCATATTAAAGAACAATTTCAAGGTTACGTTTGCATTAATTAAAATTCTCTCCATTTTCCAATTTGTTATTAGTCAAGAGCAAAGTGAGAGGATTCATTTTGTGGTTGATTATGTATGAAAATATAAATTATTAAAACATAAGCATACTAGTCAACAATATTGGAACTTTGTATAAAATCATGATGCATCTATGCATGATGATAGATTTAACAAAACTTAAAAATTTTAAAATTTTAGACGACAATTATTTTTCTTGTCTATAATAGACTAAGTGATGGTGGGTTATTTTATCTATTAAAAGAAAAAGTGGGACCCTCCCACTGAAAAAACTGCCAAGCATCTTCATGCCTAACTTTTTCAGAAGCTCCTTAATTTCGCTCATACTTTTACCAATAGAGCTACGGTAGGCAGGTTATTGATAAAATATGTTAAGTGTTTAACTATTTGATTCATCCACTAAAGGTAATTGCAAACCATGCCTTGGTGGGAGGTCGCAATTTTTTATATGGCATACAATCACATAATATCATATACTATTTGCATCCATTTATCCATTCATCTCATAAACTAATAGGCCACATTTAATTGTCCATCCTAGAACATAAATATAATTACAAGGCTTTTAAACCCAAAAATTTCTTCTTGGACTTGGATCTTCCGTTTGAACTCTTCATCTGTTGGAACCCATTACTGGATATCCAACTACTTAATCCGAAAACCTTCATACTTATACATAATTAGAAACTCAATTAAAGTCCTCCGAACACATCGTGTAAGATTCATCTTAATTTCCTTCAATAAAATTGATTTACTTAGGGCCCAAAATAGAAGCCAAATTCCCTAGCTAAAATGGAAATTCTTGTCACTAGGTCTAATAAAAACAGAAAACGCTTCAATCGGATCTTCATAGATCCACTTAAACCCCAACACTCTAATTTTTTTTTAACCAAAAAGGGATAGAAAAATTCACTAGTTAACTAATGCTTCGAAAATTTCGCAAATCGGAGGTCAAACGGAGAGGAAACAAAGAAAATAAGAAAAGGGTGTTATATTTGATTTAAAACCAACTTTGCATTTTTATAACCTTTCACCTCTAAATCCGAATTTTGAAGATTTAGTGCCTATCGAAACATAAACGGAAACTCTATAACTCACTAGAATGATTTAAAAACAAATTCATCCATTAAGGAGGTCATGAGTTGTAGCAAAGTTTCAACCTAATGAAAAACCAAATAAATAGAATTTTGACCAAATGAATAGTGGCAGCAAATTTCCAATTGTTCATAACTGCTTATTCCTAGCTCCAAATAAGGCATACCATACTTCGTTGGAAAATGAAAAAGATGATCTACAACTCTTATGAAGGAAGGAAAAGCCAAATCAATCACTAGGAGAGGTAAAAACACACTTGAAGTTTCAGCTAAAATGAAAAACCAATGGAACAGTAATTTTGCAGCATGAACAGTAATAGCAATCTTCAAATGCTCATAACTTCTTACTCCCATATTCAAACATCGTAAATCATACATCAAATTATAAGAGGAAAAGATAAGCTACATTTTCTATGAAGAAAGCAAAACTTGAAACTGTCTCCAAGAAGGTGAAAAACGCCTCTAAAGATTATGCAAAAATGCATAATGAACAGTATCTGCGAATAGAAATCTGAAAACTTTCAAACCCTATAACTTCTTCATTTTAAGTCCGAAAATGACCCATTTTATACCATTTTAAAGATCTTAACATTCTCTACGAACTTCCCATTCAAATTCACATCCTAATATGGTCTAAAACTCCAAAACAAGTGGCTGCCTATTTTAAAAAAAAAAGACAGCACCTCCCCTAAAAATGCTCTAGCCAAAATCTTCAATTTTCTCATCTAAACTCCAAACCTGCATAAAACTCAATATCCAAAGGCAACAACACACTCCTAGGCTTCTAAACATTTCTCAAAATAATCATCAACTCACCTCTCATCTTTGCTTTTATCAATTCCAAACATACAATCATACATGCTTCATACACTTTACCTTTGACACCTCAAATATTAAAGGAAACATATATACTACACTTTCACTTCAAACTCTTACATTTTCACATAAATAAGCAAATACAATGCTTCAAAGGCATTTTAGCCCAAATGCGTCAAAGTCTAGAAGAACAAAACACAAGGTACTTCTTTAGCTTCAAAAATGCTATCTAAAATCTAGTTTTCTAACATATGACTTCTAAGCCATCAAAATACATCAGAGTTGCCTCAATCCCGATGCGATGAACCAATTTCTTGCTCAAAACCTGTGGAGGGGAAAATTGGGGGTGAGCTCGACGGCTCCGTGGGTAATAAGTTTATAATAGAACAGAAGCAAAAACACTTTTAAACTTATTTTCCATGCATAAACATTTCGCAGTAGAAATTTATCAAACATTTTCAACTTCCCAAAATAATCATAAATAATTTAATAATTCCTCAGGCGAAAGCCTCAAATACTTAGTTCTTCAAAATCTCAAATTCTTCACAATTGGAACAATTCAACATATGAATGCAACACCTTTTCCGAATGTAACACATAATATATATATCAATGCATGCACTATTCATAATCATGCAAAGATGCTGTGCACAATCAATTGGCTCGAGAGTTCCGTAGAACAGGACGGATAACCCGAAGGTTATACTGTAAACAGGACGGATAACCAGAAGGTTATACCGTAAACAGGACGAGTCTGATTTCTCAGGATCTTGTAGGCCCACAAGCGGGCAGCCGGGAGAAGGCTATACGTCGATGTGCACGTGACTAACAGGACGTTACTCTCTTGCCCAAACAAAACACATAATCATATAATTCATGCTTGCAAATCGGATTGCCCGAAGGCACATTTCGAAACTTAACTTTCTCATATTATGTCATATTGCAAAATGGAATTTACAATTTCACATAACATTCACTTGCCATACAATTTCACATAACATGCACATTGCATAATCTAATCACACATAATCCAATCACACAAAGAATGCAACACTTTCGAATTAATCACATAAGCTTCAATTTTTCTCAAATTTGTCGAAACATTTCAGATAATGATAATTTCAAATCATTTTAAAAACATTGGATTTAGTCATTCGAAAATCATAATTTTCAACCAAATACTTTGTTTCTTGATTTTTTAAAATCACACAAATTGGCCTCAAATTCAAAGTATAAACGCATTACCCACCTGAATTTCCTTAAGCTTTATTCTCGGACTAATGACCTTTCTTTTAACCTCCTCTCCTCTACTTCCAATAGCTTCTCTAAACCTTCATCAAGCATAAAAATTCCCAATTTACCAAGAGAATTTAAGGCTGAAAAAAATTAAAAGAATGGAAAACATGACTCAAAACCTATCTCAATGATATCAATTATTTTCAAGAATCTCATGCCATAAAGAGACCCATAAATTCTGATTTTTTTAAACCTCCCTTACCTTTCTTCTCTCCCTTTTTCTTTAATGCCTCAATTCACCTTCATAAGCACAATAATCCCAATTTAACATCAAATACTAATGCTGGAATTTTCAAGAATGGTACAAGACTTGACTTTCAACCTTTAAAACCTCACTTAAACTTTTCCTATGCCTTTTCTATGCTATATTAACTAAAATCCCCCCCCTCAAAACTCATCAGAACTTTCGAAAATCTCAAGCCCTCAAATCTGTTATTCTTTCCTTCTTCCTTCACCAATCACTCTTCAAACCACCAATTTTAACATGAAAGGCAAAATTTCATCTTAAAGGATAACAAAATTCACAAACTTTAGGAAACAAAAACATGAAATTACTTCCACAAAATCTTACCCATAATTTATCCAATCCATTAGCATCAAAAATTAGCTAAATAACTAATAAAATTAAAAAATCCTCTAACCTATAAGAAACCCACGTAAATCATAATCTTAGCTTAACTTCATAACTCTTTTTTTTTTCTTTCATTAATCTCTCTTCACACCACCCTTTGGAAGCAAGAAACAAAAAATCTAACATAAAACCCACAAAAATTCGAAAATCCTTACCTTGGGAGATGACCCACGAATTCCTCTTCTTATCTCCAATGGATGATAACCTCTTCCTTTCCACTTTCTTCTTGCTTACAACACAAAAACCCAAGCTTTTCTTTCTCTCTTTCTTCTTTCCTTTGGTCAAACTCACCCTCTCTCCCTCTTCTTCTTGAAGTTTCGGTGGTGTTCTTACCTAAGCCTTAGATAACTCTTATATTCTTACTTAACCTAACTTAAAACCTAGCAAAAAAACGACACTTCATTCCCTTTTGTTTCTCTTTGGTATAGCCGAAAGTCTCCTCTTGAAAGCCTTAGAAAATTTAATTTTTAAAACCTTACACCTAACATACACGGCACACACATCTTGCTTCTTTCATTTTGATTCCTTCTTTCTCTTTTAATTGTAACAGAAATGGACCCAAACCAAAACCCTAGCCCATTTGCTTCCTTATTCTCACAAGCCTTAGGAAACTTTCTTTTAAACTTAAGCCTATACTTAAACCCAAATGCCATCTTCCCTCTTTACCACTTGAATTTCGTGGGCCTCCTCTTAAAACACAACCATTCCCCATTTAACTTCCTTCCTACTTCATTTAATTGCTATTTCAAAGGGCTAAAAGCCCACTTGATTAACCTTAAGCCTTAAAAACATTTCTAATCTTCCTAATGGCCCTTATACCAACTTATTCTATTTAAAAAATCAAACCCTCCATTCATATAATTCTTTTAATACTAACAATATATCACAAATAATAATTTCTCATCAAATCAATTTCACTAAATCCTTCATTTAATAATCATATCCTATACAATAAAATCCTGAATTTATTCCAACCAAATTAAAATCATCGACTAAAACCTCAAAATAATTTAAACATGCTTATTACGAATCGGGGCCCAACATTTCTCCCCCTCTTAAAAGAATTTCGTCCTCGAAATTCATATCTTACTGATTTAGTGGGGAAGGGTTTACTTCCTCTTGTACTCTTCTGTTTTTCCCTTTTTACTTCATCACTCAAATTCTTTTTTTTCCCCAATGAACTTAGTTAACGGATTCAATCAATCCTTTCATGACTTGCTCAGATTGCATACCATCCTGACCCTGTTTGATTGATCTTGAGTATAACTTGGCCTGATTGTATTCATTAACATGTACTCATAACCATGTGCTCATAAGCTTGTACTCATAATCATGTATTGTAGCTCTTGGAGTATCACTGAGGTAACTTGTCCTATACGAGAGGATTTACATCGGGGTCGTGCTAAATGACTATGTGCTAACACACTTAACTCTTATGCCTATTCTTACTAATTTTCATACTCTTGACATTGATCCTTCGAACACATTCATCTTTCTTAGTTCACTGCATTTTTATCACTCAATCAGAATCACTTATTAATGACATCCACAATTCTGGCCTTCTATAACTCGTAGGCCTTACTCATCATCATAATACTAAAGCGATGACTTCTTCTATCAGCTAGAACTACCCTTGGATCTCATGGTCCTATGAACTTCAACGATAAGCTTTAAGCATATCCTTGATGGTTAAAACCATCAATTTAAACTTTTTGCGTGCTTACGCGACATTCGATGTATTCCTGTTAGGTTGCATAACTTATGTCACTAATTGTACTTGTTAACATTTCCCTTTCTTAATCACCTTTCTTGATTTCATATATGTCGTATTTCATTCACCATGTATCATTCTTCCTATTATCTGATTTCAATCTCGCAACATAATTCACAATCTTTACTCTTTAATTTGGGATATGCTAAGTCCCACATGCTATGCTTCTTTTTGCTCTAGTTTTGGTAATTCCAACATCAGATTTATGCTTAATGTATCTAATATAACACTTAGTTTCACTTGGAATTTCTTACTTGTACAATCATCATTCCTCGATATTTATGTAAATCTCCTGATTCTCATATGTAATTTTCTCACTTCAATAATTTTCCCAAACGTTTACGATTTGTACTTACGATTTGGACTTGCATGCTCATTTCTAAGATGTTCCTGTACATATATTGGCTTCCAACTTTCAAAACAGTTATTCATGTAGCAATTCTAAAGCATGTATCAGATTATCAACTCATACGGTTGCAATTGCCTCCATGCATACAAACTCACTTTATCATGCTGTATTGGATTTTATCCTAATCCTTTATACATCATCAATGTACACTATAAAAATCTCCACATCCATATGACATAGTTTGCATCAATATAATCCTTCGAATTTCGTCTTACTTACATTCCTCATACGCTTTAAACATTTTGTCTTCATGTATTCTTCCATACATCATCAAATCTTGAATCATGTGGGTCTCCAATACCATAGTGCTATTGGACATGTGTTAACATAAACAAATTGTAGCAATTTCCATGTGTCTCCTCATTAGCCCTCATGATTCCTTAAATAACTGATTCCTTCATACCATACATTGTCTCACTTTCCTTTTTATTTCCCAAATGATTTCTTTCCTCAACTAATTTTTCTCTATTTCTTGCATTCCCTCATACCTCACTTGAACTTATTCTCATGCTGACTTATTCATACTAATTTCTCCTCATATTGTAGCTTATTTGCAAATTCAACTTCTATATTCATCAAGTGAAATTGGGATCTCCCAACATACTTTCACATGCTATTTACATGAACTTATATATCTACTCCTCGTATTAGAAATCAATATCTTTTCAATTTCAGAAATTCATTCATGCGATCTTTACGTCATCATCATACATACTTTTAATGACCTATTCGACCTCTTTACTTAAATCTCCGTTCAGGAGTGCACTCACTTTCTAACCATTAACTATTCCTTTCCGATCAGTTCTTCCAATGATCATCTTTAATATAAAAATCTCTGATCTACTTATTCTAACTTAATCAAATTCTTCTTGAAAAACGGCTTTCTTGTACTATCATCTATACTATGCATGCAATCCTGATCAATCACCTATTATCATCATCACAGTATTGGCTATTCTTAATATCTCGGAAGGACCTATTTTTATCATCCTCACAAGGTTAAAAATGCTTAAATCATTCAAAACTCAATGGAGAAATGACCTTACTTATTGCCGTATATACTTGGGTGACATCATCAAATTTATCCCTTCTTGTCCACTTATTAATGCTATTTTACATACTTGCTACTTGGACTCCATTAATCCTAGACATTATACTTCTCTTTATCATTGAAGTTCTTATCTTGACTTTATTAACAAATCTCAATCTATCCTTGCTTGATCATCAAGGATCATCATGAACACTTTCATATGGTGAAACCACAATTAGTGGATCATCCCATAAATACTCTCAATAACCAACCAATTTAACCTTCTTGGACTAGTACTAATATCATTACTCTTCATATTAGCTTCCCTTTAACCTCGCATATATCTTTATGAGCCATTAATTCAATTGTGTACATGCAAAATTCATTACGTAAATCATATATCACACATCGATCAGGTAACAATTTCTTAATGTATTTAAGACACACTTTATGCAAGAATCGTGATGCAATGTAAAACATTAACTTTTTCTTGTATCGAAAACAAAATGGCTTACTGCATTTATTATAAACATATACCCACATAGGTTTCGATTTCATCTTTGTAAAACCCAAAAAAAAATTACTATTGTCATGAAATTCCACTTATCCCCCTACTTTTCCTCAATCAATTTGAAATCGTCGATGCCTAATCCTATCAAACTATGTGCTCAATTCATTCCAAACATCGAAAGGAATATCGATACGTACTCTGATTGAGATCGAAATCATCCGACCGTTAAGGACATCAACTTAACAATCTGAGACTCCAATTCTCAACCAAAGACTTTCGACACCTTTAATGTCATGGCATTGAATCTATAATTACCATATTTACCCATGCACTGTTTCTCCCTTCTACTAGTTCTATCAACTGAAACTCGTAACAATTTCTTATGTGTGTCACTTTATACACATGTGGCCATGAAAGATCCTAAGACTGATCTGACACTTATCCGAAGATTGCGCATGTACAATCATCATTCTCGTCATCTAAATCACACAATCACATAGCACATTCTCCCAAATTCAATCTTAACAAACATTTAGCCCAAGTAAGATCATAATACTGGGCTTTTCTAATTACCCACAAAGTTTTATTTTCTCCTATCCTGAAAGAGTATCATCCTTTTTCTCACTCGTTTTATCACTTCAAAGCTTATGCGTGTAACTCCAATATATGCACCCAAGTAAGATCCTATTACTGGGCTCTGATACCATAAATGTTGGAACCCATTACCGGATATCCAACTACTTAATCCGAAAACCTTCATACTTATACATAATTAGAAACTCAATTAAAGTCCTCCGAACACATCGTGTAAGATTCATCTTAATTTCCATCAATAAAATTGATTTACTTAGGGCCCAAAATAGAAGCCAAATTCCCTAGCTAAAATGGAAATTCATATCACTAGGTCTAATAAAAACAGAAAACGCTTCAATCGGATCTTCATAGATCCACTTAAACCCCAACACTCTTTTTTTTTTACCAAAAAGGGATAGAAAAATTCACTAGTTAACTAATGCTTCAAAATTTTCACAAATCGGAGGTCAAATGGAGAGGAAACAAAGAAAATAAGAAAAGGGTGTTATATTTGATTTAAAACCAACTTTGCATTTTTATAACCTTTCACCTCTAAATCCGAATTTTGAAGATTTAGTGCCTATCGAAACATAAACGGAAACTCTATAACTCACTAGAATGATTTAAAAACAAATTCATCCATTAAGGAGGTCATGAGTTGTAGCAAAGTTTCAACCTAATGAAAAACCAAATAAATAGAATTTTGACCAAATGAATAGTGGCAGCAAATTTCCAATTGTTCATAACTGCTTATTCCTAGCTCCAAATAAGGCATACCATACTTTGTTGGAAAAGGAAAAAGATGATCTACAACTCTTATGAAGGAAGGAAAAGCCAAATCAATCACTAGGAGAGGTAAAAACACACTTGAAGTTTCAACTAAAATGAAAAACCAATGGAACAGTAATTTTGCAACATGAACAGTAACAGCAATCTTCAAATGCTCATAACTTCTTACTTTTATATTCAAACATCGTAAATCATACATCAAATTATAAGAGGAAAAGATAAGCTACATTTTCTATGAAGAAAGCAAAACTTGAAACTGTCTCTAAGAAAGTGAAAAACGCCTCTAAAGATTCTACAAAAATGCAGAATGAACAGTATCCGCGAATAGAAATCTGAAAACTTTCAAACCCTATAACTTCTTCATTTTAAGTCCGAAAATGACCCATTTTATACCATTTTAAAGATCTTAACATTCTCTACGAACTTCCCATTCAAATTCACATCCTAACATGGTCTAAAACTCCAAAACAAGTGGCTGCCTATTTTAAAAAAAAAAGACAGCACCTCCCCTAAAAATGCTCTAGCCAAAATCTTCAATTTTCTCATCTAAGCTCCAAACCTGCATAAAACTCAATATCCAAAGGCAACAACACACTCCTAGGCTTCTAAACATTTCTCAAAATAATCATCAACTCACCTCTCATCTTTGCTTTTATCAATTCCAAACATACAATCATACATGCTTCATACACTTTACCTTTGACACCTCAAATATTAAAGGAAACATATATACTACACTTTCACTTCAAACTCTTACATTTTCACATAAATAAGCAAATACAATGCTTCAAAGGCATTTTAGCCCAAATGCGTCAAAGTCTAGAAGAACAAAACACAAGGTACTTCTTTAGCTTCAAAAATGCTATCTAAAATCTAGTTTTCTAACATATGACTTCTAAACCATCAAAATACATCGGAGTTGCCTCAATCCCGATGCGATGACCCAATTTCTTGCTCAAAACCTGTGGAGGGGAAAATGGGGGGTGAGCTCGACGGCTCTGTAGGTAATAAGTTTATAATAGAACATAAACAAAAACACTTTTAAACTTATTTTCCATGTATAAACATTTCGCAGTAGAAATTTATCAAACATTTTCAACTTCCCAAAATAATCATAAATAATTTCATAATTCCTCAAGCGAAAGCCTCAAATACTTAGTTCTTCAAAATCTCAAATTCTTCGCAATTGGAACAATTCAACATATGAATGCAGCACCTTTTTCGAATGTAACACATAATATATATATCAATGCATGCACTATTCATAATCATGCAAAGATGCTGTGCACAATCAATTGGCTCGAGAGTTTCGTAGAACAGGACAGATAACCCGAAAGTTATACCGTAAACAGGACGGATAACCAGAAGGTTATACCATAAACAGGACGAGTCTGATTTCTCAGGATCTCGTAGGCCCACAAGCGGGCAGCCGGGAGAAGGCTATACGTTGACGTGCACGTGACTAACAGGACATTACTCTCTCGCCCAAACAAAACACATAATCATATAATTCAAGCTTGCAAATCGGATTGCCCGAAGGCACATTTCGAAACTTAACTTTCGCATATTATGTCATATCGCAAAATGACATTTACAATTTCACATAACATTCACTTGCCATACAATTTCACATAACATGCACATTGCATAATCTAATCACACATAATCCAATCACACAAAGAATGCAACACTTTCGAATTAATCACATAAGCTTCAATTTTTCTCAAATTTGTCGAAACATGTCAGATAATGATAATTTCAAATCATTTTTAAAACATTGGATTTAGTCATTCGAAAATCATAATTTTCAACCAAATACTTTGTTTCTTGATTTTTCAAAATCACACAAATTGGCCTCTAATTCAAAGTATAAACGCATTACCCACCTGAATTTCCTTAAGCTTTATTCTCGGACCAATGACCTTTCTTTTAACCTCCTCTCCTCTACTTCCAATAGCTTTCTAAACCTTCATCAAGCATAAAATTCCCAATTCACCAAGAGAATTTAAGGCTGAAAAAAATTAAAAGAATGGAAAACATGACTCAAAACCTATCTCAATGATATCAATTATTTTCAAGAATCTCATGCCTTAAAGAGACCCATAAATTCTGATTTTCTTAAACCTCCCTTACCTTTCTTCTCTCCCTTTTTCTTTAATGCCTCAATTCACCTTCATAAGCACAATAATCCCAATTTAACATCAAATACCAATGCTGGAATTTTCAAGAATGGTACAAAACTTGACTTTCAACCTTTAAAACCTCACTTAAACTTTTCCTATGCCTTTTCTATGCTATACTAACTAAAATCCCCCCCTCAAAACTCATCAGAACTTTCGAAAATCTCAAGCCCTCAAATCTATTATTCTTTCCTTCTTCCTTCACCAATCACTCTTCAAACCACCAATTTTAACATGAAAGGCAAATTTCATCTTAAAGGATAACAAAATTCACAAACTTTAGGAAACAAAAACATGAAATTACTTCCATAAAATCTTACCCATAATTTATCCAATCCATTAGCATCAAAACTTAGCTAAATAACTAATAAAATTCAAAAATCCTCTAACCTATAAGAAACCCATGTAAATCAAAATTTTAGTTTAACTTCATAACTCTTTTTTTTTTTTGTTCTTTCATTAATCTCTCTTCACACCACCCTTTGGAAGCAAGAAACACAAACTCTAACATAAAACCCACAAAAATTCGAAAATCCTTACCTTGGGAGATGACCCACGAATTCCTCTTCTTATCTCCAATGGATGATAACCTCTTCCTTTCCACTTTCTTCTTGCTTACAACACAAAAACCCAAGCTTTTCTTTCTCTCTTTCTTCTTTCCTTTGGACGAAACTCACCCTCCCTCCCTCTTCTTCTTGAAGTTTCGGTGGTGTTCTTACCTAAGCCTTAGATAACTCTTATATTATTACTTAACCTAACTTAAAACCTAGCAAAAAAATGACACTTCATTCCCTTTTGTTTCTCTTTGGTATAGCCGAAAGTCTCCTCTTCAAAGCCTTAGAAAATTTAATTTTTAAAACCTTACACCTAACATACAAGACACACACATCTTGCTTCTTTCATTTTGAATCCTTCTTTCTCTTTTAATTGTAACAGAAATGGACCCAAACCAAAACCCTAGCCCATTTGCTTCCTTATTCTCACAAGCCTTAGGAAACTTTCTTTTAAACTTAACCTAATAACTTAAACCTATACTTAAACCCAAATGCCATCTTCCCTCTTTACCACTTGAATTTCGTGGGCCTCCTCTTAAAACACAACCATTCCCATTTAACTTCCTTCCTACTTCATTTAATTGTTATTTCAAAGGGCTAAAAGCCCACTGATTAACCTAAGCCTTAAAACATTTCTAATCTTCCTAATGGCCCTTATACCAACTTATTCTATTTAAAAAAATCAAACCCTCCATTCATATAATTCTTTTAATACTAACAATATATCACAAATAATAATTTCTCATCAAATCAATTTCACTAAATCCCTTCATTTAATAATCATATCCTATACAATAAAATCCTGAATTTATTCTAACCAAATTAAAAATCATCATACTAAAACCTCAAAATAATTTAAACATGCTTATTACGAATCGAGGCCCAACATCATCCACATGACCCAACCCATTCGATAAAAAATGTGTAATGGCATTTTCATAAAACTAAATTTTGTCACTTTAAAAACAAAAATTTGAGCACTTGTTTTTCATCATGACCGAAACTTTGGCAATATGAAAACAAAAATTTTAGCACTTATTTTTGGTAAATCTGACACTCAAAAAACATTCCAACGCTTGTATTTCATCAAACCAAAACTTTGTTAAAACAAAAATCCCAGAACCTTGGTTTTCACAAAACCAAAGTTTGTTAAAACAAAATTCCAACACTTTGGTTTTCATAAAACCGAAACTATGCCAATACAAAAAAAGGAGACATTGAAACCATTACCTATTCTTCTCTTTGATCCATGGTTGCTCCATCTTCAACATTACAGAATTTTGTACATTACAAAATCAAAGAAAACATAAAAATGAAACCAAAGAGGAAACATGACGATGATAGGCCACCCTCCTTGTTACAAACCAAACGAAGAAAACTTACAAGGTAAAACTATATTCTATGGACAATCAAAAGAGCAAAACATACACATATATACTTCTATCACATGAAAATATATAGTATACAAAATTTAATTGTCAACCCATGCATCATATATAGGAACCGAAATCATACATAATAAAATGGCTATGATACCAATTGTTAGATCGAAAACAAAAACATGCAAGATTTGGCTAAAACGGTAGATTTAAAAAAATGAAATCAAAACATAACAAAAATAACATAACCAAATTAACTTGTTTCAGCCATATATGATACATTATAAGGAAAATAATTTACATAAGAACAAGGTGGTAGAAATATACCGACTCCTTGTTACAGCGTTGACTCCTCACTTTTGTATCCTCTCCGAATCCTTGATATATATTTGACTCTTTTGTATCCTTTCCTTTGTCAATAAATCTTCGCGTTGTTGTTATATCCTTGACCAATCCCATCTACAACTTGTTCTTCTTGGACAACTTGGTTAACAAGATCCTTTGGTTGGAAAGGAAAGGAAATATTTTGAGGAGATTTTTCTTAGAAGAAAGAAGCCAAAAATGAGACCCTTCTCATTCAAGTTTCAGCTATCCTTGCATGAGAGGAGAGAGTGAGTCAAAAATGCAAGAACACTTCTTACTCTCCTTGTCAATTTTGATTATCATGAAAGAAAGAAGTGATGTGCATCCTATGCATCACATCATTCTTTAATAAATCATAAAGAAGCCAATAAATGAGACTCCTCTCATTTATTTAAGATGGCTATATGAAAAGACCAATAACCTAAACTCATTTTCAGTTACGGATAAAAGAAGGAAGAGAGAGTACATCAAATGCACCTCTTCCTTTCTTTAATCAAATGATGCTAAAAGGTTACATTACATGCCATCATTAAAAGACAACCATTAAATCATTTAATGATAAGATCATTACTCCATTTTATGATGATAAAGCATGATAAAAACCATCTTTAATTTAGCAATTCAATACTAAATGTGCAGCTGCACATTTAGGTATAAAAACCGAAATATGTCCTCCTTATTTCTTTAATAACTTTGTTTCAATTTGTTAATCTAATTAATCAAATCAAACCAAAGTCAAGCCCAATATTAATGTTCATTTGGGCTTCTAATTAAAGTAAGCCTAACATTCAATCATGGGTTTTAAAACCTCTATTTATATTTCTTACTTTGCTTGATAACCTTTCTCAAAGCCAAGTGGGGAATCTAATTGGGCTTAGATAATTTAAGCTCCAATAAGCCCAGAATTAATTTAATCTCATTAGAATTAATTGCAGCTTATTAACAAAATGGAATCTTAAATTACTAAATATTATGAGAACACATGTTTCAAATAAGATGTCCAATTGCAAACTTTATTATGAACCATATTATAGCCATCCACTCAATAAAGGGTAAAATTATCATTTTTGCCCTTATGTTGGTTTTTCCTTTTAGATCTCCCTTTTTACTCTATATGGTGATTAATACACAAGATCTCATCTTGGTGTTAAGACTTGATGGATAGCTAGTCCATCAAACTACTAGTTCCTGTTTAATCACCAAACTCTATAAAACATCTAAAAGTGTTGATATCACTATAAACTCTTTATTTGAGTGAATGTTCCCTGATACATATTTCAATTAATAATTCCAACATGTAGACACTAGATTGATACTCTGTGAAAATCTATTATGATCATATCATGAATTATAATGAAACAAATATGAGTTTACCACTCATCAAAATTGTGTTTCGTAATAAAAGAATGCTAAGATATACGTTTTAAGATTAAAGTCACAGCCCACTTTATTCTTTTAAAACATACTTGATTTCATATTCATTTAATAGTGCCATTATCAATAGTCAACTACTATCATGATATGAAACTCATCATTTCCTTGAAATAAACTCTTTTACTTACACGGAGATAAATCACAATACTATAGTCTAAACCATAATCAAGCGACCAACTTGATTGTTCAATTGTGAATTAACTATTTTAGTTTATAATAATATACATGTTTCTCATACATCTCCATGTATATGTATATTACTTACAAAAGAATCTTGGTACCAAAATATTTTGTTTTATTAATAGTAAATATTTTCATTACAAAAGTAATTGGAAGAAAATTAAGTTATATGTAAATACATTAGCTTTCCAGGGCACTATATTTACATAACTACAACAGTAATGTTATTCTTATCCATTTAGGGTGTGAAGTGATATTGTTCTTATCCATAGATGTTTGTCTTTTTGTGATCTCCTTTTTTTGTAAAAGAAAGGGATCTCTTTCATTATAACCAAGTTCAAATTTAAGCTAGATTTATCAATAAAAGTTATGCGTTTCTATATGGCTTCTCTCTTAATATCTCTCTCTCTCTCCTCTAAAAGCTTGAGTCTTAAATAAGTTTACTTCTATCATACAAAGATATGGGGAGGATTGGTTAGCTCAGATCTCTAAGAGGTAGGCCTTGAAAGTTAACACCCATTGAGAAAAAAGGGCATGTGTCTTAACTGGCATACCTAGGGGTCTTAGTTACAGTCTTCATTGTTTATCTTAAAGCTATCATAGAGGTCTTCTCTATGACATCGTTACTAGTTTCCTTTTATCCCTATAACCCTCTAGCCAGAGTTCCGAAGTGGTATCAAAGCCATAAGCTTTTCTAGTGATAGTGGTAAAGTTATTGTTAATAAGAGTGAATAAGACCTAGATAAACATGAGTGAAGTCCCAATGTGGTCTAAAATTCATTTCTATAGAATAATACCTAACTCTAGAGTTTTCCTTTGAGCTAATATTGTTATGGTTAGATCAAAGATATATACATCTCCATGTAGGTGTTATTTAGATGGTCTTATCATTATATGGAAGAAAAGGAATTCCAGCAACAACTAGAATTTCTCTCTTTGACATAATATACACATCTTAGAAAAATACCTTGATCGACACTCTGTTGACCACTCTCAAAAATAGAAGCATCGTCATAAATATTGCTCTAGATTTCAACATCAAACTTGATGATCCAACTTTGTAGACTAAAAGTCTAGATTTAAATTATTGGAGCCAACTAATAACCTACTGCCATCATGGTTACACTCCATCATCAAATCATTTATAAACTACATAACCATGCTCTAAATCTGAACTTTCCAAAATTTACATGAGATGCCTTTTATATGGTAGAAAACAGGTCCCAAAATGAGGCCACAATCATTTAGATTGCATGACAGTTACCATCAAAACAATTGGTAGAGTTGATGCCTATAAAGTGGATCACAAATTATGAAAATGAATTTCATACACCTAATGGATGTTCCATTCATACCACCACTCTTCCAATCTTGAGAAGTTTGAAGGATGGAATAGTTAAATATGTTTTTAGCAAGCCTATAGATGAACACCTAGAATCATCCAGAGCTTCTTTTGGGTCAATAATGATGATTAGTCTAGCTTTTTCTTATGAAGAAGGCATGAATAGTCCTTGAATCCACTCTGTCCATCCTGATGGACCAGCGGTGTATGTTAGCCACGTCAATGGCCATTTCATTTAGGATGTAGATCCATCTATATGTAATTCATATTGTAAATGCAGGATGGATGATGTTTCTGATAGTGATAACAAAGTTTACATCCCTCGATAGAGAGAAGAGCCCAATAAAACTTCAAAATCTTCATCCAACCAGAAAAGAAAATCCAACTCAAGAATGATGAAGATGATCACGTGAGACCTTGGATTGGTCCTAGGAATCCTAAGCCTAGACCAAAGAATATCTTTAAACTATTGAGAGCAGTTGGAAAAGAACACTTAAGATGATTAGATCATATAAGGAAGATCCCCAAACTCTTACCTTGTATGGTGATTAGATCATATAAGGAAGATTTTCCACCTTTGTATGATGATAGATTTAGCAAAACTTTAAAAAAATTAAATCTTTTTATGACGGTTATTTTTTCTTATCTATAATAGACTAAGGGACGGTGGGTCATCTTATCTATTAAAAGAAAGCTAGGACCATCCCACTCAAAAGGCTACTAAGCATCTTCATGCTTAACTTTTTGAGAAGCATCATGATTTGGTCTATACATTTATCAATAGAGCCATAGTGGGCAGGTTATTTAATAAACTATGTTGAGTGTATAACCATTTGATTCATCCACTAAAAGTACTTGCAAATCATGCCTCGTTGGGAGGTCAAATTTGCTAACAATGTGTTGACAAATCCTTTACGAGACCTAAACCATGCAAAATCTAGGATCCAAGTCCTCTGGTAGGGAGTAACACTTCACCACCTATAATGGTCTATCAAATGGAGACCGTGGACTCTCACATGAGCATCCTATCCCACTCCATCTTTTTGGGCTTTAAGTTTTAATAAATATCATCTTGTCTAGATGTAATTTATTATCTATCCTATATTGTTTCATTATATATATCATATATAATGAATGCATGACAAAGCCTACAGTTGGCAATTTTCTAAATGGCATACAATTACATAATATCACATATTATCCATTCATTCATTCATCTCATGAACTAATAAACCACTTTTGATTGTCCATCCTAGAACATAAAAATGATTACAAGGCTTTTAGGCCTAAAATAATTTTCTTGGACTTGGATCTTCCGCTTCAAACTCTTCACTCATATGACCCGGCCCATTCAGTAAAAATTGTGTAAAAAATTACAGCACTAGATTTTCATAAAAATTGAAAATTGTTCCATTAAAACAAAAAATAAGCACTTTGTTTTTTATCAAAACCGAAACTTGATTCATTGAAACAAAAATGCAGCACTTGTTTTTACATAAAAATCGAAACTTGATTCATTGAAACAAAAATCCAGCATTTTGGTTTTCACAAAACCTAAACTATGTCAATACACAACAAAAGGATACACCGACACCATTACCTCTTCATTTCTTCAACCCATGGTTGCTTGATCTTCATCATTACATCAATTTTTGCATTACAAAATCAAAGTAAACAGAAAAATGAAGCTAAGGAAAAAACTTGGTAATGATAGAACACCCTCCTTGAAACAAACCAAATGGAGAAATTTTATATAGTAAATATAAATTCTATGGAAAACCAAAAGAGCAAACATATACCATATATATTTCTATCAAATAAAAATATGCAACATACAAAAAATAATTGCCAACCCATGCATCACATATAGGAATGGAAATCATGCATAATAAAAATGGCTCTAATACCAGTTGTTGGATCAGAAAATAAAACATACAAGATTTGGCTAAAACGGTAAATTTCAAAACTTTTTTAGAAATCAAAACATAGCAGAAGCAAGATATCCAAATCAACATGCCAAGCCATACTTGATACGGTATATGAAAAATAATTATCATAAGAACAAGATGGAGACTATATTACCGACTCCTTCGTTATAGCTTAAACTCCTCGCTTTGCTATCCTATCCTTGGTAATATATCCTTTCCTAAGTGATGTATCCTCTTCTCGATATTGTATCCTCAACCAATCCGATCTACCACTTGTTCTTCTTGGATAACTTAGTTAACAAGATCCTTTGGTGGGAAAGGAAAAGAAAACTTTGGAGGAGATTTTTCTTAGAAGAAAGAAGCCAAAGATGAGACACCTCTCATGCAAATTTCGGCTAACATATGCATGACAAGAGAAAGAGTCAAAAATGCAAGAACACCTCTCTTACACCTTGTCAATTTCAGTTATGCATGAAAAGAAAGAAGAGAAGAGCATCTAATGCATAACTTCATTCTTTAATCAAACATAAAGAAGCCATTAAATGAGACTCTTCTTTGTTTTAAGATGGCTATATAAAAAGACCAATAACTTAAAATGACATGTCAATTTCAGTTTTTGTGATGAAAGGAGGAAGATCGTCCATCAAATACACCTCTTTCATCTTTAATCAAATGAATGCTAAAAGGTTACATTACATGCCATCAATAAAAGACAAACATTAAATCATTTAATGGTAAGATCATTATTCCATTTAACGATGATAAAACATGATAAATACCATCTTTATTTAGCAAATCAATGCTAAATGTGTAGCTGCACATTTAACCCTAATAAAACCGAAATTGCACCTTCCATTTCTTTAAGAATTTTGTTTTAATTTAATTAATCTAATTACTCAAATTAAACCAAAGTATAGCCCATTTCTAAATGTTCATTTGGGCTTCTAATTAACCATTAATTAGTGCAAGCCCAACTTTCAATCATGGGCTTTAAAACCTCTATTTATATTTCTTACTTTGCTTGATAACCTTTCTTAAAGCCAAGTGAGGAATCTTATTGGACTTACAAAATTTAAGCTCCAATAAACCCAGAATTAATTTAATCTTATTATTAGAATTAATTCTAGCCTATTAACTAAATGCCTTTCCACTAAAGACAATTAGTTGAACTCTTGAATTACTAAATATTATAAGAACTCATATTTCAAATAAGATGTCCAATTGCAAACCCAAGTATGAGCCTTATTATAGTCATCTGCACAACAAAGGGTAAAATTTTCGTTTTGCCTTTATATTGGTTTTTCCTTCTAGATCTCTCATTTTACTATATATGGTAATTAACACACAAGATCTCATCTTAGTGTTAAGACTTGATGGGTAACTAGTCCATCAAAATTTTGGCGCCATTTTAATCACCAATCTCTATAAAAACATTTAGAAGTGATGATATCACTATAAACTCTTTATTTGAGTGAATTTTCCTGATACACGTTTCAATTAATAATACCGACATGCAAACACTGGATTAATACTTTGTAAAAATTCATTCCGATCATATCAAGAATTATAATGAAACACATATGAGTTCACCACTCATCAAGATTGTGGTCCATAATAAACAAATGCTAAAATATATGTTTTAAGACTAAAGTAACAGCCTACTTTATTCTTAAAAACATGCTTGATTTCAAATTCATTTAATAGTGTCATTATCGATAGTCGACTAATATCATAATATAAAACTAATAATTCCCTAGAAGTAAACTCCTTTACTTACATGGAAATAAATCGCAACACTACAGTCTAAACCATAACAAGTGACCAAATTGATTATTCAAATGCGAATCAATTAATTTAGATTCTAATAATATACATGTTTCTCATACATCTTCATGTATATGTATGTTATTAACAAAAGAATCTTAGTTCCTTATAACTAGTTATATTATGCTTATACAAATAAAACTAAACTCTTTTGTTTTATTAATAATAAATATTTTCATTACAAAACTGTAACTGGAAGAAGATTAAGTTACATGTAAATACACTTGCTTTCTAGGGCACTATATTTACGTAACTCTAACACTTTGTAAATTGCACCTCCAATTAATTTTCCTATAGCCTCTTTGGAAATAGGATCTTCATTGAAATCTCTTTTTCTTTTTCATTTTTCTCTTGTGGAAATTTTTTTGGGGTTCAACCTTCATCTTGGTTGGTTTTTCTAACTTGCTTTCACTTATAAATATGATAACCTTCAATTGTTCCCTTAGAATAGACTCTGTATTGCTCAAGAGATTTTGCACACTTTGTGTAGACAATGTATTAGCTAAATGGCCTACTTGAAACTCCAAATTATGGATGGAAGAAGCATGATTCTTTATAATTTGATCAATTTGGTTTCCATCCTCTTCTAGTTCTCCTTTTAGATCATGAATTTGGGATTTGAAATGTCCATTATCTTATTAATCTTTGATACCAAAGAATCAAGCCTATCTTACTAAAATCATGGTGTGCTTTAAGCTCTCCTTGGGTTTCCTGCATTGTTAAATGAAGAAAAATTATGATAGTTTTTCTACCAGGGAATGTAATATTAGGGTAGAGATTATTACCTCCTTGACCATACTATGTTCCCATAAAGTTTACCTACTTTATGTGTCATTTCTATTAGGAAGCAATACTAAGATATGACTTTATTGTCCATATAGTTCTCATCCATATTAAATTGCTTTGAGTGGGCTAGAAGAAATGGCTTTCAAGTTATTCAATTATTTGGCTAGGTTTTCTACTTCAACCTATAATGTTGTAACTGAATCCACATGGAGCACTCTCTTTTGATATCTAAAGGTTGGCTAATGTTTACTTCTTTCCAAATTCCATAGACAACTATTGTTTGTCATTTCTTCTAACAAATCATGTGTTACATGAACCGTTTTCCTCAATTGTTGAATTTATGGTGCCTCAAGTGGGTGGATTCAATCCATTGTAGAATGTTTGTATAAGGAACTCCTTTGGCAAGTTATAATGTATGTAACTTCTTTTCAACTTTTTAAACCACTCCCATGCTTCACATAAAGACTCCATTTCTCTTTGTTGGAAATCTATGATTTCCTTTATGAGTCTAGTGGTCTTCATTGAGGGGAAGTATTTAGCTAAAAAGGCTTGCACCAACTAGTCCCATGTTGTGACATTCTCAGGTTTGAAAGAGTTCAATCATGTCTTATTTCAATCTTTAAATGTAGAAGGAAAGAGCCTCATCTTAGCTACATCTTTTGACATACCATTTTATCTTAATATCTCATAAATCTCTAGGAAGTTGGTTAAATAAGCATTAGGATCCTTATTGACTAGTTCATAAAATTGGACATTATTTTGTACCATATTCAACAGGGTTGGTTTGATTTCAATTATATTGTTCTACACTAGTGGTCTCATTATCCCTTATTGATTTGCATTGAACCTTGACCTTATAAGGGTTCTTTTCCCCTTAATTTCATTCACCTGCCATTTTTTTTCTATCGTTTCTTAGCATCTCACTTTTTGAATCTCCCTCTCTTGCTTGGCTATGTTAGAAACTTGCTTATCCTTTACTTTACTTGAACTCCTTGTGGATCTTGTGTTTATGCATGTACAATCACACCAAAAAATTATTAAAGTCCTTAAAGCAAAGTAACTTAAACTATAATAGATGTTATAACAATCACCAGCAATGGTGCCAAAAGTTGTTGATAGTTTGAATAGAAAAATTTCTTTATTACAAGTACACAGATCTTAACTTATAGTATAAAGATATCTTTTCCATGAGGATTGAATAGTCACCTAATAATTCTTGTAAATTTTGTCTAATATAAACAATAAGATACTAATTAAGAATTAAAATATAAATAAAGACTTAATAAATAAATTATGAACTAGCCAAGAGTAAAATTGATTAATTAATGATAAAACTAGAATTACTTCTATCCTTATTGTTTTCATTAATCACACTTGATCCTAGATATCTTATATTTATGATTACCTCTCTAGATCTAATCAAGTAATCCCAATTAAAATAGATAGAAATTAAATTGTGATATCTAAATCTCTTAAAACTCTTTTGATTATGATGTCGATTGGAAGCAATCCTATAGATAACTAATAAATAGTTGAGATCTCTCTTCATTTCCTATTAATTTGATATTTATAGTTCTATTAGTATGCCAATTCTTGTTTCGCAACACAACACAAATGAATCAATTATAATACATTAAACATCATAAACGTATTCATTAAATTAAGAATGTACGTTCAATAAATAATTTAAGAGTAAGTCCTAAAAGGAATTTAATAATCCATAAATGTAACTAAATACCTAAATTTAATCATCATTAACATCTATCAATAACAAGGAAATAGGAAAAGAGTATATAATGAAATCTAGAAATCTTCTCTTCTTTACCTTAACTTGGAAAATCTGTAGCCTTATTTTTGAGAATTCTTGCTTTGGTCTCCTTTTTAGTTATGATTATGCAGCTATTAAGTGCTATTTTAAACTTCTTTATATACTCTTGAGTCCTCTAGGATTTTGTGTAGGGTTTTTCCACGTGTATATCTTCTTAAAATAGCCATCATAGCTACATTTTTTGACAGCCTATTGTATCTAAACATGTCACACATCTCCACGAAGTTGGTTGAGCATTATGATCCTCATTGGCTATTCTATAAAATTGGATGTTCATTTATAGCATATTTAGTAGCACTGGTTTGTTTTTGAGCATATTGGTTTGAATTAGTGGTCTTTTTATCCCTTGTTGATTTGGTTTGAAACATTTATCTTAGATACTTACGGGTATTTGTCATTTTTTCTCCTTATTAAGCATTAAAACATGCTCTACTTATTAGATTTGCCAATTGTAAGGGAAAATTTTATTAGGAATATATAAAATCAATCTCCATTCTATCATAACATGATTTTATTTGTAGGATTAGGCTAATCTATTAAATAATGATATACGTAGCCATCATATTACATTATAATCATTTTTCTCATATAGTGGGATGAATTAATAGTTAGCAGTAATCATGAACATTTTTCTCATATTTTGTAATTCATCACTACAATCTTGAAGCTAGTATCTAGTTTTTTGAAGAAATTCACGTGTACCACATCACCTGGCAATATTGTTAAACTATAGATCTCAAATCCATTATGTTATGGGTATGTTTGTTCTATTTCCCTTTCATTATAAAGTGCTTAGTGGAGGGATAACCATTTTTAATCACTATTGAGCTAATTATATAGAATGACTTTTATGTTCTTGAATGGAGTTTAGAAATGTATAATTTTGTAAGAAGGAAATAATATGACATCATTTGTGGTGTTTATATTTTAGAATCTTTCCTCTTTTCTCTATATATTACTTTTTATCACAAAATGCATTTACATTAGCATCCATTACTTTCCTTCTACCTTTTATTGCAAATGAGAAGCACAAGTTCTATTTGATTTCATTATTTATAAAAGGAGATAGTATTGACTATATATGAAATATCTTAATTAATATCAGCTGAAGTCATATAAAATGAACTATAAGTCTAACTTACTTGCAACTAATACTTTGTTTTTCACTAACCTAATTACCAATAATCTTATAAGAGCAACATTCTTTCCTGAAAACTAGAACCACTAGTCCATAAGTTCATACCTATGTTCTTATTCAAAGTTTAGTTACAAAAGGTAGGTATAGATGACTCAAGGAGTTGAAACCACTTTACATCACCTAATTCCATAGTTGCTTCCAAATCTCTGTTCAAGGTACACATAACATATAAAACATGTACCTATCATAAAAGGATCAAGTGCATGATCCCCATACCAAAATTCTAAGGTATATTGTAAGTAAATCCCATAGTTATTGCTTTGTTCATCAACAAACATACATACTTAAGATATTGTTCAATCTCGACAATTCAACTCAATAATAATGTGTAATAGGAAAAAAAATAGTTCTACGTGAAAAAAGAAATAAAAATAATGTCTTTCTTACTTTTTACATTGCCTGGGGAATTCTGTTGTATAAAATGTAGAATATATAGACAATAAAAGTTTATCATTATATTCTAGACTAAAAGACACCAATGCCTGCCATAAGACATATGTTTGCAACCTTACATAAATGTTTCATTACGTTATACATAATGCAATGGAATTTATATTATTATATATAATGAAAATATCATACTATTACCCAATAGTTCTCCTTATATCCTCCCTATGATTGGACTCAAATATCATAATCTCCCATGCTTCCATTGAAATGCAATAACATCACTAATAATCATTTTAAAGCATGAAGGACAAAAATTATAAGCAAAAAATATTCAATTCTAAATCATTATCTAAATATTATTCTATACATCAATGCCAATATAAATAGAAAAAAATTCACTTAGCTAGCTATGCTTATATTAACGCCAAATCCAAATCCTTACCAATATTTCTTCTATAAATGGAAACAATATGGAAAAAAAATCAATACATAATAAGATTTGTCTATATTTTCCTCCAACACTTGGTTTATAATGTTACAATCCCAAATTCAATTCTAACACAACATTTATTATTATTTTGTTCACAACCAAACATGTCAAAATTACTTACCACAAAATATGGAGTCCATTTTGCACCTACCCAAACAAAATCTATGAAACACATTTTAAAGTAACCAAATTGATGAAAAGTTTCTAAAAAGTGTTAGTTATTCATACCATAAGATATACGTAAAACATAAAAGGATGTCACTCAATGTCAGTCCAAACCTAACATTTTTTACGTCATTAATAGCAATCTATAAGGACATTTCAACCAAATGTATAAATGTTAAATAATATTGAACATATGGATCAACATTAAATTTATTATAATATAATTACTATGTTAACCCATTTTGCCTATGTTTCCTTTTAAGGTATTTAACATTCACAGATTAAGAAGTTATAGCTCTTCTATAAGACATAGATTTTCTTTCCAAAAATGACACAAACTTTAAAAATGTATCATCACCAAATTTGGCCTATGGATCCCTTTATACATGCAATTCAACTAAATTTCAAATGTTATTAAAATTATAATTCAATTCTAACAAAGGTTACCGTCATCTTAAACTTCCTCCTCTTTGTCTTCTCTTTAAGTTTTGTCCTTGTTTGTTGATAGTCTTATCCTTATTTTTCTTCTATTATCAATGTCTTTTCACTTCTTAGGAAATCTTTTTTTAGGAAATTATTAGCATCTCCTCTTTCCTTCGGAATGATTGTTCACTATTAATGTTGGGACCTGAAAATTTTTTTATTTTATTTGAATTAATTATTTATTGATTTATAGATTTATTCGTTAATTATTTTTATTTTGCCTTAATTGATTTAATTACGTGTTTATATAGATATTTTTATGTTGGGCTTAGAAATTAGAAGTTGGGACTTTAAATGAAGGCTTGGACCTAATATTGGAAAGTATGAGCTTTAGAATTTAAGTGGATTGATGTAGTGGGCTTGTGAGGAGGAGAGCCCAAAAAGGGATTGTAAGAAGGAGTATCAAAACTATGTAGTTTTGAGGTAGGCTTTTAAGTTGAGAAATAAGAAGAGTTAAATAAGTTAAAGGGAAAGAAGAAGAAGGAAGTGTCGTAGAGAAAGAAAAGAAGGACAAGAAGAGAAGAGAGAAAAGTTAAGAGAAGAAAGAAGAAGCTTTCGGCCAAGAGGAAGGAGAGTCGTAGGAGGAAGAAAGAAGGAGAAAAAGAGAAGAAAGCTACTTGTGAGAGGTAAGTTCTAGTCTTGCTTATGTTAGGTTCAAGTATGAGATGAAATGGAAGTTAGGGTTTGTGTAGAGATTGAAGAAAAATGGAAGAGAAGGTGAGATCTATGGATTTTAGGGACCTTCTCACTAAGGTTATGGTTATTCTAGCATATATGGCTTATGGGTAGGTTAGGTTTAAAGTAGACTTTTATTTTGCTTGATTTTTATGAATGCTATGCTTTCCTTTAAAATGTATTTATTGAATAGAGTGTGATTTAATTGAAGGAAATCAAGAGAACCCCACTCAAGACAAGGAGGAAGGGCAATCTTGAATTCGGATTTCGATGATAGGTGGGTAACAATTTTATAGTTGTTGTGTAATGGGAAAATGCCCTATGTGTGCTATCATTGATAATTATGTGCATATTGAAAGTGTATTTCCTTTGATTTGAAAGTAAAGTGTGAAACAATGATGATTGAAGAATGAAAGAAGCATAAAATGCTAGTTTTATGCTTGAATATGTGATCGTAAATTGGTTGTGATTGGGCGAGAGAGAACCTACTTTGATAAGTCACGTGCACGTTGACCCCCCTTTTTGCCTTCTCCCGGCAGCCCACTTGTGGCCCACGAGATTCGAAAATGGACTCGTCGTATTTACGATAAACTTCGGTTTCCGTCGTATTTATGATGCATAATATGTGTTTGATTGATATGAACTCTCATGTTATGCTTATGTGATGATTTTGGATTATTTGAGCTTTATATGAAAAATTGCTATTGTTTCGGATTGTTAATGATTTGTTGTGTGGCTCATTACCCGATAGTTATAAACTTGTTAGCCACTGAGCCGTGTTAGCTCACCCCATTCTCCCTCCTCAGGTGCAAATTCAAGTTGAGAGCTGAACCTTGCAAGGCATCGGGCATCACTCCAAGAAATTTAGTCACTTTTGTATTAAGTTAGTAACTAGCTTATAAGCATGTCAAACATGGAGCATCACACACATTTTGTATTCTGTACTTGACTGTTGATGGATATGCTGATATGTAACCAAAGCTATGCATGAATCTTTGTTATGATTTGAAAAGAGTATGAGAGCTCCAATACTCTTTTGTCTTGTGTTGATGTTGATTTGTGTACTGTGTATGGCCTTGAAATAGTATGTGTGTGAGCTATTGTAAATTGTTGAGTTGCTGCTGAATTATTGCCTTGGGAGAGGCTGCTGGAAAATTGTTATGGTTTATGTGTTGTTGAAGTGGGATGTAGTGCTGAAATTTCTAGGTATGTTGTGTTTTCTGCAGTTTCTGGGTTGATATAAGTCATCTGGGATTATTATGACTCATTGATGGTGTTAGGTGAGCTGTAGAGCTCTTCCAGGAGGTTTTATGAATTAATTTTGATGTGTTGATTGGTAGGTGTGAGTCGTTGGAGTTAAATGGAGGTGCTGTCTAAATGGCAGATTGTTAGGCAGGGCTTTGATTCCACTTTTGACCCTCATAGAGTTGGAATATAGGTCAGTAATCTTCATTAAAGTTGTAGATAATTCTTTTACCTTTCCATAGACACTAATTTTGTTAAATTTGGAGTTCTGGGTCAAAAGTTATGGAGGTCGTAAGTTCTGGTGCTGTTAAGGAGAGCTAGTCGATCGGCCTTATGTAAATTTTGTTTCCTGTGGAGTCCGATCTTGCTTGTAAGTTCTTCTTGAAAAATATAGATTTTTCTTCTAGCTTTCCAACGCTTCCGACCGTGTCTGATTTGGAGTTCGGAGTCAAAAGTTATTGAGGTTAGAAGTCTCTTACAGGTCGCTCGGCTCGCATGCGAGCGCCTAGCGAGGCGATCGCCCTGCTCGCCCCCCCTTGGGTGAGCTCGCGATTTGAGGTCGGTTCTGAGCCGACCGACCTCTCTTCCTTCTTTTGGTCATAACTTTTTGTATAGACCTCCGATTGAGCTGATTTTCGAAGCGATGGATTTCTAAAAAAATTTTCTATCTTTTTGCACTTGATTTACCAGTATTGCTTTTAATTTGAAAAAGGTGGTTTGAAACAAAGTGTGAAGGTCGGCTGATCAAGACTGAACATACTTTACTAATTTTGAAATATCTTGAGCTATCGAGATTCAATCAAAGCGATTCTTGTTTTAAATTAAACTAGAGACATAAAGTTTTCAAATTCTGTCATTTTAGCCTCTAAAGTTTTCCAATTCTGTCATGAAGTAGGTGGAGGGTCAGTTTTCACTGTTTTCTTCAAGAAAATGTTTTAACCATAATTTCTTCATTTCTAATCCAAATTGAGCGATTTCAGTGGCGTTGGAACCGTGAGAGCGTAAGGAACATTGTTTGGCAAATCCCAAATTTTCTATTAAAAATTTTCTCTAGTTGTGGTTGGTTTGTGTTCAGTTTTGGGTCCTCTATGCTTATGTGTGCTTGTGTGCTTCCGAATGTTGGGCCTCGGAGACGGGGTCCAACATTGTTTGGTATCAGAGCTTAGGTTTCACTCCTAGGCTTTTGTTGTGATATATGAGTAAATGTTTGCATTATGAATTGATGGTTTGCATTAAGTGACATGCATCTCATGCATACATATAGGAACTAAGATTAAAAAGAAATGTAGCTAATCAGTAAATGTTTTCATTAAAGGAGTAAGATGCCACCTCGTAGAAGGACACGAGGAGTTATGCAAGGTTCTATTGCACCTGACCCTCCACTGAGAGAGGAGAGCACGGATGAGTCCATAGCCCCGGGAGTGGCTGAGGCCCCTCTAGGGCAAAGTAGTGAGCCCCTTCGATCTCAGACTCAACAGTCGCCTAGTCAATCTGAGCAAGTGCCTGCTCTTGATCCGAGATTGTTCCAGGCATTTACCCAAGCATTCGTTCAGGCTATGGGTCAAATGCCACAAGCTTTTGGTTCGGCCCCAGCTAAGAGGGGGAGACAGTTTGACAAGCTGAGGAAGTATGGAGCGGTGGATTTCCAAGGGACCACGGATCCTAAGGAAGCTAAGACTTGGTTGAGGAAGATCGAAAGGGTCTTAGATCAGATGGAGTGCGAGAATGATGAGAGAGTGGTCTATGCTGCCAGCTTACTGCAGGGTGATGCCTTGCATTGGTAGGAGACAGTGCCGGGGAGTCAGACGAGACCAGTAGGGTTGACATGGGGAGACTTCCTGACTATGTACAGGAAGAAGTATCTGTCTGAGGTGTACATTCAACAGAAGCAGAGAGAGTTTCTGAGTCTCACCCAGAGAGAGATGATTGTTGTTGAGTATGAGCGTCGGTTTACTCAGTTGTCGAGGTATGCTTCGGAGCTGATGTTCAGTGACGCTGCCAAGTGCCGCAGGTTTGAGTCGAACCTACACCTAGCTATCAGAGAGAAGGTAGTGGTGCAGAATTTTCTGATTTTCAGCAGCTGGTTGAAGCGGCTCTGAGGGTTGAGAACATTGAAAACATCAAGAGTGCAGTTAACAGAAAGAGGAAGGGAAGAGAGCAGTTCAGGAGGGGAGGTGGTACTTCTATTCCTGAGAGAAGTGCTAGAACTTTTCCTGTACAATCTGAGGAGAGGAGCACTGGTGGGAGCCGGCCTAGACCGATGAGGACTTCTACTGTGTCTCACCAAGCCTCAATGGTGGGCGGCGGTAGAAGAGGAGATGGGAAGAGACCACCTCTTCCTAAATGTGAGCATTGTGGGAACCTCGATAGAGGGGAATGTCGTAGATTTTCAGGAGCATGCTTCAATTGTGGACAGAAAGGACACATAGCCAAATTTTGTCCTAAGCCGGACAGAAGAGAGGGGTCACAGATGCAAGCTTCAAGGAGGACAGAGACAGTGGGACAGAAAACTGTGACTGAAGTGGGTAGCTCTGGGGTACCTAAGAGAGCTTATCCTCCAGATAGATCCAGGGGGCAAGCACCATCTAGAGTGTTTGCTATGACTCGAGAGGAGGCAGAGACCTCTCCAGAAGTGGTAACGGGTATGATTAAACTGTTTGATGTTGATGTTCTTGCTTTGATTGATCCGGGTTCTACCCACTCTTTTGTGTCGTTGGGTAGAACTGTTTGTGGTAGAGACCTGAGCCCATTGGATACTTCGCTGATGGTGAGTACTCCGATCGGCCAGTGTATTGTTATCAGTCAAGTGTATAGAGACTGTGAGATAGAGATTAGTGGAGGGAAGTTTGTGGTGGATTTGATGCCTTTGAAGATGGGAGGATTGGATGTGATGGGTATCGAATCCACCAAAAATAAATCCCAAACACCAAACGAAAATAAATTGCGCGCAGTGGCAAATGGGGTCGATCCACAGAGAATGGAATAATTGATTCTATTTAAATGCCAAAGAAAGAATGAAAATAATTAAAATGGGGGTTTGGAGTTTTCTACTGGAACTGCTAACTAAAATAACAACTGATAAATGATAAACTCAATTAATAAAATAACGACTACGACTCAACTAACAAAGAACGCAAATAAAATTGATTAACTCAAATAACGACAACTAGCCAGGAAATTCCTAATTATTATGCAGAGACCACGATCATCGACTCAAATATTTTCTTTGGTTTAATAATAGGTTAGCTATGGTTACCAACTTCCTCTGGCTCCCTCGTTTCTTCTTAATCTTAGAACAATCAAAGAGACTCCTTTAAACTGTTCCCTAATTAATTAATAACCCCTTCGAGACTCTCTCCGAGATTCAATTAATTAACAGCATTAAACTCTAAAGAAACACTAACCCTAACTGACTACGCACAGACTCATGCTTCATCTAGTTAGATCGCAAGTTTCTCCACACAAAATCAGACAAGTACTATGCCCTAGTGCCGATTGCCACAAACACCAATCACCCAGTTAGACTCCACCAAGTAAATCAGTTGGCGATATGCAAATTAACTAACTCTACAATCAGGCCTCAATCGCAGAATTAATTAATAAACAATGACAGTAAAACGGAAACAGTACGAATATTATAAACCAAATAATCAGAACAAACAAGGTCTCACGAGTCACCGCATAACAATTGGAATTTCCCGACTAAAACAGATTAGCTACTCATACGAAAATTAAATAAAACAAAGTTCTTAATTAACATTGTCTAAATAACAAAGAAGAAGAAAGAAAACTAGGAAATCTCCCTAAAGTACGCTGCTGTCTTTCTCTCCCTCTGCGTGCATTTCTTTCTCTCCTTCTCCAGCCGCGTGCGTGCGTGACTCCTCTCCAGCGGTCTGTCCACCCAACGAAAATTCCTTGTAATTCCTCTCTTCTGCTGACGTGCGCGCCCCTTCCAAAATGCAGCTACCGTTCTCTCTTCTTTTTCCTAGGTTTTTCTTCTCCTCTCTTTAATTTCGTGGGCCCCTCCTTCTTGATGGTCTCCTGCTTTTGTTTTTCAACGCAGCCCACTTGAAGCCTCTCCTTTTTTTTTCTTATGCTTGCGTTTTCCAGCCCTTTTGTCTTGTCCAAGGAAAATTGCTTCCTGCGTGAATTCCTCTTGAAACTGCCGCTAGCCTTCCTTTTTTTTCCTGTTGTTGTTTTCTTTTTCCCCCTTAATTCCACGTCAGCCGAGTGCCTTGTGACCTAACCTGTTGCGTGACCTCTCTATTAATTCCAAGCCCAATTGTTTAAAATTCTTTCTAGTTACCGCCGCTGCCCCTTCTCTTTGCTTGTCGTGTCTTCTGCTGCCTAAGACAATTAAAAGACCTGTTGCTTCACCAATTTATTTCCTTGTTGCGCCTATGTCTCCTATCTTTGATTTAATTGCTACTTTCCTCTTAATTTCCCACATTATGCAAAGATTGTAATTTCCTACAAGGAAATATTAAATCAAATTAAGTCCCAATAATTGCATCAATAAGAGGAATAAAAAGGAGTAATTAAAATATAAATATTAGACAAATATGCACTTATCAGGATGTGATCCTAGGTATGGATACATTAGAGAAGTATCATGCCAACTTAGACTGCAAGCAGAAGACAGTGAAATTCGAGTTAGAGGATGGAAGCAAAGCGGTATTCCTGGGAGATAGAAAAGCCAGTCCGCCTCGGATTGTTTCGGCTATGTCAGCAGAGAGATTGTTGAGTAAGGGGTGTGAAGCGTATTTGGCCTATGTGTTAGACACGGAGGCAGATAGAGGGAGGTTGGAGGATATTCCTGTAGTCAGGGAATTCCCGGATGTCTTTCCCGAGGAATTGCCAGGACTACCTCCTCTGAGGGAAATTGAGCTTCCCGTTGAGTTTCTTCCAGGTACTACGCCGATTTCGATTCTACCTTACCGGATGGCCCCGGCGGAATTGAGAGAGCTTAAGGAGCAATTGGAGGATCTTTTAGAGAAGGGTTACATTAGGTCGAGCTCTTCACCTTAGGGAGCTCCGGTTCTCTTTGTGAAGAAGAAAGATGGATCATTGCGGATGTGTGTGGATTATAGGAAACTGAATCATGCTACTATTAAGAATCGATATCCGCTCCCGCGCATAGATGATTTGTTTGATCAGTTGCAAGGGGCGAGGGTCTTTTCCAAAATAGATTTGAGGTCGGGTTATCATTATTTGAGGATTAAGGAGACCGATGTGTCAAAGACTGCTTTTAGGACGAGGTATGGCCACTTTGAGTTTTTGGTTATGCCTTTCGGGTTAACGAATGCTCCTGCAGTCTTTATGGATTTGATGAATAGAGTTTTCAAGTCTTTCCTAGATCAATTTATCATTGTCTTTATTGATGATATATTGGTCTATTCTAAGAGTGATGAGGAGCACGAGGATCATTTGAGGGTTGCTTTGGAGACTTTGAGAAAGAATGAGTTGTATGCCAAATTCGACAAGTGCGAATTTTGGTTAAGAGAAGTAGTATTTCTCGGGCATGTAATTTCAGAGCATGGAGTACATGTGGATCCACAAAAGATAGAGGCTGTGGTTAAATGGGAAGCACCTAAGAATGTGGCTGAAGTGAGAAGTTTCTTGGGACTAGCTGGATATTACAGGAGGTTCGTGGAGGGTTTTTCTTTAATAACTACTCCACTTTCCAAATTGACAAGAAAGAATCAGAAGTTTGAGTGGACTGAGGAGTGACAGAGCAGTTTTGAGGAATTGAAGAATAGGCTTACTACTGCACCGATTTTGACATTACCCTATGGTCATGATGGATACATTGTGTACAGTGACGCTTCCAGGAAGGGTTTAGGATGTGTATTGATGCAAGGAGAGAAAGTGATTGCCTATGCTTCTAGGCAATTGAAGCCTTATGAGATGAACTACCCTATTCATGATTTGGAGTTGGCTGCTATTATTTTCGCATTGAAGATTTGGAGACACTACTTGTATGGAGTTACTACTAGAGTATTTACGGACCATAAGAGCCTTAAGTACTTGTTGACTCAGAAAGAGCTGAATTTGAGGCAGAGGCGATGGTTGGAGTTATTAAAAGATTATGATTTGGTGATAGACTACCATCCGAGAAAAGCTAATGTGGTAGCTGATGCATTGAGTAGGAAGTCCACTATGGCACATGTGGAGACAGTGTACCTTCCCTTGCTGAAGGAATTAGCCAGACTTGATGTGACATTGAGGCAAGTTGAGCCTGACTATATTTTGGCAAATTTCAGAGTGAGACCAGTGTTGAGGGGGAAGATCAAAGAATTGCAGGAACGAGATGAGTACTTGAGTAAGCTTAGAGCAGAGATAAAAGATGGCAAGCCCTCTGATGTAGAGGTAAAGGAAGATGGATTGATGGTTATGGGTGACAGATTGTGTGTTCCAGATGTGTTAGAGCTGAAGGATGAGATCCTTGATGAAGCGCATAACGCTCCTTATGCAATGCACCCAGGGAGTTCTAAGATGTATCGGGATTTGAAAGACCATTTCTGGTGGAAGGGAATAAGGAAAGATGTGACAGAGTATGCTAAAAGATGTTTAGTGTGTCAGCAAGTTAAAGCTGAACACCAAGAACCTTCAGGTAAGCTTAATCCTTTGCCGATTCCAGAATGGAAATGGGAGAAGATTACCATGGATTTCCTGATGGGATTACCGAGGACTAGCAAGAAGCATGACGCTATTTGGGTGATTGTGGATAGGCTGACTAAGTCAGCCCACTTCTTGCCAATTAGACAGACAGATTTTTTGAATGTTTTGGCTAAGAAGTATGTGGATGAGGTAATCAGACTTCATGAGATTCCGAGTTCGATAGTGTCTGATAGGGATCCTAGGTTTACCTCTAGATTTTAGGAAAGTTTGCAGGAGGCTCTGGGGACTAGATTGCATTTCAGTACAGCTTTCCATCCGCAGACCGATGGACAATCGGAGAGGACGATACGGACTTTGGAGACAATGTTGAGAGCTTGTGCATTGGATTTCAAAGGTTCGTGGGATGATCACCTACCTTTAATTGAGTTTACTTACAACAATTCCTATCATTCGAGAATTTAGATGACACCTTATAAGGCCTTGTATGGTAGGAGATGTAAAACTCCTATATGTTGGGATGAGGAAGGTGAGAGGAAGCTTGTAGGACCTGAGTTAGTGCAGGTTATTGTGGATAAAGTGAAGTTAGTGAAGCGGAGGCTTAAAGCAGCTTAAGATAGGATGAAGAGCTACACAGATGCCCATAGGAAAGAGATGGAATTTGAAGTGGGTGAGAAGGTGTTTCTTAGAGCTTCTCCATGGAAAGGTGTTTTGAGGTTTGGCAAGAAGGGCAAGCTTAGCCCGAGGTACATAGGCCCATATGAGATCATTGAGAAGATCGGGCCTTTGGCTTATAAGTTAGATTTGCCATTGGAGTTGTCTAAGATTCACAATGTGTTTCATGTGTCGATGCTAAGGAAGTACAGATCAGATCCTTCGCATATAGTTCGACCTTCAGAGGTTCAGCTGAGAGAGGATTTGACCTATGAGGAGCAACCAGTGGAGATCTTAGATTCAAAGGAAAAAGTGTTAAGGAACAAGATTGTGAAACTGGTTAAGGTCTTGTGGAGGAACCATTCGACCGAGGAAGCGACTTGGGAGCCTTTGGAAGCCATGAGGGAGAAGTATCCCTACCTCTTCATGGATTCAGGTAAGGATTTCGAGGACGAAATTCTTTTAGGAGGGGAGAATTGTTGGGCCCCGAAAATTTTTTATTTTATTTGAATTAATTATTTATTGATTTATAGATTTATTCGTTAATTATTTTTATTTTTCCTTAATCGATTTAATTATGTGTTTATATAGATATTTTTATGTTGGGCTTGGAAATTAGAAGTTGGGACTTTAAATGAAGGCTTGGACCTAATATTGGAAAGTATGAGCTTTAGAATTTAAGTGGATTGATGTAGTGGGCTTGTGAGGAGGAGAGCCCAAAAAGGGATTGTAAGAAGGAGTATCAAAACTATGTAGTTTTGAGGTAGGCTTTTTAGTTGAGAAATAAGAAGAGTTAAATAAGTTAAAGGGAAAGAAGAAGAAGGAAGTGTCGTAGAGAAAGAAAAGAAGGACAAGAAGAGAAGAGAGAAAACGTGAGAGAAGAAAGAAGAAGCTTTCGGCCAAGAGGAAGGAGAGTCGTAGGAGGAAGAAAGAAGGAGAAAAAGAGAAGAAAGCTACTTGTGAGAGGTAAGTTCTAGTCTTGCTTATGTTAGGTTCAAGTATGAGATGAAATGGAAGTTAGGGTTTGTGTAGAGATTGAAGAAAAATGGAAGAGAAGATGAGATCTATGGATTTTAGGGACCTTCTCACTAAGGTTATGGTTATTCTAGCATATATGGCTTATGGGTAGGTTAGGTTTAAAGTAGACTTTTATTTTGCTTGATTTTTATGAATGCTATGCTTTCCTTTAAAATGTATTTATTGAATAGAGTGTGATTTAATTGAAGGAAATCAAGAGAACCCCACTCAAGACAAGGAGGAAGGGCAATCTTGAATTCGGATTTCGATGATAGGTAGGTAACAATTTTATAGTTGTTGTGTAATGGGAAAATGCCCTATGTGTGCTATCATTGATAATTATGTGCATATTGAAAGTGTATTTCCTTTGATTTGAAAGTAAAGTGTGAAACAATGATGATTCGAAAGAATGAAAGAAGCATAAAATGCTAGTTTTATGCTTGAATATGTGATCGTAAATTGGTTGTGATTGGGCGAGAGAGAACCTACTTTGATAAGTCACGTGCACGTTGACCCCCCTTTTTGCCTTCTCCCGGCAGCCCACTTGTGGCCCACGAGATCCGAAAATGGACTCGTCGTATTTACGATAAACTTCGATTTCCGTCGTGTTTATGATGCATAATATGTGTTTGATTGATATGAACTCTCATGTTATGCTTATGTGATGATTTTGGATTATTTGAGCTTTATATGAAAAATTGCTATTGTTTCGGATTGTTAATGATTTGTTGTGTGGCTCATTACCCGATAGTTATAAACTTGTTAGCCACTGAGCCGTGTTAGCTCACCCCATTCTCCCTCCTCAGGTGCAAATTCAAGTTGAGAGCTGAACCTTGCAAGGCATCGGGCATCACTCCAAGAAATTTAGTCACTTTTGTATTAAGTTAGTAACTAGCTTATAAGCATATCAAACATGGAGCATCTCACACATTTTGTATTCTGTATTTGACTGTTGATGGATATGCTGATATGTAACCAAAACTATGCATGAATCTTTGTTATGATTGGAAAAGAGTATGAGAGCTCCAATACTCTCTTGTCTTGTGTTGATGTTGATTTGTGTACTGTGTATGGCCTTGAAATAGTATGTGTGTGAGCTCTTGTAAATTATTGAGTTGCTGCTGAATTATTTCCTTGGGAGAGGCTGCTGGAAAATTGTTATGGTTTATGTGTTGTTGAAGTGGGATATAGTGCTGAAATTTCTAGGTATGTTGTGTTTTCTGCAATTTCTAGGTTGATATAAGTCATCTGGGATTATTATGACTCATTGATGGTGTTAGGTGAGCTGTAGAGCTCTTCCAGGAGGTTTTATGAATTAATTTTGATGTGTTGATTGGTAGGTGTGAGTCGTTGGAGTTAAATGGAGGTGCTGTCTAAATGGCAGATTGTTAGGCAGGGCTTTGAGTCCACTTTTGACCCTCATAGAGTTGGAATATAGGTAGGTGATCCTCAGTAAAGTTGCAGATAATTCTTTTACCTTTCCATAGACACTAAGTTAGTTAAATTTGGAGTTCTGGGTCAAAAGTTATGGAGGTCGCAAGTTCTGGTGCTGTTAGGGAGAGCTAGTCGATCGGCCTTATGTAAATTTTGTTTCCTGTGGAGTCCAAGCTTGCTTGTAAGTTCTTCTTAAAAAATATAGATTTTTCTTCTAGCTTTCCAAGGCTTCTGACCGTGTCTGATTTGGATTTCGGAGTCAAAAGTTATTGAGGTTAGAAGTCTCTTAGGTTGGATCGCTGGGCAGGTCGCTCGGCTCGGCATGCAAGCGCCCAAGGCGCTCGACATGCCAAGCGAGGCGATCGCTCGCGATTTGAGGTCGGTTCCGAGCCGACTGACCGCTCTTCCTTCTTTTGGCCATAACTTTTTGCATAGACCTCCGATTGAGCTGATTTTCGAAGCGACAGATTTCTAAGAAATTTTTCTATCTTTCTGCACTTGATTTACCAGTATTGCTTTTAATTTGAAAAAGGTGGTTTGAAACAAAGTGTGGAGGTCGGCTGATCAAGACTGAACATACTTTACTAATTTTGAAATATCTTGAGTTATAGAGATCCGATCAAAGCGATTCTTGTTTTAAATTAAACTAGAGACATAAACCTACAAGTTTTATGAAGGAACCGATCAGCATTTTAGCCTCTAAAGTTTTCAAATTCTATCATGAAGTCGGTGAAGGGTCAGTTTTTACTGTTTTCTTCAAGAAAATGTTTTAACCATAATTTCTTCATTTCTAATCCAAATTGAGCGATTTCAATGTCGTTGGAACCGTGAGAGCGTAAGGAACAATTTTATTAAGAAGCAAATCCTAAATTTTCTATTAAAAAGTTTCTCTAGTTGTGGTCGGTTTGTGTTCGGTTTTGGGTCCTCTATACTTATGTGTGCTTGTGTGCTTCCGAATGTTGGGCCTCGGAGATGGGGTCCAACAATTAATCTCCATCATCGACACCTCCTCATGCATCAATATTTCTCTTCAATAAAATGAAACGAAAATGTCATTAGTTATTCATATACAAACCAAAAATTAAATATACACGTTAACTCAACAAGTTAATCGTGCATTGCCTTTGCATCTATCACCTCCCACAAATCCTTTGGCACTATCCTTTTTGCTTCTTAACTATTGTGATGCTTCATCGAGTGATCCTCAATATAATTAACCCGCAACATCTAAGATAATTAAAAATATTAATAAATTAAACTCTTTGTATCAGTTTATTAAAATGTTGCATAAATTTTTCAATAACATTACCTTTAAATTCTTGTACTCTTATTCTAACAACATGCCAACAACTAATGCCTTGTCCATGTTTACATCACCCTAAGCTACAACTTCTACCTTATTCCATCACTTGAAGGGCCAGTTCACATATAGTATACAAAGATTTATATATATATATATTAAATTAAGTTAATTAATTAATTACATATTATGTATAGGTCTCCATAACAATTGAAATGATTCAACTTTTTAAGACCCATGACATACCATTAATATTATTACACATCCATATGCAACCACAACATCTTTGGTGTCTACAACTTATATGAGCATGTTTTCAAATATGGTTCAGGATAAAATTTCCCTAATAAAGCTACTTATACTCATCAATATCAACTCCAACATTTAGCAATTACATACTAATATTATAATTGGAATTTAGGCACAAAAATCACCTAACATATATTTAAAAAAAAACAAGTTTCATTAAAAACAATCCTCTGTCCATGCATACCTTGCTTTATTGAGTATGCACTTGACTATGATTTATAATCAACTCTATGCTCCTCCTGAAGCCTCTTCACATTATCCTCATCAACTTTTACGTATATTCATTTAGTTCCTTTTAAAACCCCTACAATTCATTCAATAGTATCACAACTAATCTTTTACACTTAATCCTCTCTTATTCTTAATGATAAGTCTTCTATATCAAATCAACCATACAACCCACGGTACACATCCCTACCAACCCTAGACCTTTTCATCTCTCAAAGTTTACCTAATCTCATATCAATTGCCTACGTCAACTACTATGAAGTAAGGATCTACATTAATTTGAAAACCTTTTCCAAAAAAACATTTAAAAGCTCTACAAATATTCATATAATGCACCCATATTTATAACATTATCACTTAATCAGCAAAATAAAATAATTTAGTTTAATTTATACAAATATCATACCTTGTTATTTACACCCCCCACCTTTTTGGCTTATATCACTACTGACATGTAATATCTCGTCTCTTAAATTGTTAAAGGATCAAAAGTGCTAGACTATTGAGTCATATGAGTGACATCATATAGAATGAATTTGGTACATTTGTGATATGATTCTATGATTGTGTTCATATTCATAATATTAGCATACATACATGAATTCTGATTTAGACAAATTGCACTCAATTGACATATTCTAAGGTATGAAACTAAAATGAATGTGACATGGATGTGCAATTCCAATGTCATGTACTTTGGATTACCAATGACAAGAATTGATGGACCATAATTGGTAACTTGGAATTTATTGTTATAATTGAAAAATTGATTAATTAAAATGTACATTTAGTCTAGGTAAAATGATAAGTGGCAAGACAAGTGGATACATGGAAAATTAGGATAATAAATCCTATAAAATGAGTGACATTTGGCTTACATAATTGAGTGAAATTTGGTATAGAGAATAAGTGACATACGGTAGCTTAAGAAGAGGACATATGGTAGCTTAAGATGAGGGCATATGTACCATTTAAGGGGAAGACATGTAGCTTGCTTCCTTGTAGGACAAGTGTCCTTAAATAAGGAGACACTTATGTTAACTCAGCTAAAGACATAAGTATATGGCAGAGGCTTTCCTTAGATGTTTCTGTTAGAATTCATTCTTCCTCCTTCCTCACATTTCCAAAATACACTCATAACCCTATAGCTTTGAAATTCTGGTTTACTTCTATTCATAGTCACTTCAAGATTCATATAAGGTTATGCTTAAAGATAGCTATAATATGTTATCATCTCCTTGCCTTTACTAGAGCTAATCTACTTCCACTTCGTGCTTAGATGATCTTGCATGCACGGAGAGCTGAATTAGTTTGATCTTTGAGCTGGAATTTGAGCTAGACATGTAAGTAAAAGATTGATATTTATGGCATGTTATAATAGAGAATTTATGATGATGAAATTAGGATGAATCGTATATGATATTGATGATGATTTGTGCAGGAAATTTCTACATGAACTTGGATACTTTTCTATTGTGTTATTGATGTATGAACAGTAGGTTATGGATTGTTTTATGGATGAATTAGATTAGGATTTGAGGTATAATGAAGGTGAATTTATGTTAAAGAAAGGTGCTAATATGGTGATCTTGAAATGGCAACATAAATAGGATATATGATTGACAGTGAATGATATTTCTATTTTGATTTTGATGTGTGAAAGATAATGATTTATGAGTTGTCTAATGAATGATTTTTGAATTGGGTTTAGACATGAATTTTATAAGGGGCTGAAGCATGAATAAGGTATATTTGAAGTGAAATTGATGGAGTTTGGTGAAAGTGTGTTGGATAGAGTATGAAGTAGTAAAAATTGGAAGTAAAATGAAGGTTACGGGTGACGGTTCACTCATCCCATGATCGTGGAAAGTACTTTGGAAGGAGAAAAGGTTGGTTTTAGGCAATCATTCAACTATATAAGGTTAAGACACTTTATAGTGGTGTAATTAAACTTGATTGGGGCTTGAAATGAACCTAGAAAATTGTTTGATTAAGTGATTAAGTGTTTGATAAGTTTAAGTTGTTAATTGAGGTTATAAAGTAAGGAATGGAATGATTGATATAAGTGTATATGAATTTGAGAAGTATGAGTTGTTAATAGGTATAAAGATGTTCATGTGAATGTAAATGTGATTCAAAGGATATAAATAATGAATTGGTATGATTGAATGAGAATTGGGAAATTGTATGAATGCTTAATGCTTATAAAGAATTGATGAATGTATGATTGATGAATTTAGGGTAATCAAACTTAAGTAGAGCATAACCTGATTTCAAACAAGTTATATACAAGCTATGATGAATGAATGAGCAAGATTTATGAATAAGGATACATACCTAGGATAGTCAATTAAACATGCATTGAAACATGATCTATATACATGTGAATGATCGAGTAATCATATGATTGATAACTTTATGAATTATGAACTCTGTGTGTGTATTGCAAGAAGATAGATATACAAGTGATCACCAACATCCAGACATTGCTAGTTCACAAAGGCAATAGCTTATCTAGAGCGTACTGTGAGTTAACCTAGATGTTTTCTCACTATGATTGAATTTTTTTATTAATGTCAATTTATTGAATTGTTAGTGATATAATTGTGATAGTTCCAAACATTGATGGTTTGAGGAACCTGATATTTGGGATTGTACTTAAAGTGCTTTTTAATGGTATGTGAAATATGGAATGTGTTCTCAACTAAATGTTAAATGCTGAACTTAGATTCGATGAATATGATAAATAACTGTGCACATTGAATGAAAGTTATTAATAACATATTATTTTATCACATAAATATGCATGATCAGATAAAGGAGTTGTGATTGGAGTGACTAATGTGAAAAAGAGCTTAAAGCTCAAAAATGTTTACAAAGAGCCACAAACTCAATGATTAATGAGCCCGGTATCCACAATGGGTACGGGACAGTATCTAAAATAAGCCCGAGATCTACAAGGGATATGAGATAGTATCTGAAATAGGCCCAGTATCCACAAGGGATATGGGACAGTTAAATAGGCACTCGATCACAACAAAATAAAAATGAAAGTAGAGTCTCATGTGCATTTGCATATTTATATCATTATAGATATCATGTGAATGATTGCAAAGAATGACTAGATTTAGTTTATATAAAGATATACAATGTTTGTGTACATGTTAATGGTATGAATGATTGAAATAAATGATTGGATTATTCTGAAATAGATTACTTGAAATGTTTGTAGTTCATGATGTACTTATTGAAATATGATGCATAATATGATCAGGTAATCAATATTGAATGACGTAATATATAGGATTTGATTATGAATGATGTGGTATAGAAAGTTGGATAATATGAAATGCTTAAGAATTTTGTTAAATACTTATGATATTTGTGGTTTTGTTTTGAGTGAGCATGTTGATGATGGTTAACTCACTGAGTTCACAAAACTCATCAACATTGCAAATGTTGATTTTTAGGTACTGAAGAGACCTAACTTCTCTAACTAGTCTAGTTAAAGTAGCTTCTGCATTTAGATATGGGTAAGTGTTGGGGATCAATTATACCTACAAGTATCATAGTTGTGTTATACCAGGAATTGTATCTCTCAACTGCTGTATAATGTACATATGAATTTTAGAAATGAAATGGCATTCGAGACTATATATGTTTGTAAATGAAATAGGACAAAATGATTGTAACTGAATATGATTATGAATGAAATGATTCAAAATGAAGATTTGAAATTCTTTTGCTTTGAAATGATTAAAATATGTAATGAGTTGATATGTTATGCCTTAAAAATTTAGAAATGCGACCGTATTAACATGCCCTTTTATAGAGTATGTTCCCAAATATTCTTTGGTATATCGGGCATATGCTCTATGGGAGTAGTATGTTACATGACAACTACATCCTTAACCTATATTTTTAAATTTCAAATTATAAAAAATTTATGTTATCATCATTATAAATTTTAACAAAATGCTTATAGATTACCTTCCTTTTTACTTTAGCAATATTCTTCTCTCCTTCTTATGCAAGCAATGATGCTCTAATCATAACTTGTCCTTCTGTTATGAAAATGATAATAAGAATATAAATTTAATCATACAAAACAAATTTGTAACCAAACATAATATTCATGAAAACCAAGTTATATCTACAAATAAATCCATACCAAACCAGTTAACAAGTATCAAATTCTTACCAATATTATATACTCAATTTCTTTTAGTTATCTTAAACAAACTTAACATCATAGAGACTTTATTATGCATGTTTAAAGAGATAAAATATAAACCTATAAACTCCATAATTGTGGAGAGGAAGATAGAAGCAATATTATCTAGTTACTATGTCTACTTTTCACTTGTTAGGTGAATATGTTGATACCCTAACTACCTTACTATATAGCTGTTGGGAGAACTAAGAGAGAATTTGTAACACCCCAACATATACCTTGGAAGTATTATAGCATGTCTAGGGTGTATTAAGAAGTGAACATGACGAATTAAATACATCTAAGTATAGCAAGAGATATGATGGTACTTAATGTAAAAGACAAGGGTAAATGGATAATTTGTTCATTTTAACATGGACATACATACTTATACGTGACATATTTTTGTGTAGTTTGCTTGGATTTATGAATGTGATGTGAGAAAAATTGATAAAAGAAGTATTCCATAAGTAAATTGGATGTTTTTGGTTAAATTGGATGTATTTTTGTGTTGCTCCTGCATGACAAGATCGAAGTTAGTCAATTTGGGATGTGTAGCTCGCTGAATGGATAAGTTCCACATTTGTCCATATCTTTGCCTGTATACCTCCAAATTAGATAATTACATTGGAGATCAAACTAGAGACATAGTTTTAAAACTTTACTGAAGGAACAAAATTTGATTCAACCTCTAAGATTTTTTAATTCTTATTTGAAGTTGAGTTATGGCTACAGTCTTCATTTTCAAATAGCCTATAGTTTTTGGGGTATAACTCCTGATATAATTAACTAAATTGCAGGATTGATGCATTAAAAGCATCAAGGAGGAAATAAATTGGTTTTGAAAAATTTTCCATAATTGGTTTCTCCTCCTAAAGTTGTATGAAATGAGTAAGTTGAGTTTAATGCATATGAGGTAGATGTTATTTTGAAGGATCACTATTTATGGTTATAATGTATTATTTGTTATTGATTGTATATGTGACTCCTTCTAATTCCATAAGCTTCATATGGTTTGTGCTGAAAGTTTAAATTTGAGTTATAAAACATAGTTTTTGCATTCATTATAATTGATGGCACCCAGTGTTGAATGAATGTTAGTTTTTGCGCTTTATGTTGCATTAAGTGTTACTTTTTCTTCACTAGCTTTGATGGTTTTTACATTACACTATCCAAATTGATCTCACCTTACCCTTGCCTACATTACAACACCTTGAAAATTCGTGTAATTCATGATGATGCATATGAACCTTAATGGTGGAGAAATGAAATGATATGAAAAGTTATGGAATGTTATGATCATGAATGGTGTTTGAGTGTACCTATAGATCTATGTTATTTAAACACATTTTATGCAAGTCTACCTCTAGATTTGCTCAGTTTTTAATAGTGATAATTACTGATTGATCATGAGTAGAAGCATTGAATGTTGAGTTTTTGCTATGGTTTTTGAAATTTGTTTCTCTTTATTTATGGCTATATATATTCCTAGGAAGTAGGGAAAATGAGTACGTGTTTTAACTTTGTGACTTTGATTTTGATGTTTTTCTTGAGGACAGTCAAAAGCTAATGTGGGGGAAATTGATATTGTTTAGTTGATCATATATTTATTCCATAACACTTAGTGATTATTGATGTGAAATGCTTAAAAACGTTCACTTTAATTCATATTTGGTTTTAGGTAAATTTCAAAAACAAAAGACCTAAGTGATGTGTAAGCACAATATTTGAGCCATTTTCTTGAGATCCACACTCACTTGTCTTCATGGAATAAGAAGAAGGACTAGAGCAAGAGGAGATAAGAAAATTCCAAAAGGAGTGAAGAATGATAAATTCATGCCATGAGATGTATCTCACGACCATAAGACACTTCTCACACACATGACAAAGTTATCATAGGCGTGAGACAACAAGTCACACCCATGACAAAGGTATCATAGGCGTGAGACACCAAGTCACGCCCATGACATTTTTCCAGCTTACCTAATGTTGGACCCAGTTTCTGGAGCCCAACATCGGACATGAAAGCGTGGTGCGTGATGCGTGAGGTGGAACATAAAAATGAAAGAAAGGAAGAAATTCCCTCGAAAGCGCAAGGGGTGTCGCCGCGGAGTGTGATGTCTCGCCGCGGCGAGCCCTCTTCGCTTGCCACGCCGCGGCAAGCGATGACGCCCTCGCCGCGGCGAGCGAAGCAGCTCTAGCCGCGGTGAGCCCTTCATGCAGCTTCACCGCGGCGAGCAGACTGCCTCGTCGCGGCATCCGCATGCCTTCGGCCCACCATGAATAAAACCTGAAACTTTTCTTTTTTTTTTAAATCAACCCATCCCAAACTTAACGACTTGCACTCGAGCAAATTTCTAAATGATTCAATGCGTAAGATTTGAAACATAAACATGCATACCTCATTAATAACCAAAAGATGAGTTTTACAAGCTTTAATAACAGTTCAAACCAAATTACAAACTTTGAGTTCAAGAGCTAAAAATACAAAAAACACTTGAACCAATAAAACTTGAAATGTAACTAAAGCCTTTACTTCCAAAAGTGTAACTTGAAAATACTTAAATATGACAACTTGGAGTGATGCCATAACTCTTGACTTACTCAATCTCTTGCTCATCACCTGAATGGGGAGAGTAAAGGGGGTGAGCTATAAAGCTCTTGGGAACACATTTATAATATTGAAATAAGCAAAACTATTTAAAGGATAACCCATTGCCGTGGTACACTTTGAAATCATAGTAATTGAGCATATGAAAATCATCATCTCAAAATGCTTGATTTATAATCAATTCATGAGTAGAATTCAAAACATGAATGCATGAACATGATAACAATTCATAAACACATAAGCATAGCATAATGGTTTGGGTTAGTCCGTGTTCATGACGCACTACACATTCCCATCGAAATGGTCCTGTGTAGTCGTAGTTTCTTAAGGGAGTCCTTGTGGGGAGCTTCGTGCCACTAACAGGCAGGCGGGCGAAGCCTTTTCATGAGTCAACGTGCATGTGATGGTTCTTGAGGGACATACCACAAACCCATATAACATGCATGATTCAAAATCTTGTAAACTTGATTGCCAAACTGGCACTTGTTTAGAAACTTGCCTTTCATATTTTTTCGGAAATCATGATTTCATGCGCATGTCTTCTTGAAAAGAGAAAACCCTTTTTGAAACCTTTTCACTAATCATGAATGCAAATCATATAGCAGACATAAAATAAATTTACAATAGCACATAAGGCAACATCGATGATGCAATTAAAAGCATTAAATCTTTCTTGATTTGAACAAAACAATGAGTGACTTATTTACTCTATTATAGATATGAACCCACCTTGAATTCCTTGCTTATACTTGCTTAGGAATGCCTTTCCTCTTAATTCTCTTGCTCCTCTTGCCTCACTTGATTTCCTTAACCAAATAGCCAAATTTCCAATCAATTGGTGTAGAAAATCGAAAGTCAAACTTTAACAACTTGAACACAAACTCATGCTGAAACAAAAATTCTATGCTTAACTTCCATCCAAAATTTGACATTCTTAGAGACTGATTCAGAACTTCATTTCTGCACAAAACTTGTAGCCCTATGTCTATAATTTACAACGACTCAAAAATCACCTCATTTGAACATCTACATCAAAAGTTATGCCCAAAACATCAAAACACCTCTGTGTGGAAAAATTTGAGTTCATCGCGGCGAACGACCTATGCGCGCCGCGGCGTGCGACCTGGTGTGCACCTCGGCGTGCACACCATGTGTGCACCTCGGCGTGCACAATTGTGTGCACCGCGGCATGTACACCTTCACATGCCGTGGCGTGCTCATGAGCACGTCTCGACGTGCGGCCCAGAAACATCTTCCGAAACTCGTTTTTCTCACAAAATTCAACCACAATCCTCCCATAATGCATACATGACACAACTAAACCTTGATTCATGTCTTAGACTTCAGTTCTAAACTCATAACAACCTTAAAACCATCATAAACCCAACAAGATTATCAACCCAAGGATTTCTACCAATTTTTCCGAAAACTCTAAACAATCGGTACAAGTTCATGCCAAGCTAATCTAGGGTTTAATCCATCTCAAACAAGAATAAAGAAGCTTGAACTTACTAGAGAATGCTTTTGTTCCTTCCAAAACCTCAAGAATAGCACAACCCTATCTTTCTCTTCTTCTTCTTCTCCTCCACGACACTCTCTTCTCCCTTTTTCACTTTCCTTCTTTCTTTCTTTCTAATTTTAACTCTTAAGTCTAAATGGAAACACAAGTACCATAATGCCCCTCCTTGTTATGCCTTAACCTTTCCTACCTAAGCGATCTTTCAAAAAAATGCCCTCATATATTTTTGCTCCTTCTTTACCACTTTTTCCATACTAATCTCAAGTTAATCCTAATTTTCCGCTAACACTTCCAATAAATCAAACTATGCATTAAATCATACAATCAACATAATTCATGCTTAATAACATCAATAAAGAAAAAAAATTTTGGGCCCAACATTTCTCCCCCTCTTAAAAGAAATTTCGTCCCCGAAATTTATTACCTAAATCATCGAAAAGTTGTGGATACTTCTCCTTCATGGCTTCCAATGGCTCCCACATGGCTTCTTCCACTGAATGATTTCTCCACAGGACTTTGACTAGCTGTACCGTCTTGTTCTTGAGGACCTTTTCCTTGGTGTCCAAAATCTCCACTGGAATCTCCTCATAACTCAAATCATCTCTCAACTGAACCTCCGCAGCCTGAATGATATGAGAAGGATCTGATCTATACCTCCTCAGCATGGAGACATGAAAAACATTATGGATCTGAGACAATTCCAGGGGTAACGCCAATCTGTAGGCTAGTGGTCCCATCCTCTCAAGAATTTCATAAGGACCCACATATCTTGGACTCAACTTGCCTTTCTTGCCAAACCTCATTACTCCTTTCCAAGGAGACGTCTTAAGGAACACTTTCTCACCGACTTCATACTCCATCTCCTTCTGATGAGCATCAGTGTAGCTCTTCATCCTATCTTGAGCTGCCTTAAGCCGCTACTTAACCAGATTGACTTTATCCACTGTCATCTGAATCAATTCTGGTCCTACCAATTTCCTCTCTCCTTCTTCGTCCCAACATATCGGAGTCCTACACCTCCTGCCATACAATGCTTCATATAGAGCCATCTGAATGCTCGAATGGTACGAATTATTATAAGCGAATTTTACCAATGGCAAATGCTCATCCCAAGCTCCTTTGAAATCCATCACACATGCCCTAATCATTCCCTTCAATGTCCGAATGGTCCTCTCAGATTGACCATCCGTCTGAGGGTGAAAAGTCGTGCTAAAATTCAGCTTAGTCCCTAAAGCTTCCTGCAAGCTTTCCCAAAATCTTAAAGTAAACCAAGGGTCCCTGTCAGAAATTATAGAATCTGGAATCCCATGTAATCTCATTATCTCATCAATGTACTTCTTTGCTAGCACATGCAAAGAATCAGTATGCTTGATTGCCAAAAAATGGGCTGACTTCGTCAACCGATCCACAATAACCCATATGGCATCATGCTTCCTACTAGTCTTAGGTAAACCCATCAGAAAATCTATGGTCACTCTTTGCCACTTCCACTCAGGAATGGACAAAGGCCTTAACTTGCCTGAAGGTGCCTGGTGTTCAGCCTTGACTTGTTGACACACTAGACACTTACTCACATACTCTGCTACATCCCTCTTCATGCCCTTCCACTAGAAATGTTCTCTCAAATCTCTGTACATTCTGGTGCTACCTGGGTGCATGGCATAAGGCGCATTGTGTGCCTCATCCAAAATCTCATCCTTCACCTCCTTGCTATCTGGAATGCAAAGCCTGTTTCTTACTGTCATGAGTCCATCATCCCCCACTACTACTTCAGAATTCTTACCATTCTGAATTTCCTCTCGAAGCTTGCTCAAATCTGCATCCTGTGCCTGCAACTCCCTAACCTTCTCCCTAAGTATCGGCCTTACTCGGAAGTTAGTTAGAAGGCAATTTGGTTCCTCCTGTTTTAATCTTATCTTAAGCTTGGCCATCTCTTCCAATAAAGGAAGGTAAATTGCCTGAACATGGGCAATAGAAGACTTCCTGCTCAAGGCATCTGCTACGACATTTGCTTTGCCTGAATGGTACTCAATCAGCAAGTCATAATCCTTAAGCAACTCAATCCACCTTCTCTGTCTCAAATTCAGCTCCTTCTGGCTCAGTAAATACTTAAGACTCTTGTGATCAGTAAAGATCCTCATCTGAACCCCATAAAGATAATGCCTCCAAATTTTCAAGGCAAAGATCACTACTGCCAACTCCAAATCATCAGTCGGATAATTCAACTCATATGGCTTCAGTTGCCTTAAAGCATAAGCTATCACCCTGTCTCCCTGCATCAATACACAACCAAGACCCTTCCTCGAAGCATCACTATACACGGTATAGCCCTCATCACTAGAAGGCAGAATCAGAACTGGACCACTTGTCAATCTGTGTTGGGACCCGTTTTCGGAACCCAACTCATAACGAACGAATCGCAGCTTAACTAATATCGCTTCATTTTTTTTTCCACTTACACATTGTTCAAAGTAGTTTCAATTTCCAATTTGTATTTCATCAATTCCTCAATCCTTTGAATCCTTCATATTCGATCATATCGCGTTCGGAAACATTTTATCATTCGCTACAATCATATCTCTCTTTATCCCAATTTCGCTTATTACCAAATATTTGAATTTCGTCAATCCATCTCACGCCATTCATACATAATTTCCATATCATGTCCATACACAAATCCATACACAAAAGCACTTCAATATTTCCAACCCATCACACAAATCTTTGGACCTCCGTCCGAATCCCATCATACACATTTACAATCCTATATCTAAACACTTCCATAATTCTCGGTCATATCTCAAGTCATGATCATAATCACATTCATAAATACTAACCCTATTTCACTTACATAATCCCATCCCATAATCATATACAAATTTTAATGGCCTTACAAGCCACAATACAATCACAATATATAAAAAATCCGAATGCAAATACAAAGATACAAAAATCCCTCTTTTTCGCTCACGGATCTTCTTCTCATTACCGTGGATGGTAATGAGGGGTGGCTTTCGCTCAATGGGTAACAGTTTATAACAAAACAATAAGCAAAACTCTTGAAATCTTTTTCTTTTCTGGTCTTAGAAAACATTTCTTTGAAATCCGTAAAGCACATTTTTGAAGAAGTTCTTTTCTTGCTGTAATCAAAATCACATTTTACAAATCGATATCGTCTTAGGCTTTCAGCCACAAATCCATAGGTCACAAGACATGAATGCATCAACTTGGCAATTCACGTAAGCAATGCACACACAAATGGCTAGAGAGTTCAGAACACGCCAAATAAACCGAAGTTTATTGGAAACACAACGAGTCCATTTTGGATCTAAGTGAGCCCTGGCGGGCAGCCGGAGAAGGCTATCACATTATTTTGTCTCACGCACGAGACTATCACAACGTTACTCTCTAGCCCACACAAAAGCATATATAATGCTCAAATCAATTTATCAAATGCTCTTTTCCGAATATACATGTACCATGAAGTCTTTCAAGGCATAACACAATGTATTTTGCAATTCATCAAAATTTCATGTATCGAATCAAAATGATTTTTCAAATCATTTATGCAATGATGCAACAATTATGATGCAATTTAAGTCAGAAAATCTCTTTGTTTAAAGAAAGCGGTAATGGCTTATAAATTCTATTATAAACGGATACCCACCTCGAATCCATGCTAGAACTTGTCCAAAGCTCTAATTTCTCCAAGCTTCTTTCTTTTGCCCACTTTGAAATTTCCTAGACCGAAATCATCCAAATTTATCATCATAAATACCATAACCCTCAAAATTTACTATAGGAAACCCAATTCCAACATATTTCCAAGCTATCTAATGCATCGATTTACAAAAGCCCCATTTCCAAAATTGGGCATAAACCCTAACTCACATTAATCCAAAATTAAACCACCATCTTAGCATAGACATCACAACTAATTTCATAATCCACAAAACCATAATATTTTCCATGATTCTACACCAAAATTTTAAGAAAAGCTTGAAGCTTGAAAATCGGCTTTACCTCACTATTCACCATTTCGGATTTTCTTAGCTCATCCTAGAGCTCTCTTCATCCTTCATCTTTTTCCTCTTGGAGCATGTTGAAATCCTCCTGGAAAGCTCACAAAATCGAACCCTAGCTACTGTCCTTTCTTTTCTCCTTCCACCAAACCCACTCTTCTCTTTCTCTCTTCTTTCTTTCTTTTTTTGTTTCTCTTTATTCATTTCTCTAACTCTCACGACCACAGCCTGCTTCTCCTCTATTTATACTACATCCACATGCCATGTCATTTAATGAATGAGGAAAGACTCTCATGCCCCTCCTTATAAGCCTACTAACTTAACTCTTTAAGTGTTCTTCCAAAATTGCCCTTAAAAGTTGATATCTTGGCTCCAAATTCTGATCAGGTAAATAAAGGAATTTTACAAAAATTCTTCTTCATAATGTTCTCCTCGATCATACGAATCCAACGCAACAAACCACGCTCAATTCGGATCTAAAACGAAGAAGTTATGGCCAAAATACTATCGACTGCATACAAAATCGAGATCGCATTACTCGCACCGAGTTTCATTCCAATATCCGACAGTCTTAGAGGCTCCATCTTGATCGGGGTTCTTCATCAAAGTTGTAGCCTTATAACTTTAGTTTAATCTCCAATTTGAATCACCTCAATCCGAGCTCTGTAGCTTCATATATCCTCAAAATAATGATCTATGTGCAGACTGTTTTCCTTCCATCTGCTTTACTGTTCATCGTCTGATTTTCTATCGTCTGATTTACTGTTCATCGTCTGATTTCCTTCGTCTGACTTTTCCATCAGCTGATTTTGCATCAGCTGATTTTTGGATCAGCTGATTTCCATCAGCTGATTTTTGCATCAGCTGATTTTCATCAGCTGATTTTTCCTCTAAACTTCAAATGCTTATAACTTTTAACTCCGAACTCCAAATTGGACAAAATTGATGTCTATTTCATAGAGAAAAGACTGATCTACAATGTTCATGAAGAAATTAAATCCAAATTCAGTCTCTAAAAGGGTCAAATATCTCAATTAATCTTTCGTCTGATTTTTTGCATCTTCTGGTTTTCCTATCAGCTGGTTTTTCTATCAGCTGGTTTTTCTATCCAGCACATGTCCACTTATATAGATCATATCTTTTGACTCCGATATCTAAATTGGGCAAACTTGGTATCTATCTCATAGAGAAAAGAGAGATCTACAACTTTCAAGAAGGAAATTTTGTCTAAATCTATCGATATCAAGTCCATATCGTCTGCTTTTGCTTCAGCTGGTTTTTCTATCAGCTGGTTTTTCCATCATCTGATTTCTATCAGACATGTTTTGGCGCAAATGCCATAACTTTCTCTATAGGTGTCGAAATGACTTCATTCTTGGACGGTTAGAAAGTAGACATCTAGATCTATAACTCTCATGAAGACTACAAAGGCTGATTCTATCTCCTACATTCTGTAGCGTCCACTTTTCCTATCAGCTGGTTTTGCTACAGTACATCGTCTCGGTTTTGCTTCTGATGCATCGTCTGGTTTTGCTCTGATTGCATCGTCGGTTTTTGCTACAGTGCATCGTCTGGTTTTTGCTACAGTGCATCATCTGGTTTTTGCTACAGTGCATCGTCTAGTTTTCAATCACCTAAACAACATCAAAACTTCAATCTATCATAACTTCTAGCCCCGATATCGGAAATTCGCAAACTTTATGGCTACCGAAAGCCCTCAACAAGCACTACATGTTCATGAATATCATTTTATCAAATTTCACTTAAATCAAAAGTCAACTATTCATCCCCAAAAGTCAAACTTTCATAATTCTTCATATTTTCACACCTTCACTAATTCTTCCAATTCTCACTCTTTCAATCTTTATTTCCTACCTTTCAACTTCCATTTCAATCATCTTAATCAACTCATTCATTTTAACTTTCATTAACTCATAATATTCACTCGACATTTCATAACATATACATATCTCTTTAAAGCCTCAAAGTCATCAAGACCAATCCATTCTTTCCATCTTGATTTCACATTTTCCTCACTACCACAATACTCTTCGTCCAATCTACTTCAAGCACGATTCAATCTTCACAACTTAATCTATAACATAATACATATACAAAATACTCATTCTTTCCATACTTAAATCCTCCATAGACAATTCATTCAACACATTCTTATGACAAACATTAAGCCATTTCTCAAATCATCCATAAGCCACAAAATACATACTTTTAGAATAAATTTTGAAAGCAACCACATATCACACAAAGTTCATTCACAAAGTTCATATACACAACTTATGGCACATTTTCAAATCAATGCAAGGTCATACTTGAACAAGCATTGGCAGAACACAATAAAAGGTTCTTTACAAAGCTTCAGTGGGCATTTCTAGCCCCAATAAATCGAAGTCTCAAAATTTGCAATTTCAAAGAAGTTACATAAATAGTAACTATACAAACTTACTTTTTCAATTATAAAGATGTTACCCATAATACAACATACACAAAAACCCATTTCACGCTTTAACCCCCAAATATCATTTAAAATTTCTCCAATTCACATTACCCAAATAAACATTTAACATCACGAATTTCTCATTTAATAATTCTGACATCCAATTAAAGTTCGGGGCTCAACAATCTGTGCTTGAGCTCCTCAAAGCTCTTTTTGCATTCATCACTCCAGATAAACTTCTGATTCTTTCTCAATAGCTTAGTCATTGGAGCAGCTATCATGGAAAATCCTTCCACAAACCTCCTGTAGTAACCTGCAAGACCTAGAAAACTTCTCACCTCTGTCACTGTCTTGGGTGCATGGCAATTCACCACTGCTTCAACTTTCCTCGGATCAACATGTACACCACCTTGTGATATCACATGTCCAAGGAATGTCACCTCATGAAGCCAAAACTCACACTTGCTGAACTTAGCATAAAGCTCTCTCTCCCTCAGAGTCTGCAATACAATCCTGAGATGCTCCTCATGTTCTTCTTCACTCTTAAAATACACCAGAATGTCATCTATAAACACTATGACAAACAGATCCAGAAACTCGTTGAAAACCCTATTCATAAGATCCATAAAAGCAGCTAGAGCATTGTTCAAACCAAATGGCATGACTAAAAACTCATAATGTCCATACCGAGTCCTGAAGGCTGTCTTGCTTACATCAGACTCCTTGATTCTGAGCTAATGATAGCCTGACCTAAGATCAATCTTGCAGAAGACCCTTGCTCCCTACAGCTGGTCAAACAGATCATCTATCCGTGGCAGAGGATACTTGTTCTTAATCGTCACCTTGTTAAGTCTTCGATAGTCAATACACATCTGCCATGTTCCATCCTTCTTCTTGACAAACAAAACTGGCGCTCCCCATGGTGACGAACTCGACCTAACATACCCCTTCTCTAACAGTTCCTCCAACTGTTTCTTAAGCTCCCTCAACTCTGCTGGAGCCATCCTATAAGGTGGTATCGAGATAAGTGCGATTTCGGGAATCAAGTCGATGGCAAACACAATTTTTCTCACTGGCGGCAAACCTGGTAATTCCTCTGGGAACACATCTGGAAATTCTGTCACAATCGGAAAATCCTCTATCTTCCCTTCATTCACATCGGCATCCACAACATGTGCCAAGAAGGCTTCACACCCCTGACCCATCATTCTTTCAGCTAGCATAGCCAAAATCAGTCTTGGCGATGGTGTTTTCCTGTCCCCTCTGAAAATCACCTTCTCACCGTTGCCCAAATCAAATTCCACCTCTTTCCGACCACAATCCAGCTTTGTCAGATATTTCTCCATAGTATCCATCCCCAAAATAACATCTAACCCTTTTAGGTCTAGAGGTAGTAAGTCCACTACTAATCTAGCACCATCAATGAAGAGTTCACAATCCTCATATACTTGACTAATCACCACATTCCTCCCTAGAGGAGTACTAACAAGAAAAGGCTTATCCATAGGCACTGAATTCACACCATGCAATGCTATACTTGCAGAAACAAAAGAATGCGTGAAACCAGAATCAATTAAAACAAATACTGTTGAGTCAAGTAACTGAGTCATACCCGTGACAACCTCAGGTGCGGCTGCAGCTTCCTCCCTAGTCATGGAAAACACCCTTGCCTGAGCCTGACCCCTTGGCCTTCCTGGAGGAATAGCCTTCCTTGCAGTTCCAGAGCTGCCTACCTCAGTAACTGGCCTAGTTCCCGTTGTTTCTGCTCGCCTCTAGGCTTGAAACTGTGACCCCTCTTGCCTCGGTGCCTGTGGACAATCCTTGATCATATGTCCCTTCTCTCCACATCGAAAACATACTCCAAGCAACTTGAGACACTCTCCCTAGTGATGTCTCCCACAATGGTCACATAGGGGGTTGGTGTATTTGCTCCTTCCAGTACCTCCCACATTAGAGGCTTGCCCTGACACTGCCTTTACCTGCTTGTTCCTGGTAGAGCCACTGCTACCCACTTCACTCTGAGTGTGAAAGCTTCTTGTGCTCCTCTCAGGCATTGAAGCACTAGTTCCTTTCTTAAAAGACTGGTCCCTGTTCCTCCTCTTCCTGCTTACTTCATTTCTGATATTCTCCAGTTTTTTAGCCTGGAGTGCAGCATCCACCAATTGTTGGTAGTCACAGAAGTTATGGATTAAGACTTTCTCCCTGATCCCCAAGTGAAGACCTCTTTCAAACTTACGGCATTTGTTTTCCTCTGATGCCACAATGTTGGCTGCATAACGAGAAAGCTGTGTGAACTTCAGCTCATACTCGCTCACACTCATGTCCCTCTGAATGAGGTTCAGAAACTCCCTGGCCTTCTCTTGCACATAAAATCTGGAGAGATACTTCTTTCTGAACACTTCCACAAAGTCTCTCTATGTCAGTACCAGTGGCACAACCTGACTGTGAGGCACTGATTCCCACCAATGCAAAGTGCGTCTCCCTGTAACAAACTGACCGCATACTCTAACTTCTCCTCATCTGTGCATTTCAACTAAACTAGAACCCTCTTGGTCCTCTTCAACCAGGCTTCAGCCTCTTCTGGATTGGTCGTCCCATTGAAATCTACAGCCCCAAACTTACGGAGCTTATCATACTGCCCACTCCTATCTACTGAAGCTAGCATTGGGACCTGAGATCTTTAACCCATGGCATATGTGAAAGCTTGAGAAAAGGCTTGAAAGAAACTCGGATCCATGGGATTTGCCTGAGGCATAGGAGGAGGCAGTGGAGGCACTTCTTGTTGCAAACTAGGTGCCTCAGAAATCGAAGCAGAATGTGTCCCAGCATCTTACGGGACATGGGATTCATCCGTGCTCCCTTGACGAGAATGAGATCGAGTCATAGCTCCTCGAGTTCTCTTTCGAGGCGGCATTTTCACTTCTTGAATATAAAACCATTGAAAACCTTTAGTTCAAGAAAAAAAAATTCAAAGTATGTAAAAACAGTTCAAATCATGTAAAACAATGCAAGTTATTTATTGAAAACAATTTCATGCAACCCTGGACCAAAACCTAGTTGGTCTGATACCACAACATGTTGGACCCCGTTTCCAGAGCCCAACATCGGACATGAAAGCGTGGTGCGTGATGCGTGAGGTGGAACATAAAAATGAAAGAAAGGAAGAAATTCCCTCGGAAGCGTAAGGGGCATCGCCGCGGCGAGCCCTCTTGACTTGCCACGCCGCTGCGAGCGGAAGGGTTCTCTCCGCGGTGAGTCCTTCATGCGGCTTCATCGTGGCGAGCAGACTGCCTCGTCGCAGCGTCCGCATGCCTTCGGCCTACCATGAATAAAACCTGAAACTTTTCTTTTTTTTTTAAATCAACCCATCCCAAACTTAACGACTTGCACTCGAGCAAATTTCTAAATGATTCAATGCGTAAGATTTGAAACATAAACATGCATACCTCATTAATAACCAAAACATGAGTTTTACAAGCTTTAATAACAGTTCAAACCAAATTACAAACTTTGAGTTCAAGAGCTAAAAATACAAAATACACTTGAACCAATAAAACTTGAAATGTAACTAAAGCCTTGACTTCCAAAAGTGTAACTTGAAAATACTTAAATATGACAACTTGGAGTGATGCCATAACTCTTGACTTTCTCAATCTCTTGCTCGTCACCTGAATGGGGAGAGTAAAGGGGGTGAGCTATAAAGCTCGTGGGAACACATTTATAATATAGAAATAAGCAAAACTATTTAAAGGATAACCCATTGTCGTGGTACACTTTGAAATCATAGTAATTGAGCATATGAAAATCATCATCTCAAAATGCTTGATTTATAATCAATTCATGAGTAGAATTCAAAACATGAATGCATGAACATGATAAAAATTCATAAACACATAAGCATAGCATAATGGTTTAGGTTAGTCCGTGTTCATGACGCACTACACATTCCCATCGAAATGGTCCTGTGTAGTCGTAGTTTCTTGAGGGAGTCCTTATGGGGAGCTTCGTGTCACTAGCGGGTAGGCGGGCGAAGCCTTTTCATGAGTCAACGTGCACGTGATGGTTCTTGAGGGACATACCACAAACCCACATAACATGCATGATTCAAAATCTTGTAAACTTGATTGCCAAACTGACACTTGTTTAGAAACTTGCCTTTCATATTTTTCAGAAATCATGATTTCATGTGCATGTCTTATTGAAAAGAGAAAACCCTTTTTGAAACCTTTTCATTAATCATGAATGCAAATCATATAGCAGACATAAAATAAATTTACAATAGCACATAAGGCAACATTGATGATGCAATTAAAAGCATTAAATTTTTCTTGATTTGAACAAAACAATGAGTGACTTATTTACTCTATTATAGATATGAACCCACCTTGAATTCCTTGCTTATACTTGCTTAGGAATGCCTTTCCTCTTGATTCTATTGCTCCTCTTGCCTCACTTGATTTCCTTAACCAAATAGTCAAATTTCCAATCAATTGGTGTAGAAAATTGGAAGTCAAACTTTAACAATTTGAACACAAACTCATGCTGAAACAAAAATTCTATGCTTAACTTCTATCTAAAATTTGACATTCTTAGAGACTGATTCAGAACTTCATTTCTTCACAAAACTTGTAGCCCTATGTCTATAATTTACAACGACTAAAAATCACCTCATTTGAACATCTACATCAAAAGTTATGCCCAAAATATCAAAACACCTCTGTGCGGAAAAATTTGAGTTCACCGTGGCGAACGACCTATGCGCGCCGCGGCGTGCGACCTGGTGTGCATCGTGGCGTGCACACCATGTGTGCGCTGCGGCGTGCACAATTGTGTGCACCGCGGCGTGTACACCTTCACACGTCATGGCGTGCTCATGAGCACGTCTCGACGTGCGGCCCAGAAACATCTTCCGAAACTCGTTTTTCTCACAAAATTCAACCACAATCCTCCCATAATGCATACATGACACAACTAAACCTTGATTCATGTCTTAGACTTCAGTTCTAAACTCATAACAACCTTAAAACCATCATAAACCCAACAAGATCATCAATCCAAGGATTTCTACCAATTTTTCCGAAAACTCTAAACAATCGGTACAAGTTCATGCCAAGCTAATCTAGGGTTTAATCCATCTCAAACAAGAATAAAGAAGCTTGAACTTACTAGAGAATGCTTTTGTTCCTTCCAAAACCTCAAGAATAGCAAAACCCTATCTTTCTCTTCTTCTTCTTCTCCTCCACGACACTCTCTTCTCCCTTTTTCACTTTCCTTCTTTCTTTCTTTCTAATTTTAACTCTTAAGTCTAAATGGAAACACAAGTACCATAATGCCCCTCCTTGTTATGTCTTAACCTTTCCTACCTAAGCGATCTTTCAAAAAAATTCCCTCATATATTTTTGCTCCTTCTTTACCACTTATTCCATACTAATCTCAAGTTAATCCTAATTTTCCACTAACACTTCCAATAAATCAAACTATGCATTAAATCATACAATCAACATAATTCATGCTTAATAACATCAATAAAGAAAAAAAAATTGGGGCCCAACACCTAAAACCCTACTTTTTAACATAAATAGACATAAAGTGATGGCAGATGGTATGAAAGGTTTTGATAAAGCATTTTTATAGTCGTGATGTCTTGGTTTTGAAGAAAAGAAGAGGCAAAGCTCCATTCCTTTAAACGCCCATGGAGTACTGAGCTTCTCGATGCCAATTTAGAGATGATATCAATACCAAAGAACCCAGTTAAGCATTCTTTCCATTGTGTTTTTTGTTCTTTCTCTCTTAGGAATTGATTATGTTATCTTGTGTTTACTGAATTGGGTATTGTGTAAGAATGATTGAATGCTCTATTTGAATTTTGTTATGTATGAACCCATTGTTATAATTGAATACAATACACAATCGTTGTGTTTATGATTCATTTATAGCAACTAACAGTTTTTAATTATTAGGGATAACATACCTAGGTTAATGACCTGAGTTTGTGTAATTATTGCCTTGATTAATCTATTTTCCTAACTTGTAATGCGACTTCCCAATAAAATCTAGAGAGTTTGTTCTAGGTTGTTTGATAGCTAGGTTTAATTAACGAACTCTTCTTAATTAAACACAATTTAAAGGAATATCAGGGTTAACAAAACTTGTTGTTAACTTATGATTAATAATTGCTAAAAGAGGTATAAGAATAATAAGTCAATGAAGTTTATTTAATTGTGTGTAGGCAAAGATTGAACCGATGACCGATTCCCTAACTTATTCATTGCTTTTCATCATTTTTTAATTTTTTTTTAATTTGCTTTCATTAGTTAAGTTTAGTTTAGTTTTACTTTCTTATTTGAAAACCAATAAACCTCAATCCCCCTCTTCCCACTCCCACCCCCCCGGCCCCCCCACCGTAAGCTAAACACTAATTGATTTTTTTTCAAAAGCTTTACACACACTCTCTATGGGATTGACCTAGACTTATCACTATTATAATTGTAAGTCTCGTTATTTTGAGTAGCGTTACAACGCTATACGTTACAATGCATGAACTCAACATCAACTTGATAATTCTTCATTTTATTGAAAATTAAATTTTATATTCCTTTTTAAAAATCATTTAAAGTAATCTAAGTTATTTACAACAAGTTTAAGTTTACAAGTTTCATTTTAAAAGATATGAAAAATAAACAACCAATTTGATTATTAAATGCATAAATCCAAATCATAACATAAGGTGAATATAATCTGTAATTGTTATGTTGAGATTCATTTGTAACAACTAATGGTTTTAGATCATTAGGGATAGAATCTATAATTTTTTTGTTTCCAATTGGTTTTGAATCATTAGGGATAACATAACCTAGGTTAAATGATTAGAGCTTGTGTGGTTGTTATCTTGAATCTATTTTTTTAATTCATAATGTGGCTATCCAGTTAAATCTAGAGATCTTATCCTAGGTTTAATTAATAAGAATCTCTTAATTAAACACGATCTAAAAGAAAATTGGGGTTAACAAAGCTTGTTGTTAACCTATGATTAATAGTTGTTAGGAAAGGTATAAGGATAACAACTCAATAAAGTTCATTTAATTGTGTGTAAGTTGAGATTGATCCGATGATTGGGTCCCTAACAAATTCATCTCTTTTCATCATTTGTGAATGTTTTCTTTAATTTTTTTGTTAGTTTAGTTTCATTTTTATGTTCTTACTTGAAATCAAACAAACCCCCTCCCCCTATAACCTAATCATTGATTATTTTCATAATAAAATCTTTGCACACACTCTCTATGGGATTGACCTAGATCCCCATTTTTATAATTGTAGGTCTAATTATTTTAAGTTGTGTTATAGCGCATTACGTCAATTTTAGCAATGTTGTTGGAGAGTATAATGTTTTAGTTTTTGTTCTTAATTTTAATTAGTATTTTGTACATAATTTTTATAATTAGTTTTTCAGTTATTTCTTAATCTTTTCACTTTTTGTTTAGTGTTTGTTTGTTAAAAGAAAAATAAAAAATAAATGGAAGGAAGTATTTTCTTTCATAACTCATTCCCAATCCTATAGATTGGAATGATCATATTAACTTTAGTTATGGATGGAATAACTAGCAAAATTACTTCTATGATAGTTTGCAGGACACATAACAATTCTCATATAGACTAGAAGCTTCTTATTACAACTTAGGTCTATCGCTAAAAGAATGACTTAATGTTTTGGCTTCTAACAATATTCAAATTCAACAGAATAATCTACAATTCCAACAAGACGAAGGGCAATTTTAGCAAGATGTAAGGTCTAGAGTCCAAGATTTGGAGAGCCAACAAAAACTCAAGTACATCTTTAGAAAATTTAGTTAATGTTTATGTTACTAATACTTTATGATTTCAGCGGGAAGAGATGCAATTCAACATTAAGCAAGTTCTAGAATCCAAAACCTGGCAAGCTCAGTTGGCGGAAGCTATTAACCGCTTAGCATCACAAAACGCAGAGATACAATACCTAAGGGATGTTAGTGTAGAGACCTTACAAAGTGGGAAGGAGCTTGAGAATCTTGTTAGAACTACTCAAGGAATTGCTTGTGAAGGAGAAGTTGAGGAGGATCTAGAAGAAGAAAATGAAACATCATTTAGCTCAGAGGTAAATGCTGTGTCCCTTAATGTTATTAATATTAACCCTTCACCTTTACATAGTAGATTAGAGAAATTAAACGAGAAGAAAAAAGGTGAAGATACATTCGAGATATTCCAAGAGTGCAGGGACTTAGTAAAGATTGAGATTCTAAAGATAAGGAATATGCTAAAAATTAGAGGTCATCATCTAAGGCCCTATCCTGAATAACCTCATGTGGAGAGAGCGCAAACTATAACACCAAAAGATAATAATTTTTTCATATAAGGAAAACAAGGAGTCGAGCTAGCGACACTAAAGAAAGGCGCTTCTTGGGAGGCCACCCAAAAGAAGTCAATTTCTTTTCCTTTTCATTTTTGTATTTCTTTCTTATATTCATGTATGTTTTTAAGTTTATTTTTTACTTGTTTTTAAGTTTTCAACAAAATGAGAGAGAGAATAAAAAAATAAATAAACATTTTTTCTTTTTTATTACTTCTAAGATTATATAGCCATAATTAGATTGTGAATTGACTAGAAGAACCTATAGAAACTTTAGCATTTACTTTTTCTTTTGTGATTGGTCAATATGCATTATCTTTAGAAAAGTAGTGACTAGTGGTAAACACAATGAGATATTGAGCCTGTATAGACTAACACATCCATAGCAGTCCCATTTTCTTTTGTTTTTGTATGACCTTTATGACATGTACATCCTGACTTTGTTTTGATTTTCTATTCAAGATCACATTTTTATCATATGCATTAACATGGAAATGATATAGGCATTCTTTTTTTTATAAACTACATTAGCCAAATAGCTTAGCCCTTGATGTGAATTTTCCTTTATTAAGCCCCCTTGAGCTTTATTAGTCTTTCTTTTTACACTAACCATATTACATGCTTTAAACCTAACTGAATGTCCTGCATAAGCCTTAAAGCTAATGGAACACTTGTTGATTGTTAATGATTGTGGATGTACAAGAGTATAAGTATAGGGGTGTACATATATATGGGACAATTATAATTATTGGGATGTTATTTTATGTCATATCAATAAAATTCCCTTGTTGATATAGCTTCTTTCAAATTTTAAATCAAAAGAAAAGAAAGAAAAAGAAAGAAAGAAAAAAGAAAAGAAAAAGAAAAGAAAAAGAAAAAGGAAGAGAAAGGAAAATAAAGAAAATAAATGTTTGAATAAAAGTATTAAGGAGCAAATGAAATTGTTTTGAAAATTTATACATGATTAATTTCTCCTTCTAAACTTGTATTGAATGGGTGATTTGAATATGATGCATATAAGGTAGAAATTGTTTTGGAAGTATCACTCCTTATAGTTTAACTGTATTTTTATCATCAATTTTTGTGAGTGATCCCTTCAATTGGTTATGCTTAATGTGATTTGAGGTGTGAAAGCTTAAATTTGAACTGTGAACATAGTTTTTGCATTCATCATAACTAATGGTACCTAGTGATGAATGAATTTTAATTTTTATGCTTGATGTTGCATTGAGTGTTACTTTATTTCACTAGCTTTGATGACTTTTACACTACATTACCTAAATGCGTCTCACCTTACTCTTGCCTACATTGAAACCTTGAAAAGTCATTTGATTCGTGATTATACTTGTGAATCTTAGTGGTAAAAAAATGAAATGATATGCAAAGTTGTGGAGTATCTTGATCATGAATGGTTTTTGAGTATACTTGTGAATTTATCATATTTAGACACATTTTGTCCAAGTCTACCTTAAGATTGCTCAGCTTCTAAAGGTGATGAATGTTGATTAGTTATTAGTAAAAGCATTGAATGTTTAGTTCTTGCTATAGTTTTTGAAATTTGTTTCTCTTTGCCTAAGACTATATTATTGGGAAATATGGGAATTGAGTAAATGTTTTAGATATGTGACTTCGATTTTGATGTTTTACACGATGACGATCAAAAGCTAAGTGTGGGAGAAATTGATATATGCTTAATTATGAATACATTTAATCTATGATACTTAGTGATTGATGTTTTAAATGCTTAAGACACTTACTTTAGTTCATATTTGATTTTAGGTACAATTTGGAAGCGAAAAGGCTAAAGTGTGTAAAAAAACATCATATTCAAGTCGTCTTCTTGAAATTCACACTCTCTTGTCTTCATGGACTAAGAAAAAGAAAGATTAGAGAAGAGGAGACAAGAAAGTTCCAAAAGGAATGAAGAATAGAATAATTCATGACTTAAGAAACTTCTCACGGCCATAACAAATTTATCATAGGCATGAGAGTGTTGTCACACCTATAACATGTTGCCAACTCATCCTACTTTTTGGTATAAAAATATCATTTTGATGGTAGAAACATTATGAAAGGTTAGAGGAAACATTTTAGGGGTTTTGAGAGGATGAAGAGGGCGATAGAAAACATCTTTGGGAGACACATGGAGGGTTAAGCTTCTCGACGCCAATTCGGAGGTGATATTGATGCTGAAGAACTCGATTAAGCATTCTTTCATTGATTTTGTTCTTTCTCTCTTAGGAATTGATTATGATATCCTATACTTATAGATTTGGGTTTTCATATTTGAATGATCTTTATTTTTGTTATCGTTAGATTGTTTATGTATAAACCCACTATTAGAATCTTGATCCTAATTCATAATTATTGTGTTTGAATATTGCTAGAATCTTCAATATAATCCATAATTGTTTATTGATATTCATTTGTAGCAATTAGTGGTTTCAGATCATTAGGGATACAATTTGAAATTTTTGTGTTTCTAATTGGTGTTGAACCATTAAGGATAACATAACTTAGGATAAATAACCTGAGCTTATGTGGTTGTTGCCTTGTTTAATTTGTTTTTATAATTCATAATGCAGTTGTCCAATTAAATCTAAAGATCTTATCCTAGGTTATTCGATAGCTAAGTTTAATTAATGAGCATATTTTAACTAAACACAACCTAAGGAAAAAAAACTAGGTTAACAGAGCTTGTTATTAACCTATGAGTAATAGTTGCTAGGAGAGGTATAAGCATAGCAACTCAATGAAGTATGTTTAATTACGAATGTTGTCTTTAATTCACTTTCATTAGTTTAATTTCATTTTATTTCCTTATTTAAAATTAAATAAAACCCCCATAACCTAAACACCGATTATTTTCATAATAAAAGCTTTACATATACTTTTTTTGGGAATGACCTAAACTCACCACTACTATAGTTATAGGTTTAGTTATTTTGAGTAGTGTTACGACGTGTTACGTCAGGTTCTCAAATTTTTCTTTATTACTTGGAAATATTATAATATCCATGTATGATTACCCTATCAATTTTTTACTTAACGAACCAAAAACCTATTTGCTTATTGCTCTAGGTATAAAATTGCCCTTCCATTTTAAGGTCAATTACTTAGATGTCTCTTGCATAATCTCTAAGGTCCTCTGAGAAGTTTCTTAAGCATGAGTTTTTGTTTACCTCAAAATGGTAGATTATCCTATCAAAGTCACCCAATAAGATCAAAGGAGATTTAATCAACTATGTCTAATCCTTCTTCTTTTTTTTCCATAAGGGACTCTTTGAAATCTATGATTGAAAGCATAAACAAAAGTAAGTTCAAAGTTAAGCTTCTCTAATTTCTTTCTAACGGAGAGATATATTAGTAGATTCCAATATTAAAGTGTATAATTTCAACCATATCCAAATGATAAGATACTAAAATCCTACCATTATGATATCTTTGATGATTAAAGATTACATTCTATTATTTCTTCAAAAAATCAGATTCTTACAACTATCCTCCTCTAGTTTGGTTTTTAAAATCTCCGTCAAAATAGGATGAGTAGCAAGAGTTAGTTGTTTTATAGGGAAATTAAGCCTATTAACATTCTATAAGAGAATAGTCATAAATTAGGATTTACTATAGGGCCTTTCTTCTTTCTGTATGATTTTCTTCTACTAACAAGTTAAGAACCCTTATCTAATTCTCCAAATGAATGTTTATTAAGGGTTAAATCCTCTAATTTGCGCTCATCATTCTTACACATATCAATCATTGAGATTGATTTTCCTTCTTTTCTACTGCTCCATATGTGTAGGATCCTCCTGCAAACTTGGAGACATAATGTCTACATTTTCAGGGTGTTTGACAGCATTAGTCAAAGATGGAGATTGAGGAACTTCCTCTTGATTTTTTATTTGAATTATTGAAATAGAATCCTGATTGTGTTCTTTAGGAGGAGAGTTATAATTGTCTAAATCTTCTACATTTTCATTGATAATGTTAGTATCCCTTATAAGATGTAGAAACAAGATTTCTTAATACTCTCTTACAGTGATTTTTCTTCTAAAAAGTCTCCATTCCTTCTTTTTTTCTTTTACAGTTCAGGTCTTTAATTATAAGAAACGTTCACAAATTCCTCAAATAGGTTTTCATTCTCATCCAATCTTAGGATAGCTATCATCTCTAAAAGGTACTATTAGATCCATATGTATACAAATACGTGCACAATCAACTCTCATCATGATGGCAGTGCCATTATCATAGTATAGAGGCTTTCTAAGATGACTAGCTAAGTTACTTTGTTTGTCCAATACTCTAATGGCAAGTTGTGAAGGTTGATTCATAGGGGAACCTATTTCACCTTGAGACTTTGGAATTAAATGTCAGGCTTTCATCTTTGAACAAAGAATGGTTGGAAACTTTATGCTTATCCAGAGAATTCAAATTTGAAAAGGAATGAAGTTTTATCATTAATAAGGACTTCTCTCAAGCCAAAGTGTTTCTAGTAATTGATAGCCTAGGTATTTAAAGCTAGGACAGGTGGCGTATTATTCATGAACCTATAAAAGTTGCATCGCACTTGGAAGCTCTTTCCTTTAGTATTTCCATAAGGTGAGCAATTATAGCTGAGTCAATTTTCTAACGAGGTGGATAATAATGGAATTTCTGCTACGCAGAAGAATCTCTCAAAACTTGGAACCCATTTTTCTTGGTGTTTGTCAAACTTAAAGCCTAGTTAATAAGAGCATCAAGCATGGAAGAGTTGGACTTGATAATGTTAGAAGAAGGATATGGAGCGAGGTAACTTATTTTCCTAAGAGGGGGAAAAGGTTCAAAAGCCTGGGGCTCTGGGCTCAACATTATGCTCGAAAAGGAAAAGAAAAGACACAACTTGGAAAAAGAACTGAAAGATGCATAGAAGGAGCAGGAAAAGAAAAGGAAGAGAGGGAGGATTAGAAAAACAAGAATAGGAACAACACTAGAGTGTAGGAAAATCCTGGGAGGTACATCACATGTACCAGGTGCGGAAAACAAAAAAAAATTTTACCGGGACCTTCCCGAAGCCAGGATCCATGTGTCTGTTTGCAAACTCAAACCTAAACAGCCAATAGAGACTGTCTCTAAAGGTATCCACGTAGAGATCAGAAAACCTAACCGGGACAAACCCTTTGACCCGGGAATAGCTAGAACAGAATAAAGGCTGCTAGACCCTACCTTTGTCCTTGGAGAGCTTGGACAACACGATAAAGGAGATGAAGAGAGGAAGCCCTGATGATGAAGGAAGATGAAAAAATCAAAGCTTAGGATTTAGAAACCCTTTCTTAAACCCTAAACCCACGATGATCACTCTCCCTTTCATCTCTCCGTATGCCTTTCTCAAAGACAAAGAAGAGATCATCGTATGCTCCTTGCTTTTGGAGAAAGAAACTCTTTTTTTTATGTAAAGAATACTTTCTAAACACTTCTAAGTTTATTCGGAAATCAAGGTTTTCAAACCCCTTTTTTTTAATATAAACTATAATTTATAAACACTTTAAAAAAATCTTCGGGAATCATAAATTGTCAAACACTTTTATAAGCGATATTTTTCTAACATTTTCAAAGCTTTCAGAAATCCTAGTTTTTCAAACACTTTCATAAACTGTGGTTTTATAAAAATTCCAAAGCATTAACGTCCATCATTCTAACCCAAGGATTTCTCAAATATCAAATATCAAAAAGTACAAATCTTGTCATAAGAAATCATATTATCAAACAGTTAAATTACCAACTATTTCATTCTTTATCAAAACATTCAAAAGCGATGAATGTAATCAATTGAATCATCTTGTTTGCTTTGTCCGAACAAAACAATTTCTTTGAGTAATTCAAACGTCATGAATAACAATTTCTTAAACAAATTTTGAAATCTTTTCTCTTCTTGGTTCTTCAAAAACATAATTTCCTTAACTTATTTCAAATATCATATAACATTGCTTTTTTTTAATTAAACCTTCAAAATCAATACTTGCAACAATTTTCATAAACAACAATTTTCCAAAAACATTTTCATTCTTGATTTTTCACAAACTTGTACAAAGCTTAAAATTTGAAATACAAATACGTTACCCACCTCGAATCGATGCTCACATCTTGTCCAAAGCTTTACTTTTCCGAAATCCTTCTTCTTTCCTTAACTTTAAAATACCTAAGCCATAATCATCCATATTTAATATCATAAAAATCAAAATCCTCACAATTAACTTAAGCAAACACTAATCCCACATATATCCAAACTATCTACCTTAACAATTTCCAACATCCCCAAATCTACAAACTTAACATAAATCCCTAATTCATCAAATCCAAAATGAAACCTCACTTAAGGCATAAACACCATAAATAACTTCATAAATCACAAATCCATATAAACCTTAAGTCACTTAACCAAAAATCTTACTAAAACCTCATAGGCATAAACCCCACATTCATTAAATCAACATAACCATAGTCTAATCTCTTCAATAAACTTTAGAGAACTTAACTTCATAACCTTTCCAAGCCAAATCAACCAACAAACTCATCAAAATTTCAAAATCAAAACTTTCTCTCTCTTACCTTTTTCTCCTCCATTTTCGTTATTGTTTTAGCTCCAAGACAAGCTTTCCTTCTTCTTCTATCTCTTCCTCTTGAAATACCATCAAAGTCCCTTTTGAAACCATCAAAACCAAATTAGCTTTCTTTTTTTTCCCCTTCATCTTCTTCTCCTTCAACCTCCACGCAAGTTTCTCTTCTCTTCTCCCTTCTTCATCTTTTCTTTCTTTTATTTCTCTCTTATTTTTTTTCTCATTTTTCTGCTTATTTCGTGCATTCCAGATGCTTAATACGAAAGTCCCAAGTGAGTTTTGCCATGTCACGTAAAATGGTGCCAAAATGACCCTTATGCCCTCACTTGTTTGCTTATTTCCAAAATTGCCCCTACAGGAATTTGAAAAACTGATACATTGCGACCTAATTTCGAGAAACTAAACGAAATAATTTGGATAAACTTTCTTCATGAAAATTGTTCCTCTCGATCTTACAAATCCAACGCCACTGACGGCGCTCAATTCGGATCTAAAACGAAGAAGTTATGGCCAAATTACTAACTGACCTGCACAAAATCCGAAACTGAACATTAACATAACTTCAATACAGAATTTGACAATCTTAGGGATGAAATTAAATTTCGATCTCTTCACGAGAGTTGTAGCCCTATATCTTAACTTTATTTTCTCTCAAGAATCAACTCAATCGGAGTTGTACATCTCCCGAAAAACGCAAAATACTGAACTATGTTCAGAAAATTATCCAACTTATAACCTATAACTCATCTCTTACTTTGGTTCAATCAATCTCTTTCCATTTAATCTCCTAAAAATCATAATTCTTCATAAAAATGAACTTAATTGTCTTAGGAATCCAACGCTTCAAGAATCAAATCAATCGGATGTCGGACGAAGGATGTATGAGTAAAAGATTACAAAAGGGTCGAAGTTCAAACCAAGTTACAAGACTTCAAATACTTACTTATACCTGAATTTTTCAAAGATCATATCTCCTAGCCCTGATATCGAAAAATTACATACTTTATGGCTGTCGGAAAGATCGAAATACAAGCTCCAACTTTCATTAAGACCACTTATTCCAATTCAGATTAAATCCATACAACGAGTGGCCTCGAAGTATAGCACATGCAAATATACACTTAGGTCATTTATACAAAACAAAGCTAGATCACTTAACTTCAGAAAATCATAACTCTCAATCCCGATATCGAAAAATAGCAAACTTTATGTCCACGAAAAGCTCTCGACAGAGGCTACAAGTTTCATGTAGATCATTTTCTCGGATTTTGTCTCAATTAAAAAGTCAACTGTCAACCCCAAAAGTCAAACTTCAAACAAATTTCATACTTAACTTTGACTGATCATAACTTCCACTCCCGATATCGAAAAATATCAAACTTTATGGCTACGGAAAGCTCTTGACATAATCTACAAGTTTCCAGAAGACCATTTTATCAAATTTTGCCTAAATCAAAAGTCAACCCTCAAAGGCCAAAAAGTCAAACTTTTTTTTTTTTACAATTTTTCATATAATCCATATAAGTTCACTCAAATATCAAAGTCCTCAAAATTTATAATTTTATCAAATTTCCTTAAACTCAACATTTTCTCACCAATTTCTTTCTTACTTAAATTCATTTTAATATTTCTAATTTTCATCAAAAGTTCGGGGTCCAACATTTCTCCCCCTCTTAAAAGAATTTCGTCCTCGAAATTCACACTTAAGAACATAATATTTCATATCTAATTCCTTCTCATAATATTTTCTCAATCTCTTCATAATTTCTCAATTCTTAAATCAATTACTCCATCCAAAATCATATCAAACTCACATTTTTCCTTAACATTTGAAACAAGTCAATGGTCCACGTCGTAATGACTCTTCATATGGACCAAAATCACCATTTCACTTAATCCTTTGAATTTTTATACACATTTCTCTATCAATTTATCTCATTCTTCAAAATTTTCATCTCACATATGCATATTCAAATCAATTTCTAAATTCATCATGTAATTCAAATCTAAATTTCCATTTTCACAATCCATCTAAATCAAACATTCAATTAGGTTCTTCCCAATTCACCAAGAAATTCTAATCTCAAATTCATAATCATAAACCTAAATCAAACATAATTCTTAACCTTAATCTCATCTCATAATTGCATGTACAAAATCAAATCGCCATCATGAATTTCAAATCTCAAGTTCATTTACACACACTCAAAATCAATCAAAGTTCTAACCTCGCTCACTCAGACAATCACTAAATTCATTCTTAATAACCATAATGCCCAAGTATGATCATAATACTGGGCTCTGACATTCTCACAAATTCAATTTTTATCCTTATACACTCTCATCAATCTTATATGCCCAGCTAAGACCATAGTACTGGGCTCTGACACTTATCCGAAGATTGCCCATGAAACAAACATATCACCCAAGTTCATAATACTAGGCTCTGATACCATAAATGTTGGGACCCGATCCGGGAACCGGATCCCAACCGAAAAACGGAAACGAAAAAGAACGAAAAGCGAAACAAAGTGCGGAATCGAGCAAACAGAAAACTCGAACGCCTCGAAACGAAATACACATCGGGCGAATCGAAATCAAGTGTCCGACATCCGTAACGAAGATTGGTCGAGAAACGAAACGAGATCGTTGGATAACCTAGACTAACCATCCAAACCGGTATAGTTTTTTTCTTTCTTTTTTATTTTCTTATTCATTCCTTTTCCTTTACTCAATCACATTCAAATCATAATCAATCCATACAATTTCCTTTTGGAAATTTATCCTCATATAACACTAAATTCATATAATTTGTCTTAATCACACAAATCTCATCTTTACCAAACTAATTTTTTATTCTTATTTTATCTTAACCCGATTTTTACCGAAAATCAAAAGATAACTATTTGTATTTTGTGACCCAAAAATCTGCAAAGGCAAAATACACTTCATAAATCAAATCCAATCACACAAAATCATCGGACTTCGTCCGAATCCAAACACCAAAGCAAAGAACACACATCTATATCTAAGCACTTCATAATCTCAATCCATCATACATACTTCAATTCGAATACAAATCAATCATATTCATATAAACTAACATGATCTACTTAAATAATCCAATTCCACTATCATACATAAATTCAATTTCATAACTTAACTCAAATACATCATCAATAGCAAAGTGACATTTTCAATCCACGATATCAAACCAAAAACCACAATCTCAACGAACCCTATTACTGACACATGCGAATCGATGATCGGATCGCTTCATCCAATCTCCTGCTTGGAAACCTGGAGATGGGGATGAGAGGTGGGGTGAGCTTGACAGCTCAGTGGGTAACATACGTATAAATGAAACATAAGCGAAAATTTTCTTTTCAAACTTTTCAAATCTTTCCCATTCGGAAATTTATAAACCTTCGTCAATATTTTCTAAGATTTTTCTCATCATCTTCATTTATTTTAAAATCCTCATAAACTGTTTGCGAAATTTCGTGATTGAAAATTAACCATTATTTCTCAAATTCTCAAACTTTTCACAAATTATGCACCATTTCAAACATGAATGTATCACATCATAGAATATCACATACAAACAGAGCAAGATCATCTAACACATCATTGGTTTGATGTTGGACCCACACCCCACCGTAGGTGTTTGCAGATTATATTTGCGGCGTGTGTTTCATGGGTTATACCATGGCATCCAACACCAAGCACATAACACATTAAATGGTTTGGGTCGGTCCTAACATGACGTACTGCACATTCCCGCATAGCGGTCGTGTGCAGCCGTGAACAGAGGGGAGTCCGAAATCGGAACTCCTATGCCACTAGCGGGCAGCCGGGAGAAGGCTATCAGAGGGAAACCAGTGCACTGACTCATCGGAGGGGACCTTACCAAACCCACATAACATATATCAAACTCGAAAATCATATTGCCCGGAGGCACATTTCGAAAACTTGATTTTCATATCGTCTCACATTATCATTCATAATTTCACATAATTCACATAACAAAATCAAATACCATCACAATTCATCAATCACTTTTATACCGATTCACAATCATATTCGGTTTGTAACTATGCATAATTAAAGTATGCAACACAAAATAGATAACAACTTTATCAATTCCTTTGAAACATACAACACACATGTCCCATCCAAAATTTAAACCACGATTTTCACTTTTATTTAAAACAATAAAATCACTAATCATTTTAATTTCTTAAATCGATTTCCAAAACATTTCTCTCCTTGATTTTCCAAGACATAATAACAATCTCTAAAATTTTGAATATACTGAATAACAATTTCTTCATTCAATTTTCAAAAATCTTTAGAAACAATAAATCTAACTTTTGTAATAATTTTCATAATTCCAGACATGCTCGAAATCTATCAATATTTAAAACCTTTGAAAACTTTCGAAATTGAAAGTTTCAATTTCTCATATCATTGAACATATAACAAAATTTCTAAAGTTATTCCAAAAGCAAAGAATTTCATCGAACGAAAATCAAACAGTTACATAAACAATATTTTATAATTAATTTCTAAAAACATTCGGCAATCATAGATTTCCCTACTTTCCAAAATAGTCAGAAATCATGATTTTCCAACTTTTCAAACACGTAGAACTTGGAACAATTTTCCAAACCATTTGAAATCAATACCAAAATTCGATACTTTCTTTCTTCCACCTTCTCGAAATCATTCGGAAATCAAAATTTCAAATCAACCAAACCATCATTCAAAATAATAAATCGAATCATTTTAACTATTTTCGAAACCTTCTTCTTTTCTTGATTTTTCGAAAACATACACAATAAATTTGCAAAACATTTTCTCCATTCAAGACAAAATCAAGGAATTTAAGCATTTGAAGCATTCAAATTAATAATTGGAATTCCAAAATCATTGAATATATAACAATTTCTCAGAAATTCGAAAGCAAGGAATGTACTCAACGGAGATTAAGATTTTTAAACATTTTCATAAACAAGAGTTTATAACTAATTCCGAAGGTAATTGGAAATCATAAACTTTAAACATTCGCATAAACCATATTTTCTACATGATTTCAAATGCATTTTCGGAAATCAAAATCTTCTATCATTTATGTAAAGAATACTTTCTAAACACTTCTAAGTTTATTCGGAAATCAAGGTTTTCAAACCCTTTTTAATATAAACTATAATTTATAAACACTTTAAAAAATCTTGAGAATCATAAATTGTCAAACACTTTTATAAGTTTATATTTTTCTAACATTTTCAAAGCTTTTGAAATCCTAGTTTTTCAAACACTTTCATAAACCGTGGTTTTATAAAAATTCCAAAGCATTAACGTCCATCATTCTAACCCAAGGATTTCTCAAATATCAAATATCAAAAAGTACAAATCTTGTCATAAGAAATCATATTATCAAACAGTTAAATTACCAACTATTTCATTCTTTATCAAAACATTCAAAAGCGATGAATGTAATCAATTGAATCATCTTGTTTGCTTTGTCCGAACAAAACAATTTCTTTGAGTAATTCAAACGTCATGAATAACAATTTCTTGGCTCAATGGTGAGAGGCGTCCACTTAAAGTGGAACAAAACCTTGAGGTCTTGGGTTCGAGCCGTGGCTCACCCTTGACCAAAGAGGACAATACTGATTAAGGTTGGATGCCGCGGTATAACCCAAAACACTGCCAGAATATAACTGCAAACACCTACGGGGGTGGGTTCTAACATTAAAAGGCGCCTTTTAATGTTGGACCCCACCCCCCACCCGTAGGTGTTTGCAGGTTATTGGCTCAATGGTGAGAGGCGTCCACATAAAGTGGAATAAAACCTTGAGGTCATGGGTTCGAGCCGTGGCTCACCCATGACCAAAGAGGACAATACTGATTAAGGTTGGATGCCGCGGTATAACCCGCAAACACTCGCCGCAGTATAACCTGCAAACACCTACGAGTGGGGGGTGGGGTCCAACAATAAGGCTGCACCAAGTAGCATCGTACCGACAAATTTGCAGTCGCGTTACCGTCAGCTTCTTGGGAACACACCTAATGCGTCATCTTCTTATACACAACCACAAAATCGGACAGATGCACCTTGTCAGCCTACTCCAACACCGAACGAAGTCACACATGCTTGTTCTCAGCCTACTCCAACACCGAGAGAAGTCACACGTGCACCTTCTCAGCCTATTCATCCTGGAGATAAATATGCAGAAATTATGAATCAGCGTCGCAACATTAGTTCTCCATCCACGACTCAAGAGATGCCTCCAACTTTGGCTTATCAGACACCAGTAAATCAAAGAATTACATCCACTGTGGGTTCTTCTTCTGCAAGCACTGCAGGTTTTATGTTACTCAATACATTGGTGAAATTTATTAACTTTACTTATTTTGTTTATCTAACAAATTAAGAGTATGTTATATGCTTTTTTGTTATTTTAGGATCAACGATGATGTAAAAAAACAAGGGTCTTACAAAAGGACGAGGATTGGCAAAGATTAACAAGGCCATAGGTAAGAGATTGGAGATCGAGATCTCCCAATGAAGGACGACCAACCAACTCCGTATAATCCGCCAAATTCTCCGGTGAGATTGGTTTGGTATCCGAGCTTCCTTACTGTTAAAACAAAATTTTCAAGAATTACAACCGAGGAATTGGATATTGCATTTGACAAGTTAGGCGTAAGTATTCTAAACCAATCTAATTTGTATGTGTTTTCATATGCTTAGAACATTGATCAAGAATTTATAATTTTGTGCAAAGAAAAGTTGGAAATCAAGGAATGAGGACCCACAACGAAGTACATGCTACTGATGAAGAAGTTTCTTGCGTTAAGGTCCAAAGATCAAAGATATAGTTTAAAAAGCATTTTACCAAATACGGAAAGGATGTTAAGCGGATAGTGTCACGATGGCGAGTGGATGGACTTATGCGAATATTGGGAGCAATCACTACAAAGATTAGTTTATTTGATCACTACTATTTTACAACTTATTATATTTTAGTCTTTATGAATTATGATTTATAGATTTTATAATACATTTTCTTAACGTGTGCGATTAGGAAAAAGTCAAAAGCAAAAGTTGCTAGGAGTCGGTCAAATGTCGACCAAACTCGGCTAAAGCCTTTGTTGCCATACGGCATGAGATTGTGAGTTATTATCATTTTAATTATATTTTCTTTTATTGACATTTCAAATTTTATAATAAATATTACTATTTATATATTTCTATGCACAGAGTGACAGAGGCGGAGAAGAGTGTGACCGGATGAAGTTATGGTATCACACTCATTATGATGAAAAAAGATCAATGGACAACTCCGAATGCAAAGAAAATGGGTGAGTACATAGTTTATTTATAAATATTTCTTAAATCACATTGTGTATGTAATTAATTCTTTACTTTTTCAGACTTAATGTGTCACGAATTGACACATTCAATCGAACAAGGTCATCCGATGACAAGGGGCGAAGTGTGCGACAAAGTCCGGCACTAGAAGCGATTACATTGTTGGCATGGAATGGGGCCTCGACCACGAGGAAAACTTCAATGAAAGAGACTTGAGACTAATTAGCGGAGTCAAGAAGGTTAATGAGGGCTTAGGTCTAAAGTCGATGATTTGACCAAAAATTTGAACAAATGCAGGATAAATTGGAACTCATATGTTCTACACATAATATTAGCGTTGATTATATAAGTATTCATCTTGATATATTAGACACTTATGACATATTGTTCATTTTAATTACTATATTATGACATGTTTGGGATTTTAAATTATATAATTTATTGCCTACATCTATTAAATTCTTGTTATATATTATTGATCATTCAAATCCATGATGTACTCAACAAATTGATAAATGACTAAATTAAAATTAAATATATAATATTAAATACTTATTAAATAAATCAAATTTAATTTTTTCCCAATAATTAATTATTCAATTAGAATAATCATTCCATTAAATTTTTATTTTAATGGAATATAATTCTCACTATTCTTAATAATTTATTTAATTATATGTCATTTAAATTTAAATATATAAAATTTATAATTTATTAAATTAAATTTTAAAATAAATTTAAATAAATTATCATCTGCGACGTTTGTCGAACGTCGCAGATATAATATCTTTCGACGACGTCTAAAAGGCGTCGAAATTTTACACTTTCTACGCCGCCTAGAAGACGTCAAGAACGTTAGTTTTCAACGACGCGTCATAAGACGTCGCAGACTTTCAAACTTTCTACGCCGCCTACAAGACGTCGAAGAATGTCAGGATATGTATGACGTCTAGTAGACGTCAAAGATTGTCGTGCTTTCTACGACGTCTAGTACACATCGTATAAAGGTATGTGGTTTTCACGACGTTTACCTCAAATGTCGCTCATTCGATTCAGCTTTCTCGACGTTTTCCTGAACGTCGGAAAAAAAACCCAGGCTTCCTCGACGTTTTCTATAAAACGTCGATAAAAACGTTTGCTTACTCCCCTTCTACGACGTTCGGTGCGACGTTTTTAAAAACGTCAAAAAAAAAATCCCCAACGTTTTTCAAACATTTGCGACGTTTATAAAACGTCGCAAAATGGGTATTTTCCTTGTAGTGAAAGGAAGAACATTGAAAAGGAAAGAGGGGATTATTAGAGAAAGGAAGGGATTTAAAAGAGAAGAAAAGGAGGACAAAGCTAAGTGTCAGAACAAAGTAAAGGACGGCATAAATAGATAGCAAAAATTAGAGTAATATAACAATATGTTGTATCTCTAGCCAAAAACTCTATTAGAAGAGAACCGGAGATCTAGTAAGATCCATACACACCATATAGAGAGGCAAGAACATCTCTCACTAAAAGTCTGTTTTAAAATGAGAAGTTCTTTTATTTTTATTTCTTTTAACTTAAGATCACCAACCATAGATTTTAATTACGCCTAGTAATTAACTATTATTTAAATTTTTATATATAAAGAAAAATTGTAAAGTTAGTTTTATAAAAATATATCACTTGTTAAAAAATTGGCAAGACAACTATACTTTATATAGATAATACAATTACTCAATTTCATGTTTAAATTAATATTTTTCCAATTTTCTTTCAACATAATGTCAATTATTGTAGATTTCAAATACAATTATCAATTAGTTTCTATTAAAAATTATGATGTATAGAAAAAATTATAGAACTATCCTTATTGGATGTGCCATTTATTAAATTTTGGCGAGACAACTCTACTTTATATAAATTAAATATGAATGTGACTTCTTAATCCAAATTCTGTTAATCGCTAAAGATGTATAATTATAAGTTCGTTAATTCCTATATAGAGATCTTAATGGTTGTATGTAACATATATGGACTAGATTACATTCTAATATGCCATAAGAAATACCATTTTAAAGATTATGATTAGGGTATGGAATCGACTGGATCTTCTCTTCTTGGCTTACACTACAATGTGTGAGGATTCAGCTTATGCATGGAGATCTATTGGGAATGTTGTGAATTTTGATAGTATGACTGACCAAATGCTTGATAACCGTTTAGCTTTAGCAATGGATGAGGCATCAAATTAATCAAATATTGCTACGGTGATGTTCGAATTAAGAAAACATGTTTAATTATTGCAATAAAATTTGGCATGAACTTTTAATTTTTAAGTTGAGGCATCAAAGTGATATGTTTGAATAAAATAGAGCGGCCACAAAAAAAAAAAGGGTAATCAGGCTAATGCCACCAACGGCAGTGAAAGAACTCTCTTACAAACACGCTCTCTTAAGTTAAATTTCCGAAAACCATAGGCGCATGTTGTAGTTAGGGTCCCACCACCAACATAACCGAAAGATACTCGGCTCACTAAAATAAAAATATCAACCACCACGTTCCAAACCAAAACCCACCCACCCTGTTCATATCTATTCTCATTATGTACTCACTGCTACCTTTTAATATCTATTAAAAAGTAAATCATAATCTCAAAATGTTTGGCTCTAGCGATCGTGTACATAGGAATCTCTTTGTTTGTGTTGATGTTTTTTTTAAAAAAATTATTGAGCACCCAAATTGACGTACAAAAGGTACTCCCCATAGATATATATATATATATGAGCACTTGTTGAAAATTGTTAATCATAGAATCTAGGTAACTTATCTACCTTTACAATAAGCAGAATGTACAAGTCCTTGGACATTATTTGTTTATCTCAACAAAGACATGAGAACGAAATAAACGTTTTGCCTTGCCAATCGAAGCCCCATCACTACTAATCACATTAATCATTGTGTAATTATAAGTATCCAACTCGCTTAATTTATTAAAAACCAATAAAAGAAGTATAAATTCAGGATACCAGATGAATATATATATATATATATATATACAAGCGCCATATAATTAATCAGTATATGTACTACAATAATTTAAGGTGTATGCATCGTATACTAGCTAATAATTTCATTCTTTAGCTTTAGTTGCTGAAATATGGACTTCATTAACTTTCCTTTCCTTTCCTTGTTCTTCTAAATTTCTTTATCACTTTTAGGATTTAATCATGGTCCATGGCATTGAGTGGGTCAAAAACTGCTTTTGGGTCTCCAGAAACCATGATTTCTGAGGCAGACCATAACCGAGCTGCTTCTGTCGAGCTGGATCCCAATTTCGACGTCGACGTTTCATTGCAATCTGCAAAGTACTTTCCGGACACATCCCTGAGTCGAGGGTGTGTTGCAACGTAGCATGTGGTAGCGGCCGCCTATATACATATAAATATATGTCTCAACTAAATTCATATATATACCCAATGTACAGCTTCATGAATAAAAGAGAAGTTATAATTTACCTGCGGAATCGTCTTTAAGAGCTTGGAAGCCAAGAAAAATACAGTATCTGTGAGCCAGCCATTATAAAATAACGATGTTGAGACGAGGTATTTGTTCGAGAATTAATTAAAAGATAGTTTGTATTTAAAGTTTGAACCTGTGACAAGGCCTTCTCGTTCCCTGGTGAGTCGGGTCCTTACAATACCTGGATGAACACAATTCACCGTCACGTTGGCCTCCATATGCTGCATTGCATTGTTAATCAGTGATATGATACAGATTTACAAAACGTCATTCAGGTAAAACCAAAACGATAACAACAAAATTCGCTTTTTCCTCGTCTCTCAGATTTGGAGATTCAATACATATCAAAACAAAATAAATGCCACGCACCTTGAGTCTCTGACCAAGTTCCTTGGTATACAGAACGTTAGCGAGCTTTGAGAGAGAGTACGCACGTGTCGCATCGTAGTTACTGAAGCGTCCAAAATAGTTCAATGTCAATACAAATTTTTGTAAAATAAAGGTGGTGTCTTTTTGTTAATAACTTGTATATAAACTGGAATCGACCACCCACCATTTACTTCCGGATATTTCACCCAGATATCTGATGATATCGCCGGAAAACCAACTGTGAATCCCAGATGAAACATTCACAATTCGTCCCTGTGTGCCTGTTGCTTTTGCAGTTTCTATCATCTTCTTCAGTAACAATTTAGTCAACAAGAAATGACCTGAATAAAATCCCTATAAGATTAAAGAACACTTATTCCTTCTCTAAACATGAAGAAATACTTTCGACATACCTAGATAATTAGTCGCAAACGTCATCTCCACTCCATCTTCCGAGATTGCATGCTCATGGCTAAACTTTCCAGCATTATTTCTGCGAAAGATTATAATTTTTAGTACCTTTTTAAATCCCATAATAACCAAACAAAATAAAAGGATATTCGAAACATACATGAGGAGATTGAGAGGCAATTTGAGAGACTCAAACTCTGAAACAAAGCTACGAACAGATTCTAGAGAGCTGAGATCAAGAGCCATGATTTTGATCTCGGACTCGGGATACTCCAATAAGATACGAGCCTTGGCGTCTTCAGCCGTTTTCAGGCTCCGAGCAGGAAGCACCAGCTTTGCTCCTCTCTTAGCCAACACTCTCGCTGTCTCCGATCCTATACCCGACGTAGCACCTACAAAACCACGCACACCCCATCAATGATCACACAATAGATCAAGAGATCAACATTAACCAAAAGCTGACGAGTTCAGGCTTCTAGGAAACCCAACTCACCCGTGATGATGGCTGTCATGTTACTCAGATCACAACTTTCCGTGACTTGGTCGGCGGTGGACTTAGAGCTGTAACCACTGGGACCGGCTGAGCCGATTAGGTACTTGACAGTTTCAAGCATTTCTTTTTTCACTTCAGATTGTACTGCTACTTTTTTATGTTCTTTGGCTTGTGTATCTCACCTGTTTTTTGTAGATCAGATTGTCTATCGCTAAACGGCTTGGTTGACTATTAGCAATAGAATCAATTAACAACCTAAAGTACGACTCTTGCAGTGTCGCAGTATAGAGACAGATGATTCAGAAAAAGTCTTTAGTTTTGTCAGATTTTGCCGTCCCCTACACCGTTTTGCATTTACTCACACTTATGCCGAGAGAGATTGAGATGGGTGGCAATGATAGAGAAACAGACACACTGAGAAGAGGGTTTAGTTTGATTCATGGCAGCAAAGAGGGGACTAATATATAACAAAAGGAGTAATGGATTTTTAATTTATTAATTGGGTATTCGTGAGTGAGAAAGAAGAAGATTAGTAATTTGTCATTGATTGATAGATGGTGAATGATCAATATCTTCGTATGATTAGGTTTTGTGTGTCATTATTTGGTCTAATCCCAATCGCTAAATCAATCTGAAGAAACTGTGGGTGGATCTGACCTTTTCTGTTATTATATTCAGAAAAATAATCCACAAATGGGCATAATATCATTTACCAGTACATCCGGTAAAAGGGTTGTGCCAAAAAAGGAACGTACCGAAATGAACACGTAAGGTCAAATAGTACAAGGTTTTAGTGCCCTCGTCGTAAGGCTTGTTTTAGTAGAATTTTTGCTTCTTCTTTTTTTTTGCTATGAAAGGAAAAAGAAATAGCATAGATTACATAACGAGTCGGGGAAAACAAGTCCCCGAAAGGTCCTTGTAAAGGAGACGTTGGCACTCGATAGGGGTGAAATCAAAAACTGTGAGACCGACTGTAGTAGAATCTGTGTGAGTAGCAAGTCAGTCTGCGCATCTGTTATTCTCTCAGTAAACATGCCGATATGCAACAGTCCAATTTCTAATGAGAAACTCATGGACTCCCAAGGCAATGAGGTTGAGTGCCTGGGAACGACGATCAGCAGACGAGAGGAGAAGATGCACCACGAGAGAATCTAGCTCAAGCTCTACACAGCAGAAGCCCAGATCCCATGCTAAGGTAAGCCCGATATAAACGCCTCAGAGCTCAGCCGATACCGTATCGCACCAACTGAGGTTTTGGGAGAATTGGCCAAGCCAGTGGCCATCACTATCACGCAAAAGGCCACCCGCTGAAGTCGAAGAGCGATTACATACACTATCTGTGTTGAGTTTGACCCAACTAGGAGGCGGTTTGGTCCAACTAATGAGTAGACTGTTTGGTAACATAAAAATAAAAAGTACTTTTATTAATTTTAGCTATACTTTATCTTGTAATAAAAATTATTTATACATATAAATAATATTTAAAGTGTATTAAACAATATGTAAAGCACAATATATATTAGGTTTACATTTGATTTGAAATAATTTAACTACTATTAAGTCTTTCATGAATGGAATGAGTTTACATTTACTTTATATCTTTAAATAAAATATTTAATCGCTCAAAATGTTTCAAACCTTTAGTTCGAATTTAATGACCTCGGATTTGCCTACAATAATATTGTTTAAGTTATTAAACTATCAAGTAATATTAGAACGTTATAAATCTAAAGCTTAAATGCTTACCTTCAATTTCTTTTCCCACCATTCGTCACTTGCATCAATAGTTTGATAAGTAGGATCTTATCTTAATCCAGTTTTCTTACCTACTAAATTTGTTTAAAGTTGCTAATCCTTTTTTAATCAATCTCATTTATTCTTAAATTGTTTGTATTCATAATTCTTCTTAGTTTCAAGAGCAAATTTTGAAACTATATTTTTCCATCCAATTTTATTAAAATGACCATTTGGTCGATTTCTAGCTAATGTCTCTTCTATAAAAAATTTTATTAGAGTTTCAAGAGTTATATCATTCCACTCCGCTTTAACCCTTTTTTCAACTTATCCTCACCTTGAATATCTTGACTTGGATTTGACATTTTCTATCAATAACAAATGGTCCAAAAAATAAAATACCCACTGCATATAACAATTAATTTAGCAAGTATAAGAATGGCATAGATAAAAGCACAATAAGCATTAAATGTTTTGTGAACTCAGTATTAGAAGCATAACAAGAATGACATAGACAAAAACATAATAAGCATAACAATTTGATTATTTAATGCAAAATAGGAAAGATGAGTGCAATTTTCTAATGTATAGCATTCTGATCTATAGCAGTGATCATTCTCTTATAGCAAATCTTCTTGAACACTAATCAAATACACTATTGGTTTTATAGGGTGCCTATGATAGAAATGGTAGGAAAAGAGGGAGAGAAAAGGCTTTCTAGACTTGCAATGGAGCAGATGCTCATGTCCATGGGTCATCAAGCATGTGGAGCTCTGACATTATAGAATTATCCATCATGGATGAGAAACCTTGTAGCATATGACGTTAACGGAGAAGATAGATCTGATCCAGTTGATATGGTCGCCATGGAAAGTAATTTTCTTTGCCCTCAGATAGTTAAACCATTAAGTTACACTTGCTTTTTAAACTATCAATTACCTTTTTTAAACCTTTCAGATATAACATTGCATATTGGTTTTTCAGTTTACAGAGATAGAGAGAGAGGAGTTGCTAGGTACGTATAACAAATTTAGGAGAAACTTAATGATAATTCCTATTAGCAAATGGGAAGAATGAACAGATGATGAAGAGGTTATACAAGCTCTTTATGAAGTGTATGGAAATGATGCTAAGAAGTTAGATTTGCAAATAGGCTTACATACAGAAAAACAAAATCAAAGGCTTTGCTATAAGTGAGACAACTTTCTTCATCTTTTTACTTATTGCATCAAGGTAACTGGTGTTTCATTACATGACATTTGCTATTACAAGTTAGAATAATTTTCACTGCTGCTAGTTCTTACTTCTAATTAAAGGATAAACAATCTACAGGAGGCTAGAAGCTAATCGTTTCTTCACTACCAACTTCAACTCCCAAGCATACACACAAAAAGGTTTGGAGTGGGTTAACAAAACTGAAACCCTGAAAGATGTGATAGATCGCCATTTTACAAAGAAATGGATGTGATGTTCAAGTACATTCTCAGTTTGGAATTCAGAACCTAATAAAACAAATTATATTCCACTTTAAATGAGACCAGCCGCCCCTTGAATTTTTTCATCTGACATACACAGAGCTGTGATGCAACTAGCAAGCAGATCATACTAATATCACGCAAATAATTGATCTCATACATACTTGAAACTTTTCTATATTTATAAGAAATGATCTTCTGTCAACAAAGGTGGTTGTCAAAAATAGTAGGCATCATTCAGAGCCTACCAAAATGGACAGCCACCAACTTTCAAAGTTGGTGGTGGAACTTTCAAAGTTGGCAGCCACCACCAACTTTGAAAGTTGGTGGGGATGGCTGCCTTCTCCTACATATAAAAAGGCAGGAGCAGCATGAAGAGCATACAAGCAAACGAAGAGAAGAGAAAGAAAAAGAGAGAAGTGAGGTGAGAGAGAAAAGAGAGAAAAAGAGAGAGAAAAATATTTTGTATATATTTTTGTGAGTCTAGTTTCTCCTTGTAATTTTCTAGTTTTCAATAGTAAAAGTTTTCTATCCTTGTCCGTAGTTTTTACCCTAATTTGGGAGTTTTTCACTTAAAATCTGTGTGTTCATTACTATTCTCCCAGTCCTATTTTAGCTGCGAACCTGCTCTAATTCGGTCAATTATTACAACAAGTGGTATCAAAGCGAGGTCAGAAAATTACGACGAATTTTTTGGCTTAATCCATTCAGAGTTCCGGGATAGTAAAAGTCGGTGAATAGTAACCAAAAAGTAAGAGTTTGTGTATGTTTTTATAGAAATGAGGAAAACTGAAATTAAGAAGTTGATCCTGTATTTGCATCATTACCAACTTTTATGATCGTTGGCATAGCGAAAAAGGTCACTACAAGAATAACATATTATTTGTGATATTTTTTTAAATAAAACGTCATAAAATGTTTGGATTTTTTGTGACGTTTAAAAACGTCACAAAATTGTAATACTTTCTGCAACGTTTTATTGATAAAACGTCGTAAAATACCAATCGTGATGTTTTATTAAACAAAACGTCGTAGAAGGGTATTTAAATTTTAACATTTTGTTCTCGCGCCTTCATTCCCCCCAGCTGGTTTATACTGACGTTTCTTTTAACTCTTTTCCAGTTTTCTAAGTCGTCCTCTTACTTTTCTTTTCTCTCTTCTTTCTCTACCTTCCATCGTAAAACTCCCTCGCTTCGCCTGAAACCGTTCATAGTTTTGGCGACTGACCTCCTTATCCCGTCTGAAAACTCCTCATTTTCTTCGAATTGAGGCTCCGTCGATTTCTTTGGCTCCATTTTCGTAACCCGACTCACGAACGATTTCGGATCTCCCCTTTCGATAGTTTCTTTTCGTGTTTCAGGCGTTTTCGGAGAATGTAGGTTGTTTGGTTCCTGTGTAATGCATTGCTTTGAAGTTTTACTGGAGAAGATCGTGACCTAGGGTTCGGATTTTGGGTTCCGGATCTTTTGGGTTTGGGTTTTGTTCCTAACGTTTTGTGGAAAATCACAGACGTTTAGAAAGCATTTATGGGATGAAATGGTGAGCAGACCGTCTGTGCCCATACATGTGCATGTGGGTTGAATGTTTGCTTTTGCAATTTATTTTCTTGTAGCTTTTAGGTATCCCTATTTTTCTCCTCTTAAAATTTTATTAATTATGGTTATCGTCCAATTAACTAAGGCTTCACGTTTTCTTCTTTTCACTTCACATTGATGCGTCCTGTTCTTCATCTCTTTGTTTCTGTTGCCTCTCTTTATCAGTGTGTGTCTTTATCTCTATAGCTTCTAGCTTGTTTGAGGAATAGATTTACTTGTGTTTTTGGCAGTTTGAAACTTTATCTCTAGTAATATGTCTATTTCTGGGTTCTGATTTCTAGAGTTGCAATAATCCTAGAAGTCTTTAATGTAATCCTTGGTATATGCTTCACCTTGGTAATCCTTGGTATATGCTTTGAAGGCATCAACGCAGCCTTTCAAGATGAAGGGAAAATGTCATCTGATCCTGTGGGTAACGAAGGTTCAGAAACTTATGATTATCCATTTGAATTTGATTTTTGTCTTCCTAATTGAATGCTTACCTTTTCAACATCAATTTCCAGCTATTGATGCACCTGGAGGTTTTTTGTTTGAATGGTGGTCAGTTTTCTAGGATATATTGATTGCTAGGTACAACGAGAAGCACTCAGAAGTTGCTACATCTTATATTGAGGTTGGTTTTTACTGTGTTGACTGCAACTGTTTTACTTTTGTTTAGCTGAGTTTGTATCCATTCAGATTGAGAAAATGACAAGATTGACATTTTGTTGAGGCAATAAATTCATATTTTTTAGGTTGATTTTTAGTTATCTTGGTTCTGCATCTACACTTATCAGGTTTAGCTTCGTATAAGACGAGTATTATGGTGTTGAAAAGATCTATGATGCTTATTAGAGATTAATTACTAGTTAACAGGTTGAACGGTAACATAGGAATTATCTTAAACCAAAACTAGAAATTGGCTGGAAGTAGCTATTCATTGTTCTTTCTATAAGTCGATCCTTCCAATATTTGGTATAAACTAATTGAAGGTCAATGTCAAACAAAATGTTTAAACCTTTTAGACACAGTCACACAAACACATGCATGGAACATCAACTCACTCAGGCCATATCTGTTTGGTCAGTCAGTTGCGCTCTTTATTACTTTTCCTATAAGTCAAGGGATTCCTATATAGAATGAATATGCATTTGAGCAGGGCAGATCAGATTCTATTAGGACTTTCCATTCTTAGACTTCTCTGTTTTTCTTCGCTTCTGTTGTCCTCTTATTTCCTTTATAGAAGTCTTCCATGATCAATTAACAGTTTCAGTTAAATCAGTTGACACCGGCATTCTTCACCCTTATCTCGTACCATTATTTAAAAAACGTCAGAATATTTTAGGACATTAAAGGGTCGGAGCAAACATGGGTAATTATTCTTTTCTCGTTAATTTAAGTTCTAATCTCCATTTTTTGCTAAAAATATTGCCTACTTCTCTCCAATCTTTACGTTACAGAAGCGATTTTCAATATTTGTCATGATATCTTATTTTGATACGTACAAAGCTTTTTCGTTCTTGATTACCATTTGAAAATTAAGAAATGTTAATTTTCTATCAACAGCCAAGCATATATGTTGGTACAGGAATGCACGAAAGTCAGTTTGCGCTCCTGAAGTGAGTTTAACAAATTTTGTACATGTGAGTTATGTTTTGTTACGTGGTTTTAACATATTCTTTTGATTTCAGGTACACTGTTTTCTGGAGAAGAGTATTATTGGAGATTCTGTTAAAAAGATCCCAAAGATCAAAATCACAAGCAAGAACAATGTGTACACTTTTGGAGATAAAGTCTCGTGTTCATTTGCCTTGAGTTTGATCCTATATCACGCTTTTGTTTCCTTGGGTTGTGCCTTACGAGCAGTTATACACACTCTGGGAATGGTCTTTCTTGATTGATTTTGCGACATTTTCATTCTCACGGGACTTCCATTTCGGGCTGTTAGAAGCTTGCCTCATTGTCATCGCTTGTTTCACCTACCTGGCATAGATAAATAGCTTCTAAGGCATGCTTCTTGTCCCCTTTGTAGAAGGGATCTGTGATGCTTTTGTAAATTACACTACATAGAAATGTTCTTCTGTTCTTCAACTTGTCACTGCCTTTTATGGCCTCTGTAATTTTGTTCTGCTAGATGATTCGTCGCCCTGTTGTTTTGATGTTTCAAGTCTGCAACATTATAGGATCGATCCTTGTACTAGATTAGTGATCTGTATAAAAAGTTTTCAGATTTGATAGTTTTAGTTACTCTTCCAATATTTCAAGGAACGTTGTGAGTGGAGGATCCTTTGTTCTATTCAATGAAAATAACAATAACAATAAAAGATAAAAAATTGTATTTTAAAAATAATTATTAAATTAAATTAATTTTTGAAAAATGGAAAAATAATAATGGAATGTTTAAAATTAATGATATATTAAAGAATTGAAGAATTATTAAATAAATATAATTTATAAATAATATTGAATAGTTATTAAACAATTAAGATTAAAATTTGTATTTTAAAAATAATTATTAAAATTGAAAATTATTAAATCAATTTGATTTTCAAAAAAATAAAAATAATATTAAAAACAACGAGGTAGACATTTCGCAACGTTTTTTAAAACGTCACTGAAGACATGTCGCGACGTTTTCAAAAACGTCATGATTCCTTTACATACGTGGCGTTTTTAAAGCGTCATGATTATTCAACCTTTAGTGGCGTTTTCAAACGTCGCAGAATCTTAGCATTTTTCGCGACGTTTTTCATAAAGCGTCATGAAACTTTTCTTACTGTGCGTTTCACGACGTTTTTGTGACGTTTTAAAGCGTCGCAGAAGACATTCTCGCAACATTTTTAGGCGTTACGTGACGTTTTAAAAGCGTCTGTAATACCTTATTTTCTTGAAACGGGTGTATATGATTACTGTTCCATGGTTAGTGAAACTTTTATCAAGTTATGAGGATGGTAAGCATACTTACGCTAGTGTTAAAAGATCTAGTTATAATAGTCATTTAATTAAGTATATTAATTCTAAAATTAATCATATGTAATAAGATAAGAGCATAAATCATAAGTATTAAGTAAAAGAACATGTTGCTGAGAATAGTAGGAGTTGTGCGGTGAAAATATTATCACCGAAAAATCGTTGGAGTGCACATTTTGGAATTGAATCAGATAAGATGGCGCCATATGGAAAAAGCAGCCACATATCATATCATACTGTATGTGAATAAATAAACAGTACTATGTTTCATTGGTTTTAAAATAGAATTAGAAAGGGAGAAAAGAAGTAGTGAAAAAGAAAAAGGAATCGGAAAGATGAGATCGGGTTGGTTGGAGACGACTGACGAGTCGGCGATTAATAAAAACGAGGAGACATCGTTGGCACGGGAATCCAGGCAAAGACTGAATAGTCAAACAGGATTGCACGTGAGGGCTCTATATCATTCAATCCTACGGCCTCGTTTCCTTAATTTCCTCGGGATGTTAACCTCCCCTGTCTCTTATTCTCTTTGGTCAAACTCAAACCTATTGAATAATTAACAACTACTGCAGTCTGCAAACAAAAGAATGCTCAACAAGAATAATAATAGCTCCGAATTTTGCAGAACAGAAAATAGGTTTGGTTGGTATAACTGGAAACCTAACATATGCTCAAAAAATAGTCTTCCTTCCACCAGCCAAGATCCCTTTCCTTTAGCGCCAAGGACTCCACCATTGTAAGACATTTATCTTATTTTTCTCACAATCAGCTAATTTGTGCTCGGAACATCCGTATAGATCTTGATTCCAAACTCTCTAGCAAAGGCAGAGGTCGTGCTATGAAGACGAAAAGAATGGCAGAATTCTTTTTTGTTTTAGCCTGAAAGATAGAGCAATCCAGATCACTGAAATAGTTGCTAAACGTACTTCGATTTTAAAAGATCTCAACTCCCTGGTTTATTTTCACATGGCTGTTTCTAGTTTTTCCAGTGCGTTTTCCATGTTGATCCAAAAAATAGAAAATAAGGTACATAATTCTTTGCACTTCTTCTGAGGGATCTGGAAACTGACATAAAATAGGTGGTCATAGCTTGACCAACAAATTTGATCGTCTATTCTGCCTGCCATTGATTCTCTGCTTTACTCCATCCTTGATAACAATAAAAACAGTCTACTTTTGATATGCCAATAAATGATGGGAGTCCCACGTTCATGTGGAATGAAGTTCAAAATCTTAGGGCTGAGAAATTCTTCCAATCTAAAATAAGTGTCGTTTTAGAGAGATTTTAATTATTTAAAATAAGTGTCGTTTACGATTTTTCATACATGTTTATAATTTTATTTCTAAAATTACCCTTTAATTTCTCTCACATCCTAATTATACAAATTACATCTTTAAGATAATTTAATATGCAATTAATAAGAGTATATCAAATATTTCACTAACTTTCTTAATAAGTATGCATCTCTCTAAAACAACACTTATTTTGAATAGGAGTGTTACGGTAACTTGAGTGCATGGCGCAAAGAAGATGATGAGAAGGATGGGGTCGTAAGCAACCAGCTAGGAATAAGATGAAACGCAGCGCAGGAGTAAATGGCGTAACGGCCTCACGTGATGTTATCTAGAATATTCTAATTAGAATAGATTATATACCCATTGTAACAGACGAAGGGACATGTTTTTGCAGTGAATGAAATCTTGAGTATTTCTCTCTCTTTCTCTGTCTGTCTTTCCCTTCTTTGCGATTGGGTTGTTAGTGTGAGAGCGAATCTCACACTCCACCGTATAATTTCGTAACATCTGGTATCAAAGACGTAGTTCCTCGGTAGAAGAATGGCGGAAAGCACCCGGGGAGCGGAGGTATGTCGTTTAGAAGAAAGCATCAAAAGCATGTTGGAGGCTCAATCACGACATGCAAAGGAGATAGGCGACATTAAGTCCATGTTCCATCAGCTCATGCAAAAGATGGATAAGGAGGAATCAGGAACATCGGGAAAGAGTGTGGAAGGCAGTGAAAGGTGCTTGGCATTGCCTAGGAGTAGTAAAACAGAGTTTCCAACGTTCGATGGCACGGGTGTGAGAAGTTGGAGCTATCGGTGTGAACAGTATTTCACCATGGACCAAACACCAGAAGACATGAAGATTAAGTTGGCATCGATTCACATGGAAGGTATAGCGCTAGAATGGTATCAACTGATGATCCGGAATCGAAGGGAGATAAGGGAAATGACCTGGGAAGAATTCATTGCCCTCGTAAGACAACGCTTTGATGAAAACATATTCGAAGATCCTATAGGAGACCTCAAAGAGTTGCGGCAGGAAGGTTCAATCCTAGAGTACTGCGGGTTGTTCGACTGGTACTCAAACAAACTTACATTGCCGGAAGAATATCTAGTAGGCTTCTTTTTAAAGGGGCTCAAACTTGAGCTTGGGTTGACGGTGAAAATGATGGATCCACAAACTCTACATCAAGCTTACACTTGGGCACGCAAGCAGGAGGCGATAGTGGCAGCCAGTGTCCCCGTCTAATTCGGTAAAGGTGGTAAGGGGAGTAGCCAAGCAGGAGGAGGATCACCAGTGTATCAGGGAACCAACCATACGGTACCCTTATCAAGGCAACACTCGGAGTCTGGGTTGTTACCAACTCCGGGTAACCAAGGTAGCAGGAACCATAGCTTTAGAAGTCCCAGGAACAGCAGAACGACAAGTAGCAAAGAGTTCGATGAAAAACGAGCTAAAGGATTGTGTTTCTGGTGTGACGAAAGGTACTCTCCTGGACACCGTTGTAAGAAGAAACAATTTCAGCTATACATGGTGGAGGATGAGGACCTGGTGGAAGAAGAATCGGGAAGTGAAGGGCTGGAGGAAGGAGCTCCCCTCAATCCTAATATTTCACTGGAGGCTATGTGGGGTTTAAAGGATCAGATGGATTATAAACAACTCCGGGTGATGGGAAGCCATGGACAAATAGCTCTCCATATACTAGTGGATAGTGGGAGTACCCACAATTTCTTGGACGAAAAGGTAATGCGGAAATTAACAATCGAGGTAAGTAACATCGATCCCTTAAGCATTACGGTAGGAGGAGGGTTAAAATTGGAATGCAAGAGTGTGTGCAGGAACTTTTCATGGAAGATGCAGGGGGCATGCTTTACAACCGAAGCACTAATCATTAACTTGGGAGGGTGCGACATGGTGTTAGGGGTACAGTGGTTGGCAACGTTAGACGACGTGCTGTGTAACTTTAAGAGGCGTACTATGGAGTTTCAATGGCAGGGTAAGATCGTAAAATTATCGGGACAACCCGAAGCACAGACCAGAGAAGTCTCCGGTAAGAGTTTTCATAAGTTGCTCAAAGATTCAACCCATGGGGCGTTATTCATGTTACGCTTGATGGACCCGATCGACATCCAGATGCAGCATCTAGAAATTAATGAAGACACCCAAACCAGAGATAAGTTAGAAGGACTATTGGCGGAATACAGAGATATTTTTTTAGATCCGAAAGGATTGCCTCCACGAAGAGCTTGCGATCATGCGATACATTTAAAACCAGGAGTTGAGACCATCAACATAAGACCTTACCGCTACTCCGGGGAACAGAAAGATGCAATTGAAAAGGCGGTGCAAGAATTATCGGAGCAAGGTTTCATAAGGAAAAGTGTCAGCCCATATGCGTCGCCGGTAATTCTAGTCCGGAAGAAAGACAATTCCTGGAGAATGTGCATAGACTACCGGGAATTAAACAAGCACACAATCAAGAGCAAGTTCCCCATTCCGCTAATAGAAGAACTACTAGAAGAATTGAAGGGGTCCAGTTGGTACTCGAAGCTAGATCTACGATCTGGATATGACCAGATCCGGATGAGAGAAGAAGACATATACAAGACCGCCTTCCGAACGCATGAGGGGCAGTTTGAGTTTCTGGTGATGCCTTTCGGCCTCACTAACGCCCCTTCTACGTTTCAAAGCCTCATGAACAAAATATTCAAACTGTTCCTTCGGAAATTCTTACTTGTTTTCTTTGATGATTTGCTTATCTACAGTGCTAACCTTTCCCATCATTTGGAGCACCTCAGGCGAGTGCTAGAAGTCCTTCAGCAACAACAATTATTCTTGAGAGGAAGTAAATGTATATTCGGGGCACGACAGATAGACTACCTGGGGCACTCAATTTCAGAAAAGGGAGTTTCCACCGATGATAAGAAGATTGAAACGATCCGAAATTGGCCACAACCACTTACGCTTAAGGAGCTCAGGGGATTCTTGGGACTAACAGGATATTATAGACGGTTCATACGGCATTACGGAATCCTAACAAGGCCTCTCAACGATATGCTAAGAAAACAGGAAGCAGGAAGTTGGGAATGGAAGGAGCGGCAGCAAGAAGCATTTGAACAGTTGAAGGAAAAATTAATGTCCGCACCGGTCCTAGCCCTCCCGGATTTCACGAAGTTATTTGTGGTAGAAGCGGATGCATGTGACAAGGGAATCGGGGCGGTCCTACAACAGGAAAACTGTCCGGTAGCATACCTTAGCAAGGCTTTATCCCCTAAACATCAGGGGTTATCTACACACGAAAAGGAATTTCTCGCCATCATCAAGGCAGTGAAGCAGTGGCACCACTACTTGAATGGCAGGTTCTTCCGAGTGCAGACGGATCACAAGAGTTTAAAATACCTCTTGGAGCAAAGGATCACCACGCCATTCCAACAGAATTGGCTCCCAAAGCTCATAGGATACGATTTTGAGGTAACTTACAGAAGTGGAAAGGAGAACATGGCGGTGGATGCATTATCTAGAGTTTCCAGCTCGCAGTTGCTCACCATGGCCGTCTCACAAATACAAGCAACGTTGTTGGAGGAAATTAAGGAAGGTTGGGAAAAAGACAAGACGATCAAGGACCTTATTAGGAGACTAGAAACCTCTGACAATTCGACTGGAAATTACGAGTGGAAGAAGGGAATGCTACAGTGGAAGGGAAGAATAGTGGTAAGCTCTGACTCGGGACTCCGGAAGAAAATAATAACATTAGCGCACGATAGCCCGCAAGGTGGTCATTCGGGGGTCACGACAACGATCAAGAGAATACAAAACTTGTTTCACTGGAAACAACTAGCCAAGGATGTGAGAAATCATGTGAAAAATTGTGCGACCTGTCAAAGGAGCAAATACGACCACGTCGCGTCTTCGGGATTACTTCAGCCCTTACAGGTGCCTGACGGATGCTGGAAGGAAGTCACCATGGACTTCATTGAAGGACTGCCACCTTCCTAGGGACGGTCGGCCATCTTCGTAGTGGTGGACATGTTCAGTAAATACGCACATTTCGTTGCCATCAAACATCCGTACACAGCACAGGAGGTTGCCCAGGTATTTATGGATCATGTCTTCAAATTGCATAGGATGCCGGAACGCATCATTTCGAATCAAGACCCTCTATTCTTGAGCAAATTTTGGCGAGAGACTTTTAGGTTGCAGAACGTGAAGCTGCAACTCTCCACAGCATATCATCCACAAACCGACGGGCAGTCGGAGGCAGTTAGCAAGACGCTGGAGACATATCTAAGGTGCTTCTGTAGTGACACGCCCCAGAAATGGACGAGCTGGTTGACTATGGCCGAGTGGTGGTACAACACCACCCATCATTCAGCCATCAACTCGACACCTTTTGAAGTGCTCTACGGTTATCCACCCCCGTTGTATGTGCCATATGTAGCCGGAGATTCTAGGGACTCAACACTGGATCAGTTATTTCAGGAAAGAGAAGCAACTCTGCAGATTGTGAAGTTCCATCTGAACAGGGCAAAATAGAGGATGAAGCTTCAAGCAGATAAGAAACGTTCGGATCGGGAGTTTGAGGAAGGGCAATGGGTGTATGTGAAGCTACAGCCTTATAGGCAACACTCCCTACAGCGTCGACCCAACCAGAAGCTAGCACCTCTGTACTACGGGCCCTTTCCGATCATCGCACAGGTGAACAGAGTGGCATATACGCTGGGAATGCCAGAAGGATCGACCATTCATCCTACATTCCACGTGTCTCAATTACGGGGCTACGTATCAGAAGACACACCGACATCCAGCCAGCTTATGAATGCACTGAAGGACGTTACGCGAATTCTGGAGGCTATCTGGGGAAGAAGAATGGTGAAGAAGAATAATCGGGCGGTCACCCAAATCCTGGTACAGTGACAAGGAGGAACAAAAGAGGAGGCAACGTGGGAGTTGTTTTATGAGATGCAGAAGAAGTTCCCAGAGGTTAACCTATTGGACAAGATCATTTCTGAAGAGGGAGGGGATGTTACGGTAACTTGAGTGCATGGCACGAAGAAGATGATGAGAAGGACGGCGTCGTAAGCAACCAGCTAGGAATAAGATGAAACGCAGCGCAGGAGTAAATGGCGTAACGGCCTCACGTGATGTTATCTAGAATATTCTAATTAGAATAGATTATATACCCATTGTAACAGACGAAGGGACATGTTTTTGCAGTGAATGAAATCTTGAGTATTTCTCTCTCTTTCTCTATCTGTCTTTCCCTTCTTTGCGATTGGGTTGTTAGTGTGAGAGCGAATCTCACACTCCACCGTATAATTTCGTAACATGAATAGGAGGGAGTAACATTTATGCGTAATAAACTTTTTCTTTCAAAAAAAAAAACCAAGTGGAGGCCAGCTCAAAATCAGCCGGATTGTTTGGTAATAGCGGTGCAACTCCGTCCGGAAGCTTCTAAAAAAGATTAAGCAATCGTCTGCCAAGAGCAAATGATTAATAGATGGGTTGAAGCAATACGACAAGAAAGAGCTTCCATATAAATAATAAAGAAGTAACGGCACTGAGGATACCTTTGCTTTAAATGTCTTGAAGGTTAAATAGAGCCCACCTTCCGATTATCAAAGACAATGAAGGATTTTACCAAAGCGGCACATTTTAACACTAGTTATATTAATCTATGATGGAACCAAAGCTTCCATTATCACCTGAGGGAGAAACAGTCATTCAATGAGGTCACATACTTTAGATATGTCTTAACTTATCATACCTCTCCTCTTGCCAGTTCTCCATGTTTTTAGATGGTGATGAAGTTCAACAGTAGTAAAAAAGTTGTTTGAGATCAATACATCTGGAACATAAGCACTTTCACTAAGCTTTTAGCGATGAATATTTTATGGAAAATGCTTTGTAGTACCTAGGATTAAAAATTAAGAAAGATTTGTTGCAGAGAAAATAAAGTAGAGATAATTTATCAAAACTATTCCTTGCATTTTGGTAATTGTTTTTCTTCCTTCCATTTTGATAGGAGATCACTCGTTCAAATTTGAAGGTGTCTACAAAGTTTAGAACAATTTGTTTGTATATTTTGATATTTGTATATTATTGTTTATCTAATATCTATCAAACCGAAAAGTACCACTCTTTTTTTCTCATTCAATTGTTGAAATTGAGAGATGTTGTTTATCACGAGAGTTCATGTAAGATTAAGGATGGTCATCTAGTCTCCTTATGGTTTGACAATTGGTCAAACAGGGGACCTCTAATATGACTGATGCATTTTCCAAGAGCTTCTTCTTCTTTTCCTTTAAGAACTCAGATGAATTCATTCATAGAAGGAAGTGGCTCGAATTTTCCTAGAAGTTTAATGCAGTTTTAGCCTAACTATCTTCCCACTCCACAAGAACCTGACATCTTTTTCTGGAAAGGTATTCCAGAAGAGAAATTCACTAACAGAGTTATTTGTGATAACTTACGCAGACATCGACCTGCAGTTCCTTGGGCCACTAAGGTATGAAATAAACACTTAACGCCGAGAATATCTTTCATCTATTGGTTAGCTATCCAGAACAAGTTTCTACAGCGGACCGGATTCCATAAATCTAAATAGATAACAACTGTCCAATGTGTTCCATGCAAAGTGAAACTTGCAACTATCTCTTTTTGGCATGTCCTTTTAACAAGACAATATGGGATTATGTCACTGCTTCTTGTTGTTGGATGAATATAGGAACAACCATCTTGGAGATTACAAATGGACTCTTTGCGCAATCACCAATCCACATCATTGTCTTGAGCGTTTGTATTTACAGATTATGGAGGGAGTGGAATCTCCGACAGTTCAAACATCAATCATCCACTAAAGAGTGTTTGATATCCTTCATTTTAGCAGAGATTTGGGAGATCATTAGGACTAAGAAGCTACAACAAAGATGCAGGCCAATTGTATGCTCCTCTTTACATATTTAAGGATCTACTTGGAAAGCAGCTCATCTTAGCACATCTTTAAGTGGGGTTGCCAAGGCGCCAATGAACTGATCAAATTGCAGCATATATTTCCAATTATTATCGAAGTTCCAATGCTATCACATTTCTGTTTCCTTATGCTGTTTCTACTAATATGACTGGATAGGTTTCCTTGCTTTTGTAATTTCGATCTATACCTGGAACTCTCTTGTATTTGTAACTTATCCTATTTCATTTAATCAATTTTTTTTCAAAAAAAATGTAAAGGCTTTAATGATTTATCTTGAAATTATTTTCAAACCATCTATTTATTGTTTTCCCAAGTAAGAAAGACTAGAGAAGAGTTTCAAAATAAGATTAAGAAAGAAGATCACCCCTCTCGAAGTGTTGAATTAATTTGGTAGTATATTTATTTAGAGTGTAATATATATTAGTACGTGAGCACTCTACTAGGAATTAGCTAAGAAGCAATATGCCTCATTGTATTCCAAATTATCTGTACATAGAAAATACTATCAATAATTTAAAATTAGTAATAGTTTCACTTAGATGTCAGAATACCATGACTAAGTAAAAACAGTTGCATGTCTGAACAAAAATTGTACCATCACTCAATACATGTAAAACCAACCTAATGTAAAAAGAAAAATACTATCAATTGTAAAAAATAAGTATCATCTACATCTTAAAATGTGAATACCATTCTTGAGTAAAATCATTCTCTATCTCAATGCAAACGATGCTAGTATTATATCTATCCAATACTACATTTATGCACAAAAAAATATCATCATTCATTATCGCTAAACAAGACATAAACTTTAGTCGGGTCAGTCGTGCTGGGCCCGAACCTAGTCATAATGACGTGTGGGCCGATCGGTCCAATTTTTAAAAAACAGTCTTATACATGTTGGCTATACCCAACCTAGGTCCAGCCCAAGATCTCCTTGACCCATCCGTAGGAGAAAGTCTCCCATGCACACACGTAAAGGCTTAAACCTAGTTGTTGCTTCGTATATAAGGTATAATTCCACCATAACAGAGGTACGCAATCATAACCTAGTCTTCTCTGCGTATAACCAATTGGCGCCCACCGTGGGGCCCGACATCAGGGCACCATGTCTAGAAACACGCAAATCAGTCAGGCGGCGGCTAATCCTGATATAGCCGCTCTCACGGCTCTGGCGTTACAACTGATGGGTTTGCAGCTACCTGCAACCCTGCCGCCGGCTCATCATCTCTCCCGCACAGAATCTTCGGACCTGAATGATCAACAGCAACCTCAAAACTTAGAACAGGAAGAACAGAGCGCGATCTTTGAAGATAATTTGGAATCAATACGCTACCAATCTCCAAAGACTAATCGATGCAGATCCTCCTGCGCCTGTGCACACCTCCCTCACCCGAAAATAGATTGAGGAAGCGACTGATCTGTTAATTCGCCAAATTTTACAGTCTCAGCCGGCACAACAGCAGCCGTCTATACGGCAGACCAGTATGACAACTGGTCGCCACCCCGCCGAAGCCCTAGAAAAAGTCATGGACGATCGGATCAACGCGGCAATGAGCTTTCGCCCGGATCGCCCAACAGCTCAGTACAGCTCTCCCTTTACTCCGGCAATCTTGGATAGTCTCCCGACACCTGGCACCAAAATACCAACGAAAAAATACTTTGGAAAGACCGATCCCTGGACTACCTACAACACTTCCAATCGATGATGAATCAGACTGCATCAGATGTCATTCAATGCAAAGCTTCAGACGGCCTTTCAAGAGGGAGCTCGACGGTGGTTCAATAGCTTACCTCCGAGTCAGATCACGTGCTTTGAGGACTTGATTGCTATTCCTCAACCAGTTTATCATAAGTAAGCGGCGCAGAAGACGGCCTGAAGTAATGCGATTAATGCAAGGGAGGAACGAGCCTACGGAATTCATTACTCGATTCAATAATGAAGCGGTTGAAGTCCCGACCTCACTTGCTCGCCCATGTTGGCAGAGCGATGAACAACACGAGGGATGAGGAGTTCAAAAAATCATTAGCCTCGATCGCCTCGATCATTCAGAAATAAGAAACAGAGCGGACAAGTACATTCAGCTCGAAGAAGTGCTAAAAAATACGAAACGTAGAATGGACGATCACTCGCCAAATGACAGAGCGAGTGGTTCGCACAAGCGACAGAAAGGCCAGTCGAACTGGAGAAAATCGATCGATCGACAGGGATACCGACAGGAGTTTACCCCACTCAATAGGCGATATGCAGAAGTACTGGCGGTGATTGGACCAAATTTATACTATAAATTAGGCCCGTTTTCTTTAGTAATTATGCATTTGTTGACTCCTGATCTATGATTTTTATGCTTATTTTGGTCCCGCACATTGAGTTTTGATAAATTGCACATTGTCAGTATTTTGTTTTCAATTGTCATTAATTCTGCATAATTTTTATTGGGACAATTGATACTACAAATGGGTTGTATTTTGTAGGACCAAAGGAGTCAACATTCAAGAAGTCAACACGCCGCAAGATTATTTGGGCGAACCAAGACCTCCATTCGCCGCAAAGAAATTAATGGTATTTAATTTATTACTGCGATGAGTGACTAAACTCATTCGCCGCGGCGAATTACAGCCATTCGCCGCAGCGAATGTCGGGTAACCCGGACTATAAATGGAAATTAATCCACTGTTCTGACCCGGCCCGTACGTATCCCTATAAAAACTTGCCATTTAGGGCAAAAAGAGACGGCCGCACTCCGGAGGTTAACTTCTTCTTTTCTGTCTTCTCCTTCGTTTCTAATAGTTTTTGTTCGCTTTTATTTGCGGGTTATTTGCGCCGCACTCATCACGCTTGCTTCGATTTCTTCATCCGCTCCATCGTCCATCATTTGTTCTTGTATCCTTCCTCGCTCGTCGTTGGAATCATAAACTACAGTGATATTCCAACAGCGAAGAGTTCATCCAGAGTTATGGTCGGTTAAGCGTTCCATTCTCTTGAACATGTAGCAAGGATTGAAGTTCACCGAAAGCTTAATAGGGGTAATCACTAATGTCTGAAGTCTAGGTATATTTATGTATAGATCCGAGTTGGAGTATGCATTGATATAGCTAGGTTAGTGTGGTTAATAGTTTTAGCCGTGTGTTGACATTATGTTGAGATTTGGATATTACTTTTGTAGATTTTTCAGGTCAAAATACATGAAGTCTCATGTATGTTATTCGGATTTTACATCGATTAATTTGATCGCCTAGTTGTGCTTGGTTGGGTTAGGCGTGTTATTATCGATTAACTTATTGCAATTGTTTATCCAATTTTCACACTAATGGTTTTAACAAGATTTGACTAATCGAGTTGATTAATCAAATTCTTGGACTTAACGAGTTGTTAAGGTTTACATTTTGAAACTTAGTGGATTTCAAACCCTGAAAATTATTTGAACGATGATAATCCAAGTTGCATTTTCAAGAGAGTTTTAGTAAGTTGATTTCACACTTGTTTAATTTCAATCGTTTAGCTTTCTAAAAATCCCAAAAACATTTATTCTTACTTTGGCTTAGTTTAATTTTTAGTTAATCAAATCAAAACCCCCTTTTTTTATTGCTTTAATTGCATGCATCATTCAAACATTAGGCTAGTCTTAGAATCAGTTAGTACACTGGTTCCTTGAGAGTCGACCCAAGGTTGCATCCTGTATTGCAATCCTTGGTACAAATTTTATTTGACCGGTTTCCGAGGATCAATTCTTTAATTGAACGATAAGCTGCCGATCAAATTTGGCGCCGTTGCCGGGGAATCAAATTAATTGGTTCTCTAGGTTAGCCAGTGTTTGTTTTGATTTTAATTTTTGTCGTTGCATTTTGTTTGCATTGCATAATTTTATTTAATTTACTGCTCGCTTAAGTGTTTTTAGTGTTATTCTGTTTGTGATTTCATTTCGCTTTCTTTTAAGTGTTTATTCGATTGTTTTTGTTATTTGTGCTTAATTTTAAGTTAATTTCGTTTGCTTTCTTTGCTCAGGCTTCTAACTCGTCACAATGAAGTTCATATCTTCGCCATGCGAGTTCATATATTCGCCGCAGCGAAACTTATAATTTTATTCAGTTCACTGCAGCGAGTTTCTATACGTCGCAGCGAACCTGAGTGAATTGAAGCCTTGCTATCCGTTGTCGTTTTAGTGAGCTATCTTAGGTGAACTTCTCTTGTGCATGCCTCGTAGACTTAGGCTAGTTCATTTTCAACCTGAAATTGAGCGACACCTTAGACAACTTAGGAAAAACAAGAGAGAGCAAGAAAGACTTAGCACACTAGATCGACTAGAATCTGAGATGGCTGAACACCAAGAATATCCCGGTCAACCACCCCGAAATGGAGATCACGGTCTTAACGGTGACCAGGAACGCGTAGATGACAACAATGCGAATATCAGACGTAGAACCATCCGAGAAGCTACAACCTCGGACGTAAACTACGATCCTTTCACTGCTGCCTGCCCTAACTTCGACGTAAATTTCGAAGTTAAAGGTTTATTGATTAACTCCCTGCCCAAATTTCACGGTTTGGCGGGAGAGGACCCCTATATGCATCTTCAGGCCCTCACAATGATCGTCAAAGTATGAAGCACAGTAGGAGCACATCTGGACAGTCTTTGTGGAAGGTATTCCACTTGTCGTTAGAAGGAAAGGCTCGGAGTGGTATATGAGCCTCCCAAGGCATGTCGCGAATGCCTATCACAGTTGGGCCAACTTAGGAAAGCTTTTCGGAAAAGTATTTTCCAGCTTCTAGACGTCGTCGATGAGAAAGGAGATATATTCGCCAAACAAGATTATGACGAGTCCTCAGATGATTTTGGAGCAGATTCCAAGATCTGTTATCTCGGTGCCCCATCATCAAATCCCTGATGAACAATTGGTTCAATATTTTTATGATGGGGTAAAGAATCAAGAAAAAGGAATGTTGGATGCTGCGTCGGGAGGTTCGTTGATTGACCTCACCGCACCAGAAGCTTGGGCCCTGATAAAGAGGATGGCCCTAAATCATCAACAGTATAGTGTCCGCGATTCCAGGAATGTGAATGAAGTAGGAGCCATGACGGCCCAAACTAAGAGAATGGAGAGCCTGGAATCGAAAGTAGATTCCTTGGAACATCGGATAACTTTCAGTTATCCTCAATCACGCGAGCTTAAGAATTGAATGTGCATCGCCCGTCACCTTCCATCGAATCGTCGCACCTAGTTGCGAATCTTGTGGATCGGTGATGCACATTTCCAGCGTCTGTCCCGGAAGGTATGAAGAAGTGTCTGCGGTCTACCCAAGCAGACAAAATCAAAAGTGGGACCCGTACTCCAACACCTATAATGAAGGATGGAGATCTCATCCTAATTTTAATTGGAGAAGTAACGCAGAAAGAGCACCCAACCGCTTTCAGCAAGGGAGTGGAGTTGGTCAATCTACAAACCAGTTCAGGATCAACAAGTGTTGTGATCTAACAACCACCGCCACCCAAGGAGGACACTACCAATTTGCTACACAAGATGATGGCGTTGATGAAAGAGGAACGAACATCCACAAACAAATCAATTCAACGCCATCGCGAACCTCATCCAACAGACTCCGCTAAGAATGCTGCCCGCTTTAGTGCCTTGGAAAACGCATGGATCAATGGGAAAACAAGGCCGAGAACACGAACTCATATGTCACTCAATTGTCTAATAATTTGGTGACAACCAAGCTAGGAGTAAGCGGAACCATTCCTTCTAACACTGTGATTAACCCAAAGAGTTTAAATGCAATTGAGTTGAGGTGGAAAGAAAGTGCATTTCGACATTCTCAAGAAGAAGAATGCACCGAGGAAATTGAGGTTGAAGAGGCGCCTCAGAGAGAGAAGCAAGCTGTGCGATCGAGAGTGATCGTGAAGAAGAATTGTTGAGAAGAAGAAGCAATCAACAATTGAGGACAAAGAGCAATCATCGAGCATTTTAGGAAGAAAATTGATAAGGATAAATCGGCGAAATGAACGGTCAACTTAAAGGACCTCCCTTTTTCGAACTTGTATTTGATGAGCAAGAGAGTCAATGAGCTCAAACACGAAAAAGAAATCATTGACCTGTTTGGGAAGGTTGAAGTCAACGTGCCCTCGCTGGATTTGATTAAGAAAGTCTTGGCCACGCCAAGTACACGAAGGACTTGTGCACAAACAAGAGGAAATTTCGGCCGAACGAACGTGTCCAAGTAAGCTCAAATGTGTCAGCTTTATTTAAGCCCCAAATCCCGGTGAAGTTTCAGGACCCAGGATCGTTCACCATTCCTTTTGTTATAGGAAAGGTGACCATTGGAAGAGCTCTATTGGATTTGGGAGCGGCGATTAACGTAATGCCGAAATCTGTTTATGAAGCCCTGGGCATTAAGAGCATAAAGCCTACTTCTGTAGTCTTACAGTTGGCTGATAGATCCTTCCGTCATCCAGTGGGAATCATCGAGGACATCTTGGTCCAGGTGAAAGGATTAGTGTTTCTTGCAGATTTCTACGTTCTAGATATGTCTTCTGAAGTTGTGCAGGACACTTCCTTGATCCTTGGGCGACCCTTCCTTGGATCTGCGAGCACGATGATTAGCATGAAGGAAGGGGAGATCACCATGGAAGTTGGTGATCAACAAGTTAGCTTCAACATGTATGAAGCTATGAAGCATCCTCATGAAGATTATTCCTTACTGGGTGTTCACATGCTTGATGTTTCTATTGATGAAGCTTTATTCAATTTGTAGAAACTTTATATCCCGCCATCGACGATATTTTTGGAGAAAGTTTCTCTTTTGGCGATTTTACAGAGAACTGTTGGGTGCAGTATGGACATGGAGTGACTAGCAACCAAGCTGCCGAAATGAGCTTGGATATCAAGCGAGAGTCCATACCGAGCTACAAGACCCACCTTGAGTGCGGGTTTCTCTTTCCTTCATTTACTATATAATTGTGCTATGTTTTATACCAACGTGCGTATTGTTGAGCATGATTATATTGTTTAAGTGTGGGGGAGGGATTTAACTAGTAGAATTAGAGTAGTAGGTAGGATTTCCCTTTCCGTTTGAATAATTTGATTCCCCTTTATTAGCTCTGTGTTCTTCCTAATAAAACATGATTAGATTGAAGAGAATTGTTGATATGTGGATGATAAATTGAATGTTTGTGCAATTTGTGTAGGATCCATAGAATTTGTGTTTTGTTTTGGGTGATTCGCCGCAGCGAACTTCGCCATTCGCCGCGGCTCATGTAGCTTTTTTTTCTCTGTTTTATTCGCCGCGGCTAGCGACTGCCTCGTCGCGGCGAACCCTCTGAACCGTTGGATATCTCTTTTGTCCAAGGACCCTTTCCGTTTTTTTTTCCTTTCGCGCCCTTTTGTTTGCCTCTCACCCTATTTATTCTCCTTCTTCCTCTTTCTTTTTCTCCCTCATTCTCTCGTTTCTTCGCCACCTCTGTTCTCATTCCCTCCGTAGTCGTCTCCTTCAAAGTCTCCCTCCACTATCGACTCTCGTAAGCCTCTTTTCTTTGTTCGCTTTCATTTTCGTTGTTTAATGTTTAGTTATGGTACCGCAGCAGTATTTGTTAAACCGTGTGGTTCTGAGAATCGCCGTTCGCCGCGATGAACTTCATAATTCGTCGCGACTAACGAAGAAGCCCATTCGTCGCAGCGAACACCCCTGTTCGTCGCGACGAATGGATGCGGACCTCTATTCGTGGTGACTTCCGGCGTGAGTCGCGACGAGGAGGTGATTCGTATGATTTTGCGGTTAAGTTTTGTTTCTATTACTTGTAATTGCAAGAATCATGTCTCAAACTCACAATGCTAGCAGTAGCGAGAAACCTCCTCCTTTTGCTCCCTCCGCGGTTCCGTCTCGTGAGTCTCCTCCACCTGCAGTTGCCTCAGCTTCTCCCGAGGTGACCATGCTTCGAGCGGACATCCGTCGTCTTGAGACTCAAATGGAGGCTGACCGCGAGACCTTCCGCTCCATACTGAACATGATTACCACTCGTCTTCAGTCACCCGTTCCGCCTCCGGTCACGGTTGCTCCTAACTCTTTTACTATAGTTCCGCCTCACCTTCTTTTTTGTGCTCCTCGTGCTGCTGCCCCTCCCGAACCGCCCATTGAGGATGATCCTCCTGTTTAGTTTAGCATGTTCTTTCATCTTACGGTTATTTTGTTTTTGCTGTATTTTCTTTTATTCGATATCTTTTGTTCTAGGCTAGCTCTTTGAATCCTTCATGTTGCGCAACTTGTCATTTTGAGCTTCATGCTATATCCACATTTTTGTTTTGTCTATTTTTGTTTCGTTTCCTCTGTGCCCTGTTACTTTTGTCATTGTGGATAATGCCATGTTTAAGTGTGGGGGAGCCGTTCCCTTTTATATTTTGCATTGTACACCTATTAAAACTTGTGCATAATTTTATGGGCCGTTGCTTTTCTCGATAAATTTGGACTCAATCAAACATTTTTGCACTCGTTCTTTTGTGCCTTGCATGCAAAGCCCTTATAAGTTTCAAACCGATACTTGAGTTTTGTGAAAATGCTCTCCATTCTTGACGATAATTGGTTTTGGCAAAAATTTTAACTTTTGAAGTTTTCAAAACAAAGTAAATGGGAGCATGCTAACAAGGTAGCATTTAAGTTTTTAAGTTTTGAGATTGATCATTGAGACAAAACCTTGTTGGAAGGATATTCGAGCCAAAGATTTTCTTCTATATTTTGTGTGTGCATCCGCTTAGTTCATGCTTCTCTAGAACTTGTGTGGGTTTTACTCAAAGCTTGATGGACTAGATTTTGTGGATATGATAGGCGTTCTTTCTTTCAGCCCTTTCCCCAAACACTAACCCCTAAACACTGCTCCTCTTATAGCCCTTTGAGCCTTCTTCTATGAGCATTTGCATGCATTATTTTGGATAGCGTCAATAGTCGGTTTGTTCTATTTTAGTGAAAAAAAGTTAGTCTTGTTTATTCCAAAAAGGGATAATAATGTGTATTGAATCCCAAAATGGGATTAGTATCTCAAAAAAAATCAATCAAAATTTAGTTTAGTAGAGGTCTAGTTTGATTATAGATTATCGACATCGATCCTCATTTTATGCTATGCTCATATTTTTCTTTTCTCACATCATCCATTCATTTAGCCTTCCGCTCATTACAACCCTTAAAGACCTCTTGATCTTCAAATTGATAGTCCTTGTAGTGGAGAAATAAAATTGATACAAGCTTTATGGTAGGAGATGTATTAAGTAGATTGAGAGAAAATATCCTACTATACAAGTGAGTTGGCGTAAACACCATATCCCGAGTGATTCTCCGTTGTTCAATCTCTTGTGCTTAAATTCTTTCAATGTTTGTTTTATTAGCACTCTTTCAATTTGCTGCGTTCGAATTCTGATAAAGTGGATTGAGTCAATTTTGGTTGTTGTTTGAACATGGGCAGAATTTTCTTTTACTCTTGTACCTTTTTGACTCTTATAAGCTTTGTTCAGGAGTACAAAGGTTTAAGTGTGGGGGAATTTGATTGGACCAAATTTATACTATAAATTAGGCCCGTTTTCTTTAGTAATTATGCATTTGTTGACTCCTGATCTATGATTTTTATGCTTATTTTGGTCCCGCACATTGAGTTTTGATAAATTGCACATTGTCAGTATTTTGTTGTCAATTGTCATTAATTACGCATAATTTTATTGGGACAATTGATCCGCAAATGGGTTGTATTTTGTAGGACCAAAGGAGTCAACATTCAAGAAGTCAACACGCCTTGAAGATTATTTGAGGCGAACTAAGACCTCCATTCGCCGACAAATTAATGGTATTTAATTTATTATTGCGACGAGTGACTAAACTCATTCGCCATGGCGATTACAGCCATTCGCCATGGCGAATGTCGGGTAACCGGACTATAAATGGAAATTAATCCTTGTTGTGACCCGCCCATACGTATCCTATAAAACTTGCCATTTAGGGCAAAAAGAGACGGCCACACGGAGGTTAACTTCTTCTTTTCTGTCTTCTCCTTCGTTTCTAATAGTTTTGTTACTGTTTTTATTTGCGGGTTATTTGCCGCACTGCAACTCGTCTGCTTTGTTTCCGATTTCTTCATCCGTTCCATCGTCCATCATTTGTTCTTTGTATCCTTCCACATTCGTCGTTGGAATCATGAACCACGGTGATATTCCAACGGTGAAGAGTTCATCAGAGTTATGGTCGGCTAAGCGTTCCATTCTCTTGAACATGTAGCAAGGATTGGAGTTCAGAAAGCTTAATAGGGGTAATCACTAATGTCCAAGTCTAGGTATATTTATGTATAGATCCGAGTTGAGTATGCATTGATATAGCTAGGTTAGTGTGGTTAATAGTTTTAGCCGTGTGTTGACATTATGTTGAGATTTGGATATTACTTTTGTAGATTTTTACGTGTCAAAATACATGAAGTCTCATGTATGTTATTAGGATTTTACACCGATTAATTTGATCGCCTAGTTGTGCTTGGTTGGGTTAGTGTGTTATTATCGATTAACTTATTGCAATTGTTTATCAATTTTTCACACTAATGGTTTTAACAAGATTTGACTAATCGAGTTGATTAATCAAATTCTTGGACTTAACGAGTTGTTAAGGTTTACATTTTGAAACTTAGTGGATTTCAAACCACGAAAATTATTTGAGCGATGATAATCCAAGTTGCATTTTCAAGAGAGTTTTAGTAAGTTGATTTCACACTTGTTTAATTTCAATCGTTTAGCTTTCTAAAAATCCCAAAAACATTTATTCTTACTTTGGCTTAGTTTAATTTTTAGTTAATCAAATCAAAACCCCCCTTTTTTATTGCTTTAATTGCATGCATCATTCAAACATTAGGCTAGTCTTAGAATCAGTTAGTACACTGGTTCCTTGAGAGTCGACCCGAGGATGCATCCTGTATTGCAATCCTTGGTACAAATTTTATTTGACCGGTTTCCGAGGATCAATTCTTTAATTGAACGATAAGCTGCCGATCAGGCGGCCATGAAAGCGGATGGGGAAACTATCCGGGAACTCGAGAAGATGAAGACTCCCTCCAAGGATAGGAACCCCAATTTATATTGTCGTTTCCACAAAGACATCGGTCATGACACGGAAGATTGCCGGCAATTGAAGAGAGAAATCGAATTCCTCATTCAAAAGGGAAGATTGGGCCGATTTGTGAAACACGAGCCAAATGCTGATCGAGACAACGAGCGTAAGACTGGTCGGCCCGACAACAGACGACAATATTGGAGACAGAATGACAGAAACGATGGAGGGAGGCAAAATGCGAATACAGGCGATCGACGAGAAGAAAGAGAACGATTAAGGGCAAGAGGCGACAAAAACGATGGACAACAAGATGACCGACCGACGGGGGTCATTAAAATAATATTTGGTGGAAATGTAGCGGGGGGATCCACTGCTAAAGGGAGAAAGAGATATGCCAAATAGGTCGGCAGAGACTCATCAACCAAAAGAGCGAGGGAGAACGACGGGATGATATCGTTCGACGAGTTTGACCTTGATGGTGTAAGTTGTCCTCATGATGACGCTCTCGTTGTAAATCTGAACATGGACGGCTACGAGGTGAAGCGTGTGATGATTGATACGGGCAGCTCGGTCAACCTGTTGTATTATGATGCCTTCAAACAAATGGAGGTACTAGAAGATCGACTACTGCCTATAGAAGGACCTATCAAAGGGGTAACTGGAGCATCAGCCTATCCGTTTGCCCGGGTTTGTTTGAAAGTAAAATTCGGGCAAAGGCCGCGTCAGATTGAGAAGGACGTTGAGTTCTTAGTTGTAAAGTTTCAAGGGGCGTACAATGCGATTATTGGGCGAGCTACTCAAAACGCCCTGAGAGCGGTCGTCTCCACCTACTACCAAGCGATGAAATTCCCAACGTCCCATAGAGTCGGTATTATCAGGGGACAGCAGAGAATCGCTAGAGAGTGTTACTTAGCGGAAACAAAAACATTAGACGGGGCAGTAGTCCTGACGAGCTCTCTTGATGTGAGAGCCGATGAGGAGACGGATAGGATGAACCCAGTGGAAGAAACGCAACGGGTCATACTAGACGAAGCCGATCCCTCTAAATTCACAAATCTAGGTTCCGAGCTCCAGAAGGACCTAGTTAAAGAAATCACAGGATGTTTGGTAAAAAACAGATCGGTCTTCGCTTGGGTACCGAGCGACATGCCTGGAATTTTTCGGTCGGTCGCATCGCACTCCCTTGGTATCCGACATGACTACAAACCGATTAGACAAAAGAAGCGATGGCATAGCAAAGAGCGACAGGAGGTGATCGAGAAAGAGATAGAGAAACTGCTCGAAGCCGGGTTCATCCGAGAAGTCAAGTACCTTGAATGTCTCGCCAATGTGGTTTTAGTGAAAAAGAAGAATGGGAAGTGGAGAATGTGCATCGATTTCACCGACCTGAACAAAGCATGTCCAAAGGACAGCTTCCCCTTGCCCAAGATCGACCAGTTAGTAGACTCCACTTTCGGACATGAACTCTTGAGCTTCTTGGATGCTTTCTCGAGCTACCATCAAATTCAGATGAGTCTCGAAGACGAAGAAAAGACTGCCTTTATAACCGACCAAGGCACATTTTGCTATCAAGTAATGCCGTTCGGCTTGAAGAATGCGGGGGCTACATATCAGCGGCTCGTCATGGAAGTTTTTAAGGAACAGATCGGTCGGTCGATCGAGGCCTATGTAGACGATATGGTGGTCAAAAGTAAGACGACCGCGGAGCATGTGGGCGACCTCAGAGAGGTCTTCCAGACCCTTAACAGATTTCAGATGAAGTTGAACCGGGAAAATGCGTCTTTGGTGTAGCATAAGGAAAATTCCTAGGGTTCATGATTACTCAACGGGGGATTGAGGCTAATCCAGAGAAGATCGAAGCCATCATCCAAATGCCCTCGCCGTAATGCTTGAAAGAAGTACAAATATTGACCGGTCGGATAGTCTCTCTAAGCAGGTTCATTTCCAGATTGGGAGACAAGTGCCTCCCATTTTTCAAAGTTCTAAGGAAAGCAAATGTGACCCAGTTCCAGTGGACGGATGAATGCGAGAAAGCTTTTCGACACTTAAAGCAGTACTTTTCTAGCTCGCCTATCCTACAAAGCCCAGTTGAGGGGGAGAATCTGATTTTATATTTGGCAGTTACAGAAGGGTTGATCAGTGCAGTACTTGTTCGATCGGAGGGAAAGGAGCAGCGCCCAATCTACTACATCAGCAAGGTGTTGATCGGACCAGAAACGCGGTATACGCCTATAGAAAAACTAGCCCTCTCCTTGATAACGGCGGCCCGGAAGTTAAGACCTTACTTCTAAAGTCATACCATCGAGGTATGGACCGACCAACCCCTCAGGCAGTGCCTTCAAAAGCCCGAAACCTCGGGTCGACTAGTAAAGTGGACAGTAGAGCTGGGGGGGTTCGACATACAATATAAGCCTCGGACGATGATTAAGGCACAGGTGTTGGCAGACTTCATTGCAGAAATGAGTCAGCCTAGCTCGCAGGATGAGCAATACCCTGCCTGGAGCTTATTCGTTGACGGGTCATCTAACGCTAAGGGATGCGGAGCAGGAGTAGTGTTGGTTAGCCCGCATATTGAAGAAAAGGTGGAGTACGCCCTTCGACTAGAATTCAAGGCCTCCAATAACGTGGCAGAATACGAGGCTCTGATAGCTGGCCTCCAATTGGCCAAGGAAATGGAAGTAAAACATCTCAAGGTATATAGCGATAGCCAAGTGGTGGTCGGCCAAGTTACTGGACAGTATGAAGCAAAGGGGAACAACATGATCAAGTACCTGGAGTTGGTAAAGCAGGAGTTAAGTAGTTTCGAACAGTACTCGATCAGCAGGATAGAGCGAACTCAAAATGCTAAAGCGGATGCGCTCTCCAAAATGACGTCCGACCGAGATGCCTTAAACAATGTTCTGGTCGAGCGACTAGACCGGCCTAGCATTCAGAAAGCCAAGGAAGTTCTCGACGTAAATGCCGATCGATCGAGCTGGATTGAGCCGATCAGACGATATCTCCTAGAGGGAACACAACCAGAGGAGACCTCGGAGGCCAAAAAGCTGAGAATAAAGGCAGCCAAGTATCCGATCGTTAATGGCACCCTATACAAGCAATCTTATGATTGGCCATTGCTGCGATGCTTGAGTGAAGAGGAGGCAGAATAAGCAATGGCCGAAGTCCACGAAGGAATGTGTGGAAATCACGTAGGAGACAGAATGTTGGCTCACAGGCTGATCAAACAGGGGTACTATTGGCCGACAATGAGGAAAGACTGCCAGAAGAAGGTTGATCGATGTGAGGCTTGCCAGAAGAACAGCAACCTATCTCATCAGCCAACCGAGAGGATGCAAATCGTGAGTCATCCTATCCCTTTTACTCAATGGGGGATGGATATACTGGGGCCTTTCCCTCTCGGTCCTGGACAGAAGAAGTTCCTGTTAGTGGCGGTGGAGTACTTCACCAAATGGGTAGAAGCGGAAGCGGTCGCTACAATTACCGAGCAGAAGGTGGAGAACTTCGTGACGAAAAATATACTAACCAGTTTTGGGATGCCTATGGTGTTGGTTACGGATAACAGTCGGCAGTTCGACAATGATAAGTTCAGAGATTTTTGCGACCGACTAAAGATCAAGCTACAGTTGACCTCAGTAGCTCATCCCTAGAGCAACGGTCTCGTATAGAACACCAACAAAAAGATAATGAGTGCTCTCAAGAAGCGTCTAGACGGCCGGAAGACCTGGGTGGAAGAACTGGATGAAGTGTTGTGGGCATACAAAACCACACCTAACGGAGCTACAGGGGAAACCCCTTTCAGAATGACCTTCGGGGCAGAGGCCCTAGTTCCAGTAGAAGTGGTGTTGCATAACCAGAGGGTGTCGAGCTATGAAGAAGAGCGGAATAATAAAGCCCGCCGAGCAGAACTCGTACTTCTTAGTGAAGACAGGGATAGGGAAGCCGCTCGTTTGGAAGCTGTCAGACAAAAAGCAACAAAGTTCTACAACAGAAGAGTAAAGCTGAGGGACGTAAAGGTCGGGGGGTACGTCCTACGAAAAGCCGAGGCGGCTGGGAAACATCCTGGAAAGCTCGGACAAGCATGGGAAGGACCCTACCAGATCGTCAAGCAAGCCGGGCATGGTTCTTATATCCTACGCTATGCGAATGGGAAAATTCTACCGAGGCCATGGAACTCTCGAAATCTGAAGGCGTTCTACCAGTAGATAAGTTTCATTTTAGTTAATGTTTGTTCAATACTGTTTTTGTACAAAACCTGTAGGTACCTTTCTCCTGTCCCTGCCAGACAGGTTTTTTAACAGCCCACGCCCTCATTATCATTAATAAAGGGGTTTTCGAATTTCCTGGCAAGAAAAAATTTCATTTGGAAAAGCGCAGAAAATCCCCTCAACCATTGCACGGCCTCGACATGGATCGACTACGGTCGGTCGGGTCGTCAAGACAAGATCCTTGGGACCCCTCGCCCGGCATTAATATAGATCGACTACGGTCGGTCGGGTTGGCAAGACAAGATCCTTGGGACCCCTCGCTCGGCCTCTACACGGATAGACTACAGTCGGTCGGGTCACCAAGACAAGATCCTTGGGACCCCTCGCTCGGCCTCTACACAGATCGACTACGGTCGGTCGGGTCGCCAAGACAAGATCCTTGGGACCCCTCGCCCGGCATTAATATAGATCGACTACGGTCGGTCGGGTCGCCAAGACAAGATCCTTGGGACCCCTCGCTCGGCCTCTACACAGATCGACTACGATCGGTCGGGTCGCCAAGACAAGATCCTTGGGACCCCTCGCCCGACATTAATATAGATCGACTACGGTCGGTCGGGTCGCCAAAACAAGATCCTTGGGACCCCTCGCTCGGCTTCTACACAGATCGACTACGGTCGATCGGGTCACCAAGATAAGATCCTTGGGACCCCTCGCCCGGCATTAATATAGATCAACTACGGTCGGTCGGGTCGCCAAGACAAGATCCTTGGGACCCCTCGCTCGGCATTAATATAGATCGACTACGGTCGGTCGGGTCGCCAAGACAAGATCCTTAGGACCCCTCGCTCAGCGTCGACATAGATCGACTACGATCGGTTGGGTCGCCAAGACATAGGGATGGCAACGGGGCAGGTATGCCATCCCCCGTACCCGCCCCCATCCCCGTCGGGGATTTGTTTGGCACCCCCATACCCGTACCCGTTGGGGGTTTGATCCCCATCGGGTACCCGTTTACCCGCCTTTTTTTTTAAGATAAGCTTATTTAATATGAATGGATTATTTGTTTTTCTTTTAAATTTTCATGCTACATTCATACATACATACTGAATTTAACATAAAAGAAACGAGTAAACAGAGATTATAAATTGATAGTTAGTACAAATCCAAGAGTGAATTAAAAAAAAGACAACAAATTAAAATAACATACATTAGTTTTAATGGAAATTCCAAAACATAAAAAGCAATAGAACTTGATGAGATCCTTGTATTGTAATTGAAGGTTCTGCTCGAGGATGCCATGAAACTTGATAGATCGACATATGCTTTGAAATTTCTGCATTGTACTTGAAGAGCATAAATTGCAAAAATTAAATTTAACAACATGTACATGTTAACTAGCACTTAGTTACTTTTTCTTTTCTTTTCTTTTCTTTTTTTTTGAAAATAATCAATTAACATATCTTTAATTGAAATGTTTGTTTCCGATTTAAAGCTAACCATGCAATTTGTATATAAAAGGAAAAAAGTGTGTTACCTCTTTATTGCATTTGCACTATTTCTTGAACGTTAAGCATTTGTTGGACCACTTGCCTATCATTAAACAATAACAATTATTAGTCATTCACACTAAAAAATAAAAATTGTTATTTAAATTAATGGATTATGAATTGCTAAAAATACCTCACTAACATCCTCATCATACTCAATAGTGCGACAATATGCATTCGTCTCATCAGAACATGTTACTATAAAAACAACCACAAAATAAAGGATTCAATTAATATATATAATAATAACTTAATTATTTCATTGAATTTCATTCAAATAAAGATAAGAATCACCTTTATTTCACTCCACAACCAACTTTGTGCACACATCAACGCTTCTAAAGTCTTGGGATGAAGCCGACTACGGTGTGGACTCACCAACCTTCAACTTTGCTAAGCGGACTCTGAAGCTACAGATTGAAACTGGTATAGCTAACACATCTCTTGCCAACTTCATCAAGAGTGGATACTTTACCCCATTAGTTTTCCACCAACTTAAAATATCAAAATTTTCTGTTCTTTGTAACACTTTTTTCTCTAAATAATGATCCAATTCTGTTTTCGCAAACAAACTACTCTCTCCTTCAAGAGCAACTTCCTCATCAAAACTTTGGAGAAATCCTTCATTAGCATCTCTATTATACCCTAAAGTAGATGAAACTTCACCATTATAAGAAGGTGAATCCCTCATTCTATACTCTTCAAACAAATCATAGCAAACATTCATAGTTTTTTTGACTTCATCAACATATAAGTACTCTCCATAAATTCTTTTAAAACAATATTCTAATAGTTTGGTCTTGTACCTTGGATCCAATATGACTGCCACTCCCATGATTCCATGAATGTCAGACCAATACTTTTTATACTTGGCCAACATATTTCTTGCCATGCCTTGAATCGCCTCAATTGGAGACTCACACCATTTTTCCAATGAGCTTCTAATTTCACAAATTTTAGGGAAAACAATATTTGCCGTTGGATACTTTGTACCTGAGAACATCTCGGTCACAGAATGGAACAATCCTAACTTCTCGCAAACCATTCCTGCAAGTCTCCAATCCTCTTCAGTTGGCAAATCTTTGTATAATGGTTCACGCTGTTTCAAACGATTAAAGACATCCTTGTATATCAAAGCAGCATTAAGCATTGAATATGTGGAATTCCACCGGGTCTTGCAATCAAGAACCAATTTTTTGGTACTTGCAATGCGTAATTGTCGCATCGCTTCTTCAAACTTCTGCTCCCTTTTTGGAGATGTTGTCCAAAACACCACACTACCTCTAATCCTTTCTATACCCTTGCCAATGACAAGCAAACCATCTTGAACGATCAAATTTAAAGTGTGGGCACAACAACGCATGTGAAACAAAGACCCATTCAACATAAGTGAATCAAGAGAAATCTTCTTTGTGATATCACTAATGATAGCTTCATTAGTCGTACAATTATCAACCGTCAAAGTTGATAACTTTCGATCAATGTTCCAATCCAAAATGGTATTAAATAAAACATTGGTAAGAACTTCATTAGTGTGTGGACAAGGTACATATATGAACCTATATTATATAAGTAAATAAACAAGAATTAGATAATTAATATTGTCAATTAATGATTATTAACTGATCAAAAACAATATTGTTGGCATTATTAATATGCAATTAGATAGAAATAGCAAACATAGACAAATGTGATTCAAAAAAAGAGGAAAGCAAATTAATACCTCATGATACGACTTTGTAATGTCCACTTATCATCGACGAAATGAGCGGTGATAGCCATAAAACCCTTTTTTTGATTACTAGAAGTCCACATATCCGTAGTTAAGGCAATCCTACTACAATTTGCCTCGAACAAACTCAAAGTCTTCACCCTTTCGTAGTCATATATCCTTAAGATATCGCTTTTCACGGTATTTCGTGAGGGAACCTTAAACAAAGGTCGCAAACCAGTGAGAATATTGGCGAAATCCGTGATGCTCGACCATAACCAAAGGATACTCATGTATTATAATCATCTTGGCAAGGTCATCCCTTGATTTTTGTTGATCAAAAAGATAATTTGCCACCGCATTTGTTTGTTGCACTAAAACTTGTTGTCGAACATCTTGAAATTTTTTTCGAGGACAACTCTTTATGTGATCATGCAAGTGTTTAGTTCCACTTGAGCTTTTGTTAGAAAGTTTTTTCTGACAATAATTACAAATGGCCTTCTCATCTTCCCCTTCAATTTTCACCTTTTTGAAATGATTCCAAACAACCGATGTTAATCTTCTTTTACGTGTATCTTCAACATCTTGTACAACCTCTGAAGTTGGAGTGGGTTCCTGACTCGTACTATTTGGTGAGCTGACCGAAGGAGAGAGGTCAGTAGGAATGAGAGGACTATCCATAGATATAGGATTTTGAGAAATACTCTCACTCGAGTTCATTGTAATCCAAAAAAAATTAACCCAAATTACCTGCACAAGTATCCAATCAAATTATCATCCGAAAGGTATTGATAATACTTTATCTAATGAAGGAAATTAAAAAATAATTAAATCCCACAACATACATGTGCACGGGATCAAAGCAATTATTTTTTAAATGTTTTGATCATCATGTAAGTAGCATAACTAGCAATTAACCATGAACTTATATAATTCATTAAGTACTAAAAATTCATAGTATTGTATATAATTTCTTAAATATTTCTGTCAGCATCTGATCAATTATTATTTTTTGGTCTCACAAATCATTTAACGATTGATTAGAGAATCACAATCACAAGCATAAATCATAAAATAAAATAAAATAACAACTTAAACATGATTAAAGTGAATTTGAGAGAGAAAAATTAAGAATTGAAAAAAATGATCTTGAATTTGGTTTCTGAATGTTATCTACGTGTTCTTCGTCTTTCTTATATGTTTTCTTCCTCGACAGAAAGTCTCAAAACTATGTTAAAAAGTTCTGAGTCATGTTGTTCCTGCAAGCTCTATTGTCGAATGGTGAGTTTGTTCACTTGTGTGATGGTATGAGCCAGACCGAGATCCCTAATCTTTACATTAAAATATGAATCCAACAATGTGTCCCTAGCTTTGATGTCTCGGTGAAATCCTCGCTTCTCACAATCTTTGTGATGTTATTCTAATATACTTGTCCCCCTTCGGTTATCACACACACTAACCCTCTTTTCCCAGCTCACGTTTCTAGCATTTATATTAAATCCCACAACATACTTTCATCGTAGGACTACACTTGGGCTGCACTAGGTAAGCTTTTACAATACTTATTAATCAAAGGAATTAACGTCACACGTAGACAAAGATCGATAGCGGCGCCTGGCGACTCGAACAACGTTGTTTGTTGCACCAAAAATAACCTGGTATGAACGACGTTAACGAACCTGGTATGATGAAGACAACCTTGTGTGAAGACAACACAAGACACAAGCTGACGTGAAGGAGCAACTGAGCCTGAAAGTAGGTTGTTTGTTGCACCAAAAATAACGAAACGCTGACGTGAAGGAGCTAGCGTCAGTCGTCAGTACGAAGAAAACAGATGGAACCAGTGAACCACGAAGAACTTGAGAAAACAAGGAGGCGAGAGTCGGCTGGAAGCATGGAAAACCACGAGGAATTTGGAAAGTTTTAACAATTATACGACCTTTCGTAATAAGGAAGAATACCAGGTCAACTAAATATTTTTTTTAATAACTCATAAAAATATTATGAGCCATATTAGCTATGTCCAAGCCAATAAAAATATTTTTTTTGTAATTACTATATAACGGGTTAACGGGTATGAGGGTGGTATCCCCATATCCGCCCCGATACCCGATGAGTATTTTTGGTAACCCCCCATACCCGCCCCGATACCCGACGAGTATTTTTGCTAACCCCCCATACCCGCCCCACGGGTAAAAATTTGTTCCCCATACCCGCCCTCGTTCGGATAATTTTATCGGGTACCCATCGGGTTTGGGTACAATTGCCATCCTTACCAAGACAAGAGCCTTGGGACCCCTCGCTCGGCCTCTACACAGATCGACTACGGTCGGTCGGGTCGCCAAGACAAGATCCTTGGGACCCCTCACTCGGCCTCGATATGGATCGACTACGGTCGGTCGGGTCGGCAAGACAAGATCCTTGGGACCCCTCGCCCGGCATTAATGTAGATCGACTATGGTCGGTCGGGTCGCCAAGACAAGATCCTTGGGACCCCTCGCTCGGCCTCTACACAGATCGAATACGGTTGGTCGGGTCGCCAAGACAAGATCCTTGGGACCCCTCGCTCAGCATTAATATAGATTGACTACGGTTGGTCGGGTCGCCAAGACAAGAGCCTTGGGACTCCTCGCTCTGCATCGATCGACCACACTCACCCCGGATCCTAAGATAAAACCTAGGATCATCCAACCTCATAATCGCTCGACCTAAGTCACCTGTTCGATGCGCAACGAATACACCCGTTCACAATTCGCTACTTAAAGAGATAGTCTAACCCTAAATGCAAAGGAGGTAGTGAAGAACACACTTCCATTCATTAGAATCAAAAGTTCTGGTCACAAGCCCGACCAGATGAGCTTTACAAGAGGGAACAATCACCCCGATACTTCGGGAGGAGAAAAGGAAGAACTAACAACCGGGTCAGCAGAGGAAGGGTCGACGGCAGGATCGACCAAGAGAGAAGAAGGGCCGAAAATTGGAGCAGGAGGAGCTGACAGTGAAGGGACAGCCTCTTCTTTTTCTTTCGAGTTGAGATCTAACTCTTCGTCCGGAACAACGGTCCGCTCCCCGACGACCCTCTCCTTGATTCCCTCCAACGAAAGGCCGAGAGCAGGAAGCAGCGACTTGGCATATTCTTCAAACGAAGGTCGCTCTGACCCATCGGGAATGTGAACCTCATGGCACTTTTTTAGGACCGAAAGGGTTACGTCGCAGGCGAGCTCTAGGCATTCCGCATTCAGATTTCTTCTCTTCCACCGTTTGATTCTTTGCCTCTTGACAGAGCACCGCAACCCCTTCAACACATCCTCGGTCCTATGCCTACCCTCCACCGCTGTGTGGCAATCCTCGAGGTACTTCTTACCAAGCTCCCGCTCCTTCTCCACCATTCCCTTTAGCTCGTCATTTGCTACGACCAGCTGCTTCCTCTCCTCCTCCCCCGTAGTCAATTGAATCCTCAAGACGCCCATCGCCTCCTCCTGGGATTTCTTCTCCTCCTCCAAGGAAGAGTTCTGAGCTCGGAGGAGGTCTCTCTCTTCCTCCACCCCTGAAAGCTTGTCTCATGAAGGTCCTGGACTTTCCGGTCCAGAGCCTCCAGACGCTGCACCACCCCGAAGGACATCACCGCACTCCGTATACTGCTGCGAAGGAGTTGAGATCCCAGCTCCAGATTACTCTTTTTGTCCATGGTCTGCTCGTCTGCTAGGGGAACAATCCTCTCGACAATATGGCGGGACACTTCGAGGTCCCCAATCGAGGCAGTTTTGGCCAGCTTGATCAAAGACTCCCACTGCTCGGTGTTGGTCGCTCGACCTTTCCCCTTGCCCTTCTTCTCTTTCTCCTTCCCGCCTTGACCAGATGGGCCGGATGGTAGATCACCAAGCCGGACCAATCTTCTCCTCTTAAGAGGAGGATCCACTTCCTCCTCCTCCTCTTCCGCACTCTTTCGACCAGATTAGGCGATACGATCGGCAACAACGCCGACTCCGCAGGACTGTCCTCAGCAGGTGAAGGGGCCAGCAATATTGCAGAACGGCCGAGCTCCACCAACCAGCCTCCGCCTCTTTCCCCTTCTTTTTCCCCGCGGTCTGTTTTTTGGATTTAAGAGGAGCGGCGGGCCCGACATAATCCTCTATTCTCACCATGGTTGCACAGCAATAAACACAAGTCAGAAGGATAAAGCAATAATCAAAACGCAGTAAGTAACTCAACTGTGAGGGGTCAACCAGACAAGGCAGTTTCCTCTCTTAGCCCACTAATCCGTGGTGGGGGGTCGAGTAAAAAGGAATCAGCCGAAGCTCCCTTAAAATATCCCTGGACGAGCCGAGCAAAGTCTTATCGGCCAAGCTCTTTAATACGTCCGACCACCTCCCACTCCTCTCTACTAAGGGATATGCTCGACACGTCGTTCCACTGCTCAGCCAAAGGATACCTCCACGGCCGGTACTCGAAGGAGGATCCTGGGGATTTCACAAAGAAGTACTTAGTCCGCCAGGAAGAGACTTTCGAAGCTGTCCCGGCCGGGCGATATCGGGCGTCTTTATACTGCAGAGAGGGGATCCCGGCACCAGAGCTCGGACTCTGGCTCATCCTCAAAAAATGATGCAAAATGCCAACAGAAGGCGAACGATCGAATTGATGGCACAGCAACGCCAGACCATTAATAAACCTCCAGATATTCGAAGGAATTTGGCTTGGCATCAGCTGATAGGCCGCGCACACCTCGTCGACGATCGGGACGTATGGAAGCCTCATACCACCGACAGAGAAAAAGCTATCGAAAACGGAAAAATATCCACTCAAGTTGCTGTGGATTCGCTCGTTCCTCAGGGCCAGCCGGGGCTCCCAGGACTGAGGGATGTTATATCTAAGTATTGACCGATTCAACTCCCCCACGGTCATCGTTGATTCATTTCTCGGCGGCGCCTCCACAACCAACCCATCCTTCCTTTCTCTCGTCGATATTTCTTCAACACCTTCCACCATACTCCTAGAACTGGCCGTCGACATGCGTACCAAAAAGAGAACTTTTGGAATAGAAGACTTTAGAGGAGGAGACGAGAAAAAAGGACGTACCTAGTTAGTGATTTGAGACGGAGAAATCGGACGACGGTTGAAAGAAATTTTCGGGAACTGAGAGCAAGAAATACCAAATGAAAGCAGAGTGGAGGAAAGAACGAAATAAACACGAAGAAAACCAAACAGCTCGTTGATCCTGAGCATTTATAAGGGAACAGTTGAATGAGCAATCCAATCGAAGCGCGACGTGTGGAGTAAATCTGAGCTACGCCTGAACACGCGACATAATCCGAGCCAGGGATAATTAGGGTTATTCAAATTCTGGAGCAGCGCGACAGTTGAAAAGACGCACATGACAGTTGCACAACAGTTACAATGACGATTCGTTTCAGATTCTGAAGATCTGCCAGAAGGCACGCGCCGTCAGTACTGATTAAGTGAAGTACCCTCATGCGCTCAGCGCAAGCGTTCGCCCGAGCTCCACTGATACGAACTGTCCCGCAATAAAAGCTGATACCGATCGATCAGGACATTCGACCGATCGATCCCAACACTGGCAGCGAAGTATCACTCGTTACCCGACCGATCGGGCATACCCTGAGCTATCCCCCGGACGAGCTATAAAATCCTAACATACTCCTTCGACCCTTCTCTTCGCTCAGACTCGAGGAGTAGGGGACTTATGGTCGGGTCGGTCGTGCTGGGCTCGAACCCAGTCATAATGACGTGTGGGCCGATCGGTCCAATTTTCAAAGAACAGTCTTATACATGTTGGCTATACCCAACCTAGGTCCAACCCACGATCTCCTTGACCCATCCGTAGGAGAAAGTCTCCCATGCACACACGTAAAGGCTTAAACCTAGTTGTTGCTTCGTATATAAGGAATAATTCCACCATAACAGAGGTACGCAATCATAACCTAGTCTTCTCTGCGTATAACAATCTCACCTTCACCAAAAAGACTGACTTGAGCGTCGGAGGGGCTAATTGGGACACAACCCCCAACGTGCCTTCTTTGTTTTGCAGGAACCTTCAAGTCGAAACTACAACAAAAAGTAGCCAACTCCATGGATCCAAACGGTAACGTTCAGTTCCGCCAGAATCCGGCAGAACCAAACTTAAATTGGAATATATTGATTGATTGAAAAGAATCCCATACCTCAATTCAAACTATATCAAAACTCGTTACATTCAATACACAATCATTTATAAAAATTACTAAGATGTTATAACAATTGTAACTTCAGTGAAAATATAAATACCATCTCTGAGGATAAATCATGCCTTATCTCAATATAAACTATACTCGTATTATATTTCTTCAATACCATATCTTTGTAAAAAGTACCATCATTTGTTACAGATAAGTAACACCTACACTTTATAATGGTAATAAAATGACTCAAGGTAAAGAATGCCATCTCATAATAGAAATTATACCAAAACTCAATACATTTAATACCACAAATATAATGAAAACCTAGCATGATGTGTTTAAAATAAGTAACTTGACTTCAGGTGAAAAGTTAGAATACCATCTTTAAGTACAAACAATACCATATATCAATAAATTATAAGAGTACTATATTTTCTCATACCACGCTTGTATAAGGAAGATATACACTTTTAAATGATAATATATTGATTGAAGAAAAATAATAATATGGCTAAACACACACTATATATACTAGTACTTAATACATTCAATATCACATTTATGTACAAAATTACCAGGACATAATAATAAAAGTAACAACTCTAATGAAAATGATAATCTCGTCTCTAAGATCAAACCATGCCCTTCTTTAATATAAATTATACTATTTATAGTTATTTAATATCATGTTTATGATTAAAAAACCATAATTCCTTACAAATAAGGCAGTCATACAATTTTAAATAGAATATATTGACTGAATGGGAAGAGTGCCATACATCAAAAAATATAATGGGAATCATTACATTAAATACCACAACTACTTCTAAAATTATAATAATACAATAACAATAAATACCAGCTACAATGAAAATGGGAATACCATGATTGAGTAAAAATAATACTAATTGTCAATGTAAAAAACATGGATTGGTACACACTTGTGTAAAAAACATGGATTGTCTGTTTTATAATCCCAGCTCTTCAGTTATGAGCATCCAACCCTTACTATAAAATTTGGCAATTTAAATATATATTGGTTTTGACTACTCCTCATTTGTTGTCTTTCACTCCTTTTAGGATATGGAATCCCTTACTTCAGTGTGCTCAGGTGGTTACTAGCTGTTAACCATCTAGTTTTCATTTATGGTGAGAAAATTCTCCAGGCCTCTTATTACTATGTTCATTATATAATGCAATATTATGTTATATAGAATTTGCTCGTGTCTAAGACTCCTCCTAGAATACACTAGCATTTCTTTCTCTCAATAAAAAATATATTATTGCTGCAAGGCTCATCTATGAACGAAGAAGGTTAGGGTTATGATTACGTACCTCTGTTATGGCATAATTATACCTTATATATGGAGTGGAAGCTAGGTTTAAGTTTTTACGTCTGCATGGAAGACTTCCACCTACGAACGAGCTGTGGATGTATTGACTGAGCTTGGGCCTGACATATCCAAAAGGTATAAGACTGATGCTTGAAAGATGGACCGATCGGCCCTTGGGCTGTTATGTCTGGATTCGGGTCCAGCATGACCGACCCGACCAAGTACAATCATTTAATATTCTTTCCATCTTTAGAAATTTCAATCCTTGATCTTATTATGCTATTTATTTATTAGCACAATTAATTCAGATAGTTTTTTCATATCACAATTGGTGAATAAGAATTTCTTGTTTTATACCGTTTTGTAGAAGTCAAATAACCTCAAAATTTTCGTGAGCTCCTTACATTGATAGGAATTGCTCCCACACATTTATAATGCCTTTTCAGAGTAATTAAGTTTTCCTTGATGATAATTGTGGTAGGGCAGCTTAGGCAAAAGCTCTATTCATATGCATAAAAGCAAGTCAATAAACTTCAGCTTTTTCCCGTCTGGGACACTTCTCCAGAAAAAGTGAGGGGCCCTGTGAGAACGTATTATTGATTCCAGTACATGACATCTATTCAAAAGTTATGTGTCGAGGCTTGTTACTCAGGTGTGTGAAATAAGATTTAAGCCCTTCTCTTCCCTTAAAATTCATTCCGGATATTACACCTCTAACAAAAAAATTTAAATGTACCAGATCACAGTTTACGCTGCTATCCTTTCAAATTTTTCACAAAAGGCAAATTTCTCGTAACATTTTATTTTATAAAATTCAAATCATGTAATCAAATTCAATAATAGAGATAGATTAAATATGATCTATTATGGTACTCAAGAAAAGTCAAAGGAGTTGGAACTTGGAACTCATTGGCAAATTTATATGGTGTGGAAGCCTTCCTCAAATGGTTTTCCAGCTAAACTGATCTATGGAGCAATTGTGGTTGAAACAAAAAGTGCTGACGCTCCTATGTAATGCACCCCTTCATTCTTTATTTATTATGGTCTCTGGGGCTAACATGCAAAGTCCACATTTTTCCCCCCTCCAAGCCTGTGCATAGTATGTTATAGACCAGTTCAAATCAGAACTCTGCAATTCTATTGCAGTTCGCCTTCGCACTCATGCATGTACGACGCATCACAACTTCTCAAGTTTCTCTTACTTCAAGAATCTGCACATGCATTCCATCTAAGAGTTGCTTTTAAACAAGTTCTTTCATTTTTGTTTATAATAACTAATTACGTGTTCAAGAAAAAAGTGGAAAAGAGTTTTATTATCCATCTAATTATAACTCTTAACCCTCAATTATTAATGTCTCTGTTTGTTGACTATCATTCTTTGTCTACCAAGGAGTTGGAATCTCTAAGCATAGCAAGAGTTCACCTATATAAAACGTCGTGAGGGCATAATTATCTAGGAGGAAATAAGACCTTTTTAAAAAACTTTAATTTCAAGTTATGGACATACAAATCATTATGCAATGGTAAAATTAATAATCACACATCGATAGAAGTCGTAAAGTCTCAATTAGTGGAGAATATGGTCCTTTTAATGTGACCTCATCCTGTAATGGGTATGATTTGCTTTGATGGAATGCGGGTAACTTCTAAAATGGCAACATACAGGTAAAAGAGGGCATGTGCTAGGAAAGAAAAAAGCACTGTAAATTAACCAGAAGACTCAAACGTCCTATCAACAATATTTATTCTTGTTTTTTTTTGTTGAATTAACTTCCTATTAACAGGTTCTTGGACGTGATTTGTGAGGCATGTCAGTGATTTGAATACTGTAATCCAATTGTGCTATGGCAGGTAGATGTCAAGTTTAACTGCATGCCGTGATTAGACTGCACTAAGTCCAAGATATGTGAATCAGTAGATATAAAAGTCATAGATTCAGAGTGTGCTAGCTAGCCAACTCCATATTTGACTATTCATAAGGACAAAAGAAATAGTAAATATCTTGAAGATTAAATTATAAAAGAATGTGGAATTGCTCGTCTGGTCATTACTTCCTGCTTATTTCCTAATTGTAAGATGGAAGCTAAAATATGACCAAAGCTTGTATGAATGGTTCCATTGTATATTAGCATTCTTGAATGATTGCCAATTTGCCAATTTGCAACTTGTTATAATAATGGATTAATGCTATAAGTACTCACATTTTTTTCATCAGAAAATTATATCCATTGTCAATTAATATATAAATAATGGACAATTGATTATTTAACCGCATCAATTACTATATTATTTAACCGCATCAAGTTTTGGCTTAATTTCAGGGCTATCTTCGCTACAAAATAGGCTTTAAACAAAATCAATTGTTTCTTCCTCATAGTTAGAGGATCAACGAGTGGTCCAAAAATAAAAAGGGACCTCTCTATGACCCACCACCACCACCACCACTACCAACCACTACGTTGGCACTACAAACTTTAATGATGTAATGTTGTCCATAATGCATAATGCATAATGCCCAGTTGATGTATGTGACTGCTAGCTTTCATATATGAAATCTTGAGTGTAAATTAATCTTTTATGGTTAGAACTTTTTGTCAGTTCCTCACTTGAGATGGTGGCATGAACTGATTAATTATTAAGCATCTAACTTCACCAGCTTTGGATCATTATCCTGTAAATAAACCTTTTCATGAGTTTATATTTATTCCTTCCCAAGCATATCTAGGTTTGTGTCATGATCAGGAGACGTAATCTACTCTTCATAATTCTAATCAAATAAAATCACGAGGGCACCATTAATATAAGATTCAGTACATCACATCTTCCTAATAATTGAAGAGATCTTATTGCGCAGGTCACGATTTTATTAGTAAATATTATCGTCGTGTAACTGGTTATGATCCAAACAGTCTAACTTAACTTGTACTGGGCACGACAACAGGTGCTCATTGTCATTGAAGAGGACCAGTCACCGTGTAAGCTTTTGGATTCAAGTAGTTATATTTTTTAAGAGCATCCGAAAATGACCACGCCCTACGAATATGTATGAGAATTAAAAAGATATTTCTAACCCTTTATTACAAGCTCACTAAGAGTTTTCTTTCTCTAGACTCTTTTCCTACCAAGTTTCAGTAGCACCACATCCAATAAGGGGTAAACTGTAGCTAATCAACTTCGATACTACGAGGAAAAAAACTTCATATGATGTAAGTATCTAGTCGGTGTGTTTTGCATTAAGTAAATATAGGTATGTAATTGATAAGAAAGGTTGATGCTAAATTAATGTTAATAATTTGCAAGTGAATTGTCCTATATTAGAAAACTATATTATGAATATTTTTTGGGGTCTCAGGAGGAGTTCTGTGTGAAATACGAATGACAAAAAAGAACATAAAAGGAAATGAGTCAACATTCTACCTAGTTGTGAAAATATATAGAAAAATCTAATGGAAAACTACCAAAGTTTTTTATTTATTTATTTAGAGATGAACTTTGCATTTACTACAAAATAAACTGTCGAACTAGATAGGTTCATGTCCTTTGTGTTGAAGATTAAAAAAATCTACAATAAATAGTTTATTTCGTATAAAAATTATGCCAAGTATCACTACAAGAAAAATATCGTTTAGCGACAAATATTACCAATAGAAAACTTTCGGATTCCGTCAAGAATAAATATTGGCGACGGAATTTACCGACGGACAAAGGCGTCATAAAAACCGTCGTAGGTAATAATTTTCGACGAATAACAAAATCTTCATTGATAAATTTACTAACAAATTTTTATGTAACCATCAGTGAATATACCAACGATTGTTTATTCAGTAGACCGTTGGTAAATTTTTAACAATCAAGATTTTTCTATCGGCATATTTACAGAAGGTATTGGTTATTCCATCAGTAAATTTATTACAAAATTACTGACAGTTATGATTGTCCAGTCGTTGAGTATATTGACGGTTTTTCTATGACAAATCCCATCGGTAAAGTTGGTGACAAGCTATCAATATTGCTAACAATTTGATGTGTTCCATAGGTAAATATAATGGATTTTACTGACGTATTTGTGTTTTTTTGTCGATAAGTATTTTTTTAAAAATTCTTTAAAAATTTCGACATTAAATTTTATTTTATAATCTTATGATCAATGCATAATTTCAAAAGTTATGAATTATCTATGTATAACATTTTAATTTGTTTAAACAAAAAGTTAATTGATGATATAAAGTTAAAATTATCTTAATTGATAATAAAAACATTAAATTGTACATAACAAGTATTTGTAATTCAAATGAAATGACTACAAGTACATTATTGATTTGGTGACTACAGTTGCTCTGATTGCTGCGATGAGGTATTATCCCTCCCCTTCAACTCATCCATCTCATTATGGAGCAAAGCTATGTATTCTATCGACTATTGTAACCAAGTATCAATGTTTGCATTGTGCTTCGAAGCTCATTAACTTCATTGATTGTCGACCATCTACTACATGTTACTGTACTGGACATGGAGGATTGCGAATAATATGTGTTCACAAATGAACCTAAACTGAAGATCGTTCCATGACTGTCCCTATCATCCATTACATCAAGATATGTCTGACTCTCATCAACAGCTTCAGAGTGCTGAGATTATCATTGAATGCTTTCTTGGATTTGGTCCTATTAGGAGACAATGTTTATATTAGTAAGTGATAATTATTTAAAATTAATATTATAGTATAAATTTCACATACATTAAGTTCTCTACGTAGGGTGTTGACGAATGTCACATCGTCATGCTTATTAGTGTGAGTGTGCAAAAAGAGCTGACGAGGTGCAGGCCTTATGCCCATAAACTTTTCTTGTATAAGAATAAAATATTATAAGTCAATTAGAATTTATAAAATTTAGACAAAATTTCCTCTATTTTTATGATATTTACCTCCTGTTAAATAAAAAAATTTACTTAACAATACAACCATATATGACAGGAAACATTTATAACATTATCATTCTCCATAATACACATATTTTCATTCCAAAATTTACATATCAATTTAAATTGATATACACCAAAGTAAAAAAATCATAATATAAATGTAAAGTGTAAATACATACAAGTCTCTTTGTATGCTCGTAGTAAGTAATAGATCCTCCCATATGTACAAGAAGACTCTCTCCCCCAGTCATCCACGTTTGTTGATAGAATTACACTCTAAAATGGACATTGCCTCAAGTGATGTCCAATACTGTTACTAACGACTCCATATTTGTTTAGTAATATAAGGTGATCATACACCAGCCTTGTGTATCACACCAACAAGTCCCAATAATGTGTATGTGCTCGTCTCTCCCATACTTTATTAATGACCGCATCAAATTCAGAACCCCAAAAAAATTCTTTCTGAAATAAAAGGAACAAATTCGATAAATACTTATAATGTAATAATTTTATCTAATTAATGTACAAAAACCAATTAAAAAGAAAACAATATTTTTATTATATCTCAAACTCCTGATAGTAAAATTTCTTTGTCGCTTGAGAGATATTTTTCTATATATAAACCTCAAGATCAATCTTCTCCTTAAATTTTGATGTCATGTTTCTTGAGCGCGGTCTAGACGAAATCAACCTAATATAAAAAAATAAATTTATACCATTTTTAAAATTTAAACCTATAACTTAATTATAAAAATATATTGTTTTATGCATTTTTAGTTGTAGATTATTGAAAATTGTGATATAAGTTCTTCCATCCCTCAACTCTAGACTAGCGGTTGTCTCCTTCATCCGAATCGTTTACCCCCTGATATTTTGTCATGATAGGGGTAGTGTAACATCCCTTTTTCCATACTAAGGGTTAGGACTCGAAATTTTAGTACTTGTGAGCTCAAAGAGGGGTTAAGGAAATGCATTTTCTTGCTCATGCATAGTGTTAACATATGCTCATAAATATTGAATCTCTACACAAAAATAAGTGTACATTCATTCATTGACAAATTCCGGGTATGATTGTTTTTAAATGTGTTTTTATTGGAAATGAGAAGTAGTGGGAGTAGAGAGGGTGATCTTGGTATGATTTGTGATAAGGAAAGATTTGGAAATAAAATTGGTAGTGATCCGGAAAGCGTTCACTAAGTATGTTTCAGCCTGTTAGCCATAACTTTTTCTCAAGTTATCCAAATGAGAAGACTCATTGTTTGGATTAAATTAGAAACATATGGCTAAATTTCTTATGAAGATATCAAATTTCAATTCTATCTTTAAGAGTCTTAAAATTTGTTATGAAGTGAGAACTGGGTCCAATACATTGGGAACTGAATGTAAAATTTGTGTTCTAATTTCGAGAGAAAATCTGGATTAATCCAGATAGATTTGGGCAAAGTTGCCTTTTTGATAGTTGTAGATATTTCTTTTATCTTTCCAACAGTATATAGTATGAAATTTTTGGACATCTGAGTCGAAAGTTATGATTGTTATATATGGAGAAGTAAAAGAAAGACGATAGAAAGTAAGACGATAGAAAACTAAGACGATAGGAACTAAGACGATGGAAACTAAGACGATAGAAAGTAAGACGATGAAAACTAAGACGATAAGAAATAAGACGATGGAAACTAAGACGATGAAAACTAAGACAATAGAAACTAAGATGATGGAAAACTAAGACGATAGGAACTAAGATGATGGAAACTAAGACGATAGGAACTAAGACGATGGGAAACTAAGATGATGGAAAAACTAAGACGAAAACAAAAATAGACTGGATTCTTTTGATCATAACTTCTCCTCTAGACATCCAAATGGCCTAATTTTTGAATCATTGGATTAATAAGACATTTCTCTACATCTCTACTAAAAATCATAGCCCTCTGAATCAAATTGAGAAAAATTGAGTGAAAAAGTGGAACGGGTACAGTGAGTGTATTCTTAGATAGTATGAACTGATGTTATTCTACTGAACATACTTCAGTATTTTGATAATATCTTGATATGTAGAGATCCAAATTAGATGATTTTTAATTTTTGGTAAACTAGAGATATGGAGCCACACATTGTATGAAGAACTTGGAATCTAATTCAGTCTCTAAAATATCTAAATTTTAGATGGAAGTTGTGCATAGTATATTGATTTGGACAAGAGTAGTCCAAAAATGGTTGAAGTATATCTTTTGAATCACTAAACCGAACTGAATGATTTTAATGTCATTAGAAATTTAAGACAATGGGGGACATCTTCTAGAAGAAAGTGTTATGTTAGAATGTTCAAGGGTATTGTTGGCAAGACACTTAAGTATAAAAAACATAAGGCAAAATTGGAGGGACAAATGGGACAATTCTCTATCATTAAGGGCATAATTGGAAGAAGAAGTGTTGTCTTGCCTATAAATGGAGTGGAAAACGTGAATGGAAGGATAATTAGAAGAGAGCAACGAAAATGAGAGAGAGAGAGAAAAAGAGAGTTTGGTGGTTTGAGAGAAAAAAAAGAGACTTGGTTAGGGTTTAATTCTTCTTAGTCTTCAAGAAAGATTTTGAAGCCGTTCAAGAAGAGAAAAAGGAAGAGCAAGAAAGAAGCTTCCATTTGAGCTAAGGATCTTTTCATTTGGTGAAGAATCAAGGTAAGATCGTTTTGAATCTTTTGAATTTTTGGAGGGATTTTAGTTGATGGAGTTTAGAAAATGTTTGGGTTTAAGTATTTGAAAATCAATTTTTGTGATTTTTACATTATGGGATTTTCAATTGGATTCCTATTGGATGATAATCTGCATATTTTGGGATCATATGAGGTTAGAAAAGAGATGATGAGAAATTGAGTTATGATATAAAGTAACCAAATGTTCTTGAAGTGTAAGCTTATGAATAAGCTAGACACATGAAAAAGGTAAAGATTGAAAGCAAAATTTAGAAAGATTATGTACAAATAAAGTGTAAAGCTAAGTTAAATTAGACACATATGAATTATGAAATGGGAATGAGCGTAAAATGTGTTCTAGAACATATGCCCAGGATTGTCATTGAGCATGCATTATACATGGTCCATTATTACATTTGTAAATGAATGAATGTTTCTATGTGTGCAATTATTGACGAGTGTGCAATGTGTGTCTTGCATAAATGGGTTGTCTGCAGGTCAAGTGTTCGCATCTAAGCATTCCCAGAAATTGAAAGTGAACGCTAACCAGGAGCGTGCTATGAATAGACTTAGATGGTCTCATTTCATTGTTTGTTTTGTTTGCAATTTTGTATTGATTGACTACTGCATGTTCATATGAATGTGATTGATTGTGTTGATTTCCGGACAGAAGGTCCGATGATTGTGGGTTGATTGGGATATTGAAGTGTTACTTGTATGTGAATGAGATCAACTAATTGTACCTCATTTGATGATAAATGTGTTCTGAATATGCAATTGCATATGAATGAAAGTGTTTTCCCAATTTTTAATGTTGAATGCCGGAATAAGGTCCGAGGATACGACAATGTGAGTGAATAGGAATATGCAAAAGTAATTGATGCATTCCATGTCATAAATGCATGAAACATAATGGATGTTGTGATCAGAGAAGCCACCGATCAGAGCTTAAAGCTCAACGAGTGAAAATGAGCCTCGAGCTCAAAGGTGATTCAGAGCCTCAAGCTCAACGTTTAATGAGCCCTATATAGGACATTTATCAATGAGTCCTTTAAGGAACAGTATAGGCACTTGGTCACAACAAAATGACAAATAGAAAGTGGGCCTCATGTGCACTGCATATGTTTAATCAAGTGATTAAATTGTATTGAATGTGAAGTGTGAAGTCTGAAATGTGTGATGATATGATTTTTGTGTTATGTGATTGGCTGAGCCATCGATGATGGTCACTCACTGAGTTCGCAAAACTCACCCAAAATTTGTAAATATTTTTCAGGATCAAAAGAATACCCCGTTAGGCCAACGGAAGTATACCTACATAATTCAAGTGAAGGATAGAGGTCGGGATCAGTTCGCGTCTACATTACATTTTTCTATTTTGTTTTAAATTGTATATTCCGCAATTTTTTGTATAAATTTTTATTCCGAAATGACTCAAGTGTTTTATAATTGTGAAAGGGCCCAAATGGCTATTGAAAATTTTGTTGATGGTGTTTAATTGAAATTGTTTATGAATGAATGTGTTGAAAATGTTTATGAATGAATGTGGGCTCAAATTCAGTATCGATTTTCGCATATTGTGTTTGTCATTGTTTCAAAAAAATTTATTATACCGATTTCTAAATGATTGAGAATTTTAACATGTCACCCTCACGGGGCACAGATTCAGATATCACTTGTCGATGTTGAATTCGGGTCTTGTGAGAGTGGGGTTTTGCATTTATATGGTATTAAAGCCTAGAAATTCTATCTTATATGGGCATTCTGAGATATGTGTAAAATTATATGCATATTAGTTATGTCATAGTAGACAGCGACAACTGATCTCCAATATGAGTCACGTGCATTAACATTTCCTTAAGAGTCTGAGCTGTTAGGACCATTGATAAAAATGATGATCTAACAGAATGTGAGGAAATAAAGGTTTATGGACATTTTGGAAACAAAAAATAGTATTTGGTTTTGCATGATAGATAAGAGTCCACCACGAGGGGTACATATCCTTGAAGGTGATATATCCTTTGAAGGTGATATAAGTGTGAATCGGCATATTATCGTGGATTGATTGAGGAAAGTGAGAATGTGAGTAAACATGAGGAGACTAAAGTGTACAGACAAAATGAAATGAAATCATAAAATTGTTATGATCATAAAAGGATGAAATTGGAACCGAAATGGTTATGTGAGTATTGTGATAAGAGTTTGTAACTTAGTATAAAAAGATATTAGGGGAAAGTTAGAAATGCCTATAAGATAGGATTTTTAGCAAGAATGAGAGAGGAGGAAAGTTGAAGGATAGCTAAAAATAAGAAATAGTATATGGTTAGATATAACAGATCAAGATTTAGTGTAATTGTATGAGTAAATGTACCATTGAATATGAAATCGATATTACATTCTGGTGTTATGTCCTCGAAGGTGATATAAAAGTGAATACACTGTCAAGAATTGTTGAAAAAAATATGTAAGAATGTAAGCAGAAATGATGAGATTAAAGTGTATAAGCCAAGTTGATATGATCTTGAAAGGTTGAACTTAGACTTAGAATGGCTGTGTGATTACCGATATAAGAGTTTATAGTTTAGTATGAGAATATATTTGTGGAATGGAGATTTAAGCTTCATATGGGTTATGCCCCTATAATTATAAATTGATTAAATATATAGATGTGTGAGATGAAATAAATGACAATTGGAAGATGAGATGATGAGTGGGATATGAAAAAGTTGTTGAGTTAGGTTGATTTACCATTGTGAGCGCACAGCTGATAGTGTGATCACCATGACAAGTGAGAATATTAAGCATATGTGTATAATATGCATGGAGATGATATAGGAAGCAATCGGTGGCTTATTAAAGAAGTGCTAATTATAGTTCCTATAGTTCAAAGTTCAAGTAAAATGTGAGAGTACTTGTAGTGATTGATTGGGAAGGAATTGAGATTGTTAATTATGTTATCATATGTGATGAAATTGAGGAAGAAGAAAAAGGACACGATTATGGCATAATCCTCACGATTGAGGACTAGCAGAAAAGGAGAAGAGTTGTCTAGAATTAAATGGGATTAAAGTATCCTAAGCATAAACTATTAATTGGAGAACTGACATAAATACATCTCGAGATAAGGTGTAATGATTTTGGTAATATATGCCAAGATATTAAAGTAAATGAAATTGTTTAGTGCCTCACAGAGCCTCATTACAAGGGATGTTCCGATCTTGTAAGATATGACATAAATTGATCTTATTGAGATATAATGCATAGTTGAAATTGATCTTCTCGAGATATTAACAATAACTGATACGTAATTATGGAAAATAGTTGATTGATAAGGATTTCATGAACAGTATTAATGATTGTAGCAAGAAATCTTCTTTCAAAGAAGAATTTCCCTAAATTGAGTTAAGTTGATCAGACGATTCGATTTAAGAGTGATCAATGAAGAAACAAATCGGAAATGAATATGTAATAAGTCAAAAGTGAATAATAGAGTCATATCCCAAATAGAGACTTAGGCATAAGAAGTGGAATATGCTACTGAGAGTGTATGCATTTTGTTTGATGTAAAGTATCCAATCACATAAGTGGATTTTTAAAATTCAAGGTGACACTATTACAAATGTGAGGAGAATATAGGTCCACATTATATTCGATGTGAATATGTCTGAGAGATGCAAAGTGAATATGAGGAATGTAATACCAACACACAACGTGAAGAACGCAAATAAATTGAAATGCGTGGAGGAATTAGTACAAATGAATAGGTGTTTGAGTAAGTCGATGTGAATTAAAGGAAATTGAATGAAAAGAGGAAATCATTAGAGACAAGAAGTTAGTGGGAGACTGAAAATGACTTGAGACAATATTACTTTCATTAAGGAATTAGTCACCTAAAGAATTGTAAGAAATTAACATAAGGAAAAAATTTGAGTGTTATCTGTTGGAGTTAATGATACCCCAATAGCATTATGATATTGAAGATTTGAGTGATCCAAGCAAAATTGTATTAATTAGTGACTGTGATCATAGATGGTATTTTGAATGTGTTTGAAAAGTAAAAAGGGACGTTTTGAATATTTGAGGAATATGACACTGACGATAATAATATCATTTAGATTTGGAGATTTTGTAGTATATAATGAAGTTTCGCTTCAGAGATTAAGATGTAATATGTTGTAATAGTAAAAAAGTGGGTTTTGATATGCATGGGATAATGAAGGTTTTATGAGTTGATTTTGATACATGGTTTAGAATTGCTATGATAGAAATCGCTTTGAGATCTTAGAGACATTAGATGTGCAAAGTCATTTTTGGAATGTAAAAATTATGTAAGTTTGAGGAAATTATTGAGTTTGAAAGAAATGTAAAAATGAGTGCTATACTGGTAAAGGTAGTGTGTAATTTGACACATCGAACATACAATTCTAAAATGAAATAGTGCAAAGTCAGATATTGAGGTTATCAAATCTAGTGTAATGAAAAGTGCAAAATGTTGAGTGAATTGGAAGAATGATATGTGGTGATTGAAAAAAGAAGTACGTGTACTCGATAAAGATTATTGAGCAAAGAAATGGTTAGAGAAGCCTAAGTAACAACCTAAGATAAACATCCTAGTAGGAATATGCTAATATTGTATTTTAGCTGCTAAGGATGTAAAAACAAGTGGTTGAATGTTTGAACTACCAATAGTCTTAACTGTTAGGAATATGCTTGAAGCTTATATGTTTGGGTTCGTAGGAAGATGAGATTGAGGTATAATTCAAATTGACTATAGGTATAACAATTGTTATCATAGTAACATCATTAGAAGCGATATGGGGCATGGTATGAAAGAAAGATAGTCGTTCACCCTTACATTGAGATGAAGAGGGCCTAAAATGATAAATGTGAGATACTGTTAGTGAGTGAGATGAATCTGAAATAAGAGTAGGTGACTCTTGAAAGATAAATGAGGTAGGTGGACCAACACTGGATTTAGGGAATATAGTAAAATGGACATAAGAGTTGAATGTATTAACACTGAAGAGAAGTGAATTGTCAAAGGAAAGATGAAGTGTTTTTTTGAGTACGACCTTGGAAAAGTGTGCTCAGATTTGGAGAAAAGAAAAGTCAAGCTATTATGAATTGGTCTGTATAAAAAAATATTACGAGTTAGTGTTACTAGTGAAAGAGGTTTTAGATTAAAAAATATGTGATATGTGAATAGGTTAAGAAATAATGGTATGATCAACAGAGATAGATTGACAACATACGAAGTAAAAGTTGGTGAGTAATCTTAAATATACTAAGGAAATAGTCAAAATAGTGTGATACCTGAATAAGTGATTAAAAGACCTATTGAGTCTGTCAATTGTAGTTATTTGGAATGGTATCTGATGAAGTATATGGGAAATGGAGAAGCATATGAGGAATTATTACTTCTACCGTATTGCCCAATCAGATGTGAATTTTGAGGTTGAAATTTATTTAAGGAGGGGAGAAATGTAACATCCATTTTTCCATACTAAGGGGTAGGACCCGAAATTTCAGTACTTGTGAGCTCAAAGAGGGGGTTAAGGAAATGCATTTTCTTGCTCGTGCATAGTGTTAGCATATATGCTCATAAATATTGAATCTCTTCACAAAAATAAGTGTACATGCATTCATTGGAAAATTTTGGGTATGATTGTTTTTAAATGTGTTTTTATTGGAAATGAGAAGTAGAGGGAGTAGGAAGGGTGATCTTGGTATGAGTTGTGATAAGGAAAGATTTGGAAACAAAATTGGTAGTGGCCTGGAAAATGTTCACTGAGTATGCTTTAGTTTGTTAGCCATACCTTTTTCTCTAGTTATCCAAATCAGAAGACTCTTTGTTTGGATTAAACTAGAAATATATGGCTACATTTCCTATGAAGATATCAAATTTCAATTCTGTCTCTAAGAGTCTCAAAATTTTTCACGAAGTGAGAACTGGGTCCAGTACATTAGGAGCTGAATGTAAAATTCATGTTCTCACTTCGGGAAAAAATATGAATTAATCTAGATAGATTTGGGCAAAGTTGCCTTCTTGAGAGTTGTATATCTTTCTTTTATCTTTCCAACGGTATATATTATGGAATTTTTGGATATCTGAGTCAAAAGTTATGATCATTATATGTGGATAAGTAAAAGTAAAACGATAGAGAGTAAGACAATAGGAAACTAAGACGATAGGAACTAAGATGATGGAAACTAAGATGATGGAAACTAAGATGATAGAAAGTAAGACGATGGGAAACTAAGATGATAGGAACTAAGACGATGGAAACTAAGATGATGAAAACTAAGACGATAGAAAGTATGACGATGGGAAATTGAGACGATAGGAACTAAGACGATGGAAATCAAGACGATGGAAGCTAAGACGATAGAAAGTAAGATGATGGGAAACTAAGACGTTAGGAACTAAGATGATGGAAACTAAAATGATGGAAACTAAGAAGATGGGAAACTAAGACGATAGGAACTAAGATGATGGAAACTAAGATGATAGAAACTAAGACGATGAGAAACTAAGACGATAGGAACTAAAATGATTGAAACTAAAATGATAGGAACTAAGACGATGGGAAACTAAGACGATGGAAAAACTAAGACAGAAGCAAAAACAGAATGGATTCTTTTGGTCATAACTTCTCCTCTAGACATCCAAATGACCTAATTCTTGAACCATTAGATTCTTAAGTCATTGCTCTACAACTCTACCAAAAATCATAGCCCTTTAAATCAAATTGAGAAAAATTGAGTGAAAAAGTGGAACAGGTATAGTGAGTGTATTCTTAGATAGTATGAACTGATGTTATTCTACTGAACATACTTCAGTATTTTAATGATATCTTGATCTGTAGAGCTCTAAATAAGATGATTTTTGATTTGTGGTAAACTACAGATATGGAGCTACATATGGTATAAAGAAATTGGAATCTAATTCAGTACCTAAAATGTTTAAATTTTAGATGGAAGTTTTGCATAGTATATTGATTTGGATAAGAGTAGTCTAAAAATGGTTGGAGTATATCTTTTGAATCACTAAACCAAACTGAATGATTTTAATGTCATTAGAAATTTAAGACAATGGAGGACATATTTTAGAAGAAAGTTTTATGTTGGAATGTTCAAGGGTATTGGTGGCAAGATACTTAAATATAAAAGACTTAAGGCAAAAATGGAGGGGCAAATGGGACAATTCTCTATCATTAAGGGCATAATTGGAAGAAAAAGTATTGTCTTGCCTATAAATGGAGTAGAAAACGTGAATGGAAAGATAATTAAAAGAGAGCAATGAAAATGAGAGAGAGAGAAAAAGAGAGTTTGGTGGTTTGAGAGAAAAGAATAGAGTGGGTTAGGGTTTAATTCTTCTTAGTCTTCAAGAAAGATTTTGAAGCCGTTCAAGAAGAGAAAATGGAAGAGGAAGAAAGGAGCTTCCATTTGAGCTAAGGATCTCTTCATTTGGTGAAGAATCAAGGTAAGATCATTTTGAATCTTTTGGATTTTTTGAGGGATTCTAGTTCATGAAGTTTAGAAAATGTTTGGGTTTAAGTATTCTAGAATCAATTTTTGTGATTTTTACATTATGGAATTTTCAATTGGATTCCTATTGGATGATAATCTGGATATTTTGAGATTATATGAGGTTAGAAAACAGATGATGAGAAATTGAGTTATGATATAAAGTAACTAAATGTTATTGAAGTGTAAGCTTATTGATTGAGCCCAAGTTTATTATATAAATTGGTTACACTTTCATGGTTTTTAATGTGCTTTTTGACTCTTAATTTGTGATTTTGTGCTTCAATTAGTCCCTTGTAGTGAGCTTATACTTTATACAATTTGATAGTGAAATTGTTGCAAATTGACATTAATTCCATCATAATCTTTCCAAGGACAGTTGATACAATAAATTATTGTTTCATATTGTAGGGGAAAAGAAGAGTCAAAAGGATCAGAAAAGTCAACACGTCGTGACGTGATACAAGTAACACGCCGCGGCGAGCGATCCAAGAAGAGCGCACCGTGACGTCAACGAATTAACAGTAGCGGCGAGCGATCCAGGAAGAGAACCCCGCGATGTAAAAGAATCATCTCGCTGCAGTGAACAGTCGGGCACCTGGACTAAATTTGGAAAATTCTCATACTGTGCATACCCGACCCAGCGACCCGTTTTGAGAGGAAACCTATTTTTGGACGAGTGGAAAGTGCTGACATATATATACATCAATATTCCATTAGCTGGGGGGATCAAACACTGAGAGAAAGAAGTGACAGATGAGCGAAGAGAGAACAAAAGAATTCTTGGCCTCACCACCCAGGGTTCCCTTCGAGGTTCCCTGGGTAGAATCTTTGCATAGGTTTTCCTTTTCATTTCCACCGCCGACTCCACCATGAGTAGCTTGGATTCATTACGAGTTGTAAAGTTTCCGGTTGTAATCCGTGGTTAGGCATTTGTTTTCTCCTGAAGAAGTAGTGACGGCTAGAGTTTACCGAGCTTCAAAGGGAAGTATCTTAATCTGTAGTTTAGCTACGATTTATGAATGCCTAAGTCTAGGATTTGTAACTTGTAGTGAAGCTACTTGATTATAGTCTAATCAAATGTTGGACATTTAATGTGTTATTTGGATTAGTAGTTTACATTGTCACATTTGACTGCATTGTTATGAACTTCTGAGTTAGAGTTTATGGCTTTGTAATTAGATTTGCTTGATTAGAGTTTAATCAAGTGTTGAACAATGTAATGTGTATGGATTTGTTTATGAAGAACTTTGAGCTTAAATATATGAAGTCTCATATATGTCCACTTTTGATCTTGTTGATTCTCTTTTATCTTCCTAGTTGTGTTTGATATTGAGTTGATGTTGATTTCATTTGGCCCTTTACATTGGCAATTCCACCGCACACATTAAGATGTGCTTAACAAAGTTTTAAGAAATGGTGTTCATTGATTAAAACCTTGGACTTAAAGAGTCCTTTAAGGTTCTAAGGCTCAAGAGCACTTAATGGGATCTTGAGAAATGGAGTTCATTAATCAAGATCCTGGACTTAAAGAAAGCCCTTTAAGGTTTATCATTTCAAACTTAGTGTTTGCTAATCCCATCAAATTAGTTTTGAATTGTGATAGCCAAAGCTCATTTTCAAGAGGATTTTATCACTTATCTTAATCTTTTAATTTTCTATTTTCAAAAACCCAAAAAATACTTTTACAATACTTTTTAGCTCATTAATATTTTCAAAAATCAAAACCCCCTTTCCTTGCTGATTTCACTTGCGTTTTATGACATATAGGCTAGCTTAGGTTCATTTCATTAGGTTTCGATTAAGTGAGACGACCCGAGATTGCATCCTGTACTGCAATCCTTGCATCCTAAGGTTGCAGCCTGTCACGCTGGAGACCCGGGTTCGATCCCCGGCAAAGACGTCATTTTGATTACTTCCTAGTGGAAAACAATAATATAGAGCAGCTTAACTTTTTGGGAGCACAATAGGATTAGGGAGGTAATAATCCTTACTCAAACACTAATAATCCTTTATGGAAGAACCACTCAAAATTCTCTTTTTCTAACAATACACAAAATTAATTTAGAGATTAAGGCCTACTAGGATTTTAACAAGACAAACTCGGTTTATTGGAATCAAATAAGGACAAGTTAATGGACATGTTGAATTTCAATTTCATGAGCCAAGATGAGACTTAGAATAAGATGGAAGAAAATTTTGACCAAATAATAAAAAAGCATGCATCTTCCATTCATATTCTGGAGGTTTAAGTGGGCTAATTAGCCAATGCATTGTCTACTTGATGTGTAGGGAACCTCCTCATGTAATACAGAAATAAATCCAAGGGAGCAACTAAAGGCCATCATGTTTAGGAGTAGGAAAAGGTTGGAAGAACTAGTTAAAAACAAGTTGAAACCCACCCTGTAAAAGAGAAAGAAAATTAGGAAAAGGATGAAAAGAGGAATGAGAATTGTCCCTATATTCTTTCTCCCCCATATCCATTGAATATTCCATTCCTATAAAGGCTATAGAAGATCAAATTGGATGCACTATTTTTAGAGTTCTTAGAAAATATAAAGACATTGCAAATCAACTTTGTGTAGGCTTTGGAACACAAACCCAAGTATGCAAAGTTCGTCAAGGATATATTGTCAAACAAACATACTTAAAAGGACAACCAAATGGGTTCTTTAAGAAAAAGTCGTAGTTCCATAATCACCAACCATATTCCTTTAAAATTAAAGGACCTAGGGAGTTTATATGATTTAGGTGAAATAATCAATCTTATGCCTTTATTGATTTTTAGGAAATTGTGGCTAGGCAAAGTGAAGCTAACTTTAATGCCTTTTCAGTTGGTGGATTAATCGATAAAGAAACTTGTTATTATGGTGGAGGACATCATTGTTAAAGTGTACAAATTCATTATTTTTGTGGACTTTGTGGACTTAAAGTTTAAAGAGGATAGGAATTTCCCACTTATTCTTGGTAGGCCATTTGTGAATACTGTATGGGCTCTAATTGACGTTCATAAAGGCAAACTAATTCTTTAGATTGGTGATGATCATGTAGAGTTTAACATGAACAAAGTCTTAAAGAATTCGAAAGAAATCAACTCTTGTATGAAGATAGATATCATGGATGAATGTATTAAGGAGAAAAAGGAGAGTTGTAATGAAGAAGCAAGTTCTGAGGAAGCTAAAAGTGAGGAAGAAGGATATTATTAATCATAGGGAGAACTTTGATTAATGTTTATGAAGGGAAACTCATCCTTCGAATTAGGATGATTAAGTAGAGTTTAATATGAAAAACTTATTGAAGAATCTGAAGGAAAGTAGCTCTTGCATAAAGATAGACATAGTGGCTGAGTGCATCAAAGAGTAAGAGGAGAGCTATAATAAGGAAGTGACTTTGAGGAAGTTGAAATTGAAGGAGAAGGAGAAAAGGAGGTGTTAAGTGTTCAGTCCAATCAAGAGACCTTAGAGAGAATAAAAGCACCCAAGCCTCCATTATAAAACTACCGACTTTTGAGTTGAAGCCTTTACCTACACATCTTAGGTATACCTTTCTAGGTAAGGGTCAAAATTTACCCATCATCATTTCAAACCAGCTAGATGTGGAGCAAAAAAGCAGGGTGGCAGAGATAATTAGGAAGAGGATGAAGGTCCTAAAATGGCAAATATCTTATATAAGGGGAATAAATCCTAATGTGGTGATGGACATGAATAATCTTGAGGAAGAAAATAAAGCAGTGAGGGAAAGGCAACAAAGGTTAACCCTCAGATGAAGGACATTGTCAAGAAGGAGGTAGTTAAGTTGTTAGAAATGGGTATCATTTACCTAATTTTAGATCATGATTGGGTCATCTTGGTACAATGTGTACCTAAGAAAGGAGGTATGACAGTAATAGAGAGTGAAAGTGGTGAGAAGATCTCTACTTGAATAGTTATAAGTTAGAGAAAATGTATTGATTATAGGAAGCTCAATAAGGTGACTAAAAAGGATCATTTCCTTCTTCCATTTATGGATCAAATGATTGAAAGTGTGGATGATCGAGCATTATATGATTTCCTTGATGGATACTAGAGGCATAATCAAAATTTTTATATATCTGAAAGATCAAGAGATCACTTCACATGTCCTTATGAAACATTTACCCATATATGTGTGCCTTTTAGATTATGTAATGATCCATCAACTTTTCAAAGGTCTATGATGTCTATTTTTGCATAAAGGAAATAATGGAACTCTTTATGGATGAGTTTTCAGTCTTTAGAAACTTTTTTTATCACTTCTTAACAAATTTGGATAGAGTTCTTCAAATATGTGAAGAATGATATTTAGTTTTAAAGTGGGAGAAATGTCACTTTATGGTGCATGAGGGAGTAGTGATTGGACATAAGATATCCTGCTGATTGAACCCAAGTTTAATATATAATTGGCTACACTTTCATAGTTGTTAATGCACTTTTTGACTCTTAATTCATTATTTTTGTGTTTAAATTAGTCTCTTATGACGAGTTTATGTTTTATGCAATTTGCTAGTAGAATTGTAAAAATTGACATTAATTGCATTATAATTTTTCTAAGAACAATTGATACTACAAATTGTTATTTTATATTGCAGGAGAAAAGGAGTCAAAAAGGATCTGAAGAGTCGACATGAAGTCCTTAAGGCATGTCGCGGCGTGAATTAATCACCTCGCCGCGACATCGCCGTGGCGAAATGTAATTCCCACATCGCGGCGCATCAACACAGATCGTACGTCACGACGTCAACAATTCAGCACGTCGCGGCGAGCAAACCAGATCGTACGTCGCGACGTCCCAGACATCTCGTCGCGGTGAGCAAGACAGGGCACACGTCGCGACGAATATTAATTTATACGTCGCGACGTGCAGACGGATACCCGGACTCGAAATAGAGATTTCTCTCACTGTACCGACCCGGCCCGTGACCCATCCTTTAAATCCTGCCGAATTAGGTTATCATCAGGAGCGGGAGAGGGATCGAGAGACGGGGAGAAAAAGAGGAGATCAATGAGCAAGAGAGAAGGAGAGGAAGCAACATCGTCCACCCCCAGGGTTCCCTTCAGGGTTCCCTGGGGACAACTTCTGCATTAGTTTTTTATCTTCTATTTTTACCATCGCCATCCACCATGGATATCTTGGAGTCGTTGCGAGTTGTGAGGCTTCGGGTTACTATGCGTGGCTTGGCATTTCTTTCCTGTTGAAGATGCAGGGATGGCTGGAGTTCACCGAAGGGGAGTAGCTTAATCTGTAGTTTAGCTATCATTTATAAATGCCTAGGTTTAGGGGTTTGTAATTTGTAGTGAAACCACTTGATTGTAGCTAAATGTTTGACATTTAATGTGTTGTTTGGATTGGTAGTTTACATTGTCACATTTAACTACATTGTTATGAACAACCGAGTTGGGGTTTATTGCTTTGTAGTTAGATTAGCTTAATTAGAGTTTAATTAAGCATTGAACAATGTAATGTGTTGTGGGTTTGTTTATGTAGAATTCTGTGCTTAAATATATGAAGTCTCATATATGTCAACTTGTGATCTTGTTGATTCTCGTTTATCTGCCTAGTTGTTTTTGATATTGAGTTGATGCTAGATTTCATTTGACCCATTGCATTGGCAAATCCACCGCACACACTAAGATGCTTTTAACAAGGTTTTAAGCAATGGAGTTCATTGATTAAAGCCTTGGACTTAAAGAATCCTTTAAGGTTACGAGGCTCAAGAGCACTCAATGGGGTCTTGAGAAATGGAGTCGAGAGTGATGTGAGTCCATCAATTAAGACCACGGACTTAAAGATAGTTCTTTAAGGTTTACCATTCAAACTTAGTGATTTCTATTCCCACCGCACACACTAAGATGAGCTTAACGGGATCTTGAGCAATGGAGTTCATTGATCAAGATCCGGACTTAAAGAATCCTTTAAACGTTCTAGGCTCAAGAGCACCTAATGGGGACTTGAGAAATGGAATCGAGAGTGACAGAGTCCATCAATCAAGACCACGGACTTAAAGTGAGTTCTTTAAGGTTTACCATTCACACTTAGTTTTGAACTGTGATAGCCAAAGCTCGTTTTCAAGATGATTTTATCACTTGTTTTAGTATTTTCTTTTCTATTTAAAAACAATCCAAAATACTTTTACATGATTTTTAGTGTAGTTAATGCTTTCAAACAAAACCCCTTTTCCTTCTGATTTCACTTGCATTTTATGACATATAGGGTAGCTTAGGTCCATTTCATTAGGTTCCGATTAAGTGAGACGACCCGAGGTTGCATCCTATACTGCATTCTTGGAATTTATTATTTTTGACCGGTTTTCAAGGATCGATCGTAAGGTCGAATCGACAGAGCTGCGATCACCTGCCAAGGGATAGAAATGGATAGAGCCAAAACAAAGGTCATTAAGAAGCTTCCACGATCGATTAAATTCAAATGCATTCAAACATTCTTAAGTCATATAGGATGACATTAATAAACGATTCCCCAATGAAACTTTGATGTTGCCAAATCGCCTTGTGGTACCATGGTATGATGATATAGCAAATTATATTACAGGTGGTATTCTTTCCTATATTTTCTTATCAAAAATGAAAACGGTTTTTGTGTTAATGCATCCATTACTTATGGGATGAACCAATCCTTTATAGAACAAATGTTGATGGTTTGATTAGAAAATGTGTTCTAGCGGAAGAGATGTTAGACATACTATCATCTTGCCATAATTATACATATGGAAGGAATTGTAGAGGGAATAAGATGGTAGCATGAGTATTGGAATATGTATTTTATTGGCTAAACTTTTTCAAAGATGCTCGTGAATTTGTAGCACAATGTGAAAGATTCCAGAGGATGGGAAACATCTTCAAGAGAGATGAGATGCCTTTGTCTATCATTTTAGAGGTTGAGGTTTTTGATGTATAGGGACTAGAATTCATAGGATCATTCCCATCCTCCATAAGGAACACATATATTTTAGTCGGAGTGGATTATGTATCATAATTGTAACACCCCACTCCCGCACGACCCGAACCCGACATCTATGGTGATATCCGAGTCCGTGCCCCGCGAGGGTGACGCGTTACATCACTCAGTCCAAAAACTCAGTATAATTTTTTTTTGTTACGCATACACACACACACAAATTATAACATATGCGGAAAACAATTATAACCAATTTAATGGCCTTGGGGCCCTTTTCATTACAAACTGACTTAATCAATAATACAGGATATCAGAAAATAAAAACACACTAATGCAGACGCAAACTGATCCCGACCTCTATCTTTCACTTGCATACAATACTCCCATGTCAAACGGGGTATTCTTCAAGACCTGAAAAATAGATGCAAATTTTGGGTGAGTTTTGCGAACTCAGTGAGGAACCATCATCGATGGTTCACTCAATTCATGCATATTCAATCGATTTACCATAAAATACATACGATCACATTTCTCAATTGTAAGGCGTTTGGCCTTTCACATAATTCACATTCAATCACACCATATATGCAATGCACATGGGACACTGTCCAATTTATTACGGTGTTGTGACCGAGCGCCTATCAGTGATCAGTAGTTAGACGCGTCTAGGGAGTAGGAGAGCCCTCAGGGTATGCACTAACTCCCCTCGAGCTCGAGGCTCGGTTCAGTAACAGTGTTTCAGTGGGCTTAAAGCCCTAAAATAGTGAGCCTGTGGCTCTAACGTTGGCTGTTCCGGTCACAACTGTCATTATGTGATCATGCTCTTATGCATGAATGCATATGCTTCAATTCCCATTTACAATCATTTACATTTCAGTAACCAATTTCCGTTTCTTCGGACTTTCGGTCCGGTATTTCAGTCATATGCCTTTACCATTTGTTTCATTGATGCATTCATAATCGATTATACACAATAGCACTTCTATATCACGTTCCCAATATTTCAGACACCCATGGTCCGAAATCAATCAAAATCAAACACACATATCCATCCATTATCTCCACATGGCATCAATGCATAAAATTAAACACACATAGATTGAGGAACCAACTAGGTTACTCACCTAATAACTTCCGAGCTAATGCCGGGAAGTCTCTGCAACGTCCGTGGGGTGATGTTCCAACTGTGCCTCTATAACAATTAACATAAGAATACATTACCAACTGAATAGTTAGAAATATCAAACAATGCACATGGAATAAGTAAAACGTGTATAATGCATGTTCATGGCATTCCCGGCCCTAATCCAAAATTTTCCCATAATAAAAATTCCATCTAAAAATTAGAAAGCTATAGCCACTGACAGCACCCAATTTGGACCTCAATCGGTCAAAAAATAAATAAAACAGTGATCACAGAACAATTACCCGGGTCCACGTCAATTTTCCGTCTAAAAATTCCCAATTTTTCACAAAATGAAATTCAATATGTTACAAATCCGATGCCTCAAGAATCAGGTCAATCGGACGTCGGACGGAAAAGAAATTGACAAAAGAAACAATTAAGTCACTTAATGCCAAATTCTAAAAATAATAATAATAAAATAATAAAATATAATTCTCTGTGCCTGCCTCGCGGGGGCGAGACGTCGCCCTCGCGAGGACGACTCGACTCGCTTCGTCGAGAGGGCGAGGCGTCGCCCTCGCGACCGGGCCAATCTACCTCGCCTCGCGAGGGCGAGGCGTCGGCCTCGCGATCTGGTGAGGTTCCTCTACTTCCTTGCCCTTTTTTTTTCTATTTCCAATCCGAATTTTCAACACCCATAACTCTTTGTACACAAATCGAAAAAAATACAAACCATAGCTTGTTGGAAAGATCATGAAAAGCTCTACCATTCTCATGAAGACCATAAAAATCAATTTCACCCCTAAGGGTGTCAAAAATCCAATCAAACCTACTGCCCACTCAAAACCTATCAAAACAGGGCAGTACATTGCAAATTCAGTAGCTACTCATTTTCTTAGTCAAAAATAACACAATAAATATGATCAGTAAGTTCAAAATGTTATCTACAACTTTCATGAACAACCCAAAATCAAATTCACTTGCTAACAATGTCAAACAATTCACCAAAGTATCAGCCCTCTGAAATCAACCAATCTGGACAGTAATTTTCCAAACAGCATGTCTCTTAGCACAAATGTCACTAAATTCACTACCTTATATCCCTGAAAATATAAGATCCCAAACTTCAAGCTTTATGAAGAACTCAAACTCCAATTCGATATCTAAAAATTTCCAAACTGTTATGCCAGTTACTGCCATTATCAACAATTCACAACCTAATGCAGGGTCAGTATTTGCAAAATCATAACTCCCATCTCTGACCTCTAAAAATTACACACCATATATCATTTTAAAGGTAATTTCTTCCTCTACAAGTTTTCAGAAGATCACTCACACCAATTCAGTTCACATAAATTGTTAAAATTGCTCCCAAACAGAAAGCTCACAAAATCAACACTTTGACTAGGTTTCTCCAAAAAACATAAAACCAATCAATAAAAATCAGTTCATATCTCCCAATATACAACTCGAAAATTAGCAAGATCAGTGGAAATGGAAAGCTAACTCAATATGCCTCAACTTTCATAAAGACCATTTTTCCTAGTTCCATATCAATTAATGTAGAAAAATCAACAAAGTAATCAGGTCATAACTGCGAGTACTGTTCATAGGCAATAAAACAGTAACTTTCCATGCAAAATTTCGCCCTTCTAGCATTACAATTTAACAACACCTATTTCACACAAAATTGTAGCCAACATCTTAAAGTTTAATTGGGCACAAACCTCACCTCATTTACTCACCTATACAATTAGTTATGATCAAAACATTTCATTAGGTTAAACACCAATTTTCCAGATTTCATCTATACCTCATCCTCTTCCATTATATCACTTTACCTACATCAATTTACATTCATTTAAACCTCCAATTCAGCTACAAGCTTAACACAACAATTAGTTGTATACTTACACAAAAGTTGGCAGCACACATATACACAATTCCCATACTTTATTTCCATTCCTTACACATCACAAACATCATTAACAACCTTACTTTCACATTCTTTACCTACTCTATCCATTTTCCTCACACAAGCATGCATTAAACCCATTCAAACCTACCACTTTCATGATCAAACAAATGCTTAAAGGATCTCCATGAATGCTTCTAACTACTAAAATCATAAGAACAAACATCAATACTCACCTTAAACAAGTTCAAGCTCTCAATTCTTCAAGTTCTCACCAACTTCTTTTTTTTTTCAAATCTCACCCACGGTTTTCATAAGCATACCAAAGGTTTTCATCAACTCAAAGCTTCAACTTGGTTTGTGTGTGAAGAAGAGCAAGCAAGGAACCAAGGAGACAATTCTTATATGGGATAGGTAAAAGGAAAAAAAATCGAAAGAGGTGAACAAGGCACCTTCGGATGATGAAGTTTTGCACTTTTAAACTAACTCTTTTTTTCAACTTTCAAGCAGATAAACTCACCAAAGAAGAATAGCCGTAAATGACAAGGGAGACTCAAGCAATTTCTCTTTAAAAAGTCGTAGGTGATGAATATAAAGAGACAAATTTCTTTAATGAAGAGGACACTTGGCATTAAAAAGAGAAAAAGACAAAATCAAGCTAATCCTAGTTAATTAAGTACTAATCCCCATTAAACTCTAATCATGGCACTAAAATAATTTCCTAACATTATTTATCCACTAATTTCATGCCATTAGGCAACCCCTTTTCAGTACAAAAAGGCTCACTCAATCAGTCAGTTGGAATTTTTCGGTTCGGGCAAGAACACCGAAAAATTCCAAAAAAATTCTCATAAATCCCTAAAAATGTAAAACACTCAATGGCGTACTCCAAATAATTTTTCAAATACAATTATCCCATAAATTTCACAAAAGATCCCAATTAGACACTTATGCCGAAAATGTCATGAATGCATGTATACCATGTGCATGTGCCAAACAATCATCAGTTATAGAGGCTATACGATGTATGTTTATGCCGTGCTATAAACCCATACTCCTAACCCGTCCCAATTTACTAAAATATCATTCCCATCGGTGATGGGATGTTACAATAATCTTCCCATCGGTGACGGGATGTTACAATTCTCCCCTCCTAGGACGAAATTTTTGTTTCCCAGCTATTTCGCTATACGAGTAATTTCTGCCAATGAACTGAAATCAATATTATCAATTAACCATTCACCTTATTCAGACTCAACATTGTCTTACTATTTCATCATAATTACTCACAATTCGTCACTTTCAATATCAATAACACATATATCGGATCCTAACAATATTTCCTAATCCGGTCTATGTAACACTTTGGATCTGAAACATCCTTTAGGTTTTAAACTGAATTGCCAACTCTTATCTTCACCACAGGCACTATTTAAACCTTTATCCCTATCTGAGTGTATCTTGACCTATGCAATACGTTTCGAGACATTTCATTTATCACTTATCTGATTATGTCTCTTTAGTGCTAAAACACTAATCTCACAAGATTCTAATAACCTTAATCCACTCAAATCATCACTCTTTTACTTGAATTTCTTAATTCCCATTACAAATTCACTTTACTCATCAACATAATACACTGTTCAAATGGTGTCACCTATACCACAAATTTTTTTTTATGTCCCCAATCGATCTGGACTATACATCAATCTCATATTCCTATGAATCCCAAAATACCAGTTTGACATTTATTTCCAAGAGTCAAATCTATTGGTTATTCATACGTAGAATCATTCGATTTTATTTTTTAAACTATCCATTTCTTTTTCGATGTATTCATACTAAACCATAAGGCTTTGATCATTCCTCGTGATTTCTCTAACAGTTTATTTAGTCTGTACTACACCCATTTCATCATTGGATTATACATATCACTTTCCTCAATAATCACAGTTATGTTCAATCTCTCGATAAAGTTCGCCATTTCAACCACCTTCCTTGGTCTTTGCCTGTCCTTTATATACACAACTGATTTGGATGCTTTCTTTTTGCCCCTTTGATAGATCAATAAATTGCACTCAGTAATACAAGCTTATCGTCCTAATTATGATCTTCAGCCATTGAAATTTTTGTTCCATCCATTACATTGCATCACTAGCTTAGTTTGAAATAATCAATCGCTTAATTCTTTTCAAATCATTCAGATTCCTGAAATCACTTGACCGATATCGATTTGCAGATCCATGAACATCTCCTAAATGTTTCTGTACAATTAATGTCTCCAAGCCTTTAAACCAACACTCAGTATAACAAATTTGAAATCATCAATCACAAAACAGCCAATGGAGTTATATATTTGTCCCTAGGTACAGAAAATCGCTTTATACGATTTCAACAGATTGCATCATAACCTTTACTGGGACACCTCAGAAGATATTGCAAAAGCTCCAATTTAAAACAATCCAATCAATACTCAATTTGTAAATTTTCTTCAAATGTCTCCTTTACAATCATCAGTCATAACATTTACACATTTTCCTCAAACATTCTTATTAATTTGCTAAAATCAGGAAAATCTTTGACAATTTCTGGACGCATCCAGCATACAGCTAGTTCTAATTGACTCCAAATCACGTATACCTATGTCCCTTGATATTTCACATTTTATCGTCACCTCTATCGTTATTAAGTCTCCCAATATATCATATTCACATACTAGTTCATCCACTATTCATTTAATCAGGTTAAGATTCACCCATTTGAAACTTGCATAACAACCAATTTCCTCAACTGTGCCAATTTATCTTTTTCTCTTTTCACTTTTCAAATGCATTTAATCGATCATTGATGATCATAGTTACTATCCAATTTACATACAATTGAGACACTTTACTCTTCGGTAATACAATAAACTCCTTATACCCATAATTAATTCATATAACTCTTTCAATATCGAATGTCTCCAATGAGGAGCAATTTTCTTATAATTTGCTCTGTTTCATCGTTACATATTCTGACACATATTCCTTTACCCTAATTTCTCCACAAAACCCAATTTATTTGCAATAGATCACTCCTGGGGTTGAATAACATTCATTATATCCGTCTCGCACTTTCAGAACATAATTACACAAAATATACATGAACCTATATTCTTCTCATATACACGGTTAATATTTCCTTGATATTCAGTAATCCTCTTACATAATCAGAGTCATTTCATTAACGTAGTACACACTTTTTCAGTAGCATATTCTATCTTTTACGCTTGAATCTTTGTTAGAATTCAGACTCCAAAATTTACTTGTACTTCATTTCAGATTTACTTCTTCAATGATTACTCTCAAATCAAATCGTCAGATCAACTAAACCTTCTCAATCATTCATACTGTTCATAAAACTTCATCAATCAACTATTTTTTTTTTCATCACTTTATATCAGTCACTCTTAATACTTTGAGAAGATCAATTTCAACTATGTATAATATCCCAATAAGAGCAGTTCATACCATGCCTTACAAGATTAAAACATCCCTTATAAAGAGGCTCTACAGGGCACTTAAACAGTTTCATTTACTCTAATGTTTGGGTATACATCGCTATAATCATCACATCATATCTGCAAATGTATTCATATCAATTCACCCATTAATAGCTTATACTACTAAGAACACTTTAATCCTATTTAATTCTGAATAATCTTTCTCTTTTGGTACCAGTTCTCGATCATGGGGGCTTTGCTATAATTATGACCCTCTTTTATTCTCTTAAGCTCATTACCTAACGTCATTAATAGTCGCACTTCTTTCTCAATTTATTGTCACAAGCATTCTTATGCCTTACTCTAACTCATCTTGAACTTGGGGCTACAGGAACTATGATCAGAACTTATTTAATAGGCCACAGATTTCTTCCTATATCATATTCACGCATATTGCCCACTTATGCTTAATAATTCCACTCATGAGATGATCCCACTATCAGACGTACACTTACAGTGACAATATAATCTGAACTCAACAACTTTCCTTTTTTTTTTTCACCTGTCCTCGCTCATGAGGATCGTATACAATTTCTATTCATTCCCAATTGATTATTATGAGCACTTTCATTTCTTATTCTAACCCACATTGAATTCTTATTGAACTTCTTAATTTCTTCCCATAATCAGGTATGCATTTACTTAGGCAAATCAACTAAACCCGAACATCTTTTTCATTTTTGCATCATACCCATGAATTTTCACACTCAAATCAATATCATAGATATACATTCACTCTTGATTTCTCACTAACATAAATGATTTACAGTCATAAATCATTATTCATAACTTTCATCACGGTAATCAACCCAATTTTAACTTCTCTAGGTCACCAAAAATTTTATTTTCGTCCACTATGTTTATACACTTTCGCTCTTGCCATTATCATTTACCTAATTTTAGATCATGATTGGGTCATCTTGGTACAATGTGTACCTAAGAAAGGAGGTATGACAGTAATAGAGAGTGAAAGTGGTGAGAAGATCTCTACTTGAATAGTTATAAGTTAGAGAAAATGTATTGATTATAGGAAGCTCAATAAGGTGACTAAAAAGGATCACTTCCTTCTTCCATTTATGGATCAAATGATTGAAAGTGTGGATGATCGAGCATTATATGATTTCCTTGATGGATACTAGAGGCATAATCAAAATTTTTACATATCTGAAAGATCAAGAGATCACTTCACATGTCCTTATGAAACATTTACCCATATATGTGTGCCTTGTAGATTATGTAATGATCCATCAACTTTTCAAAGGTCTATGATGTCTATTTTTGCATAAAGGAAATAATGGAACTCTTAATGGATGAGTTTTCAGTCTTTAGAAACTTTTTTATCACTTCTTAACAAATTTGGATAGAGTTCTTCAAATATGTGAAGAATGATATTTAGTTCTAAAGTGGGAGAAATGTCACTTTATGGTGCATGAGGGAGTAGTGATTGGACATAAGATATCCTGCTGATTGAACCCAAGTTTAATATATAATTGGCTACACTTTCATGGTTGTTAATGCACTTTTTGACTCTTAATTCATGATTTTTGTGTTTAAATTAGTCTCTTATGACGAGTTTATGTTTTATGCAATTTGCTAGTAGAATTGTACAAATTGACATTAATTGCATTATAATTTTTCTAAGAACAATTGATACTACAAATTGTTATTTTATATTATAGGAGAAAAGGAGTCAAAAAGGATCTGAAGAGTCGACATGAAGTCCTTAAGGCATGTCGCGGCGTGAACTAATCACCTGCCGCGGCGAAATGTAATTCCCACATCGCGGCGCATCAACACAGATCGTACGTCACGACGTCAACAATTCAGCACGTCGCGGCGAGCAAACCAGATCGTACGTCGCGACGTCTCAGACATCTCGTCGCGGCGAGAAAGACAGAGCACACGTCGCGACGAATATTAATTTATACGTCGCGACGTGCAGACGGATACCCGGACTCCAAATAGAGATTTCTCTCACTGTACCGACCCGGCCCGTGACCCATCCTTTAAATCTTGCCGAATTAGGTTATCATCAAAAGCGGGAGAGGGATCGAGAGACGGGGAGAAAAAGAGGAGATCGACGAGCAAGAGAGAAGGAGAGGAAGCAACATCGTCCACCCCCAGGGTTCCCCGGGGACAACTTCTGCATTAGTTTTTTATCTTCTATTTTTACCATCGCCGTCCACCATGGATATCTTGGAGTCGTTGCGAGTTGTGAAGCTTCGGGTTACTATGCGTGGCTTGGCATTTCTTTCCTTTTGAAGATGCAGGGATGGCTGGAGTTCACCGAAGGGGAGTAGCTTAATCTGTAGTTTAGCTATCATTTATAAATGCCTAGGTTTAGGGGTTTGTAATTTGTAGTGAAGCCACTTGATTATAGCTAAATGTTTGACATTTAATGTGTTGTTTGGATTGGTAGTTTACATTGTCACATTTAACTACATTGTTATGAACAACCGAGTTGGGGTTTATTTCTTTGTAGTTAGATTAGCTTAATTAGAATTTAATTAAGCGTTGAACAATGTAATGTGTTGTGGGTTTGTTTATGTAGAATTCTGTGCTTAAATATATGAAGTCTCATATATGTCAACTTGTGATCTTGTTGATTCTCGTTTATCTGCCTAGTTATGTTTGATATTGAGTTGATGCTAGATTTCATTTGACCCATTGCATTGGCAAATCCACCGCACACACGAAGATGCTTTTAACAAGGTTTTAAGCAATGGAGTTCATTGATTAAAGCCTTGGACTTAAAGAATCCTTTAAGGTTCTGAGGCTCAAGAGCACTCAATGGGGTCTTGAGAAATGGAGTCGAGAGTGACAGGAGTCCATCAATTAAGACCCTGGACTTAAAGATAGTTCTTTAAGGTTTACCATTCAAACTTAGTGATTTCTATTCCCACCGCACACACTAAGATGAGCTTAACGGGATCTTGAGCAATGGAGTTCATTGATCAAGATCCCGGACTTAAAGAATCCTTTAAACGTTCTAAGGCTCAAGAGCACCTAATGGGGACTTGAGAAATGGAATCGAGAGTGACAGGAGTCCATCAATCAAGACCCTAGACTTAAAGTGAGTTCTTTAAGGTTTACCATTCACACTTAGTTTTGAACTGTGATAGCCAAAGCTCGTTTTCAAGATGATTTTATCACTTGTTTTAGTATTTTCTTTTTCTATTTTAAAAAAATCCAAAAATACTTTTTACATGCTTTTTAGTGTAGTTAATGCTTTCAAACAAAACCCCCTTTTCCTTACTGATTTCACTTGCATTTTATGACATATAGGGTAGCTTAGGTCCATTTCATTAGGTTCCGATTAAGTGAGACGACCCGAGGTTGCATCCTATACTGCATTCTTGGAATTTATTATTTTTGACCGGTTTCCAAGGATCGATCGTAAGGTCGAATCGACAGAGCCGCGATCACCTGCCGAGGGATAGAAATCGATAGAGCCAAAATAATCGATTATACACAATAGCACTTCTATATCACGTTCCCAATATTTCGGACACCCATGGTTCGAAATAAATCAAAATCAAACACACATATCTATCCATCATCTCCACATGGCATCAATGCATAAAATTAAACACACATAGATTGATGAACCAACTAGGTTACTCACCTAATAACTTCTGAGCTAATGCTGGGAAGTCTCTGCAATGTCCGTGGGGTGACGTTCCAACTGTGCCTCTATAACAATTAACATAAGAATACATTACCAACTGAATAGTTAGAAATATCAAACAATGCACATGGAATAAGTAAAACGTGTATAATGCATGTTCATGGCATTCTCGGCCCTAATCCAAAATTTTCCCATAATAAAAATTCCATCTAAAAATTAGAAAGCTATAGCCACTGACAGCACCCAATTTGGACCTCAATCGGTCCAAAAATAAATAAAACAGTGATCATAGAACAATTACCCGGGTCCACGTCAATTTCCCGTCTAAAAATTCCCAATTTCTCACAAAATGAAATTCAATATGTTACAAATCTGATGCCTCAAGAATCAGGTCAATCGGACGTCGGACGGAAAAGAAATTGACAAAAGAAACAATTAGGTCACTTAATGCCAAATTCTAAAAAAAATAATAATAAAATAATAAAATATAATTCTTCATGCACGCCTCATGGGCGAGACATCGCCCTCGCGAGACGACTCGACTTCGCTTCGTCGCGAGGACGCGTCGCCTCGCGATCGGGCCAATCTACCTCGCCTCATGAAGGCGGCGCGCCTCGCGATCCGGTGAGGTTCCTCTACTTCCTTGCCCTTTTTTTTCTTTTTTTTTCTATTTCCAATCCGAATTTCCAACACGCATAACTCTTTGTATACAAATCGAAAAAATACAAACCATAGCTTGTTAGAAAGATCATGAAAAGCTCTACCATTATCATGAAGACCATAAAAATCAATTTCACCCCTAAGGGTGTCAAAAATCCAATCAAACCTACTGCCCACTCAAAACCTATCAAAACAGGGCAGTACATTGCAAATTCAGTAGCTACTCATTTCCTTAGTCAAAAATAACACAATAAATATGCTCAGTAAGTTCACAATGTTATCTAAAACTTTCATGAACAACCCAAAATCAAATTCACTTGCTAACAATGTCAAACAATTCACCAAAGTATCAGCCCTCTGAAATCAACCAATATGGACAGTAATTTTCCAAACAGCATATCTCTTAGCAAAAATGTCACTAAATTCACTACCTTATATCCCTGAAAAGATAAGATCCCAAAATTCATGTTTTATGAAGAACTCAAACTCCAATTCGATTTCTAACAATTTCCAAACTGTTATGGCAGTTACTGCCATTATCAGCAATTCACAACCTAATGCAGGGTCAGTTTTTACAAAATCATAACTCCCAACTCTGACCTCTAAAAATTACACACCATATATCATTTTAAAGGTAATTTCTTCCTCTACAATTTTTCAGAAGATCACTCACACCAATTCAGTTCACATAAATTGTTAAAATTGCTCCCAAACAGAAAGCTCACAAAATCAACACTTTGACTAGGTTTCTCCAAAAAGCATAAAACCAATCAATAAAAATCAGTTCATATATCCCAATATACAACTCAAAAATTAGCAATATCAGTGGAAATGGAAAGCTAACTCAATATGCCTCAACTTTCATAAAGACCATTTTTCCTATTCCATATCAATTAATGTAGAAAAATCAACAAAGTAATCAGGTCATAACTGCGGGGACTGTTCACAGGCAATAAAACAGTAACTTTCCATGCAAACTTTCGCCCTTTTAGCATTACAATTTAACAACACCTATTTCACACAAAATTGTAGCCAACATCTTAAAGTTTAATTGGGCACAAACCTCACCTCATTTACTCACCTATACAATTAGTTATGATCAAAACATTTCAATAGGTTAAACACCAATTTTCCAGATTTCATCTATACCTCATCCTCTTCCATTATATCACTTTACCTACATCAATTTACATTCATTTAAACCTCCAATTCAGCTACAAGCTTAACACAACAATTAGTTGTATACTTACACAAAAGTTGGCAGCACACATATACACAATTCCCATACTTTATTTCCATTCCTTACACATCACAAACATCATTAACAACCTTACTTTCACATTCTTTACCTACTCTATCCATTTTCCTCACACAAGCATGCATTAAACCCATTCAAACCTACCACTTTCATGATCAAAAAAATGCTTAAAGGATCTCCATAAATGCTTCTAACTACTAAAAGCATAAGAACAAACATCAATACTCACCTTAAACAAGTTCAAGCTCTCAATTCTTCAAGTTCTCACCAACTTCTTTTTTTTTTCAAATCTCACCCACGGTTTTCATAAGCATACCAAAGGTTTTCATCAACTCAAAGCTTCAACTTGGTTTGTGTGTGAAGAAGAGCAAGCAAGGAACCAAGGAGACAATTCTTATATGGGATAGGTAAAAGGAAAAAAAAATCGAAAGAGGTGAACAAGGCACCTTCGGATGATGAAGTTTTGCACTTTTAAACTAACTCTTTTTTTCAACTTTCAAGCAGATAAACTCACCAAAGAAGAATAGCCGTAAATGACAAGGGAGACTTAAGCAATTTCTCTTTAAAAAGTCGTAGGTGATGAATATAAAGAGACAAATTTCTTTAATGAAGAGGACACTTGGCATTAAAAAGAGAAAAAGACAAAATCAAGCTAATCCTAGTTAATTAAGTACTAATCCCCATTAAACTCTAATCATGGAACTAAAATAATTTCCTAACATTATTTATCCACTAATTTCATGCCATTAGGCAACCCTTTTCAGTACAAAAGGCTCACTCAATCATCGGTTGAATTTTTCATTCCGCAAGAACCGAAAAATTCCAGAAAAATTTCCATAAATATCTAAAAATGTAAAACACTCAATGGCGTACTCCAAATAATTTTTCAAATACAATTATCCCATAAATTTCACAAAAGATCCCAATTAGACACTTATGCCGGAAATGTCATGAATGCATGTATACCATGTGCATGTGCCAAACAATCATCAGTTATAGAGGCTATACGATGTATGTTTATGCCGTGCTATAAACCCATACTCCTAACCCGTCCCAATTTACTAAAATACCTTTCCCATCGGTGATGGGATGTTACAATAACCTTCCCATCGGTGACGGGATGTTACAATAATAGGTTGCACCAATGGTGACTTTGACTAATGATGGCATGGTTGTGTAAAAATTCATCAAAAGCTTAATAGATTTGGAGCTACAAATGTCTTGAATTTTGATTTGTAGAAAGTTGGTGAAAAGAGACTCCTATAGTTAAACTAGCTAGACACACTTCAATTGAATGCTTATGAGAATGCATGTTATATAAGGAAAAATTTAGGAAATGGCATGAATCTCATATCAAGAAGAAGGATTTTAAGGTAGGAGATATGGTGTTATTATTTAACTATTATTTAAAGTTGTTTCCATGAAACCTCAAGTCGCAATAGAGTGGGCCTTTCAAATTAACCCATATATTCAAACATAGAGCTTTATAGTTAGAGAAGAATAAAAAGCAAACCTTTAAAGTGAATGTACATAGATGTAAATGGTATCTCGGAGGAGTCTTTTCCCAAGAAAGGGAAGTAATTTTTTTCCTTTCACTTCATTGAACATTTTCAAATAAGCCATGGTCAAGCTAATGATTATAAGTTAACATGTCATGTTAGTTTTTTGTAAATTCTTGCATGTAAGTTTTCTATTGTCTTACTTTTAGAGTGATTTTGATTTATGAATCTCATATTTAGAAAGGTGTCAGAGGTTAGGGAATAAATTCTAGAGGCTGCAAGAGGAAAATGGGGCAAAATGTGCCAATTTCAAAGGGCACGATTGCGCAGTCCACTTCATGATTATGTAAGCCCATTTTTCCCCTTTCCCCCTTTTCCCTAATCCTATATATTGTCTGTTTCACTTATTCCACCTCTCATCTTCTCTTTTTAACTAGTGGCCTACCTCTATAGCTTCTTGTTTTCTCTCACATGTCTCTTAGATTTCACTCTTTTCTTCCATCTTTCTTCTAGTTTAATATCTAAATAAATCTAATGATTCCTACAATAAAACACATATTGCAAGATTTTTTGTGCATTTTCTCTCTCCTACATTTTAGGGTTCTCTATTGTGTTTTTTGTGGTTTCTTAGTTATTTTATAGGTTCTACTCTCAATCATATCTCTAAGAATAAAATAAATTTCAAAATATTCAAACTTAAAAAAGAGCGATCTTTTATCAAGAAGAAGGTAAGAAATTCCAAATTCTTTATATTAAAATAATTACTACACCTCATTATTTTGTTTTAAAATTTTAGAAAATATAAATTTGAAAGGAAAATTTAATCCTTTGGGTGCTATAATTCGATGGGACAAATTTATACATTTTGATTATATTATGTATGAAGAATTGACCCTTGAATCACCACTTTATACTATGAGTCGAGTAAGTTGAATAAATTTTGGGTTTTGATCACAAGGAAAACCTTATAATTTGGATTATGATATCATGGAAGAAATATTTGGTTTTCCAAAATTAAAAATTGTTGAAAGACATGAAATTTTAATTATAGAAAATATTGGAAACATTAATAAGGTTGGATGTGTTTAATCCACACAATGCATCTAACAATGTTATGAAGAATATTGAACACTTCTTACTATATAAATTCATATTTCATGTTGTCTTTGCAAAGATTCAAAGTAACAAATGCTTTAAAAAAGATTTATTTCTTCTTTGGTGCATGGATTGTAAGATTCAAGTTTGTACATCGACCTAAATTTTTCAAACATTAGTTATTTCGCCTAGTAAGAAAAGTAGCTATCTAGGCATGGATTTTCTTATTACTGCTTTGGTTCAATTATACGGTGTTAATGTTGATGAATTAACTCTTGATTTTCTTAATTATTTAAACCACATGCATTTTAGGGGAGCTGAGATCTTGGAGTTCCATAAGATATCATTTTGAAATCAAAAGTTAAACATAGGACAAGATAGGTGAGTTTAAGTTTTGCACAACAACACCAAAAAGTATCATCAAGTTAGGAATCTGAGGAGGAAGAACAAGGCTGGGAGATGGTTCTTGACAAAATGGAAGAAACTAAGAAGTGCCTAGAGGATCGTTTGGACAGCATAGAGGTGCAACTAAAGGAGGTCACATGTCAACAAAGATATCAAATGAAGAATTGTTTAAATTTTTCTATGTCCACGATGTCCAAGTTCATCTCCATCTCCATATCTAACACCATCACCATCTTACTTTTTATTTATTTTTATTTCTCTTTATTTGTATTGTTTTGGCATCCCCATTGAAGACAGTGTGTTGTTCAAATGTGGGAACATATATGCACTTATATAACATTTATGTGTCTGAATTTTACATTTGCATTATGTTAGTTTTTTTTTTAGGTTGGCACTATGTGAACATTTTGGTTGCATGATTTGTGCACTTAAACATGAATGGAATAAGTTAGTATATTGGCACTTTTTAAGTGGTTGATGCTTAAGGTTAAGTTAATTCCATGAGATTCGATGTCAATGTATCATTATTGCAATGTTGCATGATTGTGTGTTTAGATGTTTATGTGTTTTGTTTATTTATAGTTTTAGTTTTTCTTATGGATAAGGAAATATTTAACTGTAGGGATTTTGATAGATGTATATCATAGTAATTTTTCTAGAGGTTTAAGTGTGTTTTTAAGTGTTGTATTAGATGATAATCATGTGTTTAGAACTTAAAGTTATGTTCTTGTTAGTGTTTTTATTTGTTTTAGTTGTCTGATTATTTTAGAGTAAGGAATATTTAATCTAATTTTATGTTTCGATGGTTGTTTAATGTGTTTGTTAGTAAGTGGAAATAGGAAAATTGAAGAAAAGATGAGAAACTTGAAGAATAGGAATATGCATGATCGTGCAAAATTGCACTATCATGTATATGTAGCTGGTGCATGGGATGAGTCTCTATCACGATTGTGCATGTTTTTTCCCATGCAAAAATTTTTTATTCTTGACATTTTGGGGCTATTTTTTGAACCAAATTAAGTGGAAAAATCTTAGAAAAAATCCTAGAAGCCTTACGAAGTATTTTAGGAAAAGAAAAATACCAAAAGGAGGTTACATATCAAAATACAAGAGATTAACGTGGAGACATCAAGAACAACTCCAGTTTTTTACTGCCTTAGACAAAGGGCATTCAGGTTGTTAGGCGACTAATCAATCTTTGTGGGAATGATGCCCTTTATACCATGAGTTACAACCTATATACTTGTAGTACGAAAGTTTTTATATAAAATTTTCAACAATCATTCATAGGTTTTACTAATAATATGTTGATAAGATATTCCATGTATGAAAAGTGGACAACTATAAAGTTTAGAACCTAAACTAAATCCTTTTACAATGGTTATCATGATTATATGATTAATGTCAGCTTACCTTTACATACACTACACTAGATTCACTACTTTGTTTGACCTCTTTGTTTATATGATAAAATGAGGTAACTTGACAATCTTAAATATGGTATTTCATTGATTTAAACTGGTTTTAAGTAATTGAACTTCTACTCACTTGTTTTATTTTTTAGGAGCTAAAGTTTGATTTTTTTATGCTCCGAATTCATTGTTGATCTTCATTACTGATCTCATTATATTAAGTATTAGTTAATATTTAGATATCTATTGTTATGGTGTCTCTTATAAAATCCAAAATTATTTCTTCTTATATACTGCTTATCTCTTCACCTTGTGGCTTTCAAACTTTAAAGACTTAAGCAAATTTAGTTAGTTTATTATCTTTGTTTATTCTTTATATTAATTTTATGGGATACGATGATTCAAACAACACCATTGGATTTACAAGAGTGAATATAATTCATGATCCTTTAATAGCTTATAGATACCATTTCATAAATATTATTTATTTCGTTATGATTCCATAATTTTATCGTTAAAGACAAAACATTTTTTGAATAGGATGGCTAATCAAGTGATCCTATTTGTAGTAATTTGGATCGTCCATCTTATTTTTCTCCTCTAGTCTTTTGATCTCAAGTAGTTTGACAATTTTTTATTTTAGAAGATATTATAACATTCTTTGCTCTAAAGCATTTAGGAGGAAGAAATCTATCCCTTTATGACTTCTTTCTTTCTTTTTTTACACTGAAGGAATTTATCTTTGTTAATGTATTCAACAATGGGTTCATGTTTATGTTGTTATCTCTTTAACTTGATTATACTTGCAGTACTTTGAATGTTGTCAAAAATGCTTCAGATATTTTTGCTTATCATTCCTAATTGTTAATGAAACTCACCTCTAAATGAACATACAAATTCAAAATCATTTTGTTTTCTTGAGAAAATTAGTTTCCAATATTATTTCATTATTTTGAAAAATTAAGTGTTATGTTGTCTTAAGTTACTTATCTCATTAAACTAGTGTACTTTAACAGTTAGTAGTTGAAGAGGATCTTAAAACTATTGATAAGTAATTAGTATGTCTTATCGCATGCACGCATGCACACACACACAGACACACAGACACAGACACACACACACACACCCACGCATAGATATATATCAAATTAGATTGGTCTTTTACAACCGTTGTGATGAGTTCTTAAGTTTTGATGGAAATATGACCCCCTAAAAAATGATATCTTGGCTAGGTTTAAGCAAAATTTTGAATCTACTTTAGTCTTTATGAAGATTTTGTGGAGGTTGTTCCTTTGCCTCTATTTAATGCTACTTGTTCATAATGTGACGCATTTGATTGTCTTTCTCCTTTATTAACATCAAAAGAATTTTTTAGGTCTTAGTCATATTTATGACTTCCTCTTTTAAGAGGAAGTCCTAGTGATTGCAACTATCATAATATTAAAGGACACTACTTGTAGAAGTTTTTGAACTTCTTAAGGAGAGACAATCAAAATACTTTCATTGATAGAAATATCTTAATATAATATCTTATGATCTTTGTTCTTTGAAATGTCAAGGGCTTTAAAGATGAAAAGTCATAATTGAGTTAAAGGAGCAATTATGGGGCTCATTATTGTCAATGGAGATAGCATGAGGTTGTCATGGTCTAAAGGCATATGATTATAACCGAAAATTTGAGTGTACTTGAAGATAAAGACAATATATGAGTTTTCTTTTGAAGTGAATCACACATTATTACTGTTGGATCCCGTTTTCGAGACCCAACTTCTTACCTGAACCCATACTTACACTTAACACTTGAACCTTACTGCTTAAACACTTGATCATGGGCACTCTTGAATAGAATTCAAATCGAAAGAAAACAATAATAACAAGCTGAAACGGATCACATAATGAAATGGGAATCAGACACATGAATCGGAATAACAAGTGAAATGAAACAAATGCGAAGCTGATAGGATCGAATACAAATGTGAGACAAAACGGTCAATTGAAACTGACATTTCAAAATCCCGACATCCGAGGCGTGAACATAGAAAATCTTGTCGCGTTGGAAACCCTTATGACTTAACCTATCCGAAAGTCGATGTACATTTTTTTTCTTTTGGTCTTGCTTTCTTTTGCTTTTCATCTATAACTCATACTAAATCTCATCTTACTTGATTCTTCTTATTCATCACATTAAAATTTGCATTCCTTATCATACTATCTCATGCTCATGCCAATAAACCCATAAATACATATACCATTAAAAATCCGACAGCATAACGACTGCACTTAACCTATCCAAAAATCTGCAAATAGAAAAATTCACTTCTAATAACATCACACATACATCATGATCAACCGGACCCTCCGTCCGGGATCTCAGTAAAAATGCAAACCTAGAATCTCAACCACTTCTAATCATTTTCATAACAAATCATAATCATCATATTAAAACTCATATCCCATCATCCAGTACATTCATCCATATCTAAATATCCATACATATGTCCCAATTGCATTCATCATCTCAATCCAATTAATATACAAAACTAAATTGCACAATTATAACTAATACACATTTGCTAATTCCATAACTCATGACTCAAATTCTTATACAATTGCATAATCCCAAAACAATACATTATGAATCGAAGGCTTACAATATTCTAATGGCATTCTCAAGCCATAGACCATTCCCAATAATCTTAAAACAAATTCACAGCTGATAAATCATGTACAACTACTGATGTCTTGACGTCTTTCATCCAATCTCCTACATGAATACCTGGAGATGGGGATGAAAGGGGGGTGAGCTCGGAAGCTCGTGGATAACATGTTTATTAAACAAATAATAAGCAAAAGCATTTTCAAACCTTTCTTTCCGTTGATTGAAACCAGTGAAGGGTTACTTCTCAAAATTTCTCAAATTCAAAAATCTTTCATAAAGCTTTACAAATCGTTTTGCAAAACTCTCATAGTTGAAAATCCAAATTCTCATTTTGTCAAACTTTCAAACCATTGAACACATGAAATGCATTTCATATATATGCAGCATATTCTAAACAAAGTAAAACATATAACATATCAATCGGTTTGGGTCGGTCCAAAATAGACGTCTTCGCACATTCCAAAGCGGTCCCTGGTAGTGAGCGAGATGTACTACACTTTTTCGCATAGCGGTCCAGTGTAGCCGTGAAGGGAGTCCGAAAATGGAGCTCCTATGCCGGGCGAAGGCTTTAAAACGAGACCAGTGCACTGACTCCACATAAAGGACCTAACCAAACCCACGTAACACGTATTCATGCTTGAAAAATTCATATTGCCCGAAGGCACATTTCGAGAATTCAACTTTTCATGTAATGTCATATTCAGATGCAGTGCTGATCAATCACAATCTCACACAAATTCACATACCCAACTTATCCATCAATGAAAACTATATCGCACTAATTCACATAAATCCATAAATAACTCAATTCATCAAGAAATCTTTCAACACTAATCCAAGAAATCACAAACCTATTTAGATTCTAGCCTCTCTACATCAATATCACTACTCATATACTTTAGCATAAAACCCCACTTATTTCTCATCCCTAATTCAACATAACCCAAGTAAAATCACTAAAATTAACCTCATATAAAACAAACCCATAACCATATAAGGATAAATCAACTAAAAACTCAAGAAAAACTCAAACATTTAAAAACATCTCTTACCTTTCTCTCCCTAAATTTCGAAATCCTCATGGCTTAGAGAGTAAGTCTCTTCTCCTTCTCTCTTTTCCTTCAAGAATCCATGTAGAAGAGAAGTTTGGAGAGTCCAAAAGCTTACCTCTTCTTCCCCCTTCTTCTTCTTCTTCATGATTCTTCCCCTTCTCTCTTCCTCTTTCTTCTTTCTTCTTCTTTTTTCTAGAATTTTCGAGCCTCTTCCTCTCTTCCACGACCCTACCCCTCTTTTAAATGCCAAGACATTAAAATTTGAAGGTAAAAGACCTTCTTGCCCTTGTCTTTTAAGCCTTTAACTCAAAACCTTAAGTTAACTTCCTGTTTTGCCCCTGAATATCTCTTTAAGTTATGCTCACTTTTGGACAATTTTTCTCACATATAAATGAGGGAATTTACTAAAACTTCCTTCTAGAGAATTGTTCCTCTATGTCTTAACTTCATAATGCCTTAAGAATCGTCCAATTTGGAGCACTATATCAAAAGTTATAGTCCAAACATGTCGGACATATCCTTTTACTATCACAGTTTCTAGAATTCACTTCCTTCCACAAATAAACATTCTTAAAGGCTAAAATAAAATTTCATTTCTTCATAACAATTGTAGCCCCATGTCTTAACTTTATTTCGCCTTAAACCTCGCTTCAATCAGATCTCCACAGATTCTTAAATTCGTAAAGTACTGAACTATGTTCATAAACTTTCCTGTCTCACTTTGATTCAATAATCTTGCTCAATTAAATCTCTAAAATTTATAATTTTCACATAATCATGAACTTCATTGTCTTATGAATCCAACTCTTCAAGAACCGAGTGATTCGGATGTCAGACAGAAAAGATATAAGCAAATGATTTGACAAAGCCGGATGAGGAAGGAAAATAGCACGCTCAGAATGAGACAAAACATTCTGATTATCATGTGATTCAATCAAACTTTTTCAATTCAAATACAATTGATACAAATTTTTATGTAGATAAATATACATATGTTAGGGATCCAATGCTTCAAGAATCGCCTCAATCCGAGGTCGGATACGTGAGTTATGATCAAAACAACTCAACATGTTCAAAACAGAAATTGATTTGAAACTCTTTTGGAGAAAATGCCATAACTTTCTCTAAAAATATCCAAATGACTTCGGTCTTACTCTATTTAAAAGATAAGATCAATATATACAACTCGTATTAGAGGCTTCGAAACTAAATTCGGCCTCAAAACTTGTCAAAAACACAAATTACCCAAGATGACCCGTAGCTGTCCGTTAAACGGACAGGCATGTCCGTTTAACGGACACGTACGGCCAAAATGATACCAAACCATCCGAGAAAGTCCGTTAAACGGAAACCCATGTCTGCCTAACGGACATACACATAGAAAGGGGTCCTTTTGACCCATAGCTGTCCGTTAAACGGACTCCCATGTCCGTTTAACGGACATGCTAATTTTCACAACTTCTTCAATCTTTTTCCTATGCTTCTCTCATTCAAACTACCATCACATACTCTTATAATCTCCACATATTCACTTATTCAAAGGCCTAAACACTTCATAACAATTCTAGCAACAAATTCTATTCATGAACTTCTCAAAACTCAACTAAATTGGTTCATCAAAACTTCAATTTTCAAACATGTCATCAAGCTGTCACTAACATAAATCTTATATAACATCATAACTTGCATCAACTATATCTCTTAACTCCGATATTGAAATCTTTCATACTTAGTCTCGTTGGAAAGATAAAAGATCAAGCTACAACTTCAAAGAAGGTAACTTTGGCCAATTCTATTTCAATTGCTCCCTAATTCCCTTGAATCAATATATACATTTTTATCTACATGCAAAGACTCAACATTCATGCTAACTTCACTTTCTTAATTGCACAACATTAATAATAATTCAATTATCATTTGGAATTTATCCAAATCTCAACCTCAATTCATATGATTTCTTACATTCCATATCATCTTGTCATTCATAATCTCTTGATTTTTCATAGGGTCTTACATAGCTAAACATGATTCATGCTTAAGGCTTCTCAACCCATCATCATACATAAATCACATTTCCTCATCTATAACTCAAATCACATACAAAACACTCATTTACTTTCATTTCCATATTTCTAATTTTCACTTCTAGGTTCGGGGTCCAACAATTACAATGCTTATAATACAATATATCAATACGCGAGAAGGGGGGTTGAATTGTGTATTCCCCTTTTTGACAATCTTTTCAGAAAACGTTTTAAAAAAGGTTCTTTTCACAGAAACTTCGGCAAGTCCAAATTAATCTAAACTTAAAAAACTTATTTTGAAATCTAAGTAATAACAAAACTTTAAACTTAAAGAGAGATAGAGTAGAGAGAAGTCGACACAACAATTTTTATATTGGTTCACCCCAAACCGTGAGCTACGTCCAATCCTCAGAAGTCTTTCTGAGATTTCACTATCTCATCAACGTTTACAAGTATTCTTTTTGAGCCTCTTCAGGTCTCTACACTCAGTATTCTTTCACTCTTAGCCTCTGCAGGCTATCTGTACTACTTTCTTACAAAAGTGTTTGAACTTTGTTACAGTAATACTAGCTCTCAGCTAATTCGCACAATATTCTCACAAACACGCCTTTTGATTGTGTATACGTAACTCAACTAACTTTGCAATCTTCGACTTCGACTCATATATATAGCCTTTTTCTGTAACTGCTTCTTGATTCTTTCTTCTTGAATCTTGAATCTTGGATCTTGCTTCTTGAATCTTGTTTCTTGAATCTTGAAAGAAATGGTTAATCAGTTGAGTTCTGTAACTAACTCAGACTGACTCTTGCGTCTGTTTTTGAATTCTGCGCCTGCTTTTGAATTCTGCGTCTGCTTTTGAATTCTCCATCTTCTTTTTTGCGTATGTTTTTTATTCTGCGTCTGCGTCTGCTTTTCATTCTACGTCTGTGTCTGTTTTTCATTCTGTGTTTGTGTCTGTTTTTCTACGTCTGTTTTTTAACTTCTGCGCCTGCGCCTGCTTTTCTACGTCTGTTTTTCAACTTCTACGTTTACGTCTACTTTTCAATCTACGTTTGCGTCTGTTTTTCATTCTACGTCTACGTCTGCTTTTTAACTTCTGCGTCTGTTTTTAACTTCTTCTTTGTTATCCATCAAAATCATATATATATGTAAAGTCATTTTGACTCAACAATCTCCCCCTTTTTGATGATAACACATCATATATAAAAAGAAAAACTTATACATAAAAAGAACATTAAAAAGAGCATATCTTCATGTGTGTTCTTTTGACGTCTTTATTAGTCTTCCTCTTCCTCCCCCTATCTTTGTCATCGACTCCTTCAATCACACCCTTTGAGACTCTTCGATTGCTGCCTTCCATTCTCTTCTCCCCTTATTTGTTATAATAAAAAATGATCAATGACGATGACTCTTCATTAGTTATGTCATCATCTTCTTCATTTCATCCATCATCTCCTTCAGCTCCTTGACGTCTCTGCGCAAGTTCTTGATTTCATCTTGCGAGTCAATCAGTGAGGAGAGTTGATCATCATCCGCTGAGGGTTCTGTGAACGCAATTGTGGTAGCATATGCGTCTGAGGATGGAATGTTGTAGAACCCCACTCCCACAAGACCCGAACCCGATATCGTGGGTCATATCCGAGTCCGTGCTTCACGAGAGTGGTATGCTAGAGTACTCGAATACCGTCAAACATTCAGTATGAAATTCTGTTTTTTTTTACATTTTAGGTCATCATAATATAGTCACAGTATTTAGCCATCGAATGAACAAAAATCCATAATCACATTGGGCCTAACTTTAATCATAAACATTGTCAGTACTTACTTCACAATCAAAAAAATGTCAATAGCCACTTGGGGCCCACTGAACTACAAGAACTATTTTACAGAAATTGCAGAAATATACATTTTACAAGATTGAATGCCACTAATGCAGACGTGAACTGATCCCGACCTCTATTTTCGACTGGTATGTAATAGGCATACTCCTGTTTGTCTAACGGGGTATTTTTCAAGGCCTGAAAAAAATGATTGCAAATTTTGGGTGAGTTTTGCCAACTCAGTGAGGAACCATCATCGATGGTTCGCCCAATTCATGCATCACTCAAGCAATTCACAGTTCAGTTCACAATAACAAAGTCAAAAGTACCATATCATTATACAAAAAAAATTCACAATTGTAGAAGGCACTCTTGCCTTATTCCCATTTACAGTATTCAATCAACTATGGATGCAATGCATATGTGACACTTTCCCATTTTACTTCAGTGTTGTGACCGAGCGCTTAAACAGTCAACAGTGGATAGTAGACGCGTCTTGGGAGTAGGAGAGCCCTCTGGGTATGCACTATCTCCCTTCGAGCTCAAGGCTCTTTTTCAGTATCAGTGGCGACTCTGGTCACAACTGTTATTATCCGTTCATCCATTTGTGTATGAAATGCATATGCCCAATATATCACAGTCAATATAAATCAGTCTGTCACAGTAGAGGCAACGCAATGAAGCACAGTAATAGCAAGCAATTTGACAATCAACACATAAAGCACACTTCTATGTCAAATCTCCAAATTTATCGGATCATCCGTGTCCGGAACCCAGTCATAAAAAACTGCAATCACTAATCCCACCATTATTCCCCACATTAGACATATAATAATTGAAAGAACCATCTAGGTTACTCACCTATTACTTCCGAGCTAATACTTGGAAGTCCCAGCAACGTCGGTAGGTTGACGTTCCAAACGAGCCTCTATAACAGTGCAATTGCATACACATTACCAAATGTACAGGCAGAACTATTAAAAGATGCACATGTATCAATGAAAATGTGAATAATGCATGTTTGTGACATTCCCGGTATCATTTCATAAATCACACTGTAAAAATGTTCCCCTATGCCCAAAGAAACCATAGACACTATAATAGCTCAATTCGAACGTCAAAAGGTCCACAAATCACTACCCGATCCCATCACTTTGACCTAACCCATTTTCGTCAATTTCGCCTCTAAAATTTCCAATTTCACATAAAAATTAAATTAAATGATTCACGAATCCGATGCCTCGAGAATCAGGTCAATCGGAGGTCGGACGGACAAGTTACACATCCTAGTCGACTAGGCGGAGGATCCTAAGTCGACTTACCCTCCTATGCATGTGTAAGTCGACTTACCTGAGACTACAAGTCGACTTACACTACTGTGCATGTGCTAGTCGACTTATCCAAGTCAACTTACACTACTAGAATGACAGATCTGCACAACTTTCTCCAACATACCAAATTCCACAGGGCATAACTCCTTACTCCAAACTTCAAATTGGACAAAATTAGCATCTATGTCATAGAGGAAAGAGAGCTATACAATTTTCATGAAGGACAAAAAAACTAATTGCATCTCTAAGGGTGTCAAAAATATACTCAAAGTTACTGCCTTCACAATGCCTTGAAAAGCAGTGCAACATTTTGTCAAAACAGTGCAACATTTTGTAAAATCCATAACTTCTCATTTCCTTTGGTAAAAATTACACGATTTATTCCAAATGAAAGATTCGAATGTGACCTACAACTTTTATGAACAATATGAAATCAAATTCAATTGCGAAGTAGGTCAAACAATTCAATGAATGATTCTACCCACTGAAACCACCTGAACTGAACATCAATTTTATAAAAAGCATAAATCCTTGCACAAATGTCAAAAAATTGCCTACTTTATACCCATGAAAAGATCAAATAGAATAATACACTTATCATGAAGGGATTATCAACCAATTTCATCTCTAACAAACTCAAAACTATCATGCTAGTGGCTGCCCCAATCACTAGTCAATGACCTAACTTAAGTCCAATGTTTGAAAATTCATAACTCCCATTTCTGATATCCAAAAATAGTATAGTATATCTCATTTTCAAGATAATTGCTTCCTATAAAACTTTCCAGAAGATCACTTGAGCCAATTCAAATCACAGAAATCTCTAAATTTGCTTCCAATCACAATACTCACAAACCCACAGTTATGGCTAGGTTTCACCAAAATGCACATAATCAGTCAATAGTCAACAATTCATAACTCCCAACATACATATCGAAAAATTGCAAAATCAATGGAAATGGAAAGCTAACAAGATAGGCTTCAACTTTTAGTAAGAACATTTTCACCAAGTCCTCCTAAATCAATCTAGAAAAATCATCAAAATTTCAGGTCATCTAATTCGGATACTGTTCACACAGCCAGTATAGTTCACCTTCATGGCAGAAATTCAACCTCTTTAAGTTACAATTAGACAACACTTATTTCACAAGAAATTGAAGCCAAACATCTAAAGTGTAATTTAGCACAAACCTCACCTCATTTGATTAACCACACAATTAGTTATGGTAAAAACATGAAACCATGATCAATTTGCATTTTCCAGCTTTGCTCCTAAACTTATATTCTATCACTTCCAATGCCAATTACACATCAATAAACATCCACTTGAGACAAGGATTCAGCCAATAGGTCATCAAGACCTTCACCTAAGCATCTAGCCTTAGAAGTGGCATCATACGTAAAATTAGTTTTCCTATAATTTCCATTAATCTCAGCTTCCAAAAATCAAGTCAAAACCAAGCTAAAACCAATCTCCTTCACTCATCATCAACAATCATGAATTTGTATCCAAACAATCAAGCCATACTCTATGAAATTAATGCGCAATACATCATAATTCATTCAAAATAATTCCCATTTAATGCATCTAACTACCACTTCATTCATTAAATGAACAACCAAAGCTTAAAACAAAAAATTACCTAATCAAGTTTTCAACTCTTCAATCTTTCAACTTATTGCACTAACTCCTCTATTCCTCCACACCATGCACGACAACCACCATGATAAGAAGGTAGGAAGCTTAAACTTGTATGCATGTGATCTTAAGGTTGAAGGAGAGCAACAATTGAAGCTAAAATATGTGAAGAAAAGCAAGGAAGAGGAAAAAGGAGAAGAGATTTCGGATGGATGAAGAAATAAGCAAACAAACTTGAGCTTTTCATTCTTTCAACATAGAAAACCGAGAAAGGAAGCAAGCCAACATTAAATAAGATGGAGATGTGTCACTAGGACACTTGTCCATTTAGAAGGAAAGGACAAAATAAGAATAGAGACAATCTTTTAATAAAATTAAACCCTAATGAAATGAATCTTTGACCCATTCAATTCCAATGGCCCTAATTTCAATCCCAAAATCATGTACCCAATGCCATTGGACAAAAATTTTCGATACCGAAAATCAACCGGTTCACCACTTAGCGGTTTTTCTGGTCCGAAAATTTTCCCGAAAAATTCCATAAAATTTCCTAAAATTCTCTTAAAATATAAAACACACAAAGACTCACTCCAAATAATTTTTCAAATACAATTACCACGTAATTCACAACTACATTCCATTTAGGCACAAATACCGAGAAATGTCATGAATGCATGTACAGTCAAGTTCATGTGTAATTCCACTATTCACGTATAATGGTATGCATAAATATTGCAACCCAATACTAAACACTCTCGACTCTTTCCAAATTACTATTTTACTCTTCCCAGTGGGGGTGGGATGTTACAACTCCCCCCTCCAAATAAAAAATTTCGTCTTCGAAATTAATATTTAGTTAAGGAAATGGGCGTTTTCTTTCATAAAACTTTATTGAATGAATCCGATAGGTCTCTCAATCCCATCACACTTTCTTAACTATCTCACTTGACTATTTCAGAGTAGACGTTAACTTTATTTCGTATGCTAAGGATCAGATCGTTCTTTCCACACCTATTCACTTATTACGTATTATAAATCCAATACCTCTTTCACCAGTAACATACAAACCAATTCATATAGCTTCATTGATACCTTTTTCGAGTGATACTTACAAAATACTTCATCTCTAACTCATTTATCCTTCATATCTCATTGACTCTTATTTCAGCTTCATCTCTCCTTTGCCAATTCCCTATTCTGTAGTGTTCACGCACTCAATTCGTATATTCATTTTACTATATTTCATCTGTCCGATCTGGTTTCACCTTATCTAACCCATTCAGCTTTCATAAGTCACTTCAGTTTGATTCTATACTCATTTCACTCATTAACAGTAATCATTTTTCTAGGTTCTCTCTCTATTGTAATGAAATGGCGAACGACTCTTTTTGTCGTCCAATGCCTCATAGAAAATTCTAATGGTGTCACCAAATTAATGCTTATTGTATCTGTAGTCACTTACATGATAACTTAATCCCATGTTCCTAAGACCTCAAAAATATAATCTGTACATTCGTCTCTGATAATTAAGACTACTGGCAACTCAAATGTGTAGTCACTAAGTTCTACATTCTTTATCAACAATTGCTCTTTCGGCATACTCTTACTAGACCATAGAGCTTCGATTATTCCTTATGTTTCTACTAACAGTGCTTAATCCTCCTTTATCATATCATTTACTCACAAATTGGGTCTATTTTCAATTAAAGTCCCCGATAAAATTTACAAGTTCTAACTCCTCGATTTAGGCTTTGTCAGTTCCTTGATACATAACTGATTGCAAACTAATCACATGTTCGCCACCCATTAAGACTTTCGATTTAATATGGTTCTTGACTATTTGAGTCAAGGCAATGTCCTCTGTATTTTAATCACACAGTCACATTTCCGTATTCAATCTTCAGAATCCGAATTCATTTTCAGCTTCACAGAGAGAGCCAAAATTTATGAATCACCAATTTGGGGTCTTGCTCAACTTTTCGTGTGAGACTAAGCTTAAACTCAACTTTTAAAAGTACTTTGGTTTGCCCAAACTTCAACTCGACTTCCTGTGCTCTTTAATGCAGTAGTAATGGTGACCTCAATATCACAATTTGTTTTATACCATTATCGGATTTTATGTTCAATGCACCGATGTACAACACTAGCTTTACGGGAAGTACTCATTTGTTTAGTCAACATCTTTCTATACCTCTATTCATTGTCTCAATCGAAGATTCAGTTATGTCAACCTCTATAATGAATTCCCCTGCACCTATCATGTCTACAACTAACGAAGTAATCACTACTGTAACAAGTTCTACTCCATGCATTCAGTAATCAGCGCATGGGACGCTAGTCGTCTCAATGCATATGAAATTACTTTCTTATAGTCCCAGCTATAAAACATCATTGTATGGAAATATCCAATCCCAAATAACAAATGATATTACTCTCATCGGTGTCTCCACGTTTTCGAACCAAGTACTAGTATAACACATTTCAAGTTTTTGAATAGATGACTTAATCTCCCGAGACAAAAATTGTCCTCAGTATACGAATCACTTTATAGTGTTGCAAACAATCGTATTGAAATCACTAATAGGAAACGTGATATATTTCCTACAAAATCTCCAATTCAAAATAGTATCATCAATACGGAGGTCATAAATTCCTCAAACATTTGTTGGGATCTCCTCACTCATGCGACTTACATATGATATCACAATTAGTCAAAATCTCATCTTACGTTTCTAAAGCACAATCGGAATACGGTCTATGATCATAATCACTAATTGCTATCATGTAACTAAAATCACGTTACTCTACAACATGGGGTCCTTGTGCCCATAATTCATCTCTTTAATTAGCAAATGAACCAAATTTTCTCTCAAAATCACAAATCCACTTATATAGTGGGATACGTTATATCAACAAACTGTATACACTCTCAATAGCCCCTTCTGGACTCTTATGCATAACTCTTTGCGTTGAATGCAACTCCAATATTCACTTTTAACTCACTATTTGGTCAGTTGGGTTTGTTCCTTCATTGATCATTTTTCATTTTCCCTCCATATTGTTCATGATTCCAGTTCCTATACTTTCTTATTAATCAGTTGTAGCACTTCGCAAAAATTAGCTTCCACATTGCATAAGATCTCAATAAGATTTCTTAGGGTTTTGATAAGATCAAGACATACCATGACAAAGAAGGTCAAAACACCCTCGCCATAAGGTATTAGGTAATGTATATACCTTCCAAAATCCTTACATCTCACCTAATTGCATTCACGTCAAGTTTCCAAGTAAGAACATTCACTAACGCTATATACATTCCAATTGTTTCTAGATAACATTTCTATCCCTATTCCTGTCCATGAATGGGGGTTTCCCATATGATCATCACAAAATCATATTTTGTGTAGGCCATCATCATGCCCTGTACTTTCTTTCTCATGGAAACACATATCTTACCAATGATTCTATTTCAATTTCCCAGCATTTACCTCTTCGAAAACAACATCATTTCATATAGCATTATAAGCGCAATCACTCCTCTTTTGTTGATTCAGTATTTCTTCCTTAATCACGTGTCTAATTAAAAATCCAAACTTAGGCGTATTTCTATAATCTCCGTACTACACACCACTTATTACTTATCCTCACTTGTAAAATCATTTGTATCTATTCCTTTTTCCTTTTTTTTATAGATTCCGAGGTAGAACATTATAGTCCAAGATCAATATCATTATGCTCTAAGGTACACACCAACACCATATAGTGAATTTCTATCTACCTTGTCGAACCATATACTTTCTCTCATTGCCAATTATCCACACTTTATCGTCCAGAATCAGTTCAGACACATAGAGACTTGGGCATCGTAAAATTTTGGTCTCAATTACACTAGCATACAACATTCATTTCGTATTCGAATCGAACCTTTCATGGTCATAAAGAAAGATTTTTTCCTGTAACCGAGCTTGTACATTTTAGTCTCATTCTTTCCACATATATTCTTCTCATCTTCGAATTGGATTGATCTGTACAGTTTTGAAATGTCTCGGTATGCCTAATGTTTCCAAATTCTCAAAACAATCATTATGATAGAAATTCTAAACCATGTACCCAATTTAGCCCTCGAGACTTTCATCGTGTCTCTATGCATATAAAATCACAATTCAGAATCGTAAATACCTAGTTAGTGTTGGACCCCGAACTTTCGGTAGAAATTAGAAATATTAAATGGAATGAAATGAGTGTTTTCGGATATGAATTGTGTTATAGATGCTATTGTGCTTAAAGGAGATTGATGAGAAATGAAGTGATTGGTTTTGATGACTTTGAAATTCGAGTAGAGTTGTATGAGTTATGAAAGCCAAAATGAACTAGTTGATTGAAATGGAAGTTGAAAAGAAAGAAATGATTGGTGAAAGTTTTATATTTTGGAGAATTAAGAAATTGACCTTTGGAGTAAAGAGTTGACTTTTGATTTAGGCAGATTTTGAGGAAATGATCTTCATGAAATTTGTAGATTATGTTGAGAGCTTTTTGTAGCCATAAAATATGCTATTTTTCAATATCGGGATTGAAAGTTATGATATTTGAAAGTTAAGTGTATTTTGCTTGATTTGAAAATGCTATTAAGAGTAAGATTGTATATGACTTTTGTGAAAGAGAAATGCGTATGCGCATATCCTTTGGTGTTGAGTTTGATGTGGGAAAATGGCTTTGGAATAGATTATTGGAGAGTTAAATTGTGTTTGAGATGAATTAGTTGAAGAGTTTGTGGTTGTGGGTGAATATGTGAAGTTGATGTGTTGATATGTGAAGTTTATGTGTTGGAATGGTGTTTAGAGACTTCAATGGAAAATCTGTATTGATTTAGATGGATTTAGCCAAAGTGGTCTTAATGAAAGTGGTAGATTATGTTTTTATCTTTCCATTGATATAAGGCACGAAAATTTTGGACATGAGAGTAGAAAGTTATATTTTTTAGAAGTGCTGATGTTGTTTAAGTGTGAAGCTGATCGACCAGTCAGTATTGTGTGGAGTTTTTGACCCATTTAGAGGTCAATCTGATTTTTAAGGCCTTCACAAAAGTTGTAGAGAGTTATTTTACCTTTGCATAGACACTAAGTTTGTCAAATTTGGAGTTCTGGATCAAAAGTTATGATGTTTACAAGTTTTGGTACTGTTGAGGAGTTTATCGATTGGTCACCTTGTAGCAAACTTTTGATTCTTTTAGTGTCCAAGATTGCCCTTAAATTCTGCTTAAAAATTGTAGAGCTTTCTTTTAGTTTTCCAACGAAACAAACCGCGTCTAATTTGGAGCTCGGAGTCAAAAGATATGAAAGTTTGAAGTTTAGAGGTCGGATCGCGTGGCCGATCGCTCGACGGCGAGCGCCCGCGCGCGCGCCTACTCGGCAGCGAGTGCCTGCGCATGCCCACTTGGTAGCGAGCAACTACGTGGCCGGCTCTGTAGAGCCCCCTTACCGTAGAGTATACACCAGGACGCCCGTAGGTCATACCGGTACATACCCTACAATGAGGGTGCATTACGATACGATTAATTCTTTAAACCTCATGGCATCAATAATAAAGCGGTAAGATCACATTCACTAAATTTTGCAACCAAAAGATCCCTTTTCATTCCTTTCATGAAATCCTAATTTCAACATCGGGTCATAAATACAACTGTACAAGCCAAAATAAACAGTAATAACTCCTAACTAGGTCATCCCTAAAATATCCCAAAGGATCCCCAGCTGACCGACCTGTGGGCCATACTACTCTCGCCGGCACACAGAGCAGGAAAAGTCTCACTATCCGGAGCTAGGAGTCACACTCTCGCTGTCCTGAAAAATAGTCGCAATTTGGGTGAGTTTGCGAAAGCTCAATGAGTAACCATCATCGATGGTTCACTCAATTCATGCATTACGCGAAATTACGTACAAAGTAACACATTTCATATTTAAAATCATAATTCAGAAGTCCATAAAATCATAATCACACATTTGCAATTAATCCCATATCAAATTTGCAGTACAATCACAAAACAATCACATACTGAATGCACAATGATTTCCAGTTCATTTAAATGTTGTGACTGGGCGTCAGAATTATCCCATTGCTGGGCACAATATAAATTACACAGAAATCGCGTTTTTGGGGGTAGGAGAGCTCTCTGGGTATGCACTACTGCCCACGCGCACTAGGGATAGGAGAGCCCTCTGGCTATGCACTAATCCCTTTTTACTATCAAAAAGACGAGCGTATAGCTCCAATCAGATCAGAATTGTGCTCCAATCACAACGGTCAGTTACTGATTTCTATTCATGCCTAGCATGCGTTCACACTTTACAGTAGCATATCACATGCGAATCACTCAATCAGAATCATAGATAGTTCACACACAAAGCATATAGCACATCAGAGATTGAGAAACCAACTAGGTTACTCACCTCTAAACTTCCGAGCTACTGCCGGGAAGTCTCTGCTACGTCAGAGGATCGACGTTCCACTTGAGCCTCTACAATAATCAGAATACTCGAATATTACTAATTGTATCAATTTCAGTAGTCAATGATGCAAGTATATCGAATAATTTACGTACTATGCATGTTATGACATTTCCGACCTCAAACTCGAATTGTCTCAATTCCGCACTTTCACTCTAATTCATAGCAATTTCTAATACCATAAGTCAATTGGCTAAGTTCTACATCTTCCAAAGCCAAATTCTAATACATAGGAATTATCCTAAAATCAGAATCAAATTCACTATTCAATTGCCATCCGATTTCGAAAACCACCAAATTAAATTTCAACAATTTCATAGTCTCCGAATTGAATTCAACCCATATCTAAATGAATTATCAAATTCCTAATTCAAGATCAATTTATCACTCACCAATCATAACTAAAATAACCTCAAAATCACTTAAAATCTAACAACCCACCTTCGAAAATCAGGCGTCCTCGCCGCGGCGAGACGTCTTTCTTCAAGTCGCGGCGCATGCTCCTTTCTCCTCTACGCGGCGTCATCCTTTGCGCTCGCTGCGGCGTGCGCCTTCGCTCGTCGCGGCGTGCGAACGCTGAATTGCTCGCCGCGGCGTGTTCATCACACATCGCGGCGTGCAATCTCAGATTCACGCCCGAAACCCAGAAATTCCCAGATTTTTATGATATAATCCAATCCTTTCTCTTCTAAACACTCTTAAACAACATTTTACACCTAACACAACTTATTCCTAAGCTTCAATCCATCAAATAATCATGATTCAACAAATACCCAAATCAAAATCACATTTTTACCCTAAAACCTATATCATCCGAAACTTTCTAACTCTTAAACAATTAATCACTTAATTCCATACTTCAATCAAAATATTAAACACATAAATAAGTTGCAACTTACTTGATTAAGCTTTAAAACCTTTGAGAAACACCAAGAAAATTCAAACTTCACACCTAAGCTCATCCACGGTTTTCTCGCAAATCCACCCAAACTCCATTTCTTTCAATCCAAGCCAAAAGGATAATTGATCAAAGACAAGGAAGGAATGATTTGTAAGGAGAAATCAAGAAGTAACTCCAAGCTAAGATCCACGCAAAGAAGAAGAAGAACAAAGCAATTTCTTTCAAGAGAGTAGGGCAAGCATCGTGGATCATTTATTCAAAGAGAAAGGTTTATATATTAAAGGATTACTAAGGCTTGTTTGGCAAATTCATTTGCCACAAGTCCAATCCGAACAACCTCAATCCAATTTCTAACTCTAATTTCTCCCAAATTCCAATGGTTCAGGCCTTAATTCCTCAAATCATAATTTAAATTACCTCATATCAATTGTCAATCAAATTCGGAACCGGAATCACAATTAATCAATCACTAAGCCATTTTTCCGGTCCGGATCTAATCTTCCAAAAATTTCAGAAAAATTCCTATAAATCCTCAAAATTAGAAAACATCTAGTCACATACTCCGATTTTCAATTATCAATTCCTAAATTCAATTTAACACTCCAATTCACTAATCAAAGCACAATTAACCTTAATCACAAAGTCTCCAATTTCACAATCAAGTCGGAAATCTGTCATATATGCATGTACATATGTATGCTTATGTAATGCTGAACATTTATCAATGATGTAGAGGCTACGAATGCAAAATGCGTATACAGAATACGTATGAGGTGAACTGTACCCATCCCATCGGTGACGGGATGTTACAATTCTCCCCTCCTAACAAAAATTTCGTCCTGAAATTTTTTTACCTGACTGATCGAACAAGTGAGGATACTGCCTCCTCATGTGCTCCTCAGTCTCCCAAGTTGCCTCCTCTGATGAGTGGTTCTTCCAAAGGACTTTCACCAATGGAATCACCACCTCGCAGAATCGCTGACCCTCGATCCAATAATATGCACCGGCTCCTCCACATAACTCAGATCACTGGCTATCTCAATCTCCTGAGCCAGAATCACATGAGTCGGGTCAGATCGGTATCTCCGGAGCATACTCACATGAAACACATCGTGCAACTGGGACATCTCACTCGGTAAGGCCAATCTGTAAGCCAACGATCCAATCCTCTTAGTAATCTCATATGGACCGATATATCGAGGACTCAACTTGCCCTTATGGCCAAATCTGAGAACTCCTCTCCACGGAGACACTCTGAGGAACACTCTATCACCCACAGTATACTCCATCTCTCTCCGATGCTGATCCACATAACTCTTTCGCTCGCCCCGAGCCGCTTAATGCGACTCAATCATTTGTACCTTACCCATCGTGTGTCTGGATCAGCTCGGGACCCTCTAACATCCTCATACCCTCTTCATCCCAGTAAAGAGGGGATCTGCAAGGACGTCCATACAACGCCTCATACGATGCCATACCAATGCTACTCTGGTACTGATTATTATAAGCAAACTCTACCAGAGGCAAATACTGATCCCATGCACCTCGGAACTCCAACACACATGCTCTCAACATATCCTCAACAGTCTGAATAGTCCTCTCACTCTGCCCATCTGTCTGAGGATGAAACGCTGTGCTAAAGTTCAATCTCGAACCCATAGTTGACTGCAAAATCTTCCAGAACCTCGAAGTAAATCTGGGATCCCTATCTGACACTATCGACACTGGGACCCCATGCAGTCGCACAATCTCCGCCACATACTTCTGGGCCAACTGATCGAGGGTATTACTCTCCCTCACTGGCAAGAAGTGAGCCGATTTAGTCAACCGGTCCACTATGACCCAGATAGCATCAAACTGCCTCGGCGTCCTGGGCAACCCCATAATAAAATCCATCGTAATGCTCTCCCATTTCCACTCTGGAATGGGCAACGAATGTAATCTCCCAACTGGGGCCTAGTGCTCAGTCTTAACCTGTTGGCATGTCAAACACCGAGAAACATACTCTGCGACTTGCCTCTTCATCCTTGGCCACCAAAAATGCAACTTAAGGGTGCGATACATCTTGGTGACACCAGGATGCATGGTATAAGCAGCCAAGTGAGCCTCCTCTAAGATCTCACGCCTCAGATCCTCCACATCTGGAACACACAACCTCTGGCCCATCCACAAGGTATCATCTCTCAGCTCAAACTCAGATACCTGTCCAGATCTGACTCTGTCAATCAATCTCACCATTACTGGGTCCTGATCCTGTACTCTCCTGATCCGATCATGTAATACCGGCCTGAGCCTCAAAGTCGTAATCAGAGCTCCATCCTGACTCAAATCCATCCGCACATTAAGAGCTCTCAACTGAACTAAGCACAGCAACCTCGAAACCTGAATCTGAGCTGCATTACCATACGATCTCCTACTCAATGCATCAGCTACTACATTAGCCTTCCCTGGGTGGTACTCAATAGTGCAGTCGTAGTCCTTTAAGCAACTCTAACCATCTCCTCTACCTCAGATTCAGCTCTCGTTGACTTAACAAATATCTCAAACTCTTATGATCGGTGAAGAACTGAAACGTCTCCCCATACAAATAATGTCTCCAGATCTTCAAAGCAAACACAACCGCTGCTAACTTCAAATCGTGCACAGGGTAATTAATCTAATGGGATCTCAACTGCCTCGAAGAATATGCTATTACTCTCCCATGATGCATCAGCACACAACCTAAACCCTGCTGCGAAGCATCATTATAAACCTTGAAACCTCCTGCTCCAGATGGCAAAGCTAACACTGGCGTCGTAGTCAACCGATGTATCAACTCCTCGAAACTCCTCTGGCACTCATCTGTCCATCTGAAGGCCACACTCTTCCTCAGAAGTCTTGTCAAAGGGGAGGAAATCACAGAAAACCCCTCGACAAACCTCCGGTAATATCCTGTCCATCCGAGGAAACTCCTCAACTCTGACACGTTCCTCGAAATCTCCCAACTCCTCACTGCCTCAATCTTGTGAGGATCCACCCGGATACCCTCAGCAGACACAATGTGGCCTAGGGATACCACCTCATCCAGCCAAAATTCACACTTAGTGAATTTGGCATACAGCTGCCTATCTCTCATAATCTGCAGCACTATCCTCAGATGCTCCGCATGCTCCTATCTAGACCTCGAATACACCAAAATATCATCGATAAATACGATCACGAACTGATCCAGGTAGGGATGAAAAACTCTATTCATCAAGGCCATGAAGGCTGTCGGGGAATTAGTCCACCCGAACGGCATCACTAAGAACTCAAAATGCCCATACCTGCTCCAGAAAGCACTCGTAGACACATCGGCCTCTGCGATCCTCAACTGATAGTATCCGGATCTCAAATCCAACTTAGTAAACACCTGTGCTCCCTGCAACTGATCAAATAGATCATCAATCCTAGGCAGTGGGTACTTATTCTTAACAGTAACCCGATTGAGCTGCCTATAATCGATGCAAAGGCTCATAGTCCCGTCCTTCTTCTTCATAAACAATACCAGAGCTCCCCACGGCGAAACACTCGGCCTAATAAATCCCTTATCTAACAATTCCTGCAACTGAGCCTTAAGCTCCCTCAGTTCCACCGGTGTCATCCTATACGGAGGTATCGATATAGGAGCGGTACCTGGAACGAGGTCTATCTCAAACTCTGTCTCCCGATCCGTCGGCAAACCTGGTAACTCCTCGGGAAACACATCCGAAACTCCCCGATCACGTGGATATCCAAACTCGCCGCTCTCCTGAATCCACCACACGCGCCAAATAGGCCTCATGTACCACCTCTCATCAACCGTAAAGCACTCAAAAGGAGATCATCTGGCTGGCAATTGCTCGACTAACACCTCTAAAAAGCATTACTAGGTGACCAGAGACTCTAACATAACCTCCTTGGTATAACAATCCATAATCGCCCTATGGGCAGTGAGTCAGTCCATCCCCAAAATCAAATCAATCTCTCGAAGGGGCAACACAATCAGGTCTGCACTCAATACCGCTGAATCAACCCGAATCGAACACCCCTTGCAGACCTCGCCTAAAGTAGTAGTACTAACCAAAGGTGTACTCACCTGCAACCCACACTGAAGCATCTCCCTATGCACATGCAATCTACATGCCACATGCGGTGCAATAAATGAATGCGTGGACCCTGGATCTATCAATGTATACAACTCAATATCTGAGAGTAGAAGCAAACCTGCAACCACATCTGGAGAGTCCTGGGCCTCCTGCTTGGTCATGGCGTAGACCCTGGCCTGGGACTGTGGCCGACTACCCCGACTCTCGGACCCCACAAAGGAATCTCAGCCTACCACGCCTCTACCTCGCCTTCAATCCAGATCCACCCATGATCTGCTTTGCCTTTGTCGTGCTACTACCAGCTCTCCCACTCAAGCGATCGAGCTCCAGAATCTCGGACAAGGTGGGATCGATGCTCCATCGAGCCACATCTCGCATAAGCTCAGTAAACCTCCAAAGACTCCCACTATGCCTCCTCTCACAAAACTCACACAACGGAGAAAATCGGCCGAGCCTCTACCACTACCATTGGTCCGATCGACCAAATCGCCTCTCGGACTGTAACTGCATCGCCTGGGACCTCCAAAAATCTGAGCACGCTCAAGGCGTCGCTAAAACTCCTACCAGAGCTACCCTGACTATCACTGGATCTCTTACTCTGAGATCCTTGACCAACCTCAACTCGACTCTGCCTCAAAAGCTGCTCAATCCTGATAGTAGCTCACCTCAGCTCCACAAAGGTGCCCATATCTGACCGGGCTAACCTGGTATGAATCTCAAGATTTAGCCCTCCCTCGAATCTCCGGCACCTATCTGCCTCAGAGGAAATCAAAACAGACGCATACGCCGACAACTCATTAAACCTAACATCATAGTCGGCCACTGCCATGGACCCCTGTCTCAAATCTAGGAACTCCTGCATCTTCATCTCCATATAGTCCTTGGGCGTATAGTTATCTCGAAAGGCCCTCAGAAAATCCGCCCAAGTCAGAACACAGGGTCTGGTGGAACTACCCGAGACAGTCTTCCACCACTGATATGCTGGACCCTGAAGCAACGAAACAACATAGTCAAAACGCTCATCCGGGTCGTAGTCCATCTGATCTAGGACCCGCTCGGTCCTCTCCAACCAACCTCGGCCTCGCAGGTCTGCGCCGCCATAGAAACCACGTACCGCCACGCATAACGATCATACCTCCGTTCGCCTCATGGGAACTCTAGAGGCCGCTCAGTACAAAAGCACGAAGACTCCTACTCGCTCCAATCGATCTTGGTCACCGGTGATCTACCTGATCACCCAAAACAGATGACCTACAACAAAATCACAATTCCGATCAATTTCTTACTTTTCTTACGAAATTCAAGCCTAAAATACACTATGCCCAAAAGATGCCAAACCATGCTCTGATACCACCAATGTAGCGCCCCCTTACCGTAGAGTATACACCGGGACACCCGTAGGTCATACCGGTACATACCCTACAATAAGGGTGCACTACGATACGATTAATTCTTTAAACCTCATGGCATCAATAATAAAGCGGTAAGATCACATTCACTAAATTTTGCAACCAAAAGATCCCTTTTCATTCCATTCATGAAATCCTAATTTCAACATCGGGTCATAAATACAACTGTACAAGCCAAAATAAACAGTAATAACTCCTAACTAGGTCATCCCCAAAATATCCCAAAGGATCCCCAGCTGACCGACCCGTGGGCCATACTACTCTCGCCGGTACACACAGCAGGAAAAGTCTCACTATCCGGAGCTAGGAGTCACACTCTCGCTGTCTTGAAAAATAGTCGCAATTTGGGCGAGTTTGCGAAAACTCAATGAGTAACAATCATCGATGGTTCACTCAATTCATGCATTACGCGAAATTGCGTACAAAGTAACACATTTCATATTTAAAATCATAATTCAGAAGTTCATAAAATCATAATCACACATTTGCAATTAATCCCATATCAAATTTGCAGTACAATCACAAAACAATCACATACTGAATGCACAATGATTTCCAGTTCATTTTAATGTTGTGACTGGGCGTCAGAATTATCCCATTGCTGGGCACAATATACATTACACAGAAATCGCGTTTTCGGGGATAGGAGAGCCCTCCGGGTATGCACTATTGCCCACGCGCACTAGGGATAGGAGAGCCCTCTGGGTATGCACTAATCCCTTTTTACTATCACAAAGACGAGCTTATAGCTCCAATCAGATCAGAATTGTGCTCCAGTCACAACGGTCAGTTACTGATTTCTATTCATGCCTAGCATGCGTTCACACTTTACAGTAGCATATCACATGCGAATCACTCAATCAGAATCATAGATAGTTCACACACAAAGCATATAGCACATTAGAGATTGAGAAACCAACTAGGTTACTTACCTCTAAACTTCCGAGCTACTGCCGGGAAGTCTCTGCTACGTCAGAGGATCGACGTTTCACTTGAGCCTCTACAATAATCAGAATACTCGAATATTACTAATTGTATCAATTTCAGTAGTCAATGATGCAAGTATATCGAATAATTTACGTACTATGCATGTTATGACATTTCCGACCTCAAACTCGAATTGTCTCAATTACGCACTTTCACTCTAATTCATAGCAATTTCTAATAACATAAGTCAATTGGCTAAGTTCTACATCTTCCAAAGCCAAATTCTAATACATAGGAATTATCCTTAAATCAGAATCAAATTTACTATTCAATTGCCATCCGATTTCTAGAACCACCAAATTAAATTTCCGCAATTTCATAGTCTCCGAATTGAATTCAACCCATATCTAAATGAATTATCAAAATCCTAAATCAAGATCAATTTATCACTCACCAATCATAACTAAAATAACCTCAAAATCATTTAAAATCTAACAACCCACCTTCGGAAATCAGGCGTCTTCGCAAGGCGAGATCGTCACCGCAATGAGAGCGTCATTCTTCACGTCATGAAGCATGCTCCTTTCTCCTCTCAGCGGCGTCATCCTTTGCGCACATGGCAGCGCCTTTCGCTTCGTCGCAATGCGAGGATCATCCTTCGCCAGCGGTGTGCCAAGTACGTCGCGGCGTGCAATCTCGATTCACGCCTCAAACCCGAAATTCCAGATTTTTCTGATATAATCCAATCCTTTCCCTTCTAAACACTCTTAAACAACATTTTACACCTAACACAACTTATTCCTAAGCTTCAATCCATCAAATAATCATGATTCAACAAATACCCAAATCAAAATCACATTTTTACCCTAAAACCTATATCATCCGAAACTTTCTAACTCTTAAACAATTAATCACTTAATTCCATACTTCAATCAAAATATTAAACACATAAATAAGTTGCAACTTACTTGATTAAGCTTTAAACCCTTTGAGAAACACCAAGAAAATTCAAACTCCACACCTAAGCTCATCCACGGTTTTCTCCCAAATCCACCCAAACTCCATTTCTTTCAATCCAAGCCAAAAGGATAATTGATCAAAGACAAGGAAGGAATGATTTGTAAGGAGAAATCAAGAAATAACTCCAAGCTAAGATCCACGCAAAGAAGAAGAAGAACAAAGCAATTTCTTTCAAGAGAATAGGGCAAGCATCGTGGATCATTTATTCAAAGAGAAAGGTTTATATATTAAAGGATTACTAAGGCTTGTTTGGCAAATTCATTTGCCACAAGTCCAATCCGAACAACCTCAATCCAATTTCTAACTCTAATTTCTCCCAAATTCTAATGGTTCAGACCTTAATTCCTCAAATCATAATTTAAATTACCTCATATCAATTGTCAATCAAATTCGGAACCGGAATCACAATTAATTAGTCACTAAGCCATTTTTTCGGTTCGGATCTAATCTTCCAAAAATTCCAGAAAAATTCCTATAAATCCTCAAAATTAGAAAACATCTAGTCACATACTCCGATTTTCAATTCTCAATTCCTAAATTCAATTTAACACTCCAATTCACTAATCAAAGCACAATTAACCTTAATCACAAAGTCTCCAATTTCACAATCAAGTCAGAAATCTGTCATACATGCATGTACATACGTATGCTTATGTAATGCTGAACATTTATCAATGATGTAGTGGCTACGAATGCAAAATGCGTATACAGAATACGTATGAGGTGAACTATACCCATCCCATCAGTGACGGGATGTTACACGCTCGGCAGCGAGCGCCTATGCGCGCATGGGCGGGCCGACCTGCTGTGCAACCTTTGCAATCAATCTTTAGCCGACCGACCTCTCTTCCTTGTTTTGGCCATAACTTCTTCGTTCGACATCCGATCGACCTGATTTTTGAAGCGTTGGATTCCTAAGATATTTTTCTATCTTTCCATACCAAATGGATTGGTTTTGAAAGAGAAAGATCTACCCGATCCAAGTGAGCTGATCGGTTGTAAAAGTTTGAATAGTGTTCAGTATTTTAGAGATATCTAGGTCGCTAGAGCTCGGATTGAGTTGATTCTTGTTTCTAATTAAAATAGAGACATGGGGATACAAATGTTATGAAGGAGCTGAGCTATAATTTAGCCTCTAAGACTTTCAATTTTAGGTCGGAAGTTTGGTGTAGTGTTCAGTCTCGGTGTTGTAATGGCTGAACAGTGTTCAGTATTTTGGAGATATCTCGATCGGTAGAGCTCCGATCGATCGAATTCTTTTTGCTAATTAAAATAGAGAAATGGGGATACAAATGTTATGAAGGATCTGAGCTACAATTTAGCCTCTAAGACTTTCAATTTCGGGTCGGAAGTTAGGTGTAGTGTTCAATATCGGGTCTGAAGAACAGACTTCAGTATTTTTGAGATATTTTGAGCTTTAGAGCTCCGATCGATCTGATTCTTGAAGTGATGGATTTGTAAAACATAGAGGGACATTTAATAGAAGAATGTTTTGTTAAAGTACTTCATGTACCTGATCGAAATAATCAGACAAGATGTCAATTTTAAGGGCAATTTTGGAAGTTTACTTAAAGGGTTAGGTTTATAGGCTTAAATGGAGGGGCATATGGGTCATTTCTCATTCATTTACTGACATGACACTATAAAAGCAAGAGGGCTGTCATTGTTTGAAGGAGAAGCCCGAAACTTATGATCAAAGGAAAGAAGGAATAAGAGAATAAGAGAGAAGAGAGAAGGGAGAGCAAGCTCCGGTGGAGAAAAGGGGAGAAAGCTAGGGCTCGATTTTCTACCACTTGAAGAGACATTTTGATGTCATTCCAAGAGAGAAAAAGGTGGAGGATGGAGAGAGCTTCATCTTGAACCAAGAAAATCCAAAAATAGAGGAGAAATGAGGTAAAGTTAAATTGGAAGAAAGAAGGAATCAATGGACAAATTGGAGCGAGGAACAATGTTGGCCCCTGAAATTTTTTTTAATTATTTAAGCATGTCTAAATTTTTGGAGGTATTGTTTAAATAATTTTGAGGTTTTAGCTCTTAAGAAATGGAAATTAAATGAGGGTTTATGTTTAAATTAGAGTTGATTAAGTTGTTAGAGATTAAAAGGAATAAAATGGCTTGAGGGCAATTTAGGTATGTCACCTATGTTCTAAAGACCAAAGGTTTTCAAGGAAGGCTTCATTGGTCTTTTTAGTTTACTTAAAATGAGAAAGAAGGAAACAAATGAGTAGGAGCCATGTGGAATGAAGAGAGCCACGAAATTTACAAGGAAAATAAGTGATTTGATCAAGACTATGTAGTTTTGAGGGTGAGCTTAGGTGTTTAAGTTAGAAGACAAGTGTTAAGGCTTAGGAGGGAAAGTCACGAAATTTCTAGAAGGAGATAGGGAGATTTCGACAATGAAGAAGAAGAGAAGAAGAAGAAGAAGAAGAAGAAGGGAGAAGAAAAAAGGTTAGAGCCTTAGTTTTCATCTTGTCTTAGAAAGGAGAAGGAAAAAGGAAAGAAGAAGGATCAATCTTCCATGAGAAGCCAAGAGAGAGGGGATTTTCGTGGGTCTCTCCTTAAGGTAAGAGAAATATGATTTCTTTTGCAATTATGGATGGGTTTTAGTGAAACTAGCTTAAGTTAGGTATGGGTAAAGTTAGATAGGCTTTTCTCCATACTTTCCTCTCCTAGAAATGTTTAATTTGAGTTATCACATGTTAATTGGGTTTTTATTGCTTAATGAAGGTGAAGAGAGGTTATTAGAGCTAGAAGCAAGGTCAATTGACTAATTGCAAGGCTAAAGGATTAAGGTGGGTAATATTTTAATGATTGAGATAATAGGCTACTCAATTGTTTTGATATAAATGTCAATGAAGGTTTTTATTTTTGCCTATGACCTTTCATTTGTAAATAAGTTGCTTTTTATGATGGTTTAATCATGTATAAGATGATTTTGATGTAAATGCCTTATGGAAATGTTTGTTACTTTGTTTTATCAAGTGAAAGAGATTTAAATGTTTTATTTCAACGATTATGTGAAAGTGATTTTGCCATTTGAGGCTAATGATCATGAATTGTGTCAATTATGTGATATACATGTTTGTTTGGGTTTGTGGTGGTCCCTCATGTGTGATAGGTGCACCTGTCAAAATTATAGCCTTCTCCCAGCCGCCCGCTAGTGGCAATGGAGCTCCTCACGGACTCCCTCATGTGTTCACGGCTACACATGACCGCTCTGCGGAAATGTGTAGTACGTCCTGTTTGGATCCACCCAAATCATCTTTTATGTGATTATGTGATATGTTTGATTAAATTGTTTTTGTTATGTTATATTGTTTGGTAATTGCCTTTGATAAATTGATAAACCACTGTATCTATGCTTATGTGATAGCTTGATGTGTGAAAAGTTTTAAATAAAATTGTAAAGGTTTTCATCAATGTGATATTGGCTTTAAAATTAAGGAGTTTTGTTGAAGTGAAAGCATTTTTTAGCAATGTAAATTGGCCTTGATAAGTTTGAAATATTTTTATCAATATGAAAGTTTTTTGAAAATAAAGGAATTAAGAACGTTTTTGCTTATTTCTTAATTATTAAGCTGTTACCCACTGAGCCGTCGAGCTCACACCCCTTTTCTCCCTCCACAAGTGACGAGTGGGAACACGAGTTACAGTATTGGGAGTGAGACACCACTTCAATGTTCTAAATTTAGAAGTCTTTTTTTTTTAGAAATGACGCATTAGGTTGCATTTGGAGATTTGCTTCACTTTGTACTTTGATTTTGATCTTTTGGATTGTAATCGGGCTGAAGGCCCTCTAAAGTGTTGTAATAACTCAGATTGTTCATGTAAATGCAAGAATGTGGGGTTTGAATGTAATCTATGAAATTTGCATATGTCTTATTCAAATGCACCATTGTATGGTTTGAATTAGCAAAAGAAGAAGGATTGAGATTGTATTGTTTTATAATGTGGAATGGTATAGATATCTAGGAGTGTGGTTGTTGCCCTTAAATTTGTATCTGGAGACACTTTGGAATTGATTTATGTTGTATGAGGTTGGATTTTGAGTTTTATGCAGATGAGGGTAAGTGAATTGAAGTTTGGCTAGTTAAATATACAGAATAGGTGCTATCAAATTTTTACAAAATTTGACAGAACTTTACTTAGGTTTTTGACCATTTTAGTGTCGAAATTGAATTGAGGTGTCTTCTTGAAGAATGTAGCATACGTTTAGAGCTTTCTAATGGTATATGATGTGCCTTATTTGGAGTTAGAAGTAAAAACTTATGGGGGTTAAACCTATACCAGTTACTGTTCATGTAGCTATTTCACTGTTTCATTGGTCATTATAAGAGCAATGCATTTGAGTGAGTTTTTACCTCCTTTAATGATGGAATTGAGTTTATCATCCTTCATGAAAGTTGTAGAGCATCTTGTTATCTTTCCATTGAGGTATCATATGTACTTTTTAGGATTTGGAGTAAGAAGTTATGACAATTGGAAGATATCTGTTTAAGTCATTTTTTATCTTCATATTGCTTGTGAGTTTATGACAGCCTTGATGATTAAGGATTCAATTCATGGTTTGATGAACCAATTAAGCTGGAAATTGTGAAGTTGGTGAGTTGAAATTGGAGTTTGAAGGGTTGTGAAGTGTTTAGGCTTGGGAATGAATAAAATTGTGAAGTGTATAAGTGGTTATGAAGTTAGGTTTAAGGTGAGATGCATTAGAAGAGGAATTGGAGTTTTGTAAAATGGCATGTCCGTTAAACGGACATGGATTTCCGTTAAACGGACAGCCTCGAGTGCAAAAACACCCCTTAGCCTACCCATGTCTGTTAGACGGACTTGCATGTCCGTTTAACAGACATTCTCAAATCATTTGGGCCACTTTCACTCGAACGTGTCCGTTAAACGGACATGGATGTCCGTTTAACGGACAGCTACGGGAAAGATTGTGAATTTGGACAAAGTTAGAGGCTGAATCTCGTCTTGTTGTCTTCATGAAAGTTGTGGATCTAGATGTATTCTTTATAATGGTCAAATAAAGAACTCAATGGTCAAATCTAGATTAAAATTTATGATAATCGCGCCAAAAGAGTTTCATTTTGATTTTAGAAGTGAACATAGTCTATTCTTTTGGGCATAAATCCCTCATCCGACCTCCAATTGAGGTGAGACTTGAACCATTAGATTTCTAAGACATATATCTTTCTCCCTACCATTTGGAGTTAAATTGAAGAAGTTTGCATTAAAATAAGTGAGAGTTCAGTTTGGAGATCATTTTTGGAGTATGAGCTCTTTTAGGTTTTTTGAGCATAACATGAGTTATACAACTCCGTTTGAGGTGATTCTTATTCCAAAACGAACTTGAGACATAAAGCTACAACTTATATGAATAAGTCAACTCATGATTTTGGTGTTTAAATAGCGTGCGCTCGCCACAAATGTAGAGTTACAGCTAAGGACCTTGTAAGGAAATAAGCACAAGGCTTTAGGACTCCGGAAATTGGGCTCTGGAAATAGGTCCAATAGATGTGGAATTAAAGCAAGAGTAAGAGTGTTAAGTTATAAGCATTTGGGGTCCGATCTCCGGATCGGGTTCCAACAAACAAGTTTATAGCATCAATTCAAGGTGGGTACCTGTTTATAATAAAATTTATAAGCCACTAATGCTTTCTTTAAATAAAGAGATTTTTCGATTTCAATTGCATCGTAAATGTTGCACCATTATGTGAATGATTTGAAAAATCATTATTGATTCCACATAAACTTTTGATGAAATGCAAAATACATTTGTGTTATGCCTCGAAAGATTCCATGGCATTTCGTTGATTTGGAAAAGAGCATTCGATAAAGTGATTGAGCATGAATATGTGCTTTTTTTTGGGCGAGAGAGGAACATTGTGTTAGTCACGTGCACGTCGACGTATAGCGTTCTCCCGACTGCCCTCTTGGGGCCACGAGATCCTGAGAAATCGGACTCGTTGTGTTTACGATAAACTTTGGTTTATTCTTTGTGTTCCACGGAACTCTCGAGCCATGTGTTGTGCATTGCATATGTGGTTTTCCATTGCATTTATGAATTGTCAAGTTGATGCATTCATGTTTTGCAACCTATGGGTTTATGGTTGGAAGCATAAAAATCATACGTTTTGCAATTGTGAATTTGACTACAGCAAGAACGGAACTTTTAGAAAATGTGCTTTATGGATTTTAAAGGAATGTTTTCTAAGACCAGAAAAGAAAAAGAATTTCAAGGATTTTGCTTATATATTTGTTATAAACTATTACCCACGGGCTGTAAAGCTCACCCCCTTTCATTCCCATCCACAGGTGATGAGAAGAGGATCGGGTGAAAGAAAATGAAGATTTCTATTTGCATTTGTTTGTATTGTATTATTGTTAAGTTTGATGGTTGCTGAGAAGTCTAGAATCGTTGTGTATTGTGTACTTTGGTTTAGGGTTATGGGTAATGTATAAGGCTTGTAAATGCCACTGTGATTTGTATAAAGCTTTGATTTATGAAATGGTGTATAAATCGTAATTGAATTTATGAGGTTTGGATGAGGCTATTGAGTTATGGTATTACACATGGATATGTTATATAACTTTTGTATGTTCAACTGAGATATAAGCATGATTTGTATATGGAAAAATGTGAATGAGCGGGTATTGGACATTGGATAGTGCGATTGTATGTGAATGTATTTGGATTGAGGAATGAGAAAAGAGAGAAAAGAAAAGGAAAAATTTATACCAGATTTTGGACAGTTTAAGTCTAAGGTTTCCAACACGACCATTTTGACACTTTTCTAAGATATTTGTGCGGATGTCGGAATTTGTTTTTCAATTCGATTGGATCGTTTGTTTGGTTTTCTTTGAGCCAATTCGATTTGACTTTGTTTGGATGCTTTGCTTCCAAGTTCGCTTTCGATTCGTTAATGATTTGTTTTGCTTTGTGATCAATCGTTTTATTCGTTCCGCCTCCTTGTGATTCGTTTCGTTTTGACTTTCGTTTTTAGGTTGGGACGTCGGTCTCCAGGATCGGCCCCCAACAGTTGTGGTATCAAAGCAAGAGTGATAGTGTTAAGTGTAAGTAGTTAGGTTTCGGTCCCAACAGTTAGCCTAAACTTTTAACCTCGCATAGGCATATTTAGCATCACATCATACTTTTATCACTTTAACCGATATTCCTCTCATGTGCAACTTTGACCTCTTCAGATTATAGAAATTTTCGTTTTCATTCAACTCGCTTTATACACTTTATGTCTCAGTATTTGGTTTGATATCACTTCTTTCCTGAAGCAGCCCATACCCATGTATTTACATTCATATCATCTTCAAGGGTTTACAATCACATTACAACATGAATATCATTGTCCATTGTTCCTTCCCCATTCCTAATGGCCCATACACCTTCATTGGCTCATATTGTTATCTGCCATATCAAATCATGTACAATTTCTCATTTCTACACATCCACAACCTTCCGTTACGATATACCATCACTTTTCGCCCTATTTATATCAACTTAAACACTTTATACATCCTCATGCGACTCAACTAGGGATCAGTTGCTACTGTCTTCTTTGACATGACCAAAATGCATGTAACTTAACACAAATTTCAGAATGCCCATGTACAATCATACTTCTGGGCTCTGATACCACATATGTAGCAGCCCACTCCCGCAAGACCCGAACCTGATATTATGGGTGATATCCGAGTCTGTGCCTCACGAGAGTGGTATGCTAGAATACTCGAATACCGTCAAACATTCAGTATAAAATTTTGTTTTTTTTACATTTTAGGTCATCATAATACAATCACAGTATTTAGCCATCGAATGAAAAAAATCCATAATCACATTGGGCCCACCTTTAATCATAAACATTTTCAGTACTTACTTCACAATCAAAAGAATGTCAATAGCCACTTGGGGCCCACTGAACTACAATCACTATTTTACAGAAATTGCGGAAATATACATTTTACAAGAATTGAATGCCACTAATGCAGACGTGAACTGATCCCGGCCTCTATTTCCGACTGGTATGTAATAGGCATACTCCCGTTTGTCTAACGGGGTACTCTTCAAGGCTTGAAAAAAATGATTGCAAATTTTGGGTGAGTTTTGCCAACTCAGTGAGGAACCATCATCGATGGTTCGCCCAATTCATGCATCACACAAGCAATTCACAGTTCAGTTCACAATAACAAAGTCAGAAGTACCATATCATTATACAAAAGAAATTCACAATTGTAGAAGGCACTCTTGCCTTGTTCCCATTTACAGTATTCAATCAACTATGGATGCAATGCATATGTGACACTTTCCTATTTTACTTCAGTGTTGTGACCGAGTGCTTAAACAGTAAACAGTGGACAGTAGACGCGTCTTGGGAGTAGGAGAGCCCTCTGGGTATGCACTATCTCCCTTCGAGCTCGAGGCTCTTTTTCAGTATCAATGGCGACTCTGGTCACAACTGTTATTATCCGTTCATGCATTTGTGTATGAAATGCATATGCCCAGTATATCACAGTCAATATAAATCGGTCAGTCACAGTAGAGGCAATGCAATGAAGCACAGTAATAGCAAGCAATTTGACAATCAGCACATAAAAGACACTTCTATGTCAAATCTCCCAGTTTATCGGACCATCCGTGTCCGAAACCCAGTCATAAACAATCGCAATCACTAATCCCACCATTATTCCCCACATTAGACATATAATAATTGTAAGAACCATCTAGGTTACTCACCTATTACTTCCGAGCTAATACTTGGAAGTCCCAGCAACGTCGGTAGGTTGACATTCCAAACGAGCCTCTATAACAGTGCAATTGCATACACATCACCAAATGTACAGGCATAACTATTAAAAGATGCACATGTATCAATGAAAATGTGTATAATGCATGTTCGTGATATTCCCGGTATCATTTCATAAATCACACTGTAAAAATGTTCCCCTATGCCTAAAGAAACCATAGACACTACAATAGCTCAATTCGGACGTCAAAAGGTCCAAAAATCGCTACCCGATCCTATCACTTTGACCTAACCCATTTATGTCAATTTTGCCTCTAAAATTTCCCAATTTCACATAGAAATGAAATTAAATGATTCACGAATCCGATACCTCGAGAATCAGGTCAATCGGAGGTCGGACGGACAAGTTACACGTCCTAGTCGACTAGGCGGAGGATCCTAAGTCGACTTACCCTCCTATGCATGTGTACGTTGACTTACCTGAGACTACAAATCGACTTACACTACTGTGCATGTGCTAGTCGACTTATCCAAGTCAACTTACACTACTACAATGACAGATCTGCACAACTTTCTCCAACATACCAACTTCCACAGGGCATAACTCCTTACTCCAAACTTCAAATTGGACAAAATTAGTGTCCATGTCATAGAGAAAAAAGAGTTCTAATTTTCATGAAGGACAAAAAAATTAATTGCACCTCTAAGGGTGTCAAAAATACAATCAAAGTTACTTCCTTCACAATGCCTCTCAAAGCAGTGCGACATTTTGTCAAAACAGTGCAACATTTTGTAAAATCCATAACTTCTCATTCCCTTTTCCAAAAAATACAAGATTTATTCCAAATTAAAGATTAGAATGTGACCTACAACTTTCATGAACAACATGAAATCAAATTCAATTGCTAAGTAGGACAAACAATTCAATGAATGATTCTGCCCACTGAAAACACATGAACTGAACAGCAATTTTCTAAAAAGAATAACTCCTAGTAAAAATGTCAAAAAAGTGCATACTTTATACCCATGAAAAGATCAAACAGAATAATACACTTCTCATGAAGGGCTTAACAGCCAATTTCATCTCTAACAAACTCAAAACTGTCATGCAAGTCGCTGCCCTGATCACTAGTCAGTGACCTAACTTAAGTCCAATGTTTGAAAATTCATAACTCCCATTTTTGATATCCAAAAATAGTATAGTATATCTCATTTTCAAGATATTTTATTCCTCTAAAACTTTACAGAAGATAAATTGAGCCAATTCAAATCACAGAAATCTCTAAATTTGCTTGCAATCACAATACTCACAGACCCACACTTATGGCTAGATTTCACCAAAATGCACATAACTAGTCAATAGTCAAAAATTCATAACTCCCAACATACATATCGAAAAATTGCAAAATCAGTGGAAATGGAAAGCTAAGAAGATAGGCTTCAACTTTCATTCAGGCCATTTTCACCAAGTCCTCCTAAATCAATATAGAAAAATCATCAAATTTTCAGGTCATCTAATTCAGATACTGTTCACACAGCCAGTATAGTTCACCTTCTTGGCAGAAATTCAACCTCTTCAAGTTACAATTAGACAACACTTATTTCACAATAAATTGAAGCGAAACATCTAAAGTTTAATTTAGCCCAAACCTCACCTCATTTGATTAAACATCTAAAGTTTAATTAGTTATGGAAAAAACATGAAAACATGATCAATTTGCATTTTCCAGCTTTGCTCCTAAACTTATATTCTATCACTTCCAATGCCAATTACACATCAATAAACATCCACTTGCGACAAGGATTCAGCCAATAGGTCATCAAGACCTTCACCTAAGCATCTAGCCTTAGAAATGGCAGCATACGTAAAATTAGTTTTCCTTCAATTTCCATTAATCTCACCTTCCAATAATCAAGTCAAAACCAAGCTAAAACCAATCTCCTTCACTCATCATCAACAATCATGAATTTGTACCCAAACAATCAAGCCATGCTCTATGAAATTAATGCACAATAATTCCCATTTAATGCATCTAACTACCACTTCATTCATTAAATGAACAACCAAAGCTTAAAACAAAAACTTACCTAATCAAGTTTTCAACTCTTCAATCTTTAAACTTATTACACTAACTCCTCTATTCCTCCACACCATGCACGACAACCACCATGATAAGAAGGTAGGAAGCTTAAACTTGTATGCATGTGATCTTAAGGTTGAAGGAGAGCAACAATTGAAGCTAAAATATGTGAAGAAAAGCAAGGAAGAGGAAAAAGGAGAAGAGATTTTGGATGGATGAAGAAATAAGCAAGCAAACTTGAACTTTTCATTCTTTCAACATAGAAAACCGAGAAAGGAAGCAAGCCAACATTAAATAAGGTGGAGGTGTGTCACTAGGGCACTTGTCCATTTAGAAGGAAAGGACAAAATAAGAATAGAGACAAACTTTTATTAAAATTAAACCCTAATGAAATGAATCTTTGACCCATTCAATTCCAATGGCCCTAATTTCAATCCCAAAATCATGTACCCAATGCCATTGGACAAAAATTTTCGATACCGAAAATCAACCGGTTCGCCACTTGGCGGTTTTTCCGGTTCGAAAATTTTCCCGGAAAATTTCAGAAAATTTCCTAAAATTCCCTTAAAATATAAAACACACAAAGACTCACTCCAAATAATTTTTCAAATACAATTATCACGTCATTCACAACCACATTTCATTTAGGCACAAATACCAGAAAATGTCATGAATGCATGTACAGTCAAGTTCATGTGCAATTTCACTATTCACGTGTAATGGTATGCATAAATATTGCAACCCAATACTAAACACTCTCGACCCTTTCCAAATTACTATTTTACGCTTGCCAGTGGGGGTGGGATGTTACAAATGTAATTGTCAACAATCTCAAAAATTGGTGGATGAACGGATAGATTAGGCTCCGGAAGATCTAAATCATAAGGAGCAGGTAGCATGAGCACTTGTCTTCCTTGCAGGGGTATGGCTTCAGCTTGAATAGACAGTGTATTAGATAGAGGCCTAATACGCATAGCATGCTCGCATAAGAGATTCAATGAACGTTCTCGTAATCGCCTTCCCCATGGGCGGTCTTTATTCTTATCTGTAAAGCTGCAACCAGCTCCGTCAGTTGTCTCCATTGAAGCGCATGCTTCATCAATTCGTCGCACTTCATCTTCAATCTGATCTGCGGACAGATCACTACTGATTCCTTCAGGATACAACTTCATCTTCCCCTTACTCATATCTAAAGGAAATCTCGGCTAAATGTCCGACACAACCTTTATCACCGTCTTCTCTGTTATTGGATAAATAGTATATGGTTGACTAGACATTTTTAAGGGTATGGCTTTGTAGCAGCATCCTTCAAAGCATCATAAAATTCTTCTCATCTTCACTTAGTAGATGCCATGTCTCACTATTTATCGAAATAGGTTGTAGGACAGCCTTCACCTTCCTTCTTGGTTGTTCACAGATGGCAATTGCAGTACTCCTTTTGGTCACAAATTCAACCAGTCTGATCTCCAACTTATCCTTTCTCAAAAATTCAAAATAGTTATATATAACCAGACTAGGTTCATCAGATGTTTCCTGCGGTATCTGTACCAAGCTTAAATCTGTTGTTGCCTCTTGTTGAACAACAATAGGAGTAAACTGATCTAAGCTAGGCTCAATTTGCTTTTTCTTTTGAGCAGCATCTGTAGTATCCTTCTTTTGACTAACTTCCTCAGCAATAGTCACATTCTTCTTTCGACTAATTGCTTTAGTCTTCTCCACTGCCTCAGTCAGTCTCGGAGTTTTCTGAACTTGAGATTTCTACTTCTCAGACTCCGAGTTCCTCTTCTTCTCTGTCTCCTTAGCCTGTTTGGTTGAGTCTTCTTGTAAAATTGAGATTAGAGATCATGTTGCCTTTGGTGCGTGAGATTCAGAGATTTCTACCTGACTTTGTTCTCTGGCTCTCTTCTCTTCCTGTTGTCTCAGAGTACGAATCCTAGGTGATCTCCTCGCCTTCTTAGTAATTTCACCCAGAAGATTCTCCCCTGTTCTTTTCAACGCACCTTCGTCTGTCCTCCGAACTAGGCTAACTTCTCTTGGAGAACTCGCCTGTTTTATCAAAGGTCTTCCAGATAATTTTCTTCTTTCATCTATTGGCCTTCTCATACTTACTTGAGATTTCGAACTTGTAGCGGGAGACTTCTTCAATAACCGCTCCCCCTCAGTTCTAGCTTTCTTCATAGAATCTGTTTCTTCTTTTACCACCACCTTCAAGCCCATTCTCCTCATTGTATCTGAGTTAATAGAACTTTTGATAGATATCATCCTTTTGAATCCGCTATGAAGAAGGACTCCAGATTCGCTAAAAATCCTCATGAGTAGCATGCTGTAAGGATAACTGTTAGTATCCTTCATTCCCTTAACCATATAATGAAAAATTAGAAATGGTAGACTTATGGGACGACGGTTTAGCAAGTAGAATAGGCATTGCTCATCCAAGGTAGTCACTAAATGCCTTGACCCTATTCTAGGTAAAATGCAATTGAACAGAATCGCATGAAGAACCTTAGCCTTCAGGACCAGACTCGAGGTCTTCCACTCTGATGGGTCATTAACTCCATACAGCTATTTACTGACATCTTCTTCCTTCCTACCAACCTTTTTCATCCATTTTTCTTTGCTTGACAAGGTTTCTCCAATCGATGAACATTCATTCACCTTCTCTATTATCTCCTTTGTCACAATAATAGATATCCTATCTACTGTGGAGACAATGGTGTCATTTACCAGTTGCGCATTCTTCCAAAAATCATATACCTCATCAGTATACACTGGCTCCCGTACCTGGAAAAACTTTTTCCATCCAGCCTCTACAATCTCTGGTTCAACATCCATACCATCTTTCTTCAAAGATTCGAAGTCCACATATCTTCCATAAATCATAGCTGGCTCTATTGATTTTGAATAGAAACTGGCTTTGGTAAGCTGTTCTTCAAAGGTAAAGTTAATTGCAAGAGTTTTAGAGAGAGACATGAAACGTCTGTGTTTGAGAGTAATCGAAATGATTTCAATTTCAGACTACTCGTAGAGTCTTATCAGGTGTGTTCTAGAATCGTTGGAATCCTCAAGACTCTGTAACTTTCCCTCCACAACTTCTTTGTGAGAGAAGTTACAAGCTGTAAACCACTGTTTCTGATGCCGTTAACTTTGACGATCTCGTAGTCTAACTGGTCATTTAACTTAACCATATTAAGGTTCTGTCTGATTTTCTTGAACCGTTCTTCACTCAATGGTTTAGTGAAGATGTATGCCCATTGGTACTCTATTTCAATGAACTGTAGTCTCACCACCTTTCTCTGAACGTAGTCTCTCAACAAATGATGTCTAACTTCGATATGCTTTACTCATGAGTTCTATATTGGGTTCTTTGATAGATTAATGGCACTGGTGTTGTCACAATAGATTGGGATCTCCTCTTCTTTAACTGAATAATCTTCTAGTTGATATTTAATCCACAATGTTTGTGAACAACAGCTTGCGACAGACATGTACTCGGCTTCGGCAGTTGATAGAGCGATTGAGCTTTGTCTCTTGCTTGACCAGGAAACTAGGTTTGAGCCAAGAAAATGTCATCCTCTACTAGTGCTCTTCCTTTCAATTCTATCTTCGGCATAGTCCGCATCGCAATATCCGATTAACCTGAAATCTTTACCTTTTCTAAAACATTAAGTAAAGATCAGTAGTACCTGCGAGATATCTCATAATCCTTTTAATAGCAATAAAATGAGACTCTCTAGGATCAACCTGAAACCTTGCACATAAGCATACGCTGAACATAATATCAGGTCTGTTTGTTGTAAGATATAGTAAAGAGTCGATCATCCCTCTATACAGGGTTTGATCCACCTTCTTACCAAATTCATCTTTCGACAAAAGGTTCGAAGGATGCATCGGAGTGGCCATAGACTTTACATTATTCATATCCAATTTACACAGCAATTCTTTCAAATATTTTTGTTGATGGATAAAGATTTTCTCTTCGGTTTGCTTAACTTGCAATCCAAGAAAGAACTTTAACTCACCTATCATACTCATATCAAACTCATTTTTCATCATACACTCAAAACTCTTACATAAATTCTTTGAGGTAGCACCAAAAATAATATCATCAACATAGATTTGTACTAAAATAAACTCATTCTCATAATTCTTTCTAAAAAGAGTCTTATCAACTTGACCTCTACAAAATCCACTCTCTAAGAGAAAAGTACTTAGACGATCATACCAAGCTCTAGGAGCTTACTTCAGTCCGTATAAAGCTTTATGAAGTCTATAGACATGATCTGGATTCCTAACATCCTCAAAGCCAAGAGGTTGCTTAACATACACCTCTTCATCTATAAAACCATTCAGAAAAGCGCTCTTCACATCCATCTGAAAAAGCTTTATATCATGACAAACAGCATATACCAACAATATCCTAATAGCTTCAAGTCTTGCTACTGGAGCATATGTCTCATTATAGTCTATTCCTTCTTGCTGATTATAGCCTTGCGCTACTAATCTAGCCTTATTTCGACTCACTCTACCTGATTCGTCTAACTTATTCTTAAAAACCCATCTGGTTCCTATAATGGATTTCTTCGAGGGTTTTGGAACTAAGGACCAAACACTATTCCTAGTAAACTGATTCAGCTCTTCTTGCATGGCTAAAACCCAAGCTTCGTCCTGAGGAGCTTCCTCAATCTTTTTAGCCTCTATTTCAGAGATGAAAACCACATTAGCTTCTCTTCTGAATTTGGACCTTGTTCTAACTTCTTCTGAGGTCTCTCCGATAATTAGCTCTTCTGAATGAGAACTCCTATGCTTCCAATCTCTTTTTAGTCCACTAGTTTCTGGAATATCCTCAACCTTGTCTACTTGAGTTCCTGATGATGGAGTTTCTGTTGTATCATCTAAGTTCTTTGAAGGACCTTCACTCTCCATGTCATCTTCCTTATGGGGTTGGGAACGATCATCAAACTTGACATGAATGGTTTCCTCAACTATCTTTGAGATAAGGTTATATACCCGAAATGCCTTAGATGATGATGAGTAGCCTAGAAAAATTCCTGAATAGGTCTTTGAATCGAACTTATCTAACAACTCCTTTGTATTCAGAATAGAGAACTTGCAACCGAATGGATGAAAGTATGATATGTTCGGTCTCCTTCCATTCCATAACTCATAAGGAGTCTTCTTCAACAGAGGTCGCAACAGTATTCTATTCTGAATATAGCACGTTGTATTCACAGCTTCCGCCCAGAAGTACTTAGGAAGATTCATCTCACACAGCATAGTCCTTGCCATCTTTTTAATCGTCATGTTCTTTCTTTCAACAACTCCATTCTGTTGTGGGGTCTCCTTCGCTTCCGATTTGCGATTCGATTCGCATCCGATTCGATTTCGCTTTATGTTTCGTTTCTTTGCTTTGATTCGATTGATATTGGTTCGTATTCGTATTCGATTTTGCTTTGCTTCTGCACTTCATTTTTCGTATTCATTTCCGTTTTCCGATTGGGATCCAGTTTCGGGATCGGGTCCCAACAGTTGTGGTATCAAAGCAAAGAAACGAAACATAAAGCGAAATCGAATCGGATGCGAATCGAATCGCAAATCGGAAGCGAATGCATAAAGAAAAACGATCGAATCCATCAAACTGAAATAAATTTCGACATTCGTTGAAAACACCCAGCATAGGAAACTTATCGCGTTGGAAACCTTAAGACAATTCTCAAAACCCGTATAATAATTTTTTTTTCTTTCTTTCTTTCTTATTCATTCCTTTCATCATTCCCATACAAAGCACTTCAATTCCTCATTTAGGCAAATCCATCCTCAACCAATATCTCAATCTATTTGATCCTATTTAAATCATGACCGCCAATTACACAAAATCTTACTAATCCTTTCTTTTGTCAATAGACACTTAATACACATACCTATATATCCGAAATTCATACACCATAAACGCTTTAATAATTCTCAATCCAATCATTCATGAATTACACTGTTACCAAAATCACATACACCATACCCAATTTCATACACATCAGTCCCGAATTTGCATCGATCACAGCATACGCAAAACTTCCCTATGAACACATCAATTCAAAAATTTGTAGCATCTGCACTCATCTTCAATAACTCACATCTCCCAACCTCCACATCCAAAAATAGCACATTATACATCATTGGGAAACTATGGAGGTCCTCTATAACATTTAAGAATGCCATTTGATCCAATTCAAACCACAACAGTCCAGAAATCGCCTCAAAACACAACATATACAATCCTACACTTAGAGCATTTTTAAAAACCAAAGCAAAATACACTTAACTTTCAAAGATCATAACTTTCAATCCCGATATCGAAAAATAGCATACTTTATGGCTACGAAAAGTTCTCAACATAAGCTACAATTTTTGTTAAGATCATTTTCTCAAAATGTGCCTAAATCAAAAATTCAACTCTCAAGTCAAACTTTCTATCTTCAAAAATCAACTTTCTTAATTTCTTCAAAATATAACACTTTCACTAATTATTTCTTGATTTCAACCTCCATTTCAATCATCTCATCCACTTAAACTTTCATAACCAAAACTAATCTTCAGAGTCATCAAAACCAATAAATTCCTTTTTCTCTCATCAATTTCCTCAAGGCACAATAACATCTATAACAAAATTCATATCCGAAAACACTCATTGAATTCATTTAATATTTCTAATTTCCACCGAAAGTTCGGGGTCCAACACTTTAGATAAGTGCACTTGACATACTTAGGGGATCACCACGAACCCACATAATATGTAATTTCATGACTTGCAGACTTGTTGCCCAAAATGGCATTAGATCAAAAACTTGGTTGTTCATAACATGATATCTTTTCCAATTCATTTCATTTTTCATTTACAAAATTGATGCGCAGAATATGCAGCACTTTCTCAAAACATTTAAAGAACAATTAGATGCACAGTTGGAAGTAGTTGAAAACATTTATTTCACTTTTCTTGAAAGAAGACATTTATGGCTTTTTAGCCAATTATAAAAATGTATCCCACCTTGAATTTCTTGCTGATAATTTGCTCAAGTGAGCCTCTCTTCTTGCTCCTCTTATCCTTCTTGATTCCCTTTTTAAGATCAATAAAATCCCCTAATCAGATGAGATTTTCAGATGAGAAACCAAAGAAACTAAAGTATAAATTGATCCTAGAACTCTTAAGCCCATGCATTTTCTAAACTTTTGAAACCAAAACCCCTTCCAAAATTTCGAAGCCTTAAAATGCTCTTACCTCAAATCTTCTCTAAATGAAGAAATGCTTGGTTCAAAAGAAGGCTCTTATCTTCCTTTATATTTTTTCCTTGTCGATCACTCTCAAAATCCCCTTTGAAGGTTGAGAAAAATCAAGACCTAGCTCAAAACTCTTTTCTCCCTCTAAACCCACGACACTCTCTCTACCTTCTTTCTTACTTTTGTGCTTTCTCTATTTTGTTTTTCTTCCCCATGTTTTTGGTTTTTTAAATGCAAGCCAATAAATTCCTTTTGCCATTTTGGCCCTCCTTCAAAGCCTTAAAGCCTTCCCACTTAAGGAATCTCCCTAAAATACCCCTTGTGCAACTTATCACTTTAACTTTAATCCAATTCATCTATGTAACATAATCTCATTAACATAAATAGGCTACTTTATTCCAATGCACTCTAATCTAGCAAGATCCTAAAATTTACCTAATCATGCTCATTTATAAAAAAAAAATTGGGGGCCAACAATTCTTCGCCTTTTAAAAAAATTTCATCCTTGAAATTCATACCTGAGTCGCTGAAGAGTTGTGGATACTTCTCCTTCATGGTTTGAAAAGGCTCCCATGTGGCCTTTTGCGTAGAATGGTTTCTCCACAAAACTTTGACCAGTTGAATTGTCTTGTTCCTGAGGACCTTCTCCTTGGTGTCCAAAATCTCCATTGGAATCTCTTTATAACTCAGATCATCTCTCAATTGAACCTCAGTAGTCTGAATGATGTGGGAGGGATCCGACCTATATCTCCTCAGCATGGATACATGAAAGACATAATGTATTTGTGACAATTCTGGTGGTAGCGCCAACCTGTAGGCAAGCGGTCCGACCCTCTCAAGAATTTTATAGGGACCCACATATCTCGGACTCAATTTGCCCTTCTTGCCAAACCTCATGACTCCTTTCCATGGAGACGTATTAAGTGATACTTTCTCACCGACTTCATACTCCATCTATTTTCGGTGTGCATCAGTATAACTTTTCATTCTATCTTGAGCCATTTTAAGCCTTTGCTTAACTAACTTGACCTTATCTACTGTCATCTAAAGTAACTCCAGCCCTATTCACTTCCTCTCTCCTTCTTCATCCCAACATATCGGAGTCCTACATTTTCTTTCATACAATGCCTCATATGGAGCCATCTGAATGTTCTAATGGTACGAATTATTATAAGCAAATTCGATCAATGGAAAATGTTCGTTCTAAGCTCCTTTCAAATCCATCACGTATGCCCTAAGCATTCCCTGAAGGGTCCGAATGGTTCTCTCAAATTAACCATCCATCTGAGGATGGAAAATCGAGCTAAAATTCAACTTAGTTCCCAAAGTCTCTTGTAAACTTTCCCAGAATCTCGAAGTAAATTGAGGATCACTGTCAGAAACTATAAAATCTGGAACCTCATGCAATCTCACTATCTCATCAATATACTTCTTTGCCAGAACATATAGAGAATTCATCTGTTTAATTTCCAGAAAATGGGTTGACTTTGTCAACCGATCAACAATAACCCAGATGGCATCATGCTTCTTACTGGTCTTGGGCAAACCCATCAGAAAATCTATGGTTATCTTTTGCCACTTCCATTCAGGAATGGACAATGGCCTTAATATGCCTAAAGGTGCCTGGTGTTCATCCATGACTTGTTGACATGCTAGACACTTACTTACATATTCCATTACATCTATCTTCATGCCTTTCCACCATAAATGCTCTTTTAGGTCTCTGTACATCCTAGTGCTACTTGGGCGCATGGCATAAGGCGCATTGTGTGCCTTATCTAATATTTCATCCTTCACCTCCTTGATATTTGGAATACAAAGTCTGTTTCCTACAACCATAAGTACATCTTCCCTCACTACCACTTCAGATTTCTTGCCATTTTGAATTTCGATTCAAAGTTTACTCAATTCTGCATCCTATGTTTGTAACTCTTTAACTTTCTCCCTAAGTATTGGTCTCACTCTGAAAGTAGCAATAATACATTCATGTTCCTCCTATTTCAAACTTATCCTAAGTTTAGCCATCTCCTTCAATAACGGTAGGTAAATTGTTTAAACATAAGCTATAGAGGATTTCCTGCTCAAGGCATCCGTTACCATATTCGCCTCTCCTGGATGGTACTCAATTAGTTGGTCATAATCCTTGAACAACTCTAACCACCTTCTTTGTCTCAAATTTAATTCCTTTTGGCTCAACAAATACTTAAGACTTTTATGATCGGTGAAAATCCTCGTTTGAACCCCATATAGATAATGTCTCCAAACTTTATGGCGAAAACTATTGCTTTTAATTCCAGATCGTGGGTCGAATAATTCAGTTCATAAGGTTTTAGCTGTCACGAGGCATAAGCTATTACCTTATCTTCTTGCATCAAAACACAACCCATACCCTTTCTCGAAGCATCACTGTATATTGTATAACCCATATTTCCCACAGGTAAAATTAAAACTGGAGCACTTGTTAATCTGCACTTGAGCTCCTTAAAACTTTTCTAGCATTCTTCACTATAAATAAACTTCTGATTCTTCCTCAATAACTTCGTCATTGGAGAAGCTATCATAGAGAACCCCTCAACGAATCTCCTAAAATATCCTGCGAGACCCAGAAAGCTCCTCACCTCTGTCACTGTCTTGGGTGCATGTCAATTTACCACTGCTTCAACCTTTCTTGGATCAGCCTGTATCCTATTTTTTGAAATCACGTGCCCGAGAAATATCACTTCATGAAGTCAAAAGTCACATTTGCTGAGTTTGGCATAGAACTCCCTCTCCCTCAATGTCTGCATCACAATCCTAAGATGTTCTCATGTTCCCCTTCATTCTTGGAATACATCAGAATATCATCAATAAATACTATAACAAACTGATCTAGATACTCCCTAAAGACCTATTCATAAGATCCATAAAAGCAGCTGGAGCATTATTCAGTCCGAATGGCATGACTAGGAACTCATAATGCCTATATCAGGTCCTAAATGATGTCTTACTTACATCAGACTCCTTGATTGTGAGTTGATGATAGCCTAATCTGAGATCAATCTTAGAAAAGACACTTGCTCCCTGCAGTTGGTCAAACAGATCATCAATCCGAGGTAGAGGATACTTGTTTTTGATGGTCACCTTGTTGAGTCTCTGATAATCTATACACATCCTCCATGTTCCATCCTTCTTCTTAACAAACAAAATTGGCGCTTCCTAAAGTGAAGAACTTGGTCTTATGTACCCCTTCCCTATCAATTCCTCTAACTGTTCCTTAAGCTCCTTCAGCTTAACTGGAGTCATTCTATAAGGTGGTATAGAGATGGGTGTGTTGGATCGGAAAAAGAAAGCATGCTTAGTATGGAGAAACGATAGATTTCAAAACTTTTTAAGAAATCATCTTGCAGCGGAAGCAATATATCCAAATCAACATGCTAATCCATACATGATATGGTATAAGGATAATAAAACCAAGAACAAGATAAAAGGAATTACCGACTCCTTATTACATGACTTTAAATCCTCGCTGTGCTATCCTGTCCTTCTTATATCCAAATCCTTTGCCTTTGAGTCTTTTCCTTTAGCAATCTATCTTCTTCCTTGTTGTAGTATCCTCAACCAATTAGATTTACCACTTGTTATTCAAGGACAACTAGGTTAACAAAATCCTTTGGTGGGAAAGGAGAAGAAATATTTGGAGGAGATTTTCTTAGAAGAAGAAGAACCAAAATTGAAACTCTTTCAATTCTTTCACTTAGGAATTTCGGTTCTACCTTGCATGAAAGGAGAGAATGTCAAAAAACCATGCAAGAACCCTTTCTTACATCTCAATTTCGAAATATGCATGAATGGAAAGGGTGAGAGGCATCCAATGCATCACTTCTTAGATTAATCACTCATCAAATAGCCAATAAATGAGACTTACTTCATTTATCTTTAAAATGGCTATTTGAAAAGACCATAACCTATAATTGAATACCCATTTCGGTTTTGGCAAGAAGAAAGAAGGAAGATGGTCCATCTAATGCACATCTTTCATCTTTAATCTAATGAATGCAAATAGGTTACATGCCAACATTAAAAGCCAACCATTAAACCATTTAATGGTAAGTTCATAACTCCATTTAATAATGATGAACCACAATAAAGACCATCTTTATTTAGTATTTTAATGTCAAATGTGTGGTTACACATCTAACCTAACACAATTTCGAAATTGCTTCTTCTCCATTTAAAAAAAATATTTTAATATAATTAATCTAATCAATTACATTAAACCAAAACAAGCCCATTTTTAAATGAACATATGGGCTTCCAATTAACCATTAATTAGTATAAGCCCATCATTCAATTATGGACTTCTAAAGCCTCCAAACTACTTCTTACTTAGCTTGATAACCTTCCTTAAAGCCAAGTGGGGAATCTTATTGGACTTTGATAATTCAAGCTCCAATAAGCCTAGAAATAATTCAATCTCATTGGAATTAATTCTAGCTTATTAACTAAATGTCATTCCACTAAAGACAATTAGTTGAACTCTTGAATTATTAAATATTATGAGAATATGTCCAATTGCAAACCCTATTTAGAACCTTATTATAGCCATCCGCATAACAAAAGGTAAAATTACCGTTTTGCCCTTTTGTTGGTTTTTCCTTCTAGATCTCTCATTTTACTTTATATGGTGATTAACACATAAGATCTCATCTTAATGTTAAGACTTGATGGGTAGCTAGTCCATCAAACTCTGGCGCCATTTAATCACCAAATCTCCTTAAAACATCTAGAAGAGATGATAACACTATAAACTTTTATTTGAGTGAATGTTCCTCGATACATGTTTCAATTAATAATTCCAACATGGAACACTGGATTAATACCTGTAAAAATCCATTCCGATCATATCAAGAATTATAATGAAACACATATGAGTTCACCACTCATCAAGATTGTGGTTCATAATAAGCGAATGCTTAAGTTGTATGTTTTAAGATTAAAGTAACGCCCACTTTATTCTTGAAAACATACTTGATTCAATTCATTTAATAGTGCCATTATCGATAGTCTACTACTATCATGATATGAAACTCATCATTCCCTTTAAGTAAACTCCTTTACTTATATGGAGATAAATCGTAACACTACTGATCTAAACCATAATCAAACGACCAACTTGATTATTCAACTGTGAATCAATTAATTGATTTTAATAATATACATGTTTCCCATACATCTCTATGTATATGTATATTACTTACAAATGAATCTTGGTACCTTATGACGGATGTATAATGCTCATACAGATAAAACCAAACTCTTTTGTTTTATTAATAATAAATATTTTCATTACAAATCATGGCGAAGAAGATAAAGTTACATGTAAATACACTTGCTTTCCAGGCACTATATTTACATAACTCAACAATCTCCCATTTGCCCCAAAGAAAGTTTGACATATCCTTCATTCCCATCCCTTCAGGTGACCCTCAAAGTTCTTTTGAGTCAATGTCTTTAATGAGCGGATCGCAAGGTTTTGCTCTGTAGGAATCTTTACCACATCCACTTCTCCACGTTGTATTATCTCCTTATGAGATGATACTTTCTTTCAATGTGTTTGGCGACTTTGTGGTTCCGAGGTTCTTTAGAATTAGCCACCGCCCCACTATTATCACAATAAAGTGTAATGGCTTTTACGCCTCTCGAACTACCTCCAAATCATTTAGGAACTTCCGAGCAGATTATTTCATTTCTTCGCTTCAAGCAGACAACATACTCAACCTCCATAGTCGAATCACAATACAAGATTGCTTGACACTCCTCCAAACTATGGCTCCACCTCCTAAAGTAAATATAGAACCGAAGTTGATTTCCTTGAATCAACATCTGATTGGAAATCAGAATCCGTATATCCTGTCGGAATAAGATTACTTCCAGAGTAAACAAGCATTAAGTTCTTTGTCCTATGAAGATACTTAAGTATACACTTAACCGCAGCCCAATGTTCCATTCCTGGATTGGACTGAAATCTGCTTACCAGTCCCACTGCGTAACAGATATCCGGTCTAGTGCACAGCATTGCATACATCAAACTACCAACTGTCAAGCATATGGAATGTTACGCATCGCTCAACCTCCTCTTGGGTTTTAGGTGCTTGTTCCTTTGAAAGTTTGATTCCATTTCTAGTAGGAGTGAAACCCCTCTTGGAATCTTGCATGGCGAACTTATTGAGCATATTCTCAATGTAGGTTAGTTGAGACAAAACTATCTTCTTGTTCTTACGATCCTTATAAGTTTGATCCCTAGAACATAGGTAGCCTCTCCCAAATCCTTCATTGAAAACTGCTCATTCACCATCCTTAACCGCAGATAACATTCCCACATCATTCCCAATGAGCGAATGTCATCAACATACAGGATTACGAAAGTAACATTACCTTCTTGTATTCTTTTGTAAACACAAGGCTCATCTAGGTTTTGTATGAACCCATAGGTTTTGATAGCCTTATCAAACCTAATGTTCCAAGACCTAGATGCTTGCTTAAGTCCATAAATGGACCTTTGCAACTTGCAAACCTTATGTTCATTACCTAGCTCAATGAATCCTTCTGGTTGGGCCATATAAATGGTCTCGTCAAGATCTCCATTCAGAAATGCAGTCTTGACATCCATTTGCCATATTTCATAATCGAAATAGTTGCTATGGCCAAAAGAATCTCGATGGACTTAAGCATGGCAACCGAGAAAAGTCTCCTCGTAGTCTATACCCTCCTTTTGAGTATAGCCTTTAGCTACCAATCTAGCTTTAAAGGTCTCTACCTTTCCATCCGATCCCTTTTCCTTTGTAGATCCATTTACACCCTATGGTTTTAGACGGTGGTAGATCTACAAGGACCCTGACTTCATTAGTATACATAGAATCTATTTCCGATTCCATTGCCTTGAGCCATTTTCTGCATCAACATCATTAATAGCCTGTATACGTAATGGGATCTGTTTCTTCTTGATGCGAGATGGCAATTAAGCCTTCTCCTAAACCCGATACCTATATGGTTGTCTCACAACCCTCCCACTACGTCTAGGCACATCTTGATGTTCGGGTTGCACTTCCGATTCAACTCTTGAATCCATTTCGACATCTTGTTCATCATATCCAAAACAACTCTTGGTTTGGATGAAATTGCTAACTCCTTTAGTACTACTTCACTTCTTCCTTTGTGATTTCTCACAAACTCTTCCTCTAAGAAGTTTGCATTTGTCGACACAAATACCTTCCTATCATGAGGACTGTAAAATAGTACCTCGAGTTCCCATAGGATATCCTACAAACAAACATACTTGACCTTGGTTCCATCTTTGTGGATTCAGGCTTTAGAACATGGGTGGACAGCCCCAAGTCCTCAAATGCCTCAATGAAGGCACTCGGCCAGCCCACAACTCCCTAAGTGTTTTAGGCACCGATTTGGATGGAGCAAAGTTAAGAAGATATGTTGCCGTTTGTATGGCATATCCCTAGAACGATTCTGGAAGGCTAGCATAGGACATCATTGATCTTACCATTTCCAATAGAGTTCTATTTCTCCTCTCGCTACACCATTACATTGAGGTGTACGAAGTCGACAAATTGGAAACAATTCCATTGTCAATTAAATATTGCTGGAACTCTCCGGATAAATACTCACCACCTCGATCCGATCGAAGCTATTTTAATGGCTTGCAAGTTGTTTCTCGACTTCACTTTGAATTCTTTGAACTTTTCAAAAGATTCACTCTTTTTATGCATCAAATACAAATAGCCATGTCTTGAGTAATCATCTATAAAAGTTATGAAATATTCATAACCTCCTCTAGCTTGTACATTCATGGGCCCACACCCATCAAGATGTACCATGTCCAATGTGGATTCAAATCATTTCCTTTATAAGGAAATGAGGCTTTTGTCATTTTTCCTTCAATACAAGATTCACGGTGGGTAATGGATCACTATCAAGCCCATAAGGATCCCATCCTTTACTAGCTTTGTCAAGTCTTTTCGATTGATATGACCCATCCTTAAATGCCACAGATACTTTGAATTAATGCTAGAGATATTGGATTGTCTTGGTTTTATCAATTACGTGGTGTTTAGTGAGCCTTTCATAGGTTCTATAAAAACAATCCCTGTTTAATTATCGCTTCACAAATAAAATCCTTATTCTCATATATTGAAACAACCTTTTCAAAATATAAGGAATAGCCAGATTTTATTAGACAAAAAATGTAAATCATGTTCCTTACAATCATTGGCATGTAATAAACATCTTCCAAATATAACCTATGACCACTAGGAAAGTCCAAGATAACTACTCCCACCGATTCTGCTGAAACATAGGAACCATCTGCTATCTTAACTTGGCGGCCTTTAGGAAGTCTTTTCCTTCATTGGAACCCCGCAAAGAATTACAAACATGGTTAGTGGCTCCTGAATCTAATATCCAAGAAGTAGATAAATCTGCCACATTTCTAGTTCCTAACAAACTTAGGAAGCCCATACCTTGTTTGCTTTTGAGGGACTCTAGGTAGACCGGGCGGTTTCTTTTCGATGGCCCATCTCATCACGGTGGAAACACTTTCCTTTGATGTTCTCTTTGGCCTTCTTTTCATGGGTTTGGCCTTGACCCTATTTGGGCCTTCTTTTCATTGGACCCTTCTTCTTTCCTTGCCTTACCCTTGGCTTAGAAGAAGAAGCTACATTAGCTTCGGCCCATGAGCCTTAATATTCAATATTTCCTCCGTGCTCGGAGGTATTCATCAACTCACTCAAGGTGTAATCCTTGCTTTGTTGAGCTCATAGTCCAACTTAAACTGCTGAAAAGAAGAGTTTAAGCTATTGATGATCATAATCATTTGCGTGTCGCATCCATATCCGCCTAAGCATCTCAAAGCCTCGGTGACCGCAGAGATTACCTTCATCATGTAATCCCGCACCGGTTCACGTGTTTCGTCTCGAGATTATGAAAGGTTTGGATAGCTTTCACTCTTGCAGACCTAGTCCTCACACCAAACATCTCATATAGGTGATGGACCATTGCACTAGCAGTTTTCATACAAGCAATTTGCTTTTGCAACATGCTGCATTGACGAAGCGAATATAATACTTAGTAGTCTTGTCGATTCTCGCCAACGCTTCATGTTGTTGGACTTGCTCAGAGTTGCATCTCCACTTAGAGGTGTAGGCTCATTTTCAGTTAACACCCATGAAATACGTTCATATTGAAGAACAATGTCAAGGTTACGTCTCCATTCATTAAACTTGTCTCCATTTTCCAATTTGTTATTAGTCAAAGCGGGGTGAGTGGATTCATTTTGTGGTTGATTATGTCGAAAATATAAATTATTAAAACATGAGCATACTAGTCAACAATTTATGGAACTTTGTATAAAATCATGATGCATGTATGCATGATGATAGATTTAACAAAACTTAAAAATTAAAACATTATCTGACGGTTATTTTCTTATCTATAATGAGACTAAGTGACGGTGGGCCATCTTATCTATTAAAAGAAAAACTGGGACCCTCCCACTCAAAAAACTACGACGGTTATTTTTCTTATCTATAACAGACTAAGTGACGGTGGGCCATCTTATCTATTAAAAGAAAAACTGGGACCCTCCCACTCAAAAAACTACCAAACATCTCATGCTCAATTTTTTAAGAAGCGTCTTAATTTGGTCCATACTTTTACCAACAGAGCTACGGTGGGCAATTTATTGATAAAAAATATTGAGTGTATAACCATTTGATTCATTCACTAAAGATACCTACAAATCATGCCTCGGTGGGAGGTCACATTTGCTATCATTAAGTGGACTTATCCTTAAGGAGACCCAAACCATGCAAGATCTAGGATCCATGCCCTCCGATGGGGAGTAACACTTCACCACATGCAAACGGGCCATCATTTGGAGACCGTGGACTCTCACAGGAGCATCCTCTCCCACTCAATCTTTTTGGGCTTTAAGTTTTAAATACCATCTTATCTAGATGCAATTTATTATCCATCCTATATTGTTTCATTATATATCTCATACATAATGAATGCATGGCAAGGCCTAGGGTTGGCAATTTTCTAAATGACATGCAATCACATAATATCACATATTACAAGCATTCATTTCTCCATTCATCACATGAACTAATAAAGCCACTTTTGATTGTCCATCCTAGAAACATAAAATAATTACAAGCCTTTTAGGCCCAAAATATGCTTCTTCATCTTGGATCTTCCTCTTCGAACTCTTCGCTAACATGATCCGGCCCATTCGGTAAACAAAATGTAATGGCATTCATGAAATTAGAATTTTGTCATTTTCAAAAATAAAATTCCAGCACTAGATTTTTAGAAAACCAAATCTTTGTTTTGACAAAAAAATTCCAGCACTTGTTTTATTAAAACCGAAACTCATTTCATGAAAATTAAACACAGGACTTAGTATTTTAGCAAAACCGAAATTGGATTCTTTGAAACAAAAAACCAGCACTTGTTTTCCAATCATAACTGAAATATGATTCATTGAAACAAAAATTCCAGCAACTTAGTTTTCACAAAACTTATGCCAAAACACAAAAGGATACACCGAAAATTTTACCTTTCCATTTCTTCAATCCATGGCTGCTCCTTCTTCATCATTACATCAATTTTGAACATTACAAAAGCAAATAAAATAGAAAAAAGAAACCAAGGAGGAAACATGGTGATGATAGACCGCCCTCCTTGTTACAACCAAATGAAGAAATCTTACAAGATAAAATTTAACTTCTATGGACAACCAAAAGAGCAACATACACCATATATATTTCTATCACATAAAAATATGCAGTATACATAAAAAGATTGCCAACCCATGCATCCACCATATAGGAACCGAAATCATGCATGAAAAACCTGTCTCTGGTACCAATTGTTGGATCGGAAAAAGAAAGCATGCTTAGTATGGAGAAACGGTAGATTTCAAAACTTTTTAAGAAATCATCTTGCAGCGGAAGCACTATATCCAAATCAACATGCTAATCCATACATGATATGGTATAAGGATAATAAAACCAAGAACAAGATAAAAGGAATTACCGACTCCTTCGCTACAGCTTTAAATCCTCGCTGCGCTATCCACTCCTTCCTATATCCAAATCCTTTGCCTTTGAGTCTTTTCCTTTAGCAATCTATCTTCTTCCTTGTTGTAGTATCCTCAATCAATTAGATTTACCACTTTTTCTTCAAGGACAACTAGGTTAACAAAATCCTTTGGTGGGAAAGGAGAAGAAATATTTGGAGGAGATTTTCTTAGAAGAAGAAGAACCAAAATTGAAACTCTTTCAATTCTTTCACTTAGGAATTTCGGTTCTACCTTGCATGAAAGGAGAGAATGTCTAAAAATCATGCAAGAACCCTTTCTTACATCTCAATTTCGAAATATGCATGAATGGAAAGAGTGAGAGGCATCCAATGCATCACTTCTTACATTAATCACTCATCAAATAGCCAATAAATGAGACTTACTTCATTTATCATTAAAATGGCTATTTGAAAAGACCATAACCTATAATTGAATACCCATTTCGGTTTTGGCAAGAAGAAAGAAGGAAGATGGTCCATCTAATGCACATCTTTCATCTTTAATCTAATGAATGCAAATAGGTTACATGCCAACATTAAAAGCCAACCATTAAACCAGTTAATGGTAAGTTCATAACTCCATTTAATAATGATGAACCATAATAAAGACCATCTTTATTTAGTATTTTAATGTCAAATGTGTGGTTACACATCTAACCTAACATAATTTCGAAATTGCTTCTTCTCCATTTAAAAAAAATTGTTTTAATATAATTAATCTAATCAATTACATAAAACCAAAACAAGCCCATTTCTAAATGAACATATGGGCTTCCAATTAACCATTAATTAGTATAAGCCCATCATTCAATTATGGACTTCTAAAGCCTCCAAACTACTTCTTACTTAGCTTGATAACCTTCCTTAAAGCCAAGTGGGGAATCTTATTGGACTTTGATAATTCAAGCTCCAATAAGCCCAGAAATAATTCAATCTCATTGGAATTAATTCTAGCTTATTAACTAAATGTCATTCCACTAAAGACAATTAGTTGAACTCTTGAATTATTAAATATTATGAGAATATGTCCAATTGCAAACCCTATTTAGAACCTTATTATAGCCATCCGCACAACAAAGGGTAAAATTACCGTTTTGCCCTTATGTTGGTTTTTCCTTCATTTTACTTTATATGGTGATTAACACATAAGATCTCATCTTAGTGTTAAGACTTGATGGGTAGCTAGTCCATCAAACTACTGGCGTCAATTTAATCACCAAATCTCCTTAAAACATCTAGAAGAGATGATAACACTATAAACTCTTTATTTGAGTGAATGTTCCCTGATACATGTTTCAATTAATAATTCCAACATGCGAACCTTCGGATTAATACCTGTAAAAATCCATTCCGATCATATCAAGAATTATAATGAAACACATATGAGTTCACCACTCATCAAGATTGTGGTTCATAATAAGCGAATGCTTAAGTTGTATGTTTTAAGATTAAAGTAACGGCCCACTTTATTCTCGAAAACATACTTGATTCCGATTCATTTAATAGTGCCATTATCGATAGTCTACTACTATCATGATATGAAACTCATCATTCCCTTTAAGTAAACTCCTTTACTTATATGGAGATAAATCGCAACACTACTGATCTAAACCATAATCAAACGACCAACTTGATTATTCAAGCTGTGAATCAATTAATTGATTTTAATAATATACATGTTTCCCATACATCTCTATGTATATGTATATTACTTACAAATGAATCTTGGTACCTTATGACCGGATATATAATGCTCATACAGATAAAACCAAACTCTTTTGTTTTATTAATAATAAAAATTTTCATTACAAAGCATGGCGAAGAAGATAAAGTTACATGTAAATACACTTGCTTTCTAGGGCACTATATTTACATAACTCCAACAGGGTGCGGTTCCGGGAATCAAGCCGATGGTAAACTCGATTTTTCTCATCAATTGCAAACCAGGTAAATCTTCTAGAAACACGTCTAAAAATTCCCTCACAATTGGAAGGTCCTCTAACCTCCCTTCATTCACATCGGTGTCAGTAGCATATGCTAAAAAGGCTTCACACCCCTTTCCCATCATTCTGTCAGCCAATAGGGTCGAAATAATCCTTGGTGATGTGTTTTCCTGTCCCCTCTAAAAATCACCTTCTCACCATTGCCTAGGTCAAACTCCACCTCCTTAAGGCTACAATCTAACTCTGCATGATACTTCTCCATAACATCCATTCCCAGTATGACATCTAACCCTTTTAGATTTAAAGGTAGTAAGTTCACTACCAGTTGAGCGCCCTCGATGAAGAGCCCACAATCCCTAAAAACTTGACTTATAATCACATTCTTCCCTATAGGAGTACTAACAATTAAAGGACTATCTAATGGCCTCATATCAACATCATGTAATGTCATGCTTGCAAAAACAAATGAATGCGTGGAGCCAGAATCAATCAAAACATATACTTCAGAATTTAAATAACTGAGTCATACCCGTGACAACTTCAAGTGCGGTTGTAGCTTGCTCTCTAGTCATGGCAAATACTCTAGCCTTTGTCTGACCCCTAGGCCTCCCTGGAGGAACAATCTTTTTTGCAGCTCCAGAATGGCCCACCTTTGTGACTGGTCTGATTCCCACTGTTTCTACTCTCCTTGGGGCTTGCAACTAGGACCCCTCTTGCCTTGTTAGTTGGGGATAGTCTCTGATCAAGTGTCCCTTCTCTTCGCATCGGAAACATGCTCCAAGTAACTTGAAACACTCTCCCCTGTGAAACTTCCCACAATGCTCACATTGGGGGTTTATGTTCCTGCTCTTCTCCACCCTGCTATTACCTCCCGCAATAGAGGCTTACACTGAAGCTACCCTTGGTTTTTTATGCCTAGTAGGGGCACTATCCCCACATCACTCTGTGTGTGGAAACTCTTCCTACCCCTTTCAAACATTTGAGTACTCGCTCCTTTCTTGAAAAACTGTTCCCTGTTCTTCCTCTTCTTGCTTACATCACTTATGATATTCTCTAGCTTCTCAGCCTGGAGTGTGGCATCTACCAGTTGTTGGTAGTCACAAAAGTTGTGGATCAAAATTTTCTCCTTAATCCCCAGATGAAGACCTCCCTCAAACTTGCGGCACTTATCCCCTTCATTAGCAACAATATTGGAAACATACCGGGATAGCTGGGTAAACTTCAGCTCATATTCACTCACACTCATATCCCTCTATGTGAGATTCAAAAACTCTCTGGCCTTCTCCTAGATAAAGACTCTCGAGAAATATTTCCTCCTGAAGGCTTCCAAAAAGTCTCTCTATAATAACACTGAAGGCATATCCTAATTGTGGGGTGCTGATTCCCACCAATGAAGTGCATCTCCTTATAGCAAGCTCTCTGTATAATCTAACTTGTCCTCATCCAAGCACTTCATCTGAATCAGAACCCTCTCGGTCCTCTTCAACCAGGATTCAATCTCTTCTGGATTTGTAGTCCCATTGAAGTCTACAGTTCTATACTTTCAGAGCTTATCATACTGGCCACTCCTCTCCCATGAAGCCTGCATCGAAACTTGTGACCCTTGGCCTATGGCATATGTGAAGGCCTGGGCAAAGGCCTGAAAGAACTGCGAGTCCGTAGATGGCATAGGAGGAGGAGGCGGTGGAACTTTATGCCACACATTAGGTGCCTCCGAATCAGGAGTAGGGTATGTCCTAACATCTTGCGGGACATGGGATTCATCTGTACTCCCTTGGCGAGAGCCAAATCGAGTCAGAGCTCCTCGAGTTCTCCTTTGAGGTGGCATTTATCACTCCTTAAATATAAGATCAGTGAAAACCTTTAGTTTATGTAAAACAATTTCAAATTATATAAAACAACTTAAAAGCCATACACTTTGTTTACTAAAAAAATTAATGCTTGTTCATTTCATTTCTTAGACTACCCACCAAAAGCTTAGGATACTTCTAAACCTAGTAGCTCTGATACCATAAGTGTAGGGCATCCCGTCCTTAAGGGTCACAAGCTGGACGACCTAAGGGACATCTGGACATGTGTCTTGCAAGGGTGACGTGCCCCCACCAGGAAGACTTACTTTTATTATTTTCGAACAGACGTTGACCTTAATCATTTTACACAGCCTTAAGACAAATAGCATAACTGACATTAGGATTATTGGGTTAATATCCTCTTAGGATGATTCCAAAGAAGGCTTGGAGACCTACAACTTTGAGGAGGACCCTAAGGTTAGATTCTATCCTCTATAGAGCGTCAGAAATGGAATAGAAGATAGGGGAGGTGAAAGACAGAAGAAAAAAAGTACAAACAAAGCAAAACACAGAAAAAGATGAAGTCATCACAGAAGAAACACAGAAGGAAATGACATCATCACAGAAGAAGCAAAAAGGCAGAAGAAGCAAAAAATAGAAGAAACGAAATGGTAGAAGAAGCAAAACATAGAGGAAGTAAAAAGGCAAAAAAAAAACAAAAGATAGAAGAAGCAAAAGAAAAGAAGCAAAAAGGTAGAAGAAACAAAACACAGAGGAAACAAAAAGGCAGAATAAGCGAAAACGCAGAAGAAGCAAAACAAAGAGGAAGCAAAAAGGCAGAAGAAGCAAAAGATAGAAGGAACGAAAAATAGAAGGAGCGAAAAGGCAGAAGAAGCAAAACACAAAGGAAGAAAAAAGGTAGAAGAAGCAAGACACAGAGAAAGTAAACAGGCAGAAGAAACAAGAGACAAAAGAAGCGAAAGACAGAAGGAGTGAAAAGGAAAAACGAGCAAAACACAGAAGAAGTAAAACACAAAAGAAACAAAACACAGAGGAAGACATGTCAATAAAACAAAGAAGAAAACGTGTCAGCAAAACATAAAAAAAGATGCACTAGCAAAACACAGAAGAAGACACGTCAGTAAAACACAAAAGAAGACACGTCAACAAAACACAGAAGGAAGAAAACTAAAAAAAAGCAAAACTTAGAAGGAACAAAACACAAAAGGAGCGAAACACTGGAGGAACAAAACATAAAAGGAGTTCACGAACAGTAACACAGAAGGAGCGAAACTAAAAAGAAACAAAACACAGATGATACAAAACACAGAAGAAGATGACGTCATCAATGAAGTCATCACAGAAGAAACAAAACTAAGAAGAAGCAAAACACAGACGATACAAAACATAGAAGAAGATGGCGTCATCAATGACATCATCACAGAAGAAGCTAAAAGACAAAAGATACAACTCCTCTCTTGTAACTCTTCTCTTATAAGGACCCTAACTTTCAACTCAGACATCCAAAATTTTCATGCTAACTATCGTTAGAAAAGTTCCAGAAACTAACTATAAGTCACGTTTGCCTAAATCAGCTTAGGTTAACTCAAAATTTTCCCTTAAGTCAAAAAGCGAAGTTCCTTTTATGAAGCTTGAAAAATTTCCACGTATAAACTAGGGAGAGTCATGAGTAAATATGCAAACATATTCCATTTACATCAAAGGATAGAAAGTTTTACTAAGCTTTAGTGGGCAATTCAAGCCGCAAATACATTAATACATTGACATCCCAAAATACAAAAGATATATGATTTGCTCAAAATGCAACTAAATCCCTACTTTACAAACTTGTTTCAAAATACAAAATAATCAAAACTAGGAGTGTTGCCTTGCCCTTTTGACCTACTCGATATCTTGCTTATCACCTGAATGTGTGAGAGGAGATTGGAGGGTGAGCTTAAAGCCTGCGGGTAACAATCTTATAATCGGTAACAAGCAAAAATCATTGAAATAATCATCTTCATTGCAAGAACTCACATTAATGCATAACATGGATACACACTACTATCAACATATCATGAACACACAAGACACATTAAATTGTTTCGGGTGGATCTAAAACAGAACGTACTACGCATTTTCACATAATGGTCTTGCATAATTGTGAACTTATGGGAGTTCATGAAGGAGCTCCATGCCATTAACGGGCAGCAGGAGAAGCCTTTAGACATGTGCACTTGACATACTTAGGGGATCCCACGAACCCACATAACATGTAATTTCATGACTTGCAGACTTGTTGCCCAAAATGACACTAGATCAGAAACTTGGTTGTTCATAACATGATATCTTTTCCAAATCATTTCATTTTTTATTTATAAAATTGATGCACAGAATATACAACACTTTCTCAAAGCATTTAAAGAACAATTAGATGCATAGTTGGAAGTAGCTGAAAATATTTATTTCACTTTTCTTGAAAGAAGACATCTATGGCTTATTAGCTAATTATAAAAATGTAACCCTCCTTGAATTTCTTGCTGATAATTTGCTTAAGTGAGCCTCTCTTCTTGCTCCTCTTGTCCTTCTTGATTCCCTTTTTAACATCAATAAAATCTCCAAATCAGATGAGATTTTCAGATGAGAAACCAAAGAAGCTAAAGTATAAATTGATACTAGAGCTCTTAAACCCGTGCATTTCTAAGCTCTTGAAACCAAAACCCCTTCAAAAAATTTGAAGCCTTAAAATGCTCTTACCTCAAATCTTCTCTAAATGAAGAAATGCTTAGTTCAAAAAAAGGCTCTTATCTTCCTCTATATTTTTCCCTTCTCGATCACTCTCAAAATCCCTTTTGAAGGTTGAGAAAAATCAAGACCTAGCTCAAAACTCTTTTCTCCCTTTAAACCCACGATACTCTCTCTACCTTCTTTCTTACTTTTATGCTTTCTCTATTCTGTTCTTCCTCACGATGTTTTTGGCTTTTAAAATGCAAGCCAATAAATTCCTTTTGCCATTTTGGCCCTCCTTCAAAGCCTTAAAGCCTTCCCACTTAAGGGATCTCCCCAAAATACCCCTTATGCAACTTATCACTTTAACTTTAATCCAATTCATCTATGTAACATAATCTCATTAACATAAATAGGCTACTTAATTCCAACGTACTCTAATCTAGCAAGATCCCAAAATTTATCTAATCATGCTCGTTTATCAAGAAAAAAAATTTGGGGGCCAACAAGTTTAGTAGGAATCCATTATGTTTTCCAAGTTTGGAGTAGTTGATGAACCACCTTAAGGTATTCAAAGTGGGGCTCACTTTTGAATTGATTCTTTATTCTTGATTTGATTAACTTGATCTTGCATATTTAATTTAAAATTCTTAATGTAAGGGTTGATAGAAGTATAAATGATACACTGGTCTTATCGTGACTAGCTTGACCTAATTTTAGTTAATTGAAATTCAGTTGAGTCTGCGATTAGGCTTAAACTCAAGTTTCAGATTCGAACTTAAGAGGATTGGTTGAAATCGGTTGTAATTTAGTCGATTAAAACACTTTGAGCTACCCGACTAATTGTATGGGCAAAGGTTAAATTGTTTTTTAGATGTGTTGATTTTTATTATTGACTTAACAAGAGTTTTGTCTTTCTATTTATAAACTTAATGAAGTTTTGACTCATTATGATGTAGAAACATTGGCAGAATTATGTCAAGAGTTTTGAAATACATTTGACTTTATTTCTGTTCCTTCGGATGATTTAAATTATCTATTTATTTAGGGTTTGAAAGGACTTCATGAATTTGATAATTAATAATTTAGCAATTTTAACATAGATATATCAAATAGAAATTAAATTTATAATTTTGTTTTTAAAGTAATATTACCTACGGTAATCATGAAAGATAAAAGATACTTTAATTCAACATTAGAAACCATGAATTCTTATAAAGATTATCCCTCATTTTTTGTGTGTGATAAATATACGAACTTCGGAGCTTTAGTATGGCTGTTGATATTTTAAAAACCGTAAACATTGAGTCAGTTAGTATCAGCAATGAGACAATCAAGCATTCAGGTTTGTTTTTTGCTCTCTTATCTCTTAGGTCTTGTTTAGTTAGATGTTAATTAATGGAATAAAACAAAACATGATGGAACGAAACGGAATAGTTTATAATAGAATATAATATAATATAGTAAAAAATTGTTTAGGATGGATGGAATGGTTCATAATGTAATGTAGTGAAATGTTGTTTGGAAGATTGATGGAATAGAATGTAGCGTATAATAAATGACTATTATATCCCTTATATTAAAATGGTTATTATCGAGATTTATTATTTAATTATTAATTGTATAAAATGTTAGTATTAATTATTTAATATATTTTATTTTATTTTATGTGATTTATATTTAAAATCATTTATTTATATTTTATTTATACAAAATATATACAAGCAATTAAAGAATAATTTTTATACATTTTATATTTTCATTAATAAAATTTTATTAAAATTTTTAATTTTATTATTAATTATATAAAATTTATTATTAATTATATAAAATATTATTAATAATTATTTAATATATTTTATTTTATTTTATGTGATTTATATATAAAATAATTAATTATATTTTATTTATATAGAAATATATACCAAAAATTAAGGAATAATTTTAAATATGTTTTATATTTTTATTAATAAAATTTTATTTATTTATTATTAATTATATACAATTTATTATTAATTATGAAAATATTATTATTAATTATATAATAAATTTTTCATATTAAATTTTGATTTATATTTAAAATAATTTATTTATATAGAAATATATACAAACAAGGATAATTTTTTAAATATATTTTGTTAATGAAAATATAAAAATTTAAAATATTATTTAATTATTTGTATAGATTCTACATAAATAAAATTTTAGTAATATAAAATATTATTATTATTTATTTAATAAATTTTATTATATTAAATATTATTATATTATATTTAATATATTAATATTATGATTTAGTTAGAGTTGGTATTAAAAAGAATTATTGAGGGTATATTAGGTAGTATATATTTATTAGTTTACGTTCCATCCTCAACCTTCCGAATAAAAATTTCTTATTTTCATTATTAAGGATGCAATGAAATGTAACATGAAACTCTCCGTTTCTATCCCATTCTATTATATTTCATTATGAAACCTTTAAACAAATGATGAAAGTGTGTTACGTTCTATCCCCTTTATCTCTAACTCCCACTACAAAAAAAAGAAGACGATCTGCGACGTTTGACTGAGGAAACGTCGCAAATTGCCTTATGGTGACGTTTTTGAAACTTCAGTAAAAGGCTAAGGTTTCTGCGACGTTGTATTAAAACGACGCGTAAAGGATGTAATAATTGAGACGTACAATTAAAACGTGGCCAAATACATATTACGACTTTATTGTGAACTAAACATCGAGGAAGAGTTGGTAAAGAAATCAAAACCAACATTTAGAATTTCGTACATTATATGTGCTCAATGTTATTTATACTTACATTTATTAATGTCATTTAAAATTTGTTAAAGCAACATTTATATTTAAGAATGAAATATGAAATGGTGTATATAATATTATGATTTGTTAAAAATGAAAAGAAGATCAAAGGTTTAAAAAGGAAAAAATTCAAAATGATTCAACTTGATCTCATGCTATGAATAAATCTTTGAACTTGATGATTGTGTTATGAATATATGTGTATGAACAATTGTACAAGATATTCCATGCATTATTTGCCAATTATGAAAATTCAATTGATATTATGAATGGAAATGGAATAAAATTTAATATTCCAATAAGCTATAAATGGAATTGAGATTGTAAGAATTGAGAATTGTTGTAAATGGAAGGAAATGAAAATAAAATTATGAAAGTTTATTGTGAAATATGACCTATAAATTATAAAACTATTTATTAATATAAATAAATAAAAGTATAAAAGTTTTAGACTATAAAAGCCAGCCTCGCGAGGTTGGGGCTTGCCCTCACGAGCCTGCCCAAAAAATGGCCAGCCTAGCGAGGGCGAGCCATCGCCCTCGCGAGGCATTTCTTTTGCTTTTGCAGGCGAGGCTGGCTTTTATAATTTATAGTTTCATAAAATTGATCAGAACTCGGTCGTTTAACTAATACGACTAACAAGCATTGGGTTCAAACCTGGTTTTGAGAATTTCCCTCCCACGCTCACAGACCACTCTGTGCACTCTCTCAACGAAAGAAGGCACCTTCAAATCTCGTCTCAATGATTCCTAAGGTAAACATTCTGATGCCCACTGTTGTTATTTCTTTGTGTTTGATTTGCTAAAGCTCAACGTTGGTGTTTAATTTGGAATTGAAGGTACGCATAGATTTCTCCGCTTGCTGCAGTCCGGAGGCCTTAAGCTTCACTTCCTTTCATCCTCTTCCTCCTGGTCTCGCTTAGTGGCCACCATTTATTCTCATCCTGGACGCATTATCAACGAGGTTGAAGAAACCGCCACTGAAGGTGATTCCGGATTTTAATTTTATGGGTTTATTTTTTTCTATCATCTTCTATAAATATTAGTGGCTTTAGCGTAATCTTTCATAGTCTTTAATTTGGAACTGAAATTAAATAAAAAGAGGAAATATTTGTTAATTTTTAGTCTTCCTACAGTTCCCTTCTTGATTCAAGCTCCTCTTTTTATGTCAACCCTATTGATAAAATGTAATGAAAATGGTTTTGAATGACAAAAGTTGTGAGTTTTTCATCTCATTTACAATTGGTGATATTATTTTGTACTACATTGTGTGAGTTTGCCATCTCTTCTGTCTCTATTTTTTAAGTTTTAGAGTTGAATTTAGCTTAAGTTGCGACTATGTCATGTTCCATATCCCTTCTTAATTGGGCACAGTATGGAACATTGTCAATAGGTATAAACTATGGATTTGTTTGTAATTTTTTAAGATAAACATGGTTTATCTTAATTTTTGAACATTGTCAAGTTTATATGTAATGGATCTCCTATTTTTGAGTTAATCATTCTCACATCTCTATTAAAGTAGCATTGGCTACATCTGTGCAATTTCATACATTAATAATTAGTCTACATACCTTGTTATGAATAATGTCCAAGCATCCTTGATAGGAAGCATATAAACATGCAAATAATCATGATGGCCTAAAATCCTAAGAAGTAGAGGTTTGAACATAATAGACATGTTTGATTAGTTAAATTATATGGTGCAAATTATTTTGACTATGGAACTATTAAACATGGTCGAGGATACGGGGTAGATAAAATTTTTCCAAATTTGTGAGGATGTGTACAACAAAAATAACCTTTTTAAATTTTTGACTAAATTTGAAAAGAATGGATGTTTGTTGTATAGGATGACTCGAATGGGATTAGATTATATGTGAGTAAACTAAACAAGACAACAATTGTAGTCTAATAAGTTATTGCCATAACCTTTTCAATAGTAGCTATTACGTGCAATAAGTGTATAAAATCATGCAAGACCACGTTATTATTCCAACTTGTTCATAATGTGTTTTATGTGTAAATTGAATTCCCATTAACATAACATAATGTTGTCATTTTTATGTTAAATTAATAGGTATTTTTTTTTCAATGGATAAGAGTTGGATGAACAGTGTTAGGGTTTCCTGTGAATACATTGATGGAGTGAAAGCATTTATGAAATTTGTGGTGGAAAAAAGGGTAAAGATTGTGAAATTTCATGCCCTTGTATTCGTTTCATGAATTGTTATATGAGGTCTCAAATGAATTTTTTTGACCATTTAATGAGATTCAGCATGGACCAATCACACACTCATTAGGTTTTACACGATGAAAAGCCAGAATATAGATTTATCTTTAGGGCAGAAAGGCTTGATGATGCAAATGTAGATATTGATGGGATGGGGAATGATATTAATGAGGGTGATGGTGATGAAGAGGATGATGTCATGCAAGATTTGCTTCATGATATGGGTACCTTTGTAAATGATTGTCCAATTGATGAGGATGGAAGGAGTCGTCCTAAAGGCGTTGGAGATTTTATAGGACAAGGCTTTCATGAATTGTTGAGTAAAGCAACTGAAGAGTTGTACCCCGGATGTACAAACTTTACAAAGTTTTCCTTTTTAATAAAGTTGCTTCACTTGAAAGTATACAACAAGTGGAGTAATAAGTCATTTGACATGTTACTTGCTCTGTTGAGGGATGTATTACCTAATTGTGAAACTTTGCCGAAGTCGATATAGGCATGTAAGTACGATTGTTCCCTGTTTTGGAAAGAGTATGGGGACTTGCAAAGTTGTCCCAAGTGTGGAACATCAAGATGGAGAATTAATGATGGCAAGGGTAAGAAGATACCATGGAAAGTGTTGCGGTACTTTCCATTAAAGTCCAGAATGCAACGATTATTCATGTCAAGTAAGACGCTAAACAAATGACTTGGCATAATGATAGGCCTAAAGGTGACAAAAATACCATGGTTCATCCTTCTGATGGAAATGCTTGGAAGAGTTTTGATGAGCTATATCCTGACTTTTCCAGAGAACCACGTAATATGAGACTAGGCTTAGCAACAGATGGATTCAATCCATATGGCAATATTTCACTTTCATATAGCATGTGGCCTGTTGTTCTTTTAGCATACAATTTACCCCCATGGATGTGTATGGATGAGTCATTTTTTATGCTATCGTTGGTTATTCCAGGTCCGAAAGCTATTGGTCGAGACATTGATGTCTATATGAGACCACTAGTGGATGAGTTAAGTGAGTTATAGGAAGATGGTTTTGATGTTTTTGATGCCTCAAAGGGCAAAAATTTTCGAATGCATGCAGCTTTAGTGTGGACTATCAATGACTTTCCAGCCTATGGTACTATTTCTGGGTGGAGCACAAAAGGCTATAAGGCATGCCCTATTTGTAACACGCACACTCTTTCTTGTAAGTTAAGAAGTAAGATTGGTTAAGAAGTAAGATCTTTTTCTTCCTTACGATCATCCATGGAGAAGAAGCAAGAAGTTTGATGGCAAGAGTGATCATCGACCTATACCTAACTTACCGGATGGAGATGCTGTGGTGGAGCAATTATGTCATGTGGAGAATATATGTTATGGAAAGCACCCCAGCAGTAAGAGGAGAAAGAGATTGGAAGGGGAGTTGAATTGGAAATAAAAAAACATTCTTTTTTATCTACCATATTGGCATAAGTTAAGATTAAGACATAAGCTTGATGTCATGCATATAGAAAAGAATATTAGTGAGCTTGATGTCATGTATATAGAAAAGAATATTTGTGACAATATCCTTGGTACGTTGATGAATGTTGAAGGTAAAACCAAGATACAATCAAGGCTCAACTTGATTTGGAAGATATGAATATTCGAACAAAATTACACTTGAAAAGAGCTGCTGATGGAATTATTGTGGGAAAACCTCCAGCATGCTATACAATGTCTTTGGATGAGAAGAAGAAGTTTTGTGAGTGAGTCAAGCAGGTGAAGTTTCCAAATGGATACGCATCGAATATATCTAGATGTGTTAATGTTGATGAAAGGAAGATTAGTGGGCTTAAGTCTCATGATTTTCATATATTGTTACAAAGCATTCTTCCATTAGGGATGCATGACATTTTGAATAAAGATGTGACAGGTGTTTTACTGGAGTTGGGGGAATTCTTTCGCAGAATTTGTAGACGAAGTTTGAATAAGGATGACGTACAGAAGATGTGTCAGGAGATTATTTTAATCTTATGCAAACTTGAAATGATATACCCACTGGCATTCTTTGATGTGATGGTACATTTGGCTATTCATTTGCCAAATGAAGCCTTACTTGGTGGACCAATTTCGTATAGATGGATGTATCCAATTGAGAGTTATTCTTGAAATTTATCGTATTGCTCTTAAAAGTTAACTAAATAGTGGCCTATTTAATTATGGTTAATCATTTTTTAAGATTCCTAGGTACACTTAATGTTGGACCCCGAACTTTTCTTGAAATTTTGAAGTATGCATAGACATTAAATGAGGAATTTGTGGTAAATTATTCAGGTGCAAAGAAAAAGACAATTCAAGAATGTGAATTGTTACATGAAATTAAGATAGGTGAATTTAGCAAGTTGATGATGAGAGAGTATAGGTGTGTATATGCTTTTTTTATTGATGTCTATGATTAATTATGGCTTAAAATGGTGTTTTGAGTTTAAATAAAATTGATAGTGAATGAATTGATTGAAATGGAGTTGAAAAGCAAGAAATAATTAGTGAAAGTGTTAAATTTTGGAGAATTAAGAAAAGTTTGACTTTTTGGTCATAGAGAGTTGACTTTTGATTTAGGCATAATTTGATAAATTGATCTTCATGAAACTTGTAGTTTATGTTGAAAGCTTTTTGTTTCCATAAAGTTTTATATGTTTCGATATCGGTATTGAAAGTTATGATCTGCCAAAGTTAAGTATTAATTTGCTTTGTTTTATGAAAATGTCCATAAGTGTACATTCAGGTGTAATGTGATTTGAGGCAAATTATGTATCAATGTGGTCTGAATTGAGTTAAGTGATCTATATGAAAGTCATAAAAGATTTTCCTAGCTTTTCAAGGATGTATAATATGTTATTTCTGGTTGTGGAATTTGGAAGATATGAAATTTGGAGGTTTGGATGTTGTTTTAGGATGATAAATTATGGCAGAAACTTTGACTGAAAAATTGACCTAGCTAGAGGTTGAATTTTGTCTTTAAGTGCTTCATGAAAGTTGAATATTTTGATTTGATCTTTAGTTTGATATAAAATATGACATGTTTGGACCTAGGAGTTGAAAGATAGAAATTTTGGAAGTTATGTGATTGTTTAAGAAGATATTCATATAAACAAAAAGTTTGATTGGTTTGTGAGCCCGTTTGAGATGGAATTGATTTGTGAGTTCTTCATTGAAGTTGTAGAGCTTCCTTTGAGCTTTATTTTGATACCAAATTTGTCAAATTTGGAGTTCGGGATCCAGAGTTATGAATTTTGGAAATGTAGGTTATTTGTATGCCATTTTGACTCCTATTTTTCTTATTTCGTTCCCAATCCGACCCCTTTTTCTATCGCGGCGTGCATGAGCGCCCACGTCGCAGCGTGTAGGAGCGCCCATGTTGTGGCGTGCACGAGTGCCCACGTCGCTGCGTGCACGAGCACCTTCACAGCGGTGAGCTTCTGGGTTTCGCCGTGGTGAGCTCAACCTTCGCCACGACGAGAGGTCATTTTCCTACACAGATATGTTCTGATATTTTGGGTATAAATTTTGACATAGATGTGAAAATGAGGTGATTTTTGATTCGTTGTAAACTAGAGACATAGAGCTACATGTTTTGTGAAGAAATTAAATTGAAATTCAGTCTCTAAGAATCTTAAATTTTGGTCGAAAGTTTAGTATAAATTATTGTTTTAGCATAAGGATAGGCCCAACATGTTTGGAGTATAACTTTCGAATTTCTGAAACAAATTGAATAATTTTGGAGTCAGAGTGATCATGAAAAATTGACCCAAATGTTTGGACTTTTGGAAGAGTTTGAGTTTTTAGAATTTATGGGTTCTCAAATTTGTATTCTTATTGAATGGGATTTTGCATTTGATAAAGGAAATCAAGGAAGGCAAGGGGATCAAGAGGAGAGGCATCTTTTAAGCATGTATTCAAGCATGGAATTCAGGTGGGTACATTTTTATAATTTAAATAAGCTACTACTGTTTTCTTTAAATCAAAGTTTTCTGATTTCACTTGCATCATAAGTGTTGCATTATTATTTATGAATGACTTGTGAAACATGCTATATGTTGTTACATGATTTGAGTGATATTTTGAAAAAGATGCATGTTATGAAATCATGTTTTCAAGAATGGTTTTCAAGATATACATCAAGTATGTGATAAGCAAGTTTTCAAGAAAAGTGTCATTTTGGGCAACAAGTTACAAGATTTTGAAAGCTATGTGTTAAGTGGGTTTGTGGTAGTCTCTCAAGAACTGTCACGTGCACGTTGACCCAAGAATAGGCTTCTACCGCCTGCCTGCTAGTGGTATGGAGCTCCTTCAAGGACTCCCTCAAGAAACTACAACTACACAGGACCATTTCGATGGAAATGTGTAATGCGTCATGAATTTGGACTTACCCAAACCATTCTGCTGTGTTATGTGCTCATGTTATGTTTGATCAAGTTTGATGCATTCATGATTTGTAACTTATGGATTTTGGCTGAAAGCCTAGAAAACATGTGTTTTATAAACTCCATGAAAGTTTTCTAAGACAAGTGAACTGTTTTCAAGGTTTTTGGTTATCTTTATTATAAACGTGTATCCACGAGCTGTAAAGCTCACCCCCCCCCCCCCTTTCATCCCCATCTCCAGGTATCAAGATAGAGATCGGATGAAAGAAAGTCTAGACATCCGTCCGTTATGTGTATGATTGGCTTTTAAGTTTATTTGTTCCAAGATTCAGATTTCAGACATGTTGAGAATTTTGGGATTTTTGTATTTTGTGCATTTTGGATTTTGATATTGATGTTGTAACATGGCTTGGAATGCCATTAAGATTTTGTAAGCATGTATATCATGATGAAATTGATTTATGGATTTGTATATAGAATGGAAAAGTGAATTATGGTTTATGTAATGATTATGAAAATGATTACTTGTGGTTGTATTCCAGACAGGAGGTCCGATGATTGATGTGATGGATTTGAAATATTAAAGTACTTTTTGTGTATGGTCGATTGTCATGCATGAGATTTTTGTGGCAAAAGAAAGAATAAGAATAAGAATAAGATTTGTTAAAGATGAGATTAAGATATCGCATGATTATGAAGAATTATATGAATTGATTTTTGATTGAGGATAAATTTCCAAAAGGGAAACTATATTGTTTTGATTTGTATAAGATTGAATAAAAATGAAAAGAATGAAAAAAAATTTACCGGTTTCGGATTGGTTTAGTCTTATAGTTTCCAACGCGATATTTCCAAAATATTTGTTTTCGGATGTCGGAGTTAAGGTTTTGTCCTTCAGCGATATGTTTGCTTTGATTCCGAGTTCACTTTCAATTTCTTTCGCTTTTTGCCAAGTATAAGTTTGCTCACGTTTTGTATATGTGTTCGATTATGATTCCGAGGTTGGGTTCCAGAAACGGGATCTAACATTTGTGGTTAATTGATCCGTTTTGTTTCTTTATTTCTGAAATTTTGTAAATCTGAACCTTTCGATTTTTCTATGGCTCATTAAGAATTCGATTCGTTTTCGATCTGTGTTTCCGTTTGTTCTGGTTGGGTCTGGTTCCCAAATCGGGTCCCAACACTCAAGGGATTTGTCAGAAATAAAGCATGTCCAGAAGGGTCAATTGCTGAAGCATATGTTGTTAAAGAGTGCACGACATTCTGTTCAATGTATCTAAAAGGAATTGAAACCAACTTCAATGTGTCAGACCGATTCAATGATATGGTTGATGGTAGTGACATATCAGTGTTCTTCCAACAATGTAAGCCAATTGGGTCTGACAAAATAATTGATTTTCCTACAAATAAGCTAGAGATTGCACATTGGTATGTGCTTATAAATTGTCATGAGATAAGTTTGTTTATCGAGTAAGTTTTTCTAACAAACTGTTAAATTAAGATATGTAATAAGTTGAGATAATTCATATAAATTAATTTGATTCAATTTTTCATGATCCATAGTGAGCACATGGATGAGTTGAGGCAACAAAGTCCATTATATGTTGACAGGAGACATAAAGAATAATTTTCTTCATAGTTTAAGCATCGGGTGAGAAAAAGGTTTGGACATGGTGTTCATTACTGATTATATATTATTAACTAATTTTCCTTTCTTGTTATAGATGACGACATTTGCTAGCTCCTATGAAGGACATAACTTTGAGTCTTTGTATGCATTAGCATGTGGACCTCATAGTTTGGTGCAGAAGTATACAGTTTACAATACTAATGGAATGCGATTTCGCACTGAAGCCCGTGATCTGCGTAGGATTACACAAAATTGTGGTGTTGTAGTGTTAGGAAATTATGGGGATGACAATATAACATTTTATGGGATGCTGACAGATATTATCAAGCTAGAATATATTAGGAGTAAAAGTGTTGTGCTTTTCAAATGCAAATGGTACGATCTTGGAAATTCAAATATGAGGGTCATCGACATTGTAACAAACATCAACGTTACTAAGTTTTGGTTCAAGGATGACCCATTTATTTTGGTAAACCAAGCGAAGCAAGTTTTTTTGGTGGAAGATTTGATACTAGGTTCAAATTGGCGGATTGTGTAAGAATGTGAAGTTAGACGTGCATATGATATCCCTTCGCATGGTAATGAAGAAGCTTCAAATGACGTTGAAGAGTGTAATGAAGTTCCAGTCGAAGTCGAGGAATGTTCCTTAGAGTTTTTAAATAGAACTGATATTGCATTTGATGTAATAAATAATGTTGTATTGAATTATGAGCAACGTTTAAATGACGATTTGGATGACTTAGAGATAAGTAGTAGTGACAATGAATGTGATATTGTATTCTAAGATTCGACCGACGACGATGATGAATAAATTCTTATAATTCAATTCAGGCTTTTTAGTTTGCTATTGTTTTGCTATGAAAGAAGTTGGATTGTTTATCTCCGTCCTTTGAAAAGATGATACTGTCACTTAGGATTAATATTACTTCTTCACATTTATCATTTCTATACCAATGCATGTAAACATTTTCAGCTTGTTATTTGAGATATATAAGAGACACTTATCAGTTAGAAGATTAATCCCAATATCTATTGAAAAATAAGAGCCTTCAAGGATTCTTTTGACATGGTTAAGAATACTTGTCAATTTGGTTATGAGTATTCTTACCTTCAAATTCCTTGAACTGACCAACTGCATACTCATCAATAGCATCAACCATGTAGAGCACTTCATAACCCTTATGTTAATATAACTGTACTTCTTGATGTAAATGTTAATGTAGCTGCACTTGTTGATGTAAATGTTATTGTTACATTTCAGGTATTTTTGACTAAGGGTTCAACAGATCCTGCAGTTGTGGTGTCATTTCCAGTGGTGCAATATCTAGAGGTAATTATGTTGCTTTAGCATATGTTTAGGTGTTGCCACATTGGAAGAACATATGCTTAATTGACTAAAGAACATATACTTAATTGAGTCTCTACATTTAAAGAACATATGGTATATTGACTGCAAAACCATGTATAAGGAAGGAATTTGTACAGAAAGGAGGAATGGTTGTATTGTTGAGACCCGTTTCCGAAGCCTAACCTTTGGAATCATAAAGCGTGTGCGCCGAATTTCTTATCAAACAAACGTGGGCGAAAACCAAAGAAATCAAAAAGCTTAAGGTCAAAACTTTTAACTCCGACATCCAAAAATGCATACTTTAAAAACGTTGGAAAACTATAAAGACGAGCTACATCATTTCACGTAGACAACTGGGTCTAAACCAATCCAAATTGATATAGTTTTTTTTTCTTTTTTTCTCTTTTTCTCTTTTTTTTCAACTTCATTCAAAGCAACTTCAATTTCCAATTTGAAATTCATCCACACTCAAACCTCAATTCATTTGATTCTTCATATTCAATCATATCTCATCATTTAAAAGAAAAATATCTTATTTTTCTTTTCCATAAAAATCTCACGCACATATCTATATACCAACAATTCATATACAAATTTCATCAACTTAAACGGAAAACTTCTTCCAATACATTACATTCGAACTCAACCCATCTCATCCATATACAATTTACATGCCATATCCATACAAAAATTCATATCTCATTAACATCATGAAATAAATGTTTACAAACTTTAATGGCATTCCAAGCCATATTACACCATCCATATCAAAAATTTGAATACGCAAAATATAAAACTCCAAAATTCTCAACAAATGTCCAAGTTCTTATTCTAACAACAATCTAAAAAAAATACAACATGTGCATAACCAAACAAATGCCTTTACTTTTTTTCACCCGATCTCTTTCTCATCACCTGGAGATGGGAATGAAAAGGGGGTGAGCTTTAAGCTTGTGGGTAACCTGCTTATAGTCAATAACGAACAAAACCATTGAAATTATTCCTTTGTCATAGAAAATTCTTATTAAATCATAAAATACATAGTTCTCAAATTCTCAAATAAATTCACAATTCTAGTTCAAAACTCGTAATTAAAACCTTGTCACATAAACATTTCATAAACAATTAGCCATCAAAGCATAACATTCAATTATGCATCATTCATAACAGATTGAATATGCAATGCACAATAAAAGGTTCAAGAGCTTCGTGGAACAAAATGGATAAACCGAAGTTTAAACCATGAACAAAATGAGCCCATTTTCGGATCTCGTGGGCCACAAGTGGACAGTCGGGAAAAGGCTTTATGTCAACGTGCACGTGACTACGAAACGTTACTCTCTTGCCCAAACAAAAACACATAATCAATGCTCACAATCATTTTTATTAAAATGAAATGCTTTCATACTTTTCATGTTATTTTTCTTCTTTCCATTCAAATCAAAATGTCATGACACAATTCAATAACATAACATAATCATATATCACAATGCATTTTTGCATATTCATAACAATTCAAATCCAATCAATTTAGCATATACACAAATATAAACAAATTCTTAAAATCATTAAGAAGCAATATATGCACATTAACAAAGTAATTGAAATCGTTTCATTCTTTTGATTTGGAAAAACTTTAATAGTTCATTATTCAATTATAAACATGAAACCTACCTTATTTCCTTGCTTAATACTTGTTCAAAAGCCTCTACTCTCTTTGCTCCTCTTTCCTCTTTTGATTTCCTTCATCAAAGATAAAATTTCCAAATCAATAGGAATCCAAAATTGAGACATCCAAAGAAACAAATCACTAAAATTGATTTTAGAAAGCTCAAACCCATACATTTCTCAAGCTATCTAAACCAAAACCTCTTTATAAATTTAACAAATCAAACATGCCCTTACCTTTATCCTTCACCAAATGTAGAGTTTCTTAGCTTGAATGGAAGCTCTCATCATCCTCTTCCTTTTTCCTTCTTGAATCAACTCAAAATCACACTTGAAAGCTTAGAAAAAAGAAACCCTAACTTCCTTCTTCTTTTCTCCAAAAACCGAAACTCTCCTTCTTCTCTCTTTTCTTTGGTTTCTTCTCCTCCTAATTTTTGTGCTTGCTACCTTCTTAAGAAGCAAGACCACCTTTTAATTACAAAAATGTCATTAATGAATGAGCAATGACCAATTTACCCTTTCATGTAAGCCTTGTAATTTAAATGACTTAAGTGCTTAAGTGACCTTCCAATTTTGCCCCTCACGCATTCTTAACATCTTAACACTATAATTCAATCAACTTATGTCATAAAAATCTTAATCACATTAACATACTAATTAACTCCACAAAATAATATAATATGGTAAAGCCTCAAAATTCATTTATTCATGCTTAACTTCTTCCAAAAACAAGACCTTTTTCTAATATATCAAGTTGACGGAATTTGCTAATACTTACTTCTAGAGAAATATTCCTCATTATCTCAATTTTCCAATGAAATCAAAATCATTCAATTTGGTTCAGTAATTTAAAAGTTATGGCCCCAACACTTTCAGACTATTACTAAACCGAGACTGTACACTAATCCCAAATTAACTCAAAAAATTAAAAGTCTTAAGGACAATTGAAATTCGAGTCCTTCAGATAAATTGTAGCTCCATGTCTCTAGTTTAATTAGGAATAAAAATAATCACATTTGGATATCTACAGATCTATATGTCGCCAAAATAATGAAGCATGTTCAGAAAAATATCCCATTCATACTCTTTTGACCGATCCCCTTATTTTGATTCAATCCATCTTTTTTAAATTAATATCAAAACCTAAAAGTTTTTATTTAGAGGTAGAGGAATGTCTCCAACGCTTTAAAAATTGGGTCAATCAGAGGTCGAACGAAAAAGTTAGGAACAAAAAAATGGAGGGCAACCTGACCAGGTCGCCCTCACGAGGGAGTGGTCCTCGCGACAGGTCGCGAGGTGACCAAATCACCCTCATGAGCGTCCTCCGACTACCTAACTTCTAAACTCTATAATTTTTTATTTAGAACTTTAAATTTTTCAAATTTGGTATCAATAGAAAGCTAAAAAAAGCTCTACAACTTCTATGAATCACTTAAAAACAATTTCGATCTTTAAAAGAGTCAAATGTCCACAACAAAGTGACTGTCCGAAAATTTCATCATAAACAACATCATAATTTCTAAAAATCATAACTTTCTACTCCATTTTTCAAAAATTTCATATTTTATATCAATGGAAATATAAAAGGATAATCTACAACTTTCATGAAGAATTTAAAAGCAATTTCTACCTCTATAAGGATCAAAATTCCAATCAAAGTGGCTGTCCCAAAAGTTCACCCTAAACAACATCCAAACTTCAAATAATCATAACTTCCAGCGTCAATATCGAAAAATGTCATACTTTATAGCGTTAGAAAACTGGAAAGATAAGCTACAACTTTTGTGAAGACAACTTTATCAAAAATTCTCTATATCAACCCAAACAAATCACGGAATTTTTCAGCTTGAACACTCAACACTGTTACTATTCATCCCAAAAATTTCAAACTGTCAATTCCGTAAAATCTAACACTTTCACTGTTTATTTTCTTTCCTTTCAATTCCATTCCAATTAAGTCATTCACTATAAATTCATACCACTCCATAATATACAAGACAAGTGCATAATTCTTTTTTTATCACCCACAACACGTACATACACAAAACACTCATTTCATGCATTTACCTCAAAATATCATTGCAATTGCTCCAATTAACATTGCCCAAATAAAACATTAAACACAACTTACTTGATTTAGCTACCAAATCTTCCACTCTTTCCTACTATTCACTCCCTAAATTTTCAGACTTCAAAGTTTCAAAAACAAAAACAACATTGCAACTTTTATTCTAGTCATTTCCACTCCATTTCTACCAACTTATTCATCATAAATTTCATAGTACCCTTAAACATACAATTTTACTCAACTCTCATAATCATCAAAAATCAAAATTTATTATTCACTCTTCATATTCTGCATTTTACATTCTCTATTTTTCTTCTCAACTTCCATTAAGCTCAATATCATCCATAAACATATTATAGTCCATGATTAATGATGAACAACAATAACAAAACACACACACATATACCTACTCATCATCAACTTACTACATTCACTACCTTAATATTGTATATCATTTCAAATTCAAGAATTTTCCTTTTCTTTTCACATAAATAAATCGCCACCAATTTCTCATTTAATTTCATTTAATAATGCTAACGTCCAAGAAAAGTTCGGGGTCCAACATTTACTAATTCCTTTAGTAGGTAGAAGTTCATGGTTGTAAGGCTTGTAACTTAAAAGAAAACTAAAGTTAGTAAAGGAGAAGCTAAAACAGATTCATAAGGAGATTTTGATGAAAATATAGGAAGAGTGTTATTAGGACCCTTCTCATCTAATACTGAAACACTTGGAAGCCAACAAGCTAAAGGAAATGCAAATTACAAGTTCTGTAATTTGCTTAGACTTAATCCTATCAAGTCTCTAAGGCTTGATGGTTTCAGTGCTTATTTTTGTGAAAACACATAGGCCATTAAAAAGAAGCTAGTAGTTAAATTTGCTTCAGAATTCTTCTCAAGTTATAGGATGCTTAGGTAATTGGACAAAACATACCTATGCTTGATTACTATGATCTCCAATCCTACTAGTATGATTGATCTTTGCTCAACCTATCAGAGATATTATCCACATTACTCAAGGAGCCTTCATTCTATGGTAGATCTATATATGATAACTTCTTATTTGTGTAGGATTTATTGAAGGGATATGATTCCAAAAGAGCAATAAGGATCTTTTAGCTTACGGTGATGTTGATATGCATATTGCCAATTCATGAATCTTTTAGCTTGTTTATGAATCTTATCTGTGATTAACTCTACAGCAAAGTCCTTAGCATTTAAATGGAAATCCCTTATTACTTTACAAATGAAATTCGACTGTGTCAGTAGAAAAACAAAGATTGAAACAAATCTGCCCTTTTCCTGTACTCTTAAACTCTTTGCTCAACTTTTGCAAACAAACCCAATACACAGTAGACAAGTTTTTATAACAATGACAGCAAAATTAACTGTCAGGACATTAGTATGGTTTATTTCTGCGTCAATGTTGTATGCTTATGGATTATTTACATGTTTTCCAAGATGTCATTGCTTAATACGAATTTCATTAGGATAGTTATTTACATTCTATTAAAAATGGCATTGCTTAATATGTAAAGAACAAGGCTTGGAAAAGATTAGAGAATGAGGAAGCATAATATAGGCAACATCAATATCTTTTTTCTGTTTAGACAAGGATTAATATGCTGTCACCATAATGGAACAAGAGAAAATGGCTTGCTCGCATTATTAGTTCTATAACAAAGCTTGAAATTATGTTGCTTGTTATTTGAGCTATATAAGAGACACTTTGAGCTTACTCAGGAAATCTTGGTTAGGAATACTTTGCAATTTCTATAATCTGAATTCCCATTCCTCTATATTCTTGCCAATATATCTAAAGGAAGACTAATCAATGATTCAGCATCAGAAAGTGAAGATGCAATATAGCATATAGGAGGTTTAGAATTTACCTCTCTAACAACTTTCAACTCAGGAAACTTAACATATCCTTAAAGACAATTACCATATTATGTTAACAAAAAAGATTTTTAACACGTTAGCATGATTAGGTTGAGGTTATAAGATTGTTCAATTATTGTAACAAGTGATATTAGAGTGTTATTATGTTGAGTATATTTACTGATGTGACCATCAACTTGCAAAAATAAGTTAAATACTAGTCATTCCTTGAAGATGTCATTACTTAATAAGAATTGACATCTATGACAACAAATAACCATCCATAAGCATAATAACAGTTTAGCCCATGACAGAACTTGGAAACACAACCTGACTTGCTTTTATTTTTGTTTACACAAAGCATCAACATCCATTCCATGGCTTTCACCATTTCTTTATATGCAGCATCCATGCTTCTCTTTGACTCTTTATGAATAGATTGCAATGCCAACACTTTAAAGTTGCAGTGACTATAAAAAGGTTTATTTCCTAAAGAGTACACTGTCAATTTATCTTTTGAAACTGCGTTACTAAAACACAAGTCAAGTGGATGCCTTTTTGTGTTTAGCTCTACCTTATAATGAATGACTTCTTGCTGTCATAGTTGTCAATGAGCTTTTCAGATAACTAATCTAGTATACGTGTTAGTTGTACTGATTCCATATCAATAACTAAAGGAAGCTTCACCCAAAGACACTATATATTTGATAATTATGTGATAATCAAGTATGTCCAATTTCACTACATCAACTGATTCATTGAAAACCCGACCATATTGATGTCTCATCAAAAGTTTCAGCAACTGAAAACCCAACTTCTTTAATTTGTTCAAAATGTCTAAAAGTATCCTTTTCCATTTTGGTATGAGTACCACTCATCTCAAGGGCTTGTCAAACCTCAAACATTATTTGTGCATTTCCCAACCTCAAATCATGAATTTACCTTATATATCAAATCTTTTCTTCCATTGAAAAGTTTTACAATTCTCCTTGCAAATCATGTCAATTCCATCATTTATGGTAAACGTGTACAAATCTCCATTTGGGCTGATGCATGTAAACATTGTCAATATGATGCAAATGTTTGTATACCATATTAACTTTTCATTATACATTTGGTAGGCAATTACAACAGACTTTTCATTGTGCAAACACTTACTTATGAGTACTATAAACTGATTTGGTGAACATAAAAAGTATAATGGCAGTAAGTAATAGTGACATAGGAATTGAAACAAACACACAAATCAAACTAATTTTTTTCTCAATAAACTTTATCTTCAGCAACATTTTCTTGTTGTCTTTCAAGTGAAAAGTGGAAATGCATTTGGTTTTAAATAACTTATTGTCATTTTTGACTTGCTCATAGTTTGACTACAAACAATTCCATTATTGAGAGCATGTCGGTTTTTCATGTTGTCTTCAAATATGATTGATGCATATGTACTTTGAAATCTAATCTCAATTTGGATGCAGGTAATTCACATGGGACCAGGTCAACTCAAGAAGAAGAATAAGGCTACACCAAGTAGCTTAGTACCGACAAAATTGCAATTGCGTTACCGTTAGCTTCTTAGGAACGCAGCTGATGAGTCATCTTCTTGTACACAACTACAAAATCAGACACCTGCACCTTGTCAGCCTACTCCAACACCAAGAGAAGTCACACCTTGTTGGGACCCGATCCGGAGACCGGCGCCCCAACCCGAAAACGGAAGACGGAACGAATCACAAAGAGGCGGAACGAATAAACGATTGATCACAAAGCAAAACAAATCATTATCGAATCGAAAGCCAACTTGGAAGCGAAGCATACAAACAAAGTCAAATCGAATTGGCTTGGAGATAACCAAACAAACGATCACGAATCACAAATCGAATCGATGCATTCGAACTGAAATACAAGCACCGACATCCGTGAATAAAATTTTAGAAATCACTGTCGTGTTGGAAACCTTAAGACATTCTAAATCCGGTATAAATTTTTTTTTCTTTCTTATTCCTTTCCTTTTCATTTCTTTCATAACTAAACTCAATCCAAAATACATTCACATACAATCGCACTATCCATGTGCAATACCATAACTCAATAGCCTTATCCAAATCTCAAACCACAATACCTTATCATACTCATAATCATATACACATCCCATGCATAACTTAAAGCAATGCATAATTCCAGAAATCCATACACCTTATACTCACTATATACACAATTTCATAAATCATAGCTTTATACAAATCATAGTGGCATTTTCAAGCCTTATACATTACCCATAACCCTAAACCAAAGTACACAATACACAACAATTCTAGACTTCTTAGGAACCATTTAACTTAACAATAATACAATATAAACACATGCAAATAGAAATCTTCATTTTCTTTCACCCGATCTTCTTCTCATCACCTGTGGATGGGAATGAAGGGGGGTGAGCTTTACTGACCGTGGGTAACAGTTTATAACAAATATATAAGCAAAATCCTTAAAATTCTTTTCTTTTCGGTCTTAGAAAACATTTCTTTGAAATCAAGTAAAGCGCATTTTCAAAAGTACTTTTCTCATTGTAGCCAAAATCGCCATTTGCAAAACATATGATTTTTAGGCTTTCAGCCATAAACTCATAAATTTATAAACATGAATGCATCAACTTGGCAATTCGTAGATGAAATGGCAATCACATAACACATGGCTCGAGAGTTTCAGTAAACACGACGGATAAACCGAAGTTTATATCGTAATCTATTCGAGTCCTATTTCTCAGATCTCGTGGCCTCGGCGGCGGTAGGAGAAGGCTATAATTTTCCATACGTCGGCGTGCGTGACTATCCATCCGTAACTCTCTCGCCCACACAAAAGCATATAAGCAATGCTCAAGATCATTTATCAAAATGATATGCTTCCATTTTCTTTTCTTCTTTCCATTCAAATCACAATGCTATGGCACACTCAATGGCATAACATTATCACATCAATAAACATATTCAATCTCAATTCAACAATGTAATCACGTATGGATCAACATCGAACAATGAATGCAAGTGATTTCTTTAAGACATAAATCAACATATCTGAGTTCATAAAGCACATTATTCAATTTTATTTTATTTTATTAATATTATTATTTTATAAATCTTGTATTTTCTTAAAACATTCGAAAACATTTTCATAACTTATCAAATTAAATGAAAATAACGAATTTAACAATTTCTGAAATTTCTTAAATCCAAATCACGAAAATAAATTTCAAAATCTTTCTTCATTTCTCAATTCATTTTAAAACTCGTAACCATTTTCCAAAAATATTCGGGAACAATAAAATTCAATACTTTCTCAATTTTTCAATCAATCTCCCAAATCATTTGAAGACAAGAAATTGGGCCTTTGTGTCATTTTTTGAAACTTCAGAAATTTTCTTAATTTATCAAACATTTAAAACTTGTATAAATTCTTAAAACAGTTTCTAAAACCATTTCAAACACCTTTCGAAAATCGTACTTTTCAACATTTAAATAAACCTTTTTTTTTAAAACAATTTCAAATGCATTTCGGAAATCACACTTTGTCAAACATTTTTATAAACGAGTTTGGAAATCGTAACCCTTTTCAAACACTTTTATAAACAATGTCGAAATCATAATTTTCAAATACTTTTATAAACATTAGACATTGAAATCATAAATTTTCAAGCATTTGCATAAACCATTTTCTAGACAATTTCAAAACATTTTTAGGAATCAAAACTTTCAAATATTTCCATAAACAATATTTTCTATACACTTCCGAATTTATGCGGAAATCACAACTTTTCAAATTTTTACATAAAACCATATCTTATAAAAGCTCTTAAAACTAGTCGAAAATCATAATTTTTCAAACCTTTATCATATTCAAGCTCAATATCATTTATTGAATGCTCTTTCTTTCGAATATACGAAATGCCATGGAATCTTTCGAGGCATAACACAAATGTATTTTGCAATTCATCAAAAGCTCATGTATGGAATCAATGATGATTTTTCAAATCATTCACACAATGATGCAACACTTATGATGCAATTGAAATCAGAAATCTCTTTATTTAAAGAAAGCAGTAGTGGCTTATAAATTCTATTATAAACAGATACCCACCTCGATTCAATGCTAGAAAGTTGTTCCTAGCTCCAATTTGTCCATTGGTTCCTTCTTTCTTCCAATATAACTTCACCTAAAGCAATTTCACCCAAATTCAACATCATAAATACCTTAATCCTCAAATTGAACTTAGAAAACATAAATCCCTCGTATATTCAAGCTTTCTAAATCACAAATTTCCAAAATCCCCAAATTCTAAATTTGGGCATAAACCCTAATTAATTTCCATCCAAAATTAAACTCATAATACTTAGAAATCAACAAAATTAACTTCATACTCCACAACCCCATTCCATTTTCCATGATTCTAAACCAAAACTTCAAGAGAAACTCAAATCTTAAAAACTGCTCTTACCTCATTTCTTCTCCATTTTTGGATTTTCTTGGTTCAAGATGAAGCTCTCTTCATCCTCCACCTTTCTCTCTCCTGGAATGACATTAAAATCTCTCTTCTAGTGGTAGAAAAATCGAGCCCTAGCTTTCTCCCCTTTTTCTCCACCGAAACTTGCTCTCCCTTCTCTCTTCTCTCTTCTTCTCTTATTCCTTCTTTTCTCTTAAGTTTCGTGGGTTGCCTCTTAAAATGACAGCCCACTTGCTTTTATAGTGCCATGACATTTAATGAATGAGGAATGACCCATAAGTCCCTCCATTCAAGCCTATAAACTTAACCCTTTAAGTAAACTTCCAAAATTACCCCTCCATTGGTCTTTAAAACTGAAATCTTGTCTGATTATTTTGATCAGGTAAATGAAGCCATTTGATAAAACTTTCTTCTAGAGAAATGTTCCTCTATGTCTTATGAATCCAACCTTCAAGAGAATCGGATCAATCGGAGCTCTATAACCCAAGATATCTCCAAAATACTGAAGTTTGTTCTTCAGACTCGAGGCTGAACACTACACCTAACTTCCGACCTGAATTTGGAAGTCTTAGAGGCTACATTGCTGATCGGTTCCTTCATAACATTTGTAGCTCCATGTCTCTATTTTCATTTGCAAAAAGAATCAAATTGATCGGAGTTCTACCGATCGAGATATCTCTAAAATACTGAACACTGTCCAAACTTTTATAACCAATCAGTTCACCAAAATCTGAGCTATATTTCTCCATTTAATTCCAAAAATGATATATGTAGTATGAAAAATATAGAAAAATGTCTTAGGAATCCAACGCTTCAAAAATCGACTCAATCGGAGGTCTACACAAAAAGTTATGGCCAAAAGAAGGAAGAGGGGTCAAAAACACAAAAGCAGGCGATGATGTCAAGACAGGCGCAAGTTAAATGCATGATGACGCCAAGACTGAGCACAAAAATTAAATGCGTGGTGGCGTCAGCACAGACGCAAAACTTCATCTGTGGTGACGTCAGCACAGACGTAAAACTTCGTCTGTGGTGACGTCATCACAGACGCAAAACTTCGTCTGTGATGACGTCAGCACAGACGCAAAAATTCGTCTGACCCCCTTCTCCAGAACATCCCCACTTAGAAAGATCATAACTTTCTACTCAGAACTCCAAATTAGACACGGTTTGATTCGTTGGAAAGCTAAGAGAAAAATCTACTACTTTTCATAAGGAAATTTTGCCAAAATCTATCTTTTTCAATTCCAAAATTGCCCCTAAAGTCAGAAGATAAGACTTTCATTCCTGCACCAACACTGTACCCAATTCTTAACTTCATGACAATATTTGAGACTCTTAGGCACATAATTGAAATTCTATGTCTTCTTATAAAATGTAGCCATATGTCTCTAGTTTAATCCAAATTAAGAATCATCTCGTTTGGATTACTAGAGAAAACATTATGGTTAAAATACTGAAGCATATTCAGTGAACATTTTTCAGATCACTACCAATCTTGTCTCCAAATCTTTCCTTATCACAACTCATACCAAGATCACTCTTTCTACTCTCTTGTCCAATATTTTCATGTTTTATATCAATGGAAAGATAAAAAAACCTCTATAATGTTGTGATAAGTAACTTCACCCTCTAGTTAAGTCAATCTTTCAATCAAAGTTTACTTGGTTTAGCGATCACCTAAGCGATATCCAAACTTCAATTTATCATAACTTCGCCCGATATCGAAAAATTGCATACTTTATGGCGTTAAAAGCTGGAAACATGAACTACAACTTTCATTAAGACCACTTTGGCCAAATATATCTAGATCAGTACAGATTTTCCTTTGAAGTTTCTAACACCATTCCAACCCATCAATTTCACATATCAACACATCACCACAAGCTCTTTAACTAAATCCTCTCAAACACAAAACACACAAATCTATACACAATTGATATTCTTACACAATTGATCTTTCATATCCATATATAAATCCATGTCTCATTAACATCATAAGATAAATGTTTATAAAATTAAATGGCATTCTAAGCCATGCTACAACATCGATATTCAAGTCCAAGTACAAAAGATACAAAACTCCATCATTCTCCACATATGGTGAAATCTTATTCTTGCAATAATCTAACTTAAAACACCACATGCATAACCAACCAAATTATCTTTGCTTTCTAATTTCTTCAAAATTTTACACTTTCACTTTCTATTTCTTAATTTCAACTTCCATTTCAATCCACTTGAACTTTCATAATCCATACAAATCTATTTGAAACCCAAAGTTATCCAATCAAACAAATCTTTTCTCATCAATTTCCTTAAGGTAAAAATATCTATAACTCCATTCATATACAAAACTCTTATCAAATTTTTATTTTCATATTTCCAATTTCCACTAAAAGATCGGGTCCAACAATTCTCCCCTCTTAAAAGAATTTAGCCTCGAAATTCCTATCGAATAATCACTAAGTAACTCATTCTCTCAAATAATCTCTTGATTAATGATATTCAATCACTTTCTGAACTAATTCCTCATCATACATATTTCTCACTTACTCACAATTTATCACTTCTTGTATCAAATACCACCAAGATCATATCACATCAATAATTCTTATGATTTACAAGTCAATGGTCCGATTCTTAATAACCTTAATATGGACCAATACTATTCAATTTAATCCTTTTGAACTTCCATATATATATATATCTTTATCATTCAAAATCAACCTATTGATCTTCCATACATATATTTCTATCATTAATCTCATCTTTCTAGCATTTTCATTTCATCTCGCAAATATTCAAAATCAAATCATCCTTCACATCTCCACCACCATCTCATTATTCAAGTCATCAATGCCCAAAATCAATTCACAAAGCGCGAAGCCTAATCATCATGAAATTTCACTCTCATTCATTCACATATTCCTAAAATCAATCAAATAATCACCTTTGTTCTTCAAAGCCAACTTATCCACATCAATATCACACTCTCACTAATTCAATCATACTCCTTGTCATCAAAAGCAAACGATTACTTATCCTCACAAACTCTTATCGATTTCTTACTCATACATCGCCCAAGTAAGATCATATAACTGGGCTCGATACCACAAATGTTGGGACCCGATCAGGAGACCGGCGCCAACCAGCGGAAGATGGAGCGAATCACAAAGAGGCGGAACGAATAAGCGATTGATCACAAAGCGAAACAAATCATTATCGAATCGAAAGCCAACTTGGAAGCGAAGCATACAAACAAAGTCAAATCGAATTGGCTTGGAGACAACCAAACAAACGATCACGAATCACAAATCGAATCGATGCATTCGAACTGAAATACAAGCACCGACATCCATGAACAAAATTTTAGAAATCACTGTCGCGTTGGAAACCTTAAGACATTCTAAATCCGGTATAAATTTTTTTTTCTTTCTTATTCCTTTCCTTTTCATTTCTTTCATAACCAAACTCAATCCAAAATACATTCACATACAATCGCACTATCCATGTGCAATACCATAACTCAATAGCCTTATCCAAATCTCAAACCACAATACCTTATCATACTCATAATCATATACATCCCATACATAACTTAAAGCAATGCATAATTCGAAATCCATACACCTTATACTCACTATATACACAATTTCATAAATCACGACTTTATACAAATCATAGTGGCATTTTCAAGTCTTATACATTACCCATAACCCTAAACCAAAGTACACAATACACAACAATTCTAGACTTCTCAAAGAACCATTTAACTTAACAATAATACAATATAAACACATGCAAATAAAATCTTCATTTTCTTTCACCCGATCTTCTTCTCATCACTGTGGATGGGAATGAAGGGAAGTGAGCTTTCTGACCGTGGGTAACAGTTTATAACAAATATATAAGCAAAATCCTTAAAATTCTTTTTCTTTTCGGTCTTAGAAAACATTTCTTTGAAATCCAGTAAAGCGCATTTTCAAAAGTACTTTTCTCATTGTAGCCAAAATCGCCATTTGCAAAACATATGATTTTTAGGCTTTCACCATAAACTCATAAATTTATAAACATGAATGCATCAACTTGGCAATTCGTAGATGCAATGGCAATCACATAACACATGGCTCGAGAGTTCAGTAAACACGACGGATAAACCAAGTTTATACTGTAATCTATTCGAGTCCTATTTCTCGGGATCTCGTGGCCTCAAGCGGGCGGTAGGGAGAAGGCTATAATTTTTCATACGTCGGCGTGCGTGACTATCCATCCAGTAACTCTCTCGCCCACACAAAAGCATATAAGCAATGCTCAAGATCATTTATCAAAATGATATGCTTCCATTTTCTTTTCTTCTTTCCATTCAAATCACAATGCTATGGCACACTCCAATGGCATAACATTATCACATCAATAAACATATTCAATCTCAATTCAACAATGTAATCACGTATGGATCAACATCGAACAATGAATGCAAGTGATTTTTTAAGACATAAATCAACATATGCGAGTTCATAAAGCACATTATTCAATTTTATTTTATTTTATTAATATTATTATTTTATAAATCTTGTATTTTCTTAAAACATTCAAAAGCGTTTTCATAACTTATCAAATTAAATGAAAATAACGAATTTAACAATTTCTGAAATTTCTTAAATCCAAATCACGAAATAAATTTCAAAATCTTTCTTCATTTCTCAATTCATTTTAAAACTCGTAACCATTTTCCAAAAATATTAGGAACAATAAAATTCAATACTTTCTCAATTTTTCAATCAATCTCCCAAATCATTTGAAGACAAGAAATTGGGCCTTTGTGTCATTTTGAAACTTGAAATTTTCTTAATTTATCAAACATTTAAAACTTGTATAAATTCTTAAAGCAGTTTAAAACCATTTCAAACACCTTTCAAAATCGTACTTTTCAACATTTAAATAAACCTTTTTTTAAAACAATTTCAAATGTATTTGAAATCACACTTTGTCAAACATTTTTATAAGCGAGTTTGGAAATCGTAACCCTTTTCAAACACTTTTATAAACAATGTCGAAATCATAATTTTCAAATACTTTTATAAACATTAGACATTGAAATCATAAATTTTCAAGCATTTGCATAAACCATTTTCTAGACAATTTCAAAACATTTTAGGAATCAAAACTTTCAAATATTTCCATAAACAATATTTTCTATACACTTAGAATTTATGCGAAATCACAACTTTCAAATTTTACATAAAACCATATCTTATAAAGCTCTTAAAACTAGTCGAAAATCATAATTTTCAAACCTTTATCATATTCAAGCTCAATATCATTTATTGAATGCTCTTTCTTTCGAATATACGAAATGCTATGGAATCTTTCGAGGCATAACACAAATGTATTTTGCAATTCATCAAAAGCTCATGTATGGAATCAATGATGATTTTTCAAATCATTCACACAATGATGCAACACTTATGATGCAATTGAAATCAGAAATCTCTTTATTTAAAGAAAGCAGTAGTGGCTTATAAATTCTATTATAAACAGATACCCACCTCGATTCGATGCTAGAAAGTTGTTCCTAGCTCCAATTTGTCCATTGGTTCCTTCTTTCTTCCAATATAACTTCACCTAAAGCAATTTTACCCAAATTCAACATCATAAATACCTTATTCCTCAAATTGAACTTAGAAAACATAAATTCCTCATATATTCAAGCTTTCTAAATCACAAATTTCCAAAATTCCCAAATTTCAAATTTGGGCATAAACCCTAATTAATTTCCATCCAAAATTAAACACATAATACTTAGAAATCAACAAAATTAACTTCATACTCCACAAACCCATTCCATTTTCCATGATTCTAAACCAAAACTTCAAGAGAAACTCAAATCTTAAAAACTGCTCTTACCTCATTTCTTCTCCATTTTCGGATTTTCTTGGTTCAAGATGAAGCTCTCTTCATCCTCCACCTTTCTCTCTCTTGGAATGACATTAAAATCTCTCTTCTAGTGGTAGAAAAATCGAGCCCTAGCTTTCTCCCCTTTTTCTCCACTGAAACTTGCTCTCCCTTCTCTCTTCTCTCTTCTTCTCTTATTCCTTCTTTTCTCTTAAGTTTTGTAGGTTGCCTCTTAAAATGACAGCCCACTTGTTTTTATAGTGCCATGATATTTAATGAATGAGGAATGACCCATAAGTCCCTCCATTCAAGCCTATAAACTTAACCCTTTAAGTAAACTTCCAAAATTACCCCTCCATTGGTCTTTAAAACTGAAATCTTGTCTGATTATTTTGATCAGGTAAATGAAGCCATTTGACAAAACTTTCTTCTATAGAAATGTTCCTCTATGTATTACGAATCCAACCCTTCAAGAATCGGATCAATCAGAGCTCTATAACCCAAGATATCTCAAAAATACTGAAGTTTGTTCTTCAGACTCGAGGCTGAACGCTACACCTAACTTCCGACCTGAATTTGGAAGTCTTAGAGGCTACATTGCTGATCGGTTCCTTCATAACATTTGTAGCCCCATGTCTCTATTTTCATTTTCAAAAAGAATCAAATCGATCGGAGTTCTACCGATCGAGATATCTCTAAAATACTGAACACTGTCCAAACTTTTATAACCAATCAGTTCACGAAAATCCGAGCTATATTTCTCCATTTAATTCCAAAACTGATATATGTAGTATGAAAAGATAGAAAAATGTCTTAGGAATCCAACGCTTCAAAAATCGACTCAATCGGAGGTCTACACAAAAGTTATGGCCAAAAGAAGGAAGAGGTCAAAACACAAAAGCGACGATGATGTCAAGACAGACGAAGTTAAATGCAGTGATGACGTCAAGACAGACACGACGCAAAATTGTCTGTGGTGACGTCAGCACAGACATAAAACTTCGTCTGTGGTGACGTCAGCACAGATGCAAAACTTGTCGTGATGACGTCGTGAGACGCAAAAATTCGTCGACCCTCTCCGAACATCCCCACTTAGAAAGATCATAACTTTCTACCGAACTCCAAATTAGACACGGTTTGATTCGTTGGAAAGCTAAGAGAAAAATCTACTACTTTCCATAAGGAAATTTTGCCAAAATCTATCTTTTTCAATTCCAAAACTGCCCCTAAAGTCAGAAGATAAGACTTTCATTCCTGCACCAACACTGTACCCAATTCTTAACTTCATGACAATATTTGAGACTCTTAGGCACATAATTGAAATTATATGTCTTCTTATAAACTGTAGCCATATGTCTCTAGTTTAATCCAAATTAAGAATCATCTCGTTTGGATTACTAGAGAAAACATTATGGTTAAAATACTGAAGCATATTCAGTGAACATTTTTCAGATCACTACCAATCTTGTCTCCAAATCTTTCCTTATCACAACTCATACCAAGATCACTCTTTCTACTCTCTTGTCCAATATTTTCATGTTTTATATCAATGGAAAGATAAAACAACCTCTATAATGTTCATAAAGAACTCCAAAGTAACTTCACCTCTAGTTAAATCAATCTTTCAATCAAAGTTTACTTGGTTTAGCAATCACCTAAGCAATATCCAAACTTCAATTTATCATAACTTTTGCCCGATATCGAAAAATTGCATACTTTATGGCGTTAGAAAGCTGGAAACATGAACTACAACTTTCATTAAGACCACTTTGGCCAAATATATCTAGATCAGTACAGATTTTCCTTTGAAGTTTCTAACACCATTCCAACCCATCAATTTCACATATCAACACATCACCACAAGCTCTTCAACTAAATCCTCTCAAACACAAAACACACAAATCTATACACAATTGATATTCTTACACAATTGATCTTTCATATCCATATATAAATCCATGTCTCATTAACATCATAAGATAAATGTTTATAAAATTAAATGGCATTCTAAGCCATGCTACAACATCAGTATTCAAGTCCAAGTACAAAAGATACAAAACTCCATCATTCTCCACATATGACTGAAATCTTATTCTTGCAATAATCTAACTTAAAACACCACATGCATAACCAACCAAATTATCTTTGCTTTCTAATTTCTTCAAAATTTTACACTTTCACTTTCTATTTCTTAATTTCAACTTCCATTTCAATCCACTTGAACTTTCATAATCCATACAAATCTATTTGAAACCCAAAGTTATCCAATCAAACAAATCTTTTCTCATCAATTTCCTTAAGGCAAAAATATCTATAACTCCATTCATATACAAAAACTCTTATCAAATTTTTATTTTCATATTTCCAATTTCCACTAAAAGATCGGGGTCCAACACACCTGCACCTTCTCAGCCTACTCCAACACCAAGAGAAGTCACTTGTATGCCTATTATTCATCCTAGAGATTAATATGAACAAATTATGAATCTGCGCCGCAATATTAGTTCTCCATCCACATCTCAAGAGATGCCTCCAGCTTTTGCTTATCAGACACCAGCAAATTAGACAATTACATCCACTGTGGGTTCTTCTTCTACAAGCACTGTAGGTTTGATCTTTCTCATTACATTGGTGAAATTTATTAATTTTAGTTATTTTTTTTATCTAACCAATTAAGAGTACGTTATATACTCATTACAAATTTTTTCTTTGCTATTTTAGGATCCACGACTGATGCAAGATAAACAAGGGGTGTTACAAAAGGACACGGATTGGAAAAGATTAACAAGGCCATAGGTAAGAGATTGGAGATAGAGATCTCCCCAACTGAAGGAAGACCAAAGAACTCCATACAATCTTCCAAATTCTCGAGTGAGATTGGTCTGGTATCTCTAACTTCCTTACCTGTAAAAACAAAATTTTCAAAAATTACAACTGAGGAATTGGATATTGCATTTGACAAGTTATAGGTAAGTATTCTAAACCAATATAATTTGTATGTGTTCTTCATATGCTTAGAACATTGACCCATAATTTATAATTTTTTGCAGCAAAAGTTGGAAATCAAGGGAATGAGGACTGACAATGAAGTACATGCTACTGTGAAGAAGTTTCTTGCTTTAAGGTCCAAAGATCAAAGATATAGTTTAAAAAAGCATTTTACCCAGCACGGAAAGGATGTTAAGCCGCATAATGTCACAGTGGCAGAGTGGATGGACTTATGCGAATATTGGGAGCAATCAGCTACAAAGGTTAGTTTATTTGATCACTACTTTTTTTACAACTTATTATATTTTAGTATTTATGAATTATGATTTATAGATGTTATAATACATTTTCTTACGTGTACGATTAGGAAAAAAAGTCAAAAAGTAAAAGTTGCTTGGAGTCAGGTCAAATGTCGACCAAACTCCGACTCCAAGGCCTTTGTAGCGATACGGCATGAGATTGTGAGTTATTATCTTTTTAATTATATTTTTCTTTTATTGACATTTCAAATTTTATAATAAATATTACTATTTATATATTTCTATACAACAGAGTGACAGAGACGGAGAAGAGTGTGACCGGATGAAGTTATGGTATCACACTCATTATGATGAAACAAAAAGTCAATGGACAACTCCCGAATGCAAAGAAAAATGGGTGAGTACATAGTTTATTTATAAATATTTCTTAAATCACATTTTGTATGTAATTAATTCTTTACTTTTTTAGGACTTAACAAAACAGGGTCATCCGATGACAGTAGATGAAGTGTGCGACAAAGTCCTGGGGACCAGAACAGATTACATTGTTGGCATGAGAATAGGGCCTCAACCACAAGGGAAGACTTCAGTCAGAAAGAGACTTCGAGACGAATTAGAGGAGTCCAAGAAGGTTAATGAAGGCTTATAGTTTAAAGTCGATGAATCGACCAAAAAAATTGAAGAAATGCAAGATAAATTAACTACCGAAGTCGAACAACAAAAAAAGGTCTTTGAACTCATATGTTCTATACATAATATTCGCGTTGAATAGATAAGTACTCATACTGATATATTAGACGCTTATGACATATTGTTCATATTAATTACTATATTATGACATGTTTAGGATTTTAAATTATATAATTCATTGTCTACATGTATTAAATTTTTGTTATACATTATTAATAATTCGCAAATCCATGATGTACTCAACAAATTGATAAATTACTAAATAAAAATTCAATATATAATATTAAATAGTCATTAAATAAATAAGATTTAATAATTTTCACAAATATTAATTATTCAATCGAATAATAATTCCACTAAAATTCAATTTTAAAATCATATTGATTCAAATAAAATTTTAATTTAATTTTAATAATTATCACAATTATTAATAATTTGGATGAGTCACACAAATTTAATTATATGAAATTGAAAATTTATTGAAATAAACTTATTTTAGTATAATTTAAAATATATATTTTCAAACTAATAAAAGGCGACGTTTAATCCCAAACGTCGCAGATTGTCAAGTTACAACGACGTCTAATAAACGTCGCACAAAACATCAGGATTTCTACGACGTTTAATTCACTCGTCACCTATTCCCTTAAGCTTTTATGACGTTTTCTAAAACGTCGAGAAATAGCCTAGGTTTCCTCAATGTTTTCTACAAAACGTCGAGGAAATCGTTTCCTTACTCCACCTTCAACGACGTTTATTGCGACATTTTCAAAAACGTCACAAATAACAATCTACGACGGTTTTTTTAACATTTGTGACGTTTTTAAAATGTAGCTGAAGAGGTATTTTTCTTGTAGTGTCCTCAACCAAACAGAGCCTTAGGTCTGGCCACCGAGTAATTGACTTAACAAAAACTTACGTTTCTCGTTGTTCTCTATATCAGCAATGTGTACATATATATACACTAATCTTTTAAAAAAAAAGTATATCTACTCCCATATAATTAATTGGCAAAGCACTCTTGCTAGTAATTTTCTTATAAAGTAGCGATCCTAAAAATTAGGAGTGATGGTGAGGAAATTCGGAAATTCTAATGCATAACTAAGGTAATTAACCTAGTTGATAAGCATGGCTCGGCTGGTGTGAGGTGTAATCTTCATCTCTAGTGCAAACGAGTGCACTTCCGAATGTGTATAAGTAGAACCATCGATCGGAGGCCAGATCATCGTGAGAGAAGGATTGATTGAAATGCATTAGTATTAACTACAAGGATCTTTTCTCATTAATTCGACATCAATTGGTTTCTAGAAGACTCGATCATTTTACACTAGTAAGATCGACTTGAAAAAGGTACAAAACTAATTGCAAAAAGAAGAAAAGCTTTGGCATTAAATTTAAAAAGTTTTGTATTAAAAAAATGGATGCTAGAGTGCATAACATATTTGCTAACTTAAAATGCAGAAAACATCGGTATGTATCAGAAAACTTTGTAATTTGAGTTCACTACCTCCTCTTGTCTTGCTTGTTGCTATATTAATTACTTCAAAGAAGGACAAACCTTAAAGACACATATTCATGTCATTTGGACCTCACCTTCATCTTTTTCTGCTCAACTAATTTATTAAATTTTACAACTTGTTCATACCCAGAGGATTTGGCCACAGAACCCCATCTGGGTCAGTATCGAGTGTGATGTAGGGATTTGAGTAATTTCGGGACGTAATTACTTTTCTTAAAAGAAAACCTTGATACTTACAGAGTCGTTACTTGAAGTGGTATCCACAAAGACATTAAGAGTTGGGTATCCTTTAAAATTTTAATCCTACATTCGATTGAAAATATAAATTGCTTGAGATAAGGATAAAATAAAAGCTAGTAATCTCCTCACGCGGACGTGGTTAACCTTTCCCTTGTCAATGATCATTCAATACATGGACTCTTTCTCTTATTTTAGCACTGGAACGCAATTATTTTTCAACAATTCAGCTTTCTTTTAAACGTATTGATATTTATCCATTTAAAGAAAAAAGGGTGTGTGGATATTGAAGGATCAGATAAGATCGTTACACACAAGCTGACGGATAATTTTTAAAGATAAAAATGAACGAATTAAATGGAAAATAATGACCAGTGTATCCACATTTGGGAAACAGAATTTATCCACATTTGGGAAACAGAATTTATCTTTTAGATCTCAGTAGACCGCAACACGAACAAATATAGCAGGGAGTTTCATCTTTTTAATCAGACAAGATAGTATATATGTTCACCTCATCTCTATTTAGCGTACTGATCGAGATATCTATAACCCCATATCATATCTTACGAAGATTTTTTGCTCAATTAGTTCAGATAATAGAATATTGTTTTAAGAATATCACGAAGACATCACAGATTCAACACATATTTACATCAGGTAGTTAAGTAGCTTAGTATAAATAGGTGGAAACAATCCTAAATCTATCATCTCAAAGTTTATTCCCTTTCTTGAGAAACTCTAGCCATGGCAAACACTCTCCTTAGTTCACTTGCTTTCCTTTATTTCTTTACTACTTTACTGCTGGTGAGTGGTAGACATAATCCTGAGCATGGGTTTAGAGCTTTAGTAGAACTGGAAAAAAATAATTCAACTGGCCAAACCTTCACCCACATTTGTCATCCTAAGAGATATGAACTCTTGGGATTGAAAATGTCAGATTTTCTCTTCTGTGACCAGTCCCTTCCTTATCATGTGAGAGCAAAAGAGTTAGTTAACCACATGACAATAACTGAGAAGGTGTTGCAGATGGGAAACCATGCCAAGGGTGTTAATAGATTGGGAGTACCAAAATATGAGTGGTGGTCCGAGGCTCTCCATGGTGTAGCTAACACAGGTCCAGGTACCTTCTTTGATAGCGTTGTACCTGGTGCAACTAGCTTTCCAAATGTAATCCTCACGGCGGCTTCATTCAACGAGTCACTATGGAGAAGGCTTGGCGAGGTATAATATTGGTTGGTTTAAGAGGAATAGAAAACTATAATTTAATAATGTGTATGTGATTGGCTTGTAGGTTGTGTCAACGGAAGGAAGGGCTATGTACAACCTAGGAAAAGCTGGGCTAACATATTGGAGTCCAAACGTGAACGTTGTGAGGGATCCCAGATGGGGAAGAACATTGGAGACTCCTGGTGAAGATCCATTTGTTGTTTCAAGGTATGCTGTGAATTACGTTAGAGGCCTTCAAGACGTTGAAGGAACCGAGGACTGTCAGGATTTGAACTCCAGGCCTCTCAAAGTTTCTTCATGCTGCAAGCACTTTTTCGCTTATGACTTGGACAAATGGAAATTACACACACGATGGACTTATGATGCTGTGGTAAATTTGGTTTAGATCCCTGAATTTTGCTTTGTTTCTAATCTATAGAATCTAAATTTGTTGCTGGTGTTATTAAAGGTGACGGAACAAGATATGGTTGAAAGCTTTATGCGACCCTTTGAAGCTTGTGTCAAAGAGGGTGACGTCAGCAGTGTTATGTGTTCATATATCAAAGTTAACGGAATACCGTCTTGCGCTGATCCAAAACTCCTGAATCAGACTTTCAGAAATGAATGGGGTCTTAATGGGTAATTAATTTGCTAACTTTCACAAAAAATATATTCCGATTCTGATCGTAGGAATTAATTCTTTTGTTGTTCTTTTTATTCCTGAACAGATATATAGTTTCTGATTGTGACTCAGTTGAAGTACTCGTCAACGACCACAAATATTTGGCTGATACACCAGAGGATGGAGTTGCACAGACTCTCAAAGCAGGCAAAATTATTGATCATCTTCTTTTTAAAAAAAAAAAAAAATTGTTCCTGAATTTTGTGAGAGAATAATGCATCTATACTCTTTGTCCTTGTTGAAAATAGGTTTGGATCTGGATTGCGGAGCATTTTATCCAAAATCAGCTGAAGCTGCAGTGAGGATGGGGAAAGTCAGGGAAGAGGACGTAGACAGGTCATTGACATTCCTTTATGTGGTGCTCATGAGGTTGGGTTACTTTGATGGAAATCCAAAATTCGACTCTCTGGGAAAGGACGATGTTTGCACCAAAGAGAATATAGAGTTAGCCGCAGAAGCAGCTAGACAAGGAATGGTGCTTTTGAAAAATGTGGATGGAACTCTTCCCTTGAAGCCTGATAGCTGCAAAACATTAGCAGCTGTTGGACCACATGCCAATGCTACAGACGTAATGATTGGTAACTATGCAGGAATTCCATGCGGATACACCACTCCTCTTGAAGGTCTTAAACAATATGCGGATGTGCTTTATGAAATGGGATGTGGTGATATTTTATGCAAAAACGAAAGCTTGGTATTTCCTGCTGTGAGAATTGCTGCGAAAGCTGACGCCACTATTATAATAGTTGGACTTGGTTTAATTGTGGAACGTGAAGAACAAGACAGAGAGGATCTTTACCTACCTGGTTACCAAAATCAACTCATTAAACAAGTAGCTGACGCTGCTAAAGGACCAGTCATTCTGGTTATTATGTCTGCAGGAGGGGTGGATATTCAATTTGCAAAGGATCACCCAAATGTCAAAGCTATTCTGTGGGCTGGATATCCTGGAGAGGAAGGTGGTCGGGCAATTGCTGATGTTATTTTTGGCAAATATAATCCAGGTAAAGGAAAAAAAATAGTTCAATTATAATTGTAACCTAACCTCTAGTTGAAACTGAATCATTGGTCTTTCTACTTGTTTTCTTAGGAGGGAGACTTCCACTCACCTGGTATCCTGCCAGTTACGCTGACAGTATACCCATGACATCCATGAAATTCAGGCCCATTCAACAGCTGGGGTATCCAGGTCGCACATACAAATTTTACAATGGAACACAAGTTTTTCCTTTTGGTCATGGACTCAGCTACACCAAGTTCGACCACAAACTATCATCTGCCCAAAGATCACTCCAGATCAACTTGACTAGATTTCAAGCCTGCTATGATTTGCAATATTTGGAGGACACTTTCAGGCCTGATTGTCCTGCAATCAAGCTTGACGAGAACCTCAGCTGTGACCAAACTTTCAGTTTCCAACTTGATGTCACAAATTCTGGCTCTTTAGATGGAGATCACGTTCTTATCGTCTACTCCAAGCCCCCAGAAGGAATTGACAATACTCATATTAAGCAAGTTATAGGCTTCAAGAGAATTTTTGTAGCTGCTGGACAAACGGTTAAAGTAGACTTTGAGTTCAATGTTTGCAAAAGTTTGCAAATCATAGACTACAATGCTTACCGTATTTTGCCCTCAGGTGGCCACACGATAGTGGTTGGAGAAGATGATGCGTCGTTCCCACTTCAACTTAAATTTTCCTTTTGTGAATAATAAATTAGCTAGGTTTATTCCAGCTAGCTTATCTCAGGGGTAGGGAAGTGCTGTTTTATTTTCTGACTCATTTGTATTTCCAATAAAAAGTAGTCTTCTTTCTATAATTCCATTAGTACTGCACATTTTAATAGTTCTATTATTTGTTTTTCTTATGTCACATTAAAAATTATTTCTGACGAAAAAATTCAATTGTCTAATTTTCATGAATAAAATTAAATTCATGTCATTATTGAAATTGCCTTATCAATAATGATAAAATCTCACTCTTTAATAAGATATTTAATTTTATGAATAAAAATTCTTAAGTTATCCTATTTTAAATAATATCATTAAAGTATGCATAGGATTGCTAACAATATTTCTCTTTACTATATATTAAATGGCATATCATTACAAAATTCATTGCAGGAATATGACATTCATATGGAATCAACGAAACAACACTAAGGGGGCGTTTGGTTTCAGTACCAACCTGACATTCACCTCAGGTTGGTACTGAAATTCCAGCCTGCCCTTCTGAATGTTGTTCACGTAGAAAATATCTAGGGATTAGTATCTAACACAAGTAAATTCATTTGCCATGATTTTTCCTATTGTTTACGACCAAAGCAATAATAGGGTTCCCATGTAGTTTCTTGGGACCTATTAACTTTCCGATGCCTTGCTCACCTACAAGACCATGGTGGTGGCTTTATATTAGTGAATGAGATCTGCTATTAAGGAATTAAAGAGCAACATCAATGTCAATCTAACCTGCTCAATTCATCCCAATCACTCCTCCATACAAGGCAGGGAACGATAATTGTCTGCATCACCAAATCACTAAACAATCCAATCCACAAAAATTTATAGAATACAAATGGATTCGTACCAGTCAAGAATGTCCAACTGAATTACCTTCTTTTCGAGTAACAAAAATACTACCTATTTTCTTGACATTAATTAACCATTTAAAGGGTCTAAAGTTGCTTTTTAACGACCATGTACTGACCTTAGTCGAAACTATCCTACCTTGAATTGAAGATGAAACATATATACATATGTAGTACTCCAAGTTGAACTCCAAATTAACATACCTGCGCATATCTATATGACCTTACACCCTTAATCTTTTCTGTTCGATCGGTTCCCAAATAAATTATAAAGGGAAACTATACATGACACTACATATAATAGAACTAGCTTGCCTTAAGAGTACTGGTTGGATACTATTAACAAGATGAAGAAAGCCAGTTGAACAGAAAGGTTGGAGAATATCCCTCACTGTCATTAAACAATATGGTGCAAATTGCTAACCGAAGGCTAAAACACTAAGGCCTCAAGAATAATCTAACGCATATTGAGGTACTGACGATGACTTCGACGGAAAACTTTGCAACTTTTGCATATTCCTTCCTGCGTTCATTCATGCATAATATAACATAAACGACGTTATTGTTAGAAAAGAACAAAGGTCAGACTATGCAATTTTAGCACTACAAACTTCACTTCTGGAACTTGCAAGTTGTAAGATAGGATAACAAAGGCTTGATAATGAATTGCTCAAAGGTTCAAACTTTTCAGGGACCAATAGTAATCAATTAAGCATCCTCGACCTTTTTCCTCATTACATCTTGTCTAACAATATCAATTGACGGCAACATCCCTAAATGGACATAACGAACTGCTAGTGACATTCAACGTTTCCATATACTTTTATATGTCACCTATACACTTACAAAGAAAGAACAAAAACAAAACGAAATCATTAAACAACACCCAACACCATCTCTGTCAACACCAAACTCAAGATAGAAACTCAGGGAATGATCTTGGTATGTTCCTATACTATTCTCTTCCGGTAGTGTTCCATGAGCTACCACTTGTATATGACCTACGCGAGTGTGTGTTTTTCCTTTCACTTCTAAAATTCCACTCAATCCCACCTAATAATGCGCTAAAGAGTGGTCTTATGATAGTAATTGAGCAATGCCTTTGATTTTCAACAATGAACTTCTCGATTACCTTATTGCCATACCTGTACTTTAATAGACCCACTTTACTGGAACTCGTAGACCACAATATTGTCGTTGTTTCCAGCAATTGCCACCATTCTTACCACTAACTCTCTTTTGACCTAGCGCCTGGTTTATCTGCACAAAACATTGATAACCTTAGAACCTATGAGATGTCTCTTGGTTTATGCCTATGATCAATTAATTGGTTGCATATTTGTAATATAATTAATTAAAAGACATTTTATCTATCTTAAATACCTTTATTTCGAAAACTAATGTATAAGATGAGTTTTAAGAGAAATCTATTTTATAAATAAAATTATTATGATATCATTATAATAAAATTTATATTTATCTCTAAATTATTCTTAGTTGCAGTACTATTAAAATTGGATATCAATATAACAGAAAGACTAACATGATTTATATTTCCTCTTTATCATGGAAGTAATCAATCTGAAAGACTAAAATATGGAGATACTTAAATAAATGTGTATGTTTATTAAAGAACAAAATCACTTAACTAAGTTGATATGGAAATTTTATATGAAAAATTATTTGTATGTCTTTCAAAGTTATTCTTATGATGATTATATGAGTATTTTAATATTACTTATGACTTGTAATTGTCAAAGGCAGGTTACCTGGTAGTTATAAAATATGACCTAAACTATATGTAGCTTTTTCTTTAAAAATTTTAAAAGGAGTTATATTACTTAAAAACTATAAAACTACATTGTACAAGCCAAAAGAGGAACGAAACGAGATACAATCAACGAAGAGAGGTTTTTTCAAAAGACCTATGTCAAAACCACCCAAAAGCAACCACGTAACTAAGATGCCAATGCCTACGCATAACTAAACTCAAACTATCCTGTTTTCCAGAAGCAATAAGAACTTGTCGAATAACATTAATTATAGTATTAGCCAATTCATATTTCGGCCTCTCCAAATGCTTATAGATCTGCCGATTCCGCTCCCGTCAGATATAATATATTACCAGCTGAAAGGAAGTCCGAACAATGAGGTCCTCAGATATGTAGCTTGTTAAGTGATCAATATATGATCACCGCTCTAAAGTGATTAAGAAGAATATTTTACTATTTTCTATTAATATTAATTTAATAGATCTAGTGAAATAACATATAAAATATTTTGAAATAAAATAAAAGAATTAGTTATTACTACTAGATAATTAATATGGCTGGACTCATATGTATTAGACATTAATTCTAATATCTAACCGAATATTGTACATTGAAAAGCTTGAATTATATGAAAAATTATCTATAAAAGCTTATTCAAAACTACTTGACATTCATAATATTTGAGTAGTTATAGTTTGTTGCTATAATCAAATCTTGATGTATAGAAATAAATTATTTAATTAGAAAATTAAATTAGTTTAATTTATTTAATCCCAAATGCTATTTAGGGTTATAATTTATAAAAACTATAAAAATAATGGATTATATACAGGTAAGTTAAAGAGATAGAAGGCAATTTCATCAAGTTGAACATAATTGAAAAACTTGAGAAACTTTAAGGTCAAATATAAGATTTTATAAATAAGAATCAATATTAGATATAGGATTTTATTTGGAACTTTTGATATTTAATTAGAATCAAATTCAATTTGAAGATTTAATTGAAATTATTATAATCTAATTAAATTATTGAAAGGTTTAAACTTGATTATAAATATGTCTAGGTTCTAATGGCTGTTTGGTTCAGGGAATAAAATAGATAAGGAATATAATAGTTATTCTTAGGAATAGAAAAGATGTGGAATAGAATATAACGAATATTATTTTATTTGGTTTAAGGAATAGAATAGATAAAAATTTATATGTCAATGTTTGGTTTGAAAATATAAACTTGGAATGAGAAATGAATAATCAACAAAAGATCAAAATATCTTTATTATTATTATTATTATTATTAACTTTATTATTATTATTATTAGTATTATTACTAACTTTATTATTCTTATTATTATTATAAATTTTTGTTTATTATTAATTTTATCAATTAAGTTTATTCTTATTTAATTATTAAATTCATTATTATTGTTAATCTTCTTCTTCTTCTTCTATTTTATTATTATTACTAATTATATTATGATTATGATTATGATTGTGATTATTTTTATTATTATTAATTTTAATAATAATAATATTATTATTATACATAATTAATTTTCTTCTTCTTCTTCTTCTTATTATTATTATTAAATTCCTTATTATTATTAATTTTCTTCTCTTCCATTATTATTATAATTATTATAATTTGTTTATTTATTTATTTATTATTATTATTATTAACTTTATTTTATTTTTATTCTTGTTATACGAAATTAATTATGTTATTATTATTATTATTATTATTATTATGAACTTTATTATTCTTATTATTCTTAATTATTTTATTTATTTATTTATTTATTATTATTATTATTACCTTTTTAATCTTATTATTATTATTAATTTTCTACTTATTCTTATTTTATTATTATTTACTTTATTTTTATTTTATTTTTATTATATGCAATTAATTATGTTATTATTATTATTATTATTATGAACTTTATTATTTTATTATTATAAATTATTGTTATTTATTTATTTATTATTATTATTATAGAAGGAGAAGTTTGGGGAGGGTTAACGTGAAGGATAAATTTGTCTTGAAGAAGATTATATTTTTTTGGAATAGACAAAGATAAGTTGGGGGAAGTTTTATCTATTCTTCAAATTTTAGAATAGGTATTCTTGAAGATAACCAAACACAGGTTTAATAATATGTTAGGAATAGGAAAAGAATAGAATATCTATTCCCTTATACCAAACAGGCCACAGGAAGTAGCATTTTTTTGCTTACCCTTTGCTACAACCACTTGTAAATTTCTCTCAACTTGTTTGTGTAAATAATGATAAAAGTTTGGCACCTACCTGGCTATAGTGGTTGCGATTATTCTATTTCAAACATTAGTCTAAGGGAAACTACAAGAAAAAGAGATCAAGCTCATTACTTAAGTTATAGATTAAAGTGATCTTCATATTCAATAAATTATAGAAAATATTATTTTTCTTTTACTGCATGTTAGATAAGATTCCATTAACTTTTAATAATGATATAAGAACAAATTTTAATTATGTAACTTAATTTATATTTAATTGTTATTGAATAATTTTATTATTAGTTTTGTAAAATTTAAAACCCTAATGATAATCTAAATATGAAATGTTTATATTAATTGTTTATCTTCCTAATCAGATTGGATTTTATTATGAATTTGAAATTTTCATATTGTTAGGATATCGAGTTTATAATTTAATCCCATAAACCCACTAAACCAACTTTATGCTTTTACAAGTTTACTGATAAACGAAAAGTTCATCCATTTTTTCAAATTTAGTCAAGTTAGAATTAGTTTTGTTAATCATTTAATTTTAGGTTATTCAAATTTTTATGTTATCGAATATGGGATTTAGAAACCTATAAGAATAAACCACCTTTGATTCCATGGTCGTGGTTGATAGTGTGGACGCAACAAATGGCATGTGAGCAAAAAGCGTGATGGTTATGTCTTATCGATCTTTTGATATAAACTCACTATGTATTGGATATGAAAAAGGCGATATATGACAGCTAGTGGCATATTGTTAGAGAAGATGACGTAAGTGTTATCTTTAACACTACAAGAAAAGTAGTAATTAGCGATGAAAAATTATCGAAGGAAATTAAACCATTACAATTTCCGTCGCTAAAATCAACAATATTTTGCGACAGACTTTAAGAACGGCAAAATTTTTGTTAATAGTTACAATGGAATTATTGATAGTTTTGTTTTTTCCGTTGGTAAAGTTGACAAATTAGCGACGAAAGCATTACTGTCGGTAAATAATGCAGGAATTAAAGGCGGGATAATAAATTATTACATTTTCGACGAAAATTTGTTACGGAAAATTCCGTTGGTAAATTTCGAACGTTATCGTCTAGCAGCTGTTGAACGTTATTTACTTAAACAGCTGTTGAACGTTATTATACCTAGATGAATCCCCCCTGGTTCATCTTCTTTGTTCTTCCTTCGAGTCTTCTTTCTTTTTCCTCCTCCGGTGACTTCCTCTCCTATCCGGCGTCTGTTGTCGGCGTTGCATTTTCGTTGCTGCGTGGGTTGTTCTCTTCTCCCACCATTTTTACATTTTCGTGGAGGTAAAGGTTCTTTATGCATTTTTGTTTTTTTTAGTCTTTGATTTATTTGGTATGTATGTTGATTTTTGTGAATGGATACAACATTTAGGGTAGAAATGTTAGTGTTAGAAGGTTTAGTTTTCAAATTTGGTTGTGATGTTGGGATGTAAAGTTCATACATATTAGGTGTTTGACAAAATACAATAGTAGAAAAAAATGTGTTTTTGTGAATATGGAGAAAAACACATTTACTTTCTATTTCAATGATGCACCTTGATAGAATTTCATACATGCTAGTCATCCTTCTGGATTACATGTTGGTAAAAAGCTAAGCGAAGAGATATGCTTGGGATTATTTTGGTTCCCAATAACAAAGTGAAGCTAGAAAAGTTAGGAGATAACATAATATTGGTCATGTTCGGTCATGAGAATACAATTATATTACCTCAAGTTATGTTGTAAGTAATCTTTAGATGAGAAAACCATGTAATACACACATACACATATATCAATTTGGTTATAGTTCATGGTTTGAATCACATGCTAAATTTATTGTCCTACTTTTTCTTTTTCCTATGTGTAATAGAATGGTCTATCATTTACTTCACTAAGTTTACTTGTAAAGATGGACAAAAACACAAATTTACTTTTTATCTTAATGATGAGTGGGGTCTGAACTGCACTTGAGTCCAATGACTTCAATCATAGATTGCCACTAATCAGCTACGAAATCCTAAGAGATTCGGAGTGACCAAGAGATCAAGAAGTAGAAGTATATATATATGTTTATATATTTATATATGTTTGGCTGTATATTGATTTTGATACCCTTAACGCTTAGGGACAAAAGAATAGAGAAATAATTGCATACATCTGATGTTACATCTAGTACTGTTAAAATTGGTAATATTAGATTCTCTTTATTCATTTAATGACGGGTATTTTTTAAAAAGAATTTAAAATTATTTACCGACGAAAAATATAATTACGTTGATAAAATTCATTATATTTACCGACGGAACACCAAAACCGTTGATAAAATGTAAGATTTTTACCGATGAAACAAACAATAACTGTCAGTAAAATTACCTATGGAAATTAGATTTTCATAAATTTCTATCGGTAAATTTACCGACAGCCACTTTTCGATGCCTTTTTTCATTGGAATATTCCGTCGTGAATTTTTATTACCAACGAAGTTCAAATGTTTTTATTGGTAACTTCTGTTGCTAAATGACATTTTTCTTATAGTGTAAATTGGAAATGTCTTGCTAGTGATAGAAGAGTTCATCACTAGAGTGAGGTTAGTAGCAATGACTATAGTGGCAATTGAAGCATAGTGACTAGGATTTTCAATGATTTCTAGGGTTTTTAATATTGAAGACAATATTATTTATAAACTAGCATAAGATATCTAAAGTTTTGATTAAAACTATTTAGAAATATCATTGTCTAAACATAAGAGTTTAGATAAGAAGTTATTTGGAAACCAGGTTATCATGACCTAATTTTGGATTTAGTATAGTCCAAATTAAAATAATTTGTTTTATTCAAGAATAAGTTATGTCGTAGGTTAGCCTTCAAAGATTGGTCTTCACTTTTTCCCCTAGTGGAGAAGAATGGTTTGCTTATTGTTTCCCTATCATTGGAAATTATAAAGGAAGGAGATATGGTTTTTGACAATGGTTGGTTTTTTTTTTTTTTTGAGAAAGTGCCCAAGTTTTCATGTTATTAAGCTCTGAGAAACTAAACAAATGGAAAATAAGGGGGTGTTATGAAGTAAATTTAAGTGAGAATATTTTGTTCCTCTTTAAGTTTGCCACAAAGGCTAAAGTTCAAAGAGTTTTAGAGGTTGGACCTTAACACTGTAATAATTTACCTCTCTTACTAAAATTATATAAACCTAACATTAAGCTTGGGGATATTAAGAAGAAACAAGCCTCTATCTAGATCAAATTTTTCCGTAAAATCCCTCTAAATATTGGTCAACCAAAGGCTTAAACACATTAGTGAGTTTTATAGGAAGACCTATTTGTATGGATAAGGTTACTTCATCTCATAGAAGTGTAGGGTATGGTAGAATTTGTGTTAGTATGGTTTGAAATAAGAGATCCTAGAGGTAATTGTTCTACTAAGGTTAGAAGACAATGACTCTCTAATTAGAGACCTTATTCAAGTATCCCATTAATAGATACCTTCTTTATATCAATAACGGAAAGTTAGGAAGCCAACTGGAAGTAAGTTCTTAAAAGGAGACTTTAGTGAGCTAATGAGTACAAATAATCAGGAATATCCAAAAGCTACCTCTCGTACTTCTCCTTTTTAAGTGTCCCATTGGGTATAGTAGAAGCCTAATATTCAAATCATTCTTTCCTCATAAAGTACTATACCATAGGCCTCAACCTTAATTATAAACTAGCAGGTTAACACTGCGCAAATGCGCAATGAAAGTGCCCAGTGAATTTATACGCAGGGCAAAATTTAACATGACAGTTAAAAAAAAAATGAAAATGTAATGAAATAATAAATGCCCAGCGAATTTATAAGTAGGGAAAATTTTTACATCATAGTTAAATAATAAATAATATCAAAATGTAATTAAATAAGCATTGGTTGGGAGAAGAAATAAAATGAAATGACTTTCTTTCTACTACTTATATCTGCAGTATAAAGATACCTTAATCTATAAGTTTTTTAATTTATCTTTCATAAAATTTTCTAGTCTGGAAGTTTACTTTTTTGAGATCGTTGGCCATCTTTATCATTCGACTAGTTTCATATATCTCGATGTAGAGAAAACCATGTGAACTATTATGTGCCTTTTTATTCCGTGCATGGTATATTAGATGTGACTTTATTGAAAATGAGAAGTAGAGGGAGTAGAAAGAGTGATCTTTATATGAGTTATGATAAGGAAAGATTTAGAAATAAGATTAGTAGTGATCTGGAAAATGTTCACCAAGTGTTCTTCGGTCTGTTAGCCATAACTTTTTCTCTAGTTATCCAAAAGAGATGATTCTTAATTCGGATTAAACTAGAAACGTTCTGTCTCTAAGAGTCTCAAAAATTGTCATGAAGTTGAGAATTAGGTGCAGGACATTGATAGCTGATCCTAAAATTTGTGTTCTAACTTTAGGAGAAAATCTAGGTTTATTCTAGATATATTTTGGCAACGTTGCCTTCTAAAAAGTTGTAGATATTTCTTTTATCTTTCCAACGGTATATAGCATGAAAAATTTAGACATCGGAGTCAAAGGTTATGATCTTTATAAGTGGAGATGTTTTGGAGATAGAAGTAAGACGATAAAAGTAAGACGAAATGAATGTAAGACAATAGAAGTAAGATGAAGTGAAAGTAAGACGAAACGAAAGTAAGACGAAGTGAAAGTAAGACGATAGAAGTAAGACGATAAAAATAAGACGATAAAAATAAGACGAAGTGAAAGTAAGTCAAACTAAGACGATAGAAACAAAGACGAAGCAGAGTCAAACTAAGACGATAGAAAAGGCAAACTAAGACGATAGAAACTAAGATGAAGCAGAATCAAACTAAGACGATAGAAAATTCAAACTAAGACGATAGAAACTAAGACGAAGTAGAGTCAAACTAAGACGAAACAAAAGTCAAACTAAGACGATAGAAACTAAGACGAAGCAAAATCAAATTAATATATTATTATAAAATGTTAATGTATAAGTTAATATGGAAAATTAAAAAATGTGTAATTTAATTATAAGAAAATTTTAAAATTTTGTAATTAAATGTTAATAAATATGGAAAATTTTAAAATTAGTAATTAAATTATAAATAATTTAAATATTTAATGAAAATTTAATTAAAAGGCTTTAAATATGTCATTAAAAATATAGAAAAGACCGAGTGAGTCTATTGACTATGGTCATTTGGAAGAAACTGGGCGACCGAAGAAGTTACTTGTGAGATTGAGGAAAGCATAAGACATAATTTCCTCCATTTGTTTAATCACTCAGGTAAGAATTTTGAGGACACAATTCTTTAAGGGAGAAGAGTTGTTAGACCCCAAACTTTTCTTAGAAGTTAGACTATTAATTGGGACATTGTTAGTGATTAGTTATGAGTAAAGAAAAAGAAAAATTCTTGAATTTGAAATGATATTCAAGATTTAAGTAGTGAATGTAGTAAGTTGATAATGAATGGGTATACTTGTGTATGTTCGATTATTAATATTCATGATCAATCATAGACTATAATTTCTTTATGTATGATATTGAGTTTAAATGGAAGTTGAGAGGAAGAATAGTGATTGAACATGAAAGTTGAAAATGCAGAAAAGTAACAGAGCAAGAATAGATTGATTATGAATTCTTATTTTTTTATTTTTGACTAAACTTGTATATTTTATAGTAGTATAACATTATGGTGAATGATTTGATTAAAATGGAGTAGAAAACTAGAAATAAAAAAAATGAAGTGTTAGATTTTGGAAAGTGGAAGTCTGAAAATTCTCTGAGAATGAACAATGGAGAGTTGGATTTTTAATCTAAGATTTCTGTGATTTTTCAGGGTTGATCTAGAGATATTTTGATAAAATTTTCTTCATTAAAGTTGTAGTTTATCTTTCTAGATTCCCAATGGTATATAGCATGAGATTTTTGGACATCTGAGTTGGGAGATATGGTTATTAGCAGTTTTTGAGGCTGCATAGGATGGATTTTCGAAACAAATTCATTGTTTGGAAATTTTGACCCTTATAAAGACAAATTATTTTTACATTCTTTATGAAAGATGTATATCTTTATTTTAGATTTCCATCGATACCAAATTTACAAAATTTGGAGTTCTGGATCAAAAGTTATGGAGTTTAGAAGTTAGGATGTCTGAGAAGAAGAAGAAGTGGAAAAGCACCGTCGTGACTTTTAAAACCTTAGGCCAAAAGCACCATTGTGCAAAAGCACGAGGGTGACTTTGAGGGCCATCCAAAAGTCAACGTCGTACAAAAGAATGAATTTAGATTCCATGTTTTTCACTTTATCTCTTCAATTGATTTCGGATTGCTATGATTTTTGGAGGAAATGTAAAGCATTGTCTTATGAATCTATTGGTTTAAAAATCAAGTTATTTGAATGTATACAGAAGAAATTATGATCAAAGGAACCAAAATTGTTCAGTATAAGGAAAAACCTCAATAGCAAGATTATGCTTATGCACGACGGTGCATTTTCCCTTTCAACACAAAAATCACCGTCGTGCTTATGCACGATGGTGCCTTTCCTCCTTAAACACAAAAGTCACCGTCGTGCCATCTGCTCCTTCATCAACTTTCTTCCATAAATGTTTTTCTCCATACCAAACTCACATATTCTTCATTCCTAAATCATAAATTCTGCATATTTACTCCCATTACAATTTCTAAACAGATCAAATTCAAACCTATATAGTCATTGATCAAAACCGAAACTTCAAATAAGCTTTCTCTCACTATTGTGTTAATTCTCTCTCTCTCTATTGTAAAATTTCAAATTCTTAGATTTTCATCAAATGCATCTTCATTCACTTTTATCTACTCTTTCACTCTAGTTTACTTCTACTACAATTCAAAAATCATCCATATCATATCAAAATTCAAGATTACTCCCTAACACAAAAAACAGAGCATATTTTATAATACACTAATTTCTAGCACTCTCATTTTTCATTTAATTTTTTTCATCAACTGCGTAAACTTCCCATATTCCAAACTAAGACTTAGTTATGTTCCACAACCTGACCAACTCCTGATTTCATATCCTTAAATTCATTTTCACAAATTTAGATGTGAATAGTACACAACCATATATTCACGCATGTACAATATATATACATATATATAAATAATATTTCCATAAATATATAAATATATATAATGAAATTCAAAATTACGGATGTGTCAAAAAATAAAAATAAAATAATAGTTACATAATTATATAACTATATATAATGAATATATTATATACATATATATGGTGACTACTGTGACTTATATATATATAAATATAATAAAAAATAATATTTACATAAATATATAAATATATATAATAAATTTTAAAATCACTGGTGTTATAAAAATAAAAATAGTATTAATATAAATATATAAAAATATAACAAAATTAAAGTTTACTGACAGTGAAAAGTAAGACGTAAAATGGGTACAGACGTGACAGGCACGATAAAGAATAGAGACCGTTGATGAAACGGACGGATAGAATGGAATTCGTGGTTTAATACTTAAATACTTAATAATCAATAATATTTTAATTTGCCATAAGATATATATTTAAAAATAAATATTTAAATAATGTATTATTAATTAAATACAAAATATAATCTTCATGTCCAATGATTAAAATGAATCATATAGAAATGAAAAGTTAGAATTAATTTAGTTTTATATATAATTAATAATATTTTTATTTAACAAATCAATCCACTATGATAGCTTAATCTTTTAGTTATAGATTTACCTATTTCATTTTTTTTGTTTTTATCGTTTTATATTTACTCAAACTTTTGAAAAATATAGTGTTAAATCTTTGGATTAAAAACACTAAAAAACCATTTAATTCTTTAATTTAAAATGAAATTATTTTTAATTCTTTTTCCTTATGTAATTATATGCAGAGTCGACATTGTAGTGATTAGATGGTGCTCCACGTCAAATTTTAACATTTAATTGATATAACTTTTATTTTAAACGGTGTTTAACTTTAAACATTAAGGAAATTCATGAATTTAAAATATAATATATTCTTAATTTTATTATTTGTATTTGTCGGAAGAAAGTAACATATCGCTTAACTAAAATAAAATTTTGTCACTCAAAAGCCAAAATTTATTTACTATTTAATTTAATATATATTTTTTGAGATGAATATAAGTAATAATTTAGAAATAAAATGTTATTTTAGTTATTGTTTTGTTCTTTCAATATCTTTTTTTAAATTAAAAACATTTTAGTGGTTTATGTTATTGTAGTTATATTTTGTTATTAATAATAATTAAATATTACTAAAATTTAAAGATTAATTAATTTATTAAATGTATTTTTATGATAAACTATATTTTATTAAAAATGAAGATTGATAGGAAAATTATACTTAAAATTTTAGTTGACTTTCTAAGCCGGGTTCATTCGAGAAGTTAAGTACCCTGAATGGCTCGCCAAACATTAAAGGAATGTCATATTTTCTTGAGCTCCTTAAGTTTTATGTGAGTAATATCAACTTTCTTAACATGATAAAACTGAGATTATAAATGAATCAACAACTTAAATATGACAAAATTTATGTCAGCTTAATTAGACCTATAACTAAATCTTTATACTGAAATTTTCCGCCCAATTACTGCACTCAATAATTCTCAACTACATCTTTCCATTCAATTATTGTGAAGATTTGTCTTAGATAAATCGAACTTTATCACCTATTATGTGATATTGCATCTCAAAATTAGTGGCGTATGTATTTATTGTATGCGTCTCTCTGTGTTTTTATAAAAGTCCACATTTTGTGTTGATAAGTTTTACTGTTCAGTCAAGACAACTAAAATTTATTACTGATCGCGATGTTCGCCCTTAACCTCCAATGCACAATAGCGACTTTCATGCGAAAGTCTTGCTTCTCAATTCTGGGTGCATCTTTTCTAGGGGAAGAATTTACAATATCCTCTTTTGTCTCAAAGAAAAATATCAGTTGTGTGCTTCAAAGAACCTTGTAAATTAGTCATGTGATACATGTCAAGTGCAGAAGCCCCATATACAGATTGAAGATACAAATTTAAAAATAATCCAAAGATATATTATCCTAGAAAGTAAGAAGAATGATAAACCACAGTTTTAAGCAACAATGTTTAACAGCTCATAATATATTGAGCAAAAAATCTCCTTTGAACTTTTTAATATTGTCAACAGATGCAGATGCAAAACAATTAATAAGAAAACAAATAAATGAATACATATAAACTACAGCTTTAAGCAACAATATTTGACAACTTACAATATATTGGGGAAAAAATTCCTTTGGGAAGATTGAATTTCTTAATATTGTCAGCACATGCAAATACAAAACAATTCATCAGAAAACAAATAAATGAATACATATAAATTTCACATTGTTACAAAATCAAATGTAAACAGAAACAACAAATATTTTCTAACCGCCAGCAAAAAACATATACGTATGCCTTTGATCGACAAAGAAGGCTCGCAAAAGGAAATATCCTAACTGCTTAATTCTTGAAAAATAAGATTAGTCACATGCAATTGCAGTGACAGAAGAGAACAAAGAATTAACTACCTCCTACTAGTTCAATGTGTCTTGTTAATGTCAGCCTCAACCTTGGAGAAGCAACATCCTCTATCTGGTCAACCAAACTCAGGAAGAAAATAACACTTTTAACATATCGTTCCACTGATTATTTTGAGAATTGTGAAGCTGTTTGATGACACAATAGCCAAACCAGAAACAATAAGTGTAAATAATCACAATGAAACCTACAGGTTTTTTATCTCAACCATTTTCCATTAATAACAACTCAAAAGGATTTTATTAAAGAAGACTGCATTGAAGCTATTTTGACATCTACATCATCACCATATGTTGCACAATTAATTGAATATATTGCCAATGGAGAGAACCCCTTTTGAATACAATCACCACAAAAACATGTAAAGAGAAGAATCTCAAGAAAAGAGAAATAAGGAACAAGATTTGGTAAAGATGAAACAACGCATACCTTAGGAGGCTGCAGCGGTTGAGTCCTTAGCTTGGCCATCCTGGTGTTCAGCTGACCAAGATGGTACTATGCATAAAAATTTTGGAATTAAATAAACTTCACAGAAGCAACATATTCAAGAACGCTATCAATCAAGAACTAAAGATAAAAGGAAACAAATCATCTACGCATATATATAACGGCACACTGCAGATATAATACCTATGGATTTATTTTCTGAATTTCAATTTCTTTAATGTTCCCAATAATCCCCATATTTTCTCTGAGTAAAACCATCAAAGGAAAAAAAAACAAAGAAAGATTTAGTGTTTAAAAATAATCAACATGCATTTTTCATTGTCAACAAAAACATATGCAAGTCGACATTGTTAAGAGGACTTACAAACTCAGGAAAATTAGATTGAAGCAACAAATTCAACAATGTTATCAATCAAGAACTAAAGATAAACAGAAACAAATAATCTACACACATATATAACGATGAACTACAAATATAATACCTATGGCTTTATTTTTCTGGGTTCGAGCTATAACTTTGAGCTGCCTTTTGTGGCCTTAGATTCCCATAAGTCATCAGAAAAAGGTGAGTCTACTGAAACCCTCTGACGAAGGTCCGTGTCATCCCAACATTACTACTATCAGACTACAAACCAAACTTTGTTAAAACATCAGTCATCATGGCGATATGATACCATGATAACCATAAACACTTAAAATGAAAAATAAACAACTCTTTGGATTGCCACTGGACATGCCCCAGTAGGTCGGCCAGCAAGCAATAACTTGAAGTTGGAACACTACAGATCATGCTAATAGACAGTATAATTACCAGTTTAGTTAGGACTTCCAGATTTTAACTCGTTGTCAACATGCAGTTTGTTTCTAGCTGAGAGAACAGTTCACCAGATTGCAAAGGGTAGTTTAAGAACTTACCTGATGGATCTCCTTTCTTGCACAACTCTAAGCTGCAAGAGAAATTACACAAAAGTAGCATAAAGAAGCCAAAGACAAGAAAAAATGACTAACGTAACAATAATAGCCAACTTACTGCAGATAAGAACATCTTTGATGCCTAATCTCATTTACTATACCATTTAACTTCTTAGACAAGGGGTTGTCATATTGCTGTAGGACATACTGGACACAGAAAAAGAAATATTATTACAAATGAATTAATCAAATAAATAGGCAAAAAAGTCCCAACAAAGAAAACAAAATGGCTATTTTGGGAGTGCAACTACTAAAAGTATATTAAAAAAGAACATGGGCATTCAGCCATCTACATGGACACAATATTCCATCTAAATTGTAGATGTTGCCCCCTTTGAGTATACTATCAAATCCATGAAGATCCAAACATTTAAAGTGAAAGTTTTATTGGTTACTGCAGGTTAGTATTGCACAAGATGACCCATTTAATGAAATATTCAATAGTACATCCTCATCACACCATTCTCAAGTACATAGCAAGGCTGCAAGTAGTTATGATTACCTGAGTTGGAACTTGATCCAATGATGAAATTGCAAATAGTTGTCTCAATATAATTGTATCGACTGCACCCCCAATATATATTAAACAATCATGACCATTCTCCGTAAGATATATTCCATCATCACTAACATGTTCTTTGGAAAGTGGGAGGAACAGAATAATAGGTCCATTTCCTTCCTATCAGAAATAGAAACAAGAATGAGTTCAGTAATAAATATGCAGTGTGTTTAAATAAAGGAGCAAGAGACAACCCATACCTGTAGGTCAAGATCATGGATTCCAATCATCCTAGGGTAAACCAGAGGTATTGTTAAAGGAGTAAAAACAGAGGAAACATAATTGATCCAAAAAGATCGGTCATCTATTCTCCCATCAGTTCGCAATCCAGTACTTTTTATTAATGCTGAAGAAAGAAAGAAGGAGAAAAATAGAAAGGAACAAGAACATCAATTTGTGAACAATATATTCGAATAAGAATTCCAATAACTTTTGACAATTCAAGATAAAGACAGGTAAAGGGTAAGTAAAACAGCTAAAGGAAAAGTGTAACAATGAAAACCAACATTCAGCCCTAACATGAGAACTTGATTTACAAATTTTTTTTCTCAAACTTCATCTAAAATGATTATTCTTGAGAGAAAAAAAAAATTTTAGATTGATTAACTGTTTCAAAACAAAAAAAGGCATCCAAGCTATCTGAAACCCTTTTTTAGTAGGTTTGACAAAACAGGTCAGGTCAGGCCCAAAATGTGTCTTTGGGGCCAGCCCAAAGCCCGATCTAGCCAGAGGCTCCAAGCCTAGGGCAAATATTAGAACTCAAAACACCATTTAACCTAAAAATTTCAGGCTTCAGGTCAGGCCAGGCCGGGCAGGTTATGTCAACCCTACTTTTTAGTAGCTTGATGAATAGGACTACACATGTACAAGTTTCAACATACAGGTGTTACAGGGCCCGGTAGATTTAGCTAATGTACAAGTATTAACAAAATGAAACATATCAAAACCACTAAATAGTATTGGATAAATAGTACCTTTTATATTGATATTCTCAACATATAACATTTCTATAGAATAAAAATTATGCAATCTTTAATTTCAGGATAAAATAATTACAAGTAAGAATAACCCGCCTAGCTATCTAGTACCATAAATTACAAATGTAGACCTCGGATATTTTAAACTAAACCAAGTGAAACGTATGGCTGCTGATCAAAAACTTCTAATTTGCATCACAAGAAGATAGATAAGTATATGGTTTAATCAGATAGCAGACTGGAACTGGGCTTATAAACTTCAAAAGACATCTAACCAAGTTCCTCTTCTTGAAATCAAATATTTAATAGCAAAATGAAAAAGACCACATGGACCTCGACCAAAATACATTAAAAAGCATAGAAAATTAAAGGCACCTGAAATGAACATTCCGAACCATCCTGGAACTTATCATCATGTTTCAATGTCACCATTAAGGTTTTGTCACAGTTTATCTGCAGGGACAAGCATTATAAGTGAGTACAACTGGTAAGAAAAAATCAGATCCTTACCATCTGCACAACCACATCATTTAAAAAAAGAATAAATGAGAGGATAGATCTAACAAATTGCAGAAAAATCATGTGTCTGAAGGTCAATTAACATTCAACTTCTCTATGCAAAAAGAACAAATTTTATTTTCTACTTCTGCAACAAATTTTATTTTCTACTTCTGCATTATCTCCTTAAATGAAGAAGCTAGCAACGTCTTACAAGATTCCAATTGTGGCGTCTTTGGGAATTGTCCTGAGATTCATGTGAAAGATTAATATAGAGAAAACTTGTAGTTATCAAATGGTTGGAGGATTTTGCAAGTTTCCAAATTCAGTTCTAATGATCAAGAAACTAAAATGTTCTTATCAAAGTCAAATACCATTTACAGTCGGGCGTGCAATTAGTATACATTGAAACGACAACTAATATGTGGGAAAAACTACAAACCCCTGGCAGGTCGACATCTGTTGGAATACGCTTTCAAAATTTTCCATGGTATTCTTGAACTTGAATGCCTTTGATCTGGCTGCATCTGACACGCATCACTGCCTCAAATCCTTGAGGCCTCATGACGTTCCATCTAAGATCATCAGAGCTTTGCAAGATCGCATAATGCTGAAAATGGATGATAGTAATAAACCTGAAAGTGAACATCAAGAAATTAAAACAAAACCCTGATTACCAGCTAATAATCTTACCAGTGTAATGTCATGCAAATTGGATACTGTAATGACACAACAAAATTATTCCGATTTACATAAAATGCAGTGATACACAAAGAGAAACATATATTCATCATTATTCACAAACCATCCAACACTAAAATTTCGTAGAACCCAATTAGTCCAAAACAAGTGGCAATGTTATTTGCTACCTTGCATCATGAGAATAAGTTTGCTAACAACTAAAAGAATAATCTGGTTAGAAATGGAGAAAAACATTATGGGCCCAGTTCTTTCAAAATTTTATGACCAGAAATGAGTTTCCCTCTATACAACAATGTGATGAGATAGTTGCATGCTCAGAAAATGAAGGAACTGGGGGTGCACCAAGTTAAGAAGGATTTGAATTTCTCAATACAATAACCATAGCAGGAAAAAACAAAATTTCAAAAATACTTGAAACAGAAGAAAAATATGATAGGGAAAGCCAAGAGATAAATGAGGAGGAAAAGAAGAAGAATAAATCAAAAGAATGTGAGAGAAGTACTAGAGACATGCAACAAAGGCACAAAAAAAAGAAGAAGAAGATTCGATAAGAGAATGAATTAAATGATAAAAGACTTTCAATGCAGAAATGAAAATTCATTAATGAATACTTAACACCATTTTCCAGCAGGACTATAATATTTCATTATATCTGTCTTCTAGTAGTTTTTGGAATAACAGAAATCGAAACAATGTCCACATAAGTCTGGGTAGTGATGAATACATCAACGCAGACCTGAATCAATCTCCAAAAAGGGAAAGTGGCTAAGTTGAATTATGTTCTAAATCTAAAATGCCACATGTCAACCAATTATTCATCAATCACACTGAGACTAGAGCTAAAGTGACCTGATACTCAGCAAATTCAATTGCCATTTCCTTCAAGGTTTTGTCCACAGGTTATAGTAACTTATGTGCCTCCTGCAATCCAGTAGCATGTCATAAGCATTTATATTGTTTTAGATGTTTCTTTCCAGAGTCTGAACAATTAGGTTAGCAAACAAATGGCAGTAAAGAACCCAAGAGATAACAGTCATATAATTAGTAAAGTAACTTCCATAGCATCAAGTTGGCATAACAAACACATACACAAACATCAAAGTGATGCAATATTTTAAAACTGCAAGTAACTTTTGACTATGCTGGACACGAGAAAAAGGAAAGGAAGGTCAAACCACACGCTAAATATACTTGCCCGTCGGTTTCAACTCTCAAATAATTGTAATTGTACATATGAGAATTAAAAAAATGAAGACAGATGCTCATTTTTGACAATATTGGGCATCCTCCAGAATCAGGTAGTTGCTCACATTGCACTTCACTTGCGTTAATAAAGTAATATAAGAATGCTTGTGATGTAAAAGAAAGATGACATTTTAAAGGTAAACATGGAATGTGTGCAAAATTTTAGATATAAACTCTTAGCAAAGCCTATTTAACAATTTCACCAACCCAGGATACTTTATTATTTCATATTAAAAATGAAAGGTGACGGTCGAGAGTGTTAGCGTAAAGAAGCTTAAAAAAAATGCAGAAAGAGCTTGATATTAACTGCTGCTCTAACTAACTGGTATTACTTCAATGTGATTTTGGAGGCATATATACCCCTATATTTTGATATTCTAAACCTAGATTCAACCTTTGAATTCCACAGCTTTCTTAGGAGTCAGTAATCCCTGGTCTTTTCCAATGCCTATCTGATCTTCAAATTTATTTCCCCATCTAAATTTGATGTTTGGCAATGAAAAAAAAGAAAATGGAAAAGGAAAAGAAGGTGATATGATCTAGAAAAAAAAGCTATGTTTTTTATGTAATAACATGAACAATAATGGCTTAAACAGCATGGGAAAAGAAAACCTCAACGTAGCAGACACCATTAGGTTTGTAGTCGCATGACATAGTAAATCTGCAGGAAGGAATCCATCCTGCTTAACCTGAAACACAAAGAAATTAAGCTTCATGTCTGATAAATAATTACGAGAGAATAGTTGTATGAAAGTTTGCAAATATTTTATTTAACAACTTAGACAACCATGTTATTAACAAAATTCAATCAACAACAGGAGAAATATTAATAGGAATTCATTATACTCACCCTGACAATTTCTCTAACCTGCACTTTCTTCCAGGAAAGAGTCTCCCACCTTTGATTTTGCAGAACTTCTATGGGACTATTATTTATCACCATATCATTCTGAAACCACTTCTGTTGTGCATAAAAGAGGAAATAAAAGACAAAATAAGCAATTTCCCTACTGAATTATAATTTTCTTTCAAACCCTCATCCTCCAAAAAGGGGAAAAAAAGAGAAAAGAAACATAACGTTGAAACAGATAAATAAATTCACTATTAACTTTTTCCCCATAAAGAGAAGACCAAGAATGCAACAATTATAATGAACTGCAGTACTTACTCGACCTTCAAATGCGTCCTTAATAAGAGACACTAAGAGCACCAAGCTCAGAGGGATGACATTGGTAATTGGATTGACTGCACTGCATGATCAGAAAATTTCTTAAATACAACACACAAATGTATGTCAACTTTACATATCTACTGCAAACATAAAAATTATACTGCAGAGCGACTTTAGAACAAATGGTCATATAAAAATCATAAAAATCATGATCACAACAATATTGACTTCTTATTTCCACTTTCTAAATGCTTTAGAACATTGGTGCATGAAAAGAACAAAGCACAATTTGGCCTGTAAGTCTTATGATGTTCTAAAAGTATGATAATTAAACTCAAAAGATCACACACCATCATTGACCATAAGACCTTTCCTGGAAAATGTTGGGAAATCTATCAGCATCAAAAACTTGGCAACTACACAATGTAAAACATGTCTGTATATCAAGCATGATATCAAGTGAAAATTTTTGTTAGTAGAAATGATGAGTGTGACCATCATACCTAACTGGGGTCATTGATAAGATTGAGATCAATAAAAAGTAACAATTGGCCACGCGCTTGAACCGTGAATGTAAACAGAATATACTATAAGGAAAAAGACTCAGATATTCAAATAACAGGAAGGTGAGGAAACTACTTTACCATACAGAACTTGAGCTCAATCACTTAACTATAATGTTTTTTCAAGCATCGCTAATGTAAGTAAAAAATTTGGAAAATTCAAAATCAATTCATTCTTGATGTCAGTTCATCAATAATTACAATGTTTAAAAACATTATTAAACCAAGAGCACAATCAACATTACATAAGGGTTAAAAAAATGTCCAATATAGCAAACTTTCCTTCTCCAAATATTAGCTTACCTGCTCAAACAACCCTTTTGGTAAGAAGGCAAAGAAGTTGTACTTTGTAGTTGATATACAATTTCCCTGAAACAATTAATCTCCAGCTATTAAAAGAAATCAATGCAATAAGGTAGAAACTATAAAAACAAATTGAGAATCCGAAACGTAACCACATTTTTTCACATCGGATTAAATGGACGAATGGGATGGATTGCATGGTCGTCCATCCCGTTCGCCCTTAGTATATATACTTAATAACAGTAGATATTGCCATGCTAATGACGTCAAACAGCCAATTTAGACAAAGAATTGATGGCTGCAAATCAAACTTAGACAAGTTGAATTGATTGAAAAATCTGTAAACCAACCTCAATATAAGATGCAGCAGCTTCTGAGTGTTTCTCATTAGTCCTAGCAATGAATATGTCCCAGAAAACAGACCACCACTCAAAAAGAAAACCACCTGGTGCATCAATAGCTATACCAAAAAAGAATCAAGTGATTATTATAATAATGTTAAGGAAATGGAAGAACAAAAGGTAAGGAATTTCTTTTGGAAGCGTACCTCCACCGTGATCAATAAAGTCAATGGTGTCAACACCGTAAATAGGTATAAATTATCAGGGGTTGTAAGATCAATGAACTAGGATGCTCCACCGGTTTTAAATGTCGGCACCTTTTTTGCCATATTTTGAAATCTTTAAGACAAAAAAGTGATGAGGTTAGCAAAACACCAAATCAATTCTGAAGATATTTAAGCAGTATAGGGACAGAAGCATAACTTACTCCAAGAAAAAGGCTAACAAAGACAGGACCTTGAATGAATAGCCCCTTCAAAGGAGTAGAAGGACTCACATTAATGTTAAAAAACTTCATAACAACCTAAAGAATGAAAAAGACAACTAGAGAACTCTAGTATGCAGGCATAACTTCATTCTGCCGAAAAGCTTGAAAGGAAACAACTATGGATTTAGAATGTGGAAAAATAATCTCAGAAGTCAGAGGTGATAGCAACAAAGAAATGAAAAAGAGATGGCTTCACCTCAAGCCAACGACAGTGACATTGTCTACCCATACCTTAAATATTCAAAAGAATTCGACATACATAAATCACAAGTGAACTTCTAGAACATAGCAAATCAAAAGAATGCCACATTTATAAATCATAGAGTTATGGTAAAAGTTCTCTTTGGCTAGAATGACTTTCAGAATCGTTTCCCTGTTTGGTGCATCTGGCACGTTGAAACCCCTTTCCTAAGACTAAGAAACTAAGTTGTTTTTTAAACAATAAAGAAAACCATGTCCCAAATCTACTAATGAGAGCATTTGCATGAATCGAATAGGAGGCTAGGATATCAAACAATTATTATATGTGTGACATAAGTTATCAAAGTGTAGTATAACAAATGACCATAGTTCAATTGCTTCATGTTTTCATCATTATTCTTATATGGGAAGAATCAATTGTTTTAGAACCTGGAAGAGATATTAAAGACAGATCATACCACAATCAAAAGCAATAACAGGCTTCAATTTCAACTCATCCTCCTGCAAATCAAACAAAAAACAATCTAAAGCAGATTTGCAGACCAAAATCCTGAGAAAGAAGATGACATTTTGGCAAATGTCAAGTATCCTAGAAGGAATCTTAGGAATTACAATGGATAGGGTTTTATACGAGTACCATTATGCCTAATAATAGGACGAGAAATCCATAAAATAAACTATTATAAAACAAGAATCAAAGTTAACGATTGTTACTACTAACCTTCTCTTCCTTTCCCAATATTTCTTGAATGGGACAATGTCTTTGCGATCACACAAAGATTCGACAAAATAAACAGCAAAAACATTGAGAATCTCAAATGGCAAAAGTCACATATTAGAGAAATGGAACTGCAGGAAAGAGGGTAAAAGAAAAAACTTCTAACCTTCAAATCACTTCCCGAATAACCATCTGTCATATTTGCATCTGCTTCCAGATCGACATCAGGAACCAAATCTTCTATGGCCAGAATGACTTTCAGAATTGTTTCCCTGTTTGGTGCATCTAACACGTTGACGATCAATCTACAAACCCCATTTGTACAAATCAATAATGTTGCTATTGCACTAGGTATAAGGAGAAAGAAATAGAGTAAGAATATGAGAAAAATAGAAAACCTCCTTGGAAGTCTCCTTATAACAGCCTCATCAAGGTCAAAAGGCCTATTTGTAGCAAAGAAGGACCAATACTCGTTCTTTATCTTTCAGACGCAGACCATCCCAGTTCACCATGAACTCATTCTTCATTTTATGATAGCCTCATGTTCTCCTGGATTTTCTCGTCTTCCCAACATGCTATCCCCTTATAACAGCTCACCAAGGTCAAAAGGTCAGAAAGTGAAGGACTAATACTCATTCTTGATCTTTTGTATGCAGACCATCCCAGTTCACCATAAACTCATTCTTCATTTTGCGTATAGCCTCATGTTCTCCTGGATTTTCTCGTCTTCCCAACATGCTATCCACCTAAAGCAAAAGGTCAATTGAGGAAATGAACATATTAGAGTGAACTAAAACATCAGACTCTAAAAGACACATGGACAAAAAATGAACAGAAATTTTGGCACTCCCATGGTGCATACGCAGTTTCCATTGGATTACATTCTGCAGAATCACAGAAACTAACACAGAGAGGGGACATAAGAAACAAGTAGAGAAGTATCAAAATGCTTATTATTTGAACAAACCTCGTCCATAAAAATCACGCTAGAGTTACTTTGCTAGACAAAGAGAATACCGCCTTTACATACTTCTCTCCATTAAACCACTACAAACAAATAAATTTGTTTTTAACGAGATCCAATAGTTAAAACCATAGGAAGGAAAAGCATAATCCATAAAATAAGCACCTTTGAAGTAATGCTAGACATGGAGATGTTTATGAAGTTACTTTCGACCTCGGTTATATGACTTTTGCTAGCATTGTTTTCCCTGCATCAGAGGCCCAAAGAGCAATATTCCTTATAAGGTCTGTTAAAGAAAGCAAGTTACCATTAAATTATAGTACCTTTAGACATGAAAACAAGAAATATTAGCAAAGAAATGAATGAAAATTAACCTTTGTCGGTTGCCTTTTCCAAAGAATTCGTGCCTTTGAAGAGGAAGCATTACAAGTTCCTTCAAGGTGTCCTTCACAGCTTCTAAGGCTCCTATGTCATCAAAAGTAACTCCTATCTCATTTGGAGGAAATACATCGCCGAAGCTTCTTTTCAATTCATTCTCGGTGACAACATCTTGGAAATGGTTTTGACTTAATTTAGTACCAATTTAAATGACAATCCATACAGAAGGTACATCTTATATCGTACAACTTCTTCCTAGATACAAACCAACCAATTTACCTTGAGTGTTTTCTTCACGCCTTGTTTTCACTTTGTATACCCTCAGAATGCTCGGACCATACCGATCATCGCAAGATAGGATAAAGAAAATAATATCAAGAAAAGATAAATCATGACTTCGTGTTAAGAATGATGGTGAAATTGGAGTAAATGAATAACTTGTCAAGAGATATCAAAAGGTTAGCATCTCCATTCGAGGTTGTAGAACAATGCATAAAGTGGCGCTTAAAGCCCATCGACTACTTTCTCAACATCTATTAAAACAGAAATATGACGGTGGCCAAAAGTCAATAACAATACCGAAAAACTAAAATTGTAAACAAGACAGTAAGATTCGAGATTCAAGAACACCGACTTTCAATAGCAAGTGCTTGATCTTTGATGCATGAGTTTCAAGCTCAGGCAACGTAAACCCACACGACTTGTAAAAAATCAATACATTTTCCACAAATGATTTCATAATTAAAAGTTTAGAATAATAATATATTGAGTTTATACTTACTGCATTTAATGCTAACAATATTGGCCTGTGCTTTGAGTTTCAACATCACGTTCCAACTGCTGCTTCCAGCCCAAAAGTAAAGCTTCATCCCGCAAAGTTTCTCCAAACCAGAGGACCGTACATTGAAGGAAAGATACTAATCAGTAATTAATTACCAACAAAGTGCAAGTCTTTACCGAGGTAATCAGATCGTCACTTTGTCAGGGAAAAGTCAAGAGAGCTGTTTCATTATTTTGGATGTCTCTTTGCTCTTATCACCCAATCTACCAAAAATATCCTGAAAAAGATATTATGACCACAATTACGGTTATAATGAACAGCAACCAAGATATCGACAAGCCTTTTCATTCTTTCTTGCTATAAATCACATTAATTTATATTATTAACGAGGTAACTCTAACACAAAAAGAGTACTTACTAGAAATTTTAACATATTCTTCAGTGACAGTGGAAAAGTCATAACTGAACAATATCAAGTAACTAAAAAAAAAGAAGAATTCAAAAAATTGCCTTAAGGTCTCATACTTGATCACAAAATGTATTGCAACTTTGAGTACATGCCCAATTTTAGGGATTGACTGGTCTGAGTTAAACCCAATATCGTCTAATTTCACAACCATTCCTGTTTATATATTACAAACTCTACTTTGAGATAACAAATTAGCATCTAACATCAAGAAACCATAAGATATTACCTTTTCCTTGCGATTGTTCATCTGGGTATGGGAGCCAATCACAATTACCCTGTCCGGAAAATTTTGAAGTTTACTCTTTAAGCCAGAGTAGGTATCTTGATTTCCCATAATGAACTTCTCTATATCTTTGAGAAACAATACCAAAGGAGTGCTTCTACTTTCATTTAAATAACCTATAAATACCAAAATACTCCAAAATTAGTACCAAAAGATTGGAAAACAAATTACCATTTAAGATTAGCTCCTTTAAAAGGAACAAGTACCTCAAAGAGTTCGTTGATAGCAAGCCTGTCATCCTCACCACTTGAATTATCCAGCTGAAGTGAATTAGCTGTAAAATAACAAAGTAAAATGTGAAATTTGATTACAGAAATAGAATAAACAAAAGAAAAGTGAAATGTTACCAGCATAGAAGAAACCATGATCTTCCTCACAAACACCACCGAGGTCAGTGCCTTCAGGTGTGGATTTATCAAACCTAACCCCAAGTTTTGAGGCTCCATTTCCTTTAAAAGCAAGGACTACCTTACCACAAAAGCCAATGCTAGGGCCCCTTCTCAGGCAAAAAGGAGAAGTTTTGATTACAAAAAACCCACGGTAACATGAATTTGCATGAAAAGGATGATGCAAAAACTGAAATACGGGAACATAAAGAAAGACTTATGTCACATAAATTAATTACATACACGATATGCCACTACAATTTTAGTCAAAACAAACACATTTGAAGACCCTGTTTAAAATATTCATTAATGGGGGTCCAGCCAAATTGGTTAAAATCAAAAAGAGGAGAACCAAGGATCTTCAAAGGAGTGACCGAAACTCGAACCTCTCTTTAGCTTTCCCAAAGTTAACCCCCAAAAAATCCCATTTTTTCACACAACAACAATCCCTGAAAAATTAATTTAAAAAGTCACAAACGTTCTACAACAGTCCAGAATTTGCCGGGGGAGAGAGGGAAACAAAAGGAGCAAACAATCCGACAAAGAAATGAAACTAAACCAAGCCAGAAAGGATCAAGGAAGAAACTTGTTAATGATTAAAGACCGAACAACAAGATAGAACCAAGAGCACGATAAAAAATGATTAAATCGCTAAAACACTAACCTAGGCGCTCACGACTAGGAAGGGGAAAGCTTATCTGTGCCTTCAACCTTGCTGTAGCACAACACCCTCTTGGAGATTCCTTCAATGGAACAAAACCCATATCCAGGAAAGCCTACTGAAGGCTTATTCCTATTCCTTCGACTTGGAACTCAAGGACTAAAGAACCCAGATGCATTTGCCATCTACGGTTATCTGCGCCTTCAACCTTGCTGGAGCACAACACCCTCTTGTAGATTCCATCAATGGAACAAAACCCATATCCAGGAAAGCCTACTTAAGGCTTAATCCTATTCCTTCGACTTGGAACTGAAGGACTAAAGAACCCAGATGCATTTACCGTCTACGGTTAACGATCTGGGTCTGAGAGAGGGAGAGAGAAAGATCCATCACATATGATGGTAGGGATGACGATGATGCCGAAGGTGGTGTTGCAGCAGAGGCTAGGTTTGAGAGAGGAAGATTGTTGCTGTGTTTCTAGGCTGTTTACAGAGAAGGAGGTAGAAATGAAAGAGAAAAGAACAACAGAGGATTTCGTAATATGACAGAGAAAAATCTCTAGAACTTTCAGAGGAAGTAGATAGAAAAAGGGCTATGTAATAAGAACCGTTAGATTAAATGGACGAACGGGATGGATTGCATGGTCGTCCATCCCGTTCGCCCTTAGTATATATACTAAATGAGGATCGTCTTTCTCTTGAGGATCCAATCATGGCAACTAGGGAGCCTCGGTTTGTTTATTCCAAAAAAATAACTTGCATTTTTAAGAGGAACATTATAATATTATATAAAAAGGGATGGGTGAAATGCAAGGAAATAAAGGAACAAGAGGAGAAAACAAAGATGCAAGGCTTACCTAACAAGGCCTTATAGGGCTTTCAAACTATTGTGAGAAGGAGGATAAGCTATAAAATTAAATAAAATGTCTTTAAATCTTCTCATTAATCATATCTATAGTTTCTTGGAGCACAATTAACCTCGTAAAACAACAAATGATGTCTTACTATATTAGTTTAATAAAGTTAATGATATTTGGTCTTTCAAAGACCAAATTAAAAGTTGATAATTGTGTAAGTCTATGATTTTTTTATGAAGAATCAGAATCTGATTACCAATCCTTATGCTTATCATCTAAACAAACTTGTTATGGCTTACGATCCTAATAGAACTAAATTTTTATAGTACTCTACTTCTATTTAGTACATATTTTTTTATATCAGATCTTTTAGGTATTATGAAAACTTAAATCACCTTTATCTAAGCCTCTAAATTTGCCTTTTAAAGATCTACCTTGTGGAATGAATTAAGGTCTTCAAGAGGTCAATTAAGGCTTTTTGGCTAATTTTGAGGGATATTATTAGCATCATCGTAGGTTTAAAAGGCTGAAGGATCTAAATGTTCATGTAGACCATACAAAGAGCTTAGGACTTGCCTTTTGAACATATAGGCAACTAAACTCAATTATTTTTACTAAAACCAAAAGTTTTAATGCCTCTTGATGAATGAAAAGACTCATGCGATGAAGTGACACTACAAGAAAAGAAGGCATTCTGCGATGTTTTTAAAACATCACAGAATGTCCAAAAAATGTCGCGGATTGTGGTGTAGGTAAAAGCTTTCTGCAATGTTTTATGTAAAATTTTACGGAAAACACTGACATTCCGTGACGTTGATAAAAACGTTACTGAAAGTTTAGACAATCCGTGATGTTTTAAAAAAATGTCTCAAAATCTCTAACATTTCGCGACGTTATTATTATTATTATTATTATTTTTATTTTTTTGAAAATCTTATTAATTTAATAATTTTTAATTTTAATAATTACTTTTAAAATACAAATTTTAATCTTATTTGTTTAATAACTATTCAATATTATTTATAAATTTTATTTATTTAATAATTCTTCAATTTTTAGTATATCATTAATTTTAATAATTATTTATGTATCATAAGAATTTCATACCTGCAGACAATGTATTATTTAATTTCAATTTACAAATATATCATAATACACTAATTAATATCAAAATACACTAATTGTAATTCACAAACATGTCATAATACACTAATTAACCTGAAGGTTCATCTATCATCTGACTACCAAGAGTCCTTTGTTGAAAGAACATCCATCAGACACTGTACAAGTTTGTAAGACATAAGATATGGCAGAAATTTTGTGGGTAATTTTGGGAGAAGAAGTTGCAGTACATCAAATGCCAAGTGCTTGCGGTTGTGAGATAATTGAAGAAGAGATCCCTCTATGACAACTTCACTAAAGGGTCGGATATTGTTTGAAACTTCTTCCTTAAATGAATTAGACTTCCGACTTTTCTTGTGCTTTTTTTGATTACTACAAGCTGACACTGTGTCTTCACCAACAGCAGTTGTGGAACTTTAAGTATATGACTAACCAAAGATAAAAGCAAAGTATCAGGATTCCTAACAATAGTGGCCCCTTCAATCCATTCACGAAGCTGTGAAGCTTCAAGTACATGACTAACCACAACTTCACTTGGCAACTACAATCATAAGGCACATATCATACAAAAACAGTAAAGCAATCATATAAAATAAATTGTAAATTGATGTGTTTAAATTTGTGCAACAATAAAAAGAAGTGAAAAGAACAACAAAAGTCTTCATGGAAACACCAAAAGAAAAGAAAATTTTTTTATAAGAGAGGGAGAGAGACTGCTACTCATGGAAAGTTCTTAATCCCAATGCAAATGATATGAAAGTTGAAGATAGAAGTATTCACCCCAACAGAACTAGCACATGTAAAATATTAACAGAAACCTATTGAAACTATGAATAAAGCAACGCCAATAGAAGTAGCATCACAAAACACTATGCTTTTCTGGTTAAAAAATATGAAGCATCATAGTTAAACTTGCTTCCATTTATGTAAATGATATACCTTGTCAACCAACTCTAAAATAACTGCAATAGTAGGTTCTTGCAAATTCCGCTTCTTTGCTACAAAGGATATAAGAATGCTGGTGAATTCCTTAATCAAGGATGAATTTTGATTAGAAACCCACTCTTGTTAGACCCCGATCCCTTTTTCCCTATTAAATAGGTTTGCAATTTAAATTGCCTTTTGGTTAGTATGAAATTAGGGTTTTATTAGATTTCCTATTGGTTAGGATAATTTGGGATTTTAGTGCAATAATTATTAATTGAAGGAATTTAGTTAAATTAGAATTTTAAATTTGGTGTTAGATTTTAAAAGAATAAGAAAATGGTAAGTGAGGCCATAAAATAGCGTTAGGATAAATTAGAAAGTGTTTATAAGGTTTTAAGGCTTTAAGTTACTTAAAATGGGCTTTTAGGCCTTTAGCATGTCTTTTAAATGATGGGGAAGCTAATAAGTGGGCTAGGGTTTTTAAAGGAGAAGTAAATGAAAAAGAAAGGAAGCAAGTGGGCTTTTAAGTGGGAGCCCACGAAATTATTAGATGGGAGGAGGGAAAGATGAAATTTTGGGAAAGTTTAAGTTAGAAGGAGGGAAAATTGGAATTGGACTTTTGGGCTTTTAAGAGGGAGCTCACACAAATTTAAGTTGGAAGGAGGGAAAATGAAATTTGGGAAAGGTTATAAGGAGGGAAAAGACTTGGGCTTGAAAACTTGGGCTAGGGTTTAAGTTAAAGAGTTAGGGTTAGGTTAAATTAAGAAGGATTAGGAAGTGTCTTAAGGAAAAGAAGAGTGGCTAACGAAAATTTAAGGGAGAGGCAAGGTGATGTCGTTTTTGGCTAGGTGAATAAGTGAGAAAGAAGCAATTAGGTCATTCTTTTGTTGAGCCATTCGAAAATCACAAAGAGAGGAGAGTGGGTGAAAGTTTCGGCCATCAAAGAAGAAGAAGAAGAAGAAGAAGAAGAAGAGAAGAAGGTAGGGTTTTTATGCTTGAGGAAGGTTGATTCAAGTGGTAGGAAGTGCAAGGGAAATTTTCTCCATCTTTAGAGGCAAAAAGAAGAGATTTCGTGGGTGTTGAGAAGGTAAGAGATTTCGAAAATTCTTGGTTTTATGTTAGGGATTTTACCTTTCTTGATTCATATTGGTGATTAGAAGGAGATGTTGTTGGAGGAGAAAGAAAAAAAATCAGATTTGTGTTAGGCTAGGGTTTCGAAATTTAAGAATTTATTTGGTAGGATTTTATTTTCATGCTTTAAATAGAAGATTGGGAGAGGTTTTAGAGAAAGAATGAGAAAGGAAGGAGTTTCCTATCATTAGAAGATAATAGGGTTATTGCCGTGAGTGTCCTAGAGGGAAGAGGATTTCGAAATTTAATGGTTTTATTGTTAGCTTGATGAATAATGGTGGTTTGAAAGGTATTGGTGAAGGAAAAAGAAAAGAAGAAGAAGTATAATGGCTTAGTAAAAAAATCAGCATGGGTGTATGGTCCTAGGGGCTAAGAATTTTCGAAAATAATGGAGTAAATTGATAGGGGTTATGGTTAGTATAGCTTAGGAAAGGTTTAGGAATGGTTAGGTTAGATTAAAGTCAAGTTTATATAGTCTTGGAAAATTCCAGCATAGGTGTTTTTTTGTTAATTAGTATTGTTATGCTTTGTCTAGGTCATTTAAGGCGCTTGGAGATTGTGGAGGGTCGAGAAAATCAATTGGGTCAAGATATCCAAGTTTCGAATCAAAGAAGTCAAGGTGGGTAACTTTTTAATACTTGAGTAATAAGCTACCTAAATATCTCTTAAATGTTTTTCTATGATTTTCAAAGTTTGAATGAAGTGGTGTTTGTGATAGTTTAGAAATGGATTGTGTGCCTTGTTATGTAACTAAATTGTGTAACTAATTGTAAATCGTTTGTCAAGATTGTATGATTAATGACCATATGTGGCGAATCTTTGTGAATAGTGTAAAGTATGGAAGAAGTATAGAAAATGTTTGGAAAACTGATAGAAAGCGAAAAAGATTTGAGTATGTGATTTTGGATAAATGCCTAATGTGAATTGCATGATTAATTGGGTTTGTAGTGATCCCCTCTGTTAGCAAGTGCGCACTTGTCTGTTAAAGCCTTCTCCCGGCTGCCCGCTAATGGCATAGGAGCTCCGATTTCGGACTCCCCTCTGTTCACGGCTACACATGGTCGCTTGTCGAACATGTGTAGTACGTCCTGTTAGGATCACTCAAACCGTTTGTTATGTGATTATGTGCTGTTGTATGATATTTGTTGTTTTCTGTAAATGTTTCAATTATTAGAAAATGAGATTCCTTTGACTTGAAAAATTTAATCGTTGATGAATGTTTTAGCTTGTGCTTGGATATTAAACTGTTACCCACGAGAGTCGTCGTGCTCACCCCCTTCCTCCTCCCATGTGTCTTGAAGCGAGAAACCGGTCATCGTGATCGGAGTGAAGCATTACTCGATGCTTTTGCTTTTGGAAATTATAACTTTGAAACAAAGCTTTGGTTAGCATTTTGGCTAATGAATGTAGTTGTAAAATTTCTTTTGAGTTTTTGTTGTATTCGGGCCAAAATGCCCTTTAAAGCTTTGTAACAATTATGTTTTTCATGTAATTATTAAGGCTTTGACGATTCAAATGTAATGTGTATTGTATAAGTTTCCATATATATGGATGTATGGTTGTATGTTTGATAATGTTAAAAGCAAACATGATGAGTTGGAAGTGAGGTAATGTTTAAGAGTTAGGTTGAAATGTTTGGGATGCCTACATTGTGATGTTGCTTTTGAGATTGGTATTGAGATATTTGTAGTTGGATGTTGTGAGAAATTGAAATGATAAAATGATAGATACCTAAGAGTGTGTTGTTGCCATTTGGAGATTGATGTGGTATGGTTGTTGGATATGTATGAAAATTTGGAAGATAGAAGTGATTTTGTGTAGGTATGGAGTTTGGTTGGAAATTGAAGAGTTGGCTAGTGCGTTTTTAGGGGAGGTGCTGTCCATTTTTTTTTAAATGGGCAGCCACCTTGTTTTAGCTTTTAGAGCACGTTAGAGTGATAATTTGAATAAGGGGTATTTCTTAAGGGTTGTAAAGCTTGTCAAGATCTTTAAAATGGTATAAAATGGGTTAATTTTCGACTTCAAATGAAAAAGTTATGAACTTTTAAAATTCCTATTTACTATTCATTTGGTAAGGGTTACTATTCATATGGTCATTTTTACTATTCATATGGTAATTAGCTAAGCAACAATTATAATCAAGTTTCTACTTCTTTTAATGATTGAAATGACTTTTGTTTTCTTCATGAAATAAACAATAACTCTTCGCAATTCGAACTTGGGGTAAATCGGTTTTGTGCGAAATTGCGGTTTTGGTGAGATATAAAGATCCGAATGAGGCGTTTTCTGTTTTAAATTGACCTAGAGGCATGGGATTTTGGATTAGCTTAGGCATAGGAGTAATTATGGGCCCTAAGCAGATCAAATTTTACTGGAGGATAATTAGGGTAAATTTATCCGGTTCATTCGGATGACATGCACTTAAGTTCCATTCGAGGTTTCCTAAGTGGTGAGGAATCCCTTCCTCGTGGGATGCGCGTCCAGATGTCACGTGGGACGTCGGACACGTGTCGCACCAGGGAGGGGTTCCAACACTTCTGGTATCAAAGCTTTCGGTTTAGATTCGGGTAGAAGGAGAACTTTAGGGTTTTCATGATTTTTATTAAACTTACATGATTTGTGTTCTTTTGCATCGTTTTAATTGATTTTACATGCCTATATGGTGATTTCGTTTAATTGATGATTTTAGATGATTATAACTTGAGCGTTGCACGATACTTTTTGAATTAAAGTTTTTCACTGCTTTTCTTTTGAAGGAGTAAATATGCCACCCCGGCGTAGATCTCGAGGAACTCGGTCTCGCTCTAGCTCTCGCCAGGGGAGCACTGATGAGTCTCATGTCCCACAAGATGCAGGGACACACTCAGCTCCTGGCTCAGAGGCACCTAGTGTGCAACCTGAGGAGCAACCTCCTCCTCCTCCTCCTGCTATGCCTACGTTGGATCCGCAGTTTTTCCAGGCTTTTGCTCAGGCTTTCACCTTAGTCATGGGACAGGGATCTCAGGCTGCAGTGCCAGCTCTAGTGATTAGGGGCGGGCAGTATGATAAGTTACGAAAGTTTGGTGCGGTGGACTTTCATGGTACCACCAATCCTGAGGAAGCTGAGGCTTGGATGAAAAGAACAAAGAGGGTCCTGGTGCAGATGAAATGCGCAAATGAGGAGAAGCTTGAGTATGCAGTGAGTCTATTGCAGGAGAATGCTCTTCACTGGTGGGAGTCGGTGCCACAGAGTCAGGCTGTACCTCCCGTGTAATCATGGAGGGATTTTGGAGAATTATTCAGGAAAAAGTATTTCTCCCAGGTTTATATGCAAGAAAAGGCCAGAGAGTTTATGAATTTGGCTCAGAGGGAGCTGTCTGTTAGTGAATATGAGTTGAGATTCACCCAACTGTCTCAGTATGCAGCATATATGGTGGCTAATGAAGAAGACAAGTGCAAAAAGTTTGAGGGAGGCCTCCATCTGGGAATCAGGGAGAAGGTAGTGATTCATAATTTCACTGATTATCAGCAGCTGGTGGATGCGGCACTCCAGGCAGAAAAACTAGAGAACATCGACAGAGGAGGAGCAGGAAAAGAAAGGCAGAGACGGTTTCCTAGAGAGGGGTAGTGTTGACTGCCTCGGGTGAGAAGAGTGTCCGGGTGCAGAGTCAGGGAGGCAGTAGTGCCCCTCAGTAGAACTGACAATTCAGAGCAGAGTCAATGCAGGCCTCCTCAGTGGGAGGAAACAAGCAGGCGAGAGAAGGTGAACCCGACCCTCTATGTGAGCATTGGGAATCCACATCGGGTGAATGTCGCAGTTGACAGTGTGCCTGCTTCAAGTGTGGAGAGAAGGGACACATGATTAGCAACTGTCCTTTGTGGGCCCGAGGGGCAGGATCACAGTCACAGATTCAGAGGAGAGTGGGGACAGTGGGGACTGACTCAGCTTGGAGGTGGGCGATTGGGTCGATGAAGAAGCCCATTCCTCCAGGGAGACCGAGAGGGCAAGCACAGGCTCGGGTATTTGCTATGACTCGAGAGGAGGCTGCAGCCGCACCGGAGGTTGTTACTGGTATGGCTCAGCTTTTTCATTCTGATGTTTATGTTCTTTTTGATACTGGTTCCACCCATTCTTTTGTCTCTGCGAGTATGCTATTGCCCAGTATGCAGTCAGTTCTTTTGGATGAGTTTCTGTTTGTTAGTACTCCGTTAGGGAGGACTGTTATCGTGAGCCGGATCTTTCGAGATTGTGAGCTTGTGATTGATGGATCTAGTTTGGTAGTGGATCTGCTACCTCTAGATCTGAAGGGGTTAGATGTGATCGTCGGAATGGACGTGATGGAGAAGTATAAAGCGAAGCTGGATTGTGGTAAAAAGGAAGTGGAATTCGATCTGGGTGAGGGTCAGATAGTAGTTTTTAGAGGAGATAGAAAGTTGACACTGCCACAGCTTATTTCAGCTTTGATAGTTGATAGATTGATGGGGAGAGGTTGTGAAGCCTTCTTGGCGTATGTTCTGGATACCAGTGTGAAGGAGAGTAAGGTGGAGGATATTTCCATTGTGAGGGAATTTCCTGATGTGTTTCCTGAGGAGTTGCCCGGTTTGCCACCGGAGAGGGAGATTGAGTTTGCTATTGATTTGGCTCCCGTGACAGCTCCTATTTTGATTCCACCTCACAGGATGGCTCCAGCTGAGCTGAAGGAGTTAAAAGAGCAGTTGGAGGATTTGTTAGAGAAGGGATTCATTAGGCTGAGTTTCTCACCCTGGGGAGTGCCGGTCTTGTTTGTTAGAAAAAAAGATGGAACCTGGAGAATGTGCATTGACTACAGGAGGCTAAATTGTAGCACCCCCATACCATAGGATATGTACCGGGACGCCCGTAGGTCATTCCGATACACACCCGACGATAAGGGTGCGCTACAAACAAACTGACACTCCACATGGCATCCAAGTATCATAAAGCATTAATATGAAATTCACTAATTTTTGGAACCATAAAATTGTCATTGCATAACCTCAAAGCAGTAAATTATACAACTGATAGGTTCTATACATGTTCCCAAAAAAAAGCTAGCTAGGTCATCCTTCCAAAAGTGCGGTGACCCACTGCGTGCCATAACTTCTCTTGCCAACTCAATCTACACGGCAGGAAAAGTCCCTCCGGAGCTATGAGTCTACTATCTTGGTCCTGAAAAATAATTTGCAATTTTGGGTGAGTTTGCGAACTCAGTGAGGAACCATCATCGATGGTTCACCCAATTCATGCATATACACAGAATTCACATAGTTATATCACTCAAACACATTCAGAAGTACCACATGATTATCAATCAAAAGAACCCAATTCAAATGCACATGAAATGTGTATGAGACGCTTTTCCAATTTAATTCATTATTGTGATTTGGCGCTGAAACTGCCCCTTAAAGGCGCGATAATCGGTGAGCCATAGGCTCTAAATCATCATGGACTCAAGGCCCAATCACGCTGAGCTTAAAGCTCTCGCTATCGCTTCCGTCACAATCGCCAATTATCGATCATGCATTATGTATGAATGCAAATGTCCAAATCCACACCATAACCGATTCCCATTTAACATATTCCCATAAGTCATTTCCAAATAATCACATGAAGATCACATATAACACTTCGATATCTCATACCAAAATTTCGACACCCATGGTCCAAATCAATCAAAATCAAACACACATATTCCCATCCATTATCTCCACAGTTGTATAAGTGCGAAATATAACCAAATAATAATTGAGGAACCATCTAGGTTACTCACCTAATAACTTCCGAGCTAATGCCGGGAAGTATCTGCGATGTTCGTGGATCTACGGTCCAACTGAGCCTCTATAGCAAATACAATAGGTTCACATTACTAACTGTATAGTTAGAATGACCAAATAATGCACATGGAATAACTAAAACGTGTATAATGCATGTTCATGGCTTTCCCGGCCCTAACCCAAAATTTTCCCATCTTAAAAATCCGTCTAAAAAAATTAGAAAACTATAGGCGCTGACGGTGCGCAATTCGGACCTCTATAGGTCCCCAATTAAATAAAACAGTGATTAAATGTTCCGTTATCCGGCCACGCCAATTTCTCGCCTAAAATTCTCAATTTCTCATAAATGAAATTCACTATGTCACAAACCGATGCCTCAAGAATCAGGTCAATCGGACGTCGGACGGAAAAGAAATTGACAAAAGAAACCAAAAGTCAATTTAAACAATTAATATCTATATATATACCTAACCCTTATTCCCTTCTTTAATTTCTTGATTTCAAGCCAACTTTCAACACCAATAACCCATTGCACACAATTTAGAAACTTACCAACGATATCTCATTGGAAAGATCATGAAACCCTCTACAATTCTCAAGAAGACCATAAAAATCAATTCCACCCCTAAGGGTATCAAAAATCCAATCAAAGATGCTGCCTAGTCTATACCTCTTAAAACAGAACAGCACATGGTAAATCTAGTAACTCTCATTCTGTTCAGTCAAAAATTGCACAATAAATATGCTCATCAAGATCACAATGTCATCTACAACTTTCATGAACAACCTAAAATCAAATTCCATTTCTAAACAAGTCAATTAATTCACTCAATGTTGCTGTCCCTGAAATCATTCAATTTGAGCAGTACACTTATAACAAGCATAACTCCCTGTACACAAGTCAGAAAAATCCAAAATTTATGTCCCTGAAAAGATAAATCTTCAAAATTAAATTCTTCCTGAAATAACCAAACTCCAATTCAGCCTCTAAAAGTTTCAAATATGTTATGCAAGTTTCTGACCTAATCAGCACATAACATCACAATGTAGGTTCAGCTTTTGAAATTCCATATCTCCACATCTGATTTCCAAGAAATTATAAGCCATATATCATTTCCAAGATCAATGTATCATCTAAAACTCTTCAGTAGACCCCTAAAACCAGTTAAGTTCACAAAAATTACTAAAATTACTCCAAAACAGAATGTACACCACATTTGCTAATCCAGCTAGGTTTCACTCAATACATAACAACAGTCAATAGTTATCAGGCCATAACTCCTAATATACAACTCGAAAAATAGCAAGATCAGTGGAAATGGAAAGCTAACTCAATATTCTACAACTTTCATGAAGACCATTTTCCCAAATTTCATATCAATAAATTTATAAAAATCAGCAAAATAATCAGGTCATAGTGTCTGTTACTGTTCACAGGCAATAAAACAGTAACTTTCCATGTAAATTTTCAACCTTCTAACATTACAATTTCACAACACCTATTTCACACTAAATTGAAGCCAACATCCCAAAGTTTACTTGGGCACAAACCTCACCTCATATGCTTCCCTATACAATTAGTTATGATCAAAACATTCCAATAGGTCAAAACTCAATTTCCAGCTTTCATCAACAACCTAACTTCTATCACTTCTTACATCAATAACATATCACTAAGCATCCATTCCTACCTCTAATTCAACCCCAAAGTCATCACAAAATACACTTCTACAATGACACAAAAATTGGCAGCACACACATATACACAATTCCCATACTTTGTTTCCATGTATTAAGCATCATAAACATCATTAAAACAAAGAACTTAAAAGAACCTTACCTATCAAGCTTCCAATCCTCACTTCTTCTCTTCAATTCTTTCCTATGCTTTCTAACTACTTCTACCAAGACCAAGATGCATCACCTCATCATCTAACTATGATGAAATAAGAGATAAGAGATATTTTGAATTTGGAGAAAGATGAACAAAAAGAAGTAAAATCGATGATGATGGAGAAGTTTAAAGAGAGGATTTGGTTTTAATGAAAAGCAAGCAATATGTAGTGTTTTCCTTAGGTATTTCATTAGGTTAACGAGAGAGATGGTAAGGAAGCATTAAATGATGGTTTTGGTGGCTAAATTTGATTGGTCCACATATTGAAAGAAAAGTCAAAGTAATATTTCTTTAATCCGGATCAAAACTAACCCAATCAACTCAATTGACCCCAATTTCAATCCCAAAATAATATACCCAATATTACAGTGCCATTGGGTAGAAATTTTCGTTACTAAAAATCGTAGGTTCGCCACTTGGCGATTTTTGATCTAGGAATTTTCTCGGAAAATCCAGAAAATCCCTAAAATCCCTTAAAATAGGCAACAATTTATGGCACTCCAAATAATTTTTCAAACACCATTTTCCCATAAATTTCACAAAGAAACTCAATTTGAAACCTAAGTTTTAAAATGTCATGAATGCATGTTTACTATGTGCATGTGCAACCAAATATTAATCATAGAGGCTATATGCTGTATGTTCATGCCGAGATATAATTTAATCCCTTTAACCCGTCCCAATATACCAAAATACCCTTTCTTATAGGAGATGGGATGTTACAATTCTCCCCTCCTAACAAAAATTTCGTCCTCGAAATTTTTACCTGGTTGATTGAATAGATGAGGATACTGTCTCCTCATATGCTCCTCGGTCTCCCAAGTAGCTTCCCCAGTCGAGTGGTTCCTCCAGAGAACCTTCACCAGTGGAATACTCTTATTCCTCAACTGTTTCACCTGTGTCCCGACAATCTATATCGGCTCCTCTACATAACTCAGATTACTAGACACCTCAATCTCCTGAGCCGGTATCACATGTGTCGGATCTGACCGATATCTACGGAGCATACTCACATGGAAGACGTCATGCAACTGAGACATCTCACTCGGTAGAAAGCTAGCTCAGAGGCCAAAGGTCCTATCCTCTCAGTGATCTCATATGGACCAATGTACCTAGGGCTTAACTTACCCTTCTTGCCGAATCTTAGTACACCACGCCACGGTGACACCCGTAAGAATACTCTATCGCCCACATTATACTCCATCTCCCTCCTATGCTGATCCACATAGCTCTTCTGTCTATCCTGAGCCGCCTTGATGCGACTCCGAATCAGTTTCACCTTATCCACTGTATCCTGAATCAGCTCAGGACCCTCAATCATCCTCACACCCTCTTCATCCCAATACAACGACGATCTACACGATCGCCCATACAGTGCCTCATAAGGTGCCATTCCGATGCTACTGTGATAATGGTTATTATATGCAAACTCTATTAAGACCAAATACTGATCCCATGCTCCTCTGAACTCCAATACACATGCCCGAAGCATATCTTCAACAGTCTTAATGGTCCTCTCACTCTGCCCATCTGTCTGAGGATGAAATGCTGTACTGAAGTTCAACCTAGTGCCCATAGTGCATCAGACTCGCCAAAACCTCAAGTAAATCTGGGATCCCGTCTCGACACTATCGACACCGGACCCGTGCAGCCTCACTATCTCTGCCACATACTTCTGGGCCAACTGATCCATAGTATTATTCTCCCTCACTGGCAAGAAATGGGCCGATTTAGTCAACCGGTCCACTATGACCCAGATCGCATCGTGCTGCCTCGGTGTCCTGGGCAAACCCATAATGAAATCCATGGTAATTGCTCCCATTTCCACTCCTAATAGGCAACGAATGCAATTTACCCATGGAGCTCGGTGCTCACTTAACTCGCGGGCACGCCAAACATCTAGATACAAACTCAGCCACCGCTTCTTCATGCCAGCCACCGTAAATGTTGCTTAAGAGTGTTATACATCTTGGTAGTACCGGGATGATGCATAGATAAGCGGCCATATGAGCCTCTTCCAATATCTCTCGCCTCGGATCATCCACATCGTGCACACATAATCTACGCCTATCCATAAAGTCTCATCTCTTAACTCAAACTCGTAACTCGAATCGACTTTTACCTTCTCAATCAGTCTCACCAAAACAGATCCTTGTCCCATACTCTCCCGATCCTATCCAAGTAGATCGGTCTCATCAGAAAGTAGCCAATAAGACTCCATCCTGCTCTAGATTCATCTAAACATTCAAAGCCCTCAATGAATCAAATTAGGCAACCTCATTGCTCGAATCTGAGCAGATTAGTATGTGACTTCCTACTCGAGCATCTCGCCACTACATTGGCTTTCCGGGGTGATACTCGATAGTACAGTCATAGTCCTTCAACACCAAGCCATCTCCTCCGCCTCAAATTCAACTCTCTCTCGCTCAATAGGTATCTCAAACTCTTGTGGTCGGTGAAGATCTGAAAAGTCTCACCATCGGTAATGCCTCCAAATCTTGAGCAAATACAACCGCAGCTAACTCCAAATCATGAACAGATAGTTTACCTCGTGAGACCTCAACTGCCTCGAGGCATAGGCAATGACTCTACCGTGCCGCATCGTAACACATCCCAATCCACAGTGCGATGCATCATCAGATACCTCAAATCCTCCAGGTCCAGATGGAATAGCCAACACCGGCGAGAGTCAACCGATGTTTGAGCTCCTCAAAGCTCTTCCGACACTCCTCAGTCCATCTCGAATGGCACATTCTTCCTCGAAGCTTTGTCGGAGGGCTGAAATCAATGAAAACCCCTCGACAAACCTCCGGTAATAACCGGCCAATCTGAGGAAACTCCGAATCTCTGACACATTCCTAGGAGCCTCCCACTTCAGCACTACCTCAACCTTACTCGGATCCACCTGAATACCCTCTCCGGTCCACTATATGTCCCAAAAGATCACGATCCACCAAAATTCACATTTCTTGAATTTGGCATATAACTATCTCTCCTCATCGTCGTAACACAATCCTCAAATGCTCACTATGCTCACGCTCATCCCTCGAATACACTAGAATGTCATCAATAAAAACAATAACAAACTGATCCAGGTAGGGCTGAAATACCTTATTCATCAAGGCCATGAAGGCTGCCGGGGCATTAGTCAACCCGAACGGCATCACTAGAAACTCGAAATGCCCATACCTGCTCCTGAAGGCACTCTTAGGCACATCGGCCTCTGCAATCTTCAACTGATAGTAACCAGATCGCAGATCTAACTTGGTGAATACCTGAGCTCCCTGTAGCTGATCAAATAAGTCATCGATCCTAGGCAGTGGATACTTGTTCTTTACTGTCACCCGATTCACCGCTCAGAATCGATGCACTGACCTCAAAGTCCCATCCTTTTCTTTACAAACAAAACTGGAGCTCCCATGGTGAGACACTAGGTCCGATAAACCCTTCTCCAAGAACTCTCCTGAATCGAACCTTCGTTCCCTCGGGCCCACAAAGCCATCCTATATGGAGGTATAGATATAGGAGCGACTGAACGAGGTCAATAGTAAACTCGTCTCCCGATCCGCGGCAAACCCAGAGCTCATCAAGAACACTGTTGGAAATTCCCTAACCACGGAATATCCTCAAGCCTCTCGCCAACCCTAGTGTCAACCACATGAGCAGATATGCTCGCATGACCTCCTCGCATCAATTTCAGGCACTAAGGAAAGAGATCATCCGGCCGGTATTGCCGATCGACTCCTCGAACATTGCTCAGTGACCAGAGACTCCAAACAACCTCCTTGGTATAGCAGTCCATAATAGCCCTATGGGCCGTCACCCGATTCATCCCCGTAATCACATCGATCTCTCGAGGTAATACTATAAGGTTTGCCTCAACATCGCTGATCAATCTGGATCGAGCATCCTCTGCACCTCTCCCAATGCGGTAGTAGTACTGAGGTGTACTCACCCTAGCCCATACCGTAATATCTCCCTATCTCCATGCAATCTACATGCCATATGAGGTGCAATAAAAGAATGCGTGGATCCAGATCCAAAGAATGCAAATGCCTCAATATCATAGATGAGAAGCATACCACCACAACATCGGGAATCTGGGCCTCGCCTCGTCATGGCATAAACTCGGCACAGGATTGTGGTCACCGCCCGACCCTCGGTCCCGCCTAAAGGATCCTCACCGACCTCGCCTCTACCTCGACCCTCAGATCGATCCGCTTGGAACCACCCACTCTACTCATTTATGCAGTGGTACTCTACTGCCAACAGCCCTACCGCAGATCGAGCTCCCAAAGTAGTTGGCAATCCGAATCGATGATCCATGGAGCCGCATTTAAAGCAAGCTCCAGTCAATCGCCAACACTCTCCAAAGTGCCTCTTCTCACAGTGCTCATAGAATGGGGGAATCTGCCCAAAACCTCTCGCCACTACCACCGCCATCGCCGGTCTGTACAAATCTCCTCTCGTCTAAAACTCGATGTCTGGATCTTCTGAAGATCTAAAGGTCTGCCTGGCGCCGCTAAAACTCCTACCAGTATGCCTCGATCGTCACTAACTCTCTTCCTCTGGACCCCTGACCCATCTCTTCTTGTCTCGGTGTCACTATCTCGCTTCTACTCACAAAGAAGAACTCTCAACTCTATAAAGGAGCCCATATCGATCGGGCCAAACCGCACGGATCTCCAAATTCAGCCCATCTCAAACCTCCGGCACCTATCTCATCTCAAGAGAAACCACAAGAGTCAGACATACCCCATCAACTCATTAACCCTCACCTCGCACTCTGCATCATCATCCTACCTTGTCTCAGCTCCAAGAATTCCTGCATCTTCATTTCTAGATACACCTTGGGCATATAGTTATCTCTGAAAGCCCTCGGAAAATCTGCTTGATTCGATAAGCAAGGCTGCCGGTGGTACTTGCCTTAACAGTCTTCCACCATGTATAATTTGGGCCTGCAGAAGAGATACTGCATAATCGAACCTCTCATCAGGTTCACAGTCCATCTGGTCGAGAACTCTCTCAGTTCTCTCCAGCCAACTCTCGACCTCGGTGAGTCATCTTGCCAGAAGTCGACAACCCCGCCACGCAAAGAATCGTATCTCCTCTCCCATCTCACGGGAACTCTAGGAGGTAACTCCTCAGATCGAGGCACCGAGGACTCTCTGCTAGCTCCAACAGATCCCTGGTCAGCTGGTTGATCTATCTAATCACCGAATACGGATGACCTATAACCAAACAAGAACTCTAATCAGTTTTTGCATTTCTCACAATAATTCAAGCCTAATTATGTCCTAGTCCCAACAGATGCCAAACCATGCTCTGATACCACCTAATGTAGCAGCCCCATACCATAGGATATGTACCGGGACGCCCGTAGGTCATTTCGATACACACCCGACGATAAGGGTGCGCTACAAACAAACTGACACTCCACATGGCATCCAAGTATCATAAAGCATTAATATGAAATTCACTAAATTTTGGAACCATAAAATTGTCATTGCATAACCTCAAAGCAGTAAATTATACAACTGATAGGTTCTATACATGTTCCCAAAAAAAAGCTAGCTAGGTCATCCTTCCAAAAAGTGCCAGCTGACCCACCTGCGTGCTATAACTTCTCTTGCCAACTCAATCTACACGACAGGAAAAGTCCCTCCGGAGCTATGAGTCTAGTATCTCGGTCCTGAAAAATAATTTGTAATTTTGGGTGAGTTTGCGAACTCAGTGAGGAACCATCATCGATGGTTCACCCAATTCATGCATATACTCAGAATTCACATAGTTATATCACTCAAACACATTCAGAAGTACCACATGATTATCAATCAAAAGAACCCAATTCAAATGCACATGAAATGTGTATGAGACGCTTTCAATTTAATTCATTGTTGGATCGAGCGCTCAAATCGTCCCTTAAAGGGCGATAATCGGTGAGCCATAGGCTCTAAATCTTTGTGGACTCAAGGCCCAATCATGTTGAGCTTAAAGCTCTCGCTATCGTTCCGTCTGGTCGCCAATTCTTGATCATGCAATTATGTATGAATGCAAATGTCCAAATCCACACCATAACCGATTCCCATTTAACATATTCCCATAAGTCATTTCCAAATAATCACATGAAGATCACATATAACACTTCGATATCTCATACCAAAATTTTAGACACCCGTGGTCCAAATCAATCAAAATCAAACACACATATTCCCATCCATTATCTCCACAGGTTGTATAAGTGCGAAATATAACCAAATAATAATTGAGGAACCATCTAGGTTACTCACCTAATAACTTTCGAGTTAATGCCGGGAAGTATCTGCGATGTCCGTGGATCTACGGTCCAACTGAGCCTCTATAGCAAATACAATAGGTTCACATTACTAACTGTATAGTTAGAATGACCAAATAATGCACATGGAATAACTAAAACGTGTATAATGCATGTTCATGGCATTCCCGGCCCTAACCCAAAATTTTCCCATCTTAAAAATCCGTCTAAAAAAATTAGAAAACTATAGGCGCTGACGGTGCGCAATTCGGACCTCTATAGGTCCCCAATTAAATAAAACAGTGATTAAATGTTCCGTTATCCGGGGCCACGTCAATTTCCCGTCTAAAAATTCTCAATTTCTCATAAAATGAAATTCACTGTGTCACAAATTCGGTGCCTCAAGAATCAGGTCAATCGGACGTCGGACGGAAAAGAAATTGACAAAAGAAACCAAAAGTCAATTTAAACAATTAATATCTATATATATACCTAACCCTTATTCCCTTCTTTAATTTCTTGATTTCAAGCCAACTTTCAACACCAATAACCCATTGCACACAATTTAGAAACTTACCAACGATATCTCATTGGAAAGATCATGAAACCCTCTACAATTCTCAAGAAGACCATAAAAATCAATTCCACCCCTAAGGGTGTCAAAAATCCAATCAAAGATGCTGCCTAGTCTATACCTCTTAAAACAGAACAGCACATGGTAAATCTAGTAACTCTCATTCTGTTCAGTCCAAAATTGCACAATAAATATGCTCATCAAGATCACAATGTCGTCTACAACTTTCATGAACAACCTAAAATCAAATTCCATTGCTAAACAAGTCAATTAATTCACTCAATGTTGCTGTCCCTGAAATCATTCAATTTGAGCAGTACACTTATAACAAGCATAACTCCCTGTACACAAGTCAGAAAAATCCAAACTTTATGTCCCTGAAAAGATAAATCTTCAAACTTAAATTCTTCCTGAAATAACCAAACTCCAATTCAGCCTTTAAAAGTTTCAAATATGTTATGCAAGTTTCTGACCTAATCAGCACATAACATCACAATGTAGGTTCAGCTTTTGAAATTCCATATCTCCACATCTGATTTCCAAGAAATTATAAGCCATATATCATTTCCAAGATCCATGTATCATCTAAAACTCTTCAGTGGACCCATAAAACCAGTTCAGTTCACAAAAATTACTAAAATTACTCCAAAACAGAATGTACACCACATTTGCTAATCCAGCTAGGTTTCACTCAATACATAACAACAGTCAATAGTTATCAGGCCATAACTCCTAATATACAACTCGAAAAATAGCAAGATCAGTGGAAATGGAAATCTAACTCAATATGCTACAACTTTCATGAAGACCATTTTCCCAAATTTCATATCAATAAATTTATAAAAATCAGCAAAATAATCAGGTCATAGTGTCTGTTACTGTTCATAGGCAATAAAACAGTAACTTTCCATGTAAATTTTCGACCTTCTAACATTACAATTTCACAACACCTATTTCACACTAAATTGAAGCCAACATCCCAATGTTTACTTGGGCACAAACCTCACCTCATTTGCTTACCTATACAATTAGTTATGATCAAAACATTCCAATAGGTCAAAACTCAATTTCCAGCTTTCATCAACAACCTAACTTCTATCACTTCTTACATCAATAACATATCACTAAGCATCCATTCCTACCTCTAATTCAACCCCAAAGTCATCACAACATACACTTCTACAATGACACAAAAATTGGCAGCACACACATACACAATTCCCATACTTTGTTTCCATGTATTAAGCATCATAAACATCATTAAAACAAAGAACTTAAAAGAACCTTACCTATCAAGCTTCCAATCCTCACTTCTTCTCTTCAATTCTTTCCTATGCTTTCTAACTACTTCTACCAAGACCAAGCATGCATCACCTCATCATCTAACTATGATGAAATAAGAGATAAGAAATATTTTGAATTTGTGGAGAAAGATGAACAAAAAAGAAGTAAAAATCGATGATGATGGAGAAGTTTAAAGAGATGATTTGGTTTTAATGAAAAAGCAAGCAATATGTAGTGTTTTCCTTAGGTATTTCATTAGGTTAACGAGAGAGATGGTAAGGAAGCATTAAATGATGGTTTTGGTGGCTAAATTTGATTGGTCCACATATTGAAAGAAAAGTCAAAGTAATATTTCTTTAATCCAGATCAAAAACTAACCCAATCAACTCAATTGACCCCAATTTCAATCCCAAAATAATATACCCAATATTACAGTGCCATTGGGTATAAATTTTCGCTACAAAAAATCGACCGGTTCGCCACTTGGCGATTTTTTCGATTTAGGAATTTTCTCCGGAAAAATCCAGAAAAATTCCTAAAAATCCCTTAAAATATACAACAATTTATGGCGCACTCCAAATAATTTTTCAAACACCATTTTCCCATAAATTTCACAAAGAAACTCAATTTGAAACCTAAGCCGGAAAATGTCATGAATGCATGTATACTATGTGCATTTGTAACCAGTCATTAATCATAGAGGCTATATGCTGTATGTTCATGCCGAGATATAATTTAATCCCTCTAACCCGTCCCAATATACCAAAATACCCTTTCCTATAGGAGATGGGATGTTACATAAATAAAGTGACAGTGAAAAACAAGTATCCATTGCCCCGGATAGATGACTTATTTGATCAGCTGCAAGGAGCAACGGTCTTCTCCAAGATTGATCTCAGGTCTGGCTATCATCAACTCAGGATTAAGGAGTCTGATGTGAACAAGACAGCCTTCAGGACACGGTATGACCATTATGAATTTCTGGTTATGCCTTTCGGACTGACCAATGCTCCTGCTGCTTTTATGGATATGATGAACATGGTCTTTAAGGAGTTTCTGGATCAGTTTGTTATCGTGTTTATCGATGACATTCTGGTGTATTCCAGGAGTAAGGGAGATCATGAGAAGCACTTGAGGATTGTACTGCAGAGACTGAGGGAGAGAGAATTGTATGCCAAATTCACGAAATGTGAATTTTGGCTGCGTGAGGTAGTCTTTCTTGGTCACATTATTTTTGAGAATGGGGTGCATGTAGACCCAAAGAAAGTTGAAGCTATAGTGAACTGGCACGCTCCGACGACAGTGAAAGAGATGAGGAGCTTTCTGGGTTTAGCTGGTTACTATAGGAGATTTGTGGAGGAATTTTCCTTAATTGCTGCTCCTTTGACTAAGTTGTTAAGGAAAAATCAAAAATTTGTCTGGAGTGATGAATGCCAGAGAAGTTTTGAGGAGCTGAAGCACAGATTGACTAGTGCTTCAATTTTAGCTTGCCTTGCGGGAGATGGGAGTTTTTCGTATGCGGTGATGCTTCCAGAAAGGGGTTAGGATGTGTGCTTATGCAGGAAGATAAGGTGATAGCATATGCCTCACGGCAGTTAAAGCCTTATGAGGTGAATTATCTGACCCATGATCTGGAGTTAGCAGTAGTGATCTTTGCTTTGAAGATCTAGAGACATTATTTGTATGGGGTTCAGACGAGGATCTTCACAGATCACAAGAGTCTCAAATATCTGTTGAGCTAGAAGGAGCTGAATTTGAGACAGAGGCAATGGATTGAGCTGCTCAAGGACTATGACCTGTTGATCGAGTATCATCCAGGTAAGGCAAATGTAGTTGCAGATGCCTTGAGCAGGAAGTCTTCCATAGCATATGTTCCAAAAGTATATCCGCCGCTATTGGAAGAGATGGCTAAGCTTCAGGATCAGTTTGACACAGGAAGAGGCTGAGTGCATGATTCCGCTTCGGTAAGACCGATCCTCGAGAGAAAGTGAAAGAGTTGCGATTCGGGATCCGAGTTGAGTAAACTGCGGGAAGAGGTGCAGAGAGGTAAAGATTCTGATATGGTAATGAGTGATGATGGACTCCTGACAGTCAAAAATAGGCTGTGCATTCCAGATGTCAAGGAGGTAAAGGATGAGATTCTGGATGAGGCGCACAATGCACCTTATGTGATGCACCCAGCAGTACCAGGATGTACAGGGATCTCAGAGAACATTTTTGGTGGAGAGGTATGAAGAAAGATGTAGCCGAGTATGTGAGTAAGTGTCTGGTGTGCCAGCAAGTTAAGGCTGAACATCAGGCACCTTCAGGCCAGTTGAGGCCATTATCCATTCCTGAGTGGAAATGGCAAAGAGTCACTATGGATTTTTTAATGGGATTGCCTAGTACCAGTAGGAGGCATGATGCCATATGGGTGATTGTGGATAGATTGATGAAATCAGCCCATTTTCTCGCAATCGATGCATGCATCCTCTGCATGTGCTAGCTAAGAAGTATATTGATGAGGTAGTAAGATTACATGGGATCCCGGATTCGATTGTATCTGATCGGGACCCTCGCTTTACTTCGAGATTTTGGGGCAGTTTGCAGGAGGCTTTGGGCACTAAGTTGAGTTTCAGCACTGCTTTCCATCCTCAGACCGATGGTCAGTCTGAGAGGACCATTCGGACTCTAGAGGGAATGTTTAGAGCTTGTGTAATGGATTTTAGAGGAGCATAGGATGAACACTTGCCTTTGATCGAATTTGCATATAATAATTCATATCATTCGAGCATTCAGATGGCTCCTTATGAGGCTCTATATGGGAGGAGATGTAGGACTCCAGTGTGTTGGGATGAAGAGGGAGACAGGAGACTTTTGGGTCCAGAGTTGATACAGATGACCGTTGATAAGGTCAATTTGATTAAGCACAGGCTGAAGGCAGCTCAGGACAGGATGAAGAGCTATGAGGATGCTCATAGGAAAGAGATGGAGTATGTTGGACCCCAAATTTTTGTTTTCTTGATGTTAATAAGCATGAATTATTTTGAATTATGATTTATGGTATAGTTTGATTTTATTGAGAATATTCATGGAAAATCTGGAATTTAATTGAGTTTAGCATGGAATAATATGTGTTTATGGAATAAGTGTTAGGAAGAGTAAAAATATGGTTATGAAAGGGGAATTATGGTTAAGGGCATATTGGTCAAGTACATGAGTTATGAGATTTTTAGGCTTAGTAAGAATGGGCTTTTGAGTATTTGGGCTTTTAGGGTTTAGGGATTTAAGGAAGTAAGGAAAATAAGATAAGAAAAGAAGAAAAGAAGAGAAAATAGAAAAGAAGAAGAAACGAAGGAGTCGGCGGCGGTGAAGAGAGGAAGAAGAAGAGGAAAAAGAGAAAGCTTCGTTTAAGGATTTTCGACAGATTTCAAGCTTCCTTAAGGTAAGTTAGACTCTCTTATCTTAGTTTGAGTTAGTTTGAACCTTTGTTTTGCTGGAAATGAGTGGAAATCGGTGATTTAGGGTTTAGAATGGAACTTTGGTAGAATTGTAGATTTGGTTGTGTTTTGTGGTTGTTATTGTGTTAGACAAGTGTAGAAGTGGAGTAGGATGCATGTTATATAGTTTAAGAGTTTTGAATGAACGAAAAGAATAGGTTTGATTCTGCAGAAATCTGGAAAATCTGGGTTCGGATGAGTTTCTGCGACCCACACGCCGCGGCGTGCAAGGAAGGCTGCTCACGCCGCGGTGTGCAAATTAATTGGTGAAATGCGATGAATTAGTGAGACGGCGTGTGGTGAGCCGCGGCATGTGGACATAAGGTTGGCGAAGGCGCGACGTGTGTAGGGGATCAGGAGACGCGGCTCGAGCGAAGAGGCGCGTTCACGCCGCGGCATGCGGACCTCTCGCCGCAGCGAGACGGCCTTTGCCGCGGCGCGCACGTTGTTCAACCGCGGCGTGATTCATATATTTTAGACAGAATTGGTTTTAAACTTATATCTTTTGCTACAGAGGTACTTTTGGGGTGATTTTAGAGGCGTTGTAAACTAGAGAGATAGGTCTACAAGTCCTATGAAGTGATGAAGTTATGAATTAGTTTCTAAAGTGTGAAATTTTGGATGGAAGTTAAGAATGGAATTTAAGGTTTCAACATGAGTTTTGAATAAGATTTTGGTTCTTATTTTAGGAGAACAAGAGAGGCAAGAGGATCAAGAGGCTCAAGAGGAAATTCATTTCTAGGCAAGAACAAGCAAGGAAATTCAGGTGGGTTTATGTTTATAATACAGTATATAGGTACTCATTGTTTAGTTCAAATCAAGCAAGATCTTATGCATTTACATTCTGACATTCCACGATCGCATTGCATGCTACCATGAATGATCATATTCTGCATTGTGTTATGCATTCATGACTATTATCAAGAGTTTTACAAAGGAATGTTTTTCCTTTCACGAATACAAGTGCATGAATTCAAGCTTTACGAAATATTTATATATGGCAAGCAAGATCACAAGCAAGTGCCGGATTGGCAAAGTAGTTTACAAGAATACGATTTATGCATGCTTATGTGGGTTTGCGGTGTCCTCACGATAGTCAAGTGCACATTGACTCGTAAAGGCTTCTCCCACTTTTGCCTGATCGTGGGCACAGGTTTCTCGAGATAGATTCCCTCATGAAACTACGTCTACACATCAACATTTCGATGGCTATGTGTAATACGTCCTTAACCCGGACACCCAAACCATCATGTTATGTGTTATGAAATGTTATGTGACATGCATCATGATTTATTGAAATCAAGCATTTTACAAGAAATGACTCATACATGTTGATATTATGATTTCAACAAGTATTACGGCAATGAGATATTTTGAATATTATTTTGCTTATTACTATATTATAAATATGTTCCCACGAAGCGTTATAGCTCACCCCTCTAATCTCCCCATCAGGTGACGAGCCGTAGATCGAGTGAGTGAGTCACGAGTACGGCAAAGACTCAGGTTATATTTTGTCATGTTTATTTTCATGACTTTAATTTCATTTCAAGTATCATTAGTTCAAGAGTGTTTTAGATTTTGGCTCTTGAATTCAAAGTTGTAAGTTGCTATGAGACATTCTTCAAGGTTTATGAAACTCATCTTTTGGAGCATTAATATGTTTGTTTTAAAGATTATAAGCACGTTTTGAGTATGCTCATGATGGGTCCATTCCATTCCCAATGGGTTCCTTCCGCACTTGTTAATTTACATGTTAGCCTTGTTTATTAAGTATCATGAAAGCAGGTTTTCAAGTATGTTTTTTCGCGGGCCCATAAGTCTTCCGCGGGTCTTTTTCCTGAAATGTATTATTAGCATGTTTTAACAGGTTGCACGACACGCTCTCATGTCCGACGTTGGGCTCCGGCAGCGGGGTCCAACAGAGTATGAGGTCGGTGATAAGGTGTTCCTTAAGACTTCTCCGTGGAAAGGGATTATGAGATTCGGCAAGAAGGGTAAGCTGAGTCCGAGGTATGTGGGACCGTATGAGATTCTGGAGAGGATTGGTCCGTTGGCTTACAGGTTAGCCTTGCCTCCAGAGTTATCTCAGATACATGATGTTTTTCATGTTTCTATGCTGAGGAGATATCGATCAGATCCCTCCCATGTCATTCAAGTGATGAAGTTCAATTGGTGAGGATTTGAGTTATGAAGAGCTTCGGTTGATTTTGGATACAAAAGAAAAGGTTCTCAGAAATAAGACAGTGCATTTAGTAAAAGTGTTATGGAGGAATTATTCGGTGGAAGAGGCCACATGGGAGCCAGTGGAAGCTATGAAGGAGAAGTATCCTCAGCTTTTCATTGATTCAGGTAAGAATTTCGAGGACAAAATTCTTTTAAGGGGGGAAGAAATGTTAGACCCCGATCCCTTTTTTCCTATTAAATAGGTTTGCAATTTAAATTGCCTTTTGGTTAGTATGAAATTAGGGTTTTATTAGATTTCCTATTGGTTAGGATAATTTGGGATTTTAGTGCAATAATTATTAATTGAAGGAATTTAGTTAAATTAGAATTTTAAATTTGGTGTTAGATTTTAAAAGAATAAGAAAATGGTAAGTGAGGCCATAAAATAGTGTTAGGATAAATTAGAAAGTGTTTATAAGGTTTTAAGGCTTTAAGTTACTTAAAATGGGCTTTTAGGCCTTTAGCATGTCTTTTAAATGATGGGGAAGCTAATAAGTGGGCTAGGGTTTTTAAAGGAGAAGCAAATGAAAAAGAAAGGAAACAAGTGGGCTTTTAAGTGGGAGCCCACGAAATTATTAGATGGGAGGAGGGAAAGATGAAATTTTGGGAAAGTTTAAGTTAGAAGGAGGGAAAATTGGAATTGGACTTTTGGGCTTTTAAGAGGGAGCTCACACAAATTTAAGTTGGAAGGAGGGAAAATGAAATTTGGGAAAGGTTATAAGGAGGGAAAAGACTTGGGCTTGAAAACTTGGGCTAGGGTTTAAGTTAAAGAGTTAGGGTTAGGTTAAATTAAGAAGGATTAGGAAGTGTCTTAAGGAAAGGAAGAGTGGCTAACGAAAATTTAAGGGAGAGGCAAGGTGATGTCGTTTTTGGCTAGGTGAATAAGTGAGAAAGAAGCAATTAGGTCATTCTTTTGTTGAGCCATTCGAAAATCACAAAGAGAGGAGAGTGGGTGAAAGTTTGACCATCAAAGAAGAAGAAGAAGAAGAAGAAGAAGAAGAGAAGAAGGTAGGGTTTTTATGCTTGAGGAAGGTTGATTCAAGTGGTAGGAAGTGCAAGGGAAATTTTCTCCATCTTTAGAGGCAAAAAGAAGAGATTTCGTGGGTGTTGAGAAGGTAAGAGATTTCGAAAATTCTTGGTTTTATGTTAGGGATTTTACCTTTCTTGATTCATATTGGTGATTAGAAGGAGATGTTGTTGGAGGAGAAAGAAAAAAAATCAGATTTGTGTTAGGCTAGGGTTTCGAAATTTAAGAATTTATTTGGTAGGATTTTGTTTTCATGCTTTAAATGGAAGATTGGGAGAGGTTTTAGAGAAAGAATGAGAAAGGAAGGAGTTTCCTATCATTAGAAGATAATAGGGTTATTGCCGTGAGTGTCCTAGAGGGATGAGGATTTCGAAATTTAATGGTTTTGTTGTTAGCTTGATGAATAATGGTGGTTTGAAAGGTATTGGTGAAGGAAAAAGAAAAGAAGAAGAAGTATAGTGGCTTAGTAAAAAAATCAGCATGGGTGTATGGTCCTAGGGCTAAGAATTTTCGAAAATAATGGAGTAAATTGATAGGGTTATGGTTAGTATAGCTTAGGAAAGGTTTAGGAATGGTTAGGTTAGATTAAAGTCAAGTTTATATAGTCTTGGAAAATTCCAGCATAGGTGTTTTTTGTTAATTAGTATTGTTATGCTTTGTCTAGGTCATTTAAGGCGCTTGGAGATTGAGGAGGGACGAGAAAATCAATTGGGTCAAGATATCCAAGTTCCGAATCAAAGAAGTCAAGGTGGGTAACTTTTTAATACTTGAGTAATAAGCTACCTAAATATCTCTTAAATGTTTTTCTATGATTTTCAAAGTTTGAATGAAGTGGTGTTTGTGATAGTTTAGAAATGGATTGTGTGCCTTGTTATGTAACTAAATTGTGTAACTAATTGTAAATCGTTTGTCAAGATTGTATGATTAATGACCATATGTGGCGAATCTTTGTGAATAGTGTAAAGTATGGAAGAAATATAGAAAATGTTTGGAAAACTGATAGAAAGCGAAAAAGATTTGAGTATGTGATTTTGGATAAATGCCTAATGTGAATTGCATGATTAATTGGGTTTGTAGTGATCCCCTCTGTTAGCAAGTGCGCACTTGTTTGTTAAAGCCTTCTCCCGGCTGCCCGCTAGTGGCATAGGAGCTCCGATTTCGGACTCCCCTCTGTTCACGGCTACACATGGTCGCTTGTCGAACATGTGTAGTACGTCCTGTTAGGATCACTCAAACTGTTTGTTATGTGATTATGTGTTGTTGTATGATATTTGTTGTTTTCTGTAAATGTTTCAATTATTAGAAAATGAGATTCCTTTGACTTGAAAAATTTAATCGTTGATGAATGTTTTAGCTTGTGCTTGGATATTAAACTGTTACCCACGGAGCCGTCGTGCTCACCCCCCTTTCCTCCCCTCCACAGGTCTTGAGCGAGAAACCGGGTCATCGCATCGGGAGTGAAGCATTACTCCGATGCTTTTTGCTTTTGGAAATTATAACTTTGAAACAAAGCTTTGGTTAGCATTTTGGCTAATGAATGTAGTTGTAAAATTTCTTTTGAGCTTTTGTTGTATTCGGGCCAAAATGCCCTTTAAAGCTTTGTAACAATTATGTTTTACATGTAATTATTAAGGCTTTGACGATTCAAATGTAATGTGTATTGTATAAGTTTCCATATATATGGATGTATGGTTGTATGTTTGATAATGTTAAAAGCAAACATGATGAGTTGGAAGTGAGGTAATGTTTAAGAGTTAGGTTGAAATGTTTGGGATGCCTACATTGTGATGTTGCTTTTGAGATTGGTATTGAGATATTTGTAGTTGGATGTTGTGAGAAATTGAAATGATAAAATGCTAGATACCTAAGAGTGTGTTGTTGCCATTTGGAGATTGATGTGGTATGGTTGTTGGATATGTATGAAAATTTGGAAGATAGAAGTGATTTTGTGTAGGTATGGAGTTTGGTTGGAAATTGAAGAGTTGGCTAGTGCGTTTTTAGGGGAGGTGTTGTCCATTTTTTTAAAAAAATGGGCAGCCACCTTGTTTTAGCTTTTAGAGCACGTTAGAGTGATAATTTGAATAAGGGGTATTTCTTAAGGGTTGTAGAGCTTGTCAAGATCTTTAAAATGATATAAAATGAGTTAATTTTCGACTTCAAATGAAAAAGTTATGAACTTTTAAAATTCCTATTTACTATTCATTTGGTAAGGGTTACTATTCATATGGTCATTTTTACTATTCATATGGTAATTAGCTAAGCAACAATTATAATCAAGTTTCTACTTCTTTTAATGATTGAAATGACTTTTGTTTTCTTCATGAAATAAACAATAACTCTTCGTAATTGAACTTGGGGTAAATCGGTTTTGTGCTTAAATTGCGGTTTTGGTGAGATATAAAGATCCGAATGAGGCGTTTTCTGTTTTAAATTGACCTAGAGGCATGGGATTTTGGATTAGCTTAGGCATAGGAGTAATTATGGGCCCTAAGCAGATCAAATTTTACTGGAGGATAATTAGGGTAAATTTATCCGGTTCATTCAAATGACATGCACTTAAGTTCCATTCGAGGTTTCCTAAGTGGTGAGGAATCCCTTCCTCGTGGGATGCGCGTCCAGATGTCACGTGGGACGTCGGACACGTGTCGCACCAGGGAGGGGTTCCAACAACTCTTCAGTAAGTCTCCCTAAGCGGGTAATAGCCCCATAAGCAAATAAGTGGCCCAAAAGACAATCCCTTACTTCCTGCAATGTTACAAAAAGACTTCAACAATTTTATCATAAGAAATAGAAACTAAATACATTAATAAAATCCTTACCCACCTAACCCTTCATTGATGAAGAGATATTTAACAAATCAACTATAAGCTTCAATAGGGAGTCCAAATTGATGTTAGAAATTGTACCAATTAATGCAGTCAAACCTACTGCAAACCCTTGTCTTTCACACTGTAAAAGAACAAAGATTGTTTATTAAATAGAAAATAGTTAACAATAAAATATATAAAGCTCTAGTATATATAAAGCTCTAGTAATCCTATCTATATGTTAAGTGTAGCACCCCAACTCCCGCGAGACCCGAACCCGACATCTACAGTGACATCCGAGCCCGTGACTGCGAGGTGGCATCTTAGACGATCAAACACAATTAAAACTCGTTATGAAATTTTCTTCCAAAAATGTTTTAACGCAGCAGAAATCAAAACACACTTTGGGCCGACATATCACCAAAAACATTTTAGATACAAAAACTTTCAGTTATTAATTAGCACTCGGCGATTGCTCAATCAATACATAAGGTAAAGGCATGACCCATTGGGCTCGATGCCATTTCGAACACAATTCGATAATCAAACTCAATACACTTTTACATTTATTAAGCTAGGGCCCACCAAACAAAACACTGTGACTCATGCAGATGTGACGACACCGATCCCGACCATTACTCGCCTTGCTAGCTAGCGATCATACTCCCGTTAGTCTAACGGGTACTCTTCGATTCTAAAAATAGATGCAATGTTGGGTGAGTTTGCGAACTCAATGAGAAACCATCATCGATGGTTCACCCAATTCATGCATTCACAATTCATATACACACTGAATCACATATTCACACTTTCATATATTCACATGCATTCAATTTCACTTTCACACAGTTCACTTTAGATCATTTACATATGCAGTATGCATGCGACACTTTCAGTTTCATTTATTTCACTAACACTTTTACAATTCGATTCACTATTGCATTTATGCACATTTATTCACATTTTGCACTTCCATATCTCAATCCAATATTTCGAACACCCATGGTTCAAATCAATCAATGATCACACATATCCATCCGTATCTCCACATGGCATATGTACACAAATGTAACACATATAGGTTGAGAAACCAACTAGGTTACTCACCGCACTTCCGAAGCTACACACTGAAGTCTCAAAGATCGCCTGTGGAATTGCTCCATCGGTGCCTTTAAAATAATCAGAAAAATCAAATATCAATCATTGCACAATTTCCAATATTAAAAAATGCAAATATAGCAAATACACTGAGTATTGTACATGTTATGACATTCCCTAAATTTTCCCAATTCGATCACTTTCACTCTAATTCATAGCAAAATCCAATTACCATAAGTCAATAGACTAATATCCAATTCTCTGCAGTCACCTTCCAATTAAAATCACAATCACTAATTATTGCCACTAGATTCCCATAATCATCGAATTAAAATCTGAAAATTCCATCTTATTAATTCAAATTCTTAATCTCTAAATTCCAATTAATCACTTAGAAAATAATTCAATTGAAATCAAATCTCAAATTCATTATTGTAACAATCATCTTAAACATCACTTCATTTCATTCTCCCAGATTGAAATTCCTAGTCTCAGAAATTCAATTGATCCATAGCCAATCCATAGGTAATTGAACTATCAAATTCCTAGATCCCCATAATTTAAAACCTAAAAAATCTCATTTTGGAAAAAATCAGCATTCCTCGTCGCGACATCAGATCCTTCGCCGCGGCGAGTACCCATTTCTCGCCACTTTAGCGGCACGTACCTCGCCCGCGGTGAACCGGGTGAATCACAATGTCAGTATGACGCATCGCAGACGCTGCGACGTCTCTTTCTTCCTCGCATGGTAGCGCCTTCCAAGCGTCGCGGCGTCTGGCTTATTTGAAATGCTCTTGTGGCGTGTTCTTCATAGCCACAAGGCAACAACGAACACGCCTTGAAAACCAGAAATTTCAGATTTATCGATTCTACTCCATCCAAATCCATTCTAAACACTCCCAATTAGTTTCATACACTATCTTGAACTCATTTCTAACCTCAAAACTATCTAAAACTTATTATTCATCAAAATCCCAAATCAAACTCAACATTTTCTCAAAAACCCTAACATCCGAAACTTTCAAATTCTCTAAACAATTTCTCACTAAATTTCTTGTTTAATCAAAAGATTAAACACATAAATAAGCAATAACTTACTTGATTCAAGCTTTAAACCTTTCCAAATCACCAAGAAATCCACTTGAGAAGAAGAAGAACAAAGCAATTTCTCCAGAACAGAAGCAAGCATCGTCAAATTTCAAAGGCTTAAGTTATATATATACTGAGTACCTTAAGACTTGTTTGGCAATTAATTGCCACCAGTCCAGATCGAACAACCTCAATCCAATTTCTGATTCTAATTTCTCCCAACACGCAATAACAATTAATAATAAATCCTAAAGTCATAATTCAACTTGCCTCATATCAATTGCCAATCAATTACGGACCCGAAATCCGGTTTATCTGTCACTATACCATTTTTTCGGTCCGGACTCGATTCTCTAAAAATTCCAGAAACATTTCCATAAATTCACAAAATTAGGAATTGCATATTCCTACACTCTAATCTCATAATTCAGTTCTCTAAATTCAAAATTTTCTCATTCCAATTCATATACAAAACTCATTTATACACTTTTCGCACAAATTTCCAATTTCCACAATTCAATCGGGAAATGTCATACATGTACGCATATTCATATACTTATGCCATCAATAATCATTTACCGATGACTATAGAAACTATAATGTATGAAGAATTCACATTTGCCTGTACTTTAACCTGACCCGATCCAATTTACAAATATACCCGTCACTTCGGTAACGGGATGTTACAATTCTCCCATCATAATAAAAATTTCGTCCTCAAAATTTCACATACGATCGATTAGGAAGTCGAGAGATTTATTCCGATCACTATAACACTGTTTTCCCTCTATATCAATACAGGATTCTATTTATGCCAATTCACTGAAATTCATACAATCAATTACCTCTTTTTCCTTTCTCAATTTCCACACTGTATTCACTATTCTTTATTTTAATCCAATCATACACACATCCGATCATATCAATATTCCTTATCTCTGTTCATATAACTCTTTACAAATCCCAATCACTCTTTTAATTTTACACTAACTTCTATTTACAGCACAATCACATCGATTCACAGCATAATCACATCGAGGTCGCTTATAACAAATTTATTTTCTCCCAATTTTACCTTTATTCTCAATCTAAGTGTATCTTGATCGAGGCGATACACTTCAAAACATTTCATTAATCAATTATCAGATCACATCACTATATGGTTCAAACACCAATTTCATACGATGCCAGCAACCTCGATAAAAATCAATTCAATTCATCGTCATTTACTATGTTTCACAATTTCTATTTCAGATTCATTTCACCTGATTTACACAGTCTCTAATAGCGAACACTTTTGACCCCTTATACACTTTTCAACTGGTAATACCAATACAATTAATATACTCTCTATCAATGTGAATTTTACATCAATCTCATATCCTTATGAATTCCACAATATCGATTTCACATTTATCTCCAACAATCAAGTCATTGGTTATTCACACAAACAATTACTTGATGTCACACTCTACTTTCTATCACCTTCCAATACACTCTTATTAGAACATAAAGCTTTAATCATTTCGTACAATTCCTCTTACAATTCCTTAAGTGGTATTACCCATATTTCATAATTCATCTTAATAATTAAATTTCCTCAGCGGTCAAATTCATTTTCTAAATCCACATTTGTTTTGCCAAATTCTTTTACACACATACACAATCGATTTGGAATACCAATTGCCCATAATGCTTTCTTTTGTCCCTTACAGTTCAACAGATCGCGTTTACTATAACAACAGGTTTAATAACCTTATCGCTCTCAAAATTGAAATTTTCTGTCGTCACATTTTCCAATTCAATACTTCACATTGCAATACTATTAGATTCTAAAATAATCAAACACATAATTCTGTTCAAATCTTTCAAATTCACGAAATACCTCAATCGTATAATCCTTTTCACTGTTTTTAAATTCACCAATATCTCAACCATTATCACTTTGCGTATCCATAGATACATCTAAACACATTTCTGTACAAATAGGGTCTCCAATTTTTTTTTTTCAAACAAATATTCAGTACATATTTATCAATCATCATCTCTATCGATATTAAGTCTCCTAATGTGGCATATTTGAATACTGACTCAACCACTCTTTATTTGATCAACTAAGATTCATTCGTACAACACTTGCACAATTCCTCAATTGTGCCAATTCATATATTCCATTTTTCAAATACATTCAATTGATCATCTACGCTTATAATCATTATACACTCTAAACACAATTGAGACATTTTACCTTTCAGCAGCATAATAAACTCCTCATACTCATGATCACTTCGTATAATTTTCTAATTACCGATTGTCTCCAGTGTAGCACCCCAACTCCCGCGAGACCCGAACCCGACATCTACAGTGACATCCGAGCCCGTGACCTGCGAGGGTGGCTTGCTAGAGCAGTCAATCACAATTTAAAACTCATTATGAAATTTTTCTTCCAAAAATGTTTTAACGCGCGGAAATCAAAACACACTTTGGGCCCGACATATGACAAAAACATTTTCAGATACAAAACACTTTCAGTTATTAATTAGCACTCGACAGTGCTCAATCAGTACATAAGCAGAAAGGCAAGACCCAACTGGGCTTGATGCCATTTCTGAACACAATTCAGTAATCAAAATCTCAATACACTTTAACATTTATTAAGCTAGGGCCCACCAAACAAAACACTGAACTCATGCAGATGTGACGACACCGATCCCGACCCGCCACTCGCCTTGCTTGCTTAACGATCATACTCCGTTAGTCTAATCGGGTACTCTTCGATTCTGAAAAATAGATGCAATGTTGGGTGAGTTTGCGAACTCAATGAGAAACCATCATCGATGGTTCACCCAACTCATGCATTCACAATTCATATACACACTGAATCACATATTCACACTTTCATATATTCACATGCATTCAATTTCACTTTCACACAGTTCACTTTAGATCATTTACATATGCAATATGCATGCGACACTTTCAGTTTCATTTCATTGTTGTGACCGAGCGCAATCAGAAATCAGTAATCACAATTTTGGCAAGTAGGAGGGCCATCTGGGTATGCACTACTGCATACTCACATTAGGGATAGGAGAGCCCGCTGGGTATGCACTAATCCCTTTCACATAATAGGACCCCACACCCCACCCGTAGGTGTTTGCAAGTTTTACTGCGGCGTGTGTTTGCGGGTTTTACCGCTGCGTCCTCAAATATACAGTGGCGTCTTGGGTCAACAACTATCATTATCTGATCATTTAATTATGCATGAGTGCATATGTCATTCACATTTCACAGTCATATCTCATTTCTTCGGACCTTTAGTCCGGTATTTCGATCATATACATATCTCAATTATTTCACTAACACTTTTACAATTCGATTCACTATTGCATTTATGCACATTTATTCACATTTGCACTTCCATATCTCATCCAATATTTGAACACCCATGGTTCAAATCAATCAAAATGATCACACATATCCATCCGTATCTCCACATGGCATATGTACACAAAATATAACACATATAGGTTGAGAAACCAACTAGGTTACTCACCGCACTTCCGAGCTACAGACACGGAAGTCTCAAAGATCGCCGTGGAATTGCTCCATCGGTGCCTTTAAAACAATCGGAAAAATCGAATATCACTCATCGCACAATTTCCAATATTCAAAATGCAAATATAGCAAATACATCGAGTAATCGTACATGTTATGACATTCCCTAAATTTTCCCAATTCGATCACTTTCACTCAAATTCATAGCAAAATCCAATTACCATAAGTCAATAGACTAATATCCAATTCTCTGCAGTCACCTTCCAATTAAAATCACAATCACTATTTATTGTCACTAGATTCCCATAATCATCGAATTAAAATCTGAAATTCCATCTTATCAATTCAAATTCTTAATCTCTAAATTCCAATTAATCCCTTAGAAAACAATTCAATTGAAATCAAATCTAAAATTCATTACTTGTAACAATCATCTAAAAAAATCACTTCATTTCATTCTCCCAGATTGAAATTCCTAGTCTCAGAAATTCAATTGATCCATAGCCAATCCATTAGAAACTAATCCTCCAAATTCATAATCTCCATATAGAATTTAATCCATAGGTAATTGAACTATCAAATTGCTAGATCCCCATAATTTAAAACCTCAAAAATCTCATTTTGGAAAAATCAGCATTCCTCGCCGCGGCATCAGATCCTTCGCCGCGGCGAGTACCCATTCTCGCCACGTTCGCAGCGACGTAACTCGCCTTTACCGCGGCGAACCGCGCGCTTCGTCGAGGGGTACGCACCGCCTATGCTGCGACGTGCTCCTTTCTTCCTCGCCGCGGCGTGTTCTTTATGCGTCGCGGCGTGCAACAACGAACACGCCCAGAAAACCGAAATTTCAGATTTCAGATTCAACTCCATCCAAATCCATTCTAAACACTCCCAATTAGTTTCATACACTATACTGAACTCATTTCTAACCTCAAAACTATCTAAAACTTATTATTCATCAAAATCCCAAATCAAACTCAACATTTTCTCAAAAACCCTAACATCCGAAATTTTCAAATTCTCTAAACAATTTCTCACTAAATTTCTTGTTTAATCAAAAGATTAAACACATAAATAAGCAATAACTTACTTGATTCAAGCTTTAAACCTTTCCAAATCACCAAGAAATCCACGCATGGGAAGAAGAAGATCAAAGCAATTTCTCCATAACAGAAGCAAGCATCGTCAAATTTCAAAGGCTTAAGTTATATATATACTGAATACCTTAAGACTTGTTTGGCAATTAATTGCCACCAGTCCAAATCGAACAACCTCAATCCAATTTCTGATTCCAATTTCTCCCAATACGCAATAACAATTAATAATAAATCCTAAAGTCATAATTCAACTTGCCTCATATCAATTGCCAATCAATCACGGACCTGGAATCCGGTTTATCAGTCAATATACCATTTTTCCAGTCCGGACTCGATTCTCTAAAAATTCCAGAAAAATTTTCATAAATTCACAAAATTAGGAATTGCATATTCCTACACTCTAATCTCATAATTCAGTTCTCTAAATTCAAATTTTCTCATTCCAATTCATATACAAAACTCATTTATACACTTTTCGCACAAATTTTCAATTTCCACAATTCAATCGGGAAATGTCATACATGTACGCATATTCATATACCTATGCTATCAATAATCATTTACCGATGACTATAGAAACTATAATGCATGAAGAATTCACATTTGCCTGTACTTTAACCTGACCCGATCCAATTTACAAATATACCCGTCACTTCGGTAACGGGATGTTACAATTCTCCCCTCCTAATAAAAAATTTCGTCCTCAAAATTTCACATACGATCGATTAGGAAGTCGGGAGATTTATTCCGATCACTATAACACTGTTTTCCCTCTATATCAATACAGAATTCTATTTATGCCAATTCACTGAAATTTATACAATCAATTACCTCTTTTTCCTTTCTCAATTTCCACACTGTATTCACTATTCTTTATTTTAATCCAATCATACACACATCCGATCATACCAATATTCCTTATCTCTGTTCATATAACACTTTACAAATCCCAATCACTCTTTTAATTTTACACTAACTTCTATTTACAGCACAATCACATCTATTTACAGCACAATCACATCGATGCCGCTTATAACAAATTTATTTTCTCCCAATTTTACCTTTATTCTCAATCTAAATGTATCTTGATCGAGGCGATACACTTCAAAACATTTCATTAATCAATTATCAGATCACATCACTATATGGTTCAAACACCAATTTCATACGATGCCAGCAACCTCGATAAAAACCAATTCGATTCATCGTCATTTACTATGTTTCACAATTTCTATTTCAGATTCATTTCACCTGATTTACACAATCTCTAATAGCGCACACTTTTGACCCCTTATACACTTTTCAACTGGAAATACCAATACAATTAATATACTCTCTATCAATGTGAATTTTACATCAATCTCATATCCTTATGAATTCCACAATATCGATTTCACATTTATCTCCAACGATCAAGTCATTGGTTATTCACACAAACAATTACTCGATGTCACACTCTACTTTCTATCACCCTTCCAATACACTCTTATTAGAACATAAAGCTTTAATCATTTCGCACAATTCCTCTTACAATTCCTTAAGTGGTATCACCCACATTTAAGTAATTGATCTTAACAATTAAATTTCCTCAACGGTCAAATTCATTTTCTAAATCCACAATTCTGTTTTGTCAAATTCTTTCACACATACACACATCTGATTCGGAATACCAATTGCCCATAATGCTTTCTTCTTGTCCCTTACTGGTTCGACAGATCGCGTTTACTATAACAACAGGTTTAATAACCTTATCTCTCTCAAAATTGAAATTTTCTGTCATCACATTTTCCAATTCAATACTTCACATTGCAATACTATTAGATTCTAAAATACTCAAACACATAATTCTGTTCAAATCTTTCAAATTCACGAAATACCTCAATCGCATAATCCTTTTCACTGTTTTTAAATTCACCAATATCTCAACCATTATCACTTTGCGTATCCATAGATACATCTAAACACATTTCTGTACAAATAGGGACTCCAAAATTTTTTTTCAAACAAATATCCAGTACATATTTATCAATGATCAAATCACAATTTGACCCTTGAAATTATATTTATCCCTATGCACATAAAACCACTTTATACTATGCATCATAGCCCCTTTTTTTTTGGGACACTTTGATAAGTATTACAAATTCTTCAAATGTCTCGTATACACATGTCCCTTACAAATTCCTCAATTGTGCCAATTCATATATTCCATTTTTCAAATACATTTGATTGATCATCTACGCTTATAATCATTATACACTCTAAACACAATTGAGACATTTTACCTTTCAGCAGCATAATAAACCCCTCATACTCATGATCACTTCGTATAATTTTCTAATTACCGATTGTCTCCAGTGAGGAACAATTTTCTTATAACTTTCTCAGTTTCATCAGAATATATTTTGACATCTGCTTCTTTACACTAATTTCTCCACATAATTCACTTTATTTACCATCATTTCAAACTAGGTCGATGACACATTTTATCAAATACACTTGTACTTTTCGAACACTTTTTTTTTCACCAATATTTGCAAATTGATATTTTCCCCAATTACGCAACTAATATCTCTTCACTATTCAATAATCCTATTACACAGTCACATTCTTCACCTTAGCATAATACACATCCTTTCAGTCACATATTTTATTTCTAACTCTTGAGTCTCCAGCAGGATTTGGACTCCCAATAAACACTTTTCATTCATTTCCAATTTATCTCAGATTTATCTCTTAATCAATAATTCGTCCAATTAAATCATCTAATCAACTTAACCCAATTTAGGGAAACTCTTCTTTGAAAGAAGGTTTCTATCTATCTTTATCAATACCACTTATGAAATTCCTAATCAACAACAATCGTCACATTCCTTGCCAGACATTCGCAATGCCTTATGAAATCACTTTTAACTATACTCATACTATCCCATATGAATCAGTTATGCCTCAATTCATATAAATCAGAACATCCTTTTAAATACTACACATTGAGGTACGTACCATCAAAATCATTTCATCGACATCAAGAGACAAGTGTAACATAATTCACCAATTAATCGCTTACACTATCCAATCTATGACTCCATTCATATCCAGTTTACAATCTTAATTCATTTCAATAAATCACTATAGGCATTTTCACTTTTTACTCTAACTCACAATGATCTTTAATCATAAAACTATGACTGGCGGTTCTCTACTGACTCACCAATTGATTCCGATATCATTCCCATAGGCTTCATATTTTCACTTACTGTGATGTATTCTCATCATCAGGTGTGCATTCACATAGGCAATTCAACTCATCCTTGATAACCTTTTTCATCTACCCTTACCATTGTCGTACATTTCAATCTTTTTCATTATTGATTCATACTTATAAATTTTCATTCTCAAATCAATATCACAGTTATGCAATTATTCTCGATTTCCTCACTTAACACATTCTGAATTTAAGTCACAAATCCCTATTCATAACTCTTATTACTGAAATCAAACCCAATTGTATTCTCTATAATTCGCAGAACATTTTAATTCCATTCACTTTGTTTATACACTGTCAATCTTACCAATTTTATCATATCGCTATTTCCCTTTATCAATTTACCACTATACATTCATATCTATTTTCCATCCCAAGATACATTCCAATATAGCATGATGTTGCTGTCATAACATATTCACTAATACCAATACACTAAATCCTCATTTTCAAATCGAACCATACACTTTTTCTTATTTCACAACATTCCCAATTTCCTTTTATCACATTCTCACATATCATCTTTTCCTCACTATTTCTCATCACTTAAACACTAGTATGCAGCTCATGTATGAGACTCATATGCTAGGCGGGGATCGATTGTCACTATCTGCCAATGACATGACTTAAATGTATGCAATTTGACACACTTTTCAGAAAACCCATGTAAGATTGTACTTCTGGGCTCTGATACCACAAATGTAGCACCCCAACTACCGCGAGACCTGAACCCGACATCTACAGTGACATCCGAGCCCGTGACCCGCGAGGGTGGCATGTTAGAGCAGTCAATCACAATTTAAAACTTGTTATGAAATTTTTCTTCCAAAAACGTTTTAACACGCAGAAATCAAAACACACTTTGGGCCCGACATATGACAAAAACATTATCAGATACAAAACACTTTCAGTTATTAATTAGCACTCGACAGTGCTCAATCAGTATATAAGCAGAAAGGCATGACCCAACTGGGCTTGATGCCATTTTTGAACACAATTCAGTAATCAAAATCTCAATACACTTTTACATTTACTAAACTAGGGCCCACCAAACAAAACACTGAACTCATGCAGATGTGACGACACTGATCCCGACCCGCTACTCTGCCTTGCTAGCAACGATCATACTCCCGTTAGTCTAACGGGGTACTCTTCAGTTCCTGAAAAATAGATGTAATGTTGGGTGAGTTTGCGAACTCAATGAGAAACCATCATCGATGATTCACCCAACTCATGCATTCACAATTCATATACACACTAAATCACATATTCACACTTTCATATATTCACATGCATTCAATTTCACTTTCACACAGTTCACTTTAGATCATTTACATATGCAGTATGCATGCGACACTTTCAGTTTCATTTCATTGTTGTGACTGCCTTAATCGTAAATCAATAATCACATTTACGGCAAGTAAGAGGGCCCTCTGGGTATGCACTATCGCCCACTCACATTAGGGATAGGACAGACCCATTGGTATGCACTAATCCCTTTCACATAACAGACCCCACACCCCACCCGTAGGTGTTGCGAGTTTCTTGCGGCGTGTGTTTCTTGGGTTTACACAAGGCGTCCTCAAATATCTGATGGCATCTCGGGTCAACAACTATCATTATCTGATCATTTAATTATGCATGAGTGCATATGTCATTCACATTTCACAGTCATATCTCATTTCTTCGGACCTTTAGTCCGGTATTTCGATCATATACATATCTCAATTATTTCACTAACACTTTTACAATTCGATTCACTATTGCATTTATGCACATTTATTCACATTTTGCACTTCCATATCTCAATCCAATATTTCGAACACCCATGGTTTGAAATCAATCAAAACAGTCACACATATCCATCCGTATCTCCACATGGCATATGTACACAAAATATAACACATATAGGTTGAGAAACCAACTAGGTTACTCACCTGCACTTCCGAGCTACAGCCTGGAAGTCTCAGCACTGCCCGTGGAATTGCTCCATTGGTGCCTTTAAAACAATCAGAAAAATCGAATATCACTCATTGCACAATTTCCAATATTCAAAAATGCAAATATAGCAAATACACTGAGTACTGTATATGTTATGACATTCCCTAAATTTTCCCAATTCGATCACTTTCACTCTAATTCATAGCAAAATCCAATTACCATAAGTCAATAGACTAATATCCAATTCTCTGCAGTCACCTTCCAATTAAAATCACAATCACTATTTATTGTCACTAGATTCCTATAATCATCGAATTAAAATCCAAATTCCATCTTATCAATTCAAATTCTTAATCTCTAAATTCCAATTAATCCTTAGAAAACAATTCAATTGAAATCAAATCTCAAATTCATTACTTGTAACAATCATCTAAAAAATCACTTCATTTCATTCTCCTGATTGAAATTCCTAGTCTCAGAAATTCAATTGATCCATAGCCAATCCATTAGAAACTAATCCTCTAAATTCATAATCTCCATATAGAATTTAATCCATAGGTAATTGAACTATCAAATTCCTAGATCCCCATAATTTAAAACCTCAAAATCTCATTTGGAAAATCATCATTCCTCGCACAAGATCGATCCTTCGCCATGGCGAGTACCCATTCTCGCCACGTCAGCGCGGCGAATCACAAGCTTCGTCATGACGACGCGACTGCGTATCTTTGACGTGCTTCTTTCTTCCTCGCACAAGCACCTTCCACGCACGTCACGGCGTGCGAAACATTTCTGAAATGCTCGCCGCGGCGTGCAACAACGAACACGCCCAGAAAACCCAGAAATTTCCAGATTTCTCAGATTCAACTCCATCCAAATCCATTTTAAACACTCCCAATTAGTTTCATACACTATACTGAACTCATTTCTAACCTCAAAACTATCTAAAACTTATTATTCATCAAAATCCCAAATCAAACTCAACATTTTCTCAAAACCCTAACATCAAAACTTTCAAATACTTTAAACAATTTCTCACTAAATTTCTTGTTTAATCAAAAGATTAAACACATAAATAAGCAATAACTTACTTGATTCAAGCTTTAAACCTTTCCAAATCACTAAGAAATCCACATGAGGAAGAAGAAGATCAAAGCAATTTCTCGAGCGAAGCAAGCATCGTCAAATTTCAAAGGCTTAAGTTATATATATCTTGAATACCTTAAGACTTGTTTGGCAATTAATTGCCACCAGTCGAGATCGAACAACCTCGATCAATTTCTGATTCCAATTTCTCCCAATACGCAATAACAATTAATAATAAATCCTAAAGTCATAATTCAACTTGCCTCATATCAATTGCCAATCAATCACGGACCCGAATCGGTTTATCGGTCATTATACCATTTTTTATCGGTGGGACTCGATTCTCTAAAATTCCGAAAAATTTTCATAAATTCACAAAATTAGGAATTGCATATTCCTACACTCTAATCTCATAATTCAGTTCTCTAAATTCAAATTTTCTCATTCCAATTCATATACAAAACTCATTTATACACTTTTCGCACAAATTTCCAATTTCCACAATTCAATCGAGAAATGTCATACATGTACGCATATTCATATACCTATGCCATCAATAATCATTTACCGATGACTATAGAAACTATAATGCATGAAGAATTCACATTTGCCTGTACTTTAACTGAAGATCCAATTTACAAATATACCGTCACTTGATAGCAGGATGTTACATCGATGAGGAACAATTTTCTTATAACTTTCTCGGTTTCATCGAATATATTTTGACATCCTTCTTTACACTAATTTCTCCACATAATTCACTTTATTTACCATCATTTCAAACTAGGTCGATGACACATTTTATCAAATACACTTGTACTTTCCGAACATTTTTTCACCAATATTCGCAAATTGATATTTTCCCCAATTCTTAACTAATATCTCTTCACTGTTCAATAATCCTATTACGGTCACATTCTTCACCTTAGCATAATACACATCCTTTCAATAACATATTTTATTTCTAACTCTTGAGTCTCCACTAGGATTTGGACTCCCAATAAACACTTTTCATTCATTTCCAATTTATCTCAGATTTATCTGTTAATCAATAATTCGTCCAATTAAATCATCTAATCAACTTAACCCAATTTAGGGAAACTCTTCTTTGAAAGAAGGTTTCTATCTATCTTTATCAATACCACTTATGAAATTCCTAATCAACAACAATTGTCACATTTCTTGCCATACATTCGAAATGCCTTATGAAATCACTTTTAACTATACTCATACTATCCCATATGAATCAGTTATGCCTCAATTCATATAAATCAGAATATCCTTTTAAATACTACACATTGAGGTACGTACCATCAAAATCATTTCATCGACATCAAGAGACAAGTGTAACATAATTCACCAATTAATCGCTTACACTATCCAATCTATGACTCCATTCATATCCAGTTTACAATCTTAATTCTTTTCAATAAATCACTATAGGCACTTTCACTTCTTACTCTAACTCACAATGATCCTTAATCATAAAAACTATGACTGGCGGTTCTCTACTGACTCACCAATTGATTCCGATATCATTCCCATAGGTTTCATATTTTCACTTACTGTGATGTATTCCTATCATCAGGTGTGCATTCACATAGGCAATTCAACTCATCCTTGATAACCTTTTTCATCTACCCTTACCATTGTCTTACATTTCAATCTTTTTCATTATTGATTCATACTTATAAATTTTCATTCTCAAATCAATATCATAGTTATGCAATTATTCTCGATTTCCTCACTTAACACATTCTGACTTTAAGTCACAAATCCCTATTCATAACTCTTATCACTGAAATCAAACCCGATTGTATTCTCTATAATTCACAGAACATTTTAATTCCATTCACTTTCCTTATACACTTTCAATCTTGCCATCTTTCACATACCTTCATACTTTTCCTATACATGTTCACATCTATTTCACATCCACAGATTGTTCCTATATCATTCTAATGTTGTATTTCATAATACGCCCATCAGTACAAATACACTAACTCTCCAATTATTATATCATACCATATACTCGTTCTTATTTCTTGATTTCCACCCACAACTTTCATTTATCACATTTTCCATATCATCTTTTCCTCACTATTTCTAACCACTTAAACACTAGTACAGGCTCATGTATGAGACTCATATGCTAGACTGGGGATCAGTTGTCACTATCTGGCAATGACATGACTTAAATGTATGCAATTTGACACACTTTTCAGAAAGCCCATGTAAGATTGTATACGGGCTCGATACCACAAATGTAGCACTTAACTCCATGAGACCCGAACCCGACATCTCTGATGACATCCGAGCTCGTGACCATGAGGTGGCATCTAAATGATCAAACACAATTAAAACTCGTTATGAAATTTTTCTTCCAAAATGTTTTAACGCGTGGAAATCAAAACACACTTTGGGCCCGACATATCACCAAAAACATTTTCTGATACAAAACACTTTCAGTTATTAATTAGCACTCGACAGTGCTCAATCTGTTAGGCCTCGATTTGTAATAAGCATGCTTAAATTTTTTTTTAGGCCTGTTTAAATTATTTTGAGATTTTAGTTTGATCATGTTAATTTGGTTGGAATAAATTGAGGATTTTATTGTGTAGGTTATGAGTATTACATGAAGGGATTTAGTAAAATTCGATTTGTTGAGTAATTTTTGATTTGTGATGTATTGTGAGTATTAAAAGGAATTATATGAATTGAGGGTTTTATTGGTTTAGGCTAATAAAGATAAACTGGAGGAATTGAGAGTTTTATGCATTATTAGAATTTTAATAATAATAAGTTGAATTGAAAGAGCAATTAGGAATTAAATATGTTTTAAGGCTTAAGGTATGTTAGGTGGGCTTTTAGCCCTTTTTAATTGTTATCAAAAAGAAAGAAAGGAATGAAAGCAAGTGGGCTAAGGTCCATTTAAATTGCAATGTAATGAAATGAAAAAAAAAGAAAGAACTTGCATGATGGTTGTTAGGAAGCCCAAGCCCACGAATTTTTAAGTTCGAAGGAGGGAAAGATTGAAATTTGATAAACGTTTAAGTGTTTAGGAGGGAAAGAAGGAACTTGGGCTTAAGTATGGGGTTAAGTTAAGAAAAAAATATCCTAAGGCTTGTGAGAATAAGGAAGCAAATGGGCTAGGGTTTTGGTTTGGGTCCATTTAAGTTAAGATTAAAATGATAGAAGGGAGAATGAAAGAGTGAAGCAAATGAGTGTAGCCGTATGAGAGAAGGGATGAGCCATGAACTTTCAAGTGACTTACTAAAATGACGTAGTTTTAGTGTAGGCTTTACAAGTTAGAACTTAGTTTTACCCTAAGGCATTAAGAAACTCACGAAACCCTCTAAGGAAAAGAAGAGATTTACGAAAGTTCATCCAAGGAGAAAACAAGAAGGAGATTCGGCTAGTTAAAGGAGAAAGGAAGAGAGCGTCGATTCTTCCAAGAAAAGAGAGAGAGTTCGGCTAGGAGAAGAAGGAGAGAAGAAGAAAGTCGTGGGTTTCATCTTGAGGTAGGAATTTTCGAATTTTGTTGGGTTTGTTGATAGGTTTCTCTTCTCTTACTTATAAATGGTGAATTAAGTTCATGTTGTTTTAAAATTCCAGCATATGTCCTTGTTGTAAATTCATGGTTTTTCTTAGAGTTTTGCCTCTCATGTTATACATGGTGGTTGAAGAATGATTAAGGAAGGTATAGTAGAGTTAGATGGGTTTTAAATCAAGATTTGCATTCATTATCAATTTTCCAGCATTGTGAGCTTAGGTGAAATCATGACTTTTTGTGGGATTTTTCCCATTTTAGTTAGTTATTTAGATGAATTGTGATGTGGATAGCTTAATTAAGGTTTAAGTGAAGTTAGGTAAGTTTAAATCTAAGTTTTTCAATAAAATTCCAGCATTTGTCCACTTTTGTTAATTCATGGTTTATGTTATCATGGTGGTTTGAATGAAAGATTGGCGAAGGAAAAGAAAAGAACATGCTTTAAGCTTTCATGGAGGCTTACCAAAATCTGATTTTTGTGAGGTTCATATAGGTAAGAGATTTTCCAAAATTTGTTGGCTATTGAGTCGGTAACGGGTTATAAGAGTTCATAAGGAATCATGTGTACGTTTCGAGGGAATATGTATAAGTAGTTGGGTTCCGGATTCGGGATCCAACACAATCAGTACATAAGCAGAAAGGCATGACCCAACTGGGCTCGATGCCATTTCTGAACACAATTCAGTAATCAAAACTCAATACACTTTTACATTTATTAAGCTAGGGCCCACCAAACAAAACACTGTACTCATGCAGATGTGACGACACTGATCCCGACCCGCTACTCTACCTCGCTAGCAACGATCATACTCCCGTTAGTCTAACGGGGTACTCCTCAGTTCCTGAAAAATAGATGCAATGTTGGGTGAGTTTGCGAACTCAATGAGAAACCATCATCGATGATTCACCCAACTCATGCATTCACAATTCATATACACACTAAATGTAACACCCCACACCCGTCCGACCCGAACCCGATATCGTTGGTGATATCCGAGCCCGTGTCCCACGAGAGTGGCGTACTACATCAGTCGATTTAAAATTCAGTATACACTTTTTTTTTTCTTTTTTTTTGTAGCCATTAACTCCACGTTCACACGGCAAACACAGTAAGTAAATAAAATCCGTGTTTAATAGAATCCCGTTTCAGTTATTATAGTCATCCAGTCATAATTACAATCAGTCAATGCAGTAAAATATTACTATCACAATGGCTCAAGAAAATACAATGCCTTGTTATACGTTGATTGCGAATACAATTTACTAAAACACTAATGCGATACCTAACCGATCCCGACCTCTAACCTTTACTCGTCTACGATGAGACATACTCCGTGTCAGCGGGGTATTCTTCAGACCTGAAAATAGATGCAAATTTTGGGTGAGTTTTGCGAACTTAGTGAGAAACCATCATCGATGGTTCACTCAAATCATGCATTACGCCCATGGCGTGCAAGACAAGATAATCATCAATTACCAATAAGCAATCATTAACCATATCCAAAGAATGATGAAACCATTCACGATAATTCATGCCATTACAAAAGCAATACATGTCACAAGCGGTCATTTATGCGAATGCAATGCATATGTGACTCTTTCGATTATTGAGATTGTGCCCAAGTGCTCATCGGTGTTGATGGGACGCGTCGAGATTTCTCCCTCGGGCTCGAGGTCGGTCGATAAAGATGAGAGCTCAAGCTCTTATCGGTAATAATAGCGACTTAGGGCACGTCCATTATCGATCATGCAATTATGCATGCGATGCGAGATCGATAAATGTACGGTGTTTGGCTATAAAGCCCGGTGTATCGGTGAATCCACGATATGGCTATAAAGCCCGGTATAGCGATGTTGATATAATGGCTATAAAGCCCGATCTACCAATATCGGTATCATTGATGCGGTAAAATCATATAATACAATCATCCACTTTTATACATGCGAAATCATACAATTCACCTTTGCACGTAATTCACGTTAAGCATGTACACAACCAGAAATTTGAGAAACCAACTAGGTTACTCACCTATTACTTCGAGCTAATGCGGAAAGCCTCTGTGACGTCGGTCAATCGACGCTCAATTGGGCCTCTATATGAATAAGAAAAATACGAGTCACTAAATATGAAATTTGTGCTCATGTTGATGAAATATGCATGTTCATGAATTCCCGGTCCTAATTCAATATTTTCCCATAATAAAATTCTGTCAAAAATTAGAAATCCATAGGCGCTGACGGTGCGCAATTCGGACCTCTATAGGTCCTCAATTAAATAAAACAGTGTTTACATGTTCCGTCAATAGGGGCTACGTCAAATTCCGTCTAAAATTCCCGTTTCTCATAATATGAAATTAAATGTTCAACGAATCCGATGCCTCTGGAATCAGGTCAATCGGACGTCGGACGGAAAGAAATTGACAAAAGAACACTTGTACCATTTAATATCAAAATAATAATAAAAAATAAAATAAATAAATATATATATATATCGGAAGCGCCCGCCTCGTGGGGGCGAGACGCCGCCCTCATGAGGCTGATTTACCTCGTTTAAATCACGAGGCGGCGCGCCTCGCGACCGTCCCGTTAATCTCGCCCTCGCGAGGCGAGATGTTGCCCTCGCGAGACGCGAGTTTCCCCTACTTCTGCCTTGCCCTTTTTTCCAAATTTCAATCCCAATTTCCAACTACTCTAATTCTTAGCACACAAATCAGAAAAATACCCACTATACCTCATTGGAAAGCTTATGAAAAGCTCTACAATTCTCAAGAAGACCATAAAAATCAATTCCAACCCTAAGGGTGTCAAATATCCCATCAAACCTTCTGCCTACTCCAATCCCATTAAAACAGAACAGTACATTTCAAATTTAATAACTCTCATTCTGTTCAGTCAAAAATTGCACAATAACTATGTTCATCAAGGTCACAATGTTATATCTAACTTTCATGAACAACTAAAAATCCAATTCCATTGTTAACTTGGTCAAATAATTCAATCAATGATGCTGTCCCTGAAATCATCCAATATGAGCAGTAATCTTACAAGAAGCATAACTTCCAGTATATAAGTCAATAAAATCAGAACTTTATATCCTTGTAAAGATAACATCATAAACTTCATTTTTCATGAAGCACTCAACCTCCAATTCAATCTCTAACAATTTCAAAACTGTTATGGAAGTTTCTGTTATCATCAGCCATTCATAACCTAATGTAGGATCAGTTTTTGAAAAATCATATCTCCCAATTCTGAATTCTAAAAATTACATACCAAATATCAATTTCAAGATAATCTCTTCCTCTACAACTTTTCAGAAGCTCACTCACACCAATTCAGTCCACATAAAATGTTAAAATTGCCTCAAATCAGTAAACTCACAAAATCACACTTAAACTAGGTTTCATCCAAAATGCTCAAAACCAGCCATTAGTAATCAATTCATATCTCCCAATATATAATTCCAAAATAGCAAGATCGGTAGCAATGGAAAGATAATCAAATATTCTACAACTTCCATGAAGACCATTCTCCCTAATTCCATCTCAATTAATTCATAAAAATCAACAAAACTCAGATGTCATGGTTGCGGTTACTGTTCACAGGCAATGGAACAGTAACTTTCCATCAAAATTTCACCCTCTATCATTGAAATTCAATAACACCTATTTCACACTAAATTGAAGCCAACATCCCAAAGTTTCAGTGGCCACTAACCTTACCTCATTTGCATTTCTACACATTAAGTTATGAATAAAACAGTAACATCACTTATAATTCCAATTTTCCAGATTTAAGGTTAACCTTAGTTCAACCACTTCCAATTCCTTTTTCACATCACTAGACATCAAAATAAATACAAATTAAATATTACTCCAGTCATAAATATACTAGGGTTAATACTGAAAATTTACAGCATTAAATTCCTCCATTCAAAGACTCAAATAATTATCCCTATTCAATTCAAAATCAAACCATATCATTACTTTCAATTCAGTCATCACTTAGCTTTATGCCCCTTACTTTAATCATAATAATCAACACTTTAATGTCTACATGAACCTTATACATGCTTTAAATCCTTATATTAACTACCCCCATACTATCATGACATTTATTTCCATGTAAAAACAACATTTAAAACTCAAACCTTAAATAACAACTTACCTAATTCAAACCCTCCTTCAAACCTTCAACAACCACTTTCTAACTTCTACACCAAAGTATCAACCCCCTTCCCTTCTCAAATATACTCAAGACTCATCTTCTAGCTTTGAGGGAATCAAAGAGAGGAGCTTGAAGTTATGGAGAAAGATGAGAAGAGAGCAAAATCGATGGTTTAAAAGAAGAGTTGGTTTTTGTGTGTTTCGGATGGCTATACATAAGGCACAAAATCATCTTTCCTTCCTTCTTTCAACACATGTCCGAGAGAGCAATGAGAGGGTGCACTAATGTTGCTTTTAAATGGCAAAATTTGATTGGTTTCAAATTCAAAGAAAAGTCAAATTATACTTGTTTAATCCAGTCCAAAATTTTACTCCATTTCACTCCAATGGCCCTACTTTCAGTCCCAAAATAAAATACCCAATATTACAAGATGTCGTGGTAGCAATTTTTGTTCTGAGAATCGACAGGTTAGCATTAATTGGCGATTTATCGATCCAGAAATTTCAATTATTTTTACGAGAATTAATGAAATTCCTAAAATTATAAAGCAGTGTGATGCACTCCAAATAATTTTTCAATCACGAAAATCACCTTTTCTACTCCAAAACAAGTTTAGGCTGCGATTCTGGCGATTTTGCGGTCAGGAATTTTCTCCGGAAAATTCCAGAAAAATTCTATAAATCCCAAAAATGTAAAAGCGCTTAATAGCGCTTTTCGAACAATTTTTTAAATCCCATAACCACGTTAATCACAATAAAATACCGTTAGGCCCAATTACGGAATGTCATGAATGCATTTATTTGTAATTCCATGTACACAATTGATATGTGTATCAATCCTATTATCATGAACAGTTCTAAATATTCCTATTAGTCCCATCCTATGCCAAGTTTACTATTTTACCCATCCAGGAGGGGGTGGGATGTTACAATTCTCCCCTCCTTATAAGAATTTCGTCCTCGAAATTCCCAGTCAACGGTTCACTATGACAATAATCATATGAGTCTATATATCCTATACACTTTTCCACTTAATAATTCACTTATCGAGTGATCACTATAACCACTCTCGATCGTGGTTCGATTCTTGATTTGGCTAACTCGTTATCACTTAGTACGAACTGATTTAACAAGACTATCGATTGACGTTCTCATTTTTCTTAGTTATTTCACTTGCCATGTCTAAGATAGTCACTACCTTTGGTTACAGTATCTAATACTTTTTCCCCAATGCCATATAGTCCAATTTTTTGTTCCATTGAGTACGTTTCCATTTCTTTGGTACCTCCCTTAACCACATCAGGGACGATTTACATTCCTTGGGTACCAATACAGTGACACTTAATTCCACTTCACTATAATCAGTAACAATATACCTAATGCAGTCATTTATCCTATGTCATTCACTTTATATTCAAAATCGATTCTCGTAAGACAAATCAATATTCTATAGTATTCACACACTTTATCCGGATATACAGTTTACTCTGTCTCATTTGTCCGATCCAAATTCCACTTTAGCTAACCATGCAGTCTTCCTAAGTCACTTTCCTTTTTCTCACACATTTTAGTCTCAAACCCATTACGGTCTTTAACTCCCAGAGAGGCATTGCGCGGTGTAAAGTATATATTCTCCAGTGAATCAAAACTCTATAACAAGAATATAATCAAACCGACATTCAACCTATAAACACTTGAGCCAAGAATCACTTCATTCTATACCTACAATTACTCAATTTCACTTTTCAAATATGCTGACTAGAATGTCTAACTTTGACAGTTCACTTTCTTGTTCTTATACCTTTTTACCGGGTACACTTACTTCTTCTTCAACTTTTGTTCACTATAGTTTTCCAATTCCATTCGTATATTCAAACTCATCATAAGATTTCCCCCCTTTACTTTCTGCACTATTTACCTTTTGTATCACTATTTTTTTTACAACTTCAATTTTCCAGAAACACTTCACAATTTCCCCTGATATGCTTGACATTCATTGAAAACCCCAATATCTGTAATTGATCTGTTCATTGCAGCATTGTCGTATTTATACCCGTCTCTTTCCTCAAATTAACCCAGTGTATCCTTATAGGAATCTACAGTCTCCAAGGCTTTCAATAATGAGAATGGCACTAATACCATTTATCACAGTCAGTTCAATTTATTTCATACTTGTTCCACATATTATCGCAGTTCAATACTCACTGCCCACTCTTCCAATGTATGAATATCATCAGTATCAGATTCCTCAATTAGTCCTATCGTTCTTTTTACTTTTCACTGTTCAACACTTCTAAACACATTCTATCTCTAATCACAGTTACTACCATTTGCTTACCTTGCATAATTCCCTATTAGGGTCTTATTGACGTTACCATACATCGTTTACCCTTTTCATTGAGTCCACAATCAGTGTATCTGCAATTTCTTTATGAAGGTGTCACTACATCACGTCATTGTCAGTTTCCCTTTTTGACCCTCTTGTCTCCATTCAGAGTTACTCTTTTCATTTCTCTTCTCATTTGTTTTCGTATCATTCCTATCAACATATGTTAATACCTTGTCATCTATATTTAAACCTCCAAAATTTTTCCATTTTATTTTAGTATCTCTCTTCTCAGTTCGGGACTCTTTTATTTTCCGTTTCAAATCTAGATTCCTCAACAGTTTTACATCATAACTGGAGATCGATTCACTTCACATTGCAATAGAATCACCTCAAATTAAAATCTCACTCATATGTAATTCTTTACATTTCTGTACATACAATGCAGATAATCTCAGTGATATGAGCTATGACCCAATTTCACTTTTAATTTTGTCACAAAAGTCTCATCAACCAATGATTATTCCTAATTGTGTTTCAATCCTTCTTCACTATCGTATAATCTCAATCAAGACACTCTTATGTCTTCATTTAACAGATCAGAACATTCCTTTCGCGAAGGTTCCTTGTGACAGTCACTTAAACACTTTCTTTACCACTTATTTAGTAATCTATACCAGAATCACTTTTCAGTTCCTCTCATACAGGGTACACTCAGTCCACCCTTGTCTTACTTTAACCTCTTAAGAACTTCACACTTATAATCACTCTAAACATTTACCGCCCGTTTCCTCTATGATTTCCATATATCTGTCACATACATTTCATTAGTCACAATCAACATTACCGTCTAATAGATATCCCTAACAGTAAATTGACTTAAAGACATTAACTCTTTTCATACACCACTATTGTGGTTTCATTCATTTCAAGATCTTTATTTCATTCTCACCATATCATTAAACTGTATGTCTCATTCCCTATCCGTTCGTGCGTAACTTGACCTTGTAAGGTCATAACAATTTGGCTTCTCATCTTATGATCTTTATTCCTTTTTTTTTTTAATTCTGTTTTCTGCTACTTATCTTCTATTTTCCTCAAATAGTTTATGATCGGGTGTTCACAGTCCCCAATACCCGACAAAATCATTGATACCACTCCATTTTATCTCTATCTATATCGTATCCATTTACCATTTTCGTGTCCATATACACCTAATTGGTATTTCCGATACACCGTCAAGAGAAATCATCTGTCATCTTTTCCTTTATGATTTTATCATACTAATTTCCAACCTCGAAGCACAATAGTCACATAATCATTTCCGTTTCAAGCATATGCGGTCCAAATCCTAATCATTTCACGAATTCTTCAGTTTATCAATACACTTTTATCTCACTCTAATAGGCACTGGGCATCTTATTTTATTTTATTTTTTTTTTCGATTCTTTCAGTTCTCGATAATCCGTTACAGTACTCTATTGGGCTTCTTTCCATCTCACTATCATCATCTACTTATAATATCTACTGATCTCTAACTCAAATACAGTGAATCAAAATATGCCCGATTGGACCATCAATATTTTACTCAATTTCAATATTTCCCTTTCATGACATATCTGATCGAATCGTAATTACCTAACCATCCGAGCTTTTAATCTCACTTAGATCTACTATAACCAATAAGCTTCCCATATCTCTAATGGACTTCTCCCAGTTCTCAACGTCTGCATTTTTCTGTCACCATAATATTATCAATTTAATTCGGAAATTCTTAATCAGTCTAGGCCAACACAGTCATTCGGCTATCACTTATAAGGGTTTCTAACCCAATACAATGTCAATCTTCTTATCCATTTTTCCTTTATCCTTTCCTAATTAATTATCCCCTTTTAGGGATTTTCACTCTAATCCAGTCTCACTCTTCTCTCACTTAGTCACTTGACACTTATGCACCCTTAGGCTTTATCTTCGTGCGACTCTGACTAGGGATCAGTTACCACGGTCTGCAACGACACAACTCAAATGCATGAAACCTATGTTCCAAACTGTGCCCAGATACATTACGTACTACTGGGCTCTGATACCACCTAAATGTAACACCCCACACCCGTCCGACCCGAACCCGATATCGTTGGTGATATCCGAGTCCGTGTCCCACGAGAGTGGCGTACTACATCAGTCGATTTAAAATTCAGTATACACTTTTTTTTCTTTTTTTTTGTAGCCATTAACTCCACGTTCACACGGCAAACACAGTAAGTAAATAAAATCCGTGTTTAATAGAATCCCGTTTCAGTTATTACAGTCATCCAGTCATAATTACAATCAGTCAATGCAGTAAAATATTACTATCACAATGGCTCAGTAAAAATACAATGCCTTGTTATACAGTGATTGCGGAATACAATTTACTAAAACACTAATGCGCATAACCTAACCGATCCCGACCTCTAACCTTTACTGCGTCTGGTGAGACATACTCCCGTGTCAACGGGGTATTCTTGAGACCAAAAATAGATGCAAATTTTGGGTGAGTTTTGCGAACTCAGTGAGAAACCATCATCGATGGTTCACTCAAATCATGCATTACGCCCATGGCGTACAGTACAGTACAGTAATCATCAATTACCAATAAGCAATCATTAACCATATCCAGTAACAGTAAACCATTCACAGTAATTCATGCCATTACAAAAGCAGTACATGTCACAAAATAGTCATTTATGCGAATGCAATGCATATGTGACTCTTTCCAGTTATTCAGTATTGTGCCCAAGTGCTCGGTCGATTGTTCGATGGGACGCGTCGTGATTTCTCCCCTCGGGCTCGAGGGCGGTCGACAAATATGAGAGCTCAAGCTCTTATCTCGGTAATAATAGCGACTTAGGGCACGTCCATTATCGATCATGCAATTATGCATGCGATGCGATATCGATAAATGTACAGTGTTTGGCTATAAAGCCCAGTGTATCAGTGAATCCACGATATGGCTATAAAGCCCAGTATAGCAGTGTTCAGTATAATGGCTATAAAGCCCAGTCTACCAATATCAGTATCATTCAGTACAGTAAAATCATATAATACAATCATCCACTTTTATACATGCCAGAAATCATACAATTCACCTTTGCACGTAATTCACGTTAAGCATGTACACAACCAGAAATTTGAGAAACCAACTAGGTTACTCACCTATTACTTCCGAGCTAATGCCGGAAAGCCTCTGTGACGTCGGTCAATCGACGCTCCAATTGGGCCTCTATATGAATAAGAAAAAATACGAGTCACTAAATATAAAATTTGTGCTCATGTTGATGAAATATGCATGTTCATGAATTCCCGGTCCTAATTCAATATTTTCCCATAATAAAATTCTGTCAAAAATTAGAAATCCATAGGCGCTGACGGTGCGCAATTCGGACCTCTATAGGTCCTCAATTAAATAAAACAGTGTTTACATGTTCCGTCAATAGGGGCTACGTCAAATTCCCGTCTAAAAATTCCCGCTTTCTCATAATATGAAATTAAATGTTCAACGAATCCGATGCCTCTGGAATCAGGTCAATCGGACGTCGGACGGGAAAGAAATTGACAAAAGAACACTTGTACCATTTAATATCAAAATAATAATAAAAAATAAAATAAATATATATATATATATATATACGAACGCCCTCCTCATGAGGCGAGACGCCCTCATGAGGCTGATTTACCTCGTTTCGTCGCGAGGGCGAGGCGTCGCCCTCGCGACCGTCCCGTTAATCTCGCCCTCGCGAGGCGAGATGTCGCCCTCGCGAGACGCGAGTTTCCCCTACTTCTGCCTTGCCCTTTTTTCCAAATTTCAATCCCAATTTCCAACTACTCTAATTCTTAGCACACAAATCAGAAAAATACCCACTATACCTCATTGGAAAGCTTATGAAAAGCTCTACAATTCTCAAGAAGACCATAAAAATCAATTCCAACCCTAAGGGTGTCAAATATCCCATCAAACCTTCTGCCTACTCCAATCCCATTAAAACAGAACAGTACATTTCAAATTTAATAACTCTCATTCTGTTCAGTCAAAAATTGCACAATAACTATGTTCATCAAGGTCACAATGTTATATCTAACTTTCATGAACAACTAAAAATCCAATTCCATTGTTAACTTGGTCAAATAATTCAATCAATGATGCTGTCCCTGAAATCATCCAATATGAGCAGTAATCTTACAAGAAGCATAACTTCCAGTATATAAGTCAATAAAATCAGAACTTTATATCCTTGTAAAGATAACATCATAAACTTCATTTTCATGAAGCACTCAACCTCCAATTCAATCTCTAACAATTTCAAAACTGTTATGGAAGTTTCTGTTATCATCAGCCATTCATAACCTAATGTAGGATCAGTTTTGAAAATCATATCTCCCAATTCTGAATTCTAAAATTACATACCAAATATCAATTTCAAGATAATCTCTTCCTCTACAACTTTTCAGAAGCTCACTCACACCAATTCAGTCCACATAAAATGTTAAAATTGCCTCAAATCAGTAAACTCACAAAATCACACTTAAACTAGGTTTCATCCAAAATGCTCAAAACCAGCCATTAGTAATCAATTCATATCTCCCAATATATAATTCCAAAATAGCAAGATCGGTAGCAATGGAAAGATAATCAAATATTCTACAACTTCCATGAAGACCATTCTCCCTAATTCCATCTCAATTAATTCATAAAAATCAACAAAACTCAGATGTCATGGTTGCGGTTACTGTTCACAGGCAATGGAACAGTAACTTTCCATGCAAAATTTCACCCCTCTATCATTGAAATTCAATAACACCTATTTCACACTAAATTGAAGCCAACATCCCAAAGTTTCAGTGGCCACTAACCTTACCTCATTTGCATTTCTACACATTAAGTTATGAATAAAACAGTAACATCACTTATAATTCCAATTTTCCAGATTTAAGGTTAACCTTAGTTCAACCACTTCCAATTCCTTTTTCACATCACTAGACATCAAAATAAATACAAATTAAATATTACTCCAGTCATAAATATACTAGGGTTAATACTGAAAAATTTACAGCATTAAATTCCTCCATTCAAAGACTCAAATAATTATCCTATTCAATTCAAAATCAAACCATATCATTACTTTCAATTCAGTCATCACTTAGCTTTATGCCCTTACTTTAATCATAATAATCAACACTTTAATGTCTACATGAACCTTATACATGCTTTAAATCCTTATATTAACTACCCCATACTATCATGACATTTATTTCCATGTAAAACAACATTTAAAACTCAAACCTTAAATAACAACTTACCTAATTCAAACCCTCCTTCAAACCTTCAACAACCACTTTCTAACTTCTACACCAAAGTATCAACCCCTTCCTTCTCAAATATACTCAAGACTCATCTTCTAGCTTTGAGGGAATCAAAGAGAGGAGCTTGAAGTTATGGAGAAAGATGAGAAGAGAGCAAAATCGATGGTTTAAAAGAAGAGTTGGTTTTGTGTGTTTTGGATGGCTATACATAAGGCACAAAATCATCTTTCCTTCCTTCTTTCAACACATGTCCGAGAGAGCAATGAGAGGGTGCACTAATGTTGCTTTTAAATGGCAAAATTTGATTGGTTTCAAATTCAAAGAAAAGTCAAATTATACTTGTTTAATCCGGTCAAAATTTTACTCCATTTCACTCCAATGGCCCTACTTTCAGTCCCAAAATAAAATACCCAATATTACAAGATCGGTGGTAGCAATTTTTGCTACTGAGAATCGAACAGGTTCGCCAATTGGCGATTTATCCGTCCGAGAATTTCCCAATTATTTTTCGAGAATTAATGAAATTCCTAAAATTATAAAACAGGTAACGATGCACTCCAAATAATTTTCAATCACGAAAATCACCTTTTCTACTCCAAAACAAGTTTAGGCGATTCGAGCGATTTTGCGGTCGGGAATTTTCTCCGGAAAATTCAGAAAAATTCCTATAAATCCCAAAAATGTAAAACGCTTAATAGCGCACTCAGAACAATTTTTTTAAATCCCATAACCACGTTAATCACAATAAAATACCGTTAGGCCCAATTACCGGGAATGTCATGAATGCATTTACTGTAATTCTATGTACACAATTGATACTGTGTATCAATCCTATTATGCATGAACAGTTCTAAATATTCCCTATTAGTCCCATCCTATGCCAAGTTTACTATTTTACCCATCCAGGAGGGGGTGGGATGTTACACTAAATCACATATTCACACTTTCATATATTCACATGCATTCAATTTCACTTTCACACAGTTCACTTTAGATCATTTACGTATGCAGTATGCATGCGACACTTTCAGTTTCATTTCATTGTTGTGACCGAGCATAATCAAATCGGTAATCACATTTTGGCAAGTAGGAGGGCCTACGGGTATGCACTATCGCCCACTCACATTAGGGATAGGAGAGCCCACTGGGTATGCACTAATCCCTTTCACATAATAGGACCCCACACCCCACCGTAGGTGTTTGCGAGGTTTTATCACGGCGTGTGTTATGGTTTTACCATGGCGTCCTCAAATATCTGATGGCGTCTCGGGTCAACAACTATCATTATCGATCATTTAATTATGCATGAGTGCATATATCATTCACATTTCACAGTCATATCTCATTTATTTCACTAACACTTTTACAATTCGATTCACTATTGCATTTATGCACATTTATTCACATTTTGCACTTCCATATCTCAATCCAATATTTCGAACACCCATGGTTCGAAATCAATCAAAACAGTCACACATATCCATCCGTATCTCCATATGGCATATGTACACAAAATGTAACACATATAGCTTGAGAAACCGACTAGGTTACTCACCTGCACTTCCGAGCTACAGCCTGGAAGTCTTAGCACTGCCCGTGGAATTGCTCCATCGGTGCCTTTAAAACAATTAGAAAAATCGAATATCACTCATTGCACAATTTCCAATATTCAAAAATGCAAATATAGCAAATACACTGAGTACTGTACATGTTATGACATTCCCAAAATTTTCCCAATTTGATCACTTTCACTCTAATTCATAGCAAAATCCAATTACCATAAGTCAATAGACTAATATCCAATTCTCTGCAGTCACCTTCCAATTAAAATCACAATCACTATTTATTGCCACTAGATTCCCATAATCATCGAATTAAAATCCGAAAATTCCATCTTATCAATTCAAATTCTTAATCTCTAAATTCCAATTAATCACTTAGAAAACAATTCAATTGAAATCAAATCTCAAATTCATTACTTGTAACAATCATCTTAAAAATCACTTCATTTCATTCTCCCAGATTGAAATTCCTAGTCTCAGAAATTCAATTGATCCATAGCCAATCCATAGGTAATTGAACTATCAAATTCCTAGATTCCCATAATTTAAAACCTCAAAAATCTCATTTTGGAAAAAATCAGCATTCCTCGTCATGATCGGATCCTTCGCAGTAGTACCCATTCTCGCCACTTTAGCGCGGAATAACTTTCGCCCATGGCGAATCGCATTGTCGTGGCGTCGCGATCACATCGCGCATGACGTGCTCTTTCTTTCTGCTTGCGCGCGCCTTCCGCGCACGTCGCGGCGTGCGAAGCATTTCTGAAATGCTCGCCGCGGCGTGTTCTTCATGCGCCGCGGCGTGCAACAACGAACACGCCCAGAAAACCCAGAAATTTCCAGATTTATCAGATTCTACTCCATCCAAATCCATTCTAAACACTCCCAATTAGTTTCATACACTATACTGAACTCATTTCTAACCTCAAAACTATCTAAAACTTATTATTCATCAAAATCCCAAATCAAACTCAACATTTTCTCAAAAACCCTAACATCCGAAACTTTCAAATTCTCTAAACAATTTCTCACTAAATTTCTTGTTTAATCAAAAGATTAAACACATAAATAAGCAATAACTTACTTGATTCAAGCTTTAAACCTTTCCAAATCACCAAGAAATCCACGCAAGGGAAGAAGAAGAACAAAGCAATTTCTCCAGAACAGAAGCAAGCATCGTCAAATTTCAAAGGCTTAAGTTATATATATACTGAGTACCTTAAGACTTGTTTGGCAATTAATTGCCACCAGTCCAGATCGAACAACCTCAATCCAATTTCTGATTCTAATTTCTCCCAACACGCAATAACAATTAATAATAAATCCTAAAGTCATAATTCAACTTGCCTCATATCAATTGCCAATCAATCACGGACCCGGAATCCGGTTTATCTGTCACTATACCATTTTTTTGGTCTGGACTCGATTCTCTAAAAATTGCAGAAAAATTTCCATAAATTCACAAAATTAGGAATTGCATATTCCTACACTCTAATCTCATAATTCAGTTCTCTAAATTCAAAATTTTCTCATTTCAATTCATATACAAAACTCATTTATACACTTTTCGCACAAATTTCCAATTTCCACAATTCAATCGGGAAATGTCATACATGTACGCATATTCATATACTTATGCCATCAATAATCATTTACCGATGACTATAGAAACTATAATGCATGAAGAATTCACATTTGCCTGTACTTTAACCTGACCCGATCCAATTTACAAATATACCCGTCACTCCGGTAACGGGATGTTACATTAAGACAATCTAGATATTTGAAAAGAAATCATAAAGCACCAAACAATAAGTTCAATTCATCATAAGTTGGTGTTATAATTTAAACATATCCAAAGATGTAGTCTCAAGTGAACAATTCATAAGTGAACATTTGTCAATATAACATCTTGATAAATGTATAACTTCTTCCTTCGTTATCTTTCTTTTGGAAGTAGTTTCTAAGTCAAGCCTTATTTACCGTCAAAAACCTTCCATCTAGTTCCTATGTATGCAAACAAATTGAAACATCTCAATGGCAGATAAAGAAGTCTTATGTCAATAGCATGACTTCTTAGAAAGCAAGTAAGCAATTACTAAGACTTGTCTAAACCCAAAGGCACCCAGCTTAACTCATTGTTGAAAATGAACTTTCAAAAAATGTGGGCTAGTCATCATGCTAAGATTCACAAATGAGATTCATGTCAAATAAAAAAAACAATCTTGCTTCACTCCAGGAATATATAGATATCTTGATGGTAATAGATACCAATCATTTTTAACTTAACAAAAAAAATAAACTGATTAAGATCCAATTCCACAGAGTTTTGCCACTATCTTATGAAGGAATTGCTTTGAATTTTACTTGTATATACGCTCACACTCAAAGGGCTAGTAGAAAAGGATAATTTGTATTTGCAATGCAATGATGATTCCTCCTTTTACCATACAATTAACAAGGAATACCATGCTTAATCAAACTGTTAAAAACAACAAATTCTTAGTAGAAAGGGGGCAAAGAAAAACTTACATAGCAATGAAACAACTCAACAGCCTTCTCAACTTCTTCAACAGTACTCATAGTGACAAACCCAAAACCACGACTTATATCTATCTCTCTATTATATCTGTTGGGACCCGATCCGGGAACCGGATCCCAACCGGAAAATGTAGCGAAAAAAAAAATGGAAACAAAAAAAATCGAAGGCTCGGCACCGAAAGCGAAGCGAACCGAAAGGTATAAAACGGAAGCAAAGCGAAAATCGAAAGAAGCAAATCGGAATAGTCAATAGTAACAAATAATAAGGCAATTCAATTACAGAGCTAAGCGCAAACAAATCGGACATCCGGAAATAAAGAACAGAGAAAAGCGTCGCGTTGGAATTTTCAAAAATGAAAAAAAAAAAACTTGAATCTAACTCTACATAACCTCACCTAAACCTTCCTAGGCTATACCTACTTAAAACCCCTTTCAAAACTAATTAGAATTTTCAACAATAGCAAGCCCTCCAATCTGATTTTTTCCCCTTTGTCTTTCTTTTCTTTTTCCTTCCTACTATTGCTCTCCAACTACTCTTTTGAAACAAGAAAGCAAAAGCCCTTAAAAGAGATAACAAAATCACATACTTTAGAAAATGAAAACATGAATTTGCTTCCATATCATCCTACCCATACCTTAACCTAACCATTAACATCAAAACTTATCTAAATAAACAACAAAATTCGAAATTCATCTTACCTATATAAAACCCACGCAAATCAGAATTTCTTCTTCCACTTTCCTAACTCTTCTTCTTCCATTTTTCTTGTTCTTTCATCATTAATTCTTCAACTACCATCTTTAAGCAAGAAAAGAGAATCCATAACACAAAACCATGAAAATCAAAGAACCCCACGACATCACCTTCTTGCTTCTAACAACAAAACTCTTTCTCTTCCTCTTTCTTTCATAATTAACTCTTAAATCTACCATGTTTAAGCAAGAAAGACAAGAAAGAAAACCAGAATTTTTGAAAATCCCTACCTCAAGATGAAACCCACGACTTTCTTCTTCTCTCCTTCTTCTTCTTCTTCTTCTTCTTCTTCTTCACCTAGCCGAACTCTCTCTCTTTTCTTGGAAGAATCGACACTCTCTTCTTTTCTCCTTTGGCTAGCCGAATCTCCTTCCTTTTCTTTCTCCATACGAAAACTTCTTCTCTTCTTATTTTCTCCTATTCTTCTAAAATCTTCCAGAATTCTCCACCCCATACGGCAGCCCATAAGTAAATATATATTATGTTATTTAAATGAGGGCTAAAAAGACCAATTGCCCTTACACTTTAGCTTAATTCCAAATTTGCCCTTATACTTTCTTTAAAAATCTGATGCTTTGCGTCCTGGTTTCAAGGATCTAAACGAAATAATTTGGATAAACTTTCTTCTTGAAAATTGTTCCTCTCGATCTTATGAATCCAACGCCACTGACGGCGCTCAATTCGGATCAGAAATGAAGAAGTTATGGCCGAATTACTAACGGACCTGCACAAAATCCGAAACTGCACTTAATTCCAGAAATTGACAATCTTAGGGATGAACTTAAATTTCGATCCCTTCACAAGAGTTGTAGCCCTATATCTTAATTTTATTCTCCAAAAAGAATCAACTCAATCAGAGTTGTAAAGCTCCCGAATTTTGCAAAATACCGAACCATGTTCAGAAAATTATCCAACTTATAATCTATAACCAAATCTCTCACTTAGATTCAATCAATCTCTTTCCATTTAATCTCCTAAAAATCATAGTTCTTTAAGAAAATGAAATTAATTTTCTTAGGAATCCAACGCTTCAAAAACGGAATCAATCGGATGTCGAGCGAAAGAATTATAAGCAAAGATTACAAGCGAGTTGGAACTTCAAACCGAACTTTTCAAAAATCATATCTCTCGATCCCGACATCGAAAAATAGCAAACTTTATGTCTACGAAAAACTCTTGACATAAACTTAATTTCTTAATTTTTCAACTTAATTTCAATCAACTCATCCACTTAATTTCAGAAACCATACCAATCTACTCAAAACTCGAAGGTATCAAAATCAAATCATTCTTTTCTTATGAATTTCCTCAAAGCATAATTACTTTTTATTTCACAATACATATGTGAAACCACTCATTTTATTTCACTTAATATTTCTCAATGTCACTCAAAGATTGGGATCCAACATTTAACCACTGGATATGTGACTGTGCTTTTGTGTTATAGGTGTTGACTTCGTAAATGTTTTGTTATTGGAAACTGTTTTCGATAAAGATAATTTTGACAATAATTATTTAAGACAATTTCTGTATGCTTATGCTTGAATATTAAATTGTTACCCACGGAGCCGTCAAGCTCACCCCGTTCCTCCCTCCACAGGTTTTGAACGAGAAACTGAGTCCGGCCTCGGGATTGAAGCCACTTCGATGCAATGTGTTATGAAAGAAGTCATATGTCAGAAGTCATTAGATAACATTTTGAGACTGATGATGTGTGCTGCATTTTGTCTTTTGAGAATTGGATGTACTTAGGCTTAAATGCCCTTCAAGCATTGTATTGATTTATGTCCATGAAATTAGTAAGGTTTTGAAGTTTCAAATGTATAGTGTAGTGTAAAAGTTTCCTAAGAATGTATAATTGAGAAATTGAAAATGAATAGAATTCTAAGATTGTGGTTGCTGCCATTTGAGTTGCTATTGGGATGATTGGAGTTGGTTATTGTGAGAAATGGAAAGATTGAAGTGGTTTTGTGTAGGTTTGGAGCTTGGATGGTTTAGATTTAGGATTTGGCTAGAGCATTTTTAGGGGAGATGCTGTCTAAATTTTCCTAAATTTGGGCAGCAACTTCGCTTAAGGTTTAGACCCTCTTAGTGAGGGAATTCACTTTGGAAGTCTTCTAGAAAACTGTAGAGCATGTTAAAATCTTAAAAACGGTATAAAATAAGTCATTTTTCGACTTAGGATGAAGAAGTTATGAACGTTTGAAGTTTGCTGCCCACTATGCTTAGTAATTATCGAATTACTATTCACTGGCCATTTTGGGCTGAACCTTCGGAAGGCTTTTTCGCCCCTTTAGAGCGGGAATTGAAATTTTCATCCTTCATGAAAGATGTAGAGGGTCTTGTTATCTTTAAAATGAGGTATGATATGTCCTATTTGGAGTTAGGAGAAAAAAAAAGATGATTAAAATGTCTGGAAGATGAATTATGAGTTTTTGTCTGTGATGGAATGAATTGAATAAGAAAAAAAAAATTATACCGGAATTCGGGATAGTTTGAGTCTAAGGAATTCCAACGCGACGCTTTTCTCTGTTCTTTATTTTCGGATGTCCGATTTGTTTGCGCTTAGCTCTGTAATTGAATTGCCTTATTATTTGTTACTATTGACTATTCCGATTTGCTTCTTTTGATTTTCGCTTTGCTTCTGTTTTATACCTTTCGGTTCGCTTCGCCTTCGGTGCCGAGCCTTCGATTTGTTTTTGTTTTCGTTTTTTTTTTCGCTACATTTTCTGGTTGGGATCCGGTTCCCGGATCGGGTCCCAACAATATCTAACCTACAAATCCAAACAAAGTCTAGATATAAGTAATCAGAAAAAAATCTAGTTCTCCTTAAATCTCTGAGAACAAACTCAATACTTAATTAACATATGGAAATATCTAACCTCAGAATTCTCAATAGTTCTAACTTTTTCAAGTAACATAGCAAATTCTGACTGTCAACATTATAAAGAAAATTCCCAACAAAGATTTTGGCATCCTCTGACGACGACTCAAAAGCTTCGTCACCATCTTCTTGACTCTCTCCTTCACCTCCAAAGGCCTTAGTAACTAAATCCTCTCCCTTACCTTCCCAGTCAGATGCTCCAGTTGCTTCAATATCACCACTCTCTTGGTTTCCCCAAGAAAGGTCATCTTTCTTAGAGTTGGACAATGTAATGGTGGTATTGTTGTCTTCCTTTTATTGGGCCCAAAATGATGTTTAGGAAACAAAGGGAACAAAGGATGAGAAGTGGGTCTTCAGTTTGAGAGAGAGAGTAGAAGAAACAGAGTGAGAAAGTTGGAGTTTTAAGCATCTAGGTGTGACACAGAAGCAGTAGTGAGGAGGGGTTTTGGTTTTGGATTTGAAGTGAGAGGAGAAGGGAAAGATGGTAATGAAGAGCCTACCATTGATAAGGCATTGAAGGTAGGTATGGTAGAGAAAGTTGCAAATAGAGAGAGCATAAAGGAAGGGAAGAAGGATTTGAGAGGATAAGGGTGTGTAGGCCACTAGTGAGGTGAGGTAAGAGAAGAAGAATGAGGGATGGGCCATGAAAGAGAAATAAAATAGTCTTACATTTTTCAGAAACTGCTTGGGTCTAGGACACGTCCAAAATGGCGCGTTTTATAGAGGCAAGGAGCTTGAAGTTGGACAACTGGGGCATTTGGGAGAGGATAGGAGGTTGTGAGGAGGGGAGATTAGAGGAGGTTGCTCGACATCAGAGGTGGGTGATTTGGGTTCAAACGAGTGGAATCGGGTGAGCTTATAGGAGAGGGTTAGAAAGGATTTGGTGTTGGGATCCATGGTTACTCTGTAAGAATAGAACAGAACAGAGATTGATTAGCCACGGATGATGATAAGTGTGTGTCTATGTATATATAATATGATGGTAATTTTGGTAATGCTCTATTACTAGAACTATACTTAAGCTTTCCACGACGTTTAATGTAGCGAAATAGAATCCATAATGTTTTGTTGAAGAAAACGTCGTGGAGATAAAATGTCGCGGAATGTGTTACATTAAAACGTCGCAAAAAATTGGAATATTTTGTGACATTTTTTAAACCTCACAAAGTGTTTGCAAATTTCACAACATTTTATCCAAAAAACGTTGTGAATAGTATGTTATTCTTGTAGTGTGACATAAAATGTTTATATATGGTGAGCCTTTTAGAACATCAAAATAACTACATAGCAATACAATTAATATTGCAAATTAAAGAATGACCTTGATGTTCGTTGTTCCTTTTTTATTCTTGACTTTATCTTCACTTTGTAAGTTGCATACTTCATCTATTCTTTTATCAACATCATTAACCATTTTATAAATTTATCACTACATCTTGTTCTTATATTGATTCTTATCAACATAAAAAACCCGTTAATAATACTTAGGATTTATTACCATTAACACATTGATTGAGATCTCCCTTGGTTCATCAATATGAAATGTTTCACCCTAAAATCAAGAAGGCCATATAGATTTCTTTGAGCATGTTGTTCAGTCTCCCTAACTAAGCTATGATCTACTTAGATGTAGACTCTCTTGAATCATCCATAGGTGAATTAAAATTAGACTTACATACTAATATGGATAAATAAGAATTGAGACCAATAAAGATAGCTCTAATAAGGTCGTGTCTCCAAGCTTTAGATTTTATTATTATGCAGTCTACCCTAATTCACTCTAACTTGACCCCAAATTGTTTGAATTTATATCTTTTTTATTGGGAAGCTAAGATAAGACTTGAAAATTAAATATAAGCGGCATCAACTTCCAAATCCTATAAAAAAATTAAAACATAACAAAATGTTACTAAAAACATATTTTCATTACTACTTACTAACCACCTTGAGACTATGATGGTTGCAGATAGGTATTGAAAACTCTATTAATGAGCTAAGGATTGTTTTAACTTAAGGATGTTAGGTTATGTTGGAGTTATGTAAACTTAGTGCCCTGGAAAGCAAGTGTATTTACATGTAACTTTATCTTCTTCAGTTACAGTTTAGTAATGAAAATATTTATTATTAATAAAACAAAAGAGTTAGGTTTTATTTGTGTGAGCATTATATATCTAGTCAAAAGGTACCAAGATTCTTTTGTAAGTAATATACATATAGATAGAGATGTATGGGAAACATGTATATTATAAGAATCTAAATTAATTAATTCACAGTTGAATAATCAAGTTGGTCGCTTGATTATGGTTTAGAATGTAATGTTGCGATTTATCTCCATACAAGTAAAAGAGTTTACTTAAAGAGAATAATGAGTTTCATATAATGATAGTAGTCGACTATTGATAATGACACTATTAAATGAATCTAGAATCAAGTATGTTTTTAAGAATAAAGTGGGTCGTTACTTTAATCTTGAAACATACAACTTAAACATTCGCTTATTATGAACCATAATCTTGATGAGTGGTGAACTCGTATATGTTTACTCTATTAATGAGCTAAGTATTGTTTTAACTTAAGGATGTTAGGTTATGTAAACTTAATGCCCTGAAAAGGAAGTGTATTTACATGTAACTTTATCTTCTTCAGTTACAGTTTTGTAATGAAAATATTTATTATTAATAAAACAAAAGAGTTTAGTTTTATTTGTGTGAGCATTATATATCTAGTCAAAAGGTACCAAGATTATTTTATAAGTAATATACATAGAGATGTATGGGAAACATGTATATTATAAGAATCTAAATTAATTGATTCACAGTTGAATAATCAAGTTGGTCGCTTGATTATGATTTAGACTATAATGTTGCGATTTATCTCCATATAAGTAAAGGAGTTTACTTAAAGGGAGTGATGAGTTTCATATAATGATAGTAGTCGACTATCGATAATGATACTATTAAATGAATCTAGAATCAAGTATGTTTTCAAGAATAAAATGGGTCGTTACTTTAATCTTGAAACATACAACTTAAGCATTCGCTTATTATGAACCATAATCTTAATGAGTGGTGAACTCATATGCGTTTCATTATAATTCTTGATATGTTCGAAATAGATTTTTACAGAGTATTAATCTAGTATCTGCATGTTGGAATTATTAATTGAAACATGTATCAGGGAACATTCACTCTGTTAGCGATCTAGAAGGGGGGTTGAATAGATCTTTAAGCTTTTTGTAATTTTCTACAATAAAATCAAAAGTTAATTCACACAATAGTAATTTAAACAAATTTAAATACAAAGAGTAGGGAAGAAGATCAAACACTGTTTTTATAGAGGTTTGGTGCTAAGACCTACGTCCTCTACCTAAGCTCCCACTTAGGATTTTGCAAACCACTTTATTACACACTTTGTAGTTCAGTGTGAACTCTTACAATGCCGCTTGATTTCCGGCTCAAGCTACCTTACAATTTGATTTGTCTTCTGGCACAAATCCTACCAGTACCGCTTGATTTTCGGTTCAAGCAACCTTTACAGATGATTTGTCTTCCGGCACAAATCCTACCAACAATACTTGATTTCTGGCTCAAGCTACCTCACAAGTGACCTTTCACTAGTCACTTAATTTGTAAAAGAAATAGGATAAAGATCTAAGAACAAGTGCTCAATACAAATGTAAACAAAGTAAGAACAATGATGAGCAATTTGGAGCAAGATATGAGTATTTTGGCTTGTAGAACTAGTGTGTACTCTTTATCAATCATCCACCCTTTATATAAGAAGAAATATAGTCGTTGGGACTTATTCTAGCAGTTGCTAGATTGAAATGACCGTTCCTTAATAATCTCCCTTCCATTTTTGGCTAATTGGACCGTTGGAATTAATGTGCTGTACTCATAAATCGACTTGTCGAGTTGTATAAGTCGACTTGTCGAGTTGTATAAGTCGACTTGTGACAACATTTTACGTAAACTTGCATCTCTGCTCTTCTATAAGTCGACTTGTGATGTGTAAGTCGACTTGTGGTCCATGATAAGTCGACTTGTATGCTGTTAGTCGACTTGTGTTGACATATCTTCATATATTAGTTGACATATGATGTTCTAGTCGACTTATGTAAGCTTCAACGGTAATATCCACTCAAATCTTCTATAATCTTCATTATTTAAGCCTCTTTCACTTATTTGAAACTTCCATCTTGATTCTTCAATGATTAAACACTTGCCCATCTTGATTTGTACAATTCTTTCATTGAATATCAATCCCAAAATACCTGAAACAATTTCTTAACCAATTCTATACATTTTATTATTATCAAAACATAAGTGGAATTAATTTGTCAACCACCATTGGTCCAACAATCTCCCCCTTTTTGATAATGACAAAATACTTAGAAATTGTTTAAGAAATGAAAACAAAGAAACATTGATCAAGGTTTTATACCTTGTCATTTTGGTTAAGTCTCCCCTCAATCATATAAATCATTGAATTTTAATAACCTTGAAAAATCAATTAAAATTTTAACAAACTCCCCCTTAATCAAGTAACTATTGAATATCCAATTTCTCATTTTCTCCCCCTTTTTGTCATAATCAAAACAACTAATACAAACCAACAATAGATGAAATATCGCAATCACATAAGTCATCAAACAAAAATAGTCTCAAGTAGCAAGCAAATACAAATAATATGAAATATTGGTCTAGGCACATCATCAAGAATAAATCTCAAAAGTAAAAGAGAATGTGTTTTCGGAGATTTGATGAAAAAGAGAATTTTTAAAGAAGAGCCAGATAACTTATATTTGACTGGAAATTCATAAGCAAACACAAAGAAAATGCAAGTCATAACATAACAGTCCAACAATTAATACAAATATCAGAAAGTCATAAGAAGCACCACACACTAGAAATAGCATAAGAATTCGTGTAGACATAAGTCGACTTGTTTACCTCCATAAGTCGACTTATCCTGAAATTTCTTCATTCCCAAAGGTTGTGTATATCATAGGTCGACTTATTGATCCACATAAGTCGACTTTGTTATTTTCTCTACTCATATGCCTTGAACTTTCACTATCAGTGTACCATGTGCTTGGTGGATCTTCATTCCTTGCTTGTACCTACAACTGCAACATCCTTTCTTTTCATTGGTACCCAAGCCATCTTGGGTCCATTTTGGTTAGTCATATAAACCACATTAGGTGGTGTTGTACCTTTAATCACCCAAATTTTCTTAACTTTGATACATCTCCTAATAGTTTTACATGCAATTTCTATATGACTATCTTTCAAGAATCTAGCACATTGAGCAACTTTTCCATCCTTGGTAAATTTGGAAATTAAAGAACAATCTCTATTATAAGGATCATATCCCAAACCATGTTTAGAAATAGAATATCTTTGTAAAGACAACATCTCTTCAAACTTTGCATTTCCACCAACAAATTTTCCAACCACATAAGAAAACTCCTTTCTAAGTCTATCAAGCTCACAAATAGGATTTTCCTTTTCAACAAGACATGCAGAATGATATTCCTTAGGACTATCTAAATCATCAATAGTCTCATGTAAGGCACTATTTTCAGTAACCAATTCTCTTTTTTTCTTTCTCAATTTCTTGTTGATTTCAATAGCTTCTTCAAAATCAATTTGCAAAGCATCAAAAGACTCTATAAGATCTTGATCAAAGAAATTTACCTCATCTTCATCATCACTTGTTGAGGAGCTATTGGCCATAAGCACTAGGTTGTTTTCATCATTTCTTTGATATGCTTCCTCATCATCACTCCACGTGGCTATAAGGCTAGCTTTCTTTTTCCCTTTTTCATTTTTCTGGAGATTTGAATTTGAGGATGAGCTTTTCTTTTTGTCATAACCCTTCGATCTTCTTTCCATGGAAAATTTCTTCCTTTCTCCATTTCTTCCACCATTTAATTCCTTGCTCCGATTTTTGAGAAGTCCTTTGAATTTTCTCAAATTTCTGGCGTACATTGCTATTTCTTCGTCTTCCTCGTCTTCATCTATTTCTTTATCACTTTCATCAAAAGAGGAAACATTAGCCTTTAAAGCAATTGATTTTTGTGACTTACTTCTACCTCCTCTTGATTTGAAAATGATCTCATAGTTGATGAGTGATCCCACTAAGGCGTTGAATTCCAAATGATTGAGATCCTTGGACTCCATAATAGCGGTTACTTGTGAGTCCCATTCATTCGGTAGTGAGCGAAGAATTTTCTTCACCTTCTCGCTATCCGTCATATGCTTTCCAAGGTTGCCTAATTCATTGATAATTTCTGCAAAACTATCAAGCATATTGGAAATAGACTCACCTTCTTTCATGACAAACATTTCATAGTCATGGAGAAGCATGTTAATCTTTGTTTCCCGGAATTGGTTGGTTCCTTCATGGGTGATGCGTAGTCTTTCCCACATTTCTTTGGCGCTGGTACACGAGTTAACTTCGGTTTCTTTCTCAACTGTGAGAGCGTTAATAGATTAGCTTCATCGCTTTAGCGTTGATGTAGGCTTGCCTCCGTCATTGTCATCGTATTCCAGCTCGCTTTTAACTCACCATTTTCTTTTAACGGTGGTTGTGGACCAAGATAATTATCTTCCAATATTCTACTCCCTCGCTAATGATGTGGTACTTCATAGGATTTTTTCAAGAAGAATAATTAGTACCATTAAATAAAGGAGGGCGATTATTAGTATTACCTTCTTCCGCTAAGTTATTGTGTGCCATCCCCGGATACTTCTTCTCTGATACCAATTGTTAGCGATCTAGAAGGGGGGTTGAATAGATCTTTAAGCTTTTTGTAATTTTCTACAATAAAATCAGAAGTTAATTCACACAATAGTAATTTAAACAAATTTAAATACAAAGAGTAGGAAAGAAGATCAAACACTGTTTTTATAGAGGTTCGGTGCTAAGACCTATGTCCTCTACCTAAGCTCCCACTTAGGATTTTGCAAACCACTTTATTACACACTTTGTAGTTCAGTGTGAACTCTTACAATGCCGCTTGATTTCCGGCTCAAGCTACCTTACAATTTGATTTGTCTTTTGGCATAAATCCTACCAGTACCATTTGATTTCCGGCTCAAGCAACCTTTACAGATGATTTGTCTTCCGGCACAAATCCTACTAACAATACTTGATTTCCGGCTCAAGCTACCTCACACGTGACCTTTCACTAGTCAATCAATTTGTAAAAGAAATAGGATAAAGATCTAAGAACAAGTGCTCAATACAAATGTAAACAAAGTAAGAACAATGATGAGCAATTTGGAGCAAGATAAGAGTATTTTGGCTTGTAGAACTAGTGTGTACTCTTCATCAATCATCCACCCTTTATATAAGAAGAAATATAGCTGTTGGGACTTATTCTAGCCGTTGCTAGATTGAAATGACCGTTCCTTAATAATCTCCCTTTTATTTTTAGCTAATTGGACCGTTGGAATTAATGTGCTGTACTCATAAGTCGACTTATCGAGTTGTATAAGTCGAATTGTGACCATAAGTCGACTTGTCGAGTTGTATAAGTCGACTTGTGACAACATTTTACGTAAACTTGCATCTCCGCTCTTCTATAAGTCGACTTGTGATGTGTAAGTCGACTTGTGGTCCACGATAAGTCGACTTGTATGCTGTTAGTCGACTTGTGTTGACATATCTTCATATATTAGTTGACATATGATGTTCTAGTCGACTTATGTAAGCTTCAACGGTAATATCCACTCAAATCTTCTATAATCTTCATTATTTAAGCCTCTTTCACTTATAGGAAACTTCCATCTTGATTCTTCAATGATTAAACACTTGCCCATCTTGATTTGTACAATTCTTTCATTAAATATCAATCCCAAAATACCTGAAACAATTTCTTAACCAATTCTATACATTTTATTATTATCAAAACATAAGTGGAATTAATTTGTCAACCACCATTGGTCCAACACACTCAAATAAAGAGTTTATAGTGATATCATCACTTCTAGATATTTTAAGGAGATTTGGTGATTAAACTGGCTCCAATAGTTTGATGAACTAGCTACCCATCAAGTCTTAACATCAAGATAAGATGTTGTGTATTAATCACCATATAAAGTAAAATGGGAGATCTAGAAGGAAAAACCAACATAAGGGCAAAACGATAATTTTACCCTTTGTTGTGTGGATGGCTATAATAAGGTTTTAAATAGGGTTTGCAATTGGACATAAAATATGTATTCTCATAATATTTAATAATTTAAGAGTTCAACTAATTGTCTTTAGTGGAATGACATTTAGTTAATAAGCTAGAATTAATTCTAATGAGATTAAGTTAATTTTAGGCTTATTAAAGCTTGAGTTATCAAAGTCCAATAAGATTCCCTACTTAGCTTCTAGGAAAGTTATCAAGCTAAGTAAGAATTATAAATGGAGGTTTTAAAAGCCCATAATTGAATATTGGTCTTGCTCTAATTAATGGTTAATTAGAAACCCAAATGTAGATTTAGAGATGGGCTAGATTTTGGTTTAATGTAATTGATTAGATTAATTATATTGAAACAAATTTTTTTAAAGAAAGGAGTAGCATTTTCGGTTTTATTAGGGTTGAATGTGTAGCTACACATTTAACATTCAAATGATAAATAAATATGGTCTTTATTATGTTTTATCATCATTAAATGGAGTTATGAACTTACCCTTAAATGGTTTAATGGTTATCTTTTAATGTTAGCATATAACCTATTAGCATTCATTGGATTAAAGAAGAAAGATGTACATTGGATGGAACATCGTCCTTCTTCCATCTTCCAAAACCGAAATTGGTAAATAAATATTAGGTGATTGGTCTTTTCATATAGTCATCTTAAAATAAATGAGAAGAGTCTCATTTAATGGTTGCTTTATGTTTGATTAAAGTAAGAAGTGATGCATTGGATGCTATTCTCTTCTTCTTTTTCATGCATAACAGAAATTGACTGTGAAAGAAGGTGTTCTTGCATGGTTTAACTCTCTCCCTCCTTTCATGCATGAGTGAACCGAAATTTGCAAGAGAAGAGTCTCATTTTTGATTCATTTTCTTCTAAGAAAAGTCTCCTCCAAACATTTTTTCTCCTTTCTCACCAAAGAATTTTGTTAACCAAATTGTCCTAGAAGAACAAGAGGTAAATCAAATTGGTTGAGGATACAACAACAAGGAGAAGATAGATTGTTAAAGGAAAAGATTCAAAAGCAAAGGTTTTGGATACAAGAAGAAGGAGAGGATAGCACAACGAGGAATTAAAGCAGTAGCAAAGGAGTCAGTAATACTCTTCATCTTGTTTATGTTCATTATTATCCTTATACCATATCATTTATGGATTGGCATGATGATTTGGATATGTTTCTTGTAGCACCCAAATCCTGCATGACCCGAACCTGACATCGATGGTGATATCAGAGTCCGTGCTCTACGAGAGTGGCGTGTTAAAACACTTAACATATTCATAAATCGGTATTTTTTTTTTACAACCACAAACATTTTATGCGGAAATCGATACTCAAATTGGGCCCATTTCATTCATAAACATTTTTTCCACACAGTAGAGTCGATAAGATTTCAATTCCATTTGGGCCCCTTACAAAAACAGGAGACTTGTAGTCATAATTTCATTACACTTCAAAAATCATTTTTTAACATTTCCAATTTGGAAAGTTGATACAATCATTACTGAAAACACAATATGATATAAATACAAGAAATAAGAATGCAGATGCGAACTGATCCCGACCTATATCCTTCACTTATGCTGCAGGTATACTCCCGTTGGCCTAATAGGGTATTCTTCTGATCTGAAAAATAATTGCAAATTTTAGGTGAGTTTTGCGAACTCAATGAGTGACCATCATTAATGGCTCACCTAGTTACATAACACATAAATTCACATATTGCACATTTCACACTATTTCACTTTCACACTTCATATTCAATTCACTCAAACATTCATATTATGCATATGTTGTCTGTATGAGACTCACTTTCGTTCTTATTATTGTGACTGAATGCCTGTCACTCATTTATACATAATACTAGACCGTAGGGCTCACTCAGAACAGAAAACTGGCCTATAAAACTCAGTCAGAATGGAATACTGGCCTATAGGGCTTAGTCACATAACACAATCACGAAGCATAGCTCTACGTGGAAGCGTTTCATACAGGCAACACAAGTCACAACGGCTTTATATTTCATGCATTCATGAGATGGAATGTATCACTTACATTGCATGCTCTTATTCAGTCATAATCACTTATCATCGGACCGTAGTCCGGCATTCAACATATAGTTGAGAGTTCACACTTTTACTTCCATGCAATTTCACATTCAGAATTCACTTAATAATCACTTTAGTGCACTTAGTTCAGCTTATTCACATACAATGTAACACCCCACTCCCGCATGACCTGAACCTGACATCGATGGGTGATATCCGAGTTCGTGCCCCGTGAGGGTGGCGTGCTACACCACTAAACAATCAAAAGTTAGTATATATTGTTTTCTCTTACGAATATGCGCAAATCAATAATCACAAATTTGGGCTCACTTTTATTCAGAAACATTTCGTTTACAAGAGTTACCAAATTTTTTTTAAATACCAGAATTTCGATTAGCCCAATCTGAAAACAAAACATATTACACTTTGATCATTCTATTTTGCAAAACTTTTTCCCAATCGGTAAGTTATACACAACAAATATACACAAATACACAAAATACAATAATTTGCAGAAAATGCAATTCAGTGCAAAAATAAAGAGACACAATACAAACGCGAACTGATCCCGTTTTCTTTCTTTCCCTTGCATGCAGTAATTATACTCCCGTTTACCTAATGGGATATTCTTCAAAGCCTGAAAAATAATTGCAAATTTTGGGTGAGTTTTGCGAACTCAGTGAGTGACCATCATCGATGGGTCACCCAGTCACATAACACATAATTCACACATCTCATTTTATTTCACATTTCACATTATTTCACATTCACTTTATTTAACATTCGATACACTTATCATTCATATTATGCACATGCAATGCACATGAGACTCACTTTTCATTTGTTATTTTGTTGTGAACGAATGCCTAAACTGTCCCATTTAGGGCTCATTAATAACTTCCCCTTATTTATTTAGAGAATACAGGGCTCATTAAATGTTGAGCCTGAGGCTCTGATTCACTTTTGAGCTCAAAGCTCATTTTCACTCGTTGAGCTTTAAGCTCTGATCGGTGGCAACTCTGGTCACAACAACCATTATATTTCATAAACTTATGCAATGAAATGCATCGATCCCATTCACTCACTTTCACATGTCATCGGACCGTAGTCCAACATTCAACAGTAGAGTTGAGAAACATATCTCATACATATGCAATGCACGTTCAAAAGACATTTGTCATCGGACCGTGGTCCGACACTTATCAATTATATAATGCACACTCAAAACACATTTTTCAATCACATTAAATACACATAGTTCATCTAATTCACATTCAAGTAACACTTCAATATCACAACTCCCCCAATACACAACCATCGGACCTTCTGTCCGAAATCTATAATCAAATCACAATCCATCACCATTTATATGAACATTCAGCAGTTAATCAATACAAATTCAAACAGAATACATAATGAAATGAGTCCATCTCGGTCTACTCAAAGTATGGTCTAGATTAGCATTTGCTTCCAAATTTTAGAAATGCTTGACTGTAGAATTTTAACCTGCACAACCCATTTATGCAATACGTTGCAGACACATTAATAATTTTGCACAATTATAGGCATTCATTTATGCACATGTGTGTATATGGAATATGTACGATGCATGTTCATGATAATCTCGGTATTATATTATAAATCTCATCACAAAATGTTTCCCTAAATTTTAGAAATCTATAGAAACAAAAATTACTCAATTTGGATTTCTATAAGTCCAATTATTGCTAAAACACTGAAGTATGTCTCGAAAAAATAATCCATTCATATTACCTTAATCGATCCTCTCACTTTGATTCAATCATTATTTTCAATTTAATCTAAAAAATCATAGATTCTTATAGAGAGGTAGAGGAGTGTCTTATGAATCCAACGCTTTAAAAATCAAGTCAATCGGATGTCGGACGAAAAAGATATAAGCAAAAAAAAGAAGAGCGTCAGATTGTGAAAAAAATCGAGTGGGCTCGCACTCACAAGCGAATGCGGGCGCTCGCGATTGTGAGGCGAGGCGTCGCCCTCGCGAGGAATGAGTTCCTCACTCACCCTTGTAAGGGCCAGCTCCTCCTTTCCAACAACCACTTTCAAAAAATTATATCTTGAGATCTAGAATTCTAAATTTTGCAAACTTGGTATCAATGGAAAGATCAAAGAAAGCTCTACAATTTTCATGAAGGGCTCAAAAACCAATTCCACCTATAAAGGTATCAAAATACCAATCAAAGTTACTATCCAATAAATGTCACCCTAAACAATAACACATCTTCTAAAAATCATATCTTCCTATTCCATTGGCCAAAAATTCCAAGCTTTATATCAATGAAAAGATCAGAACACATTATACAACTTTCATGAAGAACTTAAAAGCAATTTCAACCTCTAATTGGGTCAAAATTTCAATGAAAGTTTCTGCCCCCATAATTGCACCCTAAACCATATCCAAACTTCAAAAATTCATACCTTACAATTCCTACATCCAAAAATGGCATTTTATACATCATGAAAAAGCTAAGACATTCCTCTATAACTTTTAATAAGGCCACTTGATCCAATTCAAACAATAACAGTCCAGAATTTGCCTCAAAGAATAGTATCACAAAACCTACACTTTTGGACATTTTCACAAACAAAGCACATGAATCTATGGAATAACATCCCAAAGTCAACAGATCATAACTTTCAACCTCAACATAGAATAATGTCATACTTTGTAGAGATAGAAAGCTAATAAGAAAATGTACAAATTTCATGAAGACACCTTTAGGAAAATCTACCTAAATCAACCCAAAAAAATTCCCAAAGTTTCAGATCACAAAATGCAATTCTCGAGCTACTATTCATCCCTACACCCTTTCCCACATTCAAGTCAAAATTTGGAACTCTTCAAGCCAGAATTGAACATCACTTCCTTAACAAGAAATCTAGCCAAACATCTCTAGTTTAATTCAAACTAAAAAGCATCTCAATTAAATAATCATAGAAGAAGTTATGGCAACATCATTGAAATATACTTAAATCAAAATTTCCAGATTATCATCCTAACTCTTCTCCTACCTCTTCCACACCATTTCCTCACTCAAATACTACTCAATTCACTCATGAAACAACCATAACCAAATCAAAACCTCTACTTGAACATTAACCTACAACATAGTATCAACATGCGCTAAATTTTCTTCCTTTTCATACACTCATCTAGACATCATTTAAAACAATCCAAACCATCCTAAATTATATACAACACATTCTACATCATTCATCATCAATAAAAAAAAAATCATACCCATCCACCCTAAACACAATTCCCATGCAATTAAGTTCACATAACATCACAATAATGCATTTAACTAACAATTCATGATATAAAACACAATTCTTACCTACTTAAGCTTCAAAATCTTCCAATCTTCCAAATTTATTACAAACTCTCTACTTCCTACCAACATACACAATCATCATCTTGAGGGGGTAAAAAGCTTAGGTTTGTTTTTGTGAAAAAAATAAGAGAAATCCAAGAGGAAAAAAGGTAGAAAGGATGAGCAAAATTTTAAAAAAAATCCAAAGAAGAGGAGAGCTACGAAGATGGCAGAGAAAATCTCACTTTAATCACCATTCAACCTTAGGAAAAGAGAAGTATCGAGAATAACCAAAGAAAGGATGCTTTTTAATAAAAGAGGGGCATGTTGGCATGTTAGGCAAGTGACAAGTGTGACTTGCCACATGTCACACACTAAAATGCTCACCTAGTTTCTTTCCAATTCAATTCTAATTTCTACTCCAATTTTTTCCCAAATTTTCAATGGCTCAGATTAATAAATCCTAAAATCATTGATCTAAATTTCCAGTGTCATTGGACAATAATTTTTACTAACGGTAACCAATCAGTCTGTCACTTGGCATTTTTCCTGGTCCGAAAAGTACCCCGAAATTTCAGAATTTTTTTTAAAATGCTCTAAAAATTCAAAAATCACAAAGACCCTGTCCAACTCAATTTTTCATACACAAAAATCACATTAATTTACAATCACATTTCTTCACACTTATACCGGGAAATGTCATGAATGCATGTACAATTATTTTTCATGTGCAAAATTTACTATTCATATATATGTGTATGTTATATAATGCATGAGCATGAGATGTGTTTTCCTAATTTCTCTGATTGATCTCACATGTGCCAATTTCTAGGGTTCAAACCCTCTGTATAGAAACGAGATGTTACATACAAGCAGCACTTCGATGTCTAAATCAAATATCATAATCATTCCTGTCTGGAAGCCAACATAAACAATCACATTCATACAATCATTCAGCATTCAAATAATACCAAAAAGTCAAACAAAACAAATAATGGAATGAGACTAATCTAGGTCTACTCACAATACGCTCCAGACTGGCATTTGCTTTCAAATTCTAGGAATGCCTGAATGCGAACACTTGACCTACATAACCCATTTATGCAATACACAATTCACACACGTTACTAAACTCATTTATACACAAATAACTATATGGACTATGTAAAATGCATGCTCAATGATAATCCTGGGTACTTTAATGAACTTCATATCTTATGCACATTCTCATTTCATAACTTAATCACTCATCAGTTCTTTGAACTAGAACCTTAATCCTTTGATACTTTGATATCAATAACTCATTCACTAATTTACCAATATAATCCCATATGTGAATAGTTAAAAGGAAAATATAGTATATAAATAAATAAATATATATATATATATATCACTATCAACTTTCTACTTAAAGTTTAATATTTCCTCTAACTTTCACTTTAATCGTTCTTTCACACCATTACACACTTTCATTGATCTTTCAACCCCAAAACTGATTTAACATCACCCCATAATATTTCAGTCATCAAATCCAAGGAAAATAAATCTCCTCACTCATTTTCCAAAAAATAAGAATATCACTATTCTTAACCCTTTATCAATGAACTAACGATGCATACTTCATTTCATGAAAAAATACGTAATCAATATAAGGTTACTTGTTTGAAGCTCTAAAACTTGCAATCATCACAAAGCCCTAACATTTTCAAATCACGTGAACCCTAGTTTCTCATGCAACCCACATACCTCATCTTGAAGGTTGGAAGGGGGTCAGTCTTTTCTTGGAATAAAAGAAAGAAATATCAGAGTGGAAGTGATGGCAACATAGAAAAGCAAGGTTTAACTTCGAGGAATATTTGATGAAAAGCTTTGGGTTGGAGGAGCTCTAGAGAAAGAAACTTTGAGAGGAAGAAACGAAGGCCAATGCAGTGACTTCTCCTTCAAGATTATTTAAAACTCCACTTTATCTAGGACACCTGTCCAAATCTTAGCCACTTATCCATTTCTAGATCTTTCCATTGATATCAAAATCACTTAATTTGGCTCAGTACTTCAGAAGATGTGCCTTAAATATCTTCAGATTGTCATATTTCAAAACAATGTACTATGCCCAACTTCCGTTTACAACTTAAATATCTTATAAACTAAATCACAATTATACTTCTGAGACAATTTGTAGGCCTATATCTCTAGTCCACTCCAAAACAACAATCGTCTCATTTGGAATCCTACAGGTCTAGATACACTCAAAATATTGAAGTGTTGCTAAGTGGAATAACCCTAGTTCATAAAATTTAAGAGCATACTCACTATACCCGTTTCACGATTTTTCACTCAATCTTTCTTAATTCATTTCAAATGGCTAAGATTTTTATGTGGAGATGTAGGGTAATGTCTTATGAGTCCAATGGTTCAAGAATAAATTCATTTGGACACTTATAGAAGAAGTTATGGCCAGGCGAAAAAAGACAAAAGAAGTGGGAGAATTACTATAACTTTCCCTACAGATATTCGAGTTAGGTTTCCTCTATATGGTTCGAAAGAAGACTGCAAGCTTTACAAATTTCATGAAGACCTTGAAGACAAATTCTATCTTCTGAAGGATCAAAAACGGAACAGAAGATATAAGACGAGCAGTAACCCAAAAGATAGCAAAACACAGATGAAGCGAAAACAAAAGAAGTGAAAGGCAGAAGATAACCAAACACAGAAGAAACGAAAAAAGAAGAAGAGAAAGGTAGAAACTTAGATGAAGCAAAAGGCAGACAAAGCAAAACTCAGAAGATGTAAAGGTCAGAAGAAGCAAATCGGCAAAATATAGAAGATAGCAAATGATAGAAGAAGTTCATAAATAGTAACCCATAAGAAGTTTATGAATAGTAACGCAGAAGGAACAAAATCTAGAAGAAGACACGTCAGCAAAACACAGAAGATGACGCGTAAGCAAAACACATAAAATAGAAAAAGACAGACGATACAAAACACAAAAGGAGATGACATCACACAGAAGAAGATGACGTAATCACAGAAGAAGTGAAACACAGACGATAGCAAAACACAAACGATACAAAACACAGACTATAGCAAAACATAGACGATAGAAAAACACAGATGATAGCAAAACACAGACGATACAAAAGGCAGATGATACCAAAGGCAGAAGATACAAAACACAGAAGAAACGAACAAAACACAGAAGAAGTTCATGAACAAAAACACAAAAGAAGTTCATGAACAGTAACACATAAGAGGTTCATGACCAGTAACACAGAAGAAGTTCATGAACAGAAATACAGAAGGAGTTCATGAACAATAACACCAAAGAAGTTCATGAACATAGACGATACAAACCACAAAAGAAGATGACGTCATCAATGGCATCATCACAGATGAAGCAAAAGATAGAAGAAACATCTTCGCTTATAAGGACCCTGACTTTCAGCTCAAACTTTCAAAATTTCTATAACTTTTGAGAAGGCAATTTATTTAATCTAGCCTAGATTATTCCAGATTTTCCCTCGAATACAGAACATGAATTTTCTACATTCATTCAATGTACTGCACCCAATTCTCAACTTTATGACAAACTTTGAGATTCTTAAAGACAAAATTTAAATTTGACGTCTTCATAAGAAATGTAACCATAGGTTCCTAGTTTAATCCCAATCTAGAATCATCACGTCTAGATAACTAGAGAACAAGTTATGGATAACAAACTAAAGCACACTCAGTGAACATTTTCAGATCACTCTTTCAACTCCCTCTACTTCTCATTTTCAATAAAATCACATTAAAAAATAATCATACCCAAAATTTGTCAATGAATGCATGTACAATTATTTTTTATGTGCAGAAACAATTACTATTCAATATGTATGTGTATGCCATATTATGCATGAGCATGGAACGTGTTTCTGTTGGACCTCAAAATTTTATTACTTTATTTTATTAAGCATGATTTAATTTATTTTGAGGTCTAGTTAGATTTATTATTTTGGAGTTATTTGCATGTCAATGTTAGGATGAATTATTGTTTGAATTGATGGAATTAAAGTATAAATGTAGTAAGAATGCATGAGGGGTAATTTTAGTAGATCACTTAAACCTTTAAGTTATAAGGAATAAGTGGAAGGGCATAAGGGTCTTTCGCAATCTTTAAGAGGGTAAATTAGAAGAAGAAGTGAGTTTTGTCTTGTATGAGAAGAGAGTGTCGTGGGTGTGAGGAGAAAAGAAGAAGAGAAGAAAACCAAGCTAGGATTTTGGAGAATTTGAAGAATTTAAAGCTTCTCCAAGTAAGTATGAGTATTAATTGGATGAATGAACCTTATTTAGTGATAATTAGGAGTGAAAAATGGGGTTGAATGTGTGTAAGGAGTTGTTAGTGAATGGTGTATGAAAATGTTATGATCTTCTAGGGTTTTTGATTATATTGTGTTTGTGACTAATTTTGGGTTGGAATGAGTTTAGAAATGAAGTAGGAATGATGGTTTAGGGTTAAGATGAAGATTATTTGAAAGATGGGAGGAATATGGTTGAAAAATGTGGGAAAAATAGGTTTCGAACGATTTTTGGGCTCGCACGTCTCGACATGCTCATGCACACATCGTGGCACGCGCCAGCTTCCTCGTCGCAGCGAGCTCCAACATGTTCGCCGCGGCGAGCTTTTGATTTGGCCGTGGTGAAATCCTGTTTTCCTGTACAGACATATTTTGGTATTTTGGACATAACTTTTGCTGTAGATGTCGAAATGAGGTGATTTTTATTTTGTGGTAAACTAGAGACATAGGGATACAAGTTTTATGCAGAAAGAAAGTTTTGAATCAGTCTCTAAAGATCTCAAAGTTTGGATGGAATTCGAGTATAAATTATAGTGTTAGCACTTTTGATTTTCAAAGCTTTATGAATTTCCTTTGAATGTTGTTTGAATGAGAACTTGGATTGTTATAGGAAACCAAGCAGACCTAATCAAATCGTAAGAGGAAGGACATCATTGAACTTGGATTATCAAGCGATATTTGGTGGGTAATATATTTATAGTTGTTGTGTATGGGCAAATTGTCTTGCTTGCTTGCATGCGTGTGTGACATTGCTTGTTTTGAATTATGGAAATTGTTGAAAATGCATTGTGATTGTGATCATGTTTTTCCTTGAAAAATATCATGACATTTGGTATGAATGAAAAGATGAAGAAGCATGATGAGCATGAAAAGTATGAATGTGTATGAAATGAGTTAAGCATTGACATTTGATTGTGTTTGGGCAAGAGAGGAACGCTTTGTTAGTCACATGCACGTCGACATATAGCCTTCTCCCGGCTGCCTGCTTGAGGCCACGAGATCTTGAGAAATCAGACTTGTTTTGTTCACGGTATAAACTTCGGTTTATCTGTTTTGTTCCATGGAACTCTCGAGCCATTTGTTGTGCATTTCATTATTGATTTGTTAGGCATGATGCATAATTAATTGTTATATTGTGATGAAGAAATTACATGACATATTTTCTGTGATGACATTTTGGTAGCTATAAGATTGTGAGTAAATTGTTACATATTGAATTGCTACATATTTATGTTTACATATATGCTTGAGTGTGTGGCTCGTTGCCAACGGCTATAAATGTATAAACCACTGAGCTTCGTAGCTCAGCCCATTACCTTCCACTCCTCAGGTGTAGAACGAGAAAATCGTTATTCCTTGCAAGGCATCGAAAACTCCAAGATAGTTAGAAGCTTTTGTACTAAGTTAGTGATTTTTGTTAGCTTTTCAAGCATATCAACATTGAGCATCCTTTTGTATTTTGTTTTTATCTTTGATATGTATGGTGTTATGTTAGCAAAGTTTGTTCAATCTCTTTGAAATTGTGATGACATGAAGAATTGAAATTCCTTTTGTATATGAGTGTGTTTAACTTTTAGTTAAAATAAATGTGCATGTGTTTGTATGGATTGCAAAATGTTGGGAGTCGGGTTTCAAAAATTTGGGAGTCTATCATCGTGGAGTCACCATGAGAATTGGCCGCGGTGAAGCCAAAGTTCGGTCGCTGCGAACCCTCTCCTGCGAGGCATCCGCCGCGGCGAATGAGAGCATTTTGTCGCCGCGGTGAACCCGCCATTTTTTCTCCACCGATCCTTCAAATTTGAATGTTTTCGACCCTCCCCTTGCGCGATTATTACTCGATGACCCCGAGCGGTCGCCTCGGGATAGGAAACGGGACCCGGGCCCAACATGATTGGTATCAAAGCTTAGGCTTTGTATCCTTGGCTTAACATGCATAATAGTATGAATTGTTATGATATATGATTATTTGTTATATTATCAATTGATTGATTGCATTAAGTGACATGCATATCATGCATATATGTAGGAAATAAGATTGAAATGTAGCTAATCCTTAGTGTTTATATTTGAGGGAGTAAGATGCCACATCGTAGAAGGACACGAGGAGTTTTGCAAGGATTAGTTGCACCTGACTCTCCGACAAGAGAGGAGAGTAATGATAAGTCGGTAGCCCCAGGAAATGCTGAGGCTTCTGTAGGGCAAGGAAGTGAGCCATTTTAGTCCCCAACGCGGGAGTCACCAGTTCTACAGGAGCAAGTGCCTCCATTGGATCCGAGAATGTTCCAAGCTTTTACTCAGGCATTTGTCTAGGCTATAGGTTAGATGTCACAGCCTTCTACTTTGAACCTAGCTAAGAAGGGGAAACAGTTTGATAAGTTGAGGAAGTATAGAGCAGTTGACTTTTATGGGACAATGGATCCAAAAGAAGCTGTGACTTGGTTGAGAAAGATCGAGAGGATATTAGATCAGATGGAGTGTGAGGATGATGAGAGGGTTGTGTATGCCACAAGTTTGCTACAGGGAGATGCTTTACATTGGTGGGAGAGTGTGTCAGGGAGCCAGATGAGACCGTAGGGTTGGCATGGAAGGAATTCTTATCTGCTTATAAGAAGAAATACTTGTTAGAGGTGTACATTCAACAAAAGCAGAGGGAGTTTCTGAGTCTCACCCAAAGGGAGATGACAGTGAGCGAGTATGAGTGTCGGTTTACACAGTTATCCTAGTATGCAGCTGAGATGATGATGAGTGAGGCGGCTAAGTGCTGTAGGTTTGAATCGAGTTTACATCTAGTCATCAGAGAGAAGATAGTGGTGTAGAATTTTTTTGATTTTCAAGAACTGGTTGAAGCGGCACTGAGGGTTGAAAACATAGAGAATATAAAGAGTGTCGTGAACAAGAAGAGAAAGGGGAGAGAACAGTTCAAGAGGGGAGGTGGTATTCCTATGCCCGAAAGGAGTTCCAGGACCTTCCCTGGGCAATCTGAGGAGCGAAGTAGTGTGGCCAGCAGATCCAAATCTATGAGGACTCCCACTTTTTCTCATCAAGCCTCTACGACGGAAGGCAACAGAAGGGGAGAAGGAAATGTATCATCCATCCCTAAATGTGATCACTGCGGGAAACTCCATAGAGGAGAATGCTATAGATTGACAGGAGCTTGCTTCAACTGTGGGGAAAAGGGGCATATGGCTAGAGAGTGCCCTTAGCAAGCAAGTCAGGAGAGAAGTCAGATGCAAGTTTCCAAGAGATCTGAAACTATGGGGCATAAGACTGCAACGAAAGTGGGCAGTTCTGATGCAGCTAAGAGGGTGAATCCTCAAGGGAGATCAAGAGGATAGGCACCAGCTCGGGTGCTTGCAATGACATGGGAGGATGCAAAAATTGCTCCAGAAGTTGTTACTGGTATGGTTAAATTATTTGATGTTGATATTGTTGTTTTGATTGATCCGGGGTCCACCTATTCATTTGTTTCGTCGGGTAGATCTATGCATGGTAGAGATTTGAGCCCATTGGATACTCCGCTGATGGTGAGTACTCCACTCGGCTAGTATATTATTATCAGTCAAGTGTATAGGGAGTGCGAGATATGTATTAGTGGGGGACTCTTGGTGGTGGAATTAATGCCATTGAAAATGGGAGGATTGGATGTGATTTTAGGTATGGACACATTAGAGAAGTACAATGCCCATCTGGATTGTAAACAAAAGACAGTAGAGTTCGAATTGGATAACGGCAGAAGAGTGGTATTTACAAGAGACAGAAAAGCAAGCCCGCCCAGAATTGTTTCAGCTCTGACAGTAGAGAAGATGATGAGGAAGGGATGTGAGGCGTTTTTAGCTTAAGTAGTAGACACAAGGGCAGTTAAAGGGAAGCTAGAAGATATTCCAGTAGTCATGGAATTCTCATATGTCTTTCTCAAGGAATTACCAGGACTACCTCCACCTAGGGAAATTGAGTTTCCCATTAAGCTTCTTTCAGGTACTGCACCGATCTCAATTCTGCCTTACCGAATGGCTCCGACGGAATTGAAGGAGCTTAAGGAGCAATTGGAAGAGTTTTTGGAGAAAGGGTACATAACGTCGAGCTCTTCACCTTAGGGAGCTCCGATGCTTTTTGTGAAGAAGAAAGATGGGTCATTGAGGATGTGTGTGGATTATAGGAAGCTTAATCAGGTCACTGTCACGAACAGATATCCGCTCCCACGCATAGATGATTTGTTTGATCAATTGTAAGGGGAAAAGTTCTTCTCCAAGATAGACTTGAGATTAGGTTACCACCAGTTGAGGATAAAGGAGTTCGATGTACTAAAGACTGCTTTCAGAACACGGTATGGGCATTTTGAGTTTTTAGTTATGACCTTCGGATTGACAAATGCCCCTGCAGCCTTTATGAACTTGATGAATCGAGTCTTTAAGCCGTTCTTAGACCAGTTTATCATTGTCTTTATTGATGATATCTTGATTTATTCCAAAAGTGATAAGGAGCATGAAGAGCATTTGAGGATTGCCTTGGAGATATTGAGAAAAAACGAGTTGTATGCCAAATTCGACAAATGCGAATTTTGGCTAAGGGAAGTAGCATTCCATGGACACGTGATCTTAGAACAAGGAGTGCATGTGGATCCAAGGAAAATAGAAGCCGTGGTGAAATGGGAAGCACCTAAGAACATAGCAGAAGTAAGGAGTTTCTTAGGTTTAGCTGGATACTATCGGAGGTTTGTGGAGGGCTTTTCCATAACAGCAGATCCACTTACCAAATTGACAAGAAAGAATCAGAAGTTTGTGTGGACAGAGGAGTGTCAGAGCAGTTTTGAGGAATTGAAGAATAGGCTCACAACTGCACCAATCTTGACTTTGCCTTCAGGTAACAATGGGTATACAGTGTATAGTAATGCCTCAAGGAAAGGATTGAGTTGTGTATTGATGCAAGGAGATAGAATCATTGCTTATGCTTCTAGGCAATTAAAGCCTTATGAGATGAATTATCCTACGCATGATTTAGAATTAGCTGCTATAATCCTTGCATTGAAAATATGGAGACTACTTATATGGAGTCACTACTAATGTGTCTACAGATCACAAAAGTCTCAAGTATCTGATGAGCCAGAAAGAGTTGAATCTGAGACAGAGGAGATGGTTGGAACTGCTGAAAGATTATGATTTGATGCTAGACTACAACCCAGGGAAAGATAATGTAGTAGCGGATGCACTGAGTACAAAATCGACCATGTCACAGGTAGAGACAGTATATGTTCCTTTTTTGAAGGGATTAGCCAAACTTTGGGTTACTTTGAGGCAAGATGAATTTGGGAGTTTATTGGCTAACTTTAGGGTAAGGCCAGTGTTAAATGAGAGTAAAGAATTGCAGGAATAGGATGAGCATTTGAGCAGGCTCAGAGAAAGGGTAAACCTTCAAAAATTGAGATAATAGAAGATGGTCTAATGGTGGTAGGAAACAGATTGTGTGTCCCGGACTCATTAGAGTTGAAAGATGAGATATTGGATGAAGCGTACAATGCTCCCTATGTAATGCATCCGGGGAGTACGAGAATGTATAGAGATTTGAAAGAACACTTTTGGTGGAAAGGAATGAAGAGGGATATTGCAGAGTATGTTAGTAGATGCTTAGTGTGTCAGCAAGTCAAGGCTTAGCACCAGGCACCTTCAGGTAAGCTTAAGCCTTTTTCTATTCTAGAAAGGAAGTGGGAAAAGATCACGATGGATTTCTTGATGGGGTTGCCCAGAAACTACAGGAAACACGATGCAATTTAGGTGATTGTGGATAGGCTAACCAAGTCAGCACATTTTTTACCAAATAAGCAGACAGATTCCTTGAATGCTTTGGCCAAGAAATATATAGATGAAATAGTCTGGCTTCATGGGATATCGAGTTCTATAGTTTCTAATAGAGATCCGATGTTCACCTTCAGGTTTTGGGAAAGCTTACAGGAGACTTTGGGAACTAAGTTGCACTTTAGTACGGCTTTCCATCCACGGATTGATGGAAAATCAGAGAGAACAATACGGACTCTGAAGGCAATGTTGAGAGCTTGTGTTATGGATTTTAAAGGTTCATGGGATGATCATTTGCCTTTAATTGAGTTTGCTTATAACAATTCCTATCACTCGGGAATTCAAATGGCACCTTATGAAGCTTTGTATGGTAGGAGGTGCAAAACTCCTATTTGTTGGTATGAGGAAGGTGAAAGGAGACTTGTAGGGCTTGAGTTAGTGCAAGTTACAGTTGATAAGATCAAATTGGTGAAGCAGAGAATTAAAGCAGCTCAAGACAGAATGAAGAGTTATGAGGATGCACATAGAAGAGAGATAGAATTTGAAGTTGGAGACAAAGTGTTTCTTAGAACTTCTCCATGGAAGGGAGTGTTGAGATTTGGTAAGAAGGGCAAGCTTAGTCCGAGGTATATAGGCCCGTATGAGATTATTGAGAAGATTGGGCCTTTGACCAATAAGTTAGCCTTGCCACCAGAATTGTCTAAGATTCACAATGTCTTCCATGTATCGATGTTGAGAAGGTATCGATCTGATCCGTCACATATAGTTCAACCTTCAGAGGTTCAATTAAGGGAGGATTTGACTTATGAGGAGCAACCAGTGAAAATTTTGGACACCAAGGAAAAGGTCCTCAGGAACAAGACGGTTCAATTAGTCAAAGTTCTTTGGAGAAACCATTCGACAGAGGAGGCTACATGGGAGCCTTTGGAAGCAATGAGGGAAAAGTATCCTCACCTCTTTGTGGACTCAGGTAAGAATTTCAAGGAAGAAATTCTTTAAGGGGGAGAGAAATGTTGGACCCCAAAATTTTATTACTTTATTTTATTAAACATGATTTAATTTATTTTTAGGTCTAGTTAGATTTATTATTTTGGAGTAATTAGCATGTCAATGTTAGGAGGAACTATTGTTTAAATTGATGAAATTAAAGTATAAATGTAGTAAGAATGCATGAGAGGTAATTTTGGTAGATCACTTAAACATTTAAGTTATAAGGCATAAGTAGAAGGGCATAAGGGTCTTTTGCAATATTTAATAGGGTAAATTAGAAGAAGAAGTGAGTTTTGTCTTGTATGAGAACAGAGTGTCGTGGGTGTAAGGAGAAAAGAAGAAAAGAAGAAAGCTAAGCCAGGTGGTTTTGGAGAATTTGAAGAATTTGAAGCTTCTCCAAGTAAGTATAAGTATCAATTGGATGAATGAACCTTATTTAGTGATAATTAGGAGTGAAAAATGGGGTTGAATGTGTGTAGGGAGTTGTTAGTGAATGGTGTACGAAAATGTTATGATCTTCTAGGGTTTTTGATTATATTGTGTTTGTGACTAATTTTGGGTTGGAATGAGTTTAGAAATGAAGTAGGAATGATGGTTTAGGGTTAAGATAAAGATTATTTGAAAGATGGGAGGAATATGGTTGAAAAATGTGGGAAAACAAGTTTCGGACGATTTTGGGGCTTGCACTTCCCGACGTGCTCATGCGCACGTCGCACCGCGTGCCAGCTTCCTCGTCGCGGCGAGCTCCAACATGTTCACCGCGGCGAAATCTTGTTTTCCTGTACAGACATATTTTCGTATTTTGGACATAATGTTTGCTATAGATGTCCAAATGAGGTGATTTTTGATTCGTTGTAAACTAAAGAAATAGAGCTACGAGTTTTATGAAGAAAGGAAGTTTTTAATCAGTCTTTAAAGATCTCAAATTTTGGATGGAAGTCGAGTATAAGTTATAGTGTTAATATTTTTGATTTTCAAAGCTTTATGAATTTCCTTTGAATGTTGTTTGAATGAGAACTTGGTTTGTTATAGGAAACCAAGCAGACCTAATCAAATCGTAAGAGGAAGGACATCATTGAACTTGGATTATCAAGCGATATTTGGTGGGTAATATATTTATAGTTGTTATGTATGGGCAAATTGTCTTGCTTGCTTGCATGTGTGTGTGACATTGCTTGTTTTGAATTATGGAAATTGTTAAAAATGCATTGTGCTTGTGATCATATTTTGCCTTGAAAAATATCATGGCATTTTGTATGAATGAAAAGATGAAGAAGCATGATGAGCATGAAAAGTATAAATGTCTATGAAATGAGTTAAACATTGACATTTGATTGTGTTTGGGCAAGAGAGGAACGTTTTGTTAGTCACGTGCACGTCGACATATAACCTTCTCCCAGCTGTCCACTTGAGGCCATGAGATCTTAAGAAATCGGACTCGTTTTGTTCACGATATAAACTTCGGTTTATCCGTTTTTTTCCACAGAACTCTCGAGCCATTTGTTGTGCATTTCATTATTGATTTTTTAGGCATGATGCATAATTAATTGTTATGTTGTGATGAAGAAATTACATGACATATTTTTTGTGATGACATTTTGGTAGCTATAATATTGTGAGTAAATTGTTACGTATTGAATTGCTACATATTTATGTTTATATATATGCTTGAGTGTGTGGCTCGTTGCTAATGGCTATAAATGTATAAGCCACTGAGTTTCGTAACTCACCCCATTACCTTCCACTCCTCAAGTGTAGAACGAGAAGATCATTGATCCTTGCAAGGCATCAAAAACTCCAAGATAGTTAGAAGTTTTTGTACTAAGTTAGTGATTTTTGTTAGCTTTTCAAGCATATCAACATTGAGCATCCTTATGTATTTTGTTTTAAGCTTTGATATGTATGGTGTTATGTTAGCAAAGTTTGTTCAATCTCTTTGAAATTGTAATCACATGAAGAATTAAAGTTTTTTTTGTATATGAGTGTGTTTAAATTTTAGTTAAAATGAATGTGCATGTGTTTGTATGGATTGCTAAATGTTAGGAGTCGGGTTTCGAAAATTTGGGAGTTCGTCGCGGCAAGCCAGTCTGTCGCCACGACGTCACCATGAGAATTCACCGCGCCGAAGCCTCTCCTACGAGGTGTCCGTCGCTGTGAGCATTTTGTCGCTGCAGTGAACCCGCCATTTTTTCTCCACTGCTGATCCTATAAATTTGAATGTTTTCGACCCTCCCCTCGTGCGATCCTTACTCGACGACCCCAAGCGGTCACCTTGGGATAGGAAACGGGACCCGGGCTCAACAGTTTCTTACTTCCTCAGCACTTTCTCTCATCTATAAATTTTGCCTTTACTAGGGTAACGAGATGTTACAAATCTCCCCTCTTAAAAGAAATTTTTTCCTCAAAATTTATATCTTATTGATCAATAAGGCAGGGTTATTAATTCCTCATATGCTCCTACATTTCTCATATACTTCCCTACTCAACTACTTTCTTCCAAATGACCTCAACTGATAACTCAATAGGTCCTTCAATCACTGATTCAACTATCACACTATCTTAACTATTTCATTGAATACTCATAAATTTTTTAAGCTATTCACATATCACATAGTGTGACACACAAGTATAGCACTCATTTTTACATTCCTTTCAAACTTAATAATTTCGTCAAAGTTATATAATTTGTACATTCTAGAAATGACTCTGCATATCTAATGTTTCCAAGACCTCAAAAAAATTACTATCATAGCACTTCTAAGCCATGTATCAAAATTAACTCATAAGACCTTAATTGTCTCATGCGTATCAAAAATCACTTTATACCATTACAACATATTGTAGCTTAATCTCTGATGTGAAACTTCATTATATACTGCTTAATCTTCAAATCCAAATGACACAAATAACATTGAGGCTATAGTTCCTTGAAATTCCTCTTACATTTATCATTCATACGGTTTACACACCTTTCCTCAAATGTTCAAAAGTATTCTTCTTAACTGTTCGAATACATTCAAGATCTCATCCATTATCCTCATTACTAACTGATTTGATCTCACTTGAGTCCCTTAGATTTTCAACTTTATTAAAATGTTGGGGCATTGATAACTCCAACAGACATAATCCCAAGTTTCCTTGTACCTAAAATTTATTCTTATAATTCCTTAAATGACAAATTCCTCAATGAAAGGGGATATATATATATATATATTCCATGTCATTTTCAGTTTCCCACTCGACTTCTTTTCTCTAATGATTTTCTCTTGTCATTCGATTTCCTTTAATTCACATCTACTTATTCAAATGCCTATTCATTCATATTTGTTCCTCCACACATTTCAGTTCATTTGAATACTCCACTTTGTGTGTTGGTAACACATTCCTCAGATTCAATTTGTATCTCCTAAACATATTTATATCGAATATAATATGGATTTATATCCACCTCACATTTGCAATAGTGTCACCTCGATTTTAAAATCCCTCACGTAGTTGGATACTTTACATCAAACCAAAGTGCATACACTTTCAGTTGCATATTTCATTTCTTATGCCTGAGTCTCCGCTTAGGATATGACCCATTATTCACCTTTGAGTTATTAACTACTCATTTCTGATCGTTCCCTCATTAATCATTCTTAATTTGAATCCTTTGGTTTACTGAAACCATCCCAATGAAATTTTTCTTTCGAAGAAGATTTCTTGATACTATCCTCAGTGCTGCTCATGAAATCCTTACCAATCAACTATTTTTTTCACAATTACTTATCAATCATTCTTATTACCTCAGGAAGATCAATTTCAACCTTTAATAATATCTCAGTACGATCAATTTATACCATAACTTAAGTGAGGAGAACATCCTTTATAATCAGGCTCAGTAAGGCATCAAGCAATTTATTTACTCTAATACCTAGATATATATATCCTCAAGATCATTCCATCTTTTTCCATAGATTTCTTTTAAGACAATTTACCAATTAATGACTTACATTCGAGATACTGTTGTTGGGCCCGGGTCCCGGATCTTCAAATCGAGGTCGGCCCTCGAACACGCTGCGATTTGACGCTCCATATACCATCGGACCGATCCCAACATCCATACAAAGAACCATTCGATTCGATTCACACATACATATACTCATACATATACATATTCTACACATGCATTCTAAACATCCATTCCTCATCTCAAATTCATAAAACATATGTCATTCTCATTCGAAGAAATTCAGCGAGATTCTCAAATGCGTAATACAAAATAAAATGAAATCTCAAAATACAAAGTATGCTCCATGATGACATGCTCGGAGGGCCAACCAAAGGACTAACTTATACAAGTTCCTAGCTAGCTCGAAGTTTCTGATGCCCTGCAAGGTCAACAATCGGCTCGATCTGCACCTGAGGAGGAGAGAGTAATGGGGTGAGCTGCGAAGCTCAGTGGCATATACGTTTATAGCCATTGGCAACGAGCCACACAATCAAACATATATATATACATATCACTAGCAAATCATAATTCATCAATTCAATTCACATTCATATAAGCATATGTCATTCACTTTCTGTTTCTCATCATAACAATCATTATGCATAAGTCTATCAAATCCAACACATATTATGCTCATCAAATCAATAGTGAATGCACAAACAATTGGCTCGAGAGTTCCGTAAAATCCATCCGGATAAATCGAAGTCTAATCCGTAACAATCCGAGTCCGATTTCTCAAGGATCTCGTTGCCACAAGCGGGCAGCCGGGAGAAGGCTTTACTGTCAACGTGCACGTGAATCCATCCGTAACTCTCTTACCCAGATAAAGCACATAATCCATTCGAATCATGCTGAAAGCATATCATAATTTCCATTCTTTTCATAGCCATAAAGGCCTATCAATCCATGCATACTCATAATCAAAAGCATATTCAAAATCTCTCATGTAATTCAATTCAAATAATGTCATATAATGCAAGCAAGCACACATCATGCAATTGCCCATACACACAATAACGATAAACATATTACCCACCTAGTATCACTTGAGTATCAGACTCACTGTTGTCCTTCCTCTTGCGATTGGGTCAAATCAGCTTGGTTCCCTATAATAACCAAGTTTTCATACAATTACTATCCATAGCAAATATTCCAATAAGCTCGAAAAGCAAAAAGTAAAGCGTTAAAAGTCTCCATCCGACTCCCATCGAAAATCTCGAACCCTACGAAACAATTTCCGAACTTCTCTTTTTTATATAACTCGAAGTCCTTAATTTCTAGATCACAACGAATCCAAAATCACCTCAATTGGATATCTACACCAAAAGATATCCCCAAAAATGTCAAAATCTCACTTTCGAAAAACAGGGGCTCGCCATGACGTCGGGGCGTTAAATCATGGCGAACGAAGTCGTGTTTCGCATGGCGCACACACGCCACGCCGTAAACTCCTCGCGGCGAACAAATCTCTCACGTCGCAACGTCTCCTCTCGCACGTCGCGAAATCCACGAAATGTCACACGTCGCGACGAATAACATAAAATCATTTACACGTCCCGACGTGGCTTCCTTCCCCACACGCCGCAACGCTATTCATACGCACGTCGCGACGTCTGGTCTGGAGCTCGACTCCGAAACCCAGATTTCTGCAGAACCCAACTACGGTTCTTACCATTAACCTAAACAATAGATCAGGTCTTATAATGCATTTCTAACCCATTCTCAACTCTAAATCAACCACAAACGCATCAACCCAAGGAATCTCACCGTTTTCACCCTAAAACCCTAAATCATCGATTCTACTCAATCCAAGCTATTTAACTGTTTAATCCTTCTAGAAACAAGATAGAAAGTGTTAGAGTAGTGCCCTAAAGGCAATCCCCTTTAGCGCATTTTGTTCATAGTCATGTACAGACTTTATGAATAAATAAAGCAAGGTATATTTCATTTATTTGATATTCATTTTATTATGAATTGATAATGATCTTTAATCAAATTAATGAAGTCCCTGATACATGACATAGCATGAAGGAAATTATGATGTGATCATACTATTGAGATTCCTATCATGTGCAATTATGTCAGTATCTAAATTATCCCTAGTCATAGGATTAATGAGATTGGACATCGTTAATCCGGATAGACTAGCACATGTCAAACTCCTTGATTGGATCAAGCAGTGGATCTCAGAAAACTGTAAATATTGAGATATTTGGATTTGACATGTGGATGCTTACTAGTGGTAGTAAGTACATTGGATGACCTGCTATGAGATCATCACATGGATGTCCTATACAAATGTCAGTGATAATCTCATCATAGCAATGGTGCAAGTATCCTTAGACTTGAGGTACTCAAGGATATCTTGGGTACTGATTCTGTACTTTGACTCCATTCCTTGTTGTCTTTCAGAGGTCGCTCATAGGGTGGTGATTGGGTACAGCTTGAGTTATTCGAAGGTAATTGAGTAGCCAATAGAGGATTCACCACTTCTGTGATAGTAGAAGAGATACCCATGACCTCTTATCAGGATCATTACTTTGAAGTCTCTGGCGGAAGACATACATATGTCATGAAGATGGTCTTCATGGACATATAAAGTAATGAGTCCTAGGGCGAGAACCGATTACACTTGGACTAGATTTGATCGATCGGTCTAGTAAGAGTTGACACATTGCCCATACTCAAACCAAGTGGGGTATAGCATGGTGAAAGGACGAATTTGCAGTAATTGTCTATGGAAGGGTTCGTGATATGGTTTCATTAGTCAAACCAATTACTTTCCAGTCAATTGGGGGTCATGATGTGTTGCTAGATACCGCTCATGACTTGCTCAGATTAAGTGTTAATCTAAGTGGCCAACATAATAGGGAACCTAATGGGTCACACGCATAAGAGTGACTCGGAGAATCTGTAAAATAGTTTCGGACAGAGATCCGATATCTGGAGAGCAATAGGATTAAATGGATCCCGATGAGATTGGGATATGTCCCGATGAGATCGCGACATTGACATTGCTGAAAACCGTTTCCGGTGATTTTTCGCCGGCGGGGCCCGGTAGGCCGGTAGGACCGACCCCAGTTTGACTGGACCACTTCAGCAATTATATATATTAATTAATTAAGTAAATAATTAATTAATTATATAAATATATTTTGATTTTCGTGGAATCCATAAGAATGGAGAAGTTAATAAGTTTGAAAAGTCAAACTTAATGATGATTTAGCATTTTAAGGCACTTTTTTATGCCATCTACGTGGATAGCCTTCCACCAAGCTTTTATATGTGTCTTAAGTGTTAAATATACATAGAAGAAGGATTGGAAGGAGGCTTCGTCGTGGGTTTTAGAAGGAAGAACTGAAAGCTTAAAAGTTAAGCTTTGAAAATCTTGTTTTCATCTTCTTCCTCTCATCCTCTCAAGATTGCTTCTACTTCTCCAAGGCTCCACCAAGATCATCTCACTTGCTCTCCAAGGCTAAGGTAAGAGCTAGTACTCTTTTCTTTAGTCTAGCTATTCCCGGGTCAAAAGAGTTTGTCCCGGTTAGGTTTTCCGACCTCTGCGTGGATACCGTTAGAGACGGTCTCCTTTGGTCGTTATGGTTTGATTGTTTGTACATACACATGGATCCTGGCTTTCAGGAATGTCCCGGGACTCAAAATTTTAAATTCCGCACCGTGGGCATGTGATGCCTACCCCGGGATTTTCCTACAGTGGTATCAGAGACGCTTGTGTTGTATATTCAGTCGAAATGATAACTAGGTCGGAGTTCCTTTGTGAATTGAGCTGTGTAGCATGCTGCTTCTGTGAATTTCGAAATCAGTATAGACTTAGGGTTTTCGAAATTTTCTGCCATATACTTGCTCATAAGATGTTTCTGAATGTGTCTATGAAAGGAAAAAATTTATCGATGTCGATTGATATGGTTTTGCTAATTTAATTCCCTAAGTTTCGGATGCTGTCTTGTTGAACGTTTCTGAAACAGGTATGCTTGTAAAATCGAGAAGAAATTCTAGAAAAAGTTTTTTTCGGATTGGTTTTCACCGACATGTCCCTAAGATGTTTTTGAATGTCTCTGTGGATGGAAAAATGTTTTCAAGGTGATTTACCATTTATTTCCGAATTTCTTGTGTGCTGATGGGAATGTCTGTGTTGGAGAACACAGATTCTGGTTCGGCTAGATTGCTGAGGTTCAATGAGTTTTTATGGGAAATAAATCCTGTAAAAATTCATGGAGCATGTTGGGAACATGTTTTCACCTCTGTAATTTTCTCAGTATTTATTGAAAGTTTTTCAATGATCATTTTGAGCAAAAGGCAGAGCTTGGCAGTTTTGAGAAACATGCTGGGGCTGTTTTGTTTGAAATGATTGCTTTTGTTATTTTCTGCTCCAATTCCATGAATCATTTTTATAGTGATTAAAAATGTGTTATATTGATGTGGAATGCATCCCAAAATGAGATTCTTGAAATTGGGTTTCCAATAATTTTTGGATGTCGAATAGGTCACTGTAGCGTCTTATTAGCTTATTCCATTATCTTGCTTATTTTGGCCGTCGCAATTTTTGTGACAAGTGCCGGAGTAATCTTGATAATGTGTAGACTATCTAGAGCTATTTAGTATTATTATTTGGTGTCCTTGAATTATGTGGAAATCTAGTGATTAATGGTGGATTAATCGGTTTCAAGTTTTTCCTATATAGTTTGACTATAAGGCATTCACGTTTCAATGAATATGATTCATTAGCACATCAATATAAAGGACAATATACTTGGTATATTGGTATTGTGAATTGGAACGACGCGGATTGAGAATTAGCCGATTTAAGAGCAATTCCATGTCACCAGTCGACTGGCACTGAGGCTAGTTGACTGGGACTTATATCTTGTCTTGTCACCAATGACATTTGGAACACGAGCGACCGATTGGTGTTCGATGTTTCAATGATTGGGTCAAACTTCAATCGTGAAATAAAAGCAAAGAAGAAGACTAGTCGGTCGCACAAGTGCTAATCGACTGGAAACTTGCCAGAGTGGGATGATGGGTGGTTTTCGGTATAAATTCAATGTGATTGATACAATGCCCTAAATCAGACCATATAGTCATGGTGACTATGATCCTTGGATGAGATTAGAAAGATGAGACCTAAATTCCTCAATTTAAATATGAAAACTAACGCCTTCCATTAATATGGTAAGAACCAGAGTTCGTATAGGGTTGAGTTGTTGGGCAAACCCAAGCTCGCCCTATACGGATATGTTCGAACCATGAAAATGAGATTTTCGGATTAATGGGTCGGTTTTCTTAGAAGCGTTGATTTGTTGGGCAAACTCAAGGTCAACGTGGACAGAGGCGAAATTGGGTAGTGTACATCAGATGTACACGCATCAAGTGTTGATAACCCAATGTATGTGCATACATCAACTGTTGATAGCACTGGGCGATAGTTGCATTTGAGATGCAATTGGTATGTCCGATACCTACCGATTGACCTAAGGTGGCTTGTTGGGCAAACCCAAGGTCATTCTTAGTAATGTCGGATATCGACCCACTAGGTCAATGTGCCATTTTGTTTCTTGGATTCATGATGAGGGTTATGGATTCTGCTGAAACTAGTGGGAGCCATATGTATGTCATATAAGTCCTTATGGTCATACATTTAATTCTATTCTAACTTTCTTTCTCTCTCTACTTTTAGGTTGGTCAAGATGTCGACCGGTGTGAATCTTCGCGCCTAATGGACTCAAACAAATTAACTGGACCAAATTTTCTTGATTGGTTGCGTAATCTGAGAATTGTTCTCAGATCTGAGGATCTAGGATATATCCTTGATTTTTCGCTTCCGGATCCACTTCTTGAAGGAGCTCGATGATGATCGGAAGGCATATCGTAAGCATCTAAAAGGCGATGACATAGCCACTGCATTATGCTTGCATCGATGTCACCGAGCTGCGCATAAAGACGAGTCTATGGATGCTCACACGATTGTGTTTCATCTCGAGAGTTGTTTGATGAGCAAGCTCGGTCCGAGCAGTTCGAGACCTCAAGGTTGCTCTTTACAACGAAGATGACTCTGGTTCATCTGCAGTGCAATATGCATCAAGATGAATGGCTATATTGAGAGGTTGGCCGCCTTAGGTTTTGTGATGGATTCGAGTTAAGTATAGACTTAATTCTTGTTGGTTTGTCGATAGTTACTCACGGTTTGTGTTGAACTATCGAATGAACCAAATATCCACCACAATTCCCCGAGTGATCAATCTACTCAAGGCAATGAGAACAAGTCGTCAAGCAAGATAGCAAGGCGTTGCTATTGGTGGATTCTTCTTCCTCTGGTTCCAAGAAAAGGAAAAGAAGAAAAAAGGCTCGAAGCGAAAGGAAGTGCAGCGAAAGGTAAGAAGAAGATCAAAGAGATCGCACCAAAAGGTACCGCTTCCATCATGTAAGATCGGTCATCGGAGGCGAATCGCAAAGTTTATCCGAAGAACTGAAGCGTAAGAAGGCATCGATGCCTCAACTTCTTCGTATGTTTGTCATTGAGGTTAATCTTGCTTCGATCATAACATATGGGTATTAGATACGGTTGTGGCTCACACATATGTAATGATATGCAGGCCTTAGGGACGATGGCACTCAAAAGGGAGAAATGGACTGCGTGTTGGCAATGGAGCAAGAGTTTTGCATTAGCCGTAGGGACTTATGTTTTAACACTCCCGGTGGGCTTGTACTTAACTTGGATGATTGTTATTTTGTACCGTGTTAACAAAGAACATATTATGCATTTCTTGTTTAAATAGAGCTGGTTTCCATTTGTCTTTTGGTAACAATGGTTGTTCTATTAGCTCAAATGGAATGCTTTATGGTACTGGTACATTATGCAATGGTATTTACATATTAGATATGTCACATCCGGTTATGAATGTCAATGACGCTAAAAGACATAAAAGAGATAATTTAAAATCAACTTACTTATGGCATTGTCGCCTTGGCCATATAAATGAGAGACGCATCGCTAAGCTCCATAAGAATGGAAGTTTAGGGTCATTTGATTATGAATCATATGACACATGTGAATCTTGTTTGTTAGACAAAATGACGAAGTTACCTTTTAAGGGAAAGGGTGAACGAGCGACTGGATTATTAGATCTAATACATTCAGATGTATGTGGTCCGATGTCCATCCATGCCAGAAGTGGTTGCCATTACTTCATTACCTTTATCGATGATTATTCTCGATATGGGTACCTATATCTGATGAGATACAAATCTGAAGCGTTTGAAAAGTTCAAACAATTCAGAAATGAAGTAGAAAACCAACTTGGGAAAAGTATTAAAACATTACGATCCGATCGTGGTGGTGAATACTTAGACCAAGAGTTTTTGGATTATCTCAGAGATAATGGGATTTTATCTCAGTGGACTCCTCCTTACACACCACAAAGATAATGGTGTGGCGAAAGGAGAAATCGAACCTTGTTGGACATGGTTGGATCTATGATGGGCTTTGCACAATTGCCAAAATCCTTTTGGGGTATGCCCTCGAGACAATTTGTTTACTTGTTAAGCGAGTTCCATCAAAGTCGATTGATGTTACTCCATATGAGATGTGGACTAACAAGAAACCTTATCTTTCTCATTTGAAAGCATGGGGTTGTCCCGCTTATGTAAAGCGGGACTTGATGATAAGCTTGAAGCAAAATCGACAAGTGTTTGTTCGTAGGATATCCTAACAAAACAAGGGATATCAATTCTACCTCTTGAGGAACAAAAGGTGTTTGTTTCAAGGCATGCTGTCTTTTAGAGAAAGAGTTTCTTTTAAAAGAGGACGGTGGGAGCAAAATTGAGCTTGAAGAAGTTCAAGATGCTCGGACGACGCAGATCAATCGTCGAACTCAAAGCAGTAACTCATACGAGATGAGGTAACAGTTCAACCTTCTACTACACACGAAATTCGTAGGTCAAGTAGGATACGCTCTGTTCCCGAGAGATATGGATTTCTCGTGAGTGAACAGAATGACGTATTGCTCATAGAGGATGATGAGCCTACCACCTATGAAGAGGTTCTGAAGAGTTCAGAGTCTGCAAAATGGCTTCTTGCCATGAAATCTGAAATGGATTCCATGTATGAAAACCAAGTATGGACTTTGGTTGATGCACCTGAAGGGATAAAACCTATAGGGTGCAAATGGGTTTTCAAGAAGAAAACCGACATGGATGGTAATGTGATTACCTATAAAGCAAGGCTTGTGGCTAAAGGTTTTCGTCAAAGACAAGGAATTGACTATGACGAGACCTTCAGTCCAGTAGCAATGCTTAAATCCATTAGGATACTCCTAGCCATTGCCGCTCATTATGATTATGAGATATGGCAAATGGATGTGAAGACGACTTTCTGAATGGAAATCTGGCCGAGGATGTATATGACACAACTCGAGGGCTTCATTTTCACGATGGCGAAAAGGTATGCAAGCTTCGTAAATCCAGTTATGGATTGAAGCAAGCATCCAGAGTTGGAATATCCGTTTTGATGAGACAATCAAAGAGTTTGGTTTCTCACAAAATCCGGATGAACATTATGTATAAGAAGGTTAATGGGCGCAATCGTATTCCTTGTGTTATATGTAGATGACATATTGTTACTAGGAAACGATGTCTCAATGTCGCAATCAAGAAAAGTTTGGTTGTCCAAACAATTTGCCATGAAAGACCTTGGAGAAGCAACTTATATCCTTGGGATAAAGATTTATAGAGATAGATCGAAGAGGTTGCTTGGTCTTTCACAATCAACGACATAGACAAGGTGCTAAAGAGGTTTAGCATGGAGCAATCCAAGAGAGGGTTTCTTCCCATTGTTCATGGGATAACACTCGAAGTCTATGTGTCCTCGGACACGGGACGAGAGGATGCGTATGAATATGATCCCGTGTCGTCTACAAGATGATCTATTATGACGCAATGTTATATACGAGACCCGATGTATCATATGCTCTAAGTGTTACGAGCGGATACCAATCGGATCTGGTGAAGGTCATCGGGTGGTATCAAGAATATCCTAAAGTACTTGCGAAGAACTAAGGATGTTTTCTTGATATTTGGAGATGGAAATCTCCAAGTGAGCGGGCATACAGATGCCAGTTTTCAATCTGATAAGGACGACTCCAGGTCCCAATCAGGTTATGTTTTCACACTTAATGGTGGAGCAGTCAGTTGGAAGAGTTCCAAACAGGAGACGACTGCTGATTCAACGACCGAGGCAGAGTACATTGCAAAGATCGGATGCGTGAAAGGAAGCGATTTGGATCAAGAAGTTCATTTCGAACTTGGTGTGGTTCCTAATGTGATGGACCTATCTGATTGTATTGTGACAACAATGGAGCTATTATGCAGCAAAGGAACCAAGGTCTCATCAATGATCCAAACACGTACTCCACCGATACCATTTGATTCGGAGATCATTGCTCGAGGTGATGTCGATGGCGAGAATTCCACGAGAGCGTAACATTGCTGATCCGTTGACAAAGCCATTGTCACATAAGAATTTTGATTCTCATGTACTCACTTATGGTATTAGATACCAAGGCGATTGGCTTTAGGTCAAGTGGGAGATTGTTAGAGAAGTGCCCTAAAGGCAATCCCCTTTAGCGCATTTTGTTCATAGTCATGTACAGACTTTATGAATAAATAAAGCAAGGCATATTTCATTTATTTGATATTCATTTTATTATGAATTGATAATGATCTTTAATCAAATTAATGAAGTCCCTGATACATGACATAGCATGAAGGAAATTATGATGTGATCATACTATTGAGATTCCTATCATGTGCAATTATGTCAGTATCTAAATTATCCCTAGTCATAGGATTAATGAGATTGGACATCATTAATCCGGATAGACTAGCACATGTCAAACTCCTTGATTGGATCAAGCAGTGGATCTCAGAAAACTGTAAATATTGAGATATTTGGATTTGACATGTGGATGCTTACTAGTGGTAGTAAGTACATTGGATGACCTGCTATGAGATCATCACATGGATGTCTTATACAAATGTAAGTGATAATCTCATCATAACAATGGTGCAAGTATCCTTAGACTTGAGGTACTCAAGGATATCTTGGGTACTGATTCTGTACTTTGACTCCATTCCTTGTTGCCTTTCAGAGGTCGCTCATAGGGTGGTGATTGGGTACAACTTGAGGTATTCGAAGGTAATTGAGTAGCCAATAGAGGATTCACCACTTCTGTGATAGCAGAAGAGATACCCATAGCCTCTTATCAGGATCATTACTTTGAAGTCTCTGGCGCCGGAGCATACATATGTCATGAAGATGGTCTTCATGGACATATAAAGTAATGAGTCCTAGGACGAGAACTGATTACACTTGGACTACTCATGACTTGCTCAGATTAAGTGTTAATCTAAGTGGCCAACATAACCGGAAACCTAATGGGTCACACGCATAAGAGTGACTCGGAGAATCTGTAAAATAGTTTCGGAAAGAGATCCAATATCTGGAGAGCAATAGGATTAAATGGATCCCGATGAGATTGGGATATGTCCCGATGAGATCGCGACATCGACATTGCTAAAAACCGTTTCCGGCGATTTTTCGCCGGCGGGGCCCGGTAGGCCGGTAGGACCGACCCCAGTTTAATTGGACCACTTCAGCAATTATATATATTAATTAATTAAGTAAATAATTAATTAATTATATAAATATATGTTGATTTTCGTGGAATCCAGAAGAATGGAGAAGTTAATAAGTTTGAAAAGTCAAACTTAATGATGATTTAGCATTTTAAGGCACTTTTTTATGCCATCTACGTGGATAGCCTTCCACCAAGATTTTATATGTGTCTTAAGTGTTAAATATACATAGAATAAGGATTGGAAGGAGGCTTGGTCGTGGGTTTTAGAAGGAAGAACCGAAAGCTTAAAAGTTAAGTTTTGAAAATCTTGTTTTCATCTTCTTCCTCTCATCCTCTCAAGATTGCTTCTACTTCTCCAAGGCTCCACCAAGATCATCTCACTTGCTCTCCAAGGCTAAGGTAAGAGCTAGCACTCTTTTCTTTAGTCTAGCTATTCCCGGGTCAAAAGAGTTTGTCCCGGTTAGGTTTTCCGACCTCTACGTGGATACCATTAGAGACGGTCTCCTTTGGTCGTTATGGTTTGATTGTTTGTACATACACATGGATCCTGGCTTTCAGGAATGTCCCGGGACTCAAAATTTTAAATTCCGCACCGTGGGCATGTGATGCCTACCCCGGGATTTTCCTACAGAAAGGATGTAAACTTACCGATTGAAGCTCTAAAATCGTTGAAACTTGCCGAAATCACAAACCCTTTTTCCTCTTCTCTTCTCCTTCCACCGTCGGCACTTCTCTATTCTTTCCTTCTTCTTTTCTTTCTTTTCCTTTCTTTTCCTTTCTTTTCCTTTCTTTCTAATATCTTAAACCTAAAAGCCCAAGCCCATAACAAAGCAAGTAACTCCCTAAGACCCTTACACCATTAAACCCTTTAAGTCCTTATTTAAACCCTATTTAATCATATCTTAAACTCAATTATCCAATAATACTCCCAAAATAAATTAAACTAAGCCTTAAACACATAATTATCACAATCCATGCTTAATCATATCATAAAAAAAATTCAGGGCCTAACAAATGTAATCTCATGTGATTTTGGACAACAATCTTTCCCATTTATATCTGTCCTCTATCGTGGGGACTGTGCCACGATTGTGCTGTTGAGTCCGAAACCCAACTGCTTAAAACTAAACACTTTCACTCTTACTCTGATACCATAAATGTTGAGACTTGATCCGGAGACTGGATCCCAACCGGAGAAAACGGAGAACGGAAACAAACAAAGACGAATCCGAAGCAGAAATCATAAAGTGAAGGAATCCGTAGAGGATGCATAAGGTGAAAACACAATGTAAATAGAAATGCTGGGACCTGATCTCGGAATCGGATCCCAACCGGAAACTAAAAAAATGAAAGCAAAAACAAAAATGCAGAAACGAATCGAATTATCGAATAACAAAAATATGAAATAAATACAGATTCCAATCGAAGCAAATTGAATTCTGAAACAAAAAGAAAGCAAATTCGACATCCGAAAATAATACGCTTTAGAAAAACGTCGCGTTGGAAACCTTAAGACGTTCTAAATCCGATATAAATTTTGTTCTTTTATTTCTTATTCATCTTCATTCAATTTCTTATACGAAGTGAATACACTTGTTCACTTTGGAATTTATCAATTCCCTATCCTCAATCACAGATCTCAATTTATTCAATTTGCCATATTCAAATTTATAAACATCCATTTACACAAAATCTCATTATTCCTTTCTTTTGCCAAAATAAAATCCAAAATCACACGTCTATATACTACCATAACAAAAATCGGGCAGCATAACGACTGCATTTTAACAAACCCATACCTGCAAAGGGTTTTAAAACTCACTTCTATATATACCAACTCAATCAAAACACGCAACTCCTCGGACCCCCCCGTGCAGAATCCAACTCAATCCAAAATACATTATTAAAAATCTAATTCATATTCATTCATAACTCAAGCTAATATACTAATTCATAAATCATTCCAAACACAACCCAAATATATTCATATACAATTACAATTCATTTTCCATAATCCCATAACTCTTGATACTTCATACATCTCAGGAAATAATTGCTTACAAAAATATGAATGGCATTCCAAGCCATGTACATCAAAATCCATCATTCACATTCCAAAAGAAATACATTTCAAACCTTAATGGCATTTTCAAACCATATACAATCTAATACCAAAATCCAAATTTTACATACTACAAAACCATACAAAAGTCTGGCAGAGGTCTTGACCGTCTTTCATCCGATCTCCTGCTCGAAAACCTGGAGATGGGGATGAAAGGGGGGGTGAGCTTATAGCTCGTGGATAATATGTTTCCCATTTATTAACTGTTCACAACATAATGTTTATCAAAAGCTTAATTTCAAACTTTCAACGTTTCAAAACGATCATAACCAACTTCCAAGATTTCATGATTGAAAAAATTTTACTTTCTCATTTCACCAATTTCTCAAAATTTCAAAAATCATAAACCAACTCAAAACATGAATGCACACAGATATAAACAAAATCAAAAATACATAACACAAACAATTGGTTTGGGTCGGTTCAAAATGGAATGTACTGCACATTCCCGCATTAGCGGTCCTGTGCAGCCGTGAACGGAACGTACTACACTTTTCTGCATAGCGGTCCAATGTAGTCGTGACTTATGGGAGTCCGAAAATCGGAACTCTAGTGCCACTAGCGGGCAGGTGGGAGAAGCCTTAAAAAAAAACAAGACAGTGCACTGACTCAATCTTAAGGGACCTAACCAAACCCTTATAACACATATCACACATGGAAATTCGCAATGTCCAAAGGCACATTTCGAAAAATTTCTTTTCATGTCATGTCACATTAAACAAATTGCCATTCACCAATTTCACAAATTTTTAAAATGAACACAACAATCAAGCCATCACAAAGAATGAAACAATCTTGCAATTTCTCAAAGTCATAAATCAAAATAAAATTCTCATCCAAAAGCAGTGAATTAAATCATTCAAAAATCAAAATTTGTAAACATTTGCTTCTTGATTTTTTAAAATCACATACTTAGCTTATAATTCAAAATGTAAACATATTACCCACCTTATATCCTTGCTTGGAGCTTGATTAAAGCTTCAATTTCTCCATTCCTTTCCTTAATTTTCCCTAATTCAAATACATAAACCCTAATTAAATATCATCCAAAATTAAACATAACCTAAGGCATAGTCATCAAAATGGAGCTTGGAAATCACAAACCCATATCAATCTTAAGCTATCTAACCCACAAAATTTTGAAAAACTCAAAGATGAAATTCATCTCTTACCTTATTCCTTCACCCAAAATCGACATTTCTTGGTTCCATAAGGAGCTTTCATCTTCTTTCTTCTTTTCTCCCTTGAATCAACTCAAAAACTCTCTTGGAATCCCCCACAATCGAAACCCTAATCACTTTTCTCTTCTTTCCTCCATCTCCCCTGACTCCACCTTCTCTCTTCTTTCATTTTCTTTCTTTCCTTCTTTTATTTTAGCCAAAATCGTGCCCCTCTCTCTACTTAAACAGTAGCCCCATTGCCATGTCATTAAATGAGGGTAAAAAGACCCATTTGCCCTTACATCTATGTTTTATAACTTAACTCTTTAGGTGATGTTCCAAAATTGCCCCTGAACTTCATTTCAAGATATGCTTACTTTAGGACAACTTTATCGCTATCAAAATGAATGAATTTGTCCAAACTTCCTTTTAGAGAATTGTTCCTCATTGTCTTAATTTCATAATGCCACCAAAATCATTCAATTTGGAGCACTATAGCAAAAGTTATAGTCCAAACATTTTGGACTGTCATTTTGCTAAAACATTTTCCAACACTTTATTTTCATCCAAAAATTGACATTCTTAAAAGCTAAATTGAAACTCTATTTCTTCATAAAAATTGTCGCCCTATTTCTCTATTTTAATCCAAATCAAGAATCTCCTGATTTGGATTACAAGAGCAAAAATTATGGCCAAAATACTTTCAGATGTTCCTAATCTAAGACTGAACACTAAAACACGACTTCAATTTAGAAATTGAAAGTCTTAGGGGCTAAACTGAAATTTCCTTTCTTCATATGACTTCTAGCCCCATGTCTTAATTTTATTTTTCCTCAAGAATCAATTCAATTTGGATCACCACTGATCAAGAATTTCTTAAACTACTGAATTATGTTCAGAAAATTTCCCGACTCACTTTGATTCAAACAATCTTCCTCAATTAAATCTCTAAAATTCACAAATTTCCCATAAAAATGTAATTAATTGTCTTAGGAATCAAACTCTTTGAAAACCAAATAAATTGGATGTCGGACGGAAAAGATATAAACAAAAAATTGAATAAAGTCAGATGAAGAAGGAAAATAACAAAATCAGAAGGAAACAAATCGTCCCAATTATCGTAAGACGTGAGCTTATTCCAAGAAAATAACCATAGTTATTAATGGTTAATCTTATTTATCTAATAACAAACATGAAAATCTATATCTCTTGATCATTTTGAAGAAAGAATCATCCCAATCGGAGCCCTGTAGCTTAAGATATGCTTAAAATGCTAAAGCGTGCACATACTCAAATCATGCTCTTCTAACCGACCTCTCATAACTTTTCAATAAAAAATTTTCAATTTAACTCCAAATGATACAAATTTTCATGGGGAGAAAAATACATGTCTTAGAAATCTATTGGTCTAAAAATCATCTCAATTGGAGGTCGTATGAGTGAGTTATTCCCAAAAGAATAACCCATGCTTAAACCCTAAATAGATTTGTATCTATCTTGGAAAAATCACCATAACTTTCAATCTAGAGGTCATATTGATTTCATTGTTGGACCATTTAAAAGCCGACTTCTAGATCTACAACTCGTATGAAGACAAAAAAATCATATTCGGCCTCTAAAATGGTCAAAAATTGCGATTTTTACAAGTTGACCCGTGAATGTCCGTTTAACAGACATCCATGTCCGTCTAACGGACATGTGCGAAACAAGGGGTCCTTTTGACTCGATAAGGTCCGTTAAACGGACTTACATGTCCTTTTAACGGACATGGGTTTCCCAAAACCCCTTCAACCTTCTCCAATGCTTCCAACAATCTTCCTAAAACTATATACACTTATAATCTTCACAAATTCACTTATTCAAAAGCCTAAACACTTCACAACAATCCATACAACAAATTCAATTCACAAATTTCTCAAATCTCAACTCAATTGTTTCTTCAAAACCTCAAATTGCAAACATTCATCAAAGCTATCACAAAAACAAATCTTATGCAACATCTTAACTTATATCAATCATAACTCTTAACTCCAACCTCGAAAACTTGCATACTTGGTATCGTTGTATAGACAAAAGAACAAGCTAAAACTTCAAAGAAGGTAACTTTGGCCATTTCTATTTCAATTATTTCAAAATTTCCCTCAAATTAGCATACACATTTTTATCCTCATACAAAACTTAACATTCATCGCAACTTCACTTCTTCTATTTCAACCTCATTTCATATGATTTATCTTGTCATTCACCAAATAATATCTTACATATATAAACATTTTTCATGCTTAAGGTTTCTCAACTCATCATCTATATATAATTCACATTCCAATGTCATCCATATACCAATTCATAATTCAAAGCCATACACAAACCCATATTTCATTAAGGCACAATAACTTCTATAACACAATTTATATATATATGTACTCATTTTATTTCAAGTAATAACTCTAAATTTCCACTTTAAGATCGGGATCCAACATGTGCTCTTCTTCTCTTTTTTCACAAAATTCATCACTCATAGTATCATCATTAATAACCTCAATCTATCATCTATTGATCACAAATAGCACTTTCATATATTTCTCTAATTCATCATAAACTTTGAAATATGGATGCTATGACTAGCAATACCCAATAAGTCTTAGATTGCATCCTATATTATCCCACACTTATAATACATATATGCCTAATATTCTCACTTGTCACAATAATCCCCATTTTCAAAAAGTACTCGTGATAACAAACTAACTTAACCTTAGGGGCTTTCGCTTACCTATTTCTCCTTCTTGGATAAACCCTATCTTTTATGCATTTCTAACCTTCTCCTTACTGCATATCATTCATCTCTTGTAAAGCCAAGTTTGTCTATTTCATTCCCTTTTTGTTGTTTTCCTCATTTCTATCTCATCTTCCTATCATCACTCATTTTATCTTTCATATGTATATCCTCGATCACTTCAGAATTACTGATGCATAATCATTATGAATTTCTAGTCTCAAATTTCACAAACATATTCTTATACTGAATCATATACTCTTATTTGGATACTCACACAATCATTTTATGTCCAAGTTCAACCTTTCAAGGTCAAAGAAAAATTTATTTTCTTTCGAATTAGCTTGAACACTTAATCTAATTATTTCTACTTATATCCTTATTTTCTTCAAACAATCTATGACAGTACATTCACATTTATATCATAATTGAGGATATATCCTCATAGTACAATCTTGGTGTCATATTCAGTAATACATCCACCAATACGATTGTGTTAAATCTTTGTCTATCATATTCAATCATATATTATTTCTTATTTGTAAATATCCACAAACTTTCATTTTCTCACATTCTGACATATCATCATCTTTCTCACTAATTCAATCAACTGAAGCACTTAACACATGCTCATGTGTGTGACTCATGCTTGTGTGACTCAGACTAAGGATCAGTCGCTAGCGTCTGCTATGACATGACTAAAATGCATGTATCTTAACACATTTCAAAAAATTGCCCATATAAGAAGTAATTCTGGGCTTTGATACCAACCAATATAGCACCCCACTCTTGCATGACCTGAACCCGACATCGATGATGATATCAGAGTCCGTGTCTCGTGAGGGTGGCGTGCTAAAACACTTAACATATTCATAAATCAGTATAAATTTTTTTTCACAACAACAAACATTTTATATGAAAATCAATACTCAAATTGGGCCCATTTCATTCATAAACATTTTTCCACACAAAATAGTCAATAAAATTTCAATGCCATTTGCGCCCCTTACAAAAACAGAAGACTAGTAGTCATAATATTATTACACTTCAAAATCATTTTCTAACATTTCCAATTTGGAAAGTTGATACAATCATTACTAAAAACACAATCTGATATAAATACAAGAAATAAGAATGCAGACGCGAACTGATCCCGACCTTTATCCTTCACTTATGCTGTAGGTATACTCCCGTTAGCCTAACGGGGTATTCTTATGATCTGAAAAGTAATTGCATATTTTAGGTGAGTTTTGCGAACTCGATGAGTGACCATCATCGATGGCTCACCTAGTCACATAACACATAAATTCATATATTGCACATTCCACACTATTTCACTTTCACACTTCATATTCAATTCACTCAAACATTCATATTATGCATATGCCATCTATATGAGACTCACTTTCGCTCTTATTGTTGTGACTGAGTGCCTTTTACTCATTTATACATAATACTGGCCTGTAGGGCTTAGTCAGAATAGAATACTGGCCCATAGGGCTCAGTCAGAACGAAATACTAGCTTATAGGGCTCAGTCACATAACACAATCACGGAGCATAGCTCTACGTGGAAGCACTTCATACAGGCAACACAAGTCATAACACCTTTATATTTCATGCATTCATGAGATGGAATGCATCGCTTACATTGCATGCTCTTATTAGGTCATAATCACTTATCATTGGATCGTAGTCTGACATTCAACATTGTTAGACCAATGGTGATTGATAAATTAAATACTTTTATGTTTTGATAATAATAAAATGTATAGAATTGGTTAAAAAATTATTTCAGGTATTTATGGATTGATATTCCATTAAAGGATTAATACAAATCAAGAGATAGACAACGTGCAAGAGATCCCAACAATAAATATTGAAGATCATACAAAATCTGTCACAAGATCCAGCACTAGTCGACTACAATGTGGCAAGTTGACTAATAAAATTAGATACATCAGTTGGGCCATGAAACAAGTCGACCAACAAGTTGTAAGTCTACTATTAATTAGTTGGATAGATGCACTAGTAGACTATCATTACACTAGTCGACTATTCGAAGAGCAGAGATGAAACTCGCATGAAAAAATGTTGGTACTAGTCGACTACTCTTTGAAGACAAAGATGACTATAATGTACTAGTTGACTATAACACCTCGACTAGTCGACTATCAGGTGTAGCTGAACAAAATCTGTCTGAATTAATTACAAATGGAAAGAAAATCTTGCTACAACAGCTATATACAATGGCTAGTAGACTTCTACAACAACGACAATCACCTTAGAGTCTGCAAATAAATATTGGAAGATAAAATGATCATTTAGAAGAGTCCAAAAAGAAAAACATACTACTATAGTTCATAATTTGCTCTCATTCTGTTCTTAGCTTGTTCTAAATTTTTCTCAAGTGTACTGAGCATTATTACTTCATCTTTATCACTGTTATTATTGTGAGTTGAGTGATTGGTAGAAAATCACTTGTGAGGTAGGATTTGTGCCAAAAAACATATCGGTTGTTAGGTGTAGCTTGAGCCGAAAGTCAAGTTGTATTGAAAAGTTCACACTGAACTAAAAAGTGTGTAATAAAGTGTTTTGGAAAAATCCTAAGTGGGAGCTTAAGTATAGGATGTAGGTCTTAGCACCGAACCTCTATAAAAGCAGTGTTTGCCTCTTTTCCCTACCCTTTGCACTTAAATTTGTTTAATTGTTTTGTGTGTATTAACTTCTGGTTTTTTGTAGAACTTTACGAAAAAGCTTCAAATATCTATTCAACCCCCTTCTAGATTGTTTCCAATTGGTATCAGAGCAGAAAATTCCAAGGATGGCACTGAGTTTGACACACAACAACCTAGCGGAAGAAGGTAACACTAATAATCGCCCTCCTTAGTTTAATGGTTCGAACTATTCTTCTTAGAAAAATCGTATGCAATACCATATTATAAACGAGGGAGGAGTATTGGAAGATCATAATGTTCGGTGCACACATTCCATTGAACGAAAATGGTAAGGTAAAGACGGAGCTGGAATATGATGACAATGATTGGAGGCAAATCTACATCAACGCAAAAGCTATGCAGCTGATATATTGCGCTCTCACTGTTGAGGAGAGAAATCGAGTGAACTCATGCACTAGTGCTAAAGAAATGTGGGAGAGACTACGCATCACTCATGAAGGAACCAATCAATATGCTTCACTATGACTACGAAATGTTTGTCATGAAGGAAGGTGAGTCTATTTCCACTATGCTTCATCGTTTTGCAGAAATTATCAATGGATTAGGCAAACTTGGAAAGCATATGACAGATAGTGAGAAGGTGAAAAATATTCTTCGTTCACTACCGAAAGAATGGAGCTCACAAGTCATCGCTATTATGGAGTCTAAAGATCTCAATCAATTGGAATTCAATTCCTTGGTGGGATCACTCATTAACTATGAGATCATTCTTAAATCAAGAGGAGGTAGAGGTAGGTCACAAAAGCCAATTGTTTTAAAAGATAATGTTTCTTCTCTTGATGAAAGTGATGAAGAGTTATATGAGGAGGAAGAAGATGAAGAACTAGCAATGTATGCCAGAAACTTGAGAAAGTACAAAGGACTACTTAAGAATAGGAAGAAAGAATTACGTGGTGGAAGAAATGAAGAAAGAAAGGAGTACACCATGGAAAGAAGGACCAAAAGCAATGAAGAGTGTTGGAAATGTGGAAAAAGGGGACATCATGCTAGAGAATGCAAAAGTTCTTCCATTTTCCAGAAAAATGACAAGAATGACAAAGGAAAGAAGAAAGCAGGAAAGAAGAAAGCTAGTCTTGTAGCCACTTAGAGTGATGATGAGGAAGCATATCAAAGCAATGATGAAAAAAACTTAGCTCTTATGGCAAATAGCTCCTTAACAAGTGATGATGAAGATGAGATACAAGCAATGAATGAAAATCCATCAAGCACATGGTACATTGATAGTGGATGTTCAAGGCATATGAGTGGAGACTGTTGGATCGGAAAAAGAAAGCATGCTTAGTATGGAGAAACGATAGATTTCAAAAATTTTTAAGAAATCATCTTGCAGCGGAAGCAATATATCCAAATCAACATGCTAATCCATACATGATATGGTATAAGGATAATAAAACCAAGAACAAGATAAAAGGAATTACCGACTCCTTCGCTACAGCTTTAAATCCTCGCTGCGCTATCCTCTCCATCTTATATCCAAATCCTTTGCCTTTGAGTCTTTTCCTTTAGCAATCTATCTTCTTCCTTGTTGTAGTATCCTCAACCAATTAGATTTACCACTTTTTCTTCAAGGACAAATAGGTTAACAAAATCCTTTGGTGGGAAAGGAGAAGAAATATTTGGAGGAGATTTTCTTAGAAGAAGAAGAACCAAAATTGAAACTCTTTCAATTCTTTCACTTAGTAATTTCAGTTCTACCTTGCATGAAAGGAGAGAATGTATAAAAACCATGCAAGAACCCTTTCTTACATCTCAATTTCGAAATATGCATGAATGGAAAGAGTGAGAGGCATCCAATGCATCACTTGTTACATTAATCACTCATCAAATAGCCAATAAATGAGACTTACTTCATTTATCTTTAAAATGGCTATTTGAAAAGACCATAACCTATAATTGAATACCCATTTCGGTTTTGGCAAGAAGAAAGAAGGAAGATGGTCCATCTAATGCACATCTTTCATCTTTAATCTAATGAATGCAAATAGGTTACATGCCAACATTAAAAGCCAACCATTAAACCATTTAATGGTAAGTTCATAACTCCATTTAATAATGATGAACCATAATAAAGACCATCTTTATTTAGTATTTTAATGTCAAATGTGTGGTTACACATCTAACCTAACACAATTTCGAAATTGTTTCTTCTCCATTAAAAAAAATTTGTTTAAATATAATTAATCTAATAAATTACATTAAACCAAAACAAGCCCATTTCTAAATGAACATATGGGCTTCCAATTAACCATTAATTAGTATAAGCCCATCATTCGATTATGGAATTCTAAAGCCTCCAAACTACTTCTTACTTAGCTTGATAACCTTCCTTAAAGCCAAGTGGGGAATCTTATTGGACTTTGATAATTCAGGCTCCAATAAGCCCAGAATTAATTCAATCTCATTGGAATTAATTCTAGCTTATTAACTAAATGTCATTCCACTACAGACAATTAGTTGAACTCTTGAATTATTAAATATTATGAGAATATGTCCAATTGCAAACCCTATTTAGAACCTTATTATAGCCATCCGCACAACAAAGGGTAAAATTACCGTTTTGCCCTTATGTTGGTTTTTCTTTCTAGATCTCTCATTTTACTTTATATGGTGATTAACACATAAGATCTCATCTTAGTGTTAAGACTTGATGGGTAGCTAGTCCATCAAACCATGGCGCCAGCTTAATCACCAAATCTCCTTAAAACATCTGAAGAGATGATAACACTATAAACTCTTTATTTGAGTGAATGTTCCCTGATACATGTTTCAATTAATAATTCCAACATGCAGAAACTGGATTAATACCCTGTAAAAATCCATTCCGATCATATCAAAAATTATAATGAAACACATATGAGTTCACCACTCATCAAGATTGTGGTTCATAATAAGCGAATGCTTAAGTTGTATGTTTTAAGATTAAAGTAACGACCCACTTTATTCTTGAAAACATACTTGATTCCAGATTCATTTAATAGTGCCATTATCGATAGTCTACTACTATCATGATATGAAACTCATCATTCCCTTTAAGTAAACTCCTTCACTTATATGTAGATAAATCGCAACACTGCAGTCTAAACCATAATCAAACGACCAACTTGATTATTCAACTGTGAATCAATTAATTCAGATTCTAATAATATACATGTTTCCCATACATCTCTATGTATATGTGTATTACTTACAAATGAATCTTGGTACCTTATGACCAGATATATAATGCTCATACAGATAAAACCAAACTCTTTATTTTATTAATAATAAATATTTTCATTACAAAGCAGAATCAAGAAGATAAAGTTACATGTAAATAAACTTGCTTTCCAGGCACTATATTTACATAATCGCAATAATCTCCCACTTGCCCTAAAGCAAGTTTGACATATCCTTCATTCCCATCCCTTCTAGGTGACCTCAAAGCTCTTTTGAGTCAATGTCTTTGTGAACGGATCGCAAGGTTTTGCTCGTAGGAATCTTTACCACATCCACTTCTCCACGTTGTATTATCTCCTTATGAGATGATACTTTCGCTCAATGTGTTTGGCGACTTTGTGGTTCGAGGTTCTTTAGAATTAGTCACCGCCCACTATTATCACAATAAAGTGTAATGGCTTTTACGCCTCGAACTATCTCCAAATCATTTAGGAACTTCGAGCCAATTGCTTCCTTTACTACTTCACAAGCAACAACATACTCAGCCTCCATAGTCGAATCAAGAATACAAGATTGCTTGACACTCCTCCAAACTATGGCTCCACCTCCTAAAGTAAATATAGAACCGTGTGATTTCCTTGAATCAACATCGATTGGAAATCGAATCCGATATCTGTCGGAATAAGATTACTTACGAGTAAACAAGCATTAAGTTCTTCACCCTACGAAGATACTTAAGTATACACTTAACCGCAATTCAATGTTCCATTCTGGATTGGACTGAAATCGCTACGGTCCCCATGCGTAATGAGATATCCGGTTTAGTGCACAAGATTGCATACATCAAACTACCAACCGCCAAGCATATGGAATGTTACGCATGCGCTCAACCTCCTCTTGGGTTTTAGGTGCTTGTTCCTTTGAAAGTTTGATTCCATGTCTAGTAGAAGTGAAACCCTCTTGGAATCTTGCATGGCGAACTTATTGAGCATATTCTCAATGTAGGTTAGTTGAGACAAAACTATCTTCTTGTTCTTACAATCCCTTATAAGTTTGATCCCTAGAACATAGGTAGCCTCTCCCAAATCCTTCATTGAAAATCGCTCATTCAGCCATCCTTAACCGTAGATAACATTCCCACATCATTCCCTAATGAGCGTAATGTCATCAACATACGTGATTAGGAAAGTAACCTTACCTTCTTGTATTCTTTTGTAAACACAAGGCTCATCTAGGTTTTATATGAACCCATAGGTTTTGATAGCCTTATCAAACCTAATGTTCCAAGACCTAGATGCTTGCTTAAGTCCATAAATGGACCTTTGCAACTTGCAAACCTTATTCTCATTACCTAGCTCAATGAATCCTTCTGGTTGGGCCATATAAATGGTCTCCTCAAGATCTCCATTCAGAAATGCGGTCTTGACATCTATTTGCCATATTTCATAATCGAAATAGGTTGCTATGGCCAAAAGAATCTTGATGGACTTAAGCATGGGAACCGGAGAAAAAGTCTCCTCGTAGTCTATACCCTCCTTTTGAGTATAGCCTTTAGCTACCAATCTAGCTTTAAAGGTCTCTACCTTTCCATCCGATCCCTTTTCCTTTGTAGATCCATTTACACCCTATGGTTTTAGACCGGTGGTAGATCTACAAGGACCTGCACTTCATTAGTATACATAGAATCTATTTTCGATTCCATTGCCTTGAGCTATTTTCTGCATCAACATCATTAATAGCTTTGTGTATACGTAACGGGATCTGTTTCTTCTTGGTCTGAGATGGCAATTAAGCCTTCTCCTAAACCCAAATACCTATCTGGTTGTCTCATAACCCTCCCACTACGTCTAGGCACATCTTGATGTTCAGGTTGCACTTCTGATTCAACTCTTGAATCCATTTCGACATCTTGTTCATCATATCCAAAACAACTCTTGGTTTGGATGAAATTGCTAACTCCTTTAGTACTACTTCACTTCTTCCTTTGTGATTTCTCACAAACTCTTCCTCTAAGAAGTTTGCATTTGTCGACAAAAATACCTTCCTATCATGAGGACTGTAAAAATAGTACCCTCGAGTTCCCGTAGGATATCCTACAAACAAACATACTTCTGACCTTGGTTCTATCTTTGTGGATTCAGGCTTTAGAACATGGGCTGGACAGCCCCAAGTCCTCAATTGCCTCAATGAAGGCACTCGGCCAGTCCACAACTCCCTAGGTGTTTTAGGCACCGATTTGGATGGAGCAAAGTTAAGAAGATATGTTGTCGTTTGTATGACATATCCCCAGAATGATTCTGGAAGGCTAGCATAGGACATCATTGATCTTACCATTTCCAATAGAGTTCTATTTATCCTCTCTGCTACACCATTCTATTGAGGTGTACGAGGAGCTGACAAATTGGAAACAATTCCATTTTCAATTAAATATTGCTGGAACTCTCCAGATAAATACTCACCACCTCGATCCGATCGAAGTTTGTTTTAATGGCTTGCCAAGTTGCTTCTCGACTTGACTTTGAATTCTTTGAACTTTTCAAAAGATTCACTTTTTATGCATCAAATACAAATAGCCATGTCTTGAGTAATCATCTATAAAAGTTATGAAATATTCATAACCTCCTCTAGCTTGCACATTCATGGGCCCACACATCAAGATGTACTATGTCCAATGTGGATTCAAATCTGTTTCCTTTAGAAGGAAATGAGGCTTTTGTCATTTTCCTTCAATATAAGATCCACAGTGGGTAATGGATCACTATCCAAGCCCATAAGGAACCCATCCTTTACTAGCTTTGTCAAGTCTTTTTCGATTGATATGACCCATCCTTAGATGCCACAGATACTTTGAATTAATGCTAGAGATATTGGATTGTCTTGGTTTTATCAATTCTGTGGTGTTTAGTGAGCCTTTCATAGGTTCTATAAAAACAATCCTGTTTAATTATCGCTTCACAAATAAAATCCTTATTCTCATATATTGAAACAACCTTTTCAAAATATAAGGAATAGCAGATTTTATTAGACAAAAAAGTAAATCATGTTCCTTACAATCATTGGCATGTAATAAACATCTTCCAAATATAACCTATGACCACTAGGAAAGTCCAAGATAACTACTCCCACCGATTCTGCTGAAACATAGGAACCATATGCTATCTTAACTTGGCGGCCTTTAGGAAGTCTTTTCCTTTCATTGAACCCTACAAAGAATTACAAACATGGTTAGTGGCTCCTGAATCTAATATCCAAGAAGTAGATAAATCATCACATTTCTAGTTCCTAACAAACTTAGGAAGCCCATACCTTGTTTGCTTTTGAGGGACTCTAGGTAGATCGGATGTTTCTTTTCCATGGCCCATCTCATCACAAAGGAAACACTTTCCTTTGATGTTCTCTTTGGCCTTCTTTTTCATGGGTTTGGCCTTGACCCTATTTGGGCCTTCTTTTCATTGGACCCTTCTTCTTTCCTTGCCCTTACCTTGGCTTAGAAGAAGAAGCTACATTAGCTAACCGCCCATGAGCCTTAATATTCAATATTTCCTCCGTGCTCGGAGGGTATTCATCAACTCACTCAAGGTGTAATCCTTGCTGTTGAGCTCATAGTCCAACTTAAACTGCTGAAAAGAAGAGTTTAAGCTATTGATGATCATAATCATCTGCGTGTCCGCATCCATATCCGCCCCAAACATCTCAGCCTCAGTGACCGCAGAGATTACCTTCATCATGTAATCCCGCACCGGTTCACCAGGTTTCTGTCTGAGATTATGAAAGGTTTGGATAGCTTTCACTCTTGCAGACCTAGTCCTCACACCAAACATCTCATGTAGGAGATGGACCATTGCATTAGCAGTTTTCATACAAGCAATTTGCTTTTGCAACATGTCGCTGACAGAAGCCAGAATATAACACTTAGTAGTCTTGTCAGCATTCTGCGAACGCTCATGTTGTTGGACTTGCTCAGGAGTTGCATCTCCACTTAGAGGTGTAGGCTCATTTTCAGTTAACACCCATGAAATACGTTCATATTGAAGAACAATGTCAAGGTTACGTCTCCATTCATTAAACTTGTCTCCATTTTCCAATTTGTTATTAGTCAAGAAGCGGGGTGAGTGGATTCATTTTGTGGTTGATTATGTCGAAAATATAAATTATTAAAACATGGGCATACTAGTCAACAATTTATGGAACTTTGTATAAAATCATGATGCAAGTATGCATGATGATAGATTTAACAAAACTTAAAAATTAAAACATTATCTGACGCTTATTTTCTTATCTATAACAGACTAAGTGACGGTGGGCCATCTTATCTATTAAAAGAAAAACTGGGACCCTCCCACAAAAAAAAAAACTACCAAGCATCTCATGCTCAATTTTTTAAGAAGCATCTTAATTTGGTCCATACTTTTACCAACAGAGCTACGGTGGGCAGCTTATTGATAAAAAATGTTGAGTGTATAACCATTTGATTCATTCACTAAAGATACCTACAAATCATGCCTCGGTGGGAGGTCACATTTGCTATCATTAAGTGGACTTATCCTTAAGGAGACCCAAACCATGCAAGATCTAGGATCCATGCCCTCCGATGGGGAGTAACACTTCACCACATGGAAACGGGCCATAATTTGGAGACCGTGGACTCTCACAGGAGCATCCTCTCCCACTCAATCTTTTTGGGCTTTAAGTTTTAAATACCATCTTGTCTAGATGCAATTTATTATCCATCCTATATTGTTTCATTATATATCTCATACATAATGAATGCATGGCAAGGGCTAGGGTTGGCAATTTTCTAAATGACATACAATCACATAATATCACATATTACAAGCATTCATTTCTCCATTCATCACATGAACTAATAAAGCCACTTTTGAATGTCCATCCTAGAAACATAAAATAATTACAAGCCTTTTAGGCCCAAAATATGTTTCTTCATCTTGGATCTTCCGCTTCGAACTCTTCGTTAACATGATCCGGCCCATTCGGTAAACAAAATGTAATGGCATTTATGAAATTAGAATTTTGTCATTTTGAAAAATAAAATTCCAGCACTAGATTTTTAGAAAACCAAATCTTTGTTTTGACAAAAAATCCCAGCACTTGTTTTATTAAAACCGAAACTCATTTCATGAAAATTAAAAACAACACTTAGTATTTTAGCAAAACCGAAATTGGATTCTTTGAAACAAAAAACCAGCACTTGTTTTCCAATCATAACTGAAATATGATTCATTGAAACAAAAATTCCAGCAACTTAGTTTTCACAAAACTTATGCCAAAACACAAAAAGATACACCGGAAATTTTACCTTTCCATTTCTTCAATCCATGGCTGCTCCTTCTTCATCATTACATCAATTTGTACATTACAAAATCAAATAAAATAGAAAAAAGAAACCAAGGAGGAAACATGGTGATGATAGACCACCCTCCTTGTTACAACCAAATGAAGAAATCTTACAAGATAAAATTTAACTTCTATGGACAACCAAAAGAGCAACATACACCATATATATTTCTATCACATAAAAATATGCAGTATACATAAAAAGATTACCAACCCATGCATCCACCATATAGGAACCGAAATCATGCATGAAAAATCGTCTCTGATACCAATTGTTGGATCGGAAAAAGAAAGCATGCTTAGTATGGAGAAACGATAGATTTCAAAACTTTTTAAGAAATCATCTTGCAGCGGAAGCAATATATCCAAATCAACATGCTAATCCATACATGATATGGTATAAGGATAATAAAACAAAGAACAAGATAAAAGGAATTACCGACTCCTTCGCTACAACTTTAAATCCTCGCTGCGCTATCCTCTCCTTTTTATATCCAAATCCTTTGCCTTTGAGTCTTTTCCTTTAGCAATCTATCTTCTTCCTTGTTGTAGTATCCTCAAAAAATTAGATTTACCACTTGTTCTTCAAGGACAACTAGGTTAACAAAATCCTTTGGTGGGAAAAGAGAAGAAATATTTGGAGGAGATTTTCTTAGAAAAAGAAGAACCAAAATTGAAACTCTTTCAATTCTTTCACTTAGGAATTTCAGTTTTACCTTGCATGAAAGGAGAGAATGTCTAAAAACCATGCAAGAACCCTTTCTTACATCTCAATTTCGAAATATGCATGAATGGAAAGAGTAAGAGGCATCCAATGCATCACTTGTTACATTAATCACTCATCAAATAGCCAATAAATGAGACTTACTTCATTTATCTTTAAAATGGCTATTTGAAAAGACCATAACCTATAATTGAATACCCATTTCGGTTTTGGCAAGAAGAAAGAAGGAAGATGGTCTATCTAATGCACATCTTTCATCTTTAATCTAATGAATGCAAATAGGTTACATGCCAACATTAAAAGCCAACCATTAAATCATTTAATGGTAAGTTCATAACTCCATTTAATAATGATGAACCATAATAAAGACCATCTTTATTTAGTATTTTAATGTCAAATGTGTGGTTACACATCTAACCTAACACAATTTCGAAATTGATTCTTCTCCATTAAAAAAAATTGTTTAAATATAATTAATCTAATCAATTACATTAAACCAAAACAAGCCCATTTCTAAATGAACATATGGGCTTCCAATTAACCATTAATTAGTATAAGCCCATCATTCAATTATGGACTTCTAAAGCCTCCAAACTACTTCTTACTTAGCTTGATAACCTTCCTTAAAGCCAAGTGGGGAATCTTATTGGACTTTGATAATTCAAGCTCTAATAAGCCCAGAAATAATTCAATCTCATTGGAATTAATTCTAACTTATTAACTAAATGTCATTCCACTAAAGACAATTAGTTGAACTCTTGAATTATTAAATATTATGAGAATAAGTCCAATTGCAAACCCTATTTAGAACCTTATTATAGCCATCCGCACAACAAAGGGTAAAATTACCGTTTTGCCCTTATGTTGGTTTTTCCTTCTAGATCTCTCATTTTACTTTATATGGTGATTAACACATAAGATCTCATCTTAGTGTTAAGACTTGATGGGTAGCTAGTCCATCAAACTACTAGCATGATTTAATCACCAAATCTCCTTAAAACATCTAGAAGAGATGATAACACTATAAACTCTTTATTTGAGTGAATGTTCCCGATACATGTTTCAACTAATAATTCCAACATGCGATAATCGGATTAATACCTGTAAAAATCCATTCCGATCATATCAAGAATTATAATGAAACACATATGAGTTCACTACTCATCAAGATTGTGGTTCATAATAGCGAATGCTTAAGTTGTATGTTTTAAGATTAAAGTAACGGCCCACTTTATTCTTGAAAACATACTTGATTCCAATTCATTTAATAGTGCCATTATCGATAGTCTACTACTATCATGATATGAAACTCATCATTCCCTTTAAGTAAACTCCTTTACTTATATGGAGATAAATCGCAACACTACGATCTAAACCATAATCAAACGACCAACTTGATTATTCAACTGTGAATCAATTAATTGATTCTAATAATATACATGTTTCCCATACATCTCTATGTATATGTATATTACTTACAAATGAATCTTGGTACCTTATGACCAGATATATAATGCTCATACAGATAAAACCAAACTCTTTTGTTTTATTAATAATAAATATTTTCATTACAAAGCTGAATCGAAGAAGATAAAGTTACATGTAAATACACTTGCTTTCCAGGGCACTATATTTACATAACTCCAACAGAGACAAGAATTTATTTGCAGAAACCAGACCAAAGAATCAAGGATATGTCACATTTGGAGACAACAATGAAGATAAAATCATTGGTGTTGGTAAAGTGGGTAAGGAACCGTTTCCTACCATTGACAATGTTTTACTTGTTGATGGCTTGAAACATAATTGCTAAGTGTCTCTCAATTATGTGATATGAATATTAATGTGACATTTGAATAATCTCATTGTATGGTTAAGAAGGATGAAAATGTTGCTTTCATTGGTTTGAGACATGGAAATACATATATTTTTTATTTACATGATGATAGTTCTTTTAATGAAAAGTGTTTGGTAACATTAGTAGAAAATGCATTTTTATGGCATAGAAAGCTAGGACATGCACCATTGCCTAAAAATGATATTGTGAGAGGTTTGCCTAAGATAAAATTTGTTAAAGACCACCTGTGTGAATCTTGTTTGAAAGGCAAACATGTTAGAGAATCCTTCAGACCAAAGAAAGAAATTTGTACATCTAGGATACTTGAACTTGTTCATATGGATTTAATTGGACCATCTAGGCTTGCTAGTCTAAGTGGTAAATTATATGTTCTTGCCATTGTTGATGATTTTTCTAGATTTACTTGGGTGAGATTTCTTGTAAATAAAAGCGATGTTTTTAACGAATTTACTAAGTGGTGTAGGTTGGTTCAAAATGAATTTGACAATTGTTGCAATTAGAACCGATCATGGAGGTGAGTTTGATTGTGAACAATTCGAAAGGCTTTGTGACAAATATGGAATGGAGCACAATTTTTCAACACCAAGAACACCACAACAAAATGGTGTAGTAGAAAGGAAGAATCGTTCACTTGAAGAAATGAGTAGAACAATGCTGAATGAATACAATCTTCCAAAAGCTTTTTGGGTGGAGGCAATCAATACCGCGTGCTATGTTATCAACAAAGTGCATCTAAGAAGAGATAAAAACAAGACACCATACGAGTTATGGAAAGGTAAGAAACCCAATATCTCATATTTTCATCCTTTTGGTTGCAAAGTTTTTATTCATAATAATGGAAAGAACAACTTAGGGAAATTTGATTCAAAATCTGATATTGGTGTGTTTCTTGGTTATTCACTAACTAGTAAGGCATTTAGAGTCTATATTAATAGAACTAGGAGTATTGAAGAAAATATTCATGTTAAATTCGATGATATGATTTCACCCCCGAGGAAGGTTTGTTTTGATTATAAAGTAGGAAATTTAGGAAATGAGGTTGAAAAAGAATCCAATGTTGAAGAAGAAAAGTTAGATGAAGAAGATCATGTACCAAGCACTAAAACATGGGCAAAAGCAAAGAATCATCCTATGGAGCAAGTAATTGGCAGCTTGAATGATGGTTTAAGAACTAGGAGGAATATTTATGAACAGTTAGTAGTGTGCCCTAGGCCAATGGATATTTGTGATTAAAGTATTAACATTATGACTTGTTAATAATATATTATGAGGTATTCCTTTCATATATGCATGTATTTCGTTTATGTAATTTGATTTACATTCCATGAATGGTTTTAGACTTATGTCATCAAGTAGGTGACTTGATAGTAAAACCATAAGCATTATAAGACTATTCTAGACTATCCCTGGTCGATCATTATTGGTGGAACAATAATGAATTAAGGCTAGTATGTATTCTTTTTTATGATCACGTTTTACTGATCATGGATATGAGATATCAAATCAGAAACATAGATATATGTTAGAGAACATATATTGGACTTACCCACATAAAGAATACTACATGGTTTCATGTCATTAGTGATTCTTAATATGGTTTGACTTTAGTCCTTTGACATGAAGTCATCATGGTTCCCTACATGAGGAATTCGGTGTTTTGATATTAGATGAAGTTATTCTTAATCGAATAACAAGTAGTCTTATGTTGGACATCAAATGAACCATGCGGAGGGATGTGAATGACGTAGATGGGATTTGTACCTCTCTTAAATGAGAGAGATATCATTTGGGCCTCTTGACAAGTGTGATTGAAAAAATGCATGGCCGTGCTCAAATGAATTGATGAAGAGTCATCAATACCATTTGTTATAATCAGTCAACTTGGGGATCAAGAAACTATGATTAATCAAAGGTTGACATGTACCATGCCTTGTGAGCAATCTTGATATCGTGTTACAAAAGGACTGAGCTTATAACCATAGTTACAGGTTAAATCGAATTATCGATCCTCACTTGATTTGGGTAGTCATAATGTCTTGCTAGAGGCCACTTATGACTTATGGGCCTTGAAGTGTGATCAAGCCCATTGCCAACATCAAATGAGCCTACAGGGTCGCACACAAAAAGTGATGTGATCTGGGCTTATTCTCTTGGGCCTAATTTATTAGGTATTGAATAAATATATGTAGATATATTAATTGGGCTAGATTGAATTAAGTTGTCGGGCTTTTATTATATGAGATATAATGGGCCGAAACTTATTGGGGCCTCAATGAGATTAGGGTTTCTCTATAAATAGAGAAGGTTAGGTCTTATTAGAAATATAGACACAATTGTCACGAAACCCTAGCCACCATCCGAGAGGAAAATCGTGCGGCATTTGGAAAGAGTTTCAAGACGTGCTAGCACACCATAGCCGCAGCCCGGATCATGCGTACTCGTGTGGATACCGATAGATGGCATTCGCGTTTGCAGTGTCTTGGAATTCAAAAATGAAGCAACCTATCTACGGCAATAAGGTATTTTCGTACGTCCTTGATATTTTTTATTATACTTCATGTTGTTGTATGGTCTTTTTCCGCAGTGTATTGTGAATACTCGGACCGTACGCGATCCAACAGTGGTATCAGAGTCAGGTTCTTTTGTATAATCAATAATATACGTGTTTTGATTACTTGTGTTTTACAGATTTGGATTCTGTAGAGATGAAAAGATGCATGTTTTGATTACATGTGCTCACGGCTTTGGATGCATGATACGAATATGATTGATTTTCATGCATGTTGTTTTTGGATTTGTTGATTATCTTGGTACTTATGTGAATATATGACAAGCATGATGTGTTTCGGCCATGGAAGTTGATTGCATTGAGATGTATTTCGGTTATGGCTTGTTTCGAAAGAGAATAAGTTTGGGCATGAGATGCTTATATCATGGTTGTTTCAGCCAAAATGGGTTTCGGCCATGAAATATGATGATGATCGAAACTTCCTTCAACGTGGCAGCTAGGGTTATGGCCGAATATGCATGGGTGGTGGCTGCTAGGGTTTCTACCATGTAAGACATGGATTTGGAATAGGAAACCACAAGTATCCATGTTGGAGAAGGATACTAAGATGGCAACCGATCTTTATATGTGATATGATTTCAGGAAAACCTAGATTCCTTATTAGATAAGGATTCTAAAAGACCAAGAATTGGAAACCACGAAAGTCTCCATATTTGATGTGGATTCGGGATTTTGAGAACTTCCTTGTTAATAAACCGTGGCTAAAATTTTTTAGTTCGAGGTGCTACCGTGTTCGTTGCACGTGTTTTTTCATTACGTGTTATATATTCTGGGTGGTTTTACATGTGTTTATTTATATTATTTGAATATTTATATTCATGTGTAAATTACTATTCTATGCTTCTAATATATATATACTCAAGTATGTTGTTAGTATAGGATTAGAACTAGCATAGTACAAACACCCTTACTAATAGGATTAGTAACCTTCATAATGTACTAAGAACGACCCTCATGATAATATTAAGTTTATATGCCTTCCATAAAACTTTACCCATGTTTATCTCTAGCTTATCCTTATGTGGGTTTTTGCAAAAGCAAGGCATGTAGGGATCGTCTAGGGAAGACATTTGAATATTGGTGCTATTTATAGGTAACGTATGGTTAAACTTGACTAAGTTATCAAAACGGTTTTGGGCTTAGGGCATAAGATTGGCTTTTTACATACATGCAGTACATAAGATGTATTTTAATATAAATCCATCAAGAGTTACATGTGATGTAATTGAAAACAGTTTTCTACCTAAATAACTAATTCTTGAGTGTTAAGCCAAAGCTTTCTTAGGACTTAGTGAAATATGGATCTTGTTTCTCCCACTTTTCAATTAAGGGTTATTTATTTGAGTGGGAGCTAATACCTCTTAATAATAAGAATGTTGACCCTTATTGCATAATTTTGTAGATTATGGCTACTCCGTCCACCAACCTTTCCATGCGATCTATCCTAGAGAAAGAAAAGCTTAATGGAACAAATTTCCTAGATTTGTATAGGAACTTGAGAATTATTCTCAAGAAAAAAAGAAAGCTTTATGTCTTAGAAGAGCCTATCCCTAAGGAACCACCAGCAAATGCACCTAAGGCTCAAAAGGATGCTTACACAAAGCATATCAATGACTTTACGGATGTGTCATGCCTTATGTTAGGCGCCATGATCTCTGACCTTCAGAAGGATTTAGAGGAAATGGAAGCCTATGACATGCTTGCTCAACTGAAAACTATGTTTCAAGAGCAAGCATGCCAAGAGAGGTTTAGAACCACTAAGGCATTGAATTCATGTAAGATGACTCCTGGCACATCTGTGAGTGCTCATGTTCTCAAGATGAAGAGTTACATTCATCATCTTGAGAAATTAGGTGCACCTGTTAGTCAAGAATTGGCAACTGATCTTATTCTATCATCTTTGACTGATGAATATGATCAGTTCATTCTTAACTACAACAAGCATAATATGGAGAAGTCCATTGATGAATTGCATGGGATGCTGAAAACTTCTGAAGAGAACTTAAAGGGAAAGGTTAAGACCACCAATGAAGTTTTGTGGTTCAAAAGGGAAAGGTTTTCAAGAAGAAGGGCACGATGAAGGGCAAAGGTAAAGCATCAAGTCCATGCCTAAGCCCAAAGCTAAGACTAAGGCACCAAGGAGGAGTTTGCTTTCACCGCAATGAACCTAGTCATTGGAAAAGGAACGCAAACTCTATTTGAAGAGTGAAGAGAAGAAGAAGAATAGTGCACTACTTCTTGGTATGTTTGTTATAGAAATCAATTTTACTCCTTCTGCATCTTGGGTATTAGATACCGGAGCTGTAACTCACATTTGTACTAATGTGCAGAGTCTAAGAAGGACTAGAAGATTGATGGCTGGTGAGATCAACCTGCGCATGGGAAATGGAGCAAGAGTTGTTGCTTTATCCGTGGGGACTTATGATCTTATTTTGCCTACTGGACTCATTTTGGAACTTAAGAATTGTTATTATGTACCTACTATGAGTAGGAACATTATTTCTTTTGCTTGTTTAGAGAATGATGGATTTAAATTTTCTATTGCGAATAGAAGTATTTCCATTTATAAGAATGACATTTTATATGGCATTGCGCGTCAATTAAATGACATTTATACTCTATACACTGAGATTGTTACAAATGAGCCTATCTATAACCTAAATACCAAGAAATTTAAATCTAACAATTTGAACCCAACCTATCTCTGGCATTGTCGCTTAGGCCATGTAAATGAAAAATACATTTCAAAACTCCATCAAGATGGATTCATTGATTCTTTTGAATCTTTTGAGACATGTGATTCTTTTTTACTGGTTAAGATGACAAAGGCCCCCTTCACAGGTAAAGGGGAAAGGGCCAATGAGCTATTGGGCCTTATACATACCGATGTATGTGGTCCTTTTAGCATTTCAGCGAGAGGAGGTTATTTGTATGTCATTACTTTTTCAGATGACTTCAGTAGATATTGGTATGTATATTTAATGAAGCACAAATATGAATCTTTTGAAAAGTTCAAGGAGTATAAGAATGAAGTACAAAATAAGCTTGCCAAGATAATTAAAATCCTTTGATCTGATCGAGGAGGTGAATACTTAAGCAAAGAGTTTGATGATTATCTTAAGGATTGTGGAATTGTTTCACAATTGACTCCTCCAGGAACTCCTCATGGAATGGTGCTTCTGAAAGGAGAAATCGAACTCTATTAGATATGGTTCGATCAATGATGAGTTAAACTGATCTTCCAAAATACTTCTGGGGCTATGCTTTAGAAACAGCAACATTCATATTGAACCGTATTCCTTCAAAGGCTGTAGAAAAGCCACCTTATGAGATATGGACTGGGAAGTGTCCCAATTTATCTTTTCTAAAGATTTGGGGTTGTGAGGCTTATGTGAAGTGTCTAATTGCCGACAAGTTGGCACCCAAATCTGAAAAATGTTATTTTGTGGGATATCCTAAGGAAACTAAAGGATATTACTTTTACATCCCAGCAGAGAACAAAGTGTTTGTTGCTAGAAATGGTTTTTTCTTAGAGAAGGAATTTGCTTCCAAAGGAAACATTGGGAGTAAAGTACAACTTGAAGAAATTCAAGTTTCACAAAATGACATTAAGCCTGAAAAGGAGATTGAAGCGAGATCACAAGCTATTGATGAGCAGCCTTCAACAACTCAAGGCTTACGTAGATCTGATAGGATTCGTCATGAGCCCGAGAGATAAGGATTTCTCATTACTGATGATGATAATGTGATGCTAATTGATAATAATGAGCCCACAACCTATCAAGAAGCTATGGAAAGTCCAGAATCTGCTAAATGGTTAGAGGACATGAAAGCAGAGATGCAATCCATGTATGACAATCAAGTTTGGACTTTGATTGATCCGTCTGATGGCTTGAAGACCATTGGATGCAAATAGGTTTTCAAAAAGAAACTCGACATGGATGGAAATGTGCACACTTATAAAGCAAGACTTGTTGCTAAAGGTTATCGACAAGTTCATGGAATTGATTATGATGAGACATTTTCTCCAGTGGTCATGATCAAATCCATTAGAATTCTTATTGCCATAGCTGCATACTATGATTATGAGATATGGAAAATGGATGTCAAAACAGCTTTCTTTAATGGAAACTTACTTGAAGATGTATATATGATACAACCTGAGGGTTTTGTCCATCCTAATAATTTGGGAAAGGTGTGCAAGCTTCAAAGATCCATTTATGGATTGAAGCAAGCATCAAGAAGCTGGAATCTTCGTTTTGATGAAGTTGTCAAAGAGTTTGGATTCATCAAGAATGAAGATGAACCTTGTGTCTACAAAAAGGTTAGTGGGAGTGTTGTTGTCTTTTTAGCTTTATATGTTGATGACATACTACTCATTGGAAACGATATTCCAACCTTACAGAGTGTCAAGATTTGGTTAAGGAAACGTTTCTCAATGAAAGACTTAGGTGAGGCTGCCTATGTTTTAGGCATTAAGATCTATAGAAATAGATCAAGAAAGCTTATAGGCCTAAGTCAGAGTACATATATAGATAAGATATTGAAAAGGTTCAGTATGCAAGATTCCAAGAGAGGATTCTTGCCTATGTCACATGGAATCAAGCTTTCTAAGAAGGATTGTCCTAATTCAGGTAAAGAGCTTAAGCGCATGAGTAAAATTCCATATGCATCTGCAATTGGATCTATCATGTATGCCATGTTATGTACTCGACCAGATGTCTCATATTCTTTGAGCATAACAAGTAGATACCAATCTAATTATGGTGAGAGTCACTGGATAACAGTTAAGAATATCCTTAAGTAATTGAGAAGAACTAAGGATATGTTCCTAGTCTATAGAGGACTTAAAGGAGAGCTCGTTGTAAATGGTTACACTGATGCTGGTTTTCAGTCTGACATAGATGATTTTAGATCGCAATCAGGTTTTGTGTTCTGTTTTAATGGAGGTATAGTGAGCTGGAAAAGTTCAAAGCAAGACACTATTGCTGATTCTACAACTGAAGCTGAGTACATTGCTACCTCGGATGTAGCTAAGGAAGCTGTATGGATCAGGAAGTTCATTACTAAGCTTGGAGTTGTTCCTAGCATTGCAAGTCCTATAGACCTTTATTGTGATAATAATGGGGCTATAGCACAGGCTAAGGAACCAAACTCGCATCATAGATCCAAACACATACTCAGACGTTTCCATCTGATTAGAGAGATCATTGGGAGAGGAGACGTGAAGATATGCAAAGTGGGCACAAATGACAACATTGTTGATCCACTTACTAAGCCTCTCCCATAGCCTAAACATAAGAGTCATACGAGGTCTATAGGTATTAGATATTTGACCGATTAGGCCTAGTACAAGTGGGAGATTGTCAGTAGTGTGCCCTAGGCCAATGGATATTTGTGATTAATGTATTAACATTATGACTTGTTAGTAATATATTATGAGGTATTCCTTTCATATATGCATATATTTCGCTTATGTAATGTGATTTTCATTCCATGAATGGTTTTAGACTTATGTCATCAACTATGTGACTTGATAGTAAAACCATAAGCGTTATAAGACTATTCTAGACTGTCCCTGGTCGATCATTATTGGTGGAACAATAATGAATTAAGGTTAGTATGTATTCTTGTTGATGATCACGTTTTACTGATCATGGATATGAGATATCAAATCAGAAACATAGATATATGTTAGAGAACATATATTGGACTGACCCACATAAAGAATACTACATGGTTTCATGTCATTAGTGATTCTTAATATGGTTTGACTTTAGTCCTTTGACCTAAAGTCATCATGGTTCCCTACATGTAGAATTCGGTGTTTTGATATTAGACGAAGTTATTCTTAAGCGAATAACAAGTAGTCTTATGTTGGACATCAAATGAATCATACGGAGGGATGTGAATGATGTAGATGGGATTTGCACCTCTCTTAAATGAGAGAGATATCATTTGGGCCTCTTGACAAGTGTGACTGAAGAAATGCATGGTCGTGCTCAAATGAATTAATGAAGAGTCATCAATGTCAATTGTTATAATCAGTCAACTTGGGGATCAAGAAACTATGACTAATCAAAGGTTCACATGTACCATGCCTTGTGATTAATCTTGATATTATGTTACAAAAGAACTGAGCTTATAACCCAAGTTAAATCGGATTATCGATCCTCATTTGATTTGGGTAGTCATAATGTCATGCTAGAGGTCGCTTATGACTTATGGGCCTTGAAGTGTGATCAAGCCCATTACCAACATCAAATGAGCCTATAGGATCGCACACAAAGAGTGATATGATCTGGGCTTATTCTCTTGGGCCTAATTTATTAGGTATTGAATTAATATATGTAGATATATTTATTGGGCTAGATTGAATTAAGTTATCGGGCTTTTATTATATGAGATATAATGGGCCAAAATTTATTGAGGCCTCAATAGGATTAGGGTTTCTCTATAAATAGAGAATCTTAGGTCTCATTAGAAATATAGACACAATTGTCACGAAACCCTAGCCACCATCCGAGAGGAAAATTGTGAGACGTTAGAAAAGAGTTTCAGGACGTGCTAGCACACCACAGCCACAGCCCGGATCGTGCATACTCTTGTGGATACCGGTAGAGGGCATTCGCGTTTGCAGTGTCTTGGAATTCGAAAAAGAAGCAACCTATCTACGACAATAAGGTATTTTCGTACATCCTTGATATTTTTTATTATACTTCATGTTGTTGTATGGTCTTTTTCTGCAGTGTATTGTGAATACTCGGACCGTACGCGATCCAACATGAACACATGAGCAATTTAGCTTTCATCTCACTAGTGGAACCCAAGAATATAAAAGAGGCTTTTGAAGATGAAAATTGGTTGTTGGCTATACAAGAGGAACTTAATCAATTCAAAAGGAATAATGTATAGGATTTGGTAGCTCCACCAAAGGACAAAACCATTATTGGAGTCAAGTGGGTAAATAGGATAAAGTATGATGAGAATGGTGAATTAATCAAGAATAAGTCAAGATTAGTAGCTCAATGGTTTTATCAGGAAGAAGGCCTTGATTATAATGAGACATATGTAGCTGTGGCTAGATTGGAGGCAATCAGATTATTATGTGCATTTGCATCTCATAAGAGGATCAAATTATATCAAATGGATGTCAAAAGTGTGTTTCTAAATGGGTACATCCAAGAGGAGGTTTATGTCAAACAACCATCAGGTTTTGAAGATTATGAACATCCGGATCGTGTCTACAAGCTCAAGAAGGAACTATATGGATTAAAGCAAGCACCTAGGGCTTGGTATGAAAGGTTAAGTACATTTCTAACTCAAAATGGTTACATTCGTGGTAAAATTGATAATTATTTATTTATAAAACATGTTGATCAAGATATGTTAATTTGTCAAATATATGTTGATGATATTATTTTTGGTGCTACTAATGAAATTTTGTGTAAAGAATTTAGTGATTTAATGCAAAGTGAGTTTGAAATGAGCATGATAGGAGAAATTAAGTTCTTTCTTGGATTGCAAATCAAACAATTCAAAGATGGCATCTTCATCCACCAATCCAAGTATACCAAAGAGCTTCTAAAGAAGTTCAACATGGAAGGATGCAAAGTTGCAGCAACACCTATGGCATCAAATCTGGTCTTGGAAAAATCTGAACATAAAGAAGATGTTGATCAAAAGCTTTATAGAGGTATGATCGGCTCTCTTTTATATTTAACTGCTTCTAGACCAGATATAATGTTTGCCACGTGTCTTTGTGCTAGATTTTAGTCTTGTCCCAAAATTTCTCACTTGACTGCTGGTGAAAGAATTTTTAAATATCTGAGTAAAAATGTTAATCATGGTTTATGGTATCCTAGTTGTGAATCTTTTGACTTATATGCTTATAGTGATGTTGACTATGGTGGCTGTAGGGTAGATAGAAAAAACACTAGTGGCTTATGTCACTTTTCAGGTTCATCCTTAATTTCGTGGGCTAGTAAAAAACAAATTAGTGTAGTCATTTCCACTGCTGAATCTGAACATGTAGCAGCTAGAAGTGCATGTGCCCAAGTTCTTTGGATTAAACATCAATTGCCTGATTATGGTATTGTTGTTAAAAATATTTCAATTTATTGTGATACTACCAGTGCAATTTTTTTGAGTAAAAATCCAATTTTGCATAGTTGAACATAGCATATAGAAATTAGACATCATTTTATACGTGATCATTGATCAATTGGATAACATATTTACAAAACCTCTTAAAGAAGAAGTGTTTATGAACATTAAATTGAGACTTGGTATTTGTGATTTGAATTCTATTGGTTGATTGTAATTTTCTGCATACACTAGCACAACAAAATGGTCAAGATATTAGGCAAATCTACAATTCCATCTGAGAATACATCATCATGATCTACAATTAGGCTAAAATGTGATTTCTCTGGAGTTTAGAAATATTCCAGTGGACTAATTGCAGTTTAAGTCGACTGAGGTTGAGGAATTAGTCGAGTTTTTCTGATCTGCTTGGTGAAATATTACAGTTATATTCGACTAATAGTCTTCAACTAGTCGACTAATACATATATTTTTCCAAACCAGTTGACTAATCATCTTCAATCAGTCTACTAGTTTACTGTCTGTCAACCCCCATCTCTGAATTATATTAGTCGACTAATATATTTCCAGACGACTATAGTTATGCACGGACACTTAAAACCCATTTTTTCCCTAAAATCTCTGAAATCACATTCTCTTCTACCTTTGAGTTTTCTTCTTCATAGTCAACTAATCCTTTCAAATTTCTTCAAATCACCATAACCCATCCTCAATCCTCCTCCACAAACATAAAACCTACTCATTATTTCTTCAAATCGTCCTCCTTCTTTTGAAATCTCATTCACGACATTCCAAACCCTAAACTTCGATAATTTCTCCTTTTCTCCTAAAATCACTTAGATCCTTCAACATGGCTCCATGAAAATCAAGTGGCAAAGGCAAACAGACAGCAACCCCTCCACAAGGCCCACTAGTTAGTGGGTCATCTTCAAGGGGCAGTGTTGAGAGAGAAAACAAAGAGGTTGAGCCACGATTCATCTCTCGTGAGGCTCAAAATCTCTATTATAAGGTGCTTAAAACTAAAGTATTAATCCCCTCTATGCGATTTGATTGGATTGAATTGGATCATAGTGAATATACGGAGTTGTTCGCTGAAATCACAAGTCTAGGATTGCGATATTTTCTGAGATTTACGGAGGAAATATATGAGGACATGGTGAGATAATTTTATGCAAATCTTGTTGTTATTAGAAGCAATGTGGATAGTGGAGTACATTTGAAATCTTGTATTCAAGGAAAAGAAATTTTTGTATGTGAAGAAAATTTGTGTATCTGGTTTCAATTACCTAGAGGAGGTGTTAGGCCAAGTGCTTCCTTCCTAAATTTAAATATTTTGAGACATGAAAATGGAGATACGGATGAGGAGGCTAAAGAGAATTTTGGATACACTGAAGAAAAAGGAGATGAATTACTTGGTCGATTATTTCTGATCATTCCTCACCCTATGAGGCAATGGATTTGCCGTTGAATTATCTCCTGTTACATTATAATCCCATATGTGACTAGTTAAGAGGAAAACATAGTATGTAACTATATATATATCACTATCAACTTTCTGCTTAAAGTTTAATATTTCCTCTAACTTTCACTTTAATCGTTCTTTCACACCATTACACACTTTCATTTATCTTTCAACCCCAAAACTGATTTAACACCACCCCATAATATTTCAGTCATCAAATCCAAAAAAAATCACCATGTGTGGTACACTAAATCTCCTCACTTATTTTCCAGAAAATAAGAATATCACTGTTCTTAACCCTTTATTAATGAACTAACGATGTATACTTCATTTCATGCAAAACTACGTAATCGTTATAAGCTTATTTGTTTGAAGCTCCAAAACTTGGAATCATCACAAAGCCCTAACATTTTCAAATCACGTGAACCCTAGTTTATCATGCAGCCCATGTACCTCATCTTGAACGTTGGAAGGAGGGTCGGTCTTTCCTTGGAATAGAAGAAAGAAATATCCGAGTGGAAGTGATGACAACATAGAAAAGCAAGTTTTAACTTCTGTGAATATTTCATGAAAAGCTTTGAGTTGGAGGAGCTCTAGAGAAAGAAGCTTTTAAAGGAAGAAATGAAGGTCAATGTCGTGACTTCTCCTTCAAGGTTATTTAAAACTCCACTTTATCTAGGACACCTGTCCAAATCTTAGCCACTTATCTATTTCTAGATCTTTCCATTGACATCAAAATAACTTAATTTAGTTTAGTACTTTAGAAGATGTGCCTCAAATATCTTCGGATTGTCATATTCCAAAATAGTGTACTATACCCAACTTTCGTTTAGAACTTAAATATCTTATAAACTGAATCACAATTATACTTCTGAGACAATGAGTAGGCCTATATCTCTAGTCCACTCCAAAATAACAATCGTCTCATTTAGAATCCTACAGGTCTAGAAACACTCAAAATACTGAAGTGTTGCTTAGTGGAATAACCCCAGTTCATAAAATTTGAGAGCACACTCACTGTGCCCGTTCCACGTTTTTCACTCAATCTTTCTCAATTCATTTCAAATGGCTAAGATTTTTGGGTGGAGATGTAGGGTAATGTCTTACGAGTCCAATGGTTCAAGACTCAATTTATATAGACTCCTATAGAAGAAGTTATGGCCAGGCGAAGAAAGACAGAAGGAGTGGGAGAATTGCTATAACTTTCCCTATAGATATCGGAGTTAGGTTTCCTCTATATGGTTAGAAAGAAGACTTCAAGCTCTACAACTTTCATGAAGACCTTGAAGACAAATTCTATCTTCTGAAGGATAAAAAATGAAATAGAAGATATAAGATGAACAGTAACCCAGAAGATAGCAAAACACAGACGAAGCAAAAAAAAGAAACGAAAGGTAGAAGATAACCAAACACAAAAAAAAGAGAAAGGCAAAAACTTAGACGAAGCAAAACTCAGAAAATGCAAAAGTCAGAAGAAACAAATTGGCAAAACACAAAAGATAGTAAAAGATAGAAGAAGTTCATAAAAAGTAACCCAGAAGAAGTTTATGAATAGTAACCCAGAACAAAACCCAAAAGAAGACATGTCAGTAAAACACAAAAGATGACGCATCAGCAAAACACAAAAGATAGTAAAAGATAGGCGATACAAAACATAGACGATATAAAACACAGAAGGAGATGATGTCATAAAAAAGAAGATGACATCATCACAGAAGAAACGAAACAAAAACAGTAGCAAAACATAGACGAAAAAAAACACAGACGATAGCGAAACATAGATGATAACAAAACATAGATGATACAAAACACAGACGATAGCAAAAGGCAGACGATACAAAAGGCAGGTGATACAAAAGGAAGGCGATACAAAAGGAAGAAGATACAAAACACAGCAAAAATGAATAAAACACAGAAGAAGTTCATGAACAAAAACACAGAAGAAGTTCATGAACAGTAACACACAAAAAGTTCATGAACATTAACATAGATGAAGTTTATGAACAAAAACACAGAAGGGGTTCATGAACAGTAACACCGAAGAAGTTCATGAACATAGTGTAGGAAAATCCCGGGAGGTCCATCACATGTACCGGCAGCGGAAAACAAAAATTTTATTCCTGGACTTTCCCAATCCGGGATCCGGTATCGGTATGAAGACATCAACCTAAATAGCCAAAAGAGACTATCTCTAAAGGTGATCCACGCAGAGATCGAAAATCTAACCGAATCAAACCCTTTGACCCGGAATAGCTAGAACAGATTAAAGCTCGCTAGAGCCTACCTCATCCGGAGAGCTTGAAAACGTTGAAGGAGGATGAAATCCTTGGAGGAGAAGATGAAGAATCAATGGAGAAGATGAAGAAATAGGTTTTTCACAAAAACCTTTACTCCTTCTCTCATCTACGATCATGCTCTTTTCCAAAAGACCAAAGAAAACTCTTTTTTTCTTGCTTTTTTCATAAGCTACGATCATCTCATCTCCATCTTCCATTTTTGTCTTTTAGTTATCATGAAAAATGATGACTAAGCATGATGACTAAGCTTCCTTATGGAAGCTTCCATGTTCATTCCCTTTCCATCACGTTTTATATATATATATATTAATTAATTATTTAATTAATTAATCATATATATATATATATATATATATTGTCAAGTAGTCCGATCACTGGGTCGATCCTACCGCCTCTCGGCCCCAAGTCAAACGACTCTAAATCTTTCTTAGCAATATTGATGTCGCGATCTCATCGGGACATATCCCAATCCCATTGGGATCCATTTAATCTAATGCTCTCCATAATGGAACTCGTCAATACTATTTTAAAGATTCTCTGAAACACTCTTATCGTGTGACCCTTTAGGCTCCGGTTATGTTGGCCACTTAGATTAACAATTAATTTGAGCAAGTCATGGCGGTATCTAGCAACACATCATGACCCTAATTGACCGGAAAGTAATCGGTTTGATGTATTCATCACGAACGGATCACGAACCCTTCCATGACAATTACCGTGCAATTCGTCCTTTCACCATCCTATACCCCACTTGGTTATGAGTATGGTCAAAGTGTCAACTCTCACTAGACCGAGTCTAGCCCAGTGATATCGGTTCTCGTCACGGGACTCATTACTCTATATGTCAATGAAGACACTCTTCATGACATACATCGCCGCTTGACCTTAGTAATGATCTGATAAGAGGCTATGGGTATCTCTTCGCTAATCCGAAGTGGTGAATCCTTTATTGGCTACTCAATTATCTTGAATACCTCAAGTCGCACCCAAGCACCACCCTATGAGTTACCTCGAAAGCAACAAGGAATGGAGTCAAAATGCGGGATCAAGATTCAAGATATCCTTGAGTACCTCAAGTCTAAGGATACTTGCACCATTGCTATGATGAGATTATCAACGACACTTAGATAAGATATCCATGTGATGATCTCATGGCAGGTCATCCAATGAACTTACTACCGCTAGTAAGCATCCACATGTCAATTCTAAATATCTCATATTTACGGTTTCGAGATCCACCGCTGATCCAATCAGGAATATGACATGTGCTAGTCTATCCCGATTAATGATGTCCGGTCTCATTAATCCTATGACTAGGAGAATTTAGATCTTGACATAATTGCACATGATAGGAATCTCAGGAGTATGATCACATCATAATTTCCTTCATGCTATGTCATATATCATGGACTTCATTAATTTGATTAAAGATCAAATCAATTCATAAACAATGTTTATGAATATCAAATTAATGAATAATGCCTTTTCTTTATTTATTCATTCGATGCAGATACATTTGTGAATAAAACGCGCTAAAGGGATTGCCTTTAGGGCACAAATAAACAGTACCGACCTTGAACAAGTCGACTTATCGAATGAACAAGTCGACTTATCGGTACCGAACATGTGTAAGTCGACTTACACATGGTACAAGTCGAGTTATCACTTACAAATCTCCCACTTGACCTAAAGCCAATCGCCTTAGTATCTAATACCATAAGCGAGTCCATGAGAATCACAATTCTCCCGTGACAATGGCTTTGTCAACTAACAACAACACTTTGTTACGTGGGAATTCTCTCTATCAGATATCATCTCGACTAATGATCTCCGAATCGGCTAAGCACGAGTTCGGATCGTCGATAAGACCTTGGTTCCTTTGCTGCAAGACTAGCCCCATTGTATCACAATACAATCCTATGGGCCCATCACGGTAGGGACGGATCAAGTTTAGTAATGAACTTCGATCCAAACCGCTTCCTCATGCAGCATCTCATGCGGCAATGTACTCTGCCTCGGTTGATGAATCAGCGGTCCTCTCTTGTTTGGAACCTTTCAAATTGACCGCCACGCTATTCAAAGTGTGAATGTATATAACCTGATTGTGATTCGTAATCATCCTTATCGAGTTAAATACTAGCATCTGAATGCACGCTCACTGGAGATTTCCATCTCCATAGATCAAGAAAACATCCTTAGTGCTTCGCAAGTATTGAGGATATTCTTGATCGCCACCCGATGACCTCACTAGGATCCGATTGGTATCCTCAGAACACTTAGAGCATACGATACATCGGCCTCGTACATAGCATTGTTCCATGCTAAACCTCTTTAGCATTTCATCTATGTACGATGATTGTGAAAGACCAAGCAACCTTTTAATTTATCTCTATAAATCTATATCCCTAGGATATAAGTCGCTTCACCAAGGTCTTTCATCGCAAATTGATTGGACAACCAAATTTTAACTGATTGCAGCATAGAGACATCGTTTCCTAGTAACAGTATGTCATCTACATACAACACAAGGAATACGATTGCAGTCCCATTAACCTTCTTATACACACAATGATCATCCGGATTTTGTGAGAAATCAAACTCTTTGAGTACCTCATCAAAACGGATATTCGAACTCCTGGATGCTTGCTTCAATCCAAACATGGATTTCTGAAGCTTGCATACCTTTTCGCCATCGATGGAAGTGAAGTCCTCTGGTTGTGTCATATACACATTCTCGGGAAGATTTCCATTCAGGAAAGCTGTCTTCACATCCATTTGCCATATCTCATAATCATAATGATTGGCAATGGCTAGGAGTATCCTAATGGATTTAAGCATTGCTACGGGGCTGAAGGTTTTGTCATAGTCAACTCTTTGTCTGTGACGAAATCCTTTAACCAGAAGCATTGCTTTATAGGTAATCAAATTACCATCCATGTTGGTTTTCTTCTGAAAACTCCTTTGCACCCTTTGGGCTTTATTCCTTCGGGTGTAACAACCAAAGTCCATACTTGGTTTTCATACATGGAATCCATTTCAGATTTCATGGCACAAAGCCATGTTCCAGACTCTGAACTTTTCAGAACCTGTTCATAAGTAGTAGGTGCATCATTTCATATGAGCAATACGTCATTCTGTTCACTTACGAGAAATTCATATCTCTCGGGAACAGTGCGTATCCTACTTAACCTATGAAATTTGTGTGTAATAGAAGGTTGAATTGTTACCTCATCTATATGAGTTCTGATTTGATTGAGCGATTGATCTATGTTTGTTCGAGCATCTTGAACTTCTCCAAGTTCAACTTTGCTCCCACTGTCCTCTTGTAAAAGAAACTCTTTCTTTAAGAAAACAACATGCTTGGAAACAAACAACTTTTGTTCCTCAGCAAGGTAGAATTGATATTCCACGAACAAACACTTGTCAGCTTTTACATCAAATGTATCTGACTATGTCCGCTTCACATAAGCAGGACAACCCCAAACTTTCAGATGAGAAAGATAGGGCTTTCAGTTAGTCCATATCTCCATATGGAGTAACCACAACTGTCTTTAATGGAACTCTGTTTAGCAAGTAAATAGCTGTCTCAAGCGCATATTCCCAAAACTGTGCAAAACCTATCATCAATCGCACCAAGTCTAACAAGGTTCGATTTTTCCTTTCAGCCACACCATTGTGCTGCGGCGTGTAAGGTGGAGTATACTGAGATAAAATCCCATTATCTCTGAGATAATCAAAAACTATTGGTCTAAGCATTTTCCACCACGATCAGATCGTAATGTATTCATACTTTTACCAAGTTAGTTTTCTACTTCATTTCTGAATTATTTGAACTTTTTCAAACGCTTCAGATTTGTATCTCATCAGATACAGGTACCTATATCGTGAATAATCACCGATAAAAGTAATGAAGTAAAAACAACCACTTATGGCATGGATGGACATCGGACCACATACATCCGAATGTATTAGGTCTAATATTCCATTCATTCGTTCACCCTTTCCTTTAAAGGATAACTTAGTCATCTTGCATAATAAACAAGATTCGCATGTGTCATATGATTCATAATCAAATGACCCTAAACATCCACTCTTATGGAGCTTAGCGATGCGTGTCTCATTTATATGGCCAAGCCGACAATGCCATAAGTAAGTTGATTTTAAATTATCTCGATTATGTCTTTCGCGTCATTGACATTCATAATGGATATGACATATCTAATATGTCAATTCAATTGCATAATGTACCCGAGAGCATAGAGCCTTCCATTCGAACTAATAGAACAACCATTGCTACTAAAAGTCCAATAGAAATCAGCTCTATTTAAACATAAAACATACAATATGTTCTTTGTTTAAAACGGGTACAAAATGAAAATTATCCAATTTGAATATAAGCCCACTAGGGAGGAACAAGACATAAGTGTCTACGGCTAATGTAGCAACTCTTGCTCCATTACCTACACGAAGGTCTAGTTCTCCTTTTATGAGCTGTCTACTGTCCCTGAGGCCCTACATATCATTTCATATGAATGAGCCACATCCGGTATCTAATACCGATATGTTTGGATCAGGAATAGTATTAACCTCAATGACAAACATATTTGAAGAAGTAGAGGCATCTGATGCCTTCTTCTGCTTCAGGAACTCCAGATAGATTTTACAGTTTCGCCTCTAGTGGCTAGACTTGCCACAATGAAAGCAAAAACCTTTTGGGAAGAATCTTTGGTTTTTCCTTGATGGCACTTCCTTTGGTTTCTTGGCCTTTTTCTTCTTTGAACTAGAAGAAGAAGCATCCACCATTAGCACTTGCTTGCTATCCTTCTTGATAGCCTGCTCAGCTGTCTTGAGCAGATTGATCAGCTCAGGAATTGTTGTGGATATTTGGTTTATCCGATAGTTTATCACAAACTGTGAATAACCATCAGACAATCCAACTAGAATTAAGTCTCTACTTAACTCATAATCCATTACAAATCCTAAGACGGCCAATCTCTCAATATAGCCATTCATCTTCGTGGAAACTCGACATGAGATGTCCCTCGAGCCATCTTTGTGGTGAAGAAGCCTTGAGGTCTCGAACCTTTCGCATCGAGCTTACTCATCAAACAGCTCCCTAAGATGAAATACTATAGAGTGAGCATCCATGGACTTGTGCTGCTCTTGCAGCTCTAGTGATATCGAGGCAAGCATAAAGCAAGTATCCATATCACTGTCCTTTAGATGCTTACAATCTGCTTTCTGATCCCCATCAGTAGCATCGACAGCAGGTGCAACTAGAAGTGGAACATCTAGGACGTATCCCAGTTCCTCAGATCTAAGAACAATTCTCAGATTCCTCAGCCAATCAAGAAAATTCGGTCCAGAATAGAGAGCGAAAATTCATCGAAAGACTTCTTCAATCAACCTGCGCGATAGAGAGAAGGAATGATAGGATAGAAATGCTGCATGATCATAAGGACTTGCATGACATGCATATGGCTCCACTAGTTTCCTAGAATCCATAACCCTCTTTACGAATCCAGAGAAACAAAGTGACATAATGTCCTAGTGGGTCGATATCCGACATTGCTAAGAGTGACCTTGGGTTTACCCAACAAGCCACAACTTAGGTCAATCGGTAGGTATCGGTCATACCAATTGTATCATCGATAACCGACATTAAGAATGACCTTGAGTTTGCTCAACAAGCCACCTTATGTCTCGGGAGGTATCAGATATACCAATTACATCTTAGACACAACTATCGATCAGTGCTATCAACTTGTTGATGTATGCACTTACATTGGGTATCAACTCTTTGATGCGCATACATCTGATGTATGCTACCCAATTTCGCCTCTGTCCACGTTGACCTTGAGGTTAGCTCAACAAATCAACGCTTCTAGGAAAACCGACCCATTAATCCGAAAATCTCATTTTCATGGTTCGAACATATCCGTATAGAGTGAGCTTGGGTTTACCCAACAACCCAACCCTATAAGAACTCTGGTTCTTACCATATTAATGGAAGGCGTTAGTTTTCATATACCGAGGAGGGATTTCGAGTCTCATCTACTTCTTCTCCAAGCCGTAGGATTATAGTCACCATGACTATATGATATGATTTAGGGCATTTCATCAATCACATTGGGTCTATACCTAAAATCATCCATCATCCCACCTATGCATGCCACAAGTCGATTTTCATCAAATGCAAGTCGACTTATGCTTCTGCCCACACACATGTCGACTTGTATGACACAAGTCGACTTATGTCATCTTCCCATGAACAAGTCGACTTACAAGGTACTACAAGTCGACTTATACTGAGATCTTGAACAAGTCGACTTATTCTATCTACAAGTCGACTTATCCAAAAATCTTGAACAAGTCGACTTATACCGTATACAAGTCGACTTATTCAGGGAATTTTGCTAAAATCTCTAATCGGCTAATTCCTCAATCAGTACAATTCCAATTCACAACACCATCATACCTAGGGTAATATGTTGGACCCCGAACCTTGAGTGACATTTTGACTTAGAAATATAAATGATAAAGTGGATGAGTTGATTGAAATTGAGTTGAAAATTATGACTAAAAAGAGAAAGAGTGAAAATATGAAAAATTGTGTAATAGTTGACTTTTTGGCCTTGGAAGGTTGACTTTTGTTTGAGGCAAAATTTGATGAAATGATCTACATAAAATTTGTAGAGTACGTTAAGAGCTTTCTGTAGACATAAAGTTTGCGATTTTTCGATATCGAGAGTGAAAGTTATGATCAGTCAAAGTTTATGTGTGATAGGGTTGACTTTTGACTTTTAATTATGACTGAAACTTTGACTGAGAAATTAACCTAGTTAGAGGTTAATTGAGCTTTGATGTTCTTCATGAAAATTTAAGGGCTTGTTTTGATCTTTATTTCGATATAAAGTATACAATTTTTCGATCTCGGAATAATAAGTTATGATTTTTACAAGTTTGTATAGAGGATAGTATCTTTGACTGGAAAATGGACTCCCGTAGGAGTTGAATTGAGTTTTATGTCCTTCGTGAAAGATGTAGAGCTTCTCTTAAGCTTTCTATAGAGACTAAGTTTGTCAAAATTGGAGTTCGGGATTGAAAATTATGAATTTTGGAAGTTTAGATGAAAAAAAAAAAAAGGAGGAAAATGATTTATCCTCATTACTAGTGCGTACGCCAGATCGCCATAGCGATGGTGGCGTCCGTCATTGTCGCTCTGGCATGACGCGTATCGCCATAGCGATGGCGGCGTCCGCACCGCCGTCGCATTCTGGCGGCACGCAGATCGCCATAGCGATGGCGAGCATTCGACTCGCGTTGGCGAAGCGTCTTCGCCTCACCGAAACGCAGCGTTTACGCTTGAACGACGCCGCTTTTTGTTTCTTCAATCTGGCGCTTTTGACTCCTTTGTTAGTTTCCTTTCACAAATTCGACCTTTGTTCACTATTTTGCTTATATCTTTCCGTCCGACATCCGATTGAGTTGATTCTTTTTGCGTTGGATTCCTAAGACAATGAATTTCATTTTATAAGAAATTTAGAACTTTTGAGATTAAATTAATGGTGATTAATTTAATCAAAGTGAGTCGGGAAATTTTCGAGCATGATTCAGTGTTTTGTGAAATTCGGATTTGTAGAGATCCGATTGAAGCGATTCTTGAGGCGAAATAAAGATAAGTCAAGGGGCTACAAATCATATGAAGACATGAAATGTCAATTGTGCCCCTAAGACTTTTAATTTCTGAATTTAAGTTTGGATTAGGGTTTAATTTTTGGATTGGGAACACCTGTGAGTAATTTGAGTATAACTTTTGATCTGGGAATCAAAATGAGACGATTCTTGTTTTGAATTAAACTAGAGACATAAGGATACAATTGTTCTGAAGACATTGAGTTTCAATTCTGGGATTAAGAATGTGAATTTTGGGACTGAAATAACGTACATGGAAAATATTTTAGAATATGGATTTTCCCGCACTGTTTCGCACATAACTTTTGATGTAGTGCTCGGAATTGAGCGCGGTCAGTGGCGTTGGATTCGTATGAGTGAGAGGAACATTTCTCGAGAAGGAAGTTTTGACAAATTCCTTCAAATCGATAGTGCGAATCAAACCGCAAGTGAGCATGACATAAAGTAACAATGGAAGGGCAAAATGGTCATTTATCTATCATTTAATGAAACACACTTGAGGAGTGTCGTTTTTGGCATATTAAATACCACAAAAGTGGCTGGAAATTTCCAGAGAAAAGAAGAGAGAAATAAGAAGAAGAAGAATGAAGAGGTTTCGTATGGAGAAAAGAAGAGAGAGAAAGCTTTGTTTCAATTTTTCTACTTGTTTTTTAGGGATTTTTGAGTGGATTTCAAGAGGAAAAAGGTGGAAAAGCATGAGAGCTTCCTTTCAAGCTAGGAAAATTCGAATTTGGTGGAGAAATGAGGTAAGGGAAAATTTTCAACTTTGAGATTTTGTTGAATTTTTTATTGAGAAATATAGATAATGATATGGGTTTGTGATTTATAAAGTTAGTTTTGATATTAATGCTTTAGGTTGGGTTTAATTTTGGATGGAAATTTGTTTAAAGTTTAGGCTAAATGTTATGGTTGAGAATTTGGTGAATTTTTGGTGTAGAATTATAGGAAATATGATGAATTGATGATATATGAAATCAATTTCGAAGAATTTGTATTTTATGGTATTGAATTGGGATAAATTGGTTTAGGCCAATTTTAAGATTTGGGGATTTTGAAATTGAGGATTTAAATAGTTTGGAATTAATGTGAATTGATGAATTGTGAGATTAATTTTGAAGAAATTATGTTTTATGAGATTGAATTGAGTGTCTTGGTTTAGGCCAATTTTGAAAATTGGGATTTTCAAAATTGGAAATTGAAATAGCTTGAATGTAAATGGAATTGGTGAATTCCTAAGTTGATTGTGAAAATTAAGTATTTTCGATGTGAAATTTGGATGATTATGGTTTAGGTTTTGGTAATTTGGAAGAGAGAGAAAGCAAGGATCAATTGAGCTTGAAATCAAGTTTACGCAATAATTCGAGGTGGGTAGCCTATTTATATTTTGATTTATAGGCAATATCTTAATTTTCAAAAATGAAAGAAAGAAAAGTTTGGATTTTGATAAATTATTGTTTGTAAATGTTTGAAAATACTGAATTGATTAAAATTTGAAATTATGATTTCAAGGTTTTCTGAAAAATTATTAAAAGCTGATTTGATAAATTGATAGAAATTTCTGAAAATGCATTTGTTGTGTATGCATTATTCAATTGCTGAAATTATTGTTTGATTGAATGATTTGATTGTTGAATTTAGTGAACGATAGATTGAATAAATTGAGTTGTATGCATTTTGTGGAAAATTTGAAGAAAAGTAAGATTTTGGAAAGTGCCTTCGGGCAATTTGAATTTCCGTTTTCGATATGTGTTATGTGGGTTTGGTAGGTCCTTTGGTGAGTCAGCGCTGTCTCTATGTGTATAGCCTTCTCCAGGCTGCCCGCTAGTGGCACGGAGCTCCGATTTCGGACTCCTTCACGGCTACACTGGACCGCAATGCGGGAAAGTGTAGTACGTTTCGTTCCACGATGCAGGACCGCTTATGCGGGGATGCAAGACGCTCTGCTTGGACCTAGCTGCACCATTTCGATATGTTATGTGTTTTCAATTTTGTTTCTGAATGTTGCATTCATGTTTATGAAAAATTCGAGAATTTTTGAAAAATAAGAAAAAGTGAGATTACTATGAAAAGTTTGAAAAATATATATATAAAAAAGGGTTTGAGGAAATTGTTTGAAAAATTATAAAGTTTGAAAAATTCGCCCTGTTTGGCAAAAAGATTATTAAAAATGATTTCAGCTTATTTATCAGTATATAAATGTGTTATCCACGAGCTTCCGAGCTCACCCCCCCTCTTTCATCCCTATCTCCAGGTTTCGAGCAGGAGATCGGATGAAAGAATGTGAAGACGTCAGTTTCGACATTTGAATACGTTAGATTTTGAGTATTTTAGAATTTGTATATGAATTTGTGTATGATGTTTGGAATATATATTTATGTTTGATTCTGGGAATGAGTTTGATTGATGAGACTAGTGTATTGAGTTACAATTTGAAGCAGTTTAGAAATAGGTTTGTGTTTATCTGCTGAGATCCCGGACGGAGGTCCGTTGATTTTGATGTGTATGATTGTTTGGGCTTTTAGAAGTGTATTTTTGAACCCTTGCAGGTTTGGGTTAGGATTAAGGCAGCCGTTATGCTGCCGAAATTTCGATAAAAAAAATAATAAGTATGAATATGATTTTTGGGATTTATACCAATGTGTAAGAATATGGTTAGTTTTGAGTTTTCGCATGAGATAAAGAATAAGGAAGAAAAAAAATTCATACCGGATTTTGGAGCGTCTTAGAGTTTCCAACGCGTTATGTTCGGTCGATCGTTTCCTTTGAAAATTGTTGTCGGATGTCGAATCTGCTTAGTTAAGTGTTTGTTTTCGCATTCGCTTGCTACGCTTTGATTCCGCTTGGTCAGTTAAACCAGATTCGATTCATTTCGATTTACTTCGCTTCGATTTTATATTCGATTCGCATTTGCTTTGCTTCGATTACGTTGTGATTTGAGTTTATTTTGCTATTGGCTTCGCATTGTGTTTCGATTCAAATTTCGATCCGAAATTTCTGTCTCCTTTCGCTTCCGTTTCTATTGATTCCGTCATTCGTTCTGCTTTTTTGGTTGGGATCCGGTTCCCAGATCGGGTCCCAACATTTATGGTATCAGAGCATAGAGTGAAAGTGTTAAGTTTAAGTAGTTGGATTTCGAAAGCGGGATCCAACATAATATCTGTGAATTGATGCCTCAATGAACACTTCATTGATTCATGAATGCCTTAAATAGTCAAACTATATGAAAAGCTTGAAATGAGTCAAAACTCATTAATTTCCAAATAATTTAGGAACACCCTAATATCAAACTAAGCATCTCTAGCTAGCACATTCATTATCAAATTTACTTCAGCACATGCCATAAAAAATATGACGGTCAAAATAAACAAGATAATGCAACATGCTAACGAGACGCTATTGTGATCAATTAGGCATTCAAAAATTCTTGGAAAAGGAACTTCAAGCAATTCAGTTTGGAAATCATATTAAATCAAGATAACACAATTTTAATCACATTAAAAATGGTGCAAGGCATTGGAACTGAAAAAGCACACTCAATCAAGCCAAGCAAAACAGTCCCAACAATTTTCACAAAACTGTCCAGTTCTGTACATTGCTCGAAATGATCAATGAAACAATTTCAATAAATTCTGAGCAAATTACATAGGTTACTAAATGTTCAGAACATGCTACATGAATTTGTTCAGGATTTTAGGCCATCAAAAACTCAGTCAACCTAAATAACAAAACCGATTCAAAATCTGTGTTCATCAGCACAGCAATTCCCAACAGCATAGAATAAATTCGTGAATAAATATCCAATCACCTTGAAATCAAATTTCCATGCTCACAGAAATTCACCAACATCTTAGAGACATGTAGGTGAAGGAAAATCCGAAAAACCATTTTTCTAGAATTTATTCTCGATTTTATACTCATGCCTGTTCCAGAATCGTTTCACAAAACAGCATCTGTAACCTTAGGGAATTAATTAGCAAAACTATATCAAATCAAATCGATAAATTCTCAAATTTCATAGACATATTCTCTAACATGTTATGAACAATTCTGGGCAGAAAAATTTCGAAAAACATATCACAATATAAATTCGAAATCTGAACAGATAGCATGCATCAACAGAAAATTCCATTAGGGTTTCTGATCTCGCTTAGGTTATAGCTGCATACGGGACACCAGACGCTCTGATACCACTGTAGGAAAATCCCGGGAGGTACATCACATGTACCTGCAGTGGAAAACAAAAATTTTTGTTCCCAGGACTTTCCCGAATCCCAGGATCCAGGTATCGGTATGAAGACATCAACCTAAATAGCCAAAAGAGACTATCTCTAAAGGTGATCCACGCAGAGATCGAAAATCTAACGGATCAAACCCTTTGACCGGGAATAGCTAGAACAGATTAAAGCCTGCTAGAGCCTACCTCTGTCCTGGAGAGCTTCAGAAAACGTTGAAGGAGGATGAAATCCTTGGAGGAGAAGATGAAGAATCAATGGAGAAGATGAAGAAATAGGTTTTTCACAAAAACCTTTACTCCTTCTCTCATCTACGATCATGCTCTTTTCCAAAAGACCAAAGAAAACTCTTTTTTTCTTGCTTTTTTCATAAGCTACGATCATCTCATCTCCATCTTCCATTTTTGTCTTTTAGTTATCATGAAAAATGATGACTAAGCATGATGACTAAGCTTCCTTATGGAAGCTTCCATGCTCATTCCCTTTCCATCCACGTTTTTACATATATATATATATTAATTAATTATTTAATTAATTAATCATATATATATATGTATATATATATTGCTGAAGTAGTCTAGTCACACTAGAATTCGATCCTACCGCCTCTAGGGCCTGTCAAAAAACTTGACTCGAAACCTTTCTTAGCAATATTGATGTCGCGATCTCATGGGACATATCCCAATCCCATTGGGATCCATTTAATCCTAATGCTCTCCATAATTGGAACTCTGTCCAATACTATTTTACAGATTCTCTGAAACACTCTTATGCGTGTGACCCTTTAGGCTCCCGGTTATGTTGGCCACTTAGATTAACAATTAATCTGAGCAAGTCATGAGCGGTATCTAGCAACACATCATGACCCCCAATTGACCGGAAAGTAATCGGTTTGATGTATTCATCACGAACCAGATCACGAACCCTTCCATAGACAATTACCGTGCAATTCGTCCTTTCACCATCCTATACCCCACTTGGTTATAAGTATGGTCAAAGTGTCAACTCTCACTAGACTGAGTCTAGCCCAAGTGATATCAGTTCTCGTCCTGGGACTCATTACTCTATATGTCAATGAAGACACTCTTCATGACATACATCTGCCTTGACCTTAGTAATGATCCCGACAAGAGGCCATGGGTATCTCTTCTGCTAATCCAGAAGTGGTGAATCCTTTATTGGCTACTCAATTATCTTCGAATACCTCAAGCTGTACCCAAGCACCACCCTATGAGTTACCTCTGGAAGGCAACAAGGAATGGAGTCAAAATCAGGATCAGTATCCAAGATATCCTTGAGTACCTCAAGTCTAAGGATACTTGCACTATTGCTATGATGAGATTATCAATGACACTTAGATAAGATATCCATGTGATGATCTCATGGCAGGTCATCCAATGAACTTACTACCGCTAGTAAGCATCCACATGTCAATTCTAAATATCTCATATTTACAGTTTCTGAGATCCACTGCTTGATCCAATCAAGGAATATGACATGTGCTAGTCTATCCAGATTAATGATGTCCGATCTCATTAATCCTATGACTAGGAGAATTTAGATCTCGACATAATTGCACATGATAGGAATCTCGATAGTATGATCACATCATAATTTCCTTCATGCTATGTCATATATCATGGACTTCATTAATTTGATTAAAGATCAAATCAATTCATAAACAATGTTTATGAATATCAAATTAATGAATAATGCCTTTTCTTTATTTATTCATTCACCGCATACGATTTGTGAATAAAACGCGCTAAAGGGGATTGCCTTTAGGGCACAAATAAACAGTACCGACCTTGAACAAGTCGACTTATCGAATGAACAAGTCAACTTATCGGTACCGAACATGTGTAAGTCGACTTACACATGGTACAAGTCGACTTATCACTTACACATAGACGATACAAAAAATAGAAGAAGTTCATGAACATAGACAATACAAAACATAGAAGAAGTTCATAAACATAGACGATACAAAACATAGAAGAAACATCTTCGCTTACAAGGACCCTGACATTCAGCTCAAACGTCCAAAATTTCTATAACTTTTAAGTAGACAATTTCTCTAATCTAGCCTAGATTATTCCAAATTTTCCCTTGAATACAAAACATGAATTTTCTACATTCATTCAATGTACTGCACCCAATTCTCAACTTTATGACAAACTCTGAGATTCTTAAAGACCGAATTTAAATTCGATGTCTTCATAAGAAATGTAGCCATAGGATGTGTTGGATCCAGGACCCAACTGCTTAGACTTACCACTGTCACACTTACTATGATACAACAGTTGTTGGATCCAGGACCCAACTGCATATACTTACCACTATCAAAGTTGCTTTGATACCACAAGATATTGGACCCCGCTCCCGGAGCCCAACTTCCGTATTCCTGAAACCTTGCGCTTATAACATTGTAGTGTTGTATGTTGTTGTTCCATAAAAGTGATGAGCGAACACTACCTAAACATCGTAATCACATATTGAATTGTTCATATCAAAAATAGCTAAAAGCCTCACGTTCGCATAGAGGCAAGAATCGCCTTAATCGGAGTTATATAACTCAAGATACACTCCAAAAACCTAAAAGAGTTCACAGCTGAAACATGCTCTCTTAACCGGCCTCTCACTTCCTTTAATGTGAACTTCCTCAATTTTACTCCAAATGATACCAAATTTTTTAGAAATAAAGATATATTTCTTATAAAGCCAATGGTTCAAGCCTCACCTCAATTGGAGGTTGGATGAGGGATTTATACCCAAAACAATAGACCATGCTTACTTCCAAAATCAAATTGAAACTCTTATGGCGCGATTGCCATAACTTTTTATCTAGATGTCAGATTGTGTTCGTTCTTTCACCATTTGAAAGCATACATCTAGATATACAACTCTTATGAAGACCACAAAACGAGATTCGGCTTCTAACATTGTCCAATTTGCACTTTTTTTTTAACGGACACATTCGGGTGAAAGTGTACCAATTGGTTCGCAAATGTCCGTTAAACGGACATGGGCAGGGTAAGGGGTGTTTTGGCACCCGAGGCTGTCTATTTAACGGACATTCGTGTCCGTTTAATGGACACGCCTTTCTTCAAAACTTGAAACCCTCTCCTCTTCAATCCAACTTCAAACCACTTGACACTAGCGTCTTTCAAAACTCATAACTTCTTAATCCTAACTCCAACATGTGCATACTATACCTCTATGGAAAGATCACAAGATTCTCTACAACTCTCATGAAGGATGCAAAAGCTAATTCCATCATTAATCAAGGAAAAAAGCCACTCAAAGGACACTTTGCTCATTAAAGACCAATGTAACGATAATATAGCTAAATGAGCAAAGGATGAATGTGTTCTTCACCTCATAACTTTTAACCCTAAGTCCAAATGAGACAAATGATACACCCTTAGAAAGTTCTGAACTTCTACTACAATCTTCGTGAAGACTTCCCAATCTAAATCAAGCCCTAAGAGGGTCTAAAACTGAAGCGAAGTTCTGTCAAATTTTAGGAAAATTTGACAGCACTTCCCTTGAAAATGCAACTAACCAATTTGCAATCCTAATGCTTCCACCTGCATAAAACTCAACATGCAACCTCATATAACATAACTCAATCCCAAAAGCATCTCCAAATGCAATTCAAGGCAACAACCACACTCTTAGCATTCTAACCATATCCAAACTATACAATGATGCAATTGTTTTAAAACATACATGGATTTCACGAAATGCATTAGAACTTAACATTCTTGCTTTCATATGAAAAATATGAGTTATTACAAGGCTTTAGAGGCATTTTAAGCCACTTGCATCAAAAATCCAAAATACAACTTGCAAAAGTAAACTTGCCCAAATTGCATCTAAAGCATTGATTTACAAAAGCTATCTTGAAAATACAAAATCATCATTTCTGGAGTAATGCCTTTAAGCTCGATGGTCAATCTCGTGCTCCTCACCTGGAGATGGGACGGGATTGGAGGGGGTGAGCTTTTGCTCGTGGGTAACATGTTTATATTTATGCAAATAAGCTTAATCTATTCATTATTCATACTGTTAGCAATTTTCTCATCAAACATTCATACAACTTGCATTCTCATAATTTCATCAAGCTAAAAGCATAACTTTCATGATTCATGCATCTTTCATTCTGGCACATACATGCTACACATAGACACATAGCTGATGGTTCATAAGTCCACAATAACTGACGAACTACACGACTGAGGAGTCCAAAAAGGAACATCCTATGCCACAATCGCAAGCGGTGGTTTAGCCTATCGTCAACGTGCACGTGACTTTGCTGGGTGGACTTAAGTACCCACATAACACAAATTCATGCATTAAAATCTGGACTGTTCTTGTCCGCTGGCTTATTTCTGAAATTGGATTTTTCATGCACCCAAATAGCTGATTCTTGATAATTGTATTTCATGCTTAAATCACCTTTCATGATTTCACTAATATTCATGCTCATTCAATTCATGAACTTGTCAAACAAAAGCAAGCAATGTCATATACTAATCAAACTCTCATATAATGGCAATCATAAATCAATTAATACACAACCAAAGCTCAATCAATGCTCAACCCAAGGTAATTGAAAAACATTAATTTTCCTTAGTTGAGATAGTATTTAGAACTTACTAACATAAAGATAAAAATGAAACCCACCTTATAACTTGCTTAACCCTTGCTTAGGAGTGCTCTTCTCCTTGCTCTTCTCCTCTCTCTTGCTCTACTTCAAGAGAAACAAAAACCCATTTCAACACAACTTCAATTAAAATTCTACATAACCTATTACATGAAATTAACTTGAAAATCACTAAACCCACTTCACTTCTAAGCTTTCTACACCATAACCCAACTAAAAGATAACACTTGAGATCATAACTTACCTTGATTCTTGACTCAACCAAAGAGTTTCTTGGCTCAAGATGTAGCTTAACTCCTCCTCTACACTTTTCCTTCTTGAACTTTGTTCAAACTCTCACTTGAACTCTTGGGATCTCAAACCCTAGCCATGCTTTTCTCTTTTCTTTTTCTTCTTTCTCCTTCCACGACATCTTCCCTCTTCTCCCTCTAAAATTTCGAAACTCTTCTTCTTTTTCCTACTAAATCACTTATTCCATTTCCTTTTATACTCCTTATTAATTCACTTAAGCCCATAGGCCCAAAGCCCATTCACTTATTCTTCCTTCCTCCTTATATCCTCCTTATTTTCCTCTTTAAACTTCTCAAGGCCCACTTGTCTCTCAAGCCCATCTTATCTTTCTTTTCCTACCTCATTAAGGCCCAACTAACTCATTTAATTTCATTAATTCACCACCTAACTCATTAATGCTATCACACATTAATTAATATCAACTCAATTTATGATAACATAACTTACTCAATTAATCTAATCATGCTTAATTTTTTTTTAAAAATTTTGGGGCTAACATTTCTCCCCCCCTTAAGAAATTTCGTCCTCAAAATTCTTACCTGATTCATTGAAGAGGTGTGGATACTTCTCCTTCATTGCATCCAAAGGTTCCCACGTCGCCTCTTCAACTGCATGATTCCTCCAAAGGACTTTAACTAGCTGAATTGTCTTGTTCCTGAGAAATTTCTCCTTGCTATCCAAAACTGCCACTAGCATCTTCTCATAGCTCAGATCATCACTCAGCTGAACCTCCGAGGTCTGAATAATGTGAGAAGGATCTGATCTGTACCTTCTCAACATGGGAACATGAAAAACATCATGGATCTGAGACAACTCTGGAGGCAATGCCAATCTATAAGCTAACGGCCCGTTCCTCTCTAGAATCTCATACGGACCCACATATCGAGGACTTAACTTGCCTTTCTTGCCAAACCTCATGACTCCCTTCCATGGAGACGTCTTCAGGAATACTTTGTCACCTATTGCGTACTCCATCTCCTTCCTGTGAGCATCTGCATAACTCTTCATTCTATCCTGAGTTGCCTTAAGCCGCTGCTTGATCAAACTAACCTTATTCATTGTCATCTGAACCAATTCTGGTCCTACCAGTTTCCTTTCACCTTCTTCATCCCAACATATTGGAGTCCTGCATCTTCTTCCATACAGCGCTTCATAAGGAGCCATCTGAATGCTCGAATGGTACGAATTGTTATAGGCAAATTCGACCAACGGAAAATGTTCATCCCATGCTCCTTTGAAGTCCATGACACACTCTCTGAGCATTCCCTCTAGGTTCTGAATGGTCCTCTCAGACTGACCATCCGTCTGAGGATGAAATGCTGTGCTGAAACTCAACTTAGTCCCTAGAGCTTCCTGCAAACTACTCCATAATCTTGACGTAAATCGAGGATTCCTGTCGGATACTATGGAATCTAGAACTCCATGTAACCTTACTACCTCATCAATGTATTTCCTTGCTAACACCTGCAACGAATCTGTCTGCTTAATTTCTAGAAAATGGGCTGACTTGGTTAACCGATCTACAATAACCCATATGGCATCATGCTTCCTACTAGTTCTGGGTAAACCCATCAGAAAATCCATAGTGATCCTTTGCCACTTCCATTCAGGAATGGACAATGGCCTTAATAAACTGAAGGTGCACGTGTTCACCTTGACCACCGACACACTAGACATCTGCTCACATACTCTGCTACATCCCTCTTCATGCCTTTCCACCAGAAATGCTCCTTCAAGTCCCTGTACATCCTGGTGCTGCCTAGGTGCATGGAATAAGGTGCGTTATGTACCTCATCCAAGATCTCATCCTTGACTTCTTTAACATTCGGAATACACAATCTGCTTCCGACTACCATAAGTTCGTCATCTCTCACTACCGCTTCAGACTGCTTGCCATTCTGGATTTCCTCACGAAGCTTACTCAATTCTGCATCCTGCTCCTGCAACTCCTTGACTTTCTCTCTAAGTATCGACCTCACCCTGAATTGAGCAAGAATGCATTCTGACTTCTCCTGCTTCAAGCTTACCTTAAGCTTAGCCATCTGTTCTAACAAAGGCAAGTAAACTGCCTGGACATGAGCTATGGATGACTTCCTACTCAATGCATTCGCTACTACATTTCCCTTGCCTGGATGGTACTCAATCATCAAATCATAGTCCTTAAGTAACTCAATCCACCTTCTCTGCCTCAAATTAAGCTCTTTCTGGCTCAGTAAATACTTAAGACTCTTGTGATCCGTGAAGATCCTAGTCTGCACCCCATACAAATAATGTCTCTAAATTTTCAGGGCAAAAATTACTGCTGCTAGCTCTAAATCATGAGTAAGATAATTCAACTCATATGGCTTCAACTGCCGTCAAGCATAGGCTATCACTCTGTCGTTCTGCATTAACACACAACCTAAGCCTTTTCTCGAAGCATCACTGTACACTGTATACCCTTGATCTCCATTGGGCAGGATTAGGATTGGAGCGCTCGTTAATCTATGCTTGAGTTCCTCAAAACTCTTTTGACATTCTTCACTCCAGATAAACTGCTGATTCTTCCTCAACAACTTAGTTATCGGTGCAGCTATCATGGAGAATCCCTCAACAAACCTTCTGTAATAACCTGCCAGGCCTAGAAAACTCCGTACCTCTTTTACTGTCTTAGGCTCTTGCCAATTCACCACTGCTTCTACTTTTCTTGGATCAACATGGATCCCTCTGCTGGAGATCACATGTCCAAGGAAAACCACTTCATGCATCCAAAATTCACACTTGCTGAATTTGGCATATAGCTCTCTTTCCTTTAATCTTTGTAACACTATTCTGAGATGCTCTGCATGTTCCCCTTCATCCTTGGAATAGACCAGAATGTCATCGATAAATACTATGACAAACTGATCTAAAAACTCCTAAAAAGCCCTGTTTATAAGGTCCATGAATGCAGCTGGAGCATTGGTCAGTCCGAATGGCATGACCCTGAACTCATAGTGCCCGTAACGGGTCCTGAAAGTCGTCTTACTAACATCAGACTCCCTGATTCGGAGTTGATGATAACCTGATCTGAGATCTATCTTTGAAAAGACCCTTTCTCCCTGCAGTTGATCAAACAGATCATCTATCCTGGGCAGAGGATACTTGTTCTTAACCGTCACCTTGTTGAGTTTCCTGTAATCAATGCACATCCGCCACGTTCCATCCTTCTTCTTAACAAATAGAACTGGCGCTCCCCAAGGTGATGAATTTGGCCTGATAAACTGCTTTTCTAATAATTCCTGCAATTGCTCTTTAAGCTCCCTCAACTCAGCTGGAGCCATCCTATATGGTGGTATTGAAATGGTTGCGGTTCTGGGAATTAAGTCAATTGCAAACTCAATTTCCCTCACCGGCGGCAAACCTGGTAACTCTTCTGGAAATACTTCTGGGAACTCCCTCACTATAGGGTAATCCTCCAACCTTCCTACTTTCACCTTTGGATCCACCACATGTGCCAAAAAGGCCTCGGCCCCCTAGCCCATCATCCTGTCAGCTAGCAAAGCTGAAATGATCCTCGGTGTTGGCATCTTCCTATCCCCCTTGAAGACCACTTTCTCTCCATCTCCTAGGTCAAACTCCACTTCCTTACTGCTATAATCTAATTTTGCCTGGTACTTTTCCATGGCATCCATACCTAGTATGACATCTAGTCCCTTTACGTCTAGAGGTAGCAAGTCTACTACCAATCTAGCACCATCGATACTGAGCTTGCACTCCTTATAGACTAGACTGATCACCACCTTACTCCCTAAAGGAGTACTAACAACCAGAAAATTATCCATAATCTCAGGACTCACAAAGCATGCATATTCGGACTTGAGGACACAAATGAATGTAGAGAGCCAGATCAATCGTAACATAAACCGCTGAATTAAATAATTGAGCCATACCGATTATAACTGGGAGCAACAATGCATCTTCCCGGTCATGGCAAATACTCTAGCTGGTGCTGACCTGTTCCTTGGCCTCCTCGCAGATTTGCCTTCCTCGCAGCTCGAAGCGCCTACTCAGAATCGGTGCAGTTCTCGCTTTTTCGTTGCCTCTGGACTTGAAATTGAGAGCCCTCTTGCCTTGACCTCCGAGGACAATCTCTCATCATGTGCCCTTCTCTCCACATTGGAAACAACCACCAAACCCCCGAGACACTTCCCGGGTGAAACTTCCCACATTGACCACATCGAGGGTTTGCATACTTGCCTTTCCATGTCTTCCTGGGCCTCCCACACTAGAGACCCGCTCGAAAGCGCCCTTGATCTGCCGGGCTCTTGGCAGGACCACTACTGCCCATACCACCATGAGAATGAAAAGTTCTGGTGCTCCTTTCAGGTGCTGGAGCACTCACTCCCTTCCTGGAAGACTGCTCCCTGGTCTTCCTCTTTCTATTTACCTCTGACTTGATGTTCTCCAACTTTTCTTCCTGGAGAGCAGCATCTACCAACTGCTGGTAGTCATGAAAATTATGGATCAGCACCTTCTCCCTGATTCCTAAGTGCAATCCACTCTCAAACTTGCGGCACTTATCCTCTTCAGTCGCCACAATGTTTGCTGCATACCATGACAGCTGAGTGAATTTCAGCTCATATTCACTCACACTCAGCTCCCTCTGCGTGAGGCTCAGAAACTCCCTAACCTTCTCTTGGAAGTAAACCCTCGAGAAGTACTTCTTCCGGAATACTTCCAGAAACTCCCTCCATGTCAAGACTTTGGAGGTCTTGCTGATCGCAGGCCTTGACTCCCACCAAAGGCGCATCCCTTGCAATAAACTAGCTGCATATTCTAACCTCTCCTCATCTGAGCACTTCATCTGATTCAGGACCCTCTCGGTCCGCTTCAGCCATGCTTCAGCTTCCTCGGGATTAGTAGTCCCGCTGAAATTGACAGCCCCATACTTCCGGAACTTGCCATACTGCCCACTCCGATCTGCTGGAGTTGGCATCTGAGCTTGCATTCCTTGGCCCATGGCGTAAGTGAAAGCCTGGGCGAAGGCCTGAAAGAACTGGGGATCTACTGGATTTACTTGAGGTATAGGAGGGGGCTGGAGAGGCACTTCATGCTGCACACTTGGTACCTCTGAATCTGAAACAGGGATGGTCCCTACATCCTGGGGAATATGGGATTCATCCGTACTTCCCCGCTGAGAGCCTGATCTAGATTGAGCTCCTCGAGTTCTCCTTCGAGGCGGCATATTACTCCTTTAAATGAAAACCATTTCAAATCTTTAACTCATGCTTTGTGAAACCAGTTCAAATCATGTAAAACAATTCAAAACCAATAGTGCATGTACTGTAGTTAAAACAATGCATAGGGTTCATGTAACATGATGCATGCTGACTCTACCCTTGAGGCTACCCACTAGGGTTCCTAGGAAATCATAAACCTAGAGCTGCTTTGATACCACAGTTGTTGGATCCAGGACCCAACTGCTTAGACTTACCACTGTCACACTTGCTATGATACCACAGTTGTTGGATCCAGGACCCAACTGCATATACTTACCACTATCACAGTTGCTTGATACCACAAGATATTGGACCCCACTCCCCCAACTTCCGTATTCCTGAAACCTTGCGCTTATAACATTGCAGTGCTGTATGCTGTTGTTCCATAAAAGTGATGAGCGCAAACTACCTAAACATCGTAATCACATATTGACTTGTTCAAATAAAACATAGCTTAAAGCCTCACGTTCGCATAGAGGCAAGAATCGCCTTAATCGGAGTTATATAACTCAAGATACACTCCAAAAACCTAAAAGAGTTCACACCTGAAACATGCTCTCTTAACCGGCCTCTCACTTCCATTAATGTTAACTTCCTCAATTTGACTCCAAATGATACCAATTTTTGTATAAATAAAGATATATGTCTTATAAATCCAATGGTTCAAGCCTCACCTCAATTGGAGGTCGGATGAGGGATTTATACCCAAAACAATAGACCATGCTCACTTCCAAAATCAAATTGAAACTCTTTTGGCACGATTGCCATAACTTTTTATCTAGATGTCGGATTGTGTTCGTTCTTTACCATTTGAAACCAGACATCTAGATCTACAACTCTTATGAAGACCACAAAACAAGATTCGGCCTCTAACATTGTACAATTTGCACTTGTTCCCGTAGCTGTCCGTTAAACGGACACACATGTCCGTTTAACGGACACGTTCGGGTGAAAGTGTACCAATTGGTTCGCAAATGTCCGTTAAACGGACATGGGCAGGGTAAGGGGTGTTTTGGCACCCGAGGCTGTCCGTTTAACAGACATTCTTGTCCGTTTAACGGACACGCCTTTCTTCAAAACTTCAAACCCTCTCCTCTTCAATCCAACTTCAAACCACTTGACACTAGCGTCTTTCAAAACGCATAACTTCTTAATCCCAACTCCAACATGTGCATACTATACCTCTATGGAAAGATAACAAGATTCTATACAACTCTCATGAAGGATGCAAAAGCTAATTCCATCAGTAATTAAGGCAAAAAGCCACTCAAAGGACACTGCTCATTAAAGACCAATGTAACAGTAATATAGCTAAATGAACAGTGACTGAATGTGTTCTTCACCTCATAACTTTTTAACCCTAAGTCCAAATGAGACAAATGATACACCCTTAGAAATTTCTGAACTTCTACTACAATCTTTGTGAAGACTTACCGATCTAAATCAAGCCCTAAGAGGGTCTAAAACTGAAGCGAAGTTCTGTCAAATTTTAGGAAAATTTGACAGCACTTCCCTTGAAAATGCAACTAACCAATTTGCAATCCTAATGCTTCCACCTGCATAAAACTCAACATGCAACCTCATATAACATAACTCAATCCCAAAAGCATCTCCAAATGCAATTCAAGGCAACAACCACACTCTTAGCATTCTAACCATATCCAAACTATACAATGATGCAATTGTTTTAAAACATACATGGATTTCATGAAATGCATTAGAACTTAACATTCTTGCTTTCATATGAAAAATATGAGTTATTACAAGGCTTTAGAGGCATTTTAAGTCACTTGCATCCAAAATCCAAAATACAACTTGCAAAAGTAAACTTGCCCAAATTGCATCTAAAGCATTGATTTACAAAAGCTATCTTGAAAATACAAAATCATCATTTCTGGAGTAATGCCTTTAAGCTCGATGGTCGATCTCGTGCTCCTCACCTGGAGATGGGGACGGATTGGAGGGTGAGCTTTTGCTCGTGGGTAACATGTTTATATTTATGCAAATAAGCTGAATCTATTCATTATTCATACTGTTAGCAATTTTCTCATCAAACATTCATACAGCTTGCATTCTCATAATTTCATCAAACTAAAAGCATAACTTTCATGATTCATGCATCTTTCATTCTGGCACATACATGCTACACATAGACACATAGCTGATGGTTCATAAGTCCACAATAACTGACGAACTACACGAGTGTAGTCGTATGCTGAGGAGTCCAAAAAGGAACATCATATACCCACAACCGGCAAAGGCGGTGGTGAAGCTATCTTGGTCAACGTGCACGTGACTTTCCTTGGGTGGACTTAAGTACCCACATAACACAAATTCATGCATTAAAATCTGGACTGTTCTTGTCCGCTGGCTGATTTCTGAAATTGGATTTTTCATGCATCCAAATAGCTGATTCTTGAAAATTGTATTTCATGCTTAAATCACCTTTCATGATTTCACTAATATTCATGCTCATTCAATTCATGAACTTGTCAAGCAAAAGCAAGCAATGTCATATACTAATCAAACTCTCACATAATGGCAATCATAAATCAATTAATACACAACCAAAGTTCAATCAATGCTCAACCCAAGGTAATTGAAAAACATTAATTTTCCTTAGTTGAGATAGTATTTAGAACTTACTAACATAAAGATAAAAATGAAACCCACCTTATAAGTTGCTTAACCCTTGCTTAGGAGTGCTCTTCTCCTTGCTCTTCTCCTCTCTCTTGCTCTACTTCATGAGAAACAAAAACCCATTTCCACACAACTTTAATTAAAATTCTACATAACCTCTTACATGAAATTAACTTGAAAATCACTAAACCCACTTCACTTCTAAGCTTTCTACACCATAACCCAACTAAAAGATAACACTTGAGATCATAACTTACCTTGATTCTTGACTCAACCAAAGAGTTTCTTAGCTCAAGATGTAGCTTAGCTCCTCCTATACACTTTTCCTTCTTGAACTTTCTTCAAACTATCACTTGAACTCTTGGGATCTCAAACCCTAGCCATGCTTTTCTCTTTTCTTCTTCTTCTTTCTCCTTCCACGACATCTTCCCTCTTCTCCCTCTAAAATTTCGAAACTCTTCTCCTTTTTCCTACTAAATCACTTATTCCATTTTCTTTTATACTCCTTATTAATTCACTTAAGCCCATAGGCCCAAAGCCCATTCACTTATTCTTCCTTCCTCCTTATATCCTCCTTATTTTCCTCTTTAAACTTCTCAAGGCCCACTTGTCTCTCAAGCCCATCTTATCTTTCTTTCCTACCTCATTAAGGACCAACTAACTCATTTAATTTTATTAATTCACCACCTAACTCATTAATGCTATCACACATTAATTAATATCAACTCAATTTATGCTAACATAACTTACTCAATTAATCTAATCATGCTTAATTTTTAAAAAAAATTTTTGGGGCTAAGAGGATGAGAATGATGAGAATGATGATGTGTATGAGAATGATGATGTGTAAGTGCTGGAATGTATGAGAATGATGATGTGTGACTTAGGATCGAACTATGTCTATGTATATGTATAAATGTTGGGATCGAGTTCGACGGTATTTGGGGCGCCCGTCGATGGCGCAGCCCAAGGGGTCGCCTCGGGAATCGGGGATCCGGGGCCCAGGCCCAACAGTTGTGCAGGTGCTGGAAAAATAGGATGAAGGTTAAAGAATTTGGCTAGTGTAAATTTAGGGGAGATGCTGTCAAAATTTTACTTATGGGCAGAAACTTTAACTGACTTTTTGACCCTCTTAGAGATAGAATTTGACTAAAAAGTCTGCTTTAAGATTGTAGCTTAAGTTTTGATCTTTTCATTGACGTATAATGTGTTATTTTTGGTTGTGGATATTGGAAGATATGAAATTTGTAAGTTTGGATGTGGTATACGATGACCAATTATTTGGCAGAAACTTTGACTGAAAAATTGACCTAGTTAGAGGTTGAAATTGCCTTTAAGTGCTTGATGAAAGTGGAAGATTTTGTTTTGACCTTTGCATTGTTTTTGATCCGATTTGATTTCTTTGACTTTCGCTTTCGATTCCGCTTAAGCGATTTGTTTTCATTGAATCCATTCCTTCGATTTTGTCCGTTCTTATGTTTCTGCCTTTCGTTTCTGCATTTTTTTATCGGTTTCCAATTATGCTTTTGGCTTTGATTTTCGTTTCTGGCTTGGATTCCTTCGTTTTCTGTTTTTTCGGTTGAGGTCCGGTTCTGAAATCGGGTCCCAACATTTATGGTATCAGAGCCTAGTATTAGGATCTTACATGGGCACATATGTTTGTTAAGATTTTGAATAGATAGGATTGAATTAGTGAGAATGTGATATTGATGTGAAGAAGTTTTCATAATTATTTGAGGAATTAAAGTGACTGTTTGATTAAGTGTCAAGAATATGATTGATTATAAGAATGTGCATATGGAAATTAAGATTAGAAATTCATGATGAATTTAGATGATTTGACTTCGAATATATGTGAGATGCAATATCGGATATTTGAAAGATGAGATGAGTGTTAGAGATATAAATATGTATAGAAGTTCAAAAGGTTGAGATTGAATGGTTTTGGTCCATATCAAGGTTATAAAAAATTGGACCATTGACATGTGTTAAGTAATAGTAATTTGATATGATATTGGTGGTATTAGATACAAGAAGTGAAAGATTGTGAAAAAAAATTGACAAATATGTATGATGAGGAATTAGATAAGAAAGTAATTGATTATGGTCATTTAGAAGAAATTAGTTAAGAGAATGTGTTACTTGATGATTGCTTAAGTATGAATTTTGAGGAAGAAATTCTTTTAAGAGGGGGAGAAATGTTAGACCCCGATCCTTAAGTGGAAAATTAGAAATTATAAAATGAAATTAAATGAGGAATTATGGCATGATTCATTGTAATGAATGAAAAGTATAAATGAATTTATGAGCATTTGATGAAATGAAAGACAATTGGGTTTCTTTGTGTTTGCATATGTTTGATAAAAAAGATGAGGCATTGTGTATTGTGTTTGGATGTGAATAATTGAAGTGTTGTGTAGGTGCTGGAAAAATAGGATGACGGTTAAAGATTTTGGCTAGTGTAAATTTAGGGGAGATGCTGTCAAAATTTTACTTATGGGAAGAAACTTTGACTGATTTTTTGACCCTCTTAGAGATAGAATTTGACTAAAAAGTCTGCTTGAAGATTGTAGATTAGGTTTTGATCTTTTCATTGACGTATAATGTGTTATTTTTGGTTGTGGATATTGGAAGATATGAAATTTGTAAGTTTGGATGTGGTATACGATGACCAATTATTTGGCAGAAACTTTGACTGAAAAATTGACCTAGTTAGAGGTTGAAATTGCCTTTAAGTGCTTGATGAAAGTGGAAGATTTTGTTTTGACCTTTCCATTGTTTTTTATCCGATTTGATTTCTTTGACTTTCGCTTTCGATTCCGCTTAAGCGATTTGTTTTCGTTGAATCCATTCCTTCGATTTTGTCCGTTCTTATGTTTCTGCCTTTCGTTTCTGCATTTTTTTATCGGTTTCCAATTATGCTTTTGGCTTTGATTTTCATTTCTGGCTTGGATTCCTTCGTTTTCTGTTTTTTCGGTTGAGGTCCGGTTCTGAAATCGGGTCCCAACATTTATGGTATCAGAGCCTAGTATTAGGATCTTACATGGGCACATATGTTTGTTAAGATTTTGAATAGATAGGATTGAATTAGTGAGAATGTGATATTGATGTGAAGAAGTTTTCATAAATTATTTGAGGAATTAAAGTGACTGTTTGATTAAGTGTCAAGAATATGATTGATTATAAGAATGTGCATATGGAAATTAAGATTAGAAATTCATGATGAATTTAGATGATTTGACTTCGAATATATGTGAGATGCAATATCGGATATTTGAAAGATGAGATGAGTGTTAGAGATATAAATATGTATAGAAGTTCAAAGGTTGAGATTGAATGGTTTTGGTCCATATCAAGGTTATAAAAATTGGACCATTGACATGTGTTAAGTAATAGTAATTTGATATGATATTGGTGGTATTAGATACAAGAAGTGAAAGATTGTGAAAAAAAATTGAAAAATATGTATGATGAGGAATTAGATAAGAAAGTAATTGATTATGGTCATTTAGAAGAAATTAGTTAAGAGAATGTGTTACTTGATGATTGCTTAAGTATGAATTTTGAGGACGAAATTCTTTTAAGGGGAGAAATGTTAGACCCGATCCTTAAGTGGAAAATTAGAAATTATAAAATGAAATTAAATGAGGAATTATGGCATGATTCATTGTAATGAATGAAAAGTATAAATGAATTTATGAGCATTTGATGAAATGAAAGACAATTGGGTTTCTTTGTGTTTGCATATGTTTTATAAAAAAGATGAGGCATTGTGTATTGTGTTTGGATGTGAATAATTGAAGTGTTGTGTAGGTGCTGGAAAAATAGGATGACGGTTAAAGATTTTGGCTAGTGTAAATTTAGGGGAGATGCTGTCAAAATTTTACTTATGGGAAGAAACTTTGACTGATTTTTTGACCCTCTTAGAGATAGAATTTGACTAAAAAGTCTGCTTGAAGATTGTAGCTTAGGTTTTGATCTTTTCATTGACGTATAATGTGTTATTTTTGGTTGTGGATATTGGAAGATATGAAATTTGTAAGTTTGGATGTGGTATACGATGACCAATTATTTGGCAGAAACTTTGACTGAAAAATTGACCTAGTTAGAGGTTGAAATTGCCTTTAAGTGCTTGATGAAAGTGGAAGATTTTGTTTTGACCTTTGCATTGTTTTTTATCCGATTTGATTTCTTTGACTTTCGCTTTCGATTCCGCTTAAGCGATTTGTTTTCGTTGAATCCATTCCTTCGATTTTGTCCGTTCTTATGTTTCTGCCTTTCGTTTCTGCATTTTTTTATCGGTTTCCAATTATGCTTTTGGCTTTGATTTTCGTTTCTGGCTTGGATTCCTTCGTTTTCTATTTTTTCGGTTGAGGTCCGGTTCTGAAATCGGGTCCCAACATTTATGGTATCAGAGCCTAGTATTAGGATCTTACATGGGCACATATGTTTGTTAAGATTTTGAATAGATAGGATTGAATTAGTGAGAATGTGATATTGATGTGAAGAAGTTTTCATAAGTTATTTGAGGAATTAAAGTATTTGTTTGATTAAGTGTCAAGAATATGATTGATTATAAGAATGTGCATATGGAAATTAAGATAAGAAATTCATGATGAATTTAGATGATTTGACTTCGAATATATGTGAGATGCAATATCGGATATTTGAAAGATGAGATGAGTGTTAGAGATATAAATATGTATAGAAGTTCAAAAGGTTGAGATTGAATGGTTTTGGTCCATATCAAGGTTATAAAAAATTGGACCATTGACATGTGTTAAGTAATAGTAATTTGATATGATATTGGTGGTATTAGATACAAGAAGTGAAAGATTGTGAAAAAAAATTGACAAATATGTATGATGAGGAATTAGATAAGAAAGTAATTGATTATGGTCATTTAGAAGAAATTAGTTAAGAGAATGTGTTACTTGATGATTGCTTAAGTATGAATTTTGAGGACGAAATTCTTTTAAGAGGGGGAGAAATGTTAGACCCCGATCCTTAAGTGGAAAATTAGAAATTATAAAATGAAATTAAATGAGGAATTATGGCATGATTCATTGTAATGAATGAAAAGTATAAATGAATTTATGAGCATTTGATGAAATGAAAGACAATTGGGTTTCTTTGTGTTTGCATATGTTTGATAAAAAAGATGAGGCATTGTGTATTGTGTTTGGATGTGAATAATTGAAGTGTTGTGTAGGTCCTGGAAAAATAGGATGACGGTTAAAGATTTTGGCTAGTGTAAATTTAGGGGAGATGCTGTCAAAATTTTACTTATGGGAAGAAACTTTGACTGATTTTTTGACCCTCTTAGAGATAGAATTTGACTAAAAAGTCTGCTTGAAGATTGTAGCTTAGGTTTTGATCTTTTCATTGACGTATAATGTGTTATTTTTGGTTGTGGATATTGGAAGATATGAAATTTGTAAGTTTGGATGTGGTATACGATGACCAATTATTTGGCAGAAACTTTGACTGAAAAATTGACCTAGTTAGAGGTTGAAATTGCCTTTAAGTGCTTGATGAAAGTGGAAGATTTAGTTTTGACCTTTGCATTGTTTTTTATCCGATTTGATTTCTTTGACTTTCGCTTTCGATTCCGCTTAAGCGATTTGTTTTCGTTGAATCCATTCCTTCGATTTTGTCCGTTCTTATGTTTCTGCCTTTCGTTTCTGCATTTTTTTATCGGTTTCCAATTATGCTTTTGGCTTTGATTTTCGTTTCTGGCTTGGATTCCTTCGTTTTCTGTTTTTTCGGTTGAGGTCCGGTTCTGAAATCGGGTCCCAACATTTATGGTATCAGAGCCTAGTATTAGGATCTTACATGGGCACATATGTTTGTTAAGATTTTGAATAGATAGGATTGAATTAGTGAGAATGTGATATTGATGTGAAGAAGTTTTCATAAGTTATTTGAGGAATTAAAGTGACTGTTTGATTAAGTGTCAAGAATATGATTGATTATAAGAATGTGCATATGGAAATTAAGATAAGAAATTCATGATGAATTTAGATGATTTGACTTCGAATATATGTGAGATGCAATATCGGATATTTGAAAGATGAGATGAGTGTTAGAGATATAAATATGTATAGAAGTTCAAAAGGTTGAGATTGAATGGTTTTGGTCCATATCAAGGTTATAAAAAATTGGACCATTGACATGTGTTAAGTAATAGTAATTTGATATGATATTGGTGGTATTAGATACAAGAAGTGAAAGATTGTGAAAAAAAATTGACAAATATGTATGATGAGGAATTAGATAAGAAAGTAATTGATTATGGTCATTTAGAAGAAATTAGTTAAGAGAATGTGTTACTTGATGATTGTTAAGTATGAATTTAGAGGACGAAATTCTTTTAAGAGGGGGAGAAATGTTAGACCCCGATCCTTAAGTGGAAAATTAGAAATTATAAAATGAAATTAAATGAGGAATTATGGCATGATTCATTGTAATGAATGAAAAGTATAAATGAATTTATGAGCATTTGATGAAATGAAAGACAATTGGGTTTCTTTGTGTTTGCATATGTTTGATAAAAAAGATGAGGCATTGTGTATTGTGTTTGGATGTGAATAATTGAAGTGTTGTGCAGGTGCTGGAAAAATAGGATGACGGTTAAAGATTTTGGCTAGTGTAAATTTAGGGGAGATGCTGTCAAAATTTTACTTATGGGCAGAAACTTTGACTGATTTTTTGACCCTCTTAGAGATAGAATTTGACTAAAAAGTCTGCTTGAAGATTGTAGCTTAGGTTTTGATCTTTTCATTGACGTATAATGTGTTATTTTTGGTTGTGGATATTGGAAGATATAAAATTTGTAAGTTTGGATGAGGTATACGATGACCAATTATTTGGCAGAAACTTTGACTGAAAAATTGACCCAGTTAGAGTTTGAAATTGCCTTTAAGTGCTTCATGAAAGTGGAAGATTTAGTTTTGAGCTTTGCATTGTTTTTTTATCCGATTTGATTTCTTTGACTTTCACTTTCGATTCCGCTTAAGTGATTTGTTTTTGTTGAATCCATTCCTTCGATTTTTTCCATTCTTTTGTTTCTGCCTTTCGTTTCTGCATTTTTTTATCGGTTTCCAATTATGCTTTTGGCATTGATTTTCGTTTCTAGTCTGGATTCTTTCGTTTTCTGTTTTTTCGGTTGAGGTCTGGTTCTGAAATCAGGTCCCAACATTTATGGTATGAGAGCCTAGTATTAGGATCTTACATGGGCACATATGTTTGTTAAGAGTTTGAATAGATAGGATTGAATTAGTGAGAATGTGATATTGATGTGAAGAAGTTTTCATAAATTATTTGAGGAATTAAAGTGATTGTTTGATTAAGTGTCAAGAATATGATTGATTATAAGAATGTGCATATGGAAATTAAGATTAGAAATTTATGATGAATTTAGATTATTTGACTTCGAATATATGTGAGATGCAATATCGAATATTTGAAAGATGAGATGAGTGTTAGAGATATAAATATGTATAGAAGTTCAAAAGGTTGAGATTGAATGGTTTTGGTCTATATCAAGGTTATCAAAAATTGGACCATTGACATGTGTTAAGTAATAGTAATTTGATATGATATTGGTGGTATTAGATACAAGAAGTGAAAGATTGTTAAAAAAATTTGAGAAATATGTATGATGAGGAATTAGATAAGAAAGTAATTGATTATGGTCATTTAGAAGAAATTAGTTAAGAGAATGTGTTACTTGATGATTGCTTAAGTATGAATTTCGAGGACGAAATTCTTTTACGAGGGGGAGAAATGTTGGACAAGGGGATGAGAAGTTATGAATTTTAGAAATTGTGTTATTGTTTAGGAAGATTTTTAGTGGACAGAACCTTTGATTGAAAATTTGGCTTCCTTAGAGGCCAAATTGATTTTTCTGTTCTTTATGAATGATGTAGATTGCTTTTTGATCTTTGGATTGATATATTATATGACATGTTTGGAACTTGGGGTTGAAAGATAAAAATTTAAAAAGTAAGTTACTTGTCTAGGGAGACATTACTTTGGACAGTAACTTTGATTGGAAATTTGAGAACTTTATAGATGAAATTGGTTTTTTAGTCCTTCATGGAAGTTGTAGAGCTTCCTATTATCTTTCCATTGTTACCAAATTTGTCAAATTTGGAGCCTTGGATTAAAAGATATGATTTTTGGAAAATTCAGATATATATGTTGAAAAAAAAGAAAAAAAAAGAAAAAACGTCAGGACTCTGCTCGCCCTTGCGACCTCTCGCGAGGGCGAGCTCGCTCGCTAGAATGACCATCTCGCCCAGTGAGCTGCTCGCCCTCGCCCAGCATGCGACTGTTTTGGCCTGTGCGACGCCGTTTTGGTCTTATTGGTTATCTCCTCCCCTAATCCGACCCTCTTTCAATCTTTTGCTTATATCTTTTCCGTCCGACATCCGATTGACTTAGTTTTCAAAACGTTGGATTCCTAAGACAATTATCTACATCAGAATAGGAAATTTATGATTTTTTAGATTAATTGGAGGATGATTGATTTAATCAAATTGAGTTGGGGAAGTTTCTGAACATCGTTCAGTCTTTTGAGAAATTCTTGATCTGTGGCGATCCGATTGATCTGATTCTTGTTGCAAACTAAAATAGAGACATGAGTCTACAAGTCATATGAAGGAATTAAATTTCAATTTAGCACCTAAGATTTTCAATTTCTGAATTGAAATCTGTTTCAGTGTTCAGTCTTGGATTTGTAAGAGCTAAAAGTATTTTGGCCATAACTTTTGCTCTATTCATCCAAATGAGGTGATTCTTTATTTGGATTAAACTAGAGAAATAGGTCTACAATTTGTTTGAAGAAAGGGAATTTTATTTCAGCCTCTAAGATTGTCAATGTTTCGATGGAAGTAAAGTGCTGGAAAATGTTTTAGCATAATGATAGTCCAATATGATTGGAGTATAACTTTTGGTGTAGTGATCCAAATTAAATGATTTTGATGGCGTTATGAAATTGAGACAATAAGGAACATTTCTTTAGAAGGAAGTTTTAGCAAATTCCTTCAATATGATGTTTTGAAAAATGTCCTAAGTTAAGTATGATTTGATGAATTTTGAGACTTTGTTTATTTTATGATTTTGAGGACTTAATTAGCATGTTAATGTGAATAATTAGCATGTTAATTTGAGTAAGAGCATATGAGATATATTGATTGGATTAAATTGAATTAAAGTGTTAGAAATTAAAGTGTAAAGAAGACATGAAGGGCAAAATTGGAAGGTTACTTAAGCTTTTAAGTTTCTAGGCTTTTAAGGAAGGGCATTATGGTCATTCCTCATTCATTAAAAGAGGATCTGGTGTTTATAATGAAGAGAAGCACAACTTTGAGGGAGAGAAAGAAATAAAAGAAGAAGAAAGGAAGGTGAGTTTCGGGTGAAAGAAAGGAGAAAAGGAAAAATAGCTAGGGTTTCGATTTTATTGGGTTTCAAGGAGAATTTTATGATGATTCAAGAGGAAAAAGGTGGAAGAGCATGAGAGCTTCCTATAGAGCTAAGAAAATCTAAAAATGATGAAGAATAAAGGTAAGAGGAATTTTTGACTTTGATAAATTGTGAAAGGATTTTGGTTTAAAGAGCTTGGATATTATATGAGTTTGTGATTTATAAGGTCAATTTTGGAGATAGCATGGTTTAAATTGTTCAATTTTGGATGTTTATGAATTAGGGTTTTTGTCTTGGATGAGGAAAATTAAGGAAAAGAATGGAGAAATTGAAGATATGGACAAGTTTTAAGCATGGAATTGAGGTGGGTACCATGTTTATATTTTGATTTATAAGCCAATTATGTGATTTCGAAAAATCAAGAAGAGAAATATTTTGAAAATTATTAATTTCGAATGATTAAATTCATTGTTTTTGTAATGATTTAAGAAATTGATAATGGATTGTTTTCGAATGATTGGATAAATTGCAAAAATTGTTTTATTAATCAATAAGACTCTAAAAAGTTGGGTTTTTTTAATCAATAAGACATGGTTAGGCAAGTGACACTTGTCACTTGCCACATGTCTTATTTCTAAGGCACTAAGTTAAAATTCAATTTCTACTCCAATTTTTCCCCAAAATTCCAAAGGCTCAAATTAATAAATCCTTAAATCATTTATCTTAATTTCCAGTGCCACTGGACAGTCATTTCTACTACCGGTACACAATCAGTCTACCTCTTGGCATTTTTTCTAGTCTAGAAATTACCCCAAAATTTCAGAAAAAGAATTTTTAAAATTCACTAAAAATTCTCAAACCTTAATGACCCTTTCCAACTCAATTTTTAAGCACACAAATCACATTTTTCATAACAATCACATTTATTAACAAATATACCGGGAAATGTCATGAATGCATGCACAGTCATTTTCATGTGCAAAATATACTGTTCACGTGTATGTGTATGTTATATAATGCATGAGCATGAGATGTGTTTTCCTAATTTCTCTGAATGATCTCACATGTACCAATTTCTAGGGTTCAAACCCTTTGTATGCAAACGGGATGTTACGTCAATACCCCCACCAATTTAGTCAATTAGGTAAGAACTTTGAGGATGAAATTTCTTAAGGGAGAGCGAATTGTAATAACCCATTTCTACACTTAAGGATTTAATTGTTAGAATGAGTCTTATCATATGAGAATTCATGAAGTGCATTTCATTTGTATACATCATATTCGCATCTATAAATGAATCATAATTTAGAGACATTGTAAAAATAACATATACACTCATTTGACATATCTTAGGGTATGAAAGATGTTAAATGATTATAATGTAATTGTGTGTTGATTATGACTTGAATTTTATTTGATGGATTATAATTAGTGAAATGAGAATTTATTGTTACAATTGAGTGATTGATAAGGTGATATGTGCATCTAGTATAGGAAAAATGTTAAAGAACAAAAAAAATGATACATGGGAATCTAGGTTGAATAGGCCTATGAAATGATGACATGTGGCATTGGGAATAAGTAACAAATGGCTTAGTTAATTGGAGACAAATGGCAAGAGTACATGAGTAAAAAGTGTCCTAGGAATTATGTGAAAAATGGACTGAACATTAGGTGACAATTGGTAGCAAGATAAGAAGACTCATGACATAACTCTTTATTTGACAAGTGGTATCACATGTGTCTCAACCCTCTCCACACACTTGCACACCGCGACCTCCAATCTTGAAAGACATCTTCTTTCATGTTTTGGTTACTTGCTACCCTCTTCTTTCTTCACACCAATGACACTCTCACACCACCTCCATAACCTTTGAATTTTTGTCAAAATTTCGTAGCCTTCATCTTGTGTTTAGAAATCCTTCTCATTCCATCTTGTTCTTAGAGTATGCTTTATCCTTGCATTTAGAGGGCTAAATTACCTTGATGTTTGAGTAGGTTTTGAGCTGAATAAGTAAGTGATTTATTCATCTATTGTGACACATGTTAGTACAACATTCATGATGATAATTTAGGGATGAGCTTGGTTATGATAATAATGATGAAGTTATGCTAGAAATTTGATGGATGAATTGGTTTTACTTTGATGTATGAAATCATAGGTTACAGGCTATTCAATGGATGATTTAGATTGGAATTTAAAGTATAATTAAGGTATAATTGAGGCATATTTAATGGACTATTATTATGAAGGAAATGAATGATGAACTTTCTGTTCACCCATCCCACAATCATGGAAGTTATATAAGCTCCTTCCCACAATTGTGGGCAATGCATTGAAGTAAAAAATTTCTATTTTGTCTTTCCCCACGATCGTTGGAAATGCTCTTAAATGAAAAATTTTGTTTTGTGTGATTGTTGAACCAACTAAGGATAAGCTACTTTACCTTAGTGTATTTGAACTTGATTGAGGCTTGAAATGAACCTAGATTGTTGTTGGAATAATTGGTTTAGGGTTTGATAAGTTTAGATTGTTAAATAAGGTTATAACTTAAGGAATGGATCGTTTGAGATCAATGTATCTAAATATGAAATTGTGAGTTGTTAATGAATGAAGATGTTCTTATAGATGCAAATGTGATCCAAAGGACTTAAAGATGTGAATTAGGTATGAAGGAATGAGAATTGGGAAATTGTGTGAATATATAATCCTAGAAAAGGATTGGTGATTGAATGATTGATGAATCTAGAGTAATTAAGTTTTCTTAAGGAATAAACCTAATTGCAAATAGGATAAATACAAGCTATAATGAATGAAAGAGCAAGATTTGTGAATAAGATTACATACCAGGGATAGTCAATTGAGTATGCATTAAACATAACACATATACATGTAAGATTAAGTACTTATTTGATTAAACAAGTTAGTAATTTATAGATATGTGTGGACTGCATGATATACATGCACAAATTGATTGATAGCATCCAAACATTGTTAGATTGTTAAGGCAATAGCTAATCTGGAGCATATTATGAGTCAACCTAGATGTTTTCTCACTATATTTGATTTGTTTTTATTAAATTCCAATTATTGAATTGTTACCTATAAGATTGTGATAATTCCGAACATTGATAGTCCGAGGAGTCCATTATTCAAAATGTATTAGAAGTGCTATCTACTTGTATGTGAATATGGAAAAAAGAGTGTTCAACTAAATGTTGAATGCCGTACTTAGATCCGATAAATGTGATAGATGACTATGCATACTGAATGAAAACAATTGATAATATATTGTGTGAAATGATGCATTTCATGACATTAATATGCATGATTAGATAAAGGAGTTGTGATTGGAGTGACCAATGTGAAAAAGAGTTTAAAGATTAGGAAATGTGCACACAGAGCCACAGGCTTATTTATTAATGAGTCCAGTATCTACAAGGAATATAGGACAATTAAATAGACACTCAATCACTTTGAAAATAAAAATAGAAGTGGAGTCTCACGTGCATTTGCATATACATATCCTTACATGTATCTTGAGAATGATTGGAAAGAACCATTGATTTGTGTTGAATAGTGATATGAAATACTTATATATATTTTGATGACATGAATGATTAAGATGAGTGATTAGATTATTTTGAGATGACTTTATGACATGCTTAGATCCCTAATATGCTTCTGAAATATGATATGTATATTGTGATTTGGTATACAAACTGAGTGATGTGATGAATTAGAATTGATTATGAATAATACGATATATTCGTGAAAATGGTTTTATATTCATGATATTTGTGTTTTGACATAAGTGAGCACATCGATGATGGTTCACTCACTGAGTTTGCAAACTCATCAAAATTGTGACATTGATTTTGTTAGACCCTGAATTTTTTTTTAAGTTAAGCATGATTTGAAATAGTTTTGAGGTTTAGATAGATTAAATTTTTGGAGTTATAATTATGTCAAGGTTAGTAGGTTTGTGTTAAATTAAAGGAGGAGTAAATATGGAAAACCATGTTTAATGAGGGGAAAAATAGGAAGAAAGACCAAATAAAAAGAACTTGAATTAGAAGAAGGGAGGAGAGTGTCGTGAGAACCAAAGAGTGAAAAACGAAAATAGGAGAGAAGAAGAGAGGTTTCGGTGGAAAAGAAAAAAAAACTGAAATCAAGTTTGTTAAGGTAAACTAACCATTTTTTCTTTTTTCTTTATTAAAGAAATGGATTGTGTTGAGGATGAAGGAGTTAAAGAGAAACGAGGCTTGTGTGGGAAGAAGATGGATTAAGAGAACCCAATTGATTTTAGGGTTTCTAAACTCAATCTTAGGTTTTCTAACCTAGATGGACTGTGGGTAGGTTAGATTTGAGTTTAAATTATGTTTATTTCAATTTTGTGATTTTCTGAAGTTTATGAATTTCATTGGAATGTTGTTTTGAATGGAACCTTGTTTGTTTTAGGAAACCAAGGGAATCCCACCCAAAAGCAAGAGGAAACGCAAGCTTGAATTGGATTTTTGCAAGCTAATTAGGTGGGTAATTTATTTATGGTTATTGTGTGGTTAGGCAAATTCTTGCCTACATGTGTGTATGTGATTTCTCGAAATGGATTTTGCTTGAAATTGAATTGTTGTGACTTGATTGAAAACAAAATGCATGTTGCATTATGATTATGTTATACCTTGAAAAAAGCTATAATAGTTTTAAATTAAACGAAAAGAGAAAAAAGCATGAAATTATGAGCATGATTATGTGCTTTTGTGTGGGTGAGAGTGGAACCATTCTATTCGCCATGTGCACGTTGACAAGAGCCTTCTCTCAGCTGCCCGCTTGTGACATATGAGCTCTGAAATTGGACTCATTCTATTCATAGGGTAAACTTCGGTTACTCCATTCTATTTCTGTGGAACCCTCGAGCCATTTATTGTGCATTGCATTTTTTTATTTGTCAAGTATGGTGCATAATTGAGTGTTAAGTTGAATGGTTGAAGTTTATGCTGTGTGTTATAAGTTTGAGTTAAATTAATCAAATGTTTAAATTACTTGACTAAATGGAAGGCTACTAGAATTATTGAATATCTGCCTACATATATACACACATGCTTGAATTTGTGGTTAATTGCCAATGGCTATAAATATATTAGCCACTGAGCTATATAGCTCACCCCACTATTCCCTCCTCAGGTGTAGAATGACAAGGGTAGTGATCGCGGATTTGTCGATTCGACCTTAAGATCGATCCTTGGAAACCGGTCAAAAATAGTAAATTCCAAGATTGCAGTATAGGTTGCAACCTCGATGTTGGATCGGAAAAAGAAAACATGCTTTGTTTGGAAAAATGATAGATTTCAAAACTTTTAAGAAATCATTACTTGCAACGGAAGCAACAAATCCAAATCAACATGTCAATCCATACATGATATGGTATAAGGATAATAAAATATAAACAAGATCAGGAGTATTACCGACTCCTTTGCTACAACTTTAAATCCTCGCTGCGTTATCCTCTCCTTCTTCATGTATCCAAATCCTTTCCCTTTGACTCTTTTCCTTTAGCAATCTACTTTCTCCTTGTTGTAGTATCCTCAACCAATTAGATTTACCACCTGTTCTTCAAGGACAATTAGGTTAACAAAATCCTTTGGTGGGAAAGGAGAAGAAATGTTTGGAGGAGATTTTCTTAGAAGAAGAAGAAGGAAAATTGAAACTCTTTCAATTGGTATTTTCCATTATCTCTTCATGAAAGGAGAGAAGGTGTAAAGAACATGCAAGAACTCTTTCTTGCCTAACAATTTCGTATATGAATGGATGGAAGGAGAGAGAGGCATCAAATGCATCATTTCTTTCATTAAACACTCATAAAATAACCAATAAATGAGATTATCTTCATTTATCTTTATGATGGCTATTTGAAAAGACCATAACCTAAAATTCAATACCCAATTTAGGTTTTTCCAAGAAGACAGAAGGAATATGGTCCATCTAATGTACATCTTTCATCTTTAATCTAATGAATGCAAATAGGTTACAAGCCAACATTAAAAGACAACTATTAAACCATTTAATGGTAAGTTCATAACTCCATTTAATGATGATTAACCATAATAAAGACCATCTTTATTTAGCATTTTAATGTCAAATGTGTGGTTACACATTTAACCTAGGAATAACCGAAATTGCTATCTTCTTCTTTAAAAAAATTGTTTTAATATAATTAATTACATTAAACTAAAACCAAGCCCATTCTTAAATGTACATTTGGGCTTCTTTAATTAGACCAAGCCCAAGATTCAATTATGGGCTTCTAATTAACCTCCATTTATATTTCTTACTTAGCTTGATAACCTTCCTTAAAGCCAAGTGGGGAATCTTATTGAAATTTGATAATTCAAGCTCCAATAAGCCCAGAATTAATTCAATCTCATTGGAATTAATTCTAGCTTATTAACTAAATGTCATTCCACTAAAGACAATTAGTTGAACTCTTGAATTATTAAATATTATGAGAATATGTCCAATTGCAAACCCTATTTAGAACCTTATTATAGCCATCCGCACAACAAAGGGTAAAATTACCGTTTTACCCTTATGTTGGTTTTTCCTTCTAGATCTCTCATTTTACTTTATATGGTGATTAACACATAAGATCTCATCTCAGTGTTAAGACTTGATGGGTAGCTAGTCCATCAAACTACTTGAGCCAGTTTAATCACCAAATCTCCTTAAAACATCTAAAAGAGATGATAACACTATAAACTCTTTATTTGAGTGAATGTTCCCTGATACATATTTCAATTAATAATTCCAACATGCAAACACTGGATTAATACTCTGTAAAAATCCATTCCGATCATATCAAGAATTATAATGAAACATATATGAGTTCACCACTCATCAAGATTATGGTTCATAATAAGCGAATGCTTAAGTTGTACGTTTTAAGATTAAATTAACGACCCACTTTATTCTTGAAAACATACTTGATTCCAGATTCATTTAATAGTGCCATTATCGATAGTCAACTACTATCATGATATGAAACTCATCATTTCCTTGAAATAAACTCCTTTACTTATATGGAGATAAATCGCAACAATATAGTCTAAACCATAATCAAGCGACCAACTTGATTATTCAACTGTGAATCAATTAATTCAGATTCTAATAATTTACATGTTTCCCATACATCTCTATGTATATGTATATTACTTACAAAAGAATCTTGCTACCTTTTGACCAGATATATAATGCTCATACAGATAAAACCAAATTTTTGTTTTATTAATAATAAATATTTTCATTACAAAGCAGAATCGAAGAAGATAAAGTTACATGTAAATACACTTGCTTTCGGGGCATTATATTTACATAACTCCAACAATCTCCCACTTGCCCTAAAGCAAGATTGACATATCCTCATTCCCATCCCTTCTAGGTGACCCTCAAAGCTCTTTTGAGTCAATGTCTTTAATGAGCGGATCAAGAAGGTTTTGCTCGGTGGGAATCTTTACCACATCCACTTCTCCACGTTGTATTATCTCCCTCATAAGATGATACTTTCGCTCAATGTGTTTGACAACTTTGTGGTTCCGAGGTTCTTTAGAATTAGCCACTGCCCCACTATTATCACAATAAACTGTATTGGCCTTTTTCGTCTCTGGAACTACATCCAAATCATTTAGGATCTTCTGGAGCCAGACTGCTTCCTTTGCTACTTCACAAGCAGCAACATACTCAACCTCCATAGTCGAATCAGCAATACAAGATTGCTTGACACTCCTCCAAACTATGGCTCCACCTCTTAAAGTAAATATAGAACCAGAAGTTGATTTCCTTGAATCAACATCTAATTGGAAATCAGAATCTGTATATCCTGTCAGAATAAGATTACTTCCAGAGTAAACAAGCATTAAGTTCTTCGTCCTACGAAGATACTTAAGTATACACTTAACCGATCAATGTTCCATTCTGGATTGGACTAAAATCGCTTACACCCCATCTGCGTAATGAGATATCCGATCTAGTGCACAGCATAGCATACATCAAACTACCAACTGCCGAAGTATATGGAATGTTACGCATGCGTTCAACCTCCTGTTAGGTTTTAGGTGCTTGTTCCTTTGAAAGTTTGATTCCATGTCTAGTAGGAGTAAAACCCCTCTTGGAATCTTGCATGGCGAACTTATTGAGCATATTCTCAATATAGGTTAGTTGAGACAAAAATATCTGCTTGTTCTTTCGATCCCTTATAAGTTTGATCCCTAGAACATAGGTAGCCTCTCCCAAATCCTTCATTGAAAACTGTTCATTTAGCCATCCCTTAACCGCAGATAACATTCCCAGATAACATTCCCACATCATTCCCAATGAGCAGAATGTCATCAACATACATGATTAGGAAAGTAACCTTACCTTCTTGTATTCTTTTATAAACACAAGGCTCATCTAGGTTTTGTATAAACCCATAGGTTTTGATAGCCTTATCAAACCTAATGTTCCAAGACATAGATGCTTGCTTAAGTCCATAAATGGACCTTTGCAACTTGCAAACCTTATGCTCATTACCTGGCTCAATGAATCCTTCTGATTGGGCCATATAAATGGTCTCGACATGATCCCTATTAAGAAATGTGGTCTTGACATCCATTTGTCATATTTCATAATCGAAATAGGTTGCTATGGCCAAAAGAATCCTGATGGACTTAAGCATGGCAACTGGAGAAAAAGTCTCCTCATAGTCTATACCCTCCTTTTGAGTATAGCCTTTAGCTACCAATCTAGCTTTAAAGGTCTCTACCTTTCCATCCGATCCCCTTTTCCTTTTGTAGATCCATTTACATCCTATGGCTTTTAGACCTGGTGGTAGATCTACAAGGACCCAGACTTTATTAGTATACATAGAATCTATTTCCAATTCCATCGCCTTGAGCCATTTTCCTGCATCAACATCATTAATAGCTTGTGTATACGTAATGGGATCTATTTATTCTTAGTCCGAGATGGCAATTAAGCCTTTTCCTAAACCCAAATACCTATTTGGCTGTCTCACAACCCTCCCACTATATCTAGGCACACCTTGATGTTCAAGTTGCACTTCTGATTCAACTCTTGAATCCATTTCGACATCTTGTTCTGTCATATCCAAAACAACTCTTGGTTTGGATGAAATAGCTAACTCCTTTAGTACTCTTCACATCTTCCTTTGTGATTTTTCACAAACTCTTCCTCTAAGAAGGTTGCATTTGTCGACACAAATACCTTCTTATCATGAGGACTGTAAAAATAGTACCTTCGAGTTCCCGTAGGATATCTTACAAACAAACATACTTTTAACCTTGGTTCCATCTTTGTGGATTCAGGCTTTAGAACATGAGCTGGGTAGCCCCAAGTCTTCAAATGCCTCAATGAAGGCACTCGGCTAGTCCACAACTCCCTAGGTGTTTTAGGCACTGATTTGGACGGAGCAAAGTTTTAAGAAGATATGTTGTCATTTGTATGGCATATCCCCAGAATGATTTTAGAAGGCTAGCGTAGGACATCATTGATCTTACCATTTCCAATAGAGTTTTATTTCTCCTCTCTGCTACACCATTCTGTTAAGGTGTACGAGGAGCTGACAAATTGGAGACAATTCTATTTTCAATTAAATATTGATGGAACTCTCCAGATAAATACTCACCACCTCGATCTGATCGAAGCTGTTTTAATGCCTTGCCAAGTTGCTTCTCAGCTTCAGCTTTGAATTCTTTGAACTTTTCAAAAGATTCACTCTTTTTATGCATCAAATAAAAATAGCCATGTCTTGAGTAATCATCTATAAAAATTATGAAATATTCATAACCTCCTCTATCTTGTACATTTAGGGGCCCACACACATCAGTATGTACCAGGTCCAACGTGGATTCAGATATGTTTCCTTTAAAAGGAAATGAGGCTTTGGTCATTTTTCCTTCAATACAAAATTCACAGGTGGGTAATGGATCACTATCCAAGCCCATAAGGATCCTATCCTTTACTAGCCTGTCAAGTCCTTTCTGATTGATATGACCCATTCTTAAGTGCCACAGATACTTTGAATTAATGCTAGAGATTTTGGATTGTCTTGGTTTTATCAATTCTATGATGTTTAGTGAGCCTTTCATAGGTTCTATAAAAAACAATCCCTGTTTAGTTATCGCATCACAAATAAAATCCTTATTCTCATATATTGAAACAACCTTTTCAAAATATAAGGAATAACCAGATTTTATTAGACAAAAAGCAGAAATTTTGTTCCTTACAATCATTGGCATGTAATAAAAATCCTCCAAATATAACCTATGATCACTAGGAAAGTCCAAGATAACTACTCCCACTGATTCTGCTGAAACATAGGAACCATCTGCTATCTTGACTTGAAACTGGCCTTTAGGTAGTCTTTTCCTTTGCTGGAACCCCTACAAAGAATTACAAACATGGTTAGCGGCTCCTGAATCTAATATCCAAGAAGTAGATAAATCTGCCACATTTCTAGTTCCTAACAAACTTAGGAAGCCCATACCTTGTTTGTTTTTTAGGGACTCTAGGTAGACTGGACAGTTTCTTTTCCAGTGGCCCATCTCATCGCAGCGGAAACACTTTCCATTGATATTCTCTTTGGCCTTCTTTTTCATGGATTTGGACTTGACCCCTATTTGGGCCTTCTTTTTCATTGGACCCTTCTTCTTTTCCTTGCCCTTACCCTTGGGTTTAGAAGAAGACGCTACATTAGCTTCTGGCCTATGAGCCTTAATATTCAATATCTTCTCGGTACTCTGGAGGGTATTCATCAACTCACTCAAGGTGTAGTCCTTGCTGTTGAGCTCATAGTCCAACTTAAACCGCTGAAAAGAAGAGTTTAATCTATTAATGATCATAATCATCTGCATGTCCGCATCCATATCCACCCCAAGCATCTCAGCCTCAGTGACCGCAGAGATTACCTTCATCATGTAATCCAACACCGGTTCACCAGGTTTCTGTCTGAGATTATGAAAGGTTTGGATAGCTTTCACTCTTGCAGACCTAGTCCTTACACCAAACATCTCATGTAGGTGATGGACCATTGCACTAGCAGTTTTCATACAAGAAATTTGCTTTTGCAATATGCCGCTGACAAAAGCCAAAATATAACACTTAGTAGTCTTGTCAACATTCTGCCAAAGCTCATGTTGTTGGACTTGCTCAGGAGTTGAATCTCCACTTGGAGGTGTAGGCTCATTTTCAGTTAACACCCATGAAATACGTTCATATTGAAGAACAATGTCAAGGTTACGTCTCCATTCATTAAAATTGTCTCCGTTTTCCAATTTGTTATTAGTCAAGAGTAGGGTGAGTGGATTCATTTTGTGGTTGATTATGTCTGAAAATATAAATTATGAAAACATGAACATACTAGTCAACAATTTATGGAACTTTGTATAAAATCATGATGCATGTATGCATGATGATAGATTTAACAAAACTTAAAAAAATTAAAACATTATACGACGGTTATTTTTCTTATCTATAACAGACTAAGTGACGGTGGGCCATCTTATCCATTAAAAGAAAAATTGGGACCCTCCCACTCAAAAATTACCAAGCAACTCATGCCCAATTTTTTAAGAAGCGTCTTAATTTGGTCCATACTTTTACCAATAGAGCTACGGTGGGCAGTTTATTGATAAAAAATGTTGAGTGTTTAACCATTTGATTCATTCACTAAAGATACCTACAAACCATGCCTCGGTGGGAGGTCACATTTGCTATCATTAAGTGGACTTATCCTTAAGGAGACCCAAACCATGCAAGATCTAGGATCCATGCCCTCCAATGGGGAGTAACACTTTACCACATGCAAACGGGCCATCATTTGGTGTTAGGCACAAAATTTTTAGGATTAATCATGATTAGATTAAATTGATTAAGTTAGATTAGCATTAATTAAGGTTTCGTAAATTAATATATAATAGCATTAATGAGTTAGGTGAAGAATTTATGAAGTTAAATATGTTAGTTGGACTTAGGTGAGTTAGGTGTAATTAATGTATTAATTGGGCTTTGGGTCCAAATGAAGTAAGAAAGAAGAGAGGAATTTAATGCAATGGGCTTGAAGGAAAAGAGTTAGTGGGCTTGAGTAAGTAAGGAGGAGAAATGAAAAAGAAGAAGAAGAAAGAAGAAGGAACTAAGTTGGGCTTAGGCTTATTGGGCTTAAGTAATTTAGAAAGGAGTATATAAGGAAGGAGATAAGTGACTTTTGTAGGAAAAGAAGATAGAAACAAAATTTGGAGGGAGAGGAAAGAAGAGTGTCGTGAAAGGAGGGAGGAAAAGGAGAAAGAAGAGGCTTGTTAGGGTTTGGCATTTCCATGAAAGTGAGTGGGTTTTGAAGAAAGTCCAAGAAGAAAAGTGTGGAGGAGAGTCTAAGCTTCACTTTGAACCAAGAAACCACTTGGTTGGTTAAGGATTTAAGGTAAGTTCTTGGTTTAAGGTTAAGTTTTTGTTTGGGTTTTGGTTAGAAAGATGAAGAATAAGATGGGTCTAGTGATTCTCTTATGAATTTCATGATTTAGATTTTAGGTTTTCAATTTATAAACCCTATGTTGATATGGGGTTATTTTCTTGTTATGCTTGAAGGAGGACAAGAAAGAGGAGAAGAACAAGGAGAGGAACTTCCTTAGGCAAGTTTAAGCAAGGATAAAAAGTGGGTTTCATATTTATCTTTATGTATATAAGCTACAAATGTAAATAAATGCATGACATTAATGAACTTTGATCACTTGGTTGTTGTATTAAATGTGTGTGATGGAATGATGAATGTGAGTGTATTAAATGCTTGATGATGATTGAAACTGTCATGAAGAAACTTGTTGAATGAATATAATGAAAGGCATGAACGATGTATGAAAAAATGATTTCAAAGAAACAATGAATTGGATAAGAACAGTCCAATTTCCTTGTATGATTCATGATTGCTATGTTATGTGGGTAAGGTATTGTCCTAAGAATTGTCACGTGCACATTGACCATGAAGCCTTCGCCCGGCTGCCCGATTGTGGCATAGGATGATCCAACATTTTGGACTCTAAAGATTTGCCCATATAGACTCATGAAATGAGACTATATGGTTGCCAAGAATAAGGACTTACCGAGCCATTTGATGTGTTTCATATGTGAATACATGAAAATGCAAGAATGATGAATGTTTGAATTGTGAGAAATTATGTTTAAGTATTGATGAACATTGCATGATGCATGTATTATGATTGTATTGAAAGATTGCTAAAAGTATGAATAACTAATAGGAATGCTTGATATATAAATATAAATGTGTTACCCCCGAGCTAAAGCTCACCTTTAAAAATTTTCCAGAAATGCGAGAATCCCGAGGAGCAAGCTTAAAGGCATTTACTCCAAGATTTTCTTTTGATTTTGTATTTGAAATGATTTTTGTAAAACAATGCTTTAGTTGCATTTTGAGAAGATATTGTATTTTGAAATTTCATTGTAATTGGGCTTGAAATGCCCACTAAAGCATTGTATGAATATGACATGATTTGATGAAGATGGAATGAATGAATTATGATAGCAAAAAAAAAATGTTCAGTTTTAATGTATTTTGAGAAATCCATGTATGTTTAAGACAATTGAATCATTGTTATAGTTTGGATATGATAGATGATTAAGAGTGTGGCTGTTGCTTCGAATGGTGTTTGAAGATACCTTAGGGTTTAATCATGTTATATGAGGTTGTATGATGAGTTTTATGCAGGTGGAAGTCTTAGAATTGAAAATTGGGTAGTTGCATTTTAAGGGGGATGTGCTGTCAAATTTTCCTAAAATTTGACAGTACTTCGCCTCAATATTAGACCCTCTTCGGGTATGAATTAGATCAATGAGTCTTCATGAAGATTGTAGTAGGAGTTTAGAGTTTTCCAAGGGTATATCGTTTGCTAAATTTGGAGTTCGGAGTCAAAAGATATGATCCTTACTAGAAAAGCAGAAGGAAGGAAAGCAGAAGATAGAAATCAGAAGATAGAAAAGCAGAAGGAAGGAAAGCAGAAGATAGAAATCAGAAGATAGAAAAGCAGAAGGAAGGAAAGCAGAAGATAGAAATCAGAAGATAGAAAAGCAGAAGGAAGGAAAGCAGAAGATAGAAAACCAGATGATAGAAATCAGACGATGGAAAAATAGGACGCTGCAGAATGTAGGAGATAGAATCAGCCTTTGTGGTCTTCGTAAGAGTTGTAGATCTAGATGTCTATTTTCATATGGTGAAAGAATGAAAACATTTGGAGCTATAGATTAAAAGTTATAGCAATCGCGCCAAAAGAGTTTCGATTCAATTTCGGAAGTGAGCATGGTCCGTTGTTTTGGGCATATTTCCCTCATACGACCTCCAAATGAGGTGAGGCTTGAACCATTGGTTTTATAAGACACATATCTTTCACTCCATAAAATCTGGTATCAATGGGAGTTAAATGGAGAAAGTTTGTTCTAAAACAAGGGAAAGGTCAGTTAAGAGGGCATGTTTCGGGTATGAACTCTCTTAGGTTTTTGGAGCGTATCTTGAGTATATGACTCCGATTAAGGTGATTCTTGTTTCAGAGAGAACTTGAGACATAAAGCTACAAATTATATGAATAAGTCAACCCATGATTTTAGTGTATACATGGTGTGTGCTTGCCACGAAGGTGGAGTTACAATTAAGAATCCTGCAAGATTATAAGCGCAAGGTTTCAGGACAACGAAAGTTGGGCTCCGAAAACGGGTTCCGACGTCTATGGTACTATAGTAAGAGTAAGAGTGTCAAGTTTAAGGTCTCAACAAGGCAAGTGTCTCAGGGATGGGCTCCACTCGGGCTCACATCTCGGGACAGTCGGGCTCCCGGGATCGGGGTCTGACATTTGGAGACCGTGGACTCTCACAGGAGCATCCTCTCCCACTCAATCTTTTTGGGCTTTAAGTTTTAAATACCATCTTGTCTAGATGCAATTTATTATCCATCCTATATTGTTTCATTATATATCTCATACATAATGAATGCATGGCAAAGCCTATGTAAGTACAAGTCGACTTGTTCTTGAAAAGTACCGATAAGTCGACTTGTACATTGGATAAGTCGACTTATTCAAGGACGGTACTGTTTATTTGTGCCCTAAAGGCAATCCCCTTTAGCACGTTTTATTCACAGTCGTATGCAGACTGAATGAATAAATAAAGAAAAGGCATTCTTCATTAATTTGATATTCATAAACATTGTTTATGAATTGATTGGATCTTTAATCAGATTAATGAAGTCCATGATATATGACATGGCATGAAGGAAATTATGATGTGATCATACTACTGAGATTCCTATCATGTGCAATTGTGTCAGTATCTAAATTCTCTCTAGTCATAGGATTAATGAGACTGGACATCATTAATCCGGATAGACTAGCACATGTCATATTCCTTGATTGGATCAAGCAGTGGATCTCAGAAACTGTAAATATGAGATATTTAGAATTGACATGTGGATGCTTACTAGCGGTAGTAAGTTCATTGGATGACCTGCCATGAGATCATCACATGGATATCTTATCTAGTGTCAGTGATGATCTCATCATAGCAATGGTGCAAGTATCCTTAGACTTGAGGTACTCAAGGATATCTTGGATACTGATCCTGTGCTTTGACTCCATTCCTTGTTGCCTTCCAGAGGTAACTCATAGGGTGGTGCTTGGGTACAGCTTGAGGTATTCGAAGATAATTGAGTAGCCAATAAAGGATTCACCACTTCTGGATTAGCAGAAGAGATACCCATGGCCTCTTGTCAGGATCATTACTTGTAAATCTCTGGCCAGAGTGAATATGTCATGGAGAGTGTCTTCATGGACATATAGAGTAATGAGTCCTAGGACGAGATCTGTTATCACTTGGGCTAGACTCAGTCTAGTGAGAGTTGACACTTTGACCATACTCATAACCAAGTGGGGTATAGGATGGTGAAAGGACGAATTGCACAGTAATTGTCTATGGAAGGGTTTGTGATCCGGTTCGTGATGAATACATCAAACCGATTACTTTCCGGTCAATTGGGGGTCATGATGTGTTGCTAGATACCGCTCATGACTTGCTCAGATTAATTGTTAATCTAAGTGGCCAACATAACCGGGAGCCTAAAGGGTCACACGCTTAAGAGTGTTTCAGAGAATCTGTAAAATAGTAATTGGACAGAGTTCCAATTATGGAAGCATTAGATTAAATGGATCCCAATGGGATTGGGATATGTCCCGATGAGATCGCGACATCAATATTGCTAAGAAAGGTTTAGGAGTTTTTTTGAGATCGGGGGCGAGAGGCCGGTAGGACCGACCCCAGTTGGACTGGACTGCTTTAGCAATTATATATATTAATTAATTAAGTAAATAATTAATTAATATATATAAATATATGCCATGTGTACGTTGGATGTGGGAGAAGAGGATAAAGTCATTTGACTTTTCAAAGTTATTACTTTAATCATTTATGAAATGAATGGCCATTAGCTCCACACATGTCATCATCTCATGGTTGGCTTTTTAATTGTTAAAAAGACATAAAAGATGGCTTGGAGAGTTGAATGGCCGTATGGTTTGCGTGAAAGGAGGATAAGAAATTGAAAGCTTAAAGGTTAAGCTTTGATTTGAAAAAGTTTCATGTTTCTTCTTCTTCCATCAAGCATCATCTTTTCTTCTCTTCTCCAAGGCATGGATTCCAACGTTTTTTTTCAGCTCTCCAGGACAGAGGTAGGCTCTAGCAGGCTTTAATCTGTTCTAGCTATTCCCGGGTCAAAGGGGTTTGATCCGGTTAGGTTTTCTGATCTCTGCGTGGATCACCTTTAGAGATAGTCTCTTTTGGCTATTTAGGTTGATGTCTTCATACGGATACCAAGATCCTGGGTTCGGGAAGGTCCCGGGAACAAAAATTTTTGTTTTCCGCTGCCGGTACATGTGATGTACCTCCCGGGATTTTCCTACAGTGGTATCAGAGCGTCTGGTATCCCGTATGAAGCTATAACCTAAGTTAGATCAGAAACCCTAAGTGTTGTTGATGTTGATGCATGTGTACTGCCCAAATTTCGAATTGCTATACAGATAGGTTTTTCGATATTTTTCTACCCAGAAATGTTCATAACATGTTAGATAATATGTCTATGAATTTTCAGAATTTATCGATTTGATTTGATATAGTTTTACTAATTAATTCCCTAAGGTTACAGATGCTGTTTTGTGAAACGATTCTGGAACAGGCAGTAGTATAAAATCGAGAATAAATTCTAGAAAAATATTTTTCTGGATTTTCCTTCACCTACATGTCTCTAAGATGTTGGTGAATGTATGTGAGCATGGAAATTGGATTTCAAGGTGATTGGATATTTATTCACGAATTTATTCTATGCTGTTGGGAATTGCTGTGCTGATGAACACAGATTTTGAATCGGTTTTGTTATTTAGGTTGACTGAGTTTTTGATGGCCTAAAATCCTGAAAAAATTTATGTAGCATTTTATGAACATTTAGTAACCTATATAATTTTCTCAGAATTTATTGAAATTGTTTCATTGATCATTTCAAGCAATGTACAGAACTGGACAGTTTTGGTGAAAATTGTTGGGACTGTTTTGCTTGGCTTGATTGAGTGTGCTTTTTCAGTTCCAATGCCTTGCACCATTTTTAATCTGATTAAAAATGTGTTATCTTGATGTATTATGATTGACAAACTGAATTGCTTGAATTTGTTTATCCTAGAATTTTCGGATGCCTAATTGATCACCTTTGTGTCTCGTTAGTATATTTCATTTTCTTGCTTGTTTTGGCCGTCACAATTTTTGTGACAAGTGCCGGAGTAAATTTGATAATGTATATGCTAGCTAGAGATGCTTAGGATGATAATTTGGGTGTTCCTAAATTGTTTGGAAATTAATGAGTTTTGACTCATTTCAAGCTTTTCATATAGTTTGACTATTTAAGGCATTCATAGTTCAATGAAGTGTTCATTGAGGCATCAAATTTATCAGATATTACCTTAGGTATGTAGGTGTTGTGAATTGGAATTGCATTAATTGAGGAATTAGCCGATTAGAGATTTTAGCAAATTTACGGATAAGTCGACTTGTCATAAAATAAGTCGACTTGTTCAAGGATTTTTAGGATAAGTCGACTTGTCATAGAATAAGTCGACTTGTTCAGATCTCGATTTAAGTGGAACTTGTAGTACCTTATAAGTCGACTTGTTCACGGGCAGGTGAAATAAGTCGACTTGTGTCATACAAGTGGACTTGTGTGTGGTAAGAAGCATAAGTCGACTTGCATTTGATGAAAGTGGACTTGTGCATCTTTCGAGTTGGATGATGGATGATTATAAGGATTGATTCAATACGATTGATGAAACCTAAATCATTCCATATAGTCTTCGTGACTATAATCCTTAAGCTTGGAGTCTAGAGACCGAAATCTCTCCTCGGTATATGAAAACTAACGCCTTCCATTAATATGGTAAGAACCGAGTTCTTATAGGGTTGGGTTGTTGAACTAACCTCAAGCTCACTCTATCTGAATATGTTCAAACCATGAAAATAAGATTTTCGGATTAATGGGTCGGTTTTCCTAGAAGCGTTGATTTGTTGAGCTAACCTCAAGGTCAGCGTGGATGAGGCGAAGTTGGGTAGCATACATTAGATGTATGCGCATCAAAAGTTGATACCTGATGAAGTGCACACATTAACAAGTTGATAACACCGATCGATAGTTGTGTCTAAGATGTAATTGGTATATCGATACCTCCGAGACATAAGGTGGCTTGTTGAGCTAACCTCGAGGTCATTTTAATGTCGGTTATCGATGATGCAATTGGTATGACCGATACCTACCGATTGACCTAAGTTGTGGCTTGTTGAGCAAACTCGAGGTCACTCTTAGCAATGTCGGATATCGACCCACTAGGACATTATGTCACTTTGTTTCTGGATTCGTAAAGAGGGTTATGGATTCTAGGAAACTAGTGGGAGCCATATGCATGTCATGCAAGTCCTTATGATCATGCAGCATTTCTATTATATCATTCCTTCTCTATCGCGTTTAGGTTGATTGAAGAAGTCTTTCGGTGTGAATATCGCTCTCTATTCGGACCGATTTTCTTGATTGGCTAAGGAATCTGAAAATTGTTCTCGAATCGAGGAACGGGATCGTCTAGATGTTCCACTTCCAGATGCACCTACTGTCAATGCTTTTGATAAGGATCAGAAAGCATATCGTAAGCATCTAAGGGCGATGATATGGATACTTGCATTATGCTTGTCTTGATGTCACGAGCTGCGAAGTAAAAGACGAGTCCATGGATGCTCACGTTATAGTATCTCATCTTAGGGAGCTGTTTGATGAGTGAGCTCGATGCGAAAGGTTCAAGACCTCAAAGCTTCTCTTCATCACAAAGATGGCTCGAGGACAAGCTGGCATGCAATATACCACGAAGATGAATGGCTATATTGAGAGATTGGTCGTCTTAGGATTTGTAATGGATTATGAGTTAAGTAGAGACTTAATTACGGTTGGATTGTCGATGGTTATTCACGGTTTGTGTTCAACTATCGGATAAACCAAATATCCACAACAATACTGGTGATCAATCGCTCATAACATTGACGGGCTATCAAGATAGATAGCAAGTGCTAATGGTGGATGCTTCTTCTTCTAGTTCAAAGAAGAAAAGGCCAAGAAACCAAAGGAAGTGCCATCAAGGAAAGACCAAAGATTACGCCCCAAAAGGATTTTGCTTTCATTGTGGCAAGTCTAGCCACCAGAAATGGCCGTAAAATCTATCTGGAGTCCCTAAAGCGAGAAGAAGGCATCGATGCCTCTACTTCTTCAAATATGTTTGTCATTGAGGTTAATACTATTCTGATCCAAACATATCGATTATTTGATACGGATGTGGCTCATACATATGAAATGATATCAGGGCCTCGGGGACGATGAAAGCTCATAAAGGAGGCTGGACTTTCGTGCAGGTAATGAAGCAAGGGTTGCTACATTTGCCGTAGGCACTTATGTCTTGTTACTCCCACCTGGGCTTATATTCAAATTGGATGATTGTCATTTTGTACCTGTTTTAAACAAAGAACATATTGTATGTTTTATGTTTAATTAGAGCTGGTTTCCATTGGACTTTTAGTAGCAATGGTTGTTATATTAGTTGCAATGGAAAGTTCTATGGTACTGGTACATTATGCAATGGAATTGACATATTAGATATGTCATATCCAGTTATGAATGTCAATGACGCGAAAAGACATAATCGAGATAATTTAAAATCAACTTACTTATGGCATTGTCGGCTTGCCCATATAAATGAGACACACATAGCTAAGCTCCATGAGAGTGGCAGTTTAGGGTCATTTGATTATGAATCATATGACACATGCGAATCTTGTTTATTAGGCAAGATTACTAAGTTATCCTTTTGAGGAAAGGGTGAACGAGTGAATGGAATATTAGACCTGATACATTTGGATGTATGTGGTCCGATGTCCATCCATGCGAAGTGGTTGTTTTACTTCATTACTTTTATTGGTGATTATTCACGATATAGGTATCAGATGTCGATAAGATACAAATCAAGCATTTGAATAGTTCAAATAATTGAAATGAAGTAGAAAACTAACTTGGTACAAGTATGAATACATTACGATCGATCGTGGTGGAAAATACTTAGACCAACAGTTTTGGATTATCTCGAGATCATGAGATTTTATCTCAAGTACACTCCACCTTACACGCCGCTGAGACAATGGTGTGGCTGAAAGGAGAAATCGAACCTTGTTAGACATAGTGCGATTGATGATAGGTTTTGCATTTTGGGAATATGCGCTTGAGACATTTGTTTACTTGCTAAGCGAGTTCCATCAAAGATAGTTGTGGTTACTCCATATGGAGATATGGACTAGCGAAAACCCTATCTTTCTTAGCTGAAAGTATGGGGTTGTCTGCTTCGTGAAACGGACACGGTCGATTAGCTTGATGCAAAGTCGACAAGTGTTTGTTCGTGGAATATCAATTCTACCTTCTTTGAGGAACAAAAGTTGTTTGTTTCAAAGCTTGCTGTTTTCTTAAAGAAATAGTTTCTTTTACAATAAGGCAGTGGGAGCAAAGTTGAACTTGGAGAAGTTCAAGATGCTCGAACAAACCTGAATCAATCGCTTAAACTTGAAGCGTAACTCATGTAGATGAGGTAGCAGTTCAACCTTCTATTATACACAATTTACGTAGGTTAAGTAGGATCGACTTGTTCCCGAGAGATATGAATTTCTCGTAAGGGAACAGAATGACGTATTACTCATACGAGATGATGAGCCTACTACCTATAAAGAGGTTCGGAAAAGTTCAGAGTCTGAAAAATGGCTTTGTGCCATGAAAGCCGAAATGGATTCCATGTACATAAACCAAGTATGGAATTTGGTTGTTACACCTGAAGGATAAAACCCACGAGGGTGCAAAGGGTTTCAAGAAGAAAACCAACATGGATGGTAATTTGATTACCTATAAAGCAATGCTTACGGTTAAAGGATTTAAATCACGCATAAGGAGTTGACTATGGCGAAACCTTGACCAAGCAATGCTTAAATCCATTCGGATACTCTAGCCATTGCCACTCATTATGATTATGAGATATGGGAAATGGATGTGAAGACAGCTTTCACGAGTGGAAATCACCCGAGGATGTGTATGACACAACACGAGGGCTTCACTTCCATCGATGGCGAAATGGTATGCAAGCGTAAATCCATTAATGGATTAAAGCAAGCTTCAGAGTTGGATTATCCGTTTAGTTGAGTCAATCAAAGAATTTGATTTCTCACAAAATTCGGATGATCATTGTGTGCATAAGAAGGTTAATGGGACTGCAATCGTATTCCTTGTGTTGTATGTAGATGACATACTGTTACTCGGAAACGATGTCTCTATGCTGCAATCAGTTAAAATTTGGTTGTCCAATCAATTTGCGATGAAAGACCTTGGTAAAGCAACTTATATCTAGATCTCAGGTTGCTTGGTCTTTCACAATCATCGTACATAGATGAGATGCTAAAGAGGTTTAGCATGGAACAATGCTATGTACGAGGCCCGATGTATCGTATGCTCTAAGTGTTACGCGCGATACCAATCGGATCCTGGTGAGGGTCACTAGGTGACTGTCAAGAATATCCTCAAGTACTTGCGAAGCACTAAGGATGTTTTCTTGATGTTTGGAGATGGAAATCTCCATATGAGCAGGCATTCAGATGCCAGTATATAATCTGATAAGGATGATTCTGAATCACAATCAAGTTATATACATTCACCTTTGAATAAGCGTGGCGGTCGGTTGGAAAGAATTCCAAACAAGAGAGGATTGGCGATTCATCAACCGAGGCAGAGTACTGCCGCGTGAGATCTGTGAAAAGCGGTTTGGATCAAGAAGTTCATTCTTGAACTTGATCGGTCCCTAATGTGATGGGCCCATAGGATTGTATTGTGATACAATGGGGCTAGTCTTGTGAGCAAAGGAACCAAGGTCTTATCGACGATCCGAACTCGTACTACCGATTCGGGAGATCATTAGTCGAGATGATATCCCGATAGAGAGAATTCCACGAGCAAAGTGTTGTTGTTCGTTGACAAAGCCATTGTCACGGGAGAATTGTGATTCTCATGGACTCGCTTATGGTATTAGATACTAAGGCGATTGGCTTTAGGTCAGTGGGAGATTTGTAAGTACAAGTCGACTTGTACTCGATAAGTCGACTTATTCTTGAAAAGTACCGATAAGTCGACTTGTACATTGGATAAGTCGACTTATTCAGGATCTGCATCGTTTATTTGTTCCCTAAAGGCAATCCCTTTAGCGCGTTTTATTCACGATCGTATGCGCATGAATGAATAAATAAAGAAAAGGCATTCTTCATTAATTTGATATTCATAAACATTGTTTATGAATTGATTGAATCTTTAATCAGATTAATGAAGTCCATGATATATGACATAGCATGAAGGAAATTATGATGTGATCATACTATCGACATTCCTATCATGTGCAATTGTGTCGGTATCTAAATTCTCCTAGTCATAGGATTAATGAGGCTGGACATCATTAATCCGGATAGACTAACACATGTCATATTCCTTGATTGGATCGGCGGTGGATCTCGAAGCGTAAATATGAGATATTTAGAATTGACATGTGGATGCTTACTAGCGGTAGTAAGTTCATTGGATGACTCGCCATGAGATCATCACATGGATATCTTATCTAGTGTCGATGATGATCTCATCATAGCAATGGTGCAAGTATCCTTAGACTTGAGGTACTCGAGGATATCTTGAATCTTGATCGTGCTGACTCCATTCCTTGTTGCCTTCGGAGGTAAGTCATAGGGTGGTGCTTGGGTCCAGCTTGAGGTATTCGAAGATAATTGAGTAGCCAATAAAGGATTCACCACTACTGGATTAGCAGAAGAGATACCCATGGCCTCTTGTCAGGATCATTACTTGTAAATCTCTGGCCAGAGTGAATATGTCATGGAGAGTGTCTTCATGGACATATAGAGTAATGAGTCCTAGGACGAGATCTGATATCACTTGGGCTAGACTCAGTCTAGTGAGAGTTGACACTGACCATACTCATAACCAAGTGGGGTATAGGATGGTGAAAGGACGAATTGCACAGTAATTGTCTATGGAAGGGTTTGTGATCCGGTTCGTGATGAATACATCAAACCGATTACTTTCCGGTCAATTGGGGGTCATGATGTGTTGCTAGATACCGCTCATGACTTGCTCAGATTAATTGTTAATCTAAGTGGCCAACATAACCGGGAGCCTAAAGGGTCACACGCTTAAGAGTGTTTCAGAGAATCGTAAAATAATAATTGGACGAGTTCCAATTATGGAGAGCATTAGGATTAAATGGATCCCAATGGGATTGGGATATGTCCCGATGAGATCGCGACATCAATATTGCTAAGAAAGGTTTCCGGAGCTGTTTCAGCATCGGGGCCCGATAGGCCGGTAGGACCGACCCCAGTTGGACTGGACTGCTTTAGCAATTATATATATTAATTAATTAAGTAAATAATTAATTAATATATATAAATATATGCCATGTATGCGTTGGATGTGGGAGAAGAGGATAAAGTCATTTGACTTTTCAAAGTTATTACTTTAATCATTTATGAAATGAATGGCCATTAGCTCCACACATGTCATCATCTCATGGTTGGCTTTTAATTGTTAAAAGACATAAAAGATGGCTTGGAGAGTTGAATGGCCGTATGGTTTTGCGTGAAAGGAGGATAAGAAATTGAAAGCTTAAAGGTTAAGCTTTGATTTGAAAAAGTTTCATGTTTCTTCTTCTTCCATCAAGCATCATCTTTTCTTCTCTTCTCCAAGGCATGGATTCCAACGTTTTCTTGACTCTCGGAGACGAGGTAGGCTCTAGCAGGCTTTAATCTGTTCTAGCTATTCCCGGGTCAAAGGGGTTTGATCCGGTTAGGTTTTCTGATCTCTGCGTGGATCACCTTTAGAGATAGTCTCTTTTGGCTATTTAGGTTGATGTCTTCATACGGATACCAAGATCCTGGGTTCGGGAAGGTCCCGGGAACAAAAATTTTTGTTTTCCGCTGCCGGTACATGTGATGTACCTCCCGGGATTTTCCTACAGCCTAGGGTTGGAAATTTTCTAAATGACATTCAATCACATAATATCACATATTATAAGCATTCATTTCTCCATTCATCACATGAACTAATAAAACCACTTTTGATTGTCCATCCTAGAAAAATTAAATAATTACAAGCCTTTTAGGCCCAAAGTATTCTTCTTGGACTTGGATCTTCCGCTTTGAACTCTTCACAAATATGATCCGGCCCATTTGGTAAACAAAATGTAATGGCATATATGATAATCGAATTTTGTCACTTTGAAAAATAAAATTCCAGCACCAGATTTTGAAAAAACCAAATCTTTGTTTTGAAAAAAAATTCCAACACTAGTTTTCATTAAAACCGAAGCTCATTTCATGAAAATAAAAAACCAGCACTTAGTATTTTAGTAAAACCAAAATTTGATTCTGTGAAACAAAAATCCAACACTTGTTTTTACAATAAAAACCAAAAAGTGATCCATTGAAACAAAATTTCAGCAACTATGTTTTCACAAAACTTATGCCAATACACAAAAGGATACACCGAAAATTTTACTTTTCCATTTCTTCAATCCATGGCTGCTCCATCTTCATCATTACATCAATTTGTACATTACAAAATCAAAGAAAAAAGAAAAAAGAAACCAAGGAGGAAACATGTTGATGATAGACCGCCCTCCTTGTTACAACCAATGAAGAAATCTTACAAGGTAAATTTCACTTCTATAGACAACCAAAAGAGCAAACATACACCATGTATATTTCTATCACATAAAAATATGCAGCATACACAAAAAAATTGCCAACCCATACATCCAATTTATAGGAACCGAAATCATGCATTAGAAACTGGCTCTGATACCAATTGTTGGATCGGAGAAAGAAAACATGCTTTGTTTGGAAAAACGGTAGATTTCAAAATTTTTAAGAAATCATTACCTGCAGCAAAAGCAACAAATCCAAATCAACATGCCAATCCATACATGATATCGTATAAGGATAATAAAATATAAACAAGATCAGGAGTATTACCGACTCCTTCGCTGCAGCTTTAAATCCTCGCTGCGTTATCCTCTCCTTCTTCGTGTATCCAAATCCTTTGCCTTTGAATCTTTTCCTTTAGCAATCTACATTATCCTTGTTTTAGTATCCTCAACCAATTAGATTTACTACCTGTTCTTACAGGACAATTAGGTTAACAAAATCTTTTGGTGGGAAAGGAGAAGAAATGTTTGGAGGAGATTTTCTTATAAGAAGAAGAAGCAAAATTGAAACTCCTTCAATTGGTATTTTCCATTATCTCTATCATGAAAGGAGAGAAGGTGTAAAGAACATGCAAGAACTCTTTCTTGCCTACCAATTTTGTATATGCATGGATGGAAGGAGAGAGAGGCATCAAATGCATCACTTCTTTCATTAATCACTCATAAAATAGCCAATAAATGAGATTATCTTCATTTATCTTTATGATGGCTATTTGAAAAGACCATAACCTAAAATTCAATACCCAATTTCGGTTTTGCCAAGAAGAAAGAAGTAAGATGGTCCATCTAATGTACATCTTTCATCTTTAATCTAATGAATGCAAATAGGTTACAAGCCAACATTAAAAGACAACCATTAAACCATTTAATGGTAAGTTCATAACTCCATTTAATGATGATTAACCATAATAAAGACCATCTTTATTTAGCATTTTAATGTCAAATGTGTGGTTATAAATTTAACCTAGGAATAACCAAAATTGCTATCTTCTTCTTAAAAAAATTGTTTTAATATAATTAATATAATTAATTACATTAAACCAAAAACCAAGCCCATTATTAAATGTACATTTGGGTTTCTTTAATTTGACCAAGCCCAAGATTCAATTATGGGCTTCTAATTAACCTCCAGTTATATTACTTATGTAACATCCCATTACCCATGCTAGGGCTAGAATTGTGAATTTTGATAATTCGATGAGAAATTAGGAAAATGCACTTCATGCATTATTCTTGTGACATGCACATTTTTGCACATTTATATGATTGTACATGCATTCCTTGACTTTTCCGGCTACAATTGAGTTTTTATTGCGATTAAAATGTTTTTTGGTGATTTTGGTATTAATTAGGATATTTTAGAATTTCTAGTGAATTTTGTGAAAAAATATTGGTTTATGGGCCAATTATATAGTGATAGGTGGCAACATATAATTGGGACAAGTGGCTATTATAGGAAAATGACAAATGGAAAATTAATGGTTTCAAATGGATATTTAATTGTTACATATGGCTTTATATAACTAGGACACTTGTAAGGCATGCAAAGTGTACGGATGCTTGGAGTTGGAATTGAGCTAATGCAAATTTCCTTCTTGGTGAGGAAACACTTGCCATCCGAACACTAGTTCTGAAACTTTTGATGCTTTGATCTGCTCTCCTTGCGGGATATTATAGCCAAATCAAGTAAGTTATTGTTGTAAATGATGTTTTATTGTGGAGATGAATGCATGCATGTGAGGTTATGGGAGCAAAGTTTCGGTGATGAATGAACTAGATGGTCGAATTTGTGAAATAGGAATGTGTTCAAGAAAGTATGAAATGAGATCTATTTTAATTGAAATGAGTTACAGAAGAGTGCCTGAAAATCTATGAATGCATTTACACTCTGTTAGGGTTTTGAGATAGTCAAAATGGACATGCATACATTCTTGTCCGATGTTTATCAGTAGAAATGAAGCTACATGTGTGAGGATCGGATTTTGATGTTTTAAGTGAATCTTGAGTTTGATCTTATGAAAATGTTTCAAATTGGATTAGGAGTTAATGGGAGTGAAGTTTTAGAGATTTTTTTGGGTATAGAAGAGAAAAGTCTAGAAAAAGAATTCGGGGAAGACGAGTTTTAGAACCAGACGTCGCGACGTCCATTTTCTTCCTCGCCACGACGTCCATTTTCTTCCTCGCCGCGACGTCCATTTTCTTCCTCGACGTGACGTCCAATTATGTTCTCGCCGCGACTGATTCTTAATTGCACACCACAACGTAGGAGACACCCCCTTGAACTCGTCCCGGCGAACGTTGCAAAAATCCTGAGAAAAACTGAATTTTGGGCTGTTCGTCGCGACGTCACTTTTTGTCCTTGTCGTGACAAGCACCCATCCTTTGACTGCTCGGACATGCTTTCATTTTTTGACCATAACTTCCTCTATACTGATAGAAATTGGGTTATTCTTGATTCTGTGTAAATTAGAGACATAGGGCTACAACTTTTATGAAGAAATGGAGTTTTAATTCTATCTCTAAGAGTTTAAATTTTTGGTTGGAAGTTGAGATATGAATTTTGCTGGAACTTATGAACCTTCTAGAATATTTTGAGGATATCTCTTGGTATACTGATCCAAATTAAATGCTTTTGGTGTCTTTAGAAAAATAAGAAACGGTAGAACAACTTTACAGAAGGAAGTTTTGTCCAATTTGCTCATTTACCTTATCTAATTTAGTATGGAAAGTTGACCCATATGTGTATTATACGAAAAATCTGAAGTGGCCAATGAAGCTATGAAATTATTTGACATTGCTTGGTCCAATTCAATTATAAATATTCATGGTATTAATGAGGGCTTTGATTCCTAATGATTTTTGATAAGGATCGCATTATTGCACCTCGGAATTGTCATTGAACATGCATTGTGCATACATTCTCTATATTGATATGTATAATAGAACATTTGTGCAATTGTGCAAAGTGTGATATTGTGAATGTGTTTTGCCTATTGTAGAGGAGCATATCGGACGCCAATCAGACATTGCCGGACCATCCAGGCAATAGCTTATTGGAGCGTACTGTGAGTCAACCTAGATGATTTCCGAGGATTGATTTAATTTGATTTGTTTAAGCTTATAATATTGTTATATTGCTTGTGATTTGATTATGAATTCCGGACTTCAATTGTCCGAGGAGATCAATATTTGGGAATGTATTGGAAGTGCTTTGATTGTGACTTTGTTTGCTATGGAATTCTGAACGATATTCTGAATGTTATGTGAATTCTCAACGATAGTTGAATGCCGGACTTAGGTCCGATGAATATGAGTTTTGTTTGAGCATCCTATGTGATTGCTATATATGTCATATTTAGATTCGATGCATTTCAAAAAATGCATGCTTAGATAAAGGCGTTGTGACTTGAATTGCCCGTATGAAGCGCTTCCACGTAGAGCTTTGCTTTGTGATATATGTGTGTGCACGTAGAACTATGCTCCGTGATTCTGTGCTAAATGAGCCCTACAGGCCAGCATTTGTATAATTATGTTATAGGCATTCAGTCACAACAATAAGAACGAATGTGAGTCTCATATGCATATGTATTTGCTTTATATGATCTATTTGGCAATGATTGAATGTTATACCCTATTGTGTGAGTTTTGAATTATAAATGTATCTATTTATGAATGTTTGTGTAATATATGATGTGTGCTTATGATCCGGTGAATTCATCAATGATGGTTCACTCATGGAGTTTGCAAAACTCATCAAAATTGCAATGTGGCTTTTCAGGTACAAGTCAAGAGACCTAGTTCCTTAGTCAAGACTTAAGGAATCTTTTGGATAGAGATATGACTCAGAGGTCTGTCAGCTGACATCAGAAGTGCTCTAGCTTTTTTTTCGTGTTGCTGGAATTTGTATAAACTTTTATAAATAGTCGTTTGGTTGTATCAGTGTAAGCTTTATGAATGAATGGATTTGAATGGTTTTAAAAATTTAGTGACTTTGAGTGTGTTAGATGATGCCATGTGTAGGTTGGATTGCCATGTGTAAGTCGGATATGTTTTGCTTCAACATACATTATCATAAGGTATGTAATTGAATGTCCTTCGGGTGTTCGGGTATTTGCCTTATGGTAGTGGGATGTTGCATTTTTGGTATCAGAGCATGGTTTGACATCTTTAGGGAAATAATATGATTCATAGTGAAGGATTTAGATAGTAATTGCAGCTTTTATTTGTTATAGGTCATCCTCTATAGGGGATCAAATTGGTGAGTCAGCTGACATGGAGTCTATAGGAGCCAATTTAGGGTCTCATGTACCTGAATTTTTTGGAATGCCTCCGAGAATTCCCGTGAGTCGGGAAAGGAGATATGATAAGTTGAGAAAGAAAGGGGCTGTGGACTTCTACGGATGTACAGATCCGACTGAAGCAGAAGGATGGCTTGAGAGAACTGAAAGAGTGTTCGATCAGATGAACTGTATAGCAGAGGAGAAATATGATTATGCAGTCTCACTACTACAAGGTCCTGCATACTAGTGGTGGAAGATCGTGCCGGGTAGTACCACCAGACCTTGTAGCTTGACCTGGGAGGATTTTCTGATAGCATTCCGAGAGAATTACATCCCAAAGATTAACATGGATCGGAAAATGAAGGAATTCTTATATTTGAAGCAAGGCAAACTCTCAGTGGCAGACTATGAGATAAAGTTCAATGAGTTAATGGGGCATGCGACCGCACTGATTCCGACCGAGCAAGATAAATGCAGGCGGTTTGAGGATGGTCTACATATGGAAATCAGAACGAGGCTTGCCATCTCTAACTTGAGCAGTTTTACAGAACTCCGAACAGCTTCGATCAGAATAGAGCAATTATTGAAGGATAGTCAGAGAGACCATAGGCAGGAGGATAGAGGAAAGAGGCAGAATGAATCTCATGCTGATTCTGGCAGAAGCTTCAGAAAGCACCAGAACAGATCATCTCGATTCTAGTCTAGATCGAGACAATATGGATTCCATAGAAGAAGTAGATTTTTTCAGTCTGGAGGAGGCAGAGGACAGATGCCGGCCAGTCAGTTGCAACAATTTCCTTAATGTGAACATTGTGGTAAAAGACATGGTGGTGAGTGCTGGAGGATTTTAGGAGCATCTTTACGATGTGGCTCTTACGAGCATCAGATCAGAGATTGTCCTGAGTTATTGGAATCACAGTCTGGAGCTAGAGGAGGAACTATGACTGAGGTCTCAGTTCAGTAGAGCAGAGCTAGCAGATTTGTACAAAGAGGCAGAGGTAGAGGTCGGACTCAGTCAGCAGGGCCCAGTGTTAGGATTGAGGTGCAGAGCAATTAGCCACAAACTCAGGCCAGGTTCTTTGCCATCACCAGACAGGATGCACAAGACTCCCTAGATGTGGTAGCAGGTGTAGGTGTAAGTCGACTTGTATTGAGATGTAAGTCGACTTATACCAGTTCGATACTAATAAGTCGACTTGTATACCCGTGTAAGCCGACTTATGCGTGTACAGTACCGTGAGATTGTTAGAGTAGTGCCCTAAAGGCAATCCCCTTTAGCGCTTTTTGTTCATAGTCATGTACAGACTTTATGAAGAAATAAAGAAAGGCAAGTTTCATTTATTTGATGTTCTTTATGAATTGATATTGATCTTTAATCAAATTAATGAAGTCCATGATATATGACATAGCATGAAGGAAATTATGATGTGATCATAATCACGAGATTCCTATAATGTGCAATTAGGTCGATATCTAAATTTTCCTAGTCATAGGATTAATGAGATGGACATCATTAATCCGGATGCACTAGCATATGTCATACTCCTTGATTGGATCAGCGGTGGATCTCGAAGCTGTAAATATGAGATATTTAGAGTTGACATATGAATGCTTACTAGTGGTAGTAAGTTCATTGGATAACTTTGCCATGAGATCATCACATGGATTTAATGTCGGTGATAATCTCATCATAGCAATGGTGCAAGTATCCTTAGACTTGAGGTACTCAAGGATATCTTGAATCTTGATCCGTTTTGACTCCATTCCTTGTGGCCTTCGGAGGTTACTCATAGGATGGTGCTTGGAGTACGATTTGAGGTATTGAAGGTAATTGAGTAGCCAATAAAGTTCATCATACGTGAGAGCAGAAGAGATACCTGCCTCTTGTCGGGATCATTACTTTAAGTCTCTCGGCGAGCATGATTATGTCATGAAGAGTGTCTTCATGGACATATAAAGTAATGAGTCCTAAGACAGGAACCTATATCACTTGGGCTAGACTTAGTCTAGTAAGAGTTGACACTTTGACCATACTTATAACCAAGTGGGGTATAGGATGATGAAAGGACGAATTGCACAGTAATTGTCTATGGAAGGGTTCGTGATGAATTCATCAAACCAATTACTTTCCGGTCAATTGGGGGTCATGATGTGTTGCTAGACGTCGCTCATGACTTGCTCAGATTAAGTGTTAATCTAAGTGGCCAACATAACCGGGAACCTAAAGGGTCACACGCATAAGAGTGTTTCAGAGAATCTGTAAAATAGTATTGGACAGAGTTCCAATTATGGAGAGCATTAGGATTAAATGGATCCCGATGAGATCGAGATATGTCCCGATGAGATCGCGACATCGATATTGCTAAGAAAGGTTTCCGGAGCTGTTTCAGTACCGGGACCCGGTAGGCCGGTAGGACCTACCCCAGTGTGACTAGACCACTTCAGCATTTATTTATATATATATATATATAATTAATTAATTAAAGAATTAATATATATATATATATGCACGTGTATGAAGGAGGAGAGAAGCTTATCATCTTCACTTTATTATATATATATATATATATATGTATATAAAAGGTGACTAACGTGGATAGATGACTCACCATAAGCATTGATTGTGTCTTTAAGTGTTAAAAGACAATTGAAATGGTGAGGAGCAGGAGAGGTTCGTTGGTTTTTGGAAGGGAAGAAAGGTTTTATGAAAACCTAAGAAAATAGTTTTCTCTCTTCTTCATCTTTCATCATCGATGCTCATCAAGGCTCTCTCTTGTTCAAGCTTCTCCATCTTCATTGATTCAAGCTCTCCAAGGACAGAGGTAAGGTATAGCAGCTCTTATTTTGTTTTAGCTATTCCCGGGTCAAAAGTGTTTGACTCGGTTAGGTTTTCTGATCTCTGCGTGGATACCTTTAGAGATAGTCTCTATTGGCTATTCAGGTTTGAGGTTTTCATACCGACACCGGGATCCTGGCTTTCGGGAATGTCCCGGTAACAAAATTTTTGTTTTTCCACTGTTGGAACATGTGGTGTTCCTCCCGGGATTTTCCTACAGTGGTATCAGAGCCACTTGTGTCGTGTATGAAGCTAAAACCCTAGCTAGGTCGGACTTCCTATTTGAATTTGATATTGATGCATGTATGCTGTCCAAATTTCGAATTAATATTGGGATATGTTTTTCGAAATTTTTCTGCCCAGAATTGTTCATAACATGTTATAGAATATGTCTGTGAAAGATGAGAATTTATCAATTTCATTTGATATAGTTTTGCTAATTTATTCCCTAAGGTTCTAGATGCTGTTTTGTGGCACATTCTGTGAACATGCATGTGTATAAATTCGATAATAAATTCTAGAAAAAAATATTTTCGGATTTGCCTTCACCAACATGTCCCTAAGATGTTTTTGAATGTCTATGTGGATGGAAAAGTGTTTTCAAGGTGATTTGCTATTTATTCACGAATTTATTCTATGCTGTTGGGAATAGCTGTGTTGATGAACACAGATTTTGAATCGGTTTTTTTGCTTAGTTTGACTGAGTTTTTGATGGCTATAAATCCTGGAAATATTCATGAGGCATTTTCTGAACATTTAGTAACCTGTGTAAGTTTCTCAGAATTTATTGAAATTGTTTCAATGATTATTTCGAGCAATGTACAGAACTTGGCAGTTTTGTGAAAATTGCTGGGACTATTTTGCTTGACATAATTGAATGTATATTTTTCAGTTCCAATGCCTTGGACTATTTTTAATGTGATTGAAAATGAGTTATCTTGATTTAGTATGCTTGCCAAACTGAATTTCTTGAATTTGGTTTTCCAAGAATTTTCGGATGCCGAATAGGTCACATTAGCGTCTTGTTAGTGTATTTCATTATCTTGCTTGTTTTGGCCGTCATAATTTTTTGTGACTTGTGCCGAAGTAATTTGATAACGTATGGACTAGCTAGAAATGCTTAGGGTGATAATTTGGTGTTTCCTAAATTTTTTGGATATTTATGAGTAATGACTCAGTTTCAAGCTTTTCTTGTATGGTTTGTTGTATATGGCAATCATGTAACAATGAAGTATTCATTGGTACATCAAATTAATGATATTACCTAGGTATGATGGTATTGTGAATTGGGACTACGGATTGAGAAATTAGCGATTAGATAGCAATTTTGCTTGGATAAGTCGACTTACACAATGTACAAGTCGACTTGTCCGCTGTATGAGCGTATAAGTCGACTTGCACGATGGTACAAGTCGACTTGTTAGTATTGATTACAAGTCGACTTACACATGCATAAGTGGACTTATTAGAGGCATAAGTCGACTTATACATACAAGTCGACTTATAACATGCATATGAGGGATGATGGATGATTTTAGGTATAAATTCAATGTGATTGATGAAGTACCCTAAGTCATGCCATATAGTCATGGTGACTATAATCCTACAGCTTGGAATCTAGAGTTCGAAATCCCTCCTCGGTATATGAAAACTAACGCCTTCCATTAATATGGTGAGAACCAGAGTTCTTATAGGGATGGGTTGTTGGGTAAACCCAAGCTCACTCTATACGCATATGTTCGAACCATGAAAATATGATTTTCTGATTAATGGGTTGGTTTTCACTGGAAGCGTTGGTTTGTTGAGTAAACTCAAGGTCAATGTGGACAGAGGTGAAATTGGGTAGCATACATCGGATGTATGCGCCTCAAAGAGTTGATACCCAATGTAAGTGCATACATCAACAAGTTGATAGCACTGATCGATAGTTGTGTCTAAGATGTAATTGGTATATCTGATACCTCCCGAGACATAAGGTGGCTTGTTGGGTAAACCCAAGGTCATTTTCATGTCGGTTATCGATGATGCAATTGGTATGTTCGATACCTACCGATTGACCTAAGTTGTGGCTTGTTGGGTAAACCCAAGGTCATTCTTAGCAATATCGGATATCAACCCACTAGGACATTATGTCACTTTGTTTCTTTGGATTCGTAATGAGGGTTATGGATTCTATGAAACTAGTGGGAGCTTTTTCCATATCATTCAAGTCCTTATGATTATGCAGTTATTCCTATTCTAACATTCTTCCTCTCTATCCGTGTAGGTTATTTGAAAATGTCGTCAAGTGTGAATCTTCGCTCGCTTATGGATTCCAACAAGTTAACTGGACCGAATTTTCTTGATGGTTAAGAATCGAGAATAGTTCTCGATCTGAAGGTCAGGATATATCCTAGATTTTTCGCCTCGGATGCACTGCCGTCGATGCTTGATGATGATCGAAGGCATATAGTAAGCATCTAAAGGCGATGACATGGCTACTTGCATCATGCTTGCCTCGATGTCACCAGAGCTGCGAAAAGACGAGTCCATGGATGCTCACACTATAGTTTTTCATCTTGGGGAGCCGTTTGACGAGCAAGCTCGGTCCGAAAGGTTCGAGACCTCAAGGCTTCTCTTCACCACAAAGATGGCTCGAGGGACATCTGGCATGCGATGCCCTAAAGATGAATGGCTATATTGAGAGATTGGCCGTCTTAGGTTTTGCAATGGATCATGAGTTAAGTATAGACTTAATTACGGTTGGATTGTCCGACGAGTTATACGCGATTAGTGTTAAACTATCGGATGAACCAAATATCCACTACAATACTGAGTGATCAATCTGCTTTCAAGACAGTGAAAGAGACTATCAAGAGTGATAGTAAGCAAGTCTTTGGTAGTAGCTTCTTCTTCTTGAGTTCCAAGAAGAAAAAGAACCCAAAGAAGAAGAAGACAAAGAAACCAAAGGAAGCGCCATCAAGAAGAAGACCAAAGAAGCTGCCCGAAAGGAACTTGCTTCCATTGCGGTAAAGATGGCCATGGAGGCGCAATTGCAAAGTCTATCTCGAGTCATTGAAGCGAAGAAGGCATCGATGCCTCGACTACTTGAGTTTGTATGTCATTGAAGTTAATCTTATTCTTGATCACAACATTTGGGTATTTGATCTTGGTTGTGGCTCACATATGTAATGATATCTGGGGCCTCGGGGACGATGGGCAACTCATGAAGGGAGAAGTAGACCTACGTGTTGGAAATGGAGCAAGAGTTGTTGCATTAGCCGTAGGAACCTATGTTTTATATCTCCCTACTGGGCTTGTACTGGAATTGGATGATTGTTATTTTGTACCCGTTTTGACAAAGAATATATTGTCTGTTTCTTTTCTGAATAGAGATGGATTCCATATGAATTTTAATAACAATGGTTGTTCTATCAATTCTAATGGAATGCTTTATGGAACTGGTACATTGTGCAATGGTATTTACATATTAGATATGTCTAATCCAATTTTAAATGTCAATGACACCAAACGGTATAAAAGAGATAATCTAAAGTCAACTTACTTATGGCATTGTCGACTTGGCCATATAAATGAGACACGCATCGCTAAGCTCCACAAGAGTGGCAGTTTAGGGTCATTTGATTATGAATCATATGACACATGCGAATCTTGTTTATTAGGCAAGATGACTAAGTTACCCTTCAAGGAAAGGGTGAGCGGCGATTGGAATATTAGACCTAATACATTCGGATGTATGCGGTCCGATGTCCATTCATGCGAAGTGGTTGTCGTTACTTCATTACCTTTATCGATGATTATTCACGATATGGGTACTTGTATCGATGAGATACAAATCAAGCGTTGAAAAGTTCAAACAATTCATAAATGAAGTAGAAAACCAGCTTGGTAAAAGTATCAAGGCATTACGATCCGATCGTGGTGGAGAATACTTAGACCAACAGTTTGAGATTATCTCGGAGATAATGGGATATTATCTCGGTGGACTCCTCCTTACACGCCTTGAGACAATGGTGTGGTGAAAGGAGAAATTGAACCTTGTTGGACGTAGTACGATCAATGATGGGTTTATGAAGTTACCAAAATCGTTTTGGGGTATCTTTAGAGGCAATTGTTTACTTGTTAAGCGAGTTCCCTCTAAGACGATTGATGTTACTCCATATGAGATGTGGACTAGTAGAAAACCTTATCTTTCTCATCCGAAAGTATGGGGTTGTCACCTTACGTGAAGCGGATTCGGTCGAGATAAGCTTGAAGCAAAGTCGACAAGTGTTTGTTTGTAGGATATCCTAAAGAGACCATGGGATATCAATTCTACCTTCTTTGAGGAACAAAAGGTGTTTGTTTGAAGCATGCTGTCTTTAGAGAAAGAGTTTCTTACGCAAGAAGGCGGTGGGAGCAAAGTCGAACTTGAAGAAGTTCAAGATGCTCAAACAAGCGCAGATCAATTGCTGAACACGAGGCATCACTCATTCGGATGAAGTAATGATTCAACCTTACGTGACACACGAAGCTCGTAGGTCAAGTTGGATGCGTCTTGTTCCCGAGAGATATGGATTTCTCGTAAGTGAGCAGAATGACGATTGCTTATAGAAGATGATGAGCCTGCTACCTATGAAGAGGTTACGAAAAGTTGAGTCGAAAAATGGATTTGTGCCATGAAAGCGAAATGGATTCCATGTACATAAACCAAGTATGGACTTTGGTTGATGCACTGAAGGATAAAACCTATAGGGTGCAAATGGGTTTTCAAGAAGAAAACCGATATGGATGGTAATGTGATTACTTACAAAGCAAGGCTTGTGGCCAAAGGATTTCGTCAAAGACAAGGAGTTGACTATGGCGAGACCTTGATTTCGTAGCAATGCTTAAATCCATTCGGATACTCTAGCCATTGCAGCTCATTATGATTATGAGATATGGCAAATGGATGTGAAGACGACTTTCTTTAACGGAATCGGCGAGGATGTGTACATGACACAACCAGAGGGCTTCACTTCGATGATGGCGAAAAGGTATGCAAGCTTCGTAAATCCATCTATGGATTGAAGCAAGCATCCAGGAGTTGGAACATCCGTTTGATGAGTCAATCAAAGAGTTTGGTTTCTCACAAAATCCGGATGAACACTTGTGTGTACAAGAAGGTTAATGGGAATGCAATCGTTTTCCTTGTGTTGTATGTAGATGACATCTTGTTACTCGGAAGCGATGTCTCATTGATCTGTCAGTTAAAATTTGGTTGTCCAAGAATTTGCGATGAAAGACCTTGGTGAAGCAACTTATATCCTTGGGATAAAGATCTATAGAGATAGATCAAAGAGGTTGCTTGGTCTTTCACAATCATTGTACATAGACAAGATGCTAAAGAGGTTTAGCATGGAGCAATCAAGAGAGGTTTCTTCCCATGTCTCATGGGATAACACTCTCGAAATCTATGTCCTAAGACACAAGATGAGAGGATCGCATGGATCGAGATCCGTGTCGTCTGATGAGGATCGATCATGTATGCTATGTTATGTCGAGGCTCGATGTATCGTATGCTCTGAGTGTCACGGCGAGATACCAATCGGATCTGGTGAGGTCCTTTGGGTGGCTGTCAAAATATTCTCAAGTATTTGCGAAGGACTAAGGATGTTTTCTTGATATATGGAGATGGAAATCTCAGTGGCGAGCATCTGGATGCGATTTTCAATCTGATAAGGATGATTCAAAATCCCGTCGAGTTATGTTTTCTGCTCGAGCGGCGGGCGATCGGTTGGAAGAGTTCAAACAAGAGACGGCTGGCGATTCGACAACCGAGGCGAGTACATTCTTTGCATCGAGGCAAAGAAAGGAAGTTATTTGGATCGAAGTTCATTTCTGAACTTGGTGTGGTTCCTAGCTGTGATGGACCCATACAGTTGTATTGTGACAACAATGGGGCTATTGCTCAGGCAAAGGAACCAAGGTCTCACCAACGATCTAAACACGTACTCATGAGATATGATCGATTCGAGAGATCATTGCGAAGTGATGTCGCGATCGAGAGAATTCCACAGAGCGAACATTCTTTGCTCCGCTGAAACCATTGTCATAAAAGAGTTTTGATTCTCATGTACTCGCTTATGGTATTAGATACCAAAGGCGATTGGCTTTAGGTCAAGTGGGAGATTTGTAGGTGTGTTCGACTTGTATTGAGATGTAAGTCGACTTATACCGATTCGGTACTAATAAGTCGACTTGTATACCGTGTAAGTGGACTTACGCGTATCTGATCATAGTGAGATTGTTAGAGTAGTGCCCCAAAGGCAATCCCTTTAGCGCTTTTTGTTCATAGTCATGTACAGACTTTATGAAGAAATAAAGAAAGGCAAGTTTCATTTATTTGATGTTCTTTATGAATTGATATTGATCTTTAATAAAATTAATGAAGTCCATGATATATGACATAGCATGAAGGAAATTATGATGTGATCATAATCACGAGATTCCTATCATGTGCAATTAGGTCAAGATATCTAAATTTTCCTAGTCATAGGATTAATGAGACTAGACATCATTAATCCATGACGGACTAACATATGTCATACTCCTTGATTGGATCAGCGGTGGATCTCGTAAGCTGTAAATATGAGATATTTAGAGTTGACATATGAATGCTTACTAGTGGTAGTAAGTTCATTGGATGACCTGCCATGAGATCATCACATGGATTTAATGTCAGTGATAATCTCATCATAGCAATGGTGCAAGTATCCTTAGACTTGAGGTACTCAAGGATATCTTAGATATTGATCCTGCTTTGACTCCATTCCTTGTGGCCTTCGGAGGTTACTCATAGGATGGTGCTTGGGTGCGATTTGAGGTATTCAAGGTAATTGAGTAGCCAATAAAGGTTCATCATACGTGAGAATGGAAGAGATACCACGACCTCTTGTCGGGATCATTACTTTAAGTCTCTGGCCAGAGCATGATTATGTCATGAAGAGTGTCTTCATGGACATATAAAGTAATGAGTCCTAAGACAGGAACCTATATCACTTGGGCTAGACTTAGTCTAGTAAGAGTTGACACTTTGACCATACTCATAACCAAGTGGGGTATAGGATGATGAAAGGACGAATTGCACGAGAATTGTCTCATGGAAGGGTTCGTGATACGGTTCGTGATGAATTCATCAAACCAATTACTTTCCGGTCAATTAGGGGTCATGATATGTTGCTAGACGCCGCTCATGACTTGCTCAGATTAAGTGTTAATCTAAGTGGCCAACATAACCGGGAACCTAAAGGGTCACACGCATAAGAGTGTTTCGGAGAATCTGTAAAATAGTATTGGACAGAGTTCCAATTATGGAGAGCATTAGGATTAAATGGATCCTGATGAGATCGAGATATGTCCCGATGAGATCGCGACATCGATATTGCTAAGAAAGGTTTCCGGAGCTGTTTCAGTACCGGGACCCGGTAGGCCGGTAGGACCGACCCCAGTGTGACTGGACCACTTCATCATTTATTTATATATATATATAATTAATTAATTAAAGAATTAATATATATATATATATATATATATATATGCACGTGTATGAAGGAGGAGAGAAGCTTATCATCTTCACTTTATTATATATATATATATATATATATAAGGTGACTAACGTGGATAGATGACTCACCATAAGCATTGATTGTGTCTTTAAGTGTTAAAAGACAATTGAAATGGTGAGGAGCGAGGAGAGGTTCGTTGGTTTTGGAAGGAAGAAAGGTTTTATGAAAACCTAGAGAAAATAGTTTTCTCTTCTTCATCTTTCATCATTGATGCTCATCAAGGCTCTCTCTTGTTCAAGCTTCTCCATCTTCATTGATTCAAGCTCTCGAGGACGAGAGGTAGGGTCTAGCGGCTCTTATTACGTTTCTAGCTATTCCGGGTCAAAAGTGTTTGACTCGGTTAGGTTTTCTAATCTCTGCGTGGATACCTTTAGAGATAGTCTCTATTGGCTATTCAGTTTGAGGTTTTCATACCGACACAGGGATCCGGCTTTCGGGAATGTCCCGATAACAAAATTTTTGTTTTTCCGCTGCTGGAACATGTGATGTTCCTCCCGGGATTTTCCTACAGCAGGTGTGTTGAATGTTTTTAATTTTAAAGCTTATGCACTGGTAGATCCAGGATCTACCCATTCATTCATCACCCCGCATCTGGCATCAAAATTGGATTGTGAGCGAGAGGTACTGAAATGTGGGTTAGTAGTGAGCACTCTAGTGGGTAGCACAGCAGTGATCGGTGAGGTATGTAAGAGATGTATAATTCGGATTGATCAGGCAGAATTAGTAGCTTATTTGATCATATTGCAGTTGAGAGAGATAGACCTTATCTTAGCCATGGATTGGCTCACTGCTCATAGGGCAGTGATGAATTGTTATACTAAAGAAGTAGTGCTTGAATCTCCTAATCAGCCGAGAGTGGTGTTTCGAGGAGTTAGTCAGGCAGTGCCAGCCTGACTAATTCATTTCTAAGTTCTTTGAGAATGATCCGAGGTGGATGCGAGGCTTATCTGGCCCACATGGTTGACACTCGAAATGAACAAACCATTCGGGATATTCCAGTTGTCAGAGAATTTTCAGATGTGTTTCTGACTGAACTACCGGGATTACCCCCAGATAAGGAGACGGAGTTCACTGTTGACATAATTCCAGGTACTGCTCCTATATCAATTCCTCCATATAGGATAGCACCTGTTGAACTGAAGGAATTGAAAACTCAGTTACAAGAATTGTTAGATACGGGGTTTATCAGGCCTAGTGTGTCACCTTGGGGAGCTCCGGTTTTATTTGTGAAGAAGAAGGATGGAACTCTGAGATTGTGCATTGATTACTGGCATTTGAAACGGATAACAGTTAAGAATAAATATCCATTTTTGAGGATTGATGATTTGTTTGACCAGTTATAAGGAGCTCAGGTGTTCACAAAGTTAGATTTGAGATCGGGATATTACTAGCTGAAGATAGCTGAGGCGGATGTTCCCAAAAGTGCATTTAGAACCAGATATGGGCATTTCGAGTTTTGGTGATGCCATTTGGTTTGATTAATTCTCTGACAGCATTTATGGCTTTGATGAATAAGGTATTCCAACCATATTTAGATCAGTTTGTAATTGTCTTTATTGATGACATTTTGGTGTACTCAAAGTGTAGAGAAGATCATATGGCACATCTGAGAATGGTCCTTCAGTTGATGTGGGAGAAACAGTTATATGCCAAGTTCACTAAGTGTGAATTTTGGCTTGATCAAGTAATATTTTTGGGTCACATAGTGTCTAGACAAGGCATTCGGGTGGACTAAAAGAAAATTGAAGCAGTAATGAAGTGGGAGGCTCCGAAGAATGTTTCTGAGATCTGGAGTTTTTTTGGATTAACCGGGTATTACAGGAGGTTTGTTGAGGGGTTTTCACTGATTTCGTCCCCTTTGACAAAACTTCTGAGAAAGAATGTGCCGTTCAAATGGAGTAATGATTGTCAGAGGAGTTTTGAGGAGCTTAAGCATCGGTTGACTACGGCACCAGTGTTAGCTATTCCGATTGGTTCGGGAGGTTATGTTGTATATAGCGATGCATCACATCAGGGTCTAGGATGTGTTCTAATGCAGCATGGTAAGGTAATAGCATATGCATCGGGATAGTTGAGGTCTCATGAATTTAATTATCCAATTCATGATCTGGAACTTGCTGCGGTTGTTTTTTCTTTGAAAATTTGGAGACACTATCTTTATGGAGAGACATTTCAGGTGTTCACTGATCACAAAAGTTTGAAGTATCTGTTGAGCCAGAAGGAGTTAAATATGAGACAGAGGAGATGGTTAGAATTGTTAAAAGATTATGAATGCACGATTGAGTATCATCCTGGCAAAGCTAATGTTGTAGCTGATGCTTTGAGTAGGAAATCATATAGCGATTATGTGGCACAATCTGAGATATCAAGGTTACCTAGCCTAGTTCAGTTGAGGGCACTGAATGTTGATTTGAGTTTGGAGCAGAATGATACATTGATAGCTACTTTGAAGTTGAGACCTATTTTGGTTAATCGTATCAAAGAGGCTTAGAGCAGAGATCCAGATTTAGTGAAGTTAATTAAGAAGCTGAAAGTGAATCTAGATTCTGAGTTTGAAGTGAGAGATGATAACCTGAAGTTAAAACAGAGATTATGTGTGCCAAATGTTGATGATCTGAGGAAAGAGATTTTAAAGGAAGCACATTTAGCAGCTTATGCTATGCATCCTGATACTACCAAGATGTATAACACGCTGAAACAGCATTACTAGTGGCCTGGTATGAAAAAGCAAGTAGCAGAATTTGTTTCCAAGTGTTTAACTTGTCAGCAGGTCAAGGCTGAGCATCAGGCTCCGGCAGGAAAATTGCATTCGTTACCCATTCCGTAGTAGAAATGGGCACGCATCACGATGGATTTCATTATTGGTTTGCCTAGGACTTCGAGGCAACATGATGCCATTTGGGTCATTGTGGATAGACTGACCAAATTGACTCATTTCTTACTAGTGAGGGAGAATTATTGTTGGGACCCGATCCAAAAACTGGATCCCAACCGAAAAATGAAGGAAACACGAAGGAAACAAAACGGATTCAAATCGAATAAATCGAATCACAACATGCGGAAGCAAACGCGAAACAAATACGAAGGTATCGAATCAAAACGAATCGAATACAAATCTAATCGAAACCAATTTCTGATACGTAACAAAACGGAGCCGACATCCGTGAACAAATATTTTAGGAATCACTGTCGCGTTGCGTTGGAAACCCTAAGACTGATCCAATCCGAAACCGGTATAATTAAAAAAAATTCTTCTTTTTCTTTTCTTTCTTTTCTCATTCCTTTCTTTTTTGTTTCTTCCACCTTCCTTAATCAATTTCTCAATTCATAATCATTTTCTTATGCACTCAAATAAATCTCAATTTTCATTTTTATACCCATTTCACCAAAAATTTAGGCAGTATAAAGGTTGCCTTCTATTAAACCCAAAACCTGCACAGTGTTCAAAATACACTTCTATATTTCTTACAATATAACCAGTATCATCGGACTCCCCATTCGGAATCCAACACAACAAACGCAATCCTATATCTACATGTCCATATCCAACACACATTATACAAATCCAATTCTTATTAATTCCTCAATTCAATATACAAACCATAGTCATTATACATAAGGTCATAATCCAAATCTTTATACAAAATTCATAAATCAAATCAATCCAAATCCAATAATCAATCATCTCTATATCCAGATTGTTGGAGTTATGTAAATATAGTGCCCTGGAAAGCAAGTGTATTTACATGTAACTTTATCTTCTTCGATTCTGATTTTGTAATGAAAATATTTATTATTAATAAAACAAAAGAGTTTGGTTTTATCTGTATGAGCATTATATATCTGGTCATAAGGTACCAAGATTCATTTGTAAGTAATATACATATACATAGAGATGTATGGGAAACATGTATATTATTAGAATCAATTAATTGATTCACAGTTGAATAATCAAGTTGGTCGTTTGATTATGGTTTAGGCGTAGTGTTGCGATTTATCTCCATATAAGTAAAGGAGTTTACTTAAAGGGAATGATGAGTTTCATATCATGATAGTAGTAGACTATCGATAATGGAACTATTAAATGAATCTGGAATCAAGTATGTTTTCAAGAATAAAGTGGCGTTACTTTAATCTTAAAACATACAACTTAACATTCGCTATTATGAACCACAATCTTGATGAGTGGTGAACTCATATGTATTTCATTATAATTCTTGATATGATCGGAATGGATTTTTACAGGTATTAATCCGATTATCGTATGTTGGAATTATTAATTGAAACATGTATCGTGCAACATTCACTCAAATAAAGAGTTTATAGTGTTATCATCTCTTCTAGATGTTTTAAGGAGATTTGGTGATTAAATGGCGCCAGATAGTTTGATGGACTAGCTACCCATCAAGTCTTAACACTAAGATCAGATCTTATGTGTTAATCACCATATAAAGTAAAATGAGAGATCTAGAAGGAAAAACCAACATAAGGGCAAAGCGGTAATTTTACCCTTTGTTGTGCGGATGGCTATAATAAGGTTCTAAATAGGGTTTGCAATTGGACATATTCTCATAATATTTAATAATTAAAGAGTTCAACTAATTGTCTTTAGTGGAATGACATTTAGTTAATAAGCTAGAATTAATTCCAATGAGTTGAATTATTTACGGGCTTATCGGAGCTTGAATTATCAAAGTCCAATAAGATTCCCCACTTGGCTTTAAGGAAGGTTATCAAGCTAAGTAAGAAGTAGTTTGGAGGCTTTAGAAGTCCATAATTGAATGATGGGCTTATACTAATTAATGGTTAATTGGAAGCCCATATGTTCATTTAGAAATGGGCTTGTTTTGGTTTAATGTAATTGAATAGATTAATTATATTAAAACAATTTTTAAAAAAATGGAGAAGAAGCAATTTGAAATTGTGTTAGGTTAGATGTGTAACACACATTTGACATTAAAATACTAAATAAAGATGGTCTTTATTATGGTTCATCATTATTAAATGGAGTTATGAACTTACCATTAAATGGTTTAATGGTTGGCTTTTAATGTTGGCATGTAACCTATTTGCATTCATTAGATTAAAGATGAAAGATGTGCATTAGATGGACCATCTTCCTGCTTTCTTCTTGCCAAAACCGAAATGGGTATTCAATTATAGGTTATGGTCTTTTCAAATAGCCATTTGAAAGATAAATGAAGTAAGTCTCATTTATTAGCTATTTGATGAGTGATTAATGTAAGAAGTGATGCATTGGATGCCTCTCACTCTTTCCATTGATGCATATTTCGAAATTGAGATATAAGAAAGGGTTCTTGCATGGTTTTTAGACATTCTCTCCTTTCATGCAAGGTAGAACCAAAATTCCTAAGTGAAAGAATTGAAAGAGTTTCAATTTTGGTTCTTCTTCTTCTAAGAAAATCTCCTCCAAATATTTCTTCTCCTTTTCCACCAAAGGATTTTGTTAACCTAGTTGTCCTTGAAGAACAAGTAGTAAATCTAATTGGTTGAGGATACTACAACAAGGAAGAAGATAGATTGCTAAAGGAAAAGACTCAAAGGCAAAGGATTTGGATATAAGAAGGAGAGGATAAGCGCAATGAGGATTTAAAAGCATGGCGAAGGAGTCGGTAATTCCTTTTATCTTGTTCTTGGTTTTATTATCCTTATACCATATCATGTATGGATTAGCATGTTGATTTGGATATATTGCTTCCGCTGCAAGATGATTTCTTAAAAGTTTTGAAATCTATCGTTTCTCCATACTAAGCATGCTTTCTTTCCGATCCAACAATTGGTATCGAGCCGGTTTTCATGCATGATTTGGTTCCTATATGGTGGATGCATGGGTTGGCAATCTTTTATGTATACTGCATATTTTTATGTGATAGAAATATATATGGTGTATGTTGCCCTTTTGGTTGTCCATAGAAGTTAAATTTTATCTTGTAAGATTTCTTCATTTGGTTGTAACAAGGAGGGTGGTCTATCATCACCATGTTTCCTCCTTAGTTTTTTTTCTATTTTATTTGATTTTGTAATGTACAAATTGATGTAATGATGAAGAAGGAGCAGCCATGGATTGAAGAAATGGAAAGGTAAAATTTTGGTGTATCCTTTTGTGTTTTGGCATAAGTTTTGTGAAAACTAAGTTGCTGGAATTTTGTTTCAATGAATCATATTTCAGTTATGATTGGAAAACAAGTGCTGGTTTTTGTTTCAAAGAATCCAATTTCGGTTTTGCTAAAATACTAAGTGCTGTTTTTAATTTTCATGAAATGAGTTTGGTTTTAATAAAACAAGTGCTGGGATTTTTTGTCAAAACAAAGATTTGGTTTTCTAAAAATCTAGTGCTGGAATTTTATTTTTCAAAATGACAAAATTCTAATTTCATAAATGCCATTAGATTTTGTTTACCGAATGGGCCGGATCATGTTAGCAAAGAGTTCGAAGCGGAAGATCCAAGATGAAGAAGCATATTTTGGGCCTAAAAGGCTTGTAATTATTTTATGTTTCTAGGATGGACAATCAAAAGTGGCTTTATTAGTTCATGTGATGAATGGAGAAATGAATGCTTGTAATATGTGATATTATGTGATTGCATGTCATTTAGAAAATTGCCAACCCTAGGCCTTGCCATGCATTCATTATGTATGAGATATATAATGGAACAATATAGGATGGATAATAAATTGCATCTAGACAAGATGGTATTTAAAACTTAAAGCCCAAAAAGATTGAGTGGGAGAGGATGCTCCTGTGAGAGTCCACGGTCTCCAAATGATGGCCCGTTTGCATGTGGTGAAGTGTTACTCCCCATCGAAGGGCATGGATCCTAGATCTTGTATGGTTTGGGTCTCCTTAAGGATAAGTCCACTTAATGATAGCAAATGTGACCTCCCACCGAGGCATGATTTGTAGGTATCTTTAGTGAATGAATCAAATGGTTATACACTCAACATTTTTTATCAATAAACTGCCCACCGTAGCTCTGTTGGTAAAAGTATGGACCAAATTAAGATGCTTCTTAAAAAATTGAGCATGAGATGCTTGGTAGTTTTTTTTTTTTGTGGGAGGGTCCCAGTTTTTCTTTTAATAGATAAGATGGCCCACCGTCACTTAGTATGTTATAGATAAGAAAAATAACCGTCATATAATGTTTTAATTTTTTAAGTTTTGTTAAATCTATCATCATGCATACATGCATCATGATTTTATACAAAGTTCCATAAATTGTTGACTAGTATGCCCATGTTTTAATAATTTATATTTTCAGACATAATCAACCACAAAATGAATCCACTCACCCTGCTCTTGACTAATAACAAATTGGAAAATGGAGACAAGTTTAATGAATGGAGACGTAACCTTGACATTGTTCTTCAATATGAACGTATTTTATGGGTGTTAACTGAAAATGAGCCTACACCTCTAAGTGGAGATGCAACTCCTGAGCAAGTCCAACAACATGAGCGTTCGCAGAATGCTGACAAGACTACTAAGTGTTATATTCTGGCTTCTGTCAGCGGCATGTTGCAAAAGCAAATTGCTTGTATGAAAACTGCTAGTGCAATGGTCCATCTCCTATATGAGATGTTTGGTGTGAGGACTAGGTCTGCAAGAGTGAAAGCTATCCAAACCTTTCATAATCTCATACAGAAACCTGGTGAACCGGTGCGGGATTACATGATGAAGGTAATCTCTGCGGTCACTGAGGCTGAGATGCTTGGGGCGGATATGGATGTGGACACGCAGATGATTATGATCATCAATAGCTTAAACTCTTCTTTTCAGCAGTTTAAGTTGGACTATGAGCTCAACAGCAAGGATTACACCTTGAGTGAGTTGATGAATACCCTCCAGAACACGGAGGAAATATTGAATATTAAGGCTCATGGGCCAGAAGCTAATGTAGCTTCTTCTTCTAACCCCAAGGGTAAGGGCAAGGAAAAGAAGAAGGTTCCAATGAAAAAGAAGGCCCAAATAGGGGTCAAGGCCAAACTCATGAAAAAGAAGGCCAAAGAGAACATCAAAGGAAAGTGTTTCCACTGTGATGAGATGGGCCACTGGAAAAGAAACTGTCCAGTTTACCTAGAGTCCCTAAAAAACAAACAAGGTATGGACTTCCTAAGTTTGTTAGGAACTAGAAATGTGGCAGATTTATCTACTTCTTGGATATTAGATTCAGGAGCCACTAACCATGTTTGTAATTCTTTGCGGGGTTCCAAAGAAGGAAAAGACTTCTAAAGGCGATTTCAAGTTAAGATAGCAGATGGTTCCTATGTTTCAGCGAGAATCGGTGGGAGTAGTTATCTTGGACTTTCCTAGTGGTCATAGGTTATATTTGGAAGATATTTATTACATGGCAATGATTGTAAGGAACATGATTTACATTTTTTGTCTAATAAAATCTGGTTATTCCTTATATTTTGAAAAGGTTGTTTCAATATATGAGAATAAGGATTTTATTTGTGAAGCGATAATTAAACAGGATTGTTTTTATAGAACCTATGAAAGGCTCACTAAACACCACGTAATTGATAAAACCAAGACAATCCAATATCTCTAGCATTAATTCAAAGTATCTGTGGCATCTAAGGATGGGTCATATCAATCGTAAAAGACTTGACAAAGCTAGTAAAGGATGGGATCCTTATGGGCTTGGATAGTGATCCATTACCCACTGTGAATCTTGTATTGAAGGAAAATGACAAAAGCCTCATTTCCTTCTAAAGGAAACGATTTGAATCCACATTGGACATGGTACATCTTGATATGTGTGGGCCCATGAATGTACAAACTAGAGGAGGTTATGAATATTTCATAACTTTTATAGATGATTACTCAAGACATGGCTATTTGTATTTGATGCATAAAAGAGTGAATCTTTGAAAAGTTCAAAGAATTCAAAGTCAAGTCGAGAAGCAACTTGGCAAGCCATTAAAACAACTTCGATCGGATCGAGGTGGTGAGTATTTATCTGGAGAGTTCCAGCAATATTTAATTGACAATGGAATTGTTTCCAATTTGTCGACTCCTCGTACACCTCAATGTAATGGTGTAGCGAGAGGAGAAATAGATCTCTATTGGAAATGGTAAGATCAATGATGCCCTATGCTAGCCTTCCAGAATCGTTCAGGGATATGCCATACAAACGCAACATATCTTCTTAACTTTGCTCCATCCAAATCGGTGCCTAAAACACCTAGGGAGTTGTGGATCGCCGAGTGCCTTCATTGAGGCACTTGAGGACTAGGGCTGTCCAACCCATGTTCTAAAGCTTGAATTCACAAAGATGGAACCAAGGTCAGAAGTATGTTTGTTTGTAGGATATCCTACGGGAACTCGAGGGTACTATTTTTACAGTCCTCATGATAGGAAGGTATTTGTGTCGACAAATGCAAACTTCTTAGAGGAAGAGTTTGTGAGAAATCACAAAGGAAGAAGTGAAGTAGTACTAAAGGAGTTAGCAATTTCATCCAAACCAAGAGTTGTTTTGGATATGACAGAACAAGATGTCAAAATGGATTCAAGAGTTGAATCAGAAGTGCAACCTGAACATCAAGTGTGCCTAGACGTAGTGGGAGGGTTGTGAGACAACCAGATAGGTATCTGGGTTTAGGAGAAGGCTTAATTTCCATCTCAGACCAAGAAGAAACAGATCCCGTTACGTATACACAGGCTATTAATGATGTTGATGCAGGAAAATGACTCAAGACAATGGAATCGAAAATAGATTCTATGTATACTAATGAAGTCTGGGTCCTTGTAGATCTACCACCAGGTCTAAAAACCATAGGGTGTAAATGGATCTACAAAAGGAAAAGGGGATCGGATGGAAAGGTAGAGACCTTTAAAGCTAGATTGGTAGCTAAAGGCTATACTCAAAAGGATGGTATAGACTACGATGAGACTTTTTCTCTGGTTGCCATGCTTAAGTCCATCAGGATTCTTTTGGCCATAGCAGCCTATTTCGATTATGAAATATAGCCAATGGATGTCAAGACCGCATTTCTGAATGGAGATCTTGAGGAGACCATTTATATGACCCAACCAGAAGGATTCATTGAGCTAGGTAATGAGCATAAGGTTTGCAAGTTGCAAAGGTCCATTTATGGACTTAAGCAAGCATCTAGGTCTTGGAACATTAGGTTTGATAAGGCTATCAAAACCTATGGGTTCATACAAAACCTAGATGAGCCTTGTGTTACAAAAGAATATAAGAAGGTAAGGTTACTTTCCTAATCCTGTATGTTGATGACATTCTGCTCATTGGGAATGATGTGGGAATGTTATCTGCGGTTAAGGGATGGCTGAATGAACGGTTTTCAATGAAGGATTTGGGAGAGGCTACCTATGTTCTAGGGATCAAACTTATAAGGGATCGTAAGAACAAGAAGATAGTTTTGTCTCAACTAACCTACATTGAGAATATGCTCAATAAGTTCGCCATGCAAGATTCCAAGAGGGGTTTCACTCCTACTAGAAATGGAATCAAACTTTCAAAGGAACAAGAACCTAAAACCTAAGAGGAGGTTGAACGCATGCGTAACATTCCATATGCTTCGGCAGTTGGTAGTTTGATGTATGCAATGCTGTGCACTAGACCGGATATCTGTTACGCAGTGGGACTAGTAAGCAGATTTCAGTCCAATCCAGGAATGGAACATTGGACTGCGGTTAAGTGTATACTTAAGTATCTTCGTAGGACGAAGAACTTAATGCTTGTTTACTTTGGAAGTAATCTTATTCCGACAGGATATACGGATTCTGATTTCCAATCAGATGTTGATTCAAGGAAATCAACTTCTGGTTCTATATTTACTTTAGGAGGTGGAGCCATAGTTTGGAGGAGTGTCAAGCAATATTGTATTGCTGATTCGACTATGGAGGTTGAGTATGTTGCGCCAGGAAGCAAAAAGGAAGCGATCCGCTCCTAAGTTCCTAAATGATTTGGAGGTAGTTCCAGAGGTAGAAAAGCCATTACACTTTATTGTGATAATAGTGAGGCAAATGGCTAATTCTAAAGAACCTCGGAATCACAAAGTCGCCAAACACATTGCGTAAAGTATCATCTCATAAGGAGATAATACAACGTGGAGAAGTGGATGTGGTAAAGATTCCTCTGAGCAAAACCTTGCTGATCCGTTCACAAAGACATTGACTCAAAAGAGCTTTGAGGGTCACCTAGAAGGATGGGAATGAAGGATATGTCAAACTTGCTTTAGGGCAAGTGGGAGATTGTTGGAGTTATGTAAATATAGTGCCACGAAAAGCAAGTGTATTTACATGTAACTTTATTTTCTTCGATTCTTTGTAATGAAAATATTTATTATTAATAAAACAAAAGAGTTTGGTTTTATCTGTATGAGCATTATATATCTGATCATAAGGTACCAAGATTCATTTGTAAGTAATATACATATACATAGAGATGTATGGGAAACATGTATATTATTAGAATCAATTAATTGATTCACGTTGAATAATCAAGTTGGTCGTTTGATTATGGTTTAGACCGTAGTGTTACGATTTATCTCCATATAAGTAAAGGAGTTTACTTAAAGGGAATGATGAGTTTCATATCTTGATAGTAGTAGACTATCGATAATGGCACTATTAAATGAATTGAATCAAGTATGTTTTCAAGAATAAAGTGGGTCGTTACTTTAATCTTAAAACATACAACTTAAGCATTCGCTATTATGAACCACAATCTTGATGAGTGGTGAACTCATATGTATTTCATTATAATTCTTGATATGATCGGAATGGATTTTTACAGGTATTAATCCGAAGGTTGCGCATGTTGGAATTATTAATTGAAACATGTATCGTGGAACATTCACTCAAATAAAGAGTTTATAGTGTTATCATCTCTTCAGATGTTTTAAGGAGATTTGGTGATTAAGCTGGCGCCAGAGTTTGATGGACTAGCTACCCATCAAGTCTTAACACTAAGATGAGATCTTATGTGTTAATCACCATATAAAGTAAAATGAGAGATCTAGAAGGAAAAACCAACATAAGGGCAAAACGGTAATTTTACCCTTTGTTGTGCGGATGGCTATAATAAGGTACTAAATAGGGTTTGCAATTGGACATATTCTCATAATATTTAATAATTCAAGATTTCAACTAATTGTCTTTAGTGGAATGACATTTAGTTAATAAGCTAGAATTAATTCTAATGAGATTGAATTATTTCTGGGCTTATTGGAGCTTGAATTATCAAAGTCCAATAAGATTCCCCACTTGGCTTTAAGGAAGGTTATCAAGCTAAGTAAGAAGTAGTTTCGAGGCTTTAGAAGTCCATAATTGAATGATGGGCTTATACTAATTAATGGTTAATTGGAAGCCCATATGTTCATTTAGAAATGGGCTTGTTTTGGTTTAATGTAATTGATTAGATTAATTATATTCAAACAATTTTTTTTTTAAATGGCGAAGAAGCAATTTCGAAATTGTGTTAGGTTAGATGTGTAACCACACATTTGACATTAAAATACTAAATAAAGATGGTCTTTATTATGGTTCATCATTATTAAATGGAGTTATGAACTTACCATTAAATGGTTTAATGGTTGGCTTTTAATGTTGGCATGTAACCTACTTGCATTCATTAGATTAAAGATGAAAGATGTGCATTAGATGGACCATCTTCCTTCTTTCTTCTTGCCAAAACCGAAATGGGTGTTCAATTATAGGTTATGGTCTTTTCAAATAGCCATTTTAAAGATAAATGAAGTAAGTCTCATTTATTGGCTATTTGATGAGTGATTAATGTAAGTGATGCATTGGATGCCTCTCACTCTTTCCATTGATGCATATTTCGAAATTGAGATGTAAGAAAGGGTTCTTGCATGGTTTTTAGACATTCTCTCCTTTCATGCAAGGTAGAACCAAAATTCCTAAGTGAAAGAATTGAAAGAGTTTCAATTTTGGTTCTTCTTCTTCTAAGAAAATCTCCTCCAAATATTTCTTCTCCTTTTCCACCAAAGGATTTTGTTAACCTAGTTGTCCTTGAAGAACAAGTGGTAAAACTAATTGGTTGAGGATACTACAACAAGGAAGAAGATAGATTGCTAAAGGAAAAGACTCAAAGGCAAAGGATTTGGATATAAGAAGGAGAGGATAGCAATGAGGATTTAAAGTCAGCGAAGGAGTCGGTAATTCATTGTATCTTGTTCTTGGTTTTATTATCCTTATACCATATCATGTATGGATTAGCATGTTGATTTGGATATATTGCTTCCGCTGCAAGATGATTTCTTAAAAAGTTTTGAAATCTATCGTTTCTCCATACTAAGCATGCTTTCTTTTTCCGATCCAACACAGATCTCATTCTTAACTTAAATCAATACACATGTCTATAATTCATAATACAATCCCATAATAATAATTGTAATACAATAATTGACAAAACTAGTCTTATACAAACCGATACAAAAATCCCATTTTTCACAAAATACAAACGATACATAATCGAATAACATGTCTTGTCATTCTTTCATCTGATCTCCCACTCGAAAACCTGGAGATGGGGATGAAAGGTGGGTGAGCACAGAGCTCGTGGATAATATGTTTATAAAATGAATAGATAAGCAAAACCCTTGAAATCTTTTTCCTTCTCTGGTCTTAGAAAAACATTTCTTTGAAATCCTTAAAGCACGTTTTTAAAAGTTATTTTCTTGCTGTAGTCAAACTCGCAGTTTGTAAAACGTATGATTCTTAGGCTTTCAGCCATAAATCCATAGATTACAAAACATGAATGCATCAACTTGACAATTTATAGATGCAATGTCATATCACATATGCAATGCACATAAATGGCTCGAGAGTTTCGTAAACACGACAGAATAAACTGAAGTTTATACCGTAAACACAACGAGCCCGATTTTGGATCTCATAGGCCCACAAACAAGCAGCCGGGATAAGGCTAGACGTCGACGTGCACGTGACTAACACAACATTCCTCTCTCGTCCACACAAAAGCACATATCATGCTCAAAATCATTTATCACATGATCTTTTCCGAACATACGAAATGCCATGTAATCTTTCGAGGCATAACACAATATATGTTGCAATTCATCCAAAATCCATGTATTGAATCAAAAATGATTTTTCAAATCATTCATACAATGATCCAACATTTATGATGCAATTGAATTCAGAAAATCTCTTTATTTAAAGAAAGCAGTAGTGGCTTATAAATTCAAATTATAAACACATTACCCACCTCGAATCGATGCTAGAACTTGTTCCTCGCTCCAATTTGTCCATTGATTCCTTCTTTCTTCCAATTTAACTTTACCTAAAGCAATTCCACCCAAATTCAATATCATAATTAACTTAATCCTCAAATTGAACTTAGACACACTAATCCCTCATATATTCAAGCTTTCTAAATCACAAATTTTCAAAATCCCCAAATTCTAAATTTGGGCATAAACCCTAATTAATTTCCATCCAAAATTAAACCCACAATACTTAGCAATCAACAAAATTAACTTCATACTCCACAAACCCATTCCATTTTCCATGGTTCTAAACCAAAACTTCAAGAGAAACTCAAATCTTAAAAATTGCTCTTACCTCATTTCTCCTCCATTTTCGGATTTTCTTGGTTCAAGATGAAGCTCTCTTCATCCTCCACCTTTTTATCTCTTGGAATGACATTAAAATCTCTCTTTAAGTGGTAGAAAAATCGAGCCCTATCTCTCTTTCTTTTCTTTCTCCTTCACTCATTCGAAAGCTTGCTCTCCCTTCTCTCTTCTTTCTTTTGTTTTTTTCTATGTTCAAATGTCGTGCTTCCTTTGATAACACAACAGCTCACTTTCTTTTATAGTTCCAGGACATTTAATGAATGAGGAATGACCCATAAGCCCCTCCATTTAAGCCTATAAACTTAACCTTTTAAGTAAACTTCCAAAATTGCCCCTCCATTGGCCTTTAAAACTGACATCTTGTCTGATTATTTCGATCAGGTAAATAAAGCCATTTGACAAAACTTTCTTCTAGAGAAATGTTTCTCTATGTCTTACGAATCCAATGCTTCAAGAATCAGATCGATCCGAGCTCTATTGCTCAAGATATCTCCAAAATACTGAAGTTTGTTCTTCAGACCCGAGGCTGAACACTACACCTAACTTCCGACCAGAATTTGGATGTCTTAGAGGCTAAATTATAGCTCAGATTCTTCATAACATTTGTAGCTCCATGTCTCTAGTTTAATTTCCAAAAATAATCAGATCGATCGGAGCTCTACCAACCGAGATATATCGAAAAAACTGAACACTGTTCAAACTTTTACAACCGATCAGCTCACTTTGATCGGGTTGATCTTTTTCCATTTAATTCCAAAACCAATCTATATAGTATGAAAAGATAGAAAAATGTCTTAGGAATCTAACGCTTCAAAAATTGGCTCAATCGGAGGTCCACACAAAAAGTTATGGCCAAAAGAAGGAAGAGGGGTCAAAAACACAAAAGCAGACGATGATGTCAGCATAGATGAAGATGACGTGTAACATCCCGTTACCCATGTTAGGGCTAGAATTGTGAATTACGAGAATTTGATGAGAAATTAGGAAAATGCACATCATGCATTATTAATTGTGACATGCACATTTTGCGCTTATATGATTGTACATGCATTCCTTGACATTTTAGCACAATTGAATTATTAATTGTGATTAAAATGTGTTTTGGTGATTTTCATATTATTTAAGACATTTTGGAATTTTTAGTGAATTTTGTGAAAATATTGATTTATGGGCCAATTATATAGTGACATGTGGCAACATATAATTGGGACAAGTGGCTTTTATAGGCAGTTGACATATGGCAGACTAATGGTGTCAATTGGTTATTTGATTGTTCCATATGGCTTTATAGAGTTAGGACACTTGCAAGGCATGCAAAGTGTACGGATGCTTGGTGTTAAAATTGAACTAGTGCAAATGTTCTTCTCGGTGAAGAAACACTTGCCATCCGAACGCTAGTTCTGAACTTTTGATGCTTTGATCTGCTCTCCTTGCGGGATATTATAGCCAAATCAAGTAAGTTATTGTTGTAAATGATGTTTTTCAATGGAAATGTATGCATGCATGCGAGGTTGGAGAGGTTGGTTTCGGTATTGAACAGAGTGGATGATTGATTGAGAGTAGGAAATTGTTAGTACGATGTTGAATGAAATCTAGATTGGAAGATTTGTAAACACTCTATTGGGCTTTTGGGATAGTCGAAATGAACATGCAAACACTCTTCTCCGATGTTTATCAGTAGAAGTGGAACCGCATGTGTGAGGATCAGATTTTGATGTTTAAGAATGAATCTTGAGTTTGATCTTATGTAAATGTTTCGAACTGGGTTAGGAGTTTATTGGAGTGAAGTTTTAGAGATTGTTTTGGGTATAGAAGTGAGAAGTCTGGAAAAAGAAATCGGGGAAGACGAGTTGCAGAACCAGACGTCGCGACGTGTTTTTAATTTATTTGTCGCGACGTAGCTTATTTTGTTTATTCGTCATGACGCCCATTTTTCCTCCCATGACGCTCATTTTCTTCCTCGCTGCAACTTAGGTGACCCCCCCTTGAACTCGTCGCGGCGTACGTTGTAAAAATCCCGAGAAAATCAAAATTTTGGGCTGTTCGTCGCGACCTCATATTTTCCCCACGTCGCGACGAGGACCCATCTTTTGACAGCTCGAACATGCTTTCGTATTCTGACCATAACTTTCTCTATACTGATCCAATTTGGGTGATTCTTGATTCCCTGTAACCTAGAGACATAGGGATACAAATTTTATGAAGAAATAGAGTTTTAATTATGTCTCTAAGAGTTTCAAATTTTGGTTGGAAGTTGAGGTATAAATGTTTCTGGAACTTATGAACCATCTGGAATATTTTGAGGATATCTCTCGGTATACTTATCCAAATTAAACGATTTTAGTGTCCTTAGAAAGCTAAGAAATGGGGGAACAACTTTACAGAAGGAAGTTTTGTCTAATTTGGTCATTTACCTGACATAATTTAGTATGGAAAGTTGATCCGAATATGTTCTATAGGAAAAATCTGAAGTGGTCAATGAAGCTATGAGATTATTTGACATTGTTTGGTCCAATTCAATTGTAAGAATACATGGTATTAATGAGGGATTTGATTCCTAAATGATTTTTTGATAAGGATCGCATTATTGCACCCCGGAATTGTCATTGAACATGCATTGTGCATACATTCTATACATTGATATTTTTATGAAAGAACATTTGTGCAATTGTGCAAAGTGTGATATTTGTGAAAGTGTTTTGCCTATTTTAGAGGAGCATATCGGACGCCAATCGAACATTGCCGGACCATCCAGGCAATAGCTTATTGGAACATACTGTGAGTCAATCGAGATGATTTCCTAGGATTGATTTAATTTGATTTGTTTAAGCTTCCAATATTATTATATTGCTTGCGATTTGATTATGAATTCTGAACTTTAATTGTCCGAGAAGATCAATATTCGGGAATGCATTAGAAGTGCTTTGATTGTGACTTTGTTTGCTATGAAATTATGAACATTATTAGGAATGTTATGTGAATCCTCAACGAAAGTTGAATGCCGGACTTAGGTCCGATGATTATGAGTTTTGTTTGAGCATCCTATGTGATTGCCACATATGCCATATTCAGTTTTGATGCATTGGAAGTGTTCCAAATTGATGTGAAACCCCTATGATATGTGAATTCTCAACGTTTGTTGAATGCCGGACTTAGGTCCGATGATCACGAGTTTCTGATTGAATATCATATGTGATTGTCTGATATGGCATGATCAGTATTTGATGCATTTCATAAATGCATGTTCAGATAAAGGCATTATGACTTGAGTAGCCAGTATGAAGCCTTCCACGTAGAGCTTTGCTCCGTGATATATGTGTTTGCACGTAGAGCTATGCTCCGTGATTCTGTTCTGATTGAGCCCTATGGGCCAGTATTTGTATAAGTATGTGATAGGCACTCAGTCACAACAATAAGAACGAATGTGAGTCTCATGCATGTAGCATTCATGTAAGATTGAAATTCTTGAATGATTTGCAAAGTTGTAATGAGTGATCATATGTTATGCCTTGTTATGTGAGTGTCTGAAAAATAGTTATGTTCTTAATGAATATCTGTGATATATGTTGTTTGTAATCCGGTGAAATCATTAATGATGGTTCACTCGTTGAGTTGCAAAACTCATCAAAAATTGCAATGTGGCTTTTCGTGTTCGAGGAATTATTTCAGCTAGGCTAAATTGAGTATAGCCACTGAGGTCTATTATGGACTAGGGTGGGATCGGTTGCACTGCACATGTCTTCATTGATTTTTATTTTTGAATTATGTTCCGTAAGAATTGTACAAAGTGTATATATACGATTTGGTAAATGAAATGACTTCATGGTTTCAAGTGTTTTGTATCTAAAATGGGCCCAACTTTAAAGTTGAATACTAATGTTTGTAAAGATTGTATCTTAGAAATGGAAATGTTTTCAAATGACATGGGCCCAATTTGACTAGTATTTTCCGCTTGCATGTTCCTTATTTTAAAGAAACAAAAGTTTTGTAATAAATTTTGACCGAATGATCATTTTAATATGCCACCTCAAAGTGCGTACTCGGATATCACCATAGATGTGGGAATGCGTCTCTTGTGAGAGTGGGTTGTTAGATTTGGTATCGAGCCCGATTTAGTATCTTACATGGGCGATTTCGACATATGTGTTAAGTTACGTGCATTTTAATCATGTCATAAGCGAAGAGTAACCGATCCCCGTATAAGTTGCATTTATATGAGTCACATACATGAGTATTTGTTAAGTGTTTGAATTGATGGAATTAGTTGGAAGAATGATGATCCGTCGACTATGAGAAAATGAAAGTTTGTGGATATTTAGAAAGGAAAATAGTATATGGTTGGATATGACGAATAATGATGTAATATATTTGTATTGGTGGATGTATGACGGCATACGATATCGAGATTGTGTCTTGCAAGAGATATTCTGAATTTGCTTTAAATGTGAATACATTGTCTTGAATTGATTAAGGAAAGTAATGATATAAGGATGAATGACGATATTTAAAGTGTACAAGCCAAGTTGAAAGAAGTAAAATTTTTCTATGACTTTGAGAGGTCAAAGTTGGACTTGAAATGATTGTCAAATAAATATGATATGATTTATGTTTGACTATAAGAATATGTTGGTGGAATTGTGATCAGAATTTTAGGATGATTATGTATCGATAAGTCTGAATTGATGGTGAAAATACGTATGTATGACGATATAGTGGTAATTGGATGATGAGATACAGATAGTGAGAATTGTAAAAGTTGTCATGGTTTGGTTAAATTGTTATTTTGTGAGCACATATTAAGAATGGGATTACTATGACAAGTGTGAGAATCGAGCACATAAGAATTATATGAGTGGAGAGGATATAAGAAGCAATCTATGGGATATGAATAAATATTTAGTCATAGTTCCCATAATTTAACGTCTATGATGAATTAGAGTAATGAATGAAAGTGCTTATGGTTATCGATCGAGGATAGATTGAGAGTGTTAAAGATGATATTATGTGTGATGAAATCGAGGAAAAGAAGAAGGGCAAGATTGTGGCATAGTTCCCACGACCGAGGTTAGGTGAAAAAAGAAGAAGAGATAAGTGTTTTCCTAAATCAAATGAGATTAAGATATTCTGAGCATAAGTTGTTAATTAGTGAATTGTTTTAAATACACCTCTAGATGAGATGTGATGTTTATGAATAGTTGAAATGACCTTTTGGGGTACTAAGAATGTTTGATAAGCAATGATGGGAACAGTTGATTGATAAGGATTAGATGAACAATATAGTTGATCGTAGTAAGAAATCTTCTTTGCCAGAAGAAGTTCACCGAATATAGTTAAGTTGACCTAATGGTTTACTTTTAAGAATGAATGAAAATGGAATAAATTAAAAGAAGAATATTGGAGTTCTATGCCCAATGAAGACTTAAGCATAAGATGTAAAATATGCGACAGAGAGAGTGTATGTATTTTGTTTGAGGCAAAGTATCCAACTATGAGATTAGATTCTGAAATTTGAGGTGGCACTATTGCTAATATGAGGAGAACTTAGGCCCACATTACATTATATGAAAATATGCTCTAGGAATACAAATTGATTTGATGAGTATGTTGCCAATACAAGAAGTTAAATTTGTGAATGTATTGAAACCAGAGGAGAAACTAGTAAGAATGGTTCAACATTATATCAATGTGAAATCAGAGGAAATAATAGGAATGGAAGGATCATTCGAGAAAATAAGTCAATTGAGAAATTAACAAAATATGAGATAATTGTACGTCATTGGGGAATTAAGTGCGTAAGGAATTATGAGAACTAATGATGGGTATATAGAGTTTTGGCAATATTTGTTAGAGTTAACTTCACCCCTGAAAGTGTCATAGTATTGAAGAATAAAGTGATCCAATTTTGTTTGGATCAGTTAGTGACTGTGATTATAGATGATGTTTTTGAATGTATTTGAAGAGTTGAAAGGAATATTGTGCCTACTTAAGAAAATCTGTGGTTTTGAATGTATATGAAATTCTGTTTGTGCATTAAAGAGAAAGCTACGATAGCATATTTTGTTATTTGATACATATTATATAATGCATGTTCGATAAAGATGTTGTGATCGAGTAGCTACCTAAAAGAACTTTAAGCTCGTAATTCGCACGAGAGTTTTGCTCGTGATTCCTGCTTCGATCGAGCCTAATGGCCAGTTCATGTATCGGTATTTGAAAGGCACTCGATCACAACAAATAGTATCAAATTGGAGATTATGTAGTATTCAAAGATGTTTCACATCAGAAATTAAGATGCACTTGTTGTAGCATACCAAACTGATCTTGTATGCATAGAGGCAATTAAATTCTCATAAGTTGAATGTTTGACACATGATTTGAAATTTGTTGAAATAGCCAACGCTTTTAAGCTTGGAGACACTATATGTATAGTGAAACATTTTGGATTTTTTTATTAAGATAAATAAAGTTTGAGGTACTTATTGAGTTTGAAATAATTTTTGTGCGAGACTGTGATAATAGACAGAAGTATTGAAGGACTATGGGTATTCAAATGAATACTAATTTGGTAAAACTAGTGTACATATTTGTTGCTTGAACATAAAATTCAATAAAGGAATAGTACAAATTCAGATATTGTGGTTACTAAATCTAGTGCAATGAAGAGCATAGAATATTGAGTTGCCTTGTGGGCAAATCAAAGTACTATTAGCAAACGAATGTAAAATCAGTTTTGCATGAGCAGATAAGCAAAGCCCAACTTGAGGATTAAGAAATTTTGAATTTTATTGAGGAAATTGGAAGTCGATAATGAATATGAATTTTGAGTTGAACAGGGAAAGAGTACCATGTGATTGTAATATGAAGTTTGTGTGCACAGTAAAGATGATTGAGTAAAAGATTGTTAGAGATAGCATAAATAACAGCCTATGCTATACATCCTGGTAGGTATATGATGAAATAATGTCGATGGCTATCGATGTAAAAACAAGTGGTCACAGGAAATTGTTGCCAACAATCTTAACTGTTGGAGATACGTTTAAGGGTTATATTTTGGAGTTCATAGAAACATAAGGTCAATGCTTAGTTTTAATTGACTTGAGCACAACAATCAATATCACAGAGATATCATTTGAAGCTCATATAAGAGGTTACATGACAGAATTAGTCGACCACCTTTATATTTGGGTGAATAAGGCCTAAAAATAGTTTAAGGCTAGAAGTGATAGGAGACGTTTATGATAAGTGAAATTGATGTGTATTAGAATTAAGTGACTCAAGAAAGACGAATGAATTAGGTGGATCAACACCAAAGATTGGAATAAAGTGAGCTAGACACATGAGTTAAGTGTTTTAACACAAAAGAGATATGAAATATCAAGCAAGAGATGAATTGTTTTTTTATAGTATCACCTTGCCAAGGCATACTTAAGATAGAAAAAAAAAGGGTGAGTTAACTCGACATGAAATTGTCCATAGGAAAGTTTTATAAGAAAAAGGCTATTAACAAAGAGGACTTATATGCATTAAGTATGATGTGTGAGTATGATAAGAAATCATGATATGATCTGATCCAGATGTAATGTGGAACTAGAAGTGAAATTTTTGAATGATCTGAAATATATTGAGGAGACAAACAAGATTGCGTGATATCTGAATAAGTAACGGGAAAATCGATTGATTCCATTGACTAGTCAAGTAAAAGAAATCGTTCGAGTGATAGTACCAAAAAAAGGGAAAAGGTAGAGCGTATGATGAAAACACTTACCCCTACCTGTTTGATTAATCAGGTAAGAATTTCGAGGACGAAATTTTGTGTTAGGAGGGGAGAGTTGTAACATCCCATTACCCATGTTAGGGCTAGAATTCTGAATTACGAGAATTTGATGAGAAATTAGGAAAATGCACATCATGCATTATTAATTGTGACATGCACATTTTTGCACGTTTATATGATTGTACATGCATTCCTTGACATTTTCAGGTACAATTGAATTATTAATTGTGATTAAAATGTGTTTTGGTGATTTTGATATTATTTAAGACATTTTGGAATTTTTAGTGAATTTTGTGAAAATATTGATTTATGGGCCAATTATATAGTGACATGTGGAAACATATAATTGGGACAAGTGGCTTTTATAGGCAGTTGACATATGGCAGACTAATGGTGTCAATTGGTTATTTGATTGTTCCATATGGCTTTATAGAGTTAGGACACTTGCAAGGCATGCAAAGTGTACGGATGTTTGGTGTTAAAATTGAACTAGTGCAAATGTTCTTCTCGGTGAAGAAACACTTGCCATCCGAACGCTAGCTCTGAACTTTTGATGCTTTGATCTACTCTCCTTGCGGGATATTATAGCCAAATCAAGTAAGTTATTGTTGTAAATGATGTTTTTCAGTGGAAATGTATGCATGCATGCGAGGTTGAAGAGGTTAGTTTCGGTATTGAACAGAGTAGATGATTGATTGAGAGTAGGAAATTGTTAGTACGATGTTGAATGAAATCTAGATTGGAAGATTTGTAAACACTCTGTTGGGCTTTTGGGATAGTCGAAATGAACATGCAAACACTCTTGTCCGATGTTTATCAGTAGAAGTGGAACTGCATGTGTGAGGATCGGATTTTGATGTTTAAGAATGAATCTTGAGTTTGATCTTATGTAAATGTTTCAAACTGGGTTAGGAGTTTATTGGAGTGAAGTTTTAGAGATTGTTTTGGGTATAGAAGTGAGAAGTCTGGAAAAAGAAATCGGGGAAGACGAGTTGCAGAACCAGACGTCGCGACGTGTTTTTAATTTATTCGTCGCGACGTGTAGCTTATTTTGTTTATTCTTCGCGACGTCCATTTTTTCCTCGCCGCGACGTTCATTTTCTTCCTCGCCGTGACTTAGGTGACGCCCCCTTGAACTCATCGCGGCATACGTTTTAAAAATCCCGAGAAAATCAAAATTTTGGGCTGTTCGTCGCGACCTCATATTTTCCCCACGTCGCGACGAGCACCCATCTTTTGACAGCTCGAACATGCTTTCGTATTTTGACCATAACTTTCTCTATACTGATCCAATTTGGGTGATTCTTGATTCCCTGTAAACGAGACATAGGGATACAACTTTTATGAAGAAATAGAGTTTTAATTCTGTCTCTAAGCCTTTCAAATTTTGGTTGGAAGTTGAGGTATAAATTTTTCTAGAACTTATGAACCGTATGGAATATTTTGAGGATATCTCTCGGTATACTGATCCAAATTAAACGATTTTAGTGTCCTTAGAAAGCTAAGAAATGGGGGAACAACTTTACAGAAGGAAGTTTTGTCTAATTTTGTCATTGACCGGATCTAAATTAGTTTGGAAAGTTGATCCGAATATGTTCTATAGGAAAAATCTGAAGTGGTCAATGAAGCTCTGAGATTATTTGACATTGTTTGGTCCAATTCAATTGTAAGAATACATGGTATTAATGAGGGATTTGATTCCTAAATGATTTTTTGATAAGGATCGCATTATTGCACCCCGGAATTGTCATTGAACATGCATTGTGCATACATTCTATACATTGATATTTTTATGAAAGAACATTTGTGCAATTGTGCAAAGTGTGATATTTGTGAATGTGTTTTGCCTATTTTAGAGGAGCATATCGGACGCCAATCGGACATTGCCGGACCATCCAGGCAATAGATTATTGGAGCGTACTGTGAGTCAACCGAGATGATTTCCTAGGATTGATTTAATTTGATTTGGTTAAGCTTCCAATATTATTATATTGCTTGCGATTTGATTATGAATTCCGAACTTTAATTGTCCGAGGAGATTAATATTCGGGAATGCATTAGAAGTGCTTTGATTGTGACTTTGTTTGCTATGAAATTATGAACGTTATTAGGAATGTTATGTGAATCCTCAACGAAAGTTGAATGCCAGACTTAGGTTCGATGATTATGAGTTTTGTTTGAGCATCCTATGTGATTGCCATATATGCCATATTCAGTTTTGATGCATTGGAAGTGTTCCAAATTGATGTGAAACCCCTATGATATGTGAATTCTCAACGTTTGTTGAATGCCGGACTTAGGTCCGATGATCACGAGTTTCTGATTGAATATCATATGTGATTGTCTGATATGGCATGATCAGTATTTGATGCATTTCATAAATGCATGTTCAGATAAAGGCGTTTTGACTTGAGTAGCCAGTATGAAGGGCTTTCACGTAGAGCTTTGCTCCGTGATATATGTGTTTGCACGTAGAGCTATGCTCCGTGATTCTGTTCTGATTGAGCCCTATGGGCCAGTATTTGTATAAGTATGTGATAGGTACTCAGTCACAACAATAAGAACGAATGTGAGTCTCATGCATGTAGCATTCATGTAAGATTGAAATTCTTGAATGATTTGCAAAGTTGTAATGAGTGATCATATGTTATGCCTTGTTATGTGAGTGTCTGAAAAATAGTTATGTTCTTAATGAATATCTGTGATATATGTTGTTTGTAATCCGGTGAAATCATTAATGATGGTTCACTCGTTGAGTTGCAAAACTCATCAAAAATTGCAATGTGGCTTTTCAGGTTCTGAGGAATTATTTCAGCTAGGCTAAATGGAGTATAGCCACTGAGGTCTGTTATGGAGTAGGGGTCGGGATCAGTTTGCACTTGCACATGTCTTCATTGATTTTTATTTTTGAATTATGTTCCGTAAGAATTGTACAAAGTGTATATATACGATTTGGTAAATGAAATGACTTCATGGTTTCAAGTGTTTTGTATCTGAAATGGGCCCAACTTTAAAGTTGAATACTAATGTTTGTAAAGATTGTAGCTTAGAAATGGAAATGTTTTCAAATGACATGGGCCCAATTTGATTAGTACTTTCCGCTTGCATGTTCCTTATTTTAAAGAAAAAAAAGTTTTGTAATAAATTTTGACTGAATGATCATTTTAACATGCCACCCTCGCGGGGTGCGTACTCGAATATCACCATAGATGTCGGGTACGTGTCTTGTGAGAGTGGGGTGTTACATGACGTCATCACAGACGAAGATGACGTCATCACAGACGAAGTGACGTCAGCACAGACGAAGATTCGTCTATGATGACATCATCACAGACGAAGATGACGTCATTACAGACGAAGATGAAGATTAACTTTGTCTGACCTTTTTCTCCAAAATATCTCCACTTAGAAAGATCATAACTTTCCCGTCAGAATTCCAAATTAGACACGGTTTGATTCCTTTGAAATCTAAGAGAAAAATATACAACTTTCCAGAAGGGAATTTTGCCAAAATCTATCTTTAACAATCCCAAAATTCCCCCTAAAATCAGAAGATAAGACTTTCATTCCTACACCAACACTGCACCCAATTCTTCACTTCATGAAAATATTTGAGACTCTTAGGCACATAATTGAAATTCAATGTCTTCTTACAAAATGTAGCCATATATCTCTAATTTAATCCAAATTAAGAATCATCTCATTTTGATTACTAGAGAAAACGTTGTGGCTAAAAGACTGAAGCATATTCAGTGAACATTTTTCAGATCACTACCAATCTTTCCTCTAACTCTTTCCTTATCACAACTCATACCAAGATCACTCTTTCTACTCTCTTGTCCAATATTTTCATGCTTTATATCAATAGAAAGATAAAACAACTTCTACAATGTTCATAAAGAACTCCAAAGTAACTTCACCCTCTAGTTAAGTCAATTTTTCAATCAAAGTTTCTGCCATGTTAGCAATCACCTAAGCAATATCCAAACTTCAATTTATCATAACTTCTTGCCCCAATATCGAAAAATTGCATACTTTATGGCGTTAGAAAGATGGAAACATGAGCTACAACTTTCATTAAGACCACTTTGGCCAAATATATCTAGATCAGTACAGATTTTCCATTGAAGTTTCTAAACACCATTCCAACCCATCAACTTCACATATCAAAACATCACCACAAACTCTTCAACTAATTCCTCTCAAACACAATACACACAAATCTATACACAATTGATATTCATACACAATTGATCTTTCATATCCATATATAAATCCATATCTCATTAACATCATAAGATGAACGTTTATAAAATTAAATGGCATTCCAAGCCATATTACAACATCAGTATTCAAGTCCAAGTACAAAAGATACAAAACTCCATCATTCTCCACATATGACTGAAATCTTATTCTTACAATAATCTAACTTAAAACACCACATGCATAACCAAACAAATTGTCTTTACTTTCTAATTTCTTCAAAATTTTACACTTTTACTTTCTATTTCTTGATTTCAACTTCCATTTCAATCCACTCATCCACTTGAACTTTCTTAACCCATACAAATCTATTTGAAACCCAAATTTTTGAAATCAAACAAATCTTTTCTCATCAATTTCCTTAAGGCAAAAATATCTATAACTCCATTCATATACAAAAACTCTTATCAAATTTTCATTTTCATATTTCTAATTTCCACTAAAAGATCAGGGTCCAACAATTATTCATTAGATCAGTTGGCTCAGAGATATGTGGATGAAGTTGTGAGGTTACACGGGGTTCCAGTGTCTATAGTATCAGACAGGGATCCTAGATTTACCTCGAGATTTTGGGGTAGTCTACAGACAGCTTTGGGTACCAAGCTGAATTTCAGTACAGCCTTTTATCCTCAAACAGATGGTCAGAGCGAGAGAACGATCAAGACTGTCGAGGATATGCTCAGAGCTTGTGTTTTGGAGTTTCAGGGAGCATGGGATAAGTATATAATTTTGATTGAATTCACCTACAATAATCAGTATCATAGCAGTATTGGTATGGCTCCATATGAGGCGTTGTACGGTAGAAAGTGTTGTTCGCCTATATATTGGGATGAAGAGGGTCTACAAATTATCGAGGGCCCAGAATTGATTCAGGATATAGTTGATAAGGTTAAATTGATCCGTAGCAGAATTAAAATGGCACAAGATAGACAGAAAAGCTATGTGGATCAACACAGGCAAGATATGGAGTATCAGGTTGGTGACAAGGTATTTCTGAGAGTATCACCTTGGCGAGGTGTCTTGAGATTTGGCAAGAAGGGTAAGTTAAGTCCGAGGTATATTGGTCCATTTGAGATCATTGAGAGAATTGGACCATTGGCTTATAAGTTAGCCTTACCTTCGGAAATGGCTTAGATTCATAAGGTGTTCCATGTGAGTATGCTTAGGCGATATCGGTGGGATCTAACTCATGTGATACCGACTCAGGAGATTGAAGTCTCTAGTAATCTGAGTTATGTTGAGGAACCTGTGAAGATAATTGGCTATCAGAATAAGCAATTGAGGACCGAGTGATCCTTATAGTGAAAATCCTTTGGAAGAATCATTCAAGTGAAGAAGCCACATGGGAAACGGAGGAGCACATGAGGGATCAGTACCCCTACCTATTTGATCATTTAGGTAAGAATTTCAAGGATGAAATTTTTGTTAAGAGGGGAGAGTTTTAACATCCCGTTACCCATGCTAGGGCTAGAATTGTGAATTTTGATAATTCGGTGAGAAATTAGAAAAATGCACTTCATGCATTATTCTTGAGCATGATTTTTGAACATTTATATGATTGTACATGCATTCCTTGACTTTTCCAGGTACAATTGAGTTGTTATTGCGATTAAAATGTGTTTTGGTGATTTTGGTATTAATTAGGATATTTTGGAATTTTTAGTAAATTTTGTGAAAAAAAAATTTGATTTATGGGCCAATTATATAGTGACAGGTGGCAACATATAATTGGGACAAGTGGCTATTATAGGCAGATGACAAATGGAAAATTAATGGTGTCAAATGGCTATTTAATTGTTACATATGGCTTTATATAATTAGGAAACTTGTAAGGCATGCAAAGTGTACGGATGCTTGGAGTTAGAATTGAGCTAGTGCAAATGTCCTTCTCGGTGAGGAAACACTTGCCATCCGAACACTAGTTCTGAAACTTTTGATGCTTTGATCTGCTCTCCTTGCGGGATATTATAGCTAAATCAAGTAAGTTATTGTTGTAAATGATGTTTTATTGTGGAGATGAATACATGCATGTGAGGTTATGGGAGCAAAGTTTCGGTGATGAATGAACTAGATGGTCGAATCTGTGAAATAGGAATGTGTTTAGCAAAGTATGAAATGAGATCTGTTTTAATTGAAATGAGTTACAGAAGAGTGCCTGAAAATCTATGAATGCATTTACACTCTGTTCAGGTTTTGAGATAGTCGAAATGGACATGCATACATTCTTGTCCGATGTTTATCAGTAGAAGTGAAGCTACATGTGTAAGGATCGGATTTTGATGTTTTAAGTTAATCTTGAGTTTGATCTTATGAAAATGTTTTGAACTGGATTAGGAGTTAATGGGAGTAAAGTTTTAGAGATTGTTTTGGGTATAGAAGAGAAAAGTCTAGAAAAAAAATTCGGGGAAGACGAGTTTCAGAACCAGACGTCGCGACGTCCATTTTCTTCCTCGCCGCGACGTCCAATTATGTTCTCGACGCGGCTCATTCTTAATTGCACACCGCGACGTAGAAGACCCCCCCCCTTGAACTCGTCACGGCGAACGTTGCAAAAATCCTGAGAAAAACTGAATTCTGGGTTGTTCGTTGCGACGTCACTTTTTGTCCTCGTCGCGACGAGCACCCATCCTTTGACTACTCGAACATGCTTTATTATTTTGACCATAACTTTCTCTATACTGATCCAAATTGGGTGATTCTTGCTTCTGTGTAAACTAGAGACATAGGGATACAACTTTTATGAAGAAATAGAGTTTTAATTCTGTCTTTAAGATTTTCAATTTGTTTTTGGAAGTTGAGGTATGAATTTTACTGGAACTTATGAACTGTCTATAATATTTTGAGGATATCTCTTGGTATACTGATCCAAATTAAATGATTTTTATGTCTTTAGAAAGATAAGAAATGGGAGAAAAACTTTGCAGAAGTAAGTGTTTTCCAATTTGTTCATTTATCTTATCTGATTTAGTATGAAAAGTTGACCCAAATGTGTATTATAGGAAAAATCTGAAGTGGCCAATGAAGCTATGAAATTATTTGACATTGCTTGGTCCAATTCAATTATAAATATTCATGGTATTAATGAGGGCTTTGATTCCTAATGATTTTTGATAAGGATCGCATTATTGCAACTCGGAATTGTCATTGAACATAGATTGTGCATACATTCTCTATATTAATATGCATAATAGAACATTTGTGCAATTGTGCAAAGTGTGATATTGTGAATGTGTTTTGACTATTTTAGAGGAGCATATCGGATGCAAATCGGACATTGCTGGACCATCCAGGAAATAATTTATTGGAGCATACTGTGAGCCAATCTAGATGATTTCCTAGGATTGATTTAATTTGATTTGTTTAAGCTTCCAATATTGTTATATTGCTTGTGATTTGATTATGAATTTCGGAATTCAATTGTCCGAGGAGATCAACATTCGGGAATGTATTGGAAGTGCTTTAATTGTGACTTTGTTTGTTATGGAATTCTGAACGTTATTCTGAATGTTATGTGAATTCTCAACGATAGTTGAATGCCGGACTTAGGTCCGATGAATATGAGTTTTGTTTGAGCATCCTATGTGATTGCTATATATGTCATATTTAGATTCGATGCATTTTAAAAAATCCATGCTCAGATAAAGGCGTTGTGACTTGAATTGCCCGTATGAAGCGCTTCCACATAGAGCTTTGCCCCGTGATATATATGTGTGCACGTACAGTTATGCTCCGTGATTCTGTTCTGAATGAGCCCTACGGGCCAGCATTTGTATAAATAGGTGATAGGCATTCAGTCACAATAATAAGAACGAATGTGATATGCATATATATTTGCTTTATATGATCTATTTGGCAATGATTGAAGGTTATACCCTATTGTGTGAGTTTTGAATCATAAATGTATCTGTTTATGAATGTTTGTGTAATATATGATGTGTGCTTATGATCCGATGAATTCATCAATGATGGTTCACTCATGGAGTTTGTAAAACTCATCAAAATTGCAATGTGGCTTTTTAGGTACGAGTCAGGAGACCTAGTTCCTTAGTCAGGACTTAAGGAATCTTTTGGATAGAGATATGGCTCAGAGGTTTGTCAGCAAACATCAGAAGTGCTCTAGCTTTTTTTTTTGTAATGTTGCTGGAATTTGTATAAACTTTTATAAATAGCTTTTTGGTGGTATCAGTGTAAACTTTATGAATGAATGGATTTGAATGGTTTTAAAAATTTAGTGACTTTGAGTGTGTTAGATGATGCCATGTGTAGGTTGGATTGCCATGTGTAAGTCGGATATGTTTTGCTTCAACATACCATTATCATAAGGTATGTATTTGAATGTCCTTCGGGTGTTCGGGTATTTGCCTTATGGTAGTGGGATGTTGCAACTTACTTAGCTTGATAACCTTCCTTAAAGCCAAGTGGGGAATCTTATTAGACTTTGATAATTCAAGCTCCAATAAGCACAGAATTAATTCAATCTCACTGGAATTAATTCTAGCTTATTAACTAAATGTCATTTCACTAAAGACAATTAGTTGAACTCTTGAATTATTAAATATTATGAGAATATGACCAATTGCAAACCCTATTTAGAACCTTATTATAGCCATCCGCACAACAAAGGGTAAAATTACCGTTTTGCCCTTATGTTGATTTTTCTTTTTAGATCTCTCATTTTACTTTATATGATGATTAACACATAAGATCTCATCTCAGTGTTAAGACTTGATGGGTAGATAGTCCATCAAACTACTGGCGCCAGTTTAATCACCAAATCTCCTTAAAATATCTAGAAGAGATGATAACACTATAAACTCTTTATTTGAGTGAATGTTCCCTGATACATGTTTCAATTAATAATTCCAACATGCAAACACTGGATTAATACTATGTAAAAATCCATTCCGATCATATCAAGAATTATAATGAAACATATATGAGTTCACCACTCATCAAGATTATGGTTCATAATAAGTGAATGCTTAAGTTGTATGTTTTAAGATTAAAGTAACGGCCCACTTTATTATTGAAAACATACTTAATTCCAGATTCATTTAATAGTGCCATTATTGATAGTCAACTACTATCATAATATGAAACTCATCATTCCCTTGAAGTAAACTCCTTTACTTATATGGAGATAAATTACAACACTACAGTCTAAACCATAATCAAGCGACCAACTTGATTATTCAACTGTGAATCAATTAATTCAGATTCTAATAATATACATGTTTTCCATACATCTCTATGTATATGTATATTACTTACAAAAGAATCTTGGTACCTTATGACCAGATATATAATGCTCATACAGATAAAACCAAACTCCTTTGTTTTATTAATAATAAATATTTTCATTACAAAGTTGTAACTGAAGAAGATAAAGTTACATGTAAATAAACTTGCTTTCCAGGGCACTATGTTTACATAACTCCAACACTCGGGTCGTCTCACTTAATCGGAACCTAATCAAATGGACCTAAGCTCGCCTATATGTCATAAAGTGCAAGCGAAGTTAGTAAGGAAAGGGGCGTTTTGTTTTTTGAAAACATTAACTACACTAAAATGAATTGTGAAAAGTATTTTTTTGGTTTTTCGAAAAGAAAATGAAAAGATTAAAACAAGTGATAAAATCCCCTTGAAAATGAGCTTTGGCTATCATCGTTACAAACTAATTTGATGGGATTAAAAATCACTAAGTTTGAATGGTAAACCTTAAAGGACTCTCTTTAAGTCCAGGGTCTTGATTAATGAACTCCATTTCTCAAGACCCCATTAAACGCTCTTAAGCCTTAGAACCTCAAAGGACTCTTTAAGTCCAGGATCTTGATCAATGAACTCCATTGCTCAAGATCCCGTTAAGCGCATCTTAGTGTGTGCGGTGGATTAAAAATCACTAAGTTTGAAATGATAAACCTTGAAGGACTCTCTTTAAGTCCAGGATCTTGATCAATGAACTCCATTTCTCAAGATCCCATTGAGCGCTCTTGAGCCTCAGAACCTTAAAGGACTCTTTAAGTCCAGGATCTTGATCAATGAACTCCATTGCTCAAGATCCCGTTAAGCGCATCTTAGTGTGTGCGGTGGATTAAAAATCACTAAGTTTGAAATGATAAACCTTAAAGGACTCTCTTTAAGTCCAAGATCTTGATCAATGAACTCCATTTCTCAAGATCCCATTGAGCGCTCTTGAGCCTTAAAACCTTAAAGGATTCTTTAAGTCTAAGGCTTTAATCAATGAACTCCATTGCTTAAAATCTTATTAAAAACATCTTAGTGTGTGCGGTGGATTTGCCAATGCAATGGGTCAAATGAAATCTAGCATCAACTCAATATCAAACACAACTAGGCAGATAAAAGAGAATTAACAAGATCACGAGTTGACATATATGAGACTTCATATATTTAAGCACAGAATTCTACATAAACAAATCCACAACACCTTACATTGTTCAAAGCTTAATTAAACTCTAATTAAGCAAATCTAACTACAAAGCAATAAACCCCAACTCGGATGTTCATAATAAAATAGTTAAACGTGACAATGTAAACAACTAATCCAAACAACACATTAAATGTCCAACATTTAATTAAGCTATAATCGAGTAGCTTCACTACAAGTTACAAATCCTAGACCTAGGCATTCATAAATCATAGCTAAACTACGGATTAAGCTACTCCCCTTTGAAGCTCGGTGAACTCCAACCATCACTGCATCTTCAGGAGAAAATGAATGCCTAACCATGCATTGTAACTAGAAACTTCACAACTCGTGACAAATCCAAGCTACCCATGATGGAGTCGTCGGTGAAAATGGAAAAGAAAACCTATGTCAAATTGTCCCCAGGGAACCCTTGGTGGTACACGTGAGTGCTTCCTCTTCTTCTCTCCTCACTCTTCGGTCTCCTTTTTCTCCCCAAATGAATGTCGATCCCCCAAAAAGATGATTGCTCTAACCTAATTCACCAAGATTTAAAGGATGGGTCAAGGGCTGGGTCGGTACAGTGAGAGAATTTTCTATTTGGAGTTCGGGTATTCGTCTGCACGTCGCGACGAGTGAATTATTTGACGTCACGACGTGTTGTTGCTCGATCATACGCCGCGATGAAAGAATTGTTTGACGTCGCGACGTTCTTTCTTCTAGATACGCCGCGACGTGTTACTTGGTTGGCATCATGGCGTGCTGCTTGTAGCACGTCGCGGCGTGCGAATTTTTTCATGTGCCGCGACGTGCTGACTCTTCGGATGCTTTTGACTCTTCTTTTCCCCTACAATATGAAACAACAATTTGCAGTATCAATTGTCCTTGGAAAAATTATGATGGAATTAATGTCAATTTGTGATAATTTTACTATCAAATTGTATAAAGTGTAAGCTCACTATAAGGGACTAATTAAAGCACGAAATCATAAATTAAAAGTCAAAAAGCACATTAAAAACTATGAAAGTGTAGCCAATTTATATAATAAACTTGGGCTCAATCAAATTCCCCCATACTTAGACCTTTGTACTCCTGGACAAAGTTTATAAGATTCAAAAAGATACAAGTGTAAAAGAAAATCCGCCCATGCTCAAAACAATAATAGGAAATTGACACAATTCACTTCCTCATAATTCGATTAAAGCAAATTGAAAGAGTGCTAATAAAACAAACACTAAAAGAATTTAATCCAAGAGATTGGAAAAAAAAGATTTCACTCAAGATAAATTGTTTGCTCTCACCTCACTTGTGTTTAAGGATATTTTCACTCTCAATCTGCTTAATCCATACTCTACCATAAGCTTGTATCAGCTTTATTTCTCCACTACAAGAACTATGATTTTTAAAGATCAAGATGACTTTCCAGGGTTGTAATATGTGGAGGGCTAGATGAATGGATGGAATGAACGAAAGAAAAGGTATGAATACATGCACTAAAATTTTGAATGGATGTCAACAGTTGAACTAATAATGACTTTTTTTTCTTTCTTTTTCTATTTCTTTTTAGAACACACTTTTTCTGTTCCTCTTTTTTTTTTAACACAATCTTTTTGGATTTTTTATTTTATTTTTTTTTGAAAAGGAAATGCAAATTAAACTAATGACATCATATCAAATGCGTGCAAGTGCTCATACATAACAAGGCTCAATGGGCTAGCAAGGGATAAGTGTTTATGGGACTGTGTTTGGGAAAAGGGTTAAAGAAAGAATGTCTCTATCACATCAAAAAAATTCTAGTCCATAAAACTTTGATTAAGAATTGAAACAAGTTCTAGAGAGATGTGAAATAAGTAGATGCACACAATATTGAAGAAAAAATTAGGCTCAAATATCGTTCCAACAAAGGTAATATCTCAATGGACAATCTCAAGTCTCAAAAACATAAAGTGCTACTTTGTTAGCATGCCTTCATTCACTTTGTATTGAAAACATCAAAAGTAAAATTAGCCAAGACCAATTATCATTAAAAGAATGGAAGGTATTTTCATAAACTCAAGTACCACTTTGAAACTTATAAGGTCTTTGAAAAACAAAAGTTACAAAAGTCTCGTGTGGAAGAAGTTGGAATTGAGGAAAAAATTTGTCACAAGCATTCTGTAAAAAGCGTGGACGTCACGACACGCAGCATGCACGCTGCGGCTTGTGTGCGTGAATCACTAGCCTCGCTGCGGCGTGTGATATGTCGCCGCGGCGAGGAGCAGCAAAATGGTAGAAAAAATATGCACCAAGTTTAAAAATGTGAAACATGATGCAAGGTTGGCTAACACAAACATAAGAAGTGTCAAATAGGCATGCAACAAGAGAAATAAAAATGTGAACAACTCCCCCACACTTAAGCAACACATTGTCCTCAATGTAGAACAAGGATAGCTAAATCATAAGGTAAAAAAGCACAAAGGACAATTCAACACAACAAAAGGAGGGCAAGAGACAGAACTCAAAGTGGAAATTATTGAATTGAAAGGGTGCTAATTAAACTAAAAGCTAAATTATGTTCCTACTAGGCTGTTTCTCCATGACACCTACTTAACAAACAAATGCATCAATATATGTCACGAGCAATCACAAGGCATAAGTAAGTAAACAAGTGAAGGAAAGAAACAACCTGGGAGTCATGGAGGTTTTTTTATTCTCCCGATTAACCTTCGACAGATGGCCATGGTGTGGCGAAATAACTTCATCCATCCGCATGTCCATGTCAGCCTCCACTATGCCAGATTCACCTGAAATGATTGTCGTAAAAAAGTAAGAGTTAGGCTTAGCGAACTTCCACAGAAGGTGTAATATGTAAATTGCTAACTATCAAAAGAGAAGGAAAACTAACAATGAGAATGAAGCTAAACTATTTAGAATGCGAACTGAAAGAAAAGACTCCTAACTTCACTTAGCAACAAAATGACAAAAAATAACTTAGAGAACCAATTCGTGGTTCCCCGACAACGGTGTCATTTTGATCGCGGCTCTGTTGATTTGACCTTAAGATCAATCCTTGGAAACCAGTCAAACCTGCAATTTACTTCGAGATTTTGGAGGAGCCTGCAATTTACTATAGGGACTAAGTTGAACTTTAGTACAACGTTTCATCCTCAGACAGATGGGCAGAGTGAGAGGACAATTAAGACGATTGAGGATATGCTCAGGGCTTGTGTATTGGAGTTTAGAGAAGCTTGGGATCAATATATTGCATTGATAGAGTTTGCCTATAATAATCATTATCACAGTAGTATCATAATGGCACCGTTTGAGGCACTGTATGATAAAAAATGTCTGTCGCCATTATATTAGGATGAAGAGGATTTGAGAATGGTAGAAGGCCCAGAGTTAATACAAGACACAGTGGGCAAGGTGAAGTTGATCCGAAGCCGAATTAAAGCGGCTCCCGATTGACAGAAGAGCTATGTGGATCAACACTGACGTAAAATGGAATACAGTGTGTTAGGCCCCAAATTTGTTTTCTTGAAGTTATTAAGTATGAATTTATTTGATTTATGATTTATGGCATAGTTTGATTTTATTGAAAGTATTAGTGGAAAATTTGGATTTAATTGAGTTTAGTAAGGCATAAATGTTTATGGAAGAGTAAAAATGTTTAAGGGCAAAATGGTCAAGGCACTTGAGTTAGGATGTTTAAGGCTAAGCAAAGGAGGGCATTTTAGTCTTTGTATCTCCTTGTAGGTTTAAGGAGTTAAAGGAATAGAGGAAAAGAAAAGAAAGAAAGAAGAAATAGAAAGAAGAAGAGAAGAAACGAAGAAGAGAGTCGGCAGAGAGAGGAGAAGAAGAAGAGAAAAAGAGAAAGCTTAAGTTTGTAGATCTCGACAGATTTCAAGCATTCTTAAGGTAAGTTATACTCTTCTACTCTTGTTTAGGCTGAATCAAACCCTAGTTGTGCTTGGTATGTGGTAGAAATCGTTGGTTTAGGGTTTATGGTGAACTTTGGTAGATTTGCATGGGTTGTTGTTTTGTTGATGTTTTTGGTGTTAGAATGAGTTTAGAATGGAAGTATAGAGCTTGATTAAAAGGGTTAGATGTGTTGTAGTACAGAAAGGGAAGGTTTTAAGGTTAAAAATGGCGGAAATCTGGGTCGGGAGTCGTCTCTCTCGTCACGCCGCGGCGTGTAGAAGGCCGCACACCGCGACGTGCAGAAGGGCCGCACGTCGAGACGTGCCGAGCTGCACGCCGCGACATGCTGAGGAAGGGCCGCAGACCGCGACGTGCCAGGCCGCTCGTCGGGACGAGCGGGCCTCGTCGCGGCGAGCCCAGTTTTTCCAACAGATGTGTTTTTAGTGTTTTGATCATATCTTTTGCTACAGAAGTCCTTTTGAGGTGATTTTTGAGGCGTTGTAAACTAGAGACATAGAGCTACAAGTCTTGTGAAGTGATGAAGTTCTGAATCAGTTTCTAAGAATATGAAATTTTAGATGGAAGTTAAGAATGGAACTATTGTTTCAGTATGAGTTATTGAATGGGATTTTGGTTCTTATTTTAGGAGATCAAGTGAGGCAAGAGGATCAAGTGCGTCAAGAGGAAACTCATTCCTAGGCAAGAAAAAGCAAGGAAATCAGGTGGGTTCATATTTATAATAAAGTAAATAAGTCACTCATTGTTTAATTCAAATCAAGAAAGAATTAATGCATTTGAATTTGCATCATCCACGATTGCATTACATATTATTATGAATAATTATATTCTGCTATGTGATATGCATTCATGATCATTACCAAGATTTTTACAAAGGGGTGTTCTCATTTCACGAATACAAGTACATGAAATCATGTTTTACGAATATATGACAAGCAAGATTACAAGCAAGTTTACAAGCAAGTGCCAGTTTGGCAAACAAGTTTACAAGAACATGAATCATGCATGTTTATGTGGGTTTGAGGTGTCCCTCACGAATAGTCAAGTGCACATTGACTCATGAAAAGGTTTCTCCCGCCTGCCCGACTGTGGCATAGGGTTTCTCACAAGGATTCCCTCACGAAACTACGTATACACATCAACATTTCGATGGCATGTGTAGTACATCACGAACTAGGGACTGTAGGAAAATCCCGGGATGTACATCACATATACAAGGTGCGGAAAACAAAAATTTTTGTCACCGGGACCTTCCCGAAGGCCAGGATCTATGTGTCGGTATGAAGACTCAAACCTGAATAGCCAATAGAGACTATCTCTAAAGGTATCCACGCAGAGATCAGAAAATATAACCGGGACAAACCCCTTTGACCCGGGAATAGCTAGAACAAATTAAAGGCTGCTAGACCCTACCTCTGTCCTTGGAGAGCTTAAGAAATCGATGGAGAGAAGGGATGAAGCTTGGAGATGAAGCCTTGATGATCGATGATGGAGAGTGAGAGCATAGGTTTTAAACTCTTTAAAAACCTTTCCTTCCTCTCTTTCAAAGACCAACGATTCTTCTCATCTTCATTTCTTCAGATGTCTTTTTCAAAGACAAAAGAAGAAGATGGTCTCCAGTATATTTCCAAGAGAGAAGACAAGATAGGCTTATCTTTTTGCCTTTTTGTCTTTTAGCCATTAAATGCCTTTTAATGACTAAGCATAAGGAAACTTCTAAGTTCTTCTCCTCTCTTCCACGTAAATGTTATATATATATATTTATTAATTAATTCTTTAATTAATTAATTATATATATATATAAAAATAATAATTGTGAAGTGGTCCAACACACTGGGTCGGTCCTACCGACTATCGGTCCCGATCATCAAAAAGCTCCGGAAACCTTTCTTAGCAATATCGATGTCGCGATCTCATCGGGACATATCTCGATCACATCGGGATCCATTTAATCCTAATACTCTCCATAATTGGAACTCTGTCCAATACTATTTTACGGATTCTCTGAAACACTTTTATGCGTGTGACCCTTTAGGTTCCCGGTTATGTTGGCCACTTAGATTAACAATTAATCTGAGCAAGTCATGAGTGGCGTCTAGCAACACATCATGACCCCCAATTGACCAGAAAGTAATTGGTTTGATGAATTCATCACGAACCAGATCACGAACCCTTCCATAGACAATTACCGTGCAATTCGTCCTTTCACCATCCTATACCCCACTTGGTTATGAGTATGGTCAAAGTGTCAACTCTCACTAGACCGAGTCTAGCCCAGTGATATTAGTTCTCGCCTGGGACTCATTACTCTATATGTCAATGAGGACACTCTTCATGACATATTTGTTGGCCACCTTACAAGTAATGATCCCGACAAGAGGCCATGGGTATCTCTTACGCTAATCCGTAGTGGTGAATCCTTTATTGGCTACTCAATTACCTTGAATACCTCAAGTTGCACCCAAGCACCACCCTATGAGCGACCTCTCGAAGGCAACAAGGAATGGAGTCAAAGACGTAATCAAGATTCAAGATATCCTCGAGTACCTCAAGTCTAAGGATACTTGCACCATTCTATGATGAGATTATCACCGACACTAGAAGAAGATATCCATGTGATGATCTCATGGCAGGTCATCCAATGTACTTACTACCGCTAGTAATCATCCACATGTCAACTCTAAATATCTCATATTTACAGTTTCTGACATCCACTGCTTGATCCAATCAAGGAATATGACATGTGCTAGTCTAACCGGATTAATGATGTCCAGTCTCATTAATCCTATGACTAGGAAAATTTGAATCTTGACATAATTGCACATGATAGGAATCTCAGTAGTATGATCACATCATAATTTCCTTCATGCTATGTCATATATCATGGACTTCATTAATTCAATTAAAGATCCAATCAATTCATAAACACTGTTCATGAATATCAAATTAATGAAATATGCCTTTCTTTATTTATTCATAAAGTCTGTACACGACTTTGAATAAAACGCACTAAAGGGGATTGCCTTTAGGGCACTACTCTAACAATCTAACGGTACTGGACATCCATAAGTCGACTTACACTGATGAACAAGGCGACTTATCAGTACCAAGCAAGCATAAGTCGACTTACACATGGTACAAGTCGACTTACACTTACAGGGACAACCCAAACCATTATGTTATGTTATGTGTTATGATTTTTTATGTGTCATGCATCATGAATTGTTCAAGAATCAAGCATTTTTCAAGACAATGACATATACATGATCAATGACTATGATTTTAACAAGTATCACGGCAATGAGATATTTTTAATACTTTTGCTTATTGCTATATTATAAATATGTTCCCACGAGCATTATAGCTCACCCCCTCTAATCTCCCCCATTCATGTGACGAGCAAGAGATCGAGTGAGTCACGAGTACGGCAGCACTCCATTTTGTCATGTTTATTTTTAAGCTTTAATTTCATTTCAAGTATTATTGGTGCAAGAGCATTTTGTACTTTTGGCTCTTGAACTCAAAGTTGTAATTTGGTTTGAGATATTCTTAAAGCTTCATGAAACTCATCTTTTGGAGTATGAATTATGCATGAAAGCAGGTTTCAAGTTTATTTTTTCAGTAGACCCATTAATTTTCCGCGGGTCTTTTCTTAAATGTATAATTTGTTGGGACCCGTTTTCGGAACCTAACTCATAACGAACGAATCGCAGCTTAACTAATATCGCTTCAATTTTTTTTTCCACTTACACATTGTTCAAAGTAGTTTCAATTTCCAATTTGTATTTCATCAATTCCTCAATCCTTTGAATCCTTCATATTCGATCATATCGCGTTCGCATTCGAAAACATTTTATCATTCGCTACAATCATATCTCTCTTTATCCTAATTTCGCTTATTACCAAATATTTGAATTTCGTCAATCCATCTCACGCCATTCATACATAATTTCCATATCATGTCCATACACAAATCCATACACAAAAGCACTTCAATATTTCCAACCCATCACACAAATCTTTGGACCTCGTCCGAATCCCATCATACACATTTACAATCCTATATCTAAACACTTCCATAATTCTCGGTCATATCTCAAGTCATGATCATAATTCACATTCATAAATACTAACCCTATTTCACTTACATAATCCCATCCCATAATCATATACAAATTTTAATGGCCTTACAAGCCACAATACAATCACAATATATAAAAATCCGAATGCAAATACAAAGATACAAAATCCTCTTTTCGCTCACGGATCTTCTTCTCATTACATGGATGGTAATGAGGGGGTGAGCTTACGCTCAATGGGTAACAGTTTATAACAAAACAATAAGCAAAACTCTTGAAATCTTTTTCTTTTACGGTCTTAGAAAACATTTCTTTGAAATCCGTAAAGCACATTTTGAAGAAGTTCTTTTCTTTTTGTAATCAAAATCACATTTTACAAATCAGATATCGTCTTAGGCTTTCAGCCACAAATCCATAGGTCACAAGACATGAATGCATCAACTTGGCAATTCACGTAAGCAATGCACACACAAATGGCTAGAGAGTTCCATAAACACGACGAAAACCGAAGTTTACGTAATCACGACGAGTCCATTTTTGGATCTCGTAGCCTAAAGCAGCAAAGGGAGAAGGCTATCACATTATTTTTTCTCGTGCGAGACTATCACAACGTTACTCTCTCGCCCACACAAAAGCACATATAATGCTCAAATCAATTTATCAAATGCTCTTTTCCGAATATACACTGACCATGAAGTCTTTCAAGGCATAACACAATGTATTTTGCAATTCATCAAAATTTCATGTATCGAATCAAAATGATTTTTCAAATCATTTATGCAATGATGCAACAATTATGATGCAATTTAAGTCGAAAATCTCTTTGTTTAAAGAAAGCGGTAATGGCTTATAAATTCTATTATAAACGGATACCCACCTCGAATCCATGCTAGAACTTGTCCAAAGCTCTAATTTCTCGAAGCTTCTTTCTTTAGCCCACTTTGAAATTTCCTAGACCGAAATCATCCAAATTCATCATCATAAATACCATAACCCTCAAAATTTACTATAGGAAACCCAATTCCAACATATTTCCAAGCTATCTAATGCATCAATTTACAAAAGCCCCAATTTCCAAAATTGGGCATAAACCTAACTCACATTAATCCAAAATTAAACCACCATCTTAGCATAGACATCACAACTAATTTCATAATCCACAAAACCATAATATTTTCCATGATTCTACACCAAAATTTTAAGAAAAGCTTGAAGCTTGAAAATCGGCTTTACTTCACTCTTCACCATTTTCGGATTTTCTTAGCTCATCCTAGAGCTCTCTTCATCCTTCATCTTTTCCCTCTTGGAGCATGTTGAAATCCTCTGGAAAGCTCACAAAATCGAACCCTAGCTGCTGTCCTTTCTTTTCTCCTTCCATCAAACCCACTCTTCTCTTTCTCTCTTCTTTCTTTCTTTCTTTTGTTTCTCTTTATTCTGCTTCTCTAACTCTCACGACCACAGCCTGCTTCTCCTCTATTTATACTACATCCACATGCCATGTCATTTAATGAATGAGGAAAGACTCTCATGCCCCTCCTTATAAGCCTACTAACTTAACTCTTTAAGTGTTCTTCCAAAATTGCCCTTAAAAGTTGATATCTTGGCTCCAAATTCTGATCAGGTAAATAAAGGAATTTTACAAAAGTTTCTTCTTCATAATGTTCTCCTCGATCATACGAATCCAACGCAACAAACCACGCTCAATTCGGATCTAAAACGAAGAAGTTATGGCCAAAATACTATCGCACTGCATAAAAATCGAGACCGCACATCGCACCGAGTTTCATTCCAATATCCGACAGTCTTAGAGGCTCCATCTTGATCAGGGTTCTTCATCAAAGTTGTAGCCTTATAACTTTAGTTTAATCTCCAATTTGAATCACCTCAATCCGAGCTCTGTAGCTTCATATATCCTCAAAATACTGATCGTGTGCAGATCGTTTTCCTTCCATCCGCTTTCTTGTTCATCATCGATTTTCTATCGCCCGATTTACTGTTCATCGCCTGATTTTCTATCGTCTGATTTACTGTTCATCGCCTGATTTCCTTCGTCGACTTTTCCATCAGCTGATTTTGCATCGGCTGATTTTTGATCACTGATTTTGCATCACCGATTTTTCCTCCAAACTTCAAACGCTTATAACTTTTAACTCCGAACTCCAAATTGGACAAAATTGATGTCTATTTCATAGAAAAGACTGATCTACAATGTTCATGAAGAACTTAAATCCAAATTCAGTCTCTAAAAGTGTCAAATGTCTCAATTAATCTTTCGTCTGATTTTGCATCTTGGTTTTCCTATCACCTGGTTTTCTATCATTGGTTTTCTATCCAAACACATGTCCACTTATATAGATCATATCTTTTGACTCCGATATCCAAATTGGGCAAACTTGGTATCTATCTCATATAGAAAAGAGATATCTACAACTTTTAAGAAGGAAATTTTGTCTAAATCTATCGATATCAAGTCCATATCGTCTGCTTTTGCTTCAGCTGGTTTTTCTATCAGCTGGTTTTTCTATCCAGCATATGTCCACTTATATAGATCATATCTTTTGACTCCGATATCCAAATTGGGCAAACTTGGTATCTATCTCATAGAGAAAAGAGAGATCGACAACTTTCAAGAAGGAAATTTTGTCTAAATCTATCGATATCAAGTCCATATCGTCTGCTTTTGCTTCAGCTGGTTTTTCTATCATCTGATTTCTATCAGACATGTTTTGGCGCAAATGCCATAACTTTCTCTATAGGTGTCGAAATGACTTCATTCTTAGACAGTTAGAAATTAGACCTCTAGATCTATAACTCTCATGAAGACTACAAAGGCTGATTCTATCTCCTACATTCTGTAGCGTCCACTTTTCCTATCAGCTGGTTTTGCTACAAAGACATCGTCTCGGTTTTCAATCACCTAAACAACATCAAAACTTCAATCTATCATAACTTCTAGCCCGATATCGAAAATTCGCAAACTTTATGGCTACCGAAAGCCCTCAACAAGCACTACATGTTCATGAATATCATTTTATCAAATTTCACTTAAATCAAAAGTCAACTATTCATCCCCAAAAGTCAAACTTTCATAATTCTTCATATTTTCACACCTTCACTAATTCTTCCAATTCTCACTCTTTTAATCTTTATTTCCTACCTTTCAACTTCCATTTCAATCATCTTAATCAACTCATTCATTTTAACTTTCATTAACTCATAATATTCACTCGACATTTCATAACATATACATATCTCTTTAAAGCCTCAAAGTCATCAAGACCAATCCATTCTTTCCATCTTGATTTCACATTTTCCTCACTACCACAATACTCTTCGTCCAATCTACTTCAAGCACGATTCAATCTTCACAACTTAATCTATAACATAATACATATACAAAATACTCATTCTTTCCATACTTAAATCCTTCATATACAATTCATTCAACACATTCTTATGACAAACATTAAGCCATTTCTCAAATCATCCATAAGCCACAAAATACATACTTTTAGAATAAATTTTGAAAGCAACCACATATCACACAAAGTTCATTCACAAAGTTCATATACACAACTTATGGCACATTTTCAAATCAATGCAAGGTCATACTTGAACAAGCATTGGCAGAACACAATAAAAGGTTCTTTACAAAGCTTTAGTGGGCATTTCTAGCCCCAATAAATCGAAGTCTCAAAATTTGCAATTTCAAAGAAGTTACATAAATAGTAACTATACAAACTTACTTTTTCAATTATAAAGATGTTACCCATAATACAACATACACAAAAACCCATTTCACGCTTTAACCCCTAAATTTCATTTAAAATTTCTCCAATTCACATTACCCAAATAAACATTTAACATCACTAATTTCTCATTTAATAATTCTGACATCCAATTAAAGTTCGGGGCCCAACATAATTAGCTTTGCTTCAAGTTTGTCTTATGTAGGCCCATCGAGTTTCCGAGGGTCATTTTTTGAAATTGTTTAAATAACAGGTTTCATCCCATCGATATCAAGATCACTCTCATGTCCGATGTTGGGCTCCGGCGGTGAGGTCCAACATGTTGTGGTATCAGAGCGCCTAGGTTTTTGATCTAGGGCTGCATGACATTGCTTTCAAGAAATAACTTGCATTGTTTTACACGATTGTAACTGTTTTTGTATATTTTGAAAAGTGTCGTACTTGAACAGAAGTTTTCATTGGTTTTCTATTCAAGGAGTGAACATGCCACCTCGAAGGAGAACTCGGGGAGCTACGACTCGATCCCATTCTCGTCAGGGGAGTACGGATGAATCCCATATTCCTCAGGATGCCGGGACACATTCTGTTCCGATTTCAGAGGCACCTAGTTTGCAACAAGAAGTGCCTCCACCGCCTCCTCCTATGCCTCAGGGAACTCCCATGGATCCGAGTTTCTTTCAAGTCTTTTCTCAGGCTTTTACGTATGCCATGGGTCAGATATCGCAGATGCCAATGCAAGCTCCAGTAGACAGGAGTGGACAGTATGATAAGCTTCGGAAGTTTGGGGCCGTGGATTTCAGTGGGACTACAAATCCTGAAGAGGCTGAAGCATGGTTGAAGAGGACCGAGAGGGTTCTAGTTCAGATGAGATGCTCAAATGAGGAAAAGCTAGATTATGCAGTCAGTCTGTTGCAGGGTGATGCACTACATTGGTGGGAGTCAGTGCCTCACAGTCAGGTTGTTCCTTCGGTGCTGACATGGAGGGACTTTGTGGAAGTGTTCAGGAAGAAGTATCTCTCCAGGGTCTATGTGCAAGATAAGGCCAGGGAATTTCTGAATCTTATGTAGAGGGACATAAGTGTGAGCGAGTATGAGCTGAAGTTCACACAGCTTTGCAGCTAACATTGTGGCGACAGAGGAAGACAAGTGCCGCAAGTTTGAAGGAGGTCTTCACTTGGGGATCAGGGAGAAAGTCCTGATTCACAATTTCTGTGACTACCAGCAGTTGGTGGATGCTGCTCTCCAGGCTGAGAAACTAGAGAATATCAGGAATGAAGCGAACAAGAAGAGGAAGAACAGGGAGCAAACTTTCAGGAAGGGTTCTAGTGCTCCATTGCCTGAAAGGAGCATGAGGAGCTCCCACAGTCAGAGGGAAGTGGGTAGCAGTGGGGCTACCAGGAACAAGCAGGTAAGGGCTGTTTCAGGGCAAGCTTCTAATGTGGGAGGCGCCGGTAGAGCAGGAGAAAGCTGGTTCAACTATCCTTTATATGACCAGTGTGGGAAGCATCATCAGGGAGAGTGCCTTAGATCACTTGGAGTTTGTTTCAGATGCGGAGAGAAGGGGCATATAGCCAAGCATTGTCCGCAGGCACCGAGACAAGAGGGGTGGCAGTTTCAGGTTCCAAGGCATGCAGAGACAGTGGGAACCAGGCCAATTACCGAGGTAGGCAGCTGGACTGCAAAGAAGACTGTTTCTCCTGGAAGGCCAAGGGGTCAGGCGCCGTCAAGAGTGTTTTTCATGACCAGGGAGGAAGCTGCAGCCGCACCTGAGGTTGTCACGGGTATGGCTTAGTTATTTGATTCAGCAGTCTTTATTTTGATTGATTCTGGTTCCATGCACTCTTTTGTTTCTGCGAGCATAGCATTGCATGGTGTGAGTTCTGTGCCTTTGGATAGGCCTTTGGTTGTTAGTACTCCTCTAGGGAGGAATGTGGTGATCAGTCAGGCGTATGAGCAGTGTGAGCTCTTCATAGAGGGTGCTAGATTGGTAGTGGACTTACTACCGCTAGACCTAAGAGGGTTAGATGTTATTCTGGGGATGGATACCATGGAGAAATATCTGGCCAAGCTGGATTGTGGTCGGAAAGAGGTAGAGTTTGATCTGGGAAATGGTGAGAAGGTGATCTTCAGAGGGGATAGGAAGATACCATCACCAAGATTTATTTCAGCTATGTTAGCTGAAAGGATGATGGGCCAAGGGTGTGAAGCTTTCTTGGCACATGTTGTAGATGCCGATGTGCATGAAGGGAAGTTAGAGGATTTCCCGGTTGTGAGGAGTTTCGGATGTTTTCCAGATGAGTTACGGGTTTGCCGCGGTGAGGGAAATCGAGTTTGCCATTGACTTGATTCCGGAACCGCTTAATCTCTATACCGCCATCTGAGTGATGGCTCCAGTTGAGTTGAGGGAGCTTAAGGAATAGTTAGAGGAACTGTTAGAGAAGGGGTACGTCAGGCCGAGTTCGTCTCCTTGGGGAGCACCGGTTCTGTTTGTTAAGAAGAAAGATGGATCATGGCAGATGTGCATTGACTATCGGAGGCTCAACAAGGTGACAGTTAAGAACAAGTATCCGTTGCCACGGATTGATGATCTGTTTGATCAGCTGCAGGGAGCACGGGTCTTTTCCAAGATCGATCTCAGGTCAGGCTATCATTAGCTCAGAATCAAGGAGTCTGATGTAAGCAAGATAACATTCAGAACCTGTTATGGGCATTATGAGTTTTTGGTTATGCCTTTCAGCTTGACCAATGCTCCAGCTGCTTTCATGGATCTTATGAATAGGGTCTTCAAGGAGTTTCTAGATCAGTTTGTCATAGTGTTTATAGATGACATTCTGGTGTATTCTAAGAGTGAAGAAGAGCATGAGGAGCATCTCAGGATTGTATTGCAGACTCTTAGGGAGAGAGAGTTTTATGCCAAGTTCAGCAAGTGTAAGTTTTGGCTTCATGAGGTGACATTCCTTGGACATGTGATTTCGCAGGATGGTGTACATGTTGATCGGAGGAAAGTTGAAGCAGTAGTGAGTTGGCATGCACCTAAGACAAAGGATGAGGTGAGGAGTTTTACGGTGCGGCAGGTTACTACAGGAGGTTTGTAGAAGGATTCTCCATGATAGCTGCTCCGATGACCAAGCTACTGAGGAAGAATCAGAAGTTTGACTGGACTGATGAGTGCCAGAAGAGCTTTGAGGAGCTCAAGCATAGGCTGACAAGTGCTCCAGTGTTGATTCTGCCTTCGGGTGATGAGGGCTATACAGTGTACAGTGATGCCTCGAGGAAGGGTCTAGGTTGTGTATTGATGCAAGGAGACAGGGTGATAGCTTATGCTTCCAGGCAACTGAAGTAGTATGAGTTGAATTATCCGACTCATGACTTGGAGTTGGCAGCAGTGATCTTTGCCTTAAAGATTTGGAGGCATTATCTTTATGGGGTTCAGACAAGGATCTTTACTGATCACAAGAGTCTCAAGTACTTACTGATCCAGAAGGAACTGAATTTGAGACAGAGAAGGTGGATTGAGTTACTCAAGGACTATGATTTGTTGATTAAGTACCATCCAGGCAAAGCGAATGTAGTAGCGGATGCTTTGAGCAGAAAATCTTCTATTGCCCATGTTCAGATAGTGTACCTTCCTTTATTGGAAGAGATGGCCAAGCTTAAGATAAGCTTGAAGTAGGAGGAACCAAATTGCCTTCTAGCTAATTTCAGAGTAAGGCCTATACTCAGAGAGAAGGTTAAGGAGTTGCAGGCACAGGATGCAGAGTTGAGCAAGCTTAGGGAGGAAATTCAGAATGGTAAGGTTTCTGAGGTAGTAGTGAGAGATGATGGACTCATGACAGTGGGGGACAGGCTTTGTATTCCTGATAGCAAGGAGGTTAAGGATGAGATTTTGGATGAGGCACACAATTCGTCTTATGCTATGCACCCAGGTAGCACCAGGATGTACAGAGATTTGAGAGAGCATTTCTGGTGGAAGGGTTTGAAGAGGGATGTAGCAGAGTATGTTAGTAAGTGTCTTGTGTGTCAGCAAGTCAAGGCTGAATACCAGGCGCCTTCAGGCAAGTTGAGGCCATTGTCCATTCCCGAGTGGAAGTGGCAAAGAGTAACCATGGATTTTCTGATGGGTTTGCCTAAGACTAGTAGGAAGCATGATGCCATATGGGTTATAGTGGATCGGTTGACGAAGTCAACCCATTTTCTGGCAATCAAGCAGACTGATTCATTGCATGTGCTAGCCAGGAAGTACATTGATGAGGTAGTGAGATTGCATGGGATTCAAGATTCTATAGTTTCTGACAGGGATCCTCGGTTTACTTCGAAATTTTGGGGAAGCTTGCAGGAAGCTTTAGGTACTAAGTTGCATTTTAGTACGGCATTTCACCCTCAAACGGATGGTCAATCTGAGAGGACCATTCGGACAATTGAGGGAATGCTCAGGGCATGTGTGATGGATTTCAAGGGAGCTTGGGATGAGCATTTACCATTGGTCGAATTTGCTTACAATAATTCGTACCATTCGAGCATTCAGATGGCTCCATATGAGGCTTTATATGGAAGGAGGTGTAGAACTCCGATATGTTGGGACGAAGAAGGGGAGAGCAAACTGGTCGGACCAGAGTTGATCTAGATGACTGTTGATAAAGTCAATCTGGTTAAGCAGTGGCTTAAGGCAACCCAGGATAGGATGAAGAGTTACACTGATGCTCATCGAAAGGAGATGGAGTATGAAGTTGATGAGAAAGTTTTCCTCAAGACGTCTCCTTGGAAGGGAGTATTGAGATTTGGAAAGAAAGGCAAGTTGAGTCCAAGATATGTAGGTCCTTATGAGATTCTTGAGAGGATCGGACCTCTAGCTTACAGGTTGGTGTTGCCGTCAGATTTGTCTCAGATTCACGATGTTTTTCATGTTTCCATGCTGAGGAGGTACAGATCAGATCCTTCTCATGTCATTCAGGTTTCAGAGGTTCAGTTAAGAGACGACTTAAGTTATGAGGAAATTCCAGTAGCAATCTTGGACACTAAGGAAAAGGTTCTCAGAAACAAGACAGTTCAGCTAGTTAAGGTTCTGTGGAGGAACCATTCAGTAGAAGAAGCCACTTGGGAGCCATTGGACGCTATGAAAGAGAAATATCCAAGTCTTTTCGATGATTCAGGTAAATTTCGAGGACGAAATTTCTTTTAAGAGTGGGAGAAATGTTGGGCCCCAAATTTGTTTTCTTGAAGTTATTAAGTATGAATTTATTTGATTTATGATTTATGGCATAGTTTGATTTTATTGAAAGTATTAGTGCAAAATTTGGATTTAATTGAGTTTAGTAAGGCATAAATGTTTATGGAAGAGTAAAAATTTTTAAGGGCAAAATGGTCAAGGCACTTGAGTTAGGATGTTTAAGGCTAAGCAAAGGAGGGCATTTTAGTCTTTGTATCTCCTTGTAGGTTTAAGGAGTTAAAGGAATAGAGGAAAAGAAAAGACAGAAAGAAGAAATAGAAAGAAGAAGAGAAGAAACAAAGAAGAGAGTCGGCAGAGAGAGGAGAAGAAGAAGAGAAAAAGAGAAAGCTTAAGTTTGTAGATCTCGACAGATTTTAAGCATTCTTAAGGTAAGTTATACTCTTCTACTCTTGTTTAGGTTGAATCAAACCCTAGTTGTGCTTGGTATGTGGTAGAAATCGTCGGTTTAGGGTTTATGGTGAACTTTGGTAGATTTGCATGGGCTGTTGTTTTGTTGATGTTTTTGGTGTTAGAATGAGTTTAGAATGGAAGTATAGAGCTTGATTCAAAGGGTTAGATGTGTTGTCATTGAGAAAGGGAAGGTTTTAAGGTTAAAATGGCGAAAACTGGTGGGAGTCGTCTCTCCGTCCATGACGTCACGACGTCGCGCAAGGCCCTGACGTGCCAAGCGCACGTCGTGGCGTCGCAGAAGGGCTGCACGCTATGACGTCTTGAGCTGACTGCGCCGTGGCGTCTTGAGGAAGGGCGCGACGTCGCGACGCGGCGTGACAGCGACCCTCGTCATGGCGAGCCCAGTTTTTCCAGCAGATGTTTTTTTAGTGTTTTGATCATATGTTTTGCTACAGAAGTCCTTTTGAGGTGATTTTTTAGGCGTTGTAAACTAGAGACATAGAGCTACAAGTCTTGTGGAGTGATGAAGTTCTGAATCAGTTTATAAGAATATGAAATTTTAGATGGAAGTTAAGAATGGAACTATTGTTTCAGTATGAGTTATTGAATGGGATTTTGGTTCTTATTTTAGGAGATCAAGTGAGGCAAGAGGATCAAGAGCCTCAAGAGGAAACTCATTCCTAGGCAAGAAAAAGCAAGGAAATCAGGTGGGTTCATGTTTATAATAAAGTACATAGGTCACTCATTTTTTAGTTCAAATCAAGAAAGAATTAATGCATTTGAATTTGCATCATCCACGATTGCATTACATATTATTATGAATAATTATATTCTGCTATGTGATATGCATTCATGATCATTACCAAGATTTTTACAAAGGGGTGTTCTCCTTTCACGAATACAAGTACATGAAATCATGTTTTACGAATATATGACAAGCAAGATTACAAGCAAGTTTACAAGCAAGTGCCAGTTTGGCAAACAAGTTTACAAGAACATGAATCATGCATGTTTATGTGGGTTTGCGGTGTCCCTAATGAATAGTCAAGTGCACATTGACTCACGAAAAGGCTTCTCCGACCTGCCCGACTGTGGCACAGGGTTTCTCACAAGGATTTCCTCACGAAACTACGTCTACACATCAACATTTCGATGGCATGTGTAGTACGTCACGAACCAGGGACAAACCAAACCATTATGTTATGTTATGTGTTATGATTTGTTATGTGTCATGCATCATGAATTGTTCAAGAATCAAGCATTTTTCAAGACAATGACATATACATGATCAATGACTATGATTTCAACAAGTATCACGGCAATGAGATATTTTTTAATACTTTTGCTTATTGCTATATTATAAATATGTTCCCACGAGCTTTATAGCTCACCCCTCTAATATCCCCCATTCAGGTGACGAGCAAGAGATCGAGTGAGTCACGAGTACGACAACACTCCATTTTGTCATGTTTATTTTTAAGCTTTAATTTCATTTCAAGTATTATTGGTGCAAGAGCATTTTGTACTTTTGGCTCTTGAACTCAAAGTTGTAATTTGGTTTGAGATATTCTTAAAGCTTCATGAAACTCATCTTTTGGAGCATGAATTATGCATGAAAGCAGGTTTCAAGTTTATTTTTCCAGCAGAACCATTAATTTTCCGCGGGTCTTTTCTTAAATGTATAATTAGCTTTGCTTCAAGTTTTTCTTATGTAGGCCCATCGAGTTTCTGAGGGTCGTTGTCTGAAATTCTTTAATTAACAGGTTTCATCCCACGCATACAGTATGACACTCTCATGTCTGATGTTGGGCTCCAGCAGTGGGATCCAACACAGTGTGGGAGACAAAGTGTTTCCAAGAGTGACACCTTGGAAAGGAGTTTTGAGATTTGTTAAAAAGGGCAAGTTGAGCCCTAGGTACATTGGTCCTTATAAGATCATAGAGAGGATTGGACCTTTAGCCTACAAGTTGGCTTTACCGAATGAGATGTCTCAATTGCATAATGTGTTTTATATGAGTATGCTCCAAAGATACCGATCGGATCCGACACATGTGATACCAGCTCGGGAGATTAAGGTTGCTACTAACTTAAGCTATATTGAGGAGCCAATTAAGATTGTGGGATCGCAGATCAAGCAATTGAGGAACAGGGTCATTTCATTGGTAAAAGCCCTTTGGAGGAACCACTCAACTGAAGAAGCAACATGAGAGACAGAGGAGCATATGAGGAGACAATATCCCCACTTATTCGAGCAAGCAGGTAAGAATTTCGATGATGAAATTTCTTTAAGGAGGGGAGAGTTGTAACATCCCATTACCTGTGGGAAGGTTAGAATAGTAAATATGAGTGTTCAATGAGAGATAAAAAATGCATGTCCATGTTCATGCATAATATGACAGGCTCATACAAGTGAATAGCGATATTTTGCACCTGAATATATCTGTACATGCATACATTGATATTCCAGGAATAAAAGGATTGATTTGTGATTTTTTTAGACAATTATGAATGTTTTTACATTGGAAATTTTACGGGTTAGTAGAATTGTATTATTTTAAATTTTGGTGAATTTAGGAATAATTTTGAAATTTTTGGAATTTTTATGGAAAAAGAAATCAAAAGAATATTGGAGAAAATTGGATTGTAAAGATGATAGTTGTATTGTAAAAAGGAGAGCTAAAGGGAGTTAGTTTCAAAAGAAACTAAGTTAGAGCTTGATATGAGGGAAGTGACAATTATCTCTTAGGCTATGTACTTTTGTTAGAAGTAGGCTACTGTTCTTTGAGAGTTGATAGGTTAAGTATTATGTCTAAGTTCTTTCTTCATTTTCATCTTCTTCAAGTTTTCTTTCCATACACCGTGTTTTCCATCAAACACCTCCTAAGAGATTTTTTGTATGCTTTTCCTTTCCTACACCAAACCTACTTTGCCATTTATGTCCTCTACCCTAAGGGAAAAAAAACCAGATGCTAGACATTGTACTCAACGAAGTACGAAAATTGTGTGGAGTTTAGGGCTTGAAGATTTTAGAGTTTCAGCAGGTAAGTAGTGAATAAATCCTTTAAAGTTGGGGGTGATTGAGCCCAAGTTTATTATATAAATTGGCTACACTTTTACTATTCTTAATGTACTTTTTGACTCTTAATTTGTGATTTTGTGCTTTAATTAGTCCCTTACAGTGAGCTTACACTTTTTATAATTTGATAGTAAAATTGTCACAAATTGACATTAATTCCATCATAATTTTTCCAAGTACAATTGATACTGCAAATTGTTGTTTCATATTGTAGGGGAAAAGAAGAGTCAAAAGCATCCGAAGAGTTAACACGTCGAGGCGTATGAAGAAGTTCGCACGTCGTGACGTGCTACAAGCAAAATGTCGCGGCGAGTGATCCAAGAGGAGCACGTCGCGACGTCAACCAAGTAATATGCCGCGCCGAGCAATCCAAGAAGACACGCCGCAATGTCAGGAAAGCATCTCGCCGCGGTGAGCAGACGGATATCCGGACTTTATTTAGAAAGTTCTCTCACAGTACGGACCCGACCCGCACCCATCATTTAAAAGATTGCTAAATTTAGGTTAATGGGATTATCTGTCGAGAATATACTGGAGAGGCCAAGAGACTAATTTTTGCACAGACACATTCATACCTCATCTTCGACCATCACCATCATCTCTACACCGCCAGTATCTACGGCAACCATGGGTGACGTTCGATCTTTAACAATCGTGAGAGAGTCCGGAGTCATGCTCGTCTAAATCCACATTTCCTCTTGAGAATGTAGCATCGGCTTGAGTTCACCGGTTCTAAAAAGGGAGTTAATCTTACATCGTCAAGTTTAATTACATTGTTGTAAATTCCTGAGTTAAGGTTTACTTATTGTAGTTAGATTATCTTGGTTATAGTTTAATCAAGTGTTGAACGATGTCTTGTGTTATGGATTGGTTATCTGTAGAACTTTGATGCTCATTATATGAAGTTTCATATATGTCTTTTGGTGATTGTATTGATTCTCTTTATCTGCCTAGTTGTGTTTGATATTGAGGTTATGCTTGAGCCAGATGACCAATTGCATTAACTTGTCCATTTCACACACTAAGATGCATTTAATAAGGTTGTAATCAACAGAGTTCGTTGATTAAAACCTTGGACTTAAAGAGTCCCTTAATGTTCTAAGGCTTAAGAGAACTTAATGGAATGTTGATGAAATGGAGTTCATTAATCAAGATTTTGGACTTAAGGAGAGTCTTTAAGGTTTGTTAATCGAAAGCTTAGTAAATTTCACTCCCTGAAAATTTGTTTTGAACCATGATGGCCTAAGCTCATTTTCAAGAGGATTTATTCTCATTTACTTATTATTCAAATTTTCAATTCCATTTACTTCTTTAAATATCCAAAAATATACTTTAATTCTTTGTCTTTCAATTTAGTTAAGTTTCCTTAGTTCTTTTTCTTTTAAATGACCAAAACCCCCATTTTATCAACTTCAATTGCAAATTTTGACAATTAAGCTAGCTTAGACCTTTTTCACTTGGTTCCAATTAAGTGAGACGACCCAAGGTTACATTCTGTATTGCAATCCTTGGAATTTTATTATTATTTATTCAGTTTCTAAGGGATTGATCTTTAGATCGATACGAAGAGCTGATCAAAATGGTGTCGTTGTCGGGGAACCACAAAATTGGTTTACCGTAGGATAACCATTGTCATTTCATTTCAATTGTCGTTGATAATCGAAATCTTTGCTTTTGCAGTGCATTTAGGATAGTTTAATCTTCATACTTGTTCATAGTATAGGTTTTGATTTTCCTTTGCACAAGCATACTTCATACTTTAATTTTTCTTACTTATCAAATTTTTCATACATACACACTCATACATACATCCATACACTCATTCACTCGCATTCATCACATTTCACTTTAATTCGACTTTGTGTGATTGTGAGAAAATTTTGTCACTACTTCTTTTATTTGTGGATTGATTTTGCGCATGCCCAGGAGAGGTAGACTTGTTCAATACCAACCTGAAGTTGAGAGACACTTGTGGAGACTTAGGAAAGAGAGGAAAGAATAAGAGAGAAGTAGATTAGTTGAGCGAGAAAGAGAAAACATGGCTGAAAACCCCAAATTTTTTTCCAAAATCCTGACTTTCCTACAAACCAACCTAGAAATGGAACTAATGGAGGAAATGGTGAGCATGAGAGAGTAGGGGAGAACAATAAGAATTAGAGACGTAGGACTATTAGGGAAACGACAACTTCTGATGTGCATTATGATCCATTCACTGCTGCTTGCCCTAATTTTGATGTTAATTTTGAAGTAAAAGGTTTGTTGATTAATTCCCTTCCTAAATTTCATGGCTTGGTAGGAGAAGATCCGTACATGCACCTACAATCTTTGACGATGATCTGCCAGAGTATGAAGCCAGTAGGAGCTACTTTTGACTAAGTTATATGGAAAGTGTTTCATCTGTCCTTGGAAGGAAATGCACGGGAGTGGTACATGAGTCTTCCGAGGCAAGTGGCCAATACTTATCATAGCTGGACCAATTTGATGAAGGCCTTTTTGGAGAAGTATTTTCCAGCCTTTAGGACATCATCAATGAGGAAGGAAATTTATTCAGCTCACCAAGAGTATGATGAATCACTATATGACTACTGGAACCGCTTCCAAGACCTACTGTCAAGTTGCCCCCATCACCAAATTCCTAATGAGCAATTGGTGCAATATTTCTATGATGGGTTGAAGAGTTAGGAGAAAGGTATGTTGGATGCTGCATCTGGAGGTTCTTTGATTGATCTCACAGCCTTAGAAGCATGGGACTTAATCAAAAAGATGGCCTTAAACCATCAACAGTACAGTGTGAGAGATTCTAGAGGAGTGCATGAATTGGGAGCTTTAACAGCTCAAGCTAAAAGAATGGAAAGTCTGGAAACAAAGGTAGATTCACTGGAGAACAGGATAACAGCACAATTATCTTGTATCACTGCGGAATTGAAGAACTTGAATGCGCATCACCCATCATCTTCAATGGATCTTACTGCACCCATTTGTGACACTTGTGGGTCGGTGATGCATATATCAAGTGTATGCCCTGAAAGATATGAAGAGGTGTCAGCAGTGTATCCAGGAAGAACAAATCAGAAGTGGGATCCATACTCCAACACATACAATGAGGGATGGAAGTCTAATCCAAGATTCAGTTGGAGGAATGAAAAAAGCAGGGCTCAAAACAGATTTCCACAAGGGGGAGGAGCTAGTACTTCCACTAACTAGTTCCCCAATCAACAACAAGCCCTAATGGTCCCACCAAAGAAAGGCACCAACCAATTGCTTCATAGCATGATGACTCTGATGAAGGAAGAGAGGGATTCTAACGCTAACCAGTTTAATGTCATTTCTTCTCTTATTCAATAGGATTCCTCAAAAACTGCTGCTAGGCTCAATGCTTTGGAGAAAAGAATGGAACAATGGGAAACAAAAGCAGAGAACATTAATTCATATGTCACTCAGTTGTCCAACAACATGAGTGAGAATCAAGAAAAAAGCAGTGGAACTATTCCTTCAAATACTGTGATGAATCCGAAGAGTCTCAACGCAATTGCCCTTCGAAGTGGAAAACAAGTGAGGTTTAATCCTCAAGAAGAAGAAGAGACATGTGACAAGGAGATTGAGAGTGAAGAAGTGCCTCCACCCGAGGAAAAGATCAAAAAATCTGAAAGTGTGAGGGAAGAAGAACTATTGAAAGAAAAGAAGACTGCCTCAAGAAACAAAGGAGCTACTTCAGAGAGTTCCAAGGATCAAGCTGAACATGTAGAATCAAGCAAGCAAGCCGGCAAAGGTAAGGAGGCAAGTATTCAAGACCTCTCATTTCTGTAACATCCCGTTACCCATGTGAGGGCTAAAATTGTGAATTACGAGAATTATTGAGAAGTCAGAAAGTACAATTCATGTTTATGCTAAATTTGACATGCACATTTTTGCACATTCATATAATTGTACATGCATTCTTTAACATTTCTGGGTACAATTGAGTTGTTAAATATGATTAAAATGTGTTTTAGCAATTTTGGTATTATTTCGGATATTTTAGAATTTTTAGTGAATTTTGTGAAAAATATTGATTTATTGGCCAATTATGGGGTGACATGTGGCAACCTATAATTGGGATAAGTGGCAATAATAGGCAGAAGACAAGTGGTTTATGTTAGAGAGGACATGTGTAAGGCATGCATAGTATACACGAGTATGAGTTTAAGTTAGGAAAAATGCACTGCAAGTGTTCTCGGTGAAGAAACACTTGACATCCGAATGAAAGTTATGGGACTTTTGTTGTTTTTAATCTATTCTCTTTGCTGGAATTCTTATCCAATTCAAGTAAGTTATGTTTAAGTTGGGTTTTGTTGTTGTAAATTATGTATTTCAGTGGAAATGGATGCATGCATGTGAGGTTAGAGAAGTTGGTTTCGGTGTTGAATAGAGTAGATGACTGATTGAGAGTAGGAAATTGTTAATATGGTGTTGAATGAACTCTAGATTGGAAGATTTGTAAATACTCTGTTCGGGTTTTGAGAAAGTCGAAATGGATATGCATACATTTTTGTCCATTGTTTATCGGTAGAAGTGAAGTCTGGGTTTGAAGTTTGGAAAGTGGGGAAGACGAGTTTCAGAACCAGACGTCGCGACTTATTCTTTTTTGTACGTCGCGACATGTGGCTTATTCTTGTTTGTACGTCGCAGCCTCTATCTTTATTCACTCCACAGCTCATTCTTTTTTGTTCATCGCGACGTATGAGACCCCCCCTTGAGCTTGTCGCGGCGAACGTTGCAAGAAATCCCGAGAAAACTAATTTTTGGGCTGAAAGTCGCGACTTCATCTTTTCTCCACGTCGTGACGACCACCCCTCCTTCGACAACTCGAACATGCTTTCGTATTTTGACCATAACTTTCTCTATACTGATCCAAATTGGTTGATTTTTGATTTTCTATAAATTAGAGACATAGGGCTACAACTTTTATGAAGAAATGGAGTTTTAATTATGTCTCTAAGAGTTTGCAATTTTGGTTGGAAGTTGAGGTAAGAATTCTGTTGGAACTTAAGAACAGTCAAAGATATTTTGAGTATATTTCTTTGTATACAGAACCAAATTAAACGATTTTGGTGTCATTAAAAAGAAAAGAAATCGGAGAAAAACTTTACGGAAGGAATTTTTATCTAATTTGGTCATTTACTTTATCAGATTTAGCCTGGAAAGTTGACTCGTATATGTATTAGAGGAAAAATCTGAAGTGGACAATGAAGTTATGAAATTGTTTTACATTGTTTGGTCCAATTCAATTGTAATTATACATGGTATTAATGAGGGCTTTGATATCTGAATGATTTCGATAAGGATCGCATCATTGTACCCTAGAATTGTTATTGAACATGCATTGTGCAAACATTCTATACAATGATGTGCATAAAAGAACCACTTGTGTATTTATGCAAAAGTGTGATATTTGTGAATGTGTTTTGCCTATTTTAGAGGAACATATCGGATGCCAATCAGACATTGTCGGACCATCCAGGCAATAGGTTATTGGAGCGTACAGTGAGTCAACCTAGATGATTTCCTAGGATTGATTTAATTTGATTTGTTTAAGCTTCCAATATTGTTATATTGCTTGCGATTTGATTATAACTTCCAGACTTTAATTGTCCGAGGAGATCAATATTCAGGAATGTATTAGAAGTTCTTTGATTGTGGCTTTGAGTGCTATGAAATTCTGTATGATATGTGAATCCTCAATGAAAGTTGAATGCCTGAATTAGGTCTGATGATTATGAGTTTTGTTTTAATGAAAGTTGAATGCCATATTCAGTTTTAATGCATTGGAAGTGTTCCGATTTGATGTGAAACCCCTTATGATATGTGAATTCTCAATGAAAGTTGAATGTCAGACATAGGTCCGATGATTATGAGTTTTGTTTGAGCATCCTATGTGATTGCCATATATGCCATATTCAGTTTTGATGCATTGGAAGTGTTCCGATTTGATGTGAAACCCCTTATGATATGTGAATTCTCAATGTATGTTGAATGCCGAACTTAGGTCCGATGATTATGAGTTTCTGATTGAACATCATATGTGATTGTCTGATATGGCATAATCAACATTTGATGCATTTCATAAAATGCATGCTCAGATAAAGGCGTTGTGACTTGAGTAGCTAGTATGAAGCGCTTCCACGTAGAGCTTTGCTCCGTGATATGTATGTGTGCACGTAGAGCTATGCTCCATGATTCTATACTGACTGAGCCCTATGGGCCAGTATTTGTATAAATATGTGATAGGCACTCAGTCACAGCAATAATAACGAATGTTAGTCTCATGCATATATCATTCTTATAAGATTGAAACTCATTAAATGATTTGCAAAGCTGAAGTCAGCGTACATTGATATGAACTGTTGCTATACATGGCTACGTGAATTGTGTGATCATATGAGATGCCATGTTGTATGAAAATCAGGAATAAATATATGATTTGAATGAATATTGTGATGTATATGCGTAATCTGGTGAAATCATCAATGATGGTTCACTCATTGAGTTGCAAAACTCATCAAAAATTGCAATGTGGGTTTTCAGGTTCTGAGGTATTATTTCAGTTAGGCTAAGTGGAGTATAGCCACTGAGGTCTGATATGGATTAGGGTTCGGGATCAGTTTGCACCTGCACATGTCTTCATTGACTTTATTTTTGAATTATGTTCAGCAAGAATTGTACAAAGTGTATGTAAACGATTTGGTAATGAAATGACTTTATGGCTTCAAGTGTTTTGTATCTGAAATGGGCCCAAATTTAAGGTTGAATACTAATGTTTGTAAAGATTGTAGCTTGGAAATGGAAATGTTTTTAAATGACATGGGCCCAATTTGATTAGTAATTTCTAATTGCATGTACCTTGTTTTAAAGAAACAAAAGTTTTGAATGAATTTTGACTGAATGATCATTCTAGCATACCACCCTTGCGGGGTACGTACTCGGATATCACCATGGATATCAGGTACGTGTCTTGTGAGAGTGGAGTGCTACATTTTGGTATCAGAGCCCAGCTTTAATATCTTACATGGGCAGTTTTTGACATATGTGTTAAGTTACGTGCATTTCAATCATGTCTTAGCAGGCAGTAGCAACTGATCCCTAGTCTGAGTTGCATTTATATGAGTCACATACATGAGCATTTGTTAAGTGTTTGAATTGATGGAATTAGTGGGAGGAATGATGATCTGTCTGACTATGAGAAAATGAAAGTTTGTGGATATTTAGAAAGGGAAAATAGTATATGGCTATATATGGTAAATAATGATGTGTATTTGCATTGGTGGATGTATTATGGAATACGATATTGATATTGTACTGTGGTAAGATATCCATGAATGTGATATAGATGTGAATACATTGTCATGGATTGATTAAGGAAAGTAATGATATAAAGATGAATGACGAGATTTAAAGTGTACAAGCCAAGTTGAAAGAAATAAAATTTTCTATAACTTTAAGGGGTCAAACTTGGACTTGAAATGATTGTCAAATAAAGGTGATATGAGTTATGATTCACTATAAGAATATGTTGGTGGAATTGCAATCGGGATTTTAGGACGATAAGTCCGAATTGATGGCGAAAATACGTATGTATGACGATATAGTGGTAATTGGAAGATGCGATAAAGATAGTGAGAATTGTAAAAGTTGTCATAGTTTAGTTAATTTGTTATTTTGTGAGCACATATTTAAGAATGGGATTACTATGACAAGTGTGAAAATCGAGCACATAAGAATTATGTGTGTGGAGAGGATATAAAAAGCAATCTATGGGATATGAATAATTTTTTAGTCATAGTTCCCATAATTTAACGTCTATGATGAATTAGAGTAATGAATGAAAGTGCTTATGGTTATCGATCGGGGATAGATTGAGAGTGTTAAAGATGATATTGTGTGTGATGAAATCGAGGAAAAAGAAGAAGGGCAAGATCGTGGCATAGTTCCCACTACCGAGGTTAGGCGCGAAAAAAAGAAGAAGGAGAGATAAGTGTTTTCCTAAATCAAATGAGATTAAGATATTCTGAGCATAAGTTATTAATTAGTGAATTGTCTTAAATACATCTTTAGATGAGATGTAATGATTATGAATAGTTGAAATTGACCCTTTTGGGATATTAAGAATGTTTGATGAGCAATGATGGGAATAGTTGATTGATAAGGATTAGATGATCAATCTAGTTGACAGTAACAAGAAATCCTCTTTGGAAGAAGAATTTCACCGAATCAGGTTTAGTAGACCAGTTGGTTTACTTGTAAAAATAAACAAAAACGGAATAAATTAAAAGAAGAATATTGGAGCTCTATTCCTAATGAAGACTTAAGCATAAGATGTAAAATAGTTTACAGAGAGAGTGTATATATTTTGTTTGAGGTAAAGTATCCAACTATATAATTAGATTCTGAAATTTGAGGTGGCTCTACTGCTAATATGAGGAGAACTTAGGCCCACATTACATTATATGAAAATATGCTTTGGGAATACAAATTGATTTGATGAGTATGTTGCCAATACAGGAAGTTAAGTTTGTGAATAAATTGAAATGAGTGGAGACACTAGTAAGAATGGTTCGACATTGCAATATGTCAACGTGAAATTAGAGGAAATCGTAAAAATGGAATAATCATTCAAGAAAGTAAGTCAATTGAGAAATTAACAAAATATGAGATAATATTACGTCATTGGGGAATTAACTGCGTAAGGAATTACGATAACTAATGATGGGTACATAGAGCTTTGGCAATATTTGTTAGAGTTAACTACACCCCTGAAAGTGTCATATTATTGAAGAATAAAGTGATCCAATTTTGTTTGGATCAGTTAGTGGCCGTGATCATAGATGATATTTTGAATGTATTTGAAGAGTTGAAAAGAATATTTTGATTACTTAAGAAAATCTGTAGTTTCGCATGTATATGAAATTATGTTTGTGCATTAAAGTGAAAGCTATGCATAACATATTTTTTTATTTGATACATATCATATAATGCGTGTTCTGATAAAGGTGTTGTGATCAGAGTAGCCAGTCTAAAAGAGCTTTAAGCTCAGAATTCTGCACGTAGAGCTTTGCTCCGTGATTTCTATTTCTGGCTGAGCCTATTGGCCAGTACCTATATCGGTATCTGAGAGGCGCTCGATCACAACAAATAGTATCGAATTTGGAGATTTTGTAATATACAATAATGTTTCACATCAGAAATTAAGATGCACTTTTTTGTAGCATACCAAACTGATCTTGTATGCATAGAGACAATTAAAGTCTCATAAGTTGAATGTTTGAGACATGATTGGAAATTTGTTGAAATAGTCACTATTTTGTAAGCTTGGAGACATTATATGTACAGTGAAACATTTCGGATTTTATATTCAGATAAATAAAGTTTGAGGTACTTATTGAGGTACTTCAATATATAGAAGTATTGAAGGACTATGATTGTACAAATAAGTACTATCTTGGTAAAACTAGTGTACATACTTGTTGCTTGAACAGAAAATTCAATAAAGGAATAACACAAATTCAGACATTGTGGATTTCTAAATCTTGTGCAATGAAGAGCATAGAATATTGAGTTAACTTTTGGGCAAATCAAGGTACTATTAGCTAATGAATGTAAAACCAGTTTCGCCTGGACAGATTGGCAAAGCCCAAATAAAGGATTTAGAGTTGATGAATCTTATTGAGGAAATTGTAAGTTGGTAATGAATCTGAATTTTGAGTTTGAATAGGAAAAGAGTACCGTGTGATTGTAATATGAAGTTTGTGTGTACAATAAAGATGACTGAGTAAAAGATTGTCAGAGATAGCACAAATAACAGCCTATACTATACATCCTGGTAGGAATACGATGAAATAATGTCGATGGCTATGGATGTAAAAAAAAAAGGTTGATCTCATGTAATTGTTGCCAATAGTCTTAACTGTTGGAGATGCGTTTAAAGTTTATATTTTGGAGTTCATAGAAATATGAGGTCAATGCTTAGTTTTAATTGACTTGAAGCACAACAATCAATATCACAGTGATATCATTCGAAGCTCATATGAGATGTTACACGACAGAAAGAGTCAACCACCTTTATATTTGGATGAGTGAAATTGATGTGTACTAGAAATTAAGTGACTCAAGAAAAACGAATGAATTAGGTGGATCAACACCAAAGATTGGAATAAAGTGAGCTAGACACATGAGTTAAGTGTATTAACACAAAAGAGATATGAAATATCAAGCAAGAGATGAATTATTTTAGACAGTATCACCTTGCCAAGGTGTACTTAAGATAGGAAAAAAGGGTGAGTTAACCCGACATAAAATTGTCCATAGGAAAGTTTTGTAAGAAAAGGACTATTAACATAAGTTTGTAACACCAACAAAGAGGTTTTATATGCATTAAGTATGATATGTGAGTGTGATAAGAAATAGTGATACGATCTGACCCAGATGTAACGTCAGAACTAGAAGTGAAGATTTTGAATTATCTGAAATCTATTGAGGAGATAGACAAGATTGTGTGATATCTGAATAAGTAACGGGAAAATCATTTGATTCCATAGACTTTAGTCAAGTAAAAGAAATTATTCGAGTGATAGTGCCAAATGGGAAATGGTAGAGCGTATGATGAAAACACTTACCCCTACTTGTTTGATCAATCAGGTAAGAATTTTGACAACGAAATTTTTATTAGGAGGGGAGAGTTGTAACATCCCGCTACCCATGTGATGGCTAAAATTGTGAATTACGAGAATTATTGAGAAATCAAAAAGTACAATTCATGTTTATGCCAAATTTGACATGCACATTTTTGCACATTCATATAATTGTACATGCATTCTTTGACATTTCTGGGTACAATTGAGTTGTTAAATATGATTAAAATGTGTTTTGTCAATTTTGGTATTATTTCAGATATTTTAGAATTTTTAGTGAATTTTGTGAAAAATATTGATTTATTGGCCAATTATGGGGTGACATATGGCAACCTATAATTGGGACAAGTGACAATAATAGGCAGAAGACAAATGGCTTATGTTAGAGAACACGTGTAAGGCATGCATAGTATACACGAGTATGAGTTTGAGTTAGGAAAAATGCACTGCAAGTGTTCTCGGTGAAGAAACACTTGACATCCGAATGAAAGTTATGGGACTTTTGTTGTTTTTAATATGTTCTCTTTGCTGGAATTTTAGCCGATTCAAGTAAGTTATGTTTAAGTTGGGTTTTGTTGTTGTAAATGATGTTTTTCAGTGGAAATGGATGCATGCATGTGAGGTTAGAGAAGTTGGTTTTGGTGTTGAATAGAGTAGATGATTGATTGAGTGTAGGAAATTGTTAATATGGTGTTGAATGAACTCTAGATTAGAAGATTTGTAAATACTCTGTTTGGGTTTTGAGAAAGTCGAAACAGATATGCATACATTTTTATCCGTTGTTTATCAGTAGAAGTGAAGTATGGGTTTGAAGTCTAAAAAGTGGGGAAGACGAGTTTCAAAACTAGACGTCGCGACTTATTCTTTTTTGTACGTCGCGACGTGTGGCTTATTCTTGTTTGTACGTCGCGGCCTCCATCTTTATTCTCGTCGCGGCTCATTATTTTTTATACGTCGCGACGTATGAGACCCCCCTTGAGCTCGTCATGGCAAACGTTGCAAGAAACCCCGAGAAAACTGATTTTTGGGCTATAAGTCACGACTTCATCTTTTCTCCACGTCGCGGCGAGCACCCCTCCTTCGACAGGTCGAACATGCTTTCGTATTTTGACCATAACTTTCTCTATACTGATCCAAATTGGGTGATTTTTTATTTTTTGTAAACTAGAGACATAAGGATACAACCTTTATGAAGAAATGGAGTTTTAATTCTGTCTCTAAGAGTTTAAAATTTTTGTTGGAAGTTGAGGTAAGAATTCTGTTGGAACTTAAGAATAGTGAAAGATATTTTGAGTATATTTCTTTGTATACAAAACTAAATTAAACGATTTTGGTGTCATTACAAATATAAGAAATGGGAGAAAAACTTTACAGCAGGAAGTTTTGTCTAATTTGATCATTTACTTTATCAAATTTAGCATGGAAAGTTGACTCGTATGTGTATTAGAGGAAAAATCTGAAGTGGTCAATGAAGTTATGAAATTGTTTTACATTGTTTGGTCCAATTCAATTGTAATTATACATGGTATTAATGAGGGCTTTGATATCTGAATGATTTCGATAAGGATCACATCATTGTACTCCAAAATTGTCATTGAACATGCATTGTGCATACATTCTATACATTGATGTGCATAAAAGAACCACTTGTGTATTTATGCAAAAGTGTGATATTTGTGAATGTGTTTTGCCTATTTTAGAGGAGCATATCGGACGCCAATTGGACATTGTCGGACCATCCAGGCAATACCTTATTTGTAGTGCCCCCTTACCTCAGGGTACGCATCGGGACGCCCATGGGTCATTCTGACGCATATCCCACAATAAGGGAGAGCTACGAGCAGTCAGTTACTACAATACTCTCATGGCATCAATAATAATAAAAGCTGCAATATAAAAATCACTATATTTTAAAACCAAGATACTTTCTCATTTCATATCATCAAACAAAAATTATATACAAGTCCATCAGTTTTCCACGATCTAAATACATTACTCCAAAAAGGAAACTGATACAAAAGTCTATACTAGGTCATCCCCAAAAGTCTATCTCTGGAGCTAGGAGTCTAATCTATCAATCCTAAAAAATAGATGCAATTTTGGGTGAGTTTGAGAACTCAATGAGAAACCATCATCGATGGTTCAGTCAATTCATGCATTACGCCAAAGCGTACAGATTATCACCATAACACAGTCAGATCATCATAAAGCAATTTACTGATTCTCATAACAGTATATTCAGAAATTTCGTAAATCAGTTATCACAATGTGTATGTAATGCATATGTGACTCTTTCCCATTTTCTTACGGTGTTGTGACCGAGCGCTTAAGCAGTGAACAGCATTCAATAGACGAGTCTAGGGAGTAGGAGAGCCGTCTGGGTATGCACTAACTCCCTTCGAGCTCGAGGCTCGTTTCAGTATCAGTGGTGACTCAGGTCACAACTATCATTATCTGTTCATGCATTTGTGTATGAAATGCAAAATGCCCAACAATTCACATTCACATTGTCATTAAAACCGATTTATCACTATTCTTCAGAATTACGTAGTAGCCAAATCCGATTTATCAAAAGTAAACGTATCGAACCTAATCATCCACATACTCTTACAGTTCACGTTCGCAAATAGTTTACAAAGCATTTAACAATCAATAATTGAGGAACCAACTAGGTTACTCACCTATAACTTCCGAGCTACTGCCTGGAAGTCCCAGCAATATCCATGGAATGACGATCCAACGGTGCCTCTAGAATAGTTAAATAATTACCCATTACTAAATGCATAATCAGAACAAGTCAATAATGCACATGTCTTTATTAAAAGATGTACAATGTATGTTCATGACTTTCCGGCGCTATAACCCCAATTTCTCTATCTTTTGTCCAAATCTAACTTTTCACTCAATTGATCAATAATGACTCATTGCATTTATAAAATTTAGTTCAATCCACCGTATCATGCACCCTAGATTAATCCCAAGAAAACCTATTCATTTGGTCAAATTCACCCATTGAAGACCCCAAATTATACTCCAATATCATAATAAAATCCTTAGGTTGCAATAGGAAACCATATTTGACTTTCTTTCAATAATTACGATCTTACTAATTTAAATTCAAACTTTCGTTCTTTACCTCAATTGTAGACCTCTTTCTCTAGTTCATAACAAATCAAGAATCACCTCAATTGGAGGTCTACACCATTAGTTATGCCCCATTAACTAAAAAAAACCAATTCAGAAAACTGGTCCTCGCCGCGACGTCCCGGAGTTGCTCGCCGTGGCGTCAAGAGACGCTCGCCGCGGCGAACAATTTCTTTGGGGCTCGCCGCGACGTCAACGCGAGCTCATCGCGGCGACCTCCTACACGCTCGCCGTGGCGAACGAATGTTTATTTGTCGCGGCGAGGCTCTCGCACAGGTCGCGACGTGCGGGGTTCCGGCCTTCTTCTCTGACAGATCTATACCCTATTTCTCTCTAAAAACAACCATAACTCACTCTCAGCTACCCCAATCTTACACAATAAACACCCTAAATGCATTTCAACAACAATAAAACAACATTAAACCAATTTACTTACCGATCAAGCCTCAAATCTTTAAATCTTCCGAAATTTTCTTCTCCAAGCCCTAACACCCACGGTTATTTCCCAAAGCCACACAAAACTTCATCTTTTCAAGGCTTACAGTTGATCTTAGCAATAAGAAAGGAGCAAGCAAGAAGAAAAGAAAGGATTGAAGATCACCAAGAGAAAAAAGAGAAGAAAGAGGATTTCATAAATTCTCAAAGGTAAAAGTCAAAAATCAACGCATTAAAGGTTGATTTTAAACCTAAGGCTATTTAAAGACGCTTTCTCTTTTCAAAACAACTTCTAGCCTACTCATCCCCAAATTCCAATGGTTCCACATTTTCATTCCTAAAATCAAGTATCTATTTTTCCCATTACCATTGGACAGTTGTGCCAGTACTATAAAGTCAATCAGTCCGTTACTTGGAAAATCTTCAGTCCGGACATTTACTCCTAAAATTTCTAGAAAGAATTCTCTAAGGTTCACTATCAACTGACGATCACTCTAAAACAGTTCCAATTCAACCATTCAAACCCAAATATTCCATAACTCAAAAATTCACCAATCATATCATTTTCACAATTAAATGTCGGGAATGTTAGAAATGCATGTACATATATGTGCTTGTGCAGAAATAACTCATTCCTCTATAATTAGAGGCCAAATGCATGCTCAATTCAGTAAATGCAATAAAACATATTACCCCGTCCCGATTTACCAAAAATAAACTTCCCATCAGTGATGGGATGTTACATTATTGGAGCGTACAGTGAGTCAACCTAGATGTGTTGGAACCCCTCCCTGGTGCGACACGAGTCCGACGTCCTGCGTGACATCTGGATGCGCGTCCCACGAGGAAGCGATTCCTCACCACGAAAGAAGCCTCAATTGGACTTAATTTCACTTCATCCGAAAATACAAAGAGAAAGGAGAGTGGGAGAGATTCGGCTATGTAAGAAGAAGAGGAGGAAGAAGAAGAAACGTGAAGCTATTGGAAGAGACTTAGGGTCAAGCTATCCAACTTTATTCGGATGAAGTGAAATTAAGTCCAATTGAGGCTTCTTTCGTGGTGAGGAATCGCTTCCTCGTGGGACGCGCGTCCAGATGTCATGCAGGACGTCGGACTCGTGTCGCACCAGGGAGGGGTTCCAACACTTAGAGCTTAACTTATCATACCTTTGCAAAAGTTGAAAAAGTATGACATTTTAACCAAAAGGAGTTGAGTATGACCTATATAACTATACTAGAAAGATATAAGGTTATTTAAAACAATTAGGAAGGAACAAAAGTCATATTTATCATTAAAAGAAATGGAAACTTGTTTAAGGTTGGTATTAAGCAAATTACCATATGAATAGTAACATTTACCAAATGAATAGTAATCTGAAAATTTCAAACGCCCATAACTTTTTCATCCTAATTCGAAAATTAACCCTTTTTATCCCGTTTTAAAGATCTTGCCAAACTCTATCAACTTTAAGAAATACCCTTTTTCCAAAATGTGACTCTAAGATACTCTAAAACATAATACAAGGTAGCTGCCTATTTTTTTTTAAAAAATGGACAGCACCTCCCCTAAAATTTGATCTAGCCAAAACTTCAACGTTTACTCAAACCTGCACAAAAACGCAGTTTAAAGGCAGTCACACACTCCTATTAGTCTAATCATTTCTCAACCTAACTTCTAAACATCAAATCCAGATAGTAACGTCGCAATTTTAATCATTCTACATATTTCAAGCTAACTACTAAACATCCATTCATTTTTTTTTATATAATGGCATTCACAAGCTCATGCTTGCTTTTACCTTCTCACTCATGCAAGCATATATTCATACATACTTAAACATATTCAAATATACAATGAAACCTCAAAACCTTAAAAGTTTACATGAAATACACAAATACAATGCTTTAAAGAGCATTTTAGCCCGAATACATCAACTTCCAAAAAGAAAGTCTAAAATGCAAACACTCGCCGCAGTATAACCTGCAAACACCTACGGGTGGGGGGTGGGGTCCAACAAGATGATTTCCTAGGATTGATTTAATTTGATTTGTTTAAGCTTCCAATATTGTTATATTGCTTGCGATTTGATTATGAGTTCCGGACTTTAATTGTCCGAGGAGATCAATATTCGGGAATGTATTAGAAGTGCTTTGATTGTGGCTTTTAGTGCTATGAAATTCTGTATGATATGTGAATCCTCAATGAAAGTTGAATGCCGGACTTAGGTCCGATGATTATGAGTTTTGTTTGAGCATCCTACGTGATTACCATATATGCCATATTCAGTTTTCATGCATTGGAAATGTTCCGATTTGATGTGAAACCCCTTATGATATGTGAATTCTCATTGAAAGTTGAATGTCAGACTTAGGGCCGATGATTATAAGTTTTGTTTGAGCATCCTATGTGATTGCCATATATGCCATATTCAGTTTTGATGCATTAGAAGTGTTCCGATTTGATGTGAAACCCCTTATGATATGTGAATTCTCAACGTATGTTGAATGCCAGACTTAGGTCCGATGATTATGAGTTTCTGATTGAACATCATATGTGATTGTCTGATATGGCATAATCAGCATTTGATGCATTTCATAAAATGCATGCTCAGATAAAGGCATTGTGACTTGAGTAGCCAGTATGAAGTGCTTCCACGTAGAGCTTTGCTCCGTGATATATGTGTGTGCACGTAGAGCTATGCTCCGTGATTCTGTTCTGACTGAGCCCTATGGGCCAGTATTTGTATAAGTATGTGATAGGCACTCAGTCACAACAATAAGAACGAATGTGAGTCTCATGCATATAGCATTCTTATAAGATTGAAACTCATTAAATGATTTGCAAAGCTGAAGTGAGTGTACATTGATATAAACTGTTGCTATACGTGGCTACGTGAATTGTGTGATCATATGAGATGCCATGTTGTATGAAAATCAGGAATAAATATATGATTTGAATGAATATTGTGATATATGTGATGTGTATGCGTAATCTGGTGAAATCATCAATGATGGTTCACTCATTGAGTTGCAAAAATCATCAAAAATTGCAATGTGGCTGTTCAGGTTCTGAGGTATTATTTCAGCTAGGCTAAATGGAGTATAGCCACTGAGGTCTGATATGGATTAGGGGTTGGGATCAGTTTGCACCTACACATGTCTTCATTGACTTTATTTTTGAATTATGTTCAGCAAGAATTGTATAAAGTGTATGTAAACGATTTGGTAATGAAATGACTTTATGGCTTTAAGTTTTTTGTATCTAAAATGGGCCCAAATTTAAGGTTGAATACTAATGTTTTTAAAGATTGTAGCTTGGAAATGGAAATGTTTTTAAATGAAATGGGCCCAATTTGATTAGTAATTACCGCTTGCATGTACCTTGTTTAAAAAAAACAAAAGTTTTGAATGAATTTTGACTGAATGATCGTTCTAGCATGCCACCCTTGCGGGGTACGTACTCGGATATCACCATGGATGTCAGGTACGTGTCTTGTGAGAGTGGGGTGCTACAGTTTTTAAATTCATATTTGATGAGCAAGCGCATGAATGAGATCAAACATAAAAAATAAATCATTGATTTGTTTGGCAAAGTAAAGGTAAATGTCCCCTTGCTAGATTTAGTGAAGAGAGTTCCGGCCTATGCTAAATATTTGAAGGACTTGTGCACTAATAAGAGAAAGTTTAGGCCAAATGAGAGAGTCCAAGTGAGCTCTAACGTGTCAGCCCTTTTCAAACCGTAAATACCTGTGAAATGTCAAGACCCTGGATCTTTCACCATTCCTTGCATCTTAGGTAAAGTAACTATAGGAAGAGCTTTGTTAGATCTGAGGGCAGCGATTAATGTGATGCCCAAATCTGTCTATCAGTCCTTAGGAGTGAAAAGTTTGAAACCCACATCTGTTGTCCTACAGCTAGCTGATAGATCATTTAGGCATCTAGTGGGTATAATTGAGGACATCTTGGTCCAAGTAAAGGGTTTAGTATTTCCTGCTGATTTTTATGTACTTGATATGTCTTCTAAAGTTGTGCAAGATACTTCTTTGATTCTCGGGTGACCCTTTTTGCTAACAGCAAGCACCATGATCAGCATGAAGGAAGGTGAGATCACCATGGAGGTAGGCAACCAACAGGTAAGCTTCAACATGTATGAAGCAATGAAACATCCGCATGAGGATTATTCACTTTTGGGTGTGAATATGATTAATTTAGCTGTGGATGATGCTTGCCCAAAATATAACTTACAAAAGGATTCTTTGGATGTTGGATTACATTCACTTGATCTTGGAAAAAAGTTTTCTGTCCATGTTTCAGGGAAACAGGAAGGATTGGCCACAACAGCTTACCAGGAGATAGACTTCACATAAAAAAAAAGAGGGAGTTATCTCTTTTCTCTTGAACTTCATAAATTGATCCCTTCTGTTGTGCAACCTCCTGTGCTTGAGCTCAAACCCCTACCCACTACTTTAAAGTATTCCTTCCTTGAGTCTAATGAGCGCTTACCTGTGATAATTGCTAGTACCTTGTCCCACACTGAGGAAGAGAGACTCATGAATGTTTTGAGGGAACACAAGAGAGCTATAGGGTGGACTTTAGCAGATATACCCGACATTTGCCCAGCTATTTGCACACACAGGATCTTATTGAGTGAAGGGTCAAAATCGGTGAGGCAACCTCAAAGAAGACTAAACCCACTTATCTTAGATATGGTGAAGAAAGAAATAACGAAGTTTTTGAGTGCAGAGATAATATACCCAATTTATGATAGTGAGTGGGTTAGTCCAATCCATGTAGTGCCAAAAAAGAGTAGGATAACGGTGGTAAAAAATGATAGGGATGAGCTTATTCCTACCAGAGTGCAGAATTCGTGGCGTGTGTGTATAGATTATAGACGATTAAATGCTGCCACAAGAAAAGACCATTTCCCTCTCCCTTTTATTAATCAAATGCTTGAAAGGCTTGCGGGCAAATCACATTATTATTTTTTGGATGGTTTCTCTGGGTACTTTCAAGTACCCATTGCACCGGAGGACCAAGACAAAACCACTTTTACATGCCCTTTTGGCACCTTTGCATATCAAAGGATGCCTTTTGGTTTATGTAATACCCCAGGAACTTTCCAACGTTGCATGATGGCTGTTTTCTGTGAATTTTTAGAAGAATGTATGGAAGTATTCATGGATGATTTCACAGTCTATGGTGATTCTTTTGATGCTTGCCTATTCAGTCTTACAAAAGTTTTACAAAGATGCATTGAAAAGAATTTGATTTTGAACTTTGAGAAATGTCATTTCATGGTCAGTGAAGGAATCGTGCTTGGTCATTTAATTTCTACTAAAGGAATTGAAGTAGATAAAGCTAAGATTGAGGTCATATCTTCGTTGCCTTACCCCGTTTGTGTTCGTGACATAAGATCATTTTTGGGTCATGCAGGATTTTACAGGCGATTCATAAACGATTTCAGCAAAATTACGTTACCTCTCTCCAAGCTTTTACAAAAAGATGAAAATTTTGAATTTGATGATTCTTGCAAAAATGCTTCTGACATGCTAAAATCAAAACTCATTTCTCCACCTATTTTAGTTGCTCCTGATTGGAATTCACCTTTTGACCTTTCATGTGATGCATCCAATTGTGTTGTAGGGGCTATGTTAGGTCAACGGGAGGAGAAATTACCAAGAGTTATTGTGTAGCACCCTCTTACCATAGGGTATACACCAGGACACCCGTAGGTCATCCCGATACATATCTTACGAAAAGGGTGCGCTACGGGCAATCACTAACACTTCACATGGAATCAAATCATAAAGCATCAATACTAAAAATCACTAATTTTTTTGAAACCATAAATTTTTTTCTCATTTCATATCATCAAAAACAGTAATTTACACATCTGTCTATTTTTCACTATCTGTACAATACTCCGAAAGAAATTTAGTACAAAAAGCCTAACTAGGTCATCCCCAAAAGATCCCAGCTGACCGACCTGTATGCCATGACTTCTCTTGCCAACACGATCTACTCGGCATAAAAAGTCTCTCTCTAGAGCTAGGAGTCTACTCTCTCGGTCCTGAAAAATAATTTGCAATTTTGGGTGAGTTTGCGAACTCAGTGAGGAACCATCATCGATGGTTCACCCAATTCATGCATAGTCAAACAAATCACAATATAGCATAATAACTCATTCATATGTGCTACATGATTATTTACATCAACACAAAGCCTTTGGCTTTTCACTCAGATCACAGATATTCAGTCAAATGTATATGTAATGCGTATGTGATCCTTTTTCCAATTTATTACGTTGTTGTGACCGAGTGCCTAAACTGTCCCAATAAGGGCACATTATTCGTTGAGCCTAAGGCTCTGAAGCACTGTGGGCTTGAAGCCCAAATACGTTGAGCTTTAAGCTCTCGGTGGCTGCTCCAGTCACAACTGCCAATTATTGATCATGCATTATGCATGGAATGCACATGGTAATATAAAGCAAAGCCCACATCATATTCGGTCTCAAATTACCACATTCACACAAGTAATTCACAATTAATCACATTTCAAATCACATATAGCACTTCTATGTCATATTCTTCCAATATCTCGGACACCTTCGGTTCGGAACCAGTATAAACAAACACAAAGCCCATCATTATTCTCCACAGTGTTATAAGTGCAAAATATAAACAATTAATAATCGAGGAACCATCTAAGTTACTCACCAAATAGCTTCCGACCATATGAACAATAACTGTGTTCTTTAAATCCTCATAACTCCAAATAAGGTACATTACACACCATTAGAAATCTCTAAACATTTTCTACAATCTTCAAGAAGACTAAACAATCCAATTCAATCTATAAGAGGGTCAAAAATACAAACAAAGGTTCTGCCCAACGAAACAGTAAAACAACCATATAAGCATTAACTGCACTCTACTACAAAAATCCTATCTTTCCATTCCTTATGCCAAAAATTCCAAAATTTATGTCAAAAGGAAGATCAAAACATGTTCTACAAGTTTCATGAATAAATTGGAAGCAAAATCAACCTCTAAACAACTCAAATTCTCAAGCAAATCTTCTGCCTATATAAGTTTCATTCTCACAGTAACAGAATCTGCCAACATTCATAACTTTCCAACCCATTGTCAAAAAATTACATACCATATAGAAATAAAAAGCTCAGACAATATACTACAATTCTCAAGAAGGACTTCAAAGCAAATTCCCATTCAAACTAGGTCAAATCCTCTCACTAAGGTGGCTGTCCTGTTAGGGTTTAAGAAATCAGCATTTAACCCAAGTCATAACAAAACTTTACAAATTTATATCTAGCAATCCTTACATCCAAAATTCACACACAATACCTCATTAGAAAGCTACAACAATACTCTACAACTTTCCAGAAGGTCCCTAAAGCCAATTTAGCCACCAACAGTCCCAAATAAATACCATAACATAAATAGCACAAAACCTGTTCACTTAGAGCATTGCACACCAAAACACAATTTGGACTGAATTACCATTTGAACATTAACAGACCATAACTTTCAATATACACATCAAATAAATTCATACTTAGTGGCGTTAGAAAGATAACACAAAAATATTCAACTTTCATGTAAACCAAATTAGTAAATTCAATCCAATTCAATCCTGAAAAAATCATCAAAGTTTCAGGTCACAAGGTTAGGATACTGTTCACACAACACCTAACAATTCACTTTCCATCCCAAAATTAAAATCCTTAAGGTCCGAATTGGACAAAACTTCCTTCATATGAAATCTGGTCATACTTCTTAAGTTTAATTTAAAATAAACCTCAGCTCAATTGAACAACTATATCAAAAGTTATGAGCCAAAAGCTGAAACCAACACAAAGTCACATTTTCCATATTTCCTCCCTACCTCAACTCTTTTCATTCCATTACTATACCTACATCAATAAGCATCAAATTTAACCATAAAATCATCCAAAAATTTATCAAGTCATTCACTTGCATACATACTCACACTTTGGCAGCACACAACACACACTCTCCTTACTAATTTTTTGCCACTCAACTACCATCACTCTAACATCAAAACTAATCAAAAACCAATTCAACACATATTAGTCATTCAATCTCATACATACATACACTCATGTCCAAGCAATCTAACCACTATCTTTATGAAATTTATGCACAATTAATCACCATAAATGCATCTAACTACCAATTCATGCATTAAATGAATGATCAAAGCCTAAAACATACTCTTACCTAGTCAAGCTTTCAATCTTTCCAATCTTCCAACAAAACACAACTTCCTAACTCGCACTTAACACCCACGACATCATCATCCCAAGGAAGCAAGTTTATGTTAAGCCTTTTCAGGTGGGTTAATAGAAGAGAGAGCAAAGTGGAAGGAGAAGGAGATAAGCAAAAGAACAAGAGACTTTCTTGTATGAAAAGGACACCAACGAAGGAAGGAGAAGAGTATACCAAGGAAGGAGAAGCAAGACTACGGATGAGAGGAAGCTTTTGAGCTTTCAAAGTAATTTTTTTAAGCAAGACAAGGAGAAGAGTCGTAAATCATTGAATGGAATAAGACAAATATCATAAATGAAGGAAGACACTTGTCCTTTAATTGGAAAAAGACGAAAAAAAACAATTTAATCCTATTTAATCATTTAATCAAAGAACCCTAATCCAAATTAATCTTTAATCCATCTAGAACAATCCCAAAAATCATTTATCCAATATTTCAGTGCCTTTAGGCAGTACTTTTCAATACGGGAAACCCACTCAGTCAGCCAGTTGGAAATTTTCCGATCCGGGCAAGTACCCCGAAAAAATCCAGAAAAAATCCCACAAATCCCAAAAAATGTAAAACACACCTTGAGCACTTCAATTCAATTTTTCAAACACAAATATCACATAATTCACAAAAAGTTTCATTTAGACACGTATGCCGGGAAATGTCATGAATGCATGTACAATCATGTGCATGTGCAAAAATTATCTTTCATATAAATATAGAGGCTATAAGATGCATGTGCATGCCGAGATATATTTAAACATTCCTAACTCGTCCCAATTGACCAAATTACCCTTCCCATCGGTGATGGGATGTTACAATTCTCCCCTCCTAATAAAAATTGTCCTCGAAATTCTTACCTGCTTGGTCGAACAGGTGAGGATACTGTCTCTTCATATGCTCCTCGGTATCCCAAGTTGCTTCCTTAGTTGAGTTGTTCCTCCATAGCATTTTCACCAATAGAATGACCCTATTCCTCAACTGTTTAACCCGTGATCCCACAATCTGGACCGGCTCCTCAACATAACTCAAGTTGCTAGCTACCTCAATCTCTTGAGCTGGGATCACATATGTTGGATCCGATCGATACCTCCGGAGCATACTCACATGGAAGACATTATGCAGCTGAGATATCTCACTTGGTAAATCCAGCTTATAGGCCAAAGGTCCTATACGCTCAATGATCTCATTTGGACCAATGTACCTAGGGCTTAACTTGCCCTTCCTATCGAATCTCAGCACTCCTCTCCACGGTGAAACTCGAAGGAAGACTTTGTCTCCCACATTATATTCCATATCTCTCTGATGCTGATCCATATAGCTCTTCTGTCTATCTTGAGCCGCCTTTATGCGGCTCCGAATCAGTTTTACCTTGTCCACTGTATCCTGAATCAGCTCCGGACCTTCAGTCATCCTCTCACCCTCTTCATCCCAATAAAGAGGCGATCGACACTGTCTCCCATATAATGCCTCATATGGTGCCATCCTGATGCTACTATGGTAATGATTATTGTAGGCAAATTCAATCAGGGCTAAATACTGATCCCATGCTCCTCTAAACTCCAATACACACGCCTGAAGCATATCCTCAACAGTCTTAATTGTCCTCTCAATCTGCCCATCAGTCTGAGGATGAAATGCTATACTAAAATTTAACCTGGTACCCATAGCAGACTATAAACTCTTCCAGAACCTCGAAGTAAACCTGGGATCCCGATCCGACACTATAGATAATGGAACCCCATGCAGTCTCACAATCTCAGTCACATACTTCTAGGCCAACTGATCAAGGGAATTGTTCTCCCTCACTGGCAAAAAATGGGCCGATTCAGTTAACCGATCCACTATGACCCAGATAGCATCATGTTGCCTCGACGTCTTAGGCAACCCCATAATGAAATCCATAATAATTCATTCCCATTTCTACTCAGGAATAGGCAACGAATGAAGTTTCCCCACTGGAGCTTGGTGCTCGGCTTTAACCTGCTGACAGGTCATACACCTGGAAACATATTCTGCCACCTGCTTCTTCATGCCAAGCCACTAGAAATGTGGCTTAAGAGTGTTATACATCTCGGTAGTACTAGGATGCATAGCATAGGCAGCCATATGCGCCTCCTCCAGAATCTCTCGCCTCAAATCATCCACATCCGGCACACATAATCTTTGTCCTAACCATAAAGTCCCATCTCTCAATTCAAATTCAGAATTCAGATTAGACTTCACTTTCTCAATCAATTTCACCAAAACAAGATCCTTATCCTGAACTCTCCTGATCCTATCATGAAGCATCGGTCTGAGCTTTAGAGTGGCTACTAAAGCTCCATCATGCTCCAGATTCAACTGTACATTTAAAGCCCTCAACTGAATCAAATTAGGCAATCACAATACACGAATCGAATTTGACCGATATGAGACTTCCGCCAACGATACGCCACCACATTAGCTTTCCCTGGGTGGTACTCAATGGTGCAATCATAATCCTTCAGCAGCTCAATCCATCTCCTCTGCCTCAAATTCAACTCTCTCTGACTCAGCAGGTACCTCAAACTCTTATAGTCAGTGAAAATATAGGTAGTGTCTCCAAATTTTCAGGGCAAAGACAATTGCAGCTAACTCCAAATCATGCACAGGATAATTTACCTCGTGATACCTCAACTGTCTCGAGGCATAGGCAATCACTCTACCGTGCTGCATCAAAACACATTCCAAGCCCTGATGCGTTGCACCACTATAAACCTCATAACCTCCTGTCCCAGATGGAATAGCTAACACCGGTACAGTGATTGTTGGATCGCGTACGATCCGAGTATTCACAATACACTGCGAAAAAGACCATACAAAAACATCACGTATAATCGAAAAAACGAAGGATTAACCAAAATACCTTATTTTAGTGGGTGGATTGCTTCTTTTCAGATTTCAAGATACTGCAAATTGCTAATGCCCTCTACCGGTATCCACACGAGCATGCACGATCCGAGCTACGGCTGTAGTGTGCTAGCACGTCCTGATAACCTTTCTGAACGCCGCACGATCTTTCTCTCAGATGGCGGCTAGGGTTTCCTAACAATTGTGTCGTTAACCTAATGAGACCTAAGCTTCTCTATTTATAGAGAAACCCTAATCTCATTCAGTTCTATTAAGTTTCGGCCCATTATATCATATATAATAAAAGCCCGACAACTTAATTCAATCTAGCCCAATAAATATATCTAAATATATTTATTCAATACCTAATAGATTAGGCCCAAGAGAATAAGCCCAGATCACATAACTCTTTGTGTGCCACCCTGTAGGCTCATTTGATGTTGGCAATGGGCTTGATCACACTTCAAAACCTATAAGTCATAAGCAGCCTCTAGCAAGACATTATGACTACCCAAATCAAATGAGGATCGATAATCCGATTTAACCTGTAACCATGGTTATAGGCTCAGTCCTTTTGTAACACGATATCAAGATTAATCACAAGGCACGGTACATGTCAACCTTTGATTAATCATAGTTTCTTGATCCCCAAGTTGAGTGATTATAACAAATGACATTGATGACTCTTCATCAATTCATTTGAGCACGGCCATGCATTTCTTCAGTCACACTTGTCAAGAGGCCCAAATGATATCTCTCTCATTTAAGAGAGGTACAAATCCCATCTACATCATTCACATCCCTCTGCATGATTCATTTGATATCCAACATAAGACTATTTGTTATTCGATTAAAAATAACTTAGTCTAATATCAAAACACCGAATTCCTCATGTAGGGAACCATGATGACTTCAGGTCAAAGAACTAAAGTCAAACCATATTGAGAATCACTAATGACATGAAACCATGTACTATTCTCTTTTTGGGTCGGTCCAATATATGTTCTCTAACATATATCTATGTTTCTGATTTGATATCTCATATCCATGATCAGTAAAACGTGATCATCAATCAGAACACATACTAACCTTAATTCATTATTGTTCCACCAATAATGATCGACTAGGGATAGTCTAGAATAGTATTATAACACTTATGGTTTTACTATCAAGTCACATACTTGATGACATAAGTTTAATATCATTCATGGAATGTAAATCACATTACATAAAGAAATACATGCATAAATGAAACGGAATACCTCATAATATATTATTAACAAATCATAATGTTAATACATGAATCACAAATGTTCATTGGCCTAGGGCACACTACTAACAGTGATCAACCGATGTTTCAGCTCCTCAAAGCTCTTCTGGCACTCCTCAGTCCATCTGAATGACACATTCTTCCTCAGAAGTTTTGTCAGAGGGGTTGAGATCAATGAAAACCCCTCGACAAACCTCCGGTAATAACCAGCCAATCCGAGGAAACTCCGAATCTCCTACATATTCCTAGGAGCCTCCCACTTCATCACTGCCTCAATCTTATTAGGATCAACCTGAATACCCTCTCCAGTCATTATGTGGCCCAGAAACACTACCTCATCCAGCCAAAATTTACACTTACTGAATTTGGCATAAAGTTGCTTATCCCTCCTAAGTTGCAGAACCACTCTCAGATGCTCAACATGCTCCTATCTACTCCTCGAATACACCAATATGTCATCAATGAACACAATGACAAACTGATCTAGGTAGCGCTGAAAGACCTTATTCATCAAGGCCATAAAAGCTATCGGGGCATTAGTCAACCCAAACGGCATTACTAGAAACTCGAAATGCCCATACCTGCTTCTGAATGCACTCTTAGGTACATCAGCCTCTGCTATCTTCAGCTGATAATACCCTAATCTCAGATCCAGCTTAGTGAACACCTGAGCTCCCCACAACTGATCAAATAAATCATCGATCCTAGGCAATGGATACTTATTCTTCACTGTCACCCTATTCAACTGCCTGTAGTCGATACACAATCTCAAAGTCCCATCCTTCTTCTTCATAAATAATACTGGAGCTCTCCAAGTTGAGACACTAGGCCTGATAAATCCCTTCTCCAACAACTCGTACAACTGAGCCTTCAGCTCCCTCAGTTCCACAGGTACCATCCTATATGGAGGTATAGATATAGGAGTAGTACCTGGAACGAGGTCAATGGTAAACTCTGTCTCCCGATCTGGCAACATCCCCGGTAACTAATCAGAAAACACATCTGGAAATTTCCTAACCACGGGAATATCCTGAAGCCTATGCTCAATTCTCTTGTCAATAACATGAGCCAGATAGGCCTCACAGCCTCCCTGCATCAACCTCAGGGCACTCAAGAAAGAGATCATCCGGGCTGGCACTGCCTGACTAACTCCTCTGAACACGGCTCTAGGCTGACCAGGAGACTCCAATACGACCTCCTTGGTGTAACAGTCCATGATAGCCCTATGGGCAGTAAGCCAGTCCATCCCTAGAATCACATCGATCTCTCTCAATGGTAACACTATAAGGTCTGCTCTCAACACTGCTCGATCCATTTGGATCGAGCACCCCTTGCAGACCTCTCCCAATGCAGTAGTACTACCTAGAGGTGTACTCACCTCTAACCCATACTTTAACATCTCCCTATCCCCATGCAATCTACATGCCATATGCGGTGTAACAAAAGAATGTGTGGATCCTGGATCTAGCAATGCAAATGCCTCAATATCAGAAATAATGTCGGAACCCGATCCGTAGACCAGACCCCAACTGCTTATAACATAATTCTCTTACTTTGGCTTTGATACCATAATAGTGTCGGACCCCGATTTCGGAGCCCAACTTCCGTATTCCTGAAACCTTGCGCTTATTACATTGCAGTGCTATTTGCTGCTGTTCCATAAAAGTGATGAGCGCACACTACCTAAACATCATAATCACATATTGACTTGTTCATGTCAAATGTATCTTAAAACCTCACGTTCACATAGAGGCAAGAACCACCTTAATCGGAGTTATACAACTCAAGATACACTCCAAAAACCTAAAAGAGTTCACACCTGAAACATGCTCTCTTAACCGACCTCTCACTTCCTTTAATGAGAACTTCCTCAATTTAACTCCAAATGATACCAATGTTTGTATAAAGAAATATATATGTCTTATAAATCCAATGGTTCAAGCCTCACCTCAATTGGAAGTCGGATGAGGGATTTATAACCAAAACAATAGACCATGCTCACTTCCAAAATCAAATTGAAACTCTTTTGGCGCGATTGCCATAACATTTTATCTAGATATCGGATTGTGTTCGTTTTTTCACCCTTTGAAAGTAGATATCTAGATTTACAACTCTCATGAAGATCACAAAACGAGATTCGGCCACTAAAAATGCCCAAAACACCATGTTTCCCGTAGCTGTCTGTTAAACGGACAGCCATGTCCGTTTAACGGACACATTCGGGTGGATGGGTACCAAATGCTTTGGAAATGTCCGTTAAACGGACATGCAAGTCCATTTAACGGACATGAGCAGGCGAAAGGGTGTTTTGGCACCCGTGGCTGTCCGTTTAACGGACACGCCTTTCTTCAAAACTTCAAACCCTCTCCCCTTCTATCCAACTTCAAACCACTTGCCACTAGCATCTTTCAAAACTCATAACTTCTTAATCCTAACTCCAACATGTGCATACTATACCTCTATGGAAAGATAACAAGATTCTATACAACTCTCATGAAGGATGCTAAAGCTAATTTCCTCATTAATCAAGGCAAAATACCACTGAAAGGACACTGCTCATTAAAGACCAATGTAACAGTACATGAACAGTAACTGAATGTGTTCTTCACCTCATAACTTTTTAACCCTAAGTCCAAATGAAACAATTGATACACCATTTTAAAGATCTAATCTTAAGCTACAATCTTCAAGAAGATCTCTCAATTCATTTCAAACACTAAGAGAGTCTAAAATCAAATGGAAGTTGCTGCACAATTTTTGGGAAAATTTGACAGCACCTCCCCTATTTTATCTCTAACCCAAATCTTCAATCTAAGGCTACAACCTGCACAACAATTCAATATTCAAGGGCAACAACACACTCCTACGCTTCTAAACTTTCTCAAATCATAACCAACTAACACAATCACATTTCCCCCTTTCTTGTCAAATTCAAACTATACAATGATGTAATTGTTTCAAACATGCATGAATTACTCAAAATACATTAGAACTGAATATTCTTGCTTCCGTATGAAAAATATGAGTTATTACAAAGCTTTAGAGGGCATTTTAAGCCGCTACATCAAATCCAAAACATAAACTTGCAAAAACATCATTTGCCCAAAATGCATCTAAAGCATTGATTTACAAAAGTTATCTTGAAAATACAAAATCAAAATACTAAGATCTTGGAGTATGCCTTGACCTCATTCTTCGAGATCCCGATCTTCACCTGGAGATGGGACGGGAAGGTAGGGGTGAGCTTTCGCTCGTGGATAACACGTTTATATTTAGGCTAATAAGCTACATTGTTTCATTAATCATACTTTTAGCACTTTTGTATAGCAATCATACAATCATGCATTTCATGTAATTTATCAATCTCAAAACACAATGTTCATGATCCATGTAATTCTCATTCTTGCAAATATATGCTAACACATAAACGTGTTACTGATGAGCTACACAAGTGTAGTCATATGCTGAGGAGTCCAAAAAGGAACATCCTTGCCACAATCGAGCAGCCGGGCGAAGGCTATACTGGTCAACGTGCACGTGACTTTGCTGGTGGACTCAACTAACCCACATAACACTGAATTTCATGCATAAAAACTGGACTTGTCTTGTCCACTGACTGATTTTCTGAAAATGGATTTTCATGCATCCTTAAAGCTGATTCTTGAAAATGATATATTTCATACTTAGCTCACATTTCATGACCTCATTCATGCTCATTCAATTCATGGCAATTTGAAGCAATAACAAGCAATGTCATACACTGTTAAAATGTTCACTTAATGGCAATCATACACCATCTTACGTACATGATCAAGGCACAATCAATGCTTATCTCAAATAGTTACAAAACATTAAATTCATTAGTTAAAGTAGCATTTAATACTTACTAACATAAAGATAAAAGTGAAACCCACCTTATAACTTGCTAAATCCTTGCTAAATGGAGCTCCTCCTCTTGCTCTTCTCTTTCTTCTTGTCCTTCTTCATCCATGACAAGAAAATAACCTCATATCACTTAGGGTTTCAAAAATTGAAAACCTAATGAACCTAAATCATGATATGAACTTTAGAATCACTAAACCCATCTTCTTTCTAAGCTATCTACACCAAAACCCAACCAAAAACTAACACTTGAAATTATAACTTACCTTGGTTCTTGACTCAACCAAAGAATTTCTTGGCTCAAAATGTAGCTTAGCTCTTCCTCCACACTTTTCCTTCTTGAACTTTCTTCAAACTCTTGCTTAACTCTTAGAAAATCAAACCCTAACCAAGCTTTTCTTCTTTTCTCCTTCTTTCTCCACCTTCCACGACACTTCCTCTCTCCCTTTCTCTAATTTTCGAAAATCTCCTTTTCCCTACTAACTCACTTAATTCCTCTCTTTTATACTCTCCTTTTACTTACTTAATCCCATATACTTAAGCCCATTCACTTATTCTTCCTTTCTTCTTCTTTTTATACTTCCATACTACAACTTGCTTAGGCCCATACAAGCCCATTTCATTTAATCTTAACCTAACTAACCAACTAACATATTAAATGTTATTAACTCTTACCTAACTTATTACTTAATGTTATCTAACTTAATCAATTAATGCTACTTACTCATTTAATGTCATATGCTATTTAATGCTATCATATTTAATTACTATCACCTCAAATAATGCTAACTCAATTACTTAATTAGTCTAATCATGCTTAATTAAATAAAAAAAAATTGCGGCTAACAAATAAGAAGCCTACTAGCTACAACATCAGGAGAATCCTGGGCCTCCTGCCTAGTCATGGCATAGACCCTGGCGTGGGACTATGGTCAACTGCCCCGACCCTCATCCCTCACAAAGGATCCCTCGGCTCTACCACGGCCTCTACCTCGGCCTCTCTGCCCTTATCCACCCCCTCGGCTCTGTTGCACCGTAGTATTACTACCAGATCTAGCACTGACAACAGACTGAGCTCCTATAGTAGCAGGGCAATCTCGAATCTGATGATCCACGGAGCCACATCTAAGGCAGGCTCCAGTCAACCGCCAACACTCCCCACTGTGCCTTTTGTCACAATGCTCACAAACTAGGGGAATCTGCCCTGCACCTCTACCACTGCTACTGCCAGTCTGAATAAATCTCCCTCTCTATCCATACCCAGACTGTCTGGATCTTCCAGGTGACCTGAAAGTCCTACTCTGGTGCTTGCTAAAGTCTCTGCCAGAACTGCCCTGACTCTCACTCTGTCTCTTCCCCCTAGACCCCTGACCCTTCTCTGCCTGTCTCTGCCTCATAAGTTGCTCAACTCTCACTGCAGCAGCCCTAAGCTCAACAAAATTTCCCATATCAGATCGTGCCAATCTAGTACGGATCTCCAAGTTAAGGCCATGCTCAAATCTCCGGCACCTATCAGCCTCTGTCGAGATCAAAGAAGTAGCATATCCCATCAGCTCGTTAAACCTAACCTCATACTCTGCCACTGTCATCCTACCCTGTCTCAGCTCCAAAAACTCCTGCATCTTCATTTCCAGATACACCTTGGGCATATAATTATCTTTAAAAGCCCTCAGGAAATCCTCCCATGTCAGTGGGCAAGGCCTGGTGGTACTGCCCGGAAGAGTCTTCCACCACTGATAAGCTGGGCCCTACAGAAGAGAGACTGCATAATCAAACCTCTCGGCTGGATCACAATCCATCTGATCAAAGACTCTATCAGTCCGCTCCAACCATCCCTCAGCCTCACGGGTGCAGACTACCATAGAAATCTACATTTTCTCGCCACGCAGATCATCATACCTCCTCTACCGTCTCACGGGACCTCTGGGAGGTAGCTCCTCAGATCGAGGCACCGAGGACTCTCTACTAGCTTTGACAGATCCCTGGCCAGCTGGTTGATCTATCTAATCACCAAGAACAGATGACCTATAATAAAACAAGAACTCCGATTAGTTTCTGCATTTTTCACAGTAATTCAAGCCTAATTATGTCCTAGTCCCAACATATGTCAAATCATGCTCTGATACCACCTAAATGTAGCACCCTCTTACCATAGGGTATACACCGGGACGCCCGTAGGTCATCCTGATACATATCCTACGAAAAGGTTGCGCTACGGGCAATCACTAACACTTCACATGGTATGAAATCATAAAGCATCAATACTAAAAATCACTAATTTTTTTTAAACCATAAATTTTTTTCTCATTTCATATCATCAAAAAAAGTAATTTACACATCTGTCTATTTTTCACTGTATGTACAATACTCCAAAAGAAATTTAGTACAAAAAGCCTAACTAAGTCATCCCCAAAAGATCTCAGCTAACCGACCTGTGTGCCATGACTTTTCTTGCCAACACGATCTACACAGCAGGAAAGTCTCTCTCTAGAGCTAGGAGTCTACTCTCTTAGTCCTGAAAAATAATTTGCAATTTTTGGTGAGTTTGCGAACTCAGTGAGGAACCATCATCGAAGGTTCATCCAATTCATGCATAGTCAAACAAATCACAGTATAGCATAATAACTCATTCATATGTGCCACATGATTATTTACATGAACACAAAGCCTTTGGCTTTTCACTCAAATCACAGATATTCAGTCAAATGTATATGTAATGCGTATGTGACCCTTTATCCAATTTATTACGTTGTTGTGACCGAGCGCCTAAACTGTCCCAATAAAGGCGCATTATTCGTTGAACCTAAGGCTCTGAAGCACTGTGGGCTCGAAGCCCAAATACGTTGAGCTTTAAGCTTTCGGTGGCTGCTCCGGTCACAACTGTCAATTACTAATCATGCATTATGTATGGAATGCACATGATAATATAAAGCAAAGCCTGTTAGAGTAGTGCCCTAAAGGCAATCGCCTTTAGCGCATTTTGTACAAATTTGTGTACAATCTTTATGAATAAATAAAGAAAGGCATATTTCATTAATTTGTTGTTCATTATTTATGAACTGATATAGATCTGTAATCAAATTAATGAAGTCCATGATATATGACATAGCATGAAGGAAATTATGATGTGATCATACTACTGAGATTCCTATCATGTGCAATTATGTCAATATCTAAATTATCCCTAGTCATAGGATTACTGAGGCTGGACATTGGTAATCCGGAGAGACTAGCACATCTCAAGCTCCTTGATTTGATCAAGCAGTGGATCTCAGAAACTGTAAATATGAGATATTTAGGGTTGATATGTGGATGCTTACTAGAGGTAGTAAGTACATTGGATGACCTGCTATGAGATCATCACATTGATGTCCTATTCTAATGTCAGTGATAATCTCATCATAGCAATGGTGCAAGTATCCTTAGACTTGAGGTGCTCAAGGATATCTTGGATACTGATTCTGTGCTTTGACTCCATTCCTTGTTGCCTTACAGAGGTTGCTCATAGGGTGGTGATCGGGTACAGCTTGAGGTATTCGAAGATAATTGGGTAGCCAATAGAGGATTCACCACTTCTGTGATAGCAGAAGATGATACCCATGGCCTCTTGTCAGGATCATTACTTGAAAGTCTCTGGCCGGAGCATATATGTCATGAAGAGTGTCTTCAGTGACATATTAAGTAATGAGTCCCAGGACAAGAACTGATATCACTTGGACTAGATTTGACTTAGTCAATCTAGTAAGAGTTGACACATTGCTCATACTCATAACCAAGTGGGGTATAGCATGGTGAAAGGACGAATTGTACGGTAATTGTCTATGGAAAGGTTCGTGATATGGTTCATGATGAATACATGTTCATTCGTCAAACCAATTAATTTCCAATCAATTGGGGGTCATGATGTGTTGTTAGATACCGCTCATGACTTGCTTAGATTAAGTGTTAATCTAAGTGGCCAACATAACCGGGAACCTAATGGGTCACATACATAAGAGTGTCTCGGAGAACTCGTAAAATAGTTTTGGACAGAGTTCCAATAAAAGGAGAGCAATCGGATTAAATGGATCCCGATGAGATCGAGATATGTCCCAATGAGATCGCGACATCGATATTGCTGAGACAGGTTTCCGGGTGTTTTTCCCATACCGGGACCCGGTAGGACCGACCCCAGTGTGACTGGACCACTTCAGCATTTATTTATATATATATATAATTTATTAATTAATTAATATATATATATATATATATATATGCTAGTTACGTGGAAAGGGAATGGAAGAAGCATTAGAAGCTTCTCTTTTACATGCTTAGTCATTAAAAAGCCATTAATGACTAAAAGACAAATGAGAATGGATGAAAGAAGATGATGCTCGTTGGTGGAGAGATAGGTGTCGAATGGAGAAAGGAAAAAGTGTTTCTCCTTTGATCTTCATCAACGATTTTTCTCCATGGTGATTGTGGTTTGAGGAAAGTGTTTCTAAAACCTAAGGTTCATCATCTTTCATCCAAAGCTTCATCTCTTCTTCACTAAGCTTCTCCCTTTCCATTGTTGATTCAAGCTCTCCAAGGACAAAGGTAAGAGCTAGCACTCTTTAATTTATTCTAGCTATTCCCGGGTCAAAGGGTTTGTCCCGGTTAGGTTCTCCGATCTCTGCGTGGATACCGTTAGAGACGGTCTCCTTTGGTCGTTCGGTTTGAGTTTGTTATATATACACATGGATCCTGGCTTTCGGGAAGGTCCCGGAACAAAAATTTTTGTTTTTCCGCACCGTTTGCATGTGATGCTCACACCGGGATTTTCCTACAGTGGTATCAGAGCCACTTGTGTCGTATATAACAACGAAACCATGACTAGGTCGGAGTTGCTATAGCTTGTGATGATGATGCATGTTGTATGTGTTGAATTTCGAATTCAATATGAGGTTGGATTGCTGAGGTTGGATGAGGTTTTGTTGGAAATAAATCCAGCAACAATTCATGGAATATGTTGTGAACATGTAGTAACCTCTGTAATTTTCTCAGAATTTATTGAAATTGTTTCAATGAGTTTTTCAAGCAAAACACAAAGCTTGACAGTTTTGAGAAAGTTGCTAGAGCTGTTTTGTTTGGAATGAGAAATTGTGTAATTTTTAGTTCCAATGCCTAGGATCATCTTTAATGTGATTAAAAATGTGTTACATTGATGTTGTCTGCTTTCCAAATTGAATTTCTTGAAATTGGGTTTCCAAATAATTTTCGGATGTCAAATGTGTCTCATTAGCGTCTCGTTAGTATATTCCCTTATCTTGATTGTTTTGGCCGTCACAAATTTTGTGACATGTGCAAGTAGTCTTGATAAAGTGTAGACTACCTAGAGATACTTAGGGTGATAATTTGATATTCTCAAATTATTTGGAGATCCAATGAATAACGATGTATTCACTTATTTCAAATTCTTCATGTATAGTTTTGACTATATATGGTAAGCAACAATGAAAGTGTTTCATTGGTACATCAAGGTAAAGTGTATTAGACTTGGTATTGTGAATTTGAACTACACGAATTGAGAAATTAGCCGATTAAGATAGCAATTCCAACTGAACAAGTCGACTTATACGTTCATAACTCGATTTGTTTGGTGCACTGTAGACTCATAAGTCGACTTCCACAATGGTACAAGTCGACTTGTTCGTGTACAGCTGCATAAGTCGACTTATACATACTGATTGAACTCAAGTTTATCATATAAATTGGCTACACTTTTATGGCTTTTAATGTACTTTTTGACTCTTGATTCATGATTTTGTGCTTAAATTAGTCCCTTGCGGTGAGCTTATGCTTTATGCAATTTGTTAGTAAAATTGTGCAAATTGACATTGATTGCATTATAATTTTTCTAAGGACAATTGATACTGCAAATTGTTATTTTATATTGCAGGAGAAAAAGGGTCAAAAGGATGAGAAAGTCAATGATGCATGACGAATCACTCCGATCGTAAGAACGCTTCGTTGTGACGAACAATTCTAGACGTTAGGCTAACCGGACCCTCCATTCGCCGCAATAATTAATGGTATTTAATTTATTCGCCATGACGAGTGACTAAATTCATTCGCCGAAGCGAACTACAAATTATTCGCCGCGGCGAATGTCGGGTAACCGACCCAAAATAGAAATTTTGTCTCACTTTATGCGACCCAACCACGACCCATCCTTTAAATATTGCGAATTAGGTTATCGGAGGCGACTTCGACTTCAGAGAGAGAAAACAGAGAGAGACCGACGAGAGAAGAGAGAGAGAGGGACGAGCGTAGAGAGAAAAAGAGGAGCGGTGGTCGCCGCCGCCTGTGGTTCCTTCGGGGTTCCTGGAAAGTCATTTTAGTTGTTTTCTTTTGGTTGTTTTCGCAGTGTCTTCCGCAGATGGCAGCTATGGTTCACCGCGAGTTGCGGTGTTCCTAGTTGTGATGTGTGGTTAGGCATTCTTCTCCTCTTGACGATGCATTGATGGTTGGAGTTCACCGAGCACTAAAGGAGTAGCTTAATCTATAATTTGCTATGATTTATGAATATGCCTTGGTCGAGGGTTTATAGATTGTAGTGATACTATTGATTAAAGCTCAATTAAATGTTTGGACGCGTTTGTTGTGTTGTTTGGATTACTAGTTTACATTGTCACGCTTTTAACTACATTGTTGTGAGCAGTAGAGTTGGGGTTTATTGCTTTGTAGTTAGATTTTGTGATTATAGTTTAATTAAGCGGTGAGCAGATGTAATATGTTATGGATTTGTTTATGTAGAACTTGTGTTTAAATATATGAAGTCTCATATATGTTCACTTGTGATTTTGTTAATTCTCTTTATCCGCCTAGTTGTGTTAAATATTGAGTTGATGCTAGATTGCATTTGACCACTTGCATTAACATGTCCATTGCATACACTAAGGTTTTAACAAGTTTTAATTAATCGAGTTGATTAATTAATTCATTGGACTTAACGAGTTGTTAAGGTTGAGCTTTGGAAACTTAGTGATTTCTAGTCCACGCCCACACTAAGATGTTTTTAACAAGGTTTTAAGCAATGGAGTTCATTGATTAAAACCGTGGACTTCGAGTTCCTTTAAGGTTTTAGGTGTTTTTGATTAATGGAGTCGAGAGTGACAGAGAGTCCATTAATCAAGACCCTGACTTAAAGTGAGTCCTTTAAGGTTTTCCATTCAAACTTAGTGATTTCTAATCTGTCCGACTAAGATGCACTTAACGGGATCTCGAGAAATGGAGTTCATTGATCAAGATCTCGGACTTAAAGAGTCCTCTAATGTTCTGAGGCTCAAGAGCACTCAATGGGGTCTAGTGAGATGGAGTCGCGAGTGACAGGATTCCATTAATCGAAACCCGAACTTAGAGATAGCCTCTTTAAGGTTTACTATTCACACTTAGTTTTGAACTGTGATAGCCAAAATTCATTTTCAAGAGGATTCTATCTTTTGTTTTACTCTTTTATTTTCTATTTCCAAAACCCAAAATACTTTTTGCATACATTTTAGTTTATTAATGTTTTTAAAATCAAAACCTCCTTTTCCTTGCTAATTTCACTTGCATTGAATGACATATAGGCTAGCTTAGGTCCATTTCATTAGGTTCCTTTGAGAGCGACCGAGGTTGCATCCTATGCTGCAATCCTTGGTATAAATTATTTTATTTGACGGTTTCAAGGATCAATTCTAGGATCGAACGACGAGCAGCCGATCAAATTAAGCGCCGTTGCCGGGAACCAAGTGGTTCTTTAAGTTTGCTTTTGTCATTTGTTGCTACGTGAAGTTAGGTGTCTTTTCTTTAGGTTGCATTCTAAATAGTTTAGTTGCATTTGCATCGTTAGTTAGTATTTTGCAGATTACACCTTTTATGGAAGTTCACCGAGGCTAACTCTTATTTTTCTCGTGACCAACATTTGGTGAATCGGCTTAGTGGAGGCCGACATGGACGTGGGATGGATGAAGTTATTTCGCCACACCATGGCCATTGTCGAAGGTTAACCGGCAAATCCAAGACCTCCATAACTCCTGTGTTATTTCTTTCCTTCACTTGTTTACTCACTTATGCCTTATGATTGCTTGTGACTTATATTGGTGCATTAGTTTGTTAAGTAAGTGTCGGGGAGGAGCAACCTCAGTAGACAATAGCTTAGCTTTTAGTTTAATTAGTATCTTTTCAATTCAATAAAGTCCCTTTGAGTTCTGCCTCCTGCCTTCCTTCTGTTGTGTTGAATTGCCCCTTGTGCTCTATTTCTTCTTGCTTAACATTGAGGACAATGTGTTGATTAAGTGTGGGGGAGTTATTTCCCTATTATTTTTTTGACATTGCATGACTATTGCTATTGTGTTTCATTGAGGACATATGAATTGTTGGCTGATTTGTGCGTTCTGCTGCTAACTTGGGTTAGTTTACATTCTGCTGTCATTCTGCATTTCTTCGCCGCGACGAGTGATCACACGTCACGACGACGCGTTCTTCAGATTTCGTATACGTTGCGACATGTTCCATGTTATGTCGCGACGTCCATACCTGTGCATGAATGATTCTGTGCTTAATTTTTTTTCACTCAATTCAAATTTGTTTTGCCTTTGGACTTTTGTGGCTTTTGTTTTCAAAGTCTTTCTTGGTTTCAAAACGATGCTTGAGTTATTGAAAACATCTTCCATCCTTTTCATGATAATTTGACTTGACAAAACCTTACTTTCAATGTTTTCAATACAAAGTGGATGGAAGCATGCTAATAAAGTGGCATTTAAGTTTTAAGACTTGAGATTGTTCATAGAGATCATACCCTTGTGGAAGGATATTTGAGCCAAACATTTTCTTCTATCTTTGTGTGCATCTTCTTATTTCATTCTTCTCCAGAACTTGTTTTAATTCTTACTTGAAGCTTAATGAACTGAATTTTTGCTGATATGATAGAGGCGTTCCTTCTTAAACCCATTTGCCTAAACACTGTCCCTTACACATTCATCCATTGCTAGCCCTTTGAGCTTTCTTGTTATGAGCATTTGCATTTTATTCTTAGATGATGTCGATGAGTCGTGTTTAGTTATTAGCGAGAGTCTATGTTTTGTTATTAGTTCTCGAAAAAAAGTGTTGAAAAATGAAAAAATGTTAGTCTTGTGTATCCCGAAAAGGGATAATAATGTGTTGTATCCCAAAAAGGGATTAGCATCTCAAAATGAGATGAAAAAAAAAAATATTCAGTATGCAATTGTTAGTTTGAATTCTACTAATGACATCAGTTCACATTTAGTGCATATGCTCATATTTTCTTTCTTATACTTCATCCATTCATTTAGCCTTCCATACATTACAACCCTCAAAGTCCTCTTGATCTTCAAAATGATAGTTTTTGTGGTGGAAAAATAGAATTGACCATGCTTATGGTAGGAGGTGACTTAAGTAGATTGAGAGAAAAATACCCTAGACACAAGTGAGCTGAGCGTAAACACTATATCTTGAGAGTTTCTCTTTTGTTCAATCTCTTGTGCTTGAATTCTTTTAGTGTTTATTTTGTTAGCTTTCTTCTTATTTCTTTGTGGTTGAATTTCGAGAAAGTAACTCGAGTCAAGTTCATTTTATTGTTTTGAGTATGGGTGCTATTTTCTTTTCCTCTTGTATTCATTTTTACTCTGGTAAACTTTGTCCAGGAGTACAAAGGTCTAAGTGTGGGGGAATTGATTGAACTCAAGTTTATCATATAAATTGGCTACACTTTTATGGCTTTTAATGTACTTTTGACTCTTGATTCATGATTTTGTGCTTAAATTAGTCCCTGCGGTGAGCTTATGCTTTATGCAATTTGTTAGTAAAATTGTGCAAATTGACATTGATTGCATTATATTTTTCTAAGGACAATTGATACTGCAAATTGTTATTTTATATTGCAGGAGAAAAAGGGTCAAAAGGATGAGAAAGTCAATGATACGCATGGCGAATCACTCGATCAGAAGAACGCCGTCATGACGAACAATTCTAGGCATTTGGCTGAACGGACCCTCCATTCGCGCAGCAATAATTAATGGTATTTAATTTATTCGCCGCGACGAGTGACTAAATTCATTCGCCGCAGCGAACTATAATTTATTCGCGCGGCGAATGTCGGGTAACCGACCCAAAATAGAAATTTTGTCTCACTGTGCGACCCGACCACGACCCATCCTTTAAATATTACCGAATTAGGTTATCGGAGGCGGCTTCGACTTCGCACAGAGAAAAACACAGAGAGAGACCGACGAGAGAAGAGAGGAGAGAGGGACGAGTGTAGAGAGAAAAGAGAGGAGCGGTGGTCGTCGCCGCCCAGGGTTCCCTTCGGGGTTCCCTGGGAAGTCATTTTTAGTTGTTTTCTTTTGGTTGTTTTCGCAGGTGTCTTCCACCGTGAGCGGCTATGGTTCGCCATGAGTTGCGGTGTTCCCAGTTGTGATGTGTGGTTAGGCATTCTTCTCCTCTTGACGATGCAGTGATGGTTGGAGTTCACCGAGCACTAAAGGGAGTAGCTTAATCTATAGTTTGCTATGATTTATGAATATGCCTTGGTCGAGGGTTTATAGATTGTAGTGATACTATTGATTAAAGCTCAATTAAATGTTTGGACGTTTGTTGTGTTGTTTGGATTACTAGTTTACATTGTCACGTTTTAACTACATTGTTGTGAGCAGCCGAGTTGGGGTTTATTGCTTTGTAGTTAGATTTTGCTTGATTATAGTTTAATTAAGCGGTGAGCGATGTAATATGTTATGGATTTGTTTATGTAGAACTTGTGCTTAAATATATGAAGTCTCATATATGTTCACTTGTGATTTTGTTAATTCTCTTTTATCGCCTAGTTGTGTTAGATATTGAGTTGATGCTAGATTGCATTTGACCACTTGCATTAACATGTCCATTGCATACACTAAGGTTTTTAACAAGTTTTAATTAATCGAGTTGATTAATTAATTCATTGGACTTAACGAGGTTTTAAGGTTGTGCTTTCGGAAACTTAGTGATTTCTAGTCCACGCCCACACTAAGATGTTTTAACAAGGTTTTAAGCAATGGAGTTCATTGATTAAAACCTTGGACTTCGAGTTCCTTTAAGGTTTTAGGTGTTTTTGATTAATGGAGTCGAGAGTGACAGGAGTCCATTAATCAAGACCCTCGGACTTAAAGTGAGTCCTTTAAGGTTTTCCATTCAAACTTAGTGATTTCTAATCTGTCGACTAAGATGCACTTAACGGGATCTCGAGCAATGGAGTTCATTGATCAAGATCTCGGACTTAAAGAGTCCTCTAATGTTACGAGGCTCAAGAGCACTCAATGGGGTCTAGAGAGATGGAGTCATGAGTGTGACAGATTCCATTAATCGAAACCCTGAACTTAGAGATAGCCCTTTAAGGTTTACTATTCACACTTAGTTTTGAACTGTGATAGCCAAAATTCATTTTCAAGAGGATTCTATCTTTTGTTTTACTCTTTTTATTTTCTATTTCCAAAAACCCAAAAATACTTTTTGCATACATTTTAGTTTATTAATGTTTTTAAAATCAAAACCCCCTTTTTCCTTGCTAATTTCACTTGCATTGAATGACATATAGGCTAGCTTAGGTCCATTTCATTAGGTTCCTTTAAGAGACGACCCGAGGTTGCATCCTATGCTGCAATCCTTGGTATAAATTATTTTATTTGACCGGTTTCCAATGATCGATTCTAGGATCGAACGACGAGCCGCCGATCACATACACAAGTCGACTTATAACATACAAAGGATGGATGATGGATGATTTTAGGTATAAATTCAATGTGATTGATGAATTACCCTAAATCATTCCATATAGTCATGGTGACTATAATTCTACAGCTTGGAGAAGAAAAAGATGAGACCTGAAAACCCTCAAATCATATGAAAACTAACGCCTTCCATTAATATGGGAAGAACCAGAGTTCTTATAGAGTTTGGTTGTTGGGTAAACCCAAGCTCACTCTATACGGATATGTTCGAACCATGAAAATAAGATTTTCAGATTAATGGGTCGGTTTTCACTAGAAGCGTTGATTTGTTTAGTAAACTTAAGGTCAACGTAGACAGAGGCGAAATTGGGTAGTGTACATCAGATGTATGCGCATCAAGAGTTGATAACCCAATGTGTGTGCATACATCACGAGTTGATAGCACTAGTCGATAGTTGCATCTAGATGCAATTGGTATGATCAATACCTGCCGATAGATCTAAGGTGGCTTGTTGGGTAAACCCAAGGTCATTTTTAGTAATGTCAGATATCTATGATGCAATTGGTATGACCGATACCTACCGATTGACCTAAGGTGGCTTGTTGGGTAAACCCAAGGTTATCCTTAGCAATGTCGGATATCGACCCACTAGGACATTTTGTCATAATGTTTCTTGGATTCGTACTGAGGGTTATGGATTCTTTGAAACTAGTGGGAGCCATATGCATGTCATTCAAGTCCTTATGATCATGCATGTAATTCTATTCTAACATTCTTTCTCTCTTTCCCTAAAGGTTGATTGAAGATGTCTTCCAGTGTGAACTTACGCTCACTTATGGACACGAATAAATTAACTGGACCAAATTTTCTAAATTGGATGAGGAATTTGAGAATTGTTCTCAGATCTGAGGAACTAGGCTATGTCCTAGATGTTCTACTTCCTGATTCACCTGCTGGTGATGCTTCTGATGAAGATCAGAAAGTAGGAAGTACAGCCAAGAAGAAAACCAAAGAGACTGCACCAAAAGGAATTTGCTTCCATTGTGGCAAGACTGGCCACTGGAAGCTGAATTGTAAAGTCTATCTGGATGAACTGAAGCAGAAGAAGGCATCAGATGCCTCGACTTCTTCAAGTATGTTTGTCATTGAGGTTAATAATGTTTCTGACCATGACATATGGGTATTAAATACCGGTTGTGGCTCATACGTATGTAATGATATGCAGGGCCTCAGGGACAGTAGACAACTCATGAAGGGAGAGGTAGACCTGCGTGTGGGAAATGAAGCAATAGTTGCTGCATTAGCCATAGGCACTTACTTTTTGTCACTCCCCACTAGGCTTGTAATTCAATTGGATGAATGTTATTTTGTACCTGTATTAACAAAGAACATATTGTCTGTTTCTTGTTTAAAAAGAGTTGGTTTCCATTTGACTTTTAGTAACAATGGTTGTTCTATTAGTTTGAATGGAATGCTTTATGGTACTGGTACATTATGCAATGAAATTTACATATTAGATATGTCACATCCAATTATGAATGTCAATGACACGAAAAGACATAAACGAGATAATTTAAAATCAACTTACTTGTGGCATTGTCGCCTTGGTCATATAAATGAGAGACGCATAGCTAAGCTCCATAAGAGTGGTAGTTTAGGGTCATTTGATTATGAATCATATGACACATGTGAATCTTGTTTATTAGGTAAGATGAATAAGTTACCCTTTAAGGGAAAGGGTGAACGAACGACTGGAGTATTAGACCTAATACATTCAGATGTATGTGGTCCGATGTCCATCCATGCTAGAAGTGGTTACCTTTACTTCATTACCTTTATCGATAATTATTCTCGATATGGGTACCTGTATCTGATGAGATACAAATCTGAAGCATTTGAAAAGTTCAAACAATTCAGAAATGAAGTAGAAAACCAACTTGGAAAAAGTATCAAAACATTACGATCCGATCGTGGTGGGGAATACTTAGACCAACAGTTTTTGGATTATCTCAGAGATAATGGGATTTTATCTCAATGGACTCCTTCTTACACACCACAGCATAATGGTGTGGCAGAAAGGAGAAATCGAACCTTGTTAGACATGGTAAGATCAATGATGGGCTTTGCAAAGTTACCAAAATCCTTTTGGGGGTATGCACTCGAGACAGCTGTTTACTTGCTAAACAGAGTTCCATATAAGACAGTTGATGTTACTCCATATGAGATGTGGACTAACAAAAGACCCTATCTTATTCATTTGAAAGTTTGGGGTTGTCCTGCTTATGTAAAGCGGACACAGTCAGATAAACTTGATGCAAAGTCTGACAAGTGTTTGTTCGTAGGATATCCTAAAGAAACAATGGGATATCAATTCTACCTTGCTGAGGAACAAAAGGTGTTTGTTTCGAAGCATGCTGCCTTTTTAGAGAAAGTGTTTCTTTTATAAGAAGACAGTGGGAGCAAAATTGAGCTTGAAGAAGTTCAGGATGCTCGAACAAACGCAGATCAACCGCTCGAACTCAAGCTGTGACTCATACAGATGAAGTAGCGATTCAACCTTCTACAACACACGAAGTTAAGTAGGTCACGTAGGATACGCCTGTTCCTGAGAGATATGGATTTCTTGTGAATGAACAGGATGACGTATTGCTCATAGAAGATAATGAGCCTACCACCTATGAAGAGGTTCTGAAGAGTTCAGAGTCTGAGAAATGGCTTCATGCCATGCAAGCTGAAATGGATTCCATGTATGAAAACCAAGTATGGACTTTGGTTGATGCACCCGAAGGAATAAAACCTATAGGGTGTAAATGGGTTTTCAAGAAGAAAACCGACATGGATGGTAATGTGATTACCTATAAAGCAAGGCTTGTGGCTAAAGGTTTTCGTCAAAGACAAGGAGTTGACTACGACTAGACCTCTAGCCCAGTAGCAATGCTTAAATCCATTAGAATACTCCTAGCCATTGCCACTCATTATGATTATGAGATATGGAAAATGGATGTGAAGACAGCTTTCCTAAATGGAAATCTAGCTGAGGATGTGTATATGACACAACCTGAGGGCTTCACCTCCTATGATGGCGAAAAGGTATGCAAGCTTCAGAAATCCATCTATGGATTGAAACAAGCATCCAGGAGTTGGAATATCCGTTTTGATGAGGTAATCAAAGAGTTTGGTTTCTCACAAAATCCGGATGAACACTGTGTGTATAAGAAGGTTAATGGGACTGCAATCGTATTCCTTGTGCTGTATGTAGATGACATATTATTGCTAGGAAACGATGTCTCTATGCTGCAATCATTCAATATTTGCTTGTCCAAACAATTTGCCATGAAAGACCTTGGTGAAGCAACTTATATCCTTGGGATAAGGATCTATAGAGATAGATCAAAAAGGTTGCTTAGTCTTTCACAATCAACGTACATAGACAAGATGCTAAAGAGGTTTAGCATGGAGCAATCCAAGAGAGGGTACCTTCCCGTGACTCATGGGATAACACTCTCGAAATCTATGTGTCCTAAGACACAAGATGAGAGGATGCGCATGGATATGATCCCGTATGCATCAGCGGTTGGATCTATCATGTATGCTATGCTATGTACGAGACCCGATGTATCATATGCTCTAAGTGTTACGAGCAGATACCAATCGGATCCTGGTGAGAGTCACTAGGTGGCTGTCAAGAAGTTCCTCAAGTACTTGCGAAGGACTAAGGATGTTTTCTTGATATATGGAGATGGAGATCTCAAAGTGAGCGGGTATACAGATGCCAGTTTTCAATCTGATAAGGATGATTCCAAATCCCAATCAGGTTATGTATTCACACTGAACGGCGGGGCAGTTAGTTGGAAGAGTTCCAAACAAGAGACGATTGCTGATTCAACAACTGAGGCAGAGTACATTGCCGCTTCCGAAGCAATAAAGGAAGCAGTTTGGATCAAGAAGTTCATTACTGAACTTGGTGTGGTTCCTAGTGATGGGCCCATACAGTTGTATTGTGACAACAATGTGGCTATTGCGCAGGCGAAGGAACCAAGGTCTCATCAACGATCCAAACACGTACTCTGCAGATATCATTTGATAAGGGAGGTCATAGGACGTGGTGATGTCCAGATCGACAGAGTTCCCACCGAGCAGAATATTGTTGATCCGTTGACGAAGCCATTGTCACAAAAGAGTTTTGATTCTCATGTACTCACCTATGGTATTACATATCAAGGCGATTGGCTTTAGGTCAAGTGGGAGATTGTTAGAGTAGTGCCCTAAAGGCAATCGCCTTTAGCGCATTTTGTACAAATTTGTGTACAATCTTTATGAATAAATAAAGAAAGGCATATTTCATTAATTTGTTGTTCATTATTTATAAACTGATATAGATCTGTAATCAAATTAATGAAGTCCATGATATATGACATAGCATGAAGGAAATTATGATGTGATCATACTACTGAGATTCCTATCATGTGCAATTATGTCAATATCTAAATTATCCCTAGTCATAGGATTACCGAATTTGGACATCGGTGAATCCCGGAGACTAGCACATCTCACGCTCCTTGATTTGATCAAGCAGTGGATCTCAGAAACTGTAAATATGAGATATTTAGGGTTGAGATGTGGATGCTTACTAGTGGTAGTAAGTACATTGGATGACCTGCTATGAGATCATCACATGGATGTCCTATTCTAATGTCAGTGATAATCTCATCATAGCAATGGTGCAAGTATCCTTAGACTTGAGGTGCTCAAGGATATCTTGGATACTGATTCTGTGGTTTGACTCCATTCCTTGTTGCCTTACAGAGGTTGCTCATAGGGTGGTGATCGGGTACAACTTGAGGTATTCGAAGGTAATTGGGTAGCCAATAGAGGATTCACCACTTCTGTGATAGCAGAAGATGATACCCATGGCCTCTTGTCAGGGTCATTACTTGAAAGTCTCTGGCCGGAGCATATATGTCATGAAGAGTGTCTTCAGTGACATATTAAGTAATGAGTCCCAGGACAAGAACTGATATCACTTGGACTAGATTTGACTTAGTCAGTCTAGTAAGAGTTGACACATTGCTCATACTCATAACCAAGTGGGGTATAGCATGGTGAAAGGACGAATTGCACGGTAATTGTCTATGGAAAGGTTCGTGATATGGTTCATGATGAATACATGTTCATTCGTCAAACCAATTACTTTTCGGTCAATTGGGGGTCATGATGTGTTGCTAGATACCGCTCATGACTTGCTTAGATTAAGTGTTAATCTAAGTGGCCAACATAACCGGGAACCTAATGGGTCACATGCATAAGAGTGTCTCGGAGAACTCGTAAAATAATTTTGGACAGAGTTCTAATAAAAGGAGAGCAATCGGATTAAATGGATCCCGATGAGATCGAGATATGTCCCGATGAGATCGCGACATCGATATTGCTGAGACAGGTTTCCGGGGGTTTTTCCCATACCGGGACCCGGTAGGACCGACCCTAGTGTGACTGGACCACTTCAGCATTTATTTATATATATAGATAATTGATTATATATATATATATATATATATATATATATGCTAGTTACGTGGAAAGGGAATGGAAGAAGCATTGGAAGCTTCTCTTTTACATGCTTAGTCATTAAAAAGCCATTAATGACTAAAAGACAAATGAGAATGGATGAAAGAAGATGATGCTCGTTGGTGGAGAGATAGGTGTCGAATGGAGAAAGGAAAAAGTGTTTTTCCTTTGATCTTCATCAACGATTTTTCTCCATGGTGATTGTGGGTTGAGGAAAGTGTTTCTAAAACCTAAGGTTCATCATCTTTCATCTAAAGCATCATCTCTTCTTCACCAAGCTTCTCCCTTTCCATTGTTGATTCAAGCTCTCCAAGGACAAAGGTAAGAGCTAGCACTCTTTAATTTGTTCTAGCTATTCCCGGGTCAAAGGGTTTGTCCCAGTTAGGTTCTCCGATCTCTGCGTGGATACCGTTAGAGACGGTCTCCTTTGGTCGTTCGGTTTGAGTTTGTTATATATACACATGGATCCTGGCTTTCGGGAAGGTCCCAGAACAAAAATTTTTGTTTTTCTGCACCGTGGACATGTGATGCTCACACCAGGATTTTCCTACAGTAGTATCAGAGCCACTTGTGTCGTATATAACAACGAAACCATGACTAGGTCGGAGTTGCTATAGCTTGTGATGATGATGCATGTTGTATGTGTTGAATTTCGAATTCAGTATGAGATATAGTTTTCGAAATTTTCTTGCCCAGATATGTTCACAAGATGTTGTTGCATATGTCTGTAGAATCCCGGAATTTATCAATGTGATTTGATATGGTTTTGCTAATTTATTCCCTAATGTTCTGGCTGCTGTCTTTGTACACATTCTATGAACAGGCATGCATATAAATTCGAGAATAAATTGTAGAAAATTTTTGTTTCAGATTTTCTTTCACCTACATGTCCCTAAGATGTTTATGAATGTCTATGTGTATGGAAAAATGTTTTCGAGGTGATTTACTATTTATTTGAGAATTTATTGTGTGCTGCTGGGAATAGCTGTATTGAGGAACACAGATTCTACATTGGCTTGATTGCTGAGGTTGGATAATTTTTTGTTGGAAATAAATCCAGAAAAAATTCATGTAATATTTTGTGAACATTTAGTAACCTCTGTAATTTTCTCAGAATTTATTGAAATTTTTTCAATAATTTTTTCAAGCAAAACACAAAGCTTGACAGTTTTGAGAAAGTTGCTAGAGCTGTTTTGTTTGGAATGAGAAATTGTGTAATTTTCAGTTCCAATGCCTAGGATCATTTTTAATGTGATTAAAAATGTGTTACATTGATGTTGTTTTCTTTCCAAATTGAATTTCTTGAAATTGGGTTTCCAAATAATTTTCGGATGTCAAATGTGTCTCATTAGCGTCTCGTTAGTATATTCCCTTATCTTGATTGTTTTGGCCGTCACAAATTTTGTGACATGTGCCGAAGTAGTCTTGATAAAGTGTAGACTACCTAGAGATACTTAGGGTGATAATTTGATATTCTCAAATTATTTGGAGATCCAAGTGAATAACAGTGTATTCACTTATTTCAAATTCTTCATGTATAGTTTTGACTATATATGGTAAGCAACAATGAAAGTGTTTCATTGGTACATCAAGGTAAAGTGTATTAGACTTGGTATTGTGAATTTGAACTACACGAATTGAGAAATTAGCCGATTAAGATAGCAATTCCAACTGCACAAGTCGACTTATACGTTCATAACTCGACTTGTTTGGTGCACTGTAGACGCATAAGTCAACTTGCACAATGGTACAAGTCGACTTGTTCGTGTACAGCTGCATAAGTCGACTTACACAGAGGCATAAGTCGACTTATACATACACAAGTCGACTTATAACATGCAAAGGATGGATGATGGATGATTTTAGGTATAAATTCAATGTGATTGATGAATTACCCTAAATCATTCCATATAGTCATGGTGACTATAATTCTACAGCTTGGAGAAGAAAAAGATGAGACCTGAAAACCCTCAAATCTTATGAAAACTAACGCCTTCCATTAATATGGGAAGAACCAGAGTTCTTTTAGAGTTGGGTTGTTGGGTAAACCCAAGCTCACTCTATACGGATATGTTCGAACCATGAAAATAAGATTAATTTATATATATATAAATTACACCAGTGTGACTGGACCACTTCAGCATTTATTTATATATATATATAATTGATTAATTAATATATATATATATGCTAGTTACGTGGAAAGGGAATGGAAGAAGCATTGGAAGCTTCTCTTTTACATGCTTAGTCATTAAAAAGCCATTAATGACTAAAAGACAAATGAGAATGGATGAAAGAAGATGATGCTCATTGGTGGAGAGATAGGTTTCGAATGGAGAAAGGAAAAAGTGTTTTTTCTTTGATCTTCATCAACGATTTTTCTCCATGGTGATTGTGGGTTGAGGAAAGTGTTTCTAAAACCTAAGGTTCATCATCTTTCATCCAAAGCTTCATCTCTTCTTCACCAAGCTTCTCCCTTTCCATTGTTGATTCAAGCTCTCCAAGGACAAAGGTAAGAGCTAGCACTCTTTAATTTGTTCTAGCTATTCCCCGGTCAAAGGGTTTGTCCTGGTTAGGTTCTCCGATCTCTGCGTGGATACCGTTAGAGACGGTCTCCTTTGGTCGTTCGGTTTGAGTTTGTTATATATACACATGGATCCTGACTTTCGGGAAGGTCCCGGAACAAAAAATTTTGTTTTTCCGCACCGTGGGCATATGATGCTCACACCGGGATTTTCCTACAAAGCCCACATCATATTCGGTCTCAAATTACCACATTCACACAAGTAATTCACAATTAATGACATTCCAAATCACATATAGCACTTCTATGTCATATTCTTCCAATATCTCGGACACCTTCGATCCGGAACCAGCATAAACAAACACAAAGCCCACCATTATTCTCCACATTGTTATAAGTGCAAAATATAAAAAATTAATAATCAAGGAACCATCTAGATTACTCACCAAATAGCTTCCGAGCTAATGCCGGGAAGTCTCGGCAACGTCCGTGAGATGACGTTCCAACTGTGCCTCTATAATAATCACAATATTCACATGTCACCAAATGCACAATTAGAAATATTAAATAATGCACATGTAGCAATTTAGATGTGTACAATGCATGTTCGTGACATTCCTGGCATTTCCCATAATTCATATCACAAAAGATTCCCCTATGTCTTAGGAACTTATAGACATCAGAATTACTCAATTTGGACCTCTATAGGTTTGGATATTGCCAAACTTTACTCAATTCTCTCACTTGGATTCAATCCCTAAATCTCAATTAAATCCCACAAAGTCTACAATTCCATATAGAGAGGTAGATCATTGTTTTATGGATTCAACACCTCGAGAACCAGGTCAATCGAAGGTCGGATGACGAAGATATAAGCAAAAGAAGCTTTAGGATAAAACAAAAGATAAGAGGGTTTGCACTTATTTCCCTCTCTTCACCATCTGAATTTCTAACATGCATAAATTTTTACACACTTATCCAAAATTTACAAACAAGGTCTCATTGGAAAGTTAATAAGAAACCCTACAAGTTCCATGAAGGGCTCACAAACCAATCTCACCTCTAAGGGTGCCAAAACTACTTCAAAGTTCTGCCTATAAATGACCATATGAGCGAAGAATCGTGTTCTTTAAATCCTCATAACTTTTTACTCATAACTCCAAATAAGGTACATTACACACCATTAGAAATCTCTAAACATTTTCTACAATCTTCAAGAAGACTACCTAATCCAATTCAATCTATAAGAGGGTCAAAAATATAAACAAAGGTTACGCCTAATGAAACAAAGAAACTACCATATGAACAAAGAATCGCACTCTACTACAAAAATCCTATCTTTCCATTCCTTATGCCAAAAATTCCAAAATTTATGTCAAAATAAAGATCAAAACATGTTATACAAGTTTCATGAATGAATTGGAAGCAAACTCAACCTTTACACAACTCAAATTCTCAAGCAAAGCTTCTGCCTATATAAGTCTCATTCTCACAATAACATAATTTTCCAACATTCATAACTTTCCGACCCATTGTCGAAAAATTACATACCATATAGAAATAAAAAGCTCAGACAATATAATACAATTCGCAAGAAGGATTCAAAGCAAATTCCCATTCAAACTAGGTCAAATCCTCTCACTAAAGTGGTTGTCCTGTTAGGGTTTAAGAAATCAGACATTTAACCCAAGTCATAACAAAACTTTACAAATTTATATCTAGCAATTATTACATCCAAAATTCACACAAAATACCTTATCAGAAAGCTACAACTATCCTCTACAACTTTCCAGAAGGTCACTAAAGCCAATTTCACCACCAACAGTCCCAAATAAATACCAGAACATAAATAGCACAAAACCTGTTTACTTAGAGCATTGCACACCAAAACACAATTTGGACTGAATTACCATTTGAACATTAACAGACCATAACTTTCAATATACACATCAAATAAATTCATACTTAGTGGCGTTAGAAATCTAACACAAAAATTTTCAACTTTCGTGAAGACCAAAGTAGCAAATTCAATCCAATTCAATCCTAAAAAAATCATCAAAGTTTCAGGTCACAAGGTTCGGATACTGTTCACACAACAACTAACAATTCACTTTGCATCCCAAAATTAAAATCCTTAAGGTCCGAATTGGACAAAAGTTCCTTCATATGAAATCTGGCCATACTTCTTAAGTTTAATTTAAAATAAACCTCAGCTCAATTGAACAACCATATCAAAAGTTATGAGCCAAAATCTGAAACCTACACAAAGTCACATTTTCCATATTTCTTCCCTACCTCAACTCTTTTCATTCCATTACTATACCTACATCAATAAGCATCAAATTTAACCATAAAATCATCCACAAATTTATCAAGTCATTCACTTGCATACATACTCACACTTTGGAAGCACACAACACACACTCTCCTTACTAATTTTTTGCCACTCAACTACCATCACTCTAACATCAAAACTAATCAAAAACCAATTCAACACATATTAGTCATTCAATCTCATACATACATACACTCATGCCCAAGCAATCTAACCACTATCTTTATGAAATTTATGCACAATTAATCACCATAAATGCATCTAACTACCAATTCATGCATTAAATGAATTATCAAAGCTTAAAACATACTCTTACCTAGTCAAGCTTTCAATCTTTCCAATCTTCCAACTAAACACAACTTCCTAACTCTCACTTAACACCCACGACATCATCATCCCAAGGAAGCAAGTTTATGCTAAGCCTTTTTAGGTGGGTTAATAGAAGAGAGAGCAAAGTGGAAGGAGAAGGAGATAAGCAAAAGAACAAGAAACTTTCTTGTATGAAGAAGACACCAACGAAGGAAGGAGAAGAGTATACCAAGGAAGGAGAAGCAAGACTACGGATGAAAGGAAGCTTTTGAGCTTTCAAAGTAATTTTTTTAAGCAAGACAAGGAGAAGAGTCGTAAATCATTGAATGGAATAAGACAAATATCATAAATGAAGGAAGACACTTGTCCTTTAATTGGAAAAAGACAAAAAAAAACAATTTAATCCTATTTAATCATTTAATCAAAGAACCCTAATCCAAATTAATCTTTAATCCATCTAGAACAATCCCAAAAATCATTTATCCAATATTTCAGTGAGTTTTGGCAGTACTTTTCAGTACGAGAAACCCACTCAGTCAGCCAGTTGGAAATTTTCCGACCTGGGCAAGTACCCCGAAAAATTCCAAAAAAATTCCCACAAATCCCTAAAAATGTAAAACACACCTAGAGCACTTCAGTTCAATTTTTCAAAAAAATATCACATAATTCACAAAAAATTTCATTTAGACACATATGCCGGGAAATGTCATGAATGCATGCACAATCATGTGCATGTGTAAAAATTATCATTCATATTAATATAGAGGCTATAAGATGCATGTGCATGTCGAGATATATTTAAACATTCCTAACCCGTCCCAATTGACCAAATTACCCTTCCCATCGGTGATGGGGTGTTACATATTGCATATGCCTCAAAAACACTAGATCCAGCTCAAATCAACTATACAACAACTAAAAAAAGAGATGTTTGCAGTAGTTTTTGCTTTGGAAAAATTTAGGCAATATCTGTTAAACTCACGTGTTACCATTTTTACTGATCATGCAGCTATTCGGAATCTCCTCAAGAAACCACAATCGAAGCCTAGACTGATACGGTGGGCATTGCTATTCCAAGAATTTGATATCGAGATAAAGGATCGAACGGAGGCGGCAAACCATGTAGCCGACCATTTGAGCATGCTACCGAACTACACACAGGGAGTGGATTCTTCCAAACTTACCTGTGATTCATTTCCTGATTAGGTTTTATGTGCTTCAATTTTTAAAGAACCTTGGTATGCACATATTTTTAATTACCTAATGTCTGGACTTACTCCTCCTTTTATGTCTCAGGCACAAGCTCATAAGATAAAGAGTGAAACTCGACATTACATTTGGGATGCTCCTCATCTATGGAGAATGTGTAGTGACCAGGTGATCCGAAAATGTGTGCCTCATGAAGAATGTGATGCTATAATTTCAGCTTGTCATTCAATGGTTTGTGGTGGGCATTTTAGTGCAAGGAGAACATCTAGGAAAATTCTAGATTCTGGTTTTTATTGGCCTACACTTTTTAAAGATTCATTTAACTTTTGTCGGTCATGTGATAAATGTCAACGATTTGGAGGATTAGGAAAGCGACATGAAATGCCATAGTCACCTCTTTTATTTTGTGAAATCTTTGATGTTTGGGGAATTGGTTTCATGGGCCCATTTCCTCTGTCTTTTGGCTTTGTGTATATCCTTTTAGCTGTTGATTATATGTCCAAATGGATAGAGGCCATTCCTACCAGAAAAGATGATGCCCAAGCCGTGTCTAAGTTCCTTAAGTCAAACATTTTTTGTCGATTTGGCATACCAAAAGATGTGGTTAGTGATAGAGGAAAATATTTTTGTAATAGAGTCGTTGCTAACCTATTTTTCAAATTTGGGGTCACTCACAAAGTCTCCACTGCATACCATCCATAAACTAATGGACAAGTTGAAGTTTCGAATTGAGAGGTGAAGCACATTTTAGAGAAAATTGTGAAACCATCAAAGAAGGATTGGAGCCTTCGCCTCGAGGAAGCACTATGGGCATATTGGACTGCTTATAAATCCCCAATAAGCATGTCCCCTTATCGCTTGATTTATGGAAAGGCTTGCCAGTTGCCTGTGGAACTGGAGCATAAAGCGTATTGGGCAGTTAAACAATGCAACATAGACTTAGAATCTTCCATCACAGAGAGGAAGCTGCAACTTCAAGAGCTAGAGGAGTTGAGGTTAGAAGCATATGAACACTCTCGACTCTACAAGGAAAAGGCCAAATTGATGCATGATAAGATCATTCAGAGGAAAAGTTTCAAGGAAGGGGACAAAGTCCTATTATTCAAGGCTCGGTTCGCTTTTTAATATGGGAATTTCAATACTCGTTGAGATGGACCATATTTGGTCACGAAGGTGCACAACTTTGGTATGGTAGAACTTGTACATGAATAAACTGGAACACGACTCAAGGTGAATGGCCATCTCTTGAAACTCTATCATGAGAACCAAAAACCACAATAAATATCAGGTTCTCTCTCTCCTTCACTTGTTTCTTTACTTTTGAGTTTTGGATGTATTGTCTTTCTTAACAAGTATGGAGGAGAGCAATTTAGATAGATAGTTTCTTTTATTTTCCTTTAACTTTCAAATAACTTTACCTTTTGTCTCGTCATGCCTTTATCTGTGTTTATAGTTTTTGCTTCATTGTCATTGAGGACAATGTGTTGTTTAAGTGTGGGGGAGCTGTTCCTATGTTCTTATTTTTGTTCTGCTCCATATTGACATTTTTATGTGTGTGTTAGCCAATCTTGCATGATGTTACACATTTTAGACTTGGTGCAAATTATTTTTTCTACCTTTCTGTTGTTTCTCGTCGCGGCGACAGTTTATACGCTGCGGTGAGGCGCAGTTCACACCTACACGTCGCGGCGTGCATGCTGCACGTCACGACGTCCACCCTTTTTACAAAATGCTTGTGACAAATTTTTCTCAATTCCAACTTCTTCCACACGAGACTCTTGTCACTTTTGTGTTTCAAAGACCTTATAAGTTTCAAAGTGGTACTTGAGTTTATGAAAATACCTTCCATTCTTTTAATGATAGTTGGTCTTGGCTAATTTTACTTTTGATATTTTCAATACAAAGTGAATTAAGGCATGCTAACAAAGTAGCACTTTACATTTTTTAGACTTGAGATTGTCCATTGAGATATTACCCTTGTTGGAAGGATATTTGAGCCTAATTTCTTTCTTCAAGATTGTGTGCATCTACTTATTTCATATCGCTCCAGAACTTGTTTCAATTCTTAATCAAAGCTTTATGGACTAGAATTTTGTTTATGTGATAGAGGCATTCTTTTTTCAACCCTTTTTCCCAAACACAGTCCCACAAACACTTATCACTTGCTAGCCCCTTGAGCCATTTTTATTTATGAGCACTTGCATGTATGCACCTCTACATGATGTCAGTAGTTTAAAAAAAGAGGGTATTTCAAAAAGGGACCGAGACAGTTCATAAGCCGCGATGAGGTGCGGTTCACACCTACACGTCGCGGAGTGCATGCTACACGTCACGACGTCCACCCTTTTTACAAAATGCTTGTGACAAATTTTTTGCAATTCCAACTTCTTCCGCACGAGACTCTTGTCACTTTTGTGTTTCAAAGACCTTATAAGTTTCAAAGTGGTACTTGAGTTTATGCAAATACCTTCCATTCTTTTAATGATAGTTGGTCTTGGCTAATTTTACTTTTGATGTTTTCAATACAAAGTGAATTAAGGCATGCTAACAAAGTAGCACTTTACGTTTTTTAGACTTGAGATTGTCCATTAAGATATTACCCTTGTTGGAAGGATATTTGATCCTAATTTCTTTCTTCAATATTGTGTGCACCTACTTATTTCATATCACTCTAGAACTTGTTTCAATTCTTAATCAAAGTTTTATGGACTAGAATTTTGTTGATGTGATAGAGGCATTCTTTCTTTAACCCTTTTTCCCAAACACAGTTCCACAAAAACTTATCACTTGCTAGCCCCTTGAGTCATTTTTATTTATGAGCACTTGCATGTATGCACCTCTACATGATGTCAGTAGTTAAAAAAAACAGAGGGTGTTCCAAAAAGGGACCGAGAAATATTTAAAAAAAAGGTAAAGCAATAGCATTAACAATTCAAGCAGTGTATATATGCCCTATCAAAAAAAAATGTCAATATTCGTTTATCTTTTGACATCCAGTTCATCATTGTAGTGCATGTGTTCATATCTTTTTCTTTCTTTCATCCTATCCATTCATCTAGCCCTCCTTACATTACAACCCTGAAAAGTCCTCTTGATCTTCAAATTATAGTTTTTGTAATGGAGAAACAGAATTGCTACAAGCTTATAGTAGAGAATGGATTAAGTAGATTGAGAGTGAAATATCCCAATATGTGAGGAGAGAGAAAACATTTTATCTTAGGTGACATCTCTTTTGTCCAATCTCTTGGATTGAATTCTTTTAGTGTTTATTTTATTAGCACTCTTTCAATTTGCTTTGATTGAATGTTGAGGAAGTGATTTGCGCCAAGTTCCTGTTATTGTTTTGAGCATGGACAAATTTTTCTTTTACACTTGTATCAAGGAGTACAAAGGTCTAAGTGTGGGGGAATTTGATTGAGCCCAAGTTTATTATATAAATTGGCTACACTTTTACTATTTTTAATGTACTTTTTGACTCTTAATTTGTGATTTTGTGCTTTAATTAGTCCCTTACAGTGAGTTTACACTTTATACAATATGAAAGTAAAATTGTCACAAATTGACATTAATTCCATCATAATTTTTCCAAGGACAATTGATACTGCAAATTGCTATTTCATATTGTAGAGGAAAAGAAGAGTAAAAAACATCCGAATAGTCAACATGTCGCGGCGCATGAAGAAGTTCGCACGCCGCGACGTGTTGTCGGGATGTGCTACAAACAACACGCCACGGCGAGCGATCCAAGAGGAGCACACCGTGACGCCCACCAAGTAACACGCCGCGGCGAGCAATCCAGGAAGACACTCCGCGACATCAAGAAAGCGTCTCGTCTCAGCGAGCAGACGGATATCCGGACTTTATTTGGAAATTTTTCTCACTGTACTGACCCGACCCGCACCCATCATTTAAAAGGTTGCTAAATTTAGGTCAATGGGATTATCTGTCAAGAATATACTGGAGAGGCGAAGAGACTAATTTTTTTACAGACACAATCATACCTCATCTTCGACCATCACCATCATCTCTACACCGCCAGTATCTACGGCAACCATGGGTGACGTTCGATCTTCAACAGTCATGAGAGAGTCCGGAGTCATGCTCGGCTAAATCCACATTTCCTCTTGAGAATGTAGCATCGGCTTGAGTTCACCGGTTCTAAAAAGGGAGTTAATCTTACATCGTCAAGTTTAATTACATTGTTGTAAATTCCTGAGTTAGGGTTTACTTCTTGTAGTTAGATTAGCTTGGTTATAGTTTAATCAAGTGTTGAACGATGTCTTGTGTTATGGATTGGTTATCTGTAGAACTTTGATGCTCAATATATGAAGTTTCATATATGTATTTTGGTGATTGTATTGATTCTCTTTATCTGCCTAGTTGTGTTTGATATTGAGGTTGTGCTTAAGCCAGATGACCAATTGCATTAACTTGTCCATTTCACACGCTAAGATGCATTTAACAAGGTTGTAATCAACAGAGTTCGTTGATTAAAACCTTGGACTTAAAGAGTCCCTTAAGGTTCTAAGGCTTAAGAGAACTTAATGGAATGTTGATGAAATGGAGTTCATTAATCAAGATTCTGGACTTAAGGAGAGTCTTTAAGGTTTGTTAATCGAAAGCTTACTGAATTTCGCTCCCTGAAAATTTGTTTTGAACCATGATGGCCTAAGCTCATTTTAAAGAGGATTTATTCTCATTTACTTATTATTCAAATTTTCAATTCCATTTACTTCTTTAAAAATCCAAAGATATACTTCAATTCTTTGTCCTTCAATTTAGTTAAATTTCCTTAGTTCTTTTTCTTTTAAATGACCAAAACCCCTCATTTTATCAACTTCGATTGCAATTTTTGACAATTAGGCTAGCTTAGACCTTTTTCACTTAGTTCCAATTAAGTGAGACGACCCGAGGTTGCATCCTATATTGCAATCCTTGGAATTTTATTATTTTTGATTCGATTTCCAAGGGATTGATGTTTAGATCGATACGAAGAGTTGATCAGGGGGATTTATGAAATAAATTTGATAAGTTACTATCATCTGCATGGAAAATGGAATTTACGTGGTTGTCTATAAATACTGTGTTGTTGGGGATGAAAATTTTGGTTATAGTGTTAATTTAGTGTTTTGAAAGATCATTGGCGATTAGGTGTTGTAGAATATTGAAAGTTTGAAAATCGGGAAAATGTTCACTGAATATACTTCAGTCTTTCAGCCATAACGTTTTCTCTGGTTGCCTAAACAAGATGATTCTAGATTTGGATTAATCTAGAGATATATGGATTTATTTCTTATGAAGACATCAAATTTCAATTATGTCTCTAAGAGTCTCAAAATTTGTCATGAAGTGAGAACTAGGTGCAGTACATTGAAAGATGAATGTAAAATTCCTGTTCTAACTTCGGGAGAAAATATGGATTGATCTAGATAAATTTTGGCAAAATTGTCTTTTGGAAGTTGTAGATGATCTTTCTAGCTTTCTAATAGTATAAAGTTTGTAAATTTTGGATATCAGAGTTGAGAGATACGAGCATTACAAGTTATAATGTAGCATTGTCTTAATTACTGTACAAAGTAAGACGAAGTTACTGTATAAAGTAGGACGAATTTACTGTTCAAAGTAAGATGATAGAAAGTAAGACAAAGTTAATGTTCAAAGTAAGATGATAGAAAGTAAGATGAAGTTACTATTCAAAGTAAGATGATAGAAAGTAAGATGAAGTTACTGTTCAAAGTAAGACGATAGAAACTAAGACAAAGTTACTGTTCAAAGTAAGACGATAGAAACTAAGACGAAGTTACTGTTCAAAGTAAGACGATAGAAACTAAGACGATGTTATTGCTTAAAGTAAGACGATAGAAAGTAAGACGACATTACTGTTCAAAGTAAGACAATAGAAAATTAGACGAAATTACTGTTCAAAGTAAGACGATAGAAAGTAAGACGAAGTTACTATTCAAAGTAAGACGATAGAAAGTAAGACAAAGTTACTGTTCAAAGTAAGACGATAGAAACTAAGACGAAGTTACTGTTCAAAGTAAGACGATAGAAACTAAGACGAAGTTACTGTTCAAAGTAAGACGATAGAAAGTAAGACGAAGTTATTGCTTAAAGTAAGACGATAGAAAGTAAGACGACATTACTGTTCAAAGTAAGACAATAGAAAATAAGACGAAGTTACTGTTCAAAGTAAGACGATAGAAAGTAAGACGAAGTTACTATTCAAAGTAAGACGATAGAAAGTGAGACAAAGTTACTGTTCAAAGTAAGACGATAGAAACTAAGATGAAATTACTTTTCAAAGTAAAACGATAGAAACTAAGGTGAAGTTACTATACAAATTAAGACGAAGTTACTGTACAAAGTGAGACGAAGTTACTGTATAAAATAAGACAAAGCAAAGTAAGACAAATGAGGTCATGAACATAGTTGTTTCTTTTGGTCATAACTTCCTCTCTAGACATCCAAATGACTTGATTCTTGAACCATTGGACTTGTAGGAAATTTTTCTACATCTTTAACAAAATCCATGGCCCTCTGAATCTAATTGAGCAAGATTGAGTGAAAAAGTGAAACGGGTACAGTGAGTGTACCCTTAAATAGTATGAACTGGTGTTATTCTATTGAACATAGTTCAGTATTTTGATGATATATTGATCTGTGGAGTTCCAAATGAGATTATTTTTAACTTGGAGTAAACTAGAAACATAGGGATACAAATTATGTAAAGCAATAAATTTCTAAATCGGACTCTAAGAGTTTCAATATTTGGATGGAAGTTGAGTATAGGGTACTGACTCAGATTAAAAGCAGTCTGAGAATATTTGGAGTGTAACTTTCACATTGCTAAACCAAATTGAGTGATTTTGGTGTCAATGGAAAGATAAGATGCAGAGGAATACTTTTCTAGATAAGAGTTTGACCAAATTAATTCATTTACATCTTCTGATGGTACATGAACAGTAGACTCGAAAGGGGTGTCTTAGAAAAATCTGAAGTAATTCAACGAGAAATGAATTGTGAATTCAATGGTATTAGCGAGGCATAAACATAAGTATAAGTTATACTCATATGAGTTTGATATGGGATTGATTTATGGCATAAATTATATATGATTATCATGAACATCCATTGTACATAATTCATTTCATGAATGTACATTATTGAATAATCGTAATTATGCAAATTGTGATATATGTACATGTTATTTGTTATAGAGGAACAACTGGAACGTCAACCTCTAGACATTTCCGACACTTTCAGGCATTAGCTTCAAGAGTAACTTGTGAGTAACCTAGACGGTTTCTCTCAATTATTGTTTGTTTATAATTATGTTTTGAATAATGAATGAATGGGAAAGTGAGACCTATGTGTTTTATCAAGTGATTGATTGTATTACATGCATTCCATTCATGAATGCATAATTAGATCATGGAAGTTGTGATTAGAGTAGCCAACGATCATAGCTTAAAGCTCAATGTGTGAAATTGAGCCTTGAGCTCAAAAGTGTTTCAGAGCCTCAGGCTCAACATGTAATGAACTCAGTATCCAAAACGAATACGGGACAGTTCAGGCACTCGGTCACAACAACGTAACAATTGGAAAGTGTCTCATGAGCATTTCATACGCATCTTTTTATTATGTTGGATAGAGTGAAATGTAAAAATTGCTTATGTTTAAGTGAAAATGTGTTACTTACGTGAAATGCATAATTGTGATATGAATTGATGTGTTGTATGAATTGAATGAACCATCGATGATGGTTACCTCATTGAGTTCGCAAAACTCATCAAAATTGCAACGTTGTCTTTTCAGGACTGAGGGATAACTCTAGCTTTTGAGAGGCTCTAATGCTGTGTAGATTGTGATAGGCAAGAGAAGTCGTGGCTCTAAGATCAGTTAGATAGGATTTTTGGACAGATTAGTTAGATTGTACTTATTTTCCTCATTCATGTAGTACTACTGTATTAGGTTTTGATGATGTACATATAGAGATTGTTGAAAATCACAATGTAGACGAACGGGATTTTATGAAATGAATTGAGGAAAAAGTTGGTTTCAAAATATTATGATTTTCTTATGATACTTAGTAAGCGAATTATGATACCATGCCATATGAAGCAAATGCAATGATCGAACGTAGCATGCCCTTATCCTAGGGTATATATCGGGATGACCTCCGGACACCCCAGTGCATATCCCTAGGTAAGGGGGTGCTACATAGAATATTGGTATATGCTCTATAATAGTGGGATGTTACAATTCTTCCCTTAAAAGGTAGGAATTTTTATCTTAATACTACCCAAATTTTTTACTTGTTTTGAAAAAACCTTTTTTCCCTTCCTAGAACTAGCCTCATCATAATAAGAATTCTCCTTTTCCTTCTCCTCAAGCATGTTTTTCCTAAAGGATATTGGCTTAGATAAGGACTTTAAGCTATCCAACCTCATGTTTAAAGCCTTGATTTGATCTTAAACAAACCTTACAAACAACTTAAGATGCATTATCTCCACTATTACTCATACTTAAATTTGCAAAGAAAATGTTAACAAAATATATTAGTTTTCACTCGAGATTATATGCTTACACTCGACATTATGTCACTGAATCACTCATGTCTTGCTCCATTTTCACTTTTCTTAATAATGTTTTTACTACTCTTGAATTTTACTACTAAACTTCCCTTTATAATTCCAATAAAAAGAACAAGAAAAACAAAGAGAACAAAACCAATAAATAAAAGAAAAACAGAATGAAGGAAACAAAATCAACTAGAAGGCATCAATGATTAAATGAAACTAAGAATTCTTTTAAAATAGGAAAACTATTAGAATACTTTATAGCACACAAGAACACTTTATAACTAGTGCAATATGCAATATTTCTGTATTGATAAACACTTTTGATTGTGAACTTTTCTCATTTTTTATATTTTTATTTTAGTTTTACATATATATTTCCCTAATTAACTTAAAATACAAGGAAAAGGAAATGGAATCACTTTGATTAAAGAGAATGCACAAAGTGAATGTTAAACTCAAAAGAATTTTGGAAAGAAAGAATTGGATAGACAGATGATCAACAAAAAATTCAAAATAAGAAGAAATAAGAAAAAATATTTAAAAGATATATAACACTTGATTTTAAGTGCTAAAGCTTTGATACCAATTAATGTCAACCTTAGGAGCCATACACTACCTAAAATTTGAATCATAAAGCTTTGAAATCCTATTATCATCTTCAAATTAAGTAAGAAAACTCAACCTTAACAAAACCTAATAATTAAAAAAACAAAGAAGCTATATGGATTTTGATTGCCACAAGAAGCCTTGATAAGATCATTTTAAGTTCTTTGTAAAAGAACAAAGAGGAAATTCTCATAAAGTGAAAAAGCCTTAAATTTGAATTATATTATCATGGTCCTTCTAAATTACATTAATAATACACCTTTTATAAGTGTAAAATACCTAATAATTAGATTCCTGATAGGAAAGAACATTTATATCATAATCTAGTTAAAAAACTAAATAACTATGAAAAGTCCATCTTTACCTAGACAAAAATCTGAAGTTCAACAAAACTAAAACTATTAACCCTATAATTTTGATGCTTGTCTAGGAAACTCTCTAGTGTTGATTAGTTTTTAAAACTTTATAGATGCTTAGGAAGAATGAATCTAATGCCTATTACAAGTACTACAATAATAATGATTTGATTATGTTATCCTAAATCTAGTGCAAGACTAATGCCAAACACTAATATAATACCATTGCTAGTTACATGATATTTTCTCTGTCTCCAATTTCCTCTAAGCTATTTTCTTTATATTTTAAACATATTACATTTTCAATAATATGTAGAAAAATGATCAATCTTGGCAATGCATTTGATTCATCTTGAATAGCTTGTTTTTTTGTATCCTTATGATTAATCCTTATAAAGCTTCCATCACCTGTTTAACGTTTGCCTTATTAATTGGATCTTTAATTATTTGTAAAGGTTTATAAGAATGGTTGGAAATAGATGCTTGTATAAGGTAATCTCTATTATGACAAACTTATTGGATTCTTTATAAATAATATTTTTAATCCCAACTGAAAAACTAGGATGAGACAATATGGGGAAACTAGAGGTTAGAATAGAACTTAGTTACTAAAGAAGACTATTTTTATTTATATTTACAGATGCCTCTTGTATAATGAAATTCTTTGAACAAGGCCTTTAGAAATAAAATGGGAAACCTTTACTCCTTCTTACATGGAAACATGATATGTAACTTGATAAAGGAGGTATGAGCTCTCCCTCATTTATTTTCATACTATCCCCATATAGTGTTGGTCCATTATGGGACTTAGCTATCTAACTAATTCCATTAGTAAGCCTCTTTACATTGATGAATAAATAGTTGGATTAAGGAGAATTGAATATGCTAAGACTTGCATGAAGGTTAAAATGAACAACACTACCTGAAACTCTAGAGATCTAAAGGTTGGATGAAGATAGAGGATTGAATGTATCTAATCCCTAAAAACCATCACTCATAATTCATATCAAGACCTAGAATTTAAATAGGAAGAAATGTGTAAAATGTAGTCAGTTGGAACATTGATTTGGATATAAAGATAGTGGTTGAAGTAATGACTTTATATAAGGTGGATCCTACCACTTCCCTGCGTGAGAGCTAATTCTAAAGTATTTGATAGACAATTACTTTTTATATTTATATACCTATATTTAATGTATTTTTCTTGTTATTTAAGAGTTTTATAGTATTTTTGATACTTAGTTCACTTTAAGTGTGATTTTAGGTAACAATTTCCTTCATAGATCAAAAGGAGATGTATTCAGGTGAAATCGTGGTATATAATGGAAGAATTGAATCAATTGTAGACTTAAACGACTATGTATATTAACCATGTAAGTCACTGTAAATGTGTGGACAATCAAAGATACAATTCTTGCTCATATGGAGTTACATGCTAGTGTATGTTTCTCGAGTAAGTCTCTGTAACCATGTAAAATAACAAATTAAGGTGTTTTTAGTAGAACACATTCATATACACAACCGTGTAACTAACCATGTATATCTAAAACCCTAGTTCATTAATATATATGAATAATAAGAAGGCTACAAAAAAGAGGGCAAACTAAAAGCATCTGATGTAGCACCCCACTCCCGACGAGACCCGAACCCGACATCAACAGTGATATCCGAGCCCGTGACCCGCGAGGGTGGCGTACTAGAACAATGACTACCTTTTTAAAACTCATTGTAACACTTTTCTTTTTCAAAACAGTTAAACAAGCGGAAATCAATAAACACTTTAGGCCCAATTTGCTACGAAAATCTTTTCAATCAAATACAATCTCGGTCACAAAAGGCACTCAATAGTGCTCAATCAGTGCATAAGTAGAAAGGCATGACCCAACTGGGTTCCAAAGCCATTTCTGAACACATTTCAGTAATCACTAAAACACAATACAATTTTACATTTATCTAGTTAGGGCCCACTGAACAAATCACTATACTAATGCAGATGTGACGACACTGATCCCAACCCGATACTCTGCCTTGCTAGCAGCGATCATACTCCCGTTGGTCTAACGGGGTACTCTTCAGTTCCTGAAAAACAATTGCAATGTTGAGTGAGTTTGCGAACTCAGTGAGAAACCATCATTGATGGTTCACCCAACTCATGCATTCACAATTCATATACACACTTTCATATATTCACATGCATTCAATTTCACTTTCACACAGTTCACTTTAGATCATTTACATATGCAGTATGCATGTAACACTTTCAGTTTCATTTCATTGTTGTGACCGAGCGCAATCAGAAATCAGAAATCACATTTTTGGCAAGTAGGAGGGCCCTCTGGGTATGCACTACTGCCCACTCACATTAGGGATAGGAGAGCCTGCTTTGGTATACACTAATCCCTTTCACATAATAGACCCCACACCCCACCCGTAGGTGTTTGCAGGTTTTATTTGCGGCGTGTGTTCATGGGTTTTACCGCGGTGTCCTCAAATATCTGATGGCGTCTCGGGTCAACAACTATCATTATCGATCATTTAATTATGCATGAGTGCATATGTCATTCACATTTCAACATCATATCTCATTTCTTGGACCTTTAGTCCGTATTTCGATCATATACATATCTCAATTATTTCACTAACACGTTTACAATTTGATTCACTATTGCATCTATGCACATTTATTCACATTTTGCACTTCCATATCTCAATCCAATATTTCGAACACCCATGGTTCGAAATCAATCAAAACAGTCACACATATCCATCCGTATCTTCACATGGCATATGTACACAAAATGTAACACATATAGGTTGAGAAACCAACTAGGTTACTCACCTGCACTTCCGAGCTACAGCCTGGAAGTCCCAATATCGTCCGTGGAGTGTCGATCCATCGGAACCTCTATGTCAAACCAAATAATTCACATTACCATTTTAGCCAATATCAATTCAATAATACATATTTAACAAATACGATCAATACTATACATGTTATGACATTCCCAAACAAATTCCCGAATTCCTCAATTTGATCACTCTCTTACTAATCCATAACACTTTCAATTAGAATCACAATCACTAATCGTTTACCACTCAATTCCAATAATCATATAATTACATTCCGAATTTCCATTCTTATCAATTCAATATTCTTAGTCTCCAAATTCCAATTAGTCATTTAGAAACCAATTCATTTGAAAATCAATCCTCAAGCTCATTACTTGTAACAATCATCTTATAATCCTTTAATCATTTCTTCTGAATTGCAATTTTCTAGAAATTCAATTCATAGGGATTATCAGCAAATCAGAATTTAATTCACTATTCCTTTGCTATTCATAAATTTTCGAAACTCAAATCTCTCGAAATTGAAATTCGAATTCCCAATTTCATAATCTCTAATTTGAAATCAATACATATTCAATTGAATCATTAATTTCCTCAAAACCTCAAATTCATTTTCGGAACGCGGCGAACCGGGCATCCCACGTCATGACGACGACGACGCTGCTCGTCGTCATGGCGTATGCCTTATCTTCCCGCCATGGCGCATAAATTAAAATATTTTAATTAGTTGCGACGTGCACATCGGGTTGGCTTCATGGCGTGTTCATCGCACGTCGCGGCGTGCGATCGCAAAATCACGACAGAAACCCAAAAATTTCTCAGATTTTTCTGATCTAACTCATCCAAATTCATTCTAAACACTCTCAATCAGTTTTAAACCTTAAACCCAACTTATTTCTAACCTCAATCCATCGTTTAAACCATTTTCATCAAAACCCAAATCAAAACCAACGAAAACCCTATCATCGACATTTTCCAAATTTCTAAACAATTTCTTACTCAAATCTATGATCAAATCAAACGATTTAACTTATAAGCGATAGAAACTTACTTGATTCAAGCTTCAATCCTTTGAAAATCCTTCAAGAACTCCAAATCCCAAGTTTTTCTCACCCACGACCGTCGATGGTGAGAAATGAACATTTAACATATATATATATATATAAGCTTTAAAGGCTTGTTTGGCAATTTAGTTGCCACAAGTCCGAATCTTAACGTCTATCAGTCCAATTCTTATTATATTTTTCTCCCAATTTCGCAATGATCATTAATAATAAAACCCAAAATCATATGTCACATTATCTCATATCAATTGCCAATCAATCTCGGACACAGAATCCAATTTATCATTCCTTAGCTAAATTTTTGATTAGGATCTAAAACTCTAAAAATTCCGGAAAAATTCTCATAAATTCACAAAATTAGGAAATGCTCATTCCTATACTCAATTTCCAATTTCCCTTTCTCTATAATCCATTTCATTCCAATTTCATATTCAAAACCCAATTATACACTTACTAAATATCCAATTTTCATAAACCAATTATAACCAATTTCCAATTTCACAATCAAGTCGGGAATTGTCATACATGTATGTACATATATATATACTTATGCAGTCAATAATCATTTATCAACGACTATCAAAACTGTAATGCATGTGCAATGCAATACTTTGCCTGTACCAAATCCTAACCCGATCCAAATTACCAATCTACCCGTCATTCCGATAACGGGATGTTACAATTCTCCCCTCCTAATAAAAATTTCGTCCTCGAAATTTCATATACGATTTATCAACAAGTTAGGGGAGTCTTTTCGATCATTGATTCTCTGATTTCCACTTATTTCGTTATACGAATAATTTCTGTCAAATCTTTCTTAACCCTATATTGCCCTTTTACACACAATTTATCACTTCCAAAATCGATAACACATATATCGGATCCTAACAATATTTTCCAATTCAGTCTTTGTAACATTTTGGGATCCGAATCATCTTTTAGGATTTTAGACGGACTTGTTATTTTAATCACACTACAACTGCTTACTTACCTCTTTTTCCTTTTTCAAACTCTATACTGTTTAACGATTTCTTTTTGATTACTCGTAATTCTTTATATCCAATACCAATGCTACACACCTTCGATCATATCAATATTTCCTATTTCTGTCCATATAACACTTTACAAATCCATTTATCTTTTAGGTTACCACTGACTTGTCAATCCATAAATCGATTCACAACACGGTCACATCGAGGCCCCTAATAACAAATTTCATTTCCCATTTACCTGTTATCTCAATCAATACATAGATTGGCCAAGGTGACACATTTAGAAACATTCTCATCAACTTGAATTTCTTAAACCATATTACTGATTCAAACACCTGTCAATCTTAACTTAAATCATCCAGGGCCTCTAATTAAGTTAGGTCCTGATCATTTTACTATCCGAATGAACAACTCCTTTTTAGATATAAAACCTTTCATACACTTTTCAAATGATATCTCCAATGAAACACAATAAATCTTATCTATGCATCAATCTCATAATCTTATGAACTCCAAACCTATAATAGTTTCACACTGATAACACACAGTCAACCATATAGGTCAAACATACTGATAATCTTTCAACGTCACATTTTACTTTCTGTTACACTTTTAATACACTTACGATTCCTTTCATGAGTTTTACTCAAATTTCCTAATCCAGTCACATTACTCATTTTCTTTACAGCTAATCTATTCACACATTTCTCGATACTACCCACTATTCAAAATTCTCGATTCGGATTTTGCCATGCTTTCAATACACCTCTGCACACTTGATGTGGAATCCCCAATTGCTAATCGTTCCTTTTACACTTTACCAACTCGACGGTTTACATATAATCTTTCATCCGGTTTCATAATCTTATCATCTAATTATTTGCTTCCTTATCAAAATTCGAAACATTCAACACATAATCCTTTTTCCCAATTTACTCATATAACTTAATCATTATTACTTTACAAACGATATTCATCCAAAACATTTTTTGTACAAATAGAATCTCCAAACTTTTCACAACACTTTCCAATACACTATTCGATATAATAGATTTTAAGTCATCAAATACCAATGCAGCCCATAAGCTTATCTTGATCTCCATACACATAGAATCTCTTTACATTTTCCAATAGATCACATTATCATCTTTACAATTCATTTCATATTATAACACCAATTCAATTGATACGATCAATACTCGAATTGAACATTTCTCTAAGTATCTCTTCTTACAATCATTTGTCATACACTTCACATATTTTCCTTTTAACACTTTCCTTATCATTTACAATCGAAGACCTTTACCAATTTTGGATGTATCCGAAGATACAATCAATCCTATTATAACTCCAAATTCTTTATATACTTATCCTTTACAATTTCACATTTATCACTGCCTCTATTTGCATTTAATCTCCCAATATCATGTTTTAAAAATAATAATTCATCCACTAATTATTCTACCAAGATCAAATTCACTCTTATAAAACTTACATGTCAAACAATTTCCTCAATTGTGCTAATTTCTCTTATTCACTTTTCAAATGTATTCAATCGATCATCATCCACTTTGAACACAATTTAAACATTTCACTCTAAACACAAGTAAGATATGTTACTCTTCAGTAGCATAATGACTCTTCATATCAATAATCAATTTATATCATTTCCTAATTATCGGTTGTCTCCAATGAGGAACAAATTTTCTCACGATCTTTCTCCATTTCATCAAATATATTTTAACACACATTTTTTTACACTGGATTCTCCACATATTTCAATTTATTCACTATCATTTCAAACAAAATTTTCAAAACCACTTTATACTTTCCGATATTCACACAAAATATATCTGACCCGATATTCTCCTCAAATCACAACTGATATCCCTTTACTGTTCAATACTCCTATTACACAATCAAACTCTTTACATTATCGTAACACATACTTTCTTAATAACTTATTCTATTTTTTTTCCTCTCCTAAAAGTGACTTTTCATTTATTTCACATTTTTCTCCAATTTTTCCTTTCATTTCTAAACTTTTCAATTTTAATCATCTAATCAACTTAATTCCATTCAGGGAAATTCTTCTTTCAATTCCTAATCATCAACCATCGTCACATTTCTTATCGATTTCAATTATTCACAATGTCCTGTGACGATCAATCTATACCATAATCCACATAACCAAAGCATCTCTTTTTGGTACCGTTCATTGAGGTACATACCATTTACAGTATTACATTAATTTACCACTTAGTCACTTACGCTAAAGACACTTCAATCTCATTTGATCTTTGACCACCTTTTTCCTTTTCGCACCTATCCTCAATCATGAGGCTTTTTCCTTACCAACATCCTAATTACAATCTCAATTCATTTCCAAATATCACTATAAACACTTTTGGTTCTTACTCTATCTCACATGAACTTTTAACTATTTGACTTGGCGATTATCCACTAATGCACCAATTGATTTTTGATATCATTTCAATTTATCAGGTGTGCATTCGCATAGGCAAATCCGCTGACCTTAACAACTTTTTACTTTTTCTTCTCTCAATACTATTTTCTCTCATTTCGATCCTTTTATCATTTTGTTTTACGCAACCACACTCAAATCTGTATCACAAATATACATTCATTGTTGCTTTCTCACTTAACATATTCAAATTCTAGGTCATAGACCTCCAATCATAACTCCCATCACGCTCATTGCTTAACTCGATCATAAAACATTTTATTTGCCATCTTTCACATATCTCTATATTTCTTCTATCACTTCACAACTACACATATACAATTCACATCTACTTCCCATTCACAATTTTTTTTCCACTATCACTCTAATGTCGTATTTCATAATACGCCTATCAATACCAATACACTAAATCTCCAATCATCATATCGCACCGTATACTTGTTCTTTTTCTTTGATTTTTACAATTTTCATTTATCACATTTTCTCATATCATCTTTTCCTCACTATTTCTAACCACTTAAATCACTAGTACAGGCTCATGTATAAGACTCATATGCTAGACCGGGGATCAGTTGTTACTATCTGTCGAGACATAACTTATATGCATGCACTTTGACACATTTGTCTCAGAATGCCCATGTAAGATTGTATACGGGCTCTGATACCACAAATGTAGCACCCACTCCCGACGAGACCGAACCCGACATCAACGGTGATATCCGAGCCCGTGACCCATGAGGGTGGCGATTAAAACAATCACTACCTTTTAAAACTCATTGTAACACTTTTATTTTTCAAAAGCAGTTAAACAAATGAAATCAATAAACACTTTAGCCCAATTTGCTACTTAAAATCTTTTCAATCAAATACGATCTCGGTCACAAAAGGCACTCAATAGTGCTCAATCAGTGCATAAGTAGAAAGGCATGACCCAACTGGGTTCCAATGCCATTTCTGAACACATTTCAGTAATCACTAAAACACAATACAATTTTACATTTATCTAGTTAGGGCCCACTGAACAAATCACTATACTAATGCAGATGTGACGACACTGATCCCGACCCGATACTCTGCCTTGCTAGCAGCGATCATACTCCCGTTGGTCTAACGGGGTACTCTTCAGTTCCTGAAAAACAATTGCAATGTTGGGTGAGTTTGCGAACTCAGTGAGAAACCATCATCGATGGTTCACCCAACTCATGCATTCACAATTCATATACACACTTTCATATATTCACATGCATTCAATTTCACTTTCACACAGTTCACTTTAGATCATTTACATATGCAGTATGTATGTGACAGTTTCAGTTTCATTTCATTGTTGTGACCGAGCGCAATCAGAAATCAGAAATCACATTTTTGGCAAGTAGGAGGGCCCTCTGGGTATGCACTACTACCCACTCACAATAGGGATAGGAGAGCTCGCTGGGTATACACTAATCCCTTTCACATAATAGGACCCCACACCCCACCCGTAGGTGTTTGCAGGTTTTACTGCGGCGTGTGTTTGCGAGTTTTACCGCGACGTCCTCAAATATACAGTGGCGTCTCGGGTCAACAACTATCATTATCTGATCATTTAATTATGCATGAGTGCATATGTCATTCACATTTCACTGTCATATCTCATTTCTTCGGACCTTTAGTCCGGTATTTCGATCATATACATATCTCAATTATTTCACTAACACGTTTACAATTTGATTCACTATTGCATTTATGCACATTTATTCACATTTTCACTTCCATATCTCATCCAATATTTCAACACCCATGGTTCAAATCAATCAAAACAATCACACATATCCATCCGTATCTTCACATGGCATATGTACACAAATGTAACACATATAGGTTGAGAAACCAACTAGGTTACTCACCGCACTTCCGAAGCTACTGACTGAAGTCCCAATATCGTCCGTGAAGTGTCGATCCATCGAACCTCTATGTCAAACCAAATAATTCACATTACCATTTTAGCCAATATCAATTCAATAATACATATTTAACAAATACGATCAATACTATACATGTTATGACATTCCCAAACAAATTTCTAATTCCTCAATTTGATCACTCTCTTACTAATCCATAACACTTTCAATTAGAATCACAATCACTAATCGCTTACCACTCAATTCCAATAATCATATAATTACATTCAATTTCCATTCTTATCAATTCAATATTCTTAGTCTCCAAATTCCAATTAGTCATTTAGAAACCAATTCATTTGAAAATCAATCCTCAAGCTCATTACTTGTAATAATCATCTTATAATCCTTTAATCATTTCTTCGAATTGCAATTTTCTAGAAATTCAATTCATAGGGATTATCAGCAAATCAGAATTTAATTCACTATTCCTTTGCTATTCATAAATTTTCGAAACTCAAATCTCTCGAAATTGAAATTCAAATTCCCAATTTCATAATCTCTAATTTGAAATCAATACATATTCAATTGAATCATTAATTTCCTCAAAACTTCAAATTCATTTTCGGAAAGCATCCTCGCCATGCAGCGATGTCGCGTGAACCGGCATCCCACGTCATGACGACGACGCGCTCGTCATGCGGCGTATGCCTTGTCTTCCTCGCCACAAGCATAAATTAAAATATTTTTAATTGTCATGACGCACACTGGGTTGGTTTCGCCACAAGCGCGATCGCAAAATTGCATGAAACCCAGAAATTTCTCAGATTTTTCTGATCTAACTCATCCAAATTCATTCTAAACACTCTCAATTAGTTTTAAACCTTAAACCCAACTTATTTCTAACCTCAATCCATCGTTTAAACCATTTTTCATCAAAAACCCAAATCAAAACCAACGAAAACCCTATCATCGACATTTTCCAAATTTCTAAACAATTTCTTACTCAAATCTATGATCAAATCAAACGATTTAACTTATAAACGCATAGAAACTTACTTGATTCAAGCTTCAATCCTTTGAAAATCCTTCAAGAACTCCAAATCCCAAGTTTTTCTCACCCACGACCGTCGATGGTGAGAAATGAACATTTAACATATATATATATATATATAAGCTTTAAAGGCTTGTTTGGCAATTTAGTTGCCACAAGTCCGAATCTTAACGTCTATCACCCAATTTTATTCTATTTTTCTCCCAATTTCGCAATGATCATTAATAATAAAACCCAAAATCATATGTCACATTATCTCATATCAATTGCCAATCAATCCGGACACGAATCCAATTTATCGGTCCTTAGCTAAATTTTCCTATCCGGGTCTAAAACTCTAAAAATTCAGGAAAATTTCTCATAAATTCACAAAATTAGGAAATGCTCATTCCTATACTCAATTTCCAATTTCCCTTTCTCTATAATCCATTTCATTCCAATTTTATATTCAAAACCCAATTATACACTTACTAAATATCCAATTTTCATAAACCAATTATAACCAATTTCCAATTTCACAATCAAGTCGGGAATTGTCATACATGTATGTACATATTTATATACTTATGCAGTCAATAATCATTTATCAACGACTATCAAAACTGTAATGCATGTGCAATGCAATACTTTGCCTGTACCAAATCCTAACCCGATCCAAATTACCAATCTACCCGTCATTCCGATAACGGGATGTTACATCTGAACTTAGAGGGAGACAGTGACAGTCATCAAAGATACCTGAAAAGGAAGAGCATAAATGAGGAAATATTCTACATATGATTAAGAAGAAAATCAAATAGTGGAAACATCAAGTCATTTCCACCCTTCTAGAATTTCCAAATCAAAGTTTTCAAGCTTATTTAATAGTTTCTTATTATGTTCCTTACCTTATATGTAACATCCCGTCCCCAAATGAAGGGTGAGAACCCGAAATATTGTACAAGTGTGCTCAAGGAGAGACAAAGGAAATGCATTGGTTTTGCTCATGCATCTTATTAGCATACATGCATTTACATAATGATTACCGGCTCTTTAAGTGGTACATGCATTCATTGATTATTGCTAGGAATAAAGATAGGGAATGTGAATTCCTAAAATTTATGGGTAGGAGGTGTTGAAAGAGTGAAAGTAATATGTTTGTGCCACAAATTGGGATTTATTACTCAAGTAAATGTCTTGATAAATTTGTGGTTAAATTCTGGGTTAAATGGGATGGTTATTGATGTGGTATTGATGCTTGCATGAAAGGAGTAGAGTTGTGGTTGAAATTTGGAAAAATGAAACTTGCGTATGTTTCAGATATTTGTCTATAACTTTTGATGTAGTTATGCTATTGAGTTGAGGTTTGCTTTAAATTAAATTGGAGAAGTATGGCTAGAATTCCTATGCAAGAAGTTCTGCTCAATTTTGGCTTTAAGAGCTGTGAATTTAGCTCGAAAGTTGAGATTTGTGTACTAGATGAACAGTATCCGAATCTTGGTTCTATTATCGATGGCCTGAAACTTTGAGAATTTTTCCAGGATAAAGGAGACAGATTTTCTGAAATTGATAATAATGAAAGTTAAAGATTTATGTGTTAGCTTTCCAACGCCACTGAGTATGGTATTTTTCGATGTGTAGGTTGTAAGTTATGGTCTGATAATACTCAGGTGGTAATTTAGTCCAAAATGTGTTTTGGTGTGCAAATGCTCTAAGGGCATAGATTTTGTGCTCTTTGTGTTCTGACATTTATTTGGGGCGGTAAAGGGGGAAATTGGCTTGAGTGACACTCTGAAAAGTTGTAGAGGATTGTTATAGTTTTCTAATGAGGTATTTTATGCAAATTTTGGATGTAAGGATTGTTAGATACGAATTTGTAAAGTGTTCGCTATCGTTAGGTTATATGTTTTTTTAATATTATTTAGCAGGGCTTCCATATTAATGGGTAGTTTCGACCTAATTAGAGTTGGAATTTTCCTTGAAGTCCATCCTGAGAATTGTAGTAGATTGTCTAAGCTTTTTATTGCTATATGGTATGAGAATTTTTGCCAAGGGGATGTGGAGTTATGAATGTTGAAAGATTGGGTTACTGTTGAGAATAAATTGGGTAGGCTGAACCTTTGCGAATTTGATTTGATTAGAGATGGAATTGGCTTCTAAGTTATTGCTGAAAGATGTAGAATTTGTTTTGCTCTTTCTATTGATATAAAATTTGAAATTTTTGAATAAGAGGATGAAAAGTTATGATTCTTGGAAGTTCTGATGTTGTTTAGTGTGACGCTGATCGACCAGTCACCTTTGAGGGATTTTTTGACCCCTTTAGGGACCGAGTTTGCTTTTAAGTCCTTCATGAAAATTGTATAGATTTCTTTCATCTTTCCAACGGTACCAAGTTTGTAAAATTTGGAGCTCGGAGTCAAAAGATATGAAGGTCGGAAGTTAGGAGGCGCCCACGCGTTGGTCGATCAGCCCGCGAGGTCGATTTCAGCCGACCCGACCTCCCTCTGCTCTTTTGGCCATAACTTCTTCGTCTGAACTCCGATCGACCCGATTCTAAAAGCGTTGGATTCTTAAGACATTTTTCTATCTTTCTATACTATATATATAGGTTTTGGAATTAAATGAAGAAAGATAGCTCGGATTAAAGTGAGCTAATCGGTTGTAAAAGTTTGAACAGTGTTCAGTATTTTGGAGATATCTCGATCGGTAGAGCTCCGATCGATCTGATTCTTTTTGCAAATTAAAATAGAGACATGGGGATAAAAATTTTATAAGGAGATGATTGACAATGTAGCCTCTAAAACTTTCAATTTCAGGTCGGAATTTAGATGTAGTGTTCAGTCTCGGTCCTGTAATGGTTTGAACGGTGTTAGGTATTTTGGAGATATTTTGAGCTATAGCGCTCCAATAGATCGGATTCTTGTTGCAAATTAAACTAGAGACATGGATATACATTTTATTTGAAGGAGCCGATCTACAATTTAGCCTTTAAGACTTTCAATTTCCAATCAGAATTAGGTGTAGTGTTCAGTTTTGGTTTTGTAATGGTCTGAACAGGCTTCGGTATTTTGGAGATATCTCGAGCTATAGAACTTCAATCAATTTGATTATTTTTTAAAATTAAACTAGAGACATGGGGCTACAAATGTTATGAAGAAGCCGATTGACAATTTAGCCACTAAGGCTTTCAATTTCTGATCGGAATTTAGATGTAGTGTTCAGCCTCGGGTCTGAAGAACAGACTTCAGTAGTTTGGAGATATCTTGAGCTATAGAGCTCCAATCGATCCGATTCTTGAAGCGATGGATTCGTAAGACATAGAGGGACATTTCTATAAAAGAAGGTTTGTCAAATGGCTTCATTTACTTGATCGAAATAATCAGACAAGATGTCAATTTTAAGGCAAAAAGGAAGGGCATTTTTGGAGCATCACTTAAAGGGTTAAGTTTATAGGCTTAAATGGAGGGGCATATGGGTCATTCCTCATTCATTAAATGACATGGCACTATAAAAGAAAGTGGGCTGTGCAAAACAAAAAAATAAAGAATAGAAGAAAAGAGCAGAGTCGAGAGCCTTCGGATGGGAGAAGAAGAAAGAAGAAAGAGTAAACTAGGTATTGATTTTCTAAGCCCTTCAAGAGGGATTTTCATGGTGCTCAAGAAGAGAAAAACATGGAGGATGATGAGAGCTTCCATCCAAGCCAAGAAATTCATTGATGGGTGAAAGATCAAGGTAATATTGAGATTTTTAATTTGTTAAATTTTGAAGGGGGTTTGGTTCATATGGCTTAAGATTGGTATAAGGTTGTGTTTCCTAAGCTCAATTTTAGTGTTTATGTAGTATGTGATGTTGAATTTGGGTAATTGTGGCTTAGGGAATTTTAACTTGGAAGAAAGAAAGAAATAATGAAGGAATTGATGCTTTGGATAATTTCAAGCATGGATATGAGGTGAGTGACCTAGACGGTACCTCAATTATTATGTGTTTAGAATTCTGTCTTTATAAAACTGTGGTGAATAATGGTGGGACTGTGATCGATTCAGAACTCCAGACCGAAAGCCGGAGGATTGTTATGATATGATATAGAAGTTTTATGGGAAAGTGAAACTGTGATGGTGTTTCTTTTTCATGTGACAAATTGTGAATTCCGTTTTTGGTAATTTGGAAATAATTGTAGTCCTTGCATACATAAATAAAGTGATAAATCGTGGTATATGAAATTCTTATAGGAATGCATGAACAGAAAATTGATAGTTGTGACTAGAGCAGCCACAGTTCCAGAGCTTTTTAGCTCAATGATTAATGAGCCCCAAAAAGGGGACAGTTTCAAAACTTTTTAGCTCAACGAATAATGAGCCCAAAAAGGGGACAGTTTCAGAGCTTTTTAGCTCAATGATTAATGAGCCCCAAAAAGGGGACAATTTCAGAGCCTATAGCTCAAGGATAAATGTGCGCTTATAGGGACAGTACAGGCGCTCGGTCACAACACTGTTATAAATTGGAAAAGGGTTACATATTGCTTTTGTTTGATATAGTTGATAATTGATTGAATGCACTGCAAATTGCCATCTGCTGATGTGATAACAGTCATGGGGTATTTTTTATAACTGTGAGACTATGAAAATAGTGATATGCCTTGCGTTGTACAAATTATAATGGTTGTTGACCAGAGTTGCCTCGATCAGAGCTTCTAGCTCAACGTGTGAAGATGAGTTTGGAGCTCATGAGTGATTTAGAGCCTCAGGCTTAATGTATTAATGAGCCCTGTATCCACTATTGGATAAGGGACTGATACTAATGAGCCCTTAAATGTAACAGTTAGGCACGCGATCACAATAGAGTAATAATTGGAAAGTGAGTCTCATATACACCGGATATGCATGAAATAAATGATTAATTGATATTGAATGTGAAATAACTGAAAAAGTTTATGTGATTCAATATGGTTGTTAACGAAATGATATGAACATGGGAAATATTGTGATATAGGAAATATAGTGAGACTGGTTCAGTGATTGAATGTGAAATAATATGAACATGTACGACGTTGGAAAAATGTGTAATGAAATGTGATTTATGAAATATATGTGTCTTATGTAATATGTGATGAGTGAGCCGTCGATGATGGTCACTCACTGAGTTCGCAAAACTCACTCAAAATTTGCAATTATTTTTCAGGATCAGAAAAATACCCCGTTAAGCCAACGGGAGTATATTTGCAGGATTCAAATGAAGGATTATAGTAGGGATCAATTCGCGTCTGCATTGCATGTCTTTATTTATGTATTGAAGTGTATATTTGTATTTGGGAAACAGGCCCGAGTGGCTATTAGAATTTGTATATAATGAATTTGTATATGATTAAATGAGGACCCAACTTGGGCATTGATTTCCGCATATATTGTATGGAAAAAATGTACCGATAACTAAATGAGTATTTTAGCACGCCACTCTCGCGGGGCACGGACTCGGATATCACCGTCAATGTCGGGTTTGGGTCGCACGAGAGTGGGGTGCTACATTATATGTCAATTCTAACTATTTATATGTTGAAAATGATTATGGGATTCTAAATCAAACAAGTTTTTCCTGTCTTTGATGGATATTAACTTTAGCATCTTATTCAACTTAAATTATTTAGATTTAAAGGCTTTAATACTTTTCTTGTGTGATTGCAGGTGCACGATAAGCAACTTTCAGGCGTTTTCTTCTAACCCATTAGGGCAATATGACATGGACGTGATTTATTTTAACATATTTAATCTTGGGTAGTAGAACTACCCAAATTATTCTTGGACCAATAATGCAGGAATTAACATAAGAACTCAAAGACCACCAGGATTCCAGCAAGACAAGATCGGTTTAGTGGAATTAAAGATGGATAAGTTAATGGATGGGCTAAATGTTATGGAAGTGCAATTTAACCAAATTGCAAAGAATCATGCATCTTCCATTCATAACGTAGAAGTTAGGTAACTTTCCAATGCACTGTTAATAAGGAATGTGGGGATTCTTCCAAGTATCATGAAAGCACAACTGATATCCTTATTGTGTTGTGACATTTGTGGGGGTAACCACTACAATCATGAATGTCGGGCACCTAAATATACGTGGGAGCATCCATACTGCATGAAAATTGTCCTTAGAATACACCATGTGAGCATACTGACAATTTAAAGTGGAGCACCTCTTACACTAGTGCCGGGAACGATTACACTTTATCTAAAAATTTATTGGAAGAACTTATTAAAGGTGAGGCTAGCCATTATGTATTTAAAGAGAGTTTTTCTTTGACTAAAGGAACTGAGTTGGATACAACATGTTATAACAGCTTATTACTGCATCAAGGTGAAAAGGAGATAAAGGTCAATTTCATGAATGAATTTGATATTTAAAAAGAGAATGAAGAATAGATGATAGAGCAAACAGAAGTTGAAGAAGAGAAGGAAGTCAATGTTTAAGATGAGAAAGAAGAAAGGTGGACAATGATTAAGAAAGGAAAAGAACAGTTCATCTTCATATAGAAAAAATTATTAAAGTCAACTGAAGATTCATGGAGTTTCATTATTTCTTATTTTATTGACATTTTGTTATAAAAAAAGGCATCAAATATAGTCATATAGATTTAATTTGATAAATTATTTCCTTATTATTATCTTATAACATATGGCTTGTTCACAGACTACTAAACGGCTATACTGAGAAATGATTGGAAGCAAGCCACTAATTATAGACCTAGGTTGATGGTAAACGTAAAAGGTGCATTGAGCTAACCACGTTAAACTATTAAGTCAAAATGAATTTACGATAAATAATTTTGATGAAAATCAAATAATAAAGCAGATAGAAATGAGACACAAAGAAGATATAAAAATGAGACGTAAGACGCAAGAAGCAAAATGAGACGCAAGACACAAGAAACAAAATGAGACGTAAGAAGCAAGAAGCAAATAAGACGCAAAAAAAATGAGACACAAACAAAATAAGACACAAGAAAAATGAGACACAAGTAAAAGACTGAAATGAGATGCAAAAATGAGACGCAAGAAATGAGACACAAGACAAAAATGAGACGCAAGTAGAAGACGGAAATGAGATGCAAAAATGAGATGCAAGAAATGAGAAACAAAGAATGAGACGATAGAAAAATGAGACGCAAACAAAAAATGAGACGATAGAAATGAGACGCAAGCGGAAAGCCGAATATGAGACGGAAGAAATTAGACGATAGAATGAGATGAAAAAAATGAAAGACGAAGACTCGATACTACGTCATATGAACAATCAATTTGAGTTAGTTATAGAACTCAACTAAATAAATGCCTCTTCAAAGATCAAAAAACAAGAAGAAAGAAGCAGTTATCAAGAAGCGGTTGAAGACAAAGACTATAAATATGAGTCGGAGTCAAAGACTGAAAAAAGTTAGTGATTTTTTCAATGATTTTTAAAAAAGTTAGAAATTGTATTGTGCTAAACTTAGAGCTACTATTGTCTGTAACAAAGCTGAAAACATCTTTCAGTAGAAGGAAGAAAGCTAATAGCCTGAAGAGGCTAAGTCAAAAAGAATACTTGTTGTAAGAGACCTGAAGAGGCTCGAAGAAAAGAATACTTGTATCTTTGAGAAGTATAGTGAAATCTCAGAAAAGATTCTGAGGACTGGACGTAGTCCATGGTTTGGGGTGAACCAGTATAAAATTGCTGTGTCGATTCTCATCTCTTAACTCTCAAATTTTAATTTTTGTTGTTGATTTAAATACTTAGAAGAAGATTGAAATACTTCATAATACTATTTTTCAATTGTTTGAGAAAGCAAGTTTTGTTTTTTAAAAGAAGTTTTTAAAAGGGGATTGTTTTCAAAAAACGGATACACAATTCAACCCTCCCTTCTTGTGCGTTTTGTATATCATATATTAAGTCTATACTAACGTGTGATTCACTTCAATTAGTATCAGATCTCTGTATCCAAGAACCACCGTAACAAAGTATGGATAAAGATCTATGGCAGAGTCACACATATACATAGCTGAAGGTGCCTCTATCACCAGACATCCTGCATTCAATGGAGAAGACTACCATTACTGGAAAGACAGGATGTGGCTCTTCATTGAATCTACTCATATCGAACTTTAGGAGATAATAGAAAATGGACCGTATACACCAGTAGATGAAGAAAAAAATGATGTTCCATGAATCAGATGGTCTGCAGAACAAAAAGCGAGATTCCAGCTGAATTCGAAGGCCAAGTTCTTTTTAAGTTGTGTCTTAAGTAGAAATGAGTACGATAAAGTTCACAGATGTGACACTATGAAGGAGATGTGGGATACGCTATCCATCGCACACGAAGGCACGAATCAAGTAAAGGAATCCAAGATAAGCATTCTTGTACACCAGTATGAGCTGTTCAAGATGAAGGATGATGAGTCTATCGATCAGATGTTTGGAAGATTTTAAACTATCATCAATGGACTTAAAGCTCTCGGTAGAATGTACGACAATCAAGATCATGTTAGAAAGATCCTTAAAAGTTTACCGAAGAGGTGGAGACCAAAAGTCACAACTGTACAAGAAGCCAAGGATATGAGCATAGCTTGGATCTCTGAAGATACATGAAGTTGAACTAGATGCAGAAGATAAGCCCATACAGGACAAATCCATAGCATTGAAGGCCGGACAGAAGAATCAGAGGAATCAAATGAAGAGGAGCTCATCGTCGAAAGCATTGAAGATTGAGAAAGTCAAGGATGACAATTCCAGTGAATCAGATCATGTTTCAAATGAAAAAGAAGATGAACTATCTTTTATCTCAAGAAAGATCAGACGCATGTGGAAGAAAAAGGCTAAAGGAAACAAAGAATCCTACCTCAAGAAGAATAGCAAAGATGAAGGGAAGAGTGAGAAAACATCCATCATAGGCTATGAATGCAATAAACCAGAACATTACTAGTCCAAATGTCCATTGTTAAAAAGATAGTCAAAGAAGAGTAGAGAAGCCAAGAAAAGCATGATGGTAACCTGGGAAGATCTAGATTTTTCTGAATCAGATACTGACTCAGAGGGATCGGTGCAAGCAAATATTTGCCTGGTAGCTGAAGGAGAAAGTGATGAGGAGGTAACCTAAAAACTTAATGAATTACAAGATGCATACTCAGATTTATTAGAAGATTCTCATGCAATTCTAAAGCAGTACAAATTGCTTAAGAAAAAGTTCGTAGAAAACTTAAAGAACATGCAAGTGTTAGAAAAGGAGAATGTCTGGTTAAAGAAACAAGTAGATGAGATGAAGAAAAAGGTTGTGGTAGATAGATCGAAAGAGATTAATTAGTTGAAACAAAGAATTAATAGTCTTTCAGTTGATCTGTCCACATTTACAGAGAGTACGAGAAAAATGAATGATATACTAGGGAAATACAGAAACCTTAATGATAAAACTGGATTAGGGTTTGTGAAAAACTATACTCGGCATAAAAAGAATTCTATTCCCTTTAGGAAGAAATTTCATCAGCCTCATCAGTATCAGAAATGTCATCAGTTGCATCATCATCATACTATGAATTTTGGTAGAACTAACCCTAAAGAACCCAAGAAAATCTAGTTACCTAAAAGACAGATAATATCACCTGTAGATATCCTTCCTTGGAAGAAGCAACCAGCACCATTGGTACTTAGACAGTGGATGCTCGCGACATATGACGGAAAGAAGGTCTATGTTCCTAGATCTTCAGTATAAGAAGGGAGGATCGATAACTTTTGGAGATAACTAGCAGGGCAAGATAATTGGAATAGGTAAAGATTCCTTTGCATGCATTCATAATGTGCTGCTAGTTGATGGTTTAAAACACTATTTGATTAGTTCAGTCAATTATGTGATTCTGGTTTTGAAGTGTCTTTCAATCAAAATTCTTGTGAAGTCAAAAACAAGGATGGGTCCATATTCTTTTCTGCCAAAAGACAAAACAATCTTTACAAAATCAATTAAGAAGATTTTTCAAAATCAAAATATTTCATGTTTTATATCAACTGATCAAGAAAAACTGATTTGGCATAAAAAGTTAGGTCATATTAGTTTTAAACATATTTTCAAGTTGATTAAACATGATTTGGTAAGAGGTTTACCAAAAATAAGTTTTAACAAGGATTTCTTTTGTGAAAGTTGTCAAAAAAGAAAACAGGTTAAAACAACGTTTTCTTCTAAAAATATTGTAACTTCTTCTAGACCTCTAGAGTTGTTACATATGGATTTATTTGGTCCAACTAGGACATTGAGTCTTGGCAGAAAGAGGTATGGCTTTGTTATTATTGATGATTTCACTAGATTTTGTTGGATATTGTTTTTATCACATAAAGATGAGTCTTTTAAGTGTTTTAAAGTGTTGTCCAAAAAGTTAAAGAATGAAAAAGGAATGTCTATAGCTAGTATTAAAAGTCATCGTGGTGGTGAATTTGAAAATGAGAAGTTTAGGATATTTTGTGAAGAGAATGGAATTTTTCATAAATTCTCTACTCCTAGAACCCACAACAAAATGGAGTTGTTGAAAGGAAGAACAGGACGATTCAGGAAATCGCAAGGACAATGTTGTGTGAGATGGATCTTCCTAAGTACTTTTGGGCAGAAGTTGTGAATACAGTTTGTTATATTCAGACTAGAATACTTCTGCGACCTCTATTAAAGAAAACTCCATATGAGTTATGGAATGGAAAGCTTATAGGGTTTACAACCTTACCTCTAAGACTGTTGAGGAAACTATTTATGTCAAGTTTGATGATAGTTCTCAACCAAGTAAGAGAGATGATACTGATAATGGAACCCTATCAGTACCTTTGGTTGATAGTGAAGAAGTATCACCATCAGATATTCCCTTAGACAAAGCTGAGGATATTCCTGAGACTCTTTATTTGAAGAGAGATTGGAAATATAAGAGTTCTCATCCAGAAGAGTTGATTATAGGAGAGACCTCAGAAGGTGTGCGAACTAGGTCCAAATTCAGAAGAGAAGAAAATATAGCATTTATTTCTGAGATTGAGCCTAAAATAATTGATGAAGCTCTTCAAGATAAAGCTTGGATTTTAGCTATGCAAGAGGAACTGAACTAGTTTACTAGGAATAAAGTTTGGTCCTTAGTTCCCAGACCATCGAAAAAGTCCATCATAGGAACTAGATGGGTTTTTAAGAATAAGCTAGACGAATCAGGAACAGTGAGTCATAACAAAACAAGATTAGTAGTACAAGGCTATAATCAGCAGGAAGGAATAGATTACAATAAGACTTAAGCTCCTGTAGCAAGACTAGAAGCTATTAGGATTTTGCTTGCATATGTTGTCTGTCACGATATAAAGCTATTTCAAATGGATGTGAAAAGTGCTTTTTAAAATGGCTTTATAGATGAAGAGGTTTATGTAAAGCAACCTCTGGGTTTCAAGGATGTCAAGAAACCAGATCATTTCTATAGACTTCATAAGGCTTTGTATGGCTTGAAACAAGCTCCTTGAGCTTGGTATGATCGTTTGAGTTCTTTTCTTATTGAAAATAAGTTCACTAGGGGTCAGGTGGATAAAACCTTATTCAAAAAGTGCATTAAGAATGATTTATCATAGTTCAAATTTATGTTGATGATATTATCTTTGGTGCAACCTCTGAAATGTTATGTACCAATTTTGAAAATTTAATGAAAAATGAGTTTGAGATGAGCATGATGGGTGAGTTAAAATTCTTTCTTGGGTTGCAAGCTAAGCAAATCGAAGAAAAGATTTTTATTCATCAACAGAAGTATGTTAAGGAGCTGTTGACTAAATACGATATGGAAAAAGTAAAACCAATGTCAACTCCGCTGCATCCTTCAAACCATTTATTCAAGGACGAAACTGGCAAGAAGGTTGATCAAACCTTGTATAGAGGGATTATTGGTTCTTTACTTTACCTTACAGCAAGCAAACTTGACATTCTGCTTAGTGTTTGTTTATGTGCAAGATTTCAGGCAGATCCTAGAGAGTCTCATTATGTTGCTGCTAAAAGAATTTTGAGATATCTATCAGGTACTACTGAACTTTGCTTAATGTACGAGAAAGGTAAAGATTTCAGGTTAACTGGATACTGTGATACAGATTATGCCGAAGATAGGATTGATAGAGAAAGTACGAGTGGAGGATGTCACTTCCTTGGTCATAACCTAGTTTCATGGTCAAGTAAGAGGCAAAGCTTGATTGCTTTATCAACTACAGATGCCGAATACATGTCAGTCGCAAGTTGCTACTCACAAACGTTGTGGATTAAGTACCAGCTAGAGGACTATTCAGTAAAAGAAGGAGAAATCCCAATTTACTATGACAATACAAGTGCCATCAACCTGTCGAAGAACCCTATACAACACTCGAGAGTTAAACATATCGAAGTTAGACACCATTTTCTATGAGACTACATTCAGAGGAAGATCGTGAGTCTTCAATTTGTTGAGACGAACCATCAGTGGGAGGACTTCTTCACTAAGCCATTAAGTGATGAAAGATTCAAAGAAATCAAATGAAACCTTAACATGGTGATGTTAAGTAATTAATCGTCTGACATATCATGACCCAGATGAAAAGGTGGAAAGAATTAACGGTAACTGTAACAGTGAGTTACAGCGAGTAACATCCGTTAGAAGAAAGTTTTGGAGGGAAGTTTCTCAAAGCCTTGAGAATGCCACCTATTCTAGAACACTCTTGATATACCCTAACATCGACCTTGAAGAACTCTTAACAAAAGCTCTTCATTAATCTGTTTGGATTTCAAACCTTCCTTGACCACACACTCAACCTTAGAAACCGACATCACTACTTTGAAATATACCTCTGTGCATTCAGTTTGTTGTTAACTACAGAAACAATGGAGCCAGTGACGTCAAGTGGAAGACTTATTGATTTTGATTCCTTTAAGCAGGACAACATGGATATCGAACCAGAGATTGTCGCAGTCGGGTGCAGGAATTTCTTTCAAGTTCGAGAGATAGTCTACATAAATGAAGTGTATGACTTCTGGAAGAATATGAAAGTGGTAGCTGATACTCTTGTATCTACAATGGATAAATTGTCGATTATAGTGACAAAGGAGATGATCGAGAAGGCCATTAAGTGTCCATCTGAAGGAGAGAAGCGTACGAACAAAGCTAGATGGATGACGCAAGCTAAGGTGAAGGAGACTCAGATCAATCGACAGTTATATGGAAGCAATAATCCAAATGAGTAGAAGGCGTCAAGTCTTGTTCCAAAGGCTAGGGTACTACACTCACTTCTTTTTCATTGTGTATTACCGAGAACAGGATCAAGACATTTGGTGACAACACTAGATGAACAATGCTTATTTCATCTACTAAATCATCAGCCTATAAACCTACCATTCCTTATTTTCCATTATATGGAAAAGACTAAAAAAGACTCAATTGCTCTACCATATGGAATGATGCTGACGAGAATATTCAGAGAATCTAGAGTCCTTTTGGAGAGAGGAAACAGGATGATGTTGAATATCAAAAGCGCCATCAATTCTGTAACAATTGGCAGAATGGGCTTGAAGAATCTGGAGAAAGTAGAAACAGATTCTAAGACGAAAGTAAGGATTTAGGGGGAGCGTGCAATTGTTAAGGTAAGAGAATCTCCCTCAAGGTAATCAAAATCTCAATCCCTTGAAAGAATGCCTACAGAAGGAGAAAAGAAATCATTAGGGAAATCAATGAAGGAAAAGGTGATTTCTCATAACGAAGGAAGTCAGGTGCAATCTCAAGAGAAAATGACCTTGAAAAGAAAAGGGGAAATACTCCTTTCGTAGAAACCGAAGAAAGCAAAAGGGTCGCCCAGAGTTTAAACCCTGCATCAACAAGAAGAAAGGAAAGGGAGAGAGTTGACTCATGGTGGAGAATCTGAGAAGAAAACACCTCAGGCAACAAAGTCTTTAGTTTCAATTTTGAAAGAAGATTCAGCAGAAGTGGCTAAAGAGACTGAGATTAAGAGAAAATTGGAGTTTGAGAAAGAGAAACTTCAATCTCTGCAAACTTCAAGACTGATTTGAGAAGATAAAATGAAGAAAATCAGTGAGAAGAAGAGCACTCCTACTACTGTTTAAAAGAAGAAGAAGATAGTTGAACACAGTCCAGTACAGGTCAATATCTCTCAATCGTTAAGAAAAGAAGACTTGAGAGTTAGGATTATTGAAGAAAGCCAACCTGTCAGGAGTAGCAACTCTGTAATCATCAGGGACGCCTCAAAAAGGTCAGTCAAGGCACAATTACAACCAATCTTGGTAAATAGTAGTACAATGCATCTGTTGAGTGATGATGAGAAAAGTATGTATGGTTTTCTGAGGGATGAAGGAAACAAACCATACCCCACACAGATGAAAAGGCAGAAGTATACTATTCTACCAATCACAAAGAGGACTGTGATTAAGGTTGTGCCTGACATACAACCAAGACCTTACATTATTCGCAATGAGGATAAAGGGAAGAAGAAATTATTTTCTGAAGGAACAACAGGTGATCTGACAGAAGAACAGATCGAAGCTGAAGTGAGAAACACTTACTATGTAGTCCAGTAGAAAGGAATATATGTTTCCTACTACATTTCGAAAGCATCAGGAAGCAATTATGGTCAATGAACCATTGAAGACTCTTCTCAGGTGGTTAGAAGACTTACAAAAGGGCAGTACAAATCCAATAGGATTAGAGACCGTAGCTACTCAATAGAGTCAATTGTGCTTCACATTATGCACATTAGACCCTTGACAACTGTGTCTTCAATTGGAGATGTTCTACACCTATTCGGAAGACAAGTTCCATGTCTAACTAGCCTCGATGATCTTGATCTCTCAGAACCTAACTTATCTATCAAACCTCCCATCCTTACAATAACTGAACTGGTGTCATATCTTCATATGCATATACTACGACCGTTGTTCTTGAAGTAGTACAACAGAAGCAAGATGAAGACATTGAAGAGAAAGTTGAAAATCTATGTGCTTCTGTGGGTGACTTGCATAGAGAAGTAGCGTATATTCGAAAAGATCTCAAGTCACTTTGCACTGAAATGAGAGAAATATTTTCTGAAGTTATGAAGCATCTGCGAACATGATCTTTTTGATCAATAACAAATAGGGGGAGAAAGGAGAAAGGAGAAAAGAGAAAGAAATGATAAAGATAGGGGAGAACAAGAAGAGAAGAAAATAGAAGAAGAAGAAGAAGAACAGAAGAAAACAGAAGAAGGAGAAGAAGATTTTTTGTTATTGACTATAGTCGTTCATTAATGTTTTTACTACAATTTTTTCTCATTTTTTGGTTATTTGTTATCATCAAAAAGGAGGAGATTGTTAAGTCAAAATGACTTTACGATAAATAATTTTGATGAAAACCAAATAATAAAGCAGATAGAAATGAGATGCAAAGCAGATACAAAAATGAGACGTAAGATGCAAGAAACAAAATGAGATGCAAGACGCAAGAAACAAAATGAGACGTAAGACACAAGAAGCAAAATTAGACACAAGACGCAAGCAAAATAAGATGCAAGAAAAATGAGACGCAAGCAGAAGATGGAAATGAGACAAAAAAATGAGACGTAAGAAAAAAATGAGATACAAGCAGAAGACAGAAATGAGACGCAAAGAATGAGACGATAGAAAAATGAGAAGCAAGCAGGAAATGAGACGCAAGCAGAAAATGAGACGATAGAAATGAGATGCAAGTGAAAAGCCGAATATGAGACGAAAGAAATGAGACGATAGAAATGAGACGAAAAAAATCAGAGACGAAGACGTGATACTACGTCAGACGAACAATCAGTTTGAGTTAGTTACAGAACTCAACTGAATAATTGTTTCTTCAAAGATCAAGAAACAAGAAGAAAGAAACAGTTATCAAAAAATAGTTATTAAGAAGCAGTTGAAGACAAAGACTATAAATACGAGTCAGAGTCGAAGACTGAAAAAAGTTAGTAATTTTGTCAGTGATTTAAAAAAAAACTAGAAATTGTATTGTGCCAAACTTAGAGCTACTATTGTCTGTAACAAAGCTCAAAACATCTTTCAGTAGAAGGAAGAAAGCTGATAGCTTGAAGAGGCTAAGTCAAAAAGAATACTTGTTATAAGAGACTTGAAGAGGCTCGAAGAAAAGAATACTTATATCTTTGAGAAGTATAGTGAAATCTCAAAAAAGATTCTGAGGATTGGACGTAGCCCACGGTTTGGGGTGAACCAATATAAAATTACTGTGTCGGTTCTCATCCCTTAGCTCTCAACTTTTAATTTTTTTTGTTGATATAAATACTTAGAAGAAAATTGAAAAACTTCATAATATTGTTTTTCAACTGTTTGAGAAAGCAAGTTTTTTTTTTAAAGAAGTTTTTAAAAGGGGATTGTTTTTAAAAACGGATACCCAATTCAACCCCCCCCCCCCCACCTTTTGTGCGTTTTGTATATCATATATTAAGTCTATACTAACGTGTGATTCACTTCATAAACAAACGTTACTTGGGAGGCAACCCTAAAATTCAGGTAGGTTTTTTTTAATTCTATTTAATTTTGTTTCTATTTTTATGTTAGCACAGAACTTTGTTGAGTTTTGATGTGTTTTGGACTAGGATTTTAAGCATCATGATGAGATTGTACATATTTTTTTCATTTTAGGGTATGCATGTTAAAGTTTCATAACTTTAAGTAAAAAAATTTAAGTTTTTAACCATTTTTCATGTTGTACACGGCCACAAAGACGTACACAATCTCTAGAAATGACCGTGTAACTCTGAATCTTTTAAAAAATCTTCACTTACATTCACAAAGAGTTGCACGCCCACTTAGCACACCTCTGTAGACTTACACGATTAGATACATGTCTATGGAACTTACACGGTTAGATACATGTCTATGTAAAAGACCATGCAATTATAAAATAACTTACACACTTGTATCCCTTGGATTTTAATGAGTTAATGACTTACACGGTCATATACATAGCTGTGTAGTAGACCATATATGTTTGCAGTAGCCTTTAAATTGCTTAATTTTTAATTTTTCTCATTTTTCCTCACTCCCAACACACTCTCCATCTCCCTTCTTCCTCTCCAACCTAGTTTTTTTATTTTTATTTCCAAATTACCACACACAAGTATTTTTCATTTATTAACATGTTTATGCATGCATATTTAGGTATTTTGCAATTTTTAGGTATTGTTACCCTAAAAAAGTGCTAAGTTAGGTTTTGTGATTTGGTGTAAATTTGCCTGATTTTCTGAATGATAATGGTTTAGTAGTTGAATTTTATCCTTACCCATATGAATTATTGATTCAATTTGATGAATTGCATGCAAATTAGATAAATTTCAATTGGATTTGCAATTTTATGGAATGTGATGATTTTGCATGTAATTAGGAATAATTAGTTATTTTATGGTTATTTGAAGTTGTTTTGTTGTTTAATTTAATTTCAATTTTTATTTTATGGGCACTCAATGTTCAATATCTTTAATTTTTAAGGTAATTGTTATATTAGGTTTTTAATTTAAATTTTAGGTTTATTTTCATAATTGAATGGTTAGATTGGTATTATTAGTTAATTGAAATACTTCAAATTTTAATTTTGTGATTAATTAGTCTTTCAATTCATTTTCTAATTATTTACTATCTTGATTTCTTACTTATTTATTTATGTTAGATAAGTGATTTTGTTATTCATTTAATTTCCTTTTCTAGTGCGCTTTCACATTTTAGCAATTTAGTGAGTATAAGAAATAAGTGTAGGGAAATAATTATTTTCACGCATTATCTGCTATTTTCTCACATTTATTTAAAGCTTCAAGCATAATGATGGGAACACAATGAGGAAAAAAAGGAACCAAGGAAGAGACAATGAGGAGAAGGATCCTCTAGAGACCATAGGGGAACTTGCTTACAACACGGGCATGCCGACGTAGTCCAGCCACTAGAGCAACCTCCAATCTTAATCTATATTTCTATAGTCCATGAGGAGTAGTGTCAATGGTTTAAGGAGAATAATTTCAAGACTGGTCGAAGCGTTGACTGGGAGCACTGGGGCAGGTCAGTTTAATCCAACAAGCTCGGGACTTTATCGACATTATAACATACAAGCTCGGGACTTTATCGACATTATAGCATGGTCTTAATTTTTTGAGATGATGGATGCCTTGTACTAGGAGTTAACACTCAAGGTTCTCTCCATATTCTATAAGGAGAAAGGCCACTACAATTCGGTTAGTAGGGAGCAATCTGCTTAATCTACTCAGAATTCTCCATCACGATAGGTTTATATGATCAAGAGTTTATGGGAGTGCCAGACTACATAGCCTTATGGATATACTTCCCATATAGGATGTCTTCTTGCCAATTCTAGAGCACTATTAGAAAGGATGGTGACTATGACCTTAGTAGATCCAAGGAACCATCTCCACAATACTTGACACTAAGATATATATATGGAATTCTAAGTCATACGTTGAGTGGGTAGGGTAACAACTTTGAATTAGTCAGAAACGTGAACATGTTCTACTTGTGGAGCATAAGTGAGTGGATGCCAATACATTTGGGGTATATAATAGCCCAGTTTGTCTAGCATTAGAGTGAGGAGAAGAAGGTTGAGACAATCTATATTTAACCTTCTATAACAAGGCTTCCATAGAGGGTGGGAGTTTTTAATAGACTACTAATGATGTAAATGGTTGGCATTATGGCAGTGTTGAATCTAAATGTGATGAAACATATGTATATGGTATGTCAGGATTAGGGTTCTTGATGAACCGACCATGTAGGAAGGAGACAAGGATCCACACACATCTGAGCAGCCACTGTAACGGAACTAATTACCATCCTAAAAGAGAGGAGTCATGCAAGAGGAACTTAATGCAGAAGTATTAATGATGCCGGCAGCACACCCAGAACAGTTGAAGATAGCTCAGCTAGAGAAACACATGGCGTAGATTCAAGGAATTAAACGTACTATTTGAGTACAAGAGGTAGAGATTATAGAGTGAATAGAGCATCTCAAAGGTCAAGGTAGATGCAGAGTAGCCCATAATAGATGGATTGTGGAACTATTGATGTAGATGGAAGGCCATCTTAGAATATCTTTCCTACCTCCACCATTTCAAATGACTGCATCGTCTTCAGCTACACAACAGTTTGAGGATGTATGACTTGAGGACTCTCCTTCAATAGCTATGCCAGATTCACCACAGGATTGAGGGATGCTTGTATTTGGTTTTTTTTCCTTTTTTTTATTTACTTCATCTTATTTTAATCTATGTTATTTTTATTTCTATGTCCTTTAGTTATTTTATTTATTATTTTTCTTTTATTTTTTAATCTTTTTTAATATTTTGCAACGTTGTAATTTATAAGATGGATCTTCTTCTCTTCAAGACTCTATATATATTTGTTATTCAGGTAGTATCAATAAACCTTTCATAATTTTTGCTTTTATTTTATTTTTATTGTGCTTATATTATGTACATTGAGGATAATGTATAATTTTAAATAAAGGAAAGGGTTTCAATTTTATTAAATTTATTATAATCTTATTTATTAAATATTATTAACTAATATTTTGAGTTAGCTAGAATCTGTCCAAATACTTTAAATCATCATTGATTATTGAATTGAATTAGTATGCAAAAGGGTGAAAGTTAGAATAAAATTATTTTTATAATTTATATTTTAACAATCATTAAAGTAATAATTTTGAATGAAAATTGCATATTATTTACACAAAAATCATTTTGTAAGTTTTTGAGCCAAAGAGCAAATATATCATTATTTTAGCTCTTTTATTCTTTCATATCGTTATCATGCATAATTAGAAAATTCTAGAACTTGCTTCTCTTATTTATATTAAGATCATATTTGTTAAATTAGAAGCATTGACATGATAAAGGCATTTAGAATGAAGCTTTATTTAGCCTATTTTCTTGTTATTATCCTACCATATTGTATTCCGTAGGAGTAACCAATTTTGAGACTTAACCTTTTCATTGATTATAATTGCATTATTAGCCTTTACCTTATTTTTCTTAAAACCTTTTATTTTGAACCCTGAAGGCTATGTACATTTACTTGATTGGTTGAAACTTGAAATTTTAAAAATTCTAATATTTCTTTAATTGTTTGTACATGATTAATGTTTGAAAAAATGTTGCAAGAATAATAAGTAAAAAGAAAAATATAGACAAATGTTAAACTTATGGTACCAATGGAATTATGGTATGAAGGACCTATATTTTGAAGAACTAAATTGCATGTAATTTTGTTTATATAAATTTCCTTCAATATTATCCCTATCATACCCTAACCTAAGCTTCATTAAAAACTTTTTGATTTGTTTTATTTTACTTATACGTGATGGAGATATGATTTTATTGTAAACTTATGTTTAAGAATCTTTTTGAATTGATTTGAGATTTATTACATTTTCACCCTAAACACTTTGAGTGCATTAAGTGAAACCTTAATGAGGGTGTAAAATTTGTGCTTTTGATTTTGAAAAGATTGTCTATGTGATTGATCATGATATTAACTTATGAAAGTTGGTTCTATAATGACTTGAACCTGATTGTATGTTAATTTGATTGATATAATATGATGATGAAGAGTATGGATGGACAAGTGGAGGTTAATAAGGGATGAATGTTTGTAAGTTTGATGAATTAGATTATGATTTGCTTAAGGACAAGCAAAAGTTTAAGTGTGGGGATGTTTGATAGACAATTATTTGTCTACATTTATAAACCTATATTTAATGTATTTTTCTTGTTATTTAAGTGTTTTATAGTATTTTTATACTTAATTCACTTTAAGTTTGTTTTTAGGTAACAATTACCTTCATAGATTAAGAGGAGATGTATTTAGGTGAAACTGTGGCTTGGAATGGAAGAATTAAAGCAATTATAGACTTACATGGTTATTTATATTGACCGTGTAAGTCTCTATAAACGTATGGACAATCAAAGATACAATTCCTATCTTTGTGGAGTTACATAATCGTGTATGTCCCATTTAAGTCTCTGTAATTAGGTAATGATGCAAATTAAGGTTTTTTAGTTACACAATCATATACACGACTGTGTAAGTAACTGTGTATATCCCAAAATTCCTAGTTTGTTGATATATATGGATAATAAGAAGGCTTTAAAAAGAGGCAAATTAGAAGTGTCTAAATTTAGAGAGATGCAACGAGAGTAATCAGAGATACCTAAAAAGGAATTTGCATTAAGAACCAATTAACCATAACATGATTATCTTGCCCGCATAACTCGTATCTATGTTAAATTGCTTTAAGTGGAGTTAAAGAAGAGGTTTTCAAGCTATTTAGTTGTTTTGTTAAATTAGCTTTGTCATCGAATGGATAACAATCACTCCGTTCTGATCTTAAAAGATTGACTACTGCATGCTTTAGTCGGACATCCAAAAAAAATTATTGTTTGCCATCTCCTCTAACAAATCTTCTGCTTCATTAGCTATTTTCTGCATTAAGGATCCTTCAACAACTATATCTATGGTGCCTGTCGTGGTGTGGATTAACTCCATTGTAAAAAGTTTGTAATAGGAATTCTTTTAACAAGTTATGATGAGAACATCTCCTTTGCAAGTCCTTCAATCACTCCCATGCTTCATATAACAACTCCCCCTTGTTTTGTTGGAAATTCATAATTTATTTGATAAGTCTTATTATCTTCATAAAAGGGAAGTACTTATCTAGAAAAGCTTGAACCAATTGCTCCCATTGATGTTGGTTGGGTTGAGTGAATGGTACCACATCATGGCTCCATCCCTAAGTGTAAAGGGAAAAAGGCCCATATCATAAGGTATTATATATTTCTAAAATGGTTGGTAGATAAGCGTTTGGATCAACATTAGCTAACCTATGAAACTACACATTAATCTATAACATATTCAATAATGCTGGTTTGATCTCAAATGAAGTTAATTGAACTAGTGGTCGAGTGATTCCATATTCAGCCACATTGAACCCTAGCCTCATGAAGTCTATAAGGGTTCTCTGTCAGTCTCCATGATTGAATTCTTTCATCATCATTCTTTCTCTCTCTCTTTTTGACATTTTGCACTTTGAATTTCTCTTTCTTGCTTTGTTATGCCAAGAGCTGGAGTTTCTTCGAATTTGTTTGAACTCTAAGTGATTCTTATGTTCATGTAATCTCCAGCACACAAAATTTGCAAAATTTCCTTAAATCAAAAGAATTAAATTTTTCTTAATTCTAAAATCCTTAAAAATGGCGACAAAAACTTGTTGTGCAAGTTTTATATATAGTAAAACTCTCAATACCCGTAAGTATATGAATCTTATCTTGTAGTATTAAAGTTATCATTCCCACAAGGATTTATACTAACCTAAACAATTTGAATTTAACTTTGTCTAAGGTAATAAGAAATTGATTTGAATTAAATTTAAATATTAGAAATTGAAAAAATAATAAAGCGAAACAAATAAGGAAATAAAAAGTGCGCTACTAATAAAACTAGGGTTTGATCAAAGTTTAAAAACTTAGGAACTATTCTTTCCTTATATTGATTCCCTAATCTTATTAATTCAATTTAGGTTTGATCTTAGATTTCTTATTGTTTTGATTACTTTTCTCAAGATCTAATTAGTTAACCCTAATTGAATTTGATAATTATAGATTTTTAACCTCTCGATTCATAAACTATTTATAACTTATTCAAATATATCTCAAGCAATCTATTAGATAATTAATTTCATAATCAAGATCTCTTCAATTGATCATTAATTTTTAATTGTGGGTCTATTAAATTGCCAACTCTCTTTGTACAACCTAAGACTAATTACTTTGACTTACTCTCTCAATTTATTGTCAAGTTTATATATGATAATTAGCACAAACATTCAAATATGTATTGAAATTAACAATAATTAATATTCACATAATAATTCCAGAATAACTATTAAACTAGATTTAGAAATCCATAGACATGTTAAACATTAAAGAAATCCAATTAGAGGTAAAGGATAATGAAGAAAGTAAAAGGAAAATAATTAAACTGTTTGACTCCTTGATTTGGAATGCTGGAATTTCCTGAAGCTTTTTTTTTCTCTCTCCACTTTTGACTCACTTTCATGAATGACTACTACTTTTTCTTGTGCTTTTCAAGTTCTTATATAGTGTATTAAGGTTCTAAGGTTGTGTCTATGGTTTTCCCACTTTTTTTGGTTCAAAAATAGCCTAGAACCCTAAAAACATGAAATAATTCACGCCTAGAAAAATTGCTATCACGATCGTGACCTTGGATTCATGATTGTGCTCCCTTAATTCAGCCTCTTTATCAAAATTATGCTTCTTTGTCATAACTATGACAAAGAACCATATAGCTCCATGCACAAGCACGACAATGCCTTCCTTTAAGCTTCCTCCATCATCTATATTCTTCCATTTCCTTTTTCCTAACACCCACAAACATATCAAACATCTATTGAAATGTAAAATTAAGATTGAACTCAAGCTTTAAACCACACAAACACTTAAAACATAATTAGACACTAACAATAACAAAATTATAAACCTATACACATGATAATCATCTAAGACACACTTGAAAACACATTAAAAATCCTAGAAAAGAATTTCAAATTAACAAACAATTGAAGAGAGACATTAATTGTGAGTTAATTATCCTTAGGATTGCTTTAAATGCAATTGATTAGTTAGGAGTAGTTTTATGAATCAAGAGTGTCAGACCCCGATCCCGGGAGCCCGACTGTCCCGGGATGTGAGTCCGAGTGGAGCCCATCCCCGAGACACTTGCCTTGCTGAGACCTCAAACTTGACACTCTTACTCTTACTATAGTACCATAGACGTCGGAACCCATTTTCGGAGCCCAACTTTCGTTGTCCTGAAACCTTGCGCTTATAATCTTGCAGGATTCTTAATTGTAACTCCACCTTCGTGGCAAGCACACACCATGTATACACTAAAATCATGGGTTGACTTATTCATATAATTTTTAGCTTTATGTCTCAAGTTCTCCCTGAAACAACAATCACCTTAATCGGAGTCATATACTCAAGATACACTCCAAAAACCTAAGAGAGTTCATACCCGAAACATGCCCTCTTAACTGACCTTTCACTTGTTTTAGAACAAACTTTCTCAATTTGACTCCAATTGATATCGGATTTTATGGAGTGAAAGATATGTGTCTTATAAATCCAATGGTTCAAGCCTCACCTCATTTGGAGGTCGTATGAGGGAAATATGCCCAAAACAACGGACCATGCTCACTTCCGAAATAGAATCGAAACTCTTTTGGCGCGATTGCTATAACTTTTAATCTATAGCTCCAAATGTTTTCTTCCTTTCACCATATGAAAGTAGACATCTAGATCTACAACTCTTATGAAGACTACAAAGGCTGATTCTATCTCCTACACTCTGCAGCGTCCTATTTTTCCATCGTCTGATTTCTATCATCTGGTTTCTATCTTCTGCTTTCCTTCCTTCTGCTTTTCTATCTTCTGATTTCCTTCCTTCTGATTTCTATCTTCTGATTTCCTTCCTTCTGATTTCTATCTTCTGATTTCCTTCCTTCTGCTTTTCTATCTTCTGATTTCTATCTTCTGCTTTCTTTCCTTCTGCTTTTCTATCTTCTGATTTCTATCTTCTACTTTCTTTCCTTCGCTTTTCTATCTTCGATTTCCTTCCTTCCGATTTCTATCTTCCGATTTCGCCTTCGCTTTTTATCTTCGATTTCTATCTTTCGCTTTTCTATCTTCTGATTTCCTTCCTTCGATTTCTATCTTCGATTTCCTTCCTTCGCTTTTTATCTTCGATTTCCTTCCTTCGCTTTTATCTTCGATTTCTATCTTGCTTTTTCTATCTTCGATTTCCTTCCTTCGATTTCTATCTTCCGATTTCCTTCCTTCGATTTCTATCTTGATTTCCTTCCTTCTGATTTTTATCTTCTGATTTCCTTCCTTCTGATTTCTATCTTCTGATTTCCTTCCTTCTGCTTTTCTATCTTCTGATTTCCTTCCTTCTGCTTTTCTATCTTCTGAATTCTATCTTCTTCTTTCCTTCCTTCTGCTTTTCTATCTTCTGATTTCTATCTTCTGCTTTCCTTCGTTCTGCTTTTCTAGTAAGGATCATATCTTTTGACTCCGAACTCCAAATTTAGCAAACGATACACCCTTGGAAAACTCTAAACTCCTACTACAATCTTCATGAAGACTCATTGATCTAATTCATACCCGAAAAGGGTCTAATATTGAGGCAAAGTACTGTCAAATTTTAGGAAAATTTGACAGCACATCCCCCTTAAAATGCAACTACCCAATTTTCAATTCTAAGACTTCCACCTGCATAAAACTCATCATACAACCTCATATAACATGATTAAACCCTAAGGTATCTTCAAACACCATTCGAAGCAACAGCCACACTCTTAATCATCTATCATATCCAGGCTATACAATGATGCAATTGTACATTCACAACCATACTCAAGTCCATATTGCATTAATCATCATACATAAGAGTTTTACAATTTCATTGGCATTTCCTAGCCAAATTCCAAAACCAATAACAATATCTCATTTACCTTATTCCATTGCTCATATGAATTACAATTATACATTTACATAACCAAACTTCAAATACACAATAAAACAAGCACAATCTGTCTTGATCCACTTCCTCTTGATTTCTTGCTAAAAACCTAGAAATTGGGAAAATAAGGGGGGGGTGAGCTTGGGGAGCCTAGAAGGTTTTAAGCTTATAACCAAATAATGAACAAAACAGTTTTAGAAGTCCATTTCCCTATTAATTTCCTTTAGATCATAAAACATTGTCTTCTTCAAAACTCTTGTCATTTTCTTGAAATCACAAATCATTCATTTTTCAAAGGTTCATGAAATCATAAACTAAGAGCTCTTGTCATTTTCTTGAAATCACAAATCATTCATTTTTCAAAGGTTCATGAAATCATAAACTAAGAGCTCTTGTCATTTTCTTGAAATCACAAATCATTCTTTTTTTTTTCAAAAGTTCATGAAATCATGAATGCAATTCAACTTGTCACAATTCACATCATATAACACATATCACCTAACACATCATAATGGTTTGGCAAGTCCACAATTCTTGGCAACCATATAGTCTCATTTAATGAGCCTTTATGGGCAAATCTTTAGGAGTCCGTATCTTGGATCATCCTATGCCACAATCGGGCAAAATGGGCGAAGGCTTCTTCATGGTCATCGTGCACGAGACGTTTCTTGGGTGGACTTAACCTAACCCACTTAACATATAATCATGACTTGAAACTTGATTTCCCTATGGCAAAAATCTTGTAAATCTTGTTTTGCATAAATCATGCAAATTTTCATAAATCATTTCATGATCATAAAGCATTTCATATGCAATGCATCATCATTCCTCAACAAAATCACATTCACATAACAAATCATCAATCATCCAATCCTCATGACATTTTCAAATCGTTCATACCATGATACATCAATTATAGCAATTTCTCAAGGCATTCAAAAACAATGAATTTGAAAACATTTTTATATTCTTAATTTCTTTGAAAATTATATCAATGGCCCATTATTTAACTATAAACATAAAACCTACTTTATAATTCCTTGCTTGAAAACCTTGTTCCCATGGCCTTCCCTTGCTTTCCATTCCTCTTGCCTCTCACCATTTTCCTCAAAATCAACACAATTCTCAAATCAAAAGACATCCAAAATGCAACAAATCCTAAGGACACAAATCATGAAATTTATCTTGGAATCACAATACCCATTCCATTCTTAGTCTTCCTCAACCATAACCCAACTAAAATCTCATACTTAAACATAAGGCTTACCTTAAACTTCCACTAACCAAGTGATGACTTGGTTCAAAATGAAGCTCTAGTGATTTCCCACACTTTTTCCTCTTGCACTTTCTTCAAATTCCCTCTTGATCTCTTGGAAAATCCAACCCTAACCAAAGCATTCTTCTTTTTCTCCTCCTTCTCTCCTCTTCCACGAAACCACTCTCCTCTCCCTCTAAAATTTTCGTATTCCCTCTCTTCTTCCCTATAACTCACTTATTTTTCTTCTTTTATACTCCTTACACACTCACTTAAGCCCAAAGGCCCATTTGCCTACTCCTTTCTTCTCTTTTCTTTTTTTCCTACCTCATTAAACTACTCAAGCCCACTTCTTCATTTAAGCCCAATTCCTTCCCTCTTCATTTTGTTTCCATTCTTTTCCTTTTGCATTTAACTCCTACTACTCAAGCCCAAGTCCACTTCATTTTATTCCTTCCTTCTTATTTTCCTACTACAACATAAGCCCATTTCATTTATATCCTCTCTTCTTTATTCATTTCATTTGGACCCAAAGCCCAATTTATTCTTCCTTCTTTCTTCTCATCCTACTAAATCACTTAAGTCCAAACCATTTCTTCTTCTTTTCATTTGATTTAGGCCCATTATTCTCTTAGGCCCAATTAAACTCTAAACTCGTAAATTCAACTAACACATTTAATTGTATTAATTCATGCCACCTAACTCATTACTCTCCTTTAATCCTCTTCTTTTTATATCACCACTTAAGCCCAACTTGGGTCCAAGGCCCATTTAACCCTTAATACATTTACAACCTTCATAACACCTTAATACACTTAATCCATGTCATATAGTCTTAGTCTAATCAACATGTTAATCAAATTTCCTTAACATGCTAATTTAGTCCACAAAATACAATAATTGAATTCCATTAAATCATGCCACCTAATTTCATGATACCTTACCTTAAGCATATTAACATGTCAATTAATTCCCCATTAATCCATCTCGTATTTAAACCATATCTTCCATTTCATTTCAATTTCAAGAATTCTTAACTTCTTTTCTCATGAATAATCATTCAAAAATCCTTATTTAATAATCCTAGCTTACCAAAAAGATTCGGGGTCCAATAATTCTCCCCCTCTTAAAAGAATTTCGTCCTCGAAATTCCTATCTTACTGATCTAGAGGCAAGGGTTTAAATCCTTAATTAACGGATTCAACTTATTTTTGCATGACTTATTCAGATAGCTCACCATCCTGACCCTGCCTATTTGATCCTGAGTGCACCTTGGCACGGTGGCACTCTTAAACATGTACTCATAATCATGTACTCGTGAGAGTAAAAGCATGTAACTCTGAAAGCATCACTGGGGCAACTCGTCTTATGCTTGATGTTCACATCATAATAATGGTAAGTGACTGTGAACTAACACACTATTTCCATGCCTATTCTTGGATTCTTCTAATTCATCTTTCTTACTTCACTTGATTCTTATCACTCACTCATTTCACCTGTCCATAACCTTTTCAATTCTAGCCTTCTATAACTTGTAGACCTTACTTATCATCATAATGCTAAAAAAATGAATCTTTCTATCATCTAATTCTTCATACCGCATTTGATTGAATTTACTAGAACTGTGATTTTGTACTTAAAATAAACTAAAGTTATACTTGGATCTCATAACCTTATGAACTTCAACTATATGCTTTAAGCATATTCTTGATAATTAAGACCATCAATTCCTACATTCACTTGCTTATTTGACATTCTTGATCACTAAGAGATCTTTCGATGAAATCCTGCTAGGATGCATACCTCATGTTACCATTTGTACTTTGCTAGCAACCTTTTTATTTAATCATCTTTATTGATTTCATATACTTCCTATTTCATTCACCTGGTATCATTCTTCCTATTTGAACTTGAAATTCAGATCCGTATCAATTTCTTAATAAGATTCACAATCTTTTTATCCTTAATTTGGGATAAACTATGTCCCACCTGCTATGCTTCTTGTTGCTCTAGTTCTGGACATCATAGTATCGAATTCATGCTTAATGTATCGGATGCAACACTTAGCCTCACTTGGAATCTCTTACTGGTGCAATCATAGTCTTTTGATACATATCTCAATCTCCTGAGTTTCATATTTAATTCTCCCAATTCAGTAATTGCCTTGTACTTTTACGATCTGTATTTGCATGTTCATACATGTTCCTGTACATATGTTGTCTCCAAAATTTCAAAACAATCATCAATGTTGCAGTTCTAGGTCATGCATCAAAATTCACTCATAGGGCTTTATACATTTCTCTTCATGTATTCAAACCATTCTCCTCAACAACAAAAAAAAAATATATTTTTTTTAGCATCATTCTGAATACCTTTCATACATCATCAAATAGTCTCCAATTCCATAGTGCTATTGGGCATTTGTTAACTTAAGCAATCATTATCAATTTTCATGTATCTCTCGATTAGCCCTTGTGATTCCTTACTTAACAATTCCCTCAATGAGGTATATTGACTTACTTTCCTTTCGATTCCTCTTATTGACTTTCTTCCTCGAATGATTTTTTTTTCCACAATTTGCAGCTTATTTGCAAACTTAATTGGGGTGATTTTAATATATTCATCAAGTCATACTAATATCTCCCAAACATACTTTCACGTAATATATAACATAGACTTACATACTCCTCATGTTAACAATCAAGGTCTCTATAGTGAGTGTGCTCACTTTCGAATCATCACATATTCTTTTTTGATTAGCTCTTTCATTGATTACTCTTAACATGAACCATTTGATCTGCTTATTCTAACTTAATGAAATCCCTCTTCAAAAGAGGATTTTTGCTGCAATCATCTATACTATTCCTGCAATCTTAATCAATCTCCTATTATCATCATCATATTTTATCCACAGACTTATCTTCATCAATTCATAAATCAATCTCTTATATGATTGATACTTTGATCTTCATTAATCCTAGACAATATTTTTCTCTTGATCTTAGAATTTATTCCTCATTGTAACACCATCAACAACTCTCAATCTATGTCTACTTAATCACTTAGGCTTTAAACTACGGGAAACTATGACTAATAATATTCACTAAATCATAGGTTTCTTCCTCTATTATCTTCAAACATACTCTACTTATGTGCTTAATACACTCATTTGTGCATAATTATGGATTTCCATACAAATACTCCCAACAACAACCAATTTGACCTTCTTGAACTTATACAAACATTACTATCAATCATCTCATTGTCCCATTATCCTTCACTTCACATCTTACATATATAAATATATATATATGTATATATATATATTTTCCATTGACTTAAACTTGTGGAAATAAAATCATCACATATTTCATACAGCACATAGATTTCAAAAACTTGTAATCTTGGTGCTCGTAATGGCACTTTCTTGTAAACTTGCTTTTCACAATGTGATATCCTTGCACAAATCATGTCTGAAAGTATAATTTCATAAACTTGTATTCTTAAAAAGAAAATCCCTTTTTAAAGTCATTTCATCAATCATTCACATAATCGACATATTAAACATGCAACATTTCATAATGCACTCAATGCACAACTGATGCAACGATTATGATGCAATTTAAATTATGAAATTTTCTTGCTTGATTTAATGAAAACAAACTTGGCTTATTGAATTTATTATAAGCATGCACCCACTGGGGTTCCGGTTTCATCTTCTTAAAACTATAAGAATTTTGACTTTCATGAAGTTCTACTTAAACCCCTTAATCCCTATCCCCCTACTTTTCCTCAAACAATCATGCTCATAATTCACATATTTCCCACATTCAAGGATAAGCACCATAGTATGTCATTGATACCATATTCGATTTCATCAACAGATCCATTGACTCATTACTGGTCATGTTTGACCATGTACTATTTCTCATTTCCACTAATCCACAACTTCAATTTATTCGCTAATTTGATTAGCCCAAACTCTTAATAATTTTCTCTTGTATGTAACTTTTACATATGCACCCATATAAGATCTCAATTCCGACGCTCTGATACCACAGATGTCAGACCCCGATCCCGGGAGCCCGACTGTCCCGGGATGTGAGCCCGAGTGGAGCCCATCCCCGAGACACTTGCCTTGCTGAGACCTTAAACTTGACACTCTTACTCTTACTATAGTACCATAGACGTCGGAACCCGTTTTCGGAGCCCAACTTTCGTTGTCCTGAAACCTTGCGCTTATAATCTTGCAGGATTCTTAATTGTAACTCCACCTTCGTGGCAAGCACACACCATGTATACACTAAAATCATGGGTTGACTTATTCATATAATTTGTAGCTTTATGTCTCAAGTTCTCCCTGAAACAAGAATCACCTTAATCGGAGTCATATACTCAAGATACACTCCAAAAACCTAAGAGAGTTCATACCCGAAACATGCCCTCTTAACTGACCTTTCACTTGTTTTAGAACAAACTTTCTCAATTTAACTCCAATTGATATCGTATTTTATGGAGTGAAGGATATGTGTCTTATAAATCCAATGGTTCAAGCCTCACCTCATTTGGAGGTCGTATGAGGGAAATATGCCCAAAACAACGGACCATGCTCACTTCCGAAATCGAATCGAAACTCTTTTGGCGCGATTGCTATAACTTTTAATCTATAGCTCCAAATGTTTTTCATTCTTTCACCATATGAAAGTAGACATCTAGATCTACAACTCTTATGAAGACTACAAAGGCTGATTCTATCTCCTACATTATGCAGCGTCCTATTTTTCCATCGTCTGATTTCTATCATCTGGTTTTCTATCGTCTGATTTCTATCATCTGGTTTTCTATCGTCTGATTTCTATCATCTGGTTTCTATCTTCTGCTTTCCTTCCTTCTGCTTTTCTATCTTCTAATTTCCTTCCTTCTGATTTCTATCTTCTGATTTCCTTCCTTGAATGATTTTTATCTTCTGATTTCCTTCCTTCTGATTTCTATCTTCTGATTTCCTTCCTTCTGCTTTTCTATCTTCTGATTTCTATCTTTTGCTTTCTTTCCTTCTGCTTTTCTATCTTTTGATTTCTATCTTCTGCTTTCTTTCCTTCTGCTTTTCTATCTTCTGATTTCCTTCCTTCTGATTTCCTTCCTTCTGCTTTTTATCTTCTGATTTCTATCTTCTGCTTTTCTATCTTCTGATTTCCTTCCTTCTGATTTCTATCTTCTGATTTCCTTCCTTCTGCTTTTTATCTTCTGATTTCCTTCCTTCGCTTTTATCTTGATTTCTATCTTACCTTTTCTATCTTTGATTTCCTTCCTTCGATTTCTATCTTCTGATTTCCTTCCTTCGATTTCTATCTTCGATTTCCTTCCTTCTGCTTTTCTATCTTCTGATTTCCTTCCTTCTGCTTTTCTATCTTCTGATTTCTATCTTTTGCTTTCCTTCCTTCTGCTTTTCTAGTAAGGATCATATCTTTTGACTCCGAACTCCAAATTTAGCAAACGATACACCCTTGGAAAACTCTAAACTCCTACTACAATCTTCATGAAGACTCAGTGATCTAATTCATACCAAGAGGGTCTAATATTGGTAATCTTGTCAAATTTTGGAAAATTTGACAGACATCCCCTTAAAATGCAACTACCCAATTTTCAATTCTAAGACTTCCACCTGCATAAAACTCATCATACAACCTCATATAACATGATTAAACCCTAAGGTATCTTCAAACACCATTCGAAGCAACAACCACACTCTTAATCATCTATCATATCCAGGCTATACAATGATGCAATTGTACATTCACAACCATACTCAAGTCCATATTGCATTAATCATCATACATAAGAGTTTTACAATTTCATTGGCATTTCCTAGCCAAATTCCAAAACCAATAACAATATCTCATTTACCTTATTCCATTGCTCCTATGAATTACAATTATACATTTACATAACCAAACTTCAAATACACAATAAAACAAGCACAATCTGTCTTGATCCACTTCCTCTTGATTTCTTGCTAAAAACCTAGAAATTGGGAAAATAAGGGGGGGTGAGCTTGGGGAGCCTAGAAGGTTTTATGCTTATAACCAAATAATGAACAAAACAGTTTTAGAAGTCCATTTCCGTATTAATTTCCTTTAGATCATAAAACATTGACTTCTTGAAACTCTTGTCATTTTCTTGAAATCACAAATCATTCATTTTCAAAGGTTCATGAAATCATAAACTAAGAGCTCTTGTCATTTTCTTGAAATCACAAATCATTCATTTTTCAAAGGTTCATGAAATCATAAACTAAGAGCTCTTGTCATTTTCTTGAAATCACAAATCATTCATTTTCAAAGGTTCATGAAATCATAAACTAAGAGCTCTTGTCATTTTCTTGAAATCACAAATCATTCTTTTTTTCAAAGTTCATGAAATCATGAATGCAATTCAACTTGTCACAATTCACATCATATAACACATATCACCTAACACATCATAATGGTTTGGCAAGTCCACAATTCTTGGCAACCATATAGTCTCATTTAATGAGCCTATATGGGCAAATCTTTAGAGTCCGTATCTTGGATCATCCTATGCCACAATCGGGCGGTAGGCGAAGGCTTCTTCATGGTCATCGTGCACGAGGCGTTTCTTGGGTGGACTTAACCTAACCCACTTAACATATAATCATGACTTGAAACTTGATTGCCCTATGGAAAAAATCTTGTAAATCTTGTTTTGTAGAAATCATGCAAATTTTCATAAATCATTTCATGATCATAAAGCATTTCATATGCAATGCATCATCATTCCTCAACAAAATCACATTCACATAACAAATCATCAATCATCCAATCCACATAACATTTTCAAATCATTCATACCATGATACATCAATTATAGCAATTTCTCAAGGCATTCAAAAACAATGAATTTGAAAACATTTTTATATTCTTAATTTCTTTGAAAATTATGTCAATGGCCCATTATTTAACTATAAACATAAAACCTACTTTATAATTCCTTGCTTGAAAACCTTGTTCCCATGGCCTTCCATTGCTTTCCATTCCTCTTGCCTCTCACCATTTTCCTCAAAATCAACACAATTCTCAAATCAAAAGACATCCAAAATGCAACAAATCCTAAGGACACAAATCATGAAATTTATCTTGGAATCACAATACCCATTCCATTCTTAGTCTTCCTCAACCATAACCCAACTAAAATCTCATACTTAAACATAAGGCTTACCTTAAACTTCCACTAACCAAGTGATGACTTGGTTCAAAATGAAGCTCTAGTGATTTCCCACACTTTTTCCTCTTGCACTTTCTTCAAATTCCCTCTTGATCTCTTGGAAAATCCAACCCAACCAAAGCATTCTTCTTTTCTCCTCCTTCTCTCCTCTTCCACGAAACCACTCTCCTCTCCTCTAAAATTTTCGTATTCCTCTCTTCTTCCCTATAACTCCCTTATTTTTCTTCTTTTATACTCCTTACACACTCACTTAAGCCCAAAGGCCCATTTGCCTACTCCTTTCTTCTCTTTTCTTCTTTTCCTACCTCATTAAACTACTCAAGCCCACTTCTTCATTTAAGCCCAATTCCTTCCCTCTTCATTTTGTTTCCATTCTTTTCCTTTTGCATTTAACTCCTACTACTCAAGCCCAAGTCCACTTCATTTTATTCCTTCCTTCTTATTTTCCTACTACAACTTAAGCCCATTTCATTTATATCCTCTCTTCTTTATTCATTTCATTTGGACCCAAAGCCCAATTTATTCTTCCTTCTTTCTTCTCATCCTACTAAATCACTTAAGTCCAAACCATTTCTTCTTCTTTTCATTTGATTTAGGCCCATTATTCTCTTAGGCCCAATTAAACTCTAAACTCGTAAATTCAACTAACACATTTAATTGTATTAATTCATGCCACCTAACTCATTACTCTCTTTTAATCCTCTTCTTTTTATATCACCACTTAAGTCCAACTTGGGTCCAAGGCCCATTTAACCCTTAATACATTTACAACCTTCATAACACCTTAATACACTTAATCCATGTCATATAGTCTTAGTCTAATCAACATGTTAATCAAATTTCCTTAACATGCTAATTTAGTCCACAAAATACAATAATTGAATTACATTAAATCATGCCACCTAATTTCATGACACCTTACCTTAAGCATATTAACATGTCAATTAATTCCCCATTAATCCATCTCGTATTTAAACCATATCTTCCATTTCATTTCAATTTCAAGAATTCTTAACTTCTTTTCTCATGAATAATCATTCAAAAATCCTTATTTAATAATCCTAGCTTACCAAAAAGATTCGGGGTCCAATAAAGAGGTTGCAATTCAACTATGATCTATTTCAATTAGGATTACTTAATTAGATCTCAAGAGGGGATAATCAAAACCTTAGGATATCTAGAATCAAACATAATTGAATTATCAAGATAAAAGGAAAACGAAACAAGGATAGAATAACTCCTAAGTTTCGCTCTTATTGCTACCTTTACTAGTTCAGTTGTCTAGTATTATTAGTTTGATTTAATTTTAGTTAATTTACTTTACTTTTAATTAATTTCATCTTTTAATACCTAAGACAAAATGCATTCAACATTGTTAGGTGACTAATCTAATCCTCGTGGGAATGATACCTTTACTACTACAAGTTACAACCTGTATACTTACAGTATGAAATTTTTTTATATAAAATTACAATCAGTTGTGATTTTTAGTTCAACTAAAAGAAGGACTATGGATGATTCTTTGGTGATTAATCCCCTTGCATATAAAAAATTAAATGTTAATCCTTCATATTTTGGAAAGAATAAACTTGTGCCCTATAACTTCTCACCTAAGCCTACCTTAACCGCTTCTCTAATCCTTTTAGGAACATAAAGCCCCTAAAGAGATAAAACCAATTAGAAAGGAAGACAAGGTCCATAAAAAGTACTAATGATCAAATAAATGAAATAACTTTTGATGTAGCAAGCTAAAAAAATGTTTTTATAAAGACAATAAGGAAAGGAAATGGAAGAGAACCCAAATCTAGGGATTTACCAATCAAAATTTCTTTATGATCTTATCATAGGATGTTAGAGGCTTGAATTAATATAAGTAAAGATTAAGCAAGTTTCTATGTTTTTTTAAAGATAATTTGCATAAAAATCTCAAATCATCTAACTCATTACAATGGGAGAATTATGGTAGCTTATAATTCTAATACAATTAAGGTAATTCACTCTCACTTATCGTATTATTTTATTAATGTAATGAATAATCTACTCCATCACTCTGAGTGTATTAACTTCACTTTTTATATGATATGAATCTAGCATGTCATGGAAACTAACTCTCGAAGGACCTAAAAAGGATATGTGCTAAAATTTAGGTTCCTTGGCTTGTGATAGGAGATTTTAATAGCACTCTATTTGCTAAAAAAGCTGAAGGTGTCAATAGTAGTTCCAAACAATCCATTGAGGGCTTCAGGAATTGCTTGAGCACCTTATGTTTATCTAATTTAAAATTTAATGGGCACTTTTACTCTTGAGGTAATGGAGAAAAAGGTATGAACCACTGAGCATTAACAAAATCTTGAATAGGAAAGAAAAATCCCAAAGTCCAACAAAGGATGAAATTAAGAACTAAAAAAAATATTAATTGGTAAGTAATATAATAAAAGAAATAAATAAGACGCAAACAACTCGTCTTGATCACATAAAAAACTATGAATTTAAGGAAACTTAGTTTTTTTTGTAAGGAATTAGATCTAGAGCTAGATTTACATGAAAAAAGGAGGAAAGATGTTGGGCCGGGGTCCCGGATCCCCATTCCCAAGGCGGCCCCTCGGGTCGCGCCGGCGACGGGCGCCTAAATACCTTCAGACCCGATCCCAACATCCATACATATACACAATTTGATTCACACAAATACTCATACATGCCATTTCGCACACATTAAAGCATAATTAAACACCCCAAACATTAATGTTAGCCCCAAAGTTTTTTTTTTAATTAAGCATGATTAGATTAATTGAGTAAGTTATGTTAGCATTAATTGAGTTGAGATTAATTAATATGTGATAACATTAAAGAGTTAGGTGGTGAGTTAATGAGGTTAAATGTGTTAGTTGGGCCTTAATGAGGTAGGAAAGAAAAGAGAATAAGTGGGCTTGAAAGATAAGTGGGCTTGAGAAGTTTAAAGAGGAAAATAAGAAGGGAGGAAGAAGAAGTGAATGGGCTTGGGCCTATGGGCTTAAATAATTAATAAGGAGTATAAAAAGGAGGAAATAAGTGAGTTAGTAGTAGAGAAGAGGGAGTTCTGAAAATTTGAGGAGAGAGAGAGAGGTTTCGTGGAAGATGAAAGAAGAAGGAGAAAAGGAAAGAAGCTTGGCTGGGGTTTGATATTCCAAGAGTTTGAGTGAGAGTTTGAAGAAGGTTCAAGAAGGAAAATGTAGAGGAGGAGCTAAGCTACATTTTGAACCAAGAAACTCTTGGGTTGAGTCAAGAATCAAGGTAAGTCATGAATTCAAGTGTTAATTTTAGTTGGGTTTTGGTGTAGAAAGCTTAGAAATGAAGTGGGTTTAGTGATTTTAAGGTTGATTTCATGAAAAGGTTATGTAAATTTCAATTGAATTTGTGTTGAATTGGGTTTTTGTTTCTCTTGAAGTAGAGCAAGAGAGAGGAGAAGAGCAAGGAGAAGAGCACTCCTAAGCAAGGATTAAGCAAGTTATAAGGTGGGTTTCATTTTTATCTTTATGCTAGTAAGTTCTAAAGACTATATCAACTAATAGAATTAATGTTTCTCAATTGCCTTGATATGAACATTGATTGAGCTTTGATTGTGTACAAAATGAATTATGATTGCCATTATGTGAAAGCTTGAACAGTATATGACATTGCTTGATATTGCTTGAAAAGTCCATGAATTGAATGAGCATGAATATTAGTTAAATCATGAAATGTGAGTTAACCATGAAATACAATTTCCAAAAATCAGCTATGTGGATGCATGAAAAATCCATTTTCAGGAATCAGCCAGTGGACAAGAAATGTCCAGATTTTGATGCATGAATACGTGTTATGTGGGTACTTAAGTCCACCCAGCAGAGTCACGTGCACGTTGACCAGTATAGGCTTCGCCCGCCTGCCCGATTGTGGCATAGGATGTTCCTTTTTGGACTCCTCAGCATACAACTACACTTGTGTAGCTCGTCAGTTATTGTGGACTTATCTTACCATCAGTTGTGTGTTATGTGTTAGCATGTATTTGCAAGAATGATAGATGCATAAATCATGAAAGTTATGCTTTTAGCTTGATGAATTTGTGAAATGCAAAGATGTATGTTTGTTTGATGAGAGAATTGCTAACAGTATGAATAATGAAAAGAATTCAGCTTATTTGCATAAATATAAACATGTTACCCACTTGTTTAAAGCTCACCCTCCAATTCAGTCCCATCTTGGTGAGGAGCACGAGATCGACCACCGAGCTTAAAGGCATTACTCCGAAAATGGATAACTTTTTATTTTTCAAGTTAAATTTTGTAAATCAATGTTTTAGATGCATTTTGGGCAAGTTTACTTTTGTAGGTTGTATTTTGGATTTTGGGATGCAAGTGGCTTAAAATGCCCTCTAAAGCCTTGTAATAACTCATATCTTCATATGAATGCAAGAATGTTAAGTTCTAATGTAATTTGTGCAATTCATGTATGTTTTATAATAATGCATCATGGTGTGGTTTGAATTTGACAAGAGGGAGGAAATGAAATTGCTTTATAGTTTGGGTTTGATTAGAATGCTAGGAGTGTGTTGTTGCCATTGAAGATCCATTGGGATAATTAGGTTGGTATGTGTTGTGGGATATGGAGGATTTAGGTTTTTATGTAGGTACTTGGATTGAAGAGGGTTTAGAGGGTGAAATTTTTTTGTTGGCAGAAAGTTACACAGCCTGTGTGAAATTTCACATGATGTGTAAATCAAGTGAGGAGGCTTGATTAGCGATGGGTTACCGACTGTGTGAATTTTCACACAGACTGTGTAAATCCAGGTGCAGTGTTTTCCGTGGGTTACACAGCCTGTGTGAATTTTCACACAGACTGTGTAAACCCATCTTAGCCCATCCGAAGGTTACACAGACTGTGTGACTGACAGTATAAATTTCACACAGCCTGTGCTTTTCAGGATATGAACATAGTGGGTTCTTTTGGTCATAACTCCTTCATTTGACCTCCGATTGAGGCAATTCTTGTGGCGTTAGTTTTCAACAATATTTTACTACCTTCCCCTAAAAAATTTTCATGGTCATTGGTTTCAAATCCTAGGAGTTCGATCTTTTGGAAGTGAGTGGTCGGGTTGGAGAGTCTTACCGGGTTATGAACTGACTTCGGATTTTTACGCATATCTTGAGCTATAGAGCTCCAAATGAGGTGATTCTTGAACCATTAGATTTCTAAGACATATATCTATCTCTCCATGAAAAATTATGTCATTGTAGTTAAATTGAAAAAGTTGCTTTAGACCAAGAAAGAGGTTGGGTGAGAGAATATATTTGGGGAATGAGCACCTTTGGTATTCTAATGATATCTTGAGTTAGGGAAGCTCCGATTGAAGTGATTTTTATTGCTAATTATATAACGGCAGGAAATTTCATATCACCTTAGGAATTGGATTTTGATTTTGGGTCCTAAGAAGATTTTTTTTTAATTGGAGGTTAATTACGATGAATCTTACGAATTTTGTACGGAGGACTTCCATGACTTTGGAGTTGTATATAGGTATGAGGGTTTCGTATTAAGTAGTTGGGTTCTGGATTCGAGCCCCAACATCTGTGGTATCAGAGCAGCTCTAGGTTTATGATTTCCTAGGAACCCTAATGGGTAGCCTCAAGGGTAGAGTCAGCATGCATCATGGTACATGAACCCTATGCATTGTTTTAAATACAGTACATGCATCATTGGTTTTGAATTGTTTTACATGATTTGAACTGGTTTCACAAAGCATGAGCTAAAGATTTGAAATGTTTTTCATTTAAAGGAGTAATATGTCGCCCCGAAGAAGAACTCGAGGAGCTCAATCTCGATCAGGCTCTCAACGGGTAAGTACGGATGAATCCCATATTCCCCAGGATGCAGGGACCATCCCTGTTTTAGATTCAGAGGCACCAAGTGTGCAGCATGAAGTGCCTCTCCAGCCCCCTCCTATGCCTCAAGTAAATCCAGTAGATCCCCAGTTCTTTCAGGCCTTCGCCCAAGCTTTTATCCATGCCATAGGCCAAGGATCACAAGCTCAGTACCACTCAAGTGGAAAGGGTGGGCGATATGACAAGCTCCAGGAAGTATGGAAATTTGTCGATTTCAATGGGACTACTAATCCCAAGGAAGCTGAAGCATGGTTGAAGTGGACCGAGAGGGTCCTGAATCAGATGAAGTGCTCAGATGAAGAGAGGTTAGAATATGCAGCTAGTTTATTGCGGGGATGCCTTTGCCTTTGGTGGGAGTCGGTGCCCCACATCGAGCGATACCTCCAGGTCTTGACATGGAGGGAGTTTCTGGAAGTATTCCGAAAGAAGTACTTCTCAAGGGTTTACATCCAAGAGAAGGCAAGGGAGTTTTTGAGCCTCACGCAGAGAGGAGTTGAGCGTAAGTGAGTATGAACTGAAGTTCACTCAAGCATCACGGTATGCAAACATTGTGGCGACTGAAGAGGATAAGTGCCGCAAGTTTGAGAGTGGATTGCACTTAGGAATCAGGGAGAAGGTACTGATCCATAATTTTCATGACTACCAGCAGTTGGTAGATGTTGTTCTCTAGGTCGAAAAGTTGGAGAACATCAAGTCAGAGGTAAACAGAAAAAGGAAGACCAGGGAGCAGTCTTTCAGGAAGGGAGTGAGTGCTTGACTTTGAAAGGAGCACCGGACTTTTCATTCTCGGTGGTATGGGCAATAGTGGTCCTGCCAAGAGCCAGCAGTCAAGGGCAGTTTCTGAGCAGGTCTCTAGTGTGGGAGGCCCAGGGAAGACATGGAAGGGCAAGTATACAAACCCTCAGTGTGATTAATGTGGGAAGTTTCATCTGGGGAAGTGTCTCAGGGGGTTTGGTGGTTGTTTCCAATGCGGAGAGAAGGGGCACATGATGAGAGATTGTCCTCAAAGGTCAAGGCAAGAGGGCTCTCAATTTCAAGTCCAGAGGCAGACGGAAATAGCAGGAACCAGATCAGTTACAGAAGTAGGCAGTTCAGGAGCTGTGAGTAAAACAAATCCTGCAGGGAGGCTAAGGGCACAGGGTCAGGCACCAGCTAGAGTATTTGCCATGACCAGAGAAGAAGTCGCAGCTGCTCCAGGAGTTGTGAATGGTATGGCTCAATTATTTAATTCAGCAGTTTATGTTCTGATTGATACTGGCTCTACACATTCATTTGTGTCCTCAAGTCTGAATATGCATGCTGTGAATCCTGAGATTATGGATAATTTTATGGTTGTTAGTACTCCTTTAGGGAGTAAGGTGGTGATCAGTTTAGTCTACAAGAAGTGTGAGTTCAGTATCGATGGTGCTAGATTGGTAGTAGACTTGTTACCTCTAGACCTAAAGGGGCTAGATGTCATACTAGGTATGGATGCCATGGAAAAGTACTAGGCAAAGTTAGATTGTAAAGTAAGGAAGTGGAGTTTGACACTGGGAAATGGAGAGAAGGTGGTCTTGAGGGGACAGAAGATGCCAAAGACCGAGGATCATTTCGACTTTGCTAGTGACGGGATGATGGGCGAAGGGTGAGTCCTTTTGGCACATGTAGTGGATCCAGAGGTGGAAGTAGGAAGGTTGGAGGATTACCTATAGTGAGGAGTTCCGGATGTATTTCCATAGGAGTTACCGGGTTTTTGCGCGGTGAGGAAATTGAGTTTGCAATTGACTTAATTCCCAAACCCATGACCATTTCAATACCACCATACCGGATGGCTCCAATTTGAGTTGAGGGAGCTTAAGGAGCAATTGTAGGAATTATTAGAAAAGCAGTTTATCAGACCAAGTTCATCACCTTGGGGAGCACCAGTTCTATTTGTTAAGAAGAAGGATGGAACATGGCGAATGTGTATTGATTACAGGAAACTCAACAAGGTCACGATTAAGAACAAGTATCCTCTGCCTAGGATAGATGATCTGTTTGACCAGCTGCAGGGAGCAAAGGTCTTTTCGAAGATAGATCTCAGGTCAGGTTATCATCAACTCCGAATCAGGGAGTCTGATGTTAGCAAGACTGCTTTCAGGACCCATTATGGGCACTATGAGTTCAGGGTCATGCCATTCGGACTGACCAATGCTCCAGCTGCATTCATGGACCTTATAAGCGAGGTTTTCGGGAGTTTTAGATCGGTTTGTCATAGTATTTATCAATGACATTCTGGTCTATTCCAAAGATGAAGGGGAACATGCAGAGCATCTCATAATAGTGTTACAAAGATTAAGGGAAAGAGAGCTATAAGCCAAATTCAGCAAGTGTGAATTTTGGCTACATGAAGTGGTTTTCCTTGGACATGTGATTTCCAGCAGAGGGATCCATGTTGATCCGAGAAAAGTAGAGGCAGTGGTGAATTGGCAAGAGCCTAAGACAGTAAAAGAGGTACGGAGTTTTCTAGGCCTGGCAGGTTATTACAGGAGGTTTGTGGAGGGATTCTTCATGATAGCTGCGTCGATAACAAAATTGTTGAGGAAGAATCAGCAGTTTATCTGGAGCGAAGAATGTCAGAAGAGTTTTGAGGAACTCAAGCATAGATTAACGGGTGCTCCAATCCTAATCCTGCCTAATGGAGATCAGGGGTATATAGTGTACAGTGATGCTTCGAGAAAAGGCTTAGGTTGTGTGTTAATGCAGAATGACAAAGTGATAGCCTATGCATCACGACAATTGAAGCCATATGAGTTGAACTATCCTACTCATGATTTAGAGCTAGCAGCAGTAATTTTCGCACTGAAAATTTGGAGACATTATTTTTATGGGGTACAGACTAGGATCTACACGGATCACAAGAGCCTTAAGTATTTACTGAGCCAGAAAGAGCTAAATTTGAGGCAGAGAAGGTGGATTGAGTTACTTAAGGACTATGATTTGATGATTGAGTACCATCTAGGCAAGGAAAATGTAGTAGCGGATGCATTGAGTAGGAAGTCATCCATAGCTCATGTCCAGGCAGTTTACTTGCCTTTGTTAGAACAGATGGCTAAGGTTAAGATAAGCTTGAAGCAGGATAAGTCAGAATGCATTCTTGCTCAATTTAAGGTGAGGCCGATACTTAGAGAGAAATTCAAGGAGTTGCAGGAGAAGGATGCAGAATTGAGTAAGCTTCGTGAAGAAATCCATAATGGCAAGCAGTCTGAAGTGGTAGTGAGAGATGACGGACTTATAGTAGTCGGAAGCAGATTGTGTATTCCGAATGTTAAGCAAGTCAAGGATGAGATCTTGGATGAGGCACATAACGCGCCTTATTCCATGCACCCAGCGACACCGGGATGTCTGAGGATTTGAAGGAGCATTTACGGTGGAAAGGCATGAAGAGGATGTAGCGAGTATGTGAGCGGATGTCTAGTGTGTCGACAAGTCAAGGTGAACACTGGCACCTTCGAGCATGTTAAGGCCATTGTCCATTCCTGAATGGAAGTGGCAAAGGATCACTATGCATTTTCTGATGGGTTTACCCAGAACTAGTAGGAAGCATGATGCCATATGGGTTATTGTAGATCGGTTAACAAAGTCAGCCCATTTTCTGAAAATTAAGCAGACAGATTCGTTGCAGGTGTTATCAAAGAAATACATTGATGAGGTAGTGAGGTTGCATGGAGTTCCAGATTCCATAGTATCCGACAGGGATCCTCGATTTACGTCAAGATTCTGGAGTAGTTTCAAGGAAGCTCTAGGGACTAAGTTGAGTTTCAACATAGCATTTCATCCTCAGACAGATGGTCAGTCTGAGAGGGCCATTCAGACCCTAGAGGGAATGCTCAGAGCGTGTGCCATGGACTTCAAAGGAGCATGGGATGAAAATTTGTCGTTGGTCGAATTTGCCTATAACAATTCGTACCATTCGAGCATTCAGATGGCTCCTTATGAAGCGCTGTATGGCAGGAGATGCAGGACTCCAATATGTTGGGATGAAGAAGGTGAGAGAAGCGGTAAGACCGAATTGGTTGAGATGACAATGGATAAGGTTAGTTTGATCAGCGGCGACTTAAGGCATTTCGGGATAGAATGAAGAGTTATCACAGATGCTCACGGGAAGGAGATGGAGTCTGTGATGGGTGATAAAGTATTCTGAAGGCGTCTCCATGGAAGGAGTCATGAGATTTGGCAAGAAAGGCAAGTTAAGTCCTCGGTATATGGGTCCGTATGAGATTCTAGAGAGGATCGGGCCGTTAGCTTCTGAGTTGGCATTGCCTCGAGTTATCTCGGATCCATGATGTTTTCATGTTTCCATGTTGAGAAGGTACAGATCAGATCCTTCTCACATTATTGAGACCTCGGAGGTTCAAGCGAGTGATGATCGAGCTATGAGGAGATGCGGTGACAATTACGGATAGCAAGGAGAAAGTTCTCGAGGAACAAGACAATTGACTAGTTAAAGTCCTTTGGAGGAATCATGCAGTTTAAGAGGCGACGTGGAAACCTTTGGATGCAATGCAGGAGAAGTATCCACACCTTTTCAATGAATCAAGTAAGAATTTCGAGGACGAAATTTCTTAAGGGGGGAGAAATGTTAGCCCCAAATTTTTTTTAAAAAAATTAAGCATGATTAGATTAATTGAGTAAGTTATGTTAGCATTAATTGAGTTGAGATTAATTAATATGTGATAGCATTAAAGAGTTAGGTGGTGAGTTAATGAGGTTAAATGTGTTAGTTGGGCCTTAATGAGGTAGGAAAGAAAAGAGAACAAGTGGGCTTGAAAGATAAGTGGGCTTGAGAAGTTTAAAGAGGAAAATAAGAAGGGAGGAAGAAGAAGTGAATGGGCTTGGGCCTATGGGCTTAAGTAATTAATAAGGAGTATAAAGAGGAGGAAATAAGTGAGTTAGTAGTAGAGAAGAGGGAGTTACGAAAATTTGAGGGAGAGAAGAGAGGTTTAGTGGAAGATGAAAGAAGAAGGAGAAAAGGAAAGAAGCTTGGTTATGGTTTGATATTCCAAGAGTTTGAGTGAGAGTTTGAAGAAGGTTCAAGAAGGAAAAGTGTAGAGGAGGAGCTAAGCTACATTTTGAACCAAGAAACTCTTGGGTTGAGTCAAGAATCAAGGTAAGTCATGAATTCAAGTGTTAATTTTTAGTTCGGTTTTGGTGTAGAAAGCTTAGAAATGAAGTGGGTTTAGTGATTTTAAAGTTGATTTCATGAAAAAGGTTATGTAGAATTTCAATTGAATTTGTGTTGAATTGGTTTTTTGTTTCTCTTGAAGTAGAGCAAGAGAGAGGAGAAGAGCACTCCTAAGCAAGGATTAAGCAAGTTATAAGGTGGGTTTCATTTTTATCTTTATGCTAGTCAGTTCTAAAGACTATCTCAACTAATAGAATTAATGTTTTTCAATTTCCTTGAGATGAACATTGATTGAGCTTTGATTGTGTACAAAATGAATTATGATTGCCATTATGTGAAAGCTTGAACAGTATATGACATTACTTGATATTGCTTGAAAAGTCCATGAATTGAATGAGCATGAATATTAGTGAAATCATGAAATGTGAGTTAAGCATGAAATACAATTTCCAAAAATCAGCTATGTGGATGCATGAAAATCCATTTTGAAATCAGCGATGGACAAGAAATGTCCAGATTTTGATGCATGAATCGTGTTATGTGGGTACTTAAGTCCACCCAGCAGAGTCACGTGCGTTGACAAGTATAAACCAGCCCTTTGCCCGATTGTGGCATAGGATGTTCCTTTTGGACTCCTCGACATCGACTACACTTGTGTAGCTAAATCGATTATTAATGGACTTATCTTACCATCATTTGTGTGTTATGTGTTAGCATGTATTTGCAAGAATGATAGATGCATAAATCATGAAAGTTATGTTTTAGCTTGATGAATTTGTGAAATGCAAAGATGTATGTTTGTTTGATGAGAGAATTGCTAACAAGTATGAATAATGAAAAGAATTCACTTATTTGCATAAATATAAACATGTTACCCACTGTTTAAAGCTCACCCCTCAATTCAGTCCCATCTCCGGTGAGGAGCACGAGATCGACCACCGAGCTTAAAGGCATTACTCGGAAATGGATAACTTTTGTTTTCAAGTTAAATTTTGTAAATCAATGCTTTAGATGCATTTTGGGCAAGTTTACTTTTGTAAGTTGTATTTTGGATTTTGGGATGCAAGTGGCGTAAAATGCCTCTAAAGCCTTGTAATAACTCATATCTTCATATGAATGCAAGAATGTTAAGTTCTAATGTAATTTGTGCAATTCATGTATGTTTTATAATAATGCATCATGGTGTGGTTTGAATTTGACAAGAGGGAGAAATGAAATTGCTTTATAGTTTGGGTTTGATTAGAATGCTAGGAGTGTGTTGTTGCCATTGAAGATCCATTGGGATAATTAGGTTGGTATGTGTTGTGGGATATGGAGGATTTAGGTTTTATGTAGGTATTTGGATTGAAGAGGGTTTAGAGGGTGAAATGTTGTTGTTGGCGAGAAAGTTACACAGCACTGTGAAATTTCACCTGGTATGTAAATCAAAGTGCAGAGACTTAGATTAGCGATGGGTTAAGCGACTGTGTGAATTTTCACACGGTATCGTAAACCAGTGCAAGATGTTTTCCGTGGGTTACACAGCCTGTGAATTTTCACATAGACATGTAAACCCATCTTAGCCCATCGAAGGTTACATGTATGTGGACTGACGGTATAAATTTCACATGACTGTGCTTTTCAGGATATGAACATAGTGAGTTCTTTTGGTCATAACTCCTTCGTTTGACCTCCGATTGAGGCGATTCTTGTGGCATTAGTTTTCAACAATATTTTACTACCTTCCCCTAAAAAAATTTCATGGTCATTGGTTTCAAATCCTAGGAGTTCGATCTTTAGGAAGTGAGTGGTCGGGTTGGAGAGTCTTACCGGGCTATGAACCGACTTCGGATTTTTACGCATATCTTGAGCTATAGAGCTCCAAATGAGGTGATTCTTGAACCATTAGATTTCTAAGACACATATCTATCTCTCCATGAAAAATTATGTCATTGGAGTTAAATTGAAAATTTTTCTTTAGAGCAAGAAAGAGGTTGGGTGAGGGAATATATTTGGGGAATGAGCACCTTTGGTATTCTAATGATATCTTGAGTTAGGGAAGCTCCGATTGAAGTGATTTTTATTGCTAATTATATAACGGCAGGAAATTTCATATCAGCATAGGAATTGGATTTTGATTTTGATTCCTAAGAAGATTATTATTTTTTAATTGGAGGTTAATTACGATGAATCTTACGAATTTTGTACGGAGGACTTCCATGACTTTGGAGTTGTATATAGGTATGAGGGTTTAGTATTAAGAACAATTAAGGGGCTTCATGTCATTAAAGTCTGAGGGAAATTCAACAATAGTCTCAACCATTCATAATACAAAATAAAATTTAAATCCAAAATACATGAGTATGCTCCATGATGATATGCTGGTGGGCTAACCAAAATACTAACTTAATACAAGGCTCCTAACTAGCTTGAAGTTTCCGATGCCTTGCAAGGTCGAAAATCGTCTCGATCTGCACCTGAGGAGGGGAGAATAATGGGGTGAGCTGCGAAGCTCAGTGGCATATACGTTTATAGCCATTGGCAACGAGCCACACAATCAAGCAATATGTATATTCATATAGCAAGTCATCAATCTATCACATTTCAATCATCACAAAATAGTTCATATGAGTGTACAATATAACACTTTAACATGTGTCATGCTCAACAAATCAAACATGTATGCACAAACAATTGGTTCGAGAGTTCCGTAAACGATCCGGATAAATCAAAGTTAAATCTGTAAACTATCCGAGTCCAATATCTCAAGGATCTCGTGGCCTCAAGTGGGCAGCCGGGAGAAGGCTTTATGTCGACGTACACGTGACTCCATTCGTAACTCTCTTACCCAAACAAAACACATAATCCATTCGTTTCATGTTCAAAGCATTTTATTAAAGCTTTCGAAATTTTCATTCTTTTCATTTTTGAAAAATGTCATAAGGCCGATCAAAGCCATGCATAATCATAGTCATAATGCAAGTTCGATATTTCTCATATAATTTAACACAAGCAATGTCACATAATGCAAGCAAGCATACATAAGGCAATTTGCCCATACACACAATAACCATAAACATATTACCCACCTAATATCGCTCAAGTATCCGACTCACTGGTGTCCTTCCTCTTGCGATGGAATCGGGTCAGCTTGGTTTCCTAAAACAAACCAAGTTTCCATTCAATCAATATCCATAGTAAATATTCAAAGCTTGGAAATCCAAAATAAAGCATTAAAAGTCTATATTCAACCTCCTCCTAAAATTCAGAACCCTTCGAAACAAATTCCAAACTTCCCTTTTTCATACAACTTGTAGGCCTTGATCTCTAGTTCATATCGAATCAAAAATCACCTCAATTGGACATCTACACCAAAAGATATGCCCAAAATACCAAAAATTTCACTTTCGGATAACTTTGGGGCTCATGGCGCGAGGTTCTTCGTGTGGCCAACGAACTAACCAGCTCGCCAGTAGACTGGCTCATTGCCATGGCGTGCACCAGCAAAGGTCGTGGCGTGCTCTACTCTCGCCGCGACGTGCACCTGGTGCACGCGGCGTGTTCCCTTTTCTCAGCATGCCGTGACGTGTTGGGCCCGGGCCCCGGATCCTTGATTCCCGAGGCGGCCCCTCGGGTCGCGCCGACGACGGGCACCCAAATACCGTCAGACCCGATCCCAACATCCATACAAATCCATAAATACAATTCGATTTACACATACATATATCAATACATACGCGCTTTGTACACATGCATTCTAAACATACATTCATCATTCCAATTGCATAAATCATTTGTCATTCTCATTCGAAAAAATTCACCAAATATTCTCAAAATATATAGCACAATACAAAATGAAATTGAAGCCCAAAATACAAAAGTATGCTCCATGATGAAATGCTGGTGGGCTAACCAAAGTACTAACTTATACAAAGCTCCTAACTAGCTCAAAGTTTCCGATGCCCTGCAAGGTCGACAATCGTCTCGATCTGCACCTGAGGAGGGGAGAGTAATGGGGTGAGCTGCGAAGCTCAGTGGCATATACGTTTATAGCCATTGGCAACGAGCCACGCAATCAAGCAATATCATAATTCATCAATTTATTCACATTCATATAGACATAGATTATGCACTTTCTACTTCTCAACATAACAATCATTATGCAACAAATCTATCAAATCCATCATATGTTATGCTCATCAAATCAATCGTGTATGCAAAAACAATTGGCTCGAGAGTTCCGTAAAAACGATCCGAATAAACCGAAGTTTAATCCATAAACTATCCGAGTCCGATTTCTCAAGGATCTCGTGGCCTCAAGCGGGCAGCCGGGAGAAGGCTTTAATGTCAACGTGCACGTGACTCCATCCGTAACTCTCTTACCAAAACAAATCACTTAGTCCATTTGATTCATGCTCAAAGCATTTTTCACAGTTTTCTAAATTCTCATTCTTGTCCATTTCCATACGGCCTATCAAGCCATGCATAATCATAATCAAAGGCATATTCAATATTTCTCATGTAATTTAATACAAGTAATGTCATATAATGCAAGCAAGCATACATCAGGCAATTTGCCCATACACACAATAACCATAAACATATTACCCACCTAGTATCGCTTGAGTATCAGACTCACTGCTATCCTTCCTCTTGCGATTGGGTCAAATCAGCTTGGTTCCCTATAATAAACCAAGTTCTCATTTAATTAACAAACCATAGAAAATATTCCAATAAGCTTGACAATCAAAATAAAGCATTAAAGGTCTCCATCCGACTTCCATCTAAATTTTCGAACCCTTCGAAACAAATTCCGAACATCCCTTCTTCATACAACTCGTAGTCCTTAATTTCTAGATCACATCGAATCCAAAATCACCTCGATCGGACATCTACACCAAAAGATATGCCCAAAAATGTAAAAATTTCACTTTCGAAAACAGGGGGTCGCCATGCGGTAACATTGACTCGTCATGATGAAGGCTTGCGGCGTGTTCATCACCCAAGACGCCATGGCGGCACACTTTATCGTCATGGCGTGCGAAGTCCGTGACGTGCACATGGTGCACGCGGCGTGTCACCTAATCTCCGCACGACGCGACGTGCGGGTCGGAGCTGCGACTCCGAACCCCTATTTTCTGCATTTTCCGACTTCCATTTCTTCCCAAACTCAAATGCAACACACATAAGCCTTAGATCAAGTCTCAAACTATATTTCTAACCTATTAACAACTCAAAATCAAGCACAAATGTATCAACCCAAGAAAATCTCTACATTTATGCCCTAAAACCCTAAAACCTTCGATTCTCACAGATTCCAGCCATCTTAGGGTTTAATCCAACTATAACAAGCTTAAACGAAACGAGACTTACCCAGAAATGATTCGAAACTGTCGGAAATCTCAAAGGTCGCACAACCTCTCTTCTCTTCTCTTCTTCTCACCGTCGACGCTACTGTTTCTCTTCTCTTCGATTTTTTTCTTTCTTTTCCTCTTCTTCTTTTCTTCCTTCTCTTTTCTTTTCTCTTAACCTAAGGCATGGGACAAAGACCATAATACCCCTTTTGCTAAGCCCAAATCCATTCCAACACAAGTAAACTTCCTAAAATGCCCTCATAAACTTTTACCCTTTTAATCCTCATTAAACCACAATTAAACCGTAATTATCCACTAATGTTCCAAAATAAATCAAACTAAGCCTTAATCACATAATTATCACAATTCATGCTTAATATCATCATAAAAAAAATTCGGGGTCTAACACGGCGTGCTCATGAGCACGTCGCAACGTGCGGGTCGGAGAGGCGACTCTGAGCCCCATTTTTCCTGCATTTTCTGATTTCAATCCTTTCCCTTAACTAAATGCAACACATCTAAACTTTAGATCATGTCTTATGCTACTTTTCTAACTCAGCAGCAACTCCAAATCAATCACAAACGCATTAACCCAAGAGATCTAACCATTTTTGCTTTACAAATCCTAAAACCTTCGATTCTGCTACATTCAACATTCTCTAGGCTTAATCTAACCAAAACAAGATTAACACAAGCAGAACTTACCCGAAAATGGTTCGAAACTGTCAGAAATCTCTTAGAATCACAAACTCTCTTCTTCTTCTCCTCCTTCCTCCACTGACGGCTTCCTCTTCTTCTTTTCTCCTTTCCTCTTCTTTTCCTTCTTTCTCTTCCTTCTAATTTCCTACTTAAGTCAAAGGGAGCATAAAGACCATTATACCCTTACTTGCAAAGCCTAACCCACTCTAACTCAAGTAACCTTCCAAAAATGCCCTCATAAACTTTTACCCTATAATTTTAATTTATACCACATTAAACGCAAATAACCTGCAATTATCCACTAATGCTCCCAAATTAAGCAAACTAAAGCATAATCACATAATTACCACAATTCATGCTTAAGAACTTCATAAAAAAAATTCGGGGTCTAACATTTCTCCCCCTCTTAAAAGAAATTTCGTCCTCGAAATTATTACCTGAGCCATCGAAGAGATACAGATACTTCTCCTTCATGGCTTCCAAAGGTTCCCACGTAGCCTCCTCTACCGAATGATTCCTCCACAGGACTTTGACTAACTGAACCGTCTTATTCCTGAGGACTTTTTCCTTAGTATCCAAGATCTTCACTAGAAGCTCTTCATAACTCAGAACATCCCGCAACTGAACCTCACTAGACTGAATGATATGAGAAGGATCTGATCTATACCTCCTCAACATAGACACATGGAAAACATCGTGAATTTGAGCCAATTCCGGAGGTAACGCCAATCTGTAGGTGAGTGGCCCAATCCTTTCAAGGATTTCATAAGGACCCACATACCTCGGACTCAACTTACCCTTCTTGCCGAACCTCATCACTCCTTTCCAATGAGACGTCTTAAAGAACACTTTCTCACCGACTTCATACTCCATCTCCTTTCAGTGTGCATCAATGTAGCTCTTCATCCTATCCTGTGCTTCCTTAAGTCGCTGCTTAACTAGATTGACTTTCTCAACCATCATCTGAATCAATTCTGGTCCTACCAGTTTCCTCTCTCCTTCTTCATCCCAACAGATCGGAGTCCTACATCTCCGCCCATACAAAGCCTCATATGGAGCCATCTGAATACTCGAATGGTACGAATTGTTATAAGCAAATTCGACCAAAAGCAAATGCTCATCCCAAGCTCCTCTGAAATCCATCACGCAAGCCCGAAGTATTCCCTCAAGTGTCTGAATGGTCCTCTCAGATTGACCATCCGTCTGAGGGTGACAAGTCGTACTAAAATTCAGCTTCGTCCCCAAAGCTTCCTACAAACTGCCCCAAAATCTCGAAGTAAACCGAGGGTCCCTATCAAACACAATCGAATCTGGAATCCCATGCAATCTCACTATCTCATCGATATACTTCTTTGATAACACATGCAAAGAATTAGTCTGCTTAATTGCCAAAAAGTGAGCTGACTTGGTTAACCTATCCACAATAACCCAAATGGCATCATGCTTCCTACTGGTCTTGGGCAAACCCATCAGAAAGTCTATGGTCACTCTTTGCCACTTCCATTCCGGAATAGGCAATGGCCTCAACTTACCCGAAGGTGCCTGGTGTTCAGCTTTAACTTGTTGACACACTAGACACTTACTCACAAACTCTGCTACATCTCTCTTCATGCCTTTCCACCAAAAATGCTCTCTCAAATTCCTGTACATCCTGGTGCTACCTGGATGCATGGCGTAAGGCGCATTGTGTGCCTTATCCATAATCTCATCCTTAATCTCCTGCACATCTGGGATACACAATCTGTTCCCCGCTGTCATAAGCCCATCATCTCTCACCTCTACTTCTGAAATCTTACCCTTCTGAATTTCATCTCGAAGCATACTCAAATCTGCATCTTGAACCTGCAACTCTCTAACTTTCTCCCTGAGTATCGGTCTAACTCGGAAGTTAGCTAGAAGGCAATCCGGTTCCTCCTGCTTCAAGCTTATCTTAAGCTTGGCCATCTCTTCCAATAAAGGAAGATAAACTGTCCGAACATGAGCAATCGAAGACTTCCTACTCAAAGCATCCGCCACTACATTGGCCTTGCCCGGATGATACTCAATCAGAAAATCATAATCCTTGAGTAACTCGATCCACCTTCTCTGCCTCAAATTCAATTCCTTCTGACTCAGCAAATACTTAAGGCTCTTGTGATCAGTAAAGATCCTCGTCTGAACTCCATAAGGATAATGCCGCCAAATCTTCAAAGCAAAGATCACAGTTGCCAACTCCAAATCATGCGTCGGATAGTTCAACTCAAAAGGCTTCAACTGCCTCGAAGCATAAGCAATTACTCTATCTTCTTGCATCAATACACAACCAAGACCCTTCCTCGAAGCGTCACTGTACACAGTATAGCCCTCATCTCCAGAAGGCAAAACCATAATCAGAGCACTTGTCAACCTGTGCTTGAGCTCCTCGAAACTCTTCTGAAACCCCATTACTCCAGACAAACTTCTGATTTTTCCTCAACAACTTCGTCATCGGAGCAGCTATCATAGAGAATCCCTCCATAAACCTCCTATAATAGCCTGCCAGACCCAGAAAACTTCTCACCTCTGCTACATTCTTCGGTGCTTCCCAATTTACCACAGCTTCTATCTTCTTTGGATCCACATGCACTCCTTGTTCTGAGATCACATGTCCAAGAAATGAAACTTCCCTCAGCCAAAATTTGCATTTATCGAATTTGGCATACAACTCGTTCCTCCTCAAAGTCTCCAAAGCAATCCTCAAATTCTCCTCATGCTGCTCATCACTCTTGGAATAAACCAATATATCATCAATGAAGACAATGATAAATTGGTCCAATAATGGTTTAAAAACCCGATTCATCAAATCCATAAATGTTGCAGGCGCATTCGTCAATCCAAAGGGCATAACCAAAAACTCAAAATGCCCATAGCGAGTCCTGAAAGCAGATTTTGGCACATCCAACTCCTTAATCCTCAACTGATGGTAACCCGATCTCAAGTCTATCTTAGAGAAAACTCTCGCTCCTTGCAATTGATCAAACAGATCATCAATGCGAGGAAGCGGATACCGATTCTTCACCGTAACCTGATTCAGCTTCCGGTAGTCCACACACATCCTTAACGATCCATCCTTCTTCTTCACAAAAAGAACTGGAGCTCCCCAAGGTGAAGAGCTCGTTCGAATATACCCCTTCTCCAACAACTCCTCCAACTGCTCCTTAAGCTCTTTCAATTCCGCCGAAGCCATTCGGTAAGGCAAAATTGAAATTGACGCTGTACCCGACAGAAGCTCAATGGGAAACTCAATTTTCCTAGCTGGCGGTAGTCCTGACAATTCCTCAGGAAAGACATCCGAGAATTCCCTGACTACTGGAATATCCTCCAACTTCCCTCTATCTATCCTGGTGTCCACCACATAGGCCAAGAATGCCTCATCATCTTTTCTGCTGCCAATGCTGAAACAATTCTGGGCGGACTCGCTTTTCGGTCCCCCACAAACACCACTCTCTTTCCACTATCCAATTCAAACTCCACTGTCTTCTGCTTACAATCTAGACAGGCGTTGCATCTTTCTAATGTATCCATACCCAAAATCACATCTAATCCTCCCATCTTCAGTGGCATCAAATCGACCACTAGAAGTTCTCCATCAATGCGAATCTCACAACCTCTATACACTTAACTAATCACAATGTACTGGCCGATTGGAGTACTCACCATCAGCGGAGTATCCAAAGGGCTCACAGTCCTATAGCTGGTGCCTGCCCCCTCGGTCTACCTAGAAGACCCACTCTCTTGGCTGCATCAGAACTACCCACTTCTGTTGCAGTCCTTTGACCCACAGTCTCTACTCTCCTAGGAACTTGCATCTGACTCCGCTCTTGTCGTGGAGGCTGAGGACACTCTCTAGCAATGTGCCCCTTCTCCCCACAGTTAAAGCAAGCTCCTGTCAATCTGTAGCACTCTCCTCTATGAGATCTCCCGCAGTGCTCACACTTCGGGACTAACGACCTATCTCCATCTATCCTTCTATTGCCGGCCACCGTTGAGGTTTGGTGAAAAACAGTAGAAGTCCTCATCGGCCTAGGTCGGCTCACACCACTGCTCCTCTCCTCTGACTGAACAGGGAAGCTCCTGGCACTCCTGTCTGGCATAGGAGAACTAGTACTACCTCCCCTCTTGAACTGCTCTCTTCCTTTTCTCTTCTTGTTCACAACACTTTTGATATTCTCAGTATTTTCCACCCGCAAAGCTGCCTCAACCAATTGCTGGAAATCACAGAAGTTCTGCACAATCACTTTCTCTCTGATGGCCAAGTGCAGACCCGACTCGAACCGACGACATCTAGCAGCCTCACTCAGCATCAAATCCGAAGCATACCTCGCCAACTGAGTGAACCAACGCTCATACTCACTCACTGACATCTCCCTCTGAGTCAAACTAAGGAACTCCCTCTGCTTCCGCTGAATATAAACCTCTGATAGATATTTCTTCTTAAAAGCAGCCAAGAAATTCTGCCATGATAACCCTACGAGTCTCATCTGACTGCCGGGGACGGTCTCCCACCAATGTAGAGCATCTCCCTGAAGCAGACTTGCAGTATAAATGACTCTCTCGTCATCCTCACACTCCATCTGATCCAACACTCTCTCAGCCTTTCTCAGCCAAGTCTTGGCTTCTTCTGGATCTGATGTCCCAAAGAAATCGACTACCCCATACTTTCTCAACCTATCAAACCGTCTCCCTTTCTGAGCTGGGGCTGAAACAGAAGGCTGTAGCATATAACCCATAGCCTGAACGAATGCCTGAGTGAACGCCTGGAACAGCCTCGGATCTAATGAAGGCACTTGCTCCTGCGAAACTGGCGACTCCTGATTCTGCGAAGGAATGGGCTCACTACCTAGCCCTACAGAAGCCTCAGCATTTCCTAGGGCTATTGACTCATCAGTCCTCTCCTCTCTAGTCGGAGAGTCAGGTGCAGCAGATCCTTGCAGAACTCCTCGTGTCCTTCTACGAGGTGGCATCGTACTCCTTCATAGGTAAACATTAAGGATTAGCTACTGGTCAATCCACATGTATGCATGATATGCATGTCACTTAATGAAGTCAATTAATGCAACAAGTAATCATAGAACACACAATTCATCCTACTATGTAGTCTAAGCCGAGGACACTAAACCTAGGCGCTCTGATACAAAACATGTTGGGCCCAGGTCCCGGATCCCCATTCCCGAGGTGGCCCCTCAGGTCGCGCCGACTACGTGCACCCAAATACCTTCGGACCCGATCCCAACATCCATACATATACACAATTCGATTCACACAAATACTCATACATGCCATTTCGCACACATTAAAGCATAATTAAACACCCCAAACATTAAGGGGATTCATGTCATTACAGTCTAAGGGAAATTCAACAATAGTCTCAACCATTCATAATACAAAATAAAATTTAAATCCAAAATATATGAGTATGCTCCATGATGATATGTTGGCGGGCTAACCAAAATACTAACTTAATACAAGGCTCCTAACTAGCTTGAAGTTTTCGATGCCTCGCAAGGTCGACAATCGTCTCGATCTGCACCTGAGGAGGGGAGAGTAATGGGGTGAGCTGCGAAGCTCAGTGACATATACGTTTATAGCCATTGGCAACGAGCCACACAATCAAGCAATATGTATATTCATATAGCAAGTCATCAATCGATCACATTTCAATCATCACAAAATAGTTCATATGAGTGTACAATATAACACTTTAACATGTGTCATGCTCAACAAATCAAACATGTATGCACAAACAATTGGTTCGAGAGTTCCGTAAACGATCCGAATAAACCGAAGTTAAATCCATAAACTATTCGAGTCCGATTTCTCAATGATCTCGTGGCCTCAAGAGGGCAGCCGGGAGAAGGCTTTATGTCGACGTGCACGTGACTCCATCCGTAACTCTCTTACCCAAACAAAACACATAATCTATTCGTTTCATGTTCAATGCATTTTATCAAAGCTTTCGAAATTCTCATTCTTTTAATTTTTGCAAAATGCCATAAGGCCGATCAAAGCCATGCATAATCATAGTCATAATGCAAGTTCGATATTTCTCATATAATTTAACACAAGCAATGTCACATAAAGCAAGCAAGCATAAACAAGGCAATTTGCCCATACACACAATAACCATAAACATATTACCCACCTAATATCGCTCGAGTATCCGACTCACTGGTGTCCTTCCTCTTGCGATGGAATCGGGTCAACTTGGTTTCCTAAAACAAACCAAGTTTCCATTCAATCAATATCTATAGTAAATATTCAAAGCTTGGAAATCCAAAATAAAGCACTAAAAGTCTATATTCGACCTCCTCCACAAATTCCGAACCCTTCAAAACAAATTCCGAACTTCCCTTCTTCATACAACTTGTAGCCCTTGATCTCTAGTTCACATCAAATCAAAATTCACCTCAATTGGACATCTACACCAAAAGATATGCTCAAAATACCAAAAATTTCACTTTCGGATAACCTGGGGCTCGCGGCGGCGAAGGTTCGCTCACCGCGACGAACGACCCAGCTCACCACGACGAGACTGGCTCGCCATGGCGGCACCAAAGTGTCGTCGTCATGGCGTGCTCGACTCTACGACGCCGCGACGCAGCTTTGTGCTTGCATGGCGGCACGTCTTCGTGTACGCCGCGACATGCACCTGGTGCACTCGGCGTGTCTCCTTTTCTCCGCATGCCATGGCGTGCTCATGAGCACGTCGCGATGTACGGGTCGAAGAGACGAATCCGAACCCCATTTTTCCTGCATTTTCTGATTTCAATCCTTTCCCTTAACCAAATGCAACACATCTAAACTTTAGATCATGTCTTATGCTACTTTCCTAACTCAGCAGCAACTCCAAATCAATCACAAACGCATCAACCCAAGATATCTAACCATTTTTGCTTTACAAACCCTAAAACCTTCGATTTTGCTACATTCAACATTCTCTAGGATTAATCTAACCAAAACAAGATTAACACAAGCAGAACTTACCCGAAAATGGTTTGAAACCGTCGGAAATCTCTTAGAATCACAAACTCTCTTCTTCTTCTCCTCCTTCCTCCATCGACGGCTTCCTCTTCTTCTTTTCTCCTTTCCTCTTCTTTTCCTTCTTTCTCTTCCTTCTAATTTCCTACTTAAGTCAAAGGGAGCATAAAGACCATTATACCCTTACTTGCAAAGCCTAACCCACTCTAACTCAAGTAACCTTCCAAAAATGCCCTTATAAACTTTTACCCTATAATTCTAATTTATACCACATTAAACGCAAATAACCTGCAATTATCCACTAATGCTCCCAAATTAAGCAAACTAAAGCATAATCACATAATTACCACAATTCATGCTTAAGAACTTCATAAAAAAATTCGGGGTCTAACAAAAGAAATAAAGAAACAAAACAAAGATTGCAAAATGGAATTCAAGTGCTTGGGTTACGATTAAGGATAAGGATTATGTCAACGACACAAATACAAGTTGTAGATGGAATTGGATAAATTCTATCTCAATTACTGCAACCCCTTTTCTCATTATCAAACCAAATTCTTATTCTTTTTATACATTTTGAATTTTGGCTCTCTATGACTTTCACCATATTCAATTCACTAATTTGGAACAACATTCTTCTTTCATGCCTCAATCATTCATTTTTTAAAAGGTTGATCTTGTCAAGGAGAAAATCAAACATGGTTTTTAGATGGCTAAGATAAGGGAGTCGTTGAAGAGGTTAAAACAGTTGAGGATAAATTTAGGATTTAAGTAATTTAAGAATTTTTGGTTTATTATGTTTTATTAAATTAGGTTAGCTTAATTAATTTTAATTAAAATTAACTAAAAATAATCAAAGCTATAAAACCATATTAAAATCAATTAAATTTTATTAAGATAGATGAGTCACATAAGGTCATATGTACTCTATGTAGCATCATAGGGCTTAGAAGTGCATTAAAATAATATATTTCTTTTATATCATTAATGATAAGGCAAAAATTGATGATACATAAATTCATTTGCTTTTTGTCTATTAAAATTTAGTTTGAATAATTTGTAACTATTAAGATTCATTTTGAATGGTTCAAAATGTTAAATTTTAATTTATATTTTGATAGAATGATAGGTCAAAAGTGTCCTTTTTAAAAAATATTATATTTAGTTAAATTTTCTTTTAAATGGTATAATCTACATACATGATAATGTTAATAAGTAGTTGACAAATAGTTGACTCATATTATCAATCTATTAAGTCTACTAAATATTTATATATGCTATTTTTAATATTTAGAAATTAATAGTAAAATAATATAATAACTAATTTTGTATTTTATTTTCTAATATTCTCTCTTTGTGTCTTTCTTTATTTTTTCTATCTATTGCTCATGTCTACCCTAATTTTGTTGATAAACCTTAAGCAGATTTCTTCACAACAATAACTGGCTCCTTTTATTTTAGTCAAGCACATTGGATTTTATGTTTCGAATGGTTTCAATTCAAAATGAGCACGTTGGCAAGGTGATGAATTAAAAATATCAAAAGTTCTAAAGATTTGTTTCTTGAAACAATTATAAAAGATAGGAACTAGCATAATTCAAACTTTAGCTAAGCCATTAAAGAGGAAAATATTAAAATATGGGCAATTTAATATATAAAATTTATTATAAAAACATTAAAGGGCGGAGCAAAATACTAATTATGATTGTGAAATTATAGTTTGACATAGAATTACAAGAAAGTATAATTAACCATATGTTCCAGTGGAGTATGCAAACAACGATAGTAGCAATTATCTTCTCATAAACAATCAATTATTGAAGGTAAAGCAAACCATAAATATAAAAATAATAACTAATGAATGATGTGGTACTATGAGGTAAAGTGATGAGATATTGAGGTCATTTGACAAAATATTTATTTGAAAATTGAATAAAGTTATTATTAATTATAGCAAAACTATATTAACATTACAATGAGTTCATAAAATAGTACATATGAAAAGATTATATCGGGAGTTATAGATATCATCTAGTTCTCATTCTTATAGATAGTGCATGCAGATCAGATTTAGCTATCATAATGACTTTGATCTAATTGATGATCTCTTCAACTAATTAATGTTATTTTACTTTCTCTCCCCTACAAATCATCTTTTTTCTTTCTTTCCATTAGGAGTAAATTGTTGTTGTAAGGGAAGTTTTATACATTACTCCATCCTACACCTTTTGATTAATAGTACAAATGATCTAATTAAGAGTAGTTAGCCAATCATAAGAAGAATATTAATCTGTTAGCAAATGTAAAATTTTGATTCAGATAGCTTTTAAGTATCTACATTAAAAGAATAAGTCTTCTTCAGCTTCTTTGGACAATACACAAATAGGGTAATATGAGCCAAACTATCTATTCTTAGTACGGATCATGTTCTTCATGCCAAGTATTGAGGCCTTTTGATTTAATGAGTGCTTCCATAGAATGTTGAACTAAGGTACATTTTCTCCCACAGCTTGCAATGCCTTATAGCACAATTTATTGGTAAATACTTTATTAGGAATAGGTTTCAAGTAATTGTGTCCTCCCTATACCAATAGGTGATCTAAGGGAGATATTTCACTAATAAGTTGAACCCTTTAAAGTTGTCTATCCATAGTCCTTTGTTCATTAGTGAGGATGCTTTGATGTTAAGTGGAAGTCAGTTTGTAAGGTAGGATAACTCACTCATTTGGATAAGAGGACTATACTCAGTTTAGTTATCAAACCACACCCAAATATCCTCTCTATTTTCTAGCTCATGCTTGATCTAAGGGTACACAACATTTTTTAATTTCAACATTTGCAAGAAGAATCAAAAGTATTCACTGGAGGCATAATATTAGCTACATATTGTTACTAACTGGTGGATTGATCAAATTAAACTTGTACTAAATCCACAATCTAGGAAAAATTTTGGCGAACAAATACTTGTAATATAAAATTTTTTTAATAAAACCTATTAAAGGTTAAAGCATTGAATGTACTAAATGTCTGCTATGTAGACAGGTTGTCGAATTGGGTTTGTAGTTGAAGCCAAAATTGATCTAGAGTAATAAAATTAGGACTCCATGAAATTATCTGAAGTTATAAAACCCTTAAATTCAGTATTTGAAGGCAATTAGAGTCGGGGTTTAAGTAAGTTGTGTCATATGTACTTCATAGAGAGCAGCTTTGTAGGTTAAGGCTGGCACTATAGCATTTATAAACTTTCGTGGTATGCTTTAAATCAACATCTGGTGCTTAGGCGGTTCGTGCCTTAAAGTGATGCACACAAATCAGCCAGTTAACGATCATTAAGTGTACATAATAAGAGCGAGTTGGGATGGATGACCACGCAATGCATCCCAGCCGTCAATTTAATCTAACGGCTTATCTTGTTCATTGAATGTTGTTTCCTCAGACGACCACGCAATCCATCCCACCCCTCCATTTAATCTGACGGCTTATCTTGTTCATTAAATGTTGTGTCATAAGGCGACCATACAATCCATCCCGCCCGTCCATTTAATCTGACGGCTTATCTTGTTCATTGAGTGTTGTGTCCTCAGGCGACCACGCAATCCATGTCCTTGTGACGGCTTATTAAGTATATATACTAAGAGCGAGTTGGGATGGATGACCACGCAATGCATCCCGCCCATCCATTTAATCTGACGACTTATCATGTTCATTGAATGTTGTGTCCTCACACGACCACGCAGACGACCACACAATCCATCCCAGCCCTCCATTTAATCTGAAGGCTTATCTTATTCATTGAATATTGTGTCGTGAGGCGGCCACGCAATCCATCCCGCCCGTCCATTTAATCTGACGGCTTATCTTGTTCATTGAGAGTTGTGTCCTCAGGCGACCACGCAATCCATGTCCTTGTGACGGCTTATATCTGTTCATTGAATGTTGTGTCCTCTTCTGCAAAAATTTCTCTCTCTTTGTTTTTCCTCTCCGCCCTTGCCTTCCTCTGCTCTCTCACTTCTTTCGTTTCCACATTTGGTCGCCTCTTTTTCGTGCCCTGATGATTGGTAAGTCTGCAGCTGTTTATTGCCTTCGTTGTCTTTAAGTCGTGGTTTTATATTTCTGCTTGTTACTGTCAGCGTACGCTTTTCTCTCGAGCCTGGGTAAGTTTGCTTCATTTTTGCCCATTTTTTTGACTTTTTTAAATGTGTACACTTATTTAACATTTGGACTTTTTGTCCAGGTTTGGAAAGTTTTCATTTTTGCTTTTATTTCTCTACACTTATGGTAAGTTTTCATTTTCGTTTTTCTTTTTTGTTTGCATTTTTTTCTTTGACTTCCATCGACTTTTTATTGTGTCTAAAAGTTTTTCTTCATTTTTGACCATTTTTTTTGTGCAGTTGTTTCATCCACTTTTTTATGTGTACAGATGACCTACAATTTTGGAAAGTTTTCATGTTTGTTTTTGTTTCTCTACACCTGTGGTAAGTTTTCGTTTTCGTTTTCTTTTTTCTTTTTTCTTTTTTTTTTGTTTGGGTGTTTTTTCTTCGACTTCAATCGACTATTTATTGTGTGTATAAAATCGACTTTTTATTGTCCTTTTTGTTTTTTTGTTTTTTCCTTCGATTTTCATAGGTTTTGTTCAACATTTGGAGTTTCTCTACAGCAATTTTTGCGGCTCTAGTCACCACTTAATACCGTGATGCCTTCGTGATTTACCCCGGCGAAACAAAAGTGGAAGCTCAATCGGATAATGCTTGAATTCTATAACTCGTTCCTGAGTTAGTACAGACTTGGATATGAGGAGATTTATCATGTTGTTCGTCTTCAGTGACAAACTTGGAGCACCTACATTCAGGGGAGAAAAATAATGCCTCAAATAAAGAAGACGTAGTGTAGACTTGGATATAAGGAAATTTATCATGTTGTCCATCATCAGTGTTAACAAACTTGGAGCACCTTCATCCAGGGGAGAAAATTTTGATAAAGGATGCCTCAAATAAAGAAGACGTAGTGCAGACTTGGATATGAGGAGATTTATCATGTTGTTCATCGTCAGTGTCAGTCCATATAGCAGCTACTTGTGATCCAATAGGAAGATTGTAAATGCATTGATCAAGATTGTATCTTGAAGAATTGTAATATTATATAGCATAATATGGTAACCAATTCGTCTCAGTTTCCAGTTCGTCTGACTGATCGCTTCGTGTTATTTTTATCTGTGCACTATATTAAAAGTAAGACGAAGTGAAAGTAGGACGATAGAAGTAAGACGATAAAAGTAAGACGAAGTGAAAGTAAGACGATAGAAGTAATGCGATCGAAGTAAGACAAAGTGAAAGTAAGACGATAGAAGTAATCCGATCGAAGTAAAGACGATGTGAAAGTCCGACGAAATCAAAGTAAAGACGAAGTGAAAGTAAGAAGATATAAAAATAAGACGATAAAAGTAAGATGAAGTCAAAGTAAGACGATCAAAGTAAGATGAAGTGATAGTAAGACGATTGAAGTAAGACGGTCGAAGTAAGACGATAAAAGAAAGACGATAAAAGAAAGACGAAGTGAAAGTAAGACGATAGAAGTAATGTGATTGACGTAAGACGAAGTGAAAGTAAGACGATAGAAGTAATCTGATCGAAGTAAAGACGATGTGAAAGTCCGACGAAATCAAAGTAAAGACGAAGTGAAAGTAAGATGTTAAAAGAGAGACGAAGTGAAAGTGAGATGAAGTGAAAGTAAGACGAAGTGAAAGTAAGACGATAAAAGTAAGACAAAGTCAAAGTAAGACGATACAAGTAAGACAATAAAATAAGACGATCAAAGTAAGACGAAGTAATAGTAAGACGATAGAAGTAAGACGATCAAAGTTAGACGAAGCCAAAGTAAGACGAAGTGAAAGTAGGACAATAAAAGTAAGACGATCAAAGTAAGACGATCAAAATAAGACGAAGTGAAAATAATCAAAGTAAGACGAAGTGAAAGTAAGTCAAACTAAGACAATAGAAAAGTCTAACTATTACGACAGAAACTAAGACGAAGTAGAGTCAAACTAAAACGATAGAAAAGTCAAACTAAGATGAAGCAGAGTGACGATAGACGAAGTGAAAGTAGGACGATAGAAGTAAGACGATAAAAGTAAGACAAAGTCAAAGTAAGATGATTAAAGTAAGACGATAAAAGTAAGACGAAGTGAAAGTAAGACGATAGAAGTAATCCGATCAAAGTAAGGCGATGTGAAAGTCCGACGAAATCAAAGTAAGACGAAGTGAAAGTGAGACGAAGTCAAAGTAAGACGAAGTCAAAGTAAGAAGATAAAAGTAAGACGAAGTCAAAGTAAGACGATAGACGATAGAAACTGACATGAAGCAGAGTCAAACTATAACTATAGAAAAGTCAAACTAAGACGATAGAAACTAAGATGAAGCAGAGTGACGATAGACGAAGTAAAAGTAGGACGATAGAAGTAATACGATTAAAGTAAGACGATAAAAGTAAGACAAAATCAAAGTAAGATGATAGAAGTAAGATGATAAAGTAAGACGAAGTGAAAGTAAGACGATAGAAGTAATCCGATCAAACTGAGACAATGTAACACCCCACTCCCGTTTGATCCGAACCCGATATCAATGGTGATTTCTGAGTTCGTGCCCCGCGTGGGTGGTGTGCTACATCACTTAGTCAAAAACTCAGTGAAATTTTTTTTTAAAACGCACGTGAAGATCAAGAATAACAAATTTAGGCCCACTTTTATTCAGAACCCTTTTCATTTACAAGAGTTGCCAAATTTTTGTTTTCAAATACCAGGATTTCGATTTCCACATTCAAAAAAAATCCAAGCGGAAAGTTATACACCACAAATATATTCAAATACACAAAATACAATGATTTGCGGAAATACAATTTAATGCGAAAAGACAGAGACATAATGCAGACGCGAACTGATCCCGACTTCTAACTTTCCCTTGAATGTAGTAATCATACTCCCGTTTACCTAATAGGATATTTTTTAAATCTTGAAAAATAATTGCAAATTTTGGGTGAGTTTTGCGAACTCAGTGAGTGACCATCATCGATAGCTCATCCAATCACATAACACACACAATTCACAAATCTCACTTCATCTCACATTTCACATTATTTCACAATCCACATTCACATTCACATTAGTCACATTCGATACACTTAATCATTCATATTATGTATATGCAATGCACATGAGACTCAATTTTTATTTGTTATTTTGTTGTGACTGAGTGCCTGAACTGTCCCATGTAGGGCTCATTAATAATTGTCCCTTATCTGTTTGGAGGATACAGGGCTCATTAAACATTGAGCCTGAGGCTCTGAATCACTTTGAGCTTGAAGCTCATTTTCACTCGTTGAGCTTAAAGTTTTGATCGGTGGTGACTCTAGTCACAATAGCCATTATATTTCATACACTTATGCAATGAAATGCATCAATCCCATACACTCATTTTCATATGTCATCGGACCGTAGTCCGGCACTCAACGGTAGAGTTGAGTAACATATCCCATACATATGCAATTGCACAATCAAAACCCATTTGTCATCGGACCGTAGTTCGGTACTTATTACTCATATAATGCGCATTTAAAACACATTTATCAATCATAATGAGTACACATAGTTCATCCAATTCACATTCAAGTAGCACTTCAATATCTAAATCAGTATCACAATCATCGGACCTCCTGTCTGGAACTCAATACAATCAATCACATTCAACAATCAATTTATACCAAATGAAACAAAACAGAATAAAGAAAGAAATGAGACCATCTCGGTCTACTCACAGTACACTCCAGATTAGCATTTGCTTCCAAATTCTAGAAACGCCTGACTGTGGACTTTTAACCTGCACAACCCATTTATGCAATACGTTGCACATACATTAATAATTTTGCACAATTTTAAGCATTCATTTATGCACATGTGAATATGGAATATGTACGATGCATGTTCATGACAATCCCTGTAACATTCCATAAATTTCATCACAAAAATTGTTCCCATATCAAAACTCATTTATGCCAAGGGTTAAGCCACACTAAAATCCTTAAACTCGCAATTTAAAACCATACTTTCGGGTCTACTGCTCCCGATCAATGAGCCAGTCCATATAGGGTAACCTAGGCCACCTCTCCTTAATAGAAAATTTCCTCTATGCTTTAGGAATCCATAGACACTAAAATTACTCGATTCAGATCTCTATAGGTCTTGATATTGCTAAAACACTGTCTAGAAAAATAATCAGTCTACCACTTGGCATTTTTTCTAGTCCAAAAATTACCCTGAAATTCCAGAAAAAGCAATTTCTAAAATTCTAAAAAAATTCAAAAATCACAATGACCCTTTCCAACTCAATTTTTCATACACACAAATCACATTTCTTCACACTTATACCGGGAAATGTCATGAATGCATGTACAGTCATTTACATGTGCAAAATTCACTATTCACGTGTCTGTGTATGCATGAACATATCAAGACAATTCTAAACACTCATAACCCATTTCAAATTACTATTCTACCCTTCCCATCAGTGATGGGATGTTACAGACAATGTGAAAGTCCAACGAAATCAAAGTAAGACGAAGAGAAAGTAAGACGGTAAAAGTAAGACGATAAAAGAAAGACGAAGTGAAAGTGAGACGAAGTGAAAATAAGACGAAGTGAAAGTAAGACGAAGTCAAAGTAAGACGATCAAAATAAGTCGATCAAAGTAAGACGAAGTCATAGTAAGACGATAGAAGTAAGACGAAGTAAAGTAAGACGATAAAAGTTAGACGAAGTGAAAGTAAGACGAAGTGGAAGTAAGACAATAGAAGTGAGAAGATAAAATTAAGACGATCAAAGTAAGACGAAGTGAAAGTAATCAAAGTAAGACGAAGTGAAAGTACGAATATAGAAGTAATACGATTAAAGTAAGACGAAGAGGAGTTAAGTCAAACTAAGACGATAGAAACTAAGACGAAGCAAAGTGACAATAGAAAACTCAAACTAAGACGATAGAAACTAAGACGAAAGAGAGTCAAACTCACTATCTTTCACACAGTTATCGTCTTACTTTCACTTCGTCTTACTTTGATCGTCTTATTTTTATTGTTTTACTTTCACTTCCCCTTATTTTTATCGTCTTTGACTCACACCTTCCGTCTCACTTTGACTTCCTCTTCCATCTCATGTTTGACTTGCGCCTTCCATCTTACTTTGACTTACTCTTCCGTCTCATGTTTGACTCGCTCTTCCATCTCATGTTTGATTTGCGCTTGCTCCTTCCGTCTGATTTTGGTTTGCGCCTTCTATCTCATTGTGTTGTTTCGTTATTATTTGTTCTTGATGAAAATCAATTTCGTTTATTCATTTTGACTTGACAATCTCCCCCTTTTTTATGATAACAAATATTCACATTAATGAGAACCAAAATAAAGAGCACAAAGTATAAGAACGGATTGTATACACCAAACAAAACTTCTTATCTTCTTATTCCTTGTTCCTCCCCCTATCTTCGTCTGCTTTCTTCTTCTTTCTTCTTCCTCCTTTCCGCCCCTATTTGTTATTAATCAAGAATGAATTAAGAGCGTAAATGCTTCAATATTTCTGACATCATGGCCTTCATTTCTTTCACTTCTACTCCAAGTGACTTGAAATCTCCTCGAAGTTTAACGATTTCCTCTCGTAAGTCACTTAATGAGGTGGGATGACCTTTATCCTTTTTCTATTCTTCTTCTCAGGCAACAGTGGTACTGTATGCAACGTAAGTTAGAACAGGTGGTTAATATTCACCAAAATAGGTTGTAACTGAACCTTTACTGACCTTTGTGGGGATTCTTTGATGATTATTGAGCTGCTACTCCTTACAGGTTGAACTTTTTCAGGGAAAGGGTTGAGAAATTGTGACCCGTAGCGGATCGTCAACGTTATCATCATCCTTATATTGACCTGCTTCAATATTAATCACTGAATGATGCGGATCGTCAACATTATCATCGTCCTTCTGTTACACTGCTTCAATATCAGTGACTGAAGGATCCGGATCATCATCGTTATCATCATCCTTCTATTGCGCTCCTTCAATCCTTTCAGATTCTTCTCCCCGGTTCAGCTCTTCGATTTTCTTCTCCTCTTGCTGGCGTAAGGCCCGAACTCTGGGTGAATATATCGGATAGAAGTATCTCCCCCTTTAGTTTCACGAAGAACATCTCTGTGCCCCGCACCTGGCTACCTTCTCTACGAGAAATCGTCGAATCTTTTGATGATGCCTTCTGTTCAACCATAGGCATTTTCACATTGGGCTGAGATTTTAAACTTGACATGGGAGTTCCCTTCTGTAAGTGTAAGTCGACTTGTACCATGTGTAAGTCGACTTATGCTTGATCGGTACTGATAAGTCGCCTTGTTCACCAGTGTAAGTCGACTTATGGATGTCCAGTACCGTTAGATTGTTAGAGTAGTGCCCTAAAGGCAATCCCCTTTAGCGCGTTTTATTCAAAGTCGTGTATAGACTTTATGAATAAATAAAGAAAGGCATATTTCATTAATTTGATATTCATGAGCGGTGTTTATGAATTGATTGGATCTTTAATCGAATTAATGAAGTCCATGATATATGACATAGCATGAAGGAAATTATGATGTGATCATACTCTGAGATTCCTATCATGTGCAATTATGTGGTATCTAAATTCTCCTAGTCATAGGATTAATGAGGCTGGACATCATTAATGCAGACGGACTAGCACATGTCCTATTCCTTGATTAGATCAGCGGTGGATCTCGAAGCTGTAAATATGAGATATTTAGAGTTGACATGTGGATGCTTACTAGCGGTAGTAAGTACATTGGATGACTGCCATGAGATCCTCACATGGATATCTTCTTAGTGTCGGTGATAATCTCATCATAGCAATGGTGCAAGTATCCTTAGACTTGAGGTACTCGAGGATATCTTGAATCTTGATTACGTGCTTTGACTCCATTCCTTGTTGCCTTCGGAGGTCGCTCATAGGGTAGTGCTTGGAGTGCGCTTGAGGTATTGAAGGTAATTGAGTAGCCAATAAAGGATTCACCACTACGGATTAGCGGAAGAGATACCCGTAGCCTCTTGTGGGATCATTACTTGTAAGGTGGCGGCCAAATATGTCATGAAGAGTGTCCTCATTGACATATGGAGTAATGAGTCTAGGGCGAGAACTAATATCACAGGCTAGACTCGGTCTAGTGAGAGTTGACACTTTGACCATAAGCATAACCAAGTGGGGTATAGGATGGTGAAAGGACGAATTGCACGGTAATTGTCATGGAAGGGTTAGTGATCGGTTCGTGATGAATTCATCAAACCGATTACTTTCCGGTCAATTGGGGTCATGATGTGTTGCTAGACGCTGCTCATGACTTGCTCGGATTAATTGTTAATCTCGATGGCCAACATAACCGGAAACTAAAGGGTCACACGCATAAGAGTGATTGAGAGAATCAGTAAAATAGTAATTGGACGAGTTCCAATTATTGGAAACATTAGGATTAAATGGATCCCGATGGGATTGGGATATGTCGATGAGATCGCGACATCAATATTGCTAAGAAAGGTTTAAGTATTTGTTTTGAAAGGGGCCCGATAGAGTAGGTAGGACCAACCCGATTGGATGGACCTTAGCAATTATATTCTAATTAATTAATTAAGTAAATTAATTAATTAATTATTATATTTATTAAACATGTGGACGTTGGACTTGGTGAGGAGGATGAGATATTTGACTTTTCAACCTTATTAGTTTAATGCTTTAATAAATGAATGGTTATAAGGCTCACACTTGGCTTAATCTTATGCTAGTATTTTTAATTGTTAAAAATCAGCATAAGAAAGCTTGAGGGGTGGGTGTTGCCGTCGGTGAATGCTGGGGTTTGAAGAAGTGGAAGTTTCCTTAAGAGTTAAGGTTAAAAGCTTTGAAAAGTTCATCTTTCTTCTTCTTCCTAAGGCAACAATCGATTTCTCTCTTCCTCCAAGCAAGTGTTCAGCGTCAATTCAAGCTCTCTAGAGGACAAAGGTAAGGTCTAGCAGCCTTTAATTTGTTCTAGCTATTCCCGGGTCAAAGGGGTTTGTCCCGGTTAGGTTTTCTGATCTCTGCGTGGATACCTTTAGAGATAGTCTCTATTGGCTATTTAGGTTTGAGTCTTCATACCGACACATAGATCCTGGCCTTCGGTAAGGTCCCGGTGACAAAAATTTTTGTTTTCTGCACCTTGTACATGTGATGTACATCCAGGGATTTTCCTACAGTGGTATCAGAGCCACTTGTGTCGTGTATGAAGCTAAAACCCTAGCTAGATCGGAAGCCCTATGTGAATTTGACGTTGATGCATGTGTGCTATCCCAATTTCGATTCTGTATAGGGATATATTTTTCGAAATTTTTCTGCCCATAATTGTTCATAACATGTTATAGAATATGTCTGTGAAAGATGAGAATTTATCGATTTGATTTGATATAGTTTTGCTAATTTATTCCCTAAGGTTCTAGATGCTGTTTTGTGACACATACTGTGAACTGGCATGTGTATAAATTCGATAATAAATTCTAGAAAAAAACTTTTTCGTATTTGCCTTCACCAACATGTCCCTAAGATGTTTTTGAATGTCTATGTGGATGGAAAAGTGTTTTCAAGGTGATTTGCTATTTATTCACGAATTTATTCTATGCTGTTGGGAATAGCTGTGTTGATGAACACAGATTTTGAATCGGTTTTGTTGCTTAGGTTGACTGAGTTTTTGATGGCTATAAATCCTGAAAAACTTCATGAAGCATTTTCTGAACATTTAGTAACATGTGTAATTTTACCAGAATTTATTGAAATTGTTTCAATGATTATTTCGAGTAATGTACAGAACTTGGCAGTTTTGTGAAACTTGCTAGGACTGTTTTGCTTGGCATAATTGAATGTGTATTTTTCAGTTCCAATGCCTTGGACCATTTTTAATGTGATTGAAAATGTGTTATCTTGATGTTGTATGCTTGCCAAACTGAATTGCTTGAAATTGGCTTTCCAAGATTTTTCAGATGCCGAATAGGTCACATTAGCGTCTCGTTAGTGTATTTCATTATCTTGCTTGTTTTGGCCGTCATAATTTTTGTGGCTTGTGCCGAAGTAATTTTGATAACGTATAGACTAGCTTGAGATGCTTAGGGTGATAATTTGGTGTTCCTAAATTGTTTGGATATCTTTGAGTAATGACTCGGTTTAAGCTTTTCATGTATGGTTTGACTGTATATGGAAAACATGAAACAATGAAGTGTTCATTGGTACATCAAATTAACAAGATATTACCTAAGGTATGTTGGTATTGTGAATTGGGATTACATGGATTGAGGAATTAGCCGATTAGAAAGTATAGCAATTCTTGCTGGATAAGTCGACTTGTATTGTACATACGTCGACTTGTTCTAAATATTGCCGTAAGGCGACTTGTATCGTATAAGTCGACTTGTGTGTGAAGCAAAGCATAAAGCGACTTGCATTACGATGTAAGGCGACTTATGACATGCTCGAGTTGGATGATGGATGATTATAAGGATTGATTCAATTTGATTGATGAAACCTAAATCATTCCATATAGTCTGGCGACTATAATCCTTGACTTGGAGTCTAGAGTTGAAATCCTCCTCGGAATATGAAAACTAACGCCTTCCATTAATATGGTAAGAACGAGTTCTTCTAGGGTTGGGTTGTTGAGCTAACCTCAAGCTCACTCTATACGAATATGTTCGAACCATGAAAATGAGATTTTTGGATTAATGGGTCGGTTTTCCTAGAAGCTTTGATTTGTTGAGCTAACCTCAAGGTCAACGTGGACAGAGGCAAAATTGGGTAGTGTACATCAGATGTATGCGCATCAAAGAGTTGATAACCCAATGTAAGTGCACACATCAACAAGTTGATAGCACTGGACGATAGTTGTGTCTAAGATGTAATTGGTATGTCTGATACCTCCCGAGACATAAGGTGGCTTGTTGAGCTAACCTCAAGGTCATTCTTAATGTCGATTATCGATGATGCAATTAGTATGACCGATACCTACCGATTGACCTAAGTTATGGCTTGTTGGGTAAACCCAAGGTCACTCTTAGCAATGTCGGATATCGACCCACTAGGACATTATGTCATATTGTTTCTTTGGATTCATAAAGAGGGTTATGGATTCTAGGAAACTAGTGGGAGCCATATGCATGTCATGCAAGTCCTTATGATCATGCAGGCATTTCTATTCTAGCATTCTTTCTCTCTATCGCGCTTAGGTTGATTGAAGAAGTCTTTCAGTGTGAATTTTCGCTCCTTATTCTGGACCGAATTTTCTTGATTGGCTGAGGAATCGAGAATTGTTCTCGGATCGAGGAAGCAGGATCGTCTAGATGTTCCACTTCCAGATGCACTTCTTGTCGATGCTTGATGAGGATCGAAAGCATATCGTAAGCATCTAAAGACGATGATATGGATACTTGCATTATGCTTGCCTCGATGTCACAGAGCTGCGAAGCGACGAGTCTATGGATGCTCACACTATAGTATTTCATCTTAGGGAGCTGTTTGATGAGTAAGCTTCGATGCGAAGGTTCGAGACCTCGAGGCTTCTCTTCACCACAAAGATGGCTCGAGGACATCGCTTTCCAAGATGCCACGAAGATGAATGGCTATATAGAGATTGGCTGTCTTAGGATTTGTAATGGATTATGAGTTAAGTATAGACTTAATTACGGTTGGATTGTCGACAGTTATTCACGATTCGTGTTAAACTATCGGATGAACCAAATATCCACAACAATTCTGAGTGATCAATCTGCTTTCGAGACAGTGGCGAGCTATCAAGAAGGATAGCAAGCAAGTGCTAGTGGTGGATGCTTCTTCTTTTGGTCCAAAGAAGAAAAGGTCAAGAAACCAAATGGAAGTGCCATCGAGGAAAAACCAAAGCGCCTAAAAGTTTTGCTTCCATTGTGGCAAAGACCGCCACTAGAGGCGGCAGTAAAGTCTATTCGAGTTCTGAAGCGAAGAAGGCATCGATGCCCCTACTCCTTCAAATATGTTTGTCATTGAGGTTTATCTGTTTCGATCAAAACATATGGGTATTTGATACGGTTGTGGCTCATACATATGAAATGATATGCGAGGGCTTCGGGACGATGAGCGACTCATAAAGGAGAACTAGACCTTCGTGTAGGTAATGCGTGCAAGAGTTGCTACATTAGCCGTGAACACTTATGTCTTGTCACTCCCTAGTGGGTTTGTATTCAAATTGGATGATTGTCATTTTGTACTGTTTTAACAAAGAACATATTATACATTTCTTGTTTCAATAGAGCTAGTTTCCATTGGACTTTTAGTAGCAATGGTTGTTCTATTAGTTGAATGGAATGCTCTATGCTCTTGGTACATTATGCAATGGAATTGACATATTAGATATGTCATATCCAGTTTTGAATGTCAATGACACGAAAAGACATAATCGAGATAATTTAAAATCAACTTACTTATGGCATTGTCGACTTGGCCATATAAATGAGACACGCATCGCTAAGCTCCATAAGAGTGGCAGTTTAGGGTCATTTGATTATGAATCATATGACACATGCAAATCTTGTTTATTAGGCAAGATGACCAAGTTATCCTTTAAGGAAAGGAAAACGAGTGAATGGAATATTAGACCGATACATTTGGATGTATGTGGTCCGATGTCCATCCATGCGAAGTGGTTGTCTTTACTTCATTACTTTTATCGGTGATTATTCACGATATGGGTACTGATGTCGATGAGATACAAATCTGAAGCGTTTGAAAAGTTCAAATAATTGAAATGAAGTAGAAAACTAACTTGGTAAAAGTATGAATACATTACGATCGATCGTGGTGGAAATTGCTTAGACCAAGCAGTTTTGGATTATCTCGAGATAATGGGATTTTATCTCAAGACACTCCACCTTGCCTTGCAAACACAATGGTGTGGCTGAAAGGAGATATCGAACCTTGTTAGACATGGTGCGATTAATGATAGGTTTTGCGCATTTTTGGGGTATCTTTCGAGACAATTTGTTTACTTGTTAAGCAGAGTTCCATTAAAGACGATTGATGTTACTCCATATGAGATGTGGACTAACCGAAAGCCTATCTTTCTCGGCTGAAAGTTTGGGGTTGTCACCTTATGTGAAGCGGACACGGTCAGTTAACGATGCAAAGTCGACAAGTGTTTGTTAAAGGATATCGTGGGATATCAATTCTACCTTGCTTTGAGGAACAAAGTTGTTTGTTTTAAAGCATGCTGTTTTCTTAGAGAAAGAGTTTCTTTTACAAGAGGGCGGTGGGAGCAAAGTTGAACTTGAAGAAGTTCAAGATGCTCGAACAAGCGTAGATCAATCGCTCGAACTCGAATCGTAACTTATACGAGATGAGGTAACAGTTCAACCTTCTATTACACAAGAATTTCAGTGGTTACGAGGATACACTCTGTTCTCGAGAGATATGGATTTCTCGTGGGGAGCAGAATGACGTATTGCTCATACGAGATGATGAGCCTACTACCTATGAAGAGGTTACGAAAAGTTCGAGTCGAAAAATGGCTTTGTGCCATGAAATCGAATGGATTCCATGTATGAAAACCAAGTATGGACTTTGGTTGTTGCACAGAAGGAATAAAGCCCAAAGGGTGCACATGGGTTTCAAGAAGAAAACCGGCATGGATGGTAATGTGATTACTTATAAAGCAAGGCTTGTGGCCAAAGGATTTCGCCGAGACAAGGAGTTGACTATGACGAGACCTTGACCCATAGCAATGCTTAAATCCATTAGGATACTCCTAGCCATTGTCACTCATTATGATTATGAGATATGGAAAATGGATGTGAAGGCGGCTTTCTGAATGGAAATCTTCAGGATGTGTATATGACCTGACGGAGGACTTCACCTCTATGATGGCGAAATGGTATGCAAGCTTGAAATCCATGTATGGATTGAAGCAAGCATTCAGGAGTTGGAATATCCGTTTTGATGAGGTACTCAAAGAGCTTGGTTTCTCACAAAATTCGAATGTACATTGTGTGTATAAGAAGGTTCATGGGACTGCAATCGTATTCCTTGTGTTATAAGTAGATGACATATTAATACTAGGAAAACGATGTCTCTATGCTACAATCAGTTAAGATTTGGTTGTCCAAACATTTTTCCATGAAAGACCTTTGTGACGCAACTTATATCCTTGAGATCAAGATTTATAGAGATAGATCAAAGAGATTGCTTGGTCTTTCACAATCAACGTACATAGATAAGATGCTAAAGAGGTTTAGCATGGAACAATGCTATGTACGAGACCCGATGCATCATATGCTCTAAGTGTTACGAGAAGATACCAATCGGATCTTGGTGAGGGTCACTGGGTGGCTGTCAAGAATATCCTCAAGTACTTGCAAAGCACTAAGGATGTTTTCTTGACATATGGAGATGAAAATCTCCAAGTGAGCGGGCATAAAAATGCCAGTTTTAATCTGATAAGGATGATTCTGAATCACGATCAGGTTATATACATTCACACTAAACGGCCTGGCGGTCAGTTGAAAAGAGTTCCAATCAAGAGAGGACTGCTGATTCAACAACCGAGGCAGAGTACATTGCCGCATCAGATGCAGCAAAGGAAGCAGTTTGGATCAAGAAGTTCATTTCTAAACTTGATCTGGTTCCTAGCTGTGATGGGCCCATAGGGTTGTATTGTGATACAATGGGGCTACTGCGCAGGCAAAGGAACCAAGGTCTCATCAATGATCCGAACACGTACTCCGCCGATTCCATCTGATTCGATAGATTATCGATCGAGGTGATGTCCTAATAGAGAGAATTCCCACAGAGCAAAGTGTTGCTAATCTGTTGACAAAGCCATAGTCACAGAAGAATTGTGATTCTCATGGACGTGCTTATGGTATTAGATACCAAGGCGATTGGCTTTAGGTCAAGTGGGAGATTTGTAAGTGTAAGTCGACTTGTACCATGTGTAAGTCGACTTATGCTTGATCGATACTGATAAGTCGCCTTGTTCACTAGTGTAAGTCGACTTATGGATGTCCAGTACCGTTAGATTGTTAGAGTAGTGCCCTAAAGGCAATCCCCTTTAGCGCGTTTTATTCAAAGTCGTGTATAGACTTTATGAATAAATAAAGAAAGGCATATTTCATTAATTTGATATTCATGAACAGTGTTTATGAATTGATTGGATCTTTAATCGAATTAATGAAGTCCATAATATATGACATAGCATGAAGGAAATTATGATGTGATCATACTACTGAGATTCCTATCATGTGCAATTATGTCAGTATCTAAATTCTCCCTAGTCATAGGATTAATGAGACTGGACATCATTAATCCGGACAGACTAGCACATGTCATATTCCTTGATTAGATCAAGCAGTGGATCTCAAAAACTGTAAATATGAGATATTTAGAGTTGACATATGGATGCTTACTAGCGGTAGTAAGTACATTGGATGACCTGCCATGAGATCCTCACATGGATATCTTCTTCTAGTGTCAGTGATAATCTCATCATAGCAATGGTGCAAGTATCCTTAGACTTGAGGTATTTTCGAGGATATCTTGAATCTTGATTACGTGCTTTGACTCCATTCCTTGTTGCCTTCCGAGGTAGCTCATAGGGTGGTGCTTGAGTGCGACTTGAGGTATTGAAGGTAATTGAGTAGCCAATAAAGGATTCACCCTACGGATTAGCGGAAGAGATACCCGTAGCCTCTTGTCGGGATCATTACTTGTAAGGTGGCCAAGAATATGTCATGAAGAGTGTCCTCATTGACATATGGAGTAATGAGTCCTAGGGCGAGAACTAATATCACTTGGCTAGACTCGGTCTAGTGAGAGTTGACACTTTAACCATACTCATAACCAAGGGAGGTATAGGATGGTGAAAGGACCGAATTACCAGTAATTATACATGGAAGGGTTCGTGATCGGTTCGTGATGAATTCATCAAACTGATTACTTTCGGTCAATTGGAGGTCATGATGTGTTGCTAGGCGCCGCTCATGACTTGCTCGATTAATTGTTAATCTCGGTGGCCAACATAACCGAGAACCTAAAGGGTCACACGATAAGAGTGATTCGAGAATCGTAAAATAGTAATTACACGAGTTCCAATTATTGGAGAGCATTAGGATTAAATGGATCCCGATGGGATTGGGATATGTCGATGAGATCGCGACATCAATATTGCTAAGAAAGGTTTTGGTATTGCCAAGACCGGGCCCGATGGTAGGTGGGACCAACCCAGTTGGATGGACCTTAGCAATTATATTCTAATTAATTAATTAAGTAAATTAATTAATTAATTATTATATTTATTAAGCATGTGGACGTTGGACTTGGTGAGGAGGATGAGATATTTGACTTTTCAACCTTATTAGTTTAATGCTTTAATAAATGAATGGTTATAAGGCTCACACTTGGCTTAATCTTATGCTAGTATTTTTAATTGTTAAAAATCAGCATAAGAAAGCTTGAGGGGTGGGTGTTGCTGTCGGTGAATCTTTGGGGTTTGAAGAAGTGGAAGTTTCCTTAAGAGTTAAGGTTAAAAGCTTTGAAAAGTTCATCTTTCTTCTTCTTCCTAAGGAAACAATCGATTTCTCTCTTCCTCCAAGCAAGTGTTCAGCGTCAATTCAAGCTCTCTAGAGGACAAAGGTAAGGTCTAGCAGCCTTTAATTTGTTCTAGCTATTCCCGGGTCAAAGGGGTTTGTCCCGGTTAGGTTTTCTGATCTCTGCGTGGATACCTTTAGAGATAGTCTCTATTGGCTATTTAGGTTTGAGTCTTCATACCGACACATAGATCTGGCCTTCGGAAGGTCCGGTGACAAAATTTTTGTTTTCGCACCTACATCCGTTATCGGAGTGTGGGTAGATTGGTAAATTTGGATCGAGTTAAGATTGTGTACAGGCTAATGTAAATTGTGCATGCATTATAACTTCTATAGTTACTAGTAAATGAACTATTGTTGCATAAGCATATGTATATCGTACATGTATGACAATTTCCGATTGAATTGTGGAAAATTGGAAATTGTGTGATAAGCGTATATGAGTTTTGAATATGGAATTGGAATGAGAACATTGAATTTAGAGGATTGAATTATGAGATTGGAGTGTAGGGTATGTAATTCCTAATTTTGTGAATTTATGGAACTTTTCGGAAATTTTAGAGAATCGAGTCCGGATAGGAAAAAGGGTATATTGGTGATAAAGCTGGATTAGGGTCCGAGATTGATTGACAATTGATATGAGATTATTTGAGATATGATTTTGATTTGTTATTAATTGTTATTGCGAAATTGGGAGAAAAATAGAATAAGAATTGGATTTGAAAGACCCTAAGATTTGGACTTGTCAGAACTAAATTGCCAAACAAGCCTTTAAAGCTCACATATATATATATGTTAAGCGTTTATTTCATCATCGATGATCGTGGGTGAGCATTTGGCGATTTGGAGTTTCTTGGAGGATTCTCGATGGGTGAAGCTTGAATCAAGTAAGTTTATACTTGTTTATGAGTTAAATCGTTTCATTTGATCATTGATTTGAGTAAGAAATTGGTTAGAAAGTTTGAAAGTTTCGGATGATTAGGGTTTTGTGATTTTCGTTGGTTTTGATTTGGGTTTTTGATAAATAATGGTTTAAATGATGGATTGAGATTAGAAATAAGTTGGGTTTAAGGTTTAAAACTGATTGAGAGTGTTTAGAATGAATTTGGATGAGTTAGATCAGAAAAATCTGAGAAATTTCTAGGTTTACATCGCGATTTTGCGATCGCGACTTGTGACGTCGATGAACACGCCTTGTGATGAGCCAACCCAGTGTGCACGTCGCGACGAATTAAAAATATTTTAATTTATTCACCGCGGCGAGGAAGACAAAGCATACGCCGCGACGAACGCGTGCGTACGTCACGACGTGGGATGCCCGGTTCGCCGCGGCATTCCGAAAATGAATTTGAGGTTTTTGAATTGGAGAATTTTGGGATCTAATTTGGATTGGTTATGGATCAAAATGGCATTTGAGAGAATAGGAATTGAATTTGATGATTATCGAAAATTGAGTGGTAAGCGAATTGGAATGTGACCTTAGAGTAAGGAATTGAATTATGGCATTGAGAACTGTTCTGAATTAGAGTGAGAGTGATCATATTGAAAAATTCAGGAATATGATTGGGAATGTCATAACATGTATAGTATTTATCGAAATTGCTATTGATTATTGAATTTGGCATGATTGGTAATGTGTGATTTATTTGATTTGATATAGAGGTTCGATGGATCGTCATTCCACAGACGATATTGGGACTTCAGCGGTAGTTTCGGAAGTGCGGTGAGTAACCTAGTTGGTTTCTCAACCTATATGTGTTACATTTGTGTACATATGCCATGTGGAATACGGATGGATATGTGTGATGTTTTGATTGATTTGAACCATGGGTGTTGAAATATTGGATGAGATATGGAAGTGCAAAATGTGAATAAATGTGCATAAATGCAATAGTGAATCGAATTGTAAAAGTGTTAGTGAAATAAATGAGATATGGTGAGAAATGTGAATGACATATGCACTCATGCATAATTAAATGATCGAGATAATGATAGTTGTTGACCGAGACGCCATTGTATATTTGAGGACGCCTTGTGGTAAAACCCATGAACACACGCCAAAGAAAACACTGCAAACACCTCCGGGTGGGGTGTGGGTCCCATATGTGAAAGGATTAGTGCATACCAGTGGGCTCTCCTATCCCTAATGCGAGTGGGCGATAGTGCATACCAGAGGGCCTCCTACTTGCCAAAATGTGATTCTTGATTTCGATCGCGCTCGGTCACAACAATGAAATGAAATCGAAAGTGTCGCATGCATCTTGCATATGTAAATTATTTAAAGTGAAGTGTGAAAGTGAAACTGAATGCATGTGAATATATGAAAGTGTGAATATGTGACTCGGTGTGTATATGAATTGTGAATGCATGAGTTGGGTGAACCATCGATGATGGTTTTCACCTTGAGTTCGCATAAACTCACCCAACATTGCAATTATTTTTCAGAAATGAAGAGTACCCGTTAGTGAAGCGGAGTATGTCTCTGCAAAGAGGCAGAGTATCGGGTCGGGATCAGTGTCGTCACATCTGCATTAGCGTAGTGAATTGTTTCAGTGGGCTCTTTTGATTTATGTGTACTTGTATGGTATAACTGAAATTGGTTTATAATAGAAATTGTTTTGTAATTGCAAATGTTTTGTTATAATTGGGCCAAATCATTATTGTTTTGCGCACTCAACTATTTTTAAAGAAAAGAAAAATGTCATATCGAGTTTTAAAAAGGTAGTGATTGTTCTAGTACGCCACCCTCGCGGGTCACGGGCTCGGATATCACTGTTGATGTCGGGTTCGGGTCTCGTCGGGAGTGGGGTGTTACATGGGTGTTGCCGTCGGTGAATGCTGGGGTTTGAGGAAGTGGAAGTTTCCTTAAGAGTTAAGGTTAAAAGCTTTGAAAAGTTCATCTTTCTTCTTCTTCCTAAGGCAACAATCGATTTCTCTCTTCCTCCAAGCAAGTGTTTAGCGTCAATTCAAGCTCTCTAGAGGACAAAGGTAAGGTCTAGCAGCCTTTAATTTGTTCTAGCTATTCCGGGTCAAAGGGTTTGTCCGGTTAGGTTTCGATCTCTGCGTGGATACCTTTAGAGATAGTCTCTATTGGCTATTTAGGTTTGAGTCTTCATACCGACACATAGATCCTGGCCTTCGGGAAGGTCCCGGCGACAAAAATTTTTGTTTTCCGCACCTTGTACATGTGATGTACATCCAGGGATTTTCCTACACCTTCTTCGAACGATCCCCCTCAGTGCTTGCTATTTTCTTATAATCTACTTCTTTTTTGTCCAGAATCTTCAAGTCCATTTTACCAATCGTTGCAGAATTGATAAAACTCTTGGGATTTATCTTCATTCTGTTTCCTTTGTCCAGGAGAACTCCAGAATCTCTGAATATCCTTGTCAACAACATTCCATATAGGTGAATGTTCAATTCCTTCTTCGTCTTTAACATATAGTGGAAAATAAGGAATGGTAAATCAGCGGGTTGTTGATTGAGTAGATGGAATAGGCACTGTTCATCTAAGGTTGTCACCAGATGCCTTGAGCTTATTCTTGGTAGAATGCAATGGAAAAGGATTGAATCCTCGCCTTCGGCATAAGACTTGATGCTTTCTTCTCCTTAGGATCGTTGTTTGCATACAACAATCGATTGATTTCACTCTCCTTCACGCTAGCCTGCGTCGTCCATCTCGCTTAATAGCTTGGCGAAGTTGTCTCCAAAAGTTGTCTTAGTTCTCTTCGGCCTTTACCCAAATGGTACATCGGTAACTAATTTCGTTATTATATCATTTCCAGCAAAATCGTTAATCGTCTTATTCTTGCTTCACAATCTCCCCGTTTTTTATGATAACAAATAATCTTAGTTTTTAGAAAGAAAGTTTTATTAATACGATATACAATATAAGACTATACAATTTCAAAAATAAAAATACTTGCCCAATCTGTACATACATCAGAAAAGTACCCAAGAGCCCAATCTTCAATTTTAACTGGTTCAAAATTTCTCTGCGACCAATATTTTTGTCGCCATTCCTATTCACAGTTATTTACCTATCGATTGTTTAAGTATGGAACACACACAAAAGAAAACCTTTCTATGCTTTCTTCCACTATCTTTCTTATTTTGGCCTTTCTCCCCCTATTTGTTATTGATCGAATAGATTATGACCGAAGATGTTTCATAACCTCAAAAAACATTTCTTTGATTTCGGTGCGCAGTGCCTTCATGTCGGTGCACAGTGATTTCATTTCTTCTCGTATATACTGCACTTCCCTATACAAGTCAGTCACTGAAGGATGTGGATCATCAACGTTATCATCATCCTTCTATTGCGCTACCTCAATAGCGATAGTAGTAGTATATGCGTCTGAAGATATGACATCTGGTCCGGTGATTACAAAGGTGGGAGGTTTGAAAGACAAGTTTGGTTTCGAAAGATCGAGGTCATCAGGTCTGGGTAGTCTTGGAACTTGTCTTCCACGTAGGTGTAATGTCTTCTGCAAAGGAAGACACACAACTCAAGCGTCTAATGTGCATAATTAAGTGCACAAGAGCCATTCTGTAGTCTCCTTCTATAATTTTGCCAACTATCTCACAAGTTTCCTTCGTCGTCCGATGACCAAAATTACTTCCTGATGCCTTTGAAATGTAATGGGAAGCATAAGCTCCACTCTGCTGAATTGCAAAGCATGCCTGATCTATGTTTCTGACTTCATATGCAATCTCATGTTCAGTCAAATCACCATTCTTCCCTTCATGGTACATTTTCTTCTTCCCTTTTTCCCAATTGGGAACAAAGTAAGGCCGTAGGTCAGGTACAACCTTGATCACAGTTTGCTTTATGATCGGAAACATAGTATGTACTTGCTTTTTCATCTGTGTAGGGTATGGTCTGGTCCGTTCATCACTCAGAAACTCATACATACTCTTCTCATGATAATTCAACAGATGCATTGTACTACTATCTACCAAGATTGGTTCAAATTGTAGCTCGACTGACCTTTTCCAGATTTCTCTAATCATTAGAGAGCTGCTACTACTCACAGGTTCAACTTCTTCAATAATTTTCATCTTTAAATCCTCTTTTCTCAGTGGTTGAGAATGATTTGCCTATGCTCTGTTGTGTTCAACTGCCCTTTTCTTCCGTTGAACAACAGAAGGAGTGTTCTTCTTCTCACTTCTTTTCTGCTTCTTTTTCTCTTCGATCAGTGGAGAAGTCTGTTGTTGAGGTTGAATTTCCTTGTTCTGAAATTCCAACCTCTTTTCAGTCTCAATTTCTAAAATTACAGCCTCCGGTGTTTGCGTCTCAGAGTCTCCACCCTGACTCAACTCTTTTCTATCCTTTCCCTTTTCTTAACGGACGCTTCATACTCTAACCGACCTTTTTCCCTGCTCGGGTCTGTTCGAAAGCAGTGTTTCCCCCTTTCTCTTCAAGGTCGTTTGCCTCTCTGATTTTCCTAACTGGCTAGAATCTTTGTCTTGTGATTCCAGATTCTTCAAACCCATTCTCATAATAGTTGTATCATTGATCTTGCTTTTGATATTCATCATCATCCTCTTCCTAATGTCTAGGCGAACTCCACAATCTCTGAAGATTCTCGTCAGCATCATGCCATATGGTAGGCCGGTCCAGTCTTTCTTGGACTTTAAGATATAATGGAAGATAAGATATGGAAGGTCTATGGATTGGTGATTGAGTAGATGATATAAACATTGCTCATCTAACGTCGTCACCAGATTTCTCGATCTGTCCTTTGCAAAACACAATGACAGAGAAGTAAGTGTAGAAGCCTAGCCTTCGGCACAAGACTTGAGGCCTTCTTCTCCTTTGGGTTATTACTTCCATATAGTTGTCGGTTAATGTCAATCTCATCCGCGCTAGCTTGGGTCATCCATTTAGCCTTGTGAGCAAGCATTACTCCTACACATACACACTCAGTAGCTTTCTCGATTCCCTCCACCGTACCGCGTCCACGCCTGACACTAGATTATTTTCGATTGTCTCAACGTTCTTTCAGGAATCGTATACCTCGTTTGTGTATACTATCTCATTTATCTCGAAAAACTTCTTCCATCTGGCTACTACAATCTCCACTTCTATATCCATTTGGTTCATCTTCAAGGACTCGAAATCAACCAGACGGTCTGCTGTGATCGATTGCTCCATTTCTTTTCGTGGTTAACAAAAAAATAAATGCACAAATGTATTTCTGAAAGAGGTGAAGTTGATTTCTAAAATTGAGAGTGAGAGCAAGGGAAGGTTTGATATCGAAGCAGAGTAATGAAAAGTTTTTCTCGACAGTTCTTTAAAAATCGATCTCAGAGTATGTCATGAGTGTTGAGACTTCTAGACTAGGTAGTATTCTGAAGGCTCTGACAAGCTTTCCCTCCAAAAATTTTTCGTGATGGATATTACCAGTTGTCACTGCCGTTACTATTACTGTTAACTCTTACGAACCTTGCTCGTATTTTTGCTTCTCTACGATTTTATTTCTGTCATCTTAGTTTGCCTTTGCTTCGTCTTAGTTTCAATCGTCTGATGTTTTGCTTCTCCGCTTCGTCTCCCTTTTGCCTATGCATTCGTCTTATTATTGACTTACTTTTATCTATGCACTATGTCTTACTTTTGCCTCTTCCCTTATATTAAGCTAATTATCGTTTCAATTAATTAATTAATTAATTAGTTCACTATATGATAATCATTAATAGGGAGATGGTAATTTTGAGCTCCTTGATGCACTTAACAGATGTGTATAATATGCTACATAATAACAGATTATTTAGTATTATACTGTACTTGTTCATTGCATATTTTTTTTAATTGATATCATAATTATGTTATATTATAATATAACAAACGCTTTTCTAAATTCAACCGCATCCTCTTAGTTTCTGCTTCGTCTTAGTCGTCTTACTTTTGGCTCGACGCTACCTCTTGTTTGTGCTTACTTTTATCACCGTCCTTCGTCTTAGTTTGACTTCCCCTTCGTCTTAGGTTCGCTTCCGCTTCCGCCTCGCTTTGGCTTTCTTTACTTCGTCTCATTTTGGTTTCCCCTCCTTCGTCTTACTTTGCTTCAGCCCTGTCAAATTATACGTCTTATTTTAGCTCATACGCTTCGGCTTCCTTTTCTCTCCCCGCTTCCTCTTACTTTTACCCTTCGTCTTATTTTTGTCTTTGCCCTTTGCCTTACTTTTTTCTTGACTTCCGCTTCATCTTTCTATGACTTCTGCTTGCATCTCACTTTAATGTTTTCCTGTATTTAGGCATCGCTTTTGTCTCCACACTGACTGTTTTTTTTTGCTTACTTTTAATCACCTCCCTTCGTCTCGTCTTAGTTTGACTTTTTTGTCATCTTAGTTTGACTCTGCTTCATCTTAGTTTCTATCGTCCGATGTTTTACTTGTCCAGTTCGTCTCGCTTTTGCCTACCCACTTCGTCTTACTTTTGACTTACTTTTATCTGTGCACTATGTCTTACTTTTTCCTCTGCGCTTATATAAAGCTATTTATCGTTTCAATTAATTAATTAATTAATTAGTTCACTATATGATAATCATTAATAGGGAGATGTTAATTTTGAGCTCCTTGACACACTTAACGATTGTGTATAATATGCTGCGTAATAAAAGATTAATATTACATAGCATAATATGCTATACAATATTATACTTTACTTGCTCATTGCATAACTGCGTACCCACTTCGTCTTACTTTTGACATACTTTTATCTGTGCACTATGTCTTACTTTTGCCTCTGCGCTTATATAAAGCTATTTATCGTTTCAATTAATTAATTAATGAATTAGTTCACTATATGATAATCATTAATAGGGAGATGTTAATTTTGAGCTCCTTGACACACTTAACAGATGTGTATAATATGCTGCATAATCAAAGATTAATATTACATGCCATAATATGCTATATAATATTATACTGTACTTCCTGATTGCATAATTGTTTTAATTAATATCATAATTATGTTATAATATAAGAAACGCTTTTCTAAATTCAACCGCATCCTCTTAGTTTCTGCTTCGTCTTAGTCGTCTCACTTTTGTCTAGACGATGCCTCTTTTTTGTGCTTACTTTTATCACCATCCTTCGTCTTAGTTTGACTTCCCATTCGTCTTAGTTTCGCTTCTGCTTCCGCCTCGTTTTGACTTTCACATCTTCGTCTCATTTTGGTTTCCCCTCCTTCGTCTTACTTTGCTTCAGCCTTGTCAAATTATACGTCTTATTTTAGCTCATACGCTTCGACTTGCTTTTCTCTCCCCGCTTCGTCTTATTTTTGCCCTTCGTCTTATTTTTGTCTTTGCCCTTTGCCTTACTTTTTTTCTCCCTTCATCTTAGTTTGACTTCCGCTTCATCTTTCTATGACTTCTGCTTGCGTCTCACTTTAATGTTTTCCCGTATTTATGCATCACATTTGTCTCCACGCTGACTGTTGTTTTTGCTTACTTTTTATCACCTCCCTTCGTCTTGTCTTTGTTTCTATCGTCTTAGTTTGACTTTTCTGTCATCTTAGTTTGACTCTACTTCGTCTTAGTTTCTATCGTCTAATGTTTTACTTCTCTGCTTCGTCTCGGTTTTGCCTATCCACTTCGTGTTACTTTTGACTTACTTTTATCTGTGCACTATGTCTTACTTTTGCCTCTGCGCTTATATAAAGCTAATTATCGTTTCAATTATTTAATTAGTTAACTATATGATAATCATTAATAGGGAGATGTAAATTTTTAGCTCCTTGACGCACTTAACAATACTTGCTCATTGCATATTTGTTTTTATTGCCTCTTGTTGTTGCTTACTTTTATCACCGCCCTTCGTTTTACTTTCACTTCCGCTTCGTCTTAGTTTCGCTTCTGCTTCGGCCTCAGTTTGGCTTTCACTGCTTCGTCTCATTTTCGTTTGCCCTGCTTCCTCTTACTTTGGTTCAGCCTTGTCAGATTATACGTCTTATGTTAGCTCCTACGCTTCGACTTGCTTTTCTTTCCCTGCTTCGTCTAATTTTTTCCCTTCGTCTTATTTCTGTCTTTACCCTTCGCCTTACTGTTTTTTCCCGCTTCATTTTATCGTAACTTTTAAATAAACCCAAGTTTGATTCTTTTCACGGACTAATTTGTAAGATGGAAATTTCATTAAATATATTTATATATTTATGTAACTATGATTTTTGTTATCTCTCTCTATATATATATATATATACATAATTGTATTTCATGGATTGATAGCAGTGCTGTGCTCACACAACATTGAGATGTGTTTTTCTTGTATCGAATAATCTTCTAACTGCTATAATAATGTCAAATCCTGCCAATAACGTATAGCAGAAGTAAGCAAACATAAGGAGAATTAAAGAAGAAGAGGACCAGAACAGAGATTGACATTTTAATTTATAGGTGATAGGTTTCTGGAAACAGACAAAATTTTTTACTTGTTGCAACGAAAGCCACGATAACCTCCAAAATGTATGAACCAAAAATTGAGATGTGTTTTTCTTGTATCGAATAATCTTCTAACTGCTATAATAATGTCAAATACTGCCAATAACGTATTGCAGAACTAAGAAAACATTAGGAGAATTAGAGAAGAAGAAGAGGACCAGAACAGAGATTGGCGTTTCGTTGATACCACTCCTGTGCTCACACAACATTGAGATGTATTTTTCCTGTATCGAATGATCTTCTAACTGTTATAATAATATCAAATACTACCAATAACGTATTGCAGAAGTAAGCAAACAAGAGGAAGAAGAGGACCAGAACAGAGATTGACGTTTCAATTGATAGGTGATAGATTTCTCGACACCACCAAAATGTTTTTACTTCTCACAAGGAAAGACACGGTGACCACCAAAATATATGAAGCCGACATCATTTTCAAATTATTACGATATAAAAAATTTGTTATAAGATTCAGTGTTGTTTTTACGAGAGCTGATCCTCTGGCCCAGGTACTTTGTACCTAGCCTGTGCCAGAGGATCTGAGCCATTCATTTAATTTTTACTGCTTAAATTCTCTTCTACAACTTAACGCTCGCGTCATATCAAACGTAACAAATCAAACAACCTATTTATCCACGTTTCTAATTATTATACACGTGCTACTCCTAACAGGTTGACCTTCTACAATAATTTTCTCTTCTTTGGAAATTACTATCATTGCTTGCTTTTACTCTTCTCTACATATTCAGAAATTACCATGATTGCTTGCCTTTTTTTGCATCCGTTTATCAATCAATCATTCAAGGGCCATTTCTTTGTCATTAAAATAACTTACATCGAAATTTGAGCCCTCGCACGCCCTCCACTGACACCTTTATATTCTAACTTCTTACCTTTTCTGTTGTCTTAACCCTTAAATCAAATCTACCATAACCGCTAAAACATTTTCTCCACCCAAACTTTACTTCTCTCAACTACCCTCTTCTTTTACTTATCAAATTCTCCGTTCTACATTCTGACTGCATTTATACTCCATTTTTGTAAGGTCCCCTGCTTATTCTCTGCTGCATTCTTCGAGTACTAAGGTATATATACTTAGCTTAAATAAATTTATTGTATAAATTCTGCTATAGTTATTTATTAACATGAATAGATCAAATTCTCCATTCTACATTCTAATTGCATTTATAATCTATTTTGTAAAGGTCCCCTGCTTATTCTCTGCTGCATTCTTCGAGTACTAAGGTATGTGTAGTTAACTTAAATAAATTTATTTTATAAATTCTGCTATAGTTATTTAAATGGTTTATAATCATGTTTGTTCCACATATAGTTTGTTAGATCATAAACAAAATCTTTTTTTAACATGTTTATTTTGATATGATTTATAATATATATTCAATTATATTGTTTCTATATACATATCTATATATCTATATATATATATATATCTATGTATGTATGTCTGTATATATATCTAACAATTCATTTTTATCAAACATCATCAATGGATAGATCAAAGACGTTCATATTATGTCGATCCCTCAGGTATTTACATATGGATAGAAATGTTAAAAGACGTCAAAAAAATGCTGAAATGGCAAATGATAAAAAACAAGAATTGTTACGACGATGTCGAGAAAGTCGAGCTACAAAAAACAGAAGTTCCACTTCATCGATACTTCACCAAACAATTACTCCTCAACATAACGATTCTTTCATTAATACTGAACCTTCCACCGGTCAACTTCTGACTCATGAACCCTCTTATCAACAAATACGTCACCGATGTATTGATATCCATGCTGATCACATAAATGAAGGTACCTTTTTTTCACTATATTTAAACTATTTCCAACCTAACTAGTCCACATAATGATAATGTCCTTTTTATACATTTGAAGGGATAAATCATCGCACCTTTCCTTCAACATTAACATCCTTGCATAATTTACTTGTTGAACCTCAATAACTCCCTTCTGTTCCAGATTGTCAATATTGTAACACAAAACGATTTTACCTTGAACCTCCATCATTTTGTTGCTCGTTCAGACAAATTTCTATTATTGCTCCTCAAATGCCTTATGTTTTAAAATCTTTGTTTCTAAATAGTGACGAAGAATCAGAATATTTCAGAAAGAATGTTCGTACATACAATAAAAATGTAGCTTTCACTTCCTATGGAGCCAGATATGATCGTGACCTCACAAAAAACACAAAGGGAGTTTATACATTCTGTGTTCAAGGACAAGTTTACCATTTCCTTGACAGTTTAGTTCCGACAAGCAATAAGGTATCTGGAATCCAACTTTATTTCTTTGATACTGATGAAGAACTACAAAAAAGGGTCAGCAATTTTGATAAACTTCATGAAAGTACATTGAAGCTCATTATGACAATTCTTGAAGATAACCTTTATGCTAGGTTCTTTAAAAGTCTTAAAGATATTCCGTCGCTTGAAAATCACAAAATTGTTCTCAGATGTTATCCTAGTCTTGATCAGTGCGTTTACATTCTTCCTACTGCATCACAAGTAGCTACTATATGGACTGAAACTGATGATGAACAGCATGATAAATTTCCTCATATCCAAGTCTACACTCACTCAGGTCTGAGCTATAGAATTCAATCTTATTATGCATGCTATGACCCACTTCAACATCCATTTTTGTTTCCACGGGGTGAATCAGGATGGCATCCTCGCATTAAGCGATTAATTCCACAAGCAAACAGCACCAATGTTTCCGATGAAACAAGCACTACTTCTTTATGAACTTTTACTGAACCAACTGAATTATTTTCTCTTGAAAACATAGGTTAGTTGTCTTCCTATTCCCTTATTTCCCAAATATTAATTAATTTGCGACTAATTACGCAAATTAATTTATCATTTTTTCTTACTATTACTAGTTACTCAAGAAGCGAACTCTAAATATGGTCTAGTATCTGCCAGAGAGTATTACTGCTATCGACTTCAAATGAGAAGTTATGACGAATCCATACTTCTCCACAGCTTAAGACTACTACAACAATTCGTTGTTGGTTCTTATATAAAGATTGAAACATCACGACTTGACTTCCATAGGAAAAAAACAAAATGAGATACGATCAGAAATTTTGCAAGGTGTTTTAGATAGCATTAATGTTGATCAAACTGAAGCTTCTACAATTGGCCGGTGAGTTGTCCTCCCAGCTTCGTTTATCGGTGGCCCAAGGGACATGAAACGGCTTTATCTCGACGCAATGGCTCTAGTGCAAAAATATGGCAAACCAAATATTTTCCTCACTATGACTTGCAACCTTATGTGGAAAGAAATACAAGAGAATCTTAAATTCCACGAAAAAGCACAAGACAGACCAGATTTATTGTCCAAAGTGTTCAGAGCGAAATTTGAAATTCTAAAAAATGAGTTGATCAAAAAAGGAATTCTCAGAGATGTTGCCGCATTTGTTTACATTATTGAATTTCAAAAGCGTGGATTCCCTCATGCTCATTTGCTGCTAATACTTTAGCCACAATTTAAGTTGTTGAATCCAGATTCCTATGATCAAATCATATCAGCTGAAATACCTAATCTTGATCACAACTCCAGGTTATATTCTCTTATTATTAAGCATATGATCCACGGTCCTTGTGGTTTTATGAACAAACAGTGCCCTTGCATGAGAAATGGTGGATGAAAAAGTCATTATCCCAAGGATTTTACTCCTTTCACTATCCATGGTGAAGACAGTTATCCGTGCTATAGACGCAGAGATAATGGAAGAAAAGTTAAAATTTCTAGACATGAGGTTGATAATAGATGGGTGGTTCCTCATAACCCGTACCTTCTGATGTTACTTGATTGCCACATTAATGTTGAAATATGTTCCACTGTGAAGCTTGTTAAATACTTATACAAATATGTATTTCATGGCCACGACCTTGTGAACTTTAGCATCAACGACCAAGAAACCACGTCTAATATTGACAAAATCACTAATTTCCAAGAAGGTCGTTGGATTTTACCCCCCGAATCTTTATGGCGCATATATGAATTCCGCCTGGCAGAAATTAATCCATCGATCTATATACTGCAAGTTCACCTCCCAGATCAACAATCTGTTTCCTTTGCAAAAGATGCTAATTTGTCTTATTTATTAAGAAATATTGACTTCTCCAAAATAATGCTGACGGAATTTTTTAGGACCAATTCAACAAATTAAAAGGCTGCAGAAATGAAATGTCCGTATACAGATTTCCCGCAACATTTTGTTTGGAATCAAAAAACAAAAATATGGTCAGAAAGAAAGCAAAGAAAAGTCATAGGACGATTAGTTACTGTTGACCCTCGAGAAGGAGAAAGGTATTACTTGAGATTATTGCTCACAAATGTTAGAGGACCAACATCGTTTGACCACTTGTTAATTGTTGATGGTCAAAAGATGAACTCTTTCAGAGATGTTGAACTGCAATTAGGATTGCTAACATCTGACTCTTACATACAACAAACATTTGACGAAGCTGTGATATTTCAAATGCCAACATCCCTCAAATTGTTATTTGCTACACTCTTGTTCTATTGTTTGCCCGCAAATCCTAAGGAACTCTGGGAAACTTTCAGAGACGACCTCTATTCTAACTACCTGTATGCTTATTCTTCCTATAATACGTATACATCTGATAATATTACAAAAATGGCTCTTCAATATATCAATAAATCTTTAGAACAAATGAGAAAAAGCTTAGTTGATTATCATTTCACTAGACATGAGTTTCGTACTGATTACTGCCAGCAGCAGACTAAGGAATTAGAAAGTGAGATGAATATAGAGATTGATGAAGAAGACCTCTTATTACAATCAAAACTGAACACCGAGCAAAAGCACATATTTGATTTAATAATGAATTCAGTTCTCACTTCAATGAATGCAAGTTATTTTATCGATGGTCCTGGGGGAACAGGAAAAACATTCTTATATCGAGCTCTTCTTGCAAATTTACGATCACAAGAACATATTGCAATTGCAGTCACCACATCAGATGTTGCTGCCTCAATTCTTCCAGGGGGTAGGACCGCTCACTCAAGATTTAAAATCCCACTTGATTTCTCAAAGCGAAAAGTATGTCAGTTGAGCAAACAGAGCAGTATTGCAAAATTGATATTTGAATCTAGCCTTATTTTATGGGATGAGGCTTCCATGGCAAAACGAGAAGCCATCGAAGCATTTCACAGCTCACTTCAAGATATAATGAACTCTGATCATCCTTTTGGAAGTAAAATTGTTGTATTTGGTGGCGACTTTCGCCAAACATTTCCAATTATTCACCAAGCAACGAAACAACAACTCATTGATTCAAGTCTTTTAAATTCACATCTCTGGCCCCACATCTCTAAATTCTGTTTAACGACAAATATGAGAGCAATCTCAAATCCAATTTTTGTGATTTCTTATTGCGGGTTGGAGAAGGCACTGAGCCAATGGATGAACAAGATCAAATATGCTTACCAAATGAACTCATTATTCCTTACGACAACAAGGATGAATCTGTTAATAGGTCAGTTCTTTTTTCATTAAACAACATACTAACCTTTTTTTCGATTAATATTACACTTTCCTAATATACAATTATCCTCACTAGGTTATTGGAAAACGTCTTCCCTGACCTAAGCTTATATTCATCCGACCCATATCAGATGATAAACAAATGCGTGCTATGTCCAACAAATAGTTGTGTTGATGAAATTAATGACATCATGATTCAAAAATTAGCAAGAAATTTGCATTCATATGTGAGTTTTGACAAGACTCAAGCTGATTATCAAGATTTCCTCAATTCTTTCAACCCTAAAGGCCTACCTCCACATAAGCTTTTGCTGAAAGAAGGCACTCCAATTATGCTTCTGAGAAATTTAAATCCAAATAAGGGATTATGCAATGGAACAAGGTTGATATGCAGACAACTAAAAGATCATACAATTTTAGCTGAAATTGTTTTTGGACCTCACAAAGGAAAATTCATTTTTATACCTAAGATTCCTTTGCAATCTTCGGAGAACGAAAAAAATAGAATTCCTTTCATCAGAACACAATTTCCAATTCGTCTGTGTTTTTCAATGACCATAAACAAATCCCAAGATCAAACACCTGATCATGTAGGAATTTATCTCCTTCAACCTGTATTCTCGCATGGACAGCTATATGTGGCTCTATCAAGGGCTCGAAGTCCTAAATCAGTAAAAGTTCTTATTATTCCTGGAACTTTTCAATCTTCAGACTTCGAAAAAAAAAACAAGGAATATTGTTTTCCGTGAAATTTTTCAATTAGTCAAATTATAAAACATCAAATTTCCTCAAAGGTATATAACTTGTTTGTTTTCTCAGTTCACATAATTCAATTTTATATGAATAATTATTTGTCTTCGCTTGACCATCGAACATTTTCTTTCAGCATGGATAATCATTTATTGATGAAGCATATTTTCCCTATAGCGCAATCATGGTCTTGTGAAGTCATAGTCCAAGAAAAACAACAAGTCGTCACTTCGGTTAATACACCGACTAAAAGACAAAAGTTTATCTTCTGCGATCCTGAGGTATATCAATTACACTTTCTTCCTTTTACATTTTATCAACTTACCTATCGATAATTCCTTCATAACTAACAGGGATCGCAAGTTGAGGATATCACATTCAACAATGATATCCCAAGAATTGGAGACATCTTATAGCCGTGTCAGAAATATATCATTTCTAATGCGATTGTCAAATCAATTCACCCTCAGTACCAAACGAAAAATTTGAAGATACAATGGATTATCACGAGTCGCACGGTCATTGAGCTTGTGACACAAGACGATGCAATCATCCCTATAAAATTCAACTTCACGCCTTTCCAAAGTCTTATGGATTATATGGACGAAAAGCAAAAATCTGTTGGTTAGATGCTTAATATATTTGTTCATACAGTCTTCAATAAACTTTTTCATTACTGATTACATTAATCTTTAACACATTATAGATATTTTAGCCGTCGTCATTGAAGTGTTGGAAAAAAAAAGAAATCATCAAAGACGGAAAAGTTTCAACTGTAAAAAAAAATTGTTATCATGAATAAAGAGTAATTCTCACTCTGTATCTTTGTTAACATTTTGTGTTAAAGGTAAAAAATTAACATTTTTTCGTAATATCTTGTTTTTTATTATGCAACAAACAATCATACTATCGCTTTGGAATTCTTTTGTTGAGAACGAGGGCCAGCAGATTACGAAATCACGTCACTCTCATCCAGTTATTGTTTGTACAAGGCTGAAAGTCAATTTCTTTAACGGTATTTTTTCCTTCCTCATAATAACACATCTTACTTTGTGCCTTTTTATTCTATCTTAAACATTCATTTTCAAATGTTAGGTGTTGCATTGTCAACGTGGTTCGACTCAGCAATCGTCGTTGACCCACCGATACACGAAGTTACGCATCTGAAAAATTGGTAATCCATTATGTTACTTACAACATTTCTAATATTTAGAAATTATAAACGAATTTTAAAATTTCTTTATATTTTCACCTATATAATTATTATGTTATAGGGCACAACTAAATAACAACGAGATCAGAAACCTCGTCAATGGACGATCTTACTTCAGATATAATCCTGATATATCTTCTGGATCTTGCCAAAATATCACGAAGATCATGTCTCTAGATTCTACCCCTAAAGTAATCCCATCTGCATATTCCAGTGAGATATTGAATTTAAAACTTCTTCTTCTGAACGTTCTTATCGGTTTTTCCCTAGATATCATAGATTGAAGCCAAAATTTCCTTCCAGCACATTTTGCAAAACTTCTGGTATATGGCATGCAACAAATGCTTCCGGTCTACAGCTGCTGCATGTGGAGTTCTCTTCACTTGTAATTACTGTAGAGAAAAACGAACAATAGATCCAAGGTTTCAGCCTTCTATTTGCAATCTTCCATTTGTTGCTTATTCCTTCCATTTGCATTTCGAAATTTTCACATCACTTTTTTACTTTCGTGTCACCTGCACTTCTTTTTCTCCCACACTCTTCCTTTTTTACTATTCTAATTTTATTGTACAGGTGTCTATAAGACATGGATTTGACCGACGATACCGGAACTTTCACAACTTTCACTTTCGGCGACCTCGCTGAGAAACTATTAAACTTCACCGCCGTTGAGACTATGAAATATTACAATGAGGTTATATTTTCCCTTCCTTCTTTCATCTACATTTCCAATTTAATCAGCCCCAAATTTCTTCATGTACTTATTTCACTGTCAATGGAGATTTTTTGTTTTCCCTTATAAAAACATGGATCTCCCGTTAGAGAAAATGCACGCATAATTGAAAACTGATACCTTTCTTCTCCACGTGAAGCCAGCAAACATTCAGTCTTCATTTAGGGTGCAACGATTTACTGTTGTTTACTGCCACAAAATTGATGCTCATGAACTACAACAGACTTCACTTTCACCCATCCTAGGTCTTTTTTTTTCCTCCTTGATTTTGATTTTATCTATAACATCGTCTTTTATTATTTCTGTATGTTCCATTTAGTTTGCAATGATCTCCCCTTATATTACTTGCTTAATATATGCTGATTTCTGATATTTTCAAAAAAAATCCTGAATCTTCTTCATCAGCAAAACAATGCCTTGAAAAAAGATTCTCCGATGCTGAATACAACTCGTCGTCATAAATGGATAAGCCGATCAATAGCACCGAATGTACGTCACAATCAAACGCACAATCCACTACAGGCACTCGTCGTAATACGAAAAAACGCAGATTCTCATGAACTTTTAATGTCACATTATGGTGTCTTTTGAATGATTTCAGACAATTTACAAGTTAATCTACCTCTGGTTTAAGGTTTCATTTTCAATTGGTCATTTTAAATATCTTCTTATCTTTGTCTTTCCACTTTGTCTTACTTTTCTCTCTGCGATTTTTCTTATTGTTGTCTCTCCGCTTTGTCTTACTGTTGCCTTTGCAAGTCGTCTTACGTTCACTTCTGTACTTCGTCTTAGTTTGACTACTACTTCCATCCCACTTTCGCTTTCGCTGCTTCATCTCATTTTCTATTCGTCTTAGTTTTCTTTACCCTTACCAATATGGTTCATCACTTTCTAATGTTATTGTTATTTGCAATATCGGTTTCTAATTATTTTATCATGATTATTAAATTCATTATTATTATTCAACTTCATTCATATATTCGTGTTTTTTATATAATCATAATAACGGTTCATCGCATATTTGTTTTTATTAATATAAGCCAAAATTTAATTATACCTAATAGGAATAATACTATTTACATAAATATATTAAATAATACGAATCACTAATATATATATTTCTTATTATATTTACATATATAATCATAATAACATTTCATCGCATATTTGTAACTCTGTATTTCTTTCTATTTTCTATTTTATTATTGTAACTTTGATATGAATTTTCATAATTATTTATTAAAATTAGTCATTCATCTACTAATTTTCATGTTAATATATTAAGTAATATGAATCACTAATATATATATATATATTCCTTATTATATTTACACATATAATCATAATAACATTTCATCGCATATTTGTTTTTATTCATATAATTATTATCTTCATATAACCGCTTCATCTTAATTTTCTCTCCGCGCTTTCCCTTCATTTGGCTTCTCCACTTCGTCTTACTTTTGGCATTGCACGCGCTTCGTCTTATTTTTGCCTCTCCGCTTCGTCTTATTTATGTCTTTGCACTTCCTTTTGGTATTCTCTCGACGATTCGTCTTATTGTTCCTTCTCCGCTTCGTCTTACTTTTGCCTTTGGACCTTGTCTGACTTTTCTATCCGCACTTCATATATAAGTGTTTACGAAACCACAAATATAATAAAGAGATATTTCGTCTTACTTATACCTTTACACGTCGTCTTACTTCTGTCTCCGCGCTTTGTCTTACTTTGATTTTCACTTCGTCCTAGTTTGACTTTTGGTTCCGTCTAACTTTCGCTTTCACTGCTTCCTCTCATTCTCTCTTCATCTTAGTTTTCTTCACCCTTACCAATATGGTTCATCACGTTCTAATACTATTGTTATTTGTAAAATCATTTCTTCTTTTTTTATCATAATAATTCAATTCCTTGTTATTATCATTATTATTATTCAACTTGATCCATATATTCGTGTTTTTATTTTTATTATTGTCAAATTTCTATTATATCTACTCTCGTCTTACTTTCGCCTCTGCCCTACGCCTTATTCTCCTCTTCGCACTTCGTCTTACTTTTCTCTCCGTGATTCGTCTTTTTTTTTGCTTCTCCTCTTCATCTTACTTTCGCACTTGCACATGGGCTTACTTTTCTCCCTGTGCTTCGTCTTAATTTGACTTTCCTCTCGTCCTAGTTTGACTTCTGCTTCCCTCTCACTTTTGGTTCCGCTGGTTCGCATCATCTTCTCTTCGTCTTACTTTTCTTTAGCCTTACCGATATAGTTCATCACTTTCTAATATTATTATAAGCAAAATCAATTTCTGATTATGTTTATCGTCTGCTTTTTTTCGTCTGCTTTTCTTCCGTCTTCTTTTCTTCCGTCTGCTTTTCTTCCGTCTGCTTTTCTTACGTCTGCTTTTCTTCCGTCTTCTGCTTTTCTTGCGTCTGCTTTTCTTCTTCTGCTTTTCTTCCGTCTTCTTTTCTTCCGTCTGCTTTTCTTCGTCTACTTTTCTTCGTCTGCATTTCTTCCGTCTGCTTTTCTTGCATTTGCTTTTCTTTTGTCTGCTTTTCTTCTTCTGCTTTTCTTCCGTCTATTTTTCTTCCATTTGCTTTTCTTGCGTCTGCTTTTCTTCGTCTACTTTCATTGTCTGTTTTTTAATATAACTTCTGCTTTTGGCTTCCATTTGATTTTCATTATTATTTGTACTTCATCAAAATCATTTATGTAAAGTCATTTTGACTTAACAACCTCCCCCTTTTTTTATGATAACAAATAATCATACAAGTAAGATGAGATGAAAAACTGTAAAAAAAAATGTACAAATGAGAAATAAGTGTTGGATCGGAAAAAGAAAACATGCTTTGTTTAGAAAAACGGTAGATTTCAAAACTTTTAAGAAATCATTACTTACAGCGGAAGCAACAAATCCAAATCAACATGCCAATCCATACATGATATGGTATAAGGATAATAAAATATAAACAAGATCAGGAGTATTACCGACTCTTTCGCTACAGCTTTAAATCCTCGCTGTGCTATCTTCTCTTTCTTCGTGTATCCAAATCCTTTGCCTTTGACTCTTTTCCTTTAACAATCTACTTTCTCCTTGTTGTAGTATCCTCAACCAATTAGATTTACCACCTGTTCTTCAAGGACAATTAGGTTAACAAAATCCTTTGGTGGGAAAGGAGAAGAAATGTTTGGAGGAGATTTTCTTAGAAGAAGAAGAAGCAAAATTGAAAACTCTTTCAATTGGTATTTTCGATTCTCTCTTTCATGAAAGGAGAGAAGGTGTAAAGAACATGCAAGAACTCTTTCTTGCCTACCAATTTCGTATATCCATGGATGGAAAGAGAGAGAGGCATCAAATGCATCACTTCTTTCATTAATCACTCATAAAATAGCCAATAAATGAGATTATCTTCATTTATCTTTATGATGGCTATTTGAAAAGACCATAACCTAAAATTCAATACCCAATTTCGGTTTTTCCAAGAAGAAAGAAGGAAGATGGTCCATCTAATGTACATCTTTCATCTTTAATCCAATGAATGCAAATAGGTTACAAGCCAACATTAAAAGACAACCATTAAACCATTTAATGGTAAGTTCATAACTCCATTTAATGATGATTAACCATAATAAAGACCATCTTTATTTAGCATTTTAATGAAAAATGTGTGGTTACACATTTAACCTAGGAATAACCGAAATTGCTATCTTCTTCTTTAAAAAAAATTTAATATAATTAATCTAATTAATTACATTAAACCAAAAACCAAGCCCATTACTAAATGTACATTTGGGCTTCTTTAATTAGACCAAGCCCAAGATTCAATTATGGGCTTCTAATTAACCTCCATTTATATTTCTTACTTAGCTTGATAACCTTCCTTAAAGCCAAGTGGGTAATCTTATTGGACTTTGATAACTCAAACTCCAATAAGCCCAGAATTAATTCAATCTCATTGGAATTAATTCTAGCTTATTAACTAAATGTCATTCCACTAAAGACAATTAGTTGAACTCTTGAATTATTAACTATTATGAGAATATATCCAATTGCAAACCTTATTTAGAACCTTATTATAGCCATTCGCATAACAAAGGGTAAAATTACCGTTTTGCCCTTATGTTGGTTTTTGCTTCTAGATCTCTCATTTTACTTTATATGGTGATTAACACAAAAGATCTCATCTCAATGTTAAGATTTGATGGGTAGCTAGTCCATCAAACTACTGGCGTCAGTTTAATCACCAAATCTCCTTAAAACATCTAGAAGCGATGATAACACTATAAACTATTTATTTGAGTTAATGTTCCCTAATACATGTTTCAATTAATAATTCCAACATGCAGGCACTGGATTAATACTCTGTAAAAATCCATTCTGATCATATCAAGAATTATAATGAAACATATATGAGTTCACCACTCATCAAGATTATGGTTCATAATAAGCGAATACTTAAGTTGTATGTTTTAAGATTAAAGTAACGGCCCACTTTATTCTTGAAAACATACTTGATTCCAGATTCATTTAATAGTGTCATTATCGATAGTCAACTACTATCATGATATGAAACTCATCATTCCCTTGAAGTAAACTCCTTTACTTGTATGGAGATAAATCGCAACACTACAGTCTAAACCATAATCAAGCGATCAACTTGATTATTCAACTGTGAATCAATTAATTCAGATTCTAATAATATACATGTTTCTCATACATCTCTATGTATATGTATATTACTTACAAAAGAATCTTGGTACCTTATGACCAGATTTATAACGCTCATACAGATAAAACCAAACTCTTTTGTTTTATTAATAATAAATATTTTCATTACAAAACTGTAACTGAAGAAGATAAAGTTACATGTAAATACACTTACTTTCCAGGGCACTATATTTACATAACTCCAACAATCTCCCACTTGCCCTAAAGTAAGATTGACATATCCCTCATTCTCATCCCTTCTAGGTGACCCTTAAAGCTCTTTTGAGTCAATGTCTTTATGAACGGATCAGCAAGGTTTTGCTCGGTGGGAATCTTTACCACATCCACTTCTCCACGTTGTATTATCTCCCTTATAAGATGATACTTTTGCTCAAAGTGTTTGGCAACTTTATGGTTCCGAGGTTTTTTAGAATTAGCCACTGCCCCACTATTTCCGCCTCTAGAACTACCTCCAAATCATTTAGGAACTTCCGGAGCCAGACTGCTTCCTTTGCTGCTTCACAAGCAACAACATACTAAGCCTCCATAGTCGAATCAGCAATACAAGATTGCTTGACACTCCTCCAAACTATGGCTCCACCTCCTAAAGTAAATATAGAACCAGAAGTTGATTTCTTTGAATAGACATCTGATTGGAAATCAGAATCCGTATATCCTGTCAGAATAAGATTACTTGTTGGACCTCGATTTTTGAGTAAAAATAAGAAATATTCAAAAGTGGATGAGTTGATTGAAATGAAGTTAAATAGCAATAAGTAAAAAGAGAAAGTGTGAAAATATGAGAAATTGTGAAATAGTTGACTTTTTGGCCTTTGAGAGTTGACTTTTGACTTAGTCAAAATTGGATAAAATGATCTACATGAAACTTGTAGTTTATGTCAAGAGCTTTCTGTAGCCATAAAGTTTGATATTTTTCGATATCGAAAGTGAGAGTTATGATCAATCAAAGTTCGCTTGAAGTTTGACTTTTTGACGAAAAAGTTGACTTTTTGATTTAGGTAAAATTCGAGAAAATGATCAACATAAAAATTGTAGCCTCTGTCGAGAGCTTTTTGTGGATATAAAGTTTGCAATTTTTCGATATCGGGGCTAGGAATTATGAGCGATTAAAAATTGGAAGTCATTTAGGAAAAGCTGTTTTGGACATAATCTTTGATTGAGTTTTCAACCTCTTTTGAGACCTAATTTGATTTTGAGTTCTTCAGGGAAGTTGTAGAGCTTCCTCTGATCTTTTTATTGACACCAAATTTGTCAAATTCCGAGTTCGGGATCGAGAGATATGATTTTTGAAATGTTCGGTTTTGAAGTTCTGCTACTTTGTTTTTAATCCGATCCCTTTTGTAATCTTTTGCTTATAATTCCTTCGTCCGACCTCCGATTTATTTGATTCTCGAAGCGTTGGATTCCTAAGACAATTATGTTCATTTTTATGAAGAATTATGATTTTTAGGAGATTCAATGGAAAGAGATTGATTGAACCAAAGTAAGAGATTTGGTTATAGGTTATAAGTTGGATAATTTTCTGAACATGGTTCAGTATTTTGCGATTTTCGGGAGCTGTACAACTGCGATTGAGTTGATTCTTGAGGGAAAATAAAGTTAAGATATAGGGATACAACTCTTGTGAAGGGATAGAAATTTAATTTCATCCCTAAGATTGTTAATTTCTGGACTGAAGTTATGTTAATGTTCAGTCTCGGATTTTGTGAAGGTCTGATAGTATTTCGGCTATAACTTCTTCGTTTCTAATCCGAATTGAGCGTGGTTGGTGGCGTTGGATTCGTATGATCTAGAGGAATAATTTTCAAGAAGAAATTTTGTCCAAATTATTTCTTTTAGATGCTTGAAAACAGAACGCAAATAGTCAGTTTTTCAAGTTCCTGCAGGGGCAATTTTGGGAAATAGGCAAATAAGTGAGGGTAACTTCGTCATTTTGGTACCATTTTAAGTGACATGGCAGAAACACCATAGGAGATGTCGTTTTACCCATTTAATACAGCAGAAGATTCACGAAAAATGAAGAGAAAGGAAGAAGAAACTTTGGAGAAGAGAAGAGAGAAGATATGTTCGGCCATGAGAAGGAGGAAGAGAGGAGAGAAAAAGCTTGGAGTTTTGAGTTTCTACCATGATATTTTCGTGATTTCTACATAGAAAAGAAGGAAGAAGATGAAAGCTTCATCTTAGAGCAAGAAAATTCGAAATTTGAGAAGATGAAGGTAAGAGATGAACCTTGATCTTTGAGTTGTTCTTGAATCCTTGGTTTAGATCTATGGAAAATGTTATGGGTTTGTTAATTCCATGATAAATTTTAGGAGATTTCATGTTAGATTGATTTAATTTTGGTTATGAATGGGTTAGGGTTTTTCGTCATGAATTTGGGGATTTTGGAATTTTGGAAGTGTATTGATTTAGAAAGTTTGGAATTATGATGAGTATGGGGTTTCTATAGTTCATTTTAGTCCTTATGTTTTTGTGATTTTGAAATTGGTGATTTTGGTTTAGGAACCTTTAGCTTGGATGAAGGAAAGAAGTAATGGAGGAATTGAAACTTTGGAAAAGTTTCTAGCAAGAAAATGAGGTGGGTATCATATTTATTTTGGAATTATAAACTTTATGTGTGTTCTTTGGAATTCAAGAAAGTGAAAGGATTTTTTAAGTCATCGCTTTAAATATTTTGATGAAATTGAACAATTGATTGTTCAATGTAGAAGAGAAATATTTGAAAATGGATAGTTTATATTTTAGAATCTGAATTTTCTGATTTCAATGCTTTTGAAATTGAATAGCAAATATTGTTTATGTTTGAATGTATTTATTTTGAATCATAAGTTTTGTAGGAGTTTAAAAAAATCAAAATCAAGAATGAGAAATGTTTTGAAAATTATTGTTTATTTGGGAAAAGCAAGAAGAGGATAAAAGATTTGTAAATTGATGTTTTAGAAATAATTTGATAAATGATTCCAAACAATTGACTAATTATGAAAAATTGTTGCATTTATTGAGTTTGGAAGTTTAATTAAGAAATTTTATTACTATCTAACTAAATTAACAAAGTTGTTTAAAGTAAATGTTTTGTTTACTAGAGATATTGCTAAAAGTGTTTGGTTAAGTGAATGAAAATGTATCGATTTTTGCATTATTTGATTTTTAAGTGATTTGATAAAAATTTAAAAAGGAAAGTATCGACTTTTTATTTATTTTCAAATGGGTTTAAAAATTGGTACAAGTCTTGAATGATTGATAAGTTAGGAAATGTTGTATTCTTTAATCTTGAAAATTGAGAAATTCTTTGGGTTTGAATTTACTCCTTTTGAAAGAAATTATGGTTTCCGAATTTGTTTGAAAGTGTTTATACAATATTGGTTATGGAAAAGTTTGGAAAAAAATGAGGACTTTTCAAATATTGTTAGAATGTCTTTTATAGAAAATGTTTAAACAACTTAGGATTTCCGAATTCTTTCGGCATTGGTTACAAAATAGTGTTTATAAAAGTGTTTGAAAAATTTACGATTTCTCGAACTTGTTTTTTAAAAAAAATGTTTGACAAAGTTGTGTTTGAAATTGTTAGAAAATAAAGGTTACTTAAATGTTGAAAAGAACGATTTTCGAAAAGCGTTTGGAATTGTGTAGAAATGTTGAGAGTTTTTGATTCCAAAAAAATGCTTTTGAAATTGTTTAGAAAATATGGTTTAAGTATATAAGTGTTTGACAATTATGATTTTCGAAAGCTTTTGAAAGTGTTATAAAAATACCGTTTGAAATTATGATAAACATATCGTTTATAAAAGTGTTTGATAATTATGATTTCCGATATATTGGGATTGATTGATAAAGTACATTGCGATTTCTGATTTTTTTTTTTTGAATTGAAAATCTTGATTTCTGAATGAGCAATGATTTTTACGAAGTTATTAGTCATCATGTTTTGAATTTTATAAGGAATGGCTACCATGAGTGAAATCAATGTTATGAATGATTTGATGAGATTTGATGCGATTTTCGAGTTAAAATTGTTTTAATGATTTGATAAAGTATCAAAGGTGTGGCATACTTTGTTACGAATTGTGTGAATTGATTGAGGTTTTGATTGTCATGAGCTGGTGATGGATTGTGATTATATTTTGTTTGTCCGATGACAAATATATGGAGAATTGTAATATGCATGTATGTGATATGCGAGTTATGTGAAGTTTGAAAATCAAGCTTTTGAAATGTGCCTTCGGGCAATTTGATTTTTGATGTATGATATGTGTTATGTGGGTTTGGGTTAGGTCCCTTAAGTTGAGTCAGTGCACTGGTCTCGTGTTAAAAGCCTTCTCCTGGCTGCCCGCAAGTGGCTTAGGAGCTCCAAATTTCGGACTCCCCTCTGTTTACGACTGCACAGAACCGCTATGCGGGAACGTGCAATTCGTTATGTTAGGACCTACTCAAACCATTTAATGTGTTTTGTGTTTTGTGTTGGATGTCGCGGTATAACCCAAGAAACACACGTCATGAAAGATAACTCGCAAACACCTACGGGTGGGGTGTGGGGTCCAACATCAAACCATTCTGTTATGTTATATGTTTTTTTAATTTTGTTTATGTACGTGACACTTCTTTTATGTGATGCATTCATATTTAAAATTGTGCATGATTTGTGAAAAGTTTGAGAATTTGAGAAATGAGAGTGATTTGTCAATCATGAAATTTCGGAAACTGTTTATGAATGTTTTGAAATAAATGAAGATCTTGAGAATAATCTTAGAAAATGTTGATGAAGGTTTATGAATGTCTTGAAAAGTTTGAAAATGAGTTTTTGAATAAAATTTCCGAATGGGAAAGGTTTGAAAAGTTTTAAAAGACAATTTTCGCTTATGTTTCATTAATAAATATGTTACCCGTTGAGCTGTCAAGCTCACCCCCCTTTCATCCCCATCTCCAAGTTTCGAGCAGGAGATCGGATGAATGCGGTCAAGACGTCAGTTTGACATTTATATGTTTTTGTAATTTGTATATGGCTTGGAATGCCACTTATGCGTATGAAGTATTTAGTTCTTGATGTATTCGAATTTATGTATGATTATGGATATGGGATTATGTAAGTAGATCATGGTAGTTTATATGAATATGAGTGGTTTGAATCGAATTATGAATTGGTTTTTTGATTTTATGATATGTGTAAATAAGGTTATTTATGATGATGGAATTGGATTGAGAATTATTGAAGTGTTAGGTAGATGTGTGTTCTCACGACGTTAGGATGCTTGGACGGAGGTCCGATGACTCGTATGATTGGTTGAGATTATAGAAGTGTGTTTTTGATTTGCAGAAATTTTTTGGGCTGTCAAAATACAGCCGTTATGCTGCCCGATTTTCAGGAAAATCGGGTTATGGCAAAGTTATAATAAGAATGAGATTTTTAAGATGGGATTAAGATCTGCACGATTAAAAGTGAATTGAGCTTATGGAAAAAGGTTAGTGAGTTTGGAATGGTTAAATTTCCAAATGGGAAATTGTATTGTTTTGAGTTGTAGGAGTTTGATTAAAGAGAAAAGGAATGATTAATAAGAATGAAATAAAAAAATAAAAAAAATTAGACCGGATTTGGAATGTCTTAGTGTTTCCAACGCGATCAGTTTGTTATGCTTCGTGTTTGAAACGGATGTCGATGTTGGTTTCAGTTTGACTATTTCGCTTGTCTCCGCTTTGTTACTCGTATTCCAATTCGCGACTTTCCGCACTTTGTTTCACTTTTTCGTTTCCGTTTTTCGGTTGGGATCCGGTTCCCGGATCGGGTCCCAACATTACTTCCAGAGTAAACAAGCATTAAGTTCTTCGTCCTACGAAGATACTTAAGTATACACTTAACCGCAGTCCAATGTTCCATTCCTGGATTGGACTGAAATCCGCTTACCAATCCCACTGCGTAATAGATATCTGGTCTAGTGCACAGCATTGCATGCATCAAACTACCAACTGCCGAAGCATATGGAATGTTACGCATGCGTTCAACCTCCTCTTGGGTTTTAGATGCTTGTTCCTTTGAAAGTTTGATTCCATGTCTAGTAGCAGTAAAACCCCTCTTGGAATCTTGCATGGCAAACTTATTGAGCATATTCTCAATGTAGGTTAGTTGAGACAAAGCTATCTGCTTGTTCTTTCGATCCCTTATAAGTTTGATCCCTAGAACATAGGTAGCCTCTCCCAAATCCTTCATTGAAAACTCTTCATTCAGCCATCCCTTAACCGCGGATAACATTCCCACATCATTCCCATTGAGCAGAATGTCATCAACATACAGGATTAGGAAAGTAACCTTACCTTCTTGTATTTTTTTATAAACACAAGGCTCATCTAGGTTTTGTATGAACCCATAGGTTTTGATAGCCTTATCAAACCTAATGTTCCAAGACCTAGATGCTTGATTAAGTCCATAAATGGACCTTTGCAACTTGCAAACCTTATGCTCATTACCTGGATCAATGAATCCTTCTGGTTGGGCCATATAAATGGTCTCCTCAAGATCCCCATTAAGAAATGCGATCTTGACATCTATTTGCTATATTTCATGTTAGTCCGAGATGGCAATTAAGCCTTCTCCTAAACCCAGATACCTATCTAGCTGTCTCACAACCCTCCCACTACGTCTAGGCACACCTTGATGTTCAGGTTGCACTTCTGATTCAACTCTTGAATCCATTTCGACATCTTGTTCTGTCATATCCAAAACAACTCTTGGTTTGGATGAAATAGCTAACTCCTTTAGTACTACTTCACTTTTTCCGTTGTGATTTTTCACAAACTCTTCCTCTAAGAAGGTTGCATTTGTCAACACAAATACCTTCTTATCATGAGAACTATAAAAATAGTACCCTCGAGTTCCCGTAGTGTTGGAACCCGAATTTTTGGTGAAAATTAGAATATTAAAATGATTTTAAATGAGAAAGAAATTGGTGAGACAATTTATGAATTTAAAGAAATTTGATGAAAAAAAATTATGAGAAAAGAATTGTTTAATTTTGAGGACTTTGATATTTGAGTGAACTTATATGAATTATGAGAAGAAAGTGGATTAGTTGATTGAAATGAAGTTAAATAGCAAGAATTAAAAAGAAAAAGTGTGAAAATTTGAAGAATTTAGAAAGTTTGACTTTGGGGATGAATAGTGATTAAATGATTGACTTGAGAGTTGACTTTTTGTTTGAGTCAAAATTTGAGAAAACGATCTTCTGGAAACTTGTAGTTTATGTTAAGAGCTTTTCGTAGACATAAAGTTTAATATTTTTCGATATCGGGAGTGAGAGTTATGATCAGTCAAAGTTCGTTTGAAGTTTGACTTTGAGGAAAAAGTTGACTTTTTAATTGAGGCAAAATCTGAGAAAATGATCTACATGAAACTTGTAGCCTCTTTCGAGAGTTTTTCGTGGACATAAAGTTTGTTATTTTTCGATGTCGGAATTAAGAGATATGATTTTTGGAAAATTCAGTTATAAGTGGGTATTTAAGGTTTTGTAAATTTTGCTTGAACTCCGACCCTTTTGCAATCTTTTGTTATAAATCTTTCGTTCGACATCCGATTGACTTGATTTTCGAAACGTTGGATTCCTAAGACAATTAATGTCATTTTATTGAAGAATTATGAATTTTGGGAGATTGAATTGAAGGTGATTGATTTTAATCAAGTGAGTTGAGAAAGTTTCCGAACATGGTTCGGTATTTTGCGAAATTCGGGAGCTGTGGAGATCCAATTGAGTCGATTCTTGAGGTTAAATAAAGTTAAGATATGGGACTTCAATTATGTGAAGGGCTCGAATTTTAATTTAGTCCCTAAGGTCATTAATTTTTTTGTGGGGTCCAACACTAAACCACTTGACGTGTTATGTGATTTTGCTTTGTTTATGTTGTGATGTATTATGACGTGATGCATTCATATTTGAAATTGTACATGAGAAATGAAAAAGTAAATGTTTATGAATACTTTGAAACAAATGAAGATTTAGAAATTTTAGAAAATGTTGATGAAGGTTTATGAATGTTTTGAAAGGTTTTAAAATGAATGTTTGGATAAATTTCCAAATGGGAAATGTTTGAAAAGTTTTAAAGGACACTTTTCGCTTATTGTTCAATTTATAAATATGTTATCCACGAGCTTAGTGCTCACCCCCCTTTCATCCCCAATCTTCGTGTTTTTAAGCAGGAGAATGATGGAAGACGAGCAATGTTTGTATTTATGTGTAAAGTTCGATGTTCGTATTGGATTTTATGGATGGTTAGAAAACCAGAAAAAGTGTATTTAGTCCGAATGTAGAGAATGTGTTATGAATTCTGGATGTATGTATTTGAGTTAGGTTGTGGAATTGAATATGTGTATGATTATGGATTTATTTACCAAATTGCATTTGCGTATGGATTTGGATATGAATGGGATTGATTGAGATTTTGTATGATCAATTGAGAATTTATGAAGTGTTAGGTTTAGATGTGCGTTCCTGCTGGTGTTATGGATTCCGGACGGGAGGGTCCGATGATGATTTGTGTTGTTGGGTTGTGATATTAGAAGTGTTTTTACCTTTGCAGAAATTTTTGGGCTGTCAAACTACAACCGTTATGCTGCCCGATTTTCGGTAAAAATCGGGTTAAGATAAGAATAAGAATTAAGAAGTTAGTTTGGTAAATATGAGATTTGTGTGATTAAGACAAATTATATGAATTGAGTGTTATATGAGGATAAATTTCCAAAAAGGAAATTGTATGGATTGATTATGATTTGAATGTGATTGAGTAAAGAGAAAAGGAGTGAATAAGAGAAAAAAAAATTTATACCGGATTTCGGTTCGGTTAGTCGAGGTAATCCAACGCGATAAGTTATCTATACTTTGTGTTTCTCCGAGATGTCGGACATTCGTTTTCCGATTCGCTGCGATTTGTGTGAGCACTTGTCTCCGCTTTGTTATTTGCATTCCGATTCGCGATTTTCCGCTTTGAGTTTGTTTCGTTCCGCTATGAATTTGACAAGAAATCTGTTGCTTTCGATTTTTTTCGTGTCCGTTCTGCTTTTTCGGTTGGGATCTGGTTCCCGGATCGGGTCCCAACATTTATGGTATCAGAGGCCAGTACTTTGGTCTTAACTGGGCATAAAAGATTGATGAGAGTGTAGGATAAAAATTGAATTTGTGAGAATGTCAGAGCCCATTATTATGATCATACTTGGGCATTATGGTTATTAAGAATGAATTTAGTGATTGTCTGAGTGAGTGAGGTTAAGAACTTTGATTGATTTTGGGTGTGTGTAAATGAACTTGAGATTTGAAGTTCATGCTGGCGATTTGATTTTGTACATGCAATTATGAGATGAGATTAAGGTTAAGAATTATGTTTGATTTAGGTTTATGATTATGAATTTGAGATTAGAATTTCTTGGTGAATTGGGAAGAACCTAATTGATTGTTTGATTTAGATGGATTATGAAAATGGAAATTTAGATTTGAATTACATGATGAATTTAGAGGCATTGATTTCGAATATGCATATGTGAGATGAAAATTTTGAAGAATGAGATAAATTGATAGAGAAATGTGTATAGAAATTCAAAGGGTTAAGTGAAATGGTGATTTTGGTCTATATGAAGAGTCATTACGATGTGGACCATTGACTTGTTCCAAATGTTAAGGAAAAATGTGAGTTTGATATGATTTTGGATGGAGTAATTGATTCAAGAATTGAGAAATTATGAAGAGATTGAGAAAATATTATGAGAAGGAATTAGATACTAAATATTATGTTTAAGTGTGAATTTCGAGGACTAAATTCTTTTAAGAGGGGAGAAATGTTGGACCCCAATTTTGGTGAAAATTAGAATATTAAAATGATTTTAAATGAGAAAGAAATTGGTGAGACAATTTATGAATTTAAGGAAATTTGATGAAAAAAAAATTATGAGAAAAGAATTGTTTAATTTTGAGGACTTTGATATTTGAGTGAACTTATATGGATTATGAGAAGAAAGTGGATGAGTTGATTGAAATAAAGTTAAATAGCAAGAATTAAAAAAAAAGTGTAAAAATTTGAAGAATTTAGAAAGTTTGACTTTGGGGATGAATAGTGATTAAATGGTTGACTTGAGAGTTGACTTTTTGTTTGAGTCAAAATTTGAGAAAATGATCTTCTGGAAACTTGTAGTTTATGTTAAGAGCTTTTCGTAGACATAAAGTTTGATATTTTTCGATATCGGGAGTGAGAGTTATGATCAGTCAAAGTTCGTTTGAAATTTGACTTTGAGGAAAAAAGTTGACTTTTTAATTGAGGCAAAATCCGAAAAAATGATCTACATGAAACTTGTAGCCTCTGTCGAGAGTTTTTCGTGGACATAAAGTTTGCTATTTTTCGATGTCGGAATTAAGAGATATGATTTTTGGAAAATTCAGTTATAAGTGGATATTTAAGGTTTTGTAAATTTTGCTTGAACTCCGACCTTTTTGCAATCTTTTGTTATAAATCTTTCGTCCGACATCCGATTGACTTGATTTTCAAAGCGTTGGATTCCTAAGACAATTAATGTCATTTTATTGAAGAATTATGAATTTTGGGAGACTGAATTGAAGGTGATTGATTTTAATCAAGTGAGTTGAGAAAGTTTCCTAACATGGTTCGGTATTTTGCGAAATTCGGGAGCTGTGGAGATCCGATTGAGTCGATTCTTGAGGTTAAATAAAGTTAAGATATGGGACTTCAATTATGTGAAGGGCTCGAATTTTAATTTAGTCCCTAAGGTCATTATTGTTTTTTTTTTAATCAAAGTAGGGTTAATGTTTAATTTCGGATTTTTTGCTGGTCCGATAGTATTTCGCCCATAACTTCTTCGTTTTAGATCCAAATTGAGCGCCGTCAGTTGCGTTGGATTTGTATGATCGAGAGGATCAATTCTCTAGAAGGAAGTTTGAACAAATTCCTTCAAATTGATAGTGCGAATCAAACCGCAAGTAAGCATGACTTTAAGCTTTGAATGGAGGAGTAATATGGTCATTTGACCTTTCAGCAATCATATAGATATATATATATAATTAATTAATTGGGAATTAATTAATGAATATATATATATGTGCGTGGATCACGTTGATAAGCATAATGAAGCTAAATTGACTTAGTCAAATGTCATGATTTAAGTAAATTTTTTAATGGTTCTTAAGCCTACCAACGTGGAAGCATCCTATGGCATCTTGAAAAGTTACAAATATATATAAGAGACAAGATAGTAGTGAGTAGTCGTATGGGTGAGTGAAAGTGGACGAAAATTGCACATAAGAAAGGATTGTGATGCTTTGTCGTTTTACACATTAGTTAAGTTAAAAAAGTGAAGTCTTAGGTGATTGTTCTAGAACCCACCGAAACTCTAAGCAAAAGAGAGAAGCTTGTCAACTTTTCAAAGGAGAAAAAGGAGAGGGACATTCGGCCATCAAAGAAGAGAGAAGCAAAGATGAAGGTGTCGAAATTGCAAATGCAAAGAAGAGAAGAGAAGTTTCGGCCAAGCTAGGTTGGAGAAGAAGAAGAAGAAGAAGAGAAGAGTGATGTCGTGGGTCATTCCTCTAAGGTAGGGATTTCGAAATTTTGTCATTTTCTTGTTAGGGTTTTATGTTTCTTACTTAATCCTAGTGATCTGAAGAATGATTTATCAAGAAAGAAAAGAAGAAACAAGGATTATGAAAGTGGAAAAAAAAAAACAGATTTGCGTGGGTTCTTATAGGTTAGAGGATGTTTGAAAATTGTTGGTTTTATTGTTAGGATTTGTGTCTTTCTTGCTTAAATGGTTATTCGAGGAGTTCTTTGAGTTGAGAGAGTGAATAAAGTAAAAAGAAAAAAATGGAAGAAAAATCAGCATACGTGGGTTCCATATAAGCATGAAAATTTCTGAATTTTGTTGGTTATTTGGATAAGTTTTGATGTTAATTGCTTAGATAAGGTTTGGGTATGGTTAGGTTGTTTGAAATTCAAGTTTTTCCAAGCCTTGAAAAAAAATTCCAGCATAGTTTATGTTTGTTAATTCATGGTTTATGTTATCATGGTGGTTTGAATGAATGATTGGTAAAGGAAAAAGAATGAAAGCAAGCGGGCTTTGTAGTCTAGAGTTAAATTAAAAGATGGAAATTGGGTCTTGTCATCTTTATATGTTAAGATATGAATAAGAATGAATGAGGATTAGGAAGCATATATATGTGTTTTTAAGGCCTTGGGTTATTAAAGTGGGCTAAGTATAAATCGGTAGCTTGTAAAGGAAAGTTAAGTGATTAAAAGACAAAACCTTAAGTTAGAGGAGAAGGAAGCTTGGGCTTAAGCCCACTTAAGCATTAAGTTAGTGCATGAAATGAAAATAAAAGGAAAAGGAAGAAAAGAGGTAACGTTTTCATGAAAACAAAAAAAATCTGATTTTGTGAGTTTCATATAGGCATGAAGAGTTTCGAATTTTTGTTGGCTATTGATCTAGGTTTTGATGCGAATGGTGTAGATAAGGTATAAGTGAAATAATGTAAGTTTAAATCCAAGTTTTACATTCTTGAAAAAAAATTCCAGCATTGGCTATCCTTGGTTAATTAGACTTTGTATGCTTGATGAAGTTTTATTGTCGTTGGAGAGTGATTTGTGTAGAAAAGAAAGGAAAGAAGACGAGTAATGAAAATTTGGGAAAATTTCAGCATGTGTGGATGGCCCTCGGGTTTAGGATTTTTGAAAATAATGGATTAAATTGAGAGAAGTTATGGTTGGTATAGCTTAGGAAAGGTGTAGGAAAGATTAGGTTAGCTTAAAGTCAAGTTTTTATATGCTTGGAAAATTTTCAGCATTTGATCTTGTATTAATTGGGACTTTTATGCTTTGATTAAGGCATTGAGAAGCCATTGGAAGTAGGGGAAAAGCAATTGGACCAATCCAAGATGCTAGCAAGGAAATTCAGGTGGGTAGTATATTTATAAATGTTGGGACCCGATCCGGGAACCGGATCCCAACCGAAAAAGCAGAACGGACACGAACAGAATCGAAAGCAACAGATTTCTTGTCGAATTCATAGCGGAACGAAACAAACGCAAAGCGGAAAATTGCGAATCGGAATGCAAATAACAAAGCGGAGACAAGTGCTCACACAAATCGCAGCGAATCAGAAAACGAATGTCCGACATCTCAGAGAAACACAAAGTATAGATAACTTATCGCGTTGGATTACCTCGACTAACCGAACCGATATCCAGTATAAAATTTTTTTCTCTTATTCACTCCTTTTCTCTTTACTCAATCACATTCAAATCATAATCAATCCATACAATTTCCTTTTTGGAAATTTATCCTCATATAACACTCAATTCATATAATTTGTCTTAATCACATAAATCTCATCTTTACCAAAATAACTTCTTAATTCTTATTCTTATCTTAACCCGATTTTTACCGAAAATCGCCAGATAATGTTGTATTTTGACACCCAAAATTTCGCAAAGGTAAAAACACTTCTAATATCACAACCCAACAACACAAATCATCATCGGACCCTCCCGTCCTAATCCATAACACCAAAGAGAACGCACATCTAAACCTAACACTTCATAAATTCTCAATTGATCATACAAAATCTCAATCAATCCCATTCATATCCAAATCCATACGCAAATGCAATTTGGTAAATAAATCCATAATCATACACATATTCAATTCCACAACCTAATTCAAATACATACATCCAGAATTCATAACACATTCTCTACATTCGGACTAAATACACTTTTTCTGGTTTTCTAACCATCCATAAAATCCAATACGAACATCGAACTTTACACATAAATACAAACATTGCTCGTCTTCCATCCGTTCTCCTGCTTAAAAACCTGAAGATTGGGGATGAAAGGGGGGTGAGTACTAAGCTCGTGGATAACATATTTATAAATTGAACAATAAACGAAAAACTCTCGACAGAGGCTACAAGTTTCATGTAGATCATTTTCTCAGATTTTGCCTCAATTAAAAAGTCAACTTTTTCCTCAAAGTCAAACTTCAAACGAACTTTGACTGATCATAACTCTCACTCCCGATATCGAAAAATATCAAACTTTATGTCTACGAAAAGCTCTTAACATAAACTACAAGTTTCTAGAAGATCGTTTTCTCAAATTTTGACTTAAACAAAAAGTCAACTCTCAAGTCAACCATTTAATCACTATTCATCCCCAAAGTCAAACTTTCTAAATTCTTCAAATTTTCACACTTTTTTTTTAATTCTTGCTATTTAACTTCATTTCAATCAACTCATCCACTTTCTTCTCATAATCCATATAAGTTCACTGAAATATCAAAGTCCTCAAAATTAAATAATTCTTTTCTCATAATTTTTTTTCATCAAATTTTCTTAAATTCATAAATTGTCTCACCAATTTCTTTCTCATTTAAAATCATTTTAATATTCTAATTTTCACCAAAAATTCGGGGTCCAACACGTAGGATATCCTACAAATAAACATAATTCTGACCTTGGTTCCACCTTTGTGGATTCAGGCTTTAGAATATGGGTTGGGCAGCCCCAAGTCCTCAAATGCCTCAACGAAGGCACTCGGCCAGTCCACAATTCCCTAGGTGTTTTAGGCACCGATTTAGAAGGAGCAAAGTTAAGAAGATATGTTGCCGTTTGTATGGCATATCTCCAGAACGATTCTGGAAGGCTAGCATAGGACATCATTGATCTTACCATTTCCAATAGAGTTCTATTTCTCCTCTTTGCTACACCATTCTGTTGAGGTGTACGAGGAGCTGACAAATTAGAAACAATTCCATTGTCAATTAAATATTGCTGGAACTCTCCAGATAAATACTCACCACCTCGTTCCAATCAAGTCGTTTTAATGGCTTGCCAAGTTGCTTCTCGGCTTCAAATTTTGAATTCTTTGAACTTTTCAAAAGATTCACTCTTTTTATGCATCAAATACAAATAGCCATGTCTTGAGTAATCATCTATAAAAATTATGAAATATTCATAACCTCCTCTAGCTTGTACATTCATGGGCCCACACACATCAGTATGTACCAAGTCCAATGTGGATTCAGATCTGCTTCCTTTAGAAGGAAATGAGGCTTTGGTCATTTTTCCTTCAATACAAGATTCACAGGTGGGTAATGGATCACTATCCAAGCCCATAAGGATCCCATCCTTTACTAGCCTGTCAAGTCTTTTCTGATTGATATGACCCATTCTTAAGTGCCACAAATACTTTGAATTAATGCTAGAGATTTTGGATTGTCTTGGTTTTATCAATTCTGTGGTGTTTAGTGAGCCTTTCATAGGTTCTATAAAAAACAATCCCTGTTTAGTTATCGCATCACAAATAAAATCCTTATTCTCATATATTAAAACAACATTTTCAAAATATAAGGAATAACTAGATTTTATTAGACAAAAAACAGAAATCATGTTCCTTACAATCATTGGCATGTAATAAACATCTTCCAAATATAACCTATGACCACTAGGAAAGTCCAAGATAACTACTCCCACTGATTCTACTTAAACATAGGAACTATCTGCTATCTTGACTTGAAACTGGCCTTTAGGTAGTCTTTTCCTTTGTTGGAACCCCTGCAAAGAATTACAAACATGGTTAGTGGCTCCTGAATCTAATATCCAAGAAGTAGATAAATCTGCCACATTTCTAGTTCCTAACAAACTTAGGAAGCCCATACCTTGTTTGCTTTTGAGGGACTCTAGGTAGATCGGATGTTTTTTTCCAAGAATTTCATCTCATCACAGTGGAAACACTTCCCTTTGATGTTCTCTTTGGCCTTCTTTTTCATGGATTTGGCCTTGACCCCTGTTTGGGCCTTCTTTTTCATTGGACCCTTCTTTTTTTCCTTTCTCTTACCCTTAGGCTTAGAAGAAGAAGTTACATTAGCTTCTAGCCCATGAACCTTAATATTCAATATCTCCTCCGTGCTCTGGAGGGTATTCATCAACTCACTCAAGGTTTAATCCTTACTGTTGAGCTCATAGTCCAACTTAAACTACTGAAAAGAAGAGTTTAAGCTATTGATGATCATAATCATCTGCGTGTCCGCATCCATATCCGCCCCAAGCATCTCAGCCTCAGTGACTACAGAGATTACCTTCATCATGTAATCCCGTACTAGTTCACCAGGTTTCTGTCTGAGATTATGAAAGATTTGGATAGCTTTCACTCTTGCAGACCTAGTCCTCACACCAAACATCTCATGTAGGTGATGGACAATTGCACTGGCAGTTTTCATACAAGCAATTTGCTTTTGCAACATGCCACTGACAGAAGCCAGAATATAACACTTAGTAGTCTTGTCAGCATTCTACCAACACTCATGTTGTTGGACTTGCTTAGGAGTTGAATCTCCACTTGGAGGTGTAGGCTCATTTTCAGTTAACACCCATGAAATACGTTCATATTGAAGAACAATATCAAGGTTACGTCTCCATTCATTAAAATTGTCTCTGTTTTCTAATTTGTTATTAGTCAAGAGCAGGGTGAGTGAATTCATTTTGTGGTTAATTATGTCTGAAAATATAAATTATTAAAACATGAGCATACTAGTCAACAACTTATGGAACTTTGTATAAAATCATGATGCATGTATGCATAATGATAGATTCAACAAAACTTAAACAATTAAAACATTATATGACGGTTATTTTTCTTATCTATAACAGACTAAGTGACGGCGGGTCATCTTATCCATTAAAAGAAAAACTGGGAGCCTCCCACTCAAAAATTACCAAACATCTCATGCCTAATTTTTTAAGAAGCGTCTTAATTTGGTCCATACTTTTACCAACAGAGCTACGGTGGGCAGTTTATTGATAAAAAATATTGAGTGTTTAACCATTTGATGCATTCACTAAAGATACCTACAAACCATGCCTCAGTGGGAGGTCACATTTGCTATCATTAAGTGGACTTATCCTTAAGGAGACCCAAAACATGCAAGATCTAGGATCCATGCCCTCCAATGGGGAGTAACACTTCACCACATGCAAACGGGCCATCTTTTGAAGACCGTGGACTCTCACAGGAGCATCCTCTCCCACTCAATCTTTTTGGGTTTTAAGTTTTAAATACCATCTTGTCTAGATGCAATTTATTATCCATCCTATATTGTTTCATTATATATCTCATACATAATGAATGCATGGCAAAGCCTAGGGTTGGCAATTTTTTAAATGACATGCAATCACATAATATCACATACTATAAGCATTCATTTCTCCATTCATCACATGAACTAATAAAGCCACTTTTGATTGTCCATCCTAGAAAAATTAAATAATTACAAGCCTTTTAGGCCCAAAGTATTCTTCTTGGACTTGGATCTTCCACTTTGAACTCTTCACAAACATGATCCGTCCCATTCGGTAAACAAAATGTAATGGCATATATGAAAATCGAATTTTGTCACTTTGAAAAATAAAATTCCAGCACCAAATTTTTAGAAAACCAAATCTTTGTTTTGACAAAAAATTCCAGCACTAGTTTTCATTAAAACCGAAGCTCATTTCATGAAAATAAAAAACCAGCATTTATTATTTTAGTAAAACCGAAATTTGATTCTTTGAAACAAAAATCCAGCACTTGTTTTTACAATAAAAACCGAAAAGTGATCCATTGAAACAAAATTCCAGCAACTATGTTTTCACAAAACTTATGCCAATACACAAAAGGATACACTGAAAATTTTACCTTTCCATTTCTTTAATCCATGGCTGCTCCATCTTCATCATTACATCAATTTGTACGTTACAAAATCAAAGAAAATAGAAAAAAGAAACCAAGGAGGAAACATGGTGATGATAGACCACCCTCCTTGTTACAATCAATGAAGAAATCTTACAAGGTAAATTTAACTTATATGGACAACCAAAAGAGCAAACATACACCATGTATATTTCTATCACATAAAAATATGCAGCATACACAAAAAGATGACAACCCATGCATCCAATATATAGGAACCGAAATCATGCATTAGAAACTGGCTCTGATACCAATTGTTGGATCGGAAAAAGAAAACATGCTTTGTTTGGAAAAACGATAGATTTCAAAACTTTTAATAAATCATTACTTGCAGCGGAAGCAACAAATCCAAATCAACATGCCAATCCATACATGATATGGTATAAGGATAATAAAATATAAACAAGATCAGGAGTATTACCGACTCATTCGCTACAGCTTTAAATCCTCGCTACGCTATCCTCTCCTTCTTCGTGTATCCAAATACTTTGCCTTTGACTCTTTTCCTTTAGCAATCTACTTTCTCCTTGTTGTAGTATCCTCAACCAATTAGATTTACCACCTGTTCTTCAAGAACAATTAGGTTAACAAAATCCTTTGGTGGGAAAGGAGAAGAAATGTTTGGAGGAGATTTTCTTAGAAGAAGAAGAAGCAAAATTGAAAACTCTTTCAATTGGTATTTTCGATTCTCTCTTTCATGAAAGGAGAGAAGGTGTAAAGAACATGCAAGAACTCTTTCTTGCCTACCAATTTCGTATATCCATGGATGGAAAGAGAGAGAGGCATCAAATGCATCACTTCTTTCATTAATCACTCATAAAATAGCCAATAAATGAGATTATCTTCATTTATCTTTATGATGGCTATTTGAAAAGACCATAACCTAAAATTCAATACCCAATTTCAGTTTTGCCAAGAAGAAAGAAGGAAGATGGTCCATCTAATGTACATCTTTCATCTTTAATCTAATGAATGCAAATAGGTTACAAGCCAACATTAAAAGACAACCATTAAACCATTTAATGGTAAATTCATAACTCCATTTAATGATGATTAACCATAATAAAGACCATCTTTATTTAGCATTTTAATGTCAAATGTGTGGTTACACATTTAACCTAGGAATAACCAAAATTGCTATCTTCTTCTTAAAAAAAATTGTTTTAATATAATTAATCTAATTAATTACATTAAACCAAAAACCAAGCCCATTACTAAATGTACATTTGGGCTTCTTTAATTAGATCAAGCTCAAGATTCAATTATGGGCTTCTAATTAACCTCCATTTATATTTCTTACTTAGCTTGATAACCTTCCTTAAAGCCAAGTGGAGAATCTTATTGGACTTTGATAATTCAAGCTCCAATCAGCCCAGAATTAATTCAATCTCATTGGAATTAATTCTAGCTTATTAACTAAATGTCATTCCACAAAAGAAAATTAGTTGAACTCTTGAATTATTAAATATTATGAGAATATGTCCAATTGCAAACCCTATTTAGAACCTTATTATAGTCATCCGCACAACAAAAGGTAAAATTACCATTTTGCCCTTATGTTGTTTTTTCCTTCTAGATCTCTCATTTTACTTTATATGGTGATTAACACATAAGATCTCATCTTAGTGTTAAGACTTGATGGGTAGCTAGTCCATCAAACTACTGGCACCAGTTTATTCACCAAAGCTCCTTAATACATCTAGAAGAGATGATAACACTATAAACTCTTTATTTGAGTGAATATTCCCTGATACATGTTTCAATTAATAATTCCAACATGCAAACACTGGATTAATACTCTGTAAAAATCCATTCCGATCATATCAAGAATTATAATGAAACATATATGAGTTCACCACTCATCAAGATTATGGTTCATAATAAGCGAATGCTTAAGTTGTATGTTTTAATATTAAAGTAACGGCCCACTTTATTCTTGAAAACATACTTGATTCTATATTCATTTAATAGTGCCATCATCGATAGTCAACTACTATCATGATATGAAACTCATCATTCCCTTAAAGTAAACTCCTTTACTTATATGGAGATAAATCGCAACACTACAGTCTAAACCATAATTAAGCGACCAACTTGATTATTCAACTGTGAATCAATTAATTCAGATTCTAATAATATACATGTTTCCCATACATCTCTATGTATATATATATTACTTACAAAAGAATCTTGGTACCTTATGACCAGATATATAATGCTCATACAGATAAAACCAAACTCTTTTGTTTTATTAATAATAAATATTTTTATTACAAAACTGTAACTGAAAAAAATAAAGTTACATGTAAATACACTTGCTTTCCAGGGCACTATATTTACATAACTCCAACAATAAGAACATATCTTCACTTCATCTTCTTCAAGATTCTAGTTCTTCATTTTCTGCTTACTATTCCTCCCCCTATCTTTTTCTTCTTCTTCAAATTTTTACTTCTCCCCCTTTCGTTTCTCCCCCTATTTGTTATTAATCAAAAATGATTATGACCGTTGACGCTTTAATAATTCTTTCAACATCTCCTTTATCTCTTTGACTTCTCTGCGTAGTTGAATAACTTCTGGTTGTAAGTCAAAAGATGAGGTTGGTCGGTCATCATCCTTCGATTGTTCTTCTTCAAAAACAATTGTAGTCACATATGCATCTGAAGATGGAACATATGCTTCAATGATCTCAAGGGTAGGAGGTTGAACAGGTAGGTTGGGTTCAGGAAGATTTAAGTCATCAGGAACTGGTAGTCTTAACACTTGTCTTCCACGCAAGGGTAGAACTCCTTCTTCAATCGAAGATGTATTAAATAGTGGCCTAATACGCATAATTATCTGCACAAGGGATTCAGTGAACGTCCCTTTTGTAAGTTTTCCCCCCACTGGACAATGTTTATCTTTGGTTGTTGCACTACTACTAGCTCTTGAAATGTGATGGGAAATGAAAGTTCCCGTCATCGTCTTCTCTACAGAGCATGCTTCATCTATACGCCGTATTTCATCTGCAATTTGATCTACTGTCAAATCATCTATTACCCCTTCTGGGTACAGTTTCTGCTTCCCTTTATTGTGTTCTATAGGATACCTTGGTTGAAGGTTAGGTACAACCTTTATCACGGTTTGCTCTGTGATTGGGAAAATAGTGTACAGTTGGCTTGTCATTTTTGTGGGGTATGGTTTTGTTGCAACATACCTCAAGGCTTCATAAAAGCTCCTCTCGTCTTCATTCAACAAATGCCATGTACAACTATTTATCGGAATAGGTTGTAAATATGCCTTCACTAACCTTTTTGGAATATCCCTGATGATTATTGAAGTACTCCTCGTAGTCACAGGTTGAACTTCCTCTATCATTCTGATTCTCAAATCTTCTTTCCTCAGAAATTGAGAAAAGTTATATTGAACCAGACTAAGTTCTGATGACTCTTCCTGTGGAACATCAATAGGAGTATCCTTCTTCTGTCTTGATTCTGCTGATTTCTCCTTTTGAACATCAATAGGAGTAGCCTTCTCCTGACTTGGTTTCTCAGCAACAGAAGTAGCCATCTTCTGACTAACTTTCTCAGTCTTCTTCTCCTTTTCAATCAGTCTTGGAGTCTTTTGAGGTTGTGGTTTCTGTTTCTCAAACTCCAATTTTCTTTTTCTCTCAGTCTCTTTAGCCTGTTTGGTTGTATCTTCATTTAATATAGAGACTAGAGATCTTGTAGCCTTAGGTTTTCCTGTCTCAGAGACTTCTGCATGACTTAGTTCTCTGGATCTCTTTTCTTCTTGTTGTCGTAGGGTTCGAACTCTAGGTGATCTTTTTGCTCGCTTCGGAATTTCACTCAGAAGTGTCTCACCTTTTCTCTTCAGAGCACCTTCGTCTTTACTCCGTACTCGGCTACTTTCTTTTTGACTAATCATCTTTTCCTTCAAGATTTCTTCTGATGATTTCCTCCTTTCAGTCATAGGCATGTGTGTACTAGATTAAGATTTAAAACTTTTTGTAGGAGATTTATTCTTTGTACGCTCCCCCTCAGTTCTTACTTTAATCTCAGAATCTGCTTCTTCTCTGTCCAGATTCTTTAAACCCATTTTCGCTACAGTTCTTGACTTGATAACACTCTTGACAGTCATCTTCATTCTGTTTCCTCTGTCAAGAAGGACTCCAGACTCTCTGAATATCCTTATTAGCAACATTCCATAAGGATAACTATTCGTATCTTTCATCACCTTAACCATATACTGAAAAATCAGAAATGGTAAATCTACGGGTTGGCGATTCAACAAGTAGAATAGGCATTGTTCATCCAAAGTTGTCACCAAATGCCTTAAACCAACTCTTGGTAAGATGCAGTTGAACAGAATCGCATGTAGGACCCTAGCCTTCGGCACCTGACTCAAGGTCTTCCTCTCCGTTGGGTCATTTTCTCCATACAACTATCTATAGACTTCGTCTTCCTTTAAACTGACTTTCGTCATCCATCTGGCTTTATTTGTGAGCTTCTCTCCGGCAGATGGACATTCAGTCACCTTCTCAATCAACTCCCTTGTCACAACAATAGACAATCTATCTACTGTAGAAACAATAGTGTTGTCTACTAGCTTCACATTCTTCTAGAAATCATACACTTCATTTGAATATACGATTTCTCGCACCTGGAAAAACTTCCTCTATGATGCTTCCACTATCTCTGGTTCAATGTCCATGTCGTTTTTCTTCAAAGATTCAAAATCAACATGTCTTCCGAAAATCATTGCTTGCTCTATTTGATTCTTCGATGACTAATGAACTGAGTTCACTAATTTGTTCTTCAAAAGGTAAAGTCGCTTACAGAGATTTGAGAGGGCTGAGAGCTGAGAAGATTTTGATTTGTGAATACTCGAAAGGTCTTATCATGCGTGTTCTAGAATAGGTGAAGTTCTCAAGGCGATGAGACTTTCCCTCCAAAACTTCCTTGTGAGAGAAGTTACCAGCTGCAACTCACTGTTACTAATGCCGTTAACTTTGACGACCTTTTAACTTGTCTATGACGTGTTAGATGGTTGGTCACTTAACATCACCATGTTGAGATTTCGTCTCATTTCCTTGAACCGTTCTTCACTCAGTGGTTTGGTAAAGATGTCCGACCATTAAAAGTTCGTCTCAATAAACTGAAGACTCACAATCCTTCTCTGAACGTAGTCCCGTAAGAAGTGATGTCTGACTTCGATATGCTTCGATATGTTGGGCCCCAAATTTGTGTTTTCTTGAAGTTATTAAGTATGAATTTATTTTGATTTATGATTTATGGCCTAGTTTGATTTTATTGAAAGTATTAGTGGAAAATTTGGATTTAATTTAGTTTGGTATGGAATAATGGTTATGGAAGAGTAAAAATGTTTAAGGGCAAAATGGTCAAGGCACTTGAGTTAGGATGTTTAAGGCTAAGCAAAGGAGGGCATTATAGTCCTTGCTCATTTTTGTAGGTTTAAGAAATTAAAAGAAGAAAAGAAAAGAAAGAAGAAAAGAGGAAGAGAAAAAGAGAAGAGAAGGTCGTAGGGAGAGGAGAAGAAGAAGAAAAAGGGGAAACTAAGTTTCGACGTTTTCGACAGATTTGAAGCACTCTTCAGGTTAGTTAAACCCTTTTATCTTAGTTTGAGTTGGATTGAAACCTAGTTGTGCTTGGTATGTGGTAGGAATCGTTGGTTTAGGGTTTATGGTGAACTTTGGTAGATTTGCATGGGTTGTTGTTTTGTTGATGTTTTTGGTGTTAGAATGAGTGTAGAATGGAAGTATATGATTTGATTCAAGAGTTAGATGTGTTGTAGTTGAGAAAGGGAAGGATTTAAGGTAGAAAAAATGGCAGAGACTGGGTTCGGGAGACGAAACTCCCGTCCGCACGTCGCGACATGCGTGAGGCCGCACGCCGCGGCGTGCAGAAGGCCACACGTCGCGTCGTGCCGAGCCGCACGTCGCGACGTGCGATAGAGGGCCGCACGCCGCGACATGCCAGGCCGCACGCCGCGGCGAGCTAGGCTGCTCGTCGCGACGAGCGAGCCTCGTCGCAGCGAGGCCATTTTTCCAGCAAAGGTGATTTTTAGTGTTTTGATCATATCTTTTGCTACAGAAGTCCTTTTGAGGTGATTTTTGAGGCGTTGTAAACTAGAGACATAGGTCTACAAGTCTTGTGAAGTGATGAAGTTCTGAATCAGTTTCTAAGACTATGGAATTTTGGATGGAAGTTAAGAATGGAATTATTGTTTCAGCATGAGTTATTAAATGGAATTTTGGTTCTTATTTTAGGAGAACAAGTGAGGCAAGAGGATCAAGAGGCTCAAGAGGAAACTCATTCCTAGGCAAGAAAAAGCAAGGAAATCAGGTGGGTTCATGTTTATAATAAAGTAAATAAGTCACTCATTGTTTAGTTCAAATCAAGAAAGAATTAATGCATTTGAATTTGCATCATCCACTATTGCACTACATATTATTATAAATAATTATATTCTGCTATGTGATATACATTCATGATCATTACCAAGATTTTTACAAAGGGGTGTTCTCCTTTCACAAATACAAGTACATGAAATCATGTTTTACGAATATATGACAAGCAAGATTACAAGCAAGTGCCAGTTTGGCAAACAAGTTTACAAGAACATGAATCATGCATGTTTATGTGGGTTTGCGGTCTCCCTCACGAATAGTCAAGTGCACATTGACTCACGAAAAGGCTTCTCCCGCCTGCCCGACTGTGGCATAGGGTTTCTCACAAGGATTCCCTCACGAAACTACGTCTACACATCAACATTTCGATGGCATGTGTAGTACGTCACGAACCAGGGACAACCCAAACCATTATGTTATGTTATGTGTTATGATTTGTTATGTGTCATGCATCATGAATTGTTTCAAGAATCAAGCATTTTTCAAGACAATGACTCATACATGCTCAAGTATTATGATTTCAACAAGTATCACGGCAATGAGTTATTTTTGAATATTTTTGCTTATTGCTATATTATAAATATGTTCCCACGAGCTTTATAGCTCACCTCCTCTAATATCCCCCATTCAGGTGACGAGTCAGAGACCGAGTGAGTCACGAGTTATGGCAGCACTCCATTTTGTCATGTTTATTTTTAAACTTTAGTTTCATTTCAAGTACTATTGGTTCAAGAGTATTTTGTACTTCTGGCTCTTGGACTCAAAGTTGTAAATTGGTTTGAGATATTCTTAACGCTTTATGAAACTCATCTTTTGGAGCATGAATTATGGATATGTTTGTTTTTAAAGCATGAAAGTAAGCTTTGAGTTTGTTCACAATGGGTTCATTGAACTTCCGATGGTCTCCTTCCTAAATCGTTTAATTTGCATGAATCACATGAAAGCAGGTTTCAAGTATGTTTTTCAGCAGGCCCATAAATCTTCCGTGGGTCTCTTCTCAAATGTATCATTAGCATGTTTCCCGCCACGCTCTCATGTCCAATGTTGGGCTCCTGCAGCGGGGTCCAACAGCGATTGAACTTTATCTCTTGCTTGACCAGGAAACTAGATTTGAGCCAAGAAAGTGACAGCCTCCACTCGTACTCTTCCTATCAATTCTATCTCCGGCATAGTCCGTATCGCAGTATCTAATCAACCTGAAATCTTTACATTTCTCATACATTAAGCAAAGATCAGTAGTACCTGCGAGATATGTCATAATTCTTTTAACAGCAATATAATGAGACTCTCTAGGATCGGCCTAAAACCTTGCCCACAAACATACACTGAACAGTATGTCAGGTCTGCTTACTGTAAGGTAAAGCAAAGAACCAATCATCCCTCTATACAGGGTTTGATCCACCTTCTTACCAACTTTATCTTTATCTTTCTGAGATTTCACTATCTCTCAAAACTTTACAAATATTCTTTGTCTCCTAGCCTCTTCAGGTCTCTTACAGTCAGTATTTTTTCACACTTAGCCTCTGCAAGCTATCTGTATAACTTTCAACTAAAAGGTTTTTCGAGCTTTGTTACAGAAAAATAGTTTTACATTTTTCGCACAATAGTTTCTCTCAAGTATTGCTAACTTTTGTAACTTTCGTGTAACTTTCGTAATTCATGTAACTTTTGTGTTTTCGTAACTTTTTCAATCTTCGATTCCAACTCATATTTATAGTCTTCGTCTTCAACTACCTCTTGATTCTTGATTCTTGCTTCTTTCAAGAAACGGTTATTCAGTTGAGTTATGTAACTAACTCAAACCGATTCTTGATTCTGACGTGGTTTGCTTCCGTCTGCTTTTCTTCGTCTGCTTTTTTCCCGTCTGCTTTTTTTCTGTCTCCTTTTCTTCCGTCCGCTTTTCTTCAGTCTGCTTTTTTCCTTGGGCTTTTCTTCCGTCTGCTTTTCTTCGTCTGCTTTTCTTTCGTCTGCTTTTCTTCATCTGCTTTTCTTCCGTCTGCTTTTCTTTCATCTGCTTTTCTTCGTCTGCTTTTCATTGTTTGTTTTTTAATAAAACTTCCGTCTGTTTTTTGCTTTCGTCTGCTTTTAGTTTCCGTTTGCTTTTCATTATTATTTGTACTTCATCAAAATCATTTATGTAAAATCATTTTGACTTAACAATTAGTTCACTATACTATAATCATTAATAGAGAGATGTAAATTTTGAGCTCCTTGACGCACTAAACAAATGTGTATAACATGCTACATAATCACCTAACAAATGTGTATAATATGCAACATAATAGAAGATTAATATTCATCTTTCTATGACTTCTGCTTGCGTCTCACTTTAATGTTTTCCTGTATTTATGCATTAGTTTTATGGTTCCGTTTAAATAAACCCAATTTTGGTTCTTTTCACGAACTAATTTGTAAGATGGAAATTTCATTACATATATTTATATATTTACGTAACTATGATTTTTGTTATCTCTCTCTCTCTCTATATATATATATACATAATTTTATTTCACGGGTTGATAGCACTCCTGTGCTCACACAACATCGAGATGTGTTTTTCTTGTATCGAATAATCTTCTAACCGCTATAATAATGTCAAATACTGCCAATTACGTACTGCAGAAGTAAACAAACATAAGGAGAATTAGAGAAGAAGAGGACCAGAATAGAAATTGACTTTTTAATTGATAGGTGATACATTTTTGGAGACCGCAAAAAATTTTTATTTCTCTCAAGAAAAGACACGGTAACCTCCAAAATGTATGAACCAGACATTGTGATGTGTTTTTTTTGTATCGAATAATCTTCTAGCTGCTATAATAATATCAATCGAACTTGAAAGAACTTTCTCCACCCAGCTGCAACTATCTCTGGTTCAATGTCCATGTCGTCTTTCCTCAACGACTCAAAATCGACAAGTCTTCTGTAAATCATTTGTTGATTCCATTTGCTTCTGTGGTTGGTAAAGGATTAGCTGCACAGATTTCTTTTGTAAGATAGATTGACGTTTCAATTAATAGGTATAATCTTCTACCTGTTACAATAATGTCAAACACTGCCAATAACGTATTGCAGAAGTAAGCAAACATGAGGAGAATTAGAGAAGAAGAGGACCAGAACAGGGATTGACGTTTCAATTGATAGGTGATAGATTTCTCAAGACCGCCAAAAAATTTTACTTGTCGCAAGGAAAGGTCACATCCTTTGGTCCTAGCAAAGACATGGTAACCCCCAAAATGTTTGAACCAGACATTGAGATGTCATTATTTAATACAACCGAGTTTATTATTCAAAATCCAACATTCAGATGTCTTCCTCCTCTTTACATATGTGACCTGTTTTTTACGTATCTCTAGGAAAATCATTTCAGCTTCGCTTTATCATCTTCGAGTACCGCCCTTCATTTAATACCGGGCAACTCTTCAAATCTCAGCTGCCAGACGGTCCCCTAACACCTCTATATTTAAACTTTATATCCTTTCTCCTCTAACTTCAATCAAACAATTCCTACCCTCTTCTTTTGCCTTCTTCTTGTTTAATCTAAATATATCGCATTCTCCATTCCAGAAAGATAACAACAGTCAAGGTTACCTCTTCTATTTCAACAAACAAAGAACAATCGTTCAGGTCAGTAACCAATTTTTTTGTCCATTACTTTTTTTATCCTAATCTTTTCAATTTATAATGTCAACAAAACCCTTTATTTATCTTTACACGCTATTTTTTATAGGTTCCCTCCTTATTCTCTGTTGCATTCGTCCACTCGAACTTTCGTCTTATTCTTGCTTCTGAATAAATTTGTGAAATAATTGGCATTTATAGACTAATTTGATTATTTTAATGGTAGATATCAATTCCAGTTATTTCGAGCACAAAAGATATTTGAAAAGTGTCATAAAGGAGACATATGATCTTCAAAATCAGCTTGATGAATTACTTATGAGATACCATGTACGAAATAAAAAGGCACATAATAGCTCACATAACCTCACTACATCTAAATGTATGAAACTAGTCGAATGATAAAAATAGTCAACCATCTCAAAGAAGTTAACTTCGAGGCAAGGAAATTTTATGAAAAACAAATTAAAAAATTTATTGATTAAGGTACCTTTATACTGCATATGGAAGTAGTAGACATATAAACTATTTTAAACAAATCTCAAAGAAAGAATTTTCATCTTATTTCTTCTCCCAACCATGCTTATTTCATTACATTTTGATATTATTTTTTATTTAACTGACATTAAAATTTCCCCTGCGTATAAATTCAGTGAACATTTTCACTGCACATTTGCGCAAAATTAACCAGCTAATGACCAGGCCACAAGATAAGAGGAGCTTTACTGACAGCACACGTAAAGTCCTCTCAGGTGCGCAATTGACATTGTTTACGTAGGTAGAACAAAATACGTACAAATAATTAGTGGAGAATAAAAACGGAAGAAGAAAGTTGCAAAACATATAACTAAGAGGATACAAATAAATCAGTACTTTGGTGCCAGAAAACATGAAGATAAATCAAATAGGAAGGATGAAACCAAATGAAAATCCAACTGATGAACTCAGATGATGTATCATCCAAACTGTCCAACCTCTCTATAATTCACCGCATTGGCAAGGACTGAAATGGTTATATGTCATCTTTAATCTAGAGTTTCAGAGCACTTCTTGCCATGGCCAAAGCACCTTCAAAACTTTGATTCCCTCCAATGAATCCACTCATGTGAACAAAAACACCACCAGGGATTCCCGACTCCCTTACAAGATAATCGTCTCTTAGACCTCGCCACTGAGCTGGAAGAGGTTTTCGGCTCTCAAATCTGCCAGGAGATACTCCAACTGCCTGCACTCGCCAGTGTTCGCTCCTGTCATCCTGCACAAATCATGTGGCACTTAACAATTCAAAAGAATTTTCTCGATGATTGCACATATTGATACAGCAACAGTAGATTATTTATGGAAACAATATGCTATTTACATGAAGAGAATCAAATGGAGTGAAGATCACAAGAAAGGTCCTGCATCCTTTGCTGCTTTGAGCAATATGTCTATTTTATTAAATGCAGAATTTGTTTCAGAGATTGATATGCCAGAAACAATTATTCATTTTTAGAAACTGAAGATAGAAAACCTAATATATGAACAACGAAGTTATAACCAAAGCCAGCCAGACCTGATAAAGTACATATTTAATTGAAGGTTCAATCTTCATTTCCTCCTCTAGCTCAAATATGTGAAGTTTCCACTGCAAGATAACAGAAATTAATGAGAGCTTTCAATAGATTATAATTTATAACGATTGAATGCTCTTGATGAATCATTTCTCAAAGTCGTAGATAATAGATGACTCTAGTAAAAACAACAATAACATCCCAATAGAAATCCTGCTAAGATGTGCGGTTTGGAGAAGCTCAGAAGTATGCAGCTTTACTCTTAACTATTGAAGAGACTGTTTCTAATAGACAGAAAACAGATGACTGTAACATGACCAAATATGCTACCAAAGATGATATGCTAGTACAAGCTGCCACATTTTTCTCTCAAGTACAAACACTAGTTTCACTCTTAAGAACTTTCATATATACACAAGTAATTGTTTCCATGAGCTCCTTCTGGAGATACTAATTGAGCCCAAAAGACAAACAAAAAGACAACAAATAATAAAAGAAATGAATACGAAATGATGCATTTATATTCATAATTGTTTGCATAGCAACTAAATGCATCTATATCAAACTGCTACCATATCTAAGTAAATGCAGAGTAGTACTACAGAAACACAATGAAGTGTATATCTGTGAGTGTGTGTGTGTGTGACATGTATAGATATATACAAGGAACAATGATGTTATTGGAAAGGAATGTACGTATTTAAAAAGGGGTATATGCAATTGTAATACTTACAGGGCAAAAACTAGTCAACACCACGATTTCACCACTAGGATCAACATCAAATCTAGATTCAAGACATTTCATCACAACAGACCGTGCTGGTAACCAAGACTTTGCATGATAATGAACATTCTGAACATAAATGTTGGTCAGAAAAGCCTTTCTTGCAATAAGAATAGATGGGTAAGCTCTAAGAATGAAAGTACAAAAGGCATCTCTCTATCAAGGAATATGTTGAAAAATCCAACTTTCCAATAAAGAAGGAACTCACTTGTAAGAACTCACCACCAGCTAAAGCCATTGCATGTTTGAAAGCTTCATTCTCCTTCTCTGCTGACTGATCAGGCGCAATCCAATCCAAATTTAATCTTCCAACTCTGGAAGATAGATTTGTATTGTTCACATATCTTGCAGGCTGGTCTGTATCATATTGATTGATTCCGTTGTCAATGGCATCAATTGCCTGACAAAGTAAAGAAAAGTGTTCTCAAATCTAACAGGAAAATAGCAACAAACACACCAATCATTTTTCAATTTAAAAATTAACTTTGTCAAGGAATAAAAACGGTGAGCTTATGAATGTTTCCCAAATCCAAATGATTTGAAAAAGAGTCACTTCAAAGATGTTAACATGGCAAAGGTTAGCATCATGTAAAATCTTAGGGAATTAATACACGAATATTAAAAACCATTTCAAGCAATGACTTGTATCTAGATATCAAATAAGTATGCAGAGTTAGCACCTCCATAAAGCTTTTGTAAACAGCAAGGTACAGCCGATTTACATCTGGATGCTCTTGATCAACTTGAAGCTCCTTAGCCAAAATTTCTTTGCCAAAATGCTACAGAAGTATCAATCAATAAAATCATATTTATTCGATAATATAAAACCTATTACATGTGAAATTAACAATTCGCATAATAGAATTGGTTAATACCTAATAGCCACCATATATATTTGGATGCATGTATGTGAGTGTATAAGCATTCTTAATTTTATCAAGGAGTACCTTGTATACAAGACCAGCACTGCTGAGCTTGGTAGAGAAGCCGTGACCAAATACCTCCTCAAATCCCTTCTGGTGGTGATCATATCTATCGCGAATTGGATCATAAACGCCTCCCACATCAAGCACAGCATCAAGACCCTCCAACACCTAAAATCCACATCAATCCACGCATTCCAACCCGCATCATGAGTTGGTAAACACAGCTTCAGCACATGTTTGCTCACCATAAACCACCAAGAAAGGCAAATGAGAGCTTAAACACGATAAACCCACTTATCTAAACTCTTATTATACTCCAAAATTAGACTCTATCCGGTACCATAAATTTTATTAACAGAAAACCAACCACTTAAAACCAGCTTCTTCTCAATCTCAAAACTAAACAATAAAATAAAAAAGAATGACTTATTTGACAAGAAGCAGCAACAAGGGACAAGACAAAATGGAATAATTGGAACCTTGGGATCACGGGTGCGGACAATCTCGGCGTTGGAGAACCTGTTAGTGAGGCGAATCATGAAACAGCCAAGAGCTTCGTCGCAATGGAAACTACCGTTGTGAGTGCCAACACGCTTTGTTGTGGGATGGGCAGGAGAAGCTGTAGAGTAGGGAGGGGAATAGACTTCAGGAGAAGAAATAGTAGCGGCCATGGAAGGGAGGCGTAGACGAGAGGTGAGCGTTAGGCTTCTGGGGGCGTAAAAAGGGGAGAAGATGTTGTCGTGCTTAAACCCTCTGACCGCTCTCAACATTAGTCTTTGGTTGAATTGTTTTGTTTTGCGAGTGCAAAAAGTACTTATCCTCTTTGGTTTGGCAAGTGGTAAATTAATATGACCAAACAAATATAAAAATTAGAGTTTTTAAAAAATTAGGGAATAAATATAAACACATATTAGGGAATTAAAAAATTAGGGAATAAATTTTGTCTTTCCATTCTAACAGCTTTAAATAGTTATAAAAAAAATATAGGGGGTTTAGATAAAAGGGAGATCTTCTATTCTACTCCCCGTGTGTCAACTCCCTTTTACACGTTTTCATCCACTCATTTTATAATAAATTAATGAAATGTACGGATAAAAATGATTAGAACATAATTAATATAGAAGGAGTGGAACAGAAGATCTGTTTCTTTAATTAAATGATCTGTGGCTTGTTTCCAAGCACAAATGCACTTATAATTCCTTATGTTTTGCTACTGAGTATTCGTTTCTTTCTCAATTGCTATTGTGCTCTCACTAGTGCTCACTTTTGTCAAGTCTTTCAACCTATCCTTCGAATAATTTGAAGTTTCTTAAAACTTAATCTAATTTAGACACCTCTTCTAAACCTCTTTTTATGTATCTATCAATGTTACTTAAATAAAGTTTATAGGATATCGAATAGTGCCTAGGGCAAGAATTAACCTTTAAGAGATGCCTTCATAGATGAGCTAGTTGAAACAATAATTAGACTCGATAGAAGATAAAATTGACCATATTAAGTTTAATCTAGAAATTGATGATGATACCCTAAAAGTGTACTGCGATGATTCTTCTTCAGATGAAGAGTATTTTGAAGTTGTCGAATAGCCAAAAATCAAGATAACAAAAGAAATGAAAGCACAACTCATAGTGAATGTACTGAGCTGTGATGTTGGATGCACAACACTCTTCATGTAACTATTTTTCTTATAAAGTTTAGAGTAGATAGGTGATAGACCCCTAAGTCTAGACTGCGGGATTGTGAGAGTGTTGACAAGCCTTGGCTAATGCTTGGCATGCAAGTCGGCACGAGGAAAGCAAGTTGACGAGGGAATAAGGAGAAGTCTTGCGATTTGGCGAGCAAAACTCGAGAAACTTGCGAAGTAGGTGATGGATGCAGGAAGTATCGGCAAAGATCTCGAGAGTAGGCGAGATTTGATAGCGTGGGCACACGTAGGCGCGCATTGGTTGAAATCTTCGACGAGACATGAGATTTGGATGCGAGGTCGCGCGGAGTTGGCGAACTAAGTCATACGAGACCCGAGAGTGAGCGATAATGTGCAAAGTTATGCGAGACCCTGCGAGGATGCGCAAAAGTATGCAAGTGCAATGAGACGCATAAGCACTTGACTTTGGCGAGACGGGTCGAAGGTATGAAAAATATGTAAGGTTTTATACTAACTCGAATTGTATCTTGTACTTAGTCATGGAGCGACGAGACTACACCAAGAGTGAGCTTGATCATGGAATATGGACTTGTCCATAAACGTGCATTGATGGACTTATGTGCGGATAGGTCGTGGTGAAAACACATCAGCAATGACGTGACAACTATGAATGATGTGGCGTATAATGACATGGCGAATAAGATCATAGTAAATGAACATCAACTTTAAGAGATAAAGATCACGTGGAAGGATCATCTGAAGATAGAGGAGATCTTCGTAGATAAGGATAATCATTCCTAGATAGGGTAATCTTTTATCTTGTTAATGTGATGTAACTTATTGTGATTTTAGCTAGTAGAGTTCTATTAGGACTCTTAGTCATCTAAAGGAGCCTATAAATAGCTCATTAGAGTTAAGATCTATTAATTCACTCATATTGAAAGAAATCACTCAGATGAGAGAGCTTTGAGAGTTGAGAGCTTATTGTAAAGGCTTCGAGTAGAGAGTTCCTTGTAAGGGCTTCGAATAGAGAATTCCTTGAGTGCTTTGTGGAGGAGGTATTTGTATCTTTTATTAACATTTTGTTGAGGGTTAATGAAAGAGTAGCTTTAGCTATATTTAAATCACTTGTTGCTTTCTTTACTTTGTTACACTTGTGTTCTTTTTTTGTGTGAGAGAAATACTTTAAACACTTGCGTACACGTGAGTGTTCAAGGACTAACGGAATTGTTCGCCAACATTCATGTGAGAAGGCTGAATCTTGCTTAAGTGGACCTAAGCAGGATTGTCGCATAAAGGTTGGGTGTGACTTGCAGTAGAAGTTCGAGTCCAAAGAAGATCTTTGTGATAGATGGTATCAAAGCCGATTTAAAGTGATGACTAGTGGAAGTAATCTAACGGAAAGGGTTACTAGAATAAAGGCAATTCTTGAGTCTCTTGACCCAACGGATGAGGAAATAGTTCCTTTGTTGGAACGTATTGCAGCCTTGGAGAGGGAGCTTCAAACAACTATGGAGTGCTCGAAGAACAGATGAAGGCTCATGAGGAGATGAGTTATGATCTATTAGTGCTCAAGCGTGCAATGGCAAAGCATGAGTCCGGTGTTCGAGTGGAAAGCCACAAATTGTTGAGATATGGAGTCTGATAGAATATACTGGGCTTTACACCAGGCCCACGTTATGTTTATTGTATTCTCCTGGACGTATAAATACGTTGTATTCTCCTAGTGTATTATGATATAGTGAATAAAAAAAACCCTACCGCTTAGTGGGCGTAGCCATATTTTGGTGTACCACGTAAATTTGTGTGTTCGTTTTATTTTCCGCACTGTTCTTTGATTATTGTGATTGATCGGCCATAACAACTGGTATCAGAGCTTGGTTCGTATCACAACAATCTGAAAAGATGGAAAGCGCGAAGTTTCAAATTGAGAAATTTGATGGAAACGATTTTGGTTTCTGGAAGATGCAGATGGAAGATTATCTGTATCAGAGAAACCTCCATGAACCCTTGTTAGGGATGAAGCCAGAAACCATGAGACAGGAGGTTTGGGATCTGAAAGATCGACAGGCGCTAGGGTTGATTCATTTGTCGTTGGCGAGAAACGTTGCCTTCAACATCGTTAAGGAGACAACGACTGCAGGAGTACTGAAGGCGCTGTCTAACATGTACGAAAAACCGTCGGCTATCAATAAGGTATATTTGATGCGTCGTTTGTTCAATCTGGAGATGTCTGAAAGTGGATCTGTCACAGATCATATTAACGAATTTAATATGATTATCAGTCAATTAAGCTCTGTTGATATTAATTTTGATGATGAGATTAGAGCCACGATTTTGATGTCCTCTACCCCAGTCGTGGGATCTTTGTTGTTTCCGATTAGCGATTCGCGTGGGTCCGAGAAGCTAAAGTTTGATGAAGTCCGAGATGTTGTCTTGGCGAGAGCATTCGTAAAAGGGAAATCGAGATTCATCCGTAACGCACTCAATGTCGAAGGAAGGGGGGAGAAAATCAAAGGAGGCCATAGTAAACATGGTCGATCGAAATCAAAAGGCGAGGAAAATCTAAAGGCGTAAACGAGGTCTTTGTTGGGACCTGTGGTGAAAAGGACATTTTAAGAAGGACCGCCTACACCTAAGAAGAAGAAAGGTCGAGGAACAATAAGTCTCATGAAGATGATGATTACGTATGTTCTGCGGAAGATATTGGTGACGCTTAATTCTTAGTGTGGATGACCGGTTGACTCTGGATACTTGATTCCGCAAGATCATTCCACTCTTCTCCGAACAGAGATATTCCATAATTTCAAGTCTGGAAATTTTGGGAAGGTGTATCTTTGAGATAACAAAGCCTTGAGATTCTTGGAAAAGGAGATGTATATATCTGCACCTCGGTGGAGGTAGATGGAAGCTGCAGGATGTCGTATAATCGACTTGAAGAAGAACCCGATTTCTATTGGTCGGTTGGATAGCACGAGTTCTGAGGCGGTGTTCGGGAGAGTTCTTGGAAAATTGTGAAGGAGCTATGGTGATAGCACGAGGCACAAAATCTGGAACTTTATACTGAGATCGCAGGATGTTCAAACATGGTCTTCAGAGTCGATAGTGCTTGAGCTCGAGTCGTGGGCACAACAGACTAGGACACATGAGTCGAAGGGATGAAGATGCTAGCTTCAAAGGGTATCTGCAAGGTTTGAAATCTCATTGATTTGGATTTTTGTGAGAGTTGTGTTCGGGAAAGCGAAGCGGGTTAGTTTCACAAAGGCTAGCAGAGAACCAAAGGCGAACGATTAGAACTAGTACACCTGACGCGTGTGGGGCCATCTCCGTCTCCTCTCTTGGTGGTTCGAGATACTACGTCACCTTCATAGATGACTTCAGCAGGAAGGTATGGGTTTACTTTTAAAACATAAGTCGAAGTGTTTATTACCTTTAAGAGGTGGAAGGTGAAGTTGAAAATCGATCGGGTTGAAGATTAAATGCTTAAGGTCCGATAATGGTGGAGAGTATGATTCTGAAATTCAAAAGTTACGTGTTGATGAGGGAATCAGTGCACCGGGCAGTTCTGGCAAGGCAAGCAGAATGGGATTCTTGAAAGGATGAACGAACGTTGAATGAGCGAGCAAGAAGCATGAGACTACATTCTGGGCTGCCAAAAACGTTTTGGGCAGATGCAGTGAGCACAGCTGCATACTTGATAAATAGAGACCCTTCAGTTCCTTTGGGTTTCAAGATGCCAGAAGAGGTTTGGTCGGGTAAGGAAGTCAAGCTTACTCACCTGCGAACTTTTGGGTGTGTTGCTTATGTTCATGTTGATCCAAAGAAGAGAGATAAGCTTGATGCAAAGGCTTTGAAGTGCTATTTCATTGGGTATGGTTCAGATCAGTTTGGATACAGATTTTGGGATGATAAGAATAGGAAGATCTTGAGACACTGTGATGTGACATTTGATGAGAATGTCCTGTATAAGGACAAGCTTGGAGTACAATCTGAAGATGCAGAAGAAGTGGGAGCTGAGGTTGAGTTGCAAGAAAATTTAGAAAATATTATTGCAGAACCAGAACAGCAACCAGTCACACTGAGCCAGCGTTGAGAAGATCTTGCCGAGTTTACCAGGCCACCAGAAAGGTATTCACCATCTTTGCATTATTTGTTGTTGAGTGATGGAGGGGAACCAGAATCCTTTGATGAGGCTTTGCAGGTGAAGGATTCGATCAAGTGGGAGCAAGCCATGGATGATGAAATATGGTCACTGAGAAGAATGATACTTGGGAGTTAACTGAGTTGACTGCGAGAAGAAAGCTTTGTTGAACAAGTGGGTCTATAGGATAAAGAATGAAACTGATGGTACAGTTAGGTTCAAGGCTCGATTGGTAGTTAAGGGATATTCACAAAAGAAAGGTATTGACTACACTGAAATATTCTCTCCTGTTGTGAAATTAACTACAATCAGAATTTTGTTGAGTATTGTTGCAGCAGAGAACTTGCACCTTGAGCAGATGGATGTAAAAACAACATTTTTACATGGAGATCTAGAGGAAGAAATCTACATGCAGCAACCTGAGGGATATGAGGTTCCTGGTAAGGAACACATGGTGTGTAAGCTCAAAAGGAGTTTGTATGGATTGAAGCAGGCTCCAAGACAGTGGTACAAGAAGTTTGACTCCTTCATGTTCAGAAATGGTTATCACAGGAGTGAAAAGGATCAATGTTGTTACATCAAGAAGTTTACTGACTCCTTTGTTATTTTACTTCTATATGTGGATGATATGTTGATTGCAGGTTCAAGTATGGAGGAGATAAATAATCTTAAAGGGAGACTGTCATCGAGTTTGAGATGAAAGATTTGGGCAAAGAAAGCGATTTTAGGGATGAGGATTTCCGAGACCGGTCTGCTGGAATTATAAATTTGTCCGTGAGCAATACATTGAGAAGGTATTGTCCAGTTCAAAGTTGATGATGCTAAGCCCAGGAGCACGCCTTTAGCTAACCATCTCAAATTGTCAAAGGAGCAATCACCCAAGGCGGTGAGGAACGTGAGCATATGAAAAAGTGCCTTATGCTTCTACAGTTGGGAGTCGATGTATGCTATGGTGCACTAGGCTCGATATAGCACACGCGATGGGGAGCGTGAGCGATACATGTCGATCCAGGAAAGAACATTGGGAAGGCAGTAAAGTGGCTTCGAGATATTTGAAAGGAACAGTTAGCACTTCACTTTGTTATGGGAATGGCAAGGTAGTGTTGGAGGGTTTTGTTGATCTTGATCTTAGTGGAGATGTGGATTCAAGCAAAAGTACATCCGGGTATGTCTACACTATAGATGGGACAGCGATGAGTTGGATGTCTAAACTCCGAAGTGTGTCTCTATGTCATCTACAGAGGTGAATATGTTGCAATAAAGTGAAGTGGTAAGGAGATGATATGGTTGTTGATTACTTGGAAGAGTTAGGCAAGAAGCAAAGATGACAAGGTTCTCTTCATCGATAGTCGAGTGCCATATGGTGGTGAAGAATCCGGTTTATCATTTAGAACTAAGCATATTCGACGCAGTATCACTTCACTCGCAGATTTGGTCGAAGAAGGTGAGATGTGGTTGAAGAAGATTGATGGTGCTAAGAATCCAGCAGACATGTTGACTAAAGGTGTGGATCTTTAAACCTGGGCTATGCAAGGCCTCGGTTGGTCTTCTACCATAGTATGGGAGATGTTGCGGCTAGTGAGGTTGTTGGATACATTGGCATGGAGAACGAAGATGGTTGGGTTGGTGGATCGGTCTCAAGTGGGAGAATTGTTGAGATATGGAGTCGATAGAATATCTTGGGCTTTACACCGGCCCACGTTATGTTTATTGTATTCTCTGGACGTATAAAATCGTTGTATTCTCTAGTGTATTATGATATAGTGAATAAAAAAACCCTAGCCTCCCGTGGACGTAGCCATATTTTGGTGAACCACGTAAATTTGTGTGTTCGTTTTATTTTCCGCACTGTTCTTTGATTATTGTGATTGATCGGCCATAACAAAGTTTTCAATAAAAAACGAAGTGCCAAGGAGCTTGAAAATTTTATGTGAGACATGGAGTAGTACTTTGCAGCAGCAATGGTGGGAGACTTGGCGAAGGTGTCAATACAGCAATGTACCTGGTGGATGATGCGAAGCTGTAGTCGAGAACGAGAATCTCCAATGACATCAATGCAGGAAGACCTCCCCTCAAAGCTTGGGAGAAGATGAAGGAGCTAATGGATCAGTTCCTACCCAACAACATTTCATGGCTTGCGATGAAAGCTTTGAAGGGGTTGAAGCAAGACGGCTCGGTGAGAGATTATGTGAGGAAGTTCACATCAGTGATATTGGACGTGCAGAACATGTCGGAGAAGGACAAGTTGTTTAACTTCATTAGTGGCTTGCAAAGTTGGGCATAAATGGAGCTTCGAGGCAAAACGTGAAGGACCTCCCTAGCACAATAGCGGTAGTAGATGCCTTGGTGAATTTCTAATTGCCAACACCAATTCTACCCAACGGAGAAGGCAAGAAAAATGGTAGAACCCGAGATGGTAAGAAGAAAGGCAAAGAGAAGTGAGAGAATCTTCTTAACATAAGAAGAAGCAATAGAAGGGGAAGGTTGTATGCTTCATCTATGAGGGGCTGCATTATGCTCAAGAATGCCCGAAGAGGGATAAGGGTGAGGACCAGATGAACTCTAGAGTCACGAAGGACAAAGGAGAGAGCGATGAAGATGACTTAGGAAAAGGAGTCATCAATAACATTGCCTATTTGAATGTTATGAGCTTCGTGGAGGAGCACTAATGCAAAAACTCAGTCGATGAAAAGAGGAGGTGGCACATGGGAAAAGTGTTAATGGAAGAGAAGGTTTGCTTCAGTCTTCGATAGTTGGCAAAGGAGTCTTTGAGGGAACCACTCGTGGGGGAGTGCCCACAGATTATTTCGAAGAGGGTGTCAAATTCCTCTAGTGGGGGTGGTTTGTTAGACCCCTAAGTTTAGACTGCAGGATCGAGTGAGTGTTAATAAGCCTTGGCCAATGCTTGGCACGTAGGTCGGTACGAGAAAGGCATGTTGATGAGGGAACAAGGCGAATTCTTGCGAGTTGGAGAGCAAAACTCGAGGAATTTGCGAAATAGGCAAGAGATGTGGGAAGTATCGGCAAAGATATCAAGAGTAGGCGAGATTCGATAACATAGGCACGCATTGGCAGAAATCTTAAACGAGACGTGAGATTTGGATGCGAGACCACACAGAGTTGACAAACCAAGTTATGCAAGACCCAAGAGTGCGCGAGAATGTGCAAAGGTATGTGAGACCCCACGAGGATGTGCGAAGGCATGCAAACGCGACGAGGCGCATAAACACTTGACTTTGGTGAGATAGGTCGAAGGTATGTGAAATATGCTAGGTTTTATTCAGACTGTGACTTGTACTTAGTTATGGAGCGACAAGACTACACTATAAGTGAGCTTGATCATTGAAGATGGACTTATTTATGGACGTGCATTGATGGACTTATATACGGATAGGCCGTGGTGAAAACACATCAACAGTGACGTGGCAACTGTGGATAATGTGGCACATGATAACGTGGCAGATAAGATTATAGTAGATGAACATTAGCTTTTGGGAGGGGTTCTCATTGTAATGGCTTCGAATAGGGAGTTTCTTATAAGGGCTTTGAGTAGAGAGTCCCTTGAGTGCTTCATAGAGGAGGTACTTGTATCTTTTGTTAATATTTTGTTGAGGGTTAATGAAAGAGTAGCTTCAGTTATATTTAAATTTCTTGTTGCTTTCTTTACTTTATTACACGTGTTTTTTTTTTGTATGAGAGAAACACTTTAAACACTTGTGTGCACATGAAATATTTTAGAGCTAACGAAATGCTCGGTAACATTCACGTGAAAAGACTGAATCTTGCTTAAGCAAACTTAAACGGGATTGTTGCACAAAAATTGAGCGTCACATGCGGTAAAAGTTTGATTCCAAAGAAGACTTTTATGATAATAAGCATCACAGACATGGATGTGGGATGCCTCGTGGAATTCACCAATATTGATAATTATTGACAAGCGTTATCGGGTGGTCTATAAACTTATGGAAAAGGTTACATCCTAGTAAGACGCTTGATATCCTAGTTCATACCCGAATTTACTTTACCGAACTCTCGTCAAGTTTGGGTTCACTTGCCAATCCACCAGGACTCTTATTGATTCTAATAGCGGTAAGGGAAAATCTCGGTTGTATGATTAGTGTAAATATGGCCACAACCAAAACTTCTAGACAAAAATTTGCGAGATTAAGCAAAGAGTTGGACCTTTTAAGATCGAAAGTTTGTGTGGCAACTTGTGTCGGTGTGCTAAGGGAAATCTTGTTTACTCTGTGGAATAGTAGACCATGTTGAATTCTCTTGCGCGAGAAAGAGACATTTTTAAGAAACACCAACGGGGGATGTAATTCAACGTACCATGGGTACACCGATGCAACCAGCAGGTGGAAAAAAAAATGATAAGGGATAATGGATGTTAGTTGAACTTATAATTAGGTTACTTATAATCAGGTTAAGTAATTCCTCAATTATTCTTATAGGAGCGTTGGAAACCAATGAAAGCCTAGCGTTGCTTCGTAGCTGCGCGAAGGCAAGCATGTGAAAAGGCAAGTACCGTAGCCCAACATCATCACACGATAGGATACTGGATAGAATGCTCAGCCACTTGATTGGTTTTATGATCACAACTATTAGTATCCACAAATAACAAGCAAGACCGGGGATAGATTGAACAGCTAATTGATGAATGAATATACCTTTTCCAGAGCAATGGTAGCAATCAACTCATCTGGTGCCTTTGCAGACATCACATGGAGGATCTGGCTTTCTCCTTGATTCTTTCGGGACAAAGGACTCAGTTATGATGACCCATGAGGGGGTTGAGAGACACAAGACAGGAAGCGTTTTTGATCCACTTCTGCTGTTGCTTCCGTTGTGACCCACCAACTCAATTCTGTAGAAAATGGAGAAGGTGGTGTCACTGGGGTTTAGGGAAAAGGAAATTTCGTATTTATATACTCTAATTTAACATTTGTATTATGTTTTTTGTTTCTGGAAAATCAAACCAAACTAATGATTAAAAACAAACTTAAAAACTTGTTTGGAATTTGGTTCTCCATAGACGAGTCTTGTAATTTTGTTTCATTAGAACTCTTAACACTTACAAATTTGCAAGAGATCAATAACCAGATACGCCAATAGTAATTCCAGTTTAGCACGGCCCTCCAGTGATACAACTTTCTTTACTTCTGGAAAATCCAAAAACACCAAACAGTCCAAATTTAGCGGCAATACGTCTAGCTTGACAGAACCATGCACAAGCAGCGGCAACTACCTTTGTTAAGCATATAAAAACTTGACGTTGGGAGCGATAACTCTGACTTTTACTGGTTAACATTTTGTGTTTTGCTTTTCTTTCTTTTTTTGGGTAAAGAATTCTCGCTTGGAACTCATATGTAGAGTAAACACCGACTTTTGTAGGCATATCAAACAGCTGATCAAGACTAACACTCTTAACATTTTGTTTATTGTAGAACCTACAATAAGTCGGCTTAAAGCTCAAAAAGTCACAAGAGATAATTGATTCTATCAAACGGATGAAGATGTAAACTAATGGGTTCTCCCGTCGTCTCAAGTTACTTTTAGGAGACTTTTTTACAGAATGATAAGAGTTTAATGCCACATATAAAAACAGAAGCGATTATGAAGAATGGTGCAAATTAGCTATTTCATAGGTTGGAATGGGGGAGCTTGTATGGAACATTCTTCTTGTAAACAAACTCCATAAAGTAATCTCTTATTTGTTGCTAGATGATTTTAATCAAGTTCTATTTAGATAGGAAAAGAGAGGGGACATTACAAGAAAACAAAGCATTTTACAACGTTTTTAAAACGTCACAGAATGTCCAAAAACGTCACAGAATACAAAAAAACGTCACAAAAAAAATCACAAAATGTGGTGTAAGCAAAATTTTTCTGCGACGTTTTATGTAAAACATCACAAAAAATACTGACACTTCGTGACATTTATAAAAATGCCACTGAAAGTTTGGACAATCTGATCGCGGAATCTCTAACATTTTGCCATGTTTTAAAAAAATGTCGCAGATTGTCTAATCTCTAATATTTCGCAACGTTTTTAAAACATCGCAGAATGTGCAGGAAAGCGAAAAGTCTTCCGCAATGTTTCTTCTGCGACGTTTTAAAGCAAAAAGTCTTCTGCAATGTTTCTGCCGCGACGTTTTTAGAAACGTCACAGAATGTCTTCTACGACATTTTTATTATTATTTGTATTATTATTATTTGTTTTCATTTTTCGAAAATCATATTAATTTAATAATTTTAATTTTAATAATTATTTTTTAAAATACAAGTTTTTAATCTTATTTGTTTAATAACTATTCAATATTATTTATGAATTTTATTTATTTAATAATTCTTCAATTCTTTTAGTATATCATTAATTTTAATAATTATTCATATATCACAAGAATTTCATACCTATAAACGATGTATTATTTAATTGTAATTCGCAAATATATCATAATATACTAATTAATATCAAAATACATTAATTAATATCAAAATACACTCATTATAATTCACAAACATGTCATAATATACTAATTAATCTGAAGGTTCATCTATTATCTGATTACCAAGAGTCCTTTGTTGAAAGAACATCCATCAGACACTGTACAAGTTTGTAAGACATAGAACATCCCTCCATGACAACTTTACTAAAGGACTGGATATTATTTGGAACTTCTTCCTTAAATGAATTAGACTTCCTATTTTTCTTGTGCTTATTTTGATTACTACAAGTTGACACTATGTCTTCGCTAACAACAGCAATGGAGCTTCAAGTATATGACTTACCAAAGCTGAAAGCAAATAATCAAGATTCCCAACAGCAATGGCCCCTTCAATCCATTCACGCAACTGTGGAGCTTCAAGTACAGGACTAACCACAGCTTCACTTGGCAACTACAATCATAAGGCACATAACATACAGAAACAGTAAAGCAATCATATAAAATAAATCGTAAATTGTTGTGTTTAAATTTGTGCAACAATAAAAAGAAGTGAAAAGAACAATAAAAGTCTTCATGGAGGTACCGAAAAGAAAAGAAAAAATTTGCATAAAAGAATTTAAAGAAGGAAATAAATGAAGAAATGAAAATACCCTACCAAAGATGAGTTTGATCTTTGGGTCTTTGCAATATTGAGTAATTTAATGAAAATGAGTTATTTAGAGTCATAATTCTATGATCAACCAAAATAGTGGAATTTTGATATGAATAGCTACATTCCAATAACTTAGAATTGGATAAACAATTGGAATTTCAACCGTATATGACAGAGGAAAATAAAAACAAAATAGATAAGTCACAATTTCAAAATGTCCCAAATGTAATGGAAAACAGTTTCATCAAAAAAGAAAAGATAGAATTACCAATCATAACTCCTTGCTCATGTACAAGGATAGCAAGATCTTTAAATTTCTCATTCACTTCACCAATCTGCTGCTAAATTTCTTGTATTCCCTGATCCCTTTCTTCAATGATGGCCTCATTGAAGGAAATCACGTTCTCCAGCAGAAGGACCTCCTGTCTGCAACAAATTTATTTGATTCATTCAAGAGATGAATAGGAGTAAGCAAACTCATATTTGATAGACATTAGACAAACTACAAGCACTTTCCACTCAACATATAAGCTAGAAGACAGGTAATAAAATATGATTTCAATCATTAAACAAACCATATTTGATAAAAGAATGGATATAGAAACCCATCACTGTAACCTAGACATCCAAAATGCAAATGTGATTTACTAATCATGCTGACATTCATACAACCATACCTTACTGTCAATACTAGAAATCTCGACAATGGTACCCCTTTGAGGAATTATAGAACAAAAAGTCTAAGAGCACCTTGGGCTTTTAAGATGCTTGCAAAGGGAACACTTGGAGCACCTAAGTTATCGTTGGTGAGCTGTTGATTTCCATAAATGCTAAACACCATCACCTTCAATCAGTATTAAACTTGCATTCTTATGGTAAGCTTTAACATTTACTTGAACCGATTCCAACCTATGAAATAGCTAATTTGCACCATTCTTCATAATCGCTTCTGTTTTTACCACAAGTGCTAAACACCACCTCATCACCTCTAGTCAGTATTAAACTTGCATTCTTGTGGTAAGACTTAAACTGATCCTTTGCAGTCAGTGATTTCCAACAAGGCCACAAATGCACCTCCACGTTGCACATGTTGACAAGGAAAGATAAAAATCATCATCGCCAACCATATTAAAAAACAATCACAATCAAGGAGTTGACGTCAGTTATTCAATTTAATAAATTAATGATGAGAAATTTTCTATTACATCAACCATACAGATACCTCATTATGTCTCAATTTACATAAAATGCTGCTAATGGTTGGATCATTAAGCCATAAATTGCATTGACGACTTTGGCCAACAGTGAAAAGTGTGCCACACATGAACAGGTGAGGGTTCTGTGGTGCAAGACATAAAAAGCAATAGCAATTATCAATATTTTAGTTTGAACAGAAAAACCATCAACATATATATTTTGCCCATAAAACATAAATCTCAAAACTTCTTATATGCTAGCTAAGGATTAGAAACAAGAAACAATGAATGAAAGTATTCAACCAAGTTAAATCTAACAAGAAAAAAGATGTACGTTTGGCTTCAAACAAATATTCCAAAGAACATGGTTATAATTATAGCTCTAAAACAAAACTACCATACGTCGTTCATCTTAACCCTCCTCCAAAATGATTAATAAGGTCAGAATCATGGCACTAGACAAAGATATACCATGTGCTATGAAGAGGAATAACATTATAATATCAAGATCAACACACACATAAGTTAACCACAACATTATGATGATCACTAACCTCATAACACGGATATGAAATAGGAAACTGTAAAATGCAAGCAAGCAAAGTATTCATTCATCCCCCTTCGAAAACTGTCACCCACTCCTCCCTAGGAAACATGAATTGACCTGACTAGATAGCAGTTGAAGCCTCACAACAAAGGCTCAATTACAATTTTCCATCAATATTTCAGATTACTCATCATCCAGGTATGAAGGAGATCTCACTAAAATCACTTAAAAGGTGACACAAGAGTCCAAGACCAAGCGATTCCCCAACAACTATCTGTACTACAAATTTGCCCCAAATCAGGCACCATATTTACTGTATGAACCCGATGTGAGACCAGATTCCAACCGGAAAAGCAAAAACGGAAGAAGCAGAGAACAAAGCAAAACGAAAAATGAAAGCGGAAGCAAATCGAATACGAATACGAATACGAACGAATATGAAGCGAATCAAAACAAAGAAACGAAACATAAGACGAAATTAAATCGGATACGAATCGAATCACAAATCGGAAGCGAATGACTCGAAAGCGGAAACATAAATTGGAAGACAAAGTGAACGAAAGAGAAACGAATCAAAGACGGAACAAAAACTGAACCCGACATCTGAACACAATTTTCGAAGAAAAAAATTTGCGTTGGAAACCTTAAGATATCTAATCTAAACCAATTAAATCCGGTCTAACTTTTCTTTTCTTTTTTATTTTTCTGTTTCTTATCTTGCATCTTTCGTGCAAATCGCAAAACTCATACAAACATACATATCCCAAAATTTCATCCTTTTAATCAATTCTTATTTTATTCTATTGCCATATAACCAATTTTCTTATCGAAAATTGGGCAGCATAATGGTTGCTTTTCATAAAACCCAAAACCTGCAAGGGTTTAAAACACACTTCTAAAATTTTCAAACAATCACACAACTATCAAAATCCACCGGACCCTCCATCCGGGATGTCAGCAAAAATGAACGCACTCCTATATCTAAAACATTTTAATAAGCCTCAATCTTTAATCAAAATCATCCATACACAATCCAATCCATAACTTAATCCAATACATATGTCCAGAATTCAATATACATTCTCAAAATGAATACAAAACAATTCTAAATTTCTTAGCAATCACTTAGCTAAACAAATATATCATATGAACACATAAAAACGGAAACCTTCATTTTCTTTCACCCGATCTTCTTCTCATCACCTGTGGATGGGAATGAAGGGGGTGAGCTTATTGCTCGTGGATAATATATTTATAAATTGAATGATAAGCGAAAACAATTGCAAATCTTTTTGCCATTTCTTTCAAAAGTTCCTCAGTAGAAATTTTTTTTCAAATTTCTTATTTCTCAATCTTTTTAAAACATTTTTAAAATAATTTCAATAATATCACTGCTAAAAATCCACAAAGAGTTTATTTCTCATAATTTCTCACATTTTTCACTTTTCATGAGCAAAATCAAAATCATGTAAATCTTTATTTCTTTCTTATTTCTTAAACATCGTTCACATCATGCAATGCATCACACTTATAAACAAAACAAAACACATAACACATCACATGGTCTGGTTCGGACCAAAATAGAACGTACTGCACATTCCCGCATAATGGTCCTATGCAGCTGTGAACGGAACGTACTACACCTTCTCGCATAGCGGTCCGGTGTAGCCGTGACTTATGGGAGTCTGAGATCGAAACTCCAATGTCACTAGCGGGCAGCCGGGAGAAGACTATAAAAATAGACAAGTGCGTACTTGTCCCACTTATGAGACACGACCAAACCCACTTAACACATAATCGAAAACCAAAAATTCGGATTGCCCGTAGGCACTTTTCGAAAATCTTAATTTTTCAAATAGTGTCGTACCGACACATGCACATTTTGAAAACTCGATTTACAAATAGTGTCATACTTGACACATGCACATACACAAATCACATCAAATCATATAGCAATTTATTTCTTTAAAACATATATCAAACATATACATATTCATAATGCACATTTTTCAAATTTGTCAAATAATTCAAAAACCATGAATTTCTTAAATCTTGTAATTTCTTGAAATCATTTCTAAAATAAGGAATTTAATCCTTCGAAATCATAATTTTTCAAACTTTTACATAAACAATAATTTTTCAAAGTCACATGCTTATGCTTAAAATTCAATAAATAAATATACTACCCACCTCGAATCGATGCCAGAAGCTTGTCCTTAGCTTCAATTTGACCATTGCTTCTTTCTTTCTTCCAATTGAAATTTTCCTAAATCAAATCACCCAAATTCAACCTCATAAATAACATAATCCTTAAAATTGAACTTAGAAAACACTAATTCTACATATAATCAAGCCATCTAAATCACAAATTTTCAAAATATCCAATTCACAAAATTAAGCATAAACCCTAATTCACAATTATTCAAAATTGATCCAATTAACCCATGCTATCTCCAAATTAGGCATAGAATTAACAAACTCATACCATAAGCAAAGTTTCTAAACCAAAACTTCATTCAAAACTTAAAAATAAAAAATTCACCTCTTACCTCAATCTTCATATTTTCGGATTTTTCCTTGTCCTATAAAGGAGATATCACCTTCTTCCATCTTTTCCCCTTGAAACAACTCAAAACTCATGCTAGAAGACCCAAAAATTCGAAACCCTTGTTGCTCCCTCTTTTTCTCTTTCATTTTCTCTCATCCGAAAGTGCTCTCTTCCTCTCATCTCTTTTTCTTTTATTCTTTTGCTCTTTCTCCTTGTAAGGGTCGTGCTCCACTCTTCTTAAACAACAACTCTTATTGTCATGTCATTAATGATTGATAAAAGACCCTAAAGCCCTTACTTATATGCCTTTAAAACTTAACACTTAAGTAAACTTCCAAAATTACCCTTCCTTTTTGCCTTAAAAACTGACATCTTGTCTCCTTATTTCGATCAGGTAAATGAAGTAGTTTAATAAAACTTTCTTTAAGAGAAATTTTCCTCTATGTCTTACGAATCCATCGCTTCAAGAATCAAATCGATCGGAGCTTTATAGCTCAAGATCTCTCCAAAATACTGAAGTCTGTTCAGCCATTACAAAATCGAGACTGAACTCTACAAATAAATTCAATAAAGAAATTGAAAGTCTTAGAGGCTAAATTGTCGATCGGCTCCTCTGATAAATTGTATATTCATGTCTCTAGTTTAATTTGTAAGAAGAATCAGATCGATCAGAGCTTTACAGCTCAAGATATCTCCAAAATATTGAAGTTTGTTCAGCCATTACAAAACCGAGACTAAACTTTACACCTAACTTCAATCCAGAAATTGAAAGTCTTAGAGGCTAAATTGTCAATCGACTCCTTCAGATACATTGTAGATTCATGTCTCTAGTTTAATTTGCAAGAAGAATAAGATCGATCGAAACTCTAAAGCTCAAGATATCTCCAAAATACTGAAGTTTGTTCAGACCATTACAAAATCCAGACTGAACACTACACCTAACTTCAATCCAGAAATTGAAAGTCTTAGAGGCTAAATTGTCGATCGGCTCCTTCAGATAAATTGTATATCCATGTCTCTAGTTTAATCTTCAAGAAGAATCAGATCGATAGGAGCTCTATAGCTCAAGATATCTCTAAAATACTGAACAATGTTTAGACTTTTTTCCACCGATCAGCTCACTTTAATCTGGTCTATCTTTCTCCATTTAATGTCAAAACTTATCAATTTGGTATGGAAAGATATAAAAAAATTTATAAATCCAACGCTTCAAAAATCGGGTCAATCGGAGGTCGAACGAAGAAGTTATGGCCAAAAGAGTGGGGGAAGGTCGGGTCAACAGATCGCTCAGCCAGGCGATCGATCGCCCAACCAAGCGACCGATCGCCTAGTGCTAGCGCGCGCTGGGCGCGTGATCGGTCACCCGCATGGGCGATCGTCCAGGTTCCCACGCACGGGCCCTCAGGGATCACTCAGCCTAGCGCGCGACTGACGTGCCCAGGCTGGCCGAGCGAAAATTCAAACAGATATCTTATCTTAAAACCTTCATAACTTTTGACTCCAATTTTTAAATTTGACAAACTTGGTGTCTATGGAAAGATAAAAGACCGATCTATGATTTTCATGAAGGAATTAACAACAAGTTCAATCTCTAAAGAGGTCAAAAAGTCAATTAAAGGTGACTGGTTGATCAGCTTCACACTAAACAGCATCAGAATTTCCAAAAAACATAACTTTCTACTCCCTTGTCTAAAATTTTCGTGTTTTATATCAATGGAAAGATAAAAACAAGCTCTACAATATTTATGAAGAACTCACAAACCAATTCAGTCTCTAGATAAGTCAATTTTTCAATTAAAGTTTCTGCCCTGCTAGAACTCACCCAAACACTATCAAAACTTCAATCGATCATAACTTCTAGCCTCGATATCGAAAAATTGCATAGTTTATGACGTTAGAAAACTCTCAACAGAAGCTACAAGTTTCATGAAGATCATTTTATCAAAATCCTTCCAGATCAACCCAGAAATATTCATGAAAATTTCAGCTTACAAATCACTTTCTGCTACTATTCATCCCAAACAAACTTCAAACTTACTATTTTCCAAACTCTCACTCTTTCACTATTCATTTCTCGGTTTTCAACTTCCATTCAAATTGATTTATTCTCCATGATTGTCATAGTACCCTTACACGTACAAATTTACCCAAAATCTCAAAGTCATCAAAAACCAAATCAATTCTTTTCTTATCAATTTTCTTTAAACACAATAACATCTATAACACAATACTTATACAAACACACTCATTTAATTTCATTTACTATTTCTATATTCCACTCAAAGATCAGGGTCCAACATTTACCCCAAAAACTTCACAAATTTTTAAAATATCTGTTCTTGCCTATTCACCTGAGAAGAAAACTACAAATACTATTTTCTCAACCTGTTTGTTGGCGATGGAAAGATGGTTGCAGTAGCAGAATTAAAGAATATCGATGCCAGCAACCTTGCACGCTTAGAAAATGGTGAAACCTTGGGAATTTTGATAGGATATCCATTCACAAAACCCTTGATCACATCATCAGGGTTGGGGAAGTGGACACGTGCGCTAACCACTGGGGTTCTGGGTGGAAGATCTGGGGTGGGTTCGGGACGGTGAGAGTTGGAGACAATGGAGTGAAGGAAGAGACGATTCGCAGGGATTCTCGAGACCCTCGACGCCAAATACCCTAACCCCATTTTCTATACTCTCAAATTCTGATATTTCTATTTGTTACTTTCGGTAGTTAACTTTATTCATATTATAAGCAAATGCAAACCGCGACGTTTCATTAAAACATCGCGGTTTGTATTTTGTGACATTTTAATAAAAAAATGTCACAAAAAATGTTACAAATTTTTTACGTATTCTTCAAACATCATGGAAATTTTGACGAAAAGTCTTCACAATTCGTGACGTTTTTATTAATAAAACGTTACATATTGTATGTATTTCTTGTAGTGGGAAGTCTTCAACTTTGGGGAAATAGGAGATTTGTTGAGATTATTGATTGTTGTAAATTGACCAGCCTAAATATTTATGTAATCATGCATTACTATTCTCTCATTCTTCTTGACTTGATCATTAAAAGGGTCTATGTACAAAGAGTTTTGACTTTGAATTAGGTGGGATTTAGAGCTTTTAACTATATCACTTATATGTTACAACCTCCTTCCATTTAATCTCTTCATTTCATTTTTGATGAGTTCTAATTTTTAACTAATTAGTATTGCTTGCTACCACTAATCCCCTATAGTATATAGTTACAGATGGCTTCACAAAATCCTTCCTCTTTTATGATAAAGTTGTTGAATCTAAATGGACAATTTGTATTCATTCCCCTTCCCATATGTTGAATGATTATTGCTAAGTGATCAAAATCATTGTGGAATCAAAAGTGCTCTATGGAAACTTCTCTAACTAGCCTTCATTCACCATTGCTTGATCCAATATTTATTGAGAATGTTATTTGCTACACCAACTTAAAAATTCCATCTTCATATATTTAACCTCAATCTATTGTACACAATCACTAAGATCAATATTGTAAAATTGTGATCTAATATTCCCTTCATCTTCATTCCTAAATAAGACACGATTAAAGTACCCTAAGAAAAGCTAGGGACCTATTAAGTAGGAGTGGATAAAAATTATTCTATTCAATAATACTTTCCTTTGAATATTAAAATTTGCACCATACACCGTTATAACCTTATAATATAATTGTTTATGAGTTTCCTTAACTTTAAGGTGAAACATTTTATCATTGGAATCATTTGGTTTTGCAATAGCTCTCTCAGTTTCAGAGCCAGCTCTTATCCTTTCATAATGATGATGGACATGATTGGACATGAAGGACCATTTAATACTAAAAGCTAAAAGCATGGGCATCTTTGTTTCCTTTATTTTAGTCTTTAGTAAACCAAAAAGGATAGAATATGTTTCCTTGATAAAATCCTTAATCAAACTAGTTTTATTATGGATATTCATTCCCATTACATTCCAAACCACTATGAACATTAAGAGCTAGTGCTTTTGGTGCCTTTTAGCTTTTTTTTCCTAGCTAACTTCCTTCTCCTACTATTTTGCACTTTTACAAACACAGTTACATTTCTTCATAAAGACAAGCTTCTTGCCTCATCGGTTATTTTCTATGTTGTTGATGTTCTTCTTGTTCAGTATAAAGTAGGAGGGAGTTAATCATTGCATTTGCTCTTTTTTTTCTTATACTACTATGTCAATTTTGTTTGCACCTTTCTCCTTATTGTTAATGATCTCCACAAAGTGGATTTCTTATTAGTTATCCTTACCATTGTTCATTGGCTCTTTGTAATCTTCCTTCATAAACTTCCTCCTTATAGGAATCCATCTCTTCCCTTATTATTTTAGTGAAGGTCTTCATGTGTATGATACTTGCACATTATCGTTCACTATCTCTTCTCCTAGTCTTAATATAGGCACCATTTTTGGCAATTGCCTTTTCAAGTCGATGCTGATGTATATTCTCGCAAATCCAATCCTTTTCTTCATGGCTATGCTCTCATCCATGCAGAGAGGCTTGCCAATGTAGCTAACCAAGGAACTTAAGCTCTTTATGAACTAGTATTCTAAAGGAATACTATAGAAATTAACCTATAAATTTGAATAGTACATTATTATTCTCATAAATAAGTACTTTTTACATTCATTTGTTTCTCTAAGCTCTCACCACACAACTATGGATAGTTTTAAAAAAAGGCATGTTCTTGCAGAAGAAGCCTACTATAATTAGTGTAACAATATTGTAATGTTATGTTGAAGTCCCTAGTGGAGTATAATGTAAGGTTGACTCTGAAACTTCATCTATAGCCATCTTCCATATTCTTAGAAGTGGATTATTTTTTGGCTACTAGTTAGGGGTTAAGATGGAGGTGATAGACTATGAGGGAAGGGCAGAGAAAGGTATAATGGCATTGGTAGTAGGTGAGGGTATGTTTGTCAAACTAGGTTACTTCTCCAATTTCAAGGTTTATTTGGGATTTGGGGGGTAAAATTTAGCTTGTCAAAAAAGTTATTTAAAAGTTAGTTACTTGGTATAGAAATTATGGAGGCAGGAAGGTTCCAATAGTTAAATGGTCCTTGGTTAGGTAATAAAAGTGGAGATTTTGTGTGACTAAATCTGAGACGAGGTGAGTGAGAAGGCTAATAAACCAAGAAATTAGGAAGAAGAAATGGAATAAAAAGACTGAGAAGGGATAGTGTTGGTGTTATAGGTTAAGGATTCTATGCTTGTTAGCTAAAACTTCCACATCAGTGGAAGCTTCAACCAGAGAAAAAACTTCCTTTTGTTGGCCAACAAAAACTTGATTGCAAGACTTTGACCACAATTTAATTCACTCCAAAGTGACCCTAACATCCCTAGAATGATGGTGTCTTAAGATTAACTCCATCATTAGGTATGCTTCTTCTTGTCATTTGGTTTGTATAAATTTTAATAAAAGGCCTCCCATATATAGTCCTTCAAATTAGAAAATAATATCTTTTTTCACTGATGAGAGAAATTCAAAGGATGAGTTTGAGCAGCTAGATAGCTAGAAAAATCAATAAACAATTGACAAAAGTCATTTACTTTCTCAAAAATGAAATCTTGTCTTAAGGAAGGCTTCCTTTATATATTCTTTGATTTGCTCCTCTATACTTAGATTCTTAAAATGAGATAAATCATCTATAGTTAGGTTTAGCTCCCTTTTTATCGTTAATCTTCATATCAATCTTCTACAATAGTAAAACCTACCTAATTAATCTAGGTTTATCTTAGTTTTTAAACAAGGCACCTTAATGTGGAGTAAATTTTATAAAAAATGACTTTTGAAAAAATAATATAAAAACATGCTACAACACACTAATTAGTGGTGAAGTCACTAAGTTAATTAAAGAGGCAAGGGGAATTAGATAGGGCCCTCTATCTCCTTACTTATTCATCATTTGTGATGAAGTTCTATTAAGAATCATCATACAACTTTAAAAACTTGAACATGTTATAATTTGCAAATATGGTGCTTATAAATGATATTACATTATTTTATGATGTTGATCCCTTCTCCTTAGAATGCCTCACCAATTACATTGAGGTTTTCTATAAGTTATCTAGCATCAATATCAGTAGGGACAAAAATTTCATCATGGTATCAAAGGATTGTTCCTATCATGCGCACTCATTTGTAAATCTAGGTAGCCTTAACCTAAGAGAGCCTCCATTTACCTACCTTGCTATCACAATAACTACTACTAAAGTCTTCCACAATGATTGCCAAGTCCTTATTAATAGAATAGGTATAGAGTGGGCACTAGATAAATAAGTCTCTATCTCTTGCGAGTAGAGCTCAATTAGCATCCTCACTCCTAAGCATTCTATACATTGGTCTGCTCACTCCATACTACCCAGGAGGATTTATAAAGACATTAACAAGTTTCTCAGGAAAATTTTTTGAATGGACATGCATACAAGAAGGCCTATGCAAAAGCTAGATGGTGATTAATCCATTTACCAAAAAAGGAAGATGGTTTAGGATTACATTCCATTATAATAGTTACCAAAACTATGCTAGCTAAAAGAATTTAGAGGCTCCTATAAGACAAGCATTCCCTATAAGTGAAGTGGGTGTATAAACACTAAATTAAAAGGAAACATTTTTGGAACTTCAAATGTATAGCAAAAATTTCCTATATTATGAATTTAATTCTCAAACAAAGAACTTGGAAGCAAATATAAATTAAGAACCATATTGGAAATGAAAACTCTACTTGGCTATATTATGATAATTTATGTGCTTTTAGACCACTCCATGTTTTGAAAATATTAGGAATATGTTACTTAAGAATGCAAAAGTAAGCTTTTTTTATCTATGAAGGCTCTTAGTAACTTCCAAACGTAGGTAGTAATTATCCCTTAATGATTTTTTCTAACTGCATGCCTAATGTGCTTTGAAGGATAAACTAACATAGATAAATCACCCATTGAAATCCGTTATGAATGATTTTTGCAGAGTTTTCTTAAAGCTCACGTTCTACTAGTTACTTGACACCACCGGGTATTGTGTAACTTTATCTCCTAGAGGCTCTCTTTTATTGTTTCTTTCTTCCAAATGTAGTACATTGTAGCTTTAAGACAACTTCTAAATAGCTTGATATCTTTTTTTTTTAGTTTTAGTTTGTTGGGCCAGTGAACTATCCATTCCATCCATTTAAGTGCAACTTATTCCACGGTGTGCAAGCATTTTGTTTTAGATCCATTGTGAGAAGTTACAACCAAAAAAGAGGTGATTGAGGCTTTCATTGGTACTCCTACTTAGTTCACAATTAATGTTAGAGATATTGAATTTAAAAGAATCTGTGGTTGTTATTCTACCCATAATTGCTAACCATAGGGTGAATGAGTGTGCAAGTAAGATGTTCATATCCCAAACCAATTTATGCCAAGGCTTAATTGTGGGATTTTAGGCTTTTAGTAGTTTCCTCCTACAAGATTAGAGACTAAAGCACATTGATTTATTTGTTGTCTATATAATGGTATCAGGCACTGAGGAGTTTAATGCAAATGTAGGCATGTTATTAAGGATGTCTCTAGTTCCTCTGTAGGACTGAAATGGCTAGGTCTAGGAGTTTTCTTTGATCAGCTCAAGAACCTCTGTCCTTTGTAGGATGAGTGACTTCAAGGAATTACAAGAATGAAGTTTTTATAAAGGGCAAAATCTGTGCCATTAATTGAACTAGAAAAAGTGTATTGTTTATTATCAATTTTATGTCTAATTAAAGTTTTTATCCACTCCCTTATTTGTAAGTTTTGCTATAATGTCTAGGATATCTTATGTTGATGGAAATCATCTAAATACTCTCCTCCTTATGCATTAAGTCAAAGATTTAAGCATAAGGTCAAATATAAAGTTGTATGGAAGGAAAATTTTAGCAAAAGAGTAAATTGAATCAATTAAGAAATCAAATTATGAAGAAAATAAAAAGGGAAGTATATATTCAATTCAAGATGATTTTAAAGGAAATTTAGGTAAAATATACCATGAATGAGAAATGTTGAAGCCTTTCCATATAAAATATTCATGGTAATCTTACTAATCCTATCTTGATCATTTAAATAAATTAGGGGTTCAATCATTATATGATCATTTACATCTATGACATAATGAATAGGTCCTGTCATAATCAAAAGGATATTTATTATGAACTTTAAAGAAATTTATCCTTAAAGAAATTTTGGAGAACTTTTGAAATGGTTTTCAATTAAGTTTGTACCAAACTGGTATGTTCTTGTCTTTGAAAATACTTGGGAGTTTTAACTTTCAAATTGTTCCTCACATGGATTTAATTAGTTGAAGGGTTTTGGTCGCTTTACCGGATATAAGGACAAAAAGTTTCAAAATGAATCCATTTTCCATTAGTTAGCAAATGAGCCAACTAATGAAGACTAGCTAAAAAGTTATGATTGGCTACTCGATGGTTGGAACAATTCAACATACAATTGTGGATATTGTTTGACAAGGGTGTTTGTTAGTTGATACCTTTTCCAAAAGATTCAACTAGTCGATCTAGCCAATCTTATCCATAAACTAGTTATCGTAATAACTATTTTGTATTCCTAACAACTATTTAAGTTAATTAGAAATATAAATAGATCATAATTGAGTTGCAACAAAACCTTTTCACATACTAGATAGTTGTTAAAATCCTTGAGAGACTAAGATTGTATGCGTGCATTGTATAACATATATTAGGCCATAGTTTATTAATATGACTAAGAAAGAGTGATTTTGTGCTCTATATGGTTATGGGAATTATTGCATTTAGAAAATTGACAAGATAAACATTATGATGTTTCCTCTTAAACTTGAAAAAAAAGATAAAGAATTCCGATTTGCTCGTGACAAAGCAAAATGATTCTAAAAGTTTCTCTTTACTAGTACCAAAGCAAGATGATCATAAGTATTTCTCCTTATCATGACAACTTGTACATATATTTCTTTTTTTTCACATATTGTTGAAGGAAGAAAATAGCAAATTCTTAAAGGAGTTTTAGAAGTAAACATAAGTAAAAGATTATTTTGATGAACCTCTATGAATTAGTTTTGTGTCTCTTTCCTTACTCTCTTTTATTGTAAACAATTTATTTATAAGTATTATAAATATGTCAAAAAGTAAACCATATAATTTTCTCCAAGTATGATCCAATATTAACATTATATATTTATAAACTTACCTCCATATAGTTATAATGTGGATGATTCATTAAAATGGTGCGTGCAAATTCAAATATCCGTATCTTGGAATTTTGTATATACTATTTATTTAGAGAATAATATTTATTAATGATTATATTGAATATATATATATATATATAATACTTCAAAATTTAAATAAAATAATTAAAATAACGAGTAAGATTTAGTGAAAATTTTAGTTATATAATTAACTGAATAATATTTTAAAATTATTTCATTATTCATTATTTATGGCGACCAAACACACAAGTAGAAAACTCTTTTGAAACAATTTATCAAAGTATACCATTTCACCAAAACTAGCAATATGATATAAACACCTTCAAAACTTAGGGCGATTGGTTCACTTAGAGTAATGGTAATAAGAATGAGAATGAATATAGTGAAGAATGAGAAGAATATAATCATTATAATTATGATGGTTGATTAAGGCGAATGAATGATTACTTATTATTAATAGTGGTTGATTTGTTTAAAATCTTGATAAATATATTCTAATTAATTGTATTTAATATTAATATATTCTAATTAATTATATTGTTTTACTAAAAGAAAAAATAAAATTGTAAATTTTTATTTTAATATATTTAAATAATGATATTTAATTAATTATATTGTTTTGCTCGAGAAAGAAAAATAAAAATTAGTAAATTTTTATTTTAAAATTTAATATATTATAATTAATTACATTTAATTTTAATTTATTTTAATTAATTATATTTAAAATATATTTAATTTTAATTAATTTTATTATATTCTTGAGAAAAGGAATAAATGACTTTTATTCCTCACATATTTGAAAGGTACAGAGTAATCTCCAAAATTTAGATTTCAATGTACAATTCATGCAATGATAATGTATAATCAACTAATATTTTTTATTCCCATATGCATTGATATCTTCCAAACCTATGAACTTGTACATAAAACTTTGTAAGTTGGTAATGCTACCTCTCTCTCCATCATTATCATCAACTCCAATGATTAAGAATGGTATTATTGTTACAAGTTAAAATTTCATTATCATTTTACATATACGAAGATTAATAAATAACTCAATCTATACATAGCAATGTTATGAATACCGTATCGGACTCGATGCATCAATTGGGCTCGAACGGAATCAGATCTGATACCTATTTACAAGTATCGTTTGGGATATTTTTAAATTTATAAAATAGTTCCTAAACTTTTTAAAATTGCAAAATAGTCCATATTGATATATTATACAAGCTATCAGTATACTTGACTAGTTTACGATTTACATCAACCATGTTTTAAAAATCTTAATAATAAATAATAATGACAATTAATTTGAAATAACAATAATTTTAAATATTTTACATATAAATAATAACCACAATTAATATAAATAAAACAATCATCATCATACAATTATAAAACTAAGAATAATACAAAGCATTTAAAATATTACAATCATACAATTTCATCATTACAATAAATAATATTACATATTTACATCAAAAGATTCAAAACATCGATAAAAGAACAATAAATATTACAAAAGAGTTGATGACGAATAAGCAATCAAGTAGAAGTTGAACTGAAACAAAAATATTACATTTACATTACATACATATAATTTAACATAAACATCAATGATCAAATACAAGTAAAATTAAAAGAAGAAAATAAAACACGAAATTTAATCGTCAATCAAGTGAAACCCATTGAATCAAGACTGACTCCACTGATCATTTGGTACAAAATCCTCATCATTGAGAGGAGCTTCATCATCATCATCATTCAAATTTAATGCACCAAATGACATGTCAATGCTCTCCCATACAAGATCATCTTTCACATTCAAATCACTCACATCAACCAAATTGGGTTCTTCAGAAACCCAATCCGCCAAAATATCATTATTATCAATCGCAATTGGATCATTTGAAGAACTTGTGCTACTAAGAGTCCTAGTAAACAATTACATTTAATTATTAGAAAATTATAAGAAATTATATCAAAATTAATAATGAAAATAATGAAAATAACATACCTTTCCCGAAGCTTTAAATTGTAACGAACATAAACCAAGTCATTCAACCTCTTATGTTCCAATCTATTCCTTTTCTTGGAATGGATAAATTCAAATGTGCTCCAGTTTCGTTCACACCCAGTTGCACTCACACATTGACTTAAAATTCGAATCGCAAACTTTCTCAAATCTGGAACACAACATCCGAAAAGATCCCACCAAGCAACTGCAAGTTAAAAAAAACAAAAGTAGTGTTATAAACAAAATAAAGTGATAAATAAATTTCAACAAATAAGAAATAGGAAATAAGTAATACCTGGAGAAAGAAGTCCTCTTTGTTGAATAGCGACCGTCATTCCAAAATCTCCATAAGAGTACTTATAAGCCTCCATTTGTGTGGTTAAAGCAATTTGCATTGAGTCATGAGGAACAATTGTTGTAATTGTCATAAGCATTCCTCTACTAACTTCAGCTTGCTTTTCAACATCCAGTCTAAAATACACACTAGGATTCAAAAATGCCCCAGCTACAAACAATGGAGATGAAAGTTGTTTTTTCCTTCTCTCATTAATGATTGAGATATATGGTTGGTATAAAGAAGATCTATGTTTCAAATTGGCCTTGATTGCTTCTGTTGCTCTCTCCATAGCATCAAAAATATAACCCATTGTTGGCTTTTCTTCACTATCAGCCAACCGAAGCACCCTCACCAAAGGCTCACAAACCCGGATAACGAATTGACATGCCGACCAAAATTCCCTATCTTCCAAAGATGATACTACAAACCTCCATTCCAAAGATTAGACCTAGCATCTTTGAGATGTAACCCACTTATCACTTGTAAACATTTGTCTTAACTCCTTCCTCAACAAAAGAAAAGACTGAAGTGATAAGAAATTTGTTGCAAATCTTGTCACAGCAGGGCGACACAAATTCCTACCATTGGTAAATTCCCTTCTCATCAAATTTAAAACCCATGCACGATTATAAATAAATTTTGTAACATTTTTTGCCTTCTGCATGGTCTCATCAAAAACAGGAAAATACCTAGGATTTTCTATATCCTCCGATATTAAGTCAATGCGAATGCAACACAAGGAGTCCAAAAAATGAATTATAGGTTCTCTGCAACCTCATCCCTGCCGCTTTATAAGCGGAATCATTGTCAGTAATAAACTAAACAATGTTTTCCACCCCTACTTCATTCACAACTTGATCAAATATCCCAAACAAATTATCAGCATTTCTAATAAGGCCAGATGCATCAATCGATTTTAAAAACATAGAGCCATTAAAACAATAAACCAAAAAATTTATGATAGGCTCTTGTCTCCTATTCGTCCAACCATCACACATAATTGAGCATCCATTAATACCCCAATTTGCTCTTCTTTCAGCCAGATAAGCTCTCATTTCAGACACAGCACAACTCAAAAGTTTACCTCTTAAATCATCAACCGATGGCCCTTTATATCCTGGACCATAAGAGGCTATGACATCTATCATAGGTTGATAATAATATGATTGAGAAGCATTAAATGACGAACCTGTATCATACCACCATCTAGCTACTGTCATATCCACATTGTGAGCCGCATCTCTTGTCTGCATTGCACCACGAATTGAAGGTTGGGCTCCAAGAGTTGTTCGTGGTGCAAAGAAACTAGATGGTTGTCTTCTTCTCTTCCTCACTTCAGATTCTCGCAACATCCTCGAGGCGGGATGGAAATGGAACACTACCAAGATACAGCATCCGCATACAGCATCACTACCACTTCCACCTCCAACATCTCCATAATCACCACGGAAACTAGGAAATGAACTTCCACTACCAATTTCAAGATTCAATCTTCCCCTTCTATCTTTCTCAAATTGTTGTTCCTCAAGCAATGTTTTCATCTGCCACTTTACATCATGACTTACTTTTTTACATGGTTCCATATCTCCTTTAACCCCAGCTAAATGCCTCTTCAATCGGGTAATTCCTCCACCTTTCAAATGCTTGTTACAAAACAAGCAAATGGTATGATTCTTTTGACCAGGAACCACACTAGCATGAGCCCAAGCTGGATCATTGTATCTTCCTGAACTAGGTTGATCGGGAGTATTTGAACTTCCTTCCATTTATCTGTACACAAAAATAAATAACACATAATTTCAGTACATAATGACAATATGCACAAAGCTAACAATCCAAAACATTCAATTCAATTCCATTCAAATTCAATTCCAATTCCAATTCAATCCAATTCCAATCCAATCCAATCAAATCCAATCCAATCAAATTCAATCCAATTCAATCAAATCAAACCCAATTCAATCAAATTCAATCCAATCCAATTGGATTCAATCCAATTCAATTCCAATTCAATCCAATCCAATTCCAATTTCAATTCCATTCATTCCATTCACTTCCAATTCAATTCAATTCCATTCCAATTCCAATTCCAATTCAATTAAATTCCAATTCAATTCAATTCCAATACAATCCAATTCAATTCAATCCAATCCAATTCAATTAAATCTAATCCAATTCAATTCAATTCAATCCAATTCAATTCAATCAAATTCAATTCAATTCAATTCAATCTAATCCAATTCAATCCAATCCAATTCAATTCAATTCAATCCAATCCAATCCAATTAAATTCAATTAAATCAAATTCAATCCAATCCAATCCAATTCAATCAAATCCAATTCAATTCAATTCAATCCAATTCAATTCCAATTCAATTTAATTCCATTCCAATTCAATTCAAAACATACTCCAACAATTTGCAATTCCATTCCAATTCAATTTCAAATTAATTCCAATTCAATTCCATTCAATCCAGTTCAATTCAATTCAATTCCAGTTCAATCCAAAACATACTCCAACAATTTGCAATTCCATTTCAATTAAATTCCAAATAAATTCAATTCAATTCAATTTCAATTCAATTGCAAATCAATTCAAATCCAATTCCAATTCAATTCAATTCAATTCAAATTCAATTCAATTACATTCCATTCCAATTCAATTCCATTTAATTTCAATCACATTAAATTCCAATCCCAATTCCATTCATTCCATTCAAATCTAATTCCATTCAATTCCATTTCCATTTCCATTCAACCAATTTTCAATCCAATTCTAATTCCAATTTCAAAATTAATTTTCTATCAATTCAAAAATCCAATTCTAATTACAATTTCTAATTCCAAAATATAAAATGCCAAAATCTAATTTTCAACTCCAAATTTAATTTTCAGTATAATTCCAAATGTTATTCCAATTCCAAACTTAATTTTCAATCAAACTCAAACCAACAATAACAATTACCAATCAATTTAATTTCACACATTCGGTACTTCCACAAGGCAAAATGACAAAATTCAATGTCAATTTCAACTTCCCACATTCGAATTTTTCCCCAAATCCACCATCATCCCAAATCAACCTCTATGGACTACAGCTCTACCATTTGCCCCAATTTCACCATTTTTGTGTTCCTCGTTCTCAGCCGAAAACAACCTACAAATTTTCCCAATCCACCTCCATCCAACAACAACACCAAATCAACAAAAACACCTAGGATCATAGAAGCAATCAACAACAAAATTCCATTCAAAATCAAACAAAAAATAAAAAACATACACCCAAAACAATCGGGTCTTCGTTGAGGGTCGTCTGAGCTCTGAGGGTCAGGTCTTCCTTCGGTGGTCGTCTGCTGCGTCGACGAGGAGGAGGACGGAGGAGAAGGTGGCGAGGAGCGGCGAGGAGACCGATCCGTCGAAGAAGAGACGACGAGTAGGAGATCCGAGACGGCCAAGCGAGGAGGAGATCCGAGACAGCCAGGAGGAGATCCGCGACTGGCAGGCGAGGAGGAGGAGGAGGCGACGACCGAAAGAGAGTCGCCAGACACGGAGAGACACACCGGCGAGGAGAGGAGGCGTGCGACGTGGGAGAGAGGACTCGGGGGACGGCGATGAGGCGAGATCTAAGAGGGACGACCAGCGGCGAGGAGAAGAAGCAGAAGCCGAAGAAGAGAGGAAGACTCGGAGATTCCAGAAGGGTCGAGGGTCCTCGGGGGCTGGGGTAGTTTTAGGTTAAAATTTTTCGTTTTTGCAATTTGATCTTTGGAGATTTCGGTATTTTTCGAAATTGTCCGGAAAATACCGGATTTGATGGTACCGGCTGGTACCAGCTGAAAACGGCCGGTATCGGCTGAACCGGTACGGCACGGTACCCATATCATTGTTACATGGGCAGTTGAAAACTAGAAAATTAAAATATGACAGTTTTTGAAAAAATGGGATAAACTCGAAAAAGCAACAAGCCAATTGCGAGAAAATAATTTTTAAAGGTGTGTCTCTCATTTACAGATCCTCAGTCACCGACTGCTACTTATAGTTGTCGCTCCTTTTGGGGTCTAGGATGACTACTTCCCTTTGCCTGTCTTCTCTTTCGTCATTTTAGCTTCACATCTCCCTCTAATGCCCTTTGATTGCGTACATTGAACGAGTGCCCAGATCGATCACTGTAGAGCCCAAATGGAGATCTTCTACTTTCTTGTCTTCGGGGGCTTGGCGGCAGTCGTCGCCGTGCTCGAATTCACCAAAACTAGCAGAGATCGCATCAATACTTCATCGGCTTTCAACGCTCTCAAAAACAATTACCTTGTTGTCTACTCTCTCATGATGGGTGCGCTTCAGATCTGCCTGTTTTGTCATTCTCTCTTCTGGGTTTTGGTTATTTCTCATTATATTCGTGGCAATGTGATTCTCTATTCCCATTTCCAACATGGTTTTGTTTCAGTTTGCGATCTTTAAGATTGTTATTTGACGATTTTGTCATTCTCTCTTCTGGGTTTTGGTTATTTCTCATTATATTCGTGGCAATGTGTTTCTCTATTTCCATTTCCAGCATGGTTTTGTTTCAGTTTGCGATGTTTAAGATTGTTCCTTGACGATTTATGGTCTCATTTTGCTTGGATCTGTGATTTTTGTCCTGTTTTCTTTGCATACTATTGCTGTCACTCGCTTTGTTTGGCGTTGGATACCAACTGTAATGGAAATTAAGTCTATAACTTGATTACACAAAGTGGCGCGCGGATCCATTAACTGATAATGAATCTTAGAGTAAACGTGCTTTTCTGCTTCTACTAATGGGACTCCCTGATCTTAATTGTGGAAACAGCTGGGGATTGGTTGCAGGGTCCGTACGTGTACTATTTGTACAGTCAATATGGATATGATAAAGGAGATATCGGTCAACTCTTCATTGCTGGATTTGGATCCTCTATGTTGTTTGGAACTATTGTTGGGTCTCTCGCTGATAAACAGTAAAATTCTACCTTTTTGTTATTATTTTTGGCTCATGTATTGCATATTTCTGTTGGAATTTAGGACTGACTTAAGTGCGCTACAATCAGGGGCCGGAAGAGAGCATGTATTACTTACTGCATAACTTATATACTGAGCTGCATCACTAAACATTCTGGTCAGTATAAAGTTTTGATGTTGGGCCGTGTACTGGGAGGCATTGCCACTTCTCTGCTCTTTTCAGCCTTCGAATCTTGGCTCGTGGCAGAGCACTTTAAGGTGGGTTATTTACTGAAATGCTGTAAACTGATGTTCGAAGTAGGATTTGATGCTCCCTTTTCTTCTTTGAATGTTTTTCAGTAGAATGTTTATCTTTACACATGTGCAAGACATTACTTGTTATGCACACTTAACAGGTAAAGGATATGACTTCCTGAATCCTAGTTTTGGTATTCATATTGACTGTGATATTGTGGTAAATACTTTGGACATACATCCAATCAAACTTGTTTTCCATCTCAGTTAACTTGTTTGCCTGATCTAAATAACTACAATCATACCTGTAAATCTTTTAAATTTAATTGAGGTAATATGTGTATTTTACTTAAAAAAGGCTTTTGTAATATTCCATGTGTCATCTTATTACCATCTACTTTTGCAGAGGGGTTTTGATCCTCAATGGTTATCGGTAACATTTTCTAAGGCAATATTTCTTGGAAATGGTTTAGTTGCCATTATATCTGGTTTGTTCGGTAATGTACTAGTGGATACCTTGGCACTTGGACCTGTTGCTCCATTTGATGCTGCCGCCTGCTTTCTTGCAATTGGCATGGCAATCATAATGTCCACATGGGGTGAAAATTATGGAGACCCTTCAGAGAACAAGGACTTACTCACACAATTCAAGGGTGCTGCTGTTGCAATTGCTTCAGGTGAATTCCTTATCTTGCATTTTATTCTCGCTATGAACCCGGCAACGAGATTCTTATGTGAAGAAACTGTTATCTTTTGTGAGTTATCTATTCTAGTTACCATGCTGTCAATATGATTTACTGTTGTAAAGAAAAGAAGAAAAGATAAATACAATTGCTTTTCTTTTCATTCTGTCTTCTATCTGCTGGCATTATATGGGTCATTTTATCCTTTTAGTAAATTGTTCCTTAAATTCCAATGTGTAGTGTTGTGAATAGGAGTCACTATCATCTTGGTGTTTGTTGCCTTTGCCTATATTCTCTATGTTATTCATTTCACTTATTCGGTAATCATTAATTGATGTCATGTTCGATGTGGAAACAGATGAAAAGATTGCTTTACTGGGAGCTATACAGTCTCTGTTTGAAGGATCGATGTATACCTTTGTGTTCCTCTGGACTCCTGCTCTTAGCCCCAATGGTGAGGAAATACCTCATGGTTTTATTTTTGCAACATTCATGTTGGCTTCGATGTTGGGAAGCTCAATTGCCTCTCGACTTATGGCTCGAGCATCCCTGAGAGTTGAGAGCTATATGCAGATTGTGTTTCTAGTTTCTGCGGCTTCTCTTCTGCTTCCTGTTATAACAAGTGTATGTAGTAAAACCTGAATTCTTTTATTCATCCTTTTGTTTTACGTAAAGGACGGTGATTAAAAATATAAACTGGTCTTTTTCAACAGTTTTTCATGGCATCTACTGGATTGAAAGGTGGTAGCATATCCTTTTCTGGATGTATTCAGCTTGGTGGCTTCTGTGCCTTCGAGAGCTGTGTTGGTATATTCTGGCCATCAATCATGAAGATGAGGTCCCAATACATTCCTGAGGAAGCTAGAAGCACCATCATGAATTTCTTCCGTGTTCCTCTCAACATTTTTGTGTGTGTTGTTTTGTACAACGTAAGCTTCTAAAATAAATAGCATTCTCCTCATCACTCTCAGATTAATATCCATGATTTTGAGTAGTGTTTCAATATAATAGGTTTGTAGAAAACTTTTATGGTGCTGTTCTCCCCGTGGGTATATATATTATCTTAGTTCCTATTCAAATTGCTGAACTGGACCTTTCTTTTTGAAGGTTGATGCATTTCCCATGGTTGTCATGTTTGGGATGTGCTCTATTTTCCTATTTGTGGCTTTTCTGCTGCAGAGAAGGCTCATGATTATAGCCGAGACACAAAGATCAAGTAAGTTAATGTTTATTGGTTGAACTTGTGAGATTTTAACAGACTCATGTCAATATGGTTACGGCGTATATGGCATTTTTTAAGATTGGAGAGTCTGTATGTACTGTACAGCTTTTTCTTGGATTGTTTCTGAAGCTTGTGCTTGCGGATATGTTTTTGAGTTGTGTATCTTTTCAACTTTTTCCATTGCTTATTTTAATTTTATTTGCTATTGCAGAATCACAAGACTGGATGGCAATGAAAGAGAGGGAGGTAGAAGCAGAGCCATTGAGTGTCTGATTTGGCAGGGTGAAGCCTCTACATATATTTTGGGATTGGCGACAACACAATTCTCCTTATTACTTCTTTGCAAAGCTGTCTCTTGTGGAATCAATAAGAAAGTGAGGTCAATTCATGGTACTTGGATGTAGTGGGGGTTGAAGGCGGCGCTGCTGGTTATAGAGGCAGTTGACGGTTAAAATTGACTTCTTGTTACACAGAATGATGGAAGTCACTATTATTGGTTTTCTCTATCTGGAAGCTACATACAGTAAACTGGTGTGCGTGTGCAGCCGATGCTGGGTGTATGTATTCCTTAGTAGTGAAACTCTAGGAGATATCTGGTCACTTTTAGTAGTCAAATATAAAGAATATTTGGTATATGTTATCTGGGAAAGATGGTTTAGTCGCTCAATTTTTAAAAATCTCACAATGTACGCATTCCTTTTAAGTACATTAACTACTGCATATTCTATTATCAATGTTTTATTTTCTTCATGACCATTGAATGGAAAAATTAGTGTATTATATTGTATAATTTGAGACTGGAAAGTAAATTTGCATAATCATAACAGCTAGCAGTTTTTACATAAGGTCTGGGAAATGAAAGGCAAACAATAGGGAATAGAAAGAAAAGAGTAGGGCTATCTTGCATCCTATATGTAAAACGGGAAAAGACAAGACATGGGAAGCTTGGAGAGTAATAACAAAGCAACGATGGAAAACGTAAAGATGTTTAAAGAATTTAATTTGACTTGATTAGCCTAAGCTACTGTTGTCGTACAAGAAAGAAAAAGATAGTGTTCTAACCTAACCTTGTTATACGTAATTTTAAACATATTTATGTGAGTTGTATATAAAATATTAAGATAAAATTTAATAAAATATTATAGAAATGGGTTAGATCGTCGGTTTCCTTGCCTGCGCCTTCTCGGATGCATCATGATTACATCATCGTGATTCAACCGCCTACTATATTCATTGCTACTGAGCATGGTAGTAACTATTTAAGTCTGAACCGTTTCAAAGATAACCGAAGTTGAGCTCGATCTGAAGTCTAAAAATTAAAAAAAAAGGTGAATCCAAAATAAATTCTAATCAAAGTGTTGGGTCCAATCCAACATCAGGCTTATTTGCCAAGTCTTAACTACTACCTCATTCCTCGTCCAAATCACTTTCTATTTGTGCGTGCTTTATATCACCTTTTTTTAATACAAAGGAAAATACACAACAAATAAAACTAATTAATCGCTAGCGCGTGGGTACTGAACACCCTGTTGATCCCGCAAGAGGAGCTCCATAAGGGACATGGAAAGTGCAGGGAGATAACGCATCCCTGGGCCGGTGCGAACTGCGAGGGCGACCAAGAAATCTATACACTGGTTTCCTTCTCGAAGCACGTGCTGGATCTGAACTTTTCAGTCTCGACTGAGTAACTCCCTGGTACCTGTCAACAAAGAAAAATTTTCAGTAAAATTAGGCCGGAACGATGAAAGAAAATTAATCACCTCTAGGAAGTCTGTTTTGACAATGACGCGTCAATACCCCAACTTCCAAGCCAGAGAGAGCTCGGAGTGGAGGCCCCAGAGTTCAACAATTTGCGAGGATGCATTGCCAATATGTTGGATAAAACCACCGCACCAGTGACCGGTGCAATCACGAATAAGACCCCCTAAGGAAGCAATGGACGATCTGGGTTGATAAGCTCCAACTGTGTTGAGTTTAACCCAGAGGTTCGGTGGTTTGGACCAACTAACGAGGTGACCTATAGGGAGCTCTGGATTCGGAAAAACAAAACTCTCCACTGTGCGGGCGCGGGCTATCCACTCAACGTAAGACAAAACAGATCTCGACCCATTCGTCGGCCATGTGAAGTCGTCATCAAAAAGGCTCTTGTTTCTCCAGGTCCAAAGCCGAGATATTTTCCCAAATTTGTCGTACTCTGAATACCCAAAGAATGCTGTATTCGGTGAGCTACTCTTGAAGGGACATTCTTGGAGAAAAAAAATCCTAGTTTTCGTCAAATTAACCACCTGTCCTGAGGCCTCACAAAAATCTTCTAGGGTCCTGACAATAAGGTCAGCCTGGGGAACTATAGCTTCAACAAAAAGGACCAGGTCATCGACAAAGAAAAGGTGGGACAGGGGAGGGCTCGAGGGACCGAGGAACTGGGGACGTCAAAGCCCCTGACTCACAGAGTGGGAAATAAGCTGGCTCAGACGTTCCATACATAAGACAAATAGTTAAGGAGAGATGGGGTCGCCCTGTCTGATTCCGCGCGAAGGCGTAAAAGTGTCCAGGAGGGTTCCTTGCCAGTTCACCTGTATAGTCACAGTGGTAACACATTGCAGGATGACCCAAATGACATTCTCGGGCAGACCGATGGCCTCTAGGGTACTTTGGATGAACTCCCATCGAAGCTGATCATAGGCTTTTTCCAGGTCAACTTTGATAGCAAAGTAGCCTTTTCTCCCTTTCTTACGGCGCATTGAATGGATAACTTCCTGTGCGATGATAATATTATTAGTGATTTGGCGACCTGAAATAAAGCTGCATTGGGTCTCCTGGACCAATTGATGCATATAAGGCTTCAGGCGGTTAACGATAACTTTGAAGATAATCTTGTACACGACATTGCAAAGACTGATCGGCCTAAACTGGGTAATGAAATTGGGAGACAGAGTTTTTGGGATTAGGACAAGAATGGTGTGATTTAACTCCTGTTCCCAATGTTCCTTCCTAAACACTGCCTGAATGAACGCTATCACTTGAGGGTCAATACGATCCCATTGTTTATGGAAGAATAAGGCATTGAAACCATCAGGCCCCGGGGCCTTGGTGGGATTCATGTCAAAAACAGCTTGCCTGATCTCAAGGGGGTGGATGGGTCAGGCTAGATCACGAAGTGCATCCTCCGAGAGGGGAGGGAACATCGATGAGAGCGGAAACCAAAAGGATGGTCCCGCCTCTGCTGTGTAAAGCTGGGCAAAGAACTCGCGAGCGATATTAGCAAGTTGAGCTGGATCAGAGATGCTATCCCTTTGGGAATTTGTTAGGCTAGTAATCATGAGCTTTTTGCGCTTAGCCAGGGTAACAGTGTGATAGTACTTGGTATTCCGGTCACCCTTTAAGATCTAGTCACACTTGGCTTTCTGATGCCAATAGATTTCCTCCTCACTAAGCACGTGCAGCAATTCGGCACTCAAATGTTCTTCCAAAGCTAGCAAGTGATCCTGATTAGCCGCGGTCATGGCTTTTTGGATGCCCTGTAGACGCGCAAGAAGGCGATGTTTGCGATGAAAGATATTGCCAAACTCACTATGGTTCCATTGCTCAAGGTGGTGGGCTAACTGATTTAACGAAGTACCCAATTTGGCCTCAGCAGAATTCCAGTGAATATCAACAAAGGTATCAAACTCCGGATGCGTGAGCCAGGCATTCTGGAACCGAAAATACAAGGGTTGGGATGGGCGAGGGGGAGTGAGAAGGAAATGGATCAACAGAGGACAGTGATCTGATCCGAGGAAAGGTAGGTGGGTATTGACCGATTGAGGAAAATTGTGAAGCCAATCCGTTGAGTCAAAGACGCGGTCCAGTCGAGCCTTGACCAAACCGTGACGCCGGGTATATTTGGATCCTACATAACCGAGATCATCTATGGACCGACTCTTGAAATTGTTTATTCACAGTCCGCGTAGTGCCTGCTCCTCCCCTCTTATCGGCGAATTCCAATTTCGCATTAAAGTTGCCTCCGACAAGCCACGACCTGTGAACAGATCGACCAAACCACTCCAACGCAGGCCAGAGATGATTCTGAGTCGACGCTTGAGCACTGGCATAAATAGCGGTGAAATCAAAACAAAACGAGTCAGAGATAACGGTGGTATGAATGAATTGCCGATGCGCTAGGTGTATAGTGAGATGAATCCCTTCTTTCCATAACATCCAAATCCCACCCGAGAAACCGGTGGCTTCGACTCGGAAAGAAAAGTCATAACCCAAAGTGGTGATAACCTGCAAGGCCCGAGCTCCACTAATTCTAAGTTCCAGTAAAACCAAGACACTCGGATTATAACTTTTAATATAGTTTCGCATGACTAGCCGAAAGTTAGCCCCCCCTGACCCCTTGACAGTTCCAAATAAAGATAGACATAAATGAGATAATCTGGGAAATAAGAGGTTTCCGTACCTCCAATGGGAGCATCTGGAACCTCAGTGTCCACTACATGTGAAGGCGGCACCTCGAAAATGTCCATTTGAGTCGGGGTCTCCGGCGGATCCGTACAGGTCTCCACGTCACACGGGTTCGTCTATGGAGGGTGTTGGCCCCCAAATTTTTTTTGTTAAATAAAACACGATTTAAATAAATTATGAGGTTTGATGGATAAAGTTTTGGATTTACTTGTTATGTAAATGTTAGTAGAATTTATTATATGGTTTGGTTGTATTACAAGTGGTAAGAATGCATAAGGGCATTTTAGGCAAGTCACTTAAGATTATAAGACTTAAGGTTTAATAGAAGGGTAAAATGGACATTGCACACTCATAAAAAGGTATAAGAAGAAGAAGAAAGAGTTGTTTTGTTTGGAAATGGAAGGAGAAGTCGTGGAAGAGAGGAGAAGAAGAGGAAAGCTAGGGTTTGGAGAGTTTGAAGATTTTGAAGCCAAATCAAGTAGGTATAAGAATTAACCCCTTTTGATTTGATGAATGAACCTTATTTAGTGATGGTTAGAAGTGAAAAATGGGGTTGAATGTGGGAAGGATGATATTGATGAACGGTGTTCTAGGGTTAATGATTTTGTTGTGTTTGTGAATGATTTTCGTGTTGAAATGAGTTTAGAAATGAATTAGTAATGATGATTTAGGGTTAAGATGAGTTATTTGTGAATTTTGGAAAGTATGAAGATGAAAAATGTCGACAAACAAGTGTTCGGAAGGTTTCTGGTTTCACAAGTCGCGACGCACGCAGGCGTCCACGTCACGGCGCACACAGGCGCCCACGTCGCGGCACGCACAAACCCCCACAATGCGGCGCGCGCATGTGCCCACGACGCGGTGTGTGCGAGTGCCCTCGCCGCGGCAAGTTTTTGGGTTTCACCGCAGCGAGCTTTTGTTTTCTCCTCGGCGAGCTTTTATTTTCTTGACAGACATGTTTTGATATTTTCACCATAACTTTTGATGTAGATGTCCAAATGAGGTGATTTTTGATTCATTGTAAAATAGAGACAAAGTTCTACAAGTTTTATGAAGAAAAGAAGTTTTGAATCAGTCTTTAAAGTACTCAAATTTTGTACGAAAATTGAGTATAGATTCTTGTTTCAACATAAGTATAGTTCCAATATATTTGGAGTATAACTTTCGGATTTTTGAAACAAATTGAATGATTTTGGAGTCATTAGAAACTTAAGACAATGGGGAACATTTTTCTAGAAGAGAATATTATCATATTTTTTCATTTACTTGATCAAAGTGATCATGGAAAATTTACCCGAATGTTTGGATTTTTAGAAGAATTTGAGTTTTTAGAATTTATCTTAGTGAATATGCAATATTTGGGTCCTGAAATTGTATTCCTATTGAATGAGAATTTTGTATTTGATAAATGAAATCATTGAAGGCAAAAGGATCAAAAGGAGAGGCATCTTTTAAGCATGTATCCAAGCAAGGAATTCAGGTGGGTTTCATGTTTATAATTTAATAATTAGCCAATAATGTTTTCTTCCAAATCAAGAATGATTTCAATTACTTCATAAATTTTGTTTTGTTTCTTTTGAATGATTTGCAAAATTTCTACATGTTTTAGTATATGAACTTTGTTGATCAATTTCAAAATAAAGATGGGAATGCATTGAAACATTTTATGTTATGTCTTGGAAAATTCACGGCATTTTGTATATTTGGAAAAGAAGAAAGAGCATGCAAAGCATGAAAGCATTTGATAAAATGATTTGAGCATGGTTATATGCTTCTGTTTGGGCGAGAGTGGAACCATTCTGTTCGTCACTTGCACATCGACAAGAGCCTTCTCCTGGCTGCCCGCTTGTGGCATATGAGCTCCGAAAATGGACTCATTCTGTTCAGGGTGTAAACTTCGATTTTTCCCTTCTATTTTCATGAAACCCTCGAACCATTTGTTTGTGCATTGTATCTTTGAATTGTCAAGTACATTCCATAAATTGAGTGTTTTGTATTGATGGTTAAATGGATGTGCTGTGTTGATATGATGACATTTTTTTGCTATGAGTTTTGAATTCAAATTTCGAATTTGACTGAGAATTTGGGAACAAAGCATTTTATGAACTCATTATGATTTTTATATAACAAATGAACACTTCAACGGTTTTGCTTATTCTTTGTTATAAGCATATTACCCACGAGCTATAAGCTCACCCCCTTCATCCCCATCCACAGGTGATGAGAAGAAGATCGGGTGAAGGGAAGTGAAGGTTTTTGTTTGTATGTGTACATATTGTATTGTTTTTAAGTTAGATTGTTGTTGAGAATTTTGGGAGTTGTGTATTTTGTATATTCGGATTTCGATATTGATATTGCATTGTGGCTTGGAATACCATTAGAGCTTGTAAAATTCTGTTCTTTTGATGTTAATGCATTATGTATGGATGATGTTGAGCGGAAGTATGTATTGCGTATATGGATCAGATTGAGTGGAAATTCGGTATACTTGAGGAAGTTATGGATTTGATATGAATATTTTTGATAGAATTGTTGTTACATATATACAAATTTATAAGTGAGATGTGTTATGAAAAAAGGAACATAGAAATGGTATGAGACTTTAAGCTTCAATAGTTGGACTCCAAGAACGGGGCTCATAATGTTTGGTATCAAAGTAAGAAAAGATTGCAAGGAATCACGCTCAAGTATGATGGTATTTTGTTTCGAGGCTAGGTTTCGAAAACGGGATCCAGCATTTATGATATCAAAGCAAGAAGATAAATCAATGAAGGTTAAGGAAACTTCATCGGAGTACAATCATGTCATAGGGTATTCGTTTTCGAGTTGGGCTCTAGAAACGGGACCCAGCAGAGGATGTGGAGAAGGCCCGAGGTGGAGAGGCTCCTCCTGGGATGAAATGCCGTCTTGCAGTTGGAACTGCTCTGGGAGGTTTAGGCCGCAGGTTGTCAGAAGTTGGGGTTCACACACGATATCGGTGTGAGAAGGAATTTCAACTGCAACATGATTATCCTTGGTATGGAGTTGAAAGGTGAAAGGAGGGGCCGAGTCCGATGTTGTGGCCCGATCCTCACGGACCCTAGATGAGGAGGCCCGGTTATAGTATGTCACTAGTCCTTTCGGGCCAGTTGGCCCTTTCTTAGGTTTGGGTCCAGGCCCATGGGATTTAAAGTGAAAGCTGGTCGGGGCTGGAGAGGCAGAGCCCATAACAGGGCCCAAACGCTGTTGGTGGCCCAATCCCTTAGAGGAGGACGCACGTGATCTCGCGTCTGCTGTTCCCGCCTGCGTCTCCAGCACGTTAGTGTTTGTCAGAGCTACATATCTCGAGCCGAATTTTGGAGGGGACGTGTGGGAGCTGGCCTGGGAAGAAGGACGTTGGAATCGCACCTGCGGGGGTGACCATTGGGAGGGAGGACGGCGAGTCTTATGGACCTGGACCCAAGGTTCGAAGCTGGGGGAGACATTACTCCCGGCACCGACATCTGCAGCGGGGGCAGGGGCGTCGGAGCTGCTATAAGGTATTTTCGTTAAGTCTCACAGTCTTGCCAACCCTTGTTGCCGAGTGTCAGGAGGATACGGGGGTGGTACCGACTAATGGGAAGGTCGGGGAAGCGAATCCAGGTCACTGCCCAGTGAGCTTGGCCAATGGACAGCCGGAAGGAGGGCTGTCAACGCTGGACCGAAAGAGCTTGCCCATAGATGATCCACGGGCTGTCAGTCAGTGCATGAAGAAAGTCGGTTTCTTCCTTGAAACGAATCATGTTCAAGGTCTATGATTTTCAAGGCTCCTTTCGGTTTCCAGAGGGCACGAATATAGGTGGAGAGAGCTTGAAAACCGATACGACGGCTGAGCAGTTTAACAATGACAGCATTGACCCATTGTCTATCTAATTTGTCCCGGAAGGTTTGGGACAGTTGGAGGCCTCCCCCGTGTTCGAGGGGGAGGTGAGTGATGTCGCCTTCCTTTGGTTCAAGGGGCTCCTCATCAACCTAGGCTATGGTCTCCTCAGCTATGGTTGCAGTGGAGATCCCAGTAACTACCGCGCTATAAGACAACGGAGCTGGTGGCGGGGCAGTGTTGTCACGTTTTCTCGTCTTACCCCATTTGGACTGAGGCCCCTCGTGTTCAAGGGGTTCCATTGGAGGCTCAAGAGCGGGCGTGAGCAGAAGGAAACACCAGGTAACGCACGGTATGGAAGAGCATCTTTAGAGGATCATAGTGTTGATGGTAATGCAGTAAAACTTTGATCGCCACCTTGTTTTCGCACAAGGAAATTTCAGAGCGTTTTCTTTCACTAAATTTTCACAATCGAGCGATACACGAATCAACACTTTTAAAACCAAAAGCTATATTATTATGTTGGGAGAACACACACAAGAAGCTAATTTCATAACGAAATAATTAAATTGAAATTTTCAAATATTTACCAGGACAAACACAATCAATTATAGTTTTCACGTAAATAAAATATAAAATCACACACAGCAACAACTAACAATTAATTTTTAATGTAAAAAATTAGTCGAATCTTTCACTATATCAAAATAATATGTAATGCAAATTATTTTCCCTACTACCACCACTAGAGGCAATCTCAAAATAATTCTTTAAAAGAATTCATTTTTGGTAACAATAAGATAAAAATGAGAGGATTTAACTTAATTAAGAATACTCGAAACATTTTTGGTAACTAATTTTCAATTGCCGATGCACCATGAAAACGTGAAGCAAACGAGTCTTCTCGCTTAACAATTTTTTAATTATTGTCGCAAAACTAACGAATTACCCACAATTGCACACTAAAGGAGAAGGAGACGAAATCTTTCTTATAGTACACATATACAAGAAATATGAGGTTCCCCGAATGCAGAATGCAGTTTTCTATCGTTCCAAGGGTTGAATACCCAATTGCCAAAATCCTACTTTCAGGTCAAACTTTGAAAATATGCAAGCTTCCTTAAGGAATGGTACCTAAGTACTTATCTTAGGCAATGGAAACTTATCATCTTGCAGGAACGCATTCAGAGGCTTGTAGTCTATCACTAGACGTTTCTTTCCACGTTTCTGTTCTGAACGCTTGTTGACATAGAACGCTTGACAAGCCCAATCCGACTTTGTGGGCTCTATTAAGCCTTGTTGCAATAGAATAGCACACTCATCTTGTGCGAGCTTCAGATCATCAGGGTTCATCCCTAGATGTGTGGCTTTAGTAGGATTGATATCCTCATTCTTTTTGAATGGCAGACTTATGAAAAAGTCTGGGTTCTTCCATAGAGGATTATCATGAGTAAACTGTGCATGAGACTCTGGACAGTAGCTCAACAGTTTATCTCGTAGTCTAGTGTAACATGTAGGAACCTGTGTCAGTTCAAACACGTTTTTTATATCAGTGTATGGACTCGTAAGGTTTCGATACCTGCGACCTGTGGGTAATATCTGTAGATGTTTGGCTTTGCAGTAAACATCCATCCCAATCAAAACATCTGAGCCTGGTAGATTGCTTCCAAGAACTTTGGTCCAAACTGTACACTGAGGAAAGAAGCGAATGCCAATTCTGCTTCTTGTACGTAACCCAATTTTAAAAGTGTTCCCATCAGCTGCAGTGAAATATTCATCATGTGATCGCCATGCTTCGCTTTGGTAGGATGTTGGGCTTAATGATCGATCTGATCGAACTGTATCCATGAATCCAATAGCCTTAATGGGCCGATCATATTTATCCTGTTGAAATATCTGGATCTGGAAATATGGTCGTTTAACTTCTGGTATACGATCTAACTTCATACAACTTTGCTGCATCATCAAGAGAGAATCATCATCTGATGAAGGATATGAATCTTGAGATTCTTCTTCTGATGTAGACACAATAACAGCAAATTGTGTTTCATTGTCCTCACTCGATTGTTCTTCGAGTACCTCCTCAATGTTGTTATGAGGATGGATAGGCAACAGATTTTCAATCTTCTCCAAGAACTTGACATCTTTCTTGGTTGCCTTAGGACATTTGTTTGCTAAATGCTCCGTACTTCCACAGACAAAACACCTAAGTCTCCCTTTCTGACGATGGGACGACTTCTTGAAGAACCTCATACGTCGGTACTTGTTCATCTAGTTCTTCCTCTTAGAGTTTTGCTTCCAAGGCTTATTGCCTTCCTTCCTGTGGAACTTCTTCCTATGTCTCCTTTCATAGTAGACTTGAGATTGATGAGCTTTCTTGCTGCTATGACATTTACAAGTCTTGTCATCTTTACATTTGATCTGGAGATAAGGTTTCTTGCACGCTTGTTTCAGAACTGGACCTCCTTTGAGAATATTCTTGAACAAAGTATGCTGATCACATAATTTGTCAAGAGAAGCTATAGCAAGCTGATAGATCTCACCAAGAGAAATTGTAGACATATCTCTTTGTAGAGAAGCTATGGTCCTTTGCAGTTCTGGTTGTATTTCATCTGGAAGGGATGAGATAAATGTATAACGTAAGTTAATATCATTCCGTCCATTCAGAAGATAATACCTTTTCGTCATTCTTTTGTAATGCTTTTGAAGATCACGCTTATCAAGAGAACAATATTTCATCTTGAAATACTCCTGACGGATCTGTTTGTCAATCAACTGGAAGTCACCAATAAACTCGTTATGAATGACACCAAGTAATGCTCCAGCTGTAGTTACTTGGATATACTGAAGACGTTGATACTCACTAACACTTTGCCACCATTCTCGCAAAGTATCAGTAAACCTGGATGTAAATTCAGACAAAATATCCTGGAGAGGATGATTTGGTCTGGTCATCTGTAAATCAATCCATGCACCGAACTCATGCAATCTATCTCACCATTTCATTGGAGGTAGATCATCAAATGTAAACCAAAGTCCTGAAGTAGGCTTGGTTGTGTGCGGATGAGCTGAATTAGCTGCATCAGCCGTTGACTCCTGAGGTGCGGGTTCAGTGCGAAGGTTCAAGCCGTGGATTGACTTCACCGATTTACGGTTCAACTTCATTATATTGAGGCATAGTCATCAGAACATTGGATAGTTCTAAAAGATCAGCAAGGTTTGCTGAAGAATCAGATGATGGTGAAACATCTGGTTCATATGATGACTCTGAAGATGGTTGTTCTTTTGATGCGATGAGGTTTTGCCCATCTGAACAACTAGATGGTGTTGCAGACAATTCATATTTGTTGTACAGTCCTTTGTATCTCTTGTATCTTTCTAACTTTCAAGTCAAAATTTGGCCCAATTTGTCGGGCTGCGATGTAGTGCTTAAGTTCAGCATCCAAGTGTTGGATCTAAGCTTTATACGATCGATACATCTTTTGAATCTGTTCCGCAACAGTATTGACTCGTTTATGCGTAGCAGTGTTTTGCTGTCTGATTCCATCCAGCTTGGAATCTATTCTTCTCAGAACTTTGTTCTATACTACTGCATTAAAAGTTTGCCAGTTAAGGACTTCATCACTAGGATTTGAGATCAGATTACATTGTGATGTAATTCCTGATGCTCTGATATAAGGGTTGGAGATAACTCGCTGTGAATCATCAGTACTCCGTGAAAGTTGAGGAAAGTTATCCTCATCTGATAAAACCATCATGCAAGGTTGAGGAGTAGGAGGTTGAACAGGAATTGCAGACTTAACTGTTTGCAACATAGATCTGCACGATCTACCAGTAGATCTGCAAGGATCTGACTTCTGATATGTAGACGACCTGAGCATCTTCTTAGGAGAAGACTTTGGTCTGGATGGTACTGTGAGTAGACCATTATGATCGTCTGGATCTGAATCTGTATCCTCACCAAGAGGAGGATTTGGTTGAGAAGGCAAGCACCTAGATCTGTGCTTAGATTTCTTTTTCCTTCTCCTGTGATATCTAGGATCATCGTCGTCTGAGTCTGACTCTGGGTTGAGACATATCTCACAGTCTGGTTCGCACATTGATGGGTCGACATCCCATACAAAATGTCCACGATGATGACTTACATAGACCGGATCTCTATTGGATTTAAAATAATGGATTGGAGGACCGTCTTTACCTTCCGTATGTGAAAATACGGGCTGGATCTTGAGACTCAAAGCCTTATGAGATAGATCTGATAGATCTGATGTACTGGAATTTGAACAGGATGCCCTGGATGATAGATCTACTAGATCTTGAGGATCTATGGGCTGGATCATCAGGATAGAACCTGATGTCGAAGGACCAGACGTGTCGTCGCAAGGTCTGGAGTAGATGGACTTTACTGAGCCATCTGTCAGTGTCCTCAGAATCGGAGGAGTTGTTCTATGAAAAGAATGTCTATGAGGTGCGTGGAATACCTTCTGGTAGTTGGTAATCCATTCTGTAGGCATAATCTTTTCAAGCTCCTGTGCTGGTAACTGCTTCGATATCTGGAGGATAGTTGTCTGATTGTTTAGAGTATCAACAACCATGTATAATGCATCCGAAGTAGAGTTGGGAAAATTGACGTCCAACGTATGATTCTGAAGGCGATAGATCATCTGGTGATGAAGAGTAGCTATGATGGCTGTCGGATCTTGATCTGCTCCAGTGATTTGGATCTGAACTTGTAGGCGTTCAGATAGAGTAGGATCATCCAACCTGATGTTGAAATCAGGTTTTGTCAAGTGTTGTCAGCAAGGTACCAATCAAAGCATTTTGGTACGTTGTGTGGGCAGTGTCCAAGAGAGAGATCCTGGCTGTCGCAGGTATTCCCTTTCTTCCATGTAAGGTAAGAACAAGGCGTATTGCTCCAACATGAAGATGTGTATGGCTTTGTTCCCTCCAAAGAGAGATCAGTTCCTTTGGTATTTCCAGCTTTACGTATTGTTCTGCCGTTGTAGATCTGAGACCACATTGTTCCAATTTGGAACTTTGGATGATTTCCTTTACACGAGGCCGATTAGTAGAAAGCACACTCCTAATACTTCTCGTCCATGGACGGTCACGAGAATATATGCTGTAGGACTAAGCAAAGGCAAAGAAGACTCACAAACACGGTTTTCTACAGGCACATGAGTAATCTCAACAAGATTTTCTATTTTTTGTGATAAAGCACGCTTTACACTTCTAGGTAGTGACGCTAAAGACAAGCTAAAAGATAAATGAACTGGATCCGAAGAATCCATTACTCTTATACAACTCTTTTCTTTTACTTCCCCCTTAGTGAAAAGATGCGAAGGTATGTTTCCCTAGGAATCCACTCAAAAAAGTGAAAACCTGATCATGACGCAAGATACGTCAAGGGTACGCAGGTACGAATACCCGACCATAAACATAACTCAGTATGGGAAATGTTCCCAGACTCGTAGGCCCTATGGTCCGTTATAGGGTGACACAGGGAATACAACACAGAAACTATAACCTTTGTCTATTAACCCTCACAAGGTTAACGCTTCTTCCTCTAAACCACTCACTGGTTGAAGACATCGACTCACCAAATTCAGATTAGAAGTGTGTATCACTACATAGCTGTTCCAGTTATCGGAGACTTACACCCCTCAATGCCCTCACTTGGCTACACGGGTCTTACTGCTCACGCCTCTTAGGAACCCTACTTCAATAACACACTCTTCCTCTTCATTCCCCATTCGCTTCTGACTCAAGGCAGCGGAAATTTAGAAGCTTAACAGTGTTTTAAGACTGTCATAGATGTTCTGATACACAAGATCCTTATACAAGGCAAGTGTAGAGCATACTAATCTCTGCAATCTTCTCACTCAAGGGATTCAAAGAAAAAGACACTATTTTTGTGAAGAAAAGTTCTTCATTTTCATTTATCAAACAAAGCTAAGAAATGAGCGTTAAAACTTATGTTACAACCTAAGAGAAGGCTTGCTTAAATAAGCAAGGCGAAGGACATAAATGTAAACTAGTCCTAGAGACACAATTATTGCTACTATAGAAAAAGTAGACCTAACCTTATCCTGAAGGAATCTACTTTACAACTTTCGCCGAAAGTAAACAACTTTAACAAAAGCAAACAGTAGTAAAGGTACAACTTTACAAAAAGGTGAAAAAGAAAGATGATAGGATGGAATCTTCATGATGTTGAAGTGACTTGTGGAACCCATCTATCATCATGGTTGTTGTCTCTTCTTACTTTACAGATGTAAAGTAAGATCTTCATCGTCTGTCAAATCCATGTCTCTATCAAGTTGTTCAATGAGTTCATGGATGTTGGTGTCTGCCCATTCAGCAGGCCATTATTGATGTGGGGCTTATCTGGCCCACATTATTGATACTAGGGTTGAGCAGAACGTTCAGGACATTCCAGTGGTTAAGGAATTCTTGGAGGTGTTTCCCGAGGAGTTACCTGGTTTACCACCAGATCGGGAAACGGAGTTCACAATTGATCTGGTTCCAGGTGCTGCTCCTATATCCATTTCCCCATATAGGATGGCACCTGTGGAACTGAAGGAGCTGAAAGTTCAGTTGCAAGAGTTGTTGGAAAAGGGTTTCATAAGGCCTAGTGTTTCACCTTGGGGAGCGCCAGTGTTGTTTGTGAAGAAGAAGGATGGGACTTTGAGGTTATGCATCGATTATAAAATTTTAATGGGTGACCGTGAAGAACAAGTATCCGTTGCCTAGAATTGATGACTTGCTTGACCGAGCAGCAGAGGAGCTCTGTATTTACTAAGCTAGATCTGAGATCAGGGTATTACCAATTGAAGATAGCGGAGGCTGATATACCTAAGAGTGCATTCAGGAGCAGGTATGGGCACTATGAGTTCCTAGTGATGCCGTTTGGGTTAACTAATGCCCCGGTAGCTTTTATGGCCTTGATGAATAAGGTGTTCCAGCCCTACCTGGACCGATTTGTAATTGTGTTCATTGACGATATCTTGGTGTATTCAAAGAGTGGAAAGGAGCATGCTGAGCATTTGAGAATTATTTTACAGATTATGAGAGAGAAACAATTGTATGCCAAATTTAGTAAGTGTGAATTTTGGCTAAATCAAATTGTATTTTTGGGACATATAGTGACTGGAGATGGCATACAGGTAGATCCAAAGAAGGTAGAGGCAGTTATGAATTGGGAAGCTCCGAGAAATGTGTCTGAGATCCGAAGCTTCCTAGGATTAGCCGGATATTACCGAAGATTTGTTGAGGGGTTTTCCTTGATCTCGGCCCCTCTGACTAAACTTTTGAGGAAGAATGTAGAGTTTAGATGGAGTGAGGAGTGTCAGAAGAGCTTTGAGGAGTTGAAACATCGGCTGACTACCGCACCGGTGTTGACTATTCCATCAGGGATTGGAGGATATGTGGTATATAGTGATGCTTCGCATCAAGGTTTGGGATGTGTACTGATGCAGAATAGTAAGGTGATCGCCTATGCATCGAGAAAATTAAGGTCTCACGAGATCAATTATCCGGTACACGATTTAGAGCTAGCTGCAGTTGTCTTTGCTCTAAAGATTTGGAGACATTATTTGTATGGGGAGACTTTCTAGATATATACTGATCATCAGAGTCTGAAATATTTGATGAGTCAGAAGGAGCTAAACTTGAGGCAAAGAAGGTGGATTGAGTTATTAAAAGATTATGATTGTACTATTGAGTACCACCTAGGGAAGGCTAATGTGGTGGCAAATGCTTTGAGCAGGAAGTCTAATGTTAGTACAGCTCAGATTCAGTTATCAAGGTTGCCTAATTTGATTCATTTGAGAGCTCTAAATGTAGAGTTGAATCTGGAGCAAGATGAGGCACTAGTTGCTACTTTGAAGTTGAGGCCAATGCTACAAGATAGAATCAGAAGAGTACAGAACAAAGATCCTGATATGGTAAAGCTTATAGAGAAAGTGAAGGCAAATCCGGAGTCCGAGTTTGAGTTGAGGGATGAGACTTTGTGGTTGAGACATAGGCTATGTGTACCTAATGTAGATGATTTGAGGAAGGAGATCCTTGAGGAAGCTCATATGGCCGCCTATGCTATGTATCCTGGTACTACCAAGATGTATAACACATTGAAGCAACATTTTTGGTGGCCTGGAATGAAGAAGCAAGTAGCTGAGTATGTGTCAAGATGTATGACGTGCCAGCAAGTGAAAGCGGAGCATCAGGCTCCCGTAGGGAAGTTGAATTCATTGCCCATTCCGGAGTGGAAATGGGAACGGATCACTATGGACTTCATCATGGGTTTGCCTAAGACTCCGAGGCAGCATGATGCTATTTGGGTCATAGTGGACCGGTTGACTAAATCGGCCCATTTCTTACCAGTGAGAGAGAATAACTCACTTGATCAGTTGGCCCAGAAGTATGTGAATGAGGTGGTGAGACTGCATGGAGTGCCAATGTCCATAGTATCAGACAGAGATCCTAGATTTACTTCGAGATTTTGGAAGAGCTTGCAGACTGCCATGGGAACTAAGTTGAACTTCAGTACAACGTTTCATCCTCAAACAGATGGATAGAGTGAGAGGACAATTAAAACGGTTGAGGATATGCTTAGAGCTTGTGTATTGGAGTTTAGAGGAGCTTGGGATCAGTATATGGCATTGATAGAGTTTGCCTACAATAACCACTACTATAGTAGTATCAGAATGGCACCGTATGAGGCACTATACGGTAGGAAATGTCGGTCGCTATTGTATTGGGATGAAGAGGGCTCGAGAATGATGGAAGGCCCAGAGTTGATCTGTAACACGATGGATAAGGTGAAGTTGATCGAAGTCAATCAAAGCGGCTCAGGATAGGCAAAAGAGTTATGTGGATCAACATCGACGTGATATGGAGTACAGTGTAGGAGATAGAGTATTTTTGAGGGTGTCACCCTGGAGGGGAGTTTTGAGATTTGGTAAAAATGGCAAGTTGAGCCCTAGGTACATTGGTCCTTATGAGATCATTGAGAGGATAGGACCTTTGGCCTATAAGTTGGCTTTACCGAATGAGATGTCTCAATTGCATAATGTGTTCCATGTAAGTATGCTCCGAAGATACCGATCGGATCCGACACACGTGATACCAGCTCAGGAGATTGAGGTTGCTAGTAACTTAAGCTATATTGAGGAGCCGATCGAGATTGTGGGATCACGAATTAAGCAGTTGAGGAACAAGGTTATCCCTTTGGTAAAAGTCCTTTGGAGGAACCACTCGACTGAAGAAGCAACATGGGAGATAGAAGAGCATATGAGGAGACAATATCCCCACCTATTCGAGCAAGCAGGTAAGAATTTCGATGACGAAATTTCTTTAAGGAGGGGAGAGTTGTAACATCCCATTTCTAGAGGGAAGGGTAGGATAGTAAATGTGAGTGACTAATGAGAGTTAGGGATGTATTCTACATGTTCATGCATAACTTGCTACATATTTATACTTAGATTGTTGCACATAAAAATAATTGTACATGCATTCATGAATAATTTCGGGTATAATTGGAATGATTTGAGAATCTTGAATATTATTACATTGAAAATTTTATGGGTTAGTGAAATCTTGATATTTTGAATTTTGGTGGAATTATTGTATTTGTATATGTTGGGGAAGTTATGGAGTATTGAGAGAGATATATTTATAGTAGGGAACAAGGAATAAATTAAATAAAGATTTGGAGATAGTTGGGTTGTAAAGATGATTGTTGTATTGGAAAGAGGGGAACTAAATGGAGTTAGTTTCTAAAGAAACTAAGTTAGAGTTTAAGCATTAAGAAAGTGACATGTGTCACTTAGACCTTGTAATCTAGCTAAAAGCTCTATTCCTTGAGAGTTGACAGGTTAAGTCTTGTCCAAGTCCCTTTTTCATTCTCATCTTTCTAAAACTTCTCTTTTGGAAACACAGAGTTTTCCAGCAAAATCTCTTCTAAGGGACTTCTTTGTTCTTCCTTTCTTTCACCAACCTTACTTTGCCATTCGTCTCATCTACTCTAAGGAAAAACGAGTCGATCATTTCACTCGGTGAAGTCTGGCGATGTGGAGTTTAGGGCTTGAAGATTTTGGAGTTTTCAGCAGGTAAGTGTTAGAGAAATCCCTCACTGTTGGAGATTTTTGAAATAAAGTTGATAGATTACTGTCATCTGCATGGAAAATGTACTTCATGTGTTTGTTCTTAAATACTGGTTAGTTGGGGAGAAATAAATTCAGTTATAACGTTAAATTAGTTTTTGAGAAGAGGAAATTTGGACCTGATTAAGATAGATTCTGGAAAAGTTGCCTTCTTCAAAGTTGTAGATAATTCTTTTATCTTTCCAACGGTATAAAGTTTGTAAATTTTGAACATCGAAGTCAAAAGTTATGCGTCTTATAAGTGGAGACGTTCTGGACGCAGAAAAGCGGGCGTATAAAAGGCGCATATAAAAGCGAGCGCATAAAAGTAGCCTTGTAAAAGGCGCATAAAAGCAGACGCATAAAAGTAGACGCGAAAAATGTTAGAGTAGTGCCCTAAAGGCAATCCCCTTTAGCGCATTTTGTTCATAGTCATGTACAGACTTTATGAATAAATAAAGCAAAGGCATATTTCATTTATTTGATGTTCATTTTATTATGAATTGATAATGATCTTTAATCAAATTAATGAAGTCCCTGATACATGACATAGCATGAAGGAAATTATGATGCGATCATACTACTGAGATTCCTATCATGTGCAATTATGTCAGTATCTAAATTATCCCTAGTCATAGGATTAACGAGACTGGACATCGTTAATCCGGATAGACTAGCACATGTCAAACTCCTTGATTGGATCAGCGGTGGATCTCGTAAAACCGTAAATATTGAGATATTTAGATTTGACATGTGGATGCTTACTAGTGGAAGTAAGTACATTGGATGACTGCTTTATGAGATCATCACATGGATGTCCTATACAAATGTCGGTGATAATCTCATCATAGCAATGGTGCAAGTATCCTTAGACTTGAGGTACTCGAGGATATCTTGAGTCTTGATTACGTACTTTGACTCCATTCCTTGTTACCTTCGAGGTCGCTCATAGGGTGGTGATTGGAGTGCGACTTGAGGTATTGAAGGTAATTGAGTAGCCAATAGAGGATTCACCACTTCATTATAGCGAAGAGATACCCATGGCCTCTTATCGGGATCATTACTTTGAAGTCTCTGGCGCCGGAAACATACATATGTCATGAAGATGGTCTTCATGGACATATAAAGTAATGAGTCTAGGGCGAGAAGCGATTACACTTGGACTAGATTTGATCGATCATCTAGTAAGAGTTGACACATTGCCCATACTCAAACCAAGTGGGGTATAGCATGGTGAAAGGACTAATTGCACGGTAATTGTCTATGGAAGGGTTAGTGATATGGTTTCATTAGTCAAACCAATTACTTTCCGTCAATTGGGGTCGTGATGTGTTGCTAGATACCGCTCATGACTTGCTTTCAGATTAAGTGTTAATCTAAGTGGCCAACATAACCGGAGCCTAATGGGTCACACGCATAAGAGTGACTCGGAGAATCTGTAAAATAGTTTCGGACAGAGATCTGATATCTGGAGAGCAATAGGATTAAATGGATCCCGATGAGATTGGGATATGTCCCGATGAGATCGCGACATCGACATTGCTGAAAAGGGTCTCCGGTGATTTTTCACCGGCGGGGCCCGGCAGGCCGGTAGGACCGACCCCAGTTTGACTGGACCTCTTCAGCAATTATATATATTAATTAATTAAGTAAATAATTAATTAATTATATATATATAAGTTGATTTTCGGTGGAAGCATAATTGGTGGAGAAGTTTGTAACTTTGAAAAGTCAAAGTTAATGATTATTTAGCAAATTAAGGCATTTCTTTATGCCATACGTGGAAGACTCCTTGACCAAGCTTTATATATGTTGTTTAAGTGTTAAAAACATATAGAAGAAGCAAAGGAAGAAGGCTTGCACGGAGATGGGAAGAGAGGAATCGAAAATTGCTTAAGGGTTAAGCTTGGAAAATTGTTTTCATTTCCTTCATCTCTTCCATTCCACTTTGCTTCTACTTCTCCAAGGCTCCACCAAGCTCATCTAATTTGCTCTCTAAGGCTAAGGTAAGAGCTAGCACTCTTTTCTTTAGTCTAGCTATTCCCGGGTCAAAAGAGTTTGTCCCGGTTAGGTTTTCCGACCTCTGCGTGGATACCGTTAGAGACGGTCTCCTTTGATCGTTATGGTTTGATTGTTTGTACATACACATGGATCCTGGCTTTCGGGAATGTCCCGGGACTTAAATTTTTTTAATTCCGCACCCTGGGCATGTGATGCCCACCCCGGGATTTTCCTACAGTGGTATCAGAGCCACTTGTGTTGTATAAACAGTCTAAATGATAACTAGGTCGGAGTTCCTTAGTGAATGAGCTGCTGATGCATGTTGCTTCTGTTGAATTTCGAATCAGTATAGAGATAGTGTTTTCGAAATTTCTTGCCCAGATATGTTCACAAGGTGTTGTAGTTTATGTCTGTGGAAGCTCGAAATTTATTAATTTGATTAGCTATGGTTTTGCTATTTAATTCCCTCAACTTTCGGATGCTGTCTTGTTGAATGTTTCTGAAACAGACATGCTTGTAAATTCGAGATTAAATTCTAGAAAAATTGTTTTTCGGATTGGTTTTCACCGACATGTCCCTAAGATGTTTGTGAATGTCTCTGTGGAAGGAAAAATGTTTTCAAGGTGATTTACTATTTATTTCCGAATTTCTTGTATGCTGTTGGGAATGTCTGTGTTGAAAAACACAGATTCTGGATCGGCTAGATTGCTGAGGTTCAATGAGTTTTTGTGGGCAATAAATCCTAAAAAACTTCATGGATCATGTTAGGAACATTTTTTAATCTCAGTAATTTTCTCAGCATTTATTGAAATTGTTTCAATGATCATTTTGAGCAAAAGGTAGAGCTTGGCAGTTTTGAGAAACATGCTGGGGCTGTTTTGTTTGGAATGATTGGTTATGTATTTCTGATTTCCAATGCCTTGAATCATTTTTATAGTGATTAAAAATGTGTTATGTTGATGTGGCATGTATGCCAAGATGAGATTCTTGAATTTAGGTTTCCAATAATTTTTGGATGTCGGATAGGTCACTTTAGCGTCTCGTTAGCTTATTAGTTATCTTGGTTATTTTGGCCGTCGCAATTTTTGTGACAAGTGCCGGAGTAATCTTGATAACGTATAGCCTACCTAGAGATACTTAGCATGATTATTTGATATTCTTAAAATTATGTGGAAATCTAGTGATTAATGGTGGATTAATCAGTTTCAAGTTTTTCTCATATAGTTTGACTATATGGCATGCATGTTTCAATGAAAATGTTTCATTAACACATTAATATAAAAGATAATATACTTGGTATTGTGAATTGGAAATGCATGGATTGAGAATTAGACGATTAGATAGCAATTCCTAATGCATTCACAAACAAGTCGACTTATCATGCTCATAACTCGACTTGTTTGGTGCACTGTAGACAAATAAGTCGACTTGCACAATGGTACAAGTCGACTTGTTCGTGCACAGTTGCACAAGTCGACTTACACATGCATAAGTCGACTTATTCAGAGCCATAAGTCGACTTATACATAAACAAGTCGACTTATTACATGCCTTGGTGGGATGAGGGTGATTTTCGGTATAAAATTCAATGTGATTGATGCAATGCCCTAAATCAGACCATATAGTCATTGTGACATGATCCTTGGATGAGATTAATTTGATGAGACCTAAAATCCCTCAATTTAAAATATGAAAACTAACGCCTTCCATTAATATGGCAAGAACCAGAGTTCTTATAGGGTTGGGTTGTTGAGCTAACCTCAAGCTCACTCTATACGAATATGTTCAAACCATGAAAATATGATTTTCGGATTAATGGGTCGGTTTTCCTAGAAGCGTTGATTTGTTGAGCTAACCTCAAGGTCAGCGTGGACAGAGGCGAATTGGGTAGTGTACATCGGATGTACACGCATCAAGTGTTGATAACCCAATGTATGTGCATACATCAACTGTTGATAGCACTGGGCGATAGTTGCATCAGAGATGCAATTGGTATGACCGATACCTACCGATTGATCTAAGGTGACTTGTTGAGCTAACCTCAAGGTCATTCTTAGCAATGTCGGATATCGACCCACTAGGTCATTGTGCCATTTTGTTTCTTGGATTCATGATGAGGGTTATGGATTACATTGAAACTAGTGGGAGCCATATGTATGTCATTTAAGTCCTTATGAGCATACATTTAAATCTATTCTAACTTTCTTTCTCTCTCTACGTTTAGGTTGATTGAAGATGTCGACTAGTGTGAATCTTCGCGCTCTAATGGATGCAAACAAATTAACTGGACAAAATTTTCTTGATTGGCTGCGAAATCTGAGAATTGTTCTCAGATCTGAGGATCTAGGATACATCCTTGATTTTCCGCTTCCGGATCCACTTCCTGAAGGAGCTTCTGATGATGATCAGAAGGCATATCGTAAGCATCTAAAAGACAGTGACATAGCCACCGCATTATGCTTGCATCGATGTCACCGAAATGCGAAGCGAAGACGAGTCTATGGATGCTCATACGATTGTGTTTCATCTTAGAGTTGTTTGATGAGCAAGCTCGGTCCGAACGGTTCGAGACCTCAAGGTTGCTCTTTACAACGAAGATGACTCTGGTTCATCTGCGCGCAATATGCATTGAAGATGAATGGCTATATTGAGAGGTTGGCCGTCTTAGGTTTTGTGATGGATTACGAGTTAAGTATAGACTTAATTCTAGTTGGTTTGTCGGATAGTTATTCACGGTTTGTGTTGAACTATCGAATGAACCAAATATCCACCACAATTCGAAATGATCAATCTGCTCAAGACAATGAGAACAAGTTGTCGGGCAAGATAGCAAAGCGTTCTTATTGGTGGATTCTTCTTCCTCTGCTTCCAAGAAAAGGAAAGAAGAAGAAAAAGGCTCGAAGCCGAAAGGAAGTGCAGCGAAAGGCAAGAAAAGACCAAAGAGATCGCACTAAAAGGTACCGCTTCCATTGCGGTAAAGATGGTCATCGGAGGCGAATCGCAAAGTCTATCTGGAACAATCGAAGCGAAGAAGGCATCGATGCCTCGACTTCTTCGGTATGTTTGTCATTGAGGTTAATCTTGTTTCGATCATAACATATGGGTATTAGATACGGTTGTGGCTCACACATATGCAATGATATCGCAGGGCCTCGAGGACGATGGCGTACTCATAAAGGGAGAAATGGACTGCGTGTTGGCAATGGAGCAAGAGTTCTTTGCATTAGCCGTAGGAACTTATGTTTTGACACTCCTAGTGGGCTTGTACTTAACTTGGATGATTGTTATTTTGTACCGTGTTAACAAAGAACATATTATGCATTTCTTGTTTAAATAGAGTGGTTTCCATTTGTCTTTTGGTAACAATGGTTGTTCTATTAGCTCAAATGGAATGCTTTATGGTGCTGGTACATTATGCAATGGTATATACATATTAGATATGTCACATCCGATTATGAATGTCAATGACGCTAAAAGACATAAAAGAGATAATTTAAAATCAACTTACTTATGGCATTGTCGCCTTGGCCATATAAATGAGAGACGATCGCTAAGCTCCACAAGAGTGGAAGTTTAGGGTCATTTGATTATGAATCATATGACATATGTGAATCTTGTTTGTTAGGCAAGATGACGGTTACCTTTTAAGGAAAGGGTGAGCGAGCGATGGATTATTAGACCTAATACATTCGGATGTATGTGGTCCGATATCCATCCATGCCGAAGTGGTTGCCGTTACTTCATTACCTTTATCGATGATTATTCTCGATATGGGTACTTGTATCGATGAGATACAAATCAAGCGTTGAAAAGTTCAAACAATTGAAATGAAGTAGAAAAACAACTTGGTAAAAGTATCAAAACATTACGATCCGATCGTGGTGGTGAATACTTAGACCAAGAGTTTTGGATTATCTCGAGAGATAATGGGATTTTATCTCGATGGACTCCTCCTTACACACCACAAAGCATAATGGTGTGGCAGAAGGAGAAATCGAACCTTGTTGGACATGGTACGATCTATGATGGGCTTTGCACGATTACCAAAATCCTTTTGGGGATATGCACTTGAGACAAATTGTTTACTTGTTAAAATGAGTTTCATCAAAGCGATTGATGTTACTCCATATGAGATGTGGACTAACAAGAAACCTTATCTTTCTTATTTGAAAGTATGGGGTTGTCCCTGCTTATGTGAAGCGGACACGATCGAGATAAGTCGGAAGCAAAATCGACAAATGTTTGTTCGTAGGATATCCTAAAGAAACAAGAGGATATCAATTCTACTTTCTTTGAGGAACAAAAGGTGTTTGTTTGATGCATGCTGTCTTTAGAGAAAGAGTTTCTTTTAAAAGAGGACGGTGGGAGCAAAGTTGAACTTGAAGAAGTTCAAGATGCTCGGACAGACGCAGATCAATCGCTGAACAAAGCTGTATCTCATATGATGAGGTAATAGATTCAACCTTCCACTTCACACGAAATTGTGAGGTCAAGTAGGATACGTTCTGTTCCCGAGAGATATGGATTTCGTGAGTGAACAGAATGACGTATTGCTCATAGAGGATGATGAGCCTACCACCTATGAAGAGGTTCTGAAGAGTTCGAGTGCGAAAAATGGCTTCGTGCCATGAAATCGAAATGGATTCCATGTATGAAAACCAAGTATGGTCTTTGGTTGATGCACTGAAGGATAAAACCTATAGGGTGCAAATGGGTTTTCAAGAAGAAAACCGACATGGATGGTAATGTGATTACCTATAAGCGAGGCTTGTGGCTAAAGGCTTTCGTCAAAGACAAGGAGTTGACTATGGCGAGACCTTGATCCGATAGCAATGCTTAAATCCATTAGGATACTCCTAGCCATTGCCGCTCATTATGATTATGAGATATGGCAAATGGATGTGAAGACGACTTTCTGAATGGAAATCTGGTGAGGATGTGTACATGACACACTGAGGGCTTCATTTCGTTGATGGCGAAAAGGTATGCAAGCTTCGAAATCCATTTATGGATTGAAGCAAGCATCCAGAGTTGGAATATCCGTTTTGATGAGACAATCAAAGAGTTTGGTTTCTCACAAAATCCGGATGAACACCTTTGTGTGTACAAGAAGGTGAATGAACCGCAATCGTATTCCTTGTGTTATATGTAGATGACATATTGTTACTAGGAAGCGATGTCTCAATCTTCGCAATCAAGAAAATTTGGTTGTCAAACAATTTGCCATGAAAGACCTTGGAGAAGCAACTTATATCCTTGGGATTAAGATTTATAGAGATAGATCGAAGAGGTTGCTTGGTCTTTCACGGTCAACGTACATAGACAAGGTGCTAAAGAGGTTTAGCATGGAGCAATCAAGAGAGGGTTTCTTCCCATTACCCGTGGGATAACACTCTCGAAGTCTATGTGTCCTCGGACACGGGACGAGAGGATGCGTATGAATTTGATCCGTATCGTCTGCAATAGGATCTATTATATACGCTTATGCTATGTACGAGACCCGATGTATCATATGCTCTAAGTATTACGAGCAGATACCAATCGGATCTGGTGAGGGTCATTGGGTGGTGTCAAGAATATCTAAAGTACTTGCGAAGAACTAAGGATGTTTTCTTGATATATGGAGTGGAAATCTCAGTGGCGGGCATCAGATGCCGGTTCCAATCGATAAGGGCGACTCAGGTCCCAATCAGGTTATGTTTTCACACTAAATGGCGGAGCGATCGGTTGGAAGAGTTCCAAACAGAGACGATCTGGCGATTCAACGATCGAGGCGAGTACATTGCCGCATCGACGCAAAGAAAGGAAGCAGCGGTTTGGATCGAAGTTCATTTCGAACTTGGTGTGGTTCCTAATGTGATGGACCCATCTGATTGTATTGTGACAACAATGGAGCTATTCTTGCAGCGAAAGAACCAAGGTCTCATCAACGGTCCAAACACGTACTCGCCGATACCATTTGATTCGGGAGATCATTGCGGCTGGGTGATGTCACGATAGAGAGAATTCCAGAGCGGAATATTGTTGATCCGTTGACAAAGCCATTGCCACGTAAGAATTTTGATTCTCATGTACTCGCTTATGGTATTAGATACCAAGGCGATTGGCTTTAGGTCAGTGGGAGATTGTTAGAGTAGTGCCTAAAGGCAATCCCTTTAGCGCATTTTGTTCATAGTCATGCATGACTTTATGAATAAATAAAGCAAAGGCATATTTCATTTATTTGATGTTCATTTTATTATGAATTGATAATGATCTTTAATCAAATTAATGAAGTCCACGATACATGACATAGCATGAAGGAAATTATGATGCGATCATACTACCGAGATTCCTATCATGTGCAATTATGTCAATATCTAAATTATCCTTAGTCATAGGATTAACGAGACTGGACATCGTTAATCCGGATAGACTAAGACATGTCAAACTCCTTGATTGGATCAGCGGTGGATCTCGTAAAAGCGTAAATATTGAGATATTTAGATTTGACATGTGGATGCTTACTAGTGGAAGTAAGTACATTGGATGACCTGCTATGAGATCATCACATGGATGTCTATACAAATGTCGTTGATAATCTCATCATAGCAATGGTGCAAGTATCCTTAGACTTGAGGTACTCGAGGATATCTTGAATCTTGATTACGTACTTTGACTCCATTCCTTGTTACCTTTCGGAGGTCGCTCATAGGGTGGTGATTGGAGTGCGACTTGAGGTATTGAAGGTAATTGAGTAGCCAATAGAGGATTCACCACTACATTATAGCAGAAGAGATACCATAGCCTCTTATCGGGATCATTACTTTGAAGTCTCGGCGCCGGAGCATACATATGTCATGAAGATGGTCTTCATGGACATATAAAGTAATGAGTCCTAGGGCGAGAACTGATTACACTTGGACTAGATTTGATCGATCGTCTAGTAAGAGTTGACACATTGCCCATACTCAAACCAAGTGGGGTATAGCATGGTGAAAGGACGAATTGCACCGGTAATTGTCTCATGGAAGGGTTCGTGATATGGTTTCATTAGTCAAACCAATTACTTTCCGGTCAATTGGGGTCATGATGTGTTGCTAGATACCGCTCATGACTTGCTCGATTAAGTGTTAATCTAAGTGGCCAACATAACCGGAGCCTAATGGGTCACACGTAAGAGTGACTCGGAGAATCGTAAAATAGTTTGGACGGAGATCGATATCCGGAGAGCAATAGGATTAAATAGATCCCGATGAGATTGGGATATGTCCCGATGAGATCGCGACATCGACATTCTTTGAAAAGGGTCTCCGGTGATTTTTCACCCATGGGGGCTGCAGCAGTGGGACCGACCCAGTTGCTGGACCTCTTGACAATTATATATATTAATTAATTAAGTAAATAATTAATTAATTATATATATATAAGTTGATTTTCGTGGAAGCATAATTGGTGGAGAAGTTTGTAACTTTGAAAAGTCAAAGTTAATGATTATTTAGCAAATTAAGGCATTTCTTTATGCCATACGTGGAAGACTCCTTGACCAAGCTTTATATATGTTGTTTAAGTGTTAAAAACATATAGAAGAAGCAAAGGAAGAAGGCTTGCACGGAGATGGGAAGAGAGGAATCGAAAATTGCTTAAGGGTTAAGCTTGGAAAATTGTTTTCATTTCCTTCATCTCTTCCATTCCACTTTGCTTCTACTTCTCCAAGGCTCCACCAAGCTCATCTAATTTGCTCTCTAAGGCTAAGGTAAGAGCTAGCACTCTTTTCTTTAGTCTAGCTATTCCCGGGTCAAAAGAGTTTGTCCCGGTTAGGTTTTCCGACCTCTGCGTGGATACCGTTAGAGACGGTCTCCTTTGGTCGTTATGGTTTGATTGTTTGTACATACACATGGATCACGGCTTTGGGAATGTCCGGGACTTAAATTTTTTTAATTCCGCACCCTGGGCATGTGATGCCCACCCCGGGATTTTCCTACAAAAAATAGACGCATAAAACAGACGCATAAAGCAGACGCATAAAAGCAGACGCTTGAAAAGGCATTTATAAAGCAGACGATAAAAGTAGGCGCAGAAAAGGCACGATAAAAGTAGGCCTTAAACCGAGACTTAAAAACAAGCTGTACTCTTTTGGTCATAACTTCTTCTCTAGACCTCCAAATGACCTGATTCTTGAAGCATTGGATTCCTAACATATTTATTTATCTCTACACAAAAATCTATGGTCTTTGGTATTAAATTTGAAATGATTGACTGAATCGAAGTAAGGGTACAGGTGGAAGGAGTATGAATTGGATATTTTACTAAATGTGTTTCAGTATTTTGATGATATCTTGGTCTATAGGATTCCAATTGAGGTTATTCTTGATTTGTAGTGAACTAGAGTAATAGGGCTACAAATTATATGAAGGAGCTGAATCTTGATACGGTCTCTAAGGTGTTCAATTACTGGATGGAAGTCGGATATAATATACTGATTTGGAGAGGAACAGTCTGAAAATGTTTAAGGTACATCTTTGAAACTACTGAACCAAATTGAGTGATTTTGGTGTTAATGGAAAGATAAAAGATAGAGGAACACTTTTATAAGAGAAAGTAGGCTCGAATTATGCAATTTTTACCTTCTAATTAAACATGAACAGTGGACTCGAAAGTTAGAGTTTGGAGAAAGATCTGAAATGGTTCATTGGACTATGAAATTGGATTCAAATGGTTTATGGAGGTTTAAATCCCACAGAATGAGGCTAGTTAAGTGAGTTTTGATAGTTGAATGTCTTGTGACGAAATTGATGGATTGATACCCAGGATAGTCATGAATATGCATTGTACATATTTCATCTCATTCATGTGCATTATTAAACACTTATGATTGTTCAAAATTGTGATATATGTATATGTTATTTGTTATAGAGGAGCCACTGGAACGTCAACCTCCAGACGTTGCTGGATCTTCCAGGAATTAGCTTCGGGAGAAACTTGTGAGTAACCTAGACGGTCTCACTCAATTAATTGTTTGCTTTAGAATATGTTTTAAATGAGTTGTTTAAGTGCTCCAACCATGCGAAATTTGTGAATGTGCATGAGTGCAAAAGTGTGCTAAGCATTTCTACTGAATGCCGGACTAAGGTCCGATGATAAATTTGATCAAAACGTGAATGTGCATCCATGTGTTTGACTGAGGTTATGCCATGTGAAACATTCATTACATGTATGCATGAAAGATAAAGAAAGTTATGATCGGAGTTGCCAGATTAAGGAGCTAAAAGCTCGGAATGTGAATAGAGCCTTGGGCTCGAGCGCGACTGTCCCCGGCATCTACGAAGAGATATGGGACGTTATTCGACTAAGCTCGACATCCATTAAGGGATGAGCTGGAAAAAAAAGGGCATTCGGTCATAACGACAATAATAAATGAAAGTGAGTCTCACGTGCATTGCCAATTATAATTGTTGTGTGTTTTATATGTGCGATAATGTGATACATTTTGAATATCTAATGGAGTTAACGTTGTGTTATGTGCGATAAGATGATGAATGAATTGAGTGAACCATCGATGATGGTTACCTCATTGAGTTCGCAAAACTCACCAAAATTGCAACGTTGTCTTTTCAGGACCGAGAGACGACTCTAGTTGCTAAAGAGGATCTACTAGCCGAGTAGATTGCGATTGGAGATAGAGGTCATGGCTCAAAGGTCGGTCAGCTGGGGATCTTTTGGGTGGTTTAGATAATTTTGATACACTTTCCTCCTTCACGTAGTACTACTGTATTAGGTTTTCTGATGATGTACATGCGGATATTGTGGACAAAAAAAATGTAGACTTTGATTTTTATGAAATGTAATGAGGAAAAAGTGGGTTTTCAATATATATTGTGATCTTCTTATGATGCTTTTCAAGTGAATTATGTTACCATGCCTTTTGAAGGGAGTGTAGTGATCATTTGTAGCGTGCCTTCATCGTAGGATATGTGCCGGAATGACCTCCGGGTATCCCGGTGGATATCCTGCGGTAAGGGGGCGCTACAAACAAAGCCATACACATCTTCATGTTGGAGCCATACGCCTTGTTCTTACCTTACATGGAAGAAAGGGAATACCTGCGACAGCCAGGATCTCTCTCTTGGACACTGCCTACACAACGTACCAAAATGCTTTGATTGGTACCTTGCTGACAACACTTGACAAAGGGAGTGTGATACTGACCATAGCACCTGATTTCAACATCAGGTTGGATGATCCTACTCTATCTGAACGCCTACAAGTTCAGATCCAGATCACTGGAGCAGATCAAGATCCGACAGCCATCATGGCTACTCTTCATCACCAGATGATCTATTGCCTTCAGAATCATGCGTTGGACGTCAATTTTCCCAACTCTACTTCGGATGCACTATACATGGTTGTTGATACTCTGAATAATCAGACAACTATTCTTCAAATACCAAAGCAGTTACCAGCACAGGAGCTTGAAAAGATTATGCCTACAGAATGGATTACCAACTACTAGAAGGTATTCCACGCGCCTCATCGGCATTCTTTTCATACAACAACTCCTCCGATTCTGAGGACACTGACAGATGGCTCAGTAAAGTCCATCTATTCCAGACCTTACGATGACACGCCTGGTCCTTCGACATCAGGTTCTATCCTGATGATCCAGCCCATAGATCCTCAAGATCTAGCAGATCTATCATCCAGGGCATCCTGTTCAAAGCCCAGTACATCAGATCTATCATATCTATCTCATAAGGCTTTGAGTCTCAAGATCCAGCCCGTATTTTCACAAACAGAAAGTAAAGACGGTCCTCCAATCCATTATTTTAAATCCAATGGAGATCCGGTCTATGTAAGTCATCATCGTGGACATTTTGTATGGGATGTTGACCCATCAATGTGCGAACTAGACTGTGAGATCTGTCTCAACCCAGAGTCAGACTCAGACGACGATGATCCTAGATATCACAGGAGAAGGAAAAAGAAATCTAAGCACAGATCTAGGTGCTTGCCTTCTCAACCAAATCCTCCTCTTGGTGAGGATACAGATTCAGATCCAGACGATCATAATGGTCTACTCACAGTACCATCCAGACCAAAGTCTTCTACTAAGAAGATGCTCAGGTCGTCTACATATCAGAAGTCAGATCCTTGCAGATCTACTGGTGGATCGTGCAGATCTATGTTGCAAACAGTTAAGCCTGCAATTCCTGTTCAACCTCCTACTCCTCAACCTTGCATGATGGTTTTATCAGATGAGGATAACTTTCCTCAACTTTCACGGAGTACTGATGATTCACAGCGGGTTATCTCCAACCCTTATATCAGAGCATCAGGAATTACATCACAAGGTAATCTGATCTCAAATCCTAGTGATGAAGTCCTTAACTGGCAATCTTCTAATGCAGTAGCACAGAACAAAGTTCTGAGAAGAATAGATTCCAAGCTAGATGGAATCAGACAGCAAAACACTGCTACGCATAAACAAGTCAATACTGTTGCGGAACAGATTCAAAAGATGTATCGATCGTATAAAGCTCAGATCCAACACTTGGATGCTGAACTTAAGCACTACATCGTAGCCCGACAAATTGGGCCAGATTTTGACTTGAAAGTTAGAAAGATACAAGAGATACAAACGACTGTACAACAAATGGAAGCAGACATGCATGCTTCACAATCTCAGCAGATATATGGCTCTATGTCTTCAGAGTTTTCTACGCTATAGCCATCATATCCAACACCTGCGTATCAACGGTATCCAGAAGAAGCTGACTACTCAAAGGTCTTTAAATTCAATTACCCTTTGATTAGACAGTATGTTCATCCTCAGACTACTCAGGAAAAACCTTGACGATCAAAGTCAAAGCCTACATCTGATCGTGTGCATAAGCATAGAGTGTCTGATCATTCTTCAAAGGTTCATGAAGCATCTACTTCACATCGACCTTTTGAACCAACAGAAAAACAGTGAAGAAAACCTTTAAGGATTCAAACTCCTCCAGACTCTCCACCACCAGCACCAGTTCAACCTTCCACTTCTTCTCTTGGGAAGGATAAAGCTAAACAGACAGAGTATATAGCTACTCTGACTTCAGAGGTACTAAAGCCTCTGCCAGAACTATCTAGTTCTTCACCTCTTGCAGAATCTTCCAGTTCTAATGTAGAGAGAACTGATTCGGAAAGCAACCTATCTGAATTATCTGCAACACCATCTAGTTGTTCAGATGAGCAAAAACTCATCGCGTCAGAAGAACAACCATCTTCAAAGTCATCATATGAACCAGATGTTTCACCATCATCTGATTCTTCAGCAAACCTTGCTGATCTTTCAGAACTATCCAATGTTCTGATGACTATGCCTCAATATACTGAAGTTGAACCAGAAATCAGTGAAGCTGAATCCACTGATACTGAACCTTTCAGACCAGAACCCGTACCTCAGGAATCAACAGATGATGCAGCTAATTCAGCTCGTCCGCACACAACCAAGCCTACTTCAGGACCTTGGTTTACATTTGATGATCTACCTCCAAAGAAATGGCGAGATAGATTGCATGAGTTCGGTGCATGGATTGATTTACAGATGACCAGACCAAATCATCCTCTCCAGGATATTTTGTCTGAATTTACATCCAGGTTTACTGATACTTTGCGAGAATGGTGGCAAAGTGTTAGTGAGTATCAACGTCTTCAATATATCCAAGTAACTACAGCTGGAGCACTACTTGGTGTCATTCACAAAGAGTTTATTGGTCACTTCCAGTTGATTGACAAACAGATCCGTCAGGAATATTTCAAGATGAAATGTTGTTCTCTTGATAAACGTGATCTTCAAAAGCATTACAAAAGAATGACGGAAAGGTATTATCTTCTGAATGGATGGAATGATATTAACTTGCGTTATACATTTATCTCATCCCTTCCAGATGAAATACAACCAGAACTGCAAAGGACCATAGCTTCTCTACAAAGAGATATGTCTATAATTTCTCTTGGTGAGATCTATCAGCTTGCTATAGCTTCTCTTGACAAATTATGTGATCAGCATACTTTGTTCAAGAATATCCTCAAAGGAGGTCCAGTTCTGAAACAAGCGTGCAAGAAACCTTATCTCCAGATCAAATGTAAAGATGACAAGACTTGTAAATATCATAGCAGCAAGAAAGCTCATCAATCTCAAGTCTACTATGAAAGGAGACAAAGGAAGAAGTTCCACAGGAAGGAAGGCAATAAACCTTGGAAGCAAAACTCTAAGAGGAAGAACCAGATGAACAAGTACCGACGTATGAGGTTCTTCAAGAAGTCGTCCCATTGTCAGAAAGGGAGACTTAGGTGTTTTGTCTGTGGAAGTACGGAGCATTTAGCAAACAAATGTCCTAAGGCAACCAAGAAAGATGCCAAGTTCTTGGAGAAGATTGAAAATCTGTTGCCTATCCATCCTCATAACAACATTGAGGAGGTACTCGAAGAACAATCGAGTGAGGACAGTGAAACACAATTTGTTGTTACTGTGTCTACATCAGAAGATGAATCACTTAGCTCATCTCCTTCATCAGATGATGATTCTATCTTGATGATGCAGCAAAGTTGTATGAAGTTAGATCCTATACTAGAAATTAAACGACCATATGTCCAGATCCAGATATTTCAACAGGATAAATATGATCGACCCATTAAGGCTATTGGATTCATGGATACAGGTTCTAGTCGTACGATCATTAAGCCCAACATCCTACCAACAGAAGCATGGCAGTCACATGATGAATACTTCACTGCAGCTGATGGGAACACTTTTAAAATTGGGTTACGTACAAGAAGCAGAATTGGCATTCGCTTCTTTCCTCAGTGTACAGTTTGGACCAAAGTTCTTGGAAGCAATCTACCAGGCCCAGATGTTTTGATTAGGATGGATGTTTACTGCAAAGCTAAACATCTACAGATATTACCCACAGGTCTCAGGTATCGAAACCTTACGAGTCCATACACTGATATAAAAAACGTGTTTGAACTGACACAGGTTCCTATATGTTACACTGGACTACGAGATAAACTGTTGAGCTACTGTCCAGAGTCTCATGCACAGTTTACTCATGATAATCCTCTATGGAAGAACACAGACTTTTTCATAAGTCTGCCATTCAAGAAAAATGAGGATATCAATCCTACTAAAGCCACACATCTAGGGATGAACCCTGATAATCTGAAGCTCGCACAAGATGAGTGTGCTATTCTATTGCAGCAAGGCTTAATAGAGCCCACAAAGTCGGATTGGGCTTGTCAAGCGTTCTATGTCAACAAGCGTTCAGAACAGAAACGTGGAAAGAAACGTCTAGTGATAGACTACAAGCCTCTAAATGCGTTCCTGCAAGATGATAAGTTTCCATTGCCTAAGATAAGTACTCAGGTACTATTCCTTAAGGAAGCTTGCATATTTTCAAAGTTTGACTTGAAAGCAGGATTTTGGCAATTGGGTATTCAACCCTTGGAACGATACAAAACTGCATTATACATTCCCACTGCACAGTACCAATGGACTGTGATGCCTTTTGGATTAAAGGTTGCACCATCACTGTTTCAGAAGTCCATTACAAAAATCTACGAGCCTATCCTCAACAGTGCATTGATCTACATTGATGACATCCTACTGTTCTCAAGACCCATGAGGAACATCAGGCCTTACTCCAAAGATTTTTGGACCTTACACAACAGTATGGTATTATGCTCTCAGCATCTAAGAGTGTATTTGGTACAAAGGAAATAGAATTCCTTGGGATGCAATTCAAAGATGGATTCTACCAGCCAGGCCCACATATTGCAAAAGAATTATTGCAATTTCCAGATCAAAATCTCACAGTAAAACAGATACAGCAATTTCTTGGAATTGTTAATTACATCCGAGATTTTATTCCACATGTGGCAGCCTATACATCTAGCTTATCTAAGCTCTTACGTAAGAATCCACCTTCATGGGGAAAAGAACAAACTACAGCTGTTCAGCATCTTAAGCAAATCAGTCAGGATCCTTCACCTCCGAAGATTCCTGAAAATGGACAACGTGTCCTTCAGACAGATGCAAGTAATACCCATTGGGGAGCTGTACTCATCGAAGAACTCAATAACAAGAGATATTATTGTGGTCATGCTAGTGGAGCTTTCACTTTAGCCGAAAGTCACTATCATATCTCTTACAAAGAGATTCTTGCAATGAAAAGAGGTATCGAAAAGTTTTCAATTCACCTCACTCATTTTCACTTTATTATTGAAATGGATAACAAATCTTTTCCCAAGATTCTTCAACAGGTAGGGAAAAAGATTCCTAACAGTCAGCTCTTACGCTGGCAAGAGTGGTTCTCTACCTATAAATTTGAAGTCCGACACTTGAAAGGTCACAAAAACATCCTTGCTGATTGTCTCTCTAGACCTTCTAAGCCACTCTTGTTTGTTTCTTCATCTTTGAAACTCCCTATTCCTCTCTTTTGGCTAATGGAGTTTCCCAAGTTTGCTCGATACAAGAAAGACTTTCCACCCTGGTTTCCTCGACGACAACTTACTGTCTCGAGTCTTTCTCCAATTCTTTTCCAGAGTGTGTTCTTTTATTTGCACCAAATTCTTCTGTCTAATGATATCATAGCCAAGCCAAGCCATTTTGATATGCTTACACCATATAAGTATATCTATTTCCTCTATGATTCTCTAGATGAAGATGTTCTATGGCATCTCTGGTCTCTTAGTGCTTTGTTTGCCTGTACAATCTCTCTTTCTCCTCTACATCTGTATCGACATTTGGCAGATCCTACCAATACTGGTTCTCTTCTATGGACATTCCTGGAATGGTTCCAGCCTCTTGAAAAATGGCGGTTAGAGATGTATTTCCTGTTATCTCAACATCGTCTATGGAATGCAACCCTTGCTAATACTAACACATATGTGTTATATTTGTTGCATCATCCTTACATTATGATTGACAGCAATATGATGTGTACCATTAGTCATTGCCAACGATGGAGAGTCAGTCTTGATTGGTGTACTGAAGAGGAGCAAGTCACTACTGAACTGTATGACCTGCTAGATCATTATAATCAAAATCCACATGCTGATGTTTCTTCCGTGCATACTTCTCAAGGACCATATTTTAACGCACCAGCATTCAGTCGACCTTTGCGTGATTTCTCCATAAATGACTTAACCTTTATTGATCATTCTTGTATCAATATTTATGGAGGTTCGATTCCTCATCCATCTACAAGGTCTTCAGTGGATCCAAGCCCTCAGCCTGCTAAAGTTCAAAGTCCTTCTGACAATACAGCATCTGGCCCATGGCCTGCTGAATGGGCAGACACCAACATCCATGAACTCATTGAACAACTTGATAGAGACATGGATTTGACAGACGATGAAGATCTTACTTTACATCTGTGTAAAGTAAGAAGAGACAACAACCATGATGATAGATGGGTTCCATAAGTCACTTCAACATCATGAAGATTCCATCCTATCATCTTTCTTTTTCACCTTTTTGTAAAGTTGTACCTTTACTACTGTTTGCTTTTGTTAAAGTTGTTTACTTTAGGCGAAAGTTGTAAAGTAGATTCCTTCAGGATAAGGTTAGGTCTACTTTTTCTATAGTAGCAATAATTGTGTCTCTAGGACTAGTTTACATTTATGTCCTTCGCCTTGCTTATTTAAGCAAGCCTTCTCTTAGGTTGTAACATAAGTTTTAACGCTCATTTCTTAGCTTTGTTTGATAAATGAAAATGAAGAACTTTTCTTCACAAAAATAATGTCTTTTCTTTGAATCCCTTGAGTGAGAAGATTGCAGAGATTAGTATGCTCTACACTTGCCTTGTATAAGGATCTTGTGTATCAGAACATCTATGACAGTCTTAAAACACTTTGTTAAGCTTCTAAATTTCCATTGCCTTGAGTCGAAGCGAGCGGGAATGAAGAGTAAGAGTGTGTTAGTGAAGTAGGGTTCTAAGAGGCGTGGCGAAGAAGACCGTGTAGCCAAGTGAGGCGTTGAGGGTCTAAGTCTCCGATAACTGAAGCAGCTATGTAGTGATACACACTTCCAATCCGACTTTGGTGAGTCGATGTCTTCAACCAGTGAGTGGTTTAGAGGAAGAAGCGTTAACCTTGTGAGGGTTAATAGACAAAGGTCATAGTTTCCGTGTTGTTTTCCCTGTGTCACCCTATAATGGACCATAGGGCCTACGACCCACACACCCTACTTTTATTTTTATGTGTACATGTGGTACGATCCCATTGCGCATCAACACAATAAATCCATCCCTCAGACTCTCATGGGAGGGATTGCCACCTCAGCAATTTAATAACAAATCTCACTTAAAGAATAGAATAATTATTTTTAAGAGTAAAAAAGACGATAAATAGAATAAAATTAGTATTATTTTGTTTGATTTATTATTAAAGAATTTCTACGTTAGTGTTTAATTTTAAAATATAAACTTAGAATGGCAAAGAAATAAGTAACAAAAAGATCAAAATATCATTATCCATATTATTATTAATTAATTAATTATTATTATTCATTAATTATTATTTTTATATTTATTATTATTATTATTAAATTTCTTATTATTAATAATTATATTTATTTTTATTATTAAATTCTTTATTATTATTATTAATTTTCTTCTTATACTTATTAATTTATTATTCTTCTTATTATTATTAATAATACCTAAGAATAATAAAATCCTTAGATGTTTTGACATTTTATCTAACCAAATAAATAATTATTTAAATTTTAAGAATATACCATAAATAAAATTTCTATTTTTGTGAACCAAACATATCCTAAGTTTTTCCCTCAGTAGAGTCTTTGTTACCATATCTGTCCCATTGTCATCAATGTTAAGTTGTAACAACTTGGTCTCTAATACATCTCTTATCTAGTGATAACTCATATTAATATGTTTAGACCAAAAATAAAAAGTAGAATTCTTAACAAGGTGGATAACACTTTGGCTATTATAAAAATAACTTATATTTTCCTTGTTGGAAATACAAGTTCTTGCATAAATTTCTTTATCCATAACAAGCTTTCGTTGTAGCAATAAACTATTTCAGTGATAAAAAGTGTAACACACTTTTGCAATCTCAACTACCATGACGCTGCTCTCCTAAGAAAGTGATCAAATGTCCTAAAGTAATCTTCATCGAATCAACATTACCAGCTATATCAACATCTGTGTAACCAACTAACATCTACTTGTATTCTCCAAAACATAAACACATACTAAAAGTTCTACAAAGATACCCAAATATCCATTTAACTACAGTCCAATGTTCTTTCCCATAATTATAAAGAAATTAATTCTCAAGAGTCTTCTATTTCGATTAATCTATTCATCTTTTACTTCTAGTTGATTTCATTTACTTTTCAATCTATTTTGTTATTTTCTTTAAAGTCTTTACTCAACAAATCAAGATAGAATATTTAGGACTGCATCTATTTTTATTTTTGTTTTTGTTCAAGGCTAATTTAAGTGGACTAATTTCACCTCCGAGAGAGATGACCCTAGATAATTACTACAACTACCTTGTATATTTGTAAGTATGATAGCCTAGGTATTTTAAAAAACTTATTTAGGCACAACACACATTCGTGAGACACCTTGTACAACCGTGAGTTAATGCTCACGATTGTGACAATTTCACATGGTCGTGCGTTAATGCTCACGGCCATGCCAAATTAATTGTATGGTCGTGAGTCTCCAACCTTTTTCTTCATTTATTTTTCATTGTTGTCTTCTTATAATCTTTTTCCTCTTCTTGCTCCATGAAGATAATAGAATATGGATTTCGAGAAGTTGGCTCAAAGAGAATGCTTTCGGTTCACTTTAGCTATTAGCTTCCAAATTGTAACCAAAATCGAACATAAACTAAAGTGGGTGTCTTAAGCATTTTGAGGCATTAACCACTACGTGTAATGAATTAAATATATCAGCAATTAAGCACATATCAATCTCACATATAGAATGAGTTGAAGAGAGCCAAGTTATTTTAATCAAGTTAGACTTGATTGTAAAGTTTGAAAAACTTTATGATTAAATATGAGATATTTAATTAATAAGGATCAATATGAGATATTGGATCTTATTTGAGTATAATTGATATTTAATTAGAGTTATTTGTAATTCTAATTAATGGTTAATTGAAATTAGAATTTAATTTTCATTAAATTACTAAAACGTCCAAAACCTATTATAAATAAGTTTAAACTCTAATGAAGCTAACACTTCTTGCTTAATTCTTTCTGTAAAAGTTACAGAGTTCTCTCAACATATTCTGTGAATACTGTTAGAGGTTAGACATTTGTGCGGTTACGATGGTTGAGACAAACCATTTTCGAAAACGGTTCGAATGATACAACAAGAAAATGATCAAGTTTCGAAATAAGATACGAATTAAGATTCTACTTTATTATAATTTATGTTAATCATTTTATAGAAATAAATTGATTTTAGTTTTCGGGAAACTAAAATACAAAAAAAAATTATAAGTATTCTGCTATAGTTGAAATCAGATCCCGATCCAGTTTTTCAACATATTTATGGTGCTAAAGGATGATCAAGAACTCGTACAATTCTTTCTCTAATTCTTTAAAAGTATATATAAACTAATTGGTTATATGTTAGATAACGACTTCAGTTAGTGAGGGATGGTTTGCTCAATAAAATGTTGGATTGAAACCTCAAACAAGCAGAAATAAAGAAGATGAAAGCTTTGAGTTTCCTGGATATATTGTTGTTGCTAGGCTCTGCTTTTGTAATTATCATAGCTGTCTTATGAGGAATTTTTCTTGCTTAACTTATTTTGTTTCCTTATATAAGTGGATGCTAGTCATCTCACCTCTAAATTCCTGTTTATTTCAATTAATTTGTTTAATTTTCATTAAAAAAAACTATAACAGTAAAAAGACTGTCGAATCTTAAATTTCATCCCCTCGTTATTTTTAATTTCATAGAAGGAATTGCACAACATATTTCACTTTTCGTATGAATCATATCACTTAAACTATACTCTTGATAGAAAATGAGGGTAAGAAATAAATGAATCTATCTATAGTCATAATTTTATGTGTCTCTAACTGAAGACAGGGCAGCCTGTGACAGAAACTCCTTTGGCTGTCGGGCAAGAAGCCAATGGACACCCATCAAGGTCATTCCCCCACCAGCTAAGACTTATATTTTCTAATCCCAAGCAAAGATAGATTAGCACGCCCATGAAGGCGAGTCCAGCATCTAGTGAACCAGAGAGAACATAATTATATCGTTGCCACAAATCTCGTCTGTACCTATACACAACATAACCTGAGAGGAAACCGATGACGATCCAAGTGCTGTAGTTAACTGCAGTAGCTGGTGGCATACTTCCTGTTGCACCTATCAATACAGGCATGTTAATGAGTCTAATCCACTCTTGTTGAGGAAAGGCCTTGGCAGCTAGCCATACGAGGATTGGTGCAACTGCTCCTCCTAGGAAGAACCAATTCACTGCTGCGTAGTAGCCTAGGTCTCCGAAGATTCTTCGTGGTCCAATTAGACCCCAGATAACAGAAGCGTCGTAGAAAACGGTATCGGCTGGACAAGTCCACACACTGTTTGAGGCTGTTGTGTCACAGATATTAGGGATAGTTTCCATCAGCCACCAAGCAGTGATCAAGTAGGTCAAACAGGCTATGACTGTTCCCACAACCTAATTAAGCACAAGTTCAACAAACACTAATGTTGTTATGAACATAAATAAAGTATAGAGAGAAATTACAATCTGGAAGTAAAACTAACCTGTGCCATGAACATTGTCCTGGGAGGAATTTTCATATAGTGACCAAGTTTAAAGTCTTGCAAGAAAGTGACCGCCTGTGTCATACTTATGTAACCATACACCTTGAAGCACATGTTTGCTACTGGATAACCTGGGTAGATATACCCAATTATGTACTCTGTAATAATGTTGAGGCCAGGCGTCTGTAAATAGTAAATAACAGAGAGAGAATAAATCAAAGAAACCTATAAATTATCAGTTGCTAGTGTCATTGAACTTGACAAACCATTGTTTCAAGTAAGAAAGGAATAGCTAGAGCTATATGATTTTATACGAGCAATAGAGATCACTTACCTGATTCGTGATGGCAGTGATAATGCCGATAGGAAGGGTAAATAGAATGGCAATTCCACAAGCTAATAAGACACCCCACCATGGTAATTGAAGCTGGTCATTGTAGTACTCGCAGGCAAAGGTAGTGAACGCAATGTTAGCCAAAAGAATGCACACGAACCACCACTCTGGTACGTGCTTATATTTCCGCATTAGCCTTGTGTGTATATCTACTGTTTTCTCGTGAAAACTAGCTTTCGTTTGATCCCATATCTCCCTGAAAAATAACAAAAACCAAATTAACTTGTGTCTCCAAAATCACATGGTCAATTTTAGACATAATTACCTCCCGTGAAACAAAGCAACATGGACTATAGTCGCAGTAAGTGCAGCAAAGCCTACACCGTAAGTCATCGCAAAGAATGTGGTAAGGTAGAGACGCCCTTCCCGATCATAAGCAGCAATGTCAAGGTGAAAATCAGAATTAATAATGGCCGAAATGTTGTATTTATGGCCGGATGAAGTGAAGAGAGAATCAGAGAATATAGGGAATGTTTTGGCCATGAAGACATCAAGCCAATAGCATAATGGAGTCAAAATGTACATAACAAAGATGAATCCTGCGGCAACATTAGCTGTGGCAAACCAAGGGCTTGCTAACGGGCTGCCAAGGTAGGAGGATATAGTGGACCAATCAATCCCAAAAGCAGCGATTCCGAGACCATAAAGGCCGGAACCGAGTTGTTGGGCTAGGACAGATTTAGGAAAAATCCAGCATATCCAAGACAGTGAAGTTAGCATTTGGAAAAGGTAGCCTGGGAAGACGTAGTAGGCAAAGCTGCATAAAAAAGCGATAATGAAGAATTGGATTCGAGTGACACCACCTCTACGCCTTTCTTCTTTCTCATGCAAAGCCCTGTCCATCCAAGTTAATTGTTTGGTCACGTCTCCAAGAACAACATCCAAGTTAATGGCAATGAGCATACACAAATTCTCAAATTAAAGAGTAAATTAAAATAACACTCAATCCATTGTGACCAATCAATTTTTTCCTTAAAAAATGTCTATAAGTGAAAAAAGGCAAACTGTTGCCAATGACCTTACTTAGAAGTTCAAGCAAATTTTATTTAAATAAAATGTAAAAAGTAATCAATTAATCTTTATTTAATTTTTTAAAAAGAAAACAACAGTTAAATTAAACATGAGAACAATTTCTTGGTTATTATTATTAATAAAATATATTATTTTAATAAAATAAAATTTCTTATTTAATAATGATAATTAAATGATAATTATATAATTGGGTCTATTTTTAATTTGAGTTAAGCAAGCGTTGACCAAAAGGATGCATAACTTAACCACGGAAAACTGATTAGCAAAGACCAAGACGTACCAACAAGTCAAAGGCTCATCACCAACATTTTGGCCGCCAAAACATTTGGTATTTCAGCCAAAAAAAAAAAAAAAAGATTACAAGCAGACCATAAAATAAAAGACCTTAGAAATTTACTACCTTTAGAATTAAAAAAGAAGGGAGAAAAATAATAAGTATAACCTGAACAGCGAAACTTGGACCAGATTTGCTGGCCACCACATAGCCGCTGGTTCCACCAGGTACCTCCGAAATATACCAGCCCACCCAAAACCCATCACCTAACATTCAAAACCATCGTTCAGCACGAACTTAGGCAATCAGTTCCTCACAGAAAAGGCAGATAAAAGTGAAGTGGGAAAGAAAACAACCATCATATTGTAGTCAAGACAAAAAAAAAGCCAACCTGGGTTGTGAGGACAACAATCAATGAGACAAAGAATGTGATGTGTTTCTTGTAGAACACCTTCACAACAGTCACAACATGAATGGCATAAACACTGCCAGCTCCAGAGTTGGCAAAGATGGTAATGAGTACGTGCTCTTTCACGTTGAAAGGTCCAGGATTCAAAGTGAACTCGTAACGTGTGCCTTTGAAGAACACGCGGTCTGTGATTTTGGAAGCCATGAGTTGGCCGAGAGGCACCACAGCTATCTGTGCAGAGATGGCCGTAATTGAGAGAGGTTCTGTGCGGTACCAAAAGAACTGATTGAGAAACGACAGTAAAATACACGAGATCGTTCCCAGCACCCACATTCTAAAAGTGAGGACGGGCAGAGAAGTATCATCGGATGTGGGCACTGTAAGTGCAACCTGTCTAACTGGTGAATTCTCTTCGTCTTCATGAATAATTCCAGCTTCTGGTGTTGTTGATGATGATGGAAGCTTATAGTCATCTTTGTGTTTCTCACCCTTCGACACTGCGCAAAATTACAAGGAAATGACGTGAAAGATATTGACTTTTTAATGTTGATGCATATGAGCTCCAGATTGAGAATGATTGATAGACTTACAGAGAGGCTCTCTAATCTCCTGCATAGGCTCCTCCATATGATTTTGCTTTATTTTCCTTAAGGTGTTGAGGTGTTGAATCGTTTCAATTATATTAGTATCTACACAACTTGTAAACAGAAATATTTATTTCCATAAAACCTGAGGAAATGACAGTCTGGAACTGAACGCCTTGGATTGACAACTTGCAAATCTCTTCTAAGTTGGTACCTCTACAGCGTCTCTCTTAACAGGAAAAACAATTCTTGAAGTGCAGGTGAGTTTTTGACCGAAAGAAGGTTAGGTGACTTGTTGGTTGTAACTGTTACCTGTTTAAAGTACTTCGTTGTAGAATACTACTATGTACATGAAACCACGTGATACATTAAAACACAAACATATGAAATAAAATGTTAACATTTACTTCTAACATGATTTTTAAAATTTAAAGTGTTCAATTACTCTATTAAAATAAATAATTTTAACTTTAATTGGGACTTAGCACTAATGAAAACATTAATTTCAATTGTAACTTATAGTATAAAATGAAAATTTTAGTCCTTTTAACTAATATATTAATGAAATTGTTAAATAAATAATGAAAGAATATATTAATAGAAACTTTCATTATAAGAACAAACACTACAAATAACAGGAGTTTTGGCTACTTTTTTGCTATGACTTGAAATTCATAGCTAAAAGCTACTAATTTAGCTACAAAATTTCAAAATCATAACTTATTGAAAAAGTACCTCCAACTTAAAAATTTTGCGGGTTTTCTAAAACTATTAGCTATGATTAAAATAGGCTATTTTTTTATATTCATGGCTAGTTCGATATAATGATATTTTTACCTGTGAATTTAATTTTGTAGCAAAAGGTTTTTTACTACGAAATATTTTTTGTATCTAGAATTTGGAGCACACTTCTATTTTAGCTACAAAAAATATTTCGTGGTTAAAAATCTTTTGATATGAAAATATATTCGTACCGAAAAAGAAGAAAAATACAAAAATAATGAAAATAGCGTTGTTTTCTCTAGTTAAACGATGTCGTTTTCTCCAGGCTAATAACCTGAAGACATTAATCTTCTCTCTGATTTTTCTTCATTTGTCTTCGTATTCTAACGGCTCTAACATCTTTGTCTTCTATATGTTTGCTATATTCCTCTTCTGTTTTTGTGTTTTAGGTAGTGAATCCTATCTTTATGTTGAACTATAGTATTCTTATGTTTTCTCCACTAATTGACGACGTTTGTTCTACCTATTCAAAAGGGTTCTTCTTCTCCAGGTAATTATGTTTTCAATTCATACATGGTTAATGTAAGTTAGGATTGAGTCAATTGGTTAATGTAGAGTTGTGGTAGGCACTAATTGGCTTCTGGTAGGTGAAAATAATGGACTGATGTGCTTCCTTTTTTGTCCTATATAACCACCTCCTCCCATTCACTTCAACTTATTCACTTGCTATAAAGTACACATTTTCCATGCTTGCACCATGTTTCACTTGACTACTGCTCCCATTGGCAATTGTGGTTAATTCCTAACTAAATTTGTGCAATGTATTGCATTTGTTGGATTTTAATGAACTTAATTTATATGATTGACCATTGGTTGATGCCAATTCAAAGAGAATTTTTGGACTATGGAATGGTAAAGATGATGGCAACAAGAATCAAAATTTAGTCATGTCCGAAGTGGTGTTACAAGTATGATCATTCATGGGCTAAATGCTATAGACACTGCTAAAGAACTTGGCTTTAAACTAAGATCCCTAGCTGATTTTGTTACTTATGTTTGAGGTTTCAATTTGATCATATCGATACACTCAGTGGTATAGTTTCTTTTTGTAAATTTTGTTTGCTGGGTAGGTCTAGTAGATAAAGGAGATGACTTGCAATTGGTTGCTACATTGCACTCCAAAACCTTCCCATTTGAGGTATTTACTTCTACTACTGGCAATACCATAATTGTACTTCAACAAGTTGGTTGAAAATCACTGTACTTTTCTAAATAATTAGCATCAAAGTTTAGAGTTTAGTTATCTATTTAACTATGCTAGTTTGTGCATGATTTATTTATAAGCCATTAAAATCTTTCCTAAGGGTATAAACCATCAACATAAAGGAGACTAACATTAGTGATTCAATGGACCATTTTCTTCTATCATTTAGTCTATCTTGTGGATTTTTTGTGAGAAATGTTGCAACCATACTAAGGTAAGAGAACCATGCACTGGACTTTAGTATAGTGATAAAAGCTCCTACAAGAAATAATAATAAAATTAACTAAAGGATTTATTTAAATGTCTTTAATCTCTTTTTATAATGGAACATTTAGAAATATTTATGGAATAGAGACCTATAAAGAGCTTATATTGTTTCCGGGATCTATAATAGTGAAAAATGAAGCATAATCAATAATAGCATAATCAAATGGGAATAATCTATTTTGTTTCTCATACTTTGATACAGTATGTATGACTTTCTTTAGAATAACAATCTATAAAGTTCCATCACTGTTCAAAAATGCATTAACTTCTTATGTTTGTGCAAATTTATTTAGCTAGAGTGGCAAATAGTATACTCTTTTTTTGCTTCTTGTAATTTTATAAATACAAGGCATCATCAATCAGCTTGGTGTAATCAATGTAACTTGCATTTGTCTTCTTAGTTCTTAAAAATGGATCTTAACTTAAGAACTATAATTTCATTTATAAGACGTTATCAATACCTTCACTTGATTACCTTTGTAATATTTGTTAGTGCCAAATGGTTTTTCACAGTACAAAAAACTTATAGGGATCCCTTGCAAGTTCATTGCCTCATTCTATGAAAACTAGTGGCTGATGGAAGTCTTGGTGGGGAAATATGTTCTTAATCAATCTATCTATATTCTTCTCCTCTGCTCTACCTTAATTCTTCAATCGATCCCATTTCTAGTTCATATAACCTTTAATCTATCTATCTAAGTCAAATTTCCAAAAATCTCCCCATTTTAATAAATTAGAAATGAAAAGATTCGACATTTTGATTTTAGTTCTATCGATTGCCTCAAATTAAGGATATAAATAAGAATCTTGAGTGCTTCTAAAAAATTATATTTATGCTCTTTGCTCTTACGATGTTTATATTTCTTGTTTTTGATTAAAGGTCTGGTAAGATTATTGAGAAGTATTAGGAGTACTAAAAACTTTCTAAAATAATGTTAGAAATAAGTTTAAAACTTCTTCAGTTTAAAATTTAAGTAGCGTAACACAACATCTTGCATATACAACATACTTTGGATATGTATATATCATATTGACATTTTAGGAAATATTTGGAAGTGGCTTTCATGTTCTTGATTATAAAAAAATGAATGTACCTGTAGGTTTTGGAGATATCCCAAGTTAATTTAAAATGCTATCTTGGGATGATTTAAGTACATCCTCCAAACTTTGGTCTACTAATAATGACTAGAAAGGTGAGGATAGGCAATGAATAAAGAGTGATTTTATTGAATGACTAGGGAATAGAATCATACACTTATTCTTATACATCATAGTATATTTGTTTTTATCGAATAGATTTTCTCACCATATGCTTATTATAATATTATGTTATACACTTATTCTTATACATCATAGTATATTTGTTTTTTATCGAATAGAGTTTCTCACCATATGCTTATTATAATATTATGTTATCATATATCTTATTACAAGGTTTGTCGTAGTCTACCAAACAACTGCATTCTTTGTTAGAATTCAAAATTGGTATGTCAATTTTCATTTACCATTAGATTATTTGCAACTTAAATTTGATTTAGTAAATTGAGTAACTTACTTATTATATAGCTACATGGATAAAAGTTGGATGACTCATCGAAATGGTCCAATCAATAGTTGGAATGATGAAGACTTTTATGAAATTAATAAAATATCAAATGGGTTTAGAATATGAAATTTGTTGTCCATGCATAGATTGTTTAAATTTTAACAATGAAAGTCTAAGATATGGTATATAATCACTTGCTAATCTGAAGCGTAGATAAATTATATGCTCGATAAATTTATCATAAATTTTTAAATCAAGTAATAGTAGAAGTGTTGATATAGGTGATGTTGGTGATAATAGTAATGATGTAGATGTTATTGATACTAATGATGATATAGATTATTGGAATGAAGAAATGTTAGAGGATTTGGGGAATTATATGGAGACTATAGATGAGAATACTTTTCTTAATACATTTGGTAGAATTACAGAAGATAATTTTTGAGAAGTTATTGAAAGTAACTCAAAAAGAATTATATCCAGATGCTCTAATTTCTCATAGCTATATTTTGTTGTGAAGTTGTTGCACTTGAAAGTAATAATAGTTGGATTAACAAATCTGTTGACATGTTGATTAAGTTGCTTAATGATGCATTACCAATTGGCCAAAAAAATAAGGGACCTTGGATTTTGATAGATGTCAATACACATTTGTAAGTATGATTGTGCTATCTTTTGGAAGGACATTAAAGATCTTTAAAAATGTCATATTTGTGGTACGTAAGGTGACAAGTGGATGATGGAAAAGGATAAAACATAAAACATAAAATATTGAGATACTTCTATATTAATCCGAAACTACAAAGGCTTTTTATGTTAATAAAACAACTATAGATATGAGGTTGTATAAAAAGAAACATGTGTACTTCTTACAACCATAGATTTTGATAGGAAGTTTCCATGGTTTGCTGAGGATTGTCATAATGTTCGAATTGGGTTAGCCTATGATGGATTTAATCCATTTGGTAATACGTGTATTTCTTACAGCATATGGCTATTAACTCTTGTTCCATACAATTTACCCTGTGGAAATATATGAAAGAGCCTTATTTCTTATTATCTTTACTTATTTCAAGATCTATTACTCCTAGTAAGGATATCAATGTATAAATATAACCACTAATAGAGGATTTAAAACAAGTATAGGAGGTTGGATTAGAAACTTATGATGCTATTGAAGGTGAAAAATTTAGAATGCATACAACTATTTTGTAGATTATAAATGATTTTTTCAGCTTATGGAAAATTTTCAAGATAGAGTATTAAAGGGTATATGAGCCTTTCTTATGTGTAACCATCAAACTCATTCAATGAGGCTATCATAACGACCTATATATTGAATGAATGCTTGATATTTTGTTTTATGTATTGAATTAACTTGGAGACATGATTTAATAAAGAATAATGTAACTTTGATTTTGGTCATGGTGGTGACTTATCAGTTTTCTCCTAAAAAGTAAGGCCACGTAAAATAGGAAAATATTTGTAGTTGTCTAAAGATGAGCTTGACATTGGACATTGGTATATTTTAAACAATTGTGAGAAAGTCGATTCATACATAGAGTATTTATATTATTTCTCACTCATGATTTCATATTAAAATTTAGCATTTAACCTCTACTTTTCTTACATCAATTTACTTTTTTAAATAGAGAGCACAAAGGTCAGATTAGAAGCAAAAGTAAGGTTAATGTTGAAAAAAGTCATAAGATAAACTTTCCATCATAGTTTAGGACACAAATAAGTTATTCATGTAATATTATGAATAAATGAATATTGTAAGTGAGATTTCAATAACAACTTTTAGTTATATATTTTTTTTAAATGATACAGTTACATTACTGTAAATTGTCAGAAATGACAATAACATTATATGCTTTAGTATGTGAGCCTTATATGCATGGAGAAATATATACAGATTGCACTATAAATTAAGTTAGATTTCACATAAAAAAAGTTTGATAGTCACCTTAGAAGCCAAAATTGTGGGATTATTATTAAAAGACAGCATAAAGATGATTTTATTCACTTCTACATTCATATCCCTAAAATAATTTTGTTACATTACATCAAGGATGAAATTGTTGTTCTATTTAAGTGCAAATGGTTTAATCTTGGTGAAAAAGGGATTAAAATAAAAGGGAAAAGAAATATTACTAACATCCATGCTAGTAAACCATAGTATGAAAATAACCCATTTGTGATTAAAAAATCAAGTGAAACAAGTAGTATATCTTAATGACACTGTATTGGGCAGTAATTGGAAAGATATGAAAATGTTTCAACACTGAAATCTTTTTAATTTTTGTTAAAGGAAAAATGGTCCAATGGGCGAAGATGTTGATGAAGTATATTAAGGAATTGAATTGCAGCTGAATAATATAGCTCTTAAAATAGAAGATGAGGATATATCATCATTCCATGAGAGGGATTTCAATCCCAATATACAAGAAGTAACTTAAGTACAAGGCAATCTTTTCATAGAAAGGGATGAAGACTATATTGAGAATGAATTGTATGACAATGATGATACTTTGACTGAATATAATAGTGATGAAGAGAAAAATCATAATGCAATTAATGATAATGATTTGAAGATCTTGATTATAATGATTGAAGGAATTTTAAAGTTTTATTTCTATCATCTTATTATAATGTTGGAAATATTTATATTGTTAATGTGATTAATGTTGATGGTTGAATGAATCTTGATTATGATGATTAAATGTATCATGAAGGTGCTCTTTCTATTGTCTTATTATAATGTTGGTAACATTTACATTGTCAATGCAAGTAATTTATCATGAAAATGCTTTTATATTGTCTTATTGTAATGTTGGTGACATTTATGTAATGTGATCAATGTTGATGATTGAATGTATCTTGGTTATGATGATTGAATGTATCATGAAAGTGCTCTTTCTATTGTCTATGTTATCTAATGTAGGAAAGAGGTATTGGATTTATCTCTATCAAATACATAAACAAGATGCTCATCATCAAAAAGATATGGAGGCTTTTCATTAATAAAGAATCTATATGTGTCAAATGGATACATTCCTATTATTTAAATGACATAAGTTTCTAGAACTTGAAAATTAAGAATAACAACTTTTGGACATTTAATAAGTTTCTTAGGAAGAAAGATCCAATAATTAAGAAATAAAATCTATGGTAACTAATGGATATGATAATTGATTCTAGTATGACAATTAGAATAACTTGGGTTACTTGAACAAAATAACAAAACTCCATTCAATACGAAATAACTTTAAAGTAAAAGAGATCACTTTAGGAGTGGAATGGAAATGTAACATCATAGGTTTCTCTTTAATTATTGTTAATCTTTCCAATGACAACATGAAGTCTAACACCTTTATATCTATAATTTGACTAAGGAGTAAGTAAAAAATCTTTATAAATAAATATTGTTTAGATATTATTAAAAAATGAAAAAAGCTACCTGGAATGAACTTGTTTTGTATAAATATAATCTACCTAAAACCTCCTTCATCGTATGATTAGTTGTCAAAATGAGGCTAAAGACAAAGGATAGGATCAACAGGAGTTCAATTTAGGCTAATAGCTTTTTAATCCAACTTTAGAGTCAATCAATCATCTTTTGATTGATTGTCAGTTCTTATATACATTTTAACTTCATATCTAAGCCATGTGTGATGCCTTGTACTTAATTATTAATTACAAGAATAATTGAATGTGCTAGAAACCATAAGAGCCAGACCAAAGGTGATACATATGTATTTATGATTACTCTCAACTGTGGCATATATACTTTATGTAAATAGAGAAAATTCAAATTTTTGTAAAAGAAATCACAAAATAGTTTAACATTCATTAATAGAACCTTGAATTGGATCAGAGAAGCAATCATAGCTAACAAGGTTTTTAAAAAGGATAGTATTGGCGTTAATACTAGATGGAACCTGCCTAATGAAGATAACCAAGGCTTAGAAACATGACAGATAAACTCATAGCCTCTTCTGTATGTTATCCTTAAATCTTAGTCATGAAATAGAATCAACTAACAATTTTCTGTATGCACTAGACTCCTTATCCCTTAAAGTTCTTAATTAGAGCAACTTCGATAAAGATACTAACTCCTGTTAATTTGAACTCTTGATTTGCTGCAGATATAGGACGAGTTGGTTTTCTCAATCTAGATTTTGAATTTAATGAAAGGATCTTGGTTGTATTAATTATTATATTCCTTATGGAACTATCTAGCTCTTTTACATTGTTCAAAGTGTTCACTATATTATTTTTTATTTCTTTGTTATTTCATGAATTTAATTTCATTTTAATTTTTTTTAAATGAAAACCTAAAAATCTTCGAGAATTATCAATCGGAAAATTTTGAATTCTTTCAAATGATTATTAGATTGACCAAAGAAATCATTTTTTTTAAAATTTTGGTTACCAAAGTTATTGAAGGCTTGGCTAACTAGGATCTAGATTACTAATTATTAATTGTGATTTTCCTATCATTGTATCAGACATGAACTAATATGGCCAACTTATTTAGTTAGTCTGTTGTTTTCACATCAAAGGGCATCACCATTATATATTATTCCCTTTTAAATTAGCTTAATTAATACAATTCTTTTATTTAAAAAAATCTAATGAAGGCTTGGCTATAAGCTAAAATTTCATTTGATTTTATATATGCCTTGTAACTTTTTGTAAAAGCTTTTGCACCTTTTTTTTGTTTTAAACCATATTTAGATGAATCGGGGAGAAAATTTTTGTTCTTTTTCTCAAGTTTGATATTAGTTTTGTTATTCTTCCCTTACAATTTTCTATAGCTTAGGATTAAGTGTCAGACTTGCTTTATTATTCCTTTAGTACTCCTATTTGAGAATTTCCATTAATTCATTTTACTTTGCAAAAGGAAAACAAAAATGTAGAAGAATTATCAATTACGACACAAATCAATAAGTGTTCAAGAAAACTAGGTTTTGAAGTCTTTTAGTTATCACTAATAATGACACAACTTGATTTTAACTGACGCTCAAAATGTAAGCTCGTATACTCGATCACACAAAATTGGTGCTTGAGGTGATGTAGAAACTAAAAAGTGAAACAAATGTATATTTATGTAAACTTTATAGATTTTATTAGTTATAATTTCATTATAATTAGATACCACTTGCACTAATCAAAGTCAATTGGATATTGAGCTCAGGTTTTAACCACAAGAGTACTCATCCCTAAAATACCACAATGTTATTGACACTTTATAATATTACTTAACCTTAAATAGTAGCAGATGCATAATAATCTAAATGTAAAAGTTCATTATTGGGTTAAAAGTGCAACTTAAGCACTAACATTTTGTTATAAATATAACTTGAACCCTAACATTGCAAAGTGTTCAATTTTAATCGTAATGTTTTCAAAATGTTCAAAATAGACCTTAAGTAGGTTAAAGTTTGAGGGAATTAAGTGCAATGTTAATGATGAAATATATGTCATGTGGCACAGTAGGACCATATAACTTTAGAAAAAAACTTTAAATTATTAGTAATTAATAATTAGTTTATAGTTTTTTAGTTATGTGTTTTAACAGTATAATAAAAAACACCTCTAAATTGAACTACAGAGGATTAAGTTACAAGGAAAGTATAGAGTGGAATCCCACAAAGATTTCAGTGATAAGATTCCTTGCTAGAGCTACTAGCCTAGCCTTAGCATGAGTCTACTTTGACTTGATTCAACATCCACTAAATTACTTTTAAGAATTTCACTATTTTTTTCTTTCCAAATGTGGTAAGTGATCATACCAAATGCTAACCTAAAAAGCTTCTTTCCACCTTTACTCTTAAAGTTTTCTCTTTCTACCCATGTTAGTGTATCCTTATAGCCTTTCCTTATCCATTTCATTCCAAGGATTGCTAGTAGATGTTTTCAAAGAATCTAGGAAAATGCACAAGTGAAGACTAAAACCTCATGTGATTCTTGCTTTAAATTATACTTAATTAAGAACATCAATATGGAACTTCAGTCTGTCTTTAGTTCTAAATCTTTGAAAGATGGCTACCCATAGAATGAAAGAATATGAAGGTGTAATATTAGAGTCATATACCAACTTGCACCTAAGGCTTCTATTTAGTATTCCCAATAGAATTTCCTACATGAGGTTAGTCAAGGTCCTCTTTTTGGTCTACATCCATTGTACATAATATAAGGAAGAGAGATTAGAAGCATAACCTAGCTTATGTTGTATATAATTAAAGGGAAGAGAGATTAGAAGCATAACCTAGCCTATGTTGAATTATGTTCTGAAATGCCCTAGATGAGTGCAAAGGCTAGTCCCATCTGCCATTCCTAATCATACACCAAACTATTGCATTTATGGGAACTATAGATTTTAAGGATAAAACTTCTCTTAGTTGGTAGAATAAATTGAGCATGTGTTAGTTATCAAACTAGAAGTCAGTTGACACTCCATTCCTGATTTTCAATAATTTCTAAAAGGTGTAGGAAAGTGCTTTCTTACTCTTCACTGTCCAAATGCTTTCATTCCTTAAATGGGACGTATGGATCCACCTTACCTACAAGCTTTCCTTTTTCACACAAATCCTCCATAATCTTTTATCCATTAAAACGTTAGACATTTTATATGTTGAGACTACACTAAGTCCACCATATTGCTTAGGAATACATAATATGATCACTTCAAACTTGGAACTTTGGTGATGCTTCTAACATTTCCCTAAATATGACTTCTGATTGCCCTATTAACACCCTTCATGAGATTCCTTTGTGATGCAATATCGGAGCACTAATTAATATAGGGATACTTAAGAATAGATATAGCTAATTGCAATCTTCCCCCCATTAGATAAAAATCTATTATGCCAGGAGTTAATTCTTCTCTCCACTTAGTTTAATGGTTGAGTACAATTAGATTCACCAAATCTTTTGGGGGAAATGAGGATTCCTCAATATTAGAAAGAAAGTTGCTTTAATTCTAAACCCTATAACAATGTTATTAGTCTCCTACATCGAGTTGGGCTTGTAAACACAAATATAGAGCTTTTTATTAGATTAAAGCTCAAATTTACAACTTTGTAAATATCCAATGAACTCAATATAATATTAATGGAATTTAAATTTGCACCATAAAGCATTAAAAGATCATCAGAAAAAGAGAGTTGTGATATTCCCAGCTTACCACACGTGTGATGGAATTTGAAATTAGGACAATTGGAAATCTTCATTAAGGTAATCATGTCCAACACTTCCATTGCAATTGGAAAGAGATAAAGGGTTAAACGATCCCCTTATCTCAAACCTTGAGCACTTTTAAATAGATTTTTAGGCTCATCATTCACAATAAATGAATAGGAAACTGAGATGATGCAAGCTTGAATCCACTAAATGAATCTGCTAGAATATCCAATAACATATATTGTGCACAACAAAAATTATGAATTCACATAATCAAATGCAGTGGTAAAATCAAATTTCCATACATAACTATTAAGTTTATTGGAGTTGTATCCCTTGAAAGAATTCCTATGCCAAGATAGTGTTTCCCCTATGCGTATGCCACTTATATAAGCCCCACAGTGACAGTTAATAAGCTCTGAAAGAGTTTTCTTCAACTTGTTTTCTAGAATTTTGGAAATTACCTTATAAATCAAATTGTAACAAGCTACTGGTTTGTAGTCATTAATTGTAGAGGGATGAGGTGTCTTAGGAATAAGAAAAATGTATGTCTTGTTAATTAGAGTAATATCTTGCCATTTCTAAAAAATTCCTTCATTGTTTCAATAACTAATGCACTAGTCTACTCCCAAGTAGCTTGGAAGAATCTTACATTGCATCCATATGGTCTTGAAGCTTTGTCAGGGTGGAATGAGAATAGAACTAATCTAATCTCTTCTACAGATACATTCATAATTAGTATGGATAATTAATGGTGAGCTAAAAAAGCTTTGAGCTCATTTACTAGGTCTTTAGGAAGTTTAGAAATTTTACTATTTCTCACCAAAATGTTTTTGAAATGCTTTTTAGCTAAGTCCTTAAGCTCGTGTTGTTTATTAACTAGATTAGCCCTCAAGTCTGCTAGAGATAGGATCTTATTTCTATTCCTCCTACCTCCCTTTCCCGTATCCATCTAATTATGGCCTTTTATATTATTTATGAGTTATAAATCTCCAGAGTTTCAAAATATTTCTTCAATTCAACCAATTTGATATGTTTGAGATGCGGATTCCCATGACATCTAGCCAGGGCTTTTTATGTAAGAGTCAGTTGATCAAATGCTCTTCTCTTTTCATTTTTTATTGGATGAATAACATCCTTCGTCGACATTACACAACTTGCTTTGATTGCTTTTAGTTTTTGAGTGCATCTATAGGCATATGTATCCCTACAACCAGTCCTCAACGCATTAGCAACGACATTGCCAAATTCAAGATTGAATTATAAAACTTGAATGGGGCTTATGTTTTTTATTTTCAAGAAATAAAATTCAAGCAAATTAGGTGAATGATATGAGAATAAAAGGTTACTAAAGGTAACAAAACTATTAGGAAATTTATTTAGCCAAAACTTTTGCACTATACGTCTGTCAAGTTTCCTTTAAATGAGCCTCTCTTCACTTTATCAATGACTCCAAGTGAGGAAATGATAAATGAACCTTAAGTCCATTAATCCAAGAGTGGATGTTAGGTTGGATAGCTCACGGGATTTGGAAAACTTACACTAAGAGTAACTTTGAGATCTTATAGGGGCTGGTCTGCAATTAATGTCTCCAGGAAGGATCTACGAAATGTAGATATTGGTTCCAAGTTTTTGTAAGTACGACCATAGCCTAACTCTTGGATATTCCTAATTTTTAGTGTAAACCACCATTATGAGTAGAGCCACAATCAGGATTTTATGTGTAACTTGGCAATGTATAAACTGATCACAGCATTACCAACTTGTTAAGTGGAAAACTGATCAGAGACTTTACCAATGCGAAGCATCGAAATTAGGGCATAGGAAGATGTCAAAATCGCAAAATTGGTTAAATTGGTAAAGTATGTGAAGAGAAAGTGATAAATCAGAGAATCAGAGTCTACGGATGATGTGCTGAGAAGCAAAAGATTAAAATAGGGAATTTGTAGTTGGAGAGTGTCCCATCAGTGCTCCTGTGACATTTAATTGATAAAACTTTAACTCTGCTTAAATTTTCATCTACTTAATGAATGGATTCTTTGAAAATGTTAAGATTAAAATTACATCAAAGTTCAAGTTATACTTTGATCCAACCATTCAGATTCAAATTGCACCTTTAACTTCTATTCCTACATAGTGGCCTTACTAAATGAGAATTTTATGACTCTAGAAGTATGTGAACCCTTCGCTATGATAACTTTCCAATTATTGCGGTACATGACTTATCCAAGTTTTTCATATTATGATACCGTCATACACATTCAGCATAAGGTTTGTGACTCATTCATTAAAAATTTATCCAAGTTTGAGGGAAAAACAGAATTGAAGTTAGAGAAAACATGACTACTGGTATTAGCGTGTACTATGTAATTTACCGGGGACAAAAGTTTTAAAGACGTCAACCAATTATGCAGGTAGCCCCAAATTTATGAGATGAGAGTTCACTAAAACTGCGTGTAGTCAACATTCTCAGTCCACCATTAACAGAATACACAACCTCCTCCTATCTATAGTAATCTAAACACCGTGAAAATAAAATAAAATATGATCTTTTGTTATCATAACAGAACACACAACCTTTTACTATCCATAGTAGTCCTTCCTTACCTCATAATTCTAGATCATATTTCTTTACACGCACTCCTTCAAACAACCACCATCACGTGTCCATTAAACTACCTTAACTATACTACAATTCTTAGATATGGAATCTTGAGAAGGGTAGCACATTCCTACACTTGCATTAAATTGTATTACCTTGGTCTTAATCACTGATAATTTAAAAACAACTCAATCCTAGATGCTCCTAGTTATTCCTTCACTATACAATAAATCCACCATCTTCAAGGTCGCAATCAAAGTTACAAGAAGAAAGTGCCTGAGTGGCTTAAATCACAGAGGAATAATAAAAAATCAACAAATATTGTCAATTCTTCGATGCAAGACATCAAAATTAGGGCACAAGAAGATCTCACATTGGTTAAGTTGTAAAGTTTGGAAATAGGAAGTGATTATATTTCAATGAAAACATTATATCTTAAATTGTACTTTAAGCCTTCATTCATATAGTCTTATCAAAAGATAATTAATGCGGAACAGCATTGCATCCAAGATTGTCATATTGTGATAATGTCTTGCTCATTCAACATAAGGTTTGCGACTCATTCCCTATAAACTTATCCAAGTTGAGGGAGAGAAACATGAGGATAGATATTAGCGTGTACTCTACAATTTAATGGTTACAAAAATTTTAACCAATTGTGATTATAAGATGAAATTGCTTTCAAAGCTTTTCTTCCACATTCGAGACTTACCAACTTTGTTACAGAAAATTAGTCCACTGAAACTGCACCATCATTCTTAGGCCACAATTAACAGAACACACAACCTCCTACTATTCACAGTAATCCAAACAGCATGAAGCCAAAGGAACAAAATTTGATCTTTTATTATCGTAACCTACCTCGATAGTTTCTCGTTATTTCATCTCAGGAATCCCATCACTCACTCCAGTACTTCTCGTCTTCTTTCGAATCACCATCGTCATCATCGGAACCTTCTGTAAAGCTTGATTTGAAGTTCTTCACATCCTCCATGGCAGCTCTTCGAAACAGGCCCACATCTACAGCACCAGAAACCATGTTATACCCACGGGACTTAAGATCAGTAGGGTCATCATGCGGCATAGCAAAACCTGCCAAGTAAGCTCCACAACCATTCCCTGGATTGGATCCCAGTACTGCCTTCTCAGCAGCCCTCATCATGGTTGTAACCTTTTTATGCCCTGGATCCCATAAGTACCCCATGCTAGCACTCAAATCTAATGGTCCCATTTGTATGCAATCAACCCCATCAACAGCAGCGATCTGCTTTGCATTCTCCACCCCTTCCTCACTCTCCACTTGACACATAATTAGCAATTCATCTTCATAATTGCTCAGATACCCCTCGTCAATTCCATACTTTGATGCTCTTACCACTGTATGGGCTGATCCTCGTACACCTGCCGGCGGGAACCTGCAATAGGACACAGCTTTCTTCGCCATTTTAGGGCTATCAATCATTGGAAACATGATGCCTTGTGGACCCAGATCAAGAGCCTTTTTAGCCCAAACAGGGCAGCAATCTGGCAATCTGATGATCGCAGGAGTCTCAGTAGCAGCGAGGACACGGAGGCAATGAAGGGCTTCGGTTATGCCACCTGGTCCATGCTCCATGTCCACCACAACAAAATCATAGCCAGAAAGGCCTGCAATTTCTGCAAGGGTAGGAGAAAAGCTAAGTAGAAAAAGGCCGTAGAGAGTCTCTCCACTTTGAAGAAGAGATTTAAGGGATTTTTTAGAAGTGAGAGAAGAAATAGAGGTGGCAATGAAGCTAGAATCTACAGGGGTTAGATCTGAGGGGGAAACAGTAGACCTAAGGGGTTTAATGGATGTCAATGTACTAGCGGTGGGGTTCAGGGGTTTGAAGTTGAAAAGCGATTTAGAGGGTAAAAATGGAGTCTTGGAGGGCTTTTCAGGATTTGATGGTAGGGAGGACCTAACAGATGCGGCGGACGTTTGGTGGTAAACAAGGGCAGGCATGGTAGATGCCAAGAAGATGTGTAATGATTAGAATCTGCAGTGAGGAAGTAGTAGGTCAGATTTCGTCACTATATCAAGTGAAGAACAATCCAATTGCGAAATGAATCATCGTTAAGGCCAAAAGTAAAACCCAGAAACAAAAAAAGGTTTTTTCACACAGAAGTCGCAATTATCTTTAAACTCAAAAGAACAAAGATGATCATCAGCCATAAAACAAAACCAATCAAGGAGAAACAAATTGTAGAAAAAGTTTTCTATTTGCCTAGAGCCACGCAGAAAACGGACGAAGTGACAAGCACAGGCATAGTTTTTTTTAAGCAAACAATGGATTAGAAAGGGTAATAAAAATAAGAAGAAACCTTAGCTGGATTGGAGACCCTGTCAAGCGTAAGAGCAAAGAGAAGCGTAGTCTCGTCTGTCTCTGAATTGAGACGGCAAGTCGAGCGGAGATGACTTAATGTAGTGAGACAACAAAACGCAAGCGTTTCGCTTTACGTCACACGTGAAAAAGTACACTCTAGTAAAATATGCAAGTACATCGAAAAATGTAAATCTTTCTAAAAACATGGATCGTTTTAGTCAATCTTTTAAAGTCATTATAAGAAATTAAAATATTATAATTTAAATAAAGTTACTTAAAATTAATTCAAGAATATGGATACCATATATAAAACTTAATTACGAACACACTTTAAGTATGCTTATATATAATTCAAAATTAAATTTATTGTTGATCAATGGTAGTTACGTAAGTAATATAAGTAAAAGAGAAAGAAAGGACTATTACAAATTAATTTTTATAATGATTCTATTAATTTTAATAACACTTCTGAAGCTCTTTTAATGCTTTCTTTTCTTAGTCCTCTTTCTAAACTTGTTTCATGCCATGTTTCCTCTTTTAAATAAATTTTCAATTCATTCTTTACTTTCCTAAATTTTTGTTGTCATTTTTTACCTTTTTTTTTTCTTATTGATGGCAAGACAAAATAAAGCTTGGATTAGATTGAGCATAGTTATTAATAAACTTATGGAGTTGGAATATGTTCTTGAGAACATGATCAAATCATTTGAAAATGAGAGACTTATAATTTTTAGACTCCCACAATTAGAATGAAACTTAAATTGTTAATCCCTACAGATCATTCCCCTTATTAGCCTCACTAGTACTTCCATAAATAGTGCGAATAAGGTGATGAAGGGTCTTCTTGTTTGAGACCATTAGCTCCCTTAATCAATATGATAGGTTCTCTATTGATGAGCATCCTATAATAGTGATGAACCGATTGATCCATCGCATGAAAACTAGAGAAGTTCAGGGCTTATTAGACGTTAATTAAAAAGATTATATCAAGGGAGCCATTAGTTTATTGGATTCCAATTTTTAATGCATAATTTTTTGGACAATTTTTCTTTGATTAGCTTTTTAAAAACTCTTAGACTAATAGGATGTTGTCTCCTATTGATCTCCCTTAGATGTAAGCTCCTTAGGATAGATCAACTAGGTGACTTAGCATTAATTTTAATCTTTGTCTAAATTTTGAAAATTACTTTCTATACCATGTTGCAATATGAAATTATTCCATAGCCTTTTATAGAGTTAGGAGAATATGCCTTTGGAATGAGTGTTATGTAGGTCTTGTTGAGCTCCCCTAAGATTCTTCCCTCCATAAAAAAACTCTTGCACTACCTTTGTCACCGTTACCCTTATATGACTCCGTGTATTTTAAAAAGAAATTACATTAATTCCACATAGCCTTGTTGAGTTTTAGAGAGAATAAAGTTCTTCCCTATTGTCCTTAACTAAGGGTGACATTTTCTTACTATTTTTCATTGTTTATATGGACCTGTGAAAATTTTGAGTGCTCATCCATAGCACTCTTGATCATTGCTTATAGAGAGATAAGTTGATTTCTACCTTATTGTTATAATGTTACAAGGCTTGCTTTTCTCTTTCGTATAGCTCCTTGCATTGAGGGTTACCATATAATGCTCTAGTTTATTTCTTGCTACATTGACTACCTTTTGAGTATATAGAGTCCTACTGGAATTAAGCTTCTTAAGTTCATTTTTAACGACCTATAACTTTATTATAAGTATGAATAACTTTCTCCCTCTTATGGGGCTTTATATTCCCTTGATCATGACATCCTCAAAACCATTCATTTACAGTAGATGATTGTTAAATTGAAAGGGGTGTTTTCTGATTTGAGAGCCAAGCATCCTTTGGATTAAGATAAGGGTGTGATCAGATCGTAAAAGATTCTTAAAACATGCCTTACCATATAAGAACTTATCCAACCACATGTCATTCACCAAGGCCCTTTCTAATTTTTTACTTATGAAATTCCTTGCTTCTTGTTTGTTGTTCCATGTATAGAATGATCTCTCCATTCTTAGATCCACTAATTGTAAATCACTACAGTAATCCAATAGCTCTTTAGTATGGTTCCTCAAATTTGCATTTCCTTAGGCTTCTATTAAATTCATTATGCATGTTATATAAGATGGCTTAGACGACTTTTGGTCAAGTACTCCAAAGGTATGTCATGAATATTAATCCAAATGGTACTTGTTTTGCCTCAAATCATAGAGCTTAATTCCTAGCTTCTATGATTGTAACATGAGTGGCATAGTGTTGCAATTCCATGAACCATTTTCCATTGCCTTTTAGGCTATAAAAGAGGAGGAAAACCTAAAAAGGAACATATTATCATCATTGAGAATTACTTCTAGCAGTACAAAATCATTATATTAGGTAAAAAAAATTCTACTTATGCTTGGCTAACGTGTTAATAGCTTAATATAGTGGTATAGAGTCCCAAAAGAACCCTATAAGGTTGCTTTCCCATTTTTCCACTCCCTTTATAAGAATGTTAATATGTGGGGCAACTAATATTTTGTCCCTCGAAGATGCGACCAGAATATAGTATTGGAGTTCGCAAATGGTGAGGTATCCTCGAGAACCTATTTTTAAGTTTTCTAGATTGTAGGTTGAGCTACTGAAGGAGGTAACTTTTAAAATTTTATTCAATATTTGGTTGTTAGTTTAGGAAGAGAGCTCGTCAAGGTTAGTGAGAGGCTAACTCTTAGGTTCTAACCCTAAGGAAGAAAGGCTTATGTTAAGGGCGAATGAAAATATAACAGATGAAGAAAATTTTTGGGAGTCTAAATAAGGTGATTATTAAAAGGTGTCTGAAAAAAGGTGGGAACTTAAACCTATTGCTAGAAGGGATGGAATTAGATCCAAAATAATAACTAGAGAGTAATGAGCATTAAGGGAACACAACCAAAGGAAGGATAAGAAAAATCTACAGAATGTGCACAAGAGGAAGGAATGATGACATAAAGAGACTTGAGGTTGTGTTACTGGTGTATGAAGGAGGAAGAAGTAACTGGATTGAAGCCATATGTAGTATACATAACTACGTAGCAGATGGATTTTGAGGTCAAACAAGGAGCAAGTTAAGGAGGGAAGGCCAAACATATATTAAATATGTTTATATACAATTCAAAATTAAATTTAATATTATTCTAATTTGAATAAGGTAATCACACAACTACTATAAGTAAGAAGAGAAAGGAAGAGATATTATAAATTAAATTTTATAATGATTCAATTAATTTGAATCCCTCTTCTTAAGCTTTACTTGATGCTTTCTTTTTTTTTTTAATCCTCTCTCTAAACTTGTTTCATTCCATGTTTCCTCTTTTAACTAAATTTTCATTTCCTTCTTTACTTTTTAAAATTTTTATTGTCATCTTTGGTATATTTCTAGGCAAGACATCTCCTGCCTAGCCTTCTGCCTTAGCTAAGATGGCCTATAGCCTTAGCTCATCTTCCTAGGTTATCCCTCCAACCACCACTATGGTGTCATGCAACATCCCACTATCACATGATACATATCCAAACATTCAAGCATATTCAAGTACATATCCTGTGATAATAGCATGTTAGAGCAAAAACAAAACCAAATTATACATGGAATCATCTAACATAATCAAAAGTCACTAAATTTTAAAACCATTCATTACACTAATCCAAACAAGTTTACAATATTTTCTTTAGACAAATATTTACATGATCTCATATAGGTTCTAACAAAAATACAACAAAATACAAGACACGATACTACTGGATTCAGCTGACAGATCTCTGATCCATAACAAAATCGAAAGGGTCCTTTAGTCCTGTCTCGTACCTGAAAAATCACGTTGCAATTTTTATGAGTTTTGCGAACTCAATGAGTGAACTATCATTGATAATTTCATCGGATTACAAACACATACCACATATTTCACATATATTCATTCAGATTATGTATACACGCCAAATATTCGTACAACATGATATATCATATAATCTCACAATCCACATAGCCAAGTACAACAAATAGATCATAACAATTTATCATTCGTTTAAGCTTTGCAAATCATTAAAGGTTATATGCATGAGACTCACATTCTTTCTTATTGTTGTGACCGAGTGCCTATCACAAACTTATACAAATACCGGCCCATAGGGTTCAGTCAAACAGAATCACGGAGCATAGCTCTACGCGCAAAATCAGAAATTACAGAGCAAAGTTCTACGTGGAAGTGCTTCATACTGGCAACTCAAGTCACAATGTCTTTATCTGAGCATGCACTATATGAAATGCAACAATTTCAGAAAATCTCATATATCACAATCTTATACAAATGCTTAGGTAAGATTTCATAGTCATCGGACCTAAGTCCGACATTCAACTTTCATGAAGAATCAAATGTCAAAAATTTATATCAAGTCAAACACTCCCAATACATGCCCAACTATTAAACTCCTCGGATCTCAGGTCCGGAATCCAAAATCAACTCACAAACAGTTCAATAATTTTGGAAGTGTAATAAATTAAATTAAATTCAAATCAAATCAATCCTAGGAAATCATCTAGGTTGACTCATAGAATGCTCCAATATGCTATTGCCTGGATGTTCTGGCAATGTTGGTCTGACGTCCACTTGGCTCCTCTAAAACATTCACAACATATTCACAAATATCACATTTTTGTACTAATATACAAGTGTTCTTTTATGCACATCAATATGTAGAAAGTATGCACAATGCATGTTCAATGACAATTCCGGGTATCTTATTATAAATATCATCATCAAATTGATCAGAGATCTACACCCTCATTAATATCATATGGTACTTATAATTTGGACCAAAATAAAACAATATGAAATCAAGTTGATAACCTAATTGACCACTTCATATTTTCTACCCAAATGATTTCAATCTATTTTGCATAAGTAATCTGGTAGGGTAAATGACAAAATGAGGTAATACTTCATTCTGGAAAGTTGTTCTATAGCGCCTTAAGTTTCTAACTACTCTAAGATCATCCAATTTGATTCAGTATTCAATGAGTTATGCACAAAATACCTCAAAATTTCCACATTTGAACTTTTGGCTAGCACATGATCATACCCTATAATTGTTCAACTAATATCTTTCAGCTCAGACATCCAAAAATTTCAAACTTCATACCAATATAAAGCTAAGAGAATAAGCTACAACTTTGGTGAAGACAATTCAGCCTAATTATGCTCAAATCAATATAGTTTATTCAATAATCACAAGACATGATTTCTGTCCCTAATAGTGTTACAGCCTAAGCTAAAACTCATTTCCATGCCAATTTTGAAAATCAAATAGATAGAATTAAAATTTAACCTCTTCACAAAAATTGTAGAAATATGACTAGTTTAATATGAATCAAAAACGATCTCATTTCGAAATATACAGCTCAAGTTATAATTAGAAAACCGAAGCATGATCATGAAAATTTCCAGTTCATCACATTCCAGCAGACTTCCACACTTTCATCCTATCAATCACTTCCAAATCAATTCAAATAACTCTAAATTTTTATGGAGAGAAAGAAAAATGTTTTAGGAATCCATTGGTCCAAGTTTCAAGTCATTTGGAGTTCAGATGATAAAGTTATAGGCAAAAGACTGAGAGTTGCTCAAGGGAAAACTCTAGTTTTTAACCCACACATATAAACTATCACCTTTTCTCTCTCTAGCACGCAAGCTCCATCCTTTCCACCGAAAACTCCTTTTTTTTCTTTCATTTTCACACTTCATATCTACTACATTCATTGTCTAAACCAACTTTTTTACTCTTCCTTAAGCTCCACAACTCAAAACAAATCAAAAGTGCAAGGTTTATCCTTAATCATCAAAAATCAAACATCTTACTTTTATTTTCTCCCTCTACTGTATTTATATAACTTCTGCACCTTTCTTTTCTTTCTTTCATCTTGATTCCATGTTCTTCTTCCTTTTTTTGTTAATGTAATCCTTCTTAAAACACAACACTACACTTCCTTCTGCGTGTCTTTACTATCCAACAACAACCTCATTTCATCATCTAGTTTTCTTCTTTTTTTTCCCTTTAAATCTTCCCATTTTCATTACAACTTACTATCAAACTCATTTTAATTCCAACAAACGTTTCTGAATATACTCATGCATATCAACAAGAAAAACAGAGCATAAACCCCAACCATATCTATTTAATCGTTTAAACCATAACAGAAACACATCTTCATCAACTTACAACCATATCTATTTAATCGTTTAAACCATAACAGAAACACATCTTCATCAACTTACAACTCATTACAATTTTGAACAATTCCTAGTTCATATATCACCGTAGCCTCACTTCTAAACCCATGCATGCATGTTTATATTAACACCGAGAAAAAAAAAACATCAAAACTACTTACTTGGTTCCACAGAGTCTCCAGCAGGTAAGAGTAAATCAATAACAAAAATAATGCAATAGTTGATGTTTCGGGATGAGCTAGAGAAGAGTTTGGTAAAGTGGTTATTTCGGTGAAAGAACAAAAATCTCTAACAACTCATTTAACCATATGTGTCCTTGCATGTAAGCCCTGTGTCAACATGCAAGGCTCCATATGTCACTCTTTCATTTGTCACCCTTTTATATTTTTTTCAAAATACTTCAAATTTTAAAAAAAATTTCTAAAATTTACCACAAATTCTGAAATAATAATATGGCTCTCCAAATAATTTTTCGGCTCAAAAATAATTCACCAAAAATTTATAAAATATCCAAAATATACAAAAATTGCCAAATCACATTTAATACATTCCAAATAAATCCACAATTTTCATTTATAAACCAATTTACCTGGAAATGCCAATGAATACATGTACAATCATATGAATGTGCAAAATAAATGTGTATGTCACTATTAATTATGCATGATGTGCAGTTTCCTAATTTTTTATAATTTTTCATAATTCACAATTATAGCCCTAATATAAATAACGGGATGTTACATGCCATATATAGCTTCCATTAATTCTTTGACCCAATTATAGCCTATTAAATTTGTAGCTACTGCTCCTCCCTCCAAATCTAACCTCTTAGACCCCTAATATCTCTTATAAAACCATAAAGATTGCCTTTACACCTAAAACCAACAAAAAGACTTGGTTTCATATGGTTGTGTAACATCCCACTACCATAGAGTATATATTCGAACATCTAGAGGACATTCAAGTACATATTCTATGACAATGGTATGTTACATATTCTATGACAATGGTATGTTAGAGAAAACATAATCTCGTAAATGGCATCATAAAGAAAAATGCTAGCACTTCATTTCATTCATTGACAAAAGTTTACATTATAGTCATTAAAACAAGTATTTACATTACCGAACATGAGAAAGTTTACAATCCCTTATACAAAAGTTCTATATGTCAAAGAAACTACAAATACAATCTATAAGTCCTCTAATGTCAGCTGACAGACCTTTGAGTCATAACTTAATCCAAAATATTCCTCTAGACAATCTTAAGAATTAGGTCTCCTGTCTCATACCTAAAAAGTCAGGTTATAATTTTTGATGAGTTTTGCAAACTCAGTAAGAGAACTATCATTGATGATCTCACTCAGGTCAAATACACAAATATCATACAATCAACCAATTTCACAAGCATTCTTTTAGAACATGAATAACCCAATCAATCACATTATCATGGCATATCACTTAATTATCATAATTTCAGAAAAGATTTCATGATCATATATTTCATAATCATAAGTATACAAGTGCAAATGCATACGAGACTCCAGATTTGTTATTATTTGTTATAATCGAGCTCCTTTCAGATATAAATCAGATACAGATACAGATACATATACAGATATTGGCCCATTGGGCTCAATCAGATACAGAAATCATAGAACAAAACTCAATGTGCAGAATTCTGAGCTTAAAGTTCTTTCAGATTGGCTACTTTGATCACAACGCCTTTATCTGAACATGCATTTTATGAAATGCATCAAATAACAGAATATGCCATCAAAACATTTACTTAAAATGGACAAACAAAATCTCAGATTCATCGGACCTCAGTCCGGCATTCAACTTTCGTTGAGTATTCAAAAATCAGTCAGAACACAAATGGAAACAAACACTTCCAATATATTGCCAAATATCAAACTCCTCAAACTATTAATGTTCATAATCATCATAATCAAGTCATTATTAGTTTAATAAATGGGAATTAAATATAAATAAAATCAATCCTAGTGAAATCATCTAGGTTGACTCACAATATACTCCAATTTATGCTATTGCCTGGATAGACCAACAATGTCTGAATGGCATCCAAATTGAGCATCTAAAATCATATAATTCATACATAATTCACATTACAAAGTCGATCAATCAAATACTTATTCATTTCTACACATATATTCATATGTCATGTCAATACATGCCCAATGACTATCTCAGGTTTGTTTCCTTAATCATAATTCATAATCATTCACATATTGTCACTTGGATATCTCTTGTTTGCGTTTAGATTAATACCATAAGTATACTTGATCATGCTCCATTCTTTAACCATACATTTACTAACTCTTTTCTAACATCAAATTATGTTCTTTTAAAACTTTAATCAAGTCTAAATGCATCATAGTTTAATAACTTAATCCTTAATTGGTTCAAGAATCACACAAAATAACATTTTCTTTACGTCCATGCAATTTCCACAATCGTATATGGCTTCCCACAATCATGGAAATGGTTATTCAAAAGTTCCCATCAAATTCCTTCATTAGTTTTCCAGATTTTCTCAAGACAGGTTTTAGGTCAGCTTTGTATGGCCATTATGACATAGAAACTGAGGTTTCTAGATAATATGTTCTTCTAAACAATTGTTTCTCTATATCTTAAGTTTCTAATGAAATAAATTTCATACAATTTGGTTCATTATTACTAGAGTTATGCTCAAAACACTATATACTATTCTCAAATAGTTACAGAATCTAAAAACTCAGATTCAAGACAAATTTTGAAACTCTTAGCGACAAAATTAAAATTTGATTCCTTTATATAAAATATATCTATATGTATTTACTTTAATATAAACTTAAAATCATCCCATTTGTATATCTACAGACCAAATTATGTCTAAAATACGTATGTATATTTAGTGAAAACACTACAACTAACATATTCCAACAATTCTTCTTTCATTTTTTTTTCCAGATTTTTTTTACACTTTATGCCAAAGTTAAATAGCCTTTTTATAGTTGATCAATTATACCTCTATTAGGTCTGAATCATACTCCAATTCCTCATCAATAATATCTCTTATTCCAATTCAAAATTATTCAATTAACAGCTCACAAATTATCAAACCAGAAACTTTTACATTATTATGCATATAGTCCTAATTCTTTCCCAATTCAAGAACATCAAATTAACATCTTTATTTGGGATAAATCCACCTTCATTATACTTCAAATACAGACCTAATTCATCCATAAAGATATCTATATCCCACGATTTTCATACACTAAAAATAAAACAGAAAAACTTCCAAGTCTATGCAACATTTTCCAACACATATCTTCACCAATAACGCATGCATTTCATTCCAATTCAATCTTCATTCTTACATCATTTGACATGCCATAAAACTTAAATTGTCACTTATTTGTTAGGCTTTCAATTTAGCTCAAACTTAAGATCAAATCAAGTCTCCATGCAAGCAAAATTGATCACAAACTTAAGATGAAAACAGGTTGATTTTGGACGGCAAGATGAAGGTAACGTTCAGCTGGTTTTTTTTTGTTATTTTGTGTAAGTTAAAAGGCTAGTTTTGGTGAAGCAATTTGGCTAAGGTTCAGGCAAAATACAAAGGAGAAATAGGAGAAATTTTTGGTGATGAAAACAAAAGAAAGAAGCAGCAAAACTATTCTACAAAAATTTGCTACTTCACATGCTAGATGTCAGCATTAAAACTCAACATTTGTCCTAAGCCATGTCTGACATTGTCCTAATCAAGATGCTAACACTAATCCACTCAAGATGCTGCCATTATTCACTAATTAAGTAGTCCACATGTCACCCCAATATTGGTCCAATTGTCACACAATAATATCTCCATTTTTCAATTAATTTCTAGTCCATTTGTCACACATTTTACTATGCCAAATGTCACTTAATTTTAGGCTTAATCACCTTAATTTTCCATGTATCAATTTGTCCTACCAAAATCCATTAATCTCTCAATTAATAACATTAATCCCAATTTACTAATTGAAATTTGAACATACCAAAATTCAAGACATACCAAATCATAATTCAAATCATGTTCACTTAATTTCTTTCATACCCTGGAATAAGTCAATTGAGTGCATATGCTATCTTTGTAATGTGTACAAATATAAATTCGTGTATGAATGCTAATGTTATACATGTATATGTAATACTTAATCTAGGGTCAAAACCTTATATGTAATACTTAATCTAGGGTCAAAACCCTAAGCATATACCAAAAAACAGATATTACAGGTTGGATATCCTCCGTCACACAGTTCCATTAGGTATATCATTATACAAACTAGTGACAAATTTCTCGTCTCTCCTCCCTTAAAAATATTAAAGATTAGTGCTGTAAGATAGAAATACACCTTCATAGGTTAATTTTATTGACAAAAGTCCTTCATTCAATAAAATGAAGATATGGATTGATCATAACTAGAGCAACATAGGACTAAAAACAGTGTTGGTCAGTCAAGAAAACTTATCCCTCTTCAAGTTCACCAATGAACCTAATGCTCTTAAATCATTGCAATAGTTTATGTATTTTGACAAACTAATGTTCTCGAAGTAAGTCCCTAATTTGTATGGTAATGAGACTGAATGAGTTTGATTAATTAGGAGATGATAAAGTTTTAATTACATACTAATGGAAGCTTATAAAACCAAAGGAAAAAATTAAGTGGATAGTAACTAAAGAAATTATCAAAGGGTAAGTAGAAGGAACTAATGGGAAGCACCAATAAGGGAGACAACTCAATACACCTTAAATAAACCCTTAGTCTAAGAAAGAAAATAAGGCAACCATGATGATGAATGTAGCAAAAAATGAAACCAGCATAAAAAAAAAACTCCTCTTGATTCTTTAAAAGTGATCTCCATTCTAAGTGAAAGCGAAAAACAATTGTATCATACTAGATGAATTTTTATAGAAAAGAAATATATTTTTTTCAAGTAGAAAAAGTGGACTTAACTTATGCTAAGACATTGAATAAACTAGGAAGAACGTAAGAAATTTCAAGTTAACTACTAGATGATGGAATAGGGGAAACGTAAGGGACAAATTTAGGAAGCTTTGCACTAACATTAAGAAGATTTGGTAGAAAAACAAAAACTAAAAAAACTAAAATACTCTCTACCCCTTCTTATATCAATAGTTGCTTGGAATATGAGGGTCCTTAATAAACTAATAAACAAAAGTAGACTTAATTATGTAAAAGAGTGCATTAAAGTGGAAAACTCAAAGTAAGTCCTTAATTTGTAATGGTAATGAGACTAAATGAGTTTGATTCATTAGGAGATGATAAAGTTTTAGTTACCATAATAATGGAAGCTTACAAAACCAAATGAAAAAACTAAGTGGATAGTAACTAAAGAAATTATCAAAGGGTAAGCATAAGGAACTGATGGGAAGCACCAATAAGGGAGACAACTCAATGCACCTTAAATAAACCCTTAGCATAAGAAAGAAAATAAGGCAACCATGATGATGAATGTAGCACAAAATGAAACCAGCATAAAAAACTCCTCTTGATTCTTTAAAAGTGATCTCGAATCTAAATGAAATCGAAAAACAATTGTATCGTACAAGATGAATTTTTATAGAAAAGAAACAACTTTTTTCAAGTAGAAAAAGTGGACTTAACTTATGCTGAGACATTGAATAAACTAGGAAGAACATAAGAATTTTCAAGTTAACTAGTAGATGATGGAATAGAGGAAACATTATGGATAAATTTAGGAAGCTTTGTACCAACATTAAGAAGATTTGGTAGAAAAACAAAAACTAAAAAAACTAAAATCCTCTCTACCCTTTCTTCATATCAATAGTTGCTTGGAAAATGAGGGTCTTTAATAAATCTGATAAACAAACAATACTTTTTGATTACTTGTAAGAAATAAATCCACTTATAATAGACCTTTTGAAAAATAAATTAAAGAAAATTTGGTGTGATAATATTTAATCCTTTCTAAATTTATTGTCAACAGTTACAAACTATAAGGATCACTACAATAGGAGGAAAGTGGTGGGTTATGATCCTAAAATGAATGTGATCTCTAGCTACTTAATGGATGATCAAATTATCCACTTGAATGTATAGCTTAAGTAATGCAATACAAAATTATGTTTCAACTTCATCTATGTAGCAAATCTTAAATTTCAAAGGACTCAACTTTAGAAGTACTTGTAACTTATAGGATTAGTTATAAATAAGCACTAGATCTTTCTTTGGGACTTTAATTACACCTTATACTCATGAAAAACACAAGATGGAATAAGCTTATGATTTCCCTGCAATGATTTCAAATCCTATTTAAGCAAGATTGAGGCCACTTATCTTAAATATAAAGGAAAACAATTCACTTGGAATAACAAATAACAGGGGAAGTGGTTCCTAAGAAGGAAACTTGATAAGACATTAGTTAATCAATTATGGGTGAAAGAGTTCAAGAATAAAAAAAGTTGTCTTCAATCACCCTCTTACATCAGATCATTCCATTATTGAAGTGCATAACTTGTCCTAAGTCTTTAAGAGAATCTCCCCTTTTAGTTTATTTAATTAATGTTGAAGTTTTAAATGAAAAACATTCTTTACTGCAAATATACAGATAATATCTTATAGCATAAAATGTATCATCCCACAAGGATTAAAGTAGTCACACAATAATTCTACTAAACTTTGTTAAGGTAAATAATAAGATAAATCACTAAAAGTTAAACTAAAAACAAAGACTCGATAATTAAACAATAAAATAAGAAACAATGAATTAATTGATTGATCAATGATGAAAACTAAGAATCACTTCTATCCTTATTGGTTTTCGCTTCATCTTCTTGATCTAATACTACTTGACCCTCGATATCCAATAATTATGATTACTCTTTCTTAAGATCCAATCAAGTAATCCCAATTAAAGTAGATTGAAATTGAATTGTAACATCTTGATCTATCAAAACTCTTCCTAACTATGCAATTGGATTTGAAATAATCATATGGGTAACTAATAAACAATTAATATCTCTCTTAAATGGCCTATTAATTTAATATTTATTAGTCTATGAGGGTACTAGCTCTCTTGGCACATCATAACATAAATGATCCAATATAATCTCTCAATTCAATTTGAATATTCAAAATAAACATCACAAGCATATTTCATTAAATTAAGAATGTAAAGTTTAACAAAAATAAGAGTAATTCCTAAAAGGAATTTAACAATCCATATAACGTAATTATATATCTCAATTAAGTCATCGTTAACATTCAACAACAATAAGGAAATTAAAGAAAAGAGTATGAATTGAATTTTAGATGTCTTCTCTTTTTTACCTTGATATAGAATTCTACAATTTGTGTTCTTCAAGATTTTGCTCGTTGATCTCTTCTTGTGTTTTTTAGCCACATCTTTTGAGTTTTTCTTTTCCTTAAATATTGTTTAATCTTTTTAAGGTTTTCCCACTTATTTTAATTCCAAAAATAGCCTCAACTCATCGAAAATATAAAAATCTCACAACCTAAAAAATATGGAATTTACATGATCGTGCATCCTCCTACACCACCTCTTTGTCATGATCATGCAGAGGATACATGATCATGATAGAGGCTTTACCAAACTTCTAATTGCCCTCCTGCACGATCATGCATCTTGGACGATTGTGCTAGATCTTTTTTTCATGCCTCTTCTCCGCTTTTCTTCAATTATCCTATCTCTACTCATCGTCAAACACATTAAACATCCCCTAAATCATAAAATTAAGATCACATTCTTACCATAATCAACAATGATTAAAAAAACTCACAAAACACTAAGAAGTACTTAAATCTATGTACTAAACACATGATTATCACCTAAGAGGACACTTAAAAACACACTCTAAAGCCTAGAAAACACACTATAATTTACAGCTAACAACTTCCTGGCACTTAGATCTTTGCTTGTCCCTAAGAAAAAATAAATCCACAATACAAATAAAACACAAAACACACATAACAACACAATCATACAACAATGCAATAATGGTACAATGACATCAAATCTCATGAAATTAACTTAGCCACAAACATCAATTACTCAAAAAGTTTGAACACTCTTAACTTTTTCCATTCATCTTCAAGTTCTTTGATTTAAATACACATATCAACCAAAATATTGACACCCTATTTATACATCTATGGAACTTGTAAGCATGATCTTATTCTCATTTACGAATTAAAGAGGTAGGCTATCACTAAATACCTCCTCATGGAATTTTTTTACATTTAATAAAAAGATCAATAAGTTCACTTTTTATTAACAACACCATATTTTTATAATTTATTTAACAATGACCTAGTCTTTTTAGGCGAAGGTAAACACCTTGTCATGAATGTCTCCTAGTTATTGAACTCAATTACATTGGAGTATCATTATAGTCTTTTGATGCAAAGATGAATATTTTTGTTGTAATTCCCCCAATTACTCAACTATATCATAACTTACAATTGGTTGTCAGCTATGTTCTTAACCCAATTTTTTTCAAAAAGGTCTAGTAGAATAGAACATTTATCAACACACTTTTTTTAATTTATTTCCTAACCTACATCATTTCTTCCTAGCCTATCACTCCTATGAAAGGCTACAAATGATACGTACCAATTTAAATGAATTTAATTATAAGTGTATTCAAACAAGTGTCATAAAATGAAAGAATAAGCACAATATTCTAATCAATATGCATATTCACCTAAAAATTACTTAAAACACAAACTTCACAAGCTAATGTTTCCTCACAAGTTAAATGATTGTGTTTATAGATAATCTAATTCCTTTCAATTTCATGTCATTAATAAATTCACATAAATATAAAATGCAATAAAAAATTTACACAATGCGAACATAACAAAAACTAACATAGCGCAAATGGAAAGTCACACATAAATAATATATAATTACATATATGTCCCCACACTTAAATAACACACTATCCTTAATATGGAAAACAATGCTTAAATAAAATCAACACATATAACAAATATAAAAAGTAAAAATAAAAGGAATAATAACAAGGGCAAGAGTACTTATGAGGATTATGGTGGTGATGGTGTTGGAGAAGGAATTTAGAAACACTTTATGTATCAATCAAATTCACCAAAAAAATAAAAAAGGCAACAAACACATATAAAATTACCAAAATGACTACCTAAGATATAATATGTTAATTTTAAGGTCACTAGCTTGACTATTTCAGCTTAATTTTTCATCCAATTCCTCTTTTGAATGTCAAGGCCCTATACATCATCACATTAGGACTTATGCTTCTTATTTCCACAATTTTCCATCCAATGGCTCTCATTCTCTTTCTAATTATCTCCATCACTCTCTTTCTTTATTCCCTATTAGTTTTTAACTTCATAATAGGTGGTTTCTCAATGGAGTGTATCATAGGTGCTTCCATACTTTCTAATGATTCCTCTTTTAATTTTTCACCTAACTCCCCCACCCTTAGCTCTTTATCATCTTTCACATCTTCAACATCACCATCTTCTTTATTGCTCTTGTATTACTCTTTTATGCACTCATCAACTAAATCAATCTTTATGCAAGAGTTCCCTCCTCTGGATTCTTCAATTTATTGCTCATATTGAATCATCACCAATAGGAAGAATTAGTTTCCCTTCATGAAAATCCACAAGGTTCATTACCAAGGTCTCTATAATTGTATTCCATAAAAGGGTTGCTATTCTCTCCCACATTTGGTTTGCATATCCTTCCTCTTTCCATTCTTCTCCATGTAATACTTTATCTTTAAAATTTTTCATCGTATCCCCTTTCAGATTCCCCCATCTAATCTTCTTTTACCTTCTATGCCTTCTTTTCTTCCTCCAACCTTTAATAATAAGATCTCAAACCAACAGTTTATGCTAGGTTGATAAGCAAACATTAGGTATCACCTTATAATATTTGTAATTATATCGATCGCTCCGTCTTACGAGAAAATAGTCAATTTGAGTTTTCATGGTTTTATTCATAGAAGTCATCAGTGTCCCTCATTTTTCTTAAAAAAAAAAGAGTTGGCTATCACTAACTCAATTGTTACTGGGAAATCCAACAAAATATTATTGTTATTGTTCCTTTCACCATACCCGAAACCCCCATAAGTCCATGAATATCCAACTAAGGTTATCCCTATATGACGATTAAATTCGCCTCCTAGAGTAACTCTCTCATCATGGGGAATCTGTTGAATCACCTTACCTAGTTCTTCCCAGAATTGGTGCTTAATTTGTTCATCTAACCATACTTGAGATGTATAAACATAAACCATATTTAAAACAACTCCATTTACCACAATTTTTAAGGACATAATGCTATCATTTGTCCTCTTTACCCCCTCCCCCCACAAAATGTTGTATGAGTTCCCTGACCACTAAGATACCTATCCCATTCTGTCTTCTTGAACACCCTGATTTCTACAATTTGAACCCACTAATCTCTTTTACTTTAGCCCCCATCCACTTTATCTCTTAGACGAATGCTATATGAATCTTTTATTTGTCTCAAATTTTCACTAATTCTAAAGACTTCCCTGTAAGGGTCTTGATATTCCAAGAACCTATTCATAATCTATCAACAGCTTTACTCTTAGACTCAACACTCATCGAAGGACTTGCTCTTACTCTATCATCGATATTCAAAGCTACCATTCTTATCTTCATGAACAACACATACTAAAGAAGATAAGTCCTTAAATCGCTCCAAACTAACACAAGACTAGACAACTAGGATCAAAAATAAAGTCCCCAGAAGTTCATAAAATAAATAGATAACTAAATAAAGAAAAACCAAAGTGCTAGCATAAATTTAGAGGATGTTACACTTTCTTATAAAAAAAGGATGACAATAAGGAAAAAAAGTATTTAAAATAGTTATAAAGATACCTTTTATACTTAATCATTACCTACTGCAGACCTGTCAATTTTGACAAATTTTTGTTTGGATTCTAAAGAATTAACCGACAGATGATCGACAGTAGAACTAGGTTACGTTGTTGAAGCCCTATGTTGTCATTTATTAGATTGATGCTATCGTTAGAGCACTATAGGATGACAATATGAGTGGCATTGGTAGGTGGTTGTGAGAACACTGGAGGTAGTAAATAGTGTATGAATTACCATCATTTATTATATAGTAACCTTCCTAGTTATTGCACAGTGTTTATGAATTACAAACAATTTTGCTACAGTATCCTTAGCAGATCACAACTAATTAAACCAAAACAAATCAAAGATGTGTGTAAGTAAATGACTATTGTAACACCCCACTCCCGAGTGACCCAAATCCGACATTGTTGGCGATATCCGAGTTCGTACCCCACGAGGGTGGCGTACTATATCAGTCTGTAGATCTCAGTAAATTTTTTTTTATTATTCAAACATTCATTCCATCAGAGCCATTTCCTTTTTCTTTTATTTACACTCATGTGCGCGGAAAACAGTAGACAATTTGCATCCACGTGCATAGATAAACATTTTCAGTTAATACAATCAGTTTCAGTTATTACAAATAGTCAACCATAAATTACAAATACAATTAGTCATTTTGGAATACAATTCTATTGGACACTAATGCAGACAAAAACTGATCCCGACCTCTATCCTTCACTTGCCTACAGTAGACATACTCCCGTGTCAAACGGGGTATTCTTCAAGACCTGAAAAATAGATGCAAAATTTTGGTGAGTTTTTGCTAACTCAGTGAGAAACCATCATCGATGGTTCACTCAAATCATGCATTACGCATATTGCGACAAAGACGACAAAGATTCAATTAACACATAACATGTAACAATTTGCAGTATCATAGAGCCATTTACAGTAAATCATGCCGTCACATAATCAGTCATTATCACAAAACAGTTACTCATGCAATCACGATGCATATGTGACTCTTTTCCAGTTATTCAGTGTTGTGCCCAAGCGCTCAGTCAGTATTCAGTGTGGACGCGTCAGGAATAAATCCCCTCGGGCTCATGGCCCGGTCAGTATAGTGTTAGAGCTCGAAGCTCATTTCAATAATACTCGCGACTTGGGTCACAACGTTCATTATCTGTTCATGCATTTATGCATGCAGTGAAATGTTCAGTAGTTCAGTGATATGACTATAGAAGCCTAGTAGTTCAATTTCCAGGATCATGCAGTAATCCAATCCAGTACAGTAAAGACATGCAAGTCGATCCTATACATTGCAGTAATCATGCAATTCACTGTGGCCAGTAGTTCACATAGAGCATTTAGACAATCAGAAATTTGAGAAACTAACTAGGTTACTCAAAGTACGCTCCAGATTTGCATTGGTTTCCAATTTCTGGGAACGCCTGAGTGCGGACATTAATCTTGCACTGCCAATTTATGTCATATGCACACATTAATCACTTTGCATACGGATTCCCATTTATGCACAAATATATAATAAGGACAATGCATGTTCATGATATTTTCGGCCTTAATCCAATTTTTTTCTAACAATAAAATCCGTAGAAAAATTAGAAATTCAATGGCGCTGACGGCGCTCAATTTGGACCTCTATAGATCCCCAATTAAACAAAACAGTGATTACACAGACTTTTACCCGGACCCACGTCAATTTTCCATCCAAAAATCTCCAATCTCTCAGAAAATGAAATTAAATATTCACTGAATCCGATGCCTCAAGAATCAGGTCAATCGGACGTCGAACGGAAAAGTTATTCATGAAAGAAACCAAAATTCATATTAATATACAACCCTTATTTCCTTTCATTTTTCCTGATTTCCAACCAAATTTCCAACACACATAACTCTTTGCACACAATTCAAAAAACTATAAACCACATCTCATTGGAAAGATCATGACAAGCTATACAAGTTTCATTTAGACCATTCAAAGTAATTCCACCCTTAAGGGTGTCAAAGACCCCATGAAAGCTACTGCTCACTCAAAGTCACTCAACACAGTGCAGTATCTTGTAAATTCAGTAACTTTCATTCTCTTCAGTCAAAAATTACACAACAAATACGGTCATCAAGATCACAATGTTATCTAAAACTTTCACGAATAATCAAAATCCCAATTCATTTACTAACTAGGTCAAATAATTCACCGAAGCATCTGTCTACTAAACTGTCCCAATCTGAGCAGTAAATTTCCAACCAGTATATCTCCTAGCACAAATGTCACCAAATTCACTACCTTATATCCCTAAAAAGATAAGATCTTAAACTTCAATTTTCATGAAGAACTCAACATCCAATTCGATCTCTAACAATTTCAAAACTTTTATGCACGTTTCTGTCATGATCAGCAATTCACAACCTAATGCAGGTTCAATTTTTGTAAATTCATTTCTCTCAAATCTAACAACCAAACATTACATGTCATATATCATTCTCAAGATAATTTCTTCCTCTACAACTTTTCAGAAGATCACTTACACCAATTCAGTTCACATAAATTACTAAAATTACTCCAAATCATAATGTGCACCAAATTTGACATTCCAGCTAGGTTTCATTCAATGCATGAAAACAGCCAATAGTCATCAGTCCATAACTCCTACTATACATATCGAACAATTGCAAAATCAGTGGCATTGGAAAGATAACTTAATAGGCTTCAACTTTTATTTAGTCCATTTGTTCTAATTCCTTCTCAATTAATTTAGAAAAATTAGCAAAACTCTAGGTTATGGTTTCGGGTACTATTCATTCCAGTCAATAGCAGTAACTTTCCAAGCCATATTGCAACCTCTTAAAGCTAAAATTGGACAACACCTATTCTTACAAAAATGTAGCCAACAAACCAACGTTGCAGTGGGAACAAACCTTGCCTAAATTGCATAAGCACACAATGAGTTATGCTCAAATCAGTGTAATAGGTCAAAGTAAATTTTCCAGCACTTTTGTCTAAACCATATTCTATGGTTTCTATACCATTTCCATCCCATTTCTAAACCATCAAACATCCTAAGTAATTAAGAATTCAATCAATACCCCTTCAATACCTTCACCTAAGCATTTTAACTAAAATTAGCAGCACCTTTCCTTAATAAATTCCTATTTATCCAACATCATAAAGGTAATCAAATACATTCCCATCACACCAATCCATCTATGACCACTCTTACGTTAATCAAAACCTTAACCTTATACCCACTAATTCAAGCCATACTTATCATCAATTTAAGGCCTCAATAATCATAATAAACACACCATAACTCCCATTAAATGCATCTAACAACTAAGGTATTAAATTCATAATCAAAGCATCATTAAAGCTTAACTAAAACACTTACCAAATCAAGCCTTTTTTCCACCTTCAATTTCTTCAACTCTTTCTTTGCTATCTACCTCAACCACTTCTCCACTCACTTCTAATCCCAAACATGTGTAGGTTCTCCATGGCAAGACAACAACTTGGTTGCATGAAGGAAAGCTTGAGTTTGGAGGAAGGATTTACTTAGAAAAGAAGAAAATCAATGGAGGTATTCAAAAAGGGAAGTAGATTTCGGTGGAGCTTAGAAATAAGCCAAACATTCAACTTTTTCATTCTTTCACAAAGCAAAAACCGTGGGAGGGAGATAAGGAAGCATTCAATGAAGGCTAGGTGTCAAAAATCTACTAGTCCAAGTTTAAAAGAAAAGTCAAAGTAACTTTAAACAATTAAAAACAAATTATTGGATAGGATTTAGAAATCCTACTACAATTTGACTCATTCTAGTCCAATGACCCTAATTTCAATTCCAAAATAATATACCCAATATTACAGTGTCATTGGATAGAAATTTTCGCTACCAAAAATCAACTGGTTCGTCGCTTGGCGATTTTTTTCCGGTCCGAGAATTTTCTTCGAAAAATTTCAGAAAAATTCCTAAAAATCCCTTAAAATATAAAACACTTTATGGCACACTCAGAATAATTTTTCAAACCCATTTACCACGTTAATCTCAATAAAATTGTCTTAGGCACGCAAACTGGGAATATCATATATGCATGCACAGTAATTTCATGTGCACAAATGTGACTGTGGACCAATCCTATTATGCATGAACAGTTGTTGGAACCCGATCCGTAGACCGGACCCCAACTGTCCCAAGATGTGAGCCCGGGTGGAGCCCATCCCCGAGACACTTGCTCTGATACCACAGATGTCGGGACCCGACCCGGAGACCGGACCCCAACAGTTGGATCCGAGACCCAACTACTTAACTACCGTACTCCTGAAACCTTGCGCTTAGGACATTGCAGTGTCATTCGCTGCTATTCCATAAAAGTGATGAGCGCACACTAGCTAAACCTCAAAATCACATTTGGACTTGTTCATAACAAATATAGCTTAAAGCCTCACGTTCGCATAGAGGCAAGAATCACCTTAATTGGAGTTATATAACTCAAGATATGATTCAAATACCCAAAGGTGTTCATACCTGAAACATGCTCTCTTAAACGGCCTCTCACTTCCTTTAATGAGAACTTCCTCAATTTAACTCCAAATGGTACCAAATTTTATGGAGTGAAAGATATATGTCTTATGAATCTAATGGTTCAAGCCTCACCTCATTTGGAGGTTGTATGAGGGATTTATGCCCAAAACAATAGACCATGCTCACTTCCAAAATTGAAATGAAACTCTTTTGGCGCGATTGCCATAACGTTTAATCTAGAGGTCTGAATGTGTTCGTTCTTTCACCATTTGAAAGTCAACATCTAGATCTACAAATCTCTTGAAGACTACAAAACCAAATTCGGCCTCTAAAATAGTCCAATTTGCCCATTTTCCCGTAGCTGTCCGTTAAACGGACAGGTACGGGTGACAGGGTCCTAAATGGCTCGCAAATGTCCGTTAAACGGACATGCAAGTCCGTTTAACGGACATGGTCAGGGGAAGGGGTGTTTTGGCACCTGAGGTTGTCCGTTTAACGGACATTCGTGTCCATTTAACGGACACGCCATTTTACAAAACTTTTAACTCTCTCATTTCAAAACCACTTGAAACTATCATCTTCCAACACTCATAACTTCTTACCCCTAGCTCCAACATGTGCATACTATACCTTCATGGAAAGATAACCAGATGCTCTACAAATCTCATGAAGGATGCTAAGGCTAACTCCATCATTAAAGGAGGTAAAAACTCACTCAAAGGTCACTGCTCAATAAGACCAATGTAACAGCAACATTTGCAGCATGAACAGTAACTGAATGTGTTCTAATCCTCATAACTTTTTAACCCTAAATCCAAATGAGACAAACGATATATCCTTAGAAAGCTCTGAACTTTTACTACAATATTCATGAAGACTTCCTGATCTAATTCAACCCTTAAGAGGGTCTAATACTGAGGCGAAGTTCTGTCAAATTTTAGGAAAATTTGACAACACTTCCTTGAAAATGCAACTAACCAATTTTCAATCCTAATACTTCCACCGCATAAAACTCAACATGCAACCTCATATAACATGTTTAAACTCTAAGGTATTTCCAAATACCATTCTAAGCAACAACCGCACTCTTAATCATCTAATCATGTTCATGCTATACAATGATGCAATTGTCTTAAACATACATGGATTTCTCAAAATACATTATAACCGAACATTCTTGCATTCATATGAAATCATAAGTTATTACAAAGCTTTAGAGGGCATTTCAAGCCACTCCATCATATCCCAAAATACAAACTTGTCAAAACATCATTTGCTCAAAATGCATCTAAAGCATTTATTTTACAAAGTTAACTTGAAAATACATCAAAACACAATCTTGGAGTATGCCTTTTATGCTCGTTCCTCAAATCGCGCTCTTCACCGGAGATGGGACGGAAGGTGGGGTGAGCTTTAAGTCAGAGGTAACACGTTTATATTTAGGCTAATAAGCTACATTGCTTCATTAATCATACTTTTAGCACTTTGGTATAACAATCATACAATCATGCATTTCATGAAATTTATCAATCTCAAAACACAATGTTCATAATCCATGAAATTTTCATTCTTGCAAACATATGCTTAACATCTAACACATAGCTGATGGTTCGAAAAGTCCACGGGTTACTGATGAGCTACACAAGTGTAGTCATATGCTGAGGAGTCTAAAAAGGAACATCCTATGCCACTATCGGGCAGCCGGGAGAAGGCTATACTGGTCAACGTGCACGTGACTTTGCTGGTGGACTTAACTAACCATATAACACTGAATTTCATGCATAAAAACTGGACTTGTCTTGTCCACTGACTGATTTTCTGAAAATGGATTTTCATGCATCCATAAAGTTGATTCTTGAAAATGATATATTTCATGCTTAGCTCACATTTCATGATCTCATTCATGCTCATTCAATTCATGGCAATTTCAAGCAATATCATATACTAATCAATTTCTCACATAATGGCAATCACAATTCAATTTACACACAATTCGAAACTCAATCAATACTCATTCCAAGGTAGTTGGAAAACATTAATTTTCCTTAGTTGAGATAGTATTTAAAGCATTACTAACATAAAGATAAAAGTGAAACCCACCTTATACTTGCTAAATCCTTGCTAAATGGAGCTCTTCCTCTTGCTCTTCTCCTTTCTCTTGTTCTTCTTCAAGAGAAAATAAAAACCCAAATCAACACAAATCTAATAAAAATTATATAAAACCTCTTTCAAAAAATTAGCTTAAGAATCACTAAACCCACTTGATTCTTAAACCTTCTACACCAAAAACCCAACTAAAAACCAACTCTTGAAACACAACTTACCTTAGATCTTGACTCAACCCAAGAGTTTCTTGGCTCAAAAGGTAGCTTAGCTTCTCCTCTTCACTTTTTCTTCTTGAACTTTCTTCAAACTCCCTCTAAAACTCAAGGAAAATCAAACCCTAGCAAGACTCTTCTCTTCTCCTTCTTCTTTCCTCCATTCACGACAACTCTTTCTCTTCTCCTTTAAAATTCCGTGCTCCCTCTTCTCTTCCTACTAAAATCACTTATCTTCTCTTCTTTTATACTCCTTCTTTACTTACTTAAGCCCATATACTTAAGCCCATTTATTTACTCTTCTTCCTTTCTCATTTTTCCTCCTTATACTACTCAAGGCCCACTAATTCTCTCAAGCCCATCCTATTCTTATTCTCTCTTCTTCCTTACTAACTCACTTCTTTCTTCTTCTTTTATACCACTTACTTAAATCACTTAAGCCCAAGGTCCAAGCCCAACTTACTTTCTCCTCTTTTCTTCTTATTTCCTCTAATATCTTCTTTAAACCACTTAAGCCCATCTATCTTTTAGGCCCACCTTATTCTCTTTTCTTTTTCTACCTCATTAAGGCCCAACTAACACAATAAATTCCATTAACTCTTAACACCTAACTCATTAATTCCTTTTTAATTCATGCTACCTAACTTAATTAATGCTACTATACTTAATAAATGTCAACTAAATTTTATCTAACATTAACTTACTCAATTATTCTAATCATGCTTAATTAAAAAAAAATTTGGGGCTAACATTTCTCCCCCCTTAAGAAATTTCGTCCTCAAAATTCTTACCTGATTCATTGAAGAGGTGTGGGTATTGCTCCTGCATTGCATCCTGAGGCTCCCACGTCGCCTCTTCAACTGCATGATTCCTCCAAAGGACTGACGTAAATCGAGGATCCCTATCGGATACTATGGAATCTGGAACTCCATGCAACCTCACTACCTCATCAATGTATTTCCTTGCTAAGACTTGCAATGAATCTGTTTGCTTTATTGCCAGAAAATGGGCTGACTTGGTCAACCGATCAACAATAACCCAAATGGCATCATGCTTTTTGCTGGTCCTAGGCAAACCCATCAGAAAATCCATCGTGATCCTTTGCCACTTCCATTCAGGAATGGACAATGGCCTTAGCATGCCTGAAGGTGCCTGGTGTTCAGCCTTGACTTGCTGACACACTAGACATCTGCTCACATATTCCGTTACATCTCTCTTCATACCTTTCCACCAGAAATGCTCCTTCAAATCTCTGTACATCCTGGTGTTGCCTGGGTGCATGGAATAAGGCGATGTGTGCCTCATCCATGATCTCATCCTTAATCGCTTTATCATTCGAATACATAACTGCTTCCGACTACCATTAGCCCATCATCCCTTATTTGCACTTCTCGATCGCTACCATGTTGAATTTCATCTCTCACCTTACTTAATTTCAGATCCCGCTCCTGCAACTCCTTGACCTTCTCCCTAAGGATAGGTCTCACCACGAATCGAGCAAAACACCATCTGTTTCATCCGCTTAAATCGATCTTCAACTTGGCCATCTGTTCCAACAGAGGCAAGTAAACTGATTGCACATAAGATATGGATGACTTCCTGCTCAAAGCATCTGACACTACATTCGCCTTACCTGGATGATACTCTATCATCAGGTCATAGTCCTTGAGCAGCTCCAACCATCGTCCCTGCCTTAAATTCAAATCTTTCTGGCTTAGCAATTACTTAAGGCTTTTGTGATCCGTGAAAACCCTTGTCTGAACCCCATACAGATAGTGTCTCCAAATCTTTAGGGAAAAAATTACTGCTGCTAACTCCAAGTCATGAGTCGGATAATTTAATTCATACTGCTTCAACTGCCGTGAAGCATAGGCTATCACTTTGTTATTCTGCATTAAAACACAACCTAAGCCTCTTCTCGAAGCATCACTGTATACTGTATACCCCTGATCTCCATTGGGCAGGATTAAGATTGGAGCGCTCGTTAATTTATGCTTGAGTTCCTCAAAACTCTTCTGACATTCTTCGCTCCAGATAAACTGATGATTCTTCCTCAACAACTTAGTTATCGGCGCAGCTATCATGGAGAATCCTCCACGAATCTCCTATAATAACCTCGCCAAACCTAGAAAGCTTCTTACCTCTTTCATTGTCTTGGCTCTTGCCAATTCACTCATCGCTTCTACTTTCCTCGGATCAACATGGATCCCTTTGCTGGAAATCACATGTCCAAGGAAAACCACTTCATGCAGCCAAAATTCACACTTGCTGAATTTGGCATAAAGTTCTTGCTCCCTTAATCTCTGCAATACTATCATGAGATGCTATAGCGCCCCCTCACCGTAGGGGTACACATCGAGAAACCCGAAGGTCGCTTCGACACGTATCCCACAATAAGGGTGCACTACCAGAACATTATCCAATAATATCCACATGGCATCGAAATAAGTAAAAATCATAAAATAACTCAATATCAGAAACCAGTATGTTTGAATCCAAAATAATAATCATCTGGTACAGTCATCCAATTGTCAGAATAGACAAGTCTATCAGTCTCCTAACAAAACCAAAAAGGAAACTGATACTAACATCTATCCTAAGTCATCCTCAAAAGCTAACCCAGCTGACCGACCTGTGTGCCATCACGTCCCTCGCCAGCAGCTCGCACGGCAGGAATGAATATCTTCTGAGCTAGGAGTCTAGTCTATCAGTCCTGAAAAATAGATTGCAATTTTGGGTGAGTTTGCGAACTCAGTGAGAAACCATCATCGATGGTTCACTCAAATCATGCATTACGCAAATTGCGTACAACACGACACAGTAACATCAATTAACAGTATTATATACGATTTACGATGAGTCTATAACGACATGATGGTTTATATTAGTTTTCAACGAAGACATGATCGACCACAATAATACGATGGCGTAGAAGCAGCTTTACGAGAACACATCACAATTTCTGATAAATCATGGCATCACATAGTTTTGGCAGTTCAGTCAGTCATATATATAATGCATATGAGACTCTTTCCGGTTATTCAGTGTTGTGCCCAAGTGCTCGATCAAGAACAGATGGGGACGCGTCGTGATTTCTCCCCGGGCTAAACCCGGACAGTACAGTGTTCGAGCTCGAGGCTCTTTTCAGTGATAATAGCAACTTGGGACACGTCCATTATGTGATCATGCATTTATGCGTGCAGTGCGGTGTTCAAGAATTCAAGATTCATGATTGATAATTTACAAGATATGGCTATAAAGCCCAAGATATCGATTCGATGTCATACAAATGATCTAGTTGAAGACAAGAAAGTATGCAATTCAATCCAATCAATTTCAGAAATCAGGAAATAGTCCAGTCCAATTCAGTAGTAGCATGCAATTCAATCCTAATCACGCCAGTAATCATACAGTTCACCTTTGCAAGTAATTCATACAGAGCATATAAACAATCAGGAATTTGAGAAACCAACTAGGTTACTCACCTGTAACTTCCGAAGCTACTGCCTGAAAGTCCCAGAATATCCGTGGAACGACGGTCCAACGGTGCCTCTATAACAGTAAAATATAAACCATTACTAATTGCCCAATTAAACAGTTCAATAATACATATGTCTCAGTGAAATGATGTACGATGCATATTCACGATTTTTCGGTGCTAAATCCCAATTTCGGTACATTAAACTCAATCCTATCTCTCTGTTCAATTGATCGACAATTATTTGATCCATTCTTAAAATCCAGTCAATTTACCTCCATTTGAATACCCTATAGCAAGTCCCTATTTATCGGGTCGAAACTTCTATTGCAAATTCCAATTAAAACTCCAATAGTCTCAATTTGACATATAGGTCATACTATGCACCATAATCGACCCAATTCCTTATAATTCAATTTCATTTAGATCAATTCAAATTCCTACACTTATCCTCAATTGTAGACCTCTTTCTCTAGTTCATAACAAATCTGGAATCGCCTCAATCGGAGGTCTACACCAAAAGTTATGCCCAATAAATCAATTTTAATCCAATGGAACAGTCCCTCTCCGCCATGGCGAGAAAAGCTCGTCATTGCATGTAACGACGCGCTACTAGCACGCCACGAGGCGAGGGCAGCACGCCGCGGCGTCATGAATAAATGACGCGCCGCAAGCGCCCACTCACGCTTCGCCGGGCTTAACGAATAAATATTCGTGCGTGCCGTGCGCTGCCAAGAAGTCATGACTTGCGGCGAATTCCGCCATCTTCTCCGATCGTTTCTCACTCTAAAACCACCATTAAAACACTCCAACCACTCAAATCTACTCTACTAAAAGCCATAAATGCAGTAAGAATCATTAATAACAACATTAATACTTTTAAAACTTACCAAAATCACAGATCGATCCACAACTCTCAAAATCCACCGTAAACCCTAGAAATCCTTCAAATCCTCTGATCTACCAATATCAAACCTTCCAACCTTTAACAACCATTATAACATGTTAGACTAACATCAATGAAGAGAACCCATAAAAGAAAATCAAGAAATCCTCACCAATGAGAGGAAATCAAGAACGCCGTAGAGGGGAAGAGGGGAAGCTCGTATACCTTAGCAACCTTTCCCCAAAATTGCTAAATCCTAACTATTTATAGACCTGGGTCTCCATATCAGTCCAAATTCCAGTCTCTAAATTTCAATGGCTCAACATAATTATTTTCTATCAGTAACAATTCTAATTTTTCCATTGCTCTTAGACCATTCTTCCAGTACTATACAGTCAATTAATCTGTCACTCTAAAATTTCCGGTCCGGGCATTATCTCTCGAATTTCCCGGAACTTTCCTATAAGCCACTATAAATTACCAGTCACTCATAAACTATTCTAAATCAGTCACTTGAACCCAATAACTCTGAATTTCTCAATTAATCATATTCCAGTCAGTTCAGTTAGTTCACAATTTGATCAGTTCACAAACCAGTCACTTCAGTCAATTTCAATTCACAATTAAATACCGAAAAATCATGAATGCATGCACCTATGAATATATGCATATGCAATAAACCAGTTCCTCTATAATTAGAGGCCAGTAACATATTCAATCAGTGAATGCAGTGCAGTCTATCAGTCTAACCCATAATTACCAAAATACCCTTGCTCGCAGTAACGGGATGTTACAATTCACCCCTCCTTATAAAAAAATTCATCCTCGAAATTTCATATACAGTGAATCAAGAGGACAGGAGAATTTATCCGCTCTTTTCTATCCTGATTCTCACTCATATCTTTATAATTTTTTGCAATCCATACATTCAGTACCAGAAACACATTTATCATATCTTACCACTGTTTCTTAATTCAGTCCATAGGACCACTTTACCGATCTATTTTTCACGACGGTCACAAAGAGGCTATCTAATAACAAATTTAGTTCCTTATCGATTCGACTCATTGACATGAACTGGGATCGTTCAATCCCTTTTCCAGATTCAATTCACTTATCATCATTAACTCAAGTCAATCATAGTCTTTGCCTATGTTCAGGCAATTTCCACGGACTCTAAGGACATCAGTCTCACATTTGTCTCAACAGTCACATCTATAATTATCCCCTCACTTAACTGTTCGATTTCACACTCTCAACCTTTATTACTCTTTGGTACATTCTTGTTGAAACACAACGCTTCGATGGATCTTAGAGATTTCTCTAATGATCTCTTTTGGCGGCAAATACACACTTCGCAAGATAGTCATAAATATCATTTTCTCAAAAATTGACTTCCATTTAGATTTCCCAATACGGTTTGCAATTTTCTGAATCGCCAATTTGTTTTGCCAGTCCTTTTTATACACAATTAATTTGGAATCCCTATAACTCATACTACTTTCTTTTTGCCCTATACCAATTTGACAATTATCATTTAACGATAACACATTTATACGCTATTGAATTTCTGCCCAATCCATTTAATTTCATACTTGTCTTAACTTTGCGACTACTCAATCCTTTAATCTCTTTCGCGAATCATTCAAATTCTCAAAATATCTTGATCATCATTGATTTGCATATCCATGGACATATCCATAACATTTTATATAATTAATGGTCCCACGTTTTTGATGACACCACAATTCCGGATAATCAATCACAGTACAGTCTACGACATTATACTTGTCCTCAGATACGTTAAATCACATTGCACTATATCAACTAATTTCCTCAACTTCTCAATATCATATTCTGCCACAAATTCCTTTACACTATTCTCTCCATATCTCTCATATCAACTTAGTACTTCCAAACATTTTTCATAAAAATTTTACGAGCCAATAATTCCCTTCAATGTCATGACTAAATACTCCTCACTATTCAGTAATCCTATTACATAGTCGGGTTCCTTACGTTAACACAATACACATTTCCTCAGTAACAGAGTCCACCTCTCACACTTGAGTTCCATTAGAATCAGGTCTCCCAATAACGACTTTTATTCACTTCAATTTATTTCCAGTTTATCCTTTCGCTGCTAAATTCTTCAGTTATCATCATCCGATCAAATCCGGTATCCACTACGACCTCAGGACACTGTTGGCGCAACCAAATCAGTCCATCCACAAAATCACATCTATCTTCCTATACAATCATACTACCCAGAGGTGTACTCACCTCTAACCCTAACTGTAACCTTTCTTTATCCACATGCAGTCTACATGCTGAATGCAATGCAATGCAGTACAATGAAAAGAATAAGTGGATCCGAGATCCAACAATGCATATGCTTCAAACCAGAAATTAGAAGCATACCCGCGACAGCATCCGGGGAATCCTGGGTCTCCTGCCGAGTCATGGCATAGACCCTAGCACGAGATAGCATCTGCTGCGCCAGTCTTCGACTCAATGCCGATCCTCCGCCGACCTCGACCTCGGCCTCTCCATCCGGATCCACTTCCACGGCTCTGCTGCACCGGGGTATTGCTACCAGATCTTCCAGTCATGGCAGACTGGGCTCCCACAGTCTCGGGGCAATTCCTCACTAAGTGGTCCATCGAACCACACCTCAGACATGCTCCAGATAGCCATCAACACTCTCCACTGTGTCTCTTACCACAATGCTCGCATGGAGGAAAAATCTGCCCTGAACCTCTGACACCGCCTCTGTCACTACCAGTTTGTACAAAGCTATCTCTCTGTCCATGTCCTGCCTGTCTAGCCCCTCCTGCGGACCTAAAGGGCCTACTCTGACGCTTGCTATATTCTCTGCCAGCATTTCCTTGGCTATCACTCGATCTCTCATGCCTAGTCCCCGACCGGTCCGGTCATACTGCCTCAATTTGCTCTATCTCATCTGCTGCAGCTCTCAGTTCAATGAAATTGCCCATGTCAGACCTGGCCAAGAGGGTACGGATCTCCAGATTGAGTCCGCTCTCGAAACGCCGACACTTGTCAGCCTCAGAGGCCACCAGTGAAGAAACATAAACCAACAGTTCGTTGAACCGCACCTCATAGTCGGCCACGGTCAAGCGCCTCGACTCGGCTCTAGAACTCCAGCAGCTTCATGTCCAGATAAATCTTGGGCATGAAATTATCCTAAACGCCTCGTAAAGTCGGTCCATGTCGATTATGCGGGGCACGGTGGTACCTGCCGGAGCGATCTTCCACCATCGATATGCGTAACTCGTAATGAGAGAAACCGCGTAGTAGTAAACGCTCATCCGGTCACGATCCATCGATCGAGGACTCTCGGTCCTCTCCGGCCATCCTCGGCCTCCGCAGGTCGGTGCTACCATAAAAGTCAACCGCCCCCTGCTTTCGCAGTAAATCATATCTCCGTTCCCGTCTTGCAGGAACTCGAGGAGCCAACTCCTCTGAACGAGGCATCGGAGACTCCCTACTAGCTCCTACCGATTCCAGGTCAGCTGGTAACTCAACTCGATCTCCCAGTACGGATGACCTAAAATAGACAAGAAATTCCGATCAGTTCCACTATCCTTTCAGTAATTTCAGCTTAATTTCACTAATCCCCAAAAGATGCCAAACAATGCTCTGATACCACTAAATGTAGCGCCCCCTCACCGTAGGGGTACACATCGGGAAACCCGAAGGTCGCTCCGACACGTATCCCACAATAAGGGTGCACTACCAGAACATTATCCAATAATATCCACATGGCATCGAAATAAGTAAAAATCATAAAATAACTCAATATCAGAAACCAGTATGTTTGAATCCAAAATAATAATCATCTAGTACAGTCATCCAATTGTCAGAATAGACAAGTCTATCAGTCTCCTAACAAAACCAAAAAGGAAACTTATACTAACATCTATCCTAAATCATCCTCAAAAGCTAACCCAGCTGAACGACCTGTGTGCCATCACGTCCCTCGTCAGCAGCTCGCACGGCAGGAATGAATATCTTCGAAGCTAGGAGTCTAGTCTATCAGTCCTGAAAAATAGATTGCAATTTTGGGTGAGTTTGCGAACTCAGTGAGAAACCATCATCGATGGTTCACTCAAATCATGCATTAAATAAATTGCGTACAACACGACACAAGAACATCAATTAACGATGATATATACAGTTTACGATGAGTCTATAACGATTTATGATAGTTTATATCGATTTTCAAGATCTGCGATGATCGTCACAATAATACTGATGGCGTAGAACGGTTTACGAGAACACATCACAATTTCTGAGAAATCATGGCATCACATAGTTTTGGCAGTTCAGTCAGTCATGTATATAATGCATATGAGACTATTTTAGGTTATTCGATGTTGTGCCCAAGTGCTCATCAAGAACTTGATGGGGGACGCGTCGTGATTTCTCCCTGACTAAGCCGGACGAGAAGTGTTCGAGCTCGAGGCTCTTTTCAGTGATAATAGCAACTTGGGACACGTCCCTTATGTGATCATGCATTTATGCGTGCAGTGCGGTGTTCAGTAATTCAGTATTCAGTGATTCAGTAATTTACAGTATATGGCTATAAAGCCCAAAGATATCGATTCAAAGGTCATACAAAGGATCTAGTTCAAGACAAAGAAAGTATGCAATTCAATCCAATCAATTTGTAAATCGAAATAGTCCGGTCCAATTCAAGAGTAGCATGCAATTCAATCCTAATCACGCCAAGAATCATACAGTTCACCTTTGCAAGTAATTCATACAGAGCATATAAACAATCGTGAATTTGAAAACCAACTAGGTTACTCACCGTAACTTCCGAGCTCTCGCTCGAAGTCCCAAAGAATATCCGTGGAACGACGGTCCAACGGTGCCTCTATAAAAAGATAAAATATAAACCATTACTAATTGCCCAATTAAGCAGTTCAATAATACATATGTCTCGGTGAAATGATGTACGATGCATATTCACGATTTTCTGCTAAATCCCAATTTCGTACATTAAACTCAATCCTATCTCTGCTCAATTGATCGACAATTATTTGATCCATTCTTAAAATCCATCAATTTACCTCCATTTGAATACCCTATAGCAAGTCCCTATTTATCGGGTCGAAACTTCTATTGCAAATTCCAATTAAAACTCCAATAGTCTCAATTTGACATATAGGTCATACTATGCACCATAATCGACCCAATTCCTTATAATTCAATTTCATTTAGATCAATTCAAATTCCTACACTTATCCTCAATTGTAGACCTCTTTTCCTAGTTCATAACAAATCTAGAATCGCCTCAATCGAAGGTCTACACCAAAAGTTATGCCCAATAAATCAATTTTAGTCCAATGGAACAGTCCCTCTCGTCGCGGCATCGCGTCTCTCGCCGCGACGAAGAAAAGCTCGCTTCATGCGGTAACGACGCTACTACGCACGCCATGAGGCGAGGGCAAAGACGCCATGACGTCATGAATAATGACGCTCGCCGCGGCATCCACGCACGCTCGCCGCGGTGAACGAATAAATATTCATCGCCGTTTTGCGCTACAAGCAGTCACGCGGCGTCGCGGTAATTCCGCCATCTTCTCCGATCGTTTTCACTCTAAAACCACCATTAAAACACTCCAACCACTCAAATCTACTCTACTAAAAGCCATAAATGCAGAAGAATCATTAATAACAACATTAATACTCTTAAAACTTACCAAAATCACAGATCGATCCACAACTCTCAAAATCCACCGTAAACCCTAGAAATCCTTCAAATCCTCCGATCTACCAATATCAAACCTTCCAACCTTTAACAACCATTATAACATGTTAGACTAACATCAATGAAGAGAACCCATAAAGAAAATCAAGAAATCCTCACCAATGAGAGGAAATCAAGAACGCCAGAGAGGGAAGAGGGAAGCTCAGATACCTTAGCAACCTTTCCCAAAATTGCTAAATCCTAACTATTTATAGACACAGGTCTCCATATCACCAAATTCGGTCTCTAAATTTTAATGGCTCAACATAATTATTTTCTATCAAGAATAATTCTAATTTTTCCATTGCTCTTAGACCATTCTTCCAAAGACTATACAAATAATTAATCATCACTCTAAAATTTCCTATCCGCATTATCTCTAATTTTAACTTTCCTATAAGCCACTATAAATTACCAATCACTCATAAACTATTCTAAATCAGTCACTTGAACCCAATAACTCTGAATTTCTCAATTAATCATATTCCATCGATTCGATCGGTTCACAATTTGATCAGTTCACAAACCAGTCACTTCAGTCAATTTCAATTCACAATTAAATACCTGAAAATCATGAATGCATGCACCTATGAATATATGCATATGCAATAAACCAGTTCCTCTATAATTAAAGGCCAGTAACATATTCAATCAGTGAATGCAGTGCAGTCTATCAGTCTAACCTATAATTACCAAAATACCCTTGCTCGCAGTAACGGGATGTTACAGATGTTGTTCGTGCTCTCTTTCATCCTTAGAATAGACCAGAATGTCATCAATGAACACAATGACAAACTGATCTAAGAACTCCTAAAAAACCCTGTTCATAAGGTCCATGAATGCAGCTGGAGCATTGGTCAGTCCGAAGGGCATGACCCTAAATTTATAGTGCCCGTAGCGGGTCCTGAAAGCTGTCTTGTTAACATCAGACTCCCTGATTCGGAGTTGATGATAGCCTGATCTGAGGTCGATCTTCGAAAAGACCCTTGCTCCCTGCAGCTGATCAAACAGATCATCTATCCTAGGTAAAGGATATCTGTTCTTAACTGTCACTTTGTTAATGTAGCGCCCCACCACCATAGGGTATCCACCTAACGCCCGTAGGTCATTCCGATACATATCCTACGACAAGAGACCACCATCGACAACAACCACTACACTCCTCATGGCATCACAATCATAAGACAAGAATAAGAAATTGACCACTTTTAAAACCAAATTAGATTCCATTTCATTCACTCAAAACTCAAGAATTTACAATCACAAGATTTTTAATTTACGATGATCCAAACATCGCACACTAAGTATCATCTGCATCGCATAAGAAAGCAGATCTAACTATAAGTCTCCAAAGAAAGCCCGGTGACCGACCTTTGAGCCATCGCTTCTCGCCAATCCACAAGATACTACTCTACGGTCCGAGGAGCTATCTGCCTATGCTTATGCCTGAAAAATAATTACAATTTTGGATGAGTTTGTGAACTCAATGAGAAACCATCATCGATGGTTCTCCCAATTCATGCATCATATAAGCATGTAACAGTATACACTCAGATGTTATACAAAACACAATAGTAATTCAGTCACAGACAGTAAAGATACAGGCAGTCAATAACATTGTCAAATGTTTAGTTCAGTATGCAATGCACATGTGACTCTTTTCCAGTTCATTTCAGTATTGTGACCGAGCGTATAACAGTGATCAGTATAGACGCGTCTGGGGAGAATTATCTCCCGTCGAGCTCGAGGCTCGGTTCAGTATATCGAGCTCTAGGCTCGGTTCAAGGTCCGGTGGCGTCTCGGTTCACAATTTTCCTTTTAACAGTGTGATGCATTTGTGCATGAATGCACATGTCCCATAGCAATTAACATGATGATACACAGTCCAAGTACACAGTATAATCATACAATCCAATTAACAGTTGCCTAATGTTTATTTCACCGTCAATGGAGCCACATATAACCATATAATCCCGTGTAGGCGATAATTCACGGCCTTAATCACGTAATCCCGTAGGCAATCAAACCACAGTTAACACATAGATTGGAATAACCAACTAGGTTACTCACCTAATAACTTCCACGCTAGTGCCGGGAAGTCTCTGCCAAGTCCGTGGAACGACGGTCCACTTGAGCCTCTATAGCACATTAAAAGAATAGCCATTACCATCGGTATACTTGAAATAACTAAATAATGCACATGAAATCAATAAAATGTGTATAATGCATGTTCATGGCAATCCCGGCCCTAATCCAATATTTTCCCCATAATAAAATTCTATTAAAAATTAGAAATCCATAGGCGCTGACGGTGCGCCAATCGGACCTCTATAGGTCCCCAATTAAATAAAACAGTGGTTCACATGTTCCGTCAATAGGGGCTACGTCAAATTCCCGTCTAAAAATTCCCGTTTTCTCATAAAATGAAATTACATATTCAATAAATTCGATGCCTCAAGAATCAGGTCAATCGGACGTCGGACGGAAAAGAAATTGACAAAAGAAACAATCGGGTCACTTAATGCCAAATAATAACAAAAATAATAATATATATGTATATGTGCCTTCCTTGCCCTTTTTCCCAGTTTACAACCCAAAGTTCCAACCTCTATAATTCTTAGCACACAATTCAGAAAAATACAAACTATAGCTTGTTGAAAAGCTTATGAAAATCTCTACAATTCTCAAGAAGACCATAAAAATCAATTCCAACTCTAAGGGTGTCAAAAATCCACTCAAACCTACTATCCACTCAAAACCTGTAAAAACAGGGCAGTACATTTCAAATTCAGTAACTCTCTGATTCTTCAGTCAACAATTCCACAATAAATATGCTCATTAAGATCACAATGTTATCTACAACTTTCATGAACAACCCAAAATCAAATTCTATTGCTAAACAAGTCAATTAATTCATCAAATGTTACTGTCCCTGCAATCCTCCAATTTGGGCAGTAACCTTACAAGAATCATAACTTCCAGTATACAAGTCAATAAAATCAGAACTTTATATCCATGTAAAGATAACATCTCAAACTTCAATTTTCATGAAGCACTCAACATCCAATTCGATCTCTAACAATTTCAAAACTGTTATGGAAGTTTCTGTTATGATCAGCCATTTATAACCTAATGCAGGATCAATTTTTGCAAAATCATAGCTCCCAATTCTGACTTCTAAAAAAATACACACCATATATCAATTTCAAGGTAATCTCTTCCTCTACAATTCTTCAGAAGCTCACTCGCACCAATTCAGTCCACATAAAATGTTAAAATTGCCTCCAATCAGTAAACTCACAAAATCACACTTAAGCTAGGTTTCATCCAAAATGCTCAAAACCAGTCATTAGTAATCAATTCATATCTCCCAATATACAACTCTAAAAATAGCAAGATCAGTAGCAATGGAAAGCTAATTAAATAAGCTACAACTATCATGGAGATCATTCTCCCTAATTCCATCTCAATTAATTCCTAAAAATCAACAAAACTCAGATGTCATGGTTGCGGTTACTGTTCACAGGCAATGGAACAGTAACTTTCCATGCAAAAATTCACCCTTCTATCATTGAAATTCAACAACACCTATTTCACACTAAATTGAAGCCAACATCCCAAAGTTTCAGTGGCCACTAATCTTACCTCATTTTCATTTCTACACAATAATTTATGAATAAAACAGTAACATCAATTAAAACCCTAAATTTCCAGATTTGGTCCAATCTTAGTTTCTATCATTTCCAATGCCTTTAACACATCATTAAACATCCAAAAAAACACAAATCAGTTCTTATACCATTCATATATGTACTAGGGCTAATACACAAAATTGGCAGCACTAAACTCTCACTTTACTTGCAAGATTAGTCATCATCTACCAACCAAATTCAAAGCTAAACCAAGTTACAACCATAACCATTCATTATTCTAACACACCATACATTTATACCCATCAATTTACACTATAATTCTCATCAAGGTAAATCATCAATAAGCTTAATAATAACACCACAATTCTCACTAGATGCATCTAACATTCATGATTTAGTAACTACATAATCAAAGCATATTTAAAGCTTAATTGAAAACTCACCTAATTCAAACTCCTCACTTCTTCAATTCCTTCAATAATTTCTTTACTAGTCTCACTAATTACTTCTAACACCAAGCAAGTGCAAGTTCTCCATGGAAAGAACAAAACTTAGTTGTAAGAAGAAGAGTTCTTGAGTTTTGGAGGAAGGAATTCTTTAAAGAAGAAAAATCGATGGTGAAGGAGAGATGGAATGGTTTTCGGATGAGTGATTAAATAACAACCAAATTCCTCCTTTTCATTCTTTAAACAAAGCAAACCGTGGGAGATAAGTGAGCATTAATGAAGGGAGAGGTGGCAAAGTCTATTGGACCAAGTGTAAAAGAAAAGTCAAAGTAACATTAATAGATTTTAAAACAATTAATCCTAATCCAAAATTAACCTAATCAACTCCAATGACCCTCATTTTAATCTCAAAATAATATACCCAATATTAGAGTGCCATTGGTAGCAATTTCGCCACTAGAAAATCCATTGGTTCGCCAATTGGCGATTTTATCCGTCCGGAATTTTCGAATTTTCCCGAATCATTTTTCGAGAATTATTGAAATTCCTAAAATTGTAAAACATGTAACGATGCACTCCAAATAATTTTTCAATCACAAAATTACCTTTTCTACCCCAAAACATGTTTAGGGCCATCTGGCGATTTTGCCGGTCCGGGAATTTTCTCCGAAAAATTTCAGAAAAATTCCAGAAAATCCCTTAAAATGTAAAACAATTTATGGCACAGTTTAAATAATTTTCCAAACTCAATTACTCCTTTAATTTCACACAGAAGTTCAATTTAAAACCTAAGCCGAAAAATGTCATGAATGCATGTATACTATGTGCATATGCAACCAATCGATAAGTATAGAGACTATATCTTTGATGCATGCCGAGATATAATTTAATATCCCGAACCCGTCCTAATTACCAAAATACCCTTTCCTATAGGAGAGGGGATGTTACAATTCTCCCCTCCTAACAAAAATTTCGTCCTCGAAATTCATACCTGATTGATCAAAAAGATGAGGATACTGTCTCCTCATATGCTCCTCGGTTTCACAGGTAGCCTCCTCAGTCGAATGGTTCCTCCAGAGAACCTTCACCAGTGGAATACTCTTATTTCTCAATTGTTTCACCTGAGACCCGATAACTGGATCGGCTCCTCCACATAACTCAGACATCGAGACCTCAATCTCCGAGTCAGATCACATGTGTCGGATCCGACCGATATCTCATGAGCATACTCACGTGGACGACGCCATGTAATCGAGACATCTCACTCGGTAAAGCTACCAGAGGCCAAAGGTCCGATCCTCTCAAAGGATCTCATATGGACCAATGTACCTAGGGCTTAACTTACCCTTTCTCCCAAATCTCAGTACACCACGCCACGGTGACACCCGTAAGAATACTCTATCGCCCACATTATACTCAATGTCCCTCCTACGCCGATCCACATAGCTCTTCTGCTCATCCTGAGTCGCTGATGCGACTCAATCGCCTCACCTTGTCAATCAGATCTGAATCACCAGACCTCAATCATCCTCACGCCTCTTCATCCCAATACAGAGGCGATCTACACGGTCGCCCATACAGTGCCTCATATGGAGCCATCCCGATGTTACTATGATAATGATTGTTGTATGCAAACTCAATCAGGCTAGATATCGATCCCATGCTCCTCGAACTCCAATACACAAGTTCAAGCATATCCTCAACAATCTTAATCGCCCTCTCACTCGCCCATCATGTCTCGAGGATGAAATGTCAGATGAAATTCAACTTGCACTCCATAGCCGATCAGAACTCGCTGTAACCTCGAGTAAATCTGGGATCCCCGTCTGACACTATCGACACGGGACCCCATGGGTCTCACTATCTCGCTACATACTTCGAGCCAACCGATCCATGGTATTATTCTCCTCATCTGTAAGAAATGGGCCGATTTAATAACCGGTCCACTATGACCCAGATAGCATCATCTTCGCCTCAAGGCCCTAGGCAACCCCATAATGAAATCCATGGTGATCCGCTCCCATTTCCACTTCGAATGGGCAACGAATGAAGCTTCCTCTTGGAGCTTGGTGCTCACCTTAACTTCGGGCACGCCAAACACCTAGACACAAACTCAGCTACCTGCTTCTTCATACCGGGCCACCAGAAATGTTGCTTAAGGGTGTTATACATCTTGGTAGTACCAGGATGCATAGCATATGTGGCCATGTGAGCCTCCTCCAATATCTCTCGTCTCAGATCATCCACATCAGGCACACAAAGCCTCTGTCTCAACCACAAAGTCTCATCTCTCACATCAAACTCAAAACTCAAATCAGCTTTCACTTTCTCAATCAGCCTCACCATAACAGGATCCTTATCCTGAACTCTCCTGATCCTGTCCAGTAGCATCGGCCTCAGTCTCAATGTAGCCAATAATACTCCATCCTGCTCCAGATTCAACTGCACATTCAAAGCTCTCAACTGAATCAAGTTAGGCAACCTCATTGCCTGCACCTGAGCTGTACTAGTATGTGACTTCCTACTCAGAGCATCTGCCACCACATTAGCTTTTCCAGGGTGATACTCAATAAGACAACAGAATCCTTCAACAACTCCAACCACCTCCTCTCGCCTCAAATTTAACTCCTCTCGCTCAAGAATATCTCAAACTTCAGGGTCGGTGAAGATCTGAAAGGTCTCACCATATGTAATGCCTCCAAATCTTCAATGCAAATACAACTGCAGCTAACTCCAAATCATGAAGCAGGATAGTTTACCTCATGAGACCTCAACTGTCCCCGAGGCATAGGCAATGACTCTACCATGCCGCATCGTAACACACCCCAATCCTTGATGTGATGCATCACAGACACCTCAAATCCTCCGGTCCCAGATGGAATAGCCAACACCGGCAAGAGTCAACCGATGTTTCAGACTCCTCAAAGCTCTTCCGACACTCCTCGGTCCATCCGAATGGCACATTCTTCCTCGAAGTTTTTCAAAGGGGTGAGATCAATGAAAACCCTCGACAAACCTCCGTAATAACCAGCCAATCCGAGGAAACTCCAAATCTCCAAGACATTCCTAGGAGCTTCCCACTTCAAGATCGCCTCAACCTTACTCGGATCCACCAATACCTCGCCAATACTATATGCCCCAAAAGATCACCGATCCAACCAAAATTCACATTTCTTCAATTTGGCGCATAACTATCTCTCCTCATCGTCTTTAACACAATCCTCAAATGCTCACTATGCTCCGCTCATTCCTCGAATACACCAAAATGTCATCAATGAAAACAATAACAAACTGATCCAGGTAGGGCTGAAATACCTTATTCATCAAGGCCATAAAAGCTGCCGGGGCATTAGTCAACCCAAACGGTATCACTAGAAACTCGAAATGCCCATACCTGCTCCTGAAGGCACTCTTAGGCACATCGGCCTCTGCAATCTTCAACTGATAGTAACCAGATCGCAGATCTAACTTGGTGAATACCTGAGCTCCCTCGCAATCGATCAAACAAGTCATCAATCCTAGGCGGTGGGTACTTGTTCTTCTGAACACCCGATTCACCGCTTATAATCGATGCATGACCTCAAAGTCCCATCTTTTTCTTCACAAACAAAACCGAGCTCCCATGGTGAGACACGGGTCTAATAAACCCTTTCTCCAACAACTCCAGAATCGAGCCTTCAACTCCCTCGGCCCACGGGTGCCATCCTATATGGAGGTATAGATATAGAGCAAGACTGAACGAGGTCAATAGTAAACTCTATCTCCGATCCGGTGGCAAACCCAGAACTCGTCAGAAATACATCCGAAATTCCCTAACCACGGAATATCCCAAGCCTGCTCGACAACTCGTGTCAACCACATGAGCCGATATGCCTCACAACCTCCCTCGCATCAATCTCGTGGCACTAAGGAAAGAGATCATCCGGCCGGCATCGCCGACTAACTCCTCTCAACACCTGGCGTAGAGGTGACCAGAGACTCCAACACAACCTCCTTGGTATAGCGGTCCATGATAGCCCTATGGGCCCCACCACCCATCCCGTAATCACATCGATCTCTCGGCGGCAATACTATAAGGTATGCCTCAATATCGCTGATCAACTGGATCGAGCATCCCCATGCACCTCTCCTAATGCAAGTAGTAGTACCTAGAGGTGTCTTGACCTCCAGCCCATACCGTAACATCTCCCTATCCCCATGCGCCTACATGCCATATGAGGTGCAATAAAGGAATGTGTGGATCCAGATCCAGCAGAGCAAATGCCTCAATATCGTAAAGGAGAAGCATACCACTACAACATCGGGAATCTGGCCTCTGTCACGTCATGGCGATACTCTACTTTGGGGCGTGGTCGGTTGCCCGACCCTCATCCTCACAAAGGACCCTCGGCTCTACCACGGCCTCTACCTCGCCCTCCGTCCGGATCCACCCACTTCTCAACAGACAGTCATACTACTCCCGACTCGTCCACTACCAGCAGGTTGAACTCTCAATGTATCAGGGCAATCCCTGACCTGATGCTCCGTCGAGCCGCACCTCAAGCAGGCTCCAGTAATCCACCAACACTCCCCACTGTGTCTCCTCTCACAATGCGGGCACACTGGGGAAATCTGTCCAGAGCCCCTGCCACTACCACTACCAGTCGGTCCAAATCTCCCCCTCTGCCCAAAACCAGACTGTCTCGAACCTCCCGGAGACGAAAGTCCCGCCTAGCGCTTACTAAAGCTCTGTCGAGTCGCTTCGACTCTCCTTGGGCCGCACCCGGGACCCAATCTCAGCCTGCCTCTGTCTCATCAGCTGCTCCACTCTAACGGCAGCAGCTCTCAACTCAATAAATGTCCCCATGTCCGACCGAGCCAACCTGGTACGAATCTCAGTGTTGAGGCCATTCTCGAACCTCCGGCACTTATCAGCCTCAGTCGGGACCATCACAGTGGCATAATCTATCAACTCATTGAATTTCACCTCATACTCTGCCACCGACATCCGTCCCCGCTTGATTCGAAACTCCTGATCTTCATATCAAGGTAGACCTGGGCATAAAATTATCCTCAAGGCCCTCGTAAACTCGGCCCGTGACGAGAAGCAAGGCACGTGGTACCGCCGCCGGCCTTCCACCACTTATATGCCAGCCTCGCAACAGCGGTGACACCGCGATAATCGAACCTCTCATCGTTCGAATCCATCTGGTCAAGACTCTCTCCGTCCTTCCAACCATCCTCACCTCACGGGTAGAGTGATCGCCATAGAAATCACAAACCCCCACAGTAAAGAAATCATACCTCCTCTCCGTCTCACGGTAACTCGAGGGAGATCCTCGAGACGAGGCATAGAAGACTCTACTTGCTCCCACAGATCCTTGGTCACCGTCCGCCAACCCGATCACCTAATCTGAAGACCTAAAACAAAACAAAAATGCTGATCGGCCCATTAGTTCCATCCGATTCTCATACCTATATTGTTACTATTCCCAAAGATGCCAAACCATGCTCGATACCATTAAATGTAGCCCCTTACCATAGGGTATCCACCGAACGCCTGTAGGTCATTCCGATACATATCCTACGACAAGAGACCACTACCGACAACAACCACTACACTCCTCATGGCATCACAATCATAAGACAAGAATAAGAAATTAACCACTTTTAAAACCAAATTAGATTCCATTTCATTCACTCAAAACTCAAGAATTTACAATCACAAGATTTTTAATTTACGATGATCCAAACACGCACACTAAGTATCATATCAGTCTGCATAAGAAGCAGATCTAACTATAAATCTCCAAAAGAAAGCCCGGTGACCGACCTTTGAGCCATCGCTTCTCGCCAATCCACAAGATACGGCTCTACAATTCCGAGGAGCTATCTGCCTATGCTTATGCACGAAAAATAATTGCAATTTTGGATGAGTTTGCGAACTCAATGAGAAACCATCATCGATGGTTCTCCCAATTCATGCATCATATAAGCATGTAACAAGATACACTCGGATGTTATACAAAACACAATAGTAATTGATCACAGCGGTAAAGATACTGAGCGAATAATAACATTGTCAAATGTTGATTCCAAGATGCAATGCACATGTGACTCTTTTCCAGCTCATTTCAAGATTGTGACCGAGCGTATAAAGTTGATCAAGATAGACGCGTCTGGGAGAATTATCTCCGTCGAGCTCGAGGCTCGGTTCAAGATATCGAGCTCTAGGCTCTGGTTGATCTGATGGCGTCTCTTGCTCACAATTTTCCTTTTAACGACAGGATGCATTTGTGCATGAATGCACATGTCCCATAGCAATTAACATGATGATACACGGTCCAAGTACACAAGATAATCATACAATCCAATTAACAGATTGCCTAATGTTTATTTCACCGCCAATGGAGCCACATATAACCATATAATCCCGTAGTAGGCGCCAATTCACGCCTTAATCCACGAATCCCGTAGGGCAATCAAACCACGCTAACACATAGATTGAATAACCAACTAGGTTACTCACCTAATAACTTCCACGCTAGTGCCGGGAAGTCTCTGCCAAGTCCGTGGAACGACGGTCCACTTGAGCCTCTATAGCACATTAAAAGAATAGCCATTACCATCGGTATACTTGAAATGACTAAATAATGCACATGAAATCAGTAAAATGTGTATAATGCATGTTCATGGCAATCCCAGCCCTAATCCAATATTTTCTCCATAATAAAATTCTATTAAAAATTAGAAATCCATAGGCGCTGACGGTGCGCCAATTGGACCTCTATAGGTCCCCAATTAAATAAAACAGTGGTTCACATGTTAAAATCGATAGAGGCTACGCCAAATTCCGCCTAAAATTCCCGTTTTCTCATAAAATGAAATTAAATATTCAATAAATCCGATGCCTCAAGAATCAGGTCAATCGGACGTCGGACGGAAAAGAAATTGACAAAAGAAACAATCGGGTCACTTAATGCCAAATAATAACAAAAATAATAATATATATGTATATGTGCCTTCCTTGCCCTTTTTCCCAGTTTACAACCCAAAGTTCCAACCTCTATAATTCTTAGCACACAATTCAGAAAAATACAAACTATAGCTTGTTGAAAAGCTTATGAAAAGCTCTACAATTCTCAAGAAGACCATAAAAATCAATTCCAACTCTAAGGGTGTCAAAAATCCACTCAAACCTACTATCCACTCAAAACCTGTCAAAACAGGGCAGTACATTTCAAATTCAGTAACTCTCTGATTCTTCAGTCAACAATTCCACAATAAATATGCTCATTAAGATCACAATGTTATCTACAACTTTAATGAACAACCCAAAATCAAATTCTATTGCTAAACAATTCAATTAATTCATCAAATGTTACTGTCCCTGCAATCCTCCAATTTGGGCAGTAACCTTACAAGAATCATAACTTCCAGTATACAAGTCAATAAAATCAGAACTTTATATCCCTGTAAAGATAACATCTCAAACTTCAATTTTCATGAAGCACTCAACATCCAATTCGATCTCTAACAATTTCAAAACTGTTATGGAAGTTTCTGTTATGATCAGCCATTTATAACCTAATGCAGGATCAATTTTTGCAAAATCATAGCTCCCAATTCTGACTTCTAAAAAAATACACACCATATATCAATTTCAAGGTTATCTCTTCCTATACAATTATTCAGAATCTCACTCACACCAATTCAGTCCACATAAAATGTTAAAATTGCCTCCAATCAGTAAACTCACAAAATCACACTTAAGCTAGGTTTCATCCAAAATGCTCAAAACCAGTCATTAGTAATCAATTCATATCTCCCAATATACAGCTCTAAAAATAGCAAGATCAGTAGAAATGGAAAACTAATTAAATAAGCTACAACTATCATGAAGATCATTCTCCCTAATTCCATCTCAATTAATTCCTAAAAATCAACAAAACTCAGATGTCATGGTTGCGGTTACTGTTCACAGGAAATGGAACAGTAACTTTCCATGCAAAAATTCACCCTTCTATCATTGAAATTCAACAACACCTATTTCACACTAAATTGAAGCCAACATCCCAAAGTTTCAGTGGCCACTAATCTTACCTCATTTGCATTTCTACACAATAATTTATGAATAAAACAGTAACATCAATTAAAACCCTAAATTTCCAGATTTGGTCCAATCTTAGTTTCTATCATTTCCAATGCCTTTAACACATCATTAAACATCCAAAAAAACACAAATCAGTTTTTATACCATTCATATATGTACTAGGGCTAATACACAAAAATTGGCAGCACTAAACTCTCACTTTACTTGCAAGATTAGTCATCATCTACCAACCAAATTCAAAGCTAAACCAAGTTACAACCATAACCATTCATTATTCTAACACACCATACATTTATACCCATCAATTTACACTATAATTCTCATCAAGGTAAATCATCAATAAGCTTAATAATAACACCACAATTCTCATTAGATGCATCTAACATTCATGATTTAGTAACTACATAATCAAAGCATATTTAAAGCTTAATTGAAAACTCACCTAATTCAAACTCCTCACTTCTTCAATTCCTTCAATAATTTCTTTACTAGTCTCACTAATTACTTCTAACACCAAGCAAGTGCAAGTTCTCCATGGAAAGAACAAAACTTAGTTGTAAGAAGAAGAGTTCTTGAGTTTTGGAGGAAGGAATTCTTTAAAGAAGAAAAATCGATGGTGAAGGAGAGATGGAATGGTTTTCGGATGAGTGATTAAATAACAACCAAATTCCTCCTTTTCATTCTTTAAACAAAGCAAACCGTGGGAGATAAGTGAGCATTAATGAAGGGGAGAGGTGGCAAAAGTCTATTGGACCAAGTGTAAAAAGAAAAGTCAAAGTAACATTAATAGATTTTAAAACAATTAATCCTAATCCAAAAATTAACCTAATCAACTCCAATGGCCCTCATTTTAATCTCAAAATAATATACCCAATATTAGAGTGCCATTGGGTAGCAATTTTTGCTACCGAAAATCGATCGGTTCGCCAATTGGCAATTTTATCCGGTCCGGGAATTTCCGGGAATTTTCCCCGAATCATTTTTCTGAGAATTATTGAAATTCCCTAAAATTGTAAAACATGTAACAATGCACTCCAAATAATTTTTCAATCACAAAAATTACCTTTTCTACCCCAAAACATGTTTAGGCTGCCATGGCGATTTTTTGCGGTCGGAATTTTCTCCGAAAATTCCAGAAAATTTCAAAAATCCCTTAAAATGTAAAACAATTTATGGCTAGTTCAAATAATTTTCCAAACTCAATTACTCCTTTAATTTCACATGAAGTTTAATTTAAAACCTGTTTTAAAATGTCATGAATGCATGTATACTATGTGCATATGCAACCAATCAAGAAGTATAGAGACTATATGTTGTATGCATGCCGAGATATAATTTAATATCCCGAACCCGTCCTAATTACCAAAATACCCTTTCCTATAGGAGAGGGATGTTACTGATTAAGCTTCTGTAATCTATACACACGCGCCAGTTCCATCCTTCTTCTTAACGAATAGATGGCGCGCCCCAAGGTGATGAACTTGGCACGATAAACCGCTTCTCTAATAACTCCTGCAATTGCTCCTCGAGTTCTCTCAACTCAACTGGAGCCATTCGTAGGTGGTATAGAGATTGGCGATTTCGGAATCAAGTCAATTGCAAACTCAACTTCCTCACCGGCGGCAACCCCGTAACTCTTCCGAAATACATCAGAAACTCCTCACAACCTCGATAATCCGCAATCTTCCAACATTTACCTCGATCCATCACATGTGCCAAAAGGCCTCGGCTCCCTGGCCCATCATCCTGTCAGCTAGCAAAGCTGAAATGATCCTCAGTGTTTGGCGGTTTCATCCCCTCAAGATTACTTCGACCATCTCCTAGATCAAATTATACTTCCTTGAGACTACAGTCTAGTTTTGCCTTATACTTCTCCATGGCATCCATTCCTAGTATGACATCTAGCCCTTTAAGATCTAGAGGTAGCAAATCTACTACCAATCTAGTACCACTGATGCTAAGCACACAATCCTTGTAAATCAAACTGATCACTACTTTACTCCCCAAAGGAGTACTAACAACTAGAAAGTTATCCATAATCTCAGGATTAACTGCATGCATATTCATACTTGAGGAAACAAATGAATGTGTGGAACCCATATCAATCAAAACATAAACTGCAGAATTGAACAACTGAGCCATACCAGTCACAACTTCAGGAGCAGCTGCAGCTTCCTCTTTGTTCATGACAAATACTCTAGCTGGTGCCTGACCCTGTGCTCTTGGCCTCCCTACAGGATTAGCCCTCCCGATCGCTCCAGAATCGCTTACTTCGTGGATCGGCCGGTTTCCGCTATCTCCGTCTGCCTCTGAACTTGAACTTGGGAACCCTCCTGTCTCAGTCTTTGGGGACAATCTCTCATCATATGCCCCTTCTCTCCACACTGGAAGCAACCACCAAACCCCTTAAGACACCTCCCTGGATGAAATTTTCCGCACTGATCACACTGGGGATTCTTGCCCTTCCATGACTTTCCTGGGCCTCCCACACTAGAGACCTGTTCAGAAATTGCCCTGGACTGCTGACTCTTGACAGGACCACTTCTGCCCATGCCACTCTGAGTATAATGTGTCCTGGTGCTCCTCTCAGGTGCTGGAGCACTCACTCCCTTCCTGGAGGACTGTTCTCTGTTCTTCCTTTTCTTGCTCACTTTAGCCTTAATATTCTCCAGCTTCTCAGCCTGGAGCGCTGCATCCACTAACTGTTGGTAATCCTGGAAACTATGAATTAGCACCTTCTCTTTGATCCCTAAGTGCAATCCCCCTTCAAACTTGCGGCACTTGTCCACTTCATTGGCCACAATGTTGGCTGCATACCTGGAAAGTTGAGTGAACTTCAGTTCATACTCACTCACCGCCGATCCTGGGTAAGGTTCAGAAATTCCCTGGCCTTCTCTTGGACGTAGACCATCGAGAAGTACTTCCTCCTGAAGGCTTCTAAAAATTCCCTCCATGTCAGCTCTGGAGGTATCGCTCGATCATGAGGCATCGACTCCCACCGGTCAGCAGCATCCTCAGTGTGACTAAGCGCATAATCTAGCTTCTCTTCATCTCGAGCACTTCATCTGCTTTGGGACCTCTCGGTCCTCTTCAACCATGCTTCGCCTCTTCGGGATTTGTAGTCCCGTTAAAATCGACAGCCCCATACTTCCGGAGCTTGTCATATTGCCCACTCCGATCTGCTGGAGTCAGATCCGAGCTTGCCTTCCCGCACATACATATGCAAAGCTCTTTGGCGAAGGCCTGAAAGAATTAATGGGTCTACTGGATTTGGCATAGGAGGAGGCTGGAGAGGCACTTCGTGCTGCACACTTGGTGCCTCTGAATCTGAAACAGGGATGGTCCCTGCGTCCTGGGGAATGTGGGATTCATCCGTACTTCCCCTCTGAGAGCCTGATCGAGATTGAGCTCCTCAAGTTCTTCTTCGAGGCGGCATTACTCCTTTAAATGAAAATCATTTCAAATCTTTAGCTCGTGCTTTGTGAAACAAGTTCAAATCATGTAAAACAATTCAAAACCAATGATGCATGTACTGTATTTAAAACAATGCTTAGGGTTCATGTAACATGATGCATGCTGACTCTACCCTTGAGGCTACCCAATAGGGTTCCTAGGAAATCATAAACCTAGAGCTGCTCTGATACCACAGATGTTGGAACCCGATCCGTAGACCGGACCCCAACTGTCCCGGGATGTGAACCCGGGTGGAGCCCATCCCCGAGACACTTGCTCTGATACCACAGATTTCGGGACCCGACCCGGAGACCGGACCCCAACTGTTGGATCCGAGACCCAACTACTTAACTACCGTACTCCTGAAACCTTGCGCTTAGGACATTGCAGTGTCATTCGCTGCTATTCCATAAAAGTGATGAGCGCACACTAGCTAAACCTCAAAATCACATTTGGACTTGTTCATAACAAATATAGCTTAAAGACTCACGTTCGCATAGAGGCAAGAATCACCTTAATCGGAGTTATATAACTCAAGATATGATTCAAATACCCAAAGGTGTTCATACCTGAAACATGCTCTCTTAAATGGCCTCTCACTTCCTTTAATGAGAACTTCCTCAATTTAACTCCAAATGGTACCAACTTTTATGTAGTGAAATATATATGTCTTATGAATCTAATGGTTCAAGTCTCACCTCATTTGGAGGTCGTATGAGGGATTTATGCCCAAAACAATAGACCATGCTCACTTCCAAAATCGAAATGAAACTCTTTTGGCGCGATTGCCATATCTTTTAATCTAGAGGTCTGAATGTGTTCGTTCTTTCACCATTTGAAATTAGACATCTATATCTACAACTCTCTTCAAGACCACAAAACCAAATTCTGCCTCTAACATAGACCAATTTTCCCATTTGCCCGTAGCTGTCCGTTAAACGGACAGGTACGGGTGACAGGATCCTAAATGGCTCGCAAATATCCGTTAAACGGACATGCAAGTCCGTTTAAGGGACATGGGCAGGGGAAGGGGTGTTTTGGCACCCGAGGCTGTCCGTTTAACGGACATTCGTGTCCGTTTAACGGACACGCCATTTTACAAAACTTCTAACTCTCTCATTTCAAAACCACTTGAAACTATCATCTTCCAACACTCATAACTTCTTACCCCTAGCTCCAACATGTGCATACTATACCTTCATGGAAAGATAACCAGATGCTCTACAAATCTCATGAAGGATGCTAAGGCTAACTCCATCATTAAAGGAGATAAAAACTCACTCAAAGGTCACTGCTTAATAAGACCAATGTAACAGCAACATTTGTAACATGAACAGTAACTGAATGTGTTCTAATCCTCATAACTTTTTAACCCTAAATCCAAATGAGACAAACGATATATCCTTAGAAAGCTCTGAACTTCTACTACAATATTCATGAAGACTTCCTGATCTAATTCAACCCTTAAGAGGGTCTAATACTGAGGCGAAGTTCTGTCAAATTTTAGGAAAATTTGACAACACTTCCCTTGAAAATGCAACTAACCAATTTTTCAATCCTAATACTTCCACCTGCATAAAACTCAACATACAACCTCATATAACATGTTTAAACTCTAAGGTATTTCCAAATACCATTCTAAGCAACAACCGCACTCTTAATCATCTAATCATGTTCATGCTATACAATGATGCAATTGTCTTAAACATACATGGATTTCTCAAAATACATTATAACTGAACATTCTTGCATTCATATGAAATCATAAGTTATTACAAAGCTTTATAGGACATTTCAAGCCACTCCATCATATCCCAAAATACAAACTTGTAAAAAACATCATTTGCTCAAAATGCATCTAAAGCATTGATTTTACAAAAGTTAACTTGAAAATACATCAAAAACACAATCTTGGAGTATGCCTTTTATGCTCGTTCCTCGAAATCGCGCTCTTCACCTGGAGATGGGACGGGAAGGTGGGGGTGAGCTTTCGCTTGTAGGTAACACGTTTATATTTAGGCTAATAAGCTACATTGCTTCATTAATCATACTTTTAGCACTTTGGTATAGCAATCATACAATCATGCATTTCATGAAATTTATCAATCTCAAAACACAATGTTCATAATCCATGAAATTTTCATTCTTGCAAACATATGCTTAACATGTAACACATAATGATGGTTGAAAAGTCCACGGTTATTGATGAGCTACACAAGTGTAGTCATATGCTGAGGAGTCCAAAAGGAACATCCTATGCCACTATCGAGCAGTAGGGAGAAGGCTATCTTGGTCAACGGCACGTGACTTTCTTTGGTGGACTTAACTAACCCATATAACATTGAATTTCATGCATAAAAACTGGACTTGTCTTGTCCACTGACTGATTTTCTGAAAATGGATTTTCATGCATCCATAAAGCTGATTCTTGAAAATGATATATTTCATGCTTAGCTCACATTTCATGATCTCATTCATGCTCATTCAATTCATGCCAATTTCAAGCAATATCATATACTAATCAATTTCTCACATAATGGCAATCACAATTCAATTTACACACAATTCGAAACTCAATCAATACTCATTCCAAGGTAGTTGGAAAACATTAATTTTCCTTAGTTGAGATAGTATTTAAAGCATTACTAACATAAAGATAAAAGTGAAACCCACCTTATACTTGCTAAATCCTTGCTAAATGGAGCTCTTCCTCTTGCTCTTCTCCTTTCTCTTGTTCTTCTTCAAGAGAAAATAAAAACCCAAATCAACACAAATCTAATAGAAATTATATAAAACCTCTTTCAAAAAATTAGCTTAAGAATCACTAAACCCACTTGATTCTTAAACCTTCTACACCAAAAACCCAACTAAAAACCAACTCTTGAAACATAACTTACCTTAGATCTTGACTCAACCCAAGAGTTTCTTGGCTCAAAAGGTAGCTTAGCTTCTCCTCTTCACTTTTTCTTCTTGAACTTTCTTCAAACTCCCTCTAAAACTCAAGGAAAATCAAACCCTAGCAAGACTCTTCTCTTCTCCTTCTTCTTTCCTCCATTCACGACAACTCTTTCTCTTCTCCTTTAAAATTTCGTGCTCCCTCTTCTCTTCCTACTAAAATCACTTATCTTCTCTTCTTTTATACTCCTTCTTTATTTACTTAAGCCCATATACTTAAGCCCATTTATTTACTCTTCTTCCCTTCTCATTTTTCCTCCTTATACTACTCAAGGCCCACTAATTCTCTCAAGCCCATCCTATTCTTATTCTCTCTTCTTCCTTACTAACTCACTTCTTTCTTCTTCTTTTATACCACTTACTTAAATCACTTAAGCCCAAGGTCCAAGCCCAACTTACTTTCTCCTCTTTTCTTCTTATTTCCTCTAATATCTTCTTTAAACCACTTAAGCCCATCTATCTTTTAGGCCCACCTTATTCTCTTTTCTTTTCCTACCTCATTAAGGCCCAACTAACACAATAAATTCCATTAACTCTTAACAGCTAACTCATTAATTCCTTTTTAATTCATGCTACCTAACTTAATTAATGCTACTATACTTAATAAATGTCAATTAAATTTTATCTAACATTAACTTACTCAATTATTCTAATCATGCTTAATTAAAAAAAATTTGGGGCTAACAACAGTCCTATGCACTCCAAATCTATTCCATCCTATGTCAAATTTACTATTTTACCCTTCCAATTGAGGGTGGGATGTTACAATTCCCCCCTCCTAATAAAAATTTCGTCCTCGAAATTCTTAATCAACAGTTCAGTAGGACCGTAATCATATGTTCCTATATGTCCCATACACTTTTCCACACAATAATTCATTTTCTGAAAGGTCACAGTAACTCTATTCAGTCAGTTGTTCAGTTACTAATTTGGCTAACTCATTATCACTCAGTACAATAGACGGACTCAATAAGGCTATCAGTTGGCGATCTCATTTTCTTAGCTATCTCACTTGCCATTTTCAGAGTAGTCATTACCTTTAGTTCCAATGCTATGACTCAGTTCATTATTTCCGAACCTGTTCACTAATCATCACGTTTATCCATCCAATATCTTTTTCTCACTATACCGTCCAATATCTTTTTCTCCCAATAACATACAGACTAAGTCGTATTCCATGGAGTACATCTTTTCAAGGTGATACTTATAATAACCTCCTTTATCTCGTCAGGGACGATTCACATTCCCTTGGTACTAATACAATGACATTTAGCTCCATTTCACTATAACCAGTGATACTTTACCTAATGCAGTCATGCTTTATATCCCATTGACTCTCTGTTCAAATTCAATAGAGAATTCATTATTCTATAGTGTTCATGCCCTCTATTCGGATATGCATTTTTCTCTGTTTCATTTGTACGATCCTGATCCACTTTAACTAACCCATGCAGTTTTCCTGAGTCACTTTCCTTTATTTCACTCATCACAAGCATTTCGACTCAATGTTGGTCTTTGCCTCCCGTTAGGCACTGTGCAGTGTAGCAGTGTATCCCTATAGTAAATCAGAACTCTATAACACGGTCATAATCCTATGAAACCTAAACCACTTACGCATTGTGCCTGTTGACCATTCAAACCTCTAAGCACTTGAATCACTCATCATTTCATTCTATACTCATAGTCATCAATTTCACTTTTTGCATATACTTACCAGAATGTCTAGTTTCGACTGTTCACTTTCTTGTTCTATCACTTTTTATCCGGTACACAACTTATTCTTTGAAGCATTCAATATTGTTGTTGTTGTTTTTTTTTTTTCCGATTTCACTGCGTATCCAACTTATGACTCATAAGACTAGACTTACCACTTTAACTCCTGCACTTTTAACCTTTCTTATCACTAGATCTACAACTTTAATTTTCCAAAAATACTTCACAATCACCCACAATCTACTTGACATTCTTTGACACTCCCAATATCTATAATTGATCTGTTCATTGCAGCATGATCTGTTCACTAGTTGAGTTTAGTAGGCAGAATTGTCCGTTCATTTCAGCATTGTCGGTATTTATGCCTGTCTCTTTCCTCGAATTAACACTATGTATCCCTATAGGAATCTAAAGTCTCCAAGACTTTAAACAATGGCGATGATAACACCAATACCATTTATCAAAGTCAATTCAATTTATCACTGTTCAACACTTTCACACATTCCTTCTATCATCATAATCACTATCATTTGCTTACCTCGCATACTTCCCAATTAGGGTCTTGATGACTTTTCCAAACATCACTAAACAACATTCTACCTTCTCATTAAGTCCACAATTAATGAATTTACAATCCCTTTATGAAGATAACACTACATCACGTCATTGTCAGTTTTCCTTTAGGACTTCTTACCTCTATTCATTTTCTCTTTCCAATTGATTTTCTGTCATCCACATTGATATATATATACTAGTACCTAATCATCTGTACTTGGACTTCCATCAATTTCCACGTCATTTGAGTATTTCACTTCACATTGCAATAGGATCATCTCAAATTAAAATTCCACTCATGTTATTGGATACTTTACATTTCCATACACACAATCTGAGATAACTGGTAGTATGAGATATGACTCAATTTCACTTTTAATTTTGTCCATATTTCTTTCCGTTTGACCATTAGTCTTGTTACCATCTTTATACTGTTCACGAAAGTCTCATCAACCAATTATTATCCCTAATTACTTTTCAATTATCCTTCACTATACGTACTATCTCAATCAGAACAATTTTATGCCATAATTTAAGAGATCAGAACATTCCTTACACTAAGGTTCCTTGTGACAGTCACATAAACACTTTCTTTCACACTTATTTAGTAATCTATACCTCAGCATTTTATCCAGAAACTAATTTGTAACCTATACAATTCAGACTTCCATAAGACTCCTTTCCGTTTATGCTAATTCTCAAACAAATAACTGATGCCATAATCATTTCTTATTTCCTCTCATAAAGGTACATTCAGTCCTCCTATGTCTTACTTTAACCTAATATAAACTTTACACTTATAGCCACTCATAGAAGCACGTATTTAATCATTCACTGATCATCTCCTCCATGATTTCCATGTATCTTTCACATACATTTCATTAATCATGATCAACTTTACTGTCTAATAGGTACTCCCAACGGTAAATCGACTTAAATGTGACAACTCTTTTCATATCACTATCATTGTTTCATTTTTTTTCTTTTCATTTCCCTAGTTTCATTCCCATAACATTCATGTGTCAACTTGACCTTTTAAGGTCATGTCCACTTGGCTTATACAATGTCATCTTCTTATTGCTTCGTATTTCTTTAATATCCTCAAACAATCTATAATAGGGCAATCACAGTCCCCAAAACACGACAAAATTGTTGATACAACTCCATTGTATCTCTATCTATTTACCCATCCAGTTACCATTTCTGTGTCTATTTACATCTTTTCAACCAAATCTAGAATTTCCCGATACACAATCAGTAGAAAATCATCCTTTGATACTAGTTTCCAAACTCTTAGCACAATATTCACATAACCATTTCAGTCTCACGCTTATGCGTTCAAGATCATTCCCGTTTCACGAGTTCATTTCAGTTTATCTATACACTTTTATCTTCTACTATTTCTTACTCGACTAGGCACTAGGTACTTTGCTCTTTCAGTTCTTTCAGCTCTAGGTAGACCGGTACGGTACAATATTGACCCTATCACAATCCCGCTATCCTCATCTACCTATGATATCTACTGATGCTGAACACAAATGCAGTGAATCCATATCTGCCTGATCGGATCATCTACACTTTACTCAGTTCTAATGTTTCCCATGTCCTCACATATACAGTCAGAACTCTAATTACTTACTCATCCCGGACCTTTAATCTCACTTAAGACTACTATAACTAGTATGTTTCTCCTATCTCCAGTAGACCTTTCCAAATTCTAGACATATTCATTTTTCTGTCACCATAATATTGCCATTTTAATCCGAGAATTCATTAATATCACTTCTTTCCTTAATCAGCCTAGGCCAACACAGCCATTCTAACCATAGTACAATATCAATCTCCTTATCCATTTTTCCTTTTTCCTTTCCTAATTGCTTATACACTTCCAGGGGTTCACCCTCTGACACAGTCTCACTTTTTCTCTCACTTAATCACTTGACACGTACGCACACGTAGGATTTCTACCCTCACGACTCAAACTAGGGATCGGTTGCCCTTTATGCGCAATAACACGACTCAAATGCATGCACCCTATGTTTCAGACTGTGCCCAGATACATTACGTACTACTGGGCTCTGATACCACCTAAATGTAACACCCCACTCCCGAGTGACCCGAATCCGACATTGTTGGCGATATCCGAGTTCGTGCCCCACGAGGGTGGCGTACTACATCAGTCAGTAGATCTCAGTAAAATTTTTTATTATTATTCAAACATTCATTCCATCAGAGCCATTTCCTTTTTCTTTTATTTACACTCATGTGCGCGGAAAACAGTAGACAATTTGCATCCACGTGTATAGATAAACATTTTCAGTTAATACAATCAGTTTCAGTTATTACAAATAGTCAACCATAAATTACAAATACAATTAGTCATTTTGGAATACAATTCTATTGGACACTAATGCAGACGAAAACTGATCCCGACCTCTATCCTTCACTTACCTACAGTAGACATACTCCCGTGTCAAACGGGGTATTCTTTAAGACCTGAAAAACAGATGCAAAATTTTGGTGAGTTTTTGCGAACTCAGTGAGAAACCATCATCGATGGTTCACTCAAATCATGCATTACGCATATTATGCATACAGACGACAAAGATTCAATTAACACATAACATGTAACAATTTGCAGTATCATAGAGCCATTTACGATAAATCATGCCGTCACATAATCGGTCATTATCACAAAGCGATTACTCATGCAATCACGATGCATATGTGACTCTTTTCGATTATTGATGTTGTGCCCAAGCGCCATCAAGATTCGGTGTGGGCGCGTCCAGAATAAATCCCTGGGCTTATGGCCTGTCGATGCAGATGTTAGAGCTCGAAGCTCATTTCAATAATACTCGCGACTTGGGTCACAACGTTCATTATCTGTTCATGCATTTATGCATGCAGTGAAATGTTCAGTAGTTCAGTGATATGGCTATAGAAGCCCAGTAGTTCAATTTCCAGGATCATGCAGTAAGCCAATCCAGTACAGTAAAGACATGCAAGTCGATCCTATACATTGCAGTAATCATGCAATTCACCGTGACAAGTAGTTCACATAGAGCATTTAGACAATCAGAAATTTGAGAAACCAACTAGGTTACTCACAGTACGCTCCAGATTTGCATTGGTTTCCAATTTCTGGGAACGCTTGAGTGTGGACATTTATCCTGCACTGCCAATTTATGTCATATGCACACATTAATCACTTTGCATACGGATTCCCATTTATGCACAAATATATAACAAGGACAATGCATGTTCATGATATTCCCGGCCTTAATCCAATTTTTTTCCAACAATAAAATCCGTAGAAAAATTAGAAATTCAATGACGCTGACGGCGCTCAATTTGGACCTCTATAGATCCCCAATTAAACAAAACAGTGATTACACAGACTTTTACCCGGACCCACGTCAATTTTCCATCCAAAAATCTCCAATCTCTCAGAAAATGAAATTAAATATTCACTGAATCCGATGCCTCAAGAATCAGGTCAATCGGACGTCGGACGGAAAAGTTATTCATGAAAGAAACCAAAATTTATATTAATATACAACCCTTATTTCCTTTCATTTTTCCTGATTTCCAACCAAATTTCCAACACCCATAACTCTTTGCACACAATTCAGAAAACTATAAACCACATCTCATTGGAAAGATCATGACAAGCTCTACAAGTTTCATTTAGACCATTCAAAGTAATTCCACCCCTAAGGGTGTCAAAGACCCCATGAAAGCTACTGCTCACTCAAAGTCACTCAACACAGTGCAGTATCTTGTAAATTCAGTAACTTTCATTCTCTTCAGTCAAAAATTACACAACAAATATGCTAATCAAGATCACAATGTTATCTAAAACTTTCACAAATAACCAAAATCCCAATTCATTTACTAACTAGGTCAAATAATTCACCTAAGCATCTGTCTACTAAACTGTCCCAATCTGAGCAGTAAATTTCCAACCAGTATATCTCCTAGCAAAAATGTCACCAAATTCACTACCTTATATCCCTAAAACGATAAGATCTCAAACTTCAATTTTCATGAAGAACTCAACATCCAATTCGATCTCTAACAATTTCAAAACTGTTATGCACTTTTCTGCCATGATCAGCAATTCACAACCTAATGCAGGTTCAATTTTTGCAAATTCATTTCTCTCAAATCTAACAACCAAAAATTACATGTCATATATCATTCTCAAGATAATTTCTTCCTATACAATTTTTCAGAAGATCACTTACACCAATTCAGTTCACATAAATTACTAAAATTACTCCAAATCATAATGTGCACCAAATTTGACATTCCAGCTAGGTTTCATTCAATGCATGAAAACAGCCAATAGTCATCAGTCCATAACTCCTACTATACATATCGAAAAATTTCAAAATCAGTGGCATTGGAAATATAACTTAATAGGCTTCAACTTTCATTTAGTCCATTTGTTCTAATTCCTTCTCAATTAATTTAGAAAAATTAGCAAAACTCTAGGTTATGGTTTCGGGTACTATTCATTCCAGTCAATAGCAGTAACTTTCCAAGCCATATTGCAACCTCTTAAAGCTAAAATTGGACAACACCTATTTCATACAAAAATGTAGCCAACAAACCAAAGTTTCAGTGGGCACAAACCTTGCCTCAATTGCATAACCACACAATGAGTTATGCTCAAATCAGTGTAATAGGTCAAAGTAAATTTTCCAGCACTTTTGTCTAAACCATATTCTATGGTTTCTATACCATTCCATCCCATTTCTAAACCATCAAACATCCTAAGTAATTAAGAATTCAATCAATACCCCTTCAATACCTTCACCTAAGCATTTTAACTAAAATTAGCAGCACCTTTCCTTAATAAATTCCTACTTATCCAACATCATAAAGGTAATCAAATACATTCCCATCACACCAATCCATCTATGACCACTCTTACATTAATCAAAACCTTAACCTTATACCCACTAATTCAAGCCATACTTATCATCAATTTAAGGCCTCAATAATCATAATAAACACACCATAACTCCCATTAAATGCATCTAACAACTAAGGCATTAAATTCATAATCAAAGCATCATTAAAGCTTAACTAAAACACTTACCAAATCAAGCCTTTTTTCCACCTTCAATTTCTTCAACTCTTTCTTTGCTATCTACCTCAACCACTTCTCCACTCACTTCTAATCCCAAACATGTGTAGGTTCTCCATGGCAAGACAACAACTTGGTTGCATGAAGGAAAGCTTGAGTTTGGAGGAAGGATTTACTTAGAAAAGAAGAAAATCAATGGAGGTATTCAAAAGGAAGTAGATTTCGTGGAGCTTAGAAATAAGCCAAACATTCAACTTTTTCATTCTTTCACAAAGCAAAAACCGTGGGAGGGAGATAAGGAAGCATTCAATGAAGGCTAGGTGTCAAAATCTACTAGTCCAAGTTTAAAAGAAAAGTCAAAGTAACTTTAAACAATTAAAACAAATTATTGGATAGGATTTAGAAATCCTACTACAATTTGACTCATTCTAGTCCAATGACCCTAATTTCAATTCCAAAATAATATACCCAATATTACAGTGCCATTGGATAGAAATTTTCGCTACCAAAATCAATAGGTTCGTAAGCTTGGCGATTTTTTTCGTCAAGAATTTTCTTCGAAAAATTCCAAAAAAATTCCTAAAAATCCCTTAAAATATAAAACACTTTATGGCACACTCAGAATAATTTTTCAAACCCATTTACCATGTTAATCCCAATAAAATTGTCTTAGGAACGTAAACCGGGAATATCATGTATGCATGCACAGTAATTTCATGTGCACAAATGTGACTGTGGACCAATCATATTATGCATGAAGAGTCCTATGCACTCCAAATCTATTCCATCCTATGTCAAATTTACTATTGTACCCTTCAAATTAAGGGTGGGATGTTACAACTATGATATCGTAAGAGCAAAACAAGATGATGCAACGAAACAAAGATAAGAGTGAGAGAAAAAGGGAGAAAGTAATACAAAAAATTACGTTAAACCAACAAGAATGGTATACAACAGGAAAAAAAAAAAGGATAGCAACTTGAAAGGAATAGTTGGTAGTCGAGCCTCTTAACATGTAGAGAGATACGTGACTTTAAGTGATCCTAAACAAAACCAAAAACAAACCCCTATTGCGTACGATCAGCCTCTGTCAATGACTAATTGAATTTCGTTGTTTAATGCTAATAAGAGAATAATAAAGCTAGTTCAACCTGTTATATGAGGGTGGTGTGGTAGTCTTGTTGTGGGTAAGACACTAAAGCTTGGTGGGTTTTAGATATGAGGACCAAGATGAGATGAAGTAGAAGCTTCCTCCCTAATCAATGCTATTGGCAGCAAAGTTAGAGACAAGAGCGAGAGCATGAAGAGCGAGATTAATTGACATATGATTAACTATGTCAAAATTTTCATCTACTTAAGATTTATTTTGAATGTTTTGAAAATTTTAAGGTTCAAATTGAATACTTTGAAACATTAGAGTTCAAGTTGTATTCTAATGTAAACATTGAAGTTTAAAATTCGCTTTTAGCTCCGAAATTGAACTTATATAGAATGCTTGAAATAGATACTTTATAAATTTTTCCTTAACATCCCTTTACCCATGTTGAGACTAGAATAGAATTTACAAAAGATTATTGAGAGATTAGAAAATGAATTTTTTGTTCATGCACAATGTTTCATACACATACACGTGAATAGTAAAATTTTGCACATGAAAACGATTGTATATGCATTCATTGACATTCTTAGCATAATTGTTTATAAATGTGATTGTTATCAAGAATTGTGGTTTTTTATGTGTTAAAAATTGATTTGGAGAGTGTATTTGCTGAATTAGAATTTTTGAAAATTTTGGAAAAATTTTTAAAAATTGTTGGGTATTTTTGGATTAGAAAAAATTATCAAGTGGCAAAACTATCAATGAATGTTAGTAGAATTTACGGTCCAATGGCAATGAAAATTTGATGAATGACTTTAGGATTTATTGACAAGTGTCATTGAAAATTAAAAGATAGTTATAATAGAAATTGGATTTGATTGGACTAGTTAAATGAAAGAACCTAGTTTAAAGTTATAAGAATTGGATATTTGATTAGACTAGTTAAACGAAAGAACCTAGTTTAAAGTTATAAAAATTGGACATGTGGCAAGTGGCAAGTATCACTTTGTAACACCCCACTCCCGCATGACTCGAACCCGACATCGATGGTGATATCTGAATCCGTGCCCTGTGAGGGTGGTGTGCTACATCACTCAGTTAAAACTCAGTATAATTTTTTTTTGAAACATACACATACTTTATATATATATGCGGAAACAATTTACATAAGCAATCATCGGTGAGTTCAATGACCCCGGGGGCCCTTTTCATAAATACAATTTCATTCAGCTTGTTTCCTTTACAACATGGTCTAATCATTAATACAAAAGTTCAGAAAAAATTACATCTCTATTAGACACAAATGTAGATGCGAACTGATCCCGACCTCTCTTCTCACTCTTACGCGGTTGCCATACACCCATTGTCTAACTGGGTATTCTTCTGGGTCCTGAAAAGTAACTGCAAATTTTGGGTGAGTTTTGCGAACTCAGTGAGGTAATCATCATCAATGGTTCACTCAATTTATGCAACATATAAAGTCACATAACATTATTCACATTGTTGCGCATTGAATCACGTTTCACAATTTCACTTGAGTTTAGACAATTTGATACATTTTATTTAATTTGGCATTAATAACCAATTGAGTTCATTCAACACTGAAGCATAATACATTTTTTTCATAAATCACATTCAGAAGTACCACAATAGCATAAGGCAGTTAGCCTTTCACTTAATCAAAGAGATTAAAATTAGATGCAAATGACATGTGCATGTGACACTTTTCCAATTTAGTTCGGTGTTATGACCGAGCGCCTGAACTGTCCCAATATGGGCGCATTAATCGTTGAGCCTGAGGCTCTGAACTGTCCCAATGTGGGCACATTAATCGTTGAGCCTGCGGCTCTGAATTACTGTGAGGCTCGAGGCCCAAATATAAACGTTGAGCTTGTAGCTCTCGGTGGCTGCTTCGGTCACAACTATCTTTAACTGATCATGCATTCATGCATATGTCGCAATTGAGCAATATCGCATCACAATCAAACCCAAATTACCACATTCACATAAGTAATTCATAAGTGATCACATTCCAAATCACATATAGTACTTCTATGTCATGATCTTCCAATACATCGGACACCTTCGGTCCGGAACCAGGCATAACCAAACGCAAAGCCCACCATTATTCTCCACAGTGTTGTAAGTGTAAAATATAAACAATTAAATAACTGAGAAATCATCTAGGTTACTCACCTTTGCTTCCGAGATAATGCCGGGAAGTCTCGGCAACGTTAGTGGGATGACGTTCCAACTGTGCCTCTATAACAATCACAATAATCACACATTACCAAATGCACAATCAGAAAGATTCAATAATGCACATGTAGAAATTTAGATGTATACAATGCATGTTCGTGACATCGCAGCACTATTGCACAAATTCCCATTACAACAATTTCCTCTAAACATTAGAAACTCGTTGACATTAAAATCACTCAATTTGGACCTCTATAGGTCCAATTATTAATAAAACATGGATCGAAAAAATCATTACCCGATCCCCTTACTTAGACCTAACCAATTCCCATCAATTTCTGCTCTAAAAATTTCCAATTTCACAAATAAATGAAATTAAAAATAACACGAATCCGATGCCTCGAGAATCAGGTCAATCGGATGTCGGACGGAAAAGATATTCCCAAAACACGTTCAAACAAACACATTGTGTAACTTCACTCTAGAAAATGAACATCTTAGGGGCTAACTTGAAATCCGACCTCTTCATAAAAATTGTAGATCTATGTCTCTAGTTTAATTTCCAATAAGAATCAGATCATCCGAGCTCTATAGATTAAGATATCTCCAAAATACTAACGTCTATTCAGACCATTACAAAACCGAGACTGAACACTACACCTAACTTCCATCCAGAAATTGAAAGTCTTAGAGGCTAAATTGTCGATCGTTTCCTTCAGATAAATTGTATTTCCATGTCTCTAGTTTAATTTCCAAGATGAATCAGATCGATCCGAGCTCTATGTCTCAAGATATCTCCAAAATACCGAACAATGTTTAGACTTTTTCCACCGGTCAGCTCACTTTAATCGGGTCGATCTTTCTCTATTTAATGTCAAAACTGATCTATTTGGTATGAAAAGATAGAAAAATGTCTTAGGAATCCAACGCTTCAAAAATCAGGTCGATTGGAGGTCGGACGAAGAAGTTATGGCCAAAAGAAGGAAGGGAGGTCGGTCAGCCAAAAATCGACCCCGCGGGTCCATCGACGAGCGCGCGGGCGTCTGCTCGCCCGATCGAGCGAGCTGCTGAGCGCTGCGCTCGCCCGAGTGGGGGCGCGCGGGGGCTCAATCTCTCACGGGCGCGTCCTCGATCGCTCGCGATCCTGACCTCCTAACTTTTAACATTCATATCTTTTGGCTCCAAACTCCAAATTTTACAAACTTGGTACCGTTGGAAAGATAAAAGACCGATATACGATTTTCATGCATGACTTAACAACAATTTCGGTCTCTAAAAAGGTCAAAAAGTCCCTCAAAGTGACTGATCGATCAGCTTCACACTAAACAGCATCATAACTTCCAAAAATCATAACTTTTCATCCCCTTAGCCAACAATTTCAAATTTTATATCAATCAAAAGAGCAAAACAAATGCTACATCTTTCATGAACAACTTAGAAGCCAATTCTATCTCTAACCAAATCAAATTCGCAAACAAAGGTTCAGCCTACCTAATTTATTTCTCAACAGAAACCCAATCTTTCAAAAATCACAACTCCACATCCCCTTGGCAAAAATTTTCATGTTATATAGCAATAAAAAGCTCAGACAATATACTACAATTCTCAGGAAGGACTTCTGAGCAAATTCCAATTCAACCTAGGTCGAATCCTCTCATGAATGTGGCTGTCCTGTTAAAGTTTATGAAATCAGCATGTAACCTAAACCATAACAAAACTTTCCAAATTTATATCTTACAATCCTCACATCCAAAATTCGCATAAAATACCTCATTAGAAAGCTACAATAATCTTCTACAACTTTCCAGAATGTCACTTGAGCTAATTTCACCCTTAACAGTCCCAAATAAATATCAGAACACAGAAAGCACAAAACCTATGCCCTTAGAGCAATTGCACACCAAAACACATTTTGGACTGAATTACCACCTGAGCATCATCAGACCATAACTTGCGATCTACACATCAAAAAATATCATACTTGGTGGAATTAGAAAGATAACACATAAATCTTCAACTTTCAGTAATACCAATTTCACAAAATCTGGCTCCTTTATCCTAGAGAAATTTTCAAAGTTTCAGGTCGTCAATAATGAAACCAAGATCTGGATAATGTTCATCCAGCACACACATCTCAACTTCCGAGCCAAATTCAAAGCTCTTCAAGCCATAATTGGGCAGAACTTCCTTCATAGAAATTCTAGCCATACTTATCAAGTTTAATTTAAAGCAAACCTCAACTCAATATCATAACCACATCAAAAGTTATAAATAAATACCTGAAACATACACAAGTTTCATTTTCCAGATTTCATACTAAATCTTACTCCTTTCATGTAAACATCAATACCACATCAATAAACATCCCATTTAGCGAAGAAATCAGCCACAAATTCATCAAGACACTTACTTAAGTAACAAAGCACAATTTGACAGCACACAACATACACAATTTTCTTACTTCATTTCCATTAATCTAACATCATAAACTTCATTGAAAACACTAAAGTCACATTCTTTCATTACCATGTCATTTTCCCTCACAAACCTAGACTTCTACCCAAATAAACTACACACAAACTTCATGAAATTAATGCACCATGAAGCACAATTTTAACTACTAATTTAATTTAATGAAAACAACATGGTATAGAACATATGTCTTACCAAAATAAACTTCCAAAACTTCAAGTCTTCAACACACCATTAACACTCTAACTTCCTCACACCCTACCCAATTTTCATCATCATAAAGGGGTAAGGTTTTGGCAAGGCTTTTGTTGAACACATGAAGAGAAAAAAATAAAAGATGAGTAACAAATACAAGGAGAAGAAGACTCACAAAAAAGGAGAACGAGGAGAAGCCATGACTTGAAGAAAGAGAATAAATAGGATGAGCTTCTCAAGGGAGAGCATCGAATGACCCAAAGAAGCTAAGATATTTATATACTTTAGATAACCACTAATTGGGTGCTTTAGTAGGCAAGTGACATGAAGTGAATCACACGTTAATATATTGAACAATAATATGATCAAGATACACAAGAAGGGGGGTTGAATTGTGATAAACTTTTCGTTAATCCCTTTAGAAATTACTTGTTCTTTCAAAATTTATAAATAAATCAATTCAGTAACTAGTTTAAAAACTTTGTTAATTTTGAAAACTACGATATAAGTAATATGAGTAGAAAGAAAAATACAGCAATTTATCTGGTTCACTTTAAACCGTGGGCTCGTCCGATCCTCGAGATATCCTTACGAGATTTCACTATTCTCGAGCTGTTTACAAGTATTCTTTCGATTGAGCCTCTCGGTCTCTTTACAGCAAGTATTCTTTTACTCTTAGCCTCTTCAGGCTATCTGTAACACTTTCTAATTGAAAGAATAGTAAAGAGCTTGTTACAATAGAAATGCTCTTAACACTGTTCACTCGAAATATCGTTCACAATTTTTCTCTCAGATAATCTGAAAATCAATAGTTGAATATTCAAGGTTTCATGAAGTTTTTTATCTTCTTCAATCTCGACTCTTATTTATAGTCGGGTTCTTCAACTGTTTCTTGAATATCTTCTTCTTGAATCTTGAAAAAACGGTTATTCAGTTTGACTCGTAACTAACTCAAAGCGATGTTTCTTTCTTCCGTCGATATTTTGTATCGTTTGCTTTTCTCTTGTAAAGCTTTAAATCGCTTTTCTCTTGTAAAGCTTTAAATCGCTTTTCTCTTGTAAAGCTTTGCCCGCGCTTTTAAGCTTGATTGATTCTTACTTGACTGAATTTTCTCCTTCAAATTGTTTTTACTTCTCATGCGTCCATCTACTTTTCATTTGTATATTTCTCTTTGTTTGTCATCAAAATTATTTAATACGTGAAGTCTGGTTTGACTTAACATTCTCCCCTTTTGATGATAACAAATATTGTGAAATAGAGAAATATGAAAGGTATCAAATATCTGAAATATGAATAAATCAAAATAACTTCGCTTTCAAAATTTCTTACGCCTTTTCCTTTCAAATTGATTCTCCTTCTCATTCTTCCTTCTCCCCTATTTGTTATTAATCAAAAAATTATTTCCCAAACTGTTTCACCAACTTTTCAGCATCTTCTTAATCTTCTTCATATCCTTATCAAGTTTACGAACTTGTTTCTTTAAAGTCAATGATTCAATTTGCGATCGAGGATTACTGTCTCAACAACATGCATCAACAACAAAGAATCGTTGTTGTATAAGCTTCACGTTTGAGACATGTGGTTCAATAATTTGTAGGAGAGGCAGAGGAACATATACAGCTTGATCAGGAATATCAAGATCATAGGAATCAAGTATACGTTGAAATGTGCTTCCAAGCCAAGGCATAGATTCTGCAACTGAGTTGATCTCCCACAGAGGTCGATTTTGCAGAATGTTCTGTAAAATACTATAAGAACATTTTATGTAGCGGCCCCTCACCGTAGGGTACACACCGGGACGCCCGTGGGTCGTTCCGACGCATAGCCCACAGTAAGGAAGTACTACGATCACAAACGATCACTAAACACTCGCATGGCATCTATAAAATAAACCACAACATGCAATTCACTAAAATTTAAAACCACAATATTTCTTTCATTTCACAATATCAATCCAAAATATAGACCAGACTATCAGTCCCCTACAACTATATACAACAATCCAAAAAGGGAAACTGATAAAAACGTCTATACTAGGTCATCCCAAAAATATAAATGTTGCTCCAGCTGACCGACCTGTGATCCATCGCTGCACTTGATCACGAACTCTCACTGCAGGAAAACTATCACGAGAACTAGAGTCCTACAGACGTTGTCCTGAAAAATGTATTGCAATGTTGGGTGAGTTTGCGAACTCAATGAGAAACCATCATCGATGGTTCACCCAACTCATTCATATATACATAATATATCTCATAGATATGTTTTAACACAATTTACAACACTATAAACACTTTACATAATTTACACAGTTACACTATCACATATCTCAGACATATCAATTCACACTTTGCACACATCACACGTATTCACAATTTCGCTACACTGACAAATGCATAATGTATGCAATTTCTCATTTTATGATGTCGTTGTATTTGGCGTCAATGTTCACATTTTGGCAAGTAGGAGAGCCCTCGGGTATGCCTACTGACCCACTCACTTTAGGAATAGGAGAGCCCTCGGGTATGCACTATTTCCTTTTGGCCTCGAGCCCATTCAACGATATCGAGCTTAAAGCTCGATCACTAAGCTCGATACAATCGATTAATTACCACTTATGTTCATGCTTAGCATGCACTAACACCGCACGATCTCTAACACATTTATATCACTTCGCTCACTTGTCACAATCAAACACTTACGCACAATTATATACTGCGATTCTCAATTCACACTATTCACATTTATATATCACACTTGATGCAATCACAATCACTTATCACATTTAGCTCATTCACTTCACATTTATATATCACACTTGATGCAATCACAATCACTTATCACATTTAGCTCATTCACTTCACATTTATATCACTCACTTTTACACTTAATTCACACACATTCACAAAGACATTTAATCACATAAAAGGCGAGGAACCAACTAGGTTACTCACCAGTAACTTCCGAGCTATTGCACGGAAGTACCAAAGAATGTCCGTGGTGCATCGATCCACGGCGCCTCTATAACAATTCAAATGAATTATCATCACTACTTGCTCAATTAAATCAATTCAGCGATGCACATGTCTCAATTCAAACTATATGATGCATGACCATGATTTCCGACTCTCTAGTCAATTTCACTAACTCTCACTTCATCAAGACAATTCACTATTCACTAGGTCCATCTCATTCTCTATTTCATAATTCTCCAATTCATACTCAAATTGGTCACAATCGACAATTCACGATCCTCTAGATATCATTCAACTCTCAATAATCTGACTTGAAGACTTCTTTCTCTAGTTTACAATGAAACAAGAATGCTCTCGATAGGAGGTCTACACTAAAAGATATGCTCAAAAGACTCAACTAATTCACTTGACATTTCACTCCTCGTCGCGACGTCTGAGTTGCTCGTCGCGGCGCCTTCCTACTGATTCGTCATGACGACAAGACCACGCTTCGTCGCGACGTCAAATTAAGCTCGTCATGACGTCCCAAGCAATTCACGCTCACGCTCGTCGCGACATCAAATTAACATTTAATTTATTAAATCATGACGCACGACTAGTTAAATCTTCTCCGATTCTCATTTCGTCATTAATACTCTTAACTCAACATTAAAAACACTCTAACTACCCAGATTCCTCACATTTATGCTCATTAATGCAACAATCACAATAAATATCAACCTTAAGCACATTAAAACTTACCAAATCACCGAATCGGATGAAACCTAAAACCACCAAAATCCACGCTCTTCTCTCTTCTTCCTCGACCACGATGATTCTCCACTAACAAGCTAAACATCGGCCTCTCCAGCGATCCAAAGCAAATCTCTAGCCACAAGGAAGAGAAACTAACGAAATCTCAAGAGGAAGGAACAAAATAAATCGGCAAGAACGAAGGAGGAAGAAGAAAATGAAGGAAGATGTTTTATCCCTCATTCAAACCTAACACAAATATATATATAGGGTTTAATTTAAACCTATAAATTACAATCCTCAAATTCAGTCAATCTCATTCTCTAAATTCCACCGGCTCATCACAAAAATTCTTAAGCGCTTAACTCTAAATTTTCAAGTGATTGCCACTCATTTTGAGCAAGGAATCTAAAATCGGTCTCTAAGTCAATTCCACTATCCGAGCTCATATCTCTAAAAATTCCAGAAAATTCTCATAAATTCACAAAATATAAAACACTCGATTCTATGCTCAAATCTCAATTTTCAACTCCCAAAATTCAATTCACACACTAACTCAGCTATACAACTCAATTTCTCTCAAATTCTCAATCAAGTCACAATCCACTAATTTAACTCTTCAATTCTAATTATTCCTCAATTCTCAATAAATCACTCTTCACTCAACTCACAATCTAACTCAAGGGACTACTCAATTACACTTATCGCTTAATTCTCAATAACTCATATCTCACACAAATTTCACAATTAAATGCTGGAATAATCATGAATGCATGTCACTATATATGCATGTGCAATTAACTCAATTAATCTCATTTATCACTGATGCAAAACTCACTATGCGAGTAATTCAATCATGAATGCACTCACTACTCACTCATCCAAATTACCGATATGCCCATCACACCGGTAACGGGATGTTACAATTCTCCCCTCTTAATTAAAATTTCATCCCGAAATTTCATACCTGACTGTCAGTCTCCCAAGTTGCTTCCTCTGATGAATGGTTCTTCCATAGGACTTTCACCAATGGAATCACCCTGCTCCTCAATTGCTTGACCCTCGCTCCGATAATCTGCACCGACTCCTCAACATAACTCATATCACTCGCTATCTCAATCTCATGGGCGGGATCACGTGCGTCGGTCCGAGCGATATCTCCGAGCATACTTACATGAAACACATCATGCAACTGGGACAACTCACTAGGCAATCTCAGTCTATAGGCCAACGGTCCAATCCTCTCAATAATCTCATACGGACCGATATAGGGGACTCAACTTACCCTACGGCCAAATCTCAACACTCCTCTCCAAGGTGACACTCGGAGAAACACTCTGTCGCCTACACTGTACTCCATCTCACACCGATGCTGATCCACATAACTCTTCTGTCTATCCTGAGCCGCCTTGATGCCACTCCGAATCACTCTCACTTTACCCACTGTATCCTGGATCAGCTCGGGGCCCTCAAGCATCCTCACACCCTCTTCATCCCAGTAAAGAGGTGATCTACACGGCCTACCATACAAGGCCTCATACGGTGCCATCCCAATACTGCTCTGGTACTGATTATTATACGCAAACTCAATCAGAGCCAAGTACTGGTCCCAAGCACCTCTGAACTCTAATACACAAGCTCTTAGCATATCCTCAGCAGTCTTGATCGTCCTCTCACTCGCCCATCCATGCGAGGATGAAGCGTTGTACTAAAGTTTCGCCGTACCCTAAAGTCGATCGCAGCTCCTCGAACCTCAAGTAAATCTGGGATCCCTATCGACACTATCGACACGGAACCCCATGCGATCGCCTGATCTACGCCACATATTTCGGGCCAACTGACGAGAGTATTATTCTCTCAAGATGGCAAGAAGTGAGCCGATTTGGTCAATCGGTCCACTATGACCAGATCGCATCACACCTTTGTCTCGGCGTCTAAGCAACCCCATAATAAAATCCATAGCGATCCGCTCCCATTTCCACTCCGGAATGGGCAGCGAATGCAATCTCCCAAGCGGGGCTGGTGCTCGGCCTTAACTTTCTTGCACGTCAAACACCGAGAGAGGCGAACTCGCCACTTGCCTCTTCATCACACCGCCACCGAAATGCAACTTAAGAGTATTATACATCTTGGTGACACCGGGATGCATCGATAGGCAGCCACATGCGCCTCCTCTAGAATCTCTCGTCTCAACTCATCCACATCGAGCACACATAATCTCGACCCATCAAAGAGTCTCATCTCTCAACTCAAAATCTGAACTCGACCGGCTCTAACTCTATCCATCAATCTCACTAACACTTTGGATCGACGACATTGAACTCTCGATCCGATCACAGTAACATCGGCCTCAATCTCGGAGTAGCTATCAAGGCTCCATCTGAACCAAATCCATCGCACATTAAGCGCTCTCATTTGAATCAAGCTGGGCAATCTCTCACTGAATAAAATTTGACCGACATGAGATCTCTACTCAAAGCATACGCCACCACATTGGCCTTCCTGGATGATACTCGATCGTGCGGTCATAATCCTTCAACGACTCAATCCACCTCCTCATCTCGAGATTCAACTCTCACGACTCAGCGGATATCTCAAACTCTTATGATCCGTGAAGATCCGGAAATTCTCACCATCTGAGATAATGTCTCCGGATCTTCAAAGCAAACACTCTCGCAGCCCAACTCTAAGTCATGCCACCGGTAATTCCTCCATGAGACCTCAAGCTGTCTCGAGGCATACGCTATCACTCTACCATGCTGCATCATCACACAACCCAATCCTGCTGCGAAGCATCATCGAAAACCTCAAATCCTCCGGACCACGGCGGCAAAGCCAACCTTTGGGTAGTAGTCAATCGATGCCTAAGCTCCTCAAAGCTCCTCGACACTCATCATCCATCGAAAACCACATTCTTCCTTAGAAGTTTCGTCGAAAGGGCGAAATCACCGAAAACCCCTCGACAAACCTCCGTAATACCACGCTAGTCAGAAACTCCTCGACTCGTCGTTCCTCGGAACCTCCCAACTCTGATTGCCTCAATCTTGTGAGGATCCACCGGATACCCTCACGGATACAATATGGCCTAGGAAAGCGACCTCATCTAGCCAAAATTCACACTTAGTGAATTTGGCAAACAAGTACCTCTCTCTCATGATCTGCAACACTATCCTCAAATGCTCGCATGATCCGCCTACTCCTCGAATACACTAGGATATCATCAATGAACACAATCACAAATTGATCAAGGTAGGGCTGAAATACTTTATTCATCAAAGCCATGAAAATTTGCGGGGCATTAGTCGACCCAAACGGCATCACTAGGAACTCGAAATGCCCATACCTACTACGAACGCACTCTTGGGCACATCGGCCTCCGCTATCCTCAATCGATAATATCGACCTCAAGTCAACTTGGTAAACACTCGAGCTCCCTGGAATCGATCAAATAGATCATCGATCCTGGCGGTGGGTACTTATTCTTGTGATAACCCGATTGAGTGCCTATAATCGATACACGATCTTAAAGTCCCATCTTTCTTCTTCACAAACAACCTTTGGAGCTCCCCGCGAAAACACCGGGTCTAATAAACCCTTATCCAATAACTCCCCTGAATCGAGCCTTAAGCTCTCTCGGTTCCACGGTGCCATCCTATACGGAGGTATAGATATAGGAGCGACACACGAACGAGGTCTATCACAAACTCGTCTCCCGATCCGTGGTAAACCCAGTAACTCATCCGGGAACACATCAAAACTCCACGATCACGGAACATCCACGCAAACTTCTGCACTCTAGAATCCACCACATGAGCCAAATAGGCCTCCTGACCCCTCGCATCAATCTCGAGCACTCATGAAGGAAATCATCCTAGTTGCCTTTGCGCTAATACCTCAACTTGCTCTCACTGACGGGAGAATCTAACACGACCTCCTTGGTAAAGAAATCCATCACAGCTCTATGGGCAGTAAGCAGTCCATCCCTAGGATCACATCAATCTCTCTCAAAGACAACACTATAAGGTCTGCTCTCAACTCTGCCTGATCAATCACTATCTGACACCCCTTGCAGACCTCTCCCAACACTGTCGTACTACCTAGAGGTGTACTCACCTCTAGCCCACACTGCAATCTCTCTCTATCACAATGCAGTCTACATGCCACATGCGGTGAAATAAATGAATGAGTGGATCCAGGATCCATCAATGCATATCTTCAAAACCGAAATTAGAAGCATACCCATGAACGACATCTGGAGACTCCTGCGCCTCCTGCCGAGTCATAGCATAGACTCTGGCCTGGGACCGCTGCCCGCTGCTCTGTCCCTCAGATCTCACCACTGATCCCTCTGCTCGGCCTCGGCCTCTGCCTCGGCTTCTCCAACCAGAGCCACCTCCGCGGCTCTGCTGCACTGAAGTAACACTGCCTACTCTACCGGTCGCAGCAGACTGAGCCTCCACAGTGAAGGGGCACTCTCGGAGCTGGTGGTCCATAGAACCACACTTGAGGCATGCTCCAGTAGCCCTCCAGCACTCTCCACTGTGCCTCCTCTCGCAGAACTCACATAGCGGGATACTCTGTCCCGAACCTCTAGCACCGCTGCGACCACCACTAGACTGGGCAAATCTGCCTCTGCCCAAACCTGAACTGTCTACCACCTCCAGACGACCTGAAGGATCTGCTCTGTCGCTTACTGGACCCTCTGCTATCATTGCCCTGACTGTCATTGGGCCTCTTGCCCCTGGGTCCCGATCCAGTCTCAGACTGCCTCTGTCTCAACAATTGCTCAATCCTCACGGCTGACGCCCTCAGCTCAATAAAACTGCTCATGTCCGATCTGGCCAACAGGGTACGGATGTCCAAATTGAGTCCGCCCTCAAAACGCCGACACTTGTCAACCTCAGAAGCCACTAATGAGGAAGCATACACCAACAACTGGTTGAACCGAACCTCATAGTCGGCCACAGACAACTGCCCCTGTCCCAGCTCTAAGAACTCCTGCAATTTCATGTCCAGATAAATCTTGGGCATGAAATTATCCTTAAACGCTCTCAGAAAATCCTCCCAACTCGAGTGCGTGGTGCGGTGGTGCTTGCCCGAACAGTCTTCCACCACTGATATGCAGAACCTACTGAAGCAAAGACACTGCATAGTCGAACCGCTCCTCAGAATCACAACCCATCCGTCGAGGACTCTCTGTCCTCTCTAGCCATCCTCGGCCTCGCAGGTCGGTTCTACCATAAGTCAACCGCTCCACCACGCAGACAAATCTTATCTCCTCTCCCGACTCACGGGAACTCGGGAGGCATCTCATCGTAACGAGGCATAGGGGACTCTCTACTAGCTCCATGGATCCTAGGTCATTGGTTGATCCACTTGATCCCCGAGCGGATGACCTACAATAACAAAAATCTGATCACTTTATGCTTTTCTCACTGAAATCCAAGCCTAAAAGACACTATGCCCAAAAGATGCCAAACCATGCTCTGATACCACCTAATGTAGCGCCCCCTCACCGTAGGGTACACACCGGGACGCCCGTGGGTCGTTCCGACGCATAGCCCACAGTAAGGAAGTACTACGATCACAAACGATCACTAAACACTCGCATGGCATCTATAAAATAAACCACAACATGCAATTCACTAAAATTTAAAACCACAATATTTCTTTCATTTCACAATATCAATCCAAAATATAGACCAGACTATCAGTCCCCTACAACTATATACAACAATCCAAAAAGGGAAACTGATAAAAACGTCTATACTAGGTCATCCCAAAAATATAAATGTTGCTCCAGCTGACCGACCTGTGATCCATCGCTGCACTTGATCACGAACTCTCACTGCAGGAAAACTATCACGAGAACTAGAGTCCCTACTGGGCGTTGTCACGAAAAATGTATTGCAATGTTGGGTGAGTTTGCGAACTCAATGAGAAACCATCATCGATGGTTCACCCAACTCATTCATATATACATAATATATCTCATAGATATGTTTTAACACAATTTACAACACTATAAACACTTTACATAATTTACGGTTACACTATCACATATCTCGGACATATCAATTCACACTTTGCACACATCACACGTATTCACAATTTCGCTACAGCGACAAATGCATAATGTATGCAATTTCTCATTTTATGATGTCGTTGTGGTGGCGTCAATGTTCACATTTTGGCAAGTAGGAGAGCCCTCGTGGTATGCACTACTGCCCACTCACTTTAGGAATAGGAGAGCCCTCCGGGTATGCACTATTTCCTTTTGGCCTCGAGCCCATTCAACGATATCGAGCTTAAAGCTCGATCACTAAGCTCCGATACTGGCGATTAATTACCACTTATGTTCATGCTTAGCATGCACTAACACCGCACGATCTCTAACACATTTATATCACTTAGCTCACTTGTCACAATCAAACACTTACGCACAATTATATACACTGATTCTCAATTCACAGCTATTCACATTTATATATCACACTTGATGCAATCACAATCACTTATCACATTTAGCTCATTCACTTCACATTTATATATCACACTTGATGCAATCACAATCACTTATCACATTTAGCTCATTCACTTCACATTTATATCACTCACTTTTACACTTAATTCACACATTCACGGCACATTTAATCACATAAAAGTCGAGGAACCAACTAGGTTACTCACCAGTAACTTCCGAGCTATTGCACGGAAGTACCAAAGAATGTCCGTGGTCCGTCGATCCAACGGCGCCTCTATAACAATTCAAATGAATTATCATCACTACTTGCTCAATTAAATCAATTCACTGATGCACATGTCTCAATTCAAACTATATGATGCATGACCATGATTTCCAGCTCTCTAGTCCAATTTCACTAACTCTCACTTCATCAGCACAATTCACTATTCACTAGGTCCATCTCATTCTCTATTTCATAATTCTCCAATTCATACTAAAATTGGTCACAATCGACAATTCACGATCCCTCTAGATATCATTCAACTCTCAATAATACTGCACTTGAAGACTTCTTTCTCTAGTTTACAATGAAACAAGAATGCTCTCAATAGGAGGTCTACACTAAAAGATATGCTCAAAAGACTCAACTAATTCACTTCAGCATTTCACTCCTCGTCGCGACGTTTGACCACTCGTCGCGACGTACAGGTTGCTCGTCGCGGCGCCTTCCTACGGTTCGTCATGACGACAAGACCACGCTTCGTCATGACGTCAAATTAAGCTCGTCGCGACGTCCCAAGCAATTCCACGCTCACGCTCGTCGCGACGTCAAATTAACATTTAATTTATTAAATCATGACGTCATTTAATTCGTCTTCTCCGATTCTCATTTCCGCCATTAATACTCTTAACTCAACATTAAAACACTCTAACTACCAGATTCCTCACATTTATGCTCATTAATGCAACAATCACAATAAATATCAACCTTAAGCACATTAAAACTTACCAAATCACGAATCGGACGAAACCCTAAAACCACCAAAATCCACAGCTCTTCCTCTCTTCTTCCTCAACCACGATGATTCTCCACTAACAAGCTAAACATCAGCCTCTCCAACGATCCAGCAAATCTCTAGCCACAAGGAAGAGAAACTAACGAAATCTCCAAGAGGAAGGAACAAAATCGTCGACAAGCAACGAAGGAGGAAGAAGAAAATGAAGGAAGATGTTTTATCCTCATTCAAACCTAACACAAATATATATATAGGGTTTAATTTAAACCTATAAATCACAATCCTCAAATTCAGTCAATCTCATTCTCTAAATTCCACTGGCTCATCACAAAAATTCTTAAACGCTTAACTCTAAATTTTCAAGCTGATTGCCACTCACTTTCGGAACCGGAATCTAAAATCAGTCTCTAAGTCAATTCCACGGTCCGAGCTCATATCTCTAAAAATTCCAGAAAAATTCTCATAAATTCACAAAATATAAAACACTCGATTCTATGCTCAAATCTCAATTTTCAACTCCCAAAATTCAATTCACACACTAACTCATTTATCTGACTCAATTTCTCTCAAATTCTCAATCAAGTCACAATCCACTGATTTAACTCTTCAATTCTAATTATTCCTCAATTCTCAACAAATCACTCTTCACTCAACTCACAATCTAACTCAAGGGACAAGAGTATTAATGGCGGAAATGAGAATCGAAGAAGTCGAATTAAATGCGTCATGACGAATAAATTAAATGTTAATTTGGCGTCGCGACGAGCGTGAGTGTGGAATTGCTTGGGACGTCGCGACGAGCTTAATTTGACGTCATGACGGCGTGGTCTTGTGCGTCATGATTTAACCGTAGGAAGGCGCCATGACGAGCAACTGTACGTCATGACGAGTGGTCAAACGTCGCGACGAGGGTGAAATCTTGAAGTGAATTAGTTGAGTCTTTTAAGCATATCTTTTAGTGTAGACCTCCTATTGAGAGCATTCTTGTTTCATTGTAAACTAGAAAGAAGTCTTCAAGTCAGTATTATTGAGAGTTGAATGATATCTAGAGGATCGTGAATTGTCGATTGTGACCAATTTGAGTATGAATTGGAGAATTATGAAATAGAGAATGAGATGGACCTAGTGAATAGTGAATTGTCTTGATGAAGTGAGAGTTAGTGAAATTGGACTAGAGAGTGGAAATCATGGTCATGCATCATATAGTTTGAATTGAGACATGTGCATCAGTGAATTGATTTAATTGAGCAAGTAGTGATGATAATTCATTTGAATTGTTATAGAGGCGCCGTTGGATCGACAGACCACGGACATTGCTGGTACTTCCAGGCAATAGCTCGAAAGTTACAGGTGAGTAACCTAGTTGGTTTCTCAACCTATATATGTTACATTTTGTGTACATATGCCATGTGGAGATACGGATGGATATGTGTGACTGTTTTGATTGATTTCGAACCATGGGTGTTCGAAATATTGGATTGAGATATGGAAGTGCAAAATGTGAATAAATGTGCATAAATGCAATAGTGAATCGAATTGTAAAAGTGTTAGAGTAATAATTGAAATGTGTATATGATCGAAATACCGGACTAAAGGTCCGAAGAAATGTGAAATGACTGAAAAATGGATATTGAACATATGCATTCATGCATAGTTAAATGATCGATTTAATGATAGTTGTGGACCGAGACGCCATGAATATTTAAGGATGCAGCGGTAAAACCCATGAACACACGCCATGATAAAACTCCGCAAACACTACGGGTGGGGTGTGGGGTCTATTAATGTGAAAGGGATTAGTGCATACCGGAGGGCTCTCCTATCCCTAGCGAGTGGGCAGTAGTGCATACCGGAGGCTCTCCTACTTGCCAAAATATGATTTACATTCTTGAACCGAGCTTCAAGCTCGAGGGAGTTAGTGCATACCCGGAGGGCTCTCCTACTCCCTAGACAAAATTGAATCGATCACCGATATGCTCTCGGTCACAACAACAAAATGAGAATGAAAAGTGTCACACGTGCATCATAAATATGTGAATGATTAAATGTGATATTTGCGAAAAGCGTCGCCTTATCGTGTGAAATTGGTAATGCATGAATTATTTGAAATGTGATATTATGCGATGCAATGTGAATTGACTATATATGCATGAGTTGGGTAAACCATCGATGATGGTTTCTCACCGAGTTCGCAAACTCACCCAACATTGTAATTGTTTTTCAGAGGCGAAGAGTACCCGTTAGATCAGCGGGAGTATGATCGTTGCTAGCAAGGCGAGTATCGGTCGGGATCGGTGTCGTCACATCTGCATTAGTATAATGTTTTGTTCATGAGCCTAGCTTAATAAATGAAAAAGTGTATTGTGTTTGTGATTCTTGAAATGTGTTCGAAATCGCATTGGAACCCAATTAGGTCATGCCTTTACGTTTATGTCTTGATTAAGCACCATTGAGTGCTAATTAGTGACTGAGAGTGTTTGGTAATTGAAAATGTTTTTATGATAAGTCGGGCCCAAAGTGTTTATTGATTTTCGCGCATTTAACTGTTTTGAAAAAGAAAAGTGCAATAATGAGTTTTAAAAAAGGTAATGTCTGCTTTAGCATGCCGCCCTCGCGGGTCACGGACTCGGATGTCACTGTAGATGTCGGGTTCGGGTCTCGCGGGAGTTGGGGTGCTACATTTGTGTTTACCAAGTTGGACTTGAGGTCAGGATATTATCAGTTGAGGATAGCGAAGGCCGATGTGCCTAAGAGTGCGTTCAGAAGTAGGTATGGGCATTTCGAGTTCCTAGTGATGCCGTTTGGGTTGACCAATGCCCCGGCAGCCTTCATGGCTTTGATGAATAAAGTATTTCAGCCCTACCTTGATCAATATGTGATTGTGTTCATTGATGATATCCTAGTGTATTCGAGGAGTAGGCAGGATCATGCGGAGCATTTGAGGATAGTGTTGCAGATCATGAGAGAGGTATTGTTTGCCAAATTCACTAAGTGTGAATTTTGGCTAGATGAGTCGTTTTCCTAGGCCATATTGTGTGCGGTGAGGGTATCGGGTGGATCCTCACAAGATTGAGGCGAGGCGAGTTGGGAGGTTCCGATGAGCGTGTCGAGTTGAGGAGTTTCCTCGGACTAGCAGGGTATTACCGGAGGTTTGTCGAGGGGTTTTCGGTGATTTCGGCCCCTTTGACGAAACTTCTAAGGAAGAATATGGTTTTCAGATGGACAGATGAGTGTCAGAGGAGCTTTGAGGAGCTTAGGCATCGATTGACTACGGCTCCAGTGTTGGCTTTGCCGTCAGGGTCCGGAGGATTTGAGGTTTTCAGTGATGCTTCGCAGCAGGGATTGGGTTGTGTGATGATAGAGCATGGTTTGGCATCTTTTGGGCATAGTGTCTTTTAGGCTTGGATTTCAGTGAGAAAAGCATAAAGTGATCAGATTTTTGTTGTTGTAGGTCATCCGTTCTTGGGGATCAAGTGGATCAACCAGCTGACCTAGGATCCATGGGAGCTAGTAGAGAGTCCCCTATGCCTCGTTCTGATGAGATGCCTCCCAGAGTTCCCGTGAGTCGGGAGAGGAGATATGATTTGCTGCGTAAGCAGGGAGCGGTTGACTTCTATGGTAGCACCGACCCTGCGGAGGCTGAGGGATGGCTAGAGAGGACAGAGAGAGTCCTCGACCAGATGGGCTGTGATTCTGAGGAGCGGTTCGACTATCACGATGTCTTTGCTTGAGGTTCTACATATCGATGGTGGAAGGCTGTTCGAGCGATACCACAGACCTGCACTCTGAGTTGGGAGGATTTTACGAGGCGTTTAGGATAATTTCATGCCCAAGATTTATCTGGACATGAAATTGCGGAGTTCTTAGAGGTGGGGCGAGGCGGTTATGCGTGGCCGACTATGAGGTTCGGTTCAACCAGTTGTTGGTGTATGCTTCCTCATTAGTGGCTTCTGAGGCTGACAAGTGTCGACGTTTTGAGGGCGGACTCAATTTGGAGATCCGTACCCTGTTGGCCAGATCGGACATGAGCAGTTTTATTGAACTGAGGGCGTCAGCCGTGAGGATTGAGCAATCTAAGACAGAGGAGGTGGATTGAGCTGTTGAAGGATTATGACTGCACGATTGAGTATCATCTAGGGAAGGCCAATGTGGTGGCAGATGCTTTGAGTAGGAGATCTCATGTCAGTGCAGCTCAGATTCAGAGTGAGAGATTGCAGTGTGGGCTAGAGGTGAGTACACCTCTAGGTAGTACGACAGTGTTGGGAGAGGTCTGCAAGGGGTGTCAGATAGTGATTGATCAGGCAGAGTTGAGAGCAGACCTTATAGTGTTGTCTTTGAGAGAAATTGAGTTGTATAGCTGAGTTAGTGTGTGAATTGAATTTTGAGAGTGGTCTTGTGCGTCGCGACGAACCGTAGGAAGGCGCCTGACGAAGCAACACATGCGTCATGACAGTGGTCAAGCGTCATGACGAGGAGTGAATCTTTGAAGTGAATTAGTTGAGTCTTTTGAGCATATCTTTTAGTGTAGACCTCTATTGAGAGCATTCTTGTTTCATTGTAAACTAGAAAGAAGTCTTCAAGTCTTGATATTATTGAGAGTTGAATGATATCTAGAGGGATCGTGAATTGTCATTGTGACCAATTTTAGTATGAATTGGAGAATTATGAAATAGAGAATGAGATGGACCTAGTGAATAGTGAATTGTCTTGATGAAGTGAGAGTTAGTGAAATTGGACTAGAGAGTGGAAATCATGGTCATGCATCATATAGTTTGAATTGAGACATGTGCATCGATGAATTGATTTAATTGAGCAAGTAGTGATGATAATTCATTTGAATTGTTATAGGCGCCGTTGGATCGACGGACCACGGACATTCTTTGGTACTTCCAGGCAATAGCTCGGAAGTTACTGGTGAGTAACCTAGTTGGTTCCTCGACTTTTATGTGATTAAATGTCTTTGTGAATGTGTGAATTAAGTGTAAAAGTGAGTGATATAAATGTGAAGTGAATGAGCTAAATGTGATAAGTGATTGTGATTGCATCAGTGTGATATATAAATGTGAAGTGAATGAGCTAAATGTGATAAGTGATTGTGATTGCATCAAGTGTGATATATAAATGTGAATAGGCGTGAATTGAGAATCGGTGTATATAATTGTGCGTAAGTGTTTGATTGTGACAAGTGGTAAGTGATATAAATGTGTTAGAGGCGTGCGGTGTTAATGCATGCTAAGCATGAACATAAGTGGTATTAATCAGTTGTATTTGGAGCTTAGTGATCGAGCTTTAAGCTCGATATCGTTGAATGGGCTCGAGGCCAAAAGGAAATAGTGCATACCGGAGGGCTCTCCTATTCCTAAAGTGAGTGGGCTGTAGTGCATACCCGAGGGCTCTCCTACTTGCCAAAATGTGAACATTGGCTTTCAGTCACAACGACATCATAAAATGAGAAATTGCATACATTATGCATTTGTCGATTGTAGCGAAATTGTGAATCGTGTGATGTGTGCAAAGTGTGAATTGATATATACGAGATATGTGATAGTGTAACTGTGTAAATTATGTAAAGTGTTTATAGTGTTGTAAATTGTGTTAAAACATATCTATGAGATATATTATGTATATATGAATGAGTTGATGAGCACCTAATGTAGCGCCCCCTCACCGTAGGGTACACACCGGGACGCCTGTGGGTCGTTCCGACGCATAGCCCACAGTAAGGAAGTACTACGATCACAAACGATCACTAAACACTCGCATGGCATCTATAAAATAAACCACAACATGCAATTCACTAAAATTTAAAACCACAATATTTCTTTCATTTCACAATATCAATCCAAAATATAGACCAGACTATCAGTCCCCTACAACTCTATACAACAATCCAAAAAGGGAAACTGATAAAAACGTCTATACTAGGTCATCCCAAAAATATAAATGTTGCTCCGGTGACCGACACATGATCCATCGCTGCACTTGATCACGAACTCTCACTGCAGGAAAACTATCACGAGAACTAGAGTTCTACAGACGTTGTCCTGAAAAATGTATTGCAATGTTGGGTGAGTTTGCGAACTCAATGAGAAACCCCATCACACCGGTAACGGGATGTTACATTTTATGTTGCCAATCAGAAGAGAACGATACTGACCCTTTCTGATAGTGCCTCCCTGTGGATCATCTGCTGTAGCCTTAGTTTGGCTTGTTCCTGGATCTTGATAAATGCAGATAGAACTTCCACTTCTTTTCTCTTCACATGCTTCATCAATCAATTGCACTGCTTTTGCAATCTGATCAGAAGTCATGTCATCCAAAACTGGTTCTGGTTGAACTTTCGACAGTTTCTCTTCACACTTGCGTTCAACAAAATTTGGTGGTTGTAAATCGGTACCACCTTGATTCTTTATCTTGTCGATATTGGATAAAAAGTAAGGCGCTTTCAAATGGCTCTGGTGGATATGGTTCTCTTCAACGCTCTTGATTGATCATAGAAATTTTGTAACCCTATCCAGCGGATGTAGAATCTTTGTTATCAAATTCAACTGATTTGAAGAAGGCTTTCACAAATCTCTTTGGTTTGTCTCGGATGATGATGATTTGGTCTTCTTCTCCTCTGTGACAACCAATCATGTTCCCAACTTTCTCTTTGAAAAGTTAAATATTTGGATGGAACATTAGTCATCATACTCAAGACTTTTGAGTAACCTTTTGCCCATAACATGTGTAACAATTTGCTTGCGAATAAGTGAAGGCGAAAAGTAGTAGAAACTACTTCTTCAAAATTGGATTATCAAGGACATTGTGAGTATCCTTAAGATTACCGAGAATGACTTCCATATTTACTTGATAATATCAACCGTATCAACAACAGACTTTTACGTAGTATCAACAATGATCTTTTCTTGCCTTACCTTCTTAGACTTTGTTTCTGTTGTTGGACTTCCTTCTTTTGTGGCACTCATTTTCTTTCCCCTTGGTGACTTTTTAGGTTGCGTTTTTTTCTTTTCAGGTTCTTCTTTCCTTTTTCCTCCACTTCCTTGAGGCGAGTTTCGAATCTTTTCAAGGATTGATGTCAACGACTTTGTAGCTTTGATCTTTGCGATTCGAATGCTTTGATTGACTTGATTCTCTGGATTGGTGGCTTCTTTTCATTGCAGTTTTTGCTCTGGGTGACCTTCTTGCTTGCTTTGGAATGTCACTCGGTAGTGGTTCCCTTTACGCTCAAGTCACCGATTCAAAAATTGAACACTTCTCGACTTTGATTCACGAGAATGTGATCTTGTTTCCTTCGTGAAGACTTCTTGATATCGCTCCCCTCAATTGTTGCTTTCCTTGGCGATTACGCTCCTTTTACGTCGAAAATCTCAGACCCATTCTAGCAATAGATGTTGAATCTATATAGCTCTTAACAGATATCTTCATCTAATTCCCCAATCAATCGATGCCGATTCTCACGAACACTCTTGTCAACAACATCCCATAAGGACAAGTGTTTGTATCCTTTATTGATTTTACCATGTACTGATAAATCAAATATGGTAAATCTATTGGGTGATGATTCAGAAGATGAAGAATACATTGTTCATTCAGGGTAGTGACCTGATGTCGTGACCCTATTCTCGGTAAAACACAGCCACATAGAACCGCGAACAATACCCTTGCCTTTGGTACCAGCCAAGAGGCTCTCCTTTCAGTTGGGTTATTTTGAACATAAAGTTGATGACTAACTTCATCTTCGTTCATCTTAAGCTTAGTCATCCATTTCGCTATATTAGTGAGTTGAACTCCGTCCATCGGACATTCAGTGACTTTCTTCAAGAAATCGCCGTTCTTATAACGAGTGTGTGTCTACATACGACACGATTGTATCGTCTCATTGACTTAGTATTCTTCGAACTCATAAACTTCTTGGAGATAGACTTCATCTCGTACTTGAAAGAAGTTTCTCCAACCTGCCGCTATTATCTCCAGCTCTATATCCATCTGTTCTTTTCTTAGTTCTTCGAAGTTTACCAATCTTCCCCAGCCCGATCCTGGATCAACTCGCAAAATGGGATTGACATTCATCTTGCTGATTCTGATTGAATAGGAACTTGCTTGAAGAAATTTCAGAGAGATTTAAGAGAACTAGCAATTTCTGAATTCGGTAGAAATCCCAAAAGTCGGTTTAGGGAATTTATAGCGAATTCTAGAACTATTGTACTTCTCGATGATCGTGACTTTTCCTCTAAAACTTTTTCTTGTGAAAGAAGTTTTATATCCAAATCGTCTAACGCCGTTAACTCCACCGTTCCTTTGTATTGTCTTTATGAAAACCGGATGAATGGTCCGTTAACTCCTCCGTCTCATCTGTTTTGTCTTTATGAAAACCGGATGAATGGTCCGCTTAACTCCTCCAAATGCATCTGTCTTGTCTTTATGAAAACCGGATGAATGGTCCGTTAACTCCTCCGTCTCATCATCTTGTCTTTATGAAAAACCGGATGAATGGTCCGTAACCATCACCATATTGAGGTTGCGTCGATTTCTTTAAGGTGATCTTCACTTAGTGGTTTTGTGAATATCCATGCCGATATTTTGTTTCTCGAATTGTAGGTAGCGACTTTCTTCCGAACGTAATCTCTCAAGAAATGATGTCGACTTTTATGTGCTTTACCCTTGAATGTTGAATTGGATTCTTTGACAAGTCGATGGCTTTGGTGTTGTCGCGATATATTGGAATCTCTTCCTCTTGTATTGAGTAGTCCTCTAATTGATACTTGATCCACAATATTTGTGAACAACAACTTGCGGCGATATATATTCACTGACATAGATTGATAATGCAATCGAGCTTTGTCTCTTGCTTGACCATGACATCGGGTTTGGTCGAAAGTGACACCACCACTCGTGCTCTTCCTTTCGATCCTATCACGGCATAGTCCACATCGCAATATCCATTCAACCTGAAATTTTTACCTTTCTCATACATTAAGCAAAGATCAGTAATACCTGCGAGATATCTCAAAATTCATTTTACAGCAATATAATGAGATTCTCTAGGATCGGCCTGAAACCTTGCACACAAGCATACACTGAATAGAATGTCAGGTCTACTTGCTGTAAGATAAAGCAAAGAACCAATCATCCCTCTAAATAGGGTTTGATCCACCTTCTTACCACTTTAGTCTTTTGACAACAAGTTTGAAGGATGCATCGGGGTAGACATATATTTAACACTGCACATATCAAACTTAGACAACAATTTTTTAAGATATTTTTGTTGATGGATAAAAATCTTATCCTCAGTTTGCTTTACTTGTAATCTAAGAAAGAATTTTAACTCACCCATCATGCTCATCTCAAATTCATTTTTCATCAGATTTTCAAAACTCATGCATAACCTTCTTGAAGTTGCACTAAAAATAATATCATCAACATAAATTTGCACAATAATGAAATCATTACTCAAGTTCTTCCTAAAAAGAGTTTTGTCTACTTTACCTCTAGTAAATCCATTTTCTATAAGAAATGAACTCAGACGATCATACCATGCTCTAGGGGCTGTTTGATCCATATAAGGCTTTATGAAGTCTGTAGACATGATCTGGATACTTTATGTCCTCAAATCCGGGAGGTTGCTTAACATAGACTTCTTCATCTATAAAACCATTCAGAAATGCACTTTTTACATCCATCTGAAAAAGCTTTATGTCATGGCAAACCGCATATGCAAGCGGTATCCTTATTGCTTTCGGTCTTGCTCTTGGAGCATATGTCTCATTGTAGTCTATTCCTTCTTGCGATTATAGCCTTGTGCTACTAATCTTGCCTTATTGCGACTTACTTTTCTGATTCGTCTAGTTTATTCTTGAATACCCATCTAGTACCAATAATGGATTTCTTTTCAGGTTTAGGAACTAAGGACCAGACTTTATTTCTACAGAATTGATTCAACTCCTCTTGCATAGCTAGTATCCATGCTTCATCTTTTAGAGCTTCATCAATCTTCTTAGGTTCTACTTCAGATATAAATGCCACGTTGGCTTCTCTTCTGAACTTGGACCTTGTTCGAACACCTTTTGAGGTTTCTCCAATAATTGACTCTTTAGGATGAGAACTTTTGTATCTCCAATATTTCTTTAACTCCAAATTCTTCGAAATGTCTTTCTTTTCGTCATATAGTGTTTCTGATGAAGATACTTCTTTGTACTCCGTCAAAGGCCTTTATGCTTGACATCATTATCGATTCCTCTTCCTTATTGGGTTGAGAGCTATCATTGAACTTGACATGAATAGTTTCTTCAACAGTCTTTGAGGTGAGGTTGTAGACTCTAAATGCCTTTGAGGTGAGAGAATAACCTAGAAATATTCCTGAAAGTGTATTTGCATCAAAGTTGTCTAGAACTTCCTTTGTGTTCAGAATAGTGCACTTGCAACCGAAAGGATGGAAATAAAAAATGTTTGGTTTCCTTCCATTCCACAACTCATAGGGAGTTTTCTTCAATATTGGTCACAGCAACACTCTATTCTGAATATAGCATGCTGTATTGACAGCTTCTGCCCAGAAATATTTAGGAAGATTCATCTCCCACAGCATTGTTCTTGCCATCTCTTAAATCGTCCTATTCTTCCTTTCAACAACTCCATTCTGCTGCGGAGTCCTTGGGGCAGAGAAGTTATGGAAAATTCCATTTTCTTCGCAGAATACTCTAAATTTCTCATTCTCGAATTCTCCACCATGATCACTCCTTATACTGGCTATAGACACTCCTTTTTCATTCTGTAACCTCATGGAAAGGTTTCTAAAGCACTTGAAAGACTCATCTTTATGTGCCAGAAAAAGTATCTAACAAAACCTTGTAAAATCATCAACAATGACAAGTCCATACTTCTTTCCACCAAGACTTATTGTCCTTGTTGGACCAAATAAATCCATATGTAACAACTCTAGTGGTCTAGATGAAGTTACGAAATGTTTTGAAGAGAAAGAGGTTTTAACTTGTTTCCTTTTCGACAACTTTCACAAAAGAAATCTTTGTCAAAACAAATTTGTGGCAAACCTTTACCAAATCATGTTTCAAAAGTTTTGAAATATGTTTAAAAGCGACATGACCTAGTTTTTTATGCGGATCAGTCTTTCTTCTTGATAGATAAAAACATGAAATATTTTGAGACCGAAAATCGTCTAAATCAATTTTATAAAGATTGTTTCGTCTTTCTACCGAAAGAAGATAGAACCATCTTTGTTTCTGACTTCACAAAAGTTTTAGTTGAATGTAACTTCAAAACCAGAATCACATAATTGACTAATACTTATCAAGTTATGCTTTAGACCATCAACTAGCAGTACGTTGTTAATGCATGCATGGGAATTCTTATCAATCTTACCAATCCCGATTATCTTGCCCTGCTTGTTGTCTCCAAAAGTTACCGAACCTCCTTTCTTGTACTGAAGATCTAGGAACATAGACCTTTTTCCGTCATGTGACGCGAGCATCCACTGTCCAAATACCAATGGTGCTTGCTGGCTCTTCCAAAGAAGGATTTTTGTAGGAGATATTATCTTGTTTTTAGGTACCCAGATTCTCTTGGGTCCTTTAGGGTTAGTATGGTGTAATGAATGATAATAAGAAGTAGAATGAAAACGTTGATGACCTTTTTGAAAACCTGATTGATATCTTTTCTTATCTTTTTGAACAATTGATTTCACGTAATCTTTGGGACTTATTTTAGTAAACCCTAATCTAGTTTTATCACTTTCGAATGTACGCATTTTCTAGCATTTCATTCATCTTTTTGTCTTATCTGTAAATTTAGCTAGATCAATCGAGATTATTGATTCTCGATTTCAAGCTGTTTAATCTCTTGGATCTATCTATAACTTTGTTGTTATTCAGTTCCTCAACTTGCTTTCTCGGACTTATATTCTCACTCTCTATATCATGAGTATGTTTGAGGTTTTCTACATATTTCTTCTTCACGGCTTGTCTTGTTTCGAATAGCATGAGAATCCTCTAACAATTACGAGTATGCATCTTGTATATTATTATAGCTAGAAGTTACCTCTTCATCACTTTCTTCTTTAGCTACGGACATATGTTAGCATGTTCGACGCTTACGAGCTTGTATCGATTACGATGAATCCAGATCCTCCACGTTGCCATCATGCTTTTCTTGTTATCCCTACTCTTTTGGGTTGTCTTTTCAACATTGGACACTCGGACTTGTAATGTCGACTTATTGCATTCATAACATGTAATAGATGCTTTCTCGATTTTTCCATCATCTTTGCCGCTGTTCCTTCTGAATGTTGAATTTCCTTTGGACTTCTTTTTCCACATTCTTCTTATCTTTCTTGAAATGAAAGATAGCTCATCGTCTTCATCACTTGATTTAGATTCTGACTTGCTGGAATCATCATCATTTGATTCTTCAATCTTTAATGCCTTTGATGTATTCCTCTTTGTCTTTTTCTTCTGGATTATGTGATTCTTTTGACCTGCTTTGAGCGTTATGGACTTCTCTTTCTTGGGCTTATATTCTGCATCAAGCTCTACTTCATGTATCTTCAATGATCCAAGCAATTCATCAAGCTTTAGTACGCTTAAGTCTTTGGCTTCTTGTACAGCAATTACTTTGGGTCTCCATCTTTTTGGCAGACTCCTCAAAATCTTTCGAACATGGTCTTGGTGTTATGCGTTCTTCCAAGAGCTTTTAGCCCATTAACAATTGTTTGAAATCTTTCAAACATTTGATCAATGGTCTCTTCTTCTTTCATTTTGAACAACTCGTACTGATGCACCAGAATGCTTATCTTGGACTCCTTGACTTGATTTGTTCCTTCATGTGCAATTGATAATGTATCCCACATTTCTTTGGCAGTGTCGCATCCATGAACTTTGTCATACTCGCTTCTGCTCAATGCACAACTCAAGAAAAATTTCGCCTTGGAGTTTAGTTGAAATCTTGCTTTCTGCTCAGCTATCCATCTTTCTCGTGGAATTGGATTTTTATCATCATCTTCAGGTGTGTATGGTCTGTTCTCGATGATGTCCCAAAGCTCAATGTGAGTAGATTCGATAAACAATCTCATCCGGTCCTTTCAATAGTGGTAGTCTTCACCATTGAATGCTGGAGGTCTAGTAACTGAAGCTCCTTCGGCAATATACATGTGTGATTCCACCATTTTCTTTAATTCACACTTTTTAAAGTGATTCTTGAACACCAGGCTTTGATACCAATTGAAGTGAATCACACGTTAATATATTGAACAATAATATGATCAAGATACACAAGAAGGGGGGTTGAATTGTGATAAACTTTTCGTTAATCCCTTTAGAAATTACTTGTTCTTTCAAAAACTTATCGTAAATCAATTCGTAACTAGTTTAAAAAACTTTGTTAATTTTGAAAACTACGATATAAGTAATATGAGAGTAGAAAGAAAAAAACACAGCAATTTATCTGGTTCACCCCAAACCGTGGGCTCGTCCGATCCTCGATATCCTTCGAGATTTCACTATTCTGAAGCTGTTTACAAGTATTCTTTCATTGAGCCTCTCGGGTCTCTTTACAGAAGTATTCTTTTACTCTTAGCCTCTTGGGCTATCGTAACACTTTCTAATTGAAAGAATAGTAAAGAGCTTGTTACAATAGAAATGCTTTTAACACTATTCACTCGAAATATCGTTCACAATTTTCTCTCGGATAATCTGAAAATCAATAGTTGAATATTCAAGGTTTCATGAAGTTTTTATCTTCTTGATCTCGACTCTTATTTATAGTCGGGTTCTTCATTTATTTCTTGAATATCGCGCTTGAATCTTGAAAAAAGCGGTTATTCGGTTTGACTCAGTAACTAACTCAAACGATGTTTCTTTCTTCCGTCGATATTTTGTATCGGCTGCTTTTCTCTTATAAAGCTTTAAATCGCTTTTCTCTTGTAAAGCTTTAAATCGCTTTTCTCTTGTAAAGCTTTAAATGCCTTTTCGCTTGATTGATTCTTACTTGGCTGAATTTTCTCCTTCATTGTTTTTACTTCTCATGCGTCCATCTACTTTTCATTTGTATATTTCTCTTTGTTTGTCATCAAAATTATTTAATACGTGAAGTCTGGTTTGACTTAACATGACATGTGTCACTTGCCACTTGTCTTATTCTAAAACACTCTTAAGGTTCTTTCCAATTCCAATTCAATTTCTAGTCCAATTTGTCTCCAAATTCTAATGGCTCAAAGTAATAAATTCTAAAATCATGTATCTAATTTTCCAGTACCATTGGACAGTCATTTTCGGTACCGAAAACCAAATCAGTCTGTCATTTAACAATTTTTCCGGTCAGGAAATTTTTTCCGAAAAATTCCAACAAAATTTCTAAAAGTCCACAAAAATGGAAAACGCACAAAAATCTACTCCAATTTATTTTCCAAACACAAATAACACATTTTTCACAATAAACACATATGCCGAAAAATGTCATGAATGCATGTACAATCATGTACATTTACAAAAATTACCATTTATGCATATATGGAGGCCATACTAGGCATGACCACGCCGAGATACGTTTACACATTCATAACCCATTCTAATTTATCATTTTGCCCTTTCCATCGAGGATGGGATGTTACAATTCTCCCCTCCTAATAAAAATTTCGTCCTCGAAATTCACTTTTGATTAAAAAAAAAAAAGGTAGGGGTACTGTTACCTCAGGTACTCCTCTATTTCTTATAACATCCTACTACTCAATGCTTCCTTTCATAAACTCACCATTGATAGCATCGACAGGTCTCTCACTTTTCTGTTTAGATATCATACTTTCTCCGCTATGTCCTTGATGAGTTTCAAAATATACAACTCCTTACTTCCAGTTTCAATGCCACATATATCGGATGATAACAATATTAAACATAAAATCATTCATCGTGCCTTAGTCCCTTTTTTTTTTTGCTATCATATTATATAGATCACTTTATGTCACTCTTAACTTCCCTTATCACCTTTGTATCTCATCTTACTACACCTTGGCACAGGTGATTCACTCAAAATCTTTCTCCAAATAGTCACAACTTCGATGTAATCCACCAAAATCCATTCGTCTATCAAAACCACTTTATTCTGATTTTCAATTCATTTCACTCACTCACTAATAGTATCCCAAATTTGTTCTGATTTTTACTCAAAGTGATCGACTCTTTTTGTCGTCTCACTGAAATAATGACGATTTTAGCCACTTTGCACTATACATTAATCTTAATCTTATATGCTGAAGCTTTATGCCTATCTCCAATAGTCAAGACTACAAGGAAACCAAACATATAATTACTCTATTCGATATGCTTAGCCGCCAATTGTTCTTTTGAGGTACACTTACTAGGACCTCTCTTTATCAGGTAATACACATATTTTATCCCCATCAATTTTTTTAAAAAACCTCAATTTAATCCCCTTTTTGCAAATCTGATATTCCTTTACCATTATTTCTTAACTCGTCACTATACACTCTTTCTTACACTAGAATGAGTAACCTAGTATCCACAAATGTGGCACTCTGCTATGAAATGTTCTATTCGATACCTTTGATTGAAACAATAACTTTATTAGGACAATTTTCCCTCAGCACAGTTCTTTCGATCTTTTCCAAATCCAGATCTGTCTAGTTATATGTATCTCTCATATGATTCTGTCCACATCATGACTCCACGCTTTCAAACCAGCTAGATTTTTAAGTCATAAATCTCAAATTTAGCTCATGCAGTTATATTTATCTCTTGGTCACACAACATCACCGTATACATTACAACCAATTTCCTCTTGATCTCAATTAGGAACCTCTATTGTATATACTATAAATTCTCCAAATCTGAATGGCCTACTGAACACTATAATTATTTTGTTTTCATTTAACACTTACGCTGCTTACATATTTTTCCTCAAGCGTTCCAATTTTCATCTTCATTTGTTAATATAATCATAGTCTCCCCCTTATATCCATTTGCTTGGATCACATTAACTTTCAATATCATATTCCCATCGGGTAAGGTTAACTCCAAGAGATATAACCTCGAACTCATTGTGCTTATATATAGTTCTTGTGATTCCTTGAGTAACTAATTTCTTAATGCCATAGTATGATTACATGTTGTCCTCAATCATTGAATTTCCTTTTTCTCGATGGTTTTCAGCACTTCTTTCACTTTCTCAATGATTATACATTGACTTATGCTAATATCTATTCATTTATACATGTTGCTCCACACTTTCCTATATTGAAGACTTCATCAGAGATAATTTATGGTTCCCAAATAGATTTAAAAACACAACCTATGATGTGGACCAAATTCCACCTCACATGAACAAGAATGTCTCCTCGAGTTGTTGGATATTTTACATCATCAAAAATATATATATACTCCCGATAGCCTTTTCTAACCCTTATGCTTGAATCTTTGCTATGGCAATAACTCCAATATTCTCATTTTCATTTTTTTTTCATTTTTTTTTCAAAGGATACAATACATCATAACTTTTCCGGGAGATCTGTCATCTTATTTCAAAATTCCTTCCATTGCGTCTGTCAATTTCTTTCTGAAGCAAACCCAATAGACTCAAGCGAGGGGCCTTGGCCCACGATGGAAGAAGTACTCGATTCCATTGTTGAATCGAGAGAAGAGCTTATGATCCCAGCTACTGGTCATGGAAAGTCTGTCTTCATTGGTCATAAATTAAATTTCCCGGCTTTCTGACCCTATATCAGTGATTCTTGGTACAAAACTCGATATTATCACTCACCTATTATCCATGTCATTCCTAAAGACCAATCAGTTACAACATTTCACAAGATCTTTCAAATATCATTTTGTCTCATGACTTCTACGGTCGAGGTATCCTCGATACTAAGGATCAATAAAACATTAAGCAATTTCATTTACACATACACCCTGGCTGATACCAATCAAAATTTCTGACATCTTATTGAAAGATGTCTATAGATCATATAGCCATGTACTCGAATTCGCTACTGTTACTTACTTTCCAATCAACTCTAGATAACATTTCTATCCTTATTCCTGTCCCTAACTGGGGATTGCTATTTGATCATAGCAAAAAACCTATTTTTGTAGGCCCATCTCGTCGCCTGCACTTTTACCTCACACTATCCCATATATTGGCGGCGATTTGACGCCAGTTTCTGCAGTATTTACCTCTTCTTCTTATGCAACATCTTATCATAATTATAAAATTTACATTTTGAGTGCATTCACTCTGCTCCTTTTCTTTATCATATTTTCCATAATAGCATACACACATGCAACCCAACTCAGGCGCATTTTACGCAATGATAAGGCCATGTTTCTATTATTTCATCGTCCAAAAGTATATTCTCAATCTATTTCAAATTATAAACGCAGAAGCATCAAAAATATCATCTCAGTATCTTAGGCATATTATTACGCCAAATCACAACTTTTATCACACTTCAAATCCATGCACCCCCAACGAATAAAGGGCAGTACAAATGAGCCCAGTATCTACAATAGATATGGGACAGTTTAGACACTCAATCACAACAATGTAATAATTAGAAAAGAGTTACATGAGTATTTCATATGCATTTTAATAAGTATGTTTATTTGATTGAAATGCACAAATTGTCTACTCTTAAGTGAGAATGTGATATGTGATCATTTATGCAAATATGTAAAATATATGTTATATGTATAATGTGTTGCATGAATTGAGTGAACTATCTATGATAGTTACCTCATTGAGTTAGCAAAACTCACCAAAACTGCAACGTTGACTTTTCATGATCGAGAGACGACTTTAGCTACTGAGAGACGCTATAAGCAGTGTAGACTTGTGCTTTTAGGAAGAAGAAAAAATAGCTCAAAGATCGGTCAGCTAAGATCAAAAAGATTAGACAAACTTTTTGTGTAGTTTCCTTTTTCATGTAGCGTACGTCTGTAATAGGTTTGGATCATGTACATATTTTGGATGTTTGAAAGCTACAATATAAATATTTGGTTTATATGAAATGAAAGGAGGAGATTTGATGTTAAAATATGGTGTTTTTCATTATGATGCCCTATAAGAGAATATAGAATTATGATATCATATTAAAGAAATGTTGTGAATGAACGTAGCGTACCTTTATCATAGATTATGTACTGGAATGCCCTTGAAGCGTATCGATACGTACCCTACAGTAGTGGGGCGTTATATTTGCCTTTGTAAAACTTTATAAAAACACCATATAATTCAAATATTATTCTTTATATAACTAAAGAAAAATTGTATTATAAATACGATTTACAAATTTACAAATTTAATATAATTATTTTATTGTACTTTTCATCATAAGACATATAAAGTTATATATTGATTTCAACAAATTGAATTTTATCTCACAACAATTAGGATTTTTTCCTTTAAAATACTATTATAAATCAAACTATTCTTTTAGATTCTTAAAATCAATGTTTTAAAACCGAACCGAATATTAAATTGGTAAGATAAGATATTTAAGATTTAAAAGGTTCAACCGATAGCCGTCATAAAATAAGATCTGATTGAAAAATTAAGAATTTGAAATTTGATTAAAAGAAATTGTCCTCACCAATTAAAAATTTGAATTTTAATTAAAAATAAAAATTAATTGATTTATTTTAGTTTATAATAATTTATTAATTAATAAAAATTGATCGATAAATTTCAATTAATTAATAAATTTATCGATTTGTAACAATAATAGTTATTATAATAAATCAAAGTTAAAAGTTAAAAATTAAAAATTAAATTATAAGGTTGAACGATTCGAGATTTTTATTGTTGAACTAGTAAAATTAATTGAGTTTTTTACTGATTAGTTAAAATGTGAATGGTACAAGTTACCATTAATATTGACTAAGCTAAAACTTACATGTATATTACCCACTTTATTTTCTTAGCGTGAATGAATATTGTAAAATCCACTAAATGTAAAATTGTGTATTGTGTAAGATCATATTTGACAACAACAATAAAAACATAATGTAACAATTCCCATTTTCGATTCAGTATTATATGTACAGTAAGAGGGTGAACCTTGGAGTATAATAAGAGAGTGAACTGATTACTCTTTTGTGATTGAAAGGTAGAGTCTCTTTATAAAATAAAGGAAAATCTACGTTCAATTAATGACCATTTTCTGACCCTCCCAAGACGGAAAAGTTTATACAGCGGGGCAGCCCTTTTTTTGTTATATATATATACAGTAAGGAAGCACGCGACCCAGGACATCAATATCTTGTTTTCCAAATTTGCTACAAGTAGATTTATATATGGCAAATGTTGTATCCTTGACAAGAAAATTTTAAAAAAAAAAACTAATTCAGGAAAAGGATTAATCCCTGTAAATCGAAAAAAAGTTTAAAAGATGTTTTAATTTTACATGAGCGGTCTACTTCTACTACTGTTACTTTTCTGGAGCATTACCAGTCCAGTAACTTTTGACAGCAAGCAAAATTTTTTCTGGATTAAATGGTCCACTTTCATGGTCCATAATCTGGCTCTTCCACTTCATCCTGTTAGTTATACCTTGAATCTTCACTAGCACTTCTACTGTGTCCCTGAATATAACTGTTCCTTCTGGCCTCAGGATTCTGTCCATCTCCAGCAGAATGTGCGTAATGTCACATCTTAGTTACACCAAAAATGACAGGCAGAAATTCAGATCCCGTACCACATATAGCCATAGCAGAATCAAAATGATAATTTATTGCCAAAGATTTGAACTTTTTACCTGTCCTGATATATGCTGAACAACCCACCAGCATGGATGAGATCATATGTTCTTGGATACGTTGAGAAAGCCTCACACCAGTCCTGATATGTTCCAATGAATCCTCGTTCATAGATCACACCCAATGTGTCCTGGTCTGAATTTGCAGGTACTACATTCATAACCCACACGGGATATTTTAACAATGCTGCAGCAAATCCTCCAAAGTAGGCATTCATGTCCATCACATTCCGAAACCGTCCTTGAGTCAACGGACTAATTATGTGCTTATAGTGTGTCAGTCTGTCCTTCCAGAGATCATTATCTTCCTTAAATTTCTCAGGAGTGATTCCTGGTATAGAACCACTGCGTATTCGGGGAGGGATTGCAAATGCTCGCTCTGGCCAGTTCTCTAATGCACCACCACCAACTTCATCTGAGCTGCTTGCCTCTGGAAGTGGAGTTATGCAAGCTTCCATGTCTTTGTACCTTTATTTTCAGGATAGATGATGCAAAAAGAGATTTAAACAAAGCTTGTTGCATGTCAAATTAGGATGAGATATTTAAACAAAGCTTGTTGCATCTCAAATTAGGAAAAGCCATGAAGATGAAAATTGAACATGTACCATCCTGCATCATGATTGTCCGACTTGCAAATATGTGGTGTTTTATAGATACTCCTGCTTTTAATGCACTCAATGTGGTTGATAGGCTTTTGCCAAACAGAAAGATCTTCCTTTTCAATCACTTTCTTCCAGCACAAACGCTTGGCAACATCCTCAATGGCATCTTGCTCTTGCTTCAAGTTTTCTTGTGTTCTCTCCCAACCTCTCCAGTACTTCTTCCAGTGAACAGGAGGGCCAGACAGAATCCAATAACCACCAGGCCTCAAGATCCTGTCCACTTCAATTAGGTACAGACCCTCTGCCAAAGTTTGAAAATTAAGGATATTATTAGATAGAGACATTGGCATTCTCTCGTAGTGTCTTAATGAATGACATAGAACTCTTTTTACTTCTGTAAAGATTTATCCTATAAATTGATCTAATGGTAGTCATTTGGAGACATTACCATACTGGTGCCAAGGTATCAAGCAACGGGAACAGTGAGCCATATCAAAAGCCCTTGCAGGATAAGGAAGCCTTTGTGTAGCCATGATGCCTATCATGGCAGGCACTCCCCTTTCAAGTGCGAATTGGACCTGTGCTTCATGTGTATCACGGGGTGCAAAAGACATTGTCAAGATGTTCCTTTTCAAAAGGTATGCACCCCAACTTGCAACCTTACATAGGGAAAAAAAAAATTAACCATGTCAGGGATGAATACAAATCGGAAACCAAACAGTTGGGGGTTTCTTCATCAACTTACACCACATCCTGTGTCGATAGCAGTTCTGATCTTCCCACTAGTGAGAGGAATGAGCTCATTAATGTCATCAATATAAGCATCAGCTCCACGAGGGAACATGGTGCCTCCACCAGGGAATCTGAATCGGTCACCCTCAACTTGGATCCAATTCTGCACTGCTTTCTCAATGCTGAGCTCTTTGTGAGGGATGTTGTCGTACCAAGCATAGTCACGGCTCTGAGGCCATTTGAATGGGGTCTTATACTTGGGAGGAGCAGGGATGAGGCAGAACATAAGTTCTTCCTTGCTTGGGCAATGCCTCTCTCTGTATTTTAACATAGTCCTGTCGAACTTCCTACCCCTTGGGGGGTGTTGACAGGGAGTGTACTCACTGAAGGACATGTCGCAAGGCGGGAAATCATCGGCTGAATCAGTATTATTCATCTCAATTTGATGATGGGTATCAAAGTCCAATGATGGATTTGGTGGGGGGTTGGAATTGGGAACATCGCACCCCACCTTAGAGTAGGCCTCTGAATCTGATTGCCTGGTTGGTGGGACAGCTGTATTCTGCCATGCGCCCAATACATAGAACAATATGCAAAGCCCACTAACCCCCAGTATATATGTTAGACGTCTTCTCTTTGATTCCAGCTGATGATGATGTTTGGGAGATTCCTTCGCCATTTCCAGTTGCTACCAAAAACAACACCTTTACTACATAAGAATTCGTAGATTAATTAATACAATGAGATGAAGTGAGGGAGAAGACAACAGTACCTGACAAATATGGAGTAAGTGGCTATAGTAAGAGAGAACCAGAGAAATGTGATAAAGGGAAAGTTGAAAGTTGCATTATGATCAGAGGAGTAAGTACAAGAGGTTGGGATTTGAATATCAACTTACTGCACAACTGAGAAGTGAAGCAGCACGTACAACTTAGAGGAAGAAGAGGAGGAGCAGGTAAAAAGAGAAACAGAATCCCAGAAAAAAAAGGGAAGAGCAAGAGTAAGCGAGTGGATATGGTTAAAGTCCAAGAAGAGAGGAAAGGGGGGGAATAGGATTGAAAAAGAGGGATTTGAACAGGTCTTACTGTTTTTTAAGGGTGAGGAAGAAGACAAATTTGGAATGATGGTAGTTTACGAGCATTCACAGGAGACTGACCAGCCTCTTTTCCCTCTTCTCCATTTCCTTTACTCTGCTCCTTTGTTATTACTATTCTCAGCGTTAAATCCGGGTCTCTGTTTTTCCTTTCACACTTTTAGGCTGTCAACAACAAAGCGTTTGACAAGGAAAGAAGACAAGACAACAACCAAACTTAGAAATTTGAAATCTCATGTCAGGAGCCGTAGCTTTCTTTCGATCTTTAGCCTATTTACATCGTTTCTATATAAATTGCTCTAATTTTATAGAAAACTCCACTTTTCTTTTCCATCTTAAAATCTTACTTATGTCCAAAGAAAGAGCTACAGAGAAGATAGATTTTTGGGTGAAAACAATGTCGCATCAGATCCATTAATCGTATGCAAAAGAAAAGAATAGAGTCTAGTCAGTGGACAGAGGACATGATTCTTCCGAGTTGTTTTACGTCTACACCACATGATGTTAATTTTTATTCCCTTTGGATTTTGGGCAGCATCCCAATGCTTAATTTTCAAATAAAATTAACCAAAATAACAACGCCATCATGCTTTAAGGACATGGGCTGGGGAAATTGTGTTTTGAAAAGAGAAGATCCATGTGTTTGTTACTAATAGGCCCTTCAACAACAAAAAAAGTAAATGTTCTTGATTTCTACTAAATTAATTTAACTTTTCCGACCAATCATAGTATGTACCTCCAGCTAATTTCTTCCCATGATTCTGGAATTTCCAGCCATACACACTGTCAAATGGCAGATTTTGTAAATCACTTTATGCTCTTGTCCAACTTCTCAAATTTCAGCGCAATTGCATCATGGTTGTCGTTCTCACACACTTCAATGAGAGATTGTAGTGCCTTGGATACTAGTTCTTTTTTCTTGTCAATATAATCTCCCGGTTGCCCGGTAGTTGTATCACCAACCTCAAGAGAGCTGCAAAGGACCTTGAACCACTCCTCAAGAAATTGGGCTTTCTGTGAGAAAAACAAAGGAAAAGAAAAGGCATTCTTTATATTTCATCATCAATGGACAATATGCCATAAACCACCTTCGACAGTTCAATTCACCATTAACCAACAAAAGCACACTTCGGTGTTACCACAATTCACACGCACCATACAATAGTTAACACAAATCTCACAGTGAGGTGCCAGTAAAAACCAGCAAATTAATTGACAGAGAGAACAAAAGGAAATTCTTTGGCTTCCTTAGCTCTCCATTTTCCTCCTCAGCCTGTAACCCTAACATGCTATACCATGTCTATCTTGAGAAAATAGTGTCTCAAAATGATGATTAAGGTACATAAAACACACAAATGTGGAAAGCTTACTTTCAGAAGAAATTCTCTTAAGGGTTGGTCATCGGCGTCTGAAGCAAGGCTAAGCACATGCAACATGGTTGAGGTTACCTGTATGACAGGAACACGATGAAAAAAAGTCAAAACTGACGTAGAAAAGTTCAGACAGTTATCCAGCTGTATAAATCAGTTTCGTATTAAATTCCCATAATCCAAAATAAACTCAAACATTGAAAACTTATACTGAAGCCACCCACATTTTGGAAGAGTTATCCAGTATGCTCAAAATAAGTCAAGAGTCTGACCTGCTTCTCTAGTGCAAATTGATACTTGAAACATGATGGAGAGAGAATCTTATCAGAACCTCGACTCTCCAGTACATGCAGGACACCTTGGACAACATCCGGGAAAGATTTCCCATAGGCTGCAACAAATGAATTGAAAAAGTTAAAAAACAAACTTATCATCGAAATCCAACATCTTAAAAATCACATGCAGACACAGAACACAGTCATCTTCAAATAGTGCAAGCATGTAGGAACTGTAATTGCAGTGAGGAGCTCACCAACTGAACAACAGACAATATCAAACTTCAGTTAAACTAAATGTTCAATCTGTGACATTTTTCATGGCACATGTAAAAGGAAGCATGTCTACCACTCACCAAGTACTGAGGCTGGCACGGCCAAAGCAGAAGCAGCTTGTATTTTGATTTTAAAGTTAGAAGAATCGCGCAACAACAGCAACAGAACACTGAAAACAGATGGAGCCCTGCCAGAATGCAGGTGAGTGAATTTCATTTGGTAATTTAGAATAAGACAGTAATTCACAAAAAGAGTAACATAATTAGCAGAAGGGGATAAATGTTACTAAAGTAGCATAGTTATGCTAAACAAGCAAGCCATATTTGCAATATAAGACAAAACATGATTGACAGCATTGATTCAAGTAAACAAAAAGACCAATGGGACAAAATAAAGGTCTTTCCTGATACAAGTTGGATGAGACAGCTAGGCGGCAAGGGATAAAAGGTCTTGCTGAAACATTACTCCTCTGCAATTCTAATATAAAGTACAAGTACAAACAATTGGATACTGACTTAGCACTTCATTCTTAGATGTCATCTTACCAATCCATATCTTGCAAGGATAATGTTTCATTTAAAAAGAGGTTGCTCAGTGCGTAACAGACATTCCATTGGACCTGTTAAATGCACAGGAATGCTTAGTGGATAGCTTGAGAACAGATAGATAAAGTATGACTATTTTACTATTTCATTGCACTTGTCAAATGCTTCTTTTTTTCTACTAAAAGCATCATAACAAATATTTTTTACCTTAACATTTCCGGTTGTAACACAAGAAAGAAATGCCTGAATAATTCCCTCGATAAGATCTGGACCTTGGGCTGAATTTTGAGGGTAAGACTTCGTTGAATATCCCTGTCCACATTGCAGATTGCTGCTTGCTGGCAACATCTTGAACTTGTTCACTGATAAGCCTAAATAGCCTGCGGGCTGATCATGCATACCTGAAGAACTGTTAAAGTCGAAAATTCGAGAAAGATTTCCAAGAGCCCTCACAGCATTTGATTTAACCTGATACCCGATGAAAAGATATTTAACCATACAAATAATAAGAGTCATGTAAGGATTTTAATCTAACAGTTATCTATCAGCAACAATAAACTGAGAACCAGGTAGCAGCTATAGGTTAGCCCACGAAACAAAGGATTAACATATATATTAAAAGCCATCAAAGAGTGTGCAAATGTCAGTTTAATGTTTAAAGAACAGTGTATCATTGACTGCAAATATTTGGACATTAATCAAAGATATATACATAAAAAGGAGCACATATCAATATTGTTATACAAATTTGACCCTTAATCACTTGTCAGAAACAGTAATTATAGGAATTTTGGCATAACTGATAGAGATGATGGACCAATTAATTTACCTTGTCTCCATCTTTGGTTAGATGCAAAGCACACTCAGTTAAGACAATCAGTACTTCCTTGTTTGCTGTTGAGCCAACATCATAAAAAAAATGATTAATAGGACATCAATTGAAGATCTGTTAAATTAGTCAATTTAGCATAGTACTATGTTATGCTAAAGTGCACCTGCAGACATTGTCACAGGAAAGTCGTGCACAAAGAGACGTAAAGAATCACATATGTTTGCCATGGCCCAAGAGGCTGTTATTCGCACCTGAAATTAAAGGAATCCAGTTAGTTCGTATCAGTTGCATGAAAAATTGTAAAACCAAATGATAAATGATATTACCGAGACCAAGGGATCATGAGAATTGATCACAACAGCACGGATAAACTTGTCAAGGATCTCTGCACTAAAATTATTGAATTCCACAAGTTTTAGATGCATGATTAGCATTTAGTCAGGTAGAACATGTCAATGAGAATTCCAAACATATTAACAAGCCAGAAAAAATTAACCTCTGAACAATTTGCCGAAAACAAGATATCACGCCTATAGCTCGACAGGCAGCAGATCTAACAGAAGGAACCTCATCATGAAAAGCAGTATTAACCTACAAAGATTTTGCAGTTGTAATAACAAAACTGAGTAGGGAAAACAAGAACATAATTCCGTTCCACTAAAATATAAGCCAAGTAAACTTGAAGTATAAGCTTTGTTGAAACTTACCAAAGAAGAAACAACAAAATCCTGTTTCTCCTTGGTGAGAGAGAAGAATACAGAAGAAGTAATACCCGCGAAGCAAGTAATCGATGCTGTCCTCACCTTCCAGGAAAAAGAAAAAAATAAAATAAAAATTAAATGTTTAAGTTATGTATATCGGAAAGAGAAACTACATATGTAATGGTTAATATCATTTAAATGTTATATTTGTCTTGAACTTAGGCCAAGAAACCAGCGAAGCTTCCATCAATCCATGATAAAACTGAATCAGTGGTCAACTTAATTAATTCATAGCAAAGATATTTATTTTTTATGATTGAAGTTGTTATAACAGAATTAGGTTTGGATATAAAAATCAATTTGATGATGACTAAACATGGCTTTACAGCTGCTCCCACTCCAACAATTTCCAATTTTCTAACTCAACCAAATACCAAACAAAAAGAATTTTCCAAAAAGAAAACATAGTTCCAGGAACAAAAAATCTTACATTTGTGATATGGTTAACAGTTGACTAACTGTATTCAACAGATGGAAAAATCTCATAATGGGAAAGCAGTTTGCAAAAAGAAATTTCTAAAATCTGAAATAAGGTTTCAAAGAAAGGAACCCATTTGTTCCCAATATAATAATTAATTGGTTTAACCTGTTGAGAGCTTTCCATGGCTCATCCCACGTCTCTTTAATAACAATATATAAGCAAACAGTAAGCACGTCTCCCAGTGCAATGTATCTCTTCTTTGCTAGTCCCAAACACACACACAGGTATCAAAACAAAAAGAAGAAACACCATGTAATCTTCCAAATAACAGATCTGAGTGACCCATGAAAACAAAATATATCGTGAGAGTTAATGTTGTTAAAGAATTTCTAACCAACCATGCCTGAAGTGTGCCATAATACTGAAGGCAAGTAGTTTTCTATAGTCTTGGACCATTGCTCAATTCCTGAACGCAATGGTATTGATTCTTCATCAGTATCTTTGTCACTCCCAGGTTCATATGAAGGAGCAGATGACACTCTTTTCGGTCTTATGCAATTAGATGTAAATGGTGTATCCAAAGATTGATCATATAAATGACCTTCAGTTCCTCTAAATTCAGAAACTGCACGAAGGTATTCATCCAAAACCTACAGCAAGAAAGTAAGGATTTTGTGGGCCAAGAAATTTAGGTATTGCATATTTCAAAAGAAAATCCAGCTAGCAAAGCACTAGGCGTAAAAAGATAACCATAAGTATCTTTTTCCACAAGGAGAGAACAAGATTAGACAAGAACCAAGTCATGAATATGATTTAATTTGAATATTAAGCATGTAATTTAACATATACATTTATATCCAGGCAACTGAAATACATCCTTATTTCACAAACTGTTACATGGTTAAAGCGTCACTAGCAATGGCCAAATTCCACAAATTTCTTACTTTTATAGCTGCTGTTATGATCTTTTCCCCCATATACACAGCATTTTCCCCCATTTGTTCACTGCATGTCCATGTATGTTTATCTGAAATAGCGACATCCAATATCTTGGAGACTATGGCTGAAATTTGATCCCAGCAGGTAAATGCTATAGTTGGATAATTGTGTATCGCTGCTCTAAGGGCCTGGAAAAAATAATAAATGAAGAAGGCTTTCTCAAACTACAGTCATGAAACAAACATAATGACAGCAGAATCTGAGACTAAGAACATTTTGCAACTTCATATCTAATCATATAATGACTTGAGGATTTGAGGAAGTGCCAGAAAAGTGGCACTGAAACTGGAATCACAGGCAAAACAAGATATTGAACCAACATTACGGAAACTGAGATTCACAGTAAAAGAATTCACTTAGAACAAGAAAACACTGGATTTTATTATTATATTGATTTGCCTAGGACCTACTCCTCCATGCTTCTGCAGACTGAAGAACCTTGCATACAGGCACTATAAACCAAGAACACAAGTGTCTCATCCAGCAAACCAAAGAAATATAACATAGAAAAAAATACAAGAAAAGACATGTCTAGGGAAAACAGAATCATGATTAACAAAGTTCAAACTCGTTGGCAAGCTTATCCAATCTACAAAATCGGAACAATTAAGACTTGTATATTAAATTACCTGGAGTGTCTCAAAGCATATTGTTGGGGAGTTTAATTGTTTGGAATATTGAAGAAGTGTTGAAAGCAGGTTTGATCTTTTCTTAGCCTCTACGACACCTGGAAAAAGGCTTGAAAAGATTTATGAGACCAAGTTAAAGAATGATAAAATATACGTGAAGTTTTTCCAAATCAACAAAGCTTGTGTCTTGAATACAAGTGAAAGCATCAACCAGATATTACAAGATAGGAATAGTGAAGGATCAACGAGAAAATGAAAATTGATGAAGGGAAGTTTTATGGAATAAGCCATGTAAATATATGAGAATTTTGAGCATATGCCTGACTGAAATCAAGATAAGTTGACATTTTTGTGAAATCCTAACTTGAATTGTTTCATGTGTATAATTGTAAGGTGATCATATATGTGCTCACCAGCACATTTACAGCAATGAAGTAAATGTCCAGTAACACTACATATCTAAGAGACAAACAATGCAAGTGAAATGCACTAATGATAGCGAACAAAAGAGTAATAAAAGCCTGTTCTTTTTTCGCTATTGTTTTTTATTTTTTATTTTCGTTTTCAAATTCAATAAAATTTTATTTTTTTGAGCATATGATTTCAGTTTTTGTTTTTATTTCTTTCAATTTGCATAATTTATACAAACCCTCAAAACTAAATTGTCTTTTTTTATAATTTGAATCACTATCAACTAAATATTTATTATTTAATTATTTAATATTAATTACTAAAATAATTATGACTAATATAATTTAATTATTTATTTTATTTTACAATTATTTAAAATTTTAGAATTTTATTTTGAAATAATACATATTTTTAAATTTGATAATTGTTTAATAAATTATTTTAATTTTAAATTTCTTGAAATACATAATTGATTTTAATAATTAAAATATAAATTAACAAGTAAATATTAGTTTATAAATAAAATTACCTATTTACTCATTTATTTTAATAAAATCAAATAGATATTATATAACAATTTAAATAAAATTATTTAATTAAGTTATAAAATTAATTTTATGTAATATTTAATTATTACCAGTAATCAACATATATGTTCATTAGTGTTAATAACTAAACAAGTTTTTTTTACTTTTGTTTGAAAGAAAAAGAAATGAAAATCAAAAACCAAAATAAAAAAATAGAAATGAAATCAAACTGCCTTTAAATTTAACCTGTTGAGCTTTCTTCTTGGAGCATATCTTTGATTTGTGGCATGGGAGGTGATGTAGATAGAGCTGCCGTCAAGCAATTCAAAGTAGACACCTACACAAAGAAAGTGAAGTCATATCAGTACTAACATGACACTCACTATTATCTATTACATGTCTATCCAGCCTCCAACTAGCTCGCCAGCCTCCAACCTCCACCAGCTAGCAGGCGTAAGAGGGAGAAAAAGAAAGATTTATGTCCATGTATCATGTACAAGTAAAACTAACCAGGAAACCAGTTTGATCACTTTTAAGTAAAGATTGAAGTTCTGTCCTTGATAATAGGGATTTAACAACTGTTGGCAATAAATCTCCAGGCATTCGTGGATATCTGTTGAATGATTGCCAGGAAAATAGATAAAAAATATTTATGTATACATAGATAAAAGATGAAAGGAGAGAAGGAAAGGAAAAGAATATCCTAATGTGAGCATAATTAAAAAAAATTAAGATCATCCTAACATATTCAAATTAATTAAAGTTTATAACATTGGCCAAGAGTTGGAAACACAGCAACTACAATAGGTGTCTGATTGCATGGCGGAGCATTAAGTTAAAACTCAACAGCATTAGTCAGACTATTTCTAGTCAACATTTTCCAGAAAATATTTTAAACCCAGGAACTATGATTCAGACCGTATGAATAACCACAAAATCATTGTAACGTATCCAAAAACTTGATCAAAGGATCAGGATCCCCTTTCAACAAATACTTAGCAACCATTTGACCAATCTCTTTCTTTCCCACATCATTGAACACTGCAGCATAACATAAAAAGAAAACATAGAAACGATCTTCTGAATGTAAGATTACAACACTTGCAGGTAATTTTCTAACAAATTTGGTTTTAATAATTAAAATATAAATTAACAAATAAATATTAGTTTTAAATTAACAAATAAATATTAGTTTATAAACTGAGACCGCAGGTTCTCAATCATCCAGCAAGGAGAGGACTTGGGGGTAACAAAGATCCATCAAATACAACACAAATCATAAGCTCAGGGAAATGATGGATCATACTAAAACGTCTAAAAGAACAAACACAAGATAACTATAAGAAGTAAGATTCATACGGTGTAGAAGATATCAAAAGTGTGAGAATCTTGAACAAGGATGTCACCAATCTACTGTGCGTCTCATGCTGGATTAGATGCAGAATACCTACATGTGCAATAACACTGTGACAGTTTATATAACAACTAAATGAAGCTCCTGAAAGTTAAAATCGTGAGGGATAATTTATAGTAAACAATTAAGGTTCCTTCTTGGTACCGGTATGAAGTTGGACCAGTATCTGTCCAAGGGAGTTTGAAAGTGATACATAAGATCCCAATTTTGTAGATTCCCTGTACTCTGCTACTTGCAAAAAGACAGATGAAGGCCCGTTAAGCATAACTGCAAGAGTTGATGCAGATGCGATCCTTGCCTAGGCACCAAAGCAGCAAAGTAGGCTACACTATAAATACGATAACTTATAACATAGCAATAACTAAGCATTTTTTTAGTTGAAAAGATTTTCAATCACCAGAAAAGTGCCTAGAGTGGACGAAAGAATAGGAATTTAGAAAGGAACAAAACTTTTGGCCTATTTAAACCTTTGCTATCTAAATGAAGTTTCATAGTTGTAACTTTAGTGTTTACTTTTTGTTGGCACTGCTGTGGTCAGCATTTAGAAACAACAAAGGTTCACATGTAAGTGAACTGAAGCAACGACCAAACGACTTTCCTTCCTTCATTTTCCTATATCATCTAGTGGGCCAAGAGGAATCAAGGGTGTATACCTTTTCTTTACATTATCACTGAAACCGAGCAGAATAAAGACCCTCCCTTAACTTTTCCTAAGACTTTTGTCTCTTATATCATACCCCAATAATAGACTGGAGTACAGTGCAATCTTGAAAAACTAGCACAAAAGCAAGTACCTTCAAGCTAGGATCAAACAACAAGCATGTCATCAAAGTTGCATCAAAGGTCCTGCAAAAAACCAACAGAAAGAAGATGAATTAAAGGATAAAAAAATCCAGGAATTGGAAAAAATTGAATATAGTCCAGGCAAGCAAAATGCTTTTTAGAGAGTTAGAGAAAAAGCTTCCACCTTAGTTGTAATACATCACTGACTGGCAAAATCATTGTCCACAGGCTAGTAAATGATTTGGGGTCAGCTTCGCAAAGATCCTTATGCAAAAAATGACAAAGTTGATTAATCTTAATATGAAAAGTGCATAAACAGCTAGTCATCACAAGGATTTATCATAGAATTTGTTGATTCAAAATTATGTGATAAACCAGAAAGGAAAATCCAATAAACTTGGGCAACATTATGAGAAGCAACATTTTTTGTAATATAAACCAGAAAGGAAAATCCAGTAAACTTAGGTTTATGAGAGGCAACAATCAAACAAAAATGAAAATTTGCCCAGCATATGCATATTAGAAGGCATTCCATTAACAAGTAGTCGCATGTGACAGAATGCTTAATTGAAAGAAAACTATTACCACGAAGACCATTCCCAGAAGAAAAAAAAATAGCCACTAATCCTTTCCATAATAAAAAATAACTGGAAAAATGTACCTGTATGCAAACAATGGCAACAACTCTAACATTAGAGCTTTTCAAGCTATCATGATCTCTAACTGATCCATCACTGTCACTGTACTCTGAGTCAGATGACAAAAATTCGGAAACAGAGCTTTCATGGTCTGAGCAACAATTAGAATTCTGAGATGTAGATTGTTTCATAACTAAGCTGTCCTTTTTGCGCAGATGTGGAGGTCTATATGGAGCATGATCTTTCATGATAGGCTCTTCTGAAGCTAACTTAGGACTCATTCCCGGAATTTGCTTGTCTTTGTGACCAGAACATGCATGTTGCATTCTACTTGTAAGCCCATACCTGAAGAACATTTTCAAAACCGCGACAAAACTAGACACCTATAACAGTGAAAAATTCTGTAAGCAAAAAGAAGGGACATATATTAACAGAGTTTTTGTCAACTTGGCTTGCAACTTAAAACAGAGACAGATAAACGTACATGTTCAGAAACTGGAACTTTATGAACTGCAAGAACCACATGCAGACAATTAAGAAGAGAAAAATAAAACCTGAAAAGCAACACCAACAGGATCAAATCCCAAAACATTTTAACATCCAAAGAATCCTAGGTTGGTAACTATAAGCATACACATGTTAAACAGTATCAAGGCATACCTCGACATAATCATGTCTTCAACAAGGCAGTTATTAGATCCCACGACATCCATCACTTTCCTAAGCACCTAATTGACAATTGTTAAGGCTAAGAGCACTGGTTTTACAAGCGTGAATCATCACAAGAGCAAATGAGGAAGCCTACCTCGATTGTGGACTGCCATGTGTCCGAAGGAAACAAGGATCCATCTCTAGTGAATGCATCACCAAGCATAGTAAATGTGACATTCAAAACTTCCCATAAATTACTGTATCCAGAGCCTAGGCTGGTACTGGAACAAGACGTGCCAATCAATTGTGAATGAGAGCATTTTACAATGTGGATAAGGAAGTTCACAAGCTCAGTATTATCTGCAACCGAACCTGATTGTCGATAAACATCAACAAGATGCCTGAAAAAAAGGCGGAAATGGAGGAAAAGCAAACTTTTTATCCAATTGTGTTTCAAACACGTTGATGTCATTTAGAAGAGAACGAAACCCAATTTATCGTTAATGGGTCAATCTAACTGCATTCATTTCACACAAAAAAAACCTGATAGTGTTGATGCACTGGACAGCGGGTCTAGTTGCAGAAGCGTCACCGCCAGCATTGTCTACCAATATTTGCAATATGTTTCGGAAAGAGTGGAGGATCAGACTCCAAGAAGATGAATTTAAATGAAGAGAAACACGCCGACGACGACATACATCGTGCATCTGAAACAAATACCAAATAATGGAATATTTTAGGAAACACAAAGAACATAATCACATAATAAAGGCACAAGAAGGAAGTTAAGTACCAGTCGCGAAATTTGGACATAATCAGATAATAAGGGAACTGGCTCATATCGTTGACGACAATTTGCTGTCAACTCCAGGAGGAATAACAAATCGGAAGTAACCTAAAAACCCAACCATAAAAGTAATAAAATTTGCCAAGATTGAAGCTTAGTGACAACAACAACAAAAAAGGGAAAGGGAAAGGGAGATAAAAAGAAGTAGTGTCCTTACTTCGTGAGGAGGAAGGTCGGGAGCCGCGGAGATGAGGGTGTCGGAATGAGAGAAGATGAGATTGTGGAGAAGATGTGATGGTGTTTTGGATTCTGATTTTGGACTGCTCGTTAATGTCTCATCTCTTAGTGTAAGAAACGCAGTCCTCCATGTCCGGATTGCGGACGTGGACGCCATATTGAACTGAAATTCCTCCTCCAACTAGTTAAAGCGCCTTCACATGTTCACCTGTTGTCACTTGTCACTACCGTACTCTACCCAACATCGGGCAGCCTCGGAGTTTTTGATGTGGTACTGGTTATTTTATTTCTAAGTTATTTATTTTTCTCGCTGTTATAAGCTAATCACACCCTCTTCTTCTTCGTCTTCAATCTGTGTCTCAACTGTACATTCTGTCAACCAAGTCTTTCCTCCCCTTCACTTTTCTCTCCATCTCAAATTTCATTCACAGTTCTGTAGCTTGACCAACGAAGAGAGTTTAAAACTTTAAATACAAAATTTATTTATAAAAAAACAATTTAAAACTAACAAAATTACCTCCATCCTCTTGTGTGGTCTCTTTCTCATTTTACTCTCTCTCTCTTCTCTTAACCTAGCGTCCCGACCCAACCCCAGCATCGTCTCCAATCTCCCTCACCCAAACAGCACCGTAATCGTCGGCCACCACTACCCTGCGTAGATGTTAACCCGGACCGGTCATCAAATCATAGGCTTTATTAATTACCGGTTTGACTGGTTCAACCGGTTCAAACATTAGTTGATGTGACATCATGATTATGCAATAATTATATTTAATTATATATAATATTAATAATATTAAAAAAAAAATACAAAAATATATCAAAAATAAACAAAAAAACTAAAAATTTTATTAAACCAGTGGTTAGATCGGTCCGACTGATTAATTGATTGATTTTTACCGATTCTCACTGGTTCAATTAAGAACTGATTTTTAAGGATAAACCGGACCCGATAGCTGACCGGTTACCAGTTGAACAGGTTAGACCGACCGGTCTAGTTCGATTTTTAAAACAAAGCCTGTTTCTTTCACGTAGTGTATGGTTGTTGTCTCCGTCAATGGTGACAAACGACAAGATAAAAAAATCATGTTCTTCTGCGTGATTGGTTTATGTTTTAATTAGTTTTTGTTCAAAAAAAATCATGTTCTTTGAGTGATTGGTTTTTGTCTTAATTAATTTTTGCTCTATCATTAGATGAAAAAAAATGAATTTTTTGTCCTTCTAAATTTGAACGACAAAAATTCTTATCTTCATTTCCGAAATAAAATACATAAATAACTTCCAGAAATACTTCTTTTCTTATATAAGCAATTTTATTATTATTATTATTATTGTTAATTATTGTTATTATTATTATTAATTATTATTATAAATTTTGTACTTATTATTATTATTATTATACAAAATTTATTATTATTATTATTAATTATTGTTATAAATTTTATATTTATTATTATTCTTATTATTAATAATATTATTAATTTTATTAATTTATTATACTAAATTAATTATCTTATTATTATTATTATTAATTTATCATACTAAATTAATTATTATTATTATTATTATCATTATCATTATTATTATTATTATAAATTTTGTACTTATTATTATTATTGCTATTATTATTATTATTAATTATTTAAATTTTGTACTTATTATTTTTTATTATTATTATTATTATTATTATTATTATACAATATTAATTTTCTTATTATTGTTTTATTATCATTATTATACATAATTAATTTTCTTATTATTATTGTGATTATTAAATTCTTTATTATTATTAATTTTCTTCCTCTTCTTCTATTATTATTATCTGAAATTAATTTCTTATTGTTATTGTTGTTATTATTATTATTATTTGTTAACTTTTTACTAATAAAATTATTCATTTTAAAATAATCAATGAATTACATATTTCCAATTATATTATCTTGTAGGGGTACTTTAGTTATTGAGACTATTTTTTATATTCTATCAACTGCAATCAAACACATTTTTATCCTCCAGACGAATACAGTTTTATCTATTTTATCTATCACAACCAAACACCTCACTGTCTCTAATTTTTGTTCTGTTTTGTCTCTAAATTTTTGTTTTGTTTCGTCTCAGCATATGTGGATGTTCTCAAACCCAATTGTAGTGTACCAAAAACATGAGTTCCCTCTTTGATGAACACCTTTGTCAAATTATGCATACCGGAAGCCTTGCCAGGGGAAGAGGTATCAGAGCATACGAAGTATAGACATATGGGGTTTGTTGTTTATAAATGGACACATGCAAAGTCCTTAGGCAAAACTTTAAAATTGAAACATAACATTTTGCGACTTAGTTGAAAAAACATGAAATTGAGATTGTACGATACTTTGATACCAGACTTGTTATCCCTTTTACGGGTTTCTTGATACAATATTTTTCCTTGCTTAAGCTTGCTCTCCAAACCACCTATTAGGCTAGGTTTTTATTTCATAAGTGAGCCCTTATATAATGGACCTTAGGTAATAATCTAGTTTTTAAATCCTTGGATCTATAATTTCTTCCATATTTCCTTTCCTTAAGTGGAATCCCCTTTCTCTCTTGAACCAATAATTTAGTAAGATGTACTTATAGTGTGATGAGAGGAATAACATCAAGAGTAGATGACCCAAAATGAGATTAATTTAAAAGAGAGATGTGAAAGCTATTTTAATGTTTGAAGAATTTATTTTTTTGAACTCAAGGTTAACTATCATATTTTAAGTTGCTTCAGTGTTATTCAAAACCTCTTTATTGAACTATAGGACACTAGATTCATTAGAGGTATTATCTACACCAACTTGGGATGTTCGAGTTGATTCTTGCAACATTTGATTGTCTAAAATCATTAGCTCAAAAAATTCCTTAGGTTTGCTAATGTAGCTTGCAATGAGGCTTAAACCATTTGTGAACTAACATTCAAGGCGTATATTATGGATACTAATCCAATTATTCTTGCATAAATTTATTCAAACCAATTCTTGGTTTCCACAATTGTAAAAAATGTGGCATGTTATTGAAAGGCTAGGGGCTAACTTTAAGGACTTCCTGAACACTTATACTAGATAATATTCTAAAGAAAAATAGGTTTTCCTTAGTTTGGAGTACTTTATCAACTCATTTGCCTTTGTAGTATTTAGTTACCTAAATATTGAAAACAAAAAAATGTGGACGTTTCCCCAAAAAGAAACCAACTAGAGTGGGAGAATATTTTACCAATCTATATGCTCGAACAATGTCTCTATTTTTTAGAACAGGGTCCGGTTTTTTCCTCATATTGACGATCAAGCGATGGCAAGTTTGGCGGGCGCGGTTGCAGGTGCGGAAATTCGAGATGTTATTTTCAATATGAAGCTGATGAAGGCTCTAGGTCCCGATAGAATTTCTCCTATCTGTTTCCAAAAATGTTGGGGTGTAATTGGCACATCTGTTTACAACTTAGTGCGGGACATATTTAGATCTCAAACTATTCCAAAAGAGTTGATTGAAACTTTCCTAGTGCTTATCTCAAGGATAGAGAATGCAATCACTATTAAGATGTTTCGTCATATCAATCTATGTAATGTTATTTACAAGACAATTTCCAAGTGATAGTCAACCGCTTAAAAGGAGTCCTTCTCTCGATTATTGGCCCAGTGAAAACAAGTTTTGTACCTGGACGACACATTACGAACAATATTATCCTTGCCTAAGAAGTTATTCATTTTCTACGGTGATGAACTAGGCACAAGGGATTTATGGCATTCAAGGTGGAATTAGAGAAAGCATATGACATGCTTTCATAGGATTTTATACATGACACCTTACGGCAAGTGAGACTTCTGATGGATTTGATAAATTTGTCCACAGAGTATGTGACGTCATCCAATATGCACGTTTTAATTAACGGTGAAGCCTTTGATTCTTTTGTCCCAGTTAAAGGTATTTGACAAAGTGATCCAATATCATCGTATCACTTTGTCTTTTGTATTGAAAAACTTAAGCAAGACATAGTTCAAGCGGTGGTGCATGAACAGTGGACTTTTTTTCGATTTAACAATAAAAGCCCTCCTATCTCTTATCTGTTTTTTGCGGATGATTTGTTACTTTTTGCTGAAGCTTCTAAGGCACAAGTCTGTATAATTTAGAAGGTAGTGGAGGATTTCTGTATTCAATCAGGGCTAAGAATTAACGATGTTAAAATTGTAGTATTTTTTTCACGAAATGTGTCAAAGTAAGCAAAAATTACAATGTCTCACCAGCTAGGCTTTTAGGCCACAGAAGATCTAGACCGATACTGTAGCCCCCCTTACCGCAGGGTACGCACCGGGACGCCCGTAGATCATTCCGATACATAACCCACGATGAGGGTGCACTACGATCAATCAATTCTATAATCCACATGGCATCAATATAATAAAACCGCAATAACAAAATCACCATATTTTAAACCTTAATGCTTGTTCTCATTTCATAATATCAAACAGAAGTATAGACCAGTTTATCAGTTCCCTACAGTCTAAACACAATACTCCCAAAAAGGAAGCTGGTACAAAAGTCTATACTATGCTATCTTCAAAAATCAATCCCAGCTGACCGACCTGTGTGCCATCGCTTCTCTTGCCACACGCACACACGGCAGGAGAAGTCTAACTCTGGAGCTAGGAGTCTAATCTATCAATCCTGAAAAATAATTGCAATTTTGGGTGAGTTTGCGAACTCAATGAGAAACCATCATCGATGGTTCACTCAATTCATGCATTATACAAATCGCGTACAGCACGTCACAGTAACATTCAAAACCTCTTATAACAGTTGATAGAATACAGACAATTCGCAATTCAGTTATCACAATCGTATCATGCAATGCATATGTGACTCTTTTCCAATTTGTTTCAGTGTTGTGACCGAGCGCTTATTCAGTGACAGTATTCAGTGGACGCGTCAGGGAGTAGGAGAGCCCTCATGAAGGATACACTAACTCCCCTCGAGCTCAAGGCTCGGTACAGTGACAGTGTTCGAGCTCAAAGCTCTTCTCAGTAATAGTAGCGACTCAGGTCACAACATTCATTATCTGTTCATGCAATTATGCATGTCATGCCTATGCCTAGTAAATCACAGTCATATGGCTGTAATAGCCCATTTATCATAATTTCTCATAATCATGTAGCAGTCAAATCCAATTTATCAAAAGCATGCACTTCGGTCCTAAGCATTCACATACTCATACAATGCACATTTGCAAACAGTTCACATAGAGCATTTTATCAATCAGAAATTGAGGAACTAACTAGGTTACTCACCTGTAACTTCCGAGCTACTGCCTGGAAGTCCCAGCAATGTCTGTAGAATGACGATCCAACGGTGCCTCTATAACAGTTAAATAGTTACCCATTACTAAATGCTAAGTCAAAACAATTCAGTGCTGCATATGTTTAATGAAAACATGTACGATGCATATTCATGATTTTCCGGCGCTAAAACCCAATTTTGCTATCTCTTGCCTCATAAACACAATTCACTATTCACTAGATCAAGAGTATCCATTAATTTCATAAGTCTCTAATTTAAACTTCAATTATCAAGAATTATCCTTAGGTTGCAATAGGAAACCATAATCGACTTTCTTTCAGTGATTGAGACCATACTAAATTAAATTCTAATTCTCATTCATTTCCTCAATTGTAGATCTGTAGCGCCCCCTCACCGTAGGGTACACATTGGGATGCCCGACGTGTATCCCACGATAAAGGTGCACTACCAGAACAGTTCTACTAATATCCACATGGCATCGCAGTAGTTAAATCACAATATAACAGAAATCAGTAAATTAAAAATCCAAAATGATAATCATTTTATACAGTCATCCAATGATAGAATAGACCAGTCTATCAGTCTCCTAACAAAACCAAAAAGGAAACTGATACAAACATCTATCCTAGGTCATCCTCCAAACGCTAACCCGGTGACCGAATTGTGCCATCGTCTCTTGCAAAGCAGCTCGCGGCGGCAGAAAAGAATATCTTGAGCTAGGAGTCTACTCTATCAGTCCTGAAAAATATGATGCAATTTTGGGTGAGTTTGCGAACTCAGTGAGAAACCATCATCGATAGTTCACTCAAATTATGCATTACGCGTCTGCAGACAAAATTCGATAAGATCAATTAATAGTATCATATACAATTTCTGATGAGTCTATACCGGTTCTGAGATCGATATCATATACAACAGTTTACAGTGATAGACAATTTACAGTATACAATTCACAGTGATAACCACTTACAGTAGCATGTAACACTTTACAATATCACATCACAGTCTACAGTCAATCATGTCATCACGTAATCAGTCAATGTCACAATTCAGTCAGTCAAATGTATGTAATGCATATGAGACTCTTTTCCAGTTATTCAGTGTCGTGCCCAAGTGCTCGATCAAGATTGATGAAGGACGCGTCGAGGATAAATCCCCCTGCTATGCCCGTCGATCTGATGTTCGAGCTCGAAGCTCTTTTCAGTGATTTTAGCAACTTGGGACACATTCCATTATCTGATCATGCATTTATGCATGCAAATGCAAATCTTTCGATAATTCGGTGTTCGATAATTCAAGATTCATGAGTTCAAGAGTTGGCTAAAAGCTTTGAATTCAAGATTGAAGAGTTCAAGAGTTGGCTAAAAGCTTTCAGTAATTCAGTATTCAGTAGTTCAGTAGTTGGCTAAAAGCCCAGTATTACAGTTCTCAGTATCACTCAGTAATCCAATCCACTACAGTAATCGTATGCGAATCGGTCACATATGTTCCAGTAATAATACAATTCACTCTCATACATTTCCAATGGTCTAGTCCAATACAGTGAGAGCATACAGTTTGATCATGTATATTTCAATAGTCATACAATTTCGATGGGATGTAACATTCCGTTCGATCAAAGAAAAGCATACAATTCAATCACATTCATTTCAAGAATCGACAAGAATTCATACAGAGAGCACTTAGACAATCGGTAATTTGAGGAACCAACTAGGTTACTCAATTTGTTACTTCCGAGCTCTTGCTCGAAGTCCCAAAGAAAGTCCGTGGAATGACGATCCAACAATTGCCTCTATAATGATTAAATCTGATCCATTACTAATTGCCCAATTGATCAATACAAGAATGCATATGTCTCAGTGAAATGATGTACAATGCATGTTCACGATTTCCGGTGCTAAATCCCAATTTCGATACCTTTAGCCCAATTCCATTTTCTCACTCAATTTCTTAACAAAACTGATCCAGTCCTATGATTCAGTCCAATCTCCTATATTCATACTTCCTATAACAATTTCCTATCCATTTGGTCAAAACCTCTATTGCAATCTCCAATTAAAACTTCGATAGTCTCAATTTGACACTTATGTCACACTATGAATCACAATTGACCTTAATCTCTATAATTCAATACCATTTAAATCAAATCTAGTTCCCATAATTATTCTCAGTTGTAGACCTCTTTTCCTATTTCATAACAAATCTGGAATTACCTCAATTGGAGGTCTACACCAAAAGATATGCCCAATAAACCATAATTTAAGCCAATGAAATAGTTCCTCGCCGCGACGAAAGAGGCACGCTCGCCGCGGCTTGAAACACGCTCGCCGCGGCGTGCGTCTCCTTTGCGGCTCGCCGCGACGTTAGCCATAGGTTCGTCGCGACGAAGCCCTAACGCTTCGATGCTCGTCGCGACGTGCGAAGACCAGGTCGTCTTCTCCGATCTATTTCCGCCATCCGCCATTAATACACATACCAACCTCCATTAAACACTCTATCTACTCAAACAAACCCCATAAATGCCATAAATACTCAAATGACCAGTAATAACAACATTAAAGCCAACAAAACTTACCAATCGACGATAAATCCCAAATCTCAAAATCGCCGTAACCCTAACTTCCTCAAATCACCGATTAACACTCTCCAAATCTCTCAATCCTTCATCAATCACAATAAATCAGTTGGCTAAGCACAATAGAAGGGAAAACCAAAGGGAGAAATAGCAAGACTCACCAATGGGGAGGGATCGTCGAACGCCGAAGGGGAAGGAGAAGAGAAACGATGAAATGCTTGAACCTTTTCCCCCAAAATCTCAACCCTAGCTATTTATAGACCTGGGTCTCCATATCAGTCTAAATTTCAGTCTCAAAATTTCAATGGCTCAACATATTTATTTCCTATCAGTCAAATTCTAATTTTTCCATCGCCATCGGACAGTTCTTTCAGTACTATACAGTCAATCGGTCAGTCACCCAAAAATTTCCGGTCCGGGCATTTTCTCCCGAATTTCACGAAAATTTCCTATAAGCCTCTATAAATTACCAATCACTCATAAACAGTATTAAATCAGTCAATTACACTCAATTACTCTAATTTCTCAATCAGTCCCCCACAATCCAGTCAGTTTCCAGTCAATTCTAATTTACAATTAAATACCGGAAAATCATGAATGCATGTACCTATGAATATATGCATATGCGGTAGACCAGTTCCTCTATGATTAGAGGCCAGTAGCATGCTCAGTCAGTGTATGCAGTGAAATCCTATCAGTCCGTCCCAAAATTACCATTATACCCTTAATGACAGTAACGGGATGTTACAAGATCTCTTTCTCTAGTTCCTAACGAATCAAGGATCACTTCAATTGAAGGTCTATACCATAAATTATGCCCCAAAAACCAAACTGTTTCACTTCAGAAAACTGTCCCTCGCCGCGACCAAGGATCCCACGTCGCGACGTAAATCGACGGGCTCGTCGCGACGTACCGCTCTGCTCGTCGCAACGAAGACCTAATTCGCTCGTCGCGACGAGCGCGCTCGTCCCGGCGAGTATGCATTTACTCGTCGCGGCGAGGCTGCTCTCAGGCGTCGCGACGTGCGGCTCCACCGTCTTCTCCGATCAACTTTTCATCCTTTCTCTCTCTAAAAACCAGTATTAATAACTCTCAACTACCCATTTTTACATAATAAATACCATAAATGCATCAAACAACTATAAATAACAACATTAAAGCCATTAAACTTACCAAATTGAAGCTCAAATCCTTAAACCCTAAATCTCCGAAAAATCTCTCAAACCTCTAACAACCACGGTGGTTTACCATAGCCATTCCAAACATCATCCTCTCCAAGAATCCTAACAGATATTCAACCACAATGAAGGAGAAACAAGCAAGAATCTCCAAGGGGAAAAATCGAAATCGTCAAAGGGAAGAGAAGAGTCGTGCCCTAGGGGAAGAGAAGATGATCTTTTGTAATATTTAAACACTAAGGTACATAAAGGTTGATTTAAACCTATAGATCATAGTCCCCAATTATTTTAATTTCAGTCTCTAAATTTCAATGGCTCAATATTTTTATTCCTAACAGCACAAATCTAATTTTCCATACCATTTGCCCATCAATTTCGGAACCGGAATCTAATTTATCAGTCTCTAAGTCATTTTTTCGGTCCGGACCCAAAACTCTAAAAATTCTAGAAAAATTCATATAAATCCTCAAAAATATAAAACACAAGATTCTATACTCCAATTTCAATTTCCAAATCCCAAAGATTCAATTCTCACTCCAATTCAACTATACAAACCCAATTATTCCATAATTTCAATTAAATCGAAGTCAAACCTAATTAACTCAAATTCACCAATCATGCTCACAATTAAATACCGAAAAATATCATGAATGCATGTACCTATAAATGCACGTGCAGACAATTTATTCCTCTATAATTAGAGGTCAATGAATGATCAATTAATAAAATGCAGTATGCAATCCTACCTAGTCTCAATTTATCAATATGCCCATCACATCGATAACGGGATGTTACAGATACTTAGGCATGTCGATTCTGTATGAGCAGATTACTAGGAGAATATATGCATGCATTTAAGAGAAAATGCATAAACGATTTTTGGGTTGGACCGCTTTTAGCCTTTCATTGGCAAGTTGTGTAATGTTGGCCAAGAAGGTGTTACAAGGCCTTCCTTATTTTGCCATGCAAATGATTAAATTGCCCTATTACCTTTGTGATAAGAATGAGCAGCATGTTTGTCAATTTATCTAGGGCTCATGCACTACTAATCGTAAGCTCAGCTTAGTCGCATGGGATGGTCTGTGTCGTTGTAAAGAAAATGGAGGTTTTAGGGGTTAGGAAGCTTTGAGTGATAAATGAAGCATTCCTTATGAAAGCTTGATAGTAGTTAATTCATTTCACTGACAAGATATGGGTTAAGGCATTAATGGTGAAATATGAAATTTAGGACACTGTGTCCTCATTGATAAAAAGGTCAGGCTTGCCTTTTTGAAAAGAGGTCAGATCTTTGTGTGGTTAACTCTTTGCTGGCCTCGCTTGGACGATCGGTAATGGCAACATTGCTCAATTCTGGACTGATAGATGGTCGATCAATAAGCGCCCTCTAGCGGATTTTATGATTAATGGCATTCTAGAGAGTAATTTGATCAAACCAATAAATGCTTTTGTGCAACCAGATGGGAGCTGGCATTGGAGTTGGTTTGAAGCATGGCTTCCTCCTAGGATCCTAATGAACATAGCTTCGGATTCAATTTTGTTAGTCGGGAATGAAAAGCATAGGTTCTATTAAAGATATTCAACTAATGGTTTGTTCTTAGTTAGGTCAATTTATGTCGTATTAATGGAGGACGAAGAGCCCCCAGGAATAATGAATGGACACAAATTTGGAAGTGGAAGGGTCCAAAGTGAATCAAACTATTTCTTTGGTTAGCAGCCAAGGGTAGTCTCCTTACAATATGGGAGTTAGCTCGTAGGCATGTGATCTAGGATATGTATTGCCAACGTTGTGAGGAGGGGAAAGAGACATTAATTCATGTTTTACGAAATTATCGATGGGCTAAATTGGTGTAGAACTATAATAAATAAAGAAGTAATTGGAGAATTTTGCTCTATTGTATTGTTGGAAAAGTCACATGATTTATACTACTTACAAGCTACAATCTTGGCCTATGATTGTGCTAATTCTTACAGCTAGATGATTACAACGTATAACCATAATTGGAAGTCAACTAATTGTGTACGATAGTTAAGGGATCTTAAATCCCAAGTATCCTGCTATCCCTGATAGCCCCCCTCAAGCAAGAGAGCTTCTTGGAAGGACTCGAAGCTTGCTTTTTAGCTCCAAAAATCGCACAGAAGATAATGGTTTGGTAAAAATGTCTGCGATTTGATCCTTAGTAGAGATATGTTGGACAGTGAGAACCCCCTTACTGCATTGTTCACGTACGAAATGATAATCGCACTCAATGTGTTTTGTCCTTGCTTTAAAGACTGGATTAAGAGATAAAAATGTTGCCCCCATGTTATCACACCAAATCGTGATTGGTTGAGGGATGGTGTGACCAAGTTCCTTCAATAGAGACTTTAACCATAAGATTTCTGCTGCAGCATTGGCCACTGAGCGATACTCTGCCTCTGTAGATGAACGGGCAACTGTTTGTTGCTTCTTAGAACACCAAGCAATGAGATTTTGTCCTAAATAGGCAGCAAAACCGCTGGTTGATCGTCTGTCCGCATGATCTCCAGCCCAATCTGCATCTGTGAACACTTGCAGGTTGGTGGTGGAGCTAGGAACAATAAGAAGACCTTGTGAAATCGTATCGCGGACGTAGCGAAGGACTCTCTTACAAGCCTGCCAATGTATGTTTGTTGGAGAAGCCATGAATTGGCTTAGCTTGTTGACGGCATAGGTAAGGTCTGGGCGAGTTAAACAGGCATATTGGAGAGCTCCGATTAATGTATGGATCAGATAAGGGGTCACCATCAGTCGGTTTTAACTGTGTAGTTGCAGGTAGTGGAGTTTTGACAGGTTTGGCACCTTCCATCTGCGTTATTTTAAGCAAATCAGAAAGATACTTCTCCTGAGTTAGAAGCAATCCATTACCTTGCGTTTGAACTTCAATTCCAAGAAAATACTTGAGAGTGCCCAAGTCTCGAAGCTTAAATTCGAAAGAGAGTTTCTGAACAACATTGTGAATGATAGTTGTGCTGCTGCCAGTTAAAACGATGTCGTCAACGTATAAGAGTAAGTAGACCACATGCTTTTGCACGTGTAAAATGAACAAGGAAGGATCAGTATGAGACATGATAAACCCGTGATGCACAAGATAAGAGCTAAGACGAGTGTACCAAGCCCTGGGGGCCTGTTTTAAACCATATAAGGACTTGCGGAGCCTGCAAACATAATCTGGATGGTCAACATCAATAAAACCTTGTGGCTGGTGCATGTATACTTCTTCATCCAATGTACTATTGAGAAAAGCATTGGATATGTCAAGTTGGTGTAAATGCCAGTGATTGGACACTGCAATAGATAAAATGAGCCTAATTGTTGTGGACTTTACCACAGGAGAAAATGTGGCTGAATAGTCGATCCCCTCTTGCTGCGTATAGCCCTTAGCCACCAAACGAGCTTTAAACCGTTCAATATTACCATCTGGTTGATATTTGAGTCGATATACCCATTTTTTGCCCACAATGTTGCTGTGCATAGGTTTAGGAACCAAATCCCATGTCCCATGTTTTAGTAAGGCTGAAATTTCACTGCTCATGGCTTCTCTCCAGGATTTGTGCTTCATAGCTTGTGAGAAAGAAGTAGGCTCAAGTGCTGTGATGTTGTCATTGATGGGGGCCACCACTGCTGTATTAAGAAGCTTCTTTTTGGGATGTGGTCTCAAAATCATGGGATGATTATGTTGTCTAGCGGCAGGTGAGGCACTCACAGAGGCTTCAGCTGGACTGCCTGTAATAACATGTGCAAGTTGTACTGAGTCAATAGTTGGACTGGGAGAGGCTGCTGGTGAGGAATTGTCTGAAGGTGTCGTGGTTTCTGAGATAGTGAGATCAGGTGTGCGCTGCTGTCCCTGATTACAGCTGGAAGACCTCTGTGGATGGCCAGAAGTAGGTGGACTGCCAGGAGGTCCAGATGGCAAAGGAGACAATGCAGTGGGAACTGGTACGAGGGAGCCAAGGACTATAGTCGGTGGTGGCATCTGGTGCAGGACCTAAAATAGAATGCTTTGAAGCCATTGCATCTTGATACAAGAATTTTGTTTCATCCAGCTTATAATGCCTGCAAATGTAAGTTCTGCCTGTGGAGGGATCAAAACAAATTGCTCCTAGATGATCAGCTGCATTGCCAAGATAAACACAAGGAGTACTTCGAAAAGAAAACTTGTGTGCGTTATAAGGCCGAAGCAAGGGATATACAGTGCAACCAAAGATCTTGAAATTACTGTAATCAGGTTTGTCTCCAAAAAGTTTCTCAAAAGGAGAGATATTATGAAGAACAACAGATGGTAAACGATTAATGATGTGAATGGCAGTCGCAAAAGCATAAGTCCAAAACTTCAACGGAGCGTGGGAATGTGCCAAAAGAGATAAACCAGTATCAACCACATGTCGAATCTTTCTTTCCACTGTGCCATTTTGTTCATGGGTGTGAGCACATACAAGTCGATGTAAAATGCCAGAATTTTTTAGAAAAGTGTTGACATTTCTAAATTCACCCCCCCAATCGGACTGAAAAGCTTTGATTTTGGATTGAAATTGGCGTTCAATCATAGCAACAAACTGACATATGATAGCAAACACATCACTTTTAAGCTTAAGAGGATATATCCATGCAAACCTGGAAAAATCGTCAACTAAGATGAGAAAATATTTATCACCAGACAAGGAATTCATAGGAGCTGGACCCCATACATCACCATGAACCAAATCAAACTTATTCTTCGTAATAGTTCCAGTAGCAGGTAAGGGAAGCCTACTAAGTTTACCAAGACAACAAGACGCACAAACTGGAGGTGGAACATCCTTTATTGAACAAGGTAAATTAAAAGTTTTAACAAGTTTGGACACTGTCCCATAATTGGCATGACCAAGTCGTGCATGCCAATCCTTCAAGCTGAGCTTTTCTGCCATAAACGCTTTAGGTTGTGAGTGTAGAGATTTCAATTGAAGACCAGAAAGCTTGTAAACGCCATCTTCAGCAGGCCCCTTAAGTAAAAGCTTCTTTGTTATCTGATCTTTCACAAGAAAGTGAGAATCATAGAACTTAAAATAACATTTGTTGTCCTTAGCAATTTTATTGACAGAGAGCAATTGGTTTTGTAAAGATGGGACATGAAGAATCTTATTCAAAATTAGTGGTTTATGCTGTGTCAATAATGCAGATTGTCCAGTATGTTTGATGGAAATACCTGAGCCATTACCGATGATTACATTATCCTGTCCTTTGTATTCCTCAGAGATTCCAAGATTGGCCAAGTCTGGTGTCATATGGTGACTGGCAGCAGAATCAGCATACCAATCAGTTGATCTGCTAGAGGAAGAACTCATTGCGATATTAGCACTCAGATTCTCTGAACTCTTGTCATATCTTTTTCTGCAGGTGTTTGCTTGATGGTTGTTCATGTTGCAGATCTGACAGGGATTTGAAAACCATTTCCTACCAGATTTGTTGGTATTGTTGCCATTGTAGTTTCCTTTTCTGTTGCTGTGGTTGAATTTATTGTTATTGTTTTTCGGTTGAGATGATCCCTGATATGCAATATTGGCTACTGCAGGGATAGATTTCCTGGAACTTTGCAGAAGAATTTCATGAGAAATTAAAGCTCCTGATAATTCAGAAAAACTTACTTCATCTTTTTTATAGGACATGGCAGCAAGGATTGGGTGATAATCTGTAGGTAGGAGTCGGAAAATGTTTGCATTGAACTCAGCTGTTCCAATCGGAAATCCTGTTGCTGCTAGTTCGTCTTTGATTGATTTTGCTTCTTTGAGAAGTTGAGCCACAGACTTATCTTCTGCTGTCAAGTTTTGCAAGGCCATATGAAGTTGAACTTGCCTAGCACTGGATCCCGCACTGAAGGCTTGTCGAAGAGCATTCCAAACATCATAGGCTGATTCTTGATCAACCACATAAGGGAATACCTCCTCCGTCAACGAGGAAAGAATCTAACCAACTAAAAGTTGGTCTTGATAAACCCAATTGTGAAATTCTGGGTTAGGAACGACAACGTTTGTTTCTTGATCAAGAATAGTTTGTGCAGGGGCTTCAGTGCCATTAATATGAGAAGTGAGGTTGTAACACTTTAGGATGGGATTGAATTGGGTCTTCCAGATTAAATAGTTTGTGGGTTTGAGTCTAATGGCAAAAGTGTATTGAGCATGCGGCAAGGTAGAGGGATTGGAAACAGTAAGTGTAGGTGCAGAAAGTAGAGGAGAATTAGTGGCTGAAGATTGAGCGGAAGAGGTTTGAGTATTGGAAGACATGATGAATCGTGTATTGTGCTCTGATACCATATAATAAATAAAGAAGTAATTGGAGAATTTTGCTCTATTGTATTGCTGGAAAAGTCACATGATTTATACTACTTACAAGCTACAATCTTGGCCTATGATTGTGCTAATTCTTACAGCTAGATGATTACAACGTATAACCATAATTGGAAGTCAACTAATTGTGTACGATAGTTAAGGGATCTTGAATCCCAAGTATCCTGCTATCCCTGATAAGAACCAATTAATATCGGTGGATTTCTGGTTTGAATTTTCCTCTTTACCTCATTAAGCTTGGCTCCAGGACAACTTGAGTAATAAATGGGGCATTAAGGAGAATGACGATTAGGATATATGTTTTGGAGTTGCAATTTAGCAGATATCGAATTGGTGGAAACCAAACATTTTCCAACAACAGGAATCCTTCTCATCTACGCAAGTCCAAGACATTAGAAACAGAGTTTATGAAATCAATCTCATTTATACAAAATGCTCCATTCAGATGTTTAATGTGTAGCACGATAGAGAGTGGTCGTGGCAGCCTCCCTTGCATGGTTGGTTGAAGTTAAACGTGGATGGAGTTGTTATCCTAACTATTGGGTTATCGATAGTAGGGGGATTGCTTAGAGACCACCATGGTGCATGGTTTAGGGGCTTTGCTATGAATATGGGCAGGGGCTCAGTCCTCACAACCAAGCTTATAGGTATCTTTCAAGGCCTGTGGTTTGCATCATGTCATGCCATACGAAATGTATGGTGGAGTCTGATTGTTAGTTGGTCATTAATCAAATACTTAATGCAATAGATATTCACAGTAATAGGCAGCTAATACACAGTATTAAAGAGCTCATATGTCGTGATTGGCGTGTAGCCATCCAATATATGCCAAGGGAGGCTAACAGGTGTATGGATTTTATTACTAAATATGCTTGCTGTCTTAGGCATGCCTATCATTGTTTGCTTCACCCTCCGTTGGGGTTGGGAGAATTATTGTTGTGTGATAGTAGGTTTCATCCTACGGTGGAGTAGTAAATAGGTTGGTTGCCGGTGTTTTAAAAAATACTTTTGGAGCTCACTTTGAAAATGCCTAGTAAAGGGAAGATAATAGAATGAACATCTGATAGTAAGAGAATGGTAGTGAAAGGACATCATAGAATGTTGTCCCAAGACCAATTTCTAGTCAAAGAGGATAAAGGTTTAAAGAGGAGGAAAAGACGAATCCTGAGGAGCTAGAAGCTCTTTAAGGCCATTAGGACATTTAAAGGGAATGAGAGAGATTGCAAAGGAGAAGAGAGAGATTTTTGGTTAAGCTTAGATGGCCTTTAAATAAGAAGGGTGTTGACAAGTTTTAAATAAAATAACTTTCATACTACAAATATATAGATCTTAACTCGTAGTATAAAAGGTATCGTTTTAACGATGATTAATTAGACACTTAATAATTTGAATGCACTTTGTCTAAAGAACTAAAAGAATGATTGAATTAAAATAAATTTACTAAAATTGAAATGACTAATAAAATGAAACACTTGAATAAATAAAGCTAGCAATAAGAATAAAGTTAATAAAGGCCTTAGGAATTATTTTGTCTTGTTGATTCAATTATGCTTGATCCTAATATCCTAAGGTTTTGATTACCCTCTCTAAAGATCTAATCAAGTAATCCTAATTGAATCGATAACAATATAATTGCAACCTCTCGGTTCACAAAACTACTTCTAACTATTTAATTGGATTTGAAGCAATCCTAAATAAAATTAATTATAATTAAAATCTCTCTTCAATTGTTTATTCATCTAATATTTGCGTGTTTATTAAGCTACCAACTCTCATTGCACCTTAACACATATAAATTGATTCAATAGCTCGATTTATTACCAAGTATAAACATAAAAAAAAATCACAAAGCATTGATATATCTATTGAATTCAACAAGAATAAGGTTTAACAAAACATATCAAAAACACTCCCTAATATGGATTCAGAACCATAATCATGTTCAACGTCCTAATAATCTAAATCAACATCTAAGAAAATAAAATATATGAAGATAAAAGAGAGAATAACAATGTTGTATCTTGATCTAAAAATCTAGAAAATCTAGAGTTGTTTTTAATGTCTTCTCTTTGATCTTCTTTAAATCTAACATGCAGCCTTCTTTTTGGTGTTTTTATTTTTCCTTAAATATTTGTTGAGGATTATAGGGTTTTCTCACTTAATTTAGTTCTAAAAATAGCCCCAAAATATCAAGAATACAAAAATTTTGTGTTAAAAAACAGCCTGCCAAGATTGTGCATAGTGTCACATTCGTGACTTCTGCTTATCCATCTTCTCTATCCCGAGTGTGGCTTCTTTCCTTTTCCAAAATGTTCCTCTTTTCTTCAATTTCTTGTTTCCACTCACTAAAAAATACATCAAAACGAATCAAACCATTAAAGCATATAACAAAAACACAATTCTAAGTCCTAACCACATGATTATCTTATAAGAAAACACTTAAAAACATATTCAAATGCTTAGAAAACATACTATAATATACATCTATTAGAAGCAATTGAGAAGAGAGGTTTAAAAGGTTAGTAAGAGAAATAGAGATGATGGGGGATAGGAGGAGGAAGGGTAAGATGGCAAAGGAAGAAAAGGGCAAAGGATAGAGAGTACTAACCAAATTTAGAAAAGCTTGATGACATTATACTTAAAAAAGAAAAAAAGATAAACAAAGATAAGATAAAGATTTTTTAAAAACTATTTCAAAAATAGTAAAAAGAAGGAAATACAAGAGGAAAAAAAACAAAAAGACTTAAAAAAATTCCTCCAACTCCCTAAAAGAGAGAGAGAGTTTTAAGTTATAAATAAAGGATTCACTGACTATAAAACGGCAAAGTGACTGGGAGAGGCAATAAGGAACTCTAAGGAAACTAAGAAACAAAACAAGAGAGAGCTAGAGAAAAACTACAAAGATAAAAAGAAAAGTTTGGAAGAGGAGACTAAGAAACAAAACAAGAGAGAGCTAGAAAAAAACTACAAAGATAAAAAAGAAAAGTTTGGAAGAGGAGACTAAGAAACAAAACAAGAGAGAGCTAGAAAAAAACTACAAAGATAAAAAAGAAAAGTTTGGAAGAGGAGACTAGTAGTCTCTTGACAGAAGGATGGACACAAAAACTAACTTAACAAAGAAAATAATGAAAAAAAAGAGAAAAGCTAAGGAAGAGCCATAGAGTTTATAGAGATTTACTAGAACTATTTATTTATTTTTAAAAATGAGCTAATAATCACTTAATTGTTCTTGAAAATTTACCAAAAAGTTTTAAGCTTATAATTATTTGTCACGTAATTAACTATCTTAAAACAAGAGAAGCTAAAATGTGTCAAAAAATGCAACAATGAACTAATAAAAAAAAGAATAGAAATAAGGGGATGCATAAAAGGGACATCACTTAATTTTTTGTAGACAAATGAAAATACAAACAAATGCCAAAAGTGAGAATGTTAGATATTTTTATACAACAATTATATAGCTGTAAATGCAATTGTGGGTAATATAAAATACCCTTGTTCTTTAGGAATATGGAAAATATATGAATTAACTATTGTCTCTCTCTACTTTTGGATTCTTCTTTCTTCTTCTCTCCTTTTGGATTCTTGTTTCTTCTTCTCTCCTTTGTTCTTTATATTTTCATAACAAATAGTATCAGAGTTTTACAGTTCTTACCCTAAAAGTTTCATAAACGTGAAGAAGATGATTGGAATCAAAACTTTGAGAAGTTTAAAGAAAATATTCAAAAAAATTAAAGAATCTCATATTCGAAGTGAGAAATAGATGCAGAAAATTAAAGCAATGTTCAATCAATTTATGCGATCAAAAGGAATAGTTGCTTGAAAAAATACCAACATTAATAGTAGAGAGATGGATAATAATGTTGACGAAGAAAAGCATCAAAGCAACATGAATTTTAACATTACCGTGGTGACTATAGAACAGAACAATAAGGATTCACTCTCTACTTTCATATCACCAACTTGAATAAGATTTTCTAAAATGGGATGAATTGTCAGGTATTTTTATAAAGCTTTAACTGTGAGTAATATAAAATACCTCTATAACCATTCCTCAGGATATGAAAAATACATGAAATAGCTATTATCTTTTCTCTGCTTTGTCTCCTAGATTCTTCTTTCTTCTTCTCTCTCCTCTATTCTTTGTATTTTCATAAGAGAGACTCTTGCAAACAGATGGAAATGATGGAACTTCTGGTGAGAAGAGAGAACTCTAGCAAGAACCAAACATCTCACAATATTTCAAGTAGACATTCATGGCCAAGTTTTCTGAATATGGCGAAATGAATTAACAAAAACAAAAAATTAATGTATCTTCCTGCCCATGTCTACATGTTACAACTGCAGGGATTACAAAGTATGCTAAGAACAAAGAAAATAACATCTCAAAACAGTGAACAAACAAAAGCAGCAATCAAATATGTTTAGGGCCAGAACTCTTGGTTAAGCATTCACATGAACCACGCGATCCAGATTCGGTTAGAAGTAAATATGCCATTGCTTAATGAGCCCTATAAGACAAGAAAAGAAAAATCCTCCTTAATGCACAGTACATCTTTGACGCCAAGTAGCAATTTCAACAAACTCCAATAGCCTCTGTTTCCCACTCTGCTTCTTCATTATACTCCAGCATGTACTTGCTGAAATGCTTAACCTTAAACTTCCACTCTCCTTTCACAGGATCATACGATACAAATTCAGCACCTTGGTCCTTAGCCTTCCTCTGGAGCATCTCCTTATATTTCTCAATTTTGGGGCCTTCCGTATATTGACGCCCTGTCTTTTTGTCAAAACACTTGATGTTGAGAAGAACAACCTCAGCAGGCTTATTGAGACCCTGTCCAACCGGTGGTTTTTTGCTGTCATCCATGTAAACAATCACTTCCCGATTGTTAAACTGAACAAGAGATTCAAGATCAAGACACCGGACATCTGTCTCACCCAAAAACTTAATGTGGCCAAACCCATGTCGTCCAACAACAAAATCCTTGACATGACAACAATAGCCAGGCTCAGCCCTTTCTTTGGCTGCGAGTTCCTGGATTCGAGGTTCTGTGTAGTAGTCTGAGCGCCTGAGCTTTGGCATTAGAGCCTCAATGTCAGCTCCATGTTCATACACTATTGCAGCTTCCCCTGCTCTGGGACCACTAATTGCTACATATGAGTCCTCTCTTTGAATACTGTTGTCCTCTTGGACTCCGTTTGGTTTTTGGTTGAGTCTAGCATGATGACCTCGCCCCTTTGCCATACCATCTTCAACAAAATTCTCTGCAAAAGACGACATATACAAGGATAAACAGGCAAAAAATTGCACCAAATTCCGCATCTTCAATAGAAACCAACACTAGACAAGGACCATTTCTTCACTTAATTCAGATTTGGGCTTGAGATGCGCTCTAAGCATAAAATTCTTGTTTTTGTCAAAGACTAGAAGGAATCACGTAACAAAGTATTTTATGCATTCAGGTAACTCTTCACCTTGGGTAGAAAAACCAGAAAACTGAACCATCTTCATAAGCTTTTACCACACAAGCAAGACCACTGAACAAGGGTGTACCAGTGTCCAAGAGTGGGTAAATCAAGTATGAAACCAGCACTGACAACTCAGGACAGTTAAGTGTTAAAGACTTCAATGGTCAATAAATAGATCCTAACATCTAATGTGGCAAATCCATCAGAAACCTGGTTACTTGGAAATCTTAACAACTATTATCAAGTAATACAAGCAGAGCATGAAAAAGGAGCTTTAGCAAAGGGTGATGGAAAGAGTGCAACAAATATAAGTTAATTGCAGGACAGAAAAATGAGTAAACAAAGTCCTTACTCTTTTCCCCACCAGCACTAGAACCTCCCGATGGAGAAGCATCCACTGGTTTTGTGGAATTACCTGCAAACATAAATCAAATTAAGAAATATACTACGAACTATAAATTGATTTCTTGAATGAACAAGAGTATTAAATTCAAAATATAAAATCTGCATGACATAAAAACCTATGAAAGAAATAAAATGACAGCGCAGATCACTCAGCATATATTGTGCACATTGAGATGGCCAACATTATAACGGAAACCAGGTCACTTAAACACAAACATGGCAGAAACAAACCAGGCATGACAATGGCAATAGCTTACAACTTCAAAAGTTTTAAAAAATCACCATTCTCGAGCAATTGAGAAGATGCATCCTTTCTTAAAGACATTTTATCTGCACTTGCCCTCAAAGGTAACTGGTCTGTAGGATGGATGACCAACGCTCTTGGATTTTCCCTAGGAATGAAGAGAGCATCCGCCTTTGGTGTACTGGGTGTTTCTTCCTCACTAAAAAATGGAACCTGAAAGCAGTACAATATTAAAAAGAAATTAAATTGCAGAATTTCTATTACTTAAGTGTCTTAAATTAACAGAACAATAAGCTACTCTGAGGGATTAAATCCTCACCTTTGGACTGTCGTGTTTGGGATTATATTTCCTTGCAGGTAACCGAGTTCTTCTTTGCAACAGGTGCCGAGAAGTCAACAAAGATGATATTCTAACAGGAACAGGCTTGTCAACAATCTGACAAACAACAATTATTTCAGTCTCAACTAAATATGGAAAAATTAGATATTGACAAACATAAATACTTAAAAAAATAGCTACATACCAGGCATTCATAAATGGTCAAGAAAAAATGAGAAAAAAATAGTACTCACCGGCATGCTTGCGATCCCGTATTGAACTGAAGGGGAAGTTCCAGCTCGACCAATAGACATTTGTGGCATTACAGGGAGTGTCCCAAATGGATTTGTGACAGGCATGGATTGTAAGGCAACAGAGTTCTGAGTTGCAGACCTTTTAAGCATAATCATAGTGAGTGTTATGGTGTATCTAGCCCTCAACTAATGCATAAAAAATGGACAACTTATACTACATTTCATGCAATTTAATATACATCATATGCAGAGGAAATATATTTGGCTAATCAGACTTCAGAAGACTTCAGAATCCAATACATACGATTGTCCGAAAGGGCTCTGACCAAAGATTCCAGATACACCAGCAAAGCCACTTGTACCAGCTGGAAAAGACAGTGAACTAAAGTCAGTACTATTTACTAGGAACATAAGAATCATTAAGTGAAGATATATGTCAATAAAGAAAACTAAAAACTAAGTACCTGATAATGTCTGACCAGTATTGCTAAAGCCAAAAGCACCAGTAGATTGGGATGGTTGAGGTAGTTGAAAAGCAGAAGACTGAAAATTACAGAAAGATCATTAGTAATCAAATCTATCTAACACCAATATCGAAAAAGTAATAAAGGCCACACATGCATTTACAAGCATGGGAAACTAATTCCAACCATGCCAAGAACTAGAAATGGGTTATGATATGCAAAATCTCTCCATTTTCAAGTTTTCAGTCGACTTCTGTACTTTATATTGATGGGAAACCTTTTCCTAGAATAAAGTCAATGTATGCAATGCACAAGGCTTCCAGCTTTGCGGGAGTCTAGGGAAGGTCATAATGTACGCAACATTCGCTTTGTATTTTTACAAAGAGATTGTTTCTGTGACTTGAAGTGAAATAGGCAAGATTCTACTATCCTACAGAAACAGTAAGCCTTTTCCTAATATCTAAAACCCAGCAAACTAATAGGATGCAAAAGAATATCCAAAAAATGGTGAGTAGTTATAGAGATTCAAAAGCAACTTACAGTTGTTGGTCCAAACCCTGCAGGGTTACTTGAAGGAACCAAGGACGGAGTGCTTGAGAAAAGGCCTCCAAATCCAGTAGAAGGACTGTTGAATAAATTTGGTGGATTAAAGGATGGGGTAGTGTTCTGTCCGAATGCGGAACCTGTCTGCCCAAGTACAGGTGTAGTGGATGCAAACGAGAGAGAAGGCTGAGTGTTACTAAACATGTTAGGAAATGGTGAGGCAGTTCCTGGAGCAGCAGTAGAATTAAAAAGAGTAGAAGTTGAACCAAAAGTAGATGTGCTTGATGTGCCAAACATGGATGGAGATGTACTGCCAGCAAATGCAGTAGTAGATGTTGAAGAAAATGAGGCCGATGGAAATGGACTGGATGAAGATCCAAATGGTGAAGTATTGAATGCAGATGTGGTCGAAACTCCAAAACCAGGAGGTTTTGAAGCAAATGGATTGGGATTTGTTGATATACTACTGAATTGACTGGCAGATGATTGCCCAAACGATGTTGAAGGGGCAAAAGGATTTGATGATACTGTGGACATGCCAAAACCGATACTACCAGCAGCTTGCCCAGGAGGAGTTGGTCCACCTGCAATTAGATTATTAAAATCAGCATTGAGTATCATCATTCTTGCAACATCAAATTATACATACATATGATATATGTGCGTATATATTTATATATATATATATATATAGAGAGAGAGAGAGAGAGAGAGATGAATTATTTATGAGCACCTACCTTTATCTCCCAACTGATAATCTTCCCATCTAAGTTCTTCATGGCTCTTATCCTTATAGACAGGCATGGCTGAAATTGACTCTAACTTCCCAGGCTGCCCACCACTGCTTTCAGTCTCAGTCGTTGGTGTGTAAGGTGCTACTCTGCTTCCTCCACGTTGAGCTCCAAATGTTGACTGCCCAAACCCACTGCTTCCAAAAGTTGGAGTAGCAGCCGAAGGTCCTGCATATCAGTTCACAAGAAAATTTATGAAGTAAATAATAATCCATTGGGAAACCCTCTTCTTTTTCTCATGAAAATACTCAAATCCTAAAAGAGGCTTCATTAAAAGTCATGTAAAAATTACATGGACATTTAAGATAGCTCACCAAATGGAGAACCCTGGCCACCAAAAGGTGTTGGACTGCTTACAAAGGAGCTGCTCCCAAATGCAGAACTTGATTGGCCAAAAGCTGGACCTGAGGCAAAGCTGAATGATGGAGTACTAGAAGCCCCAAAGGCAGGGGTACTGGAAGCTCCAAAGGCAGGACTGCTTGAAGAACCAAATGCAGGAGTGCTGGAAGCTCCAAAGGCAGGAGTGCTGGAAGCTCCAAATGCAGGAGTGCTGGAAGCTCCAAAGGCAGGGGTACTGGATGACCCAAAAAGAGAGGCACTTGAAGCTCCAAATGCTCCACCTGACCCAAATACTGACGTACCTGTACCTCCAAATGCTGGGCTTGCTCCAGAACCAAATGCTGGGGTACTTGTGCCACCAAAAGTGGAAGTGCTGGTTGAACCAAAAGCTGGAGCTGTAGCAGCACCAAAGGTTGGAGTGCTAGTAGCACCAAAACCTGGAGCACTCGTCGCACCGAAAGCTGAATTGCTGCTAGCACCAAATGGAGTACTGCTTGAACCAAAAGTTGTGGTGGTTGTTGACCCAAAACCAGGAGTACTACTGGCTCCAAATGTAGGCTGACTAGATGCACCAAAAGGTGAGGTCGAACCAAATAAATTGCTACCAAATGCAGGCTGTGATTGCTGAGTAGTTGTTCCAAAAGGAGTACTTTGACTAGCGGACCCAAAGCCTCCAAAAACAGGTTTTTGGCCAAAAAGAGAAGATCCTATAAAAAGAAAAAACAACCAACTGTTAACATAAATCATCACTCTAAATTCCAACAAGCATCTAATCAGACCAAGTCACTGACACATAAACAAATGACTCCAGACCAAAGTTTCAGTGCTACACAGGAAGCAGAAAAGAATCACACAGAAAAATCCATAAGAAATTACACATAAAACCCTGATGAAGCAGACAACCTATGAATCAGCTCAACATAAACGAGAATAGGCTTGAGCTGGTTGCAATGCTAAGTTTGGTATACCAAAAAGAAAATAAAGAATAAAATTATAAAAATCATACTGTAGAAGATATGGGCATTAAACAATCAAAATATACAGATACATAACAAACCTGAGTATGCTATAAGTTTGTTTGCACAAACTACCTAAATCACATGCTAACAAGACAAACAAATTCACAGTTATTTACTACAGAATCAGTTACATGTACAAAATGGAGCAACAAAAAGTACAGAGTGCTACTAAACTAACAGCTATGCTTACCACCAAAAGTAGGTGTTGAGGACACTCCAAAAGCTGGTGACGATGAAGCACCAAAAGCTGGTGATGATGAAGCACCAAAAGCAGTTGTAGAAGAGAAGGGTGATGAAGCCTGTGAAGCACCAAACACACCAGTCGAGGTGCTCCCAAATATGGAACCCCCAGTTTGCAAGCCAAAAGGAGTTGTACTACCAAATGGTTTAGGAGCAAAAGGATTATTTGCTGTATTACTTGTTTGACCGAAAGGTGATTGCGACCCAAATGGGCTAGCAGATGACTGCCCAAAAGCTGTTTAAAATAATTTCAAAGGTTTAGCATATACTTGACATAGAGTTATAAGAACAAAGAAAACAACAATCATTAAATGAAAGCAATGGAATCACTGTACCACGAAACATTAAGATCAAAGTTCATTCTACTTAACAACAATAGAAGTAGTTCATTCACATGAATGAAGATGCAACAGTGGCAAAGAAAGGGGGAAAAAACATCACAACAACACCGATCAATAAATGAAAGTAAGAAAATAAGAAAAGCAGCTTCACAGCTTTCCAAATACTTGTACAAAAAAATACAGAGCATAAAGCCGATAATTCAAAAAAACTTACGGTTGGTGGAGCCAAACATGGTAATTTACAATCACGAAGGCCCAACCAAAAGCAGTTGATCCTGAAACCAAAACGCAGAGAAGATAAAAATATATTAGACACGAAAAACAGAAATGAAAAGGAAATTAAGTCTATGATGCAGATTATTGGCAACTTTATGATACATAACATATTATAAAATCCAAACGTAAAAGAGCGAAAGGGATTAGGAAGAAAATGAAAGCTAATCAGAAAGTAGAAACTAAAAACAAGTAGTCACAAACAAAAACTCTAATGAGTGAGCCCAGAATGTGAAGCATCATTTTAAATGGAAAATCAGAATAATCGAAAAGGAAAGAGGAGGGATTGTTAGGGTTTCTCTCGTAAACGATTCTGAGGAGTGAGTACCTGAAAAAGGAGATTATTTGGATATAATATATATGGATCTGAATCGGGCAGAGTATGAAGAGCAAGCAAGGCTTTGGCTTTGGCTTTGTGTTTGCCGAAAAATATCGAAGGAAAGATGTGAAGATACAGTTCACTCTTTTGTTTGTACCAAAAAGAGGAGGGCAACTCTCGATCTCTTTTCGTCTACGATTAATTAGATAGAACTCACACCCGTCTTAATGTTACTTAACGTAGCTAAAACAAAAGAGCAATACTCGTAGGGAACACGACCAGACCATGTACTAGTACTACCGCGTAGCGTTTTTATTAAGCCGAATTATTTCTAACTAATAAAGTACAACAATTGCCTTAATTTCGGCCACCTGTCTTGATCAAGAGCTCAACTACAATTTGCAAATAGTGTTAATATTTTCCTTTTGCTTTTTTTTTTCTCATTTTCCCATTTTTAATTCTTCCACACTAATTTCACTTATTTTTAAAAAGTAGTCCTAATGGTTTAAAAATAGTAAAATATAACTTTTTAATAAGTCTTATCGAGTTATTTTAACATGACTAATTGTTAACAAATGATAAAGTTTATATAACTTTAATAATGAAATAATTCAACGAACATTTTAAAGAAGTATTTTAACATTATATTTTGTAATTTTAAATTATAATAAGTAAAATTGTATCTATATCTTTTTTATTTCTTCACTTCTTTTTAGTTTATGAAATTCATAAAAGATTTTGGATTAACTATTTATACTAAAAGAACAAATTACTTTTATCTTAAAATAAAGGTATGTCCTATAAAGGCTTGTCCCAAAATTTTAACATAGAAACAACTCAATAATTGATTTATTTATCATTATTCAAACTTTAACGTATATGGAAATATTTATTTTCCTTATCCTGAGTTATAAATATTAAAAGCACGTGAATTATGATATATCATGAGTCTTCTTCACAAGCTTTTAAGTAAGGAAGATATGAAAATTAAAGAACAGTTTGGTTCTATTTACATTATTTTATTGTAGTTTTACATTTACATTTTCAATTTTTGGTTTTGTTTTCTTTCAAATAAAAACAAAAACTTGTTTAGATTTTAATGTTATTGTATTGATATTTTTATAACTAATAATAATTACATTTTAGATAAAACATAAAGATAAATTATTTTTAATTAAATAAATTTATTTAATCTCTTATATAATATTTATTTGAATATTTATATATTGTTAATTTTAATTAAATTTAATTTAATTATAAAATAAAATTTTATGAATAATTAATTTTAATTTATTAAATATATAATTATAATGTTGAATTAAATTATTCATAATTTTATTAAAATTAAATAATATATATTTTAATAATAGTAAATCATATTATAAAAATAGGAAACAAAAACAATTTTTATGGTTTTCATAATTTCGAAAATTGGAAGAAACTAAAACTAAAAAACTCAAGACTCAAATAAACAAGTTTTTTTTTCCAAATTTGAAAATAAAAACAAAAAAATCAGAAACAAAAATAGAAACAAACACCCCTTAAACAAATTGCTAGTAGTTCAATTCAAGAGTCAAAAGATCCATTTGAGAGTCTTGGAGGTAGAACAAAAAAGGCAATGACTATTGACTAATGTTTGATCTTTATGTAAGGAGTGAAACTTAACACCCGTTTGAGCTTTTTGAGGGTAGAAAAATACTTTTTTTTTATCTTCAAAGTTATTAAAAAAAATGAATGTTTGGTTGCAAAATTTAAAAGTATTTTTAAAATAGAAATAATTTGTTTGAAAACTAAAATACAGCCTTTTGAAAAGTTTATAATTGGACTTTAAAAAATATCCCTCATTTGTGTCGTTACGTTTATAACATCCGATGTTTTAAAAAAACTTTCTCTTCTCTCTATCTCAGTTCTACGATCTAGTCCATTCTCTCTTTTCTCTGCCTCTGCTCTGCGATTTGTGCTCCCGTGCCTTAACAAATAGATTCCACTTCTCATTCACGTTTGTACTTTATTGTTTTATGTTATTACGAGTTCTTGCTTTTAGGTGTTTAAAATTTATGAGTTCTTTGATTATGCTTCGATTTTGTGATGGTATTTTATGTCTTGGTAGACCGCATGATTGGGTATGTATGTTTTCCATGGCTAGTTATCGAATTTAGGGTTTTCGATCTGATCAGCGAAAAACACTTTATGGGTTTTGGATGGGTCGGCAACATTGGGTCCAAATCCAGTCTCATGGGCCAATCGATCAGTCTTACACCTAAGGCTTAACCAGGGTCTAGCCCATATATTCATGGCCCATTAGCAGAAGGTAATATCCCGTGCAAACACGTAAAACCTAAACCTAGCTACGAATCATATATAAGGTAATTTTTCTCATAATCAGGTAACAAAATCATAACCTAGTTGCTTTTCTACGATCGATTTTATCTCACCTTCACCAAAAGACTTACTTGGCGTCGGAGGGCTACTCGGGACCTGACAAGCCTTCCTTGTTTTCTGGTGATTTTACGTTGGAACCACTTGGTAGTATAGGGATCATGGATCGAATGGTAACAATCAGTTCGGCCGAATCCGTGAGAACCAATTGGCGCTCACCGTGGGGCCCGACTTCCGCACCACGCGTAGAAACTTCTGTGAGATAAGTCGGTAGCGGCGATGAACCTCGATATAGGCTGCATTGCGGCTCTGGCGATCAACGTGTCGGTTTGCGATTACAGCGATTCGCCGCCTTTGCACACGCGTCTCATACGAGTCTTCAATCTAACGATCAACTACTGGCCTCAAGCATTGGAAGCGAAAGAACGAGCGTGGCGTGGAGGATAACGTTGCGCACCATGCAACCCCGAATCACCAAAGACCGATTAGATGCGAGACCCTCCTCCGTCCATACACGCCATACGAGTGGAAACAAATAGAAAACCGGTGGTGGTGATTCGCCAGAATCTGCGATCATAAGCTGACAGCGATCGCCGTCCGTCGACGATCGCCCGACAAACCATACGAATGGCGATCGCCCTATGAAGCCTAGAAAAATCGCGGATGATAGGACTCATGTAGCTCTGAGCTTTCGTCCGGATCGCCCGACGGCATGATCTGACTCTCCTTCCTCCGGACATCTTGGGCGACCTCCGGCGCCCGGCACAAAGATATCGACCACGAGAAATATACCGAAAGACCGACCCTTTGGACTACATGCAACACTTCCGATCCGTGATGAGCTACATTGTGTTCGGACGCTATCGATGTAAGGCTTCTGACGGCCTTCAAGAGGGAGCTGGCGATGGTTCAACGGCTTACCGGGTTGTATCACATGCTTCGAGGATTTGGTCGCTCTTCTGAATCAATTCGCCACTAATGGCGACCGCAGAAGGCGGCTTTGGAGGTGATGCAACTCACCCAAGGAAGGAATGAGAGTTTGCAGGAGTTCATCACTCGGTTTAACAATGAAGCGGTCGAGTACCCGACCTCACTGCTTTCGTCTATCTTGGCCGCCCTTATAGTAATATCTGAGGACGAAGAGTTCAAGAAGTCACTAGCCCTCGATCAGCCCGATCTATTCAGGAGATCGGATCTCAGGCGAACAAATACATTCATTTCGAGGAGGTGTTAAAGAATACAAAAAGCCGAAGCGGATGATCGTGGACCGAGTGGTAGGACGGATGAGTCTCCTGAAAACGAGAGAGACCAATCGACACGAGAAAGCCGAGCTACCGACATTGGAATCAACAAGACTTCACTCCGCTTAATAAGCGATCTGCGGAAGTCTTGGCGGCTATCATGTAAGCGGGAAACTATCGAGAGCACTGAAAAATGAAAACCCCTACAAGGGCGAAACAGTGTGTATTGCCATTTCCATAAAGAGGTCGGCCATGACATCAAGATTCTTGGCAATTGAAGAAAGAGATTGAATTCCTCATACAAAAGGAAGATTAGGCCGATTTGTGAAGCGAGGGCAAAATGCCGGCCGGGACCATCACAGAAACGTGTCGGCCAAACAATAAACGATAGCCTTGGAAGCGAAATGACAGGAATAGCGGAGGAGGCGAACACTAATACCGATAATCAACGAGAAAGAAAGAGGCAATCAAGGAAAGAAATGATGGTAACACCGGCAACAAGACGAACGGCCATTTGGGGTCATCAATATGATATTCGGTGGAAATGCGTGGGGCTCCACCGATAAGGGAGAAAAGGTATGCCAAGCAGGTAGATCGGGACCCATCCACCAAAAGCCGAGGAGAGTGGCGAAATGATATCATTCGATGAGTCTAACCTCGAAGGAATAAGTTGTCCTCATGGCGATGCCCTCGTGGTAAACTGAATATGGACGGATCTGAGGTGAAGCGGGTAATGATTGACACGGGAGCTCGGTCGACTTCTTGTACTATGAAGCCTTCAAGCAAATGAAGGTACCAAGGCGCTTATTACCTACTGACGGCCCCATCGAGGAGTGGCCAGGCGTCGATCTACCGTTCGCTCGGGTAAATTTGAAAGTGAAGTTCGGGTAGAAGCCTTGCCAAATAGAAAGGGACGTTGAGTTCCTAGTTGTTAAATTCTATGGGGCGTACAACGCGATAATCGGTAGGGATACACAAAATGCCCTCGGATCGGTCGTCTCCACTTACTACCGAGGTTATTAAGTTTCGACACCCACGGAGTTGGAGTTGTCGGGGTTAACGAAAATTGCTAGGAATGCTACTTGGCGAGACGAAGACATTAGATGGGGCGGTAGTCTTGTGAGCTCTCTAGATGTGAGAGCCGAAGAGGTGGAAAGAATAAACCGGTGGAAGAAATAAAAAGTCGTCTTTGGACAAAGCCGACCTCTCTAAGTTACAAACCTAGGCTCCAAGTGCGGGGGACTGGTTAAAGAAATCCAAACCTATGCAGTGGAAAACAAATCGGTCTTCGCTTGGGTACCGAGCGACATGCGGAATCTCTCGATCGGTCACATCTCATTCCCTCGGCATTCGGCATGACTATAAGCCGATCGGAAAAAAGCGATGCCACAAAGAAAGAACGGCGAGGGGTGATCGAGAAGGAAGTGGCGAAGGCTGCTTTGGAGGTCGGCTTCATCAGAAGTCAAGTACCTGAGTGGCTCGCCAGCGTGGTGTTAGTAAAAAGAAGAACGGAAAATGGAGGATGTGTATAGACTTCATCGACCTAAACAAAGCGTGTCCAAAGGGCGACTTTCCATTACTAAGATCGATCAATTAGTGGACTCCACTTCAGGCCATGAGTTGCTCAGCTTCCTGGATGCCTTCTCGGGTTATCATCAGATCCAAATGAGCCTGGAAGACGAAGAAAAGACCGCCTTCATAACCGACCAAGGCACTTTTTGCTACCAAGTAATGCCTTCGGCTGAAAATGCCAGGCGACCTATCAGCGACTCGTCACGAAGTCTTTAAACAACGAGATAGGGCGGACGGTGGAAGCTTATGTGGATGATATGGTGGTAAAAAGTAAGACGGCCGCGGAGCATGTGCAAGATCTCAAAGAAGTCTTCCAGACCTTGAATAAATTCCAGATGAAGCTAAACCCGAAAAAATGCGTGTTTGGGGTGGCATCCGGAAAATTCACAGGGTTCATGATCACTCGGTGAAATCGAAGCTAATCCGAGAAGATTGAGGCCATCATCTACGATGCCTTCGCCACAATGCTTGAAAGGCGTTGAGATCTTGGCCAGGCGGATAGTTTATTGGCGATTCATTTCTAGATTTGGAGACAAGTGCCTTCCATTTTTAAGGTCCGAGGAAGCGAATGTAACCCGGTTTCAATGGCGGATGAGTGCGAAAAAGCTTTCCAACACTTGAAACGATATTTGTCTAGACCACCTGTTCTGCAAAGCCCGGCAGAGGGGGAAACCCTGATTTTATATTTGGCGGTCACGGAAGGGTCGATCAACATGGTACTTATCCGTTCGGAAGAAGGCGAGCAACACCCGTCTCTACGTCGTGAAAGTGTTGGCCGGGCGAAACGCGATCTGGCGCCTATAGAGAAGCTAGCACTCTCTTTGATAATGGCGACGTAAAAGCGAGACCTTACTTCCAAAGTCACTTTGTTGAGGTATGGGTGATCACCCCTCAGCAAATGCCTCAAAAGCCTGAAACCTCGAATTAATTTGGTAAAGTGGTGATAGAACCAGGAGAGTTCGATATTCAATACAAGCCCTTACGACCATTAAAGCACAAGTGTTGGCGGATTTCATTGCGAGAGATGAGCCAACCGAGCTCGAGGGGACGACAGGTTCCCGCTGGAACTTGTTCGTTGTGGGTCATCAATCTTAGAAGGATCGCGGAGCGGGGTAGTGCTAATCGGCCGCATACTGGAAGAAAAAAGTGGAATACGCCTTCGGCTAGAATTCAAGGCCTCGATAATGAGGCAGTACGAGGCCACGATAGGCGGCCTCCAACTAGCCCGGAGATGGAGGTGAAACATCGAAGATATATAGCGACGACCAGTGGTGGTCGGCCAAGTCACCGGGAGTATGAGGCCAAGGAAATAACATGATCAAGTATCTAGAGTGGTAAGCGTGAATTGAGCAATTTGGACGATATTCAATCAGCAGAATAGAAGCGAGCTCGAGAATGCTGGCGCGACGCGCTCTCCAAAATGGCTTCCGATCGTGATGCCGTAAACAATATTCTAGTCGAACGACTAAACCGGCCTAGCATTCAGAAGGCTGGGGAAATTCTCAATGTAAATACCGATCGACCGGGCTGGACAGAACCAATCATGCAATACCTTTTAGAAGGAAAGCAACCGGAAGACCCATCAGAGGCCAAGAAGCTAAGGAGGAAGGCGGCCGAATACACGGCCGTCAACGAGGCTCTATATAAGCGGTCCTATGGTGGCCGCCGCTCGATGATCTGAATGAGGAAGAAGCCGAAGCGAGCAATGGCGAAGTCCATGAAGGATGTCGGAAATCACATAGGGGCAGAATGTTGGCTCACCGGTTGATCGACGAAGTCTTCTTGGCCGACGATGAGAAGAGATTGCGAGAAAAGGTCGGCCGGTGCGAGGCTTGTCGAAACAAAGAATTGACTGTCTCACCCGGACCGAAGCGAATGCAGATCGTAATCCATCCTATCCCTTTCGCTCAATGGGGAATGGATATCTGGGGCCTTTCCCCTCGGTCCGGACAAAAGAAATTCTGATAGTGGCGGTAGAGTATTTCACTAAGTGGGTAGAAGCGAGTCTGTCGCTACAATAACCGAGGGAAAATGGAAAGCTTCATAAAGAAAAACATACTATGCCGCCGGGATGCCTATGGTGTTGATCACAGATAACGTATGGCGATTCGATAACGACAAATTTAGAGATTTTGCGGTCACTAAAAATCGAGCTACGGTTAACCGGTTCGCCCATCCCCAAAGTAACGGTCTCGCGAAAACACCAACAAAAGATAATGAACGCCTCGAAAGCGCTGGGCGGAGAAAGACACAGGTAGAGGAAGTAGATGAAGTATTGTGGGCATATAGAACCACACGAATGGGGCCACAGGTGAAAGCGCCGTTTTGGATGACCTTCAAGGCGAAGCCACAGTTCGATTGAGCGGCATTACTAATCGAAGGTGTCGGGTTACGAGGAAGAGCAAAATGATGAAGCCCGCAGAGCGAGCTCGTTCTCCTTAGTGAGGACGAGAGAAAGAGCGCCGCTTCGCTCGGAAGCCATCGCAAAAGGCGACCAAGTTCTAAAATGAAGGTTAAGCGAAGCAATGTAAAGGTCGGAGGATCGTCTTCTAAAAGCCGAGGCGGTGGAAAGCATCCCTAAAGCTTCGGACGGGCGTGGGAAGGACCTATCAAGTGATTAAGCAAGCGGGCATGGTTCTTACATCCTTAGCGATGAGAAAGGAAGATTCTACCAAGACCATGGAACTCACAAAACACGAAAACTTTCTACCAATAGATAAGTGTTTATGTTAGTTAATCTTTCCTTGTTATCATTTTTGTATACATCGCGGTACCTTTTTTCTGTCCTCGCCAGGCGGAGTTTTTAACGCCCGCATCCTCGTTATCATCAATAAATGGGTTCCAGATTTCTTGGCAATAACAAGTTACGTTACGTTTGGCAAAGAATGGAAAGTCAATCAACCATCACTCGGCAAATCTCCATAGATCGACTTGATTGGTCGGTCGCGAGATAAGATCCACAGGACCTCGCTCGATAACTCCATAGATCGACTTGATCGGTCGGTCGCCGAGATAAGATCCACAGGACCTCGCTCGGTAACTCCATAGATCGACTTGATCGATCGATCGCCGAGACAAGATCCACAGGACCTCGCTCGGTAACTCCATAGATCGACTTGATTGGTCGGTCGCCGAGACAAGATCCACAGGACCTCGCTCGGTAACTCCATAGATCGACTTGATCGGTCGGTCATGAGACAAGATCCACAGGACCTCGCTCGGTAACTCCATAGATCGACTTGATTCGGTCGGCCGCCAGACAAGATCCACAGGACCTCGCTCGATAACTCCATAGATCGACTTCGCCGGTCGGTCGCCGAGATAAGATCCAGGACCTCGCTCGGTAACTCCATAGATCGACTTGATTCGGTCGGTCATGAGACAAGATCCACAGGACCTCGCTCGGTAACTCCATAGATCGACTTGATCGGTCGGTCGCCAGACAAGATCCACAGGACCTCGCTCGGTAACTTCATAGATCGACTTGATCGGTCGGTCGCGAGACAAGATCCAGGACCTCGCTCGGTAACTCCATAGATCGACTTGATCGGTCGGTCGCCAGACAAGATCCAGGACCCGCTCGATAACTCCATAGATCGACTTGATCGGTCGGTCGTGAGACAGGATCCAGGACCTCGCTCGGTATCTCCGTAGATCGACTTGATCGGTTGGGTCGCCAGAGGGCGGGATCTCTGGGACCCCACTAGGTCGACCGGTCGCCAAGACAAGACCACAGGGACCTAGGACCCGACTACGACCGACCTCAACACCGATCGACCGCCGTAACACTTAATCTAATCGCATCCGAAGCAAAGGACAAGCACGAGAATCGACTTTGAAAAAATAGCTTCGAGAAGATGAAATACAAAACAAAGGTACATTCATATCAAGTTTATCCAGCCACAAGACCGACCAGGTAAGCTCTTGACTCTGGCGACTTTACCAAACTAGAAGCTAGACTACTAGGAGCGAAAAGAAAAGCCGAAAACATGGAGAGTCGATTCAAAGAAAAGAATTTTATTTCTATGAGTTGATCACAGTCACAAGCCCGACCAGTGAGCTCTACAAAAGGGAGAGGGGAGCTACAAGCGGTAAGCGGAGAAGGAGAATATCAGGGAGAATCGTAGGGAAGCCCCAAGGTGTAGAAAAGCGAAGCGAGGCGAGGTTCGAGGGCGGCCATGAAGTGTAAATCTGAGGAAGCTCGTCCTCCTCTTCCGGCGAGGTCCAACTCCTCCCTAGGGACAGTTCCGGTCCTCCTCGGCTCTCTCTTTTACTTCCTCTAGAGAAAGGCCAATAGTGTTAGGAATCAGCGGCCCGACAAACTCATCAAACGAGGACCGTCAGAGCCCTCGAAACGCAGCGTCATAGCAGTTCTTTAATATCATAATGGCGTGTCGCAGGAGTACTCCAAACACTCCTCCGCAAGAATCGCCTCTGCCATCGCTCGATCGCCCGATCCTTTGCTCCTTAGTCGAGGCCGCTCCTCCTCGGCGCCTCCTCGGTTTGGGCGTGATCGCCCGCTCCTTCCTTAGGATCTCCTCGATCGGGCGTGATCCGGGAAGGATTTCTCTTTAAGCACCCTCTCCAGGCTCCCAGCCCTCTCAAAGTTGCATACTCCTCGGATAGTCTGCTCCTCTCCGTCATAGCCTTTACCCTTCGAGCTCCTCCACAGTAGGCCGAGCTCTCAGGCGCGCATCTCCTCCTCCTCGTATCAACTTGGGCCTTCAAAACATTGGCCGCTTCCTCCGAATTTTCTTCTCCTCCTCAGGAGAGGAATTTTGAGCCTTGAGAACATCCTCTCCTCCTCCACCTCCGGCGGCTTGTCCTTGAGTTTCCACCGCCTCAAGGCCTTGACCTCTGGTCCGGAACCTCCAGCGCTACACCGCCTCGAGCGACATTCTGCGCCTTGCAGAAACCACGCATAAGCGAGAGCGCCATTTTGAATTACTCTTGGTAAAATATCTCCCGTCATGCGGGAGTAATCTTTCCATGATGTGACGAGACACATCGAGATCGGCGATCGAGGAGCCTCTGGGCGGTTTGATCAAAGACTCACCGCTGCGGCGTCACCCGTTTTCCCTTCCCTTTGGATTGGCGGAAGGGCGGGAAGGTCGTTCACCGCCGAAGGACGGCGGCCGTCGAGGACGATCGGCCACCGAGGGACAAGCGAAGAACCGAGGGACGGCAGATCCTTCCGCCATCGAGCGAGCGAGGAGCTTGGTCGACAAGCTTGACCAATCTCCTCCTCGAGGCCTTCGACCTCTTCCCTTCCCCGGTCACACCATGATCGGACCGGGTGGGGCGACCAACAGCGTATGACAAATAGCTCGAAATCGCCTTTGAGCATTCCCGGTGGGAAGCAACGGCGGACAACCAGCGAACTAGCCTCTCCTCTATCCGCCGCTTCACAACCTCGAAGGCTGGCGATCTCGCGCTTGCCTTTGCCGGTCTTGGGGGACGGCAAGCATGAACCTTGACCATTCTTTGACAAACAAAGAAAGCGAGTTAGCAATTGAGCAAAACCTACAAACAAGGAAAGCAATTGATTGTGAGGGTCAACCAAGTGAGGCGATTTCCTCTCCTAGCCCGCTAACTTGTGGCGGGGGGTCAATCAAAAAAGAGTTGGCCGAAGCCCCCTCGCCGTATCCGGAAATAAGCCGAGTAAAGCTATACTGGCCGAGTTCCTTTATACGGTTAACTACCACCAATTCCTCCCTGGAAAGGAAAAGACTTGACGAATCGTTCCACCGCTCGGCTTGGGGATACCTCCACGGCTGGGGCTCGGAAGAAGCCCCCGGTGGCCTCACAAAGAAATACTTAGTCCATGGTATGGTAATTTTGCCCGACGTCCCGGTTTGGCGATCCCGGGCATCCTTATACATCAAAGAGGGGATCCCACCGCTCGAGATCGGGCTCTGGCTCATCCTCAAGAAGTAACGCAAGATATTGATCGAGGGCCGGCAACCAAATTGGTGGCATAACAGGGCGAGCCCATTGATGAACCTCCACCCATTCGAAGGAATCTGGCTCGGCCTCAACTGATAGCCGACGCGACACGCCAAATCCACGATCGTGGCGTATGGTAGCCTCGAGCCTCCAACCGAGAAAAAATGTTCCGAGACGGCGAACCATCCATCTGCACCGTCGTCAATCCCTTCATCCCCGGAAGCCAATCTGGGTTCCCAGTCCCGAGGAACATTATTCCTGAGAACCGACCGCCTCAACTCCGTCGCGGACATCCTCGATCTACCTGGCGGTTCCTCACCACCATCCGTCTTTCCATTGCTCGTTCGTTGTGATCTCTTGACATCCTCCAACCTCGACATCGAGGTCGCTCAAACCATAACCCCGGCGACCTCTCCTCAAGATTATCGCTAGAAGAAACCCCACTTGGGAACCATGAGCGACATAACTCACTCGGAGGAAATTTAGAAGAAGGAGAATGGAGGAAGGGACGTCTGATTTAGTGAAAGCGATCGGGGTTTATAACGCCAAAGAAAGCTTCCGCAAATGGAGAGCAAGAAAATGCGATGAAGCAAGAAAATAGCGAGAATGAAACGAGTGAAGAAAAGCAAACCGTCTGTCGGCGAGGTCATTTATAGGAGAAGCTCAACCGCCATCCATTGAAGTACAACACGTGGATAAAATTCGAGTTTCACTTGAACATGTGGCGCGATCCGAGCCATGGGAGCTAGGGTTACCGGAAGACAAATCGAAGAGGCGTGTGGGACGGTGAGCAATAGTCACAAGGACGTCGTTTTAGATTACTGCAATTTGTCGAGAGCACGCAGCCGTCAAAAATAAATGCTCCACACTCTTTCCCACGTTCGAGCGGGCTATCGTGCAAAACCGTCCGCACCAACCGGTCGGGGACAATCAACCGATCGACCCCAGCGAGTGGTCACACACTACCGTCAATATCCTACCAACTAGGCCAACCACGAGCTATCTTCGACGGACTATAACTCAAAACCCGACCATTGGACCTAACCGAGCCGTCACCTGCCATCGGGCTACAAGGCCAAAGACTAACCGATCGGCCACATTACGGTTGTCCCTTTACGCTATAGAGTGACCGACGAGCTACAACAACACACTCCTTCGACCCTTCTCTCCGTTCAGACTCGAGGAGTAGGGGGGCTTATGGATGGGTCGGCAACATTGGGTCCAAATCCAGTCTCATGGGCCAATCGATCAGTCTTACACCTAAGGCTTAACCAGGGTCTAGCCCATATATTCATGGCCCATTAGTAGAAGGTAATATCCCATGCAAACACGTAAAACCTAAACCTAGCTACGAATCATATATAAGGTAATTTTCTCTCATAATCAAGGTAACAAAATCATAACCTAGTTGCTTTTCTCTGATCAGATTTTATCTCACCTTCACCAAAAGACTTACTTGAGCGTCGGAGGGGCTACTCGGGACACAACCCCCGACAAGCCTTCCTTGTTTTGCAGGTGATTTTACGTTGGAACCACTTCAGCGAGTATAGGGATCATGGATCAGAATGGCAACAATCAGTTCAGCCAGAATCCGGCAGAATCAGGTTTTATCAAATCTAACTCAAATCAGATCTTCATTCAACTTCTTCAGTTTCTTTCCAAGCTTTCTTTTTTCTTCGTCAAGATCCATAAGTTCCTTGTCTTTACTAGTTCCAGCGCCATCTTTCCCATGGGTTGAAGCTATGTGGGGATTCAAGTCAACACCCATAGAAATTCCGAGAGTTTTTGCTTTGTAAAGATCCATATATTCCCCATGTTTACTAGTTCCAGCATCGTCTTCCCCATGGGTTGAAGCTATGTGGGGAGTCAACACTCCCGTACATAACACCCATAGAAATTCTGTCTTCACCTAGTTAAGCATGTTGCATGACATTGTCCGTTTGTTGTTCAACAAAGAACAAAACACAAATTTCAGACATAACCAATAAGAACGTCAAGAGCAGAAACAAAATGAAGTGCAAAGAAAAATTAATTGTTTGTCAGCCTCATCCGCCATTTGCTTCTTCATGGCATCAACAAGGTCACGGTCTTGTTCTGTTAATGATGATAACTTTGAATTCAAACTTCAGATAAGTGAAGTTTTGTTATGTTATCCCAAGCCACATAACTACCTCTGACTTGTATCTCTGTTCCTCTTCCACTACATTCACAAATATTTATTTGATGCTTTGGCAATAAAGAAATAAAAGTCGTAAGATTCTAGAGATAGTTAAGATTTTGTTTCTGCAGTCTTTGACCTTTAATTCTCACTTTTGAACCAATCATATATACTGATACAATTGTTTCCACTAACTTTCTTCCTATTTTTCAATTGTCAGATTCACGTTGTACAACTTGAACCAATCATATATACTGATACAAACTTTCTTCTTATCAAAGTCCAAAACTGTCATGTCTAAATATTTATCTGATAACTTCATCATTCACACATCTAATGGTTTACTCGAGAACCAATCTGTGTCTGTTCTTTTGTCGAAATTTCTATTACCAAGTTTGTTTCAACGGTATAAAATGTTGGCTGTTTTGGTTTTGGCAACTGGTTAAGGTCACCTGTTAACATAGACAGAACATCTGATATGGTTGGCCTGTCAAGTGGACTATGTTTTACACATAGCAAGCTCACGTTTATGCATTTCAGGACTTGATCTTTAGAAGCCAATTCCTTTTATTGTCGAGTCCATTAGTTTTAATGCATCAACCTCCGTAGCTCCCACGCTTGGTAAGTGCATAATCATAATTCGATGAATTGGTAAGTTGAGAATTAATAGATACTTGCATAAGATGGTTAAGGATTTTCATGAATTGATGTGACCCATTTGGATGCGTAGATAAGCACCAGTTTCTAGTTTAATATGTATTTTAGTTCTATTAGAAACTGCACTTGTTGATGGGTTTAACAAAGACTTTCTTAAGGAACCTTTTCAAAATCCATGTTGGTTCTATAACGTCCACATTATCGGTGGTTGAATGCATTTGACATGTTCATAGCCCCTCACTCTAGTGGTTCTATTCTGGGTTAAGATAGCTAATCCTTGTCAAAAATGCTTTGTTTCGACAGAAATTACTGTCTAGTGGTTCCAAATGCAAGAGTTGATTGAAACAAAATAGAGTTGAGTAAAGCATGTTTCAGTTAATATTAACCACAAAACCTTTTAACCTAGACTTGTAGTACAGGCTTTAACTAAACATAAACACCTAAAACGAAACATAATCGTAGAGATGTTCATTTTTCACATCATGTTCCATCATACTTGCTTACAGGTGAAGAAGGTCCAAATGCTCCAAAAGGTTGCTAGGAGTTGGACCCGGCAGCCATTCCATCAGATCTTCTTCATGTAATCATAGATGTGAAGAACGAGGAGACAATGGAGGGTGAGTTGAATTCAAAAGAAGAAAAGGTAGTGGATGACCTTGAAAATGTCAATGAGAGAGTAACAGAATCTGAAAAATGTAGGGATAATAATAAAGATAATTTTGAAGCTAATGAAGTCAAATCTGCAGAAGAAACCACAAAATCAAAGGACTGTATTGAACTCAGTAGAAAGGATAGCTAGTTGAGATTTGTTTTGTTGGTTTTACATGAGTTAATCCTTCAACTTAGTGTATTCATCTGAAACTGATTCAACACACTTGACTCAAAATGATTGGCAACAGTTTTGGGTTGGAAATGGGGGGAAGTTTCGTTATAATTCTGACTACAGTCTACACAGCTGAAGCTGTTTCAACTTTCAAGGAGAAATTACAAGCAGTGAAGGCCTTCAAAACTCGGACAAGTAGTTTATTTTTTTTAGTCACAAGCTATGCTTCTTCTTTTTAACATTGTTTCACCACCTCAATTTTCCCTTGGGGATTATTAGAATGCTGAGATGACATGTTGTTCGTAATTTTTAGACAAAGTACCTTTCTTTACTCTGATTGGTAACTGATATTAGTGTAAGATAACGAGGTGATTACAATTTCTGCGTGAATCATGTTGTCTGGTTTTAGGTGTTTCATCCATACATTCAAGTGTTCTCATGTACTAAATAACTTTTCTGGATTAATTATCATTGGTTTTTAATCTTTGTTTATTTTCTTCTATAAGCTATCTGCTGGACCCTGTTTCTGGAACCCAATATTCGAAAACATTTAACAGTCAAAACTCATTGTAAATTTTCTTAAACAATTAAAGCGTATGCGAAAAACCCATTTATTTTCTTAAACAAAATAAATGGGGGGATATAACGCACGCATTTGGTGCTCAGGCTGTTCTGTAGCTTCTTCTACTACGTGATTCCTTAACAACACTTTAACCAAAGGAATAATTTTATTACGCAGAATCCGGTCTCTGCAATAAAAAATTTGCACCAGTTCTTTTTGAAAGTCAAATCTTCCTTTAAGTTCATTAGTTGCTCTGTGATTACATGAGATGGATAAGCTAGATATTTGCGAAGCATAGACATATGGAAGACATTATGAATCCTCATAAGTTCATCTGGTAACTTCAATCGGTACGCCATTGATCCAATATTTTTCGTAACTTTATGCGGTTCCATGTAACGTGGACTTAATTTACCATGTTTCTCAAAGCTCAATATGCTTTTTCTAAGGGAAAATCTTAAGAAATACCTTAGCTCCAATTTCAAATGCAAGATCTTTACAACGATTATCGACATACCTTTTCTGACTATCCTAAGCTATCTTTAATCTATCTCGAATAATCTAAACTTTATCTGTTGTCACCTGCACAAGTTTGATACCTATCAGTTTCCTTTCACCTAACTCATCCCAACATATTTGTAAAGCACCTCATAAGGGGTCATGCCAATGCTGGCCTAATAACTATTATAGGCAAACTCTATCAGTGGTAGGTGCGTGTCCCAACTCCCTTTAAACTCTATGGTACAAGATCTAAGCATATCCATAAGTGTCTGAATAGTTCTCTCTGACTGACCATCCGAATGAGGGTGAAAGACAGTGCTAAACTTCAAACATGTACCTAAGGCTTTTTGTAAGCCAGGCCAAAATCTTAATGTAAACCTAGGGTCACGATCTGAGACAATAGAAATTGACGTACCATAAGGTCTCACTATTTCATCCACATAAAGTTGGGCTAACTTGTTTAAGGGATAATCATTTTTAATTAAAAGGAAATGTGCAGACTTTGTTAACCTGTCCATAATAACCCATATAACATTGTGTCCCTTCTGACTCCGCAGAAATCCTACAATAAAATTCATAGTAATCTTGTCCCACTCTGATTCTGGGATAAAGAGGGGTTGCATTAATCTCGCAGGCTTCTGATGTTCTGTTTTTACCTGCTGACAAGTTAGACACTTATAAACAAAGTTTGTTATTTCCTTCTTCATCCCTCTCCACCAATATTGCTCTTTGAGAGTGTGGTACATTTTTGTGCTACTCGGATGTATAGCGTAAGCTAAGGAGTGAGCTTCCTCTAATATCTCTCTCTTTAAGTCTCCAACATCTGGCACACATAATCGTTGCCCCCTCATCACTGTACCATCTTCCTTGACTGTAAGATCTGTTTTCTTCCTAGTCTCAACTTCGATCTTCAACTTCATCAATTGTGGATCTTATTTTTGTGCCTCTCTAATCTGATCCACTAAGATGGGACAAAGTGAAAGGTAGCAATTAATGCTACTAAATATGTCATATCCACTTTCACTCCTAAAGACCTCGTTTCCACTAGAAATGGAAGATATATCGTCGTCAGTTGAGCTATCAAACTAGTAGGTCTCTTACTTAAGGCATCTACTACTATATTAGCTTTTTCAGGATGGTACTCTATTGTACAATCATAATCTTTTATTAACTCCAACCACCGCCTTTGGCTCATGTTCAGTTCCTTTTGAGTAAACAAATATTACATACTCTTCTGATCAGTGAAAATCCTACAGGGAATACCATACAAATAATGCCTCCATATTCTCAATGCAAAAACTACTGCTGTCAATTCTAAATCATGAGTATGGTAGTTTTGTTCATGCTTTTTAATTGCCTAGAAGCATAGGCTACATTTTGCATATGTTGGACCCCGAAATTTTATTTATTTATTTATTGATTTAATTGACTTATTCTTTAATTTTGCCTTAATTGTTTTAATTATGTGTTTATATAGATATAAATTTCTTTGAGTCTTGGAATTAGCAAGTATGATTGGGATTAGAAGTTAGAAATTAAATAAAGGCTTGGACCTAATATTGGAAAGTATGGGCTTTAGAATTTAAGTTGTTAAGTGAAGTGGGCTTGAGAGGAGGAGGAGAGCCCAAAGCCTTGTAAGAGGAAGAGGGAGAGCTCAAAACTATGTAGTTTTGAGGTAGGGCTTTAAGTTGAGAATAAATGAGCTAAGTCTTTAAAGAAGAGTAGCAAGTTGTCGTAAGTCACAAAAGGAAAAGAAGAGAAGAAGAGAAAACGTGAGCAAGGAAAAAGAGAACTTTCGGCTAAGTGGAAGAGATTCGTAGGAAGCTTGAAGAAGAGGAAAAAGAAGAGAAATCGACTTATTAGAGGTTAGTTCCATCTTTGCTTAAGCTAGGTTTAAGAATGGTGTAGGATGGAACTTAGGGTTTGTGTAGAGATTGAAGAAAGATAGAGAGAAAGGTGAGATCTATGGATTTTAGGGACTTTTAAGCTAAGGTTATGGTTATTCTAGCTTAAATGTCCTATGGATAGGTTAGGTTTAAAGTTTATTTTCATCTTTGCTTGATTTATGAATATTATGACTTTCTTTTAAAATGTATTTATTGAATGAAGTATGATTTAATTGAAGGAAACCAAGAGAACCCCACTCAAGAAGAGGAGGAAGGGCAATCTTGATTTCGGTTTCTGACGATAGGTGGGTAACACTTTTATAGTTGTTGTGTAATGGGCAAATGCCCTATGTGTGCTATCCTTGTTAAATTGTGTGTATGTTGAAAGTGTATTTCCTTGATTTGAAGGAAAAAGAATGTATCTATGATGATTCAATACAATGAAAGAAGCATAAAATGCTATTCTTGTGTTTGAATATGTGAGCATAAATTGGTTGTGATTGGGCGAGAGAGAACCTATTTCGTTAAGTCACGTGCACGTTGACCCCCCTAGCCTTCTCCCGGCAGCCCGCTTGTGGCCCACGAGATCCGAAAATGGAATCGTTGTGTTTACGATAAACTTCAATTTATTCGTTGTGTTTAAGGAACTCTCGAGCCAATTGTGTGCATTCCATCTTTTAATTGGGTTTATGATGCATAATATGTGGTTGATTGATATAAATTCGCATGTTCTATCTTATGTGATGATTTTGGATTATTTGCGTTTCATATGATAAATTGCTATTGCTTCGGATCCTTGTTTATGTGTTGTGTGGCTCATTACTCGATGACTATAAACGTGTTAACCACTGAGCCGTGTTTTGCTCACCCCATTCTCCCTCCTCAGGTGCAAACTCTAGTTGATCGCGGAACCTTGCAAGGCATCGGACATAACTCCAAGAACCTTAGGCACTTTTGTATTAAGTTAGTAACTAGCTTTTGGATGGCTTTATAAGCATATTAAGCATTGAGCATCTCATATGTTGTATTTTGTACTTGATTTTGATGGATATGTTGATATGTAATTAAAGCCATGCTTGAACTCTTTTATGATTTGAAAAGAGAAGGAGAGCTCTAGTACCCTCTTCATCATGTGTTTATGTGGATTTGTGAGCTGTGTGTGACCTTGAAAAAGTTATGTGTGTGAGCCTTTTTATTGTTGTGTTGCTGTTGAGTTTTGCTTGGGAGAGTTTGCTGGAAAGTTTACTAAGGTTTAGGAGCTGTTGAAATCTGGGCTGATGTGTTCATATGGTAGATTTTGGGTGTATTGAGTAGTGCTGAAATTTCTGGACTGTCATAGATCGAATAGGATCATTTAGTCTTATTGAGAGTGGTAGGCGAGCTGTAGAGCTTGTCCATGATGTGTTATGAACTAATTTTGATGTGTTGATTGATAGATATGAGTTGTTAGAGTCAAATGCAGGTGCTGTCTAAATGGCAGATTATCAGGCAGAGCTTTGAGTCCACTTTTGACCCTCATGGAGTTGGAATATAGGTCGGTGATCTTCATGAGAATTGTAGATAATTCTTTTACCTTTCCATAGACACTAAGTTTGTTAAATTCGGAGTCCTGGGTCAAAAGTTATGGTGTTTGTAAGTTCTGGTACTGTTTGTGGAGAGCTAGTCGATCAGTCTTGGTGTTAAGTTTTGATTTATTTAGAATCTGAGCTTGCCCTTGGGTCCTTCTTGAAAAATGTAGATTTTTCTTCTAGTTTTCCAACGCTTCCGACCGTGTCTGATTTGGAGCTCAGAGTCAAAACTTATGAGGGTTTGAAGTTTCAGAGCTCGGAGTCTGAAATGGAGCTCGGACAGTGGGCGCTCGGCCATGCTCGAGCGCTGGGCGCTCGGCCCGTGCCGAGCGCTGGGCACTCGGCCATGCGCGAGCGCTAGCGCTCGACAGTGCCTAGCGCGTTTGGGGGTCAGTTTTGGCCGACCGACCCCTCTTCCTTCTTTTGGCCATAACTTTTTGTGTAGAACTCCGATTGACCCCATTTTTGAAGCAATGGATTTCTAAGATATTTTTCTATCTTTCTACATCTGATTTATCAGTTTTTCTTTTAAATCGAAAAAGGTGGTTTGAAACAAAGTGTAGAGGTCGGCTGATCAAGTCTGAACATACTTTACTAACTTTCAGATATCTTGAGCTGTAGAGCTTCGATCGAAGTGATTCTTGTTTTAAATTAAACTAGAGACACAAACCCACAAGTTTTATGAAGGAACCGATTGACAATTTAGCCTCTAAAGTTTTCAAATTCTGATATGAAGTCGGTAGAGGGTCAGTTTTCACTGTTTTCTTGAAGATAGTATTTTAACCATAACTCCTTCATTTGAAATCCAAATTGAGCGTTTTCAGTGGCGTTGGAACCGTGAGATCATGGGGAACAATTTTCTTAAAAAGTCAATCCCAAAATTTTTCTATTAAAAGTTTTTCTAATTGTGGTCGGTTTGTGTTCAGTTTTGGGCCCGCTATGCTTATATGGGTCCGAATGTTGAGCTTCGGAGACGGGGTCCAACATTGTTTGGTATCAGAGCCTAGGTTTTACTCCTAGGCTTAGGATGCATAGTAGGAAAATTGTTTTGTTATGTGATTAAATGTTGCATTATAAGTTGATTGTCTGTAATAAGTGACATGCATATCATGCATACATATAGAAACTAAGATTAAAACGAATTGTAGCTAATCAAAGAATGTTTTCATTGAAGGAGTAAGATGCCACCTCGTAGAAGGACACGAGGAGTTCTGCAAGGTTTTATTGCGCCTGACTCTCCACTGAGAGAGGAGAGCACGGATGAGTCCGTAGCCCCGGGAGTGGCCCCGGCTGAGGCTTCTCGACGGCAAAGTAGTGAGCCCCTCCGATCTCAGACTTAGTCGTCGTCTAGTCAGTCTGAGCAAGTGCCTGCTTTGGACCCGAGATTGTTTCAGGCATTTACCCAAGCATTTGTTCAGGCTATGGGTCAAATGCCACAGGCTTCTAGTTCGGCCCCAGCTGAGAAGGGGAGACAGTTTGACAAGCTGAGAAAGTACGGAGTGGTGGTGTAACACCCCACTCCCGAGTGACCCGAACCTGATATCGTTGGTGATATCCGAGTCCGTGCCCCACGAGGGTAACGTACTACATCAGTCGGTCGGTAAAACTTGGTATAACTTTTTTTTTTGGAAAAACCGTTCATTCCATGTTAAAAGGAAGCAGTTTCAGTCATTTCACAATTACGCGGATCAAGCGAGAGCGATAGTAAATCTTTTACAGTAGATACAATCATTTCATAATATTTTACAGTAACCATAAAGTACAACTACAAATCAGTTACAACAATTGCGGACTACAAACTTAGGAAACACAAAGGCAGACGCGAACTGATCCCGACCTCTATCTCAACTTGCACTGACATACTCCGTGTCAAGCGGGTACTCTTCCGATCTGAAAAATAGATTGCAATTTTGGATGAGTTTGCGAACTCAATGAGAAACCATCATCGATGGTTCTCCCAATTCATGCATCATATAACAATTTACAAGAATCAGCGATTCTGATCAATCACGGTAGTCATCTGATCATTTCGGGCATTGATGCGAGATGCAATGCACATGTGACTCTTTCCAGTTATTACAATGTTGTGACCGAGCGCATAACGATAAGCGATGAGACGCTTAGCGTCCCTGGGAGGTAGAACTCCCTTCGAGCTCGAAGCTCTTTTTCAGTATCATTCAGTAGACGCTTGGTATCTAGGGAGTAGGACTCCCTTCGAGCTCAAAGCTCGCGATATTAATGTCGATGGCGACTCGGTTCACAATTATTCTTTATCGGTTTATGATCATGCATGGATGCACATGCCCATTTGAACGATCACGTAACGGTATATAATTCACAATGATCAGTGATCTCTGATTAATATTTCGCGATCAATCATCAATTAACGATCTATATCGTATAAGTAATCACATTGCGATCCATAATTCCTAGTTCACGATCCATAATTCCTAAACACGATAATCCCGTAGTAGGCGATCAAATCACGATAAACACATAGATTGAGGTAACCACCTAGGTTACTCACCTATTACTTCCGAGCTATTGTCGGGAAGTCTCTGTCACGTCGGTTGAACGACGCTCTAATTGGGCCTCTAAAAGAATCAGAGAGTAAAACGATCACTAAAATTTCAATCCGAATTCATTAATGATACACATATAGGTGTAGAATGCATGTTCATAAATTCCCGGCCCTAATCTTCCTTTTTTTTCCATTAAAAAAATCCGTTTAAAAATTAGAAAACCAATGACGCTAACGGCGCTCAATTTGGACTTTAATAGGTCCCCAATTAAATAATCACTCCAATTAAATAAAACAGTGATTATCGGTCCATTACCCGGACCCACATCAATTTCCCGTCCAAAATCCCCAATCTCTCAGAAAATAAAATTAAATATTCACTGAATCCGATGCCTCAAGAATCAGGTCAATCGGACGTCGGACGGAAAAATTATTCACGAAAGAAACCAAAATTCATATTAATATATAACCCTTATTTCCTTTCATTTTTTCCTGATTTCCAACCAAACTTCCAACACCCATAACTCTTTGCACACAATTCAGAAAACTATAAACCACATCTCATTGGAAAGATCATGACAAGCTCTACAAGTTTCATTTAGACCATTCAAAGTAATTCCACCCCTAAGGGTGTCAAAGACCCCATGAAAGCTACTGCTCACTCAAAGTCACTCAACACAGTTCAGTATATTGTAAATTCAGTCACTTTCATTCTCTTCAGTCAAAAATTACACAATAAATATGGTCATTAAGATCACAATGTTATCTAAAACTTTCATGAATAACCAAAATCCCAATTCATTTACTAACTAGGTCAAATAATTCATCAAAGCATCTATCTACTAAACTGTCCCAATCTGAGCAGTAAATTTCCAACCAGTATATCTCCTAGCACAAATGTCAAAAAAAATCACTACTTTATATCCCTGAAAAGATAAGATCTCAAATTTCAATTTTCATGAAGAACCCAAATTCCAATTCAACCTCTAACAATTTCAAATCTGCCAAACAATGTACTGATCAGGGCAGCAGTGAGAAACCTAATGTAGGTGCAGTTTTTGCAAATTCGTTACTCCCAAATCTCACATCCAAAAATTACATGCAATATATCATTTTCAAGATAATTTCGTCCTCTACAACTTTTCAGAAGATCACCAAAGCCAATTCTAGTGACAAAAATTGCTAAAATTGCTTCCAATCAGAAAGCTCACAAAATCGACAATTAGGGTAGGTTTCCACAAATGACAGAAAATCAGTCAACATTCCACAATGCATAACTCCCAATGTACAGATCGAAAAAATACAATATCAGTGGAAAGGGAAAGCTAACAATGTAGGCTTCAACTCTCATGAAGACCATTTTCCCTAATTCCATATCAATTAATTTTGAAAAATCAGCAAAACACTTTGGTCATAGTTTCAGTTACTGTTCACAGACACTAAAACAGAAACTTTCAATGCAAAAATTCGCCCTTCTAGAATTACAATTTAACAACACATATTTCATACTAAATTGTAGCCAACATCCCAAAGTTTAATTGGGCACAAATCCTGCCTCATTTTCATAACTACACAATGAGTTATGATCAAAACAAGATCTGATGGGTTAAAACTAATTTTCAGCTTTACTTCACAATCACAACTCCTATCATACCAATTGAACTTCTACTACCATAAGCATCCCAATTGGACACAAAATCAGTCCCTATATCATTCCCTCGTTCACTAGGCATACCAACCACAATTTGGCAGCACTAACCCTTACTTTCCATGCAAAGTGAGTCATCAAAATTCAATCAAAATCAAGCTAAAACCAATTTCAACCTTAATCATTCATTATCCTAACACACCATACATTTATACCCATCAATTTACACTATAATTCTCATCAAATTAATGCATCAATAAGCTTAATAATAACACCAAAATTCCCATTAAATGCTTCTAACTACCATGGCATTTAACTAAAGCATCATTAACACTTCATTTAAAGCTTAACTAAAACACTTACCTTTTAAGCTTCAACCTTCAATTCTTTCTTTATGCTCACTAACACTTTCACTACTCACTTCTACCACCATACATGCTTCTCATGGATAGAAGATTTAAGTTGGAAGCCAAGGAAAATCTCAAAGTTGGAGGAAGGTAACACTTTGATGAGAAGAAGGGAAACGATGGAGGTGGAAACATGGAAGGTAAGTTTCGGTTTACAATAAAGTTTTAGCAATCCAATGATCTTTTCCTTCTTTCCTTCTTTACTTAAGGCAACAACGAGAGAGAGCACTTAGCAAACCAAGAAAAACACTTAATTAGGCATTAAGTGAGGTGAAATGGTGGCAAAAGGGGATTGGTCTAGCAATGAGAAGAAAAGTCAACTTTAATCAATTTAATCCAAAAACAATACAACTTCACCCAATTTCGTTCCATTAAACCATAAGAGATAGAATTCCTTCCTTTCAACTAGAAGCCACCGTAATCTAAGGGTATGAATGCATTAAATGGAGGCAAAGGTGGCATTAGAAGATTTGTCCAAAGGAAAATGAAAAGTCAAAGAAAACAACTATTATACTTTAATCAATATCCAACTTATCAACCCAAATTTTCGGTTCCTACACATATTAAGGGTCCACTTATGGGTCCCACCAAAATAAGTAATAGGTAAGTACCAAATAACAGTAGAAAATCAACCGGCTCGCCAATTGGTGATTTCATTTTTTTTTCCAATCTGGGAATTTGCTCCGGAAAATTCTAGAAAAATTCCTAAAAACCTCTTAAAATATAAAGCAATCAATGGTTCACTCAGAATAATTTTTCAAACCCAATAACTACGTTAATCACAATAAAATTGCCTTAGGCACAAAAACCGGGAATGTCATGTATGCATGTACAGTAATTCCATGTGCACAATTGATACTGTGTATCAATTATATTATCGTAAGCGATCTATGAAATCTCAATCTAGCACATCCTATGCCAATTTACTATTCTACCCTTCCAATTGAGGGTGGGATGTTACAATTCTCCCTCCTAATAAAATTTAAATGCGAAATTCTCAATCAACGATTCACTATGAGCAATATCAAATGTCGATACAAATTCCATATATTTTTCACTCAAGATTACGATAACTACACTCGATCGATTATCCGGTCCCTTATTTGGCCAATTCATTAACACTCATCACTGATAGACGAAGTTAACAAATTTGTCGATTGGTGACCTTACTATCATACTACTTCACTTGCCATTTTCGGAGTAGCCATTAACTTTGGTTACGATCTTTATGACTCAATTCCTTATTTCCGAACCCGTTATCAATCAATACTTTTCTCCAAGAACATGCAGACTAATCGTATTCCGGACATCCTTTCAAGGTGATACGTACCATAACCTCCTTTATCTCATCCCTCACATTCCTTTGGTACCAATACAATGACATTTAGTTCCATTTCACTACAACCAGTGATGCTTTACCTAATGCAGTCATTCTTTATATACCAACCAACTCTCTGTTCAAATTCAATTCTCCTTACACAATTCACTGTTTTATAGTGTTCACGCACTCTATCCCGGATATGCATTTTACTATGTTTCACTTATCTGATCTTGATCCACTTTAGCTAACCCATGTTGTTTTCCTATGTCACTTTCCTTTGTTTCACTCAACACAGTCTCAAATTCATTGTGGTCTTTGACTTAGTTAGGCCTTTATCGATGTAGCAAATGTATCTTCTGAATCGAACTCTATAACACGATCAAAATCCTGTGAAACCCAAACCACTTAAGCATTTTTCCTGTTGAACATTCAAACCTATAAGCACTTGAATCTATAATCACTTCATTCTATAGCCATAGTTATGCAATTTCACTTTTCGCATATGCTTACTAGAATGTCTAACTTCGACTGTTCACTTTCTTGTTCTAACACTTTTTATCGGGTACACATACCTCTTCTTTGAATCTTTCACTATTGTTTTGTTTTTTTTTTCTAATTTCATTCGCATATTCAAACTCATCATAAGACTCACCACTTTAATTTCTGCACTCTTTACCTTTCTTATCACTAGATCTACAACTTCAATTTTCCAGAAACACTTCACAATTACCCATAATCTACTTGACATTCTTTGAAAATCCCAATATCTGTAATTGATCTGTACATTGCAGCATTATTTGTTCACTAGTTGAGTTTAGTAGGCAGAATTGTCCGTTCATTTCAATATTGTCGGTATTTATGCCTGTCTCTTTCCTCAAATTAACACAGTGTATCCTTATAGGAATCTACAGTCTCCAAGGCTTTCAATCGCGATCATGACACCAATACCATTTATCAACGTCAATTCAATTTATCTACTACCGTTTGAACATTATGTTTCAGTTCAACACACATTGTCCACTCTCCAAAGGTATGCTTATCAGCAGTATCAAATTCTTCAATAATTCATATCGTCACTACCATTTGCTTACTTTGCATCATTCCCTCTTAAACTTTTCCATACATCACCAAACATCATTCAATTCATTCAGTCCACGATTAGTGTATTTGCAATCCCTTTATGAAGATAACACTACATCACGTCATTATTAGTTTCCCTTTAGGACTTCTTGTCTCTATTCATTTTCTCTTTTCAATCGATTTCCTGTCATCCACATCGATATATCTATATATACCAATACCTAATCATCTGTACTTGGACTTCCATCAATTTCCACTTCATTTGAGTATTTCACTTTACAGTTTGGGACTACTTTACAGTTTTGCCTCACCTATGGAGCTCTATTCGCTTCACATTGCAATAGGATCACCTCAAATTAAACTTCCACTCATGTTGTAGGATACTTGACATTTCCGTACACACAGTACAGATAACCTCAATTTTACATTTGATTTCGTCCATACTTCTTTCCGTTTGTCCATTAGTCTTGCTACCATCTTTATACTGTTCACGAAAGTCTCATCAGCCAATTAGTGTCCCTAATTGTTTTTCAATCATTCTTAAACACTATCTCAATCAGAACAAGTTTATTCCATAATTTAAAAGATCAGAACATTCCTTACACTAAGGTTCCTTATGACAGTCACATAAACACTTTCTTTACCACTTATTCAGTAATCTATACTTTAGCATTTTATCCGGAAACCAATTAGTAACTTATACAATTCAGACTTCCGTAAGACTCCTTTCCGTTTATGCTAATCCTCAAATAAATGACTGATGCCATAATCATTTTTCATTTCTTCTCCTACAAGTACACTCAGTCCTCCTATGTCTTACTTTAACCCAGTATAAACTTTCAATTTATAGCCACTCTAATCATTCACCGATCATCTCCTCTGTGATTTTCATGTATCTTTCACATACGTTTCATTAATCATGATCAACCTTATTGTCCAATAGATACTCCCAATGGTAAATCGACTTAAATGTGACAACTCTTTTCATATATCGCTATCCTTGGTTTTTCATTCTCATATCATTTATGTGTCAGCTTGACCTCTTTAAGGTCATAACCATTTGGCTTATACAATATCATCTTCTTATTGTTACGTATCTCTTTATTATCCTCAAACAATCTATGATAGGGCATTCACAGTCCCCAAAACACGACAAAATCATCGTTACAACTCTACTGTATCTCTATCTATTTACCCATTCATTTACCGTTTCTGTGTCCATATATATCTTTTCAACCAAATCCAGAATTTCCCGATACACAATTAGTAGAAATCATCCGTCTGTCTTTTTCCCTTACGATTTTATCATACTGATTTCCAAACTCTTAGCACAATAGTCACATAACCATTTCAGTCTCAAGCTTATGCGGTCCAGATCATAACCATTTCACGAATTCATTTCAGTTTATCTGTACACTTTTATCTCACCCTTTCTACTTTTTCTTACTCTACTAGACACTAGGCACTAGGCACCTTGCTTTTTCAGTTCTTTCAATCCAAAGTAGACCGTTACAGTATAACCTTGTTCTTAGTACAATCTCGCTATCATCATTTGCCTATAATATCTACTGATATCTAACACGAATGCAGTGAATCAATATATGCCTGATCGGACCATCTACACTTTACTCCGGTCCAATATTTCCCATTTCATGACATATACAGTCAGAGCTGTAATTATCTAATCATCCCAGACTTTTAATCTCACTTAGGCCTACTATAACCAGTATGCTTCCCATAACTCTAGTGGACCTCTCCCAATTCTAGACATATTCATTTTTCGATCACCACAATATTACCATTTTAATATGGGAATTCATTGATATCAATTCTTTCCTTAATCCGTCTAGGACAACACAGTCATTCTAACCACAGTACAATATTAATCTCCTTATCCGTTTTTCCTTTTTCCTTTCCTAATTGCTTATACACTTTCAGGGGTTCACACTCTCATACGGTCTCACTTTTCTCTTACTTAGTCACTTAACACGTATGCACACGTAGGATTTCTACCCGTCTTAATCAAACTAGGGATCGATTGCCACGGCCGCAATGACACGACTCAAATGCATGCACCCTATGTTTCAGACTGTGCCCAGATACATTACCTACTACTGGGCTCTGATACCACCTAAATGTAACACCCCACTCCAGAGTGACCCGAACCCGATATCGTTGGTGATATTCGAGTCCGTGCCCCACGAGGGTAGCGTACTACATCAGTCGGTCGGTAAAACTTGGTATAACCTTTTTTTTGTGTGAAAAAACCGTTCATTCCATGTTAAAAGGAAGCAGTTTTAGTCATTTCACAATTACGCGGAACAAGCAGTAAACAGTAGTAAATCTTTTACAGTAGATACAATCATTTCATAATATTTTACAGTAACCATAAAGTACAACTACAAATCAGTTACAACAATTGCGGACTACAAACTTAGGAAACACAAAGGCAGACGCGAACTGATCCCGACCTCTATCTCAACTTGCACCAGACATACTCCCGTGTCAAACAGGATACTCTTCTAGTCCTGAAAAATAGATTGCAATTTTGGATGAGTTTGCGAACTCAATGAGAAACCATCATCGATGGTTCTCCCAATTCATGCATCATATAACAATTTCTGATGTCGGCGATTCTGATCAATCACAGTAGTCATACAGTCATTTCAGGCATTCAGTACAGTATGCAATGCACATGTGACTCTTTCCAGTTATTACAATGTTGTGACCGGCGAGCGATAAGCGATGAGACGCTTAGCGTCTGGGAGGTAGAACTCCCTTCGAGCTCGAAGCTCTTTTTCAGTATTAGTCAGTAGACGCTTGGCGTGTAGGGAGTAGGACTCCCTTCGAGCTCAAAGCTCGCAGTATTAGTATCAGTGGCGACTCGGTTCACAATTATTCTTTATCAGTTTATGCATCTGTGCATGGATGCACATGCCCATTTGAACGATCACGTAAAATATATAATTCACAATGATCGATGATCTCTGATTAATATTTCGCGATCAATCGGTCAATTAACGGTCCATATCGTATAAGTAATCACATTACACGATCCATAATTCCTAGTTCACGATCCATAATTCCTAAGCACGATAATCCCGTAGGCGATTAAGTCACGATAAACACATAGATTGAGGTAACCACCTAGGTTACTCACCTATTACTTCCGAGCTATTATCGGGAAGTCTCTGCCACGTCGATTGAACGACGCTCCAATTGAGCCTCTAAAAGAATCAGAGAGTAAAACGATCACTAAAATTTCAATCCGAATTCATTAATGATACACATGTAGGTGTAGAATGCATGTTCATGAATTTCCGGTCCTAATTCTCCTTGTTTTCCATTAAAAAAATCCGTTTAAAAATTAGAAAACCAATGACGCTAACAACGATCAATTTGGACCTTAATAGGTCCCCAATTAAATAATCACTCCAATTAAATAAAACAGTGATTAGCGGTCCATTACCCGGACCCACATCAATTTCCCGTCCAAAATCCCCAATCTCTCAGAAAATGAAATTAAATATTCACTGAATCCGATGCCTCAAGAATCAGGTCAATCGGACGTCGGACGGAAAAGTTATTCACGAAAGAAACCAAAATTCATATTAATATATAACCTTTCTTTCCTTTCATTTTTTCCTGATTTTCAAACAAACTTCCAACACCCATAACTCTTTGCACACAATTCAGAAAACTATAAACCACATCTCATTGGAAAGATCATGACAAGCTCTACAAGTTTCATTTAGACCATTCAAAGTAATTCCACCCCTAAGGGTGTCAAAGACCCCATGAAAGCTACTGCTCACTCAAAGTCACTCAACACAGTTCAGTATCTTGTAAATTCAGTCACTTTCATTCTCTTCAGTAAAAAATTACACAATAAATATGGTCATTAAGATCACAATGTTATCTAAAACTTTCATGAATAACCAAAATCCCAATTCATTTACTAACTAGGTCAAATAATTCATCAAAGCATCTGTCTACTAAACTGTCCCAATCTGAGCAGTAAATTTCCAACCAGTATATCTCCTAGCACAAATGTCAAAACAAATCACTACTTTATATCCCTGAAAAGATAAGATCTCAAATTTAAATTTTCATGAAGAACCCAAATTCCAATTCAACCTCTAACAATTTCAAATCTGCCAAACAATGTACTGATCAGGGCAGCAGTGAGAAACCTAATGTAGGTGCAGTTTTTGCAAAGTCGTTACTCCCAAATCTCACATCCAAAAATTACATGCAATATATTATTTTCAAGATAATTTATTCCTCTACAACTTTTCAGAAGATCACCAAAGCCAATTCCAGTGAAAAAAATTGCTAAAATTGCTTCAAATCAGAAAACTCACAAAATCGACAATTAGGCTAGGTTTCCACAAATGACAGAAAATCAGTCAACATTCCACAATGCATAACTCCCAATATACAGATCGAAAAATTACAAGATCAGTGGAAATGGAAAGCTAACAATGTAGGCTTCAACTCTCATGAAGACAATTTTTCCTAATTCCATATCAATTAATTTTGAAAAATCAGCAAAACACTTTGGTCATAGTTTCGGTTACTGTTCACAGACACTAAAACAGAAACTTTCCATGCAAAAATTCGCCCTTCTAGAATTACAATTTAACAACACCTATTTCATAAAAAATTGTAGCCAACATCCCAAAGTTTAATTGGGCACAAACCCTGCCTCATTTTCATATCTACACAATGAGTTATGATCAAAACAGTACAGTAGATTAAAAACTAATTTTCAGCTTTACTTCACAATCACAACTCCTATCATACCAATTGAACTTCTACTACCATAAGCATCCCAATTGGACACAAAATCAGTCCCTATATCATTCCTACATTCACTAGGCATATCAACCACAATTTGGCAGCACTAACCCCTTACTTTCCATGCAAAGTGAGTCATCAAAATTCAATCAAAATCAAGCTAAAAACCAATTTCAACCTTAATCATTCATTATCTTAACACACCATACATTTATACCCATCAATTTACACTATAATTCTCATCAAATTAATGCATCAATAAGCTTAATAATAACACCAAAGTTCCCATTAAATGCTTCTAACTACCATGGCATTTAACTAAAGCATCATTAACACTTCATTTAAAGCTTAACTAAAACACTTACCTTTTTAAGCTTCCAACCTTCAATTCTTTCTTTATGCTCACCTAACACTTTCACTACTCACTTCTACCACCATACATGCTTCTCATGGATAGAAGATTTAAGTTGGAAGGCAAGGAAAATCTCAAAGTTGGAGGAAGGTAACACTTTGATGAGAAGAAGGGAAACGATGGAGGTGGAAACATGGAAGGTAAGTTTCGGTTTACAATAAAGTTTTAGCAATCCAATGATCTTTTCCTTCTTTCCTTCTTTACTTAAGGCAACAACCGAGAGAGAGCACTTAGCAAACCAAGAAAAACACTTAATTAGGCATTAAGTGAGGTGAAATGGTGGCAAAAGGGGATTGGTCTAGCAATGAGAAGAAAAGTCAACTTTAATCAATTTAATCCAAAAACAATACAACTTCACCCAATTTCATTCCATTAAACCATAAGAGAAAGAATTCCTTCCTTTCAACTAGAAGCCACCGTAATCTAAGGGTATGAATGCATTAAATGGAGGCAAAGGTGGCATTAGAAGATTTGTCCAAAGGAAAATGAAAAGTCAAAGAAAACAACTATTATACTTTAATCAATATCCAACTTATCAACCCAAATTTTCGGTTCCTACACATATTAAGGGTCCACTTATGGGTCCCACCAAAATAAGTAATAGGTAAGTACCAAATAACAGTAGAAAATCAACTGGTTCGTCAATTGACGATTTTATTTTATTTTATTTTTTTCCGGTCCGGGAATTTTCTCCGAAAAATTTCAGAAAAATTCTTAAAAACCTCTTAAAATATAAAACAGTCAATGGTTCACTCAGAATAATTTTTCAAACTCAATAATCACGTTAATCACAATAAAATTGCCTTAGGCACAAAAACCGGGAATGTCATGTATGCATGTACAGTAATTCCATGTGCACAATTGATACTGTGTATCAATCCTATTATGCATGAGCAGTCCTATGAAATCCCAATCTAGCACATCCTATGCCAATTTACTATTCTACCCTTCCAATTGAGGGTGAGATGTTACAGGTGGATTTCTACGGGACCACGGATCCTGAAGAAACCGAGAATTGGTTGAGGAAGATCGAGAGGGTCTTGGATCAGATGGAGTGCGAGGATGACGAGAGGGTGGTCTATGCTGCCAGTTTACTACAGGGTGATGCCTTGCATTGGTGGGAGTGTGTACCGGGGAGTCAGCTGAAGTCGATAGGGTTGACATGGGGAGACTTCCTGGCTGCCTACAGGAAGAAGTACCTGTCTGAGGTATACATTCAGCAGAAGCAGAGGGAGTTTCTGAGTCTCACCCAGAGGGAGATGACTGTTACTAAATATGAGTGCCGGTTCACTCAGTTGTCAAGGTATGCTTCAGAGCTGATGTTCAGTGAGGCTGCCAAGTATCGTAGGTTTGAATCGGGTCTGCACCTAGCTATCAGAAAGAAGGTGGTAGTACAGAACTTTGGCGACTTTCAACAGCTGGTTGAAGCAGCGTTGAGAGTTGAGAACATTGAAAACATCAAGAGCGCAGTCAACAAGAAAAGGAAGGGAAGAGAGCAGTTCAAGAGGGAGGGTGGTACTTCTATACCTGAGAGAAGTGCGGAACCTTTCTGTGCGGATCGAGGAGAGGAGCACGGTGGGAGCCTACTAGACCGATGAGGACTTCTACTGTTTCTCACCAAGCCTCAACGGTGGGCGGCAGTAGAAGAAGAGATAGGGAGAGGCCACCTCTTCCAAAGTGTGAGCACTGTGGGAGGCATCATAGAGGAGAGTGTTACAGAGTAACAAGAGCATGCTTCAATTGTGGATAGAAGGGACACTTGGCCAAAGAGTGTCCTAAGCCGGAGAGAAGAGAGGAATCACATATGCAAGCTTCTAGGAGGACAGAGGCAGTGGGACAGAAGGCTGTGACTAAAGTGGGTAGCTCTGGAGTGCCTAAGAGAGCTCATCTTCCAGACAGATCCAGGGGGCAAGCACCAGCTAGAGTGTTTGCAATGACTCGAGAGGAGGCAAAGACAGCTCCAGAAGTGGTGACGGGTATGGTAAAATTGTTTGATGATTGTGTGCTTGCTTTGATTGATTCGGGTTCTACCTATTCCTTTGTGTCTTTGGGTAGGACTGTGCATAGGAGGAGTCTGAGCCCATTGGATACTCCTTTGATGGTGAGTACTCCGATTAGCCAGCATATTATTATCAGTCAAGTGTATAGAGAGTGTGAGATAGAGATTAGTGGAGGAATGTTTGTGGTGGATTTGATGCCTTTGAAGATGGGGGGATTGGATGTGATCCTAGGTATGGATACCTTAGAGAAGTATCATGCCAACTTAGATTGCAAGCAGAAGACAGTAAAATTTGAGCTAGAGGATGGCAACAAAGTGGTATTCCTGGGAGATAGAAAAGTCAGTTCGCCTCGGATTGTTTCGGCGATGACAGTAGAGAGAATGATGAGTAAGGGGTGTGAAGCATATTTGGCCTATGTGTTAGACACGAAGGCAGATAGAGGGAGGTTGGAAGACATTCCTGTAGTCAGGAAATTTCCGGACGTCTTTCCCGAGGAATTGTCAGGACTACTTCCGCTTAGGAAAATTGAATTTCCCGTTGAGCTTCTTCCAGGTACTGCGCCGATTTCAATTCTGCCTTATCGAATGGCTCCGGCGGAATTGAAGGAGCTTAAGGAGCAATTGGGGGATCTTTTGGAGAAAGGTTACATTAGGCCGAGCTCTTCGCCTTGGGGAGCTCCGGTTCTCTTTGTGAAAAAGAAGGATGGGTCGTTGCGGATGTGTGTGGATTACAGGAAGTTGAATCATGCCATCATTAAGAACCGATATCCGCTCCCGCGCATAGATGATTTGTTTGATCAGTTGCAAGGGACGAGAATCTTTTTCAAGATAGATTTGAAATCGGGTTACCATCAGTTGAGGATTAAGGAGACCGATGTGTCCAAGACTGCTTTTAGGACGCGATATGGCCACTTTGAGTTTTTGGTTATGCCTTTCGGGTTAACAAATGCTCCTGCAGTCTTTATGGATTTGATGAATAGAGTCTTCAAGTCTTTCCTAGACCAATTTGTCATTGTATTTATTGATGACATATTGGTCTATTCTAAGAGTGATGAGGAGCATGAGGATCATTTGAGGGTTGCTTTGGAGACCTTGAGAAAGAACGAGTTGTATGCCAAGTTCGACAAGTGCAAATTTTGGCTAAGAGAAGTAGTATTTCTGGGGCATGTAATTTCAGAGCGTGGAGTGCATGTGGATCCGCAAAAGATAGAAGCTGTGGTTAAATGGGAAGCGCCTAAGAATGTAGCTAAAGTGAGAAGTTTCTTGGGACTAGCTGGATATTACAGGAGGTTCGTGGAGGGCTTTTCTTTGATAGCTGCTCCACTTTCCAAATTGACGAGGAAGAATCAGAAGTTTGAGTGGACTGAGGAGTGCTAGAGTAGTTTTGAGGAATTGAAAAATAGGCTTACTACTGCACCGATTTTGACGCTACCCTATGGTAATGATGGATACATTGTGTACAGTGACGCTTCTAGGAAGGGTTTAGGGTGTGTATTGATGCAAGGAGAGAAAGTGATTGCCTACGCTTCTAGGCAATTGAAGCCTTATGAGATGAATTACCCTATCCACGACCTGGAATTGGCTGCTATAATATTCGCATTGAAGATTTGGAGACATTACTTGTATGGAGTTACCACCAGGGTGTTTACGGACCATAAAAGTCTTAAGTACTTGCTGACTCAGAAAGAGCTGAATTTGAGGCAGAGGCGATGGTTAGAATTGTTGAAGGATTATGATTTGATGATAGACTACCATCCAGGGAAAGCTAATGTGGTAGCAGATGCACTGAGTAGGAAGTCCACTATGGCACATATGGAAACAGTGTACCTTCCCTTACTAAAGGAATTAGCCAGACTTGATGTGACGTTGAGACAAGTTGAACCTGATTGTATCTTGGCACATTTTAGAGTGAGACCAGTATTGAAGGGGAAGATTAAAGAATTGCAGGAACAGGATGAGTACTTGAGTAAGCTTAGAGAAGAGGTAAAGAATGGAAAACCTTCTGAAGTAGAGGTGAAGGAAGATGGATTGATGGTTGTGGGCAACAGATTGTGTGTTCCAGACAGGTTAGAGCTGAAGGATGAGATTCTTGATGAGGCGCATAACACTCCTTATGCAATGCACCCAGGGAGTTATAAGATGTATCGGGATTTGAAAGAGTATTTTTGGTGGAAGGGAATGAGGAAAGATGTGGCTGAGTATGCTAAAAGATGTTTAGTGTGTCAGCAAGTTAAAGCTGAACACCAAGCACCTTCAGGCAAGCTTAACCCTTTGTCGATTCCGGAATGGAAGTGGGAGAAGATTACTATGGATTTTCTGATGGGATTACCGAGGACTAGCAAGAAGCATGATGCTATATGGGTGATTGTTGATAGATTGACCAAGTCAGCACACTTCTTGCCAATTAAACAGACAGATTCTTTGAATGTTTTGGCTAAGAAGTATGTGGATGAGATAATCAGACTTCATGAGATTCCAAGTTCGATAGTTTCTGATAGGGATCCTAGGTTTACCTCCAGATTTTGGGAAAGTTTACAGGAGGCTTTGGGGACTAGACTGCATTTCAGTACATCTTTCCATCCGCAAACCGATGGACAATCGGAGAGGATGATACGGACTTTGGAGGCAATGTTGAGAGCTTGTGCATTGGATTTCAAAGGTTCGTAGGATGATCACCTACCTTTGATTGAGGTTGCTTATAATAATTCCTATCACTCGGGAATTCAGATGGCACCTTATGAGGCCTTGTATGGTAGGAGATGTAAAACTCCTATATGTTGGGATGAGAAAGGTGAAAGGAAGCTTGTAGGACCTGAGTTAGTACAGGTTACAGTGGATAAAGTTAAGTTAGTGAAACAGAGGCTGAAAGCAGCTCAAGATAGGATGAAGAGCTACACAGATGCCCATAGGAAAGAGATGGAATTTGAAGTGGGTGAGAAGGTATTTCTTAAAACTTCTCCATGGAAAGGTGTTTTGAGGTTTGGCAAGAAGGGTAAGCTTAGCCCGAGGTACATAGGCCCATATGAGATCATTGAGAGCCCGAGGTACATAGGCCCATATGAGATCATTGAGAGGATTGAGCCTTTGGCTTATAAGTTAGATTTGTCATTGGAGTTGTCTAAGATTCACAATGTGTTCCATGTATCGATGTTGAGGAGGTACAGATTGGATCCTTCGCATATAGTTCGACCTTCAGAGTTTCAGTTGAGGGAGGATTTGACTTATGAGGAGCAACCAGTGGAGATCTTAGATTCAAAGGAAAAAGTGTTAAGGAACAAGATTGTGAAACTGGTTAAGGTCTTGTGGAGGAACCATTCGACGGAAGAGGCAACTTGGGAGCCTTTAGAATCCATGAGGGAGAAGTACCCATACCTCTTCATGGACTCAGGTAAGGATTTCGAGGACGAAATTCCTTTAGGAGGGGAGAATTGTTGGACCCCGAATTTTTTTAATATATTTATTTATTGATTTATTGATTTAATTGACTTATTCTTTAATTTTACCTTAATTGTTTTAATTATGTGTTTATATAGATATAAATTTCTTTGAGTCTTGGAATTAGCAAGTATGATTGGGATTAGAAGTTAGAAATTAAATGAAGGCTTGGACCTAATATTGGAAAGTATGGGCTTTAGAATTTAAGTTGTTAAGTGAAGTGGGCATGAGAGGAGGAGGAGAGCCCAAAGCCTTGTAAGAGGAAGAGGGAGAGCTCAAAACTATGTAGTTTTGAGGTAGGGCTTTAAGTGGAGAATAAATGAGCTAAGTCTTTAAAGAAGAGTAGCAAGTTGTCGTAAGTCACAAAAGGAAAAGAAGAGAAGAAGAGAAAACGTGAGCAAGGAAAAAGAGAACTTTCGGCTAAGTGGAAGAGATTCGTAGGAAGCTTGAAGAAGAGGAAAAAGAAGAGAAATCGACTTATTAGAGGTTAGTTCCATCTTTGCTTAAGCTAGGTTTACGAATGGTGTAGGATGGAAGTTAGGGTTTGTGTAGAGATTGAAGAAAGATAGAGAGAAAGGTGAGATCTATGGATTTTAGGGACTTTTAAGCTAAGGTTATGGTTATTCTAGCTTAAATGTCCTATGGGTAGGTTAGGTTTAAAGTTTATTTTCATCTTTGCTTGATTTATGAATATTATGACTTTCTTTTAAAATGTATTTATTGAATGAAGTATGATTTAATTGAAGGAAACCAAGAGAACCCCACTCAAGACGAGGAGGAAGGGCAATCTTGATTTCGGTTTCTGACGATAGGTGGGTAACACTTTTATAGTTGTTGTGTAATGGGCAAATGCCCTATGTGTGCTATCCTTGTTAAATTGTGTGTATGTTGAAAGTGTATTCCTTGATTTGAAGGAAAAAGAATGTATCTATGATGATTAAATACAATGAAAGAAGCATAAAATGCTATTCTTGTGTTTGAATATGTGAGCATAAATTGGTTGTGATTGGGCGAGAGAGAACCTATTTCGTTAAGTCACGTGCACGTTGACCCCCCTAGCCTTCTCCCGGCAGCCCGCTTGTGGCCCACGAGATCCGAAAATGGAATCGTTGTGTTTATGATAAACTTCGGTTTATTCGTTGTGTTTAAGGAACTCTCGAGCCAATTGTGTGCATTCCATCTTTTAATTGGGTTTATGATGCATAATATGTGGTTGATTGATATAAATTCGCATGTTCTATCTTATGTGATGATTTTGGATTATTTGCGTTTCATATGATAAATTGCTATTGCTTCAGATCCTTGTTTATGTGTTGTGTGGCTCATTACTCGATGGCTATAAACGTGTTAGCCACTGAGCCGTGTTTTGCTCACCCCATTCTCCCTCCTCAGGTGCAAACTCTAGTTGATCGCGGAACCTTGCAAGGCATCGGGCATAACTCCAAGAACCTTATGCACTTTTTTATTAAGTTAGTAACTAGCTTTTGGATGGTTTTATAAGCATATTAAGCATTGAGTATCTCATATGTTGTATTTTGTACTTGATTTTGATGGATATGTTGATATGTAATTAAAGCCATGCTTGAACTCTTTTATGATTTGAAAAGAGAAGGAGAGCTCTAGTACCTTCTTCATCATGTGTTTATGTGGATTTGTGAGCTGTGTGTGACCTTGAAAAAGTTATGTGTGAGCCTTTTATTGTTGTGTTCTTTGTTGAGTTTTGCTTGGGAGAGCTTCTTTGGAAAGTTTACTAAGGTTTAGGAGCTGTTGAAATCTGGGCTGATGTGTTCATATGGTAGATTTTGGGTGTATTGAGTAGTGCTGAAATTTCTGGACTGTCATAGATCGAATAGGATCATTTAGTCTTATTGAGAGTGGTAGGTGAGCTGTAGAGCTTGTCCATGATGTGTTATGAACTAATTTTGATGTGTTGATTGATAGATATGAGTTGTTAGAGTCAAATGCAGGTGCTGTCTAAATTGCAGATTGTCAGGCAGAGCTTTGAGTCCACTTTTGACCCTCATGGAGTTGGAATATAGGTCGGTGATCTTCATGAGAATTGTAGATAATTCTTTTACCTTTCCATAGACACTAAGTTTGTTAAATTCGGAGCCCTGAGTCAAAAGTTATGGTGTTTGTAAGTTCTGGTACTGTTTGTGGAGAGCTAGTCGATCAGTCTTGGTGTTAACTTTTGATTTATTTAGAATCTGAGCTTACCCTTAGGTTCTTCTTGAAAAATGTAGATTTTTCTTCTAGCTTTCCAACGCTTCCGACCGTGTCTGATTTGGAGCTCGGAGTCAAAACTTATGAGGGTTTGAAGTTTCAGAGCTCAGAGTCTGAAATGGAGCTTGGACAGTGGGCGCTCGCCCCGTGCCCAACACTGGGCGCTCGGCCGTGCCGAGAGCTGGGCACTCGCCCATGCGCGAGCGCTGGGCGATAGCTCGCGCGTTTGGGGGTCGGTTTTGGCCGACCGACCCCTCTTCCTTCTTTTGGTCATAACTTTTTGTGTAAAACTCCGATTGACCCCATTTTCGAAGCGATGGATTTCTAAGATATTTTTCTATCTTTCTACATCTGATTTATCAGTTTTTCTTTTAAATCGAAAAAGGTGGTTTGAAACAAAGTGTGGAGGTCGGCTGATGAAGTCTGAACATACTTTACTAACTTTCAGATATCTTGAGATGTAGAGCTCCGATCGAAGCAATTCTTGTTTTAAATTAAACTAGAGACACAAACCCACAAGTTTTATGAAGGAACCAATCGACAATTTAGCCTCTACAGTTTTCAAATTCTGATATGAAGTCGGTAGATGGTCAGTTTTCACTGTTTTCTTTAAGATAATATTTTAACCATAACTCCTTCATTTGAAATCCAAATTGAGCGTTTTCAGTGGCGTTGGAATCGTGAGATCATGAGGAACAATTTTCTTAAAAAGTCAATCCTAAAATTTTTCTATTAAAAGTTTCTCTAATTGTGGTCAGTTTGTGGTCGGTTTGTGTTCGGTTTTGGATCCGCTATGCTTATATGGGTCCGAATGTTGGGCCTCGGTGATGGGATCCAACAGCATAAGTATACACCTTTATCCCTATTTTGAAGCATCACTATAGACCAAAAATCCACCAGTCCTCGTTGGTAATGTGAGTACAGGATTTGTTGTCAACCTTTCTTTCAATTCATCAAAACTTCGGTGACAAGCATCTGACCACTCAAATTACTCCTCTTTTCATGTCAACTTGGTTAATGGACTTGCTATTTTGGAAAATCCTTCAACAAACTTGCTATAATAGCCTTCCAATCTAAGAAAACTTTTGACTTCTGTGACAGTGGTGGGAGGTTTCCAATTAGTAACAACTTCAATCTTTTGGGGATACACACTAAGTCCTTTAGCTGAGATGATATGACCTAAGAAAGTAACCTTATCAAGCTAAAACTAGCACTTACTGAACTTAACACATAACTGGTGCTCTCGTAAGGTTTGTAGTACAATTTGAAGGTGTTCTACATGATCCTCTTGACTTTTTGAGTACACCGATATGTCATCAATAAACACGATCATAAACTTATCTGGGTACTCTAGAAATACCTTATTCATCAAATCCATAAAAGTAGCCAGTGCATTCGTTAATCTAAAGGGTATAACTAAAAATTCATAATGGTCGTACTTCATCCTAAAGGCAGTTTCGGCTCACTTTAGCTCCTTCACTTCCAAATTATGCCTAAAATCAAATATTAATTAAAGTGAGTATCCTAAGTATTATCATAGCACTAATCACTCAGTATTATGGAATAAATTCACAACCAATTAAGCATATATCGGTCATTAATAAAATCAATTACTAATAGTAGATAATTAATATGGTTAGACTCAAATAAAATAGACATTAATTCTATATTCTAGGTCTAATCGAATATTGTATAATTAAAAGATTGAATTATACGAAAAAATTATGCTAAAAAAGTTAATCAAAATCATTTTAATATTCTAAAATATTTAAGTGGTTATAATGTGTTACTACAAGATAATCTTGATCTATGAATATAAAAATTTAATTAGAGAACTAAAGATCTAATCATAAGGAGGACCAACTATGGACAAATTTAGGATCTAGACCTTTCAATAAATTATTAAAAGTCTAGATCCTACTATAAATGATTTAGGTTACGAGAGAGTTAACAATTCCTACATAATCCTCTTTACATCAATTCTAGAGTTTTCTCCGTAGATATCTTTAGAACTTAGAAGATAGATATATGTTCAATCGCAGTAATTAAGATGGGTCGATTTTATAAGCAATTTAGAAAAACGATAAAAATATCTTATTTTATAATGAGTTACAAATTATGATTTATACTGTGTTATGTTTTGTACATTAATCATACTATAGAATTTAAGTAATCTTGTCTTTTGAAAAATCAAACAAAAAAATTTGCATTTATTTTGCTGCACGTTAGATCAGATTTGGCCTCAAAATTTCAACACAAATTTCAATTCTTATATTCAAGAAGAACATCCGATATTGGCATGCAATGTTAGAATAATAAAACTGGATCTTATTGCGAGGCAAAAAACTTTTAGTGGAAATCAAATGTGTCACCAGCTTCTCATCATGTTTTGACTATTAGTGTTTGTAATGTTTTGCGCCAAGACATCTGATAACTTGATATGTTGTTAACACAGACACGAAAGATTTTATGTTGGTTGATGTCTACCACCATTGAAACCCTAAACCACTAGTTGAGTGGCGCATGCCAGAAAAAAAAAACAAAAACATAAAATCAACTTCAGTACTTGTTGATAATCTTGAACGTGTCAGCATTGTCCTGGACATTCTGTGAATTGGGGTCGTTGTATCCAGAATTTGCGTTGTCATGTTATGCACAAAGTAAATATAAAACATATTTTTACCTTGTTCTCGTACGATGATGGTTGAAAGTTTGAAGTCATCTTAGCTTAACATGTTTTTAATAATTTAATATCTTTATTCGCCTTTCAATGACACTTTACCTTCTTAAATAAAGTGTTTTGGAATAGTCAAATTACTGTATTATGAAATTTGAATTAGATAAGCATTCAAGATTTTGATATTTTTTAGTCGTTGTCGTAACAAACACAAATTCTAAACATCCTATATCATGTCAATTGACATTTGGGTCATATATAATTCTTTCTTCGATTGTGTTAAACACATTTAAATAAGTTGTAGCGCTTAACTATTTACAAATACTAAGCTATTAAAAACTCATATAGGATTTACAGAGCACTTGAATTTTTATTGCAATTCTTTGGGAAAGACCTTGGCAGGTAAGAATAAGATAGCGAAGCAGTGGCGGGGGGCAGAATGATCAATACAGTGTTCTTAAAATTCCACTCCAATGTTACAAGCTGTTAGCCCCCTAAGTTTAGATAGCGGGATCGTGCGAGTGTTGGCGGGCTTTGGCCAATACTTGGCACATAAGTTGGCACGAGGAAGACGTGTTGACGAGGAACAAGGCAAAGTCATGCGAGAAGGCGTAAAGGTGTATGAGACCCGCAAGGATGCGCGAAAACATGCGAGCACGATGAGACGTCTAAATATTTAACTTCGACGAGGCAGCTCGAAGGTATGTAAATAGGCGATGTTTTATATACTAACTCGGATTGTAACTTGTGACTTAGTCATGAAGCGATGAGACTGCACCATGAGTGAGGCCGACATGGAAAATGAACTTATCCATGGACGTACATTGATGGACCTATGTGCGGATAGACGGTATTGAAAAATACTAAGTTAAATGTGGACGAGTGAGATCAGACTTTGTGCGAATTTTGGCAGAACATCGGACCTTGTGAAGATTGACTCGACCCAGGCTGAGACTTGATGGACTAAGGACTTGGCTATGTTCGGATGGATGGACCACGACTAACGGATTTGTTGTAGGAACATTGGGTTAGACCAGTGTGCTAGTGGGCTTTCGGCAATATTATATTGCATCATCAGCGGATAGAGATCGCAGAAAGATCTTGGATGATGTGGTGATGACTATGAGTTAGAGTTGCAGTGAAACTCAACATCTGAAGATAGTGGAGATCTTCGCGGATAAGGATGTTAGTGTTCTAGATAAATGTAAACTCTATCTTATGTTATCTTGTTAGATCTTATCTTATCAGTTATAATCCTATTTGAATGGAGTATCATCTAATTGGTTTATGTTATCTTATCTGATAGGATAGACGTGATCTTGAAGAAGATGATTTAGTGAGAATCTCGACTCCGAGTCAGGTGCTATATATATATTTCATTCGAGCTTTCTTTCTTCTCATTCGGAGATCAATCGTAGAGAACATTCTTTGTATTCTTCGAGGAAAGTAATATAAAGTTGGTCTTTCAATCGTATCTCCATGTGTTCTTTTTGTCATTTATATTTCTTTATCGCTTGCGTTGTTTCTTCGAAAGTGCATGGCGTAAACACTTCGAAGGTTGGGAAAATACTGAGTCTTACTTTAATAGATCTAAGTGAGACTACCGTACAAATAATGTGAGCGAGCAACTTCGAATAAAAATTCGAATCTCCTATAATAACTTTGTAACACACGCCATCTCCGTCTGTTATTTAAAAGTTCGTATTGAATTCTAAAAGTCAGTCAGAAAGAAGAGTTGCTTTTTGTTGGAAACTAAATCCAATAGGGACGGTGATGGTGAAGGAAAGCTTTGGGTAAAGATGAAAAGGCTAAAAACAAGGAGGCCCTTAGTTGGCAATGATTTACTAGCAGACAAACAATTTAATGAATATTCATTCTGCGCTACTAGTCAAATATGTACAGACGAGATACAAGACAGAAAGGGACGGAAGCCGATAAGGGAAAGACATTACTCCAATATTTATTTATATTCGTCTGTGACTGTGACTGTGACTTGGAGTTTATTTATTCAAATAATTTTGTCCCATATAAATAAATCCAGGCAAACCATCAGGACGTGAAAACACTCCAGGCATCGAGAAAGCCGCCATAAAATCCTTCACTCCTTCTCAATGAGCTTTAACAACACGGATTTCTCCAGCCAATCAGCCCCATCCTCAAGGGTTATCTTTCTCTTATCTTGTCTCTCTCTTTTTCCCCGTACTTTGGTTCCTGCTTTCTGTTATTACTATACTACTTTATCCATGGAACTGATGCCTTTTTATCTTTCCGAGATCCTTGAATCAAAGATTTAGTTTCGTACTCTAATTCGTTTAATTTACATTATAAAACCCTGCAGAAATATGACATCCTTTATCTGTGTTGCATAAGTTTGGTGTGATATCCCTTCACGGTTCTCGTGAATTTCTTGCTTTTCCATCCTCTTATGGTTGCCTCTGTGTTCCCTGCTATACTTTTTTTATTTTTGATCCGCATCTGATTGCTTGTTCCCTTTTGCTCTATCTGTCCGTCGAGGTAATGTCTATGTTCAATATATTCTTCCATGTACCTTCTCCTAATTTTTTTGTTCGGAGGGTTCTGAGAGTATTGTTTTAAGGTTTGACTATAATCTTTCAATCAGTTTCAGAATGTTTGGTAAATGCAAATGTATAAATTCAAAGTCCCTACTCCATAATTGTTTTTTCAACTCGGATTTTGATGCTCATAATTTGAATTTTTGTTTGTTTCATCATTACTTGTTATTTAATTCCATGCTCATGTTTCTTAACCATTTGAAGGATATTATGGCTTTTGATCCGTGTCTTATTTCCGAATGGCTTCTCTGTGTTATAGATCATCCCCTCTCAACACCTTATAATTTTTGAAATGCTTTCTGGAAATAGATGCCTTATATACATACATACATACATACATACATGCATATATATATACACACAAACATATATATGTGTGTGTGTGTGTTTGTGTTCTCTTTAGCGATAATATGATTGAAAGCACAAATTTCTTTTTCAATTGTATTTGTGAACATACTGAAGATGCAGGATATCAAACCCCCTCACTTTCCCTTCTCAAACTCTCCCAAGCAAAAAGAGTAAAGGAAAATTGATTTGGAGAAAACACCAACATGATTGTTTCGAACATGAACTTCTCAATTTCAATATTTCTCACTAAGATTTGATGAAAATAGCTACTAAAATACTTGAATATGTATTCCTTTCTCTTTAGTTGTTGAAGTAGTTCGATTAAATTAAAATTTATTTGTTCATTCCTTATGGATCATTGCTCATTGCATCATAATTATTGTCTTTTTTAAATTCAGATGGAAGTTTCAACTTCTGAACATCCACACATAATTGAAATTTTTAGAGATCTACCACCTGTAGAGACAAGCTTGGCTGGGGGTAAGATTTGTGGGGGAGCAGCATGTGGATTTTCAGATTCTAAAACTAGTTCCGAAGATGCAAAGGAGCGTTCAACTTCCATGCGGAAACTTCTCATAGCAGTTGTGCTTTGTCTCATTTTTATGACTGTAGAAGTTGTTGGAGGCATTAAAGCCAACAGTCTTGCAATATTAACTGATGCAGCTCATCTATTATCAGATGTTGCAGCTTTTGCAATCTCCTTATTTTCACTTTGGGCCTCAGGATGGGAAGCTACTCCACGCCAATCGTATGGGTTTTTTAGGATTGAAATACTCGGTGCTCTTATCTCCATTCAGATGATCTGGCTTCTTGCTGGAATCCTTGTGTATGAAGCCATTGTTAGACTTATAAATGATACAGGTGAAGTTAAGGGCTTTCTCATGTTTGCTGTTTCAGCATTCGGTCTAGTGGTTAACGTTGTCATGGCCCTCTTATTGGGTCATTCACATGGACACCATGGAGACCACGGACATCTTCATGGTTTTGGTGGTCACCATGAAAACGATGATCATAATTATGAACATGGACATGGGCTAGTCGTAGCTACACATCATCATCATCGTCATCGCCGTGATGAAGTAGATCACTCTCATCATCAGCAGGAACGAGTATCCAAAAAAAAAGAGCACCATGATACTTGTGAAACAAATCTTTGTGAGCCGTTGCTTAAAACTTGTTCTGAGGGTGAAGAAAAGATAAAAGATGCATCTGAGAAAAAGAAGCATGTGAATATTAACGTACAAGGGGCTTATCTTCATGTATTGGGAGATTCCATTCAAAGTATTGGGGTGATGATTGGCGGGGCAATCATATGGTATAAGCCAGATTGGAAGATAATAGACTTGATATGCACCCTTGTATTCTCAGTAATTGTTTTGGGCACAACAATCAAGATGTTGCGGAACATTTTGGAAGTTTTGATGGAGAGTACCCCAAGAGAGATAGACGCTACTAAGCTTGAGAAGGGTCTTTGTGATATGGATGAAGTTGTTGCTGTTCATGAACTGCACATTTGGGCTATAACTGTCGGGAAGATTTTGTTAGCTTGCCATGTTAAGATCAAGCCGGAAGCTGATGCTGACATGGTACTGGACAAAGTTGTAGACTATATTAGGAGAGAATATAATATCAGTCATGTAACCATTCAGATCGAACGCCAGTAGGGAGCCAAGGTGGAAGTTGTACTAGTCTGGCTTGCTTTTGAATAAACTCTATCATTCTTTTTCTTCTATTTTAAGATCATATTAGGTAATGTCTCTGGATTACTTTATATTCATGTAATGTGTCCATGGAAAGCACAACTCTAGAAATGTTTGGTCCTATTCTCGATCTATGCCGAATCCTAGCAAGCTAATTTTTACTGGCTAATTGGATTTCGTCCTGTCTGATATGATATGGAAATAAAATATTTCGTCGTTAGGAGTTCGTTTACATTCTGTTGTTCAGATTGTTCCTCTGTGACTAGCTTTATATCCTTGTGTGACCATTTAACATAAGGCTGGGAGCCGGCACTTTAGATATGAATTTTATGAAGATTGAAATGCTCTTTCGATGCTTTAGCTTTCAATGTTATGAAGAATTTGTTTTGGAAATTAAGTGTCATATCAAGGCAAAAGCCAGGTTAGTACAAAAGGAAACAACCCCAGAAAGCATAGTGAAGCGGCTGATCTAGGGAATAAAAGACAAGGAAAATAAGAAGGGAATGCAACCTGAAGTTTGAGCCTACAACCTCTTAATAGAAGGAGTCTTATTCACCAGCTGTAAAGGGAGTATCCTTAAACCTCCTTCCTCTCTTGGTAGACAATTGCTATCCCAACACACCTTAGTAAATCGTTTCGCGTTTCCATCCCCTTCCTACAGGAAATTTCTAGAAAGCTTCTCTATTTTCTGATAAACTACTGGAAGCTCATGTAGCCCAAGTTGGATTAATCGTATTCTGGATAAGAGCAATGAACCTGTTTGAAGTGGTTCTTCAGTATCGGACCATCCATAGCAGGAAAACCAAGAACGGAGAGCTTTGCCCCTCTCCCCTTTCCGCCTCACTCTTTGGTCTTAAGAATGCTGGTTTGATTTGTTTTATCGAGAAGGTCTACGGTTCGAGTTCGTATAGCCATAAAAAATTTACTTTAGTAGCACCTTAGGATAGCCTTAACCTTAAAGTTAAGGGCGAGGTTCAAGCGAGGAAAGGCTTGGGTCGGAACTTACCTAACAAGAAATTTTGCTACCTTAGGACTGTTATAGTTACAGCCGCCGTTCATCGAGACTTCGGTCGCTGGCTCCCCTATCATCAAGTCACCAATTTCCTTCATCTTTTGACACTGGGCATGCGTCAACCCCTATACATGATCTTACGACTTTGCGAAGACTTGTGTTTCTCATGAAAAGTTACAATCCCCACCGCGAAATAGCGTACCAACACGTCTTCATCGACATTATTTTTTGACTGGAAGACCGAGAGCTAACTATCGAGACTTTGGACTATTCGAACATATAACAATAATCGAATTGATTATCTTCATGCATAAGGATACTAAATTACCTAATATAAAAGGTTTCAAATTCATCCCAAACCTCCCTTTTTCTCCCTCTATATCCTTGCATATCCTCCTTGGGAGTAAGAGGTGAGAAGACTAGTATGTATATAGGTTAGAGAGAACTAAGATAATTAATTGTAACAATATATAAGAGTCTTTTATTAACCCAATTCTCCACTCTTCTCCTGTTAAATCATAAAGGGGAGATTCTCCTCAAAGTGATGGGAACATCTTACATAAATGGTGGCGGGGAATTTAAGTGCTAGGCTAATAACGCAATTAAACTCATAAGTAGAATGAGGACTTTCCAGTAATAGCCTTATGGAACTTTTTTTCTTATCGATACATGATCCTGAGAGGAAATTGAATTCCTATAATGAATTCATTAGAAAAGGAGATCCACAAAATAAAAAGAGATCATCCTCAAGGCTAAGTATTATGTTGTTAATCACATTTCATAAAAAATGTGAAACCTTTCTCATTACTAAAGTTAAGATGAATAATCCTCCTGAGGATCTCAATGAAAATTGTGAAAAGGTAAGGAGATAGGGGATTCCCTTGTCAAATACCTCTAGCACCCTTAAAAATGTTTGAAAACTTCCTTCTTTTCAAGCACATTAAAAGCAATTGGATATGCATTGGCGAATCAATGAGATGAATGACTCCGAGAGACTTAGAGAATTTAGAGAGTGAATAAGAATTCTCTATTCTAAATTGTCAAATGCCTTATAAATGTTGAATTTTAAAGCATAATTCTTTCCTTATCGCACTAGATGATAGTTCTTAAATAGATATGGGAAATTAATAAATTATCTCTAAATTTTTTGCACTTAGTTAGAGTTGCTTGCGCATTATTCACAATATCTGGGTAGACCAGCTTGAGTGTAACATCCCATCACCGACGGAGAGGTTAGAATAGAAATTCGAAGTGGTTAATGAGCATTTAGAAATTACCTTTATATGTTCATGCATAAGCTTGCATCCGCATACATGTGAATAATACATTTTTATACATGAAAATGATTGTACATGCATTCATGACATTTCCTAGTATAAGTGTTAATAAATGTGATTGTTACTGAAAAATGTGATTTTTGTGTATGAAAAATTGAGTTGGAGAGGGTCATTGTGGTTTTCAAATTTTTGGAGAATTTTAGCAATTTTTTTAAATTTCGGGGTACTTTCTGGACTAGGAAAAATGCCAAGGAGCAGAATAATTATTTACCGGTAGTAGAAATTACTGTCCAATAGCACTGAAAATTTAGATAAATGATTTTCGGATTTATTAATTTGGGCCATTGAAATTTTGGGAACAAATTGGAGTAGAAATTGAACTTTAATTGGAAAGAAACCAAGTGAGGGCTTAAAAATGAGACATGTGGCAAGTGATAAGTCACTTGCCTAACCATGCCGCCATGTGTTCTTTTATTAAAACCCACCCCCTCTCTTTGAGTCTTTCTCGATGCTTCTCCTTTTAAAAAGATCGTTGGTGAGTTATGTTAGGTTGCTCCATCATTTTCATAACTTCTCCTCTTCCTTGCTTCTTTTGATTTTTTGACCATCTTTTATACTTTCTTTCACCTTGCTTTCTCTTCTTTTGTTCACAAGAAAAAACTAAGCCTTTCACCCTCAAGATGATGATGATCGTGTGTGTTAGTGGGAGCTAGAGATTTTGTGGTAGTTTTGAAGAGTTGAAGAATTGGAAGCTTAATTAGGTAAGAATTTTTGTCTAATATCATGGATTTGTAGTTAAATAAAGCATTTGCGATGTTATTTGAAATTAATTGCATGGAAATTGTGTTTTGGGTATATGGGTGTGTGAATTTTATGTTTTTGTTGATGATTAATGAATGATGTAGAATATGATGAATGAGAGTTAGAGATGTGTTGGAAGTGAAAATTGAAATGAATTAATGTTTGGAAGAGTGTAGGAAAAGTATGAAGAATTAAGTGCATGTTGATGCTATGTTGTAGGTTAATGTTCAAGTAGAGGCTTTGCCTTAGTTGTGGTTGATATCTTGAGTGAATTGAGTGGTTATTTGTAGCACCTCACTTCCGCGAGACCCGAACCCTACATCGACGGTGATATCCGAGCCCGCGACCCGCGAGGGTGGTATGCTAGAGCAGTCAATGCAGTTTAAAAAAAAACTCATTATGCTATTTTTGTTTTTGAAAACAGTCGAGTGCGCGGAAATAATAAAAGGTTCGGGCCCGTGATACGAAAACCCTTTTCAGTCATATACTTTATCAAAAATCACATTTCAATACAATATTTATCAATTAAGGCCCTCAAACAATTCAGTACTATTTTTTTTTGCGGAATATAAATTTACACATAATTCAAAATGACACAAATGCAGACGTGAACTGATCCCGACTTCAAACACCGACTCCCATTGCAGTAATCATACTCCCGTTCCACTAACGAGGTACTCTTCAATACCTGAAAAATAATTGCAATGTTGGATGAGTTTGCGAACTCAATGAGAAATCATCATCGATGGTCCACCCAACGCATGCATATACAATCAATTCATATCATAGCACATATTAACGCATTTCAAATTATCCCATGCATTGCCAATTTTACACATATAAGGCGTATCGCCTTTCACACAAATCACATTTTATCATTCATATATATGATGCACATGTGACACTTTTCCATTTTCATTTCGTTGTTGTGACCGTGCGCCTGAATTGTCCCAGTGACGGGCATATTGCGTTGAGCCTGAGGCTCTTATACTCGTTGGACGTGATATGCCCCGATACATCGAGCGATGGCTCTGTCAAATATGGACCAGAGGTCCGTGCGTTGAGCTTAAAGCTCTCATATCGCTGGGCATAGCCACGATCATCGAAATAAGCTCGAAATTACATTGGCTCCACCGGTCACAACTGTCATTATCTGATCATGCAATTATGCATGAAAGCATATGCCTCGTTTTACAATAATTTGTGTCACAACCTAATACACTAAGTCTAATTTCGCACTTAACCAATTCACTTTCAATTATGTACATTTAACACTTTTATAACACATTCCAAATATTTCGAACACCTGTGGTTCGAAATCAATCAAAACAAACACATATAATCATTCCTTAACTCCACATGGCAATCGTACATGAAATTAAACACATATAAGTTGAGAAACCAACTAGGTTACTCACCTATTACTTCCGAGTTAATGACGGGAAGCTCTGTTACGTCGATCGATCGACGCTCCAGTTGAGCCTCTATAAGAACCAGAGAATAAAACGATCACTAATTGTTCAATCCGAACTAGTAATGATGCACATGTAAGTGTAAAATGCATGTTCATGATATTCCCGACCATATTCCCATTTTTTTCCATTAGAAAAATTCGTTTAAAAATTTGAAATCCAATGACGCTGACGACGCTCAATTTGGTCCTGTATAAGTTCCCAATTAAATAAAACAGTGAGTAAAGGCTCCGTTACCCGGGCCCACGACAATTTTCCGTCCACAAATCCCCAATTTCTCAAAAAATGAAATTAAATAATCAATGAATCCGATGCCTCAAGAATCAGGTCAATCGAACATCGGACGGAAAAGTTATTCACGAAAGAAACCAAATTTCAAATAAAACAATTAATATATCTATATCTATAAGCCCTTATTTCCTCCTTTTTTTTTTCCCGTTTTCCAACCGAATTTCAATCCTCTATAACTTTTTGTATACAATTCAGAAAATTGGAAACCATACCTTGTTGGAAAGATAATGCAACCCTCTACAAGTTTCATTTAGACCATTCAAATTAATTCCACCCCTAAGGGTGTCAAAAATCCCATGAAAGCTACTGCTCACTCAAAGTCACTCAACACAGTATAGTATCTTGTAAATTCAGTAACTTTCATTCTATTCAATCAAAAAATTACACAATAAATATGCTCAGAAAGATCACAATGTGATCTACAACTGTCATGAACAATATGAAATCAAATTCAATGGTTAACTAGGTCAAACAATTTAGTGAATGCTGCTGCCCCTGCAAGTTCTCAATCTGGACAGTAATGTTCTAAACAGTATATCTCCTTGCACAAATGTCAAATAAATGCATACTTTATACCTATGGAAAGATCAAACACAATGCTATACTTCTCATGAAGGGCTTCAAATCCAATTCCATCTCTAACAAGCTTAAAAATTTCATGCAATTTACTTATCAGGGCAGCAGTCAATAACCTTGTGCAGGTACAGATTTTGAAAATTCATTACTCACACATCTGATCTCCAACAATTACATACCATATACCATTTTCAATATAACTGCTTCCTCTAAAACTCTTCAGAAGACCACTCAAGCCAATTCAATTAACAGAAATTTCTAAAATTGCTTATAATCAGATTGTGCACCAAATCCACACTTAGTCTAGTTTTCACCAAATGACACAAAATCAGTCCATAGTCAACAGTCCATATCTCCCAATATACAGATCGAAAAATAGCAAAATCAGTGGGAATGGAAAGCTAACTTAATATGCTTCAACTTTCATTAAGACCATTTTCACCAATTCCTACTAAATTAATCTAGAAAAATCATCAAAGTATCAGATCATTAGGGTCGGCTACTGTTCACACAGCACAAAGTAATTCACTTTGTTTGCCAAATTTAAAATCCTTAAAGGCAGAATTGAGCAACACTCCCTTCATATGAAATCTAGCCACAATTCTTAAGTTTAATTTAAAACAAACCTCAGCTCAATTGGACAACCACATCTCAAGTTATGAATCAAAATCTGAAATCTACACAACTCACACTTTTCCAGATTTCCTCCTTACCTCTTCCTCTTTCATTCTAGCATTTTACCTACATCAATATGCATCCATTTACACTTCAAATTCAGTCACAAATTCATCACAACATTTACTTGTAGAATAGAGCATAATTGGCAGCAACCACATACACAACTTCCTTACTTTATTTACATTCATCTAACATCATAAACATCATTAACAACCTTAAATTCACAATCTTTATCTACCATATCACTTTCCCTCACACAAACATACATTTATACCCAAATAATCCTACCCCTATCTTCATGAAGTTAATGCATCATAAGCATAATAATAACACCACAATTCCCATTAGATGCTTCTAACTACCATGGCATTTAACTAAAACATCATTAACACTTCATTTAAAGCTTAACTAGAACACTTACCTTCTTAAGTTTCCAACCTTCAATTCTCTCTTTATGCTCACTTAACACCTTCACTACTCACTTCTACCACCATACATGCTTCTCATGGATAGAAGATTTAAGTTGCAAGGCAAGGAAAATAGCTTGAGTTCGTGGAGGAGCTAAAGAAGAAAGAAAAAAAACGATGGAGAGGCTTGCGAAATGGAGAGTGGTTTCGGTGGAATAAACAAGAAGTAACAAAGTTCATCCAATCTTTCCTTTATTAACACATAACCGAGAATGAGAGGTAATGAGCAAACCAAGAAAAAGCAATTGATGAAGTGGAGAGGTGGCAATTGGACATTAGTCCACTTAGGAATGAAAAGTCAAAAGGCATTAAATAAATTTTAATCAATTAATTCTAATAAAAAAATGAACCCAATCAACTCCAATGGCCCTAATTTAAATCCCAAAATAATATATCCAATATTATAGTGCCATTGGATAACAATTTTCGCTACAAAAAATCAACCGATTCGCCACTTGACGATTTTTTCGGTCCGGGAATTTTCTCCAGAAAATTCCAGAAAAATTTCTTAAAATTTCTTAAAATATAAAACACTCAATGGCGCACTCAGAATAATTTTTCAAACCCGATAATCCCGTTAATCACAATAAAATTACATTAGGTACGAAAACCGGGAATGCCATGTATGCATATACAGTAATTTCATGTGCACAAATGATACTGTGTACTAATCCTATTATGCATGAACAGTCCTAATTCATTCCCATCTATCCCATCCTATGCCAAATTACTATTTTACCCTTCCAGTTGAGGGTGGGATGTTACATTGGTGAGGAAATGGTGTGGAAGAGGTAGGAGAAGAGTTAGGTGATAATCTGGAAAATTTGATTTGAGTATATTTCAATGATTTAGCCATAACTTTTTCTACGATTGTGCAATTGAGATGATTTTTAGTTTGAATTAAACTAAAGGTGTTTGTCTATATTTCTTGTGAAGGAAATGATGTTCAATTTTGTCTTTAAGAGTCCCAAATTTTGACATGAATGTGGAAAAGGGTGTAGGGATGAACAGTAGCTCTAGAATTGCATTTTGTGATCTAAAACTTTGAGAATTTTTCTGGGTTGATTTAGGCAGATTTTGCTAAATTGATCTTCATAAAAGTTGTAGCTTTTCTTGTTAGTTTTCTATCACTATAAAGTATGAAATTTTTCGATATCGGAGTTGAAAGTTATGATCTGTTGACTTTTGGATGATTTTCCAAAGATTAATGTGCTTTGTTTTTGAAAATGTCCATAAGAGTAGGTTTTGTAAATGTTGCACTTTGAGGAAAATTCTGGACTGTTATGGCTTTAATTGATCAAGTAGCCTTATTGAAAGTTATAGAGGAATTTCTTAGCTTTTTAATGATGTATAATATGCCATTTTTGGATATAGGAATTAAAAGTTATGAAGTTATGAAGTTTGGATGTGGTTTAGGGTGACTTTATGGGGGCAGAAACTTTTATTGAAATTTTGACCCTTTTAAAAATTGAATTTGCTTCCAAGTTTTTCATGAAAGTTGTAGAATGGGTTCTTATCTTTTCATTGATATAAAGCATGGAATTTTTGGACAATTGAATAGGAAGTTATGATTACTGTTTAGGATGAGATTTTCAACACAGATATTTTGAAGTGAATTTTGACCCCTATTTCCCTGGAATTTGTCTTTACGTCCTTTATAGAAATTGTAGAACTTTCGGTTATCTTTTTATTGATACCTAATTTGTCAAATTTGGACTCCTGAGTGAAAAGTTATGCATTTTGGAAGAAGAGAGGAAAACTAGTTAAAAAAGGAAAAAAATGAAATGAGAGAATTGGGAAATCGCAGCCTCGCGGCCATGACGATTTTGAACCGACTCGTGATCGTGAGTCAGCCCTTTTGGACGAGCCGGCTGGCGAGCTGGCCTGACTTTCCTCCACTCTTTTGTTTATAACTTGTTCATCCGACCTCTGATTGATCTGATTTTCGAAGCGTCGGATTCATAAGACATTTAACTACCTCTCCATGAGAAGTTGTGGACTTTGAGATTAAATTAAAAATGATGGATTGAATCAAAGTGAGAGGATCGATTATAAGAATATGAATTGGTTATTTTTCTGGACATACTTAAGTATTTTGGCAATATCTGGACTTATAGAAATCCAAATTGAGTAATTTTGGTGTCTATGGATTTCTAAAACATAGAGAAACATTTTTTTTAAGAGAGGTTGACTAGGTTACCTCATTTTCACTTTATCAATGATCGCGAGTAGTAGAAATAAGTCTATGAGAAATAAATTGTGAGTTTAATGGTTTTGTGAAGAAATTTATGAAATGATACCCGAGATTGTCACGAACATGCATTGTACATATTTCAATTTCTGCATGTGCATTATTATATACTTCTGATTGTACAACTTGTGATATATGTGTATCTTAATTGTTATAGAGGCGCAATTAGGACGTCAACCCATAGATGTTGTCGAGACTTTCAGGCACTAGCTTCGGAAGCAGTTGGTAAGTAACCTAGACGGTTTCTCTCAATTATTGTTTGCTTATGCTTATGAGTATATATTAAATAATGATTGACTGTGATTGGATTGTAGATTCCGAATAGAAGGTCCGATGATTGTGTACTGGAGTTTGCGTTGTTGAAGTGCTACTTGTATGTGAATATGAGACCTACGTGCTTATAATGTTATTAATTGTGACATATGCATTTCATTCATGAATGCATAATAATGTGATTGATTGTGGCATATGCATTTTATTCATGAATGCATAATCAAATAATGACAGTTGTGACCAGAGTAGCCACCGATTAGAGCCTCAAGCTCAACAAGTGAATCTGAGCCTCAAGCTCAACAATGATTTAGAGCCTTAGGCTCAATATTTAATGAGTCCTATATGGGACAGTTCAGGCACTCGGTCACAACACCGTAACAATTGAAAAAGTGTCTCATGAGCATTTCATATGCATCTTGTTAAATGTGTTTGATTGAGTGAAAAGTATAATTTCTTATGATTAAGTGAAAGTGTGTTACGTATGTTAAATGTGAAATTATGATATAATTTGTGATATGAATTGAAATGTTGCATGAATTGAGTGAACCATTGATGATGGTTACCTCATTGAGTTCGCAAAACTCACCAAAATTGCAATGTTATTTTTTAGGACCGAGAGTAGACTCCTAGCTACAGAGAGACTTTTCCAGTCGTGTAGATTGTGTCTGGAAAGAGAAGTCATGGCTCAAAGGTCAGTCAGCTGGGACTTTTGGATGACCTAGATAGATTTGCTACTTTTTTCTCTTTCATGTAGTATCTTTGTACTAGGTTTATGCTTGATGAATAGATAGTAAAAGATGAAAGACGTGTAAACTTTTGATTTTGATGGAATGAAATGAGGAAAAAGGTAATTTAAAAAACATTGTGATTTTCTATTGATGCTTTCTAAGTGAAAAATGATATGATGCCATGTGAAGTGAATTAGTGATCGATCGTAGCTCACCCTTATCGTATGATATGTACCGGAATGACCTGCAGGCGTCCCGGTGTGTACCCTACGATAAGGGGGCGCTACATTGAGCCTATTAGTAAGAATTTTTGAAATGATCTTATAAAAGATATTACAATAGAATATGGTTTTATATTTCTTTAATGATGTAGGATCAATAGTTTTAGGCTCTAAACACAAATGTGCTTTTATTCTCGATCCTTATCATCTCAAAGCTAGAAAAGATCTTCACAACTGCTTCACATATATTACTTTTGATTTGTTCCAAAGATTTTTGATTAAAAAAAAGTATTGAACCCATCTGGTCTAGTTGCTTTCTTTTGGTTAAGGCCGAAGAACACAAACGTGTTTTTATTCCAGGCCTTTATCATCTTGAAGCTAGAGAAGAACATCATAACTGCTTCACAAACATTACTTTTGAGCTATTCCCAAGATTTTTAATAGAAGAAAGAATTGTACCCATTTGGTTCATGTGCCTTATTTCTCTTAAGGCTGAAGAACACAAATGTGTTTTTATTCTAAGCTTATATCATCTTGAAGTTGGAGAACTTCACAACTGCTTCACAGACATTAATTTTAAGTTGTTCCTAAGATTTTTGATAAAAGAAAAAATTGAATCCATCTGATCCATGTGCCTTATTTTGGTTAAAGCTAAAGACCACCTTCCTACTCTCCTCATATGAGACGTGTTTAATTAATAGTTTGCTATGGTGATTAGAGATCAACTTTAGGACGATTCCACCAGTAGTCAAGGTTAAGGAGGCACAAACACTTGAAGTTCCTAGTGTACTTTAAAAGTAATCCTTGGTATGATTTAATAACTCAATATGATCAATGAATACCACTCTATCTTCATTCATTAAATATGAAATTATATTCCTATTTCTTCTAGCCATAAGAGAGCTATGAAAGAACTTAAAATTGGAGCATCCTTTGTTAAACTATAATACCATGGACTTTTTTTATGATGAGAGAATTGTGGTCCTTTAAAGCATTCATATAAACCCTGAAGGCTAATTATTGTGTGAAAATAAGTTCTAAAAATATCTAGGCTATCCTACTCGCAAGTATGTGAGGTATTTGTAGATGATTACCAAGGGTTGTCTCCCATGGAGGTGAAATTGGTGCACTTAAATCAATCTTGAATAAAATAAAAATAAATGCAATCCTAAATATTCTATCCCGATTTGTTGAGTAAAGGCTTTAAACAAAATTACACAATTAGATTAAAAAGAGAACTGATTTAACTAGAAACAAAAACGAATTGATTAATCGGTGTGGAAACTCTTGAGAATTAAGTTCACTAATTTAATCTCCTATGTATGACGAAGGTGAACTAATTGGATAATTGTCTTGCTAAAATTACCAATTGGGTTCTAAAATCAATTATAGTGACAAACTAATCTAACTTTTGTATTCGACAATTTTATCATTGACCGCGCATTATTACACTAATAAAAATAAAATAACTAGACTAACTACTATCGCAGTGGTGAGTTTAGGTCGATCCCACAGAGAGTGTGTATAAATTTATGAAACAAAATTAACTGGTGTTAATGCCGGGGGGGGGTGTTTGGATTTTTTGAAAGAAGAAAATAAAATAAAACTAACTAATAAAAATAAATAAAAGAAAACAACCAAAAATAATAAAAGTGGAGAATTTGGTAGGGACCCAATTCTTGGGTTCAATCTCGACCTATACCCTAACTAAGCATATTTCATTAATTTGTTGTTCTTTAAACTCTCATAGTAACCATTAATCATAGGTTAATAATTAACCTAAGTTTTTCCGTAGGTTTTGTTTAATCAAGATACTATCATTAATTAAATCTAATCACCGAACAACCTAGGATACGATCTCTAAATTTAATTTGGCAGTAGTATTACGCAATAGAAAAACCGACTAATCAAGGAAACAACCACATACGATGTGTGATTGAGCCAAGTTTACATTATAAATTGGCTGCATTATCATAACTGTTCATGCACTCGTTGACTCCTAATTGATGACTTTTGTGCTTAAATTGGTTCCTTATAACGAGCTCCTGTAATTCGCAATTTGTCAGTAAATTGTCATAATTTGATATTAATTTCTCTATAATTTTCATAAGGACAATTGATACTGTAAAATGTTATTTTATATTGCAGGACAAAAGGAGTCAACCCATCAGAAAGTCAACAGGTCGTGAGTCCTATCCACACGTCGCGACGCATGTTGATCTACACGTCGCGACGAGCATCACTTCCACACGTCGCGACGCACATTAATTCACACGTCGTGACGAGCAAGCCAATTCTATACGTCGCGACGAATATTTATTCACACGTCGTGACGTACGAGTGGATACCCGGACTTCATTTGGAAAGATCTCTCACTGTTCCGACCCGACTCGCATCCATCATTTAAAAACTTTGCTATTTTTAGGTCAAGGGAGAATATCTGAAAAAAAAAACATCTGGAGGCAGCAGAGAGATGACTATTTCTTCCACCATCATTTTCCATTTTCATCATCTTCGATCATCACCATCATTTCGACTCCACCGTCAATACCTTCTACTACCATGGAAGACATCCAATCTTCACCAGTCGTGAGAAAGTCCGGAGCCATGCATAGCTAAACACCATTTCCTCTTGAAAATGTAGCAATGGTTTGAGTTCACCGATAGCTTCAAAGGGGAGTAATCATATAGTATCTGAAGTTTAGTTATGTTTGTGTAAACTCTGAGTTAGAGATTACATCTGTATAACTAGATTAGCATGGTCAATAGTTTAACCGTGTGCTGAACATTATGTTGCGATTTGGACATAGTTATTTGTAGAATTTCGATGCTTAATATATGAAGTCTCATATATGTCATTCGGATAGTGCATTGACTCTCATAATCTGCCTAGTTGTGTTTGATTTAGATGGTTGTGTTTTTATCCGATTGACCGATTGCATTTACTTGTCCAATTTTCACACTAAGTTTTTTAACAAGGATTTAAATGATGGAGTTCATTAATTAAATCTTTGGACCTAAAGAGTCCTTTAGGGTTGATCTTTTGAAACTTAGTGGATTCTATCCCTGAAAAATCATTTTGAACTGTGATAGCATGCGCTCATTTTCAAGAGGATTTATTATCATTTGCTTGTTACTCAATTTTTCAATTTCATTTAATTCCATAAAATCCAAAAATATAATTGTTTCACTTTTGCCTTCAATTTAGTTAAATTCTTTTAGTTCTTTCAATGACCAAAACCCCCCATTTTATCAACTTTGATTGCAATTTTTGGTAATTAGGCTAGCGTAGGCCTTTTTCACTTGGTTCCAATTAAGTGAGACGACCCGAGGTTGCATCCTGTATTGCAATCTTTGGAATTATTATTTTTGACCGGTTTCTAAGGATCGATCGTAACGTCGAATCGATAAAGTCGCGATCAAAATGGCTCCGTTACCGGGGAACCAAGAAATTGGTTTACCGTAGGATAGCCATTGCCATATCATTTCATTTGTTGTTGATAATCGGAATCTTTGTTTTTGCAATGCATTTAGGATAGTTTAATTTTCATACTTGTTCATAGTATAGGTTTTGATTTTCCTTTGCACAAGCATACTTCATACTTCGATTTTGTTTCTTACTTAGCAAATTTTTCACACATACACACTCATACATACATCCATACACTCATACTCTCGCATTCATTACATTTCACTTTTATTTGATTTTGTGTGATTGTGAGAAAATTTTGTTACTGCATCTTTTACTTGTGGATTGATTTTGTGCATGCCCAGGAGGAGTAGACTTGTTCAATTCCAACCTGAAATTGAGAGACACTTGCGGAGACTTAGGAAAGAGAGGAAAGAAAAAGAGAGAGGAAGATTAGTTGAGCGAGAAAGAGAAAATATGGCTGAAAATCCAAACATTTTCCCAAATCCTGACTTTCCTGCACACCAATCTAGAAATGGAACTAATGGTGGAAATGGTGAGCATGAGAGAGTAGGAGAAAACAATGAGAATCAGAGACGTAGGACTATTAGGGAAGCAACAACCTCTGATGTGCATTATGATCCATTTACTGCTGCTTGCCCTAATTTTGATGTTAATTTTGAGGTTAAAGGTTTGTTGATTAATTCCCTTCCTAAATTTCATGGCTTGGCAGGAGAGGATTCGTACATGCACCTACAAGCTTTGACGATGATCTGCCAGAGTATGAAGCCAGTAGGTGTAATATCCCGTTCCCTTGTGAAGGGTTGGAAACCTAAAATGTGATATGAGTGAGCTCAAAGAGCATAATGTGTCGGAAAAAATGAGTGTGAGACCAGAGGCCTTGAAGAGGGATTGTGTGAGTCATGTCCGTTTAACGGACATAGAAGTCCGTTTAACGGACAACCTCGGGTGAATTGGAACAAGTTGGGTGATTCATGTCCGTTTAATGGACAGGGAAGTCCGTGTAACGGACACTCTCGGGTGATTTTGGGTTGCTTAGCTAGACTATGTCCGTTTAACGGACATGCTTGGGGCCACTCTGGTAAATTGTGATTTTGACCATTTTAAATTTGGTACACGTGGCCTTAAGTGAGTTTTTGATAAAAATGCATCATATTTGGATATTCATTGATAAATTGGATGATTGCACACATTAAAATTATTGATCATGCACTCAATTGACATTTTCCGGGTATAATTGGTAATGCATGGGATTGTTTTGAGAATTTTGAGTTGTGGTTATCGAAAATTACTATGGATAGTGAAATTAGTGATTTGGCATTTTTGGGAAATTTTTGAAAATTTTCCTAGAATTTTTCAGAGAAAAATTTGGACTAGGAAAAAGGCCGAGTGGCAGATCAATCAATAATTGGCAGTAGAATTGATTGTTAAATACTGGAATTTTGGATATGTGGCTATAGGAATTATGGACAAATATTAATTAGTGGGAATTGGGTTTGAAATTGATGAAATTAATGAGTTATGAGGAAATGACAAGTGGAGGCTTAGGGTTATGCCATGTGGCATTATTTTAGCCTAGTATTTAAAATATCTAAGCTTTATTAAAGCTTCCCCTCCTCTCTCTCACGACACTTTCTTCTTGGGAGGACCATTTGGTGATTTGTTTTGCTATATTCTTTTCAATTTTTCGTGACCTCCCATCCCTCTCTTCTCCTCCTTCATGCTTTGGTGCTTTGATGCTTGGAAACTTGGCTTCATCTTCTACTTTTGCTCCCTCTTTGTTGTCTCTTCGAGTTGAGCTAAGAAAAACCTAGCTTAACCTTCTAGAAGATGAAGATTTTGGAGATGAGAAAGTTAGGGTTTCTTGGACACTTTGAAGAAATTGAAGGAAAATCAAGTAAGTTATGGTTTTAATGTTATAAGCATGGTTATTTTAAGCTTGCATGATGCTTAAACTAGAGTGTGTTGAATTGATTAGTGCAAGGGTTATGTTTGTGTTATGGATGATGATGAAGTGTGTTCTTCTCTTGTTATGTATGTGTAGAATGAGTGATACTTACATGTAATGGTATGGAAGGGCTTAGAGATAAATGGGTTTTCAAAGAGATGCATGAATGAATGTAGAATGGTTTTATACTTGGATATTGTTTTATGCCCTGTTTTGGGATAAGGGTAAACTGTAGCTCTTGATTTGTTGTGAATGAGTTATTGAATTGAATGAGGTAGAGATTGATGAAAAATTCTAATAGAAGTGCTGATCTAGGCATAAGAGGAATTGAATGAGTTAAATGGTAAGATTGAACTTATGGAAAATCTGGAAATTTGAAATGGCTTGATCTTGGGAGTGTGCTCTACTTAGATAGGCATAATTGTTTGTATAATTGTCTAGAGGAGTTGAGATTTGGCTTGAATGAAACTAGAGACATTTGGCTACAAATCTTATGAAGCTATTGATTGTGAATTTTGTCTTGAAAGATTCCAAATGATGGCATGAAGTTAGGCAATGGGGTGTTGACATTGTTATGAATGAATGTCTATGATTGTGTTGCTTTTCAAGTGTTTATGATCAATAATGGACCCTATCTTGGTTATGGATGATATTAAATTAACATTGAGTTATAAGAATGGATAATTGATGAGTATTTCATTAGAAATAATTGGTTAAGCATGAGGAATTGAGTATTGAGAGTGAAGAGTTGAAATCTGGAAGTTCATGAAAACTAAATTGAACATGGTTTAGTGCAAGGGGCATAACTTTTTTTATAGAACTCCGAATTAGATGATCTTTATATGGATTTGATAGTAGATTTCAAGATCTACAACTTCTATTTCAGGAAAAATTTCTAAATTCGGACGTTTTGAGGGTCGAAGTTTTAAAATGGTATAGGTGACCCGTAGCAGTCCGTTAAACAGACATGTAAGTCCGTTTAACGGACATTCACTAGACAAAGGATAACAATTAAGCCTCAAATGGGTTTTAAAGTGAACCTAGAATGATCCTTAGTCTATGGGACTAATGTATGAAAGGTTTAAAGCGAAATCGAAGGTTAAAACTTGGTGAATTAATGGGTAAGATCAAAAGTGTCAAATGCATGTGTAAATGGGAATGGAATTGTTTACATGCTTGTGATATTGTTTAAGGAAGTTAGTAAATGGTACTAAGTGATTTATTATGATAGGGAATTGGATATGAGGAGATCATACAAAGTTAGAAATGAAATGACGGTAAATTGAGTTATGTTATCAAATGAGATGCAAGTGTATGGTTTTTGCTAGACTCTTAAAGAGTTAAATTTGAATGGATAATTGAAAATGATCATATGCAAGTAGACAAATTGAATTATGATTTGAGAATGGATAATCGGTCAGTGTAAAGCATATACCCCGGAATTGTCATTGAGCATGCATTATATATTGCACATCTACATATGTGAAAATGGGATGGCTATATGATTGTACCTTTATTAATGTGTGTGCAAATTGTGTTTGGCATATGAATGATACAGGACAAAACGTCCACAGCCAGACGTTTCCGGATCATAAAAGCTCATGCTAATCTGGAGCGTACTGTGAGTAGACCTAGATGGTCTTATTTTTATGGTTTACTTGGTTCAATTACAATTGAATGAAATTCATACATTGATTAATTGTTGAATGGTAATATTGATTGAAATTGAATATGGGTTCCGGACAAGAGGTCCGATGATTGATTGTGTACTGGGAATTGCGTTATTGAAGTGCTCCTTGATTGTGAATTGGATGAACTAAGTGTACATGATGTGATTATTAAATGGTTTGAATGCATAATTGCATATAGATAATTTGCATATGGATGAAATGTGAATTCTCAACTAGATGTTGAATGCCAGACTACGGTCTGATGATAAGTGGTCATGATTGATTAAGTTCATGCGAATATGGGCAATGCATTTCATTGCATGACAAAAATGAAATATAATGGGAGTTGTGACCAGAGTAGTCAATGATTAGAGCTTAAAGCTCACCGAGTGAAAAGAGCTTCGTGCTCGATATTGATTGAGCCTCGTGCTCAACGACAATGAGCCCTATATGGGATGGTTATTAGAGCTACAAGCTCAACGACAATGAGCCCTATATGGGACAGTTATTAGAGCTACAAGCTCAACGACAATGAGCCCTATATGGGACAGTTATTAGAGCTACAGCTCAACGACAATGAGCCCTATATGGGACAGTTTAGACACTCGATCACAACAAAGAACTAAATAACTGGAGATTGAGTCTCATGTACATATGTATGCATAATATGATTGACTTGATTGTTCTGAATGGGATTGGTTTACTGGAATTTAATGAAATTGACATGATATATTGTGTTCCATGCATTCCATTTATGAATGCATAAACAGATAATGGAAATTGGACCTGAGTTGCCACCGCTAGAGCTTATAGCTCAACGAATGAAAACAAGCCTCGAGCTCAAGAGCCAATGGCTCAACGATTAATGAGCCCGATATCCTTGGGTACGGGACAGTACAGGCACTCGGCCAACAATGTAATAACTGAGAAAGGGGTTTCATAAGCATTTCAGATACATTTTGTTAAATGTGTTTGAGTGATCAAAATGTGCATTGATCTATGTGTATATGGGAATATGAATTTGCATTGAATGGGAATATGAAATGGTATGGAATGGGACATATGAAACTGTATTGAATGGGACTGACTTACTTGTATTGAATGGACATATGAAATTGTATTGATTGGGCATACGAAATTGTATTGATTGTAAACATGGCATTGAATTGATTGTGAATATAAAGTGTGATAGTGAATGTGAAATGCGATTACGGGAATGTATTTATATATTGTGTGACTGGGTGAACCATCAATGATGGTCACTCACTGAGTTCGCAAAACTCACCCACAATTTGCATCTATTTTTCAAGTTTCAGAAGATTACCCCGTTATGCAACGGGAGTAGGCTTTCTGCAAAATTAGAGGATTAGGATCAGTTTGTGTCTGCATTAGGATTTTTGTATGAAGTGCATTTTGCGATTTTTATGCAATGTATCATTGAACATTTCAGTTTGTACTAAGGGCGGAAATATGGGAAGCTGAGTAAATGGGACTGATTAAATATGAATGTTATTGTGTATATCAATATGTATCAATTGTAAAGGTTTGTGAGTGTTTTGTTCATTGAAATGAGCCCCAATGGCTCAAAGTGAAATGGGTTGCAATTGAAATGCATTAGAAATGGAATTGGGCCCCTATTTGACTAATGACACTGTATTGATCGTAATGTGTTGAAAAAAATGTTTTATCAACTTGTGAATTGATTTGGCCCAAATTGAAAATGGACTTCTGCATTTGTTAATGCTTCTTTCTTTCAAAAAAAAGTACCAATTATTGACTGATTGAGTGATCTAGTATGCCACCCTCGCGGGTTACGAGCTCGGATATCACCGTCGATATCGAGTTCGGGTCTTGCGAGAGTGGGATGCTATAGTAGGAGCTACTTTAGACCAAGTGCTATGGAAGGTATTTCATTTGTCCTTAGAAGGAAAGGCACGAGAGTGGTATATGAGTCTTCCAAGGCATGTAGCCAATGCTTATCATAGCTGGACCAATCTAAGGCATTTTTGAAGAAGTACTTTCCAGCTTCCAGGACATCATCAATTAGGAAGGAAATTTACTCAGCTTGCCAAGAGTATGATGAATCACTGTATGACTATTGGAACCACTTCCAAGATCTATTATCTAGATGCCCCCATCACCAAATTCCTGATGAGCAATTGGTGCAATATTTCTATGATGGTTTGAAGAGTCAGGAGAAAGGTATGTTGGATGCTGCATCTGGAGGTTCTTTGATTGATCTTACAACTTTGGAAGCATGGGACTTGATCAAGAAGATGGCCTTGAACCATCAACAATACAGTGTGAGAGATTCCAGAGGAGTGCATGAATTGGGAGCTTTAACAACTCAAGCTAAAAGAACGGAGAGTCTGGAGACAAAGGTAGATTCATTGGAGAATAGGATAACATCACAGTTATATTGTATTACTGTCGAATTGAAGAACTTGAATGTGCATCGCCCATCATCTTCAATGGACCTTACTGCACCCAGTTGTGACACTTGTGGGTTGGTAATGCACATATCAAGTGTATGCCCTGAAAGATATGAAGAGGTGTCAGAAGTGTATCCAGGGAGAGCAAATCAGAAGTGGGATCCATACTCCAATACATACAATGAAGGATGGAAATCTAATCCAAGATTTGGTTGGAGGAATGAAGAAAGTAGGGCTCAAAACAGATTTCCACAAGGGGAGGAGCTGGTACTTCCACTAACCAGTTCTCCAATCAACAACAAGCCCTAATGGTCCCACCAAAGGAAGACACCAACCAGTTGCTTCACAGTATGATGACTCTGATGAAGGAAGAAAGGGATTCTAACACTAACCAGTTTAATGTCATTGCTTCTCTTATTCAACAGGATTCCTCCAAAACTACTGCTAGGTTCAATGCCTTGGAGAAAAGAATGGAACAATGGGAGACCAAGGCAGAGAACATTAATTCATATGTCACTCAATTTTCTAACAACATGAGTGAGAATCAAGCAAAAAGCAGTGGAACCATTCCTTCAAATACTGTGATGAATTCGAAGAGTCTCAATGCAATTGCCCTTCAAAGTGGGAAGCAAGTGAGGTTTAATCCTCAAGTAGATGAAGAGGCATGTGATGAGGAGATTGAGAGTGAAGAAGTCCCTCCACCCAAGGAAAAGATCAAGAAATCTGAAAGTGTGAGGGAAGAAGAACTATTGAAAGAAGAGAAGCATGTGTCGAGAAATAAAGGAGCTATTTCAGAGAGTTCAAAGGATTAAGCTGAGCATAGAGAGTCAAGCAAGCAAGCCGAAAAAGGTAAGGAGGTAAGTCTTCAAGACCTTCCTTTTCCAAATTCATATTTGATGAGAAAGCACATGAATGAGATAAAACATGAAAAAGAAATCATTGATTTGTTTGGGAAAGTAGAAGTGAATGTCCCCTTGCTTAATTTAGTGAAGAGAGTTCCGGCCTATGCTAAATATCTGAAGGACTTGTGTACTAACAAGAGAAAGTTTAGGCCAAATGAGAGAGTCCAAGTGAGCTCCAATGTGTCTGCATTGTTCAAGCCCCAAATTCCAGTCAAGTGTCAAGACCCTGGATCTTTCACCATTCCTTGCATCTTAGGAAAGGTGACCATCGGACGAGCATTATTAGATCTAGGGGCGGTTATCAATGTGATGCCTAAATCAGTCTACGAGGCCTTAGGAGTGAAAAGTATAAAACCTACATCTGTAGTTTTACAGTTAGCTGATAGATCATTTAGGCATCCAATGGGTATAATTGAAGACATTTTGGTCCAGGTAAAGGGTTTAGTATGAAGGAAGGTAAGATCACCATGGAGGTAGGTGACCAGCAGGTAGGCTTCAACATGTATGAAGCCATGAAACACCCCCATGAGGATTATTCTCTGCTTGGAGTAAATATGCTTGATACGATTATTGACGATGCATGTAGTGATTTTGCACAAACTTTAACATCTTCTACTGACAATCTCTTTGGAGAAAATTTTCTTGCTGATGATTTTGTAGGAGAGCCTTTGAGTAGGGGATTGGACATGGAGCTACCCAGGAGCCAAGCTGCTGAAATGAAGCTTGGATATCAACCGGATGACCATCCCGAGCTACAGGACCCACCATGAGCCCAGGTTGTTTCTCTACCTGCATTCTCAATATATTCATGCGCCTTAATTGGAATTGATATGAAATTTTGTGTTGCATGAGTATCTTGATTGACTGTGGGGGAGAGACCCAACGAGTAGGATTAGCTGTAGTTAGTTAGGATTTCTGTTTCTTGTTCTAATAAATTACTTCCCCTTTGTGAGCCTTAAATCTTTCTGAATTAACGAAGCATAACATTGGTAGAAGAGATTGGTTTTTTGTGAGATTGATTGTTGCTTGATTATGCATATTGTTTAGGATCTTTAGGTTTGTGTTTTCTGTTCGGGTAGAGGCGTCGCGACGTATTTAAATTTGTACGTCGCGACGTGTCTAGTTCTTCTTTGACGCCTACATCGCGACGTGCTCACATTTTTACGTCACGACGTGCCGTCAATTGCAATACCTTTTTGCCCCTTCTGTCCGTTGGACTTCTCGTTTTGTCCGGTGCCCCTTTTTGTCTTTTCCCCTCGCAACCTTCTGCCTCCATTCGTCATTTATCCTTCTTCTCTTCTCCTTCATCTTTTCTCCTCTGACACTCTGTTTTTGCCGTCATCGCTCTCGATTTCTCTCGATTCTCTCCGTCGTAAAGTTGTGCCCAGAGTCTCCACCGTCTCCCTCCTTGCGTTTTAAACCTCTGTAAGTGTCCCATTCCCTCTCGTTTTCCTATTTTTCGTCCTTCTTGTTAGTCGTTTTAAGTTAGGTCTTCGCGACGAGCGTTGCTCGTCGCGATGCCACTGGAAAATCGCCATACATCGCGACGAATGCCTTGCCTCGTCGCGACTTACGAAGTATCTTGTCTCATCGCGACGTATGCTTTTGCACATCGCGACGTCTGGTCAAGGGTTTTACCTCGTCGCGGCGTCTGCCCACACGTCTGGACGAGGTGGCTGATTTTTGCTTAACTTCTTATTGATTTTTCTGTTCTGTTTCTTTTTGTGTGTAGGACAATGCCTCGAACTAAGAATGCTAGCAGGGCTGACCGTCCCCATTCTCCTTCTCATGTCCTCCCCTCTTCCTCCAACTCATTCGACGAGTTTTTCTCCGACCATTCCTTTTCCCCTCACCCCGCTGCCTCTCCGTCCTCTTTAGGAGTTTTCTCCGCTCACTCCCAATCTCCTCAACCTTTACAATCTTCACACCGTCAACCTTCTCCTACCCATTCTTCTTCCTTTCCGGTTGATCTGGAGTATACTGAACTGGCCGCAAAAACTAAGGCTATGGCCATACTCAAGGAAAAGCCTTTTCCTCTAACCCCCCACAATAACCCCTTCGTTCGATAACTTTTTCAACTCAACCTCTCCAACTTAGCCCATCCCTGAACCTCTGGGAACCTTACTTTCGTCCGCCACTACTATACCAATGCCCGTTACTCCGGCACCTACGGAATAAAGTTCCAAGGTGTTACCATTCCCCGCGCTTTCACTGCTGTCTCGATTAGGGAGCATTACCATCTTCCTCCTACCCCCCGTTGCCACTACACCAAACTCATCAATGAGTACCCTTGGGCCGATGTCCTTCGCACCCTTTGTCCCGAGGGTACCGACTAGTATCAAGCCAGGGGGCTCAGCGCTACATCCGCCGCTCCGACCTTCGCTCTGAAGCCCGTCCGTGGCTTCATTTCATTTGCAACAACATCATCCCCACCTCCCACCTTGCCATGGTTCCTAAGGAGCAGGCTCTCTATATCTACCTGTTGATGGTCAGCCGACCCGTCAACCTAGCTCAAGCCATCCTCTCCGCCCTCCGCCAATGCATCCTATCCTCTAACGTCAACCATTCCCTCATCTTTCCCCACTTGATCACCGACATGTTCCGGGCCTATCGGGTTCCAAAACATCAGACCGATCTAACTTTTGAGCCTGCCCCTGCCTTCAAATATATCCATCTCCGCAACCCTCGTCTCCTACACCCCCACCTGACCCCTCCCCACCTTCTTCCACCTCCCCTCCCCCTGTGGCTTCTTCCCCTTTTCCCTCCACTCCTGCTCCCTTCGTTGTTGCACCTCCTTCTGAGGCTCCGCCTCGCGACCACACCCCTCAACCACCTTCACCTCCCGCTCTCCCTGCTCAGGTCGCCCTTCTTCGTGAGGACCTACGGCGCATTGAGGCCTAGATGGCAGCTGACCGCTAGTTCTACCACTCCATGTTGACATTGATTGCGGATCGTCTGAAGTTGCCCATCCCTCCTGCGCCCCGGGATTCTTCCGCTGGCCCTAGCACTTCTCAGACTGCCCCTTCAGACCCGCCGGCTGATGATCCTCCGACCTAATTTTGGCATTTTGCTCTTTTCTTTTCTTGTATTTATTTTCTTTTGTTGTCTTTTTTCTGTATTTAGTTCCTTGGTTTTTTTGTCCTTTTTGTACTTGACTTGTTCCACTTAATGATCAATCTTCATTTTCCTCTTCTCTCCCTTTGTGCCTTGTTCTTATTATGTTTTCCTTGCTACTTTTTCATTGAGGACAATGTGTGCTTTAAGTGTGGGGGAGCTATTTCCCCATTTATCTTTCTTATTGCATGCCTGTTGACATAGTGTTTATGAATTGTTGGCCTATAATGCATTTTGTTGATAAAACTTGGTAAATTTTAAAATTTTCTGTCATTCTGCATCTCCTCGCTGCGACGAGCAATCACACGTCACGGCGAAGCTGTTCATTCGAGTGCGTACGTCGCGACGACATCCGTGTTATACGTCGCGACGTACACTGCTATACGTCGCGACGTCACCTTTATGCATGAATGATTTTTGCCTAATTCTTCCACTCAATTCAAACATTTTCTGCACTGGACTTTTGTGTCTGTTGTTTTCAAAGCTTTTACTAGTTTCAAAATGATGCTTGAGTTTTTTAAAACACCTCCCATCCTTTTAATGATAGTTGGAATTTGCAAAATCTTGTTTTCAATGTTTTCAAAACAAAGTGAATGGAAGCATGCTAATAAAGTAGCATATTAAGTTTTTGAGACTTGAGATGGTTCATAGAGACAATACCCTTGTTGGAATGATATTTGAGCCAAAATTTTTTTTTATCCTTGTGTGCATTTGCTTATTTCACACTTCTCTAGAACTTGTTTCAATTCTTGCTCAAAGCTTGATGGACTAGATTTTTGTTGATGTGATAGAGGCGTTCCTTCTTCAACCCCTTTTCCCAAACATAGTCCCTTAAACACTTATCCCTTGCTAGCCCCTAGAGCCCTCTTGTTATGAGCATTTGTGTTAGCCCCAAATTTTTTTTTTAAATTTAAGCATGATTAGATTAATTGAGTAAGTTAAGTTAGCGTAAATTGAATTGAGATTTAATTAACATGTGATAGCATTAATGAGTTGGGTGAAGAATTAATGGAATTAAATGAGTTAGTTGGGTTTTAATGAGGTAGGAAAGAAAAGAAAGATAAAATGGGCTTAAAGATAATTGGGCCTAAGTAAGTTGTAGGATAAAGAGGAAATAAAGAGGAAGAAGAAGAAGGAGTTAGACTTGGGCCTTTGGGCTTGGGTTAAATGAAGAAGGAGTATAAAAGGAGAAAGAAAGAAGTAAGTTAGAAGGAAAGGAAGAGGAAAACGAAAATAGAAGAGGAAGAGGAAGAGAACATAGTAAAGAGGAAAGAAGAAGGAGAAAAGAAAGCCTTGGCTAGGGTTTTGATTTTTCAAGAGATTTAGCAAGTGTTTGAAGAAAGTTCAAAGAGAAAGAAGATAGAGGAGGAGCTAAGCTTCACTTTGAACCAAGAAACCACTTGTTTGGTTAAGGAATCAAGGTAAGTTATATTTTCAAGGTTAAGTTTTGTTGGTTTTATAGTTTAAAAGCTTAGAAAGAAGATGGGTTTAGTGATTCTAGGGTTAATTTTATGATTTAAGTTCATGGGGTTTTCAATTTTAGAAACCCTAAATGATATGAGGTTCTTTTCTTGTTATGGTTGAAGTGGGACAAGAAAGAAGAGAAGAGCAAGAGGAGGAACTCCATTAGCAAAGATTTAACAAGTCTAAAAGGTGGGTTTCATATTTATCTTTATGTATATAAGCTACAAATGCAAATTAATGCATGACATTAATGAGTTTCACTACTTGAAAGTTATATTAAATATGTGTGATTGAATGATTGCATAAATGCTTGATGAATGAATATGATGAAAGGCATGAATGATGTATGAAAAGATGATTTCAAAGAAGCGATGAATTGGACAAGAACAGTCCAATTTTATGATTTTGCATGATGGTTATGTTATGTGGGTAAGGTATAGTCCTAAGAACGAATCACGTGCCGTCGACCATGAAGCCTTCGCCTACCGCCTGATTGTGGCATAGGATGATCCAACATTTTGGACTCCTCAAGATTTGCCCATATAGACACATAAAATGAGACTATATGGTTGCCAAGAATAAGGACTTACCGAGCCATTTGATGTGTTGTTTATGTGAATTACATGAAAATGCAAGAATTATGAATGTTTGAATTGTGAAAAAATCATGTTTGAATATTGATGAACTTTGCATGATGCATGTATTATAATTTAATGAATGAATGCAAAAGTATGAATAACTAAATAGACTTGCTTGATAGATAAATATAAATGTGTTACCCACGGAGTGAAAGCTCACCCCTCAACTCTACAGAAATGAGAAGGATCCCGAGGAGCAAGCTTAAAGGCACTTACTCCAAGATTTTCTTTTGGTTTTGTATTTGAAATGATTTTGGGAAAACAATGCTTTAGTAGCATTTTAAGAATGATACTGTATTTTGAAACTTCATTGTAATTGGGCTTAAAATGCCCACTAAAGCATTGTATGAATATGACATGAGTTGATGATGATGGAATGAATGCAAATGAAATGCAAGTATGCTAAGTTCAAATGTATTTTGAGAAATTCGTGCATGTTTAAGAAAATTGCATCATTATTATAGTTTGGATTTGATTAGATGATTAAGAGTGTGGCTGTTGCTTAGAATGGCATTTGAAGATACCTTAGGGTTTAAACATATTATATGAGGTTGTATGATGAGTTTTTTTTGCAGGTGGAAGTATTAGGATTGATAAATTGGTTAGTTGTATTTTCAAGGGAAGTGCTGCCAAATTTTCCTAAAACTTGACAGAACTTCGCCCCAGTTTTTGACCTTTGTAGGACTTGAATTAGATAAATGAGCCTTCATGAATATTGTAGTAGAAGATTAGAGCTTTCCAAGGGTATATCGTTTGCTAAATTTGGATATCGGAGTCAAAAGATATGATCTATATAAGTAGACATGTGCTGGATAGAAAAACCAGCTGATAGAAAAACCAGCTGATAGAAAAAAACCAGCTGAAGCAAAAGCAGACGATATGGACTTGATATCGATAGATTTAGACAACATTTCCTTCTTAAAAGTTGTAGATCTCTCTTTTCTCTATGAGATAGATACCAAGTTTGTCCAATTTCGATATCAGAGTCAAAAGATATGATCTATATAAGTAGACATGTGCTGGATAGAAAAACCAGCTGATAGAAAAACCAGCTGATAGAAAAACCAGCTGAAGCAAAAGCAGACGATATGGACTTGATATCGATATATTTAGACAAAATTTCCTTCTTAAAAGTTGTAGATCTCTCTTTTCTCTACGAGATAGATACCAAGTTTTTCCAATTTGGATATCGGAGTCAAAAGATATGATCTATATAAGCAGACATGGGCTGGATAGAAAAAACCAGCTGATAGAAAAACCAGCTGATAGAAAAAAAAAACAGCTGAAGCAAAAGCAGACGATATGGACTTGATATCGATAGATTTAGACAAAATTTCCTTCTTGAAAGTTGTAGATCTCTCTTTTCTCTATGAGATAGATACCAAGGTTTTCCAATTTGGATATCGGAGTCAAAAGATATGATCTATATAAGTAGACATGTGCTGGATAGAAAAACCAGCTGATAGGAAAACCAGATGATAGGAAAACCAGATGATAGGAAAACCAGATGATAGCAAAAACAGCTGATAGAAAAAAACCAGATGATAGAACAATCAGCTGATCGAAAAACCAGCTGATCGAAAAACCAGCTGATAGGAAAAAACCAGATGATAGCAAAACCAGCTGATAGAAAAAAAAAACCAGATGATAGAACAATCAGCTGATCGAAAAACCAGCTGATAGGAAAACCAGATGATAGGAAAACCAGATGATAGCAAAAACAGCTGATAGAAAAAAACCAGCTGATAGAAAAATCAGCTGATAGAAAAAAACCAGATGATAGCAAAACCAGCTGATAGGAAAAACCAGATGATAGCAAAACCAGCTGATAGAAAACCAGATGATAGAAACCAGACGATAGAAAACCAGATGATAGAAAAGTGGACGCTACAGAATGTAAGAGATAGAATCAGCCTTTGTAGTCTTCACGAGAGTTGTAGATCTAGATGTCTACTTTCATATGGTGAAAGATTGAACACATTTAGACCTCTAGATTAAAAATTATAGAAATCGCGCCAAAAGAGTTTCACTTCGATTTTGGAAGTGAGCAAGGTCCATTGTTTTGGGCATAATTTTCTCATACGACCTCCAAAAGAGGCGAGGCTTGAACCGTTAGTTTTCTAAGACGTGTATCTGTCCCCATATTAAAATTTATATCATTTGGAGTTAAATTGAGAAAGTTTGTATTAAAAGAAGTGGGAGGTCAGTTAAGAGAGCATGTTTGGTATGAACTTCTTTAGTTTTGTTGATATCTTGAGTTATAGAACTCGGATTGAAGAAATTCTTTCTAAATTTAAACAAGAGTATTAAGAGTATGATGTACAAGGAGATCAATATGCAATTAGGTTTAAGTTAAATGAACCCTACAAGACAAATGATCAAGTATCATGTTCTTTGGTTCAAGATTTGGATTCGATAGCAGGATCCAACGATTGGGGTTCGATCTGGTCGGGTCCTAACATTGTGGTATCAGAGCGAAACCGGTTTAGGGTTTCCTAGGAACCTTAGTGGGATTGTCTAAGGGTCAAGTCATCATGCATTTCCCTACATGAATTATATGAAGTATGTGCACTGTTTTAAATGCATAACATGCAACATTGTTTTCAAATGAGTGAATTGAATTTATTTTATGTGAACTAAAGATTTTCACTGATTTTTAAATTGAAGGAGTAATGTCACCGAAGAGAACTCGAGGAGCTCAATCTCGCCCACTCTCGGTGCGGAAGCACGGATGAGTCGTATGTTCCGCAGGATGCAGGACCATCCCATTTGCACTCGATGCACCAGTGTGCAACATGAGGCGCCCCGCCTCCTCCTCCGCAAGTGAACCCCATGGATCCCCAGTTCTTCCAGGCCTTCGCCCAGGCTTTTACTTATGCCATGGGTCAAGGAAGGCAAGCTCAAGTGCCAGCTCCAGTAGAGAGGAGCGGCCAGTATGATAAGCTCCGAAAGTATGGAGCAGTTGACTTCAGCGGGACCACTAATCCCGAGGAAGCTGAAGCATGGCTGAAGAGGACCGAGAGGGTCCTAAACCAGATGAAGTGCAATGATGAAGAGAAGCTCGATTATGCAGTTAGCTTATCGCAGGGGATGCCTTTACTTTGGTGGGAGTCGATGCCCATGACTGTGAAGTACCTCCGTCGACATGGAGGGAGTTCCTAGAGGCCTTCCGGAGGAAATATTTTTCGATGGTCTACATGCAGGATAAGGCAAGGGAATTTTTGAATCTCGCTCAGAGGGAGTTGAGTGTGGCAGAGTATGAATTGAAGTTTACTCAGTTATCACGGTATGCAGCCAATATCGTGGCAACTGAGGAAGACAAATGCCGGAAGTTCGAGGGTGGATTGCACCTAGGGATCAAGGAAAAGGTGATAATTCACAACTTCCGTGATTATCAGCAGCTGGTTGATGCTGCTCTTCAAGCAGAGAAGTTAGAGAACATCAGGGCTGAAGTGACTAAGAAGAGGAAGAACGAGAGCGGTTCTCTAAGAAGGGCATGAGTGCTCCGACACGCAAGGAGCACTAGAACTCATTATACCCAGTGAGGTGGGTAGCGAAGTGGCCCCACTAAGAGTAAGCGACCTAGGTCGCCGGTTGCAAGCTTCTAGTGTGGCAAGTCCAGGATGGTCAGGCAGAGGAAATCCCCAGTGTGACCACTGTGGGAGATTTCATAAAGGGGAATGTCTGCTGAAGATAGGAGCATGTTTTGGCTGTGGCCAAAGGGGGCACCGAATCAAGGATTGTCCCAGTGGTTAGGCGGAAGGGTCTCGATCTCAGCCCCAAGAAGGCGTAAGCAGTGGCATCTCGGCCATGCAGATAATGTGGGCGATTCAGAACTGCAAGAAAGACATATCCGGCAGGGAGACCTAGAGGCGAGTCGAGCACCACTCGAGTCTTTGCCATGACCGGGGAAGAAGCTGCGGCCGCTCCGAAGTTGTGGACCGGTATGGCTCGCTTATTTGACTCTCCTGTTTATGTGTTGATTGATCTGGCTCCACCCATTCATTTGTATCTGCAAGTATGAATATGCATGTTGTGTGTCCCGAGATTTTGGACAATTTTCGGTTGTTAGTACTCCTTTAGGGGTAAGGTGGTGATTAGTATGATTTATAAGAATTGTGAGCTCAGTATCGACGGTGCTAGATTGGTAGTAGACTTACTACCTCTAGACCTTCAAGGATTGGATGTTATATTGGGGATGGATGTCATGGAGAGGTACAAGGCGAAAGCTAGACGTAGTTTGAAAGAAGTAGAATTTGATCTGGGAAATGATCGAAAGTGGTCTTGAGGGGACAGAAACCGCGCGGTCCGAGGATCATTTCGGCTCTGTTAGCTGACGGTATGATGAGCCAAGGGTGTGAGGCCTTCTTGGCGCATATAGTGGATCCAGAAGTGAATGTGGGCAAATTAGAAGATTATTGGGTTGTGAGGAGTTTCGATGTATTTCGGAAGAATTACGGGGTTGCGCGGTGAGGGAAATTGAGTTCGAAATTGACTTGATTCCCGGAACCGCGCCAATCTCCATGCCACCTTATAGAATGGCTCCAATTGAATTGAGAGAGCTCAAGGAGCAATTGCAGGAATTGTTGGAGAAGCAATTCATCAGGCCGAGTTCTTCACCTTGGGAGCTCGGTCTATTTGTTAAGAAGAAGGATGGAACCTGGCGGATGTGTATAGACTACAGGAAGCTTAACAAGATGACGATTCGGAACAAGTATCCGTTGCCACGGATAGATGATTTATTTGATCAGCTACAGGGAGCAAGGGTCTTTTCGAAGATTGACTTAAGATCAGGATATCATCAACTCCGAATCAGGGAGTCTGATGTAAACAAGACAGCTTTCAGGACCCGTTACGGGCACTATGAATTCAGGGTTATGCCCTTCGGATTGACCAATGCTCCAGCTGCCTTTATGGATCTGATGAATAGGGTGTTTAATGAATTCTTAGATCAGTTTGTCATTGTGTTTATTGATGACATTCTGGTCTATTCTAAGGATGAAGGAGAGCATGAACAGCATCTCAGGATAGTATTGCAGAGATTGAGAGAGCAGGAGCTATATGCCAAATTCAGCAAGTGTGAATTTTGGCTACATGAAGTGGTTTTCCTTGGACATGTGATTTCCAGCAAAGGGATTCATGTTGATCCGAGGAAAATAGAAGCAGTAGTGAATTGGCAAGAGCCAAAGACAGTGAAAGAGGTAAGAAGCTTCCTAGGTTTGGCAGGTTATTATAGGAGATTCGTGGAGGGATTCTCAATAATAGCTGCCCCTATGACTAAGCTGTTAAGAAAGAATCAGCAGTTCATATGGAGTGAGGAATGTCAGAAGAGCTTTGAGGAGCTCAAGACAGATTGACGAGTGCTCCAAAGATTGATTTTGCCCAATGGAGACCGGGGTATCTTATGTACAATGATGCTTCGAGGAAGGGTTTAGGATGTGTCTTGATGCAGGATGACAGGCGATAGCCTATGCTTCACTGGCGATTGAAGCCATATGAGTTGAATTATCCGACTCATGACTTGGAGTTAGCAAATGTAATTTTGCCTTAAAGATTTGGAGACACTACTTGTATGGGGTTCGACAAGGGTCTTCACGGACCACAAAAGTCTTAAGTACATTATGAGTCAGAAAGAGTTGAACTTAAGGCAGAGACGATGGTTGGAGTTGCTCAAGGACTATGACCGATGATAGAGTATCATCCAGCAAGGTGAATGTAGTGGCGGATGCTTGAAAGGTGAAGTCATCCATAGCTTATGTGCAATCGGTTTACTTGCCTCTGTTGGAACAGATGGCCAAGTTGAAGATCAGTTTAAAGCAGAATGAATCAGATGGTGTTATTGCTCAATTCAGAGTGAGACCTATCCTTAGGGAGAAGATCAAGGAGTTACAGGAGCAGGATACAGAATTAAGTAAGCTGAGAGATGAAATTCGACAAGGTAAGCAGTCAGAAGTGCAAGTAAGGGATGATGGGCTAATGATAGTCGGAAACAGGTTGTGTATTCCGAATGATAAAGCAGTTAAGGATGAAATCATGGATGAGGCACACAATGCGCCTTATTCCATGCACCCAGGCAGCACCAGAATGTACAGAGATTTGAAGGAACACTTCTGGTGGAAAGGCATGAAGAGGGATGTAGTTGAATATGTGAGCAGATGTCTAGTGTGTCAGCAAGTCAAGGCTGAACACCAGGCACCTTCAGGCATGCTAAGGCCATTGTCCATTCTTGAATGGAAGTGGCAAAGGATCACGATGGATTTTCTGATGGGTTTGCCGAGGACCAGCAAGAGGCATGATGCCATTTGGGTTATAGTTGATCGGTTGACCAAGTCAGCCCATTTTCTGGCAATCAAACAAACAGATTCATTGCAAGTCTTAGCCCGGAAGTATATCGATGAAGTGGTAAGGTTGCATGGAATTCCGGATTCCATAGTATCCGACAGGGATCCGCGATTCACATCGAGATTTTGGAGAAGTTTGCAGGAAGCATTAGGAACTAAGCTGAATTTCAGTACGGCGTTTCATCCCCAGACGGATGGTCAGTCTGAGAGGACAATTCAGACACTAGAGGGGATGCTTAGAGCATGTGTCATGGACTTCAGAGGAGCATGGGATGATCATTTGCCGTTGGTCGAATTTGCCTATAACAATTGCACTATTAGAGCATCTGAGATGGCTCCTTATGAAGCCCTATATGGCAGAGAGATGCAGGACTCCATATCTTTGGGATGAAGAAGGTGAAAGGAAGCTAGTGGGACAGAATTGGTCCAGATGACGATGGATAAGATTGATCCGATTAGCGGCGACTTAAGGCAGCCCCAGACGAGAATGAAAAGCCATGCCGATGCTCATCGAAAAGAAATGGAATATGCGATGGGTGACAAGGTGTTCCTTAAGACGTCTCCATGGAAGGGAGTTATGAGATTCGGTAAGAAGGGAAGTTAAGTCCTCGCTATGTGGGTCCGTATGAAGTATTGGAGAGGATTGGGCCGTTGGCCTACAGACTGGCTTTGCCGCCAAAATTATCACAGATTCATGATGTATTCCATGTTTCGATGCTGAGAAGGTACAGATCAGACCCTTCTCACATCATCCAGGCCTCAGAAGTTCAGTTGAGTGATGATCTGAGTTATGAAGAAATGCCTGTGGCAATTCTGGATAGCAAGGATAAGATCCTCAGGAACAAGACAATCAAGCTAGTCAAAGTCCTGTGGAGAAATCATGCAGTTGAAGAGGCGACGTGGGAGCCTCAGGAGGCAATGCAGGAGCAGTACCCACACCTCTTCAGTGAACCAGGTAAGAATTTCGAGGACGAAATTTCTTAAGGGGGGGAGAAATGTTAGCCCCAAAATTTTTTTAAATTTAAGCATGATTAGATTAATTGAGTAAGTTAAGTTAGCGTAAATTGAATTGAGATTTAATTAACATGTGATAGCATTAATGAGTTGGGTGAAGAATTAATGGAATTAAATGAGTTAGTTGGGTTTTAATGAGGTAGGAAAGAAAAGAAAGATAAAATGGGCTTAAAGATAATTGGGCCTAAGTAAGTTGTAGGATAAAGAGGAAATAAAGAGGAAGAAGAAGAAGGGAGTTAGACTTGGGCCTTTGGGCTTGGGTTAAATGAAGAAGGAGTATAAAAGGAGAAAGAAAGAAGTAAGTTAGAAGGAAAGGAAGAGGAAAACGAAAATAGAAGAGGAAGAGGAAGAGAACATAGTAAAGAGGAAAGAAGAAGGAGAAAAGAAAGCCTTGGCTAGGGTTTTGATTTTTTCAAGAGATTTAGCAAGTGTTTGAAGAAAGTTCAAAGAGAAAGAAGATAGAGGAGGAGCTAAGCTTCACTTTGAACCAAGAAACCACTTGTTTGGTTAAGGAATCAAGGTAAGTTATATTTTCAAGGTTAAGTTTTGTTGGTTTTATAGTTTAAAAGCTTAGAAAGAAGATGGGTTTAGTGATTCTAGGGTTAATTTCATGATTTAAGTTCATGGGGTTTTCAATTTTAGAAACCCTAAATGATATGAGGTTCTTTTCTTGTTATGGTTGAAGTGGGACAAGAAAGAAGAGAAGAGCAAGAGGAGGAACTCCATTAGCAAAGATTTAACAAGTCTAAAAGGTGGGTTTCATATTTATCTTTATGTATATAAGCTACAAATGCAAATTAATGCATGACATTAATGAGTTTCACCTACTTGAAAGTTATATTAAATATGTGTGATTGAATGATTGCATAAATGCTTGATGAATGAATATGATGAAAGGCATGAATGATGTATGAAAAGATGATTTCAAAGAAACGATGAATTGGACAAGAACAGTCCAATTTTATGATTTTGCATGATGGTTATGTTATGTGGGTAAGGTATAGTCCTAAGAAAATCACGTGCACGTCGACCATGAAGCCTTCGCCCATTGCCTGATTGTGGCATAGGATGATCCAACATTTTGGACTCCTCAAGATTTGCCCATATAGACACATAAAATGAGACTATATGGTTGCCAAGAATAAGGACTTACCGAGCCATTTGATGTGTTGTTTATGTGAATTACATGAAAATGCAAGAATTATGAATGTTTGAATTGTGAAAAAATCATGTTTGAATATTGATGAACTTTGCATGATGCATGTATTATAATTTAATGAATGAATGCAAAAGTATGAATAACTAAATAGACTTGCTTGATAGATAAATATAAATGTGTTACCCATGGAGTGAAAGCTCACCCCTCAACTCTACAGAAATGAGAAGGATCCCGAGGAGCAAGCTTAAAGGCACTTACTTCAAGATTTTCTTTTGGTTTTGTATTTGAAATGATTTTGGGAAAACAATGCTTTAGTAGCATTTTAAGAATGATACTGTATTTTGAAACTTCATTGTAATTGGGCTTAAAATGCCCACTAAAGCATTGTATGAATATGACATGAGTTGATGATGATGGAATGAATGCAAATGAAATGCAAGTATGCTAAGTTCAAATGTATTTTGAGAAATTCGTGCATGTTTAAGAAAATTGCATCATTATTATAGTTTGGATTTGATTAGATGATTAAGAGTGTGGCTGTTGCTTAGAATGGCATTTGAAGATACCTTAGGGTTTAAACATATTATATGAGGTTGTATGATGAGTTTTTTTTGCAGGTGGAAGTATTAGGATTGATAAATTGGTTAGTTGTATTTTCAAGGGAAGTGCTGCCAAATTTTCCTAAAACTTGACAGAACTTCGCCCCAGTTTTTGACCTTTGTAGGACTTGAATTAGATAAATGAGCCTTCATGAATATTGTAGTAGAAGATTAGAGCTTTCCAAGGGTATATCGTTTGCTAAATTTGGATATCGGAGTCAAAAGATATGATCTATATAAGTAGACATGTGCTGGATAGAAAAACCAGCTGATAGAAAAAACCAGCTGAAGCAAAAGCAGACGATATGGACTTGATATCGATATATTTAGACAAAATTTCCTTCTTAAAAGTTGTAGATCTCTTTCTCTATGAGATAGATACCAAGTTTGTCCAATTTCGATATCAGAGTCAAAAGATATGATCTATATAAGTAGACATGTGCTGGATAGAAAACCAGCTGATAGAAAAACCAGCTGATAGAAAAACCAGCTGAAGCAAAAGCAGACGATATGGACTTGATATCGATATATTTAGACAAAATTTCCTTCTTAAAAGTTGTAGATCTCTTTCTCTACGAGATAGATACCAAGTTTTTCCAATTTGGATATCGGAGTCAAAAGATATGATCTATATAAGTAGACATGGGCTGGATAGAAAAACCAGGTGATAGAAAAACCAGTGATAGAAAAAAACAGCTGAAGCAAAAGCAGACGATATGGACTTGATATCGATAGATTTAGACAAAATTTCCTTTGAAAGTTGTAGATCTCTCTTTTCTCTACGAGATAGATACCAAGTTTTTCTAATTTGGATATCGAGTCAAAAGATATGATCTATATAAGTAGACATGTCCTTGGATAGAAAAACCAGCTGATAGGAAAACCAGATGATAGGAAAACCAGATGATAGGAAAACCAGATGATAGCAAAAACAGCTGATAGAAAAAAACCAGATGATAGAACAATCAGCTGATCGAAAAACCAGCTGATCGAAAAACCAGCTGATAGGAAAAACCAGATGATAGCAAAACCAGCTGATAGAAAAAAACCGGATGATAGAACAATCGGTGATCGAAAAACCGGTGATAGGAAAACCGGATGATAGGAAAACCAGATGATAGCAAAACAGCTGATAGAAAAAAATCAGCTGATAGAAAAATCAGCTGATAGAAAAAAACCAGATGATAGCAAAACCAGCTGATAGGAAAAACCAGATGATAGCAAAACCAGCTGATAGAAAACCAGATGATAGAAACCAGACGATAGAAAACAGATGATAGAAAAGTGGACGCTACAGAATGTAAGAGATAGAATCAGCCTTTGTAGTCTTCACGAGAGTTGTAGATCTAGATGTCTACTTTCATATGGTGAAAGAATGAACACATTTAGACCTCTAGATTAAAAATTATAGAAATCGCGCCAAAAGAGTTTCACTTCGATTTTGGAAGTGAGCAAGGTCCATTGTTTTGGGCATAATTTTCTCATACGACCTCCAAAAGAGGCGAGGCTTGAACCGTTAGTTTTCTAAGACGTGTATCTGTCCCCATATTAAAATTTATATCATTTGGAGTTAAATTGAGAAAGTTTGTATTAAAAGAAGTGGGAGGTCAGTTAAGAAAGCATGTTTCGGGTATGAACTTCTTTAGTTTTTGTTGATATCTTGAGTTATAGAACTCGGATTGAAGAAATTCTTTTCTAAATTTAAACAAGAGTATTAAGAGTATGATGTACAAGGGAGATCAATATGCAATTAGGGTTAAGTTAAATGAACCCTACAAGACAAATGATCAAGTATCATGTTCTTTGGTTCAAGATTTGGATTCCGGTAACGGGATCCAACAGTTGGGGTTCGGTCTACGGGTCGGGTCCTAACAATTTGCATTCATATTTTTATGGTGTCGTTAGTTATTTTGCTTTAGCTTCTAGTTAATAAAAAAAACAAAAAACAAAAAAAATATCCCAAACAGGGATAGTGAATTTTGTGTGTCCCAAAAAGGGACATTATCTCAAAAATGAGACAGTAAAAAAAAAAGGTATGCATTCTGTTTATGCAAGTGTTTAGTTTCAGTTCAACTGTTGACATCAGTCCCTCGTTTAGTGCATGTGCTCATACTGTCTTTCTTTCACTTCATCCATTCATTTAGCCTTCCATACATTACAACCCTAAAAGTCCTCTTGATCTTCGAAATGATAGTTCTTATAGTGGAGAAATAGACTTGACAAGAGCCTATGGTAGGAGATGGATTAAGCAGATTGAGAGTAAAAATATCCCTAAACACAAGTGAGATGAGCGCAAACACTATATCCTGAGTGATTCTCTTTTGTTCAATCTCTTGTACTTGAATTCTTTCAGTGTTTGTTTTATTAGCACTCTTTCATTTTGCTGTGGTTGAATTCTGAGGAAGTGAATTGCGTCAATTTCCTTTTATTGTTTTGAGCATGGGCAGATATTTTCTTTCCCTCTTGTATTCTTTTTGACTCTTGTAAACTTTGTCCAGGAGTACAAAGGTCTAAGTGTGGGGGAATTTGATTGAGCCAAGTTTACATTATAAATTGGCTGTATTTTCATAACTGTTTATGTACTCGTTGACTCCTAATTGATGACTTTTGTGCTTAAATTGGTTCCTTATAACGAGCTCTTGTAATTCGCAATTTGTCAGTAAATTGTCATAATTTGATATTAATTTCTCTATAATTTTCATAAGGACAATTGATACTGCAAAATGTTATTTTATATTGCAGGAGCAAAGGAGTCAACCCATTAGAAAGTCAATAGGTCGTGAGTGCTATCTACACGTCGCGACGCATGTTGATCTATACGTCGCGACGAGCATCACTTCCACACGTCGCGACGCACGTTAATTCACACGTCGTGACGAGCAAGCCAATTCTACACGTCGCGAAAAATATTTATTCACACGTCGTGACGTATGAGCGGATACCCAGACTTCATTTGGAAAGATCTCTCACTGTTCTGACCTGACCCGCATCCATCATTTAAAAACTTTGCTATTTTTAGGTCAAGGGAGAATATCTGGAAAAAAACGTCTGGAGGCAGCAGAGAGACGACTATTTCTTCCACCATCATTTTCCATTTTCATCATCTTCGATCATGATCATCATTTCGACTCCACCGTCAGTACCTTCTGCTACTATGGAAGACGTCCAATCTTCACTAGTTGTGAGAGAGTCCGGAGCCATGCGTAACTAAACACCATTTCCTTTTGAAAATATAGCAATGGTTTGAGTTCACCGATAGCTTCAAAGGGGAGTAATCATATAGTGTCTGGAGTTTAGTTATGTTTGTGTAAACTCTGAGTTAGAGATTGCATCTGTATAACTAGATTAGCATAGTTAATAGTTTAACCGTGTGCTAAACATTATGTTGCGATTTGGACATAGTTATTTATAGAATTTCGATGCTTAATATATGAAGTCTCATATATGTCATTCGGATATTGCATTGACTCTCATAATCTGCCTAGTTGTGTTTGATTTAGATGGTTGTGTTTTTATCCGATTGACCGATTGCATTTACTTGTCCAATTTTCACACTAAGGTTTTTAACAAGGATTTAAGTGATGGAGTTCATTAATTAAATCTTTGGACCTAAAGAGTCCTTTATGGTTGATCTTTTAAAACTTAGTGGATTCTATCCCCAAAAAATCATTTTGAACCGTGATAGCCTGCGCCCATTTTCAAGAGGATTTATTATCATTTGCTTGTTACTCAATTTTTCAATTTCATTTAATTCCATAAAATCCAAAAATATAATTGTTTCACTTTTGCCTTCAATTTAGTTAAATTCCTTTAGTTCTTTCAATGACCAAAACCCCCATTTTATCAACTTTTATTGCAATTTTTGGTAATTAGGCTAGCTTAGCCCTTTTTCACTTGGTTCCAATTAAGTGAGACGACCCGAGGTTGCATCCTGTATTGCAATCTTTGGAATTATTATTTTTGACCGGTTTCCAAGGATCGATCATAAGGTCGAATCGACAAAGTCGTGATCAATGTGTCATTTAACCTAGGTTATGTTATCCCTAATGATTACAAATCGTTATTTGTTACACATGAATTTTAATATAACAATTACGAATTATATCAAAATTCTAGCAACGAGTTTGCAATTAAATGATTCAATGAACGCATTAAAATCATCATCTCACAATATCCAATGAGTTCATACACAAATAACTAAACACTAACAAAAATATGATTGTTCATACACAAAGCCTAAATTAATTACCATAGGTTAACACAATCAATTTCGAATGAGAGAAAGAAATAATAAAAAATACTTAACTTGGGTTATCGGCATCAATGTCGTCTCCGAACTGGTATCGAGGCGTCTTGCCCTTCACGAATCTTTTCCAAAAAATGCTTCAACTTATATATTGTAGCCCCATTGAATACCCCTTCGGTTCTCCTTTACTGCCCTCTTCCTCTCTACTCTTCACTATTTACGATGGGACAATTAAAGTTAATGCTCCATTACCATTCACACGTCCAACTTTTGTTTCTGCCTAACCTCAGTTGCATTACTCCTCGTTTGTTGCTTCTCTAAGCCACCAAATTGCCTACGCTGCTCTTCCCTATTTTCACGCAGCCAAGCTGTAGGGCCTTCTCTTTATGTAGCCATCACTGTTGCTTGATGGGACAAATTAATGTTGGGGTTTTTGGTCCACCCCTTTACCTCTACTCTTCTTCCCGCACTTAGTCGTTCCTATCTATGCACACCTCTCTTCACTGTTTCATTGATGTGACGATTTTATATGGGCGTTTTTGGTCCACATCGACTGTTCATGCAAAAAACTTGCATTTTGAATATAACACCCAGCTGTGTTTGGAACACAACCGCATTATGCGTTTGACACACAACGTCTGTGTTGAGCGTATGCGTTGTCTGAGTTTAATGCACAACGCAGTGCATAACGCACAACGTAGCGTATAACACCTGCGTTGCATTGTTGCTCCTTGCTTCTTCGTTTTATTTTCTTGTTTCCTTCTTCTGTTGTCATTTTGTGCTTCCATTGTATGCTTATTTATGTTCCATTTTTCTTGTCTTTAATTGTTATTATTTTTTCTTCTTCCTCCATGAAGGCAAGTAGATATTAATCTTCGAAAAATGACCCATATTGTGTCTTCGACTCGCTTTAATTTCTTTATTTCTAAATTGTACCTAAAATTATATATAAATTAAAATGAGTATTTTAAGCATTTTTTGTATCATCTTAAGTGTAATCGATTAAATATATCAACAATTAAACACATATAAATTTTCCTACATTTAGCATTTGCTCGTCCTCGGGAAAAACATTAAAATTAAGCTTAAGACCCCAAAACATTGACTCATTTCTCCAAGAATATATAATCATAAGATGAATGACTTTCAAAAATCATAGCAAGAAATCAACATTCCAAGCATTTACTCATGATCAATATATCTTTAAAAACTGAGCAATCTAATAGTACACTCGAAAAATGTGTTTAACTAAAATATATCAACGGGTGCACTCATCACTATTTATGATCATGATAATTCACAACTTTACATATCATTTCATTTCTCCACCATTAATGTTCACCTGTAAAATCATGAATCAAAGGAATTTTTAGTGCTGTAATGTGGGCAAAGGTAAGGTGAGATGTATTTGGGTTAAGTAGCATGAAAATCATCAAAGCTAGTGAAACAAATCAACACTCATCAAAAACTAGGTACCATCAGCTATGACGAATGCAACATTTATATTTCACAACCCCATTTAGCTCTCTCACACAAATCATATGAAGCATATATCAATCCGAAGGAATCACTCATACATTTTATGCCAACAATACATTGAAATCACAAGAGTGAACCTTTTAAGCTAGCATCTATCTCATATTCAATATACTCAAGGAACACATTCATTACAACTCTAGGAACAAGTGATAAATATAAACAACTTTTGAACACATATGCAATTCCTCCTTAATACATTTATTTTAAACAAAAAATATTTTTTTCATTTTCATTTTTTTTTGCTTTTTTTGCTTTTCTCTTTTCTTTCTTTCTTTTCCTTATAAAATTAAAATAAACTACACCAACATGGGAGTTTCAATGAAAAGACATAACAAAACATCCCAACAGTAACCAACCCACACGTATGCCCCTACACTCACACTTTTGTACATCCACAAACTCATCAATCACAAATGTTCCATTAGCTTGATGGCTTGGGTAGGACATTTGGTTAAGTATAAATCATGTACTATGGTTGATATAAAAAGAAAGGTTAAAGCTCAAAGGGTTTTATCAAAGGAAAAATCATGTTAATAGGATAGGTTATTTGGCTAATGTAGTTTATGAAAAACAAAGAATGCCTAATCATATCCATGCTAATGTATATGATAAAAATGTGGTCTCGAATAGAAATTCAATGCAAAATCGGGAAGTGCATGTCATGAAGGTTACACATTATCAAAAGACAATGAGACTGATATGGATGTGTTAGTCAAATAAGGCTCAAAATCTCACTGGTTTTGTCTACTAATAGTCACTACTGTTCTAAATATAATGTCTATTGATCAATCACAAGAACAAAAGTACATGCTAAAGGTGTTATAAATTCTCTAGTCAATTTATACTCTAATCATGATTATATAATCCTAGAAGCAGTAGAAAACGAGAAAATATTTGTTTCATTTGTTTTATTCTTTCTCTCATTTTGATTAAAAACTTACAAACAAGTAAAACAAACAAATTCGAAAACATACATGAATATAAAAAGTAAAATAGAAATGTAAAGGAAAAAAAATTACTTCCCTTAGGTTGCCTCCCAAGAAGCACCTTAGTTTAAGGTCGCAGGCTTCACTCCTTCTTCTCCTCACGTGAAGAAATTGTGATCTCCAGGTATTACAGTTAGCACCACTTCCATGTGAGGTCGTTCCGGATAGGACCTTAATTAATCATCATCCTCATTTAACATCTTCCCTATCCTCAGCTTCTCAATCTTGACTAAGTCCATACACTCTAGAAATATTTTGAACGTCTCTTCACCTTTTTAGTCATCATTTAATTCCTCCAATCTGTTATGTAAAGGCAAAGAGTTAGTTTAAAAAATAATCATGGACTCAGTACTTACCGCCGAGCTAAAGGATGTGTCGTTTTTAGCTTCGAGCTCCTTCTCCACTTCTTCGACACAAACAATTCGTTGAGGGTTGACCTCAAAATTCTCAAGATTCTTATCACTTTGTAAGGTTTTCGCACAAACGTCCATTAGGTCTACCTCGGGTTGATACGGTTGTTCCTCTTCGCTTTGCGATTCTAGGTGATTGAGCCTTATTTCCATATGAGCCATTTAGTGTTCCATGCTCTGTTGACTTGCTTTTACCTTCTGTCAGAATTGTTGCAGTTGCTACTGCATATCCTGTTGAAATTACCAATTGTTAGCAGCAAGATTCTTAACAAGGTCTAAAGATGCACCTGAATTGTGTTGGCTCTCCGAATCTTAGGCGTTAGACCATGTGTTTCTTGGAAATTGCCCTCCATCCTTCTAGAATTGTAGAGTATTCTGCTGCAATTGCAAAGTATTAATGTTCACAATATTAATCAGCTCTTCTAGAGATGGACAGGAGTCATGATGGGACCTGCAAACTATCATGGAAGTAATTCTAATGATTATCCCATACATAACATGTAACATCCCATCATCAATGGGAAGGGTAAAATGGTAATTTGAAATGGATTAGGAATGTTTAAACTAGCCTCGGCATGTTCATGCATAATATGGCCTCCATATATGCATAAATTGAAATTTTTGTATATGCACATGACTGTACATGCATTCATGACATTTCCCGGCATATGTGTTTATTGTGAAAAAAATATGATTTAGTGCTTGAAAATCGAATTGGAGTGGATTTTTGTGTGTTTTTCATTTTTGTGAAATTTTAGAAATTTTTCTGGAAAATTTTGGGAAAAATTTTCGGACCGAAAAAAAATTGCCAATTGACGGACTGAATGGATTTTCGGTACTGGAAATGACTGTCCAATGGCACTGAAAAATTAGATACATGATTTTAGGATTTATTACTTTGAGCCATTAGAATTTGGCGAGAAATTGGGGTAGAAATTGGAATTGAATTGGAAAGAAACCATGTGAGGGCTTTATCATAAGACATGTGGCAAGTGACACTTGTCACTTGCCTAGCCATGCCATCTTTATTTCTTTTAAAAGCTTCTTTCTTGGCTTGACATTCACGATGGTTCCATTTCTTTGGAATTTTTCTCTCATACGTGACCCTCTTCTCCTCCTTCTTCGTTGGTTTTTCTTCTTGGATGCTTTTGAGATTTTGCTCACTTTTTCCTCCTCCTTCCACCTTGCTTCCCCTTCCTTTAGCTCACCTAAAAAGGCTAGCATAAACCTTTCCCCCCTTAAGAGGATGATCAACGTGGGTGGTTAAGAGAAAGGCAAGAATGGTGTTTTATGTATAAATTGGTAGTTAAAGGCATTTATTGTGATGACTTGTATATTAATTGCTTGAACTTATGTTTGGTGTAAATAGGTAGGCTATTTTCTTGGTTGATTTATGATTTATTGTATGGGTATAAGTTTATATTTGTGTAAGGATGAATGAAATGGTATGTGGATTATGTGAATTAAGTGTTGGAGTGGTTTTCATGATGTTAAATGATTGGTAATTAAAGTAAAAGCCATTTTATGGTTAAGTGTTCAAGTGAAGATCTAGATGAAATTGTGGCTGAATTAGTGACTAACTTGGATGTTTATTGATGTAAGAATGGTGTTGGAATGAAAGGAGTAGAGTGAGATATGAAATCTGGAAAATTTTACCTTGTGTAGGTTTCAGATTTTTGCTCATAACTTTTGATATGGTTGTGCTATTGAGATGATCTTTGGCTTGTATTAAACTTGAGAAGTTTGGTTATATTTTATGTGAAGGAAGTGATGCTAAATTGTGCCTTGAAGGAGCTTGAATTTGGCCTTGAACGTGAGTTGTAGGTACTGTATGAACAGTAATTCGAACCTTGTGACCTGAAACTTTGATGATTTTTTTAGGTTGATTTGGATTGAATTTGCTAATTTGGTCTTCATGAAACTTGAAGATGTTCTTGTTATCTTTCTATCGCCACTAAGTATGAAATTTTTCGATGTCTAGGTTAAGAGTTATGACCTGTTGACTTTTGGATGTTAATAGGCTTGGTACTGAAAAAATGTGTTACATATATGTTTGGTGATGACTGTACATTGAAGCTAAAGTCTGGACTGTTGTGATTCTACTTAACTCAAGTGGTCTTATGTAAAGTTGTAAAGGAATGAATTAGTTTTAAAATGAGGTATAGTATGCGAATTTTGGATGTGTGGATTGTAAATTATGATTTTGTAAAATTTTGTTATGGTTTAGGTTATATGTTGATGTAACAAGCCTTAACAGGACAGCCTCATTAATGGGAGAATTTGATTTGGTTAGTGATGGAATTTGGTTCTAAGTCCTTCATGAGAATTGTAGCATGTGTTATGCTCTTTTCAGTGATACCAAGCATGGAATTTTTCGAAAATGGGATAGGAAGTTATGAATTTTGGAAGATTGTGTTACGGTTGAGAATGACACATATGGGCAGAAACTTTGTTTGAGAATTTGATGTGTTTCTAGGTTGAATTTGCTTCCAAGTTATTCATGAAAGTTGTAGAACATGTTTTGATCTTTCTTTTGACATAAATTTTGGAATTTTTGGCAAAAGGAATGGAAATTTATAATTTTTGCGAAATGGTATACTGTTTTGGGAAACATTGTGCAGGCAGTAAATTTGGTTGCATTTTTGACACCCTTAGAGATAAAATTGGTTTTTGTGTCCTTCATGAAACTTGTAGAGATCTCTTTTATCTTGAAATTATACCAAGTTTGTCCAATTTGGAGTTTGGAGTAAGGAGTTATGACTTGTGAAAGTTGGGATGTCGGCAAAAGAAAGAATAAAGCTTCTAGTCGGTCACTGTAGTCGACCTAGTCGACTACAACCTCTGACTAGTCGACTAGGACATGTATTTTTCCTGAACTGACCTCTCTCCACTCTTTTGTTTATAACTTTTCCGTCCAACATCTGATTGACCTGATTCTCGAGGCATTGGAGTCGTGAAATATTTAATTTCATTTCTATGTGACATTGAGAAATTTTAGAGATAAAATTGACGTGGATTGGTTAGGTCAAAGTGAGGGGACTGGGTAATCGTTTTTCTGGTCTATGTTTTCTCAATAATTAGACCTATAGAGGTCCAAATTACGTGATTTTTGTACCTATGGTTTCCTAGGTCATAGGGGAATCTTTTGTGATGTGAATTACAGGATAATGTCGAGAATGTCACGAACATGCATTGTACATATTTTTATTGCTACATGTGCATTGTTAAATATTTCTGATTGTGCATTTGGTATTTGTTGTATATTTTGAATGTTATAGAGGCACATTTGGAATGTCAGCATACGGACGTTGCCGAGACTTCCAAGCATTAGCTCGGAAGTTATAGGTGAGTGACCTAGACGGTTCCTCAATTATTATTTGGTTCTGCTTATACTTCTGTGGTGAATAATGGTGGGATTGTGTTTTGATTATGAATTCTGGACAGAAGGTCCGAGGTATTGGGAGATTAAGACATAGAAGTGCTATTGGCTAAGAATTTGAGACCTCCGTGTTTAAATGTGATTAAATGTGATTGTGATTTTAATGTGAATAATTGTGAACTATTTGTTTAAATGTGATAATTTGGGATTGATGGTGATGTTGATATTGTCTTATTGCAACATATGCATTCCATGCATGAGTGCATAATTCAGTTAATAACAGTTGTAACCGCAGCAGCTACCGAGAGCTTAAAGCTCAACGTATTTAGGCCTCGAGCCTACAGGGATTCAGAGCCTCAAGCTCAACGATTAATGCGCCCTTATTGGGACAGTTTAGGCGCTCGGTCAGAACAACGTAATAAATTGGAAAAGTGTCACATATGCATTTCATATGCATCTTATTGAATTTTATTGATTGTGTGAAAGGAAAAACGCCTTATATTTGTGTGATACCAATCATGTGGTACTTCTGAATGGAAAATTATGATATAACTGTGATGCATTTGATACGGGTTGGACTACGATCCGAGAATATGTGAAGGTGAGTGGAAGTGATTGCTGCATTACATAGCATGAGTGCATGACACATAACGGCTGTTGTGACCAGAGTCGCCACTGACCATAACTTTAAGCTCAACGAGTGAAAAGGAGCTTCGAGCTCATAAGTGATTCAGAGCCTCAGGCTCAACGTTTAATGAGCCCTGTATCTATCAATGGATAAGGGACATTTATTAATGAGCCCTACAAGGGACAGTTATTAATGAGCCCTACAAGGGACAGTTTAGGCACTCGGTCACAGCAAAGTAATAAATAGAAAGTGAGTCTCATATGCATACATCAAATAGGAAAATATGAATGTGGACTTCTGTAAATGTGTGAATGTGAAATGTTGGTGAATGTGTTTGATGAGATAATGTTAGATGTATACAAATTGTGTTATGTGACTGAGTTAACCATCGATGATGGTTAACTCACTGAGTTAGCAAAAACTCACCCAAAATTTGCAATTATTTTTTAGGACCTAGAAGAATACCCCGTGAGGCAACGGGCGTATAGCATCTGTTTGTGAGTGAGAGAAGTGTTCGGGATCAGTTCGCATCTGCATTAGTGTCGGATAGAATTGTATTTTTTTTCTAAATTTCTGTAATAATGATTAGATCAAATTTGTAAAGTCAACAAATGGAAATAAATTGCATTTATGAAAAGGGCCTCTGTGGCCATTGGAATTACCGGTGATTATGTTCATTAATGATTTACCGCTAATGTATATTTGTGTATATATAAAAAATTTACACTGAGTTTTGACTGAGTGATGTAGCATGCCACCCTCGTAGGGCACAAACTCGAATATTACCATCGATGTCGGGTTCGGGTCATACGGGAGTGGGGTGTTACATAACAAAAGTTAGGTTGATCAGTCCAAACATTGTCATAAGATTGAGAATATGAGTCACCAAATAAATTACTTTCGTCCATATCGAATTTTTTAAAAAACACAAAATAAAAAATGAAAAGATCACAAAATAACAAAAGAAATTAATTACGAACAAATATATACAAAACACCAATTAAATCACAAACAAAAATTAAAACACCGCACTCCTTGACAACAACATCAAAATTGACCACGCGTCATTATGATAGTCAAAATAAAATAACTAGACCTATTACTATAGTAGTAGTGAGTCTAGGTCGATCTCACAGGGAGTGTGTGTAAAGTTTGTTAAGTGTATTCGAAAAGTTGAGAAGAATAGTTTGAATACTTGAGGAAAAATGAGTAAATCATATGAGTGACGAAAGTAAAGAAATTTTTTAAAGAATTATAACACCGATATTAATTATATCGTCTGAATTTGGAGATTTTGTAGTATACAACGATGTTTGTATAAGAGATCGGGACAAAAATCCAACGCAACATAATGAAGTGAATTCATATGCATGGAAACAATTGAAACTTCATGGGTTGATTGTTTGATACATGAATTGAAACTTGCTGCGATAGTGATTGCTTGAAAGTTGGAGATATTATATGTACAGAAATATTTTGAATGGGTATAAGGTATATAGATCATGTAATTTTGAGGTAAATATCGAGTTGAAAGAATTGAATACGATACTGAGACAATAGATAGAGTTATTCGAAGGATTATGATTGTACAAGTATTCACTATACTGGTAAAGCTAGTGTTGTAATCGGATGCATCGAATAGAGAATTCAATGGCAGTGTATCACAAATTTGGATATTTAGGTTATCAAATCTAGTGCAATAAAGAGTACAAAATGAAGTTAAATTTTGGGCAAATTGATTTTTCACTGAAAATTTAAGATCAGTTGCACATGAACAAAGCCCAAATTGAGGATTCATAAATTGTGAATCTTACCAAGAAATAAAAAATTAATACGAATTTTGAATTCGAATAGGAAGAAAGATACTTTGTGATTGAAATAAGAAGTATGTGTAATTGATAAAGATGATAAAGCAAAGAGATTGTTAGAAAAGTACAAGTGGTAACTTAAGTTATTCATCCTAGTAGGAGTACGCCGGAACATCATTTGGCAGTAAAGAATGTAGAATCAAGTGGCTGAATGTTTAAAAATTGACGACGGTCTTAACTGTCAGAGATATGCTTAAGGCTTATTTTTGGGAGTTCATAGGAATATGAGATCAATGTACACCTTTGATTGACTTTAAGCATCATAATCATTATCATAGTGATTTCATTGGAATACAGTATGAGGAGTTAGATGACAGAAAGAGTTGTTTGCTTTTGTATTGTGATGATTAAGGCCAAAATTGATTGAAGAGGTTATTGATAAGTGAAATCAATCAGTATTAGAAATCAAGTGATTCAAGAAAGATGAATGAATTAGGTGGATCCATGCCAAAGACATAGAATATAGTGAGATATACATAAGTGTTAAATGTACTAATACTAAGAGATGTGAATTATGAAGCAAAAAAATAAATGTTTTCAAGAGTATCACCTTCCCAAGACATGCTTACAGTGAGTACAAGATGAGCTCAGGTTAGGATAAAGAATCAACTAAGCTTGAATTGTATTGGCCCATATGAAGTTACTAAGAACCAGACCATTGACTTACGAGTCAGTGTTACCAACAAAGATGTGTTATTGTAAGTATGTTAAGAAATATTGATATAATCTGATATAGATGAAATGTTAGCACAAGAAGTGAAATTTGTGAGTAATCTGAAACCTAATGAGGAACTAGTTAAGAAAGTGAATGACCAAATAAGGGATTGAAAGACCGAGTGAGTCTCTTGACTATGATCAATTAGAAGAAATTATCCGAGTGATGAAGCTAAATGGGAAACAGAGGAGCATCCTACCTTCTCGATCAGTAAGATAAGAATTTCGAGGACGAAATTTTTTTAAGAGGGGGAGAAATATTGGCCCCCTAAAATTTTTCTTACGAAATAAGCATGATTTAAATAAATTATGAGGTCCTCAAGAGATTATTGTTGGACCAATGGTGGTTGACAAATTAATTCCACTTATGTTTTGATAATAATAAAATGTATAGAATTGTTTAAGAAATTGTTTCAGGTATTTTGGATTGATATTCAACAAAAGAATTGTGCAAATCAAGATGAGTTAGTGACAAATCATTGAAGAATCAGATGGGAGTTGTCCTCTAAGTGAAAATGACATAAAACATGAGGTTTGTAGAGAATTTGGTCGGATGTTATCATAGATGGCTAAACAAGTCGACTTATAGGAAACAAGTCGACTTATCGAGGTAAACAAGTCGACTTATAGGAAACAAGTCGACTTATCGAGATAAACAAGTCGACTTATATATAACAAGTCGACTTATTGGAGAGCGGAGATGAATTTTTCAGTAAATGGTTGAAACAAGTCGACTTATGAATTGACAAGTCGACTTATGTATGTAGCAGATCAACTCCAACGGTCCAATTAGCCAAAATGGAAGGAGAGAATTAAGCAACGGCTATAACAATCAAGCAACGGCTATATGAGTTCCCAACAGCTATATTTCTTCTTATATAAAGGGTGGATGATTGATGAAGAATATAGAGAAGTGCCATAAGCTCAAATACTCTCATATTGCTTCAAATTGCTCATTATTGCTCTTATATTGTTACAAATTGTTTTGAGCATTTGTTCTTCATTCTTTGTATTGTTTTATTACAATTTAAGTGACGAGTGAAAAGGTCACGTGAGGTAGGATTTGTCTTAGTAAGACAAATCGAGTGTAAAGGTTGCTTGAGCCGAAAATCAAGCGGTGTTGGTAGGATTTGTGCCGGAAGACAAATCGAGTGTAAAGGTAGCTTGAGCCGGAAATCAAGCGGGATTGTAAAATGTTCACACTCAACTACAAAGTGTGCAATAAAGTGATTGGCAAAATCCTAAGTGGGAGCTTAGGTAGAGGACGTAGGTCTTAGCATCGAACCTCTATAAAAACAGTGTTTGATCTTCTTCCTTACACTTTTCAATTAAGTTTATCAAAATTATTTTTGTGTGTTTTAACTTCTGATTTTCTTGTAGAAATTATCAAAGAGTTTTAAGATCTATTCAACCCCCCCTTCTAGATCGCTAAGAATTATTTTGTGGAGTTAATTATTATGTTAATGTTGGTAAGATTTTATGACATAGATTAATTGAATTGAAGTATTAATGTTATAAGAATGTATGAAGGGAATTGTTGGAAGTTCAATTAAGGGTATAAGACATAAGGTTTAAAGGGAGGAGAAAGATAGACATTTGTATGATTATTAAGAGTAGAAATTAGAAGAAGAAGAATTGTGAATGAGGGAGAGAAGAAGAGAGTGTCGTAGGAATAGGAGAAAAAGATGAGGAAAGCTAGGGTTTGGAGATTTTTGAAGATTTTGAAGAATTTGAAGCATCAACAAGTAAGTATAAACATTATTCCATCTTGTTTGGTTAGATGAAACTCAAATATGGCTTAATATGTGTGGGAAGTTGTTAGTGAATGCCATAGGCAAGTGTTCTCTTTTAGGGTTAAAGATCAAAGATAGATTTTGATGCTTTTGTTAATGAGATTGGGTTGAAATGAAGTTAAAAATGAAGTAGAACTGATGGTTTAGTGTTTAGATGGGTTATATGTGAAATGTGGGAAGTAAAAAGTTAGAAAATGAAGCAAAAATGGTTCCTGGAATACGTTTATGCAAAAGTTCGCCACGGTCAACTTTTTGGCTCACCGCGGCGAACTTTCCACCACGAACTTTTCCTCTCTGGAAAAGTTTGTCGTGACGAACTTTCCAACAGAAAACGTGTTTTGGTATTTTAGGTATAACTTTTTGTATAGTTGTCCAAATGAGGTGATTTTTCATTTGGTGTAAACTAGAGACATAGGCTACAAATTTTATGACGTAATTAAGTTCAAATTAAGTCTCTAAGGATTTCAAAATTTTAATGTAAGTGGAGTATGGAATGTTGGTTTAGTATAAGACCAGCCTGAAAATGTTTTTGGTATAACTTTTAGCGTACTGAACCAAATTGAATGATTTTAGAGTCATAGAAACTTACGACAATGGGGAAAATTGTTCTAGAAGAAAGTATTATCAAATTTCTTCATTTACCTGATCATAAATTGGAATTCCAGTTGAATGAAATTTTGGGTTATTGTTAAAGGAAATCAAAGAAGGCAAGAGGAGCAAAGGGTGAGGCATCTTTGAGCAAGTATTTGAGCAAGGATTTCTAAGGTGGGTTTCATGTTTATAATTGAATAATGAGCCATTAAAGTTTTTCCAAAATTAAGAGAAAAAAATGATTTCAATTACTTCATATATTGCTTTTAAACGATTTAAAGAATTTGCTTATGTGTGTATATGCTTAATTGATTAGATTTTAATTAATGTGAATGTGGAAAAATGCATGTGTATTGTATTTTAACTTGCTTGATAATGAATTATTGTGATTATTGAAAATGCATTGAGATTAATGAATTATGATCAAGTTATGCCATTGAAACATGTCATGGCATTTTATATGAATGAAAAGATAGAAAAGCTCGAAAGTATGAGCATTTGGTAAAATGATTTGAGCATGATTATGTGCTTCTGTTTGGGTGAGAGTGGAACCATTATTTTCATCGTGTGCATGTTGACAAGAACCTTCTCCCGGCTACCCACTTGTGACATATGAGCTCCGAAATGGACTCATTCTGTTCTTGGTGTAAACTTCGGTTTCACCATTTTGTTTCTATAGAACCCTCGAGCCATTTTTTTAGGCATTTCATCTTTGCATGGTCATGAATGGTGCATAATTTATTGTTGTGTGATGATATTCAAACTATGAATTTGATTTAATATTGCGAATTTGTTTGAAATTTGAGAATTATGCTATTTATAAATTTTCAATGACAAATGACACATTTCAATTGTTTGCTTATTCTTCATTATAAACTTGTTACCCACTAGCTTTAAGCTTACCCCCACTCTCCTTCCCCTATTTAGGTGATAAGGAAGAGATCGAGTGATCAAGAGTATAAGGACGTTACTTCAAATTTTGCATATCTTGGAATTTAAGTTATCTTTGTAAAATATAAGGATTAGACACATTTTAAGGATTATTAGTTCACACAACTTTTGATTTTTTTTTAAGATTTTGGATTATTGCTGTATTGTATCTTGGAATGCCATTAGAGCTTGTAATATTCTATTCTTTTAATGTTAATGAATTATGAATTATGTATGGATGATATTGAGTGGGAATACGAATTTGTATATGAATGAGATTGAATTGAAATTAGGTATACCTGAGATAGTTACCGATTTGAGATGATTATGGTGGTTATTAATTGTTGTTACACATAAGTGAGATGTTATGGAAAAAGAAGGATAGGAAATTATGAAGAATGGGAATTTTTTGTAAGTAATGAATTAAATGAAAAGAGCCCAGAGAGTTTGATAAGATAATATTGGTAATGGAATGGTTATGAAATGATGTGCATTAAAGGAAGTGAATTTGGGACAACTTAGATTGAAATTAAGGTTAGGAAAGATGGAAGGAAATTCGGTGCAGTAAATTGAGCATCTTCGCCATGACGAACTTTTCCCAAAGGATCAGGGGAAATTACTTCAGCACTTTTGCCGCGGTGAAGAATTTTCTCCCAACGGTTTTCCGCGGCGAATATTCTGTTGCCGCGGTGAAGTCCTTCACTGCAGATGCTGAAAAATTTTTATTTTATTTTATTGGGATTACCTTAAGGAGATTTTCATGGAACAAGCTCCCGTTTTCATGACTTGAGAGTTGGGCTCCAAAAATAGGATCCAACAGTTGTGGTATCAAAGTATGAAGATGAATCGATAATAGTTCAGGTGTTTTTAATTAGAAACAACTCAAGTATTGTGATATTCTACAAGAGTTGGACTTCGAAAATGGGGTTCAACATGTAGACTTTCTTTTTCTTATCTACAAATCTAAGGACTTCATTAATCGGATTATTTCTTCACATAGTTATAGCTAATATGTTTTTTATCCTTATCCTTCTTACAATTATATAATATATACTACATCAATATATGAAAGGTAACTAAAAACAAATTGTTACACTGCCAATGGTTTAAAATTTCAATACAAGCAACAATTATAGGTGTAAACTTTGCAACTTCTAGCAGCTTTAATTTATATCCTTTTGTTTTATTATTTATATTAAAATATAATTACAATTTTTTGTCTGCTCAAAATGAAGACATAAAATATTTATCTCACCAAACAAGTGTGTAATTTTTTTTGTTTGATTTATTTCAACAAATAGTAATGCATTATAATATTGATGCGTATGTCAAGCATAAGGAACCTTCAATAGGCTTCACTATATCAATAAATCATGATATACCTCCAACAACAATCCATACAAGCATTTCTTTCTCCATAACCATGCCTTGACCATTAGGAATATATATACACTTTTAATAATCTACATTTTATGCCTCAGCTATTCAGTGGTTTCACTAGTAGGTCTGATAACCACCATTTCATTGTATTTAGAACTACATCGATAAAATACATAAAAAGTTAGCATTTATACATTTATGGGTAATTATATCCTAGAAAATCAATAACATTTTGACAATAATAATGGGTTAAATATATTCCTATATACAAAATTATGAAAAGACATATTGCATAGGAAAAAAAATTGAGTAACTACAGAAGGAAATTTGTTAGATATATATTCCTTTTAACACCATCATACTTTTGATCAAGAATTTACACTACCAAACTTAATTCTCTGTTATCTCAATATTACGATTTTTGAAGGATATATCGATAAATATAAATATTGAAATATGGAAGAAGGAACTTTGGCGGTATATACTCATTATAATCCTAGTTTCCATCAAGAGTTTACATAATCAAAGTTCCTTCATCACTAACCTCTATATTTATATATTCACCTCATTGCTCACTTCTATCCAAATTTAATCATATATCATAATCCAAATCTTCAAATGATCCATTGTGCACATATAAAAACATTGAGAAATTGGAGCTAGAATTTCAGTGGGTATATATTCCTTATCATAATCATAATTTTGATCAAGAATTTACATAACCAAAGTTTCACTCCCATTATCTCAATATTTACCTACTTTCCTTTTGCTTGTTACTATACAATACTCATATTATGAGTATTTGCATAAAAAAAGGGTGGAAAAGATTCAAAGAAAAATGTAAAGAATGATCAAGGTTAATTCTTGTGCATGGTATGTAATGGATAGACATAATATTAAAGTAATAGATTAAAGAGCTTTGGAGGGTCTCAAATCTCAATCAATGTTTCCCTTACTTGTATATTTTACATTGGGTTAGATAATTAATATAGGTAATGTTTTAGTAAAAAAATTAGGATTATAAATTTAATTATTATAGTTGGGAATGACAATACAAGGTTAAAATACATTTCATGTCTATTAGCGGGGCTTAAAAAAGTTGACACCTATATGCAATTCTTCAGTGCTTCATCATCATTCATAAACATGGTTAATAGGTAGTTATCTTGAACTCCCTTCTCCCTTATTATTAATAAGGGCCCATACATTATCATTACCATTTGACATTGAAACATAGGTCACACATGACATCATATTATAGCCCATTCAAAATATCATAACACGAACCATACATAAGTCCTTACCAAAATTTAAACTACAACACTTTTGACCATACAATCATGTAGTTAATTATCTTAAAAAGGATTTATGCATATAGTTTCATGCTCAATCATGTATTAATTTGTGTATTTCTCGTTTCTCTACAAGTTTTAAAAATATAACATAGTTGATTATATGGCCATGCACCAAACTAGGTTTAAAAAAACCTTTTACAAATACAATTTTATGCATTGTTATCTACTAAATCATGCATTTCATCATTTATCACTACATTTTTCATCAAGATCATTGATGATCGGACATTCATGTATTTATCTAAGTTTTCAAAAAAATATAATTGACATAACTTGTTGCAAGGTTGACCACACAAACATGTATTAACCATGTTAGACAAAACCTTTTCTTGACAAACTTTAGTAAATAGCCATGTGCTAATCCATGTACGTCACATTAATGTTTGGTATTTTTACAACTTATTCATGGTCTTCCTTTTTTATTCTAAAACTATAACTTTATTTTAAATATTTTTTATATTTATTATTTTTAACTAGTAGCTTTTATTTAAACTAGAAGTAATATATTTGCTATGTTCTAGTATAGTTTGTATTGAGCCATTGCATTACTTCCATCCAGCCAATATTTTTCCATTAAAAGTGTATATCTTGCTTGTTTGTAAGGAATGACGATGTTTTTAGACAAAGACATGATAATGGACAAATAGAGTACCAGTGTAGCTTGCATTAAGGTTTGGTATGATTTGTACTCAAATTTGATGTTTCAATTTTAAAGTATACATAGGCAAGATTTGGAATGTGTGATCCTCTTTCTTATTCTTGTTTTGAAACTCTAATTCACTCTTTTTGGAAAAGCAATAAATAGACAAGTAGATAAACAAAATAAATTGTTCCAATTATAAGTTGTAGAAATAAAGTTGTAGTTTTCATGTCAACTATAAATGGCATGATTTTCTTTAATGGAGATGGAAGGAAGAAGAAAAAAATGAATGTTAACAAAACAATGGATGGAACAAATATGTTGTAAAAAAAAGTGACCATTCTCTTCTTCAAGTTTGAACAATTATATCCATGTCTTTTGTAAAGATGGAGGGAATAATAAAAAATAAAGAATATGGAAATTCAATGTAGAAGATGGAGGGAACAACTTTGTTTTTAGCATAATTTGCATATTTCTTATTATCAGTTACAATATTCTTTATTATATTTTTGTCTTACTTGGCGAGGATGGTCATAGATTGCCGCCAACAATTAACTTTAAGATTATGTTTGATTAGACATAAGGTTTTAATGGAATGGAATGTAATGAAATAGTTTATAATAGAATGGAATGTAAATGGATGTAAAATTAGAAAATTGTTATTTGGAAAGGAAAGAAGAGTTCATAATATAATATAGAAAATGTTGCTTAAAAGAAGGGTTCATAATATAATATAATGAAATGTTATTTATCATTTTATATCTCATTCTAAACCTACCAAATTGGAAGTAACTTATTTTTCTTGTATATGATAGAATGCGTTGTAATGTGAAATCTTCCCCTTCCATCATATTTTATTGCATTATATTATAAACTCTCCTCTCAAACGATGAAATGATATTTCATTCTATTAATAACCACTTAACCAAACATAGCGTAAAAAATTTTCATGCGATTATTATGGTGGACAGTGAACTTATAAATGTGAAGATTGTGTTTTAGACCTAGAAATGTTTGTTATAGCATTTTTTCAATCTTATTAGTCTTTAACCCAAATTTTTACCCCTTTCAAAAATTCTACTTCGTATTTAATTAATTTTTTGAACTTTTTTCCAAAAAAACTATTACTTATTACTATTGGAATAGATTATAATGAAGTGTTAGAGGAAAAGTGCTTTCTTATCATTCTTTGTATCTTTATGCTGTTAGCCTTAATTTGACTTTTATCATGTGTATAATATATAAGATTCATGCCTCCATTTTTTCTTTACAAAAATTAATAGTGGGGTACAGTTGGGAGATAGGAGCAAATGGTATAGATACCGTGCTGTACTGGCCGGAAAACGGAACCGGTACGATGGTTAAAGTTTCGGGCGAAAATTTAGGTCGGTACCGGCCGGTACCATAAATTCTGAACCATTTCGAAAAATACCAAATTCTCCAGGGACCAAATTGTAAAAAAACAATTAAACCTAAAAATCTACCCCCAGCCCCCCGAGCCCCGACCCTTCTGGAATATCTTCTCTACAACTCTTCTTCTCTCTTCTTCGACTTCTCCTACTTCTCCTCGCCGCTGCTCCTCCCTCTCGAATCTCGTCTCACCGCTGTCTCATCGCCGTCCCCTCCTCCCCGTCGACGTGTTCTCCAGTCCTCCTCCTTCGTCTTTGACCGGTGGTTTCCCTCCTCCTCGTCGCCGCCTTCGCTCGTCGCTTCTCCTCGCCGTCCTCGTCTCCAATCGCTCGTCCTCGTCGTCGGCACGACCAGCTTAGCTCCGCCGGAGTAGACGACGACATCGACCCAGATCTGAAGAGTGAAGACCCGATAGTTTTTGGGGTGTGTGTTATTGATTTTGGTTTCATTTTTCATGCATTTTGACAATGATTTGCTTCTGTGATTGTGTTGATTGTTGGAATATGGTAGATTGGAGGTTAAAATTTGGTGTTATTGTGTTGAATTTGGGGAAATTTTTAGTAGTGGATTTCGGTGGAGAAGGGGAAGGTTAACCTAATGGAATTGGTTGGGGCAAAATTTTGGATGTGAAAATTAGAATTCAGTTGGATTTTCATTTCTTTAGATTTGGAATTTTGGATGTTGAAGTTGAACCGAAATTGTGATTTGGATTTGGATGTTCAGCCGAAATTGTCAATTGTAATTTTTGTGATTTGTTAGTTATTAAATTCAACTGAAATTGGATATTGAAATTGGATTTTAGCATTATGCATTTTGGAATTGGAAATTGGAATTTGGAAGTGGATTGAAAATTAAATTTGGAATTGTAATTGGAATTGGAATTGGATTTTGGAATTGAATTGAAAATTAAATATGGAATTGGAATTGGAATTGGAATTGTATGATTTGGATTGGAAATTAAATTTTGAATTAAATTTGGAATTGGAATTGGATTTTAGAATTGGATTGAAAATTCAATTTGGAATTGGAATTGGAATTGGAATTGGAATTGGAATTGTATGATTTGGATTGGAAATTAAATTTGGAAATTGGAATTGGAATTGGATTTTAGAATTGGATTGGAAATTAAATTTGGAATTAGAATTAGATTTTGGCATTTTGCATTTTGGAATTGGAATTTGGAAGTGAATTAGAAATTACATTTGAAATGGTGATTTATTGATTATTGAATGGTGAAAATTGGCTTGTGATTTATTATTGTATTAATATTGAATTGTTGAATTATTCATCAATGATATTAAATTTGAGTTTGAGCAATTGAATTTGAGAATTGAGATTGAGTTTGATAATTTGAAATGTTTAATTGTACATATATTTTATTTAATGATAATTTGGTGCTTATGGTTAACTTTGATGTTTTAAATTTAAACTTTAAAGTTAAATTGTTGATGTTGATTAATTGGTTGTTAAAACTTAAAATTGAAAGTTGATAATCAAAATCAAAACAAGATTTAAACCTAATTGTAAAATTAATAATCAAATATGAAATTAATAATTAAATGTAAAATTGGTAATCAAAATTAGTGAAATTGAAAAAGCTTAACATTAATTGACACATTCTTAATATTTGTTAAATGGTTATTTATTTTAATATTAGGGTATTGAATTTTGGTAAATAATTAGTTAAGTATAAAATTATGGAATTAGAAATTAACAATAATTTGATTGTAGGAAATGATAGTATTTGCTTATTTGAGTATTAGTTTTAGGTAGGTAAATAATTAATTGACTATAAAAGTTAAAAGATGTTGACTTTTATATGTGTGTAGGGAATCGTAAATGTTTAAAATTGGAAATTGTTGTAAATAGAATGAATGAAAATGGAATTATGATTGTTTTGTAATTGTTAGGATTGGAAAATGTTAGAAATGGAATGAATGGAAATTGAATTGTGAATGTTTTGTAATTGTTAGGATTGAGAATTGTTGGAAATGAAATGAATGGAAATTGAATTGTGAATGTTTTGTAATAGTTAGGATTGGGAATTGTTAGGAATGGAAATACAATAATGAATGTTATGTGATTATTGAGATTGGAAATTGACATTATTTGGTTTTGTTATATGTTGGAGTATGTTTTGTGTTACTTATGATATATGTTGATTGGTTTGGATTGTTAGCTTTGTGATTATTACAGAATGAGTTATATTATATAAGATAGATATGCATATTGTCATTGTGTACTGAAATTATGTGTTATTTATTTTTGTGTACAGATAAATGGAAGGAAGTTCAAATACTCCCGATCAACCTAGTTCAGGAAGATACAGTGATCCAGCTTGGGCTCATGCTGGTGTGGTTCCTGGTCAAAAGAATCATACCATTTACTTGTTTTGTAACAAGCATTTGAAAGGTGGAGGAATCACCCGATTGAAAAGGCATTTAGCTGGGGTTAAAGGAGATGTTGAAGCGTGTAAAAAAGTAAGTCATAATGTGAAGTGGCAGATGAAAACATTGCTTGATGAACATTAAACTGAGAAAGATAGAAAGGGAAGATTGAATCTTGAAATTGGTAGTGGAAGTTCATTTTCCGGTTTTCGTGGTGATTATGGATATGTTGAAGGTGGAAGTGGTAGTGGTACTGGTACTGGTACTGGTACTGGTACTGGTACTGGTAGTGTTCCATCACAGCCTCAAGTTCCTAAAGAATCTGAAGTGAGGAAGAGAAGAAGGCAGCTGTCTGGTTTCTTTGCACCACGAACAACTCCTGGAGCCCAACCTTCAATTCGTAGTGTAATGCAGACAAGAGATGTGGCTCACAATGTGGATATGGCAGTAGCTAGATGGTGGTATGATACAGGTTTGTCATTTAATGCTTCTCAATCATATTATTATCAACCTATGATAGATGCCATAGCCTTTTATGGTCCAGGATACAAAGGGCCATCGGTTGATGACTTAAGAGGTAAACTTTTGAGTTGTGCTGTGTCTGAAATGAGAGCTTATTTGGCTGAAAGAAAAGTGAATTGGAGTATTAATGGATGCTCAATTATGTGTGATGGTTGGACAAATAGGAGACAAGAGCCTATTATAAATTTTTTGGTTTATTGTTTTAATGGCTCTATGTTTTTAAAATCGATTGATGCATCTGGCTTGATTAGAAGTGCTGATAATTTGTTTCGGATATTTGATGAAGTTGTGAATGAAGTAGGGGTGGAAAACATTGTTCATTTTATTACTGACAATGATTCCGCTTATAAAGCGGCAGGGCTAAGGTTGCAGAGAACCTATAATTCATTTTTTTGGACTCCTTGTGTTGCACATTGCATTGACTTAATACTGGAGGATATAGGAAATCCTAGGTATTTTTCTGTTTTTGATGAGACCATGCAGAAGGCAAAAAAGGTGACAAAATTTATTTATAATCGTGTATGGGTTTTAAATTTGATGAGAAGGGAATTTACCAATGGTAGAAATATGTGTCGCCCTACTGTGACAAGATTTGCAACAAATTTCTTATCACTTCAGTCTTTTCTTTCGTTGAGGGTAGAGTTAAGGAAAATGTTTACAAGTGATAAGTGGGTTACGTCTTAGCATGCTAGGTCTAATGCTGGAATGGAGGTTTGTAGTATCATACTAGAAGATAGGGAATTTTGGTCACAATGTCAATTCGTTATTCGAGCTTGTGAGCCTTTGGTGAGGGTGCTTCGGTTGGTTGATAGTGAAGAAAAGCCAACAATGAGTTATATTTTTTATGTTATGGAGAGAGCAACGAAAGCAATCAAGGTCAATCTAAAAATAGACCTTCTTTATACCAACCATATATCTCAATCATTAATGAGAGAAGGAGAAAACAACTTTCTTCTCCATTGTTTGTAGCTGGGGTATTTTTGAATCCTAGTGTGTATTTTAGATTGGATGTTGAAAAGCAAGCTGAAGTTAGTAGAGGAATGCTTATGACAATTACAACAATTGTTCCTCATGACTCAATGCAAGTTGTTTTAACTACACAAATGGAGACTTATAAGTTCTCTTATGGAGATTTTGGAATGTCGGTCACTATTCAACAAAGAGGATTTCTTTCTCCAGATATTACTTATTTCCTATTTCTTATTTGTTGAAATTTATTTATGTAACATCCCGTTACTGATAGCAAGGGCATTATGGTAATATTGGGTCAGACTGATAGGTTTCATTGCATTCACTGATTGAGCATGCTACTGACCTCTATTTATAGAGGAACAGATTTCTTGCATATGCATTTATTCATAGGTACATGCATTCATGATTTTCCGGCATCTTAATTGTGAGCATGAATTTATTGGATTGTGAACTGGAAACTGACTGAACTGACTAAATCATGATTAATTGAGAAATTAGGAGTAAGTGGACTCGAATGACTGATTTAGAATAGTCTAAGAGTGATTGACTATTGATAGTGGCTCATAGGAAATTTTCGGGAAATTCAGGAGAAAATGCCCGGACCAGAAATTTTGGAGTGACAAACCGACTGACCGTATAGTACTGAAAGAATTGTCCAATGGCAATGGAAAAATTAGAGTTATACTGTTAGGAAATTAAAATGTTGAGCCATTGAAATTTAGAGACTGAAATTTGTACTGATTTGGAGACCTATGTCTATAAATAGCTAGGTTTGAATTGGGGAAATTTACCTAAGGCAAAAATTGTTCTTCTCTTCCTCCTCCCACGATGTTCATCGATTCCTTCCCCATTGGTGAGATTCGTCGATTCTTCCTTATGGTTTCTTCTTATTGTGCTAGGCTAAATGATTTATTGTGATTGTTGAAGGTTGAGAAGCTTGGAGAGTGGATTTAATCGTTGAGTTTGAAAGATTTTAGGGTTTACGGAGATTGAGGGATTTGAGGAACTTGATCTTCGATTGGTAAGTATTTATGGCTTTAATGTTGTTATTACTGGTTGTTTGAACATTTATGGCATTTATTGGGTTAGATTGAGTAGTTAGGGTGTTAAATGTTGAGCTTAAAGAGCATTAATGTCGGAAAATCGATCGGAGAAGACGGAGGCGCGACTGCACGTCGCGACGTCTGGCGCAGCCTCGCCGCGACGAGTAAATTAAGTGCTCGCCACAACGAGAGCAGTGAGCGCCTGGATTTACGTGACGACGAGCCTTTTGGCTTACGTCGCGACGAGCCGCATAAGAGTGTTCGCCGCGGCGAACGTCTTTGACGTCGTGGCGTAGAGTCGCAAGTCGCGGCGAAGGGGGCTTTTCTGATTGGATGATTGTTAGTTTATTGGGTGTAACTTATGGTATAGACCTCCGATTGAGGTGATTCCTGATTCATTATGAACTAGAGAAAGAGGTCTAAAATTGAGGATAATTATGGAAGTTAGAATTTAATTTAAATGGAAATGATTCATAGAGAATAAGGTCAATTTTGGTTCATAGTGTGACCTAAGTATTGAATTGTGACTATTGGAGTTTTAATTGGGATTTTCTATAGAGGTTTTGACCCAATGATTATGGAATTGCTATAGGGAGTATGAATTGAGGAAATTGAATTGAATTTTAGGATTGGATCAATTATTGTCGATCAATTAAGCGAAGAGTTAGAATTGGGCCTTAGAGTTCTAAATTGGGTGTTAACACCGGAAAATCGTGAACATGCATTGTGCATAATTCCACTGAGACATATGCATTACTGAATCATCTTATTGAGCATCTAGTAATGGGACTGTATTTTACTGTTATAGAGGCACCTTTGGATTGTCATTCCACGGACATTGTTGGAACTTCCAGGCAGTAGCTCGGAAGTTACAGGTGAGTAACCTAGTTGGTTTCTCAAATTCTTGACTGTCTAATTGCTCAATGTGAATTACTTGCCAATGTGAAATTGCATGATTACTGAAATATACATGATCGAATGGCATGCTTCTACTGTATTAGATTGGACTACTGTATGATACTGAGAAATGTAATACTGGGTTTCTATAGCCATACACTGAATTACTAAACACTGCATTGCATGCATAAATGCATGATCAGATAATGGATATGTGACCCAAGTTGCTAATATCACTGAAAAGAGCCTCGAGCTCGAATACTGTACTGACCGGGCCACGAGCCCGAGGGGAGAAATCCCTGACGCGTCCCCCACTGAACACTGACTGAGCACTTGGGCACAACACTGAATAACTGAAAAAGAGTCTCATATGCATTGTATACACATGACTGATTGAATTGCAAACTTACTGAATTATGTGATGAAATGAGAGATTGCAAATTGTTACATACTACTATAAACTGTTGCATAATACTGTGAATTGTGATATGATACTGTAAATTGTTATATGTTATTATAAATTGTTATTTGATACTGCAAACTGTTATAGACTACTGTAAATTGTTATATAATACTGTTAATTGAATATTACTGTTTCGTGCTGTACGCAATCTGCGTAATGCATGATTTGAGTGAACCATCGATGATGGTTTCTCACTGAGTTCGCAAACTCACCCAAAATTGCATCTAATTTTTCAGGATCGATAGAGTAGACTCCTAGCTCCGGAGATAGTCTTTTCCTGCCATGCGAGCGTGCTGGCAAGAGAAGCGATGGCACATGTGTCGGTCAATTTGGGTTGGACTTTTGCGGATGATCTTAGGATAGATGCTTGTATCAGTTTCCTTTTTGGTTTTGTTTAGGGGACTGATAGACTTGTCTATTCTGATATTGGATGACTGTATCAAGATTATTTTGGATTTTAAAATTTACTGATTTCGAATATATTATGGTTTTAAATTATTGTGATGCCATGTGGATTATTAGTGAGATTTTCTAGTGGTGCACCTTTATCGTGGGATACGTGTCGGAGCGACCTTCGGGCGTCCCGATGTGTACCCTACGGTGAGGAGGCGCTACAATTTATCACTTTATTTTGTTTATAACACTAATTTTGTTTTCTTATAACTTGCAGTTGCTTGGTGAGATCTTTTCAGATGTAGTGTTCCAGAATTGAGAAGGTTTGCGATTCGAATTTTTAATCAATATGTGAGTGCAACTGGGTGTGAATGAAACTAGAGCACACTTGAATTTATCCATTCCAAGAAAAGGAATAGATTGGAGCATAAGAGGTTGAATAACTTGGTTTATGTTCGTTACAATTTAAAACTTCGGGAAAGGTATGTTATTTTCATTATTAATTTTGATATAATTTCTTATAATTTTCTAATAATTAAATGTAATTTTTTACTAGGACTCTTAGTAGCACAAGTTGTTCAAATGATCCAATTGCGATTGATAATATTGATATATTGGCGGATTGGGTTTCTGAAGAATCCAATTTGGTTGATGTGAGTAATTTGAATGTGGAAGATGATCTTGGATGGAAAAGCATTGACATGTCATTTGGTGCATTAAATTTGAATGATGATGATGATGAAGCTCCTCTCAATGATGAGGATTTTGTACTAAATGATCAGTGGGGTCAGTGTAGTTCAAGCGGGTATCCGCCCATTGACGATTGAACTTCAGGTTTTTATTTTTCCTCTTCTTTTAATTTTACTTGTATTTGATCATTGATGTTTATGTTAAATTATATGTATGTAATGTAAATGTAATTTTTTTTTGTTTCAGGTTCAACTTCTACTTGATTGCTTATTCGTCATCAACTCTTTTTGTAATATTTATTGTTCTTTTTATCGGATGTTTTGAATATTTTGATGTAAATATATAATATTATTTATTATAATGATAAAATTGTATGATTGTAATATTTTAAATGCTTTGTATTATTCTTAGTTTTATAATTATATGATGATGATTGTCTTTTTTTTTATAAACGGTAAATTTTATCAAAAGAATGAAGTATTTACACAAGCACAGGGCATACCCCAGTCAACAGGGGAGGACAGGCCCTCCCCTCAGCAACAGAACAAAAAGGCCCCTTCAGTTAGGAGCCCAGCCCAACAAAAGTAAATTCAGACCAATGAAGTTCAACACCTAACGACACTCCCATCAGAGGAGAGGACTCGTGAGGCTAAGTGGGTCCACGGCGGTAGATCCAAACCGCATGCCCCAAGCGATCTATCGGCGTCGTAGCAGCCACTGGAGACAAAGATCAGGCTGTACATTCAAATAGGCTCTCGCATGGAGGAGCTAAGCCACATTAATTGGTTCCGAGTGTCTCCAGTCTCAAAGGAGGTCGCAGGCAATAGGAACCATCAAAAATAATTACCGAATCTGCAGTCATGCTCCGCACACCCTGGACAGGAACCTTCATGAGAGGAGCCGGGTCGAACTCACCTTCACCTGCCAGAACAAACCACTGCTAACACCAGAGAAATGGTGCTGTTGCAGAACAGCACAAAACGACGTCAGGGAAGAGCAGACAGCAAGGAACGACGTCGCATAAATTCCCCAAACCTGGAGGACGCTCCATGGACTAGCTCCAACCATTAAAACCAAAACAGTACCTTATCCGTTACTAACCTACAGGCTAAGCCCCTTGGATCAAGAGTTAGCCGGTATACGACGTCGTATCACACCGAACAGACATAACGATGGATATAGAGATTGGAGAGGCCCAGACACACGTAGAGGCGTCTTTCCACTTTGCAGCACACAACAAAGAAAGAAAATACTAGCCAGGATTTTCTATAGCATCCCGGATTTGCAAAAACAGGATAAAGGCAGTTGCCCAAAAGAAGAAACACCAGCAGTCCAGTAAGTTCTAGAACAGATACACCATCTGGCACAGCCACATCACTCGGACAGCACTCTGCTCACCATAGAGACGACCACCTTCAAACGCTAGCACTTCCCATAGAACGCCACCCGAAAACACCCACAATGGAGGAGCATGTTTCAGTTGCCCCGAAGCCCAAAAATCCCCATTACACCTCAGGAAAAGAAAGAAGGCGTCATCCGCATTAAACCACAACTTACAACAAAACGCCATTAAGCCTCCGAAAACGACATAGTGGAAACAGCGTGCCTGAGTTACATAAAACGACGCCGCAGCCCCAATACACCACTTCAACAAACAAACGGGAGCGTTTCAGGCAGTGAGTAAGGAACCACCCCTGACAGGGAACCTTCACAGACAAGCATCCTAAACGACACCTTATAACTAGTCAGTGAAAGGAAACCTCTGACCCAACCACCCAGCCACCTGCAACCTGGAAGAGAACCACATCTGCGATAAACACACCACCACACAATCGTACCTTAGGACCTGAGAAATCGGATTCCGACATCAACAGAATGCCATAAGGTTGATCAGAGGTGCATCTCCGCATGCTTGCCACCTGTGCTAGCAGCTGCAGGCAGTAAGAGAGCCGCAGTAGCCTTGGGCTCTCACCCCAAAACACTCGGAGGAGCAACTGGAGTCGCAACCCCGAAGCCACACACCTCGCCCTAGCAGGGAAAGACAAGGAAAGCCAGCCCGGGCAATATTAAAACCTCCATACGGAACGACATCGTACGCGCGTACTAGTGGTGAGCAGGCCCATAACACGAAAAATCCTAAAGGAAACGGAGCCCCGACTCCACCACTCTGGCCTCCACATACATAACCACCACCAGAAGATTAAAAGTGAATAAGCTCACCCGGATATAACTTGTATAAAATCTGATACGTGGACGCTTTAATTTTATAAGTGACATCCCTACGCAGGAATGACATTCCATCGAATTGAACAGAGTTCCTAATTTTCCAAAGCGTGTAAACTGAACATAGGAAAGCCAGGCGAATAGTTTTACATCGCAGTAAGGCACCCTTAGCTTCTGCACGAATCCACTTGACGGCACGAGGGAGGGAACCCAATTCCCTGTGAATGCCCAACCATTGCCGAATATCTTGCCAAACACCCTTTGTAAATACACATTGAAAAAACAGATGGGCAACGGATTCCTCATCCCTGTTGCACAGAATACAGGTTGTAGGCACATCGAGGTAGTGTAGTTGATCCTTGGTAGGCAAACGCTGTCGCATTGCCAGCCAGGCAATAAAAGAGTATTTAGGAGGTATATAGCTCCTCCAGATAAATGACATTCATGGGCGACGTGCCTGTGTAAGTCTCAAGCAGTCGTAAACCTTGCCAGAAAGTAACCTCCCATTAAGGCATAATTGGTGAATTTCCGAAACAACAGATAACTGACCCCCTGCCTTCTCCACAAGGCAATCACGTATATGGCATAGACGTTTCATGAGCATTGAGTCCCGGGGATTTGTCTTTGTTTATATTAATTGTGGTTATTATTTATATGTAAAATATTTAAAAATTATTGTTATTTCAAATTAATTATCATTATTATTTATTATTAAGATTTTTGAAATTATGGTTGATGTAAACAGTAAACTAGTAAAGTATACAGTACAGCTGTATAATATATTAATATGGACTATTTTGTAATTTTAAAAAAATTTACCGACCGATACCGGTACAGTTCCGTTCTGGAGCTCAATCCGGTACCGAGCTCGGTACGGTATTCATAACATTGATAGGAGCGCTATCCAAAATATGAAGCGACGTGCTCCCAGTGACAACAGAACTGAACTCCCTTTTTTAAAATACAATTCTCGTTGCTGTTACATTTCTAATGGTTTTCTCCATCTGAACTTCAAAGAAGAATATTTGTTAATCACCCTAGGGACAAGAGATGTGGAAGAAATCTGTAGTACTGTTACTAGTGCTTCCTCGATTAAGAGCATAGGGAAACTATTCAGTGTTTGACTGTCAATGAGAATGTTTTAGACATCATCATTAGCACTTGACGACCTGTGCACCTTGCCGGCAACGCTGGATAGTCCTCGAGTGCAGTAAGAAGCTTCTAGCCGCTGTGTTAAATGTAAAACCATGTCATTGTAAAAAGATTCGTATGTCTAGAAACAACTGCATCCCTTATTGTTCCTTAAAATGCTACATAATCAAGGTATCATATTTCTTGGGGGTATAATCTTGTGAAGAAGCATCCTCTATAATGTTGCCGTTCATTAGGCTGCCCCAAGATTACTTCCCTCTTCTCTCCCAAGTATTCGTCATATATATTTCATTTTATCTACTTTACGCTGCACCAAATCTTACACACTCTTCTCACTTGTCAATCTAAAACCTCCCTATTACTAACCAAAAGCAACCACTAGTATGATCAAATTAATCTTACTTTTATTTTCTTTCTTCATATTTCCCTCTATAATGATATCACACACTCAGACTCCTGGCCGCCAAGGTGAGTGGCATCTTTTGCAAGAAAGCATTGGCATATCAGCCATGCATATGCAACTGTTGCATAATAATAAGGTCGTCATCTATGATCGGACTGACTTTGGCCGCTCCAACCTCTCTCTCCCTGGTGGACAATGCCGATTTGATCCACACGACCGAGTACTAAAAGTGGACTGCACAGCACACTCCATCATCTATAACATCGCGGCCAATACATTTCAACCCTTAAAGGTCCAAACTGACACTTGGTGCTCCTCTGGGGCACTTCTACCAAATGGAACATTGGTCCAAACCGGTGGCTACAATGATGGTGATCATGTTTTGCGTACGTATACTCCATGTGATGACGACATTTGTGATTGGGTCGAATTCCGACAATATTTGTCTAGAAGAAGATGGTATGCGACTGATCAGATATTGCCCGATGGACGCATAATTATTGTGGGTGGTAGAGGTGAATTCAGTTATGAGTTCTACCCCAATCATCCTCCCACTCGTTATTTTTTGCTTGAATTTTTGAGACATACTAACGATGAAAATGAAAATAACTTGTATCCCTTTCTACATCTTTTACCTGACGGTAATCTGTTCATTTTTGCTAATACAAGAGCAATATTGTTTGATTACAATCTAAACCAGGTGATTAGAGAGTACCCTGAAATCCCTGGTGGTGATGCGCGTAACTATCCTAGTTCTGGATCATCTGTTTTACTTCCTTTAGATGAAAATGGTGATATCAATAGAGATGTTGAAGTAGTGGTTTGCGGGGGTGCTCCAAAAACTGCATTCCCATTAGCACGTCAGGGAATTTTGATAACTTCAAGTTCTACATGTGGGCGACTAAGGGTCAATGATCAAAAGCCTTTGTGGGTCATGGAAGGCATGCCAATACCTCGAGTAATGGGAGATATGCTTCTTCTTCCTACTGGTGATATTATTATAATCAATGGTGCTCAAAGGGGTACTGCAGGCTGGGAATTAGCGAGTGAACCAGCAACTACACCGATCATATATCGACCATATGAGGTACAAAGCTGGCGCTACTCAGTCATGACACCGTCAGCAAGGCCAAGAATGTATCATTCAACCGCAATCTTACTACCAGATGGTCGTGTTCTTGTTGGTGGTAGTAACCCTCATATCTACTATAACTTTACAGGGGTAGAGTTCCCAACTGACCTTAGTTTGGAGGCGTTTTCACCACCCTATTTATCGACGGAATATTCTTCCATAAGGCCAAGAATTTTGGCCTTCAAGGAAAGAATAAAATATGGGGAAACACTTTTCGTGAAATTTAGCCTGCAAAATCTTTTGGCACAAAAGGCTGTATCAGTGAGAATAGTGGCTCCTTCTTTTACTACACATTCATTTTCCATGAATCACAGGATGGTGGTTCTGAGAATGGTTGGATTTTCATCTGAGAATTCGGATACTTACACTTCAAAAGTAGCTGGACCATCCACGATGAATATTGCACCCCCAGGTTACTACTTGTTGTTTGTAGTGCATGCTGGCATACCCAGTTATGGTGAGTGGGTCCATATAGAATAAATTTGTAGTTAGTGCTGTGCGACTCTATAATTGCTCTGCACATCACGCATAAAAAGGTTACGTAGTTGCTCAGAATTTTTTATCAGCTGCTCCAATTTCTAAGTCCAGCTACGTTTTCTGAATAAGATAACGTTAGTTTTCAAGAGTTTACGTGTAGAATAATGTGCTTTAAAATCTAAATTGACATTAAAAAAGATTTTCCACAAAACTTACATAAGAGTTTTATGACTATTCTTGATATTGTCATTGTAACAGTTTTAAAGATACTTCTTTGGAAAGACACATACAAATCTTCTCTGAGTAAATGTTTCTTAAAAGGGTCAAAATCTAATAGACAACAAATAAAAAACTCCCTTTGGGATTGAGACTTCGTCATTATTATTAACAAATAAATTTTTATTTTATAAAAATAATTTTTAATTATTATTTATAGTCAACTATGGATACATACTCACCCATCACCAACTGTAAAGCTTTTTCTAAGAAATAATTTTTGCAATTATCATTACAACATTTATACAATTATATATGTTAAACAAGTGCGCCGTCCATAGACTGCAACATCAATTCTTCTGTCAATTCCAAAGTGACAATTTCTTTGGACCCTACAACTAGCAACTATTTACTGTCACATGACACCAAATAATATTAAAATTTTAGTTATTACTTTGATTGCTTTATGATTAGTTGATGGCTAAGATCATAATTGGAATCCAAAAACTATGTCAATCTCTTCTAATGGAAGGATTTTTTTTGGGGGAAAAATTGAACATATCAAGGTCCGTTTGGTTGAGCTTTTATTAGTAAAACTTTTATCGATGAAACTTTTATCAAGAAACTTTTATCGGTAGAAACTTTTATGAGAAGAGCTTTTTTAAAAGTCGATTATTTGTTTGGTGTCGATTAAAAAAAAATTTTTTAAAAGAACTTCATGATGGTATTTTTTGCAACATAAAATAAAAGAACTTTTATTAATTGTAACTATATTTTATTTTATAATAAAATTATTTATGCTACATAATTTTTAAAGTATACCAATTTGCAAATTACCATCTTTCAACTTCACAAGTAATTCTGCAAATTTTCTTTTAAAAAAAGTAATTCTGCAAATTGTTTTTAAAATTTTTTATCATCCTTACAATCAAAAGTCATGCAATAGTATAGTTTACAATTGGTTGGTTTTAACACTCATAATAATATAAGCATCATTTACAGTACTGTGTAACTTTTGACTGGAATTTGTTTAAATTATAAGCATCATTTTGTTCACAAACAACGCAGACCAGGCAAACGAAGGTCTGCGTTGAACTTTACAGTACTGTGTAACTTTTGACTGGAATTTGTTTAAATTATAAGCATCATTTTGTTCACGAACAACGCAGACCAGGCAAACAAAGGTCTGCGTTGTTCAACGCAGACCTTCCGTCTGCGTGTTTCACGCAGACCAGGCAGACGAAGGTCTGCGTTGAACACAGACGTCGAACGCAGACCTTCTGCGTTGAAGGCGTAGAAAAATAAATGTTTAGGACAAACGAAAATATAAAGAAGCTAATCTGAGAAGATGAGAGGCAACGATGAGCAGGAGAAACAAAAAGTTGACTAATGGTATAGAGAAACAAAACAGATAGTATTTTGAGAGGTTTTCTTTGCGTAAGTGACGGGAATTGGAGGAGAAAAGAACTTTCCGAAAAAGCTAAAATTTGAGCTTTTTTGAAAAGCTCCAAATTTTAGCTTTTGAAAAAGCTGTATTTTAGCTTTTTCAAAAGCTATTTCTATTTAAAAAGTGCTTTTGAAGTTTGCAGCTAAATACCTTTTTTTTTTTTTTTTTTCTAAAAATAGCTTTTGCGGTGAAAAAAAGTGCTTTTAAAGTCTCCAAAAATTGAACCAAACATACACTAAACTTTAAAGGCGAGTCAAAAGGGTTTCAACATATACAGCAACTTGTCATCTCATCTTAGTGTGAGTTAAGTCACTTCCTCTAGACAAAATAACAAAATCTGCCTACTAGAAAACGTATTACACAACAACGAGCTTAAGTACACTCACCCCTAGTACGCCTAGTCATCTAAATATTCTTTGGCAAGATGTGACACGCTTAGCTTAAATGGCACAAAGGAGAGTCCCACCACATATGCCTCGGTAGCATCCTGCAGTGCAAACACTGTGACTTACAAGCAGTCTTGGTAAAGAGCTGCTTCGTTGGAGCCTTTCCTTTGGCGAACTGACGAGTAGCGTGCCTGATACGGGTCATCTCTAGATGCTCTAAAGTTTGCCCTCTCCACAAAGAGCGATGAAAAATCTTGATGGTTTTCTTCCACACATGATGGGTCTAAACAATCCCCGTCCAAGAATAACTGCAAAGGGTAGTTATTCTCATATTGTCTTTAAAGGCAAAGCCAACGGTTTGGAAGGATCCCCTGTTTTTTTTGTATTACAGTTTGGAGAGAGAAAATCGTTGGATCTGCAGACTCAGTGTTCCTTAGCCGGTGGAATTCTAGACAAATCATCAACAAGTATGTTTTGTTTCCTACGCATATATAGATATAATCGATCATATAGTTTATGATATGTTCATAGATTATCTAACATTGATATCAGAGTAGATTTTGTTTTGTTTATATGCATAACTTTAACTATTGATTGAATATCTTGAATAATTATATGAATATGTCGTCGAATTTGCCTCTGTTATACTGAATATTATCCATGAAAACATTACCTCTATTTCCGGTAGTTACTTCTCTCTCAAAACGTTATCCCTGAAAGCATGATTTTTTAACTGCGTCGGTAACATTTCATTCATATGAAATCTGCTATGTAGTTATGGATTTTATGGATTCAAAGTTTTATTAAAAGTTTTTCCGATTGTGGGTTTTTTTTTTCCGATTGGGTTGAAAGCAACATATATACATGATACATGAGGTTTTAATCTTCTGGTATGTCTACGTTTTTTCGGAAGTAAATGGGTGTTGAAGTGTACGATTTGTTTTTTTTTTAATTGATCCTTGAGTTGATTTCCGAATGGGTAAAAGAACAGAGCAAAAAAAAAGAAAAAAAACATAAGGAAGAAAGAACTAGAAACGAAAACCGATCGAAGAAAGAAGATGAGTGTCACTACACGCGCCTGACGTTGGAATAGCCAACGTCATCTGGCGCGTGCCTCAAGCATGCGCCAGACGCTGCCCCAGGCCCGATTTCGGTTTTGGGCTGTGATGGTTTTTGTTTTTTGGGCTTTTTTTTTATTTTGGACTCTTGAGGGACTCAATGTTTATTATGTGGCCCACGTTAGAATGGACTTATACATAATATAATGGAATGATTTAGAAATTAGTTTTCTAATTTCCACTAACTATTTTATTTAATTAAATTAGTTTCTAAAATAATTACACCATAATAAATTGATTAGTTCAATTATCCTTTAAATTAGAAATAAGTTTCTAATTACTTAGACAATTTTTTATATTAAAATATATATATAAAAATATAACTAATTTGTTTGGTTAAAATAACCTTAGAAATAAACTAATTTCGTTGGTTTATTTTCTAATTAACTCAATACTAATTTGTTTAGTGAAAATGAAATTACCCATAGAAATAAACTATTTTGTTGGTTTATTTTCTAATTGGATAAATACTAATTTTGTTTCATTAAAATGAAATTTTTTAATTAATTTATTTAGAAATTAGTTTCTAATTAAACCAAGATAATTGATTAGTTCAATTATAAGGTAAATTAAAAATAAGTGTCTAATTACTTAGAGATTAAAATTTTGATTAGATTCGATAAATTGTTGATAAACAATATAATACAAAATAATAAATTAAAATTATTTCAATATATGAGCATAAGTTCGCTAAGTGTTAGAAAAAAATAATTTGTTATTTTTTTATATACTCTTCTGATTCCTGAAAATTTGTTTTTCAAGATAATGCCTATTATTAAGCAAACACGCAAGCTTATTCGATGTGAGGCACAGAAGAGACGAATTAACAGCATGTATGTGCAGTTAATCAACATGCACTTAATGCCTGGAGATGATCTAACACAACATGTTATTGCAGTTAATAACATGATGCAAAAGCTATATTTTGGAGGTTGTGTAGCTTACACGAATGTTGAAGTAAAGTACATGACTTTGCTTGCAACATTGCCTCAACCTCAAGGCGAACTATTGCAAATGCTCTGGAATAATATACCTGAGAAGACTTATAATGTAACATCCCGTCACCGATGGGATGGGTACAGTTCATCTCATACGTATTTTGCATATGCATTCATAGCCTCTATGTTAGTGATAAATGTTCATGATTGCACAAGCATATGTATGTACATGCATGTATGACAGATTTTCGACTTGATTGTGAAATTGGAGATTTTGTTATAAAGGTTAACTGTGCTTTGCTTAGTGAATTGGAGTATTAAATTGAATTTAGGAATTGAGAATAGAAAATTTGAGTATGTGATTAGATGTTTTCTAATTTTGAGGATTTATAGGAATTTTTCTGAAATTTTCGGAGCATCGGGTCCGGACCGAAAAAATGGCTTAGTGACTGATTAATTGTGATTTCGGTTCCGAATTTGATTGAAAATGTACATGAGTTAAGTTGAATTATGATTTGAGGAATTAAGGTATGAACCATTGGAATTCGGGAGAAAGTAGAATAAGAAATTGATTTGAGGTTGTTCAGATTGGACTTGTGGCAAAAGAATTTGCCAAACAAGCCTTAAGGTCCTTAGGTTTATAAACCTTTCTCTTTTGAAAAAAAAAATGATCCACGATACTTATCTTCTTCCCTTGAAAGAAATTTGCTTTGTTTTCCTTCTTCTTTGCGTGGATCTCCTCTTGGATTTGCTTCTTGCTTTCTTCTTGCAAGTTAATCCTTCTTTTATCCTTGATCATTCATCCTTTGGCTTGGGATTGAAAGAAGAAAATGGAGTTTGGGTTGAAATGGGAGAAAACCGTGGATGAGCTTAGGTTTAGGGATTTGAGTTTGCTTGGTGATTTTCAAAGGGTTTAAAGCTTTAAATCAAGTAAGTTTCTACTCTTTTGTGTTTTGCATAGTTTAATTTAAGCATGGAAGTAAGGTATAAATTGTTTGAGAATTTAGAAACTTTCGGATGAGATAGGTTTTAAGAAAAATGTGGATTTTGATTTGGGTAATTGTGGAATAATAATGATTTGGTGGGTTTGAAGTTAGGAATGAGTTGTGTTAAGTATATGAAGTTGTTTTGGAGTGTTTATAATGGAAAGGATTGGAGTTGAATTGAAAAATCTGAGAATTTCTGGGTTTCGGGCGTGAATCTGGGGTTGCACGCCGCGACGTGTGATGAACACGCCGCGGCGAGCAAATCAGCGTTCGACGCGCTTGACGCGTGTAAAGGAACGCCGCGCGGCGAAAGATCCTCGACGCATGACGAGCGAAGGCGCCTTGCATGGCGAGAGCAAGGAATCACGCCGCGTAGGAGAAATCAACGTGCGCCGCGACGTGGGGAGAGACGTCTCGTCGCGGTGAGCGATCTCACGCCACGGCGAGGACGCCTGTTTTCCGAAGGTGAGTTGTTTGGTTTTAAATGATTTTTGAGGTTAAATTATTAATGATTGAGGAGTGATTAATTGATCTTGATTTAGGGGCTACGAATTTTAATTTAGGAGAAAGGGATTTCGGAAATTTAATTCGGTGGTTCTCGAAATTGAATGGCAATTGAATAGTAAATTTGATTCTGATTTATCGATAATTCCTATGTATTGAAATTTGACTTTGGAGGATTAGAACTTATCCAATTGACTTATGGTATTAGAAATTGCTATGGATTTATGTGAAAATGCGAATTGAGATAATCAGGATTAGGGTCGAAAATGTCACAACATGCATAGTACAACATTCATTTGAGACATCAGCACTTCTGATTATGGAAATTGGTAAAATTAGTAATACTCGGATATTCTGATTATTGTAGAGGCTCAAGTGGAGCGTCGACCCTCTGACGCAGCAGAGACTTCCCGGTAGTAGCTCGGAAGTTTAGAGGTGAGTAACCTAGTTGGTTCCTCAATCTCTGGTGTGTTAAATGCTTTGTGTGAACTATCTGTGCATATGATTAAGTGTTTCGCATGAGTTATGCTATTGTGAACTGTGAACGCATGCTAGGCATGAATAGAAATCGGTAATTGAAAGTTGTGACTGGAGCACATTCTGATCGGAGCTATAAGCTCATCTATTGTGAAATTGTGAAAAGGGAATAGTGCATACCCAGAGGGCTCTCCTATCCCTAGTGCGCGTGGGCAGTAGTGCATATCCAGAGGGCTCTCCTACCCCCGAAAACGCGATTTCTGTGTGATGTGTGATGTGCCCAGAAATGGGATAATTCTGACTCCCAGTCACAACACTAAAATGAAATGGAAATCATTATGCATTCAGTATGTGATTGTGTTGTGAGTTTACAATTGGTTAAAGGTGAATGTGTGGAAATTATTGAGTAAATTTACGACTGTGATTTTCAATGTGATATTGTGTTGTTTTGTACGCAATTTTGCGTAATGCATGAATTGAGTGAACCATCGATGATGGTTACTCATTGAGTTCGCAAACTCACCCAAAATTGCAACTATTTTTCAGGACAATGATAGTTTGACTCCTAGCTCCAGTCAGTGAGACTTTTCCTGCTATGTGGGTGCCGGTGAGAGGAGTATGGCCCACAGGTCGGTCAGCTGGGATCTTTTGGGATATTTTGTGGATGACCTATCTAGGAGTTGTGTTAGTTCTTTTGGATCTGTACAGTTGTAATTATGACAGAACTATGCACTTGTGGTTTTACGAAATGAAATGAGGAGTCTTTTGGCTTTAAATTTAGTGAATGTGATCTTACTGCTTTATTATACCGATGCCATGAGGTGTATAAAATTGATCGTATCGTAGTGCACCCTCATCGTAGGGTATGTATCGGTGTCGGGCCCCGACCCGGAGACCGGACTCCAACTGTTGGATCCCGTTACCCAACCTGCATATAACTTACTATAGATGTTGGATCCGAGACCCAACTGTGCCGGGAGGTGGTCCCTGGTGGAGCTCATTCCCGAGACACTTGCCTTGCTAAGACCCTAACTTGACACACTCTATTTGACTCACTTTGGTGGTGAGCATACACTGACTAAGGCCTGGACCCTGACTGCTCTCGGCAATCCCCAAAATAACACTCTTATCTATGGATCTGCAGAACAAGTCGACTTGTCTGATAAACAAGTCGACTTATCGAGACAAACAACTCGACTTATAACCTACAAGTTGACTTATCGAGACAAACAAGTCGACTTATCTAACTGACAAGTCGACTTATTATTCAAAAGCTTCACAAGTCGACTTATGGGTCCAATAACTCGACTTATATCTATTCTGAACTCAAAACCTAACCCTCTACACTCTCTCTTGGCTTATTTCAAACACCATAAACACTCCTAAACCTCTCAACTCATCCACTCCACTCTCAACATGCTTTAATCTCACTTAAACTTACATCATTCATCTACTCACATAAATTCCAAAGCAATTTCATACAACTTTGGAACCTATGCTTAAACATGATAGTAAATGGCTTTGGGAGATCATGATAAATCATAATTCATGCATTTCATTTATATCAAAACAATGTTCTTACAATGCTTTAGTAGGCATTTCAAGCCTATTACAATTCAAATCAAAATACATCATTTTCTCAAATGCAACCTAAAGCATTCATTACAAAAACATGAAATACATGGGCAAAACACTAAGATCTTGGGTATGCCTTGAGCTCATTCTTGAGATCCGGATCTTCACTGGAGATGGGACGGGAAGTGGGGGTGAGCTTTAAACGTGGGTAACACGTTTATATTTATACTACTAAGCTGAATCTATTCATTACTCATACTGTTTGCAATATTCTCATTAATAAATCTTACAACTTGCATTTCACAAATTCATCAAGCTAACAACAAAATTTCATGATTCATGCATTCATCATTCTTGCTAACGATGCTAACACATAATCACATAGCTGATGGTTTGAAAAGTCCACGGGTTTCGATGAGCTACACAAGTGTAGTCATATCTTTGAGAGTCCAAAAGGAACATCTATGCCACAGTCGGGCAGCCGGGCGAAGGCTTTACTAGTCTACGTGCACGTGACTCTGCTGGTGGACTTAACTAACCCACATAACACTGAATTTTATGCATAAAAACTGGACTTGTCTTGTCCACTGACTGATTTTCTGAAAATGGATTTTCATGCATCCATAAAGCTTATTTTCTTGAAAATGCTACATTTCATGCTTAGCTCACATTTCATGATTCTCATTCATGCTCATTCAATTCATGGAAATTTCAAGCAATAACAAGGCAATGACATATACTATTAAAATGCTCATTTAATGGCAATCATACACCATTTACATACATAATTAAGGCACAATCAATGCTTATCTCAAATAGTCACAAATCATTAAATTCATTAGTTAAAGTAGCATTCAACAGTTACTAGCATAAAGATAAAAATGAAACCCACCTGAATTTCCTTGCTTGTCTTGCCTAGGAATGAGTTTCCTCTTATACCTCTTGATCCTCTTGCCTCTCTTGTTCTCCTAATATAAGGACCAAAATTCCATATCAAAACTCATGCTGAAACAAAATTTCCATTCTTAACTTCCATCCAAAATTCCCCATTCTTAGAAACTAATTCATAACTTCATCACTTCATAAGACTTGTAGATCTATGTCTCTAGTTCACAACGCCTCAAAAATCACTCCAAAAGGACTTCTGTAGCAAAAGTTACGAGTAAAACACTATTCGGGCAGAAAAATTGAAGTTCGCATGGCGAACAACTTGCTTGACCATGGCGAGAGGCTGCATGATGTCACAAGGTGCACGCACGACGTTGTCATGCGCGCTGGAGAAAGCCTACTTCCTCGCCGCGTCTCACCAAAAATTCGCACGCCGCGGCGTGCGGGTTGCAGAAACTCATCCGAACCCAGTTTTTCCCAAATTTTCGCAGAACAATCAACTCCTTTTTGCTCATTCAACACCCTTAACCTATAGATCATGCATCATACTCCCTTTCTACACTCATCTAACAACAACATTAACCAAAACATAACCAAATCAACAAATCTACCCAAGTTCACCCTAAACCCTAATCCATCGATTTCTTCTCATTTCCAGCAAAACAAAGGTTCAATCCAACACAAACAAGGATAGAAGAGTTAAACTTACCTTAAGGACACTTGAAATCCGTTTAAAATCCTCAAACGGTAGCTTTCCCTTTTCCTCTTCTTCTCCTCCCTCACACGACCGACTCTCTCTTCGTTCTTTCTCTTCTCCTTTCTAGTTATCTTTCTTTTCTTTTCCTTACTTTAGTTCCTTAAACCTACATGAGAGGACAATGACTCAAATGCCCCTCCATGCTTAACCTAAAACATCCTAACTCATGTGCCTTGACCATATAGCCCTTAAACATATATACCCTTCCAAACACATATTTTATACTAAACTCAATTAAATCCAAATTTTCCATGAATATTTTCAATAAAAATCAAACTAGACCATAAATCACAAATCAAATAAATTCATGCTTAATAACTTCAAGAAAACAAAAATTTGGGGCCCAACATTTCTCCCCCTCTTAAAAGAAATTTCGTCATCGAAATTTACCTGAATCATCGAAAAGACTTGGATACTTCTCTTTTATGGCGTCCAAAGGCTCCCACGTGGCTTCTTCCACTGCATGGTTCCTCCACAGAACCTTAACCAGCTGAACTGTCTTGTTTCTAAGGACTTTTTCCTTGGTGTCCAAGATTTCTATTGGAATTTTCTCATAACTTAAGTCGTCTCTCAACTGAATGTCTGAAACCTGAATGACATGAGAAGGATCTGATCTGTACCTCCTCAGCATGGAAACATGAAAGACATCATGAATCTGAGACAACTCTGGCGGTAACGCTAACCTGTAAGCTAGAGGTCCGATCCTCTCAAGAATCTCATATGGACCTACATATCTTGGACTCAACTTGCCTTTCTTGCCAAACCTCATTACTCCCTTCCAAGGAGACGTCTTGAGAAACACTTTCTCACCAACTTCATACTCCATCTCCTTCCGATGAGCATCTGCATAACTCTTCATTCTATCCTGAGCTGCCTTAAGCCACTGCTTGGTCAAACTAACCTTATCCATTGTCATTTGAACCAATTCTGGTCCTACCAGTTTCCTTTCACCCTCTTCATCCCAACATATTGAAGTCCTGCATCTCCTGCCATACAGCGCTTCATAAGGAGCCATCTGAATGCTCGAATGGTACGAATTGTTATAGGCAAATTCGACCAACGACAAATGTTCATCCCATGCTCCTTTGAAATCCAAAACACATGCCCTGAGCATTCCCTTAAGCGTCCGAATGGTCCTCTCAGATTGACCATCCGTCTGAGGGTGAAATGCCGTACTAAAATGCAGCTTAGTACCTAAAGCTTCCTGCAAATTTCCCCAAAATCTCGAAGTGAACCGAGGATCCCTTTCAGAAATTATGGAATCTAGAATTCCATGCAATCTTACTACCTCAGAAACCTTACCATTCTGAATTTCCTCCCTAAGCTTGCTCAACTCTGCATCCTGTGCCTGCAACTCCCTAACCTTCTCCCGGAGTATAGGACTTACTCTGAAATTAGCTAAGAGGCAATTTGGTTCCTCCTGCTTCAAGCTTATCTTAAGCTTGGCCATCTCTTCCAATAAAGGAAGGTAAACTGTCTGAACATGGGCAATAGAGGACTTCCTGCTCAAAGCATCAGCCACTACATTCGCTTTACCTGGATGGTACTCAATTAACAAATCATAGTCCTTGAGTAACTCAATCCACCTTCTCTGCCTCAAATTCAACTCCTTCTGGCTCAGTAAGTACTTGGGGCTCTTGTGATCTGTAAAGACCCGTGTCTGAACTCCATAAAGATAATGCCTCCAAATCTTTAGGGCAAAAATCACTGCTGCCAATTCCAGATCATGAGTCGGATAATTCAACTCATATGGCTTCAGCTGCCGTGAAGCATAGGCTATCACCCTGTCATTTTACATTAACACACAACCCAAACCCTTTCTCGAGGCATCACTGTACACTGCATACCCCTGATCTCCATTGGGCAAAATTAAAATGGGAGCACTAGTTAACCGCTGCTTAAGCTCCTCAAAACTCTGCTGGCAATTTTCATTCCAAATAAGCTCACGATTCTTAGTAATAACTTAGTCATCGGTAGCACTATCATGGAGAATCCTCCACGAACCTCTGTAATAACTCGTCGGGGCCTAGAAAACTCCGTACCTCTTTTCTTGTCTTAGGCTCTTGCCAATTTACCATCGCTTCTACTTTCCTCGGATCAACATGAATCCTCTCGCTGGAAATCACATGTCCTAGGAAAACTACTTCACGCGCCGAATTCACACTTCTTTGAATTTGGCATACTGACTCCGCTCTCTCAATCTCTGCAATACTATCCTGAGATGCTGCTCATGCTCCCCTTCTTCCTTGGAATAGACCAGAATGTCATCAATGAACACTATGAAAAATTGATCTAAGAACTCCTGAAAAACCCTATTCATAAGGTCCATGAATGCAATTTGGAGCATTGGTCGATCGAATGGCATGACCCTAAACTCATAGTGCCGTAACGGGTCCTGAAGGTTGTCTTGTTAACATCAGACTCCCTGATTCGGAGTTGATGATAACCTGATCTGAGGTCGATCCTCGAAAAGACCCTTGCCCCCTACAGCTGATCAAACAAATCATCTATCCTAGGTAAAGGATATCTGTTCTTAACTGTCACCTTGTTCAGCTTCCTGTAATCTATACACATGCGCCATGTCCCATCCTTCTTCTTAACAAATAGAATGGCGCTCCCAAGGTGATGAACTTGGCACGATAAACCGCTTCTCTATGACTCCTCTAATCGCTCCTTAAGCTCCCTTAACTCACCGAGTCATTATGTATGGTGGCATCGAGATTGGCGCGGTTCCGGAAATCAAGTCAATTTCGAACTCAATTTCTCTTACCGGCGGCAACCCCGGTAACTCATCTGGGAACACATCTGAAAACTCCCTGACAACCGGATAATCTTCTAGTCTGCCCACATTTTCCTCTGGATCTACCACATGTGCTAAGAAGGCCTCACACCCCTGGTTCATCATACTGTCAGCTAACAAGGCTGAAATAATCCTCGACGCTGGCAGTTTTCTGTCCCCCTTGAAGATTACTTTCTGACCATCTCCTAGATCAAATTCTACTTCTTTGAGGCTACATTCTAGCTTGGCCTTATACTTCTCCATGACATCTATCCCCAATATAACATCCAATCCCTGAAGGTCTAGAGGTAGTAAGTCTACTACCAATCTAGTAGCACTGATGCTGAGCTCACAATTCTTATACATCACACTGATCACTACTTTACTCCCCAAAGGAGTACTAACAACCATAAAATTGTCCATAATCTTAGGACATACAGCATGCATATTCATACTTGAGGAAACAAAAGAATGTGTGGAACACGTATCAATCAAAACATAAACTGCAGAATTGAACAACTGAGCCATACCAGTCACAACTTCAGGAGCAGCTGCAGCTTCCTCTCTGGTCATGACAAATACTCTAGCTGGTGCCTGACCCTGTGCTCTTGGCCTCCCTGCAGGATTAGCCCTCTGCTTCTCAGGCGCCTACTTTGTGGTGGCCTAGTTCCCACTGTCTCCGTTTGCCTCTGAGTTTGAACTTGGGAACCCTCCTGTCTCAGCCTCTGGGGACAATCTCTCATCATATGCCCCTTCTCTCCACACTGGAAGAAACCACCAAACCCTTTAAGACACCTCCCTGGATGAAACTTCCCGCACTGATCACACTGGGGATGCTTGCCCTTCCATGACTTTCCTGAGCCTCCCACACTAGAGACCTGTTCAGAAATTGCCCTGGACTGCTGACTCTTGGCAGGACCACTACTGCCCATGCCACTCTGAGTATGATGGGTTCTGGTGCTCCTCTCAGGTGCTGGAGCACTCACTCCCTTCCTGGATGATTGTTCTCTGTTCTTCCTTTTCCTGCTCACTTCAGCCTTAATATTCTCCAGCTTCTCAGCCTGGAGCGCTGCATCCACTAACTGTTGGTAATCACAGAAGTTGTGAATCAGGACTTTCTCCCTGATTCCCAAGTGAAGACCTCCCTCAAACTTGCGGCACTTGTCTTCCTCTGTTGCCACAATGTTAGCTGCATAACGAGAAAGTTGTGTGAACTTCAGCTCATACTCGCTCACACTCATGTCCCTCTGCATCAGATTTAGAAACTCTCTAGCCTTCTCCTGCACATAAACCCTGGAGAGATACTTTTTCCTGAACACTTCCACAAAATCCCTCCATGTCAACACCGAAGGAACAACCTGACTGTGGGGCACTGATTCCCACCAATGCAATGCATCTCCCTGTAGCAGACTGACTGCATAATCCAGCTTCTCTTCATCTGAGCACTTCATCTGCTTCAGGACCCTCTCGGTCCTCCTCAACCAACTTCGCCTCTTGGGATTTGTAGTCCCATTGAAAACAATGAGCCCCATACTTAGGAGCTTGTCATCACGCCCACTCCGATCTGCTGGAGTTGGTACCTGAGCCTGCCTTCCCTGGCCCATAGCATACGCGAAAGCCTGGGCGAAGGCCTGAAAGAATTGTGGGTCTACTGGGTTTGGCATAGGAGGAGGCTGGAGAGGCACCTCATGCTGCACACTTGGTACCTCAGAATCTATAACAGGGATGGTCCCTGCATCCTGGGGAATGTGGGATTCATCCGTACTTCCCCTCTGAGAGCCTGGTCGAGATTGAGCTCCTCGAGTTCTTCTTCGAGGCGGCATATTACTCCTTTAATGAAAACTATTTAAAAATCTTTAGTTCATGCTGGTAAGACAAGTTCAAATCATGTAAAGCCGTTCAAAAACTAATACATGTACTGGATTTAAAACAATGCACAGGGTTCATGTAACATGATGCATGCTGACTCTACCCTTGAGGTTACCCACTAGGGTTCCTAGGAAACCATAAACCTAGGGCTGCTCTGATACCACAGATGTCGGGCCTCGACCCGGAGACCGGACCCCAACTGTTGGATCCCGTTATCCAACCTGCATATAACTTACTATAGATGTTGGATCCGAGACCCAACTGTCCCGGGAGGTGGTCCCTGGTGGAGCTCATTCTCGAGACACTTGCCTTGCTAAGACCCTAACTTGACACACTCTATTTGACTCACTTTGGTGGGGAGCATACACTGACTAAGGCCTGGACCCTGACTGCTCTCGGCAATCCCCAAAATAACACTCTTATCTATGGATCTGCAGAACAAGTCGACTTGTCTGATAAACAAGTCGACTTATCGAGACAAACAACTCGACTTATAACCTACAAGTCGACTTATCGAGACAAACAAGTTGACTTATCTAACTGACAAGTCGACTTATTATTCAAAAGCTTCACAAGTCGACTTATGGGTCCAATAACTCGACTTATATCTATTCTGAACTCAAAACCTAACCCTCTACACTCTCTCTTGGCTTATTTCAAACACCATAAACACTCCTAAACCTCTTAACTCATCCACTCCACTCTCAACATGCTTTAATCTCACTTAAACTTACATCATTCATCTACTCACATAAATTCCAAAGCAATTTCATACAACTTTGGAAACTATGCTTAAACATGATAGTAAATGGCTTTGGGAGATCATGATAAATCATAATTCATGCATTTCATTTATATCAAAACAATGTTCTTACAATGCTTTAGTAGGCATTTCAAGCCTATTACAATTCAAATCAAAATACATCTGTTTTCTCAAAATGCAACCTAAAGCATTCATTACAAAAACATGAAATACATGGGCAAAACACTAAGATCTTGGAGTATGCCTTGAGCTCATTCTTCGAGATCCAGATCTTCACCTGGAGATGGGACGGGAAGTGGGGGGTGAGCTTTCGATCGTGGGTAACACGTTTATATTTATACTACTAAGCTGAATCTATTCATTACTCATACTGTTTGCAATATTCTCATTAACAAATCTTACAACTTGCATTTCACAAATTCATCAAGCTAACAACAAAATTTCATGATTCATGCATTCATCATTCTTGCTAACGTATGCTAACACATAATCACATAGCTGATGGTTTGAAAAGTCCACGGGTTTCTGATGAGCTACACAAGTGTAGTCATATGCTGAGGAGTCCAAAAAGGAACATCCTATGCCACAGTCAGGCGGGCGAAGGCTTTACTGGTCTACGTGCACGTGACTCTGTTGGTGGACTTAACTAACCCACATAACACTGAATTTCATGCATAAAAACTGGACTTGTCTTGTCCACTGACTGATTTTCTGAAAATGGATTTTCATGCATCCATAAAGCTTATTTTCTTGAAAATGTTACATTTCATGCTTAGCTCACATTTCATGATTCTCATTCATGCTCATTCAATTCATGGCAATTTCAAGCAATAACAAGGCAATGACATATACTATTAAAATGTTCATTTAATGGCAATCATACACCATTTACATACATAATTAAGGCACAATCAATGCTTATCTCAAATAGTCATAAATCATTAAATTCATTAGTTAAAGTAGCATTCAACACTTACTAGCATAAAGATAAAAATGAAACCCACCTGAATTTCCTTGCTTGTCTTGCCTAGGAATGAGTTTCCTCTTGTACCTCTTGATCCTCTTGCCTCTCTTGTTCTCCTAAAATAAGGACCAAAATTCCATATCAAAACTCATGCTGAAACAAAATTTCCATTCTTAACTTCCATCCAAAATTCCCCATTCTTAGAAACTAATTCATAACTTCATCACTTCATAAGACTTGTAGATCTATGTCTCTAGTTCACAACGCCTCAAAAATCACTCCAAAAGGACTTCTGTAGCAAAAGTTATGAGTAAAACACTATTCGGGCAGAAAAATTGAAGTTCGCCGCGAAGAAGGATGTGCTTTCGCATGGAACAACAACAACTGGCCAGGGCGAGAGGCTCAGATGCAAGGCATGGCGTGCAAGACGTTGTCGGCCGCGGGGAAAGCCTACTTCCTCGCCGCGTCTCACTAAAATTCAGACGCACAAGCGCAAGGGTTCTGTAAACTCATCCGAACCCGCTTTTCCCAGATTTTCAGTAACAATCAACTCCTTTTTGCTCATTCAACACCCTTAACCTATAGATCATGCATCATACTCCCTTTCTACACTCATCTAACAACAACATTAACCAAAACATAACCAAATCAACAAATCTACCCAAGTTCACCCTAAACCCTAATCCATCGATTTCTTCTCATTTCTAGCAAAACAAAGGTTCAATCCAACACAAACAAGGATAGAAGAGTTAAACTTACTTAAGGACACTTGAAATCCTTCGAAAATCCTCAAACGGTAGCTTTCCCTTTTCCTCTTCTTCTCCTCCCTCACACGGCCGACTCTCTCTTCGTTCTTTCTCTTCTCCTTTCTAGTTCTCTTTCTTTTCTTTTCCTTACTTTAGTTCCTTAAACCTACATGAGAGGAAAATGACTCAAATGCCCCTCCATGCTTAACCTAAAACATCCTAACTCATGTGCCTTGACCATATAGCCCTTAAACATATATACCCTGCCAAACACATATTTTATACTAAACTCAATTAAATCCAAAATTTCCATGAATATTTTCAATAAAAATCAAACTAGACCATAAATCATAAATCAAATAAATTCATGCTTAATAACTTCAAGAGAACAAAAATTTGGGGCCCAACAATCGGTATGACCTACGGGCGTCCCGGTGTATACTCTACGGTAAGGGGGCGCTACATATAATTTGTTAGTGATGACATTTATGAAAAGGATGCGTAGAAGAGAGTTAATTAGGACTTTATATCCTATAGGTCTTCCAATGGAAATAGTTAGATCTATTGTAAATAGAGCTTCGCAAAATGTTTCACGCGAACTCGTGAACTCATTTCCGCGTAGGGTTCGTTACCTATAGATTGTTCATAGGTATACAATAGGTTGTTTGATTTTATAAGAATAAGGTTTTAATATTTATGTAATATGTTTACATGAATTTTATAGAAGAATTCGTCTAGAGTAAAGTAATTAGGATTCGATTGTTGTATGAATGATGATTGAACACATTTGTGGACTTTTGATTTCATTAACAATTGTAATCGAATTATTTTCTCTATGAACGATTAGTGTGATATTAACGTGTATATATTTCTTTCTTATTATAGAAATTTAGTGTTTCGAAAATGGCTACTGCTTCGAAGAATATAGTTACTGAACTCAATAGGGGTGAGAAACTAAATGGTGATAATTACGAGATTTGGAGTATGAAAATCCAATATGTACTAGAAGAGCAAGAGGCTCTAGAACCATTAAACCTAACCATGAATGTTCCTAAGGAGGGCACAACGGCCCAACATAGAAGGGACCATGATGCGTATGACTTATGGAAGAAGAAAAACTCTTTAGCTCGCATTACGTTGCTGAGTAGAATGGATAATGATATCATGCGTGAGTTCTGTAAGTTCGAAACTGCAAAGGACATGTGGTCCTCATTGGCTGCTCGTTTTGGAGGTGCTTCAGTAACCAAAGTGAGGTCACTTACAATTAAGTTTGACACTTATAAGAATCACCCAGATGATACAATGCAGAAGCATTTGAGAAAAATGTCCAACATGGTAAGTGAGTTACGTGATGTTGGTCATGAGCTGTCTGATGAGCAACAGGTGCAAGCTGTGATTCGTTCATTGCCTCAGAGTTGGGAGCATATGAAGATTCACCTAACTCATAATGAAAACATCAAGACAATGGAAAATGCTACGAGGCATCTTATCTTGGAGGAAGAGCGTCTGGAAGCCTCAAAGATGTCTTCTGAGGCATATGCAGTTAGTTCTAGCTCATATGGAACTATAAACAAGAAACGTAAGCATCATGGTGGATATAAGTGGAAAAGGAATAAGAAATTCAACCACTCCCCTCAGGAATCCAAGAAGAAAAATTGGAACCAACGTGGAAAGGGAAAGCGTCCCTTCAAGAAGAAGAACATGAAACATGTGAAATGCTATAATTGTGGTAATAAGGGCCACTTTGCTCGAGATTGTACCGAGCCCAAGAAGGTACAACTTTATAGTATAAACATTTGTTATGTGAATGTTTCTTGTTCTGTTTTTCTAACTGAATCACGTCCTTTGTGGATTGCAGAATTATGAGCAACCAACCATGTAGCGAAGGATCGTGATGCCTTCGTTGAGTTTCGTAAACTCCCACATGGTAATCGATGGCTTTATGTAGGTGACAATTCCAAAGTTGTTGTACAAGGAATTGGGACATAAAAATTAGACATGCGTGGAGGACAACCTCTCATCCAATATGAATTATTATTTTCTCCACAGATTCGTAGGAATCTTTTATCTTTCTTAATGTTAGTTAAACTTGGTTTTAATGTAAATTTTCACAGTGGTGGAATGGATTTGTATCTTGGATCTATTAATTATGGTCATGGTTTTTTATTGGATGGTTTTATCGTACTGGATGTAATAAAGGAAAATAATAATATTAGTTATTCATTATTCACATCTAGTAATTCCAACAATGATACAACTTTGTAGCACGCTAGACTATGCCATATTGGTCAAAATCGAATAAGTCGATTGTCTAAAGAAGGACTTTTAGGTAATCTAAGTCAAGTAGATTTACCTACATGTGAGCATTGTTTAGCTGGTAAAATGGCAAGAAAGCTATTTGGAAAGGGAACACGAGCTTTTTATCCATTGCAATTAATTCATTCCGACATCTGTGGTCCAATGAATGTAAGGGCTAGACGTGGGGTAATTTATTTCATCGCGTTCATAGATGACTATACTCGGTATGGTCATATCTATTTGATTTCTCATAAATCAGAAGCATTCGATTGTTTCATAAAATACTCAAACTTGGTTGAGAATCAATTAGATAAGAAAATAAAAGCATTACGAACTGATCGTGGACAAGAGTACTTATCAGAAAAGTTCAAGGCTTTCTGTGATGAAAAAGGAATAGAAAGACAATTAACAATTCCTAGAACCCCACAACAAAATGGCGTCGCCGAAAGATGAAATAGGACACTATTAGAAATGATTAGGTCCATGATGGCCCAAGTAAATTTACCAATCACCTTTTGGGGTGATGCGTTGCTAACAGCTACTTATGTACTTAATCGTGTGCCCACGAAATCAGTTACTAGCACACCATATGAGTTGTGGACTGGTAGGAAGCCTGATGTGTCAAGTCTCCGACCTTGGGGGTGTGCAGCCTATGTTCATGATCTCTCTCACAAACATGAAAAATTAGGCCCAAGAGGGAGAAAAGTATTTTATTAGATACCGTAACACTCAAAAGGATACGTGTTCATAAGTGAACAAGGTAGTGGAGGTGTAACTGAATTTGAATCACGAGATGTAACATTCTTAGAGAATGATTTTCCCAAGCAAGCGAAATAGGTAAAGACCTATTATTATATGAGTCGCTGATCGTAATGATTTGTTATACGTAATCAAAATGAGGAACTTCAACCAAGTGGGAGCAATTCTATAGAAAGGTTCTCTATGATAACTGATCCAAGTGGGAGCAATCAGATCAATCATGAATTTGTTCATGATGAACCTCGGTTAAGACGGAGTAATCGAGGGATAATTCCCTGACGTCGTTTTGAGATTGAAGGAGAAATTAATATGATTGTTCCGCAAGAAGAAGAAGAGCCAAGGAATGTAAATGAGGCTCTTACTAGCCCTGCTAAAGAAGAATGGATGAAAGCAATGACGGAAGAAATGTCTTCTTTAAGCTCAAATCAAGTATGGGACTTGGTTGACCTACCAGAAGGACGTAAAGCAATTGGGAACAAGTGGGTTCTCAAAATTAAACAAAAAGCTGATGGCAATATCAAAAGATATAAGGCACGTCTTGTAGCAAAAGGATATATGCAATAGTATGGAATTGATTATGAGAAAACTTTTTCACCTGTTGTGAAGTTTGCTTCAATCCGTCTTATTCTGGCTATAGTAGCCAGTATGGATCTTGAATTACATCAAATGGATGTAAAAACTTCTTTTCTCAATGGAGAATTAGATGAAGAAATCTATATGGAACAACCTGAAGGTTTCATCAAGGCAGGTCATAAAAATAAAGTATGTCGTTTATTAAAATCAATTTATGGCCTGAAGCAGTCTTCAAGATAATGATATATTCGTTTTCATAACGTAATCATTTCGTATGATTTTCAACTGATCGATGAAGACCATTGTGTGTATGTTAAAAGATCCAAAGATAAATTCACGATTTTATCTTTATACGTGGATGATATATTGATTGCTTGTAATGACTGTGTGTTTCTTAAGCAAATCAAAGAATGGTTATCATATGAATTTGAAATGAAAGACATGGGTGAAGCGGCATACATTCTTAGAGTCAAGATTTCAAGAGATCGTTCAAAGAAATTGTTATCGCTTTCACAAGCGATTTACATTCAAAGAATTCTTGAACGATTCCGTATGTAAGATTGCAAACCAATTGATAATCCTGTTGCTAAGAATGAAGACCTTAGTAAAAGAAATTGCCCGTCAACTCCACAAGAAAGGGAACAAATGAAGAATGTTCCCTATACTAGTGCAGTTGGAGGTCTTATGTACGCAATGATGTGTACAAGACCAGATATTTGTTATGTTGTTGGGATGGTAAGCAGATATCAGTCAAATCCAGGCCAAGTACATTGGAAAGTAGTAAAGAGAATATTGAGGTATCTAAAGGGAACCGTGGACTATGCATTGTGTTATCAAGGCAATGATCTATGTATACAAGGATATACAGATGCAGACTGGGGAGGAGATTTAGATGAAAGAAAATCTACCTCAGGATATGTATCTACCTCAGAAAATCTAACTCAATACTCCTCCATTATTTAGCTTTTCATTCCCTTGGTTAAGCAAATGAGACCAGAAATATCCATGCCTTTCTACTTAACTCTCTTCTTTTTGTTGATTGGAGTGCAGGTTCTTACAGTTAACCAAGTAATAGAAATACTACTCAAGTTTTTGGAAACAAGAGATTAGAAGGCTTCGTTCTTTCAAGTCATTCCTCACAGAAAAAGAGGTGAAGTTGAACCAAAGGAATGCAAAGAAGGAAACTCAGACGAGCGTCGGGAAAAAGATGAGCCTTTTGAGAAGAGAAAAAAGTACATTGAAATGTCCAGCTAGCTTGACATTACTAACTTGGAATTCTTCATTTTTATACTGAAAATTGAACGTATATATATATTTTTTTTCCCAATGCGAGCTTCTCATTTTCTTCACATACTTGACAACATAATCCTCTTTTCTGTTTTGGTTAAGGAGAAAACAACTCGTGGGGTCATAACCCCTTCATCGTACTTGAATGTGCAAGATTGTTGTTTACATGATGAAAACAACTCTCAATCGGAAGATAAAATTGCACCAATTTGGTCTTTTACTATTATTCAAGTAGAAAAGAGCATTTTTCTTCACCTAATGTTTTAAAAATTGACATAAATAATAATAATAATAACAATAATAATAATAACAATAAAAAATTAATTTCGTATAATAATAATAATAATAATAGAAGAAGAGGAAGAAAATTAATAATAATAAGGAATTTAATAATTATAATAATAATAAGAAAATAAAATTTGTATAATAATGATAATAAAATAATAATAAGAAAAATAATTTTATATATTAATAATAATAACAATAATAATAAATTAATAATAATAAGTACAAAATTTGTAATAATAATAAATAACAACAATAGAAATAATTAATAATAATAATAATAAGAACAAAATTTATAATTATAATAATAATAAAAGAAGAAGAAGAAGAATAAATTTCGTATAATAAAATTAAATAATAATAATAATAATAAGTAAAAATTTATAATAATAAATAATAATAATAATAATAATTAATAAATAAATAAATAAAAACAACAACAACAACAATAATAATAATAATAATAATAATAATAATAATAATAATAATAATAATAATAATAATAAATAGAAGAAACAAAAATTAATAATAATAGTAATAGTAGTAGTAGTAGTAGTAGTAGTAGTAGTAGTAGTAGTAGTAGTAGTAGTAGTAGTAGTAGTAGTAGTAGTAGTAGTAGTAGTAGTAGTAGTAATAATAATAATAATAATAATAATAATAATAATAATAATAATAATAATAATAATAATAATAATAATAATAATAATAATAATAATAATAATAATAATAATAACAACAACAACAACAACAACAACAACAACAACAACAACAACAACAATAATAATAATATAATTAATAATAATAATAATAATAATAATAATAATAATAATGAGTTTAATAATATAATTAAAAATAAAATTGATAAATTTATTAATAAGTAGAAAATAATAATAATAATAATAATAATAATAATAATAATAATAATAATAATAATAATAATAATAATAATAATAATAATAATAATAATAATAATAATAATAATAATAATGATAATAATAAAGTTATTAATAATAATAATAATAACAACAACAACAACAACAATAATAATAATAAGGATATTTTAATCTTTTTGTTACCTATTCCTTTCTTATTCCAAGTTTATATTTTCAAACCAAACATCGGAATAGAAATTCTGTATCTATTCTATTTCTTAAACCAAACAAAGTAATACTCATTCTATTCTATTCCTCATCTTTTATATTCCTAGGAATAACTATTCTATTCCCTGTCTATTCCATTCCTTGAACCAAACAGGCCGTAAGTTCCTCAAATGCAATAATTGGTTCAAGAAGTAAGAGTTTGAAGATAACTAGATCAAGTGGCTTTGGTCCATGACAACTTGGTGAGACTTTTAAAAAGTAACTTCTTACAAGAGGAATTCAAATATTTACCATAATATGAGTGTCTCCAAATATATTTTTCAAATTCTGCATTGCAGCAAGTTCCACTGATTTCATTAGCTAGTGAATTGGCTAATATTGAGTTTTGAAATCTTCCTTGCATTGTAATGTTGTAGCAACCGAAACTTGTAAGGGAATTGAATTCTTTAGGGAGTTAGCAACATTGGAATTAATCAATGGTCTCACAGAAAGCTAGATATCATACCAAAAATTAACAAACTTCCTATTACTTATCAACGTATTAAAGTTAGTCTTATACTTGTCCCTCATCCTTATAACGACTTTATGAGTAGTAGAGGGAAAATGTGAAAAAAACTATTACCTAGATACTCTTGTTCTTGATGAAGTACCTATGTACCCATTTGCACCACAGAGATTGATTGTCCTTTAATAGTCTCCAAAGTGTTTTTGTGAGCAAGACTGAGTTCATAGTTTTAACAAATTCCAAAACGATCTTGATCCCTAGGTGTGAAGATATCTTTCCATTTCACCGTGGTTTTGTGGATTTTCTCTTTACTGCTAGTCCATAAGAATTTACTGAACATACTATTAATGGATTTCAAGATTGAACTTGGAAAAGCTAAGTAGTGAGTCCAATAATTTTAGATGGAGTTGAGAATTAAGTTAATGAGTTGTATTCTCCCTTCTTGTGAAAGATGTTTGGAGCTCCAAACTAAAATTATGGCTTATATTCTATTAAGCAGTTTAGTGTAATCCCTTGCTTTTAATGTTTTTGGAGAGACGAAGATGCCTAAGTATTTCATTGGGAATTCTTGTGACTAAAAACTAGTTAAGTATGAAATAAATTGTTAAAGATCCAAGGCACTCTTAGATAGAACTATACTACTTCTGGAACAATTTACTTGTAGTCCTAAGACTTTGTGAAACATATTCGGAGCTTTAATCAAGGTGCAAATATATATGACATCAACTTTTGATAGTATAACCAAATCATTTGCAAAACAAAGATTGGTTAGTTTAAATTTACCACACTTTGACTAATATTTAAATTCCTTTATCCTTGCCACTACATTCTCAATGATCTTATGGAGAGTTTGCATCACTAGGGAAAAGTTATATGGAGAGAAAGGATCTCCTTGACTGATCCCTTTGCTAATTTAGAAAAACATAGTAGGTTGTACATTTGCCAAGATGATATATGAAGAAGTCATCAAGCATTGTTCAATCCATATGAAAATTCCTAGAAATTCAATAGCTTGTAAAATATTTATAACAAAACTCCAATCAACATTGCCATATGCTATCTTGAGATCAATTTTAATACCACATTTGGGTTTGCTTTTCCTCTTGAAGTAATTGGTAATGAGTTCTTGAAGTATCAAAATATTATCACCAATTATTCTACCAGATATACACACACTTTGAGTGTGGCTGAAGTGCTTATGAAGAATTCTTTTAAGCCTTTAAGCTATGAGCTTAGAAATGTTTTCTTACAAAGAATTGTAACAATTAAATAGTTTGAAATTAGCAAAGCTATTCAACTCACCATTCTTTGGAACAAGAGTGATAAAAGTCTTATTGATCTCTTTAAGAAATGTATCTTTGCAAAAGAAGTCCACCACAATTTATGAAACCATGTTACCAGTGAGTGACAAAGTTTCCTTAAAAAACTTGATATTAAAGCCATCAAGTTCAGAGGCTTTATAAGGATGGAGAGATGTGATTGTTGTTAGGAAACTAGGTTGAGATCTGATCCCGACCATAGTGGAATAATTATTTTTTTGTGAATTTTGATTTTCGAAAACTAAGATCTATTTAATTCTATAAAATGATCAACACAAATTATAATAAGCAGAAATTTACTTCGTACCTTATTCTGAAGCTTAATCTTTGTCTTATCTTATCCCTTAAACTATTCCCAAAACTGAGCTGTCTTAACCACTGTAGCTGCACAAATGTCCGGCCTCTAACAGTATCCACAAAACAGGTTGAGAGAACTCTGTAACTCTTATAGAGAGGGTTAAGCAAGAAATGTCAGCTCCATAGAGCTTAAGCCTATTTATAATAAGTTTTGGACGTTTTAGTAATTTAATTGAAATTAAATTTTAATTTCAATTAAAATTACAAATAATTCTAATTAAATACCAATTATGCCCAAATAAGATTTAATATCACATATTGATCCTTATTTACTAAATATCTCATATTTAATCATAATGTTTCTCAAACTTTACAATCAAGTCCAACATAATTAAATTAACTTTGCTCTCTTCAGTCTATTCTATATGTGAGACATATTAGGTTCTCAAATATGTTGGCAATGATTATAAAATATAATTTTAATTCATAATTAGATTAGATAAATTAAAACTCCTTTTAATTTATCTTTAATTCTCAATTAAATAATTTATAATCATAGATCAAGATTGGCGTCTACCAATGCATCATGACCATCCAAATATTTAGGAATGTCAAAATAGTTTTAACTAAACTTTCCATGCATAATTTTTTCGTATAATTCAATCCTTTTATCATACAATGTTCCGATTAGACATAGAGCATGAAATTAATGTTTACTCTATTTTGAGTCTAATAATATTAGTTCTCCACCATTAGTTATCGATTCAATTAATGGCATGTTTAAACTATTTAAAAAACATCATTTCACCTTAGCCAAGGATTTCTTGAATTAATACTAATAAAAAACAATGAAACATTCTCCCTAATTACTTTAAGGTGATGAATCCTATCTTGATCACTCAACTATCTCCATATAGTTCATGCTACATCCAATGACTACTGGCTAAACGATGCATAATTAAATAGATCATAAGTAGTATCAAAACATAGCAATCCCTATATAAGATAACTTTGATGACCTCAAGTCAAAGGATCACTTATACAATCATCACAGTGAGAATTTCATAAACATACAAGTAATGTTCCAAATGGATTTCTTATATCAGGTCTATTAAATGAACTTGTTCTCTAGCAAAAACTCACACGTTTGTTTAAATATCTCTATAATTTAGCCTATGAGATCGACAACTTCCTTCATAAGGAAAAATAAAATGTGTGCTAGTCTTTTTACATTCTGTTAATGTCCAATCTTAATAGAACAATGACTAGGAACATTTAGGAATAATATATAAATGCAATATGAATCTCATACTTATAATCTCATTATAATTTCATTTAAAATGTACAATTATCCTATAGAATTTATCATATACATCTAAACATGTACAAGATAAAGAATGTCATTAAATAATTTATGACTAAACTAACAACCAAAACGATTGGCTATAGGGCATAAAACAACAATCTCCCACTTGCATTAAGACAATCGTTTAAATATCTTATACCATATCATCATATGACGATTATTCTATTACTGGGACAGTGGCTTAATGAGAGAACTCTACAAGATTTTCTATAGTGAGCCTTAATTAAATCTTACAACTCCCATCTTAATTATCTTTATAATTAAGAAAATTTGCCTAAACACATTCTTAGATCTTTGATGAGACATTAGCTCCTTATGTATGCCCAAGGATCTAATGTTCTATAGTACATTACTGTCTTAAGCAATGCAAAGAAACTATATCAAGTTCACAAAAGAACTTGTTGATCCAATTAATCATTTCCACAAAACAAAAAAATGTATTATGGCTTGATTAGCATCCAATTGCTACATTGAAACATTTCCAATCTTAATTGATATTGTTCTAATTAAACAAACCTTAATTAGGACTTACTTCTAAAGTTATATCCTTATCATCTTGAGCTCAAATATCAACTCACATATAGAATAATGAATATCTTTAATACTTCATAAGTAATCGATATCTTAAATACTAAACATCTTTAATACATTATCTATATACTTAGACTTAGAATAAATTAACAACATCCAATCTATCTCTATAGATCTAATTCCTATAATTAAGCTGTTACCTTTTCATAACCAATAAGAGTTGTTATTGGAAAATTATTTGTTCGATAATTAAAATTTATAACTTTTGTTCTCTACAAGCAATATGTCTCCATATAATCCCATTGAAGAGGACAACTATACTCCCACTTACCTTCTTGTAATGTTATGAGTTTTGAAACTTTCAAATTCCTTCTTACTCCCACAACTTATCTTGAGAACCATTCTCTTATAAGTATACATTGAATCAAAAAATTTGTTCAATAGGTCTGTAAAATTATATCCAATCTTTTGGATATCTTATAACACTTTATTACTCAATTTAGATCTAAACTAAATTGATAATATATGTTTTAGCTAAGCATCACATCCTTAAATCATTAGCTTTAATTATTTCAAAGACTTCACGTTTCATATCTAATATGAAATCTTGCTAATTGATTTAATTGGAAGTATAGAAGATAAGTCATTTTACTAGGCTTTGCTATAAAAAAATACTATTGTATTATACAATATCTCATATTGTATTTTACTCCTGCATAAATCCACACTTTTACAAATTTAGTGCTGAAGATATTCACTATTGAATCTCATTCCTTATAGATAACCGATAATTTCAAACTTACCACAACTATCTCATTGAAGTGCTTTAGCATTCTCAATACTTTATTTCTACTTAGATTTAAACAATTTGAACTTTTCAAATTTTAAATCATTATTACATTTTATATAAATGATTATATCACATAAATTCATTACTAATAAAATGAAACATTAGTATTATCCTTTTATGAATTTTATTATATCCAATACGTTATATGTATAAGATTTAACAACTCAATACCATCATCATCCTTTCACCAAAGTTATTCTTCAACTTGACAAGTTTTACAAGTTTCATATGATTCGTAATCAAAAGGATACACATATCCTTATATGTAACTTTATGATTCTCGTTTTGTTGATTTAACCAATATGACATACAAGGATTGTCTTGGTTACCCAACTTTTTACTCTTACCATTTATGTTAATCATAAGTCTCCTTTCATGCAATACATATACATACTATTTGCATAAACTTGGATTAACTACTATGACTTAACAATCTGTTTCTAACCATGCATTATATACATACTATTTGTATAAACTTGGATCAACTACTATGACTTAACAATCTATTTCTAACCATGCATTAAACATTACAATAATGTTGAAACTAAATTTAGTATCAAATACTCATAAGCATAAATTAGAAATACATATGATCTCTATCATATCACATATAAGCAAGGAAAATTATGCAATCATTTTCTTTTAATGACAACTATTATCATACTGTTGCTAAGCCTTTAATTGTAGTCCACAATTATGTTTTTAGTAGGCTAAATTAAGTGAAATAATTCCAAGAAGGTACTATACCTTTCAACTGTACTCTATGCAACCCCTTGCAGTTTGCTATCATGGTCTTGACATACATCTTACATGTTATCATCAAAGTTTATGAGACATTAGTCAACTCAAAATATCAATACATTTTGTCATCTATATGATTTTGACATATCTCTACAACTTTGTCACCATATCCTCAATGGGGATTATAACAAAATTGCATAATGAACACACAATTTTCTATCTAACTTTTGAGAACATTTTTCAAACATATCTTATGTCCAAGAACTTGGGTTCACTAACTTAGCATCAAATATACTAAACAAGGTAAGTTTCACTCATAACAAAATAAATGTAAAAAAGTAAGTAATCAATTATATGCCATGACTACCAAATAATATTAGGACTTTAGTCATACATTTGATTACTTCCACTATTTTATTTGAAATAATAGCCCTCACTACTATTCGAAAAGATTACCCTAATCTTTCTAGTGGGATAGGATCCCATTCAAATATAGTTGATCTTGAATTTGTTCAACAAACTAACTAGACCTAAATTTTCAATCACATCTGATGTGACTCCTAAATTTGTTAGATGACAACTCTTTCCTAAATATATCTTATATATTGTTCCTATCCTTGCCTCTAAATTTATATAATCATGAGTTTGCTCATTTAAATTACACAAATTTAGTTAAGTAAAACCCATATTATAAGACTAAACCTGTTTGGGTTAAAACGGCATTGAGTTTGCTCAACAAACCTAAAATAAACAAAACTTTGGTTTATTCTTATAACAATAAAAGGCAATAATCACTTTTTCAATGTGTACTTAATATTTTAACAAGGGATTTAAATTTGTTTATCTCATCAAACATAAAATTGTATGTAATATATTAAAACATACGAACATGAATCCAATATATATATATATGCACTCATAATAAATTATGTGCATAAAATATCAAGCTTCGTTTGATTCTAGTTATTTATTTTCATAATCTGAAATAACATTTCCAACTCCATGGAAAACTTAAATTAGATTAAAACCATTGGTTCCTAAATAAATTAAATTCCTATTCCAAATAAAAATTTAATGAATTTAATTTGATTTGAAAACAAATTTTCAAATCTAATTGAAAACTATTTCTAATTATTTTGACTCCTTTGACAAAATTTAATTGAAAACTCAATTAGAAAACTATTTGTATTCTAATTAAAATTACTATTTCTAATCTCGTTATAAATTGTTTTCTTTAATTAGAATACTATTTTCTAATATTAAAAGAAACTACTTTCAAAATTAAATAAAACACTTTTAAATTTAATTAAGAAGGTTATTATATATTTTATTTAGAGATTTACTTCTTGAATAATTAGAAAACATTTCTTTAATAAGTTAGAAAATTATTTTAAAATATTAAAGAAAACACAATTTTCTTAATTAATAAATGAAAACATTTTTCAAAATTTAATCAAGAAAATACTTTATCTAAAAATCAAGAAACTTATTATTCATAAATAAAGAAACAATTTCTAAATAAATTAAATAATAATTCTCTAATCAAATAAAATTATAAATTTAATTTTCTCAATCAAATCAAAATAAATAAATTTAATTAAGAAACAACTTTTTAATTATTTAAGAAAACATTTTCTTAATTTTAAGGATTCTAATTAATTAATTTCAATCTAATTGAAACTAATTAATTATAATTTTAAGTAATTTTCTAAAATTAATTAGGAATCAATATAATTATTAATCTTAATCAAATTAAGAAAATAATTACCTATGGAATTGATTTTGAATTTTAAAACAATTTTAAAATTATGTTTAGAATTTAATTAAATTAAAATACATTATTTCTTATTAAAAATTCCTTTTAATTTTAAGTCATACTTAAACTAGTAACCAAACAAACTCATTCCTAAACCTACTGCCAAACACCATCAGCTTTAAACTAAAGAAATCCTAGCCTTCCTAGCATGTTGCAGCCACCAATTAGCTTTTTCACTAGCACCGCTGCCGTTGCTAGCACTTACAGCCGCCACCTCCATCACCTCCAAACGCATCTCACTAACGAGAGCTTCTCTAGCACCTTACAACTCCCTCATCTTGCCATCAGGTGTCTTGCTCATTATCTCCCATTTGATCATAATGTTTTCATTTGGATCAAGAGGATCATAGGCTTCTATAGATGTGCAAACAAAGTAAGAACAGAAGAAGATAAGCAAAGTGGTGAAAGAAGCAAGCTTGGTAACATGAAATAGACTTATGATGTGAATGTGATTTGGGTTGCTTTCTTGGTTTAGCTGAAGATCCAAACGAGAAAAAGAAAGAATAAGGTAATGGAAGTAATGGCCTCTATCTCTTCACTTCTTTTAAGTTGAAGAGAAGATCATTACAATGTGTATCAACTGCTCCTATCCTTCTTCTCTTTCCTTTGCACACCAAACGACTTAGATGTTGTTGATTGTGACTAATCATTTTTCAATTTTTTAAGGGACTTCTTCTACTGGGATCTTTCTTTGGCGGAGGCTATGGTAGTGAATATGGTTATTGGAAAATGAGGGTTGCGTATGAGTGAAGCTCTACTATAAGAGTTCTTTTGGTCTGTTAGGATTCTAATTTGAACTTTTCGAACTTCTGGGTTTATAATATGAACTCTTCATATTTTTCAATTCCAAAATTATGAGATCAATCATAAGCAAATGATTTAATCAAATTATGGAAATAAAGTCTGCTCTGATACCACTGTTGGAAAACCAGGATAAGATCTAATTCTGATCGTAGCGGAATAATCACGACATTTTTTCGTGACTTTTGATATCCCAAAAACAAGATCTATTTAATTCTACAAAATGATCAACACAAATTATAGTAAGCAGAAATTTAATCGTACCTTATTCCGAAGCTTAATCTTTGTCTTGTTGTATCCTTCGAACTATTCCTAAAACTGATCTGCCTTAACCATTGTAGTCGCACAAGTGCCCAACCTCTAACGATATCTAAAGAATAGGTTGAGAGAACTCTGTAACTTTTATAGAAAGGGTTAAGCAAAAAGTGCTAGCTCCGTAGAACTTAAGCTTATTTATAATAAGCTTTGAACATTTTAATAATTTAATTGAAATTAAATTCTAATTTTAATTAAACTTTAATTACAAATAATTCTAATTAAATACCAATTATGCCCATATAAGATTCAATATCTCATATTGATAGTTATTTACTAAATATCTCATATTTAATCATAAAGTTTCTCAAACTTTACAATCAAGTTCAATATAATTAAATTAACTTTACTCTCTTCAACCAATTTTATATGTGAGACCTATTAGGTTTCCAAATATATTGAAAATGATTATAAAATATAATTTTAATTCATAATTAAATTAGATAAATTAAAACTCCTTTTAATTTATCTTTAATTCTCCAATTAAATAATTTATAATCATAGATCATGATTGGCGTCTAGCAATGGATCATGACCACCCAAATACTTAGGAATGTCAATGTGGTTTTAACTAACCTTTTCGTTTATAATTTTTACGTATAATTCAACCCTTTCATCATACAATGTTTTGACTAGACATAGAGTATGAAATTAATGTCTACTCTATTTTGAGTCTATTCATATTAGTTCTCCGCCATTAGTTATCGATTCAATTAATGACATTTGTAAACTATTTACCAAACATCATTTCACCTTAGCCAATGATTTCTTGAATTAATAATAATTGAGAACAATGAAACATTCTCCTTAATTACTTTAGGGTGATGAATCCTATCTCGATCACTCAACTATCTCCATATAGTTCATACTATATCCAATGACTACCGATTAAATGACCTATGATTAAATAGATCATAAGTAGAATCAAAACATAACAATTCTCATACAAGATAACTTTGATGCCTCAAGTCAAAGGATCATTTATAAAATCATCACAATGAGAATTCTATGGATATACAAGTAATGTTTCGAATGGATTTCTCATATCGAGTCTGTTCAGTGAACTTGTTCTTTAACAAGCACCTATACGTTTATTTAAGTATCTCTATACTTTAGCCTATGAGATTGACTATTTCTTTTATAAGAAAAAACAAAACATATGCTAATCTTTTATGTTCTATTAATGTCAAATCTTAATAGAACAATGACTAGGAATATTTAGGAATAATACATAAATGCAATATGATTTTCAAAATTATGATCTCATTATAATTTTATTTGCAATGTACAATTATCTCATGGACTTTATCATATACATCTAAACATATACAAGATAAATAATGCCTTTAAATAATTTGTCACTAAACTACAACCAAAGTGATTGGCTGTAGGGCATAAAAAAAACAATTGTCTTTGATTTCCAATAGTGAAATAGATTTGGCTAATTAAGTTACATCTTTTAATGAAATAGAGTCTTTTAGAATTTTCTTAAGAAATTGTTTAGAAGATTGTGCATCTAAAGATTTGCTCATAAGCTCACTGAAGTATTCATAAGCTTTTTGCATAAGCTGCGTTTGAGAATCAAGAACAATGTTATTGTAATAGAGTGAGATAATTCTCTTTCTAGCCTTTCTTGAAACTGTGGCTTTGTGAAATAAAAAAGTGTTTCTATCTCTATGTTTCATCCATTCCACTCTTACTCCTTGTTTGGATAGGGAATAATCAAATAAGAATGTGTGAGAGTAGTTGTGTAATGTTTCCCTTTCCCTTGCTTCAATTCTCTAATTCCCAAGTTTGGTGTATTGAAGTTGTTGTATAACTTCCAACTCCCCTCCTGCTGTGTTGACAAGGTTGTGTGTGTTGCCAATATTAGCACTATAAAGTATCTTCATTTCCTACGTGATTAGTTGTAACTTCTTTGAAAAGATAAAATGCTTTAATAGTTGAATGTCAGACCTCAATGCAATCCGTAAGCCTTCCTCAAAGCTATCTAGTTTCATTGGGAACTACATTAAGAAATCACCCAATTTATATCATTGTGGAGATCTATTAGGAATTTTGATGGAATGAAAGAAAATCTCTAGTTTTTCTTGATGGAAGAAAATATATCTTCATTATCAAATGATGAAGTAATAATTTAACAAGTGACCTTATCTTTCTCATTTACCAATTGTCATATGCATATGAAAAGAGCCATAAAATTGGAGGAAATGGATACCATAGATTTGATATATTGGAAAAAGAGTTGTAACCTTAAAAAAACGAAGCTTAGTTTTTATTTTAACAGCTAACCTTACCTTCGTTATATAGTATGCTCCTTTACCATTAATTGGCGTGAATTTAAGCATCAAAATGCATTAAGCTGTAAACTTTTATATATTAAAATGCATTATAACATTCTAAGAAAGTTAATTAATTAATTACTTATCATACCGTTTTGGGTATATGATAGTTTTTGGATTTGAAAGTGAAAAGACCTTTCACATATTGTGTATTGATATGCATTATAAACAAATTACCTCAAACGAATTGATTGTTATCATATTTTAAGTAATCATTAGATATGTTTCCTTGGTATGAGTATCGTCAAGAATTGAAGAGTATTACAAGAAAAATCAAGAAGAAATCTCAAATTTTGAATGAAAAATGCCTAGGAGATCACTATGTGCCACTTTGTGTAAAGAGACACTATATGGTAGAGAACAGGTTTCGAAGTGTATCAATGCATAAGATACGGTCTTATAGAAAAGGTATAAGGCATTCATGACCTGGGATCAGGGCATGTCAGAGCCCATCTCGCTTCATAGAAAGATTTAAAAGACAAATGCAATTCTGTTTTGCCAATTAGTTATTAATTTCTCCTACAAAGTCCAATTAAGGTTATTTAATATGCGATAAAAATATTAGAGTGGGATATATATATTAGTTTAGTATTTTGAGTTGTTTGAGAAATATAAACACGCTGGGGGTTATTTACTCTACTTGGGTTTTAATTTTCATTATAAAACATTCTTTTTATTTTAATTGGTTAGTTAATGGTATGATATTTTACTTAATTCTTATTTCTTATTTGTGGGATTGATAATCTATTTACCATTATATTATTGCAAAATAGTGTGTGCACTTACCTTCAATTGCAAAAGATATTTTGTCTGATAAAATTTAATAGTAAAAATTATTATAATAAAATTTTTACCCCTTCTCTTATAAGCTTGAATATAGTATAACATTTTAAATTTGTATATTATATTTTCTACCTTTTATGATTTGTTTGTCCTATTTGCTTATTTTCTTATGTTAATCATTATCTTAAAGTTAGGAATGGTAAAGATAATTAGTTTTGGTTTAACAATTCGATCAATCAAAGCCCTTTAACCATGAGGGGATATATCTTTTTCCTCACAACCAAAATTCTAAGCCAAGCTTGAGTCAAGAAGATCATAATTAAGAACTCTTGGCTGGTAACTAACAATTAAGCTAAAATTTTGTTGAATTACTTTCCCAATTACTTGCCTAACCCTTCGTTGCCTGATAAACATATTTGGTCCATCAACAAAAATAGATAATTCTCTAACTCCACCTGTTTTAAAATTATCAAACCTCACACTTCACACATTCCATGGTACAACATTGTTTGGAAAGGTTCTTCGATTCTTAAAGCATCTTTTATCGCATGGCAAGTAACTAGAAGAAGATTGACAAAATTAAAGGGTCAATGATCAGCTTTGCACATTATGTTGCCTATAAGCTAAAACTACTGATCATCTTTACTTCTAATGCTACTATATAGCCTCAATTTAAGTCAGAATGCAACACACAATGGATCTTTTTGCCCAGTTGCTAATTGGGATAACATATTTATGTGGGCTAAAAAGCAATACCAAAATTGTGGAAAGACAAAAAATGTCTAGCCTGAATTGCTTTGTGTATGCAAATATGGATGGAAAGGAATCAAAGATTGTTCAATAATCGTAAAACTAAAAATCATGCCTTAGCTTACAGGATATACTATTGGAATAGAAAAATCATCATTGCTCACCAAGCTACTAAAAATATAAGCCACTCTCCTAAAAGAAGATGGAATCTTTAGTATCTTAGCTTCTTATTTCTAGTATCCTTATGGATAATAATTGTAAAGATAGACATAATCTTACTAAACTTGTTTGGCATAACCATGTAATGTCTCCCTTTGATGCCTTTTATGGCTTCTAAATGAATTATGTTAGGTGTCGATTCCGGAACCCAACTCTTGCTTTGATACCATAACTGTTGAACCTCGCTTCTGGAGCCTAACTTTCGGAGTCATAAAACATGTGCTTGTACTTGTTACTATGTATGTTATTCCAATTAACGCTCATTAGTCATCCTCGATTCATCTTCATTCTCTGATACCGTAAGTGTTGGGCCCTATTTTTCGAATCATTCTTATACTGAAGCAAATATTCTATACTCAACTTTCATCTAGATTTTGAACATCTTAGAGGCTAAATTAGAATTTGACCTTTTCATATAATTTGTAAACCTACGTCTCTAGTTTACTCCACATTAGAAATCATCTCGGTTGGAACCCTACAGATCTAGATATATTCAAAATGCCGAAGCATGTTTAGTAAAATAACATCAGTTTATACTATTCCAACAGATTCCTTTACTTTCCTTTAATCAAAACCTTTTTCAATCAATTTGGAATGCTGTCAATTTTGTGGAGAGATAGTACAATGTGTTTTGGAATCTAGTCCTTCAAGAATCACTTCATTTGGAGGTTGGATAACAAAGATTGTCCGCAGGAAATCAAACAAGGTTCCGTCCTCATCATATTGAACATGTTCGGGACACATAGCATAACTTGCTCTAGAGATATCAGATTAAGGTCATTCTTCAAGGGATCGAAAGAGGACGTCAATATCTACATCTTTCATGAAGACATTGAAGTGAGATTTTGTCATCTAAAGTATCAGAATTGGATTAGATGATACAAGATTAATAGTGATCAAAAGAAGGTTATGAACAGTACAAAAAAGATATCTTGCAATTGGCATAACTTTCTCTAGAGACATCAGATTAAAGTGTTATATAGATGGTTTGAAAGAGAACTTCAAGATCTACAACTTTTATGAAGACCTCAAAGAAAAATTTGATTGTCTACAAAGTAAAAAATGTGATAGATGATAGGATCAGATGGACAGTGCACCAGACGATATGACATCATCTCTAGACGATACGTCATCACCAGATGAAGCGTCGTCTGGTCACCAGACGATACGTTCTCACTATGAGAAGCATCCTCACCAGACGAAACATCCTCACTAGAAAATACGTCATCACCAGACAAAGCATCCTCACTAGATGAAGTGTCATCACTAGACGATATGTCATCACCAGACGAAGCGTCCTCACCAGACGACATGTCATCATTAGACGATAGTCATCACCAGACGATACGTCCTATACTCCTAAACATCTTCACTTATAAGGACCATAACTTTTGACTCTGATATCCAAAAATTTCATACTTTATAGTGTTGGAAATCTAGAAAGACAAGCTACAACTTCCATAAAGATAACTTATCAAATTCATCCTAGATCAATCCAGATTTTCCCTTGAACTCAGAACACGAAGTTTTCCCTTATGAAAGACTTGAAATTTTGCACTATGCAAACTTGGAATGTTCTCAGCATAACCATTCAACTACCAAAATGACTTTATAAGACTCTCAAATCTCAACTCATTTGTCTCATCACCTTTAACTACATTTGATCAGTTATAATTCCTATCTTCCTTTCCGTAACGTCTCATTTGTGCATGCAGATATATATATCAATGATTTATGTTCTAAAATTATCAACTCAAGTTGATTACTTCTTCACGAATATCTAATTTTAACTCACATCATCCATACACCATTCATCATTTCATTAACATCAAAAGAATAAAGTTTTACAAATCTTTAATGGCATTCTAAGCCACATTACATCATCATCTCAAAATCTCAAATTATAACAATTCCTTGAACAAACAAACTTTTTGTTTCCCCAAAATCAACTCAAACTACAAAATAAACAAATTTGGAGAAACGCCCTTAGGCTTTTGATCACTTGGTCTCTTAGTTATCAACTGAAGTTGGGATAAAAGGGGGTGAACTTGAAAGCTCGTGAGTAACAAGTTTATAACAAAGAATAAGCAAAATCATGGAAATGTTTATTTGTCTTATAAAAGTCATAGTGAATTTATAAAACGCTTTGTTATCAAATTCTTAGTCAATTTCACAATCTTTTTGCTCAAAACTTATAGTTAACAATGTCCTCACCTCAACGTAGCAAAGTACATTTAACCATCACTGTAGAACACTCAAGTTATGCAACAAACTTGACAATTTAATGATGCAATGTATAAACAAATGGCTCGAGAGTTTTGTGGAACGAAACAAAGAAATTGAAGTTTACACCATAAACAAAACGAATCCGATTTTTCAGGATCTTGTGACCTCAAACAGACAGCCGGGAGAAGGGTATGGGTCAACGTGCACGTGAATAACGAAACGGGTTCCTCTCTTGCCTAAACGAAAGCACATATTCATGCTCAAATCATTTGCTCATGTGTTCACACTTTCATGCTTTCACATCTTTTCATTCATACAAAATACCATGACATGTTTCAAGGCATAATATGAGTATTTCAAAACCATTTTTCATTTTATAATCAAAATTCATGCACCAACATGTAGCAATTTCTTAGATTACTCAAAACATTAAAAGCAATATTTATAAAGTAATTGAAATCATTTTACTTTCTTTATTTGTAAAAAAGTTAATGGCTCATAACCCTATTATAAACATGTAACCTACCTTAATTTCCTTGCTTAAAGACTTGCTCAAAATGCCTCTTCTCTTATTCCTCTTGCCTCTTTGATCCCTTTTATACAATAAAAAAATCTCACTCAATAGGGTTTTCAATTGAAAATTTCACAAAGCACAATCACTAAAATTGGTGCTAGAATACTTAAACCCTTGATTTTTCTAAACTCCATGAACTAAAATCTTTCCAAATTCTCAAAAGATTTAGGTGATCTTACCTTGGTTCTTCACCAAATGTAGAGATCCTTAGCTCAAATTGAAGCTCTTCTCTTCTTCTACCTTTTTGTCTTCTTGAATCACATCAAAATCTCTCTCAAAAACTACAGAATAAAGAAACCCTAGCTCAACTCTCTTCTTTTCTCTTAACCACCGAAATATCTTTTCTTTCTTTCTTTGATTTGTTATTTCTCTTCCTCTCTCCCAATTCATGTTTTTTCTTCTTCTTTTTAAACAAGACCACATTTTGGTCTTGTCCTTTCAAAAATACCCCTCCTCTCCTTTTGACTTCCCATTTTGCCCCTTCTTTCATTTACCTCTTAACTCCGTTAATCTTCTTAAACACTTTATTAACTCTAACTTAATTCAAATCTTTCCATCTAATTTCAAATATCTATTTATGCCCATCAAATTAATGACTTAATTCTAAAAAATAGTGAAACAAATAAATCAATAATAATTGAAAAAAATTGGGGTCTGACAAATTATTTTAATTTTAAAAAATAGGTTTTACAACCATTCTCAATAATCATTTTTATCCCTTAACCCAAGGTATCTTTTATTATGAGAATTTGGTTTAGAGATTAAGATTTTGAAGGTTTAGTTTTAATCCTCCTAATCCACAAATTTTTTATTATATAAGAATAAATCCATTTTACCTAGATGGATTGAGAGCCACTAAACAACATTCACAACCTTTATGATAAAGGCACCTTATTAGTGATCTTGGTCAATTGATACCTAACCCTCCATCTTTAATAAATGAGCAAACCTTAAATTGATTCACTCTAAATCCCAAGTGATTTGCAATGGTTCCAGTCTAAAGCAATTTCTTTAGTATCTCTTATGCATTTCTAATGTAAGAAGAGGTAATAGGAATGTGAATATGTAAGTTGTTAAAGATAGTATTCATAGTTGGATAATTCTAAAAATTGTTTTTGCTATTTATGTTAAGATCATGTTATCATATTAGAGGCATTAAAATTTAAAGGCACTTAGATTTAACCAATTTTTAACCCTATTTTTCTTTAATTAGTTCCTACCCAGTTTTATCCTTTAAGAGTAACTAATTTTGGGATATAACTTTTTTTTTGAATGATAATAGCCATATTTTTAGCCAATTACCTTATTCTTCATGAAAACTTTTCATCTATTTTTGAATTTTGAAGGATTTGCATCAAATTGACTGCTTAAAACTTAGATTTTATTAAATAATTTTAAAGACAAGGTTTGTTGTGCTTATGATTGCTAGTGCATATTAATATTTAAATTTCTTTTCTTAATTGCAGTATTAGCAAGGGGGATATATATAATGGATTCTCATGTTTTAGTTCTTCTTTTAAGTCCTTGGATATGTTTTTCTATTTTTATAAATTAAACTTTTTTGGCACTTAGGTGGGATGAAACTTGGGATGGATTTATGATTTGATTATTTATTTAATGCAATTTAATTTTGATTGAACTATATGTTTTATTTTTCTTGAATTAATATCTTTGGATATTGATTCATGTATCATTCATATATTTGAGATTGAAATATCCTTTGTATGAATAGATTTAGCATGATTAAAAGTAGTTGCATGCAAACCCAAAAATATAATGACATGAATCTTCCAAATTAGGTTCAAACCTAATAACAAAAATCAGATAGCGAATAAAGAAATCTTAGGGGTTTTAATTAAAAAGAGATTTTAGTTAATCATCAAACGATTGGTGACGATAATCTTAAGAAAGATTTTAACGTAAGATAAAATTTCTATTGGCTGATAATCTTTAGTTAAATTACATGATAAAGAGTTAGGAACATAAGAAATCGTAAGTAGATTCGTTACATAGGTATTACCTATTTGATTTGGTTAATTTTTTTAGTGATTTGTATTCTAGGTGATTATTTGTGTTGAACCTTGGTTTGGTTTTACATTTTAAATTAAATCATCATCTTTTTTATTGGTTAGATATTTAGAAAAAAGGTACCGACTAGTACTTGTAGTCCTTGTGAGATCGACACTCAATATTCACCATCAATATACTATAGTTCAATAGGTGCACTCGCCTTTGTAGATCTATATATTAGGAAAATTGCATGCGATTACTTATATTTATGTCATAGGAAAGGTAAGCCTTTTATCTATAAAAAAGCCTATCAAAGTAGTGACCAATCTAGTTGCTCATCATTGTGTAGTCTCAAAAGTGACTTTAGTTTAAAAGGAAGAGACAGGAGAAGAAGGAAGGACTATAAGTTTATTAAAGGTGGATGAATCACCAAAAACTTGGCTATAAATTTTCCTCAGCTCTACTGGCAAGGATTTAGAAAGATTTTGGGTTTATGGTGTTTGCAAACATTTTGTGGAAATGCTAGGACTAGAATGCATATTTTGAGCAATCACCTCAACTGCAAGATGTGATTCCATCAGTGAGAGAAAGGAGGAAAAAATTAGAAAAGAATGAGTCAAATATAAACTAAAGAAGAGTCAAAAGGAAGGAAAAGAGTCAAGAGAGTATCCTGAGGTGAGTCAAAAGATGAGAGAAAAGCATCTTATTCCTTTCCCAAAAAGGAAAGGAACTCAACTTTGAGATAGTGGCAAGAAGAAAATTGCACCTTTAATAATAGAAAGTAAAAGAATTGAAAAATTAAAGGGTGTAAAGAAAATTTTAAAAAGTGATTTTAGCATATTAATAGAGTTTGTCTTTTTACAAGTCCTACACCTGTCTCTAAAGTTATAGATTGAGAAATCATGAACTATAATATCAGTAATCAATGTAATTTATGTATTTTAAAGGGAATGAAATAATCAAAGACAAAATAAATTACGAGTTCCCATGTTAGTTGTGGTCTCACAAACTACAAGTAGGACAACTCGTTGGAAACCGAATGTGATTGAATTATGAGTGCAGTGAAAAATAAAATTTTTTAAGATTTTCAATCGAATCCTGATAATTGAATAATTTGAATAATTAAATCTAATCATAAAATAAGAAATCGTACTTGATTCAAATTTTCTATTGAATTCCTTTCGAAATTTTTTTGATTTATCAGCCGCAAGCTATTCACACGTTCAGCCTTTAACAATATTCACATAGCAATTTCGTAACTGTTGAGAAAAAATCAGGAGCGTTAGCTCCCTTATTCTAATTCCCTAATTATAGGAAAGGAATAATATTTTTAATTTTTATTAAAATTAAATACCTTAATTATAATCAAAATCAAACTTTGATTCTAATTAATTTAATGTTAATAAATCAAATATCTCATATTTAATCTCTAAAGTTTCTTAAATTTTATAATTAAATATGAGATATTTGATTTATTAACATTAAATTAATTATAATCAAAGTTTGACTTTGATTATAATTAAGGTATTTAATTTTAATAAAATTAAAATATTATATTAAATAAATTTCAATTTAAATTAAATACATTAATTATAATTAAAGTCTAACTCTAATCATAATTAATTTAACATTAATAAAATCAAATACCTCATATTTGATTCTTAAAGTTTCTCAAGCTTTATAATTAAGTTCAACTTAATTGAAATTAGATTTTCTTTTTAAATTGTTCTATATGTGTGACTCGTTTAGGTTCCTAATATGTTAGCAATGATTATAAATTATAATTTTAATTCATAATTAAAATCAAATAAACTAAAATTTCTTTTAGTTTATTTTAATTCTCAATTGAACAATTTATAATAATAGATTAAGATTGACGTCTAGTTATATATCATGACCACCCAAATATGAATATGTCAAAATAGTTTGAATTATCATGAGAAAACTGAAAAAAACATCAAAATCAAAAAACTCATAATAACATCAAAATCGGTAATTTCCACATGAGATACTTTAGTATTCTCAAATCTAAAGATTGATTATACAACTATCATTATAAGAAAATCCATAAACACATAAGTAATATTCCATTTGGGAACCTCATAACCAAATCAGTTCAGTGAACTTATTTTCTAATAAGCACTCATACATTAGTTTCAATATCTCTATACTTTAATTCATGAGATCAATTACTTTCTTCATAAGAAACAAGCATAATGTATGTTAGTTTTATCATTTCATCCTTATTTTATCTTGATAAAACTACAACTAGGGACATTTTAAGGAATAAAACAAAATGTAAATTAAATATCATAATTATGATCTAATCATAATTTTGATTACATAGTAATTATTTTAGAAATTTTACCTTTAGTATTAAAACATCAAATATAATTAACATAATACATAAAGATAAAAATGTATTTTATTAATTAAATAATAATATCATACATTAAATTATAAGTGATTGCAAGGGCATAAATTAACAGAATTTAAAATTGGTTCTTAAGGTGAGAACAGAGTATGGAGTCCATAATGTATCGCATTATATGAACTTCAAAGCGACATCTGCATGCCAGTCTAGCTACGTTCGTTCTTTGTAACTGAAAGGGAAAATAAGTTTGCTAGTTTTGCTGCCGCACATTTTGTTTATTCACTTGTTTTTATTCAGATCAGTTGGGCCAGTGTTACTTCTTTAGAGACACAAATTAAATATTCTCTCCCTGAAATTCCATTCCTGTTTTGACTTTAAACAAGAATGTTAAGACAATGTAAACATAAATAGAATCGGAACTGTTGGATTAATCAAGAACTTTAAATCAGTGCCATCATAAACAGGGAAAATGATTGATTAAGTACTTGAAAATACATTCAATCACTGGAGATTTTTACATCTACGACGAAACCGTACTCGACACATTCGAATCTTCCAACAAACTAGGATTGAAGCAGTCCAGGTAATCAAACATTAGAAATAAAAGCTCCTATATACACCTACTACTTTTATTATATAATTAAGAAGATAGGAATGGTACGTTCATCCATGTTTACATGAGACAGCAGGCATTTACGTTGTCATCATTGAACATGTTACTCACCTTGTCATCTCCCCGGTGGCTAACAGGGATGTTGCCATGCCTGTCACCTACATTATAGCCATGTCTATAGTAATTGTAACTCTCTTTGAATTCATTGGTCGTGTCTTTCCAATAATTGTTCGCAGATGTGAAGTACAACGGCGGATTCGGATACGGCCAGAACTCAGCCCTTTTCCCAGCCCTCCTCACTGCTTTCAGAACCTTGTTGCGATCAACATACCCTACTACTGTTACCTTTTCCAGTGGCAAGTCTACTTCCACCGAATCAACACCTATTTTTTTTTTGAAAAAAAAGAAAAGACCATATGCCGGAAGTAAATAACAAAAAATTATTTACGTTTGGTCCTAAAATTACCAAGTAATTGAACTTGTTACCTACTAATTATTGAGGGAAACAAATAAGTGGGCAAATCCATTTTGTGGTAAACTTAATCCAGTGGAATAGAGGAAATAGATTCCAAGTCTTTTAAAATGTTTGGGCAAAGAAAATTAAAAGAAAACATAATATACCTCTAAGCTTGTGAATAGCATTCCTCACTACTCTTTCGCACCCTGTGCAGCACATCCTGACCTTGAGCTCCACGGTCTATAAAGTTAACACGCCAATTAAGATTCTTATATCACAAGTAAGGAAGGTCTGATGTCGACGTAAAATTTTTTGTAAAGCCCTGGGTAGGCCATATGTTTACGGTTTGTCTGAGACAAATCGGGTTTGAACTGTTGGAAATTTTTTTTTTTTAAATCAAGTTTGGGATCCGACTAAATTCTTTTAAGTTTGAACCGAAAATCACAAATACCATCCTAATCACAAGAGAATCCCCGTAAGAAGCATGACTGTATGTATCTTTCTCTATAGCTTCTTCCTTCGTTTTGATTTAAGTGCAGCTACAAATTAAATTAATGTTATCCCTAATCACAAGGGCCCCACAAGCATGAGTGTATATTTTTTTTTTTTGGGTATCATTTAGTCCTTCCTTCGGGGATAAGATCTTCTGTCAAATATTATCCTGTCTTATTTTGTTTTATAAAATCTCAGTCATTTATTTTACGGAACCTTTGTAGGACCTACGCGAAACTTATATGAAACTAATATAAATAAATATTAAGATTCATTGGACATAATAAAATACCGTAATATTAGACATAAGATCTTTCTTCACCTTTGGTGCTTTTTACGCAGTTTTGGGAAACCAAAGACACTAGGGAAAAGATAAGACATTGTTTGTAGACTTTAAACTAGTTGTCAAGGAATCTTAGGCATTAAGTAAAGGCTTTGGAAAAAGGTGGAATTTCCAGTATTCCGAATTTTTAACAGACACGAACGGTACGCGTGGTTTTCATAGGAATTTAATAATATGTTTTTTTTTTCATAAGATGAAACTTTGGCCTATAAAAGTCTGAAAATATCAATTCCAAGAGTAAAATCATTTGCATCACATAGAAACAATATATATGATGCGTACTAAGAAGGGAAAAGGAAAGAGGCCTAACCGAAAACTTAGAAGTCATAAAACATATAGGTGATTAAAAAGGGATCTAGCTAATTATATACAAGATGACGCGAATGCTCCGAACTAGTAACATGTATACTCTTTCTTCAGTCTTAAGTTGAAGAGATTAACAACAGCAATTCACATCAACTCCAACTATAACTATATATCAAATAGTTATTTATTTGATATGATTCATTTGCCTCCGCGGCAACCATAACATGTACAAAATTCCAATTTAGCGTTGACAAATTCCTTTTAAGATGATCTCCCTTAGCCTCTTATCAATAGTAGTCTTAATACAAGAGGGTACGTGTCTGTCCTATCATTATGAGCATGCATAAATAAATTAATTAAAATGGACAAGGCAATATATATATATATAAACACTATCCTCGATGCAGGCTACGTCACCTTTTGTTAGGTTTTTTATAGAGGAAACTGAAAATCCCGACAAAATGTGGGGACAAGAACAACCTTAAACCATCTATGTTTCAAAAATTTTTGTTTGGATTCTTTCATTTCGTTATCTACTTGTTACAAGCACACATAGCAGGTCCAGGAGTTATGAACTTACGATTGATGGAGAATGTTCAATTTAAGGCCAAGGAAGATACCTAGGTTGATCAAAGAAAAAAGGAAACAAAAACTTATCGAATTAACTTGCATGAAAGCGAACCTGCAAAGAAAGTGGTCGACTCTTGGGCATGTTGTAGTTGAAGTTTTTGGTGCTTTTGTGGTCGTCTCGAAAGTAAAAGTAACAGTACGTGATGGCGGATATGATAGACTTAAACGCTCTCCGGAAGATGATAGCCATGGGGATTATGGGGTTGGTTTAAATATATAAAGCGACGGAAAAGCAGTGGAGAGAGCAAAATGCAATTGAGAAACAAGCCCAGTTCTAGAAGATATTCCTTGATGGCAATGGTATTCCAAGTTCCATTCTCCTAATCTGTAATATATTCCAATGCTGTCTGTCTAATCCTATTCCAAGTGATCAACGTTTTCTTGTGCTTAAATTCAATGGACTTTGGGACCCAAAATAATTTAACCTTTTGGTGGGGGAATGGTATCGAATAGACTATCACATACATACGCTAGCTAATGTTTGTTATATATAATATACCCATATACATATATATTGTTGGTCAAGCTTGCTAATAACATGGTTGCTGACACTAGCAAAACGAATATCATGTGTCGTGACATATGGATGTGCTTAAGGAAGGAAAGAAAGATGGGGTTTGATGCAAAGTGAAGATATATTCTTGGAAATCTTCTTTTTCCACCATCTCTGAAGCAACATGCACCATCTAATCTATCCACGTAATACATCACAAAGCTATATATATTCCCCCGTATTCCTATTTGTTACACTTTCAAAGCAATACAAATACACCCCATCTATATTTCTATTATATGCCCATCTCTTTCTTCTTCCCCCCTTCGTTTCGATAATCAAGCCTTGGGAGAAGCGGAAACTAACGGTTGTTTCTTCACTTACACTACCTGAAGGATAGATCGTTGTATCACACGCCTGGCCCATCTTGACAATTGAGCACCACTTCTACTCACATCCACTAAATACTAACCAGTTACGGTAATATTCTCTCACTTTATAAAACATGCTAATGGATTTAAATTATAAAAGTTTGACAGAAGAATATTAGCAAATTCTGTATACTTTGCACTATGTCTGAGCACATAGCTAAATAAATATAGAATTGGAACATGCTCGTATGTTTGAATTTATATATGTTCTAGTTGGAACCAGGTATGAAAATTAGAGAGATGAAAAACTTGCCACTTAATTTATTCAGTTCAGGTTTTAGATAACATGATAAGTAAGCATGTGAGAAAAACTAAAAAGAAATAAAAACTCTGTAAGAATTAGTGTTTTTAATCAGTTTGGCTTATATCTGGAAGGCATAATTCCCTAGTGACCTAGTTGAGCTTATGCTTTTTATTCTTTTGTTTACCTATCTATCTTCGGTAAACAAGTATATTTGATAACCATTATGTTTTCAAATATTAATTGTAAAAATTAATATTTATTTTATTACTAATTAAATAATATTATGCATTTAATTGATATTAATTGTAATTAGTTAGAAATATTTTATATTATATTTATTTTAAATACAAAATTTATAAAATAAAAAATCTTCAAATTGAAAATTAGATTTACAATATTAAGTTTCCATATACTTAAGAATCATTTTTTGAGTTTCAAATTTGTCTTCCTCTAACTCTATAATCATGTTGCATAGAGGAGCTTACATAGCACAAATAACCAATGTTCTTGACGCATTGTGTTGGACCCCTACCCTATAATACTTTTTATTTGCTTCATTCCTTGTCTCCCTTGTTTCAATTTGCTTCTTCTTCCTTACCGTAACCCAACAAATTGTGATACCTCACTTATTACCCTTTTGTCCGTCCCAACTCTCTAGATTATCCTCATCCTGTCTTACTCCTTTGGTTCCTACAAGTTATGTTGGTTCCCTTCTCCTTCTCTGCCTATACTTACACTACAAGAATAACATACTATTCGCGACGTTTTTTGGGTAAAACGTCACGAAATGTTCAAACTTTTTGCGACGTTTAAAAAACATCACAAAATGTTCTCGCTTTCTGCGACGTTTTATTCATAAAACGTCGCGAAATAAAAACCGCGACGTTTTGTTGAAGAAAACGTCATGAAAAGTTGAAAGCTTAATTAAACATTCGAGACTCTTCGTTACTTTCGTTCCCTTATCTTCTCATTTCAAAGCCGAAACCAAAACCCACTCGTCACCGCTGCTTCTGTGTCACACCCAGACGCTTAAAACTCAACCTTTCTCCCTTCGTTTCTTCTACTCTCTCTCTCTCAAACTGAAGACCCACTTCTCGTCATTTGTTCCCTTTGTTACCCAGACATCGGATTGGGCCCAGCAAGAGGAAGACAACAATACTACCATTACATTGTCTGACACTGAGCAAGACGACCCGTCGTGGGGAAAGCAAGAGAGTGGCTATATTGAAGCAACTGGAGCATCCGACTGGGAAGGTGAGGGAGAGGATTCAGTTACTGAGGCCATTGGAGGTGAAGGAGAGAGTGAAGAAGATGGTGACGAAGCTTTTGAGCTGCCGCCAGAGGATGCCAAAATCTTTGTTGGGAATTTGCCTTATAATGTTGTATGTTATTTGAGAAAGCTGGAACTATTGAGATTGCTGAAGTTAGCTATTTCCATGTGTTAATTAAGTATTAAGTTTGTTCTCAGAGATTTAAGGAGTTCTGGATTTGTTTTGCGCTCAGTCGAATTTTGCTATTGGCGTTTGGGCGTCTCTTCAGTTCAAGTGGATCTAGCTCGAGAATCCTTCAATCGTCGTCACGATTGAGCGACTTTTGTTTGGTTGTCTTCCATTCATTGCTTCGACTCTTTTCACCTGGGCCACAATCTCAGCCATTGGTATGCACAATGCCGCTTACTATTTCATGACTTTTAATTGCTTTTTCTATTGGCTCTTTGGAATTTCTTGTGCGTCTTTATTCGAAGCTAAACAGGCAATCCTACACTGTCGCAATTGTGTCTGTCAAAATCTTACCAATTCGGGAATTTTCTTTCATGTACTTGCTCAATTCCATTACCTTTTTCCTGAATTATTCCTTGCTTTCCTTCTTCAGTTTTCATGTCTGTGTTTATAATCATGCCCGAAAAAGAGCAGATATTATAACTATTTTGGCTTTTGAAGTTGTCTTTACAATCATGTATTTCTGAAGTTGCAGTCATAATCCATTTCGCTCAGGTGGAACTATTGTATTGTTGAGCACTCAAGTTTTTACTGACTAGGCGGTTTGGCTTAATTCAATGTAGCGTGAAATGGTTAAAGGTTCATCTTCTTGACATAATATGCATGGTTTGCTATCGTCTGTTTATTGAACATAGAGAACCTCTGACTCTTGTCTCTACTATGCAGGGATGGAGTGTTCTAATGCTCATAATATATCATGTTGCAGTGTATAGAGGGATTCATTGCTTACATTTTAAGGTGTTGTGATCTTGATATATACAAACAATCAAGAGGCCTTGAAGATCCTGAACTTCTTGCTAGGGAGACAGTTTTTTCTTACGCCACTACCCTCTGTTTTAGAAATTGGAATCCAACTTGCTGATCCCCTTGCATCCAGCACATGGAAAGAGGTAATGAGTGGTGTATATTGGTTTCTTAAGATAAGCATTTATGTAGTAGTTAAGTGATAGTTATTCAGTTATCCTTTTGCCATGAAGTGTAAAATCAAATTTAAGAGAGGACTCAAATATGAGATAGGTTTTTCCAAAAGATACCCTGATTACACCAGTGCAGTGCAAGGCAATAGTGAGGCAGTTCAAAACAGAGACCGAGTTTACAGTCACTCAAGCTATTTCTGCTCAGGTGTGCTTTCTTACCATTTTTGGAGTTGAGATTATGCTGTGATTGATAGATGTAGCCATGCAAATCTTTAAATATTGTTTTGAGAGAGAATATATTCAAAATGGTTGGAGTTTAGAACTTAGGTATGATCATTGCACCTGAGACCACTGAGTTTGTAAAAGTGAGCTTTGAAGTGTGCTTTGATCTGTATTATTGCTTAAATCTTAATGTGGATTTTGATGCATGGGTGTTGGCTATCAGTAATGCCTCTCAATTTTAGCATGTATTATTTATTTCCAAGTTTTAAAACATTCTTTAATTGTGATGCCAGAAATTTGTTACTGCTTAAAAAGTTGCGTAATCCTCTCAAAAAAAAAATTGTGGACAAACTCATGGGCTCAAAAGGAAAAAATATAGAAGTTGCGTAATCCTCTTGTGCACCTTTTTCCCAACTTTGATTTGTATGTTCCCTGTCTTTCTACCCGCTTGTCTTTTTGGTATTAAATACCTATTTATAATCACAATTATTGAATCAAGCTGGTGCACTATCACGATCAACGAGTCCCACATATATACACGAGCCGGCTTGATGTGAAAATCTTCTTTAAAAAATATATTAACATGTTCTTATGATAGGAGCTTCATTATTCATGAAAGGGATGTATGAACTGAGGGACGAGCTGCTGTTTTCTTTTCATGGATCTTTGTGCAGTATAAAGTATCTTGAAGATCTTGAGTTCAAATTCTCGTAATAATTTCTAGAGATTTGGTTTTCTAATGCTGAGAGATTGCGTTGATCCTTGACTTAACTTTAATTTACCTCAATGAATATATAATTGACATAAAAAATATATATATGAAAATTCACTCTATCACAAATAATTGTACTTTATAACTTTTTAATAAATCTCATAACAAATTCTCTCTACCCATCGTTCTTCTTTCTCCATTGATTTCATTGTCATTGTTTAAAGTTCTTTCAAATTTCATATGGTCAGGATCTGAATCTCTGTCAATTTTATTTATTCGTTCATTTTGATTGTTGGCTTGATTCTCAATCAATCAAGCCAAAATTACAACTACAAGGAGATAATGAGAGCAACTTTGGAGTCGTGTATAGCTTGAAGAAGCGCAGTGCTGATTTCCTCCCCTGTTCGAAGTTGATAGTCTACAAAAGTCTTGAGGCCATTGCGAGAAAGAGCCTCTTCAAGATGACAGACGAATTTATGACGAGTGTCTTCACCTCTGAAGCTGATAAAGACATGGTGTTTCCACTGATGGGTGGCCATGGGAGTGAAAGAATCAATTGAAAAAGAAATCGGTGAAGGTGAAGGAGAGTAAGTTGCAAACAACAGAAGTAGACACTGGATGAGTTTGGTTTGGTGTGCTTTAAAATATGTCATTTGGGTGCAGCTGACTAGAAAGTATATGGAAGTTTCGTTAGAAAATAACCAGAAGTTACGCTGGCGACTTTTTTTATAAATCTTTTTCCATACCTGTTGCCTTGTCATTGGCAGACAAAGATTTTAAGTAAATTTGTATTTAGAGAGAAAATATAAATAAACTTGTATTAAGGCATGGTATTCCTTGTTAATTGTGTGGTTAAATGAGGAATCATCGTTGCATTACAAATAGTGTATTATAACATGTTTATGAATTATAATTAGTGTATTTTGATATTAATTAGTGTATTATAATATGTTTGCAAATTGCAATTAAATAATACATTGTTTGCAAGTATAAAGTTCTTGTGATACACAAATAATTATTAAAATTAATGATATACTAAAAAATTAAAAATTATTAAATAAATAAAATTTATAAATAATATTAAATAGTTATTAAATATATAAGATTTTAAAAATTTATTATTTAAAATAATTATTAAAATTTAAAATTATTAAATTAATATAATTTTTAAAAAATAGAAAAATAATAAAAATAATAATAATAACGTCACGGAAGACATTTCGCGACGTTTTTAAAAACGTCGCAGAAGACAATCAGCGACGTTTAAAAATAAACGTCACGGATTCCTTCACATTCTGTGACGTTTTAAAAACGTCGCTGAAACTCTAACAATCCGCGACGTTTTCCTAAAACGTCGCGGATTGTCCAACTTTTTTGTGACGTTTTTCAAAATGTCACGGAATGTCGGCGTTTTCTGTGATGTTTTTCACAAAATGTCGCGGAAAACATTTACCTACACTACATTCCGCGATGTTTTTTGTGATGTTTTTTAAAACGTCGCAAATGCTCTTCTGTGACGTTTTTAGGACCTTTTGTGACGTTTTTAAAACGACGCAAAAGGGCTTGTTTTCTTGTAGTGTTACTCTTCGGATACTTTTAGGTACAATTTAGTCTTTTTCGCTAACTAAATTTCCCACCCTTTTTTGGTTAATGTTTTAGGTAGCTATTTTTTAATTTACCCCTGACTTAGTTTGCTCTATTATTTTTTAAGTCTATGGATGTCAAAGTAGTGGAAAACAACTTGAATATCTAAGACCAGTTTACCATTCCAACTTTCCATATAAGCAAACCTCAACTAGAGAGGTCATAAGCATGGGCAAGGCTAAAAAACTAAAGGAAGCTTATTTCAGAGTTACTAACATCTAGATGAATTGAAGAAAAATTATAAGGGGAACTTTTGATACTTCTATGCACAATTGTCCCCTACCTCTAACAGTAGAAGAGGTATAGTGATACCGGACCTCCTTTTGAGAAAAGTTTGCCGCGGCTAACTTAAAAGATTTCCTCTTTTGAAAAGTTCACCGTGGTCAACTTGCAGGAATTCATGAAGAATTTTCCTCTCGAGGAGTGTGATATGTGTACATTGCTTGATATAGAGAAGCAATTGGAATGTCAACATCTAGATGTTGCCAAAACTTCGAGGCAATAGCTTCAGGAGCAATCTGTGAATAACTTAGATGGTTTCACTTTAGAATATGTGTTATATGATGATATGAGTGTGATTTAATTATATTGATACTAGACAATGAAGGCCTGAAACTTGATGCAAGATTGTGATATTGAAGTACTACTTGCATGAGAATGTGATATAATAAATGTTTCTCAACAATGATGTTGAATGTTAGACCTTGGGCCCGATGATAAATGTGATTTGAATTTGAATGTGCAAGCATGCAATTGATTAAGAATATGATATGTGAAGCATTTCAATACATGAATTCATGTAAGATAAAGGAAGTTGTGACCAGAGTCACCGGTATAAAGAGGGATGGTTATGTACAGTCCGAAAATAGAAGAGGTATAGTGCAGAGTCAATTCCCCCTTGTGAGCATCGTGGGAAGAAATACAGTGGTGAATGCTGGACTTTATTAGGAGTTTATTTCCGATGTGGCTCTCTAGAGCACAAAATCTGAGATTGTCTTGTTGTTACTGAAACCCAGTTTGGTGTGAGTGGGAGATCTATGGGTGAAGCTACTATCCAGCAGAGCCGAGGTTGTGGGTCCGGACAAAGGAGTCATGGTAGAGGCATACTAAGCTCTGGGATTCCTTTTGTTAGGACTGAGGTGCAGAGCAGCAAATCGTAGTCTCAGGCCCGAGCATATACCATGACCGTACAGGAGGCACAAGATTCTCAAGATGTCATTGTAGGTGAGCTACTTATTTATGATCATGGAGCATTTGAATTGGTAGATCTAGGATCTACGCATTCTTTTATTGCACTACAACTAGAATCTAGGCTGCATTGTGATAGGGAGTTATTACAGTATAGATTAGAGGTAGGTACACCAATAGGTAGTACGATAGTTATAGGAGAGGTCTGCAAGAGATGCTTGATTAGGATTGATCAAGTATAATTGGAGGCAGACTTGATTATACTACAACTGAGAGAGATAGATATTATCCTAGGCATAGATTGGTTCATTGCTCATAGGGATATCATGAACTACTATACCAAGAAGGTAGTACTAGAATCTCCTAGTCAGCTGAGAGTAGTTTTTAGAGGAATTAATCAAGCAGTGTCAGTCAAGTTGATATCATTTGTGAGTGCATTGAAGTTGATGCAAGGAGGATGTGAGGTTTATTTGGCCCACATCATTGATACTAAAATTGAGCAGAATGTGTAGGACATTCCTGTAGTTAGGAAATTCCTACATGTGTTTCTCGTTGAATTACCTAGCTTACGTCTAGATCAAGAAACAGAGTTCACAACTGATCTAGTTCTAAGTGTTTCTCCTACATCTATTCCTCCATATAGGATGACACCTATAAAACTGAGGGAGTTGAAGACTCAGCTATAGGAGTTGCTAGAAAAGGATTTTATTAGACCCAATGTTTCATCTTGGGGAGCTCCAGTTTTGTTTGTAAAGAAGAAAGATGAGACTTTAAGGTTATGCATCAATTATAGGCAACTGAATCGGGCGATAGTGAAGAAAAAGTACCCATTGCCTAAAATTGATGATTTTCTTGATCAGTTGTAAGGAGCATAGGTATTCACTAAGCTGGATTTGAGATCGAGGTATCAGTTGAAGATAGCAGAGGTTGACATACCTAAAAGTGCATACAAGAGCAGTATTCACACTTCAAGTATTTAGTAATGTCGTTTGGGTTAACTAATGCCCCAGCAGCATTTATGGCCATGATAAATAAGGTATTTCAGCCCTTCCTGAACCGCTTTGTGATAGTGTTTATCGATGATATTTTGGTGTATTCAAAAAATAAAGAAGAGCATGCCAGACATTTGAGGGTAATATTGCAGATCATAACAGAGAAACAATTGTATGCCAAATTTAATAAGTGTAAATTTTGGCTGGATCAAGTAGTATTTTTAGGACATATAGTGACTGGACAAGGCATATAGGTAGATCCAAAGAAAATAGAGGCAGTGATGAATTAGGAAGCTCTGAGAAATGTGTCTAAAATGTGAAGCTTCCTGGGATTGGATGGATATTACTAGAGGTTTGTTGAGGGGTTATCCTTGATCTCAATCTCTCTGACAAAACTTCTGAGGAAGAATGTAATATTCAAATAGAACGAGGAATGTTAGAAGATCTTTGAGGAGCTGAAGCATCGGTTGATTACGACACCAGTGTTGACTATTCCATCGAGGACTGGAGGATATATGGTATATAATGGTGCTTCACATCAAGGATTGGGATGTGTGTTGATGTAGTATGGCAAGGTGATCACCTATGGATCGAGACAATTAAGGTCTCACGAGATTAACTATCCAGTACATGATTTAGAGCTTGCTGTAATTGTCTTTGCTTTAAAAATATGGAGACACTATTTGTATGAAGAGACGTTCCAGATTTATACCGATCATAAGAGTTTGAGGTATCTGTTAAGTCAGAAGGAATTAAATATGAGATAAAGGAGATGGATTGAGTTATTGAAGGATTATCACTGCATGATTGAGTACCACCCGGTGAAAGCTAATATAGTGGCTAATGCTTTGAGTAGGAAGTCAAATACTACTATAGCTCATATTCAGTTATTGAGGTTATCAAACTTGATTCATTTGAGAGCTCTGAATGTAGAGTTGAATATGAAGCAAGATGAGGCATTGCTTGCTACCTTAAAGTTGAGATCGGTGTTACATGATAGAATTAGAAGAGTACAAAATAACGATTCTAATATGGTGAAACTAATTAAGAAAACTAGGATGAATCCAGATTCTGAGTTCGAGTTAAGAGATGAGACATTGTGGTTGAAGCAGAGGTCATATGTAACATCCCATCACCGATGGGAAGGGTAAAATAGTAATTTGGAATAGTTTATGAGTGCTTAGAAATTCCTTGATATGTTCATGCATATACATGCACGTGAATAATGAATTTTGCATATGTAAATGACTGTACATGCATTCATGAAATTTCCCGGTCTTTTTGGTCATAAATGTAATTGATATGAAAAATGTGATTTATGTGCTTGAAAATTGTGTTGGAGTGGGTCATTGTGAGTTTTGAATTTTTGGAAAATTTTAAAAAGTGTTTTCTGAAATTTCGGGGTAATTTTTGGACTAGGAAAAATGCCAAGTGACAAAATAATGGTTTACCGGTAGTAAAAATTACTGTCTAATGACACTGAAAATTTAGATACATGAATTTAGGAATTATTGATTTGAGCCATTGGAATTTTGGAGAAAAATTGGAGTAGAAATTGAATTGTTTTTGGAAATGAAATAAAAGAGGGCCTAAGCATGTGACATGTGGCAAGTGACACTTGTCACTTGCCTAACATGCCACCATGTATGTTTGTTTAATAAAAAACCACTCATCTTCTGGTCATTCTTGATGCTTCTTCTTGTCTAAGGTGATTGGTGATTTTTGTGAGCTTTTCCTCCATCACTTTCATAGTCTACTTACTTCCTTACTCCTTTTGAAATTTTGACCATCCTTCTCACTCTCTTTCTATTTGCTTGCTCTTATTTGTTCATTAAAAGTCCAAACCTAAGCCTTGAAGGTTGATGATCATATATGGTGTTGGGAGGTAGAGAATTTGTGGTATTTTTGAAGAGTTGAAGAAGTGGAAGCTTAAGTAGGTAAGAATTGTGTTTTATATCATGAATTGTTGGTTAAAAGAATTAATTGTGATGTTATGTGAACTAATTTCATGGGAATTGTGTTTTGATTGTATGGGTATGAATTCTTGTTTGATTGAGGATGAATGATGTTGAAGGTGGTGTAGGTAAATAAGAGTTGTTTTAGATTGAATATAAGGATGTTAGATGAGTGTATAAAAAGGAAAATGATTGAGTGTGTGTTGATGCTATGTTGTAGGTTAATGTTCAAGTAGAGAATTTGACTTTGTTGTGGTTGAAATCTTGAGTGAATTGAGTGGTTATAGGTGAGGAAATGGTGTGGAAGAGGTAGGAGAAAGGGTAGGATGATAATCTGGAAAAATTGACTTGTGCACGTTTCAATGATTTTGCTATAACTTTTTATATGGTTATGCAATTGAGAGGAGGTTTGGCTTGAATTAAACTAGAGTTGTTTGGCTATAATTCTTGTGAAGGAAGTGATGTTTAAGTTTGGCTTAAAGAGTTCCAAATTTGGACTAAAATGTGAGAAAGGGGTGTAGGGATGAAAAGTAGCTCGAAAACTGCATTTAGTGATCTGAAACTTTGAGAATTTTTCTGGGTTGATTTAAGCAGATTTGCTAAAGGGGGCTTTCATAAAAGTCATAGCTTTTCTTGTTAGCTTTCTATCGCTACAAAGTATGACATTTTTCGATAACAGGGTTGAAAGTTATGATCTATTGACTTTAGGATGTAATCCAAAGATTAATGTGTTTTGTTTGTGAAAATGCCTATAAGTGTAGGTTTTGTGGATACTGTGCTTTGAGGCAAATTCTGGATTGTTATGGTTTGAATTGGATCAAGTAGCCTTATTGAAGGTTGTAGAGGAATGTCATAGCTTTTTAATGATGTATAATATGCCATCTTTGGATGTAAGAAGTGAAAGTTGTGAATGTTTGAAATGTGAATATGGTTTAGGTGATATTTAACAATATTTAACAGGGCAGCCACAATCATGTGAGAATTTGACCTAGTTAGACGTATAATTTGCTTCTAAGTTCTTCATGAGCATTGTAGAATGTGTTCTTATCTTTTCATTGATATAAAGCTTGGAGTTTTTGGCCAATGTAATAGGAAGTTATGATTTTTAGAAGATGTGTTTTTGTTTAGGATGACATTTACAGGACAGAAATTTTGATTGAGATTGTGACCCATTTAGAGGTTTAAATTGCTTTTAAGTGCTTCATGAAAGTTGTATAATGTGTTCTGATCTTTCCATTGATATCAAGCATGGAATTTTTGGCTAATGAAATAGGAAGTTATGATTTTTGTAAAGTTGTGTGATTGGTTAGGATGAGATTTACAGGACAGTAACTTTTATTGAGATTTTGACTCCTTTAGAGGTGGAATTGGTTTTTGAGTCCTTCATGGAAATTGTATAACTTTCTTTTATCTTTCCATTGATACCAAGTTTGCAAAAATTGGAGTTCAATACTAAAAGATCTGACTGTTTGAAATTGGTTGCTGGAGTAAGCGAGGAGGCCTTTTGTGCTTTTTATTGTTATTTCTTTTCCAAGCCGACCTTTTGCCCTTCTTTTGCTTATAACTTGACCATCTGATCTCAGATTGACCTGATTTTTAAAGCGTCAGATTGCTAAGCCATTTAGCTACCTCTTTATGAGAATTTGTTAATTTTGTGATGAAATTGAAAATGACGGATTAAATCAAAGTGAGAGGAACGATTAAAAGAATAGGAATTTATTATTTTTTTCTGGACAGTATTTTTGACAATATCTGGACCTATAGAAATCCAAATTTTTTTTTATGGAATGATACTAGCTTTGGAAGCTATTGGTGAGTAACCTAGACAGTTTCGCTCAATTATTAATTGCTTATAATTCTGCGGTGGATAATGGTGGGTTACGTGTTGCTTGTGATTGTGAATTTCGGACAGAAAGTTCGATGATTGTGTACTGGAAAGTTGTGTTATAGAAGTGCTTCTTATATGCAAATTGGATACCTACGTGTTTATGATGTGATTAATTGTGACATATGTGGTTGATTGTGACATATGTGATTGAATGTGATATATGCTGATTTATTGTGGCATATGCATTTCATTCATGAATGCATAATCAGATAATGACAATTGTGATCGGAGCAGCCACTGATTAGAGCTTAAAGCTCAATGAGTTTATTTGAGCCTCGAGCTTAATAGTGATTTAGAGCCTCAGGTTCAATGTTTAATGTGCCCTATATGGGACAGTTCAGGCGCTCGGTCACAACACCGTAATAATTGGAAAAGTGTCACATGAGCATCTCATATGTATTTGATTAAATATGCTTGATTGAGTGAAAGGTATAATGCCTTATACTTATGTCAAAACAAAAGTGTTGCTTATGTGAAAAATGTGACTTTTGATCGATGGAAAATCGTGCTATGTTTAATGTGTTGTATGAATTGAGTGAACCATCAATGGTGGTTACCTCATTGAGTTTGCAAAACTCACCAAACTTGCAACGTTGTCTTTTCAGGACCGAGAGTAGACTCCTAGCTTCAGAGGGACTTTTCCAGCCGTGTAGATTATTTTGGCGAGAGAAGTCATGGCTCACAGGTCGGTCAGCTGGGACTTTTGGGATTGCCTAGATTGATCTGATGTTTTTCCTCTTTCATATAACATTCTGTACTAGGTTTTGGGATTTATGTACAGATAGTACAGGATGATAGACGTGTAAACAGTTTGATTTTGATGAAATGAAATGAGGAAAAGTTGGTTTTAAAAGATCGTGTTCTTTTTTATATTGATGTTTTATTATGATGCCATGTGAAGTGATTGTAGTGATTGTTTGTAGCTCACCCTTATCGTAGGATATGTACCGGGATGACCTGCGGGCATCCCGGTGTGTACCCTATGGTAAGGGGGCGCTACATTTAGGTGGTATCAGAGTATGGTTTGGCATCTGTTAGGACATGCAGATTGTTTAGGCATGAATTATTTGAGAAATGCGGGAAGTGATCGAAATTATTGTTTGTTATAGGTCATCCGTCTTAGGTGATCAAGTTGATCAACCAGCTGACCAAGGATCAATCGGAGCTAGTAGGGAGTCCTCGGTGCCTCAATTTGAGGAGTTGCCTCCCCCGAGAGACTAGAGAGGAGGTATGATAGGCTACGCAAGGCGGGAGTCATGGACTTTATGGCAACATGCACTCTGCCGAGGTGAGGATGGCTTGAGAGGACTGAGAGAGTCTTCGATCAGATGGATTGTGAGCTAGATGAGAGGTTCGATTATGCAGTATCTCTTCTGCAGGGCTCAGTTTATCAGTGGTGGAAGATTGTCCCGGGTAGTATCACCAGGCCTTGCCTATTAAAGTGGGAGGATTTTCTGAGGGCTTTTAAGGACAATTACATGCCCAAGATTTATTTAGATATGAAGATGCAGGAGTTTCTGGAATTGAAGCAGGGCAGGATGTCAGTGGCCGAGTATGAGGTGAGATTTAATGAGCTAATGGGTTATGCTACTGTTTTGATTCCTACAGAGGCAGATAAGTGTCGGAGGTTCGAGAATAGGTTGAATATGGAGATCAGAACCCGGTTGGCGAGATTTGATATGGGCACCTTTTTTGAGTTGAGGCATTGCGGTCTGAATTGAGCAGATTGATGAGGAGAGTTAAGTGAGGCGGGTAGGGATCGGAGGAAGAGACTAGTGATGGTCGGTAGTTCTGGCGGGAGTTTGATGGCGCGAGCAGAGCCTTGAATCGGCAGTGGATCTAGGAAGTCCGGATTTGGGCATAGACGGAGGCTTACACATATTGACAGTGGCATTGGAAGGGGTACAGGACAGAATCAGGTTCTAGTTTGTGAGCACTGCGAGAAGAGGCATAGTGGAGAGTGTTGGCGCCTGACTGGAGCTTGCCTTAAATGCGGCTCCATGGACCATCAGATCAGAGATTGCCCAGCTACTTTAGGAGCTCAATTTGTTGTCAGTGGGCGATCTAGGAGTAACACCACAGTTCAGCAGAGTCAAGGTGGTGGATCTGGACAGAGGGGCTGAGGTAGAGGCAGAGGTAGAGCTAAGGGTTCAGTTGTGAGGACTGAGGGGTAGGGAAGCCGACTGCAGTCCCAAGCCAGGGTCTATGCCATGACTAGGCAGGAGGTCCAAGATTCCCCAGATTTGGTAGCAGGTGCACTTCTTATTTCTGGCTTTGAAGCTTTTGCATTGCTAGATGCAAGATCCACACACTAATTTATCTCATCGCATTTGGCATGTAGACTGCATTGTGATAGGGAGCTACTACAGTATGGACTAGAGGTGAGTACACCTCTAGGTAGTACTATTGTCTTACTACTGCACTAGGAGAGGTCTGCAAGGGGTGCTCGATTATGATTGATCAAGCACAGTTGAAGGCAGACTTGATAGTCTTGTAGTTGAGAGAGATTGATGTGATTCTAGGCATGAACTGGCTCACTTCCCATAGGGCCGTTATGAACTGCTACACCAAGGAGGTAGTATTAGAATCTCCTGGTGAGCCTAGAGCAGCGTTCAAAGGAGTTAGTCAGGCAGTGCTAGCCCGGATGATCTCATTCCTGAGTGCATTGAGGATGATGCAGGGAGGATGTGAGGCTTATATGGCCCATGTCATTGATACTAGAGTTGGGCAGAGGCTTCAGGACATTCCAGTGGTTAGAGAATTTCCAAATGTGTTTCTTGATGAGTTACCGGGTTTACCACCGGATCGGGAAACAGAGTTTACGATCAATCTAGTTCCAGGAGCTGCTCCTATATCTATTCCTCCATATAGGATGGCACCTGTGGAACTGTAGGAGTTGAAGACTCAGCTGCAGGAGTTACTGGAAAAAGGGTTTTATTAGACCCAGTGTCTCACCTTGGGGAGCTCCTTTGTTGTTTGTGAAGAAGAAGGATGGGACTTTGAGGCTGTGCATCGATTATAGGCAATTGAATGGGGTGACAGTGAAGAATAAGTATCCACTACCTAGAATCGATGATTTATTTGATCAGTTGCAGGGAGCTCAGGTGTTCACTAAGCTAGATTTGAGGTCAGGGTATTATCAGTTGAAGATAGCTGAGGTTGATGTACCTAAGAGTGCATTCCGGAGCAGGTATGGGCATTTCGAGTTTCTAGTGATGCCATTTGGGCTGACTAATACCCCGACAGCCTTCATGGCCTTGATGAATAAGGTGTTTTAGCCCTACCTTGATTAGTTTGTGATTGTGTTTATTGATGATATTTTGGTGTATTCGAGGAGTAGACAGGAGCATGCGGAGCATCTGAGGATTATTTTGCAGATTATGAGGGAAAAGCAGCTGTATTCCAAATTCAGTAAGTGTGAATTTTGGTTGACTGAGGTAGCATTTCTGGGCTATATAGTGACTGGAGATGGTATACAGGTAGATCTGAAGAAGATAGAGACGGTGATGAAGTGGGAAGCTCCAAGAAATGTGTCAAAAATTCGAAGCTTCCTAGGATTGGTTAGGTATTATCGGAGGTTTGTCGAGGGGTTTTCACTGATCTCAGCCCCTCTGAAAAAACTTCTGAGGAAGAATGTAGTATTCAGATGGACTGAGGAGTGCCAGAAGAGCTTTGAGGATCTAAAACATCGGTTGACTACTGCACCAGTGTTGGCTATTCCATCAGGGACTGGAGGTTATGTAGTGTATAGTGATGCATCGCATCAGGGATTGGGGTGTGTCCTGATGCAGCATGGCAGGGAGATTGCTTATGCCTCGAGACAGTTAAGGTCTCACGAGGTAAATTATCCAGTACATGATTTAAAGCTAGCTGCAGTTGTCTTTGCTCTAAAAATTTGGAGACATTATTTGTATGGTGAGACCTTCCAGATCTTTACTAATGATAAGAGTTTAAGATACTTGCTGAGTCAGAGGGACTTGAACTTGAGGCAGAGGAGATGGATTGAGTTGCTGAAGGATTATGATTGTACCATCGAGTACCACCCAGGGAAGGCTAATGTGGTGGCAGATGCTTTGAGCAGGAAGTCTTATATCAGTGCAGCTCAGATTTAGGTATTGAGGTTACCGAATTTGATACATTTGAGAGCTTTAAATGTGGAGTTGAATATGGAACAGGATGGGGCTTTAATTTCCACATTGAAGCTTAGAACGATGCTACATGACAGAATTAAGAGATTCTAGAGCAAAGATCCTGATATGGTGAAGCTTATGGAGAAAGTAATGGTAGATCTGAATTCTGAATTTGAATTGAGAGATGAGACATTATGGTTGAGACAGAGGCTATGAGTGCCTAACGTGGATGATCTGAGGAGGGAGATTTAGGAGGAAGCTCATATGGCCACCTATGCTATGCATCCTAGTACTACCAAGATGTATAACACTTTAAAGCAGCATTTTTGGTGGTGTGGCATGAAGAAGCAGGTTGCAGAATATATATCTAGGTGTATGACGTGCTAGCAAGTTAAAGCTGAGCACCAGGCTCCAGTAGGGAAGCTCCATTCGTTGCCTATTCCCGAGTGAAAATGGGAACGAATCACTATGGATTTCATCATGGGATTGCCCAAGACTCCGAGGCAACATGATGCTATCTGGGTCATAGTGGACCTGTTAACTAAATCGGCCCATTTCTTGTCAGTGAGGGAGAATAATTCACTCGATTAGTTGGCCCAGAAGTATGTGAATGAGGTAGTGAGACTGCATAGGGTTCCAGTGTCTATAGTATCAGACAGGGATCCTAGATTTACTTTGAGATTTTGGAAGAGTTTGCAGTCTGCTATGGGTACCAAGTTGAATTTCAGTACAACATTTCATCCTCAGACAGATGGACAGAGTGAGAGGACAATCAAGACTGTTGAGGATATGCTTCGAGCTTGTGTATTGGAGTTTAGAGGAGCATGGGATCAGTATATAGCTTTGATTGAATTTGCCTATAACAACCATTATCACAGTAGCATCAGAATGGCACCATACGAGGCATTGTATGGAAGGAAGTGTTGATCGCCTCTGTATTGAGATGAAGAGGGTTTGAGAATGGTTGAGGGCCTAGAATTGATTCAGGATACAGTAGATAAGGTGAAATTGATCCAAAGCTGAATTAAAACGGCTCAAGATAGACAAAAGAGTTATATGGATCAGCATCGGAGGGATGTGGAGTATAGTGTAGGAGACCGAGTTTTTCTACGAGTGTCACCGTGGAAAGAAGTGTTGAGATTCGGTAAAAAGGGCAAGTTGAGCCCTAGGTACATTGGTCCTTATGAGATCATTGAGAGGATAGGACCTTTGGCCTATAAGTTGGCTTTACCGAATGTGATGTCTCAGTTGTATAATGTCTTTCATGTGAGTATGTTCCGAAGATACCGATCGGATCCGACGCATGTGATACCGACTCAGGAGATTGAGGTTGCTAGCAATTTGAGCTATGTTGAGGAGCTGATTAAGATTGTGGGATCGTGGACTAAGCAGTTGAGGAACAAGGTCATTCCATTAGTGAAAGTCCTATGGAGGAACCACTCAACCGAGGAAGCAATCTAGGAGACAAAGGAGAATATGAGGAGGCAGTATCCTCACCTGCTCGATCTTGCAGGTAAGAATTTTGAGGACAAAGTTTTTTTGTTAGGAGGGGAGAGTTGTAACATCCCATCATCGATGGGAAGGGTAAAATAGTAATTTGGAATAGTTTATGAGTGCTTAAAATTGTCTTGATATGTTCATGCATATACATATGAGTGAATAGTGAATTTTGCACATGTAAATGACTGTACATGCATTCATGACATTTCCCGGTATTTTTGGTCATAAATGTAATTAATATGAAAAATGTGATTTGTGTGCTTGAAAATTGTGTTGGAGTGGGTCATTGTGAGTTTGGAATTTTTGGAGAATTTTAGAAATTATTTTCTAAAATTTCGGGGTAATTTTTGGACTAAGAAAAATGCCAAGTGGCAGAATAATGGTTTATCGGTAGTAAAAATTACTGTCCAATGGCACTGGAAATTTAGATACATGAATTTAGGAATTACTGATTTGAGCCATTGAAATTTTGGAGAAAAATTGGAGTAGAAATTGAATTGTTTTTGGAAAGAAAATAAAAGAGGGCCTAAGCATATGACATGCGGCAAGTGACATTGTCACTTGCCTAACATGCCACCATGTATGTTTGTTTAATAAAAACCCACCCATCTTTTGGTCATTCTCGATGCTTCTTCTTGTCTAAGGTGATTGGTGATTTTTGTGAGATTTTCCTGCACCACTTTCGTAGTCTACTTACTTCCTTGCTCCTTTTGAAATTTTGACCATCCTTCTCCCTCTCTTTCTCTTTGCTTGCTCTTCTTTGTTCATAAAAAATCCAAACCTAAGCCTTGAAAGTTGATGATCGTGTATGGTGTTGGGAGGTAGAGAATTTGTGGTATTTTTGAAGAGTTGAAAAAGTGGAAGCTTAAGTAGGTAAGAATTGTGTTTTATATCATGAATTGTTAGTTAAAAGAACTAATTGTGATGTTATGTGAACTAATTTCATGGGAATTGTGTTTTGATTGTATGGGTATGAATTCTTGTTTGATTGAGGATGAATGATGTTGAAGGTGGTGTAGGTAAATAAGAGTTGTTTTAGATTGAATATAAGGATGTTAGATGAGTGTATAAAAAGGAAAATGATTGAGTGTGTGTTGATGCTATGTTGTAGGTTAATGTTCAAGTAGAGGTTTTGACTTTGTTGTGGTTGAAATCTTGAGTGAATTAAGTGGTTATAGGTGAGGAAATGGCGTGGAAGAGGTAGGAGAAAGGTTAGAATGATAATCTGGAAAAATTGACTTGTGCATGTTTCAATGATTTTGCCATAACTTTTTATATGGTTATGTAATTGAGAGGAGGTTTAGCTTGAATTAAACTAGATTTGTTTGGCTATAATTCTTATGAAGGAAGTGATGTTTAATTTTGGCTTGAAGAGTTCCAAATTTGTACTAGAATGTGAGAAAGGGGTGTAGGGATGAACAGTAGCTCGAAAACTGCATTTAGTGATATGAAACTTTGGGAATTTTTCTGGGTTGATTTAAGTAGATTTTGCTAAAGTGATCTTCATGAAAGTTATAGATTTTCTTGTTAGCTTTCTATCGCTACAATGTATGACATTTTTCGATAGCAGGGTTTAAAGTTATGATTTGTTGACTTTAGGATGTAATCAAAAGATTAATGTGTTTTGTTTGTGAAAATGCCTATAAGTGTAGGTTTTGTGGATACTGTGCTTTGAGGCAAATTTTGGACTGTTATGGTTTGAATTGGAGCAAGTAGCCTTATTGAAGGTTGTAGAGGAATGTCATAGCCTTTTAATGATGTATAATATGCCATCTTTGGATGTAGGAAGTGAAAGTTGTGAATGTTTGAAATGTGGATATGGTTTAGGTGATATTTAACAATATTTAACAGGGCAGCGACAATCATGTGAGAATTTGACCTAGTTAGAGGTATAATTTGCTTCTAAGTTCTTCATGAGCATTGTAGAATGTGTTCTGATCTTTTTATTGATATAAAGCTTGGAATTTTTGGCCAATGGAATAGGAAGTTATGGTTTTTAGAAGATGTGTTTTTGTTTAGGATGACATTTACAGGACAGAAATTTTGATTGAGATTGTGACCCATTTAGAGGTTTAAATTGCTTTTAAGTGCTTCATGAAAGTTGTATAATGTGTTCTGATCTTTCCATTGATATCAAGCATGGAATTTTTGGCTAATGAAATAGGAAGTTATGATTTTTGTAAAGTTGTGTGATTGGTTAGGATGAGATTTACTAGACATTAACTTTGATTGGGATTTTGAATCCATTAGAGGTGGAATTGGTTTTTGAGTCCTTCATGGAAATTGCATAACTTTCTTTGATCTTTCCATTGATACAAAGTTTGTAAAAATTAGAGTTCGGGACCAAAACATTTGACTGTTTGAAGATGGTTGTTAGAGTAGGTGAGGAGGCCTTTTGTGCTTTTTATTGTTATTTCTTTTCCAAGCCGATCCTTTGCCCTTCTTTTGCTTATAACTTGGCCATCTGATCTTCGATTGACCTGATTTTCAAAGCGTCGGATTCCTAAGCCATTTAGCTACCTCTTTATGAGAATTGGTTAATTTTATGATGAAATTGAAAATGACGGATTAAATCAAAGTGAGAGGACCGATTAAAAGAATAGGAATTGATTATTTTTTTTCTAGATAGTGATTTTGACAATATCTGGACCTATAGAAATCCAAAAAAATAAAAAATAAAAAATAAAAATTTATGGAATGATACCGGGAATGTCTCGAACTTGCATTGGACACATTTTAATTCTTGCATGTGCATTATTATACATTTCTAATTGTACAATTTGTAATATATGTGTATTTTAATTGTTATAGAGCCGCATTTATAACGTTAACCCACAGACATTGCCGAGACTTCTAGGCACTAGCTTCGGAAGCTATTGGTGAGTAACCTAGACGGTTTCTCTCAATTATTAATTGCTTATAATTCTGTGGTGGATAATGGTGGGTTATGTGTTGCTTGTGATTGTGGATTCCGGACAGAAGGTCTAATGATTGTGTACTGGGAAGTTGTGTTATAAAAGTGCTACTTGTATGTGAATTGGAGACCTACGTGTCTATGATGTGATTAATTGTGACATATGTGGTTGATTGTGACATATGTGATTGAATGTGATATATGTTGATTGATTGTGGCATATGCATTTCATTCATGAATGCATAATCAGATAATGACAGTTGTGACCGGAGCAGCCATTGATTAGAGTTTAAAGCTCAACGAGTGTATTTGAGCCTCGAGCTCAACAGTGATTTAGAGCCTCAGGCTCAATGTTTAATGTGCCCTATATGGGACAGTTCAGACGCTCGGACACAAAACCGTAATAATTGGAAAAGTGTCACATGAGCATCTCATATGCATTTAATTAAATATGCTTGATTGAGTGAAAGGCAAAATGTCTTATACTTATGTGAAAACAAAAGTGTTGCTTATGTGAAAAATGTGTGACTTTTGATCGATGAAAAATCGTGCTATATTTAATGTGTTATATGAATTGAGTGAACCATCGATGATGGTTACCTCATTAAGTTCGCAAAACTCACCAAAATTGCAACGTTGTCTTTTCAGGACCGAGAGTAGTCTCCTAGCTTCAGTGGGACTTTTTCAGCCGTGTAGATTGTTTTGGCGAGAGAAGTCATGGCTCACAGGTCGGTCAGTTGGGACTTTTGGGATGACCTAGATTGATATGATGTTTTTCCTCTTTCGTATAGCATTTTGTACTAGGTTTTTGGATTTATGTACAGGCAGTATAGGATGATATACGTGTAAACAGTTTGATTTTGATGAAATGAAATGAGGAAAAGTTGGTTTTAAAAGATCGTGTTTTTTTTTATATTGATGTTTTATTATGATGTTATGTGAAGTGCTTGTAGTGATTATTCGTAGCTCACCCTTATCATAGGATATGTACCGGAATGACCTGTAGGTGTCTCGGTGTGTACCTTACGGTAAGGGAGCGCTATACCATGTGTTCCCAATGTGGAGGATCTAAGGAAGGAAACCCTAGAGGAAGCTCATATGGCCGCCTATGATATGCATCCTAGTACTACCAAGATGTATAACATACTAAAGCAGCATTTATAGTGGCCTAGAATGAAGAAGCAAGTGGCAGAGTATGTTTCTAATTATATGATATGCTAGCATGTTAAGGCTGAGCATCAAGTTCCAGTAGGGAAGCTGTATTCGTTGCCTATTTAGGAGTGAAAGTGGGAACGAATTACCATGGACTTTATAATAAGATTGCCTAAGACTCTAGGGCAGAACGATGTTATATGGGTTGTAGTAGACCGATTGATTAAGTCGGCCCATTTCTTACTAGTGAGAGAAAATAACTCACTGGAACAATTGGCCCGAAGATATGTGAATGAAGTGGTTAGACTGTATGAGGTTCCAATGTCTATTGTATCAGACAGGGATTCCAGATTTACTTAGAGATTCTTGAGGAGTTTGTAGTCTGCTATGGGTACAAAGTTGAACTTAAGTATTGCATTTCATCCTCAAATAGATGGACAGAGTGAGAGGAAAATTAAGACTGTTGAGGATATGCTAAGAGCTTATGCATTGTAGTTTCAAGGAGCTTAGGATCAGTATATAGCACTGATAGAATTTGCATATAATAACCACTATCACAGTAGTATCAGAATGGCAACGTATGAGGCACTGTATGGTAGAAATTTGGTCACCACTATATTGGGATGGAGAGGGCTTGAGAATATTTGAAGGCCCAGAATTGATACAAGACACGGTGGATAAGGTGAAATTGATTCGAAGCCGAATTAAAACAACTCAAGATAGATAGAAGAGTTATATGGATCAACATCGACGGGATATGGAATACAGTGTAGGAGACAGAGTGTTTCTCAAAGTGTCACCTTGGAGAGGAGTATTGAGATTTAGTAAAAAGGGAAAATTGAGTCCCAAGTACATTGGTCCTTATGAGATCATTGAAAGAATAAGACCTTTGGCATATAAATTTGCTTTACCGAATGAAATGTCTCAATTTCATAATGTGTTTCATATGAGTATGCTCCGTAAATACCAATCGAATCTGACAAATGTGGTATCAGCTCAAGAGATTAAGGTTGCTAGTACTCTAAGCTATGTTGAGGAGCTGATCAAGATAGTGGGATCTCAGATCAAGCAGTTGAGAAATCGAGTCATTCTATTAGTGAAAGTCCTTTAGAGGAATCACTCAACTGAGGAAGCAACGTGGAAAACAGAGGAGTATATGAGGAAACAATATTCCCACCTATTAGAACAATATATATATTATAACATTTCATTAAGAAGGGGAGAATTGTAACATTTCATTACCCACCTTAAGGCTAGAACAGTATATATATGAGAGATTAAAAAATGCATTCCATGCTCATACATTATATGATATACAAATACATGTGAATATTGAATTTTTGCACATGAAAATAATTGTACATGCATTCATTGACAATTTTCAGGTATAATTGATTTATATATGTGAAATGTGATTTTTATTGAGAATTGTGGTTTATGTGTATTGAAAAATTTAATTGAAGGTGTGTTTCGTGAGTTTTGAATTTTTGGTAAATTTTAGGAATAATTTTCAAAATTTTTAGATATTATTGGACTAGGAAAAATGCTAAGAGGCAGGTAAGTTGATGAATGGCATAGAAAAAAGAAAACAAATGATATTAGAGAATTTTTGAAAATTACTTTAAAAATTAGTGAGAAAATGACTTTGAAAATTTGGAGATGACTTTAGAATTTGTAAGAAGACGTTATTGGAAAATTTTGGTGATAATTGGAATGAAAAGAAGAGAGTTATGAAACTAGTTCAATAAGAACTAGTTAGTTGGGAAACTAGCTAAGGACTTAAGAAATGGACAAGTGTCCAAGTCTAAAGCTAAGTCTTCTTAACTTTGAAAGACGAAGTCACATTTTTTCTTAGCTTTTAAAGACTAAGCCTACAACACTTTTCTCTTCATCCCCTTCCTCATAGCTTTCTTCTTCAAAGTTTTTGCACTTACATAGAGTTTTCCATCAAAGCTTCACCAAAGAAAAACCTTGTTTTCATCCACCTTTTTCTACTACCAACTTTAGTTTTCTTCCTTTTGCCTCAAGAAAAACCAAAACTTGCCCAACTTCCATAATGATGTACGTAAGTTGCATGAGGATTAGGGCTTCTTGAGATCTTAACAAAGTGGGAGATTTAACAAGTAAGTATGGTGTAAATCTTTATGAGTTGTTGATATATGAATTAAATTTGGTGAATTAGTTGTTGGTGCATATTCCATATTTTCATGTTCACGGTGAAAATAGGATGGAAATTTTTATTTGTTAATTTTTTGGTTTTGATGAGTAATATGTTATAAAAGGTTATAGAAATGATTTTGTAGTTGAAATATCATAGAAAACATGTATAACTAGGTTCAAAAACATTTTGAAGAAAACAGAAGTGAAGGCGTTGTTTTCACTTTGTATATATGCATATACATGAGTTTTGGATTTGGAGTTAAGAGATAGGTGTATGATGATGTTTAGAGATGAGAAAGATTGTTTAAAATGAAGGTTGGAGAAGAAAAATGAAGAGATGCAGAAAAAAAATACAAAAAATGTGAAGGTGATATGCGTGGATAGATTTTTCTGTTTTTGATGATTTTTATTTAAGCTTAGATTTTGGATTTTTGTTTGTGAAATATTGGAGTTTAAATGAAAGTTGAAAATGAGAGTAGAATCCAATTAAAAATGTTAGATAGAGAAAAAGAAGAGAAGAAGATGAATAAAATGCAGTAACATGTTCACTGAGTATGCTTCTGTGAAGTTCGTTGCGAACAACTTGCAAGATTTCTCAAGGAATTTTCCTCTTGGGAAACGTTTGTTGTAGCCAACTCCTTTTCTTGTCGTGGCCAACTTTAAGAATTTCCTCTCTGGAAAAGTTCATCTAAGCCAACTTACAGGAATTCATGAAGAATTTTCCTATCGGGAAAAGTTCGTCGCGACCAACTTTTGGCTTTGCTGCGGCCAACTTTTCCCATACAACTTAAACATGCTTCAATAGTTTAGCCATAACTTGTTATGTAGTCATCAAATTAGAATGATTTTTATTTTGGAGTAAACTAAAGACATAGGAATACAAACTTTATGAAGAAATATGATTTTAGTTCAGTCTCTAATAATGTCAATTTTTTGATGGAAATTGAGCACAGAATATTGTTTCAGTATAAAAATAGTCCAAAAATATTTGGGGTATAACTTTCAGATTACTGAACATAATTAAATTATCTTGGTGTCATTAGAAACTTAAGAGATAGGAAAACAATTTCTAGAAGAAAGTATTGCCAAATTTCTTAATTTGCATTGTCTAAATGATCAAGAACTGTAGAACTTAAAGTCAATTTTTGGAAAATTTTGAAATATTTCATTGGGTTATGAAACTAGATTCAAAATGGTTAGTTGAGGTATAAGCCCTACATATCAGTGATACTTAAGCGAGTTTTGATATTGGATTGATTTTGTGATAAGAATAATGAAAAAATACCCAAGATTGTCATGAACATGCATTATGTATATTTCATATACATACATGTGCATTAACAAACACTTATAATTGTGCAAAAGTGTTATATGTGTATATTGCTTGATATAAAGGAGCAACTGGAACGTTAGCATCTAGACATTGCCAAAACTTTGAGGCAATAGCTTCAGGTAATCTGTGAGTAACCTAGAAGGTTTTGTTCAGTTAACTGTCTGTTTTAGAATATGTGTTGAATGATGAGATGAATGTGATTTGATTATGTTGATGTTAGAAAATGATGGTCCGAGACTTAATGCAAGATTATGGTATTGAAGTGCTACTTGTATGTGAATATGACATAATAAATGTTACTAAAAAATGATGTTGAATGTCGGACCTTAGGTCCAATGATAAATGTGATTTGAATGCGAATGTGTAAGCACGTGATTGATTGAGAATATGATATGTGAAGTATTTCAATACATTAATGCATGTAAGATAAAGGAAATTATTATCGGAGTCACCAGTATAAAGAGCTTAAAGCTCAGATTGTGATTAGAGCCACAGGCTTGGTTTTGAATGTACCCAGTATCTATTAAGGGATATGGGACATTATTTGACATGGCTCAGTATCTACTAAGGGATATACGCTAGAAAGAAGGCACTCAGTCACAACGAAAATAATAAATGAAAGTGAGTCTCACGTGTATTGCATTTATACTTGATATGTGTAATTTACGTAAATGGAATGACCATTATGATTGTTTTGAGAGTGAAAGGTGATACTTTATGAATATGTAAAGATGTGAATAATATGTTACGTGTATTGATGTGATGTATGAATTAAGTGAACCATCGACAATGGTTATCTCATTGAGTTCGCAAAACTCACCAAAATTACAACGTTTATTTTTCAGGACTAAGAGATGAGTTTAGCTACAGTGAGACACTACAAGTAGAGTAGATTTGTATTTTTAGGAAATGGCTCAAAGTTCGTTCAGTTGTGATTGGACAGATTAAATAAATTTTTGTGTATTTTCTCTTTCATGTAATTATTTTGTATTAGGATGTGATGATGTACATGTATGGATGACTGAAAGATACATTGTATAAATGTTCAGTTTTATGAAATGAAGTGAGGGAAAAAATTTTGGTTTTAAAATATTGTGATTTCCTTGATGATGTCATGTAAGAGAATAAAGAATGATGATACCATGTTTAAGTGAATGTTGGGATTGAACGTAACAATCAGCTGACTTAGGATTAGTAGGAGCCAGTAGGGAGTCTTTAGTACCTCGACCAGAGGAGATGGCTCCTAGAGTTCTCAAGAGAAGGGAGAAGAGGTATGATAGGCTGTGAAAACAAAGGGTTGGGGATTTCTACAGAAGTACAGACTCAGCAGAGGCCGAGGGACGACTAAAAAGGACAAAGAGAGTTTTCAGTCAAATGAACTGCGAGCCAAACGAGAAGTTCGACTATACAGTGTTTGTATTACAAGGCCCAACTTACTAGTGGTGGATAACTGTCCCAGGTAGTACCACCAAGCCTTGCAACTTGAAGTGGGAAGACTTCTTGAGGGTCTTTAAGGAGAACTACATGCCTAAGATCTACTTGGACAAGAAGATGAAAGAATTCTTGGATCTGAAGCAAGGTAGGATGTCAGTGGCAGAGTATGAGATCAAGTTCAATGATTTGATGGGATATGCTACTGATTTGAGTTATACTAAAGAAGATAAGTGGAGGAGATTCGAAAACGGGCTGAACATGGAGATCAGGACAAAACTAGTAATAATCTCCAACCTGAGTAGTTTCACTGAGTTGAGAGATGCTTCAATCAGAATTGAGCAGCTACTGAGAAAGGGACAAGCAGAGTCTAGGCAAGGATCTAGATTGAAGAGGTCTAATGAGATTCAGAGTGGTTCTGACAAAAGATTCAGTAATCACTAAAATCGAGCTTTTAGACCATCAACTAGATCAAGATAGTCAGGATTTAGACAGAGAGGGTTATGTATAATCTGGCAGTAGAAGAGGTATAGTACAGAGTCAGTTGCTACTGTGTGAGCATTATAGGAAGAAACACGGTGGTGAGTGCTGGACTTTATCAGAAGCTTGTTTCCAATATGGCTCTCTAGAGCACAGAATCAGAGATTGTCTTGTCATTGCTAGAGCCCAATCTGGTGTGAGTGGGAAATCTATGGGTGAAGCTATTGTCCAGCAGACCCGAGATAGTGGGTCCAGATAGAGCAACCGTGATTGTTGGAACCCCTCCCCGGTGGATCACGGGTCTGACGTCCTACGTGACATCTGGACGCACAACCTATGAGGGAGGGATTCCTCACCACGATGGAAAACTTGTTTCGGAATTAAATCTGCACAATCATGAACCTTGTGCTTATAACCTTGTAGGGTCCTTAACTATAACTCCACATTCGTGGCGAGCGCACACTATTTAACCATCAAAATCATAAATTGACTTATTCATATAAATTGTAGATTTATGCCTTGATTTTGTTTTGAAACAAGAATCACCTCAAACGGAGTTATATAACTCAAGTTATGCTTAAAAAACCTAAAAGAGCTCATACTCCAAATATGATCTCCAAACCGACCTCTCACTTATTTTAATGCAAAATTATTCAATTTAACTCCAAATGGTACCAATTGTTTTGGAGAGAAAGATATATTTCTTATCAATCTAATGGTTCAAGTATCACCTCAATTGGAGGTCGGATGAGGGATTTATGCCCAAAAGAATAGATTATGTTCACACCCTAAATCAGTTTGAAACTCTCTTGGTGCGATCACCATAACTTTAGATTTATAAATCCGATTTCGTTCATTTATAGAACATTTGAAATTAGACATCTAGATATACAACTTTCACGAAGACCACAAAATGCGATTCGGCCTATAACAATTTCAAAATTCAGCATATTTCCCGTAGTTGTTCGTTAAACGGACATGCACGGGTGAAAGTGGCCCAAAAGATCCGAGATTGTCCGTTAAATGGACATTCAAGTCCGTTTAACGGACATGGGCAGGCTAAGGGGTGTTTTTGTACCCGAGGCTGTCCGTTTAACGGACATCCATGTCTGTTTAACGGACATCGGATTTCTCAAAACTCCAATGCCTCTTCCAAACATTTCACCTTTAACCTAACTTCATAACCATTTATACACTTCCCAAATTTATTCATTCCAAAGCCTAAACACTTTATAACACTTCAAACTCCAAGTTCAACTCACCAACTTCACAATTTCCAGCTTAATTGGTTCATCAAACTATGAATTTCAATCCTTAGTCATCAAAACTATCATACATCACAAGCTATATGAACAATAAAAATCACTTTAACTGTTATCTTCCAATTCTCATAGCTTCTTACTTCAAATCCTAAAAATTACATACTATACCTCAATGGAAAGATAACAAGATGCTCTACAACTTTCATGAAGGCTGCAAAAGTTAATTTCATCATTAGATAAGGTAAAAAGCCACTCAAAGGCACGACTCATAAAAGACCAATGAAACAGTAACATAGCTATATGAACAGTAACTGCATGTGTTCCTAACCTCATAACTTCTTAACCCTAAGTCCAAATGAGACAAATTATATATCATTAAAAAGTTCTGAACATCTACTACAATCTTCACGCATACTTCCTGATCCAATTCAATCCCTAAGTGGGTCTAAAACTAAAGTGAAATTTCTGTCAAATTTTTATAAAAATTTGACAGCACTTCCCTTGAAATTTCAACTAACCAATCTTCAATCCAAACACCTTCACCTGCATAAAACTCAATATCCAACCTCATACAACATAATTCAATCCAAAAGTATCTCCAAATACAATTCAAGGGCAACAACCGCACTCCTAGACATCTACTCCATTCCAAATATAAAACAACACATTCTCAATCCTTCTTTTAGCTAATTCAAATCATACAATGATGCATGTGTATAAAACTTAAGCAAATTACATGAATTACAATTAAAAATCAACAATCTTGCATTTACTTGAAATTCAAAAGTTATTACAAATCTTTAGAGGGCATTTTAGCCCAAATACATCAAAATCTCAAGGTACAAAATACAAAGAACATTGCTAGTTCCAAAATGTTATCTAAAGCCTTGTTTTCTAACATTTGATTTCAAAAACCAAAAATGCATTGGAGTAATGCCTCATTCCCGATGCGGTGTCTCGATTTCTCGCTTATGACCTGTGGAGGGAAAAGGGGGGGGGGGAGGGGGTGAGCTCTGTAACACCCCACACCCGTAAGACCCGAACCCGATATCGTTGGTGATATCCGAGTCCGCGTCCCACGAGAGTGACGTACTACATCAGTCGATTTAAAATTCAGTATACTTTTTTTTTTCTTTTCTTTTTGTAGCCATTAACTCCACGTTCACACGGCAAACACAGTAAGTAATTAAAATCCATGTTCAATAAAAACCAGTTTCAGTTATTACAGTCATCCAGTAATAATTACAATCAGTTAATGCAGTAAAACATTTATACCACAATGGCTCAGTAAAAAATACAATGCCTTGTTACACAGTGATTGCGGAATACAATTTACTAAAACACTAATGCAGACACGAACTGATCCCGACCTCTAACCTTTACTCGACTACAGTAGACATACTCCCGTGTCAACCGGGGTATTCTTCAGGACCTGAAAAATAGATGCAAATTTTGGGTGAGTTTTGCGAACTCAGTGAGAAACCATCATCGATGGTTCACTCAATTCATGCATGTTCAATCAGCTTGCCAAATATCACATCGAACACAGTTCACAAATGTAATCTCAAATAGTACATACCATTACATTTCACAAATGTAAGGCGACGCCTTTCATACAATCCAAATTCAATCATACCATATATGCAATGCACATGAGACCCTTTCCATTTTCATTACGTTGTTGTGGCCGTGCTACCAAATCGTCGATGCTTGGGCACATTGCGTTGAGCCAATGGCTCTGAACATTGGGCTTGAAGCCCTAATACATTGAGCCTGAGGCTCTGAATACGTTGGACCTGAGGTCCTGTGCGTTGAGTTGAAAACTCTCATATCGTTAGGCGTGATATGCCCGATCCGTGTCATTTGCTCGGTCACAACCGCTTTTATCTCGATCATGTCCTTATGTATGAATGCATATGTTCCAATTTCCATTTACGATTATTGCTATCACTTACATTCAATGCCATTTCCTATTTCTTGGACCTTGGTCCGATATTTCAATCATATATTTTCCAATTTATTGCATCATACCATATCGCATTTAAAAGTCACATCCAATGTATCAAAGCGGATAAGTAACACTTGGTATCAATTTCTCCATTCCTCGAACCTTTGGTCCGAGATCTCCCATTCACAAACAGTTACACAAGTAGCACCGTTATCTCATTCCCAATATTTGGACACCTATGGTCCAAATCAATCAAAGTCAAACACACATATACCCATCCATTATCTCCCATGGCATAATCGCGAAATATTAAACACATAAAAAATTGAGAAACCATCTAGGTTACTCACCTATTGCTTCCGAGCTAATGCGGAAAACCTACGTGACGTCGGTCAATCGACGCCCAATTGGACCTCTATATGAATCGGAAAAATACGAGTCACTAAATATGAAATTTGTGCTCATGATGATGAGATATGCAGGTTCATGAATTCCGCCCTAACTCAATATTTTACCATAATAAAATTCTATGAAAATTAGAAATCCATAGGCGCCGACGGCGCAATTCGGACCTCTATAGGTCCTCAATTAAATAAAGCAGTGTTTACATGATCCGTCGATAGGGCTACGTCAAATTCCGTCTAAAATTTCCGTTTTCTCATAATATGAAATTAAATGTTCAACGAATCCGATGCCTCAAATCAGGTCAATCGGACGTCGACGGAAAGAAATTGACAAAGAATAATTGGATCAATAATGCCAAATAATAATCAAAACAATAATATATATATATATCTCCATACGCTTTGCCTCATGGGCGAGACGCCGCCCTCGAGGCGATTTCACCTCATTGCGTCGCGAGGCGAGGCGCGCCTCGCGACCAGCCTCTTTAAATCTCGCCCTCGAGGCTGAAACATCCTGCTTGTCGCGAGGGCAAGCCGTCGCCTCGCGACCAGGCCAATTATCTCGCCCTCGCGAGTGAAAAGTCGCCCTCATGAGACGGCGAGTTCCCCGCTTGTGTCCTTTTTTTTTTTTTTTCCAGATTTCAATTCCTAATTTCCAACTACTCTAACTTTTAGCACACAAATCAGAAAATACCCACTATACCTCATTGGAAAGCTTATGAAAAGCTCTACAATTCTCAAGAAGACCATAAAATCAATTCCAACCCTAAGGGTGTCAAATAAGCCATCAAATCTTCTGCCTTCACAATTTCCCTCAACACAGGGCAGTACATTGACAATTTCATAACTCACTAATTCTTCAGAAATAAATTACCACAAAATATGGTCAATAAGTTCACAATGCCCTCTACAACTTTCATGAACAACCCAGAATCAAATTCTATTGCAAACCAAGTCAATTAATTCATCTAATGTTACTGTCCTGAAATCCTTCACTTTGGGCAGTAATCTTACAAGAAGCATAACTTCCAGTATATAAGTCAATAAAATCAGAACTTTATATCCTTGTAAAGATAACATCATAAACTTCAATTTTCATGAAGCACTCAACATCCAATTCGATCTCTAACAATTTCAAAACTGTTATGGAAGTTTCTGTTATGATCAGCCACTCATAACCTAATGTAGGGTCAGGTTTTGAAAAATCATAACTCCCAATTCTGACTTCTAAAAATTACAAACCATATGTCATTTTCAAGGTAATCTTTTCCTCTACAACTTTTCAGAAGCTCACTCACACCAGTTCAGTCCACTTAAAATGTGAAAATTGCCTCCAATCAGTACACTCACAAAATCACACTTAAACTAGGTTTCATCCAAAATGCTCAAAACCAGCCATTAGTAATCAATTCATATCTCCCAATACACAATTATAAAAATAACAAGATCAGTAGCAATGGAAAGATAATCAAATATGCTACAACTTCCATGAAGACCATTCTCCCTAATTCCATCTCAATTAATTCATAAAAATCAGTAAAACTCAGATGTCATGGTTGCGGTTACTGTTCACAGGCAATGGAACAGTAACTTTCCATGCAAAATTTCACCCTTCTATCATTGAAATTCAACAACACCTATTTCACACTAAATTAAAGCCAACATCCCAAAGTTTCAATGGCCACTAACCTTACCTCATTTGAATTTCTACACAATAAGTTATGAATAAAACAGTAACATCACTTATAATTCCAACTTTCCAGATTTAAGGTTAACCTTAGTTCACCTACTTCCAATGCCTTTTTCACATCACTAGACATCAAAATAAATACAAATTAAATATTACTCCAGTCATACATATACTAGGGTTAATACTGAAAAATTGGCAGCCTTAAATTCCTCAATTCAATTACTCAAATAATTATCTATATTCACTTCAAAATCAAGTTAACAACACATCTTTCAAGCTAGCTTCCTCAAATCATAACTCAACAATTCAAACTATCTTTTTCATAACCATCATCACTCATAATTAATAAACAATAACCCCCTTTAAATGCACCCACTAATCATGATTTATGAACTACATAATCAAAACATCATTAAAACAAACTTAAAACCTTACCTATTAGAGCCTCCAACTTCACACCAACTCTTAACTTACTTTACTTTCTTTCCTTACTACCCTTCATATACGGTTATCTCATGGTGAGAAGGGAGAGGATTTAAGGTAGTAAACATGAAGGCAATCCCTCAAGGTTGGAGAAAAATAAGCAAAAATCGATGGAGGTATTCCAAAGGCAAGTAAGTTTCGGATGACAATAACCAAGACTCAAAACTCATCCTTTCTTTTCTTTTAAAACAAGCAGAGCCGAGAGCATTCGGATGGAGCATTAAATGAAGACTTTAAATGGCAATTCCTCATTGGTTTATTTTATAAACAGAGTCAAAATATATTTGTTTACTTTCAGTCCAAAATTTTACTCCATTTCACTCAAATGACCTCCTTTCGTCCCAAAATAATACACCCAATATTACAATTACCGGTGGGTAGCGATTTTTGCTACCAAGAATCGAATTGTTCGCCAATTGGCGATTTATCCGGTCTGAGAATTTCCCCGAATTATTTTTCTGAGAATTAATGAAATTCCCTAAAATTATAAAACAGGTAACAGTACACTCCAAATAATTTCTCAATCACGGAAATCACCTTTTCTACCCCAAAACATGTTTATGCCAGTTACTGGCAATTTTGTCGGTCCGGGAATTTTCTCCGGAAAAATCCAGAAAAATTTCTAAAAATCCCTTAAAATGTAAAACCATTTATGGTGCAGTCCAATCAATTTTCCAAACTCAATTATCCCATTAATTCCAATAAAATTGCTTTAGGCCCAATTACCGGGAATGTCATGAATGCATTTACTGTAATTCCATGTACACCATTGATACTGTGTATCAATCCTATTATGCATGAACAGTACTAATTATTCCTTACCAATCTCATCCTATGCCAATTTTACTATTTTACCCTTCCAGGAGGGGTGGGATGTTACAATTCTCCCCTCCTTATAAGAATTTCGTCCTCGAAATTCCCAGTCAACGGTTCACTATGACGGTAGTCATATGATTCTTCATATCCCATATACTTTTCCACTTAATGATTCACTTTTGGAGTGATCACAGTAATCACTCTCAGTCCGTAACTCAGTTACTAATTTGGCTAACTCGTTATCACTTAGTACAGTAAACGGATTTGATAAAACTATCAGTTGACGATCTCATTTTCTTAGCTATCTCACTTACCATTTCTAGAATAGTCACTACCTTTGGTTCCGATATATTACTCAGTTCAGTATTTTCAACTCTATTCGCTGATCACATTTTATCCTTCTAATACCTTTTTCCCACAGTGCCATATAGTCCAATTCGTATTCCATTGAGGACATCTCCATGTCTTTGGTACCTCCCTTAATCACGTCAGGGACGATTTACATTCCCTTGGTACCAATATAGTAACATTTAATTCCACTTCACTATAATCAGTAACAATGTACCTAATGCAGTCATCATTTTTTTTTATATGCCATTCACTTTATATTCAAATTCGATTCTCGTAAGACAATTTCACTGTTCTATAGTGTTCACACACTTTATCCGGATATACAGTTTACTCTATCTCATTTGTCCGATCCGATTCCACTTTAGCTAACCATGCAGTTTTCCTAAGTCACTTTCCTTTTTCTCACACATTTTAGTCTCAAATCTATTAGGGTCTTTAACTCTCAGTAGGCACTATGCAGTGTAACAATATATATTCTCCAGTGAATCAAAACTCTATAACAAGAACATAATCAAACCTTTTTCCTATTGGACATTCAACCTATAAACACTTGAGCCAAGAATCACTTCATTCTATAACTACAATTACTCAATTTCACTTTTCAAATATGCTTACTAGAATGTCTAACTTTGTTGCTCACTTTCTTGTTCTTATACCTTTTATCGGGTACACTTACTTCTTCTTCAACTTTTGTTCACTATAGTTTTCCAATTCCATTGGTATATTCAAACTCATCATAAGATTTTCCCTTTTTCTTCTCGCACTCTTAACCTTTCTTGTTACTATTTTTACAACTTCAATTTTTTTCGAACACTTCACAATTACCCCGATATGCTTGACATTAATTGAAAACCCTAATATCGTAATGGATCATTCATTTCAGCATTGTCGATTATACCGTCTCTTTCCTCAAATTAACACGTGTATCCTTATAGGAATCTCAGGTCTCCAAGGCTTTCAATAATGAGAATGGCACTAATACCATTTATCACGGTCGATTCAATTTATTTCATACTTGTTCAACATATTGTCGCATTCAATACTCACCGCCCACTTTTCCCAAATGTATGTATATCATCGATGTCGATTCCTCAATTAATCTTATCGTCCTTTTCACTTTTCACTATTCAACACTTCTCAACACATTCATCTCTAATCACGATTACTACCATTGTTTACCTCGCATAATTCCCTATTAGGGTCTTATTGACGTTACCGTATATCTTTTACCCTTTTCATTGAGTCTACAATGAGTGTATCTACAATTTCTTTATGAAGGTGTCACTACATCACCTCATTGTCAGTTTCCCTTTTTGACCCTCTTGTCTCCATTCAGTTACTCTTTTCCATTTTCTCTTCTCATTTGTTTTCATATCATTCCTATCAACATATGTTAATACCTTGTCATCTATATTTAAACCTCCAAAATTTTCCATTTTATTATAGTATCTCTCTTCTCAATTCGGGACTCTTTTATTTTTCGTTTCAAATCTAGATTCCTCAACAGTTTTACATCATAACTGGAGATCGATTCACTTCACATTGCAATTGAATCACCTCAAATTAAAATCTCACTCATATGGAATTCTTTACATTTCTGTACATACAAGAGATAATCTCGTGATATGAGCTATGACCCAATTTCACTTTTAATTTTGTCCACAAAAGTCTCATCAACCAATGATTATTTCTAATTGTGTTTCAATCCTTCTTTACTATACGTACAATCTCAATCAAGACACTCTTATGTCATCATTTAACAGATCAGAACATTCCTTTCGCGAAGGTTCCTTGTGGCAGTCACTTAAACACTTTCTTTGACACTTATTCAGTAATCTATACCAGAATCACTTTTCAGTTCCTCTCATACAGGTACACTCATTCCACCTTTGTCTTACTTTAACCTCTTAAGAACTTCACACTTTAATCACTCTAAACATTTACCGCTCATTTCCTCTATGATTTCCATATATCTGTCACATACATTTCATTAGTCACAATCAACATTACTGTCCAATAGATATCCCCAACAGTAAATTGACTTAAAGACAATAACTCTTTTCATACACCACTATTGTGGTTTCATTCTTTTCAAGATCTTTATTTCATTCTCACCATATCATTAAACTGTATGTCTCATTCCCCTATCCATTACGTGCAACTTGACCTTATAAGGTCATATCAATTTGGCTTATCAGCTTGTGATCATTATTCCATATATTTTTTTTTTACTTCTGTTTTCTGCTACTTATCTTCTATTTTCCTCAAACAGTCTATGATCGGGTGTTCACAGTCCCCAATACCCGACAAAATCGTTGATACTACTCCATTTTATCTCTATCTATATACCTATCCATTTACCATTTTCGTGTCCATATACACCTAATTCAGTATTTCTCGATACTCCATCAGTAGAAACCATCTGTCTGTCTTTTTCCTTTACGATTTTATCATACGAATTTCCAACCTCGTAACACAATAATCACAATAATCCATAACCATTTCAATCTCAAGCTTATGCGGTTCAGATCATAACCATTTCACAAATTCTTCAGTTTATCTGTACACTTTTATCTCACTCTAACAGGCACTGGGCATCTTACTTTTTCGGTTCTTTCGGTTCTCGAAGAACCGTTCTAAAGACTCTATTGAGCTTCTTTCCATTTCGCTATTATCTTTTGCCTATAATATCTACGATCTCTAACTCAAATCTGATGAATCAAAATATGCCCGATTGGATCATCTACATTTTACTCACTTCAATATTTCCCTTTCGTGACATATACAGTCAGAGCTGTAATTACCATTCCGGGCATTTTATCTCACTTAGGTCTACTATAACCAATATGCTTCCCATATCTCTAATGGATCTCTCCCAGTTCTCAACATCATCATTTTTCTGTCACCATAATATTGTTAATTTAATTCAGAATTTCTTAATCAGTCGAAGCCCACACAGTCATTCTGCTATCACATATGAGGGTTTCTAACCCAGTACAGCATCAACCTTCTTATCCATTTTTCCTTTATCCTTTCCTAATTGATTATCCCCTTTTTGGGATTTTCACTCTAATCCAGTCTCACTCTTCTCTCACTTAATCACTTGACACTTATGCATCCTTAGGCTTTATCCTCGTGCGACTCTGACTAGGGATCAGTTACCACGGTCTGCAACGACACAACTCAAATGCATGAAACCTATGTTCCAAACTGTGCCCAGATACATTACGTACTACTGGGCTCTGATACCACCTAATTGTAACACCCCACACCCGTAAGACTCGAACCCGATATCGTTGGTGATATCCGAGTCCGCGTCCCACGAGAGTGACGTACTACATCAGTCGATTTAAAATTCAGTATACTTTTTTTTTCTTTTCTTTTTGTAGCCATTAACTCCACGTTCACACGGCAAACACAGTAAGTAATTAAAATCCGTGTTCAATAAAAACCAGTTTCAGTTATTACAGTCATCCAGTAATAATTACAATCAGTTAATGCAGTAAAACATTTATACCACAATGGCTCAGTAAAAAATACAATGCCTTGTTACACAGTGATTGCGGAATACAATTTACTAAAACACTAATGCGATACCTAACCGATCCCGACCTCTAACCTTTACTCGACTACTGATAGACATACTCCGTGTCAACGGGGTATTCTTCAGACTGAAAAATAGATGCAAATTTTGGGTGAGTTTTGCGAACTCGGTGAGAAACCATCATCGATGGTTCACTCAATTCATGCATGTTCAATCACTTGCCAAATATCACATACGAACACAGTTCACAAATGTAATCTCAAATAGTACATACCATTACATTTCACAAATGTAAGGCGTACGCCTTTCATACAATCCAAATTCAATCATACCATATATGCAATGCACATGAGACCCTTTCCATTTTCATTACGTTGTTGTGACGTGCTTGCTGGCTTGCCCCGATGCTTGGGCACATTGCGTTGAGCCAATGGTTTCGAACATTGGGCTTGAAGCCTAATACATTGAGCCCGAGGCTCAATACGTTGGACTGAGGTCTGTGCGTTGGTGAAAGCTCTCATATACGTTAGGCGTGATATGCCACGATCCGTGGTGCTCGGGTCACCTGCGCCTTTATCGATCATGTCCTTATGTATGAATGCATATGTTCCAATTTCCATTTACGATTATTGCTATCACTTACATTCAATGCCATTTTATTTCTTGGACCTTCGGTCCGTATTTCAATCATATATTTTTCCAATTTATTGCATCATACCATATCGCATTTAAAAGTCACATCCAATGTATCAAAAGCGGATAAGTAACACTTGGTATCAATTTTCCCATTCCCTCGAACCTTTGGTCCGAGATCTCCCATTCACAAACAGTTACACACAAGTAGCACTTCGTTATCTCATTCCCAATATTTCAGACACCTATGGTCCGAAATCAATCAAAGTCAAACACACATATACCCATCCATTATCTCCACATGGCATAATCGCGAAATATTAAACACATAAAAAATTGAGAAACCATCTAGGTTACTCACCTATTGCTTCCGAGCTAATGCCGGAAAACCTCTGTGACGTCGGTCAATCGACGCTCCAATTGGACCTCTATATGAATCAGAAAAAGTACGAGTCACTAAATATGAAATTTGTGCTCATGATGATGAGATATGCATGTTCATGAATTCCCGGTCCTAACTCAATATTTTCCCATAATAAAATTCTATGAAAAATTAGAAATCCATAAGGGCCGACGGTGCGCAATTCGGACCTCTATAGGTCCTCAATTAAATAAAACAGTGTTTACATGATCCGTCAATAGGGCTACGTCAAATTCCGTCTAAAAATTCCCGTTTTCTCATAATATGAAATTAAATGTTCAACGAATCCGATGCCTCTCAAATCAGTCAATCGGACGCCGACGGGAAAGAAATTGACAAAAGAACAATTGGATCAATAATGCCAAATAATAATCAAAACAATAATATATATATATATATCTCCATACGCTTGCCTCGCGGGGGCGAGACGCCGCCCTCGCGAGGCGATTTCACCTTACTGCGTCGCGAGGCGACGCCCGCCTCGCGACCAGCCTCTTTAAATCTAAGCCCTCATGAGGTATAGCGTCGCCTCGCGAGGCTGAAACATCTGCTTCGTCGCGAGGGCAAGCCGTCGCCTCGCGACCAGGCCAATTATCTCGCCCTGAGGCTGAAAAGTCGCCCTCGCGAGACGGCGAGTTCCCCTGTTGTCCTTTTTTTTTTTTTTTTTCCAGATTTCAATTCCTAATTTCCAACTACTCTAACTTTTAGCACACAAATCAGAAAATACCCACTATACCTCATTGGAAAGCTTATGAAAAGCTCTACAATTCTCAAGAAGACCATAAAAATCAATTCCAACCCTAAGGGTGTCAAATAAGCCATCAAACCTTCTGCCTTCAAAATTTCCCTCAACACAGGGCAGTACATTGACAATTTCATAACTCACTAATTCTTCAGAAATAAATTACCACAAAAATATGGTCAATAAGTTCACAATGTCCTCTACAACTTTCATGAACAACCCAGAATCAAATTCTATTGCAAACCAAGTCAATTAATTCATCTAATGTTACTGTCCCTGAAATCCTTCACTTTGGGCAGTAATCTTACAAGAAGCATAACTTCCAGTATATAAGTCAATAAAATCAGAACTTTATATCCTTGTAAAGATAACATCATAAACTTCAATTTTCATGAAGCACTCAACATCCAATTCGATCTCTAACAATTTCAAAACTGTTATGGAAGTTTCTGTTATGATCAGCCACTCATAACCTAATGTAGGGTCAGGTTTTGAAAAATCATAACTCCCAATTCTGACTTCTAAAAATTACAAACCATATGTCATTTTCAAGATAATCTTTTCCTCTACAACTTTTCAGAAGCTCACTCACACCAGTTCAGTCCACTTAAAATGTTAAAATTGCCTCCAATCAGTACACTCACAAAATCACACTTAAACTAGGTTTCATCCAAAATGCTCAAAACCAGCCATTAGTAATCAATTCATATCTCCCAATACACAATTCTAAAAATAACAAGATCAGTAGCAATGGAAAGATAATCAAATATGCTACAACTTCCATGAAGACCATTCTCCCTAATTCCATCTCAATTAATTCATAAAAATCAGTAAAACTCAGATGTCATGGTTGCGGTTACTGTTCACAGGCAATGGAACAGTAACTTTCCATGAAAAATTTCACCCTTCTATCATTGAAATTCAACAACACCTATTTCACACTAAATTAAATCCAACATCTCAAAGTTTCAATGGCCACTAACCTTACCTCATTTGAATTTCTACACAATAAGTTATGAATAAAACAGTAACATCACTTATAATTCCAACTTTCCAGATTTAAGGTTAACCTTAGTTCACCCACTTCCAATGCCTTTTTCACATCACTAGACATCAAAATAAATACAAATTAAATATTACTCCAGTCATACATATACTAGGGTTAATACTGAAAAATTGGCAGCCTTAAATTCCTCAATTCAATTACTCAAATAATTATCTATATTCACTTCAAAATCAAGTTAACAACACATCTTTCAAGCTAGCTTCCTCAAATCATAACTCAACAATTCAAACTATCTTTTTCATAACCATCATCACTCATAATTAATAAACAATAACCCCCTTTAAATGCACCCACTAATCATGATTTATGAACTACATAATCAAAACATCATTAAAAACAAACTTAAAACCTTACCTATTAGAGCCTCCAACTTCACACCAACTCTTAACTTACTTTACTTTCTTTCCTTACTACCCTTCATGTACGGTTATCTCATGGTGAGAAGGGGAGAGGATTTAAGGTAGTAAACATGAAGGCAATCCCTCAAGGTTGGAGAAAAATAAGCAAAAATCGATGGAGGTATTCCAAAGGCAAGTAAGTTTGGATGACAATAACCAAGACTCAAAACTCATCCTTTCTTTTCTTTTAAAACAAGCGAGCCGAGAGCATTCGGATGGAGCATTAAATGAAGACTTTTAAATGGCAATTCCTCATTGGTTTATTTTTATAAACAGAGTCAAAAATATATTTGTTTACTTTCAGTCCAAAATTTTACTCCATTTCACTCAAATGACCCTACTTTCGGTCCCAAAATAATACACCCAATATTACAAGCATCAAGTGGGTAGCGATTTTTGCTACCAAGAATCGAATAGGTTCGCCAATTGGCGATTTATCCGGTCTGAGAATTTCCCCGAATTATTTTTCTGAGAATTAATGAAATTCCCTAAAATTATAAAACAGGTAACAGTACACTCCAAATAATTTCTCAATCACGGAAATCACCTTTTCTACCCCAAAACATGTTTAGGCCAGTTACCGGCGATTTTGCCGGTCTGGGAATTTTCTCCGAAAAAATTCAGAAAAATTTCTAAAAATCTCTTAAAATGTAAAACCATTTATGGTGCAGTCCAATCAATTTTCCAAACTCAATTATCCCATTAATTCCAATAAAATTGCTTTAGGCCCAATTACCGGGAATGTCATGAATGCATTTACTGTAATTCCATGTACACCATTGATACTGTGTATCAATCCTATTATGCATGAACAGTACTAATTATTCCTTACTAATCTCATCCTATGCCAATTTTACTATTTTACCCTTCCAGGAGGGGTGGGATGTTACAAGCTCGACGGCTCCGTAGGTAAAAGCTTAATAATTAAGAATAAACATGCCAAAATCCTTCAGCAATTTATTCTCAAACAATTGAACTAAAGCATCTTTGCCATAAAGCAATTCTTCATCAACATCAAATTATCAAAGGCATTTACAAACAACATAACATACAAGATCAACCTAGACAAGCATATCGCATAATCATACATAAGTTAGTTTGGGTGGGTCCAACAGGACATACTATACATTTCATCAAAGCGGTTATGTGTAGCCGTGAACACATGTGGGAGTCCGTGAGGAACTCCGTGGCCACTAGCGGGCAGGCGGGAGAAGCCTATATAGGTGCACCTATCACATAAAGGACCACCCCAAATCCATAGAAACATGCATATCACATCATTCATGCATTTTATACATAGTAGCCACCAATGGCCATTGCAACCTAACTTTTACAAAATTGCCTAAATCACATATTTGAATCTCTTTTTCACTTGTCAACAATTATACACATATTTTCACCTCTCATACAGATTTAAAGCATTTCAAAATAACAAGCAACATTGATAATTCATTTGAAAGCATTCAATAGCATTTGTTATAAAAACTTTAACATGTTCATTAACTCAATTATTAAGAAATCACCCACCTTAATCCTTTAGCCTTGAATTTAGTCAATTGGCCTTGCTTCTTGCTCTAATAACCTCTCTTCACCTTCATTAAGCAATAATAACCCGATTAACATGTGATAACCCAAATTAGACATTTCTAGGAGAGGAAAACATGGAGAAGAACCTATCTAACTTTACCTAAACCTTACCTAAGCTATTTGCATCAAAACCCACTTATTAATCCAAAGAATTTCACATTTTTCTTACCTTAAAGAGAGACCCACGAAAATCTCTCTCTCTCTTGGCTTTGATGAACACTTAATCCTTTCTTTCTCTTCTCCTTCTTAAACACTCTACTACTCTTTTCTAAGTAAGCAAAACCACAAGACCTAACCTCTTCTTCTTCTTCTTCTTCTTCTTCTTCTTCTTCTTCTTCTTCTTCTCTTCCTATACGAAACTATCCCTCTCTCCTTTATCTTTGGAATTTTTGTGACTCTACTTTCACTAGCCTTAACACATGTCTTTTAAATTAAAACCTAAGCTTCAACAATCAAAACTACGTAGTTTTGGTTTTGTCTTCTTAAACAAGTCATTCCTTTGCCTCTTCTCCTAAATAAACGACCACACACATAACTTCCCATCTTTTTGTTTTTAAAAGACTAGACAAAGACTCATCTATCCCTCCTTCTTAACCTTAAACTCTAAGAACATATATAAACTTCCCAAAATACCCTCAAGCCATTTTATTCGTTTCAATTTCTAACAACAATTTAAGTCTAATTTAAACTAATCCCTCATTTAACTTTCATCACTCTAAACTCTATGGACCTTGATCGCGCGTCGTAACGCTAGTCAAAATTAATTAACTAGACTACTACTGTAGCAGTGGCGAGTCTAGGTCGATCCCACAGAGAGTGTGTGTAAAGTTTAAGAAATGAAATTAATCAGTGTTTATGAAAAAAGGGGGGGTTTTGGATTTTTAAAAGAACAAAAATAAAAATGAAACTAACTAATAAAAACAAATTAAAAAAACATGCAAAAATGATAAAAGTGGGGAATTTGGTAGGGATCCGGTTCTTTGGTTCAATCTCGGCCTACACCCTGATTAAGCATATTTTATTAATTTGTTATTCTTTAACCTCTCCTAGAAATTATTAATCGTGGATTAAAAATTAACCCGAGTTTTCCCTTAGGTTTTGTTTAATCAAGATAAGATCGTTGATTAAACCTAACCACCTAATAACCTAGGATACGATCTCTAGTTTTAATTAGGCAGTAGCATTACGAATTAGGAAAACCGATTAATCAAGGCAACAACCACATAAGCTCGGGTCATTTAACCTAGGTCATGTTATCCCTAATGATTACGAATCATTAGTCGCTACAAATGAATTTCAATATAACAATTACGGATTAAATTGAAATTCTAGCAATGGGTTCGCAATTAGCAATTCAATGAACGCATTAAAATTACCAAATCACAATACCCAATAGGTTCATACACAAATAATCGAATAATAACTAAAATCCGATTATTCATACATAAAACCCAAATCAATTAAAACCGGATAACACAATCAATTTCTAATGAGAGAAAGAAATAACAAACTAATAAAAAAAATACTTAACCCGGGTCGTCGGCGTCGATATTACCTCCGAACCGGCGTCGGGATGTTTAGCCCTTCATAAGTATTTTCCGACAAAAAAATCCCTACTTAAATACCCCTTTGTTTCTTCTCACTATGGCAAGCTCCTCACAAATTTACTGTTCATGGATAAGACAATTAAATGCTGGAGTTCAATCACCGTGCACTGCTCACGCCTCTCCACGCCAGCTGCCACAGCCGCAGGAACTCCAGCGCCGCTACTCCTCAGTTGTCGCTTGTTTTATTCTTAAGCTTCCTCTTCTCGTCACTGTGCTTGCGGCCCTGTTCCTCCGATGGGACAATTAAACATTGCTCCCACGTTAAAACCCTTGTGCTCCTCGCTTTTCCACTGCGTTTTTAATCAAAACGCCTGCGTCCCTTGCTGTCACCCTTTATGCGTTGCCGTTTCCTGCTGCTCAAACGCTACTTGCATTTTTTTTAAAACCAACACATGCTGCCTTGGTCTTCTCTTAATGTTGCACCTCCACGTGTTCCAGCCTTCTGACCCTTGCTTATGCGACGTCGTCTGTGCCTCCAACTTTTACTCCTCCATGCACTATTGCGTGATAAGACAATTAAGTTTGTTTCTCTAAAACCTTCACGCTGACAGCCCCTGGGTCACGTCTTCTTCCTCTACAAAGACAAGCAAAAATGAATTTATCAGAAAATGACCCATATATCACGCATTCGACTCACTTTAATTTCTTTAATCTCAAATTGTACCTAAAATAAAATATGAATTAAAGTGAGTATCTTAATCATTTTTATATCGATAATCGCTAAGTGAAAATAATTAAAAATGTCAACAATTAAGCACATATCAGACCTCAATTTAGTCTAACAAAAATTAATTTTCAAATTAATCCTCAAACATAAATTAACACATGTTTAATGCTAATCGGGGCCCAACATTTCTCCCCCTCTTAAAAGAATTTCGTCCTCGAAATTCTTACCTGGATTAATGAAAAGATGAGGATACTTCTCCTTCATAGCTTCCAATGGCTCCCATGTGGCCTCTTCCACTGAATGATTCCTCCATAAGACCTTGACTAGTCGCATGCCTTATTTCGAGAACTTTTCTTTTGTATCCAAGATCTGCACTGGAAGCTCTTCATAACTCAAGTCATCACTCAACTGAACTTCATCAGCTTGAATGACATGAGAAGGATCTGATCGATACCTCCTCAACATGGAAACATGAAAAACATCATGAATCTGAGATAACTCTGGAGGCAATGTTAACTTGTACGCCAATAGACCAATCCGTTCCAGAATCTCATAAGGCCCTACAAACCTTGGACTCAGCTTACCCTTTCTCCCAAATCTCATAATCCCTTTCCAAGGAGAAGTCTTGAGAAAAACTTTCTCGCCGACCTCATACTCCATCTCCTTCCAGTGAGCATCTTCATAACTTTTCATCTTGTCTTGAGCTGCCTTCAGCTTGTGTTTAATCAAGTTGACCTTATCAACAGTCATCTGTATCAACTCTGGACTTAATAGCTTCCTATCTCCTTCTTCATCCCAACACACTGGAGTCCTACATCTCCTCCCATACAGAGCATCATACGGTGCCATCTGAATGCTCGAATGATACGAATTATTGTAGGCAAATTCGATCAGAGGCAAGTGCTCATCCCATGCTCTTCTAAATTCCATCACACATGCCCTGAGCATCCCCTCAAGGGTCCGAATGGTCCTCTTAGATTGACCATTGGTTTGAGGATGGAAAGCAGTGCTGGAACTCAACTTAGTACTTAAAGCTTCCTACAAACTGTCCCAAAATCTCGATGTAAAGCGAGGATCTCTATCAGACACAATCGAATCTGGGATCCCATGCAATCTTAAAACTTCATCAATGTACTTCTTAGTTAGCACATGCAGAGGATCGGTTTGTCTAATTGCCAGAAAATGGGCTGATTTCGTCAATCTATCCACAATCACCCATATGGCATCATGCCTCCTACTGGTCCTAGGCAACCCCATTAGGAAATCCATAGTCACTTTCTGCCACTTCCACTTTGGAATAGATAATGGTTTCAACTGACCTGAAGGTGCCTGGTGTTCAGCCTTAACTTGCTGATACACTAGACACTTACTCACATACTCGGCCACATCCTTCTTCATACCTCTCCACCAGAAATGTTCCTTAAGATCCTTGTACATCCTGGTGCTACCTGGATGCATAGCATAAGGCGCATTGTGCACCTCATCTAGAATCTCATTCTTCACCTCCTTGACATCTGAAATACAAAGTCTATTCTCGATTGTCAGGAGTCCATCATCACTCACCATCATATCGGACTTCTTACCCTCCTGAATCTCTTCTTGCAGTTTTCCTAGTTCTGCATCCTAAACTTGTAACTCTTTCACTTTTTCCCTGAGGATTGGTCTCACCCTAAATGTAGCAATCATACCATCAGATTCCTCATGCTTTAAACTGATCCTGAGCTTAGCCATCTCTTCCAATCACGACAGATACACTGTCTGAACATATGCTATGGAAGAATTTCTGCTTAAAGCATCTGCAACAACATTTGCCTTACCTGGATGATATTCAATTAACAAGTCATAACCTTTAAGCAGCTCAATCCACCTTCTCTGTCTCAAATTCAACTCCTTCTGACTTAACAAGTATTTGAGACTTTTGTGATCTGTGAAGATCCTAGTTTGAACCCCATACAAATAATGCCTCCATATCTTCAAGGCAAAGATCACAGCTGCTAATTCCAGATCGTGGGTTGGATAGTTCACTTCATAAGGTTTTAGCTGCCATGAGGCATATGCTATCACCTTATCTCCCTGCATAAGTACACATCCCAACCCCTTTCTGGAAGCATCACTATACACTGTATAACTTCCTTCTCCTGCAGGCAAAGTTAAAACTGGAGCACTAGTCAATCTATGCTTGAGCTCCTCAAAACTCCGTTGGCACTCATCACTCTAGACAAACTTCTGGTTCTTTCTCAATAACTTGGTCAAAGGAGCAGCTATCATTGAGAATCCCTCCACGAATCTCCTATAATAGCCTGCTAAATCCAGAAAGCTCCTCACTTCCGTTACTGTCGTTGGGGCATGCCAATTCACCAATGCTTCAATCTTCTTTGGATCTACATGCACCCCATTCTCAGAAATAATGTGGTCAAGGAAAACTACTTCATGAAGCCAAAATTCACATTTAGTGAATTTAGCATATAGCTCTTTCTCTCTCAACCGCTGCAATACGATCCTCAAGTGTTGCTCATGTTCTCCCATACTTTTTAAATATACCAGAATGTCATCGATGAACACGATAACAAACTGATCCAAAAACTCCTTAAAAACTCTGTTCATTAGATCCATAAAAACAGCAGGAGCATTGGTCAGTCCAAAAGGCATAACTAAAAATTCATAATGCCCATACCGTGTCCTGAAGGTTGTCTTGCTCACATCAGACTCCTTAATCCTGAGTTGATGGTAGCCAGACCTGAGATCAATCTTAGAGAAGACCATTGCTCCCTACAGCTGATCAAACAAGTCATCTATCCGAGGCAGAGGATACTTGTTTTTAACGATCACCTTGTTAATTCTCCTGTAATCGAAGCACATCCTCCAAGTTCCATCTTTCTTTCTAACAAACAAGACCGGTGCTCCCCAAGGTGAGGAACTCGGTCTAATAAACTCCTTCTCTAATAAATCCTCTAGCTGATCCTCTAACTGCTCCTTAAGCTCCTTCAGCTCAGCTAGAGCCATCCTGTAGGGTGGAATAGAGATAGGAGCTGTCCTGGGAGCCAAGTTGTTAGGACCCGACCCGGAGACCGGATCCCAACTGTTGGATCCGAGACCCAACTACATAGAACTTACACTTATCACACTCGCTCTGGTACCTCAGATGTCGGATCCGGGACCCAACTAAATATAACTTACACTTATCACTTGCATTGATACCACAATAAACATCAAAATCACATTTTGACTTGTTCATAACAAATATATCTTAAATCCTCACGTTCGCATAGAGGCAAAAATCACCTTAATCGGAGTTACATAACTCAAGATATGATTCAAATACCCAAAGGTGTTCATACCTGAAACATGCTCTCTTAACCGGCCTCTCACTTCTTTTAATGCAAACTTTCTTAATTCTACTCTAATTGATACCAAACTTTATGGAGTGATAGATATATATCTTATAAATCCAATGGTTCAAGCCTCACCTCATTTGGAGGTCTTATGAGGGATTTATGACAGAAACAATAGACCATGCTCACTTCCACAATCACATTGAAACTCTTTTGGAACGATTGCCATAACTTTTAATATAGAGGTCGGAATGTGTTCGTTCTTTCACCATTTAAAAGTAGACATATAGATATACAACTCTAATGCAGACCACAAAACCAAATTCGGCCTTTAACATAGTCCAATTTGCCCATTTTCCCGTAGCTGTCCGTTAAACGGACAGCTGTGTCCGTTTAACGGACACATACAGGTGGAAGTGTTCTAAATGCTTCGTGTTTGTCCGTTAAACGGACGGGGGTGTCCGTTTCATGGACATGGGTAGGAGAAGGGGTGTTTTAGCACCCGTATCTGTCCGTTTAATGGACATTCGTGTCCGTTTAACGGACACGCCAATTTCCAAAACTTCCAATTCTCAAAACCAACTTCAATTCACTTGACACTAGCATCTTTCAAAACTCATAACTTCTTATTCCTAGCTCCAATAAGTGCATACTATACCTTCATGGAAAGATAACAAGATGAACTACAAATCTGATGAAGGATGCTAAAGCTAACTCCATCATTTAGTAAGGTACAAAGCCACTCAAAGGTCACTGCTCAATAAGACCAATGTAATAAAGAACATTTGCAACATGAGCGAAGAATCGAATGTGTTCTAATCCTCATAACTTTTTAACCCTAAATTCAAATGAGACAAACGATATACCCTTGGAAAGCTCTAAACTTCTACTACAATCTTCATGAAGACTCATTGATCTAATTCAAGCCCTAAGAGGGTCTAATACTGAGGCGAATTTCTGTCAAATTTTAGGAAAATTTGACAGCACTTCCCCTGAAATTGCAACTAACCAATTTCTCAATTCTAATACTTCCACCTGCATAAAACTCAACATGCAACCCCATATAACATGTTTAAACTCTAATATATCTCCAATTACCATTCTAAGCAACAACCACACTCTTAATCATCTAATCATGTTCATGCTATACAATGATGCAAATGCTTTGAAACATACATGGATTTTACAAAATACATTATAACTGATCATTCTTGCATTCATATGAAAATATAAGTTATTACAAGGCTTTAGAGGGAATTTCAAACCCTTTTACAACATGATTCAAAATACATTTCCAAAATGCTACTGTTTTCTTGAAATGCATCTAAAGCATTGTTTACAACAAAATGACTTGAATTTCATCAAAAACAAAATCTTGGAGCATGCCTTTTATGCTCGTTCCTCGAAATCGCGCTCTTCACCTGGAGATGGGACGGGATTGGAGGGAGTGAGCTTTTGCTAGTGGGTAACACGTTTATATTTAGGCTAATAAGCCACATTGCTTCATTAATCATACTTTTAGCACTTTGTATAGAAATCATACAATCATGCATTTCATGAAAATTTATCAATCTCAAAACACAATATTCATGCTCCATGTAATTCTCATTCTTGCAAACATATGCTAACACATAAACACATAGCTGATGGTTCGAAAAGTCCACGAGTTACTGATGAGCTACACAAGTGTAGTCATATGCTGAGGAGTCCAAAAAGGAACATCCTATGCCACTATCGGGCAGCAGGAGAAGGCTATACCGGTCAACGGCACGTGACTTTGCTTTGGTGGACTTAACTAACCCATATAACACTGAATTTCATGCATAAAAACTAGACTTGTCTTGTCCACTGACTGATTTTCTGAAAATGGATTTTCATGCATCCATAAAGCTGATTCTTGAAAATGATATATTTCATGCTTAGCTCACATTTCATGATCTCATTCATGCTCATTCAATTCATGGCAATTTCAAGCAATATCATATACTAATCAATTTCTCACATAATGGCAATCACAATTCAATTTACACACAATTCAAAACTCAATCAATACTCATTCCAAGGTAGTTGGAAAACATTAATTTTGCTTAGTTAAGATAGTATTTAAAGCATTACTAACATAAAGATAAAAGTGAAACCCACCTTATACTTGCTAAATCCTTGCTAAATGGAGCTATTCCTCTTGCTCTTCTCCTTTCTCTTGCTCTTCTTCAAGAGAAAATAAAAACCCAAATCAACACAAATCCAATAGAAATTATATAAAACCTCTTTCATAAAATTAGCTTAAGAATCACTAAACCCACTTGATTCTTAAACCTTCTACACCAAAACCCATCTAAAAGCCAACTCTTGAAAACATAACTTACCTTAGATCTTGACTCAACCCAAGAGTTTCTTGGCTCAAAAGGTAGCTTAGCTTCTCCTCTTCACTTTTTCTTCTTGAACTATCTTCAAACACCCACTTAATCTCTTGGAAACACCAACCCTAGCCAAGCCCTTCTTTTTCTTCTTCCTTTCTCCCTTTCACTACACATCTCCTCTCTCCTCTAATTTTCAAAATTTCTCTTCTTCCTTACTAACTCACTTCTTTCTTCTTCTTTTATACTACTTACTTAAATCACTTAAGCCCAAGGTCCAAGCCCAACTTACTTTCTCCTCTTTTCTTCTTATTTCCTCTAATATCTTCTTTAAACCACTTAAGCCCATCTATCTTTTAGACCCACCTTCTTGTCTTTTCTTTCCTACCTCATTAAAGCCCAACTAACTCATTTAATTTCATTAATTCTTCACCTAACTCATTAATGCTATCATACATTAATTAATCTCAATTTAATTTATGCTAAGTTAACTTACTCAATTTGTCATATGCTATTTAATGCTATCATATTTAATTACTATCATCTCAAATAATGCTAACTCAATAATTCTAATCATGCTTAATTAAAAAAAATTTTTGGGGCTAACATTTCTCCCCCCTTAAGAAATTTCTTCCCCGATATTCTTACCTGATTCATTGAAGAGGTGTGGGTACTGCTCCTGCATTGCATCCTGAGGCTCCCACGTCGCCTCTTCAACTGCATGATTCCTCCAAAGGACTGACGTAAATCGAGGATCCCTATCGGATACTATGAAATCCAGAACTCCATGCAACCTTACCACTTCATCAATATATTTCCTGTCTAAGACTCGCAATGAATCTGTTTGCTTGGTTGCCAGAAAATGGGCTGACTTGGTCAACCGATCAACAATAACCCAAATGACATCATGCTTCCTAACAGTCCTGGGTAAACCCATCAGAAAATCCATAGTGATCCTTTGCCACTTCCATTCAGGAATGGACAATGGCCTTAGCATGCCTGAAGGTGCCTGGTGTTCAGCCTTGACTTGCTGACACACTAGACATCTGCTCACATATTCCGCTACATCTTTCTTCATACCTTTCCACCAGAAATGCTCTTTCAAGTCTCTGTACATTCTGGTGCTGCCTGGGTGCATGGAATAAGGCGCATTGTGTGCCTCATGCATGATCTCATCCTTAACTGCCTTATCATTTGGAATACATAACCGGTTTCCGACTACCATTAGCCCATCATCCCTTACTTGCACTTCTCGATCGCTACCATGTTGAATTTCATCTCTCAACTTACTTAATTTCAGATCCCGCTTCAACTCCTCGACCTTCTCCCTAAGGATAGGTCTCACCTCAATTGAGCAAAAACACCATCCGATTCATCATGCTTTAAATCGATCTTCAACTTGGCCATCTGCTCCAACAGAGGCAAGTAAACCTGATTGCATATAAGATATGGATGATTTCTACCAAAGCATCGCCACTACATTCGCTTTGCTCGGATGATATTCTATCATCGTGTCATAGTCCTCGAAGCAACTCCATCCATCGCTCTCGCTTTAAATTCAACTCTTTTGACACATAATGTACTTAAGACTTTTGTGGTCCGTGAAGATCCTAGTCCAACCCCATATAGGTAGTGTCTCCAAATCTTTAGGGCAAAATTATCGCCGCTAACTCCTAGTCATGAGTCGGATAATTTAACTCATATCGCTTCAACCGCCGTGAAGCATAGGCTATTACTACTGCCATCCCGCATCAAGACACATCCTAGACCCTTCCTCAAGCATCATCAGACAATCAGATACTCCCGGTCTCCATTGGGCAAAACCAATCTTTGGAGCACTTGTCAACTGTTCTTGAGCTCCTCAAAGCTCTTCCGACATTCCTCACTCCATATGAATCTGCCGATTCTTTCTTAATGACTTAGTCATAGGGACGGCTATCATGAGAATCCTTCCACGAATCTCCTATAATAACTTGCCAAACCTAGGAAGCTTCTTACCTCTTTCACCGCCTTGGGCTCTTGCCAATTCACTCATCGCTTCTACTTTCCTCGATCAACATGGATCCCTTTCTTTGGAAATCACATGTCCAAGGAAAACTACTTCACGCAGCCAAAATTCACACTTCACGAACTTGGCATACGCCTTCCGCTCTCTCAATCTCGCAATACTATCCCGAGATGCCGTTCATGCTCTCCTTCATCCTTAGAATAAACCGAATGTCATCAATGAACACAATGACAAACCGATCTAAGAATTCATTAAACACCCTATTCATCGATCCATGAAGGGTTTGGAGCATTGGTCAATCCAAGGGCATGACCTCAATTCATAGTGCCCATAACGGGTCCCAAGGCTGTCTTGTTTACATCGACTCGATTCGAATTGATGATAACTCGATCTTAGGTCAATCTTCTAAAAGACCCTTGCTCCCCGCAATGATCAAATAAATCATCTATCCGTGGCAACGGATACTTGTTCAATCGTTATCTTGTTAAGCTTTTTTCGTAGTCTATGCACATCCTCCATGTTCCATCCTTCTTCCTAACAATAGACCGGAGCTCCCAAGGTGAAGAACTCGGCCGATGAACTGCTTCTCCAACAATTCCTGCAATTGCTCCTTGAGTTCTCTCACCAACCTGGAGCCATTCAGTAGGGTGGTATGGAGATTGGCGCGGTTCCGAGAATCAAGTCAATTTCGAACTCAATTTCTCTTACCGGCGGCAACCCTGGTAATTCTTCTGGAAATACGTCTGGGAATTCCCTCACTATAGGGTAATCCTCCAACCTTCCTACTTTCACCTCTGGATCTACCACATATGCCAAAAAGGCCTCACACCCTTGGCTCATCATACTGTCAGCTAACAAGGCTGAAAAAATCTTCGGCATTGGCAGTTTCCTGTCCCCCTTGAAGATTACTTTCTGACCATCTCCCAGATCAAAATCTACTTCCTTGAGACTACAGTCTAGTTTTGCCTTATACTTCTCCATGGCATCCATTCCTAGTATGACATCTAGCCCTTTAAGGTCTAGAGGTAGCAAATCTACTACCAACCTACTACCACTGATGCTGAGCTCACAATCCTTGTAAATCAAACTGATCACTACTTTACTCCCCAAAGGAGTACTAACAACTAGAAAGTTATCCATAATCTCAGGACACACAACATGCAAATTCATACTTGCAGATACAAACGAATGTGTAAAGCCAGGATCAATTAACACATAAACAGAGAGTCAAATAGCATAGCCATACCCGGATAACTTCAGAGCAATGCAGCTTCCTCTGGTCATGGCAAATACTCTAGCTGGTGCTCGACCTCGTGTTTCTTGGCCTCCCTGCAGGATTAGCCTCCCGACCGCCTCCAATCGCGCTTACTACTGTGACCGGCCTGGTTCCCACTATCTCCGTCGCCTCTGAGCTTGTGCTTGGGAACCCTCCTATCTCACCTCTGGGACAATCTCATCATATGCCCTTCTCCACATCTGGAAGCAACCACCAAACCCTTGAGACACCTCCTGGATGAAATTTCCCTTGACCGATCACACTGGGATTCTTGCCTTCCATGACTTTCTGGGCCTCCCACACTAAAGACTGCTCGTAAATTGCCCTGATCACGACTCTTGGCAGACCTCTCTCGCCCATGCCACTGAGTATGATGGGTCTGGTGCTCCTCTCAGTGCTTTGGAGCACTCACTCCCTTCCTGGAGGATTCTTCTGTTCTTCCTTTTCCGCCACTTCACCTTAATATTCTCCAGCTTCTCACTGAGCGCCAGATCCACTAACTGCTGGTAATCCCGAAACTATGGATCACCACCTTCTTTGATCCCTAAGTGCAATCCCCTTCAAACTTGCGGCACTTGTCCACTTCATTGGCCACAATGTTGGGCGATACACTGAAAGTTGAGTGAACTTGATTCATACTCACTCACCGCCGATCCCCTGGTAAGGTTCAGAAATTCCATGGCCTTCTCTTGGACGTAGACCATCAAGAAGTACTTCCTCCCAAGGCTTCTAAAATTCTCCATGTCACTCTCCGAGGTCTTGCTCGATCATGAGGCACTTGACTCCCACCAGTGCAGTGCATCCCCCTGTAGTAGACTAACTGCATAATCTAGCTTCTCTTCATCCGAGCACTTCATCTATTTCAGGACCCTCTCGGTCCTCTTCAACCATGCTTCTGCCTCTTCAAAATTTGTAGTCCCGCTGAAATCGACAGTCCCATACTTCCGGAGCTTGTCATACTGCCCGCTCCGATCTGCTGGAGTTGGCATCTGAGCTTGCCTTCCCTGGCCCATAGCATATGCGAAAGCCTAGGTGAAGGCCTGAAAGAATTGTGGGTCTATTGGATTTGGCATAGAAGGAGGCTGGAGAGGCACCTCATGCTGCACACTTGGTGCCTCAGAATCTGTAACAGGGATGGTCCCTGCATCCTGGGGAATGTGGGATTCATCCGTACTTTCCCTCTGAGAGCCTGATCGAGATTGAGCTCCTCGAGTTCTTCTTCGAGGCGGCATTACTCCTTTAAATGAAAATCATTTCAAATCTTTAGCTCGTGCTTTGTGAAACAAGTTCAAATCATGTAAAACAATTCAAAACCAGTGATGCATGTACTGTATTTAAAACAATGCTTAGGGTTCATGTAACATGATGCATGCTGACTCTACCCTTGAGGCTACCCACTAGGGTTCCTAGGAAATCATAAACCTAGAGCTGCTCTGATACCACAGTTGTTAGGACCCGACCCGGAGACCGGATCCCAACTATTGGATCTGAGACCCAACTACATGGAACTTACACTTATCACACTCGCTCTGGTACCTCAGATGTCGGATCCGGCACCCAACTAAATATAACTTACACTTATCACTTGCATTGATACCACAATAATGTCGGACCCCGTTTCAAGGGCCCAACTTCCGCAGTCCTGAAACCTTGCGCTTAGGACATTGCAGTGCCATTCGCTGCTATTCCATAAAAGTGATGAGCGCACACTAGCTAAACATCAAAATCACATTTGGAATTGTTCATAAAAAATATATCTTAAGGCCTCACGTTCGCATAGAGGCAAAAATCACCTTAATCGGAGTTACATAACTCAAGATATGATTCAAATACCCAATGGTGTTCATACCTGAAACATGCTCTCTTAACCGGCCTCTCACTTCTTTTAATGCAAACTTTCTTAATTATACTCCAATTGATACCAAACTTTATGGAGTGATATATATATGTATTATTAATCCAATGGTTCAAGCCTCACCTCATTTGGAGGTCGTATGAGGGATTTATGCCCAAAACAATAGACCATGCTCACTTCCAAAATCACATTGAAACTCTTTTGGAGCGATTGCTATAACTTTTAATATAGAGGTCAGAATGTGTTCTTTATTTCACCATTTGAAATTATACATCTAGATATACAACTCTCATGAAGACCACAAAACCAAATTCGGCCTCTAACATAGTCCAATTTGCCCATTTTCCCGTAGCTGTCCGTTAAACGGACAGCTGTGTCCGTTTAACGGACACATACGGGTGGAAGTGTTCTAAATGCTTCGTGTTTGTCCGTTAAACGGACGGGGGTATCCGTTTCATGGACATAGGTAGGTGAAGGGGTGTTTTAGCACCGGTAGCTGTCTGTTTAATGGACATTCGTGTCCGTTTAATGGACACGCCAATTTCCAAAACTTCCAATTCTCAAAACCAACTTCAATTCACTTGACACTAGCATCTTTCAAAACTCATAACTTCTTATTCCTAGCTCCAATAAGTGCATACTATACCTTCATGGAAAGATAACAAGATGAAATAAAAATATCATGAAGGATGCTAAAGCTAACTCCATCATTTAGTAAGTTAAAAAGCCACTCAAAGGTCACTGCTCAATAAGACCAATGTAACAGCAACATTTGCAACATGAACAGTAACTGAATGTGTTCTAATCCTCATAACTTTTTAACCCTAAATTCAAATGAGACAAACGATATACCCTTGGAAAGCTCTAAACTTATACTACAATCTTCATGAAGACTCATTGATCTAACTCAAGCCCTAAGAGGGTCTAATACTGAGGCGAAGTTCCGTCAAATTTTAGGAAAATTTGACAGCACTTCCCCTGAAATTACAACTAACCAATTTCTCAATTCTAATACTTCCACCTGCATAAAACTCAACATGCAACCCCATATAACATGTTTAAACTCTAAGATATCTCCAATTACCATTCTAAGTAACAACCACACTCTTAATCATCTAATCATGTTCATGCTATACAATGATGCAAATGCTTTGAAACATACATGGATTTTACAAAATACATTATAACTGATCATTCTTGCATTCATATGAAAATATAAGTTATTACAAGGCTTTAGAGGGCATTTCAAACCCTTTTACAACATGATTCAAAATAAATTTCCAAAATGCTACTGTTTTCTTGAAATGCATCTAAAGCATTGTTTACAACAAAATGACTTGAATTTCATCAAAAACAAAATCTTGAGCATGCCTTTTATGCTCGCTCCTCTAAATCGCTCTTCACTGGAGATGGGGACGGATTCGAGGGTGAGCTTTCACTCGTGGGTAACACGTTTATATTTAGGCTAATAAGCCACATTGCTTCATTAATCATACTTTTAGCACTTTGTATAGAAATCATACAATCATGCATTTCATGAAAATTTATCAATCTCAAAACACAATGTTCATGCTCCATGTAATTCTCATTCTTGCAAACATATGCTAACACATAAACACATAGCTGATGGTTCAAAAAGTCCACGGGTTACTGATGAGCTACACAAGTGTAGTCATATGTTGAGGAGTCCAAAAAGGAACATCCTATGCCACTATTGGGCAGCCGGGAGAAGGCTATCTTGGTCAACGCACGTGACTTTCTTTGGTGGACTTAACTAACCCATATAACACTGAATTTCATGCAAAAAAACTGGACTTGTCTTGTCCACTGACTGATTTTCTGAAAATGGATTTTCATGCATCCATAAAGCTGATTCTTGAAAATGATATATTTCATGCTTAGCTCACATTTTATGATCTCATTCATGCTCATTCAATTCATGGCAATTTCAAGCAATATCATATACTAATCAATTTCTCTCATAATGGCAATCACAATTCAATTTACACACAATTCAAAACTCAATCAATACTCATTCCAAGGTAGTTGGAAAACATTAATTTTCCTTAGTTGAGATAGTATTTAAAGCATTACTAACATAAAGATAAAAGTGAAACCCACCTTATACTTGCTAAATCCTTGCTAAATGGAGCTCTTCCTCTTGCTCTTCTCCTTTCTCTTGCTCTTCTTCAAGAGAAAATAAAAACCCAAATCAACACAAATCCAATAGAAATTATATAAAACCTCTTTCATAAAATTAGCTTAAGAATCACTAAACCCACTTGATTCTTAAACCTTCTACACCAAAACCCATCTAAAAGCCAACTCTTGAAAACATAACTTACCTTAGATCTTGACTCAACCCAAGAGTTTCTTGGCTCAAAAGGTAGCTTAGCTTCTCCTCTTCACTTTTTCTTCTTGAACTATCTTCAAACACCAACTTAATCTCTTGGAAACACCAACCCTAGCCAAGCCCTTCTTTTTCTTCTTCCTTTCTCCCTTTCACGACACTTCTCTCCTCTCTCCCTCTAATTTTCGAAAATTCTCTCTTCTTCCTTACTAACTCACTTCTTTCTTCTTCTTTTATACTACTTACTTAAATCACTTAAGCCCAAGGTCCAAGCCCAACTTACTTTCTCCTCTTTTCTTCTTATTTCCTCTAATATCTTCTTTAAACCACTTAAGCCCATCTATCTTTTAGGCCCACCTTCTTCTCTTTTCTTTCTTACCTCATTAAAGCCCAATTAACTCATTTAATTTCATTAATTCTTCACCTAACTCATTAATGCTATCATACATTAATTAATCTCAATTTAATTTATGCTAAGTTAACTTACTCAATTTGTCATATGCTATTTAATGCTATCATATTTAATTACTATCATCTCAAATAATGCTAACTCAATCATTCTAATCATGCTTAATTAAAATTTTTTTTTGGGGCTAACACAAGTCGATAGCAAACTCTATCTCCCTCTCCAGCGGTAAACCGGGCAACTCCTCTGGAAACACATCAGGAAATTCCCTCACAATGGGAATATCCTCCACCCTGCTCTCCTTCACACTGGTATCCATGACACACTCAAAAAAAGCTTCACAGCCTCTTCCCATCAGTTTATCAGCTAATAAAGCTGAAATAAGCCTTGGCGGTGTCAACTTTCTATCCCCTCTAAAAATTACCTTACGACCTTCACCCATTTCAAATTCCACTTCTTTTCGACCACAATCAAGTTTCGCCAGATATTTTTTCATTACGTCCATTCCGACAATAACGTCCAACCCCTTCAGATCTAGAGGTAGCAGATCTACTACCAAACTAGATCCCTCGATCACAAGCTCACAATCTCTAAAGACACGGCTTACAACGACATTCCTCCCTAACGGAGTGCTAACAAGTAGAAAATTATCTAAGAGAACTGACTGCATATCAGGCAATATCATACTTGTAGAGACATAGGAATGTGTTGAACCGGAATCAAACAGTACATACACATCAGAATGAAAGAGCTGAGCCATACCAGTAACAACCTCCGGTGCAGCTGCAGCTTCCTCCCGTGTCATGGCAAACACCCTAGTCTGTGCTTGTGTTGGGACTCGATCCAGAAATCGGATCCCAACCGAAGAACGGAAATGAATCTGGAAAAGCTAAGCAAAAAGCTTAAATCGAATCTGAATCTGAACCAATATGAATCGAATCAAAGCAAATAAACGAAACTTAAGGCGAAATCAAATCAGATACGAATCGAATCACAAATTGGAAGCAATTTCAAAACGAAGCAAACTTCGGATCAAATCGAATTGAAACCAATTTCCGACATCCGTGAACAAATATCGAAGAAAACGTTTGCGTTGGAAATCTTAAGACTATCAGTCTAAACTAATCCAAATCCGTGTACATTTTTTTCTTCTTTCTTTCCTTCTTTCTTTCATCATTTAATCCATCGAATACAAATCGAAGCTTAACTTTCCTCAATCAATCTCTCAATGCATAACGAACTTCTTAATCATCTTCTTATACATTCGTACAAATTTAAAATTCATCTTTTAATAACTTCGTAATTTATTCTATTGCCATATAACCAATTTTCTTATCAAAAATTGGGCAGCATAACGGCTGCTTTTTATAAAACCCAAAACCTGCAAGGGGTCCAAAATGCACTCCTATATTCCCATACAATAACCAGTATCATCGGACACCCTGTTCGGAAGCCAAATCACATTCATTCTCAAATAAGATACAATGTCTTAATACAATCTAAACACAACCCAATCATTCATGAATTTCACAATTCCCAAAATCACATACACCATAATCAATTTTATACGCAGTTACATTTATCCAAATTTATCTTAAGCCATATACATATCAACACTAAAATCCTAATTACTCAAAATCTAACTTATACAAATTATGAAAATATGCAAAAGTCGATCTGACATCTTGACCGTCTTTTAACTGATCTCCTACTCGAAAACCTGAAGATGGGGATGAAAGGGGGGTGAGCTTATAGCTCGTGGGTAATAGTTTATAACAAATAAATAAGCAAAACCTTTGAAATTCTTTTTCTTTTCTGGTCTCAGAAACCATTTCTTTGAAATCCGCAAAGCACATTTTCAAAAAGTTCTTTTCTTGCTGTAGTCAAAATCGCAATTTGCAAAACGTATGATTTTAAGGCTTTCAGTCATAAACCCATAGGTTACAAAACATGAATGCATCAACTTGACAATTCATAGATGCAGTGGCAAATCACATATGCAATGCACAACAATTGGCTCGAGAGTTCCTTAAACACGACGAAAAAATCGAAGTTTTACCGTAAACATGACGAGTCTGATTTCTCAGGATCTCGTGGCCTCTAACGGGTAGCCGGGAGAAGGCTAAGGGTCATCGTGCATAAGACTAACGAAACAGGTTCTCTCTTGCCTAATCACAATCACATAATCATGCTTAAATCAATTTATCGAATGCTCTTTTCCGAATACACGAAATGCCATGGAATCTTTCGAGGCATAACACAAATGTATTTTGCAATTCATCAAAAATTCATGTATTGAATCAATAATGATTTTTCAATTCATTCATACAAGGATGCAACATTTATGATCCAATTGAAATAAGAAAATCTCTTTTGTTTAAAGAAAACAGTAGTGGTTTATAAATTCTATTATAAACGGTCACCCACCTCGATTTCCTGCTTGAAACTTGTTCAATGCTTCAATTTGACCTTTGCTTCTTTCTTTCTTCCAATTGAAATTTTCCTAAACCATAATCATCCAAATTTAACATCATAATTAACATAATCCTCAAAATTAACTATAGGAAACTCATACTCATCATTTTTCCAAGCTATCTAAATCAATTATTTCCAAAAACTCCAAATCATAAAATTGAGCATAAACCCTAATTTCCAATTATCCAAAATCGATCCCATTCAAACATGTAATCTCCAAAATTGACTTTAAAATTCACAAACCCATACCAATTCCAAGGTATCTAAACCAAAAACTCTCTAGAAGATCAAAGATCGAAAATCGACTCTTACCTTCATCTTCCCCAATTTCAGATTTTCTTCATTCAGATTCTCTCTTGAATCAACATAGAAAGCTTCCTTGAAGACCCCTAAAAATCAAACCCTAGCTCTCTCTCTCTCTCTCTCTTCTTTCTCTTTCACTCATCCGAAAGTTTGCTCTCCCTTCTCTCTTCCTTCTCTTGTTCTTTTTCTGTTTTGCTCTCTTGTATTGTGCTTCAACAAGGGAAAAATGACAGCCCACTTGCTTTTATAGTGCCATGTCATTTAATGACTAAGGAATGACCCATAAGCCCCTCCATTTAAGCCTACAAACTTAACCCTTTAAGTAACCTTCCAAAATTGCCCCTTCATTGGTCCTTAAAACTAACATCTTGTCTGATTATTTAGATCGGGTAAATGAAGACATTTGATAAAAAATTTCTTCTAGATAAATTTACCTCTATGTCTTAAGAATCCATCGCTTCAAGAATCAGATCGATCGGAGCTCTATAACTCAAGATATCTCCAAAATACTGAAGTTTGTTCTTCAGACCCGAGGCTGAACACTATACCTAACTTCCGACCCGAATTTGGAAGTCTTAGAGGCTAAATTATAGATCAGATCCTTCATAACATTTGTAGCCCCATGTCTCTATTTTCATTTTCAAAAAGAATCCGATCTATCCGAGCTCTACAGATCAAGATATCTCCACAATACTGAACGATATTCAGACCATTACAAAACTGAAACTGAACACTACATCTAATTCCGATCCAAATTTGAAAGTCTTACAGGCCACATTATAGCTCAACTCCTTCATAAAATTTGTAGCCCCATGTCTCTATTTTCATTTGCAACAAGAATCCGATCGATCGGATGTCGGACAAAGAAGTTATGCTCAAAATAGTGAAGGGAGGTCAGAGCTCGGTCAGAAAATCAAAGCTCGGCTAGAACGAAGATCGGTCGGCCAACAGAGGTCGGCCAACAGAGGTCGGCCAACAGAGGTCGGCTAACAAAGGTCGGCCAACAGAGGTCGGCTAACAGAGGTCGGCCAACAGAGGTTGGCCAACAGAGGTCGGCCAACTAAGGTCGGCTAGCACCCAATCCGAATTTCAAACTTCTAACACTCATAACTTTTGACTCCGAGCTCCGAATTTTATAAACTCGGTACCGTTGGAAAGCTAAAAGAGAGATCTACAATTTTCAATAAGGACTCAAAAACAAGCTCGGTCTTTAAAGGGTTCTAAAATGAGCTCAAAGATAACCGATTGATAATCTCCTCAAAACTTTAAACAACACCTCAACTTGTAAACATCATAACTTTTGACCCAGAACTCCAAATTTGACAAACTCGGTGTCTATAGAAAGGTAAAAGAACCCTCTACAACTTTTATGAAGGCATTAAAAATCAGATAGACCTCTAATAGGTCAAAAACTTCACACAAAGTGACTGGTCGATCAGCTTCACACTAAACAGCTTCAGAACTTCTAACAATCATATCTTTCTACTCCCTTGTCCAATATTTTCGTGCTTTATATCAATGGAAAGATAAAAAAAAAAAGCTCTACAACTCTCAAGAAGGATACTTGATCCCATTCCATACACATCAGTTCTGAATTTGCATCGATCAGAGCATACACAAAACTTCCCTATGAACACATCAATTTAAAATTTGCAGCATCTGCACTCAACTTCAATAACTCACATCTCCCAACCTCCACATCCAAAAATAGCATATTATACATCATTGGGAAACTATGGAGGTCCTCTATAATATTTAAGAATGCCATTTGATCCAATTCAAACCACAACATTCCAGAAATCGCCTCAAAACATAACATATACAATCCTACACTTAGAGCATTTTCTAAAACCAAAGCAAAATACACTAAACTTTCAAAGATCATAACTTTCAATCTCGATATCGAAAAATAGCATACTTTATGGCTACGAAAAGCTCTCAACATAAGCTACAATTTTCATTAAGATCATTTTCTCAAAATTTGCCTAAATAAAAAATTCAACTCTCAAGTCAAACTTTCTATCTTCAAAAATGAAATTTCTTAATTTCTTCAAAATATAACACTTTCACTAATTATTTCTTGCTTTTCAACTTCCATTTCAATCAACTAGTTCATTTTGACTTTCATAACTCATACAACTCTACTCAAATTTCAAAGTCATCAAAATCAATCACTTCATTTCTCATCAATCTCCTTTAAGCACAATAACATCTATAACACAATTCATATCCGAAAACACTCATTGAATTCATTTTAATATTTCTAATTTCCACCGAAGGTTCGGGGTCTAATAGCTTTCCCTCTTGGTCTCCCTGGAGGAATGGGCTTCTTCATTGACCCAGAACTTCCCACCCCAGCAGTTGGTCTGGTTCCCACTGTCTCTGTTCTCCTCTGAGCCTGTGGCTGAGATCCTTCTCCTTTAATCAACAGAGGGCAATCCCTGATCTGATGCCCTTTTTCTCCACACCAGAAATAGGCACCCGAATGTTTATGGCACTCACCCCGATGCATATTCCCATAGTGCTCACATACAGGGTTCTGATTCCTGCTTCTCTCTATTATACTGCTTCTCCCATCGAGGAATCTGCTTTGACCAGATCTGAATCGCTTTCTGTTGAGGGGCACTACTGCCATTTTGACTCTGAGCACGAAAACTCTTCTCACCCCTGACAGTTGTCTGCACACTACCCCCTCTCCTAGAAGACTGCTCCCTGCTCTTCCTCTTCCTACTCACCTCCTGCCTAATGTTCTCCAGCTTCTCAGCCTAGAGTGCAGCATCCACTAGCTGCTGATAATCACAGAAATTATAGAGGATCACCTTCTCCTTGATGCCCAAGTGGAGGCCTCCCTCAAACTTGCGGCACTTATCTTCTTCATTTGTCACAATATGAGACGCATATCGAGACAATTAGGTGAATCTTAATTCATACTCACTCATAGACATCTCCCTCTGAGTCAGATTCAAGAATTCTCGAGCCTTCTCCTGGATGTAGACCCGGGAAAGGTACTTCTTTCTAAACAGTTCTCCGAAGTCCCTCCATGTGAGTATTGGTGGCACTGCTTGACTCTGTGGCAATGAATCCCACCAGTAAAGAGCATCCCCCTGCAGTAAACTAACTGCATACTCCAGCTTTTCCTCATCAGAGCACTTCATCTGAACTAGGACCCTCTCTGTCCTTTTCATCCAAGCTTCAGCTTCCTCTGGATTGGTGGTACCATGAAAGTTCACCGCTCCAAACTTCCTCAGCTTATCATACTGCCCGCCCCTAACCATTGGAGCTGGAACTGGAGTCTGAGATCCTTGACCTATGGCGAAGGTGAAAGCCTGGGCAAAGACCTGGAAAAAATACGGGTCCATCGCAGGCATAGAATGAGGAGGTGGAGGTGGAGGCTCCTTAGGTTGCACACTAGGTGCTTCTGAACCAGGGGCAGAGTGTGTCTTCGCATCTTGCGGGACATGTGACTCATCTGTGCTCCCCTGGTGAGAGCGAGAACGAAGTCGAGCTCCTCGAGTTTTACTCCGAGGTGGCATAATACTCATTCAAAATTGTAGCGCCCCCTCACCGTAGGGTACACATCGGGACGCCCGAAGGTTGCTCTGACACGTATCCCACGATAAAGGTGCACTACCAGAAAATCCGACTGTTAATCCACATGGCATCGCAATAATTAAAACCATAATATATCAGAAATCAGTAACTTTTAAAATCCAAAATAGTCTTGATACAGTCATCCAATATTAGAATAGACAAGTCTATCAGTCCCCTAAACAAAACCAAAAAGGAAACTGATACAAGCATCTATCCTAAGTCATCTGCAAAAGTCCAACCCAGCTGACCGACCTGTGTGCCATCGCTTCTCTTGCAGGACGCTCGCACGGCAGGAAAAGACTATCTCCGGAGCTAGGAATCTACTCTAACAGTCCTGAAAAATAGGTTACAATTTTGGGTGAGTTTGCGAACTCAGTGAGAAACCATCATCGATGGTTCACTCAAATCATGCATTACGCAGATTGAGTACAGCACGGCACAGTAAGATACCATTAGTATATAACAATTTGCAGTAGCCTATAACAGTTTGCAGTGTCAAATAACAATTTACAATAGCATATAACAATTTACAGTATCATATCACAACTTACAGTATTATGCAACAGTTTACAGTAGCATGTAACAATCTGCAACCTCTCATGTCATCACATAATTCAGTAAGTGTCGCAATTCAATCAGTCATGTGTATACAATGCATATGAGACTCTTTTCCGATTATTCGATGTTGTGCTCAAGTGCTCGGTCAAGATTGATGGGGACGATCGTGATTTCTCCCCGGACTCGAGGCGGTTAATCTGATGTTCGAGCTCGAGGCTCTTTTCAGTGATAATAGCAACTTGGGTCACATATCCATTATCTGATCATGCATTTATGCATGTAATGCAGTGTTCGGTAATTCAGTGTATGGCTATAAAAGCCCAGTATTGCATTTTTCAGTGTCATGCAGTAGCCCAATCCAATACAGTAAAAGCATGCCATTTGATCATGTACATTTCAGTAATCATGCAATTTCACATTGGCGAGTAATCACATTGAGCATTTAGACAATCAGGAATTTGAGAAACCAACTAGGTTACTCACCTGTAACTTCCGAGCTACTGCCTGGAAGTTCCAACAATGTCCGTGGAATGACGATCCAACGACGCCTCTATAACATTTAAATACAGTCCCATTACTAGATGCTCAATTAACAATTCAGTGATGCATATGTCTCGATGAAATTATGTACAATGCATGTTCACGATTTCCGACGCTAAAACCCAGTTTTGATATCCTATGCCCAATTCTAACTCGTCGTTCAATTTATCGACAATAATTGATCCATTCCTATAATTCAGTTCAATTTCCTCAATTCATACTTCCTATAACAATTTCCTATTCATTGGATCAAAACCTATCTATAGAAAATCCCAATTAAAACTCCAATAGTCTCAATTCAATACTTAGGTCACACTATGAACCATAATTGACCTTATTCTCTATGAATCAATACCATTTCAATTAAATTCTAACTTCCATAATTATCCTAAATTGTAGACCTTTTTCCCCGGTTCATAATGAATCGAGAATCACCTCAATCGGAGGTCTATACCAAAAATTCTACCCAATATACTAAAAATCAACCCATCAGAAAAGCCCCCTTTGCCGCGGCCAAGAAGCTCTCACCGCGGCGAACAATCCATTCAGGCGTGCATGAGGCGAGGAAGCCCAGCGGCATCAAATAAATTGACTTTCGTCATGCGAACACTAAATTTTCTCGCCGCGGCGAGGCCGCACCAGACGTTGCGACGTGCGTGGATTTCCTCTTCTTCTTCGATCGATTTCTGCCATTAATTCTCTTTAAGCTCAACATTTAACACCCTAACTACTCAATCAACCATAATAAATGCCATAAATGCATCAGAAACCATTAATAACAACATTAAAGCCATTAAAACTTACCGATCACAGCCTCAATCCACAAATTACCGTAAACCCTAAAATCCTTCAAACTCAACGATAAACCACTCTCAAACCTTCTCAACCTTCATCAATCACAATGAACCAGTTAGCTTTGCATAATGAAGAGAAACCACAAGGAAAATGAAGAACCTCACCGATGGGAGGAATCGAAGATCACCGTGGAGAAGAGAAGAGAAGAAACGATTTTTGCCTTAGGATAAATCCCCAAATTTTCAAACCTAGCTATATATAGACATAGGTCTCCAAATTAGTACAAATTTCAGTCTCTAAATTTCAATGGCTCAACATTTTAATTTCCTAACAGTATAACTCTAATTTTTTCATTGCCATTGGACAATTCTTTCGGTACTATACAGTCAGTCGGTCAGTCACTCCAAAATTTTCGGTCCGAGCATTTTCTCCCGAATTTCCCGAAAATATCCTATAAGCTAGTATCAATAGTCAATCACTCTTAGACTATTCTAAATCAGTTATTCGAGCCCACTTACTCTTAATTTCTCAATCAATCATAATCCAGTAAGTTTCCAGTTCACAATCCAATCAATTCATACTCACAATTAAAATGTCGGAAAATCATGAATGCATGTATCTATGAACAAATGCACATGCAATAAACCTGTTCCTCTATGAATAGAGGCCAAGAATATGTTCAATCGGTGAATGCAATGAAACCTATCATCGACCCAATATTACCATAATGCCCTTGCGTGAAGAACGGATGTTACAATTCACCCTCCTAATAAAAATTTCGTCCCGAAATTTAATACCGTCCGATCGAATAAATGAGGATCCGACTCTCGATGCTCCTCGGCCTCCCATGTAGCTTCCTCGGAAGAATGGTTCTTCCAAAGGACTTTCACCAATGGAATCACCTGTTCCTCGGTTGCTTGACCCGTGATCCTATAATCATCTTCGCTCCTCAACATAACTCAGATCACTGTCTATCTCAATCTCCTGAGCCGGAATCACATGCGTCAGGTCGGAACGGTATCGTCGGAACATACTAACATGAAACACGTTATGCATCTGGGACATCTCACCAGAACGCCTAATCAGAAGCCAACGGTCCTATCCTCTCAAGGATCTCATACGGACCGATATACCGAGGGCTCAACTTGCCTTACGGCCAAACCTCGGTATTCTTTCCAAGGAGACACTCGAGAAACACTCTATCTCCTACATCAGACTTCATTTCTCGCCGATCTTCGATCCACATAGCTCTTACATGCATCCGAGCGCCTTGATGGGACTCCGGATCAACTGTACCTTATCCACTGTATCCTGAATCAGCTCGGGACCCTCAATCGATCTCATACCCTCTTCATCCCAATACAGTGGCGATTGACACGGCCTCCCATACAAGGCCTCATACAGTGCCATCCCAATACTACTCTGATACTAGTTATTATATGCAAACTCAATCAGTGCCAAATACTGATCCCATGATCCTCTGAACTCTAATACACAAGCTCGAAGCATATCCTCAACAGTCTTAATCGTCCTCTCACTCTGCCCATCTGTCTGAGGATGAAATGCAGTACTGAAGTTTAACCTCGAACCCATAGCAGTCTGTAGGCTCTTCCAGAATCTCGTAGTAAACCTGGGATCCCTTTCTGAGATTATCGATAACGGAACCCCATGCAACCGTACAATCTCTGCTACATACTTCTGGGCCAACTGGTCGAGAGTATTGCTCTCCCTCACTGGCAAGAAGTGAGCCGATTTAGTCAATCGGTCCACTATGACCCAGATAGCATCATGCTGCCTCGGTGTCCTAGGCAACCCCATCACAAAATCTATGGTAATTCTCTCCCATTTCCACTCCGGAATGGGCAACGAATGCAACTTCCCCACTTGAGCCTAATGCTCTGCCTTAACCTGCTGACAAATCAGACACCTGGAGACATACTCTGCCACTTGCCTATTCATACCAGGCCACCAGAAATGTTGTCTCAGTGAATTATACATCTTGGTCGAACCAAGATGCATAGCATAGGCAGCTACGTGAGCCTCCTCCAGAATCTCACGTCTCAAATCATCTACATCTGGCACACACAGTCTCTGTCCCATCCATAAAGTCTCATCTCTCAACTCAAACTCCGAATTAGTACCAGCCTGGACTCTCTCAATCAGTCTCACTAACACTGGGTCTTGATCCTGAACTCTCCGGATCCTATCATGCAACATCGGCCTCAGCCTCAGAGTAGCAATCAGAGCTCCATCCTGACCCAAATCCATCTGTACATTAAGAGCTCTCAACTGAATCAGACCAGGTAACCTCGAAACCTAAACCTGAGCTGCACTACCATGCGATCTCTTACTCAGTGCATCGGCCACCACATTGGCCTTCCCTGGATGATACTCAATCGTGCAGTCATAGTCTTTCAGTAACTCTATCCATCTCCTCTGTCTCAGATTGAGCTCTCTCTGACTTCAACAGATACCTCAAACTCTTATGATTAGTGAAGATCTGGAACGTCTCCCCATACAGATAATGTCTTCAGATGTTCAGAGCAAACACAACTGCGGCCAACTCCAAGTCATGTACCGGATAATTCACCTCATGAGACCTCAACTGTCTCGAGGCATAAGCTATAACTCTCCCATGCTGCATCAATACACATCTCAATCCCTGATGCGAGGCATCACTGTAAACCACAAAGCCTCCAGTCCCAGATGGAATGCCTAACACCGGTGCAGTCGTCAACCGATGTTTCAACTCCTCAAAGCTCTTCTGGCACTCCTCAGACCATCTGAACGGCACATTCTTCCTCAATAGCTTCGTCAAAGGGGCGGAGATTAATGAAAACCCCTCGACGAACCTCCGGTAATATCCGACCAATCCTAGGAAACTCTGTAACTCTGGCACATTCCTCGAAATCTCCCAACTCATAACTGCCTCTATCTTGTGAGGATCCACCTGGATACCCTCACCGGACACCACGTGCCCTGTGAATACAATCTCATCGCCGTAATTCACACTTAGTGAATTTGGCGAACAATATCTCTCTCTGACATGACCAAGGACCTCTCGATGCTCGCAGTTCTCGACTACTCATCGAATAAACCAGTATGTCATCAATAAATACAATCACAAATCGATCCAGGTAGGGCTGAAAAACTCTATTCATCAAAGCTGTGAAGGCTGCCGGGGCATTAGTCAACCCAAACGGCATCACTAAAAACTCAAAATGCCCATACCTGCTCCTGAAAGCACTCTTAGGCACATCGGCCTCTGCAATCCTCAACTGGTAATAACCTGATCTCAGATTCAATTTGGTGAACACCTGAGCTCCCTGCAACTGATCAAATAAATCGTCAATCCTAGGCAGTGGATTCTTGTTCTTCACTATCACCCGATTCAACTGCCTATAATCAATACAGATCTCGGCGTCCTCCTTCTTCACAAACAAGATCGGAGCTCCCCATGGCGAAACACTCGGTCTGATGAACCCCTTATCCAGTAGCTCCTACAACTGAGCCTTAAGCTCTCTCAGTTCTACCGGTGCCATCCTATACGGAGGTATCAATATAGGAGCGGTACCGGGAATAAGATCAATTGAGAACTCTGTCTCCCGCTCTGATGGCAATCCCGGTAACTCCTCGTGTTGGACCCCGAACTTTCTTAGATTTGTGAATTTGTAAATTGACATTAAATGAGAAACTGAGGTGACTTAGTCATGTGTAAAGGAAGAGAAAAGTTATGAATTTGAATGATTATGTTTAAGGTTTGATGTGAACAATGTCAGTTTGAACAGATTAAGATGATATTTTGAGGATAGTATTTGAAATGAGTGTTTTGAGTTTAATGAATTTGATATGAGGTTGAGTAAATTTGGTGTAGTATTATGCAATTTATTAGAGAAAGTGAAAGTGGATGAGTTGATTAAAATGGAGTTGAGGAATCTGAAATAAATAGTGAAAGAGTGAGAAATTGAAGAATTGTGAAAAGTTTGACTTTTGGCCTTTGATGGTTGACTTTTGATTTAGGCAAAATTTGATAAAATGATCTACATGAAACTTGTAGATTATGTTAAGAGTTTTCTGTAGCCATAGAGTATGACATTTTTCGATATCGGAGTGAAAGTTATGATCGGTCAAAGTTAAGGTTATTTGACTCTGTAATTGTAAATGTGCTTAAGACCGATTAAGTATTGGTGAAATTGTTCATAAGTGTACATTTAGATGTGTAATGTGATTTTGAGGCAAATTATAGATAGATATGTTTTGAATTAAGTTCAATGATCTATATGAAAGATATAGAAGATGATCCTAGTCTGTCAATGATGTAGAATATGTTATTTCTGGTTATGAAATTTGGGAGATATGAAATGTTATGAGTTTGGATGAGGTATAGGATGAGACATCCTCAGCGAAGCTTTGATCGATTTAACCGACCTAATTAGAGGTTTCTATTGCCTTTGAGTTCTTCGTGAACGTTTTGATTGTATTCTGATCCTTTCATTGCTATAAAGTATGCCATTTTTGGACCTTGGCATATAAAGATAGAAATTTCAGAAATTTCGTTACTGTTAGGGCGACCAGCCCTCTTTCATTCTTGTGCTTCTAAATTTTCCGACCGACATCCGATTAATATGATTTTTGAAGCGTTGGATTCCTAAGGCAACGACCTACATTATGACGAGGAATTATGATTGTTAAGAGATTTTTTTGAGTCGTAGTGAGTTAGATATCTTCTGAGCACGGTTCAGTATTGTGATGATATCTTGATCGGTTGAGATCTAATCAAGTTGATTATTGTTTCTAAATAAATTAGAGGCATGGGACTGTAATTATTTGAAGGAATCAAAATTTACTTCAGTTCCGAAGATTTTGAATTTATGATATTGAGGTATTAAGGTTATAAGAATATATAAGGGTAATTTGGGCATGGTACTTAAGTCTAAGAGTATTAAAGCTTATGATGGAGGCAAAATGGACATCGCTTACCCTTTAAGAATATAAATAGAAGAAAATAAAGAAAGAAAGGAAAGAAAATCGAAGAGATGAGAAGAGGAGTAAATGGCAAGCGGTGGAGAGGAGAGAGGAGAAGAGAGTTTCGGATTTTGAGTTTCAGAAGCGATTGGGCGTTTTCGGTAAGTTTAGTATCTTTCTATCTTGTTTTCGGTTGGATTAAGCCTTAAGATAGCTTGGATTGAGAGAAATCGATGGTTTAGGGTTTTTAGGGTAAAATGTTTAGAAATCCTTGGGTTGATGTGTTTGTGATGGATCTGAAGCTTAGAATGAGTTAGAATGGTAGTATAAGCCTTGATGATCTATGCTTTGCATGTGGTAGATTTGAGTTTGGAACAGAATCGAGCTTGGGTTATGCAGAAATTTGGGGTTCGGAGTCGAGTTCCGAACCAGACGTCATGACAGCGTATGAATGTTTGCGGCGTGTGGGGAAGGGAGCCACGTCGCGACGTGTGAATTAATTTACGTTTATTCGCCGCGACGTGTGCTCTGCTGTGGACGTCGCGACGAATGATCAGAGACGTCGCGACGTGTGACGTTTGGTTCGCGGCGAACCTTCGCGACGAGCGTCTCTTCGTCGCGGCGATCCCCCTGTGTTTCCGAAATAAGATTTTCATATTTTTGGGAATATCTTTTGGTATAGATGTCCGATTGAGGTGAATTTGGATTCATTGTGACCTAGAAATAAAGGGCTCCGAGTTGTATGAAGTCGGGAAGTTCGGAATTTGCCTCGCAGGGTTCGGAATTTTAGGAGAAGATCGGATATAGATTTTTAATGCTTTCTTTGGATTCCAAGCTTCGCACATTTACTATAAATATTGAATAAATGGAACTTGGTTGTTTTAGGAAACCAAGTGAGGAAAGAGGAGCAAGGGGAACAAGAGGAGAGGCATACCTATAAGCAAGGAAATTTAAGGTGGGTTTCATGTTTATAATTTAGTAATGAGCCACTAAAGTGTTCCCCCAAATCAAGAATGATTTCAACTATTTCGTAAATATTGTTTTGTTACCTGTGAATGATTTGCAAAAAAATAAAGATGAGAATGCATTGAAATATTTATGTCATATAATTGAGACATTTATGTCATGCCTTGTGAAATTCATGGCATTTTGCATATTCGAAAATGAAAGAAAAGAGCACGAAAGAGTATGATTATGTGCTTTTGTTTGGGCGAGAGTGGAACCATTTCGTTAAATCACGTGCACGCGTCGACAAGAGCCTTCTCCGGCTGCCGCTTGTGGCTATGAGATCCGAATGGACTCATTTAGTTCGTGATGTAAACTTGGTTTCTTCTTTTGTTTCCATGGAACCCTCGAGCCATTTGTTTGTGCATTGCATCTATGACTTGTCAAGTATGTGCATAATTTGGGCATTTGATATTGATGAATGATTGAACATGTTGTGTTGATGTGATAATACTTTTCACTATGCAATGACATTTTTCAACTATGGGTTTGAACTCGAATTTCAGATTTGGTGAGAATTTGGGAGCAAAACATTTTATGAACTGATTGTGATTTTGTAAAACAAATGAACCTTTTCAACGGTTTTGCTTATGCTTCGTTATAAACCTGTTACCCACGAGCTATAAGCTCACCCCCTTTCATCCCCATCTCCGGGTAATTGAGGGAGATTGGATGAAAGATAGTCAAGCGTTTGTTCGATTGTGTATGGCTTGTATGCTATGATGAAATTGATTTATGGATTTGTATATAGAATGGAAAGTGAATTACGGTTGTGTAATGAATTACGTACATGTATATTGAATTTAGAAATGGGAATGATTTGGGAATATATGTATGATTGATTTGAGAATTTGATTGAATTATGAGTTTGGTATTGAATTGAGAATTTTGGAAGTATTAGATTTAGGTTTGTGTTTACTTTGGTGTTTGGATGCGGACGGGAGGTCCGATGTTGCTTGGTATTGTTGAGTTGTAATTTTAGAAGTGTGTTTCTTGTGTTTTAAATTTTAGACTGTCTAAATATGGTAGTTATCTTTGCCCGATTTTGGTAAAAATCGGGCTAAGATAAGAAGAGATTTAGTTGTATTAAGATGTTTTAGATGTATAAGAAATGATTAAAATGAATGAAGTGAAAACGAATAGAAATGTATTGATTGGTTATGTTTTGAATGAGTGATTATGAGTATGAGTTTGAATAAAGAAAAAGAAGAAAAAAAAATTATTACCGGTTTCTGGTTGGTTTAGTCTTAAGGTATTCAACGTGCGTCTATCTAATTTATAAGTTACGGATGTCGGGAAAATTGATTTGGTCCGTTCGGATCGTTTATGCTTCCGTCCCTTCGATTCGGATTGATGCCTTATGATTCGATTCTATTAATTATTTCGATTTGTTATTCGATTCCGATTTGCATTAAACTGCGTTTCACTATGTTTATTCGATTTGCTTTTGATTCAATCACTCCGATTTGCTTCTTCCGATTTCGTATTCGTTTCGTCTTCGCTTTTGTTTCGGTTGGGATCCGGTTCTCGGATCGGGTCCCAACACCTCGGGAAACACATATGGGAATTCCCTGACTACGGGAACATCCTGAAATCTCGGCTAGACTCTGGAATCCACTACGTGAGCCAGATAAGCCTCACAACCTCCCTGCATCAATCTCAGGGCACTCAAGAAGGATATCATCCTCGCTGACACTTCCTGACTAGCTCCTCGAAAAACAACCCTGGGCTGACCAGAAGGCTCCAATACAACCTCCTTGGTATAACAGTCCATGATAGCCCTATGTGCAGTCAACCAGTCCATACAGAGGCAAAATGATAAGATCGGCACTCAAAACTGCTCGATCGATCTGAACCTGACACCCCATACAGACCTCTCCCAATACAGTCGTACTACCTAGAGGTGTACTCACCTCTAACCCATACTGTAACCTCTGCCTAAACCCATGCAGTCTACATGCTAAATGCGGTGCAATGAAAGAATGAGTGGATCCAGGATCCAACAATGCATATGCTTCAAAACCAGAAATTAGAAGCATAACTGCAACAACATCTGGGGAATCCTGGGCCTCCTGCCGAGTCATAGCATAGACCCTAGCCTGAGACTGCTGTCTACTGTTCAGACCCTCAGCCCTCACTGTGGATCCCTCTGCTCGGCCTCGACCTCGACCTCGACCTCTCCATCCCGATCCACCTCCACGGCTTTGCTGTACCGTGGTATTGCTGCCTGATCTTCCAGTCATAGTAGACTGGGCTCCCAAAGTCTCTGGGCAGTTCCTTACCAGGTGGTCCATCGAGCCACACCTCAAACAGGCTCCAGACAGCCACCGACATTCTCCACTGTGCCTCTTATTACAATGCTCACATATAGGAACAGACTGCCCTGAACCTCTGGCACTGCTGCCTCCACTACCGGTCTGTGCAAATCTGCCCCTCTGCCCATGACAAGTCTGTCTAGTCCCTCCTGCGGACCTGAAGGGCCTACTTTGACGCTTCTTTGCACCTCTACCAAAGACCGCCTCAGCTATCACTAGATCTCTTAATCCGGTCCCTGACCGGTCTCACCATCTGTTGTCTCAAGAATGTTCTATCCTCACTGCTGCAGCCCTCAACTCAATAAAATTACCCATGTCAGACCTGGCCAATAGGGTACGAATTTCCAGATTGAGTCCGCCCTCAAAACTCCGACACTTGTCAGCCTCAGTAGCAACCAGTGTAGAAGCATAGACCATCAGCTCGTTTAATCGCACCTCATAGTCGGCCACGGTCAACTGTCCCTGTCTCAGCTCTAAGAACTCCTGCAACTTCATTTCTAGATAGACCTTGGGCATGTAATTGTCCTTGAAGGCCCTTAAAAAATCATCCCATATCAGTGTACAGGGCCTGGGGGTACTGTCCGGGTAGTCTTCCACCACTGATATGCAGGACCCTGTAGCAAAGAGACGACATAATCAAACCTCTCCTCAGGGTCGCAATCCATCTGATCGAGGACTCTCTCAGTCCTCTCTAGCCATCCCTCAGCCTCCGTAGGGTCGGTGCTGCCATAGAAGTCAACAACCCCCTGCTTGCGCAGTCGATCATATCTCCGTTCTTATCTCACAGGAACTCGAGGAGGCAACTCCTCTGAATGAGGCACGGGAGACTCCCTACTAGCTCCTACCGATTCCAGGTCAGCTGGTTGTTCCACTACATCCCCAAGAACGGATGACCTAAAACAGACAAGAAATTCCGATCAGTTCTATTATTCTCACGGTGATTCAAGCCTAAATACACTATGCCCAAAAGATGCCAAACCATGCTCAGATACCACTTAATGTAGCGCCCCCTCACCGTAGGGTACACATCGGGACGCCCGAAGGTTGCTTCGACACGTATCCCACGATAAAGGTGCACTACCAGAAAATCCGACTGTTAATCCACATGGCATCGCAATAATTAAAACCATAATATATCAGAAATCAGTAACTTTTAAAATCCAAAATAGTCTTGATACAGTCATCCAATATCAGAATAGACAATTCTATCAGTCCCCTAAACAAAACCAAAAAGGAAACTGATACAAGCATCTATCCTAAGTCATCTGCAAAAGTCCAACCCAGCTGACCGACCTGTGTGCCATCGCTTCTCTTTCAAAGACGTCAAGACGGCAGAAAAGACTATCTCCGGAGCTAGGAATCTACTCTAACAGTCCTGAAAAATAGGTTGTAATTTTGGGTGAGTTTGCGAACTCAGTGAGAAACCATCATCGATGGTTCACTCAAATCATGCATTACGCAGATTGCGTACAGCACGACACAGTAAGATACCATTAGTATATAACAATTTGCAGTAGCCTATAACAGTTTGCAGTGTCAAATAACAATTTACAATAGCATATAACAATTTACAGTATCATATCACAACTTACATTATTATGCAACAGTTTAAAGTAGCATGTAACAATCTGCAACCTCTCATGTCATCACATAATTCAGTAAGTGTCGCAATTCAATCATTCATGTGTATACAATGCATATGAGACTCTTTTCCAGTTATTCAATGTTGTGCCCAAGTGCTCAGTCAGTATTCAGTGGGGGACGCGTCAGGGATTTCTCCCCTCGGACTCGAGGCCCGGTCAGTACAGTGTTCGAGCTCGAGGCTCTTTTAAGTGATAATAGCAACTTGGGTCACATATCCATTATCTGATCATGCATTTATGCATGTAATGCAGTGTTCAGTAATTCAGTGTATGGCTATAAAAACCCAGTATTGCATTTTTCAGTGTCATGCAGTAGCCCAATCCAATACAGTAAAAGCATGCCATTCGATCATGTACATTTCAGTAATCATGTAATTTCACATTGGCGAGTAATCACATTGAGCATTTAGACAATCAGGAATTTGAGAAACTAACTAGGTTACTCACCTGTAACTTCCGAGCTACTGCCTGGAAGTTCCAGCAATGTCCGTGGAATGACGATCCAACGGCGCCTCTATAACATTTAAATACAGTCCCATTACTAGATGCTCAATTAACAATTCAGTGATGCATATGTCTCGATGAAATTATGTACAATGCATGTTCACGATTTCCAGCGCTAAAACCCAATTTTGATATCCTATGCCCAATTCTAACTTGTCGTTCAATTTATCGACAATAATTGATCCATTCCTATAATTCAGTTCAGTTTCCTCAATTCATACTTCCTATAACAATTTCCTATTCATTGGATCAAAACCTATCTATAGAAAATCCCAATTAAAACTCCAATAGTCTCAATTCAATACTTAGGTCACATTATGAACCATAATTGACCTTATTCTTTATGAATCAATACCATTTCAATTAAATTATAACTTCCATAATTATCCTCAATTGTAGACCTCTTTCCCCGGTTCATAATGAATCGAGAATCACCTCAATCGGAGGTCTATACCATAAATTCTACCCAATAAACTAAAAATCAACCCATAAGAAAAGCCCCTTTGCATGCCAAGAAGCTCTCACCTGCAGTGCAGAAGGTTCGCTTCATGCGTAACAATCCATTCTGGGCGTCTTGAGCGAGGAAGGCACAAGGCATCAAATAAATTGACGTTCGTCGCGGCGAGCACTAAATTTTCTCGCCGCGGCGAGGCTGCACCAGACGTCGCGACGTGCGGGGATTTCCTCTTCTTCTCCGATCGATTTCCGCCATTAATTCTCTTTAAGCTCAACATTTAACACCCTAACTACTCAATCAACCATAATAAATGCCATAAATGCATCAGAAACCATTAATAACAACATTAAAGCCATTAAAACTTACCGATCACAGCCTCAATCCACAAATTACCGTAAACCCTAAAATCCTTCAAACTCAACGATAAACCACTCTCAAACCTTCTCAACCTTCATCAATCCCAATGAACCAGTTAGCTTTGCATAATGAAGAGAAAACCACAAGGAAAAATCGAAGAACCTCACCGATGGGAGGAATCGAAGATCACCGTGGAGAAGAGAAGAGAAGAAACGATTTTTGCCTTAGGATAAATCCCCAAATTTTCAAACCTAGCTATATATAGACATAGGTCTCCAAATCAATACAAATTTCAGTCTCTAAATTTCAAGGACTCAACATTTTAATTTCCTAACAGTATAACTCTAATTTTTCCATTGCCATTGGACAATTCTTTCGGTACTATACGGTTAGTCGGTCAGTCACTTCAAAATTTTCGGTCCGGGCATTTTCTCCCGAATTTCCCGAAAATTTCCTATAAGCCAGTATCAATAGTCAATCACTCTTAGACTATTCTAAATCAGTTATTCGAGCCCACTTACTCTTAATTTCTCAATCAATCATAATCCAGTCAGTTTCCAGTTCACAATCCAATCAATTCATCCTCACAATTAAAATGCCGGAAAATCATGAATGCATGTATCTATGAACAAATGCATATGCAATAAACCTGTTCCTCTACGAATAGAGGCCAGTAACATGTTCAATCAGTGAATGCAATGAAACCTATCAGTCTGACCCAATATTACCATAATGCCCTTATTGACAGTAACGGGATGTTACAAAAATAAAACCAGTGAAAAACTTTAGTTCATGCAAAAATAATTTGTCAAAATGTAGCGAATGGTTTAAATCATGAAAAATTTGGTCAAAATCATGCAAAATCAACATTTAGTCAAAATCACCATGTAGGCATGTAAAATCAATTAAAACAATTCAAAAGAGCACAAATCATGCAATTTTTATGGAGGTCATGAAAACCCTAAAGTTCTCCTTCTACCCGAACCTCAACCGAAAGCTTTGATACCATAAGTGTTGGAATCCCTCCCTGGTGGATCACGGGTCCGACGTCCTACGTGACATCTGGACGCACAACCTACGAGGGAGGGATTCCTCATCACGATGGGAAACTTGGTTCGGAATTAAATCTGCACAATCATGAACCTTGTGCTTATAACCTTGCAGGGTCCTTAGTTGTAACTCCACATTCGTGGCGAGCACATACTATTTAACCATCAAAATCATAAATTGACTTATTCATATAAATTGTAGATTTATGCCTCGAGTTTGTTTTGAAACAAGAATCACCTCAAACAGAGTTATATAACTCAAGTTATGCTTAAAAAACCTAAAAGAGCTCATACTCCAAATATTATCTCCAAACCAACCTCTCACTTATTTTAATGGAAACTTCTTCAATTTAACTCCAAATGGTACCACATTTTGTGGAGAGAAAGCTATATGTCTTAGGAATCTAATGGTTCAAGTCTCACCTCAATTGGAAGTCGAATGAGGGATTTATTCCCAAAAGAATAGATTATGTTCACACCCTAAATCAGTTTGAACCTCTCTTGGCGCGATCACCATAAATTTCGATTTATAAATCTGATTTCGTTCGATTTTAGACCATTTGAAAGTAGACATCTAGATATACAACTTTTATGAAGACCACAAAATGCGATTCGGCCTATAACAATTTCGAAATTCAGCATCTTTCCCGTAGCTGTCCATTAAAAGGACATCCATGTCCGTTTAACGGGCATGCACGGGTGAAAGTGGTCCAAAAGATCCGAGATTGTCCGTTAAATGGACATTCAGGTCCGTTTAATGGACATAGGCAGGCTAAGGGGTGTTTTTGCACCCGAGGTTGTCCGTTTAATGGACATCCATGTCCGTTTAACGGACATCGGATTTCTCAAAACTCCAATGCCTCTTCCAAACATTTCACCTTTAACCTAACTTCATAACCATTTATACACTTCCCAAATTTATTCATTCCAAAGCCTAAACACTTCATAACACTTCAAACTCCAAGTTCAACTCACCAACTTCACAATTTCCAGCTTAATTGGTTCATCAAACCATGAATTTCAATCCTTAGTCATCAAAACTATCATACATCACAAGCTATATGAAAAATAAAAATGACTTTAACTGTTATCTTCCAATTCTCATAACTTCTTACTTCAAATCCTAAAAATTACATACTATACCTCAATGGAAAGATAACAAGATGCTGTACAACTTTCATGAAGGCTGAAAAAGTTAATTTCATCATTAGACAAGGTAAAAAGCCACTCAAAGGCACTGCTCATAAAAGACCAATGAAACAGTAACATAGCTATATGAACAGTAACTGCATGTGTTCCTAACCTCATAACTTCTTAACCCTAAGTCCAAATGACCACCCCAAACTTATAGAAGCCGTGAGGAACTCCGTGGCTACTAGCGAGTAGGCGGGAGAAGCCTATATAGGTGCACCTGTCACATAAAGGACCACCCCAAACTCATAGCAGCATGCATATCACATCATTCATGCATTTTATACATAGTAGCCACCAATGGCCATTGCAACCTAACTTTCACAAAATTGCCTAAATCACATATTTGAATCTCTTTTTCACTTGTCAACAATTATACACATATTTTCACCTCTCATACAAATTTAAACCATTTCAAAAATAACAAGCAACATTGATAATTCATTTGAAAGCATTCAATAGCATTTGTTATAAAAACTTTAACATGTTCATTAACTCAATTATTAAGAAATCACCCACCTTCATCCTTTAGCCTTAAATTTAGTCAATTGACCTTGCTTCTTGCTCTAATAACCTCTCTTCACCTTCATTAAGCAATAATAACCCAATTAACATGTGATAACCCAAATTAGACATTTCTAGGAGAGGAAAACATGGAGAAGAACCTATCTAACTTTACCCAAACCTTACCTAAACTATTTTCATCAAAACCCACTTATAAATCCAAAGAATTTCACATTTTTCTTACCTTAAAGAGAGACCCACGAAAATCTCTCTCTCTCTTGGCTTTGATGAACACTTAATCCTTTCTTTCTCTTCTCCTTCTTAAACACTCTACTACTCTTTTCTAAGTAAGCAAAACCACAAGACCTAACCTCTTTCTTCTTCTTCTTCTTCTTCTTCTTCTCTTCCTATACGAAACTCTCCCTCTCTCCTTTATCTTTGGAATTTTCGTGACTCTACTTTCACTAGCCTTAACACATGTCTTTTAAATTAAAACCTAAGCTTCAACTATCAAAACTACGTAGTTTTGGTTTTGTCTTCTTAAACAAGCCATTCCTTTGCCTCTTCTCCTAAATAAACGACCACACACATAACTTCCCATCTTTTTATTTTTAAAAGACTATACAAAGACTCATCTATCCCTCCTTCTTAACCTTAAACTCCAAGAACATATATAAACTTCCCAAAATACCCTCAACCCATTTTATTCCTTTCAATTTCTAACAACAATTTAAGTCTAATTTAAACTAATCCCTCATTTAACTTTCATCCCTCTAAACTCTATGAACCTCAATTTAGTCTAACAAAAATTAATTTTCAAATCAATCCTCAAACATAAATTAACACATGTTTAATTCTAACCGGGGCCCAACAGTGATAGAGGAAAACTGAGCTTTAGGAGTCCTTCTGTTAGGACTAAGGAGGGGAATATTCGACTGTGGTGTCAAGCCCGAGTATATGCCATGACCAGATAGGAGGCACAAGATTCTCCGGATGTCATTATAGGTGCACTACTTATTTATGATTATGAAGCATTAGCATTGGTAGATCCAAGATCTATGTATTCCTTTATTGCATCTCATCTGGCATCTAGATTGCAATGTGATAAGGAGTTATTACAGTATAGATTAGAGGTGAGTACACCAATAAGTAGTATAACAGTTAAAAGAGAGGTCTGCAAGAGATACTTGATTAGGATTGATCAAGTAAAATTGGAGGTAGACTTGATTATACTACACTTGAGAGAGATAGATATTATCCTAGGCATGGATTGGCTCACTACTTATAAGGCTATCATGAACTGCTATACCAAAGAGGTAGTACTAGAATCTCCTAGTCAGCTAAGAGCAGTTTTCAGAGAAATTAGTTAAGTAATGCCAACTAAGTTGATATCGTTTGTGAGTGCATTGAGGTTGATGCGATGAGGATATGAGGCTTATCTGGTCCACGTCATTGAAACTAAAGCTCAGCAGATTGTACATGACATTCCCTTGGTTAGGGAATTCCTTGATGTGTTTCCTTTGAGTTACCTGACTTACCTCTAAATTGGGAAATAGAGTTCATAATTGATCTAGTTTCAAGTACTGCTCTTATATCTATTCCTCCATATAGGATAACATCTGTAGAATTGAAGGAGCTGAAGGCTCAGCTACAGAAGATGCTGGAAAAGGGTTTTATTAAACCCAGTGTTTTGCCTTGGGGAGCTCTAGTTTTGTTTGTAAGGAAGAAAGATGGGACTTTGAGGTTGTACATCGACTATAGGTAACTGAATCGAGTGATAGTGAAGAACAAGTACCCATTGCCTAGAATTGATGATTTGCTTGATCAGTTACAAGGAGATTAGGTATTCACTAAGCTAGATTTGAGATCGAGGTACTATCAATCAAAGACAGTAGAGGTTGATTCACCTAAAAGTGCATTAAGGAGTAGGTATAGGCACTCCGAGCTTTTAGTAATGTCATTTAGGTTAACTAATGCCCCGGTGGCATTTATGGCCTTGATGAATAAGGTGTTTCAGCCCTACCTGGACTACTTTGTGATAGTGTTTATCAATGATATTTTGATGTATTTAAAAAATAGAGAAGAGCATGCCAGACATTTGAGGGTAATCTACAGATCATGAGAGAGAAACAACTGTATGCCAAATTTAATAAGTGTGAATTTTGGTTAGATCAAGTAGTATTTTTGAGGCATATAGTGATTGGACAAGGCAAATAGGTAGATCCAAGGATTGGGATGTGTGTTGATGTAGTATGGCAAGGTGATCGCCTATGCATTGAGACAATTAAAGTCTCATGAGATTAACTATCTAGTACATGATTTAGAGCTTGATGCAGTTGTCTTTGCTTTAAAGATATGGAGACATTATTTGTATAGAGAGACATTCCAGATTTATACCGATCATAAGAGTTTGAGGTATATATTGAGTCAGAAGGAATTAAAAATGAGATAGAGGAGATGGATTGATTTATTGAAGGATTATGATTGTACGATTGAGTACCACCCAGGGAAAGCTAATGTGGTGGCTGATGCTTTGAGTAGGAAGTTAAATACTAGTGTAGCTTATATTCAGATATCGAGGTTACCAAACTTGATTCATTTGAGAGCTCTAAATATGGAGTTGAATCTGAAGCAAGATGAGGCACTAATTGCTACTTTGAAGTTGAGATTGGTGTTACATGATAGAATTAGAAGAGTACAGAATAACAATCCTGATATGGTGAAACTGATTAAGAAAGCTACATGAATCTAGATTCCAAATTTGAGTTGAGAGATGAGACATTGTGGTTGAAACAGAGGCTATGTGTTCCCAATATGGAGGATCTGAGGAAGGAAATTTTAGAGGAGTCTTATATGGCCTCCTATGCTATTCATCCTGGTACTACCAAGATGTATAACACATTGAAGCTGTATTTCTAGTAGCCCAGAATGAAGAGGCAAGTGGCGGAATATTTTTCCGAGTGTATGAAATGCTGGCCCCAATTTTTTTTTATTGTATTGAGTTAAGCATGATTTAAATAAATTATGAAAACGTTATTACGATTTTATTTCATGGATTAATTGAATTATGGTAGTAAGATTGTATAAGGGCATTTTTAGTAGTCCATTTAAGGATAAAGAACGTAAGGCATATAAGGAAGGGTAAGATGGACATTGCACACTCATTAAGGGTAGGATTGGAAGATGAAAATATGGTCTTGCATTTAAAAGAAGGAGAAAACATAAATTAAGGGAGAAGAATGAAAATAGAAGAGAGAAAGAAGAGAGTGTAGTGGAGAAGAGAGAAAAGAAGGAAGTTTAAGTTAGGTTTTAGTTTTTCTTAGCCTTCAAGAGAGATTTTGAGGTGGTTCAAGAAGAGAAAAAGGAAGATGAAGATAAGAGCTTCCATTAAAGCCAAATATCTCTTTATTTCGTAAAGAATCAAGGTAAGCCCATTTTGAATCTTTTGGATTTTTGGAAGGGTTTTAGTTCCAAAAGCTTAGGAAATGAATGGGTTTAAGCTTTCTAAGATCAATTTTATGCATATGTTTATTTGGGTCCTCCAATTGGAATTCCTATTGAATTGGGAATTTTGTCAATGTTAAGGGAATCAAGAGAGGCAAGAGGAGCATGAGGAGAAGCAATTTTAAGCAAGTCTTTAAGCAAGGAATTCAAGGTAGGTTACGTGTTTATAATAGATTTAATGAGCCATTAAAGTTTTCTTTTAAATTAAGAGAAAAAATGTTTTCAATTGCTTCATAAATATTGCATTTATTACTTTTGAATGATTTGAGAAATTGCCATATGTTTGGTATGTGAATTTGGTTGATGAATTGTAAAATGAACATGGAAATGGTTTTCGAAATATTTCATACTCATGAAAAACAAGTTTCCAAAACGTGCCATTTAGGGCAACATGTTTATACTATGAATTATATGTTATGTGGGTTTGTGGTGATCCATTGTGTATGTCAAGTGCACTTCGACTAAAGGCTTCTCCCGCCTGCCTACTAGTGGCATGGACCTCCTTCACAGACTCCCCTAAATTCACGGCTATGCAAAACCATTATGTAAGATTGCGATAGTACGTTCTGTTCACGGTTACACAAGACCATGCTATGGAATTTTGTTAGTACGTTCTGTTTATGGACCTACCCAAACCATTATGATGTGCTTATGTTCTCATGATATGTTGACTAGATCGATGCATAAATGATTTGTATTATTGTGAATTTGGTTGAGAATTTAAGAACTATGCATTTTATAAATTCGATGTGAATTTTTTATGACACATGAAAATTTTTAAGGTTTTTCTTGTTATCCGTTATAAACTTTCTATCCACAAGTTTTAAAGCTCACCCCCATTCTCCTTCCCATATTCAGGTGATGAGTAAGAGATTGATTGAAAGAGAGTCAAGGCATCACTTCGATTAGGCATATTTTTGTATTTTAAGCTAGACTTTGTAAACATGAGACTTTTGTCGCATTTCAAGTATTATTTGTGCACGTACCCTTTGTATTCTGGGATTTTATGAAATGTTATATTGTGACTCAGAATGCCTATTAAAGCTTTGTAAAACTCTTTTTTTGAGGTTAATGAAGCATGAGTTTGTGTATGGATAAGGTTAAGTTAAAATTAGGTATACTTGAGGAAGTTCTAGATTTGAGATGATAAATTTTTGAAAACGAATTGTTGTTATATATAACTGAGATGTGTTATGGAAAAAGAACGATAGGAAATTATGAAAAATGAGAATTAGTTGTGAGTAATCAATTAAATGAGTAGAGGTTAGAGAGTATGAGGAAATAATATTGGTAGTTAAATTGTTATAAAATGATTTTACATTAGAGGGAGTGAAATTGTATTGCATTTTCAAGTCTTTCATAAAGATAAAATTTGTGTTCTAACTTAAGGGAAAAACTGTATTGATCTAAGCTGAATTAGACAAAGTTGTCTTCTTGAAGTTGTAGCTTATCCTTCTAGCTTTACAACGATATAAATTATAAAATTTTTGGACATCAGAGTAGAGAGATATGATTGTTATAAGTTAGGGATGCTACATACGATGTATAAAAGCCTCGGTCTCGCGAGGAAATTGAGTGCAATCCCACACCCTGGGAGTAGCCTTAGATGTGATCGCAATAAAGCAAGGTGTGACCACACCCTGGGAGTAGCCTCAGGTGCGATCGTGATAAGGAAAGGTGCGATCGCAACTTGTAACTTCACCAATGTTTCACCACCCGAAGGATTTTCCAACTCTAAACATGTTTAATTCTTTTGTCCATAACTTTATCATCCGACCTCAAAATGAAGTGATTTTTGAACTAATAGATTCATAACACATTTCACTATGTCTCCTAAAAATTTATAGTCTTTGGTGCTTATTTAAAAAAAGATTGATGGAAGGAAAGTGAGGGCATCAAATGGAAGAGCATGAATTAGTCATGAACATACTTTGGCTTTTTAATCATATCTTGAGCTATAGAGTTCCGAATGAAATGGCTCTTATTTCAAAATAAAATAGAGACATGGAGTTACAGTTTTTATAAAGAGTCTTTTTTTAATTTCCATTTTTTGACTAGTGTGGTCTCCCCCTTATGGGATGCGTATTCAGATATCACTTAGGAAGTCAAACTTATGTCTCGCGAGGACGAGCTGTCCAACACTTATGGTATTAGAGCATGAAGATGAACTGATGATGGTTAAGGAAATTTCATTGAAATAAACCTATAGGAAAAAACACTTACATTTTATGATTCCACAGTTGGGCTTCGAAAATAGGGTCCAATATGACATGTCAATAGGTTAAGGCTGAGTGTTAGGCTCTAGTGGGGATGCTACATTCATTGCCTATTCTGGGAATGAATTGCCATGGACTTCATAATGGGTGCCTAAGACTCCAATGTAGAACAATGTTATATGGGTTATAGTGGACCGATTGAATAAGTCGGCCCATTTCTTATTAGTGAGAGAGAATAACTCACTAGATCAATTGACCCAGAGATATGTGAATTAAATGGTTAGACTGCATGGGGTTCTAGTGTCCATTGTATTGGACAGAGATCCCAAATTTACTTCGAGATTCTAAAAGAGCTTGTAGTCTGCTATGGGTACAAAGTTGAAGTTCAATATTGCATTTCATCCCCAAACAGATGGACAGAGTGAGAGGATAGTTAAGACTGTTGAGGATATGCTTAGAGCTTATGTATTGGAGTTTCAAGGAGCTTGTGATCAGTATATAGCACTGATAAAATTTGTTTACAATAGCCATTATTACAGTAGTATTGGAATGGCATCGTATGAGGCACTGCATGACAGAAAATGTCGGTCACCACTATATTAAGATCAAGAGGACTTGAGAATGATTGAAGGCCCAGAATTGATACAAGACATGGTGGATAAAGTGAAATTAATCCGAAGACAAATTAAAGTGGCTCAAAATAGAAAGAAAAATTATGTGGATGAACATCGACAGGGTATGGAAAATAGTGTAGGAGACAGAGTATTTTTCAAAGTGTTACCTTGGGGAGGAGTATTGAGATTCGGTAAAAAGAAAAAGTTGAGTCTTGGGTACATTGATCCTTATGAGATCATTGAGAGGATGGGACCTTTGGCATAAAAGTTATCTTTACTGAATGAAATGTCTCAATTATATGACGTATTTCATTAGAGTATGGTCCGAAAATACAAATCGGATCTGACACATGTGATATGGGTTCAAAAGATTAAGGTTGCTAATAATCTAAGCTATGTTGAGGAGCCAAAAAAGATACTGGGATCTCAGATCAAGCAGTTGAGAAACCGAGTAATTCCAATGGTGAAATTCCTTTGGAGGAATCACTCAAATGAGGAAACAACATGGGAAATGGAGTATATGAGGAAACAATATCTCCACCTATTTAAACAATCAGGTAAGAATTTCGAGTACGAAATTTTTTTTAAGGAGGGGAGAATTGTAACATCCCATTACCCACGTTGAGGCTAGAACAATATATATATGAGATATTAGAAAATGCATTCCATGCTCATTCATTATACAATATGCACATACACGTGAATATTGAATTTTTGCACATAAAAATAATTATACTTGCATTCATTGACAATTTTCAAGTAGAATTGACTTATTTATGTGAAATGTGATTTTTAATGAGAATTTGCATTTTATGTGTATTGAAAAATTTAATTGAAGGTGTGTTTAGTGATTTTTGAATTTTTGGTGAATTTTAAGAATAAATTTTGAAATTGTTAGATATTATTGGACTAAAAAAATGCCAGGAGGCAAGTAAGTTGATGAATGGAAATAGAAATAAGAAAACAAATGATATTGGAGACATTTTGAAAATGACTTTAGAAATTAATGAGAAAATGACTTTAGAATTTGGGAGAAGACGTTATTGGAAAATTTTCTTGATAACTGGAATGAAAGGTTGAGAGTTATGGAACTAGTTCAATAAGAACTAGTTAGTTGGGAAACTAGCTAAGGACTTAAGAAGTGTACAAGTGTATAAGTCTAAAGTTAAGTCTTCTTAACTTTGAAAGACCAAGTCACCTTTTTCTTAGCTTTGAAAGACTAAGTATACAACACTTTTATCTTCATCTCCTTCCTCGTAGCTTTCTTCTTCAAATTTTTTCCACTTACACAGAGTTTTCCATCAAAACTTCACCAAAGAAAAACCTTGTTTTCATCCACCTTTTTCAACTCTCAACTTCGGTTTTTTTTCCTTTTGCCTTAGGAAAAACTGAAACTTGCTTAACCTCTATAATGATGTATGTAAGTTGCATGAGGATTAGAGCTTCTTGAGATCTTGACAAAGTTGTAGATTTAACAAGTAAGTATGGTGTAAATCTTTATGAGTTGTTGATATATGAATTAAATTTGGTGAATTAGTTGTTAGTGCATATTTGAAATTTTCATGTTCATGGCTAAAATAGGATGGAAATTTTGTTTTTGTTTTTTATTTTTCAGTTTTGATAAGCAACATGTTATAATAGGTTGTAGAAATGATTTTGGAGTTGAAAGATCATAGAAAACATGTGTAACTAAGTGCAACAACATTTTGAAGAAAACATAAATGAAGGCTCTATTTTCACTGTGTATATATGCATATACGCAAGTTTTAAGATTTGGAGTTTGTGATAGGTGTATGATGACATTTGGAGATGAGAAAGATTGTTTAAAATGAATGTTGAAGAAGAAAAATGAAGAGATGGAGAAAAACAAAATGTAGAAAATGTGAAGGTGATATGCATGGATGGATGTTTATGTTTTTGATGATTTTATTTAATTGGATTTTAGATTTTTGTTTGTGAAAGATTGGAGTTTAAATGGAAGTAAAAAATGAGAGCAGAATCAAATTAAAAATGTTAGATAGAAAAAAAGAAGAGAAGAAGATGAATAAAATGCAGTAACATGTTCACTGCATATGTTTATGTGAAAGTTTGTCGTGACCAACTTGCAAGATTTCCCAAGAAATTTTCCTCTCGAAACAAGTTCATCACAGCCAACTTCTTAGTTTGCCATGGTCAACTCGAAGGATTTCCTCTCTAAAAAAGTTTGCTGCGGCCAACTTATATGAATTAATGAAGAATTTCCTCTCGGGAAAACTTCGTCGTGGTAACTTTTCCTACATAACTTAAACATGCTTCGGTATTTTAGCCATAACATGTTATGTAGTTATCCAAATGGAATGAATTTTGATTTAAGTCTAGATACATAGGGATACAAATTGTTTGAAGAAATCAAATTTTATTTCAATCTGTAAGGCTTTCAATTTCTAGATGGAAATTGAGTATAGAATACTATTCCTGTATAAGAATAGTATGAAAATGTTTGGGGTATAACTTTTAAATTACTAAACCTAATTGAATGATCTTGGTGTCATTAGTAACTTAAGGGATAGGAGAACATTTTTCTAGAAGAATGTATTGCCAAATTTCTTCATTGGCATTGTCTAAATGATCAAGAATAGTTGACCGAAAGTTAGTTTTTAGAAAAATCTGAAATAATTCATTGGGTTATGAAATTAGATTCAAAGTGTTTATTTGAGTTATAAAACCCTATGTACAAATGATACTTCAGCAAGTTTTGATATTGGATTGATTTCGTGATGAGAATAATGGAAAAATACCCAGGATTGTCATGAACATGCATTGTGTATATTTCATATACATACATATGCATTAACAAACACTTATAATTGTGTAAAAGTGTGAAATGTGTATATTGCTTGATATAAAGGAGCAACTGGAACGTCAGCATCCAGACGTTGTGAAACTTTGAGGCAATAGCTTCAGGAGCAATCTGTGAGTAAGCTAGAAGGTTTTGTTCAATTAACTGTCTACTTTAGAATATGTGTTGAATGATGATATGAATGTGATTTGATTATGTTAATGTCAGAAAATGATGGTCCGAGACTTAATGCATGATTGTGGTATTGAAGTGTCATTTGTATGTGAATATGACCGAATAAATGTTACTCAACAATGATGTTGAATGTCAGACCTTAGGTCCGATGATAAATGTGATTTGAATGTGAATGTGCAAGCACGTAATTGATTGAGAATATGATATGTGAAGCATTTCAATATATGAATGCATATAAGATAAAGGAAGTTGTGACCAGAGTTGCCAATATAAAGAGCTTAAAGCTCATATTGTGATTAGAGCCGCAGGCTCAGTTGTGAATATACCTGGTATCTACTAAGGGATATAGGACATTATTTGACACAGCTCAGTATCCATTAAAGGATATGAGCTAGTAAAAAAGCACTAGATCACTACGATAATAATAAATGAAAGTGAGTCTTACGTGCTTTGCATTTATACGAGCTATGTTTATTTTACCTTAATGAAATGACCATTACAATTTTTTTTAGAGTAAAAGGTGATACTTTATGAATATGCAAAGATGTGAATAATATGTTACGTGTATTGATGTGATGCACGAATTGAGTGAACCATCAATGACGATTACCTCATTGAGTTCGCAAAACTCACCAAAATTGCAACGTTGACTTTTCAGGACCGAGGGACGACTTTAGCTACTATAAGACACTACAAGTAGAGTACACTTGTACTTCTGGGAAAAAGAAGAAATGACTCAATGGTCAGTCAACAATAAGTGGACAGATTAGATAGATTTTTTTGTATTTCCTCTTTCATGTAACATATTTTGTATTAGTATATGATGATGTACATGTATGGATGATTGAAAGATACATTGTATAAATGTTCAATTTTATGAAATGAAATAAGGGAAAAAATTTTGGTTTTAAAATATTGTGATTTCCTTAATAATGTTGTATAAGAGAATAAAAACTGATAATATCTTGTTTAAATGAATGTTGAGATTGAACGTAGCAAACCATTATCATAGGTTATGTACTGAAATGTCTGCAGGGTGTCCTAGTATGTACCCAACGATAACGGGTCGTTACATTAAGCTTATGGGTTAGTGACATTTGGTATAGTTTATGTATTGACATTTAGTATCAATACAGTTGTGTGAGATTTGGCAGCATAATGAAAGGAAAAGTGGCTTAATTAAAGTATTACAAATGGAAGCTTAAATGGTGGGCTAATAGACTTCATGCTGTGGTGTTAAGTGTCTTGTGGTGGTGATGAGAATAGACCTAATAAGTGCTGAATCACCTAAGCCATTTAGTGATTCTGCAGCACTCTCTCCACTCTTGCATTTTCTCCTCTGAAAACCACTCTCTCTTCCTCTCAACTTCTAGAATTTTGCTGAAGTTTGAATCATCAACACTTGGAAGCTTTGTAAGTTATTTTATCATGAAGATGGTCTTGTAATTTTATGTGTTATTATCTTGTTAGTGCTGAAAGTTGCAACTTAATCCTAAATAAGAGTTGATTGCTAGGAAGTGTTGGTGTAGCTAGATCTTTAAAGTGATTTGGAGTTGTTCCTTGAAGTTTAAAGAGGTAAGGGAATACTAAACTTGGTATCATGTTAGAACATGTATTGTTTGATGTTTGAAGTGGATAAAATGTGTATTAAATTAATGAAGAATTGAGGTTAGAAACTTGATATATGCTAGATACTTATTAGAAGGAGTGGGTCTATTGAACAAGCATTGGTATTATAGCCATATCTTGACCTATAGACATCAAAATGGTATGATTTTAAATTCATATTAAACTAGATACATATATCTACAACTTTCATAGAGGAATCGAATTTGATTTTTTTCGCTAATTTTTTTGAAATTTGGCTTGTAGTTGAGTTTTGGTTGTTGTCCATAGATGAGAACAGTCTGTAGTATTTTGGGTATAACTCTCAGAATGGCCATACAAAACTGATCCAAAAACCTATCTTAAACAACTATTTGAAGGTTTTGGGTCACTTATCCCACAATTGTGGGAAATGGTTAGGAAGGTGAAAAAAATGGGGTTTTGTGCAATTGATGAACTATATAAGGTTTAGTTAATTTATTGAGTATAATAAAATGGACTTGTTTAAGGTGTATTTGAACTTAAATTGGTATTCGATGTAATTGAGCAATAGTTAGTTTAATTATGCATTATTAATTGAGATGATAATGTGAAGGATGTATGGTTTAATAATGATGAATACAATGTTGAATTACTTGGTGTGATCGTGAATGATTGGATTCCAAAGGCTTATGTATTGAAATTTTCATATGGATGTTTGTGAATTGGAAATTTCTGCCATAATATTGTGATAATTCTAAACCATCAGTTGTCTAAGAAGTTTGATAGTTGGGGTTGAATTGGAAGTTCTTTATAATTGTGCGCATATACATAATGTGTGATGACTCAACACTTCTATTGATGCATAATTGCACATATTTGTATTTATAAGGTATGTTATGTAAATGTCGATGAATAAGTTCAAGTGGAGCAAAATAGAATAAAGATATATGTTGTACTTCATCTTTTGCATAAAATCCCGAAATCTGAAATGGTTTGTTTTAAAATTGTTGAGTTCTAGTTGTGGATAAATGGGCATGCCTAAAAGGGTTAGCAATTGCTTCTGTAATTATATAATAAGGTGTCTTTTGTGGTTAGCCACTTCTCTGTCTTTTGATTCCAAAAAGTCTCTTCTGTTTTAGATACCAATCACGGTATCTTCTATTCTGGTCCTGTTACCTACTTCTATAAAAAGGATTAGCAAGCTAACTTGTTTTGTATTTTATTATTTGCCCAGCTCTGTTATAATTAAGCTCTATTTTGAAATGACTAAGCTCTGTTTTGATATAAACAAATTCTATTTTGATACAGACAAGTTTTGTTTTGATATTTTAAATTTTTGTTTTTGATATTATGTTATTATATTTTGATACTTGTGATTTTTATTATGAAGCAGATATTTTATACTCTAATATGATTTATTATGATCCGAGATGCATATTGCTCAAAATGTGATCTGATTTGTATATGTGAACATTAAATGACTGTTAAAGACAATTGTCATTATGTATCCTATTTAGTTATTCCCCACTAAGTTATATGCTTAGCATAGTAGATTTGCTCCGTATAGGTTTAGATAGAAGGATATAAGGATTGGGACAAAGACAACTGTAGTGGCCCATGAAGATTGTGTTTTGTTTGATTTAATGAGTTTGTTTTGGGTAGTTTGACTTTTTAATAATGTAACATGAGACTTTATGTAGTTTGTTCAAAAGTTTGTAAACATTGTATTACAGGGTGGATTTGAACTTAAGTTATGTATTTTGAAAAACACCATCTCTATGATATGTACTATTTTATTAAATGGTTTGTAATGCGATAACCTGAATTCAGAATGGTTTTGGAATCGAAGCATGTGTTGGATAAACTCAGTGTACTGGTTAAATTCTATTTTAAGTCAAATATAAATGAAATGCTTGGTATGTTTCAATCCTATTTGAGGTGACATTTGCATATCCTTCTAGGGGGTATGTGGGTGTTACATCATCTTTGAACATCGAACTGAAGAAAACAACAGTCAACCTTCCCAAATCCAAAAGGAATGATTACGATAGATTTAGTAACTGTAGGCTAAAATCGATAACCCTACTAAGGAATTGAATAGCCTGACAGCCACCTCATTTTCTCCATTCGAAGAAATTGAGCAAGGATGCAAACTATGCGGATGAGAGAGTCAAATCATAGCTGATTGCTTCCTAGTGGAAAATAACAATGTGGTGCAATTGAACTTCAATGAGGCAAAATTTAGTCAGGGAAATAATCATCTATTGGAGTTATGTAAGTATAATGTCTTGGAAAGTAAGTGCATTTACATGTAACTTAATCTTTTTCAATTACAATTTTGTAATTAAAATATTTATTATTAATAAAAACAAAAGATTTTAGTTTTTATGAGCATTATATATCTAGTCATAATGTAGCACTCCATACTCGTCAGACACGTGCCCGACATCCTAAGTGATATATGAGTCCATGCCCTACGAGGGTGGCATGCTAGAGCACTTAATTATTCAAAACTCAGTCAAAAATGTTTTTGAAACCCACAAACATAATATGCAAAAATCTGTAACCAAATCGGGCCCACTTTATTCGTAAACTTTTTCATTCATAGCAATACAATCAACAAAATTTTAATAGCCATTTGGGGGCCCATTACAAATACAAAACACTTTAGTCATCATATCTTTACATTACAACATAAATACATTTGTATACACATTGTGCAAAAGTTTCTAAATACATTATTCGATATAAAAATTTTAGAATATATATACAATTCAATACAAAAATAAAGAAGTACAACGTAGACGCGAATTGATCTCGACCTCTATCCCTTACTTGTAAGCTGTAGGTATACTACCATTTGCCTAATGGTGTATTCTTCTGATCCTGAAAAATATTTGCAAATTTTGGATGAATTTTGCAAACTCAGCAAGTAACCATCATCGATGGCTCACCTAGTCATATAACATATAATTCAAATTCACATCATATCACATTTCACACTCAAAACCCTTTAATCATTCATATTATGCATATGCAGTGAACATGAGACTCACTTTCCAATTGTTACTTTTGTTAGGCCCCAAATTTCTATTTATTTTATTAAGCATGAATTGATTTTTTTATTTTGCTAGATAAATTATTTTATTTGGAGTTTAATTAGCATGTCAATGATTAGAGGATTTATTGCTTAGATTGATGGAATTAGAAAAATTTAATGGAGAAATTAAGATTAAGATAGAGTATAGTATGGTGTAAGTTAAATTGAAGAAGTATGAATGCATAAGGGGCAAAATTGGAAGATAACTTAAGGTTAGAAAGCTAAGGCATTACATGGAAGGGAAAAATGGACATTTGATAATCATTAAGGGTATAAAAAGAAGAAGAAGTGTTGTTTTGTTTAAATTGAAGAAGAGAGTGTCATGGGAGAGAAGAAGAGAAAAGAGAAAAAGAAAAGAAAAGCTAGGGTTTGGAGATTCTTGAAGAATTTGAAGCTAAAACAAGTAAATATAAGCATTAACCTTTCTTGATTGTTGGATGAAGCATAGTTAGGGTTAGTTAGAAGTGAAAACATGATGGAATGTAGGTAGGAAGTTGTTGATGACTGGTTTATGTTCATGTTTTATTATTTGGTTAATGATCAAGAGTAGATTATGAATTGGTTTGTGAATGATTTTGGGTTGAAAATGAACTAGAAAAGATGTTTTAGTGTTAAGATGGGTTATATATAGAAGGGGGGAAGTGAAAAGAGGAAAAATGTAGCAAAAAAATGTCTTCGAAATGGGTTTCTGGAAAAGTTTGCCGTGACGAACTCCATTTTTCCTACACAAACATGTTTTGGTAAATTGGGCATAACTTTTTTTGTAGATGTCCAAATGAGATTATTTTTTATTTGGTGTAAAATAGATACATATGGATACAAATTGTGTGAAGGAATCAAGTCTAAATTTAGTCTATAAAAATCTCAATATTTGGATGGAAATTAAGCATAGATTTTTTATTTCAACTTTAGAAATAGTCCAAATTGTTGACGTGTGACTTTTCGATTTTTAAACCAAATTGAATGAAATTTTGGTTATTGTTTAAGTAAATCAAGTGGGGCAAGAGAGGCAAGAGGATCAAGAGGAAATACATTCCTAAGCAAGTTTATAAGCAAGGAATTCAAGGTGGGTACATGTTTATAATAGAGTAAATAAGCCACTCATTGTTTTTCAATTGCATCATAGATGTTGCATTTATTTGCTTCTTGATTGGATTGTGAAATTGTTATATATTTGATACATGAATTGTATTGATAATCTATGAAAAGACTTTGAAAATGCTTCTCTTTAAAAAGATGCAAGTTTATGAAATCATTTTTTCAAAAATGGTTTCTAAAATATATCAAGTATATGAAAAGCAAGTTTTCAAGAAAAAGTGCCATTATAGGCAACAAGCTTACAAGTTATGAAATATGTATTATGTGGATTTATGGTAGTCCCTAAAATTGTCACGTGCACATTGACCAAGTTAAGGCTTCTCTCGTCTACTCGCTAGTGGCACGGAGCTCCTTCATAGACTCCCTCAAGTTTACGACTACACAGGACCACTATGTGGAAATGTGTAGTGCTTCATGTTTACGAATCTACCCAAACCATTCTTGTAACATCCCGTTACCGATGTGAAGGTCATATCGGTAATTTGGATAGGTTAGTGGGGTGCATTCATAATTGAACTGCACGTGCATTTTTGCCTCTGCATCAGTGATAATTGAGTAAATTGCACATGCATACATAGTGACATGCATTCATGATGGTTCTAGCATTTAAATTGTGATTATGAGTTGAATTGTGAATTTTGAGATAGTTGAGTTAGATTTGATTTAAAGTGAAATTAGGGATAATTTGAGTGGAATAGTTAAGTTAGAGTGAGAATTGAATTTGTGGAATTGGAAATTTAGATTTGAGTTTGGGATCGAGTGTTTTATATTTTTGAGGAATTATAGGAATTGTTTTGGAATTTTTAGAGTTATGTGTCCGGACCGGGAAAACGACCTAGAGACTGATGATTTAGATTCCAGTTCCGAAAGTGAGTGGTAAATGGCTTGGAAAAATTAGATTTGTGAGTTTAGGAATTATTGTGATGAGCCATTGAAATTAGAGACTGAAATTGAAAGAAATTGAGGACTATGAGTTATAGGTTTAACTCAGCCCAATATATATATATAGTTATAAGGTTTTGAATTTTGGGAGTTAAGCAATTTTCTTCTTCTTCCCCTTTTGCTCTCCGTCGTCGATCTTCCCCTTTTCCCCTTGGAGATTTTCATTGGTTTCCCTTTTATTATGGCTAAAGATCTGCTGGATCATTTGAGTTGTTGATGTCTAGCTTGGAGTTGAAGGCTCATCGTTGGTGTTAGAGGATTGAGAATTTCGGAAGATTTTTAGGGTTCCATTCGATTCTTCGATTTGGTAAGTTATTGTGTTAAATGTTATTATTTATTATGGGTTGTTGCATTTATGGTGTTTAATGTGTTAGATGTGAGTAGATGAGTGTGTTTAATGCTAGTATAGAGAGAGAATGGTTGAAAATGGCGGAAAAAACGAATCGAAGAAGAAGAAGTTGGGTCGTACGTCGCGACGTCTGAAAAAGGGCCACACCGCGGCGAGAAAAGGGTGTGCTCACCGCGGCGAGCCGAATGAGACGCCGCGGCGAGCGAATGGATTTAGACGCCGCGGCGAGTCAAGTGGTAGGCGTCGCGGCGAGGAGAAGAGAGGTGTTCGCCGTGGCGAATGATTCCACGCTGCGACAAGCGTCCCTCTGTGCGCCGCGGCGAGAGACAGTAAGCCGCGGCGAGGGACAAAATTTTATATGGATGTGTTTTGGTTTTTAGGGTATATCTTTTGGTGTAGACCTCCAGTTGAGGTAATTCTGGATTCGTTATGAACTAGAGAAAGAGGTCTATAATTGTGGTAGAGATTGAGAGCTCGTAATTATCGAAAGAGAGTCCATTATAGTTTCAAATGCAACCTAAGAGTTATGTTTTGACTAATGGGAGTATAATTAGAGTTTTAAATGAGGGATTTGAGAAATCGATGGATGCTATTGACTTAGTGAATAGTGAATTTTTGGTTATGAAGTGAGAGATAGCGGATTTGGATAGAGCGCTGAAAAATCATGATCATGCATTATATAATTTCAAATTAAGACATGTGCATTAGTGAATTCAATTGATTGAGCATCTAGTGATGATAATTCGTTTGAATTGTTATAGAGGCACCGTTAGATCGACGATCCACGGATATATTTGGGACTTCCAGCAAGAGCTTCGAAGTTACGGTGAGTAACCTAGTTGGTTCCTCGATCTTTGTGTATTAATATGTCTTTGTGAATGTGAATTAGTTGCCAACGTGAGTGATACAAATGTGAATCAGTGTACAAAATTATGAGTAAGTGTTCTGATTGTGACAAGCGAGTGAAGTGATATATATATATGTGCTAGTGACTATGCAAGTGTTAGTGCATACTAGGCATGATTATAAGTGGTAACTAAACAGTTGTGACTGAAGCATTTAGTGAGCAGAGCTTTAAGCTCGATTATCAGTGAATGGGCTTAAGGCCAAAAAGGGAATAGTGCATACCCAGAGGGCTCTCCTATCCCTAATGTGAGCAGGCAGTAGTGCATACCCTGAGGGCTCTCCTACTTGCCGAAAATGTGATCATTGTGAAAAGTGCCCGAATCGGGATAGTGTTAACGCTCAGTCACAACAATTACATAAAATGAGAATTTGCATATTTTATGCATCTGACTGTGTAGTGAAATTGAGAATGCGTGTGATATGTGCCAATGGTGAAGTGACATGTCTGAGCTATGTTATCGTATAAATGTGTAAATTGTGTACAGTGTTCTAAAATGCGTTAAAGTGTACTATGTGATATATTATGTGTATATGCATGAGTTGGCTGAACCATCGATGATGGTTTCTCATTGAGTTCGCAAACTCACCCAACATTGCAATATATTTTTCAAGATAGCGTTAGTAGGATCCTAGCTCCCGTGATAGATTTTCCTGCCGTGCGAGTGCATGATCAAGTGAAGCGATGACACATAGGTCGGTCAGCTGGGCCGACTTTTGGGATGTTCTTAGTATAGACGTTTGTATCAGATTCCCTTTTTGGATTATTGTATTTAGCCTATAGGGGACTGATAGACTTGTCTATATTTTGGATTGATGCTATGAAATGAAAGTTTATTGTGGTTTTAAATTTTAGTGATTTGGATAGTGCGGTTTAATTATATTGATGCCATACGAGTGTTTAGTGACTTTTTTCGTTAGTAGCACTTCCTTGCTGTGGGATATTCATCAGAACGTCCCACGGGCGTCCCGGTGCGTACCCTACGGTAAGGGGGCGCTACAATTCTGATGTGCCTATATGCTTATGATCTGTTGACAAGTTTGATGCATACATGATTTAAACTTTCTCATGAATTGTTTGATAAATTGAGAATTTTAAGGAATAAGTGTTTGTTGATATTTACATATGAAATTACTTTGGTTTCGAAAATGTATAATGACAATGAGTTTTTGAAAACGATTTTTGCTTGTTTCTCGATTATAAATCTGTTACCCACGATCGTTAAACTCACCCCCCTTATCCATCCCATCTTTAGGTGAAGAGCAAGCGATCAAGTAGTTAAGCGAGCCAAGGAACAACTCCGACTAGGCTTATTTTGTTTTCAAATTTTATTTTTATAAAATAAGGCTTTAGTTGCATTTCAAGAAATTATACTTTTGCAAATGATGCATTTTTGGCTTATGTTGTAAGGTGGCTTGAAATGCCCATTAAAGCTTTGTAAAACTCTCACTTTTAATATTAATGAAATATGTGTTTGGATTTGTCTATGATTTTTCATGTTTTCACAAAATATTTGGATTTTGGAAATTACATATGTTTATGTATAAGTTCATTTTATTTTGGGTTCGAATTCAGGATGGTTATTGGGAAATTTATGGCTGCATTTAGTAGAGTTAATGTTGGGGTTGAGTAGTTGAAAGAGTTTAAGTTGTATTAAATAAGGTATGTTGATTTTTGGGTTCTGCTTTAGGGGTTTTTGTCGCGGCGAAGCCAAGAGTTCGCTGCGGTGTAATTAACCCGAAGCTTTATATTTTCACTGGCGTGGTGAGTTCGCCGCTACGAGACCAAATGGTCACCGCGGTGAAAATACAATTTTAGGTTCGTCACAAAGAAAGTTAAATCGTTCGTCGCAGCGTAAAATTCCCGAGAGGTTCGGGGGATTTTTTCACGTGTGTTCGTCGCGGCAAAACAAGCGATTCACCATGAAGGCACCCACCTTTGCTTCCGAGGGAGTTTTCTTCTATATTTTCAACTCCTAAGTCTCCCTCCATGCTCAAGCTTCATGATCCAGAGAGACTAGGATTAGGTCCAAGTTTGGGACTAGGTTTAGGCATGAATTGGGTAGGTTAAGACATGAAATGCAAATGCATTGTTTTAAATGAATAACTTGTATCGTTTTAAATTGTTTTACATGATTTGAAATTGTTTTATACGATTTGAACTGTTTTGTTGTTGGACCCCACACCTGGGCTAGCATTTCCCACCCAGCGTGTGTTTGCGGGTTATACCGCGACATCCAACACAAATCAGTATTGTCCTCTTTGGTGGGAATCGAACACCCAACCTCAAGGTTTTGTTACTTATACTTCTCGAGAGTCTATAATTCAAGAGAAGGTTAGGTAATTTCTCAATCTCACACAGAGGGACATGAGTGTGAGTGAGTATAAGCTGAAGTTCACTCAACTATCACGGTATGTAGCCAACATTGTTGCTAATGAGAAGGATAAGTGTCGTCAGTTTGAGGGAGGTCTTCACTTAGGGATTAAGGAGAAAGTCCTGATCTACAATTTTTGTGACTACCAGCAATTGGTAGATGCTGCACTTCAGGTTGAAAAACTGGAGAATATAAGAAATGAAGTAAGCAGGAAGAGGAAGAACATGGAGTAATCTTCTAAGAAAGGGATGAGTGCTCCAATGCCTAAGAGGAGTACAAAGAGTTATTATACACAGAGTGAAGTGGGAAGCAGTGGCTCTACCAAGAACAAGCAGGTGAAGGTAGTTTCAGGGCAAGCCTTAAATGTGGGAAGCACTGGAAGGACAGGGAGGAGTAGATACACAAACCCCCAATGCGAGCATTGTGGGAAACTTCACCAAGGAGAGTGTTTTAAATTACTTGGTGTTGAGTCAAAATGACTTTACATATATATGATTTTGATGAATAACAAAGAAGTAGTAAAAGCAGACGTAAAATAGAAAACAGAAAGATGGAGAATAAAACACAGACGTAGACTAAGTTAGAAAGCAGACGCAGACGCAAAATGAGAAGCAGACGCAGACGAAGTTAGAAAGCAAAAGCAGACGCAGATGCTAAATGAAAGACAGACGAAGAAACACAGATGAAGAAACACAGACGCAGAAATACAGACGGAGAAAAGCTGACGCAGAATTCAAAAGAAGACGCAAGAGTCAGTTCTAATTAGTTACAGAACTCAACTGATTAACCGTTTCTTTCAAGATTCAAGAAACAAGATTCAAGAAGCAGTTACAGACGAAGACTATAAATATAAGTCGAAGTTGAAGGTTGCAAAGTTAGAAAAAGTTGAGATAATTGATCCACGTATACGCATACGAAAAGCTTGTCTGTGAGACAATTGTGCAAATTAGCTGAGAGCTAGTTTTACTGTAACAAGTTTCAAATACTTTAGTAAGAAAGTAATACGGATATCCTGCAGAGGCTAAGAGTGAAAGAATACTGAGTGTAGAGACCTGAAGAGGCTCAGAAAGAATACTTGTAAACGTTGAAGAGATAGTGAAATCTCATAAAGAACTCTGAGGACTGGACATAACCCACGGTTTGGGGTGAACCAGTATAAAATCGCCGTGCCGACTTCTCTCTACTCTATCTCTCTTAAAGTTCAAAGTTTTGTTATTACTTAAATTCCAAAACAAGTTTTCAAAGTTTTGATTATTTCGAATTTACTGAAGTTTCTGTAAAAGAACTTGTTTTTAAACAAAACAGTTTTGAAAGAGTTTTCAAAAAAGGAGAATACACAATTCAACCCCCCCTTCTCGTGTAATCATTATCGTTCTATAAGCATTGTACTAACGTGTGATTTACTTCAATTGGTATCAGAGCTTGGCATCCAATGATCACTGTAGCAAAGTGTGGATTAAAGATAATGACAGAATCACATATATACATTGCAGAAGGTGCCTCGGTCACTAGACCTCCAGCATTCAACGGAGAAGACTATCATTATTGGAAAGACAGAATGCGGTTGTTCATAGAATCTACTCATGTCGACCTTTGGGATGTGATAGAAAATGGACCATATACACCAGTAGACGAAGATGGAAATCTTATTCTATGGACCAGATGGACGGCTGACTAAAAGGCGAGAATTCAGCTCAACTCTAAAGCGAAGTTCTTCTTGACGTGTGCCCTAAGCAAGAGTGAATATGACAAAGTTCACGGATGCGACACTGCGAAGGAGATGTGGGACACACTGTCCATCGCTCATGAAGGCACAAACCAAGTCAAAGAATCCAAGATAAGCATTCTTGTGCACCGGTACGAGCTTTTCAAGATGAAAGAAGAAGAATCTATTGATCAAATGTTTGGAAGGTTTCAGATAATCGTCAATGGATTGAAAGCCCTTGGAAGAACGTACAATAACCAAGATCACGTACGAAGGATCTTAAGAAGTCTTCCAAAGAGGTGGAGATCAAAAGTTACAGCGGTGCAGGAAGCGAAGGACTTGAGCGTGCTAAAGCTTGACGAGTTGTTTGGATCACTGAAGATTCATGAAGCAGAGCTCGATGCTGAAGACAAACCCAAACGGGACAAGTCAATAGCACTGAAGGCCGAAAAGAAGAACCACAAGACTCAAAGAAGGAGAAAGCCATCGAAAGCATTACAGATAGAAGAATCGAAGAAGGATAACTCAAGCGAATCAGAACAAGAGTCAAGTGATGAAGATGACGAATTATCTTTCATTTCCTGGAAGATAAGACGGACGTGGAAGAAGAAGTCCAAAGGAAGCCAACCCTTCAAAAAAAATAGCAAAGATGGTGGTAAAGTAGAAAAGACATCTATCGTATGCTACGAGTGTAATCAACCTGGACATTACAAGTCTGAATGTCCTACTCTAAAGAAGAAACCAAAGAAGAGTAGAGAATGCAAGAAAAGCATGATGGCAACTTGGGAAGATCTAGATTCATCAGAGTCAGATACAAATTCCGAGTCGTCTGAACATGCTAATATCTGCCTAGTAGCCGAGGAAGAAAGTGATGAGGAGGTAACTTCTGAATACGATAACTTGCATGAAGCCTATTCAGAATTATTAGAGGATTCTCATGCTATTCTGAAATAGTACAAACTGTTAAAGAAGAAGTATATAGAAAATCTTAAACATATAGAAGAAATAGAGAGAGAAAATATTTGCTTAAAGAAACAACTAGAGGAGAAAAAGAAAGTTGTAGATAAATCCGATGAGATAAATTAGTTAAAGCTTAGAATTAAGAGTCTTTCATCTGATTTAGCTACATTCACTAAGAGTACAAAGAAAATGAATGAGATGCTAGGAAAATGTAGACATCCTAGTGATAAAACCAGATTAGGGTTTACGGGTAATAAGTCTCATAATCATATAAAACCTCTTTCTCAAAATAAAAGGTATTACCAAACATATTCTCATCAACAATTTAGTGAAAGGCATCAAAGAACTTATTATATGCATATTACTAACCAGAAAGGACCCAAGAAAATATGGGTACCAAAGAGTAAAATAGTTTCTCCTGTAGATATCCTTCCTTGGAAAATGCGACAAGCACCGTTGGTATTTAGACAGTGGCTACTCGCGACATATGACGGGAAGAAGGTCTCTATTCCTAGATTTTCAGTATCAGAAGGGAGGATCGGTGACTTTCGGAGATAACCAGCAGGGCAAGATAATTGGGATCGGTAAGATAGGTAAAGATTCCTTTGCATGCATAGATAATGTACTACTTGTTGATGGTCTGAAGCACAATTTGATTAGTGTAAGTCAATTGTGTGATTCTGGTTTCATAGTCACATTCAATCAAAATCTTTGTGAAGTCAGAAACAAAGATGTGTCTATAATCTTTTCTTCCAAGAGAAGAAATAATCTTTATAAAATTGACTTAGAAGATTTTCAAGATCAAAATGTTTCATGTTTTCTATCTTCTGAAGAAGAAAGACTAACTTGGCATAAAAAGCTAGGTCATGTCTCTTTCAAACACATTTCAAAGTTGGCAAAATTTGATTTGGTAAGAGGTTTACCAAAAATGAGTTTTGACAAAGAATTTTTCTGTGAAAATTGTTTGAAAGAAAAATAAGTTAAAACATCGTTTTCTTCTAAAAATTTTGTAACATCTTCTAGACCTTTAGAATTGTTACATATGGATTTATTTGGTCCAACTAGGACAATAAGTCTTGGCGGAAAGAAATATGGACTTGTTATTGTTGATGACTTTACTAGATTTTGTTGGATATTGTTTTTATCACACAAAGATGAATATTTTAAATATTTTAGGACCCTTTCCAGAAAGTTATAGATTGAAAAGGAGTACCTATAGCCAGTATCAGGAGTGATCATGGTGGAGAATTCGAGAATGAGAAGTTTAGGTTATCCTGTGAGGAGAATGGAATTTTCCATAATTTCTCTACCCCTAGAACCCCACAATAGAATGGAGTTGTTGAAAGGAAGAACAGGACGATTCAAGAAATGGCAAGGGCTATGCTGTGTGAGATGAATCTTCCTAAGTACTTCTGGGCAGAAGCTGTGAATACAACGTGTTATATTCAGAATAGGATACTGTTGCGACCACTGTTGAAGAAAACTCCCTATGAGTTATGGAATGGAAGGAGACCAAACATATCTTACTTTCATCCATTTGGGTGCAAGTGCTCTATTCTAAATACAAAGGAGTTGTTGGATAAATTCGATTCAAAGACCTATTCAGGAATTTTTCTAGGCTACTCATTATCATCTAAGGCATTTCGGGTATATAACCTTATTTCAAAGACAGTTGAGGAAACCATCCATGTCAAGTTTGATGATCGTTCCCAACCTCTTAAGAAAGATGACATTGAGAGTGAAGGTCCTTCAAAGAACTTAGATAATACAACAGAAACTCCATCATCAGGAACTCAAGTAGATAAGGTTGAAGATATTCCAGAAACTATAGGATTAAAAAGAGATTGGAAATATAGGAGTTCTCATCCAGAAGAGCTAATTATCGGAGAGACCTCAGAAGGAGTTAGGACAAGGTCCAAATTCAAAAGAGAAGCTAATGTGTCTTTCATCTCTGAAATAGAGCCTAAAAAGATTGAGGAATCTCTTCAGGACGAAGCTTAGGTTTTAGCCATGTAAGAGGAGCTAAATCAGTTTACTAGGAATAATGTTTGGTCCTTCGTTCCAAAACCTTCGAAGAAATCCATTATAGGAACCAGATGGGTTTTTAAGAATAAGTTAGACGAATCAGGTAGAGTAAGTCGGAATAAAGCTAGATTAATAGCTCAAGGCTATAATCGGCAAGAAGGGATAGACTACAATGAGACATATGCTCCAGTAGCAAGACTTGAAGCTATTAGGATATTGCTGGCATATGCTGTTTATCATGATATAAAGCTTTTTCAGATGGATGTGAAGAGCACTTTTTTGAATAGTTTTATAGATGAAGAGGTGTATGTGAAGCAACCTCCTGGCTTTGAGGATGTTAAGAATCCAGATCATGTCTATAGACTTCATAAAGCTTTATACGGCCTAAAGCAAGCTCCTAGAGATTGGTATGATCGTCTAAGTAATTTTCTCTTGGAGAGTGGGTTTACTAGAGGTCAAGTTGATAAGACGTTTTTCAGAAAGGATTTTGAGAATGAGTTTATCTTAGTACAAATTTATGCTGGTGATATTATATTTGGTGCTACTTCAAAGAAGTTGTGTACGAGTTTTGAGAGTCTGATGAAAAATGAGTTTGAAATGAGTATGATGGGTGAGCTAAAGTTCTTTCTTGGGTTGCAAGTTAAGCAAACCGAAGAGAAAATCTTTATCCATCAACAAAAGTATGTGAAAGAATTGTTGTCTAAATTTTATATGAATAAGGTAAAGCCTATGGCAACTCCGATGCATCCTTCGAACCTTTTGTCGAAAGATGAACTTGGTAAGAAGGTGGATCAAGCCCTGTATAGAGGGATGATCGGCTCTTCATTGTATCTTCTGACAAGTAGACCTGATATTACATTAGGTGTATGCTTGTGTGCAAGGTTTCAGCCGATCTAGAGAGTTTCATTTATTCTTTGTAAAAGGATTATGAGATATCTCGCAGGTACTATTGATCTTTTCTTAATATTTGAGAAAGGTAAAGATTTCAGGTTAATCGGATACTGCGATACGGATTATGCCGGAGATAGAATTGAAAGGAAGAGCACTAGTGGAGGATGTCACTTTCTTGGCACAAACCTAGTTTCCTGGTCAAGCAAGAGACAAAGCTCAATCGCTCTATCAACTGCCAAAGCTGAGTACATGTTTGCCGCAAGCTGTTGTTCACAAACACTGTGGATTAAATATCAACTGGAAGATTATTCAGTTCAAGAAGAGGAGATCCAAATCTATTGTGACAACAATAGTGCCATCAATTTATCAAAGAACCCAATACAACATTCGAGAGTAAAGCATATCGAAGTCAGACATCATTTCATGAGAGACTACGTCTAAAGGAAGGTGGTACGACCAAAGTTCATTGAAACAGAGTATCAATGAGCAGATATCTTCACTAAACCATTGAGTGAAGAATGGTTCAAGGAAATCAGACGGAAACTTAACATGGTTATGTTAAATGACCAGTCAAGCTAAGAGAACGCCAAAGTTAACGGCGGAAGAAACAGTGGTTTACAGTTGGTAACTTCTCTCACAAGGAAGTTGTGGAGGGAAAATCTAATGGTCTTGAGGATCCCAATGATTCTAGAACACACCAGACAAGACCCCTACAAGTATTCTGAAATTAAAATCATTACGGTTACTCTTAAATACAGACGTTTCATCTCTCTCTCGAAAACTCTTAAAATCAACTTTAACTTTGAAGAACACTACCAGAGCCAGTTTCTAATCAGAATCAATGGAGCCAGCTATGATGTATGGAAGGCATGTGGACTTCAAATCCCTGAAGAAAGATGCTATGGATGTTGAACCGAAAATTGTAGAAGCTGGGTGGAGAAAATTTTTCAAGTACGAGAACCAGTGTATACTGATGAGGTATATGACTTTTGGAAGCATGCGCAATTGGTTGATAACACCATTGTCTCCAAAGTAGATGGAGTATCTATTATCGTGACAAAGGAGATAATAGAGAAGGTAACTGGATGCTCATTGGTTGGAGAAACTCTATCAACCAAAGCCGGATGGATGTCCAAGGTTAGTATGAAGGAAGAAGATGTCAGAAAACAGTTATATGGAGGTAATGACCCATAGGAGAGGAAGACCTCAAGTCTGGTCCCGAAGGCTAGGGTTTTTCATGCGATTCTGTTTAATTGCATCTTACCAAGAGCCGGGTCAAGGCATCTAGTGACTACCTTGGATGAGCAATGTCTGTTCTATTTGCTAAATCGCCGACCAATAGACCTACCATTTTTAATTTTTCATTATATGGTTAAAGGGATGAAGGATACCAACAGTTATCCTTACGGCATACTACTCACGAGGATTTTTAGGGAATCCGGAGTCCTTCTTCATAGAGGAATCAGAAGAATGGTATCTGTCAAGAGTATTATTGACTCAGATACAATAAGAAGAATGGGGTTGAAGACTGTGGTAAAAGTAGAAGCAGAATCTACAATGAAAGCTAGAACTGAAGGGGAGCGGTTATTGAAGAAGTCTCCCACCACAAGTTCTAAATCTCAAGTAAGTATGAGATTGCCGATAGATGAAAGAAGAAAATTATCGGGAAGACCGTTGATAAAACAGGCGAGTCCTCAAAGAGAAGTGAGCCTAGTTCGGAGGACAGATTAAGGTGCGCATAAGAGAAAAGGAGAGAACCTTTTGGGTGAAATTTCCAAAAAGGCAAGAAGATCACCTAGGATTCGTACTCTGCGACAACAGGAAGAGAAGAGAGCTAGAGAGCAGAGTCAGGCAGAAGGTTCTGGATCTCTCGTACCAAAGGCAACAAGATCTCTAGTCTCAATTTTACAAGAATACTCAGCCAAACAAGCTAAGGAGACTGAGAAGAAGAGGAAGTTGGAGTCTGAGAGGCAAAAATCTCAAGTTCAGAAAACTCCGAGACTGACTGAAGCAGAAGGAAAGACTAAAGCAATTAGTCGAAAGAAGAGTGTGTTCACTGCTGAGGAAGTTAGTTAAAAGAAAGATACGTCCAATGCTGCTCAAAAGGAAAAAAAATTGAGCATAGCAGAGTTCAGGATATTCCCATTATTGCTCCACAGGAGGAACCAGTAGAGATAAGCCTGGTTCAGGTTAATCCTATTGAAGCTCAACAAGAGGCAACAACAGATTTAAGCTTGGTATAGGTACCACAGGAAGAATCTGATGAACCGAGTCCGGTCATATACAACTACTCTGAATTTTTAAGAAAAGATGAGTTGGAAACCAGACTGGTTGAAATTATGACCAATAGAAGCACTGCTATTGCAATCTGCAATCAACTAAGAAGGAAGGTAAAGGCTATCCTACAACCTATTTTGATAAATAGTGAGACATGGCAGTTACTGAATGAAGATGAAAAGACTTTCTATGATGTCTTGAGGGATGTTGCTACAAAGCCATACCCTACAAAAATGTCCAGCAAACCATGTACTATTTATCCAATCACAGAGAAGACGGTGATAATGGTTGTACCGGATATTCAGCCTAGATATCCTTTGGATTTTAATAAAGGGAAGATGAAACTATATCCTGAAGGAATAAGTGATGATCTGTTTGCAGATCAAATTGAAGATGAAGTGCATCGAATTGATGCAGCATGCGCTTCAAAAGAGAATCTTGTGAGCTAGTTGTAGCTATACAGATAAGAATGAATATTGTCCGATGGGGAAGGCTGGTTCTGAGGTCGTTTATTGAATACCTTGTTCAGAAAGTAATGCGTATTAGGCCTTTATCTAATACACTGTCTATTGAAGCTGAAGCCATACCCCTGCAAGGAAGACAATTGCTCATGCTACCTGCTCCTTTTGATTTAGATCTTCCAGAGCATAATCAATCCGTTTATCCACCGATTTTTGAGGTTGTTGACAATTACATTCCATCCTCGGACGCATATGCTACAACAATTGCGTTCACTGCACCCTTAGTAGATAATGATCAACCCTCCTCACCGTTTGACTCCCAAGTTGAAATCAACCACTTGCGTGGAGAAGTCAACGGGATAAAGGAGATGATGAATGAAATGAAGAAGATGATGACAGAACTGATGAAGAGTCATCGTCATTGATCATTTTTTATTATAACAAATAGGGGGAGAAGAGAATGGAAGGTAGCAGAAGAGAATGGAAGGAAGCAATCAAAGGATCTAAAATGGTGTGATTGAAGGAGTCGAAGAAAAAGAAAGAAGGAAGAAGAAGATTTTTGAAGATAAGAGATAAGATTTTTTCTCTGTTTAAAGATGGTATTTTTTCTTTTTATGTATATAATTTGTTATCATAAAAAAGGGGGAGATTGTTGAGTCAAAATGACTTTACATATATATGATTTTAATGAATAACAAAGAAGTAGTAAAAGCATACGTAAAATAGAAAACAAACAGATGGAGAATAAAATACAGACGCAGAAAAAGTTAGAAAGCTGACGCAGACGCAAAATGAGAAGCAGACGCAGACGAAGTTAGAAAGCAAAAGCGAGCCTTGAAGCTAAATGAAACACGACGAAGAAACATAGAAGAAGAAACATGACGCAGTAAATACTGAGCGGAGAAAAGCGGTATTGAATTCAAAAGAAGACGCAAGAGTCGATTCGAGTTAATTCTGAGAACTCAAGCGATTAACTGTTTTTTCAAGATTCAAGAAGCGATTCTGAGATGAAGACTATAAATATAAGTTGAATTCAAAGATTGCAAAGTTAGAAAAAGTTAAGATAATTGATCCACGTATACGCGTACGAAAAAGCTTGTCTGTGAGACAATTGTGCAAATTAGTTGAGAGCTAGTTTTACTGTAACAGGTTTCAAATACTTTAGTAAGAAAGTAGTACAGATAGCCTGTAGAGGCTAAGAATGAAAGAATATTGAGTGTAGAGACCTGAAGAGGCTCGAAAAGAATACTTGTAAACGTTGAAGAGATAGTGAAATCTCATAAAGAACTCTGAAGACTGGACGTAACCCACGGTTTAGGGTGAACCAGTATAAAATCGCTGTGTCGACTTCTCTCTACTCTATCTCTCTTAAAGTTCAAAGTTTTGTTATTACTTAAATTCCGAAACAAGTTTTCAAAGTTTTGATTATTTCGAATTTACTGAAGTTTCTGTAAAAGAACTTGTTTTTAAACAAAACAGTTTTGAAAGAGTTTTCAAAAAAGGGGAATACACAATTCAACCCCCCTTCTCGTGTATTCGTTATCGTTCTATAAGTATTGTACTAACGTGTGATTTACTTCACTTGGAGCATGTTTTTGATGCAAGGAGAAGGAACATATGATTAGAGACTGTCCCTAGGTATCAAGGCAAGAGGGATCGCAGTTTTAAGCCCCGAAGAGAGCAGAAACAGTGAGAACTAGGCCAATCACTAATGTGGGCAGTTCTGGAGTTGCAAAGAAGGCTATTCCTTTAGGAAGACCAAGCGGTCAGGCGTAGGAAAGGGTATTTGTTATGACCAGACAGGAAGTTGCAGTTGCACCAGAGGTTGTCACAGGTATGGCCCAGTTATTTGATTCAACAGTATATTTACTAATTGATTCTGGCTCTACACATTCTTTTTTTTTCAAGCATGACATTACATGATGTTGTTTTGATGCCATTGGGTAGTCCTTTAATTGTTAGTACACCTCTAAGGAGAAATGTGATTATAAGTCAAATGTATAGTAATTGTGAACTCTTCACTGATGGTGCTCAACTAGTAGTGGACTTACTACCCCTAGATCTAAAGGGGTTACTATCATACTGGGAATGGATGTTATGGAGAAGTATCATGCAAAGTTGGAATGTGGCCTTAAGGAGGTTGAATTTGATTTGGGTAACGATGAGAAGGTAATTTTCAGAGGGGACAGGAAAACTCCAGCACCAAGAATTATTTCAGCTTTGCTAGCTGACAGAATGATGGGAAAGGGGTGTGAAGCCTTCTTGGCGCATGTTGTGAACATGGATGTAAATGAAGGGAAGTTAGAGAATTTTTCAATGGTGAGGGAGTTTATAGATGTGTTCCTAGAGGACTTACCTAGTTTATCATCGGTGAGGAAAATCAAGTTTGTCATTAACTTAATTCCCGGTACTGTGCCTATTTCGATACCACCTTATAGAATGGCTCCAGCTGAGCTGAGGGAGCTTAAGGAACAATTAGAGCAACTGTTGGAGAAGGGGTACATAAGGCCAAGTTCGTCATCATGGGGAGCGTCGTTTCTATTTGTGAAAAAGAAGGATGGAGCATGGCGAATGTATATCGATTACTGGAGACTCAACAGGGTGACTATTAAGAAAGAGATGATCTGTTTGACCAGCTGCAAGGAGCAATGGTCTTTTCAAAGATTGATCTTAGGTCAGACTATCATCAGCTCAGAATTAAGGAGTCTGATGTAAGCAAGATAGCCTTCAGGACACGGTATGGACATTATGAGTTCCTAGTCATGCCATTTGGTTTGACCAATGCTCTAGCTACTTTCATGGATCTTATGAATAGAGTTTTCAAGAAGTATTTGGATCAATTTGTCATAGTGTTTATCGATGACATTCTGGTGTATTCCAAGAGTGAAGGGGAACATGAGGAGCATCTCAGGATTGTGTTGCAGAAATTGAGGGAAAACGAACTTTATGCCAAATTTAGCAAATGTGAATTTTAGTTTCATGAGGTGATATTCCTTAGACATGTGATTTATAAAGATGGGGTGTATGTTGATCCGAGAAAGAATAAAACAGTGGTGAATTGGTATGCACCTAAAACAGAGACAGAGGTGAGGAGTTTTCTGGGTCTGGCAGGTTATTATAGGGGGTTTGTGGAAGGATTTTCTATAATAGCTGCTCCGATGACTAAGTTATTGAGGAAGAATCAGAAATTTAGCTAGAGTGAGGAATGTCAGAAAAGCTTTGAAGAGCTCAAGCGCACATTGATAAGTGCTCTAGTTTTGATTTTGCCTACTGGAGATGAGGGATATACAGTATACAGTGATGTTTCAAGAAAGGGTTTAGGTTGTGTTTTGATGCAGGGAGACAGGGTGATAGCTTATGCTTCGCGGAAATTGAAGTCTTATGAGTTGAATTATTTGACCCATGATTTGGAATTAGCAGCAGTGATTTTTGCCTTGAAAATTTAGAGGCATTATTTGTATGGAGTTCAGACGAAGATTGTTACAAATCACAAAAGTCTCAAGTATCTGTTGAGTCAAAAAGAAATGAATTTGAGACAGAGAAGGTGGATTGAGTTGCTCAAGGATTATGATTTGTTGATTGAGTATCATCCAGGAAAGGCAAACGTAGTGGCGGATGCTTTGAGTAGGAAATCCTCAATAGCCCATGTTCAAACAGCTTATCTTCCTTTATTAGAAGAAATGGCTAAGCTTAAGATAAGCTTGAAACAAAGGGAACCAAATTGCATTCTTGCTAACTTCAGAGTAAGATCGATACTCAGGGAGAAGGTTAGGGAATTACAAGCACAGGATGCAAACTTAAACAAGCTTCGAAAAAAATTCAAAAGGGAAAGAAATCTAAAGTGGTAGTGAGAGATGATGGACTCATGACTGTAAGAAACAGACTTTGTATTTCGAATGTCAAGGAGGTGAAGGATGAGATACTGGATGAGGCACACAATACACCTTATGCCATGCACCCAGGTAGCACCAAGATGTACAGAGATTTAAGAGAGCATTTTTGGTGGAAAGACATGAAGAGGGATGTAGCATAGTATGCAAGTAACTGTCTAGTGTGTCAGCAAGTCAAGGCTGAATACTAGGCACCTTCAGGCAAGTTAAGGCCATTGTCCATTCCTGAGTGGAAGTGGCAAAGAGTGACTATGGACTTTTTGATGGGTTTGCCCAAGACCAATAGGAAGCATGATGTCATATGGGTTATTATTGATCGGTTGACGAAGTTAGCCCATTTTTTGAAAATTAAATAGACTGATTCTCTGCATGTGCTAGCAAAGAAGTTTATTGATGAGATAGTGATATTACATGGGATTCCAAATTCTATAGTTTCTGACAAGGATCCTCGATTCACTTTGAAATTCTGGGAAAGTTTGCAAGAAGTTTTAGGAACCAAGTTGAATTTTAGCACTGCTTTTCAACCCCAGACAGATGGTCAATTAGAGAGGACTATTTGGACATTTGTGGGAACGCTCAGGGCATGTGTGATGGATTTCAAAGGAGCTTGGGATGAACATTTGCCATTGGTCAAATTTGCTTACAATAATTAGTACCATTTGAGCATTCAGATGGCTCCTTATGAAGTACTATATGGAAGGAGATGTAGAACTCTTATATGTTGGGATGAGGAAGGAGAAAGAAAACTGATAGGGCTAGAGTTACTACAAATGACAGTTGAAAATGTAAATTTAATTAAGCAACGATTTAAGGCAGCTCAGTATAGAATGAAAAGCTATGCTGATGCACACTGAAAGCAAATGGAATATGAAGTCGGAGAGAAAGTTTTCCTCAAGACGTCTCCTTGGAAAGGAGTCATGAGATTTGGAAAAAAAGGCAAGTTGAGCCCGAGATATGTGGGTCCCTATGAAATTCTTGAGAGGATTTGACCACTAGCCTATAGGTTGGCATTGCCCCCAGAATTGTCACAGATACATGATGTCTTTCATGTTTCCATGCTGAGGAGGTACAGGTCAGATCCATCCCACATCATTTAGACCACTAAGGTTCAGTTGAGGGATGATTTGAATTATGAAAAGATTCCAGTGGAGATTTTAGACACCAAGGAGAAGGTCCTCAGGAACAAGACAGTTCAGTTAGTCAAAGTCCTATGGAGAAACCATTCTGTGGAAGAAGCCATATGGGAGCCATTGGAAGCCATGAAGGAGACGTATCTGCATCTCTTCAATAACTCAGGTAAGAATTTCGAGGACAAAAATCTTTTAAGAGGAGGAGAAATGTTAGACCCCAAATTTCTATTTATTTTATTAAGCATGAATTGATTATTTTTTTTTTGTTTTACTAGATAAATTATTTTGTTTGGAGTTTAATTAACATGTCAATGATTAGAGGATTTATTGCTTAAATTGGTGGAATTAGAAGTATTTAATGGAGAAATTAATATTAAGATAGAGTATAGTATGATGGAAGTTAAATTGAAGAAGTAAGAATGCATAAGGGGAAAAATTGGAAGATCACTTAAGATTAAAAGGCTAAGGCATTACATGGAAGGGAAAAATGGACATTTGATAATCATTAAGGGTATAAAAAAAAGAAGCGTTGTTTTATTTAAATTGAATAAGAGAGTGTTGTGGGAGAGAAGAAGAGAAAAGAGAAAAAGAAGAGAAAAACTAGGGTTTGGAGATTCTTGAAGAATTTGAAGCTAAAACAAGTAAATATAAGCATTAACCTTTCTTGATTGTTGGATGAAGCATAGTTAGGGTTAGTTAGAAGTGAAAACATGATGGATTGTGGGTAGGAAGTTGTTGATGAATGGTTTATATTAATGTTTTATTATTTGGTTAATGATCAAGAGTAGATTATGAATGGGTTTGTGAAAGATTTTGGGTTGAAAATGAAGTAGAAAAGATGGGTTAGTGTTAATATATGGAAGGGGGAAATGAAAAGAGGATAAATGTAGCAAAAAATTGTCTTTGGAATGGGTTTCTAGAAAAGTTCGCAAACTCCATTTTTCCTACACAGACATGTTTTGGTAAATTGGGCATAACTTTTTCTGTAGATGTCCAAATGAGATGATTTTTAATTTGGTGTAAACTAGAGACATAGGGATACAAATTGCGTGAAGAAATTAAGTCTAAATTTAGTCTATAAGAATCTCAATATTTGGATGGAAATTAAGCATAGATTTTTTGTTTCAACTTTAGCAATAGTCCAAATTGTTGAGGTATGACTTTCCGATTTCTAAACCAAATTGAATGGAATTTTGGTTATTATTTAAGGAAATCAAGTGGGGCAAGAGAGGCAAGAGGAGAAAGAGGAAAGACATTTCTAAGCAAGTTTATAAGGAAGGAATTCAAGGTGGGTACATGTTTATAATAGAGTAAATAAGCCACTCATTGTTTTTTTTAAATCAAGGAGGCTTAATGATTTCAATTGCATCATAGATGTTGCATTTATTTGCTTCTTAATTGAATTGTGAAATTGTTATATATTTGCTACATGAATTGTATTGATAATCTATGAAAAGACTTTGAAAATGCTTCTCTTTAAAAAGATGCAAGTTTATGAAATCATGTTTTTAAAAATGGTTTCCAAAATATATCAAGTATATGAAAAGCAAGTTTTCAAGAAAAAGTGTCATTTTAGGCAACAAGCTTACAAGTTATGAAATATGTGTTATGTGGGCTTATGGTAGTCCCTCAAGAATGTCACGTGCACGTTATCTAAGTTAAGGCTTCTCCCGCCTGCCCGCTAGTGGCACGAAGCTCCTTCATGAGCTCCCTCAAGTTTACGACTACATAGGACCACTATGTGGAAATGTGTAGTGCGTCATATTTACGGATCTTCCAAACCATTCTGATGTGCTTATGTGCTTATGATCTGTTGACAAGTTTGATGCATACATGATTTAAAATTGCTCATGAATTGTTTGATAAATTGAGAATTTTGAGGAATAAGTGTTTAATGATATTTGCATATAATATTAATTTGGTTTCGAAAATGTATAATGGCAATGAGTTTATGAAAATAGTTTTTGCTTATTTCTCGATTATAAATCTGTTACCCTCGAGCATTATGCTCAACCCCCCTTATCCATCCCATCTTCAGGTGAAGAGCAAGCGATCAAGTAGTTAAGCGAGCCAAGGCACCACTCCGACTAGGCTTATTTTGTTTTCAAATTTTTTTTTTTGTAAAATAAGGCTTTAGTTGCATTTAGAGAAATTCTACTTTTTCAAATGATGTATTTTTGGTTTATGTCGTAAGATGGCTTGAAATGCCCATTAAAGCTTTGTAAAACTCTCACTTTTGATATTAATGAAATATTTGTTTGGATTTGCCTATGATTTTTCACGTTTTCACAAAATATTTGGATTTTTGAAATTACATATGTTTATGTATAAGTTCATTTTGTTTTGGGTTCGAATTGAGGATAGTTGTTGGGAAATTTATGGTTGCATTTAGTAGAGTTAATGTTGGGGTTGAGTAGTTGAAAGAGTTTAAGTTGCATTAAATGAGGTATGTTGATTTTTGGGTTCTGCTTCAGGGGTTTTCGTCGTGGCATAATTAACCCGAAGCTTTTTATTTTCGTTGGTGTGGTGAGTTCGCCGTGGTGAAAATACAATTTCAAGTACGTCGCGATGAAAGTTAAATCGTTCGCTGGGCGTAAAATTCCTGAGAGGTTTAGGGGATTTTCTCGCGTGTGTTCACCGCGACGAAACAAGCAGTTTGTCGCGGCAACACCTACCTTTGCTTCCGAGGGAGTTTTCTTCTAAATTTTTAACTCCTAAGCCTCCCTCCATGCTCAAGCGTCATGATCCCATGTTCGATGTTGGGCTTTGAAAATGGGGTCCAACAACTTTATTGTGACCCAGTGCCTAAATTATCTCGTATCTATTTTAGATACCGGGCTCATTACTAACTGTCCCTTATCCGATGGGGATATAAGGCTCATTTTACATAGTGAGCTTTAGGCTCATAATCACTTTCTGAGCTCGAGGCTCTTTTCACACTTTGAGTTTTAAGCTTTGATCGGTGGCTACTCTGGTCACAACTAAGCTCTAATCGGTGGCTACTCTTGTCACAACTACCATTATGTTTCAGGCATTCATAAAATGGAATTCCTCACATATATTCAGTCAATTGAAAGTGCTCAATATCACATAATCATATTCACTATCACATTCTCATTCACATTTTCATCGGACCTTAGTTCGGTATTCAATATTTAAGTTGAGAAAACACTTATTCATTCATATGCAAATGCACATTCAAAACCCATCTATCATCAAACTGTGGTCTAGCATTTAACAATCAAATTATGCACACTTATTTCATCTCATTCACATATAATTAGCACTTCGCACTTCAATATCCTAATCAACATCACAATCATCGGACCTTCTATCCAGAAATCAACACAATCATTCACATTTATATGAGCATTCAGTAGTCAATCAATACAAAATTCAAAACAGAACAAACAATGAAATAAGATCATCTAGGTCTACTCACAGAACGCTCTAGATTAGCATTAACGTCCATGATCCAGAAATGTTTGGAAGTAGACATCTATCCTGTACCATCATTATGAAAAACACATATTGCACACACATTATTAATTGCAAAATCACATAAACATTCAATTTTACACACATGTATATGTGTAATATATAATGCATGCTCAATGATAACCCAAGTATATTTTCTAAATTCACATCTTATGCTCATTCCCATTTCATAATTCATATATGTCTAATTGAACTTAGATTTACACTTCATTTGTACATGATAATTCTAAATTCTCCATTCAATCTTTACCCTTTGTATGTGTCTAGCTTATTCATAAGCTTACGCCTCAAGAACACTTGGTTACTCTATAACATAACTCAATTTCTCTTCATCTCTTTTCTAACCTCATATGATCTCATAATATCCAATTCTCATTGTCAATTTATCACTTAATACATATTACTCAACTTCCTTAAACATAACTACAATCATATGAACATCTTCATTCCCATTATACTCATGCAATTGATACTTTGATTTCATCCATTCATTCACTACGTTTTAACCTCCATTTTTGCTTCAAACATATCATACATTAGTCACATAAACCAAGGATCATTTTAGGTTCACTTTAAGACCCATTTAAACCTTAATTATGGTCACTTGACTTATGAATATCCGTTAAATGGACTTTCACGGGTCACTTAGAGAAACTTAAAAATCTGACCCTTTAAACATCAAAATCTCTTCTCGGGGTCTTCATAGAAGTTGTAGATCTCAAAGTTCTCTTTAAAACCATACGTAAATTACCTCAATCTTCTAACGAAAAAATTATGCCTCTTGCACTAAAGTATGTGAAATTGCTTTCTATATTTTTAATATTTCTAACTCTTTACTTACAACATTCAATTTCTCATGCTTAGTCTATCATTTCTAGTTCAGTACTCATCATTTATCAATTATTCTAACTCCATTACAACTCAATATCATCCCTAACCAAATTATATCCCATGATTGATCATAAACACTAATGATAGAACATACACATATATACATTTATCATCAATTTTCTGCACATATTCAACTTCATTTCCACTTTCATTTCACTTCCGACTATCACCTTGATCCTTCACATTTCAAGACACCAAATTAATCCCTTTCTTTATCTTTAGACTCATTTTACATCATCACAGAAACACTCAAAGAGATTCACATTAATTCATCAAGAAAACAGAACAAAACCCATTATGTATCCAGTTTTTCTGCACTTTTTCCTACACCCAATACTCAACTTCAAGTCAAAATTAGAACCTCTTAATGACAGAATTTGAATTTAATATCTTCATACAAAATGTAGCCCTATATATCTAATTTAATCCAAATCAAAGATCATCTCATTTGAATAACTATAGAACAAGTTATGGCTAAACAAACAGAAGCTTAATTGGTGAAAGTGTTATAGCTAACATTTTTCCAACACACTTAAAACACCATTTACTCAATTAATCCAACATTCTATCATTCCATAATCTATTATCCATCAAAGCACCAAGGTAATACATGAATCCACTCACATTTCTCATCTACGTTTTATCATGAACCCATCCTCATTTCATGAACATTTAACCTCTAACTACCATCAAATCATGTTTCATTCATCAATTCAAGAAGAGGAATGCTTATATTTACTTGATTTAGCTTCAATGTCTGCAAATCACCATGAAACCCTAGCTCCTCTACATATATAATCATCACCTTTAACGGTGGGATAAGTTTGGGTCTTTTAGTAACAAGATGGACAAGACAATGAATCTTGAAGAAACAAGGTGAAAGAGTGGGACAAAAATCGACATGGTGAGGGTGAGAGTGAGTTTCGTGAGTGAAGGAGAAAAAGATGAAAAAAATTGAAGAAGATGAAGAAGAGAAGCATGTGTCGTGAATGGGCAATTGAAAGACCATGAAATGGTCTTTAATTTGGGAAAAATTTATTAGTGGATGCCACTTGTCACTTTTTTGCGTCACCAATTGACTCTTTTAAAAAGCTATTCCATTTGCCTCCAATTTTCAACCCAAATTTCTCCCAATTTTCAATGATACTTGCCATCAAATCCAAATGTCATTCATAAAAATTTTTACAGCCATTTGACTCTTATTTCTACCACTATTCATCAATTGTTCTGTCACTTGGCATTTTTTCTAATCCAAAAATATCATTAAATTCAAGAAAATTCCCAAATTTTCACCAAAAATTTTAATTCACTACTTATACACTCCAACTCAATTGATAACACATATAATTCATAATTCCAAATATAATCACATTAAATATCAATTATACCCGAAAAATGTCAAATGAGTGCATATACAACCATTGTAATTTGTGGAAAAATTCAAATGCACATGTGTGTATGCTAACATTATGCATGAGTATGAAATGCAATTTTCTTAATCTCTCTTAGATCTCACATGTACCAAATTTTAGGGTTCCAACCTTTAATATGGGAACGGGATGTTACACGTAAGGTACTGAGATTCTTTTGTAAGTAATATACATATACATAGAGATCAATGGGAAACATGTATATTATAAGAATCTAAACTAATGGATTCACAGTTGAATAATCAAGTTGATCGCTTGATTATGGTTTAGACTGTAGTGTTGCGATTTATCTCCATTTAAGCAAAGGAGTTTACTTCAAGGGAATGTTGAGTTTCATATCATGATAGTACTTGACTATCGATAATGGCACCATTAAATGAATCTGGAATCAAGTATGTTTTCAAGAATAAAGAAGGTCATTACTTTAGTCTTAAAACATACATTTTAGCAATTGTTTATTATGGACCACAATCTTGATGAGTGGTGAACTCATATATGTTTCATTATAATGCCTGATATGATCATAATGGATTTTTACATAGTATTAATCAAGTGTCTGCATATTGAAATTATTAATTGAAACATGTATTAGGGACTCAAATAAAGAGTTTATAATGATATCATCACTTCTAGATGTTTTATGGAGATTGTTGATTAAACTGGCACTAGGAGTTTGATGAACTAGCTACCCATCAAGTCTTAACACCAAGATAAGATCTAGTATATTAATCACCTTATAGAGTAAAATGGGAGGTCTAGAAGGGAAAACCAGCATAAGGAAAAAACAAAAATTTTACCTTTTCTTATGGCGATGGCTATAATACAATTCATAATAAGGTTTGCAATTGGACATATTATTTGAAATATGTGTTCTCATAATATTTAATAATTCAAGAGTTAAACTAATTTTCTTTAGTGGAATGGCATTAAGTTAATAAGCTAGAATTAATTCTAGTGAGATTAAATTAATTTTGGGTTTATTATAGCTTGAATTATCTAAGTCCAATAATATTTCCCACTTGACTTCAAGGAGTCAATAATATTTCTACCATCTTGTTCTTGTGTTAGATATTATCCTTATACCGCATCATGTATGGATTGACATGTTGATTTGGTTATCTTGCTTCCGCTGTGTTATGATTTCTAAAAAAGTTTTAAAATCCACCATTTAACCTAATATTGCATGTTTTCTTTTTTGATCCAACAATTGGTATCAGAGTCATGTTTATTATGCATGATTTCGAATCCTATATGTGTGATCCATGGGTTGGCAATTATTTTTTGTATGCTGCATATTTCTATGTGATAGAAATATATATGGTGTATATTTTGCTCTTTTGGTTGTCCATAAAATTTATATTTACCATGTAAGATTTCTTCATTTGGTTTGTAACAAGGAGGGTGGTCTATCATCACCATGTTTCCTCCTTGGCCTTATTTTTCTTTTTTCTTTGATTTTGTAATGTACAAATTGATGTAATGATGAAGATGAAGCAGTCATGGATTGAAGAAATGAAGAGGTAATAGTTTCGGTGTATCCTTTTGTGTATTGGCATAGTTTTTGTTTTGTGAAAACCAAGATACTAGATTTTTGTTTCAATGAATCAAGTTCAGTTTTGATGTTAACACAAGTGATGGATTTGTGTTTCAATGAATCAAACTTTGGTTTTGATAAAAAAAAAACTTAATGCTATTTTTTTAATGGAACAAGTTTTGATTTTAATAAAAACAAGTGCTGAAATTTTTTTGTTATGACAAATATTCGGTTTTATGAAAATATAGTGCTAGATTTTTTGTTTTCAAAGTAACAAAATTCGGTTTTATAAAATGTCATTACAATTTTTTTACTAAATGGTCCACGTCATATGAGCGAAGAGTTCGAAGTGGAAGATCCAAGTCTAAGAAGAATATTTTGGGCCTAAAAGGCTTGTAATTATTTTTGTGTTCTAGGATGGACAATGAAAAGAGGCTTTATTAGTTCATGTGATGAATGGATAAATGAATGCAAATAATGTGTGATATTATATGATTGCATGTCATTTAGAAAATTGCCAACCTCAGGCCTTGACATACATTCATTATATATGAGATATATAATGAAACAATATAGGATGGATAATAAATTACACCTAGATAAGATGATATTTATTAAAACTTGAAGCTCAAAAAGATTGAGTGGGAAAGGATGCTTGTAGAGCCCCCTTATCACAGGGTACACACCGGGACTCTTGGAGGTCATTCAGGTACATAACCTACGATAAGGACGAGCTACATTCGATCACTACATTCACGTCATATGGCATCATATCAATATGCACTTATAAGGAATCATAAGAAGATCATAATTTTTTTTTCTATTGAAACTACTCTTTCCTCATTTCCTTTCACAAGATCGATGATTACATTGTGTCTTTCATGTTTTCCTTATATACATCATCAAAAACCTAATACAAAAGTCTTATATGAAAGAGGAAATGTATCAAATCTATCTAAGTCATCCAAGAGTCCCAACTGACCGACCTTTGAGTCATGACCTCACTCGCCCAAAACATAATCTGTACGACAGTGGAGTTCCTAGTGAAATGAATCGCCCCTCTGTCCTGAAAAGACAACATTGTAATTTTGATGAGTTTTATGAACTCAATGAGTGAACCATCATTGATGAGTTCACCAGATCAAACGCACATATCATATAATTCACTAATATTCATTCACTGGATTCAATCTTATAATGTTATATGCATGAGACTCACATTCATTGTTATTGTTGTGACCGAGTAGCCATCACATACGTATATACACAATTACTTGCCCATAGGGGTCAGTTGGAACATAATTACAGAGCAGAGCTCTATACACAAAACATATATCACAGAGCCAAGCTCTACGTGGAAGCACTTCATTAGCCACTCAAGTCACAACGCCTTTATCTGAGCATGCACTTTATGAAATGCACCACATACAGATTATGTCATATCAGATAATCACATGTGATATTTAAATCAGAAACTCATTATCATCGGACCTAAGTCCGGCATTCAACTTTCATTGAGAAACCACATATTATACAGAATTTCAGATCAAACAAGGCACTTCCAATACCGTATCCACATAACAAACTCCTCGAACTTTAAACTAGGAATTCAATCAAATCACAAATACTTTATCATTGGAAGCTAACACATCAAACAATTTCAAAGCAAATCAATCATAGGAAATCATCTAGTTTGACTCACAAGTTTCTCCCGAAGCTAATGCCTGGAAGATCCAGCAACGTCTGGAGGTTGATGTTCCAGTGGCTCCTCTATAACAAATAACAACACATATATCACAATTTAAACAATCATAAGTGTTTAATTATGCACATGAATGAAATGAAATATGTACAATGCATATTCATTACTATCACGAGTATCAATCCATCAATTTCATCACAAGACATTCAACTATCAAAACTCACTTAACTAGCATCAGTTTGTGGCATTTAAACCTCCATAATCCATTTGAATCCAATTTCATAGCCCAATGAACCATTTCAGATCTTTCTCCAAACTCTAACTTTTTGGTCCACTGTTCACATTTAATTAGAAGGCAAAACTTACATAACTTGAGCCTACTCTCTTCTAGAAAAGTGTTCCTGTATCTTTTTTCCTTCCATTGACACCAAATTTACTCAATTTGGCTCAGTAATTTGGAAGATATGACTCAAACATTTTTGGACTGTTCCTCTCCAAAACAATGCACTATGCCCAACTTTCATCTAGAAATTGAACAACTTAGAGACAGAATTAGATTCCAATTTCTTCATAAAATTTGTAGATCCATGCCTTTAGTTTACCAAAATTCAAAAATTATCTCATTTGGTGGAGTAGAGCTCCAGAAATCATCAAAATACTGAAGTATATTTAGTAGAATAACACCAGTACATAATACTTATGAGCACACTCACTGTACCTGTCCCATTTTTTTCACTCAATCATTTTCAATTTGAGTCAGAGAGCTATGATTTTTGGTAGAGATGCAGAGAAACATCTTACGATTCCAATGGTTTAAGAATCAAGTCATTTGGAGGTCTAGAGAAGAAGTTATGGTCAAAGGAAGCAACCATGTTTATGAACTCAATCATAACAAACCTGTCTTGGCGCGATTTCCATAACTTTCACAAGAAATATCATATTGATTTTGTTTTTAGACCATTGGAAAGAAAACTTCGAGATCTCCGACTTTTATGAAGACCTTGAAACATGATTCGGCCTTTAAAAGAATCAAAAATAGGACAAAATATGACACTACAACTAAGACGATGAACAGTAACTAAGACGGTCAAACTAAGACATAAAAAGTCAAACTATGTGTAAGTGATAAGTCGACTTGTACCATGTGTAAGTCGACTTACACATGTTCGGTACCGATAAGTCGACTTGTTCATTCGATAAGTCGACTTGTTCAAGGTCGGTACTGTTTATTTGTGCCCTAAAGGCAATCCCTTTAGCGCTTTTATTCAAAGTCGTGTGGAGACTTTATGAATAAATAAAGAAAAGGCATTATTCATTAATTTGATATTCATAAACATTGTTTATGAATTGATTTGATCTTTAATCGAATTAATGAAGTCCATGATATATGACATAGCATGAAGGAAATTATGATGTGATCATACTACCGAGATTCCTATCATGTGCAATTATGTCAAGATATCTAAATTCTCCTAGTCATAGGATTAATGAGATGGACATCATTAATCCGGATAGACTAACACATGTCATATTCCTTGATTGGATCAGCGGTGGATCTCTCAAAGCTGTAAATATGAGATATTTAGAATTGACATGTGGATGCTTACTAGCGGTAGTAAGTTCATTGGATGACTACCATGAGATCATCACATGGATATCTTATCTAAGTGTCAGTGATAATCTCATCATAGCAATGGTGCAAGTATCCTTAGACTTGAGGTACTCGAGGATATCTTGAATCTTGATCACGTGCTTTGACTCCATTCCTTGTTGCCTTCCGAGGTAACTCATAGGGTGGTGCTTGGGGACGACTGAGGTATTCGAAGATAATTGAGTAGCCAATAAAGGATTCACCACTTCTGGATTAGCAGAAGAGATACCCATGGCCTCTTGTCGGGATCATTACTAAGGCTGGCCAGCATGTATGTCATGAAGAGTGTCTTCATTGACATATAAAGTAATGAGTCAGGACGAGAACTGATATCACTTAGGCTAGACTCAGTCTAGTGAGAGTTGACACTTTGACCATACTCATAACCAAGTGGGGTATAGGATGGTGAAAGGACGAATTGCACGGTAATTGTCTATGGAAGGGTTCGTGATCTGGTTCGTGATGAATACATCAAACCGATTACTTTCCGGTCAATTGGGGTCATGATGTGTTGCTAGATACCGCTCAGGACTTGCTCAGATTAATTGTTAATCTAAGTGGCCAACATAGCAAGAGCCTAAAGTGGTCACACGATAAGAGTGTTTCAGAGAATCGTAAAATAGTAATTGGTGAGCTCCAATTATGGAAACATTAGGATTAAATGGATCCCGATGAGATTGGGATATGTCGATGAGATCGCGACATCGATATTGCTAAGAAAGGTTTAGGAGTGTTTCAAAGATCGGGGCGATAGAGCCGGTAGGACCGACCCCAGTTGGACTGGACCTTAGCAAATATATTCTAATTAATTAATTAAATAATTAATTAATTAATTATTATATAAATTTAGCATGTGATGCTCGTTGGTTAAAGGAGAAGAGATAAGTTCCTTTGAAAAGTCAAAGTTACTTAGTTTATTCATTAAAGAATGAATGGCTAATACACTTCCACTTGTCACAAGCTTATGGTTACATTTTAGTGTTAAAATATAACCTAATAAGCTTGTTAGTGGAATAATCGATGGCAGCTCCTTGGAGAAAAGAAGAATGAAGCTTGAAATGTTTAAGTGAAAAGTTGAAAAGGGTTTTTCAATTTCTTCTTCTCTCACAAGCCACCATCGATTTCTCTCTTCTCTAAGCTTTGTCCAACGTCAGTCTGAAGCTCTCCAGGACAGAGGTAGGCTCTAGCAGGCTTTAATCTGTTCTAGCTATTCCCGGGTCAAAGGGGTTTGACTCGGTTAGATTTTCTGATCTCTGCGTGGATCACCTTTAGAGATAGTCTCTTTTGGCTATTTAGGTTGATGTCTTCATACCGATACCAGGATCCTGGGATTCGGGAAAGTCCTGGGAACAAAAAATTTTTGTTTTCCGCTGCCGGTACATGTGATGTACCTCCCGGGATTTTCCTACAGTGGTATCAAAGCGTCTGGTATCCCGTATGAAGCTATAACCTAAGCGAGATCAGAAATTCTAATGGAATTTGCTGTTGATGCATGCTATCTGTTCAGATTTCGAATTTATATTATGATATGCTTTTCGAAATTTTTCTGCCCAGAATTGTTCATAACATGTTAGAGAATATGTCTATGAATTTTCAGAATTTATCGATTTGATTTGATATAGTTTTGCTAATTAATTCCCTAAGGTTACAGATGTTGTTTTGTGAAACAATTCTGGAACAGGCATGAGTATAAAATCGAGAATAAATTCTAGAAAAATGGTTTTTCGGATTTTCCTTCACCTACATGTCTCTAAGATGTTGGTGAATGCCTGTGAGCATGGAAATTGGATTTCAAGGTGATTGGATATTTATTCACGAATTTATTCTATGCTGTTGGGAATTGCTGTGCTGATGAACACAGATTTTGAATCGGATTTGTTATTTTGGTTGACTGAGTTTTTGATGGTCTAAAATCCTGAAAACATTCAGGTATCATGTTCAAAACATGTAGTAACCTATATAATTTTCTCATGATTTATTGAAATTGTTTCATTGATCATTTCGAGCAATGTACAGAACTGGACAGTTTTGTGAAAATTGTTGGGACTGTTTTGCTTGGCTTGATTGAGTGTGCTTTTTCTGTTCCAATGCCTTGAACCATTTTTAATGTGATTAAAAATGTGTTATCTTGATGTAATATGATTGCCAAACTGAATTGCTTGAAGTTGCTTTTCCAAGAATTTTTGAATGCCGAATTGATCACATTAGCGTCTCGGTAGTATCTTGCATTATCTTGTTTGTTTTGACCGTCATATTTTTTATGGCATGTGCTGAAGTAAATTTGATAATGCATGTGCTAGCTAGAGATGCTTAGGTTGATAATAAGGGTGTTCCTAAATTATTTGGAAATTAATGAGTTTTGACTCATTTCAAGCTTTCCATATAGTTTGACTATTTAAGGCATTCATGAATCAATGAAGTGTTCATTGAGGCATCAATTCACAGATATTACCCTAGGTATAATGGTGTTGAGAATTGGAATTGTACTGATTGAGGAATTAGCCGATTAGAGATTTTAGCAAAATTCCCTGAATAAGTCGACTTGTATATGGTATAAATCGACTTGTTCAAGCCACAGATAAGTCGACTTGTGGATAGAATAAGTCGACTTGTTCAAGATCTCGATATAAGTCGACTTGTAGTACTCGATAAGTCGACTTGTTCATGGGCAGATGACATAAGTCGACTTGTGTCATACAAGTCGACTTGTGTGTGGGCAGATGACATAAGTGGACTTGTGTCATACAAGTCGACTTGTGTGAGAAGCATAAGTCGACTTGCATTTGATGAAAGTGGACTTGTGGCATCATAGGTGGGATGATGGATGATTTTAGGTATAGACTCAATGTGATTGATGAAATGCCTAAATCATATCATATAGTCATGGTGACTATAATCCTACGACTTGGAGAAGAAGTAGATGAGACCGAAATCCTCCTCGGTATATGAAAACTAACGCCTTCCATTAATATGGTAAGAACCAGAGTTTTATAGGGTTGGGTTGTTGAGCTAACCTCAAGCTCGCTCTATCTGAATATGTTGAACCATGAAAATGAGATTTTCGGATTAATGGGTTGGTTTTCCTTTGAAGCGTTAGTTTGTTGAGTAAACTTAAGGTCGATGTGGACGGAGGCGAAATTGGGTAGCATCTGCGGATGTACGCGCATCAAAAGTTGATACCCAATGTAAGTGCACACATCAACAAGTTGATAGACCGATCGATAGTTGTGTCTAAGATGTAATTGGTATATCGATACCTCCGAGACATAAGGTGGCTTGTTGGGTAAACCCAAGGTCATTCTTAATGTCGGTTATCGATGATACAATTGGTATGACCGATACCTACCGATTGACCTAAGTTGTGGCTTGTTGGGTAAACCCAAGGTCACTCTTAGCAATGTCGGATATCGACCCACTAGGACATTATGTCATATCGTTTCTCTGGATTCGTAAAGAGGGTTATGGATTCTAGGAAACTAGTGGGAGCCATATGCATATCATGCAAGTCCTTATGATCATGCAGGCAATTCTATTATATCATTCCTTCTCTCTATCGCGCTAGGTTGATTGAAGAAGTCTTTCTGTGTGAATTTTCGCTCTCTATTCTGGACCGAATTTTCTTGATTGGCTAAGAAATCTGAGAATTGTTCTTAGATCGAGGCGGGATCGTCTAGATGTTCCACTTCCATTGCACTCATTGTCGATGCTTCCGATAAGGATCGAAAGCATATTGTAAGCATCTAAGGGCGATGATATGGATACTTGCTTTATGCTTGCCTTGATGTCACTAGAGCTGCGAAGCGACGAGTCCATGGATGCTCACTCTATAGTATTTCATCTTAGGGAGCTGTTTGATGAGTAAGCTCGATGCGAAAGGTTCGAGACCTCAAGGCTTCTCTTCACCTCAAAGATGGCTCGGGGATATCTGGCATGCAATATGCCACGAAGATGAATGGCTATATTGAGAGATTGGCCGTCTTAGGATTTGTAATGGATTATGAGTTAAGTAGAGACTTAATTCGGTTGGATTGTCGACGCTTATTCACGGTTTTGATAAACTATCGGATAAACCAAATATCCACAACAATTCCTGAGCTGATCAATCTGCTCATGACAGCTGAGCAGGCTATCAGGATAGCAAGCAAGTGCTAGTGGTGGATGCTTCTTCTTCTAGTTCAAAGAAGAAAAAGGCCAAGAAACCAAAGGGAAGTGCCATAAAGGAAAAACCAAAGATTCTTCCCAAAAGGATTTTGCTTTCATTGTGGCAAGTCTAGCCACTAGAGGCGAAACTGTAAAATCTATCTGGAGTCCTTGAAGCAGTAGAAGGCATCAGATGCCTCTACTTCTTCAAATATGTTTGTCATTGAGGATAATACTATTCCTGATCCAAACATATCGGTATTTGATACCGGATGTGGCTCATACATATGAAATGATATGCAGGGCCTCAGGGACAATAGAAAGCTCATTCAAGGAGAACTAGACCTTCGTGTAGGTAATGCAGCAAGAGTTGCTACATTAGCCGTAGACACTTATGTCTTGTTCCTCCCTAGTGGGCTTATATTCAAATTGGATGATTGACATTTTGTACCTGTTTTAAACAAAGAACATATTGTATGTTTTATGTTTAAATAGAGCTGATTTCCATTGGACTTTTAGTAGCAATGGTTGTTATATTAGTTGCAATGGAAGGCTCTATGCTACTCGTACATTATGCAATTGAATTGACATATTAGATATATCATATCCAGTTATGAATGTCAATGACACGGAAAGACATAATCGAGATAATTTAAAATCAACTTACTTATGGCATTGTCGGCTTGGCCATATAAATGAGACACGCATCGCTAAGCTCCATAAGAGTGGATGTTTAGGGTCATTTGATTATGAATCATATGACACATGCGAATCTTGTTTATTAGGCAAGATGACTAAGTAATCCTTTAAAGGAAAGGGTGAACGAGTGAATGGAATATTAGACCTGATACATTTGGTTGTATGTGGTCCGATGTCCATCCTTGCCAGAAGTGGTTGTTTTTACTTCATTACTTTTATCGGTGATTATTCACGATATAGGTACCTGTATCTGATGAGATACAAATCTGAAGCGTTTGAAACGTTCAAATAATTCAGAAATGAAGTAGAAAACTAACTTGGTAAAAGTATGAATACATTACGATCTGATCGTGGTGAAAATGCTTAGACCAACAGTTTTGAATTATCTCAGAGATAATGGGATTTTATCTCAGTATACTCCACCTTACCGCTTGACACAATGGTGTGGTGAAAGGAGAAATCGAACCTTATTGAGACGTAGTGCGATTGATGATAGGTTTACTGCAGTTTTGGGAATATCGCCAAGACATTTGTTTACTTGTTAAGCAGAGTTCCATTAAAGGCGCTTGATGTTACTCCATATGAGATGTGGACTAACTGAAAGCCCTATCTTTCTCGGCTGAAAGTTTGGGGTTGTCACCTTCGTGAAGCGGACACGGTCGAGATACATTTGATGCAAAATCGATAAGTGTTTGTTCGTGGAATATCAATTCTACCTTCTTGAGGAACAAAAGTTGTTTGTTTCCAAGCATGCTGTTTTCTTAAAGAAAGAGTTTCTTTTACAAGAGGACGATGGGAGCAAAGTTGAACTTGGAGAAGTTCAAGATGCTCGAACAAACATAGATCAATTGCACGAACACAAAGCTGTCACTCATATAGATGAGGTAACAGTTCAACCTTCTACTACACACAATTTACGTAGGTTAAGTAGGATACGCCTTTGTTCGAGAGATATGAATTTCTTATAAGTGAGCAGAATGGCGTATTGCTCATATGAGATGATCGCCTACTACCTATGAGCGGGTTACGAAAAGTTGAGTCGGAACATGGCTTTATGCCATGAAATCGAAATGGATTCCATGTATGAAAACCAAGTATGGACTTTGGTTGTTACACGAAGGATAAAACCCACAGGTGCAAAGGAGTTTTCAAAAGAAAACCAACATGGATGGTAATTTGATTACCTATAAAGCAATGCTTCTGGTTAAAGGATTTCGTCACAGACAAAGAGTTGACTATGACAAAACCTTCAGCCCCGTAGCAATGCTTAAATCCATTAGGATACTCCTAGCCATTGCCACTCATTATGATTATGAGATATGGCAAATGGTTGTGAAGACAGCGTTCCTGAGAGGAAATCTACCCGAGGATGTGTATGACACAACCTGAGGGCTTCACTTCCATCGATGGCGAAAAGGTATGCAAGCTTCAGAAATCCATGTTTGGATTGAAGCAAGCATCCAGGAGTTCGAATATCCGTTTTGATGAGTCAATCAAAGAGTTTGATTTCTCATAAAATCCGGATGATCATTGTGTGTATAAGAAGGTTAATGGGACTGCAATCGTATTCCTTGTGTTGTATGTAGATGACATACTGTTACTAGGAAACGATATCTCTATGCTGCAATCAGTTAAAATTTGGTTGTCCAATCAATTTGCGATGAAAGACCTTGGTGAAGCAACTTATATCCTAGGGATATAGATTTATGAAGATAAATCAAAAGGTTGCTTGGTCTTTCACAATCATCGTACATAGATGAGATGCTAAAGAGGTTTAGCATGGAACAATGCTATGTACGAGGCCCGATGTATCGTATGCTCTAAGTGTTACGAGCAGATACCAATCGGATCATGGTGAGGGTCACTGGGTGGCAGTCAAGAATATCCTCAAGTACTTGCGAAGCACTAAGGATGTTTTCTTGATCTATGGAGATGGAAATCTCCAGTGGCGCGGCATTGAGATGCTAGTATTTAATCGATAAGGATGATTACGAATCACAATCGGGTTAAATACATTCACACTGAATAAGCGTGGCGGCCAGTTTGAAAAGTTCCAAACAAAGAGGACTGTTGATTCATCAGCAGGACAGAGTACATTGCCGCGTGAGATGCGCATGAAGGAAGCGGTTTGGATCGAAGTTCATTCTTGAACTTGATCGGTCCCTAGGCTGTGATGGGCCCATAGGATTGTATTGTGATACAATGGGGCTAGTCTGTGAGCTAAGGAACCAAGGTCTTATCGACGATCCGAACTCGTGCTTACCGATTCGGAGATCATTACTCGAGATGATATCGATAGAGAGAATTCCACGAGCAAAGTGTTGTTGTTCGTTGACAAAGCCATTGTCACGGAGAATTGTGATTCTCATGGACTCGCTTATGGTATTAGATACTAAGGCGATTGGCTTTAGGTCAAGTGGGAGATTTATAAGTGATAAGTCGACTTGTACCATGTGTAAGTCGACTTACATATGTTCGATACCGATAAGTCGACTTGTTCATTCGATAAGTCGACTTGTTCAAAATCGTCTTGTTTATTTGTGCCCTAAAGGCAATCCCCTTTAGCGCATTTTATTCAAAGTCGTATGCAGACTTTATGAATAAATAAAGAAAAGGCATTATTCATTAATTTGATATTCATAAACATTGTTTATGAATTGATTTGATCTTTAATCGAATTAATGAAGTCCATGATATATGACATAGCATGAAGGAAATTATGATGTGATCATACTCGAGATTCTATCATGTGCAATTATGTCGATATCTAAATTCTCCTAGTCATAGGATTAATGAGATGGACATCATTAATCCGGATAGATTAACACATGTCATATTCCTTGATTGGATCAAGCGGTGGATCTCGAAGCGTAAATATGAGATATTTAGAATTGACATGTGGATGCTTACTAGCGGTAGTAAGTTCATTGGATGACTGCCATGAGATCATCACATGGATATCTTATCTAAGTGTCAGTGATAATCTCATCATAGCAATGTGTTAGAGTAGTGCCCTAAAGGCAATCCCCTTTAGCGCATTTTGTTCATAGTCATGTATGACTTTATGAATAAATAAAGCAAGGCATATTTCATTTATTTGATGTTCATTTTATTATGAATTGATAATGATCTTTAATCAAATTAATGAAGTCCCTGATACATGACATAGCATGAAGGAAATTATGATGTGATCATACTATTGAGATTCCTATCATGTGCAATTATGTCGATATCTAAATTATCCTAGTCATAGGATTAATGAGGCTGGACATCGTTAATCCGGATAGATTAACACATGTCAAACTTCTTGATTGGATCAAGCGGTGGATCTCGAAAACCGTAAATATTGAGATATTTAGATTTGACATGTGGATGCTTACTAGTGGTAGTAAGTACATTGGATGACTGCTATGAGATCATCACATGGATGTCCTATACAAATGTCATTGATAATCTCATCATAGCAATGGTGCAAGTATCCTTAGACTTGAGGTACTCGAGGATATCTTGAGTCTTGATTACGTACTTTGACTCCATTCCTTGTTGCCTTCGAGGTCGCTCATAGGGTGGTGATTGGAGTACGACTTGAGGTATTGAAGGTAATTGAGTAGCCAATAGAGGATTCACCATACATTATAGCGAAGAGATACCCGTAGCCTCTTATCGGGATCATTACTTTGAAGTCTCTGGCGCCGAGACATACATATGTCATGAAGATGATCTTCATGGACATATAAAGTAATGAGTCTAGGGCGAGAACGATTACACTTGGACTAGATTTGATCGATCGGTCTAGTAAGAGTTGACACATTGCCCATACTCAAACCAAGTGGGGTATAGCATGGTGAAAGGACGAATTGCACGGTAATTGTCTATGGAAGGGTTAGTGATATGGTTTCATTAGTCAAACCAATTACTTTCCGGTCAATTGGGGGTCGTGATGTGTTGCTAGATACGCTCATGACTTGCTCAGATTAAGTGTTAATCTAAGTGGCCAACATAGCAGGAACCTAATGGGTCACACGCATAAGAGTGATTAGGAGAATCAGTAAAATAGTTTGAGACGGAGATCCGATATCCGGAAGCAATAGGATTAAATGGATCCCGATGAGATTGGGATATGTCGATGAGATCGCGACATCGACATTCTTGAAAACCGTTTCGGTGATTTTTTAGCGGCGAGGGCCGGCAGGCGGTAGGACCAACCCAGCTTGAGTGGACCACTTCAGCAATTATATATATTAATTAATTAAGTAAATAATTAATTAATTATATATATATATATTGATTTTGGTGGAACCAAAATGGAAGAGGATTAGTTAAGTTTGAAAAGTCAAACTTAATGATGATTTAGCATTTTAAGGCATTTTTTATGCCATATACATGGATGAGCCATCCACCAAGTCTTCATATGTCTTTTAAGTGTTAAATAAACACATTAGAAGGATATGGAGGAAGCTTGCACGGTTATGGAAGAAGGAAGAACCGAAGAGCTTAATAGTTAAGCTTTGAAAATCTTGTTTTCATTTTCTTCATCTCTTCCATTCAACTTTGCTTCTACTTCTCCAAGGCTCCACCAAGATCATTTCACTTGCTCTCCAAGGCTAAGGTAAGAGCTAGCACTCTTTTCTTTATTCTAGCTATTCCCGGGTCAAAAGAGTTTGTCCCGGTTAGGTTTTCCGACCTCTGCGTGGATACCATTAGAGACGGTCTCCTTTGGTCGTTATGGTTTGATTGTTTGTACTTACACATGGATCCTGGCTTTCGGGAATGTCCCGGGACTCAAAATTTTAAATTCCGCACTGTGGGCATGTGATGCCTACCCCGGGATTTTCCTACAGTGGTATCAGAGACACTTGTGTTGTATAAACAGTCGAAATGATAACTAGGTCGGAGTTCCTTAATGAATTGAGCTGCTGATGCATGTTATTTGTGTGAATTTCGAATCAGTATAGAGATGCATGTTTTCCAGAATTGTTCATAACATGTTATAGAATATGTTTGTGAAAGATGAGAATTTATCAATTTGATTTGATATGGTTTTGCTATTTAATTCCCTCAAGTTTCGGATGCTGTCTTGTTTAACGTTTCTGAAACAGGTATGCTTGTAAATTCGAGAATAAATTCTAGAAAAATTGTTTTTCGGATTGGTTTTCACCGACATGTCCCTAAGATGTTTGTGAATGTCTCTGTGGATGGAAAAATGTTTTCAAGGTGATTTACCATTTATTTCCGAATTATTTGTGTGCTGATGGGAATGTCTGTGTTGGAGAACACAGATTCTGGTTCGACTAGATTGCTGAGGTTCAATGAGTGTTTGTGGGAAATAAATCCTGGAAACATTCATGGAGCATTTTGGGAACATGTTTTAACCTCTGTAATTTTCTCAGTATTTATTGAAAGTGTTTCAATGGTCATTTTGAGCAAAATGTTGAGCTTTGCAGTTTTGAGAAAGTTGTTGGGTCTATTTTGTTTGGAATGATTGGTTGTGTTATTTTCTGTTCCAATGCCATGAATCATTTTTATAGTGATTAAAAATGTGTTATATTGATGTGGTATGCATGCCAAGTTGAGATTCTTGAATTTAGGTTTCCAATAATTTTTGGATATCGAATAGGTCACTTTAGCATCTCGTTAGCTTATTCCGTTATCTTGGTTATTTTGGCCGTCGCAATTTTTGTGACAAGTGCCGAAGTAATCTTGATAACGTGTAGCCTACCTAGAGATACTTAGCATGATAATTTGGTGTCCTTGAATTATGTGGAAATCTAGTGATTAATGGTGGATTAATCGGTTTCAAGTTTTTCTCATATAGTATGACTATTTGGCATGCATGAGTTGATGAAAATGTTTCATTAGCACATTAATATAAAGGTTTATATACTTGTTATATTGGTGTTGTGAATTGGAAATGCTTGGATTGAGAATTAGCAAATTAGATAGCAATTCCAAATGCACAAATGAACAAGTCGACTTATATGTTCATAAGTCGACTTGTTTGTGCATTATGAACTAATAAGTCGACTTGCACAATAGTACAAATCGACTTGTTCATGCACAGTTGCACAAGTCGACTTACACATACATAAGTCGACTTATGCAGAGCCATAAGTCGACTTATAAATATACAAGTCGACTTATATCATGCCTTGGTGGGATGATGGGTGATTTTCGGTATAAATTCAATGTGATTGATGCAATGCCCTAAATCAGACCATATAGTCATGGTGACTATGATCCTTGGATGAGATTAATTAGATGAGACCTAAAATCCCTCAATTTAAAATATGAAAACTAACGCCTTCCATTAATATGGTAAGAACCAGAGTTCTTATAGGGTTGGGTTGTTGAGCTAACCTCAAGCTCACTCTATACGAATATGTTCAAACCATGAAAATAAGATTTTCGGATTAATGGGTCGGTTTTCCTAGAAGCGTTGATTTGTTGAGCTAACCTCAAGGTCAACGTGGACAGAGGCGAAGTTGGGTAGTGTACATCGGATATGCGCATCAAGTGTTGATAACCCAATGTATGTGCATACATCATTTGTTGATAGAGCGATCGATAGTTGTGTCTAAGATGTAATTGGTATGTACGATACCTCCCGAGACATAAGATGGCTTGTTGAGCTAACCTCGAGGTCATTCTTAATATCGGTCATCGATGATGCAATTGGTATGATGATACCTACCGATTGACCTAAGGTGACTTGTTGAGCTAACCTCAAGGTCATTCTTAGTAATGTCGGATATCGACCCACTAGGTCAATGTGCCATTTTGTTTCATGGATTCATGATGAGGGTTATGGATTCTATTGAAACTAGTGGGAGCCATATGTATGTCATTTAAGTCCTTATGGTCATACATTTAATTCTATTCTAACTTTCTTTCTCTCTCTACGTTTAGGTTGATTGAAGATGTCGACTAGTGTGAATCTTCGCTCACTAATGGATGCAAACAAATTAATCGGACCAAATTTTTTTGATTGGCTGCGAAATCTGAGAATTGTTCTCAGATCTGAGGATCTAGGATATATCCTTGATTTTCCACTTCCGGATCCACTTCACGAAGGGCTCGATGATGATCGGAAGGCATATCGATAACATCTAAAAGGCGGTGACATAGCTACTGCATTATGCTTGCATCGATGTCACACGAGTGCGAAGCGACGAGTCTATGGATGCTCACACGATAGTGTTTCATCTTAGAGAGTTGTTTGATGAGCAAGCACGGTCCGAGCGGTTCAAGACCTCAAGGTTGCTCTTTACAACGAAGATGACTCTGGTTCATCTGCGATGCAATATGCATTGAAGATGAATGGCTATATTGAGAGGTTGGTCGTCTTAGGTTTTGTGATAGATTACGAGTTAAGTATAGACTTAATTCTTGTTGGTTTGTCGATATTTATTCACGGTTTGTGTTGAACTATCGAATGAACCAAATATCCACCACAATTCGAGTGATCAATCTGCTCGAGCAATGAACAAGCTATCAAGCAAGATAGCAAGGCGTTGCTATTGGTGGATTCTTCTTCCTCTGGTTCCAAGAAGAGAAAGAAGAAGAAAAAGGCTCGAAGCGAAAGGAAGTGCAGTGAAAGGCAAGAAGAAGACCAAAGAGATGCACCAAAAGGTACTGCTTCCATTCGGTAAGGCTGGTCATTGAGGCGAATCGCAAAGTTTATCTGGAAGAAGCGAAGCGAAGAAGGCATCATTGCCTCGACTTCTTCGGTATGTTTGTCATTGAGGTTAATCTGTTTCGATCATAACATATGGGTATTAGATACGGTTGTGGCTCACACATATGCAATGATATGCGGGGCCTCGGGGACGATGGCTGACTCATAAAGGGAGAAATGGACTGCGTGTTGGCAATAGAGCAAGAGTTCTTTGCATTAGCCGTAGGGACTTATGTTTTGACACTCCCGGTGGGCTTGTACTTAACTTGGATGATTGTTATTTTGTACCCGTGTTAACAAAGAACATCTCGTCATTTCTTGTTTAAATAGATTTGGTTTCCATTTGTCTTTTGGTAACAATGGTTGTTCTATTAGTTCAAATGGAATGCTTTATGGTATCTTGGTACATTATGCAATGGAATTTACATATTAGATATGTCACATCCGAGTTATGAATGTCAATGGCTAAAAGACATAAAGAGATAATTTAAAATCAACTTACTTATGGCATTGTCGCTTGGCCATATAAATGAGAGGCGATCGCTAAGCTCCACAAGAGTGGAAGTTTAGGGTCATTCGATTATGAATCATATGACACATGTGAATCTTGTTTATTAGGCAAGATGACTAAGTTACCTTTAAGGGAAAGGGTGAGCAAGCGATTGGATTATTAGACCTAATACATTCGGATGTATGTGGTCGATGTCCATCCATGCGAAGTGGTTGCCGTTACTTCATTACCTTTATCGATGATTATTCTCGATATGGGTTTTGATGTCGATGAGATACAAATCTGAAGCGTTTGAAAAGTTCAAACAATTGAGAATGAAGTAGAAAAACAACTTGGTAAAAGTATCAAAACATTACGATCCGATCGTGGTGGTGAATACTTAGACCGAGAGTTTTGGATTATCTCGAGATAATGGGATATTATCTCAATGGACCCTCTTACACACCACAAAGCATAATGGTGTGGCAGAAGGAGAAATCGAACCTTGTTGGACATAGTACGATCTATGATGGGCTTTGCACGATTACCAAAATCCTTTTGGGGATATGCACTTGAGATAGCTGTTTACTTGTTAAGCGAGTTCCATCAAAGCGTTGATGTTACTCCATATGAGATGTGGACTAACAAGAAACCTTATCTTTCTTATTTGAAAGTATGGGGTTGTCACCTTATGTGAAGCGGACACGGTCGAGATAAGCGAAGCAAAATCGACAAGTGTTTGTTCGTAGGATATCTAAGGAAACAAAGGATATCAATTCTACTTTCTTTGAGGAACAAAAGGTGTTTGTTTCGATGCATGCTGTCTTTAGAGAAAGAGTTTCTTTTAAAGAGGGCGGTGGGAGCAAAGTTGAACTTGAAGAAGTTCAAGATGCTCAGACGACGCAGATCAAGCTGCACGAACACAAAGCGTAACTCATCTGGATGAGGTAGCATTCAACCTTCTACTTCACACGAAATTCGTAGGTCAAGTAAGATACGCTCTGTTCCCGAGAGATATGGATTTCTCGTAAGTGAACAGAATGACATATTGCTCATAGAGGATGATGAGCCTACCACCTATGAAGAGGTTCTGAAGAGTTCAGAGTCTGAAAAATGGCTTCGTGCCATGAAATCTGAAATGGATTCCATGTATGAAAACCAAGTATGGACTTTGGTTGATGCACCTGAAGGGATAAAACCTATAGGGTGCAAATGGGTTTTCAAGAAGAAAACTGACATGGATGGTAATGTGATTACCTATAAAGCAAGGCTTGTGGCTAAAGGCTTTCGTCAAAGATAAGGAGTTGACTATGACGAGACCTTCAGTCCAGTAGCAATGCTTAAATCCATTAGGATACTCCTAGCCATTGCGCTCATTATGATTATGAGATATGGCAAATGGATGTGAAGACGACTTTCACGAATGGAAATCGGCGAGGATGTGTACATGACACAACTGAGGGCTTCATTTCCAGCGATGGCGAAAAGGTATGCAAAGAAATCCATTTATGGATTGAAGCAAGCATCCAGGAGTTGGAATATCCGTTTGATGAGACAATCAAAGAGTTTGGTTTCTCACAAAATCCGGATGAACACCGATATCTGAAAGTTAATGGAGCTACGATCGTATTCCTTGTGTTATATGTAGATGACATATTGTTGCTAGGAAACGATGTCTCAATGCTGCAATCAGTAAAAATTTGGTTGTCCAAACAATTTGCCATAAAAGACCTTGGAGAAGCAACTTATATCCTTGGGATAAAGATCTATAGAGATAGATCGAAGAGGTTGCTTGGTCTTTCACAGTCAACGTACATAGACAAGGTGCTAAAGAGGTTTAGCATGGAGCAATCCAAGAGAGGTTTCTTCCCATTACTCATGGGATAACACTCTCGAAGTCCATGTGTCTAAGACACAGGATGAGAGGATGCGTATGAATATGATCCGTGTCGTCTGCGATAGGATCTATTATATACGTAATAATGCTATATACGAGACCCGATGTATCATATGCTCTAAGTGTTACGAGAAGATACCAATCGGATCTGGTGAAGGTCCTTTGGGTGGTATCAAGAATATCTAAAGTACTTGCGAAGAACTAAGGATGTTTTCTTGATATATGGAGATGGAAATCTCAGTGGCGGGCATCTGGATGCGATTTTCAATCGATAAGGGCGACTCGAGTCCCAATCAGGTTATGTTTTCACACTTAATGGCGGAGCGATCGGTTGGAAGAGTTCCAAGCAGAGGCGGCTGGCGATTCAACGACAAAGGCGAGTACATTGTCGCATCGAGCCTTGCAAAGCGGCGATTTGGATCGAAGTTCATTTATGAACTTGGTGTGGTTCTAGGCGTGATGGACCCATCTGATTGTATTGTGACAACTTTGGGGCTATTCTTGTGAGCAAAGAGTCAAGGTCTCATCACGATCAAACACGTACTCGCCGATACCATTTGATTCGGAGATCATTGCTCGAGGTGATGTCACGATAGAGAATTCCGAGAGCGAGAACATTGCTGATCCGTTGACAAAGCCGTTGCCACAGAAGAATTTTGATTCTCATGTACTCGCTTATGGTATTAGATACCAAGGCGATTGGCTTTAGGTCAAGTGGGAGATTGTTAGAGTAGTGCCCTAAAGGCAATCCCCTTGACGCATTTTGTTCATAGTCATGTATGCGGACTTTATGAATAAATAAAGCAAGGCATATTTCATTTATTTGATGTTCATTTTATTATGAATTGATAATGATCTTTAATCAAATTAATGAAGTCCCTGATACATGACATAGCATGAAGGAAATTATGATGTGATCATACTATTGAGATTCCTATCATGTGCAATTATGTCGATATCTAAATTATCCTAGTCATAGGATTAATGAGGCTGGACATCGTTAATCCGGATAGACTAGCACATGTCAAACTCCTTGATTGGATCAGCGGTGGATCTCGTAAAGCTGTAAATATTGAGATATTTAGATTTGACATGTGGATGCTTACTAGTGGTAGTAAGTACATTGGATGACTGCTATGAGATCATCACATGGATGTCTATACAAATGTCGTTGATAATCTCATCATAGCAATGGTGCAAGTATCCTTAGACTTGAGGTACTCAAAGATATCTTGAGTCTTGATTACGTACTTTGACTCCATTCCTTGTTGCCTTTCAGAGGTCGCTCATAGGGTGGTGATTGGGTGCGACTTGAGGTATTGAAGGTAATTGAGTAGCCAATAGAGGATTCACCACTTACATTATAGCAGAAGAGATACCCATGACCTCTTATCGGGATCATTACTTTGAAGTCTCGCGCCGGAGCATACATATGTCATGAAGATGGTCTTCATGGACATATAAAGTAATGAGTCCTAGGGCGAGAGCTGATTACACTTGGACTAGATTTGATCGATCGGTCTAGTAAGAGTTGACACATTGCCCATACTCAAACCAAGTGGGGTATAGCATGGTGAAAGGGACGAATTGCGGTAATTGTCTATGGAAGGGTTCGTGATATGGTTTCATTAGTCAAACCAATTACTTTCCGGTCAATTGGGGTCATGATGTGTTTGTAGATACCGCTCATGACTTGCTTTCGGATTAAGTGTTAATCTAAGTGGCCAACATAACCGGAACCTAATGGGTTACTGCGATAAGAGTGACTTCGGAGAATCGTAAAATAGTTTGAGACGGAGATCCGATATCACGGAGAGCAATAGGATTAAATGGATTCCGATGAGATTGGGATATGTCCCGATGAGATCGCGACATCGACATTCTGAAAACCGTTTAGGTGATTTTTAAATCGTGGGGCCGGCAGCCAGTAGGACCGACCCCAGTTTGACTGGACCACTTCAGCAATTATATATATTAATTAATTAAGTAAATAATTAATTAATTATATATATATATGTTGATTTTCGGTGGAACCAAAATGGAAGAGGATTAGTTAAGTTTGAAAAGTCAAACTTAATGATGATTTAGCATTTTAAGGCATTTTTTATGCCATATACGTGGATGAGCCATCCACCAAGTCTTCATTTGTCTTTTAAGTGTTAAATAAACACATTAGAAGGATATGGAGGAAGCTTGCACGGTTATGGAAGAAGGAAGAACCGAAGAGCTTAATAGTTAAGCTTTGAAAATCTTGTTTTCATTTTCTTCATCTCTTCCATTCAACTTTGCTTCTACTTCTCCAAGGCTCCACCAAGATCATTTCACTTGCTCTCCAAGGCTAAGGTAAGAGCTAGCACTCTTCTCTTTAGTCTAGCTATTCCGGGTCAAAAGAGTTTGTCCGGTTAGGTTTCCGACCTCTGCGTGGATCTGGTTAGAGGCGGTCTCCTTTAGTCGTTATGGTTTGATTGTTTGTACTTACATGAATCCGGCTTTCGGGAATGTCCAGGGACTCAAAATTTTAAATTCCGCCTTTGTGGGCATGTGATGCCTACCGGGATTTTCCTACACAATGGTGCAAGTATCCTTAGACTTGAGGTACTCGAGGATATCTTGAATCTTGATCACGTGCTGACTCCATTCCTTGTTGCCTTCGGAGGTAACTCATAGGGTGGTGCTTGGGTGCAACTTGAGGTATTGAAGATAATTGAGTAGCCAATAAAGGATTCACCACTTACGGATTAGCGGAAGAGATACCCATAGCCTCTTGTCGGGATCATTACTAAGGTTGGCGGCGATGTATGTCATGAAGAGTGTCTTCATTGACATATAAAGTAATGAGTCGGGGCGAACCGATATCACTTAGGCTAGACTCGGTCTAGTGAGAGTTGACACTTTGACCATACTCATGACCAAGTGGGGTATAGGATGGTGAAAGGACGAATTGCACGGTAATTGTCTATGGAAGGGTTCGTGATCGGTTCTTGATGAATACATCAAACCGATTACTTTCCGGTCGATTGGGGTCGTGATGTGTTGCTAGATACGCTCATGACTTGCTCAGATTAATTGTTAATCTAAGTGGCCAACATAGCCGGAGCCTAAAGGGTCACACGCATAAGAGTGTTTGGAGAATCAGTAAAATAGTAATTGGTGAGCTCCAATTATGGAGAGCATTAGGATTAAATGGATCCCGATGAGATTGGGATATGTCCCGATGAGATCGCGACATCGATATTGCTAAGAAAGGTTTCCGGAGCTGTTTCAGCACCGGGGCCCGGTAGGCCGGTAGGATCGACCCCAGTTGGACTGGACCTTAGCAAATATATTCTAATTAATTAATTAAATAATTAATTAATTAATTATTATATAAATTTAGCATGTGATGCTCGTTGGTTAAAGGGAGAAGAGATAAGTTCCTTTGAAAAGTCAAAGTTACTTAGTTTATTCATTAAAGAATGAATGGCTAATACACTTCCACTTGTCACAAGCTTATGGTTACATTTTAAGTGTTAAAATATAACCCTAATAAGCTTGTTAGTGGAGTAGTCGACGGCAGCTCCTTGGAGAAAAGAAGAATGAAGCTTGAAATGTTTAAGTGAAAAGTTGAAAAGGGTTTTTCAATTTCTTCTTCTCTCACAAGCCACCATCAATTTCTCTCTTCTCCAAGCTTTGTCCAACGTCAGTCTGAAGCTCTCCAGGACAGAGGTAGGCTCTAGTAGGCTTTAATCTGTTCTAGCTATTCCCAGGTCAAAGGGGTTTGACTCGGTTAGATTTTCTGATCTCTGCGTGGATCACCTTTAGAGATAGTCTCTTTTGGCTATTTAGGTTGATGTCTTCATACCGATACCAGGATCCTGGGATTCGGGAAAGTCCTGGGAACAAAAATTTTTTGTTTTCCACTGCCGGTACATGTGATGTACCTCCCGGGATTTTCCTACACTATGAACAGTAACTGAGACGGTCAAACTAAGATGCAAAAAGTCAAACTATGAACAGTAACTTTGTCTCATTTCTATCGTCTGCTTTCTTCCTTTCACTTTCTATCGTTCACTTTTCTTCCTTTCACTTTCTATCGTCTGCTTTTCTTCCTTTCACTTTCTATCGTTCACTTTTCTTCCTTTCACTTTCTATCGTCTGCTTTTCTTTCTTTCACTTTCTATCGTCTGCTTTTCTTCCTTTCACTTTCTATAGTTCACTTTTCTTCCTTTCACTTTCTATCATCTGATTTTTTCCCAGAACGTCTCCACTTATAAGGATCATAACTTTTGACTCCGATATCCAAAATTTTCATATAATATACCGTTGGAACGATAAAAGAAAGATATACAACTTTCAAGAAGGCAACTTTTCCAAAATCTATTTAGATCAAGACTAGATTTTCTCCCAAAATCAAAACACGAATTTTACAATCAGCTTTCAACGCCCTGCACCCTATTCTCAACTTCATGGCAACTTCTGAGACTCTTAGAGACAGAACTGAAATTGGATGTCTTCATACAAAATATAGCCACATATCTCTAATTTTATTCAATTTTAAAATCATCTCGTTTGGATGACCAGAGAAAATGTTGTAGCTAAAAGACTGAAGCATATTCAGTGAACTTTTTTCCAGATTTTCCAACTTTCAACACTTTACATCTAACTCATCTTATACCTGAATTATCTCTTCCATTCTACTCCAAAACTCACTTTTACAACACTCAATGCTCATAACCTTTCAAACACTAAATTAACACCATAACAAGATTTTTCATCCCCCAACAACATAGTATTTATGAACAAACACAAAAATGTCATTTTCCATGTAAATGATAATAACTTAGCAATTTGTTGCATGAATCCCCAACTCTAAAAGATTTATTTACTACTTACCTACTGAAACTCCAAAATCTTCAAGCCCTAATCTCCATAAAATTTTCGTACTTCACTGAGTGCAATGATCAACTTCTGGTTTTTCTTAGGGTAGAGGACACAAATGGTAAAGTAAGATTGGTGTAGGAAAGGGAAAAAATAGAAATCTCTTTACGAGTATAAACTCTATAAATGGAAAGAAGGAATTTAGATAAGACTTAACATGTCAACTCTCAAAGAATAGTAACCTACTTGTAGCATATAAGCCTAAGTGACACTTGCCACTTTCTTAATGACTAAACTCTAACTTAGTTTATTTTGAACTAAACTCATTAACTCCCATCCTTACAAATCAATTATCTCCGAAGCTTCTTTTGATTTTGTTTTTCTATATTCTAAAATTTTCAAAATTTAATTCCCAAATTCACCAAAATTCATGATATCACAATTTCACTAACCCATAAAATTTCCATTGTAAAAACATTCATAATTCTCAAAAATTCACAAATCAATCCAATTATACCCAGAATTATTCATAAATGCATGTACAATTATTTTCATGTGCAAATAAATTCATTATTTATGTACAAGTGTATGGCATATCATGCATGAACATGGAAATGCATCTCTAACTCTCATTAGTCACTCACATTTACCATTCTACCCTTCCTACTAGTAACGGGATGTTACAACTCTCCCCTCCTTAAAGAAATTTCGTCCTCAAAATTCTTACTTGCTTGCTCAAATAGATGGGGATATTGTCTCCTCATATGCTCCTCTATCTCCCATGTTGCTTCTTCAGTTGAGTGGTTTCTCCAAAGGACTTTTACCAATGGAATGACCCTATTCCTCAACTGCTTGATCTGCGATCCCACAATCTTGATCGGCTCCTCAACATAGCTTAAGTTACTAGCAACCTCAATCTCCTGAGTCAGTATCACATGTGTCGGATCCGATCGGTATCTTCGGAGCATACTCACATGAAACACATTATTCAATTGAGACATCTCATTTCGGTAAGGCCAACTTATAGGCCAAAGGTCCTATCCTCTCAATGATCTCATACGGACCAATGTACCTAGGGCTCAATTTGCCCTTTTTACGGAATCTCAAAACTCCCCTTCAAGGTGACACTCTCAAGAATACTCTGTCTCCCACATTATACTCCATATCACGTCGACGTTGATCCACATAACTCTTTTGTCTATCTTGAGCTGCTTTAATTTGACTTCAGATCAACTTTACTTTATCCATGGTATCTTGTATCAACTCTGGGCCTTCCACCACTCTCAACCCCTCTTCATCCCAATACAATGGCGACCGACATTTTCTACCATACAGTGCCTCATAGGTACCATTCCGATACTACTGAGGTAATGATTATTGTAGGCAAACTCTGTTAATGCCATATATTGATAACAAGCTCCTATAAACTCCAATACACAAGCTCTGAGCATATCCTCAACAGTCTTGATTGTCCTCTCACTCTGTCCATCTATCTGAGGATGAAATGTTGTACTGAAGTTTAGTTTGGTACCGATAGCAGACTGTAAACTCTTCTAGAACCTCGAAGTAAATCTGGGATCCTTGTCCGATACTATGGACACTAGAATCTTGTGCAGTCTCACCACCTCATTTACATATTTCTGGGCTAACTGATCAAGTGAGTTATTCTCTCTCACTGGTAAAAATTGGGCTGATTTAGTCAACTGGTCCACTATGACCCATATAGCATCATACTGCTTCGGAGTCTTTGGCAAACCCACGATGAAGTCCATAGTGATCCGTTCCCATTTCCACTCTGAAATGGGCAACGAATGTAACTTCCCTACTGGAGCTTAGTGCTTAACCTTGACTTATTGACAAGTCATACATCTAGATACATACTCTGCCACTTGCTTCTTCATTCCAGGCCACCAGAAATGTTGCTTCAATGTGTTATACATCTTGGTAGTACCAGGATGCATAGCATAGGCGGTCATATGAGCTTCCTCGAGAATCTCTTTCTTCAGATCATCTACATTAGGCACACACAGCCTATGTCTCAACCACAAAGTCTCATCCCTCAACTCAAACTCAAAATCTAGATTTGCCTTCATTTTTTCTATAAGCTTTACCATATCAGGATCTTTCCCCTGGACATTTTTTATTCTGTCGTGCAACATTGGTCTCAACTTCAAAGTAGAGATCAAGGCCCTATCCTGCTCTAGATTCAACTCCACATTCAGAGCTCTCAAGTGAATCAGATTAGGTAACCTCGATAACTGAATATGAGCTGCACTGATATTAGACTTCCTGCTCAAAGCATCTGCCACCACATTAGCTTTCCCCGAGTGGTATTCAATAGTGCAGTCATAATCCTTCAGTAACTCAATCCATCTTCTCTGTCTCAAGTTTAACTCTTTCTTACTTAGTAAATATCTCAAACTCTTATGATCAGTGTATATTTGAAAAGTCTCTCCATACAAATGATATCTCCATATCTTTAGAGCAAATACAACTGCAGCTAGCTCTAAATCATGTACCGAATAATTGATCTTGTGAGACCTTAATTGTCTCGATGAATAGGTGATCACCTTGCCATGCTGCATCAATAAACATCCTAAACCTTGATGCGACGCATCACTGTACACCATATAACCTCTAGTACCCGATGGAATTGTCAACACCGGTGTAGTAGTCAACCGATGTTTTGTTGGATCCGAGACCCAACTGCTTAAACTTAACATGACCACTCTTAAATCGAATCCGAAACGGAACGAAAAACAATGAATAAGATCATATAGCGAATCAAAGCGAAGCAAACACATGAATCGGAAATGAAATCGAATAAACGGTCGAAATCAAATTATCGAATAACAGAAATATGAAACAAATACGGATCGAATCGAAGCAAATAAAACCGAAACCGACATCTGATACGAATACCTTAATCATAGCGTTGGAAACCCTGGACTATTTCTATCCGAAACGGATCAATGCCAGTGTAATTTTTTTTTCTCGTTCTTATTCATCTCTTTCATCTATATTCGATCGCATTCAAAATCAAACAAATAATTCCCACTTTTTGGGAAACTCATACAAGTCTACTTCTCTCAAAATCCGACCTTTAATCACAAATATATTATTATTTTGTCTTTACAATATAATCAATTTTCTTATCGAAAATTGGGCAACATAACGGCTGCACATGAACAAAACCCAAACCTGCAAGGTGTAAAACTCACTTCTATAATTTCCAAACAATCACACATACATCAAAATCCACCGAACCCTCCGTCCGGGATCTCAGCAAAAACGAAATCCTATTTCTAAACCACTTCAAGTCATTTTTCATATCCAAATCGTATCCATCACATTCAAAATCATAGACAACTTCCATTTATACTCATATACAAATTCATCTTTCCATCAATCCCAAAACCAATCGTATTCATAAATCATCACAATTCATGTCCCATTATCAAACGCATTCATCCATATCCATATATATATATCCCAATTAACCAATATGAACATTCAATCATCATATCACACTAGTTCACATAATCAAATTATCAATCAATTTAACACAATGAACTCAAATGAGTATTTCGACTTTATCAATTTACTCAAAACTCCATTGAAGAAACAATTCAAGTCATTTATGGAAAATTTTCCAAAATCATTCCAAAAGCAATTGATTCAATCATTTGTAAAACAATAGCTTATAAAACCAACACTTATAATAAGCTTATAATTTGAAAAATAAACACATTACCCACCTCTTATCCATGCTTGGAGCTTATTCCAATCCTCAAGTCTCCTAAGCCTCTCCTCAATTTTTCTCATTCAAGACAAAAGCCCTAAATCATAAACATCCACAATTGATTCAATTAAAACATGAAATTTCTAAAATTGACTTGAGAATCCACAAGCCCATACCAAACTTAAGTCAAATAAACCAAAATATCATCAAAACTCAAAGTTCAAGATTTATCTCTTACCTTAACCTTCTCCATTTTCGAATTTCTCTTAGCTTGGAAGGAAGCTCTTGACTTATTCCATCTTTTCCCTTTGGAAACAACTCAAAAACATCCTTGGAAGCTCACAAAAGTAGGAACCCTAGCCTTCTCTCTTACCTTTCTCCTTCATCTCCACGAAATCTCTTCTTTCTCTCTTCTTTCTTTCCCACTTTCCTTTCATTTTTGTGCCTTGTTCCTCTTCCCACAACAATCCCCTCTTACAATATGCCATGTCATTAAAATGGGTGGTCAAAGACCTAAATGCCCTTCCCCTTAAGGCTAAAACCCTAACTCTTTAAGTTAACTTCCAAAACTGCCCCTGAACTTTACTTTTAAATCATGCTACTTTAGGACATTATTTTCACATCAAAATGAAAGAATTTGCTAAAACTTCCTTCTAGAAAATTGTTCCTCCTTGTATTAATTTCATAAGGTCAATAAAAGCAATTAATTTGGTGCTCTACATCAAAAGTTATAATCCAAACATGTCAGACATATCATCTGCTAACACATTTTCTAGCACATTCTTTCTATACAAAAATTGACCTTCTTAAGGACCAAATTGAAACCCGATTCCTTCATAAAAATTGTATCCCTATTTCTCTAGTTTAATCCAAATATAGAATCATCTCAATTGGATTACTAGAACAAAAGCTATGGCCAAATTTCTTTCAGATGTTCTTAATCCAAGACTGCACACTAATCCGAACTTCCATTCAAAAATTGGGAAGTCTTAAGGGCTAAATTGAAATTTCATTTCTTCATATGATTGGTAGCCCCATATCTTAATTTTATTTTGCCTCAAGAAGCACTTCAATCGGATCTCCACAGATCCCGAATTTTGCAAAATACTGAACTATGTTCAGAACATTTTCCTACTCATTTTGATTTAAACAATCTTCCTCAATTAAGACTCTAAAATTCATAATTTTCAATAAAAATTTAATTAGTTGTCTTAGGAATCCAACGCTTTAAGAACCAAGTCATTTGGATGTCGGACGGAAAAGATACAAGCAAAAGATTTGACAAGGTCGGATGAGGAAGGAAAATAGCAAGATCATAATGAAACAAATCGTTCCGATTATCATAAGATTCAATCAAATTCTTTCAATTCAACTCCAATTGATACAAATTTTCATGGAGAGAAGGATACATGTCTTAGGAATTCAGTGCTTCAAGAATCACTTCAATCCGAGGTCGGATGAGTGAGTTATGGCCAAAAGAATAAACCATGCTTAAAACAGAAATCGATTTGAACCTCTCTTGGAGCGATCGCCATAATGTTCAATCTACAAATCGGATTGATTTTGTTCTTGGAAAATTAGAAAGTAGACTTCAATATCTACAACTCTTATGAAGACCACAAAATCATATTCGGCCTCTAAAAATTTCAAAAATCACCATTTCCACAAGCTGACCCGTGAATGTCCGTTTAACGGACATGCATGTCTGTTTAACGGACATTGTCGGGCCAAAGTGTACCAATTCATCCGAGAAAGTCCGTTAAACGGACATAGGCACAGCAAAGGGTCTTTTTGGCCCGTAAAGGTCCGTTTAACGGACATGGTTTTTCCAAAACCCCTTCAAACCTTTTTTCAATGCTTCCTACTCCCAAACAAACATCATATTCAATCAATATCTTCTTAAATTCAACTCTTCTAGTACAAATTCATTTCATAACAACTCAAACACCAAATATATTTCATCAAACTCTCAATTCTTGATCCATTTGGTCCATCCAAACCACAAATTCTCATCACTTCTCATACTATCACATACACAACTCCTATGAAGCATCATATCTTATATCAATCATATCTCTTAACTCCAATCTAAAAAACTTGCATACTTGGTATCGTTGGAAAGATAGAAGAACAAGCTACAACTTCGACGAAGGCAACTTTGGCCAATTCTATTTCAATTATTCATGAATTTCCCTTTGAATCAGCATACATATTTATTTAACATTCTTGCCAACTCTACTTCTTCTATTCAATTTGCCATTGGAATCTATCCAACACTCAACCTCAAAGCTTATGATTTCTTACATTCAGTAGCATCATGTCATTCACCAAATTCCTCTCTTAATTTTGCATAATATCTCATATATATCACCATAGTTCATGCTTGGAGTTTCTCAACTCACCATCCATACATGATTCACATTCCAATATCATAATCATCTATAACACAAATCACATACAAAACACTCATTTGATTTCATTTATTATTTCTAGATTTTCACTCAAAGATCGGGGTCCAACATGTTTCAACCTCTTAAAAAAATTTCGTCCTCGAAATTTATACTTAAGCAAATGCCAAGCAATACAATTCCTTTACTCATGTCTTCCAATTAATCCTAGTCATTCACATATTCAAATTTCTCACCACACATATTCATAATGTTTTTCACCTCTTATTTTAAATACCATACATATCATATCCAAACACCAATATTTCTTATCACATTTTCACAAGTACATAATTTAACTCATCTTTCAAATCTTCCTTAGTTCCCTCACAATTGCATATATTTCTCTCGCAAATGCATATTCAAAATCAAACAACCCAATTCAACATCAAATTCTAATCTCATTTTCATTTTAACAAACCGAAAATCAAACACAATTCTTATCACCTAAATAGAACAATCATCTTGGTTTTTCAAATAATTCATGCAAATGTCATTCTCAGAAAAAATAAATAAATAAATCATATTGTCACTAATTCCATTCTACCACTAACGTTTATCAATCCTATGCGCCCAGTTAAGACCATAATACTGGGCTCTGATACCATAAATGTTGGATCCGAGACCCAACTGCTTAAACTTAACATGACCACTCTTAAATCGAATCCAAAACGGAACGAAAAACAATGAATCGGATCATAAAGCGATGCAAACACATGAATCGGAAATGAAATCGAATAAACGGTCAAAATCAAATTATAGAATAACAAAAATATGAAACAAGTACGGATCGAGTCGAAGCAAATAAAACCGAAACCGACATCCGATACGAATACCTTAATCATAGCGTTGGAAACCCTGGACTATTTCTATCCGAAACGGATCAATGCTGGTGTAAATTTTTTTTTCTCGTTCTTATTCATCTCTTTCATCTATATTCGATCGCATTCAAAATCAAACAAATAATTCCCACTTTTTGGGAAACTCATACAAGTCTACTTCTCTCAAAATCCAACGTTTAATCACAGATATGTTATTATTTTGTCTTTACCATATAACCAATTTTCTTATCAAAAATTGGGCAGCATAACGGCTGCACATGAACAAAACCCAAACCTGCAAGGTGTAAAACTCACTTTTATAATTTCCAAACAATCACACATACATCAAAATCCACCGGACCCTCCGCCCGGGATCTCAGCAAAAACGCAATCCTATTTCTAAACCACTTCAAGTCATTTTTCATATCCAAATCGTATCCATCACATTCAAAATCATATACAACTTCCATTTATACTCATATACAAATTCATCTTTCCATCAATCCCAAAACCAATCGTATTCATAAATCATCACAATTCATGTCCCATCATCAAGCGCATTCATCCATATCCATATATATATATATATATCCCAATTAACCAATATGAACAATCCATAGCCAATACATTTCCAATTCCATAAATCAAGTTCTTATAAAATATCATAATCCAAAAATACATCATGAACTAAATACTTACAATACTCTAATGGCATTCCAAGCCATATACCATTACCAATAATCATAAACCAAAATACACAAAGTACAAACATATGCACAAATCAAACTGATGTCTTGACGTCTTTCATCCGATCTCCTGGTCGAATACCTGGAGATGGGGATGAAAGGGGGGTGAGCTCGGAAGCTCGTGGATAACATGTTTATGAATCAAATGATAAGAAAAACATTTTTAAACCTTATTTTCAGTTGATCAAACTATCACAGTAGGAAAAAATCGGAAGTTTATTTCTCAAAAGCTTCTCAACTTCAAAACTTTCATAAACATTTACAAACAGTTCCCAAAACTACCATAGTTGAAAATCCAAATTTCTTATTTGTCAAAATTCCAAACCATTGTACAATTTATGAATATAGTCGAAACACATGAAATGCATCACATATAAATGCACCACATTCTACACAAAGCAAAAACATATAACACATCAAACGGTTTGGGTCAGTCTAAAAACAAGGCGCATCTTGCACATTCCATAAGCGATCCTGCATGCGGTAGTGAGCAGGGCGTACTACACTTTCCCGCATAGCGGTCCATTGTAGCCGTGAAAGGAGTCCAAAATCGGAGCTCCTATGCCACTAGCGGGCAGGCGGGTGAAGCCTTTAAACACAAGAAACCAGTGCACTAATTCTATTTGGGGGACCTAACCAAACCCATAAAACACATATTAATGCTTGAAAAACGAATTGCCCGAAGGCACATTTCGAAATTTAACTTTTTATGTCATCTCAAATTCAATGCAATATCTATCATTTACAATATCACACAAGTTACAAACAAACGCTCATATAATAATTCTCAATCTTTCCCAAACAAGGAATGCACACTTTATAACCTTTCAAAAACATTCAATCATCATATCACACTAGTTCACATAATCAAATTATCAATCAATTTAACACAATAAACTCAAATGAGTATTTCGACTTTATCAATTTACTCAAAAATCCATTGAAGAAACAATTCAAGTCATTTATGGAAAATTGTCCGAAACAATTGTAGAATTTTTTGAAAATCCTTTAGAATCAATGACTTTAACGATTAATAAATCATTCCAAAAGCAATTGATTCAATCATTTGTAAAACAATAGCTTATAAAACCAACACTTATAATAAGCTTATAATTTGAAAAATAAACACATTACCCACCTCTTATCCATGCTTAGAGCTTGTTCCAATCCTCAAGTCTCCTAAGCCTCTCCTTAATTTTTCTCATTCAAGACAAAAGCCCTAAATCATAAACATCCATATTTGATTCAATTCAAACATGAAATTTCTAAAATTGACTTGAGAATCCACAAGCCCATACCAAACTTAAGTCAAATAAACCAAAATTTCATCAAAACTCAAAGATCAAGACTTATCTCTTACATTAACCTTCTCCATTTTCGAATTTCTCTTAGCTTGGAAGGAAGCTCTTGACTTCTTCCATCTTTTCCCTTTGGAAACAACTCAAAAAAATCCTTGGAAGCTCACAAAAGTAGGAACCCTAGTCCTCTCTCTTACCTTTCTCCTTCATCTCCACGGAATCTCTTCTTTCTCTCTTCTTTCTTTCCCACTTTCCTTTCATTTTCGTGCCTTGCTCCTCTTCCCACGACAATCCCCTCTTATAATATGCCATGTCACTAAAAAGGGTGGTCAAAGACCCAATTGCCCTTCCCCTTAAGGCTAAAACCCTAACTCTTTAAGTTAACTTCAAAAACTGCCCTTGAACTTTACTTTTAAATCATGCTAGTTTAGGACATTATTTTCACATTAAAATGAAATAATTTGCTAAAACTTCCTTCTAGAAAATTGTTCCTCATTGTATTAATTTCATAAGGTCACTAAAAGCATTTAATTTGGTGCTCTACCTCAAAAGTTATAATCTAAACATGTCAGACATATCATCTGCTAACACATTTTCTAGAACATTCTTTCCATTCAAAAATTGACCTTCTTAAGGACCAAATTGAAACTCGATTCCTTCATAACAATTGTATCCCTATTCCTCTAGTTTAATCCAAATCAAGAATCATCTTAATTGGATTACTAGAACAAAAGCTATGGCCAAATTTCTTTCAGATGTTCTTAATCCAAGACTGCACACTAATCCGAACTTCCATTCAAAAATTGGGAAGTCTTAGGGGCTAAATTGATATTTAATTTCTTCATATGATTGGTAGCCCCATATATTAATTTTATTTTGCCTCAAGAAGCACTTCAATCGAATCTCCACAGATCCCGAATTTCGCAAAACACTGAACTATGTTCAGAACATTTTCCTACTCATTTTGATTCAACCAATCTTCCTCAATTAAGGCTCTAAAATTCATAATTTTCCATAAAAATTTAATTAGTTGTCTTAGGAATCCAATGCTTCAAGAACCAAGTCATTTGGATGTCAGACGGAAAAGATATAAGCAAAAGATTTGACAAGGTCGGATGAGGAAGGAAAATAGCAAGATCATAATGAAACAAATCGTTCCGATTATCATAAGATTCAATCAAATTCTTTCAATTCAACTCCAATTGATACAAATTTTCATGAAGCGAAGGATACATGTCTTAGGAATTCAGTGCTTCACGAATCACTTCAATCCGAGGTCAGATGAGTGAGTTATGCCCAAAAGAATAAACCATGCTTAAAACTGAAATCGATTTGAACCTCTCTTGGCGCGATCGCCATAAATTTCAATATAAAAATCAGATTGATTTCGTTCTTAGACCATTAGAAAGTGAACTTCAAGATCTACAACTCTTAGGAAGACCAGAAAATCATATTCGGCCTTCACAAATGTCAAAAATCACCATTTCCACAAGTTGACCCGTGAATGTCCGTTTAACGGACATGCATGTTTGTTTAACGGACATTGTCGGGCCAAAGTGTACCAATTCATCCGAGAAAGTCCGTTAAACGAACATCCATGTCCGTCTAACGGACATAGGCACAGCAAAGGGTCTTTTTTACCCGTAAAGATCCATTTAACGGACATGGGTTTTCCAAAACCCCTTCAAACCTTTTTCCAATGCTTCCTACTCCCAAACAAACATCATATTCAATCAATATCTTCTTAAATTCAACTCTTCTAGTACAAATTCATTTCATAACAACTCAAAAACCAAATATATTTCATCAAACTCTCGATTCTTGATCCATTTGGTCCATCCAAACCACAAATTCTCATCAATTCTCATACTATCACATACACAACTCCTATGAAGCATCATATCTTATATCAATCACATCTCTTAACTCCAATCTCGAAAACTTGCATACTTGGTATCGTTGGAAAGATAGAATAACAAGCTACAACTTCGAAGAAGGCAACTTTGGCCAATTCTATTTCAATTATTCCTGAATTTCCCTTTGAATCAGCATACACATTTACTTAACATTCTTGCCAACTCTACTTCTTCTATTCAATTTGCCATTGGAATCTATCCAACACTCAACCTCAAAGCTTATGATTTCTTACATTCAGTAGCGTCATGTCATTCACCAAGTTCCTCTCTTGATTTTGCATAATATCTCATATATATCACCATAGTTCATGCTTGGGGTTTCTCAACTCACCATCCATACATGATTCACATTCCAATATCATAATCATCTATAATACAAATCACATACAAAACACTCATTTGATTTCATTTATTATTTTTAAATTAACACTCAATTTCAACTCCTCAAAACTCTTCTGACACTCTTCACTCCATCTAAACACTACATTCTTCCTTAGAAGTTTAGTCAGAGGGATCAGAGAAAACCCCTCGACAAACCTTCGATAATACCCAGCCAATCCTAGGAAACTTCGGATCTCCGACACATTTCTCAGAGTTTCTCAATTCATTACTGCCTCTATCTTCTTTGGATCTACCTGTATGCCATCTCCAGTCACTATATGTCCCAGAAATACCACCTGATCTAGCCAAAATTCACACTTACTAAATTTAGCATACAACTGCTTCTCTCTCATAATCTGTAAAATAATTCTCAAATGATCATCTTGCTCCTTTCTGCTCTTCGAATACACCAAGATGTCATCAATAAATACAATCACAAATCATTCCAGGTAGGGCTGAAACACCCTATTCATCAGGGCCATAAAAGCTGCTGGGGCATTAGACAACCCAAATGGCATCACTAAGAACTCGAAGTGCCCATACCTACTTTTGAATGCACTCTTAGGTACATCAGCTTCAGCTATCCTCAACTGATAGTACCTTGACCTCAAATCCAACTTGGTAAACACCTGAGCTCCCTGCAACTTATCAAGTAAATCATCGATTCTAGGCAGTGGGTATTTATTCTTTACTTTCACCTGATTAAGCTGCCTATAATCGATGCATAACCTCAAAGTCCCATCCTTCTTCTTCACAAACAGCACTGGAGCTCCCCAAGGTGAAACACTGGGCCTTATAAAGCCCTTTCCAACAACTCCTGCAACTGAGCTTTCAGCTCTTTCAGTTCCACAGGTGCCATCCTATATGGAGGAATAGATATAGGAGCAGCACCTGGAACTAAATCAATTGTGAACTCAGTCTCCCGATCTGGTGGTAATCCAGATAACTCTTCAGGAAACACATCTAGGAATTCCTTAACAACTGGAATGTCCTGAATACTCTGCTCAACTCTAGTATCATTGATATGGGCCAAAAAAGCCTCACATCCTCCCCGCATCAACCTCAATGCACTCATGAATGATATCATCTGGCGGCCTTCGCTGACTAATTCTCCTCGAATCGCCCATGGTGACGGGAGATTTTAGTACTACCTCCTTGGTATAGTAGTTCATGATGGCCCGATGGGCAGTGAGCCAATCCATACCTAGGATCACATCTATCTCTCTCAACTGTAATACAATCAGGTCTGCCTTCAGTTCTACTTGATCAATCTTAACGGGGCACCCCTTGCAGACCTCTCCTAAAATAGTAGTACTACCTAGAGGTGTACTCACCTCTAATCCATACTGCAGTAACTCCCTATCACAATGTAACCTACATGCCAAATGCGGTGCGATAAAGGAGAGTGTGGATCCTGGATCTAGCAGTGCAAATGCCTCAAAGTCATAAATAAGAAGTGCACCTGCTACCACATTTGGCGAGTTTTGGGCCTCCTGCCTAGTCATAGCATAGACCTTGGCCTGGGATTGTGGTCGGTTACTCTGTCCCTCAGTCCTCAAGAAAGAACTTCCAGCTCTCCCTCTGCCTCTACCTCAACCTCTCTGTCCAGATCCACCACCTCTACTCTGCTGGACTGTAGTATTACTCCTAGATCGCCCACTGACAACAGACTGAGTTTCTAACATATCTGAGCAATCTTTAATCTGGTGGTCCATGGAGCCGCATTTAAAACAAGCTCCCGTCGATCTCTAGCACTCACCACCATGCCTACTCTCACAATACTCACAAACTGGAAACTGGAAACTGGTTTTGAGCTGAGCCTCTACCACTGCCAGTCTGTGACAACCTGCCCCTTTGTCTAGATCCTGACTGCCTGGATCTACCTAAGGATTTGAATGGTCTATTCTGGTGCTTAGTAAAGCCCCTGCCAGAACTGCTCTGACTCTCACTAGGCCTCTTTCCTCTGGACCCCTGTCCAGTTTCGGCTTGTTTCTCCTTCATCAACTGTTCAATTCTAATTGAGGCAGCTCTCAACTCAGTGAAAGTGCCCATATCAGAGCAGTAGCATAACCCATCAATTCATTAAACCGGACCTCATAATCAGCCACTGACATCTTACCCTGCTTCAATTCTAAGAAATCTTACATCTTCATATCTAAATAAACCTTGGGCATGTAATTATCTCTGAAGACCCTTAGAAAGTCTTCCCATTTTAATTGACAAGGCTTAGTGGTACTGTCTAGAACAGTCTTCCACAACTGGTATGCTGGGCCCTGCAGGAGAGGCACTGCATAATCGAACCTCTCATCGGGCTCGCAGTCCATCTGATCAAATACTCTCTCCGTCCTCTCTAACCATCCATCGGCCTCAGCAAGGTCTGTGCTGCCATAAAAGTCCACAGCGCCCTGCTTCCGTAGCTTATCATACCTCCTCTCCCTTCTCTCAAGAACTCTACGAGGCAAATCCTTAGATCTAGGCACCGAGGACTCTCTACTAGCTCCTACAGATCCTTGGTCAGCTGATTGATCAATTTGATCACCTAGAGCGGATGACCTATAACAAATAATAACTGCAATCATTGTCTGCATTATTCATGATATTTCATACTTAACATTCTATATGTCCTAACAGATGCCAAACCATGCTCTAATACCACATGTGTGTAGCAACCTTACCGCAGGGTACATACCGGGACTCCCGAAGGTCATTCCGGTACATAACCTACGATAAGGACTAGCTACATTCGATCCCTAGATTCACTTAATATGGCATCATATTAATATGCACTTATAAGGAATCATAAGAAGATCATAATTTTTTTTTCTGTTGAAACTACTCTTTCCTCATTTCCTTTCACAAAATCGATGATTACATTGTGTCTTTCATGTTTTCCTTATGTACATCATCAAAAACCTAATACAAAAGTCTTACATGAAAGAGGAAATGTATCAAATCTACCTAAGTCATCCAAGAGTCTTAGCTGACCGACCTTTAAGCCATGACCTCACTCGCCCAACACACAATCTGTATGACAGTGGAGTTCCTAGTGAAATGAATCTCCCCTCTGTCTTGAAAAGACAACATTGCAATTTTGATGAGTTTTATGAACTCAATGAGTGAACCATCATTGATGAGTTCACCGGATCAAACGCACATATCACATAATTCACTAATATTCATTCACTGGATTCAATCTTATAATTTTATATGCATGAGACTCACATTCGTTAATATTGTTGTGACTGAGTAGCCATCACATACGTATATACACAATTACTTTCCCATAGGGCTCAGTCGGAACAGAATTACAGAGCAGAGCTCTTTAAACAAAACATATATCACGGAGCCAAGCTCTACATGGAAGCGCTTCATTATCCACTCAAGTCACAACGCCTTTATTTGAGCATGCACTTTATGAAATGTACCACATACAGATTATTTCATATCAGATAATCACATGCGATATTTAAATCAAAAACTCACTATCATCGGACTTAACTCCGTCATTCAACTTTTGTTTAGAAACCACATATTATACAAAATTTCAGATCAAACAAGGCACTTCCAATACCATAACCACATAACAAACTCCTAGGACTTTAAGCCCGGAATTCAATCAAATCACAAATACTTTATAATTGGAAGCTAACACATCAAACAATTTCAAAGCAAATCAATCCTAGGAAATCATCTAGGTTGACTCACAAGTTTCTCCTGGCTAATGCTCGAAGATCCAAAGAATGTGCGGAGGTTGACATTCCAGTGGCTTCTCTATAACAAATAACATACACATATATCACAATTTGAACAATCATAAGTGTTTAATAATGCACATGAATTAAATGAAATATGTACAATGCATATTCATGACTATCCCAGGTATCAATCCATCAATTTCATCACAAGACATTCAACTATCAAAACTCACTTAACTAGCATCAGTCTGTGGGATTTAAACCTCCATAACCCATTTGAATCCAATTTCATAGCCCAATGAACCATTTCAGATCTTTCTCCAAACACTAACTTTCGGGTCCACTGTTCACATTTAATTAGAAGGCAAAACTTATGTAACTTGAGCCCACTCTCTTCTAGAAAAGTACTCCTCTATCTTTTGTCTTTCCATTGACATAAAAGTTACTCAATTTGGTTTAGTAATTTGGAAGATATGACTTAAACATTGTCGGACTGTTCCTCTCTAAAACAGTGCACTATGCCCAAATGTTATTTAGAAATTGAACATCTTAGAATAACATTATCTCATTTGGGTTAGTACAGCTCCATGCCTCTAGTTTACCACAATTCAAACATTATCTCATTTGGGTTAGTACAGCTGCAGAAATCATCAAAATACTGAAGTATATTCAGTAGAATAACACCAGTACATAATACTTATGAGCACACTCACTGTACCTGTCCCATTTTTTTCACTCAATCATTTTAAATTTGAGTCATATGTAAGAAAATCCCGGTGTGTATATCACATGTACACAGTGCGGAAAACAAAAATTTTTGTTCCGGGACCTTCCGGAAAGCCAGGATCCATGTGTCTATATAACAAAGTCAAACCATAACGACCAAAGGAGACCGTCTCTAACGGTATCCACGCAGAGATCGGAGAACCTAACCGGGGCAAACCCTTTGACCCGGGAATAGCTAGAGCAAGGGAAAGAGTTCTAGCTCTTACCTTGTTCTTGGAGAGTTTGGAGAGAAAACGATGGAGAAGATGGAACTTGGAGAAGAAGAGCTTGAATATCGATGGTGAGAAGAGAATAGAGGAAAACCTTTTTTCCTTCAACCTTTCTTACTTCATTTTTTCACCAACGACCATCATCTCTTCCTTTTAGTCTTTCCTTTTGTCTTCTAGTCATTAAATGCAATTAATGACAAGGAAAAAGAAGAAGCTTCCATCCTCTTTCCACGTAAATCATATATATATATATATATATATAACTTAATTAATTAATAAGATATATATATATAAATGCTAAGGTGGTCCAGTCACACTGGGGTCGGTCCTACCGGGACTCGGTAGGGAAAAAACACCGGAGACCTGTCTCAGCAATATCGATGTCGCAATCTCATCGGGACATATCTTGATCTCATCGGGATCCATTTAATCCTATTGCTCTCCATATATTGGATCTCTATCCAAAACTATTTTACGAATTCTCCGAATCACTCTTATGCGTGTGACCCATTAGGTTCCCGGTTATGTTGGTCACTTAGATTAACATTTAATCTAAGCAAGTCATGAGCGGTATCTAGCAACACATCATGACCCCCAATTGACCGGAAAGTAATTGGTTTGAAGAATGAACCTATGTTCATCACGAACCCTATCACAAACCTTTCTATAGACAATTACTGTGCAATTCATCCTTTCACCATGTTATACCCCACTTGGTTATGAGTATGGGCAAAGTGTCAACTCTTACTAGACTGACTACGTCAAATCTAGTCCAAGTAATATCAGTTCTTGTCCTGGGAATCATTACTTTATATGTCACTGAAGACACTCTTCATGACATATGTACTTCGGCCAGAGATTTCCAAGTAATGACCCTGACAAGAGGCCATGGGTATCATCTTCTGCTATCACAGAAGTGGTGAATCCTTTATTGGCTACTCAATTACCTTCGAATACCTCAAGCTGTACCCAATCACCACCCTACGAGCGACCTCTGTAAGGCAACAAGGAATGGAGTCAAAGCACAGAATTAGTATCCAAGATATCCTTGAGTACCTCAAGTCTAAGGATATTTGCACTATTGCTATGATGAGATTATCACTAACATTAGAATAGGACATCCATGTGATGATCTCATAGCAAGTCATCCAATGTACTTACTACCTCTAGTAAGCATCCACATCTCAACCCTAAATATCTCATATTTACAGTTTTTGAGATCCACTGCTTGATCAAATCAAGGAGCTTGAAATGTGCTAGTCTTTTCGAATTACCGATGTCCAGTTTCAGTAATCCTACGACTAGGGATAATTCAGATACTGACATAATTGCACATGATAGGAATCTCAGTAGTAGGATCACATCATAATTTTCTTCATGCTATGTCATATATCATGAACTTCATTAATTTGTTTATAGATCAATATCAGTTCATAAATAATGAACATCAAATTAATGAAATATGCCTTTCTTTATTTATTCATAAAGTCTGTACACAACTTTGTACAAAATACGCTAAAGGCTATTGCCTTTAGGGCACTACTCTAACATCATAGGGCTATGATTTTTAGTAGAGATGCAAAGAAACATCTTACAAATCCAATGGTTCAAGAATCAAGTCATTTGGAGGTCTAGAAAAGAAGTTATGGTCAAAGGAAGTAACCATGTTTATGAACTCAATCATAATGAACTTGTTTTGTTTCTAGACCATTGGAAAGAAGACTTCGAGATCTCCGACTTTCATGAAGACCTTGAAGCATGATTCAACCTCTAAAAGGTTCAAAAATAGGACAGAATATGACATTACAACTAAGACGATGAAAAGTAACTGAGACGGTCAAACTAAGACACAAAAAGTCAAACTATAAACACTAACTGAGACGGTCAAACTAAGATGCAAAAAGTCAAACTATGAACAGTAACTTTGTCTCATTTCTATCATCTGCTTTTCTTCTTTTCACTTTCCATCGCCTGCTTTTCTTCGTTTCACTTTCTATCGTTCACTTTTCTTCCTTTCATTTTCTATCCTCTGCTTTTCTTCCTTTCACTTTCTATCGTTCACTTTTCTTCCTTTCACTTTCTATCGTCTACTTTTCTTCCTTTCACTTTCTATCGTTCACTTTTCTTCCTTTCACTTTCGATCGTTTGCTTTTCTTCCTTTCACTTTCTATCGTTCACTTTTCTTCCTTTCACTTTCCATCATCTGCTTTTCTTCCTTTCACTTTCTATCGTTCACTTTTCTTCCTTTCACTTTCTATTGTCTGCTTTTCTTCCTTTCACTTTCTATCGTTCACTTTTCTTTCTTTCACTTTCTATCGTTTGATTTTTGCCCAGAATGTCTCCACTTATAAGGATCATTACTTTTGACTCCTATATCTAAACTTTTCTTATAATATATCGTTGGAAAGATAAAAGAAAGATCTACAACTTCATAGAAGGCAACTTTGCCAAAATCTATCTAGATCAAGTCCAGATTTGCTCCCAAAATCAGAACACGAATTTTACAATCAGCTTTCAACGCCCTGCACCCTATTCTCAACTTCATGAAAACTTCTGAGACTCTTAGAGACAGAACTGAAATTTAATGTCTTCATACAAAATGTAGCCATATATCACTAGTTTAATTCAAATCAATAATCATCTCGTTTTGACGACCAAAGAAAATGTTGTGGCTAAAAGACTTAAACATATTTAGTGAACTTTTTCCAGATTTTCCAACTTTCAACACTTTACATCTAACTCATCTTATACCTGAATTATCTCTTCCATTCTACTCCAAAACTCACTTTTACAACACTCAACGCTCATAACCTTTCAAACACTAAATTAACACCATAACAATATTTTTCATCCCCCAACAACGCAGTATTTATGAACAAACACAAAAATGTCATTTTCTATGCAAATGATAGTAACTTAGCAATTTGTTGCATGAATCCCCAACTCTAAAAGATTTATTTACTACTTACCTACTGAAACTCCAAAATCTTCAAGCCCTAATCTCCACAAAATTTCATACTTTACTGAGTGCAATGATCAACTTCTGGTTTTTCTTATGATAGAGGACACAAATGGTAAAGTAAGATTGGTGTAGGAAAGGGAAAACATAAAAATCTCTTTACGAGTATAAACTCTATACATGGAAAGAAGGAATTTAGATAAGACTTAACCTGTCAAATCTCAAAGAATAGTAACCTACTTGTAGCACAAAAGCCTAAGTGACACTTGTCACTTTCTTAATGACTAAACTCTAACTTAGTTTCTTTTGAACTAAACTCATTAACTCCCATCCTTACAAATCAATTATCTCCAAAGCTTCTTTTGATTTTGTTTTTCTATATTCTAAAATTTTCAAAATTTAATTCCTAAATTCACCAAAATTCAAGATATCACAATTTCACTAACCCATAAAATTTCCAATGTAAAAACATTCATAATTCTCAAAAATTCACAAATCAATCCAATTATACCCAGAATTATTCATGAATGCATGTACAATTATTTTCATGTGCAAATAAATTCATTATTTATGTACAAGTGTATGGCATATCATGCATGAACATGGAAATGCATCTCTAACTCTCATTAGTCACTCACATTTATCATTCTACCCTTCCTACTAGTAATGGGATGTTACAATGCTCATGTGGGACTCCACGGTCCCCAATTGATGGCCCATTTGTATGTGGTGAAATGTTACTCCCCACTGAAAGGCATGAATCCTAGGTCTTGCATGGTTTGGGTTTCCTTAAGGATAAATCCACTCATTGGTAGTAAATGTGACCTCCCACCGAGGCATAGTTTACAAGTACCTTTAGTGAATGAATCAAACGTGTAACACCCCACTCCCACAAGACCCGAACCCGACATCGATGGTGATATCCGAGTCCGTGCCCCGCGAGGGTGGTGTGCTACATCCCTCAGTCAAAACTCAGTATAAATTTCTTTTTTTTAACACACATACATACACATCAAATGTTATGCGGAAAACAATTTATATAAACAATTCACTGGCCTCGAGGCCCTTTTCATAAACACAATTTATTTTAGTCGGTTAACCTTACAAACTGACCTCATCAAGAATATAAAATTCAGAAAAATAAAAATACAATAATGCGACCTTAACCGATCCCGACCTCTTCTACTTAATAACTAACAGATGTCATACGCCTGCTGCTAACGGGTATTCTTCTGAGTCCTGAAAAATAATTGCAAATTTTGGGTGAGTTTTGCGAACTCAATGAGAAACCATCATCGATGGTTCACCCAACTCATGCATATACACAATACACATCATATCATATATATTAACACATTCATATAATCACAAGCATTCAATTTCACATTTATAAGGCGTTTCGCCTTTAACACAATTCATGTTCAATTGTTTGTATATACAATGCACATGTGACACTTTTCATTTTCATTTCGTTGTTGTGACTGCATGCTCAAATCGTCCCGATGGCGGGCACATTACGTTGAGCCAATGGTTCTGAAACATTGGGCTTAAAGCCCTATTACATTGAGCCTGAGGCTCTGAATACGTTGGACCTGAGGTCCTGTGCGTTGAGCTTAAAGCTCTCATATACGTTGGGCATGATATGCCCTGATACGGTGGCTGCTCCGGTCACAACTGCCTTTATCTGATCATACCAATATGCATGAATGCATATGTTCCAATTTCCATTTACATATCATGCCATCTCCTATTCCTTCGGACCTTTGGTCCGGTATGTCAATCATATCATTTTCAATTTATTGCATTGATGCATCATAATCATTTACACATAATAGCACTTCAATATCACATTTCCAATATTTCAGACACCCATGGTCCGAAACCAATCAAAATCCAAATCAATCACATATCCATCCGTTATCTCCGCATGGCATTTATGCGTAAAATTAAACACATAAAAGCTGAGAAACCAGCTAGGTTACTCACCTGTACTTCCGAGCTAATATCTGGAAGTCTCAGTAACGTCGATAGATCGACGCTCCAAATGTGCCTCTATAATAATCAGAAAATATAATCATTACCTCTTGTCCAATCAGAACTATTTAATAATGCATATGAAGCAATTTGCAGGTGCACAATGCATGTTCATGATATTCCCGGCCCTAATCCCATTTTTTCCTATTAGAAAATTCCCTCTAAAAATTAGAAACCTATTGGCGCTGACAGTGCGCAATTCGGACCTCTATAGGTCCCCAATTAAACAAAACAGTGATTAAAGGCTCCGTTACCCGGGGCCACGTCAATTTCCCGTCCAAAAATTCCCAATTTCTCTCAAAATGAAATTAAAGGTTCTACAAATCCGATGCCTCAAGAATCAGGTCAATCGGACGTCAGACGGAAAAGAAATTGACAAAAGAAGCAAGAAATCCTAAAATACCAATTAACAAATAAAATAATAAAATAAAATTTAAAAAAAGAACCAGCCTCGCTGGGGTGAGACGTCGCCCTAGCGGGGCTGACTCATCCTGCCTCGTCGCTAGGGCGAGGCGTCGCCCTAGCGATGCCGACCCTCTCTAAGCCTCGTCACTAGGGCGAGGCGTCGCCCTAGTGTCCAGGCGTGATTCATCTTCCCATTTCCCCTTTTTTCTGATTTCTAATCCAACTTCCAACATCAATAACTTATTGCACAAAATTCAGAAAATTACCAACTATATCTCATTGGAAAGATCATGAAACCCTCTACAATTTTCAAGAAGACCATAAAAATCAATTTCATGCCTAAGGGTGTCAAATATCCCATCAAAGCTACTGTCTACTCAAAACCTCTCAAAACAGTGCAGTAGAGTTCCTAACCAGTGCAGTATTTTGTAAATTCAATAACTTCTCATTTCCCTAGTCAAAAATTACAGAATAAATATGCTCATCAAGATCACAATGTCATCTACAACTTTCATGAACAGTATAAATTCAAATTCAATAGCTAACTAGGTTAAACAATTCGGTGAAGGCTACTGCCCTTGAAAGTACTCAAATTGGACAGTGATTTTTCAAACAGTATAAATCCTTGTACAAATGTCGAAAAGTTACATACTTTATACCCATGAAAAGATAAAACACAGTACTACACTTCTCATGAAGGGCTCAGAATCAAATTCCATCATTAACCAATTTAAAACGGTCTTGCAAGTTACTGCCCTGTTCAGCAGTCCATGACCTAACTTCAGTCCAATCTTTGAAACATCACAAGTCCCAATTCTGTTATCTAAAAATAGCATGCTATATATCATTTTCAAGATAATCACTTCCTCTACCATTATTCAGAAGGTCACTCAACCCAATTCAATTCACAGAAATTGCTAAAATTACTTCTAGTCAGAATGTGCACCAAAACTGACATTTCAACTAGGTTTCACTCAATGCATTAAGACAGCCACTGGTCATCAGTCCATATCTCCTCATATACACATCGAAAAATTGCAAAATCAGAGGAAATGGAAAGATCATTTAATAGGCTTCAACTTTCATTTAGACCATTTTCTCTAACTCCTTCTCAATTAATTTAGAAAAATTAACAAAACTCCAGGATATGATTTCGGATACTATTCATTCCAGTCAATGGCAGTAACTTTCCAAGCCAAATTTCACCCTCTTAAAATTAGAATTGGCCAACACCTATTTCACACAAAAATGTAGCTAACATCCCAAAGTTTCAGTGGCCACAAACCTTGCCTCATTTGCATAACCACACAATGAGTTATGCTCAAAACAGTGCAGTAGGTCAAGAACCAATTTTCCAGCTTTCATCATTAACTTACATACTATCACTTCTAACACCAATTCCACATGCATAAGCATCCTAATAACACAAGAATTAGGCCAATAGGTCATCAAGACCTTCATGTCAATATATATCCATAAATTACAGTAACTATTTTCATTCATTTTCTTATGAATTCATGCATTAAAACCATAAGGAAAACATAAACATAAACATCATCTTACCTAAAGTTTCCAACTCCACCTCTTTAAGCCTTTAATTTTCCAACTACCTTACTTCTTTACTTCTTTTTCCCTCCTATGCATGGTGATCTTCAAGGTAAGAAGGTAGCTTGGATGCATGAAAGTGAGCTCTTAAGTTGGAGGAAGATAACACTTAACTAGAGCAAAATGGAAATTTGGATGGAGAGGCCAAGATGAAGTGAGTTTTCGGATGGGTGAGTGAAAAAAAACAATAATACTTGAACTTTCCTTCTTTAAATGGGATGTAGCCGAGACACAAAGAGAAGAAGAGGATAAAAGCATTTAATTAGGCATTAAAGAAGGGAAAAGGTGGCAAAAGGCCATTAGGCCAAATGTAGAAGCAAAGTCAAAGAAGGGTCTTTGATACAAATTAATCCAATTCACAATAAATCTCCACCCAAATTTCGATTCTTACTAATTTTAAGGGTCCCTTTATGGGTCCTACCAAGATATGCAAGAGTTTAATACCAAATAACAGTAGAAAATCAACCGGTTCGCCATTTGGCGATTTTTTTCCGGTCCGGCAATTTCCAGGAATTTCCTCGAATCATTTTTTTGAAAATTACCTAAATTGCCCAAAATTGTAAAACATATAACAGTCCACTCCTAATAATTTTTCAAACACGAAAACCACATTTTCCATAACAAAAATACATTTAGGCCATTTACCGGCGATTTTGTCGGTCAGGAAATTTTCTCCGGAAAATTCTAAAAAAATTCCTAAAAAATTCTTTAAAATATAAAACACACTCTGGATCAGTCAAAATAATTTTCCAACCCTTTAACCATGTTAATCCCAAAAAAATTGCATTAGGCCCAATTACCGGGAATTATCATGAATGCATGTACAGTAATTCCATGTGCACAATTGATACTGTATAGCAATCCTATTATGCATAGACAGTACTAATTATTCCCTATCAATCCCATCCTATGACAAATTTCCTATTTTACCCTTCCAGTAGGGGGTGGGATGTTACAATTCCCCCCTCCTTATAAAAATTTCGTCCTCGAAATTCTCAGTCAACGGTTCAATATGACAGTAATCATATGTTCCTACATGTCCCATACACTTTTCCATTCCATAATTTATTTTCCGAAAGGTCACAGTAACCATATTCAGTCAGTTGTTCCGTCACTTATTTGGCTAACTCTTTATCACTCATCACAGTAAACAGACTCCACAAGGCTGTCAGTTGGCGATCTCACTCTCTTAACTATCTCACTTACCATTTTCAGAGTAGCTATTACCTTTGGTTTCGATGTTATGATTTAGTTCCTTATTTCCGAACCTGTTCACTTATCACGTGTTATCCATCCAGTCTAGGTTACTAATATTACCTTATTCTTACTACCATCCAATACTTTTTTTTTCCAGTAACATACAGACTAATTCATATTCCATTGAGTACATCTTTTCACCTCCTTTATCTCGTCAGGGACGATTCACATTCCTTTGGTACCAATACAATGACATTTAGCTCTATTTCACTATACCTAATGCAGTCATTCTTTATAGTTCATTGTCTCTTTATTTAATTTCAACTCTCTTTAGACAATTTACTATTCTATAGTGTTCACGCACTCTATTCAAATATGCATTTTACTCTGTTTCATTTTTTTCCGATCCTGATCCACTTTAGCTAACCCATGCAGTTTTCCTAAGTCGCTTTCTTTTATTTCACTCATCACGGTCTCAAATCCATTGTGGTTTTTGACTCCCGTTAGACGTTGTGCAGTGTAGCAATGTATTCCTACAATAAATCAGAACTCTATCACACAATCATAATCAAGTATTTTTCCTGATGAACATCCACACCTATAAGCACTTGAATCAATAATCACTTCATTCTATACCCATAGTTATTCAATTTCACTTTTCGCATATGCTTACTAGAATGTCTAGCTTCGACTGTTCACTTTCTTGTTCTATCACTTTTTGTCGGGTACACAAACTTCTTCTATGAATCATTCAGTATCGTTTTTCTGACTTCACTCGCATATTCAGACTCCTTATAGGACTCACCACTATAACTCTTGCACTCTTAACCATTCTTATCTTTATTCAGTCTCTCAATTTCCAAAACCCATAATCTACTTGACATTCTTTGCAAATCCCAATATCTGGAATTAATCTATTGCTTGCAGCCTTCTCTGTTCACTAGTTAGAAATGTTTGTTCGGTTCAGAATTGTCAGTATAGTAGTCATTTATAATCGTCTCTTTCCTCGAATAAACACAGTGTATCCTTATAGGAATTTACAGTCTCCGAGACTTTCAATCGCGATCATGACACCCATACCATTTATCAAAGTCACTTCAATTTATCTAATACCGTTTTAACATTATGTTTCAGTTCAACACACATTGTCCACTCTCCAAAGGTATGCTTATCAGCAGTATCAAATTCGTCAATAATTCATATAGTTCATTTTACTTTTCCTTTTTTCAATTCTTTCAAACACATTCCGTCTATAATCATAGTCACTACCATTTGCTTACTTTGCATCATTCCCTCTTAAACTTTTCCATACATTCCCAAACATCATTCAATTCATTCAGTCCACAATTAATGTATTTGTAACCCCTTTATGAAGATAACACTACATCATTTCATTATCAGTTTCCCTTTAGGACGTCTTGTCTCTATTCATTTTCTCTTTTCAATCGATTTCCTATCATCCACATCGATATATCTATATATAATACCTAATCATCTGTAATTGGACTTCCATCAATTTCCACTTCATTTGAGTATTCCACTTTACAGTTCAGGACTACTTTACAGTTTTTCCTTTCCAATGGAGCTCTATTCGATTCGCTTCACATAGCAATAGGATCACCTCAAATATCATGTTATTGGATATTTTACATTTCCGTACACACAGTACAGATAATCTCAATTTCACTTTTGATTTCGTCCATACTTCTTTTCGTTTGTCCATTAGTCTTGCTACCATCTTTATACTATTCATGAAAGTCTCATCAGCCAATTAGTGTCCCTAATTGTTTTTCAATAGTTTGTAATGTCTTAAAAAGCTCAATTCCACTATACTCACTATCCCAATAAGAACAATTTGGTGCCATAATTAAAAGATCAGAACATTCCTTACACTAAGGTTCTTTACCACTTATTCCGTAATCTACACCTCAGTAGAACTTATTTCATGATTAGGAAACCAATTCGTAACTTATACAATTCAAACTTCCTCAAAACTCCTTTCCGTTTATACTCGTCCTCAAATAAATGACTGATACTAGAATCATTTTTCATTTCCTCTCATACAGGTACATTCAGTCCTCCTATGTCTTACTTTAACCTAATATAAACTTTACACTTATAGCCACTCATAGAAGCACGTATTTAATCATTCACTGATCATCTCCTCCATGATTTCCATGTATCATTCACATACGTTTTATTAATCATGATCAACCTTACTGTCCAATAGATACTCCCAATAGTAATTATTCCCTATCAATCCCATCCTATGACAAATTTCCTATTTTACCCTTACAGTAGGGGGTGGGATGTTACAAAACGATTAAACACTCAACATATTTTATCAATAACTTGCCTACTGTAGCTCTGCTGGTAAAATTATAGAGCAAATTAAGATGCTTCTCAAAAAGTTAGGCATGAAGATGTTTAGTAGTTTTTTGAGTGGGAGGGTCCTAGTTTTTCTTTTAATAGATAAGATGGCCCACCATTTCTTAGTCTGTTACAGATAAAAAAAATAGCCATCGTATAAAGTTTTAAATTTTTAAGTTTTGTTAAATCTATCATCATGAATATATGCATCATGATTTTATTTGAAGTTCCAATATTATTGACTAGTATGCTCATGTTTTAATAATTTATATTTTCAAACATAATCAACCACAAAATTAATCCACTCACTTTACTCTTGATAAATAACAAATTGGAAAACGGATAGAATTTTAATGAATGGAGACTTAACTTTGTCATTGTTCTTTAATATGAACGTATTTCATAGGTATTAACTGAAAATGAGCCTACACCTCTGGGTGGAGATTCAACTCCTGAGCTAGTCCAACAATATAAGCGTTGGTAGAATGTTGACAAGACTATAAAGTGTTATATTCTAGCTTCTGTCAGCAACATGTTGCAAAAACAAATTGCTTGTATAAAAACTGCTAGTGCAATGGTTCATCACCTACATGAGATGTTTGGTGTGAGAACCAGTTCTGCAAAAGTGAAAGCTATCCAAACCTTTCATAATCTTAGATAAAAACTTGGTGAACCGGTGCGGGATTACATACTTAAGGTAATCTTTGTGGTTACTGAGGCTGAGATGCTTAGGGTAGATATGGATGCGGACACATAGATGATTATGATCATCAATACCTTAAACTCTTCTTTTCAGCAGTTTAAGTTGGACTATGAGCTCAACAGCAAGGATTACACCTTGAGTAAGTTGATGAATACCTCCAGAGTATGGAGGAGATATTAAATATCAAGACTCATAGGCCAGAAGCTAATGTAGCATCTTCTTCTTAGCCTAAGGATAAGGGCAAGCCAAAGAAGAAGGATCAAATGAAAAAGAAGGCCCAAAGCCAAACCTATGAAAAAGAAGGCCAAAAAAAAACATCAAGAGAAAGTGTTTCCACTGTGATGAGATGGGCCGCTGGAAAAGAAACTATCCAGTCTACCTTGAATCCCTAAAAAACAAACAAGGTATGGGTTTCCTCAGTTTGTTAGGAACTAGAAATGTGGTAGATTTATTTGATTATTAGATATTAGATTCAGGAGGCACTAACCATGTTTGCAATTCTTTGTAGGGGTTCCAACAAAGAAAAAACTACCTAAAGGCCAGTTTCAAGTCAAGATAGCAGATGGATCCTATTATTCAGTAGAATCAATAGGAGTAGTTATCTTGGACTTTCCTAGTGGTCATAGGTTATACTTGGAGGATGTTTATTACATGCCAATGATTATAAGGAACATGATATCTGTTTTTTTTCTCTAATAAATCTAGTTATTCCTTATATTTTGAAAATGTTGTTTTAATATATGAGAATGAGGATTTTATTTTTGATGCAATAGATAAATAGGGGTTGTTCTTTATAGAACCTATGACAGGCTCACTAAACACCAAAAAATTTATAAAACCAAGACATTCCAATATCTCTAGCATTAATTCAAAATATCTGTGGCACTTAATAATGGGTTATATCAACCAAAAAATACTTGACAGGTTAGTAAAGGATAGGATCCTTACGGGCTTGGATAATGATCCATTACCCACATATGAATCTTGTATTGAAGGAAAAATGACTAAGGCCTCATTTCCTATTAAAGAAAACATATTTTAATCGACATTGGACCTAGTACGTACTAATGTTTGTGGGCCCATGAATGTACAAGATAAAGGAGGTTATGAATGCTTCATAACCTTTATAGATGATTACTTTAGACATGGCTATTTGTATTTGATGTACAAAAAGAGTGAATCTTTTGAAAAGTTTAAAGAATTCAAAGCTGAAGCTGAGAAGCACCTAAGCAAGCCATTAAAACAACTTTGATTGGATCGAGGTGGTGAGTGCTTATCTAGAGGGTTCCAACAATATTTAATTGACAATGGAATAGTTTCCAATTTGTCAGCTCCTCGAACACCTCCATAGAATGGTGTAGCTGAGAGGAGAAATGTTGGACCTTGAATTTTTTAATTATTATTGAATTTTTTTGTTTTGTTATTTTTAGAATTGAGCCCATTATTTTAGGAAGCCTAAGTAGAAATTAGAATTTGGAATGGAGTGTTAGAATGAAATTAGTGTATGGTTAAGGTGTTAGATTTAAATGGACTTAAGGAGAGCTAAAGGGCATAAGGGCAAAATTGAGAGAACTAAGCAAGTGAGGGGTAATTTTGGAATAAAAAAACAAAAATGTTATCTTGAATTAGAAGAAGAGAGAAGAATAGTAGAAGTTAGGGAAAATAAGAGAGAAAATTGTGAGAACAGAGAAAGAAGAGAGAAAAATATAGGAGAAGAAAGAAGAAGAAGAAAAATCGTGGGAGAAGCTAGGAAAGAAGAAGAAAACGTGGAAAGAAGAGAAATCAAGCTTGTTAAATGTAGCATCCCACTCCCGCAAGACCCAAACTCGACATCGATGGTGATATCCGAGCCCGTGCCTCACGAGGGTGGTATGCTAGAGTACTCAATTACAGTCCGAAAACTTCATATGACATTTTTATTTTGAAAACAATGGTATGCGCAGAATTCAATAAACGATTTGGGCCCGCTTTAATTTGAAAACAGTTTCAATCACCACACAATTTCAGTCATTAGAAGGCACTCAGCAGTAATTAATCGATTCATGCACAAAAATCCATAGCCAAATTGGGCCCAATGCTATTCCTGAACACTTTCAGTAATCACATTACAAATACAACATTTACCAAATTGGGGCCCTCTGAAATTACAGTACTATTCTGCGGAAATTGCAGAAATACAAATTTACATAAGACAGAACGACACTAATGCAGACGTGAACTGACCCCAACCTCAATCTTTGACTTGCATGCAGTAGGCATACTCCGGTTTGTCTAACGGGGTACTCTTCAAATCCTGAAAAATAGTTGCAAATTTTGGGTGAGTTTTGCGAACTCAGTGAGAAACCATCATCGATGGTTCACTCAACTCATGCATTACGCAAATAGGGTACAGATTATCACGGCAACATTTTCAGAATATCATATAGCAATTTACAGATTTTCACAATAGCATATTCAGAAAGATTACAAACAGTATCACATTGATGCAAGGCATGTTGCCTCTTTCCCAATTCACAAGTCAATTCAATGCATAACTCAGTCATGCATTTCACAGACAATTCACAGATTCTCATACAAGAGCAGAAATTAACATTTCACAGAAATACAATCATTTAACCCTTTTTCCCCAATTCACAGTACAATCAGATGCATATCAATCATTTTCCATTATTTTACATTTTTAAATTCTGTGTTGTGACTAAGCTCCTGTCCTGTCCCAATCTGGCCACATTAATCAGTGAGCCTATGGCTCTAAATTGTACCTTTTCGGGCACATTAAGCGTTGAACATATAGCTCTGAACTGTCCCTTTCGGGCTCATTAAGCGTTGAGCATTTAGCTCTGAATTGTCCCTTTTTGGGCGCATTAAACAGTAAACGCGTCTTAGGGTAGGAGAGCCCTCTGGGTATGCACTACATTCCACGCGTCCATAGGGATAGGAGAGCCCTCTGGGTATGCACTAATCCCTTTCGAGCTCGAGGCTCTCTTTCAGTGATCGAGCTTGTAGCTCTCAGTGACAGCTCCAGTCATAACAGTTATTAGTGAACTTGTACAGAATTCGATTATCATAATCTTATGATATCACATTTCAATCAGAATCAATTTATTCAAACAACCGATTCATTCCCAATTATTCACAAAAATTCGCAGTTACAGTCTATCACATGGGAAACATATAAGTTTCTCAATCACAGGCAATTAACACTTAAATGTCAAATTCCCATTCCTTCGGTCCGGTATTTCAGTCATACACAATTTTCACATATCCATCATTTCATTCTCAATTACACATCATCACACATTTACAAATTATCACATTGAAGCATGACAAATTTCACTTTCACAAACAGTTTGCACTTCAATGCCAAACTCACAATTCCTCAGACCTATGCCAAACTCACAATTCCTCAGACCTTCGGTCCGGGATCTCAAACATAACAATTCACATATACCCATCATCATATTCCACCAAATTCTAAGCACAAAATATTTAACAAATCAAGGATTGAGGAACCAACTAGGTTACTCACCTGTAACTTCCGAGCGACTGCCTGGAAGTCCCAGTAATATCTGTGGAATATCGTTCCAACGGTGCCTCTATAACAGTCAAATAATTTCCCATTACTAAATGCACAATCAGAAAGGTTCACAAATGCACATGCTGAAATGCAAAAATGTACAATACGTATTAGAGACATTTTCAGAGCTATATCCCAATTTCACTTTCTTTTGCCTCAAAACCAACTTTTCATTCTATAAACACTATCCCATTTAGACAATACCTTTATTCTCAAAGAAGACCTCAATGCCAAAATTAGTATTCAATTGGTCAAACTCACCCATTATGCTAAGTTTCTAAAAACCCAAAAGCATTTCATTTATTTTCAGAAGTCCCCAAATTATATTCCAATTATCATGAAACAACACTTAGGTTGAAATAGAACCTATTCTCAACTTTCATTCAATATTAGAGATCTTACTAATTTAAATTCAAACTTCTTTCTTCACATCAATTGTAGACCTCTTTCTCTAGTTCATAACGAATCAAACATCACTTCATTTGGATGTCTACATCTTCAGTTGTGACTCAAAAACTAAACTAACTTAGTTAAGAAAAACCAGTCTCGCCGCGGTGTCAAAGAGCAGCTCGTCGCGACGCTAGAAGGGAGTTCGCCACGGCGTGGAATTTTGGAGTTCGCCACGACGAATTTCTTCACACTCGCCGCGGTGAGGCCTTTACGCACGCCACGACGAGAACATTAATTTTCACCGCATCATGGCGCAGGTACGCTGCGACGTGCGGGATTCCAGATCGTCTTCTCCGATAATTTTTTTCACTCTTTTCTCTTTCAAAACAGCCATAACTCAACCTCAAACACTACAATCTTTAACATTTAACCCATTAATGCATTTAACTAACAAGTAGACAACATTAAAACAATTTACTTACCAAATCAAGCTCTCACTCTAAAACTCCCAAAAATCTTCCTCAATTTGTTACCCCTCTCTAAAACCCATGGCCATCTCCCAAAATCTCACAAATCTTCATCTTCTCTTTAGGGCTTAAGGCTAGATCTTGCACAAGGAGAAGAACCAAGCAAGAATCGTGTAGGAGGAAGAACAAGAATCAATCGATGGAGAAGGATCAAGCCCTAAGTGGAGGAGAAAGTTCACTGCTAAAGGATTTCGGTAACTTTCAAAGGAAAGGCCAAAGACTTAGGGCATTAATGTTAATCACATAAACCTTCATCAATAGAAACATGCCACATGTCATTTTCCTCACAATACATTTAAATCTCTTTCTCGTTTCACAATTTATTTCCAGTCCAATTCGTCTCCAAATTTTAATGGCTCGACATATTAATTTTTAAAACCATATACCTAATTTTCCATGGCCAATGGACAGTTATTTCAGTACTATACAATCAATCAGTTTGTCACTCGAAAAATTTCCGGTCCGGATATTTTCTCCCAATTTTTCCAGAAACATTTTGAAGAGTCACTAACAATTGATAACCACTCCTAGAACAATTCAATTCAGATTTTCAAACACAATTTTCTCAAAATTCACAAACAAATCAGATTCACACATAAATACCGGGAAATGTCATGAATGCATATACCTATATGTGCATGTGCAAAATCTCACTCCTCTAAAATTAGAGGCCAAATGTATGCTCATATCAAAATATGCAATAACCTACTAGCTCATCCCAATTTACCAATTTACCCTTCCCATCGGCGATAGGATGTTACAATTCTCCGCTTCTAACAAAAAAATTTTCCTCGAAATTTCATATACGAAAGATCACGAAGGTAGGGGAATTGTTTCATTCATTCATATTCTGTTTCCCACTTATTTCACTACATGACTAATTTCAGCCAATTAACTGAAATCAATACAATCAATCACCCCTTTACCTTCCTCAAACTCTACATTGTCTTAACTGATTCCTCATGATTACTCACAATTCTTCACTTTCGGTATCAATAACACATTTATCGGATCATAACAATATTTTATAATCCTGTCCATGCAACACTTTGTGAATCCGAAACATCTCTTTTAGGTTTTAGACTGAATTACCAATCCATAGTTCTATTCACAGCACAGTCACATAGAGGCCAATTAATAACGAATTTAGTTTCCCCTATTTACACCTTTATTTCCAACTAAATGCATTTTGACCGAGGCGATACACTTCGAAGTATTTCATTCATCGCTTACTAGATTACATCTCTTTAGTGATAAAATGCTAATCTCGTAAGATTCCATAACCTTAATATTAATCAACTCGACTCAATGTCATTAACTTGTATTACTTAACCCCTATTACAGAGTCATTTCACTTATCAATATTATCTCAAATCAATCATGGCCTTCGACTATTTTTAGGCCCTGTTCACTTTAATATAGGGGTGAACAACTCCTTTTTGGCTGTAAGACCCCTTATACACTATTCGAATGGTGTCACCAAAATAACAATTGTCATGCCCACAATAAATCTGAACTATACATCAATCTCATATCCCAATGAACTCCCAAAAATATCAGTTTTACATTTGTCTCTAGCAGTCCAGTCTATTGGTTATTCACACATATAATCATTCGATTTTACATTCTAAACTTTCAATTACTCTTTCAAAATACTCTTACTAGAACATAAAGCTTCGATTGTTCCTTGTGTTTTCTCTAACAGTTTCTTTAGTGGGTAATACACAAACTTCTTAATCCAGTCATAAATATCATTCTCTCAAAAGCTGAATTCATTTTTGATTCCTCCATAAGGTTCGCAAATTCTAAATTCTCAATTTGGGTTTTGCCATTCCTTTTTATACACACCTGATTTGGACATCCAATAGCTAATAATACTTTCTTTTTGTCCCATGAAAGCTCGACACTTTGCACTCAGTCTTACACTAGGTTTAATAACCTTATTGCCCAAATTGTGATCTTCTGTCATTGAATTTTCTATTCAATACATTATATTGCATCACGAGCTAAATCTTGAAACACTCAATTGCATAATCCTTTTTAATTATTTCAAATTCCCAAAATATCTTAACCGTTATCGATTTGCATATTCATAGATATATCCAAAGATGTTCCTGTACGAATAATGTCTCCAAACTTTCAAAGCAATACTCAGTACAACAAATTCAAATCATCAATCACAATGCAGCCCATGAGGTTATACTAGTCCCCATGTACATAAAACCACTCTACACTATATCAACAGATTGCATCATAACCTTTACTGGGATACTTCATTAAATATTGTAAAATCTCCAAATTTCTCTTTTTACAATCATCAGTCATACAATTCACACGTTGAACTTACAGCTAGTTCTAAATAACTCCAAATCCTGTATATATATCCTTTGCAATTTCGCATTTTATCATCACCTCTATCGTCATTTAAGTCTTCCAATGTGCCATGTTCGAATACTAATTCATCCATAATTTAATGATCATAATCACTATCCCAATTAAACCCAATTGAGACACTTTACTCTTCAATAGTATAATACTGTCAGGGGCATTATTATCTCAGACAATTACAACCCAAAACTCCTTATACCCATTATTGATTTTCATAACTCTTTAAGCATTTGATCTCCACATTGAGGAAAAATTCTTTTATGATTTTCTTAGTTTCATAATGACATGTTCTGACGTCTGTTCCTTTACACTAGTTTCTCCACATAATTCAATTTATTGCCATTTTTACAACTTGGGTTGATAACATATTCATCATATGAATTTTGTACTTCCTGAACATATTTACACAAAATATTCGTGAATTGATATTCTACTCATATTCGCAACTAATGTCTCCTTAATGTTCAAAAATCCTAGTACATAGTCGGATTCTTTACATTAACATAGTGCATACTTCTCAGTGGCAGATTCTATCTCTTACGCTTGAGTCTCCGCTAGGATAAGGACTCCCATAATAACTTTTTATTCATTTCAAATTTATCTCAGATTTGTCCTTTCATTGATATTTCTTTCAATTGAATCATCTGATCGACTTAACACAATTCAGGAATGTATAAGGGGTCTTACTGCCAAAAAGGAGTCGTGATCCCTATATTATGTGATCAAGGTAATAAAGTGATAGGCTAAGTAAAAGAAGATAGTGTCATTGTGTTGAATTGATTTACACTGAGGTTATAAATCTCATGAGATTTGTGGTTTGATAATAACGAAATCTGATATGTAATAAATGAAATATTTTGAAGGGCATGGCCTTAGTCAAAATGTACTTAGATGGAAATAAAGGTGTAGATAAGGGAAATTGAATTCGTGAGGAGTGACCTCTATGCGACTGTGGTGTGAATAGCATTATGGACTGGTAAGTTAGGCTAAAACCTAAAAGATGATTCGGATTTACAAAGTGTTTCATAGATAGAATTGGAAAATATCCGATATATATGTTATTGATATTGAAGGTGACGAATTACGCGTAAACATGGAAAGTTTGAAAAGTGAAAAAGAGTAATTGATTGTTTTGATCAACGTTCATTGACTGAATTTGGTCGGGTAGTGAAAACAGTGAGAAACAAAGGGTATTAATCAAAAAGACTCCCCTGCCCTCCTGATAAATCATATATGAAATTTCGAGGACGAAATTTTTGTTAGGAGGGGAGAATTGTAACATCTCATCACCGATGGGAAGGGTATGTTGGTAATTTGGGACGGGTTAGGAGTATTAAATTATATCTCGGCATGCACATACAACTTATTGCCTCTATGAATGATGGGTTGTTGCACTTGCACATGGTAAACATGCATTCATGACATTTTTCGGCTTAGGTTTCAAATTGTGATCTTTTGTGAAATTTATGTGGAAGTTGTACTGGAAAAATTATTTGGAGTGCGCCATTGTGTGTTTTACATTTTTAGGGATTTATGGGAATTTTTCTGAAATTTTTGGGGTTCTTGCCGGATAGGAAAATTCAAACCGATTGGTGAGTAAGCTTTTGTGTCTTGAAAGGGATTGCCTAATGGCATGAGATTAGTGAATAAATAATTGTGGAATTATGTTAGTGCCATGATTAGAGATTAAGTGGGATTAGTGCTTAATTAATTGGGATTAACTCATTTTTGACTTTTCCATTCATTAAAAGCCAAGTGTTTCCTTCCATTAATTGATTTTGTCCCATCTTCTTATCTTCCACGACCTTCCTCCTTATTATATTTATAAAATTGGTCTTGGAAAGCTTTGGAAAAGTTCTTCTTCCTTTCCATCCGAAATTTGGTTTCTCTTTCCTTGGAGTGTTCTTTATCTCCTTTGAAATTTTCTTCTACTTATATCATACAAGACATTTCTCCTTGGTTCTTTGCTTACTCTTCTTCACACCAACCAAGTTGAAGCTTTGAGTGAAGAAAATCTTTGGTATGTTTGTGATAGCCGTATGGGAGGTTTGGAAAAGGAAGTTAGTGTGAACTTGAAGAATCAAGGGTATTGGTAGCTTGAACTTGCAACTAGGTAAGAGTTGTTTTGCTTTTTTCTTTTTGGTAGTTAGAAACATGCATGGGGATCATTTGTACATTTATTTGATCATTATAAGGGTAGATGTAAATGGTTTTAAATGTATACTTGTGTATGGATGAATGAATGAATAAGGTTTCCAATGATTTGGCTTGGTTTTGGATTGAGTTTGCAAGGTTAGATGCATGGAAAGAAATGAAAGCTAATTGTGTATGTACTGCCAAATTTTGTGTTAGTATACAAATAATTGTTTTGTTGAGTTTGTGGCTGAATTGGAGGTGTAAATGAATGTATATTAAGGTAGGTAAAGTGATAGAATGGAAGAGGATGAGGTATAGATGAAATCTGGAAAATTGGTGTTTAACCTATTGAAATGTTTTGATCATAACTTATTGTGTAGGTGAGCAAATGAGGTGAGGTTTGTGCCCACTGAAACTTTGGGATGTTGGCTTCAAATTTGTGTGAAATAGGTGATGTTAAATTGTAATGTGAGAGGGTCGAAATTTTGCATGGGAAGTTACTGTTTTATTGCCTATGAACAGTAACCGAAACCATAATCTATGAGTTTTACTGATTTTTATAAATTAATTGATATAGAATTAGGGGCAATGGTCTTCATGAAAGTTGAAGCCTATTAAGTTATATTTCCATTGCCACTGATTTTGCAGTTTTCGATATGTATAGTAGGAGTTATGGACTGATAATTATTGACAGTTTTATGAATTGAGTGAAACCTAGCTGGATTAGCAAATTTGGTGTACATTCTGTTTTGCGTAATTTTAGTAATTTTGTGAACTGAACTGGTTTTAGGGATCTACTGAAGAGTTTTAGATGACACATTGATCTTGAAATTGGTATATGGAATGTAATTTTGGAAATCAGATGTGGGAGATATGGAATTTCAAAATCTGAACTTGCATTGTGATGTTAAGTACTGATTAGGTCAGTAACTTGCATAACAGATTTGAAATTGTTAGAAATCGAATTAGAGATTGAGTTCTTCATGAAACTTGAAGTTTGAGGAGTTATCTTTCAGGGATATAAAGTTTGGATTTTTCTGACTTGTGTACAGGGAGTTATGCTTATTATAAGTTTACTGCTCAGATTGAATGGTTTCAGAGACAGTAACATTGAGTGAATTAATTGACTGGTTTAGCAATGGAATTTGATTTTGGGTTGGTTATGACAGTTGTAGATGACATTATGAACTTATTGAGCATATTTATGTGGTAATTTTGGCTGAAGAATTTCAGAGTTGTGGAATTTGCAATGTACTGTTCTGTTTTATGGGATTGGAGTAGGTAGTAGTTTTGAAGGATTTTGACACCCTTAGGGGTGAAATAAATTGTTATGGTCTTCTTGAGAAGAGTAGAGGGTTTTATGATCTTTCCAACAAGATAAGATTTGTATTTTCTGAATTGGGTGGTAAGAGATTTGAGTGTTGAAAATTTGGATTGGAATGAAAAAAAAACAAAAAAGGAAATGAGGCGAGGTGGAACCTAAATGGGTCCTGAGGCGACGTCTCGCCTACGGTGAGGCGAGCTTCGATTGGAGCCGTCGCTAGGCGACGCGTCGCCCTAGCGACGGAGCTGGCGATGCCGGCCTCGCTGGCATGAGATTTCTCGCCCATGAGGCTGGTATATATATATATATAGTATTTTATTTTATTATTTTGGCTTTAAGTGACTGATTGCTTCTCTTGTCAATTTCTTTTCCGTCCGACGTCCGATTGACCTGATTCTTGAGGCATCGGATTCGTATCATATTTAATTTCATTTTGTGATAATTTGGGAATTTTTGGACGGGAAATTGAAGTAGCCCCGGGTAATTGTTCTATGGTCACTGTTTTATTTATTTTTGGACCGATCGAGGTCCGAATTGAGCACTGTCAGTGGCTATAGTTTTCTAATTTTAGATGGAAATTTTATGACGGGAAAAATTTGAATTTAGGGCTGGAAATCTCATGAACATGCATTATACACTTACATGTGCATTATACTAATTCGGATTGGATAATTAGTGATCGGATTCCTCTCTGTTTGTTATAGAGGTACATTTGGAGCGTCGATCTACCGACATTACTGAAACTTCCAAATGTTAGCTCGGAAGTACAGGTGAGTAACCTAGTTGGTTCCTCAACCTTTATGTGTTTAAGTTTTTGCAATTATGCCATGTGGAGATAATGGAGGGTTTATGTGTGTTTGAATTTGATTGATTTCGGACCAAAGGTGTCTGAAATATTTGGAATGAGATAACGAAGTGCTACTTGTGAGTGCTTGTTTGTAAATGTTATATTGGAGATCTCGGACCAGAGGTCCGAGAAATGGGAAATTGATATTGAAGTGTTAATTATCATTTCGTTTGATACATTGGATGGGATTGTAAATGTGATATAGTAGGATGCAATAAATTGGAAATGTAGATAATTGAAATCTGGGACGAAAGTCAGAAGAATTGGCAAATAGTAATGATATGTAAATGGAAATTGGAATATGTACATTGCATGCATAAACATAAATGTGTGATCGGATAAAAGCGGTTGTGACGGAGCGACATTTGTATCGGGGCATATCACGCCTAACGATGTGAGAGCTTTCAGCTCAACGCACAGACCTCGGGTCAGCGTATTGAGCCGCAGCTCGATGTATCGAGGCTTCAAGCCCATGTTTTCGAGCCACGGCTCAACGCAATGTGCCCGTTCTTGGGACAGTTTCAGTATACAGTCACAACAACGAAATGAAAATGGAACAGTGTCACATGCGCATTGCATATATATATATGACTGTAAATGACTGGAAGATGTAAATGATGAAATTGTATGTGTATATGAAATTGGAACTGAAATGTGATAATATGTGATATTACTTGTTAATGCTACCGTGTGCTAATATGATTGGTGAATGCATGAGTTGAGTGAACCATCGATGATGGTTTCTCACCGAGTTATAAAACTCACCCAAAATTTGCATCTATTTTCAGGACTTAGAAGAATACCCGTTAGCAAGCAGGCGTATGACATCTATTTGTTGAAGAAGCGGAGAAGTGGTCGGGATCGATTCGCGTCATCTTAGTGTTTCTATTATTGGACTTTTGTATTACTAATTTGGACAAGTTGTAAAGTCAATTGACCGAAATAAATTGTAAATATAAAAAGTGGGCCCAAGGCCATTGAATTGATTATACAAATTGCTTTCCGCGTTAATGATAATATGTGTGCGATTGTGTAAAAAAAAAGTGTTATACTGAGTTTTGTTACTGAGTGATGTAGCACGCCACCCTCGCGGGGCACGGACCTGGATATCATCGTCGATGTCGGGTTCGGGTCTTGCGGGAGTGAGGTGTTACACTTACGCTAAGGACACCTTTATCTCATTTAATTTTTTATAACGCTTCCCTTTTCGCACCTGCCCTCGTTCGTGAGGATTAATCTCAATTTATTCTCAATTGATCACTATAAGCACTTTCACTTCTTATTCTATCTCATATTGAACTTTAAACTATAAAAACTATGGCTAGCAATTATCCACTAACTCACTAGTCATGGTGCTCCCATTATCAGATGTGCGTTCACATAGGCAAATCAACTGAACCTTGACAACTATTTTATCAAACCCATGTATGTTCCCAATTAAATCAAAATCATAGATGTATACTCATTCTTGATTTCCCACTAACATATTATGACTTTAAGTCATAAACCCTTATTCATAAACTCTCATCACAGTAATCAAACCCAATTGTAGCCTCTCTAGATCATAGAATATTTTATTGTCATCCACTTTATAGACTTGAAATCTTTCCATTTCTAACATATCTCTATTTTCTTCTATCAATCGACAACTATATATTCATATATATCCCACATTTAAGGATATACCCCTGTATAACACTGATGATGTGTTTCATAGTATATCCACCACTCTCGTTTATCACAATCTGGCATATCATCATTTTCCTCACTATTTCTAACCACTTAAACAATTGATACATGCTCAAGCATGTGACTCATATGCTAGACTGGAGATCAGTTGTCACTGTCTGCCGTCACATGACTTAAATGCATGTAACTTGACCCATAGTTCAAAAACAACCCATATAAGATAGTACTTCTGGGCTCTGATACCACAAATGTAGCATCCCACTCCCGCAAGACCCAAACTCGACATCGAGGGTGATATCCGAGCCCGTGTCTCACGAGGGTGATATGCTAGAGCACTCAATTACAGTCCGAAAACTCCATATGACATTTTTATTTTGAAAACAATGGTATGCGCGGAATTTAATAAACTATTTGGGCCCACTTTAATTTAAAAACAGTTTCGATCACCACACAATTTCAGTCATTAGAAGGCACTCAGCAGTAATTAATCGATTCATGCATAAAAATCCATAGCCAAATTGGGCCCAATGCTATTCCTGAACACTTTCAGTAATCACATTACAAATACAACATTTACCAAATTGGGGCCCTCTGAAATTACAAGTACTTCTCATGGAAATTGCGAAATACAAATTTACACAAGATGAGCGACACTAATGCAGACGTGAACTGATCCCAACCTCAATCTCTGACTTGCATGCAGTAGGCATACTCCCGTTTGTCTAACGGGGTACTCTTCAAATCCTGAAAAATAGTTGCAAATTTTAGGTGAATTTTGCGAACTCAGTGAGAAACCATCATCGATGGTTCACTCAACTCATGCATTATGCAAATAACGTACAGATTATCACGGTAACATTTTCAGAATATCATATAGCAATTTACATATTTTCACAATAGCATATTCAGAAAGATTACAAACAGTATCACATTGATGCAAGGCATGTTGCCTCTTTCCTAATTCATAAGTCAATTCAATGCATAACTCAATCATGCATTTCACAGACAATTCACAGATTCCCATACAATAGCAGAAATCAGCATTTCACAGAAATACAATCATTTAACCCTTTTTCCCCAATTCACAGTACAATCATATGCATATCAATCATTTTCCATTATTTTACATTTTTAAATTCTGTGTTGTGACTAAGCTCCTGTCCTGTCCCAATCTGGCCACATTAATCAGTGAGCCTGTGGCTCTAAATTGTACCTTTTCGGGCACATTAAGCGTTGAACATATAGCTCTGAACTGTCCCTTTTGGGCTCATTAAGCGTTGAGCATTTAGCTCTGAATTGTCCCTTTTTGGGCGCATTAAACAGTAAACGCGTCTTAGGGTAGGAGAGCCCTCTGGGTATGCACTACATTCCACGCGTCCATAGGGATAGGAGAGCCCTCTAGGTATGCACTAATCCCTTTTGAGCTCGAGGCTCTCTTTCAGTGATCGAGCTTGTAGCTCTCGGTGGCAGCTCCAGTCACAACCGTTATTAGTGAACTTGTACAGAATTCGATTATCATAATCTTATGATATCACATTTCAATCAGAATCAATTTATTCAAACCACCGATTCATTCCCAATTATTCACAAAAATTCGCAGTTACAGTCTATCACATGGGAAACATATAAGTTTCTCAATCACAGGCAATTAACACTTAAATGTCAAATTCCCATTCCTTCGGACCTTCGGTCCGGTATTTCAATCATACACAATTTTCACATATCCATCATTTCATTCTCAATTACACATCATCACACATTTACAAATTATCACATTGAAGCATGACAAATTTCACTTTCACAAACAGTTTGCACTTCAATGCCAAAACTCACAATTCCTCAGACCTTCGGTCCGGGATCTCAAACATAACAATTCACATATACCCATCATCATATTCCACCAAATTCTAAGCACAAAATATTTAACAAATCAAGGATTGAGGAACCAACTAGGTTACTCACCTGTAACTTCCGAGCGACTACCTGAAAGTCCCAGCAATATCCGTGGAATGTCGTTCTAACGGTGCCTCTATAACAGTCAAATAATTTCCCATTACTAAATGCACAATCAGAAAGGTTCACAAATGCACATGCTGAAATGCAAAAATGTACAATGCGTATTCGAGACATTCCCGGAGCTATATCCCAATTTCACTTTCTTTTACCTCAAAACCAAATTTTCATTCTATAAACACTATCCCATTTAGACAATACCCTTATTCTCAAAGAAGACCTCAAAGCCAAAATTAGTATTCAATTGGTCAAACTCACCCATTATGCTAAGTTTCTAAAAACCCAAAAGCATTTCATTTATTTTCAGAAGTCCCCAAATTATACTCCAATTATCATGAAACAACACTTAGGTTGAAATAGAACCTATTCTCAACTTTCATTCAATATTAGAGATCTTACTAATTTAAATTCAAACTTCTTTCTTTACATCAATTGTAGACCTCTTTCTCTAGTTCATAACGAATCAAACATCACTTCATTTGGAGGTCTACATCTTCAGTTGTGACTTAAAAACTAAACTAACTCAGTTCAGAAAAACCAGGAGCAGCTCGCCGCGACGTCAGAAGGGAGCTCGCCGCGATGTGGAATTTCGGAGCTCGCCGCGGCGAATTCCTTCAAGCTCGCCGTGGCGAGTAAATCAGATCTCGTCGTGGCGAGGCCCTTATGTACGCCGTGGCGAGAACATTAATTCTCACCGCGTTGTGGCGCAGGTACGTCGCGACGTGCGGGATTCCAGATCGTCTTCTTCGATAATTTTTTCACTCTTTTCTCTTTCAAAACAGTCATAACTCAACCTCAAACACTACAATCTTTAACATTTAACCCATCAATGCATTTAACTAACAAATAGACAACATTAAAACAATTTACTTACCAAATCAAGCTCTCACTCTAAAACTCCCAAAAATCTTCCTCAACTTGTTACCCCTCTCTAAAACCCACGGCCATCTCCCAAAATCTCACAAATCTTCATCTTCTCTTTAGGGCTTAAGGCTAGATCTTGCACAAGGAGAAGAAGCAAGCAAGAATCGTGTAGGAGGAAGAACAAGAATGAATCGATGGAGAAGGATCAAGCCCTAGGTGGAGGAGAAAATTCACTGCTAAAGGATTTCGGTAACTTTCAAAGGAAAGGCCAAAGACTTAGGGCATTAATGTTAATCACATAAACCTTCATCAATAGAAACATGCCACATGTAACATCCTATCACCGATGGGAAGGGTATTTTAGTAAATTGGGACGGGTTAGGAGTATTGAATTATAACTCGGCATGAACATACATCATATAGCCTCTATAACTGATGATTGTTTTGCACATGCACATGGTATACATGCATTCATGACATTTCCGGCATAAGTGTCTAATTGTGATCTTTTGTGAAATTTTTGTGAAAGTTGTATTTGAAAAATTTTTTGGAGTGCGCCATTGAGTGTTTTACATTTTTAGGAATTTATGAGAATTTTTTTGAAATTTTTCGGGGTTCTTGGCCCGGATTGGAAAATTTCAACTGACTGACTGAGTGAGCTTTTTGTACTAAAAAGGATTGCCTAATGACATGACATTATTGGATAAATGATGTTAGGGAATTATTCTAGAGCCATGATTAGAGATTAAGTGGGATTAATGCTCTTTATGAAATAGGATTAACTTATATGAGAGTTGGGATTAAATTATGTTAATTAACTTATTGTCTTTTCTCCCTAAGTGCCAAGTGTCCCTTTTTCATTTATTAGCTTTGTCTTTATGAGTCATCATCTACGACTTCCTCTTTAGCTTTTTAAGTAAATGAATCTCTTGGAAAGCCTTATTCTTCATTCATCCGTAGTCATTGTCTTCCTCCTCCTTCGAATTTTTCTTCTACTTATCTCATACAAGAAATTTCTCCTTGGTTCCTTGCTTGCTCATCATCACACACAAACCAAGTTGAAGCCTTGAATTGATGAGAGTCTTTGTGATGCTTGTGAAGGCCGTAGGTGAGGTAGTAAGTTAGGAAGTTGTGGAGAGTTGAAAAGCCTTGGAGAATTGGAGAGTTGCAACTTGTTTGGTGAGTATTGATGTTTGCTCTCCTTCTTTTGGTAGTTAGAAGCATTCATGGGAAGTACTTGTGCACTTATTTCATGATGATAAGGGTAGGGTTGAATGGGTTTAAATGTATGCTTGTGTATGGATGAGTGAATGAATATGGTTTTTATTGATTTTGGCTTGGTTTTAGATTGAGTTTAGAAAGGCTAGATGAATGGCAAATAATTGTGTGGTTGCTGCCAAAGTTTGTTAATTATACAAATAAATGCTGTGATGAGCTTGTAGCTGAATTGGAGGTGTAAATGAATGTATATTGATGTAGGTAAAGTGTTAGAATGGAAGAGGAAGAGGTAAAGATGAAATCTGAAAAATTTGGTGTTTAACCTATTGAAATGTTTTGAGCATAACTAATTGTGTAGGTGAGCAAATGAGGTGAGGTTTGTGCCCAATTAAACTTTGGGATGTTGGCTAAATTTTTGCGTGAAATAGGTTTTGTCCAATTTTAGATTTAAGAGGTTGCAATATGGCTTGGAAAGTTACTGCTATTGACTGGAATGAATAGTACCCGAAACCATAACCTAGAGTTTTGCTAATTGTTTTAAATTAATTGAGAAGGAATTAGAACAAATGGACTAAATGAAAGTTGAAGCCTATTAAGTTATCTTTCCAATGCCACTGATTTTTCAATTTTTCGATATGTATATTAGGAGTTATGGACTGATGACTATTGACTGTTTTCATGCATTGAATGAAACCTTGCTGGATTGGCAGATTTTTTGTACATTCTGATTTGGGGGAATTTTAGTAATTTTTGTGAATTGAATTGGTTCTAGGGATCTACTGAAGAGTTATAAATGACACATTGATCTTGAAAATGATATATGACATGTAATTTTTGGTTGTCAGATTTGAGAGAAATGAATTTGTAAAAACTGACCCTGCATTAGGTTGAGAATTGCTGATCATGGTAGAAACTTGCATAACAGTTTTGAAATTGTTAGAGATCGAATTGGATGTTGAGTTCTTCATGAAAATTGAAGTTTGAGATCTTATCTTTTCAGGGATATAAGGTAGTGAATTTGGTGACATTTTTGCTAAGAGATATACTGTTGTGAAATGTGCTGTTCAGATTGGGAAAATTCTGAGGGCTGATGCTTTGGTGAATTGTTTGACATAGTTAGCAAGTGAATCTGATTTTGGGTTGTTCATGAAAGTTGTAGATAACATTATGAGATTGATGAGCATATTTATTGTATAATTTTTCACTACATAGAATGGAAGTTAATGAATTTCCAATTACTGTTCTGATTCAAGAGGTGAGTGTGTGGGCAGTAGCTTCCATGGGAGTTTTGACACCTTTCGGGGTGAAATTGCTTGTTGGGGTCTTCATGAAATTTGTAGAGAGTTTCATTATCTATCCAACAAGGTATAGTTTGCATTTTTCGGAAATGTGTAGAAAGAGTTATGAGAGATTGAATTTCGGTTAAAAAACAGGAAAAAGAGAAGGAAATAAGGGCTATTAATTGTTGAATTTTGGTTTCTTTCGTGAATAACTTTTCCGTCCGACGTCCGATTGACCTGATTCTTGAGGCATCGGATTCATAAAATATTAAATTTCATTTTCTGCGAGATTCGGGATTTTTGAACGGGAAATTGACGTGGGGCGGGTAAAGTCATTTAATCATTACATTTAATTGGGGACCTATAGAGGTCCAATTGCACCGTCGGCGTCAATAGGTTTTTAATTTTAGGCGGATTTTATGATAGGAAAAAATGGGATTAGGGCCGGAATTCATGAACATGCATATTTCACTTACATGTGCACAAATTGCATATTTAGTGACTCGTTCTTTCTCTGATTCTTATAGAGGCCCAAGTGGAGCGTCGTTCGACCGACGGGGCGAAAACTTCCCGGCATTAGTTCGGAAGTAATAGGTGAGTAACCTAGGTGGTTACCTCAATCTACGTGTTCTTGTGACTTATTTGCCCTACGGTGATTTCTTGGATTTCGTGATATTGATTGTAAATTCTGCTCATTAGAATTCTAGGCTGTTATGTAGCGTCAATTAAACATGTGCACTCATGCACGGATGCATAAGCGATAAAGAATAAATGTGAACCGAGTAGCCATCGATCATCGTCTGCGAGCCTAGAGCTCGAAGGAGATAATTCTCCTAGACAGCGTCTGCGATTCTTGAACACGGCTAAAGCACTCGGTCACAATCTGTAATAAGCGGAAAAGAGTCACATGTGTATTGCATCTTGGGTGAATATTTGACATGGTACTGTTGTATATATGGTAGAAGCGTGTTACATTTCTAGTATTATGTTGTATGCCTATTATTGTGATTGTATTAGCATTGTAATTGTATGATTCTTTGGGTGCATCTTGTATCATGCTTATGTGATGCATGAATTGGGAGAACCATCGATGATGATTTCTCATTGAGTTATAAACTCATCCAAAATTGCAATCTATTTTCAGGCTTAAGTGTGAGCGGATAGCTCCTCGGGAATTTGTAGAGGCATGTCTTGTGGATTGGCGAGAGGCAATGGCTCAAAGGTCGGTCATTTGGGCTTTCTTTTGGAGACTTATAGTTATATCTATTCTTTGTGCATTACTGTATGGTACGTAGTGTACGGTGTTTTGGAACATGTGCAGACTGAAAATACTGACAGTTTGTAAATTTCTGAATTTTGAGTAAATGAAATGAAATCCAGTTTGCTTTTAAAAAGTTGTCAATTTTTTCATACTGCTTTATGATTGTGATGCCATGAGGAGTTAGTGGTAGTTGTCAGTAGTGGTCTCTTATCGTAGGATATGTACCGGAATGACCTACGGGCGTTCCGGTGGGTACTCTATAGTAAGGGGGCGCTACATTAGGTGGTATCAGAGTATGGTTTGGCATCTGTTGGGACTAGTATATAATTAGACATGAATTATTGTGAGAAATGCAGAAACTGATCAGAATTCTTGTTTTGTTCTAGGTCTTACGCATTAGGTGATCGAGTTGGCGACCGGTAACCAAGGATCGATGGGAGCCGATGAGAGTCTTCTATGCCTCGATCTGAGGAGCTACCCCCTAGAGTCCCAGTGAGACGGGAGAGGAGATATGATTTCTTCTTGGCGAAGGTCATGAATTTCTATGGTAGTCTGAGACCCGTGAGGTGAGGATGGTGGAGAGGGCGAGAGAGTCCTCGACCAGATGGACTGCGAACTGATGAGAGGTTCGATTATGCGGTGTCACTTCTGCAGGGCCCAGCATACAAGTGGTGGAAGACTGTGCTAGGCAGTACCACCAGGCCTTGCTTACTGTCATGGGCTGATTTTTTTAGGGCCTTCAGGGACAACTACATGCCCAAGGACTATCTTGACATGAAGATGCAGGAGTTTCTAGAGCTGAAGCAAGGTAGGATGTCGGTGACAGAGTATGAGATGAGGTTCAATGAGCTGATGGACTATGCCACTGTCAAGATCCCGAATGAGGCTGATAAGTGTCGGAGGTTCGAGAACGGCCTCAATACCAAGATTCGTACCCTGTTAGCTCGGTCTGACATGGGTACCTTTATTGAGTTGAGAGCTGCTGCTGTGAGAGTGGAGCAGCTGTTGAGGCAACGACAGGCTGAGATTGGGTCTCGGGGTAAGCGGCCAAGTGACAGTCAGGGCAGCTCTGGCAGGAGCTTTAGTAAGCACCAGGGCAGGACTTTTAGGTCTTCGGGAGGTTCGAGACAGTCTGTTTATGGGCGAGAGGGAGATTGGACGGTGGCGATAATAGTGGCGAGAGGTTGAGGGAGACCCTCGGTGTGCCCGCATTGTGAGAGGAGACACGATGGGGAGTGTTGATGGCTTCTTGGAGCTGCTTGAGATCTGGCTCGATGGAGCACCAGGTTGGGATTGCCCGGCTACACTGGCGTTGATCTCTTGGTAGTGGGCAGTGGGAGTTCCCTCTTGTCTGTGAGTAGAGTGGGTGGATCTAGACAGAGGGGTCGAGGTAGAGGCCGAGGTAGAGCTGAGGGATCCTTTGTGAGGATTGAGGTGAGGCGGCCGACCACAGTCCCAGGCGAGTCTATGCCATGACGAGACAAGAGGCCCAGGATTCCCCTGATGTTGTAGCTGGTATGCTCCTTATTTCTGATATTGAGGCGTTTGCATTGCTGGATCCTGGATCCACGCATTCTTTTATTGCACCTCATATGACATGTAGATTGCATGGGGATAGGGAGTTGTTACAGTATGAGCTAGAGGTGAGTACACCTCTAGGTACTACTCTTGCATTGGGAGAGGTCTGCGGGGATCTTTGGATCCAGATTGATCAGCGGTGTTGAGGCGAACCTTATAGTGTTGCCTCGAGAGAGATTGATGTGATTACGGGGATGGGTAGCTTCGCGCCTGGGGCTATCATGGACTGCTATACCGAGGAGGTTGTATTAGAGTCTCTGGTCACCTAGGCGAGTTAGCGAGCGATGCCGGCTCGGATGATCTCTTTTTGAGTGCCACGAGGTTGATCTGGGGAGGTGTGAGGCATATCGGCTCATGTGGTTGACACGAGTTGCGCGAGGCTTGGGATATTCTGTGGTTAGGGAATTTCAGATGTGTTTCTGATGAGTTCTGGGTTTACTGCCGGATCGGAGCGAGTTCACCATTGACCTCGTTCAGTCTTGCTCCTATATCTATTCTTCCTTATAGGATGGCTTTGTGGGCGAGGGAGCTTAAGGCTCATTGCGGGAGTTATTGGAGAAGGGTTTTATCAGGCCTAGTGTTTCACCATGGGGAGCTCCAGTGTTGTTTGTGAAGAAAAAGGATGGGACTTTGAGGCTGTGCATTGATTACTGAGCGGTGAATCGGGTGTGATGAAGAATAAGTATCCATTGCCTAGCATCGATAACTTATTTGATCAGTTGCAGGGAGCTCAGGTATTCACTAAACTGGATTTGAGATAAGGGTACTATCAGCTGAAGATAACAGAGGCTGATGTGCCTAAGAGTGCATTCAGGAGTAGGTATGGGCATTTCAAGTTCCTAGTGATGCCGTTTGGGTTGACTAATGCCCCGGCAGCCTTCATGGCCTTGATAAATAAGGTATTTCAGCCCTACCTGGATCAGTTTGTTATTGTATTCATTGATGACATTTTGGTATACTCGAGGACTAGACAGGATCATGCTGAACACTTAAGGATTATCTTATAGACTATGAGAGAGAGACAGTTGTATGCCAAATTCAGTAAGTGTGAATTTTGGTGGATCGAGTGATCTTTTGGGGCACATAGTATTTGGAGAGGTATCTGAGTTGATCTAGTAAGATTGAGCGATCTTGTAGTAGGAGGCTCCTAGGAATGTGTTAGAGATTCGGAGTTTCCTAGGATTAGCAGGTTACTACCGGAGGTTTGTCGAGGGTTTTCATTGATCTCACCCCTCGACAAAGCTTTTGAGGAAAATGTACCGTTAGATGGGTGAGGAGTGTCGGAAGAGCTTTGAGGAGCTCAAACATCGGTTGACTCTTGCCGGTGTTAGCTATTCCATCCGGGACGGGAGGATTTGAGGTTTCTGATGATGCATCGCATCGAGGATTGGGTGTGTTACGATGCGGCATGGGAGAGTGATTGCATATGCTTGAGGCAGTTAAGAGCTCATGAGGTAAACTATCCGAAGGCATGATTTGGAGTTAGGCTGCGGTGGTTTTGCCCTCAAGATTTGGAGACATTATCTTTATGGTGAGACATTCCAGATCTTTACTGGTCATAAGAGTCTGAGGTATTTACTAAGCCAGAGAGAGTTGAATTTGAGACAGAGGAGATGACTTGAGTTACAGAAGCACTATGATTGCACTATTGAATATCACCCTAGGAAAGCCAATGTAGTGGCAGATGCTCTGAGTCGGAGGTTGCATACGAGTACAGCTCAGATGCAGACAATGAGGTTGCCTAATTTGATCCAGTTGAGAGCCTTGAATGTACAGTTGAATCTGGAGTAAGATGGAGTCTTATTGGCTACTTTGAAACTGAGACCGATGCTACTGGACAGGATCAGGAGAGTTTAGGACAAGGATCCTGTTATGGTGAGACTGATTGAGAAAGTAAAAGTTGATTCGAGTTCTGAGTTTGACTTGAGAGATGAGACTTTGTGGTTGAGACAGAGGCTTTGTGTGCCTGATGTAGATGACTTGAGGCGAGAGATATTGGAGGAGGCTCATATGGCCGTATATGCTATGCATCCTGGTACTACCAAGATGTATAACACTCTTAAGCAACATTTCTGGTGGCCTAGCATGATGAAGCAGGTAGCTGAGTATGTTTCCAGATGTATGACGTGCTAGCAGGTTAAGGCTGAGCACCAAGCTCCTGTTGGAACCCGATCCGTAGCCCGGACCCCAACCGCTTATAACTTAACACTCTTACTCTTGCTTAAAATACCATATCTACTGGGCCCGTTTCCAGAGCCCAAAATCCGGAGTCCTGAAACCCTGTGCGTATTACCTTGCAAGATCATTAGCTGTAACTCTACATTCGTGACGAGTGCACACTATGTAAACACCAAAATCATAGGTTGACTTATCCATAAGAGTTGTAGCTTTATGTCTCAAGTTCGTTTCGCAACAAGAATCACCTCAAACGGAGTTGTATAACTCAAGATATGCTTAAAACGCCTAAAAGAGCTCATACTCCAAATATGATCTCCAAACCGACCTCTTACTTGTTTTAATGCAAACTTTTGAAATTTGAATCCAAATGATACCAATTTTTGTGAAAAGAAATATATATGTCTTAGGAATCTAATGGTTCAAGCGTCGCCTCAATTCGAGGTCAGATGAGGAATTTATACCCAAAAGAATCAAGTATGTTCACATCCTAAATCAGTTTGAAACTCTTTTGACGCGATCATAATAACTTTTGATATATAAATAGGATTTCTTTCGTTTTTGTCCCATTAGAAAGTAGACATCTAGATCTACAACTTTTATGAATACCACAAAACGAGAATCGGCTTCTACAAATTCGAAAATGCACCATCTTTCCCGTAGCTTTCCGTTAAACGGACAGCCATGTCCGTTTAACGGACAGGTACGGGTGAAATGGTACCAAGAGGCTCGCAAATGTCCGTTAAACGGACATGCAAGTCCGTTTAACGGACACGGGCAAGGGAAGGGGTGTTTTTACACCCAAGGCTGTCCGTTTAACGGACATGCAATCAAAACTTCAAATCTTCTTCCAATGCATCTCAATCTTCAACCTAACTTCATAGCCATTTATACACTTCCAAATTTACTCATTCCAAAACCTAAACACTTTATAACATCTTAAACTTCAAGTTTAATTCATCAACTTCAACATCTCTAGCTCCATTGATTCATCAAAGCATGGATTTCAATCATTTTTCCTCAAAGTTATCATAACTTCATAAGCTATAAGAACAATAAGCATGACTTTAGTTGTTATCTTCCAATTCTCATAACTTCTTACTCCCAATTCTAAAAATGTACATATTATACCTCAATGAAAAGATAACAAAGTGATCTACAACTTTCATTAAGGATGCAAAACTCAATTCCATCATTAAAAGAGGTAAAAACTCACTCAAATGACTTACTCATATAAGGACCAATGAAATAGTAAAATATCAGCATGAACAGTAACTGAATTTGTTTCCAACACCATAACTTTTCAACCTTAAGTCCGAATGTGACAAATCATATGTCATTGGAACAGTATAAACCTCTACTACAATCTTCATGAAGACTCCTTGTTCCAATTTAGGCCCTAAGAGGACCTAAAACTAAAGTGAAGTTTCTGTCAAAGTCTATGAAAATTTGACAGCACTTCCCTTGCAACTTTAACTAACCAATCTTCAATTCATACACCTTCACCTGCATAAAACTCAATATCCAAATCCCATACCACAACATTCAATCCCAAATGTCTCCAAACACAATTCAAGGACAACAACTGCATTTCTAGATATCCATTCCATTCCAAATATAAAGCAATGCAGTTTCATCCTTCTTTTTGTTAACTCAAGCATGCAATGATGTATTTGAATAAGACATATGAAATTTGCATAGATTACATTTAAACCCAACATTCTTGCATTTACATTATCAATCTGAGTTATTACAACGCTTTACAGGGCCTTTAGCCCGATTACTACCCAAATATCAAATGTCTATATACAAAGTGAAACAAATCTCCAAATGAAAACTAATGCTTCATATCAAAACAAAATGACTTCTAACTTAAGAACATTGAAGTGATGCCTCAATCCCAATACTTTAACTCGTATTCCCGCTCGTTACCTGTGGAGGGGAAAAAGGGGGTGTGAGCTCGACGGCTCAGTGGGTAACAGCTTAATAATTAAGACAATAAGCAAAAACGTTCTTTATTTTTCATTTTCAAAGCAACTTTCAGATTTGTAAAGATCTTTCAAGCTTATCAAAACCAATTTACTTTGGTCAAAACACTTTCATTCCATCAAAATTCCTTGTTTTCAAAGCCAACACCATATTAATGAAAACCTTTACAATTTTATCATCAAACTTCTCATAAATTTATCACATCAAGCTATCACATAAGCATAGAGAAAGCAGCAAGTCAATTAATCAAAATTATCTATCAAACAACATAACTTACAAATACAACATAGACAAGTATACCACATAATCACATATAAGATGGTTTGGGTGGATCCAAACAGGACGTACTACACATTTCCGCAGAGCGGTCATGTGTAGCCGTAAACACATGAAGGAGTCCGTGAGGAGCTCCATTGCCACTAACGGGCAGCCGGGAGAAGGCTATAATTTTGACAGGTGCACCTAACACACATGAGGGACCACCACAAACCTAAACAAACATGTATATCACATAATTCAGACAATTCATGATCATTAGCCTTAAATGGCAAAAATCATTTTCACATAATCGTTTAAATCATCCAATCGGATCTTTTTCTCTTTACAAACCAATTCACACATACTATCACAAAGTCCTTACATTTGAAAACATTTCATATAAGTTTAAACTATCACAATAGCAATTCAATTAAATTTGGGAAACCATAGGAAAACATTTTATGACATTTATTTCAAAACAATTAAGTAGCTTATAAACTCAACTATTAAACTATCACCCACCTCAATTCCTTTAGCTAGGAGCTTGAACAATGGCCATTCCCTTCACTTCTATTCATTCTCTTAACCTTCATCAAACAATAAATCCCATAGGAAGCATGTAATCTCAAAATTGGCCATTTTAAGGAGATGGAAACATGAAATTAAACCCATCTAACTTTACCCATACCTAACTTAAGCTATTCTCACTAAAACCTACCCATAATTCCAAAAGAATTCACAATTTCTTACCTTGGAGAAGAGACCCACGAAATTTTCTCTCCTCTTGGAAGTTTAAACCATCTCCTCCCTTTTCCTTCTCAAGGAAACTCTCCATCTCTTCTCTAAAGCAAGAAAAATACAAGCCCTAACCTCTTTTCCTTCATCATCATCATCTTCTTCTTCTTCTTCTTCTCTTCCACGATGACTCCCTCTCTCCTTGTTCTAGAATTTTCGAAACCTCCCCTTTCATTTGCCTAACACTTGTTTTTTATTAAAAACCTAACTCCCAATCATCAAAACTCCGTAGTTTAGCTAAAATCATTTCTTTCCTTGCAAAGTTTTGCTCCTTTCCCTTATATGCACGACATCACCATATACTCTTCTTTTTTTTGTTTTTAAAAGAACTTATATGGACCAAATTAGCCTTCCATCTTTTCCTTAGACTTTAAAACCAATAGTGAATTTCCTAAATTGCCCCTAAGCCATTTTAGTTCCTTCCAACTTCTAACAACAATTCAATTCTAATTTAAACTAATCCTTCATTTAATTTTCATTTCTTAAGAGTTAAAACCTAAAAATAATTTAGACAATACCTCCAAATAATTTAGACATGTTTAAATAATTAAAAAAAAATTCCAGGGGCCAACATTTCTCCCCCTCTTAAAAGAATTTCGTCCTCGAAATTCATACTTAAGCAAACGTTAAGTAATACTATATCTTTACTCCTGTCTTCTAAATAATCCTAGTCATTCGCATATTCAAATTTCTCACCACTCGTATTCATAATGTTTTTCACCTCTTATTTTAAAAACCATCCATATGATATCCAAACACCAATATTTCTTATCGAATTGATTAGGAGTCGAAAACTTCCCTTCCAAAAGATTGTATTTAGTATAGTCATTCGGTCTTTCAATTCGTTATTTGATCGTTTACTTCTTAACTAGTTCCTCTTTATGCTTCAGATCACTCACAAAATTTTTTTTTTCGCACTTCTTGTGTCAATAACATCATAATCTTATCACATCAAAATTTCTTTAGCATACTCACATAAATCATATTTTGAATCCTATTGTCAGTAGCATTAATTCACAATACTTTTATACGAACCAATTCATAGCGGCTTGGTGAATTCTTTTTCCTAACTTGAGCACACCTGAGCAAGACGATACCTTCAGAGACAATATAGTTTTCACTTAATAACTCACATCACTTTAGTCTTAGTTCATGTAACTCTTATGTTAATCTCCTGTATTCCATATCTTTGCCGTGAAATCCACCTAATTCATTCACTTTTCTTAATCACTTAATTTCTAATACCTCTTCAATCGATCTGACATTCAATCATTTTTAGGCCTTACTCATCATAAGACAAAAGTGATGACTCTTTATATCTTCTAACTCCTCATACAGTATTCTATTGAAAACACTATGACAATGACTGAGATGCTTAAAGTCAAAAAGAACTATACATTGATCTCATGTTCCTACAAACTCTAAACTATAAACTTTAAGCATATCTCCGACAGTTAACACTGTCGACAATTCAAACTTTCAGTCACTTGACATATTTCTTCTAGGCTGTATAGCTTAAATCACCGTTACTGTTCTCACAGTCTCTTTGCTTAATCATCTTTGTCGGTTCGCATACTTCTTATCTCAATCACCCAGTATCATTTTTCCTACTCGAACCCAAAATTCATACTCATTTTCAATTTCTTAGTAAAATTCACAATTGCTGAATTTTCCATTTGGGCTTAGTTTATATTAGCTGATCTAAACTTTCAGTGACTAATCATTTTGCCTAAAATTCAATTTCACATTCTACACTTGTTACTGCACTAAATTTAATAACCTCAAAAACCAAATTTATGAAACACTGCTATTAATATCTCCATCCCATGCATCTGATCATAACGCTAGCTTTACCTTTTTAGTACTCACTTATACACTCATAATCCTTCGAATAACTCTATCTATTTCCTCAATCTTATATGCAATTCTTTCAACTCAAGCATCTTTATTAACTTCATATATCTCTTATTCATTCACCCTGTATGCTTCTTCTCATTTAAACTTGACACTCATATCTGTTTTCAATCTCATAATCCGTTAATCCTTCATTTGGGGTAAACTAATCCCTCTATTTTATGCTTTCCTTGCATTAGTTCTGATAACCTCAATATCGCATTTCTACTTAAGGCATCTTACATACCACTTAGCTTCACTTGGACTTTCTCGCTAGAACAATCATAGCCATTCGATATTTATATCAATCTCCTGCGTCTTAGAACTATTTTTCCCAATTCCTTGATTGGCTCAAACTTTTACGATCTGCACTTGCATACTTATATTGAAGATATTCCTGTACATATACTGTCTTCAAACTATCTAAATAATCATTTATGTAGCAGTTCTAAATTATGAATCAAATAGTCAACTCATAAAATTTCCATTTCCTCCATGCTTATGAAATCACTTTGTTACGTTGCATTCGATTTTAGCCAAATGTCTTGTATAACATCAGTGAATACTATAAAATCTCCAAATCTATATGATATAATTTACCTCAGCATGATTCCTTTAAAAGTCTCTTTACTCATGTTACTCATACGCTTTACACATTTTTTTTCCTTGTATTCAAACTATTTTTCTCAATTCTTCGAATGCCTTCAATACCCCCATCAAATCTTGAATCTCTTTAGTCTCTAATACCATAGTGCTTGTAGGCATTTGTTAATTCAAGCAATTAATATCAAATTTCATATGCCTCTTGATTAGCCCTCGTGATTCCTTAAATAACTAATCCTTAATAAGGTACATTGTCTCACTTTCTTTCCAATAACCTACTTGACTTCCGTCCGCGAGTGATTTTCTCCATTCTTTGAATTTTTCTCATATCTCTCTTGGACTTATTCTCATGATTGCTCATTCATACATATTTCTCCACACATTGTAATTTATTTTCAGACTTAACTTTGAAATTTTAAGATATTCATCAAGTTGGGTTTTGCATCTCCTCAACATACTTTCACATAATGTAACTTAAATGTACATACTCCTCATACTAGCAAATTCATATCTCCATAGATTTAAGAATCCTTTCATATGACCCCTTTACATCAAACATAATACATATTCCTTCATGCTCAATTTGTTCTTTGGTCATCCTTAATATAAGCTATCTAATCTGCTTATTCTCCCTTGACAAAATTTTTCTTCAAAAGAGAGTTTCTTGCTACCATCATTTATACTCTTTATGCATTCTTGATCAATCACTTATTACCAACTAGTCGTAATACCACTGGAAGACCAATTTCTGTCTTCCCCACAAGGTCATAATGTTCTAAACACCTAAAACCCAAACAATATTTTTTCTCAGCTCAATTTACATCTCATTGTGATATCTTTAACAAAACTCAATCTATTTCTCACATGATCATTTTGAGCACCTTCATATGTTACTCTAGTTTCCCCTCAAACTTTAGACTAAGGGAGCTATGACTAACAATGATCTAATAAGTCATAAAATTCTTCCTCTATCATCTCCACACATATCTATATATATATATCTATATATATTACCTACGTGCTTAATATTCTCACTTGTGTATAATAAAGGGTCATCATATAAATACTCACAAAAACAACCATTTAACCTTCTTGTACTTGCCCTAATATCACCTTCATTTATCTATCCTTCCATTATCCTTTACAATACATCTTACATATATACATTCACCATTGATTCAAATATTATCACCTGACTTACATATCAAACATGTAGCACATTTCTCATATCAATCACAAGAAAGAAAAGTAACATTTTTGAAGAAATTGAAAACATTTCATTCTCTTGATTCAAAAACAAACTTTTATTTCTTGATTCGGAAAAAGAAAACTTAAAGGCTCATTACCCAAATTATAAGCTTGTACCCACTGAGGTTCCGATTTCATGTTCTTAAGACCATAACAAAAAAAAAATGCTATGTTCATGAAGTCCCACTTGTTAATCTCATCTTCCACTTGTCCCCCTACTTTTCCTTAATTAATTCAAAATCGTCGATACATAATCCTATCAAACTCTTTGCTCAATTTATTCCAAACATCGAAAGAAATGTCGATACGTACTCTGATCGAGATCGAAATCATCCGACCGTTAAGGACGTCAACTTAACAATCCGAGACTCCAATTCTCAACCAAAGACTTTCGACTCCTCCAATGTAATGGCATTGAATCTCTATTTACCATATTTACCCATGCACTGTTTCTCCTTTCTACTAATTCTATCAACTGAAACTCTTAACAAATTCTTATATGTGTCACTTATACACATGTGCCCATGAAAGATCCTAATACCGGCGCTCTGATACAATAAATGTTGGAACCCGATCAGTAGCCCGGACCCCAACTGCTTATAACTTAACACTCTTACTCTTGTTTAAAATATCATATCTACTGGGCCCGTTTCCAGAGCCCAAAATCCGAAGTCCTGAAACCCTGTGCGTATTACCTTGCAAGATCATTAACTGTAACTGTACATTCGTGACGAGCGCACACTATGTAAGCACCAAAATCATAAAATCATAGGTTGACTTATCCATAAGAGTTGTAGCTTTATGTCTCAAGTTCGTTTCGCAACAAGAATCACCTCAAACGGAGTTGTATAACTCAAGATATGCTTAAAACGCCTAAAAGAGCTCATACTCCAAATATGATCTCCAAACCGACCTCTTACTTGTTTTAATGCAAACTTTTGAAATTTGAATCCAAATGATACCAATTTTTGTGAAACGAAAGATATATGTCTTATGAATCTAATGGTTCAAGCCTCGCCTCAATTGGAGGTCAGATGAGGAATTTATACCCAAAAGAATCAAGTATGTTCACATCCTAAATCAGTTTGAAACTCTTTTGGCGAGCTCACCATAACTTTTGATATATAAATTGGATTTCTTTCGTTTTTGTCCCATTCGAAAGTAGACATCTAGATCTACAACTGTTATGAAGACCACAAAATGAGAATCGGCCTCTAAAAATTCTAAAATGCACCATCTTTCCCGTAGCTGTCCGTTAAACGGACAGCCATGTCCGTTTAACGGACAGGTACGGGTGAAATGGTACCAAAAGGCTCGCAAATGTCCGTTAAACGGACATGCAAGTCCGTTTAACGGACACGGGCAAGGGAAGGGGTGTTTTTACACCCGAGGCTGTCTGTTTAACTGTTAGGCCCCGACCCGAAGACCGAACCCCAACTGTTGGATCCCGTTACCGGAATCCAAATCTTGAACCAAAGAACATGATACTTGATCATTTTGTCTTGTAGGGTTCATTTAACTTAACCCTAATTGCATATTGATCTCCCTTGTACGTCATACTCTTATGACTCTTGTTTAAATTAAGAAAAGAATTTCTTCAATCCGAGTTCTATAACTCAAGATATCAACAAAAACTAAAGGAGTTCATACCCGAAACATGCTCTCTTAACTGACCTCCCACTTCTTTTAATACAAACTTTCTCAATTTAACTCCAAATGATATAAATTTTAATATGGGGACAGATACACGTCTTAGAAAACTAGTGGTTCAATCCTCGCCTCTTTTGGAGGTCGTATGAGAAAATTATGCCCAAAACAATGGACCTTGCTCGCTTCCAAAATCGAATTGAAACTCTTTTGGCGCGATTTCTAAAATTTTTTTTTTCTCGAGGTCTAAATGTGTTCGTTCTTTCACCATATGAAAGTAGACATCTAGATCTACAACTCTCATGAAGACTACAAAGGCTGATTCTATCTCCTACATTCTGTAGCATCCATTCTTCTATCGTCTGGTTTTCTATCGTCTGGTTTCTATCATCTGGTTTTCTAACGTCTGATTTCTATCAGACATGTTTTGGCGCAAATGCCATAACTTTCACTATAGGTGTCGAAATGACCTCGTTCTTGGACGGTTAGAAAGTAGACATCTAGATCTACAACTCTCATGAAGACTACAAAGGCTGATTCTATCTCCTACATTCTGTAGCATCCATTCTTCTATCGTCTGGTTTTCTATCGTCTGGTTTCTATCATCTGGTTTTCTAACGTCTGATTTCTATCAGACATGTTTTGGCGTAATTGCCATAACTTTCACTATAGATGTCGAAATGACTTCGTTCTTAGACGGTTAGAAAGTAGACATCTAGATCTACAACTCTCATGAAGACTACAAAGGCTGATTCTATCTCTAACATTCTGTAGCGTCCATTCTTCTATCGTCTGGTTTTCCATCGTCTGGTTTCTATCATCTGGTTTTCTAACGTCTGATTTCTATCAGACATGTTTTGGCGCAATTTCCATAACTTTCACTATAGATGTCGAAATGACTTCGTTCTTAGACGGTTAGAAAGTAGACATCTAGATCTACAACTCTCATGAAGACTACAAAGGCTGATTCTATCTCTTACATTCTGTAGCGTCCACTTTTCCTATCAGCTGGTTTTTCGATCAGCTGATTTTTCTATCAGCTGGTTTTTCTATCAACTGGTTTTGCTATCATCTGTTTTTCCTATCAGCTGGTTTTTCGATCAGCTGATTTTTCTATCAGCTGGTTTTTCTATCAGTTGGTTTTGCTATCATCTGGTTTTCCTATCAGCTGGTTTTCCTATCATCTGGTTTTCCTATCAGCTGGTTTTTTCTATCAGCTGGTTTTTCTATCCAGCACATGTCCACTTATATAGATCATATCTTTTGGCTCCGATATCCAAATTTAGCAAACTTGGTATCTATCTCATAGAGAAAAGAGAGATCTACAACTTTCAAGAAGGAAATTTTGTCTAAATCTATCGATATCAAGTCCATATCGTCTGCGTTTGCTTCAGCTGGTTTTTATCGGTGATTTTTCTATCACTGGTTTTTCTATCCAAAGACATGTCCACTATATAGATCATATCTTTTGACTCCGATATCCAAATTGGACAAACTTGGTATCTATATTATAGAGAAAAGAGAGATCTACAACTTTCAAGAAGGAAATTTTGTCTAAATCTATCGATATCAAGTCCATATTGTCTGCTTTTGCTTCAGCTGGTTTTTCTATCAGCTGGTTTTTTTCTATCCAGCACATGTCCACTTATATAGATCATATCTTTTGACTCCGATATCCAAATTGGACAAAATTGGTATCTATCTTATAGAGAAAAGAGAGATCTACAACTTTCAAGAAGGAAATTTTGTCTAAATCTATCGATATCAAGTCCATATCGTCTGCTTTTGCTTCAGCTGGTTTTTCTATCAGCTGATTTTCCTATCACTGGTTTTTCTATCCAGCACATGTCCACTTATATAGATCATATCTTTTGGCTCCGATATCCAAATTTAGCAAACGATATACCCTTGGAAAGCTCTAACCTTCTAATACAACATTCGTGAAGGCTCATTTATCTAATTCAAATCCTACAAAGGTCAAAACTGGGGCAAAGTTCTGTCAAATTTTAGGAAAATTTGACAGCACTTCTTGAAAATACAACTAACCAATTTTTCAACCTAAGGTATCTTCAAATACCATTCTAAGCAACAGCCACACTCTTAATCATCTAATCATATCCAAACTATAACAATGATGCAATTGTCTTAAACATGCACGGATTTCTCAAAATACATTTGAACTTAGCATATTTGCATTTCATTTTCATTCATTCCATCATCATCAACTCATGTCATATTCATACAATACTTTAGTGGGCATTTTAAGCTCAATTACAATGAAGTTTCAAAATACAGTATCACTCTCAAAATGCTACTAAAGCATTGTTTTTACCAAAAATCATTTCAAATACAAAACCAAAAGAAAATCTTGGAGTAAGTGCCTTTAAGCTTGCTCCTCGGGATCCTTCTCATTTCCTGTAGAGTTGAAGGGGGTGAGCTTTCGCTCCGTGGATAACACATTTATATTTATATATCAAGCAAGTCTGTTTAATTATTCATACTTTTTTTGCATTCATTCATTAAATTATAATACATGCATCATGCAAAGTTCATCAATATTCAAACATGATTTCTCACAATTCAAGCATTCATAATTCTTGCATTTTCATGTAATTCACATAAACAACACATCAAATGGCTCGGTAAGTCCTTATTCTTTTCAACCATATAGTCTCATTTAATGAGTCTATATGGGCAATTCTTTAGGAGTCCAAAATGTTGGATCATCCTATGCCAATAACGGGCGTGGGAGAAGGCTTCGTGGTCAGCGTGCGCGTGGCGGTTCTTAGGACTATACCTTACCCACATAACATAACAATCATGCAAAATCATAAAATTGGACTGTTCTTGTCCAATTCTTCGTTTCTTTGAAATCATCTTTTTCATACATCATTCATGCCTTTCATCATATTCATTCATCAAGCATTTAATGCAATCATTCAATGACTTATAACAACTACGTCCAACATTCAATCACACACATTTAGTATAACTTTCAAGTAGGTGAAACTCATTAATGTCATGCATTAATTTGCATTTGTAGCTTATATACATAAAGATAAATATGAAACCCACCTTTTTAGAATCGTTAAATCTTTGCTAATGGGTTCCTCCTCTTGCTCTTCTCTTCTTTCTTGTCCCCTTCAACCATAACAAGAAAAGAACCTCATATCATTTAGGGTTTCAAAATTGAAAACCCGTGAACTTAAATCATGAAATTTACCTTAGAATCACTAAACCCATCTTCTTTCTAAGCTTTTAAACTATAAAACTAACAAAACTTAACCTTGAAAACATAACTTACCTTGATTCCTTAACCAAACAAGTGGTTTCTTGGTTCAAAGCGAAGCTTAGCTCCTCCTCTATCTTCTTTCTCTTTGAACTTTCTTCAAACACTTGTTAAATCTCTTGGAAAAATCAAAACCCTAGCCAAGGCTTTCTTTCTCCTTCTTCTTTTCTCTTTACTCGTTCTCTTCCTCTTCCTCTTCTATTTTCGTTTTCCTCTTCCTTTCCTCCTAACTTACTTCTTTCTTTCTCCTTTTATACTCCTTCTTCATTTAACTTTCAAGCCCAAAGGCCCAAGTCTAACTCCTTCTTCTTCTTCCTCCTTATTTCCTCTTTATCCTACAACTTACTTAGGCCCAATTATCTTTAAGCCCATTTTATCTTTCTTTTCTTTCCTACCTCATTAAAATCCAACTAACTCATTTAATTCCATTAATTCTTCACCCAACTCATTTATGCTATCACTTGTTAATTAAATCTCAATTCAATTTACGCTAACTTAACTTACTCAATTAATCTAATCATGCTTAAATTTTAAATTTTTTTTTTTTTTTGGGTTAACATTAACGGACATGCAAATTATCAAAACTTCAAATCTTCTTCCAATGCATCTCAATCTTCAACCTAACTTCATAGCCATTTATACACTTCCAAATTTACTCATTCCAAAACCTAAACACTTTATAACATCTTAAACTTCAAGTTTAATTCATCAACTTCAACATCTCTAGCTCCATTGATTCATCAAAGCATGGATTTCAATCATTTTTCCTCAAAGTTATCATAACTTCATAAGCTGTAAGAACAATAAGCATGACTTTAGTTGTTATCTTCCAATTCTCATAACTTCTTACTCCCAATTCTAAAAATGTACATATTATACCTTAATGAAAAGATAACAAAGTGATCTACAACTTTCATTAAGGATGCAAAACTCAATTCCATCATTAAAAGAGGTAAAAACTCACTCAAATGACTTACTCATATAAGGACCAATGAAACAGTAAAATATCAGCATGAACAGTAACTGAATTTGTTTCCAACACCATAACTTTTCAACCTTAAGTCCGAATGTGACAAATCATATGTCATTGGAACAGTATAAACCTCTACTACAATCTTCATGAAGACTCCTTGTTCCAATTTAGGCCCTAAGAGGACCTAAAACTAAAGTGAAGTTTACGTCAAAGTCATGAAAATTTGACAGCACTTCCCTTGCAACTTTAACTAACCAATCTTCAATTCATACACCTTCACCTGCATAAAACTCAATATCCAAATCCCATACCACAACATTCAATCCCAAATGTCTCCAAACACAATTCAAGGACAACAACTGCATTCCTAGATATCCATTCCATTCCAAATATAAAGCAATGCAGTTTCATCCTTCTTTTTGCTAACTCAAGCATGCAATGATGTATTTGAATAAGACATATGAAATTTGCATAGATTACATTTAAACCCAACATTCTTGCATTTACATTATCAATCTGAGTTATTACAACGCTTACAGGGCCTTTAGCCGATTACTACCAAATATCAAATGTCTATATACAAAGTGAAACAAATCTCCAAATGAAAACTAATGCTTCATATCAAAACAAAATGACTTCTAACTTAAGAACATTGAAGTGATGCCTCAATCCCAATACTTTAACTCATATTCCCGCTCGTTACCTGTGGAGGGGAAAAAGGGGGTGTGAGCTCGACGGCTCAGTGGGTAACAGCTTAATAATTAAGACAATAAGCAAAAACGTTCTTTATTTTTCATTTTCAAAGCAACTTTCAGATTTGTAAAGATCTTTCAAGCTTATCAAAACCAATTTACTTTGGTCAAAACACTTTCATTCCATCAAAATTCCTTGTTTTCAAAGCCAAAACCATATTAATGGAAACCTTTACAATTTTATTATCAAACTTCTCATAAATTTATCACATCAAGCTATCACATAAGCATAGAGAAAGCAGTAAGTCAATTAATCAAAATTATCTATCAAACAACATAACTTACAAATACAACATAGACAAGTATACCACATAATCACATATAAGATGGTTTGGGTGGATCCAAATAGGACGTACTACACATTTTCGCAGAGCGGTCATGTGTTGCCGTAAACACATAAAGGAGTCCGTTAGGAGCTCCATTGCCACTAGCGGGCAGCCGGGAGAAGGCTATAATTTTGACAGGTGCACCTATCACACAAGAGGAACCACCACAAACCCAAACAAACATGTATATCACATAATTCAGACAATTCATGATCATTAGCCTTAAATGGTAAAAATCATTTTCACATAATCGTTTAAATCATCCAATCGGATCTTTTTCTCTTTACAAACCAATTCACACATACTATCACAAAGTCCTTACATTTGAAAACATTTCATATAAGTTTAAACTATCACAATAGCAATTCAATTAAATTTGGGAAACCATAGGAAAACATTTTATGACATTTATTTCAAAACAATTAAGTAGCTTATAAACTCAACTATTAAATTATCACCCACCTCAATTCCTTTAGCTAGGAGCTTGAAAAATGGCCATTCCCTTCACTTCTATTCATTCTCTTAACCTTCATCAAACAATAAATCCCATAGGAAGCATGTAATCTCAAAATTGGCCATTTTAAGGAGATGGAAACATGAAATTAAACCCATCTAACTTTACCCATACCTAACTTAAGCTATTCTCACTAAAACCTACCCATAATTCCAAAAGAATTCACAATTTCTTACCTTGGAGAAGAGACCCACGAAATTTTCTCTCCTCTTGGAAGTTTAAACCATCTCCTCCCTTTTCCTTCTTAAGGAAACTCTCCATCTCTTCCCTAAAGTAAGAAAAATACAAGCCCTAACCTCTTTTCCTTCATCATCATCATCATCTTCTTCTTCTTCTTCTTCTTCTTCTCTTCCACGATGACTCCCTCTCTCCTTGTTCTAGAATTTTCGAAACCTCCCCTTTCATTTGCCTAACACTTGTTTTTTATTAAAAACCTAACTCCCAATCATCAAAACTACGTAGTTTAGCTAAAATCATTTCTTTCCTTGCAAAGTTTTGCTCCTTTCCCTTATATGCACGACATCACCATATACTCTTCTTTCTTTTTTTTTTAAAAGAACTTATATGGACCAAATTAGCCTTCCATCTTTGCCTTAGACTTTAAAACCAATAGTGAATTTCCTAAATTGCCCCTAAGCCATTTTAGTTCCTTCCAACTTCTAACAACAATTCAATTCTAATTTAAACTAATCCTTCATTTAATTTTCATTTCTTTAGAGTTAAAACCTAAAAATAATTTAGACAATACCTCCAAATAATTTAGACATGCTTAAATAATTAAAAAAAATTCCAGGGGCCAACAGCTCCAGTGGGGAAGCTTCATTCGTTGCCCATTCCCGAGTGGAAATGGGGCAATTACCATGAATTTCATTATGGGATCGCCTAGGGCGCCGAGGCAAAGATGATGCTATCTGGGTCATAGTGGACGGTTGACTAAATCGGCCCATTTCTTGCCGATGAGGAGAATAATACTATGGATCAGTTGGCCCGAAGTATGTGGTGAGATAGTGAGATTGCATGGGGTCCCGAGTGTCGATAGTGTCGACGGGGATCCCAGATTTACTTGAGGTTTTGGCGAGTTTGCGATCTGCTATGGGTACTAATTTGAATTCGATCTGACATTTCATCCTCGAGACGGATGGGCGAGTGAGAGGCGATTAAGGCATGGAAGATATGCTTGAGCTTGTGTATTGGAGTTTAGAGGCATGGGATCGAGTATATAGCTCTGATTGAGTTTGCATATAACAACCATTATCACAGTAGTATCGGGATGGCACCTTATGAGGCATTGTATGGGCGACCGTGTAGATCACCGTTGTATTGGGATGAAGAGGGTGTCGAGATGATTGAGGTCGAGTTGATTCGGGACCTTGTGGATAAGGTGAAACCGATTGGTCGAATTAAAACGGCTCAAGACAGACAGAAGAGCTATGTGGATCAGCATAGGAGGGACATTGAGTACAATGTAGGCGACAGAGTGTTCTTACGGGTGTCACCATGACGTGGTGTACTGAGATTTGGGAAAAAGGGTAAGTTAAGCCTAGGTACATTAGTCCATATGAGATCACTGAGAGGATAAGACCTTTGGCCTACAGGCTAGCTTTACCGAGTGAGATGTCTCAGTTGCATGACGTCTTCCATGTGAGCATGCTCCGTAGATATCAGTCAGATCCGACACATGTGATACCGGCTTAGGAGATTGAGGTCTCTAGTAATCTGAGTTATGTAGAGGAGCCGATACAGATTGTCGGGTCACAGGTGAAGCAATTGAGGAACAAGAGTATCCCACTGGTGAAAGTTCTCTGGAGGAACCATTCGACTGAGGAGGCTACCTGGGAGACCGAGGAGCATATGAGGAGACAGTATCCTCACCTGTTCGCTCAATCAGGTAAGAATTTCACGGACGAAATTTTTTTAGGAGGGGAGAATTGTAACATCCCATCACCGATGGGAAGGGTAGTTTAGTAAATTGGGACAGGTTAGGAGTATTGAATTATAACTCGGCATGAACATACATCATATAGCCTCTATAACTGATGATTGTTTTGCACATGCACATGGTATACATGCATTCATGACATTTCCGGCATAAGTGTCTAATTGTGATCTTTTGTGAAATTTATTTGAAAGTTGTATTTGAAAATTTTTTTGGAGTGCGCCATTGAGTGTTTTACATTTTTAGGGATTTATGAAAATTTTTCTGGAATTTTTCGAGGTTCTTGGCCCGGATCGGAAAATTTCAACTGACTGACTGAGTGAGCTTTTTGTACTGAAAAGGATTGCCTAATGACATGAGATTATTGGATAAATGATGTTAGGGAATTATTCTAGAGCCATGATTAGAGATTAAGTGGGATTAATGTAACATCCCACCCCCTCCTGGAAGGGTAAAATAGTAAACTTGGCATAGGATGGGACTGATAAGGAATAATTAGAACTGTTCATGCATAATAGGATTGATACACAGTATCAATTGTGTACATGGAATTACGGTAAATGCATTCATGACATTCCCGGTAATTGGGCCTAAAGCAATTTTATTGGAATTAATGGGATAATTGAGGTTGGACAATTGATTGGACTGCACCATAAATGGTTTTACATTTTAAGGGATTTTTAGGAATTTTTCTGGAATTTTCCGGAGAAAGTTCCCGGACCGGCAAAATCGCGGTGGTAGCCTAAACTTGTTTTGGAGTAGAAAAGGTGATTTTGTGATTGAAAATTATTTGGAGTGCCTTTGTTACATGTTTTATAATTTTAGGAATTTCATTACTTCTCGGAAAAATAATTGAAATTCTCGGACGGATAAATCGCCAATTAGCGAGCAAATTCGTTCTCGATAGCAAAAATCGCTACCCACTGGTACTATAATATTGGGTATATTATTATGGGACTGAAATTAGGGTCATAGGAATTAAATGGAGTAAAATTTTGGTGGATTAAAGAAATGATATATTGACTTTTCTTTAAATTATGGACCAATCACTTTGTGCCATTGAAAAAGGCATCATTTAATGCCTCTCTTCATGCTTCGGACGTGTATGGTTATTAAAGAAAGGAAAGATGCATTTTGTATCTTTGGTTTTAAACTCATCCGAAACACACTCTTCATTTGCAACCATCGAATTTTTCCCTTTTACTCATCTCTCTTTGCAACTTTAAGCTACCATCTCTTGATCTCATCAAAGTTAGATGATGAGTTTTGTGTATACTTGAGAAGGGAAGGAGGTTGATCCTTGGTGAAGAAGTTGGAAAGTGGTTGTTGAGGTTTGAAGGAGGTTTTAAGTTGGTAAGTATTTACTTAAGTTTTGATCTTTAAATGTGTTTTTACATGGAAATAAATGTCATGATAGTATGGGGGTAGTTAATATAAGGATTTAAAGCATGTATAAGGTTCATGTAGATATTAAAGTGATGATTATATGTTTTAAAGTAATGGGTATAAAGCTAAGTGATGACTGAATTGAAAGTAATGATATGGTTTGATTTTGAATTGATTATGGATAATTATTTGAGTATTGGAATTGAGGAATTTAATGCTGTAAATTTTTCAGTATTAACCCTAGTATATGTATGACTGGAGTAATATTTAATTTGTATTTATTTTGATGTCTAGTGATGTGAAAAAGGCATTGGAAGTGGTTGAACTAAGGTTAACATTAAATCTGGAAAGTTGGAATTATAAGTGATGTTACTGTTTTATTCATAACTTATTGTGTAGAAACGAAAATGAGGTAAGGTTAGTGGCCACTGAAACTTTGGACTGTTGGCTCCAATTTAGTGTGAAATAAGTGTTGTTGAATTCCATTGTTAGAAGGGTGAAATTTTGCATGGAAAGTTACTGTTCCATTGTCTGTGAACAGTAACCGCAACCATGACATCTGAGTTTTGATGATTTTTATGAATTAATTGAGATGGAATTTGGGATAATGGTCTTCATGGAAGTTGTAGCATATTTGATTATCTTTCCATTGCTACTGATCTTGCTATTTTTGGAATTATATATTGGGAGATATGAATTGATTACTAATGACTGGTTTTGAGCATTTTGGATGAAACCTAGTTTAAGTGTGATTTTGTGAGTTTACTGATTGGAGGCAATTTTAACATTTTATGTGGACTGAATTGGTGTGAGTGAGCTTCTGAAAAGTTGTAGAGAAAGAGATTATCTTGAAATTGATATTTGGTATGTAATTTTTAGAAGTCAGAATTGGGAGATATGATTTTTCAAAAACTGATCCTACATTAGGTTATGAGTGGTTGATCATAACAGAAACTTCCATAACAGTTTTGAAATTGTTAGAAATCGAATTGGATGTTGAGTGCTGCATAAAAATTGAAGTTTGAGATGTTATCTTTCCAGGTATATAAAGTTCTGAATTTACTGACTTGTATATAGGGAGTTATGCTTGTTGTAAGGTTACTGCCCATATTGAAGGATTTCAGGGACAGTGACATTGAATGAATTAATTGACTGGTTTAGAAATAGAATTTGATTCTGGGTTGTTCATGAAAGTTGTAGAGGACATTGTGAACTTATTGATCATATTTTTGTGGTAATTTATTACTAAGGAATCAGTGAGTTATGAAATTGCAAATGTACTGCCCTGTGTTGAGGGAAATTGTGAAGGCAGAAGGTTTGATGGCTTATTTGATACCCTTAGGGTTGGAATTGATTCTTATGGTCTTCTTGAGAGTTGTAGAGCTTTTCATAAGCTTTCCAATGAGGTATAGTGGGCATTTTTCTGATTTATGTGCTAAAAGTTAGAGTAGTTGGAAATTAGGAATTGAAATCTGGAAAAAAGAAAGGGGCAAGGTAGTAGGAAGGAACTCGCGGCTCGCGAGGGCGACGTCCGCCTCGCGGAGGCGAGACAGCTAGCCGTCTCGCGAGGGCGACGCTTCGCCTCGCGAGGGCGAAATCAGACGGACTGGTCGCGAGGGCGACGCCTCGCCCTCGCGACGAAATGAGGCGTATCCGCCTCGCGAGGGCGGCGTCTCGCCCCCGCGAGGCAGGCGCATGGACAGTACTGTTTTTGATTATTTTTTTGTATTAAATGGTCCGTTTGTTCTTTTGTCAATTTCTTTCCCGTCCGACGTCCGATTGACCTGATTCCAGAGGCATCGGATTCGTTGAACATTTAATTTCATATTATGAGAAAACGGGAATTTTAGGCGGAATTTGAGCGTAGCCCTTATCGAGCGGAACTTGTAAACACTGTTTTATTTAATTGGGGACCTATAGAGGTCCGAATTGCGCACCGTCAGCGCCTATGGATTTCTAATTTTTCATAGAATTTTATTATGGGAAAATATTGAATTAGGACCGAGAATTCATGAACATGCATATCTCATCATCATGAGCACAAATTTCATATTTAGTGACTCGTACTTTTCTGATTCATATAGAGGCCCAATTGGAGCGTCGATTGACCGACGTCACAGAGGCTTTCCGGCATTAGCTCGGAAGTAATAGGTGAGTAACCTAGTTGGTTTCTCAAATTTCTGATTGTTTACATGCTCAGCGTGAATTACGTGCAAAAGTGAATTGAATGATCCTTGTATGAATCTTGGCATGTAATGTATGGGATTGTATTATATGATTTTTTGTCTTGAATGATACCGATATTGATAGATGGGCTTTATAGCCACCGTCTTTGAATTCTTTGCTATCTTTGGGCTTTATAGCCATATCATTGATTCAACGATATACTTGGGCTTTATAGCCAAACACCGTACATTATTGCATCTTGTCTTTGCATGCATAATTGCATGATCGAGATAATGGGCGTGCCCTAAGTTGCTATTTTCTTGATAAGAGCTTGAGCTCTCATCTTTGTCTTGACAGACCCACGAGCAGGGAGAAAATCACGACGCCCCCCCCTGAATCTTGGTGAGCACTTGGGCTGTCTTGAATAAGCGGAAAGAGTCACATATGCATTGCATTCGCATAAGTGCTGTTATGTGATAAGTTCTACTTTCGTGATGGGATGAATTATTGTGAATGTTTCTTTATTCTTGGATATCGTTATTGACTATTCTTGGTAATTGATGATTCTTGTTGCATCAGACGCCATGGGCGTAATGCATGATTTGAGTGAACCATCGATGATGGTTTCTCACCGAGTTCATAAAACTCACCCAAAATTTGCATTTATTTTCAGGTCTGAAGAATACCCGGTTGACAGGGAGTATGTCTCTGTGAGCGAGTAAAGGTTAGAGATCGGGATCAGTTCGCGTCGCATTAGTGTCTTAGTAAACTGTATTTCGCAATCAACTGTATAACAAGGCATTGTATTTTCTTGAGCCATTGTGGTAGTAATATTTTCTTGCATTGGTGATTGTAATTATTCTTGGATGGTGTAATAAGCTGGCTGGTTTTATTGAACACGGATTTTATTTACTTACTGTGTTCGCGTGTGAAGCGGAGTTAATGGCTCCAAAAAGAAAAAAAAAGTGTGTACTGAATTTTAAATCGACTGATGTAGTACGCCACTCTCGTGGGACACGGACTCGGATATCACCAACGATATCGGGTTCGGGTCTTACGGGTGTGGGGTGTTACAATTAATGCTCTTTATGAAATAGGATTAACTTATATGAGAGTTGGGATTAAATTATGTTAATTAACTTATTGTCTTTTCTCCCTAAGTGCCAAGTGTCCCTTTTTCATTTATTAGCTTTGTCTTTATGAGTCATCATCTACGACTTCCTCTTTAGTTTTTTAAGTAAATGAATCTCTTGGAAAGCCTTATTCTTCATTCATCCGTAGTCATTGTCTTCCTCCTCCTTCGAATTTTTCTTCTACTTATCTCATACAAGAAATTTCTCCTTGGTTCCTAGCTTGCTCATCATCACACACAAACCAAGTTGAAGCCTTGAATTGATGAGAGTCTTTGTGATGCTTGTGAAGGCCGTAGGTGAGGTAGTAAGTTAGGAAGTTGTGGAGAGTTGAAAAGCCTTGGAGAATTGGAGAGTTGCAACTTGTTTGGTGAGTATTGATGTTTGCTCTCCTTCTTTTGGTAGTTAGAAGCATTCATGGGAAGTACTTGTGCATTTATTTCATGATGATAAGGGTAGGGTTGAATGGGTTTAAATGTATGCTTGTGTATGGATGAGTGAATGAATATGGTTTTTATTGATTTTGGCTTGGTTTTAGATTGAGTTTAGAAAGGCTAGATGAATGGCAAATAATTGTGTGGTTGCTGCCAAAGTTTGTTAATTATACAAATAAATGTTGTGATGAGCTTGTAGCTGAATTGGAGGTGTAAATGAATGTATATTGATGTAGGTAAAGTGTTAGAATGGAAGAGGAAGAGGTAAAGATGAAATCTGGAAAATTTGGTGTTTAACCTATTGAAATGTTTTGAGCATAACTAATTGTGTAGGTGAGAAAATGAGGTGAGGTTTGTGCCCAATTAAACTTTGGGATGTTGGCTACATTTTTGTGTGAAATAGGTGTTATCCAATTTTAGCTTTAAGAGGTTGCAATATGGCTTGGAAAGTTACTGCTATTGACTGGAATGACTAGTACCCGAAACCATAACCTAGAGTTTTGCTAATTTTTTTAAATTAATTGAGAAGGAATTAGAACAAATGGACTAAATTAAAGTTGAAGCCTATTAAGTTATCTTTCCAATGCCACTGATTTTGCAATTTTTCGATATGTATAGTAGGAGTTATGGACTGATGACTATTGACTGTTTTCATGCATTGAATGAAACCTTCTGGATTAGCGGATTTTACGTACATTCTGATTTGGGGAATTTTAGTAATTTTGTGACTTGAATTGGTTCTAGGGATCTACTGAAGAGTTATAAATGACACATTGATCTTGAAAATGATATATGACATGTAATTTTGGTTGTCATATTTGAGAGAAATGAATTTGTAGCCCGACCTGCATTAGGTTGTGAATTGCTGATCATGGTAGAAACTTGCATAACAGTTTTGAAATTGTTAGAGATCGAATTGGATGTTGAGTTCTTCATGAAAATTGAAGTTTGAGATCTTATCTTCAAACAATTATCAATGGATTGAAAGCTCTTGGAAGGACATACAATAATCAAGATCACGTTCGCAAGATTCTAAGAAGTCTTCCTAAGAGATGGAGACCAAAAGTTACGACAGTGCAAGAAGCCAAAGACTTGAGCATATTAAAGCTAGATGAGTTGCTGGGATCCTTAAAGATTCATGAAGTTGAACTCAACGCTGAAGATAAGCCCAAGCGAGAGAAGTCAATAGCACTGAAGGCTGGACAAAAGAATCATAAGACTCAGAGAAGGAGGAAGTCATCAAAAGCATTGAAAATTGAAGAATCAAGGGATGACAACTCTAGCCAATCAGATTCAGAATCGAGTGATGAAGATGAGATCTCAAACTTCAATTTTCATGAAGAACTCAACATCCAATTCGATCTCTAACAATTTTAAAACTGTTATGCAAGTTTCTACGATGATCAGCAATTCACAACCTAATGCAGGGTCAGTTTTTGCAAATTCATTTCTCTCAAATCTGACAACCAAAAATTACATGTCATATATCATTTTCAAGATCAATGTGTCATTTATAACTCTTGAGTAGATCCCTAGAACCAATTCAAGTCACAACAATTACTAAAATTCCCCCAAATCAGAATGTACAGCAAATCCGCCAATCCAGCAAGGTTTCATTCAATGCATGAAAATAGTCAATAGTCATCAGTCCATAACTCCTACTATACATATCGAAAAATTGCAAAATCAGTGGCATTGGAAAGATAACTTAATAGGCTTCAACTTTCATTTAGTCCATTTGTTCTAATTCCTTCTCAATTAAATTAAAAAAAAATATCAAAACTCTAGGTTATGGTTTCGGGTACTATTCATTCCAGTCAATAGCAGTAACTTTCCAAGCCATATTGCAACCTCTTAAAGCTAAAATTGGACAACACCTATTTCACACAAAAATGTAGCCAACATCCCAAAGTTTAATTGGAAATAAACCTCACCTCATTTTCTCACCTACACACTTAGTTATGATCAAAACATTTCAATAGGTTAAACACCAAATTTTCCAGATTTCATCTTTACCTCTTCCTCTTCCATTCTAACACTTTACCTACATCAATATACATTCATTTACACCTCCAATTCAGCTACAAGCTCATCACAGCATTTATTTGTATAATTAACAAACTTTGGCAGCAACCAAACAATTATTTGCCATTCATCTAGCCTTTCTAAACTCAATCTAAAACCAAGCCAAAATCAATAAAAACCATATTCATTCACTCATCCATACACAAGCATACATTTAAACCCATTCAACCCTACCCTTATCATCATGAAATAAATGCACAAGTACTTCCCATGAATGCTTCTAACTACCAAAAGAAGGAGAGCAAACATCAATACTCACCAAACAAGTTGCAACTCTCCAATTCTCCAAGGCTTTTCAACTCTCCACAACTTCCTAACTTACTACCTCACCCACGGCCTTCACAAGCATCACAAAGACTCTCATCAATTCAAGGCTTCAACTTGGTTTGTGTGTGATGATGAGCAAGCAAGGAACCAAGGAGAAATTTCTTGTATGAGATAAGTAGAAGAAAATTGAAGGAGGAGGAAGACAATGACTACGGATGAATGAAGAATAAGGCTTTCAAGAGATTCATTTACTTAAAAGCTAAAGAGGAAGTCGTAGATGATGACTCATAAAGACAAAGCTAATAAATGAAAAAGGGACACTTGGCACTTAGGGAGAAAAGACAATAAGTTAATTAACATAATTTAATCCCAAACTCTCATATAAGTTAATCCTATTTCATAAAGAGCATTAATCCCACTTAATCTCTAATCATGGCTCTAGAATAATTCCCTAACATCATTTATCCAATAATCTCATGTCATTAGGCAATCCTTTTCAGTACAAAAAGCTCACTCAGTCAGTCAGTTGAAATTTTTCGATCCGGGCCAAGAATCCCGAAAAATTCCAGAAAAATTTCCATAAATTCCTAAAAATGTAAAACACTCAATGGCGCACTCCAAAAAATTTTTCAAATACGACTTTCACATAAATTTCACAAAAGATCACAATTAGACATTTATGCCGGAAATGTCATGAATGCATGTATACCATGTGGATGTGCAAAACAATCATCAGTTATAGAGGCTATATGATGTATGTTCATGCCGAGTTATAATTCAATACTCCTAACCCGTCCCAATTTACTAAAATACCCTTCCCATCGGTGATGGGATGTTACATTAGGGGAATATTAAGACCAGAAATTCATAATAATTATGCATCGAAAATTCTGGATTGGTTGAGGATATATATATATATATATATGGGAAAAGAAATAGTATACGGATGGATATAAGAGATAAAGATTCAGTGTAATTGTATTGATGGATGTATTATTGAATATGAAATCGAAATTGCAATCGGGTGATATGTCCTCAAATGTGATATAAATGTGAATACACTGTCATGGATTATTTGAGGAAAAATAGGGATATAAGTAGAAATAATAAGGTGAAAGTGTATAAGCCAAGATGATATAACCTCGAAAGGTTGCATTTGGACTTAGGATGGTTGTGTAATTATCGATATAAGAGTTTATGATTCAGCATGAGAATATATCTGTGGTGTTGGATCCCGATACCAGAGTCCAACTTTTGAACCGTAAAATATGAAATTTGATCATCTTGCCTTGTAGGGTTTATTTCATTTAACCCTAATTTCAAATTAGGTTTCTCTTGTAAATCATAGCCTTATGACTCTTGTTTAATTTAAGACAAGGATCGATTCAATCGGAGAATTATAACTCGAGATATCGACAAAATACCAACATGTGATCATCTCTCAATCATGCTCTCTCGACTGACCCTTTACTTGAGTTCATGCCAACTCTTTCAATTTAACTCCAAATGACACCAATTCCTATGGGTAGGTACCTACATGTCTCATGAATCCATGGTTCAAAAATCACTTCATTTGGAGGTCTGACGAGGAAGTTATGATCAAACAATCCTTCATATTCATATCCCGATGTATATTTGACATACTTTGGTAAAAACGTCATAACTCTTGCTACAGATGTCGGATTGATGTCATCTTTATACCAATCAATATGTACACATCCTGATCTACAACTCATATTAGAGGCCTAAAAATGAAATTCGCACTCTAGCGGGTCGCGCCATGAGGAAGAGAGAAGAAAGTTGAGGCTCTTCGATTTTCTATGTTTCTACCATGAGATATGGATCTCGGCCATGAGGAAGAAACGAATGAAAGTTGAGGCTCTTCGATTTTCTATGTTCATACCATGAAGTTATGGATATCATACCATGAGGAAGAAACGAACAGAAAGTTGAGGCTCCTCGATTTTCTATGGTCGCTACCATGAGGTATGGGTCTCCGGCATGAGGAAGAAATGACCAGAATAATGAGATTTTTCCCAAAGCCTCTTAAACCCTCACCCATGCTTTCTAACTTATTCCTAACACCAAATACACTTGAAATCTTGCGAGATTCACTTACTCTACTACTAAATACTTCATAAAAACTCCAAACATCCAACTTATTTTATTATTCTATCAATTCTTGACTGATTTGTCCATCAGACCCTAGATTCCTACGCAACCATCAAAGCTATCCTCATAAACAAGACTTATGCATCCTGCTAACTTTCAACCATCATAACTCTCAACTTTCAACTTCTATTGTCTAACCAATTTAACACATCTACAAGACTTTGCACAATCAACCTCACACAAGCCTCATTCTAACCTTCATTACACATGCATGACCATCAATCCCAATCTCATAACATTTACCTACCTATATGATATTCATGCCATCTCATGCATCATCTCAAAAGATCAAAGGTCATACAATCAAGCATTATACATTATGGTTTAAAATTCACTTTTGAATCATAACTCATTCATTCCATCTCCATCAAATCATGTCATATTTCATACAATGCTTTAGTGGGCATTTTAAGTCTAATTACATGAAACTTCAAAGTACAATATCATTCTCAAAATGCAACTAAAGCATTATTTTACAAAAATCATTTCAATCACAAAACCAAAAGAAAACTCTTGGAGTAAATGCCTTTAAGCTTGCTCCTTGGGATCCTGCTCATTTCCTGGAGAATTGAGGGGGGGTGAGCTTTCGCTCCGCGGGTAACACATTTATATTTATATAACGAGCATGTCTATTTAGTTATTCACACATTAAGCAATCTTTCAATGAAATCATAATACATGCATCATGCAATTTTCATCAATATATAAACATAATTTCTCACAATTCGAACATTCATAATTCTTGCAATTTCATGTAATCACATATGAAACACATCAAATGGTTCGGTAAGTCCATATTCATGGAAACCATATAGTCTCATTTCATGAGCTTATATGGGCAAATCTTGAGGAGTCCAAATAATGGATCATCCTATGCCACAATCGAGCAGGCGGGCGAAGCCTTTTCATGGTCGACGTGCACGTGACGGTTCTTGGGACTATACCTTACCCACATAACATATCAATCATGCAAAACAATAAAATTGGACTGTTCTTGTCCAATTCACTGTTTTCTTGAAAATCTTATCTTTCATGCATATTTCATATTGTACATTTCATGCATAAGTCATATTGTGCATTCATACTCATTTAAGCTACTTCATTCAATACTAACTCAACCATCATCAAATCATCAACATGTATTATTTTCATTTACACATAACTCATGATTAATGTCATCTAACCACAACTAACACAAGCATTTTTAGCAATCATTTATACTCACGTACAAGTAACAAACATTCATTAGTTTCATTTATCAACTTGCATTAATTGCTCATAAATATAAAGATAAATATGGAACCCACCTTTAAGACTTGCTAAATCCTTGGTTTCCTTGCTACAACTCTTGTTCCTCTTCTCTTCCTCTCTCTCTTCATTAAAACCAAAACCCATATAAATCTCACTTGATTGAGAAACCATGTTACACCTTTCATGAAATCAACTTGGAAATCACTATACCCATTCCATTCTTAGTCTTTCTAACCAAAAACCCAACTAAAATCTCACATTTAAACAAAAGGCTTACCTTAAATCTTCAACAACACCAAGAGTTTCTTGGTTCAAGATGAAGCTCTAGCCTTCCTCTTCACTTTTAACTCTTGGACTTTCTTCCAACTCCCTCTTGATCTCTTGGAAATCAAACCCTAGCCAAAGCTCTTCTTTTTTTCTCCTCCTTCTTTCCTCTTCCACGACTTCTCCCTTTCTCCTCCTTTAATTTTCGTAAACTCTCTTCTTTCTCTACTAACTCATTTAACTCCTTCCTCTTTTATACTCCTTCCTAACTCACTTAAGCCTATAAGCCCAAAGCCCACTCATTTATTCTTCCTTCCTTCTTATTTCCTCTTTAAACTTCTCAAGCCCACTAATTCTTTAAGCCCATCATATTCTCTCTTCCTTTCCTACCTCATCAAGGCCCAACTAACACATTTAATTTCATTAACTCACCACCTAACTCTTTAATGCTATCACATATTAATTAATATCAACTCAATTAATGCTAACTTAACTTACTCAATTAGTCTAATCATGCTTAACTTTTAAAAAAAAATTCTGGGGGTAACATTTCTCCCCCCCTTTAGAAATTTCGTCCTCGAAATTCTTACCTGGTTCACTGAAGAGGTATGGGTACTGCTCCTGCATTGCATTCTGAGGCTCCCACGTCGCCTCTTCAACTGCATGATTCTTCCACAGGACCTTGACTAGCTTGATTATCTTGTTCCTGAGGACCTTATTCTTGCTGTCGAGGTGCCACGGGCATTTCTTCATATTTCGATCATCCTCATTTGAACTTCGAGGTGCGAATGATGTGAGAAGGATCTGATCTGTACCTTCTCAGCATGGAAACATGGAATACATCATGAAGCTGCGACAATTCTGGAGGCAATGTCAACATGTAGGCCAACGACCCAATCCTCTCTAAAACTTCATACGGACCCACATACCGAGGGCTTAACTTCCCTTCTTCATCAATCTCATAACTCCCTTCCATGGAGCGTCTTGAGGAACACCTTGTCTTGTTGCATATTCCATTTCTTTTACATTAGCATCGGCATAACTCTTCATTCTATCTGGGTCGCCTTAAGTCATTGTTTGATTACATCCACTTTCTCAAGCGTCATCTGGACTAACTCTAGTCCCACTAATTTCCTCTCACCTTCTTCATCCCAACATATCGAGTCCCTGCATCTTCGCCATAAAGGGCTTCATAAGGAGCCATCTCAGATGCTCAGATAGTGCAATTGTTATAAGCAAATTCGACCAACGGCAAATGATCATCCCATGCTCCTCTGAAGTCCATGACACATGCTCTAAGCATTCCCTCTAGAGTCTGGATTGTCCTCTCAAACTGACCATCCGTCTGAGGATGAAACACCGTACTGAAATTCAGCTTAGTTCCTAATGCTTCCTACAAACTTCCCCAAAATCTCGATGTAAATCGAGGATCCCTGTCGGATACTATGGAATCCGGAACTCCATGCAACCTTACCACTTCATCAATATACTTCCTGGCTAAGACTTGCAATGAATCTGTTTGCTTGATTGCCAGAAAATGGGCTGACTTGGTCAACCGATCAACAATAACCCAAATGGCATCATGCTTCTTGCTGGTCCTAGGCAAGCCCATCAGAAAATCCATCGTGATCCTTTGCCACTTCCATTCAGGAATGGACAATGGCCTTAACATGCCTGAAGGTGCCTGGTGTTCAGCCTTGACTTGCTGACACACTAGACATCTGCTCACATACTCTGCTACATCCCTCTTCATGCCTTTCCACCAGAAATGCTCCTTCAAGTCCCTGTACATCCTGGTACTACCTGGGTGCATGGAATAAGGTGCATTGTGTGCCTCATCCATGATCTCATCCTTAATTGCCTTATCATTCGGAATACATAACCTGTTTCCGACTACCATTAGCCCATTATCCCTTACTTGCACTTCTGACTGCTTACCATGTTGAATTTCATCTCTCAGCTTACTTAATTCTGTATCCTGCTCCTACAACTCCTTGACTTTCTCCCTAGGGATAGGTCTCACCCTGAATTGAGCAAAAATACCATCTGATTCATCATGCTTTAAACTGATCTTCAACTTGGCCATCTGTTCCAACAGAGGCAAGTAAAGCGATTACGTAAGATATGGATGACTTCACCTTTCAAAGCATTCGCCACTATATTCGCCTTGCCTGGATGATACTCTATCATCAGGTCATAGTCCTTGAGCAACTCCAACCATCGTCTCTGCCTTAAATTCAACTCTTTCTGACACATAATGTACTTAAGACTTTTGTGGTCCGTGAAGAACCTAGTCTGAACCCCATATAGTTAGTGTCTCCAAATCTTTAGGGCAAAAATTACCGCTGCTAACTCCAAGTCATGAGTTGGATAATTTAACTCATCTTGCTTCAATCGCTTAGTGAAGCATAGGCTATTACCTGTCATCTGCATCGACACATCCTAAAACCTTCCTCGAAGCATCATTTGTACACCGTATACCCCTGGTCTCCATTGGGCAAAACCAATACTGGAGCACTTGTCAATCTGTTCTTGAGCTCCTCAAAGCTCTTCTGACATTCCTCACTCCATATGAATTGCTGATTCTTTCTTAACAACTTAGTCATAGGGGCAGCTATCATTGAGAATCCTTCCACAAATCTCCTATAATAACCTGCCAAACATAGGAAGCTTCTTACCTCTTTCACTGTCTTAGGCTCTTGCCAATTCACTACTGCTTCTACTTTCTTCGGATCAACATGGATCCCTATGCTGGAAATCACATGTCCAAGGAAAACTACTTCATGTAGCTAAAATTCACACTTGCTGAATTTGGCCTATAGCTCCTGCTCTCTCAATCTCTGCAACACTATCCTGAGATGTTGTTCATGTTCTCCTTCATCATAAGAATAGACCAGAATGTCATCAATGAACACAATGACAAACTGATCTAAGAATTCATTAAACACCCTATTCATCAGATCCATGAAGGCAGCTGGAGCATTGGTCAATCCGAAGGGCATGACCCTAAATTCATAGTGCCGTGAACGGTGGGTCCGAAAGCTATCTTGTTTACATCGGGCTCCCTAATTCGGAGTTGATGATAACCTGATCTTAGGTCAATCTTCAAAAAGATCCTTGCTCCCTGCAGCTGATCAAATAAATCATCTATCCGTGGCAACGGATACTTGTTCTGAATCGTCATCTTGTTAAGCTTCCTATAGTCTATACACATCCTCCACGTTCCATCCTTCTTCCTAACAAACAGGACCGGAGCTCCCCAAGGTGAAGAACTCGGCCTGATGAACTGCTTCTCCAACAATTTCTGCAATTGCTCCTTGAGTTCTCTCAACTCAACTAGAGCCATTCTGTAGGGTGGTATGGAAATTGGCGCGGTTCTGGGAATCAAGTCAAATTCGAACTCAATTTTCCTCATCGGCGGCAACCCTGGTAATTCTTCTGGAAATACATCAGGAAACTCCGTCACAACCTGAAAATCTTCTAATCTGCCCACATTCACTTCTGGATCCATTACATGCGCCAAGAAGGCCTCACACCCTTGGCTCATCATATTGTCAGCTAACATAGCCGAAATGATACTCGGCACTGACAGTTTCCTGTCCCCCTTGAAAACTATCTTCTGATCATCTCCCAGATCAAATTCTACTTCCTTCAAACTACAATCTAGCTTCGCCTTGTATTTCTCCATAACATCCATCCCCAAAATGGCATCCAACCTTGAAGGTCTAGAGGTAGTAAGTCTACTACCCATTTAGCACCGCCTATGTTGAGCTCACAGTTCTTGTAGATCAAGCGATCACCACCTTACTCCCTAAAGGAGTACTAACTACCAGAAAGTTATCCATAATCTCAGGACATGCAGCATGCATATTCATACTTGCAAATACAAATGAATGGGTAGAGCCAGTATCAATCAACACATAACCGGTAAATCAAATAGCATAGCCATACCCGTCACTACTTCCTGAGCGGCTGCTGCTTCTTCCCCGTCATGGCAAGACTCATTTGGTGCTTGACCCGCCTCTAGGTCTCCTGCCGGATATGCCTTCCTTGCAGTTCTGAATCGCCCACATCATCATCTTTGGCCGAGATGCCTTGTTTACGCTTCTTCTTGGGGCTCGAGATCGAGACCCTTCCCGCTTTGACCGCCTGGGACAATCCTTGATTCTGTGCCCTTTGCCACCTGACCAAAACATGCTCCTATCTTCACAGACATTCCCTTTGTGAAATCTCCCACAGTGATCACACTGGGGATTTCCTCTACCTGTCCATCCCGGGCTTGCTACGTTTGAAACTTGCCCTGACATAGCCCTAGGCTGCTTGCTCTGAGTGGGGCCACTGCTGCCCACCTCACTCTGTGTATCTTTGAGTTCGGTGCTCCTTGCAGTCTTTGGAGCACTCATGCCCTTCTTGGAAGCGCTCTGTTCTTTCTCCTCTTAGTCACTTCAGCCCTGATGTTCTCTAACTTCTCTGCTTGAAGAGCAGCATCAACCAGCTGTTGGTAATCACGAAAGTTGTGAATTACCACCTTTTCCCTGATCCCTAGGTGCAATCCACCCTCAAACTTCCGGCATTTGTCTGCTTCAGTTGCCACGATATTGGATGCATATCGCGACAACTGAGTGAACTTCAGCTCATAATCTGCCACACTCAGTTCCCTCTAAGTGAGATTCAAGAATTTTCTGGCCTTCTCCTGCATGTAGACCATCGAGAAATATTTTCTCCGAAAGGCCTCTAAGAACTCCCTCCATGTCGATTGCACGAGGTATTTCTCGATCATTGCGGGCATCGACTCCCACCGGTCGGTGCATCCCTTTGCAAGATGGTCGATCGCATAATCGAGCTTCTCATCATCGAACACTTCATCGATTCGGGACCCTCTCGTCCTCTTGACCATGCTTGACTTCCTCAGATTAGTAGTCCCATGAAGTCAAGCGCTCTATACTTAGGAGCTTATCATCTTGGCCGCCTCTCTCTTGGGGTGGCACTTGAACCTGTCTTTCTTGGCCCATGGCATAGGTGAAAGCCTGAGCAAATGCTTGGAAGAAATGGGGATCCATAGGGTTCACTTGAGGAGGAGGCGGCGGAGGCGCCTCATGTTGCACACTTGGTGCATCAGAGTCGGAGACAGGGAAGGTCCCTGCATCCTGCGGAACGTACGACTCATCCGTACTTCCGTGCTGAGAGCTGGGCCGAGATTGAGCTCCTCGAGTTCTCTTTTGAGGCGGCATTACTCCTTCAATTTAAAAATCAGTGAAAATCTTTAGTTCACATAAAACAAGTTCAATTCATGTAAATCAATTTAAAACAATTTAATTCACTCATTTAAAAGCAATGTTGCATGTTATGCATTTAAAACAATGCACATAATTCATATAATTCATGTAGGAAAATGCATGATGACTTGACCCTTAGACAATCCCACTAAGGTTCCTAGGAAACCCTAAACCTGATTTTGCTCTGATACCATAGATGTTGGATCCCGATACCAGAGTCCAACTTTTGAACCGTAAAATATGAAACTTGATCATCTTGCCTTGTAGGGTTTATTTCATTTAACCCTAATTTCAAATTAGGTTTCTCTTGTAAATCATATCCTTATGACTCTTGTTTAATTTAATACAAGGATCGATTCAATCGGAGTTCTATAACTCAAGATATCGACAAAATACCAACATGTGATCATCTCTCGATCACGCGCTCTTGACTGACCCTTTACTTGAGTTCATGCCAACTCTTTCAATTTAACTCCAAATGACACCGATTCTTATGGGTAGGTACCTACATGTCTCATGAATCCATGGTTCAAAAATCACTTCATTTGGAGGTCTGACGAGGAAGTTATGATCAAACAATCCTTCATATTCATATCCCGATGTATATTTGACATACTTTGGTAAAAATGCCATAACTCTTGCTACAGATGTCGGATTGATGTCATCTTTAAACCAATCAATATGTACCCATCCTGATCTACAACTCATATTAGAGGCCTAAAAATGAAATTCGCACTCTAACTGGTCGCTACCATGATTTACTTCTCTCATACCATGCGAAGAGACAAACGAAAGTTGAGGCTCTTCTGATTTTCTATATTCGCGCCCGCGAGGAAGAAATGAACAGAAAGTTGAGGCTCTTCTGATTTTCTATGTTCGCGCCCGTGAGTTATGGATCTCGCGCCCGCGAGGAAGAAACGAACAGAAAGTTGAGGCTCCTCTGATTTTCTATGGTCGCTACTTGCGAGGTATGGGTCTCATACCATGAGGAAGAAATGACCAGAATAATGAGATTTTTCCCAAAGCCTCTTAAACCCTCACCCATGCTTTCTAACTTATTCCTACTTCTATTGTCTAACCAATTTAACAGATCTACAAGACTTTGCACAATCAACCTCACACAAGCCTCATTCTAACCTTCATTACACATGCATGACCATCAATCCCAATCTCATAACATTTACCTACCTATTTGATATTCATGCCATCTCATGCATCATCTCAAAAGATCAAAGGTCATACAATCAAGCATTATACATTAGGGTTTAAAATTCACTTTTGAATCATAACTCATTCATTCCATCTCCATCAAATCATGTCATATTTCATACAATGCTTTAGTGGGCATTTTAAGTCCAATTACATGAAACTTCAAAGTACAATATCATTCTCAAAATGCAACTAAAGCATTATTTTACAAAAATCATTTCAATCACAAAACCAAAAGAAAACTCTTGGAGTAAATGCCTTTAAGTTTGCTCCTCGGGATCCTGCTCATTTCCTGGAGAATTGAGGGGGGTGAGCTTTCGCTCCGCGGGTAACACATTTATATTTATATAACGAGCATGTCTATTTAGTTATTCACACATTAAGCAATCTTTCAATGAAATCATAATACATGCATCATGCAATTTTCATCAATATATAAACATAATTTCTCACAATTCGAACATTCATAATTCTTGCAATTTCATGTAATCATATATGAAACACATCAAATGGTTCGGTAAGTCCATATTCATGGAAACCATATAGTCTCATTTCATGAGCTTATATGGGCAAATCTTGAGGAGTCCAAATAATGGATCATCCTATGCCACAATCGGGCAGGCGGGTGAAGCCTTTTCATGGTCGACGTGCACGTGACGGTTCTTGGGACTATACCTTACCCACATAACATATCAATCATGCATAACAATAAAATTGGACTGTTCTTGTCCAATTCACTGTTTTCTTGAAAATCTTATCTTTCATGCATATTTCATATTGTACATTTCATGCATAAGTCATATTGTGCATTCATACTCATTTAAGCTACTTCATTCAATACTAACTCAACCATCATCAAATCATCAACATGTATTATTTTCATTTACACATAACTCATGATTAATGTCATCTAACCACAACTAACACAAGCATTTTTAGCAATCATTTATACTCACGTACAAGTAACAAACATTCATTAGTGTCATTTATCAACTTGCATTAATTGCTCATAAATATAAAGATAAATATGGAACCCACCTTTAAGACTTGCTAAATCCTTGGTTTCCTTGCTACAACTATTGTTCCTCTTCTCTTCCTTCTCTCTCTTCATTAAAAACCAAAAACCCATGTAAATCTCACTTCAATTGAGAAACCATGTTACACCTTTCATGAAATCAACTTGGAAATCACTATACCCATTCCATTCTTAGTCTTTCTAACCAAAAACCCAACTAAAATCTCACATTTAAACAAAAGGCTTACCTTAAATCTTCAACAACACCAAGAGTTTCTTGGTTCAAGATGAAGCTCTAGCCTTCCTCTTCACTTTTAACTCTTGGACTTTTTCCAACTCCTCTTGATCTCTTGGAAATCAAACCCAGCCAAAGCTCTTCTTTTTCTCCTCCTTCTTTCCTCTTCCACGACTTCTCCTTTCTCCTCCTTTAATTTTCAGTAAACTCTCTTCTTTCTCTACTAACTCATTTAACTCCTTCCTCTTTATACTCCTTCCTAACTCACTTAAGCCCATAAGCCCAAAGCCCACTCATTTATTCTTCCTTCCTTCTTATTTCCTCTTTAAACTTCTCAAGCCCACTAATTCTTTAAGCCCATCATATTCTCTCTTCCTTTCCTACCTCATCAAGGCCCAACTAACACATTTAATTTCATTAACTCACCACCTAACTCTTTAATGCTATCACATATTAATTAATATCAACTCAATTAATGCTAACTTAACTTACTCAATTAGTCTAATCATGCTTAACTTTAAAAAAAAAATTCTGGGGGTAACATGTGGAGTGGAGATTTAAGCTTCATATGGGTTATGCCCCTACCATTATAAATTGATTGAGAATAAAGATGTTTGAGATGAAATAAATGACAATTGGAAGATGAGATGATAATAGTGATATAGGAAAAAATTGTTGAGTTCAGATTAAATTGTCATTGTGAGTGTACATCTGATAGTATCACCATAACAGGTGAAATTATTAAGCATATGTGAATAATATGCGTGAAGATGATATAGGAAGTAATCGGTGACTTATTGAATAAGTGCCAATCATAGTTCCTATAGTTCAAAGTTCAAGATAGAGTAAGACATATGAGTACTTGTAGTGATCAATTGGGAAGGAATTGAGACTGTTAATGATGTCAACATAGGTGATGAGCTTGAGGGAAAAGAAGAGGGACATTATTATAGCAAAATCCCCATGATCGAGTACTGACATAAAAAGAGAAAGGTTATCTAGAATTAAATAGGATTAAAATATCCTTAGTAGTATAAGCTACTAATTGGTGAATCGATGTGAATACATCTCCAGATAAGATGTGATGATTTTGGTGATGTATGCCAAGATATTAGAGTAAATGAAATTGTTTAAGTGCCCTACAGAACCTCATTACAAGGGATGTTCTGATCATGTAAGCTATGGCATAAATTGATCTTATTGAGATATTATGCATAGTTGAAATTGATTTTTTTGAGGTATTAAGAATGATTGATATGTAATGACAAAAAATAGTTGATTGATAAGGTTTTATGAACAGTATTGATGATTGTAGTAAGAAATCTTCTTTCAAAGAAGAATTTCCCTAAATTGAGTTAAGTTGATCTAACGATTCGATTTAAGAGTAATCAATGAAGAGACAAATCGGAAATGAATAAGTAATAAGTCAAAAGTGAATAATGGAGTCATATCCTAAGCAGAAACTCAGGCAAAAAAAGTAGGATATGCCACTGAGAGTGTATACAGCAACTACATGAGTGGATTATAAATTCGAGGTGACACTATTGCAAATGTGAGGAAAATATAGGTCCCCCTTATATTTGATGTAAATATGTTTGGGAGATACAAATTTAATCTGAGGAATGAAATACCAACACACAAAGTGAAGCATTCAAATAAATTGAAATGTGTGCAGGAACTAGTACGAACGAATAGGCGTTTAAATAAGTAGATGTGAATTAAAGGAAGTCGAATGGAAAGAGAAAATAATTAGAGACAAAAAGTCAAATGGGGGACTGAAAATGACATGAGACAATATTACTTTCATTAGGGAATTAGTCACCTAAGGAATTGCAAGAAATTAACACAAGGAAAAATGTGAGTGATATCTATTGGAGTTAATGATACTCCAATGGTATTATGATATTGAAGATTTAAGTGATCCAAGAAAAATTGTATTAATTAGTGACTGTGATCATAGATGGTATTTTGAGAGTGTTTGCAAGGTAAAAAGGGGACATTCTGAATATTTGAGGAATTGAGGAATGTGACACTGATGATAATAATATCATTTGGATTGGAGATTATGCATTATATAATGAAGTTTTACTTCAGAGATTAAGATAAAATACTTTGTAATAGTCTAAAGTGGTTTTTGTATGCATAGAGCCATGTCTTATGGGTTGATTTTGGTACATGATAGAAGTGTTATGATAGAAATCGCTTTGAAGTATTGGGGACATTAGATGTGCCAAATCATTTCTGGAATGTACATTATGTAAGATTGAGGAAATTATTGAGTTTGGAGAAAATGCACAAATGAGTGCTATACTGGTAAAAATTAGTGTGTAATCTGACACACTGAACAGACAATGCTATAATGGAATAATACACATTCAGATATTGAGGTTTCCAAATTTAGTGTAAGGAGGAGTGCAGAATGTTGAGTGGCATACGGGATAAAATAAAGTGTTGCTAGTTGCATTGAAATTTAAGATCAAGTCTACTAGAAAGAAATAAGAAACCAAAAAGCTAAAGATTCATAATTGTGAATCACCCGAAAAAAGTGAAAACAAATCTGAACTTTCGAGTGAAATCGAAAAATTGATATTTGGTGATTGAAATAAGAAGTACGTATATCCGATTAAGATGATTGAGCAAAGAAAGTGTTAGACAAGCCTAATTAACAACCTAAGATAAACATCCTAGTAGGGATATGCTAAGATTGTATTTTAGCTGCTAAGGATGTGGAAACAAGTGGTTGAAGGTTTGAGCTACCAGCAGTTTTAACTGTTAAGAATATACTTGAAGCTCATATTTTTGAAGTTCGTAGGAAGATGAGATTGAGGCATAATTCGAATTGACTACAGGTATAACAATTGTTATCATAGTGGCATCATTAGAAGTGATATGGGGCATAGTATGACAGAAGGGTGGTTATTCACCCTAACATTGAGATGAAGAAGGCCTAAAATGATATAATGTAACATCCCATTACTAATGGGAAGGGTAGGATGGTAAATGTGAGTGACTAATGAGAGTTAGAGATGCATTTCCATGTTCATGCATGATATGCCATACACTTACACATGAATAGTGAATTTATTTGCACATTAAAATAATTGTACATGCATTCATGAATAATTCCGGGTATAATTGAATTGATCTATGAATTTTTAGAGTTATAGATGTTTTTACATTTGAAATATGAGTGATTGGTGGAAATATTGTATTTGCATATGTTGGTGAATTTATGGAGTATTGAGAAAGATGTCTATAATAGAGAACAAGAAATTAAAAGAAACTTTGGAGATAGTTGGATTGTAAAGATGACAGTCAAGGGAGTTAGTTCAAAGGAAACTAAGTTGGAACTTGGGTATTCACTTAGGCTTTTGTGCTCTTGCTAGAAGTAGGTTATTATTCCTTGAGAGTTGACAGGTTAAGTCTTGTCCAAGTCCCTTCTTTATTTTCATCTTTCTAAAACTTCCTTTTGAGACCCAGAGTTTTCCACCAAATACCTTCTGATAGACTTATGTGTTTTTCCCTTCTTTCACCAAACTTACTTTACCATTTGTGTCCTCTGCCCTGAGAAAAAAATTAGAAGCTCGCCATTGTACTCAAAGAAGTACATAAAAACATGTGGAGTTTAGGGCTTGAAGATTTTGGAGTTTTCAGCAGGTAAGTGGTGGAGAAATCCCTTACAGTTAGGGATTTATAAAATAAAGTTGATAAATTACTGTCATCTTCATGGGAAATGTACTTTATGTATTTGTTCATAAATTCTGGGTAGTTGGGGAGAAATAAATTCAGTTATAGTGTTAAATTAGTCTTTGAGAAAACTTTTGGTGTGTTGGTGACGTAAAGTATTGAAAGTTAGAAAATCTGAAAAATGGTTCACTGAATATGCTTCAGTATTTTAGCCACAACTTTTTCTCTAGTGATCCAAACGAAATGGTTCTTGATTCGAAGTAAACTAGGAATGTATGGCTACAATTCTTATGAAGATATCAAATCTCAGTTATGTCTCTAAGAGTCTAAAAAGTTGTCACGAAGTTGAGAACTTGGTGCAGGACATTGAGAGTTGAGCAAAAATTTGTGTTCCAATTTCGGGAGGAAATCTAGACCTAATTTAGATAGATTCTGGCAAAGTTACCTTCTGAAAAGTTGTATATCTTTCTTTTATCTTTCCAACGGTATAAAGTTTGTAAATTTTAGATATCGAAGTCAAAAGTTATGATTTTTATAAGTGGATACGTTTTGGACGCAAAAAGCAGACGCAAAAAAAAGTAGACGCAAAAAAGCAGACGATAAAAATGAGACGATGGAAATGACACGATAGAATTAAGAAAAAAGCATAATCAAACCGTACTCTTTTGGTCATAACTTCTTCTCTAGACCTCCAAATGACCTGATTTTTAAAGCATTGGATTCCTAACACATTTCTTTATCTCTCCACAAAAATTTATGGTTTTTGGTATTAAATTGGAAATGATTTATTGAATCAAAGTAAGGGTATCGGTAGAAGGAGCATGAACTGGTTATTCTTTTGAACATATTTCAGTATTTTGATGATATCTTGGTCTTTAGGACTCCAATTAAGGTGATTTTTGATTTGTAGTAAACTAGAGTAATAGGGCTACAAATCATATGAAGAAGCGGAATCTTGATTCAGTCTTTAATGTGTTCAATTTCTGGATGGAAGTTGTATATAGTACATTATTTTGGAGAGGAACAGTCCAAAAATGTTTGAGGCACATCTTTCAAATCGCTGAACCAAATTGAGTGATTTTGGTGTCAATGGAAAGATAAAAGATAGTGGAACACTTTTCTAGGAGAGAGTGGGCTTAAATTATGCAAGTTTTGCCTTCTAATTAAATGTGAACAATGGACCCGAAAGTTAGAGTTTGGAGAAAGATCTGAAATGGTTCATTGGGCTATGAAATTGAATTCAAATGGGTTATGGAGGTTTAAATCCCACAGAATGAGGCTAGTTAAGTGAGTTTTGATAGTTGAATGTCTTGTGATGAAATTGATGGATTGATACCCGGGATAGTCATGAATATGCATTGTACATATTTCATCTCATTCATGTGCATTATTAAACACTTATGATTGTTCAACTTGTGATATATTTGTATATTATTTGTTATAGAGGAGCCACTGGAACGTCAACCTCCAGACGTTGCTGGATCTTCCAGGCATTAGCTTCGGGAGAAAACTTGTGAGTCAATCTAGATGATTTCCTAGGGTTGATTTACTTTGAAATTGTATGATGTGTGAGCTTCCAATTGTAAAGTAATTGTGATTTGATTTGAATTCCGAAATTAAAGTCCGAGGAGTTTGTTATGTGATTATGGTATTGGAAGTGCTTTGTTTTGCTTTGAAATCCTGTATGACGCATGAATTCTCAACGAGAGTTGAATGTTGGACTTAGGTCCGATGATAATGAGTTTCTGATTAAATATCGCATGTGATTATCTGATATGACATAATTCGTATGTGGTGCATTTCATAAAATGCCTGCTCAGATAAAGGTGTTGTGACTTGAGTGGCCAATGAAGCGCTTCCACGTAGAGCTTTGCTCCGTGATATATGTTTTGTGTACAGAGCTATGCTCTGTGATTCTGTTCCGACTGAGCCCTATGGGCCAGTAATTGTGTATAAGTATGTGATGGGCACTCGGTCACAACAATAACAACGAATATGGGTCTCATGCATATAACATTATAAGATTGAATCCATTGAATGAATATTTGTGTAATATGTGATATGTGTGTTTGACCCGGTGAACTCATCAATGATGGTTCACTCATTGAATTCGCAAAACTCATCAAAATTGCAACGTTGTCTTTTCAGGACCTAGAGATAACTCTAGCTGCTAAAGAGGCTCTAATAGCCGAGTAGATTGTGGTTGGTGAGAAAGGTCATGGCTCAAAGGTCGGTCAGCTGGGGTCCTTTTGGGTGGTTTAGATAACTTTGATGCACTTTCCTTATTCATGTAGTACTATTGTATTAGGTTTTTTGTGATGTACATATGAATAATATTGAAAAATAATGTAGACTTCGATTTTTTTGAAATGCAATGAGGAAAAAGTTGGTTTCAAATACTGTGATCTTCTTATGATGCTTTAAGTGAATTGTTACCATGTCATATGAAGGGAATGTAGTGATCGATCGTAGCGTGCCCTCATCATAGGATATGTGCCGGAATGACCTTCGGGTGTCCCGGTGGGTACCATGCGGTAAGGGGGCGCTACATATAAGGCCATAATAAATATGAGATACTATTAGTAAGTGAGATGAATCTGAAATAAGAGTAAAGTGACTTATGAAAGATGAATGAGGTAGGTGGACCAACACCATATTTAGAGACTATAGTGAAATGGACATAAGATTTGAATGTGTTAACACTGAAGAGTGAAGTGAATTTTCAAAGGAGTGATAAAGTGATTTGTGAGTATCACCTTGGTAAGGTGCGCTCAGATTTGGAAAAAGGATAATTTAAGCTATATGAATTGGTATGTATGAAAATTTTATGAATTAGTGTTACTGGTGAAAGAGGTCTTAGATTCATAATATGTGATATGTGAATAGATTCTGAAATAATGACATGATCAACAGAGATAGATTGACAACATACGAAGTAAAAGTTAGTGAGTAATTTGAAATATACCGATGAAATAGTCAAGATAGTGTGATAGCTAAATGAGTGATTGAAAGACTTATTAAGTCTATCAACTGTGGTCATTTGGAAGAAAATGTTTTGAGTGGGGAAGTATATGGGGAACACAAGATTATATGAGGAAACAATATCCCTGCCTTATCGATCAATTGAATATTAATTTTGAGGACGAATTTTTTTTAGGAGGGGAGAATTGTAACATCTCGTCCCCATATTAAGGGTTAGGACCGAAATTTCAATACATGTAAGCTTAAAGAGAGACTAAGGAATGCATTTTTCTTGATTATGCATTATGTTAGCATATATGCACATGAATATTGAATCTTTGCACAAAAATAAGTGTACATGCATTCATTGACAACTTCCAGGTATGATTTTTTTTAAACGTGATGTTATTGAAAGCGAGCAGTAGAAGGAGTAGAAAGAGTGATCTTGGTAGGAGTTGTGATAAGGAAACCTTTAGAAATAAAATTGGTAGTGATCTGGAAAATGTTCACTAAATATGCTTCAGTCTTTTAGCCATAACGTTTTCTCTAGTTGTCCAAACGAGATTATTCTTGATTGGGATTAATCTAGAGATATATGTCTACATTTTGTATGAAGACATTGAATTCCAGTTTCGTCTCTAAAAGTTCCAAATTTTCATGAAGTTATGGAGTTGGTCTAGTACGTTGTGGTGCGTCTGGAAAATTCATCTTCGGACTTTAGGAGAAAATTTGGGATTGATATAAATATATTTTTGCAAAGTTACCTTCTGTAAAGTTTTAGATATTTCTTTTATCTTTCCAACGGTATATAGTATGAAAATTTTGGATATCGGAGTCAAAAGTTATGATCCTTATACGTGGAGACATTCTGGACAAAAATCAGACAATAGAAATGAGACGATGAAAAAGCAGACGATATAAATGAGACGATAGAAATGAGACGATAAAAAAGCAGATGATAGAAATGAGACGATGAAAAAGCAGACGATAGAAATGAGACGATAAAAAAGCAGACGATAGAAATGAGACGATGAAAAAGCAGACGATGAAAATGAGATGATGAAAATGAGACGATAAAAATGAGACAATGAAAATGAGACGATAGAAATGAGAAGATGAAAATGAGACGATAAAAAAGTAGACGATAGAAATGAGACGATAGAAATGAGACGATGAAAATGAGACGATACAAATGAGACAATAGAATTGAGGCGATGGAAAATGAGAAGAAAGGAATGTGAGACGATACGGAAGTCAAAAGACAGAATTGGCCTTCGAGGTCCGCATGAAAGTTTTAGATTTAGAAGTCCTCTTTCCAATAGTCCAAACAAGAAGTTAATCCGACATCTGTAGTAAGAGTTATAGCATTTACGCCAAGACATGTACAGTACGAGTAAAGATATGAACATGTTGGGTTCTTTTGGCCATAACTTCTTCTCTAGACCTCGAAATGACTTGATTCTTGAACCATTGGATTCTTAAGACATTTCCCTACATCTCCACCAATAATTATAGTCATATGAAACTAATGGATAAAGATTTATTGAAAAGAGTGGGACGGGTACAGTGAGTGTGTTCTTCAATAATATGAACTGGTGTTATCTCACTAAACATACTTCAGTATTTTGATGTGTTCTGGATCAGTAGAAGTCCAAATGAGAAGATTTTTGTTTTATGGTAAACTAGAAACATAGGGCTACAACTTATATGGAGAAATCAAATTTTGAATCGGACTCTAAGGGTTTCAAGTTTTGGATGGAAGTTGAGTATAGAGTACTGTCTCGAAATAAAAGCAGTCTGGAGATATTGGAGTATAACTTTCACACTACTGAACCAAATTGAATGCTTTTGGTGTCATCGGAAACGTAAGACAATACAGAAGAGTCTTCTAGAAGAAAGTGTTATGTTAGAATATACAAGGGTGCTTTTGGTAAGACACTTAAGTAAAAAAGACATAAGGCACAAATAAAAGGGTAAATGGGATAATTCTCACTCATTAAGGGCATAAATGGAAGAAGAAGTGTTGTCTTGCTTATAAATAAAGGAGAAACATGAATGAGAAGATTCTAGAGAAGCAAAATGAGTGGATTAGAAAAGAGATAAGAGAGAGAGAACATGAAAAAGAAATGAAAGAGAGAAGGAAGGGAAAACAAGCTAGGGTTTTAATTCCTTTGGCCTTCAAGAGAGATTTTGAAGTTGTTCAAGAAGAGAAAAAGTAAGAGGAAGAAAAGTGTAGGAAAATCCCGGGAGGAACATCACATGTTCTAGCAGCGGAAACAAAAATTGTTTATTCCCGGGACCTTCCCAAAACCCAGGATCCCGGTGTCGGTATGAAAACCTCAAACCTGAATAGCCAATAGAGACTATCTCTAAAGGTATCCACGCAGAGATCAGAAAACCTAACCGAATCAAACCCTTTTGACCCGGGAATAGCTAGAACAGAATAAGAGCTGCTAGACCCTACCTCTGTCCTGGAGAGCTTGGAGAGACGTTGAACTTGTGCCTTGGAGAAGAGAGAAACACGTTGATGCCCTTTGGAGAAGAAGAAATTGAAACTTTTTCACACTTTTTCCTTAACTCTTAAGGAAATAAACTTTCTCCTTTGTAAACCCCTTAAGAACCATCGTACTCCACTTGCCAAAAACCTATGTATATAAGTCTTTTAGCCTTTTAAAAGACTAAGCATAAGATGATGCCATGTGGAAGCTTATAAACCATTCATTCATTAAATGAATAAAGAAACCAAGCTTTGAAAAGTCAAAGCTCTTATCCTCTCCTCCCTCATTCCACGCACATGTCCATATATATATAATATTAATTAATTAATTACTTAATTAATTAACATATATATAATTACTAAGAGGTCCATCAAGCTGGGAATTGGTCCTCTCGGCCTATCGGGCCGATCTTTGAAAGCGACTCTAAACCTTTCTTAGCAATATTGATGTCGCGATCTCATGGGACATATCCCAATCCATTGGGATCCATTTAATCTAATGCTCTCCATAGCTGGAACTCTGTCCAATTACTATTTCTGATTCTCTAAAACACTCTTATCGTGTGACCCTTTGGGTTTCGGTTATGTTGGCCACTTAGATTAACAATTAATCTGAGCAAGTCATGGCGGTATCTAGCAACACATCATGACCCCAATTGACGGAAAGTAATCGGTTTGATGATTTCATCACGAACGGATCACGAACCCTTCCATGACAATTCTTGTGCAATTAGTCCTTTCATCATCCTATACCCCACTTGGTTATGAGTATGGCTAATATGTCAACTCTTACTAGACTAAGTCTAGCCCAGTGAAATCAGTTCTGTCTGAAGACTCATTACTTTATATGTCCATGAAGACACTCTTCATGACATAGTCATGCTCGCCGAGACTTAAAGTAATGATCTGACGAAGGCAGGTATCTCTTACATTCTCACGAAGTGAGGAATCCTTTATTGGCTACTCAATTACCTTGAATACCTCAAGCTGTACCCAAGCACCACCCTATGAGTAACCTCCGGAAGGCCACAAGGAATGGAGTCAAATGCGGGATCGGTATCAAGATATCCTTGAGTACCTCAAGTCTAAGGATACTTGCACCATTGCTATGATGAGATTATCATCGACATTAAATCCATGTGATGATCTCATGGCGAATCATCAATGAACTTACTACCACTAGTAAGCATCCATATGTCAACTCTAAATATCTCATATTTACGGTTTACGAGATCCTTGCTTGATCGATCAAGGAGTATGACATATGTTAGTGCATGGGATTAATGATGTCGGTCTCATTAATCCTATGACTAGAGAGAATTTGAATCTTGACATAATTGCACATGATAGGAATCTCGGGATTATGATCACATCATAATTTCCTTCATGCTATGTCATATATCATGGACTTCATTAATTTGATTAAAGATCAATATCAATTCATAACAAAATGAATATCAAATAAATGAAACATGCCTTTCTTTATTTATTCATAAAGTGCATGCAAGACTATGAACAAAAAGCGCTAAAGGGATTGCCTTTAGGGCACTACTCTAACAAATCTCCCACTTGACTTAAAGCCAATCGCCTTGGTATCTAATACCATAAGCGAGTACATGAGAATCAAAATTCTTACGTGACAATGGCCGTCAGCGGATCGACAATGTTACGCTCTGTGGGAATCCTCTCGATCGCGACATCACCTCTAGCAATGATCTCTCAAATCGGATGATATCTGCGAGATGCGTGTTTAGATCGTTGGTGAGACCTCGGTTCTTTTGCACGAGCAATAGCCCCATTGTTGTCCAATACAAGCTGTATGGGTCCATCACGCTAGGAACCACACCAAGTTCGAAATGAACTTCTTGATCCAAACAACTTCCTTTGCGCCTCTAATGCGGCAATGTACTCTACCTCGATCGTCGAATCGTGATCGTCTCTTGTTTGAAACTCTTCCAATGACCGCTCCGCCGTTTAGCGTGAAAATATAACTTTGGCGGGATCAGAGTCATCCTTGTCGATAGGCCGGCATCCGTATGCCCGCTCACTTGGAGATTTCCATCTCCATATATCAAGAAAACATCCTTAGTCCTTCATGAGTACTTGAGGATATTCTTGACGACCACCCGATGACCCTCACGGGATCCGATTGGTATCTGCTCGTAACACTTAGAGCATACGATACATCGGGCCTCGTACATAACATAGCATACATGATCGATCCTCTGCGGATGCATACGGGATCGATCCATGCTGCGATCCTCTCATCTTGTGTCTTAGGACACATAGATTTGAGTGTTATCCATGAGTGATGGGAAGAAACCCTCTCTTGGATTGCTCCATGCTAAACTTCTTTAGCATCTTGTCTATGTCACGATGATTGTGAAAGACCAAGCAACCTCTTTGATCTATCTCTATAGATCTTTATCCGAGGATATAAGTTGCTTCACCAAGGTCCTTCATCGCAAATTGCTTGGACAACCAAATTTTAAGCGGCGCATCATTGAGACATCGTTTAGAGTAGCGATATGTCATCTACATACAACACAAGGAAAGCGATTGCATTCCATTAACCTTCTTGTACACGGTGTTCATCCGGATTTTGTGAAACCAAACTCTTTGATTAACTCATCAAAGCGGATGTTCCAACTCTGGATGCTTGCTTCAATCCATAGATGGATTTACGAAGCTTGCATACCTTTTCGCCATCATTGGAAGTGAAGCCCTCGGTTGTGTCATGTACACATCCTCGGCGATTTCGTTAAGGAAAGCTATCTTCACATCCATTGCCATATCTCATAATCATAATGGCGGCGATGGCTAGGAGTATCCGAATGGATTTAAGCATTGCTACGGGTGAAGGTCTCGTCATAGTCAACTCCTTGTCTTTGGCGAAATCCTTTGGCCACGAGCCTTCTTTATGGTAATCACATTACCATCCATGTCGGTTTTCTTCTTGAAAACCCATTTGCACCTATAGGTTTTATCCTTGGTGCATCGACCAAAGTCCATACTTGGTTTATGTACATGGAATCCATTTAAACTTTCATGGCACAAGCCATTTTCGGACTCTGAACTTTTAGAACCTCTTCATAGGTAGCGAGCTCATCATTTTCTATGAGCAATCGTCATTCTGTTCACTTACGAAATCCGTATCTCTCGGGAACAATGCGCATCCTACTTGACCTCTGAACCGTGTGCAGCGAAGGTTGAGCTGTTACTTCATCCGAATGAGTGGCAGGTCTCGAGTTCGAGCGATTGATCTGTGCTTGTTTGAGCATCTTGAACTTCTTCAAGTTCAACTTTGCTCCCCTTGTCTTCTTGTAAAAGAAACTCTTTCTCTAAAGACACCATGCCTTGAAACAAACACCTTTTGTTCCTCGGCATGGTAGAATTGATATCCTTTGGTCTCTTTAGGATATCCTACAAACAAACACTTGTCGATTTTGCTTCAGCTTATCTCGGTGAATCCGCTTCACGTGGCGAGGACAACCCCATACTTTCAAATGAGAAAGATAAGGTTTTACGTTAGTCCACATCGATATGGAGTAACATCAAGCTGTCTTAGAGGAACTCTGTTTAGCAAGTAAGCAGTTGTCTCTAGCGCATACCCCAAAGCGATTTTGGTAACCCATGAAACCCATCATTGATCGTACCATGTCCAACAAGGTTCGATTTCTCCTTTCAACCACACCATTGTCTTTGCGGCATGTAAGGAGGAGTCCCGAGATAATATCCCATTATCTACGAGATAATCGAAGCTGTTGGTCTAAGTATTCTCCACCACGATCGGATCGTAATGCCTTGATACTTTTACCAAGCTGATTTTCTACTTCATTTATGAATTGTTTGAACTTTTCAAACGCTTCAGATTTGTATCTCATCAGATACATGTACTCATATCGTGAATAATCATCGATAAAGGTAATGAAGTAACGACAACCACTTCTGGCATGAATGGACATCAGACCGCATACATCTGAATGTATTAGGTCTAATACTCCAATCGCTCGTTCACCCTTTCCCTTGAAGGGTAACTTAGTCATCTTGCCTAATAAACAAGATTCGCATGTGTCATATGATTCATAATCAAATGACCCTAAGCGCCACTCTTGTGGAGCTTAGCGATCGTGTCTCATTTATATGGCCAAGTCGACAATGCCATAAGTAAGTTGACTTTAGATTATCTCTTTTATACCGTTTGGTGTCATTGACATTTAAAATTGGATTAGACATATCTAATATGTAAATACCATTACACAATGTACCAGTTCCATAAAGCATTCCATTAGAATTAATAGAACAACCATTGCTACTAAAATTCATATGGAATCCAGCTCTATTTAGACAAGAAAGCAGACAATATATTCTTTGTCAAACGGGTACAAAATAACAATCATCAATTCGATACAAGCCCGTGAGGAGATACAAAACATAGGTTCCTACGGCTAATGCGGCAACTCTTGCTCCATTTCCAACACGTGGGTCTACTTCTCCTTCATGAGTTGCCATCTCATCACGAGGCCCTGCATATCATTACATATGTGAGCCACAACCAGTATCAAATACCCAGATGTTGTGATCGATATGATATTTACTTCAATGACATACAAACACGAAGTAGTCGAGGCATCGATGCCTTTTACGCTTTAGCGACTCGGATAGACTTTGCAATTGCGCCTCGATGGCCATCTTTACATGATGGAAGCAAGTTCCTTTTAGGGCGACTTCTTTGGTCTTCTTCTTGATGGCGCTTCACTTTGGTTTCTTAGCCTTCTTCTTCTTTGGGTTCTTTTCTTCTTTGAACACGAAGAAGAAGAAGCTACTACCAAGACTTGCTTACTATCATTCTTGATAGATGCGCTTCATTTGTCTTGGCAGATTGATCGACTTAGGTATTGTAGTGGATATTTGGTTCATCCGATAGTTTAGCACGAGCGTGCATAAGCGTCGGACAATCAACGAATTAAGTCTATACTTAATTCATGATCCATTTGCAAAACCTAAGGCGGCCAATCTCTCAATATAGCCATTCATCTTCGAGCGTCTTGCCGTGAAATGTCCTGGAGCCATCTTAGTGGTGAAGAGAAGCCTTGAGGTCTAGAATCTTTCGGACCGGGCTTGCTCGTCAACAGCTCCCTAAGATGAAAAACTATAGTGTGAGCATCCATGGACTCGTCTTGCTTACGCAGCTCGGGTGACATCGACCTTGCAAGCATAATGCAAGTTGCCATATCACATCCTTAAGATGCTTACTATATGCCTTCGATCATCATCGAAGCATCGACGACGAGTGCATCTGAGCGGAAAATCTAGGATATATCCGGACCTTCAGATCGAGAAGCGATTCTCGGTTCCTTAACCAATCAAGAAAATTCGGTCCGATTAGCTTGTTTGACTCCATTAGCGGCGAAGATTCACACTTGGCGACATTTTCAAACAACCTACGAATAGAGAGGAAGAATGTTAGAATAGGAATATTGCATAATCATAAGGACTTGAATGATATGCAAAAAAGCTCCCACTAGTTTCATAGAATCCATAACCCTCATTCTGAATCCAAAGAAACAAAGTGACATAATGTCTAGTGGGTCGATATCCGATATTGCTAAGAATGACCTTAGGTTTACCCGATAAGCCATAACTTAGGTCAATCGGTGGTATCGAACATACCAATTGCATCATCGATAACCGACATTGAGAATGACCTTGGGTTTACCCAACAAGCCACCTTATGTCTCGGGAGGTGTCGGATATACCAATTACATCTTAGACCTGACTATCGATCAGTCTTTATCAACTTGTTGATGTATGCACTTACATTGGGTATCAGCTCTTTGATGCGCATACATCCGATGTATGCTACCCAATTTCACCTCTGTCCACGTTGACCTTGAGTTTACTCAACAAACCAACGCTTTCAGTGAAAACCAACCCATTAATCATAAAATCATATTTTCATGGTTCGAACATATCCGTATAGAGTGAGCTTGGGTTTACCCAACAACCCATCCTATAAGAACTCGGTTCTTACCATATTAATGGAAGGCGTTAGTTTCCATATCTGAGGAGGATTTAGAAACTCTAGACTCCAAGTGAAGGATCATAGTCGCTAGGACTATATGGCATGATTTAGGTTTCATCAATCAAATTGAATCAATCCTTATAATCATCCATCATCAGTCATCGACTGAGCATGTCACAAGTCGACTTTCATCAAATGCAAGTCACCTTATGCTACCGCCCACACACAAGTCGACTTATATCACGATACAAGTGGACTTATGGCAAAAGTCTTGAACAAGTCGACTTATCCAGAAAACAAGTCGACTTATCCGGAAAACAAGTCGACTTATCCTGCAAACAAGTGGACTTATGTAGCAAACAAGTGGGCTTATCTTTGAAAACAAAGTCGACTTATGTAGCAAACAAGTCGACTTATTCTGCAAGATTGCTATTATTTCTAATCGGCTAATTCCTCAATCAATGCAATTCCAATTTTCAACACCATCATACCTAAGGTAATATCTGTAAATTGATGTATCAATGAATACTTCATTGATTCATGAATGCCTTAAATAGTTAAACTATATGAAAAGCTTGAAATGAATCATAACTCTAAGATTTCCAAATAATTTAGGAATACCCAAATTATCACCCTAAGCATCTCTAGCTAGTGTATACTTTCTCAAAATGACTTCGGCACAAGCCACAAAATTTATGACGGCCAAAACAAAGAAGATACTGATATATACTAACGAGACGCTAATATGACTTATATGGAATTCAAAAATTCTTGGAAAAGCAACTTCAAGCAATTCAATTTGGCAATCATACTACATCAAGATAACACATTTTTAATCACATTAAAAATGCTGCAAGGCATTGGAATTGAAAAAGCAAACTCAATCAAGCCAAGCAAAACAGGCCCAACAATTTTCACCAAAACTGTCCAGTTCTGTACATTGCTTGAAATGATCAATGAAACAATTTCAATAAATTCTGAGAAAATTATATAGGTTACTAAATGTTCAGAACATGCTACCTGAATGTTTTCAGGATTTTAGGCCATCAAAAACTCAGTCAACCAAAATAACAAAACCGATTAAAATTCTGTGTTCATCAACACAACAATTCCCAACAGCATAGAATAAAATCGAAAATAAATATCCAATCACCTTGAAATCCAATTTACATGCTCACAGACATTCACCAACATCTTAGAGACATGTAGGTGAAGGAAAATCCAGAAAAAGATTTTTCTAGAATTTATTCTTGATTTTATACTACTGCCTGTTCACAGAATCGTTTCAAAAACAGCATCTGTAAGCTTAGGGAAATAATTAGCAAAACTTTATCTAATCAAATCGATAAATTCTGAAAATTCATAGACATATTCTCTAACATGTTATGAACATTCCTGGGCAGAAAATTTTCGAAAACCCTATCTCTATAGCAATTCGAAATCTGAACAGAATACATGCTACAACATCACAAGCAATTAGGGTTTATGATTTAGCTTCTGTTAAAGCTTCATACACGACACCAGACTCTCTGATACCACTGTAGGAAAATCCCGGGAGGAACATCACATGTTCTAGCAGCAGAAACAAAAATTGTTTATTCCCGGGACCTTCCCAAAACCCAGGATCCCGGTGTCGGTATGAAAACCTCAAACCTGAATAGCCAATAGAGACTATCTCTAAAAGGTATCCCTTGAGATCGAGAAAACCTAACGAATCAAACCCTTTTGACCCGGGAATAGCTAGAACAGAATAAGAGCTGCTAGACCCTACCTCTGTCCTGGAGAGCTTGGAGAGACGTTGAACTTGTGCCTTGGAGAAGAGAGAAACACGTTGATGCCCTTTGGAGAAGAAGAAATTGAAACTTTTTCACACTTTTCCTTAACTCTTAAGAAATAAGCTGAAGAAATTCAGTTCCTTGGTTTATTTCATAAAGTTAAAGAGAAAAAAATCAAGCTTGGAATTGATCTCAAAAATCAATTTGAAACTGAATTCAATGATGATATGATCTCATGGGACATATCCCAATCTCATTGGGATCAATTAATCTAATGCTCTCCATAATTGGAACTGTCCAATTACTATTTTCTGATTCTGAAACACTCTTATCGTGTGACCCTTTAGGCTCCGGTTATGTTGACCACTTAGATTAACAATTAATCTGAGCAAGTCATGGCGGTATCTAGCAACACATCATGACCCCTAATTGGTAGGAAAGTAATCGGTTTGATGTATTCATCACGAACGGATCACGAACCCTTCCATGAACAATTACCGTGCAATTAGTCCTTTCACCATCCTATACCCCACTTGGTTATGAGTATGGTCAAGTGTCAACTCTCACTAGACCGAGTCTAGCCCAGTGATATCGGTTCTCGATCACGGGACTCATTACTCTATATGTCATTGAAGACACTCTTCATGACATACATGCCGCCGACCTCGGTAATGATCCCGACAAGAGGCCATTGGTATCTCTTACGCTAATCGAGTGGTGAATCCTTTATTGGCTACTCAATTATCTTTGAATACCTCAAGCTGTACCCAAGCACCACCCTATGAGTTACCTCTGGAAGGCAACAAGGAATGGAGTCAAAGCACAGGATCAGTATCCAAGATATCCTTGAGTACCTCAAGTCTAAGGATACTTGCACCATTGCTATGATGAGATTATCACTGACACTTAGATAAGATATCCATGTGATGATCTCATGGCAGGTCATCCAATGAACTTACTACCGCTAGTAAGCATCCACATGTCAATTCTAAATATCTCATATTTACGGTTTCGAGATCCACTTGCTGATCCAATCGAGGAATATGACATGTGCTAGTCTATCCGGATTAATGATGTCGGTCTCATTAATCCTATGACTAGGAGAATTTGAATCTTGACATAATTGCACATGATAGGAATCTCGGGAGTATGAACACATCATAATTTCCTTCATGCTATGTCATATATCATGGACTTCATTAATTCGATTAAAGATCAAATCAATTCATAAACAATGTTTATGAATATCAAATTAATGAATAATGCCTTTCTTTATTTATTCATTCGATGCGCATCATTTGTGAATAAAAGCGCTAAAGGGATTGCCTTTAGGGCACAAATGAAACGATCGATCCTTGAATAAGTCGACTTATCGAATGAACAAGTCGACTTATCGGTACCAAACATGTGTAAGTCGACTTACACATGGTTATGAGTATGGCTAATATGTCAACTCTTACTAGACTAAGTCTAGCCCAAGTGAAATCAGTTCCTGTCTGAAGACTCATTACTTTATATGTCCATGAAGACACTCTTCATGACATAGTCATGCTCGGCGAGACTTAAAGTAATGATCGACAAGAGGCAGGTATCTCTTACATTCTCACGAAGTGATGAATCCTTTATTGGCTACTCAATTACCTTGAATACCTCAAAGCGTACCCAAGCACCACCCTATGAGTAACCTCCGGAAGGCCACAAGGAATGGAGTCAAAATGCAGGATCGGTATCAAGATATCCTTGAGTACCTCAAGTCTAAGGATACTTGCACCATTGCTATGATGAGATTATCAACGACATTAAATCCATGTGATGATCTCATGGCGAGTCATCAATGAACTTACTACCACTAGTAAGCATCCATATGTCAACTCTAAATATCTCATATTTACAGTTTCGAGATCCACCGCTTGATCCAATCAAGGAGTATGACATATCTAGTCCGTCCGGATTAATGATGTCGGTCTCATTAATCCTATGACTAGGAGAATTTAGATCTTGACATAATTGCACATGATAGGAATCTCGAGATTATGATCACATCATAATTTCCTTCATGCTATGTCATATATCATGGACTTCATTAATTTGATTAAAGATCAATATCAATTCATAACAAAATGAATATCAAATAAATGAAACATGCCTTTCTTTATTTATTCATAAAGTCTGTACAATACTATGAACAAAAAGCGCTAAAGGGGATTGCCTTTAGGGCACTACTCTAACAAAAAGAGCTTCCATTTGAGCTAAAGATCTCTTCGTTTGGTGAAGAATCAAGGTTGTACAGGTCAAGTGTCTGCATACAGACATTCTAGAATTGGGAAGCTAATGCTATTTTGGAGCGTACTGTGAGTAGACCTAGATGGTCTCCCCTTATTGTTTGTTATCTGAAATTCTGTATTACATGCCTTTTGGATGATTTTATGAATGTGTTATGTTTATGTGGGACCTGAACAGGAGGTCTGATGACTGTGATATTTGTATGAAATATTTGAGTGTTATGTGCATCTGAATGAAATGAGCTACATGTGTTCCGAATGTGACATTGCATGCAAATGAGATGTGATTCTCAACTTAAGGTTGAATGTTAGACCACGGTCCGATGATAAGTCTCTGTGATCAAATAAGAGCATGCAATATGTGTGATGCATTTCATGGCATGAATGCATGAAATATAAAGGCGTTGTGACTTGAGTCGCCTATATGAAACGCTTCCACGTACAGCTATTCTCTGTGATTATGTAATGTGACTAAGCCTACGGGCCAGTATTATGTTCTGATTGAGCCCTATGGGCCAGTATTCTGTTCTGACTGAGCCTACAGGCCAGTATTATATATATGTGAGTAACAGGCACTCAGTCACAACAATAAGAACAAATGTGAGTCTCATGCATATAGCACTATAAGATTGACATCCATTGAATGTGAAACATGACTTTATGTAAATGTAAAATAATGTGTTATATGACTGGGTGATCCATCGATGATAGTCACTCATTGAGTTCGCAAAACTTACCCAAAATTTGCAACTATTTTTCAGGACTCAGAAGAATACCCCGTTAGGCCAATGGGAGTATACTTATAGCATTCAAGTGAATGATAGAGGTCGGTATCAGTTCGCGTCTGCATTAGTGTTTTCTTATTTCTGTATAAAATTGTGTATTATGAACTTTTGTACAAATGATTATGTCATTTGTAAAGTCAAATTGACTTAAGTGCTTTGTATTTGTGAAAGGGCCCAAGTGGCCATTGAAATCATTGTTAACTGTATGTGATGATTGGCGTCCGCATAGTGTGTGTTTGTGTTTTCAAAAAATAAAATAAAATAAAATATTTATACTAACTTATGAATGATTGAGTGCATTAGCATGCCACTCTCGCGGGGCACGAACTCGGATATCACCATCGATGTCGGGTTTGGGTCATCATGGGAGTGGGGTGCTACAGTTAATGTCTTATGAAAGAACCATTCTACAAAAGAAGCCATGTGGGAGCCCTTTAAGGACATAAAGGAGCAGTATCCACACCTCTTCAATGTCTCAGGTTAGAATTTCGAGGACAAAATTCTTTAAGGGGGGAATTATTGAACCCCAAATTTTTTAATTATTATTGAATTTTTTATTTCAATATTTTTAGAATTGAACCCATTATTTTAGGAAGCCTAACTAGAAATTAGAATTTGGAATAGAGTGTTACAATTAAATTAGTGTATGGTTAAGGTATTAAATTTAAATTGACTTAAGCAACTAAAGGACATAATCAAAAAAATTGAGAGAATAAATGTTGGACCCCGCTTTCAGAGCCCAACATCGGAGTCATAAGAATGTGAGCCTAATACTCTGTAGTTTCTGGAGCCCAACAATATGGAGTCATAAAGCGTGAGTGGGCTTCCTTGTGGGGTTATTTCAATGACTCCTCATTTGCCATCGTCCCATAAGGGTGGTGTGTCCACACTAGTTAAACACCAAATCACAATTTGACTTCTTCAAAATAATTTTGTTCTCTACCTCTTGTTTATTTTGAAATAAGAATCACCTCATTCGAAGCTCTATAGCTTAAGATATGCCTAAAACTCCAAGTATGATCATAACCTGGTTATGCTCTTCCAACCAATCCCTCATATTCTTTACATTAATATTTTTCAAATCTACATCAAAAGCTACCAATTTTTAAGGGGAGGTAGCACAATGTATTACGAGTTTATTCCTTTAAGAGTCACTTCATTTGGAGGTAGAGTGATGAAGTTATGGCCAAAGGAATCAAGTATGTTTATATCCTCAATTATATTGTACCTCTCTTAGTAGAATTGGCATGACTTTCTCTACAAACCTTGAATTGGGGTCTTTATTAGACGGTTTAAAAGAGAACTTCTAGATCTATAACTTTTTTGAAGACTCCGAAGTGAAATTCGATCATCTATAGGGTCAAAAATGTGACCAGACGATAAGATCAAATGAACAGTGCACTAGATGATATGACATCATCACTAGACGAAGCGTCCTCATCCTCACTAAACGAAGTGTCCTCACCAGACAATACGTCCTCACCAGATAAAGCATCCTCACCAGATGATATGTCCTCATCAGACGAAGCGTCTTCACCAGACAATATGTCCTCATAAGATGAAGCGTCCTCACCGGACGATACGTTCTATACTCATGAGCATCTCCACTTATAAGGACCATAACTTTCGACTCCGATATTCAAAAATTTCATACTTTATAGCGTTGAAAAGCTCGAAAGACAAGCTACACTTCCATGAAGACAACTTGTCAAATTCATCCTAGATCAATCTAGATTTTTTGCCCTAAAGTTAGAACATGAATTTTTCCCTTATAGAAGACTTCAAATTTTGTACTATGAAAACTTGGAATGTTCTCAGCATAACCATTCAGCTACCAAAATGATTTCATTAAACTCTCAAGACTCAACTCATTTGTCTCATCCCTTTCAACTACATCTGATCAGTTATAATTCCTATCTTCCTTTCCATATTATCTTGCTTATGCATACATATGTATATATATGTGTGCGTATATATATATATATCAACGATTTAAATTCCAAAATCATCAACTCAAGTTGATTGCTTCTTCACATATATCTCATTTTCAACTCATATCATCCATGCACCATTCACACTTCATTAACATCAAAAGAATAAAGTTTTTACAATGCTTTAGTGGGCATTTCGAGCTACCTTACATCATAGTCCAAAAATACCAACTTTACAAGAACAATAATTTTTCAAAATGCGACTAAAGCCTTGTTTTACATGATTTAAATTCAAAAGAAAAAAATATGCAAATTGGAGTGATGCCTTGACTCTCGGCTCGATCACTTGATATCTTGTTCATCGCCTGCGGATGGGAAGGAATGGAGGTAAACTTAAAGCTCGTGGGTAACAGTTTTATAATCAGTAACAAGCAAAAAACCCTTAAAAACCCTTATGATCATAACAAATTTTCATGAAAATCCATATAACATAAATTTCTCAACTTGTATAAGTCAAACAATCATCAAACTTGTCAACACATGTAAACACATAAGCACGTCATAATGGTTTGGGCAAGTCCATGAACATAACACACTACACAATTCCACATAATGGTCCTGTGTAGTTGTAAACTTGAGCGAGTCCATGAAGGAGCTCCGTGTCACTAACGGGCAGGCGAGAGAAGCCTTTAACTTGGTCAACATACACGTGACATTCTTTAATGGACTACACCAAACCCACATAACATGTAATTTATGAACTAAAAATTGTTTGCCAAATGACACATTCTTGGAAACTTGTTTTTCGTGAACATGAGGTATTTCAAAAAAAATCATTTTCGAAAACATGATTTCGTAAACATGTATCTTTTCAAAAGAAACATTTTCAAAATCTTTTCACAAATCATCACAATTCACATATCAAACATATAGTAATTTCTCAAAGCATTTAAAGAATAATAAAAGCACATTTACAAGTAGTTGAAAACATTTCTTTCCTTTTCTTCAAAGAAACATTGATGGCTTATTATTCAATTAAAAAAATGTAACCCACCTTAGTCTCTTTGCTTGAAAGCTTGCTCAAGGATGTCTCTGCTCTTGCTCCTCTTGCCTCTCTTCAACATTAGCAAGAATCCATATTCATAAAAAAAATGAATTCCAATTGAAAACCCAAAGAAACTTATGCATGAAATTGATCCTAGAATACTTATACCCGTGCATTTTCTAAGTTCTTTGAACTAAATTCCTTTCAAAAATCCAAATATTAAAACACCAACTTATCTTGAATCTTCACCAAACAATGAGTTTCTTGGCTCTAATTGAAACTTTAACCTTCCTCTTCCTTTTTCCCTTCTTGCTCAACTCCAAGATCCCTCTTGAAGACTAAGAAAAATTGAAACCTAGATGACCTCCCTTCTTTTCTCTTATTTCTCTTTTTTTGGTGCTTCTCTCTCTTCTCTCTTTTCTCATTCACGTTTCTGGATTCTTCCAAATGCAAGATGACAAATTTCTTTTCTCCCCTTTTATACCCTTCCTTCAATGCCTTGAAACTTTACAATTTAAGTGATGTTCCAACAATGCCCCTCATCTAATCTTACCACCTTAACACTTTAATTCAATTAACCTATGTCATATAATCTCACTCATTCCAACACAAATTAATATAGCAAGACCCCAAAATTAATCTAATCATGCTTATTCATCAAGAAAAAAATTCGAAGGCCAACAACAAAATAAGTGAGGGGTAATTTTGGAAGAAAAGAACAAAAATGTTGCCTTGAATTAGAAGAAGAGAGAAGAATCATGGAAGCTAGGGAAAATAAGAGAGAAAATCATGAGAGGAGAAATAAGAAAGAAAAATGTGGGAGAAGAAAGAAGAAGAAGAAGAAGAATCATGGGAGAAGCTAGGAAAGAAGAAGAAAATATGAAAACAAGAGAAATCAAGCTTGTTAGAGGTAACAATCTTCATCTTTCCTTCTTGCTTGAAAAATAAAAGGGATTAGAGAGAGAATGGGTTTGTGTTGGAAGAAAGAAGGGAACCTATATTCAATTTTTATAGGTCTTTGGACTAGGTTTTGGTCTTTTTAACCTAGATAGACTATGGGTAGGTTAAATCTAAGCTCTAATTTTCAGGTGTTTTTTTTTGTGATTCTTGACGTTTATGAATTTACATTGGAATATTGTTTGAATAGAAATTGGTTTATTTGAAGGGAATCAAGAAAACCCAACCCAAGTTCAAAAGGATGTGTGTGTATATGAAAATTTCTTGATTTTTGAATTGTTGTGAAGATTTGATAATGCATGATGATTTGTTATTATTTTATACCTTGAAAGAGGTTATAACATTTTGTATAAACGAAAAGAAACAAAAGCATGAAAGTATGAGCATATGATAAAATGAATTGAGCATGAATATATGCCTTTGTTTAGGCAAGAGGGGAACCATTTTGTTCGTCACGTGTATGTTGACAAGAGCCTTCTCTCAGCTGCTCGCTTGTGGCATAAGAGCTCTGAAAAATGGATTCATTTTGTTCATGGTGTAAACTTTGATTTCTCTATTTCGTTCCATGGAACTCTCGAGCCATTTATTTGTGCATGGCATTTGATTTGTTAAACATGATGAATGATTGAGTATTGTGCACGGTTGAGTGGATATTCGATTTGTCTTATGAGATGGCAATTGCTTAACTATGAGTTTATAAGCTTGAATTGTGATGATTAAATTTCTAGAAAAAAATGTGATATTGATGTATATTGATAGGTATATATATAGATGAATTTGTGACTAATTACCGATGGTTATAAATATATTAGCCAGTGAACTCTATAGCTCAACCCATATTTTTCACTCCTTAGGTACAGAACAAGACGAGCGTTGAACCTTACAAGGCATCGAAAACTCCAAGATAGCTAGAGATCTTTTGTACTAAGTTAGTGACTTTTTGGATAGTTATATAGGCATATCAAACATTGAGCATCCTTATGTATTTTGTTTTAATTTAGAGATATGTATGATGGTATGTAAGTGAAGCTTGTATAAAGTATGTTTGGATTCATTAATGAATATGATTGGATTCATTAATGAATATGATTGCATTTTGATCATGACTTTCCAAATTGTATATTGCATTTTCAAGTCTTTCATAAGGGTAAAATGTGTGTTCTGACCTTGGGAAAAAACTGTATAAATCTAGGTTGAATTAGAAAATTGTCTTCTTGCAAGTTTTAGATTATCTTTCTAGCTTTCCATCAATATAGAGTATGAAATTTTTGGATATCATAGTTGAGAGATAGGTTCTTTATAAGTTAGTAAGGCTGCTTAGGATGTATATGGGATAGCTATAGTAAATGATGAGAATTGGTTGTAAATGATGAATCAAATTAGTAGAGATTAGGTAGTTTAATGAAACAAAATTGATATTCGAATCAATATGAAGTGATATTGCATTATAAGAGGTGAATTTGGGGAGATTATGAGTGAAAGTAATGTTAGAATGCACGAAAGGACCATTGGAGATGCTCTGGAGGGAGTTCTTTCTCACCTATGTTCGTTAGACAAACTTTAAGTCTGTTAAATGGACCTTCTCCAGTCTGGAAATGTCCCCAGTCTCGTCCATATCTAGTAAACAAACACTAGGTCCATTAAATAGACCTTCACGAGTCTAGAAAATGTTCCAAACCTCGTGTATGTCTGTTAGGTAGAGGTGTATGTCCGTTTAACATACATTGTACACTTCGAAAATTTGCAATTTTGATCCCCTAAATGGAAAATTCTTTCTTCAAAGTCTTCACAAAAGTTGTAGATTTAGAAGTCCTATTCGAAATCATCCTAAAACAACCTTAATCCAACATCTCTAATGAAATATATGCTTATTGTACTAAAATAGGTACATCACCTGAAGGATTTTCCAACTCTGAACATGCTTGATTCTCTTACTCGAACTTTGTCATCCGACCTAAAAACGACCTGATTCTTGAACCAATAGATTCCTAACACTTTTATCTATCTCTCCATAAAAATTTATAGCCTTTTTTATTGATTTTAAAAATATTGATGGAAATAAAATGAAGGAATCGGTTGAAAGAGCATAAATTGGTTATTTTACTAAACATACTTCAGTATTTAATCATATCTTGATATGTAGAGCTCTGAATGAGATTATTCTTAATCTGAAAGGTGTGAACATGCAAACATTTTGGGATGCATGTTTAGATGTCACTTAGAACATTGGCATGCGTCTTATGAGGACAGAAATGGGCCCCAACATGCTTGGTGCCAGAGCATGAAGATGACCCGACGATGGATAATGAGAGTTCATTGAAATAACCTTATAGGGTAATATGCTCACGTTTTATAACTTCAAAGTTGGACTCCGAAAATGGGGTCCAACAAGAAATCAGACTCTACTGGAAATGGTAAGATAAATGATGTCCTACATTATCCTTCTAAAATCATTTTGGGGATATGCCATATAAGCGGTAACATATCTTCTTAACTTTGTTCTATCAAAATCGGTGCCTAAAACACCTAGGGACTTATGGATTGGTCGAGTGCCTTTATTGAGGCACTTAAGGACTTGGGGCTACCTAACCCATGTTCTAAAGCCTGAATCTACAAAGATATAACCAGGGTCAGAAGTATGTTTATTTGTAGGATATTTTTACAGGAACTCAAGGGTACTATTTTTACAATCCTCAAAACAGGAAAGTATTTGTGTTGACAAATGCAACCTTCCTAGAGGAAGATTTTGTGAGAAATCACAAAGGAAGAAGTAAAGTAGTACTAGAGGAGTTAGTTTTTTCATCCAAACTAAGAGTTCATTTGCATATGACAGAATAAGATGTCGAAATGGATTTAAAAGTTAAATCAAAAGAGCAACCTAAACATCAAGTAGTTCCTAGATGTAGTGGGAGGGTTATGAGACAGCCAGATAGATATCTAGGTCTAAGAGAAGGCTTAATTGCTACCTCAGACCAAGAAGAAACGGATCCCATTACGTAGACATAGGCTATTAATGATGTTGATGCAGAAAAATGGCTCAAGGTGATGGAATCAGAAATAGATTCCATGTACACTAATAAAGTCTAGATCCTTGTAGATCTACCACTAGGTATAAAAGCCATAGAGTGTAAATGGATCTACAAAAGGAAAAGAGGATCATATGGAAAGGTAGAGACCTTTTGGTAACTGAGGGCTATACTCAAAAGGAGGGTATAGACTATGAGGAGACTTTTTCTCCAGTTGCCATGCTTAAGTCCATCAAGATTCTTTTGGCCATAGCAGACTATTTTGATTATGAAATATGGAAAATGGATGTCAAGACCACATTTCTTAATAGGGATCTTGAGGAGACCATTTAGATAGCCCAACCAGAAGGTTTTGTTGAGCCAGGTAATGAGCATAAGGTATGTAGGTTGCAAAGGTCCATTTATGGACTTAAACAAACATCTAGGTCTTCGAATATTAGGTTTGATAAGTCTATCAAAACATATAGATTCAACCTAGATAAGCCTTGTGTTTATAAAAGAATACAAGAAGGCAAGGTTACTTTCCTAATCCTGTATGTTGATGACATTCTGCTCATTGGGAATGATGTGGGAATATTACCTACGGTTAAGGAATGGTTGAATGAACAATTTTCAATGAAGGATTTGGGAGAGGCTAACTATGTTCTATGGATCAAACTTATAAGGGATTGTAAGAACAAATAGATAGCCTTGTCTTAATTAACCTACATTGAGAACATGCTCAATAAGTTTACCATGCAAGATTCCAAGAGGGGTTTCACACCTACTAGACATGGAATCAAACTTTCAAAGGAACAAGCACCTAAAACCCAAGTTGAGGTTGAACGCATGCGTAACATTCTATATGCTTCGACATTTGAAATTTTAATTTATGCAATGCTTTGCACTAAACCTGATATCTATTACGCAGTAAGATTGGTAAGCAGATTTCAGTCCAATCCAATAAGGGAGCATTAGACTGCGGTTAAGTGTATACTTAAGTTTCTTTATAGGATGAAGAACTTAATGCTTATTTACTCAAGAAATAACCTTATTTCGATAGGAAATACAGATTCTAATTTCCAATCAGATGTTGATTCAAGGAAATGAATTTCTAGTTTTATATTTACTTTAGGAGGTGGAGTCATAGTCTGGAGGAGTGTCAAGCAATCTTGTATTGTTGATTCGACTATAGAGGCTGAGTATGTTGCTACTTGTGAAGCAGTAAAGGAAACAGTCTAGCTCCGCAAGTTCCTAAATGATTTGGAGGTAGTTCCAGAAGTTAAAAAAAGCCTTTACACTTTATTGTGATAATAGTGGGGCAGTGGATAATTTTAAAGAACCTCGAAACTACGAAGCTGCCAAACATATTAAGCGGAAGTATCATCTCATAAGGGAGATAATATAACGTGGTGAGGTGGATGTGGTAAAGATTCCCACAATACAAAACCTTGTTGATCCGTTTACGAAGACGTTGCCTCAAAAGTGTTTTGACGGTCACCTAGCAGGGATAGGAATGAGGGATATGCCAAACTTGTTTTAGAGCAAGTGGGAGATTGTTGGAGTTATGTAAATATAGTGATCTGGAAAGCAATTGTATTTACATATAAATTAATCTGCTTCAATTACAATTTTGTAATGAAAATATTTATTATTAATAAAACAAAAGAGCTTGGTTTTTATGAGCATTATATATCTAGTCATAAGGTACTGAGATTCTTTTGTAAGTAATATACATATACATAGAGATCTATAGGAAACATGTATATTATAAGAATCTAAACTAATGGATTCACAGTTGAATAATCAAGTTGGTCGCTTAATTATGGTTTAAACTATAATGTTGCGATTTATCTTCATGTAAGTAAAGGAGTTTACTTCAAGGGAATGATGAGTTTCATATCATGATAGCAGTCAACTATCAATAATGATACTATTAAATGAATCTGGAATTAAGTATGTTTTCAAGAATAAAGCAGGTCGTTACTTTAGTCTTAAAACATATATTTTTAGCATTTGTTTATTATGGACCACAATCTTGATGAGTGGTAAACTCATATGTGTTTCATTGTAATTCTTGATATGATTATAATGGAATTTTACAGAGTATTAATCCAGTGTTTGCATGTTAGAATTATTAATTGAAACATATATCAGGGAACATTCACTCAAATAAAGAATTTATAGTAATATCGTCACTTCTAGACGTTTTATGGAAATTGGTGATTAAAATGGCGTCAGGAGTTTGATGGACTAGCTACCCATTAAGTCTTAACACCAAGATGAGATCTTGTGTGTTAATTATCATATAGAGTAAAACAGGAGATCTAGAAGGAAAAACCAACATAAGGGCAAAACGGTAATATTACTCTTTATTGTGTGGATGGCTATAATCAGGTTCATAATAGGGTTTGCAATTGGACATATTATTTGAAATATGTGTTCTCATAATATGTAGTAATTCAAGAGTCCAACTAATTGTCTTTAGTGGAATGACATTTAGTTAATAAGCTAGAATTAATTCCAATGAGATTAAATTAATTCTGGGCTTATTGAAGCTTGAATTATCTAAGTCCAATAAAATTCCTCACTTGCCTTCAAGGAAAGTTATCAAGCAAAGTAAGAAATATAAATGGAGGTTTTAAAGCCCGTGATTGAATGTTGGGCTTGCTCTAATTAATGGTTAATTAGAAGCCCAAATGAACATTTAGAAATGGGCTAGACTTTGGTTTGATTTAATTAATTAGATTAATTATATTAAAACAAAATTCTTAAAGAAATGAAAGGGAATTTTGATTTTTAATTACTGAATGTGCAGCCGCACATTTAGCATTGAATTTCTAAATAAAGATGGTATTTATCATGCATTATCATCATTAAATGGAGTTGTGATCTTACCATTAAATGGTTTAATAGTTGTCTTTAATGATGGCATGTTATGAAATCTTTTTAGTGTCATTTGATTAAAGATAAAAGAGGCGTATTTGATGGATGATCTTCTTTTTTTCATCACTAAAAGCAAAATTGACATGCCATTTTAGATTATTGGTCTTTTCATATAGCCATCTTAAAACAAATGAGAAGAGTCTCATTTAATGGCTTCTTTATGTTTGATTAAAGAAAGGTGTGATGCATTAGATGCTCTTCCTCTTCTTTCTTTTCATGCATAATCGAAATTGACAAGGTGTAAAAGAGGTGTTCTTGCATTTGTTGACTCTCTCTCCTTTCATGCATGCATTAGCCAAATTTTGCATGAGAAGTGTCTCATCTTTGGCTTCTTTCTTTTAAGAAAAATCTCCTCCAAAGTTTTCTTCTCCTTACCCACCAAAGGATCTTGTTAAGCTAGTTATCCAAGAAGAACAAGTGGTAGATCGGATTGGTTGACAATACAATAACAAGAAGAGGAAACAATAACAAGAAGAATAGGATACATCACCTTGGAGAGGATACATTGTCAAGGATAGGATAGCACAACAAGGAGTTAAAGCTGTAGAGAAGGAGTCGGTAATATTTTCACCATTTTGTTCTATGTTAAATATTATCTTTAAATTGTATCATGTATGGATTGACATGTTGATTTGGTTATCTTGCTTTCACTGCGTTATGATTTCTAGCAAAGTTTTGAAATCCACCGTTTAACCAAATCTTACACGTTTTCTTTTCCAATCCAATGTTGTTGGATCCCGTTTCCGGAACCCAACTGCATATAAACTTAACACTCATAACCCCTCTTGAAGCGGAATGAAAATCGAAAACCAAAGCGAAAGAAATGAAACAAATGCGAAGCTAAAAGGATCGAATACAAATGAAATCAATGATTCAAATCGAGCGTAAATGCGAAATATATACGAAGCGATTTCGAATCGGATTTATCGAATAACAAACCAGCGAAACAGATACGGATCGAATCCAATTGGGAATCAAAACATACAAATGAAAAGAAATCGAATAGCATTACAAGTGTCCGACATGTGGGAATAATTACCTTAAAGAAGCGTTGCGTTGGATACCTTATACTTGACCTATACGAACCGGGATAAATTTTTGTTTTTCTCCTGTTATGAACTTCTTTCATCATTTAATCCATCTTATTTAGAAACAAACAAATAATTTCCCTCTTTGGGAAACTTATCCTTCAACTTATACTAATCTCAAATTACTTGAATCTTCGTATACATCATATTCTAATTCTCTACCATAATAATCTCATATTCATGTCAATAAATCAATAAATCCATTCACAATTTCACTTATCCAATACTACCATATAAAATCTGGCAGCATAACGGGTGCATTTTCTATAACCTAGACCTGCAAATAACTTGAATACACTTCTATATATATTCCAGACAGTTTCACATACATCGGATCCACTGGACCCTCCATCCGGGATCTCAGCAGAAACGCAAACCTAGATTCTAAACCACTTTTCCATACATTTTTCATATCCAATTCATATTCATCACATTCAAACTCATATGCAATTCCCATTAACTCATATACAAATTAATGCTTCCATCAAACTCAACCAATCGTATTTATAAATCTTCACAATTCCAATCCCGTCATCAAACATGTTCATCCATATCTATATATACATACATTCCAATTAACCAATATGAACAATCAATAGCTAAAAACATTTCCAATTCCATAAATCATGTTCTTATACAGTATCATAATTCTCATACATCCTGAAATAAAATGCTTGTAATACATTTATGGCAATTTAAGCCATATCAAAGACTTATACAAAATCGTTATTAACTCTACTTTATAGAAAACACACGCTATACAAAATGAACATAAAGTCTTTCCATGCTTTCATCCGATCTCCTTCTCGAATACCTGGAGATGGAGATGAAAGGGGGGTGAGCTAGAGAGCTCGTGGATAATATGCTTGTAAGTTGGAAAATAAGCAAAATCTTTTTCTCAAAACTTTTGCAATCTTATAAAGAATTTCATAGTAGAAAATTCATCAAACGTTTATTTCACAAACTCTTCTACTTTTCAAAACATTTATACACAATTTCCAAAACTGTCACAGTTAAAAAAAAACCCTCACATTCTTATTTCTCGTAAAACTCAAATTTTTCCTTTCACAAAGCATGAACAATTTTAAAGATATGAATGTACCACATTTCAAGTAACATCAAAATCTTATAACACATCATAATGGTTTGGCAAGTCCATACACATGATGACTACACAATTCCATAAAATGGCCTTGTGTAGTCGTACACATAAGAAAGTCCAAAAAGGAACTCCATGCCACTTGCGGGCAGCCGGGAGAAGGCTTTTATTGGGTCGACGTGCTCGTGACGATTCTTGAGGGACTATGCCGAACCCACATAACATGTAATTCATGCATTGAAAATACTTTGCCCCAAAAAGGCACACTCTTGAAAACTTGATTTCATGAACATGACATATATATGCATTTCTAGCATCACTTCCCATTTTGCACAATTTGTAAAACATAATTCACATAACAATTCTCAATTATTCCAAACAAGGGAATGCATGCCTTAGACAATTGCAAATCATTTAAAAATCATGTCACACAAGTTCACTTATTGAATTTTCAATCAATTAAACATAATGAACTCAAACGAGTATTTCAACTTTATAAAAATCATTTGAAATCCATTGGATAAACAATTCATAATCTTTCCAAAATCATTTGTAAACCAATAGTTTAGAACCATGATCACTTTCTTGATTTCCAAAACTTACAAATAGCCTAAAAATTTGAAAACAAACATATTACCCACCTCTTATCCATGCTTGGAGTTTATTAGAGCTTCAATTTGATCTTTGACTCTCTCTCTCTTCCAACTTAAAATCACCTAATCCATAATCAACCAAATCCAATATCATAACCATCATACTTCTCAAAATTGATTTCATAATTAACAAACCCATGATAAATTCATGATAGCTAAACCAAGAACTTCTAAAATCTCCAACTCATATCCACTTGTATAACCCTTAGTACTTTTCATTCAAAATCAAACACAACTTAAGACAAAATCACCAATATTAACTAAATAATTCACAAGCCCATATCAATCTCAAGCCACATCAACCAAAAAACTCACTAAAACTCAAAGATCAAAACCATCTCTTACCTTTATCTTCTTCATTTTCGATTCTTGTTTGGCTCAAGATGAAGCTCTCACTTCCTTCCATGTTTTTCCCCCATAAACCAAAGAAAAACCTTGCTTGGAACCTCTAAAAACTAAAACCCTAGCTTCATCTTCCTCCTTCTCCTTCTTCTCCACGATATCTCCCTCTTCTGTCCTCTCTCTTTATTTTCTTTCATTCATTTTCGTGACTTGCTTCCTTATAAAGGACAACTCCCCCTTTTATATGTGTCATGTCATTAAAATGGGTGTAAAAGACCCAATTGCCCCTCCTCATATGCCTATAAACTCTAATCTTTAAGTTAACTTCCAAAACTGCCCCTGAACTTCTCTTTAAGTCATGCTCACTTGCGGACATGTTTCGCACTATCAATTTGAAGGAATTTGTCAAAACTTCCTTCTAAAAAATTATTCCTCTATGTCTTAATTTCATAATGCCACAAGAATCATTCAATTCGGAGCACTACATCAAAAGTTATAGTCCAAACATGTCGGACATATCATTCTACAAACACATTTTCTAGCAATTCACTTCCTTCCACAAATTGGCATTCTTAAAGGCTAAATTGAAATTTCATTTCTTCATAACAATTGTAGCCCCATGTCTTAATTTTATTTTTCCTCAAACATCGCTTCAATCGGATCTCCATAGATCCCGAATTTCACAAAATACTGAACTATGTTCAGCAACTTTCCTATCTCACTTTGATTCAAAATAATCTTACTCAATTAAATCTCTAAAATTCATAATTTTTCATAAAAATGAAATTAATTGTCTTAAGAAACCAACACTTCAAGAACCAAATCAATCGGATTTCAGATAGAAAAGATATAAGCAAAAGATTTGACAAAGTCGAATGAGGAAGGAAAAATGGCAAGATCAGAATGAAACAAATCATTCCGATATCATATGATTCAATCAAAGTCTTTCAATTCAATTCCAATTGATGCAAATTTTCATGGAGAGAAAGATACATGTGTTAGGAATTTAATGCTTCAAGAATCGCCTCAATCCGAGGTCGGATGAGTGAGTTATGATCAAAACAACTCAACATGCTCAAACCCTAAATCGATTTGAAACTCGTTTGGCGCAAACACCATAACTTTCAATCTAGAAATAGGATTGCTTTCGTTCTTGGACCATTAGAAAGTAGACTTCCCGATCTACAACTCTTATGAAGACTACAAAATCATATTCGGCCTATAAAATGGTCAAAATCACATTTTTTACCAGTTGAATTGTGGCTGTCTGTTAAACGGATATGCATGTCCGTTTAACGGACACATACGGCCCAAAATGTATCAAACCATCCAAGAATGTCCGTTAAACGGACATCCATGTCCGTTAGACGGACATGAAAAAAGGAAGGGGTCCTTGTGACCCGAGTTTGTCCGTTAAACAGACTTCCATGAACAAAGGAAGGGGTCCTTGTGACCCGAGTTTGTCCGTTAAACGGACTTCCATGTCCGTTTAACGGACATGCAATTTTCAAAACCTCTTCAACCCTTTTTCCAATGCTTCTTACATCCAAACTAACATCATATACACTTATAATCTTCACATATTTACTTATTCAAAGGCCTAAACACTTCATAACAATTCAAGCAACAAATTCAATTCATGAACTTCTCATACCTCAACTAAATTGGTTCATCAAAACCATAATTCTCAAACATCCATCAAAGTTGTCACTAACATAAATCTTATATAACATCATAACTTGTATCAACTATAACTCTTAACTCCGATCTCGAAAACTTGCATACTTGATCTCGTTGGAAAGATAAAAGAGCAAGCTACAACTTCAAAGAAGGCAACTTTGGCCAATTCTATTTCAATCATTCTCTAATTCCCTTGAATCAGCATACACATTTTTATCCACATGCAAAACTCAACATTCATGCCAACCTCACTTTCTTAATTGCACAACATTTATAACAATTCAACTATCATTTGGAATTCATCCAAATCTTAGCCTCAAATCATATGATTTCTCACATTCCATAGCATCTTATCATTCACAAACTCTTGCTTTTCCATAATATCTTACATATCTAATCATGATTCATGCTTAAGGCTTCTCAACTCATTTTCCTTACTTGAACCCATATCTCATTAAGGCACAAATAACATCTATAACACAATTTATATACCAAAACATTCATTTACTTTCATTTTCATATTTCTAATTTTCGCTTCAAGGTTCGGGGTCCAACAAATGTCATCGTTATTTAAACCCATACAATCTGGCATGGCAGAACCACCCAGATTTCTGTTGGTCTAACAATGCAAGGACTCAAATAGGACATCAAGACCAATAAGGATTTCAACAAGATGAGTCCAGTTCACGAGATTCTAAATTGGACAATATCATAAAAAAGCTCATGAACATGGAAGAGGCTTAGAAGAGGATGGAAGGGCAATTCAATCAAGTAACAAAACATTATGCTTCTTCTAATCACAACATAGAGGTTTAATTGGGCCAGCTACCCAATGCATTGTATACAAAAAGTGTGGAGAGCCTTCAAGCAATAAGGAAGTTAATCCAAAACATCAATTTAAGGCTATCACACTTAAGAGTGGGAAAGAGCAAGAAGAACCAACGAAAAGACAAGCTAAGACCCAACTTGTAAAAGACCAAGAGAAAAAAAAATGAGGAACCTTCTTATACTCCTCCTCTAGCTTACTCATCAAAAATACAATTCTCACAAAGATTTCAGAAGAACGAATTGGATGTGCCATTTGCAAAGTTCATGAAAAAAACTAAAGAAATGACAAATTTTCTTTTCTTTTGTGGAAGTGTTGAAATGCAGGCCCAAGTACGTGAAGTTACTTACAGACATATTATCTGACAAGCAGACTTGGAAAGATGACCAAATGGTAGCCATGACAGAAAAAAAAAAAAAAAAAAAAACAGCTCCTTAATTACCAACCATATGCCCTTAAAGTTAAAAGATCCAATGAGCTTTATGATACCTTATGTAGTTGGCACAACTATAAACCTTATGCCTTTATCAATTTTTAAGAAACTAAGGCTAAAAGATATGAAGCTAACTTTTATGCTTATTCAATTGGTAGACCAATTGATAAAGAAATCGTTAGGCTTGGTGGAGGATGTACTTGTAAAAGTGGATAAGTTTTTCATTCTTGTGGATTTTGTCGTGCTAGAATTTTAAGAGTATCAAAATTGTCTATTAATGCTTGGTTTACCATTTTTGAACACCAGAAAAGCTTTGGTAGATGCTCATGAATACAAACTTGTCCTTCAGATTGAAGATGAACAAGTGAAATTCAATATGAACAAGGTATTAAAGAATTAAAATGAGGGTAACTCATTTAGGAGAATTGATGAAGTTGAATCTTTAAAGGAGCGAGAGGAAGAAAAACATATGACAACAGATATTGGCTTTGAAGAATATATGGAAGTCTTTGTTCAAGAAGCTGATGAAGAAGAGAATGATGAATAAATGATAATGGAGATAGAGGTTGAAGAAGATACAAACGTCTCTATTCACGAAGCGGAAGAAGAAGAGGAGATGGAGGTAATCAAGGAAGAAAGAGAACAATTCACCTTCTTAGAAGTCAAGCTATTGAATTTGATAGATGATTCAAGGAATTTTATTATTCCCTATTTTATTGACAATTTGTTACTTAAAAGGGCAATATTGAACTTGGTTTTCTTGATTTGATTAAGTATGTCCTTTTGGTTATCTCACATCATGTAGCTTATTTACAAGCTATTAAACTGATATTGACCAAAATGGGTGGAACCAAGCCACTCATAATTGATCCCAGCTAAGGTTTGAAGAGTGCAAGGTCAAGCTAATGACTATAACTTAGCATGTTCAATAGTTAGATTGCAATTGTTGTGTATTTAGGTTTGTTTTGAATTCCAGTAAATAGGTTTTAATTTTTCATGTCCTTATAATGGTTTATATTGTTAATTTTCTTATTTTTTAAGGTGATTATAAGTTACGGAAGCAAGCTTATGAGTCAACTGAATGAACAGAAGATGATGAAAAGGAAAGCTAAGGGAAGGTCTTCACTTTGATCTCCAATATCAACACCATCACCACCTTAATCACCTTAATGAGTTTCATTATAACATCCCACCCCTGATAGGAAGGGTAAAATAGTAAATTGTCATAGGATGAGATTGATAGGGATTAATTAGTATTGTTCATGCATACTAGTATTAGTAAACAGTGAAATTGTGCACATGCAAATTTCGGTACATGCATACATGACATTCCCGGTAGATGTGCCTACTGCAATTTTATTGTGATTAACGTGGTTATTGGGTTTGAAAAATTATTCTGAGTGAGCCATTGAGTGTTTTATATTTTAAGGGATTTTTAGAAATTTTTCTGGAATTTTCCGGAGAAAATTCCCGGACCGAAAAAATCCCCAAGCGGCGAACCGGTTGATTTTTGGTAGCGAAAATTTTTATCCAATAGCACTGTAATATTTGGTATATTATTTTGGGATTGGAATTAGGGCTATTGGATTAGAATGGGTCAAATTTCATTAGGGTTCCTAACTCCTATTACAAATTTTGTTTTATTACTATTTTGTCTCTTTCTTAATAAAAATGCAGAGTAAATTCTTTTGTCCTCTTTCTCCCTTTGTGTTTACGGTGATTCCACATTAAAGGGGTGAAAAAGAAGATTTATTGTTCATTTTCTCCTCACCATCCGAGAATCTTCCTCTCCTTTCTCATCTCCATCAATTTCTTCTCCTTCTTTAAGCCATTCTTCCTCCAAACTCAAGAGCTCACTTTCATGCATCTTTCTACCTTCTTACCTTGAAGATCACCATGCATAGGATGGAAAAGAAGTAAAGAAGTAAGGTAGTTGGAAAATTAAAGGCTTAAAGAGGTGGAGTTGGAAGCTTTAGGTAAGATGATGTTTATGTTTATCTTTTACTTATGGTTTTAATGCATGAATTCATAAGAAAATTATTGAATATAGGTACTGAAATTTATGGATATATATTGACATGAAGGTCTTGATGACCTATTGGCTTAATTCTTGTGTTATTAGGATGCTTATGTATGTGGAATTGGTGTTAGAAGTGATAGTATGTAAGTTGAAGATGAAAGCTGGAAAATTGATTTTTGACCTAGTATATTGTTTTGTTCATAACTAATTGTGTGGTTATGAAAATGAGGTGAGGCTTGTGCCAAATGAAACTTTGGTTTGTTGGCTACATTTTTGTGTGAAATAGGTATTGTCTAATTTTAGCCTTAAGAGGTTGAAATTTGGTTTGGAAAGTTACTGTTGTAGTGTCTGTGAACAGTAACCGAAACTATTACCTAAGTGTTTTGTTGATTTTTCTAAATTAATTGAGATGGAATTAGGGAAAATAGTCTAAATAAAAGTTGAAGCTTATTAAGTTATCTTTCCATTCCCACTGATTTTGCAATTTTTCGATCCGTATATTGGGATATATGCACTGTGGACTATTGACTGATTTTGAACAATTTGGTGAAACCTAGACTAAGAGTGGATTTGGTGCACATTCTGATTAGAAGCAATTTTAGCAATTTCTGTGAATTGAATTGGCTTGAGTGATCTACTGGAGAGTTGTAGAGGACACAGTTATCTTGAAAATGGTATATGGAATGTAATTTTTGGAGATCATATGTGGGAGTTATGAATTTTCAAAAACTGAACCTACATTAGGTTTCTCACGCCTGATCATTACATTGTTTGGCAGATTTGAAATTGTTAGAGGTTGAATTGGAATTTGGGTTCTTCATGAAAATTTAATTTTGAGATCTTATCTTTTCAGGGATATAAAGTAGTGATTTGTTTGACATTTGTGCTAGGAGATATACTGGTTGGAAATTTACTGCTTAGATTGGGACAGTTTAGTAGACAGATGCTTCGGTGAATTATTTGACCTAGTTAGTAAATGAATTGGGATTTTGGTTATTCATGAAAGTTTTAGATAACATTGTGATTGTGTAATTTTTGACTGAAGAGAATGAAAGTTACTGAATTTACAAGATATTGTACTGTGTTGAGTGACTTTGAGTGAGCAGTAGCTTTCATGGGATTTTTGACACCCTTAGGGGTGGAATTAATTTGAATGGTCTAAATGAAACTTGTAGAGGGTTTCATTATCTTTCTAACAAGGTATGGTTTGCAATTTTCTGAATTGTGTACAAAAAGTTATAGAGGATTGAAATTCGGTTGGAAAACAGGGAAAAAAAAAGGAGGAAATAAGGGCTTATAGATATAGATATATTAATTGTTTTATTTGAATTTTGGTTTCTTTCGTGAATAACTTTTCCGCCCGACGTCCGATTGACCTGATTCTTGAGGCATCGGATTCATTGATTATTTACTTTCATTTTTTGAGAAATTGGGGATTTGTGGACAGAAAATTGACGTAGGCTCGGGTAACGGAGCCTTTACTCACTGTTTTATTTAATTAGGGACCTATAGAGGTCCAAATTGAGCGTCGTCAGCGCCATTGGTTTTCAAATTTTTAAACGGATTTTTCTAATGAAAAAAAATGAGAATAGGGCCGGGAATATCATAAACATTCATTTTACACTTACATGTGTATCATTACTAGTTCGGATTGAACAATTAGTGATCATTTTATTCTCTGGTTCTTATAGAGGCCCAACTGGAGCGTCGATCGACCGACGTAGCAGAGACTTCCTGGCATTAGCTCGGAAGTAATAGGTGAGTAACCTAGTTGGTTTCTCAACCTATATGTGTTTAATTTCATGTACGATTGCCATGTGGAGTTAAGGAAGGATTATGTGTGTTTGTTTTGATTGATTTCGAACCACAGGTATTCGAAATATTTGAAATGTGTTATAGAAGTGTTAGGTGCATAATTGAAAGTGAATTGATTAAGTGCGAAATTGGACTTAGTGTATTAGGTTGTGACACAAATTATTGTAAAACGAGGCATATGCATTCATGCATAATTGCATGATCAGATAATGGCAGTTGTAACCGGTGGAGCCAACGTAATTCCGAGCTTCAACTCGATGATCAGGGCTATGCCCAACGTATATGAGAGCTTTAAGCTCAACCCACAGGACCTCTGGTCCAATGTTTACAGAGTCACTGGCTCAATGTATCAGGGCATATCACGCCCAACGAGTATCAGAGCCTCAGGCTCAACGCAATATGCCGTCCTTTGGGACAATTCAGTATACAGTCACAACAACGAAATAAAAATGGAAAAGTGTCACATGTGCATCATATATATGAATGATAAAATGTGATTTATGTGAAAGGCGATACGCCTTATATGTGTAAAATTGGCAATGCATGGGATAATTTGGAATGCGTTAATATGTGCTATGATATGAATTGATTGTATATGCATGCGTTGGGTGGACCATCGATGATGGTTTCTCATTGAGTTTGCAAACTCACCCAACATTGTAATTATTTTTCAGGTATTGAAGAGTACCCCATTAGTGGAACGGGAGTATGATTACTGCAATGGGAGTCGGTGTTTGAAGTCGAGATCAGTTCACGTCTGCATTTATGTCATTTTGAATTATGTGTAAATTTATATTCCGCAAAAAAATAGTACTGAATTGTTTGAGGGCCCTAATTAATAAATATTGTATTGAAATGTGATTTTTGATAAAGTGTATGACTGAAAAGGGTTTTCGTATCACGGGCCCGAACCGTTTATTATTTCTGCGCACTCGACTGTTTTCAAAAACAAAAATAACATAATGAGTTTTTTTTAAAAACTGCATTGACTACTCTAGCATACCACCCTCGCGGGTCGCGGGCTAGGATATCACCATCGATGTCGGGTTCGGGTCTCGCAGGAGTGGGGTGCTACATTCATGATCTAACATTTTTCTTTTTTTTCTTGTCATTTTTTGTTTCCTTTATATGTTGTGTGTTTTTCTCATATTAAGGACAATGTGTTGTCCAAGTATGGGGAGGATTGAGTGTTGACATGTCAAGTGTGTGACTTTTGCATATTATATTGTCTTAGTTTTTATTAGGTTGTCATAGTGTAAACATTTTGTTTCATATGTATGAGTTGTGTGAATATGTCAATGGCAAGAATCGAATGGAATTAATTCAGCTTTGAATATGGTCATTTAATTTGTAAAGGCATAGTAACTTATGAATGTTGTGTTTTAAGTATATTTGGGATGAATATATTTGATAATTTGGATATGACACCTATTTTTCACCTCATGACTTTTATCGATATACAATTATAGTTATAGTCAATTGAATTAGTTAGCGTTACTAGTACACTATCATAAGAATGACTGACTAAAAAGAAATGGGGTAGGCTAAAGTTACATACATTTTTTTAAAAAAATTGTGTTTTAAATAAATAATCATTCCACTAGCCCTTTTTAAAACAAATATTGGGTTAAGAATGAAGCTAGTAGCTAGTTGGGAGTAGTGATATAGCTGAGTAATCAGGGGTATTAATGACAAAATGTTTTTCTTCGTATTAAAAGGATAAAATGACACTCCAACCAAGCTAAATAAAACAAAATGACCTAATTGAGTAACTAAAGGACATTATTGACAAGGTGTTCATCTTCGCGTCAAAAGACTAAGTTATCGTTCAAGAAAATATTAAAAAAAATGTTACAATAAATAAACCTACTAATCTTTTAAAAATAGAAAGACCTTTCATGAAAGGTTACTTAGTGATAGTTTGCATTTTTAATTCAATAATAATAATAAATGCATGCTTACAAGCATCATAGGTTTTGGATATACGGTGTTAATGTTTTGATTGATATGTATATTCAATTCAAGGTACTTAAACATGAAAGGAATAAGTTAGTGTGTTGGCACATGTTGAATGATTTGTGTTTGAGGTTAAGTTAATTTCATAAGATTTAATGCCATTGTACTAATATTGTAATGTAGCATGAATGTGTTTTTATATGTTTGTTTGTTTATGTATTTAGGTTTTGTTTAAGGACAAGCAAAGGTTTAAGTGTGGGGATGTTGCTAGGTGTAAATTATACTATGTTTTCATATATGTTTAAGAGTGTTTTTATGTGTTTTATTAGATGATTACCATATGTATAAGCTTAAAATTATGTTTTTTTTTATGTTTGTTTATATTCTAACTGTTTGTATGGTTTAAAGCATGATTTGGATCTTAACTTGATGTTTCTTGAGTTGTTTGGTGTGTTTATGAGTGCTGAAAATCAGATAATTGAAGATTGAAGGAAGCTAGAACATGCTTGGGCTAAAAGGCAAGGTCACGATCATGCATGGAGTGTCACAATCGTGACAGAAGGTTTTTATCCTAAGGCACGATCGTGACCCCCCTGTCATAGTCCTGATAAACAATTTCCAAGCTCTAGTTGTTTGGTATCTTTCGATGTTTGAAGGTATTTTTTGAACAAAATGACCTCGGTAAGCCCTAAAATTAACCCTAAGATATAAAAGAACAACAAAGAGACAAAAAATAAGTGGCCACCATCTTACCAAATTAAGATTAATCCAAGGAAGATCAAAAGGAGCATCAGCTGTCCAACATTTTTCAGATTTGCATATTCAACTCCAAATCAAGATTTTCCTTCTTCCCCATTTTTATTTTTATTAAACTTGATGTGTAAACTGAATTGGAAGATGTTATGTAAGTTGATGATTTTTTAACTTCATACTAGGATTTGTTCTTGACTTATTTTGTGACTTGAACACTTTTGATTTCAATATAATGTTTTGGGTGTTGTGATATTTGTGTTTGATTGTACTTTCATAATAAATCGAGAGAGTGAGTAGAAAGTGATGTGATTAGGTTGCGTAATGAGAGTTAACAACCTAATAAGTCACACAAATATCTAATTAATAATTATACAAAGAGAGATCTTGCGTGAGAACTCGATTATCTGATTGATTGCTTAAGAACTAGTTGAAAATGTTAAGTTGTTTCTATAAATCGAGAGATTGCAAATCTAGAATTTCGTTATCAATTAGTTATTATTAATTGGGGTTAAATGATTAGGGCTTGAGAGAGAATAATTTTCAACCCGTCGGAAATTAGAATTGACACTAAATTGAATCAAAAGTTATTAAAGGAACAAAATAACAATAGAACGAATCCTAGACTCTCATATTTGATCATTCTTGTTTTATTGTGGCAGCTTATTTGTTAAGTGGTTAAGAGCTCAATTTTATTTGATTGCTTTAATTTTTGATTTTCAAATCACATTTTAAAACTGTAGACAAAGTTAAATTCATTTATTTTTAGATAATTTCTCGTGGGATCGATACTTCAATTACTACAAATTTACAATATGTATACTTGCAGATATTAAGAGTTTTATATTAAGTAAAACTTGCTCAACAGTAGCACTAGAGGTTAGACCAAGACCTACTTCCTTTATCACTAAGTATTAGTTTAACGATTTTTTCTACGAAGGATGGATTTGGAGTAAGATTGGACAATAATGTGATAACTCTTCTAACTCTTTCTTCCTTTCTTTCTTTTATATTAAGAATGATTTGTTTTTTTTATTTTCATTAAGTTAAGTGGCTACAAATCGTAAATAGGGTTAAGGATGTAACTTATGATGCATTCTTGAATTATTAATACATGATTTAATTATTTTAGTTACACTTATTTGCTCCTAATTATTGAGTTTGTGACTAGTCATTATAAATTTAATATAAAAGATTGTATGAAAGACTAGGAGCTGAATATGATCTATGCACTAGACTATTTTCATAAATAAAGAGATTAACTATACTTGGTGAGTTTCATTAAGTTAAATTGCGCATCAAAAGATAAAAATTACTTGGTTGAATATACATATGTACCTTAGAAGAGGTATAAATACAAAGTTAACTGTTATTTTGACTAGAATAATAGATCTTATATGATAATTGAAATTTCATATAAGTATTATTATCTTGATTTCTCTATACTATTTAATTATCTTACTTAAGTTAGTTTCATAATTTAATCATCTCTCATTAAGTTGTGTTTTGCTTATTTTATTTATTTTCGGATTAATAATAGTATATTCTTTGTAGATCGGTACTTTGAAATACACTAATTTTAATAACCTGCTACAATTGATTTTAACCTTATGAAATACCTGTCAGGTTAGAGCACACGCTAACATACGAAATTTAGGAAAGGATGATAGATTAAACGCCAATTTAAAAGACTTGAGGACCATAGATAAACAACGCGTTTTTTTTTTTTGAAATCAAACAAAGGAATCTGCATTAATAAACCTTGTCCGCAGCTAAAGCTGAAGAAATACAAGATAGGAAAGATAAATTCCAATAAACAAGACCTGACATAGAACTAGAATTTTTCACAAGAATATGAGCTGCATAGTTCGCAGATCTTTTACAAAAACCAAAATAAACATCATTTATGGAATTACAAATAAATAAGCAATAAGTAACAATGAAATCAACGTCCGATCGATTGCGCCTATTAGAAAGCAAACTCTGAATAACCAATTGTGAATCCGATTCGATAATAACTGACTGCAAATTTTTCTTTTTAACCCAACTTAATGCTTCACGAATACTCATAGCCTCTGCTGTTGACGGATCCAACACTCCCGAAAAGATATTACTACCGGCTGCAATACAATCACCGTTGCTATTCCGAACCACAAAACCGATACCAGTCATTACTAGCTCCTTGAAAATAGCTGCATCAGTGTTAATTTTTATGAAACCAGGGGGTGGTTTCTGCCACACGAGAGAAAAAACAAGGTTGGGATGTAAAGTTGCTGAGTGACATCTCCTAACATTATTCCAATTCCGCAATATTGAACGGGCTAGAACAAGTATAGCATGAGCTGAGTGTTGTATTTCATGCCAAACTCAATCATTTCTATTCTTCCACAAAGCCCAACAAATAGATATAGTCAAACACTGATTCTTAACAGTATAATGGTGTGCAACAAAGGAAAACCAATCGGGCAAAACGACATAAGTGGAAGGGAAAAAACCCAAGTGAGAAATTATATAAATAGCACACACATTCGATAGCTCTACCTCGCAATTAAAACAACGCGTTTTAGTGTACCCTCATTATATAAATAGCACACACATTCGATAGCCCTACCTCGCAATTACATTAAGTTATTGCAATATATTAAACTCATGTGAGGTGAAACTCGTATCACCTATATAAAATTTTAAGAAAAGTTGTTAGATAATTATTAAAAAATTTCAAACTTTTACTTAATTTTATAATATTAATCCAAATTTAAAAATAGTGCTAAAATGCTATAACTTTCAATTTTTAACAAAAATAACTCAATATTAAATTTTCTGTTAATATGGACGATACGATGAGTCACGTCAGCATGTAACTGCTAAATATTGCATTTATACCACGTATGAATTTTATTATTTAATAAATTAAAATATCAAATACCCTAAAGTAATTTTAAAATTTCCTTGTGACATAAATATAATATATGAAAACCACGTAGCAAAAATACTAATATAACCCGGTTCAATATATCATCATGTACAGAAAATTTAATATCCAACTATTTTTGCTAAAAGTTAAAAACATTTTAATGTCTCTTTTTAAAATACAGGTTTTGAATAAAGCTTTTTTACAATTATAACCTAAAGTTATCACAGGCTACAAGTAACAATTACGTTCATCCCAAGAAAAAAGTAATCCAATAAAATATAAGACAAGCAATGATCTGTCTATACTGTTCACTAATATCTATGAATGTCATCTACAGAACTATGTAGTTCCTTTTTAAGGGAAGTAGAAGTACATTGGATCCCCTAATTTCCTCTCAATTTACAAGCACATGCGGAGGCAGCAATATCATAATTTAAGGCTTTTCCATATACCAACAAATGCCACAATTACAGTTAAAAGCAGCGCAATGCTGATCATATAGATTACTGACGAATTGTGGCCGAGTTTTGGATGCAATGCCTTCTGATCTTTTGAGGATTCTATTGGAGAGCCGATAGATTCAACATCAACAGTTGACCTCAAGATGGAATCACGTCCAACTCGTAACCTCAGATTGGCAGAAGGTTCTGCGTTAATTTCACTGCTCTTGTGGATATTGGGCAGCGATTTCTCTTTATGGTGTTCTCCACGGGAAGAAACCTTTTCTTGAACACCTACCACCTGCAGAAATGAAACTTTGCATTAGATAATTAAAAATGTCTAATTAACTTAAAGCTCGCTATTGAATACACTATTCATTTTGATTCTAATCAGAAGAATAAGCCTGTTAAACGAAACATATCTATCGACAAGAGTGGAAACTAAACCAGGTTCAAAATGTCAAAAGCAAGAAAAGAGAATGAGCAGCTTGGACCAAGGAACCACTGAATGAAAATCACCTCCACTGCAGATTCTTCTCTATTTCCAATGGGGCCAACATCATTTGACTGGCAGCTCTCGTCAGATTCAATCAAAGGATGCTTCTGCAAATGGATCCTCCTCGGAGCAATACCCTGAGTACTAAAATTGTCCGAATATGGTCGGACAGGAGGCTGGCGAGTTCTAATCTTGATTCCAGTTCCACCAACATCACTGCCATAGTTTGCAGGACTTATCTGATTTGTTGACTCTTTCATGCAAGGAAATGCACCAGAGGATGAGCCGATAGCATCATTGGCAGATGGGACTTCTGGCATAACAGGATTGTTCAAAATACTATCAGCATGATTGCTTCCAACTTGTGTACAAAAGAATGATGCTTGAGCTTGGCAAGATCCAAATGGTATTTGCCTCTGTAAGGGCTCCTTGCTATCAACTTGCTCGTCCATCGATGATCCAATCTATGTATCCATCAACAATAATTGATACCATACTAAGTGAATTTCAAAGGTTGGAAGAAGGGAACTCTTAAATTTTACCAAGTGACAGATAAATTATTAAAAATTTGGATTTGACCACCTTAGAGGCATAATGTTTTAAAAACAAACCAGCTAAACATCACCAACCGTGTTAGTTTTGATACTGAAGTAAGATATAGCACTAACCTGTGTTTGAGCCATATCAGCTTGTCCATTATTGTAGGCAGAGTTGTCCTGAAAATGAAGGTTTCCTCGTGGCATATGCCCATCCAAACTGGTTTGCATTTCATGAGAAAAGTCCTTTGGGATAATTAACTCTCCACAAGAATGCTTATCATTGTTATTGAAGGAATCCAGCAGCTCTGTGAGGGACATGTCTTGTTCATAGGTTCCATCATGGAAACAGAAGCTATTAAGATCATTTCCGAAGTCACTAGTGTAAGGAGAATCTGTGCAGTATGTAAGGTCTGCATAAATATGTGATTGCACTGGAGAGAATATTTTATAATCAACTTGACCAGAATTTCCCTCCTGAAATGAATAAGCCTATATTAAAAAGAAAGGAGATGAAAAAGAGTTAAATTGCAATATCAAACTTTAGTCACTTAGATGATGAAATTCATAATACGGCAAACCAGATAAAGAGAAATGAGTTCTCACCTCTGCAGCTGTCATTTCAATACCGTGATCTTCAACATCAGAAGCCATTTGGCTATTTCCACAGCTATCAGCAGAAAATACAGCAATAGCAGGCATGTTGTCAGAGTTATCAGTCAACCACCTCTTCATACCTTCCGACTGCTTGGGGGTTTGTACATCAGAAGTTGGCGTTTCTTCAACTAAATCGGACGATGTGTCATCAGGTGAGGACTTAGCTGTGAAGGGAGAGTATCCATTTGGCTCCACTTCATCACATTTTATGTTCTCAATCCTTTCTTCTGGCTTTCGGAACAAGCGACAGAGAACAAAGGGACCCTGCAAAGCATAGAAAGGAGCCCAATTAGTTGAAACCGATAAAGACGTGAAAATGAAACTGAAGGAACCGCAATAATAAGTACCAAGATTACCTAAATCATCACCCAAAAAAGAAACAATTAGATGACATTGAGATGGAATATCAGAATCGTACTAGATATTTATGGCAATGGGCCAAGGACTAAGCATACATACTCGACAACATATGAACAGATTTCAGCTTAGTAAATAAAACTAATCAAAGTGATTAAAAAGGGCAGCGTAGATAATCAAATGGCAATTCAATTCAGAAAAGGAAAGTTAATCTTTTAGCATAAACAACCTGGCCAGGGGCGGTTCCATCAAGATCCTTTTCAGTGGCACGATACTCGTGCATAATCCAATTGGTTCGCTCACCCTTAGGAGCACGACCTCTGTAGAAAACCAAAGTTTTCTTCATGCCAATCATACCCGACTTTCGGGACTTAATCGTACGGTCCTTGCCAGTAGCTTTCCAGTAGCCAGCATCAGTAGCTCTGTTGGAACGATGGCCATTTGGATACTTTCTGTCACGAGGGCAGAAGAAGAACCACTCGGGATCATCCGTCTTTATCACCGACAACCCTGAAACACCAATCATTCCATTACAAACCCCAGAAACTTAAACTATTAGGTATTAGCTCGTTTGAACTTGAGTTGACTAATCAAATGGGAGAGTTTACTGTAAGAAACAAACCAGGCAAATCCCAGGGCTCCCATTTGCAAACATCGACTTCGGGGATGACTTGGACCTCAGAAGTGCGACCATTGATCTTATGCCTCAGGTAGTGGCTTATGAGCTCTTCATCTGTCGGTCTGAATCTAAATCCCAGAGGCAGTGATTCCATCGGCATCACTCTCATGTATAATTTTTGTGTATGATCAGAACAAAGGGAGAAGTGTACGATTTCAAATAAGTGAAATTGGTAAAGTAGGCGATGAGGGTGGTTTTGGGGGAGGGGAAGGTTGCTTTTCTGCTTTCTCTAAAGACGATTTCTGTGTGTTTGTTTGTTTATGAAATTTGAAGCTAAAAAGTAAAAACAATGTGAAACCGAGTCTATGATTTTTGGAGCCTAGCAAGACATAAAAGGAGTTTCTTTAAAACAACGCGCATTGCACACGTGAGCCGGTCCTTTCTTCGATCCTTCTTTTTCTTGATCTTTTTCCTTTTATACGCTCAAAACGTTACCTATGTTAGATTGATTGGTAAAACACACCATATGGACCAAAAAATAGTTATTGAAAGCAAATTAATTTTCTTATTAATAAGTAGGATAAATTCAAAGTTTAATAAGAGTCTACTCACATTACTTTACTTTTTTTTTCCTCCGTAATGTTAATCTCTGTAAAATATTAATAAATACAAATTACTATTTCATATTTATCCATACTGCTTAAAATTTGCAATGTCAACTTTAGTTTGAGAGTCTTACTAAAAGTGAAATTAAAATTATCAACATTTAATTTTATTAAATATTTATCATAATACACTTTTATTTTTATTTAATTCAAAAAATCAAATGCATACTTTTGGAGTAAATAAAATTCTAACGTATGATACTACTAATATTCTAATTATTATTATAATAGTAAATTAATTGATAGATGATTATTTGACTATTATTATGCACTCATATTTAACATATTTTGCATTATATTTTATAGTTTTGTTGTATATTTGGTACTTAATTTGCTTCAAGTGTATTTATCGGTAATAATTGCCTTTATGAACTAAAAGGAGAACAATTCAAATGAAATCGTGACATGAAACGAAGATTTGAAGCAATTAAAGACCTACACGACCGTGTACAATAATTATGTAAGTCTCTGTAAACGTGTGAAAATTAAAAAAAATTTAGCTCTAGTCATCCGAAGTTACAAGCTCATGTATATTGATAGACGTGATTATGTATGTTGCACATGTAAGTCTCTGTACATGTGTGAAATCGCGAATTGAGTTATTTTTAGAGATTCATGATCATTCACATGCTTGTATAAGTTGATAGCATATGATTCAAAAACTCTAGTTTTTACTATAGAAGGACATGAACGGAGGCAAAATAAAGAGAGTCGATTTATTAAGCAAACTTGCTATAGGATCCAATGAAAGAAAAAGAGAGATTTAGAATTATGGCTTTTTGTATTCTAATTGTTTTTCTGCAAATTTATCTTTGGTTTTGTTTTTTATGAGTAGTAACTAAACTTTTTTAGTATCTAGGTGTGATGAACCTTAAGTTGTGATAACAACATGACTTGATCTTTTATTTAATGCAAATATATTGATTGATTTATTGTGATTCAATTATGCTCTTTATTCTTGTTCTAATATATCCAGAATATTAGTGCATGATTTGATTTCATATGATTAAGATTGAGAAATACTATTATATGATCTTTTCCAAAAAATAAATAAATACTATTATATGAATAAATATACTATAATTGGAAGGAGTTGCATGCAAACCTAAAGATAGGTTAATATAAATTCTCTTTAACACGATCAAACCTAATAGCGAAATTCCTAAACCGATAATGCAACCCTATGAGTTTCGACTAGAAAGATTTATGTTAAATCTTTCTCCTCCACAACTTCCTCATTTCGAGTATGGTTCTTGATTAATCAGTCTCTTCTGCTTTGGTGTTTTCTGGGTTATGTTGGGTTTGCTGAAATTTCTATTCTTTATGATTTTTTTCTTTTGATATAGCTTCTTTATTTGATTTAGTGTTTAATACTTTATGGGTTTTAGTATGTTGACCTCTTTGCATATGATATTGTTGGGTTTATGTCAAGAATTTTTGTGCTTAATGATCTTATGATTTCAAATGTTTTGTGTTTCTACATGTTCATTTTTTATGCGTTTTTTTTGTTTTGTATGATTCAAAGTCGAGTTCTTTGATGCTTTATTACTCTCTTATCATTTGGATATTGGTGCTTTTCTAAAATAAAAATGTTATATTTTATTATATTTTAGTTTTAAAATATTTTTAAAAAGTCGAGTTATATTTTATTTTATTTATTTATGTATTTATTGTAATTTTATTTACATAATGATTTAGCATGTCAGTTTTACTTATTTACTCTTTTAACCTGCAACATTTTTTTATTATCACATTTGCATGTGAATCTACCAAAAATAACCTCTCTACTATGTAAGAATAAGGCTGCGTATTATCAGACCTCCCCAGATTTCGCTTTATTGCAGGACTTCGGATTGGGTGTGAGGATAATGAACTAGTGGATTAGTTGTTAACAGTCTTGAGAAAGATATTAACATAAGAGAGTAATTTTCACTGTCCAATAATCAATAATATAATTACATGACAAAGGGTTAATACTTAAGGATCTTAAGGGGATTCATTACCTAGACACTATTATTTGATATAGACTTTTCTAAATAATTTCTTGTCTTGAGTTTTGTTTATTTATTTTAATTTTTAATTAAAAACCAAAATATGATTCATAGGTAAGATAATAAAAAAGGGTAATTACTAGTACTTAAAATATTCATAGGATTGATCTGGACTTGCTTGTGCTAGCTACAGCTATGTCGTGCACTTATGATAAATTTTAATATTGATATAAAATAATATCCATAAAGTTTTTGGCGCCATTATTGGGGACAATAATATTAGGAAAAACTAGGTTTTATTACTATAACAATTGTTATGTTATGTTTTATTTTTGTTCTATTGTATTTTATTTGAATAACTTGTTAGTTTTATTTTTGCTTATAAATCTTGACTCTTGGTCAGTTTGTTACCTGGCGTCATCCAGCAAGCTTAATTGACGAAGATCTAACAACTGAGAGAACAACGCGTAGAAATTTTTATAGGACGCAACTGAGAGAGTTCAAACTAGATTCTTAAATAGAGGGTATGGAAGGCCATGCTGATATAGAAGAATTAAATCGAGCCTTATTTAAATGGTGCAGCAGTTTGTCCAATTTGATAAACTAAAAGATGAAGATCCAAACGTGCACATCTTAAATTTTCTAGAGATTTGTGATACATTTAAGATAAATGGAGCTAATGATGGTGTAATTAGATTGCGATTATTCCCGTTTTCTTTAAAGGGAAAAGCCAAGCAATGGTAAAGTGGTAGAGAAATATTTAGTGAAGTATTTTATACTAGCCAAGATTGCAAAATTAAAGAATGATATCTCCTCTTACTCCTAAGCTTATTTTGAATTGTTATATGATACATGGAAGCATTTTAAGGAGATGTTGCAAAGATGTCAATATCATAGTTTACCTCTTTAGATGCAAATACAAACTTTTTATAACAGGCTAAATCAAAACACAAGGCAATCTATTGATGCACTAGCTAGAGGTACCCTCAATATTAAGACACCAAGGGTAACTTAAGACCTTATTGAGGATATAACTACGAATAACTACTAGTGGTTCTCTTTTAGAGCACTAATTAACAATAGGAGTTTATGAAGTGGACATAGTCATAGTTGGTGAATCAGCTGGAAGCGCTTAGCAGGAAGATTGATAGATCGATAATGAATCCACTAAGCCAAGTTATATTGTTGGGATCTGATCTGGGAACCAGACCCCAATCGGAACAAACGGAAACACAGATCAAAAAACGAATCGAATTCTTAATGAGCCGTAGAAAAATCGAGAGGCTCGAATTTCATAAATTTCATAAATAAAGAAACAAAACGGATCAATCAACCACAAATGTTGGATTCCGTTTATGGAACCCAACCTCAGAATCATAATCGAACACATGTACAAAATGTGAGCAAACTTATACTTGACGAAAGCGAAAGAAATCGGAAGCGAAACAAATTGGCTCGGAATCAAAGCAAACATATGGCTAAAGGACAAAACCTTAACTCCGACATCCGGAAACAAATCCTTTGGAAAACATCGCGTTGGAAACCAATAAGACAATCTATCCAATTCGGTATAAATTTTTTTTCAAATCATTCATCTTTATTCAAAGCAATACACTTTTTCAATTTGGAATTCACCAATTCCATCACCTCAAATTATTCTATCCTTCAAATGCGAATCATAACAATCAATGTAAACAAAAATCTTATTTTTCCTTTGGCCATAAGGCAACTTATACACACATATCAATATACCCACAAATCATACACAAATAAGAACTTTAATATTCCCAGCTCAATCAACATCATCGGACCTCCTGTCCGGAATCCAAACACAATAAATCATAATCATTACACAAACCATAATTCACTTTTCTATTCTATATGCAAATCCATAATTCAATTTCATACTTCAAAAGAAATGCATCACCTAACAAAAGTGGCATTTTCAAGCCACGATACAACATTAATCTCAAAATCTGAAATACACAAGAATACACAAATTCCAAAAATCCTTCACAAACGTCTAAAATCTTATTCTTACAAATGTAGAACTTAACCCTACAACATATATACACATGAACAGAGGTCTCACCTCGCTTTCATCCGATCTCTTGCTCGGTACCTAGAGATGGGGATGAAAGGGGGTGAGCTTTACAGCTCGTGGATAACATGTTTATAAATCGAAAAATAAACAAAAATTATCTTTTTAAAACTGTTGCCATTTTATAAAATTTTCACAGATGAAATTCATCAAATACTTTTTTCTCAAAATTTCTCAATTTATCGAAGAATTCATGAATATTTCTTAAAACATGTATGCAATCACACTTAGAAGCAAAACATAAATACATAAACACGTCAAAATAGTTTGGGTTGGTCCAAAAACAAAACGCAATGCACATTCCCGCATAGCGGTCCTGTGCAGCCGTGAACAAAACGTACTACACCTTCCCGCATAGCGGTCCGGTGTAACCGTGAACTTATGGGAGTCTTTAACGGAGCTCCAATGCCACTAGCGGGCAGGCGAGCGAAGCCTAGATAAGTGCACTTGACGCTCTTATAGGACCTAACCAAACCCACATAACAGACAATTTACACTTGAAAATCGGAGTGCCCAAAGGCATATTTCGAAAACTTAATTTTCATACACGTATCATAATTCAAACATATTTCCATTCACATTGCACATTCCTCATCCAAATTCACATGGCAATTTCACATTCATTCAAAAAAAATGAAATCATCAATTATACGCATTTCTCAAATTATGCAAAAACAATGCATTTTACAATTGCAACAATTTATCGAATCATTAACAATGAAAATGAAAAATATTTATCTCCTTCTTGATTTTTCGAAAACGTAAACAATGAATTTGCAAATCATTTCTCTTCTTGATTTTTCGAAAACTTATTATTAGCTTATAATTCAAAGTATAAACATGGTACCCACCTGAATTCCTTGCTTAGATACATGCTTAAAAGATGCCTCTCCTCTTGATCCCCTTGCCTTCCTTGATTTCCTTTATCAAATGCAAAATCTCATTCAATAAGAATACAAATTTGAGGACCCATAAATTCTAAAAACTCAAGCTCTTCCAAAAATCTAAACATTCAGGTCAATTTTCCCATGATCACTCTGATCAAGTAAATGACAAAATCTGATAATATTCTCTTATACTTACTTGATTTGGCTTTAAATTCTTCAAAGATCTTTAAACCCTAGCCTTCTCCTCTTCTCTTCTTCTTCTACGGCTTCCTCTCTTCTTTTTCTTCTCATTCCTCATTTCCTTTTTCTAATTCATACTCTTAATGAGTGGGCAATGTCCATTTTGCCCTCCAATATAAGCCTTATGTTTTATAACCTTAAGTGTCATGCCCAATTTTCCCTTATATATTCTTATAGCTTTAACACTTCAATTCAGAAATTGAAAATCTTAGGGACTGAATTGAAATTTGAGTCCTCCAGATAACTTGTAGTCCCATGTCTCGAATTTATTTAGAAACAGGAATAAACTTAATTGGATCTCTACAGCTCAAGATATCATCAAAATACTGAACCATGCTTAGAAAATATCTAACTCACTTTGATTAAAACAATCTCTTTCAATTTAATCTCAGAACAATCATAATTTCCCATCATGATGTAGGTAATTGTCTTAGGAATCTAAAGCTTCGAAAACTAAATCAATCGGATGTCGGACGGAGAAATTATAAGCAAAAGATCGAAAAAGGGGTCGGATTGGGAACGAAATAACAAAAACAGAAGGAGTCGAACTGGCATACAAATAACCGACATTTCCAAAATTCATAACTCTAGATCCCGAACTTCAAATTTGACAAATTTGGTATCAAATAAAGCTCAAAGGAAGCTCTACAACTTCCATGAAGAACTCACAAATCAATTCCATCTCAAACGGGCTCACAAACCAATCAAACTTTCTGTCTATATGAATATCTTCCTAAACAATCACATAACTTCCAAAATTTCTATCTTTCAACTCCTAGGTCCAAACATGTCATATTTTATATCAAACTAAAGATCAAATCAAAATCTTCAACTTTCATAAATCACTTAAAGACAAAATTCAATCTCTAGCTAGGTCAATTTTTCAGTCAAAGTTTCTGCCAGAATTTATCATCCTAAAACAACATCCAAACTTCCAAATTTCATATCTTCCAAATTCCACAACCAGAAATAACATATTATACATCATTGAAAAGCTAGGAAAATCTTCTATGACTTTCATATAGATCACTTAACTCAATTCAAACCACATCGATACATAATTTGCCTCAAATCACATTACACCTGAATGTACACTTATGGACATTTTCACAAAACAAAGCAAATTAATACTTAACTTTGAATGATCATAACTTTCACTCCCGATATCGAAAAATATCAAACTTTGTGGCGACAGAAAGCTCTCAACAGAAATTACAAGTTTCATGAAGATCATTTTTTCAAATTCTGCTTAAATCAAAAAGTCAACTCTCTACTCCAAAAAGTCAAACCTTCTCAATTCTTCATATTCTCACACTTTTTCTCTTTATTTCTTGATTTTTAACTTCCAACTATGTATTCACTATCAATTTCATTTAAACTTAAAACCACACTTTAGACCATAATTAATCATAATCATTAATAACCTATCATAATCTCATATAACAATTCATATTCTTGACTCTTCTTTCTCTTTGCACACAAAAAGTCACCATAAGTTTCCTTATTTAATGCCACTTTATAATTCAAAAATTCCAAGAAAAATTCGGGGTCCAACATATATAGTGTGAGGTGTGCGAGCTAGAGCATGCATGACAAAATTGTCAAACATCACAACCCAAGCATGTGGATTATCTTGGGAATTCTCCTAAACCCTAAAACAATCCATACATTTATACTTACAATCCAGTATAGAGGAATCAACCAACTTTTCTTAGCAAAATTAGACTCAAGCAAGAAATAAGCCTCTGCCAGAATTTTAGCAATAAACACCTCAATATAAGAAGCCTACTTTAAAGGAGATGATGTTGAAATTTTTTTAAGAACCAGACACAAGACATCAAATAATGGAGGCTTCCATAGGTAACTTCGAGATTTAGATCGACCAACTAGCTAAGATGTTATCTAACAGGCTAAAGGGGAATTTTCCTAGTACAACATAAACAAATCCTAACGAATATGTGAAGTGTATGGGCCCAAAATATACCCTAGATGAAATGTTACATTTTTATGAAAGTACATGTATGATATGAGTTAAAATTGTTTTATGATTTGAAATTGAAAGGAATATGACTTGATTTTTGGTATTGATGGACGATAGTTAGTGAATTGGAAATAATTGAAGCCATTAGAGAATTGAGGTATTTAAATGTACATTTGGACTAGGAAAAATGGTCAAGAGATAAGTTAAGTTGGTATATGAAAATTAGAATGATTAAACCTATGAGTTAGTGATATTTGGCATAATAAATGGAGGGCAAATGGGATTCATGCATTGGAGACATGTGTAGTGATATTTGGCATAATAAATGGAGGGAAAATGGAATTCATGCATCGGATACATATGTCAATGCATAAATGAGACAACTAGTAGCTTAGGTGTTACGTTCTTGTAAGGAAGTTTCTACAGCCTTCACTTTGTTTTCAATCTCTCCACCGAAATCAATCTTGCCCATGTTCTGAATTTCTGCATCAATCTTACATATTATCACACGAAGTCCTTTGCCAAGCTATTCATTAAGAGAGCTACTTCATGTTATCCTTTATGTTGTCGTCTTTATGGTGTGAAGATCATCTTAGTTCCACCTTGACCTTGAAATTGGGTTTGGTTGCTTGAAAGGACTGATATAGTTGGATCTTTGGAGTTGTTCTTTGAAATTAAAAAGGTAAGGGAATACTAAAATTGGTATCATGTTAGAATATGTATTGTTTGATGTATGAAGTGGATAAAATGTGTACGAAATTAAGAACGAATTGAGGTTAAAAACTTGATACATGTTGTATACTTGTTAGAAGGAGTAGTTCCACTGGACAGGTATCTGTTGGACCCCGAACTTTCGGTAGAAATTAGAAATATTAAAATGAATTCAATGAGTGTTTTCGGATATGAATTGTGTTATAGATGTTATTGTGCTTAAAGGAAATTGATGAGAAAAAGAATTTATTGGTTTTGATGACTTTGAAGATTAGTTTTGGTTATGAAAGGTTAAGTGGATGAGATGATTGAAATGGAAGTTGAAAGCATGAAATAGAAAGTGAAAGTGTGAAATTTTGAAGAAAATAGAAAGTTTGACTTGAAAGTTGACTTTTTGATTTAGGCAAAATTTGAGGAAATGATCTGCATGAAATTTGTAGATTATGTTGAGAGCTTTCTGTAGCCATAAAGTTTGACAGTTTTTGATATCGGAATCAAAAGTTATGAGTTTTTGAAGTTAAGTGTATTTGGCGTTGTTTTGGGAAAAATACTATGAAGTATAGATTTATGTGTATTGTGCTTTGAGGCTGATCGCCATATTGATATAGTTTGAATTGGAGTAAATGGTTTACGTGACAGTTATAGAGAATTAGAATAGCTTTAAAATGATGTATAATATGCGATTCTTAGTTGTGGAGGTTGAAAGATATGATAATGTGAAGTTTGGATATTGCTTAGGTGATTGCTAACAGGGCAGAAACTTTGATTGAAAAATTGACTTAGTTAGAGGTTGAAGTTGCTTTGGAATTCTTCATGAACATTGTAGAGCTTATTTTTATCTTTCCATTGATATAAAGCACGAAAATATTGGACAAGGAAGTAGAAAGATACGATTGTTAAAAGTTTTGATGCTATTTAGTGTGAAGCCGATCGACCAGTCACTTTGTGTGGAGTTTTTGACCCATTTGGAGGTCGATCTGATTTTTAAAGCCTTCATAAAAGTTATAGAGGGTTCTTTTATAGTTTGTCAGATTTGGAGTTCTGGGTCAAAAGTTATGATGTTTGCAAGTTGAGGTGCTGTGTAAAGTTTTAAGGAGGTTATCGATCGGTCATATTTGAGTGCATTTTTGACCCCTATAGAGACAGAGCTTGCTTTTGAGTCCATCATGAAAATTGTAGATCTTTCTTTTATCTTTCCAACGGTACCGAGTTTGTAAAATTCGGAGCTCGGAGTCAAAAGTTATGAGTGTTAGAAGTTTGAAGGTCAGATTGGGTGCTGGCCGACCTCTATTGGCCGACCTCTGTTGGCCGACCTCTGTTGGCCGACCAACCTCTGATGGTCGATCGACCTCTGTTGGCCGACCGATCTTCGTTCTGGCCGAGCTTTGATTTTCTGGCCGAGCTCTGATCTCCCTTCACTCTTTTGAGCATAACTTCTTCGTCCGACATCCGATCGATCTGATTTTTGAAACGTTGGATTCTTAAGACATTTTTCTATCTTTTCATACCAAGTAGATCGGTTTTGGCATTAAATGGAAAAAGATAGATCGGATTAAAGTAAGATGACCGGTGGAAAAAGTCTGAACATCATTCTGTATTTTGGAGATATCTCGATCGGTAGAGCTCCGATCGATCTGATTCTTTTTGCTAACTAAAATAGAGACATGGGGCTACAAATGTTATGAAGGAGCTGAGCTACAATTTAGCCTCTAAGACATTCAATTTTGGGTCGGAAGTTCGGTGTAATGTTCAGTCTCGGTGTTGTAATGGCTTAACAATGTTCAGTATTTTGGAGATATCTCGATCGGTAAAGCTCCGATTGAGTTGATTCTTGTTGCTAATTAAAATAGAGACATGGGGCTACAAATGTTATGAAGGAGCTGAGCTACAATTTAGCCTCTAAGACTTTCAATTTCGGGTCGGAAGTTAGGTGTAGTGTTTAGTCTAGGGTCTAAAGAATAGACTTCAGTATGTTTTAGATATTTTGAGATATAGAGCTCCGATCGACCTGATTCTTGAAGTGATGGATTCTTAAGACATAGACGGACATTTCTATAGAAGAAAGTTTTGTCAAATGACTTCAGCTACCTGATCGAAATAAGGAGACAATATGTCAGTTTTTAGGAAGGACATTGTTGGAAGATCACTTAAGCTGTTATGTTATAAGACTTACATGTAAGGGCAAATTGGACATTATGCACTCATTAATAGCAAGTTGGTAAATAAGAAGAGTGAGCTTTAGTATATATAAGGAGAATGCACGACACTTAAACAGAAACAAAAGAAGAAAAAGAATAAAAGAAAGAAGAGAGAAGGGAGAGCAAGCCTTCGGATGAGTAAAGGAGAAAGAAAAGAGAGAGAGCTAGGGTTTGATTTTTAAGGGTCTTCAAGTAAGCTTTCCATGTTTCTTCATGAAGGAAAAACTTGGAGGATGACGAGAGCTCCAACATGAGCTAAGAAATCCGAAAATTTGTGAAGGATGAGGTAAGACCCGAAATTTTGATTTGTGAATTTTGGAAGATTATTGGTTTAGAATCATGGAAAATGATATGGGTTTGTGTATTATGAAGTCAATTTTGGAGATTTCATGTTGTAATGGGATCGATTTTGGATGGAAATTAATTAGGGTTATACCCAATTTTATGAATTAGGGTTTTTGAAAATTGGTGATTTTGATGGCTTGATTATGTGTGGAATTAGTGTTTTCTAAGTTCAATATTAAGGATTATGTCATTTATGAGGTCAAATTTGTGGGAAATTGGTGTAGGGAATTTTCTATTGGAAGAAAGAGAGACGCAATGGTCAAATTGAAGCATTGGACAAGCTTCAAGCATGGAAATGAGGTGGGTACCTATTTATAATAGATTTATAGCCACTACTGCTTTCCTTAAACAAAGAGATATTCTGATTTCAAATTGCATCATAAATGTTGCATCATTGTATGAATGATTTGAAAAATCATTATTGATTCAATGCATGAACTTTTGATGAATTGCAAAATACATTTGTGTTATGCCTCGAAAGATTCCATGGCATTTCGTGTATCCGGAAAAGAGCATTCGATAAATTGATTTAAGCATGATTATGTGATTGTGATTGGGCAAGAGAGAACCTGTTTCGTTAGTCTCGTGCACGATGACCCTTAGCCTTCTCCCGGCTGCCCGTTAGAGGCCACGAGATCTTGAGAAATCGGACTCGTCGTGTTTACGGTAAAACTTCAGTTTTCTGTCGTGTTTATGGAACTCTCGAGCCAATTGTTGTGCATTGCATATGTGATTTGCCATTGCATCTATGAATTGTCAAGTTGATGCATTCATGTTTTGTAACCTATGGGTTTATGGCTGAAAGCCTAAAAATCATTTGTTTTGCAAATTACAATTTGAATACAGCAAGAAAAGAACTTTTTGAAAATGTGCTTTACGGATTTCAAAGAAATGTTTTCTAAGACCAGAAAAGAAAAAGAATTTCAAGGGTTTTGCTTATTTATTTGTTATAAACTGTTACCCACGAGCTATAAGCTCACCCCCTTCATTCCCATCCACAGGTGATGAGAAGAAGATCGGGTGAAGAAAATTGAAGGTTTTTGTTTGTATGTGTGCACATTGATTTGTTTGTAAGTTAGATTGTTGTTGAGAATTCTGTGATCATTGGATTTGCGTACATATTCGGATTTTGGATAGTGATGTTGTATTATGGAATATTTTGTAAGCATGTATTTCATGACGTAAATACATTATGGATTGTATATGGAATGGTAAAATGAATTATGATTCGAGTTATGGATTTTATGTATGGAATTGGGTATATGATTGTGATGGTTGGCTTGGAATACCATTAGTGTATTGCAAATGTTTAGTTCATGATATATTTGGATTATCCAAATAGAATTGGAAATGTATTGGCTATGGATGGTACGTATTGGTTTTGTATATAAATTGAATTGAGATATGAATGTAATTGGGATATATATATGAATATGAATGAATGTGTATTGGACATTGGATAATGCGATTGTATATGGATGTAATTGGATTGAGGATATTGAAGTCACTTGTAAGAGATGGAATGAAAATGAAAGAAAGAAGGAAAGAAAAAAAAAGTACACAGATTTGGATTAGTTTAGACCGATAGTCTTAAGGTTCCCAATGCAAACGTTTTATTCGATAATTGTTCACAGATGTCGAAAATTGGTTTCGTATCTGATTTGATTTTGCCTTATGTTTCGTTTCCTTGCTTTGATTCGATTCATATCGGTTCGTATTCATATTCATTTTTTGTTTCTCCGGTTGGGGTCCGGTTTCCAGATTGGGTCTCAACAGTATCAGTATTTTACCCATATGTTGACCTTTAGGTAGGATGATTTTAAGTTCAGATTAACCTAGATACATATATCTACATTTTTATGAAGGAATAGAATTTGATTTCTATCATTAAGGGTTTTGAAATTTGGCATGAAGTTGATTTCTGGTTACTGTCCACGGTTGAGAATAGTCTGTAGTATTTTGGGTATAACTCTCAGAATAATAAACCAAATTGCACTAACTTTATTTCGTTTGAAACTTAATACATATAGGAACATTTTTCTAGAAAAACATATTGTCTAAAAACGTCAGTTTCTAGGTCAGAATGGTCGTATAAAACTGATTCAAAAACTTGCCCTGAGAGAACAACTGTTTGGAGGTTTCAGTTCACTTATCCCACAATTGTGGGAACTAATTAGGAAGGTGAAAAAAATGGGATTTTGTGCAATTGATGAAATATATAAGGTTAATTTAATTTATTTGGTATAATAGGACTTAGATGCACTTGTTTAAGGTGTGTTATGAACTTAAATTGGTATTTAATTTAATTAAGATGATAATATAAAGAATGTATGGTTTAATAATGATGAATACAATATTGAATTGCTTGGTGTGTTCATGAATGAATGATTTCTAAAGGCTTATGTATTATGAATTGGATATGGATGTTTGTGAATTGGGAATTTCTGTAATGATATTGTGTTAATTTTCGAACCATCAAGTGTCCTAGGAGTTTGATACTTGAGATTGTGTTAGAAATGTTTTCTATTTGTGTGAATACACATAATTTGTGATGACTCAATACCTCTTTTGATGCATTAATGCACATACTTGTAATTGTATGAAAGGTTAGTTTGTTTGGAAATCAATGAGTATGTTAAGTTGAACAAAATGGAATAAAGTGTTATGTGTTGCAATATATTCCTCACATGAGAATTTTGAAATGAACCTATTTTGTTTTAAAACTGTTAAGTCATAGTCATGGGTAAATAAGCATGCCTAGAAGGGTCTGCAATTGGTCCTGTGACTCCTCAATGTCTCCTGTTACTAACACTTTGGTGTCTTCTATTACTGACACTTCGGTGTCTCTTGTTATTGAGACATAAGTCTCTCTTGTTTTGTGATACCGATCATGGTATCTCCTGTATTAGTCCCGTTACCCACTTCTGTATAAAGGATTAACAAACTAACTTGTTTTGTATTCTATTATATGCTTAGTTCTGACGTAAATAAGCTTTGATCTAAAACATCTGAGCTCTGTTCTGAAATAAGCAAATTATGTTATATTACAGACAAGTTTTGTTTTGATATTATAATATTCAACTTTAAAGTTGGTAAGTTTTGCTCTGAAACAAATGTGTAACATGTTCTGATATATCATATTTTGTTCTGAGATTCATGATATTTTGGTTCGGTTTGAAAATGGATAAGTAAACACTGTTTATAATATGATATGATTTTGAATATATGAATGTTTGGATGACTGTTTGAAATAGTTGTTAGCTTATATTCTGTTTAGTTTATTTACCACTATGCTTTATGCTTAGCACGGTGGTTTTTCCCCATGTAGGTTCAAATAGGAGGGTTTGAAGACTGGGACAATAACAACCGCAATGGCTAATGAAGATTGTGTTTTGTTTTAGGAATGTTTGTTTGAGTTGTATGTAATAATATGAGACATGATGTATTTTTGTTAAAAGTTTGTAAACATTGTAATACAAAGTGTATTTGAACTTACGATGTGTACTGTTTTATTTAAGGGTTTGTAATGTAATAACTTTAATTCAGGATGGTGTTGTAATTGAAGCATGTATTTGGATAAATTCAGTGTGCTGGTTAAATTTTGTTTAAATTCGAATATGTATGGAAAAGTAATGATTGGTTGTCTGAATTTTGGCAATGCTTTCTATTCTTTTGATATGTTTAAGCCATGTCTTTGGTAACATCTACATATCCTTCCAGGGGGTATGTGGGTGTTACATTGTTTGGTATTATAGCATAGTTTAGGCAATTTGGGTTTAACCAGTGCTTAACGACTGCTTATAATTGAGTGTAAAGTTTTGTTTTGGCCTAATGTGGTTTGTCCCACATTTCAGTTTTAGATTTAAGTATGGAAAGATTTTATGAGGCTGTTGATGAGGTTGCTAAGAGTAATTCTCTAGTGTCGTCTCATCCTTCTATATCTGGACCCTCTGGGGTAAATCGAGATTAATGATGATCTGTTACAATGTGAGACAATGAACTTTATTGATATCCTAATATAGGAGATATTACATGGTTCGATATGTTGAACATAGGGTCAATGTATTTGTATTCGTGGTTATATTAAGGAATATGAGATTAGTATTATATTGTGGTTGTATACCTTTAAATTGATGTGGAAGTAAATATATTTTCGTGGATTTGATGGAGAAAAAGAATAGAGATGTTAGTAAAAGTGATGGGATTTAAAGTGCGCAAGCGAAGTTGAAAGAAAACCAAAATTTCTATTACCTTGAAAGGTTGAACTGAGAACCAGAATGGTCGTTTAGGTATCATGTTAAAAGTTTGTAATTAAGTATAAGGTTATAACATTTGGTTTGATATTAGAATTTCATGATGGTTACGTATCTTATATTTCTGAATTGATTGAGAACACACTTAAGTAAGATGAAATAAATGATAGTGATATATATGGAATTCCTCAAAATTAAGTTGATAAGTTATTATGAGTGTACATCTGATAATGTGGTTGCTTTGGTGAATGATATTATGGTGTATATATGTAGGTATCGTCAACTTAATATATTAATTGGTGACCTTTTGAAAATAAATCTTTAAATAAGATGTAGTGATCTTGATGGTATATACCAAGGCATAAGAGTAAAAGAGCATGCCTATCGCTTTACTGAGCTTTAATATATAGAACATTCTGATTATATGAGATATGATAGTAAATAATCTTAATGAAATATTATGAATAGTTTAAGAGAAACGACGAATATAGTTGATTAATAAGGATTTAGTGAACAGTACAAATAATTGAGAAAAGAAATCTCTTGTATGAGAACCTTTACTGAATTGTATTGTTGGATCCTAAAATTTTCTTTCAATATTTATCGATTTATGTGTTTAAATTTTTTAATCTAGTCCATTAAATTAGTAAGTATGAATAGAAATTAGAAATTAGAATTAAGTTAGCTTAAGTAGTTAGTGGGCTTATGTTAAAAGAAAGAAGGGTAAATATGGAAAGCCCAGTTTAATGAGGGGCAAAATGGAAAGAAAGACAAAACAAAAGGATTGGAATTAGAAGAATAAAAAAGAAGAAAAGAAGAAAACGTGAGAAGAAAATAAGAGAGGAAAAAAACGTAGAGAAGAAAGAAAGGAGAGAAGAGAGTCGTGAGAGAAGCTGGGGAAGAAGAAGAAAACTTGGAAAGAGAAAGAATCAAGCTTGTCTAAGATAAGTTTTTCTTTCTTTCTTGCTTAGGTAGAGAAAGAACAAGAAAGAAGTAGAGAATGGGTTGTGTTGAAAGAAGATGAGACCCATTTTGATTTTCGCGGGTATTGGAATTAGGGTTTGGTTTAACTAGCTTAGATGAACTATAGGTAGGTTAGGTTTGAGCTTAATTTGTATTTATTACATTTTTGTTATTATTAAAGTTTATGAATTTTATTAGAATATTGTTTTGAATGGAACCTTGGTTATTTTAGGAAACCAAGAGATCAAATCCAAGAACAAGAGGAAAGGCAAGCTTGACTTGGATTTTGCAAGCTAATTAGGTGAGTAATTATTTATATCTATTGTGTGATTATGCAAATTATTGCTTATCTGTGTGAATGTTGATTACTTGAAATTGAATTGTTGTGATTTGATGGAAAATGCATGATGCATTGTGATAACCATGAAAGAGGATATAACATTTGAATTAAATGAAAAGAAGGAAAAAGCATGAAAGTATGAGCATATGATAAAATGAATATGTGCTTTGGTTTGGACAAGAGAGGAACCATTTCGTTCTTCACGTGCACGTAGAAAAGAGCCTTCTCCCAGTTGCTCGCTTGTGACATGTGAGCTCTGAAAATGGACTCATTTTGTTGATGGTGAAAACTTCAATTTCTCCATTTCGTACCCATGGGACCCCTCGAGCCATTTGGTTGTGCATGGCATCTTTGAATTGTTAAGTATGATGCATTTGAATGATTTTCTTAATGGATAAAGTCTATGTTATGTGTAATGTATTAACTGCTTAATTATGAGTTTTGAGCTAAATTGGTGAATGATTGAATTGCTAGATATATAAATACATATGCTTGAATTTGTGATAATTACCGATGGTTATAAATATATTAGCCACTGAACGTCGTAGCTCAATCCAATATTTTTACACTTCTCAAGTGCAGAATGAGAGGGTTAGCAATCCTTGCAAGGCATCCGAAACTTCAAGATAGTTGGAGACTTTTGTAACTAAGTTAGTTCAATCATTCTTGGTTAGCTTTATAAGAATATCAAACATTGAGTGTCCAATGTATTTTGTACCTTGTGTTAAGTCATTGATGTAATGTTGATATGCAATTAAAGCTATGTATGAACTTCTTTTTGATTTAGAAATGAATGAAGAATTGAAGAAGTTTCCAATGTACATGTGCTTATTTATCTTGTAGTTGTACATTTCCTATTTCAAGTCTTTCATAGGTGTAGAAATTGTGTTTTGACTTCAGGGAAAAAACTGGATTAATCTAGGTGAAATTAGATAAAGTTGTCTTCTTAGAAATTGTAGATTATCTTTCTAGCTTTTCAATGCTATATAGTATGAAATAATTGGATATCGAAGTTGAGAGATATGATTATTAGAAGATTGTGACGCTGCATAAGATGGACTTTAGGAACAGCTGTCTTATTTCGAAATTTTAACCCTTATAGAGGCAAAATTTGTTTTAAGGTCTTCATGGAAATTGTAGGTGTAGAAGTCCTATTCGAAACAGTCTTTAAATGACCTTAATCTAATATTTTTAGTGAAAGTTATGCCCATTTTACTAATATAGGTCGGAAGAAGAAATGCAGGGAGGGAGAAGTTGCGATTGTAACAAGTTGTGATCGTGACTTTGCGGACTTGAGCGAAAGTCACGCATTTGCACGATCACGTCCTGCAGGCTTCCTCCCCCCCCCCCAAAACCTGAACACGTTCCACTCTTTTGGCTATAAATTGGTTGTCCGACCTCCAAATGACCTAATTTTTGAAGCAATGGTTTTCTAACATATTTCTCTATCTCTCTATAAAAATTTATAGCTTTTGGTATTGATTTGAAAAAGATTAATTGAATCAAAGTAAGGGTATGGGTTGGAAGAGTATGAATTGGATATTTTTTTGAACATGCTTTCGTATTTTGAGGATATCTAGATCTTTAGAGCTCTAAATGAGATGATTATTGCTTTTAAATAAACTAGAGACAAAAAGATACAAATTAGCTGAAGGAACTAAATTTAAATTCAATCTTTATAACTTTCAATTTCTGGATAGAAGTTGAGTATAGTGTACTGTTTTAGTTTGAAAATAGTCCAAAAGTTTTTTACCATAACTTTCATATTTCTAAACCAAACTGAATGATTTTGGTGTCATTAGAAACTTAAGACAATTGTGAACAAATGTTCCAAAGATGTCAAACTGAAATTCCAGTTCAAAGTTTTCCAAAATCTGTTCTGAAATAGAAGAATGAGTTTGCTCACATCTTATGACTCCAAATATTAGGCTTCGAAAACGGGGTCTAACATTGTTTAGTATCAGGGCTTAGGCTTTTCCTAGGCTTAGAATGCATAGTAGGATGAATTGTTATGCTATGTGATTACTTGTTGCATTATGAATTGATTGATTTCATTAAGTGACATGCATATCATGCGTTCATGTAGGAACTAAGATTAAAATGAAATGTAAACTAATCATTAGTGATTTCATTGAAGGAGTAAGATGCCACCTCGTAGAAGGACACAAGGAGTTTTTCAATGGTTTGTTGCACCTGACTCTCCGCCATGAGAGGAGAGTACTGATGAGTCAGTAGCCCCAAGAACGCTGAGGCTTTTGTAGGGTAAGGTAGCGAGCCTGATCGATCACAAATGCAGGAGTCGCCTGTTTCGTCAGAGCAAGTGCCTACCTTGAATCCAAGATTGTTTCAGGCATTTACTTAGGCCTTTGTCTAGGCTATGGGTCAGATGTTGCAGGCTTTTTCTTTGACCCCAGTCAAAAAGGGGAAACAGTTTGAAAGGCTGAGGAAGTATGGAGCAGTGGACTTCTATAGGACCACTGATCCAGAAGAAGCTAAGACTTGGTTGAGAAAGACAGAGAGGGTATTGGAACAGATGGAATGTGAAGATGATGAGAAGGTTGTATATGCTGCAAGTTTGCTTTAGAGAGATGTTTTGCATTGGTGGGAGTGTGTACCGAGAAGTCAATTGAAATTGTCAGTGTTGGCATGGAAGGACTTCCTCGGTGCTTATAAGAAGAAGTATCTATCTGAGGTGTACATTCAACAAAAGAAGAGGGAATTCCTGAGTCTCACCTAGAGGGAGATGACGATTAGTGAGTATGAGTGCCAGTTTCCACAGTTATCATGATATGCCGGTGAGATGATGCTGAGTGAGGTGGCTAAGTGTCGCCGGTCTGAATCAGGACTGCACCTAGCCATCAGGGAAAATGTGGTGGTGCAAAACTTCTATGACTTTCAACAGCTAGTTAAAGCGGCATTAAGGGTTGAAAACATTAAGAACATAAATAGTGTTGTCAACAAAAAGAGAAAGGGGAGAGAACAGTTTAAGAGGGGAGGTGGTGCTTCTGGGCTAGAAAGGAATGCCAAGACCTTCCCTGTGCAGTCTGAGGAGAGAAGTAGTGGTGCCAGCAAGTCCAGACAAATGAGAACAATTTCTCATCAAGCCTTAACAGCTGGAGGCAATAGAAGGGGAGAAGGGGATAAGTCGTCCGTCCCTAAGTGTGATCATTACGGCAAGTTCTATGGAGGGAAATGTTACAAATTGACTGGAGCATGTTTCAACTGTGGAGAAAAGGGGCACACGGCCAGAGAGTGTCCGACGTATGCAAAAAGAGAGGGAACTTAGATGCAAGCTTCCAAGAGAACTGAGACAATGGGGCACAAGACTGCAACTAAAGTGAGCAATTTTGAGGCAACTAAGAGAGTGAATCTTCCTGGGAGACCAAGGGGCGAGCACTAGCTAAAGTGTTTGCAATAATACGAGAGGACGCAGATACCGCTCCAGAAGTTGTGACTGGTACAGTTAAATTATTTGATGATGATGTAATTATTTTGATTGATCCGGGTTCCATCCACTCATTTATTTCATCAAGTAGAAATATAAATGGTAGAGAATTGAGCCCATTGGATACTGCTTTGGTGGTTAGTACTCCAATCGGCCAATTCATTATTATTAGTCAAGTATATAGAGACTGTGAGATACATATCGGAGGAGAACAATTAGTGGTGGTTCTAACGCCATTGAGGATGGCATGATTAGATGTGATTTTGGGCATTGCCACGTTAGAGAAGTGTAATGCTAATTTGGATTGCAAATGGAAGATAGTAGAGTTCGAGCTGAACGAAGGTATAAAGGCGGTGTTTATGGGAGACAGAAAAGTCAGTTCACCTCGGATTGTTTCGGCTCTGACAGTAGAGAGAATGATGAGGAAGGGATATGAAGCATATTTGGCATATGTGGTAAACACGAAGGCGGATAGAGGGAGGTTAGAAGATATACCAGTAGTCATGGAATTCTCAAATGTCTTTTCTGAGGAGTTACCAAGACTATCGCCACTTAGGGAAAAAAATTCCCATTGAGCTTCTTCCGAGTACAATGCCAATATCGATTCCGTCTTATAGAAAGACTCCAGTGGAATTAAAGGAGCTTAAGGAGCACTTGGAAGATTTGTTAGAGAAAGGTTACATTAGGTTGAGCTCGTTGCCTTGGGGAGCTCCGATCCTTTTTCTAAAGAAGAAAGATAGGTCATTACGAATGTGTATAGATTATAGGAAGCTTAACCATGTCACCATTAAGAACAGATATCGCTCCCGCGCATAGATGATTTGTCTGATCAATTGCAAGGGCCAAGAGTCTTTTCTAAGATAGATTTGAGATCGAGTTACCACCAGTTGATATAAAGGAGTCTAATGTGTCAAAGACTGCTTGTAGAACACGGTATGAACATTTTTGAGTTTCTAGTTATGCCCTTTGGATTGACAAATGCACCAGCAACCTACATGATTTGATGAATAGAGTCTTCAAGCCTTTCTTAGACCAATTTGTCATAGTCTTTATTGATGACATATTAGTTTATTCCAAGAGTGGCAAGGAGCATGAGTAACATTTGAGGCTTGCTTTGAAGATATTGAGGAAGGAAGAGTTATATGCCCAATTTGATAAATGTGAATTTTGGCTAAGAAAAGTGGTGTTCCTTGGACATGTAGTTTTGAGAAAAGGAGTGCATGTGGATTCGAGGAAGATATAAGCGATTGTGAAATGGGAAGCACTTAAGAATGTAGCTTAAGTGAGAAGTTTATTGGGTTTAGTAGGATATTACAGAAGGTTTGTGGAGGGTTTTTCCATGATAGTTGCTCCATTTTCCAAATTGACAAGGAAGAATCATAAATTTGTGTCAACAGAGGAGTGCCAAAGCAGTTTTGAGGAATTGAAGAATAGGCTCAAAACTGCACCAATTTTGACATTACCTTCCAGTGATGATGGATACATAGTGTACAGTGATGCCTCAAGGAAGGGATTAGGGTGTGTGTTGATGTAAGGAGATAAAGTGATTGCCTATGCTTCTAAGCAATTAAAACCTTATGAGATTATCTATCCTACACATGACTTGGAAGTGGCTGCCATAATTTTTGAATTGAAGATTTGGAGACATTATTTATATGGAGTCATTACTAGGGTGTTTACAAACCATAAGAGTCTTAAGTATTTGATGAGCTAGAAAGAGTTGAATTTGAGATAGAGAAGATGGTTAGAGCTATTGAAAGATTATGATTTGATGATAGACTACCACCCGGGGAAAGTTAATATAGCGGATGCACTAAGTATGAAATCCACTATGACACATGTGGAGACAGTGCATGTTCCTTTGTTGAAGGAATTAGCCAGGCTTAAGGTAATATTAATATAAGTAGAGCCTGATTGTGTATTGGTTAATTTTAGAGTGAGGCCAGTGTTGAACGAGAAGATTAAGGGAGTTCAGAAGCAAGATGAGTATTTGAGCAGGCTCAGAGAAGAGATTAAAAGTGGTAAACCTTCTGAGATAGGGACAAGAGAAGATGGATTGATGGTGATGGGCAATAGATTATGCATTCTAGATATGTTAGAGCTGAAGGATGAGATTCTTGATGAGGCACATAATTCTTCTTATGTAATGCACCCAGGGAGTACGAGGATGTATGAAGAAAGATTTTGCATAGTATACTAAAAGATGCTTAGTGTGCCAGCAAGTTAAGATTGAACACCAGGCACCTTTAGGCAAGCTTAATCCTTTGTCAATTCTGGAATGAAAATTGGAGAAGATTACAATGGATTTCTTGATGGGATTGCCGAGGACTAGCAGGAACCATGATGCAATATGGGTGATTGTTGATAGGCTGACTAAGTTAGCACATTTCTTGCCAATTAGACAAACAGATTCTTTGAATGCTTTGGCCAATAAATATGTGGATGAAATAATTAGACTTCATGGGATTCCAAACTCTATAGTTTCGAATAGAGATCCCAAGTTCACCTTCAGATTCTGGGAAAGCTTACAAGAGGCTTTGGGAACTAAATTGCAGTTTAGTGTTGTTTTCCATCCACAAACCGATGGACAATCAGAGAGGACAATACGGAAATTGGAAGCAATGTTAAAGGCTTGTGCAATGGATTTCAAAGACTCATGGGATGATCATTTGCCTTTAATCGAATTTACTTACAATAATTCCTATCACTCAAGAATTCAAATGGCACCTTATGAAGCTTTGTATGGTAGGATGTGTAGAGCTCCTATATGTTGGGATGAGGAAGGTGAAAGGAGGCCTTTAGGGCCTGAGTTGGTGTAATTCACGGTTGATAAGATTAAATTGGTGAAACAGAGACTTAAAGCAGCTCAAGACAGAATGAAGAGCTATACAGATGCACATAGAAAGGAGATGGAATTTGAAATTGGAGACAATGTTTCTTAGAGCTTCTCCATGGAAAGGATTTATGAGATTCGGTAAGAAGGGCAAGCTTAGTCCAAGATACATAGGCCTTTACGAGATCATTGAGAAGGTCGGACCTTTAGCCTACAAGTTAGCTTTGCCATCGGAATTCTCTAAGCTTCACAATGTTTTCCACGTATCGATGTTGAAGAAGTACCGATCAAATCCTTCACATATAGTTCAACCATCAGAGATCCAATTAAGAGAGGATTTCACATATAAGGAGCAACCGGTGGAGATCCTAGATTCGAAGGAAAATGTTTTAAGAAACAAGGTTGTAAAGCTGGTTAAAGTCTTCTGAAAGAACCATTCGACAGAGGAGGCAACACGGGAGCCTGGGGAAGTAATGAAGGAGAAGTACCCACACCTCTTCGTAGACCCAGGTAAGAATTTCGAGCACGTAATTCTTTTAAAGGGGGAAGAATTGTTGGACCCCAAAATTTTCTTTCAATATTTATCGATTTATGTGTTTAAATTTTTTAATCTAGTCCATTAAATTAGCAAGTATGAATAGAAATTAGAAATTAGAATGAAGTGTTAGAATTAAGTTAGCTTAAGTAGTTAGTGGGCTTATGTTAAAAGAAAGAAGGGTAAATATGGAAAGCCTAGTTTAATGAGGGGCAAAATGGGAAGAAAGACAAAACAAAAGGGGCTGGAATTAGAAGAATAAGAAAGAAGAAAACGTGAGAAGAAAAGAAGAGAGGAGAAAAACATAAAGAAGAAAGAAAGAAGAGAAGAGAGTTGTGAGAGAAGCTAGGGAAGAAGAAGAAAACATGGAAAGAGAAAGAATCAAGCTTGTCTAAGATAAGTTTATCTTTGTTTCTTGCTTAGGTAGAGAAAGAAGTAGAGAATGGGTTATGTTGAAAGAAGATGAGACCCATTTTGATTTTCTTGGGTTTTGGAATTAGGGTTTAGTTTAACTAGCTTAGATGAACTATGGGTAAGTTAGGTTTGAGCTTAATTTGTATTTATTACATTTTGTGATTATTAAAGTTTATGAATTTTATTAGAATATTGTTTTGAATGAAATATTGGTTATTTTAGGAAACCAAGAGAACCAAATCCAAGAGCAAGAGGAAAGGCAAGCTTGACATGGATTTTGCAAGCTAATTACGTGGGTAATTATTTATAACTATTGTGTGATTATGCAAATTCTTGCTTATGTGTGTGAATGTTGATTGCTTGAAATTGAATTGTTATGATTTGATGGGAAATGTATGATGCATTGTGATTATGTTATACTGTGAAAGAGGTTATAACATTTGAATTAGATGAAAAGAAGGACAAAGCATGAAAGTATGAGCATATGATAAAATGAATATGTTCTTTTGTTTGTGTTGGGCCCCGATTCGCATTAAGTATGTTTTATTTTATTATGAGGATTAGTTTGTTAATTTCCTTTTAATTAGAATAATTTGGGAGTTTTAGTACTTAGTTAATAGAAATTAATTGGAGGTATTTAGTTAAAATTAGAATTTTAATAAGTTGTTAGAATTAAAAAGAATAAGATGGAGTTAGGGTAAATTAGGAAGTTTGCTTAGGTTTTAAGGCTTAAGGTTTATAAAGATGGGCTTTTAGCCCTTTTAATTGTCATTAAATGAAGAAGGAATAAATTAAAGGGATGAGTAGCCGTATGGTGAAGAGAAGAGAGGACAAAATTGCAAGGAAGGGAAGGGCTTTAATAAAACTATGTAGTTTTGAGGGCTAGGTTTTAAGTTAAGAAGCAATCTTTCTCTAAGTCTTTTAAGACTTACGACAACTACAAAGAATAAGAGAGGAGAATTACGAAACTTATAGAGAAAAAGAGAGGGAGCTTTCGGTTGAAGAAGAAGAAGAAGAAGAAGAGGAAGAGAAGTAAGAGTTTAGGTGTTTATGTTTTAGAAAGGAGGGTTTAAGAGTTTTATTCAAGAAGAAAGTGGAGAGGAAGGTTTAATCTTCTAATAGAAGCAAGAAGAGAATTTTGTGGGTTTCATATAGGTAAGGGAAATTTCAAAATTTTTGAAGTTTCTTGATGGGTTTTGGGTTTAAATAGCTTAGTTAAGGTATGGGTAAGGTTAGGTAGGTGTTAATTCATGTTTTCCCATATCCTTAGGAAGTCCAATTTTGCTATCTCTTATGCTTATGGGATAATTATGTTTAATGAAGGTGAAGTGAGGCAATTGGAGGAAGAAGCAAGGCCATTTGACCAATCCCAAAGCTAAAGGAATTAAGGTGGGTGATTTCTTAATAATTGAATTGTAGGCTAAATGAAATTATTATAATAAAGGCTAATTATGCTTTCCAATGAGTTACGATTTTTGAATTAATTACTCCTTGTGATGATTATGATTTGCATGCAGTGTCTTTTGTATGTAAGTTCATGTTGGAAGTATTTGAAAAATGATTCGTTGAGTGAGAGAGATTCGGATATGTGATTTTTGGCGATTATGTGAAAATCAAGTGAAAGTGAATTCTGTAAAAGCTATTTGTGGATAATGTGTATAAATTGTGTGAATTATGTGATATGTATGTTTTATTTGGGTTTGTGGTAGTCCCATCTGAGTCAGGTGCACCTGTCTACCCATAGGCTTCTCTCGCCTGCCCGCTAGTGGCATTGGAGTTCCTTACGGACTCCCATCAGTCACAGCTACACATGACTGCTTCGCGGGAATGTGTAGTACGTTCCGTTTCTGATCCACCCAAACCACCTTGTTTGTGATTTTGTGAGAGATTTATTTGTGATGTGTTACATTTGTAAATTGTTTGAGGTGATAAATGTTAGAGTAGTGCCCTAAAGGCAATCCCCTTTAGCGCATTTTGTTCATATTCATGTATAGACGTTATGAATAAATAAAGCAAAGGCATTTTTCATTTATTTGATATTCATTTTATTATGAATTGATAGTGATCTTAAATCAAATTAATGAAGTCCCTGATACATGACATAGCATGAAGGAAATTATGATGTGATCATACTACTGAGATTCCTATCATGTGCAATTATGTCAGTATCTAAATTATCCCTAGTCATAGGATTAATAAGACTGGACATCGTTAATCCGGATAGACTAGCACATGTCAAATTCCTTGATTGGATCAGCGGTGGATCTCGAACAATTGTAAATATTGAGATATTTAGATTTGACATGTGGATGCTTACTAGTGGTAGTAAGTACATTGGATGACTGCCATGAGATCATCACATGGATGTACTATTCAAATGTCGGTGATAATCTCATCATAGCAATGGTGCAAGTATCCTTAGACTTGAGGTACTCGAGGATATCTTGAATCTTGATTACATACTTTGACTCCATTCCTTGTTGCCTTTCGAGGTCGCATTTCATAGGGTGGTGATTGGGTATAGCTTGAGGTATTCGAAGGTAATTGAGTAGCCAATAGAGGATTCACCACTTCTGTGATAGCAGAAGAGATACCCATGGCCTCTTATCAGGATCATTACTTTGAAGTCTCTGGCGCCGGAGCATACATATGTCATGAAGATGGTCTTCGTGGACATATAAAGTAATGAGTCTAGGGCGAGATCTTATTACACTTGGACTAGATTTGATTTAATCAGTCTAGTAAGAGTTGACACATTGCCCATACTCAAACCAAGTGGGGTATAGCATGGTGAAAGGACGAATTGCACGGTAATTGTCTATGGAAGGGTTCGTGATATGGTTTCATTAGTCAAACCAATTACTTTCCGGTCGATTGGGGTCGTGATGTGTTGCTAGATACCGCTCATGACTTGCTCGATTAAGTGTTAATCTAAGTGGCCAACATAACCGGAACCTAATGGGTCACACGCATAAGAGTGACTCGGAGAATCTGTAAAATAGTTTGAGACGGAGATCCGATATCCGGAGAGCAATAGGATTAAATGGATCCCGATGAGATTGGGATATGTCCGATGAGATCGCGACATCGACATTCTTGAAAAGGGTCTCCGGCGATTTTTACGGCGTGGGGCTGATAGGCAGTAGGACCGACCTGGTTTGTTGGACCACTTCAGCAATTATATATATTAATTAATTGATTAAATAATTAATTAATATATATATTTATATGTGTTTACGTGGAGGAGAGGAGGAGAGGCTTGGAAGCTTCTAGTTATATGCTTAGTCACCTAAGCATTTAATGCATAAAAGACAAAACAAAAGGAGGAATGATGGAGAGACTCGTTGATGACATATATAAGTTAGGTTTTGGATAAAACCTATGGCCTTTGAAGAAGCATGATCGTGGATAGAGAAAGAAGATAGGAAAAGTGTTTTCAAGATTCTTTCTCTCATCTCCAACGAGCTCTTCATCTTCTCCAAGTGTTTTTTGTCATCTCCTCCTCTGATTATTGCTCTCCAAGAACAAGGTTAGTGCTAGCACACTCCTTATCTTGTTCTAGCTATTCCCGGGTCAAAAGAGTTTGTCCCGGTTAGGTTTTCCGACCTCTGCGTGGATCTAGTTAGAGACGGTCTCCTTTGGTCGTTATGGTTTGATTGTGTATACATACACATGGATCCTGGCTTTCGGGAATGTCCCGGGACTTAAAAATTTTAATTCCGCACCCTGGGCATGTGATGCCCACCCCGGGATTTTCCTACAGTGGTATCAGAGCCACTTGTGTTGTATAAACAGTCAAAATGATAACTAGGTCGGAATTCCTTAGTGAATTGAGCTGTGTTGCATGCTACTTTTGTGCAATTTCGAATCTGTATAGAATTGGGGTTTTCGAAATTTTCTGCCATAGACTTGCTCATAAGATGTTGCTGAATGTGTCTATGAAAGGAAAAATTTTATCGATGCCGATTGATAAGGTTTTGCTAATTTAATTCCCTAAGTTTCGGATGCTGTCTTGTTGAACGTTTCTGAAACAGCTATGCTTGTAAATTCGAGAATAAATTCTAGAAAAATCGTTTTTCGGATTGGTTTTCACCGACACGTCCCTAAGATGTTTGTGAATGTCTCTGTGGATGGAAAAATGTTTTCAAGGTGATTTACTATTTATTTCCGAATTTCTTGTATGCTGCTGGGAATGTCTGTGCTGAAGAACACAGATTCTGGTTTGGCTAGATTGCTGAGGTTCAATGAGTCTTTGTTGGAAATAAATCCTAAAAAAATTCATGGAGCATGTTGGGAACATGTTTTAACCTCTGTAATTTTCTCAGCATTTATTGAAAATGTTTCAATGATCATTTTGAGCAAAATGCATAGCTTGGCAGTTTTGAGAAACATGCTGGGGCTGTTTTGTTTGGAATGATTGGTTGTGTTATTCTCTTTTCCAATGCCTTGAATCATTTTTATAGTGAGTAAAAATGTGTTATGTTGATGTGGTATGCATGCCAAGGTGAGATTCTTGAATTTAGGGTTTCCAATAATTTTAGGATGTCGAATAGGTCACTTTAGAGTCTCGTTAGCTTATTAGTTATCTTAGTTATTTTGGCCGTCGCAATTTGTGTGACAAGTGCGAAGTAATTTTGATAACGTGTAACCTACCTAGAGATCCTTAGCATGATTATTTGGTGTCCTTGAATTATGTGGAAATCAAAATGATTAATAGTTGATTAATCGGTTTCAAGTTTTCAAATATAGTTTGACTATATGGCATGCATGATTTGATGAAAAAGTTTCATTAGCACATCAATATAATGTTTTATATACTTGGTATATTGGTTTTGTGAATTGGGACTGCGAATTGAGAATTAGCCAACTAAAAGCAAGCTAGCTCATTCGGTCATTGGGACTTGCTCCGGTCATTGAGAAAGCATTCGATGACTAGGAATTGCTCGGTCATTGGAAGGAGCATTCGATCGACCAGATTTGTTCGATCATTTGGAAGAAGGGTTCAATCGACTAGAACATGTCGGTCATTGGGCGAATGTCTGATAACCCTTCGATCGACTAGAACATGTTCGGTCATTTGGACCGACGCATTAAGAGTTGTAGTCGACTAGAACAAAGGTTCGGTCGGAGCACATCTACTGATCGACGAACTTGCTCCAATCGACTATAAACACATTCTTTGGAGGGATGATGGATGATTTTAGGTATAAGTTCAATATGATTGATACAATGCCTAAATCAGTCCATATAGTCAAGATGACTATGATCCTTGGATGAGATTAATTTGATGAGACCTAAAATCCTCGATTTAAATATGAAAACTAACGCCTTCCATTAATATGGTAAGAACCGAGTTCTTATAGGGTTGGGTTGTTGAGCTAACCTCAAGCTCACTCTATCGGATATGTTGAACCATGAAAATATGATTTTCGGATTAATGGGTCGGTTTTCCTAGAAGCGTTGATTTGTTGAGCTAACCTCGAGGTCGGCGTGGATGAGGCGAAATTGGGTAGTGTACATCGGATGTATACGCATCAAGTGTTGATAACCCAATGTATGTGCATACATCAACTGTTGATAGCATCGGCGATAGTTGCATTCGAGATGCAATTGGTATGACCGATACCTACCGATTGACCTAAGGTGATTTGTTGAGCTAACCTCGAGGTCATTCTTAGCAATGTCGGATATCGACCCTTTAGGACATTGTGCCATTTTGTTTCTTGGATTCATGATGAGGGTTATGGATTCTATTGAAACTAGTGGGAGCCATATGTATGTCATTTAAGTCCTTATGATCATACATTTAATTCTATTCTAACTTCCTTTCTCTCTCTATGTTTAGGTTGATTCAAGATGTCGACTAGTGTGAATCTTCGCTCACTTATGGATACAAACAAATTAACTGGACCAAATTTTCTTGACTGGCTGCGAAATCTGAGAATTGTTCTCAGATCTGAAGATCTTGGATACATCCTTGATTTTCCGCTACGATCCACTACTGAAGGAGCTTCGATGATGATCGGAAGGCATATCGTAAGCATCTCAAAGCGGTGACATAGCCACCGCATTATGCTTGCATCGATGTCACTGAGTGCGCAAGCAAAGACGAGTCTATGGATGCTCATACGATTGTGTTTCATCTGCGAGTTGTTTGATGAGCAAGCTCGGTCGAGCAGTTCGAGACCTCAAGGTTGCTCTTTACAACGAAGATGACTCTGGTTCATCTGCGGTGCAATATGCATTGAAGATGAATGGCTATATTGAGAGGTTGGCGATCTTAGGTTTTGTGATGGATTGAGTTAAGTATAGACTTGATTCTTGTTGGCTTATCGATAGTTATTCACGGTTTGTGTTGAACTATCGGATGAACCAAATATCCTCCACAATTCCCGGTGATCAACATGCTCGAGCAATGAGAACAAATTGTCAAGCAAGATATGGCGTTGCTATTGGTGGATTCTTCTTCCTCTGCTTCCAAGAAAAGGAAACAGAAGAAAAAAGGCTCGAAGCGAAAGGAAGTGCAGTGAAAGGCAAGAAGAAGACCAAAGATCTGCACCAAAAGGTACCGCTTCCATTCGGTAAGGCCTGGTCATTGGAGGCGAATCGCAAAGTCTATCTGGAACAATGAAGCGAAGAAGGCATCGGATGCCTCGACTTCTTTGGTATGTTTGTCATTGAGGTTATCTTGTTTCGATCATAACATATGGGTATTAGATACGGTTGTGGCTCACACATATGCAATGATATCACGAGGCCTCGGGGACGATGGCGACTCATAAAGGGAGAAATGGACTGCGTGTTGGCAATGGAGCAAGAGTTCTTTGCATTAGCCGTAGGGACTTATATTTTGACACTCCCAGTGGGCTTGTACTTAACTTGGATGATTGTTATTTTGTGCCGTGTTAACAAAGAACATATTATGCATTTCTTGTTTAAATAAATTTGGTTTCCATTTGTCTTTTGGTAACAATGGTTGTTCTATTAGCTCAAATGGAATGCTTTATGGTCTTGGTACATTATGCAATGGAATATACATATTAGATATGTCACATCCGGTTATGAATGTCAATGACGCTAAAAGACATAAAGAGATAATTTAAAATCAACTTATTTATGGCATTGTCGCCTTGGCCATATAAATGAGAGACGATCGCTAAGCTCCACAAGAGTGGAAGTTTAGGGTCATTTGATTATGAATCATATGACACATGTGAATCTTGTTTATTAGGCAAGATGACTAAGTTACCTTTAAGGAAAGGGTGAGCGAGCGATTGGATTATTAGACCTAATACATTCGGATGTATGTGGTCGATGTCCATCCATGCGAAATGGTTGTTGTTACTTCATTACCTTCATCGATGATTATTCTCGATATGGGTATCATGTCGATGAGATACAAATCAAGCGTTTGAAAAGTTCAAACAATTGAAATGAAGTAGAAAAACAACTTGGTAAAAGTATCAAAACATTACGATCCGATCGTGGTGGTGAATACTTAGACCAAGAGTTTTGGATTATCTCAGAGATAATGGGATCTTATCTCGGTGGACTCCTCCTTACACACCACAAAGACAATGGTGTGGCAGAAGGAGAAATCGAACCTTCTTGGACATGGTTCGATCTATGATGGCTTTACGATTACCAAAATCCTTTTGGGGATATGCACTTGAGGCAATTGTTTACTTGTTAAGCGAGTTCCATCAAAGCAGTTAATGTTACTCCATATGAGATGTGGACTAACAAGAAACCTTATCTTTCTTATTTGAAAGTATGGGGTTGTCACGCTTATGTGAAGCGGACAAAGTCGAGATAAGCTTGAAGCAAAATCGACAAGTGTGCATTCATTGGATATCCTAAAGAAACAAGAGGATATCAATTCTACAATCTTGAGGAACAAAAGGTGTTTGTTTGATGCATGCTGTCTTTAGAGAAAGAGTTTCTTTTACAAGAAGGCGGTGGGAGCGAATTGAGCTTGAAGAAGTTCAAGATGCTCGAGACGAGCCTTGAATCAAGCTATGCGAACACGAAACTATGACTCATCTGAGATGAGGTAACGATTCGACCTTCTACTTCACACGAAACTTCGTAGGTCAAGTAGGATACGCTCTGTTCTAGAGATATGAATTCTCGTGAGTGAGCAGAATGACGTATTGCTCATAGAGGATGATGAGCCTACCACCTATGAAGAGGTTACGAAGAGTTGAGAATCGAAAAATGGCTTCGTGCCATGAAATCGAAATGGATTCCATGTATGAAAACCAAGTATGGACTTTGGTTGATGCACTGAAGGATAAAACCTATAGGGTGCAAATGGGTTTTCAAGAAGAAAGCGGACATGGATGGTAATGTGATTACCTATAAAGCAAGGCTTGTGGCCAAAGGCTTTCGTCAAAGACAAGGAGTTGACTATGACAAGACCTTGATCCGATGGCAATGCTTAAATCCATTAGGATACTCCTAGCCATTGCCGCTCATTATGATTATGAGATATGGCAAATGGATGTGAAGACGACTTTCACGAATGGAAATCTGGTGAGGATGTACATGACACAACACGAGGGCTTCATTTCACGATGGCGAAAAGGTATGCAAGCTTGAAATCCATTTATGGATTGAAGCAAGCATCCAGAGTTGGAATATCCGTTTTGATGAGGCGATCAAAGAGTTTGGTTTCTCACAAAATCCGGATGAACAACTTGTGTGTACAAGAAGGTTAATGGAACCGCAATCGTATTCCTTGTGTTATATGTAGATGACATATTGTTGCTAGGAAGCGATGTCTCAATGTTGCAATCGGTAAAAGTTTGGTTGTCAAACACTTTGCCATGAAAGACCTTGGAGAAGCAACTTATATCCTTGGGATAAAGATTTATAGAGATAGATCTAAGAGGTTGCTTGGTCTTTCACGATCAGCGATACATAGACAAGGTGCTAAAGAGGTTTAGCATGGAGCAATCAAGAGAGGGTTTCTTCCCATTACTCGTGGGATAACACTCTCGAAGTCTATGTGTCCTCGGACACAAGGCGAGAGGATGCGTATGAATATGATCCCGTATCGTCTGCAGTAGGATCTATTATATACGCAATGCTATATACGAGACCCGATGTATCATATGCTCTAAGTGTTCTGAGCGATACCAATCGGATCTGGTGAGGGTCCTTTGGGTGGTGTCGAGAATATCCTTAAGTACTTGCGAAGAACTAAGGATGTTTTCTTGATATATGGAGATGGAAATCTCCAGTGGCGAGCATCTGAGATGCGATTTTCAATCGATAAGGGCGACTCGAGTCCCAATCAAAGTTACGTTTTCACACTAAATGGCGGAGCGGTCGGTTGGAAGAGTTCCAAGCGAGACGGCTGGCGATTCAACGGCCGAGGCGAGTACATTGCGGCATCGGATGCAAGAAAGGAAGCCGTTTGGATCGAAGTTCATTCTTGAACTTGGTGTGGTTCCTAGTGTGATGGACCCATTCGGTTGTATTGTGACAACAATGGAGCTATTCTGTGAGCGAAAGAACCAAGGTCTCATCAACGATCCAAACACGTACTCGCCGATACCATTTGATTCGGAGATCATTGCTCGAGGTGATGTCTTGATAGAGAGAATTCCACGAGAGCGAATATTGCCGATCCGTTGACAAAGCCATTGTCACAGAAGAATTTTGATTCTCATGTACTCGCTTATGGTATTAGATACCAAGGCGATTGGTTTTAGGTCAGTGGGAGGTTGTTAGAGTAGTGCCCTAAAGGCAATCCCCTTTAGCGCATTTTGTTCATATTCATGTATAGACGTTATGAATAAATAAAGCAAAGGCATTTTTCATTTATTTGATATTCATTTTATTATGAATTGATAGTGATCTTAAATCAAATTAATGAAGTCCCACGATACATGACATAGCGTGAAGGAAATTATGATGTGATCATACTACCGAGATTCCTATCATGTGCAATTATGTCGATATCTAAATTATCCTAGTCATAGGATTAATAAGATGGACATCGTTAATCCGGATAGACTAGCACATGTCAAATTCCTTGATTGGATCAGCGGTGGATCTCGAACAATTGTAAATATTGAGATATTTAGATTTGACATGTGGATGCTTACTAGTGGTAGTAAGTACATTGGATGACCTGCCATGAGATCATCACATGGATGTACTATTCAAATGTCGGTGATAATCTCATCATAGCAATGGTGCAAGTATCCTTAGACTTGAGGTACTCGAGGATATCTTGAATCTTGATTACGTACTGACTCCATTCCTTGTTGCCTTTCGGAGGTCGCTCGTAGGGTGGTGATTGGGTATAGCTTGAGGTATTGAAGGTAATTGAGTAGCCAATAGAGGATTCACCACTTACGTGATAGCGAAGAGATACCCGTGGCCTCTTATCGGGATCATTACTTTGAAGTCTCTGGCGCCGAGCATACATATGTCATGAAGATGGTCTTCATGGACATATAAAGTAATGAGTCTAGGGCGAGATCTTATTACACTTGGACTAGATTTGATTTAATCGGTCTAGTAAGAGTTGACACATTGCCCATACTCAAACCAAGTGGGGTATAGCATGGTGAAAGGACGAATTGCGGTAATTGTCTATGGAAGGGTTCGTGATATGGTTTCATTAGTCAAACCAATTACTTTCCGGTCGATTTGGGGTCATGATGTGTTGCTAGATACCGCTCATGACTTGCTCAGATTAAGTGTTAATCTAAGTGGCCAACATAACCGGAACCTAATGGGTCACACGATAAGAGTGACTCGGAGAATCAGTAAAATAGTTTGGACGGAGATCCGATATCGGAAGCAATAGGATTAAATGGATCCCGATGAGATTGGGATATGTCCGATGAGATCGCGACATCGACATTCTTTGAAAAGGGTCTCCGCGATTTTTTGGCCGGGGGCTGATAGAGTAGTAGGGACCAACCCGGTTTATTGGACCACTTCAGCAATTATATATATTAATTAATTGATTAAATAATTAATTAATATATATATTTATATGTGTTTACGTGGAGGAGAGGAGGAGAGGCTTGGAAGCTTTAGTTATATGCTTAGTCACTAAGCATTTAATGCATAAAAGACAAAACAAAAGGAGGAATGATGGAGAGACTCGTTGATGACATATATAAGTTAGGTTTTGGATAAAACCTATGGCCTTTGAAGAAGCATGATCGTGGATAGAGAAAAGAAGATAGGAAAAGTGTTTTCAAGATTCTTTCTCTCATCTCCAACGAGCTCTTCATCTTCTCAAGTGTTTTTGTCATCTCCTCCTCGATTATTGCTCTCCAAGAACAAGGTTAGTGCTAGCACACTCCTTATCTTGTTCTAGCTATTCCGGGTCAAAAGAGTTTGTCGGTTAGGTTTTCCGACCTCTGCGTGGATACCGTTAGAGACGGTCTCCTTTGGTCGTTATGGTTTGATTGTGTATACATACACATGGATCCTGGCTTTCGGGAATGTCCCGGGACTTAAAAATTTTAATTCCGCACCCTGGGCATGTGATGCCCACCCCGGGATTTTCCTACAATAAATGCTACGAAGAGATTTGAAAATTGTCAATGTTTTCCTTAACATGATATGGTTTTGAAAATGAAAGAATGTATAACGGTTTTTTCTTACATTCTCGTTTATTAAGTTATTACCCATGGAGCCGTCGAGCTCACCTCCTATTTCCCTCCACAGGTGTCGAGCGAGAAACCGAGTCACCGCATCGGGATTGAGGCAACTTCGATGCATTTTGCTTTTGAAGTCGTATTTTGAGAAATCAAAGCATTAGCTTGTTCTTTGTACTTTCACTTTTGCTATTTTTTATGTAATCGGGCTAAATGCCCTCTGAAGCATTGTATTGACTTGTTTTCATGTAAATATAAGGGTTTTGAATTTTAAATGTATCTTATGTATGCTTTCAAAGAATGTATTGTTGTATAGTTGAGAATGACAAAAAGAATGAATGGGATTATGTTACTTTATGGATTGGAAATGAGTAGATTCTTAGGAGTGAGATTGCCTTATGGTTTGAGAAATTTTTAGAAGCTTAGGAGTGTGTTTCTACTACTGGATATTGATTTTTTTATGCAAGTATTTGAGTTAGGATGAATTGAATTGAAGATCTTGGTTAGTTGCATAATAGGGGAGGTGCTGTCCAATTTTTCCAAGAATTAGGCAGCAACTTCACTTGAGTTTTAGAACACTCTAAAGCTTGAATTAGTTTGGGTGGTCTTCTTGAAGAATGTAGTACTTGTTTAGAGCTTTCCAATGATGTATAATTGGTCAAATTTGGACTTAGGATGAAAACGTTATGAGGTTGAGAAGATGACAGTTACTATTCATTCAAATTGAGTTACTGTTTTATTGAATTTTTGCAGGCAGTAACTTTGAGAGTGTTTTTACCTCTCTAAATGATTGAATTGACTTTTGCTCCCTTCATGAAACTTGTAGATAATCCTTTCTTATTTCTATTAAGGTATATTATGCTTATGGGGATTAGACCTAGTTTAGTTACTGTTCATTTGGCAATTTCGGACAGAACCTTTGGGAGGGTTTTTCACCCCTTTCGAGCTTTTTTTAGTTTTTCCATCCTTCATAGAACATGTATATTATCTTTTCCCCTTTCCAATGAGGTATAATTTACAATTATTGGAGTTAAGAATAAAAAGTTATAAGGTTAGAAAGATTACAGGTACTGTTCATTTGGTCAATTTATTGTTCCATTGGTATTTTTATAGGCAGAAACTTTGAGGGTGTTTTTACCTCTTTTAATGACTAAAATGACTTTTGAACTCTTCATGAAAGTTGTAAATTATCTCTTTATCTTTCCAACGAGGTAAAATATGACATTTTTAGACTTGTGTGCTAAAAGATATGAATTTACAAACTTTTGGCATTGTGTAGGAAAATTTGAGTTTGGGCTGAAACTTTGAAGCAATTCTTGATCCTCTAAATGGCCAAATTAGTTCTTAAATCCTTCTAGGAAATTGTAGAGCTTCTTTTTACCTTTTTATTGATACCAAATTTTCGACATTTGGGTTTCGGGGTGAAAAGTTATTAAAGTTTAAAGTTAGAGAAGTTTTCATTAGTTTTAAAAATTGAATTTTCAATTTGGAGAAATTAAACCCCGTTTCCTATTTTATTCGTTTCTCCTCCGTTTGACCTCCGATTTTCACGATTTTCAAAGTGTTGGATTTCTAAAAAAAATGTATACCCCTTTTTGGTAAAATTAGAGATTCGGGTTTTAGTGGAAATTTGCGGATACTATTAAAGAAAGTCAACTATGTGACGGTATTGAATATTTTTCCGTTTTTGGACAATTTTGCGATATATAGAGATCCGATTGAGAAGATTTTTTATTCTATTTGACCAAGAGTCATGGAATTTTGTTTGAGCTTAGGAATCGGATTTTATTATCGACCCTAAGTAAATCAATTTTATTGGAGGATAATTAGGGTGAATTTATCAAGATTTGTTCGGATGACATTTAATTAAGTTCGATTTAAGGTTTCTTCCGTGGTGAGGAATCCCTCCATCGTGAGATGTCACGTAGGACGTCGGGCACTCGACTCACCTGGGAGGGGTTCCAACAGTTTGGGTGAGAGAGGAACCATTTTGTTCGTCACGTGCATATAGACAAGAACCTTCTCTCAGCTGCCCGTTTGTGGCGTATGATGTAGCACCCCCTTACCGTAGGGTATACACCGGAACGCCCGTAGGTCGTCCCGATACATATCCTACAATAAGGGAGAACTACGTTCGGTCACTTCATTGCCCTCCTAGCATCGCATGAATAAAACCACAATATAATATCACGAAAATTTTGAAACCGAAATTTTTTTCTCATGTCGTTCCAACAAAGCAGAAAATTTATATATCTATCAGTCTTTCACTGTCTATAAAAATTAATTCAAAAGAAACTGGTACAAAAATCTAACTAGGTCATCCCCAAAAATCCCAGCTGACCGACCAGTATGCCATAACTTCTCTTGCCATCACGATCAACATAACAGGAAAAATATCTCTGGAGCTAGGAGTCTACTCTCTCGATCCTGAAAATATAATTTGCAATTTTGGGTGAGTTTGCAAACTCAATGAGAAACCATCATCGATGGTTCACTCAATTCATGCATTGCGCAAGTAATGTATAGATTATCACAATAGCACACTCAGAAGATCACATAGCAATTTACAGCTTATTCCACGATAGTATATTCAGAAAAATTACAAAGTAGTATCACATAAATGCAAGACCTTTTTGTCTCTTTCCCAATTCAAGACTCAATCAAATGCATAATACATGACATTTTCCCATTTTATTTCAGTGTTGTATTTGGCGCTTTGCCCTGTCTAATCAAGATTAATCAGTGAGCCCGTGGCTCTAAACTATCCCAAAATGGGCGCATTAAATCATTGAGCATATAGCTCTGAACTGTCCCTTTTCGGGCTCATTAATCGTTGAGCATATAGCTCTGAACTGTCCCTTTTCGGGCTCATTAATCGTTGAGCATATAGCTCTCAATGGCAGCTCCAGTCACAATTGTTATCAATTAATCATGCATAGAATTCATTCGTTGCAATTTTACATTAGCACTTATCAATCAAACCCAATTTATCACAATCAAACGGAAATTCACAAATTTGCACATTAACTCACAGTCAAAATTTTACACATTGCAAACACGATCATTTTACAATTTCAGGCAATTACACTTCTATGTCAAAACTCCCAATCCCTCGGACCTTAGGTCCAAAATTTCAGTCATAACAGTTCACACATACCCACCATTATTCTCCACAGAATTCTAAGTGCAGAACATTAAACAATCAAGGATTGAGGAACCAACTAGGTTACTCACCTGCAACTTCCGAGCTACTGCCTGGAAGTCCCAACAACGTCTGAAGAATGACGTTCCAACAGTGCCTCTATATCAGTCAAAGCAATCCCATATTACTAAATGTACAATCAGAAAGATCCAATAATGCACATGTCGCAAGTACAAGATGTACAATGCATGTTCGTGACATTCCTGGCGCTAATTCCCCATTTTTTCCTTTCTTTTGTCTCGAAACCAACTTTTCATACCATAAACACTATAACATTAGACAAAACCCTTAAATTCTCAATAAAGACCCCAAGGCCAATGTTACTATTCACTATATCAATTTCACCCACTATAGACTCCAAAAGCATTTACTTTATTTCAGAAACCTCAAAATTATACTCCAAATATCATACAACAACCCTTAGGTCGAAATAAAAATGTATACTCTACTTTCATTCAAAATTTGAGATCTTCAAAACCTGAATTTAAACTTTCTTTCCTCACATCAATTGTAGACCTCTATCTCTAATGTATAACGAATCGAAAATCACTTCATTTGGAGGTCTACCCTATCAATTATGACCCAAAAACTAAAACACATCAATTCAGAAAAACAGGTCTCGCCGCGGCTAAAGGACGCTCACCGCGACGTCCTGGAATTGCTCGCCGCAGCGTCAGAAGAGCCGCGACCTGACCTTCTTCTCCGTCCCTCTTTTCACCTTTTCTCTTCCAAATCTCAGTCATAACTCAAACTCAACTACCACAATCTTCCACAATTAATACCCTAAATGCATCTAACCAACAATTAAACAATATAAAAGCAATTTACTTACCAACTTAAGCTTTCAACTCTTTAAAACTCCCGAAATTTCTCCAACTCTTTACACCCACCAAAACCTACGGCCCTCTCTAAAAATTTCACAAATCTTCATCATCTCTAAGGTTTTTGGCTGGCTTTGCACAAGGAAAATGAAGCAAGAAAGTGGCCAACGAAGGATCTTGTAAAGAGGAGGAAACAAGGATCATCAAAGGAAGAAGAAAAATGATAAGCCCTAAGTTGAAGGAAGAATTTTCAGCCAAAGTGATTTAGTAACTTTCTAAAGAGGATGTGGAAAACCTAAGGCATTTAGTGATCTAATAAGCCTTCAACCCTAAAAACTTATCACTTGTCATTTCCTCAAGCAAAATTAAAGTTCTTCCTCTTTTCCAAATCATTTCTAGTCCAAGTTGTCCCCAAATTCCAATGGTTCCACATTGCTATTCCTAAAATCATGTATCTAATTTTCTCATTACCATTGGACAGTTATTCCAGTACTATAAAGTAATTCAGTCCGTCACTTAGAAAATTCTCCAGTCCAGACTTTTTCTCCCAAAATTTCCAGAAAATTCTAAGGGTCACTAACAACTGAGAATTACTCCTAGAACATTTCCAATTCAGCTTTTCAAACACAATTATCTCATAATTCACAAAACAAAACATATTCACACATAAATGCCGGAAAATGTCACGAATGCATGTACCTATATGTGCATGTGTAAAATGTCCCATTCCTCTAAAATTAGAGGCCAAAAGTAAGAGCAAAACCAATTATGAAATCTAAACTCCTAGCCCGTCCCAAATTAACAATTTACCCTTTCCATCGGTGATGGGATGTTACAATTCTCCCCTCCTAATAAAAAATTTCGTCCTCAAAATTTCATACCTGACTGATCGAATATATGAGGATACTGTCTCCTCATAAGCTCCTCAGTCTCCCAAGTTGCTTCCTCAGTTGAGTGGTTTTTTCATAAGACTTTTACCAGTGGAATAACCCTGTTCCTCAACTGCTTGACTCGTGATCCCACAATCTGGACCGGCTCCTCAATATAACTCAGATTACTAGCCACCTCAATCTCCTGGACCGGAATCACATGCGTCGAGTCCGATCGATACCGTCGGAGCATACTCACATGAAAAACATCATGTAACTGAGACATCTCACTCGGCAATGCCAACTTATATACCAAAGGTCCTATCCTCTCGATAATCTCATACGGACCAATGTACCTAGGGCTTAACTTGCCCTTCTTGCCAAATCTCAATACCTCTTTCCAAGGTGATGTTAAGTCAGAATGACTTTACATATAAATGATTTTGATGTATAACAAATCTAGTGAGATCAAAAACAAGAAAAACAAAAGCGATATGCATTTAAGTCAGAAGATGACGAAGTTTGAATAAACAGACAAAGACACAGACGAAGTTGCAAGACATCAGTCAGATACAGACGAAGTTGATACAAGTCAAACACAGACGAAGTTTGTCAAAGTAAAAAATCAACACAGACGTAGATGACACAAGACAATAAATAGACAAAGACACAAATGTAGATAACTACCAGATTTGGCTGATGATGAATCAAGATTGAAGGTATATAACTACCAGAAGTTCTTGAGGAAATATAGGCTGGAAATCAAATTTGTAGAAGTTATTACCAATCTGAGCAATGCTATTATAATCGGTGTTGAACCAATGAAGAAAATAGTAGCTCTGGTGCAACCTATGTTGATTAATGGTATCACGTGGCAGTTACTAAATGAAAAAGAGAAGTCTTTTTACGATACCTTGAGGCTTACTGATCATTTGCCATATCCCTCAAGACGTCCCTGCCCACCATGTACTATGTTCCCAATCACAGAGAAGACAGAGATAAAGGTCGTTCCAGACATTCAGCCAAGGCGTACAAAAGATTTAACAAAGGAAAGTCAAAATTATTTCACGAAGATAATGTTGATGATGATCATTCGCGGATCAGATTGCATAAGTCGGAAAATTGATGAAGCATGCATTCTCGCACAAGATCCAGATTAAGCGGCTGCTGACCATACAAAACATGCGGAAGGCTGTCCAAAGTGGGGAAGTATAAAACAGAACATTTCGAGTTCCTCGTTCGAGCGGTTCTTCGTATTAGGCCTCTGTCTAGTACATCGTCTATAGAAGCACAAGCTTTATCCTCGCAAGGAAGGCGATTCTTGATCTTTGCCAGTTCCTTTTGATCTAAATCTTCTTGAAGTGTAGTAATTCATTCGTCCACCTACTTTTGAGATTAATGAAGACTACACTCCATCTTCGATGCCTATACTACTTCAATTCCTTCGTTCCTCCATCGTGAAGAGATCAAGCCTCTTCGTCGATGAAGTCGATGAATTACGAGGTGAACTCAATGACATGAAGGAGGCGGTGAATGATCTAAAGAAGATGATAGCGAGCTGGCGAAGAACCGAATCGATAATCATTTTTATTATAACAAATAGGGAGAGCGGGAAAGAAGAAAATAATCAAGAGGAAAGGATGTTTAGATGAAGAAGGTGTGACCACAAATGCGAAGACAGGAAGAAGATAAGTTTGTTTTTTGTCTTATTTTGCAACATCTGTAAATTTTGTTTTGTTTTCTTTTCTTTTCTTTTATGTAATTTGTTATATTCAAAAAGGGGGAGATTGTTAAGTCAGAATGACTTTACATATAAATGATTTTGATGTATAACAAATATAGTGAGATCAAAACAAAAGCGATCCACAAGCGAAGTCCAAGGCAGGCGAAGTTTGAATAAGCGAACAAAGACATGAGCGAAGTTGCAAGACATCGATCGACATCTGAGCGAAGTTGATACAAGTCAAACATGAAGTTTGTCAAAGTAAAAATCAACATGACGCAGATGACACAAGACAATAAGCAGACAAATACACAAATGTAGATCTGAGCGCAAAAAGAAAAGTAGACGCAGACGCAGACGAAAAAAGCAGACGCAGACAGAGACAAGAAGCGAAGCGATCGCGACGCAGAAAAAAACAGACGCAAGAGTCGATTCGAGTTAGATTCTGAACTCAACTGATTAATCGTTTCTTTAAAGATTCAAGATTCAAGATTCAAGAATCAAGAAGCGATTCTGATGCGAAGGCTATAAATACAAGTCAAGTCGAAGACTGCAGAGTTAATATTTTGAAAAAATTACACAAAGTGAAAAAGCGATTAAGTGCGAATTAGTGAACGCTATCTTCTTTGTAAAAAGTGTTCAAATACTTTTACGAAAAGAAAGAGTTATCTGAGATAGCCTGCAGAGGCTAAGTGTGAAAGAATCTTGGTGTAGAGACACGAAGAGGCTCGTGAAAGAATACTTGTAAAGTTTGAAGAGATAGTAAAATCTCAGAAGAAACTCTGAGGACTGGATGTAGCCCACGATTTGGGGTGAACCAGGAAAAATCTGCGTGTCTACTACTCTCACTATCTATCTCACTTTTAGTTTCAAAGTTGATCTTTATTTACTATTCATATACTTAGCATTGAAAAGTTTTGATCAATTAGGATTAATAAAATTACGTAAGAATTTTATTTCTAACAAGTAATTTGAAAAAGATATTCAAAAAGGGGAATACACAATTCAACCCCCCTTCTCGTGCATTCTATTATCATTTTATAAGTGTTGTATTAACTTGTGATTCACTTCAGGTGATACTCGAAGGAAAACTCTGTCCCCCACATTATACTCCATCTCTCTCCGATGTTGATCCAAGTAACTTTTCTGTCTATCCTGAGCCGCTTTAATGCGACTCCGAATCAGTTTTACCTTATCCACGGTATCCTAAATCAGCTCTGGACCCTCAATCATCCTCACACCCTATTCATCCCAGTAGAGAGGCGATCGACACTGTCGCCTGTATAAGGCCTCATATGGTGCCATCTTGATGCTACTATGGTAATGATTATTATAAGCAAATTCAAGCAGGGCCAAATACTGATCCCATACGCCTCTAAACTCCAATACACACGCCCGAAGCATATCCTCAGCAATCTTAATCGTCCTCTCACTTTGCCCATCTGTCTGAGGATGAAAAGCTGTGCTGAAACTCAATCGAGTACCCACAGCAGACTGCAGACTCTTCCAGAACCTCGAAGTAAACCTAGGATCCCTGTCTGAGACTATAGACACCGGGACCCCATGCAGTAGCACAATCTCAGTCACATACTTTTGGGCCAACTGATCAAGCGTATTGTTCTCCCTCACCAGCAAGAAATGAGCCGATTTGGTTAACCGGTCCACTATGAACCAGATAGCATCATGCTGCCTCGGCATCCTAAGCAACCGCATAATAAAATCTATAGTAATTCGTTCCCATTTCTACTCCGGAATGGGCAACGAATGCAGTTTTCCCACTGGAGCCTAGTGCTCAGCTTTAACCTGCTAGCAAGTCATACATCTAGAAATATACTCTGCCACCTGCTTTTTCATGCCAGGCCACCAGAAATGTGGCTTCAGAGTGTTATACATCTTGGTAGTACCAGGATGCATAGCATAGGCGGCCATATGCACCTCTTCTAGAATCTCATGCCTCAAATCATCCACATCAGGCACACAAAGTCTCTAACCCATCCATAATGTCCCATCTCTCAACTCAAAATCAGAAATCAGATCAGGCTTCACTTTATCAATTAATTTCACCATAACAGGATCCTTGTCCTGAACTCTCCTGATCCTATCATGCAGCATCGGTCTGACCTTCAGAGTAGAAACCAAAGCCCCATCCTGATCCAGATCCAACTACACATTCAAAGCTCTTAACTGAATCAAATTAGGCAATTTCAATACACGAATCGAATTTGCACTCTTGTGAGACTTCCGCTTCAGCGATCCGCCACCACATTGGCCTTCCCTGGGTGATACTCAATCGTACAGTCATAGTCCTTTAGCAGCTCTATTCATCTCCTCTGTCTCAAATTCAACTCTCTCTGACTCAACAGATATCTCAAACTTTTATGATTAGTAAAAATCTGAAATGTCTCACCGTATAAGTAATGTCTTCAAATCTTCAGAGCAAAGACAACCGCAGCTAACTCCAAATCATGCACTGGGTAGTTTCCCTCGTGAGACCTCAACTGTCTCGAGGCATAAGCAATCACTCTACCATGCTGCATCAACACACACCCCAATCCTTGATGCGAAGCATCGCTATACACCTCATAACCTCCAGTCCCAGATGGAATACCCAACACCGGTGCAGTGGTCAACCGATGTTTCAGCTCCTCAAAACTCTCCTGACACTCCACAGTCCATCTGAATCGTACATTCTTTCTTAGAAGCTTTGTCAGAGGGGCTAAAATCAGTGAAAACCCCTCAACAAACCTCCGGTAATAACCGACCAATCCTAGAAAACTTCGAATCTCAGAAACATTCCTAGAAGCCTCCCACTTCAATACTGCCTCAACCTTGTGAGGATCCACCTGAATACCCACTCCAGTCACTATGTACCCCAGAAATACCACCTCATCCAGCCAAAATTCACATTAGTTGAATTTGACATAAAGCTGCTTTTCCCTCATAACCTGTAAAACAGTCCTCAAATGCTCAGCATGCTCCTGTCTACTCCTTGAATACACCAAAATGTCATCAATAAACACTATAACAAACTGATCCAAGTAGGGCTGAAAGACCTTATTCATCAAGGCCATAAAAGTTACCGGGGCATTAGTCAACCCAAATGGCATCACTAGAAACTCGAAATGTCCATACCTACTCCTGAAAGCACTCTTAGGCACATCAGCCTCTGCTATCTTCAGCTGATAATACCCTGATCTCAAGTCCAACTTAGTGAACACCTGAGCCCCCTGCAACTGATCAAACAAGTCATTAATCCTAGGCAGTGGATATTTATTCTTCAATGTCACCCGATTCAGCTGCCTACAATCGATACATAATCTCAGAGTCTCATCCTTCTTCTTCACAAATAATACTGGTGCTTCCCACGGCGAGACACTGGGCCTGATAAATCCCTTCTCTAAAAGCTCCTGCAGCTGAGCCTTCAGCTCCCTCAGTTCCACAGGTGCCATCCTATATGGAGGTATGGATATAGGAACAGTATCTGGAACGAGGTCGATAGTGAACTCCACCTCCCGATCCGACGGTAAACTCGGTAACTCATCAGGAAACACATCCGGGAATTCCCTAATCATGGGAATGTCCTGCTGACTCTGCCTGACTCTAGTGTCAATAATGTGGGCTAGGTAGGCCTCACATCCCCCCTGCATCAACCTCAGGGCACTAAGAAAAGAAATCATCCGAGCTGGCACTGCCTGACTAACTCCTCTGAACACTGCTCTAGGCTGACCAGGAGACTCTAATACGACCTCCTTGGTATAGCAGTCCATGATGGCCCTATGCGCAGTAAGCCAGTCTATCCCCAAAATCACATCTATCTCTCTCAATGGTAATACTATAAGGTCTGCACGTAGTACGGCTTGATCGATCTGGATCGAGCACCCCTTGCAGACCTCTCCCAATGCAGTAGTACTACTTAGAGGGGTACTCACCTCTAGCCCATACAGTAATCTCTCCCTATCCCCATGCAATCTACATGCCAAATGCGGTGCAACAAAAGAATGCGTGGATCCTGGATTCAACAATGCAAAAACCTCAATGTCAAAAATCAGAAGCGTACCAGCTACCACATCTGGGGAATCCTGAGCCTCCTGCCAAGTCATGGCATAGACTCTAGCCTGGGACTGCGATCGGCTGCCCAGTCGCTCTGTCCTCATAACAGATCCCTCAGTTCTGCCTCGGCCCCTCAGTCCAGATCCACCTCCCCGACTTTGCTGCATCGTAGTGTTGCTGCCTGATCTCCTAGTGATAGCAGACTGAGCCCCCACTGTAGCAGGGCAATCCCTGATCTGATGATCCATGGAGCTACACCTAAGGCAGGCTCCAGTCAATCTCCAGCACTCCCAACTGTGTCTCCTATCACAATGCTCACACACCGGAGGAATCTGCCCTGAACCTCAACCACTGCCACTGCCACTGCCGCTGCCAGTTTGAACAAATCTCCCTCTCTGCCCATGTCCGAACTGTCTAGCTCCTCCCGATGGTCTGGCAGTCCTGCTCTGGCGCTTGCTAAAGCCTCGGCTAGAACTGCCTTGGCTGTCACTCAACCTCTTACCCCTAGGCCTGACTGGCTCGGCTGGTTCTATCTCATTGCTCGCTCACACTGACCTGCAATGCCTCACTTAATAAATGTGCCCATATCAGATTGGGCCAATCTAGTGTGAATCTCCAAATTAAGGCCACTCTCGAACCTCCTGCACCTATCCGCCTCAGTAGAAATCAAAGCAGTAGCATAGCCCATAAGCTCATTGAACCTCACCTCATATTCTGCCACTGTCATCCGACCCTACTTCAACTCCAGAAACTCTTGCATCTTCATCTCCAAATAAACCTTGGGCATATAGTTATCTCTAAATGCCCTTAGGAAATCCTCCCAAGTCAGTAGGCAGTGTCAGACCCCGATCCCGGGAGCCCGACTGTCCTGGGATGTGAGCCTGAGTGGAGCCCATCCTCGAGACACTTACCTTGCTGTGACCTTAAACTTGACACTCTTACTCTTACTATAGTACCATAGACGTCGGAATCCGTTTTCGGAGCCCAACTTTCGTTGTCCTGAAACCTTGCGCTTATAATCTTGCAGGATTCTTAATTGTAACTCCACCTTCGTGGCAAGCACACACCATGTATACACTAAAATAATGGGTTGACTTATTCATATAATTTGTAGCTTTATGTCTCAAGTTCTCCCTGAAACAAGAATCACCTTAATCGGAGTCATATACTCAAGATACACTCCAAAAACCTAAGAGAGTTCATACCCGAAACATGCCCTCTTAACTGACCTTTCACTTGTTTTAGAACAAACTTTCTCAATTTAACTCCAATTGATACCGGATTTTATGGAGTGAAAGATATGTGTCTTATAAATCCAATGGTTCAAGCCTCACCTCATTTGGAGGTCGTATGAGGGAAATATGCCCAAAACAACGGACCATGCTCACTTCTGAAATCGAATCAAAACTCTTTTGGCGTGATTGCTATAACTTTTAATCTATAGCTCTAAATGTTTTCGTTCTTTCACCATATGAAAATAGACGTCTATATCTACAACTCTTATGAAGACTATAAAGGCTGATTCTATCTTCTACATTCTACAGCGTCCTATTTTTCCATCATCTGATTTCTATCATCTGGTTTTCTATCGTCTGATTTCTATCATCTGGTTTTCTATCGTCTGATTTCTATCATCTGGTTTTCTATCGTCTGATTTCTATCATCTGGTTTCCTTCCTTCTGCTTTTTATCTTCTGATTTCCTTCCTTCTGATTTCTATCTTCTGATTTCCTTCCTTCTGCTTTTCTATCTTCTGATTTCTATCTTACGCTTTCCTTCCTTACGCTTTTCTATCTCGATTTCTATCTTACGCTTTCCTTCCTTACGCTTTTCTATCTTGATTTCCTTCCTTGATTTCTATCTTTGATTTCCTTCTTACCTTTTCTAGCTTCTTGATTTCTATCTTACGCTTTCCTTCCTTCGCTTTTCTATCTTGATTTCTATCTTACGCTTTCCTTCCTTCGCTTTTCTATCTTGATTTCCTTCCTTGATTTCTATCTTGATTTCCTTCCTTTTGCTTTTCTATCTTTTGATTTCTATCTTTTGCTTTCCTTCCTACGCTTTTCTATCTTCTGATTTCTATCTTCCGCTTTCCTTCCTTCGCTTTTCTATCTTGATTTCCTTCCTTCGATTTCTATCTTCCGATTTCCTTCCTTACCTTTTCTATCTTGATTTCTATCTTCGCTTTCCTTCCTACCTTTTCTATCTTGATTTCTATCTTCTTCTTTCCTTCATACCTTTTCTATCTTCCCATTTCCTTCATACCTTTTCTATCTTGATTTCTATCTTTCTTTCTTTCATACCTTTTCTATCTTGATTTCTATCTTACGCTTTCGTTCATACCTTTTCTATCTTGATTTCCTTCCTTCGATTTCTATCTTCCGATTTCCTTCCTTACGCTTTTCTATCTTGATTTCTATCTTCGCTTTCCTTCCTTCGCTTTTCTATCTTGATTTCTATCTTCGCTTCCTTCCTTCATACCTTTTCTAGTAAGGATCATATCTTTTGACTCGAACTCCAAATTTAGCAAACAATACACCTTGGAAAACTCTAAACTCCTACTACAATCTTCATGAAGACTCATTGATCTAATTCATACAGAAGAGGGTCTAATATTGGTAATCTTGTCAAATTTAGGAAATTTTGACGGTACATCCCTCTTAAATGCAACTACCCAATTTTCAATTCTAAGACTTCCACTGCATAAAACTCATCATACAACCTCATATAACATGATTAAACCCTAAGGTATCTTCAAACACCATTCGAAGCAACAGCCACACTCTTAATCATCTATCATATCCAGGCTATACAATGATGCAATTGTACATTCACAACCATACTCAAGTCCATATTGCATTAATCATCATACATAAGAGTTTTACAATTTCATTGGTATTTCCTAGCCAAATTCCAAAACCAATAACAATATCTCATTTACCTTATTCCATTGCTCATATGAATTAGAATTATACATTTACATAACCAAACTTCAAATACACAATAAAACAAGCACAATCTCTCTTGATCCACTTCCTCTTGATTTCTAGCTAAAAACCTGGAAATTGGGAAAATAAAGGGGGGGTGAGCTTGGGGAGCCCAGAAGGTTCTATGCTTATAACCAAATAATGAACAAAACAGTTTTAGAAGTCCATTTCCGTATTAATTTCCTTTAGATCATAAAACATTGTCTTCTTTAAAACTCTTGTCATTTTCTTGAAATCACAAATCATTCATTTTTCAAAGGTTCATGAAATCATAAACTAAGAGCTCTTGTCATTTTCTTGAAATCACAAATCATTCTTTTTTTTTCAAAGGTTCATAAAACCATAGACTAAGAGCTCTTGTCATTTTCTTGAAATCACAAATCATTCATTTTTTTTCAAAAGTTCATGAAATCATGAATGCAATTCAACTTGTCACAATTCACATCATATAACACATATCACCTAACACATCATAATGGTTTGGCAAGTCCACAATTCTTGGCAACCATATAGTCTCATTTAATGAGCCTATATGGGCACATCTTTAGGAGTCCGTATCTTGGATCATCCTATGCCACAATCGGGTAGCTGGGCGAAGGCTTCTTCATGGTCATCGTGCACGAGACGTTTCTTGGGTGGACTTAACCTAACCCACTTAACATATAATCATGACTTGAAACTTGATTGCCCTATGGCAAAAATCTTGTAAATCTTGTTTTGCATAAATCATGCAAATTTTCATAAATCATTTCATGATCATAAAGCATTTCATATGCAATGCATCATCATTCCTCAACAAAATCACATTCACATAACAAATCATCAATCATCCAATCCACATGACATTTTCAAATCATTCATATCATGATACATCAATTATAGCAATTTCTCAAGGCATTCAAAACAATGAATTTGAAAACATTTTATATTCTTAATTTCTTTGAAAATTATGTCAATGGCCCATTATTTAACTATAAACATAAAACCTACCTTATAATTCCTTGCTTGAAAACCTTGTTCCATGGCCTTCCTTGCTTTCCATTCCTCTTGCCTCTCACCATTTTCCTCAAAATCAACACAATTCTCAAATCAAAAGACATCCAAAATGCAACAAATCCTAAGGACACAAATCATGAAATTTATCTTGGAATCACAATACCCATTCCATTCTTAGTCTTCCTCAACCATAACCCAACTAAAATCTCATACTTAAACATAAGGCTTACCTTAAACTTCCACTAACCAAGTGATGACTTGGTTCAAAATGAAGCTCTAGTGATTTCCCACATTTTTTCCTCTTGCACTTTCTTCAAATTCCCTCTTGATCTCTTGGAAAATCCAACCCTAACCAAAGCATTCTTCTTTTTTTTCTCCTCCTTCTCTCCTCTTCCACGAAACCACTCTCCTCTCCCTCTAAAATTTTCGTATTCCCTCTCTTCTTCCCTACAACTCACTTATTTTTCTTCTTTTATACTCCTTACACACTCACTTAAGCCCAAAGGCCCATTTGCCTACTCCTTTCTTCTCTTTTCTTCTTTTCCTACCTCATTAAACTACTCAAGCCCACTTCTTCATTTAAGCCTAATTCCTTCCCTCTTCATTTTGTTTCCATTCTTTTCCTTTTGCATTTAACTCCTACTACTCAAGCCCAAGTCCACTTCATTTTATTCCTTCCTTCTTATTTTCCTACTACAACTTAAGCCCATTTCATTTATATCCTCTCTTCTTTATTCATTTCATTTGGACCCAAAGCCCAATTTATTCTTCCTTCTTTCTTCTCATCCTACTAAATCACTTAAGTCCAAACCATTTCTTCTTCTTTTCATTTGATTTAGGCCCATTATTCTCTTAGGCCCAATTAAACTCTAAACTCGTAAATTCAACTAACACATTTAATTGTATTAATTCATGCCACCTAACTCATTACTCTCTTTTAATCCTCTTCTTTTTATATCACCACTTAAGCCCAACTTGGTTCCAAGGCCCATTTAACCCTTAATACATTTACAACCTTCATAACACCTTAATACACTTAATCCATGTCATATAGTCTTAGTCTAATCAACATGTTAATCATATTTCCTTAACATGCTAATTTAGTCCACAAAATACAATAATTGAATTCCATTAAATCATGCCACCTAATTTCATGACACCTTACCTTAAGCATATTAACATGTCAATTAATTCCCCATTAATCCATCTCGTATTTAAACCATATCTTCCATTTCATTTCAATTTCAAGAATTCTTAACTTCTTTTCTCATGAATAATCATTCAAACATCCTTATTTAATAATCCTAGCTTACCAAAAAGATTCGTGGTCCAATAATTCTCCCCCTCTTAAAAGAATTTCGTCCTCGAAATTCCTATCTTACTGATCTAGAGGCAAGGGTTTAAATCCTTAATTAACGGATTCAACTTATTTTTGCATGACTTATTCAGATAGCTCACCATCCTGACCCTGCCTATTTGATCTTGAGTGCACCTTGGCACGGTGGCACTCTTAAACATGTACTCATAATCATGTACTCGTGAGAGTAAAAGCATGTAACTCTGAAAGCATCCTTTGGGGCAACTCGTCTTATGCTTGATGTTCACATCATAATAATGGTAAGTGGCTGTGAACTAACACACTACTTCCATGCCTATTCTTGGATTCTTCTAATTCATCTTTCTTACTTCACTTGATTCTTATCACTCACTCATTTCACCTGTCCATAACCTTGTCAATTCTAGCCTTCTATAACTTGTAGATCTTACTTATCATCATAATGCTAAAAAGATGAATCTTTCTATCATCTAATTCTTCATACCGCATTTGATTGAATTTACTAGAAGCGTGATTTTGTACTTAAAATAAACTAAAGTTATACTTGGATCTCATAACCTTATGAACTTCAACTATATGCTTTAAGCATATTCTTGATAATTAAGACCATCGGTTCCTACATTCACTTGCTTATTTGACATTCTTGATCACTAAGAGATCTTTCGATGAAATCCTCGCTAGGATGCATACCTCATGTTACCATTTGTACTTTGCTAGCAACCTTTTACTTAATCATCTTTATTGATTTCATATACTTCCTATTTCATTCACTGGTATCATTCTTCCTATTTGAACTTGAAATTCAGATCCGTATCAATTTCTTAATAAGATTCACAATCTTTTATCCTTAATTTGGGATAAACTATGTCCCACTGCTATGCTTCTTGTTGCTCTAGTTACGGACATCATAGTATCAATTCATGCTTAATGTATCGGATGCAACACTTAGCCTCACTTGGAATCTCTTCTTGGTGCAATCATAGTCTTTTGATACATATCTCAATCTCCACGAGTTTCATATTTAATTCTCCCAATTCAAGAATTGCCTTGTACTTTTACGATCTGTATTTGCATGTTCATACATGTTCCTGTACATATGTTGTCTCCAAACTTTCAAAACAATCATCAATGTTGCAGTTCTAGGTCATGTATCAAAATTCACTCATAGGGCTTTATACATTTCTCTTCATGTATTCAAACCATTCTCCTAAAAAAAAAAATTTTTTTTTGATCATCTTTCTGAATACCTTTCATACATCATCAAATAGTCTCCAATTCCATAGTGCTATTGGGCATTTGTTAACTTAAGCAATCATTATCAATTTTCATGTATCTCTCGATTAGCCCTTGTGATTCCTTACTTAACAATTCCCTCAATGAGGTATATTGACTTACTTTCCTTCGATTCCTCTTATTGACTTTCTTCCTCGAATGATTTTTTCTCCACAATTTGCAGCTTATTTGCAAACTTAATTAGGGTGATTTTAATATATTCATCAAGTCATACCAATATCTCCCAAACATACTTTCACGTAATATATAACATAGACTTACATACTCCTCATGTTAACAATCAAGGTCTCTATAGTGAGTGTACTCACTTTGAATCATCACATATTCTTTCTCGATTAGCTCTTTCATTGATTACTCTTAACATGAACCATTTGATCTCGCTTATTCTAACTTAATGAAATCCCTCTTCAAAGAGGATTTTTTTGCAATCATCTATACTATTCCTGCAATCTTAATCAATCTCCTATTATCATCATCATATTTTATCCACAGACTTATCTTCATCAATTCATAAATCAATCTCTTATATGATTGATACTTTGATCTTCATTAATCCTAGACAATATTTTCTCTTGATCTTAGAATTTATTCCTCATTGTAACACCATCAACAACTCTCAATCTATGTCTACTTGATCACTTAGGCTTTAAACTACGGGAAACTATGACTAATAATATTCACTAAATCATAGGTTTCTTCCTCTATTATCTTCACACATACTCTACTTATGTGCTTAATACACTCATTTGTGCATAATTATGGATTTCCATACAAATACTCCCAACAACAACCAATTTGACCTTCTTGAACTTATACAAACATTACTATCAACCATCTCATTGTCCCATTATTGTCAGACCCCGATCCTGGGAGCCCGACTGTCCCGGGATGTGAGCCCGAGTGGAGCCCATCCCCGAGACACTTGCCTTGCTGAGACCCTAAACTTTCATTGTCCTGAAACCTTGCGCTTATAATCTTGCAGGATTCTTAATTGTAACTCCACCTTCGTGGCAAGCACACACCATGTATACACTAAAATCATGGTTTGACTTATTCATATAATTTGTAGCTTTATATCTCAAGTTCTCCCTGAAACAAGAATCACTTTAATCGGAGTCATATACTCAAGATACACTCCAAAAAAAAACCTAAGAGAGTTCATACCCGAAACATGCCCTCTTAACTGACCTTTCACTTGTTTTAGAACAAACTTTCTCCATTTAACTCCAATTGATACCGGATTTTATCGATTGAAAGATATGTGTCTTATAAATCCAATGGTTCAAGCCTCACCTCATTTGGTGGTCGTATGAGGGAAATATGCCCAAAACAACGGACCATGCTCACTTCCGAAATCGAATCTAAACTCTTTTGGCACGATTGCTATAACTTTTAATCTATAGCTCCAAATGTTTTCGTTCTTTCACCATATGAAAGTAGACATCTAGATCTACAACTCTTATGAAGACTACAAAGGCTGATTCTATCTCCTACATTCTGTAGCGTCCTATTTTTTTCCATCGTCTGATTTCTATCATCTGGTTTTCTATCGTCTGATTTCTATCATCTGGTTTTCTATCGTCTGATTTCTATCATCTGGTTTTCTATCGTCTGGTTTCTATCATCTGGTTTTCTATCGTCTGATTTCTATCATTTGGTTTTCTATCGTCTGATTTCTATCATCTGGTTTCTATCTTCTGCTTTCCTTCCTTCTGCTTTTCTATCTTCTGATTTCCTTCCTTCTGCTTTTCTATCTTCTCGATTTCTATCTTGATTTCCTTCCTTACGCTTTTATCTTGATTTCCTTCCTTCGATTTCTATCTTGATTTCCTTCCTTCGCTTTTCTATCTTGATTTCTATCTTCGCTTTTCTATCTTCCGATTTCCTTCCTTATGATTTCTATCTTCCGATTTCCTTCCTACGCTTTTCATCTTCCGATTTCCTTCCTTCGCGCTTTTATCTTGATTTCCTTCCTTCCTTTTCTATCTTCCGATTTCTATCTTTCGCTTTCCTTCATACCTTTTCTATCTTGATTTCTATCTTCGCTTTTCTATCTTCCGATTTCCTTCCTTCGATTTCTATCTTCCGATTTCCTTCCTTACCTTTTTATCTTCGATTTCCTTCCTACGCTTTTATCTTGATTTCCTTCCTACCTTTTCTATCTTCGATTTCTATCTTTCGCTTTTCTATCTTCCGATTTCCTTCCTTCGATTTCTATCTTGATTTCCTTCCTTCGCTTTTATCTTGATTTCCTTCCTTCGCTTTTATCTTCCGATTTCCTTCTTTACGCTTTTCTATCTTCGATTTCTATCTTCCGATTTCCTTCCTTCGCTTTTATCTTGATTTCCTTCCTTCGCTTTTTATCTTCCGATTTCCTTCCTACCTTTTCTATCTTACGCTTTCCTATTAAGGATCATATCTTTTGACTCGAACTCCAAATTTAGCAAACGATATACCTTGGAAAACTCTAAACTCCTACTACAATCTTCATGAAGACTCATTGATCTAATTCATACCAAGAGGGTCTAATATTGGTAATCTTGTCAAATTTAGGAACATTTGACAGACATCCCCTTAAAATGCAACTACCCAATTTTCAATTCTAAGACTTCCACGCATAAAACTCATCATACAACCTCATATAACATGATTAAACCCTAAGGTATCTTCAAACACCATTCGAAGCAACAGCCACACTCTTAATCATCTATCATACCCAAACTATAACAATGATTCAATTGTCTTAAACATACATGGATTTCTCAAAATACATTAAAACTGAACATTTTTGCTTTCATAATTCATTCATTCCATCTTCATCAAATCATGTCATATCCATACAATGCTTTAGTGGGTATTTCAAGCCCAATTACCATGAAGTTTCAAAATACAATATCTTCTCAAAATGCAACTAAAGCATTGTTTTACAAAAATCATTTCAAATACAAAATCAAAAGAAAATCTTGGAGTAAATGCCTTTAAGCTTGCTCCTCGGGATTCTGCTCATTTCCTGGAAAATTTTTAGGGGGTGAGCTTTCGCTCCGTGGGTAACACATTTATATTTATATATCAAGCATTCCTATTAGTTATTCATACTTTTAGCAATCTTTCAATACAATCATAATACATGCATCATGCAATGTTCATCAATACTCAAACATAATTTCTCACAATTCAAACATTCATCATTCTTGCATTTTCATGTAATCACATATGAAACACATCAAATGGCTCGGTAAGTCCTTATTCTTGGCAACCATATAGTCTCATTTCATGAGTCTATATGGGCAAATCTTTAGAGTCCAAAATGTTGGATCATCCTATGTCACAATCAGGCAGTGGGGCGAAGGCTTCATGGTCAACGTGCACGTGACTGTTCTTAGGACAATACCTTACCCACATAACATAGCAATCATGAATCATACAAGGAAATTGGACTGTTCTTATCCAATTCATTGTTTCTTTGAAATCATCTTTTCATACATCGTTCATGTCTTTCATTATATTCATTCAACAAGTTTCTTCATGACAGTTTCAATCCTCATCAAGCATTTAATACACTCACATTCATCATTCCATCACACACATTTAATACAACAACCAAGTGATCAAAGTTCATTAATGTCATGCATTTATTTACATTTGTAGCTTATATACATAAAGATAAATATGAAACCCACCTTTTATCCTTGCTTAAACTTGCCTAAGGAAGTTCCTCTCCTTGTTCTTCTCCTCTTTCTTGTCCTCCTTCAAGCATAACAAGAAGATAACCCCATATCAACATAGGGTTTAAAATTGAAATACCTAAAAATCTAAATCATGAAATCCATAAGAGAATCACTATACCCATCTTATTCTTCATCTTTCTAACCAAAAACCCAAACAAAAACTTAACCTTAAACCAAGAACTTACCTTAAATCCTTAACCAACCAAGTGGTTTCTTGGTTCAAAGTGAAGCTTAGACTCTCCTCCACACTTTTTCTTCTTGGAATTTCTTCAAAAACCCACTCACTTTCATGGAAATGCCAAACCCTAACAAGCCTCTTCTTTCTCCTTTTCCTCCCTCCTTTCACGACACTCTTCTTTCCTCTCCCTCCAAATTTCGTTTCTATCTTCTTTTCCTACAAAATCACTTATCTCCTTCCTTATATACTCCTTTCTACATTACTTAAGCCCAATAAGCCTAAGCCCAACTTACTTCCTTCTTCTTTCTTCTTCTTCTTTTTTATTTCTCCTCCTTACTTACTCAAGCCCACTAACTCTTTTCCTTGAGCCCATTGCATTAAATTCCTCTCTTCTTTCTTACTTCATTTGGACCCAAAGCCCAATTAATACATTAATTACACCTAACTCACCTAAGTCCAACTAACATATTTAATTTCATAAATTCTTCACCTAACTCATTAATGCTATCATATATTAATTTATGACACCTTAATTAATGCTAATCTAACTTAATCAATTTAATCTAATCATGATTAATCCTATAAAAAAATTTGGGGCTAACAATTATCCTTCACTTCACATCTCACATATATATATATATATATATATATATATATTTGCCATTGACTTAAACTTGTGGAAATAAAATCATCACATATTTCATACAAACATAGATTTCAAAACTTGTAATCTTGGTGCTCGTAATGGCACTTTCTTGTAAACTTGCTTTTCACAATGTGATATCCTCGCACAAATCATGTCGAAAGTATAATTTCATAAACTTGTATTCTTAAAAAATCCCTTTTAAAGTCATTTCATCAATCATTCACATAATCGACATATTAAACATGCAACATTTCATAATGCACTCAATGCACAACCGATGCAACGATTATGATGCAATTTAAATTATGAAATTTTCTTGCTTGATTTAATGAAAACAAACTTGGCTTATTGAATTTATTATAAGCATGCACTCTTTGGGTTCCGGTTTCATCTTCTTAAAACTATAAAATTTCGACTTTCATGAAGTTCTACTTGAACCCTTAATCCCTATCCCCTACTTTTCCTCAAACAATCATGCTCATAATTCACATATTTCCCACATTCAAGGATAAGCACCATAGTATGTCATTGATACCATATTCGATTTCATCAACAGATCCATTGACTCATTACCGGTCATGTTTGACCATATACTATTTCTCATTTCCACTAATCCACACTTCAATTTATTCGCTAATTTGATTAGCCCAAACTCTTAACAATTTTCTCTTGTATGTAACTTTTACATATGCGCCCATATAAGATGTAACATCCCATCACCGATGGGAAGGGTATTTTAGTAAATTGGGATGGGTTAGAAGTATCGAATTATATCTCGGCATGCACGTACAACATATAGCCTCTATGATTGATGGTTTGTTGTACATGCACATGGTATACATGCATTCATGACATTTTAAACTTAGGTTTCAAATTGAGATCTTTTGTGAAATTTATGGGATAATTGTATTTGAAAAATTATTTGGAATCGCCATTGAGTGTTTTACATTTTAGGGATTTATGGAATTTTCTGGAATTTTTGGGATTGTTGCGGATAGGAAAATTTTCAATCGACCGGTGAGTGAACCTTTTGTCTGAAAAGGATTGCCTAATGGCAAGAGATTAGTGGATAAATGATGTTAGGATATTATTTTAGAGCCATGATTAGTGATAACTTGGGATTAGTGCTTAATTAATTAGGATTAGTAGATTTTTGTCTTTTCTCATTTTAAAGAGCCAAGTGTCCATTTAATTAAGCAATTTTGTCTCTTCCACTCAAGCACCTCTGAATTTTCTCCTCTTTATACTTAAACAATTCATTTTGGAAGGCTTTAGAAGCTCATCCTTCATCCTTCATCCGTAATATAGCTTCTTTTCCTTGGTATGCTTTCTCCTCCATCGAAATTTCCTTATTCTCATCTCATACAAGACATTTCTTCTTGGTTCTTTGCTTACTCTTCTTCACATATAAACCAAGTTGAAGTTTTGAGTTGATAAAAAACCCTTGGTAAGCTTATGATAGCTGTAGGTGAGTTGTGAAAAAAGGAAGTTGGTGAGTACTTGAAGAATTAAGGAGTATTGATAGCTTAAACTTGTTTAAGGTAAGAATTGTGTTTGCTTTCCTTCCTTTGGTAATTAGAAGCTTGTATGAGAATCCTTTGAGCATTTATTTGATTATGAAAGTGGTAGGTTTGAATGGGTTTAATGCATGCTTGAGTGAGGGAAGATGATAGAGTAGTGGAAGCTTGTGAATTTACATGTTGTTAATGATGTTATGATGTGAGATTGATGTAAATTAAGTGTGGAAGTGGTGTTGTGAGTGTGCTGCCACTTATGCTCTCTTCTATAAGTTGATGTTGTGCTGAAATTATGATTGAATTAGAGGTAGAAATGGATGCTTAGTGATGTGTTATTGATGTTAGAAGTGTTAGGAGTTAGGTTAATGTGGAAAGCTGGAAAATGAATCTTTGACCTATTGGAATGTTTTGATCATAACTAATTGTGTAGGTGTGAAAATGAGGCAGGGTTTGTGCCCAATGAAACTTTGGGATGTTGGATTCAATTTAGTGTGAAATAGGTGTTGTTGAATTGTAATGTTAGAGGGTCGAAATTTTGCATGGGAAGTTACTGTTTTATTGCCTGTGAACAGTAACTGAAACCATAACCTATGAGTTTTGCTGATTTTTAGAAATTAATTGATATGGAATTAGGGAAAATGGTCTTCATGGAAGTTGTAGTATATTGAATTATCTTTCCATTTCTACTGATCTTGCTATTTTTAGAATTGTATATTGGGAGATATGAATTGATTACTAATGACTGGTTTTGAGCATTTTGGATGAAACCTAGCTTAAGTGTGATTTTGTGAGTTTACTGATTGGAGGCAATTTTAACATTTTATGTGAACTGAATTGATGTGAGTGAGCTTCTGAAAAGTTGTAGAGGAAGAGATTACCTTGAAAATGATATATGGTGTGTAATTTTTAGAAGTCAGAATTGGGAGTTATGATTTTACAAAAACTGATCCTGCATTAGGATGTGAATGGCTGATCATGGCATTAACTTGCATAATAGTTTTGAAATTGTTAGAAATCGAATTGGAGTGTGAGTTCTTCATGAAACTTGAAGTTTGAGATCTTATCTTTTCAGGAACATAAGGTACTGAATTTGGTGACATTTGTGCTAAGAGATATGCTGCTTGGAAAATTACTGCCCAGATTGATTGATTTCAGTAGACTGATTCTTTGTTGAATTGTTTGACCTAGTTAGTTATGGAATTTGATTTTGGGTTGTTCATGAAAGTTGTAGAGGGCATTGTGAACTTATTGACCATATTTTTGTGGTAATTTATTTCTGAAGAATCAGTGAATTATGAAATTTCCAATGTACTGCCCTGTGTTAATGGGAATTGAGTAGGCAAAAGGTTTGATGGGATATTTGACACCCTTAGGGTTGGAATTGATTTTTTTGGTCTTCTTAAGTATTGTAGAGGGTTTCGTGATCTTTCCAATGAGATATAGTTGGTAATTTTCTGAATTGTGTGCAATGAGTTATTGATGTTGAAAGTTGACTTGAAATCAAGAAACTAAAGAAGGGAATAAGGGTTAGATATTAATTGTTTAATTTGACTTTTGGTTTCTTTTGTCAATAACTTTTCCGTCCGACGTCCGATTGACCTGATCCCAGAGGCATCGGATTCGTTGAATATTTAATTGCATTTTATGAGAAAATGGGAATTTTAGGCGGAATTTAGCGTAGCCGGGTAACGGAACGGTGAATCACTGTTTTATTTAATTGGGGACCTATAGAGGTCCGAATTGCACCGTCGGCGCTAATAGGTTTCTAAATTTTGATAAAATTTTATAATGGAAAAAAGGGGATTAAGGCCGGAATTCATGAACATGCATATCTCATCAACATGAGCACAAATTTCATATTTAGTGACTCGTACTTTTTCTCGATTCATATAGAGGCCCGATTGGGCGTCGATTGACCGACGTCACGAGACTTCCGGCATTAGCTCGAAGTAATAGGTGAGTAACCTAGTTGGTTTCTCAAATTTCTGGTTGTTTACATGCTCAGCGTGAATTACGTGCAAAGATGAATTGAATGATCACCGTATGACTCTTGGCGTGTATGGGATTGTAATGTATGATTTTTGTCTTGAATGACACCGACTTGATATCTTGGGCTTTATAGCCATCATATCAACATTGCTATCTTTGGGCTTTATAGCCATATCATTGACTTATTGCTACTTTGGGCTTTATAGCCAAACACTTGTACATTCTTGAATATTGCATTGCATGCATAATTGCATGATCGAGATAATGGGCGTGCCCAGTTGCTATTTTTCTTGAAAAGAGCTTGAGCTCTCATCAGATGTCTTGTGGGGCCTCGAGCCCGAGGGAGAAATCTGACGCGTCCCCACTGAACACCGGTGAGCACTTGGGCTGTCTTGAATAAGCTGGAAAGAGTCACATATGCATTGCATTCGCACAAATGACTATTACGTGTCTTTGCTTTCGTGATGGCATGAGTTACTGTGAATGGTTTACTGTTACTGGACATTGTTATTGACTGCTTACTGGTAATTGATGATTACTGTACTATGCTGTACGCCATGTGCGTAATGCATGATTTGAGTGAACCATCGATGATGGTTTCTCACTGAGTTCGCAAAACTCACCCAAAATTTGCATATATTTTTCAGGTCCTGAAGAATACCCCGGCTGACACGGGAGTATGTCTACTGTAGGCAAGTAAAGGATACAGGTCGGGATCAGTTCGCGTCTGCATTAGTGTCTTAGTAAATTGTGTTCCGCAATCACTGTATAACAAGGCTTTGTATTTTTACTGAGCCCATTGTGGTTTTGATGTTTTACTGCATTGACTTATTGTAATTTAATTACTTACTGTGTTTGCCGTATTAACGTGAAATCAATGGCTTCAAAAAAATATCCTAACATCATTTATCCACTAATCTCTTGCCATTAGGCAATCCTTTTCAGTACAAAAAGGTTGGGGACCTATAGAGGTCCGAATTGCGCACCGTCAGCGCCAATAGGTTTCTAAATTTTTGATAAAATTTTTATAAAACAGTGATTCACCGTTCCGTTACCCGGGGCTACGTCAAATTCCCGTCTAAAAATTCCCATTTTCTCATAAAATGCAATTAAATATTCAACGAATCCGATGCCTCTGGGATCAGGTCAATCGGACGTCGGACGGAAAAGTTATTGACAAAAGAAACCAAAAGTCAAATTAAACAATTAATATCTAACCCTTATTCCCTTCTTTAGTTTCTTGATTTCAAGCCAACTTTCAACACCAATAACTCATTGCACACAATTCAGAAAATTACCAACTATATCTCATTGGAAAGATCACGAAACCCTCTACAATACTTAAGAAGACCATAAAAATCAATTCCAACCCTAAGGGTGTCAAATATCCCATCAAACCTTCTGCCTACTCAATTCCCATTAACACAGGGCAGTACATTGGAAATTTCATAATTCACTGATTCTTCAGAAATAAATTACCACAAAAATATGGTCAATAAGTTCACAATGCCCTCTACAACTTTCATGAACAACCCAAAATCAAATTCCATAACTAACTAGGTCAAACAATTCAACAAAGAATCAGTCTACTGAAATCAATCAATCTGGGCAGTAATTTTCCAAGCAGCATATCTCTTAGCACAAATGTCACCAAATTCAGTACCTTATGTTCCTGAAAAGATAAGATCTCAAACTTCAAGTTTCATGAAGAACTCACACTCCAATTCGATTTCTAACAATTTCAAAACTATTATGCAAGTTAATGCCATGATCAGCCATTCACATCCTAATGCAGGATCAGTTTTTGTAAAATCATAACTCCCAATTCTGACTTCTAAAAATTACACACCATATATCATTTTCAAGGTAATCTCTTCCTCTACAACTTTTCAGAAGCTCACTCACACCAATTCAGTCCACATAAAATGTTAAAATTTCCTCCAATCAGTAAACTCACAAAATCACACTTAAGCTAGGTTTCATCCAAAATGCTCAAAACTAGTCATTAGTAATCAATTCATATCTCCCAATATACAATTCTAAAAATAGCAAGATCAGTAGCAATGGAAAGATAATTCAATATACTACAACTTCCATGAAGACCATTTTCCCTAATTCCATATCAATTAATTTCTAAAAATCAGCAAAACTCATAGGTTATGGTTTCGGTTACTGTTCACAGGCAATAAAACAGTAACTTCCCATGCAAAATTTCGACCCTCTAACATTACAATTCAACAACACCTATTTCACACTAAATTGAAGCCAACATCCCAAAGTTTCATTGGGCACAAACCATGCCTCATTTTCACACCTACACAATTAGTTATGATCAAAACATTCCAATAGGTCAAAGATTCATTTTCCAGCTTCCACATTAACCTAACTCCTAACACTTCTAACATCAATAACACATCACTAAGCATCCATTTCTACCTCTAATTCAATCATAATTTCAGCACAACATCAACTTATAGAAGAGAGCATAAGTGGCAGCACACTCACAACACCACTTCCACACTTAATTTACATCAATCTCACATCATAACATCATTAACAACATGTAAATTCACAAGCTTCCACTACTCTATCATCTTCCCTCACTCAAGCATGCATTAAACCCATTCAAACCTACCACTTTCATAATCAAATAAATGCTCAAAGGATTCTCATACAAGCTTCTAATTACCAAAGGAAGGAAAGCAAACACAATTCTTACCTTAAACAAGTTTAAGCTATCAATACTCCTTAATTCTTCAAGTACTCACCAACTTCCTTTTTTCACAACTCACCTACGGCTATCATAAGCTTACCAGGGTTTTATCAACTCAAAACTTCAACTTGGTTTATATGTGAAGAAGAGTAAGCAAAGAACCAAGAAGAAATGTCTTGTATGAGATGAGAATAAGGAAATTTCGATGGAGGAGAAAGCATACCAAGGAAAAGAAGCTATGTTACGGATGAAGGATGAAGTATGAGCTTCTAAAGCCTTCAAAATGAATTGTTTAAGTATAAAGAGGAGAAAAGTCGAGGTGCTTGAGTGGAAGAGACAAAATTGCTTAATTAAATGGACACTTGGCTCTTTAAAATGAGAAAAGACAAAATCTACTAATCCTAATTAATTAAGCACTAATCCCAAGTTATCACTAATCATGGCTCTAAAATAATATCCTAACATCATTTATCCACTAATCTCTTGTCATTAGGCAATCCTTTTCAGTACAAAAGGTTCACTCGGTCGGTCATTGAAAATTTTCCGATCCCGCAACAATCTGAAAAATTCAGAAAATTCATAAATCCCTAAAATGTAAAACACTCAATGGCGATTCCAAATAATTTTCAAATACAATTATCCCATAAATTTCACAAAGATCTCAATTTGAAACTAAGTAGGAAAATGTCATGAATGCATGTATACCATGTGCATGTACAACAAACCATCAATCATAGAGGCTATATGCTGTACGTGCATGCCGAGATATAATTCGATACTTCTAACCCATCCCAATTTACTAAAATGCCCTTCCCATCGGTGATGGGATGTTACATAAGATCTCAATTCCGGCAGGCTCGATACCACGGATGTCGGACCCGATCCGGAGTCGATCGTCCGGGATGTGAGCCCAGTGGAGCCCATCCCGAGACACTTGCCTTGCTGTGACCTTAAACTTGACACTCTTACTCTTACTATAGTACCATAGACGCCGGAACCCGTTTTGAGCCCAACTTTCGTTGTCCCAAACCTTGCGCTTATAATCTTGCAGATTCTTAATTGTAACTCCACCTTCGTGGCAAGCACACACCATGTATACACTAAAATCATGGGTTGACTTATTCATATAATTTGTAGCTTTATGTCTCAAGTTCTCCCTGAAACAAGAATCACCTTAATCGGAGTCATATACTCAAGATACACTCTAAAAACCTAAGAGAGTTCATACCCGAAACATGCCCTCTTAACTGACCTTTCACTTGTTTTATAACAAACTTTCTCAATTTAACTCCAATTGATACCGGATTTTATGGAGTGAAAGATATGTGTCTTATAAATCCAATGGTTCAAGCCTCACCTCATTTGGAGGTCGTATGAGGGAAATATGCCCAAAACAATGGACCATGCTCACTTTCGAAATCGAATCGAAACTCTTTTGGCGCGATTGCTATAACTTTTAATCTATAACTCCAAATGTTTTCGTTCTTTCACCATATGAAAGTAGACATCAAGATATACAACTCTTATGAAGACTACAAAGGCTGATTCTATCTCCTACATTCTACAGCGTCCTATTTTTCCATCGTTTGATTTCTATCATCTGGTTTTCTATCGTCTGATTTCTATCATCTGCTTTCCTTCCTTCTGCTTTTCTGTAAGGATCATATCTTTTGACTCCGAACTCCAAATTTAGCAAACGATACACCCTTGGAAAACTCTAAACTCCTACTACAATCTTCATGAAGACTCATTGATCTAATTCATACCCGAAGAGGGTCTAATATTGAGTAAATCTTGTCAAATTTAGAAAATTTGACAGCACATCCCCCTTAAAATGCAACTACCCAATTTTCAATTCTAAGACTTCCACCTGCATAAAACTCATCATACAACCTCATATAACATGATTAAACCCTAAGGTATCTTCAAACACCATTCGAAGCAACAGCCACACTCTTAATCATCTATCATATCCAGGCTATACAATGATGCAATTGTACATTCACAACCATACTCAAGTCCATATTGCATTAATCATCATACATAAGAGTTTTACAATTTCATTGGCATTTCCTAGCTAAATTCCAAAACCTATAACAATATCTCATTTACCTTATTCCATTGCTCATATGAATTACAATTATACATTTACATAACCAAACTTCAAATACACAATAAAACAAGCACAATCTCTCTTGATCCACTTCCTCTTGATTTCTTGCTAAAACACCGAAATTGGGAAAATAAGGGGGTGAGCTTGGGAGCCTGAAGGTTCTATGCTTATAACCAAATAATGAACAAAACAGTTTTAGAAGTCCATTTCGTATTAATTTCCTTTAGATCATAAAACATTGTCTTCTTCAAAACTCTTGTCATTTTCTTGAAATCACAAATCATTCATTTTTCAAAGGTTCATGAAATCATAAACTAAAAGCTCTTGTCATTTTCTTGAAATCACAAATCATTCTTTTTTTTTCAAATGTTCATAAAACCATAGACTAAGAGCTCTTGTCATTTTCTTGAAATCACAAATCATTCATTTTTTTTTTCAAAAGTTCATGAAATCATGAATGCAATTCAACTTGTCACAATTCACATCATATAACACATATCACCTAACACATCATAATGGTTTGGCAAGTCCACAATTCTTGGCAACCATATAGTCTCATTTAATGAGCCTATATGGGCAAATCTTTAGGAGTCCGTATCTTGGATCATCCTATGCCACAATCGGGCAGCCGGGCGAATGCTTCTTCATGGTCATCGTGCACGAGACGTTTCTTGGGTGGACTTAACCTAACCCACTTAACATATAATCATGACTTGAAACTTGATTGCCCTATGGTAAAAATCTTGTAAATCTTGTTTTGCATAAATCATGCAAATTTTCATAAATCATTTCATGATCATAAAGCATTTCATATGCAATGCATCATCATTCCTCAACAAAATCACATTCACATAACAAATCATCAATCATCCAATCCACATGACATTTTCAAATCATTCATACCATGATACATCAATTATAGCAATTTCTCAAGGCATTCAAAAACAATGAATTTGAAAACATTTTATATTCTTAATTTCTTTGAAAATTATGTCAATGGCCCATTATTTAACTATAAACATAAAACCTACCTTATAATTCCTTGCTTGAAAACCTTGTTCCATGGCCTTCCTTGCTTTCCATTCCTCTTGCCTCTCACCATTTTCCTCAAAATCAACACAATTCTCAAATCAAAAGACATCCAAAATGCAACAAATCCTAAGGACACAAATCATGAAATTTATCTTGGAATCACAATACCCATTCCATTCTTAGTCTTCCTCAACCATAACCCAACTAAAATCTCATACTTAAACATAAGGCTTACCTTAAACTTCCACTAACCAAGTGATGACTTGGTTCAAAATGAAGCTCTAGTGATTTCCCACATTTTTTCCTCTTGCACTTTCTTCAAATTCCCTCTTGATCTTTTGGAAAATCCAACCCTAACCAAAGCATTCTTCTTTTTTTTCTCCTCCTTCTCTCCTCTTCCACGAAACCACTCTCCTCTCCTCTAAAATTTTCAGATTCCTCTCTTCTTCCCTACAACTCACTTATTTTTCTTCTTTATACTCCTTACACACTCACTTAAGCCCAAAGGCCCATTTGCCTACTCCTTTCTTCTCTTTTCTTCTTTTCCTACCTCATTAAACTACTCAAGCCCACTTCTTCATTTAAGCCCAATTCCTTCCCTCTTCATTTTGTTTCCATTCTTTTCCTTTTGCATTTAACTCCTACTACTCAAGCCCAAGTCCACTTCATTTTATTCCTTCCTTCTTATTTTCCTACTACAACTTAAGCCCATTTCATTTATATCCTCTCTTCTTTATTCATTTCATTTGGACCCAAAGCCCAATTTATTCTTCCTTCTTTCTTCTCATCCTACTAAATCACTTAAGTTAAAAAACCATTTCTTCTTCTTTTCATTTGATTTAGGCCCATTATTCTCTTAGGCCCAATTAAACTCTAAACTCGTAAATTCAACTAACACATTTAATTGTATTAATTCATGCCACCTAACTCATTACTCTCTTTTAATCCTCTTCTTTTTATATCACCACTTAAGCCCAACTTGGGTCCAAGGCCCATTTAACCCTTAATACATTTACAACATTCATAACACCTTAATACACTTAATCCATGTCATATAGTCTTAGTCTAATCAACATGTTAATCAAATTTCCTTAACATGCTAATTTAGTCCACAAAATACAATAATTGAATTCCATTAAATCATGCCACCTAATTTCATGACACCTTACCTTAAGCATATTAACATGTCAATTAATTCCCCATTAATCCATCTCGTATTTAAACAATATCTTCCATTTCATTTCAATTTCAAGAATTCTTAACTTCTTTTCTCATGAATAATCATTCAAAAATCCTTATTTAATAATCCTAGCTTACCAAAAAGATTCGGGGTCCAATAGGCAGGGTCTGTTGGTACTGCCTGGGACAGTCTTCCACCACTGGTAAGCTGGGGCCTGTAGAAGAGAGACAGCATAATCAAAACGCTCATCCGGATCACAGTCCATCTGGTCGAAGACTCTCTCAGTCCTCTCCAACCATCCCTCAGCCTCAGCGGGGTCTATACTGCCATAAAAGTCCATAACCCTCTGCTTACGCAGTCTGTCATACCTCCTCTCCCATCTCACGAGAACTCTAGGAGGCCTCTCCTCGAAACGAGGTACCGATGACTCCCTACTAGCTCCGACTGATCCTTGGTCAGCTGGTTGATCAATCTGATCACCAAGAACGGATGACCTATAATAAAACAAGAATTCTGATCAATTTCTGCTTTTCTCATTGTTATTCAAGCCTAAATATACAACTAGTCCCAACAGATGCCAAACCATGCTCTGATACCACTAAATGTAGCACCCCCTTACCGTAGGGTATACACCGGAACGCCCGTAGGTCGTCCTGATACATATCCTACAATAAGGGAGAACTACGTTCGGTCACTTCATTACTCTCCTGGCATTGCATGAATAAAACCACAATATAATATCACAAAAATTTTGAAACTGAAATTTTTTTCTCTTGTCGCTCCAACAAAGCAGAAAATTTATATATCTATCAGTCTTTCACTGTCTATAAACATTACTCCAAACGAAACTGGTATAAAAATATAACTAGGTCATCCCCAAAAATCCCAGCTGACCGACCTGTGTGTCATAACTTCTCTTGCCAACACGATCAACACGGCAGGAAAAATCTCTCTGGAGCTAGGAGTCTACTCTCTCGATCTTGAAAATATAATTTACAATTTTGGGTGAGTTTGCGAACTCAACGAGAAACCATCATCGATGGTTCACTCAATTCATGCATTGCGCAAGTAATGTATAGATTATCACAATAGCACACTCAGAAGATCACATAGCAATTTACAGCTTATTCCACGATAGTATATTCAGAAAAATTACAAAGTAGTATCACATAAATGCAAGACCTTTTTGTCTCTTTCCCAATTCAAGACTCAATCAAATGCATAATACATTCATTTTCCCATTTTATTTTAGTGTTGTGACTGAGCGCCTGTAATGTCCCAATCTGGGCGCATTAATCAGTGAGCCTGTGGCTCTAAATTGTCCCAAAATGAGCGCATTAAATCGTTGAGCATATAGCTCTGAACTGTCCCTTTTCGGGCTCATTAATCGTTGAGCATATAGCTCTGTACTGTCCCTTTTCGGGCTCATTAATCGTTGAGCATATAGCTCTGAACTGTCCCTTTTCAGGCTCATTAATCGTTGAGCATATAGCTCTCAGTGGCAGCTCTAGTCACAACTGTTATCAATTAATCATGCATAGAATTCATTCGTTGCAATTTTACATTAGCACTTATCAATCAAACCCAATTTATCTCAATCAAACGGAAATTCACAATTTTGCACATTAACTCACAGTCAAAATTTTACACATTGCAAACACGATCATTTTACAGTTTCAGGCAATTACACTTCTATGTTAAAACTCCCAATTCCTCGGACCTTAGGTCTAAAATTTCAGTCATAACAGTTCACACATACCCACCATTATTCTCCACAGAATTCTAAGTGCAGAACATTAAACAATCAAGGAATGAGGAACCAACTAGGTTACTCATCTGCAACTTCTGAGCTACTGCCTGGAAGTCCCAGCAAGGTCCGAAGAATGACGTTCCAACAGTGCCTCTATATTAGTTAAAGCAATCCCATATTACTAAATGTACAATCAGAAAGATCCAAAAATGCACATGTCGCAAGTACAAGATGTACAATGCATGTTCGTGACATTCCTAGCGCTAATTCCTCATTTTTTTCCTTTCTTTTGTCTCGAAACCAACTTTTCATACCATAAACACTATAACATTAGACAAAACCCTTAAATTCTCAATAAAGACCCCAAGGCCAATGTTACTATTCACTAGATCAATTTCACCCACTGTAGACTCCAAAAGCATTTACTTTATTTCAGAAACCTCAAAATTATACTCCATATATCATACAACAACCCTTAGGTCGAAATAAAAAAGTATACTCTACTTTCATTCAAAATTTGAGATCTTAAAAACCTGAATTTAAACTTTCTTTCCTCACATCAATTGTATACCTCTATCTCTAATGTATAACGAATCGAAAATCACTTCATTTGGAGGTCTACCCCATCAGTTATGACCCAAAAACTAAAACACATCAATTCAGAAAAACAGGTCTCGCCGCGACGTCCTGGAGTTGCTCGTCGTGGCGTCAGAAGAAAGCTCGTCGTGGCGCACCCCTATAAGCTCGTCGCGGCGAGGCTCCTCGCGCACGCCGCGACCTGACCTTCTTCTCCGTCCCTCTTTTCACCTTTTCTCTTCCAAATCTCAGTCATAACTCAAACTTAACTACCACAATTGTTGGACCCCGATTTTTAAGTGAAAATAAGAAATATTCAAAAGTGGATGAGTTGATTGAAATTAAGTTGAAAAATCAAGAAATAAAGAGAGAAAGTGTGAAAATATGAAAAATTGTAAAAAGTTTGACTTTTTGCCCATTGAGGGTTGACTTTTGATTTAGACAAAATTTGAGAAAATGGTCTACATGAAACTTGTAGATTATGTTAAGAGCTTTTTGTAGTCATAAAGTTTGCAATTTTTCGAAATCAGGAGTGAATGTTATGATCAGTCAAAGTTTAAGTGTGTTATCGGTTGACTTATGTTATGACTAAAGCTTTGACTGGAAAATTTATCTAGTTAGATGTAAATTGAGCATTGAAGTTCTTCATGAAAGTTGAAGGTGACTTTCTAATCTTCGCATCGATATAAAATAAGACATGATTGGACTTTGGAGTTGAAAGATACAAATTTTCAAAGTTGAGTCTTTGTTTAAGGATATATTAATTTGGACAAAATCTTTGACTAGAAAAGTGATCAGTTTAGAGACATAATTAATTTTTGATTTCTCATGAAAAGTTGTAGAGCTTCCTTCAAGCTTTCCGTAGAGACCTATTTTGTCACATTTGGAGTTCGGGATTAAGAGTTATTAAGGTTGGAAGATTCAGATTTAAAAAAAAAATAAATTAAATTTGGTCCAGGCGCTCTCTCGCGAGGGCGAGCCCTCGAGCGTTTCGCCCTGCGAACGCCCTTGCGAGGGCGAGCGCTCGCCCGGGGCCAGCGTCTCGCCCTGCGAGCCCGTCCCGCAACGACGTCGTTTCTTCCTCCTTCACGTGACGTTGTTTCGGTTTCCCTTTCCAGTGCGCTGCCATTTCCCCTCTGTGTGGCGTCGTTTTGTTTTGCGCTTTCCCCTTCTGCGACGTCGTTTTGAGTTTCTTCTGAATTTGCTTTTCTCTTCCTCATCCGACCCTTGCTCAATATTTTGCTTATATCTTTTTTTTCCGACATCGGATTGACTCGATTCTTAAAGCGTTGGATTCCTAAGACAATGAATTTCATTTTTATAGAAAATTTGTGAATTTTTGAGATTAAATTAAGGGTGATTAATTTAATCAAAGTGAGTCGGAAAATTTTCCGAACACAGTTCAGTATTTTGAGCAATTCGAGATCTGTAGAGATCCGATTGAAGTGATTCTTGAGGCGAAATAAAATTAAGACATAGGGCTACAAGTCATATGAAGAACGTAAATGTCAATTTTGCCCCTAAGACCTTTAAATTATAAATGGAAGTTCGAATTAGAGTGCAGTTTTTGGATTAGGAATATCTTAGAGTATTTTGAGCATAACTTTTGATCTGGGAATCGAAATGAGGCGATTATTATTTTGAATTAAACTAGATACATAAGGCTACAATTGTTATGAAGACATAGAATGTCAATTTTGGGATTAAGAATGTTAATTTCTGGATGGAAATAACGTGCTGGAAAATGTGTTAGAATATGAACAACCCGAAATGTTTTGCTCATAACTTTTGATGTAGTGCTCCGAATTGGATGATTCTTGTGACATTATGAAATTAAGACATAGAGAAACATTTCTCTAGAAGGAAGTTTTGACAAATTCCTTCAAATTGATAGTGCGAATCAGATCCGTAAGTAAGCATGACTAAAAGTAAATGTTAAGGGCAATTTGGTCTTTTTAGTCATCATTTAAATGACATGGCATTATATAAAGTATAAGGATGTCGTGTGGGGAAGGAAGAAACATGATTTTAGTGGAAAGAAGAAGAAAATAAGAAGAAGAAAGATGGAGAAGATTCGGCCATGGAGAAAGATGAGAGAGAAAGCTAAGTTTCGATTTTTCTACTTGACTCTTAGGGATTTTGAGGTTGTACCAAGAGAGAAAAAGATGGAGAAACACAAGAGCTTCCTTCCAAGCCAAGAAAAGTCAGATTTTAGTGAAGAATGAGGTAAGGTCGAAAATTTGATGTGTGTTTTTTTTATGAATTTTTGGTTTAGAATTGTGGAAAAGGACATGGGTTGGTGATTTATGAAGTAAATTGTGATGTATATGCTTTAGGTTGTGTTTAATTTTGGATGGAAAATTAATTAAGGTTTAGGCTTAATTTTGTATTAGAGGATTTTGTGAAATTTTGGTGTAAAATTATAGATGAGAATATGGGTTTGTGAAATATGAAATTAATTTTGAAGAAATTGTGATTTATGATATTGAATTTGTAAAAATTGGTTTAGGCCAATTTTGGAAATTGAGGTTTTTTAAAAATTGGAGATTTAGATAGCTTGAGTATGTGAGGAATTAATGTTTTCTAAGCTCAATTTGAGAAATTAAGTTAAATATGATATTGAATTTGAGTGAATCGGTTTAGGTCAAATTTAGAATTTGGGGATTTTAGAAATTGGTGATTTAAATATCTTGGAATTAGTATGAATTGATGAATTATGACATCAATTTTAAGGATTAAGTTATTTATGAGATTGAATTTTGATGAAATTGGTTTAGGGAAATTTTAATTGGAAGGAAGAAAGAAGAAATGGCTAAATTGGAGCTTGGATCAAGTTTCTGACATTAATTCGAGGTAGGTAGCTTATTTATATTTTGATCTATAAGCTCAATACGAATTTTCGAAAATAAAAGAAAGACAAAATTTAGATTGTTGATAAATTATTGTTTTTGTAAATGTTTGAAATTATGATTTCTGAATGTTTTCTGAAAAATTATTATAAGCTTAAATTCATTGTTTTAAATGATTTGATAAATTGATAGAAATTTCGTAAGTGCATTTGTTGTATCGCATTGATAAATTATGCAAATTGTTGGAAATTATTGATTGATTGAATTAATTGAATTCTATGAATTATGTAAATTGTGAGTTTGTTGTGTTTGATGAAATAAAATTTTGCAAAGTGCCTTGAGCAATGCGAGTTTACATTTTAAACTTATGTATTAAGTGGGTTTGGTTAGGTCATCGTGAGTCGATTGTCTTGTCTCTATTTATTTATAACCTTCTCTCGCCTGCATTAGTGGCATGGAGCTCCGTTGGACTTCCTTCACGGCTACTTTGGACCATGATGCCGAAAGTGTAGTGCGTTACACCGCACGATATGGATCGCTATGTGGAATGTGCGATGTCTGCATTCGGACCAAACCAGACCATTTTGATATGTTACGTGTTTTTGATTTGTTTCTGTGTGCTGCATTCATGTTTAAAATTTGAGAAATGAAAAAGTGAAATTTATTATGAAAAGTTTGAAAAATATTGAAAGGTTTGAGGAAAATGTTTAAAAGGTTGTAAAGTTTGAAAAATAAGCCTTTTGGCAAAAAATTTATGAAAAATGATTTCTGCTTATTTTTCAATTTATAAATGTGTTATCCACTGAGCTGTGTAACTCACCCCCCTTTCATCCCCATCTCCAGGTTTCGTGCAGGAGATCGGATGAAAGAAAGTAAATACCTTTGTTCGTTTTTGTTCAGAGTGTATCTTATGCATTTGGGCTGGGAATGCCATTAAACTGTGTTGTGTAAGTCATTATGAGAATGTTTTATGAGTTCTGGACATGTGTATTTAAGAAAGTTATGGAAGAGATTTGAGTATAACGTATTCGATTTCTGAAATTGTGTCATTTATGAATGGTTAATTAGATTGAATTGTCATTTATGAATGATGGGGATTGTATATTGATTATAAATATAATGATTGTGATTTGGATATAGATAATGAGATTGTTGTGTTGACTAATTGAGAATTATGGAAGTATTAGGTATAGACGTGTGTTTTGTTGGTGTTTGGATTCCGGACGGGAGAGTCCGATGATTCTGAGCTGTGTTTGGGATTATAGAAGTGTTTTTGAACCTTTGCAGGTTTTGAGTTAGGATAAATGCAGTCGTTATGCTGTCGAATTTTCGTTAGAAAATAAATTGGAAAAGAAGAAAAATAAGATTTAGATGCTTAAAAGATGGAATTAGCGATTTATATGATTATTACAAAATTCGTTATGATATGAGAAATTGATTGAGGAAAATTTCCAAGAAAAAGGAAATCAGATTTGATTAATGAGTATAGAAAAGAAAAGAAAAAAAAATTATACCGGATTTAGATAGTCTAGGTTTCCAACGCGATTCAGTGTATGTGTTCAGATGTCGGTTCCGCCTTTTGCTTCGTATCTGTTTGGTACTTTGGTTTTGTTCGTGTCTCCTTTATTTCGATTTGTTCGATTCAGATCCGCTTTGTTAAGTGTTTGCTCCGCTTTCGTATATCCGATTCGATATATTTTCGCTTTGATATCCGATTTGCTTTCGGTTCCGCTTGTTGTTGCGCTTTGTGTTTTTGCCTTCGCTTTGGTTTGTTCTTCGCTTTTCGCATTTGTTTCCATATTCGTGTTCCGTTTTTCGGTTGGGATCCGGTTCTCGGATCGGATCCCAACAACAATCTTCCACAATTAATACCCTAAATGCATCTAACCAACAATTAAACAATATAAAAGCAATTTACTTACCAGCTCAAGTTTTCAACTCTTTAAAACTCCCGAAATTTCTCCAACTCTTTACACCAACCAAAACCTACGGCCCTCTCTAAAAATTTCACAAATCTGCATCATCTCTAAGGTTTTTGGCTAGCTTTGCATAAGGAAAATGAAGTAAGCAAATGGCCAACGAAGGATCTTGTAAAGAGGAGGAAACAAGGATCATCAAAGGAAAAAGAAAAAAGACAAGCCCTAAGTTGGAGGAAGAATTTTCAGCCAAAGTGATTTAGTAACTTTCTAAAGAGGATGTGGAAAACCTAAGGCATTTAGTGATCTAACAAGCCTTCAACCCTAAAAACTTATCACTTGTCATTTCCTCAAACAAAATTAAAGTTCTTCCTCTTTTCCAAATCATTTCTAGTCCAAGTTGTCCCCAAATTTCAATGGTTCTACATTTTTATTCCTAAAATCATATATCTAATTTTCTCATTACCATTGGACAGTTATTATAGTACTATAAAGTAATTCAGTCCGTCACTTAGAAAATTCTCCAGTCCGGACTTTTTCTCCCAAAATTTCCAGAAAATTCTAAGGGTCACTAACAACTGAGAATTACTCCTAGAACATTTCCAATTCATCTTTTCAAACACAATTATCTCATAATTCACAAAACAAAACATATTCACACATAAATGCCAGAAAATGTCACGAATGCATATGCCTATATGTGCATGTGCAAAATGTCCCATTCCTCTAAAATTAGAGGCCAAAAGTAAGAGCAAAACCAATTATGAAATCTAAACTCCTAGCACGTCCCAAATTACCAATTTGCCCTTCCCATCGGTGATGGGATGTTACATATGAGCTCCGAAAATGGACTCATTTTGTTCATAGTGAAAACTTTGATTTCTCCATTTCGTACCCATGGGACCTCTCGAGCCATTTGGTTGTGCATCGCATCTTTGAATTGTTAAGTATGATGTATTTGAATGATTTGCTTAATGAATAAAGTATATGTTATGTGTTATGTATTAACTGATTAATTATGAGTTTTGAGCTAAATTGGTGAATGATTGAATTGTTAGATATATAAATACATATGCTTGAATTTGTGGTAATTGCCGATGATTATAAATATATTAGCCACTGAGCATTGTAGCTCAACCCAATATTTTTCCACACCTCAGGTGCAGAACGAGAGGCTTAGCAATCCTTTCAAGGCATCGGAAACTTCAAGATAGTTAGAGACTTTTTTAACTAAGTTAGTTCAATCATTCTTGGTTAACTTTATAAGCATATCAAACATTGAGCATCCAATGTATTTTGTGCTTTGTGTTAAGTCTTTGATGTAATGTTGATATGTAATTAAAGCTATGTATGAACTTCGTTTTGATTTAGAAATGAATGAAGAATTGAAGAAGTTTCCAATGTGTATGTGTTTATTTATCTTGTAGTTGTACATTTCCTATTTCAAGTCTTTCATAGGTGTAGAAATCGTGTTTTGACTTCAGGAGAAAAACTGGATTAATCTGGGTGGAATTAGACAAAGTTGTCTTCTTGGAAGTTGTAGATTATCTTTCTATCTTTTCAATGTTATATAGTATGAAATAATTGGATATCGGAGTTGAGAGATATGATTATTAGAAGTTTATGATGTTGCATAGGGTGGACTTTCGGGACAGCTGCCTTATTTCGAAATTTTAACCCTTATAGAGGAAAAAAAATTAAGGTCTTCATGGAAGTTATAGGCTATAAGTCCTCTTCGAAACGGTCTTTGAATGACCTTAATCCGATATTTGTAGTGAAAGTTATGTCCATTTTACCAATACAAATGTCCACGGTTGAGAATAGTCTATAGTATTTTAGGTATAACTCTGGGAATAATGAACCAAATTGCACTAACTTTATTTTGTTTGAAACTTAATACATATAAAAACATTTGTATAGAAGAACATATTGTCTAAAAACCTCAGTTTCTTGGTCAGAATGTCCATATAAGACTTATCCAAAATCTTGTCCTGTGAAAACAGTTGTTTGGAGGTTTTGGGCCACTTATCCCATAATTGTGGGAATTGCTTAGGAAGGTGAAAAAAATGGGATTTTGTGCAATTGATGAACTATATAAGGTTAATATAATTTATTTCGTATAATAGGACTTAAATGGACTTGTTTAAGGTGTGTTATGAACTTAAATTGGTATTTAATTTAATTGAGATGATAATATAAAGAATGTATGGTTTAATAATGATGAATACAATATTGAATTGCTTAATGTTTTCATGAATGAATGAGTTCCAAAGGCTTATGTATTATGAATTGGATATGGATGTTCGTGAATTAGGAATCTCTGCAATGATATTGTGTTAGTTTCCGGACCATCAAATGTCCGAGGAGTTTGATATTTAAGATTATGTTCAAAGTGTTTTTTATTTGTGCGAATACACATAATTTGTGATGACTCAATACTTCTGTTGACGCATTAATGTACAAATTTATAATTTTATTACATATTAGTTTGTTTGGAAATCAATGAATATGTTAACTTGTTTGGAAATCAATGAATATGTTAACTTGAACGAAATGGAATAAAGTGTTATGTGTTGCAATATGTTCCTCACATGAGAATTCTAAAATGAACCTGTTTTATTTTAAAACTGTTAAGTCCTAGTTGTGGATAAATAGACATGCCTTGTGACACCTCGGTGCCTTCTGTTACTGACATTTCAGTGTCTCCTATTATTGAGACATGAGTCTCTCATATTCTGTGATATCGATCATGGTATCTCCTGTATCAGTCCCATTACCCACTTTCGTATAAAGGATTAACATATTAACTTGTTTTGTATTCTATTATATGCTTAGTTTTGATATAAATAAGCTTTGATCTAAAACATCTGAGCTCTATTCTAAAATAAACAAATTCTGTTTTGTTACAAACAAGTTTTGTTCTGATATTCGAATATTCAGCTTTGAAGTTGGTGAATTTTATTCTAAAACAAAAGTGTAACCTATTCTGATATGTTATATTTTGTTCTAAGATTCATGATATTTTGGTTCAGTTTGATAATGGATAAGTAAACACTGTTTATAATCTGATGTGATTTTGAATATGTAATGTTTGGATGACAGTTTGAAACAAGTGTCAGCTTATATTATGTTTAGTTTATTTCCCACTAAGCTTTATGCTTAGCACGGTGGTTTGCCCCGTGTAGGTTCAGATAAGAGGGTTTGAAGACTAGGACAATAACAATTGCAGTGGCCAACGAAGAATATGTTTTATTTTGGGAATGTATGTTTGAGTTGTATGTAATAATATGAGACATGATGTATTTTGTTAAAAGTTCGTAAATATTATAATGTAGAGTGTATTTGAACTTAAGATGTGTACTGTTTGGTTTAAGGGTTTGTAATGTAATAACTTTAATTTAGGATGGTATTGTAATTGAAGCATGTATTTGGATAAATTCAGTGTGCTAGTTAAATTTTGTTTAACATCGAATATGGAAAAGTAATGATTGGTTGTTTCGAATTCTAGCAATGCTTTATATTGTTTTGATATGTTTAAGTCTTGTCTTAGGTAACATCCAAATATCCTTCCAAGGGGTATATGGGTGTTACTGAAGGCAATCACCCTTAGAAGGAGAAAGGAATTACAAGTAGATAGCAAGATCTAAAGTAAAGAGGAGGACCACGAGATGAGTCAAGAAAAGGCTAAAGACATGGGGCATCTTCCAAAAGTTGAAGAATTTCATCCCACCATCCCATATCCAGCAAAGTTAAAGAAAGATTGCATGGATGAGTAATTTGGTAAATTCCTTGAACTATTCAAACAACTTTATATTAAATTACCTTTAATTGAAGCACTTGTGTAGATGCCTAAATATGAATTTTTTTTAAGGAGCTACTACTGTCTAACAAGAGGAAGTTAGAGGAAGTAGCAATTGTGAGACTAGGAAGTTAGAGATATTAGCAATTGTAAGACTAACTGAGGAATGCTCAGTGATCTTATAAAACAAGTTACCATAAAAGCTTAAAGATTTAGGAAGTTTTATTATCCCTTATTTTATTAGTAATTTTTCAGTAGAAAAGGGTTTAGCTGATTTAAGAGCTAGCATTAATTTGATTCCCTATAAATTATTTAAGAAACTGGGATTAGGAGAACCTAAACCAACTAAGATGAATATTCAATTGGCTGATAGATTTGTTAAATATCCTAGGGGTATCATTGAGGATGTACTAGTAAAATTTGATAGGTTCATCTTCCCATTTGATTTTATAATACTAGATATGGATGAAGATATAGATTTACCTTTGATTCTAGTCAATCCGTTTTAGCTACAATTAGAGCCATTATTGATGTTAGTGATGGAAAACTAGTTATTAGGGTGGGAGAAGGAAAGGTCACTTTTAAGATATTTGATTCCATAAGACATACCCTTCAGTGCATCTACAACTTTAGATATTATGCATGAAATTATGTATAAAGATGTTCAAGAGTTATAAATGATTCAGGATGAGGATAAAAAAAAAGGCCAATAAGCCTCTTATAAGAAAGAAAGAGTTCAAGGGGATAGACAGAAGTATAGAGATGAGGTAGAAACCCTCCATTGAAGAACCACTAGAGTTGGAGCTTAAGCAAATTCCTAATCACTTAAAGTATGCATTTTTTAAGAAGGATTCCAAATTTCCAATGATTATTGCGTCAACTCTAAAGATGAATCAAAAGGAAAAGTTGTTAAAGTATGTGCTTAAGGAGCATAAAAGGGCTATTGCTTAGAAGATCTCTGATATTAGAGGGATCGACCCTTCCTTTTGTATGTTCAAGATTCTAGTGGAGGAGGAGTTCAAACCAGTGGTGCAACTTCAATGAAGGTTGAGTCCTAATATGAATGAAGTGGTAAAGAAAAAGGTAATTAACGTCCTAGATGTAAGAGTTGTCTACCCTATTTCTAATAATTTTTAGGTAAGTCTTATACAGGTTGTGTCAAAGAAAGGAGGAATGACGATTGTATCCAATGAAAAGAATGAGCTAATTCCTATGAGAACCATCACTAGATGGAAAGTATGAATAGACTATAGGAAGCTAAATGATGCAACCAAAAACAACCTCTTTACTTTACCTTTCATATATCAAATGTTGGAACAACTAGCTCGACATATGTACTAATGGTTCTTAGACGAACTTTTGGGCTACCTTTAAATCCAAATTATTCTAAAGGTTCAAAAAAAACAACACTCATATCTCCCTATGTATGCTCATTTATAGGCAGATTCCTTTTAGATTATGCAATGCACTTGCTACATTTCAGAGGTGCATGAAGACTATCTTTGATGATCTGGTCGAGGACATAATGGATGTATTTATGTATGACTTTTTTGTTTTTGGTAATTCACTTGATTTATGCCTCCATAATTTAGAAAAAGTGTTAAAGAGATGTGAGAAGACTAATATGGTGCTCAATTGAGAAAAATGTCACTTTATGGTATAAGAGGGTATTGTTTTAGGATATAAAATTTCCCACATGGGTATTGATATAGATAAAGCTAAAATTGAAGTTATAGAGAAACTAACACCCCTTTCCTCGATTAAGGCTATAAGAAGTTTTTTAGGATATACGAGCTTTTATAAAAGATTTATTAAGGACTTTTCTAAAATTTATATGTCTTTAACCAAGTTATTAGAGAAAGACATGCATTTTAGGTTTACTCAAGAATGTTTAGATGCTTTAACATTCTTAAAAAAAATGTTGAATAATGTAATATCTCATTTTTCCAAAATATGCTTAGGGTTTAACCCTAGATTAAATATTGCATACACATACATAACAATAACATTCATACACGAATTGATATTTGTGCACATTTTAATTTAGCATATGCACTCCATTGACTTATCCCGAGGTATGAAAATGTTAAGTGATCATGAAGTGAATTGTATTTTGTTATGTCTTGAATTTTTGGTATGTTCGAATTTCAATTAGTAAATTGGGATTAAATCTTATGGATTGAGAAATTGATAGATTAAAATGTATATTTAGACTAGGACAAATTCCAAGTGGTAGGATAAATTGATACATGAAAATTTTAGATGATTTAGCCTATAATTGAGTGACATTTGGCATAGTTAAATTGGTGACAAATGGACTAGTAATTAGTTGACAAACGGTAGTTGTGCTTAAGTGACAAATGGCCTACTATAAATGTGACATGTGGCAGCTTATATATAGGATAAATGGACTGCATGCAAAGGTGACAAATGCCAATGTACAAAGGAGACACCTAGCATCCAAGGTGTTACGTTTCTGCAGGAGTGATTTTTCCTTCTGCTTGTTTCTTCTTCTTTCTTCTTCTTATACCAACGAAACTCTCTTCCCCTTACGTCCCTGTATTTGTCTATGTTTGTGTCCAATTTTCTACTCCAATAATCCATGTTTTTACCCTTCACAAAATAGCTAAAGAGCCAGCTGATTGTTGTTGTTTTATCATAGCCGAAAGTCATCTAATCCCACATTGAATGTGTGATGTTCCACTTACTTGGAGTACTAGATTGGCTTGATTTTTTGAGCAGGAATTGGAGTTAAACATGTAAGTAAATGATTAGTGTTTATAGCATGTTATGATAGAGAATTGATGATGATGAATTAGGATGAATTACATATGATATTTGTAACATCCCACCCCCTCCTGGAAGGGTAAAATAGTAAAGTTGGCATATGATGAGATTAATTAGGAATAATTATTACTGTTCATGCATAATAGGATTGATACACAGTATCAATTGTGTATACGGAATTTCTGTATATGCATTCATGATAATTCCCGGTAATTGGGCCTAAAGCAATTTTATTGGGATTAACGTGGTTATGGGATTTGAAAAATTGTTCTGAGTGCGCTATTAAGCATATTTTTGTGGTAAAGAAAGTGTTTAAGTGACTGTCATAAGGAACCTTCGTGAAAGGAATGTTCTGATATTTAAATTATGGTATAAAATTGTTCTAATTGAGATTGTACGTATAGTGAAGAAGGATTGAAAAGCAATTAGGAATAATAATTGATTGATGAGACTTTTGTGGACAAAATTAAAAGTGAAATTGGGTCATAGCTCATACTGCTGAGATTATCTGCATTGTATGTACAGCAATGTAAAGAATTCCATATGAGTGAGATTTTAATTTGAGGTGAATCTAATTGCAATGTGAAGTGAATCGATCTCCAGTTATGATGTAAAACTGTTGAGGAATCTAGATTTGAAACGAAAATAAAAGAGTCCGTCTTGAGAGAGATACTAAAATAAAATGGAAAATTTTGGAGGTTTAAATATAGATGACAAGGTATTAACATATGTTGATAGGAATGATATGAAAGCAGTTGAGAAGAAAATGAAAAGAGAAGCGAATAGAGACAAGAGGGTCAACAAGGAAGCCGACAATGAGGTGATGTAGTGACACCTTCATAAAGAAATTGCAGATACACTAAGTGTGGACTCAATAAAAAGGGTAAAAGATGTATGGTAAAGTCAATAAGACCCTAATAGGGAATTATGCGAGGTAAGCAAATGGTAGTAGTTGTGATTAGAGATAGAATGTGTTTGGAATTGTGGAACAGTGAAAAGTAAAAAGAACGATAGGACTAATTGAGGAATCTGATACTGATGATATTCATACATTGGAAGAGTGGGTAGTGAGTATTGAACTGCGACAATATGTTGAACAAGTATGAAATAAATTGAACTGACTGTGATAAATGGTATTAGTGCCATTTTCATTATTGAAAGCCTTGGAGATTGTAGATTCCCATAAGCATACACTGTGTCAATTTGAGGAAAGAGACGGGTATAGATACGACAATGCTAGAATGAACAAACAATTCTGCCTACTACCCTTAACTAGTGAACAGATAATGCTGCAATGAACAGATCAATTACAGATATTGGGATTTTCAATGATTGTCAAGCAGATTATGGGTAATAGTGAGGTGTTCAAAAAAAAAATCGTCAAATGGCGAACCGGTTGATTTTCTACTGTTATTTGGTAATTAAACCCTTGTATATTTGGGAGGACCCATAAATGGATCCTTAAATATTGGTAGGACCGAAGTTAGAATGAAATTTTGCTTGGTCTTTGTTGATTTTTGTCAACAATTGGATTGGTTCTTTGACTTTCTTCATTCCTCCACAAATTGCCAAGTGTTTATGTCATTTAATGCCTTCATCTTTTAGATTTCGGTGACTTAAGTGGAAAGGGAGGCTTATTGTTTTATGGAACCGAAAATTGGGTGGCTAGATTCAATATATATCATAGTAGAAATTGTTGACTTTTCCTTTTACTTGGACAAATCATCTTTTGCCACCCATTGTCCTTCTTTTAATGTTTCATTATGCTTCCTTATCCTTCACTCTCGGATATGCCTTAAGGAAGAGATGAAGAGAAGAGTTTTAAATGCAAAATACTCCTCCTCCACGAAAACCTCTTTCACTTTGTCTCTCCATCAAACTTTTCATCTTTCTAAGCTAAAGTGTTATTTCCTCTAACCTTGAGAGATTCCCTTACATGCTTATGAACCTACACCTTCTTCTTCCTACATGAGGAGAACCATTCATAAGATTGAGAAATAAAGTAGTAGGAGAAGTTGGTGTTAGTTGAAGCAATTAAGAGGAAAAGCTTGACTTGGTAAGTTTTTGGTTTGGTTTTAAGCTTTCAATTATGCATTTAATAAATAAATTGGTTGTTAGATGCATTGATTGGTAAATATTGTTCATTCTCTATGATTCATGATGCATGAAGTCCATGAAACATGTGGGTTGAATTATTGGGTATGTTTGTGTAAGACATGGAAGAGGGTTAATGAATGAACAAGGTTTTGATTGGTTTTAGCTTGATTTTGGATTCATATTGATGATTAATTTTGCATGGAAAGGAAAGAGGTTAGTGCTGCCAATTCTTGGTAGGTATGTCTAGTGAATGTAGGAATGATTTAGGGACTAATTTTGTGTCCAATTGAGATGCTTATGGATGTAGGAAGGGTGTTGGAATGAAAAGAAGTGAATAGAAGTAAAGCTGGAAACTTGATATTTGACCTATTGCACTGATTTGACCATAACTCATTGTGTGGTTATGCAAATGAGGCAAGGTTTGTGGCCACTGAAACTTTGGAATGTTGGCTTCAATTTAGTGTGAAATAGGTGTTGTTAAATTTCAATGTTAGAAGGGTGAATTTTTAAATGGAAAGTTACTGTTCCATTGCCTATGAACAGTAACCGCAACCATGACATCTGAGTTTTGTTGATTTTTATGAATTAATTGAAATGGAATTAGGGAAAATGGTCTTCATGGAAGTTGTAGCATATTTGATTATCTTTCCATTGCTACTGATATTGCTATTTTTAGAATTGTGTATTGGGAGATATGAATTGATTACTAATGACTGGTTTTGAGCATTTTGGATGAAACCTAGTTTAAGTGTGATTTTGTGAGTTTACTGATTTGAGGCAATTTTAACATTTTATGTGGACTGAATTGGTGTGAGTGAGCTTCTGAAAAGTTGTAGAGGAAGAGATTATCTTGAAATTGATATTTGGTATGTAATTTTTAGAAGTCAGAATTGGGAGATATGATTTTTCAAAAACTGATCCTACATTAGGTTATGAATGGCTGATGATAACAGAAACTTCCATAACAATTTTAAAATTGTTAGAGATCGAATTGGATGTTGAGTGCTTCATGAAAATTGAAGTTTGAGATGTTATATTTTCAGGGATATAAAGTTCTGAATTTATTGACTTGTATACTGGAAGTTATGCCTCTTGTAAGGTTACTGCCCAAATTGAAGGATTGCAGGGACAGTAACATTAGATGAATTAATTGACTTGGTTTGCAATAGAATTTGATTTTGGGTTGTTCATGAAAGTTGTAGAGGACATTGTGAACTTATTGACCATATTTTTGTGGTAATTTATTACTAAGGAATCAGTGAGTTATGAAATTGTAAATGTACTGCCCTGTGTTGAGGGAAATTGTGAAGGCAGAAGGTTTGATGGATTATTTGAGACTCTTAAGGTTGGATTTGAATTTTTTGGTCTTCTTGAGAATCGTAGAGCTTTTCATAAGCTTTCCAATGAGGTATAGTGGGTATTTTCTGATTTGTGTGCTAAAAGTTAGAGTAGTTGGAAATTGGGATTTACATCGGAAAGAAGGAGGGCAAGGCATAAAGGTGCCTCATGAGTGCGACACGTCGCCTCGCGGAGGCGAGACAGACAGCGCCGTCTCATGAGGCGAGTTTCGCCTCATGGCGAGATGAAGGAGGCAGGTCGCGAGGCGGCGCCTCGCCCTCATGACGAGTGAAGGTGAAATCGCATGAGCGGCGTCTCGCCCCATGAGCGAGCGATATGGAAATTTTATTTTTAAATTTTATTTGGTATTAAATGGTACAATTGTTCTTTTGTCAATTTCTTTTCCGTCCGGCGTCCGATTGACCTGATTCCAGAGGCATCGGATTCGTTGAATATTTAATTTCATTTTCTGAAAAAGCGGAATTTTAGGCGGAATTTGGCGTAGCCCTATTGGCGGAACTTGTAAACCTTTGTTTTATTTAATTGGGGACCTATAGAGTCCGAATTGCCCACCGTCGGCGCCTATGGTTTCTAATTTTCATAGAATTTTATTATGGGAAAATATTGAGTTAGGACCGGAATTCATGAACATGCATATCTCATCAACATGAGCACAAATTTCATATTTAGTGACTCGTACTTTTTACGATTCATATAGAGGTCCAATTGGGCGTCGATTGGCCAAGCGTCCACGAGGTTTTCGACATTAGCTCGGAAGCAATAGGTGAGTAACCTAGTTGGTTTCTCAAATTTCTGGTTGTTTACATGCTCAGCGTGAATTACGTGCAAAAGTGAATTGAATGATCCTTTGTATGAATCTTGGCATGTAATGTATGGGATTGTATTATATGATTTCTTGTCTTGAATGATCTTGATATTGATAGATTGGGCTTTATAGCCACCGTCTTGAATTCTTTGCTATCTTGGGCTTTATAGCCATATCATTGATTCAACGATACTTTGGGCTTTATAGCCAAACACCGTACATTCTTGCATCTTGTCTTCGCATGCATAATTGCATGATCGGATAATGGGCGTGCCCAGTTGCTATTTTCTTGATAAGAGCTTGAGCTCTCATCTTGTCTTGGCAAGACCGCCACGAGCCCGAGGGAGAAAATCCTAACGCGTCCCCCGAACACCGGTGAGCACTTGGGCTGTCTTGAATAAGCGGAAAGAGTCTCATATGCATTGCATAAATGGTGATTACGTGACATGTCTTGCTTTTGTAATGGCATGAATTCTTGTGAATGTTTTAATGTTCTTGGATATGATTATTATTTGCTTATTGGTGTCGATGATTAATGTACTATCTTTATGCGCCATAGGCGTAATGCATGATTTGAGTGAACCATCGATGATGGTTTCTCATTGAGTTCATAAAACTCACCCAAAATTTGCATCTATTTTTGAGTCTGAAGAATACCCCGGTTGACAAGGAGTATATCTCTGTAGATGAGTAAAGGTTAGAGGTCGGGATCGGTTAGGTATGCGCATTAGTGTTTTAGTAAATTGTATTCGCAATCTTTGTATAACAAGGCATTGTATTTTCTTGAGCCATTGTGGTAGTAATATTTTCTTGCATTGGTGATTGTAATTATTCTTGGATGGTGTAATAAGCGAAGCAGGTTTATATTGAATACGGATTTTATTTACTTACTTGTTTGCCGTGTGAGCGTGGAGTTAATGGCTCCAAAAGAAAAGAAAAAAAGTGTATCTTGAATTTTAAATCGGTGATGTAATACGCCACTCTCGTGGGACACGGACTCGGATATCACCAACGATATCGGGTTCGGGTCTTACGGGTGTGGGGTGTTACAATATTGATGATTGATAATGTTGGAATATGTTAGCTGTAGTATTTTCACTAAACATGCATCGATATTTTGACCATAATTTGATTTGTAGACATCCAAATGGGATTATTTTAAGTTTAGATTAAACTAGAAGCATAGGGCTATATTTTTCATAAAGGAATAGAATTTGAATTTTGTTGTTAAGAGTTTTAAATTTAGCTTGAAGTTAAGTTTCTAGATTCTATCACTGTTTGAGAACAGTCGTATAACTTTCAAAATACTGAACCAAATTGTATGAAATTGGTGTCATTAGAAACTTAAGACATAAAGGAACAATTTTTTAGAAGAATGTTTTGCCTAAATTCTTCATTTTCCTTGTCAAAATAGCCATGTGAAATTGTCCCAAAAGTCTATTTTGAGAAGAACTGGAACGAAGCTTGAATAAGAGATAGTGCACGATCGTACACAAGCAGGATCATGACAGAAAAAGGTCATGAAGGGGTTGCACGATCGTGACAAAGGAGGATCAGTTGGAAGTGCACGATTAAATATTAAATAAAATTAAATAATTTGAAATATAATTGAAAAATAGTATCTTTATTTATCGAAGAATTTGAAGTTTAATTGAAAAAAGATTATTAAATAAAAATTAATTGATTTATTTTAGTTTATAAGAAATTATTAATTTACAAAAATCGAACAATTAATTAATAAATTGATCAGTTTTTAAGAACAAAAGTTATTAAACTAAATCGAACCAAAAATTCAAAAATCGAACCAAAAAATTAAATAATTTAAAATTTTTACGATTGAATCTTCCGATTTAGTTGAATTTTTTAATTATTATTTTAAATCGTTACACTTTTTGTGGATGGCATTGTAGCATTCTTTCGTTAGGGTAGCAAGTTGGTTGACAAACAAAAATTCGCAACCCAAAACGTTGTGTGAATGAATAGGCCATTATATGTGAAACATGCTAACCTTTTGTAGTTATACCTATAGTTTTTAAGGATACGCTTATATTGTGTATAAGTCGTACAACTCCTCTTCTTTGGAGCATATCAATGCAATGTTATGAATATCGTACCGAACTTGATATCGGATTAGGTTTTAGTACGGTATTGATTAAATCCGATAGTTATCTAGAAATGCAGATTTGGGTAATTTTTGTAAATTTATAAAATAATCCCTAAATTTTTTTAAAAATTACAAAATAGTTCATTATCATATTATACAGTTGTACAGTTTTAGTTTATATATATCTTTATTATATTCTAATTATTTCTATATATAATAATTATCTATATTATAATTATCTAAATATAATAATTTATTGTAAAATAATGAAAATAATTCAAAATTTTGAATTATTAATTATTTTCTATTTTATCAAATTTTGAATTATTTTTCTAAATTGTTGTTTTTCATATTCCATTTCATTTTACATTTAATTAGACACAATCACAATTTTAATTTAATATATAAAATTAATTTAATAATTATTAATAAATATAATTAAAGTTAAAATATATAAATTTAAAATAATTTTGATTTAATAATTAAAATATATAAAAATATTAGTTTATAAATAATAATTTTAAATTATTTATTTTAAAATAAAATATTAAAATAAATTTAAATAAAAATAATTTATTAGTAATAAAATAAAAATAATTTATTTTTAAGTTTTATTTAATTTATAATAATTATTAGTAATAAAATATTTATTATTATTTTAAAACTTTGAAAAAATGAGGATAAGAGGGAGGAAGGAAAATTTTAAAAATTTTACAAAAAAATCTTCCAATTTTTTAAAATTTCCGATACTGGTCGATATTTTAAATACCGATCAATACCAACTGATATTTAAATCCGATATTAAAACTCAATATACCGTATCCAGTATGTTATGTATCAACGCTTTATTCCCGTACTAATAATAGCACAATAAAGCTGCTAGTACGTTTCCATTTGTTTTTGTTTTTGTTTTTGTGCTTAAGTCTACTTGCTTCCACAAGTATATATACAAGGCGACTGTAAAAAATACTCGTCTTTGCAATCTTAGGCGCTGAGGCAAAACAATGATTCAAGGTGTCTTTAAGTGTTTAGAAGAGAAGAATTGTGAAGAAAGGATTCTTCATTAAGTCTATATACTAAGAGCGACCGGATGGACGACCACGCAATCCATCCCAGTCGTCCATTTAATCTAACGACTTACATTCTCTTTCTTACATTTATTGAAATATACCGCATAATCTTTTTACATTTATTGAAATATACGCAATCTTGACCCAAATATTTTGTCATTTTGTCTAGATATGCACGCAATGATCTTGAGCGGTTTGTCCTTGGCGCGCTTGTGATGACTATTTAAAAAGCGAAAGCGAAAATAGATCTCTGTCTTTGTTTTCCTCTCCGCCATTGCTTTCTGTGCTTTTTCCATTCTATTTGTGGTTGTCGTATTTGTTGTTGGTGTCGAGACAATCAGCAGCGTGGCGCCTAACCTGAGGTTGGCAGCTTGTGACTATTTAAAGAGCGAAAATAGACCGCCATTGCTTTCTGTGCTTTTCCATTCTATTTGTGGTTGTTGTATTTGTTGTTGGTGTATCGTCTCTGTTTGCAGTTGTTCTTTACTTGTAAATCTTCTTAAAGTTTTTTTGTTTTGTTGTGTGCGAGATGAGGAGATTTATCATAAATTGCAAATTGCTACTTCACCACCGCATCCTCTTTCTCATCTACTTTAATCTGAGCTATACGTTAACCTAGCATAAGGTTGTTCAATTCTTGAGTTTCGTTGTTGTTGCCGTCATTTGTTGTTGCTGTCCATTGTTGTTGTTAAATCACTGAGACTTGGATATAATGAGATTTATCGTGTTGTCATGTTGCCATGGGTAAGACAGATGGCTCGAATCTGAGAAGATGTTGTAACGCATCGTCGTAAATCTTCTTAAAGCTTTTTGTTTTGTTGTATACGGATGAGGAGATTTATCATAAATTGCAAAGCTGCTACTTCACCTGGCATCCTCTTTCTCATCTACTTTAATCTGAGCTAGCACGTTAACTAGCATAAGGTTGTTCGATTCTTGCGTCGAGATCTTGTTATCTCATCGTCTCGGTTTGCGGATGCTTTTTTGTTTTGGTGTGTCAGATGTTTCCCCACTTTCGTTGTTGTTGCTGTCCTTTGTTGTTGTTATTTCTGCAGACTTGGATATGACGAGATTTATCATGTTGCCATGGGTAAGACGGATGGCTCGAATCTGAAGATGTAGTCGAGACTTCTAAAAAAAGTCGTCAAACAAAGAAGGCCTAGTGCGAGTTGGATATAAGGAGATTTGTGATAAATTGTAAAGGCACTCTGTTGATTTATCATAATTTCAAAGCGCTACTTCATCACCGACATCCTCTTTCCTTGTACATCTCTTTTATCATGTCGAGAAAGGAACTCCTCTGCCAAAGCAGAGGTTCATCTACTAATGTGAAATAGGATGCGGAACAAAGAAGGCGTAGTGGAGATTTGGATATGAGTACATTCATCGTTAGTCTATGTTGATATAGCAGCTACTTGTGATGCAATAGGAAGATTGTTAATGTGTTCACCAAGATTTTCTTGTAGTCATAAAGTTTTAGAAGGCGTATTGCGAGATATGAATAATATAGTAGCTGCACATTTCGCCGTGCTATTTTTCAAGAATGTGATATATCGCTTTGTAAAGTTTTATGTTTTTACTTTCGCTTCTTAATTGGAGGTGATTTGCTTTACTTTGTTTTTCCATCGTCTACTTTTCATGCCATTTCAAGAATTGTGATATTAGATAACATAATAAGATAGCGCATATATCGCTCGTTCTAATTGAAAAGACAGACGAGGAAGAGAAAAACAGACGGAGTAGGCAAAGTAGATGAAGTAAAAAATAGATGGAGTTGAAAAAATTAACCAACTTATCAATATAGACGGAGATGAAAAAGTATCATGTTGCCATTTGAAGAATTGTAATATTAGATACCATAATATGGTAACTGTACATATCGCTTCATGCTAAAATAGTTGACCAAGTTATCAATATAGGCGGAGTTCAAAAGTAAGCGAAGTTAACAATACGCAGGGAGAATACAAAGGTCAGACGAAGACATAAAGACAGATGAAAAGCGGACGATCTGAACAAAAATGACGAAGCCTAAGCGGGCGAATCGGAAAAGCGGGCGCAAGTTCAATTTCCTTGTGATGAAGTGGCGGTATGACGAACTACATCAAAGTTCAACATGGTTAAATATATCATAAAATCAAAACGAAAGCCTAATATTTTAGGACAATAAATTCATTTTAGGTGAACTTGAAAGCGGCGAAGTGTGAAGAGTCGAAGTCAACGTATTATTTATGCTTTTGCATTCTCCGTCAGTTTTCTACTTAAATACATTATTATGCGGCGTCTCAAAAAGTAGACAAAGTTAACAATACACGGAGAATACAAAGGTCGACGAAGACATAAAGGCAGAAAAGCGGACGTCTGAACAAAAGCAGAACGAAGCCTAAGCGAGCGAATCGGAAAAGCGGGCGGAAGTTCAATTTCTTTGTGACGAAGTGACGGTATGACGAACTACATCAAAGCTCAACATGGTTAAATATATTATCAAATCAAAACGAAAGCCTAATATTTTAGGACAATAAATTCATATTTAGGTGAACTTGAAAAGCGCAGACGAAGTGTCAAGAGTCGAAGTCAGCGTATTATTTATCCTTTTGCATTCTCCGTCTGGTTTTCTACTTAAATACATTATTGTACTTATTCGCTTTTTCTTCGTCATTATTCATTAAAATCATATATCTCAAGTCATTTTGACTTAATATGCTTTTCAATAGTTTAGTGTGTTTTCTTCTTTTCATCATTATTTCGTTTGACTTAACAATGTCGTCCTTTTAAGTGCCTGATTTTCTCATCACGTAGATTGAGTTTTCAATTAATAGGTGCAATCTTCTAGCGCTATAATAATCTCAAACACTGCCAATAGCGTATTGCAGAAGTAGACCAGAGCAGAGATTGACGTTTCAATTCATACGTTAACGTATTGCAGAACTAACCAAACATGAGGACGCAAAAGAAGAAGAGGACGAATGTAGATTGGCGTTTCAATTCATACATGATAGATTTCTCACCTGCTACTCCTGACAGGTTGACCTTCTACAATTATTTTATCTTCTTTGGAAATTAGTGCGATTGCTTCCCTTGACTCTTCTTGCTGACAGGATGACCTTCTACAATCATTTTACTTTTTTCAAGAAGAAGATGACGTAAGTAGATTGCTTGAATCTTGAAAGAACCGCTTATTCAATTGAGTTTTGTGACTAACTCAAAATGATTCTTAATTCACGCGTGGTTTGTTTAGTGTACTTTTGCAGAACTTCGTCTCCTTTTGCTTTCGTCTCCTTTTGCTTTAAATGCGGTTTTGCTTCTATCGTTTGAATTCATAGGTGAGAGCCACGTAATTTTTACCAAACCAGGAGAGGTCGACGTTTCAATTCATAGGTGATAGATTTCTGACCTGCTACTCCTGACAGGTTGACCTTCTGCAATTATTTTCTCTTCTTTGGAAATTAGTGTCATTGCTTCCATTTACTGTTCTTCCTGACAGGTTGACCTTCTACAATCATTTTCTGTTTTTCGCAAGAAGAAGATGACTAGAACTGCTTTGGTATCCTGCTACTCCTGACAGGTTTACCTTCTACAATTATTTTCTCTTCTTTTTCCATTTTCTTTTCAACTTCCGTCTGCTTTTCAACTTCCGTCTTGTTTTCATCCTCTCCTTTTTCATCATTGTTTGTACTTCATCAAAATCAACGCTGCGAATAGCATATTGCAGAAGTAAACAGGAGAACAAAGATTGGCGTTTTCATTCATAGGTGAGGCGACATAATTTTTACCAAACGGAGCAGAGGTCGGCGTTTATATTCATAGGTGATAGATTTCGACTTGCTACTCTGACGAGTTGACTTTACGCAATTATTTTCTCTTCTTTGGAAATTAGTGTCATTGCTTCCATTTACTCTTCTTCCTCACGAGTTGAGCTTCTACAATCATTTTCATTTTTCGCAAGAAGAAGATGACTACAAGCGCAGTATCCTTTCCATCGTCTGTTTTGACTCCGCTATATGTATCTAAAAGCGAGCGATCTGAACAAAAACAGACGAAGCACAAAAGCAGACGAATCACAAAGGTTTTTGTAAAAAAGAAAGCTCAAATGTTTCCCATTTCTTGCATTAAGTCATGCAATTCTAATGTGTTTTCGAAAACGCACGGTTCGTTGAAACACAGTATCAATGGGTGCACATCTTCGTTAAACCATTAAGTGAAGAAGGGTTCAGGGAAATTAGACGAAATCTGAACATGGTTAAATATATCATAAAATCAAAACCGAAGGTGAATATTTTTTGGACAATTAATTCATATTTAGGTGAACTTGAAAAGCAGACGAAGTGCGAAGAGTCGAAGTCAACGTATTATTTATGCTTTTGCATTCTGCGTCTGTTTTTCTACTTCGTCTATTTTTGTACTTCGTTTGTTTTTCATCGTTTGTTATTTATTAAAATCATAAAACTCAAGTCATTTTGACTTAATATCCTTTTCAATAGGTTCCGTGTGTTTTTTTTCATCATTATTTCGTTTTGACTTAACAATCTCGTCCTTTTAAGTGCACAGATTTATTTTGTCGCGTAGATTGAGTTTTCAATTAGTAGATCGGAACAGAGATTGACGTTTCAATTCATACGTTAACGTATTGCAGAACTAACCAAACATGAGGACTGCAACTTGCGTCTACTTTTGCTTCTATCTGCTTTTCAACTTGCGTCTGCTTTTCATCCTCTCCTTTTTCATCATTGTTTGTACTTCATCAAAATCAACACTGCCAATAGCGTATTGCGAGTAAACACCGAACACGATTAGCGTCTTAACTCTTCTTCCTCACGGGTTGACCTTCTACAATCATTTCGTCTTCTTAGAAGCTTGGCTTTTGCATCCGTTTGTCAATCAATCATTCAAGGCCATTCCTTTGGCATCAAAATAACTTACAACCAAATTTGATCTACGCACATGATCAATGACACCTTTAACGCGTTCATATTATAACATCTTACTGTTTTCTGTCTTAACCCTTAAAGCAAATCTACCCTGACCATTTGAAACATTTTGTGCGAGCAAACTTTACTTTTCTCAAGTACCCTCTTCTTTTAGTGATCAAATTCTCCGTTCTAGATTACATTGCATTTATACTCCATTTCTTTAAGGCCCCGCTTATTCTTTCTTTGCATTCTTGAGTACTAAGGTATATATGCTTAGGTTAAATAAATTTATTACCTTTTTACTTTCTGATTGCATGTATACTCCATTTTTTCTAGGTCCTCTGCTTATTCTCTGCTGCATTCTTCGTGTAGTCAGGTATCTGTAGTTAAATGAAATAAATTTATTTTATAAATTCGCTATAGTTATTTAAATGGTTTATAATCATGTTTGTTGGATAAATTGTTTGTTAGAGCATAAACAGAATGTTTTTTTACATGTTTACTGTGATACGATTTATAATATATATTCAATTTTATTGTTTCTATATATATATCGATATAGCTATATAGATATATATATATATATATATATATATCAATGCATGTAGGCTGTATATATATATCGACAATTCATTTATGCGAACATCATGAATGGATAGATCAAAGACGTTCTTTTATGTCGATTCCTCGGTATTTACATATGGATAGAAATGCTAAAAGGCGTAAAAATATGCCGAAATGACAAATGAAAAAAACAAGAATTGTCATGACGGCGTGAGACAAAATCGAGCTGCAAAAACACAACTTCCACCTCATCTACACTTGAGAAAGAATTTCTCCTCAACGAAGGATTCTTTCATTAATATCGAACCTTCCACCATCGACTTTGGAGTCATGAACCCTCTTTTCATCAAATCGTGACCCTCAGTTGATATCCATCTTGATCGCATAAGTGAAGGTACCTTTTTTCACTATATTGAAACTATTTCCAACCAAACTATTCCACATAATGATAATGTCCTTTTATACGTTTCAAGGATAAATCATCGCACATTTCCTTCAACATTAAAATCATTGCGAATTTACGGTTGAACCTCAACGCCCCTTCTACTCCAGATTGTCAATATTGTACGCAAAACGATTTTACCTTGAACCTCCATCGTTTTGTTGCTCGTCTGGACAAATTTCTATTTTTGCCCCTCAGATGCCTTATGCTTTAAAGTGTTTGTTTCTAAATAGCGACGAAGAATCCGAACATTTGAGAAAGAATGTTCGTACATACAATAACAATCTAGCTTTCACTTCGTATGGAGCCAGATATGATCGTGACCTCACGAAAAACACAATGGGAGTTTATACATTCCGTGTTCAAGGACAAGTTTACCATTTCCTTGACAGTTTAGTGCCGACAAGCAATAAAGTATCTAGAGTCCAACTTTATTTCTTTGATACCGATGAAGAACTACAACAAAGGGTGAACAGTTCTGATAAACTTCGTGAAAGTACATTGAAGCTGATTATGACAATTCTTGAAGATAATCCTTATGCTAGGTTCTTTCGCCGTCTTAAAGATATTCCTTCCCTTGAAAATCAGCAAATTGTTCTCAGGTGTTATCCCGGTCTTGATCAGCGCGTTTACAATCTTCCTACTACATCACAAGTAGCTGCTATATGGATGGCGATGATGAACAAAGATGATAAATCTCCTCATATCCAAGTCTACGATCCACGCGGTCCCAAATTATAAATTCGATCTTATTATGCATGCTACGACCCGCTTCAATACCCAGTTCTGTTTCCACGGGGTGAATCAGGATGGTATCCTCGCATCTTGTGACTACTTTGTCTTCTTGCTCATTCGCAGTATATCGCTTCCTCTTACTTTTATTGCTCTCTTACTTGTAAATCTTCTTTCGACTTCTTTTTAGTCTGCATGATGTTTTCCGAGTTTATTTGTTCTTCTGTCCCTTACATTCTTTGTCGAAGGAATATAAATGTTCACCAACTCTTGTCTGCAGACTTGGATATGAGGAGATTTATCATGTTGCCGTCTGAAAATGATGGCTCAAATAAAGAAGGCGTCTTGGAGACTTGGATATGGCGAGATTTATCATGTCTATCATTCTCCACGTCCGTCGTCAATGTCCTGTGATCCAATAGGAAGATTGTAACAATCTTGATCTTTCTTGTGTTCATTCATAATGTGAATCATTTTTGGGTAACACTCTGAAGTGTCCTTGTCTATAAGGTACTTCATGAGGTTGTATCTCAACAGACTTGGATATGGACGAGATTTATCATGTTGAATCCTTGATCCTCTCAATTTCAATTAAGAGAGCTCCATGAGGATTGATAGAAGTTGTCCCGAGACATTCGAGGGGTAGATGTGGTGTATGGCAAATCCACTACTTGTGGTTGTGAAAAATTCTTGGAGAGATGTTCATCAACGGCACTAACTCAAGTATACTCGACTCCATCCAGAACTCCTAAAAGGAGACGAAAGAAGTAAAACAGACGGAGTTGAAAAGCACCTGAGCCTTAAAAGAGGGAAGCAAAAGGCATGATGTAAAAGTTGGCGAGCAAAAACATTATATTTTATTTTTTCACTAGGACTTGTGAAAACAAGAAGTTTGTTTTAATTAAGCGTTTTCGTTGCTTTTTTAAAAAAAAAAGGGAAATACACAAGGTACAACTTGTTTGATTGAAGTCTCAACTTCTATCGTCTTAAATAACACGATGTAATAATATTACAATTCTTCAAAGTACAATCTTCATTAACGTATTTACAATCTTCCTCATATCCAAGTCTGCAGTACGCATTCTTTATTTGCGGCATCCTTTTTTAGATTTGTCTCTCCTTAATGTCTCTCCTTTTCGCCAAGGTGTTGAAGAATTTCCATTAGATTATCATGCGATGTCGTCTCGTTTTCCTTAAATGCGCTTTTGTTTGCGTCTCGCTTTTGCTTAAATGCCTTTTGCTCCCGTCGCTTTTGCTTTAAATCGCTTTTCAACTGCTATCTCCTTTTCTTCTTTCGTCTGCTTTTCAATAGCTTCCCTCTCTTTTCTGCGTCTGTTTTTCATCGTCTGCTGTCTCATCATTATTTCTACTTCAACGATCCAAAAGTCTAGCGTATCTGTACACAACCTACAGAAATACCTTATAGACAAGGACACTTCAGAGTGTTACCCAAAACCGATTCACATTATGAATGACTACAAGAAAGATAAACAATTATCATCGATGTCGTCTCGTTTTGCTTGCCTCTCCTTTTGCTTGCGTCTACTTTTCCTTTAAATGCGCTTTTGCTTCGTCTTCTTTTCAACCGCCATCTCCTTTTCACAATCTTCATTAACGATTTACAATCTTCCTCATATCCAAGTCTGCAGATCGCATTCTTTATTCATGCATCCTTTTTAGATTTGTCTCTCCTTAATGTCTCTCCTTTTCGCCAAGGTGTTGAAGAATTTTCATTAGATTATCATGCGATGTCGTCTCGTTTTCCTTGCATCTGCTTTTGCTTGCGTCTGCTTTTGCTTTCGTCTTCTTTTGCTTCCGTCTGCTTTTCAACTGCTATCTCCTTTTCTTCTTTCGCTCGCTTTTCAATAGCTTCCTCTCTTTTCTGCTCTCATTTTTCATCGCTCACGCCTCATCATTATTTCTACTTCAACGATCCAAAAGTCTAGCGTATCTGTACACAACCTACAGAAGTACCTTATAGACAAGGACACTTAGGAGTGTTACCCAAAAGTCTGCGTCTGTTTTTCAATTTTTGCTGTCTCATCATTATTTCTACTTCAACGATACAAAACTCTAGCATAAGAACCCGTAGTCGGACTTCGATATCAGGACATTTATCATAAATTGCAAAGTCGCTACTTAACCACCGCATCCTCTTTCCTTGTACAAACATTTTCTCGTATCAGAAAGTAACTCCTCTGCTCCACAGATCAGTCAACAGATGAACCCTGTTTGTCATTTTTTTCGCCAACTATGAAGATTTTCCATTAGATTATCTATCGATATAACAACCGCTTTTGCTTTCGTCTACTTTTGAACTTCCGTCGGTTTTTCTTCTTTAAATGCCTTTTCAACCTCTTACTACTTCAACTCATTTTGCTTCTTTCGACTTGCTCTTATACTTCTTCATTTAAAGCAGTTCAATTGATGTCATTTCAACTCGGTTAAATTTGATTACCAATTTCTATGTCTTCTTGAGTATACCAATCGACTAATCCTTCTTGAAAACATTTAACCCCACTTGTAATCGCTATAATAATGTCAAATACTACCAATAACGTATTAGTAAGTAAACATAGATTCACGTTTCAATTGATCGTTGAGCTATGTTTTTGCTATATGTAGGAAAATCATTTGAGTATCGCCTTATTTAATATCACGCATAAATACATCCCATTCTCCATTCCACAAAGATAACAATAGTCAAGGTTACTTCTTCTATTTCATCAAACAAAAACGACCAGTTCGCGAAATATAATTCGAGAAGCTGCGAAGTTATGCGGATCCCAGAGAAACATTAAAGCAGTTGAAGAGTGTTACGAGAAACTTGACAAGCTATCTGAAAAATTCATGGCACCCAAACGAGAGGAGATAATCACAAATCTCCTTCAAACTGGAACAAATAAAGGCGTTCCGTGGCAGAGGCACCCAAACGTAAAGCACATAATCGTAAATCTTGCTCGAGCTTTGAAACAAATAAAGACGTTTCCATGGCGGCTAAACCTCTATTAACTATTTTGACTTATGTCATCTTATTTTGACTCGCTTCTTCTTAGTTTCTATCGTTTCATGTTTTACTTTCCGTAGTTGAAGTTTTTATAGTGTGGTGAACTATGTATTTCGGGATTTTAATATATGTTGTACTCGGTGTTTATGTCTTCTGGTTTGTATTCTTTCTTTGAATTTATGTGTTCCTATCATTCTTCTGTTTTATTAAGTAAGAATGTTGGCTAATGAATGTGAAAAATGTTGCTTTAGGAATTATGGAATTTACGCAAGATTTATCATCTGATATCGGTCGGATGAATATAACGTACTGACGATAATTATATAAACTAGTCGAATGATAAAGATGGCCAACGATCTCAAAAAAGTAAACTTCGACACTACGAAATTTTTTGAAACTCACATTATAAAACTTATAGATTAACGTATCTTTATATTGCAGATTTCAATAGTACACATGTAAAGTATTTTTATCTTATCTGAGAAAATGTCATTTCATCTTAGTTCTTCTTCATATTAAATTTTGCCCTATTTAAAAATTCACTGGACACTTTCACTGCGCATTTGCGCAGTGTTAACCTGCTAGTTTTCCAATAAGATCACACTTACAAGCACACACTACCAAGTGGTTTGAATTTTGACCAGCGTTTGACTGATCCTCCAGAGACTTATTTTACTTCAAGCATAAAATCAATTAGTCAAAACCTGATGACTTCTTAGACAAAGCCAATAACTTTAGATTGCTATTCAACGAAGACAGTTCCATTTTCGCAATCCATTATACAGGGCTTCGATAAATTGAAACGAGCAAACGCTGTAAATTCTTATCGGTATATCTCAACCCAATCAATGAAAATCACTTCATACTGTTTATCACTTGGAGGATGCCAGCAATACTTCTTATGTTTCGATCACAGAAAACAAACTAAAAAGTTGAATATTTATACATAGTACAACAAATACATTTGTCGTTACTATTTTGTATTCTGTACAAATATACCTATAAAGCTGGATGATACCCAAGATTGACGTTGGTATCTACCCTTTGTGCCACTCTCCTAAAGTTCCACTCATGACAGAACTCAAGGGCTAGCCTAAGTGCTGTTCCAAGTCCAAGCACAACAATAACACCTGCAAATGCCATGCCATCAACATTCATAAGCATATTCTCCATTTAGACAAAAGTATTGGCATAAGATTTCCAAACTACAACGAGAGTTCAAAACTTACCAATAATTATGTTCACAGGTAATGCAGAAACACCAAGTGTAATCGATATTAGCACATCCAACAGAAGACCTCCGATAAGAATCGAAAATGCAACCCAAAGAGGACTAAAGCAACCCTGATTTTCAAATGTTCACCAAATAAGAATCTTCCAACAAGTACAAGCATAGCATAGTAAATTGGACATGGTAACCTGCTCACCCGTTCATGATCTCGTTGTCTAAAGGTTGGGTCAGTCCTCCAAACCAAGTAGCTTGTTTGCTGCAAAAGTACACGTGACATAAATTAATAACCATCCAAGTCTATATTTGAGATCAAATTCTAACCAGCATTATAACCCTTTGCTTTATTAGAAATGTCACTGTCATGAAAAAACACTGATTGTGCACAAACAAAAAGTATAATGGAATAAAAACCCTGGTATTTGCAGACTGTATTATACAAACTCTGCATTTTTACCATGTTTAGATAACTCTGCTCGTCAGTAATTTTACAAAATACAAGTAAGATACTTCCGAAAAATTTCTAGCCTTGTGAAAAAGATAATGCTCATGCTCCATGGACAATGTTGTCAAGTTAGAAGGAAAACGAACAAAACCACCACACAACCAGAATTGAGTGTGCTTTACATCCAAAATCCTACCCACACAAACTTAAATTTAGGCATGATATCAACTTATTCAGTTAGACACAGAGTCCTTACACTACGCTGTGACTCTGGAGCTGGCACATTCATGGCTACCTCTCTGCATTATAGAATTGAATGACATTAAAAATTTCTCCAAAACTTTGTCAACTCCATAAAATTAAAGATATAAATGGATGACTTACTGGCATATTTCGCATTTGTTTGATCCTCTTGTACCAAACCAAGTGTCTATACATGAACGATGAGCTTTTGCAAGACCACCTTTACATTTGCATCCAAGATCAATAAGAACTTCTTCCTTTTCCTGCTGACAAACCCTAAAGAGATGTACAAAAGGATCTAAATTATTCCAACAATGAAAGACTATATAAGCGAATAGCTTTTGGTTGTTGGTCCAATTTGCATTCCTTAAAGAGTTTTGGAAGTCACTGTCTAGGCACAACTCTCCTTCTAACTCCGTTTCCATCCATATAACAGTCCAAAAGAATGCAAAATATGTTAAAATTATTAGATTTCTTATCTGTATAAACAATTTTGAGTTTGCTTCACAAATGTATATGCATATCATGCAAGAAACAATTTCACAATATAGAGAATTCCGTAAATAAGAAAAAGGAATTTCCAACAGATTTCACTATCTTTGCCATAAAAAGCCCAATTCTATACGCAACAAGGATTAAAGACAAAGAACATAGCGAGCTTAATCATTGTCATGATCACCAACGCCAAGCAGAAAATCTAAAAGTAATATAACCCAGTTACAGAACACCAATTATTTTGCTCACCAGACAATATAAGACAGTTACGAACAATTATTGTCTGCCGACATAGTTGATTCAGCCCCAATCTAGCCACAACCCCTTGCTCTAAGATTCGTGTGTACCCCATATTTAAAAAATTGGGACAGTGTATGTACAGAAGAATTACATACCTGCATTGTTCATGCGCGCTAGGAATCCTTGACAAATCGCCCTTTATAGGGGAAGGCAAGTCTGACAAATCTGGTTTAGTGGAGGGCATTTGGGTTGAAGGAGACTCTCCATCAGAGACAACAATTATAACCATTGTTGGATTAGGATCTTCGGTTGTAGACTTCCCTGTCATGTTCTCGGTTTTGGTCGACAAATCTGGTTTAGTGGAGGATACTTGAGTTGCAGGAGGGTCTCCATCAGAGACAACATTTATAAACATTGTTGGATTAGGTTCTTGGGTTCTAGAGTTCCCTATCAACTCCTCGCTTTTGGTCTCCTTGGGCGACAAAGGGGAGCTGTCTTGCTTCTCAAGGTGGAGTCCGTCATCGGAGCCGCGACCATTAGGAGCGGTTTCAGGAACAGAAATTGAGCCCTCATTCTGCATCTAGATTATGAAACTCTCCATAAGAAGACAACAAGAAGAAGAAGTAAAACTAAATCACAGCAAAACCCTAAAGCAGAGAGGATCCCATCAAGTCATTAGTCAAAAAGCACATCATTTTGAAGTGGGTATTGCTGGAAACTGAGGATTTAATCACCATGAATCCAAAACAAGTTGAGCAGAGCAGATGTAAGAAATTGTGAAGCAAAAAACTAAGTATATAAAGAAAAAGCATGAAACAAAGTAGAGAAATCGAAGAAAACAACTTAAAAGGGGAGTTAATTCCTTGTTATTGAAACAAAAAACTTACTTTACGAGTGATGTGTTAATTGGGAAGAAGAGGCGGCTGATTAAAAGAGGGGAAGGCCAACAACTGTAGAACACGATATTTAATTTAAAGACTTGGACCAGAAATTAAGAAAGATGAAGAGAGGAGTTGACAATCTTATTACTGCAAACTAACAAATAGCGATTTCATAATAAAACTTCCCCTTTGAGTTTAGTGCAAATTAAAATAAAAACCTAAGATTTTCTTTTGAATGCTGACAGCTACATGTAAACTTACTAATGTCATTCCTCGTAGTCTTAGAGACTTGTCTCCTAATTGACTAATTGTGTCCCTCAAATTGCAAACATTCAAATCCATTCCCAAAATTAAGAATCGTTTTGCAGTGATAAAGCATCTAACTTTTTAACCCAATACGGGAAATCCAATCCTAATGCTGAATGGAAGGCAACATCTTACCATAGTTTTATGTCCATAACTGCATAGATATGTAATCATTCTCTGGACACATCCATTCTAATTTTCATAAACGGAAATTCTATAACTTTAGTTTAATTTTCTTTAGTAAAAATGCAGAGAAGTTAGATTAGTCTTTTGTCTTTAGATTTTGTTAACGGAGATCTTAATGGATAAAAGAAAATTAGTTTCCTTATAGTTTAGAAAACTCCTAAATATTTATCCATTTTATAGTTTCTTATTTTTCAAATAAATATGTTCTTTTAAACTTTAATTAGAAATAATACACGTAATATAAATCCCATATATGAATCAATTAAAACTCCCTAACCTAATTTTTAAACTTGAAACAAACTAATTAAACTTGAGTCGGGTTTGTTTAAGAGTTAAGTTCTATTATCATGTCAATGAAATTCGATTAGTCCACGTACGACATTCACATCATGTGTTATTTTTAATAAATATCTAAAAGATTGAGCTCTTTAAGAAAATTTAAAACTAGAAAGTTTTTCTTTTTAAGAATTTTAAAGATTAGATAATTTTTAAAACTTTTAACTATTACCCTTATCATAACTATTTGAATTAAAAGTAAACCTTAACTTTTATTGCTATAAGAAAGTAACTAATTCAACTTATCAAATTTGTTGATGGCTACTTTACTACTGAAAAGGAACATACACGTTTAATTGTGTCTATTAAATTGAAAGTATAGTCCTCATTTAGTATGTTATGATAATAAATTATATATTTGTTAATTTGTTAATTTCAATGAATATGAAAGCAAACATGTGATGTGATGTTTTAAAACATGAGATTTCAAACAAAGTACTTGGTATAAAACTATGAAATTATTATATGAAAGTAAATGGTTTATATTTTAGTAACTTTGTCATTAATTATAACAAGCATAACTCTTATAGTGAAAATTCTTTTCCTTGCTAGTTCTCCTAAATCTTGGCCATGACTTCTTTATGATTCCTAATTCCTGAGACTTGGAAAGTCTCGTGAGTCTAAGCTTAAGATCCATTCAAACCACAGGCAAAGTCCTTGTTGCAAGAAGATTATGGAAGTTATTGATTGATAAAGAAAACTTATAGGTGCAATGCATGCACATGCTTCATTTAAAAGACCAAAGCCTCTGGGAATTCAAACCTAATATCAATATCTAATGGACATTTCATAACATACTTAACTTAAAGGAATTGATTTGTTAAAAGTCAATACCATAATTGGTAATGCTAACAAAACCTAGATTTTGTTTGACAACTAGAGTGACTATGGTCTCTTTTACAAGCTCCCTAGAATTTTTCATCTATGGTACATGTCAAAACTTAATGCAAAGGTCAAGAAGTTGATAAAAGTTGATGAATAGAACATCATATTCAGAGGGCTTAAATGCTGGCAACAAGCTTTGTCAATTACAATCTAAGGCAAAATATGGAGGACAGAGTTTTATGGACCTAGCACTCCTTAAGTACATTCACTAATAAGACAACTTTGGAGCTATTCCTTCAACTTTCTCATGAGGTTTCTTAGCATAGACTAATTTAGTCTAAAGGAAACACCTCAAAGCTAGAATTTATAATGTGGCTAGTCATTTTGGGCAAGCTAAGAACATTAGATAAAGTATGAATTGTATAAAGGTAGCTAAGTGATCAATATAAGATTCATTATCCTAAAGTGATTAGGGAGAATACTATATTATTCTTTATTAGTATTGATTCAGGAAATCCTTAGTCCAGATGGAATGACATTTTAAAAATAGTTTTCAAATGTCATTAACAGAAAAATTACTAATGGCAGATAACTAACTTGATTGGATTTGAATATAGTAGACATTAATTCCATGTTCTATATCTATTCGGAATATTATTTGACAAAAGGATTAATTTCAAGCATCCTGGTTTAAAGACTAAAAAAGTAATTAGATCCCTTACCAATAAGACACAAGGTGCATATATAAAGGGCAGGAACATTAAAGACAATGTGTTACTTACTCAAGAACTATTACATGCATACCAAAGGAGGGGTACAGGCAAATTGTGTCATGAAAATATATTTCAGAAAGGGTTTTAACTCAATAAACTAAGACTTCCTATTCCACTCATTAGAGGCTTTTGGAACCACAACAAGGTTCTTGAATACCGTAAAACAATATGTAACCACTACTTTATATAGTGTAATGGTGAATAGGGAGCAAAAATAATGGTTCCAAGTTTAAAAGGGGGTGAAAAAAGGTTTCCCTTTATCATGTACCTCTTCACAATCTATATGGAAGCATTGTTGAAATTAACAACTTCCAACATCCAAAGGAATCTAACATTCAATTATCATAAGAAACATGAGAAGCTAAAGGTATTCAATTTCATATTTGTTGATGACTTACCGATGCTTAGTAAAGCAGACCTAGAATTAGTCTCCATAACATTGAATTCCATTAAAAAATTTAGCAAGCTACGAAGAATTGAAGTAAAAAATGATAAAAGATTCATTATGCTATCCAAAGATGTTGAGAGCCTCGCACAACAATTCATTGCCTTAATTGACTTTAAATTCTAGATGCCTCCTTTCAACTACTTAGGAGTTCCAATTACCACTGGTAGACCTTCTTATAAAGATTATAAAGAGATATTTAAGATGATTGAGAAAAATGATCAATCAATGGAGGAATAAGAACATGTCTTATGTTGGAAGATTGCAGCTTATAAAATCCATTTTGTGCAACATGCATACCTACTAGCTATAACATCTAGTCCTTAAAGGAAATTTCAATGGAATGGGGATGGAAATAAGAATTTAAGTTCTAAGGTTGCATAGACGAAGATGTGCAAGTCACTACTTTAAGGGGGACTTGGAATTAAATCCATTCAAACCTTTAGTAAAACTTTCCTTTTCAAGAGAGTTTTGAAATGGCTCACTGACATGGAAAATCTCTGTTCCAAGTGGATGCATATATACCGCTTAGAGGAGAATAGCTTTGAAGTTTCAAGAAAAACCAAAACATCTCCTAGACTTTCCACCAATTTCTACAGCTCAATAGCGGTCTTTTTAGGAAGGTCAACCACCTCATAAGGAATAGAAAACAAGTTAACTTATGGTATGAAAATTAAAGTGAAGTAGGCCCATTATATTTAAGGCCTAATATCTTCAAACTCAAGCACATTAGTATATTGGCTACAAAGTATTTAAATGCTTAAAGGATGCACTACCTAGTTTTATAACTAGAAGGAAAGTAGAAGATAAGATCATCTGGATTAGAAATAAAAACAAGACATATATAAACAAGTCTGCCTCCAAACTCTTTAAATAGAAATCTCCTAAAGCACCCTATAAAAAAAAAGTGGTATGGTTTCAAGGCCATAGTCTAAGATCAACATTCAAAATATGGTTCACTATGCACAATAGATTAAGTAATGCAGATAGGTTAAAAGCAACTTAAACATCAATAAGCAATCAAATCTATACAGCATGGCACTAGAAACTAGGGATTATATCTACAGTCAATGTTCATTTACAAGTGATATATTGAGAATTATACAAAGAATTTGCAACTACTTATATGGGAAAACAACCTAGAATAACATAATTACTTGAATCTAACATCATTTCCTAAAGACAATATGCTACTATTAAAACTAACTTTGAGCACAAATATGATAAGAAAGGAACTTAAGAAAAACTCAAGGGAAGCATACTGATCCAGATGCAATCAAATCAAATATCATATACAAGATCAAAGAGCAATTTTGGATCAATTTTGATAACAATAATTTCTCCAAAATTGCTGCAACTAGATACTACTTAGGCTAAACCAAGGCTTACCACTTCATTATAAAATGTTTTGCTTTTTCAACAGTTTTTCTAGTTTAACTTAGCTATCAATGGGATTTAATTAAATCCCTTAATTCGATTTTGGTAAGGTTATGCCTCCCATTTTTTTAATACAATTTTTTAATTTATAAAAATTATATGTAAAAAAATTAGACAAAACCATTTTGACATTCCTAATATTTGAGTAATTGTGATGGGTTACTAGATATATGGATATAAAATGTTTAATTAGAGATTTAAAGATAAATTAAACGTTTTTATTTTAAATGATATAGAATGTTTAATTAGAGAATTAAGAGGTGGTGAGTCTTAAATACATTGGGAGATTCAAAATTTACCTTTGAACTAGATGAGGGATTTCCTTCTTTTCCCAGCTTCTTCTCAATTTCCTTTTTGTTGGCCATCTTATATGGGGCCCTCCTACAACCTTCAAGCTTCCTACCACTCCTTAAGATCATCACGTTAACATTCTTTAGTTTTACCTTTGGTTAAGATGGTAATTGTTCTTCACTTTGAGATTCTAATCGATTGATAGCAACTTCCATTTAACTCATTTGGTTCTCCAAATTTTAAATGTTAGGCCTTGCCTCTTAAAATTAAGATCTTATCTCCTACTAAAATTATTTCACATCTTACTGTAATCATAAAGTATTAGTAGTCAGATACTTAATCATATTCTCTAATGAGATACTTGAGTTAGAGGTTAAGCTTATGGTTTTGGGTTGAAAGTATTGTGTATCCTGTAGCCTATGTGGGAATTATTTTTGTTGCCTATTCTCTCCATAACTCAGGTTCAAGTGATTTCTCCAATATAGGTTATAAGTTTAGGAATATAGATTTGCATTATTGGGAAAAGAAAGTTACCGTAGTATTGAAATATTCATATTTCCCTCTTATGGAGTTAATCACCCATCTGTCAGATGGTTTTCATTGACATATATCCCATAAACTTTCACTTGTGTTTAACCTATAATAATATATCAATAACAATATATTAGTTCATATAAACAATGTTATGTGAATTTTTTTAGCTCATTTACTTTATCAACATCGTTGCGAATGCCAAATTATTGTCTGTTTGTTGCCATAAGCTTGATTAAGGTCTTTACCTCCTTGACAGTCTTTTCACCCAATGCTCCACCACTTATTGCTTCTATCCAAATCCTACACATCAAAAATTTTCCTTCTTAAAAATATTGAATAAGGAGTTGTTTTGATATAATGAAATGAAAGTATCTAGTACATAACTTTTTAAAGCTCTCCTAGTACTTGTAAAGGGATTGTCCATAATGTTGCTTTATACCATAAATTTTTTTCCTTATGCTTACTATCTTTGAAGCTGGAAAATACTTCTCCAAACATAGCCTTTTCATTTCAATCCATGTGTTTAACACTCCCTAATAAATCAAAAGGCCAATCGTTTGTCACATTTTTAATGAGCATGGAAAAGCTCTTAACATAAATTGTTCTTCTGTTGCCCATGTAGGTTTCATACTAAGACAAATCACATTAAGCTCCTTAAGATGTTTATAGGCATCCTCTTTTTCAAGATCATCAAAATTAGGCAAAAGATGTATAAAACTAGACTTAAGCTCAAAAGTAATATGCTCAGCAAAATTTAGGAAAGAAATACCTATAAGTCTTTGGGTCTTAGTATGGGGCAGCTTGTAGGAAAATCCCGGGAGGAACATCACATGTTCCAGTAGCGGAAACAAAAAATTTTATTCCCGAGACCTTCCCGAAACCCAGGATCCCGGTGTCGGTATGAAAACTCAAACCTGAATAGCCAATAGAGACTATCTCTAAAGGTATCCACGCAGAGATCGAAAACCTAACAGGACAAACCCTTTTGACCCAGAATAGCTAGAACAGAATAAAGCCTGCTAGAGCTTACCTCGTCTCAAGAGCTTGAGATTCACGCTGGCCTTGCCTTGAGAAGAGAAGTAACGATGATGATGAAGAAAGAAGACTTGAAAAATCACCTTTCAAACTTTCCTTACAACTTAAGGAAACTCTTTCTTCAAACCCTAAAGGGTATCATCTACGACCATCACCACCAAGCCACCTTATAAGTATTTTTAACCTTTAAAATACTTCCATAAGCTAGGACAAATGGTGACTTAATGGCCTTTCATTTAATTAATGATTAAAGTATAAGGTTTGACTTTTCAAACCATTATCTCTTACCTTCTCCCAAAACCAACGTGCAAGGTGGCTATATATATAATAATTAATTAATTAATTACTTAATTAATTAATTAGAATATAATTGCTAAGGTCCATCCAACTGGGTCGGTCTACGGCTTATCAAGGCCCCCGTCTTTGAAAAACTCTAAACCTTTCTTAGCAATATTGATGTCGCGATCTCATCGGGACATATCCCAATCTCATCGGGATCCATTTAATCCGAATGCTCTTCATAATTGGAACTCTGTCCAATTACTATTTTACAGATTCTCTGAGTCACTCTTATGCGTGTGACCCTTTAGGTTCCCGGTTATTTTGGCCACTTAGATTAACAATTAATCTAAGCAAGTCATGAGCGGTATCTAGCAACACATCATGACCCCCAATTGACCGGAAAGTAATCGGTTTGATGAATTCATCACGAACTAGATCACGAACCCTTCCATAGACAATTACCGTGCAATTCATCCTTTCAACATCCTATACCCCACTTGGTTATGAGTATGGCCAATATGTCAACTCTTACTAGACTAAGTCTAGCCCAAGTGAAATTAGTTCCTGTCTGAGGACTCATTACTTTATATGTCCATGAAGACACTCTTCATGACATAGTCATGCTCTGGCCAGAGACTTAAAGTAATGATCCTGACAAGAGGCCAGGGTATCTCTTCTGTTCTCACAGAAGTGATGAATCCTTTATTGGCTACTCAATTACCTTCGAATACCTCAAACTGTACCCAAGCACCATCCTATGAGTAACCTTTGGAAGGCCACAAGGAATGGAGTGAAAGTACAGGATCAGTATCCAAGATATCCTTGAGTACCTCAAGTCTAAGAATACTTGCACCATTGCTATGATGAGATTATCACTGACATTAAATCCATGTGATGATCTCATGGCAGGTCATCCAATGAACTTACTACCACTAGTAAGCATCCATATGTCAACTCTAAATATCTCATATTTACGTTTCGAGATCCACCGCTGATCCAATCAAGGAGTATGACATATGTTAATCTGTCCGGATTAATGATGTCCGGTCTCATTAATCCTATGACTAGGAGAATTTAGATCTCGACATAATTACACATGATAGGAATCCCGTAGTATGATCACATCATAATTTCCTTCATGCTATGTCATATATCATGGGCTTCATTAATTTGATTAAAGATCAATATCAATTCATAAAGAACATCAAATAAATGAAACATGCCTTTCTTTATTTATTCATAAAGTCTGTACATGACTATGAACAAAAAGCGCTAAAGGGGATTGCCTTTAGGGCACTACTCTAACAATCTCCCACTTGACCTAAAGCCAATCGCCTTGGTATCTAATACCATAAGCGAGTACATGAGAATCAAAATTCTTCTGTGACAATGGCTTCGTCAACGGATCAGCAATGTTTTGCTCTGTGGGAATCCTCTCGATCGCGACATCACCTCTAGCAATGATCTCTCGAATCAGATGATATCTGCGGAGTACGTGTTTAGATAGTTGGTGAGACCTCGGTTCTTTTGCCTGAGCAATAGCCCCATTGTTGTCACAATACAACTGTATGGGTCCATCACAGCTAGGAACCACACCAAGTTCGAAATGAACTTCGATCCAAACAACTTCCTTTGCCGCCTCGATGCAAAGAATGTACTCGCCTCGATCGTCGAATCGTGATCGTCTCTTGTTTGAAACTCTTCCAACCGACCGCCCGCCGCTTAGCGTGAAAACATAACTCGACGGGATCCGAGTCATCCTTGTCGATTGGAGGCGGCATCCGTATGCTCGCTCACTGGAGATTTCCATCTCCATATATCAAGAAAACATCCTTAGTCCTTCGCAAGTACTTGAGGATATTCTTGACAGCTACCCAGTGACCCTCACCAGGATCCGATTAGTATCTGCTCGTGACACTCAGAGCATACGATACATCGGGCCTCCTACATAACATAGCATACATGATCGATCCTACTGCAGATGCATACGGGATCTGATCCATGCTAATCCTCTCATCTTGTGTCTTAGGACACATAGATTTCGAGAGTGTTATCCCATGAGTAATGGGAAGAAACCCTCTCATGGATTGCTCCATGCTAAACCTCTTTAGCATCTTGTCTATGTATGATGATTGTGAAAGACCAAGCAACCTTTTTTATCTATCTCTATAAATCTTTATCCAGAGGATATAAGTTGCTTCACCAAGGTCTTTCATCGCAAATTGCTTGGACAACCAAATTTTAACTGATTGCATCAATGAGACATCGTTTCCGAGTAACAGTATGTCATCTACATACAACACAAGGAAAACGATTGTAGTCCCATTAACCTTCTTGTATACACAGTATTCATCCGGATTTTGTGAGAAACCAAACTCTTTGATTGACTCATCAAAACGGATGTTCCAACTCCTGGATGCTTGCTTCAATCCATAGATGGATTTCTGAAGCTTGCATACCTTTTCGCCATCTCTGGAAGTGAAGTCCTCTGGTTGTGTCATGTACACATCCTCGGCCAGATTTCCGTTAAGGAAAGCTGTCTTCACATCCATTTGTCATATCTCATAATCATAATGAGCGGTAATGGCTAGGAGTATCCGAATGGATTTGAGCATTGCTACGGGGCTGAAGGTCTCGTCATAGTCAACTCCTTGTCTTTGACGAAATCCTTTGGCCACAAGCCTTGCTTTGTAGGTAATCACATTACCATCCATGTCGGTTTTCTTCTTGAAAACCCATTTGCACCCTATAGGTTTTATCCTTGGTGCATCAACCAAAGTCCATACTTGGTTTATGTACATGGAATCCATTTCGCTTTCATGGCACAAAGCCATTTTTGGACTCGAACTTTTGAACCTCTTCATAGGTAGCAGCTCATCCTCTTCTATGAGCAATACGTCATTCTGCTCACTTACGAAATCCATATCTCTCGGGAACAAGGCGCATCCTACTTGACCCACGAGCTTCGTGTGTCACGAAGGTTGAATGTTACTTCATCCGAATGAGTGACAGTCTCGAGTTCAGCGATTGATCAGCACTTGTTTGAGCATCTTGAACTTCTTCAAGTTCGACTTTGCTCCCCCGTCTTCTTGAGAAGAAACTCTTTCTCTAAAGATAGCATGCTTCAAACAAACACCTTTTGTTCCTCAAGAAGGTAGAATTGATATCCCATGGTCTCTTTAGGATATCCTACAAACAAACACTTGTCGACTTTGCTTCAAGCTTATCTCGATCAATCCGCTTCACATAAGCGGGACAACCCCATACTTTCGGATGAGAAAGATAAGGTTTTCGTTAGTCCACATCTCATATGGAGTAACATCAACTGCCTTAGAGGGAACTCTGCTTAACAAGTAAACAATTGTCTCTAAAGCGATACCCCAAAACGATTTTGGTAACTTTGCGAAACCCATCATTGATCGTACCATGTCCAACAAGGTTCGATTTCTCCTTTCAATCACACCATTGTGCTGCGGCGTGTAAGGAGGAGTCCACTGAGATAAAATGCCATTATCTCTGAGATAATCCAGAAACTGTTGATCTAAGTATTCTCCACCACGATCGGATCGTAATGCCTTGATACTTTTACCAAGCTGGTTTTCTACTTCATTTCTGAATTGTTTGAACTTTTCAAACGCTTCAGATTTGTATCTCATCAGATACAAGTACCCATATCGTGAATAATCATCGATAAAGGTAATGAAGTAACGACAACCACTTCTGACATGGATGGACATTGGACCGCATACATCTGAATGTATTAAGTCTAATACTCCAATCGCTCGTTCACCCTTTCCCTTGAAGGGTAACTTAGTCATCTTGCCTAATAAACAAGATTCGCATGTGTCATATGATTCATAATCAAATGACCCTAAACTGCCACTCTTGTGGAGCTTAGCGATGCGTGTCTCATTTATATGGCCAAGTCGACAATGCCATAAGTAAGTTGACTTTAGATTATCTCTTTTATGCCGTTTGGTGTCATTGACATTTAAAATTGGATTAGACATATCTAATATGTATATACCATTGCACAATGTACAGCCCATAAAGCATTCCATTAGAATTGATAGAGCAACCATTGCTATTAAAATTCATATGGAATCCAAATCTATTCGACAAGAAATGTACAATATATTCTTTGTCAAAACGGGTACAAAATAACAATTATCCAATTCCAAAGACAAGCCCAAGAGGGAGAGACAAAACATAGGTTCCTACGGCTAATGCAAAGCAACTCTTGCTCCATTTCCAACACGTAGGTCTACTTCTCCCTTCATGAGTTACCTACTGTCCCTGAGGCCCTGCATATCATTACATATGTGTGAGCCACAACTAGTATCAAATACCCAAATGTTGTGATCGAAGAATGATTAACTTCAATGACATATAAAACTCAAGTAGTCGAGGCATCGATGCCTTCTTCTACTTCAGCGACTCGAGATAAACTTTGCAATTGCGCCTCCAATGGCCATCTTTACCGCAATGGAAGCAAGTTCCTTTCGGGGCCGCTTCTTTGGTCTTCTTCTTGATGGCGCTTCCTTTGGTTTCTTTGCCTTCTTCTTCTTTGGGTTCTTTTCTTCTTGGAACTCGAAGAAGAAGAAGCTACTACCAAGACTTGCTTACTATCACTCTTGATAGTTCGCTTTCATTGTTTCGAAAGCAGATTGATCACCAGTATTGTAGTGGATATTTGGTTCATCCGATAGTTTAACACTAATCGTGCATAAGCGCCGGACAATCCAACCAGAATTAAGTCTATACTTAACTCATGATCCATTGCAAAACCTAAGACGACCAATCTCTCAATATAGCCATTCATCTTCAGGGCATACTGCACAGCAGATGTCCCTGGAGCCATCTTTGTGGTGAAGAGAAGCCTTGAGGTCTCGAACCTTTCAGACCGAGCTTGCTCATCAAACAGCTCCCTAAGATGAAAAACTATAGTGTGAGCATCCATGGACTCGTCTTTCGCTTTCTGACTCTGGTGACATCGAGGCAAGCATGATGCAAGTAGCCATGTCACTGTCCTTTAGATGCTTACTATATGCCTTCTGATCATCATCAGAAGCATCGACAGCAGGTGCATCTGGAAGCGGAAAATCTAGGATATATCCCAGACCTTCAGATCTGAGAACTATTCTCAGATTCCTTAACCAGTCAAGAAAATTCTCCGATTAACTTGTTGGAATCCATAAGCGGCGAAGATTCACACTGACGACATTTTCAAATAACCTACACGGATAGAGAGGAAGAATGTTAGAATAGAATAGCTGCATAATCATAAGGACTTGAATGATATGCAAAAGAGCTCCCACTAGTTTCATAGAATCCATAACCCTCATTACTGAATCCAAAGAAACAAAGTGACATAATGTCCTAGTGGGTTGATATCCGATATTGCTAAGAATGACCTTGGGTTTACCCAACAAGCCACAACTTAGGTCAATCGGTAGGTATCGAACATACCAATTGCATCATCGATAACCGACATTGAGAATGACCTTGGGTTTACCCAACAAGCCACCTTATGTCTCGGGAGGTATCGATATACCAATTACATCTTAGACACAACTATCGATCGTCTATCAACTTGTTGATGTATGCACTTACATTGGGTATCAACTCTTTGATGCGCATACATCCGATGTATGCTACCCAATTTCACCTCTGTCCACGTTGACCTTGAGTTTACTCAACAAACCAACGCTTCCAGTGAGAACCAACCCATTAATCAGAAAATCATATTTTCATGGTTCGAACATATCCGTATAGAGTGAGCTTGGGTTTACCCAACAACCCATCCCTATAAGAACTCTGGTTCTTACCATATTAATGGAAGACGTTAGTTTTCATATACCGAAGAGGATATAGAAACTCTAGACTCCAAGTCAAGGATCATAGTCACTAGGACTATATGGAATGATTTAGGTTTCATCAATCCAATTGAATCAATCCTTATAATCATCCATCATCCAACCTGAGCATGCCACATATCGACTTACAACGAATGCAAGTCGCCTTATGCTCCTCGCTTCACACACAAGTCGACTTATATGATGCTACAAGTCGCGCTTTATGTTGTGTTCTGCACAAGTCGCCTTGTATACTACTACAAGTCGCCTTATGCACAGACCTTGAACAAGTCACCTTATGCACAGCACAAGTCGACTTATCCATCAAAATTTGCTATTTTTCTAATCGGCTAATTCCTCAATCAATGCAATTCCAATTCTCAACACCATCATACCTAGGGTAATATCTGTAAATTGATGCCTCAATGAACACTTCATTGATCCATGAATGCCTTAAATAGTCAAACTATATGAAAAGCTTGAAATGAGTCAAAACTCATAAATATCCAAATAATTTAGGAACACCCAAATTCTCACCCTAAGCATCTCAAGCTAGTGTATACACTCTCAAAACTACTCCGGCACTTGTCACAAAAATTGTGACGGCCAAAACAAGCAAGAAAATGAAATATACTAACGAGACACAAATGTGACCAATTCGGCATTCAAAAATTATTGGAAAAGCAACTTCAAGCAATTCAATTTGGAAATCATACTACATCAAGATAACATATTTTTAATCACATTAAAAATTCTGCAAGGCATTGGAATTGAAAAAGCAAACTCAATCAAGCCAAGCAAAACAGTCCCAACAATTCTCACCAAAACTGTCCAGTTCTGTACATTGCTTGAAATGATCAATGAAACAATTTCAATAAATCATGAGAAAATTACATAGATTATTAAATGTTCTTAACATGCTACCTGAATTTTCTCAGGATTTTAGGCCATCAAAAACTCAGTCAACCAAAATAAAAAAACCGATTCAAAATCTGTGTTCATCAATACAGCAATTCCCAACAGTATAGAATAAATTCGTGCATAAATATCCAATCACCTTGAAATCCAATTTCCATTCTCACAGACATACACCAACATCTTAGAGATATTTAGGTGAAGGAAAATCCAGAAAACGATTTTTCTAGAATTTATTCTCGATTTTATACTCATACCTGTCCACAGAGTGTTTCACAAAACAGCATCTGGAACCTTAGGGAATTAATTAGCAAAAGTATATCAAATCAAATCGATAAATTCTCAAATTTCATAGACATATTCTCTAACATGTTATGAACAATCCTGGGTAGAAAAATTTCGAAAACCCTATCTCTATAGCAATTCGAAATCTGAACAGAATGCATGCTACAACATCACAAGCAATTAAGGTTTATGATCTAGCTTCAGTTAAAGCTTCATACACGACACCAGACGCTCTGATATCACTGTAGGAAAATCCCGGGAGGAACATCACATGTTCCAGCAGCGGAAACAAAAAATTTTATTCCCGGGACCTTCCCGAAACCCAGGATCCCGGTGTCGGTATGAAAACTCAAACCTGAATAACCAATAGAGACTATCTCTAAAGGTATCCACGCAGAGATCAGAAAACCTAACCGGGACAAACCCTTTTGACCTGGGAATAGCTAGAACAGAATAAAGCCTGCTAGAGCTTACCTCTGTCCTGAGGAGCTTGAGATTCACGTTGGCCCTTGCCTTGGAGAAGAGAAGTAACGATGATGATGAAGAAAGAAGACTTGAAAAATCACCTTTCAAACTTTCCTTACAACTTAAGGAAACTCTTTCTTCAAACCCTAAAGGTTATCATCTACGACCATCACCACCAAGCCACCTTATAAGTATTTTTTAACCTTTTAAAAATACTTCCATAAGCTTAGGACAAATGGTGACTTAATGGCCTTTCATTTAATTAATGATTAAAGTATAAGGTTTGACTTTTCAAACCATTATCTCTTACCTTCTCCCAAAACCAACGTGCAAGGTGGCTATATATATATAATAATTAATTAATTAATTACTTAATTAATTAATTAGAATATAATTGCTAAGGTCTAGTCCAACTGGAGTCGGTCCTACCGGCCTATCGGGCCCCGGTGCTGAAACAGCTCCGGAAACCTTTCTTAATAATATTGATGTCGCGATCTCATCGGGACATATCCCAATCCCATCGGGATCCATTTAATCCGAATGCTCTCCATAATTGGAACTCGTCCAATTACTATTTTCTGATTCTCTCGAGTCACTCTTATCGTCGAATCTTTAGGTTCCGGTTATTTTGGCCACTTAGATTAACAATTAATCGAGCAAGTCATGAGCGATTCTAAGAACACATCATGACCCCAATTGACCGGAAAGTAATCGGTTTGATGAATTCATCACGAACCAGATCACGAACCCTTCCATAGACAAATTACCGTGCAATTCGTCCTTTCAACATCCTATACCCCATTTGGTTATGAGTATGGCCAATATGTCAACTCTTACTAGACTAAGTCTAGCCCAAGTGAAATTAGTTCTTGTCTGAGGACTCATTACTTTATATGTCCATGAAGACACTCTTCATGACATAGTCATGCTCTGGCCAGAGACTTAAAGTAATGATCCTGACAAGAGGCCAGGGTATCTCTTCTGTTCTCACAGAAGTAATGAATCCTTTATTGGCTACTCAATTACCTTCGAATACCTCAAACTGTACCCAAGCATCATCCTATGAGTAACCTCTGGAAGGCCACAAGGAATGGAGTTAAAATGCAGGATCAAGATTCAAGATATCCTCGAGTACCTCAAGTCTAAGGATACTTGCACCATTGCTATGATGAGATTATCACGACATTAAATCCATGTGATGATCTCATGGTAGTCATCCAATGAACTTACTACCACTAGTAAGCATCTATATGTCAACTCTAAATATCTCATATTTACGCTTCGAGATCCACCGCTGATCCAATCAAGGAGTATGACATATGTTAATCTGTCCGGATTAATGATGTCCATCTCATTAATCCTATGACTAGGAGAATTGAGATCTCGACATAATTACACATGATAGGAATCCCAGTAGTATGATCACATCATAATTTCCTTCATGCTATGTCATATATCATGGGCTTCATTAATTTGATTAAAGATCAATATCAATTCATAAAGAACATCAAATAAATGAAACATGCCTTTCTTTATTTATTCATAAAGTCTGTACATGACTATGAACAAAAAGCGCTAAAGGGGATTGCCTTTAGGGCACTACTCTAACACAGCTAACTCCGTTAGAGTTCTCAAATAGGCCATAACTTCTTCTAATTCAATTTGTTGCTCTATTTCTAGATTTGTTTTGTTCTCCCCATGCAATCTTCACATTGTCCTTTCAATCTCTAGATCAAATTGTAAAGCATCTTAATGAGGAGACCTAGTCACTTTCAAACATAAACACTATCAATCATAAAAAGTTTAAGAAACAGATATAAAATCCAGTTATAAAAAATATATATACAAAAAAATTAATATCAAACACAAAACTAAATCAAATCCATTCCCTAACAATGGTGCCATAATTTTTCTTAATGCATGTCAAACACACTATAAAATGTTACCTAACACTGTGCAACTAAATTTTTTGTAGTGGTGAGAAAGGATCATATTCATAGAATGGGTGTGATTAGCTTTTGTAATGAACGAATTAGTGTATAGTTTTGGTGGAGTTTGTTTGAATTCAATTAATAAAATTAAATTAAACTATGGAAGACAAATCAAATCAAACAGTACAAAATTGTAAGGTTAATCAGTGGGTCCTAAATCTAATTCTCAGTTCAATCTCAACCTTTACACAAATGTGCATAATAAATCATAATGTTGTTCTCATACCTCCATTTGAAACTATTAAATGTAGATTAACAACAAGCTCTATTAATCCCATTTTTTCCTTAGATTGTAACTAATCAAAACAAGCTATTTAATTAGGTCTAAATATTAGACAACTCAAAATAAACTCTCTAGATTTAGTGTGAAAGTCGCATTACCAATTGGGAAACATGTTAATCTAAGCAATAAATACATAAGCGTGGGTCATTTAACTTATGTTATATTATCCATAATGATACACAACCATTAGTTTACCACACATGAATAGGGTTTACAATAATTATGGATTACAATCTTGATTCTGCCAATAAATCCATACATGAATAATCTAACAGGCCTATCTAAATTGTTCATACATAAATCCTAAATTTTAAACAGGGAATAATATAGTAAATTCTAAAAGAAAGTTAAGAACAACATCATTAAGATTGATCAATGCCCAAACATATTAACTAACCTTAATTTCCCCTTCAAACTAGAAAGAAGAAGATTAGTTGCGTATATCTCTTAAAAGGGAAAGGAATTTACCTCCTCTTTAATCTGTACATACCCTATTTGACCTCCTAATTGTCCTTTTATATTGCAAAATTAGGGTTTTGTTATTATACATTATTAGGTACGTGGGCGTGTAGGTGACAATATGTGTCAATTTGTTAGAAATCATGAAGTTACACATTAACAGTTAGATATACAACCAAGATACATGTCTATGTATCTCACTTACATGGCCATATAAGTCTCCAAATGGGCTTGTAGGTCACAAGGATGGTTGAAATAGTGTCTTTGAGTTTGTATACTTTTTCATTGAGTTACATGTTCCTACACACAACCTTGTAAGTAATAGTGTCTCCAATTCTTCCATTCTTTGTCTTTTTTTCCACCCACTCATCTCTTTTTTGTATGAAAGCAATTAAGATCAAACATCAATAAAACGATACCAACAATGTGAAGTTAGCTCCTTTTTTTTCTTATTCCTCTAACTTGTACCTATACTAAAATATGAACCAAAATAAGTATTTTTGGCACAACACAACATTAATTACTAAGCATTAGGGAATAAGTAAATCATAAATCAAGCACTTTTCATTTATTAATGGTTAAGATTCCTTCTATACATTGATTTGAGAGTTTTAGTAACTTTCACTCTAAACACTTTAAAAGAATTGAGTGAATCTTTTATAGTGTTTTCTTATAGGAGTTTATTATATAATAATTTGGTTATAATTGTACTCTGGTTTGAAATAGAGGAGAGGTAGACATTTTGAAGGATTGATGAATTTAAATTATTATTTGTTTGAGGACAAGAAAATACCTGAGTGTGAGAAAGTTTGATAAGTGCTTAATGATTCATATTTTTATGTTTATATTTAGTATATTTCACTTGTTTATTTAAGGGTTATTGTTTTTGGTACTCAATTTGTTTATATTTTGTTTTCATGTCATAATTCACTTATTTAGATCAAAAGGAACACAATTTGAAATATAGTCATATTGGTGGTTGTGTTCTCTATTGTTTATGAATTTCAAGTTTATATGGTCCTGTTGAAGAGCTTGAGGCATGCTAATTGATTCTATGTATTACACACCCATGTTTAAGGTACACAACTATATTATATGTTAAGCAGCCTGTGTTCACATTTTTTGCTCATGTTCTTACATGTGTTTGCTATGAATTCAAGGATCTCATGATTACTAAGTACATAGCTTGGTACACAATTTTAAGCTTGCCCATGTTCTACTCAAAAACCTAAATTTTGAACTATAAAAGGCATACTGAAGGATTGAGTGAGGAATAAGTTTTGGAAGCATAACTAGGCGACCTAGAGCGGCAGAGAAAACAAAGAAAAATTAAAAAGACATATTGAAGCATATTTTCATCGATCTAAAGTAGATTTCGTGAAGATTAGAAGAAGTTTCATCATATTTCTTTTAATTTTCTATTTTTCCTTTAATTTTGGTGTCATGTGTTATATGACTAGAAACTAAACTTCTATATACCTAGATACAATGAACCATATGATTGATTTTGTAGTTTGATTTCATTTAATTCAATTTATTCTTCAATTTTTTGAGATTCAAAGTCTTTTACTTTTCTTGATTCAATATGTAGCATTATGCTAATTCACGTATGATTTTATCATTTAAGATCTAAAATTCTTATGAATTAATCTAACATAATTGAAAGAGTTGCATGCATCTTAAAAATAGAATGCCATACATCTTTCAAATTAAAGTCAAATATAATAAAGAAATTCATAAATTGATTAATGTGATTCTAAAAGTTTTATTTGAAAAAGATTTTAATTAATCAACTTAGAATTAATTACTAAAATCTTGAGAAATATATTAATACAATTAAAAATTCTCATGATCTGATGAGCTTTAAATTAAATGGATATATAAAATCTTATTTGGATGAAAAATTTTATAGGTATTCGCTTTTAAATACTGTTGTTATCACTAGTTGCTTTTAATTATATTTTTGTTCTAATTAGTTATTTGTATTAATTTATTTAAACTTATTACTTTAAATTTAAATTTAATCAATCACTTTGATCATAATTTACTGATTAAATAATAAAATGATTAATACTAATAGTCATAATCTCCATGAAATTAATACTTAACAAACCATAACTTATACTATAGGAGCGATAGTTACAGTCGCCTAAAAAATCTACGGGATAAGAGACCTAGGTATAGACATGAGGCCTCACTTGTTAATGAGAACATCAATGTCTTCTCTCGAAGTGAACATCCTTGGGAACTTAAAGGTACATCTTGCTTTCAACACAAGCTTCTAAAACGAAAAATCTGAATTTTTTAGGTGCTGCTTGAATTAGAACCACTGTAACGTTGGGTATGGTTACTGTCTTTGTATGTAGAGACGAAACGAAACAAACATTTGAAAACAGAACATAACAAAAATTGAAGACAGTGAGATGTTTGATTATAACAAATAAAACATATAAAACTGTCTCCGTCTCGAGGATAAAAATGTGTTTAGTTGCAGTTGACAGAATATAAAAAACAATGTCAATGATTAAATTACCCCTACAAGATAATATGATTACAAATATATAATTCATTGATTATTTTAAAACAAATGATTTGTATTAGTAAAAAGTTAACAAATAATAATAATAACAACAATAATAATAAAAATTAATTTTATATAATAATAAAAAAGAGGAAGAAAATTAATAATAATAAGAAATTTAATAATCACAATAATAATAAGAAAATTAATTATGTATAATAATGATAATAAAAATAATAATAAGAAAATTAATCTTGTATAATAATAATAACAACAATAATAATAAATAAATAAATTATTATTAATAATAATAAATAACAATAGAAATAATAGCAATAATTAATAATAATAATAATAATAAGTACAAAATTAATAATAATAATAATAAGATAATTAATTTCAGTATAATAAAATTAAAAAAGTACAAAATTTATAGTAATAATAATAATAATAACAATAATAATAATAAGATAAATAATTTCAGATAATAAAATTAATAAAAATAATATCATTAATAATAAAAGAATAATAATAAGTAGAAAATTTATAACAATAATTAATAATAATAACAACAATAATTAATAATAATAACAACAATAATTAATAATAATATTTAATAATAATAATAACAATAATTAATAATTAATAAAAGTAATAATAATAAATTAATAATTGTAATAATGATAATAATAATAATAATAAGATAATTAATTTAGTATAATAAAATTAATAAAATGATAATATTAATAATATTAATAATAATAAGAATAATAATAAGTAGAAAATTTATAAAAAATTAATAATAACAATAATAAGATAATTAATTTAGTATAATAAAATTAATAAAAATAATAATAAGAATAATAATAAGTAGAAAATTTATAACAATAATTAATAATAATAATAATAACAATAATTAATAATAAGATAATTAATTTCATATAATAAAATAATAAATAATAAATAATAAATTTAAGTTTAATAATATAATTAAAAATAAAAATTGCTTATATGAGAAAAGAGACATTTCTAAAAATTGCTTTATGTAATCCTTCGATTTTGGAAGGAGCAAAAATTTTTATTTTTGTACAGAACAAAAATTATTGAGACAGTAATTAAATACATAAAGGGATTAAAAAAAATTTATTTCGTCATCTATCCTTGCTAAAAAAGGACAGCAACCATATTCTACGGAATAGATTACTCTCTAAAGTTAATCCTAATCGGGAGAATTGGCTGTCAAGCACCTTAAGACAATGTGGAAATGATTATGCTCAGTATTGTACCACAAGTAAGAGATACAGCAACGCGTACCAGCGTGCAGGAGTGGGTTTCAAAATTTGGTGAACGTTGTTAAACGAAAAAAATAGTTACATCTTGTAATGCATCTGCGATGGCATAGACGCACACTTCAAATGTTAAGACTAAACTCAAGCAAATATCCATACTACCGGTAATGGCAACGCATCCAACAGTAAACATATTAAGATGCAAGGAAACAATACCCAGTATAACAAAGCCATCCAATTTTGGCTACAATGATTATTTTCAACTGTTCCATATTCAAAATGGAAGCACATGAAACTAAAAAATATGCATGTAAAACCACATTATGGCTCTCCACCAAGCTCCGCCCGCAGGTTGTCATATGGATAAACTTTTGGTGTCTGGTCAACAAGAATGGGAAGATATTAAGGTGTTATAAGTCAAAATGCGCAAAACATCAGACATGAACAAAGAAACAAAACTTGCAGGCATAACGCAGAGAAGAGCAAAGATATCATATTACTAAATACACTTCGAATTTTATCATTAAGACAACCGTAAATCCTTCAACAAGAGGAATTTCCTTGGTTATGCTGTTTAGAGAGTAAATATATCAAATTATTAGCTAGAATCACAAAACTTATAAAATTTGACTATTCGAATTTGAGTTTTATGTTCGGGATTTCAGCTTAGGTTGCTCAAATTTCAAGTTTGGCATATTTGAAATTTTAGAGTTTGATATGGCTGGAATTTTAGATTTATATGGCTAGAATTTTAGGATTATGGTTACTGAAAATTAAGGCTAGAATTGCTATAAGTTTAGTGAGGTAAAAAAGCAGTAGAAAGTAGACAACTAGGAATCACTCCTAGAGTCCAAGTGTTAGTCTCAGAAGAAATCATCACATGTTTTTAATTGAAAACTCAAGTTATAGAGAAAAAAATTCAGGATGTATTATCGAAGGGTTTGAGTATACACATATATAGAAAAGTTCTATAAACCCTTATTCTAGTAGTCAAGGATTCCTAACTAAAATATCCAAAATAAAATTAAATCCTACTCTAATAAGATTATTTAGTCTTAAAATAAGTTTTAAGTCCTAAATAACTAAGATAATATATTTAACTGACTAATACTTTCCCTGAATTGTCTAGAGTTGTCCTCAACATAGAATAAACACTGATCATGCAAGTTTAGATTTAACTTTTGAAATTCAAATTCTAAAATCCTAATGCCGTTAGAAATTAATGTTCTTTTCCATTTGACAAGAAACTGCTAATATCCACCAACATAAAAAAAAAGAATCATAACCTTTTATATATTTAGGAATTCCCAAGACAAAATCCATATTTATGTACCCCCATGATTCATAAGGCAAGGACAACAATTTGTATAGTCCAAAAGTTGACTTCTTTCCTTTAGTTAATTGACAAGTTCAATATTAACGTATAACCTTAAACACATCCAGTTTTAAAGAGAGCCAATAAAAGTGATCTTCAACCATTGCTATGATTTTATTTCCCCCAAAGTGACATACTGCCTCTCTTCCATACGATTGCCAAATCACATACTTCGCTAAAGAAGTATTGGGTAGGCAAAGATGATTTCCTCTAAAAAAGTTGCCATTGTAGACCACAAGAGGGAAGTGACTATTGACTTCTTCTGAAAAAGTTGCCATTGTAGATCACAAAAGGGAAGTGACTATCTCTTTATCCTTCTGCAATTTTTTGAACAAATCGTCCCAAAATCTTGATCTAAAGCATATTTTCTTTTTAGTTTTCCTACCCAACTACTTTTATTGCCAAATTGTTAAGCAAATGACTCTTTCTACTCAATGCATCCACTATCTTATCCTCAATTCTTGCTCGGTGATAGATTAATAAAAAAATTGCTCCAAAATTTCACTCCATAAGGTGTGCCTTTTGTTCAAATGCTTCTGGTGCCATTATGGCACTAAAATTATAAACAAATTGCCTATAGAATGTTTCCAAGACATGAAAACTCCATGTCTCACACATTCTTTGGAATATGACAATAAAAGATAGCCTTAATCTTCTCAGGATCAATCTCCACTACTCACTAGGATACGACAAAACCCAAAAAATACACAAATTGGTTGCATAAAAGAACACTTTCTTAAGTTGATATAAAATTTCTCTTGCCTCAAAACTCTCAAGAGTTATTGAAGATGTACTAGGTGGTCTTTTGTAGTCTTTTGTAAATTAATATATCACCAAAAAATGCGCATAAACGGTCAACAAAGTCAGTTCATCACTCTTATAAAAGTGTTAGGTCTATTTGTGAGTCTAAATGGCATCACCAATCATTCCTAAATCCCCATTTTAGTCTTGAAAGTTGTATTCCATACCCACTTGTATTTCTATCTTGGTAAAGATAATAGCTCCAATCATCATGCCTAATATGTCATCAAGGTGAGGGATTGAAATCTTCTACCTTAATTGTGATTTTGTTTATTACCGACAATCAATGTACATTCACCAACTTCCATCTTTTTTAGGGGTAATAATGTTGGAATTGGACAAATTTTCTTGAACAAATCCTTTTTTCAGTAACTAATCTACTTGTTCAACTTTTCATTCTTAATAGGATTCAAGCAATAGGCTAAAAGATTTGGCTGAGCAGATATAGGTAGACCAAGTTAATAGCATATTAAATATCTAGTAAAGGAGGTAATTCACCTAGTAAATCATTAAGTATGATGTCTAAAAAATCAGTTAATAGTTCACCCACTTATTTTGGCAATACAAGGGGTACGTTGGGTGTTGTTTTTGTTGCTTCCATCACTACCATTGCAAACACAATTCCCTTCTCCTTGCTGACAGCTTCAAACTCTCTCCTTAAGGATATAAAATGGCTTTTTCTTGGCTTATGGCTGTGGTGTTAGTTTTTCCAAAATGCTACACATCACAATCATAATGGCACATTCAACCAAGTAAAACGTGAGATGCTTTTATATGAATGACATCACACCAAATAGAATCTTCATATATTCCTAATTTGGAAGACACCAAACACCTTTGAGCTACTAGGATAGGGCTATCATCCACGATGTGGATGTTTTTCTAAAAGTAAATTCAATCGCTTCACTATGCTCTTTGATACCACATTCATACTATTTCCTCTATCAATGATAAGCCAACATATTATATATCCACATTTAACTTGAGTAAAGAAAATAGCAAATACGAAGCCATTCTTATTGTTCTTTTGCCTTAGAGTCATAAGTATGCAACTCTCATTACATCAGACACACTTCTTTTCATTATTAAGTATGCAACTCTCATTACATCAGACACACTTCTTTTCATTATTGCCTCCTTTTCTCCCAATCTCAACTACTGCTTTGCCTTTCGGTTTATCTTCTTGTTTTCTTAGGCAAAATTTGACGCATTAATTGCATGCCTAAAATTTTGCACAGTTGTAGTTCTCTCCATGTCCAATTAGCTTCATCTTAGCAAATTGCCCTTTTCGATCTTCTGACATGTTATACTAGTCAAAGAAGTAATTGTAGTTCCATCTTTCCTACAAACCAAGCGCTTCAACACAAACTTTCTCAATAATATCATCAAGTACATTGTATGCTTCACCTCTATCATGGCCTCTAAAGTCCCACATGCACTCTCTTAAGTGGTGTTGGATGGTTTCTTGGTCTTGAATCTCTTGACAGGCACTAGTTTCGTATCCCCACTCATTATTAACTAGTTTAAGCTCTTCATATCATATTTCACTTTTTCTACACTCAACATCAAACATAATTTTTTGCCCAATGTTGTTTTCTGAACTAGTTCTTGGAGCACCTTGCACTCAAAAATCATTTAAGTCCAATTTTTCCATTATTTTCATAAGTGTTTCCTGTCACTCTCCATCGTTGAGTATTCTTCTACACGCCTTTCCACGTCATATTCCGACCGCAAAACCAAAGCTCTAATAACATTTTGATGTAGGACGAGTAAAAAATATATCAAATTTACTAGAACTTACAAAACTTATAAACGCTGGCTGTGAAATTTGACTCTTAGGTTTGGTATTTCAACTGAAGTTGTTGGAATTTCAGGAATTGCATAGCTGGGTCTTGAAATGGCTAGAATTTTAGGATTTTAGTTACTAGAACTTTAGGCTAGAATTGCCAGAATTTTATTGAGATAAACAAGCAATAGAGGGTAGGAAACTAAGAATCACTCCTACATTACAAGAATTACTCTTAGAAGAAAACAAAACACTTACTAACTAAAAGATCAAGTTTATAGAAGTATCATTAAAAGACTGAGCACACTCATATTTATAAAAGTTCTAAGAATCCTTATTCTAATAGTAAAGGATTCTTAACTAAAATATCCAAAATAAAATTGAATCATACCCTAATAACAATTCTTTATTCTTAAATAAGTTTAAGTCCTAAACAACTAGGATAACATATCTAACTTACTACTACTTCCTATATAACAAACAAACCTAGCATAAACTAAATTTCAAACCTTGTTCTCTTCATTGTTACTTCAACTCACACTCTTTATCCCGCCAATTACAACTTGTGGTTGACTGATTCGCCCTCATTTACTTCTTTTATAAACTCTAAACTCTTTTGCATCACTACTCAGCTATTTTCTAGTACACCGCTAGCTTTGACAAAAATTTCCTAATATTGGCAAACCTCTAAAAAAGAATAAATGCAATATATCAAGAAATCAGTCAAATTATATCATCCAAGATTGATGCTCCAATATGAATTTCTCCTCACATGTACTTTGTGCTTCGGTGTTGTTCATGTCAAAGAAAATGAAGTTCTAGGCAACCCTAAAGTTATCAAGCGTTTCACAAAGACTGAGTGTTGTACTACCTCTAAGTAAAAAGCTTCTTTCTTCAACTTCTGTAGCTCTTCTTGTTACTTCCATCAACTTAGACTTGTCATTGACTAGGGAATTATCAATTGGTATCAAAAGAGGAATCTATGCATCTAATATGTCAACTTAGGCCACATCAAGGTTTTTTGTTGAAAAGGCTTCTGAACTTAGCATGCCAATAACTAAGAAAAGTAGAAAGAGAGACATTTTAAATGGGGAATAATGAAAGAAATTCAAGAAAGATTTACTGCCACTATACTAGACATTTCATGATAAAGGGTCTATATCTATTAGTTCTTGCCTAATAATCATCACAGTCAACAATATATAGTCTTCCTTTTAAGTGAATACAAATGTAGAGAGTTGATGATAGAATTTAACAGTATAAATTTAAAAAAAAAAAATCAAATGAAGAAATACATTGCAATAATACCACTAATAATCAACCCAATAGGCATAAATCATTATCGAAACTCAAGAGGAAGTTCATGGACCAGTCACAACTAATTAAATTTCCTAAACATAATGAAGCCATTATTTAAGCACATAACAGAAGGTAAAAGGCAGTGACTCACAAATGGTACTTTAGAAGCTTTATCATTCCACACAGCTAACAATCCCAAAGAAGCGAAGAATCCCAAGCCTCCGCACAACCATGCTAATGCCTCATACTGTAATTTTACTATTACGTTCTGTTGTAATCATAAAACGGAGTAGCCAAAGTTTCAAAAAAAAAAAAAAAGAAGAATCACCTTTCCAACAGTATCGGCGATGCGATCGATACATGGCTCCGGAAAAGGCGTCCCGTTGTCCCAAACCAGCTCATCATTTACAGGAAGCTACATAAACAAATTTCTAAAACCGTTTATTTTTAGAAAATGGAAACAGACACAGATCATAGGGTTTTATGTATGTCAATATATATACTGACGGGTTTGTCGGGGACAATGTGTTTGCCGACGGGGAGGCCCATGCCGGAGCGGATGCGAAGGGAAGAGGCGATGGAGCGGTCCACAACGCAGTTACCTCCGAGGATCCGTGACGCCGCGTTGCTCAATCTTCCTGCCATTGATTGATCGCTGGACTTGTGTCTCTCACTTTCACCGTACGTCTGTGTGCGATTGACTGCAACCAGACCAGCGACTAATCCCCCGGAAATTGAAACCCAAACTAATTTGGGCCTAGTTACCTCTGTAGCCTGCCTTGCCTTCTATTTTCATGCTTCTGTGTACCTAGCTTTCTCAGCCCACCATTGCCTGACGATTAATCGTAAACTAATATATTATATGACGCATTAACATCTCAATTTTTTTTCAATTTTATAATTATAGTTTAAATATTAAAAATAATTATTAAAATTTTAATTTTTAATTTTTAATAAAAATTCTAAGAGGGCATTTGGTTCAAATTAGATCGTGGTAAAAGAAATGAGAATAAATATAACCAGAAATGATATTTGATATAATCATTATAACTATGATGATGGGTTATAAATGATTATCGTTAATATTGATAATGGTTGGTTTGTTAAAAATATTGAAAATAAAAACTTGTTAAAATTTTGTTTTACATCAGATTTTAACATATTTTAATTAGTTATATTTAATTGCTAAAAGGAGAAAACATAAATAACTAATTAATTATATTGTAATATTATTTTAATCATTTATATTGTTTTAATTAATTAATTACATTATAATTAATTATATTGTAATATTATTTTAATTAATTATATTTTAATTAAATAATTGTATTTAATTAATTACATTTAATTATAAAAGATTTTAAAAAAGATGAAGGGAGTATCATTCAGGAATAATTGAAATTCCTCTCATGCTTGAGGGATATGAAGCAATACCTGAAAATTGGATATCATAATACTGTCCCCATAATAATAATATAAAACCAGTCACCTCTTTTTCATTCCATACCCATTAAACTCTAACCAAACTCATCAATTAAGCACCCACTAAATACGTATACAAGTTAGACTTAATTAAGTTTAACTAAATTATGTTATTTTGATATTGAAATCTCTAAATCAAACTTTATTATGTCAGTGTAAGATGACAACGACGCTTTATCTTGTTTGTGTGAGATGACAATGACACAGATTTTAACAATCTGAATGAAATATCAATTTGTCACCTTATCCCTTCTTTCTTTCTACGAGAGAACGAACTAATTTAAGGTTTTCAATTTTAACTATTTAGGCAGCAAATTTGGTTTAAGATTTCAATCCCAAAACGACGTAGTTTAGTTAAGCATAATTAAGTCTAACATATATAAGTGTTCAGAGGTTCTATCTTATGTGCAAGCCACATCAGTGACATTAACAAGAATATAACGTCGGGTTAGAATTGAAAAAATTGAAAATTTGAATATTTAATTGCTACTTTTTAAAGTTTAGGCTACAATTACAAAATAGAGTAAAGTTTGAAATTTTTTGTAATTCCTTATATTAATTCTTTTGACACATGTGTATGGACTAGATTATGTCAGATGATATTGGCATCTAATAAAACATATAATACATGCACTATTAGCCAAAAGAGTAAAACAACCCCTAACGTTTACACTAGTATATGAAATGAACCTTAATGGTTCTTGGTTTTCAAAATGAAGGCTTAAGTTTACGAAATGTTCAAAATGAACCTTAATCACCAACAATCTTAAGCCACAGTTAGTTAGCTACTGACGTGACAAAATTTTTCACTGACGTGGAATTTTCTTTTTAAAAAATTAAGTGGGACTCACCATTTGATGATATCAAAATTTTAAAAATGGAGGTGGGTCTCATTATATTTAAAACGTAGTTTTTTGGGATGGAAATGTTGTATGTGAATTTTTGATTCATAAACGCAGCATTTTCTTTTTAAATTTTTTATTCTTAAACGTAACGTATGATGGGGTATGTCACCTTGCCTCCTCCCTACAAATCGTGAGGCTATCAAAGAACATGACATGATCGATATACATGAGAAGGACTCCATGAAAGCAATCTTCCCTCTCGAGCTCTCCATATAGTTGATCCCGATAAGAAGGTGTACATAGATTCTGTCTTCATGAAAATTTTAGTATGGTAACTTACAAATGTTAAGAAAGTTGACGTGCTTTGGCCTTGCAGATAAAACTGAGCCTTCTATACCCAGCAACCATAAGGAGGAACATGGATGAAGTGATGAGAGTGTTGGATTCATTGTAGAAAGAAGAGAAGTATAAGAAGATTGTGACCGCTGCAAATTGGAAATTAGGAGATGATGTGGTTATTTCTGCCAGCATTGCTGATGAAGATGATAAAAAGATGTTTCCTTCGGGTTTTAAGACTTTTGAAAAGGACTAGCTACACTTCACCAATATGGACTAAAAATACATGTAGTATACTGTAACTATGATCTCATATATATATGTTGTTGGAATAATGACAGCTTCTATGACTTTCTCTTTATTGGTTGCTGCCCTTTTGATAGATGGCATTTGTACATACTTTTCTTAGGATAATTTGTTAGTTAATTGTGATAAACTATTAACTTGTTTAGCTTATGTTTTGTTAGTTTCATATAATTGCATGATTATGTATGAATGTATGTGAATATGCATGAATGTGTGAGAATTAGGTCTTTAAGATTAGGTTTTGCATGAATTTTGCATGACATTATCATATTTTTCTTACATTATGCTAGTATTAATTGCATGTGTTTTAGGCATAATTAAGTGATTAATTTTCTTGTTAATCAATAGGTTTGAAGGTGGTTTTGAGGGATGGAAGGATAGAAAAACTAAAGAGAAAGCAAGTCATGTGACCCAAAGGAAAGCTGGAATTTTCCTGGGCCGACCCATCAGCAATGTTAAGCTTTTTTAAGATACAATTCTGATGACATGTTTTTCATTTTTTATGCAAAAGAGAGAGGAGAACTTTAGTTTCAAATTGATGAAATAACAACCCATTTTAGATAAGAAATCAATAAGATATCGTGAATTGAAGTCAGGACAGAAAACAAAGTTTTCTAGAAAATTGTAGCTGGCAACTTCCTCCTTCCTACATCGTTTTAAGCATGAAATGGGGTATAAAAACTCAATTTTAAACCCTAGAAAGGAGAAGGTCGTGAAAGACATCTAAGGGAAAGAGAATAACAAATTTTTTAGAGAAAAATCAAGAGAATTCAAGGTGGAATCAAAGGATTTCAAGGAGGCACGAAGCTGCCACCATAGAATTCCAACTTTGCTCTTCAACATATAAGCCTTACTTCTTTTTTCTTGCTTCTTTGTTGATTGAAAAGGATGTATGGATATGCTATGAACATGTTGGATGTGATTTTGATGGATTTCTAAGTAGTTATTAGGGTTGTTATTGCCTAAACTATGTAGTACCGCACTTTATTCAATGTTATGGATGTGTTTGATGTTTATGGTATATAGCTGTCCATACTTAGCTCACATAGAGATATGGAGTTAAGAAATATGTTAGTAAGTGCCATGAGAGTGGGGTTACACCAAGAATACTCCATATATCAATCTTGATTAGAAAAGTAGCTGTCCAAAAATTTGTTCATATACTTGTAATAGTTAAGCGAAAAATGGGAAGTGAAAGCTTACATAATTCATTTACTTCATTAAACATGGCTTATTTGGTTTAAGTAATGAGAGTGAAAGAACCAAGAGATTAGGAAATTTTAGACAAAACATAATGAACATTGCTAAAGTGAGAGAATACATAGTTAGGTAATGACAATCCTAAGTTGTTAAATTGATACTTTGATTCACCATTTTTTTAAATTTGTGTTCTTACTTTTGTGACAACCCTAAAATGCGAATGTATGACTCTTAATTTTTATATTTTGGATCTTTCAAATCTAATTATTTGAGTTTCCATAACAAAACAAAATTTGGATCATTTCGATGACCAACTAATCCCTGTGGGACAATACCTATCTATACTGCGATTTTTGATATGTGTACTTGCAAGAGAAGAGGTTTTAATTTAAAATTTGGAAAATCACCTATCAAGTTTTTAGTGCAGCTACTGAGAATTGCACCTAGCGTCGAGTTTGGTTTAAATTTTTTTGATTTGGGTTTTCTTTTCATTTTTACTTTGATATTATTTTCTGGTGTGTAGTAGGTGTATGCACACGAGGAGTGCAGGAGTTGCGAAGAAACTACAAGAACTTGACATCACCAAAGTAGAAAAGGAATTGAGAAAGGCAAGGAGACAAGATCAAATTGAGTAGATAATGGCTGACTAGAGGGAACACAGTGGTAAAGAAAGAACTTTGATGGACTTTGTGCAGCCAGTGTTTAACCTGAACTAGTAAGGAATTGCTAAATTACCAGTGAATGCGAACAATTTCGAAATCAAGTCTGCTTTACTTAATATTTTGCAAAGCAATGTTCAATTTGATGGTTTGCATATGAGGATCCTAATATGCACATTGCCAGTTTTTTGGAAATTAGTGATACTTTTAGACAAAACGGGCTGTGAAAAGATGCAGTGAAGATGAGATTGTTTCCCTTCACACTAAAGGATCGAGCAAAGGCATAGATGAAATCCCTTACTCCAAAACAAGTCAGAATATGGGACTTGGTGCAAGCCTTTTTGTCCAAATATTTCCTATAGACAAAGGCAACAAGGATCATCAAGGAAATCACCAATTTTCAGCAATACAAGGGAGAATCATTGTACGAGGCATGGGAGCGTTTTAAGGATTTGCAGAGAAGCTGCCCCTATCACAATCTATCCAAGAAATTTTAGCTACAAACATTTTATAATGGGGTCAATTTAGCAACCAGAAGCACCATTGATGTAGCTGCAAGAGGTTCATTGATGAAGAAGACCATAGATGCTACATATGACCTAATTGAAGACATGGTTGCTAACAACTTCCTTTGGTACAATGAAAGGAGTAAACCATTTCAGATGAAGGAACATAAAGGGGTTATGTCAGCAGATTCAACAACTGCTTTATTTGCAGAAATTACATCGTTAAGGAAAAAGGTAAGTGATCTTCAACCTTCATCTAGTTCTATGAAGTATAGGCATCAAAATTATGAGATTTGTGGAGCGACCAATTATAATTCATCGGAATGCTATTTGATAAGCACTAAAGGCACATAACTAGCTCATTATTTAGGGTTTCAACACCCTTCTTTCACTAACATTTGCTTGTCCTACATTGATTGGGTAAGGGGCCTTATTGTTCTTTATATTATTGTTGTTTTTCCCTTCTTGTCTAAGTTGTTTAGCTTGGGTATTTTAGGGAAGTATTGGAGCTGGGCAGACTATTCACACAAGTTCATGTCGTCCACCCACGCACTTGCCCGCTTTTTCCAGTATGAGCTAGCTTGGGTTAGGTTCGACCGCGAATTATGAGCTAATATGATTATCTTTTTAAATGCAGTTTGTATTATAGATTCGTCGAACCTAGACCTATACTCTTCTTTTTTGTAACCTCTTGAATGTTAGAATCGCTTCATATTCTCCAAATTTAAGCTTCAGCTATTTTTCTTTTTGTCTTACAAAAATTGAGACCTTCATCTTTGTCGTTGCTTGGAAATACTATAGACCCTCTTTTTCTTTTCCTGTGTTCTTTCTCCTTGAGCAACTGTTGTGCATCCTTTATTCTCTTACCCAAGAGTGGACATGTGCAACGGTTTGTTGTGTTAACCTTAGGGAGCGACCAACATTCAGATTGCATCGATGTCTACAGAAAATCACTTTCAAAGTAGTGGCTTTGGCTACCATGCAGCTATTTTTTATTAATTTGTCTTTTTATTTCTCACAACATTTTGAGAGCGATTTTCCCAAATCAATGGCTACCAGTATTCCTTTCAATCTCACAAATTCCCTCCCCGATATGTCCAAACTGAGCAACTAGATGGAACCAATTACAAATGGTGGTCTTAGAGGCTGCTTATATTTTTTGAACAGCTAGAGGTTGATTATGTGTTGTTCAACGATCCTTTAGCTGTTATAGTCATTTTTCTTGCACTTCTAGATGGTGATTCTTTGGCTACTCTTGCAATTTCGATCATGGATAAAGTCAACGAGTTGAAGAAGTATAAGAAAGATAATAAATTGGTTCGTGGGCATCTGTTGAGCCATATGTCTAATGTTTTGTTCAATCTTTTCTACACCAATAAGTTTGCCAAATCAATATCGGATGCTCTTAAGAAAAAGTACAGGGTCGATGACGTTGGAAAGAAAAAATATGTTGTCAGCATATGGCTACGATTCTAGATGGTCAATGATAGATCAATCATAGAATAAGTGTATGAATACGAGAACATAATAGCCGAAGTACTTCAAGCCAACATGCTACTGGAGAAATTTCCCCTTCCTAGAATGACTAATGCAACCAACTCAAACACAAGAAGAAAGACTTGAATCTTCAAAAGTTAATCAGCCGTATGAAAATTGAAGAAGCCAATCGGCTTAAAGATAAACTTGATAATCTTACTATTAATAACACTAACACTAACATTGTTGAATATGTTGTTAATGTGTTTAATAATAAGTTTAAGGAGAAGAACAAAAAGAAGTTGAATCATGGCAAAAAGTAGCATTTCAACAAGCCGAACTCTAAAATTAAAAAGTCCAAAGTTGCATGCTTTGTGAGTAGCAAGCTTGGCCATAAAATCTATCAATGCTTGCAACGTCAAGGTGCACAAAAGCCTGGCTAGAAACAACCTATTCCATAAGCTAACTTTGATGAAAATGATAAATCATTGTTACTATTATTGTTGAGGTAAATTTGGTGGCTAACAAGGTTGATTGGGTGCTTGATATGGGAGCCTCAAGGCATTTATGCGCTAATAAAGACCTATTTCATAATTTCCAAGAGGTTTTCGATGGTGAATGCATCTACATGGGCAATTTTTGTACTATTGGAGTCCTCGATAAAGGAAAGATTTTACTCAAACCGACTTCTGGAAAAATTAGTTTTTGGTTCGTTATTAAATAAGGTTGGACTAAAATTTATGTTTAAATATGATAACATTGTACTCTCTCATAATAGGGAGTTTATGGGGAAGGGATAACTCATAGGGGGTCTTTCTGTACTCAATGTTGAATCGAAATTAGTGAACGGTATTACCCTTGCTTCTGCTTATATTTTTTAGTCCGCTAACTTGTAGCATGGTAGACTAGGACATGTGAACATTGCCTCGATTAAAAGAATCAGAGAAATGGGCTTGATACCTGCAATAACTACCAATGAATTCTCTAGGTGTCAAATTTATGTTGAGGCCAAGTATACTAAGAAACCTTTTAAATCTGTCACAAGTAGAAAGACAAAATTTTTAGAGCTTATTCATTCAGACTTAGCGTATTTTGAGAATATTATGAGCGAAGGAGGTAAAGAGTAATATGTGACTTTTGTGGATGATTTTTTTAGATACATTAAGATTTAACTTTTAAGAATCAAAGATGAGGCTAAAGAGATGTTCTTGAAATACAAAGAAGAGGTAGAAAAAAAACTTGACAAAAAAATCAAGATAGTAAGGTCAAATTGAGGTGGTGAGTATAACACAAATTTCCTTAAAAGTTTATGTGAACAAAATTGTAACATCTCATTATCTGTAGGGAAGATAGAATTGTAAATTTGAGTGATCAATGAGAGCTTAGAAATGTATTTTTCCATGCTCATGCATAATATGTCATACATATACACATGAATAATGAAAGTTTTGCACATGAACATAATTATACATGCATTCATGAATGATTCCAGGTATAATTGAATCGAATTGGGATTTTTGGAAATATAGTGAATTTTGAATTTAATTATGTTGATAATACCATTGGTTAGTAAAATTGTGAGATTTGTAAATTTTGGTGAATTTAGGAATAAATTTCGGAGAAAAATTATAGAAAATTGGGGAAAAGAAGTCAAAAGAAGATTTGGAGACAGTTGGATTGTAAAGATAGAATTAATGGAGTTAGTTTCAAAAGAAACTTAGTTAGAGTTAGACCTAAGGAAAAGTGACAAGTGTAAAGTTGCCTTTATTATTTGTCAGAAGTAAGTTTGAGTTATCTGAGAGTTAAAAAGGGGTTTGTTCTTTTCCTAAGTTCTTTCATTGTTATCATCTTCTCCGAATTTCTTCCCATACAAAGAGTTTTCCATCAAAACTCTTTCTAAGAGTTAACTTTGCTTTTTTATATCCCTCACCACTTCCTCCACTGCTAAGTGTTTCTTCTTTCTTAAGAAAAATCAGAAGTTGGTTAGTGTTCACAGTGGTTTACGTAATTTTACATGGGGTTAGGGCTTGAAGATAGTTGAAGTTTTTGGAGTCTTAAATAAGCAAGTAGTGAATAAAATTGTTAGAGTTGTAGATTTTTAAAATAAATTTGATGAATTTATTGTCAGTGCATGATCACGGCATTAATGTATATTTGTATTCGTGAACACTATGTTAAGGGGATGAAAATTGTAGATATGGTGTTATTTGGTTTTTGATGGATTGTTAGTGATTAGACGTTGTGGAAATGGTTCTTGGAGTTGAAATAGCAATGAAATGATATATAGGATTAGTGTAGAGAATTAGATATGGAAAGATGATATGGTCTATATCTTCACTGTGCATGTATGAATATATAGGTCTTTATACATGAGTTGATGAAAACTTAGAAGTGTTCAAGAAAAAGGTTTTTGAGTTGAGGGGTATAGATAATATCGTCTGTGATAACGTCATATCGTCTGTGATGATATCATATCGTCTGTGATGATGTCATATCGTCTGTGATGATATCATATCATCTGTGAAGACGTATTGTCTGTGATAACGTCATATCGTCTGTGATGACGTCATATCATTTGTGAAAACGTATCGTCTGTGATGATGTCATATCATCTATGAAGGCAAATCGTCTGTGAAGAAGTATCGTCTTAGGTTGACTTCTGCTTCATCTTAAGTTGACCATCTGTATTATCTTAGGTTGACATCTGCTTCGTCATAGGGTGACTTCTGCTTCGTCTTAAGTTGACCATCTATATCGTCTTAGGTTGACTTCTGTTTCGTCTTAAGTTGACCATCTGTATTGTCTTAGATTGAATTTTGCTTCATCTTAAGTTGATTTTCTACTTCGTCTTCTTTCTGCTTCATCGGCTTTTTGCTTCATCTACTTTCTGCTTTGTCTGCTTTCTACTTCGTCTACTTTCTGCTTCGTCTATTTTCTGCTTCTTTTGCTATCTCCTTCGTCTTATGTGGACAGAATCTTGTTTGATTCTTTCAGCCATAACTTTGTCGTCCAACCTCCAAATGACCTGATTTTTAAAGCATTGGATTCATAACACATTTCTCTACCTCTCCATAGAAATTTATAGCTTTTTTTGACTAAAAAAATATTGATCTAATCAAAGTAAGGGTATCGGTTGGAAGAGTATAAACTGGATATTATACTGAACATGTTCCTGTATTTTGATGATATCTTGATCTGTAAGATTCTAAATGAGATGATTTTTAATTTGGAGTAAACTAGAGATAGGCTACAAATTGTCTCAAGAAGTCGAATTTTTATTCTTTTTCTAAGATATTGAATTTCTCAATGGAAGTTGTACATAGTACATTGTTGTTGAATGTGAATAACCCGATAATGTTTGAGGTATATCTTCCAAATTACTGAATCAAATTAAGTGATTTTGGTGTCAATAGAAACATAAGATATAGAGGAACACTTTTCTAGAGGAGGGTATGACCAAACTATATCGATTGCACTCCCTGAATTAACATGAATAGTAGACCTGAAAGAGTGTCTTGGAAAAATCTGAAGTGCTTCTATAAGATTGAATGTGTGACGAAATTGATGGATTGAAACCCGGGATTATCATGAACATGCATTGTACATAATTCATTTCATACATGTGCATTATTGAACAATTATAATTGTGCATATTGTGATATATGTGTATGTTGTTTAATGTAGAGGATTGAATTGAGCACCATCCTCCAGACATTGTCGGGACTTCGAGAGCAACTTGTGAGTAGACCGAGATAGTCTCACTTTATTGTTTGTTATTTAAATTTTTTATTAATTGACTACTGAATCATTATGTGAATGTGATTGATTGTGATGGTTTCCGGACAGAAGGTCCAATGAATGTCATGTATGAATGAAATATTGAAGTGCTACTTGTATGTGAATGAGATGAAATAAGTGTGCATAATATCACTGTTAAATGTTGGACCCCGGTCCGATGACAAATGTGTTTTGAATGTGCATTCGCATGTAAATGAAAAGTGATACTCAACTCTAATGTTGAACGTCGGACTATGGTCCAATGATATGTGAATATGAGTAAATGTGGACTATATAAATGTGACTGATGCATTTCATTTCTTGAATGTATGTGTAGGAAAATCCCGGTGTGTGTATCACATACACACGGTGCGGAAAAACAAAAATTTTTGTTCCAGGACCTTCCCGAAAGCCAGGATCTATGTGTCTATATAACAAAGTCAAACCATAACGACCAAAAGAGACCGTCTCTAACGGTATCCACGCAGAGATCGGAGAACGTAACCTGGGCAAACCTTTTGACCCGGGAATAGCTAGAACAAGGTAAAGACTGATAGATCTTACCTTATTCTTGAAGAGCTAAGGAATCAACGATGGAGGAGAAGCTTGGAGAAGATGAAGCCTTGATGAGAGAAGATGAAGAAGAGATGAGATATTAGGATTTTAAGAACCCTTCTTGAAAACCCACGATCATCACACTTTTATTTCTCTATATTTTTCTTTTGTCTTTAACACTTAAAGACATTAAATGCTAATGGTGGTTCTTTGATCCACGTTAGCCTTTATATATATATATATATATATATATATAAAGTTAAGAAAAAGATAAGGCTTATCATCTTCCACGTTGATCATATATATATATATATATATATATATATATATATTAAATACTTAATTAATTAATAAGATATATATATATATAAATGCTGAAGTGGTCCAGTCACACTGGGGTCGGTCCTACCGGGTCCCGGTATGGAAAAAACACCGAAGACCTGTTTCAGCAATATCGATGTCGCGATCTCATCGGGACATATCCCAATCTCATCGAGATCCATTTAATCCTATTGCTCTCCATATATTGGATCTCTATCCAAAACTATTTTACGAATTCTCCGAGTCACTCTTATGCGTGTGACCCATTAGGTTCCTGGTTATGTTGGTCACTTAGATTAACACTTAATCCAAGCAAGTCATGAGCGGTATCTAGCAACACATCATGACCCCCAATTGACCGGAAAGTAATTGGTTTGACGAATGAACCTATATTCATCACGAACCATATCACGAACCTTTCCATAGACAATTACTGTGCAATTCGTCCTTTCACCATGCTATACCCCACTTGGTTATGAGTATGGACAAAGTGTCAACTCTTACTAGACTGACTACGTCAAATCTAGTCCAAGTGATATCAGTTCTCGTCCTGGGACTCATTACTTTATATATCACTGAAGATACTCTTCATGACATATTAACTCCGGCCAGAGATTTCCAAGTAATGACCCTGACAAGAGGCCATGGGTATCATCTTCTGCTATCACAGAAGTGGTGAATCCTTTATTGGCTACTCAATTACCTTCGAATACCTCAAGTTGTACCCAATCACCACCCTATGAGCGATCTGTGTAAGGCAACAAGGAATGGAGTCAAAGTACATAATCAGTATCCAAGCTATCCTTGAGTACCTCAAGTCTAAGGATATTTGCACCATTGCTATGATGAGATTATCACTGACATTAGAATAGGACATCCATGTGATGATCTCATAGCAGGTCATCCAATGTACTTACTACCTCGAGTAAGCATTCACATCTCAACCCTAAATATCTCATACTTACAGTTTTTGAGATCCACTGCTTGATCAAATCAAGGAGCTTGAGATGTGCTAGTCTCTCTGGATTAATGATGTCCAGTTTCAGTAATCCTATGACTAGGGATAATTTAGATACTAACATAATTGCACATGATAGGAATCTCAGTAGTATGATCACATCATAATTTCCTTCATGCTATGTCATATATCATGGACTTCATTAATTTGCTTATAGATCAATATCATGAACATCAAATTAATGAAATATGCCTTTCTTTATTTATTCATAAAGTATGTACACAACTTTGTACAAAACGCGCTAAAGGCGATTGCCTTTAGGGTACTACTCTAACAAAATCTCGCACTTGACCTAAAGTCAATCGCCTTGATATCTAATACCATAGGCGAGTACATGAGAATCAAAACTCTTTTGTGATAATGGCTTTGTCAACGGATCATCAATATTTTGCTCGGTGGAAATTCTCTCTATCTGAACATCACCTCGATCGATGATCTCCCTAATCAGATGATATCTGCGGAGTACGTGTTTGGATCGTTGATGAGACCTTAGTTCCTTCGCCTGCACAATAGCCCCATTGTTGTCACAATACAACTGTATGGGCCCATCACAGCTAGGAACCATACCAAGTTCAGTAATGAACTTTTGATCAAATCGCTTCCTTTATTGCGTCGAGCGACAATGTACTCTGCCTCGGTTGTTGAATCGACAGTTGTCTCTTGTTTGGAACTCTTCCAACTGACTGTCCCGCCGTTCAGTGTGAATATATAACCTGATTGGGATTTAGAATCATCCTTATCAGATTGAAAACTGGCATCTGTATACCCGCTCACTTTGAGATCTCCATCTCCATATATCAAGAAAACATCCTTAGTCCTTCGCAAGTACTTGAGGATATTCTTGACAGCCACCCAGTGACCATCACCAGGATCCTATTGGTACCTGCTCGTAACACTTAGAGCATATGATACATCGAGTCTCGTACATAGCATTGCGTACATGATAGATCCTACTGCAGATGCATACGGGATCATATTCATGTGCATCCTCTCATCTTGTGTCTTAGGACACATAGATTTCGAGAGTGTTATCCCATGAGTCACGGGAAGGTACCCTCTCTTGGATTGTTCCATGCTAAACCTCTTTAGCATCTTGTTTATATGACGTTGATTGTGAAAGACCAAGCAATCTTTTTGATCTATCTCTATAAATCTTTATCCCAAGGATATAAGTTGCTTCACCAAGGTCTTTCATGGCAAATTGTTTGGACAACCAAATCTTCACAGATTGTAGCATAGAGACATCGTTTCCTAGTAATAATATGTCATCTACATATAGCACAAGGAATACGATTGCATTCCCACTAACCTTCTTATACACACAATGCTCATCCGGATTTTGTGAGAAACCAAACTCTTTGATTGCCTGATCAAAACGGATATTCCAACTCCTGGATGCTTGTTTCAATCCATAGATGGATTTCTAAAGCTTGCATACCTTTTCGCCATCATAGAACGTGAAGCCCTTTGGTTGTGTCATATACACATCCTCAGCTAGATTTCTATTTAGGAAAGTTGTCTTCACATCCATTTGTCATATCTCATAATCATAATGAGTGGCAATGGCTAGGAGTATCCTAATGAATTTAAGCATTGCTACTGGGTTGAAGGTCTCGTCGTAGTCAACTCCTGGTCTTTGACGAAAACCTTTAGCCACAAGCCTTGCTTTATAGGTAATCACATTACCATCCATGTCGGTTTTCTTTTTGAAAACCCATTTACACCCTATGTGTTGGGACCCGATCCGGGAACCAGATCCCAACCGAAAAATGAAGAACGAAGGAGACGAAAGTGACCAAAAGTAGCGAAACGGATCGAATACAAATCGCAAGCGGAAACAAATGCCGACATCCGAAAGCGCAAATCTTAGGAAATGAAAAGTTGCGTTGGAACCTTAGACTAAGACATATCCGAAATCTGGTATAATTTTTTTTTCTTTTTCATTCCTTTTCTCGTTACTCAATTACATACAAATCATAATCAATCCATACAATTTCCTTTTTGGAAATTTATCCTCATGCAAATCTCTAAATCTGATTATATTCTTATATATCCGCTGAGTCCCAAAATACATTTTATCCCAATTTTTTGAAATTTTGGCAAAAGATAATGGTGCATTTATCCTAACCCAAACCTGCAAAGTATTCAAAAATACACTTCTAAAAGCCCAATCAATCATACAATCATCAAAATCAACCGGACCCTCCGTTTGGGATCTCAGCAGAAACAATCGCAATCCTAAGTCTAAAACATTCTCATAATGGTAATTCAATATACTATTCTCATAGTTCAATCTCATTCCCAAACTTATACACAATTCCATATACAATTTCATACTCTCATACATTCATTCATAATCTTCATACATTCTGAAATACATCATAATCACTTAACGGCAATTCAAGCCATTTACAAAATATTTCAAATCTCAATTCATAATACAATGCAAACGATGCAAAAACGAACCAAATGTCTTCACATTCTTTCATCCGATCTCCTGCTCGAAACCTGGAGATGGGGATGAAAGGGGGGGGTGAGCTCGAAAGCTCGTGGATAACACATTTATAAATCGACAAATAAGTAGAAAATATTTTTCATAAGCTTTTTGCCAAAAGGGCTTATTTTTCAAACTTTGTAACTTTTCAAAACGGTTTCCTCAAATATTTCAATTTTTCAAACTTTTCATAACAAAATTCACTTTTTCATTTCTCAACTTTAAGCATGAATGCAGAACACAGAAACAAATCAAAAACACATAACATATCAAAATGGTCTGGTTCGGTCCAAGCAGAGCGTCTTCGCACATTCCGTATAAGCGGTCCTGTGTAGTCGTGAACAGAACGTACTACACTTTCCCGCATAGCGGTCCAGTGTAGCCGTGAAGGGAGTCCGAAATCGGAGCTCCGTGCCACTAGCGGGCAGCCTGGCGAAGGCTATAACGAATAGAGGCGATTGTAATCGACTCACGAAGGACCTAACAGAACCCACATAACACGAAGTTTAAAGCGGAGATTGAATTGCCGAAGGCACTTTTCAAAATCTTGTCTTTCTAACTTTATTTCATCGAATTTAAACAAACTCACAATTCACACATATCATACAAGTCAAGAAATTTAATCAATCAATAATTTCAACAATTTGCACAATTTATCAATGCATACACAACCAATGCAGTTTCAGAAATTCTAGCGATTTAGCAAATCATTTGGAACAATGCATTAAGCTTGCAATAATTTTTCAGAAATCATTCGGAAATCATAATTTCAAACTTTTAATCAATTCTTATTTTCAAACATTTACCAAACAATAATTTATCACAAATCCAAACTTTTGCTTTCTTTCATTTTTGAAAATTCGAATATTGCCTATAAATCAAAATATAAATATATTACCCACCTCGAAATGATGCTAGGAATTCATCCCGATCATCAATTTGACCAACGCTTCCTTTATTCTTCCAATTTAAAATTGACCTAAGCCATAATATCCAAATTCCACATCATAAATTGCGTAATTCCCAAAATTAACTATCGAAAATTCATAATCGTCATATTTCCAAGCTTTCTAAAACCAGAATTTCTAAAATCCCCAATTTCAAAATTTGACCTAAATCAATTTACTCAAATTCAATCTCATAAATAACTTAATTTTCAAAATTGATGTCATTATTCATCAATTCACACTAATTCCAAAGTATCTAAATCCTCAATTTCAAAAATCCCCAAATCTTAAAATTGGCCTAAACCAATTTATCCAAATTCAATACCATAAAATACAATTTCTTCAAAATTAACTTCATATTCCACAAACCCATATTATTATCTATAATTCTACACCAAAAATTCACAAAATTCTTAATCACAAAATTAAGCCTAAACCTTGCTCAAATTTCCATCCAAAATTAAACACAACCTAAAGCATATATATCAAAATCAATTTCATAAATCACAAACCCAAGTCCTTTTCCATGTTTCTAAACCAAAAATTCATCAAAATCTCAAAGCTCAAAATTTTCTCTTACCTCATTTCTCCTTCAATTTTCGGATTTCTTGGCTCATGAAGATGCTCTCTTCATTCTCCATCCTTTTCCTTCTTGAAAAGATCCCAAAAGCCTTAAGAATCAAGTAGAAAATTTGAAACTTAGTTTTCTCTCTCTTCTTTTATCCTTATACGAAACTCTTCACTCTTCTTCTTCTTATTTTCTTTCTTCTTTTCTCCTTCTTCTCTTATTCTTTCTAGAATTATCGTGAATGCTCTCTTAAAAACGACACTCATCTGATTTTTAAGGGCCATGTCATTTAAAATGTGACTAAAAAGACCAAAATGCCCTTACACTTTACTTTAAGTTATTTCCATTTGCGGGTTTGATTCGCACTATCAAATTGAAGGAATTTGTTAAAACTTCCTTCTTGATAAATGTTCCTCTCAATCATACGAATCCAATTCCACCAACCGTGCTCAAATCGGATCACTACACCAAAAGTTATGTGCAAAACAGTTTGAGTATATCCATATTCTAACACATTTTCCATGTACGATTATTTCCTTCCAGAAATTTACATTCTTAATCCCAGATTTGAAACTCGATGTCTTCATAACCATTGTAGCCTTATGTCTCTACTTTAATTCAAAACAAGAATCGCCTCATTTCGATTCCCAGATCAAAAGTTATGCTCAAAATACTCTCAGGTATTCCTAATCCAAAAATTACACCCTAATCCGAACTTCTATTCATAATTCGAAGGTCTTAGGGGCAAAATTGACATTTCATTTCTTCATATGATTTGTAGCCCCTTGTCTTATCTTTATTTCACCTCAAGAATCACTTTAATAGGATCTCTAAAGATCCTGAATTTCACAAAATACTGAACTATGTTCAGAAAATTTCCCGACTAACTTTGATTAAATTAATCACCATTAATTTAATCTCATAAAATTACAAATTTCCCATGAATATGTAGGGAATTGTCTTAGGAATCCAATGCCATAAGAATCAACTCAATCGGATGTCGGACGGAAAAGATATGAGCAAAATAGTGAACAAAGGTCGGATTGGAGGAGGAAGCAAGAAAACTAAAGGAGCAAAACGGAGTCGTATTAGGGCGAGGAGAGGGCGCGGTCGCTCTGGCGATGTGTCGCCCTAGCGACGCGAGCCAAACGCTCGCCATCGCTACGACGATGCGTCGCCCTAGCGACGCGAGCAAAACGCTCGCCATCGCCAGGGCGATGCGTCGCCCTAACGACAGGGGACTTCATTTTCCTTTTTTTTTTTTAACATAAAAATCCAAAACTTCCAGAATTCATAACTCTTAATCCTGAACTCCAATTTTGACAAACTTAGTCTCTATAGAAAGCTTAAAGGAAGCTCTACATCTTCCATGAAGGACATAAAAATCAATTCGACTCCAAGGGAGTCCATTTTCCGGTCAAAGATACTATCCTCTAATAATCATGCTAAAACTACAATATAAACTTATAAAAATCATAACTTATTATTCCGAGATCGAAAAATTGCAAACTTTATATCGAAAGAAAGATCAAAGCAAACCCTTCAATTTTCATGCAGAACATCAAAGCTCAATTAACCTCTAACTAGGTTAATTTCTCAGTCAAAGTTTCAACCATAATAAAAGTCAAACCTTTCAAACATAAACTTTGACTGATCAAAACTTCCACTCCCGATATCGAAAAATTGCAAACTTTATGGCTACAGAAAGATCTTAACGTACTCTACAAGTTTCCAGAAGACCATTTTCTCAAATTATGCCTAAATCAAAAGTCAACTTCCAAAGGCTAAAAAGTCAACTATTTCACAATTTTTCATATTTTCACACTTTCTCTTTTTAGTGTCATGATTTTCAACTTAATTTCAATCAACTCATCCGCTTAACTTCATAAACCATACCAGTCTACTCAAAACCCCAAAGATATCAAAATCAAATCATTTCTTTTCTTCTCAATATTCTTTAAAGTTTAAGTCATCTATTATACAATATATACACAAAGCACTCCTTAAATTTCATTTTCATAATTCAAATTTTCACTCAAAGATCAGGGTCCAACACTATGGGTTTTATTCCTTTGGCTGCCTCAACCAAAGTCCATACTTGGTTTTCATACATGGAATCCATTTCAGCCTTCATGGCTTGAAGTCATTTCTCAGACTCTGAACTCTTCAGAACCTCTTCATAGGTGGTAGGCTCATTATCTTCTATGAGCAATACGTCATTCTATTCACTCATGAGAAATCCATATCTCTCGGGAACAGAGCGTATCCTACGTGAACTACGAATTTTATGTGTTGTAGAAGGTTGAACTATTACGTCATTTGTATGAGTCACAATTTCAGGTTCAAGCAGTTGATCTGCGTCTGTTCGAGCATCTTGAACTTCTTCAAGTTCAATTTTGCTCCCACTGTCTTTTTGTTAAAGAAACTCTTTCTCTAAAAAGACAGCATGCTTTGAAACAAACACCTTTTGTTCCTCAGCAAGGTAGAATTGATATCCCATTGTTTCTTTAGGATATCCTACGAACAAACATTTGTCAGACTTTGCATCAAGTTTATCTGACTGTATCCGCTTCACATAAGCAGGACAACCCCAAACTTTCAAATGTGTAAGATAGGGTCTTTTGTTAGTCCACATCTCATATGGAGCAACATCAACTGTCTTTGATGGAACTCTGTTTAACAAATAAACAGCTGTCTCAAGTGCATACCCCCAAAAGGATTTCGGTAACTTTGCAAAGCCCATCATCGATCGTACCATGTCTAACAAGGTTCGATTTCTCCTTTCAGCCACACCATTATGCTGTGGTGTGTAAGGTGGAGTCCATTGAGATAAAATCTCATTATCTCTGAGATAATCTAAAAATTGTTGGTCTAAGTATTCCCCACCACGATCGGATCGTAATGTCTTGATACTTTTTCCAAGTTGGTTTTCTACTTCATTTATGAATTGTTTGAACTTTTCAAATGCTTCAGATTTGTATCTCATCAGATACAGATACCCATATTGAGAATAATCATCGATAAAGGTAATGAAGTAAAGACAACCACTTCTAGCATGGATGGACATCGGACCACATACATCTGAATGTATTAGGTCTAATACTCGATCATTCGTTCACCTTTTCCCTTAAAGGGTAACTTATTCATCTTGCCTAATAAACAAGATTCACATGTGTCATATGATTCATAATCAAATGATCCTAAACTACCATTCTTATGGAGCTTAGTTATGCGTCTCTCATTTATATGGCCAATGCGACAATGCCATAAGTAGGTTGATTTTAAATTATCTCGTTTAGGTCTTTTCGTGTCATTGACATTCATAATTGGATGTGACATATCTAATATGTAAATTTTATTGCATAATGTACCAGTACCATAAAGCATTCCATTCAAACTAATAGAACAACCATTGTTACTCAAAGTCAAATGGAAACCAGCTCTATTTAAACAAGAAACATACAATATGTTCTTTGTTAAAACAGGTACAAAATAACATTCATCCAGTTTAATTACAAGCCCACTGGGGAGTGACAAAAAATAAGTGCCTATGGCTAATGCAGCAACTCTTGCTCCATTTCCTACACGCAGGTCTAGTTCTCCCTTCATGAGTTGTCTACTGTCCCTGAGGCCCTGCATATCATTGCATATGTGTGAGCCACAACCGGTATCTAATACCCATATGTTATGGTCAGAAACAATATTAACCTCAATGACAAACATACCTGAAGGAGCTAAGGCATCTGATGCCTTCTTCTGCTTCAATTCTTCCAGATAGACTTTCTGCTTTAAGCTTCGGTGGCGGTCTTGCTACAATGGAAGCAAGTTCCTTTTGGTGCAGTTTCTTTGGTTTTCTTTTTGGCTGCACTTCCTTTTAGTTTCTTATAATTTTTCTTCTTTAGATTGGTTTTCTTTGAACCAGAAGAAGAAAAGGCCACCATAAGCACTTGCTTGCTATCCTTCTTGATAGCTTGCTCTGCTGTCTTGAGCAGATTGATCAGCTCAGGGATTGTCGTGGATATTTGGTTCATCCGATAGTTTAACACAAACTGTGAATAACTATCAGACAATCCAACTAGAATTAAGTCAACACTTAATTCATAATCCATAACAAAACCTAAGACAACCAACCTCTCAATATACCCATTCATCTTCAGTGCATACTGCACTGCAGATGAACCTGGAGTCATTTTAGTAGTGAAGAGTAGCCTCGAGGTCTCGAACCTTTCAGACCGAGCTTGCTCATCGAAAAGCTCTCTAAGATGAAACACTATGATATTAGCATCCATAGACTCATGCCGCCTGCAGACTCTGGTGACATAAATGAGCATAATCTGGTAGCCATGTCACTGTCTTTAAGATGCTTACGATAAATTTTCTGATCCTCATCAGAAGCATCAACAGCAGGTGGATCAGGAAGTGAAACATCTAGGATATAGCCCAGTTCCTCAGATCTGAGAACAATTATCAGATTTCTCAGCCAATCGAGAAAATTAGGTCCAGTTAATTTATTAGAGTCCATAAGGGAGCGCAAATTCACACTAGAAGACATCTTCAATAACTTAAAGGGAAAGAGAGAAAGAATGTTAGAATATTATTACATGCATGATCATAAGGACTTGCACGACATGCATATGGCTCCCACTATTTTCAAAGAATCCATAACCCTCACTACGAATCCAAGAAACATTATGACAAAATGTCCTAGTGGGTCGATATCCGACATTACTAAAAATGACCTTGGGTTTACCCAACAAGCCACCTTAGGTCAACCGGTAGGTATCGTTCATACCAATTGCATCATAGATATCCGAAATTACTAAAATGACCTTGGGTTTACCCAATAAGCCACCTTAGGTCAATCGGCAGGTATCGGCCATACCAATTACATCTAGATGCAACTATCGTCCAATGCTATCAACTCTTGATGTATGCACACACATTGGGTTATCAACTCTTGATGCGCGTACATCTGATGTACACTACCCAATTTTGCCTCTGTCTACGTTAACCTTGAGTTTACTCAACAAATCAACGCTTCTAGTGAAAACCGACCCATTAATCCGAAAATCTTATTTCCATGGTTCGAACATATTGGTATAGAGTGAGCTTGGGTTTACCCAACAACCCGAACTCTATAAGAACTCTGGTTCTCCCCATATTAATGGAAGGCGTTAGTTTTCATATTATGTGTGAGGGATTTCAAACTCTGGTCTCATCATCCAAGCTGTAGGATTATAGTCACAATGACTATATGGAATGATTGAGGGCATTTCATCAATCACATTGAATCTATCCCTATAATCATCCATCATCCATCATCTGACCTTTGCATGTGTAAGTCGACTTACGCTACTGTGCACATGCAAGTCGACTTGTACAATTGTGCAAGTCGACTTACCTGTCTACAGTTCACGAGCAAGTCGACTTGTGCTTGTGTAAGTCGACTTATATGAGAATGCAAGTCGACTTGTGCATGTATAAGTCGACTTGTGCATTTAGAATTGCTCTCTAATCGGCTAATTTCTCAATCCGTGCAGTTCAAATTCACAATACCAAATGTAATATACTTTACTTTGATGTACCAATGAAACACTTTCATTGTATCATGTTTACCATGTATAATCATACTATACATGAAAAACTTGAAATGGATTAATACACTATTAATCTCTTAGATTTCCAAATAATTTTGCGAATACCAAATAATCTTCCTAAGTATCTCTAGGTAGTCTACACTTTATCAAGACTACTTCGGCACTAGCCACTAAATTGGTGACGGCCAAAACAATCAAGACAAGGAAATATACTAACGAGACGCTAATGAGACACATTTGACATCCGAAAATTTTTGGAAACTTAGTTTCAAGAAAATCATTTTGGCAAGCATACAACATCAATGTAACATATTTTTAATCATATTAAAAATGATCCAAGGCATTGGAACCGAAAACTACACAATCAATCATTCTAAACAAAACAATTCCAGCAACTTTCTCAAAACTGCCAAGCTTTGTTTTTTGCTTGAAAAACTCATTGAAAAAATTTCAATAAATTCTGAGAAAATTACAGAGGTTACAACATGTTCACAAAATGCTCCATGAATATTTTCAGGATTTATTTCCAACAAAAACTCAACCAACCTCAACAGCAAAGCCAATGTTGAATCTGTGTTTCTCAACACAGATATTCTCAGCAGCACACAATAAATTCTCAAATAAATAGTCAATCACCTCAAAAATATTTTTCCATCTTCATAGACATTCATAAATATCTTATAGACATTTCGTTGAAAGAAAATCCGAAAAATAATTTTTCTATAATTTATTCTCGAATTTATAAGCATGCCTATTCAAGAAATGTGCACAAACACAGCAACCAGAACATTAGGGAATAAATTAGCAAAACCATATCAAATCACATTGATAAATTCTGTTCTTCCACAGAAATATTCAACAACATCTTATGAGCACATCTGGGCAAGAAAATTTTGAAAACAAGATTTCTATACTGATTTCGAATTTAACACAGTCAACATGCATCATCGTCACAACCAATAGGCATCTAAAACCTTGTTATGATTTCTTCGTTATATACGACACAAGTGGCTCTGATACTACAGTAGGAAAATTCCGGTGTGTGTATCACATACACACAGTGCGGAAAAATAAAAAATTTTATTCTGGGACCTTCCCGAAAGCCAGGATCCATGTGTCTATATAACAAAGTCAAACCATAACGACCAAAAGAGACCGTCTCTAACGGTATCCACGCAGAGATCGGAGAACCTAACCTGGGCAAACCCTTTGACCCGGGAATAGCTAGAACAAGGTAAAGACTGCTAGATCTTACCTTATTCTTGAAGAGCTAAGGAATCAACGATGGAGGAGAAGCTTGGAGAAGATGAAGCCTTGATGAGAGAAGATGAAGAAGAGATGAGATATTAGGATTTTAAGAACCCTTCTTGAAAACCCACAATCATCACACTTTTATTTCTCTATATTTTTCTTTTGTCTTTAACACTTAAAAGACATTAAATGCTAATGGTGGTTCTTTGATCCACGTTAGCCTTTATATATATATATATATATATATATATATATTTAATTAATGAATAAGATATATATATATATATAAATGCTAAAGTGGTCCAATCACACTGGGGTCGGTCCTACCGGATCCCGGTATGGAAAAAACACCGAAGACCTGTTTCAGCAATATCGATGTCGCGATCTCATTGGGACATATCCCAATCTCATCGGGACATATCCCAATCTCATCGGGATCCATTTAATCTTATTGCTCTCCATATATTGGATCTCTATCCAAAACTATTTTATGAATTCTCCGAGTCACTCTTATGCGTGTGACCCATTAGGTTCCCAGTTATGTTGGCCACTTAGATTAACACTTAATCTGAGCAAGTCATGAGCGGTATCTAGCAACACATCATGACCTTCAATTGACCGGAAAGTAATTGGTTTGACGAATGAACCTATATTCATCATGAACCATATCACGAACCTTTCCATAGACAATTACTGTGCAATTCGTCCTTTCACCATGCTATACCCCACTTAGTTATGAGTATGGGCAAAGTGTCAACTCTTACTAGACTGACTACGTCAAATCTAGTCCAAATGATATCAGTTCTCGTCCTGGGACTCATTACTTTATATGTCACTGAAGACACTCTTCATGACATATTAACTCCAGCAGAGATTTCCAAGTAATGACCCTGACAAGAGGTCATGGGTATCATCTTCTGCTATCACAGAAGTGGTGAATCCTTTATTGGCTACTCAATTACCTTCGAATACCTCAAGCTGTACCCAATCACCACCCTATGAGAAACCTGTGTAAGGCAACAAGGAATGGAGTCAAAGCACAGAATCAGTATCCAAGATATCCTTGAGTACCTCAAGTCTAAGGATATTTGCACCGTTGCTATGATGAGATTATCACTGACATTAGAATAGGACATCCATGTGATGATCTCATAGCAGGTCATCCAATGTACTTACTACCTCTAGTAAGCATTCATATCTCAACCCTAAATATCTCATATTTACAGTTTCTGAGATCCACTGTTTGATCAAATCAAGGAGCTTGAGATGTGCTAGTCTCTCCGGATTAATGATGTCCAATTTTAGAAATCCTATAACTAGGGATAATTTAGATACTGACATAATTTCACATGATAGGAATCTCAGTAGTATGATCACATCATAATTTCTTTCATGCTATGTCATATAACATGGACTTCATTAATTTGCTTATAGATCAATATCATGAACATCAAATTAATGAAATATGCCTTTCTTTATTTATTCATAAAGTATGTACACAACTTTGTACAAAACGCGCTAAAGGCGATTGCGTTTAGGGCACTACTCTAACAGTATGAAACATAATGGCTGTTGTGATCAGAGTAGCCACCAATCAGTGCTTAAAGCTCAACGAGTGAAGATGAGCTTTGAGCTCAAAAGTAAATCAAAGCTTCAGGCTCAACATCTGTATCCCCCAAGTGGATAAGGGACAGTTATTAATGAGCCTTATATGAGACAGTTTAGGCACTCGGTCACAACAAAGTAACAAATAAAAAGTGGGTCTCATGTGCACTGCATATGCATAATATGAGTGATTAAATTGTATTGAATGTGAAGTGTGAATTGTGAATTGTGTAATGATGTGAATTATATGTTACGTGATTGGGTGAGTCATCGATGATGGTCACTCATTGAGTTCACAAAACTTACCCAAAATTTGTAAATATTTTTCAGGATCAGAAGAATATCATGTTAGGCAAACAGGAGTATCCCTATAGTATACAAGTAAGGGATAGAGGTCAGGATCAGTTCACGTCTGCATTTGTTTTTCCTATTTTTGTATAAATTTGTATATTCTATAACTATTTTACAAATGATTTATGTTGTAATGTAAAGATATTATGACTAAAGTGTTTTATATTTGTAATGGGCCCCAAATGGCTATTGAAATTATGTTGATTGTATTGTTATGATTGAAAATGTTTATGAATGATAGTGGGCCCCAATTGTTTATTGATTTCTACGTATTTGATTACATTCAACAAAAAAATATTTATGTATTGAGTTTTGACTGTTTCAGTGCACTAGCACGTCACCCTCATGGAGTACGGACTCAGATATCACCCATGATGTTGGGTTCGAGTCCTGCGGGAGTTAGGGTGCTACATTTATGTGGTATCAGATCTCATAATTATTATCTTATGTGGGCATTTTCTGAAATATGCGTCAAGTTACATGCATTTAAGTCAGGTCATAGCAAACAGTAGCAACTGATCCCTAGTCTAAGTGGCATGAGTATGAGTCACACGCATGAGCACATGTTAAGTGTTTAAGCTGATAGAAATAGTGAGAAAAGTGATGATATGTCACAATGTGAGGAAATGAAGGTTGTGGATATTTAGAAATGAGAAATTATAGCGCCCCCTCACCGTAGAGTACACATCGGGAAACCCGAAGGTCGCTCTAACACGTATCCCACGATAAAGATGCACTACCAGAATATTTTTCCAATAATATCCACTTGGCATCGCAATAATTAAAACCATAATATCAAAAATCAGTAACTTTTAAAAATCCAAAATAATCTTATCATAGTAGCAATTTCAATACAGTCATCCAAAAGCAGAATAGACAAGTCTATCAGTCCCCTAAACAAAACCAAGAAGGAAGCGATACAAGCATCTATCCTAAGTCATCCTCGAAAGTCCAACCAAATGACCGACACATGTGCCATCGCTTCTCTTGCCAAAGACGCTGCTGCGGCAGAAAAGACTATCTCCGGAGCTAGGGGTCTATTATATCGATCCTGAAAATTAGATGCAATTTTTGGGTGAGTTTGCGAACTCAGTGAGAAACCATCATCGATGGTTCACTCAAATCATGCATTACGCAAATTGCGTACAGCACGGCACAGTAATATTCAATTAACAGTATTATAGAACAATTCACAGTAGTCTATAACAATTTGCGGTATCAAATAGCAATTTACAATAGTATATAATAGTTTACAGTAGCATGTAACAATTTGCAATCTCTCATATCATCACACAATTCAGTAAGTTTGCAATTCAATCAGTCATGTGTATACAATGCATATGAGACTCTTTTCCAGTTATTCAGTGTTGTGCCCAAGTGCTCAGTCAATGTTCAGTGGGGGACGCGTCAGGGATTTTTTCCCTCGGGCTCGGGGCCCGGTCAGTACAGTATTCGAGCTCGAGGCTCTTTTCAGTGATAATAACACTTGGGTCACATATCCATTATCTGATCATGCATTTATGCATGCAATGCAGTGTTCAGTAATTCAGTGTATGGCTATAAAAGCCCAGTATTACATTCCTCAGTATCATATAGTAATCCAATCCAATACAGTAGTCCAATCCCATACAGTAGAAACATGTCATTCGATCATGTACATTTCAGTAATCATGTAATTTCACAACGGCAAGTAATTCACATTAAACATTTAAACAGTCAGGAATTTGAGAAACCAACTAGGTTACTCACCTGTAACTTCCGAGCTACTGCCTGGAAATCCCAGCAATGTCCGTGGAACGACGATCCAACGGAGCCTCTATAATAGTAAAATACAGCCCCATTACTAGATGCTAAAATAAGCAGTTCAGTAATGCATATGTCTCAGTAAAATGATGTACAATGCATGTTCACGATTTCCGGTGATAAAACCCAATTTTGAACTCTGGTGCCCCATTCTAACTCTTCGCTCAATTGATCGACAATAATTGATCCAATCCTAAAATTCAGTTCAATTTTCTCAATTCGTATTCCCTATAGCAATTTCCTAGACATCGGGTCAAAACCTCTATTGAAAATCCCAATTAAAACTCCAATTGTCTCAATTCAATACTTAGGTCATACTATGAACCATAATTGACCTTATTCCCTATAAATCAATGTCATTTAAATCAATTCAAATTCCCATAATTATCCTCAATTGTAGACCTCTTTCCCTAGTTCATAACGAATCTGGAATTACCTCAATCGGAGGTCTACACCCAATAAACCAAAATATAAACCATCAGAACAGTCCCCTTCACCGCGGCCAAGAGACCCTCGCCGGGGCATAAAATGGTCGCTCGTCGCGGCGAACAACGCATTTTGGGCGCGCCGCGAGATGAACGAGGCTCGTCGCGACGTCAACTAATTGACGCTCGCCGCGACGTCCTGTTCTCCCTCGCCGCGGCGAACGAATGAAAATTCGCCAATGACGCTGACAAGACGAGTTGCGGCGTGCGATTTAATTCTTCGTCTTCTCCGATCGATTCTATCTATTTCTCTCTCTATAAAACCACCATTAACTCTCCCAACCACTCAATCAACCATAATAAATGCCATAAATGCCTTAAAACTATCAATAACAACATTAAAACCATTAAAACTTACCAATCAAGTGAAATCCACGATCCCTCAAAACACCGTAAACCTTAAAATCTTTCAAAACCAACGATGATCCACTCTAAAGCTCCTCAATCCTTCATCAATCACAATAAACATGTTATCCTTACAATGAGGAGGAAACCACAAGGAAAATCGAAGAATCCTCACCAATGGGAGGAATTGATGAGCGCCGTAGGGAGAAGAAGAAACCCAATGCCTTAGAAAAATTTCCCAATTTCTTTCAACCCTAGTATTTATAGACCTAAGTCTCCAAATCAGTTTAAATTTCATTCTCTAAATTTTCAATGGCTCAACGTATTTATTTCCTATCAGTAAAATTCTAATTTTTCCATTGCCATTGGACGAGTTCTTTCAAGATAATACAAATAATCGATCGATCATCCAAATATTTACGTGGGGCATTTTCTCCCGAATTTCCCGAAAATTTCCTATAAGTCACTATAAATTACCAATTACACTTAAACTATTCCAAATCAGTCATTTGAACCCAATTACTCCTAATTTCTCATTTAATCCCGATCCGATCGGTCCGATCGGTTCATACTCACAATTAAATCAGAAAAATCATGAATGCATGTATCTATGAATAATTGCATATGCAATGAACCTGTTCCTCTATAATTAGAGGCCAGTAACATGCTCAGTCAGTGAATGCAATGAAACCTATCAGTCTGTCCCAATATTACCATAATACACTTGCTCACAGTAACGGGATGTTACAGAAATAGTATATGGGTAAAGGTGCCAGATAATGAATCAACGTATCTGTATTCGTGGATGTATTATTGAATACGACATCAAAATTGTACTGTGGTGAGATGTCCTTAGATGTGATATAGATGTGAATACACTGTCATGGATTGGTTGAGGAGAACAAGGATATAAGCATAAATGATGAGATTAAAGTGTACAAGAAGAATGTACTGAAAACAGAAATTTTTATGACCATGAGGAGATGAAATCGAAATCGAAGTAGTTGTTTGATTCATGTGAAAAGAGTTATAATCCCCCATAAGAATATATTAGTGGAATTGAGATTAGCATTGCATGATGATTTTATACATTTATAACCCTAAGTTGATTGAGGAAGTACATGTGGAGGATGCATTAGATGACGATAGGAAGATAAGATAGAAATGAGGAAAGAATAAGAGGGGAATGAAAAAGACATAATTGACTTTACAAGAGATGAATGATGTGTAGTAAGGAGAAAGTTAGAAATGCAAATAAGAGGGGATTTTATGCATAAAAGGAGATAAAGAAAAAGATGATGAATCAAATAAGGAGAATGGATGCACTTAATATGGTAATTGACTCATTATGAAATGAGGTAGCCTTAGAAGAGGTAAATTCTGGAAAATTGGAGTGAAAGTTGTGGTAGTATGTTTGATAATGAGAAGGAAAAGTGTAGGGCATGATAGCGGCCTAACAAAAATAGGTTTTGGTCACGATCGTGTTGGGACACCCTGATTGTGGGCAAGAACAAAGAGAGAAATGTTGTCTGGAACCAATTGGGATTCAAGTATCATTAGCAAATGTTATTAATTGATTAATAGGCATAAATACATCTCTAGATAAGATGTAATGATTTTGATGGTATTTACCAAGGTGTTGGAATAAATGAATTTGCTTAATGCCTTATTAAGCCTTATTATAAAGGATGTTTTGATCATATAAGTTAGAGAATAAATTAATACTACTAAGATATTATGAAAAGTTGAAATTGATCTTCTTGAGGTATTAAGAATGGTTGATAATGCGATGATGATAACATTTGATCGATAAAGATTGCATGAATAGTATCGATGATAGTAGCAAGAAATCTTCTTTCAAAAAAGAATTTCCCTGAATTAGGTTGAGTTGATTAGATGACTCAAATTAAAAATGAGAAACGAATGAACAAATCAGAAATGAATAGGTAATGAATCAAAGGTGAATATTGGAGTTATATCCTTAGCGGAGACTTAGGCATAAGAGATAGAATATGCTACTGAGAGTATACACGTTTTGTTTGATGTGAAGTATTTAACTATATGATTGGATTACTGACTTTAAGGAGGATTTAGGTCCACTTTATATTCTATGTAAATATGTTTGGGAGATACAAATTATATTTGATGAATGTGTTAATAACACAGGAAGATATGATTGCAAAAAAATTGAAACGTATAGAGAAACCAATATGAATGAACAGACGTTAGAATAAGTCAATGTGAAATTAGAGGAAACCCAATGAAAAGAGAGAACCATTTAAGAATAGAAGTCAATTAGGAGACTGAAAATAATGTGTGATAAAATTACCTTATTTAAGGAATTAATTACTTAAGAAATTATGAGAACTAATCATGGACACAAGGGAAGTTGGGGTGTATCTCTTAGAGTTAACCATGCCCCGAAAGTATTATGGTAATGAAGATTAAAGTGATCTAAGAAAAATTTGTATCAATTGGTGACTAGGATCATAGAGGATATTTGGAGCATAATCAAAAGGTGGAGAGAATATTTTTTTCATTTGAGGAAATCTTACATATCATGTAGGCAAAAATAAGTATATGCCAAGGTTAATGAGAGTGAATCTTAGCTTGATCAAATAAATTATGGATGTGATAGTATTTGAACATGGCACATTGGGAGACCCAAAGGAAATAGAGTTGGTGATAAAGTGAGTTCGTATACATAGTGGCAATTAAGCTTCATGAGTTGATTATTGATATATGAGTTAAAACTTGCTGCAATAGTAAATGCATTGCAAGCTTGGAGACATTATAAGTACATAAACCTTTTGGTTATATGAATATACAGATCAGTAAAGATTGAGGTAATTATTGAGTTCAAAAGAATGTAAAAATGAGTACTATACTGGTAAAGGTAGTGTGTAATCTGATACATTAATCAGATAATTCTATAATGGAATAATACAAATTCAGATATTGGGTTTACCAACCCTAGTGCAATAAAGAGCATAGAATATCAAGTTAAATTTTCTTTTAATGTTGGGTCCGTGTTTTGTGTACCGGGGCGAACTAGGCCCAGCGTACCCCAAGCTGGCACGCGACTACAACCTTCAAAAGTATTGTCCTCTTTGGTACTCGAACTCAAGACCTCAAGGTTTTGTTGCATTTAAATACACGTCTCTTACCATTGAGCTACCCTTTTAATGTTGGGTCCATGTTTTGTGTAATGGGATGAACTAGGCCCAGCGTACCCCAAGTTGGCATTAAGAGATATGAGGTGTACAACTTGAATGCATGATCATGCATAAATCAAATCCTATTGTTATTGAATAAAATGTATTAATATAGGCCAAATCAGACAGAGTTGTCTTCACAAAAGTTATAGTTTATTCTCTTAGATTTTTATTGGTATAAATTTTGTAATTTTTGGATGTTGGAATTAAGAGATATGAGGTGTACAACTTGAATGCATGATCATGCATTAGCCAAAATATCAAATGTACACATCCTATGGTATTTTGAGCATAACTCATAGAATAATGAACCAAATTGAATGATCTTAGTATCATTAGAAACTTAAGACATTGGAGAACAACTTTATAGAAGGAAGTTTTGCCTAATTTTGTCACATACCCTATTAAAATAATTATGTAAAGTTAACCTGAAAGCATATTATGAGAAAAAATCTGAAATGATCAATTGGGTTATGAAATTAGTTTCACATTGTTTTATTATGGTCCGATACGTGCAATGCATGTGGATATCATTGGAAGTGCTATTTTTATGTGAATGATAATGTACTGTATTGCTATCTTATTAAACTGTACTGAATTGTGCTGATTGTGTACTAGATTTTGAACAATATTTGTCTGAGGTGTTTTGATGCATGAGAATGATATTGGAAGTGCTAATTGAATGTGAATGGGTCCGCCTAAATGATTTTCTAGTTCTCAACTGAAATGTTAAATGTCGGGCCTAGTCCGATGACTATGCTACTGTGACTGTTATTGTAATTGATACTGTGACTGATATACTGTTATATTACATGCAAATGCAAGTGATTAAATTTGATGACTGAATTGTGGCATGCACTTCATTCCAATGCATGTAATATAAAGGAGTTGTGACTAATGTTGCTACTGATACTGTTACTGATAGAAGCTTTAAGCTCCTGCATATGTGGTTCGAGCCTATGGCTCACTGTGATCTACGAGTCATAGACTGACTGACTAAGTCTAATAATTCGGGATACTATAAAAGTACACAGTCAGAATAATAAAAAAAAATGAATGTAAGTCCCATACATATCATATCTGCATATAATTTGAATTCATTGAATGATTTGCAAAACTGTGTGAATGTCATTATATGATTGAACTGTTTAACTGAGATCCGTGATAGCGTTTGATACTAATCAAGCAGATTTAAACTGTATGATTACATGTTATATGATTGATCTTATTTTATGACATGAGTGAACCATCAAGGATGGTTACTCTGCTAAGTTCGCAAAACTCATCAAAATTGCACTGTTGCTTTTTAGGTTCTAGAGTGAGATGACCTAGCTTCTAAGACTCCTTAGAAACATATTTTGTGAAACTATTAAAGTCAGATTTGGCTCAAAGATCAGTCAGCTGGGGATTGAGGATATAGTTGTTTCTTTCATGTTTATAGTATTTGGTGTGTACTGAGTTGTTTATGTTCATAGGACGATGTTGTTCAAACATGGATGGTATTGTATTATATGAAACAATATAAATTATGGTTTTTCTTATAAAATGATGACATTTTGGGTTTTAGAAAATGTGTGATTGATGGTTTAGTTTGTGATGCCATGTTATATATACAGTGAAGGTAAGATAGTTAACATGTCATTTCTGTCAGGTTTATACACGTGTATTTAATGGACGCACGTGCATTTTTCAGATGGGAATGGGGTGTTACACATGTACAGTGCTTAGATAGATGGTCGATGAAGCTGAAGTTATCTGCCCTTCGTATAGGGTTACGTTGTTTCCTAGTAATGAATGGGATGTGATTTTCAGAGATTCGTTGATAATGCATAGAAACACAAATTTTAATGGTGGAAAATCTGCGAATTGGAGGGGATGATTGAAATTTATAATCTTCATCTAGTACAATATAGGATGTGCAACAATCATTTTATGAATCTTCAATTCTACCTTCCTTCTTCTACAAAGTTTATATAATGGTTCCTAATATGTCTTATCAGAAATTCTACAATTGAGATCGTGATATTGACTAATTTAAGTTTTTTAATCACTTTCTTAAAATGTGTTCCATTTTCCTCTTTCTATTGATATTATTTAGGCATATTATATGTTAATGCTTTGATTTGTGTCACCAATAAATAAATACATGAGCTACTTTCTTCCTATTTGTAAGGACCAAATGTCTATGTATATTATCAGTGTTTTGAAGTTTCAAGAGTAAATACAAAAAGACAATTTATTCTACTCAAAGTATATTTTCTTTCTTTTTCTACACTTGGTATCAAAGCCTACATTGTTGTGGTTGTGGGAAAGAAATTAAAGTAAAGACAAGCGAGTGAGAGTATGTAGTGACAAAAAAGAGAGGGTGAAATGGCAGCTAACAACATTAACTCGAGTACTTTTAATGTTCCTCCTTTCATTGGAGCCAATTATCAATTCTAGTCAGTCAAAATGCACACAATATTTAAGTCACAAGGATTGTGGGATTTGGTGAAAAATGGTTTTGATGAGCTTGCAGATCTAAATCAAGCTACACAATTGACAACGGCCTAGAAAATTGAGTTTAAGGAGAAGCATAAGAAAGATGCGAAGGCCCTATTTTTCATCAAACAAAGAATGGATTACACTTTTTTCCCACGAGTGATGGGAGTAACTACCTCGAAGGAGCCATGAGATTTGCTGCAAGAACACTATCAAGGGTCCAACAAAGTGGTGAGTGTGAAATTGCAACCATTGGATTTTGAGAATTTAACAATAAAGTCGATTGATATAATTCAAGATTTCTCTGTAAGAATCTATGCCCTTGTAAATCAAATTTGCACTTTTGGTGATGATTTGATAGAAAAGAAAGTAGTTGAAAGATTTTGAGGGGTCCCACCTAAGTTCGATCATGTTATTGTTGCTATTGAAGAATCTAAGTATTTATCTGATTATTCCTTGGTTGAGTTAATAGATTCTCTTGAGTCACACTAGCTTTGTTGGCACCGAGACCCAACTACATAAGCAGAACGGAAAACGGAAATGTCGAATCGAAAACAAAATGCGGAAGCGAACAAAGCCGAAAATAGCGAAGCGGAAGCAAATGCAAGCGGAAGCAAATACTAATCGAATCAAACGAACAGATTGCAAAGCGAAACGAAATCAAAGCAGACACATCCGACATCCGGAAACAATAATCAAAGAAAACTTATCGAATGAACATAATCGCGTTGGGAATCCTAAGACGTTCCAAAATCCGTTATGAATTTTTTTTTCTTCTTATTCTCATTTCTTTTCTCGTTACTCAATCATATACCAATCATCTTAAATCCATACAGTCGTACATAATCTGATATAAATCCATACCAATCTCAAATTTCTCAAACTCTTATATACACTTATACATATCCAAAATCTCACTTTTATCCAAAAATTTTTTTTACCAAAATTTCGGCAGCATAACGGCTGCATTTATCCTAACCCAAAAATTCCTGCAAAGGCAAATAAACACTTCTATAATCTCAACAGACCTCAGAATCATCGGACACTCCCGTCCGGAAATCCAAACACCAGCAAAACGCAAACCTAACATCTAAAACTTCCATAATTCTCAAATCAATCAATACCAAACTCATAATTCAATTTCATTTCCAAATTCATACACAATTTCATGTACAAATTTCAAAACCATTCCCAATACTCAACTATATACACAAATCCATTTCTTTCAAACCTATCTTAAGCCATAAACATATCCATACTCAAATTTCAGATTACTCAAATCTAACTCATGCAAATTACAAAAACATACAACTGTCGGAATTGACGTCTTCACACTCTTTCATCCGATCTCACGTCGAAACACGGAGATGGGGATGAAAGGGGTGAGAACTTCGAGCTCGTGGGTAACACATTTATAAACTGAATAATAAGCGAAATCAATTTTCATAAACTTTTGCCAAAAGGCTAAATTTTCAAACTTTTCAACTTTCAAATATTTTTCTCAAACCCTTTTCAATATTTTCCAAACTTTTTATAACTCATTCTCTCAATTTTCAAAATTCTTAAATGTTCCATAATCATGAATGCGAATGCAAACACATAATATTCAAATAACGAATCAAATATATAAAACATATCAAATGGCTTGGTTCGGTCCAAACAGAACGTACTGCACATTCCCGCATAGCGGTCCTGTGCAGTCGTGAACAGAACGTACTACACTTTCTCGCAAAGCGGTCCAGTGTAGCCATGAAGGGAGTCCGAAATCGAAGCTCCGTGCCACTAGCGGGCAGCCGGGAGAAGGCTTAACAAATAGAGACAGCGCTGACTCACCATAGGACCTACCAAACCCACATAACACATATCGAAAACGGAAATTCAAAATGCCCGAAGGCACTTTCCAAAATTTTGCTTTTCTAACATTACTTCGTCAACTTAAAACAATCTCACAAAATTTGCACATATCATATAATTCAATTAATTCAATCAATCAAGAATTGCAAAATATGCATAATTATCCATGCGTACTAACAGATGCATTTTGAAACTTCTATCAAGATATCAAATCATAACAATGGAAATCATAATTTTAAACCTTAAATCAAATCTTATTCTCAAACATTTTCAAAAACAATAATAGATCAAAATTTCAAACTTTTGCTTTCTAAATTTTTTTTAAAATTCGCATTAAGCTTACCAATCAAAATATAAATATGCTACTCACCTCGAAATGACGCTAGGAACTTGTTCCAAGCTCCAATTTGATCCTTGCTTCTTTCCTTCATTCTTTTCTCCCATACGAAAACCACTCTTCCTTTTCTTCTTTCAATTAAAAATGACCTAAGCCATAATCACCCAAATTCACATCATAAATTTGCATAATTCTCAAAATTAACTATCGGAAATTCATAATTATCATATTTCCAAGCTATTTCAATCTCTAATTTTGAAAATCCCCAATTTTCAAAATTGGCCTAAACCAATACACCCAAATTCAATCTCATAAATAACTTAATTTTCAAAATTAATCTCACAATTCATCAATTCACATTAATTCCAAGACATCTAAATCCTCAATTTCAAAATCCCCAAATCTTAAAATTGGCCTAAACCAATTTATCCAAATTCAATACCACAAAATACAAGTTCTTCAAAATTAACTTCACATATCATCAATCCATAGTATTTTCCATAATTCTACACTACCAATTTCTAAAAACCCCAAATTTTACTATTCATTATCTTCCTCACTAAGCTTTTCTCTCTAAAATATTACATAACTAAAATTAAACATAACCATAGTCTAATCTCTCGCAAATAATCATAGAAAACTTCAATTCATAACCATATTAAGCTAAATCAACCAATAACTCATCAAAATTCAAACATAAAATTTTTCTCTCTTACCTTCTCTCTCAAAGTTTCAATTTAAGCTCCAAAGATAAGCTTTCCTTTCCTTCCATAAGTTTCCTCTTGAAACTACTTCAAAACAAGCATGAAATCTCCAAAAAAAATCAAACTCTAAGTTTTCTCCTTCTCCACCGTCGACCTTCATCTTCTCCATTCTTCTTCTTATTCTTTCTTTTCTTCTTGAATAATCGAGAATCTCATTCTTAAAAACGACAATTTCATCTTCTTATCTGCCATGTCATTTAAAATTGATGAAAAGACTAAAATGCCCTTGACTTTACTTTATGCCATTCACACTTGCGGGTCTGATTCGCACTACTAAATTGAAGGAATTTGCTAAAACTTCCTTCTCGAGAAATGTTCCCCTCAATCATACGAATCCAACGCCACTGACTGCGCTCAATTCCGATCACTACATCAAAAGTTATGAGCAAAACAGTTCGGGTAAATCCACATTCTAACATATTTTCCATGTACGATTATTTCCGTCCAAAATTTCACATTCTTAATCCCAGAATTGAAACTCTATGTCTTCATAACAATTGTAGCCTTATGTCTCTAGTTTAATTCAAAATAAGAATCGCCTCATTTTGATTCCCAGATCAAAAGTTATGCTCAAATTACTCACAGGTGTTCCCAATCCAAAAATTACACCCCAATCCGAACTTAAATTCAAACATTAAAAGTCCTAAGGGCAAAATTGACATTTCATGTCTTCATATGATTTGTAGCCCCTTGTCTTATCTTTATTTCGCCTCAAGAATCGCTTCAATCGGATCTCTACAGATCCCGAATTTCACAAAACACTGAATCATGCTCGGAAAATTTCCCGACTCACTTTGATTAAATTAATCACCATTAATTTAATCTCAAAAGTTCTAAATTTCTTATAAAATGAAATTCATTGTCTTAGGAATCCAACGCAAAAGAATCAACTCAATCGGATGTCGGACGGAAAAGATATAAGCAAAATAGTGAACAAAGGTCGATTGGAGAAGGAAGCAAGAGCAAGCAGCGTCATTTCGGGCAAGGGAAGCGCTTGCATCACCGAGGCGACGCGTCGCCCTGGTGATCTTGACTAACTTCGATCGCTACGGCGATCGTCGCCGTAAGTGACGGCGGCTGAGCGCTTCGCCGTCGCTACGGCGTCGCGTCGCCGTAGTGACGGGATGCTTAATTAATTTTTTTAAATCTAAAACTTCGAAATTCATAACTTTTACTCCCGAACTCCGATTTTGACAAACTTAGTCTCTATAGAAAGCTTGAGAGAAGCTCTAAATCTTCCAAGAAGAACATAAAACTCAATTCAACTCCTACGGAGTCCATTTTCCGTCAAAGATACTATCCTCTATACAAACTTGTAAAAATCATACTTAATATTCGAGATCGAAAAATTTCATACTTTATATCGAAATAAAGATCAAAACAAATCCTTCAATTTTCATGAAAACATCAAAGCTCAATCAACCTCTAACTAGGTTAATTTCTCAGTCAAAGTTCCAACCAATATAAAAGTCAAACCCGATCAAACATAAACTTTGGTGATCATAACTTTCACTCCCGATATCGAAAATTACAAACTTTATGTCCACAAAATCTCTTAACATAACCTACAAGTTTCCAGAAGACCATTTTATCAAATTTTGCCTAAATCATAAGTCAACTCTCAAAGTCAAACATTCTCTCTCCAAAAAGTCAAACTTTCTAAATCCTTCAAATTTTCACACTTTTTCTTTCTAATTCTTGCTATATAACTTCATTTCAATCAACTCATTCACTTGATCATTCATATTACTAAATCAAATTGTCACTCAAGGTTCGGGGTCCAACAAGCTTAATTAGATCAACTCGAGCTTTTATGGAGCAAGCTTTTCAAATGAATAACATATGAAAAAATTTGAAGGCACAAGAAAAGGTGGATATCATAATATAAGAGAGCATGGGCATGGCCACTCTAGCTATAGCCAAGGTCAAGATGGTTCAAATGGTCCAAAAAAAATCAAGGTAACATAAATTCTTTTATGCTTTCATTGTGGTAAAGCCAATCATATGGAGACAAATTGTTGGCACAAAAATAAATAGGACCATGGAAAAAATGTAGTTTAACGCTATAATTGCAAAAGCTTTGGTCATATAGTTAAGAATTGTGAACGAAAAGATCAAGCTAATTTTTATAAAGATAAAGATGATGGGTCAGGTAATGTATTTGTTGCTTATTCAGTTGCAAATATTGTTATATCCTCAGAAGTGTGGTATTTAGACAGTGGTTACATTAATCATATGACAACAAATTGAATTTTTTTTTGGAAATTGATGAAGCAATGAAAACCAAAGTGACCTTGGGAAACAACAGTCAAATTTAAATATGTGATATTGGCACAATTGTTATAAGATGCAAAACTAGTAGGATACTCATCCATAATGTCATATATATTCCAAATTTGGGTGATAACCTTTTGAGCTTAGGTCAATTATTGAAGAAAGGTTATTATACTATATTTGACAATGAAAAGAGTATGATTGAGGATAAAAGGAGTAAGAATTGGCCCATTCGGTAAAAATGCTTGAAAATAAAATGTTTTCGATTATGTTTTTGTAATTTTATCTTATCGCAATTATTACCTCAAGTGATGATATAGTTCTTTGGCGTAGAAGGTTTGCTCATATTAGCTTTAGTGGACTACAAATGCCACATAACTAGAACATGGTCACAGGTCTACCAGCTGTACCGAACATAACTTTTTATAAATGTAAACCTTGCATATTCGTGAAACATGATTGTGAAAGTTTCCTGACAAACAAGTCTTGGAGAGACACAAAACCTTTAATGCCAGTATTTTTGGACTAATGTAAATGCTATCAGTAAAAGTAAGTAAGTATTTTCTTATCTTTATGATTTCTCAAGAATGACATGGGTGGATTTCGTAAAAGAGAAAGTAGAGGCTCTTGAGTTTTTCAAGAAATTTAAAGTTGAAGTGGAGAAGGAATTTGAGTGTTCAATCATGAAACTCTGGAATCATTATGATGGAGAATTTACGTACAAAGAGTTTGAATTATTTTGCAACCATTTCGATATGCAGAGATAATCGATAGCAAGTTATACACCATAACAAAACTATATAGCAGAATGAAAAAGCAGAACAATTGTTGAAGTAGCCAAAAGCATATTGAATTATAAGCATCTTCCATTAATTTTTTGGGCAGAAACACTGACTACTGTTGTATTTGTTCTCATCAGATAAACTCATAATCAATGTATCAGAAATCGCATATTATGTTTCTTATGTACCTTAAATGATTTTGCATTGTATGATTTGTTTGTTTCTTACATATGTCAAGCTTGACAGTGAGTGACCATATTTTGGTCACTAAGGTACCTCCAAAATGTACAACTAAAGCAGATCACATGTCTTTAACAGTTTCATATTTTTTAAACTCACACATTATATCATTATCCATGCTACTCAACATGTAAAATGTCCCAATAAGCTCTTTTTTCTCCATATTTCATAAGCATTATGCTTCCTTTTATGTTAGGCTATATTGCCTTTCTCAATAATGTTCATACTTATGTTTAATGGTTCTAAAGCCTCTTGCTCTTCTATTGCATGTTGGATTTTCATGTTCCAGATTTCATAATTGTTGACATTTAATTTCTCACATTTATTAAGTTCATCGATAATATTTTTTAATGCAGTAGCCATAATTGAAATACAAGTTTCTCATATATAAATATAATAAACCATCAAATTTTAATTCCTACAAAATTAGAAGATTGTAAATGTTTTCCATCATCATTCGTATGAAAATTGAACACTAATTATTATGTTCAATAAAATTTCAAGTAAAAATTCATATAAAATATGTATTGATAAAATGAACAATATCAAGCTTAGCATACATAAATGAATATAATTCATATAGTTTAATACAACTTAGTTCAATACATAATGATCGTGATCACTTAATATGAACATCATCTAAATGAAGCCTTTGAAGCTCAATATGCAGTTACTCTAATTATTTCATTCAGAAGACCAAATGTAAACTTTTCCTTCTATTTTTTAGAGCTTACTAAGGACTTGATTCTTAATAAAAAACTTTAGTGAACTAAAATACAAAAAGTGAATCCTACATAGAGAGGTCCTTCTTATTTATAGGCCCTTTGAATCTTTTTCTTTGATTATTATGTCATTTTATCCTAATTACTTTTGTTTGAAGCATTAGCTCCTTTAGTTATTTTATTTATTTATTTCACATTTTTCTTTTTAATTGATTTTTATTTTATTTACGTATTTATTTAGTTCTTATCTATCTATTTATTTACTTACTTTTATCTTTATCTTTATCTTTATCTTTATCTTTATTTTGATTTTCATTTATACAGTTATTTATTTATGTAATTTGGCTATTATTTTCTTCAAACCATTTTTAAAAACTTTTGTGTGTGCATCTATTAGAAATAACCTCTCTACCATTAGGGATATAATTACGTACTTCTTAACCTCTTTAGATCCCTATCTCAACAAAATTCTTATTGGAACGTTGTTGTTTAGAAGATCAAGCAGATACAAAGTTCTAATTGATTATCCTCTTTGAACTTATCTTGTAAACACTATCATTAACTAATTATATTTTTATTAGGCAAATCTAAACTTTATAGCATGCTTCATAATTCAATGTTGAGAGTAAAGCTATCTACTTCACTTCAACATCTACAAAAGTCAAACAACCTCTATAATATAGCTCTTGTATTAAATGACTACCAGTAATAACATGTTATGTTAGATCTTTTCATAAATGAATTACTTCTGGAATGCTGCAATTTGTAGAAATCTAGGTGTCTATTCCATAATTGGCATTTTAATGAAAAATTTAAAAATTAGAAGTTTCTTATAAAACTTAAAAATCATAAAATAATGATTTTCCGAGCACAACAATGAACTTATGTTCATAGTCTAATGAAATTTATGTAATTTAAAATCTTATTTACAATTCAAATCAAATAATAATTGTAACTATTTTATTTTAAATAAAACTTATTTCTAATTAGCGTTTAACTAATCAAATTAAAAATTGATTTTGGTTCAATTAGAAACATATTTCTAATTATTATTAAACTAATTACAATAACAATTTAATTTAACTACAAGATTACTTTTAATTATTATTGAACTTATGAACTTAACAATTTAAATTTAATTAGAAACTTATTTCTACTTATGATTGAATTATTCAATCTAAATAATTGTAATTTATAATATGTTTAGAAACTTATTTCTTCTTTCAAATTCATAATGCAAGTAAATTTAGAAGTTTGTTTCCATGCAACTCGTCTTATTTAACTAAGCATATTAGCAGATAGCGCCTGTGTCTATAAATCCAAAATTATAACCCAAAATCCAGAAAACAAGAGTCTCGTATGTATTTTATTGTTTGTATGTAGGAGTCACAACCCAAGTCATTTAAATTTGGTCCATTTATTTTTCTGGTCCATGGGTATATATGGGAGCTTATTTTATACTAGGCTAAAAGTTGGCCCATGTGCTAAAGTATATATGAGAGCTTATTTTATACTAGGCTAAACGTTGGCCCATAATTTAAGTAATCTTTATAAGTTTTTTTTTTTTATCCACGAGATATCTTCGAAGGATCCTAATTATAAGAAGTTACTTTTAAGCTATTTATATTCAGATTAATTTTTACTTGAATCGGGTAAGTTCTTTATGGGAAGCAAAGCTCTAACTCTAAATTTTAAACGATTACATACATAAGGAGGGTTCGAACCAATGATCTTATTTAAGCCCGAAGAATTTCTTACCAACTCACACAGGGGTTAATCTTCATGTGTTTCTCATCCAAAGTAGCGGCAGATACACATGCCAGGGTCAAACTAAAAAGAAACTGGCCTCGTATTGTAATGACTCCTTGTTCATACTTTGGTTGAAGTTACTCAGGCATCTAAGTCTAAGAGGTCAATAGATACATCAAAATGAACAAAGCTTATATTTCCAACACCTGCTGTTTACATGCTCAGATGGCCTCATTGTCTTGTCAAGAGCTTCTAGATGCATCTTACGCCAATTCTCGACCAAATTTCTTATGTTCAAACTCTGCACATGTTCTTCTTATTCTGTTTTCTGTTACGCACTCAGGAAAAATGTCAGCAATTAAGCTTTGCCCTGGACACCACTGTACCATCCAGGACTATAAGTAATCACTATAGGACGTTTTCAGTTTCTATTACCAAATAAAAAGCAAAAGGAAACCACTAGGAGATTATCACTTTCAATGTCGATCCCGCAATAACAGATATAGACTTCCCAGTTCCCAATTGCTTCTAACATGAAATAAGTGACAAGTCAGAACGCTAGGACATCACAAACACTTGTTTGATGAAAAATAATGATACTGAATCTACGGGTGATGAACGATTAATGCAACAAAGTTAGGGTATTACTTAGTCACATAGTTATGAATTCGAAGGATGCCGCGTATCTTTTCAAAAGATTGTCACTCCTCATATTCCATTGCGGCTAAAAAGAAGAAAAGGTCACAGAAGACGCGCGCAATTCGTTCGTGAGTATTGTCAACCACATGATAAAAGTTAAAATGTTTTTTTTTTAATAGTTCAAAAAACGTGGCATAAAGTCTTCGCATGCCTCTTAAGAGAAGTACCAAGTAGACGTCCCCAAGTCAAAGTGGTACCTAACTCACTTACCAACGCAAACCATGCCGGAAACATGCGACAATGATCTATAAAAGTATCTATGCTTATGGTCGGTTAAATGTGTGTAAATCGTGAGACCAAAAGGAATGAAGGAGCTATACTGTACATCTATGTTTTGAAAACCGGATCGGAGATCGGTGATCGGTCGGTTATCCGATCCGGTTCATCCTTAAAAATCAGTTCTCAATTGAACTAGTAAGAATCGGTCAAAACCGGTCAAACTGGACCGGTCCGATCACTGATTTAATAAAATTTTTATTTTTTGTTTTTTGTTTTTTATTTTTTTGGTATTTTTTGTATTTTTTTAATATTATTAATATTATATATAATTAAATATAATTATTGCATAATTATGATGTCACACCGGTTCGATCGGTGATTGAACCGGTCAAACTGGTGACCAGTAAAGTCAATCACCGGTCAAACTGGTGACCAATAAAGTCTCTGATTCAATGACCGGTCCGAATTTCAAAACACTGTTGTACATCAATTTTATCTTAACGTTCACTTGGATCTTTCTCAAATACTAAGTGCCTTTAGGTTCTATGTTATTTGGAGATACTTTTTCATTTAGTTTAACGTAAATGCTAGAGCTTTGACATGATAGATATAAACAATGTTCTGAAATTCGGATCGATTATCGAACCGGTGGCTTTACTGGTCACCGGTTTGACCGGTTTAACTACCGGTCGAACCGGTGTGACGTAATAATTATGCAATAATTATATTTAATTATATATAATATTAAAAATATTTTAAAAAATCAAAAAATAATAAAAATAATAAAAAACAATTGTCGGACCGGTCCGACCGGTCAATTGATCGGTTCAAACTGAGTCAATTTACAGCCAATTTTGAAGGATAAATCGGACCGAACTACCGATCAGTCACCGATCAGACCGACCGATCCGATCCGAGTTTAAAAATACAGGCTGTAAACATTGGACCGAATCTCTCAATGAGTTAATTGACTTCGATATTATCTAAAATTGCCTTTTCAACTTGTTTATTTTATGTTTTATTAAATGCTATTATCCGCAATTGGCTTTTGCTTGTTTAGAAATTAAATATAACCAAAAACTTATTTTATTGTTAATTTCAATGTATTATTAATTTTATTAATAATAATTATTATTATATACTAAATAAAGCATATAAATTTACTTTATTTTTATACAATATTTACTAATAAATATTAAAAGAATATTATATTTTATTAAAATTAATTTCATTAAAATTATTTATTTCAAAGTATTTGAAATTTAAAATATATTTTATTTTAAAACAATCTTTAAATTTTAAAATAATAATAAAATTTAAATAAATCAAATAATTACTTATGATAGCCATAATTTTTATTTTATATGATAGTCAATAATTGAAAAATATATTAAGTTGATAGTAAATTAGATTATAAAATTTTATCAAATTTATAAATTATACAAGTAAAAGAGACTGTAAGTTTTAATGCTTGTTATTTTCATTGTGATTTTAATTTTAATTTTGATTTAATAAAAATATTTTTTAATTTTTTAATTTTGATTTTCAAATTAAAAATCGCAATGAAAATAAACAAGCCTTAAAACTTACTTTCTCTTGTACTTATAAAACTATGTGCTAATTAACTAAAAAATTGAGTTAGAGAGAGAAGCTCGAACCTCTCTTTAAGGATCTTATATAGTTTATATGCATTTTTTATTGGCTAAAAAATTGAGTTAGAGAGAGAAGCTCCAACTTCTCTTCAAGGATCTTATATAGTTTACATGCATTTTTTATTGGCTCTCCATAATAGGATTGCTGTCTTTTGTTGTTTTCCTTGTAGTGGTGGTTACCTTAGCTCTTGTAATTCTCCTTTTCTTCCGGTTTCTTTCTTCTCTATTATTCAACTTTCATTTGATTTCAACTAAGTTTTGGTTCTAGCTTATTACACCCTAATCTTATTTGTCCATGCTTGTCCTCCACCCTCCTCTCTATGTCAAGTTACCCTTACTCCTCCCTTCTTTTCCATTTTTGTTTCTTGGCTTTTCTTATACTTTTCTCTCTTTATAAGTTTCTCACTTTTTTTATTTCCACTTAGCTTATTTAGCAAAATGTTGAACTTTGAACCCTTAGCTTATAAGAAATTTCCTCTTTTACCTTCAAAAGCTCCTTTAACTATTCCTTACTATAGTATGGCCCAGGCTCTTGTCGCATCTCAAGAGGCCTTTACCCCATTATTAGAGACTTCTATTGCTACTCCTAAACTCTCTCTCCAACCTTCCAATGAAAAATCATGGCTCCAAATCTTATGAGAATCATTAGCTTCCTTGAAGCTCAATTATTGTGCTCCTAATCTCTTAGAAGGCAAACCTGTTATAGCTCTTGTAATGGATATCTTAAAAGAGGGAGCCTTAAAATAGGATACAACTTAGCTGGGATTTTTCCTAGACAAGAGATCCCCCTTTCTAGTAATGAATGTTTGGGTCCACCACCATTAGAAAAAATAGGGTTTAAGAGAGGTTATGGTCAATGAGAATAATCTTTTCCTATTCAAGCTTGACTCTAACTCTTGCATAAAAGATTATAGAATTTGGACCTTGGAATTTCAATAATAAACCATTATTCTTACAAGATGAAAATCCATATCCAACTTCAAAATACCAAGTAAAAGCAAGTCTCTTTTATGGTTTAATATTGACAAAATTCTCTTAGAATATTGGCCCATAAAGTGACTTAGACGAAGCAACAAAAAACATAAAGAGAGTAGGATATATGTCCTCATTGATATCAATCAATAGTTCCCTAAAACTATCCCATTACTTAGACTTAAAAAGGATGATAAAATATTTGAAGATGTTGTCTCATTTTCTTATTACTCAAGGCTAGATAATCCTTAACAAAGGAAAACATAAATCAATAGGCAAACTTTTCATGACAGGTGAATAATAAGAGCTGATGGAACGAGATTTTGTTAGAAATGATTGTAACAAAGAGGATGGATTCCTTGAGGTATCTACTAAGGATAATACTCATCTAGTAAACACTTTATTTGATGAAAGGATCAAGATAATCCAAACTCAAAGAGATAATTGTTTCTCAAATCATGTTAAGTACATATCTATCTTGACCAACTAAATTCTCCCCATGATAAGAACTATAGAACATTTAAAGTGGAAAGCACTGTCAGATCCTTAGAATAGACGAAACAGTCAAAGCCTTAGTTCCTAAAAATGATAACCATATCAAAAAAGGCAGCAATATTGTTGACTTACCCATTGAGGAAGGTACTACTTGCCATAATCAAGTAAGTAAGCCACTATAAAATGTTGCAGGAAAGGAACTTTAGAGTATTACTAGGAGGTAGTCAAAGAGGAAATATAAGACTTCTAACACTACCCTCTTGTAATGATTATCTTTTCTTATAATGTAAGAAAGCTCAATAAGCCTAATAAAAACATATTTTGTATGAATAGATTCGTGATATTAAACCTTTTCCTACAAGACTTTTAGATACTAAGCTCAAGACAAGCAACTACAAGAAGTTAAGTTTAAAAAAAAAACATTGAAGTATTATTATTTAAGAGCTTTTTGACTGTAATTAAGAGTTTAATTTTAATTAAGTATGATATATATTCTTTCTCTATAAAAGGGAAAGGTATAATTGAGCTAGTACTTATGTCAACCCCTTATTCATGCCAACCCCTCTTAATTGTTGAGTTGTCTTTTCTCTACTCTGTGGATAGTATAAGAGACTAGACATTTAAACGACTTCTAAAAGATTTCATTAGAGAAGAAAAAGTTTTGAAACTTACTGAGTTAGGTCTATCTTTAACCCTTTTATTTTTCTAATTCATGTTTTAAGTTATTATATTGAAGAGATTTGATGGGAAATTGTAAATTTTCTTTGTGTGCCCATGACTTGATCCCAATTCATTTTCTAAGAGTAGTATGAGAGTCTATTTTGATCATTTAACTTAATTTGTTTGATTGTTATTGACTTGATTAAGATTAAGGCAGATGCAAACATTTCATATTTTTTAGTTGTTCCGAGCTTTATTTTTCTAGAAAAAATTGATACTTTGCTCTTGTTATGATTATGTTCTATTTCTAGAAACACAAAGGCATGTTTAGTAGATTTCTAAAAAAACTTGAAATTATGGTTATTTTTACCCGTATGATCTATTTTTGGTAAACTCATATACATGTTTGTATAGTTGAAATTTTCAGAAAAAGAAACTCATGCATGGCCCGTAGTAATTATTTCTAGATTGATTGCCTAATAGAAGATAAGGATTATTATTTATTTTAGGTAAACTAGATGGGAGAGACTTAAAAGCCCCATCATAACACCACCTTCACTAGTGGCAGTAATAACAGTTGGTGAAGCTACATGCTAATGCCAATTCCTTACTGAGAATGGTAAATAAGGCATAGATATGTAGTGTTAATGAGATGGAGAAGAATGAAGATTCATAGAAAATGGAGCTAATGATGATGAAGATGAGATGAAGTTGGTGAAGATGAGATGAAGTTGGTGCAACATGAGATAAAACCCAACCACCTCTCTAATATTACAGTAATGGTTAACTAATGTATAGGTAGGCAATGTCAACAGTATAGAAGAGATGACATTGGTGACAAATCCAAAGAAACCCTAATCTATAAGTTTATGGATGTATGTCTTAAGAGAAGATGCTTATGTATCATAGAATCTAAATGGGCCAAATAGTCCTTTCCTATTTTCTTATTATTTTAAGCCTTTATTTTATTAAATTATTTTAAATTCCTAATCGATATAGAAAAATATTTTAAATTATTTGAAAATTATTTTAAAAATATTAAATTTTATTAGGAATATTTATAAAACTTAATTTAGTTTTCAAGACTTAAATTAATAAATTAAAATTAGTTATCAAATAAATAATTAGAATCAATCAAAGTTTTAAAGAATTATTGTAAGTGATATAGAAGGGGGTTGAATAGATCTTTAAGCTTTTGTAATTTTCTACAACAAAATCGAAGTTAATTCACACAAAACAATTTAAACAAATTTAAATAAAAGAGTAGGAAGAAGATCAAACCTTTGTTTTTATAGAGGTTCAGTCTAAGACCTACGTCCTCTACCTAAGCTCCCACTTAGGATTTTGCCAATCACTTTATTGCACACTTTGTAGTTGAGTGTGAACTTTTTACAACGCCACTTGATTTCCGGCTCAATCTACCTTTACAATCGATTTGTCTTCCGGCACAAATCCTACCTCACATGTGACCTTTCACTAGTCACTCAAATTGTAAGAGAAAAATGATAAAGATTGAAGAACAAGTGCTCAATACAATTGTGTAACAAAGTAAGAACAATAATGAGCAATTTTGGAGCAATAGAAGAGTATTTTGGCTTGTAGAACTTGTGTAAACTCTTCATCAATCATCCACTCTTTATACTAGAAGAAAAATAGCTGTTGGAGCTCATTCTAGCCGTTGCATGATTGCTATAGCCGTTCTTTAATAATCTCCTTTCCATTTGTGGCTAATTGGACCGTTGGAATTAATTTGCTGTATCCATAAGTCGACTTGTCGAATGTATAAGTCGATTTGTGACAACATTTTACGTAAAAATTGTATCTCCGCTCTTCTATAAGTCGACTTGTAATGTGTAAGTCGACTTGTGGTCCACGATAAGTCGACTTGTGTTGACATATCTTCATAAGTTAGTCGACTTATGCTGTTCTAGTCGACTTATGTTGTTCAGGTCTTGATGTATAAGTCGACTTATGCTTGTGCAAGTCGACTTGCGGTCCTCCAACGGTAACATCCAACCAAATCCTCTATAATTCTCATTTTTTAAGCCTCTTTCACTTATAGGGAAACTTCCATCTTGATTCTTCAATGATTTGTCACTTGCCCATCTTGATTTGCACAAATCTTTCATTGAATAATAATCCCAAAATTTCTGAAATAATTTCTTAACTAATTCTAGATATTTTATTATTATCAAAACATAAAGGGATTTAATTTGTCAACCACCATTAGTCCAACAATCTCCCCCTTTTTGATAATGACAAAATATTTAGAAATTGAAAAGAATTTTGAAAAACATGAAACTTGATCAAGGTTTTTAATCCCTTGTCTTGATGGTTAGTTTATCTCCCCCTTAATTAATAAACCAAGGATTTTTAATAGAAATCGAAAATGTTGTAAAATTGCAAATTAAAGTCTCAAATTGCAAATTAAAGTCTCAAATCAAACACACGTACTCATACTCCCCCTTAATCAAACATCAATTTCCAATATTACTCCCCCTTTTTGTCATAATCAAAAATCAAGATGAACAAAGGTCTCAAATGGAATTTATAAGCAAACACAACATCAAACACAAATAAAGACAATAGTCATTACAAAATATGTCAATCCAACACAACAAGCACAATAAACACTAAAAGAGAACATAAGAGCAAGTGTTGGTCAAGGCGAAGAGCAATACACATCATGATGAAGAGTCATCATGCCTACATCCTAACTTCTTGAAGATCTTCTTGATCATTTTGTGTTGTGCATTCATTTTCTTTGCAAATCCATGAAGTACAGACTGGATACCATCTATGCGATCATGTAAATCATCCAATTATTCATTAATTTCAGCAATCTCCTCATGAGATACCTCACTTCTTCTCTCATTATTGGGTCGTGAGCTACTTGGACGATCTGCTGCCCTCTTAGATCGTTTCCTCGAAGATACCTGCTCACCTACTAAAGTCAGACCAAGCTTCTCAACATGATAAGAGTAGACCCAGCCTTTTTCCACAGTTTTCACCAGTTTCATACTTCTCAAATTATAAGGCGTGAATCTCCAACTCTGAGGATAAGGAAGACAAGCATAAGAAGCCAGATCACACCTTTGGAACTGAGAGAGATGGGTTATCAAAGCAGCATAAGGCATTCCTTTATGCCGGACAAGTTTTCCTTTCAACTATCCCCGTAATAAACTAGCCTTCTTCCTCATCATTTGAATAATCAAGCTCGCATAATTGATTTTTCTTCCTTCTTATATATGCCAGAGAATCTCCTTATCCAGTGAAGTAATCTGATTATTGCTAGCCTTCTTTAGATAAACAACCCGATTGATTGCATAATGTAATATCCGATAACTTAAAGGCAGATCCATAGCCTCAAAGGGAGGGGAATGATCTGAACATAACCTACTCAATAGATCAGCCCCTTTTTCTTCGATATAGCCGAAATTCTCTTCGGCTTCCTCATCAGTATCACCTTCCACATTCCTCAAAATTTCAAAGTCAGTAAAAGATGCTCTAGGCCTTACTCCACCTCTAGGCAAATGAAACATTGAACACAAATTTGATTCACACAGAGTAATATCATTCCCGTTAATTTTGGATTTCATAATAACTCCATCCTCAACATTACTACTAGTCACAAATAGATTCGCATAGAACTCTCTTACTATATCTTCATAAATATTGCAGTCCCAGATTCGTAATTTCAGTAAACACATCAGTGAACTCACTATGGTCTAGTTCACCCCAGTCAAATCTCATAGAAGGAATCAATACCTCATTTTGTAGCACCTTGTAGTAGAGAGTTTGTGCGTCCTTTGACACAAACCTAGGTTCAATCACATCGTCCTCTCTCGGAGCATCTCCCGTCGAAGAGGACCCACTAGCTCTTAGTCCAAAATGAAAACGAGGACCTTATCGAGGAGCGGTTTCTTTCCCTTCCTTAAAGATTGTCTTAGAGCCATGGATCTTTAGAGAGGAGGAAAAAAATCGCAGGTTAGGGTTTGAGAGAGGGGTTTTTGAAAAAGAAGATTGATTTGAAGATAAAATGAGGGGGTTTTATGTTAATGGAGGTCGAAAATTGATGGGTAAGGAAGATTTGAAGAGATTGAAGAAAATAAGTCGAGTTATCGGAGAGAAATTTCAGAGATTTAGAGAGAATAGGTATGCAGAGAAGAAAGGGAAAAAAAGGTTTTAAAGCCTCCGTATAAACATAAGTCGACTTGTCTCCCTCATAAGTCGACTTATCGACCTTAATAAGTCGACTTGTCGATCTATATAAGTCGACTTATCCTCCAATTTCTGCATTCCCCAAACGCTGTGAAAATCATAAGTTGACTGATTCCCAGATAAGTCGACTTGCTAATGGACAAGTCATAAAATGTGTCCAAACTCCAAATAAGTCACTTTTTAGCCCAAGTATGCAACATGATGAATGTATCTTCAGATGTGATTGCATGTTTGCCTCATAATTTGACCATTTGATATATGAATGTAGCCAAAAATAAATTCAACCAAAGGAATTTAAATCACACATGCCTAGTTTCAATTTAATATTCACAAACACATCTTCTTTAAGAGGTTTAGTAAAAATGTCAGCTAATTGATCACTACAAGATACATGCTTCAAGCAAATGTCACATTTTAAACAATGATCACGAATGAAATGATGTCTAATTTCTATATGCTTTGTTCTACTATAAAAAATTGGATTTTTACTTAAACAAATTGTACTGGTATTATCACAATAAATAGGAATATTTTTAACCACAATACCATAATCAAGCAATTGATGTTTAATCCAAAGAACTTGGGCACGAGCACTCCCGTGCTACATATTGATTCAGCGGTGGAAATGGCTACACTAACTTGCTTTTACTAGCCCAAGATATCAAAGATGAACCTGAGAAATGACACAAGCCACTAGTGCTTTTTCTATCAATTCTACAGCCACCATGATCAGCATCACTATAAGCATACAAATCAAAGGATTCACAACTAGGATACCATAAACCATGATTAACAGTTCTACTCAGATATCTAAATATTCTTTTGCAAGCACTCAAATGAGAAATCTTAGGGCAAGATTGAAATCTAGCACAAAGACATGTGGCAAACATAATATCAGGTCTAGAGGCAGTTAAATATAAGAGAGAGCCGATCATACTTCTATATAGTTTTTGATCAACATCTTCTTCATGTTCATGTTTCTCCAAGACCACATTTGTTGCCATTGGTGTTGCTGCCACTTTGCATCCTTTAAACTTCTTAAGAAGTTCCTTGGTATACTTAGATTGGTGGATGAAAACTCCATTTTTTTGTTGCTTGATTTGCAATCCAAGAAAGAACTTGAGTTCCCCCATCATGCTCATTTCAAATTCGCCTTGCATTAAATCATTAAATTCTTTGCACAAAAATTCATTAGTAGCACCAAACACAATATCATCAACATAAATTTGACAAATAAGCATATCCTTGTCAACATGTTTAATGAATAAAGTATTATCAATCTTACCACGAACATACTCATGTTGAGTTAGAAAAGTACTTAACCTTTCATACCATGCTCTCGATGCTTGCTTTAATCCATAGAGTGCCTTCTTGAGTTTGTAAACATAATCCGGATGCTCATGATCTTCAAATCCCTGTGGTTGTTTGACATAGACTTCCTCTTGAATGTATCCATTGAGAAATGCGCTCTTGACGTCCATTTGATTTAATTTGATCCTTTTATGAGACACGAAAGCACATAATAGCCTTATTGTCTCCAACCGAGCCACAAGAGCATATGTCTCATTGTAATCAAGGCCTTCTTCTTGATAAAATCCTTGAGCCACTAACCTTGATTTATTTTTAATCGCTTCACCATTCTCATCATATTTTATCCGATTTACCCACTTGACTCCAATAATGGTCTTGTCCTTTGGTGGAGCTACCAAATCCCATACATGATTCCTCTTGAATTGATTAAGCTCTTCTTACATAGCTAATAGCCAGTTTTCATCTTCAAGAGCTTCTTCTATATTCTTGGGTTCTACTAATGAGATGAAGGCTGAATTTCTCATATTCTCATAGATATTTCTCCTGGTCCTCAAACCATCATCCAAGTTACCAATGACTTGCTCCATAGGATGATTCTTTGCTTTTACCCACGATTTAGTGTTAGGTACTTGATTTTCTTCATCTAACTTCAGTTCCTCAATCTTGGACTCAATTTCTTCAATTTTATTACCTGAACTTCCTGCATCATCATCAAAACAAACCTTTCTCGGGGGTGAAATCATATCATAAAATTTAACATGAATACTCTCTTCAACACATTTAGTCCTATTATTATAAACTCTAAAAGCTTTACTAGTTTGAGAATAGCCAATAAACACACCAACATCAGATTTTGAATCAAATTTTCCTAAATTGTTCTTTACATTATTATGAATAAAGACTTTCCAACCAAAAGGATGAAAATAAGAGATATTGGGTTTCTTACCTTTCCAAAGTTCGTATGGTGTCTTATTTTTGTCTCTTCGTAAATGCACCCTATTGATGACATAGCACGTTGTATTGAATGCTTCCGCCCAAAATGTTTTAGGAAGATTGTACTCATTTAACATAGTCCTGCTCATTTCTTCAAGAGAACGATTCTTCCTTTTTACTACACCATTTTGTTGCGGAGTCCTTGGTGTTGAGAAATTATGTTCCATTCCGTATTTGTCGCAAAGACTTTCGAATGGTTCACATTCAAATTCACCTCCATGACCGATTCTAATTGCAACAATTGACAATTTTTTCTCATTTTGAACCAACCTACACCACTTGGTAAATTCGTTAAAAGCATCACTTTTATTAACAAGAAATCTCACCCAAGTAAATCTAGAAAAATCATCCACAATCATAAGGACATATAATTTACCACTAAGACTAGCATGTCTAGATGGCCCAATTAAATCCATATGAATAAGTTCAAGAATTCTAGATGTGCAAATTTCTTTCTTTGGTTTGAAAGATTCTCTAACATGTTTGCCTTTTAAACAAGATTCACATAAGTGATCTTTAACAAATTTTATTTTAGGCAATCCTCTCACAATATCATTTTTGAAAGCTTTGAAATTAAAGGCAAAGGAGCATGTCCTAATTTTCTATGCTATAAAAATGCATTTTCTTTTAATGTCACCAGACACTTTTCATTAAAGGAACTATCATCATGTAAATCAACAATGTATGTATTTCCATGTCTTAGACCAATGAAAGCAACATGACCATCCTTCTGAACCATGCAATGTGATGATTCAAAACTTACATTAAAATTCATATCACATAGTTGAGAGACACTTAACAAATTATGTTTCAACCCATCAACAAGCAAAACATTGTCAATGGTTGGCAAAGGTTCCTTACCCACTTTACCAATACCAATGACCTTACCTTTGTTGTTGTCTCCAAAAGTGACATAACCTTGATTCTTAGGTTTAATTTCCGCAAAAAAGTTATTGTCTCCACTCATGTGTCTTAAACATCCGCTATCGATGTACCAAGTGCTTGACGGCCTTTCATCCCTTGCTTGTACCTACAATATCAATGTTCTTTCTTCTTATAGGTACCCAAGCCATTTTGGGTCTATTTTGGTTAGCCATATAAACCACATTAGGTGGTGTTGTGCCTTTAATTACCCTAATTTTCTTAACCATAACACATCTTCTAGTACTTTTGCATGCAATTTCTATATGACCATCTTTCAAGCATTTAGCACATTGAGCGATTTTTCCATCCTTAGTAAATTTGGAAATTAACGAACAATCTCTATCAAAAGGATCATATCCTAATCCATGTTTAGAAATTGAATATCTTTGCAACGATAACAATTTTTCAAACTTTTCGTTTCCATTCGCAAATTTTTCAACCACATACGAAAATTCTTTTCTAAGTCTATCAAGTTCACAAATAAGATTTTCCTTTTCAACAAGGCATGCAGAATGATCTTCCTTTGGATTATCTAAATCATCAATAGTCTCATGTAAGGTACTATTTTCAGCAATCAATTCTCGTATTTTCTTTCTCAATTTTTTGTTAATCTCAATAGCTTCTTCAAAATCAGCTTGTAAAGCATCAAAAGAATCTCTTAGATCTTGGTCATTGAAAGTTACCTCATTTTCATCATCACTTGATGAGCTTTTTGCCATAAGTGACAAGTTGTTTTCATCATCGCTTTGGTATGCTTCCTCATCATCACTCCAAGTTGCTACCAGGCTAGTTTTCTTTTTTCCTTTGTCGTATTTGTCACTTTTCTGGAAGTTTGATGTGGAGGATGAGCTTTTACATTCTCTTGCGAGATGTCCCCTTTTTCCACATCTCCAACATTCTTCATTGCTTTTCTTTTCTTCATAACCCTTGGATTTTCTTTGAATTGCAAATTTCTTCCTTTCTCCATTTCTTCCACCATTTAATTCCTTCCTACGATTTTTGAGAAGTCCTTTGAATTTTCTCAAATTTCTAGCTTACATTGCTATTTCTTCGTCTTCCTCCTCTTCATCTATTTCTTCATCACTTTCATCAAAAGAAGAAGTATTAGCTTTTAAAGCAATTGACTTTTGTGACTTACCTCTAACTCCTCTAGATTTGATAATGATCTCATAGTTGATAAGTGATCCCACCAAGGAGTTGAATTCTAGATGATTGAGATCCTTGGACTCCATAATGGCGGTGACTTGTGAGTCCCATTCCTTTGGTAGTGAGCGAAGAATTTTCTTTACCTTCTCGCTATCTGTCATATGCTTTCCAAGGTTGCCTAATCCATTTATGATTTCTACAAAACGATCAAGCATAGTGGAAATAAACTCACCTTCCTTCATGACAAACATTTCATAGTCATGAAGAAGCATGTTGATCTTTGTCTCCCGAACTTGGTTGGTTCCTTCATGGGTGATGCGAAGTCTTTCCCACATTTCCTTAGCGCTGGTACAAGAATTAACTCGGTTTCTTTCCTTAACCGTGAGAGCGCAATAAATTAGCTTCATTGCTTTCGCGTTGATGTAAGCTTGCCTCCAGTCATTGTCATCGTATTCCAGCTTCGTTTTTAACTCACCATTTTCTTTCAACGGTGGTTGTGGACCGAAGATAATTATCTTCTAATATTCTACTCCCTTGCTTATAATGTGATACTTCATAGGATTTTTCCAAGATGAATAGTTAGTTCCATTAATTAACGGAGGGCGGTTGTTTGTGTTACCTTCTTTCGCTAGGTTATTGTGTGTCATCCCTGGATACTTCTGCTCTGATACCAATTGTAAGTGATCTAGAAGGGGGGTTGAATAGATCTTTAAGCTTTTTGCAATTTTCTACAACAAAATCAGAAGTTAATTCACACAAAAACAATTTAAACAAATTTAAATAAAAAGAGTAGGGAAGAAGATCAAACACTGTTTTTATAGAGGTTCGGTGCTAAGACCTACGTCCTCTACGTAAGCTCCCACTTAGGATTTTGTCAATCACTTTATTGCACACTTTGTAGTTGAGTGTGAACTTTTTACAACGCCACTTGATTTCCGACTCAAGCTACTTTTACAATCGATTTGTCTTCCGGCACAAATCCTACCTCACACGTGACCTTTCACTAGTCACTCAAATTGTAAAAGAAATATGATAAAGATTGAAGAACAAGTGCTCAATACAATTGTGTAACAAAGTAAGAACAATAATGAGCAATTTTGGAGCAATAGAAGAGTATTTTGGCTTGTAGAACTTGTGTAAACTCTTCATCAATCATCCACTCTTTATACTAGAAGAAAAATAGCTGTTGGAGCTCATTCTAGCCGTTGCATGATTGTTATAGTCGTTCCTTAATAATCTCCTTTCCATTTGTGGCTAATTGGACCGTTAGAATTAATTTGTTGTATCCATAAGTCGACTTGTCGAATGTATAAGTCGACTTGTGACAACATTTTACATAAAAATTGTATCTCCGCTCTTCTATAAGTCGACTTGTGATGTGTAAGTCGACTTGTGGTCCACGATAAGTCGACTTGTATGCTGTTAGTCGACTTGTGTTGACATATCTTCATAAGTTAGTCAACTTATGTTGTTCTAGTCGACTTATACTATTCAGGTCTTGATGTATAAGTCGACTTATGCTTGTGCAAGTCGACTTGCGGTCCTCTAACGGTAACATCCAACCAAATCCTCTATAATTCTCATTTTTTAAGCCTCTTTCACTTATAGGGAAACTTCCATCTTGATTCTTCAATGATTTGTCACTTGCCCATCTTGATTTGCACAAATCTTTCATTGAATAATAATCCCAAAATTTCTGAAATAATTTCTTAACTAATTCTAGATATTTTATTATTATCAAAACATAAAGGGATTTAATTGTCAACCACCATTGGTCCAACAATTATCTCTTGTAATTAGATGATATTAAATATATTAGTATAATGAGATTGTATTAGTTAAGATGAGACACAAAATTTTATATTTAATTCCCTCAAATAAATATTAAGTACCTGTCTAAAACATGATGATTGCCTTCTGTTATTTAAATATAAAACTCGAGTTTTGTTTAACTAAAGGATTGTTGAGTAAGGCCCATTTAACTCAAATATATTTTATCTTAAATTAATGTATCCCTCTTAACTAACTATGTATAATTTGGATAATTAACTAATGATTATATGAATTTTGAAATAGAGTTAGGAGTAATATACAAGGTATGTTAGATAAAAGTTGTCACCTAATGAATTTAGAAGTCATATAAGATATGATTAATAAGGATGTTATCTACCTAATGTAAGTTTAGTTAATTTGTTAAACAAACTTAAGATCAACAAAGTTTGAAAGAGAAGTTAGCCCACCAAAGAGACTAAAGGTAATAAGGGCTATTATTTTTAATAAGATGGTAAGAGTAATAAGACAATGAGAATTACAACAGTAGTAAGGACTATTATTGGATACTAGTTGTGTTTCTCACAGTAATAAACAAGAAGCTTAAGGAAGCTTTATCTTTGTATATGTTTATGATTAAGATTAATATTTCTTCTTTTGTTCCACAATCTTGTGGATTAGATACTAGTTATGGTTCTAGTATTTGTAATATCATGCAATTATTAATAAGGAGTATATCATTGAGGAATAACGAAGTGGACCTACTAGTTGGTAATAGAGTAGGGATTGTTGCATTAGTTATAGGAACTAATAATTTAGCTTTTCCTTCTAACCTTGTACTAGAACTAGATAATTGTTATTATATTATAGTTATTGTAAAAAAATCATTTCTTATTTATATTTGAATGTTTTTATCTTTATTTTAACAATAAAATTTGTTCTTTTATAAAGATGGTGTTATTATGAATTTGGATCACTTATAAAATGTTTTATGAATTAGAACTATAAGGCTAATCCTTAATACAAATAGCAAGAAGAGAAAATTAATAGGTCAAAATCCATTTTATTTATAGCATTGTAGGTTAAGTCAAACTATAATATCAAATTACATAAAGAAAGATATACGGATCCTTTTTATTATAAACTATGTGAATCTTATAAATCTTATTTATTGGGTAAGATCACCAAACTACCCTTTAGTAGAAAGGGAGAGCATGTTAGTGAGTTACTAGAGCTTACATATTCAGATATATATGCCCTTATATCTACTCAAGGCAGAGGTAGATATTCATATTTCATTGCATTCATTGTTTATCATTCTAGATATAGTTATGTGTACTTAATAAAGCAAAAGTTTGAATCATTTGAAAGATTTAATAAATCTAGACTTAAGGTTGAGAAATAAATTGGTAAGAATATTACAAAACTTAGATTTGATCGAGGTAGTGAGTACTTTGACTATGTTTCTTAGTTATTTAAAACAAAATGAGATTCTCTTTCAATAAACTCCATTTAGAACTCTATAACTCAATAAAGTGTCTGAGAGGAGATATGTGCCTTATTATATATGATAAATTCCATAATAAGTTGCATAGATCTTCATGTTTCCCTTTAAGGATATTCCTTTGAAATTGTAACTTACCATCTATATAGAGTTCTATCTAAACTGATCGACAAGACTTTATATGAGACATAGACTAATAGTGTACCAAACTTTATATGAGATATAGACTAATAGTGTACGTTATACTTAAACATTTGGGGATGTGACCATAATTTATATGAGATATGGGTTGGAATGTATAATATTTGATAAGCCTTAAGCTAAGTCAAATAATATTTGAAAGAGATTGTCAGATATCAATTTCACTGTCCTCTTAAGTGAAAGGTGTTTATCTTAAGACATAGTACATTCCTTAATAATTTATTCTAAAAGATAATAGCAAGAGCGGGTAAAACTTATAGAAGTTTAAGAACTATAAATGCATATTCAAATGAAACAAGAACTTTAAGTTTATAGATATGATATATAATTAAGGGTTCAAGAGACATATAGTAAGTGAAGCACTAGTAAGTGAAAAGGGGAAGATGATGCATTACCTATAGATGATGAGGTTACTATTTTTAAGGAAATAATTTCTAAAATTGATTCTTTAAAATGGCACGAAGTTGTAGTGGATGCACCTAATGGGATTGTTCATATTAGATATAAGTAGGTTTTTAAGAGAAAAAGCTGACATGCATTATAATATAAATACATACAAAAAAAGGCTATTGGCTAAAGGTTAGAAACAAAAACAATGAGTTAATTTTAATAAAGCTTTTTTGCTTGCAGAAATGCTTAAGTCTATAAGGATCTTATTGTATATAGTTCCATACCATGATTATGAAAGTTAGAAAATGGACGTTAAGACAATATTTCTCAATAAGAAATTGCTATATATATATATATACTTGATTAGGAAATTTCTTAGATTTAAAACCTTCATTTTATGTCATATATATATATATATATATATATATATATATTGATTAGAAACTTCTTAGATTAAAACCTTCATTTTATGTCATATAATATATATAAGACACAAAATGAAGGTTTTAATCTAAGAAGTTTCTAATCAATACATAAGTTGAAAAATCTATTTATGGACTTAAGCAAGTGTTATAGAGTTAGAACATCAATTTTGATGAGACAATCAAATAGTTTAACTTTATTAAAACTTAGATGAACCTTGTGTTTATAAAAATGTCAGTGGAGTGCAATCATCTTTCTAGTACTATATATAGATGACATATTGTGAATTGAAAATGACAATTTGAGGCTTCAATATATAAAGATTTAGTATTCCAAAAACTTCTTTATAGGAGAAGCAATCCATATTCTAGGAATAAAGATTTATAGAGGTAGATCAAAGAGTTACTTGATTTATCCTTTTACATGTACATAGACAAAGTTCTAAAAAGGTTGAGTTTATATAATTCTAAGGTTAAATTCTTACGTATATTGCATAGGATTTTTTTTATCAAAGAGTATGTGTCTGAAGATACAGAAAGAGAGAGATAAAATGAATTTTGTTGCATATGCCTCAACTATTGGATCAATCATGTAAGTAATGTTTTGTATGAGATCAATTGTTTCTTATGCTTTAAGTATAACAAGTATATTTGAAGCCAATCTTAGAGATGGTCATTAGATGTCTTTGAAGATGTTTTAAATTATTTCATAAAAATTAAATATTTTTTTTGGTTTGTAAATAAGCTAAGTTAAGAGTTAAGAGGTATTTAGATATAACTTTATTTTTTTGATCATAATAGAGCATATCACAGTTACGGTACATCTTTACTCCAAATAGAGTTGTCATAAGTTGGAAATTTCTAAAAAACTAACCATTATTGATTCTATAATTAACGTATAGTACATTTCAGTATTTGAAGATAATTAGATTAAGAAGTTCATCACTAAACTTAGGGTAGTTTCTAGCATTGTTGAGTTAATAGTATTTTAGTATCATAACAATAAAGTTCTTACATAGGCAAAAGAACCAAGATCTTATCAATAATTTAACTAAGCACTCATAAAGTTTCTCTTGAATTGGGAGATGGTAGTGCGAAAAGAAAATAAATTGGTGGGAGTATCCACCTGAGAGAAACTAAGTCATTGCTTTAAAATAGACGTTATCAATATATGAATGGATAAGGTATTCAAAACATAGATGATTCACTTTAGTTTAAGTATGAGATTATTAGTTTATGCCTTTGTAGCTAATCAATTTGTTATAATTAATTTAAGACATAATTAATTTATTTAATAAAAGTATTATTTATATTTATATGTTTTGGTAATTATATTTAACTCTTAATATTAATGATAAAATTTCTAGAATAATTACTATGCCATTAAAATAATGATAAATATATAATGATAAGTTGAAATTTGTATTTAGGTATTATACCTAAATTATTCCTAATTATACTTTTATTCAGATGACATAACTATGGAATGGTAAAATTAGTATAGATTATATCTCTTTTTATAAAGAAAGTGATTGATCTCATAAATTTAGGTATGAAGATACTTAAACAAATACATGACTACGTATTAGAAAATAAGTTTATTGAATTAGTTCGATCATGACGATTCTAAATGAAACATTATTTTGTGTGTGCGTGTTCTTACTATGTTGGTTGTATAATTAATCTTTAAAATTGTCAAAGTATATCATATGAAAATTACTATTTTTTAAATTAGTTATGATATGAAAATTACTATTTTTATATTAGTTATGACTTATTTTATTTAGAGTAGTGAATTTGGTAGTACTTAGATGTTGTACTAAGTTATATAAAGATAGATGAGTAAGTTAACAAAGAATTCATCACCCTAAAATAATTAAGAAATGTTATGTTATTCTTAATTAGTAATGATTTATGAAATTTTCTAGTTAAAGTGAATTGAAATTTGAAAATATTATTTTCAAATATCAATATTAAACTAGTTATTAATTAGCAAAGACTAATATAGTTGAATTTAAATATACTAGATACTAATTTCCTACTTTATGTTCAATTGAAACATTGGATGACAAAATGATTTAATTATATATATCATTATCATGTATGAACATATTAAGTCAAACCAATTTGATATTCCTAGTATTTGGGTTATTATGACATGTTACTAGATGATAATCTTGATGTATAATTATAACATTTTTAATTAGAGTATTAAAGATGTACTAAATTTTTTAATTTATCTAATTATAATTATAATTTATAATTATTGCTAACATAATAAAAACTTAGTGAGTCACACATAAAAGCAACTAAAGAGAGAAATTTTAATTTAATTAAGTTAAACTTAATTATGAAGTTTAAAAGACTTAAAGAATCAAATATTACATATTTGATTTTATTAATATTAATATTATAGTTATACTTTTAATTATAATTAAGAGTTTTATTTTAGTTAAGTATGGAAGAAACCTTACTCTTTGCCTGCGAGAGAAACTCTTTTCAATCCCTTTTAATTGTTGAGTTCTCTTCTCTACACTTGAACACCAATAAGTAAAACATTTCAACAACTCGTGACTGATGACTTAATTAGAGAAGAAATTTTTCGAAAGATTCCAAAAGAAGTTTTACCTTTATAATATTAAAGAGATTCGATAGAAAATTGTTAATATTTATCATATTTTACTCATATAGTTGGTTTCTTCTTAGTAACATTTGGTTGTTATATGCTATTATTTATGTCACGTATGTTTTGATAAAAGTTTAAGAGGATAAATTTTATAAAAATTAAAATTCATAAGAAATTTGTTTGATAATTTTAAAAATTAAAATAAATAAACTAAAATAAAAGAGTCCGTGTCTTTTATCAAATCCAAATAATTACTTCTCAAAATTTGAAATTTACATATCTCAACAACAAATCCTCAAAGTAAATTACTTGAGCTTAACTATTTCAACAACCACCCCTTCTTTCTAATTTCATATCTAAAATTCAATGTTATGAATACCGTATCGGGCTCTAGAACGGAACTGTACCGGTATCGATCGATACCGGGTACAATTTTAGGATATTTTAAAATTTATAAAATAGTTCTTAAACTTTTTAAAAATTACAAAATAATCCATATTGATATATTATACAGTTGTATTGTATACTTTACTAATTTACTGTTTACATCAACCATACTTTCAAAAATCTTAATAATAAATAATAATGGCAATTAATTTGAAATAACAATAATTTTTAAATATTTTACATATAAATAATAACCACAATTAATATAAACAAAGACAATCATCATCATACAATTATAAAACTAATAATAATACAAAGTATTTAAAATATTACAATCATACAATTTCATCATTATAATAAATAATATTACATATTTATATCAAAAGATTCAAAACATCCGATAAAAAGAACAATAAATATTACAAAAAAAATTGATGACGAATAAGCAATCAAGTAGAAGTTGAACCTGAAACAAAAATATTACATTTACATTACATACATATAATTTAACATAAACATCAATGATCAAATACAAGTAAAATTAAAAGAAGAGGGAAAATAAAAACCTGAAGTTCAATCGTCAATGGGCGGATACCCGCTTGAACTGCACTGACCCCACTGATCATTTGGTACAAAATCCTCATCATTGAGATGAGCTTCATCATCATCATCATTCAAATTTAATGCATCAAATGACATGTCAATGTTTTTCCATCCAAGATCATCTTCCACATTCAAATCACTCACATCAACCAAATTGGATTCTTCAGAAATCCAATCCGCCAAAATATCAATATTATCAATCGCAATTGGATCATTTGAACAACTTGTGCTACTAAGAGTCCTAGTAAACAATTACATTTAATTATTAGAAAATTATATCAAAATTAATAATGAAAATAACATACCTTTCCCGAAACTTTAAATTGTAACGAACATAAACTAAGTCATTCAACCTCTTATGCTCCAATCTATTTCTTTTTTTGGAATGAATAAATTCAAATGTGCTCCAGTTTCGTTCACACCCAGTTGCACTCACACATTGACTTAAAATTCGAATCGCAAACCTTCTCAATTCTGGAACACTACATATGAAAATATCCCACCAAGCAACTGCAAGTTATAAGAAAACAAAAGTAGTGTTATAAACAAAATAAAGTGATAAATAAATTTCAACAAATAAGAAATAAGAAATAAGTAATACCTGGAGAAAGAAGTCCTCTTTGTTGAATAGCGACCGACATTCCAAAATCTCCATAAGAGAACTTATAAGTCTCCATTTGTGTGGTTAAAACAATTTGCATTGAGTCATGAGGAACAATTGTTGTAATTGTCATAAGCATTCCTCTACTAACTTCAGCTTGCTTTTCAACATCCAGTCTAAAATACACACTAGGATTCAAAAATGCCCCAGCTACAAAAAATGGAGAAGAAAGTTTTTTTCCCATTCTCTCATTAATGATTGAGATATATGGTTGGTATAAAGATGACCTATTTTTCATATTGGCATTGATTGCTTCCGTTGTTCTCTCCATAGCATCAAAAATATAACCCATTGTTGGCTTTTCTTCACTATTAGCCAACCGAAGCACCCTCACCAAAGGCTCACAAACTCGAATAAAGAATTGACATTGCGATCAAAATTTCCTATCTTCTAGTATGATACTACAAACCTCCATTCCAGCATTAGACCTAGTATGCTGAGATGTAACCCACTTATCACTTGTAAACATTTGCCTTAACTCCACCCTCAACGAAAGAAAAGACTGAAGTGATAGGAAATTTGTTACAAATCTTGTCACAGCAGGGCGACACAAATTCTTACCATTGATAAATTCCCTTCTCATCAAATTTAAAACCCATGCACGATTATAAATAAATTTTGTCACCTTTTTTTCCTTTTGCATGGTCTCATCAAAAACAGGCAAATACCTAGGATTTCCTATATCCTCCAGTATTAAGTCAATGCAATGTGCAACACAAGGAGTCCAAAAAATGAATTATAGGTTCTTTACAACCTTAGCCCTGCCGCTTTATAAGCGGAATCATTGTCAGTAATAAACTGAACAATGTTTTCCACCCCTACTTCATTCACAACTTCATCAAATATCCGAAACAAATTATCGCTAGATTCTAATCGGGCGGATGCATCAATCGATTTTAAAAACATAGAGCCATTAAAACAGTAAACCAAAAAATTTATAATAGTCTCTTGTCTCCTATTCGTCCAACCATCACACATAATTGAGCATCCATTAATACCCCAATTCACTCTTCTTTAAGCCAAATAAGCTCTCATTTCAGACACAGCACAACTCAAAAGTTTATCTCTTAAGTCATCAACCGATGACCCTTTGTATCCTGGACCATAAGAGGCTATGGCATCTATCATAGGTTGATAATAATATGATTGAGAAGCATTAAATGACGAACTTGTATCATACCACCATCTAGCTACTGTCATATCTACATTGTGAGCCGCATCTCTTGTCTGCATTGCACTACGAATTGAAGGTTGGGCTCCAGGAGTTGTTCGTGGTGCAAAGAAATCAAACAGTTGCCTTCTTCTCTTCCTCACGTTAGATTCTTCAAGACCCTGAGGCTGCGATGAAACACTACCAGTACCAGTACCACTTCCACCTTCAACATCTCCATAATCACCACGGAAACCGAAAAATGAACTTCCACTACCAATTTCAAAATTCAATCTTCCCCTTCTATCTTTCTCAAATTGATGTTCATCAAGCAATGTTTTCATCTGCCACTTCACATCATGACTTACTTTTTTACACGCTTCCACATCTCCTTTAACCCCAGCTAAATGCCTTTTCAATCGGGTGATTCCTCCACCTTTCAAATGCTTGTTACAAAACAAGCAAATGGTATGATTCTTTTGACCAGGAACCACACCAGCATGAGCCCAAGCTGGATCAATGTATCTTCCTGAACTAAGTTGATCGGGAGTATTTGAACTTTCTTCCATTTATCTGTACACAAAAATAAATAACACATAATTTCAAATTACACAATGACAATATGCATATCTATCTTATATAATATAACTCATTCGTAATAATCACAAAGCTAACAATCCAAACTAATCAACATATATCATAAGTAACACAAAACATACTCCAAAGACATAACAAAACCAAATAATGTCAATTTCAATCTCAAAATCACATAACATTCATTATTGTATTTCCATTCCTAACAATTCTTAATCCTAACAATTACAAAACAATCACAATTCAATTTCCATTCATTCCATTTTCAATAATTCCCAATCCTAACAATTACAAAACATTCACAATTCAATTTCCATTCATTCCATTTCCAACAATTCACAATCCTAACAATTACATAACAATCACAATTCAATTTCCATTCATTCCATTTCCAACAATTCCCAATCTTAACAATTACAAAACATTCACAATTCAATTTCCATTCATTCCATTTACAACAATTCCCAATCCTAACAATTACAAAACAATCACAATTCAATTTCCATTCATTCCATTTCCAACAATTCCCAATCCTAACAATTACAAAACATTCACAATTCAATTTCCATTCATTCCATTTCCAACAATTCCCAATCCTAACAATTACAAAACAATCACAATTCAATTTCCATTCATTCCATTTCCAACAATTCCCAATCCTAACAATTACAAAACATTCACAATTCAATTCCCATTCATTCCATTTCCAACAATTCCCAATCCTAACAATTACAAAACATTCACAATTCAATTTCCATTCATTCCATTTCCAACAATTCGCAATCCTAACAATTACAAAACATTCACAATTCAATTTTCATTCCTTCCATTTCCAACAATTCCCAATCCTAACAATTACAAAACATTCACAATTCAATTTCCATTCTTTCCATTTCCAACAATTCCCAATCCTAACAATTACAAAACATTCACAATTCAATTTCCATTCGTTCCATTTCCAACAATTCCCAATCCTAACAATTACAAAACAATCACAATTCAATTTCCATTCATTCCATTTCCAACAATTCAATTTCCAATCCTAACTAACACAAAACATTCATAATTTTATTTCTAACAAACCATAATATTATATATACCATTTTATATTTCATTCTTAAATATATATGATGCTTTTATAATTCTTAATCGACATTAATAACTATAAGTATAAATTGGAATCTACAAGTATACAACATATTCACAAATCACAATTTGATAACATTACCAATTTTAAATACTTATGATTCCCTACACATATATATTACCATTCCATTAATTTCTAATTCCATAATTGTATACTTAACTAATTATTTACCAAAATTCAATACCCAAGTATTAAAATAAATTACCATTTAACAAAAATTAAGCATGTGTCAATTAATAAGTTAAAATTTTCAATTTTAAAATTTTGATTATCAATTTTACTGATTTTACATTTAATTATTAATTTACAATTAGGTTTAAATGTTGCTTTAATTTTAATTATCAAACTCAATCTCAAATGCAATTGCACAAACTCAAATTCAATGTCATTCATCAATAATTTAACAATTCAATATTAATACCTTAAAATCTACTAAATCACAATCACCATTCCAATTTCCAATCGGATTCGGACCAAATGACCAACCCATTTGCAAAATGCAATATGCCAACCGAAAACAATCTTTCAAGACTTCAACATTCCCACTTCATTTTGCTATACCGAAATCAACATTCACACTTCAACATTCACAATTTTTCCCAAATCTAACACCGAAATCAACCTCAAAATTTCCCCAATTCCAGCACAACAACACCAAATTTTAACCCCAAATCCACCATCATCCAACAACCAACACAATCAAACAATCATAAATTTCAAAATGCCATGAAAAATTAAACCAAAAAAATTTCAATCGGTCTTCACCAAAACTGGGTCGACGTCGGTTCAGTGGGTGACGGGGTGCGGTGTGCGGCTGCCGACGGTTTGCGGTGTGCGAGGAGGACGACAGAGAAGGCCGGCTGGACAGAGGCGAGGTGAGGCGAGGAGGAGAAGGCCGGAGGCGAGGTGAGGAGGAGAATTTGGGCCGCCAGAGGCATGACAAGCGGCGAGAGACGACAGAGGCGACGAGAGTCAAGGCAATTTGAAGGAGAGAAGATCTAAAGAAGACGAGAAGAGGGAGAGTCGGCGTCGGGGGTGGGAGGGGGGGGGGGATAAAATTAGGTTTTAATTTTTTTTTTACAAAATAGTCCCTCAATAACTTATTTTTTATGGAACGACTCCGGAATAATCCGGTATTGGTGGTGCCGGCCGATATCGACCGGAATTTATCACTGGTATTTTTATGACCGTTCCGGTACCGATTTTCGACCGGTAAGAAACATTCCAGCTGGAATGGGACGAAACACTAATCACTAAACACCGCTAAAATCTTTTTAAAAAATAACCAACCTTTAAATTGTACTGAAAAACAAAGTCCTAATGGTACTGGTTTATGAAATAACAAATTTCCCGTCAGCTCCGACAAAAAGAAAAACGTGTTAGGTCCAAAAGACGAGCGGTGGAGGCAAGTCCAAAGAAGCAAACGTGAAAAATGAGAACAGAAGCTTCAAAGAAGCAACCGTCCGTGAAAAATGAGAACATAGACCGCAGGCCGCAGACCACAGAACACAGACCGACCTCTGCAATACAATTAGGCATCATTATATATATATATATAACCAAATCTTTGAAACGATTGAAAAGATCAAGTCAACTTTTGGGTTTTGCACTGATAGCCCTAGTGTTTCTTTTACCGCAACATTTGCTCCTCCTCTATTCGGGCTTACCATCCTCTCAGCAGCACACAAAAAGAATAACATGAAAAATAAAATGAGGAATTTTGGGATTGGGCCTACATTGATCTGAAGACCACGCCTCCCCACCGCTCATGTCTGAAATCCTTATCCTCATAGTTTAACTTGGATTGCACTCTCTCTCGCTGTCTCTCTCTGCAACTTAACCCAACCCATATCCACCGTATCTTTTATTCTCCTCTCCTCTCCTCTTTTATTTTGGTCCCTACTCTGTGAGTTGTTCTCTTTTCTGGAATTTCTTCTTTTTTTTCCTTTCCCCCTCTCTGAAACCCTCTACTGGTCCCTGTGCTTTGACGCCTTATCATTTATATTCAATCGAGGGTTTTTCTTTTTCATTGTTGCTTTTTAGTTTAGTTATTGTCTTTGGTCATATTGGGATTTCTTAGTCCTGTGGCTTCAAATGGCTTTGTGGTCGGTTTTATTGGAGATTTTGCAGAAACCCACAATTGGGAGCGTTTTGTATGAGCTTTTAATGTTTATGGCTCCTTTATGGATCGCTGTTGTTGTTGGGATTATCGTCGGGTGGACATGGAAGCCAAAATGGGCCTGTCTGGGTGAGGAGAAGATGGATTCTTCGGACTCTAAGAATTCTCAAGTAAAAGTATCGATGCCCACGTCTTCCTCATTCGTTCCTAGTTTTAATTTTCCCAAGTTCCAGCTTCCCAGTTGTGTGCCTTGGACTGCTGATAATGGTGCTCAAGAGAACTCTTTCTCTGTGCCAACTACCACTAACCCCGATTGCAGGTTTGTGGGTTTTCTCTACTTTTCACCAGTTGGTTAAGGTTATTTGTCTAATAAAGTTGAATGTATAGATTCAGCGGTGTGAAATATCGTGAGAATTCGAGTAACTTCTTGACGGGCCATGAGACTTCTAAATTAGGAAAAGTTAAGGTTTTTTTTTTTCTTTTCTTTTCTCTAACAACTGCATCAAATTTGCAGTTCGTCACGAATTGTAAAGGAAAAGTCCAGTCTTGTGACAACAGATGATTTAGAGGTGTTGCATAAGCTTGCCGAGGTCAAAGATGGCGGTCCTTCTTGGATTCAGATGATGGATCGTTCTACCCCAACTATGAGCTACCAAGCTTGGCGAAGAGATTCTGAGGTGGGTTTTTCTTTTGTTGGTTTAATTGTTGGAAGCAGCAAGTGAACATGTGAATTATATAACCTTCGCTGTTAACTGCTTCGTATTTACTTCATAGTTCTGCTAATTTGTTAGGCTGGTGGAATCCATGTTATTGATTTTAAATTTTTTTTCAATGGTTTTGTTAGAATGGCCCTCCCCAATATCGTAGCAGAACTATCTTTGAGGATGCCACTCCTGAATTGGTGAGGGACTTCTTTTGGGATGATGAATTTCGGATGAAATGGGACGACATGCTTGTACATGCTGCAACTTTGGATGAGTGCCCCACTACGGGAACCATGATTGTGCAGTGGATACGCAAGGTGGGAAAAGTGTACTGTTCTATCTGTTGTTGAATGAACTGCTTTAAACGAGCATTAATCATGCTTTCTGCGATCAGTTTCCCTTCTTTTGTAGTGATCGAGAATATATCATAGGACGTCGCATTTGGGAATCAGGTCGAATGTACTACTGTGTCACAAAGGTATGCGGATAACGTTAACTTTCTATTCTTGATAATATCATTTGTTTTTTTCTTGTTTCTTGTTTCCAAAAGTTAAATGGGGAAGTTATAGACTATCTTCTGTGTTCTAGTTATCTTGATTGAAGGGTCAGCCTCCAACCTTGTCATTTTTAGCCATTCCTAAAGGCATATTACTTAATTTAGCACACCCATGAGCAATATAAGTTTAAGTAGTTTTTGTTAGATACGTTTTGTACTTTTGGGACGACAGAATGTCGTAAGCATATTCATGCAATATGAATCACTTTTAATAGTTCTAAATTTTATATACCAGTGTTGTGTTGATCAAAACTGGGGTTGTTATTGTATGTACTGACCCAGTACATAACATATTGGCTAGTAGCTGCAAAAGGTTATCTGATTGCTCATTGTAATGTTGAGAGGCAAGTGACTTGGTGTTACCTTGTGAATTTTAATTAGAAAAGGTTTAACAAATGCTTGATTCCCTACTTTCTGTAAACCTTGTGTGCGCCAGTCAACTGCATCCTTTCTTGTATTCATGGAACCTGTAATGTCAATGGTAATTAAGAGCATTAAGTCATTCCAATAGTTTCCAAATATCCTTTTTGTACTAGTTATTCCACCTTTGACATATAACGGGGCATTATAATTTTTTATAAGTTAATTATACATTTCTCTTTGGTACATAAAAGACATCTGGGAAATTTTTGAATACACTACTAAGATTACATGCCATGGCATGTTATTGTTTTCAGGGAGTTCCGTGCTCCTCGGTGCCAAGACTCAATAAACCTAGGCGTGTTGATTTGTACTATTCTAGCTGGTGCATCCGTGCAGGTAGATAATTTCTTTATGGTCAGATCTTTCCTCAAATAATAGTTTTCCTTCTTAAAATGCTTTATCTATGCCTCTGTTGGATGTGTACCAGTTGAATCTAAAAAAGGGGATGGTCAGCTGACTGCATGTGAGGTTTTACTGTTCCATCATGAGGACATGGGTATTCCTTGGGAGATTGCAAAGCTTGGAGTACGACATGGTATGTGGGGAGCTGTTAAGAAGATTGAGCGTGGACTACGTGCTTATCAGAAGCAAAGACTATCTGGGGCTGCTCTTTCACGTTGTGCTTTCATGGCTCAGGTTAACACCCAAGTCAGTGCGGGCTACCTAAAAGCAATGGAGAGTAATCCTGGTGATTCACTGGAGATTGAAACCAATGATTCATCAAAGAAACCTCTAGGTAGAAATATCCCTAAGCTTCTAGTTGTTAGTGGTGCTATTGTTCTTGCCTGTACCCTTGATCGCGGACTCTTGACCAAGGCAGTTATATTCGGAGTAGCAAGAAGATTTGCAAAAGTAGGGAGGAGGCTGTGATGCGTGGAGTAATATTATGTAATTCTAATGATGAGAGAGAGCGTGTAGAGCTGTGATAAGTGCATTGATGTGAATCTCCTTTCATGCAGCGTTCATTCTTCTTAAATGCGCAGAAGCTTGTATTTTTCCCTCGTTTGAGCCGTTGTGCAGATATAGCAGAAAATTAGAAACTTTATACCGATGTAATTCCGTCAAGCAAAAGGATCTCAAGCTTCAGAAATAACAAGATGATTCTGGTTCTTTTATCAGAAGAGGGGGCCTACTTTCAGAAAGTTTCTGCTATTGTGATAATTCTGCAAAACAGTTTCGACATGTTTGGAATTAGCTATAGTTGATTAAGCAAAGTGGTGGTAAAAAATGTCGAATCAATTATTATATAACTGGCCTTCTATGTTCGTTCATCTATAAAAGGCAAAGACTCTGAATGAGTCAATGGTCTCCACGGACGTTCACTATTCCCTTGTAAATATTCGATAAGAAAAGATGGGGTCCGTCTGCCCTGTAATAGAAGAGAATGGTTCCCATATGTATATGAGGCTGAGGTTACCGATATGCTTACTAGTGGTCGTCCAGGTTACCCTTTCAATATACATTACCTCTTGAACGTGGAAGTCTTAGAAACATTTGAATTGTCAACTGCTCCCCACATGGAACCGTAATAACTTGTTTCCTCACAGGACGCCAGAAGAGGACTTTGCAACATTCAAGTTTTACCAGAAACGTCACGCTGCGTCCTTTATATTCTTTGTCTACAGATGTCTACAGTATATCTAAGAGCGTAGCAGAGATTTTAAAGACTGAGGAAGTACATCATTCTAACAAGCCAAAAATTTAAATTCTCTGTGTGTATTTTTTGACTTGAGCTTTGGATTCTGAAGTTCAGGTCGAATCCTTGACGCTCTATTGTAAGTCAAGTCAAATTGAGCCGAAGCACATATGTGAACATATTCGAAAGGGATTCTCAGTACTGGTGCATAAGAGTCGAAGAGGGCGTCTAACTTCTTTTATTTGTTAAAGTCTAAATTTGCCTTTCCCCATGTCTATTTAAAAGTCCAAGTATTTTGGTCCGTCAAAGAAAAGAACAAGAAGTGATTTCTCTAACCGAGAGTCCATTTAAGCGGCTTGCTCGTACGAGTTTAGGTTGAACCAATCAAAGAGTTTGGCTAAAAGTATTATTTATGTATGAACCTAAAAAGCTCAGGGGGCAATTTTCAAAATTTTAAAGTGACAGGTTACATGGAAAGAGGGGATGAGATACCAAGAGTGACAAACCGATCTTTTTTAAGATCTAGGAGCATAAATCATTCAAACAAGTAATTGTACGCGCTGACTTTCCCAGGTTGGGTTAAGCAATCCCTTTGAGAAGGAAGATGACACCAAAAGTTTATAAAAGAAGGGATAAAAAAATTCATCCTCATCCTTTTGAAATCGCAGCCCTAATATTTCTTGTGCTACTCTTGACTTTATAACCTATTATTGCCTTAAGTGAGGGGGAACAAATTTTCTGTACCCCTACCTAATGTCCTTTGTTTTCCTTTGATCTCAACCATCCAATCTTTAGTAGGAGATACAGCAGGTGTGTACCTTACAAATTTTCTGTACCCCTACTCAGTGCCTTCTATTCTCTTTTGTTCTCAACCATCTAATTTTTTGCATTGGATGATTGACATCAAAGGGGAACTGAGTAGACAGATCTTCTGTACCCCCTACCTAGTGCCCTCTGTTTCCTTTTGTTCTCAACCATTCAATTTATTGCATTGGTTTATTGCATTGGATGATTGAAATCAAAGAAAAATTGGGTAGGTACAGAATAAGGGGTACAAAAGATCTATGTCCTACATTGTCTTTTTTCTACCCTTCTCGTTAATTTACCATGATTAGAAACCCTAGATGTCTCAAATTTTTACCTAAAAATGTTGACCCTAGACTACATTTTGGCACCATGAGAGTGACAAAAGAACAATCTGCAAAAAGGCGGTAAAGGGGTACTTGTAGTGATTTTGAATGGCTCATATTTGTTTTAAAGGATAGACTTAGATTGTGAGACCTTCCACTCCCTAGAAAATTTTACTAATTTTTTGTTACCCAAAATCCCTTCTTTCTACTCGAACTCTTGTAATGATTAATACAACAACTAGCATTAGGCTATCAGAAGTTAAGGATGCCAACATATCAATCACTGCATTTACTGTGTAAAGACTCTGTTTAATTGAATTAAAGTGGGTTAATTGCTTATGAAACCTTGATTCAAACTTAAAGGTTTTTACCAACATGGCCTGCCGATGGAATTAAGGGAAAATGATATGCTTAAGTTATTTTAGTCAAACTCCATAAGCATTATAGATTAAGGAACATGGATCCATAAAGAAATCCATGTGTATACATGGAGTGGCAGACCTATGATGTCATCTCAATGGACTCATGATGTACTCATAAAGAAGTGATAGAACCACGATTATACTCTAGATATCTATGATATGTCTCGGTGGTATATAAGCTAAGTAAGATTCCGAATCTTGGTAAGTGGATCAAAATTCTAATTAGTCTAAAACTTAATTCAAACATTCTCTAATCCCATTTCCTGACTTGGACTGCATAATCTAAGCCTTGGGTCAAATCCCCTACTTTTTATAGGTTAAACCATTTTAAATTATCAAACAAGGATAGAGATGTAAATCTAAATATATCATTAGTCATAATTAAATTCATAATTTCCTTGTAATTGCTTATAAACTCTGTTGAACCCACAAAAGTGATTATTCTTATATTGAAAGTTGTAAATCGTATGATTTACCTAATTGGATACCTTAGGAAGAAACTAAAGAAAGAAAAGGTGCGTTCGTCTTGTGCAATTGTATTATGTATTGCAAGAGTTTACAGAATATATCTATATACTTAATTACTATGATAATTATATGTATGTATGTACGTACATACGTACGCATATACAGTAAGTCTATGATATGAAGTTATTAGTTCCCAAGATTAGAGAGATCAATATAAAATTGCATTTTGTTAAATTAAGGTTGTTATTAATGTTATAACAAATCCCTAACTTAGTGCTCTATTATGCCCGTGGGGGCAAAAGTCCAACAAGGATGCTACGCTTGCTATAGTATTATTGGTCAACTTTGCAATCTAAGGTTATTGTTAAGGAATTAACTAGTTGATTAAAGGAGTGAATATAAGCAACACGAAGTAACTTTTGGGTAATTTAATCATGAAGAAAGTGAAAGTCAATGAAAATATGCTTCAATTAAGAGTGAAAGGTAGAGTTAGATCATAAATATATGGAAATAATATTATTACAATAAATTGTAGATGTTGATTAAAAGGAGACACTAAGTTTATCAAAGAGGTTGATTAGCCAATTAACTTTGATGGTGGTAAATGTAGTGGCTCAATATTCATCATTAGTGGTTAAACAATCAATGATATTTTCCTTTTCTAAGATCCAACTAGTAGGATTAGAACTAAGAAAAACAATATAAGTTGAAGTAGAGTGGCGAATGTCAGCATCACTTGCCCAATTTTCATTTGTAAAGGCATGTAAAAAAGATGATGCATAGGCGTATAAGAATAAGCCATAATGAGAAATACCTGTCAAGTAACAAAATAATTCATTTAACAACACTCCAATGAAGAGGAAGATGAAGAGTGGATAAACTGTGCAAGTTTATTGACAACAAAGTTAAATTCTAGTTAAGTAAGTAATGGGTATTAGTGTAAATCTATTTTACTTAGTATTTTGTTATGATTTCCATCAAAATTACCTTGAGAAAATTGGTTTTATATATTATTTTAGGTAACTGGAGATATGTTTTGTATTAATGATATTGGTCAAGGATTGAAGGATTTTATAAGGCGAAACAAGAAGAAAACTCATTATTTGTTGAATATGGTATGAAAGATAATAATATACCAGGGCGCATTCATCATCATCATCATCATCATCATTACCCAGTCCAAAATTCTGCAATAAAGCAGGGTCTGGAGAGGTTCGATAGTACGCAACCTTACCTCTATAAAATAGAGAGGTTGTTTCCGGTAGACTTACATGCAAATGAGACAATATATGGAAGATACAGATAACAGAAATAATTCATAAAATAGAAAATAAATGAAAAGACAAGTAATGGAGAAATAAAAGCACTAAACAGATATAAATAAATGGAAAGATCAAATATGCAAAGCACATGGTTATGTGCCAAGGAATATTCCACACTGGAGTGTTGATTAAGAAGACATGATTAAGTTGGGTTTGTATTACATGACAAAGATACGCAATGTATAATGTAGCCTAAAATATGTGTATCTTAGAGTTTGTATTCCTCCCTTTAAAGGATGACAACAAAACAATGTCCCAAACCATGTTCTCTACATTGAACATATATTTTTTTTCCCTTTAAAGGATTACAACAAAACAATGTCCCAAACTATGTTCTCTACATTGAACATATTTTTTTTTAAAAAAGAGATGTAAAAGCCCTAGAAAGGGAAAGTTTTAGTATTAGGTCAAGTTTAGCCTAGAGAGAGAGAGAGAGACAGAGAACAGATAGAGAGAGAGAGAGAACATATCTTGTAGTCATATTCAATGAAAAGATAAATCGACAATCATTCCAAGAAAGTGACTCTTATAAAAAAAATTGAGATCTTCATTAAAAAATCTTTTCTATAAATTGTTTAATTCCTTTGATTATATTTGTTGTTTTAAAATGATTTTGGTTAATTTTTTCTTAAATCTAGATTAGATAAAACCCTAGTTTTAAAATTTTGTGGATTGATTCAATTTCAAATAAAAGATTTATATATTTATGAAATATTTATATTGTTCTTAGTTCTTCTGTTACTTACTTACAAGTAAAAGCTTAAACTTGATCTAAATTTTATATATAGATGTTATCGAAAGAACCTTCTCAAAATTGATAAAACATGTATATTGAGAATTGAATAAGGTACTAGTTTTAGACCTACATGATGCTTCTGGTATTAAGGTAACCTTTTGTCAAAATTTATAGAACTTAATGCATTACTAAAGGAGTTAATACGAAAGAAATATTAGTTAATTAATTATGAAATGTATGAATATACATCAAAAGGTGACTTCATTACACTAAAAGACTTCTTTGGTCTAAATAACAGAATCTCTAAAGAACTTAATCAGAAGTATAAAATGAGGCTAGGCATATTTCTTTTCTATGTGTTATAACATGTTTGCATTCTTTTTGTTGATTTTTATGTGGTTATTTCTAGAGCTAAATTGATATATTTAGTTTAATTTAGCTTTAGATTAATCAAATACTCTCTTATTTATTAATAAGATAATAGTAGGAGGGTTAGACTTAGTACTTACTTTATTCTTATGAGATCAACACTCTATTTATCACTATATAATGACAAAAAGATAGATCCACTTACATTTAGTCTTGTATAAGAATAATAGAGAAAACATCAATCAGTAAGTGACATGCAATGGAGGGATCTAAGTAACCTATAATAGTGGCATCATATCTTAAAGAAGCATAATCAAACTTAATTGTTTTAGTAGAAGAGAGAGGTGTGTTGACTCCTTTCTCCTCATGCATGTTATTTATGAAGCAACTCTAGAATCCACTTTTGAAGCAAAAATGTTTATATATGAGCTTATGTTTAGCCAAAGATGAGTGTTTTACCTCTAAATTTTCTCCAGCCCTAGATCTTATAATTTACTTAAGCTATATGCAATAGATCTTTTATTTTATCTATTCATTCTTACATCATACCCTTACTATTTAAAATAATTTATCTTTGAATCTTTAACTTTGTATAAAAGATACTTCTTTTGAACTACAAGAATAAATAAGAGACTGGATACTTTATAAGCTTCTTTTGACTTAGTAGATTATATACATTTAAACCATAGTAATTCTTTATTATCAAATAATTTCCTTAACTATATTTTAACAAATTACATAGGTAACACATCGTATAATATCACATCATTATACTTTCTAATAGGAGAAGACATCGACATCTACTTCCTCATTTTGATTTTACTGCATTCATTGAGCCACCATAACTTATATAGATTTAAATGCTTTATAGTAGGCCAATTGAACTTCTTTATAAGAGTAGTGCTAACTATATTAGTGCAACTCTCTCCATTTATAAGTATAATATACCTTGTTATGAATGTGGCATCATAGTATGGATAATGCTCTTTCTTTGTTACTTTAATTCATCCTTTTTAACCTAAAGAATTAGAAACATAATAATAAGCACATCACTACAACAACATATCTAACTCCACCATCACTAGAATCATCAAATGTTGACATATATTATTTTCTATTTGGATCATTTATAATTTCAATAGAGGTTATGTTTATCTTTATACTACCCATTTTTTAATCCAAATTATCTCAACCTTTAAGTTCCCTCCTAGACTTTTATTCACTTTAACTTCTCTCTTGGTCCTAAATCTATCTCCTTCAATATAAAAAACTAAATTAACCTCATCATCACTTCGATCTATATTATCTTTATCAACTTCCATCGGAGGTATTGGATTGATTCTAAGAGGCATGCTTTCATTAGGAACTTAATATTATTCTCCTTTTGCAATTTTGCAAATTGATAAGATTGCCTCACTAATATGTCTTCTATCTTATTATACTTCTCATTCAATATTTCAAACTGTCATTACTGTAGCCTGTAAAAAGAACATGTATTCCTTTTCTCCCTTAAATGGTGAAATAACTTTAAAATCCATATTTAAAAGCTACAAGAAAAGCTTGTAACAAAAATATTTCACTCACTTTCTTACATACATACTCTTTAAGATGACGAACCACTCATACTTTCACTCATCACTTTGACTTTCTCAACGTTAATGTCACTCTCTTGCCTTTTTCCACTCCTTGCTTCATTTACAAATTCTTTAACGAACTAAACAAACTGAAACAAGAATTCAACCTTGTAAAGTCTAAAACACAAGAATTATTGGTTAAAAGATAAAATAAATCAAAGATTAAGTAAAAAATATAACAATCGAATCAAAGAAGGAAGATTATTAAGAATTTCCAAAAATATTTGGAAGACAATGTGTTAAGATAATCTTTCCCATATACTTCCTATCTTATCTTTTCTTTTCTTTCTTTCTTTCTATTTTTCTTTTCTTTTCACAACCATACAATCTTGATAAAATAATGCAAGTAATAAGGTTTGAAATAATTAGATATAAAAGTTATGAGACAAGGAACTGAACATAGAAAAATCCCTAATATAATATGAATGCATAGACAAACCCTAAACAAGATGAGTACAATATTTAACTTTTATTGGAATCTTTAGAAATAGGAAGAAGATTTCAATAAAAGAATTATAGAGTCGTAAGCAAAATGAAATTTTAATAAAGAGGCATAATAAAGTTTAATAATATAAAACAAAGAAGAAAGGATCACTACACATGATTTAGATCCAAGCTGTAATACTAAATAATGCTACCCAACTTGGATTAAAATCTTACATAACACATAAACAAGTTTAAACCAAATCCAAGAACAAATCATATGTATAAAGTTAATTGACTTGTTGAAAAAAAATCCGCATCCAAATTTATTAATTGATTGAATGCTATAAAGAAAGAACTCTTTGATAAGTTTAAAGTTCAGTGGCGAATGAGGAAAAGAAACACTTATGACTTTTAATAAACAAAGTTTTCAAAAACCTACTAAAATTAAGAAGACACATCTCTTAAATACTTATACAAAAATTGGGGGTTTCAGTGGATACAACTTAGGACATAGTCATGTCAATCTATATTTTTTTTTATAAAAAATATAATGCCAATAGGGACATAGTCATATTTGACGCAATAGATCTTTATATAAAATTTATATAATGGACACAATTTGGGACACGTATGTCATTGGAGATCGTGGAGGTCACTGTAACTTAGAATAGGAACATAAGCTAGGTACATAATTATGTTGGAGCTTCTATTTCTTATTATAAATTTAGCTCTTGCATCTATGGAGAGACATAGGCTAGAATACGCTCGTGCATCAACTCTTGTAATTGACTAATAAAGCTTACACCCAATAGATCTTCTATTTTGGATAATAGTGCTTACATTAACTATGATAACTAACTTACAAAATGGAATTGAGGAAGAATCAATCACAAGCCCCAAATATAATTTTAATACAGTTAAAACAAATAAAACTCAATATGTTAATGATGTTATGGCCACCACAACAAGAAGTCAAAGAGGAAGAAGAAGAGGAATGGCATTTACACCTCTTCTTTAAACAATTTATGTCAAGTATAGCATGGTAACAAAAAAAAACAATAGGATTTTAATTATTTGATCTTTTTTGGTATCTTAAAGACTAAAATAAAATTCACGAGATACTAAAAAGTGTTTTGGTGTTTTAAACAAGCAGTAGTATAATCAATAATCATTCAACCTTTTATAATGGCAGAATAATTGTTGTTTTGTTAGAATCTTACACCATGTTCACTACAAGAAAATTTGGTTTCAGCAACCATAGTAAAATGGATGCTAATTATATAAATTTTGTAATAAAATTTTTTTTGGTTGCAATATATAAGTTTCGTATATTTTTTACTGACCAATCAATACTTGCTAGCTATAGATGGTCATTAAAACTTACAATTCATGGATAATAATATAACGACCAAACTTAACAATTTTAGCAACAACTTTAATGGTCGCTATAGAAAATTATTAATAACAACCAAATTAACAACCAACTATTGAGTGGTCACTACAAGTATTTCAAATTTTCCATTAGCAACCAATAAATTTGGTTGCTAAATTTACATGACTTCTTTACAGCAACCACATTATATGATTGCTAAAGAAGTATTTATAGCAACAAAATAATTTATCGCTAAGTATTTTAGAAAAGATGAAAAGAATTCTTTAGATTCGGTCCATATAGTTTAAACTAGATCAAAGGTTCGTTCTTATAATAATTAATTATTATAATTTAATTTATATTAATTTTATAATTAAAATATATTTTCATTTGAGGAAAGAAGTTATCTAATAAAATTTATTGTTTGGTAATTTCATATTTCATTTACTATTAGTTAATTAAATTAGTGAACTTTTATTTAGTATGAAATATACACATATTACTTTCAATATCTTTTCATTAAAAATCAAAAGTTAAGCATAAATTTTAGTTTACAATCTAACTTGAAAAGTTAAATATAACAAGAGATGCTAAAAGCTCAAAAATCGAAAATGAAAACCAATATATTGTGACTTTTATGGGAATAACATTAAAAATAGGGGATTACAAAAAACATCAATTTTGGGTCAATGTCATTAGCGTTAATACCTCTCTCCAAGGAACAAAGGGGAAAAATGAATTATATTAGTATATGCATAATGGGAAACATATATAGACCCAAACATATGTTCTTGCCAAAATTTTCAATGTGATCTACATGAATTATGAATATGAAACACGAATTAAAAAAAGTTTCAATCAATGTCTAAACGAGATATAGTGTAAACGTAAAAGAGAATCCTGAAAGCTAACAATAGAGAATAGCATATTACTGTCATATGAGTCCTAACACATTTAAATCTTCTCTCAACATGAATTTCTTTCAATCTACTTTCCTTTCATTGATCCAATAAACAAACCAAAATAATAATAAAAAATAAAAAGTAGTCTATTAAACGACTCCCAAGTCCCAACTTCACATTAGATCTGCATTTTAGAAAAAGCATAAATAACCAAAATAATTAATTTATATAATCAACTAACTTCCATCTTCGTAAAATATAGAAGAAAAATTTAACATAATAAAAGAAAAATAGTTAATAAATATGCCAAACTTCTATTAAACACTTTTGGATATAAAAAACACTTACCAATCATATTGATTAATAATTTTAGAAAAACTTTTGCCTATCATCTTTTCAACACATTTCACCACGGCTACAACAGTGATTTTTTGCAGAGCTAACTCATCCTTTGTGTTCTCCAATTCCTCGTGTGTAGATGCTAATTCCTCTTCTAATCATACTCGATTTGATGATGTCTTGAAAGTAGAATCATGATTAGATTTCTTTTGAGACAGGCCTTTTGATTTGACATACATAAAATTTTCTCCTAGCACTTGGATGCAGATTTGTTCTGCACTCATACGAGGAACATCCTCCGATAAAATTTCTTGCTCTTCTTGCAATTTTTCATTTCAACCTGTTATCCAAAAATTAGGAAATTTGTTCATTTTAAATATAATGATGATACATAATCTAAATGAGGTTGCAGTAAACAATCTATATTCAATTTTTTGCAAAAGAAATATGAGAATTTGTCTCATTCGGCTTTACAACATCATCTTGGAAAGTTTTGTCAATCTGATGATGTAATTTTGACACATCACAAGAGAAATATGATTGCTTCAAAGTCTCATTTGAAACCCAAGACGTAAGAGGAGATTGAAAGGGGGAATTAGAGATTAAAAGAAAAAATTGTTGGTATCATCTGAAGAAAGTGAATGATAGGCATTGAAGAATCTCTAAATACATGAGAAAGGCCTGAGATTAGCAAATCTGGAAATTTGTCTTTGAAGATGTGAATCTACTTAGAGCTATAGAGTAATAGCAATTAAAGGAAAAAAAATCACACGGACAAAAATTGAATGGATTGTATATGGATGATTTCAAAAATGAAATGAATGAAAATCAATGGAGTTGCACTGGTTGTTCAATGAGATACTCACAGTTTTTCCAAAGAAAATAAACATAAAAATTAAAGACATAAACTATAACTTACACTGTTCGCCTCAACCTCTTCATTAGCCCATCCCATTTTAGGATTGTAAAATTAAGCCTCGTACATATCAATATCGTCCAAATTCTGTAACATAGAAACTGCAAATAAAAAATTATTTATATAATTATATAATTTTGACAAAAAAGATAAATGAATGAAGTAACTAATTACATGCTCATATTGATGTGCTGCACGAGATTTCGTCCCGAATTTGTGATTGTGTTTCATTTTTTTTCCTATTGTTGGATTGAGTCACTGAGATTTTCTACAACACATCAAACAGATTAGAATACTTATATAAAATTTATTAAATAGTCTATAAATAAAATTCAAGTGCATTTATTATAAATACTAAATTTAAATAAAATGATAATATATACCTTAAATTTTTCTGTTTCCCAAAAGTCACACAACCAAAGCCAATCATTAGGACAACTAGAAAGTTTTTCATAAACACTTTGTTTCGCCAATGCCAGACCACCTTCAACTTTAATTTTTCAAAAATATCTACGAGCATTAGACCGAAAAGTAGAATATTGCCTGGCAAATGATTTCCATATGCACTGAACAACATGTGGCTCATCCACTTCATAACTTAGCTTATTCTACAATAAAAAAATAGAGGTATGTTACATTATATTATATCATAAAAAATTAGAACAAAATATTATTAAAGTGAATAGAAAAAGAAAAAACTTACAACCAACTTTCGAAAAGATCTTCTTTTTCTCATTTGGAATGTTTTGACCCTCAACTTGCATTGGGGCTTCAAGTCTAATCAAAACCTCAATCTGAGTTGCACGTTTAGAACTATGCTCCTCGACGGACTTGTTAATTCCCTTAGGAATAATAATTTTAGGTTTTTCCCCACATTTACATATATACTTTTGGGTGTTTAACCCTCTAATAAGACCACGACCTTGTTTTCCACTTACCTCGTCTTAGTTAATAAAAAAATAGAAGTTAATAATTAATTGCTAATAACAACATACAAATAAAAATGTAATAAACTTTATTAAATTTAATATTACCATTTTAGAATAAAATGTTTTGTCAATAGTCTCCGTTGAAGGATCTATTAAAACAAATCATTATGAAATACATAATAATAATTGCAATAGAAAAAGAAATTTTTTATTTAATATTACCTCTAATATCTGATCTGATACTCTCATTTGGTGGATTAGGGGCAGATTGCCCTTCGCACTCTTCCATTGGTATCAGAATCGTAAAAATATCAATAAAGTTTTACTTGTAAAAAATATTTAACTTTAAAATATTTCAAAATGGAAGATAAATTACCTTGATCTCTAGTATTATTATGTATCATTGTCTGTCTAGTTCTCAAACTTGAAATGTTTATATTGCTAAAGGTTTTTTTAAAGAAAAAGCCACCCTCTTATTTTTATTTGACACTACAACATTGAAAATCCAATATTAACATAAACAAGCACAAAACAATTACAACTAAAATAAAATTCAAATAAAATTATTACCTCCTAAATTTCAGAGTAAAGAATACTCGGTTGGACCATCATTCAAGTCATTCACTGCTGCCAAAGCATTAGACAACACCAATTTACGTTTCGGGTTGATTATACTGTTAGTTGTTATGGTCGCACTTAATAGCTCTTTTTTAAGCTTTAGTATTTTACTCATTTTCGATCCTATAAAAAAATACAACAAGTATTAGCCATCTACTAAATAAGTAGGAATGAATTTCACTAAGTGAAAAAAAAAACCACTCTGGTTCAATGCATGGGAAACAGACTTGGGTTCAAAGTTTGGAAAGATCAGAAAGGCCCCAACCAATTAATCACATAAAATAACATTTTATTTATGGAAGACATAGAAAGGAAAAATAAAAAGCAATATAAAATATAATAAATTGACCATGGCGATGCTTAGACTTAAATCTGTACAGGTGTCTGTAGGCTATAGCCATATTATCTTGTGCCCTTTCTGCAATATCTCTTGTTAATGGCCCATCTGGACAAAATTTTCGCCTCTCATATGTACTCCATACTCCACAAATAACCTCTTGATTTCCTTATGGAGTTTTATACTTTTGTCTGTTTCTCTCACACAAAAAAAAAGAATTAAAGAAAGAGGAAATACATTCACTATATGACCCTCCTCCGAATACCCTGACCCTTTTCTCTACATACCACAACTTCAAACAATTATGAAAAATTCATAATTTTCATAATTATCAATACATCCAAATAACAGGGGAATCAAAAAATTATCAATACAATTTTTTTTTATGTGTGTATAGATATGCAAGAGGAAGCTATACATACCAAAATAGGGAAATCAAGAGTCTGGGAGAGAAACAGAGATAACAGAGGAACTAAGAGTCGGTGGAGAAAGATCGAGTAGAACAGGGGAACGTGCATGCGGTTAGGATATAAAAGAATTAGGGTATGAGGTAAAGATAAGTAGGGGCACAAAATATACAAAAAAGCACCAAAATAACAAAATCTAGGCCAAAATAAAAAGAAAAGGAAGAAAATAGCGCTAAGTTTTGTATATTATGAAAATATGAATAACTTCAACTAATAATTTTTTGTATTTCTAAAATCTTTATTTAATTTTTTTTAATAATTCCTTCTTCTCAAACTCTGTCTTTTTTTTCTATACTTCTAAAATTTTAAATTCATAATAAAATAAATATAATATAATATATTTTAAAACAACACTTTGAATGGAACTCAAATACGCCAAGATGGGATTGACATTAATTGGTACAACCGCATAACATTTATGTTTAGGAAACCTTTGGATAGCTATCTACTAAAAAGGCACCATATCTATTAATTTATTGGTATTTTACATTATAAAACTCATAATTAAAATATACTATAGTTTTAATGAATAAAATATGGCATTATTGCAAATTTCATCCCATAACTATTGGCAAAAACAATGGTCCTTAAATTGTTATATTTAAAAAGAAGTGGTCCTTAAATTACCACAAAAAAAGGAATGATCCTATTTTGCCAATAGCCAATAGTTATGGAACAAAATTTGCAATAAAGTCAATAAAATATTTAGTTTAAAACAGTCTAGCTTAAGTAATTTATAAAACCGACCAAAAAATTGGACTAAATTCCACATAATTATAAGGTATAAGATGAATTATGAAAATAATATCTAAAAGGACCGAAATCCAAAAGTATACTAGAAATTTAAAATATTTTCTAAATTAAAAATGATTAACTGAGAATCTTAAACTAAGTTTAATGAGAAAATAACATAAGTAAAAATCATAGTAAACCTCTAGGGTTAATGTCAGTTTTGATACCGTAATTTTACCATAGTTCAATTTTAAAATCATATTGATCGATTTTTCAAATTTGGTACTATAACTTATAATTTATATCAATTTAGGTAAATTTGGTTTATATATCGTAAATGACTAACGACAAATCTTACGTGTCTGTTAACTTTTGTCTTTGGATATTAACGACCCAGACCTAAATGTACCCAAATTTTGTCTTTATGAAATTTTACAATTTCATACGAAAGTAAATTACAGTATGAAAACCGATATTAAACCTAACTTTTAAATATTAATATATTTAATTTTGATTCTTGAAATTAACATTAAGTTTAATAGAAATTTATTATTACTATTTTTACCTATTAATGTCATTATAAATATTTAGAATATATTCAAATTTATTTATTTTTCATGATTACTTGCAAGTTTTTTGATTTAAGTAGATAAATTCTTCAAAATAATTGATAATATACAAATAATGTAAGGAAATTATCTTTAATAAAGAGGATGTGTACTTGAATGCAAAATATTATAAATTAATTGAAAAGCACACTTAATGAACTTTATGAAATTGTATTTATGTAGGTGGCGGAGAAAACTATAATTTAAAAAGTAATCTAGAAATAATATGCATCAATTTTATTTTACTGTGGTTTTATTTGTTAAAATAATTAAGAGAAAAGGAATTACATCACCACACAACATATAGTTTCAGATTTTATTTCTTACAGTAGACTAGCACCACCATTCTAAAAATCTCAATTTCTTAGGCCATTCAGAATTTCTCTCTTGCGACGTCGTCATATTTCTGACGGACCCAAATGCCAATTCCAACCCACCACCTGAAGACGTCGGTGTTAAACAATCATCCTCAATGCCAATTTTCGCTCGATAGTGTTTCTACAGGTTAGTACCTTCTAACTTTAATTTCTGAAAATTAAATATGGTATTTAAAGGGTTTTCGCATGTTTCAAGATTTTGAATAATTTCTGAAATTGGGGTTGTGCTTAGGATTTAATTTTTCCGAATCATGTGCTGTAGAATTATTTATTCTGAATCAGTTGCTAAGAGAGGTGTATATTTGTTGTTTTGATGATGAGCACTGTTTGTATGGTGTTTAAGTAATTTTTTTTCCTTTTGGCTTGAATTGTGGTGATTGTTGATGAGATTTTCCTACTGACATGTTGGTTATGGGCAATAATTAGATGACATTTAAGTGCAATCACGTTTTTTTATTCAGAATCATTGACACCCAGAATATATAACACCAAATAGGGTCGAGCAAAACAGAGAGAGCTGAGTGATGCAAACTAACCATAGTCATGTTTAGGGCCACATGTTTAGAGGGGGATAAACTCTAAGAAACCATATAATATGTGGATTAAGTTTAGACATTAAACTAGGACCTGCAACAAGTGAAGTCATTATTGACTTGTTTATTCATGATTGTCGAGGTGTTTGCAAAGACTTAGATTTGATTTCTTGAAAAGCCAATTAAATAGTAAAAAGAGTTTCTGAAAATGTAAGTTGTTAAATAATAAGAGACAAATAATATGATCACCTAGACACACATAAATATAATCTTTTAGGTGCTTATAGCTTTCAGTTCACTTACAACAAGCATTAACTTCTAGAAACGAGCAAAGAATTTGAAACAAAAATTATTTCTTTTATGTTTTTATACAAAGCACATGAATAGACACATATAGTTTGTACCTTGTTCACCATCATTATGGTCATAAATTAGTGTTAAGTGGTTGTCTTTTTGGTACTCCTATACACTCCATATAACAACATTAGAGAATAAATCCTCTGCTTCCATATGAAGATTCAAACATATATAATAGTCTTATAACTGTAATCATATATATTAATTTCACTTTAAAGATAATGAAATTCTTTCTAGTTTTTTAAATATGATAGTCTTATAATTGTATATTTTTGTAGTTCTTGGCTTTTATAAATGGATAGGGGATGGATAAAACTCAATGACTACACTTCACAAGATTATATGAATGGAGTCAAAAATTTCATGAGATTTGCTTTAGATAATCTTAGACAGAGAAAGGCTATGCCTTGTCCATGTGGAGAGTGCTTGAATTTTAAATTACAACCACTTCATTTGGTGAAATTTCATTTACTCACTAATGGAATAGACATCGATTATACCGAATGGATACACCATGGTGAAACCCCAGATCCATATAGTGATGATGATAACATTCATGGTTATACGGATGAAACATTTGAGGAGGAGGAGTTGCTGCAAGATTTGATATTTGATGCTGATAATGAAAATGCATGGGATTATGCTGATAATGCAGATATTAATTAGTCAGATGTGCTACTAGATGATGAAGTGGAAAATTTTCAGAGATTGTTGAGTGATACGCAACACAAGTTATATCTCGGTTGCTCCAAATCATTGCTATCTTTTCTTGTTAAGTTGCTTCACATTAAAGTTTTGAACAAAATGACTAATAAATGTTATGATATGATTGTTAATTTGTTTAAGGAATATTTACCAGATGGTGATATTATTCCTCATTCATTTTATGAAGCAAGGAAATTATTAAAAGACATCGGTTTAGGTTATGAGATTATTCATGCATGTAAAAATGATTGCATTCTCTTTTGGAAAGAGAATGAGCGTTCAAATAGTTGTCTAGTGTGCAAAGAGTCTAGATGGAAGGTCAATGATGGCAAAGGGAAGTTGATTCCTCATAAAGTATTGCGTTATTTTCTACTAAAGCCAAGGTTACAAAGACTGTATATGTCAAGAAAAACGGATTCTGATATGAGGTGGCATAATGATGGAAAAGTTAAAGAGGTTAGCACAATGATCCATCCGGTAGACTCTAAAGTTTGGAAAGATATTAACAAACAATATCCTTGGTTTGATGGGGATCCTCACAATGTACGATTAGGGTTGGCTACTGATGGATTTAACCCTTTTGGCAATATGAATAATTCTTATAGCATATGGCCAGTGATTTTAATGGCATACAACTTACCACCTTGGCAGTGCATGAAAGAACCATATTTGATAATGTCACTTCTAATTCCCAGACCTCGATTACCTGGAAAAGATATTGATGTATACCTAAGACCTTTGGTAGATGAGCTTAAAGAATTATGGGAATCTGGAGTGAGGACACGTGATGCTAAAATTGGAGAGTGTTTTCGTTTACGTGCAGCAATCTTATGGACAATAAATGATCTCCCTGAGTTAGGTGATGTATCTGGACATCAGACAAAAGGGTATTGTGCTTGTCCAAGATGTAGTTTAAATACTCCTTCACGATGATTGAGAAGCAAGATTTGTTATATGGATCATAGAAGGTACTTGCCACGTTATCATCCATACCGAAAAAGTATAAAATTCAATGGGAAGACTGAATTTAGGTCAAAGCCCGTGGAGCTGTCTAATGACTAGATTTTGATCCAATTAAAAGAAGTAGAAAATGTCGTACTTGGTAAGCATTCTAAAGATAAAAAGAGAAAACATTTCTCTCAAAAACCCTGTTGGAATAAAAAGAGTATTTTTTTGAGTTACTATATTGGTCGAAGCTCAAGTTGCAGCATAATATAGATGTAATGCATATTGAGAAGAATATATGTGATAATCTATTGGGGACAATACTAGACATTGATGGTAAATCGAAGGACACTGGAAAAGCTCGTTTAGATTTCGAAGATATGGGTATAAGAAGTGAGTTGCACTTGAAACCAATACAAAATGCCAAAGCAAACAAAGAAGGTAAAGTCAAATACTTGAATCCACGTGCACTTTATACTTTATCCCAAAAGCAGAAGAAAGGGTTTCAAGAATTCTTGAAGACAGTAAAATTTCCAGATGGATATGTTGCAAATATCTCTAGATATGTGAATATCAAGGATGGCAAGATCATAGGATTGAAAAGTCATGACTGCTATGTTTTGTTACAACGTTTGCTTCCCGTAGGAATACGTGGATATTTACATAAAGAAGTTCTTGATGCCATTACTGAGTTGGCAAGTTTTTTTTCAGACAGTTGTGTTCTAGAAAACTTAAATTGGATGTCCTTGATAATTTGGAGAAAAAGATTCCCATCATATTATGCAAGTTAGAGATGCTCTTTCCACCTGCTTTTTTGACGTTATGGTTCACCTAGCAGTTGATTTGGCACAAGAAGCGAAGCTTGGAGGTCCTGTTCATTACAGGTGGATGTATCCTATTGAAAGGTAAAAATATATATATTATTTTTGATTAAATATGTATTTTTGATAGAATCTTTTTATCTTTACAGTAGTTTTTATTTTGTCTATATTGATTCTACTTAAAATATATGTTTCTTAGTAGTCTAAAAGGGATGGTTTGAAATAGAGCTCGTCCTGAAGGTTCAATTGCGGAGGCTTATATTATGAAGGAGTGCTTCAGTTTTTTCTCATTATATCTTCATGAAATTGAGACGAAATACAACAGGGAAGAAAGAAATTACGATGGTGAGGAACATCCAAATGCAACATTATATGTATTTAAAAGTAAAATTCGAACTTTGGAGAAACAGATTTTGTTCAAATGACCTCTCAACAATATAGTTAATTACATTGATTTGTATTGCATAATTGTGTGGAGATAGAGCCATATTTGAGGTAACAATGTTTATTTTTTATTTATTATAATATCATTATTAATGTAATACTAATTTATAATTTTTTTTGTTCAGAGAGCACGAAGAAATACTTCAACGTGAAAACCCTATTGGTTGGATGACGATTCACAAGAAAGAATTCGCTTCATGGTTCGAGAGTCGAGTAAGATTTCCAATCTTCTTTGAAATGTTGTTTTATTGGAAATTATTTTCTTAATTGTAATATTTTATAATTTGTATTTTTATATTAAAATTAGATTCAAGAGCATCGACGTATAAAATCTATTGAAGCTACGGATGAGCTTCTTGTGCTTGCATCAGGACTTGACTATCGTATTAGTAAATGTAGTGGGTGCATAGTAGAAGGAGTTAAGAACCTAACAAAAAAAAAGAGATTGTCGTCGTGTAACACAAAATAGTGGGGTGCATACAGAATCTATACATAAGGGAAAAATGGTTAAGTTTTACTGAGTGCTAGAATATGTAATTGAGTTGATTTATGTTACTGGCTTTCGCTGTGTGTTATTCAATTGTAAATGGTTTGACTTAGATCTAAATAAACCAGAAAAGATAGACAGTGAGTTTACAAGCATAAACATGAGTAGATTAAGGTATGAGAATGAACCTTATGTGTTAGCTAATCAAGTGACTCAAGTATTCTATGTGAATGATACAAAACTAAGGGAAATTGGAAAGTAGTTCAAAGTGCTCAACACCGACATTTGATTGACCCATTCCTTCTCCAGTTTACTGATGGAAATGAACCTAATGTCAGTGATGCATATCAACAAGAAAATGGTATTGATATAGAAATTCTAGATAGTGCTCAAGATGTTGGGTTAGTAGCCTGAAATGATGAAGCTACATTAGATATTGAAATTGCTGAAAAAATAGTACACTCACGTGTTGATGATAATGATGATGCTGAAGAAGATCAGGATGAAGAAGATGACACTTTTGATGAGTATTGGAGCGAAGATGAAGCTGCATCTCAAGCTTATGATGATAGTGACTTGGATTGATATGTAATAGGTAAGATTGAATAATTTTTTTCTTCCACCAAATTCAATTATCTATAGTTTTTCATTTTTTATTTTTAATATTGTTGCTTGAGTTTATTGAAATTGACAGTAACGTGATTCTTTTGCATGTTCTTATTCATATGCACATTTTGTAGCATACACGTTGGTATGTGTGATTTTTTTCTTATGTATTTGTAGTTATTCTATTTGATTTATTTTGATCCAAGAAAAGTAAAAATTCTTTTTTTTTAAATTCCTTTTTTCCTACTATTACATGTCAACAATATTATTCTTAATACAAAACATGAACTTTGCAACATTTGTGTTAACTTTAGTAATTTGTTTTGCAGCTACGCGATTTTGGATGTGATAAAGACACTATGAGTTAGGACTATTTTTTTTCCCTAAATGATATTTCTTGACATCTGATTTTCATTTTAGAACTTGTTCGTACATTTAAAGATGTATAGAGAACTTTGACACAGGGGATTAAGTCATGTTCATAGAATTATTTTTTCGTGGAGTATTTAGATAAATTGGTTTATATTTTCTTTTGATTGTGTGTTTGTAATATATGGTTTCAATGAATACGATTATGTATATATAATTAGAGGTATTGAAGTGTTAAAACAGAACTACTTTAAATTTGTTGTTAATAACCAATTGAAATAATTTTCTCCAACCACGTATTTATTTAGTTTCTATTACATAAATTTTAGCAACCAATTTGAATTATTTTTACAATCAATTTTGATTACGGGCAAGTATACATTAGGAACCATCCAAATTATTTTTGTGACCAAGTTTTGGTGGCTAACACATACACTCTAGTGACCAACAATTAATTTTTTGTTGTTAAATTATAGTAAATATAATAAAATTTGTGACGATATTAAAACTATACCAACAAATTATTTGGTTGCTAAAAGTAAATTTTTAACAACAGCATCATGTCGTCACAACATGGTTACTAAAAGAAATTTGATACACCATTTGTTGCAACCAGATAAAAATAACTGCAACCAATGACTTGGTTGCTATAAGATTATTTTTTACCAACAAAAATAATTTGGTCGCAGTATGAATAGCTATAGTAACCATTGACTTGGTTGCTATAAGATTAATTTTTTACCAACAAAAATAATTTGGTCGCAATATGAATATCTATAATAACCATTGACTGGGTTGCTATAAGATTATTTTTTAGCAACAAAAATAATTTGGTCGCAGTATGCATAACTGTAGCAACCATTCTAACATTACAGCGATCATGAAATTTTACATTATCAAGTATAAATTTGGTCGCTAATAATTATACCTTTAGTGACCAATTTTAAATGGTTATTAATAATGCATTTTTAACGACCAACGTAATAACTCGTCATTGAGAACTTTTAGTAACAGCCCTATAGTGACCACCTGTGACTAACCCGATTTTGGTCGCTATAACTTTTAAAGACCATTTTCTTACTTTTAGCAACCATTAATAATAGTTGCTGAAACTAATTTTTCTTGTAGTGGTTCTTTATACTTATAAATTTCTACACTATCAGGCAACTATAATAGCCTCAATATTTGATATAAACATCACTCTCGAGCATGTAGCAAATTTATAATCACGAAGGAAAATTTTGTGGAAGGACATTATTGTAATGCATACTAACAGCTTAACCTAATGGATTATACTTGGGGATTTCAATTGCATGACTTTAGTATAAGAGATAGAAAGTTACAAAAAACTATAATAAATCTCTATAATGAAAATTTCATTTATTGCACTACTTACCATAGACTTTCCTAAAAAAAGTTAGATATAAACTTAGTGAATAATTATTGGTTGTCATCTTTTCTACATTACACATTTCAATAATCTTATGAATTTTGATTACTTGCCAATTGAAGCTCAGTTAGCTAAGCATAAAGGCCCTTTTAAATTCAACAATTACTTGTATAAATTTTTTAATTTTGAAGTAGAAATTAAGATAGCATTAAGGACTAAAGTAAAAGGATACAAATGCATGCAATGATTGAAAGCAATCAATAAAAAAAAACTATAACAATATGGAGCATACTAAGACTAATGCTCTTGACAGGCTCAACCTTATATAGGAACATCTCAGCATAAATCCAATGCATCCTTAAAAGTTGATGGATTTAGCTTATTACTTTGTTAAAGAAGCAATGGGAAATACTAACCATAATATTTTTTCTACGCATAATATTAAACAAATTTTTATAAATTCTATATCTAAGGAACAAATAGCTTTGCTTATCAAAACAATCAAAAGCTTGGACATTAAAGAAGGATTATTTAGTCTATGACTTGATAAATACCCAAACTGATGGGTTTAATCCAAAGTTTTTTCCCTAAGACCTATAATACATTTATAACAATTATTTCGGAGTTTTTTAAAAAAGAAATTATACTAAAAAAGCTAAAAAAGATTTGCATCTATCGAATCCTTAAGGTTCCAAATTCTTTTAGCTTTATGATTTTAAACCCATCCTATGTTACAATGTCATTTATAAAATTATATCCAAGTTTGTATCAAGGTTATAATTGATCTTGAAAGAACTTATTAATCATAGTTAGGGGGCATTCATTAAAAGGTAGAAGCATAAGGATATTATACTCATGGTTCAACAATTTTAAGAATTATAATAGGAAAGAGGAGATCAAGAGTTGTGCAATGAAAGTTGATTTTCATAAACCTCTTGACAATGTTAATTAGAAGTTAATTCTTAAAATTTTATATACTTAGGTTTTCCATCTTAATGCCTAAAATAGATTAAATAATGCCTTATTACTCCATTATTTAACATCATCATCATTAATGGAGAACTAACCACATTGTTTAAGAGTGCTAAATGAATTAGATAAGGGGACCCTTTATCCCTTCACCTTTTACCTTGTGGGTTAAAGTATTAACTAGAATGGTCTCTGATAAGATTGAAAGGAATGGCATATTGCAATTCCATTTAAAAAAGTGAAAATTACGATTATTTATCTTTTTTATATGGCTTATTCTTTCTATGTTCTTTAAACATAGAAGATATCAAGGCATTTACAAATTCTTTAAATGATTTAAGAAATATATCAGGCCTATTCATAAGTCCCAACAAAGGCAACTTTTTATCTATTAGCAAGTTCTTCATAAATAGTTAATTAGATCTCCTTACCAATTGGCTTCAGGCAAGAAGCACTAGATTTCAAATACTTAAGAATCCTCATCATAACTAAAAGGCTTACATATTAGGATTGTCAATTAATTTTGGATGCAATTAAGAAAAGAATGAATAACTTGCATAATCAATTTCTCACATTTGCAAGTGGATAGTCAGCATTACTACTAGACCTTTCGCCAACTTCTAGCCCTTTAACTAATTAATACATTTAAAAAACTAACGAGAAATTTTTCGTAAACTGGAAAGGAAAACAAGTCCACAGAGGTTAATATTAAATTAACAAACCTCTGTACACCTAAAAAAGGAGGGTTGGAGATAATCTTTATAAAGGCAATTAATAAAATACTTGAAGCTAAGAGATTGTGGAAGTTGCTAACAAATAGATTCCTTATAGTTTGTGGACACATAACCATTTTCTCAAAGGAGAAAGCATATGAAAAGTCTAGCTTAAGGCTAACACCTTGTGGACAGTAAAGCAAATCTTAGAATTATGAGAAAGTTTATGGTCACTTCAAAAATATAATTGGAAATGGTAAATAAACCTAGTTTGATTTGATAATTATTATGATCTCAAACTTTATACAAGTTACAAGAATATAGACTCGTAAAAACAAACATACCTAGAGATGCCATGGTTAAAAAAGTTATTGATGGATACATATAGCACTAATCTTCTAATTAATTACAATTCTTATTTATAATAAATAACATGCTTAGATACAAACCCAACCGGAATGAAATGGATTCTTTAGTATGGATTGAACAAAAAATAGTTTTCTTCACTAATCAATCTTGTTTCAGAATTTTCACAGACATTAATTAATTAATATGCTGGAACAAATTGTTTTAGCATGTCAATAATATTTAAAAGGTTGCTTTCATCTTAAAGCCAAATATTAGAATTAATTTTTTTAGTATGTCAACAATGTTTAAAAGGTTTCTTTCATCTTAATGCTAGATATTAGAAAAAAATTTGGAAAAGGGATATGATAATCAAGGACCCAACTATGTTTACTTTATAACCAAGTTAAAGAGACATTTGACCACCTATTATTCAAATACAATTACTTTACACTTTGGTATCAAATTCTTGCCTTAAGAAATCTATAATGTGATACATAAAAATGGGATTATATAGTTGAAAGTGCTTGCAAACTTTAAGGAAGAAAGAAAGGGGATCTAGAAATGTTTAAATTGGCATTCATTTGCTTAGTTTATTCAATCTAAAGGCAAATGAAAGTTAGTTTACATAGAGGAATAAGAAAGGAAGCAAGAGACTTCAATAATAAGGTTATAATTGAATAAGAGAAACCATCTTAGAAAAATTAATGGTCTCTAAAATGAGTCCTCATTTAGCTCTCAAATGGAACCTTTTAAGACGCCACTTAGGGGATAACTCTGAGCTTTACACTTTTGTTTAGCAGTAATAGTCAACTCAAGTACTTGAAAGAGATCCTAAGATTTGGGAACTATTAACTTGTATAATAACCAATTGAGTGAGCTACCAATGAACTAAGATGTGGGAACTAAAATGTTAATCCTTGGAAAATATAATTGCATAAAATTAGGAATACAACTTTCTTATGTACTAAGAATTAATAGCTTTAAGCATGCTTTTACTTTGGTTAGGATTTAAGCATATACTCATAATGCTTTCCATTATTCTTGTGCACTTGTAATTTTGATCCTTAACCATTATACTCACGTTTTGAAGGTTATTGTATCATTTCAATTTTGAATTTTTTTAAAAATTACATAGATCAATGTATAATTTCATTGTCTTACATTTGTATTGATATTAATGTTATATCAACTACCTAATCATAGTCTTGGCACATTTATCAAAGGTAGACAGATTGAAGATAATATCCGCATAGTTTAAAAGTTATATAAAAATTACAATAGGCAAAAGAGATCAAGAGTTGTGTAATAAAAGTTGATTTTCATAAGTCTTTTAACATTTTTAATTGGGAGTTTGTTCTTGGAATTTTGATGCATAGAGTTTTCTACCTTAATATCTAAAATAGATTAAACAATGTATGACTGTTCCATCATTAAACATTATCATCAATGGAGAACTAACCAAATTATTTAAGGTAAATGAATCAGACAAGGGGACACCTGTCCCTGTCCCTTTACCTTTTTACTTTATATATTGAAGTCTTAACTAGAATGATCTATAACAAAATTGAAAGGAGTGGTATATTCCAATTCCATTACAAATGTGAAAGGTTAAGAATATTTATCTTTTATATATAACTTGTTGCTACTATGTCTATATATTTCAATCATAAAATACATCAAGGTCTTTATAGAATCCTTGAATGATTTTACTTTAAGTATTGATCTTGTTTATAAAACCTAGCAAAAGTAAACTTCTATCTATTGACAAGTGCTCCACAGATAGTTGATTATATCTACTTACAAATTGGCTTGAAGTAGTAAGTACCACCTTTCAAACACTTAAAGAATTTCACCGTAACTAAAAGTTCAAATATTGTAATTGTCAACTACTTTTAGATTTAATTCATAAAATATTGATTAACTAGGACAACAAATTTCTCATATTTATAAATAGTTTACAACTAATCTTTTCTTTCATTAGCAATCTGCATTTAAACTAGACATCTCACTTGCATTTACCCTTCATCTAGTCAATATATTAAAGAAACTAATGAGAAATATCCTATAGACTTAGAAGGAAAACAAGTCCATAGGGCCAATGTTAATTGAAAAATCTCTGTCCACCTGAAAAGGGAGGATTGGGGATAATCTCTATAAGTGCAATAAATAAAGTAGTATAAGCTAAAAGATTATGGAAGCTGCTAATAGACAAATCGACCTTATGGATTAAATGGACGTCCAACCATTTTCTCAAAAGGGAAATCATGTGGAAGTTCAAGCCTAATACCACCAAGACTTTATTTACCTTAAATTAAATCCTAGCATTGAAGGACTAAGTTCATGATTACTTTAAAAATGGGATTGTCAATGGTAAGCAAATACAGTTTTTTTTTAAATAATTAGCACAAGGAGGGTTCTCATTCATGATAAAAAATATGCCTAGAAACAATATGCGAATGAGATTGGCAATGGTAAGCAAAGCTTTATCCTAAGGGTAAGGATAATTGAGTTTTCAAGCATTGTCTTATATTTGTTCACCTTATGGGAGGCACCAAATTTTGTCATAGAATTAGATGAGGACCCAACTTTGCGGCTCAGAAGTTTGGCACATAAGGCATCAAAGGGGATAAAAATTGAATTCATGGTATAGCCTGATTATCATAAGAGAAAGATTTGGAGGTCTTAGGCTTCTTTTGTTAATAATATCTGATTGTGTATGTGCATTTTAGAGGTGCAAAAGGAAAGGTGTATTTATAAAGGTGTAGATGGTGAATAGGTATCGACTAGTCCTCTTAGATTCCAAGAAGGACTAAAGAAAGTGAAGGTAAAGATATTTGAAGATGATAAGGTTGCAATAGTTATTAATGGAGACAAATGGCACTGGTTAGCTCATCACTTAAAAGAGTTCTCATTCATAATAAAAACAATGTGCCTAGATACAAAACCCAACCAAAATGAAGAGGATTGCTTAGTCTAGATTGAACATATAACATGTTTCTTCACTAATCAATCTTGTTTAATAATTTTCACATACACCAATTGACCAATTTGTTAGAACATACTAGTTTAACATACCATCAACGTTTCAAATGATATTTTCTATCATAGCTAGTTGTTAGAAGAAAGCTTTGGACAAAGGACATGATATTTAAGATCCAACTAATCTTTCCATACGCTTACTATGCAACCAAGATAAGGATACACTCATTTGCCTATTCTTCAACTACAAAGAGGAATGAGATAAGAAGTAAGAAGATTTCAATCAGATGGTCATAAATTAGATAAAAGGAAGCATCTTAATAAGATGAATGATTCTTAAATTAAGTTCTCATTTAGCTCTCAAATGGTACCTATTAAGTCACTCCCTTAGGAATAACACTGAGCTTCCACTTTTGTTTACCAACTGCTGATAGTTCAAGTAATTGAAGATCCTGAGACTAGAGGATCATTAACTTGTTTGATAATAAATTAAGTAGGGTACCACTGAATCAAGAAATGGGAACTCAAACGTTAATACTAGGAAAATAAAATTGCTTAAAACTAGAAATACATCTTTTTGCTGTATTAAGAATTAATTTCTTTAAGCATGATTTTATTTTGGTTAGTTCATAGCTTTTCATTTGAAATCTACACTTGTACTGTGAATCTTAATCATTGGACTTTCCTTTTGAAGGTTAATTTACAAAACAATTTTCAATTAAAAAAGGTTGCATAGATAATGTATAATTGCATTATCTTAAATTAATATTGATATTAATTTTATATTAACTCCTTATGTGAAATTTGACGGTCAACCTGTGTACTTCAACCATTACTGAGGACACTTTATATAGGATGTGGATCCATCCATGTGTGAATCAGATTGTGAAATATGTCTAACACCCAACTATGATGAAACAAATAGTAAGGATAAAGCCTACGTTAGAAAAGGACAAAAAAAAACTCTATATTTTAGACCACAGGTTAGGCCTGAGAATCCACAACTCAAACTTGAGACTCTTTCTGAACTACTTAAAGCTATTAGAAAGGAATATTTGTTCCTTAAAGAAGCAATCCCCAACAAACCTAAGTCTGTTATTCCGTCCATTCCTGTTGCTGCTCTAACACCTATTCCATGTATGATGATGAGACCATATAAGGATGAAGTTCCTCCTCTGGAGAAATGCACATATGATGCTAATAGTGTTATCTCTAACCCTTAAATTCATGCCACAAGGATCACCTCTCATGGTACACTTGTATCTAATCCCACTGATGAAGTACTCAATTGGCGCACTGATAATATTATGGCCTAAAATAAAGTTCTTCGAATTGACATTAAACTTGGTGGTCTTAAACACCAAACACATTAAAAAATGGTAGAAATTGCGTCCTTCCATATCCAAAACCTATATATCTTTGAAAGATTAAATGGTTCAACTTGATGCTAATCTCATAAGATATATTAAAACACAATATTTTAAACCTGTTTTCACAACCAAAGAGCAAGAACTTCTAAGAGTTAAGAAGTGTTTCAAAAAATGGATAAAAACATGTGGATAGAACAATTTAAGATTGTTTATAGAGCTTATCCTACATCCTTTCCAGTAATCCAACCCATTTATTCAACCCTAATTTATCATGAAGCTGTTGATTATGAAAGGAGTTTAAAATGAACTATCCTTTAATTAGATAGAATGTCCATCCTACCACTAAACCTACAAAACTCATAATTGAAAAGAAACATGATCCATCATCTTTATACACCAAGTTTGTTGATCCATGGACAAAACCTTTACAGATTAAAACGTCACCTTCTTCGCTACTTAAAAATCAACCTATTAAATCCACTAGAAAAGATAAAGCTCCTAAATAAGAGTCTATTGCAACTCATGAATCAATAACTATCTCAAAAGAATTTGAAGATTCTAAAATTTTTGAACAATATTTTGAAGTATCAGAGTAATCGATAAGTTTATATGAAGTAGCTCAAATCATGATGACTATCCTGATACATCTCAATCAACTGAGGTTGAAATACAAATCAGTAAAGCTGAATCTACAAGAACTAAACTAATAAAACCTCCACCATCATCAATACAAGTACCATCAACCAAACTTGCTTCGAGACCTTGGTTTACTTTTAATAATCTACCAACCAAAAATGGAGTGATCGTCCACATAAATTTAGAGTTTAGATTGATTTATAAATGAATCGATCAGATAACCCTTTAAGAGATATCTTGTATGAGTTTACCTATTATTTTACTGGTAATTTATGAGAATGGTGGCAAAGTCTAGATGATTATCGCAAACTCTAATATATTTAAGTAGCATTTGTAAGAATTCTTCATGGAGTTATCCATAAAGGATTTATTGGAGATTTTTAGCACATTGATAAGCAAATCAGGTAAAAATATTTTGAAATGAACTGTTGTTCACTAGACAGAAGAGATTTATAAAAGCATTTCCAATGTATAACTGAAAGATATTATCTATTTAATGGTTTTAATGATGTTAATCTTTATTATACTTTCATTTCATCTCTTATAGAAGAATTACCACCTAAACTTCAAAGGATCATTATAGCTTCATGCAAATATATGAGAGAGATATCTCTTGGTGAGATATATCAACTCGCCTTAGCCTCTGTTGATAAACTTTATGATCAATAAGCAATTTTCAAGAACATGATTAAAGGTGGTTCTCTTTTAAAAAAAGGATTAAACGAAGCCTTATCCCAAGATCAAATGTAAGGAGAAAAAAGATTATGAATGTCATCCCAAAAAGAGATATCATAATAAGCAATTCTCTTATAAGAAATTTCAACAATCCCACACAGAAGAAATAAATAGCATAGATTTGTTTGTTTTTTTTAAACAAAAACCTCCTCATGTAAAAATGTTGGATCTTTGTTTTATTTGTGACAAGCTAGGACATTATGCTTGATAATGTCGTAACAAGATGAAAAAATGATTTAAAACTGTTGGAATCTATTGAAGCTATCATGCTTATTCATAACAAAAATAATATTGATGACATCATTGAAGAACAATCCAATGAAGAAGAGGAAACAAAATTTGCTGACCTAATCAACTCTTTTGATGATGAGTTTGAATCCTTTGATGACCTAATTGATGAGGATAATGAGGATGATAACCTATACATGTTACAACAACCATTTTTCAAGGTAAACTCAAAACTATTACTATTCCTTAAAATTATATCCATATCTAGTTGTTACAATAGGATAAATATGATAAGTGAATCAAGGCTATTAGATATATGGATACTGGATCTTATCGAAGTGTTATGAAGCCCAACATATTGCCTCTTGAAGCTTGGATATCACATGATGAATATTTTACTTCTATTGATGGCAACTCATTTAAGATTGGGCTTATCACCAAAAGAAAAATAAGGATAATGTTTTTCCCTAATTATGTGGTGTAGACTAACGTTCTTAGCAGTCATCTACCTAGTCCAGATATCTTACTTGGGATAAATGTTTATAGCAAGGTGTCCCCTCTATAAATTTTACTTACTAGTATCAAATGCTAAGCCTATTTCAGTACTTACACAGATATATGCAACATGTTTGAACTAACCCAAGTACCTCCTCAAAATGAAGCATTGACGGATCAATTTTGGGAACACTACCTTGTGAACCATGCACAGTTCTCATATATTAATCCTCTTTAAAAAATAACATAATTCTTTATTCATATACCTTTTAGGAAGAATGAAGACAGTAATTTTACCGAGGCTACTCACTTTGGTATAAATCCTAATGATTTAAAGTTAGCACAAGAAGAGTGTGCTATTTTATTTTAATAAGGATTAATTGAGTCCACAAAATCATATTGGGCTTATCAAGCTTTATGTAAATAAAAGAGCTGAATAGAAGAGAGGAAAAAAAGCAGTTGGAGTTTGATTGCAAACCTCTTAATGCATTTCTTCAAGATAATAAATTTCCATTACCAAAGATCAACAATGAAGTTTTATTTCAAAAGAAAGCAAAAATCTTTTCAAAGTTTGACGTGAAAGTAGGTTTTTGGAAATTAGGAATAGATCTACAAAATAGGTACAAAACAACTTTCTACATCCTTAATGCTCAATATCAATAAACCGTCATGCTATTTAGACTTAAAATTGCTCTATCACTATTCCAAAAAGCTATAATGAAGATTTATGAACCTATTTTTGCTAGTGCCTTGGTCTACACTGATGACATTTTATTGTACTCAAAGACTAAAGAAGATCATAAGGTACTATTTCAATCCTTTTTGGATCTTACAAAGCAATGTGGGATTATGCTCTCAGCTAAAACAAAGCCACATTGGAACAACCTAAATAGAATTTTTTGGAATTAACTTTCACGATGGATTGTATTAGCCTAGCCTACATATAGCCAATGAGTTATTACAATTTTTTTATGAAAATCTCAACATAAAACAAATCCAACAATTATTTGGAATTTTTAATTACAATAGAGATTCCGTCCCACATGTGGTTGATTATACAAGTTCCCTATCCAGACTGTTGAGAAAGAATCCACCACTATGGAGTAAAGATTAAATCAAGGTTATCCAGTACTTAAAGCAAGTCAGTCAGCATCCATCCCTTTCAAAGATTTTTCTAACAAAGGCCAATGCATCCTTTAGAAAGATATTAGTGACCATTATTAGGGTGCCATCTTGTTTGAAGAGATTGATGGTAAGCAACATTATTATGGTCATGCTAGTAGCCAAAAAAAAAAAAAAGTACTACCATACCATCTACAAGGAAATCTTAGCGGTAAAAAAGAGTATTGAAAAATCAATTTCCACCTTAGCCCTATCACTTTATGATTGAAATGCATAATAAATCTTTTCCAAAGATTCTTGAACCCAGTAAGAAGATACTGTTAGACAACTAATTGCTTCGTTGGTAAGATTGGTTCTCTTGCTATAAATTCAAAATACACCACATCAAAGGTTATCACAACATTCTTGTTGATTTCCTCTCCACACTTGGAAAGCTAATTCAAGTTCTCTCTCCCCTCCTAAGAAAACCAATTCCTTTATTCATTCTAATTATGGATTTTCCCCTTTATTCCAGGATCAAGAAATCATTCCCCCTCATCACCAAAAATCCTCCACAAACTTTGGATGAAATTGTTGTTCTCCTCAGCAAAATCCTTTTTTACTGTCTTCATCTTATTCTCGCCATCCTAAAAATTCCTCCACACCCTTATCATTTTGACATGTTAACTCTCTATTGTACCATTCACCATATCTATGATACCCTTCCTAAGCCAACTATGTGGCATCTCCGGGCTTTATCCACCCTCTATGCCTCTCCAATTGCTTTATCTCCATTGCATGTTTATAAACATGTTGCCAATCCAACCAATGAAATTTCTCTCTTATGGATATTCTTAGAATGGTTCTAACCTTTAGCTAAATGGTGTATCCAACAATGAGAAATCCTAAACCAATATTAATTATGGAGCATTCCTCTGTTTGAACAAAAAGCCCAATGTTCATACTCCACCATCTTTATAGCCTGAATAGTAATGACTATATCTACACCATCAACCATTTTCAAATATGAAAAACCTTCATTGACTAGCTTCAAGATAAAAAAGAAAACATAATGCTTATCTATATCATTTTTTTAGATCACTTGAACCATCATCCCAAATACACTAAGCCAACTACCTGTACATCTTTGAGTCCACACCCTAGTGGCTTTGCCCTTCCAGAGCCCATTTCACCATCTAATGGATATTGGACTTCATTTGATCAATTTGCTCACACGGGACTTAAATGTCATGGAAGATGAATTGCTATGACCACCTAACTTTAAACTTAAGAAAAAATTTCAAATTGAAGAAAGCTTCACTCTCAAAAGCCCAATGTAGAACCCAACCTTCCTAACTATATTCAAGATGCTTAAGATCCTCATCCTTGGCATCCAATTTGGACAGATGCAGAAATGTCTCATTTCTTAAAAGAAATGTAAAAGATGGATGATGAAATGCTTGTTTCTGACGATGACAGTAGACCCCGATCTTTTTCTACCCCACCTTATTAAAAGATTCTAACTTATCTCTTAGCAATATTATTGGAACCCAATGTTTCTCAATAATTTTTACCTTTACTTTTTTTAAGTTAATGTTATTATACTATGTGATGTTTTTTACATATTTATTTAAAAGTTGTTTGTCTTGTTCTCTCTTACTTGGTTTATAAAAACAAGGCTTCTCTTCCTTTATAGACACACCTAGTTATATCAATAATATGGAGAGTGTTTTTTATCTTATGGTTTCCTTCTAAGTTCTTCTTTCTCCTCAAGCTTGATTTTTGAATAATGTAAGCAATAGTCATTCAAAAAGATAAGTATGCTTTACATTTGTCATAATTTTAATAAAAATTAAGGATCTTTTTGCAAAAACTAACCCCTTGGCTTTTTTATTTTTTCTCTCTCTTAGACTCACCTCATCCTCTCCCTATCTCACGCTCTCGTACTCTCTACTCTCTCTCTCTCATTCTCCTCTCCATCTCTGATAATGTTCTTACGTCCTGCCTCTTCAGCGATGCACCATACGAATCCTCTTCAACAATCATCTTGGGATCTTCCTCCACCATGCGAACTCGTCGCCACCAAGCCTCATTCGGACCTCCATCAGCTTTCAGCTATCCTCCATGAGGACCACCAATACACCACGCCACCATCATCTACTCTCCTTTGTCATCCACACATCCGTAGCTGTTAGATCTGATAATAATAACCAAATCTAAACCCAACCTCACCTGATTTGAAATAATACCGATTGTGAATTTCTGTTAGGGAGTGTTTTCACTTTTTGTTAAAATTTTCTGGTTAATTGCATTTGTGTTGTGATTGTAAATGAGAAGTTGAAACGAAATTATGAAGCATTTGTTTTTTGTCATTGGTTGAAGTTGGAAAATGGATTGAATTTGTAGTTGAATTGAATGAAAGGAGTATGCTTTTGGTTAATTTATGATTCAGTTGATTGATAATTGATGACTTGATTTATGTTAAATTTTTTAGTTATTCACAGCATGCATTAAAAGCTAGAAAGAATTTCAATTCAAGTTTCAACTTAACTTTATAACGCATGATTTAAAAGTTAGAAAGACTTTCAAGTTTCAACTTAACTTAAAATCAACAAACCGATAATGTAAATTGGAAAGAATTCAAATCAAATAATTAATTAACATAATCTTAAAATTATGGAAATGATATTTGGATATTAGGAAAATAATTAATTGAGTATAATAATAATTCAGTTGGTCTTGTGGAAAAGCCAAATAGGAAGTTTTGTAATTGTAATTATTATATATCTCTAAGTTGTCTTTAATTTTATTCCAAAATTAGTCAATCTCATTAAGGATTCAAGTCTTTGGCATATCAACCTTTAATTATCCTAAAATTTGTCCATCCCATAGTCTTTGTGTATTCAAAATCTAATATATTTCAAGATATTTATTAAATGCAAGGATTTATGAAGATATGTCAATGGCAATAATCATATTCCTAAAAAACAAGAATAAAGATAAAAGTGAAGTTAAGGATGTTTAAATCTTGGCTTGAATTTTTAATTCATCGAGCCATCATATTAAATCTTTGAACGATATTTTGATTTTAAATTTAACATGAATTTACTACTCTTTAATAGGAAAGTCTATCTATTTCTGAATTTTACTCTAGTTTCATGAATATTTACTTCTTTAGGCTTAATATAAAGAGTTAAAGACATTATTTATGCTGCCTTGCCTCATGAAGGACATAGCATTAGCACTGTTAATTTTGTTGATGAAACTACTAAAGGATTAATTTCTTACAAAACTAATATCTTCATTTTTTGTTACAAATAAATGGAAGGAAGTTCATCTACACCTGATCAAACTGCTCAGGAAAATATAATGATCCAACTTAGGCTTATGCTACATTGGTCCCACATATGAAGAATCAATCAATTTGCTTGTTTTGTAGCAAACATTTAAAAGTAGACGAATCACCCGATTGAAGAAGCATTTAGCTGGGGGTTAAAGGAGATGTAGAATCCTGTAAAAATGTAAGTCATGATGTGAAGTGGTAAATGAAAACATTGTTTGAATAATATCAACATGAGAAAGATAGAAGGGAAATGTTGAATTTTGAAATTTGTAGTGGCAGTTTTTTTGATTTTCGTGGTGAATGTGAAAATGTTGAAGGTGGTAGTGGTAGTGGTAGTATTATTGGTAGTGTTCATCCCAGGCCCTTGAAGAAGTAGCTAGACCTGATGTGAGGAAGAGAAGAAGGCAAACTAGGTTTTTGCACCACAAACAACTCCTAAAGCCCAACTTTTAATTCGTAGTGCAATGCAATCAAGAGATGCAACTCATAATGTCGATATGGCAGTAGTTAGATGGTGGTATGATATAGATTCATCATTCAATACTTCTCAATCTTATTATTATCAACCTTTGATGGATGTAATAGCCTCTTATAGTTTGGGATAGAAAGTTCATTCGATTGATGATTTAAGAGGTTAACTTTTGAGTTGTTTTATTTATGAAATTAAAAGTTATTTGGCAAAAAAAAGTGAATTGGGCTATTTATGGATGTTCAATCATATATGATAGTTGGACAAATAAGAAATAAGAGCCTGTTATTAATTTTTTGGTTTATTCTACAAATTGCTCTATGTTTTTGAAATCTATTGATGTATCTGGCCTTATTAGGAATATTGAGACTTTGTTTGCGATATTTGATGGAGTTGTAAATGAAGTAGGGCTAAAAAACATTGTTAAGTTGTCATAATTTAGCTTATAAAGCGGTAGGAAGAAGGTTGTAGAATAAATATAATTCTTTTTTTGGACTCTTTGTGTTGCACATTGCATTGACCTTATGCTGGAGAATATAGGAGATCTTAGGTATTTTTCTATTATTGATGAGACTATGCAGAAAGCTAAAAAGGTAACAAAGTTCATCTATCCCTTCCACCGGCACACCCTTAGTATATATTAACGCTAGGTTAAATGAGGAGTAAGGTGGCAGTGTCACACCCGTGATTGCGTGACACACCATGCATAGCCGTGTCTTTAAGTCATGGGCATGACTACTTGAGTCACACCCATGCAAGGTAAGTCATGCTTCTCTTCATCTTCATGCATTTTCTTGTCTCCTCTTGCTCTAATCCTTTTTCTTCTTATTCCATAGAGACAAGTGAGTGTGAATCTAAAAAAACAGCTCAAAGATTATATTTTCGACTCACTTTAGCTCTTTTGCTTCTGAATTGTACCTAAAACCATATAAGAACTATAGTGAGTATCTTAAGTATTTTCATATCATTAATCACTAAGTGTAAAGGATTAAATGTTTTAATAATTAAGTATCTATCAGTCACGCATTAGACCACCCATTTTCATCTCTATCTCTCCTCTCTACCCGTTTCAAGTTTTCATTGTTCATCATTTACTATACACAATTCAACTTCCCGCCACCCAGAGAAACCAAACTATTCACCCACAAAAAAGGTGAAATATAAAGAAAAAAAAGAACTTAAAAGAATACAATTACATTCATGCAAGCAAGGCATAAGAAATCAATGCAAAACCTACCAATAATGAATGACCAAACTTACACGTAAAAAAGAAAAAGGGAAACAAGTCAAAGAGCAATTACCACAACTATGAACATCAAGGAGCCATTTTTAACAAGTTTTCTCTGAAATCTAGATTTCAATTGAGGACTGATCCCACGATTTCATTTTATCAAACACCTAATAATCTCCTTCAACAGTTCATAATTCTGATTGGTGTGGGTTGTTAAAAAGGTAAATATGTCTAAGAAAACGAAAAATTCTGAGTGAATCAAGCCTCGCAAGTGCTTCCTTTATCCACTAGTCCTATGATCTTCTCCACCTCCATTTGCCAATTTAACAATAGAGATGGGCAAAGAGAGACACGAATGTAATAGAAGTAGCTCAGTGACTGATTGTTCATTATGTAACAATCATAATGATGGAGTCAAAACATGTTGCTAAGATTCTCGTGTGTGTGTATGCATTGTGAATTTGTTTTTTACTTTTTGAAAACTCTTAACCAGAAAAAGAGAAAAAACACCTTTTTAGATAGGAATCATAAATTATATTATGGTAATTAAGAAAAATACATTGTTTTTACAATGTATACAAATTTTAGTTAGATTTTTTTATTAAATTAAACATATGATTTACAAATATTTTTTTTCTAAAATACATTATTAACATAATTTTGTTTTGTTTATAATGCTACTTTTGTTGTCTTACAATTGCTTGGTGAGATTAATTCGGAAGTGATGTTCTAGAATTACAAAAATTTGCAATTTGAATTTTAAGTCAATGTGTGAGTACAAAAGGGTGTGAAAGGAATTAAAGCATATTTGAAATCATCTATTCTAAGAAAAGGAATATATTAGACCACAAAAGATTGAATAATTTAATTTTTTTTGACACTGTAGTACCTCACTCTTGCTAGACACGTACTTGATGTTCTGAGTGATATTCGAGTGTGCATCCCACCAAAATGGAGTGCTAGTAAGGTCAATGAGTCAAAAACTCAGTATAATTTTTTTCAAAAATATCAAACTGGTACACGGAAATCAATCACCAAATCAGGCCCTTTTTAATCATAAACCTTTTCAATCACAGTAATACAATCATTCGAATTTCAATAGCCATTTGGGCCCATTATAAATACATAGTACTTGTAGTCATAATTTCATTACATTACAAAATCATTTACAAACATCTCCAATATGGAAAGTTGTTACAAAATAGAAATGCTCGAATACACAAGTTACAATAATTGCGAAAACTCTATTTGATACAAAAATAAAGAAAACAAATGCAGACACGAACTGATCCTGACCTCAATCTCTTACTCAATTGTAGTGTATACTCCCGTTTATCTAATGAAGTTCTCTTCAAGGGCTGAAAAAATATTGCAAATTTTGGTTGAGTTTTACGAACTCAATGAGGTAACCATCATCGATGATTCACTCAATTCATGCATCACATCAATACATGTAATATGAAATTCACATCTTTGCACTTAGCATAATTCATCATATGTGACATTCTCACTTACAAATAAGGTAATTTCGCATTTCAAACAATCAAACATACTTATTTAAAATGTATATGAAATGCTCATGTGACTCTTTTTCAATTATTACATTATTGTGACCGAGTGCCTAACTGTCTCATATCCATTGTGGATACTGGGTTCATTTATAACTGTCCCTTATCTGTTGGGGATACATGGCTCATTTTACATAGTGAGCCTTTGGCTCTTATACACTTTCTGAGCTCTAGGCCTTTTTTTTTTCCATATTATGAGCTTTAAGCTCTTTTTCGGTGGTGACTCTGGTCATAATTGTCTTTATGTTTCATGCATTCATGTAATGGAATGCATTACATTCATATAATTTCAGTCTATCACGTGCTTTCAAATCACATTCATCTTCGGACCATCGTCCGGAATTCAATATAATGTTGAGTATCACTGTTGCATTCATATGCATATTCAGAATTTTCTTCCGAAACTAAGTCCGACATTTAACAATTAAATCATGTATCACATATTTCATCAAATTTACATACAAGTAGTACTTCAATATCACATACATGCATCCAATCTCAGACCTTTATTGTCCGACATCAACACAAAATCAATCCGCATTCATGTCACATTTAAAACATATTTTTTAAAAACAAACAATTAATTGAGAGAAACCGTCTAGGTTACTCACAATACACTCCAGATTAGCACTAACTTCAATGATCTGGAAATATTTGAATGTAGATTTTTATCCTGCACGTCAAAATTATGCAATACACACAATGTATACACACATTAATATTTGCACAATTATAAGCATTCATTTATGCACACGTGTGTATATGGAATATGTACAACGCATGTTCATAACAATCTCGAGTATTTCTCTATCATTCACATCGTGTAAACATTCGTATTCCCAAACTCGTGTAAGTACCATTTATACTTATGGTTTATTCCTTAATCAAATCATTAGAATCTAATTTCATAACCCAACGAATCATTTCAGATTTTTCTCCAAACATTAACTTTCGAGTATATCGTTCATGATCATTTAGAAAATGAAAATGAAGTAATTTGGGAACACTTTCTCTTTGAGATTGTCCTTCTATCTCATAAGTTTCTAATGATACCAAAATCATTCAATTTGGTTCAGTAGTGTGAAAGTTATACTCCAAATATTTTCGGACTACTTTTATTTTGAAACAGTGTCCTATACTCAACCTCCACCTAGAAATTGAAGTCTTTAATTTACTCCAAATGAAGAATCTGTCCATTTAGATAACTACAGAAGAAGATATGCCCAAAATACCGATAAAAGTTCAGTGTAGAGAAAAGTTTATCTCGGCGAACTCCTCCTGAGAGGAATTCTCGTGAAATTTTCACAAGTTCGCCGTAGTGAAACCTAGAGTTGTCCACGATGAACTTTACCCAAAGGAAATCCTAGCTAACCTTCAAGTTTGCTACGGTGAATTTCAGAAGTTTGCTGCGACAAACTTCCACAGACGCATACCTAGTTTTCTAACTTTAGGTCAGATTTTAAGACTCTTATAAATAGAATTTGAATTCGACTTCTGCATGAAAAATGTAGCCATATGTCTCTAGTTTACTACAAATTAAGAATCATCTCATTTGGATAAGTAGAAAAAAAGATATGGCTAATGAGTTGAAGCATAATTAGATGGAAAATGTTACAACCAACATTTTTCCAGCATCCATTAAACACCATTCACTCACCCAACCCAACATTATGTCATTCCCTAATCTATTATCCATTAAAACACAAAAGCAGGACATGAATCTATCCCCATTTCTCATCCACATTTCTTCATGAACCCATCCTCATTTTATTAACATTTAACTCTTAACTATCATCAAAACATGTTTCATTCATCAATTCAAGAAGAGTGATGTTTATACTTACTTGATTTACCCAAAGTTTCTTTAATCACCATGAAACCCTAGCTCTCCAACATATACGATCATCAAAAATAAAGGTGGAGTAGGTCAGGTTTTCTAGTGGTAAGATGATGAAGATAACAAAAAATGGAAGTAGCAATTGAAGGGTAAGAGCAAGGTTCAACACTAATGCTTGGAAGAGGAGAGTGTCGTAGAGATGATGAAGAAATAAAGAAGATGAAGAACAAGTGTTGGACCCCGAACCTTTCTACTAAATGGGAAATTGTTGGCGATTATTCATTTGTAGAAAAAAGGAAAATTCTTGAACTTGAGATGAAATAGAAAAGATGGTTTAGACACAAGATGGGTTATATGTGATATGTTGGAAGTTAAAAGCTGAAAAATGTATATGTTCATTGGGTATACTTCGGTGTTTTAGCCCTAACTTTTGTTCTAGTTATCCAAATGAGATGATTCTTGATTTGGATTAAACTAGAGAGATAAGGCTACAAATTGTCTGATGAAATTAAGTTTTGGTTTGAAAACAATCTTGAAGGGGGGGGGGGGGGGTTGAATAGATCTTTGAATCTTTTTCACAAAGTTCTACAAAAACAAATAGTTAATACACACAAAACAATTTAACAAATTTAAATGCAAAGAGTAGGGAAGAGAGGCAAACACTGTTTTTATAGAGGTTCGGTGCTAAAACCTACGTACTCTACCTAAGTTCCCACTTAGAATTTTGGCAAAATACTTTACTACACACTTTTTAGTTCAGTGTGAACTTTTCAATACAACTTGACTTCCGGCTCTAGCTAGACCAAACAACCGATTTGTCTTCTGGCACAAATCCTACCTCACAAGTGATTTTCCACCAATCACTCAACTCACAATAATAATAGTAATAAAGATGAAGTAATAATGCTTAGTACAGTTGAGAATAATTTATAACAAGCTAGGAGCAGAATGAGAGTAAATTAGGAACTATAGTTGTATGCTTTTTCGTTTGGACCAGTCTAAACAATCATCTTCACTTCCATTATTTATTTGCATACTTTAAGATGATTATAGATGTTGGAGAAATCTACTAGCCGTTGTATATAGTCGTTGTAGCAAGATTTCCTTTCCATTTGTGATTGATTCGGACAGATTTTGGTCAGCTACACTTGATAGTCGACTAGTCGAGGTGTTATAGTCGACTATTACATTATAGTCATCTTTGTCTTTAAAGAGTAGTCGACTAGTACCAACGTTTTTCCATGCAAGTTTCATCTCCGCTTTTCGAATAGTCGACTAGTGTAATGATAGTCGACTAGTGCACCTATTCAACTGATTAATAGTCGACTTGCAACTTGTTGGTCGACTTGTTTTATTCCCCAACTGATGTGTCTGATTTTATTAGTCGACTTGCCACATTGTAGTCAACTAGTGTTGAATCTTGTGACAGATTTTGTATGATCTTCGATATTTATTGTTGGGATCTCTTGCACGTTGTCTATCTCTTGATTTGTATTAATCCTTTAATTGAACACCAATCCATAACTACCTGAAATAATTTCTTAACAAATTCTATACATTTTATTATTATCAAAACATAGAAGGATTTAATTTGTCAACCACCATTGGTCCAACAATCTCCCCCTTTTTGATAATGACAAAACATTTCAAAATTGTTTAAGAAATGAAAACAAAGAAAAAAATTGATCTAGGTTTTTGATGCCTTGTCTAGTTTGTTAGATTGTCTCCCCCTTAATCAATTAATCAATGAATCGAATAATATGAAATTTAAAACAAGATAGACTTATGAAAAACAATAACTTAATCAAGTAAACAATAATTATTACAAAGACCAATTTCAGAAAACCAATTTCAGCAATTAACCAATTTAGAACACAAGTAAATTCTCCCCCTTTTTATCATAATCAAAACAATTAGCACACTTGATTAAATCACAATCACATTAATAGAGGAACAAGCCATCAAACACAAATAGTCTCAAGTGGCAATCCAACACAAATAGGAAAATCACAAATAATAAGAAGAAAACAGTATGAAATGTCAGTCTAGGCTAAATACAAAAATCATCAATGCGGAGAAACATCATCATGCCTACAACCTAACTTATCAAAAATTTCCTTAATGCTTTTCTCCAAGCATATGAGCATACTTTGTTGATCATCAACACTTTTCTCCAATCGCATGAACATACTTTGTTCATCATCAAAACGATCATTTAATTCTTCCATTTGATCTCTAATGTCTTGAAGTTCGTCTTGAGATACCTCACTCCGTCGCACACTTCTTGGTCTTGAGCTGCTAGGACGATCATCGGCTCTCTTGGAACGTTGCCTCCTAGGCACTTGTTGTTCACTTTCCAAAGTCAAACCAAGCTTCTCCACATGATAGGAATACACCCATCCTTTTTCAATAGTTTTAACCAACTTCATACTCCTGATGTTATAAGGTGTAAATCTCCAACTTGTCGGATAAGGATAATGATCATAAGCATTCAAATTACATTTTTGCAACTTGGCGATATAAGTAAGCAAAGCTCCATAGGGCACTCCCTTATGCTTTATAGTTTTTCCCTTAAGCTCATCTTTTAATAAATTCGCCTTTTTCCGCATCATCTGAATAATTAGACTTGGAAAATTGATTTTCCTCCCTTCTTCCAAGTGCCAAAGAATTTCTTTATGTAGAGATGTGATATGATTATTACTCGCCTTCTTTGGATAAACTACTCTGTTAATAGCATAATGTAACAGGCGATAATTCAATGGAAAATCCATTGCCTCATAGGGTAAGGAATGATCAGATCATAATCGACCAAGCAATTCATCTCCTTTTTCTTCAGTGTATCCAAAATTTTCTTCAGTCTCCTCATCCGTATCTCCATCCTCATATCTTAAAATATTTAAATCTAAAAAGGAAGCACTTAGCCTAACACCTCCTCTAGGCAATTGAAACCAGATACACAAATTTTCTTCACATACAAAAATTTCTTTTCCTTGAATACAAGATTACAAATGTACTCCACTGTCCACATTGCTTCTAATAACAGCAAGATTTACATAAAATTCTCTCACCATGTCCTCATATATTTCCTCCGTAAATCCCAGAAAATATCGCAATCCTAGACTTGTGATTTCAGTGAACAACTCCGTATATTCACTATGATCCAATTCAGTCTAATCAAATTGCATAGAGGGGGATTAATACTTCAGTTTTGAGTACCTTATAATAGAGATTTTGAGCCTCGCGTGAGATGAATCATGGCTCAACCTCGCCATTTTCTCTCTCAACACCGCCCCTTGAAGATGACCCACGAACTCCTTGTGGAGGGGTTGGTGCCTGTTTTCCTTTTCCATTTGATTTTCGTGGAGCCATGTTGAAGGATCTGAGTGATTTTGGAAGAAAAGGAGAAATTATCGAAGTTTAGGGTTTGGAATGTCGTGAATGAGATTTCAAAAGGAGGATGATTTGAAGAAATAATGAGTGGGTTTTATGTTTGTGGAGGAGGATGGATTTGAAGAAATTTGAAATAGTCGACTGGTTTTGAAAAATATGTGTATTAGTCGACTAGTCGAAGACTATTAGTCGACTCTAACTGTAATATTTCAACAAGCAGATCAGAAAAACTCGACTAATTCCTCAACCTCAGTCGACTTAAACTCCAATTAGTCGACTGGAATATTTCTAAACTCCAGAGAAATCACATTTTAGCCTAAGTGTAGATCATGATGATGCATTCTCAGATGGAATTGCAGATTTGCCTAATATCTTGACCATTTTGCTGTGCTAGTGGATGGAGAATATTACAATCAACCAATAGAATTCAAATCACACATACCAAGTCTCAATTTAATGTTCACAAATACTTCTTCTTTAAGAGGTTTTGTAAATATGTCAGCCAATTGATTATTAGAAGATACATGTTTCAAACAAATGTCACCTTTCAAACAATGATCACGTATAAATTGTACTGGTATTATCACAATAAATTGGAATATTTTTAACCACAATACCATAATCAAGTAATTGATGTTTAATACAAAGAACTTGGGCACATGCACTTCTAGCTGCTACATATTCAGATTCAGCAGTGGAAATAGCTACACTTACTTGTTTTTTACTAGCCCAAGAAATCAAAGATGATCCTAAGAAATGACATAAGTCACTAGTGCTTTTTCTATCTACCCTACAACCACCATAGTCAACATCACTATAAGCATATAAGTCAAAAGATTCACAACTAGGATACCATAAACCATGATTAATAGTTTTACTCAAATATCTAAAAATTCTTTTCATTTTGAACCAACCTACACCATTTAGTAAATTCGTTAAAAGCATCACCTTTATTTGCAAGAAATCTCACCCAAGTAAATCTAGAAAAATCATCAACAATGACAAGAATATATAATTTACCACTTAGACTAGCATACCTAGATGGTCCAATTAAATCCATATGAATAAGTTCAAGTAACCTAGATGTACATATTTCTTTCTTTGGTTTGAAAGATTCTCTAACATGTTTGCCTTTCAAACAAGATTCACACAAGTGGTCTTTAACAAATTTTTTCTTAGGCAAACCTCTCACAATATCATTTTTAGAAAGTTTGGAAATTAAGGGAAATGGTGCATGTCCTAACTTTCTATGCCATAAAAATGTATTTTCTTCTAATGTCACCAAACACTTTTCATTAAAAGAACTATCATCATGTAAGTCAACAATATATGTATTTCCATGTCTCAAACCAATGAAAGCAATATTTTTCATCCAACCATACAATGGGATGATTCAAATATCACATTAAAATTCATATCACATAATTGAGAAACACTTAGCAAATTATGTTTCAAACCATCAACAAGTAAAACATTGTCAATGCTAGGAAAAGGTTCCTTACCTACTTTACCTACGCCAATGACTTTACCTTTGTTGTTGTCTCCAAATGCGACATATCCTTGATTCTTTGGTCTAATTTCTGTAAATAAATTCTTGTCTCCACTCATATGCCTTGAACATCCACTATCAATGTACCATGTGCTTGATGGATTTTCATTCCTTGCTTGTATCTACAACAGAAACATTCTTTCTTCTTATAGGTACCCAAGTCATTTTGGGTCCATTTTGGTTAGTCATATAAACCACATTAGGAGGTGTTGTACCTTTTACCACCTAAATTTTTTTAACATTAATACATCTCCTAATACTTTTACATGCAATTTCTATATGACCATCTTTTAAATATCTAGCACATTTAGCAACTTTTCCATCTTTAGTGAATTTAGAAATCAAGGAATAATCTCTATCAAAGGGGTCATATCTTAAACCACGTTTAGAGATTGAATATCTTTGTAAAGAAAACATCTTTTCAAACTTTTCATTTCCATCAACAAACTTTCCAACCACATAAGAAAACTCTTTTCTAAGTCTATCAAGTTCACTAGTAAGACTTTCTTTTTCAATAAGACATGCAGAATGATCTTCCTTAGTGCAATCTAAATCATCAATAGTTTCATGCAAAACACTATTTTCAGCAACTAATTCTCTTATTCTCTTTCTCAATTTCTTGTTGATTTCAATAGCTTCCTCAAAATCAATTTGTAAAGCAGTAAAGGAATCTCTAAGATCTTGATCAATGATCATTAACTCATCTTCATCATCACTTATTAAGGAGATATTTGCCATAAGAGCTAAATTGTTTTCATCATTGCTTTGATATGCTTCCTCATCATCACTCCAAGTGGCTACAAGACTAGCCTTCTTCTTTCCTTTGAAATTCTTGTCATGTTTCTGAAAAATGGAAGAACTTTTGCATTCTCTAGCATGATGTCCTCTTTTTCCACATTTCCAACACTCTCCATTGCTTTTCTTTTCTTCATAGCTTGTGGTCCTTCTTTCCATGGTGTACTTCTTTCTTTCTTCATTTCTTCCACCACGTAATTCTTTCTTCCTATTCTTGAGTAGTCCTTTGAACTTTCTCAAGTTTCTGGCATACATTGCTACTTCTTCATCTTCTTCCTCCTCATCTAACTCTTCATCACTTTCATCAAGAGAAGAAACATTAACTTTTAAAGCAGTTGGCTTTTGTAACCTACCTCTACCTCCTCTTGGTTTGAGAATGATCTCATAGTTTATGAATGATCCCACCAAGGCATTGAATTCCAATTGATTGAGATCTTTAGACTCCATAATAGCGGTGACTTGTGAGTCCCATTCTTTCAGTAGTGAACGAAGAATCTTTTTCACCTTCTCGCTATCTGTCACATGCTTTCCAAGGTTGCCTAATCCATTGATAATTTCTGCAAAACGATCAAGCATAGTGGAAATAGACTCACCTTCCTTCATGACAAACATTTCATAGTCATGGAGAAGCATGTTGATCTTTGTCTCTCGAACTTGATTGGTTCCTTCATGAGTGATGCGTAGTCTCTCCCACATTTCTTTAGCACTAGTACATGAGTTCACTCGATTTCTCTCCTCAATAGTGAGAGCACAATATATCAATTTCATAACTTTTGCATTGATGTAGGCTTGCTTCCAATCATTGTCATCATATTTCAGCTTCGTTTTTACCTCACCATTTTCATTCAATGGAACATGTGGACAGAAGATGATGATCTTCCAATACTCCACTCCCTCGCTTATAATATGGTATTTCATAGGATTTTTCCAAGAAGAATAGTTAGTACCATTAAACAAAGGAGTGTGATTATTAATGTTAGCTTCTTCTGCTAGATTATTGTGTGTCAAACTCAACACCATCCCTGAATTTTTTTGCTCTGATACCAATTGAAAACGATCTAGAAAGGGGGGGTTGAATAGATCTTTGAATCTTTTTCACAAAGTTCTACAAAAAAAAATAGTTAATACACACAAAACAATTTAACAAATTTAAATGCAATGAGTATGGAAGAGAGGCAAACACTGTTTTTATAGAGGTTCGGTGCTAAGACCTACGTCCTCTACCTAAGCTCCCACTTAGGATTTTGGCAAAACACTTTACTACACACTTTTTAGTTTAGTGTGAACTTTTCAATACAACTTGACTTCTGGCTTAAGCTACACCAAACAACCGATTTGTCTTCTGGCACAAATTCTACCTCACAAGTGATTTTCCACCAATCACTCAACTCACAATAATAACAGTGATAAAAATGAAGTAATAATGCTCAATACAGTTGAGAATAATTTATAACACGCTAGGAGCAGAATGAGAGTAAATTAGGAACTATAGTTGTATGCCTTTTCTTTTGGACCAGTCTAAACGATTATCTTCACTTCCATTATTTATTTGCAGACTTTAAGATGATTATAGACGTTGCAGAAATCTACTAGCCGTTGTATATAGCCGTTGTAGCATGATTTCCTTTCCATTTGTGATTGATTCGAACAGATTTTGGTCAGCTATACCTGATAGTCGACTAATCGAGGTGTTATAGTCGACTAGTACATTATAGTCAGCTTTGTCTTTAAAGAGTAGTCAACTAGTACCAACATTTTTACATGTGAGTTTCATCTCCACTCTTCGAATAGTCAACTAATGTAATGATAGTCTACTAGTGCACCTATCCAACTGATTAATAGTCGACTTGCAACTTGTTGGTCGACTTGTTTCATGCCCCAACTGATGTGTCTGATTTTATTAGTCGACTTACCACATTGTAGTCGACTAGTGTTGAATCTTGTGACAGATTTTATATGATCTTCAATATTTATTGTTGGATCTCTTGCACGTTGTCTATCTCTTGATTTGTATTAATCCTTTAATTGAATATCAATCCATAACTACCTCAAATAATTTTTTAACCAATTCTATACATTTTATTATTATCAAAACATAGAAGGATTTAATTTGTCAACCACCATTGGTCCAACATGGTTCGGTCTCTAAGAATATCAATTTTCGAATGGAAGTTTAGCATAGAGTATTATTTTCGGATATGAACAGTCCGAAAATGATTGGTGTATAAATTTTAGACTATGGAATCAAATTGAATGATTTTGATGTCATTAGAAAAGTGAGACAATGAAGAACATTTTTTTAGAAGGAAGTGTTACCAAATTCCTTCAATTGCATGATTAGAATAAGGTCTTGATTTTTGGAAGGAGTTAAGCATGATTTGAAATAATTTTGAGGTTTTGCAAGATTAATTATTTTATTTGGAGTTAATTATTATGTTAATGTTAGTTGGATTTTAAGATATATTTTGGTTGAATTAAATAGTAAGAGTGTTAATGTATGAGGACATTTTGGGAAGAACACTAAGCCATATAAGTTACAAGGCTGACATGTAAGGGTAAATTGGACTTTTTTCACTCATTAATGGCAAAGTTGTAAATAAGACAAGTAGGCTTGTATTTAAGGAAGGAGGAGCACGAAATTAGAAGGAAAGAACAAAGAAATGAGAGAAGAAATGAGAGAGAGTTCGGTGGGGAGAGGAGAGAAAGAAGAAAGAAAGAAAAAGTTAGGGTTTTGATTTTACTAAGCTTTCAAGATGGATTTTGAAGTTGATTCAAGAAGGAAAAAGGAAGAGGATGATGAGAGCTTCCATACAAGCCAAGAAACTCTTCATTTGGGGAAAGAATAAGGTAAGGGTATGTTTGATTTGTTGGACTTTTAGAGAGATTTTGGTTTATATAGCTTAAGAAATGTATGAGTTTAAGTTTTCTAAGATCAATTTTGTGATTTTGTGTTATAGGTTTCTCAATTAGAAAGTCCATTGATTTGGGATTTTTCCATTGTTCAAGGAAATCAAGGAAGACAAGAAAAGGCAAGAGTAGAGGCTTTGGACAAGTATTAAGCAAGGAATTAAGGTGGGTTTCATGTTTATAATTTGAATAATGAGCCACTAATATGTTGTTCAAAAATCAAGAAGATAAAATGATTTCAAATTCATTGTTTTTGAAAGATTTGAGAAATTGCTACAATTGTTGCATTCATTGTTTTTTTAATGATTTGAGAAATTGCTATGTGAATTTGGTTGACGAATTGTGAAATGATGATGGAAATGTGTTTGAAGTATTACATGCTTATGAAAACTAAGTTTTTGAAATGTGCCTTTGGGCAATCCGTTTTCAGGTTATGAAATGCATGTTATGTGGATTTGGTTAGGTGTTGGACCCCGATCTTTTAGTAGAATTTAGAAATATCAAATGTATGAAATGAGTATTTTTGCATATGTATTGTGTTATAGATTTGCATACTATATTGTGTTTATGGAGGTAAATTGTGTGTTTTGAGTTCAGAAGAAATTCTGTATTAATCTATGATGATTTTGACCAAGATGTCTTAATAAAAGTTATAGATGATCCTCTTAGCTTTCTGACGCCATACAGTATGCAAATTTAGGATATTGGAATGAAAAGATATGATTGTTACAAGTTAGGATGTTGTTTATGATTTGTGGTTGTGACAGCTTTGGGGATTGATAGGAGGGGTCTTGGAAACCCCCACGTCCGTTTAACGGACTTTAGGTACATTTAACAGATATATGCGGGTCAAAAAGGACCCAAAGCATTGCCCATGTCCGTTTAACAGACATTCTCGGGTGAAATGGTGCATTTTGGCCCGATAGTGTCCGTTTAACGGACATATACGGGACAGCTTCATGAAATCACGATTTTTGACCATTTTAGAGGCAGAATATGACTTTGTGGTCTTCATGAAAGTTGTATCTCTAGAAGTCTTCTTTCTAATGGTCTAAGAATGAAACTAATCGGACATTTTTCGTGAAAGTTATGACAATCGAGCCAAGACATGTTACTGCATGATTGAGGTTATGAATATGTTAGATTCTTTCAGTCATAACTCCCTCGTCTAACCTCCAAATGAAGTGATTCTTGAGGTGATACATTACTAAGACATGAATTTATCTCTCCATGAAATTTGGTAGCTTTTGGTTTTGATTTGAAAAAGTTTGATTGTAAGAAAGTGAGAGGTCAGTTTTAAGATCAAGGTATAAACACACTTTAGAATTTCAAGCATATCTTGAGCTATAGAGCTCCGATTGAGGTGATTCTTGCTTCAAAACAAAATAGAGACTTAGAGCTATGATTTCTATGAACAAGTCAAAATGTGATTTTGATGTTTGATTAGTGTACGCTTACCACTATTGTGGAATGTCAGTAAATGACCTACAGGATTTTAAGCATAAGGTTTAAGACTTCTGAATTTGGGCTCCGCAAATGAGGTCCGGTGCGTTGTCGTCTCCATCCGTGCGACGCCATTTCTTCTGCTCCTTTTCCTCATGCGATGTCGTTTTTCTTCTGTTTTTCTCCCTTGCGCGCTACAACGCTGTTTTGCTCCTTCTGATTTTGGGTGATTTGCTTCCACTTCCGACGACTCTCAATCTTTTGCTTAAAACTTTTTCGTCCAACATCCGATTAACTTGGTTTTCAAAGCGTTGAATTCCTAAGAAAATTATTTACATCCTCATGGGAAATTTATAAATTTATGAGATTAAATTGAGGAAGATTAATTTAATCAAAGTAAGTTGGATAATTTTCTGAACATGGTTCAGTATTTTGGTAAATTCTAGACCTGTAGAGATCCAATTGAACTGATTCTTGTTGCAAAATAAAATAGAGACATGGGGATACAAGTCATATGAAGGAATTGAATTTCAGTTTAGCCCCTAAGACTTCCAATTTCTGAATGGAAGTTGGGTATAATATTCAGTCTTGGATTAGCAAGAGCTGAAAGTATTTTGGCCATAACTTTTGCTCTGGTCATCCAAATGAGGTGATTCTTGATTTGGATTAAACTAGAGAAATAGGGATACAAATGCTATGAAGGATTATAATTTCAATTTAGTATTTAAGAATTTCAATTTTCGGATGGAAGTAAATCGCTGGAAATTGTTTTAGCAAAATGATAGTCTGAAATGTTTGGACTATAACTTTTGATGTAGTGCACCAAATTAAATGATTTTGGTGGCGTTATAAAATTAAGACAATGAGGAACATTTCTATAGAAGGAAGTTTTGGCAAATTCCTTTAATTTGATGGTTAGAAAATTGTCCTAAAGTAAGCATGAATAAAAATAAAGTTCAGGGGCAATTTTGGAAGATCACTTAAAGAGTTAAGGTTTTAGGCTTACATGGCAGGAAATTTTGGTCAATTGGCTTTCATTTAATGACATGGCAATATAAAGCAGAGGGGCTGTCGTTTGGCATAAGGGGAAACACAAAAATTAGAGGAAAAAGAACAAAAGAAAGAAGAGAGAAGGGAGAGTGTGCCTTCGGATGAGGAGAAGAGGAGTGAAGCTAGGTTTTCGAATTTTTGGGTCTTCAAGCATGAATTTTGAGTTGATTCAAGGGGAAAAAGGTGGAAGAGCATGGGAGCTTCCTAAAGAACCAAGAAATTTCGAAAGTGATGGAGATTAAAGTAAGAGGTGATTTTTGACCTTTGAGTTTTCATGAAGTTTTGGTTTAGATAGCTTGGAAATGTTATGGGTTTGTAAATTATGAAGTCAATTTTGGTGATTGCTTAGTATTATTGGTTCAATTTTGGATTATTAAGTAATTAGGGTTTATGATTTTGAATTAGGGAAAATTTAAGGAAAGGCTTTGAAGAATTGATGCTTGGGACAAGTTTCTAGCAAGGATATGAGGTGGGTAATATGTTTATAATTCGAATTATAAGTTGATTATGAATTTTCAAAAATTCAAGAAGTGAAATGTTTTGCAAAATTATTGTTTATGTTTTCAAACAAATAAAGAAAGGAAGTATTGAATTGTATTGTTTTCCGAATGCTTTGGAAAAAAATGGTTACAAGTTTTAAATGATTTTAATAAATTAAGGAAAATTTCTGAAATTATGAAAATTGTTATAAAGGTTAGATTTATTGTTTCTAATGATTTTGAATAAATTGTTAAAATTTCTGAAATTCTTTATGCTTGAAGGATTTTATTAATTATGAAATTGATACATTCGTTACATCTATTATTTATGAATGATTTTGATGATTTATCAAAAGTGTTGTATTCTTTGTTTATGAATGATTGTGAATCGAATATGATTTTGATTATTATGTGATTGATTGATGGATTAAGTTTGCATTTAAATTGTCATATGAATTTATGTGAATGTGTGAATGACAATGTGTCTAGTACGACACGATATGAAAATATGAAAAGTTCAGTTTTGAAATATGCCTTCGGGCAATTTTTTTTTCAAGTATGACTTATGTGCTATGTGGGTTTGGTTAGGTCCCATAAGTTTGAATCAGTGCACTGTCTTGTTTTTAAAGGCTTCTCCTTTTGCCCGCTAAAGGGCACTTGGAGCTCGATTTTAGACTTATAAGTTCACGGCTACTTTGGACCGCTATGCAGGGAAAGTGTAATGCGTTTTGTTCACATGTTACCGCAGGGATCTATGCGGAATGTGCGATGGGTTCCGTTTTGTACCGAACCAAACCATTCTAAAGTGTTATGTGATTTTTGATTTGTTTATAATGTGATGCATTTATACGTGATGCATTCATGTTTCGGTTTTATTTATGAATTGTAAAAAGTTTTAAAATTTTGAGAAATGAGCAATTGAGGATTTTCAACCGTGAAATGTTGAAATTGTTTATGAATGATTTGAAAAATTGAAAATTTTGAGAAATAAGCCTTTTACAAAATGCTCTACTTGTGGAATTTTTATAAAATGTCAAAAGTTTGCAAAAGATGATTTTTGCTTATTATTCGATTTATAACCATGTTATCAACGAGCTATCAAGCTCACCCCCTTTTCATCCCCATCTCCAGTTATTCGAGCAGGAGATCGGATGAAAGAATGTCAAGACATTTTTGTTTGTTTTTGCATAGCGAGTATGTTGTGTAAAGTTGGATTTTTTGGTATTGTTATTGGATATGGCTTGAATTGCCATTAATGTATTCCAAACATTTATTTCGGGATGTATGAGAAGTACGAAATTGTGTATAATTGAGTATGATGTATATGATGTATATGAATGATGAAGTTATGTATGGATTTGACATATATATTTGTGCATGGTTATGGCATATGGATTTGCATATGGTTATTAAAATATGAAAGTGATTGTATATGAATGGGATTGCTTGTGTTTTGGATTCCGGACGGGAGGTCCAATGATACTAATTTTTGATTGAGCTGGTGTATAGAAGTGTTTAAAGCTATTTGCAGGTTTTTGGTTTTTTTTCAAATACAGCCGTTATGCTGCCCGATTTTTGGAAAAAGAAAAATAAGATTTGATTAAAGGATGAATTATGGAATATGTATGATTGTTAAGAAGATTAATATGAATTGAGATTTGTATAAGGATGAATTTCCCGAAGGGGAAATTATTTGTTTTGATTTGAATGAGATTGAATAAAGATGAAAGAAATGAAAAAAAAATTATACCGGTTTGGATTAGATAAAGATTTGTTTAGTCTAGAGTTTCCAACGCGACAAGTTTGTTTTATTTACAAGTTTCAATTCTCGGATGTCGGAAATTTGTATTTCAATTAGATTGCATCGTTTGATTTTTTTGATTTCGAGCCAATTCGATTCCGCTTTCGATTTTGTTTCCGCATTTTGTTATCTGATCTTCTGATTTGATTTCGATTTGATTCTGATTGTTTCATCTTCTGATCTGATTTCTGAGTTCTATTTTAGGATCCGTTCCTTTGATTCGTTTCGATTTATTATTTGTCTTTCGTTTCATTTCGCAATATTTGATTTGTTTTTCATTTTTCCGGTTGGGGTCCGGTCTCGAGATTGGGTCTCAACAGTTAGGTCCCTTAAGTATGTCAAGTGCATTTGTCAAAAGGCTTCTCCCGCCTGCCCGCTAGTGACATAGAGCTCCCTCAAGGACTCCCCTAAGTTCACGACTACACAAGACCGCTATGCAGAAATGTGTAGTACGTTTTGTTTTTGGACTAACCCAAACCATTCTGATGTGTTATGTGTTCATGATGTGTGACAAATTTCAATGAAGTTATGATTTATGATGTTTATGAATTTCTTGATAAGTTCTGAAGTTTGAAAATATGTGACATGGATTTCAATTTGAATTTTACAATAGAAAGAAATATTTCAATGATTTTTGCTTATTTCTTGGTTATAAACTTGTTACCCACGAGCGTTAAGCTCACCCCCTCTCATTCCCATCTCTAGGTGATGAGAAAGAGATCGGATGAAAGAAAGTCAAGGAAATTGTTTGTTTATGTATATGTTGTATTGTTAAGTTGAATTGATGTAAAAACAAGACTTTAAACATATTTTGAGAATTATAGGATTTTGTATCTTTTGTTGTATTTTGGGGATTTTGTGAAATGATGTATTTTGGTTTGGAAATGATTTTAATGTTTGTGAAATTCTTAATTTATGATGTAAATGAAATATGAGTTTTTGTATGGATGATTGCCAAATTAAAATGTGAATTTATGTATGGATGAGGTGGAGTTGTAATATGAATTAATTAAGGATGAGATTAAATTGGAATTAAGTACAATTGAAGAAGTAATCCCCTTGAGTTAAATGACTTATTGTTATATACATAAGTGAGGCACTATAGAAAAGAAAGGTAGAAATGTTATGAATGATGAGATGTGGTTATATATGAAGAGTAAAATAAATTGAAGTTGATGATTTGATGAATTCCAATTGGTTGTTGAATGGATAAGAATGTGTTGCTTTAGTTAAGGAAGTGAAGTTTGGATGAAATTCAAGTTTTTACAAGGATAAAATTTGTGCTCTGACTTCCATGAAAAATCTGGAATAATCTGGGTAGAATTAGCCAAAGTTGCCTCTATGAAAATTGTAGTTCGTCTTTATAGCTTTCCAACGCTATAAACTATGTGAGTTTTGGATGTGGGAGTTGAAAGATGTGAATTTTCGAAATTCGGGTGTTGTCTAGGATGGCAATTTCGGGACGGAAACGTTGAGTGAAGTTTTGACCCTCATAAGGGTAGAAATTGTTCATAAGGTCTTCATGAAGGTGGAAGTTTATCTTTTTATCTTTCCTTTGATATAAAGTATGGAATTTTTGGACTTTGGAATTGAGAGTTATGATTTTTAGAAGTTCTGTTACTGTTTAGGATAACCATTTTTCAGGCAGCCAATTTGTAGTAGATTTTTACTCCTTTAGAGGTCGAATTTGTTTTTAAGTCCTTCATGAAAGTTGTAGAGCTTCTTTCTAACTTTTCATTGATACCAAATTTGCAACTTTTGGAGTTTTGTGTCATAAGATAGGAATTTTGAAAGTTAGGTTGTTGGAAAAGAAAAAAAAAAGGAACCAGGAGGTCGCACGCGTCGCGTGTGAGATGTCGTGCATTCGAGTGCTCTCGTGAGGGCGAGCGTGTCGCGGGGAGACCGTGTCGCGATCACGACCGAGTCGCAAAGGCTACAGCGTCGCGAGGGTAACGCAGCCCCTTCTTCCCACCTTTAACCCGACCCCTTTCCACTCTTTTGCTTATAACTTTTCCGTCCGACCTCCGATTGACCTGATTTTTGAATCGTGGAATTCCTAAGACTTTCCTCTACCTCTCCATGGAAACTTATGGCTTTTGAGATTAATTTGAAAAGATGAATTGAATCAAAATGAGAGGATCGGTTGAAAAAGTCTGAACATGCTTCTGTATTTTGGTGATATCTCAATCTGTAGAGATCCGAATGAGGTGATTTTTAGTTCTAAAAAAACTAGAGACTTGGAGCTATAACTTATCTGAAGGAATCAATTCTCAATTTAGGACCCAAGACTTTTAAAATTTTCCATATGTTCGGAAGTAAGTGATTTGGGTGCTTTTTGGGTGAGGTTTGGCTTGGTGTGGTACACCTCCCTTGTGGGATACGCGTCCAGATGTCACATAGGACGTCGGGCTCATGACTCACAGGCTCTGAAGATGAATCGGTGATGTTTAAAATTTTTTCATAGGTTTAAGTTCACGTTAATGATCCGAAGTTGGGCTTCGCAAGCGGGGTCAAACAACAAGTGTAGAGAGAGGGGAAAAAGTGTTTTGTCCAAATGAAAGACAAAGTTAATGGTGGTTGACAAATTAAATCCTACTTATGTTTTGATAATAATAAAATGTTTAGAATTGATTAAGAAATTATTTCAGGTGTTGTGGATTGAAATAAATCAAGACAAGGTATAATTCATGGTGAAATCAGTAAGGCAATATTCCTCAAACATGCTAGAGACATTAAACATGAAGATTATGGGAAGATTTGATGAAATATATCCGTTGGAGTCAGAAACAAGTCGACCAGTAATTCATAAGTCGACTAATAATTTAAAGATCATCAGATGAGGGTTGAAACAAGTCGACTAATGTGGAACAAGTCGACTACAAATCATCGGAATAGAAGTACTAGTCGACTATCATGTCACTAGTCGACTTATCGAGGAGCGAAGTTAAAGCTTGCAGTGAAATATTTTAACACTAGTCGACTATAACAACTCGAGTAGTCGACTAGCACTAGTCGACCAGTCGACTATCAGGTAAAACTGAGCAAAATTCATCCAGATCAATCACAAATGGAAAGGAGGAAATCAAGGAACGGCTAGGAGATATCAAGCAACGGCTAATAGATGATCTACAACGTCTATATTGATCTAGAAGCCTGCAAATAAATAGAGGAAGATCAAGAGATCAATAGGGGTCAAAAAATAGAAAAGCTTTCTGATCATCTTTCATAATCATCATTGTTATTACTCAAAATTTCTCTCTTCACATTCAAGTGTATCTAGCTATATCGAGCCTTCAATTATTTATCATCTTTATTGTGAGTTAAGTGATTAGAGGAGAATCACTTGGGAGGTAGGTTTTGTGTCGAAAAACAAATCGGTTATAAGGGTAGGATTTGTGCCAAAAAACAAATCAGTTGTAAAGGTAGGATTTGTGCCAGAAAACAAATCGATTGTAAAGGTAGCTTGAGCCGGAAATCAAGTGGTGTTGTAAGAGTTCACACTAAACTAAAAAGTGTGTAGTAAAGTGGTTTGCCAAATCCTAAGTGGGAGCTTAGGTAGAGGACGTAGGTCTTAGCACCGAACCTCTATAAAAACAGTGTTTGCTCTTCTTCCTTACTCTTTGCATTTAAATTTGTTTAAATTGTTTTGTGTGAATTAACTTCTTATTTTATTGTAGAATTTTACAAAAAACTTTAAAGATTTATTCAACCCCCCTTCTAGATCGTTTACAAATGGTAGGCTTCCAAGATGAAAAAATCGTGGGTGAGATGTGACAAGGCAAGTGACACTTGTCACCTCCCCATAGTTCTCTTTGGTTCACTTTAATAACTAGTCTGTCTTTAATTTCTACTCCAATTGTCTCCCAATTTTTAATGACATAAGTCATTAAATCTTAGTGTCACATATAAAAATTTTCATTGTCATTTGAATCTTATTTCTACTACCATTTAACAATCGTTTTGTCACTTGGCAATTTTTCTAATCCCAAAGTAGCCTTAAATTTTAAAAATTTTCATATTTCACCAGAAATTCTAACTCAATGCTTATACTCTCAAAAATCAATTTTCAATACAAATAAATTCCCAATTCCAATTATGATGACATTTATAGATCAATTATACCTGATAATTGTCAATGAATGCATGTACGATCATTTTGATGTATGCAAAAATTCAAATTTACATATATGAGTGCTAACATTATGCATGAGCATGAAATGCATTTTTCTACTGTCTTATATCTACTCTCTTATTGCTATTTTCTCAATAATCAAACATAAAATCAAAGACATCTCCCAACATGCAAGCAAAACAATTCAGAATACTGACTTGAAAGGCCACTTTGGTGACTACATTCTCATTAGCACCCAAAAAGTCCGCAAACATAAGAAATACATCTTTATGCCATCCTCACATTCTTTATGGGCATATCGTATGTGACAATGCAATCTCAATAAATTCAAAAATTCAAATGCACAATCTCATTGTCACACACACGTGCCGAAGACATTCTCTGAAAACTTCATTTGAGACTTTCGTAAAAGAAAAATCTCAGTAGAGTGACTATCGTGCGCCATCAGATACTGAACCAACCTCCTGAGACACGAGAAATTCATGTATCTCCCTTATGGCAAGTTCATTGCACGAAAATTTACTAAAAAATGATTTCAGAATGTCTCAATTCCTTTTTTCCGATTGATTATCATGCAATCCCGAACACTAAAAATGAGACCCGAGACACAAGACCTTATATATCTCCTTCATATGAAGTCCAAAGCATGAAAATTCAATTGAAATCAGATTCAAAAATACCTTAATTCCTTTTTTTGGAGTTAAACTTTAATTTATTATTGTAGGAAAATCCCGGTGTGTGCATCACATGCACACAGTGCAGAAAACAAAAATTTTTGTTCCGGGACCTTCCCGAAAGCTAGGATCCAGGTGTATATTTAACAAAGTCAAACCATAACGACCAAAAGAGACCGTCTCTAACGGTATCCACGCAAAGATCGGAGAACCCAACCGGGGCAAACCCTTTGACCCGGGAATAGCTAGAATAAGGGAAAGAGTGCTAGTTCTTACCTTATTCTTGGAGAGCTTGGAATCAACGATGGAGCTTGGAGAAACTTGGAGAAGAAGATGATGAAGATCGATGATGGAGAAGAGATAAAACCTTTTTTCAAAACCCTTTCTTCTATCTTCTTCAAAACCTACGACCATACACATCCTCTTTCTTTTTACCATATGCCATGTGTCTTTAACTTTTAAAGACTCATTAAATGCTAAAGTGGATGATGCTTCCACGTTAGCCATTATATATATATATATATATATAAAATAAAGTAACACATGTCTTCTTCTTCTCCATTCAACGTTGAACATATATATATATATATATATTAATTACTTAATTAATTAATAAGATATATATATATATATAAATGCTGAAGTGGTCCAGTCACACTGGGGTCGGTCCTACCGGGTCCCGGTATGGAAAAAACACCGAAGACCTATTTCAGCAATATCGATGTCGCGATCTCATCGGGATATATCTTGATCTCATCGGGATCCATTTAATCCTATTGCTCTCCATTTATTGGATCTCTGTCCAAAACTATTTTACGAATTCTCCGAATCACTCTTATGCGTGTGACCCATTAGGTTCCTAGTTATGTTGGCCACTTAGATTAACACTTAATCCAAGCAAGTCATGAGCGGTATCTAGCAACACATCATGACCCCCAATTGACCGGAAAGTAATTGGTTTGACGAATGAACCTATATTCATCATGAACCATATCACGAACCTTTCCATAGACAATTACTGTGCAATTCGTCCTTTCACCATGCTATACCCCACTTGGTTATGAGTATGGGTAAAGTGTCAACTCTTACTAGACTGAGCACGTCAAATCTAGTCCAAGTGATATCAGTTCTTGTCCTAGGACTCATTACTTTATATGTCACTGAAGACACTCTTCATGACATATGTACTCCGGCCAGAGATTTCTAAGTAATGACCCTGACAAAAGGCCATGGGTATCATCTTCTGCTATTACATAAGTGGTGAATCCTCTATTGGCTACTCAATTACCTTCGAATACCTCAAGCTGTACCCAATCACCACCCTATGAGCGACCTGTGTAAGGCAACAAGGAATGGAGTCAAAGCACAGAATCAGTATCCAAGATATCCTTGAGTACCTCAAGTCTAAGGATACTTACACCATTGCTATGATGAGATTATCACTAACATTAGAATAGGACATCCATGTGATGATCTCATAGTAGGTCATCCAATGTACTGACTACCTCTAGTAAGCATTCACATGTCAACTCTAAACATCTCATATTTACAGTTTCTGAGATCCACTGCTTGATCAAATCAAGGAGCTTGAAATGTGCTAGTCTCTCCGGATTACCGATGTCCAATTTCAGTAATCCTACGTCTAGGGATAATTTAGATACTGACATAATTGCACATGATAGGAATCTCAGTAATATGATCACATCATAATTTCCTTCATGCTATGTCATATATCATGGACTTTATTAATTTGCTTATAGATCAATATCAATTCATAAATGATGAACATCAAATTAATGAAATATGCCTTTTTTTATTTATTCATAAAGTATATACACAACTTTGTACAAAACGCGCTAAAGGCGATTGCCTTTAGGGCACTACTCTAACAAAATCTCCCACTTGACCTAAAGCCAATCGCCTTGGTATCCAATATCATAAGCGAGTACATGAGAATCAAAATTCTTCTGTGACAATGGCTTTGTCAACGGATCAACAATATTATGCTCGGTGGGAATTCTCTCTATCTGGACATCACCTCGACCAATGATCTCCCTGATCAGATGATATCTGCGGAGTATGTGTTTGGATCGTTGATGAGACCTTGGTTCCTTCACCTGCGCAATAGCCCCATTGTTGTCACAATACAATCAGATGGGCCCATCACACTAGGAACAACACCAAGTTCAAGAATGAACTTTTGATCCAAACCGCTTCCTTTCTTTGCGTCTGAAGCGACAATGTACTCTGCCTCGGTTGTTGAATCGACAGTTGTCTCTTATTTGGAACTCTTCCAACTGACCGCCCCGTCGTTCAGTGTGAATATATAACCTGATTGGGATTTAGAATCATCCTGATCGGATTGAAAACTAGCATCTATATGCCCGCTCACCTGGAGATTTCCATCTCCATATACCAAGAAAACATCCTTAGTCCTTCGCAAGTACTTGAGGATATTCTTGACAGCCACCCAGTGACCCTTACCAGGATCTGATTGGTTTCTGCTCGTAATGCTTAGAGCATATGATACATCGGGTCTCGTACATAGCATTGCATACATGATAGATCCTACTGCAGATGCATACGGGATCATATTCATGCGCATCCTCTCATCTTGTGTCTTAGGACACATAGATTTCGAGAGTGTTATCCCAAGAGTCACGGGAAGGTACCCTCTCTTGGATTGCTCCATGCTAAACCTTTTTAGCATCTTGTCTATGTACGTTGATTGTGAAAGGCCAAGCAATCTTTTTGATCTATCTCTATAGATCCTTATCCCAAGGATATAAGTTGCTTCACCAAGGTCTTTCATGCCAAATTGTTTGGACAACCAAATCTTCACAGATTGTTGCATAGAGACATCGTTTCCTAGTAAAAATATGTCATCTACATATAGCACAAGGGATACGATTGCAGTCCCACTAACCTTCTTATACACACAGTGTTCGTCCGGATTTTGTGATAAACCAAACTCTTTGATTACCTCATCAAAATGGATATTCCAACTCCTGGATGCTTGTTTCAATCCATAGATGGATTTCTGAAGCTTGCATACCTTTTCGCCATCATAGGAGATGAAGCCCTCAGGTTGTGTCATATACACATCCTCAGCTAGATTTCCATTTAGGAAAGCTGTCTTCACATCCATTTGCCATATCTCATAATCATAATGAGTGGCAATGGCTAGGAGTATCCTAATGGATTTAAGCATTGCTACTGGACTGAAGGTCTCGTCGTAGTCAATTCATTGTCTTTGACGAAAACCTTTAGCCACAAGCCTAGCTTTATAGGTAATCACATTACCATCCATGTCGGTTTTCTTTTTGAAAACCCATTTACACCCTATGGGTTTTATTCCTTCGGGTGCCTCAACCAAAGTCCATACTTGGTTTTCATACATGGAATCCATTTCAGACTTCATGGCATGAAGCCATTTCTCAGACTCTGAACTCTTCAGAACCTCTTCATAGGTGGTAGGCTCATTATCTTCTATGAGCAATACGTCATTATGTTCGCTCACGAGAAATCCATATCTCTTGGGAATAGAGCGTATCCTACGTGACCTATGAACTTCATGTGTTGTAGAAGGTTGAACTGTTACTTCATCTATATGAGTCACAGTTTCAGGTTCAGGCAGTTGATATGCGTCTGTTCGAGCATCTTGAACTTCTTCAAGTTCAATTTTGCTCCTACTGTCTTCTTGTAAAATAAACTCTTTCTCTAAAAAGACAGCATGCTTTGAAACAAACACCTTTTGTTCCTCAGCAAGGTAGAATTGATATCCCATTGTTTCTTTATGATATCCTACGAACAAACACTTGTTAGACTTTGCATCAAGTTTATCTGACTGTATCCACTTCACATAAGCAGGACAACCCCAAACTTTCAAATGAGTAAGATAGGGTCTTTTGTTAGTCCACATCTCATATGGAGCAACATAAACTGTCTTAGATGGAACTCTGTTTAACAAGTAAACAGCTGTCTCGAGTGCATACCCCCAAAAGGATTTTGGTAACTTTGCAAAGCCCATCATCGATCGTACCATGTCTAACAAGGTTCGATTTCTCCTTCTCGCCACACCATTATCTTTGTGGTGTGTAAGGTGGAGTCCATTGAGATAAAATCCCATTATCTACGAGATAATCTAAAATTGTTGGTTTAAGTATTCCCCACCACGATCGATCGTAATGTTTTGATACTTTTCCCAAGTTGGTTTTCTACTTCATTTCAATTGTTTGAACTTTTCAAATGCTTGATTTGTATCTCATCGAATACTGAGTACCTATATCGAGAATAATCATCAATAAAGGTAATGAAGTAAAGACAACCACTTCTAGCATGGATGGACATCGGACCACATACATCTGAATGTATTAGGTCTAATACTCCGATCATTTCGCTCACCCTTTCCTTAAAGGGTAACTTAGTCATCTTGCCTAATAAACAAGATTCACATGTGTCATATGATTCATAATCAAATGACCCTAAACTTCCACTCTTATGGAGCTTAGCTATCGTCTCTCATTTATATGGCCAAGCGACAATGCCATAAGTAAGTTGATTTTAAATTATCTCATTTTTGTCTTTTCGTGTCATTGACATTCATAATTGGATGTGACATATCTAATATGTAAATTCCATTGCATAATGTACCAGTACCATAAAGCATTCCATTCAAACTAATAGAACAACCATTGTTACTAAAAGTCAAATGGAAACCAGCTCTATTTAAACAAGAAACAGATAATATGTTCTTTGTTAAAACAGGTAAAAAATAACATTCATCTAATTTAATTACAAGCCCACTGGGGAGTGACAAAAAATAAGTGCCTACAGCTAATGCAACAATTCTTGCTCCATTTCCTACACGCAGGTCTAGTTCTCCCTACACGAGCCGCTCATCGTCCTCGAGGCCTCAGATATCATTGCATATGTGTGAGTCACAACCAGTATCTAATACCCATATGTTATGGTCAGAAACAGTATTAACCTCAATGACAAACATACCTGAAGAAGCTAAGGAATCTGATGCCTTCTTCTGCTTCAATTCTTCCAGATAGACTTTACAGTTTCGCTTCCAGTAGCCAGTCTTGCCACAATGGAAGCAAGTTCCTTTTGGTGCAGTTTCTTTGGTTTTCTTTTTTGCTGCACTTCCTTTTGGTTTCTTATACTTTTTCTTCTTCAATTTCTTTTTCTTTGAACTAGAAGAAGAAGAGTCCACCACGAGCACTGACTTGCTATCCTTCTTGATAGCTTGCTCTGCTATCTTGAGCAGATTGATCAACTCTGGGATTGTCGTGGATATTTGTTTCATCCGATAGTTTAACACAAACTGTGAATAACTATCAGACAATCCAACCAAAATTAAGTCAACACTTAACTCATAATCCATAACAAAACCCAAGACGGCCAACCTCTCAATATACCCATTCATCTTTAGTGCATCTTGACCGCAGATGAACCTGGAGTCATCTTAGTAGTGAAGAGTAGCCTCGAGGTCTCGAACCTTTCAGACCAAGCTTGCTCATCAAAAAGCTCTCTAAGATGAAACACTATGGTATTAGCATAAATAGACTCATGTTGCTTCTGCAGCTCTAGTGACATAGATGCGAGCATAATACAGGTAGCCATGTCACTATCTTTGAGATGCTTACGATAAGCTTTCTGATCCTCGTCAGAAGCATCAACAGCAGGTGGATCAGGAAGTGGAACATCTAGGACATAGCCCAGTTCCTCAGATCTGAGAACAATTCTCAGATTTCTCAACCAATTGAGAAAATTGGGTCCAGTTAATTTATTAGAATCCATTAGTGAGCGCAAATTCACACTGGAAGTCATCTTCAATCAATCTAAAGAGAAAGAGAGAAAGAATGTTAGAATAGAATTACATGCATGATCAAAAGGACTTGCATGACATACATATGGCTCCCACTAGTTTCAAAGAATCCATAACCTTCATTACGAATCCAAGAAACATTATGACAAAATGTCCTAGTGGGTCGATATCCGATATTACTAAAATGACCTTGGGTTTACCCAACAAGCCACCTTAGGTCAATCGGTAGGTATCGTTCATACCAATTGCATCATAGATATCCGACAATACTAAAATGACCTTGGGTTTACCCAACAAGCCACCTTAGATCAATCGGCAGGTATCGGTCATACCAGTTACATCACATGTGCAATTATCGACTAGTGCTATCAACTCGTGATGTATGCACACACATTGGGTTATCAACTCTTGATGCGCGTACATCTGATGTACACTACCCAATTTCCCCTCTGTCTACGTTGACCTTGAGTTTACTCAACAAATCAACGCTTCTAGTAAAAACCGACCCATTAATCCGAAAATTTTATTTCCATGGTTCGAACATATCCGTATAGAGTGAGCTTGGGTTTACCCAACAACTCGAACTCTATAAGAACTCTGGTTCTCCCCATATTAATGGAAGGCGTTAGTTTTCATATTATGTGTGAGGGATTTCATCTTTCTTCACTCTTCTTCTTCTCCAAGCTATAGGATTATAGTCACCATGACTATATGGAATGATTTAGGGCATCAATCACATTGAATCTATACCTAAAATCATCCATCATCCCACCTTTGCATGTGTTAGTCGACTAATGCATGTGTTAGTCGACTACTTTTGAGTACTGTGCACGAGCTAGTCGACTAGTGCATGTGTTAGTCGACTAATCTTGACTACTGTGCACGAACCAGTCGACTAGTGCATGTATTAGTCGACTACTTGAGTATGCAAGTCGACTTATGCATGTGTTAGTCGACTAATTTTGGAATTGCTCTCTAATCGGCTAATTTCTCAATCCGTGCAGTTCAAATTCACAATACCAAGTGTAATATACTCTACTTTGATGTACCAATGAAACACTTTCATTGTATCATGCTTACCATACATATAATCATATTATACATGAAATACTTGAAATTGATGAATACACTACTAGTCACTTAGATTTTCAAATAATTTGAGAATATGAAACTATCACCCTAAGTATCTCTAGGTAGTCTACACTTTATCAAGACTACTTCGGCACTGGTCACAAAATTTGTGACAGCCAAAACAATCAAGAAATCGAAATACACTAACGAGACGCTAATGAGACACATTTGACATCCGAAAATTTTTGGAAACCCAATTTCAAAAATATCAGTTTTGCAAGCATACAACATCAATGTAACATATTTTTAATCACATTAAAAATAATCCAAGGCAGTGTAATTGAAAAATACACAATTAATCATTCCAAACAAAACAGCTCCAACAACTTTCTCAAAACTACCAAGCTATGTCTTTTTCTTGAAAAACTCATTGAAACAATTTCAATAAATTCTGATAAAATTAAAGAGGTTACAAAATGTTCACAACATGCTCCAGTTATAAAATTAAAGAGGTTACAAAATTTTCAGGATTTATTTCCAACAAAAACTCAACCAACCTCAGCAACAAAGCCAATGTTGAATCTGTGTTCCTCAACACAGTTATTCCCAGCAGCACACAATAAATTCTCAAATAAATAGTAAATCACCTCAAAAACATTTTTCCATTCTCATAGACATTCATAAACATCTTAGAGACAAGTCGGTGGAAGAAAATATGGAAAAAAAATTTCTATAATTTATTCTCGAATTTATGAGCATGCCTATTCAAGGATTGTGCACAAGCACAGCAACCAGAACATTAGGGAATAAATTAGCAAAACCATATCAAATCACATTGATAAATTCTGGTCTTCCACATACATATTCACCAACATCTTTTGAGCACATCTAGGCAAGAAAATTTCGAAAATAATATTTCTATACTGATTTCGAATTTAACATAGTCAACATGCATCATCGTCACAAACAATAGGCAGCTCCAACCTTGTTATGATTTCTTCGTTATATACGACACAAGTGGCTCTGATACCACTGTAGGAAAATCCTGGTGTGTGCATCACATGCACACGGTGTGGAAAACAAAAAAAATTTGTTCCGGGACCTTCCCGAAAGCCAGGATCTATGTGACTATATAACAAAGTCAAACCATAACGACCAAAAGAGACCATCTCTAACGGTATCCACGCAGAGATCGGAGAACCCAACCGAGGCAAACCCTTTGACCCGGGAATAGCTGGAACAAAGGAAAGAGTGCTAGCTCTTACCTTATTCTTGGAGAGCTTGGAATCAACGATGGAGCTTGGAGAAACTTGGAGAAGAAGATGATGAAGATCGATGATGGAGAAGAGATAAAAACCTTTTTTCAAAACCCTTTCTTCTATCTTCTTCAAAACCTACGACCATACACATCTTCTTTCTTTTTACCATATGCCATGTGTCTTTAACTTTTAAAGACTCATTAAATGCTAAAGTGGATGATGCTTCCACGTTAGCCATTATATATATATATATATATATATATAAGTGGATGATGCTTCCACGTTAGCCATTATATATATATATATATATATATATATATATATAATAAAGTAACACATGTCTTCTTCTTCTCCATTCAACGTTGAACATATATATATATATATATATAAATTAGTTAATTAATTAATAAGATATATATATATATAAATCTTGAAGTGGTTCATCCACACTGAGAATTAGGTCTCTAAGGTCGGTATGGAAAAAACACCGAAGACCTATTTCAGCAATATCGATGTCGTGATCTCATCGGGACATATCTCGATCTCATCGGGATCCATTTAATCATATTGCTCTCCATTTATTGGATCTCTGTCCAAAACTATTTTACGAATTCTCTGAATCACTCTTATGCGGGTGACGCATTAGGTTCCCAGTTATGTTGGCCACTTAGATTAACACTTAATCCAAGCAAGTCATGAGCGGTATCTAGCAACACATCATGACCCCCAATTGACCGGAAAGTAATTGGTTTGACGAATGAACCTATATTCATCATGAACCATATCACGAACCTTTCCATAGACAATTACTGTGCAATTCGTCCTTTCACCATGCTATACCCCACTTGGTTATGAGTATGGGCAAAGTGTCAACTCTTACTAGACTGAGCACGTCAAATCTAGTCCAAGTGATATCAGTTCTTGTCCTGGGACTCATTACTTTATATGTCACTGAAGACACTCTTCATGACATACGTACTCCGGCTAGAGATTTCCAAGTAATGACCCTGACAAGAGGCCATGGGTATCATCTTCTGCTATTACAGAAGTGGTGAATGCTCTATTGGCTACTCAATTACCTTCAATACCTCAAGCACTCCAATCACCACCCTATGAGCGACCTCAGAAGGCAACAAGGAATGGAATCAAAGCACGTAATCAAGATTCAAGATATCCTTGAGTACCTCAAGTCTAAGGATACTTGCACCATTGCTATGATGAGATCATCACTGACATTAGAATAGGACATCCATGTGATGATCTCATAGTACGTCATCTAATGTACTTACTACCTCTAGTAAGCATTCACATCTCAACTCTAAACATCTCATATTTACAGTTTCGAGATCCACCGCTGATCAAATCAAGGAGCTTGAAATGTACTAGTCTCTCGAATTACCGATGTCGAGCCAAGAATCCTACGACTAGGGATAATTTAGATATTGATGAATTGCACATGATAGAATCTCAGTAATATGATTACATCATAATTTCCTTCATGCTATGTCATATATCATGGACTTCATTAATTTGCTTATAGATCAATATCAATTCATAAATGATGAACATCAAATTAATGAAATATACCTTTTTTATTTATTCATAAAGTATGTACACAATTTTGTACAAAACGCGCTAAAGGCGATTGCCTTTAAGGCACTACTCTAACAATTATTAATGTAATAAATTCAGAAAAATAAAAAAGGTTACTTTATAAAATTTTCAGACCCAGAAACTGACCCAAAATACTCCGGGGTACCTTTACGAAAAATCTAGAATTTTTGGGATTTTTTCCTTATTTTTTGGAATCATTGTAGCTGATGTCAACAGGCGTCCGTACGGTTAACGTCATCGCACACGTTAATGCACATGGCCAGAGGGCGCGCGTGCGGCCAGACACGCCTCCCATGCGTTTGGCACTTGCCTCCACACACAAATGCGTGGACATTGTGCGCGTATGCCATGCACGCGTTGACACGTATTGCGCATCCGCCAAGCCACATGTCTGTCGTGTGGATGGTCCGGATGGACAAATACGCTGCACGGGCCTGCCGTTCCACGCGAGTCAATGTGCGGTCCACTAGTTGCGCATGCAGACGTCCGTCGCTTCGTGGAGCGATGCGTCGTGCCAAGATTGACGCGTACGACGCACGTGCCATCTCGTACGTGACACTCTGCGTCATTGTAGCGACGTCGGTGACGATCTTCCTCCGCTCCAACGCCGGAAGCGATTCTTAGCATCTCAGGGGCCCGTTTTTCGTTCCATTTAGTCTGTTTTCGACTCATTTTTTGTAGCTAACCTAATGTATACCACTTTTATATAAAAAACTAAAAAACGAATCAAAAACTAAGGAAAACCAAATGAGATGAAAAACTGAAAAACTTTTGTTTCTGGCAATCCGATCACGTAACCGCTCTGATACTACTTGTAATACGTAGAGAGAGCCTTATTACATATCCCGGATCTACATGAAAGAATTAAAAGTGAAGGTAATGCGAAATATCTAGATTTCGGTTCCATCTCTGATTTCGATGTTGATTCTAGGCTCTAAACATCTCCGAATCTCCCGGGACCTTTAATGAAAAGTGTTCACCGACTCACGGACTAGGCCTTTTTACAGTTTCTTCAAATCACGAGCTTCCCTAATGGGTCAGGAATCCGTGTGCTCGTGAATGATTTCTTGAGTAACTGCAAGAGACCTTAACCTTTATATAGCTTCCATATCGAGCTTCCCTATCACAAGGCCGATATATATTCGATCCACACTAATCGGGACTCATTTTTTACCCAAATTTTGACTCATTAATCTAGATCATTTATTGGCCCACTTTATTATCTTTAGCTGGATCAAATTATATAACTTAATCGATAATTTATTTAAAAATCAAAATTGCAATTAATGTTAGTCCAACTTTATGAGACATGGACAAAATTGTCACCTAAAAACAAAAATGTCTTACAATCGTTAGTTTATTCCTACCATATTATAAGCATCTATTTATTCAATTTTTATAGGTGTCATTTATTAGATAAATGAATGGTCGTAAAATAAGATTGGAAAATAATAATGAGAACTAGCAGAGTAACATCACAAGAAATCTTGTGATGAAAGTGCCTGATGAATTTATATGCGAGGCAAAATTTAACATGACAGTTAAATAAAAAATAATATGAAAATCTAATGAAATAATCATCGGTTGGGAGAAGAACTAAGATGAAATGACTTTCTTTCAAATAAGATAAAAATAGTTTACATGTCTACTACTGAAATCTGCAGTATAAAGATACGTTAATCTATAAGTTTTTTAATGTGTGCTTCATAAAATTTCCTTGTCACGAAGTTTACTTCTTTGAGATCGTTGGCTATCTTTATCATTCGACTAGTTTCATACATCTCGACGTAGCGAAGTGCATCTGAACTATTATGTGTCTTTTTATTCCGCGCATGGTATTGGATAAGTAACTCATCTAGTTGATTTTGACGATCATATGTCTCCTTTATGGCATTTTTCAGATATCTTTTATTTCGAAATATTTGGAATTCATATCGGCATTAAAATAACGAAATTACTATATAAATGTGATAATTATTTCACAACTTTATTGAGAAGCAAGAATAAGGCGAAGGTTGGAGTGGCAAAATGCATCACGTAATAAGGAGGAACTATAAAAATGTTGTGTAAAGATAAAGAAAGGGTTTTGTTGACATTATAAATTGAAAATTTAGGATAAAAAAGTAATCGAGAAAAGAATGAGTTCTTGACACGAGCAGTCGTTCTTTGTTTGTTGAAATAGAAGAAGTAACCTTGACTATTCTCTGTCTTTCGGAATGGAGAATGGGATGTATTTATGTTAAACAAGAAGAAGGCAAAAGAAGAGGCAGGAATTGTTTGGTGAAGTTAGAGGAGAAAGGATATAAAGTTTAAATATAGAGTTGTTAGGGGACCATATGGAAGGTGAGACTTGAAGAGTTGCGTGGTATTAAATAAAGTTCGATATTGAAATGATTTTCCTAGAGATAGGCAAAAACATAGCTCATTAACAATTGAAACGTCAATCTATGTTTTGATCTTACATTTGTTTACTGCAATACGTTATTGGTAGTATTTGACATTATTATAGCAGTTAGAAGATTATTCGATATAACGAAAAGACGTCTCGATATCTGCTTTGTAGATTTTGGGGGTTACATGTTTTCGAAGAAGGATTAGTCAATTCGTATACTTCAAGAAGAATTTTGGAATTGGAAAGTGAAATTTAATCAGAGTTGGAAATGACATCAACCGAACTGCTTTAAATAAAGAAGAACAAGAGCAAGCTGAAAGAAGCAAAAATAAGTTGAAGTAGTAAGACGTTGAAAAGCAGACGAAAGAAGAAAAACGGACGGAAGTTCAAAAGTAGACGAAAGCAAAAGCAGTTGTTATACTGGATAGATAATCTAATGAAAAATCTTCAACAAAGCAAACGCACACACGAATAGTAAAGCAGACGTAGATGCAAATAGTAAAACAGACGAAGACGGGTATAACAGACACAGAAGAAGAATCAAGAAGTAGACGCAAGAGTCAGTTGGAGTTAGTTACAGAACTCAACTGATTAACCGTTTCTTTAAAGATTCAAGAAACAAGAATCAAGAAGCAGTTGGAGATGAAGGCAATAAATACAAGTCGAAGTCGAAGATTGCAACTAATGGAAAGATTGTAACAATGTTTATCTTTCTTGTAGTCATTCATAATGTGTTAATCAGTTTTTGGGTAAGACTCTGAAGTGTCCTTGTCTATAAGGTACTTACAGAGGTTGTGTCTGAGATATCCTACGATTTTGGATTGTTGAAGTAGAAATAATGATGAAACAATGACGATGAAAAGCAGAGCGCGTAAAAGACAGGGAAGCTATTAAAAGCGAGCGGAACTTCAAAAATGTATTTGAGTTGAGCAGAGAGGAGTTGAAGCGAGGCAGGCGAAAAAAGACAGAAGTTGAATAGTAAACGAAAGCAAAAGCGGCGGAAGGTGAAAAGCGATTTAAAGAAGAAAAGCGAGCGGAGTTAAAAGGAGACTAAGCAAAAGCAAAGGAACCAAAAGCGAGCGGATGCAAAAGTGGGCGAGAGCAAAAACATTTTATAACTTTTATTTTTAGTAGGTCTTGTGAAAAGAACAAGTTTGTTTTAGTTAAGCATTTTCGTTGGTTTTTTTTTAAAAAGGGAAATACACAAGGTACAACTTGTTTGATTGAAGTCTCTACTTATCGTCTTAAATAACACGGAGCGATATGTCGATTTAACCGAAACCGAGAAGCAGTTACCATATTATGCTATCTAATATTACAATTCTTCAAAGTACAATCTTGATGAACGTATTTACAATCTTCCTATTGAATGAAAAGTAGCTGCTATATGGACTGACACTGACGATAAACAACACGATAAATGTCCTCATATCCAAATCTGCAGTAGGCATTCTTTATTTCCGGCATCCTTTTTGAGATTTGTCTGCCCTTAATGAAGATGCTCGAAGTTTGTGTCACTAAAAAACTGATTAACACATTATGAATGACTACAAGAAAGATCAAGATTGGTACAATCTTCCTATTGGATCACAAGGACACTGACGACCGACGTGGAGAATGATAGACATGATAAATCTCGTCATATCCAAGTCTCCACTACGTCTTCTTTATTTGAGCTATCCTTTTTCAGGACGGCAACATGATAAATCTCCTTATATCCAAGTCTGGTGTACGCCAAGAGTTGGTGAACACTGATATTTTTTCGACAGCAACAAAAGTCGACAGCAACAACCGCGAAACTCCAAAAACATCTATACAGACAAAAAAAAAGCTTAAAGAAGATTTACAAGTAACAGAGGAATAAACGTAACAGGAAGCAAAAACTAAGAGCAACTGGACCTGGAGTTGGTGAACAATGACACTGTTTCGACAGCAACAACAGCTACGACAACTACAACGAAAAAATGCTAAAAGAAGATTAACAACTAACATAGGAAACCGCTGTGATACTCTTTCGACACGAACAACAACTACGACAAGCACCCGCACTGTCAGACAGAAGATACAAGAGAAGGTGAGGCAATGAGCAAGAAGACACTATATAAGCAGTCACAAAGGCATGCATTGTGGGGCCACGTGCGTGGTCACCTGACAAAATATTGCATCAAAAGATTGGGTCAGGAGATTGTGAGTATAGAGAAAAACGAGACAACATGAATGACAATATGAATGAATGAAAAGATATAAGTAGTCACAAGGACATGCATTGCGCGACGCCGCCGCCTGACAAAATATTGCATCAGAAGATTGGGTCAGAAGATTGCGTGTATATCGTGCGATGACACAAGATAAACTATTGCATCAGAAGATTGGGTCAGAAAATTCGCGTAATAAAAAATTAAAGTTTAAGATTTGCATTGTATTAAATGAGGGGCAGTACTGGAAGATGATAGAGTGAAACAGAAACGATTTGCCTTGAGATACGTTAAAAATAGTTATCATGTGTAGAGAGAAAAATCTGCGATGAAATGTTATTATGATTATATATGTAGATATCCTAAGAAATATATCTATTAGTGATTCGTGTTTCTCATTTTTTCGCCAAGGTGTTGAAGATTTTTCATTAGATTATCACAAGAAATATATATATTAGTGATTCAGTATTATTTAATATCGTAATGTAAATAGTATTATTCCTATTAGGTATAATAAAATTTTCGTTTATATTAATAAAATAAATATGCAATGAACCGTTATTATGATTATATAAAAATATGAATATATGAATGAAGTTGAATAATAATATTGAATTTCATAATCATGATAAAAATATTTAGTCGATATTGCAAATGAGAATAAATATATGAATGAAGTTTAAAAATAATCACGATATTGCAAATAACAATAACATTAGAAGGTGATGAACCATCTGTTAAGTCAAAATGACTTCACATTTATGATTTTGATTAAGAACAAATACTCGGAGAAAAAGCAGATGAGAAAGAAAGATAGACGGAGAAAGAAAAACAGACTAAGTAGAAAAACAGATGGATAACAAAAAATAGATGAAGTAGAAAAACAGACGGAGAATAAAAAACAGACGAAGTAGAAAAACAGACGGAGAAAGAAAAAAAACAGACGAAGTAGAAAAGCAGACGGAAGCCAAAAACAGACGCATATGTTACTACAATTCCATTTGAAGAATGCTGGGAGAAGGATGATCGATCCACATTACCCTTTGACTTGCAAACAGAAGTAAATCATCTCGAGAAGGCGAAGGACAATAAGCCTTGGCGGAAAGAAATATGGAGAGGTGTATGTTAAGCAACCTCCTGCTTTTGAGGATGTTAGGAATCGAGATCATGTCTATAGACTTCATAAAGCGTGATATGGTTTAAAGCAAGCTCCTAGAGCTTGGTATGATCGTCTTAGTACTAGAGCTTGGTATGATGGTCTTAGTACTTTAATCTTAGAGAGTGGTTTCAGAAGAGGTCAAGTTGATAAGACGTTGTTTAGGAAGAATTGTAAGAATGATTTTATTTTAGTACAAATTTACCTAGATGATATTATATTCGGTGTTACCAGAAAAAAGTTGTGCATCAATTTTGAAAGCTTGATGAAAGATAAGTTTGAGATGAGTATGATGGGTGTCATGTCTCTTTTAAACATATTTCAAAGTTAGCAAAACGTGATTTGAAGTGAACACTTGAGCTAAAGTAACGACAAAACTAACGGCGTCAGAAACAGTGAGCTACAGCTGGTAACTTCTCTCACAAGAAAGTTGTGGAGGGAAAGTCTGATAATCTCGAGGATTTTAATGACTCTAGAACACACCGCACTATATCTCTACAAGTAACCTAAAAGCAAAATCATTACGGTTATTCTCATCTCCAGAAGGTTCATTTTGCTTTCCCAATTCTCTCAAACATCCAACCCTAAAAAGCTTACCAAAGTCAGTTTTTCGTTCTGAAACAATGGAGGCAGCCATGATATTCGAAAGACATGTGGATTTCAAGTCATTGAGGAATGATGATATGGATGTGAAACCAGAGATTGTAAGAGCTGGTTGGAGGAACTTCTTTGAGGTACGAGAACCAGTATACACAAATGAGGTTTTCGATTTTTGGAAGAATGCTCAGCTAGTAGACAACACTGTAGTATCATCAGTAGATGGTATATCCGTTGTTGTGACTAAGGAGTTAATAAAGAAGGTGACCGATTATGCATCCGGTTGGTGAGACCCTCTACCAAGGCGGATGGATGTCCCAAGTCGGTATGAGAGAGGAAGATGTCAGAAGACAATTATATGGAGCCAATGATCCATGGGAGAGGAAGACCTCTAGTTTGGTTCCGAAGGCGAGGATTCTCCATGCAATTCTGTTTAATTGCATTTTACCCAGAGTAGGTTCAAGGCATTTGGTGACTACATTGGATGAACAATGCTTGTTTCACCTGCTAAATCGCAATCCCATCGACTTATACTTCTTAATCTTTCACTACATGATTAAGGGGATGAAGGATACAAATAGTTATCCTTACGGTATATTGCTTACAAGGATTTTTAAGGAATCCGGAGTCTTCCTATATCAAGGACATAGAAGGATTGTACCTGTGAAGAGTAAGATTGATTCAATCATATTACGGCGAATGGGTCTAAGGACTGTAATCAAAGAAGAAGCCGACTCTTCAAGGAGAACTAGGACTGAGGGGGAGCGTGTTTTGAAGATGACTCCTGCTTCAAGTTCTCGACCTGAAGTGAGTACGAGATCTCCTGCGGATGAATTAAGAAGAATGATTAGAAGACCGCTAATAAAACAGGCGAGTCCTGGAATCAAAGCAAGTCAATCCCGGAGGACAGAAGAAGGTGCGCCAAAAAGACAAGGAGAAAGTCTTTTAAGTGAAATTACAAAAAAGGCAAAGAGATCACCGAAGATTCGGACTCTAACGCAACAAGAAGAAAAAAATGCCAGAGACCAGAGTCGGGAACAATCCTCTCAATCTCGTGAACCCAGAGCAACAAGATTTTTAGTCTCTATTCTGGAAGAGGATACAGCCAGAAAAGCCAAAGAGACTGAGAAGAAAAGAAAATCAGAATCTGAGACAGGAAAATATCAAGTGCAGAAATCTTCAAGACTGACTGAAGCAGAAGAAAAGACTAAGAAGATTAGTGGGAAGAAGACCGTGTCAACTGCTGGGGAAGTTAGTCGAGAGAAAGAAAACGTTGATGCTGCTTAAATAGAAAAAGAAACTGAGTAGAGCACAGTTTAGGAAACCCCCATTGCTCAACAGGAGGAACCAGTGGAGCAAAGCCTGGTTCAGGAGAATCCTAGTGAAGCACAACCAGAGGCAATGGCGGAATCAGACTCGCATAGTCATGAATCTTGTCTGATGGTATACAACTATGATAGGTTTTTGAGAAAACAGAGGCTGAAGATCATAATGGTGGAAGTTGTTACCAGAAGGAGAACTGCTATTGCAATCTGTTGTCAACCAGTAAAGAAGATAATGGCTGTGGTACGACCTATGTTGATTAATAGTAACACATGGGAATTACTAAAAGAAGATGAAAAGATCTTCTACGATGCTTTAAGGGATGCTGTTACTAAGCCATACCCTTCAAAACGTCCCTGCAAACCGTGTATTATTTTTCCGATCACTGAAAACACGAAAATAAAGGTTGCACCAGATATCCAACCAAGATATCCTCTGGATTTGACTAAAGGGAAGTCAAAATTATTTCCTGAGGAAGAAGCTAGTGATGATCTGTGCGCAGATCAAATAGCAGAAGAAGTGCGAAAAATTGATCAGGCATGCGCTTCTACACAGAATAAAGATGAAGCGAGTTGCAGCTATACTGACAAGAAGGAAGACTTTCCAGTGGAGGGAAGAGTAATAACAGGGACATTTATTGAGTTCCTTGTTCAGACAGTTCTGCGTATTAGACCTCTATCTAATACACTGTCTATTCAAGTAGATGGATTACCCCTATAAGGAAGACAGTTGCTGATGCTGCCTGCTCCATTTGACTTAGATCTTCCTGAAGCTGAAATGTTTATTCGTCCACCAATGATCGAGATAAATGAAGAATACATTTCGACCTCAGATGCTTATACTACTTCAATCGATCCTCCTCCCTCAGCAGATGTTGATCAAGCCTCCTCGTCGATTGACCCACCAGATGAACTCAGCAGATTACGTGGTGAAGTCAATGGGATCAAGGAGACGATGAATGATCTGAAGAAGATGATGATAGAACTGCTAAAGAGCCACCATCGTTAATCATTTTTTATTATAACAAATAGGGGGAGAATAAGAGCAGAAAAGAAGAGAATGAACAAGGGGAGAAGAGAATGAGCAGAAAAGAAGAGGGTGTTCAGAAAAGAAGGTGTGACTGAAGCAGACGAAGAAAGGAAGAAGTCAAAGATGAAGTTCTGAAGATAAGGTTTTGTTTTCTTCAAAACTTTGTAATTTTGTTTTCTTTTGTATATAATTTGTTATCATCAAAAAGGGGGAGATTGTTAAGTACAAATGACTTTACTTAGATATGATTTTGATGAATAACAAAAAGAACAAACAAAAAAGAACACAGACGAAGTCAAGCAAACGCAGAGACAAAGCAGACGTAGACGCTAAACAAAACAGACGCAGACGCTAAGCAACGCAAACGCAGACACAAAACAGACGCTAAGCAAAGCAGACGTAGACTCAAATAGTAAAGCAGAATTTATGCAGAGTCATCACCATTAATCATTTTTTATTATAACAAATAGGGGGAGTAGAAGAAACTGGAGAAGAATATGGGAGAAGTAGATGTAACCATTATGTCAGACGGGGAGCACAAAGGATGATTAATGAAGATAAGAAGAGGAAGATCAAACTGGGACACAGAGGCAGATGAAGACGAAGAAAATATGAAGTTCACGTTTTCTTATTGTATTTTATATTTTTTGTTTTTCTTGTATAATTTGTTATCATCAAAATGGAGGAGATTGTTAAGTCAAATGACTTAACATAAATGAAATAGACAAAGTCAGAAAAATAGACGGAGTTGAAAAATAGACGAAGTTGAAAAAATAGATGAAGTCAGAAAAGCAGACGAAGTTGAAAAGTAGACGAAGTCAGAAAAGCAGACGAAATATGCGAAGAGATACAAACACAGACGCAGTTGGCAACACAGACGAAGTTTAATGCTTATTGTTCCTGATGTTAAAGATGTGTACACTCCTTTGCAAATTGATGTCATTGTTCCCCTTTTTGAGGTTAGGAATAAAAAATCGGTCTTCTTTAATTGATTCTACGTATACAATCAAGTTATTTGAATGAGCATTGATGTTTGAGTTACCAGTTTTATATTTTTGTGGATTCAGTGTCGGGAGCACCTTGAACTATTATTGGACACCATTCCAACTATGTTTCAGAATGGTAAAACAGCTGAATAAGCCTTTGGTGCTACAATTAAGTTATATGCGAAGTTGACAACACAGACGAAGTTTACAACACAGATGAAGTTGACAACATAGACGAAGTTGACAACACAGACGAAGTTAACAGCATAGACGAAGCTAACAACACAAATGAAGTTGACAAAGCAGACGGAAGCACATGCAAGAATCTGTTTGAGTTAGCTACAGACCTCAACTGAATAACTGTTTCTTTCAAGATTTAAGAAGAAAGAATCAAGAAGCAGTTAGAGACGAAAGTTATAAGTACAAGTCGAAAGTTATGAGAATCTGGGTTTTTTCCTATTACGACGAGTATCTGTAGTAGATTGTGCGTCTGATTGTGGCGTACATTCGTTGCTGCTGATCGGCTTATCCATTTATGACGGCAAGTGGTATTCAACATCGGAGAATCTTTTTTCGAGACATTGTTTAGCTGATGAAGAAGATTTAGGATTTTTTTTTCTAAAAATATCAGAAATCAATATATATTAAGCAAGCGATATAAGGGGAGATGAATTTAAACTAAATGGCACATACACAAAGAATTAAAGATGATGTTATAGATAAAATCAAGATGAAGTAAGAATAAAAAGCACCTAAGAGGGGTGAAAGTGAAGTCTGTTGTAGTTCATGAGCATCAAATTTTTGGCAGTAAACAACAGTAAATCGTTGCACCCCATCTGAAGATCGAGTGTTTGTTGGCTTCACGTGGAGAAGAAAGGTATCGCTTTTCAATTGTGCGTACAGTTTCTCCAAGGGGAGATCTATGTTCTTATAACGGAAAACAAAAAATGTCCATTGTCAGTGGAATAAGTAGATGAAGATATTATGGGCTGATTAAACTGGAAATGTAGATGAAAGAACGAAGGAAAAATGTAACCTCATTGTAATATTTCATAGCTTCAACGGCGGTTAAGTTTAATAGTTTCTCAATGAGGACTTGAAAATGGAAGCCGTAATAGTTCGGTTTAAATCGGTCAAATCCATGTCATATCGGCATCTCATTCAATAAAGTAAGAATAGTCAAAAAGGAGGAGCGTGGGCAAAAAAGTAGTGCAGGTGACATGGAAGTAAAAAAGTGATGCGAAAATTATGGAATGGACACGGAAGGAATAAGCAAGAAATGGAAGATTGCAAATAGAAGGCGAAACTTTGGCTCTGCTTTGTCTGTTTTCTCTGAGAATTACAAGTGAAGAGAACTCCAGATGCGTTGTTGTAGACCGAAGCATTTGTTGCATCCCATATACCAAAATTTTGCAAAATGTCTTTGAAAGGAAATTTTGGCTTCAATCCATGATATCTACGGAAGAGTCGATAAGAATGTTCAGAGGAAGAAGTTTCAAATTCAATATGTCACTAGAATATGTAGATGCAATTACCTTGGGGGTAGAATCTAGAGACATGATCTTGGTGATATTCTGGTGAGATCCAGAAGATATACGAGGATTATATCTAAAGTAAGATTTTCCACTGACGAGGTTTTTGATGTGGCTGTTATTTCGTTGTGCCCTGTAACATAATAATTATATAGGTGACAAAATAAAGAAATTTTAAAATTCGTATATAATTTGTAACAAAATGTTAGAAAGGTTGTACTTAACATAATGGATTACCAATTTTTGAGATCGGCAACCTCTTGTATGGGTGGGTCAACGAGGATGGCTGAGTCAAACCACGTTGACAATGCAACAGCTAACATTTGAAAATAATTTTTTGAGATAGAATGAAAAGGGACAGAGTAAGATGTGTTATTATGAGGAAGGAAAAAATACTGTTAAAGAAATTGACTTTGAGCTTTGTGCAAATAATAACTGGATGAGAGTGAAGTGATTCCATAATCTTCTAGCCCTCGTTGTCAACAAAACAATTCCAAAGCGATAGTATGACTATTTGTTGCCTAAAAAAAATAAGAGATTACGAGAAGATGTTAAATTTGTTTATCTCTGACGCAAAATACTAACAAAGATACAGAGTGAGAATTACTCTTTATTCATGATAACAAATTTTTGGACAGTTGAAGCTTTTCCGTCTGTCATGACATCTTTTTTTTCCAACACTTCAACGACGACGGCTAAAATATCTATCACGTGTTAAAGATTAATGTAATCACCAACGGAAAAGTTTTTGTAAGATTGTATGAACAAATGTATTAAGCATCTAACCAACAGATTTTTGCTTGTCGTCCAGATAATCCATAAGACTTTGGAAAGGTGTGAAGTTGAAAATCAAAGGGATGATTGCATCGTCTTGTCTAACAGGTTCGATGACCGTGCGACTTGTGATCCACTGTATCTTCAAATTTTTAGTTTGATACTGAGGGGGAATTGATTTGACAATTGCATTAGAAATGATATATTCCTGACACGGCTGTAAGATGTCCCCAATTCTTTGGATATCATTGTTGAATATGATACCCTCAACTTGCGAACCCTGTTAATTATGAAGGAATTATCGATAGGTAAGTTGATAAAATGTAAAAGGACGATAGTGTAATTGATATACCTCAGAATAGCAGAAGACAAACTTTTGTCTTTTAGTCGGTGAATTAACCGAAGCAACGACCTGTTGTTTTTCTTGGACCATCACTTGACAAGACCATGATTGCACTCCAGGGAAAATATTCTTCATCAATAAACGATTATCCATGCTGAAAGAAAATGTTGGATGGTCAAGCCAAGACAAATAATTATGCGTATAAAATCGAATTATGTGAACTGAGAAAACAAACAGATAATATACCTCAGAGGAAATTTGACGTTTTATAATTTGACTAATTGAAAAATTTCATGAAAAACAATATTCCTTGTCTTTTTTTCGAAGTCTGAAGATTCAAAAGTTCCAGGAATAATAAGAACTTTAACTGATTCAGGAGTTCGCGCCCTTGACAGAGCTACATATAACTGTCCGTGCGAGAATACAGGTTGACGGAGATAAATTCCAACATGATCAAGTGTTTGACCTTGGATTTGTTTATAGTCATTGCAAAACACAGACGAATTGGAAATTGTGTTCTGATGAAAGGAATTCCATTTTTTTCGTTCTCCGGAGATTGCAAGGGAATCTTAGGTATAAAAATGATTTTTCCTTTGTGATGTCCAAAAACAATTTCAGCTGAAATTGTATGATCTTTTAGTTGTCTGCATATCAACCTTGTTCCATTGCATAATCCTTCCGTTGGATTTAAATTTCTCATAAGCATAATTGGAGAGCCTTCTTTCAGCAAAAGCTTATGAGGAGGTAGGCCTTTAGGGTTCAAAAAATCGAGAAAATCTTGATAATCAGCTTGATGTCTGCGATCAACCGTCTTGTCAAAACTCACATATGAATGCAAATCTCCTGTTAATTTTTGAATCATGATGTCATTAATCTCATCAACACAACTATTTGTTGGACATAGCACGATCTCATTTATCATCGACACGGCCTGGGATGAATATAAGTTTAGGTCAAGGAAGACGTTTTCCAATAACCTAGTGAGGATAATTGTATATTAGCAAAGTATAATCATAATGGGAAAAAAAGGTTAGTATGTCGTTTAATGAAAAAAGAAGTGACCTCTTAACAGATTGATCCTTGTTGTCGTAAGGAATAATTAGTTTATTTGGTAAACATATTTGATCTTGTTCATCCATTGGTTCAGCGCCTTCTCCAACCCGCAATAAGAAATCACAAAAATTTGGATTTGAGATAGCTCTCATATTTGTCATTAAACACAATTTAGAGATGTGGCGTCAGAAATGTGAATTTAGAAGACTTGAATCAATGAGTTGTTGTTTCGTTGCTTGGTGAATAACTGGCAATGTTTGGCAAAAGTCGCCACCAAATACAACAATTTTACCTCCAAAAGGCTAATCAGAGTTCATTATATCTTGAAGTAAGCTGTGAAATGCTTCGATGGCTTCTCGTTTTTCCATGGAAGCCTTATCCCATAAAATAAGGCTGGATTCAAATATCAATTTTGCAACACTGCTCTGTTTGCTCAACTGACAAACTTTTTGCTTTGATAAATCAAGCGAGATTTTAAATCTTGAGTGAGCTGTCCTACCGCCTGGAAGAATTGACGCAGCAATGCCTGATGTCGCGACTGCGATTGCAATATGTCCTTGTGATCGTAAATTTGCAAGAAGAGCTCGATATAAGAAAGTTTTACCTGTTCCCCCGGGACCATCGATAAAATAACTTGCAGTCGTTGAAGTGAGAACTGAATTCATTATTAAATCAAATATGTGCTTTTGTTGGCTGTTTAGTTTTGATTGTAATAAGAGGTCTTGTTCATCAATCTCTATATTCATCTCACTTTCTACCTCCTTAGTCTGCTTCTTTGGCGGTGTCGATCTGAAATTCATGTTCAGTGAAATGATAATCAGCTAAGCTTTTTCCCATTTGTTCCAGAGATTTATTGATATCTTGAAGAGCCATTTTTGTAATATCATCAGATGTATACGTATTAGAGGAAGAATAAGCATATAGGTAGTTAGAGCAGAGGTGGTCTGTGAAAGTTTCCCAGAGTTCCCTAGAATTTGCCGGTGAACAATAGAACAAGAGTGTAGCAAATAACAATCTGAGGGATGTTGGCATTTGAAATATGACAACTTCGTCAAGTGTTTGTTGTATGTAAGAGTCAGATGCTAGCAATCCTAATTGCAGTGCAGCATCCTTGAAACAGTTAAGCTTTTCACCATCAACAGTGATTGAACTCAAGTTTATCATATAAATTGGCTACACTTTTATGGCTTTTAATGTACTTTTTGACTCTTGATTCATGATTTTGTGCTTAAATTAGTCCCTTGCGGTGAGCTTATGCTTTATGCAATTTGTTAGTAAAATTGTGCAAATTGACATTGATTGCATTATAATTTTCTAAGGACAATTGATCTGCAAATTGTTATTTTATATTACAGGAGAAAAAGGGTCAAAAGGATGAGAAAGTCAATGATGCATGGCGAATCACTCCGCATCGGAAGAACGCTTCGTCATGACGAACAATTCTAGACATTTGGGCTGAACGGACCCTCCATTCGTCGTGGCTAATTAATGGTATTTAATTTATTCGCATGACGAGTGACTAAATTCATTCGCCGCAAACGAACTACTGACTATTCGCCAAACAAATGTCGGGTAACCCGACCCAAAATAGAAATTTTGTCTCCTTGTGTGACCCGCCCACGACTCCATCCTTTAAATATTGCGAATTAGGTTATCGGAGGGGCTTCGACTTATGAGAGAAAAACATGAGAGAGACAGACGAGAGAAGAGAGGAGAGAGGGACGGCGTAGAGAGAAAAAAGAGAGGCGGTGGTCGTCGCCGCCTGTGGTTCCCCGGGGTTCCCAGGAAGTCGTTTTAGTTGTTTTCTTTTGGTTGTTTTCGCAGTGTCTTCCGCCGTGAGCAGTTATGGTTCGCCGTGAGTTGCGGTGTTCCCAGTTGTGATGTGTGGTTAGGCATTCTTCTCCTCTTGACGATGCAAATGATGGTTGGAGTTCACCGAGCACTAAAGGGAGTAGCAATCTATAGTTTGCTATGATTTATGAATATGCCTTGGTCGAGGGTTTATAGATTGTAGTGATACTATTGATTAAAGCTCAAGTAAATGTTTGGACGTTTGTTGTGTTGTTTGGATTACTAGTTTACATTGTCACGTTTTAACTACATTGTTGTGAGCAGTAGAGTTGGGGTTTATTACTTTGTAGTTAGATTTTCTTGATTATAGTTTAATTAAGCGGTGAACGGTGTAATATGTTATGGATTTGTTTATGTAGAACTGTGCTTAAATATATGAAGTCTCATATATGTTCACTTGTGATTTTGTTAATTCTCTTTTATCGCCTAGTTGTGTTAGATATTGAGTTGATCTAGATTGCATTTGACCACTTGCATTAACATGTCCATTGCATTCACTAAGGTTTTAACAAGTTTTAATTAATCGAGTTGATTAATTAATTCATTGGACTTAACGAGTTGTTAAGGTTGAGCTTTGAAAACTTAGTGATTTCTAGTCACGCCCACACTAAGATGTTTTAACAAGGTTTTAAGCAATGGAGTTCATTGATTAAAACCTTGGACTTCGAGTTCCTTTAAGGTTTTAGGTGTTTTTGATTAATGGAGTCGAGAGTGACAGAGTCCATTAATCAAGACCTGGACTTAAAGTGAGTCCTTTAAGGTTTTCCATTCAAACTTAGTGATTTCTAATCTGTCCGACTAAGATGCACTCAGCGGGATCTCGAGCAATGGAGTTCATTGATCAAGATCTCAGACTTAAAGAGTCCTCTAATGTTACGAGGCTCAAGAGCACTCAATGGGGTCTAGAGAGATGGAGTCATGAGTGTGCGAGATTCCATTAATCGAAACCACGAACTTAGAGATAGCCCTTTAAGGTTTACTATTCACACTTAGTTTTGAACTGTGATAGCCAAAATTTATTTTCAAGAGGATTCTATCTTTTGTTTTACTCTTTTTATTTTCTATTTCCAAAAAACCAAAAATACCTTTTTTTTGCATACATTTTAGTTTATTAATGTTTTTAAAATCAAAACCCCCTTTTTCCTTGCTAATTTCACTTGCATTGAATGACATATAGGCTAGCTTAGGTCCATTTCATTAGGTTCCTTTGAGAGACGACCCGAGGTTGCATCCTATGCTGCAATCCTTGGTATAAATTATTTTATTTGACCGGTTTCCAAGGATCGATTCTAGGATCGAACGACGAGCCGCCGATCAAACAGTTAACAAGTTGTCAAACGATGTTGGTCCTCTAACATTTGCGAGCAATAATCTCAAGTAATACCTTTCTCCTTCTCGAGGGTCAACAATAACTAATCGTCCTATGACTTTTCTCCGCTTTCTTTCTGACCACGTCCTTATTTTTTGATTCCAAACAAAATGTTGGGGGAAATCCGCATCTGACGACATTTCATTTCGCACCCTTTTGATTTGTTGAATTGGTCTAAAAATTCGTCGGCATTGTTTTGAGAAGTCAATATTCCTCGATAAATAAGACAAATTTGCATCTTTGCGAAGAAGCAGATTGTTGATCCGGAAGGTGAACTTGGAGTATATAGATGGATGGATTAATCTACAAAGTGAATTCATATATGCGCCATAAAGCTTCGGGGGGTGAAATCCAACGGCCTTCTTGGAAATTAGTGATTTCGTCAATATTAGATCTGGTTTCTTGGTCGTTGACCCTAAAGTTCACAAGGTCGTGGCCCTTAAATACATATTTGTATAAATATTTAACAACTTCACAGTGGAACGTATTTCAACATTAATGTGGCAGTCAAGCAACATCAGAAGGTACGGGTTATGAGGAACCGCGCATCTATTATCAACCTCGTGTCTGGATATTTTAACTTTTCTTCCATTATCTCTATGTCTATAGCACGGATAACTGTCTTCGCTATGGACAGTGAAAGGACTAAAATCCTTGGGGTAATGACTTTTGCATACACCATTTCTCATGCAAGGGCACTGTTTGTTCATAAAACCACAAGGACCGTGGATCAAGTGCTTAATGACAAGATAATATAATCTGGAATTGTGATCAGGATCAGGTATTTCAGCTGATATGATTTGATCATAAGAATCTGGATTCAACAACTTAAATTGTAGTTGAAGTATTAGAAGCAAGTGAGCATGAGGGAATCCACGCTTTTGAAATTCAATTACGTAAACAAATGCGACAACATCTCCGAATATTCCTTTTTTGATCAACTCATTTTTTAGAATTTCAAATTTCGACCTGAACACTCTGGACAATAAATCTGGTCTATCTTGTGCTTTTTCGTGGAATTTAAGATTCTCTTGTATTTCCTTCCACATAGGGTTGCAAGTCATAGTGAGAAAAATATCTGGTTTGCCATATTTTTACACTAGAGCCATTGCATCCAGATAACGCCGTTTCATGTCCCTTGGGCTGCCGATAAATGAAGTTGGGAGGACAACTCGCCGACCAATTGTAGAAGCTTCAGTTTGACCAATATTAACGTTATCTAAAACACCCTGCAAAATTTCTGGTCGTATTTCGTTCTGTTTTTTCCTATGGAATTCAAGCCGTGATGTTTCAATCTTTATATAAGAACCAACAACGAATTGTTGTAGTAGTCTTAAGCTGTGGATAAGCATGGATTCATCATAACTTCTCATTTGAAGTCGATAACAATAATACTCTCTGGCAGATACTACGCCATATTTGGAGTTCGCTTCTTGAGTAATTAGTAATAGTAAGAAAAAAATGATAAATTAGTTTTGCCCTATTAGACAATATTTGGGAAACAAGGGAATAAGCACACAACTAACCTATGTTTTCGAGAGCAAATAATTCAGCTGCTTCAGTAAAAGTGCATAAAGGAGCACCGCTTGTTTGATCAGAACCATTGGTGATGTTTGTTTGTGAATTTAACCGCTTAATGCGAGGATGCCATCCTGATTCACCCCATGGAAACAAAAGTGGGTATTGAAGCGGGTCGTAGCATGCATAATAAGATTGAATTCTATAGCTCGGGCCTGAGTGACTGTAGACTTGGATACGAGGAGATTTATCATGCTGTTCATCATCAGTTTCAGTCCATATAGCAGCTACTTGTGATGCAGCAGGAAGATTGTAAACGAGCTGATCAAGACCCAGATAACATCTCAAAACAATCTCGTGATTTTCAAGGGAAGGAATATCTTTAAGAAGACGAAAGAACCTAGCATAAGGGTTTTCTTCAAGAATTGTCATAATCAGCTTCAATGTACTTTCATGAAGTTTATCAAAACTCTTGACCCTTTGTTGTAGTTCTTCATCGGTATCAAAGAAATAAAGTTGGATTCCAGATAGTTTATTGCTTGTCGGCACTAAACTGTCAAGGAAATGGTAAACTTGTCCTTTAACACGGAATGTATAAACTCCCATTGTGTTTTTTGTCAGGTCACGATCATATCTGGCTCCATAGGAAGTGAAAGCTACATTGTTATTGTATGTACGAACATTCTTTCTGAAATGTTCAGATTCTTCATCGTTATTTAGAAACAAAGACTTTAAAGCATAAGGCATTTGAGGAGCAACAATAGAAATTTGTCCGGACGAGCAACAAAACGATGGAGGTTCAAGGTAAAATCGTTTTGCGTTACAATATTGACAATCTGGAATAGAAGGGAGTTGTTCAGGTTCAACTGGTAAATTCTGCAAGGATGTTAATGTTGAAGGAAATGTGGGATGATTTATCCCTTGAAACGTATAAAAAGGACATTATCATTATGAGGACTAGTTAGGTTGGAAATAGTTTCAATATAGTGTAAAAAAGGTACATTCATTTATGTGATCAGCATGGATATCAATACATCGGTCACGTATTTGATGCTAAGAGGGTTCATGACTTGGAAGTTGACTGGTGGAAGGTTCGATATTAATGAAAGAATCCTTCTGTTGAGGAGTAATTCTTTGCTGAAGTCTAGATGAAGTGGAAGTTGTGTTTTTGCAGCTCGATTTTCTACGCCGTCGCAACAATTCTTGTTTTTTTTCATTTCGCATTTCAAAGATATTTTGACGTCTTTTAGCATTTCTATCCATATGTAAATACCGAGGAATCGATACAATATGAACGTCTTTGATCTATCCATTCATGATGTTGGTAAAATGAATTGTCACATATATATATACAGGCCTACATACATTGATATATATATGTGATATATATATCTACATAGCTATATCGATATATATATAGAAACAATCAAATTGAATGTATATTATAAATCGTATCACAATAAACATGTAAAAAAAACATTTTGTTTATGATCTAACAAACAATATGTCGAACAAACATGATTATAAACCATTTAAATAACTATAGCAGAATTTATAAAAAAAATTATTTCATTTAACTACACATACCTTACTACACGAAGATTGCAGCAGAGAATAAGCAGGGGACCTATAAAAAATGGAGTATACATGCAGTCAAAACGTAGAAAGGAGAATATGGTTTATTCAGGTTAATAAATAACAATAGCTGAATTTTTACAATAAATTTATTTAACCTAAGCATATATACCTTAGTACTCCAAGAATGCAGCAGAGAATAAGCATGGGACCTTACAAAAATGGAGTATAAATGCAGCCAGAATCTAGAACGGAGAATTCGATAACTAAAAGAAGAGGGTAGTTGAGAGAAGTAAAGTTTGGGTGGAGAAAATGTTTCAGCGGTTGGGGTAGATTTGCTTTAAGGGTTAAGACAGGAGAATATGTAAGAAGTTAGAATATAAAGGTGTCAGTGGAGTGCGTGCGAGAGATCAAATTTTGTTGTAAGTTATTTTGATGCCAAAGAAATGGCCCTTGAATGATTGATTGATAAACGGATGCAAAAAGGCAAGCTTCGGAAGAAGAGGAAATGATTGTAGAAGGTGAACTTGTCAGGAAGAAGAGTAAAGGCAAACAATGATAGTAATTTCCGAAGAAGAGAAAATAATTGTAGAAGGTCAACCTATCTGGAGTAGCACGTGTATAATAATTTTATCACTTATGAATTGAAACGTCGATCTCTACTCTGGTGCTCTTCTTCTCTAATTATGTTCATGTTTGCTTACTTCTTCAATACGTTTTTGCAGAGTCGACATTATTATACGGTTAGAAGATTATTCCATACAAGAAAAACAGTGCGAATGTCCGGTTCATACATTTTGGGGTTAAGCGTGTCTTTCCTCGCCACAAGTAAAAATTATGACGGTCTCACCTATGAATCAAAACGTCAATCTACATTACGGTGTTTACTTACGCAATACGCTATTGGCGGTGTTTGACATTATACCTATTAATTGAAGCGTCAAACTACCCGATGTAAGAAATCATGCGATTAAAAGGAGGAGATTGTTAAGTCAAAACGACTTTACATAAATGATTTTGATGAAGTACAAATAATGATGAAAAGGAGACGATGAAAGAAGAAGGAAGTTGAAAAGCAAACGAAGTTGAAAAGAGATGGAAGCAAAAGCGGAGGCGGAAGCAAAAGGCATTTAAAGAAAAAGGCATTTAAAGTTGTGCAAAAGTAGAGGGAGTAGTAAGCGACGAAAGAAAACCACGTGTGAATTAAGAATCGGTTTGAGTTAGTTACAAAACTCAATTGAATAACCGGTTCTTTCAGATTCAAGCAATCTACATTCGGTCGTCTTCTTCTTGCGAAAAATGTAAAATAATTGTAGAAGGTCAACTTTGTCAGAGTAGCACGCGAGAAATCTATCACTATGAATTGAAACGTCAATCTCTATTCTGGTCCTCTTCTTCTCTTTGCACTCCTCATGTTTGCTTACTTCTGGAATACGTTATTGGCATTTAGCAGGAATCGACATTATCATAGCAGTTAGAAGATTATTGGATACAAGAAAAAAAGATGTGAAAGTGATTCATAAATTTTGAGGGTTAGCGTGTCTTTCCTTGCCACAAATAAATAATTATGACGGTGTCCAGAAGTCTATCACGTATGAATTGAAACGTCAATCTCTGTTCTGGTCTACTTCTGCAATACGCTATTGACAGTGTTTGACATTATTATAGCGGCTAGAAGATTGTACCTATTAATTGAAAACTCAATCTACGTGACAGAAAAAATCTACGCAGTTAAAAAGGACGAGATTGTTAAGTCAAAACGACTCGACATCAATGATTTTGATGAAGTACAAATAATGATGAAAAAGTAGACGATGAAAAATAAATGAAGAAAAACAGACGGAACCTATTGAAAAGCATGTTAAATCAAAATGACTTGACATATATGATTTTAATGAATAACTGACGAACAAAAACAGACGAAGTACAAAAACAGACCAAATAGAAAAACAGACGGAGAATGCGAAAGCATAAATAATATGTTGACTTCGACTCTTATTTATAACCTTCGTGTTCAACTGTTTCTTCAATCGTGCTTCTTGAACCTTGAAACAAACAGTTATTTAGTTAAGTTCTGTCTTTTGTTTTTGCTTCCATTTGCTTTTGCTTTAAATCGCTTTTCAACTTCGTCTGCTTTTTCTTCTTTAAATCTACTTGTCACATTTCGTCTGCTTTTCAAGTTCACGTAAATATGAATTTATTGTCCTAAAAATATTGGCCTTTGGTTTTGATTTTATGATATATTTAACCATGTTGAGATTTCGTCTGATTTCCCTAAACCGTTCTTCACTTAATGGTTTAGCGAAGATGTCCACTCATTGATACTCTGTTTCAACGAACTGTCCATTTCTGAAAACACATCAGAAATGAAGTTGTACGTCAAGAATTTAGATATTCCAATACACGTAGTAGATTATGGGATCCAAAAGATGTCTTTAAAATACTTGCAAAGGACAAGGTAAAATTAGTCACTTACTTTCTATATGAGATTTTTAAGTTATGTATTGATATTATCTTAAGAACAATATATATTGCAAAACTTTGAACTTATGGTTTTCAAATAAGGATATTTTAAACATACCTTCAATTATTATAATATAATTTTAAAATCATTTAAACTTTCTTTTACTAAAAAGAAATATTTGATTATTATTTCAGGGAGCCAAGCGAGAAAGCATAAGATTGGATGTGTCCAAAATACAGGAGATAGATTTAAATGCAGAAGTGGATATATGGCCATGGTTATTCGTTAGGGGATGTAACCTTGTTCAAGTTCAATTTAGATGAAGATGCAAGTACACAAATCCTGAAGCGCGGCGTCACTCCATTATATTCCTAATATCAGGATCAATTCTATTAAGCATTCGAGTTTCCTACTCCAGTGTCCATTATGTTTTATAGAAAATTTGATATAGTTCGTCAAAGCTCGTTACTTCTCTCATAAGGAAATTGAACTTCAAATCGCTTTTCGATTCGCCTTTTATTGCCAGGCTTTTTTTTGTTAGTGTAATGCGCTTTTAAATGCATCTTTATGTCTTCGTCTGACTTTTGTATTCTCCGTCTGTATTGTTAACTTCGTCTACTTTTTCAACTTCGTCTATATTTATAACTTCGTTTACTTTTTCAACTCCATCTATTTTTAACTTCGCCTACTTTCTCAACTCCATCATTTTTCTCTTCTTCGATACATCTTTTCAACTTAAATACATTAGAGGTGAGGAAAAAGCGATGGAAAGCAAACTAAAGCAAATCACCTCCAAATTAAAAAGCGAGACGATAGAAGAAGCAAATCACCTCCCAATTAAGAAGCGAGACGATAGAAGTGAGACGATAGAAGTGAAACGATCAAAGTCAGATATTGAAAAGTGAAAAGCAGATTGAAGTAAGACATAAATCACAAAAAGTTAGAGCAAGCGAAACTAAGACATAAAACTTTACAAAGCGATGTCACATTCTTGAAAAATAGCACGAAGTGATATGTGCAGTTACTATATTATTCAAATCTACACTACGTCTTCTAAAACTTTACAAAGCTGTAGGCTTCCTAGCTATATGGACAAAGACTGACGATGAATACGCTTTCATATCCAAGTCACACTATGCCTTCTTAAATCGACTTTTGTATTCTTCGTCTGTATTGTTAACTTCGTCTACTTTTTCAACTCCGTCTATATGTATAACTTCATCTACTTTTTCAACTCTATCTATTTTTAACTTCGTCTACTTTCTCAACTCCGTCTGTTTTTCTCTTCTTCATCTGTCTTTTCAACTTCATCTGTTAGAGGTGAGGAAAAGCAGACGATGGAAAGCAAACCAAAGCAAATCACCTCCGAAGTAAAAGGCGAGACGATAGAAGAAGTAAATCACCTCCCAATTAAGAAGCGAGACGATAGAAGTGAGACGATAGAAGTGAAACGATCAAAGTCAGATATTGAAAAGTGAAAAGCAGACTCAAGTAAGACAAAGCAGAAAAAGTTAGAGCAAGCGAAACTAAGACATAAAACTCTACAAAGCGATATGTCACATTCTTGAAAAATAGCACGAAGCGATATGTGCAGTTACTATATTATTCAAATCTGCACTATGTCTTCTAAAACTTTACAAAGCTGTAGGCTTTGTAGCTATATGGACAGAGACTGACGATGAATATGCTCAGATTAAAGTAGATGATTCATGGTGATAATCCTGAAACCTCTGCTTTGACGAGAGAGTTCGCTTCGGCATGAGAAAATATATGCACTGAGGAAAGAGGATCTTTGGTGGTGAAATGCGACTTTGCAATTTATGTTAAATCTCCTCATATCCAAGTCTACACTACGCCTTCTTTGTTTGATGCACTCTTTTTCAAAAGTCTCGACTACGTCTTCTTTATTCGAGCCATCTATTTAACGGATGACAACGTGATAAATCTCCTCGTGTCCAAGTGCATTGTAGGCCAACAACAACGATGGACAAAGAACAACAACCGAAGCAACAACAACGAAACTTCGGAAAACATTTGTACACACCAAAACAAAAAAAACTTAAAGAAGATTTACAAGTAAAGAACAACTGGAAAGCGGAGGCGACGCGCTTACACAACATCCGACGCCCGGTTGGTCAACAACCTTATGCTAGGTTCACGCAAAGAACGACAAAGAACAACAATCGACAAAGAACAACAACGAAACTTGGAAAACATCTCATACACACCGTACAAAAAAAAGCTTAAAGAAGATTCATAAGTAAAGAACAATCAAAACCGAGACGATGCGATTACAACATCAAGCGTCCGGTTGGTGAACAACCTTATCTAGGTTCACGTCCCAGTTCACGTCGAAACCATCGATACTCTCGATACCAACAACAGCTACAACAACCACAACTAGAATGGAAAAAGCAGAGGAAGGCAAGGGCGGAGAGGAAAAACAAAGACAGAGAAAGGAGACAACATGGATCTTTTCCGTTATCGTCCATCCCATTCGCTCTTTAAGTAATCACAAGCGCGGCCGCCTGACAAACTATTGCATCAAAAGATTAGGTCAGAAGATTGCGTGTATATCGCGTTTATTTGAGTCAGAAGAAGATTGCGTGTATATCGCGCAAAGATACAAAATTCAATAAACAAAAAGAAAGAAAAATAAATAATATAAGTCGCTGGATTAAATGGACGATAGGGATCTATTCCATTGTCGTCCATCCGGTCGCTCTTAGTATATATACTTAATAAGTGATCGTTCGCCGCACACATCAAAGCAGGAGAGATACATTGTGTTCGGCGTCAATATCGTATTCGCTGATAATACGGAATTAAATTACATTTAAATCCCGTTAACTAAATCTGCACCAAGTATTATATAATAAAATATAAAATCACCCAACTACAACTATAAAACTGTAAAACCCCACCGCATAGGCCTGTGTAGCACAGATTGAATTGCACAAATAGCAACAAACCCAGCAAGGTTGCTGCGGAGATCCGGCGGATTTCGTCGGGTTTCTTTGGTTGGAGTATCGAAGTCTTAACGAATCAGAGATGAAGGGATCTAGCACTCTGGTTGCGTCCGTCATAGCGGCCTCAACTGTCGCTATGTCTTCTTCGTCCTCTGAATCTGATAGTAGCGCCCTGCGTTATCCTTTCTACAACAACCAGGTAGTTATTTCTTCTCTATAAAAGCAACATTATATCAAAATCTTTAGTCTTGTGTGATTCAATAACCTGGGTTTTCGAGGATTTTGGTGGACATTACAGGGCTCAGGTGCTTTGAAGGGGAAAAATGGAGATGTAAAATTTGCGCCGAGATTTGACGGGTTGAGGTTCATAGAGACCCTCGTCACAGCCCACAGATAAGATTACGGAATTAGTTCATAAGATATAGTTGTTATTTTTGTCAAATTTTGTGGAGGCGTTGGGTTAATCTGTGATTAAAGAGAGAGCTGTTGTGTTTTTTAATTTGATTGTTACCTGGAACTGGTAGAGTACTTTGATGGGTTTACGTTTTAGTGCTTCTTTAGATGAGTATTTGTCGGTAGACTTTTATAAGAAGAGGTTTTTAAAAAAATATGTTGGGCTGCTTGATTGTTAATTGAGCTTAATATAATAATAGAATGTTTGACAAAATAAAAATAAAAAATAATTTTAATAATTTTAATTATATTTTATTTCATAATAAAATTATTTATGCTAAATAATATTTAAAATATACTAAACAATATACAAAGTACAGTATGTTATATTTACAGTTACTTATTTCTTGGATAACTATCTTTTAGGAAATTTTAGATAATTATCTGGTAAGAAATAATTTAAAGAAATATTTCATTTTTATAAGAAATAAAATTGGTATTAAAATAAATATTAAAACATGTAAAAAAATTAAATAATATTATAATCTTAAAATAAATATTCAAGTTGAGTAAATATTTAAATACATAATAAACTATGCATTTTATCGTAATACAAGAAGATTTGCATTATGTTTTCTCGCATCATTTATCTCGTTATTTTGTGGATCGTCTAATTGATTTCTGTAAACGTCTTTATTTTCATTGATTTCTTCATTTGTAGGAAGTAATTTATCATTTTCATCATAGGAAGAAAACTCATCTTTCTGAGCATTTAACCTTATAAAATTATGAATGATCATGAAGCAATTACAATTTTAACTTACTTTGAGAAAGGAAAACTTGGCATTTGACGTAAAATTTTTCACCTATTTTTTCAAATGTCAAATGTTCTTTCGATTGTGCATCTTAAAGAAGAATGTACATGATTGAATATTTCTTTCTTTGCTCTTGAAAGATCAGCGCGTCGAAAATCAGAAAGATGATGCCTCTTAATTTTTTATTGTCCTAAATAACATTGCATGTAAGCATATCTTACATCTACCAAATAATATTTTCCTACATTCCAAATGTAAAGATGATTATAGGAATCACAATTTCTTTAAGGAATATCTTTTTCTGGTTAAAAGCATGATGACTCTTTGCCATTGCCATTATTAGTTCCATTTTAGTTTCAGTGATTGGGTAGTAATTTATTATCATCCAATCAGATGGCTTTCAGGTACAAAAGGAACTGTTTTCTAAAATCTGCTTAAGTTACAAATGAGAAAAACTCTTTGCCTTGGTCTTGAAAGAGGAAAAGAGTTTGTTAGTATCCTCTTCTTATTTCGTGCTGATAATCTTGGATGGCTACTACGTTCAAATGAACCGCAACTCAATATCCAGGAAAACCTGCTCCATATGAACTGCCTCCTGAGAATGATCCACTTTGTTTCCTTAATTCCTACACATGAATCTCGATGTTAAGCTTGAAGAAAACCATTCGAATGTATCCCCATATGAGAGGGAAAAAAACAAACAAACAAAGAGCCAAGCATAGGTATAACGTTGTTTTGATGTGTACCTTTGATGGATATAACTTCGATAAATTTCAGGACTGAAATCCACATGGTGATGGAAACCAGACATGATCTCAATCTCTAAAATTTGTTGGCAGAGTCTGTTCTGTAAAGTATTCAGTTCTGATGGTTTCCATTGTGCAAAATTCTCACCTTTGAAAGCAACGAATAATAGTAATCAGTGACTACACATTCAAGGAAACAGGATAACAACTACATAGTGATTCATTCCAGGTATGCTTTGAATGAATGACTAATCTAAAGTGTTTTACTTGGCATAATAATCTCATAAAGCAAATGTAAGAGGTTGAGCAAATGTTGCCAAAATTACATTCTCACAATGGATGTATTTAATCAAAAAGCATTCGACATTCTTCAAGCAAACAGAACCTCTCTTGAATTGTATTGAGATTTAGGTCTTAAAGCTCAAGAACGAGTAAAATTAGCTATCCTACTCGAACAAGTATGGACTTAAGCTAATCTATTTGCATTTATATGAAGCAATGGACTTGTATCATCAATGAATTGTGAAAATAAATTGAGCCCAAAGTTGTTGCAGCAGTCGGCAATACTGTATAAAAAGATACATCTCTTCAACTAGCTGTATATGCAAGTTGACAAAAGCAATGAAATATAAAGGTAGCAGTACCATACCATGGAAGCATATGACTTTAACAAGGGCTTGGCCAACTGCCAAATTGGCTGAAATATGAAAGGTGCATCCACAAAGAGGACTTGGTCCAGACGCTTTAGATAGTAGTAGTAAAATACATCAAACTGCCAGCAATTCAAGTATTAAGTCAACCCAAAATGTTTTGAGAGGACATTTGCAACAATCATGGCAAAGAGAAAAAAGCAAGCTTGATGCTGTCTTTGGTTGTGTTTGCTAGTTTTGCAATGGGAATGAGGATCATATCTTCATCATCTCGTCCATTCTTCCCCACTGGAGGACTATTGTAATCTCTTTCAAGTTTATCTTTTACTTCCAAAACTAGCTGTTAATTGTAAAAGACAAACACACAAAACAAGAGAAGCTATTAGGATCATCTGTAACTTAAAAATTGTAAAGAAAGCACAAAATGAAATGCATTTACATGTTGCTTTTTATTTTTTGGTTTTTGGATCCTTTAAACCATTATTTTCACTATATTTACAATTTAAAACCGCCCTTTTGAGTTCACCTAATCAACTTTCATTCTAAAAAAAAAAAAACAGAAGAAGAATGCACATGAATGTTAAACATCCTAAAAAGCACTCATGAAAGAAAAACACCCACTTGAAAGCAAAGGTAAAATACATTCCTTAAGTATTAAATATATTTGCTTCACCTAAATTTTCTCGGCAACCAAACAAAACCCAGAAAACAAAGAACCTAGCATGAATCTAAAAGAACAGAAGAAGAAGACATGTGGTCGGTAGCTCCCTTGTGTGACTGAGTTGGGTCGAAGCTACAATTCTGAACAAAAAATTTGGAAACCTAATTGTTTCACATTTACCATCTCACAAATTTTACTATGCCCCCGATGCAATAAGATTAGAAGGCCAGAAGAAACAAATATGCGTTTCCATGGCATTAATTCTTTTTAAAAATTAAGGTTAACCATCATATAAAAATAATTTTAAAAACTTATTTAACTTTGTAATATTACTTCAAATTTTAAAAGGTTATAAAATATTGTAATTTTTAATTAGTCTGACATGACATGTTATGTATTTATTAATGTTACGTGAAATTAAATATTAAAAATAAGAAGAAAACACAAATTGAAAAACTTGTCATTGTACTTCATCTCGCTCAATCCTCTAAACGCTCTCCTCGGACTCTCAGAACGGAAAGAGGCATCGAAATTCGAAAGTGAGAATGGGGCACTGTCCTCCCAAGCGCATGATGTTGGTGCCACCTCTGATGGAAAGCCTCGTACGGTGAGGCGTAGTGTTATGAAAATACGAATAACAGAGGAGAAGAATTCAGGAGGATAAAAAAGGAAACGACTATGTTTTACTTTTTTACGAAAATGAACTTCTTTTCAACTGCCTAATAACAGTCTGATTTTAATTTCAAATATTCAAGTTGATGATTACGAAAGTGGAGGTAACAATTAAGTTGAAAGTAAGGTTGAGATCTATGAATGTGTCGGTCCAATACATAAGTGCGTGTTTCGGTGCATTAACCGATGCCAATCTCAGGAAGAGATCGAATCCTAGTAGTATTATGCTTCTCAAAAACGTATGTAAAATCTTGTGAAATGTTGCATGTGACCTTTAGGAGATGGAAAAAATTTCAAAATTAGAGATACTCATTTTCAAAAATGAGTGAAATTGCATCTTTTCTTAATCCTCTTTTTTTTTAGGAGCTTGATGGTGTTTATGGTCTTGCATTGTTGGTGGATTTTTCAGCACTCATCTCGAATTTTTCATTTTATTATAACATTTAATCTGTCATAATATTAATAAGCCATGTGACAACATAATGTGTAATGGTTTTGGTTGAATTCTGAGTGAACAATTGAAATGAAGGAGGAACTGGAATCTTTTATTATATATTTGGGAACCGGTATTACAACGATAGATAAAGTAAGAAAGGAAACAGAGGACTGGAGAAGAGAAGCTTGACACAAACTGTGCTCAGCGGGGAAAGAAGACTAAAATCATTACAAGCTAAGATACCCTCTCACTATTACCTCATGTGTATTTATGCCTCAAGCTAACTGAATATCATAACAGAATTTGTTTCAGCCTACTGCGTAATCTTTTAAGATTACAGACGTCCTCTTCCCTCGCTGGGATTTATGAAGGTATATTGTATCCGCAACTGATTCATTACTCTCGCTTCTTGTTGGTGGTTCAGGGTTCATTACATTGCTTCCTCCTGCAAAACGAACCTTGTCCTCAAGGTTCTAGTCAGGAAATGAAGTATGGAACTCCTCGGTTGGCATCCAAGTAGCTGCGTCGTTTCCCATGCCTTCCCATTGCACAAGCACCTGGGGTTCTGACTTGCCTTCAACCAATAAGGTGCGGGTGGCCAGGATATGGGACGGTACACGAGGTTGTTCAAGTGCTGGCACCAAGAGGGGTAATGGAATAGTCTGAGTATGCGGATGTCCGACACATTTCTTCAAGACTGAAACGTGAAAAACCGGGTGGATGCGAGATGATTGGGGAAGATCCAGTTTATAGGCGACCGTACCAACTTTTTGGAGGACTTGGAATGGTCAATACCGCTGTTGCCGAGTTTTGGTTGCGATGAAAGCGATAGGCGATTCTGCGGTATGGTTGTAATTTGACAAAGAGCCAGTCGCCGATTTCAAAAGAAACGTCTCGACGGCACTTGTCAGCTTGATTCTTCATTCTAATTTGGGCTTTGAGCAAGTTGGCTTTCAGTTGCGCCAGTATGCGGTCACGGTTGGACAAGGCATGGTCAACTGTGGAGAGTTTAGCAGTACCAGGAATGTAGCGAATCAGCGTGGGAGGATCCCGACCGTAGAGGGCACAAAAGGGGGTCATGCCAGCTGAACTGTGGTGGGAAATATTGTACCAATACCCGGCCCATGGTAATAATGTAACCCAATTATTTGGTGTTTCAGCAACAGAACATTGGAGATACATTTCCAGTACCTTATTGACGACTTCGGTTTGGCCATCGGTCTCGGGGTGATAAGATGAACTTAAAGCACGTGTTGTCCCCTGTAGTTTGGTTAACTCAGCCCAAAAAGTGCTTAAGAATAGCGGATCTCTATCGCTAACAATCTTTGAAGGAATGCCATGTAATTTCACAATCCCATTTAAGAAGACATGCGCCAATTTGGCACCGTCAAAGCTGTTGGGTAAAGCAAAGAAGTGTGTGAATTTCGACAACCAATCCACAACCACAAAGATAACTGTTTTACCAAAAGAGGGCGGGAGTCTAGTAATAAAATCCATACTCACTTCGTCAAATACTTGGTCGGGAAGGGGTAATGGTTGGAGCAGACCTGCAGGGGATAGTTGAGACGATTTCATCGTTTGACACACCATACATTCCCGCACCAATCGCTGCACATCCTGTCGCATAGACGACCAATAATAATTGGCCGCTACACGGTGAAAGGTCCGTGTAGTGCCGGCATGTCCTCCCAGGACAGAGGAATGGAATTCTTCGAGAATGGCCCGTCGGAGCAGTGGATCATTTGGGACTACTAACTTGTGTCGAAAGAAAAGTAACCCATCATGAATAGAATAATGACGAAAACAGGGGTCAGTGGCCTCCACCTTGGTGCGAATCCGAAGAAGTTCGGGATGGGTGGAATTTAAAGTACGGAATTCCTCTAATCGACTGAATTGTTGAACTGAAATGGCTAGAAAATAGCCAGTAGGTGCCCGTGATAATGCATCAGCCACCGTGTTCAATTTACCGGGCCGGTATAACACTTCGAAATCAAAGCCCACCAGTTTGTACAACCAATGCTGCTGTTCAGGGGTCTGAATAGTCTGCGCTGTGAGATTGTGAAGGGCTTTTGATCCGTGACAGTGGTAAATCGTCGTCCCAAAAGGTATTGGCGCCACTTCCCAACGGCCTGGGTGATGGCATACATTTCTCGATGATGAGCAGGGGACCCTTGCAACCGCGGTGAAAGTTTTTTGCTATAAAAAGCTACTGGATGACCATGTTGAACCAGAACAGCTCCAATGCCAGTACCCAAAGCGTCTGTCTCAATAATAAATGGAGAAGCAAAATCGGGAAGAGCCAGTAGGGGAGCATTACTCAAGGCAGCCTTGAGCTGATCAAAAGCTGTTTGTGCGGCAGTAGACCATTGAAACCCATCCTTCTTTAAGAGATCTGACAAAGGGGCAGCGATTCGGGCAAATCCGCGAATGAAGCGACGATAGTAACCCGCCAATCCAAGGAAGCCACGGACTTCTTTAGCAGTGGACGGTAACGGCCAGTCGCGAATGGCAGAGACTTTACTTGGATCGACCTGCAAGCCATGTGCTGTAACAATGTGGCCTAAATACTCGATCGTAGATTGGCCAAAAATGCACTTGCTCTCTTTGGCCACCAACCCATGTGCTCGGAGGGTCGCAAAGACAAGTGACAAATGATTGATATGCTCAGAGAGGCTCCGGCTGTAAACAAGGATATCATCGAAAAAGATTAGTACAAATTAACGAAGGTAAGGCCTAAAAATATCGTTCATCGTGGCCTAGAAAGTGGATGGAGCATTCGTAAGGCCGAAGGGCATTACGAGAAACTCATAGTGGCCATCATGAGTGCAAAATGCCGTTTTATGAACGTCTTCAGGTCGAAGCAAGATTTGATGAAAACCGGCAAGCAAATCTATCTTAGAGAACAACTTAGCACCGAATAGCTCGTCGAACAACTCGTCGGCAGTCGGTATTGGAAATCTGTCCCGTACAGTGATGGCATTGAGGGCTCGGTAGTCAACGCAAAAACGCCAAGTACTATCTTTCTTTTTGACTAGTAGAACCGGAGAAGAAAATGGACTTGTACTAGATCTGATAATTCCCACGCTGAGCATTTCTGTGACTTGCTTTTCAATCTCGTGTTTCTAAAAATGGGGGTAGCGGTATGGGCAGACGTTAACTGGAGAGGAGTTGGGTGCAAGGTGAATGGAGTGGTCGGTAGGCCGGGAAGGTGGTAGGTTGGTGGTTTTAGTAAAAATATCGCGGTATTGATGGAGGAGGTCGGTAAAGGCATTAGGTTTGGGAATGGGGAAGGCAGTGGGATGGAAGAGTATATGAAGGCTAAAGTAAGCAGTGGCAAACCTGATGTCGTGAGTCCGATGTAAGAAGTTTAACTGAATGGGCTGAGGGCAAGTGTCATGGATTCCTGTCCAAGAGATAATGGGTTTACCAAGGCCAAATTGGAAGGTGGACGTGGCATAGTTGGTGATGACGGGCCCAAGGGTGGCGAGCCAGGCGACACCCAAGACGACGTCGGATCCATGCAATGGAAGAACATAAAAATCGGCGGTAATGTCAGTCCCTTGGATTTGCAAGTTGACATTTTGAACTTTGCCTTCGCTGTGAATGCTTTCGCCATTACCAACCAAAACCGGGAAGGATATCGAAGGGTCAATAGCTAACCTAAGATGATGAGCGATGCGACTCTGGATGAAATTATGTGTGCTCCCGCCATCTAACAAAACTTGGACTGAATGATCATGCAATTGACCCAAAAATCGCAGAGTAGTGGGAGAGATGCAACCTGACAGTGCATTGTAAGAAATCACTGTGTGCTGGGTCGGTGGGTCAACGATGGGTGTGTTGGAAATGGGAACGGAAGAGGTGGAAGGAGAGGAATCGATTTCAGGTAGTGGTGTGGGCGGGGAGAGTGGATCATGAGGTGGTGGGGTTGGGTCGTCGGTCGGCAAATCATCGTCTAAAAGGAACAATTGGGGTTTATTGCATTTATGTCCCCTGACGAACTTTTCGTCACAGTAAAAGCATAACCTTTGATCTCGCCGTCGTTAGGCCTCGGTATGGGTTAGGCGGCAGGTGAAGGTGGGTCGAGGGGTGGATTGGGCAGAGTCGGGTGGTCTAGGTGAAGGAAGGAGACCGACGCCAACTGGTTTACTGTCAAAAGAATGGTGGGGTATGGTTTTAAGTAACAATTTGCGGGTTTCAGCTAATTTAGCTTCCTGCAATCGAGCGAGGCTGATGGCATGGTTAAGGGAAGTAGGGCGGAAGGAGAGGACTTCATTTTTTATGTCAGGACGGAGGCCGGAAATAAAGCAGTCCACGAAAAAAGTGGAAGGCAAGCCGGTAGTTTGGCTGGATAGGGTCTCGAAATGGGTCTGGTAATCTTCAACTGTTGTGGTTTGCTGAAGTTTGGCGAGCAGCCCTTGTGGTTCTTCTAAGGTGGTGAACTTAAATCGTTCGACGAGTGATTTCTTGAAGTGAGTCCAACCGGAGAGTTGCTTATTGGTTTTCATCCACCGATACCAACACCTGGCCTTCCCCTCAAAATGAAATGCGGCAATGGTAATGCGGATAGTGTCATCGGTGTCGTAAAAATCGAAGAACTCATCGGCGTTGAAAATCCAAGATTCAGGGTCAGAGCCATCAGACTTAGGGAGTTCGACGCGAGCAATCTTGGGTTGGAAGGGAAAATCGGTGTCAGTGTCCCGAACTGGGGATGGTGTATTGTGGCCACCGATGGTGGGGGGGTGGGGACTAGCAATGGGGGACCCAGAATCTGGGTGTTTACCTTTTAAAAGCTGGCCAAGATGGACGAGGTGTTGGCTGATTTCATCCATTTGATTTTTCATAGCAAGCATGGTGGATTGTTGAGCGGTGACAGTGGATTGAAGGGAGCTCAAGGTAGAGGATTGGGAAGCGAAATCGGTTTGGAGTTTGGCGACAGTGGCATCGAGTTTAGCTAGACGTGTATTATCAGCCATGGAGGAGAGAACGAAAATGAAAGCACCAGTTTGTAATGGTTTTGGTTGAATTCTGAGTGAACAATTGAAATGAAGGAGGAACTGGAATCTTTTATTATATATTTGGGAACCGGTATTACAACGATAGATAAAGTAAAAAAGGAAACAGAGGACTGGAGAAGAGAAGCTTGACATGATCGTGCTGCTCGTGGGGAAAGAAGACTAAAATCATTACAAGCCAAGATACCCTCTCACTATTACCTCATGTGTATTTATGCCTCAAGCTAACTGAATATCATAACATAATTTGTTTCAGCCTACTACGTAATCTTTTAACATTACAGACGTCCTCTTCCCTCGCTGGGATTTGCGAAGGTATATTGTATCCGCAACTGATTCATTACTCTCGCTTCTTGTTGGTGGTTCAGGGTTCGTTACATAATGTATCACGTCAACACCATTAATTACGAAATTAATGGTGCATTATTTAAGAATTTGATCATTTTTACCACTATTTTTTAAAATTTAAGTTAATATCACAAAATTAAATAATTTATCCTAATAAATGCCTGAGAATATTCGTCATTTAATTTAATTAAAATCCTCCAATATCACTAAAAATAACCTTTTAGAGTCAAGTGCAACGATTTTTTTAGAAGAAAAAATGCATTAATATGTTAAAATGAGTTCATACAAAAATTGCTTGGCATATATATGGCGTAGCCCTCCCATCCTTTCCATGTTTATATAAGTGGCTAATATTGAAGACAATTCTATGGCCTACAACCGACCACCATCTATTTTACGCAAGGCTAATTGTCCTACTAGAGATGACAATAGGATGAGCTGGATCAGACCTAAGTTTGATTGTGAGGCCAAGCTTCAGCTCGAGGCCCGATTGGGCCCAAGGAAGAGGTTAAATTTTGATTCTAAAGAACATATTGTTTGATTTATAATTCTTGCTAATTATTTTATGTGAAATTATACCATACTGTAACTAAAATTTGGATGATCCCTCCAATTTATATTAAACATATTGGTGATCTTAGAAAATTTTCAATTTTATTAACTTGCTTAGCTGCTCCGTCATAAAGTATTGGACACATTTCAGTTGGTTGCCTTATTGTAGCATATATCCCACAAGTCTTGACTTATTTTCATCATCATCATCATACCTCGAAGTCCCGCAATAAAGCACGATCTAGAGGGCTTGATAGTACGCAGCCTTACCCTTACATTGTAGAGAGACTATTTCCAGTAGACCCACATGCATATGTGACAGAATAATAGTGATGAAAAATAAAAAATAAAAATACAAAATACAAAATACAAAAAATAAAATACAAAATACAAATACAAATTAAATAATGATACTAATAATAAAATAAAATATAAAATATAATAATAATAATAATAATAATAATAAATAAATAAATAAATAAATAAATAAATAAAAAGTAGGATACTAATAATAAGAGAGCTAATACATGTTCAAGGCTTGGGCTAGCTCCATCTCATAAACGTACAATACATTGAAGCCTAACTATTGAATACCCTACAATAAAGCCAATCCGACGATTTGATACCAGCAGATTTGATATGACAAAAAAGTTTGTAAGAAGTGAAGGGTGATGTTATCAAAGAGAGAAAGGAAGGGCACATCAAATATTGGAAAAAGACACTACGTGGATTGCCACGTCTTTGTCAGAACGAGGGTGGGGTTAGCGTCTGTGGACGAATATGAGTTTTGATGCCGTGGATATGAGGATCTTTATTCTGTAAGCCGACCATGTATCTCCAAGGGATGGATCAATATGGAAAACCCAGAAGAACAAAACCAAGAAAATCCTTCCTAACGGCCTCTGGGCAAAGTATGAAACTGCCTCTGACGATTCCTAGTTCTTAATAAACTAGATATTAAGTACAAAAACTGAAACAAGTTATGTTAACAAAAAAGAATTCCTTTAACCCAAATCTTCATGAAATAAAACTCAATGAGGTTGCACGAAGTAAGAAAAAAAAACTTATCAGCGCCGAGCAACTTTTGGATTAGCCAGGAAACAATTACAAAAAAAAAACGGTACCAAGGTAGCAACTGAAACGTCAATGGTATCTTAAAAAAAAAGAACTACTAAAAGATGATAAGAACATCAACCCACCCATTTCATGCAGCCAACACTAAATCCAAACCACTTTCCGTCATAAAACATGGCAAAAGCGGCATAAAGACAGCAACACAAGGACGAGAACTTAAAACACCTAATAGGAGAGAAAAAGGGGGAAGAATACCTTCCCTTTACAGCAATTCTTGAGAAAAAAACACTGGTTGTCTGAAATATGCCTTGCATAAAGCAAGCCGTAATATGGCATAACCAACAACCACCTCTGTGCACTAAATCATCCAGAAACATGCAACAATGATGCAAGATAGGAGAAGAAAAAAAAGGAGAAGAATACCTCCCTGCAGCAACGAAACTCCATACTATATTTCATCAAGACCGTTAACATTAACAAGATACTCTAGGTGGAAATTATTATCAATAAGTACCTTGAGAACGTTTTATAAATCAATCAACAGAGACGACTAATTTACTATAACAATCTCTAGAATGTGTTAGATTTGGGCCCAATGTTCCCCTTTCTTTCTCCCCTACCTTTCTCCAGCAAAGGACATGACCTGATTCTTAGATAAGAAAGGGAGGGTGGTAAGCCCTCCTCTGGCAAGGATTGTAGATGAGGGCACTCCTCAATCGCCAAGCTTTTAAGGGAAATAAGGTGGCGAATTCCTTCCACAGACCTCAGATTATGGAGATTACACAGATGAAGAGTGATTAAGCTAGGTGGCAGCCCTTCTTCTAGTAGGGATGCAATCCTATGACAACACCGAATTCGTGATTCTCTCGTCTGGCACAAACTGGAGCTTAGGACAATTTCGAACTATCAACTTTTCAAGAGAATTAAAGATTTGAAGCCCTTCATAGTTCAGGGATTTCAAATTTGGCAATTTGCAAATATGAAGAGAAATAAGGAAGGAGGGCAGCAGGGTCACCTCTGAGAAACATTCAATTTCTTCTTCTTTATAAAACTCAATGTAGAAGAGGTAAGATCATTCATTAAATCAAATGGTCTAACAAAAGATGTAAGGTAAAATAATAGTTGTTCAATAGAGGAAGTACTGAGGTAAGGTTAGACAATAGTTGTTCAATAGAGGAAGTACTGAGGTAAGGTTAGACAATAGTTGTTCAATAGAGGAAGTACTTACCTCATTCACATTTCTGATGGGGTGCATCATATCTTGTACCAAACAACTGAGAATTAGTAGTCATATTTGGACGCCTCAAGGTTTTGTCTACCAATGCCCCTACCGTATTTATATCCCTTGGAAAAAACCTTTATAGAAGTACGAAATCATAAGCTGGTCATTAATCTAGTGGTGTAGGCAACTTACACAAAGCTCCTTAAATTACTCCCATTATCCCATAGAGAGCCTCTACTTTATGCTATATATTTCTTTTCTTATATTTATAGAATATGATGTCGGAAAATATTTCTTTAAAATCATATGTTGTATCTCATTCCATGAATTAATTAAATCTAATGATAGGTAATACAATCAATATTAATTAGATTCTCCCAAAGAAAAGGGAAAAGCTCTCAACTTAATTTATTTTTTTGTTATTCCTTATAGCTTCATTCTAAAGCATATGTATTATAGAACTCCTTCAAATATTTATAATAAGACTGTAAAAAGAAGATAATAAATGTATTAGTCTTAAGTTCAACTTAAAAGCATCATCTAAAGTAGGAAATTTAGTACACGGAGTTTGTTAATTTAGATCAACGGTCAACTCCTTTAAAGTTTGATATTCAACCTTAGTCTTTTCTCTTTCTAACTCGAAGTTTCTATCGAATAACAAATTTAAAACTAGATTAGCCTATTTCGATCCTTATTTAGCTTCTTTCTTTAACCAATACAAGGTTATTCCTATTTCCAAATTAAACTTCAATTCACCTTAATTATTAGATCAAGTAATAAGTACATATTATCAAAGGGAAAAGATAAATAATGAATAAAACACAAAATATGATAAAACACAATGGTGCTAAGGTTTTGTATATTGTCACTTACACTAAAAATAATACCCTACTTATAAAAATTTATACAATAACTCAAATAAAGATAAAGGTTGTTTGTGCTTTATAAATAAGAATAAGGGTTTTGATTATGTTGAAACAATATCACTATATAACTAAGAAACGATGCGAATTGAAATATAATGAGGTCAACTAACAATGAACTTTGGAATGATATAGCGATCATCAATATTATCATAAATTAATTAATGCATTGGAATTATTTTCATCCTCATCAATTGTATTTAATGAGAAAGAAACACAATCTGTTTATCCTTAACTACTAAACAACCCTAGCTCACACATCAAATATTTAATTAAGTAGCAAATTTATGATTTAAAAGGATTGATGAAACAAAATGACATAATCATATGTGGATATTAAATTTAGTCAGTTATTCTTCTTAGTATCTAAAAATTTTGACGTAGCTATCCACTAAACCATAGTTGCTTTATAGAGTATATGGATTTAACAATTGTATATTAATATTTAATTCAATAATAAATTGTAAAAAATAATAAAGTAGTAGGCCTCCTAGAAAACAATTATGAAAGATAAAAAAGAGAGCGTTCAATGCTTAAAATATGAATAAAACAATAAGAATAAATAAGACACCATAGTTTAGTACATTCCACGATTTTTGTTTCCTTTGATTAAGTGTAGAAGTTCAGCCATGTAGGTTTATGGACAAGTGTTAGTGTTTCAGGCCTCATTCAAGTTTTAGGAGTTAATTGGCACGTGCAAGGACTTAATTGAATGATATGGAGTTGGCAAGAGTAGAAGTAAGGTTGGCTACGTGGAAAAATTGCTGAATTAGTCCTTGCCAACTCCATATCATTCAATTAAGTCCTTGCACGTGCCAATTAACTCCTAAAACTTGAATGAGGCCTGAAACACTAACACACAGGTGAAAAATACCACTAACGTGGAAAAATACTAAAAATACGAAAAGTAATAAAAACACACAAAAAGCGAGGAAAGATAGCTTGTACTCGACTCGAAACAAGACTAAAACGACAATAAAAACTACACGAATATGCAAGTTATCAACAAGAGAAGTGAGTTGAAAGGAAAAATGGTTATCCATTCTAACAACCTAGGAAATCTTCGAATTAAAGCTAATTATCAAAATTAGGATTTCTGCCTCTTTAAATAGGAAAATGCATCAACTTCCATCACGAATATAGTCTACAACATATTTGTGTCTTAGACTGTGCATCCTACTATTTCTTTCTAAACCTTTCCAAAGGGAATAAGAACTCCAACATGCTCACTTTCTAGGTCATGTCCTCTTTGGTAATTTCCTTTTCATCTAATACGGTCTTCATTCATCCAAGTAGCATGTTGAGTCCTCAATACCAAACTTTAACTTCAACTCTTTGTCTAGACAACATTATAGCCTCAGACATATCTATACTTAGACTGTTTTATGTACTCAAATCACTAAAGTTTTATATCTTTCTTAAGCATTTTACAGAATTTTGAGTCATCCCAATTAAAGCTTATATGAAAGTTATGCCTAAGTTAAGGAACATTATTGAAATTATTTAGGATTGCACAACTAACATCAATTTTTCCTTAATACCTCCATTTATCTTCTAAATCAAAATATAGCAATAATAAGAACATTTTTAGGTATGAGATATTCATAAAACGGTAAATATCAAATGAGGAAAGTACGACATTTGACATTCTTATCAATAACCATAAAGTCTGAATTAAAGAATCAATTCAAAAGAGTGTAAGGGATAAATGAGCAAACCATTCAACCAACATCCTTAAAATATGAATAAAAGGAATTTAGATAAAGGGGTTTCATGTTTGTTGTTTTCTTGTAACCATCGAAAGTAGGCATACAGTAAGGCTTTGATCCAGATATACAAAAATTATTGGGAGCTTATAATATTTTTTAAGGACCTAAATAATTGCTAATTACTAGGGAAGTGGATCACTGAATTCCTTTAATGTGAGAGCCTAATGTATTCCTATTTTTAAAAATTTTCAATTAAAAAAAGTTCATGACATATTAAAATTAAAATTTGTAAGATTAAGAACTAGTCTCATTTCCTCTCCTATTTTATTAGTTAAAAGAATGAAACATGTTGCTTTGGCACTAACTATGAATACCTTAGTTTCATGAAGATTAAATACCGATTTCCTATTTCTAAATTTGATGATATGTTAGATGAGTTTATTGGTGCAAGTTATTTTACAAAATTAGATTTAGAGGTATTTACCATCAAGTTTGTGTAAATCTTATGCATACTCCTAAGATTGTATTTTGTAGTTATAATAGTCATTACGAATATCTAGTCATGTCTTTTGACATTTGTAATTGCCCTCTACATTTCAAGTTATAATGAGTGCTAGTTTTTATGATTACTTTCACAAATTAGTATTAACCTTTTCAATGATATTTCCTCTTCAAATTAAAACCGACCTATCCTAGTATATGAATTCAAAATTAGAAAACTCAATCACAACCAATTCCAACTTAATGATTGGACAATCATCACATTCTAACTCATAATAATCTTACAAATGACCTATAATTCATATATCTAGCCATCAATTATTCTAACAATATTACAAATATGAACAGAAGTTGGACAAATTAATTGATAGGCAACATATGTGAGAATAATTAGTCAAATAAAACAATATGCCAACGAATATCATGTAAGAAGTGCCATTAAGAAGTAAAAAAATGTATGTACATGTATTAAATCCAACACTACATAGAGCAATCATATTGAAGTTCAAGTAATCATGTTTGAATTAATCACCTATAAGTTGATTTGCAAAGTTTGAACTTAAATAAGCAATATGGTCCGTGGCATTGTCACACCATATGAATCGAGAAAGCAAGTTCTCGTTGTGATTCCTAGGCTCATGGAATATTTCACCAATAAACCTCATAGGAGCTACATCAAGGTTTCCAGCCTATATTCTGTCCAAGGGGTTTATTATGTAAATAATTGTAATGTCTATTAAACTTATGAATTTCTTTTATTAATATTAAGTTGGATTAATCACAATGAAGTTCAAGTATTTATGTTTAAATTAATCACCTACAAGTTGATTTCCAAAGTTTGAATTTAAACAAAGACTATGGTACGTGGCATTGTTACACTATATGAATCAAAAAGACAAGTTCTCACTGTGACTCCTAGACTCATGAAATATTTCACCGATAAACCTCATAGGAGCTACATCATAGATTTCCAGCTTATATATCATCCTAGGGTTTATTATGTAATTAAACCTGTGAATTTCTTATGTTAATAATAAGTTGAATTAATCACAATGAAGTTCAAGTATTTATGTTTAAATTAATCACCTACAAGTTAATTTCCAAAGTTTGAATTTAAACAAGCACTATAGTACATGGCATTGTTACACCATATAAATCAAGAAGGCAAGTTCTCACTGTGACTCTTAGGCTCGTGAAATATTTCACCGATAAGCCTTATGGGAGCTGCATCATAGGTTTCTAGCTTATATATTGTCCTAGGGTTTATTATGCAAAAAATTTTCATGTCTATTAACCTATGAATTTCTTATATTAATACTAAGTTGAATTAATCACAATGAAGTTCAAATATTTATATTTGAATTAATCACCTACAAGTTGATTTCTAAAGTTTGAATTTAAACAAGCACTATGGTATGTGGCATTGTTACACCTTATGAATCGAGAAGGCAAGTTCTCATTGTGACTTTTAAGCTCATGGAATATCTCATCGCTAGGCCTCCTAGGAGCTGCATCGTGGGTTTCCAACCTATATACCATCCTAGGGGTTTATTATGCAAAGAATTGTCATGTCTATTAAACCTATGAATTTCTTATGTTAGTGTTAAGTTTGAATTAATCATAGTGAAGTTCAAGTATTCATGTTTGAATTAATCACCTATAAGTGGATTTCTAAAGTTTGAATTTAAACAAGCACTATGGTACATGACATTGTTACACCATATGAATCGAGAAAGCAAGTTCTCATTGTGACTCCTAGGCTCATGGAATATTTCACCGATAAGCCTCATGGGAGTCGCATCATGAGTTTCCAGCCTATATACTATCGTAAGGGTTTATTATGGAAAGAATTGTCATGTCTATTAAGCCTATGCATTTCTTATGTTAATACTAAGTTTGAATTAATCAAAATGATGTTCAAGTATTCATGTTTGAATTAATGACCTACAAGTTGATTTCCAAAGTTTGAATTTAAATAAGAACTATGTTAGGACATGTATTTAAGTGATATAAGTTTTACATTATTCTATCCAAATCAATTATATTCCAAGTTTTTAGGTTCTATATCTAGCCAAAGTTTGATTATAATAAGAAAAATATTGAGTTCTTCTTATCAATTTACTAACGGATAACAAATTTAAATAAAAATGGTAATAATAGAACTCATGTTAGAAAAAATAGACCATGATCATATAAGCGTCATGAGAGAAAAGATTCATTTAAAGATATGTAAGAACTAAAAAGGATCAAGATTATAAGTTATATTGGATGAATAATGCAATTAATCATTGTTTTGTGAATATTGGAATTAAGTTGTTGCCTATTCCTTTTATAATTCATCTTAATGGAGAAATATTAGGAGAGTGCTTAATATAATTGCTTTGGAGAGGTATTGCAATATAATTGCTATGAAAATGACCTAGTGAGGATAAATGATTAGGCAAGAAGAAATCATATATGGAAAATAAATGGAATCTTCCTTAAGATTAAACATTTGGAACCTCATATTACGTAAAACATTATTACTTAAAAGTTAAATTGAAATGTATGATTACTTTAAAGTATATTGTCATTCATCACACAATAATGGTAAAATGCAAACAAGTATAGTTTACTAGCATAACATAAAATATGCATGAAACTCTCACTAGGTGTTATTGTTATTGTTGTTATTATTCATCTATATAACATTAATTTTAATTCATATGTTTAGTAACTATTAATATGATTTTAACCTAAATATAGATGGAGTAACTAACTTATAACAATAATGGAAACATGGCCTTTATTTTGGGTTTCAATTCAAACATTGGAAACTCAATTCAGAATAATAAGTAGAAAAATATTTTAAAATGAAATTAAAAATAAAAATAAAAATAAAAATTAATGCTCAATCTTACATTTGAGTTTTCAATATAGCTACAAGCTATTTCATGAATAAAGATTGCATAATTGTATATCTTAGAACCTAATAGGAGATCATCATTAAAGAAACAAAGCTCTTGGCAACAATTCCTTTATTCCCTGATGGTTGTAAACTTACCTTTATGTATGTCACGTTGACTTTACTATTTGTTCACCCTCATCTTCTTTGAGATAATACGAGGAAATATTATGTTCTTGGCTACTCCTTAATATGAACTCATTCAAAATGAATGGGCTTGCTTGCAATGCTTTTTAGAAATTAATATTAGATTTCTATTTATTGATCCATATTTCTCCTTGTTTTCTTCATAAATCTCCTTATGTTACAAACCAATCTAATATTGGGATATCCTTTTCTTACTTCTTGTGAGTGATGAAAGTCCATCCTTCTTCCAACCATCATCTTGTAGGTTTTTAACCTTAAAGACTTGAGGAGTTTTAATTAGCTTGTTGTACTTAATTAACCTATATGCTATCTCTATAATATTAAATGATCTTAATGTCATAGTTGAAGTCACATAAATGGATGATATTTTTTACTCTGTAATAATTTTCAAATTGAATGTTATAACTTCATTCTTAAAGGAAACTACTCCATTTCTTTGTAACTCCATAATTTGTCCTTAAAGATAAAACATTGTTTAATAGGATGAATGACCAATTGATAATATTTGTAGTACTTTGGATCATCCACCTTACTTGCCTCCTCTTATTTTTGCACCTAAGGAAAATTAATGAGTTTAGCTTCTAAAAGGTTGTCTAACATCTCTCTATCCTTTAATGAATTATTTCTTCCTCCTTTTTCACTAAAGATGTTACCATTATTTCTTGCTTCACTTTACCTTTTAAAGTGGACGTACACAATGCCCTGTTTATCATCATGACTTGTTTATTTTCATTTGGAGAAGACTTGTGCCGTTTGTGCACTTTTTTCTTTATTCTTTTTAGGCTCTTGAATTGCTAATATTTTTGACTAACTATAATAATATTAACTCTATATCATGTGCATGAATTTCTAAGTTTTTAAAATCTTAAGTCTTGTTCCTTTTAAGATGTAGTAAAGTCCCCAATGCATATCTTGAATGCATATAAATGAAGCAATCCCATATGGGCAGTAGCTAATTATATTATGTACAAAATCATCATACATCTCAATACACAAAATCGTATTACGTACGAAATATGATTTTGTAATCATCTTTGTTTTTCACTTGACTTATAAAAACTTAATTAAGTTTTTAATCATTTCTTATAATCATTTTTTCTTTTCACTTGACTTATAAAAACTTAATAAGTTCTTTCTAACGTGTATGTATTTCCATTTGGACTTTGCTAATTTGGATTTCTTTCTCTTATCACATATGGGCAATAAAGAAAACATAATACATTACAAAAATATCGATGTATAACATTTTTACCTCAACAGATGATTAAACTAGTACCTCAACCTAGTTCTTAACAAAAAATTGATAATTACTCATATAATCAAACCAAAAACAAAAACCCAAACAATCACAGCAGTACATAAAACCTAGTAAAAATCAAAACCTAATGATGTTGTAAAAAACTATCAAAGATGGACCAATGACCTCTATTGATGATTAATCGAAGATAACGATGATGGCATGCGATGGAAGAAGATGGACCCAGAGAAGGGCGGACAGCGAGGAAACCAAATCAGGCATGATTGATGACGGAGAATCACGAACGGTGACGGTGATAGGAAACTAGTGATGGCGAGGAGAAAAGGAAGAAAAACAGATAGGAGAAAATGAGGATGGACGAGCGGGTGGGGTTTGTGGGTAGGTTTAATCTTTAACGAAAACAATGTCGTTTGGTGTTAAACCAAACGATATCGTTTTTGCTTTATTAAAAATGTTGATGCCTAAGCTAATGACAACATTTAGGTTTTAATTTTACCGATGGAATTGTTATTCTGTTAGTAAATTATTGACGAAATATAGTCCCATCGATACAACCTGATGCTTGTTTATGCTACCAAGCATTCCTGCATAATTTATCATCGAATATCGCTTTTCTATCGCTATATTTTGTTGGAAAAATTGTCGAGATAATTTCCCTCTACATTTATCAACGTATGTTATGTCCGTCACAAAATGCAATTTTTTCGATAATGATACCGACAAGATTTTCGTTGCTAATTGACTACGGTATTTTTACCATGGGTAATTTGTTATGTTCTTGTAGTATCAGGTTATGCAAAAAAAAAAAACTTTATATGGTTTTCATAACTTTTAAAAATTGAAATAAACAAAACCAAAAATAGAAACTAAAAGTTCAAACAAACAAATTATTTTACTAAATTTAAAACAAAATAAAATAAATAGAACAATTATTATTGTAGGAATGACAATTTATTCCTATATGTTATTGAACACAAGGAAGGTTAAAGAAAATAGACTACTATGTTGTTTTTATTATTACAATATTATTGAATTAAAATTCATTGATATTTGTAACGTTTTAATTAACTATTTATTTTGATGATGATCCTATATATGGTTTAAATAAATCGTTTTTATTTCATATGTGTTTTAGTTTCCGGAACCTTTTGAGTTTCGGAAACGACGAATCTTTCTTTTACATTAAGGAACTTAAAAATTAAAGCAAAACGTTGAAATTTGGCATGGATGAGAATTGTAAACTTTATTTACTAACAACGTCAGGTAAGCATTAAAATTTTAGTTTTTGGAGGCGAAACTGATTCCCTTACTTATGCTTGGTATGAATTCCTTGCTCGTCCATTAGTCCGGAAAGATACTTTACTCGATTTGTAAGTATAAATTGGCTGGGGAACTAAATTAGGGAAGAAATCGCTATCTCGCCCGTCACCTCGCAACAACTATGCCTTCCACTAGCAAGCCTTCGACCTAATAACATGTGACTTCATTTTCACGGCCAGATCTTCAAAGCCATATGTGGGCCCTTCCGTGTAAGAAATGTTGAATGTGTCTCTGCCGTAGGGATGGCAACGGGGCGGGTATGGGGCGGGTATGCCTCCCCGCACTCCCCCCATCCCCGCCCCCACCCCCCATCCCCGCCCCCATCCCCCGGGTAATTTTTCGTCCCCATACCGTGCAGATGGGGTTTGACCCCATCAGTGCAGTTGCTTTACCGTCTCTTTTTCTTAAGGTAAATTATTTAATATGAATGGACTATTTGTTTTTCTTTTAAATTTTCATACTACATTCATACATACATACTGAATTTAACATAAAAGAAACGAGTAAACAAAGATTATAAATTGAAAGTACAAATCCACGAGTGAATAAAAAAAAAGACAACAAATTAAAATAACATACATTAGTTTTAATGGAAATTCCAAAACATAAAAAGCAATAGAACTTGATGAGATCCTTGTATTGTAATTGAAGGTTCTGCTCGAGGATGCCATGACAGATCGACAGATTCTTTGAAATTTCTGCATTGTACTTGAAGAGCATAAATTGCACAAATTAAATTTAACAACACGTACATGTTAACTAGCACTTAGTTACTTTTTCTTTTCAAAAAAATAATCAATTAGCATATTTTTAATTGAAATGTTTGTTTCCGATTTAAAGCTAACCATGCAATTTGTATATAAAAGGAAAAAAGTGTGTTACCTCTTTATTGCATTTGCACTATTTCTTGAACGTTAAGCATTTGTTGGATCACTTGCCTATCATTAAACAATAACAATTATTAGTCATTCACAATAAAAAATAAAAATCGCTATTTAAATTAATGGATTATGAATTGCTAAAAATACCTCACTAACATCCTCATCATACTCGATAGTGCGATAATATGCATTCGTCTCATCGAACATGTTACTATAAAACAACCACAAAACAAAGGATTCAATTAATATATATAATAATAACTTAATTATTTCATTGAATTTCATTCAAGTAAAGATAAGAATCACCTTTTATTTCACTCCACAACCAACTTTGTGCACACATCAACGCTTCTAAAGTCTTGGGATGAAGCCGACTACGGTGTGGACTCACCAACCTTCGACTTGCTAAAAGCGGACTCTGAAGCTACAGTTGAAGCTGGTATAGCTAACACATCTCTTGCCAACTTCATCAAGAGTGGATACTTTACCCATTAGTTTTCCACCAACTTAAAATATCAAAATTTTCATTCTTGGTAACACTTTTCCTCTAAATAATGATCCATTCATTGCAAACAAACTACTCTCTCTTTCAAGAGCAACTTCCTCATCAAAACTTTGGAAAAATCCTTCATTAGCATCTCTATGTAGCTCAAAAGTAGATGAAACTTCACCTTCATTATAAGAAGGTGAATCCCTCATTCTATACTCTTCAAACAAATCATAGCAAACATTCATAGTTTTTTTTACTTCATCAACATATAAGTACTCTCCATAAATTCTTTTAAAACAATATTCTAATAGTTTGGTCTTGTACCTTGGATCCAATATAACTGCCACTCCCATGATTCCATGAATGTCAGACCAATACTTTTTATACTTTGCCAACATATTTCTTGCCATGCCTTGAATCACCTCAATTGGAGACTCACACCATTTTTTCAACGAGCTTCTGATTTCACAAATTTTAGGGAAAACAATATTTATCGTTGGATACTTTGTACCTGAGAACATCTCGGTCACAGAATGGAACAATTCTAACTTCTCGCAAACCATTCCTGCAAGTCTCCAATCCTCTTCAGTTGGCAAATCTTTGTATAATGGTTCACGCTGTATCAAACGATTAAAGACATCCTTGTATATCAAAGCAGTATTAAGCATTGAATATGTGGAATTCCACCGGGTCTTGCAATCAAGAACCAATTTCTTGGTACTTGCAATGCGTAATTGTCGCACCGCTTCTTCAAACTTCTGCTCCCTTTTTGGAGATGCTGTCCAAAACACCACACTATCTCTAATCCTTTCTATACCCTTGCCAATGACAAGCAAACCATCTTGAACGATCAAATTTAAAATGTGGGCACAACAACGCATGTGAAACAAAGACCCATTCAACATAAGTGAACAAGAGAAATCTTATTTCGATATCACTAATGATAGCTTCATTAGTCGTACAATTATCAACCGTCAAAGTTGATAACTTTCGATCAATGTTCCAATCCAAAATGGTATTAAATAAAACATTGGTAAGAACTTCGATTAGTGTGGACAAGGTACATATATGAACCTATATTATACAAGTAAATAAACAAGAATTAGATAATTAATATTGTCAATTAATGATTATTAAATGATCAAAAACAATATTGTTGGCATTATTAATATGCAATTAGATAGAAATAGCAAACATAGACAAATGTGGGCACAAAAAAAGAGGAAAGCAAATTAATACCTCATGATACGACTTTGTAATGTCCACTTATCATCAACGAAATGAGCGGTGATAGCCATAAAACCCTTTTTTTGATTACTAGAAGTCCACATATCCGTAGTTAAGGCAATCCTACTACAATTTGCCTCCAACAAACGCAAAGTCTTCGCCCTTTCGTAGTCATATATCCTTAAGATATCGCTTTTCACGGTATTTCGTGAGGGAACCTTAAACAAGGGCTGCAAACCAGCAGAATATTGGCGAAATCCGTGATGCTCGACCATAACCAAAGGATACTCATGTATTATAATCATCTTGGCAAGATCATCCCTTGATTTTTGTTGATCAAAAAGATAATTTGCCACTGCATTTGTTTGTTGCACCAAAACTTATTGTCGAACGTCTTGAAATTTTTTTCGAGGACAACTCTTTATGTGATCATGCAAGTGTTTAGTTCCACTTGAGCTTTTGCCAGAAAGTTTTTTCTGACAATAATTACAAATGGCCTTCTCATCATCCCCATCAATTTTCACCTTTTTGAAATGATTCCAAACAACCGATGTTAATCTTCTTTTACGTGTATCTTCAACATCTTGTACAGCATCTGAAGTTGGAGTGGGTTCCTGACTCGTACTATTTCTATTTGGTGAGACGACCGAAGGAGAGAGGTCAGTAGGAATGGGAGGACTATCCACAGATATAGGATTTTGAGAAATACTCTCATTCGAGTTCATTGACATGACATCCAACAAAAATTAACCCAAATTACCTGCACAAGTATCCAATCAAATTATCATCCAAAAGGTATGGATAATACTTTATCTAATGAAGGAAATTAAACTTAATTAAACTTACCTGCACAAGTATCCAATATTTTATTTTTGATGAAATCAAACTTAATTAAATTCTAAACTTGAATTGGATATATTCTTGAATGTTTGAACACAAATAACATAACACTCAAGACACATTAACAGTCCAATAGTATTAACATTTCTTCAATGTTTAGAACACTACAAAAAATAACATTCAAATAACATTGACAGTAGCACAACATTAGGTGAATTTCTTGAATGAATTTCTTGAATGTTTTTAACACAAAAAACAGAACACTTAAGTACTTATTTTCTAAAAGAATGCTTTATTAGAGACTTAATTGAAATTTGAAAGTGTAGCAAGCAATGAATCTTGCCTTCTTCCAAAGTGAGTCGTATGCAACTTCTTTCCTTGGTTCAAGAACACTGACACTATACTTGGATGCCCTGTGTTGGACAAGGAAGGATTACTTAATAACTCAAACAAACAGAGTAAGGGAAGAGAAGCAAAGCAGGCTACGCAGTTTTCAAGTACTCACTAGCTATCTCAGCTGCTACTTCTTCTTCCAAATTTGCAGCGAAACCACCACAGCCACAACTCCTTACTGTTTCCACTGGAAGTAGAAATTGAGAGTTGTTATTTTTAAAGCTAAACTGAAACTAATGTCAATCTTATCTGAACAAGTACTTGAAAAAGTCAATACCCTCCCAGGAATGATCCAAGAAAGTCGTGGTGAGCCTCCGTCGTTGGATTTAGCTCTTCCAATGAAAATTCAGCTCCACGTGAGTGTGCTCCTCCAAGGTACACAATATACGCCTACACCAGTACACCTACAGTACAAATTAAAAGAAAAAGGAAAGAATGTGAAATAAAGAATGGGATCCATCCCAAAGGAGAAATTGAACGCTTACCTTTTTGGAGGCAAAGGATGGTCTCAGCAGTAGACATAAAATAAGAAATGGCAAGAGGTGAAGAGGGACCGGCGTCGGCTGGAAGAAGACGACGATGGTTGCTGCCTTGCTGGAGAGTGTCGCCGCACTGCCGCAGTCGTGGAATGATAACGGCAACGAGTTAGGGATTTTGTTTTTGTGTGTATATGTATATTTGATAAACGGCAATGGGTATAGTGATAAACGACAGAAAATTTTTGTATATATTATATAATGATAAACGGGTAAACGGGTAAACGGGTATGGGGGTGGTACCCTCATACCCGCCCCGATACCCGACGGGTATTTTCATTAATCCCCCATACCCGCCCCACGGGTAAAAATATGTTCCCCATACCCGTCCCCGTTCGGGTAATTTTATCGGGTACCCATCGAGTTCGGGTATAATTGCCATGCCTACTCTGCCGTTCTCTTCAAGGCTTGTGGCGCTAAACCTTCGTCGGTCTTTGAGGAAGCTTCATGAGGTCTAGAGCAATCTAACCAATATGCAGGCCGTTCTTATCGTTTTATAGACCTTGGGTGAAATAAAAAAAAAGGTCCTAATAAATCGATAATATACTTAAGTTTATATATTTATATGAAGCATAAATGACTCAATTTATAAGTCTACATACTCAACCAAATATTAAATGATCATAACATCAATTAATAATATCTTACAAATATCATTAACAATAAAATAACTAAAAATAGTAACAATAACAACAAAATAGCAATAGCAACAATCAAACATATTGTGTGTAAACTTAAAAATTCAATATATACACTTAAGTGAGCCTTTCAACAATGGTATTTGAACTTTAATGATTCCATTACTTTTTTGGATTTAAAGAAAATTTCAATGATCGATGTATATATCTGAAGATCAGTAGAAGCAATTTTATGCTTCTAGTCTTAGATATTGATGGTATGATGCTTGTTACTAATGATCTTGGTTTATTAAAAGATACTAATAAGTTTCTCTCCAAAAATTTTGAAATGAAAAAGATGGTCGACGCATATTATATGATAGGAATTGAACTACTTCTTGACATATCACAATAAATATTAGGATTGTCTTAAAAGCATATATTAATAAAATTGTAAAGAGATAAAAGTTAATAAACAAAGAGTATCATTTGAATATAGTAGCACAAAATTTATGATTTTGGATACGTTAACAAAAGAATTATCACCAAAGACTGTTAATGAACATGTCAAAAGAATAGGCATTATCGAGTTCCATGATTGAACAAAATATTATTTTTATGCATTATATGTATTTGACACTTTGAGCTTGTTTATATATTGTTCATGATATTTAAGTATATTGTTATTTATTAATTGTTGTTATGAGATATACAAAATGATTATGTGAATTTTAACAAGATTTGTCTTTTTCCAAAGACATTATTATTAAACCATTAAGATATATCTCATTATAATATTGAGTTTTAAACTAATTTTGCGATCTATAGAAGGGATTACATCACATTAAAAAACGTATAAATGCTATGATCATTTATACCTTAATTATTAGTAGTATTGTGACAAAACAAAGAGGATTTAACTTTTATTATATGCATATTATATATTATATTATTAAAACCATGATTATGCATATTAAAAAAGGGAGCTTTAAGGGCCCCCTTTTTATGATGGGCCCTGGGCAGGTGCCCTGCCTACCCTTGCCCAAGGCCGGCTCTGCCAACATGTTGCGAGTTTGATTCCAATTGCATGCAAAACAAACTCTAAGCCACAAACTTCAAAGCTTTCAAGCCTTTGACAATAGCTTTTTTCACTTCAGGGAAAATCTCAGTAGAGGAAGAAAAAGACATGTATATAGTTCTTCCCGTTACATGCGATGAGATATATTTTACTAGTAAAACCTATCTTTAGATTTAGATGAATGGGATTAATGTATTAGGATATCTTAACAATTTAAGTGTTTATACAATTATCTAGTTTGAATTTTAAAACTGAGGTAGATTACTTTAAAATCTTGAATTTTATCAAAATTTACAATGTTAGCAATAAAATAATGTTATTATTCCTACAGTTAACGATATTGACGTAAAGGATCTTTGACCAACTAAACACCTATGTAACACATGATAATACATGTCACCACTTAAGTTAGAAATAAATAAAATGTTATACTGTCACTGCGGTGACAACAATCAGTCACGAGGCGCTCTTTTCCAACACCAAACTTCTCATTAACTCTTCCGCTATCAAGAGAGAGTTGAAAAGTAGACGTACAATGAATGCCCAGTGGTTTCAAGGCATTCATCTATTTTTGCGTGCACAAATGAGAGTTTCGAAAAGTTATTACCGAGGCAACAAAATCCAGGAACCATTTGGCTATACACACCATACATGACAACCAAGTTGTAGAGTAGTATCTTAAAAATCAAAAGCTTTAATTGTTTCACAATTTTTTCGTAAACTTCTTTAACACGAACAAAATTAAATCAAGTAAAAGCGAAACAATAAAAACATCAAAAATTTGATAACACAATTTAGCACACTTTGTTTACGTCTGTGGAGCCCTAACCTAGCTTAATAACTTTCACTGAAAAACAATAGATTTATCTAAGATTTTACTTAACCAACACCACTCAATCCTTGAAACTATCTCTTAACCTCACTTCTCGTGAAAGAATTTCATACCAAATAATACAATCGACTCGTGTTAACCTCGTCAAAATAAAATTTCTAACTACTTTCACTCAAACAACAATTAATAAAATAACTTAAGTATTTAATCACTAAGAACTGAACGAAAATATACTTAAAACATAAGAAAGACTTCCCTATGGATTTATCTCCTCGAAATAACCTAGTTGAAACTCTTCACCATAGCTGATTCTTTCTTTATAAAACAAATCACCATAGCCATGACTCATCGAAAACACAGAGAATCACTTCAATTCACTCAAAATAAGAAGAATACCTGCAATATAAACATATGCAGACTAACCCTTGCTCACAAGTTAATTTCACCGTGACTCCCTCAAAACATCACACGTTGTTCAGCTAGTTCCCTGACATGTGCCGCAATCTGTATGTTTTTTCATAGACACCAAACACGCACCACACATCTGACACACGCACGACTCCTCAATCTTTTTCACCTACTGTATATAATTAACGCACATCAACCCTTCAGCTATATATATGGAGACATGCTCAATTAACACCTAATTGCCAACACGTACTTCATCTTCAAGTGCCACACACTCCAGTTGCTGCATTATTTGACCCTAAATGTTTCATAGAAGTTAGAACTATTTGAATGAGAAATTTTGGAGATTATTCATGAGTATAGAGCAAATGAATGAAAATTATTGAACCAAGAAATGATAGGCAAGGGTAAAGTAGCGAATGAGAAATGTGGATATATCTAAGTTTTGTTTTGGTGTTTCTGGTGGATAAAAGATTTTGAAGTGAGAAGAATTAAGGTGAAAATTAGGAGTAGAATGAAAGCCAAAAATGAAGTTGCATTTGTGTAGTAAGTTGATAAGGAATATGTATATGTGTATGTTCTGTTATTGGTATTCATGATTAATCATGGATTATAAATTTCTTTATAGATGATATTGATTTGAAATGAAGTTGAGAATGATGAGTAAATGAAGTAGAACAGGTGATCTTAGTATGATCTGTGTTAAAGGAAAGATTGTGAAACAAAATGAGTGGTTGATCTGAAAAATGTACACGAGATGATGTTTCAGTCTTTTAGCCACAACTTTTTCTCTAGTTATCCAAACAAGATGATTCTTACTTTGGATTAAACTAGAAATATATGGATACATTTCTTATGAGACATAGAATTTAAATTATGTTTTTAAGAATCTCAAAATTTGTCATGAAGTTGAGAATTGGGTGCAGTACATTGGATGAATGTAAATTCATGTTTTGTATTTGAGGGAAATTCTGGATCGATCTAGGCTATATTAGAGAAAGTTGTCTTCTCAGAAGTTGTAAGTCTTTCTTTTAGCTTTCCAACGATATATTGTGTGAAATTTTTGGACTTCTAGGCTGAAAGTTATGGTCATTGTAAAGGAAGATGTATCTTTTGTCTAGTGAGAGTTATGTCATTTGTCCCGAGACAAGTTCAATGTGAGTGAGGACCAAATCTTGTTTGCTTCGTTCGGTCATTATTTGTTTGTCCGACCTCCAAATAAAGTGATTCTTAAACCCTTATATTCGTAAAACTTTTCTTTTTGCATCTCCATTGAAGGTCATAGCTTTTGGTGTTGATTTGAAAGGGATGAATTGAAACAAAGTAAGGGTATAAATTGGAAGAGTAGGAATCGGATATTTTTCTGAACATGTTTCAGTATTTTGATAATTTTCGAGTCAATAGAGCTCCTAATAAGATGATTCGTATTTCAAGATAAACTAGAGACATGGAGCTACAAATGATATGAAGAAGTTGAAATCTAATTCAGTTTTTAAGATGTTTAGATTTCGGATAAAAGTTGTGCATAAGTATATTAATTTGGACAAGAGCAGTCCAAAAATGTTAAAGTGTATCTTTCGAATCACTGAACCAGATGGATTGATTTTGGTGTCCTTGGGAACTTAAGACAGGGGAGGACACTTTTCTAAAAGAAAAATTTATGTCAGAATATTCAAGGGTGCTTTTGGCAAGACACTTAAGTATAAAAGACATAAGGTATAAATGGAAGGGCAAATGGGACAATTCTCATTCATTAAAGGCATAATTGGAAGAAGAAGTGTTGTGTTGTTTATAAATGAAGAAGAAAAACGTGAATGGAGGGATAAGCAGAAGAGAATAACGAGATGAGGAAGAAAGAGAAAGAGAGAATGCCATGATAAAAGAGAGAGAAATACAAAGAGAAGAAGAGAATGAGAGAAAGAAGAGAAAACAAGCTATGATTTCAATTATGTTAACCTTCAAAAAAGATTTTGGAGTTGCTCAAGAACGGAAAAAGGAAGAGGAAGAGAAAAGCTTCCCATTAAGCTAAGGATCCCTTCATTTGGTGAACAATGAAGGTAAGATCATTTTAAATCTTTTGAATTTTTGGAAAGATTTTAGTTCATGGAGTTTAGAAAAGACTTGGGTTTAAGTATTCTAGAACCAATTTTAGTGATTGTGTTTTGAGAAATTGTCAATCGAAAACCCTATTGAGTGGGATTTTGTTATTGTATTAAAGAGTATGATGTAGTAAAGATACGCTCAAGTCTTATGATATTCCCAAGAGATTGGGTTCCAGCAATGACGCCCAACATGCACACTTACCTCAACAACGTTAAAGAGATTCACCTCAGCAGGTTAATTAGAGATGTTTGCTAAATGCCGCACCCACACATCTAAAATGGACTTCTGCTGTGGAGATGGACTTCTATAGTGGTTAGATGATGTGCATAATCCCTCATGCAAAAGTAAGAGTCCCACTACACCGTGACTCTCTTCACCCAATGCACAAAATTGTTTTAAGCTAGCTACAGTATATCTTTCTTTTTGGACCCCGAATGATTCATAGAAGTTGGAACTATTTAAAAGAAAAATTTTGGATAGTAGGTAAGAGTAAAGAGAAAATAAATGAAATTTTTTGAACCAAGAAATGATAGACAAGGTTACAGTGGCGAATGAGAAATGTGGATATGTCCAAGTTTTACTTTGGTGTTTCTAGTGGATAAAAGATTTTGAAGTGAGAAGAATTAAGGTAAAAGTTAGAAGTAGAATGAAAGCCAAAAATGAAGTTGCATTTGTGTAGTAAGCTGATGAAAGAAATGTAATATGTGTATGCTATGTTATTGGTATGCATGATTAATCATGGACTATAAATTTCTTTATAGGTGATATTGATTTGAAATGAAGTTGAGAATAGGGAGTAGATGAAGTAGAAAAGGGTCATTCTAGTATGATTTGTGTTAAGGAAAGATTATGAAACAAAAAGGATGGTTGACCTGTAAAATGTTTATGGAGAATGTTTCAGTATTTTAGCTAAAAAAATTTCTCTAGTAATCTAAACGAGATGATTCATAATTTGGATTAAACTAGAAACATATGGTTACATTTCTTATGAAGGCATCGAATTTCAATTCTATCTTTAAGAATCTCAAAATTTGTCATGAAGTTGAGAACTGGGTGTAGTTCATAGGTGAATGAACAAAATTTTATATTCTTAATTCGAGGGAAATTGTGGACTAATCTAGGCTGATTTGGGCAAATGTGTCTTTTGAAAAGTTGTAGGTATTTCTTTTAGCTTTCCAATGATATATAGTATGAAATTTTCGGACTTCTAGGCTGAAAGTTATGGTCCTTGTAAAGGAATATGTATCTTCTATCTTTTCGCTTTTTCTATATTTTGTATCTTCTATGTTTTTCTTCTTCTGTGTTTTGTTTCTTTGACCTTTTGTTTCTTCTGTGTTTGACTTCTTCTGTCTTTTCGCTTCTTCTGTGATGACGTCATCTTCTTCTATGTTTTTTCTGTGATGACATCGTCTTCTTCTGTGTTTTGTATCGTCTGTGTTTTGTTTCTTCTTAGTTTTGCTTCTTCTGTCTTTTCGCTTCTTCTGTGATGACATCATTAATGATGTCATCTCCTTCTGTGTTTTGTTCCTTCTCTGTTTCGGTTCTTCTGTGTTTTGTTCCTTTTGTGTTTTGTATCGTCTGCCTTTTGCATCTTCTGCCTTTTGTATTGTCTGCCTTTTTATCTTCTATGTTTTGCTGACACGTCTTCTTCTGTGTTTTTCTGACACATCTTTTTCTGTATTTTATTGATGCTTCTTCTTCTATGTTTTGTTGACTTGTCTTCTTCTAGGTTTTGTTCCTTCTGGGTTTTACTTCTTTTGTGTTTTGTTGATGCGTCTTCTTCTGTGTTTTACTGATGTGTCTTCTTCTGGGCTTTTTTCCTTCTGGATTTTATTTCTTTTGTGTTTTGTTGACGGGTCTTCTTCTGTGTTTTGCTGACGTGTCTTCTTCTGTGTTTTGATCCTTCTGTTTTTGTTTCTTCTGTATTTTGCTATCTTCTGCCTTTCGCTCCTTCTGTTTTCGTTTCTTCTGTGTTTTGCTATCTTCTGGGTTACTGTTCATCTTATATCTTCTGTTCCATTTTTGATCTTTCAGAAGATAGAATCTATCTTCAAGTTCTTCATAAAAGTTGTAGATCTTGAAGTCTTCTTTCGAACCATGTAAAGAACATCTTAATATGATATTTGTAGGGAAAGTTATAGCAATTTTCTTACTTCTTCTTAATTTTTCCATTCTTCTGCTTTTTTCCTTTAGTTTCGTCTAATCCTATTGTCTGATCCATTTTGACCCTTCAAATGATAAAAATCTGATCTCAAGATCTTCTTCAAAGTTGTAGATTTCAAAGTTATCTTTGAAATCATCCTAAGATGATCTTAATCCAACATCTCTAGTGAGAGTTATGCCATTTATCCCGAGACAAGTTCAATATGATTGAGGACCAAACCTTGATTGATTCTTCGGCCATAATTTGGTTATCCGACCTCCAAATGAAATGATTCTTGAACCCTTAGATTTATAACACTTTTCTTTTTGCATCTCCATTGAAGGTAATAGCTTTTATTGTTGATTTGAAAGGGATAGATTGAACCAAAGTAAGGATATCAATTGGAAGAGTAGGAATTGGATCTTTACTGAACATGCTTCAATATTTTGATGATTTCTAGATCAGTAGAGCTCCGAATAAGATAACTCTTATTTAAAAATAAACTAGAGATACGGAGCTACGAATGGTATGAAGAAGTTAAAATCAAATTCAGTTTCTAAGAGGTTTAAATTTTCAATAAGAGTTGTGCATAATATGTTGATTTGGACAATAGCAATCCAAAAAGGTTCGAAGTGTATCTTTTGAATCACTGACCCAAATGAAATGATTTTGGTGTCATTGAAAACGTAAGACAATAAAGAAGATTCTTCTAGAATGAAGTGTTATGTCAGAATATTCAAGGGTGTTTTTGATAAAAAATTTACGTGTAAAAGACATAAGGCATAAATGGAAGGGCATAATTGGAAGAAGAAGCGTTGTCTTACTTATAAATGAAGAAGAAAAACATGAATGGAAGGATAAGCAGAAGTGAATAACGAAATGAGAAAGAAAGAGAAAGAGAGTTTGATTATTTGAGAGAAAAGAAGAGAGTTGAGCTAGGGTTTAACTTTTCTTAGTCTTTAAAAGAGATTTTGGAGTTGTTCAAGAAAGGAAAAAGGAAGATGAAGAGAAGAGCTTCCCTTTGAGCTAAAGATCTCTTCAATTGGTGAAGAATCAAGGTAAGATCATTTTGTATCTTTTGAATTTTTGGAAGGATTTTAGTCCATAGAGTTTAGAAATGTTTGGGTTTAAGCATTCTAGAATCAATTTTAGTAATTTTACATTTTGGGATTCTCTATTGGATTCCTATTGAATGAAACTTAGTTTGTTTTAGGGAATCAAGAGAATCCTACCCAAGAGCAAGGAAAAAGACAACATTGACTTGGATTTTTGCAAGGAAGTGAGGTGAGTAATGTATTTATAGTTATTGTGTGATTGGGCAAATTCTTGCCTATGTGTGAATATGTGTTAAATTGTTTGAATTTGACTTGTTGAAAAATACATGATGATTTGATTTTGTTATATCGTGGAAGAAGCATGATATTTTGATATAATTAAATTGTGATTTTGATCAATGTTATGCCTTGAAATTAGTCATGGAATTTTGTATAAATAGAAAAAAGGTTTGATAGCATAAAATTTTTTTAGTAAAATGATTCTGAGCATGATTGTGTGCTTCTGTATTGGTGAGAGTGGAACCATTTTGTTTTTCACGTGTACGTTGACAAGAGCCTTCTCCCGGTTGCCCGTTTGTGGCATACGATCTCTGAAAAATGGACTCATTTTGTTCATGGGGTAAACTTTGGTTTCCTCATTCTGTTTCATGGAACCCTCGAGCCGTTTGTTGCATATTGCGTCTTTAAATTGTCAAGTATGAAGCATATTGAGTGTTATGTGATTTGAGCTAAATTTGTTGAATATTTAAATTGTTTGAATAAAGTATAAATGCTAGAATTGCTAGACATATATATATACATATGCTTGACTTCGATCAATTTCCAATGGTTATAAATATATTAGCTACTGAGTTGTGTAGCTCACCCCACGCTTCCCTCCTCAGGTGCAGAAAGAGAAGATTAGCAATCCTTGCAAGACATTGAAACTCCAAAATAGTTGAAGACTTTTATAATGAAGTTAGTTCAGGACATTTAATTATAAACATTCAATTATATCATGTGTATTTTTTTGTATTTTGTATTTGTATTAAGTCAAAAGGGGTGATTTTTGAAATGTAAAGATGTTTTGAAAACAAGTTTTGCGTTCTGTGATAGGCCCAAGTAATTACTAAAACTCTGATGTGTTCAATAATGTTTGCATCTTTGTGACAAAAATTGTTTTAAATAAATCAGGTCGATTTGATTATCGATTTTTCGCATATATGTTATTTGTTTTTAAAAAAATTTGCAATGAGTTTTGACTGTTTAAATGTCTTCGAATGCTGGGCTGTGGAAACGGGGTCTAGCATTGTTTGATATCAGAGCTTAGGTTTTTCCTAGGTTTAGAATGCATTATGGGATGAATTGTGTGCTATGTGATTTATTGTTGTATTGTAAATTGATGTTTTGCATTAAGTGACATGCATATCATGCATACATGTAGGAAATAAGATTAAAATGAAAGTAAGCTGAAAGATGGTGTCTTATCGAAGGAATAAAATGCCACCTCGTAAAAGAATACGAGGAGTTTTGCAAGGATCTGCTGCATTTGATTCCTCATGATTCGAGAAGGGTACTGATGAGTATATAATCTCAGTAATTGCAACCATATGAGTTGCATGTACGAACTTCTGTTAAGAGTTTAGACTAGTAGAAATGATGAGAAGAATGGTATTTGGTTAGAGTGTAAGATGAGGAAAGTCGTGGATATTTAAAAATAAGAAATATGGCGTAGTCCGATATGTTAGATATAGATGTAGTATATGTGATTGTGTCAGTGAATGAAATAACAGCATTTCATGAGACTATGTACTTGAATTGATACAGATGTGAAAAATATTTCCATGACTTGACTGAAGAAGAGATAGAGACAGGGTGAAAATGACAAGATTTAAGGTGTACAAGCAAAATTGAATTGAAAGGTTGGACTCGGAATTTATGATTAAGTATAAGATTGTATTAGTGAATTTGAGATTTGAATTTCAAGATGGCTATATGTTTATGCTCTTAAATTGATTAAGAATGTATGTAAGGAAAGTGAAACAAAGGATAGTGATATATGTAGAGGTTCTAAAGGTTATGTTGACTAGTTACTGTGAGTACATATTTGATAATGTGGTTAAATTGGTGAATAATATGATTGAGTACATACGAGATTTATATTTGGATATGGTATAGGAGTAAAGGAATATGCCTCTTATTTCATTGGGTCTTATTATGGAGGATATTTTGATAATGTAAAGTGTGACAGAGATTAAAATTATAGAAATATCATGAACAGTTGAAATTGATCTTATCAGGGTGTTAAGAAGGGTTGAAACAACATTGATGAACATCGTTGATTGATAAAGATTATGGAAACAATGTAGATGATTGAGGTAAAAAGTCGTTTGAGATAGAGATGTTTTATCAAATTATATTGGGTGAATTAAATGAAAAGTCGTTTTGAGATAGAGATGTTTTATCCCTAGTGGAGACTCAAGCATAACAGGTAGAGTATGCTACTAAGGATGTATGCATTTTTGATGAAAAGTATTCAACTACAAAAGTGGATTTTAGAAAATTGAGATAACACTATTGCTAATGTGAGGAGAACTTAAATGCACATTATATTCTATGAGAATATGTGAAGAGATAAATTGGATTTTGATGAATGTATTACCAAAGCAGGAAGTTAAGTTACAAATAAATTGAAATGTGAGGAGAAACTAGTATGAATGAACAACATTAGAATAAGCCAATGTGAAATATGAGGAAATATAAAGAATGGAGAAGATCATTTAAGAAAGGTGAGTCAATTGAGAAAGTGAAAATAACAAGAGATAATATTACTTCATCGAGGAACTAGTTATTTAAGGAATTAGGAGAGCTAATCATGGATATATAGAGTTTGATAATAATTGTTTGAGTTAACAGTTGCCTCGATAGTACCTTGGTATTGAAGATTAAAGAGATCTAAGTGAAATTTGATGATGTATAACAGGTATTCAAAAATTTGAGAAGAATAATTTGAATACGTGAAGAAAAATGTGTAACACGTATGAGTAATGAGAGTAAAGGAAATTATGAGGAATTACATTGATATTAATTACATCGTATGGATTTGGAGATTTTATAGTATGCAATGATATTATATAAAAGATTTGAATAAATCCAATGCAGCAGGATAAAGTGATTTCCTATGTATAAAGACAACTAAAGTCCTATGAGTTGATTATTCGATACATGATTTAGAGATACTACAGTAGTGATTGTTTTGAAGTTTGGAGACAGTATATATAAAGGAATATCTTAGATGTATATATATACAAGTACAGATCATAAGAGTTTGAGGCAATCTCTAAATTGAGAGAATTGAATATGAGACCGAGAAGATTGATATAAATATTGAAAGACCATGATTGTACAAATGAGAAATTCCAAGTAAGGCTATGTATTATATCAGGTACTTTAAGCAGAAACTCGAGATTGAGGATTATCATAACTAGAGTAAAAAGAAGCATAGAATGTGGGGCATGGTTTATCCCAAATTAAGGATTCAGAAATTGAGAATCTTATTAAGGAATTGAATATGGATTTGAATTCCATGTTTAAATTGGAAGATGAGGCTTTATGATCAAAAAGGAGAAATATGTATACCTGATAAAGGAATAAAGGAGTTAGTGGATCAATACAGAAAGTATGGAGTACAATGAGATAAGAGTAAGAGTAAAGCATGCTGACACTATAGAGATGTGAACTATAAATCAAAGGATGAAATGTTTATAAGAGTATCACCTCCCCAAGGTGTTCTTAGATTGAGTACAAAATGTCAAGTATGTTAAGAGATATCAACATAATTTGATAATGATGTTATCGACATAGGAATTGGGGGAAGTATAAGTAATCTGAAATCTAATGAGGAACTCGTTAGAAAAGTGAATGATTAAATAGGTGATTGAAACACTTGATGAGTCTTTTGACAGTGATCGTTTGAAAGAAATTATTCAAGTGAAGAAGTTACTAGGGAGACTGAGGCAAACATAATACAATGTTACCTCCTTTTGGTTGACCACTTTGGTAGGAATTTCAAGGGCAAAATTCTTTAAAGGGGGGAGAAATGTTGGACCTCGAATGATTCATAGAAGTTTGAACTATTTGAAAGAAAAATTTTGGACAGTTGGTAAGAGTAAAGAGCAAATAAATGAAATTTTTTGAACCAAGAAATGATAGACAAGGTTATAGTGGCGAATGAGAAATGTGGATATGTCCAAGTTTTACTTTGGTGTTTCTGGTGGATAAAAGATTTTGAAATGAGAAGAATTAAGGTGAAAGTTAGAAGTAGAATGAAAGCCAAAAATGAAGTTGCATTTGTGTAGTAAGTTGATGAAAGAAATGTAACATGTGTATGCTCTGTTATTGGTATGCATGATTAATCATGGACTATAAATTTCTTTATAGGTGATATTGATTTGAAATGAAGTTGTGAATGAGGAGTAGATGAAGTAGAAAAGGGTCATTCTAGTATGATTTGTGTTAAGGAAAGATTATGAAATAAAAAGGATGGTTGATCTAGAAAATGTTTATGGAGAATGTTTCAATTATAAGTTTATATTTTTGAATTGATATATCCAAAATATTAGTACAATGTTTGATTTCATATGATTGAGATTGAGAAGTCCTATCATGTAAATAATTCTACAATAGTTGGAAGATGTTGCATATAAACCTAGAGATAGGTCAACATAAATCCTCAGGATTATAGTCAAACCTAAAAGTGAAATTCTCCAATCGAGTAATGCAATCTTAGAGGTTTTAGCTAGAAAGAGATTTCATTTCAGATTAGTTGTTAATAGTCTTAAGAAAGATATTAACATAAGATATAGGAATTTTCATGATCCAATAATCAATAATTTAATTGCTTGATAAAGGATTAGTTGTTAATAGTCTTGAGAAGAGACAAATTGTCCCATAAAAGATACTTCCTGAAGCTAAAAATCACACATGCTTAGCTTAGCATACAACTACTTTTCCCGCAGGGTCTGTAATACAATCTGAAGATGTTGTACACAATCATGTTCGTTCTTGTAATATACCAGGATATCATCGATGAAAACCACAACAAACTGGTCTAGATAGGGCCTAAACACTCTATTCATAAAGTCCACGAATGCCACTGGAGCATCAGTTAGCCCAAATTGCATTACCAGGAATTTATAATGTCTATAACGAGTCATGAACGTAGTCTTCTGGACATCCACATCCTTTACCTAAAGTTGATAATACCCTGATCGCAGATCTATCTTTGAGAACATCCCTGCACCTTTTAATTGATCAAACAAATCTTCTATCACTGGCAATGGACACTTATTCTTCATTGTAATTTTGTTTGATTGCCTGTAATCGATGCACATCTGAAGAGTACCGTCTTCTTTTTAACAAACAAAACTGGTGCTCTCCAAGGTGAGACACTAGGTTGAATGAATCCCTTATCCAGTAGCTCCTACAACTGCATCTTCAACTCCTTCAATTTAATAGGAGCCATCCTGTATAGTGCTCTGGATATAGAAACAGTGTCAGAAATAACTTCAATAGATAACTCAACTTCCCTTTCAGGAGGGAGTCTGGGTAGTTCTTCAGGAAACAAATCTGGAAATTCATTCACCACTGAAATGTCTTGTAGTTTAACGCTCTTTTTCTTAGAATCAATCACAAAATCCAGATAAGCTTCACATTCCTTCCTAAAGGCACCTTCGAGCTTACATAGCAGATATCACACTAGCTAAAGAACTAGTATGAATGCCATACAGTATCATTTCAGGTTGATCAGGCTTCCTAAGCACAACCATTTTAGCACTACAATTAACCACTACCTGATGCGTGGATAACCAATCTATACCCAAAATCAAAATCAAATTCATGAAAAGGCAGCTTAATCAGATCCGCTACAAACTCACTTCCTTGGATCATAACAGGACAGTTTCTATAAACTTGATTAACAATCACATTACTACCCAGGGGATTAGTTACATGAATATCATACTCTAACTGATCTATAGGTGTCACTTTACTAAAAATTTCTCTAACACAGATATAAGAATGAGTGGATCCAGGATCAATCAAAGCACGCATTTCAGAATCAAAGAGAGAAACAATACCTGCAATAACCTCAGGTGCATCCTAATCCTCACGAGCTTTCAATTTATAAGCTCGAGTCAAATTAGAAGGCACAGTTGGTAGATCAACAGTTTTTGAATAAGTACTCGAATTAGGCCTGAACTGACTAGATCCTCCATTGCCTCTACTGCATCCTCTATTACGAGAAAACGCATAAGAGACCTCCCTACTAACTTGTGACATCTGAGACTATCTCATAGGGCAAGTGGCTATCAAATGGTCAATGCTTCCATATAAAAAACATGCACCCGTAGCCCTCCAATAAGTACCCTGATGGTATTTAAAGCAATGAGGGTATTTCGGAATCCTAGAACCTTGTCCCACAAAGGAACCCCTACCAGAAGCAATCGATAAGGGAAAGTTTTGTCGTTTTTCCCAAGCTATAGATCTCTGAGTAAATTCTAGTGCAGTGGAAGCATCTTCACAACTTCTCTTACCTGAGGACTAACCTCTTCTAGTAAAACCTCTTCGCTAAACCCTTTCTTTCCTAACCATCTCTTGCTTCTCTATCTTCATAGCAGCTTGTACCAGCTGATGATAACTCACTTGCTGTAAGAGAGTGAATGCCACCAGATGTTCTTTGATCAAGTCATTCAAAGCATCCTTAAACTGATGGCACTAGAACTCTTCAGTGAGTACAGATTCAAAGGCATATTTTCTAAGTTGATTAAATTCTCTATCGTACTCAACAATGGATAGGTTTCTCTGCTTTAAGTTCAAGAACTACTTCCATTTCTCCTTTCCATAGACTTCCGTCACATACCTGGCTTTAAATTCTTAGTAAAATAAATCCCAAGTCAGAGGCTTAAATATCTAAGGATACCTCAGAACAAACTTCCACTATTCATAAGCTGCTCCTTGAAGAAGGGAGACAACACAGTGCACCATCAATTCAGGTGGGCAACTAATTTCATCTAATACTCTTTTCACCTTCTCTAACCATAATTTAGCTCTTTCAGATTCTTCTAGAGACATTCCTGTAAATTCTTCAGCTCCATACTTTAGCAACTGATCAATCGGAGCCTTAGGTGCGTTCATACGATGTAATAACGTCATCATGTCTTACAACAGCTTAACCAAAGCCCCCTTAAGCTGGAGGTGGTACTTCATCTTGATTAACCCCAGAGGGTCCTAATATAGACGGTCGAGATCACTCAGGATTTTTACTCTTAGCAATATCGTCAACAACTTTGTGAGATTTTTCCATATTTAATTCTAAAACCAAAACATAGGACAAACCGCATTAGGCCAGACATAACTCTTATATTCAAGTACAAGCAATAGCTAAGCACCGGTTAAACCAGAATTGCCTAAACCATGCTCTAATACTAAAAAATGTAACACCCACATATCCCCTAGGAGAATATGTAAATGCCACATAAAACAAAACTAAAACATATCAACCATACTAAAGCATGCTCAGAAATTTGAGCAACATAAATTACCTTTCATTAAATTTTGTTTTTAAACAGAACATATAAAACATATTGTACTTATCCAAATACATGTCATAATTTCAAAAGCCAACCTGTATAAAGGTTATTACAAATCATTTACAGAATATTACAAAACTTATCCAAAAATATACAAAATGTCTAATTACATTGAAATACAACTCAAACTTAAACACAAACAAAGACTCAAACAAAAAAACTTCCAAAAGTAGAATACATCCTTCTTGGCCACTGTGATTGTCTTTGTCCCAGTCTTCAAATCTTCTTATCAAAACCTACACGATGGTAAAACCACCATGTTAATCCTAAAGCTTAGTGGGGAATAACTAAACATAATGCATAATGGAGACTGTTTCTAACAGTTGTTTAACATTCATATATACAAATGTCATATCATATCATAACAATCTTTAATTGTTCATATTAAATAGTAATCTAAACATTATGTCTTAGAAAAAATATGATTCATCAATACAAAACATTCTTGCATCAGAACAAAACTCATAAATATCAGAACATAATGTACAAGTATCAAAACTGAATATCAGAATAGGATATAATCTTTCAGATCAAAAAGATGACTTGCATCATATCAGAATATGTTCTGTATGAAATCAGAGCTTATCTTGTATCAGATTAGAACTAGTTTATATCGAAACTGAACATATATCAGAATACAAAACAAGTTAGCTTGCTAATCTTTTTTACAAAAGTGGGTAACGGGATCAATATAAAAAATACCTATGTTTGGTATCTCAGAAACAGAAGAGACTTAATTCTTTTAAATAGAAAATACAAAAGTCTCTAAAATTAAAAGACACTAGGGTGTTTAGTACAGAAGACACGAAAGTGTCTGATCACAGAAGACACCTTAGTGTATAATTATAGAAGACACCTTAATGTCTAGTTATAGAAGCAGCTGCATACTCTTCTAGGTATGCCTATTTATCCAAGATTAGTGTAACATCCCATCACCGATGGGAAGGGTATTTTGGTAAATTGGGGTGGGTTAGGAATGTTTAAATATATCTTGGCATGCACACGCATCTTATAGCCTCTATATAAATATGAATGGTAATTTTTGCACATGCACATGATTGTACATGCATTCATGACCTTTCCCAGCATATGTGTCTAAATGAAACTTTTTGTGAATTATGTGATATTGGTGTTTGAAAAATTGAATTGAAGTGCTCTAGGTGTGTTTTACATTTTTAGGGATTTGTGGAAATTTTTCTGGAATTTTCAGCTACTTGCTCGGACGAAAAATTTCTAATCGGTCGACCGAGTGGGTTTCTGATTGAAAAGTCTTGCCTAATGGCAATGGAATATTGGATAAAGGATTTTGGGACTTTTATTTGAGCCATTAGCATTAGATAGAAGATTCATTTGTATTAATGTTCTTTATTAAATAGGATTAAATTGATTTTTTTGTCTTTTTCCCATTTAAAAGCCAAGTGTCCTCCTCATTTAATCTTTTTGTCTTCTTTCATTTATCACCTACGACACTCTTCCTTGGGAAAGACTTAACAAAATTACTTTGAAAGCTTCTTTTTCTCTTCATCCGTGGCCTCCTCCTTTCCTTCCTCCTTTGAGTGTTTTCTTTTCTTCTCCTATACAAAGCTTCCCTTACTACTTACTTGCTCCTCCTTCCTTCTCATGCAAATCCAACTTAATCCTTGAGTTGGTGATGATATTTATGATGTTTGTGATGACCTTGGGTGAGGAGTAAAGTAGGAGTTTGTGTGAACTTGAAGATTTGAGGAAATTAGAGCTTGCAACTTGTTTAGGTAAGAATTGATGTTTATGTTCTTTAACTTAGTTGTTAGATGCATTAATTGGGAGTTATTGTGCATGAATTATGCCTTATTGTGTATTAATTTCATAAAGCTTATGGATTGCTTGCTTGGGTACAAATTCATGTTTGTGTGAGGATGAGTGAATGAGCATGGTTTACATTGACTTTGGCTTGGTTTTGGATTGATTTTTTGAAGGCTAGATGAATGGAAAATTAAGGAAAGTCAATTGTGTGTGTGCTGCCAAATCTTGACTATTGATTCAAGAAAATGTTTTGATGAATTTATGGCTGAATTAGAGGTCCAAATGGATGCATATTGATGTAGGTAAAGTGACTTAGTGTAGGTTTCAGATTTTGGCTCATAACTTTTGATATAGTTGTCCAATTGAGCTGAAGTTTGTTTTAAATTAAACTTAAGAAGTATGGCTATATTCCATATGAAGGAGGTTTTGTCCAATTCTGATCTTAAGGATTTTAATTTTGGCATGCAAAGTGAATTGTTAGGTGCTGTGTGAACAGTATCCGAACCTTGTGACCTAAAGCTTTGATGATTTTTTTAGGATTGAATTGGATTGAATTTGCAACTTTGGTCTTCATGAAAGTTAAATATTTTTGTTTTAGCTTTCTAACTCCACTAAGTGTGAATTTTTTTTATTTATACGTTGAAAGTTATGGTGTGTTAATGTTCAGATGGTCATTCAGCTGAAAATGTGTTTTGTGTGTAAGTGACTTTATGTATATAGGTTTTGTGCTATTTATGTTCTAGTATTTATTTGGGACTGTTAGTGGTGAAATTGGCTTTAGTGAACTTCTGGAAAGTTGTATAGAATTTTTGTAGCTTTTTAATGAGATATTTTGTGTGAATTTTGGATGTAAGGATTGTTAGATATAAATTTGCAAAGTTTTGTTATGGTTTAGGTTAAATGCTGATTTCTTAAACCCTAACAGGGCAACCACATTAGTGAGAGGATTTAACCTAGTTTGAATGGTCTTAAGAATTGTAGTATATTGTCTGAGCTTTTTATTGCTATATGGTGTGTAATTTTTCGACAATGGGTTGGAAAGTTATGAATTTTGGAAGAATGTGTTGCTGTTGAGGATAACAGATCTAGACAGAAACTTGGATTGAAAAATTGATTTTTTTAGAGATTGAATTTGCTTCCAATTTATTCATGAAACTTGTAGAAAATGTTTTGATCTTTCTTTGGCATAAAACTTGGAATTTTTAGCATAAGGAATGGAAAGATATGATGTTTTTTAGTAGAGTGTAGTTACTGTTCATATGGTAGTTTTACTGTTTCATTAGGCAGAACCTTTGTTTGTGTTTTTGACCCTCTTATAGATTGAATTGGCTTGGGGGGCCTTCTTGAAGATTGTAGAAAATGTTTAGAGATTTCTAATGGTGTATAATGTACCTTATTTGGAGTTAGGAGTAAGAAGTTATAAGGATTGGAAGAACACAGTTACTGTTCATATGGTCATTTATGGGCAGTAACTTTGAAGTAGTTTTTAGCACCCTTAGAGGTGATATTGGTTTGTGAGTCCTTCATGGAACTTGTAGGGTTTCTTGTTATCTTTCCAATGAGATCTTGTTTGTAATTTTTCGATAAGTTTGTAAAAAGTTATAAATGTTAGAAATTCAGATGGTGGAAGAGAGGAAAATAAGTCAAACTCTATTATCTTTTGTTTTGTCATAAAGCTTCTTTTGCTTATATCTTCATCATCCGACCTCCGATTGACTTGATTCTCGAGGCGTCGGATTCATAAGAAAATTATCTACCTCTCCATGTAGAATTGTGGACTTTGTGGGATTTAATTGAAATTTAGGGATTGAATCCAATTGAGAGAATTGAGTAAAGTTTGGCAATATCCGGACCTATAGAGGTCCAAATTGAGTAATTCTGGTGTCTATAGGTTCCTAAGACATAGGGAAATATTTTGTGATGTGGATTATAGAATGGTACCGGGAATGTCATGGACATGCATTGTACACGTTGTAATTGTTCCATGTACATTGTTTGATACTTCTAAACATACATTGAGTAATGTGTGATTATTTTGCTTGTTATAAAGGCACAGTTGGAACGTCATCCCACAGACGTTGCCGAGACTTCCCGGAATTAGCTTGGAAGCTATTTGGTGAGTAACCTAGATGGTTTCTCAATTATTAATTGTTTATAATTTCGCACTTATAACACTGTGGAGAATAATGGTGGGCCTTGCGTTTGTTTATGCTGGTTCCGGACCGAAGGTGTCCGATGTGTTGGGAGAATATGACATAGAAGTGTTATATGTGATTTGGAATGTGATTAATTGTGACTACTTATGTGAATGTGGTAAATTGGGACCGAATATGATGTGGACTTTGCTTTATATTGCCATGTGCATTCCATGCATAATGCATGATCAGTAATTGGAAGTTGTGACCGGAGCAGCCACCGAGAGCTTAAAGCTCAACGTATTTGAGCCTCTAGCCCACAGTGCTTCAGAGCCTCAGGCTCAACGAATAATGCGCCCTTATTGGGACAGTTTAGGCACTCGGTCACAACAACGTAATAAATTAAAAAAAAAGGGTCACATACGCATACATTTGACTGAATATCTGTGATTTGAGTGAAAAGCCAAAGGCTTTGTGTTCAAGTTAATAATCATGTGGTACATATGAATGAGTTATTATGCTATACTGTGATTTGTTTGACTATGCATGAATTGGGTGAGCCATCGATGATGGTTCCTCACTGAATTCGCAAACTCACCCAAAATTACAAATTATTTTTCAGGACCGAGAGAATAGACTCGTAGCTCCAGAGAGACTTTTCCTGTCGTGTAGATCGAGTTGGAAAGAGAAGTCATGGCTCACAGGTCGGTCAGCTGGCACTTTTTGAGGGATGACCTAGTTAGGGTTTTTGTATTTGATTTCCTTTTTGGAGTAATGCACAAACAAGGAAAAACTGACAGTTATGTAAATTACTGCTTTTGATGATATGAAATGAGAAAATTTTATGGTTTCAAAAATTAGTGATTTTCATATCGATGCTTTATAATTATTGATGCCATGTGACGTGTTAGTGATTGCTAGTAACGTACCCTTTTCGTAGGATATGTTTCGGGATGACCTACGGGCGTCCCGGTGTATACCCTATGGTAAGGGGGTGCTACAATTAGGACTTGGCAGTTTTAAAACAAATCATTTTAGGTTTCAAAATCACATGCAAAAGATGTAGTGTATAATATATGTCTTTATTCCATTTTTAACCAATTGAACATATATATGCACATCCAAACATACTTAACATACCTTATAAACATAAACTTTTGCAATAATGTACAATTAAATGCATTATGTATTTACACATTACATCTAATCACACAAATTTCCAATTCGTAAACAATCATATTCAATTCACATTGCATACCTTTTGAAACATATTTGTATTCATAAGGACACATTCATCCTTCATCAAACCATACATTTCAACATTAGAAACATTATTTGTTACCCATATATTCCTTAAGTAATTACCTCAATTAACAATCCATAACTATTATTCAATTAATCTAACATCATCTAGGTTCATTTTCAACCTCAATTAAGTCTGATTAAACCATTATTAAGTATCTTAACCTTATAAAGTCCAAAAATTGTCTAAACTAACATTTTTGCCTTCCTAAATACTTCCCACAACTGTGGGAATAAGCCTTATAAGTTCCATGATCATGGGATGAGTGAACTAAAGTTTCACTCACCACAACCTCTAATTTGTTTCCAAAACTTGACGTCTTCACTTCCTTTAGACACACCTTCACCAAAGTCCATCAATTTCACTTCAATTCTACCTTATTCGTGCTTCAATACCTCATCAAATTCATTTCCAAACCAATTTAAAAATCATTCATAAGGTAGCTCACAATCCATGATCTTTCATGCATCAAAATCCAAAGCAAAAGCTATCAAACAACAATTATCTTCTAGACCTTATTTCATCATCAATTCAACACATATTCTATCCATTTTAAACATCACACAATTCATAACACGACATGCTATCAAGTTTAGAATTCCCTTACCTTCTTAACTTCAAAGAACTAGCTAATCCAAGCCTTCCAAGCAATCAGCACACATCTAAGATCAAGGTGTAAATTTTTACACCAATATGACAATAACATAGTAAGTAGTAGTACCTACATCTTGATATAGTAACTATAGTGCCCTGTTACCTTAAGGTACCTACTGGGACGCCCTACCGACATTCCAGTACATAATCTATGATAATGGCACGCTACGTTCAATCACAACATTCATTTAACCTGGCATCATCATCATTTTTTTTGGACATCATCATGAAAGTAACAATATTATAAAACCAAAAATTTCCTCATTTCATTTCACAAATCCAAACGTATTTACGATGTAGCTTTTAAACACCCATATATGTACATCATCATATCACAATACCAAATGTTCTACATGAAAGAGGAAATTACACAAAAAGACTATCTAATCTTTTCAATCCTAGTTGACCGATCTTTGAGTCATTTCTTTTTGATCCCAAAAGTACAAGACTATACTTCTTATAGCGTCTCTTGGTAGCTAAAGTCCTCTCTTGGTCCTAAAAATCAACGTTGCAATATTGGTGAGTTTTGCAAAGTCAAAGAGGTAACCATCATCTATGGTTCACTCAATTCATATAACACCTCAATACGCGTAACATATAATTCACATATTTGTATGTGCACAAAGTATCACATTTCACTTTCAGAACAACCATATTGTTCATTTCATTCATACAAAATACACATATCTGGATGATGGCACTCTATATGTTCCTCTATATCATGCAAAACATACATATTTATAAACATCACAACTTTACACAATTATAAGTATTCATTGATAAACATTTATGTATATGAAATATGTATGATGCATATTCAATGACATTCTTGGATATGTATCCTTAATACATGTCGCATAACTAATTATCAAGATCTTTGAATCATTCCTTAATACCTAATACACTCTTCTTACGTTAATAGCTCAATCCTACTTCAATTAGGCTCATTTAATATCACTAACAAACCCAAATATCTCTTTGGACAATCATTGATAAGTCAACCATTCATTAAAAAACATCTCTTGGGATAAAAGGAATAACTTTTTTTGTAGATATCGTATTGATGTCATTCTAAAATATTTTCGAAGAGGACTTCGAGATCTACAACTTTCATAAAGATCACAAGAGAGATTTTGCAATCTAGAGGGTCAAAATTGTGAATTTCTGAAAGTGTACAATGTATGTCCGTTAAACGGTCATACACCTCCACCTAACAAACATACGCGGGGTATAGAGTGTTTTGCAGACCCATAAAGGTCCGTTTAACATACCTAATGTTCATTTAACAAAAATTGATGAGCTTGGGGACATTTGCAGACCCGAGAAGGTCTGTTTAGCATACCTAAAATCCTTCTAATGGATATATGTGAGACAAAACTCCCTCCAAAGCATTTCCAATGGTTCCTACATCCATTCTAACATCACTTTCACTCATAATCTTCCAAAATTTACCTCTTCTAATGCAGTATCACTTCTTAACCATTCAACTACCAAATTGATTTCATTAAACTCTAAAATCTCACCTCATTTGATTCATCACATTCAACTGCATCTCATCATTCATAATTCCTATCTTTTTTCCATAACATATTTTATTCCTATGTATCAAGCACTTCATATTCAAAATTCATTATTTCAAGTTGATAACTTCTTCAAGGATAACTGATTTCAACTCAAAATAATCCATACACAATTCATATTCCCTACTTGATCATAAGCACTCAAAATATAACACATTCTCATATACTCAAAGTAGAACACAACATATACATTCATCCAACAGTGTACTATACCCAGTTCTCAACTTCATGTCAAATTTTGAGACTCTTAAAGATAGAATTTAAATTTGATGTCTTCATAAGAAATGTAGCCATATGTCTCTAATTTAATCCAAACTACAAATCATCTTATTTGAACAACTATAGGCCAAGTTATGGCTAAAACACAGAAGCATGATCAGTGAAATTGTTACAGCTAACATTTTCCAGTTCTCTCTCTCTCTTCCAATTTTTCAAAATTTTTTAACTTCCTACATTTTACACCTAACACGTCTTTTCCTCTTCATTATCAACCCCATTTTAACTCCAAAACATTCATAAGACAAATCATGATCTGTATTTGATCATTAACCTCAAAATAGAGCATCAAACGTGTACCCATTCATTATAAATTTTTTGCACTCATCCTAACACCATTGTGATGATCATTCTATCACAAAAGCATCTCTCTCTAACAAATTATAAATCATTTATCATCATACATATACAAAAGCAAGAAATTTACCGAGGCTTTTCATCATCCACGACACACACATAAAAACTCATATAAACAAATCATCAATCTTACCTTACTCATCATTCTAGTTTCATTCAACAGTAGCCATGAACATTAACAATCTACTTACTTGATTTAGCTCCAAAATCTTCAAAATCTCACTCAACCCTAGCTCCCAAGCATCACACGATCTTCATCTTCTAAAGGTGGATTAGGGTGGGTTTTTCTTATAATAAATGAAAGAAACAATAAGATGGAAATAGCAATTAAAAGATGGAAGCAAGGTTCAACGTGGGTGAGACGAGAGTGAGTGATGAAAATTGAGAATGAAGGAGAAGAAGTAGAAGATCCTAGGAAGAAGATGGAGAGAGCAAGAATAAAACACTTGGTCTTCTAAATTAAAAGCATCGTGAGAGACAAAACAAGGAGAGTCTTTAAAATTTAAAGATTAGTGTGTTTGGTGTCGTTTGACACATGTCCAATTCCTATGAATTCAAACTATGTTCTTTCATTTAACTAGTCCAATCAAATCCAATTTCTACTCCAATTGTCGTCAATTTTCATTTACATTTGCCAATAAATCCTATAGTCATTTATCAAAATTTTCATTGTCATTTAACAGTAAATTCTACCACCATTTATCAATAGTCTTACCACTTGACATTTTTCCTAATCTAAAGTACCCAAAATTTTAAGAATTTTCCTAAATTTCACCATAAATTCCAAATCACTAAATACACTCTCCGAATTAGTTTTCAATATATAAATCCACAATTCTCGATATAATCACATTTATAAATAATTATACCTGGAAATTTTCAATGAATGCATGTACAATTATTTTTATGTGCTAATATTCAATATTCACGTGTATGTGCATATCATATATTGCATGAGCATGAAATGCATTTTGTTATCTCTCAATAATCTCTCATATATATACTATTCTAGCCTCAACGTGGGTAATAGGATGTTACAATTCTCTCCTCCTTAAAAGAAATTTCATCCTTGAAATTCTTACTTGATTATTAGAATAAGTAGGGATATTGTTTCCTCATGTACTCCTCTATTTTCCATGTTGCTTCCTCAATTGAGTGATTCTTCCAAAGGACTTTCACTAATGAAATGACTTGGTCTCTCGACTGCTTGATCTGAGATCCTACTATCTTGATCGAATCCTCAACATAGCTTAGACTACTAGCAACCTCAATCCCTTATGTCGATATCACATGTGTCGGATCTGATCGGTATCTTCGGAGCATACTCACTTGAAACACATTATGCAATTGAGACATTTCATTCGGTAAAGCTATCTTATATGCCAAAGTTTCTATTCTCTCTATGATCTCATAAGGACCAATGTACTTAGGGCTCAACTATCCCTTTTTACTGATTCTCAATACTCATCTCTAAGGTGACACTATGAGAAAGACTCTATCTCCTACACTGTACTCCATATCCCATCGATGTTGATCCACATAACTCTTCTGTCTATCTTGAGTCGCTTTAATTCAGCTTCGGATCAATTTCACCTTGTCCATAGTATCTTGAATCAATTCTGGGCCTTCAACCATTCTTAGGCCCTCTTCATCCCAATACAAAGGCGATCGACATTTTCTGTTATACAGTGCCTCATACGGTGCCATTCCAATACTAATGTGATAGTGGTTATTGTAAACAAATTCTATCAGTGTTATATATTGATCCCAAGCTCCTTAAAACTCCAATACACAAGCTCTGAGCATATCCTCAATAGTCTTTATTGTCCTCTCACTTTGTCCATCTGTTTGAGGATGAAATGCAGTACTGAGGTTCAACTTAGTACCCATAGTAGATTGCAATCTCTTCCAAAATCTCGAAGTGAATCTAGCATCCCTGTCCGATACAATGAACACTAGAACCCCATACAGTCTCACCATTTCATTCACTTATCTCCGGGCCAACTGATCTAGTGAGTTATTCTCTCTCACAAGTAAGAAATGGGCCAACTTAGTCAATCGGTTCATTGTAACCGATATAACATCGTTCTACCTCAGAGTCTTAGGCAATCCCATAATGAAGTCTATAGTAATTCATTACCATTTTCACTCCGGAATAGGCAACGAATGTAACTTCCTTACTGGAGCCTGATGCTCAGCTTTAACCTATTGGCATGTCATACACTTAGAAACGTACTCCGCCACTTGCTTCTTCATTCCAGGCCAACAAAAGTATTACTTTAATGTATTATACATCTTGTGGTACCAGGATGCATAGCATAAGCAGCCATATGAGCTTCCTTTAGAATGTCTTTCCTCAGATCATCCACATTAGGCACACATAGCCTCTATCGCAACCACAATGTCTCATCCCTTAACTCAAACTCGGAATCCAAACTCGTCTTCACTTTCTCTATAAACTTCACTATTTCGGGATCTTTATTCTGAATTTTTTTTGATTTTATTGTACATTGGCCTCAACTTCAATGTAGTGATCAATGCCTCATCTTGTTCTAGATTCAATTCCATATTCAGAGCTCTTAAATGAATCAAGTTTGGTAACCTCGATAACTAAATCTGAGCTATACTAGTATTAGACTTTTTGCTCAAAGCATCAGTAACCACATTAGCTTTCTTTGGGTAGTACTCAATTGTGCAATCATAGTCTTTTAATAACTCCACCCATCTCCTTTGTCTCATATTCAATTCCTTCTGACTCAATAGATACCTTGGACTCTTATGATCGATATATATCTGGAAAGCCTTTCCATATAGATATTGTCTCCATATATTTAAAGCAAAGACTACTGCAATAAGTTCTAAATCATGTACCAAATAGTTAAACTCATGAGACCATAGTTGTCTCGATGTATAGGTGATCACCTTGCCATACTACATCAATACACATCCCAATCTTTTATGCAAAGCATCACTATATACCACATATCCTCCGATCTTCGATGGAATAGTCAACACTGGTGTCATAGTCAACTGATGTTTTAACTCCTCAAAGCTCTTATGACATTCCTCGTTCCATTTGAATACTATATTTTTCCTTAAAAGTTTTGTCAGAGGGGCTGAGATCAATGAAAATTTCTCGACAAATTTTCGGTAATATCCGAATAATCCTAGGAAGCTTTAGATTTCAGACACATTCCTCGGAGCTTCCTAATTCATCACTGCCTTTATCTTTTTTGGATCTACCTGTATGCCTTGTCCAGTCACTATATGCCCTAAAAACGTTACTTGATCCAACCAAAATTTACACTTATTGAATTTGGCATACAATTGTTTCTCTCTCATGATCTGTAGTATTAACCTCAAATGTCTGGCATGCTCTTCTCTATTCTGTTAATACACCAAAATATCATCAATAAACAATATCAAAAAATGGTCCAGGTAGGGCTAAAACATCTTATTCATCAAGGACATAAATGCTATCGGGGCATTAGTTAACTCAAACGGCATTACTAAGAACTCAAAGTAATCTGCTCTTGAATGCACTTTCCGATACATCAGCCTTTGTTATTTTCAATTGATAGTACCGAGATCTCAAATCTAGCTTAACGAATACTTGTGCTCCCTATAACTGATCAAGCAAATCATCAATTCTAGGTAATGGGTGCTTGTTCTTCATTGTCACTCGATTCAATTGCCTATAATCGATGTATAACCTTAAAGTCCCATCTTTCTTTTTTACAAACAAAACTGGAGCTCTTTAAGGTGAAACATTGGGTCTAATAAAACCCTTTTCCAACAACTCTTGTAGTTGAGCCTTCAAATCCTTTAATTCCTTAAGTGTCATCCTATATGGAGGAATGGATATAGGAGCAACACTCAGAACTAAATCAATTGTAAACTCCGTCTCCTAATCTGGAGGTAAACTAGATAGCTGGGCGGGAAACAAATCCAAAAATTCCCTAATCACGGGAATGTCCTTCACGTTCTGCTCAGCTCTAGTATCAGTAACATGGGCCAAATAAACCTTACATCCTTCTTACATCAACCTCAATGCACTCATAAATGATATTAAATTGGCTGGCACTGCTTAACTAATTATTCAAAAAATTGCTTTCGACTTACTAGGAGATTCTAGTACTACCTCCTTAATATAGCAATTCATAATAGCCCTATGAGCAGTGAGCCAATCCATGCCTAGGATAATATCAATCTCTCTAAGTTGTAGTATAATCAAGTTTGCCTCTAATTATGCTTGATCAATCCTAATCAAGCATCTCTTACAGACCTCTCATATAACTGTCGTACTACCTATTGGTGTACTAACCTCTAATCTATACTGTAATAAATCCCTATCATAATGTAGCCTAGATGCCAGATGCGGTGTGATAAAGGAATGCGTAGATTCTGGAACTAACAATCTAAATGCTTCATGATCATAAATAAGTAACACACCTGTAACGACATTCGGAGAATCTTGTGCCTCCTATCTATTTATGGCATATATTTGGGCCAGAGACTACAATCGGCTGATCCCCACCTCAGTCCTGATAGAAGGACTCCCAGAGCTCACTCTGACTTTGCCACGGTTCCCCTATTTGGACCCACTACCTCGGCTCTGCTAGACAGTAGCTTCATCCACAGATCTCCCTCTCACACCAAACTGGGCTTTAGCAATAACAAGACAATCTCCGATTTTGTGTTCTAGAGAGTCACATCAGAAATAAGCTCTTGATAAAGTCCAGCACTCACCATCATGCTGAAGGTGTAAGTCGACTTGTATGAAGATGTAAGTCGACTTATACCAGTTCGGTACTAATAAGTCGACTTGTATACCCGTGTAAGTCGACTTATGCGTGTACAGTACCGTGAGATTGTTAGAGTAGTGCCCTAAAGGCAATCCCTTTAGCGCCTTTTTGTTCATAGTCATGTATGAGACTTTATGAATAAATAAATAAAGGCATGTTTCATTTATTTGATTTTCTTTATGAATTGATATTGATCTTTAATCAAATTAATGAAGTCCATGATATATGACATAGCATGAAGGAAATTATGATGTGATCATAATCCGAGATTCCTATCATGCAATTATGTCAAGATCTAAATTCTCCTAGTCATAGGATTAATGAGACTGGACATCATTAATCCTGACAGACTAGCATATGTTATACTCCTTGATTGGATCAAGCAGTGGATCTCAGAAACTGTAAATATGGGATATTTAGAGTTGACATGTGGATGCTTACTAGCGGTAGTAAGTACATTGGATGACCTGCCATGAGATCATCACATGGATGTCCTATTCTAATGTCAGTGATAATCTCATCATAGCAATGGTGCAAGTATCCTTAGACTTGAGGTACTCAAGGATATCTTGGATATTGATTCTGTGCTTTGACTCCATTCCTTGTTGCCTTTCAGAGGTTACTCATAGGGTGGTGCTTGGGTACAGTTTGAGGTATTTGAAGGTAATTGAGTAGCCAATAAAGGATTCATCACTTCTGTGATAGCAGAAGAGATACCCTGGCCTCTTGTCAGGATCATTACTTTAAGTCTCTGGCCGGAGCATAATTATGTCATGAAGAGGGTCTTCATGGACATATAAAGTAATGAGTCCTAAGACAGGAACTGATATCACTTGGGCTAGACTTAGTTTAGTAAGAGTTGACACTTTGACCATACTCATAACCAAGTGGGGTATAGGATGTTGAAAGGACGAATTGCACAGTAATTGTCTATGGAAGGGTTCGTGATCTGGTTCGTGATGAATTCATCAAACCAATTACTTTCCGGTCAATTGGGGGTCATGATGTGTTGCTAGACGCCGCTCATGACTTGCTCAGATTAAGTGTTAATCTAAGTGGCCAACATAACCGGGAACCTAAAGGGTCACACGCATAAGAGTGTTTCAGAGAATCGTAAAATAGTATTGGACAGAGTTCCAATTATGGAGAGCATTAGGATTAAATGGATCCCGATGAGATCGAGATATGTCCCGATGAGATCGAGATATGTCCCGATGAGATCGCGACATTGATATTGCTGAAAAAGGTTTTCGGGGGTTTATCCCATACGGGACCCTAGAGGTCGGTAGGACCAATTCCCAGTGTGATGGACCACTTCAAGAATATATATACATATATATATATGATTAATTAATTAAATAATTAATTAATATATATATATATATATATGCTATGCACGTGGGATGGAGGAAGAATGGAGAAACTTCCATTACTAAGCCTAGTCATTAAAGCATTAAATGGCTAAATGACAAAATCAAAAAGGTGAATGGAAGATGATGATCGTTGGATATGAAAGAATATATAGAAAGAATTTCTAAGAAGGTCTTAAGCTTATGTTCTTCGTGGGTTTGGCTTTTGAAAGAAGAGAAAAAGTTTCCTTCCAAAAGGCATACGATCATCTTCATCTTCCAAGCTTCATCCTTCATCTCTCCTCCATCGATTTTCCAAGCTCTTCAGAATAAGGTAGGGTCTAGCAGCCTTTACTTTGTTCTACCTATTCCCGGGTCAAAAGAGTTTGTCCCGGTTAGGTTTTCTGATCTCTGCGTGGATACCTTTAGAGATAGTCTCTATTGGCTATTCAGGTTTGAGTCTTCATACCGACACATAGATCCTGGCCTTCGGGAAGGTCCCGGCGACAAAAATTTTTGTTTTCCGCACCTGGTACATGTGATGTACCTCCCGGGATTTTCCTACACATGCTTCTTCTCACAATGCTCACACGGGGGAAACTGACTCTGCACTGTACCTCTTCCACTTTCGGATTGTACATAACCACCCTTTTATTTGAATGCTGACTGTCTTGATCTAACTGGTGGTTTGAAAGCTCTATTCTAGCGCTTACTGAATCTTTTACCAGAACCACTTTGAATCTCACTGGATCTCTTCAATCTGAACCCTTTCCCAGACTCTGCTTGTCCCTCTCTCAGTAACTGCTCAAATTTGATCGAAGCAGCCCTCAACTCAACAAAACTATTCAGGTTTGAAATTGATAACCTTGTTCTAATTTCCATATTTAGCACATCTTCGAATCTCCTACAGTTACCTTCTTCGGTAGGAATCAAAGCAGTAGCATATCCCATCAACTCATTGAACCTGATCTCATACTCTGCCACTGAAATTCTACCCTGCTTCAAATCTAGAAACTCTTTCATCTTCCTATCCAAGTAGATCTTGGGCATGTAGTTCTCCTTGAAGACCTTCAGGAATTCTTCCCACTTCAGGTTGCAAGGCTTGGTGGTACAACCTGGGCTAGTCTTCCACCATTAGTAAGTTGGGCCTTGCAATAAGGATACTACATAGTTGAACTTTTCGTCCGACTCATAGTCCATCTGATCGAAAACCCTCTTTGTGCTCTCTATCCATCCATCCGTCTCCATAAGGTCTGTACTTCTATAAAAGTCCACAACCCCTACTTTCATAGCCTATCATACCTCCTCTCTCTTCTCTTGGAAACTCTAGGAGGCATCTCCTCTGGTCGAGGTACCGAGGACTCTCTACTGACTCCTATAGATCCTAGGTCAGTTGACTGTCCCACTTGATCACCTATGGCAAATGATCTATAATAACCAATAAATTTAATCATTATCCACATTTCTCACGATATTTCACGCTTAAAATTCCTATATGTCCCTATAGATGCCAAATCATGCTTTGATGTCACCCAATGTAGCGCTCCATTATACTAGGGTACCTACTAGGACACCCTGCGGACATTCCAGTACATAACCTATGATAATGGTGCACTACATTCAATCATATCATTCACTTAACCTGGCATCATCATCATTTTTTTTGGACATCATCATGAAAGTCACAATATTATAAAACCAAAATTTTCCTCATTTCATTTCATAAATCTGAACGTATTTATATTGTAGCTTTTAAACACCTATAAATGTACATCATCATATCCTAATACCAAATGTGCTACATGAAAGAGGAAATTACACAAAAAGTCTATCTAATGTTTCCAATCCCATCTTACCAACCTTTAACCCATTTCTTCTTGATCCCAATAGTACAAGACTATACTTTTTGTAGCATCTCTCGGTAGCTAAAGTCCTATCTCGATCCTGAAAATCAACGTTGCACTTTTGGTGAGTTTTGCAAACTCAATGAGATAATCATCATTGATGGTCCACTCAATTAATGCAACACCTCAATACACATATCATATAATTCACATCTTTGCATATGCATAAAGTATCACATTTCACTTTCAGAACAACCATACTGATCATTTCATTCATACAAAATACACATATCAATTATAAATGCAATGCACGTGGGACTCACTTTCATTTATTATTGTAGTTGTGACCGAGTGTATTTTTAATAGCTCATATCCTTTAGTGGATATCAAGTTGTGTCAAATAATGTCTCATATCCCTTAATGGATACTAGGTACATTCACAACCGAATCTGAGGCTCTGATCACAATTTGAGCTTTAAACTTTTATACTGGCAACTTCGGTCACAACTTCTTTTATCTTACATGCATTCATATATTGAAATGCTTTACATATCATATTCTTAATCAATCACATGCTTGCATATTCACGTTCAAACCACATTTATCATTGAATCTAAGGTCCAACATTCAACAATTAGTTGAGAAATCATTTATTCCGTCACTTTCACATACAAATAGCACTTCAATATCACATTCATTTATCAAAAACCTTAGACTTTTTTTGTCCATAATCAACACAATCAAATCACTTTCATTCAATAATTCAAACATAATATAAAACAAACAATTAATTGAGTGAGACCATCCAAGTTACTCACAGTTTGCTCCAGAAGCTATTGCCCCGAAGTCCTGGCAATGTTTGGATGATGGCGCTCTATATATTCCTTTATTCCTCTATATCATACAAAACATATACATTTATATACACCACAACTTTGCATAATTATAAGTATTCATTGATGCACATTTATGTATATGAAATATGTACGATGCATGTTCAATGACATTCCCAAGTATATATCCTTAATACATGTCTCATAACTAATTATCAAGATCTTTGAATCATTCCTTAAAACCTAATACACTCATCTTATGTTAATAGCTCAATCTTACTTCAGTTAGGCTCATTTAATATCACTAACAAGCCTAAATATCTCATTAGACAATCATTGATAAGTCAATCATTTATAAACAAACATCTCTTGGGACAAAAGAAATAATTTTATGTGGATGTCAGATTAATGTCATTCTAGGACAATTTCGAAGAGGACTTCGAAATCTACAACTTTTGTGAAGACCCCAAAACAGAATTTTCCATCTAGAGGGTCAAAATTGCGAATTTCCAAAAATGTATGGTGCATGTTTATTAAACGGACATACACCTCCACCTAACGAACATACACGAGGTCTGGAGTGTTTTCCAGACCCATGAAGGTCCATTTAACAGACCTAATGTCTGTTTAACAGAAATGGATGAGGTTGGGGGCATTTGCAAACCTGAGAAGGTCCGTTTGGTCGACCTAAAATCCTTCTAATGGATATAAGTGAGACAAAACTCCCTCCAAAACATTTCCAATGGTTCCTACATCCATTCTAACATCACTTTCACTCATAATCTTCCAAAATTCACCTCTCCTAATGCAATATCACTTTTTAACCATTCAACTACCAAACTGATTTCATTAAACTCTCAAATCTCAACTCATTTGATTCATCACATTCAACTACATCTCTTCATTCATAATTCCTATCCTTTTTCCATAACATATCTTATTCTTAAGTATCAAGCACTTTATATTCAAAATTCATTATTTCAAGTTAATAACTTCTTCAAGGATACCTAATTTCAACTCAACATCATCCATACACAATTCATATTCCCTAATTGATCATAAACACTTATAATATAACACATTCTTATACACTCAAAATAGAACACAATATATATATTCATCCAACAGTGTATTGTGCCTAGTTCTCAAATTCATGTCAAATTTTGAGACTCTTAAAAACAAAATTTAAATTCGATGTTTTCATAACAAATGTAGCTATTTGTCTCTAGTTTAATCCAAACTACAAATCATCTCATTTGAACAACTACAGGCCAAGTTATGGCTAAAACATAGAAGCATGATCAGTGAAATTATTACAGCTAGCATTTTCTAGTTCTCTCTCTCTCTCTTCCAATTTTCTAGATTTTTGTAACTTCCTACATTTTACACCTAACACATCTTTTCCTATTCCTTATCAACCCCATTTCAACTCCAAAACATTCACAAGACAAATCATGATCTATATTTCATCATTAACTCAAAAACAGAGCATCAAACATATACCCATTCATCATAAATTTTTTGCACTCATCCTAACACCATTATGATGATCATTCTATCACAAAAGATCTCTCTAACAAATTATAAATCATTTATCATCATACATATACAAAAGCAAGAAATTTACCAAGGCTTTTCATCATCCACGACACACACATAAAAACTCACATAATCAAATCATCAATCTTACCTTACTCATCATTATATTTTCATTCAACAATACCATGATGATTAACAAGCTGCTTACTTGATTTAGCTCCAAAATCTTCAAATTCTCACTCAACCCTAGCTTCCAAACATCACAAGATCCTCATCTTCTAAAGGTGGATTAGGTTGGGTTTTTCTTGTAGTAAATGAAAGAAACAATAAGATGGAAATAAAATTGAAAGATGGAAGCCAGGTTCAACGTGGATGAGGTGAGAGTGAGTGATGAAAATTGAGAAAGAAGGAGAAGAAGAAGAAGATCCCACGAAGAAGATGGAGAGAGTAAGAATAAAACACTTACTTGGTCTTCTAAATTAAAAGCAACGCGAGAGACAAAACAAGGAGAGTCTTTAAAATTTAAAGATTAGTGTGGTTTGGCAAGAGACAATGTCCAATTCCTATAAATTTAGACTACGTTATTTCATTTAACTAGTCCAATCAAATCCAATTTCTACTCCAATTGTCGCCCAATTTTCATTGACACTTGTCAATAAATCCCATAGTCATTTATCAAAATTTTCATTGCCATTTAACAGTAAATTCTACCACCATTCATCAATTATCTTCCTACTTGACATTTTTCCTAGTCCAAAATATCCAAAAATTCAGGAATTTTCTTGAATTTTACACAAATTCTAAATCACTAAATACACTCTCCAAATCAGTTTTGAACATATAAACATGCAATTCTCAATATAATCACATTTATAAATAATTATACCTGAAAATTGTCAATGAATGCATGCATAATTATTTTTATGTTAAAAATTCAATATTCACGCATAGGTGCATATCATATAATGCATGAGCATGAAATATTTTGGGACCCGATCCGGGAACCGGATCCCAACCGAAAAATAGGAACGGATACGAAGGAAACGAAAGTGAATGGAAACGGAAATTTCGCATCAAAATTTCGAATCAGAAACAAAGCAATAGATGACGCGAAACGAAAAACGAAGCGAAATCGAATCTCAACATACGAAAACAGAATAAAACGAAAGCGGAAGCAATATCTAATCGAACCAAACGAACGAATTTCGAAGCGAAACGAAATACAAAAGTACCGAAGCAAAACGAAGCGAAGCGGAATCGATACTTAACAAACGGAGCGAATTCAAACTTACAATCAAAGTATACAAATGAAGGCAAATCGAATCGCATAATAAATGTCCGACATCCGTGCATAAATTATCTTAAAGAAGCGTCGCGTTGGAAACTTAAAACTAATCCAATACGAAAATCCGGTATAAATTTTTTTTCTTTTTCTTATATTCCTTTATCAAACTCATACAAAGCAATCTTATATCCTTTTTCTTGGAAATTCTTTTTCATGCCAAAACTCAACTCTTAATCATATTCTTATACATTGGTATCAATCCCAAAATTCATATTCATACTAATTTTTTTGTCAAAATTTCGGCAGCATAACGGCTGCCTTTGACCTAACCCAAAACCTGCAAGTGTTCAAAATACACTTCTAAAATTTATAATCAAACATACAAACATCAAAATCCACCGGACCCGCCGTCCGGGATCTCAGCACACACAAATGCAAACCTAATTCTAAAACATTCTCATAATTGTAATTCAATATATTGATCTCATAACTCAATCCCATTTCCAAATTCATACACAATTATATATACAATTTCACACTCTCATACTTAATTCATAATCTTCATACATTCTGAAATACATCATAATCACTTACTTACGACAATTCAAGCCATTTACAAAATATTCCAAATCTCAATTCACATAACAATACAAACGATGCAAAATCGGACCAAACGTCTTCACATTCTTTCATCCGATCTCCTGCTCGAAACCTAGAGATGGGGATGAAAGGGGGGTGAGCTCGGAAGCTCGTGGATAATATATTTATAAATTGAACAATAAGCGGAAAACTCATTTTCAAGTAGTTTGATGTTTTCAAACATTTCACGGTAGAAACCTTTCAAAGCTTATCTTTCAAATCTTTCACTTTTCAAACCGTTCATAAAACATTTCCAAAATCTTACATTTGCAAATCTTATCTTCTCATTTTTTCAAAATTCTCAATTCCTTCTTATTTCATAATCAAATTTAAAAGCATGAATGCATCACATTTAGAAACGAAACAAAAGCACATAACACATCAAATGGTCTGGTTCGGTTCAAAAGTAACGCATACTACACATTCTCGCATAGCATCCTGCAAATGTGAATAGAACGTGATTACACTTTCCCGCATAGCGGTCCAGTGTACCCGTGAAGGGAGTCCGAAATCGGAGCTTCATGCCACTAGCGGGCAGCTCGGAGAAGGCTATAAAATCGAGAAGTGCGCACTCGTTCCACAGATGGGACCTGACCAAACCCACATAACACATAATTCGAAACCGAACAATTCGGATTGCTCGAAGGCACTTTTCGAAATCTTACTTTTAAACTTTTTATATCATAACATCAAATAGTGTCAATACTTGACACATTCTCATAACACATGAAAATCATATAACAATTTTAATGCATTCAAATCATCAATTTAATCACATATCACAATCAATCAAAATTCATAATCATGAATGCCATAATTCATTTGAATCATTATTCAAACTTATTCAAAATTTACAAAGCACATTTCTCAAATTATTCAAATAATTCGAAAACCCTCAATTTCATAAACCTTGCATTTTCTAAAATCATTTCCACAATAAGGAATTTAATCCTTCAAATCATAATTTTCAAACATTTATATAAACATTAATTTATCAAAATTCACTTCTTAAATTTCCAATTTCACATGCTTAGCTTAAAATTCAACAAATAAATATACTACCCACCTCGAAATGATGCTAGGAACTCGTCCCGATCATCAATTTGATCCTTGCTTCTTTCCTTCTTTCAATTAAAATTGACCTAAGCCATAATCATCCAAATTTCACATCATAATTTGCATAATTCTCAAAATTAACTATCGAAAATTCATAATCATCATATTTCCAAGCTTTCTAAAACAAGAATTTTTAAAATCCCCAAATTCAAAACTTGACCTAAACCAATTCACTCAAATTCAATCTCATAAATAACTTAATTTTCAAAATTGATGTCATAATTCATCAATTCATACTCATTTCAAGATATCTAAACCACCAATTTAAAAAATTCCCAAATCTCAAAATTGAACTAAACCAATTTATCTAAATTCAATATCATAAATCACAATTTCTTCAAAATTGGTTTCATGTTCCACAAACCCATATTCTCATCTATAATTCTACACCAAAATTTCACAAAATTCTTAATCACAAAATTAAGCCTAAACCTTAAACAAATTTCCATCAAAAATTAAACATAACCTAAGGCATAAATATCAAAATCAACTTCATAAATCACAAACCCATATCATTTTCCATATTTCTAAACCAAGAACTCATCAAAAATCACACATTAAATTTTCGACCTTACCTCATCTTTCACTGAAATCCGACTTTTCTTGGCTTGGAAGGAAGCTCTTGTGCTCCTCCACCTTTTTCTCTCTTGAACCATCTCAAAAATCCCTAAGAAACAAGTAGAAAAATCGAAACTAAGCTTTCTCTCACTTTTCTCCCTTCTTTCTCCACAGCCGAAAGTTTCTCCACTCTTCTTTCTTCTTCTTCTTCTTTTCTTTGTTAAATTTTCGTGCTTCCCTTAGATAAAAACGACAATCCATTAGCCAAGTCATTAAAAGATGATTAAAAGACCAAAATGCCCCTAATACTTGCTTTTAAGTTATTCTCACTTGCGGGTCTGATTCGCACCATCAATTTGAAGGAATTTGTTAAAACTTCCTTCTAGAGAAATGTTCCTCTCAATCATACGAATCCAACGCCACCAACCGCACTCAATTCGGATCAGAAACAAAGAAGTTATAGCTGAAATACTATCAGACCTGCGAAAAATCCGAGACTGAACATTACTCTAATTTAATTCAAGAAATTTACATTCTTAATCCCAGAATTGAAACTCTATGTCTTCATAACAATTGTAGCCGTATGTCTCTAGTTTAATTCAAATCAAGAATCGCCTCATTTCGATTCCCAGATCAAAAGTTATGCTCAAAATACTCTCAGATGTTCCCAATCCAAAAACTACACACAAATCCGAACTTCCATTCATAATTTGAAGGTCTTAGGGGAAAAATTGACATTTCATTTCTGTATATGGCTTGTAGCCCCATGTCTTATCTTTATTTCGCCTCAAGAATCGCTTCAATCGGATCTCTACAGATCCCGAATTTCTCAAAATACTGAACTATGTTCGGAAAATTTCCCGACTCACTTTGATTAAATTAATCACCATTAATTTAATTTCATAAAATTACAAATTTCCCATGAGGATGTAGGAAATTATCTTAGGAATCCAACGCTTCAAGAATCAACTCAATCGGATGTCGAACGGGAAAGATATAAGCAAAATAGTGAACAAAGGTCGGATTGGAGGAGGAAACTAACAAGGAAATCAAAACGGCGCCGTATAGCATACGAAGGAAACGGCGCCGCATCAGCAGAAACGCCCGCGCGTTGGGCGAGGCGAGGGCGAGCTCGCCCTGGCAACGCGTCGCCCTCGCGACGGCGAGTTGGACGCTCGCCCTCGCTAAGGCGATGCGTCGCCCTAGCGATGGCGCCGCCATCGCTAGGGCGATGCGTCACCCTAGCGACAGGGATACATCATTTTTCTTTTTTTTTTTCACATGAAAAATCTGAAATTTCTAAAATTCATAACTCTTAATCCCGAACTCCAATTTTGACAAACTTAGTTTCTATAGAAAGCTTGAGGGAAGCTCTACATCTTCCACGAAGGACATAAAACTCAATTCGACTCCTAAGGGAGTCCATTTTCCCATCAAAGGTTGTGTCCTCTAATATGCATGCTAAAACCATAACATAAACTTGTAAAAATCATAACTTGTTATTCCGAGATCGAAAAATTGCATACTTTATATCAAAATAAAGACCAAATCAAATCCTTCAACTTTCATGAAGAACATCAAAGCTTAATTTACCTCTAACTAGTTTAATTTCTCAGTCAAAGATTCAGTCATAATTAAAGTCAAAAGTCAACCCTATCACACATAAACTTTGACTGATCATAACTTCCACTCCCGATATCGAAAAATTGCAAACTTTATGGCTACAGAAAGTTCTTAATATAATCTACAAGTTTTATGTAGATCATTTTCTCAAATTATGCCTAAATCAAAAGTCAACCGTTAAAGGCCAAAAAGTCAAACTTTTTTTACAATTTTTCATATTTTCACACTTTCTCTTTTTAGTTCTAGCCATTTAACTTCATTTCAATCAACTCATCCACTTTGAATATTTCTTATTTTTACTTCAAAATCGGGGTCCAACAAAATACATTTCTAATCTCTCATTTATATATATTATATCTCATTTATATACTGTTCTAGCCTCAACGTGGTTAATGGGATGTTACAATAACTTACAAAGATGTTAAGTGAAGATGATCCAAAATCAAGAAAAATTCCAGAAGTTAGAGGGAGTAAGATGTTTCAGTGAAGAGTAAGGCAAGAATGAAGGCTACAGAAATTTCGCTACAATGGCTTAACACATATGTTGCTAGGTACCACTCTCAGCATAAGGCATATGTCTCCTTTGCAAGTATCACATATGTACTCCATTTAAGCTACCAATTGCCACACTTCCATTAAGCCATTTGTCACTTAATGAATGTTGTCAAATGTCACAATTCAATTGGGTCACTTATTATATGTTGCCAAATGACACTAACTTATAGGCTTAGTCTTTCTAATTTTCTATGTACCAACTTGACTTGCCACTTGTCAATTTTTCTAGTCCAAATGTATATTTTAATACCTCAATTTTCTAATGGTATCAATTAATACCAAATTACTAATTATGATCCATCCAACCAAAAGTCAAGACTTATGCAATTCACAGTCATATCACAATTTCAACACCTATAATGTTCACTTTCATGAACATGTAACATTTCAACTAGGGTATAATTTTGGGTTTTATAATATTTTCATCTTGCAAAGTTGCCCACTCATCTGTCGAATGGTTCTTATTGACACGTATCTTACAAGCTTTAATTTGTGTTTGTTCTACAACAATTTGTCTAAGAAAGGATATTAGTTCATCTAATATGGATGAATTGTTTACCTTATTTACCCTACGAACATCATTGCTAATGTGAAATTGTTGAGTGTTTACTGCCATATGCTTGATTAACTTCCTTGCTTACTTGAAAGTTTTCTCATGCAGTGCTCCACCACTTGTTGCATCTACTAAAATCCTATCTGTAAGAAATAATCCTTCATATAAGTACTGGATAAGGAGCTACTTCATGATATTATGATGGGGGCAATTAGCAAACAACTTTTTGAAGTGTTTTGAATACTCGTAAAGGGATTCTTCGTAATGTTGTTTTATCCCACAAAATTCCTTCCTTATGTTTGTTTTCTTTAAAGCTAGAAAGTACTTCTCTAAAAATAGCCTTTTCGTTTTTATCCATATGCTAATACTTCTTCAAGGCAAATCCAAAGGCCAGTTTTTTTTGCCACATCCTTCAATGAAAATGGAAAAGCTCTCAACATGATATGCTCTTCTATCACCCTTAGAGGTTTCATACTAAGACAAACCATATTAAGTTCCTTAAGGTTATTATAAGTATCCTCACCTTTAAGAACATAAATATTAGGCAGAAGATGTATTAATCCAAACTTAAGCTTAAAAATAATATACTCAACAAAATTTGGAAAAATAATGCAAAAGAGTCTTTGAGTCAAATATGGGGTAACAAACTCTTTTAGAGTTCTTGGACTCGGCATAGCTTCTTCCAATTCAATTTTTTGTTCTATTCCTAGAATTATTCTATTTTTCCTACACAACCTTCGTAATGCCCTTTCGATCTTGGGATCAAATTGTATAGGGCATTGATGAGGAGATCTCACAATTGTCGTACACAAACATAACAAGTATAAAAACTCAAGAAACAATTGTAAAAGCTAATTATAATATATCAGAAAATAAAACCTAACTTTGTACAACAAAATTTGTAGTAGTGGTGAGAAAAGATCGTATCCACAGAGAGTATATGTTTAGAATTTATAATGAATAAATAAGCATTTAGGATTGGAGGGGGTTGGTTGAATTCAATTAACAAAATAAAGTAAAACTAAACTATAAAAGACAAATCAAATCAAACAATACAAAATTGCTAAGTCAAATCAATAGGTTCTAAATCTAGTTTGCGATTCAATCTTGACCTTCACATGAATGTGTACAATCAATCGTCATATTATTCTCATATCTCTTTTTGAAACTATTAACGGTAGATTAATAACAAGCACTGTTAATCCTAGTTTTTCCTTAGGTTGTATCTAATTAAGACAAGTTCTTTAACTAGGTATAACTATTAGACAACCTAGAATAATCTCTATAGATTTAGAGTGACAACCACATTATGTTCTAGGAAAACAGGTTAATCCATGTAATAACCATATATGCTCGATTCATGTAACCTATGCTATGTAATCCTTACGGACGCTCAACTATTAGTTTACCGTAAGTGAACCAGATGCACAACGATTATATATTACAATCTATATTCTAACAACGAATCCATACATGAATAATCTAGTAGGCCTATTTAAATCGTTCATCTCGTTCTTGCTCCATGAAGGCAAACAAGATTGAACATTGATAAAAACATCATCAAGGAGGTGGATTTTGCTCATTTTAGTTCTTGTTCTTCCAAATTATACCTAAAGTAAAATACGAAACAAAATAAGTATCTTAAGCTTATCATAATATTAATTAGTTAGTATTAGAGAGTAAATATATAATCAATAAAACAGTTATCAAATAATCACCCTAATGCAAATACTTCAAAATTAATAATTTGTTCTTGCTTTACGCAAGCTTTTGATTGCATAATCAATTTAATCATGTAAAAACATGAAACTAAAGAAAAAAAAGCAAAAAAGGCATGTCTTATCAAGATAAAGTTTTTGAAGCCTCAAAGTAGAGGGAACTATCATCTAATAGTATATCTATCATAACATAAGTTGACAAATGCTCGTGATAAATGCACTTGTAAGTCTATTTCAAGTACTACATGATGGCATATCTTACAATTGCTACCATGATATATGAAAAAGTTTGGACTAGTAAAAAAACTAGTCAAAAATTAGAGCTTTGCAGGACCATAGATCTTCATAGCCTAAAAATAACCTAAAGTTTAGGAGGCAAAGTTAATCCTTGTTTGAAGACATTACATTTGTGACAAAAATTTTAGGCATTTTAGTCATTTTACGACAGAAAAATGGTGAAGATTTAGAAGGCTATACCTTTGGTCCCAAGATAGACTTATTAGGCGATATCTAAAATTAAAAAATTTAGTTTCTAACCTCAAAGGCAGACTTAAGGTGAGTTAAAACTCAAGAAATAATGATACCTATGAAAATATGGCTAAAGACCAAAACCCAACAAGAACCCCACCAAGTCGAGAATCTGCATATACTACAAAATATTGTGACAGAAGCATTCATAATTTTACTGACTCATCAGTAACTATAAAAGTAATTATTATTCTTAAGAACGAGGTGACATTTTACCTACCAACTTACTATTCTATTTGCATAGTTACAGTTGAAAGGTGAGTTAGCATCCACTTGATACTCTGAAAATTACGTGCTTAGATACCGACGTGCACAGGGGTAACGAATTATAGGTTATGGGACCTCTGAAATATAATAGAATTATAGGCTATGGGACATCTGAAATATAATAATAGTGAGAACTGAGAAGGCAGATTATATTATTAGTCAAGATAGATTGTGATTGACGGTGTAGAAATTCTTTCTTTTAGCAATCATTAACGTTGTTAATACAATTTTTTGATTCATGTATTCCAAGTGCTTGCTGACAATTGAGTGATACTTGTTCTTTAGTTTATACCTTGAGTTGAAGACGGGACAAGATCATCTGTCTAATATTATTCTGTTTTATTTTGTCTTATAGAATCTCAATCATTTATTTTGTGAGATCTATGCGAGATTCATGCGAAATCTACTTAAATAAATGACTGAGATTTATTAAATACAACAAAATACTATAATATTAGATAAAAGATCTAAACCCCGTATAGATGCCAACTAATGCAAAAGAAAAGGACAGGAAGAAATTTCCATTACTATCATAGCAAAAGCCATTACCCCAACTAATCAAAAATTACATGAACGTGACAAAATCCAACTGAAAGCGACAAATGAGGAGGTGGAGCAGCGGGAAATGTGAACCGCTGGAGGCATGGGGTGGGACCTCAGCCTCAGATCACGTCGTTTCTTCCACTTGGCTGTTATTATTATCGCCACGAAGAGATCTCTTTTTTTAAACATATTACTTGCACCGAACCAGAGGCCTAAGATCTTGAGCGTCTTCTTGTTGATCCGACGCATACGGAACCACCCAAGTTCACGTGAGGCGCCTAGTACCTTAGAATTCTCCCAATCCATTCACATTCTGCCACCTCCTGCATTTCTTTCCCTACATAATGCAATGCTGCTTCTTTTCACCGCTAGAAGCAGAAAGAGAAGCTTTCTTTGATCACTCTTCTTAGCACAAAACAGGAACCTAGGACTTTCGCTTCAGGTCTTTCGGTGGTCTAAGGTTTCTGTTACTAACTTCGGTTCCTTTTACCTACTTGATCTGGTTTGTAGGTTTAGTTTTCATCAACTAATTCATCCATCCTTTTGTGGCCTCTTTCTTTCTTGCTCTTTTAAGGTCTGGTCTTACCCATCTTTTGTGGTTTGTATCTTTTAATTTCTCTGTTTTTTTGTGGTTCATTTCTGGATTGTCATTGCATGTTCTGTTGGCTTTGTTTCTTCCCTTTTGCTGTATGATTCTACTTCATTTCCAAACCCAATACGTGAAGCTCTACTTGTTGGATTACTGTTGTAAACGTTTCAGCCTTTTGAGTAGCTGAAAGCGAATTCAACCTTTCCTTTCGCAGCGTACATGTTAAGAGCTTCTGATAGAAAATTTGCTAACTTCTTACTGTTGAATTTTCTTTCCTTTTGTTAGAACAGTCGAGTGGAATGGCAACGGTGACTGCTTCACACTTTCTGTCGAGGAGTTCACATGTCAACTGCCATGGGTCGGAAACTAAAACCAATTTAGCCCGGTTTGGGTTAATTAGTCAAAGCATGACTCACAGTGGTCTAAGGACCTTGAACATGGTGGACCGTTTGCAAATGAAGTCCTCTGCAAAATCCCTTTCCAGGAAAGCTGCCAAAAAGGCGCATGCAACCGATAGCAACATGCGCTCTGGGACAATCATATGTGGGCAAGGAATGAGGTTGATCTTTGTTGCAGCTGAGGTTTCTGAATGGAGTAAAACTGGCGGACTTGGCGATGTCATGGGTGGACTTCCTCCGGCGATGGCGGTAAGTAGATGACTTTCTCTTGCAGATATGTGCTTTTCCCTCATATCCATTTTCATTTTACTGACTTCACTTCTTGCTTTTGTGATTGTTGCACTGTTCAGGCAAGAGGGCATCGTGTTATGTCAGTAGCTCCTCGCTACGATCAATACAAAGATGCATGGGACACCGGTGTGTTGGTGGAGGTATGATATTTGTCGTTCTCTTTACAACGTTTTAATTGGTTTAGTCTCTACTTTCTCAGGAGTTTTACGGATTTTTTCCCTCTAATTACGATTTTTTACTTTCAGATACAAGTTGGGCATAAGATTGAAACTGTCCGCTTGTTCCACTGCTACAAACGTGGAGTTGATCGTGTCTTTGTGGACCATCCATTGTTCCTCGAGAAGGTTTTCAATTCCTCTGATGTCTGACTCTTGTGAAATGAAATTACCCAACTCCAATACTACATCATATAAGAAATAGAAGATTTCAGTTTCTTATTTTTGTGATTAGCTTTTTCTGAATGTTTAAGGTATGGGGCAAAACCGGTTCCAAAATCTATGGCCCTAAAACAGGAGAAGATTACAAGGACAACCAACTGCGTTTTAGCTTGTTGTGCCAGGTAAGTAGTTCTTCAACTAACAATTTTGTGTGTTTCTTCCCACTCCTAGCTACCTCATAAGAGATCATATAACTGTCTTTACAAATATTCTAGTCAGTAATGATTCTACACTGCAAGTTCACTGTAGTCTCAGTAGATTAACTTCGGTGGGCATGGTACGCAAACAATGGAAAATTGTAAGAAAGGTGTTGTCGATGTGAATTAGGAAATGCATATTAAGCTGTTGGATTATAGTAATTGTTTGTTTTCAGTTGACAGCTAATACATTTAAACTTAAAATAACAGACATTTCATATCGAATGGACGTAACCAATGGAAATCTAAATCCTAGTTTCAAACAAAGGATCAATAGCTTAATATCATGTCAAACGGTTTCGACTCTTTAACTGAAGTCAAACCCTTATTAAATGGGTTTATTTTAATTACAACCACGACCCTTTTTGTTGCATGTGGTCGTATATATCTTTCTATTTTTCCCTCTTCTGTGTGGGGAGCTGACAAAAACTTGACATTTCTACATCTTGTAGGCCGCTCTGGAGGCCCCGAGGGTTTTAAATTTGAAAAATAGCAAACATTTCTCAGGACCATATGGTGTGTATAGCTTTGTGAAATCCTGAAGCCTTATGCTTTTCTCATAAGAAATGAAATAACACTAGTTTCCACATATGGATCGCTGCAGGAGAAGATGTTGTCTTCATTGCCAATGATTGGCACACTGCTCTTATCCCCTGCTACCTTAAAACCATGTACAAATCTAGGGGCATTTACAAGAATGCAAAGGTATATCATTTCTTTATTGAATTTTCTTTGGAATTCTGAGCAGCATAATATGTTGCATGATTGCTAACATTGTATTTGGTAATTGATGACAGGTTGCTTTTTGTATCCACAACATTGCCTATCAGGGAAGATTTGCCTTTTCAGACTTCTCACTTCTCAATTTGCCAGATCGGTTCAAGAGTTCTTTTGACTTTATTGATGGGTATGGCCGTTAGTTAGTAAAAAAATTTATTTGTATAAGATTGTATCCATTAGCTATTCCTTTTTCATACGTTCTAAGAAATTTTACTCTGCAGGTACCTAAAACCGGTAAAGGGAAGGAAAATCAACTGGATGAAGGCTGGAATATTGGAATCAGATAGGGTCGTAACTGTCAGCCCTTACTATGCCCAGGAATTGGTTTCTGGAGAAGATAAGGGTGTGGAGTTAGATAACATCATTCGTAAAACCACCATTACTGGCATTGTGAATGGTATGGATGTCCAAGAGTGGAATCCTGCAAATGACAAATACATTGATGTCAAATATGATGCCACAACTGTAAGTATCTGAACACTATATTCTAATTTGCAAACCTTGGTACTTGACACTGAAACATGGTGAGTAATGAATGGGATTTGTAGGTTATGGAGGCAAAGCATTTACTGAAGGAGGCTCTTCAAGCTGAAGTTGGATTACCTGTTGACAGAAATATTCCTTTGATTGGCTTTATTGGAAGACTAGAAGAGCAGAAAGGTTCAGATATTCTGGCTGCTGCTATTCCAAAATTCATTGGTCAGAACGTGCAGATAGTAATTCTTGTAAGAACCAGGCCTAAACAATCTTCATTACCATGTTATTACTGCTGTTGCCTTGTTGAGTCTTATGATGGAATGTGTTGTCCTTCAGGGAACTGGCAAGAAGTACATGGAAAAGCAGCTTGAACAGTTGGAGATATTGTTCCCTGATAAGGCTAGAGGAGTGGCAAAATTCAATGTGCCCTTGGCCCATATGATTATAGCCGGAGCTGATTTTATGATGATCCCTAGTAGGTTTGAACCGTGCGGCCTCATTCAACTCCATGCTATGCGATATGGAACGGTAATAGCATTTGATTCGATGATTTTAAAGTTATAGATAATCCTAGTTTCACTGCATCTATTTTAAGTGAATTTATTTCGGAGTCTTTTTTTCTTCACCTGGCTGCCATAGTAACTAGATGTTGACTCTCAGCAATTCCTATGATCTTACTGCAGGTGCCCATTGTTGCATCTACCGGTGGTCTTGTTGACACTGTCAAGGAAGGTTACACAGGATTCCAAATGGGGGCTTTCAGCGTTGAAGTGAGTAAAAGACAATTGTTCTAGTTCTATTTTGAGTGACTTTATTGTTGCAACTAAAACGAAAACTACATATTGGAAATCCAGTGTGATGCAGTTGAACCAGCTGATGTAGCTGCAATAGTAAGAACTGTCATTAAAGCTCTTGCCATTTACGGCACTGCTGCTTTCAAAGAAATGATTCAGAATTGCATGGCCCAAGACCTTTCATGGAAGGTTAGTATTAACGCAATGTAGTCTATGACTTTGATTTGTTATGTTATTCCATTTACTGTAGGTCTAATCTGGCACATTAAATTAGGATAAAGGTTCCTTTAATATTTCTATTATTATTCATGATAAAACATTTGACTTCACACAGGGACCCTCTAAGCTGTGGGAAAAATTGCTGCTAGGCCTAGAGGTTGCTGGCAGTGAACCTGGTGTGGAGGGAGAGGAGATTGCTCCACTTGCCAAGGCAAATGTTGCCACTCCTTAAGCAACCGCAAAGCATTATCGTTATTAGTTATTGACCTACAATGCTAACCTATGAAATTAAGCGAATGGATGATGCTAAGCGTGAAGTTGTAGTAACAGACCTTGTTATTTCCAAACATGTTGGGGTTCGGGGTTGGCTTGGCATCCAGTGATGTTGTGTAAACCTCGGGCATCAAGTGAAGTTCAAAGAGGAATATGCATATGAGGTTCAAAGAGGAATATGCATATCCTCAGTAACTATCTTTTGAGCTATTCCCCAACTTATCGCATGTACAATAACTGATGACAAGCTTGTGGTAGAACTATGGATTTGTGACGCATACCTACTAAATAGATTGCATTAGTGCATAGTTTGCATTTGTTTATGTGGTGTTATGTCCAGAATGTTACACTAACTGCAGAAACGCGGAGTTTGTTAAAGCCCCCCATCAATGAGATTTTAGATTTGGTTGGTGTACTCCAAATGAGAGATTGCATAGTCTCTATATTGTATATAATGCGCCATTCATAATTATAGTAGAACTCTAAATTGATCAATGAAAGTATCGAAGCTTTAGTCCTCCAGATGACATTAGATCATTCATAGATCTTAACTTGTCTAACCTTTTATGCTTTTTAAGTTGCTTTGAAAAGATTGACCATACACATTTCTACAGTCCTATCAAAGATAACCCTTTAATTCTTGGTTATTGCTTGAAACAAAACCTTTGGGGTTCTCTTCTTGGTCGATGACAATTATTGACAAGTTGGAAAATGTCAGTTCATACTAATGACTGCTGAGGTAAGTCAACATTTTAAGCCTGCTTAGGATTGCTAATCCAAAAGATTTGCAGTTCCTCTTAAAAGCATCTTTGGGATTCGCGGTATCCAATTCCAAAGAATATTGTCTTTTAAAAGCTTGTTTAGGATTTGCTTATAAAATTGTGAATTTTTTAAAAAAAATTTGAATAGGATGCTAATTAGAAGACCACTGTGGATAGTGAAAATATGTCTAAAATATTTGACAAATATATTTAGTTTTAATCTAACACTCAAGGTTTTAAAATCTTCAATTGAGTGATAAATCTTTTAAAGCAATAACAGTTTAGTTAATTCTGACTGTAATTTGTTAATTTAGCTAATGTAATCTTTATTGCTTGTAATATGATAGGTGCTTGTATGAAAAATTCTCTCAACTCCAATTTAACAAGTACACATCTATATGTTATAAAGAGCAAAGATTTCGATAACTAAATCAGTAAATTATTAATGAAACTGACATTATTGAAGTTAACCATTAAGATTTTAAAGGTTAATTATTCAATTGAAAATCAACTTGAGCATTGAATGAAAAATTCCAAAGGTTGGACCCTTTAGAATTGTTTATCTCTTATATTTATTAAGATGTTGAAATAATATTAAATAATTGATTTTAAAATTTTGATTTGATAACAAAGCATGATTGAAAAGAATGATTAAGCAACTATTATTTTCTTTATATTATTTAACCACCCTAAAGTCCTACAAATCGTTTTAGTTCGAAAAAGATCGTAATTGGGTACTTAAATAATAATCAAATGAACTTTATAACTGCAACGTCTACTTGCTACTTGTATATATAAGCTTAGGTAAAAAAAATGCAAACTTAACTTTAATATTTCATTAAAATTCAAGTTGAAATTTTATAGCTCTTGTTCCTCTAAAGGCTTTCACTTTCTAGAAACAACTTCACTAGTTTCTTTAATCCCTCGCTCACTCGCCTTTCAATTCTAAGAATTATGGTTTGAGTCAGGACAATCTCTATGGCCTTGTACTTAGTGATTTTTTTCAAAGCAATGTGTGTAACACCCCACTCCTATCAGACATTTGTGCCCGTACGCCCTTCAAACATTTGAGCACTTGGTCGATGGAAGCAATGCCCTAGAGTAGTCACATTCAGTTCTCAGGTATCATCATTAAAACATAAATATCACAATATAAAAAAAAAACAATTCCTCATTTTCATTTCATAAAACTGAATATACATTGTAGCATTACATACTTCATCCTTATATATAATATCAAAGAACTATCAGAGTCTACAACTCTATTACAACATATGCTACATGCTACATGAATGAGGAACTATACAAAATTCTATCTAAATCTTTCAATCTTAGCTGATTGACCTTTGTGTCATTTCTTCTATCCAAAGTGTTGGACCAATGTTGATTGACAAATTAAATACTTTTATGTTTTGATAATAATAAAATGGATAGAATTAGTTAAGAAATTATTTCAAGTATTTTAGGATTGATATTCAATAAAAGAATTATGCAAATCAAGATAGCATTAATCTTTGATGGCCAAGAGATTAATCATTGTGGAATCAAGATGGAAATTACCTTAAATGTGCTAGAGATATTCAAAGATGAAGATTATGGGAAGATCTTGTTAAATATATCCGTTGGAGTCATCACTAGTCGACTACAATGTGGCAAGTCGACTAATAATATTTAGATATGTAAGTGGGGCATGAAATAAGTCGACCAACTTGTTACAAGTCGACTATTAATCAAGTGAATAGGAGCACTAGTCGACTATCATCACATAAGTCGACTATTCGAAGAGCGGAGTTGAAACTCGCATGAAAAACGTAAGAGTTAGTCGACTGATGCTTTGGAGACAAGCTGACTATAAGGTACTAATCGACTATAACACCTCGACTAGTCGACTATCAGGTGTAGCTGAACAAAATCTGATGAGTCAATCGACTACAAATGGAAAGAAAATAATTTTCCAACGTCTATGAGCAATCAAGCAACGGTTAGTAGAATTCTCCAATGGCTACAATCATCTTAGAGTCTGCAAATAAATTGAGGAACATCAAGGGATCGATAATGGTAGTCCAAATCAAAGCATACTATTATTGTTCCATCAATTTTCTCTCATTTTACCATTAGCTTGGTCTTAATTCCATTCATCTGTATTGAGAGTTATTATTTTCAATTTTCGATCATTATTATTGTGAGTTGAGTGATTAGAGAAAAATCACTTGTGAGGTAGGATTTGTGCTGCAAAAGAAATGTAACACCCCACTCCCACGCGTCCCGAACCCGACATCGACAGTGATATCCGAGTCTCAAAATTCTCAAAACAGTCACATTTATTACCAATTATATCGGGAATGTCAATGAATGCATGTACAATTATTGTTATGTGCAAGGATTCACTATGTATGTGCATGTGCACCTTATGTAATGCATGAGCATGAGATGTGTTATCCCATTTTCTCCTATTGATCTTACATGTATCAAAAGAAGAATACCCCGTTAAGCCAACGGGAGTATATTTGCAGGATTCAAGTGAAGGATAGAAGTCGGGATCAGTTCGCGTCTACATTGCATGTCTTTATTTATGTAATAAAGTGTTTATTTGTATTTGAAAAATGGGCCCGAGTGGCTATTAGAAATTGTGTATAATGAAAGTGTATATGATTGAATGAGGACCCAAATTAGGCATTGAATTTCGCATATATTGTTTTCAAAAAAAATGTACCGATTACTGAATGAATGATGGGAGAAGGAATGGAGGTGATGATCCAGGTATAAGAGAGAATAAAATGTTAGAAAATCTGGAAATTTTCTTTGAGTATGCTTAAATGTATTGACTATAAATCTCCTTATAGTTGAGCAATTGAGGTGATGTTTGGTTTGGCTTAAACTAGAAGTGTTTGGCTACATTCCTTATGAAGATATTAACATTTAATTTTGTCTTTAACAGGTTCAAATCTTGACATGAATGTATTATGGATGAATGTGTATGATTGTGTTTCATTTTGGATGTGTATAAGCCATTAGGGAATATGAATTGAGTAGGAATGATTTGGAACTCAATTTGAGGTGTTTATGTGTGTATTCACCAACTTGGACATGAGGAATTGTGAGTAGGAAGTTTGGTATTTAGGACTAAAGTGTGAGATGGGGAAGGATAGAAAGTTAGGGAGAAGAAGATATAAAATGAAATAGCATTGATGTTTAAGTTGTTTTATGCTAGAATTGGTGAATTTGGAAGTGCTTAAGAGTGTATGGATGGTTAGAATGGGTTTAGGACCCTTTGGAGGAGTTTTGGGGGTGAAAATTTTAGTTCACCCAAAGATTACACGGTCTGCCCGTGTAAATTCACACGGGCCGTGTAAATCCAGGCACAGGGGACACATTTCACACGAAGGTTACACGGCCTGACAGTGTAAATTCACACGGGCCGTGTGTTTTGACCCCATAAACGACAAAATTTCAAATTGTGGTCTTCATGAAAGTTGTAGCCCTGGATGTCTACTTTCTAACAGTCCAAGAATGAAGTCAATCCCATATATATAGTGCGAGTTATGGTGTTTTCTCCAAAGTATGTTACATTGGAGAAAAGGTTTGAACATGGTTGCTTCTTTGGACCATAAATCCCTCTCTAGACCTCCAAATGACTTGGTTCTTGAAGCATTAGTGTTGGAACCCGATCCGAAGACTGGATCCCAACCGGAAAGCGAAAGACGGAGGCGAAAACAACGAGGCAAATAGCAAAATGTGGAGACCAATAGCAATCGAATCCACATGCGAAACAAATAACAAAAACGAAATCGACTCGTAAAGCACAAAAATCGAAAGCGAAGCGAATACTCGAATCGGAATACGAATAACAAATCGGATAACATAGCGAAATACAAAGCAAAGGCAAATCGGAATCGAAACGAAAGTAATTAAATTAAGGTTGATTAAATTAATCAAAGTGAGTCGGGAAATTTTTCGAACATAATTCAGTATTTTGAGAAATTTGGGATCTGTGGTGATCCGATTGAAGTGATTCTTGAGGCAAAATAAAATTGAGACATGGGGCTACAAGTCATATGAAGAAATGAAATTTCAATTTAGCCCCTAAGACTTTCAATTTCTGAATTGAATTTCGGATTAGTGTGTAGTCTTAGATTAGAGACATCTGACCGTATTTTGGCTATAAATTTCCTGTGCAGCCGTGAACAGAACGTACTACACCTTTTCGCATAGCGGTCCGGTGTAGTCGTGACTTATGGGAGTCCGAAATCAGAACTCCAGTGCCATTATCGGGCAGCCGAGAGAAGGCTTTTAAACAAAAATGAGACAGTGCACTGACTCAATCTTAAGGGATCTAACCAAATCCACATATCACATATTCATGCTTGAAAAATCGAAATGCCCAAAGGTATGTTTCAAAATTTAATTTTCATGTCATGTCATAATCGAAGACAATTTGACCACATTAGAGACTGAATTAGTTGTGGAGTTCTACATGGAAGTTGTAGAAAGTCCTTTAAGCTTTCTATTGATATCAAATTTGTTAATTTTGGAGTTTGGGAGCAAAAGATATGATTTGAAAATTTTGAAAGTTTCCTACAGATCCAGATTTTATTCTTAGACGTGGCCAAGCCTAGTCTCTAAGTTTCTTAGACGTGCCTACGCCTAATCGCTAAATGTCCTCCTCTCGCTCTTTTGCTTATAACTTTTTCGTTTGATATCCGATTGACTTGGTTTTTAAAGCGTTGGATTCCTAAGACAATGAATTTCATTTTTATGGGAAATTTGTGAATTTTTGAGATTAAATTGAGGTTGATTAAAATAATCAAAGTGAGTCGAGAAATTTTCCAAACATAGTTCAGTATTTTGAGAAATTTGAGATCTGTGGTGATCCGATTGAAGTGATTCTTGAGGCAAAATAAAATTGAGACATGGGGCTACAAGTCATATGAAGAAATGAAATTTCAATTTAGCCCCTAAGACTTTCAATTTCTGAATTGAATTTCAGATTAGTGTGCAGTCTTAGATTAGAGACATCTGACCGTATTTTGGCTATAAATTTTGTTCTAGTAATCCAATTGAGGTGATTCTTGATTTGGATTATGTTAGAGAAATAGGGCTACAATTTTAATGAGTAAATAGAATTTTAATTTTGTCTTTAAGGACATCAATTTTTGAATGGAAATAATCGTGCTGGAAAATGATTTAGCATACGACATATCTGAAATGTTTTGAGCATAACTTTTGATGTAGTGCTCCAAATTAGATGATTTTGGTGGCGTTACGTAATTGAGACAATAAGGAACAATTCTCTAGAAGGAAGTTTTGATAAATTCCTTCAAATTTATAGTGCGAATTATATCCGAAAGTAAGCATGAAATTAAGTAAAGTGTAGGGGCATATTAGGAAGTCTACTTAAGGACATAAGTTAAAGGCTTTGAATGGAGGGGCAATTAAGTCTTTTCTCCTTGTGACATGGCAGTATATAAAACATGGGCTGTCGTTTTTGGAGGAGCCACCCACGAATTTGAGAGAAAATAGAACAAAAGAAAGAAGAGAAATAAGAGAGAAGAAAGAAGATAGCATTTTCGTCTAGGAGAAGAGGAAAGAAGGAGAGAGCAATTGGGATTTTCGATTTTGGGAGCTTCTAAGAAGGATTTTGGTGTTACTTCAAGAGGAAAAAAGGTGGAGGAGCTCAAGACCTTCCTTCTAAGCCTATAAAATCCGAAATTGGAGGAGTTTGAGGTAAGAGGTGAATTTTTGTCTTTAAATTTTTAATAAATTTTTGGTTTAGAATCATGGAATATGAGATGGGTTTGTGGATTATGAAGTCAATTTTGATGTTTATGCCTTAGGTTATGTTTAATTTTGGATGAAAATTAATTAGGGTTTTGTGATTGGGGTTTTTGAAAACTATTGGCTTAGAATCATGGAAACTCTTATGGATTGGTGAAATATGATACCAATTTTGAAGAATTTGTGATTTATGATATTGAATTTGGGTGAATTGGTTTTAATCATTCAATCACAAAGAAATGCATAATCGAAGCAATTTCTTCAAATCACAATTTAAGCAATATTAAATTTACAAATGCACAATCATTATGCATAATTCATGTAGCAATTTTTCATCTTTTATTCAAACCAATAAAATCCATCAATTATTTCAATTTAATAAAGCATAGCAATTATCATTAAAATATTGAATAATTTGAAAACAATGAATTTTATAAATCTTACAATTTTCATATGACTTGTGAAAATGTGTTAAGAAATATTTGATTTGAGGAGATGGTTTTGATATGATATTAGCGTTTGACACAAGAAGTGAATAAGTGCAAATAAGTTGAGAAATATGTGTGATAAGAAAAAAGTGATTGATTATGATCTTTTGAAGCGCAATTAGTTAAAAGAAAGTGTTACTTGGTGATTTTATAAAAGATGAATTTCGAGAACGAAATTCTTATAAGAGGGGGAGAACTGTTAGACCCCGATTTTTGAGTGAAAATTAGAAATATAAAAATTATGAAATAAGTATGGTTGTATCAAATTTTGTAATAGATGTGTTTGTATTTTAAGAAATTAATGAGAAAAAGAATGGAAAGATTTTGATGACTTTGAGAATTAGATTTGTATGGGTTATAAAAGTTAAAGTGAATTAGTTTATTGCAAATTAAGTTTAAAATCAAGAAATAAAGAGAAAAAGTGTGAAAATGTGAAGAATTAAGAAAGTTGACTTTTGGTGATAAAAAGTTGACTTAAGAGTTGACTTTTTGTTTGAGGCAAAATTTGAAAAAATGATCTACAGAAAACTTATAGCTTATTTTGAGAGCTTTCTGTCGCCATAAAGTTTGTTATTTTTTGATATCGGCAATGAAAGTTATGGTCAGTCAAAGTTAAGGTTATTTTACTTTGACTTTGAAAATGCTTTTTTAAGTGTAGTTTTGTACATGTTGTGTTTTGAGGCAAATCGTCGGATTGATAAGATCTGAATTGAGTGAAGTGGTCTTCTTGAAAATTATAGAAGATTTTCCAAGCTTAAAAATGATGTATAATATGAAATTAGATGATGTGAGAATTGAAAGATATGATTTTTGGAAGTTGAGATGTGTTATAGGTTGACCTATGTTATGGCAGAATCTTTGACTGAGAAATTGACATAGTTCGAGGTTGAATTAGCCTTTAATTTCTTCATGAAAGTTGAAGATTTTGATTTGATCTTTATTTTGATATAAAATATAGAATTATTGGATCATGGAATAATAAGTTATGATATTTACAAGTTTCTGCTATGGTTTTAGCATGATCATTAGAGGACAGAACTTTTGATTGAAAAATTGACTTCTTTAGTGTAACATCCCGTTATTGTGAGCAAGGGTATTATGGTAATATTGGGACAGACTGATGGGTTTCATTGCATTCACTGACTGATGTTACTGGCCTCTAATTATAGAGGAACAGGTTTATTGCATATGCAATTATTCATAGATACATGCATTCATGATTTTTCGGTACTTAATTGTAAGTATGAACTGACTGGACTGACTGGATTGGGATTAAATGAGAAATTAGGAGTAATTGGGTTCAAATGACTGATTTGGAATAGTTTAAGTGTAATTGGTAATTTATAGTGACTTATAGGAAATTTTCGGGAAATTCGGGAGAAAATACCCGGACCGAAAATATTTGGATGACTGACCGATTGACTGTATGTTACTGAAAGAACTGTCCAATGGCAATGGAAAAATTAGAATTTTACTGATAGGAAATAAATACGTTGAGCCATTGAAAATTTAGAGAATGAAAATTGGACTGATTTGGAGACTTAGGTCTATAAATACTAGGGTTGAAAGAAATTGGGGAAATTTTTCTTTAAGGCATTGAAGTTTCTTCTTCTCCCCTACGACGTTCATCAATTCCTCCCATTGGTGAGGATTCTTCGATTTTCCTTGTGGTTTCCTCCTCATTGTGTAAGACTAACATGTTTATTGTGATTGATGAAGGATTGAGGAGCTTTAGAGTGGATCATCGTTGGTTTTGAAAGATTTTAAGGTTTACGGTGTTTTTGAGGGATAGGTGGATTTGAGCTTGATTGGTAAGTTTTAATGGTTTTAATGTTGTTATTGATAGTTTTTAAGGAATTTATGACATTAATTATGGTTGATTGAGTGGTTGGGAGAGTTAATGGTGGTTTTATAGAGAGAGAAATAGATAGAATCGATCGGAGAAGACGAAGAATTCGTTGCACGCCGCGACCTGTGTGCAGGCGTCGCCGCGGCGAATTTTCATTCGTTCGCCGCGGCGAGGGAGAACAGGACGTCGCGGCGAGCGTCAATTAGTTGACGCTGCAACGAGCCTCGTTCGTCTCGCGGCGCGCCCAAAATGCGTTGTTCGCCGCGACGAGCGACCATTTTATGCCGCGGCGAGGGTCTCTTGGCCGCGGTGAAGGGGACTGTTCTGATGGTTTATATTTTGGTTTATTGGGTGTAGACCTCCGATTGAGGTAATTCCAGATTCGTTATGAACTAAGAAAAGAGGTCTACAATTGAGGATAATTATGAGAATTTGAATTGATTTAAATGACATTGATTTATAGGGAATAAGGTCAATTATGGTTCATAGTGTGACCTAAGTATTGAATTGAGACAATTGGAGTTTTAATTGGGATTTTCAATAGAGGTTTTGACCCGATATCTAGGAAATTGCTATAGGGAATACGAATTGAGGAAATTGAACTGAATTTTAGGATTGGATCAATTATTGTCGATCAATTGAGCGAAGAGTTAGAATGGGACACTAGAGTTCAAAATTGGGTTTTAGCACCAGAAATCGTGAACATGCATTGTACATCATTTTACTGAGACATATGCATTACTGAACTGCTTTTTTGAGCATCTAGTAATGGGGCTGTATTTTCCTGTTATAGAGGTTCCGTTGGATCGTCGTTCCACGGACATTCTTTGGGACTTCAGCGTAGCTCGGAAGTTACGGTGAGTAACCTAGTTGGTTTCTCAAATTCGATTTATTTAAATGTTTAATGTGAATTACTTGCATTGTGAAATTACATGATTCTTGAAATGTACATGATCGAATGACATGTTTCTCTTGTATGGGATTGGACTCATGTATTGGATTGGATTCTTGTGATGATCTTGAGGAATGTAATCTTGGGCTTTTATAGCCATACATCAATTATCGAACATCTGCATTGCATGCACAAATGCATGATCGGATAATGGATATGTGACCCAAGTGCTATTATCCTTTGAAAAGAGCCTCGAGCTCGAATATTGTCTTCGACCGACCTCGAGCCCGAGGAGAAAATCTCGACGCGTCCCCATCGAACATTGGTGAGCACTTGGGCACCTTTGAATAACTAGAAAAGAGTCTCATATGCATTGTATACACATGGTGATTGAATTGCAAACTTCTTGAATTGTGTGATGACATGAGAGATTGCAAATTGTTACATGCCATCAAATCGTTATATACTATTGTAAATTGCTATTTGATACCGCAAATTGTTATAGACTACGTGAATTGTTATATAATACCATTAATTGAATATTATTGTGCGTCTTATACATGATTTGCGTAATGCATGATTTGAGTGAACCATCGATGATGGTTTCTCATCTGAGTTCATAAACTCACCCAAAATTGCCTCTAATTTTCAGGATCGATATAGTAGAACCTAGCTCAGGAGATAGTCTTTTCTACCGTGCGGCGTCTTTGGCAAGAGAAGCGATGGCACTGTGAATTGGTCAACTGGGTTGGACTTTTGAGGATGACTTAGGATAGATGCTTAGTCGGTTTCCTTTTGGTTTTGTTTAGGGGTGATAGACTTGTCTATTCCTTTTGGATGACTGTATTGAAATTGCTGCTATGATAAGATTATTTTGGATTTTAAAAGTTACTTATTTCGATATTATGGTTTTAATTATTGCGATGCCATGTGGATATTATTGGGAAAATGTTACGGTAGTGCATCTTTATCGTGGGATACGTGTGGAGCGACCTTGAGTTTCCCGATGTGTACCCTACGATGGGGCGCTACATTAAGTGGTATCGAGCATGGTTTGACATCTTTGGGATTAGTGAAATTGTGGAATCACTGCAAGAATAGTGGGCCGATTGGAATTTCTTCTGCATTTTAGGTCATCCGTCCTTGGAGATCGAGTTGAGTTACCGGTGACACGGAATTGGTAGGAGCTAGTAGGAGTCTCCTGCACTCGTTGAGGAGTTGCCTCCTCGAGTTCTGTGAGGCGGAGCGGAGATATGATCAGCTGCGTAAGTAGAGGCGGTTGACTTTTATGGCAAGACCGACCTGCGGAGGTGAGGATGGCTAGAGAGGACCGAGAGAGTCCTCGATCGGATGGATGCGACCCGGATGGCGTTTTGACTATCGCGTTTCTCCGCTGAGGTCCTGCATATTAGTGGTGGAAGGCGTCGGCGGTACCACCGGCCTTGTACATCGACATGGGACGACTTTCGAGGGCCTTGAGGACAATTTCATGCCCAAGATCTATCTGGAAATGAAGTTGCAGGAGTTCTTAGAGTGAGACAGAGGCGATTGACCGTGGCCGACTATGAGGTCTTGGTTCAACGAGTTAGTGGTCTATGCTTCTTCTTGGTGGCTTCGAGGTGACAAGTGTCGGCGTTTTGAGGGCAGACTCAATCTGGAGATCCGTACCCTATTGGCTAGATCTGATATGGGTAATTTTATTAAGTTGAGGGCTGCAGCAGTGAGGATAAGCATTCTTGAGACACCGTGTGGTGAGGCTGGTTAGGGGACCAGGATTAAGAGATCGATGTGATGCCTGTAAGGTGACGATGAGGGTATAACAATGGCAGAGTAGGCCCTTCAGATCTGCAGGAGGGGCTAGACAGACTGGTCATAGCCAGAGGGGCAGATTTGTACAGACTGTTAGTGTGGCAGCAGTGCCAGAGTTTCAGGGCAATCTGCTCCTTTATGTGAGCATTGTGGCAAGAGACACAGTGGAGAGTGTCGATGGCTGTCTGGAGCTTGTTTGAGGTGTGGTTCGATGGACCACCTAGTGAGGAACTGCCCAGAGACTTTAGGAGCCCAGTCTACTATGACTGGAAGATTAGGCAGCAATACCACGGTGTAGCAGAGCCGTGGAGGTGGATCAGGATGGAGAGGCCGAGGCCGATCAGAGGGGTCCGCAGTGAGGTCAGAGGGACCGAGCAGCAGACAGCAGTCACAGGCTAGGGTCTATGCCATGACTCGACAGGAGGCCCAGGATTCCCCGGATGTTGTTGCGGGTATGCTTCTAATTTCTGGTTTTGAAGCATATGCATTGTTGGATCCTGGATCCACCCATTCTTTCATTGCACCGCATTTAGCATGTAGACTGCATGGGAATAGGCAGAGGTTACACTATGGGTTAGAGGTGAGTACACCTCTAGGTAGTACGACTGTATTGGGAGAGGTCTATATGGGGTGTCAGGTTCAGATCGATCGAACAGTTTTGAGTGCCGATCTGATCGTTTTGGCTCTGAAGGAGATTGACGTGATTTTGAGGATGGGTGGTTGATTGCAAGATAGGGCTATCATGGTGTTATACCAAGGAGGTCGTATTGAGTCTCTGCTTTCAAATTTGAGTGTGTTTGAGGGTTAGTCGGCGGTGCCGGCGAGGATGATATCCTTCTTGAGTGCCCCGAGATTGATGCAGGAGGAGGCATGAGGCCTATCTGGCTCACGTAGTGGATTCTAGAGTTGAGCCGAGATTGCAGGATGTTCCCGTAGTCAGGGAATTCCCAGATGTGTTTCCCGAGGAGTTACCGGGATTGCCGCCAGAGCGGGAGACAGAGTTCTTGATTGATCTCATTCCCAGTACAGCCCCTATATTGATCCTTTCGTATAGGATGGCACCGGTGGAACTGAGAGAGCTTAAGGCTCAGTTGCAGGAGCTACTGGATAAGGGTTTTATTAGACCGAGTGTTTCGCCTTGGGGAGCTCTAGTACTGTTTGTGAAGAAGAAGGATGGGGCTCTGAGACTGTGTATCGATTATAGGCAGTTGAATCGGGTGACAGTGAAGAATAAGTATCCACTGCCTAGGATTGACGATTTATTTGATCAGTTGCAAGGAGCTCAGGTGTTCACTAAATTGGATCTGAGGTCAGGTTATTATCAGTTGAGGATTGCAGAGGTCGATGTGCCTAAGAGTGCTTTCCGGAGTAGGTACGGGCATTTCGAGTTCCTAGTGATGCCGTTTGGGTTGACTAATGTCCCGGCAACCTTCACGGCTTTGATGAATAGAGTTTTTCAGCCCTACCTGGATCGATTCGTGATAGTATTTATTGACGATATTCGGTCTATTCGAGGAGTAGGCGGAGCATCGAGCACCGAGGATTGTTCTCGCAGTCATGAGAGAGAGCGATTGTTCGCCAAATTCACTAAGTGTGAATTCGGCGATGAGATTGTGTTTACGGGGCACGTGGTGTCCGGTGAGGGTATCCAGGTGGATCCTCACAAGATAGAGGCAGTGATGAGTTGGGAGATTCCGAGGAGTGTTCCAGAGTTGTGGAGTTTCCTAGGATTGGCCGGTTATTACCGGAGGTTCGTCGAGGGGTTTTCGTTGATCTCTACCCCTTTGACGAAGCTATTGAGGAAGAATGTGCCGTTCAGATGGTCTGAGGAATGCCAGAAGAGCTTTGAGGAGCTGAAACATCGGTTGACGACTGCACCAGTGTTAGGCATTCTATCTAGGAATGGAGACTTTGTGGTTTACAGTGATGCCTCGCATCAGGGATTGGGATGTGTATTGATGCAGCATGGGAGAGTTATAGCGTATGCCTCGAGACAGTTGAGGTCTCACGAGGTGAATTATCCAGTGCATGACTTAGAGTTGGCGCGATGGTTTTGCTCAAGATCTGGAGACATTATCTGTATGGGGAGACGTTCCAGATCTTCACCAATCATAAGAGTTTGAGGTATCTGTTGAGTCAGAGAGAGCTCAATCTGAGACAGAGGAGATGGATAGAGTTACTGAATGACTATGACTACACGATTGACTATCATCCAGGGAAGGCCAATGTGGTGGCGATGCCTCGAGTAGGAGATCGCATGGAAGTGCAGCTCAGGTTGAGTTTCGAGGTTACCCGGTGCGATTGATTGAGAGCTCTTAATGTACAGATAGATTTGAGTCAGGATGGAGCTCTGATTGCTACTATGAGGCTGAGGCCGATGTTACATGATAGGATCCGGAGAGCTCAGGATCAAGACCCAGTGTTAGTGAGACTGATTGAGAGAGTCCAGGCCGGTACTGATTCGGAGTTTGAGTTGAGAGATGGGACGTTATGGATGGGACAGAGACTGTGTGTGCCTGATATAGATGATTTGAGACGGGAGATCCTAGAGGAGGCACATGTTGCTGCCTATGCTATGCATCCTGGTACGACCAAGATGTATTATACTCTGAGACAACATTTCTGGTGGCCTGGTATGAAGAGGCAAGTGGCAGTGTATGTTTCCAGGTGTCTAATTTGTCAGCAGGTTAAGGCAGAGCATCAGGCTTCAATAGGAAAGTTGCATTCGTTGCCCATCCCGGAGTGAAAATGGGAGCGAATTACCATGGATTTTGTGACGGGGTTGCCTAGGACACCGAGGCAGCATGATGCTATCTGGGTCATAGTGGACCGATTGACCAAATCGGCTCACTTCTTGCCAGTGAGGGAGAGCAATACTCTCGATCAGTTAGCCCAGAAGTATATGGCAGAGATTGTACGGTTGCATGGGTTCCTTTGTCGATAGTCTCAGACAGGAAGCTACATGGGAGACTGAGGAGCATATGAGGAGTCAGTATCCTCATCTATTCGATCGAACAGAATTTCGGGACGAAATTTTTTATTAGGAGGGGTGAATTGTAACATCCCGTTATTGTGAGCAAAGGTATTATGGTAATATTGGGACAGACTGATGGGTTTCATTGCATTCACTGACTGAGCATGTTACTGGCCTCTAATTATAGAGGAACAGGTTTATTGCATATGCAATTATTCATAGATACATGCATTCATGATTTTTCGGTACTTAATTGTGAGTATGAACTGATTGGACTGACTGGATCGAGATTAAATGAGAAATTAGGAGTAATTGGGTTCAAATGACTGATTTGGAATAGTTTAAGTGTAATTGGTAATTTATAGTGACTTATAGGAAATTTTTGAGAAATTCGAGAGAAAATGCCCGGACCGAAAATATTTGGATGGTCAATCGATTGATCAGTATATTCTTGAAAGAAGCGTCAATGGCAATGGAAAAATTAGAATTTTACTGATAGGAAATAAATACGTTAAGCCATTGAAAATTTAGAGAATGAAATTTAGACTGATTTGGAGACTTAGGTCTATAAATACTAGGGTTGAAAGAAATTGGGAAAATTTTTCTTTAAGGCATTGGAGTTTCTTCTTCTCCCCTACGACGTTCATCAATTCCTCCCATTGGTGAGGATTCTTCGATTTTCCTTGTGGTTTCCTCCTCATTGTGTAAGGCTAACATGTTTATTGTGATTGATGAAGGATTGAGGAGCTTTAGAATGGATCATCGTTGGTTTTGAAAGATTTTAAGGTTTACGGTGTTTTTGAGGGATCGGTGGATTTGAGCTTGATTGGTAAGTTTTAATGGTATTAATGTTGTTATTGATAGTTTTTAAGGCATTTATGGCATTTATTATGGTTGATTGAGTGGTTGGGAGAGTTAATGGTGGTTTTATAGAGAGAGAAATAGATAGAATCGATCGGAGAAGACGAAGAATTTGTCGCACGCCGCGACGAATTTTCATTCGTTCGCCGCGGCGAGGGAGAACAGGACGTCGCGGCGAGCGTCAATTAGTTGACGCCGCGACGAGCCTCGTTAAATCTCATGGCGCCTAAAATCGTTGTTGCCGCGGCGGCGACCATTTTATCTTGTGGCGAGGTCTCTTAGGCTGCGATGAAGGGACCTGCTACGATGGTTTATATTTTGGTTTATTGGGTGTAGACCTCCGATTGAGGTAATTCCAGATTCGTTATGAACTAGAGAAAGAGGTCTACAATTGAGGATAATTATGGGAATTTGAATTGATTTAAATGACATTGATTTATAGGGAATAAGATCAATTATGGTTCATAGTGTGACCTAAGTATTGAATTGAGACAATTGGAGTTTTAATTGGAATTTTCAATAGAGGTTTTGACCCGATGTCTAGGAAATTGCTATAGGGAATACGAATTGAAAAAATTGAACTGAATTTTAGGATTGGATCAATTATTGTCGATCAATTGAGCGAAGAGTTAGAATGGGGCACCAGAGTTCAAAATTGGGTTTTAGCATCGGAAATCGTGAACATGCATTGTACATCATTTTACTGAGACATATGCATTATTGAACTGCTTATTTGAGCATCTAGTAATGGGGTTGTATTTTACTGTTATAGAGGCTCCATTGGATCGTTGTTCCACGGACATTCTTTGGGACTTCGAGCGTGTTTCGGAAGTTCTGGTGAGTAACCTAGTTGGTTTCTCAAATTCTCATCGTTTAAATGTTTAATGTGAATTACTTGCATTGTGAAATTACATGATTATTGAAATGTACATGATCGAATGACATGTTTCTCTTGTATGGGATTGGACTCTGTATTGGATTGGATTCTTATGCGATCTTGAGGAATGTAATACTGGGCTTTTATAGCCATACACTGAATATCGAACATCGCATTGCATGCATAAATGCATGATCGGATAATGGATATGTGACCCAGTGTTATTATCTTTGAAAAGAGCCTCGAGCTCGAATCTCAGTCTTGGACAAGACCTCGAGCCCGAGGGAGAAATCACGACGCGTCCCCATCTGAACATTGGTGAGCACTTGGGCACAACTTTGAATAAGCTGGAAAGAGTCTCATATGCATTGTATACATGGTGATTGATTGAATTGCAAACTTACTGAATTGTGTGATGACATGAGAGATTGCAAATTGTTACATGCTACTGTAAACTGTTATATACTATTGTAAATTGCTATTTGATACCGCAAATTGTTATAGACTACTATGAATTGTTATATAATACTGTTAATTGAATATTACTGTGTCGTGCTGTACGCAATTTGCGTAATGCATGATTTGAGTGAACCATCGATGATGGTTTCTCACTGAGTTCGCAAACTCACCCAAAAATTGCATCTAATTTTTCAGGATCGATATAGTAGACCCCTAGCTCCGGAGATAGTCTTTTCCTACCGTGCGAGCGTGCTGGCAAGAGAAGCGATGGCACAGAGGTCGGTCAGCTGGGTTGGACTTTTGAGGATGACTTAGGATGGATGCTTGTATCAGTTTCCTTTTTGGTTTTGTTTAGGGGACTGATAGACTTGTCTATTACCTTTTGGATGGTGTATTGAAATTGCTGCTATGATAAGATTATTTTGGATTTTTAAAAGTTACTGATTTATGATATTATGGTTTTAATTATTGCGATGCCATGTGGATATTATTGGGAAAATATTCTGGTAGTGCATCTTTATCGTGGGATACGTGTCGGAGCGACCTTCGGGTTTCCCGATGTGTACCCTACGGTGAGGGGGCGCTACACTTAGAGGTCAAGTTTATTTTTCTGTCCTTCATGAAAGTTGTAGGTGACTTTCTGATCTTTGCATTGATATAAAATATGATATGTTTAGACTTTGGAGTTGAAAGATAGAATTTTTCAAAGTTGAGTTATGGCTTAGGGCATGTTCATCAACTCTCCATTATTTCCTCTTCATTCTTTCCTCAATTTTTAACTCAATAACATCCATGAAACCATCCATGAACCATTGTTTATCAATCATACAAAAATATAACATAATATTTATCATTTACTATCATATATAAATCTTATTTCTTCTCACTTCAAGAACATTTCTCAAACACCTTTCTTAAGCATAAATTTCACCTTCATTATACCTTAAATATCAATCTATTTCACCTACATAACAACTTATAATCCATGGTTTTCATGCTCTCAAAAACAGAACACAACATACACATTCATTCATCATTTTCCTGCACTCATCCTATACATAAAAATATGACATACACCTACTTATTTCCTAATACACGTTACAACATATATTTAACTACACTATCATGATCATTTCACCTTTAACCTATCATCACATATGTTTATATTTAAACAACCCATGAAGATTAATGTCTAACTTACTTGATAAAACTCCAAGCTTCTTCAAAATCACATAATCCCTAACTTTCCAAGCTTTACATCATCATCAATCTTTCAAGGAGGAATAGGTTAGGTATTTAGTTACAAGATGAAGAGATAATAAGGATCTTGATGAAACAAAGTGAAGGATAGAAAGAACTCAACGTGATGAGAGTAAGAGTGAGATGGTCATGAGTGAAAGAAGACAACATATGGCAAAAATGAAAGACAAAAACAAAGATGGTCTTTCAAAATGTAAATATCGTGGGATGGCTTTAAAAACAAGGTAAACAAATGCTTGGTGAGAGTCATGACATGTGTCATGACACTTACTACTTAAATAACCAAATTAATAAGTCATTTTCTTAAGCTAACTAATGTCTTTTAACATCTAGTCCATTTGTCTCCAAATCTCTAAACCATTTGTCACCCAATGTTCTATGCCACTTGTCAATATTTCTATTACCATTTTCACTTATTTTTATTACCATTTATCAATTGTCTTGTTACTTGGTACTTTTTCTAGTATAAAATTCCTCAAAATTTCTTAAATTTCACCAAAAATTCTAGATCAATAATTTTACTCACCAAATTAATTTTCAAGACATATAATATCCATAATTGACAATATAATCACATTTATAAATCAATTAAGATGAACTATACCTGATAAATTTCAAATCAGTGCATGTATAGTCATTGTAATGTGTGTAGTTATCAAATTCATGTGTATGTATGCTAAATGATGCACGAGCATGAAAAGAGGATGTTACAATGTGGGTGTCTGAGAGCCATTTTGTAACATCCCACCCCCTCCTGGAAGGGTAAAATAGTAAAATTGGCATAGGATGGGATTGATAAGGAATAATCATTACTGTTCATGCATAATAGGATCGATACACAGTATCAATTGTGTATATGGAATTACAGTAAATGCATTCATGACATTCCCGGTAATTGGGCCTAAAGCAATTTTATTGGAATTAATGGGATAATTGAGTTTGGAAAATTGATTGGACTGCACCATAAATGGTTTTACATTTTTAGGGATTTTTAGGAATTTTTCTGGATTTTTTTCCGGAGAAAATTTCCGGACCAAAGAAAATCGCGATGGCGGCCTAAACATGTTTTGGGGTAGAAAAGGTGATTTTTGTGATTGAAAAATTATTCTGAGTGCACTGTTACTGTTTTATAATTTTAGGGAATTTCATTAATTCTCAGAAAAATAATTCGGGGAAATTCTCGGATCGGATAAATCACCAATTGGCGAACCGATCGTTTCTCGGTAGCAAAAATCGCTACCCACTGGTCTTGTACTATTGGGTATATTATTTTGGGACTGAAAGTAGGGTCATTTGAATTAATTGGAGTAAAATTTTGATCTGGATTAATAAATTGATATTTTGACTTTTCTAAGAAAAAGGGACCAATGAGAAATTGCCATTACAAAAGCATCATTTAATGCTTCCTCTCCATTCTTTCGGATGTGCTTGCTTTAAAAGTAATGAAAGGATGAATTTTATGCTTTGTTCTTAGTCATCAAACACACATCTCCTTACAAAATCCATTGAAAAATTTGCTCTCTTCTTTCAACTTTCTCCCCAACTGTAGCTACCATCTCTTGATCTCATCAAAGCTTAAAGATGAGCTTTGTACATACTTGAGAAGGAAAAGGTGGTAGCTTGGTATAGAAGTTAGAAGGTAAAAGTTAGAAGTTGAAGGTTTGAAGGAGGTTTTGATTTGGTAAGTTTTCCTTAAGTTTTGATCTTTAAATGCATTTTACATGGAAATAAATGTCATGATAGTATGGGGTAGTTAATAAAAGGGTTTAAAGCATGTATTAGGTTTAGGTAGGTATTAAAGTGATGATTATTATGATTTGAAGAAAGGGGATGAGGTTAGATGAAGATGCATTGAAGTTACTGATGTGGTTTGATTTTTGAATTGAACAAGGGTAATTAATTGAGTTTTTGAATGGAGGAATTAAATGCTGTAAATTTTTCAGTATTAACCCTAACATATGTATGATTGTAGTGATATTTAATTTGTATTTATTTTGATGTCTAGTGATGTGAGAAAGGCATTGGAAGTGGTTGAACTAAGGTTAACCTTAAATCTGGAAAGTTGGAATTTTAATTGATGTTACTGTTTTATTCATAACTTATTTTTTAGAAATGCAAATAAGGTGAGGTTAGTGGCCACTGAAACTTTGGGATGTTGGCTTCAATTTAGTGTGAAATAGGTGTTGTTGAATTTCAATGATAGAAGGGTGAATTTTTGAATGGAAAGTTACTGTTTCATTGCCTGTGAACAGTAACCGCAACCATGACATCTGAGTTTTGTTGATTATTATGAATTAATTGAGATGGAATTAGGGAGAATGGTCTTCATGGAAGTTATAGCATATTTGATTATCTTTCCATTGCTACTGATCTTACTATTTTTGGAATTGTGTATTGGGAGATATGAATTTATTACTAATGATTGGTTTTGAGCATTTTGGATGAAACCTAGCTTAAGTGTGATTTTGTGAGTGTACTGATTGGAGGCAATTTTAACATTTTAAGTGGACTGAATTGGTGTGAGTGAGCTTCTGAAATGTTGTAGAGGAAGAGATTACCTTGAAAATGACATATGGTTTGTAATTTTTAGAAGTCAGAATTGGGAGATATGATTTTTCAAAAACTGATCCTACATTAGGTTATGAGTGGCTGATCATAACAGAAACTTCCATAACAATTTTGAAATTGTTAGAGATCGAATTGGGTGTTGAGTGCTTCATGAAAATGAAGTTTATGATGTTATCTTTACAAGGATATAAAGTTCTGATTTTATTGACTTATATACTGGAAGTTATGCTTCTTGTAAGATTACTGCCCAAAGTGAAGGATTTCAGGGACAGTAACATTAGAGGAATTAATTGACTTGGTTTGCAATAGAATTTTATTTTGTGTTGTTCATGAAAGTTGTAGAGGACATTGTGAATTTATTGATCATATTTTTGTGGTAATTTATTACTAAGGAATCAGTGAGTTATGAAATTGTAAATGTACTGCCCTGTGTTGAGGGAAATTGTGAAGGCAGAAGGTTTGATGGCTTATTTGACACCCTTAGGGTTGGAATTGATTTTTATGGTCTTCTTGAGAATTGTAGAGCTTTTCATAAGCTTTCCAATGAGGTATAGTGGGTATTTTTCTGATTTGTGTGCTAAAAGTTAGAGTAATTGGAAATTAAGATTGAAATCTGGAAAAAAAAAAAAGCAAAGCGGTGAAACTTCGCCGTCTCATGAGGCGACGTTCGCCTCATGAGGCGAGATTTAGGAGGCTGGTCGCGAGGGCGCCTCGCCTCGCGATGAAGTGGCGAATTAAGCCTCGCATGAGGCGGCGTCTCGCCCCATGGCATGGCGTTCGATATATATATATATATATATATATTTATTTTATTTTGATTATTATTTTGATATTAAATGGTACAATTGTTCTTTTGTCAATTTCTTTCCGTCCGACGTCCGATTGACCTGATTCCAGAGGCATCGGATTCGTTGAATATTTAATTTCATTTTCTGAGAAGCGGGAATTTTAGGCGGAATTTGGCGTAGCCCCTATCGCGGAACTTGTAAACCTTTGTTTTATTTAATTGGGGACCTATAGAGGTCCGAATTGCACCGTCGGCGCCTATGGATTTCTAATTTTCATAGAATTTTATTATGGGAAAATATTGAATTAGGACCGGGAATTCATGAACATGCATATTTCATCAACATGAGCACAAATTTCATATTTAGTGACTCGTACTTTTTCTGATTCATATAGAGGTCCAATTGGAGCGTCGATTGACCGACGTCACAGAGGCTTTCCGACATTAGCTCGGAAGCAATAGGTGAGTAACCTAGTTGGTTTCTCAAATTTCTGGTTGTTTACATGCTCAACGTGAATTACGTGCAAAGATGAATTGTATGATTTACGGCATGTATAAAAGTGGATGATTGCATGTTTAATGGTTTCTTGTCTTGAATGACACCGATACCAATATCTTTGGGCTTTATAGCCACCATATGAATTTCTGTTATTATCTTGGGCTTTATAGCCATATTGTGGGTCGACCGATACACCGGGCTTTATAGCCATATTGTGGATTCTTGATACTTTGGGCTTTATAGCCAAATCTTGCATAATTCTTGAATCTTGCTTTGCATGCATAATTGCATGATCGATAATGGGCGTGCCCCAGTTGCTATTTTCTTGATAAGAGCTTGAGCTCTCATCAGATCTTGGCCACGAGCCCGAGGGGAGAAAATCACAGCGTCCCCCTTGAATCTTGGTGAGCACTTGGGCTGTCTTGAATAATCGGAAAGAGTCACATATGCATTGCATTCGCATAAGTAATCTGTTATGTGATAAGTTCTACTTTCGTGATGGGATGAATTCTTGTGAATGTTTTTTATTCTTGGATATCGTTATTGACTATTCTTGGTAATTGATGATTCTTGTCATTGTCTTCAGACGTCATGGGCGTAATGCATGATTTGAGTGAACCATCGATGATGGTTTCTCACCGAGTTCATAAAACTCACCCAAAATTTGCATCTATTTTTCAGGTCTGAAGAATACTCCGGTTGACACGGAGTATGTCTCCGTAGACGAGTAAAGGTTAGAGGTCGGGATCGGTTAGGTATCGCATTAGTGTCTTAGTAAAGCTGTATTCGCAATCACCGTATAACAAGGCATTGTATTTTCTTGAGCCATTATGGTATTAATGTTTCTTGCATTGACTAATTATAATTATTCTTGGATGACCGTAATAAGCGAAGCTGGTTTTATTGAACACGGATTTTAATTACTTACTTGTGTTTGCCGTGTGAGCGTGGAGTTAATGGCTCGAAGAGAAAAAAATGTATACTGAATTTTAAATCGACTGATGTAGTACGTCACTCTCGTGGGACGCGGACTCGGATATCACCAACGATATCGGGTTCGGGTCTTACGGGAGTGGGGTGTTACACATTTCTTTGGTGTAAACTAGTTTTTAATGAAGATTCTTACCTTATTTTATATGCTACTCTTGCCTTTATAAGTTTCAAATCCAAATAGTACCAATAACCAAAAAAAAGAAGAAAAAAACTACTACCATGAGTGAGAACACTCTCTCACTTCTCTCTAAACCTTCACATTTGCCCTTGATTGTTTAAGCTGACTAAATTGTCTTGAATCGGTTCAACCCCTCTTTGAATTTTTTTTATTTGGAAGGCTGTTTATTTCTTTTATTTTTCTGCCTTTTTTTTCTCATATATTTTTGTGTTACAAGAAAAACTGGCTTTGACCTCCTCTGCTCCATTATACACTCCGACCTTGGACCTCAGCTCCACCATTAAATTTCCCTCTCTTCAAAGCACTCAACCTTTGAAGAAAAAAGGGAAGGAGAAACTTAGCAAGGGCCAATGCTTTGAAATTCCTCAAGAATCTTTATTCAAGATGTCATGAAACAAAGTTGTAGGAGATCCAGTCACCTTTGACAATGTCAGGTTCATTCCCCTTGCTAAACTTAGGAAGCTAGTGTCTCTACCCTAAAAAATTCTTCAAATGGGAGAAAAAAAATAGAAGGCCTCACTTGTAGGCTACTTCCTTAACAAAAGATCCATAACTCCTCTAATGTAACACTAGGCCACAAACACTTGGAGAGGGATGGGATATGTGAACACCTTAATAAATGAGGATGATTTCTTTTCATTTGTAGATTCACAACTATGGAAGCTTGTCAAATGACACGGTGCTTTGGCATAGACAAGGCAAACATATGATAGTTAAGAAATGAGAACCCAGAGTATCACTGTATAGAGCTAAACTGAATGCCATTCCTCTTTGGGTGAACTTTCATAAAGTTGCCCTTAAATATTTTTCATGTAAGGGATTGAGTTATCTAGCAAGTTCCTTGAGGAAGTCTTTAAGCCTTAATGAAAATACTGTTATGGTTAATGAGATAGGATTTGCCCGTATTTACATAAAAGTCTCACTTGAAATGGAGCTTCTTGACTCCTTAACATTAATAAGATTAAGTGAGGAAGAAAGTCTAGTGGAGGATGCTATCAAGATATCTTATCCTTGGAAACCTATAAAATCCCGTCCCCATATTAAGGGTTAGAAATTAGATTTCAATAATGGAGAAAATAGCAATGTAAGAGTTAGAAAAATTTGCATTTCATGCTAAACAAAATGTCAGTATACATGCATGTGAATTTGAATCTTTGCACACATGAAAATAATTGTACATGCACTCATTGACGTTCCGGGTATATTGAATAGTAATAGGATAAATTGAGAATTGTGGTTATAGTGAATGAATAGAATGAAATAGAGTAGAAAGACTAGAAATAAAAATTGAAGTGTTGAATTTAGTGAAGGAAAATACGTTGGAGAAGTTTACTGAGAATATATAGTATGGAATTTTTGGGATAGTGGAGTAGAAAGTTATGGTCCTTATAAGGGGAGATGCTCAGGAGCATAGATGTGTCGTCTGTGATGACGTCATATCGTTTGTGAAGATGTATCGCCTGTAAAGATGTATCGCCTATAGCAACGTATCATCTGTGATGATGTCATATCGTCTTAAGTTGACTTTGCTTCATCTTAAGTTGACTTTGCTTTTTCTTAAGAGTTGCATCGTCTTAAGTTGAATTTGTTTTACCTTAAGTTAACTTTGCTTCGTCTTAAGAGTTGCATCGTCTTATGTTGACTTTGTTTCGTCTGCTCTTTGCTTTGTCTGCTTTTCGTTTCGTCTGCTCTTTGTATCGTCTGCTTTTCGCTTTGTCTTCTCTTTGCTTCATCTGCTCTTTGCTTCATCTTCTTTTCACTTCGTCTGCTCTTTGCTTCGTCTTCTTTATGCTTCATCTGTTTTTCTCAATTCGTCTCACCCTTCGTCTTAGGTTGACTTTTTTCTTCATTTTATGTTGACCAGAACATCTTCTGGTCCAAATTTGACACTATAAATGATAGAATTTGTCTTTAAGATCTTCTTGAAAGTTTTAGATCTCAAAGTCCTCTTTGAAACCGTCCTAAGATGATCTCAATACGATATCTCTAGAGAGAGTTATGCTAATTGTAAAACAACTTCTATGTATTGTTCATTTTCTATCGTCTGGTCCCACTTTTGACCCTACAGATGATAGAATTTGTCGTTAAGATCTTTATGAAGGTTGTAGATCTTGAAGTCCCCTTTGTAACCATCTAAAGAACTACTTGATTTGATATTTTTAGAGAGAGTTATGCCAATTGTAAAATAGCTTCTATGTACTATTCATTTTGTATCGTCTGGTCCAAATTTGACTCTCTAGACGATATAATTTGCCTTCAAGATCATGAAAGTTTTATACCTATAAGTCCTATTTCAAACCATCCAACAATGACCTTGATCCAATACCTATAGCGAAAGTTATGCTAGTTTCCCCAAAAGAAAAAGGTTCAATATGATTGAGGACAGAACCTTGTTTGATTCTTTTAGCCTTAACCTTGTCATCCGACCTCTAATTAGAGTGATTCTTGAACCAATAGATTCCTAATACATTTCTCTATCTCTCCACAAAAAAATGGGTAGCACTTTGAATTGAATTGAAAAAGGTTGATCAAATGAAATTGTGGAATCTATTGGAACAATGAAATAGGATTATCTTACTAAATATACTTCAATGTTTTGATTATATCTGGATCTATAGGATTCCAAGTGAGATGATTTTTAATTTGGAGTAAATTAGAGACATAGGAATACAAATCATCTAAATAATTCAAATTGTTATTCAGTTTCTAAGATGTTCAACTTTTGGATGGAAGTTGTGTATAGTATACTATTTTGGAGAAGAGCAGTCCGAAAATGTTTAAAGTATATCTTTCAAATCACTAAACCAAATTGAATGATTTTGGTGTCAATGGAGACATAAGACATAGGGGAATATGTTTATAGAAGAAAGTGTTGAAAAATAACTTCCGTATCAAGGTCAAAAAGAACATGCAAATTTGACCCGAAATGTTGTGTTTATGGAAAAATCTGAAAAAGATTTATTGGGTTACAACTTGTGATTGTAGTGGTATCATTGAGTTTTAAACTTAAGTATAAATTATACTTAAGTAAGTCTTAATGAATGGAAGTGGATGAGTGGATAAGTGGGTAAGAAATAGACAGGTGTCCAGGCTTTAAAGTTAAGCTTTAATAACCTTGAAAGACAAGCTATTGTCCTTGTCTTTATCCTTCTTAAAACTTCATTCTTTAAAGTTCCTCCAACACAGAGTTTTTCATCAAATATTCACCAAAGTTAAATCTTACTTTTCTCTATTTTCCATCACTTCCACTTTGATATTTCTTTCTTCTATCCCAAGAAAAACCGAACCTCCCTGTCAACTTTCAAGTTGATGTACGTGGGTGCATAAGGGATTAGGGTTACATAATTTTGCAGATATTGGAGCTTCAAACAAGTAAACTTGTTATGATTATGTATTTTTTTGGCATGAAATGAAGCATGCATCATTCGTTCACTGCTAAATGGTTAAGAACAATGATATTCTTATTCTTTGGAAAATGAGTGAGGAGATTTAATGTGTCGTATATGGTGATTTTCTTTGGATTTGATGACTGAAATGTTATGGGATAGTGTTAAACCAATTTTTGGAGTTAAAAGATCAATGAAAATGTGTAATGATGTGAAAGAATGATTAAAGTGATAGTTAAAGGAATAAATGAAGAAAATATAAAAGTTAGAAATGTAGAAAAAAATTGAAAGTGAAGAAGTGCAAAAAATGTGATGAAATGCGTGAGTATTCTAGTTTTTGGATGATCATGAAAAATGATAGATTTTTGATTTGGTTGTGATTTAAAGAATTGATAAGTGATTAATTTATGAAGTTGGTAAAGTACTCGAGATTGTCATTGAGCATGCATTGTATATAGTCCATATAACTGTTTGTGCATAAATGAGTTTTGTAACGTGTATGAATGGTGTACTGCATAAATAGGATGTGCAGGATAAGCGTCCGCATTCAGGCGTATCTAGAATTGGAAGCAAATGCTATTTTCGAAAGTACTATGAGTAGACCTAGATGGTCTTATTCCACTGTTTGTTTTGTTTGACTTTTTGGTATTGATGGATTTCTAAATGATTATGTGAATGTCATTGACTGTGATGGCTTCCGAATAGAAGATCCGATGAATGTGTTGATGAAGGAAATATTGAAGTGCTCATTGAATGTGAATTGGATGAACTAAGTGTATGTAATTTGATTGTTAAATGGGTTCTGAAAGTGCATTTGTATATGAATGAAAGTGCGAATTCTCAACTATAAGGTTGAATGCCGGAATAAGGTTCGATGATGTGGGAAAGTGATTGAATGAGATTATGCAAATGTGAATGATGTAGGAAAATTTTGGTGTGTACATCACATGCAAACGGTGCGGAAAACAAATTTTTTTTATTCTGGGACCTTCTTGAAAGCCAGGATCCATGTGTCTATATAACAAGGTCAAACCATAACGACCAAAGGAGACCGTTTCTAACGGTATCCACGCAGAGATCGAAGAACCTAACCGGGGTAAACCCTTTGACCCGAGAATAGCTAGAACAAAGTAAAGACTGCTAGATCTTACCTTTGTTCTTAGAGAGCTATGGAAAATAACGATGGAGGAGAAGATGAAGCTTGGAGAAGAGCTTGAAGATGATAGATGATGAAGAGATCAAAGCTTTGAAACCCTTTCAAAACCCACGATTCTCTACTCTTTCATTTCTCCATATACCTTTCTCAAAGATGAAGAAGAGATGATCATCGTATGCTTCCAAAAGGAGAAGACACAATTGGTTTTTCAAAACCCTTTTTGTCTTCTAGCCATTAAATGCAATTAATGACTAAGCATAAAAGAGAAGCTTCTTCTCCTTCTCATCTATCCACGTAAACACACACATATATATATATATTAATTCTTTAATTAATTAATAATATATATATATATATATATATAAATTTGAAGTGGTCCATCCACACTGGGAATTGGTCTCTGAGGTCCGGTATGAAAAAAAAACCAAAGACCTTTTTCAACAATATCGATGTCGCGATCTCATCGGGACATATCTCGATCTCATCAGGATCCATTTAATCCTATTGCTCTCCATTTATTGGATCCTTATCCAAAACTATTTTACGAATTCTCCGAGTCACTCTTATGCGTGTGATCCATTAGGTTCCTGGTTATGTTGACCACTTAGATTAATACTTAATCTGAGCAAGTCATGAACGGTATCTAGCAACACATCATGACCCCCAATTGACCGGAAAGTAATTGGTTTGAAGAATGAACATATATTCATCATGAACCATATCACGAACCTTTCCATAGACAATTACTGTGCAATTCGTCCTTTCACCATGCTATACCCCACTTGGTTATGAGTATGGGCAAAGTGTCAACTCTTACTAGAATGACTACGTCAAATCTAGTCCAAGTGATATCAGTTCTCATCCTGGGACTCATTACTTTATATGTCACTGAAGACACTCTTCATGACATACGTACTCCGGTCAGAGATTTTCAAGTAATGATCCTGACAAGAGGCCATGGGTATCATCTTCTGCTATCACAGAAGTGGTGAATCTTTTATTGGCTACTCAATTACCTTCGAATACCTCAAGCTGTACCCAATCACCACCCTATGAACGACCTGTGTAAGGCAACAAGGAATGGAGTCAAAGTACAGAATCAGTATCCAAGATATCCTTGAGTACCTCAAGTCTAAGAATATTTGCACCATTGCTATGATGAGATTATCACTGACATTAGAATAGGACATCCATGTGATGATCTCATATCAGGTCATCCAATGTACTTACTACCTCTAGTAAGCATTTACATCTCAACCATAAATATCTCATATTTACAGTTTCTGAGATCCACTGCTTGATAAAATCAAGGAGCTTGAGATGTCTTAGTCTCTAGGATTACAGATGTCGGTTTGAGTAATCCTATGACTAGGGATAATTTAGATACTGACATAATTGTACATGATAGGAATCTCAGTAGTATGATCACATCACAATTTTCTTCATGCTATGTCATGTACCATAGACTTCATTAATTTGCTTATTGATCAATATCAGTTCATAAATAATGAACATCAAATTAATGAAATATGTCTTTCTTTATTTATTCATAAAGTATGTATACAACTTTGTACAAAACGCGCCAAAGGCGATTGCCTTTAGGGCACTACTCTAACAAATGATGCATTCCATTTTATGAATCCATGAAATATAATGACAGTTGTGACCTGAGTAGCCACCGATCATAGCTTAAAGCTCAACGAGTAAAAATGAGCCTCGAGCTCAAAAGTGATTAAGAGCCTAAGGCTCACTATGTAAAATGAGCCCTGTATTCCCCAAGCGGATAAGGGATAGTTAGTAATGAGCCCAGTATCCATGGGATATGGGAAAATTTAGGCATTCGATCACAACAAAGTAACAAATAAAAAGTGGGTTTCATATGCATTGCATATGCATTATATGAGTGTTTCGAGTGTATTGAATGTGAAGTGTGAAATTGAATGTGAAATGTGAAATTGAATGTGAAATGTGAAACAATGTGAAATGTGAATTATGTGTTATGTGAATGGGTGAGCCATCGATGATGGTCACTCATTGAGTTCACAAAACTCATCCAAAATTTGCAAATATTTTTTAAGATCAGAAGAATACCCCGTTAGGCCAATAGGAGTATACCTACAGCATTCAAGAGAAGAATAGAGGTTAGGATCAGTTCGCATCTGCATTTCATTTCTCTATTTTGTATTGAATTGTATATTCCGCAACTTTTCGTATAAATTTGTATTCCGAAACGACTAAAGTGTTTTGTATTTGTAAAAGGGCCCAAATTGTTGGACCCCGCTTGCTTCCGGAAGTGATCTCTCACTTTCTTACAATCAAACTTTTTTAAATCAACTCCAAAAGATCCCATTTTTCATGGAGAGATAAATTCATGTCTTAGAAATCTATCGCTTCAAGAATCACTTCATTTGTGGTGAAAGTTATGACAATCGTGCCAAGACATGTTACTGTATGATTGAAGTTATGAACATTTTAGATTCTTTCAGTCATAAATCCCTCGTCCAACCTCCAAATGGAGTGATTCTTGAAGCGATAGATTTCTAAGACATGAATTTATCTCTCCGTGAAAATTGGGATCTTTTGGAGTTGATTTAAAAAAGTTTGATTGTAAGAAAGTGAGAGGTCAGTTTAGAGAGCATGATTGAGGTATAAAGACACTTTAGAATTTTAAGCATATCTTGAGCTATATAGCTCCGACTGACAAAACGAAATAGAGGCTTAGAGCTATGATTTCTTTGAAAAAGCCAAATTGAAATTCTTGTTTGAAGATTTCCAAATTCTGTTCACAAATAGGAGAAATGAGTTTGAGCATGGTGACTAATTTTTTGTGGGCATACCATTGAACAAATTGTGAGGGAAATTATTGGGGATTTTATGAGAATGAAGATGAACTGATGATGATAAAAGTTTAAGAAATCCGAAGTTGGGCTCCGCAAGCCGGACCCAACAGATGTGGTATCAGAGCAAGCAAGAGTTGGATTCCGGAAGCAAGCAGGGTCCAACACAAATGGCTATTGAAATTTTTGTTGATTGTATTGTGTTGATTGAAAATGTTTATGAAGGAAAGTGGTCCTGAATTGGTTATGGATTTCTACATATTGTGTTTGTGGTTTCAAAAAGAAAAAAAAGTTTATACTAATTTCTGAATGATTGAGTGCTTTAGCATACCACTCTCGCAGGGCGCGGACTTAAGTATCACTCAAGATATCGGGTTCGGGTCTTGCCAGAGTGGGGTGCTATAAAACCACTATGGAGAGGAATGATTAAGGTTTACAAACCTAAAGATATGGAGACTCATCAATGTAATGACGTAGTAAAACAAATGGAAATAGGAGACTAAATCTAATGAAGAGTAAGGGGAGTAGCTGCCTCAACCCACATCTATAGTAAACATAGTAAATGTTAAATTGAAACCAGCTGCAATAAAGAGAATAATGAGAAGGAGACTTAAGGAATGTTTTAGTAGCATCAATATAGATTCTAGGTACCTACAATGAAATTTCTAGTAAAGGGAATATCTCACCAAATCCAAATTCAATTAATCTTGAAATGTCTAAAGGAAGTCAATATGAAACCACATAATAGGTTGAAGCAAGATCTAATAAGACGAAGACCAGACATAAAATGAAGAAGAAGAATACCAACTCTTCAACCATTAGATGAAGTTTCATATGTCCTTTTATAGTAAAATTTACCCGAATTTGTTAACATACATGATGTTGATGAGCTATACAGTGGCGTAGCTAACTTTGTAAGTTGTAAGAGAGGCTGAAACTATGTCTTTGCGATCCTACATGTTTCCAAAGAGTTACACAGTCCTATAGACAACTACGTAGGTTGCAAGAAATTCATTTCTTACATTGTTTTTATCCCATCTTCATCCTAGTTAATCTCCTTCTTATTCCACGATGGCAAATAAGATTAAAAATCAACAAGATGGCTATAAGGATATGTTTTTAGTTCATTTTGGTTTTTATTCCTCCAACTTGTACTAAAACAAGAATATGATCCAAGATAAGTATCTTGAATACATAATACCTAATCACTAATTATTAGGGAGAAAATATATAGTCAATAAAGCACTCATCAATGGCTATGAAAATGAAGAAAATGAACCATAAATACAAGACCAGGAAAGAAAACAATAGGGACAAACAAATAAAAAAGAAAAGAAATAAAATTACCTAAAAATGACTAAATTAATCAAAATAAGGTTTTCCTAATATTACATTCCCTGAAAATGGTGATAAAATTTTGATGTATTTACTTTTGCAATTGCATAATGTAGCTGTAGCTAGCACTAGTAAGTACAATCCCACAAGGATTAGAATTAGTACTTACTTACTTTTTATTATCTAGCCTAACAAATTATAATGCTTGTGACTAATAAATTCAAAATTAAAACAATAAACTAAAAAAATGAACACAATTAACTAACTAAAACAACGATTAAACTAAAAAACAATCAAAGAAGATATTGGTACCTGGAATTCGAATCTCCCTTAAGACTTCTTATGAAATCAAAATTTTCGTAATCAATTGAATTTATGATTGTTTAGGTCATGAACATTCCTTACTTATGCTAATATCTATTAACATCTAATCCTAAGTTGATTAGTTGAAATCTATTTCTAATTAAAACCCTTAGAATTATATTAATCGATTTATGAATTTTACTATTAGATCTAATTTAATCTAGTATATTTATGTCGACCTATCTCTAGGTTTATACGAACTCCTTTCAATTATGCTATACCTATTTATACAAATGATTTGTCAATCTCAATTGCATTGAATCATATATGGATCAATATGCTAGTAATATTAATTCAAGAATAATTAAGAAAATATAATTGAATCTCAATGGAAATATAAAATCAATTGAATTAAAATAAAATCACTATAAAGTATATCCAAAAGTTCATATAATCCAAGTATCAACAAAGGTTTAGTTCCTAATCATAGAGGACATAACATCAAAACTAAAGAAATTTTTTTAAAAAGAAACATGATGAAATCCCTTTTAATCCTCATGAAGTCCACTTAAGATCAAATTGAAATCCACTTAAGATCAAATTGAAATCCACTCTGATTATTTCCTTTCTTATTCTCTGTTCTCTCTATTATAATAGGTCATTAATTTGTTTCCCAAACCTCCCTCCTTCTTTTCCTTTTAATTTTATCTTTTATAGTTTGTAAATTAGGCTTCTATGTGGTACACAGGAATTAACACTAGTGTATTAATGTCCATGTTGATTAAAAATCATGAGACTCTTGGATCTAAAATGAATGCCAACACAAAATGTGAACATAGATATGGATATAAAACTGGTAACTCTATATAACTATGTAGTCATCAACATGGGCTTGTTGGTGACCATGTTGAATTTTAGCATTTTCATAACCTGGTCAAAATAACTCTAAATCACCTTAAACTTGTCCCAATTCATTCCTTTTGCTCAAACTAAGTGAATTACAGTCTAAAAAACACAATAAGAATGAATTAAGTACCAATTTTTTTTTCAAATAAATAAGAAAAATGCACTAAATATAGGACTAAAAATGAGTAGATCACCACTTATCAATAATCCACGTTAGTCCTTTGATACCTCATTAAGATATATAAATACCACCATAATAATATTCAAACTTGATTTTAGATCTATCAATAATGTATAATCTAGAAACACTAGTGACAAACTACATATCGTTGATTGCAAACTGTAACAAAAATGTCTATTATAAAACATAATTTATTCTAAAATTATATAGAATAAAGATGTCTATCGGTGACTCAATCAATGCTACATATGACATAAATTATTATAAAAAATCATATATGATTTATGTATTTGGACTAGTACTTTATGTCTTCTAATTAGAGACTAATGTCTTCACCCTTCAACTTATTAACCCTTTGAAACTTAATGTATCGATGCTTTTAAGGTTAAATCTAGGTTTTGTATATTTTTAAGAATAAAGGAATTACAACAATAACGTAGCTAATAGATTATACCCTTTTGAAGAAAGGAAATTTCTATTCTTTACCTTTAATAGAATTGAAACGGCAATATTTTTGTCCCTTAATCTACCTTGTTTAACTTTCTTTTTAGTTTAGAATGTATTTTTGACCGTAGTTATTTTTTATGCAAACTATTGCTAAATGATTAATGTAACAATTGCAATGAATTTTGGGGGCAAAAGCTTAAGGAATAAACAATTAAGTAAGAAATTATTTTAGCTTTAATTTGTTGACATTATAGTTACATTGCATCAAGCAATTGTAAAGAGAAACATTTAGTTCATAGCTACTACGATGCACTATGTATCTATTACAACCAAAATGGAAAAGTGAAAATGACTTTGTGCACTAATAATCATCTGATGTAACGAAGATGTCAACATAAGCATCTAACTCAATAAGTTTAGGCATAGGAGCATCATTTTTGCCATCTTGTATTATGCTAAAAGTTCATTTTAAACTTTATTATTTTCATCATAATATAACTTGAACCTTAATATTGTAGACCATTTAAATTTAACCTTAACATTTTTAAAACATTCAAAATAAACCAGAATTGGAAGAAAAATTAATGTGGTTAAGTTTACTTTTGCTAAGTGTCATATCATTATGGAAGTGACACTTTTTAATATTTTCAAAATAGTTAATAAGCTCATCACCACATGTATGTCACGTGCCATAGTAAGACCAAAGAGACTTATTTAAAAGCTTAAATTTAATTTTTAGTTTTTAATTATGTAACTTGTTTTGTAACAATAATTATGTTATTTAATTGTTTTTAATTATATCTAAAAACCCAAAATCTTATTAATTGAATAAAAAACCTAATTCCTAAAATCATGAAATCCTAGAGCCTGAATGTCCTCCACTAAAAACACCATTAGAACCTATTGTTGAGCAAGTTTTACCTATAATAAAATCTTCAATATCTGCAAATATACGAATCATAAACTTGTAGTAGCAAAAGTGTCGATCTCATAAGGAACTAGTTAAAACTAAGGTTAAGTCTGGTAGGGCGGTTAGTAATGAAATGGAATAGAATGTAATATTATTCTATCATTTGGGAGGAGGGTTTAAAATGGAATGGAATGAAATAGGAAGGAAGGGGAGGGTTTCACATTATATATTATTCCATCCTAAACAATAAAAATGAGTTACCTCCCATTTGGGAGGTTTAGGATGGAATGTAAAATGATAAATACGTACCACCTAATATACCATCAATAATTTTTTATAATACCAATTATACCCTAGACCCTTATAACAAGCAACAAGACAATACATCATTATTCCATCAGCGATAGAATAGTCATTCATTATTATTATACATACATCACATTTCATTCCATCTTCCAAATAACATTTCACTATATTACATTATGAACCTTTCCGTCCCTCCGAAACAACAATTTTCTAATATAAATCATTCCATTCCATTCCATTAAAAGCCTTACTTCCAACCAAATATAGCCTAAGTGAGCTTAATTTTTTCTAAGGTATTAAAATGTGATTTGAATAAAGATAATAATAATCAAAGCAATCAAATAAAATTAAACAAGTAACTAAATAACAATTCAGTTGCAACAATTATGTAAGGATGATCAATGATGAAGCTTAGAATTCATTCTATCGTTATCTTGCTCCCTTAACCACTATTGATTCAATTAGGTGTCGATTCTAGATTTTTTAAGGTTTGATTAATCTCTCTCAAGACCTAATCATTTAACCCTAATTGATTATGAACTTCTAGATTTTTCAATCTCTTGATTCGCAAAAGCTTCCAAATGTTTTCAACTAGTTCTAAAGTAATCTATCGAATAATTGAGTTTTCACACAAGATCTGTATTTGTATAATTATCAATCTAATATTTGCATGACTTACTAGGATGCAAAATCTCATTACCTAACCTACTTGGATTACTTTTGACTCACTCTCTCCATTTATTTGTCAAAGTATTAACAGACCTAAATATCACCACACCAAAATATTGTGTTGAATTCAATAATAGCCAATTCACAAAACAACTGAAGAACAAATCCTAATATGGAAATTAAGAACATCATAAATGTAAACAACATCTTCCAATCCAAGTTACAAGTCAAGTTCAACGAAAATAACAAAAGGAAAGAAAGAAAAACCTGATTTGGAACTGAATCTGGAAATCTAGAGATTCTCTATTTCTCTTCTTAATCTTGCTTGATCTAATTTAGTAAGATGGTATTTGCCTTTTTTTAGAGTGTTTTTTTGTTCTTTAATTGTAGTTGAGGGTCGTAGGGTTAATTCTAAGGTTTGCCCACGTCAATTGGTTCTAAAAATGCCCTACAACTTTAAAATGGATAAAAAAATCCCGCATTTGTCAAACATCTATCACGATTGTGACATATGTGTCATGATCATGACATTGAAGCAAAACCTTCTTTCACGATTATGATCCTGCGATGTAACCCATGCACGTTCTAGCTTTCTCTATTCTTCACCTATTTATTCTCCATCACTAACAAACACATCAAGCATCTGAAGAAACACAAGATTAAGATCCAAAATCATGCTCTAATCCACATAACACTTAAAACATAAACAAACAATCACATTAACATAGTTATAAGCCTAAACATGTAATAATCATCTAATAAACACCTATAATCACACTAAAACACCAATCAAAACATGGTATAAACTACACCTATCAACATCCCCACAAACTTTTGCTTGTCCTCAAGTAAAAACAAACACAAATTCAAATAAACTAAACATAAATATATACATTCATGCAACATTCACTAATGAAACAATGGCATCTAACTTCATAAAATGAATTTAACTGTAAATATTAATCATTCAAGTTGTGCCAACATATTAACCTATGCATTTCAAGGCTAAGCACTATTGCAACATATTAACCTATGCATTTCAAGGCTAAGCACTATTGATTGAGTATGCATAATAATTAAAATTTTAACATTATATTAATTCACCTAGCACTTGTACACATACATTGATAATTGGTAATAAACCAAAATTGCAACTATCATTAACTATCCTTTCATAAAAATTTTTGCATTTTCAAATATGAGTGGTATTTATTTATCGAAACACCAAATTTTAATTTTCTTTAACATTAACCTAGTCTTTTAACATGAAGGCAAACATCTTATCATGAATGACCCTTGCTTACTTAATAAGGCCATGTTTTATTAATTAGCATGGACGGAATGTCATTATAGCCTTTTGATGCAAAGATGAACATTTTGTTATGAATGTCCCTGTTACTCAGCTATATCAAATTCTAAACTGACTACTAGCTTTATTCATAACCTAAGGGCCAATAGAATTGTTATTATTTAAGACACACACTTTTCTTTTCCTTTTCACTCATTTTCACGTAACATACCTCATTTCTTTTTAGTAAATCATCCTTTGAAAGATTATTAATGATGTTGACTAATTCAATTGATGTATAATTATAAATGTATATAACAAATTTCCTAAGGTGAACAAGCTGACGTCATATCCTAGTTAACATGCATATTTGACCAAAGATACTTAAAACATAAAATTTGCAAGCCAATATGCCTTTATAAATGATCATGTTCAACGCGAAACTACTTCCATTAAGTTGTTGCCAATGACACATTGACATAATTCATACATATACAACACAACGTTCACATAATGCCAACCTAATCAAAACTAACACTGGTATGCAAAATTCACAAACATATTACATGTCAATGTAACCTTTCCACACTTAGACAACACTTTATCGTTTATGTGAGAAAAACTAACCACATATATAAAAAATAACAAGACATAGCATAAAGAAAAGGTAAGAGCATGAAACTCATCAAGATGATCAAGGTGCTGATGTTATTGGAGATGGAATTTGATCACCTTGAGCAGCAAAGTATTTGTAAATCTTCTTGATGTCCTGTCATTGTCATCATTGTACTTGTGCATCTCCTTTAAAAGTTTGTTATTATCAAAAACCAAATTGAGGACCTTCTCCTAGCCTGCCTCTTCATCTTCTTCTTTTTATTTGCTTGAACCCTAAGCTGGTATCCCTAACTTATAATCACGTAAAAAAGAATAAGAAAATTAGCCATCGAAACTATTCCAAATAATTGCAATAAAAAACTTAATTCTAGAATTAAAAACAAACCTAACTACTAAAATTTTTACTATCTAAGTATTAAACATGCTAAGTTATGGTCATTAGCTTAACCTTACATCCTTCAAAACTCAATCGGGGTCAATTATGAGGGGCTTGTTTCCACCCATTTCAGTCAATATCATTTTAATACCTTGTAAATAAGCTATCTATTGTGAGAAAATAAAAATGGCATGATCAAGAAAAATTAGAAAATTCAAGATATTTTAATAATGCCCTTCTTAATAACAATCTGTCAACATAATCAGGAATGACAAATCACTTTAGTCTTCAATGGAATCAAACAGTTGTGTTATAGGAAGGTGAATTGCTCGCCTTGTTTTGCAATCACCCTTGTACACTCTTCTATTTCAGGATTTCCATAAATTCCTCAAACTCTATATATCCTATCTCACTTTTTTCTCATATCTTACTTCTTCAAAACAGCCCTTCTCACCCGTTATATCTATTTTCATGCAAGAGCTGCTTCCTTTAAGATGTTTCAAGTCTTTGTTCATACTCCATATGCTCATCACCAATCCGAAAAAACAATTTTCCCTTATAAACATCTATCAGTTCTTTTCCAGTGTTCATGAAGGGTCGTCTAAGAATTAATAGGCAGTTCTTATCCTCTTCAAAATCTAATATCATGAAATCTACAGGAATAATAAACTTGTCCACCTTTACGATAACATCCTTTATCATGCCAAACGATTTCTCTACGAGTTGATTTGGCAACTGATTAAGCATCGAAGTTGGATTCACATCACCGAGCCCTAATTTCCTAAATATCGATAAAGGAATAAGATTTATACTTGCGCCTAATTTGCACAAACACTTTACAAATTCAAATTCACAAACTATATAAGATATTGTGAAACTCCCTAGATCCTTTAACATGGGAGGCATATGAATGGTGATTATGGAACTACAGTTTCTAGTTAACATTACCATTTAGTTCTCTTCCTATGTCCGATTCTTTAATAATATGTCCTTCATGATTTTGACGTACTTGGGCATATCTTCCAATGCTTCCACGAAAGATAGATTAATTTGCAAAGTTTTTATCTTCTCCACAAACTTTGCAAATTGTGCATCAAGTTTGTTCTTTTCGTTGAGGATATGGGATCTTGGGTGGATATGGTGGAGGGGTAATGTAAAGAGGCTAGTCACTCATCCGTATCCTTCTTCTTTTTTTCTTGGTCTTTAGGTGAGTTTCAGTTTGTTTCTCCATTGATTGTTTGAACCCTTTCCCACTTATGAGTGTGATTGCTTTAAGTTGCTCTCTTGGGTTTGCTTAAGTATTGCTTAGGAGACTACCCACACTTCTTGTAGACAACACATTCGCCAATTAACTCATTTAAACCTCTAAGTTATGAATGTATGAGGTATGGTTTTTAGCTACTTTCTCGAACTTACCTTTAAACCTTTTCTATGCCTCATTCATGATTATGATTTTGTCCAATTTGGAGTCATTTTCATTAGACTTCTCTTGTTGAAATCCAAGTGCACCTTGATTTCGCATTTGGTTGCCCACATTGTTTACTAAGAAAATTTTGGTTGGTTCCTCCACCGAGAGTTGTAAGTGTTATAATAAAGGTCGTTTCCTCCTTCTCGACTGAATTGTGTGTCCATATAGTTAAGTTACTCTATATTATTATTTACATTAAAAAACAATCAGCAGTAATATGATTAACTTGTCCAGATAACTTGCTTCTATGTTGAATTACTCTAACTTGAGACGATGAAGAGGCTTGCAAGTTGTTCAGTTGTCTTGTTAAGTTATCAATCTTAGTCTGCATTACTATCATTAAATCAACAACAATGACTCCCATATAATCTCAAAAATTCGATTGTTGTCTACTTTTATCTAATAACTAAAGACAGCTATTGTTCGTCATCTCTTCTAGCAATTCATTCACTTCCTTAACTATTTTTCTTATTAGAGATCCTCTAGATGCCACATCAATGGTGGAATGTTTGCAAGAGAAATTTATTTGGTAGATTATGGTGAGTACATCTCCATTATAAGTCCTTGTAGTGCTCCTACACTTCATATAGACTCCCTATCGTTATGTTAGAAATATGTAATCTCTTTTATTAACCTCGTTGTCCTTATTAAAGGGAAGTACTTGTTTAGAAATGGGCGCACTAGTTTCTTCCATGTTGTGATGTTTATTAGGTTTAAAAGAATGATACCATGCCTTGGCTTTATCCTTTATTGTGAAGGGGAAAGAGCCTCATCCTAACAACATTTTCTGACATTCCATTATATCAAAAAATATCATATATTTTAAGAAAATTCACCAAATGGGCATTAGGATCCTTATTAGTTAACCCATTAAACTACACATTGGTTTGTAGCATGTTCAACAAAGTTGGTTTAATCTCGAATGATGTTGCTTGCATCGTTGGTCAAGTGATGCCTTAATGTGCAACGTTAAACCTTAGTCTTATGAAAACCATCAGGGTTTGTTGTTGGTCTCCTTGCTTATACAATTTTGCCATCATTCCTTTTATCTCTTCTTGGTATCTTGCTTTTCGGATTTCTCGTTCTTGTCTTGTTATATCAAGAGCAAGAGTGTCTTCAATCTTGCTTGAACTCTGGGTAATTCTTGTGTTCATGTAGTAGTACGAACATAGGAAAGGAGAAAGATTCCTTAGAACAAAGGAATTCAAATAATCCTAAACTAATTCCCTAGCAATGGTGCTAAAAACTTATTGAGCAAGTTTTATCTATAATAAAACCCTCAATATCCGCAAGTATATAGATCCTAAAATTGTAGTATTAAAGGTGTCGATCACACAAGGAACTAGTTAAAACTAAGTAAACATAACTTTTTTTAAGGTATTAAAATTAGGGATGACATATGTGGCCCAACCTGGCTTGTGACCAGACGAGAATGTATAAATAACATCATTTTTATTATTTTAAAAAATAATAAAATCAGGTAGGGCCGACCGCCCCAAATGACCCATTGCCATCCTTAATTAAAATATGATTTGAATGAAAGTAAATAATAGAAATTAAAGTAATCATATAAAATTAAGCAAATAAATAAATAACAATTCAGCTGCCACAATTATGTAAGGATGATCAATGATGAAGCTTAGGATTCATTATATCATTATCTTGCTCCCTTAACCACTATTGATTCAATTAGGTATTGATCCTAGATTTTCTAAGGGTTTGATGACTCTCTCTCAATACCTAATCATTTAACCCTAATTGATTACAAACTTCTAGATTTTGCAATCTCTCAATTCATAAAAACTTTCTACATTTTCAATTAGTTCTAAAGTAATTTATCAAATAATTGAGTTTTCATATAAGATCTCTCTTCGTATGATTATCAATATGATATTTGCGTGACTTATTATGTAGTCAACTCTTGTTACCCAACCTAATTGAATTAATTTCAACTCAATCTCTTGATTTATTATCGAAGTATTAACATATCCAAATATCACCACATTAGAATATTGTATTGAATTCAATAATAATCTCAAAAGAGCTCAAAAAAATCATATTCTAGAAATTTAGAACATCATAAATGTAAACATCTTCAAATCCAAGTTACATATCAAGTTTAATGAAAATGAAAAAAGGAAAGAAAGAATAACTTGATTTGGAACCAAATTTAGAAATCTAAAGATCCTCTAATGCTCTTCTTGATCCTCCTTGCTTGATCTAATTTAGTAAGATGGTGGCCAACTTTATTGGAGTGTTTTTTTGTTTAATAGTAGTTGAGGGTCTTAGGATTAATTCTAGGGTTTACCCATGTCAATTGGTTCCAAGAATGTCCCCAACATTTTAAAAAAATGAAAAATCCCACATATGGCAATCGTTTGTCACGATTGTGACATATATACTAGAACAAAACCTTCTATCATGATTGTGACATTGCATGCACAATCACGACCCTACCATGTAACCCATGCACGTTCCAAAATTCTTCATTCTTCACTTATCTGATCTCCATCACTAACAAATAGATGAAACATTTGACGAAACACAAGATTAAGATCCAAAATCATGCTCTAAACCACATAACACTTAAAACATAAATAAACAATCACATTAACATAGTTCTAAGCCTAAACATGCAATAATCATATAATAAACACCTATGAACATCCTAAAATACCTACCAAAATATGGTATAAACTACACCTATCACATATCCCTTTAACCATAAACCTATGAAAAGAATAATTTTGTCATTTTCACGGTTGACCCTTCTAACTGAAAACCTATAAGAGCCAATTATAAAGGAACAAGTTTTTCTTTATAGAACTAGAAGCTATTAATGGTCATGCTAATGGATGCTCAATTTATATCCCTTCAAATGCTTGGTAGGGTTGGCTTTACAAACAAAAAGTTATAGGTAGTGTAAATGTTCTAGTTTTTTTAATTTTTTAAGGAGCCATAATATGGTGGAGAATTATACATACCTCTTAAGTTATTGATTAAAGAATAATAAGTGTAAGAAGATGAATGTTATTAATGTTTTGATAAAGGTCTCAGACAAGGATTGTCATCTTAATAAATTATAACTATGTTTATAGGAATTGAATCTAGTGGTGGGATTGGCCATCAATGAGAAGAACAGGTACAAAGATGGAGTCATGATGGGGATTCCTTTGTGGTGTGTTTTGTGTGCTTAAGCATTGGTGTCTATTTATATATTTGTTTAAATATAAATAAAGGATCTATAATGTAAAATCTTAACTAGGTTATCTAAGTTTCCATTGGAGAAGGAAATGGTGTGAAGGATTAGAATAAAGAACATATTAGAGGTTTACTATTAGTGGGATAGAGTATAAGGGCTTTCATCATTTTAGGAATTAGGATTTTTATTCAATTAACAAGATTAGGGTTTTAGATATAATTAACAACAATTAAGTAACATAATAATTATTATAGCATAATTTAAGTACTTAAAACTAAAAACTAAATTTAAGTTTTAAAAATGAGTCATTTGACTTTATTATGCCACGTGGTATACATGTGGTAAGTAAGGCCCAATAATCAATTAAAAAAATTGAAAATGTCACATCAGCAATAGTATGGCACTAAATGGTCTAAAAATAACACTTTATAATTTTTTCATCTACCTATGATTTGTTTTGAATATTTTAAAAATGTTAGAATTGAATTTGACTGCTTTAAAACATTAGGACTTAGGTTACACTTTTATGAAAATGATAAGGCTCAAAATGCACCTTTAACCTCTTTTTGAGGATTTTAACATTTATTTAATGATACATGGTTTGTGATGATAGCTATGGTATATAGTTGTTAATGTAAACTTTTAAATTATAAGTGAAAACGTAAAAATTTGAAACCATCAAAGTCATGTTTAATTAATCCTTAATTTAATTTAATAATGGTTAAATTTTGGATATATGAAATTATTGTATATGAGAACTAAAATTACTATTTTAGATTATATTACTTTATTAATTTAATAAAATTTTGTATCTTCTATCATAAATGTAAGCGTAATTTAGTCATTCAAAATTTTTATTTTATTTTAACTATTATGTGTCTAATTTATTCCTTTGTAGAGCTAATTGTTTTTTTACGCATTTTCACAATTAATCTCTTTTTACTATTTAAGAAATATGATTTATAATTTAGGTGAAAAATCTAATTCTTACCATTTTTGAACTAAATTACTATATAATGCCTGTAATAGGTTTGGTTTGGAAAAAGTGACAATCAAACACCACGATCTCCTCCTTCTCTCTACCTCTTTCTTATAACTTGGCTCTCTCTCCCTTATTTGTGAACCAATCCTTTGCTTTAACACTCTCCTTTCCTTCTACCTACTATTATATCCTTCTCTTTGCTACTTCAATCAGATCCAAATTCCATTAGAGAAATCCCTTGCTTTAACACTCTACTTTCCTTCTACCTACTATTATATCCTTCTCCTTGCTACCTTAATCAGATCCAAATTCTGCTAGAGAATCTTTCATGGTCTTCTAGCTTTATCAAAGTTCATTCCTACTATTTTTTTTTAAAAAAAGTTCATTCCTACCATCTTTTTTTAACTATTTTTAGTAATAGATTTTCAAGTTATCTTCAGCCTAACTTTTCCCTCTTTAGAGTTATGGATGTTAGAGGAGCAATAGTTAGTCAAAAAACTCGAAAATAAAATATCTTTCCACGCTTCGCATCTACGATGACCTCTAGTGATTCTCTCAAGAGCAACTTTAGATAACTATACTTCTTCACTTAGCTCAGGTATGTCTAAGAGATAAAAGGTTGTTAGTCTATAGTTTCCTAACATTCAAATGTGCTAGAGGCCAATTGTAGGATAAACCTCCAAAACATCATTACATTATTGTCCTCCAAGTAATGATGGGGTTGAACCATTGTTTGTCCAAACTTAGAAATATTAAAGAAGGGAGTAAAAATTTGGAACTCCATACCTAGGTAGGTGACCTTATTTTCCTATTATTAATAGTTAGGCACCAAAATTCTAGAGAGGTAACGGATTATATGAGGTGCTAATCTTGGAAGATAATCATGTTTTATTCAAGTTATGTTAAAGTAGTGGTTAAGGCTAGTCTATAACACACATACAAATTTCCCATTTTTGTGAAGGTTTGAAGCCCATGTATTGACATATAAAAGATTAAGCATGAAAATATACTAATATAGGTCAGCATTCATAATGTACCATTAAAGTATTGGTTTACTAAAGGACTTTTACTATTGGAAAATTGGAAGGAAATTTAAGGTAGGTGATAAATGGAATTGATAGGTTGGATACTCAACAGAAAGAGAACCTGATTGGGAAAACATAGGTGGAAGGAACAAGTGCAGAGTAAAACAAAAAAATTGGAGAAGTAGTGGGATCTCATAAAGGAAAAAAAGTACTATTAGAAAGGAAAGAGACCATAACCTTGAAGCTTGAACTATATTTAAAAACACACCATCCTAATGGTTAAATATTAAATGATCAAATGAAGGAAGCCGAAAAAAATAAAAGATAAGGACCTTGATAAGACTATATTTCCACAATAAGCATTGGAATAAAACTTGTGTAAGTTCCAAAGTGATAGTACTAGAGTAAGTTAAGAACGAAAAAAAAGTTAAAGGGTTCTAAGCCTACAAACCATACTTGATGTTGATTGTATCTTGGAATATTAGGGGAAATAATTGCCCCAGTAAATAGTTAGCACTAAGAGATTCTGTTTATGAAGTTAAGCCTTAATTCTATGAATTCTAAAGACTAAACTTAGTCAGGAGAACATCTCCAAACTAAGAATTTTGGGGAGCTAGTGGTCCTTTTTGTCTAATCTTTGACATCATTAGTATAGGTTCATTTTTTTTTGGATTTCAATTTGAGAAAAGTCAAGGTGAGTATACTAGATTCTAATAATTAGATGTTGCATACATCAACTTGGTTTGTTTAGGGAAAATATAAATTATGTATCACCTTTATGTATGGATCAAAATTTTGATTCTAAAGGAGATATCTACGAGAAAAATTGACTAACAATCACCCAACAATTTAAGGCCCTTGGATTATAATAGTGGACTTCAATATGATTTTATAAAGAGATTAAGCTAAGGGACATACAGGAGTGGGGAAATTTACAAATGAATTTAGGGAATGCATATAGAAAATAGGTGTCACTAATTTGAAGTTTGAGGGTTGCTTCTTCTTTTTGAGTAACAAACAAACCTCTCAATGGAATTTGAGGAAAAAGTTAGATAGGAAATTAGTAAATAGAGAGTGGTCAGATGAGTTCCCAGAGAGCAAATCTATTTTTGATAACACCTCATTATTAGATCATACTCCAATATATCTTTCAAAACATATTCAACAAATGGAGGAGGAAGATCCCATTTATATTTAACAACTTTTTAGTATAGGAAGATGGATTTTGAGAAGTAATCCATAAAGGCTTAGCTTAAGAGAAACAAGGGAATAAAGCTTATATTTGTGCTACTAATTAAATAGGAGCTAAAATTTTTCAATACAAAAAAGGATAATGCACACTAAGAAGAACGTTGATGAAGCTATAAGTAAAATGATCGACTCCAAGTTGATTGTCAAAGAAAAGCAGATGTGAGTGAATATACAAGGGCAATCTCAATCCATAACTCCATTCTCAAATAGAGAACACAAGTCATTGGATCAAGGATGAAGATAGTAATACCAAATTTTTTTGTAACTCCATTAAGACAAGGGATATAAAAATAGATTAAATTCCTTAACAAAGAAAAATGGGGAGATTATTTCATCACAAGGTGACCTTAGGTGAAGTCTACATATCTTTAAGAACTCTCTTAGAACAATAGCTAGGAGCATACCCTCAATGCATTTACTTACCTTTTTTATTAGTAGATAGGTTATTGATGAGATTAATGAGTTTTTATTAGTAGATAGGTTATTGATGAGATTAATGAGTATCTATGTAGTTCCTTTACTGCACAAGATGTATGGAGTTCTTTGATAGTGGTAAGATTGTAAAAGAGATTAATAATACTTTCATTTGTTTGATTCCAAAATCTCATAATCATGGATCTTTTAGTGGGTATAAACTAATTTCTTACTATAAATTCTTATATAAAATCATCCTAAAACTATTATTGGCTTCAAGCATAAGGAAGGTGTTAAACTAATTTATAAATGACACATAGAGCCATCTTAGAGGGAAGACAAATTGTAGATAATGTATTGATAGCACAACAACAGTTTAAAGGCTATACAAGGAAAAATTAACCTATGAACTATGCTCTAAGGAGAACTTCTACAAAGTCTATGATTCAAAAAGCTACGAAGTCTACGCGTTTAGAGAATAGATAAAGGAGTGCATAACCTCTACTTAATTTAGTGTGTTAGTGAAAGAGGAACATACTAACCTCTTTCATGGTGGCAAAGGCCTGAGATAAGGGGATCCAATATCCTCTTATATGTTGATTATATGTATGGAAGTATTGATCAGGTTTGGTAGACACAATATCTCTATGAATCCCAACTTTTGTTACTATAACAGATGCAAGGAAATTCACTTATTCAGCCTCTCATTTGCAAATGACCTGCTACTCTTTTCTAAAGCACATGATAGGTCAGTCTATACTCTAGTGACATCTGTACACATGTTTAAAGAATTATCATGCTTGGAAGTTAACTACAAAAAGATTCATCTAACTGTATCTTCGAGTGCATTGCATGTGCCTTACTAGCTTTTAAGGATCTCATATATACAAATTAAAGAACCTCCTTTTACTTACCTTGGACTTCCATTGTCCACAAAGGGACTTTAATTTTGGGATTGCATTCCATTATTGGAAAAGATGCTCACAAAAAAAGGTTGGAAACTTTTTAAAATAAAGATTTATCCTAAGTTGGTAAACTGTCGTTGATAAGATCAATCCTAAACTCACTACATGTGTATTGGTCAACTCACATCTTTCTCTCCAAGAGCTTAACTAAATCATTGGAAAAATCAATGAGAAGCTTCCTATAAAGTGTTAGAAGTGAAAAAGCTATAGAAAAGGTTAGTTGGAAAGAAATCAACAAACCAATGGATGAAGGAGGACTAAAAAAATACTTCAATCAACTTAAATAACAACGTGTTCATAACAAAAAGGTTTTGGAGGCTATTGGAGAACAAGCAGAAGGGATCGGATAATCCCCAAGGTATCCTTCTTAATCTAATTAGCTATCAAACAAAGATTGCTTATAAAGGATATGTTGAGCTTCCTAAATATATCTAATCAACATCCGCTTTTTACTCATCATGGTTACGAGGGAACGTATAATGGTTTTGCCTTATACTCAGAACCACATCTTAACTCTTTGGAGTTTATAAAGTGGCTATTGGAAGACAAAAGAATTAAAAGAGGAGACTTGGCTGTGCTTATAATAACCTTGGGTTCATGTATGTACAGGATTTGGTAAGAAAGAAATACCAGGTGTTTTGAAGGGGGAGTTACTTGAAGAAATCAAACAATGAATTAGAAAACAGGTGACATGCAATATAGAAGCAAGCAATTGGCAAGATAGAGCAGCCAGATACTGGAGAATCATGCCATGAAGATGGCACATGTTTATAAAGAGCATCATAGTAGGGAAGTAATTGATTATAAAGCCAACGTGTGAATGACATATTAATTAGTTTGTCTTTGTGTTCTTTTTTTTTTTAATTCTGGATATTTTGTTTTTAATATAATTCGTTTAAAGTTTGAAAAAAGAAAGATTGGAAATGAGTGATTGCACAAACTTTGATGCCTTTTTTGAAAGACAATTAATTTGGACACTTGAGAAAAACAACAGACTGATTTTAAATAACAGGGATTGGACAGTTGACCATATAATATAAGCAATCTGAAATTAAGAACAAGCAGAATTAATTTGGCTCAATGGCATTCTCCTGCAGGTACTTGTGCTTTTCCTCGTCGGTCATGAAAGCAGTGAGAGGGAAAGACTTGCCAATGCCCATAGGGGTTTTGAACATTATTTTATTGGAAGTAGGGTCCTCAATGCTCATCTCACTTATGGGCACCCACAGAAACATTTGCTTGCTCTTGATGCCACTCATCTTCTTCATCCTAAACTTGTCTACATAGGCAGTCACCTCTTTGGCATAACATACACGAGTATTGGTAGCAACGAAAAAATGCTCATATGGAGCCTTGAGTTTCATCCAAACAAATCCCGTTTGTCTTACCCTTCCACACTCTTGAAGATCTTTGAGAGGGAGTACTCCTTTTGGGAATCCTAGCTCTTCAAGAAGCTCTATCGACTGCCTGTAGCAATCCTCCTCACCGTATGCTATTTCTGCGCCTGCACGTTCGTCGTCAACACGAATAATGGATGTGGCCATCTTGATCGTTGAGATACTATAATTGGCTGTTAAAGATGGAGAAAGGATATCGATGATTGATTGCATATATACATTTATATTGGAAGGAGCTGTTCGCTTGTTTAGATTTAGTAGTTTACCTAAGAGCGAGGAGTGGTTGAACCGAACATCTCCTACCACGCCAACGAGTTTGTTAGGATGTGCTAGTCGTCCAAAGAAATGCTCTCCTTTTCAGAGTTTAAAAGTCCGGAGGTCAACTAAATATTTAATAAAATTAAAGTATTTAAAATATAATTGAAAAAACTTAGAGTTTAATTAAAAGAATTGTTAAATAAAAAATTGCTTATTTATTTTAATTTATAAAAAAATTAATTTGCAAAAATTGACAATTAATTAATTATTAATAAACTTATCAATTTTTAACAATAATTTTTTTAAAATAAACCAAATTAAAAATTACAAACCGATGTAACAAAATTGAACGATTAAACCAAAATAACAACTTTTTCTTTCCTGCATAGTTGCAGACCGTGTTTTGAAACCCGGATCGGTCATCAAATTGGAGGTCTTACTGAATTCTGGTTCGATCGATTATTCCGATCGAAGCAGTTGTGACGTCATAATTATGTAATAATTATATTTAATTATATATAATATTAATAATATTAAAAAAAATAACAAATATATACTAAAAAATTTTAAAAAATAAAAAATTTATTGAACCAGTGATCGAACCGGTCAATTGATCGATTTTAACCGATTCTCATTGATTTAATTGATAACTGATTTTTAATAATGAACCGGATCAAATAGCCGATCGGTCACCGGTCAAACCGGCCGATTTTCAAAACATGGGTTGCAGAGATGGCTACTGGTACACGATAGAAGGTAGCATAAAACACGTAAAGGAGTAATGGTCTTTCAAAGGAGTAATTCTTCAACGAAGCATATTCACCATATAGTTTTCTTACTAAAAGAAACCAACGGACTGCCGCAAAGCAAAACTGTGAAATATATTAATGCCACATAAGAATAGTATGACATTTACTTGTCGGAAAAAGAAACCAACGCACTGCCGCAAAGCAAAACTGTGTAATATATTAATGCCACATAAGAATAGTATGTATGACATTTACTTGTCGGAAAAAGAAACCAACGAACTGCCGCAAAGCAAACCTGTGAAACATATTTAATGCCACATAAGAGCACTATGACATTGAATTCTCCTCTCTAAATCCCTTGACCAGTACCTAACACACAACCCTGGAACTTATCAATCATTGCCATTAATGTAAAATTTTCATCATCACGTTGCTTGGAAGAACTTGAACAAGGTGGTGCAGAAAGCACACAAAAGCAGGGTGCAGTATTGGGCCAAATCTACCCTGAAAAATTAACAAATAATTAAACTATTTTGTATCTCCGTCCACTTCAAGCAAGCCTTTATCGCCTGAATATATGTACAGATTCGTTATAACCCGTGCTAACCAAAATGTAAACACAAAACTGCCACATTGTCGCAACAGTCGGCTAGATTAAAGAAATGGAATTGCTAGCATTAAGGCCACAAATACAAAATGAATTCCATCTGCACATGGTTATTCGCAAATCCGTACGGCTCTGTTATGCCTCTCCCAACCCACCCACCTTCTGTGCAACTTTAACTCTTCGATAGAATAGCACATATGCAGCTGAAGTCTTCACATCAGACTCGTTGACCGGAGAGACACGACTATCATCAAAATTGTACCACCTATTGTCGTCAATTAACTGGAACATTGGACAAAGACACAGTTATTAGATTCCCAAAAATGTCATGCCTTTCAAGCATCAAGCCTTATAACAGATTCTCCATAATAAACATTCCATACTGCAAGCAACAAAAAATATCTACTTGCTAAAGTAGATTCACTAGGCTTGAGAGAATGTGAGGAGGTGGTGCAAAATCAATAATTATCAGCTTTCTTCTATGGAAATGGAAGAAGATAACTGAAAAATAAGTCTGATCAGTGACATCAATTTGTCAAAGAGGAGATCAAACCAGAGTATTTAATTACCTTAGCAAATGCAGTATAATGCCCACCACCCAGACCACCATAATGATTGCTGATAGCATATAGCTCATACAAATAAGACTCTCCATCCCCCTTCTTTACATATTTGTTCAAATCAAGATTGTGAATGGGGAAATCCACAAAAGTATCTAACTTATTCTTCAAGTATCTGCTGTAAGAAAATCGTTTTAAGTGGAACACAAGAATCTCAGGTAACATCCAGAGGTCCAGCTTCTTTGTGGCTTGTCTATGCTCTTTGCAATTTGGGCAATACCTGTATCAAGATGACTTGCATTGGCTTACATGTACCAAGGTAAACAATTTCAATAGAAAACTCAAGGTAAAACCCTGAACCTTGACAATAAAACATTTTTGGAAGGCATACTTACCACATGTCATCAGGCCCTAAAGGCTCCTCAGTCAAGAATGCCTCCAAGCATGAAAACAGGGAGACAGCTTCTTGCCGGGTTTTCTTTGCAGTGAAACTGGACTTATGATACACCTCTGGGATATCCTTGAGATAGCTGGAATCATATAGCTTCTGTTCTTTTTCGGACCAATCCAAGAAGACCCTGATACGATTTCCAAATTTGACGACGGAATCCTTGAAAACGGGCTTGCAACTTCCATACCCATTATCAGTTAAAAAGAGCTTCAATGATAACTCCTGGGTAGATTCTTCCCCATGTTCCACATTCTCCATTACCTGGTCCTTTGCTTCAGGCTGGCCATTGCAACTAGCTGATGGCTCACCATCAGCTTCTGAAAAATAACCATTGTCCTGTCCACCATGAACCACGGTGGATGAGCTTGCTGTTTTCAAAGGTGAAAGCACTTTTGCAACTGCAGCTTCAATATCTGTTCCACTTGGTTGGTCTTCTTCCAAAAATGTAATAAGAGGTGCTCCAAAATATTTCCCACTACTGCCCTTCAGAAACTCCATTGACAGTCTGTTAAATTCACAATGACAATATAAGAATCATTCTTTGTGAAACAAAATTTATTTGAGATGGACATGTGAGCTAATTGACAGGTCCGATACAACAGCTGCAACAATGACTTGAGGAAAAGGAATGCAAACACTACACAGGCATGCATATGTGCCAGTCAATAGAAATTACACAAGCTAGGTAAAATTGTGAGGTTCAACTTGTCACTAGCAATCTTTTGAAGATTACAAATACCCAAAAAACTGATCTGAACAACTACATGTAAATCCTGTGATACATCAATACTAACAAAACAAGAAGAGTCGGCATATGTCTTCACAACGTAACAGAACATTTAGAATAAGAAACTGAGCTCACCTTTCCCGGTGAATAACTTCTAGTTTCCTTTTTCTGGCTCCCTTTTCAGGAAATCGGTAGGCCACTATATGGTCTTCATCCTTTATAGAAGTCAATAGTTCAAAATGATTTTCAAAAAGTCGATATATCTTGTGTTCATAAACCTGAAAAAAAAATTATGGTATAAAATTTATCATTGTTCATCCTGTCAGGTATCAGATAGCTTACAAATGAAAACAAGTGTAAATTACTGACTTCTGCAAGCAAAAGGACTTCATCACTTCTCAAACAGCATGCTGCACTCAGTGCCTGAATCAGATCTCTGCAATGACCGTTTTTCAGCACAGACACGGTGTATGGCATTGGAAGACCACTCCCATCAGCATAAAAGATTGTTACATTCATTGATCGCGTGACAGTTGATGGTAGTGGCAAAGTTAAATACATAAAGGGATCAAATGTAACTGAGATCTTTCCACAAATTGGGCAAACTAGTGTTGACTTGTACTGTCCCTGAGAATTCCAAATTTTCCATGCAGAAACTGTAAGCAAACTTGAACAGTTGTACATCCTTAACTTTCTCTTGCAGAAATAGAAACTTTAAAGCACTTTCAACAATCAAGTAATGAACAGCAGTGCATTGTACAAAAGAACAATCAAAAACAAAAGTATGAAAGTCCTACACTTCCTCTCAATAAATTAGATGATCATTCTAGCTCATGAACACAAAACTTATAGCTTTTGAAAATATTTAACAGTGAAAGAACAGTCTGAATATGAATATTAGCATTTGTAAGAAGCTCTTTAGTTGAAGCTATATATGACACATGAAGACTAGCGTTCGGCTGTGACCACCTAAGCTGGTCGAGCGATAATGACCAAACAGAAAGATGAAGCATCCTCCTTACTTGGCACACATCAACAATCACTGAATCATTCCGAGCTTTGTGATTTCTCCAGCAGACCTCAGCAACTTCATCATCTGGTTCACCATTCCAGTCCTTCATTTCAAAGTATGGTTTCTGCTTGACACGATTCAAATCTTCATGAAGGCCATCCAACAAGAAGGCAAGAAGTTCCTATCAAGAAAGTTCGTTCAGTAATAACGCCAGTTGTATAAACCTGATCCAGATAACGTCTATAACAGGCTTCATAGCATTCAGCACTAGGATTGGCAATTCCAGTGGTGGGCCTCGCCCATTTCCATCTTTATTCAGCAAAGGGTTAAACTCACATAGTAAAAGGAGGTATCTCCAGTCTCTAAATCGAAGTTTACATTATATCACCCCATTGCCAAATAATTGTTTATGGTGCTCAACAGAAGAATACAGCATTTTGGAGACTTCGCATTGTATGAGCCATTGTCATATAATTGCCCAAGTTCCTCAACAAAAGAATAGAGTGTGTTGGAGACTTTACATTATATGAGCAATTGCCAAATAATTGTTTAAGTTCCTCACCGGAGTAAGTCCAATTATTTGTTATTTTCATAAATATAGTCTAGTATAAAGTGAAAAAGGAAAAGATTCTTTTCACTATCTCACCAAAAGAACATCTACAGTCACCTAGTAAATGCCAAATGTACATTTTCAACATGTAAATTCACCAGAAATAGTATAAGATGTGGCATCATATGGAGACTTACTTGAGAATCATGCTGGTTATACCCACTGAATTGTGGAGCAAACAATGCTACTTTTCCCTTAAAGGCACGTGGTGCAATTGTAGTCCGACCTGAGGACCACATTTTTCTTAACAATTCACCAAATGCAATTGCAAGTTCACCCTACACAGCTACAACATAAGTTAGAAATTTAATGTTGCATGCTTATAAGATAAAGATATACTGTTAACATGTGGAAAGACCAAAAATAGTATAATAAACAAGAAAGGCCACTTACACGCATTCCTAAAGGATTTTCTATGTTTATCTCGTCAGAGTAGTCTTGCAAGAAATACTCAACAAGTGGAGGAGTGTGGACTAAGCATTGTAGAGCACTATTCATAAAGCAAGTGTTTCCCAGATTCTGCAATCCTGCCAAACCACTTCCCTCTCTTCGAACAGAGTTATTTGCAGCAAATCCAATATCTATATATGAGTTTGTGGTGACTCCTGGTCCGGAGTTTAAGCTATAACTACTTGAGTGACCATTTGACATGCTTGGCCCCCCAGCGATTGATGTAGAGGACCTTGAAGGTTCTATGGTTACCAAAGCCAGCTGATTTCCTGTTGAATCTTTCCCAATACGAGGACTGGTTTCATCAACTTGCAGCTCCAGAAGAATCTGTACAAACAATTGGGATGAAAGACATAAAATCATACAACAGAATAGAAAGTTGGGGATCTTTAAACTCCTGATTAAATAATAATGACACATATCCCATAACTGTCACTAAATTCCAACTCTACTTGATTTATATGAAAAGCAAAATTTCATTCAATAGGGTGATCTTGCATGTACATCCATGACATCTCAAAAAACATATGAATGCAAATGGGACAGCATAGTTTTCCTTGATCATAACAAGCTTCTTGAGTACAAATAAAATATCTTTTCTTTGTCTAAGATATTCTACCTTTATGTACTATAGTTATTCACTTATCACCTGATTTCACAACTAAAATACTTTCTTTTCTTCACAAAATAGTTATAAAGAAAGGAAAGGTAGGGAATAGGATGGGTCATTGCCTTTTAGAAACTTTTTAGTGAAGTATGGCAGGGAATGGGTGGATGCCAAACACTCATGTAGCCTCCAAGGTTCAAAGTCCTTACACTTTGAAGCCGATAAAGGGAGGTAATAAAGATGGCAACCTCTTTTAACTTGTAGAGTCAGCCCATCATCCTTACGGAATGGATGGAAGATATGTCTGGAAATGCTGATAGGCATATAACACTCCTTTGGATGATGTAAAAATTGTTACATTTCCTCTGAATACTACATAATGTTTCATCTTGAGAACGCTTGGAGGTCATCCAAATTTTATTGATGGATTTTCATAATAATTACTGTAGGATTATGTAGCAGTATCTAGAAGATTGTCTAGGACATATAAATCCCTGACTTTTAGGGATTATAATAACATACAAATTTCCATGTATCTTAGGGAATCTGCTATATATTTAGTATAGACAATTGTATATATATATACTATGGCTGTAACCTATTGATTATGAGAATGAAATTATTCTTCTGGGCTATTATTTTCACATGGTATTAGAGCTGTTGGCTATTTCCTAAAAACTTTGATTTGCTTCTCTGGTCATACTGACCCACCGTGGCCAGAAGAATAAATGTTTTCATCCGCCTTCTAAAAAATTATTTATCTCAACCTATGTAGCACGGACACGGAAAAATGGAGCCGTGTCGGTTTGTCAGACACTCACTGACACACGGTGGACACAACTCGGACACATCTAGAGATCGCTCGGACATTGCTTAATGAAAAATATGTTCCATAGAATATATGCTCCATGTTTTTTGAGAGGGGCTTATAAAGTACCAAATATGTATAAACTATCAAGATGTTGGAAGTCTTGAAACACATCAATTAATATATATTATATTATGAATTCTGAATTTTTTTCTTAATTCTAAATTTTATAATATATATATATGCCGTGTCCATGTCCACCAAATTTTAGAAATTGGTGTGTCCTCGTGTCCGTGTTCGTGTCGTGTCGCATGTCCGTGTCCGTGTCTATGCTTCTTAGATCTCAACTGATGTCACTTTTGTTAAGCATGAATCTTTTTTTCAGCGCACCTATCTTCAGGGGGAGATCTTGAGTGAAAATAAAGCAAAGGATATGTTTCTTCTAGATCCTAGTTTTTTATCAATCTCAACCCACCGTGCCTAAATCCACATCTTCATCAATTGAAAAATAGCCAGTCATATCAATTGACAAACAGCCACTGCAAGTCTATTCTAGGAGGAAGGGACCAGTCTCTCGACGAACACAAGTTCAGTCTCCCATTCGTGCTACTGCTCAATTTCTAGTTGATAATTTCATACCAGATGGTGAGCCAAGAGTTGAGTCATTTGAACCAGTAGAAGAATCGAAAGAAACAAGTACTGATGACCTACCAATCGCACTTAGGAAAGGAACAAGAAGCTGCACAAAACACCCACTATCTTCTTTCATGTCTTATCAAAATCTACCCCAAAAACATAGAACCTTCTTAACGAATCTCTATACAATTCCCACACCGAGAAATCTAACTGAGGCATAGGGAGACAAAAAATGGGAGGATGTTATGAGAACTGAAATAGCGGCCCTTGAGAAGAACACATGGGAGTTAGTGAAATTGCCAAGAGGGAAGAAACTAGTTGGGTGTAAGTAGGTTTTTACCGTAAAATACAAGGCTGATGGATCGGTGGAAAGACATAAGGTAAGATTGGTAGCCAAAGGGTTCACTCAAACCTATGGCATCGATTATCTTGAGACATTTGCTCCTGTTGCTAAATGAACACAGTAAGGATACTGTTATCATTAGCTGCTAATTTTAAGTAGAATCTGCAGCAATTTGATGTGAAGAATGCGTTTCTCCATGGTGATCTAAAAGAGGAAATTTACATGGAAGTTCCTCCCGGATTTGAATCGAAAGAAGGAATGGTATGCAAGCTGAAGAAAGCTCTTTATGGGCTCAAACAATCACCACGAGCTTGGTTTGGGAGGTTTGCTAAGGTGATGATTTCATTGCCATATAAGCAAAGTCAAGGAGACCATACTTTGTTCATTAGACATTCAAGTTTTGGGGGAGTCACAACATTGCTAGTTTATGTGGATGATATTATTGTAACAGGTAATGATGTAGAAGAAATAAAAAATCTGAAGCAATGTCTCTTGAAGGAATTGATATCAAGGAGCTAGGAAAGTTAAAGTACTTCCTAGGCATTGAAGTAGCTCACCCAAAGCAAGGGATTTTCATCTCTCAATAGAAGTATGTACTTGACATGTTGAAAGAAATAGGAAAATTGGGTTGTAAACTAGTGGATACACCGATGGAGTTCAATCATGGATTAGGTAATGCTCCAGAAGATTCAACAGTAGATAAAATATCATATCAAAAGCTTGTTGGGAAGTTGATATATCTGGCACACACAAGACCAGATATAGCATTTGCAGTGAGCACGATTAGTCAATTTATACACAATCCCAAAGAATCACATCTCAAGGAAGTAAACAGAATACTACAGTACTTGAAAGACAACCCAGGAAGAGGAAGTTTGTTTAAGCAACAAACAGTCACAGGTATGACATTAGAGGCTTATACCGATGCAGATTATGCAGGGTCTTTGGTCGATAGGAGATCAACATCTGGTTACTGTAATCTCCTAGGTGCTAATCTTGTTACATGGAGAAGTAAGAAGCATAATGTAATGGCAAGATCAAGTGCAGAGTTTGAGTTTAGATCTATGACACTGGGAATATGTGAATTACTTTAGTTGAAGATAATTCTTGATGACTTGAGAATAGAATGGGAAGGACCCATGAGGTTGTACTGTGATAACAAATCAACTATCAGCATTGCACATAACCCAGTACAACATGATCGCACAAAGCATGTTGAAGTTGTTAGGCACTTCATCAAGGAAAAATTGGACAGTGGCTTAATATGTACTCCATTTGTGTCAACCAAAAATCAGTTCGCAGATGTACTTACAAAAGGACTGACAAGCACAGTGTTTCAAGATATTATTGGCAAGCTAGGAATGGAAGAAATCCACTCACCAGCTTGAGGGGGAGTGTTGGATTATGTAGCAGTATCTAGAAGATTGTATAAGAATCATATAAATCCCAGATTTTTGGAGATTATAATAAGATACAGATTTCCATGTATCTTAGGGAATCTGCTGTATATTTAGGATAGACAATTGTATATATATACTATGGCTGTAACCTATTATGAGAATGAAATTATTCTTCTCTGCTATTATTTTCACAATTACGCAAATAAATTTCTCTGTATTAAAACTTCGCCAAATTTCATTTACAAATTTGACCACCAATTCCAAGTTGTTTTCTTCATTTCATTTAGTAAAATACATAACAAAATTTACTCAGCAACAAAAAGTTCTTTACAAACTAAAACTGCACTTTGCCATCACATTACACCGGTGAGACATATATGGGAGGTCCACACACCTTGCATGGTTAAATGGACTCTATTAAATCTTCTGATGGATGAAACTATATGTTCCTACTCAAAAACTATTTTCATGCAACTTTAAGTTATTGTTAGATATTTTAATAGTTGTGTATAAAGACACGCACATATCCATTCCTTAAAAAATTTATCATCACGAAATCATCTAAATATTTAATGATATTGACATTATTCAATTTCAGAGATTCAATGTCTTATTGGGAACTATAAATATTTTGAGCAATAGTGTTTTACCTATTCTACCTAAAAATGGATTTTCAAATTCTTAACTGGTATTGTTTTCACACTAAAACTTTGCATATTTGCTTCCAATTGAAACTTCCAGGACCAAGAAATGCTTCATTTTCTTCAAAATCTAACCCCTTCCACTTTAAACACCAACTGAAATTTGCAAAGAGTTGAGGGAATAATATCGTTCTTATGAATGAAACTAAAACCAAGTGCTCAGATAAGCTTAGAATATTTTGAATATAGGTGCAATATGTTCCTCGAAGTTCGAGATTGGAAGGACTGCAATTTATAGTTAGCATTTAAAAACAACCTCTAAAACAATTGATAAGGACACAAATCTATAAATAAAATATTTTCTAGTAGGTTTCTATGATACATACCTCTTGATCCATTTGTAAATGTGATTCCTCCAAGGTTTTATGGGAAGCAATCAACTGTGTATGCTTTTGCTTACTAAAGTAGTCCCATAAAGACACCTGACAGGATGCATATAAAGGGAGCTGGTAAACAAAACATTGCTGAATTGAAAAATAGTATTAAGATAAATGTATGATATCATTAAAAAAGCACCTTTTCTTGCTCTATTCCTCTAAGTGCACACACCTTTTCTTTTAGCTCATGTAGAGATGCCTGAAATTAAGAAAACATATCAGATGAACAACAAGGTAAAGAACTTGAAAAAAAGAATTTCATTTAATATAGCATCCCAAATTTACTTTACATAACTAGCATTTATAAATTTAACATACCAAATGCTCAACCACATACCAAATGAAAGAAACAAACTACATACGAAATGCTCAATACATGACTTCCTACAAAATGGATCCATTTTCAGAAAAGAGAAACTTGCAAATAATTTCTCTTAATCCATCATCTTTCATCATCGATGCAGCTATTATGAAAACTAGCAAACAAACCTACTGATAACAGAAGTAACTCCGTAATTTCTTATTGAAAGAGGAACTTATCCACCATATGAAACCATTGTAAAAACTCTCTTTGTAATTCTCAACAAATAAGCAAAATAACAAGTGAATTCTCACACAAAATATTGAAGAAATCTCCTGGACAAATCATGGCTTCATGATCATTAAGTAAATGCTCCAACACCTATCTGCAAACTACTAACTAAAATTTTGAATTGCAAAGAACTTCACCATGTCCACTGCTGAGCAGTAAAAGTTCCATGGATAGGGAAAAAAACAAATAGGTGAGAAAGGCAGTACCTTTTTGCTTAAAGACAGAATGAATTCATTTCCATCCCTTGAATCAATTAATCTGAGACGAAGGGGATAAACCTCCACATTAAACTGTTTTCTGTTAGAATGCCCTTGTGAGATCATCTTTCTTGGCAATGCGGGTCCACCTGAATACCTAGACAACACAGAAAATACGAATGAGATAATATAAAAAATGAGGAAAACAAGAATAGTTAAAAGGACAAACCATACTTTAGATACTTAGGCGCATGAAGGAAAAAAAACACGAATGTTAATTTCTTCCTTTTTTGTTCCTTTTGCTTTCTAGAAGGATGTTGGAAGAAGAGAATAGAGGGACCTTTCAGGCATTTAAGGTTCCACAATGGATTGGAAGTTGATATTATAAGGATATATGGGTGTAAGTTTTAACTGCAATTTCAGAATTGTTGGATGTATTAATGACAATAATCTCCAAAAGTTAAATAAGAAATAATGAGACAAATAACAACAAAACCTAAAAGTTCAGTTCATAGACAACATAATATACATCTTAAGAGCACCACTACCAGCCTTTATAACAGCAGTGAACACACCACTTAAAACTAAGAAAGAAAAGTCAAGCTTCAAATTAGGTACTTCATTAATTTGTTCATAGTTTGTAATAAAATCATGACGCACAACATCCATTTTCTCAAATATTAAAGATAGAATATTTAGCTCAACAGAGAACAATTGTTACTAATAAAAAAAAGATTCATGACCATGAAAATGGCGGAAGGATCAAGAATAAAAATTGAAGAAAGGAACAATGATTACCATTGAAGAAGCTTTTCCCAAGCTCTCTGAGGTAGTAAAACATAATCACTCCCTTCCACCAACGTCCTGATTAGATCTAAATCCTCACCGTCACAACCCGTTTCACTTTCAACTATGTCAGAGTTATCGATTGGACCAGGTCTATCAGCAATACCTGGAGTAACAGCGTCCAAATCTAGGGAACCAGCCAATTGTTCCACATCACTTGCTTGACCAACATACTTCTCCCACCTAGAAAACCACCTATACAAATTGCAGAACAACAGAATTTAACCACAGAGCGAACAAAAGTAAAATAAGCACATGAACTAAAAAATTTTCCGATAAATGATCAAATAGTACACAAAGAATCTTTTTTGTTAATGAATAAAGGAAATCTTCAAAGAGGGAAAAGATTAAAAAAAAAAAGAAAACATACCAATGAAATTTAGTTCATGCATTACAGCAATAATAAGACAAGAAAATCCAAAAAGAAGGGAAAATCGAAAGCACCTGTAAGAAACGACGTAGTACAAGTTGCCTTCTCGGAGATGAAGTTCGGCTTCATTGATCAAGTCATGGACAATCCGCTTCTCTTCATCAGGCGTGCAAGGCAAGTAAGTCCGTCCATTCTCAATCAAGAAACCTGAATTGGGTATTTTCATTGGTGATTTCAAACTCTACAACAAAAAGAACAGAAGACAAGTTTCAACAACGAATCAATCGCGAAATTTCAAGATCTTCATCGAAGAAAGATGAAAGATAGAAAGTGGAATGGTGGTAGATTGATAGAGATAATAACAAAATTGAAATAGAATAGAAGGAGAAATATGAATAGGTAACCCTAGATTCAAGGGTGTTCTGGGTTTGATTGAGGAGAGACCAGATGTCGGTTGAGAGAGAGAAAATGTAATTACCGTTTTTTCAACGATCTTCTTGTCTTTTTGGTGCGAGTTCGCAGGGACCCTCTCTTTTTAAATAGGGGTGTTAAGCGATAGAAGAACTTTAATCCGTTAATAAATAACCTAAGCGCGAGCGCGAATGTCGAGTTAAACGATTTCGACTCGAACTCGAACTCGAACTTAAAAACCTATAGAATTGGTTACTTTATTTTCGCGTTTGGTTACCGGGATAATCGAGCCTATTCATATCAATATATATGATAAAATTATTTAAAAAATTGGTGAAAAATACAAATTATTTATAAAAGTATGCATAAAAATCCATCAAAGATTAATCCAATATGTTAAAACAAAGCAAAGTAAAAATAAGCCAAACAATGTCTTATAAAAGATCCATACTAGAAAAAGATAAAATATTAAACAATTATTCTTTGAATAGAATGGTAGGATGATTCATTGTTATATATGAAACCACATCTATAGAAAATAAAAATAAAAGAGTTAGACTCTTGATTTCTTTTTAATTGAAAAAGAATTTTTTTATTTATTTGTATATTAAAACAAGGTAAAGTAAATTAGATCGCTCGATTGATTTGTTCGAGTTTTTAGTCTCTTTCACGTAAAGAGAAGCTCGTGATTTTCTCAAGCAATCTTGTCTACAAACAAGAGTCTCCATCATCTTTGAAGTAAGAGAGCTACGAAATGAATCAAGACTCAACCTCTCAGATCTTAAAAAGTGAATTCGAGATCACGATAGTGAGGAACAAGCGCTCTCTACTAGATCTCATTAATTAAAATAATAATAAAACTATTCTTCTAACATCATTAAATCTTATTTTATCATGTTAAAATAAATAATAATAATAATAAATTAATAAGCACAAAAGTATCATTCTTCTTATTGCAACTTAGTGTAGAAAATGCAATTAATATCATAGTTAAAACTTCAAATATTATATTATAAAAGCGCGGTAGTATAAAAGATTCAATCTCATAGTCTATTACTAAATCAACTCATTTTCATTTGTTTCTAATAAATAAAACTATGTTTGTATTTGTACAAGACAATATTATTATATTCTTATTATTTATTAGCAACTATATTATATGTTTTAAGAATCAGTATTACTTGCTAGTTTAATGTTTATAATATCTAATGAATATCTAAACTAATATATGTGCCTTAAAAACTAAAATTGTAGGATTTTTCAATAAATGTGTTTTACATTAATTTCTTTAATTAATCTCTAAGCGATTATATTATTTTAGTCAATTGATGTTTTTATTAATAGTTTAATACTTGATCAATAACTTTGACACATATTAATTACTATTTGAAGTAAAAGTATTGAGTGTTATGCATTAGTTGTTACTTATAATAGCAATGTTTAATATTAACATTTAATAACATAAAAGTAAAGTAGTTTTTTTCCTTTTCTTTTTTTCACTCAAAATTAATATAGTAAATACTAGTGAATTTATTATTATTGATATCCTTTAAATTGTATCTAAATATATGATAGTTTTTTAGGTATTTCAAACCTAAACCTATAAATCGAGTTCGGTTCGGTTAAGCTGCTTTATAAGTGCGGTTTAGGTTGATTAACCTGAACCATGAAGTTAGAAACTTGAACTCGAACCATGAACGATTTTTCGAGTTCGGTTCGAACCTAACCTAAACTCGAGTTGGTTAACCTTATTCTGAGTTCGATTCATGAGGTTCAGTCAGGATTCATGTGTTTTGGTTTTTTGAACACCCCTACTTTTAAACATCCTACATTACCTACAATTTCTCTTTTCTTAATTTCTGACATTTGTAATAAAAAATTATGTAAATCATAAAAATTACAAATTAATTCATCAGTACAATAATAACACTAAAATCGGTCATATTTACAAAATTATGATTTTTATCATACTTCAAACTCGTTTATTGTGCATCTTTAAAATTAATATTCAATTTGTACTCAAAAGGTCATTAAGCAAGGCTTTACTTGTTGACAAGTCCATCGTCCACCACGCTCAATGGAAGGATACACCAGTGAAAAAGGAATCAAGTTCTAATTTTTCACATTTGGTTTATGTAACCTCTACTTCTATGCAAGATCTTAAGCCTCACAGATTACAAATGCTATTATGACAATCTTCCAAAGTGATGAAGGAATAAAAGCCCCTCTTCTATTTTATTAACAGGTGTGTCACTCCCATCATTCATCTCGAACACCTTTTAAAATTTTTTGTGACTCAAACATCAACTTTTACATCACTAGAAAGGGTGGTATTCCAACAACTTACGCTTAATAGTTTCAACCTTTTGCAAGTTTCAATTAACCATCTAAGCATATCCATCTACTCCACTTCTCTATAAAATTTATGCAGAAGCTGCAGAATTCTTATCCATAAAGTTCATAAGTATGAGCACAAGAAAAATAGGTGAATAATTGTCTAAGAAGAAAACTTATAGAGGAGGCAGAGGGTATCTTGTCTTCCAATGCTTCTATTTTTGGTCTTTAGCCTTAGTCTTACAGCTAAGCAACTTATAAATAAAGCTTTTGGGATTAAGGTTTTAGCCTAAATCAAATCAAGCCAGAAGACTTCTAGGAATGTTTTGTAGCAAAATCCCGGTGTGAGCATCACATGACCACGGTGCGGAAAACAAATTTTTTTTGTTCTGGGACCTTCCCGAAAGTCAGGATCCATGTGACTATATAACAAAGTAAACCAAAACGACCAAAGTAGACCGTCTCCAACGGTATCCACGCAGAGATCGGAGAACCTAATCGGAACAAACCCTTGACCCGGGAATAGCTAGAACAAATTAAAGAGTGCTAGCTCTTACCTTTGTCCTTGGAGAGCTTGGAAGAAACGATGGAGGAAGAGATGAAGAAGCTTGAAGAAGATGAGAGATCGATGATGGAGAGAACACTTTTCTCTTAGGTTTTTAAAACCTTTCTTATGTCTTTTTATCAAAGCCAACGACCTCCTTATTATCTTTTGTCCTTTTGTCATTTAATATAAACATGACAAAGCATAAGAAGAACCTTCTTTTGGTCATCCACATTAGGTCTTTATATATATATATATATATATATAAAGTAAAAGGATGAGCTCCTCCATCTTCCCACGTATAACATATATATATATATATATATTAATTAATTAATTAATCAATTATATATATATATAAATAAATGCTGAAGTGGTCCAGTCACATTGGGGTCGGTCCTACCGGCCTACTGGATCCCGGTATGGAAAAACCCACCGAAAACTTTTTTCAGCAATATCGATGTCGCGATCTCATCGAGACATATCTTGATCTCATCGGGATCCATTTAATCCGATTGCTCTCCATTTATTGGATCTCTGTCCAAAACTATTTTACTGAATTCTCCAGAGACACTCTTATCGTGTGACCCATTAGGTTCCGGTTATGTTGGCCACTTAGATCAACACTTAATCTAAGCAAGTCATGGCGGTATCTAGCAACACATCATGACCCCAATTGACCAGGAAAGTAATTAGTTTGACGAATAAACATATATTCATCATGGACCATATCACGAACCTTTTCATAGACAATTCTGAGTGTAATTCGTCCTTTCACCATGCTATACCCCACTTGGTTATGAGTATGAGCAAAGTGTCAACTCTTACTAGATCGACTACGTCAAATCTAGTCAGTGATTTCGATTCTTGTTTCGGGACTCATTACTTAATATGTCAATGAAGACACTCTTTCGACATATGTACTCGATCGAGATTTCAAGTAATGACCCGACAAGAGGCCGTGGGTATCATCTTACGCTATCACGAAGTGGTGAATTCTCTATTAGCTACTCAATTACCTTGAATACCTCAAAGCTGTACCCAAGCACCACCTACTGGCGACCTCTGTAAAGCGACAAGGAATGGAGTCAAAGCACGAATCAATATTCAAGATATCCTTGAGTACCTCAAGTCTAAGGATACTTGCATCATTCTTATGATGAGATTATCACCGACATTAGAATAGGACATCCATATGATGATCTCATAAAGGTCATCCAATTTACTTACTACCTCTAGTAAGCATCCACATCTCAACCCTAAATATCTCATATTTACGGTTTCGAGATCCACTGCTTGATCAAATCAAGGAGCTTGAGATGTGCTAGTTTTTAGGATTCTGATGTCGGTCTCGGTAATCCTATGATTAGGGATAATTTGAATCTTGACATAATTGCACATGATAGGAATCTCGATAGTATGATCACATCATAATTTCCTTCATGCTATGTCATATATCAAGGACTTCATTAATTTGATTATAGATCAATATCCATTCATAAATAATGAACATCAAATTAATAAAATATGCCTTTCTTTATTTATTTATAAAGAATGTACACAATTTTATACAAAATGAGCTAAAGGCGATTGCCTTTAGAGACCTACTCTAACAATCTCCTACTGACCTAAAGCCAATCGCCTTGATATCTAATACCATAAGCGAGTACATGAGAATCAAAACTCTTACGTGACAATGGCTTTGTCAGCGGATCGACAATAATACGCTCTGTGGAATTCTCTATCTCGCACATCACCTCGACCAATGATCTCCCGATCAGGTGATATATGCGGAGTACGTGTTTGGATCGTTGATGAGACCTTGGTTCCTTCGCCTGCGCAATAGCTCCATTATTGTCACAATACAACTGTATGGGCCCATCACTGCTAGGAACCACACCAAGTTCAGTAATGAACTTCTTGATCCAAACTGCTTCCTTTGTTGCGTCTGAAGCGGCAATGTACTCTGCCTCGGTCGTTGAATCAACAGTCATCTCTTGTTTGGAACTCTTCCAACTGACTGCCCCGCCGTTCAGTGTGAATATGTAACCTGATTGGGATTTGGAATCATCCTTATCAGATGTAAAACTGGCATCTGTATACCCGCTCACTTTGAGATCTCCATCTCCATATATAAAAAAAACATCCTTAGTCCTTATGCAAAGTACTTCAGATATTCTTGATGACCACCTAGTGACCCTCACGGGATCCGATTGGTATCTGCTCGTAACACTTAGAGCATATGATACATCGGGTCTCGTACATAGCATTGCATATATGATAGATCCTACCACAGATGCATACGGGATCATATCCATGCGCATCCTCTCATCTTGTGTCTTAGGACAAAAAGATTTCGAGAGTGTTATCCCATGAGTGATGGGAAGGTATCCTCTCTTGGATTGTTCCATGCTAAACCTCTTTAGCATCTTGTCTATGTACGTTGATTGTGAAAGACCAAGCAATCTTTTTGATCTATCTCTATAGATCCTTATCTCAAGGATATAAGTTGCTTCACCAAGGTCTTTCATGGAAAATTGTTTGGATAACCAAATCTTCACTGATTGTAGCATCGAGACATCGTTTCCTAGTAATAATATGTCATCTACATATAGCACAAGGAATACGATTGCAGTCCCATTAACCTTCTTATACACACAGTGTTCATCCGGATTTTTTGAGAAACCAAACTCTTTGATTACCTCATCAAAACGGATATTACAACTCCTGGATGCTTGTTTCAATCCATAGATAGATTTTTTGAAGCTTGCATACCTTTTCGCCATCATAGGAGGTGAAGCCCTCAAGTTGTGTCATATACACATCCTCAGCTAGATTTCCATTTAGGAAAGCTGTCTTCACATCCATTTGCCATATCTCATAATCATAATGAGTGGCAATGGCTAGGAGTATTCTAATGGATTTAAGCATTGCTACTGGGCTGAAGGTCTCGTCGTAGTCAACTCCTTGTCTTTGACGAAAACCTTTAGCCACAAGCCTTGCTTTATAGGTAATCACATTACCATCCATGTAGGTTTTCTTTTTGAAAACCCATTTGCACCCTATGGGTTTGATTCCTTCGGGTGCCTCAACCAAAGTCCATACTTGGTTTTCATACATGGAATCCATTTCAGCCTTCATGGCATGAAGCCATTTCTCAGACTCTGAACTCTTCAGAACCTCTTCATAGGTAGTAGGCTCATCATCTTCTATGAGCAATACGTCATTCTGTTCATTCATGAGAAATCCATATCTCTCGGGAACAGAGCGTATCCTACGTGACCTACGAATTTCGTGTGTTGTAGAAGGTTGAGTATTACTTCATCTGTATGAGTCACGTTTGAGTTCGAGCGATTGATCTGCATCTGTTCGAGCATCTTGAACTTCTTCAAGTTCTATTTTGCTCCCACTGTCTTCTTGTAAAAGAAACTCTTTCTCTAAAAAGACAGCATGCTTTGAAACAAACACCTTTTGTTCCTCAGCAAGGTAGAATTGATATCCCATTGTTTCTTTAGGATATCCTACGAACAAACACTTGTCAGATTTTGCATCAAGTTTATCTGACTGTGTCCGCTTCACATAAGCAGGACAACCCCAAACTTTCAAATGAGTAAGATAGGGTCTTTTGTTAGTCCACATCTCATATGGAGTAACATCAACTGTCTTTGATAGAACTCTGTTTAGCAAGTAAACAACTGTCTCGAGTGCATACCCCCAAAAGGATGTTGGTAACTTTGCAAAGCCCATCATTGATCGTCTTATGTCTAATAAGGTTCGATTTCTCCTTCGCCTCACCATTATGTTGTGGTGTGTAAGGAGGAGTCCATTGAGATAAAATCTCATTATCTCTGAGATAATCCAAAAACTGTTGGTCTAAGTATTCCCCACCACGATCAGATCGCAATATCTTGATACTTTTCCCAAGTTGGTTTCTACTTGATTCTAAATTGTTTGAACTTTTCAAATGCTTGATTTGTATCTCATCGATCTGGTACCCATATCGAGAATAATCATCGATAAAGGTAATGAAGTAAGGATAACCACTTCTAGCATGGATGGACATCGGACCACATACATCTGAATGTATTAGGTCTAATACTCCAGTCGCTCGTTCACCCTTTCCCTTAAAGGGCAACTTAGTCATCTTACCTAATAAACAAGATTCACATGTGTCATATTGTAGGAAAATCCCGGGAGGTACATCACATGTACCGGCAGCGGAAAACAAAAATTTTGTTCGGGACTTTCCGAAACCGAGATCCAGTGTCGGTATGAAGACATCAACCTAAATAGCCAAAAGAGACTATCTCTAAAGGTGATCCACGCAGAGATCAGAAAACCTAATCGGGACAAACCCCTTTGACCCGGAAATAGCTAGAACAAATTAAAGGCTGCTAGACCTTACCTTTGTTCTATGGAGAGCTTGGAATCACGATGAAGAGGAGAGGTAAAGAAGTTGGAGAAGATGAAGGAGCCTTGGAGAAGATGATGTAGAGATGAAGCTAAGAATTTCTCAAACCCCTTTCTCAAACCCACGATCATTATCTCTCAACCCTTTCTCCATAAACCTTTCTCAAAGATGAAGAAAAAGATGAGCATCGTATGCTCTCACTCCATCACCAACGAGCATCTCCATTCTCCTTCATTTCCTTTGTCTTTTAGTCATTTATTTCATTTGATGACTAAGCATCACAATGGAAGTTTCTTCCATTTTCTCCTCCCATCCCACGTAGCACATATATATACATTTATTAATTAATTAATACTTTAATTAATTAATAAGATATATATATGTATTAATCTTGAAGTGGTCCGATCCACTTGGTTGGTCCTACTGGCCTCTTAGAACCCTTGATATGGGAAAAATCACCGGAGACCTGTCTCAGCAATATCGATGTCGCGATCTCATCGGGACATATCTCGATCTCATCGGGATCCATTTAATCCGATTGCTCTCCATAATTGGAACTCTGTCCAATACTATTTTACAGATTTTCTGAATCACTCTTATGCGTGTGACCCTTTAGGTTCCCGGTTATGTTGGCCACTTAGATTAACAATTAATCTGAGCAAGTCATGAGCGGCGTCTAGCAACACATCATAACCCCCAATTGACCGGAAAGTAATCGGTTTGATGAATTCATCACGAACCAGATCACGAATCCTTCCATAGATAATTACCGTGCAATTCGTCCTTTTCACCATCCTATACCCCACTTGGTTATGAGTATGGTCAAAGTGTCAACTCTCACTAGACTGAGTCTAGCCCAAGTGAAATTAGTTCTCGTCCTAGGACTCATTACTCTATATGTCAATGAGGACACTCTTCATGACATATTCTTTGCCGACCTTACAAGTAATGATCCCGACAAGAGGCTATGGGTATCTCTTACGCTAATCCGTAAGTGGTGAATCCTTTATTGGCTACTCAATTACCTTGAATACCTCAAGTCGCACCCAAGCACCACCCTATGGTGACCTCACGGAAGGCAACAAGGAATGGAGTCAAAGCACGCGAATCGGTATCAAGATATCCTTGAGTACCTCAAGTCTAAGGATACTTGCACCATTCTTATGATGAGATTATCACCGACACTAGAAGAAGATATCCATGTGAGGATCTCATGGCGGGTCATCTAATGTACTTACTACCGCTAGTAAGCATCCACATGTCAACTCTAAATATCTCATATTTACGGTTTCGAGATCTCTTGCTTGATCCAATCAAGGAATATGACATGTGCTAGTCTAACCGGATTAATGATGTCGATCTCATTAATCCTATGACTAGGAAAATTTGAATCTTGACATAATTGCACATGATAGGAATCTCGATAGTATGATCACATCATAATTTCCTTCATGCTATGTCATATATCATGGACTTCATTAATTCGATTAAAGATCCAATCAATTCATAAACACTGTTCATGAATATCAAATTAATGAAATATGCCTTTCTTTATTTATTCATAAAGTCTATACGACTTTGAATAAAAAAAGCGCTAAAGGGATTGCCTTTAGGGCACTACTCTAACAATCTAACGATGCTTGGACATCCATAAGTCGACTTACTTTGGTGAACAAGGCGACTTATCGAAGATCGAAGCAAGCATAAGTCGATTTACACATAGTACAAGTCGACTTACACTTACAAATCTCCCACTTGACCTAAAGCCAATCGCCTTGGTATCTAATACCATAAGCGTGTCCATGAGAATCACAATTCTTACGTGACTATGGCTTTGTCAGCAGATTAGCAACACTTTGCTCTATGGGAATCTCTCTATTAGGACATCACCTCGATCGATGATCTACAGAATCGAGATGGAATCGGTGAGTGCGTGTTGGATCGTTGATGAGACCTTGGTTCCTTTGCTGCAAGACTAGCCCCATTGTATCACAATACAACCTATGGGCCCATCATAGCTAGGAACGGATCAAGTTGAAATGAACTTCTTGATCCAAAGCTGCTTCCTTTCTTTGCATCGATGCGGCAATGTACTCTGCCTCGGTTGTTGAATCGCGATCCTCTCTTGATTGGAACTCTTTCCAACCGACCGCCAGCCGTTCGGTGTGAATGTATATAACTTTGATCGTGATTCAAAATCATCCTTATCGAGTTAAAGCGGCATTTGTATGCCGCTCACTGGAGATTTTCATCTCCATATGTCAAGAAAACATCCTTAGTGCTTCGCAAGTACTTGAGGATATTCTTGACGACCATCCGATGACCTCACTAGGATCCGATTGGTATCTGCTTTCGTAACACTTAAAGCATATGATACATCGGGTCTAAATGCATAGCATTATTCCATGCTAAACCTCTTTAGCATCTCATCATGTCGATGATTGTGAAAGACCAAGCAACCTTTTGATTTATCTCTATAAATCTATATCCCTAGGATATAAGTTGCTTCACCAAGGTCTTTCATTGCAAATTGATTGGACAACCAAATTTTAACTGATTGTAGCATAGAGACATCGTTTTCCTAGTATTAATATGTCATCTACTTATAACACAAGGAATACGATTGCAGTTCCATGAACCTTCTTATACACACAATGTACATCCGAATTTTGTGAGAAACCAAACTCTTTGAGTACCTCATCAAAACGGATATTCCAACTCCTGGATGCTTGCTTCAATCCATACATGGAATTCTGAAGCTTGCATACCATTTCGCCATTATAGGAGGTGAAGTCCTCTAGTTGTGTCATATACACATCCTCGGTAAGATTTCCATTAAGGAAAGCTGTCTTCACATCCATTTGCCATATCTCATAATCATAATGAGCGGCAATGGCTAGGAGTATCCGAATGGATTTAAGCATTGCTACTGAAATTTGAAGGTCTCGTCATAGTCAACTCCTTGTCTCTGACGAAATCCTTTGGCCATAAGCCTTGCTTTATAAGTAATCACATTACCATCCATGTCGGTTTTCTTCTTGAAAACCCATATGCACCCTATGGGCTTTATTCCTTCGGGTGCAACAACCAAAGTCCATACTTGGTTTTCGTACATGGAATCCATTCGATTTCATGGCACAAAGCCATTATCGACTCGAACTTTTAGAACCTCTTCATAGGTAGTAGGCTCATCATCTCGTATGAGCAATACGTCATTCATTCCCCACGAGAAATCCATATCTCTCGAGAGGCAGGCGTATCCTACGTGACCTCTGAAATTCTTGTGTAATAGAAGGTTGAGCTATTACCTCATCTATATGAGTTCTGATTGCGAGTTCAGCGATTGATCTGCGTTTGTTCGAGCATCTTGAACTTCCTCAAGTTCAACTTTGCTCCTACTGTCCTCTTGTAAAAGAAACTCTTTCTTTAAGAAAATAACATGCTTTAAAACAAACAACTTTTGTTCCTCAGCAAGGTAGAATTGATATCCCACGATATCCTACGAACAAACACTTGTCAGACTTTGCATCAAGCTAATATGACTGTGTCCGCTTCACATAAGCAGGACAACCCCAAACTTTCAGCTGAGAAAGATAGGGCTTTCGGTTAGTCCACATCTCGTATGGAGTAACATCAATCGTCTTTAATGGAACTCTGTTTAACAAGTAAGCAATTTGTTTTGAAAGCGCATACCCTAAAAAGCTGTGCAAAACCTATCATTAATTGCACCATGTCTATGAGGTTCAATATCTCCTTTCAACCACACCATCGTCTTTGCGGCGTGCAAGGTGGAGTGTACTGAGATAAAATCCCATTATCTCTGAGATAATCCAAAGCTGTTGGTCAAGCATTTTCCACCACGATCAAATCGTAATGTATTCATACTTTTACCAAGTTAGTTTTCTACTTTATTTACGAATTATTTGAACTTTTCAAGCGCTTGATTTGTATCTCATCGAATCTGGTACCCATATCGTGAATAATCACGGATAAAAGTAATGAAGTAAAAACAACCACTTCTGGCATGAATGGACATCGGACCACATACATCCAAATGTATCAGGTCTAATATTCCATTCACTCGTTTACCCTTTCTCTTAAAGGATAACTTGGTCATCTTGCCTAATAAACAAGATTTGCATGTGTCATATGATTCATAATCAAATGACCCTAAACTGCCACTCTTATGGAGCTTAGCGATGCATATCTCATTTATATGGCCAAGCCGACAATGCCATAAGTAAGTTGATTTTAAATTATCTCGATTATGTCTTTTCGTGTCATTGACATTCAGAACTGGATATGACATATCTAATATGTCAATTCCATTGCATAATATACCAGTAGCATAGAGCATTCCATTGCAACTAATATAACAACCATTGCTACTAAAAGTCCAATGGAAACCAGCTCTAATTAAACATAAAACATACAATATGTTCTTTGTTTGAAACAGGTACAAAATGTCAATCATCCAATTTGAATATAAGCCCACTAGGGAGTAACAAGACATAAGTGTCTACGGCTAATGTAGCAACTCTTCTTGCATTACCTACACGAAGGTCTAGTTCTCCTTTATGAGCTATCTCATCGTCCACGAGGCCTGCATATCATTTCATATGTATGAGCCTGGCCGTATCAAATACCCATATGTTTTGATCGAAAGCAGTATTAACCTCAATGACAAACATATTTGAAGGAGTAGAGGCATCTAATACCTTCTTACGCTTGGGAACTCGAGATAGACTTTCTGGTTTAGCCTCTGGTGGCGGTCTTGCCCTGATGAAAGCAAAATCCTTTTGGGGCAGTATCTTTGGTTTTTCCTTGATGGCACTTCCATTTGGTTTCTTGGCCCTTTTCTTCTTTGGACCAGAAGAAGAAGCATCCACCACTAGCACTTGCTTGCTATCCTTCTTGATAGCCTGCTCAGCTGTCTTGAGCAGATTGATCAGCTCAGGAATTGTTGTGGATATTTGGTTCATCTGATAGTTTAACACGAACTGTGAAAAACTGTCAGACAATCCAACCAGAATCAAGTCTATACTTAACTCATAATCCATTACAAATCCTAAGACAGCCAATCTCTCTATATAGCCATTCATCTTCAGGGAAACCTAGACAGCAGATGTCCCTGGAGCCATCTTTGTGGTGAAGAGAAGCCTTGAGGTCTCGAACCTTTCAGACCGAGCTTACTCATCAGCTCCCTAAGATGAAATACTATAGTGTGAGCATCCATAGACTCGTCTTTATCGCGACTCTGGTGACATCGAGGCAAGCATAATGCAAGTATCCATATCACTGTCCTTTAGATGCTTACGATATGCTTTCTGATCCTCATCAGAAGCATTGACAGCAGGTGCATCTGGAAGTGGAACATCTAGGACGTATCCCAGTTCCTTAGATCTGAGAACAATTCTCAGATTCCTCAGCCGATCAAGAAAATTCGGTCCAAAATAGAGAGAGAAAATTCACACTGAAAAACTTCTTCAATCAACCTAAACGCGATAGAGAGAAGGAATGATAGAATAGAAATGCCTGCATGATCATAAGGACTTGCATGACATGCATATGGCTCCCACTAGTTTCCTAGAATCCATAACCCTCTTTATGAATCCAGAGAAACAAAGTGACATAAAGTCCTAGTGGGTCGATATCCGACATTGCTAAGAGTGACCTTGGGTTTGCCCAACAAGCCACAACTTAGGTCAATCGGTAGGTATCGGTCATACCAATTGTATCATCGATAACCGACATTAAGAATGACCTTGGGTTTGCCCAACAAGCCACCTTAAGTCTCGGAGGTATCGGATATACCAATTACATCTTAACCTGACTATCGATTAGTCTTATCAACTTGTTGATGTATGCACTTACATTGGGTATCAACTCTTTGATGCGCATACATCTAATGTATGCTACCCAATTTCGCCTCTGTCTACGTTGACCTTGAGTTTGCTCAACAAACCAACGCTTCTAGTGAAAACCGACCCATTAATCAGAAAATCTTATTTTCATTGTTCGAACATATCCATATAGAGTGAGCTTGAGTTTGCCCAACAACCCAGCCCTATAAGAACTCTGGTTCTTACCATATTAATGGAAGGCGTTAGTTTTCATATACCGAGGAGGGATTTCGAAACTCTAGACTCCAAGATGAAGGATCATAGTCGCCAGGACTATATGGAATGATTTAGGTTTCATCAATCCAATTGAATCAATCCTTATAATCATCCATCATCCAACCTGAGCATGCCACAAGTCGACTTTCATCAAATGCAAGTCGCCTTATGCTTCTGCCCACACACAAGTCGACTTGTATGACACAAGTCGACTTATTTCACCTGCCCATGTACAAGTCGACTTACAAGGTGCTACAAGTCAACTTATACTGAGATCTTGAACAAGTCGACTTATTCTATTCACAAGTCGACTTATCCAAAAACCTTGAACAAGTCGACTTATTCCATATACAAGTCGACTTATCCAGGGAAATTTGCTAAAATCTCTAATCGGCTAATTCCTCAATCAATACAATTTCAATTCTCAACACCATCATACCTAGGGTAATATCTGCTACTTTGATGTCTCAATGAACACTTCATTGAACCATGAAAGCCTTATATAGTCAAACCATATGAAAAGCTTGAAATGAGTCAAAACTCATTAATTTCCAAATAATTTAGGAACACCCAAATTATCATCCTAATCATCTCTAGCTAGCACATACATTATCAAATTTACTTCAGCACATGCCATAAAAAATATGACGGTCAAAACAAACAAGATAATGCAATATACTAACGAGACACTAATGTGATCACTTAGGCATCCGAAAATTCTTGGAAATGCAACTTCAAGCAATTCAGTTTGGAAATCATAATACATCAAGATAACACATTTTTAATCACATTAAAAATGGTGCAAGGCATTGGAACTGAAAAAGCACACTCAATCAAGCCAAGCAAAACAGTCCCAACAATTTTCACCAAAACTGTCCAGTTCTTTACATTGCTTGAAATTATCAATGAAACAATTTCAATAAATCATGAGAAAATTATATAGGTTACTACATGTTCAGAAAATGCTACATGAATTGTTTCAGGATTTTAGGCCATCAAAAACTCAGTCAACCTAAATAACAAAACCGATTCAAAATCTGTGTTCATCAGCACAGCAATTACCAACAGCATAGAATAAATTCGTGAATAAATATCCAATCACCTTGAAATTAAATTTCCATGCTCACAGACATTCACCAACATCTTAGAGACATGTAGGTGAAGGAAAATCCGAAAAATCATTTTTCTAGAATTTATTCTCGATTTTATACTCATGCCTGTTCCAGAATCGTTTCACAAAACAGCATCTGTAACCTTAGGGAATTAATTAGCAAAACTATATCAAATCAAATCGATAAATTCTCAAATTTCATAGACATATTCTATAACATGTTATGAACAATCCTGGGCAGAAAAATTTCGAAAAACATATCACAATATAAATTCGAAAATTGGACAGCAAGCATGCATCAACAGAAAATTTCATTAGGGTTTCTGATCTCGCTTAGGTTTTAGCTTCATACGGGACACCAGACGCTCTGATACCACTGTAGGAAAATCCCGGGAGGTACATCACATGTACCGGCAGCGGAAAACAAAAATTTTTATTCCCGAGACTTTCCCGAAACCCAGGATCCAGGTGTCGGTATGAAGACATCAACCTAAATAGCCAAAAGAGACTATCTCTAAAGGTGATCCACGCAGAGATCAGAAAACCTAATCGGGACAAACCCCTTTGACCCGGAAATAGCTAGAACAAATTAAAGGCTGCTAGACCTTACCTTTGTTCTATGGAGAGCTTGGAATCACGATGAAGAGGAGAGGTAAAGAAGTTGGAGAAGATGAAGGAGCCTTGGAGAAGATGATGTAGAGATGAAGCTAAGAATTTCTCAAACCCCTTTCTCAAACCCACGATCATCATCTCTCAACCCTTTCTCCATAAACCTTTCTCAAAGATGAAGAAAAAGATGAGCATTGTATGCTCTCACTCCATCACCAACGAGCATCTCCATTCTCCTTCATTTCCTTTGTCTTTTAGTCATTTATTTCATTTGATGACTAAGCATCACAATGGAAGTTTCTTCCATTTTCTCCTCCCATCCCACGTAGCACATATATATACATTTATTAATTAATTAATACTTTAATTAATTAATAAGATATATATATGTATTAATCTTCAAGTGGTCGATCCACACTGAATTGATTCTACAAACTGCTAGGGCCCCGGTATGGGAAAAATCAACGGAGACCTGTCTCAGCAATATCGATGTCGCGATCTCATCGGGACATATCTCGATCTCATCGGGATCCATTTAATCCGATTGCTCTCCATAATTGGAACTACATCCAATACTATTTCTGATTTTACGAATCACTCTTATGCGTGTGACCCTTTAGGTTCCCAGTTATGTTGGCCACTTAGATTAACAATTAATCTGAGCAAGTCATGAGCGGCGTCTAGCAACACATCATGACCCCCATGATTGGACCAAATTTATACTATAAATCAGGCCCATTTTCTTTAGTAAATATGCATCTGTCGACTCCTGATCTATAATTTTTATGTTTATTTTGGTCCCGCACATTGAGTTTTGATAAATTGCATATTGTCAATATTTTGTTGTCATTTGTCATTAATTCTGCATAATCTTTATTGGGACAATTGATACTGCAAATGGGTTGTATTTTGTAGGACCAAAGTAGTCAACAATTAAGAAGTCAACACGCCATGAGTTATTTGGGACGAATCAGACTCTCCATTCGCGCGGCTAATTAATGGTGTTTAATTCATTATTGCGACAGTGACCAAATTCATTCGCCATGGCGAACTACGATCATTCGCCATGGCGAATGTCGGGTGACCGGACCAAAATGGCAAAAGTATCCCTTGTTTTGACCCGCCCGCATTGCGATTCCTATAAAACCTTACCATTTAGGGCAAATGAGAGAGGGGCCGCCTCAAAAAAGTTCTTCGTTTTCTCTTCTCTTTGTCTTCTCAGTTTTCTTCGTTTTCTTCGTTTTACATTTTACATTTTTGATCTAATGGTCTCTCATTACATGTTTGATTTGAGGTTTAGTCACAAAGTGACGATCATTGCGATCATTTCCTTCATCTCTACTCTTCCGCGTTCGCCGTCGAGCATGGTCTTGGTGATACTTCAACAATGATGGAGTCGTCCGTAATCATGAGTGGCTAAGCTCATAGTCTTCTGAAATGTTGCGAGGGTTGGAGTTCCAGAACTAAACACGGGGTAATCAATCTTAGTTTAGGATTTCAGTAATGTATTTGCACAATCCGAGTTGGTATTTTTGCAATATATTTCGATTGAATCTCTTATAGTTTAGTAGGATGTTAGACTTTGATTTGTGTTATGGATTGACTATTGTTGAATCGTGCTTAAATACATGGAGTTCATGTATATCGGTTAAATGATTACATTAACTAATTTAATCGCCTAGTTGTGTTTGATTGAATTGGTTGTGTTATTATTTGGTTGATTTAGTGCATTAATCAATCCATGCATACACTAAGGGTTTTAACAAGTTGTAATTAATCGAGTTGATTAATTAATTCTTGGACTTAACGAGTTGTTAAGGTTTTATTTTGAAACTTAGTGGATTTCAAACTGACATTATTTGAGCGATGATGACCCGAGCTACATTTTCGGGAGAGTTTTAGTAATTTGACTTCAAACTTGTTTAATTTCAATCATTTAGTTTTCTAAAATTCTAAAACATTTATTCTTATTTTGGCTTAGTTTAATTTCTAATTAATCAAATCAAAACCCCTTCTATTGCTTTAATTGCATGCATCATTCAAACATTAGGCTAGTCTAGGATCGATTGATGCATTGGTTCCTTGAGAGTCGACCGAGGTTGCATCTGTATTGCAATCCTTGGTATAAATTTAATTTGACCGGTTTCGAGGATCAATTTTAATATTGAGCGATAAACCGCCGATCAAATTTTGGCGCCGTTCTTGGGAATCAAATTAATTGGTTCTCTAGGTTAGCAGGTGTTTGTTTTGATTTTAATTTTGTTTGCATTTTGTTTGCATTGCATAATTTCATTTAATTTACATTACGCTTAAGTGTTTTAGTGTTAATCCTGTTTGTTATTTCATTACGCTTTGTTTTAAGTGTTTATTCTGATTGTTCTTGTTTATTGTGCGTAATTTTAAGTTAATTACATTTGCCTTGCTTATGCGTGCTTCTTGGTGTGACGAGTTCCTCATTAAATCACAATGAAGTTCATCCGTCATTGCGGCGAGTTTATATTCGCCCATGATGAACATTACTGATTTATTCGATTCGCGAGCGAGTTCTTACGTCGTAGCGAACTTGAGTGAATTGAAGCCTTGCTATCCGTTGTCGTTTTAGTGAGCTATCTTAGGTGAACTTCTCTTGTGCATGCCCGTAGACTTAGGCTAGTTCATTTCAACCTGAAATTGGCGACACCTTGAACAACTTAGGAAGAACAAGAGAGAGCAAGAAAGACTTAGAACACTAGATCGATTAGAATCGAGATGGTGAACAACAAGAATATCCCGGTCAACCACCCCGAGATGGAGATCACGGTCTTAGCGGTGACGAGGAACGCGTAGATGACAACAATGCGAACATCGGGCGTAGGACCATCGAGAAGCTACAACCTCGGACGTACCTACGATCCTTTCATCGCTGCTTGCCCTAACCGATGTAAATTTGAAGTCAAGGTTTATTGATTAACTCTCCCCAAATTTCACGGTTTAACGGAGAGGACCCTACATGCATCTTGAGGTCCTCACCATGATCTCGTCGAGTATGAAGCACTGTAGGAGCACATCTGGACCAGTCTTGTGGAAAGTCTTCCATTTGTCGTTAGAAGGAAAGGCCCGGAGTGGTACATGGGCCTCCCGAGGCATGTTGCGAATGCTATCACAGTTGGGCCAACTTACGGAAAGCTTTTACGGAAAAGTATTTTCCGGCTTCTAGGGCGTCGTCGATGAGAAAGGAGATATATTACGCCAAACAAGATTATGGCGAGTCCACAGTATGATTTTTGGAATGATTTCAAGATCTGTTGTCTCGGTGCCCCATCATCGGATCCACGATGAACAAGCGGTTCAATATTTTTATGATGGGGTGAAGAATCAAGAGAAGGGATGTTGGATCTGCGTCGGGAGGTTCATTGATTGACCTCACGCGCGGAAGCTTAGGCCCTGATTAAGAGAATGGCCTGAATCATCAACGATATAGTGTCCGCGATTCGGGAATGTGAATGAAGTGGGAGCCATGTCACTCAAACTAAGAGGATGGAGAGCACGGAATCGAAGGTAGATTCTTTTGAACATCGGATAACTTCGGTTATCCTCAATCACAGCGAGTGAAGAATTTGAATGTGCATCGCCCATCGACTTCCATTGAACTAGTCGCACCTAGTTGCGAATCTTGTGGGTCGATGATGCACATTTCAAGTGTTTGTCTGGCGGATATGAAGAAGTCTCGCAATGTATCAAGGTAGACAGGATCGGAAATGGGACCCGTATTCCAACACATATAATGAGGGATGGAATCCCACCCAAATTTTAGTTGGAGGAGTAACGAGGAAGAGCGCAAACCGCTTTCGGCGAGGGGTGGGCTGGACAATCTACAAACCAGTTCTAGGATCAACAAGCGTTGCGATTAACAACCACCGCCACCCAAGGAGGACACCAACCAACTGCTGTATGGTATGATGACGTTGATGAAAGAGGAACGAACTTCCACAACAAATCAATTCAACGCCATCGCAAACCTCATCCAACAGGACTCAGCTAAAAATGCTGCCCGCTTTAGTGCCTTGGAGAAACGCATGGATCAATGGGAAACCAAGGCCGAGAACCTAAACTCATATGTCACTCAATTGTCTAATAATTTGAGTGACAACCAAGCTAGGAGTAGCGGATCCATTCCTTCTAACACGGTGATTAACCCGAAGAGTTTGAATGCTATAGCCCTCGAGAGTGGAAAGCAAGTAAGGTTCAAGCCTCGAAGAAGATGAGATTTGTAAAGATGAGATTGAGTGTGAGCTAGTACCTCCACCACATGATAAGATGAAGAGATCGAGAAAGTGTGAGGGAAGAAGAGCTTCTGAGAGAGAGGGAGCAAGCCTCAAAGAACAAGGGAACTACTTTAGAAAGTTCCACAGATAAAGCTGAAGATGGAGAAATGAGTAGGCAATCCAGCAAAGGTAAAGAGGTAAGTATACAAGACCTTCCTTTTCCAAACTCTTATTTGATGAGCAAGCGCTTAAGAGAAAAACAACATGAAAAAGAAATCATTGACTTGTTTGGGAAAGTGGAAGTAGAATGTGCCTTTGCTAGATTTGGTAAGCGAGTTCCTACCACGCTAAATATTTAAAGGATACGTGTACAAATAAGAAGAAGTTTAGGCCCGATGAGAGAGTGCGGTGAGCTCGAATGTTTGACCTTGTTTAAGCCACAGATACCGATAAAATGTCGGGACCACGGATCTTTACCATCCTTGCACATTAGGGAAAGTGACCATAGGTAGAGCTTTACTAGATCTAGGCGGCGATAAATGTGATGCACGAGTCGATATATAAGACCTTGGGAGTGAAGAGTATTAAGCCCACATCTGTTATTCTCCGGTTAGGCGATAGGTCATTTAGGCATCCGTGGGAATTATTGAGGACATTACGGTCCGGTCAAAGGCTTAGTGTTTCTGCGGATTTTTCGTGTTGGACATGACCTCGAAGTGGTGCATGACACTTCTCGATCCTTGGGCGTCCCTTTCTTGGACGGCAAGTACTATGATTAGTATGAAGGAAGGAAGATCACCATGGAAGTGGGCGATCAAAAGTTAGCTTGACATGTATGAAGCTATGAAGCACCCCATGAAGATTATTCCTTGCTTGGTGTCAACATGCTTGATGTGGTGATTAGCGATGCTTGTTACGAATTTGTAGAAACTTTGACTCCTACCATCGACAATATTTTTGGGAAAGTTTCTCCTTTGATGATTTTGAGAAGCACATCTCAGGTGCAGTATGGACGTGGGCCGACTAGCAACCAAGGCTGCTTTGTTGGAGCTTGGATATCGAGCGATCGTCCATCCCGACTCTACAAGACCCACCTTGAGTGCGGTTTTCTCTTTCCTTCATTTACTATATAATTGTGCTATGTTTTATACCAGCGTGCATATTGTTGAATATGATTATATTGTTTAAATGTGGGGAGGATCAAACCAGTAGAATTAGAGTAGTAGGTAGGATTTCCCTTTACATTTGAATAAAATGTTTCCCTTTGTTAGCTCTGTGTTCTCCTAATGAAGCATAATTAGATTGAAGAAAATGGTTCATATTTGGGATGATTAATTGAATGATTGTGCAAACCGAGTAGAATCCTTGAATCGTGATGCATTACAGGTGGTTCGCCGTAGCGAGCATCATTGTTATTTATGACTAACCTAGGGTTTTCATCTTATTCGCGCTGACTAGCGGCAACTTCGTCGCGGCGAATAAGGACTTTTTGCCCTACGGACCGTTGGATTTCTCTTTTGTCGAGGGCCCTTTTGGTCTTTTTCTCTCGCGTCCTCTCGTCTCCGCTCTTTCTTCTTTTCTTCTTCTTCCTTCCTTTCCTTCTCACTTCGCCGCCTTCCTCATTTGCCTCGCCGTAGTCCTCTCCGTGCCTTCTGCTTTGTTTGAAGCTTCCATTCTCCTCAAATCCCCTTCCAGCTGCGTTTTCACCCATACGTAAGTGTTTCTATTCCTTCCTCTTGTCCATTGTCGTTGTTATTCGTTAGATTTTAGGCAAACAATAACAGCATTCGCGTGATTGTTAAATAGAATCGCCATTCGCGCGATGAACTTAGGGTTTCAACTCATTGCGACGAATGTCTTTGTTCGCCGCAATGACGAAGGTACCGATTATTGCGGCGAACATCTGTTGGCTGCGGCGAATGGCGAAGTCTCCTCTCGCCGCGGCGAATGATCTTGTTAGGCTGCGGCAAATGGCTAAAAGACTTGATTACATATGATTTTGTCGATAAATTATGCATTTCTAACTTTTGTGTGTGCGAGGATCATGCCTAGAATGAAACAAGCCACCAGACCGGGCGTGATCATCCTCTTCTTCCTCCGATCACACCTTTCTCCTTCCTCGCAACCTTCCGTTTTTCCTCTCACCTAGCAGATCCACGAGTATATACAGTTAGCCACGCGAGTTGCTAGCCAAACTTTACTAAAAGAAAATCATTTCCTCTTACTCATTACCAACCCTTTTGTAGGTCAACTCTTCCAACTCGAGTTGACCGGCCTCATAACCTCGGACCCTTGGCAACCTTTCCTTTGTGCGCCGATGTTATACCCATGCCGTCAATCTCACACCTACGGAATTAACTTCCGAGGTGTTTCTATTCAGAATCTTTTACATCCGTCATAATCAAAACACTACCACCTCCTGTTGTCCTTCGTTGTCCCTATTACAGGCGATGCTGCATACCCCTAGGGCGGCGTCATTCGTACTCTACCTACGAGGGTACTCGGTGACTTCAACCCCGGGGGCTCGGCGCTATATCCAGCGTTCGATCTCCTTCCACAAGCCCGTCCATGGTTACATTTATATATAACAACATTTTACCCACCTCCACCTCACCAACATCCCAAAGGCGAGCCACATACATATACACCTTATGATGGCCATACTGTCGACCTAGCTTCTGCCATTTCCTCCGCCCTCCGCCAGTGTGTCCTCGCCACCAACCCCAAACATAAACTCCTCTTTCCCCATCTCATTTCTGACTTATTCCAGGCCTTTCGAGTCCCAGAACATCCAGCCGACCTCACCTTCCCCCTGCCTCTCCCTTTGTCTATGTCCGTTTAGGACAGCCACGTGCCATTCCACCACCACCTCCTGCCCAACCAGCTTCCTCTTTTTCTCCCTCTCCCCCTCCATCCCCTCCAGCCCCCTCTTCCGCACCTCCGTCCTTCCTCCTGTTTCCTCTCGCCTCCTATCTCTACACCGTGTCTTCCCCTCCTTCGCTCCACTGCTCCTTCCGAGGTGGCTCTGCTGCAAGGCGTCCTTGGCTTGAGGCCGGCTATCTACTTGAGGCCCAGATGACCTTGACCATGAGTTCACTCGCTCGATCTTGACCATGATTGCGGCTCACCTCGGGCTGCTATTCGACTCACTTTGACTCTTACTGCGGTGCTCTCTGGATCCGCCCGCTCGATCCTGCAGAATAGTATAAATTGTTTATTTCCTTTCTTTTGTCGTTATTGTTTTCTGTATTTTCTTTTCTTCGTTGTAATTTTAGTTAGTTCTTTGGATTCTTCATTTCGTCCACACTTTTTGAGTTTAAGGATATATCCACATTTGCATTTTATCTGTTTTATGGTCTCCTCTATGCCCTACTATTTTTGCCATTGTGGACAATGCCATGTTTAAGTGTGGGGAGCCATTCCTTTATATTTTACATTGTACACCTTTAGAACATTATGCATAATTTTGTGGCCTTTGCTTTAGCGATAAATTTGGTCCCCAAATCAAACAATTTCTGCACTTGTTCTTTTGTGCCTTACATGCAAAGCATTTATAAGTTTCAACTTGATACTTGAGTTTTTGTAAAAATGCTCTCCATTCTTCGAACGATAATTGGATCTGACAAAATTTTAACTTTTGAAGTTTTCAAAACTAAGTAAATGGGAGCATGCTAACAAGGTAGCATTTTAAGTTTTAAGACTTGAGATTGATCATTGAGACAAAACCTTGTTGGAAGGATATTGAGCCAAATTTTCTTCTATATTTTTGTGTGTGCATCTACTTAGTCCATTCTTCTCTAGAACTTGTGTCAGTTTTTACTCAAAGCTTGATGGACTAGATTTTTGTTGATATGATAGAGGCGTTCCTTCTTTCAACCCTTTCCCCAAACACCAACCCTTAAATACTTTTTCCCTTGCTAGCTCCTTGAGCCTTTTTGTTATGAGCATTTGCATACATATTAAGATGATGTCAGTAGTCTATGTTTTGTAATTTTAAAAAAAAAATTGAAAAAGGAAAAAAGTGTTAGTCTTGTGTATCCCGAAAAGGGATACTAATGTGTTGTATCCCAAAAAGGGATTAGCATCTCAAAATGAGATAGCCAAAAAAAAATGTGTATATTCAATTTATCTCGATGTCTAGTTTTAGTTTTGTTGTTGACATCAATTCCTCACTTCATGCGCATGCTCATACTATTTCTTTCTTTCACTTCATCCATTCATTTAGCCTTCCGCTCATTACAACCACGAAAGACCTCTTGATTTTCAAATTGATAGTCCTTGTAGTGGAGAAATAAAATTGATACAAGCTATGGTAGGAGATGTACTAAGCAGATTGAGAGAAAAATATTCCTACTATACAAGTGAGTTGGCGTAAACACCATATCCCGAGTGATTCTCATTGTTCAATCTCATGTGCTTAAATTCTTTCAATGTTTGTTTTATTAGCACTCTTTCAATTTCTTTGCGTTAGACTTACGATAAAGTGGATTGAGTCAATTTTGGTTATTGTTTGAACATGGGCAGAATTTTCTTTTACTCTTGTACCTTTTGACTCTTATAAGCTTTGTTCAGAGTACAAAGGTTTAAGTGTGGGAAATTTGATTGGACCAAATTTATACTATAAATCGGGCCCATTTTCTTTAGTAATTATGCATCCATCGACTCACGATCTATAATTTTTATGCTTATTTTGGTCCCGCATATTGAGTTTTGATAAATTGCATATTGTCAATATTTTGTTGTCATTTGTCATTAATTCGCATAATCTTTATTGGGACAATTGATCTGCAAATGGGTTGTATTTTGTAGGACCAAAGTAGTCAACAATTAAGAAGTCAACACGCCATGAGTTATTTGGGACGAATCAGACTCTCCATTCGCGGCTAATTAATGGTGTTTAATTCATTCATTGCGACGAGTGACCAAATTCATTCGCCATGACGAACTACGATCATTCGCGCTTGGCGAATGTCGGGTGACCGGACCAAAAATGGCAAAAGTATCCTTTCGTTAGGCCCGCCCTTGCGATTCCTATAAACCTTACCATTTAGGGCAAATGAGAGAGGGCCGCCTACAAAAGAGTTCTTCGTTTTCTCTTCTCTTCGTCTTCTCCAGTTTTCTTCGTTTTCTTCTTTTACATTTTTCTTTTTTGATCTAACGGTCTCTCATTACATGTTTGATTTGAGTTTAGTCACTGGTGACGATCATCATGATCATTTCCTTCATCTCTACTCTTCCGCATTCGCCGTCTCGAACATGGTCTTGGTGATACTTCAACAATGATGGAGTCGTCGTAATCATGAGTGGCTAAGCTCATAGTCTTACGAAATGTTGCGAGGTTGGAGTTCGAGAACTAAACACGGGTAATCAATCTTAGTTTAGGATTTCGATAATGTATTTGCCTGATCCGAGTTGGTATTTTTGCAATATATTTCTAATTGAATCCTGCTATAGTTTAGTAGGATGTTAGACTTTGATTTGTGTTATGGATTGACTATTGTTGAATACTGTGCTTAAATACATGGAGTTCATGTATATCAGTTAAATGATTGCATTAACTAATTTAATCTGCCTAGTTGTGTTTGATTGAATTGGTTGTGTTATTATTTGGTTGATTTAGTGCATTAATCAATCCATGCATACACTAAGGGTTTTAACAAGTTGTAATTAATCGAGTTGATTAATTAATTCTTGGACTTAACGAGTTGTTAAGGTTTTATTTTCGAAACTTAGTGGATTTCAAACTGACATTATTTGACGATGATGACCCGAGCTACATTTTAGGAGAGTTTTAGTAATTTGACTTCAAACTTGTTTAATTTCAATCATTTAGTTTTCTAAAATTCTAAAACATTTATTCTTATTTTGGCTTAGTTTAATTTCTAATTAATCAAATCAAAACCCCTTCTATTGCTTTAATTGCATGCATCATTCAAACATTAGGCTAGTCTAGGATCGATTGATGCATTGGTTCTCTGAGAGTCGACCGAGGTTGCATCTGTATTGCAATCCTTGGTATAAATTTAATTTGACCGGTTTCCAGGGATCAATTTTAATATTGAACGATAAACCGCCGATCACCCCAATTGACCGGAAAGTAATCGGTTTGATGAATTCATCACGAACCAGATCACGAATCCTTCCATAGACAATTACCGTGCAATTCGTCCTTTTCACCATCCTATACCCCACTTGGTTATGAGTATGGTCAAAGTGTCAACTCTCACTAGACTGAGTCTAGCCCAAGTGAAATTAGTTCTCGCCCTAGGACTCATTACTCTATATGTCAATGAGGACACTCTTCATGACATATTTGCCGCCAAATTTTACAAGTAATGATCCGACAAGAGGCTATGGGTATCTCTTACGCTAATCCAAGTGGTGAATCCTTTATTGGCTACTCAATTACCTTGAATACCTCAGTCGCACCCAAGCACCACCCTATGGTGACCTCACGAAGGCAACAAGGAATGGAGTCAAAGCACGAATCGGTATTCAAGATATCCTCGAGTACCTCAAGTCTAAGGATACTTGCACCATTCTTATGATGAGATTATCAACGACACTAGAAGAAGATATCCATGTGAGGATCTCATGGCGGGTCATCAATGTACTTACTACCGCTAGTAAGCATCCACATGTCAACTCTAAATATCTCATATTTACGGTTTACGAGATCCACCGCTTGATCCAATCAAGGAATATGACATGTGTTAGTCTAACGGATTAATGATGTCCATCTCATTAATCCTATGACTAGGAAAATTTAGAATCTTGACATAATTGCACATGATAGGAATCTCGATAGTATGATCACATCATAATTTCCTTCATGCTATGTCATATATCATGGACTTCATTAATTCGATTAAAGATCCAATCAATTCATAAACACTGTTCATGAATATCAAATTAATGAAATATGCCTTTCTTTATTTATTCATAAAGTCTATACGACTTTGAATAAAAGCAGCGCTAAAGGGATTGCCTTTAGGGCACTACTCTAACAATCTAACGGTACTGGACATCCATAAGTCGACTTACACTGGTGAACAAGGCGACTTATCAGTACCGAGCAAGCATAAGTCGACTTACACATTGTACAAGTCGACTTACACTTACACATATGATTCATAATCAAATGATCCTAAACTTCCACTCTTATGGAGCTTAGCTATGCATCTCTCATTTATATGGCCAAGGCGACAATGCCATAAGTAAGTTGATTTTAAATTATCTCGTTTATGTCTTTTCGTGTCATTGACATTCATAATTGGATGTAACATATCTAATATGTAAATTCCATTGCATAATGTACCAGTACCATAAAGCATTCCATTCAAACTAATAGAACAACCATTGCTACTAAAAGTCAAATGGAAACCAGCTCTATTTAAACAAGAAACAGATAATATGTTCTTTGTTAATACAGGTACAAAATAACATTCATCCAATTTAATTACAAGCCCAGTGGGGAGTGACAAAAAGTAAGTGCTACGGCTAATGCAAAGAACTCTTGCTCCATTTCCCACACGCAGTCTAGTTCTCCTTCATGAAACATCTCATCGTCACGAGGCCTGCGTGATATCATTGCATATGTGAGCCACAACGGTATCTAATACCCATATGTTATGATCGAAGCAGTATTAACCTCAATGACAAACATACGAAGAAGTCGAGGCATCGATGCCTTCTTACGCTTCAATTCTTCCAGATAGACTTTCTGAGTTCCTCTTAGTGGCGGTCTTGCCTGATGGAAGCAAGTTCCTTTTGGTGCGATGTCTTTGGTTTCTTCTTGGCTATACTTCCTTTCGGTTTCTTAGACCTCTTCTTCTTGATTTCTTTTCTTGGAACCGGAAGAAGAGTCCACCATAAACACTTGCTTGCTATCCTTCTTGATAGCTTGCTCTCATTGTCTTGAAAGCAGATTGATCAACTCGAGGATTGTCGTGGATATTAGATTCATCCGATAGTTTAACCAAACCGTGAATAACTATCGACAATCCAACTAGAATTAAGTCAACACTTAATTCATAATCCATGACAAAACCTAAGACAGACCAACCTCTCAATATACCCATTCATCTTGATTGCATCTTGCCGCTGAGATGAACACGAATCATCTTAGTAGTGAAGAATAACCTCGAGGTCTCGAACCTTTCGGACCGAGCTTGCTCATCAAACAACTCCTTAAGATGAAACACTATGGTATGAGCATCCATAGACTCGTGTTGCTTCGCAGACTCGGTGACATCGAGGCAATCATAATCTGAGTTGCTATGTCACTGTCTTTGAGATGCTTTCGATAAACTTTCTGATCCTCATCAGAAGCATCAACAGCAGGTGGATCAGGAAGTGGAACATCAAGGACATATCCCGGTTCCTCGGATCCGAGAACAATTCTCGATTTCTCACCAATCGAAAATTTGGTCCGATTAATTTGTTTGAGTCCATAGCGGCGCAAGTTCACACTTGAAGTCATCTTCAATCAACCTAAAGAGAAAGAGAGAAAGAATGTTAGAATAGAATTAAATGCATGATCATAAGGACTTGCATGACATGCATATGGCTCCCACTAATTTCAAAGAATCCATAACCCTCAGTACGAATCCAAGAAACATTATGAAAAAATGTTCTAGTGGGTCGATATCCGACATTCCTAAAAATGACCTTGGGTTTACCAAACAAGCCACCTTAGGTCAATCGGTAGGTATCAGTCAAACCAATTGCATCTTAGATATCCGACATTACTAAAATAACTTTGGGTTTACCCAACGAGCCACTTTAGATCTATCGGCAGGTATCGGTCATACCATTTGCTTCATAGATGCAACTATCGACTAGTGCTATCAACTCGTGATGTATGCACACCCATTGGGTTATCAACTCTTGATGCGCGTACATCTGATGTACACTACCCAATTTCGCCTCTGTCCACGTTGACCTTAAGTTTACTCAACAAATCAACGCTTCTAGTAAAAACCGACCCATTAATCCGAAAATCTTATTTTCATGGTTTGAACATATTCGTATAGAGTGAGCTTGGGTTTAGCCAACAACCCAACTCTATAAGAACTCTGGTTCTCCCCATATTAATGGAAGACGTGAGTTTTCATATTAAGTGTGAGAGTTTTCAGGTCTCATCTTCTTCTTCTTCAAGCTATAGGATTATAGTCACCATGACTATATGGAATGATTTAGGGCAATTCATCAATCACATTGAATCTATACCTAAAATCATCCATCATCCCACCTATGCATGTTGTAAGTCGACTTGTGTATGTATAAGTCGACTTATGCCTCTGTGTAAGTTGACTTATGCAAGTGTAAGTCGACTTATGCAACTGTGCACGAACAAGTCGACTTGTAACATTGTGCAAGTCGACTTATGCGTCTACAGTGCACGGACAAGTCGACTTGTGCATGTGTAAGTCGACTTATCTGTGTGGAATTGCTATCTAATAAGCTAATTTCTCAATCCGTGCAGTTCAAATTCACAACACCAAGTCTAATACACTTTACCTTGATGTACCAATGAAACACTTTCATTGTTGCTTATCATATATAGTCAAACTATACAGGAAAAACTTGAAATCGATGAATACACTCTTATTCATTTAGATTTCCAAATAATTTTGCGAATATCAAACTATCACCCTAAGTATCTCTAGGTAGTCTACACTTTATCAAGACTACTTCGGCACTTGTCACAAAATTTGTGACGGCCAAAACAATCAAGATAAGGAAATATACTAACGAGACGCTAATGAGACACATTTGGCATCCGAAAATTGTTTGGAAACCCAATTTAAAGAAAATCAGTTTGGAAAGCATGCAACATCAATGTACCACATTTTTAATCACATTAAAAATGATTCAAGGCATTGGAACTGAAATCTACACAATTTCTTATTTCAAACAAAACAGCTCCAGCAACTTTTTCAAAACTGCCAAGCTTTGCCTTTTGCTTGAAAAACTCATTGAAAAAATTTCAATAAATTCTGAGAGAATTACAGAGGTTATAACACGTTCACAACATGCTCCATGAATTTTTTCAGGGTTTATTTCCATCAAAAACTCATTCAACCTCAGCAACAAAACCAATGTAGAATCTGTGTTCCTCAACACAGTTATTCCCAGCAGCACACAATAAATTCTCAAATAAATAGTAAATCACCTCGAAAATATTTTTCCTTTCTCATGGACATTAATAAACATCTTAGAGACATTTTGGTGAAAGAAAATCCGAAATTTTTTTTCTACAATTTATTCTCGAATTTATAAGCATGCCTGTTCAAGGAATGTGCACAAAGACAGCAACCAGAACATTAGGGAATAAATTAGCAAAACCATATCAAATCACATTGATAAATCCCGAGCTTCCACAGACCTATGCAACAACATCTTGTGAACATATCTGGGCAAGAAAATTTTGAAAACTATATTTCTATACTGAATTCGAAATTCACTCAATCAACATGCATCATCGTCACAAGCAATAGGGAACTCCGACCTAGTTATGGTTTCTTCGTTATATACGACACAAGTGGCTATGATACCATTGTAGGAAAATCCCGGTGTGATCATCACATGCCCACGGTGCGAAAAACAAATTTTTTTTGTTCTGGGACCTTCCCAAAAGCTAGGATCCATGTGACTATATAACAAAGCAAACCAAAACGACCAAAGTAGACCGTCTCCAACGGTATCCACGCAGAGATCGGAAAACCTAACCGGGACAAACCCTTTGACCCGGAAATAGCTAGAACAAATTAAAGAGTGCTAGCTCTTACCTTTTTCCTTGGAGAGCTTGGAAGAAACGATGGAGGAAGAGATGAAGAAGCTTGAAGAAGATGAGAGATCGATGATGGAGAGAACACTTTTCTCTTAGGTTTTTAAAACCTTTCTTATGTCTTTTTATCAAAGCCAATGACCTCCTTATTATCTTTTGTCCTTTTGTCATTTAATATAAACATGACAAAGCATAAGAAGAACCTTCTTTTGATCATCCACGTTAGGTCTTTATATATATAGATAAAGTAAAAGGATGAGCTCCTCCTCCATCTTCCCACGTATAACATATATATATATATATTAATTAATTAATTAATTAATCAATTATATATATATATAAATAAATGCTGAAGTGGTCCAGTCACACTGGGGTCGGTCCTACCGGCCTATCGAGTCCCGGTATGGGAAAACCCACCGGAAACCTTTTTCAGCAATATTGATATCGCGATCTCATCGGGACATATCTCGATCTCATCGGGATCCATTTAATCCGATTGCTCTCCATTTATTGGATCTCTGTCCAAAACTATTTTACGAGTTCTCCGAGACACTCTTATGCGTGTGACCCATTAGGTTCCCGGTTATGTTGGCCACTTAGATCAACACTTAATCTAAGCAAGTCATGAGCGGTATCTAGAACACATCATGACCCCAATTGACCAAAAGTAATTGGTTTGACGAATAAACATATATTCATCATGGACCATATCACGAACCTTTCCATAGACAATTCGCAATTCGTTCTTTCACCATGCTATACCCCACTTGGTTATGAGTATGGGCAAAGTGTCAACTCTTACTAGATCGACTACGTCAAATCTAGTCCAGTGATTTCAGTTCTTGTCACGGGACTCATTACTTAATATGTCAATGAAGACACTCTTCACGACATATGTACTCGATCGAGATTTCCAAGTAATGACCCGACAAGAGGCCATGGGTATCATCTTCGCTATCACGTAGTGGTAAATTCTCTATTGGCTACTCAATTACCTTGAATACCTCAAGCTGCACCTAAGCACCACCCTACAACCTCTCAGAAGGCAACAAGGAATGGAGTCAAAGACGTAATCAAGATTCAAGATATCCTTGAGTACCTCAAGTCTAAGGATACTTGCACCATTGCTATAATGAGATTATCAACGACATTAGAATAGGACATCCATGTGATGATCTCATAGCAGTCATCGATGTACTTACTACCTCTAGTAATCATCCACATCTCAACCCTAAATATCTCATATTTACAGTTTCGAGATCCTTTGCTTAATCAAATCAAGGAGCTTGAGATGTGCTAGTCTTTCAGATTCTGATGTCCGGTCTCAAGAATCCTATGACTAGAGATAATTTAGATACTGACATAATTGCACATGATAGGAATCTCAGTAGTATGATCACATCATAATTTCCTTCATGCTATGTCATATATCAAGGACTTCATTAATTTGCTTATAGATCAATATCCATTCATAAATAATGAACATCAAATTAATGAAATATGCCTTTCTTTATTTATTTATAAAGAATGTACACAATTTTGTACAAAACGCGCTAAAGGCGATTATCTTTAGGGCACTACTCTAACATGTTTCTTAAAGAGCTTGCAACATGATTGATTGGTGAATTTTAAAGAAGAATCCCTCACATTAATATGAGATCTTCCTTAAGAGGATTAGGATTATACAGTGGAAACTTGTTAGTAATGCAATCTAATCCCCTAACTTCCCCCTAAAATAATTGCACTCACTTTGGTTGTTTGAGGAATTCTAACGGATAGATGATTTAATTCCTTCTATGCAATAGCCCCACGTTGGACCAATTGCCAAACCAAAACAAAAACCAAATGTTATTACCATTTCCAATATGGCTTTTGTAAAGGGATAAAGCTAATCTTTTGTTCTTAATAATTGTATTAAGCTTCAAGATTGATCCTTACCAATCTTCAACTGCCAAAAGCTAATAGTGGAGAGGCACAATTCATGCTTTCATTTTGTCCAAAAAAATCTCTTTGTCATTGAATAACCTCCATATTATGTTGGCTATTAAGACAAATTGCATCACCTGGAATGAGTTTAACCTAAGACCCCCCTTCTTGTTTGGGAAAGAATACTTCCTCACATTTGACTTTAGCACTTTTAGAAACCTCAAACTTTCTAGACCAAAGAATGTTCATAACACATCTTTCTATCTCCTTGGTGAACTTTTTAAGAAGATAAAGATGAGCACTCGAATGAATATGCATATTCTTTAAAATAGAAGAAATGAGCTGAAATATACCTGCGTATGAAAGGAACTTGTTCTACTAGTAATAGATTTTGTTTTTGAAAGCTTCCAGTATAAGCATGCATTAAGAGAATTTTGGTTTCTTAGTTGAAATGGGCACTATTAGATTAGATATTTAAAGGCTTCTTGAAGAGCTTTTATACATGAAATTGAACTAATTAAACGGGAATTCCTCACATATGTTGCTGTGTATATCTTACTTTTATGAGAATTGGCTCTTAGGCTAAATATTTTAGAGAACATGTTTAAGGATATCATCAAAGTCTGTGAGGAATGAGGGTTAGTTCCATAAAATAAAATGAGGTCATCTACAAAGGCCAGATGACTAATCTGTAGCTCCTTACACTTGTAATGAAAATTATTAACATTATTGTATGGCAGTAACCTAGTTAAAGCTTTAATTGACAAGAGGAATAAAGAATCCCCTTATCTAACTCCAATCGCTCCAATAAACATTTTGGAAGGGGAACCAATAGTGATATAGGTTGTGATCCATTCCATAAACAAAAAAGGGAAGTTAAATAACCGCAAGCATTTGTGAATGAACTGCAATTTTATTGTATCTAAAACTTTCAAGAAGTCTATCTTGACTAAGTAGCTTGTATCTAGGTGTGCATTAAAACCATCTAGCTTGGAATAAGTGTGCATTAAAACCATCTAGCCTTGAGGATTTGCTAGGGTTTAAGCTGAAGAGAGCTTCCTTAATTTCCTCCATAGTGAATGGCTTAAGTGAGATTGGTTTTCATCTCCAAAATGAAACTTTCATGAATAAAGGCACTCGGATCTAACTCTAAAGATTTTAATATAACACTCATTCTTATCAAATTCTTGTAAAAGTCTAAAATAGTTCTGTAAGGCCCCAAACTATACCCTAGTAGGAATGTTTCATGTCCATGAAAATGTTGATAATTGATATGAATGGAATTGTTGGGGATATTTTAGTAATTTGTGTTATGCATTCATAAGTATGCATTAATCATAGACTAAATTGCTAAATGTAGTAACATGGCATGCAATTTCATAGAATAAGGCAAACGTGTGGACATTTTTGTAATTAATGAAAGGTGAAAAGTTGAAACTAATAAGATTGAGCCATGTGTCATATCCCACACCATAAGAATTAGCTATATGGCATGTCACCCACCACAAATTTTACTTACAAACATTAAAAGGAAGAGGGGAGAATTAGAATTTTGAGCTTCTTTATTCATCCAAATTCTTGTGAAATTTGATCTCTTAAGGGAATTGAAAGAAAACACAAGAAATTTGTGCCTTTGAAATCTAACTTGAGTTGATTTCATGTTTTATTGTGAACATTAACTCCTTCCTCATCTCCTCTTCATCTAAGTCTATTATGTATAGGTGATTGTTGAAGATGAGTTCTGAATGGGTATGTTATGTGTATAAGTGGAGAAGACTAAAGAAGGGAAGCAAATGGAGTGAAGAATTAGGGTTTTGATCACTCTTTTAAAAGGTATGGAAATTCTGATATGTTGTTTGAGTTTTTGAGTGAAACGTGAGGAGTTTTGTTAAGAGAATTATTCTAAATGAAAGTGGGATGTTGTGTTGGACCCCAAAATTTTGATGATAATTAGAATTATTAAAATGAAAATTAATGAGAAAGAAATTGGTGAGACAATTTATGAATTTAAGAAAATTTGTTGAAATTAAGAAAAATTTATGAGAAAAGAATTGTTTAGTTTTGAGGACTTTGATATTTGAATGAAGTTATATGTATTATAAGAGGAAAGAGAATGAGTTAATTGAAATGGGAGTGAAAAAATCAAGAAATAAAGAAAGAAAGTGAGAGAATTTGAGAAAAATTAAGAAAGTTGACTTTTGGAGATAGAAAATTTGACTTGAGAGAGTTGACTTTTTGTTTGAGGCAAAATTTGAGAAAATTGTCTTCTGAAAACTTGTAGTTTATGTTAAGAGTTTTCTGTAGCCATAAAGTTTGATATTTTTCGATATCGGAAGTGAGAGTTATGATCAGTCAAAGTTCGCTTGGAGTTTGACTTTTTGAAGAAAAAATTGACTTTTTGATTTAGGCAAAATTCGAGAAAATGATCAACATGAAAATTGTAGCCTCTGTCGAGAGCTTTTTGTGGACATAAAGTTTGCTATTTTTCGATGTCGGGATTGAGAGATATAAAATTTTCTGAAGATATGCTTTGTGTTATTCGATTCGCCTTCGGATTCGATTTATCTGATTTGACAATTGATTCATATCTGATTTGATTTCGCCTTATGTTTCGTTTCCTTGCTTTGATTCGATTCATATTGGTTCGTATTCGTATTCGTTTTCCGTTCCTTCGGTTGGGATCCGGTTTTCGGATCGGGTCCCAACATGTTGCTGGTTCATTTGGATGTTTTCTTGGCATTGCTCTTGTATAATAAGACTGAAGTGAGTTAACTGGACTGCGTATCTCGTTAAATGGAGTGGTTCCACTAAACAGACTTTTATATTTTAGCCATGTATTGACCTATAGATATCAAAATGGGATAATTTTAATTGGAGACTAAACTAAAGACAAAGGTCTACAACTTTCATAAAGGAATCGAATTTGAGTTCTGTGTTTAAGGGTTTTGAAATTTGGCTTAAAGTTGAGTTCTGGTTATTGTCCTTGTTTTAAAACAGTTTACAGAATTTTGGGTATACACCAAATTGCATGAAATTTATACCATGAGAAAATTAAAATGAGAGGAACATTTTTATTGAAGACCATTTTGACATAACCATTTTGCCTAAAAACCCCATTTTATGTCAAAATTGCCATATGAAATTGACCTGAAAACTTGTTTTGAGAAAAAGCTAAAATTTTGGGTATAGCTGTGTATCACCCTCATTTTAGCCTAAATATGAATTTTTTCCTTACCCAAATGTTGTTGAATCTCATCCAAACTCTTTTGGATGTCACTGGAACTGAGCAAACCCAGTTATATGGGTAATATAAGACTCATACTTATAATTTATAATTACTTAAATGCTTTCATTGAGGCATTATTGAAAAAGGACTACGTTCTGTTCATAAAGCATATTAAATTTGATTGGGCGTGATAATGTTTTCAAATTATAATGTAAGCATTAGGGAATGAGTTTGAATGTATGAATTATTTCTCTTTAATGTTCTGATGATTAGTTTTAACCTGCTAAGTCTTAGTTGTAGGTAAATAGACATACCTAAAAAGGTCTGCAGCTGCTTCTATTCTGAGACACTATGACATCTTCTATTTTAGAGACTTAAGTCTTTTATGTTTTAGAGGCTATTGCCTCTTTTGTTGTTGGACCCCGATCTTTGAGTGAAAATTTGAATTATGAAAATGAAATTTAAGGAGTGCTTTGTGTATGTCTTGTATAATAGATGACTTAAAATTTAAAGAATATTGAGAAGAAAAGAAATGATCTGATTTTTATATCTTTGGGGGTTTTGAGTGAATTGGTATGGTTTATGAAATTAAGTGGATGAGTTGATTGAAATTAAGTTGAAAATCATGACTAAAAAAAAAGAGAAAGTGTGAAAATATGAAAAATTGTGAAATAGTTGACTTTTTGGCCTTTGAAAGTTGACTTTTGATTTAGGCATAATTTGAGAAAATGGTCTTCTGGAAACTTGTAGAGTACGTTAAGAGCTTTCTGTAGCCATAAAGTTTGCAATTTTTCGATATCGGGAGTGGAAGTTATGATCAGTCAAAGTTTATGTTTGAAAGGCTTGACTTTTATTATGGTTGAAACTTTGACTGAGAAATTAACCTAGTTAGAGGTTAATTGAGCTTTGATGTTCTTCATGAAAATTGAAGGGTTTGTTTTGATCTTTCTTTCTATATAAAGTATGGAATTTTTCGATCTCGAAAAAATAAGTTATGATTTTTACAAGTTTCTGTTAAGGTTTTACCATAAATATTAGAGGACAGAACCTTTGACCGGAAAACGGACTCCATTAGGAGTAGAATTAATTTTTGAGTTCTACATGGAAATTATAGAGCATTCTTTAAGCTTTCCATAGAGACTAAGTTTGTCAAAATTGGAATTCGGGAGTAAGAGTTATGAATTTTGGAAGTTTCGGATTTTTATGTGAAAAAAAAAAGAAAAAAGAAAAATGAAGTATCCCAGTCGCTAGGGCGACGCATCGCCCTAGCGATGGCGAGCGATCAGCTCACATCGCTAGGGCGACGCGTCGCCAGGGCGAGCGAGCTCTCGCCCCGCCCAAAATGCGGGCGTTCCACCCTCGCACGACGCCATTTTCCCTTGCGTGGTGCGACGTCGTTTTGGTTCTTTTGGTTATTTCCTTTCACAAATCCGACCTTTGTTAACTATTTTGCTCATATCTTTTCTGTCCGATATCCGATTGAGTTGATTCTTGCGGCGTTGGATTCCTAAGACAATTATCTACATCCTCATGGAAAATTATGAATTTTTGAGATTAAATTAATGGTGATTAATTTAATCAAAGTGAGTCAGGAAATTTTCCTAACATAGTTCAGTATTTTGTGAAATTCGGGATCTGTAGAGATCCGATTGAAGTGATTCTTAAGGCGAAATAAAGATAAGACAAGGGGCTACAAATCATATGAAGAAATGAAATGTCAATTTTGCCCCTAAGACCTTAGAATTATGAATGGAAGTTCGGATTAGGGTGTAATTTTTGGATTAGGAACATCTGAGAGTATTTTGAGCATAACTTTTGATCTGGGAATCGAAATGAGGCAATTCTTATTTTGAATTAAACTTGAGACATAAGGCTACAATTTTTATGAAGACATCGAGTTTCAAATCTGGGATTAAGAATGTAAATTTCTGGAAGGAAATAATCGTACATGGAAAATGTGTTAGAATATGGATATACCCGAACTGTTTTGCGCATAACTTTTGGTGTAGTGATCCGAATTGAGCGCGGTTAGTGGCGTTGGATTCGTATGATTGAGAGGAACATTTCTATAGAAGGAAGTTTGGACAAATTCCTTCAAATTAATAGTGCGAATCAGATCCGAAATTAATCATGGCATAAAGTAAAGTGTAAGGGCATTTTGGTCTTTTTAGTCATCATTTAATGACATGGCTTAAAACACATGGTGAGATGTCGTTTTAAACATTATAAGGCCACGATGTTGGCTGGAAAATGAGAATAAGGAGAAGAAGAAATAAGAAGAGGAAGAAGAGAGAAGGTTCGTCCGTGGAGGAAGAAGAGAAAGGAAAAAAATATTTCGAAATTTCTGGGTCTTAAAGCTTAGGTTTTGAGTTGTCTTCAAGGAAAAAGGAAGGAAAAAGGTGAAAGTTTGCGTCCATACCCAAGAAAATTTGAATTTGGAGAAGAAAAGAGGTCAGAGAAAAATTTAAGCTTTGAGTTTTTGATGAATTTTTGGTTGAGAAACAGGGAAAATGATATGGGTATGTGAGATATGAAGTCAATTTTGATGTATATGCTTTAGGTTGAGTTTAATTTTGGATGGAAATTAATTGAGATTTATGCCAAATTTCAAAAATTGGGATTTTTAGAAATTTATGACTTAGAATCATGGAAAGTATGATGAATTGGTGAAATATGATATCAATTATGAAGAATTTGTGAATTATGATATTGAATTTAGATAAATTGGTTTAGGCCAATTTTGAGATTTGGGGATTTTCGAAATTTGTGGTTCAGATATCTTGATATGAGTATGAATTGATGAATTATGACATCAATTTTGGAAATTAAGTTATTTATGAGATTGAATTTGAGTAAATTGGTTTAGGTCAAAGTTTGAATTTGGGGATTTTAGAAATTCTTGCTTTAGATAGCTTGGTAAAGCGATGAATTTGGGTTTCCTATAGTTATTTTTTGGAATTATGCAAATTATGATGTGGAATTTGGATATTATGGCTTAGGTCAATTTTAAATTGAAAGAAGGAAAGAAGCAAAGATCAAATTGATGATCGGGACGAGTTTTTGGCATCAATTCGAGATGGGTAGCATATTTATATTTTGATCTGTAAGTTCAATATGAATTTTCGAAAATTAAAGAAAGCAAAAATGTGAATTTTTGATAAATTATTGTTTTTGTAAATGTTTGAAATTATGATTTCCGAATGCTTTCTGAAAAATTATTATAAGCTTAAATTCATTGTTTTAAATGATTTGATAAATTGATAGAAATTTTCTGAAAATGCATTTGTTGTGTATGCATTGACAAACTATGCAAATTGTTGCATTGATTGATTGAATAAATTGAATTGTATGAAGTATTTGAATTGTGAGTTTGTGTTCGATGAAAAGCAAGATTTTTGAAAAGTGCCTTCGGGCAATCTGAAAGTTTCAGTATTGAATTATGTGTTATGTGGGTTTGGTCAGGTCCCTTTGGTGAGTCAGTGCACTGTCTCTATTCGTTATAGTCTTCGCCCGGTTGCCCGCTAGTGGCACGGAGCTCCGATTTCGAACTCCCTTCACGGCTACACTGGACCGCTATGTGGGAAAGTGTAGTGCGTCACGATTCGTTGCAGAGGACATTATGCGAGAATGTGCGACGCTCGCTTGGACCGAACAGACCATTCGATATGTTATGTGTTTTGATTTGTTACTGTGCTGCATTCATGTTTAAACAAAATTGAAGAAGAAAAAAAAGTGACTTTTGTTATGAAAAGCTCGAAAGAAAATTAAAAGGTTTGAGAAAACCGTTTTGAAAAGTTACAAAGTTGAAAAATTAGCCCTTTTGGCAAAAAGTTTATGAAAGAAATGATTTCTGCTTATTTGTCATTTTATAAATGTGTTATCCACGAGCTTTCGAGCTCACCTCCCATTTCATCCCCATCTCCAGGTTTCGAGCAGGAGATCGGATGAAAGAATGTGAAGACATTTGGTTCGTTTTTGCATCGTTTGCATTGTATTATAAATTGAGAGTTAGTAAATGGCTTGAATTGTCGTTAAGTGATTATGATGTATTTCAGAATGTATGAAGATTATGAATGAATGTATGAGAGTATGCAATTGTATATGAAATTGTGTATGAATTTGGAAATGAGATTGAGTTATGAGATCAGTATATTGTATTATAGTTATGAGAATGTTTTAGACTTAGGATTGCGATTGTTTCTGCTGAGATCCCGGATGGAGGGTCCGGTTGATTTTGATGATTGTATGATTGATTGGGCTTTTAGAAGTGTTGTTTTGAACACTTTGTAGGTTTGGGTTAGGATAAAAGCAGCCGTTATGCTGCCAAAATTGCGATAAAAATTGGGACAAAAATGTATTTTGGGACTTGTACGGATATATAAGGATATGAGCAAGTTTTGAGATTTGCATGAGAATGAATTTCCAAGAGTGGAAATTGTTTGTTTGATTTGAATGAGATTGCCTAAAGATGTAATAAATGAATATGAGAAAGAAAAAAAATATACCGAATTATGGGATAGTCTGAGTCTAAGGAATTCCAACGCGACGTTTTTCTCTGTTCTTTATTTCCGGATGTCGGATTTGTTTACGCTTGGCTCTGTAATTGAATTGCCTTATTATTTGTTACTATTGACTATTCCGGTTTGCTTCTTTTGATTTCTGATTCGCTTCCGTTTCGATTCTGGATTCGATTCGCATTTGCTTTGCTTCTGCTTGCTTTGTGATTCGAATTTGTTTTGTTTTTGGCTTCCGCATGTTGTTTCTGATTCAAAATTCCGATGCAAAATTTTCGTTTCCATTCGATTCTTTTTTTTCGTTCTGCTTTTTTGGTTGGGATCCGGTTTCCGGATCGGGTCCCAACATTTGTAGATACCAATCATAGGTACTTCTGTTATATTCCTATTACCCATTTCTAAAAAGATTTGCAGGCAAATCTTGTATATGTTTTGATATTTGTTATGTTATGATGTAAACTTACAGTCGACATGCTCGTTGAGTATCATATTCAATTAATGTTTTATGATATTTCAAGAGTTCATGTTATAATGTATTTTCCATCTCTTGATTGTCACAAATCATTTGGATGTAAATGTTAGACAACTATTGAAAGTAGTCACCATCTTGCATCATTATTTTTCCCACTAAGCTATATGCTTAGCATGATAGTTTTTCCTTCATGTAGGTCTTGATAATTAAGATTAAGGTTGGGACAACTACAATGGCCAAAGAAGGACGTATTCACTTTTGGAAGATTTTGCATTTAAGCTTTGAGTTGCGCTCATAAATATTATGAGAAAATTTGTAGTATGTGTAAATGGCTTGTAATAACCATAATGTATGATGTATTTTTTTTTAATGTATGGATTTGATATGTGCAAATTATGACCCATTTAAACCTTAGTGAAATATAAGATGTAATGTATATTTTCCTTATTTTCTAGGAGTTGTTGGCTTGTTTTGGTTTGTTTTGTGTGCCATCCATATATCCTCTTAAAGGTTATTGGGGTGTTACAAGCTCCCTTAATTTGATTTTTGTCCTTGCAGAGGTAGCCATTCTCATAATATAGTAATGAGATTTTATTATTATTTCTTCTCATTATGATAGAGATGAGAAAAAAAAATTGGCATTAGAACCCCCTTGCTTGAGCCAATTCACCCTAAATTTTTTCTTTAACATAAAGTTAAGCATAAAAAGTGATTAGGTACAACTATTAGTATTTGAAGGTAATTAGGCAGCCAGTAAAGGATTCACCACTCCTGATAGAAGGAGATAATACCCACAACCTCTTGTCGGGATCATTACTCAGGAGTCTTTGGTCAGAGCAATTATGTGTCATGAAGAGATTCTTCAATGACACATAGAGTAATGAGATCCTCAAGAGAAGAACTAACATCATTTTGACTAGATCTGATATAGTCAGTCTAGTAGGAGTTGACACATAGCCCATACTTCAAACCAAGCCGGGTATAGGATGGTGAAGGGATGAATTGCATGATAATTGACTATGGAAAGCTTCGTAAGTCAGATAATTAACTATTGAAGAGTTCGAGTGTTAACCAACTTACATTTCGGTAAATTGTGGCATTTTGAAACCCTTCATGATTTGCTTGGATTAAGAGTTAATTCAAGTGACCAAAATACTTGGGAACCTAAGGGTCCCATGCATAAAAGATTAGATGAAAAGTGACCGGCTTAATAATAGGTGGTACATAAGTCAGTTCTTCACTTATGTACATACAAATTTTCACCCAAAAACACACTCAATGGAGAGGCTAAGGGTCTAGAATAGTTTTAGAAGTTGAGAGGAGTGCTCTTGAGATTTATTCATGCAATTTTAAGTAATTGTTGCATGAGATTAATTGCATGTAACTTGGTTTTGATCTAACTCTCACTAGAGCATCTATTTGAACTCATATTGTTTGGTGCTCTAAATGCCCTTACACACTGATTTTTCTTCATCTTTGTATGCTCTCTTGAGGACAAGGAAGGTGTTTGGTGTTTGCTACAACCCAAAAAAGGAGAAGATTCAAGAAAGGAGGAGTATTTGCAAGGTACATATGTTGTAATTTCATGTTCTTATAATCTGTTTTATACATGCACATGGATTCTGGATTTTTTAGGGATGTCGTAGGGGTTGGAATTTTGATTCTGACACTTCTTATGCCTTGCCATATATGTGATGCATGGAACCATAGCTCTTCAAAAATGGTATCAGAGCTACTTATGCATGTATAAGATGATCTATTGAACATGTGCAAACTATTTGCTGAGTTATGAATGAAATGCATGTTGATTTAAAAAAAACTGCATAAATTATAGAAAAATGGTTTTTTTTTTAATTTCACAAAAATGTTTATAAGGTTTTATATTATATTTTTTCAAAGGAAAATGGAATTGAATGTCATTTTCTATTTTATTGCGAATTAATCTCCAGTTTATTCATATGTTGGTTTTTGGGAATTTCTGGAAAACAGAATGTATGTGCTGATTTTGAAATTTTTAATAATTCTAGAATTATTTTCTAATTTTATTTCACAGAAATGTTTATAAGGTGTTATATTATGCTTTAGTCAAAGGAAAATGCAATTTAATGTCATTTGCTATTTTATTATGATTTTAGTTTCATCCTAATGCATGTATGAAGTTCTGGGGAATTCTTGAAATTTGATGAACATACGCTTGTAAATTCCAAAATAATTTTATAAAAAATATTTTTACAAATTTTCTTCATGAACATGCACATATGATGTTGCCACATGTATGAGATATATGACACCTACTTTTGAATTGATTGATTATTTATTCTTGATTTTAGATGCATGCTAGTGGTGTTTGACAAGTGGTAGTGGACATACGATGTGTTGACTAATTCCACTTAGTTAATAAAGAAATCCTAGGAAGTAGATTTTGGATTTTTTTTTTAGGCACATTTAGAATGTGCATAAGATGGAAATTTTCCAAAATTAGTTAAAGTTGATTCAATTAATAGACCAAGTCAAAGTCAACATTGGTCAGCTTTTTGAAAGCTGATGGGGCCGACTTGTTTGATGACTTATGTGTATGTTTTTTGGTTATAAGACCTTTATGAGATAAGAAATGTATTATTTTGATGTTAGTAGTATGCTAAATGCATGTGTTTGAAATTAGGGTTTTGGAAAATTTCCAGACATTGAATCGCTTTAGTGTTTAGTAGGTTAACCCATTTATCTTGATAATTTTAGCCATTAAGATATTTTTTTTGGTTTGTGCCGAAATTATCTTGATAAATTTTAGATGACCTAGGGACGTTTTAGATGAATAATTGATGTTTAGGAATTTTGGAAACCTTAGGGATTCATTTAGAATTAATCCAAGTAGAGCATAGCATTTCTAGTGTGACTAAAAAAAGGCATGTGTACTAGAATTAAATTGTTTAACTTGGACATCAAAATAATTGAATTTTAAGGTTCCTAATTGAATCACATTCATAATTCAAATTAACCAAGACTAACACTAATACCTGATTTAGTCTAAGAGTTGAATCGAATCACGAACTTTAGATGCATAGTCAAGTCAACCTAAATTAAACCTCCTTTGTGTGTTACATGCATTAGATGTATTTTAACGATAGTTATGGACATTGGCCTAATTTAATTGAGTTGTCCATAATATGAATATATATATATGTGATATATATCACACACACACACACACACACACACACACACACACACACACACACACATATATATATATATATAATACCATCCAAGTATTGATGAGACCTATGAATAAACTCTTTGACCAAAATATTAGAACTTACACGTTCCATTGATATGGCAAAGACCATAATTCTATTAGTGTTGGGTTATTGGGCAAACCCAAGGCTACTAAATGAATATGTTTAAACCATGAAAGATTTTCGGATTAATAGGTTAGTCATAACTAGAAGCGTTGATTTGTTGGGCAAACCCAAGGTTAATGTGAATAGAGGGGAAGTTGGGTAGTATACATGGGATGTATACGCATCAGGAGTTGATAACCCAATGAGTGTGCTAAATCAACAATTGATGGCATAAGTCGATAGTTGCATAACTGAATGCAATGGGTATGAATGATGCCTACCGATTGATCTAAGGTGGCTTGTTGGGCAAACCTAAGGTCATTCTTAGTGATATTGGATATTGACCTATTAGGAAAATTATAATTTTTTTTGAATTCGTAGTGAGGGCTATAGATTTGGATAAAATAGTGGGACCTATAATGCATATGATTAAAGTCATTATCGATATGTATTTATGTACATTTTAACGATTTCTCTCATTCTTTTAGGTTATTGAATTGCCATGATGTCTTCGTCCAATGTGAACTTACACTCTCTAATTGACTCCAACAAACTCATAGGACCAATCTTCTTAGATTGGCTATGGAATTTGAGAATTATTCTCAAATCTTAGCAACTAGGATATGTCTTAGATGAGCCATTTCTGATCCCCTACTACTGATGCCTCTGATGAGGATCAGAAATCTTATAAGATGCTACTAGATGATAGTGAGTTGGCTAGCTGTATTATATTGGCCTTTATGTCACCAGAATTGCAAAAGTAGCATGAGACTGTGGATGCTTATACCATAGTCTACCATCTAAGAGAACTGTTTGATGAGTGAGCTCGGTCTGAAAGGTTTGAGGCCTTGAGGTTGCTCTTTCGCTCTAAGATGGTTGAGGGATCATCTCTAGTGTAGTATGCGCTAAAGATGAATGGTTACATTTAGAGGTTAGCTAGTTTGGGTTTCATAATGGATCATGAATTAAGTATAAACCTAATTCTAACTAGTTTGATCGATGGTTATTCATAGTTTGTGCTTAACTATTGGATGAACCAAATATCCACTTCGATACCTGAGATGATTAATCTACTTAAAACAACTGAGCAAATTGTCAAGAAAGAAGGTAAGGCTATGATGTCGGTGGACTCTACTTCTGGTTCTCGCAAGAGGAACTAAAATAGGAAGAAAAAGTCCAAGAAGTTAGTGGGAGGTGTAGCCAAGAAAAATACAAAGGAGAAAACACCAAAGGGAATTTGCTTTCATTGCAACAAGGAAGGGCATTGGAAGAGGAATTGTAAAACCTATATAGAGTCACTGAAGCAGAAGAAGGCATTAGATGCTCCACTTTCTACTTTAGGACTATTATTTGTCATTGAGGTTAATGCTATTTCTGATCATAATATTTGGGTATTAGATACCGGATGTGGCCAATGTTTTTAGAGAGATAGCACAATGTGTGTTGGGATTTATTCCTTCAAGAATCACTTCATTTGGAGGTTGGATAAAGGAAATCAAACAAGGTTCCGTCCTCAATCATATTGAACCTATTTTGGGACAAATGGCATAACTTGCTCTAGGGATATCAGATCAAGGTTATTCTTGAAGGGTTCAAAAGAGAACTTCAATATCTACATCTTTCATGAAGACATTGAAGTGAGATTTTGTCATCTAAAGGATCAGAATTGCACCAGAAGATACAAGATGAACAATGATCAGAAGAAGGTTATGAATAGTACACAGAAGATATCTCGCAATTGGCATAGCTTTCTCTAAAGACATCGGATTAAGGTGTTCTTTGGATAGTCAGAAATAAGACTTCAAGATCTACAACTTTTATGCAGACCTTGAAGACAAATTCGATCGTCTACAGGTTCAAAAATGGGACCAGACGATAGGATTAGATGAATAATGCACCAGACGATATGACGTCACCACTAGACGATATGACATCACCAAATGATACGTCATCACCAGACGAAGCGTCCTCACCAAACAATTTGTCTTCACCATATGATACATCCCCACTAAACAAAGCGTCCTAACCAGATGATACGTCCTTACTAGACGAAGCATCCTCACTAGACGAAACATCATCACCAGACGATATGTCATCACCAGATGACACGTCATCACCAAACGACACGTCATCACTAGACAATACATCTTCACTAGATAATACGTCCTCACCAGATGATGCGTCTTCACCAAAAGACACGTCATCACCAGACGATATGTTCTATACTCCTGAGCATCTCCACTTATAAGGACCATAACTTTTGACTCCGATATCTAAAAATTTCATACTTTATAGTGTTGGAAAGATAGAAATACAAGCTACAACGTACATAAAGACAACTTGTCAAAATTCGTCCTAGATCAATCCAAATTTTGCCCTCAAATTAGAATACAAATTTTTCCCTTATGGAAGAGTTGAAATTTTGCACTATGCAAACTTGGAATATTCTGAGCTTAACCATTCAACTACCAAATTGACTTCATTAAACTCTCAAAACTCAACTCATTTTTCTCACCACCTTCAACTACATCTGATCAGTCATAATTCCTATCTTCCTTCCCGTAATGTCTCACTTGTGCATCAACGATTTATGTTCTAAAATCATCAACTAAAGTTGATTTCTTCTTCACGTATATCTAATTTCAACTCACGTCATCCATGCACCATTCACATTTCATTAACATCAAAAGAATACAGTTTTACAAATCTTTAATGGCATTCCAAGCCACATTACATCATCGTTTCAAAATCTCAAATTACAAAAGATCCTTGAACAAACAAACTTCTTGCTTTCCCAAAATCAACTCAAACTACAAAATAAGCAAATTTGGAGAAATGCCCTTAGGCTCTTGATCACTTGGTCTCTTAGCTATCACCTTAAGATGGGATAAAAGGGAGGTGAGCTTGAAAGCTCGTGGGTAACAAGTTTATAAAAAAGAATAAGCAAAATCATTGAAATATTTCTTGTCTTATAAAAATCATAGTAAATTTATAAAACGCTTTATTCTCAAATTCTCAGTCAATTTCACGATCTTTTTGCTTAAAACTTATAGTTAAAAAATTTCTACACCTAAACATAGCAAAGTATATTTAACCATCAATGTAGAACACTCAAGTTATGCAACAAACTTGACAATTCAATGATGCAATACACAATCAAATGATTTTAGGGTTCTATGTAAACAAAATGGAGAAACTGAAGTTTACCCCATGTGTTGGGCCCGGGTCCCAGATCCCCATTCCCGAGGTGGCCCCTCGGGTCGCGCCGGCGACGGGTGCTCAAATACCTTCGGACTCGATCTCAACTTCCATACATATACACAATTTGATTCACACATATACTTATACCTGCCATTTCACACACATCATAGCACAATTAAACACCCCAAACATTAAGGGGCTTCATGTCATTACAGCCTGTGGGAAATTCAACAATAGTCTCAACCATTCATAATACAAAATAAAATGTAAATCCAAAATACATGAGTATGCTCCATGATGATATGCTGGCGGCTAACCAAAATACTAACTTAATACAAGGCTCCTAACTAGCTTGAAATTTCCGATACCTTGCAAGGTCGACAATCGTCTCGATCTGCACCTGAGGAGGGGAGAGTAATGGGGTGAGTTGCGAAGCTCAGTGGCATATACGTTTATAGCCATTGGCAACGAGCCACACAATCAAGCAATATGCATATACATATAGCAAGTCATCAATCTATCACATTTCAATCATCACAAAATAGTTCATATGAGTGTACAATAGAACACTTTAACATGTGTCATGCTCATCAATTCAATCATGTATACACAAACAACTGGGACGAGAGTTCCGTAAACGATCCGGATAAACCGAAGTTAAATCTGTAAACTATCCGAGTCTGATTTCTCAAGGATCTCGTGGCCTCAAGCGGACAGCCGGGAGAAGGCTTTATGTTAACGTGCACGTGACTCCATCCGTAACTCTCTTACCCAAACAAAACACATAATCCATTCGTTTCATGTTCAAAGCATTTTATCAAAGCTTTCATTCTTTCCATTCTTGCAAAATGCCATAAGGCCGATCAAAGCCATGCATAATCATAGTCATAAGGCAAGTTCGATATTTCTCATATAATTTAACACAAACAATGTCACATAATGCAAGCCAGTATACACAAGGCAATTTGCCCATACACACAATAACCATAAACATATTACCCACCTAATATCGCTCGAGTATCCGACTCACTGGTGTCCTTCCTCTTGCAATTGGGGCTTGGTTTCCTATAATAAACCAAGTTCTCATTCAATCAATATCCATAGGAAATATTCAAAGCTTTACAAACAAACGTAAAGCACTAAAATTCTCCATCAGACTTCCATCTAAATTCCTGAACCCTTAAAGGCTGATTCCGAACTTCCTTTCTTCATACAACTTGTAGCCCTTTATTTCTAGATCACAACGAATCCAAAATCACCTCATTTGGACATCTATAGCAAAAGATATACCCAAAATACCAAACTTCATCTTTGCTAGAATCAGGGCGCTCGTCGCGACGTAGGGACGTTCACCGCGACGAAGACTTCGCTCGTCGCGACGAAAGCCACACTTGTTGTGGCGAACAGCCCGCGCTCGCCGTGACGTGCACACAAGTGTGCGCCGAGGCGAAGACCATGCCTTCGCACGTCACGGCGAATAAACATTAATTCGTCGCGACGTTGTTTCCCTTTCTCGCATGCCGCGGCATGTTCATACGCACATCGCGACGTGCGGGTCTGGAGAACGACTCCGAAACCCGATTTCTAGCATTTTCTCACTTCAATCCTTTCCCTAACTCAAGTGCATCACATCTAAACTTTAGATCATGCCTTAAACTATATTTCTAACTCAATCAAACCTCAAAATCAGTCACAAATGTATCAATCCACAAAATCCAACAATTTTTGCTTTACAAACCCTAAAACCTTCGATTCTGCTACATTCAACATTCTCTAGGTTTAAATCTAACCATAACAAGATTAAACCAAGCACAACTTACCCGAAAATGGTTCGAAACTGTCGGAAATCTCTTGAAATCGTAAACTCTCTTTTCTTCTCTTCTCCCTCTCCCACAACTCTTCTTCATCTTCTTCTCTTTTTCTTTTCTCTCCTTCTATTTTCTCTCTTTTCTAATTCTTTCTAACTCTTAAGCCTAAGTCAAATACCATTACACCCTTCTTAACAAAGCTCTTACCTATCCAACCTAAGTCATCTTCCTAAAATGCCCTCACACATATTATCCTTTTAAATTCTCACTTAACCCTAATTTAAACCTTAATCATCCAATAATCCTCTCAATTTAACCAAACTAAGGCATCATCGCATAATTACCACAACTCATGCTTAATGAAATCATAAAAAAATTCGGGGTCTAACATTTCTCCCCCTCTTAAAAGAAATTTCGTCCTCGAAATTATTACCTGAATCATCGAAGAGATGCGGATACTTCTTCTGCATGGCTTCCAAAGGTTCCTACATAGCCTCCTCTATCGAATGATTCCTCTACAAGACTTTGACTAACTGAACCGTCTTGTTCCTAAGGACTTTTTCCTTGGTATCCAAAATCTCCACTAGAAGCTCTTCATAACTCAGATCACCCCGCAACTGAACCTCACTAGTCTGAATGATATGAGAAGGATCCGATCTATACCTTCTCAACATAGACACATGGAAAACATCATGAATCTGAGCCAATTTTGGAGGTAATGCCAATCTGTAGGCGAGTGGTCCAAGCCTCTCAAGGATTTCATAAGGACCCACATACTTCGGACTCAACTTACGCTTCTTGCCGAACCTCAATACTCCTTTCCAAGGAGACGTCTTAAGGAACACTTTCTCACTGACTTCATACTCCATCTCCTTTCGGTGCGCATCAACATAGCTCTTTATCCTATCCTGTGCTGCCTTAAGTCACTGCTTAACCAGATTGACTTTCTCAACCGTCATCTGAATCAATTCTGGTCCTACCAGTCTCCGCTCTCCTTCTTCATCCCAACAAATCGGAGTCCTACACCTCTGCCCATACAAAGCATCATATGGAGCCATCTGAATGCTCGAATGGTACGAATTGTTATAAGCGAATTCGACCAATGGCAAATGCTCATCCCAAGCTCCTCGAAAATCTATCACACAAGCCCGAAGCATCCCCTCAAGGGTCCGAATAGTCCTCTCAGATTGACCATCCGTCTGAGGGTGAAAAGTCGTACTAAAATTCAGCTTCGTGCCCAAAGCTTCCTGCAAACTACCCCAAAATCTCGAAGTAAACCGGAGGTCCCTATCAGACACAATCAAATCCGAAATCCCATGTGATCGGCGGCTTATCGTTCAATTTAAGAATTGATCCTTGGAAACCGGTCAAATAAAATTTATACCAAGGATTGCAATACAAGATGCAACCTCGGGTCGACTCTCAAGGAACCAATGCACCAATTGATCCTAGACTAGCCTAATGTTTGAATTATGCATACAATGAAAGCAATAAAAGGGGGTTTTGATTGATTAATCTAAAATTAAACTAAACTAAAGCAAAGGTAAATATTTTTGGAATTTTGAAAAGATAAGGCAATTTAAATTAAATGAGACTGAAAACTATTAATTAAAACTCTCCTGAAAATGTGGCTCGGTCATCATCACTCAAAATAAATATCGGGGTTTAAAATCCACTAAGTTTCGAAAACACAACCTTAACAACTCGTTAAGTCCAAGATTTAATTGATCAACTCGATAAATTAAAGCTTGTTAAAACCCTTAGTGTATGGCATGAAAAGATTTATACAATAAGTTAACCAGATAAAACACAATCAATTCAATCAAACACAACTAGGTAGATTAAATTAACTCATGCAAATCTGTTTAACATACATGAAACTTCATGTATTTCAGAACAATATCCAACACAAACTAATCCACACCATAAATCAAAGTTTTACATCCAATTAAACTATAGCCGGATTCAATCCATCATATATCGCAATCTCCAACTCGGAGGTTTTACAAAACATGACAAAAATCTAAAACTATGGTTGATTACCCCTTGAAGCTCATGGAACTCCGACCTTCGCTACATTTTGGGAGAATACCGATTTAGCCGCCATGACTCTACCAACTCCATCACTTCTTTGGAGAATCACCGATACTCATGATCGCATTTACTAATCGTTGAAAATGAAGACATCGAACGTTGTCGTGGCTGAACTCAGAATACGTAATGAAAACCTATTAGAAGCGAAAATAGAAAAGAATGAAAGAAACTGGAGAAGAACGAAGAAAAGGGAGGAAAAGAAAACTCAGGCGTCATAGTCCTTTTTGCCCTAAATGGCAAGTTTTATAGGATACGTGCGGGCGGGCCGAATAAAGGATACTTTTCCAAATATAGGCGGGTTACCGACATTCGCCATGGCGAATGGTTGTAGTTATTCATGGCGAAGTCCGGATGGTCACTTGTCGCAGTAAGTAATTACATTTAATTTATTCACCGCGCGAATGGAGGTTTGGGTTCGCCTCAATAATCTCGCAAGATGTTGACTTCTTGAATGTTGACTCCTTTGGTCCTACAAAATACAACCCATTTGCAGTATCAATTGTCCCAATAAAATTATGCGAATTAATGACAAATGACAACAAAATACCGACAATGTGCAATTTATCAAAACTCGAATGCGGGACCAAAATAAGCATAAAAATCATAGATCAGAGTCAACATATGCATAATTACTAGAGAAAACGGCCTAATTTATAGTATAAATTTGGTCCAATCAAATTCCCCACACTTAAACCTTTGTACTCTGAACAAAGCTTATAAGAGTCAAAAGGTACAAGAGTAAAAGAAAATTCTGCCCCATGCTCAAACAACAACCAAAATTGACTCAATCCACTTTATCGTAATTCTAACGCAGCAAATTGAAAGAGTGCTAATAAAACAAACATTGAAAGAATTTAAGCACAAGAGATTGAACAACGGAGAATCACTCGGGATATGGTGTTTACGCCAACTCACTTGTATAGTAGGGATATTTTCTCTCAATCTACTTAATACATCTCCTACCATAAAGCTTGTATCAATTTTATTTCTCCACTACAAGGACTATCAATTTGAAGATTAAGAGGTCTTTAAGGGTTGTAATGAGCGGAAGGCTAAATGAATGGATGATGTGAGAAAAGAAAATATGAGCATGGCATAAAATGAGGGATCGATGTCGATAATCTATAATCAAACTAGACCTCTACTAAACTAAATTTTGATTGATTTTTTTTGAGATACTAATCCCATTTTGGATTCAATACACATTATTATCCTTTTTGGAATAAACAAGACTAACTTTTTTTTCACTAAAATAGAACAAACCGACTATTGACGTCATCTGAAAATAATGCATGCAAATGCTCATAAAGAAGAAGGCTCAAAGGGCTAGCAGAGGAACGGTGTTTAGGGGTTGGTGTTTGGAGAAAGTATGAAAGAAAGAACGCCTATCATATCCACAAAATCTAGTCCATCAAGCTTTGAGTAAAACCCACACAAGTTCTAGAGAAGCATGAACCAAGTGATGCACACACAAAATATGTAAGAAAAATCTTTGGCTCGAATATCCTTCCAACAAGGTTTTGTCTCAATGATCAATCTCAAAACTTAAAACTTAAAATGCTACCTTGTTAGCATGCTCCCATTTACTTTGTTTTGAAAACTTCAAAAGTTAAAATTTTGCCAAAACCAATTATCGTCAAGAATGGAGAGCATTTTCACAAAACTCAAGTATCGTTTGAAACTTATAAGGGCTTTGCATGCAAGGGCACAAAAGAACGAAAGCAGAAAATGTTTGATCGAGTCCAAATTTATCAAGAAAAGCAACGGCCCACAAAATTATGCACAAGTTTTAATAGGTGTACAATGCAAAATATAAAGGAACGACTTCCACACTTAAACATGGCATTGTCCACAATGACAAAAGTAGCAAAGGCACAGAGGAAACGAAACAAAATAGACAAAACAGAAATGTGGATATAGCATTAAGCTCAAAATGTAATGTACAAAAGAGGATCCAGAGAACCAACTAAAAAAATACAACGAAGAAAAGAAAATACAGGAAAACAACAACAAAAGAAAATAAACAGCCTGCACTACGTGGCAGATCACACCAAGCAAGCAGCATAGAAGAGCTAGAACATTTGAAGAAGCGGTGCTCGAGGCAAAATAGGCAGCCCGAGGTGGGCCGCAATCATAGTGAGCAGGAATGCGTGGCGGCCACCGAGTCTCGAAGAAGTGAACCGGCCTGAAGTCAAGGACTTCCTCACGCAGCAGAGCCACCTCAAGGAGCGGGGAACAGAGGGCTGGAGGGTTGACGAGGCAAAGCCTCGGGGAAACAGGAAGGACGGAGAAGGGCTCTAGGTGAGGGTGGGAAGAAGATGTCAAGCAGGTTCAGGCAGGGAGGTGGGGTGGAATGGCACGGGCTGACCTAAACGGACATAGACAAATGGAGAGGCAAAGCGAAAAGGTGAGATCGGCGGATGTTCCGGACTCGATAGTCCTAATGATCGGAAATGAGATGGGGAAAAGGAGTTTGTGTTTAGGTTGGTGGAGAAAACACACGGCAAAGGGCAGCGGAAATAGCAGGGCTAGGTCTACAGGACGGCCACCATCGCCAGTAGATATATAGGGCCCGCTTTGGGGATGTTAGAAAGATGGAGGGTCGGCATAATATTGTTACATATAAAATGTAACCAGGACGAGGTTCAGAAGGAGGGTGGTCCGACGGATGTACCGCTGAGAACCACGGGTTGAAGCCATCGAGACCTCAGAAGGCAGAGAGTACCAATGACTTCCTCCCATGGGTAATCACGGAGGAGGTCGTAATATTGGCAATGAGGGACGACGGAAAGATGGTAATGCTCACGGATAATTACTAAGTGAAAACATCGAATGGAAACACCCGGAAATTAATTCCAGTAGTGTGGGAGAAGCGAGCATATGAATAGTATTGGCGGACAAATGTGAGGTTGCCAATAGAATTAGGTTGAAGCAAGGCCGCCTAAGTCTAATTGAAAAAGTCGACGGACAAAAGGGTTTGTTGCGGGGTTAGAGGAAATGGTTTTCCTTAAGTATATCTTGACCGGCAACACGAGTTGCCGGTGATCGCACTCGTGGATCTACCGGACGAGAGGGAAAACGGAAGGTTGCGAGAAGGGAAATGGTGTGATCGGAGGAAGAAGAGGATGGTCACGCCTCCGCCTCAGAGGCTTGTTTCATTCTAGGTATAATCTTGCACACACAAACGTTAGAATGTGCATTAAACTAAGAAAATTACACGTAATCAAAGTCTTCACCATTCGCCGCAATGAACAGGAGCATTCACGCGGCTAGAGGAGACTTCGCCATTCGCCGCAATGAATCGGGCATCTTCGTCATTGCGGCTAGAAGAACATTCTTCGCAATAACCGACACCTACGCTTGCATGGCTAATGGCGATTCTCGAATAAATATGGCGTAACAATGTCATTGCTTGCCTCAAATCTAACGAATAACAACGAAAATGGACAAGAGGAGGAATAGGAACACTTACGGAAGGGTTAAAACGCAGTTGGAAGGAGATTGAGGAGATTGGGAGCTTCAAACAACAGAGGGCACAGAGAGGAGCGACGGCGAGGCAACAAGGTGGCAGCGAAATGAGGAGGAAGGAGAAAGAAAAGAAGAAGAAGAAGAAGACGCGGAGACTAAAGGACGCGAGAGGAAAGATAGAATGGCCCCCTGACAAAAGAGATGTCCAACGGTCCGTAGGGCGAGATGTCCTTATTCGCCATGACGAAGCGATCCCAACCGCAATAACAAGTAGTAAAACTTAGATTAGCCGCAATGAAAGTAGATGTCACATGCGTAACTACCCGTAATGCATCACAATGTCTAAGGATCCTACTCGGTTTGCACAATCATTCAATTAATCATCCCACATATCAAACATTCTCACAATCTAATCATGCTTTATTAGGAAGAACACAGAGCTAACAAAGGGAAACACTTTATTCAAACGGAAAGGGAAATCCTACCTAACTACAAATTTAAACCCATCGGTTGGGTCTCTCCCCACACTTAATCAACACATTCATGCAACACAACATATCAAATCAAATCAAAGAACGGCACAAATATATATCGAAAAGGCGGGAAGAGAAACACCGGTGCTCACGGTGGATCTTGTAGCTCTGGGTGACGGGCAATCGATATCTAAGCTCCATGTCAACAAATTGGGTCTTGGGCAGCCCATGTCCATTCCCTATATCCGAATAGGCACCGCACTATCATCAAAATAATCTTCTCCAAGAGAGTGTCAGAGGATGGGTCACAGTGTGGCGAAATCAACACATGCATCATCCACAAGCACATCACATATTCACCCCAAGCAAGGAGTAATCCTCGTTAGGTGCTTCATACCTTCATACATGTTGAAGCTAACGGTTGATCATCAACCTCCATGGTGATCTTTCCTTCCTTCATATTAATCATTGTGCTCGCAATTCGCAGAAGGGTCGCCCAAGGATCGTAGAAGTGTCCCGCACCACTTCGAGGTCATGTCCAACACGTAAAAATCGGCAGAAACACTAAACCTTTCACTTGACCAAGATGTCCTCGATGATTCCCATCGGATGTCGGAATGATCTATCACCAACCGTAAGACTACCAAGTAGGCTTTATGCTCTAACGCCTGTGGCTTCATAGATGATTTGGCATTACGTTAATCGCCGCTCCCAAATCCAATAATGCTCTCCCAATTGTTACCTTTCCTATAACACAAGGAATGGTAAACGAGCCTGGATCTTGGCACTTTATCGATTTGGGGCTTAAATAAAGCCGACACATTTGAACTCACCGACACGCTCATTAGGCCTAAATTTTGCTTGTTTGTGCACAAATCCTTCGTGTACTTGACGAAGCCAGACTTTCTTAATCAAATCCAGCAGGGCACGTTGACTTCAACCTTCCCAAACAGTCAATGATTTCTTTTTCGTGTTCGAGCTCATTGACTCTCTTGCTCATCGACACGAGTTCAAAAAGGAGGTCCTTAAGTTGACTTCCTTCATCGGCTGGTTCATTTTCGCCGATTTATCCTTATCGCCTCTTCTTCCGAAATGCTCGATGATTGCTCTTTATCCTCAATTGTTGATTGCTTCTTGTTCCTCAACAATTCTTCTTCGCGATCACTGATCGCGACAGCTTGCTTCTCTCTCACTGAGGCGCTTCTTCAACCTCAATTTCGGTGCATTCTTCTTCTTCAGAATGTCGAATGCGTTTCTTTCCACTCCTCAACTCAATTGCATTTAAACTCTTGGGTTTATTACCGTGTTGGAGGAATGGATCCATCGCTCGAGCTTGGTTGTCACTCAAATTATTAGACAATTGGGTGACATAGGCGTTCATGTTCTCGGCCTTGGTCTCCCATTGCTCCATGCATTTCCAAGGCACTAAAGCGGCAACATTCTTAGCAGAGTCCCGTTGGATGAGGTTCATGATGGTCGATTGGACCAAATTTATATTATAAATTAGCCCGCTTTCTTTAGTAATTATGCATTTGTTGACTCGATTTATGATTTTATGCTTATTTTGGTCCCCTTTATTGATTTTTGATAAATTGCACATTGTTAGTATTTTGTTGTCATTTGTCATTAAATTTGCATAATTTTATTGGGACAATTGATACCGCGAATGGGTTGTATTTTGTAGACCAAAGGAGTCAACATTCAACAAGTCAACATGTCGCGAGATTCACGGGCTTAACTAAACTTCCATTCGCCGAGGCTAATTAATGGTATTTAATTCTTTCACCGGCGAAGTGACTATTCAACGTTCACGCAATTAACGAAGCCATTAGCCGCAATAAAGTCGGATAATCCGCCTATATTTGGCAAAAGTTCCTTCGTTCGACCCTACCGCACGCATCCCTATAAAACTTTGCCATTTAGAGCAAAAAGCAGACTACCGCATGAGTTTTCTTCTTCTTTCCTTCGCTTCTAATAGTTTTCGTCGTTTGTTTTGCGATTCGCCGCTTCAAACCGGACGACGCCAGCCTCATTCATCTCTTCCATCGCTTTCATCTCTGCTCGCTCGCTCGTTGGAAACATAAACCGAGGTGATCCTTCAAATAAGATTTCATCCGTACCATGGTCGCTAAGTGTACTATCTTCTAAATGTAGCAATGGTTGGAGTTCCGTGAGCTAAACAAGGGTAATCGATTATAGTTAAGATTTGATTTGTATTTGCAATGATCCGAGTTGGTATTTTGCAAGGTATTTCGATTGAATCTTGCTATAGTTTAGTAGGATGTTAACTATGATCTATGGTTTGGATCGATTTACTGAAGTTTGTGCCAAATACATGAAGTCTCATGTATGTTAAACAGATTTGCATGAGTTGATTTAATCTACCTAGTTGTGTTTGGTTAAATTAATTTTGTGTTTATTTGATTAACCTGTTGCATTAATCATTCCATAGCATACACTAAGGTTTTTAACGAATTTTAATTAATCGAGTTGATTAATTAATTTTTGGACTTAACGAGTTGTTAAGGTTTAGCTTTCGAAATTTAGTGGATTTCAAACCTCGATATTATTTTGAACGATGATGACCCGAGCTACATTTTCAGGAGAGTTTTAGTAAGTTGATTTCAAACTTGTTTAATTTCAATCGTTTAGTTTTCTAAAATCCCAAAACATTTATTCTTACTTTGGCTTAGTTTAATTTTAGTTAATCAAATCAAAACCCCTTTTATTGCTTTAATTGCATGCATCATTCAAACATTAGGCTAGTCAGATCGTTAGTACTTTCGTTCCTTAAGAGTCGACCGAGGTTGCATCCTCGTATTGCAATCCTTGGTATAAATTTTATTTGACCGGTTTCGAGGATCAATTTTAATATTGAACGATAAGTCGACGATCAAATTGGCGCCGCTGTCGGGAATCAAATTAATTGGTTCTTTAGGTTAGCAGTGTTTGTTTTGATTTTAATTTTGTTGTTTGCATTTTATTTGCATTGCATAATTTCATTCTTAATTTCGCTCGCTTAAGTGTTTTAGTGTTAATTCATTTGTGATTTCATTACGCTTTGTTCTAAGTGTTTAGTCCGATTGTTTTTGTTTATTGTGCTTAATTTTAGTTAATTTCGTTTGCTTTTGTGGTTCAGGCTTCTTCGGCCGTGACGAGTTCATTGTTCGTCACAACGAAGTTCATCGATCCGCAGCCGAAGTTCATATATTCGCCGCAACGAAGTTACAATTTTACTCGATTCACGCAAGAAGTTCTTACACGCTAAAATAACCCGAGTGAATTGAAGCCTTGCTATCCATTGTCGCTTTAGTGAGCTATCTTAGGTGAACTTCTCTTGTGCATGCCCGTAGACTTAGGCTAGTTCATTTTCAACCTGAAATTGAGCTATACTTAGACAACTTAGGAAAAATAAGAGAGAGCAAGAAAGACTTAGCACACTAGATCGACTAGAATCGAGATGGTGAACAACAAGAATATCCCGGCCACCCACCCGAAATGGAGATCACGGTCTTAACGGTGACCAGAACGCGTAGATGACAACAATGCGAACATTAGACGAGAACAATCCGCGGTTACAACTTCGACGTAAACTACGATCCTTTCATCGTCATCGCCCTAACTTCGACGCCAATTTGAAGTTAAAGGTTTATTGATCAACTCTCTCCCCAAATTTCACGGTTTGAGAGGACCCTACATGCATCTTCAAGCCCTTACCATGATTTGTCGAGTATGAAGCCCGTAGGAGCACATCCGACCAGTGTGTGGAAGGTATTCCACTTGTCGTTAGAAGGAAAGGCCCGGAGTGGTACATGAGCCTCCCAAGGCATGTCGCAAATGCCTATCACAGTTGGGCCAACTTATGAAAATTTTTTGGAAAAGTATTTTCCAGCTTCTAGGACATCGTCGATGAGAAAGGAGATATATTCGCCAAACAAGATTGTGGACGAGTCCTCAGATGATTTTGGAGCAGATTCCAAGATCTGTTGTCTAGGTGCCCCATCATCGGATCCCCGATGAACAATTGGTTCAATATTTTTATGATGGGGTGAAGAATCAAGAGAAAGGAATGTTGGATCTTTGCGTCGGGAGGTTCGTTGATTGACCTCACCGCACTGTAAGCTTGGGCCCCGATTAAGAGAATGGCCTGAATCATCAAAGATATAGGTCCGTGATTCCGTGAACGTGAATGAAGTGGGAGCCATGTCGGCTCAAACTAAGAGGATGGAGAGCACAGGAATCGAAGGTAGATTCCTTTGAACATCGGATAACTTCCCGTTATCCTCGATCACTGGTGAACTTAAGAATTTGAATGTGCATCGCCCATCACCTTCCATCGAATCGTCGCACCCGGTTGTGATAGTTAATGGGTCGTTGATGCACATTTCAAGTGTTCGCCCGGCAGATATGAAGAAGTCTCAAAGAATGTATCAAGGTAGACAGGATCGAAAATGGGACCCAGATTCCAACACGTATAATGAGGGATGGAGATCCCACCCAAATTTTAGTTGGAGGAATAACGGAAAGAGCACCAAACCGATTTCAAAGAAGGGAGTGAAGTGGTCAATCTACAAACCAGTTCGGGATCAACAAGCGTTGACGCGGCAACAACCGCCGCCACCAAAGAAGGACACCAACCAATCGCTGCATAGTATGATGACGTTGATGAAAGAGGAACGAACTTCGACAAAGAACTCAATTCAACGCCATCGCAAACCTCATCCAACAGACTCCGCTAAGAATGCTGCCCTGCTTTAGCGCCTTGGAAAATGCATGGATCAATGGGAGACCAAGGCCGAGAACTCGAACTCGTATGTCACCAATTGTCTAATAATTTGAGTGACAATCGTTAGAGCAGCGGATCCATTCCCTCCAACACGGTCATTAACCCTAAGAGTTTAAATGCAATTGAGTGAGGAGGAAAGAAAGTGCATTTCGACATTCTCAAGAAGAAGAATGCATCAAGAAATTGAGGTTGAAGAAGCGCCTCAGTGAGAGAGAAGCAAGTTGTGCGATCAGAGAGTGGTCGCGAAGAGGAATTGTTGAGGAACAAGAAGCAATCAACAATTCGAGGATAAAGAGCAATCATCGAGCATATTAGGAAGAAGAAGCGATAAGGATAAATCGAGCGAAATGAACCACCAAGAAGGAAGTCGACTTAAAGGACCTCCTTTTCCGAACTCATATCTGATGAGCAAGAAGGTCAATGAGCTAAAACATGAAAAGGAAATTATTGACCTGTTTGGGAAGGTTGAAGTCAATGTGCCCCTGCTGGATTTGATTAAGAAAGTGCCGCCCACGCTAAGTACTCAAGGACTTGTGCGTAACAATGTTTAAATTTTAGGCCTAATGAACGTGTCCAGGTGAGTTCGAATGTGTCGGCTTTATTCAAGCCCCAAATTCCGGTCAAGTACCAGGATCCAGGCTCATTTACCATTCCTTGTGTTATAGGAAAGGTAACAATTGGGAGAGCATTATTGGATTTGGGGGCGGCAATTAACGTCATGCCGAAATCTGTTTATGAAGCCCTAGGCGTTAAAAGCATAAAACTTACCACGGTAGTTTTACAGTTGGCTGATAGATCCTTCCGCCATCCAGTGGGAATTATTGAGGACATCTTAGTTCAGGTTAAAGGATTAGTGTTTCTGCAGATTTCTATGTTCTAGATATGTCTTCGAAGTTGTGTAGGACACTTCTTTGATTCTTGTCAATCTTCCTTCCTTGGACGGTGGTACAAATATCAATATGATGGAAGGAAGATCACCGTGGAGGTAGGTGATCGATCCATAAGCTTCAGCATGTCTGAAGCCATGAAACACCCACATGAGGATTACTCACTCCTTGGAGTTAACATGCTTAGCGCTCTTTCTACGGTCGAATCGATAAGGATCTCGCACGGTAAGTCGTCTAATCTTGAATTGTGTTATTTCGGCATCCAAGAGAATTCTTCGATTGATCCTTTCAATTGTCCGTAAAATGCGAAACCTTTTCTCCTTGAGCTTCCTAAGTTGTTCCCTTCCATTTTACAACCCCCAGAGTTAGAACTAAAACCCTTACCTCACTCATTGAAATACGATTTTCTGGAGCCCAATAATAAATTATCGGTCATAATTGCAAATTCATTATCTCAGCTTGAAGAAAAGCAACTTTTGAAAGTGTTGATGAGCATAAGCGCGCAATAGGGTGGTCATTAGCAGACATACCTAGGATTAGCCTTACCTTTGCACTCATAGGATATTGTTGAATGAGGGTTCCAAGACAAGAAGGCAACCCCAATGAAGATTGAACCCGCTTAACTCGGATGTAGTAAAAAGGAAATCACAAAGTGTTAAGTCTTTGGGATTATTTATCCTATTCTCGACGGTGAATGGGTCAGCCCCATTCATGTGGTTCCCAAAAGAGCGGATCACTGTGGTGAAAATGAGAGGATGAACTCATCCCTACTAGAGTGCAAAATTGTGGCGAGTTTGTATTGACTATCGCAAATTAAACGACGCCACTAGAAAGGACCACTTTCCTTGCCATTCATTGATCGATGCTAGAAAGGTTAGCGGGAAATCGCGTAGCATCGTTTCTTAGATGGTTTTTCGGGTTACTTCTAAGTACCCATTGCACCGAGGACCAAGATAAGACCACGCTTATTACTTGTCCCTTCGCACCTTTGCGTGATCGTAGGATGCCTTTTGGTTTATGTAATGCCCCAGTATCTTCGGCGTTGTGTGATGGCGTCTTCTGCGATTTTTGGAAGAAAGTATGGAAGTCTTCATGGATGACTTCACGGTTCACTACGATTCATTCGACTTCGCCTCTTTAACCGACTAAAGTTCTTAAGAGATGCATCGAGAAGAACTTGATCCTTAACTTCAAAAATGCCATTTTATGGTAAATGAAGGTATTGTGCTTGGACATTTGATTTCAAAGAAAGGAATTGAAGTTTCATAAAGCTAAAATCGAAGTCATATCTTCTGCGCTTTATCCTACCGCATCCGTGATATCGTGTCATTCCTAGGTCATGCAGGATTTTACAGCGATTTATTAAGGATTTTAGCAAAATCGCCTTCCTCTTTCAAAACTCTTGCAAAAGGATGAGAAATTTGAGTTTGATGCTTCATGCCAAAAGGCTTTTGATACACTTAAAGCCAAACTCATTTCCTCCTATTCGTTGCCCTGCTTGGCATTTGCCTTTTGAACTTTCGTGTGATGCTTCCAATTATCTTTGTGGGAGCTATGTTAGGACAACATGAGGAGAAGTTAGCTCGAGTTATTGCATACGCATCCGTAACTTTAGATCCAAATTTCGCCAACTACACCACAACCGAGAAAGAGCTCTTTTGCAATAATCTTCGCTTTAGAAAAATTCCGCCAAGATTTGCTTAATTCCCATGTCATCATTTTCACCGATCACTTAGTTGTTAAGTACCTCTTGACGGCCACAATCGAAACCAGATTGATCCGTTGGACTTTGCTTCTTCAAGAGTTTGATATTGAGATTAAAGATCGAAGTGTGCCGCAAAACCAAGTGTGACCATAGGATATTGTTGAATGAGGGTTCCAAGATAGTAAGGCAACCCCAAATAAGATTGAACCCGCTAATCTGGATGTAGTAAAAAGGAAATCACAAAGTCGTTAAGTCTTTGGGATTATTTATCCTATCTCTCGACGGTGAATGGGTCAGCCCCATTCATGTGGTTCCCAAAAGAGCGGGATCATTGTGGTGAAAATGAGAGGATGAACTCATCCCTACTAGAGTGTAAAATTGTGGCGAGTTTGTATCGACTATCGCAAATTAAACGACGCCACTAGAAAGGACCACTTTCCTTGCCATTCATTGATCGATGCTAGAAAGGTTAGCGGGAAATCGCTACATCGCTTTCTTAGATGGTTTTCGGGTTACTTCAAGTACCCATTGCACCCGAGGACCAAGATAAACCACGTTTATTTGTCCCTTCGCACCTTTGCGTATGATCGTAGATGCCTTTTGGTTTATGTAATGCCCCGGTACCTTCCAAATTGTGTGATGCTGTCTTCTGCGATTTTTGAAGAAAGTATGGAAGTCTTCATGGATGACTTCACAGTTCACGCGATTCATTCGACTCTGTCTCTTTAACCCGACTAAAGTTCTTAAGAGATGCATCGAGAAGAACTTGATCCTTAACTTCAAAATGCCATTTTATGGTAAATGAAGGTATTGTGCTTGGACATTTGATTTCAAAGAAAGGAATTGAAGTCCATAAAGCTAAAATCAAGTCATATCTTCCCCGCCTTTATCCTACTCGCATCCGTGATATCGATCATTCCTAGGTCATGCAGATTTTACAGCGATTTATTAAGGATTTTAGCAAAATCGCCTTCCTCTTTCAAAACTCTTGCAAAAGGATGAGAAATTTGAGTTTGATGCTTCATGCCAAAAGGCTTTTGATACACTTAAAGCCAAACTCATTTCCTCCTATTTCGTTCCCCTGCTTGGCATTTGCCTTTTGAACTTTCGTGTGATGCTTCCAATTATGCTTTGTGGGAGCTATGTTAGACAACATGAGGAGAAGTTAGCTCGAGTTATTGCATACGCATCCGTAACTTTAGATCCATTTCAAGCCAACTACACCACAACCGAGAAAGAGCTCTTGCAATAATCTTCGCTTTAGAAAAATTCCGCCAAGATTTGCTTAATTCCATGTCATCATTTTCACCGATCACGTTAGGTTGTTAAGTACCTCTTGTGAAGCCACAATGAAACCAGATTGATCCATTGGACTTTGCTTCTTCAAGAGTTTGATATTGAGATTAAAGATCGAGTGGTGCCGCAAAACCAAGTAATCGACCATCCGAAAGGTATCACCACAAGATACTAAAGGAGTAGACTCTTCCGATCCGATTTGTGATTTTTTCCGGATTCATCTGTGTGCCGCATTCTCAAGGAGCCTTGGTATGCGATATTGTCAATTACTTAATGACAAATTTAACCCCTGTCTCAGTATGACTCAAGGTGCTCTGAATGAAGAGTGGCTTCGACATTACATTTGGGACGAGCCTTACCTTTGGAAGATAAAGTGACCAAGTAATTAAATCGATGTGTCACCGACGAGGAATTCAATGACATACTATCGACTTGCCACTCCATGGTCCGTGGGGACATTTCGGTGCTAGAAGAACAGCTAGAAAAGTTTTGGATTTGAGATTCTTCCGCCTACAATTTTGGGACTCTTTCCATTTTGCCAAGCGCGACAAGTGTCAACGCTTTGGAGGGTTAGGAAGCGCCATGAGATGCCAGAACAACCAATGATGTTCTGCGAAATCTTTGATGTTTGGGGTATCGATTTCATGGGACCGCTTCCCCATCGCTCGGGTTCGTATATTCTCTTAGAGTGGACTATGTTTCGAAATGGATCGAGGCTGTACCGACTAGACAAGATGACGCGCAGGCAGTCACTAAATTCCTCAAATCCAATATCTTCTGTCGATTTGGAATTCCCAAGGCAGTGGTGAGCGATCGTGGAACCCATTTTTGCAACCGGATTATTACTAACTTGCTTTCCAAATTTGGAGTTACCCACAAGGTCTCTACTGCCTACCACCCACAAACCAATGGTCAAGCAGAAGTTTCGAACAGAGAGGTTAAGCACATTTTGGAAAGGATAGTCAAGCCCTCTAAAAAGGATTGGAGTCTGCGTTTAGAAGAAGCACTGTGGGCGTATCGCACTGCTTATAAATCCCCGATAGGAATGTCCCCATACCGGTTGATTTATGGCAAGGCCTGTCATTTACCTGTGGAGCTAGAGCATAAGGCCTATTGGGCAGTAAAACAATGCAACATGGATTTTGACCTATCAGGAATGGAAAGGAAACTCCAACTGCAAGAATTAGAGGAGTTGCGACTTGAAGCATATGAGCACTCTCGGCTCTACAAGGAAAAGGCCAAACTGATACATGACAAGATTCTTCTCCGAAAGACTTTTAAGGAAGGCGACAAAGTGCTCTTATATAAAGCCCGCTTCACATTCAAACCTGGCAAATTCAATCATCGTTGGGAAGGGCCTTATGTGGTAGTTAAAGTACATAATTTTGGTATGATAGAACTTTTGCAGAACAAATCTGGCGACGATTTCGTGTCAATGGACATCTGCTCAAGCTCTATCATGGGACTCTCAACCGCCAGAATTATCAAAGTTACTTTTTTCCTCACTGCTTATCTGTTATATGTCTTTGCTTTTGTTGCAAATTTTTATCGTCGTGATTCATTGTTTAAGTGTGGGGGAAAGACCCAATCAATAAGTTTAGATGTCGTTAGGTAGGATTTCCCTTTCTATTCTGTTCATTTGATTACCCTTTGTTAGTTCTACGTGGGATGTATTGGGTGACTCGCCGCAGCGAACTTCGCTGTTCGCCGCGGCTAATGTAGGGTTTTGCGTTTTATTCGCTGCGGCTAGCGATTGCCTCGTCGCGGCGAATACGACCATCTTTGCCCCTCTGGACCGTTGGACATCTCTTTTGTCCGGGACCCTTTCCGTCTTTTTCCTTTCGCGCCCTTTTGTTTGCCTCTCCCACACTATTTATTCTCCGTCCTCCTCTTTCTTTTTCTCCCTCACTCTCTCATTTCTTCGCCACCTCTGCTCTCATTCGCTCCGTAGTCGTCTCCTTCAAATTCTCCCTCCACTGTCGACTCTCGTAAGCCTCTTTCATTTCGTTTTCCTTTTCGTTGGTTCATGTTTAGTTTGGGTCCCTGGAAGCGCTTTTCGCTTTGCGTGGCTCTGAATCGCTGTCACGTGATTTAACTTCATAATTCGTCATGACGAACGAAGAAGCCCATTCGTCGCAAAGAGACACTCCTATTCGTCATGCATTTGACGAATGGCTGCGACCTCGATTCGCCGTGACTTCCGAGGGTTAGTCGCGACGGCGGGTGATTCTGTATGATTTTGAGGGCTAAGTTTGGCTTCTATTATTTGTAATTACAGGAATCATGTCTCATACTCACAATGCTAGCAGTAGCGAGAAACCTCCTCCTCTTGCTTCTTCCGCAATTCCGTCTCGTGAGTCTCCTCCACCTGTAGTTGCCTCAGCTTCTCCCGAGGTGGCCATGCTTCGAGCAAATATCCGTCATCTTGAGACTCAACTAGAGGTCGATCGCGAGACCTTCCGCCCATACGTAACATAATTATGGCTGTCTTCATCACCCGTTCCGTCTCCGGTCACGGCTGCTCCTAACTCTTTCCCTATAGTTCCGCCTCACCTTCTTTTTCGTGCTCCTCGTGTCGCTGCCCCTCCGGATCCGCCCGCTGATGATCCTGCAGAATAGTTTAGGCTGTTTCTTTTCGTTTCTTTTGTCGTTGTTCTTTTCCCTGTATTTTCTTTTCTTCGTTGTAATTTTTAGTTAGTTCTTTGGCTCCTATTATTTTTTGTACATTTCTTTTTGAGCTTAATGATATATCCCCGTTCTCTTTGTGTTCTAGTTGTTTCATGCTTCTACTCTGTGCCCTGCTGCCATTGTGGACAATGCCATGTTTAAGTGTGGGGGAATCGTTCCCTTTTATATTCTGCATTGTACACCTATTAAAATTTGTGCATAATTTTGTGGGCCCATTGCTTTTACTGATAAATTTGGACTCAATCAAAACATTTTCTGCACTTGTTCTTTTGTGCCTTGCATGCAAAACCCTTATAAGTTTCAAACGATACTTGAGTTTTGAAAATGCTCTCCATTCTGAACGATAATTGGTTTTGGCAAAATTTTAACTTTTGAAGTTTTCAAAACAAAGTAAATGGGAGCATGCTAACAAGGTAGCATTTTAAGTTTTTAAGACTTGAGATTGATCATTGAGACAAAAACCTTGTTGGAAGGATATTCGAGCCAAATTTTTCTTCTATATTTTTGTGTGTGCATCTGCTTAGTCCATTCTTCTCTAGAACTTGTGTCAATTTTTCTCAAAGCTTGATGGACTAGATTTTTGTGGATATGATAGAGGCGTTCTTTCTTTCAGCTCTTTCCCCAAACACCAACCCTTAAACACTTTTTCCTCTTGCTAGCCCCTTGAGCCTTTTGCTATGAGCATTTGCATACATTCTTAGATGATCGGTAGTCTGTGTTTAGTTATTAGCTGCTTAAAAAAAGTGTTGAAAATGAAAATGTTAGTCTTGTGTATCCCGAAAAGGGATCATAATGTGTTGCATCCCAAAGGGATTAGCATCTCAAATGAGATAGCCAAAAAAAAAGTGTGTGTATTCAATTTATTTTAGTGTAGTGTTTTAGTTTTCTTTGTTGACATCGATTCCTCACTTTACGCAAGATGCTCATATTTTTCTTTCTTTCACATCATCCATTCATTTAGCCTTCCGCCATTACAACCCTTAAAGACCTCTTGATCTTCAAATTGATAGTCCTTGTAGTGGAGAAATAAAATTGATATGCCTATGGTAGAGATGTATTAAGCAGATTGAGAGAAAATATCCCTACTATACAAGTGAGACGAGCGTAAACACCATATCCCGAGTGATTCTCGTTGTTCAATCTCTTGTGCTTAAATTCTTTCAATGTTTGTTTTATTAGCACTCTTTCAATTTCTGCGTTAGAATTCGATTAAGTGGATTGAGTCAATTTTGGTTGTTGTTTGAGCATGGGCAGAATTTTCTTTTACTCTTGTACCTTTTGACTCTTATAAGCTTTGTTCAGAGTACAAAGGTTTAAGTGTGGGGATTTGATCGACCAAATTTATATTATAAATTAGCCCGTTCTCTTTAGTAATTATGCATTTGTTGACTCTCGATTTATGATTTTTATGCTTATTTTGGTCCCGCACATTGATTTTTGATAAATTGCACATTGTTAGTATTTTGTTGTCATTTGTCATTAATTTTGCATAATTTTTATCGGGACAATTGATATCGCGAATGGGTTGTATTTTGTAGGACCAAAGGAGTCAACATTCAACAAGTCAACACGCCATGAGATTATTTGGGCTAACCAAACTCTCCATTCACCGAGGCTAATTAATGGTATTTAATTCTTTCGCCATGAGTGACTATTCAACGTCATTGCGCAATAACGGCCATTAGCTTGCCGAAAGTCGGATAATCCGCCTATATTTGGCAAAAGTTCCATTGTTTCGACCCTACCAAGACGCATCCCTATAAAACATTGCCATTTAGGGCAAAAACAGAGACGCCGCATGAGTTTTCTTCTTCTTTCCTTCGCTTCTAATAGTTTTCGTTTTCGTTTGTTTTGCGATTCGCCGCTTCACCGGACGACGCCAGCCTCATTCATCTCTTCCATCGCTTTCTCATCTGCGTTACGTTCGTCGTTGGAAACATGAACCGAGGTGATCCTTCAACAAATAAGATTTCATCCGTACCATGGTCGCTAAGTGTACTATCTTCTGAAATGTAGCAATGGTGGAGTTAGTGAGCTAAACAAGGGGTAATCGATTATAGTTAGGATTTCAGATTTGTATTTGCAATGATCCGAGTTGGTATTTTTGCAATGTATTTCTGATTGAATCTTGCTATAGTTTAGTAGGATGTTAACTATGATCTATGGTATGGATCGATTTATGTTGAAGTTTGTGCCAAATACATGAAGTCTCATGTATGTTAAACAGATTTGCATGAGTTGATTTAATCTACCTAGTTGTGTTTGGTTAAATTAATTTTGTGTTTATTTGATTAACTCGTTGCATTAATCATTCCATAGCATACACTAAGGTTTTTAATCTAATTTTAATTAATCGAGTTGATTAATTAATTTTGGACTTAACGAGTTGTTAAGGTTTAGCTTTCAAATTTAGTGGATTTCAAACCTCGATATTATTTTGAACGATGATGACCCGAGCTACATTTTAGGAGAGTTTTAGTAAGTTGATTTCAAACTTGTTTAATTTCAATCGCTTAGTTTTCTAAAATCCCAAAACATTTATTCTTACTTTGGCTTAGTTTAATTTTTAGTTAATCAAATCAAAACCCCCTTTTTATTGCTTTAATTGCATGCATCATTCAAACATTAGGTTAGTCTAGGATCAGTTAGTACACTAGTTCCTTGAGAGTCGACCCGAGGTTGCATCCTGTATTGCAATCCTTGGTATAAATTTTATTTGACCGGTTTCTGAGGATCAATTTTAATATTGAACGATAAGCCGATGATCAGGCGTTGAATTGATTTGCTGTGGAAGTTCGTTCCTCTTTCATCAACGTCATCATACCATGCAGAAGCTGATTAGTGTCCTCTTTTGGTGGTCGTGGTTGCACCGCCAACGCTTCTTGATCGGGAACCGGTTTGTAGATGGTCTAGCTCCACTCCTTGTTGAAAATGGTTGGGTGCTCTTCCTTCATTATTCCTCCAACTGAAGTTAGGATGAGATCTCCATCCTTCGTTATATGTGTTGAGTACGGTCCCACTTAGAATTTTGTGCGCCGGGCAAACAGCGGACACTTCTTCATACCTTCCGGACGGACATCGGAAATGTGCATCACCGATCCACAAGATTCGCAACTAGGTGCGACGATTCGATGGAAGGCGATGGGCGATGCACATTCGATTCTTAAGCTCGGTAGTGATCGAGGATAGCGTGAAGTTATCCTATGCTCGAGAATTCACCTTGATTCGTGCTTTCCATACTCTTAGTTTGAGTCATGGCTCCTACTTCATTCACATTCCGGAATCTCGACACTATATTGTTGATGATTTAGGGCCATCCTCTTGATCAAGGCCCATGCTTCAGGTGCGGTGAGGTCAATCAACGAACCTCCCGACGCAGCATCCAACATTCCCTTTTCCTGATTTTTCACCCCATCGTAAAAATATTGAACCAATTGTTCATCAGGGATCTGATGATGGGGGCACCGAGATAACAGATCTTGGAATCTGTTTCAAAAGTCATATAAGGATTCGTCGAAATCCTGCTTGGCGGAATAAATCTCTTTTCGCATCGACGAAGTCCTCGAGGCTGGAAAATATTTTTCCAGGAAAGCTTTCTGCAAGTTGGCCCAACTATGATAGGCATTCGCGACATGCCTTGGGAGGCTCATGTACCACTCCCGGGCCTTTCCTTCTAACGACAAGTGGAATACCTTCCACAGCACCTGGTCCAGATGTGCTCTTACAGGCTTCATACTTTGACAGATCATTGTGAGGGCCTGAAGATGCATGTAGGGGTCCTCTCCCGCCAAACCGTGAAATTTAGGTAGGGAGTTAATCAATAAACCTTTAACTTCGAAATTTACGTCGAAGTTAGGGCAGGCAGTAGTGAAAGGATTGTAGTTTACGTCCGAGGTTGTAGCTTCTCGGATGGTTCTACGTCTGATGTTCGCATTGTTGTCATCTACGTGTTCCTGGTCACCGTTAAGACCGTGATCTCCATTTCGGGGTGGTTGATCGGGATATTCTTGGTGTTCAGCCATCTCAGATTCTAGTCAATCTAGTGTGCTAAGTCTTTCTTGCTCTCTCTTGTTTTTCCTAAGTTGTCTAAGGTGTCGCTCAATTTCAGGTTGAAAATGAACTAGCCTAAGTCTACGGGCATGCACAAGAGAAGTTCACCTAAGATAGCTCACTAAAAGCGACAATGGATAGCAAGGCTTCAATTCACTCAGTTATTGCGGCGTGTAGTAATTATTGCAATGAATGAATAAATTGTAACTTTCATTGCGGCGATTAATGAACTCATTTGTGATTTAATGATGAACTAAATCACAAGAAGCTACTGAATCAAAGAAAGCAAACGAATCAGAATAAACACTTAAAACAAAGCGTAATGAAATCACAAACAGATTAACACTAAAAACACTTAGGCGAAAAGAAATTAAATAAAATTATGCAATGCAAACAAAATGTAAACAACAAAATTAAGATCAAAACAAACTTTGGCTAACCTAGAGAACCAATTAATTTGATTCCCAAGAACGGCGCCAATTTGATCGGACTTATCGTTCAATTTAAGAATTGATTCTTGAAACCGTCAAATAAAATTTATACCAAGGATTGCAATACAGGATGCAACCTCGGGTCGACTCTCAAGGAACCAATGCACCAATTGATCCTAGACTAGCCTAATGTTTGAATTATGCATGCAATGAAAGCAATAAAAGGGGGTTTTGATTGATTAATCTAAAATTAAACTAAACTAAAGCAAAGGTAAATATTTTGGAATTTTGAAAAGATAAGGCAATTTAAATTAAATGAGACTGAAAACTATTAATTAAAACTCTCCGAAAATGTGGCTCGGTCATCATCACTCAAAATAAATATCGGGTTTAAAATCCACTAAGTTTCAAAACACAACCTTAATAACTCGTTAAGTCCAAGATTTAATTGATCAACTCGATAAATTAAAGCTTGTTAAAACCCTTAGTGTATGGCATGAAATGATTTATGCAATAAGTTAACCAGATAAAACACAATCAATTCAATCAAACACAACTAGGTAGATTAAATTAACTCATGCAAATCATTTAACATACATGAAACTTCATGTATTTTAACAATATCCAACACAAACTAATCCACACCATAAATCAAAGTTTTACATCCAATTAAACTATAGCGGATTCAATCCATCATATATCACAATCTCCAACTCGGAGGTTTTACAAAACATGACAAAATCTAAAACTATGGTTGATTACCCTTGAAGCTCATGGAACTCCGACCTTCGCTACATTTTCGGGAGAATACTGATTTAGCCGCTCATGACTCCGGCCAACTCCATCACTGCTGGAGAATCACCGATACTCATGATCAGACGACGAACTGTTGAAAATGAAGACATCGAACGTTGTCTGTGGCTGAACCTGTAACCCCGAATGAAAACCTATTAGAAGCGAAAACATAAAAGAATGAAAGAAACCGGAAGAACGAAGAAAAGGAGGAAAAGAAAACTCAGGCGGTAGTCCCTTTTTGCCCTAAATGGCAAGTTTTTATAGGATACGTCAGGGCCGGGTCGGAACAGTGGATACTTTTCCAAATATAGGCCGGTTACCGACATTCGGCTGCGGCGAATGGTCGTAGTTATTCAATGGCGAAGTCCGGATGGTCACTTGTCACAATAAGTAATCATTTAATTTATTCGCCATGGCGAATGGAGGTTTAGGTTCGCCCAATGAATCTCATGACATATTGACTTCTTGAATGTTGACTCCTTTGGTCCTACAAAATACAACCCATTTGCAGTTATCAATTGTCCCAATAAAATTATGCGTAATTAATGACAAATGACAACAAAATACGACAATGTGCAATTTATCAAAACTCAATGTGCGGGACCAAAATAAGCATAAAAATCATAGATCAGGAGTCAACAGATGCATAATTACTAGAGAAAACGGGCCTAATTTATAGTATAAATTTGGTCCAATCACCATGCAACCTCACTATCTCATCAATGTACTTCTTTGCTAACACATGCAAAGAATCAGTCTGCTTAATTGCCAAAAAGTGAGCTGACTTGGTCAACCGATCCACTATAACCCATATGGCATCATGCCTCCTGCTGGTCTTAGGCAAACCCATCAGAAAGTCCATCGTCACCCTTTGCTACTTCCATTATGGGATGGACTGTAACGTCCCACCCCCTCCTGGAAGGGTAAAATAGTAAAATTGGCATAGAATGAGACTAATAGGGATGTTTGAGTAGTGTCCAGTATACTTGCATCGGTGCTCGATGAATTTGTGCACGCTGAATCGTTTGGTCATGCATTCATGACATTCTGAGAATTGGGCCTAACGGCATTTTATTGTGATTAACGTGGTTATGGGATTTGAAAAATTATTCTGAGTGCGCCATTGAGCGTTTTACATTTTTTGGGATTTATAAGAATTTTTCTGGAATTTTCGAAGAAACTTTAGGACCGCAAAATCGCCATGAATCAGCCTAAACGTGTTTTTGTGTTAGAAAAGGTGTTTTTTGTGTTTGAAAAATTATTTGGAGTGCACTGTTATGTGCTTTACAATTTTAGGGAATTTCATTAAATTTCAAAAAAATGATTCGGGTAAATTCTCGAAATTCGAGATCGGATAAAATCGCCAAATGGCGAACCGGTTGATTTTCTACTGATATTTGGTCCTAAGATATTAAATATGGTGGTGGGACCTTAAAGTAAACCCTTAAAGTTGTAGGAACTGAAATTTGGGTGGAAATTATTGTGAATTGGATCAATTTATATTTAATCTCCTTCTTTGACTTTTCTTCTACACTTGGCCAAATAGCTTTTTGCCACCTTTTCCCCTTCTTTAATGCTCATTCTCGGTGATTGTTTAAAGGAAGGAATAAAGAGGAGATTTTTATTGTTTGCTTGAAATTGCACCATCATCCGAAACCCTCTTCATGCTATCCTCCATCGAATTTTTCATCTTCTTCATTAACTTTCCTCCAAATTCAAGAGCTCCTCTTCATGCAACCAAGCTCCTTCCTTTCTAAGAGGACCTTACACTTGCATGTGTTAGAATAGAGTGGAGAAGGTGTTGAGTAAGAGTAGTAACTAAAGAATTGAAGAGTTTGAAGATGGAAAAAGCTTGAATTGGTAAGTGTTTAATTATGCTTTGATTATGTAGTTTATGAATCATGGTAGTTAGGGGCATCTAATGGGAATTGTGATGTTATTATTAAGTTTATTGATGCTTTATTTTGATGAGAAGTATAGTATAAATTAATGGGTATAAATGTAAGGTATGTTAGGATAATGAATGGTAATGGTTAAGTTTGGTTTTAGCTTGATTGTGAATTCATATTGATAATTAATTGTGCATGGAAAGGGAAGAGGTTAGTGCTGCCAATTTTTGGTAGGAATGCCTAGTGAATGTAGACATGATATAGGGACTGATTTTGTGTCCAATTGAGATGCTTATGGATGTAGGAAGGGTATTGGAATGAAAGGAAGTGAATAGAGAAGTAAAGCTGGAAAATTGATATTTGACCTAGTATACTGTTTTATTCATAACTTATTGTGTAGAAATGCAAATGAGGTAAGGTTAGTGGCCACTGAAACTTTGGGATGTTGGCTTCAATGTAGTGTGAAATAGGTGTTGTTAAATTTCAATGATAGAAGGGTGAATTTTTGCATGGAAAGTTACTGTTCCATTGCCTATGAACAGTAACCGCAACCATGACATCTGAATTTTGTTGATTTTTATGAATTAATTGAGATGGAATTAGGGGAAATGGTCTTCATGGAAGTTGTAGCATATTGAATTATCTTTCCATTGCTACTGATATTGCTATTTTTATAATTTTATATTGGGAGATATGAATTGATTACTAATGACTGGTTTTGAGCATTTTGGATGAAACCTAGTCTAAGTGTGATTTTGTGAGTTTTCGGATTGGAGGCAATTTTAACATTTTTATGTAGACTGAATTGGTGTGAGTGAGCTTCTGAAGAATTTTAGGGGAAGAGATTACCTTGAAATTGATATATGGTGTGTAATTTTTAGAAGTCAGAATTGGGAGTTATGATTTTTCAAAAATTGACCCTACATCAGGTTATGAATGGCTAATCATAACAGTAGCTTCCATAACAGTTTTGAAATTGTTAGAGATCGAAGTGGATGTTGAGTGCTTCATGAAAATTGAAGTTTGAAATGTTATCTTTTCAGGGATATAAAGTTCTGATTTTACTGACTTGTATATAGGGAGTTAATGCTTGTTGTAAGGTTACTGCCCACATTGAAGGATTTCAGAGATAGTAACATTAGGTGAATTAATTGACTGGTTTAGAAATAGAATTTGATTTTGGATTGTTCATGGAAGTTGTTGAGGACATTGTGAACTTATTGACCATATTTTTGTGGTAATTTATTTCTGAAGAATCAGTGAGTTATGAAAGTGTCAATGTACTGCCCTGTGTTAATGGGAATTGAGTAGGCAGAAGGTTTGATGGGATATTTGACACCTTTAGGGTTAGAATTGATTTTTATGGTCTTCTTGAGAATTGTAGAGCTTGTCATAAGCTTTCCAACAAGGTATAGTTTGCATTTTTCAGAAATGTGTAGAAAGAGTTATGGGTGTTGGAAGTTTGGTTGGAAATCAGTTAATAAAGGGGGAAATAAGGGTTTTTTATAAAAATATAAATTGTTGAGTTTTGGTTTCTTTTGTCAATTACTTTCCCGTCCGACGTCCGATTGACCTAATTCTAGAGGCATCGGATTCATTGAATATTGAATTTCATTTTATAAGAAATTGGGAATTTTAGACGGGAAATTGACGTGTCCCCGGGTGACGGAACTTTTAATTACTGTTTTATTTAATTGGGGACCTATAGAGGTCCGAATTGCGCACCGTCAGCGCCAATAGGTTTCTAATTTTTGATGAATTTTTTATAATGAAAAAAAAGGGATTAGGGTCGGGAATTCATGAACATGCATTATACACCTACATGTGCATCATTCACTGATTCGGATTGGATCATTAGTGATCGTTTTATTCTCTGCTTCTTATAGAGGTCCAATTGGAGCGTCGTTCCACCGACGTGGCAGAGTCTTCCCGGCATTAGCTCGGAAGTAATAGGTGAGTAACCTAGTTGTTATTCCAATCTATGTGTTAATTGTGATTTGATTGCCCTACGAGGATTACGTGGCTTATGACTGTGAATTGACTGCCCTACGGGGATTATATGGTTATATGTGACTCCATTGATCGTGAAATAAGCATTAGGCAATCGTTAATTGGATTGTATGATTATCTTGTGTATTTGGACTGTATCATCGTTAATCGCTATGGGACATGTGCATTCATGCACAAATGCATCACATCATTAAAAGGAAAATTGTGAACCGAGACGCCATCAGATCTTTGAACCGAGCCAGAGCTCGATATCTCGAACCGAGCCTCGAGCTCGACGGGAGATAATTCTCCCCAGACGCGTCTATACTGATCACTGTTATGCGCTCGATCACAATACTGAAATGAACTGGAAAAGAGTCTCATGTGCATTGCATACTGAACTGAATATTTGGCAATGTTTTGATTGGTTCTTTATATACTGTTCTGAGATCTGTACACTGTCATTGTACTGTGATTGTTTCAATCGTGTGTTTTGTATAATTATGGAATGAGTACTGTATCATGCTTATATGATGCATGAATTGGGAGAACCATCGATGATGGTTTCTCACTGAGTTTGCAAAACTCACCCAAAATTTGTATCTATTTTTCAGGTCCTGAAGAATACCCCGGTTGACACGGGAGTATGTCTACTGTAGACGAGTAAAGGTTAGAGATCGGGATCAGTTCGCGTCTGCATTAGTGTCTTAGTAAATTGTGTTCGCAATCACCGTATAACAAGGCTTTATATTTTCTTGAGCCCATTGTGGTTTTAATGTTTTCTGCATTGGTGATTGTAAATTATTCTTTGGATGACCGTAATAATGGCCGGTTTATATTGAACACGGGTTATATTTACTTACTGTGTTTGCCGCGCTAACGTTGAATTAATGGCTCCAAAAAGAAAAAAAATGTATACTGAGTTTTAAATCGACTGATGTAGTACGCCACTCTCACAGGACACGGACTCGGATATCACCAACGATATCGGGTTCGGGTCTTACGGGAGTGGGGTGTTACATGGACAATGGCCTCAACTTGCCTGAAGGTGCCTGGTGTTCAACCTTGACTTGCTGACACACTAGACACTTACTCACGAACTCTGCTACATCTCTCTTCATGCCCTTCCACCAAAAATGCTCTCTCAGATCTCTGTACATCCTGGTGCTATCGGGATACATGGCGTAAGGAGCATTATGTGCCTCATCCATAATCTCATCCTTAACCTCTTGCACATCTGGAATACATAATCTACTTTCCACTGTCATAAGTCCATCATCCCTCACTATTACCTCATAAATTTTACCATTCTGAATTTCCTCTCTGAGCTTGCTCAAATCCGCATCTTGAACCTGCAATTCCTTAACTTTCTCCCTGAGTATCGGTCTCATTCGGAAATTAGCTAGAAGGCAATCCGGTTCCTCCTGCTTCAAGCTTATCTTAAGCTTGGCCATCTCTTCCAATAAAGGAAGATAAACCGATCGAACATGTGCAATCAAAGACTTCCTACTCAAGGCATCCGCCACTACATTGGCTTTGCTCGGATGATACTCAATCAGCAAATCATAATCCTTGAGTAACTCGATCCACCTTCTCTGCCTCAAATTCAATTCCTTCTGACTCAAAAAATACTTCAGACTCTTATGATCAGTAAAGATCCTCGTCTGAACTCCATATAGATAATGCCTCCAAATCTTCAAAGCAAAGATCACAGCTGCTAACTCCAAATCAAGCGTCGGATAATTCAACTTATAAGGCTTCAACTGCCTCGAAGCATAAGCAATCACCCGATCTCCCTGCATCAAAACACAACCAAGACCCTTCCTCGAAGCGTCACTATATACAGTATAGCCCTCATCTCCCGATGGCAAAATCAAAATCGGAGCACTTGTCAACCTGTGCTTGAGCTCCTCGAAACTCCTCTGACACTCCTCACTCCAAACAAACTTATGATTTTTCCTCAACAACTTCGTCATCGGAGCGGCTATCATAGAAAATCCCTTCACAAATCTCCTATAATAACCTGCTAAACCCAGAAAACTTCTCACCTCTGCTATATTCTTCGGTGCTTCCCAATTCACCACAACTTCTATCTTCTTTGGATCCACATGCACTCCTTGCTCTGAGATCACATGTCCAAGAAATGAAACTTCTCTCAGCCAAAATTCGCATTTATCGAATTTGGCATACAACTCATTCCTCCTCAAAGTCTTCAAAGCAATCCTCAAATGCTCCTGTTGGACCCCGATCTTTGAGTGAAATTTGAATTATGAAAATGAAATTTAAGGAGTGCTTGATGAATGTATTGTATAATAGATGGCTTAAAATTTAAAGAATATTGAGAAGAAAAGAAATGATTTGATTTTGATATCTTTGAGGTTTTGAGTGGATTGGTATGGTTTATGAAATTAAGTAGATGAGTTGATTGAAATTAAGTTGAAAATCATGACTGAAAAGAGAAAGTGTGAAAATATGAAAAAAATTGTAAAAAGTTTGACTTTTTGGCCTTTGAGGGTTGACTTTTGATTTAGACAAAATTTGATAAAATGGTCTTCTAGAAACTTGTAGATTATGTCAAGAGCTTTCTGTAGCCATAAATTTTGATATTTTTCGATATCGGGAGTGGAAGTTATGATCAGTCAAAGTTAAGTATGAAATTTGTTTGAAGTTTGACTTTTGGGGTTGACAGTTGACTTTTGATCTAGGCAAAATTTGAGAAAATGATCTACATGAAATTTGTAGTATTTGTTGAGAGTTTTCTGTGGCCATAAAGTTTGCTATTTTTCGATGTCGGGATTGAGAAATATGAATTTCTGAAGATATGCTTTGTTTTGAAAATGCTATTAAGTATAGATTTGTATGTGTTATACTTCGAGGCCACTCGTTGTATGGATTTAATCTGAATTGGAATAAGTGGTCTTAATGAAAGTTGGAGCTTGTATTTCGATCTTTCCGATGCCATAAATTATGTAATTTTTTGATATCGGAGCTAGGAGATATGATCTTTGGAAAATTCAAGTATAAGTATGTATTTGAAGTTTTGTAACTTGGTTTGAACTTCGACCCTTTTGTAATCTTTTGCTTATACATCCTTCGTCCGACATCCGATTGATTCGATTCTTAAAGCGTTGGATTCCTAAGACAATTACCTTCATTTTTATGAAGAATTATGATTTTTAGAAAGTTAAATGGAAAGAAATTGATTGAACCAAAGTAAGAGATGAGTTATAGGTTATAAGTTGGATAATTTTCTGAACATGGTTCAGTACTTTGCGATTTTCGGGAGTTATACAACTCCGATTGAGGTGATTATTGAGGGAAAATAAAGTTAAGACATAGGGCTACAACTCTTGTGAAGGGATCAAAATTTAATTTCATCCCTAAGATTGTTAATTTTTGGAATTAAATTCGCGTAATGTTCAGTCTCGGATTTTGTGAAGGTCCGATAGTATTTCGGCTATAACTTCTTCGTTTTAGATCCGAATTGAGCGCCGTTGGTGGCGTTGGATTCGTATGATCTAGAGGAACAATATTTAGGAAGAAATTTTGTTCAAATTATTTCGTTTAGATGCTTGAAATCAGGTCGCAATGTATCAGTTTTTCAAATTCCTGCAGGGGCAATTTTGGAAATAAGCAAATAAGTGAGGGCAAAATGGTCATTTGCCCTCCATTTTTAATGACATGGCATAAAAATCAGATGGGTGTCGTTTGGGAGAGAAGAACCACGATTTTTCTGGAAATGAAAGAAAGAAGAAGAGAAAATAAGAAGAAAGAGAAGAGAAGAAGTCTTCGTATGGAGGAAAAAGGAAAGAGAAAGTAAGATTTCGAACTTTTTTGGTCTTTAAGCATGAGTTTTGCATGGATTTCAAGGGGAAAGGGAAGAAAGAAGATGAAGTTACCATGGAGCTTGAAAAAAACGAAAATGGAGGAGAAAAAAAGGTAAGAGAGAGAAAGTTTTGATTTTGAGTTTTTGATTAGTTTGATGGTTGATTAAGCTGTGAATGGTTATGAATTTAGCTTATCTATGATTATTTGAAGAGATTAGACTATGGTTATGTTTAATTTTGGTTATGGAAGATTCTAGAGAGAGAAAGCTTAGTAAAAAAGATGATGAATAGTGAAATTTGGGGGTTTTTGAAATTGTTGCTTTAAATTGCTTGAATTAGTGATGAATTAAAGATATCCTAAGTCAATTTTAATGTTTGTGCTTTAGGTGAAGTTTAATTTGAAAAATTGTAAATTGGGGGTTTAGGCTTAATTTGGAATTTGGGGATTTTCCCAAATTTTGTGAATTAATGGTGTAGAATTATCAATAATAGCATGAATTGATGAAATATGTAATCAATTTTGAAGAAATTATATTTTATGATATTGAATTTGTGCAAATTGGTTTAGGCCAATTTTGAAAATTGGAGATTTTCAAAATTGGAGATTGAAATAGCTTGAATATGAGAGGAATTGATATTTCCTAAGTTCAATTTGAGAAATTAAGTTAATTATGGTATTGAATTTGATTGGATTGATTTAGGTTCAATTTGTAATTTGGGGGTTTTTGGAATTAGTGATGTAACTATCTTAGAATTAGTAAGAATTGATGACTTAAGCATCAAATTGAAGGATTAAGTTATTTATGAGATTAAATTTTGGATGAAATTGATTTAGGAAATTTTCAATTGGAAGGAAGAAAGGAGCAAAAGTCAAAGTGAAGCATTGGACAAGATGCTAGCATGGAAATAAGGTGGGTAGTATATTTATTTATTGAATTATAAGCTAAATGTGAATTTTGAAAATTAAAGAACATAAAATTTGATTTTGATAAATTATTATGGATAAAATGTTTGAAAAGGATGTAAATGTTTGAAATTATGATTTCAAAGGAGTAAAATGAGTTTTAGAAAATACAAGACTTATGAATTTCATGGTTTTCAAATTATGTGATTTATGATTTGAATGATTTAAAGAATTAGTGCATATATTGATATGTGATTTACGTGAATTGCATTAGATTGATTATGTGCAATTATGTGGATATATGCTTGTTTCATCTATGACACAATTTGATGATATGTTTTGAAAAAGGTAAAAAAATCAAGATTTTCGAAAAGTGCCTTCGGGCAATCTGAATTTCATTTTCGTTATGTGTTAAGTGGGGTTGGTCAGGTCCTTTTGTAACCCAAACAAAACACATAATCCATTCGTTTCATGTTCAAAGCATTTTATCAAAGCTTTCATTCTTTCCATTCTTGCAAAATGCCATAAGGCCGATCAAAGCCATGCATAATCATAGTCATAAGGCAAGTTCGATATTTCTCATATAATTTAACACAAACAATGTCACATAATGCAAGCCAGCATACACAAGGCAATTTGCCCATACACACAATAACCATAAACATATTACCCACCTAATATCGCTCGAGTATCCGACTCACTGGTGTCCTTCCTCTTGCGATTGGGTCAGGTCAGCTTGGTTTCCTATAATAAACCAAGTTTTCATTCAATCAATATCCATAGGAAATTTTCAAAGCTTTACAAACAAAAGTAAAGCACTAAAAGTCTCCATCCAACTTCCATCTAAATTCCTGAACCCTTAAAGGCTGATTCCGAACTTCCTTTCTTCATACAACTTGTAGCCCTTTATTTCTAGGTCACAACAAATCTAAAATCACCTCATTTGGACATCTATAGCAAAAGATATACCCAAAATACCAAACTTCATCTTTACTGGAACCATGGCGCTCGTCGTGACATAGGGACGTTCGCTGCGACGAAGACTTCGCTCGCTGCAACGAAGACTTCGTTCGCTCGTCGTATGAACAGCCCGCGCTCGCCTTGTGTGCACGCCGCTGCGAAGACCACGCCTTCGCACATCGCGGCGAATAAACATTAATTCGTCGCGACGTTGCTTCCCTTTCTCGCACGCCGCGACGTGTTCATACGCACGTCACGACGTGCGGGTCTGGAGAACGACTCCGAAACCCGATTTCCAGCATTTTCTCACTTCAATCCTTTCCCTAACTCAAATGCAGCACATCTAAACTTTAGATCATGCCTTAAACTATATTTCTAACTTAATCAAACCTCAAAATCAGTCACAAATGTATCAATCCACAAAATCCAACCATTTTTGCTTTACAAACCCTAAAACCTTCGATTCTGCTACATTCAACATTCTCTAGGTTTAAATCTAACTATAACAAGATTAAAACAAGCACAACTTATCCGAAAATGGTTCGAAACTGTCGGAAATCTCTTAAAATCGTAAACTCTCTTTTCTTCTCTTCTCCCTCTCCCACGACTCTTCTTCTTCTTCTTCTCTTTTTCTTTTCTCTCCTTTTATTTTCTCTCTTTTCTAATTCTTTCTAACTCTTAAGCCTAAGTCAAATACCATTATCCCCTTCTTAACAAAGCTCTTACCTATCCAACCTAAGTCATCTTCCCAAAATGCCCTCACACATATTATCCTTTTAAATTCTCACTTAACCCCAATTTAAACCTTAATCATCCAATAATCCTCTCAATTTAACCAAACTAAGGCATCATCGCATAATTACCACAACTCATGCTTAATGACATCATAAAAAAATTCGGGGTCTAACACCATGAATGGAATGAGTCCACTTTTCGGAGCTCATATGCCACAAGCGGGCAGCCGAGAGAAGGCTCTTGTTAATGTGCACGTGATGAACAGAATGGTTCTACTCTCTCCAAAAAAAAACACATAATCATGCTCAAATCATTTTATCATATGCTCATATTTTCATTCTTACACATCTTTTCATTCATACAAAATGCCATGACATATTTCAAGGCATTTCATAAATATTTCAAAACCATTTTCTATTTTATAATCAAAATTCATACAGCAACATATGGCAATATCTAAAATCACTCAAAAAATTTTAAAGCAACATTTATGAAGTAATTGAAATCATTTTATTTTCTTGATTTGGAAAAGCATTAGCAGTTCATAACTCTATTATAAACATGTAACCCACCTTGATTTTCTTGCTTAAAGACTTGCTCAAAATGCCTCTCCTCTTGTTCCTCTTTCCTCTTTGATCCCCTTTATACAATAACAAAAAATCCCACTCAATAGGGTTTTCAATTGAAAATCTCACAAAGTACAATCACTAAAATTGATGTTAGAATACTTAAACCCATGGATTTTCTAAACTCCATGAACTAAAATCCTTCCAAAAATATCAAAAGATTTAGGTGATCTTACCTTGGTTCTTCAACAAATGAAGAGATATTTGGCTCAAATGAAAGCTCTTCTCTTCCTCTACCTTTTTCTCTTCTTGAACCACTTCAAAATCTCTTCTTTTCTCTCAACCACCGAAATCTCTCTTCTTTCTCTCTTTGATTTTTTATTTCTGTTCCTCTCTCCCAATTCTTAAACAAGACCACATTTTGGTCTTATCCTTCCAAAAATACCCCTCCTCTCCTTTGGTCTTCCCATTGTGCCCCTTCCTTCATTTTCCTCCTAACTCCTTTAATCTTCATAAACACCATATTAACTCTAACTTAATTCAAATCTTTCAATCTAATTTCAAATCTCTATTTATACCCATCAAATTAATGAATTAATTATAAAAATAATGAAACAAATAAATTAATAATAATTGAAAAAGTTCGGGGTCCAACATGCTATTTATTCTAACTTTTTAAATATGATTTAGACTCAAATTTCTTATAAAATTGTCAATAATAATATTGTATAATATAAAGACAAGTCCTTCAATAGAGTGGATGGATGTAATGAAAGCATGAAATGTACAAATCCTTTAATAGAGTGGATGGATGTAATGAAAGCATGAAATGTTCTAGATACTTTATAACCTTTCTTCATCTCTTCCTTCTAAAAATCTTGGCAGTGCTTACTTTGTTCTTTTTCATCTACATGAATACACTAGACTAGAATCTCAAGCACGATTATGTTATTTCCTAATAAATGAAATAAAATATAAAATATATAGGTTTCAGGATCATTTATCTCAAAGAATTTGTATCTCTCATCATGTGATCTTTTGGAAATATATGATGTTATTAATTCCTTCAAAATTTTGAGTCAATAAATCCCCTCTTCCATTTCTCACCAATCCAAACATATGTTTATTTTGTAACCTTTCTTTTATAAGTTTATCATGCAATAATTCTTTCAATTTGGCTAAGCCTACACCTAATCCCATTATATCTTCTTTAGTTATGGATCCATCAACTTCTCCATATGATCCTTTTCATTTGTTCACTCATTTTAATCTCATATTCTTCTACTCATTCCTTTTTATTAGATTAAGTAAGTCACTCTTTTATCCTTACTCAAGATTTTCATATTAGTTTTGCTATTGTCTCTCTAGATGAACTTTGCAAATACTAATGTTTATTCCATTATTGCTCCTCGATATGAGTATTACAAATATTATGGGCCAAGCTCTAGCCCCCTATAATAGAAGGTAATGGTAGAAGAACTATGGGCACTTAGTAGTACCAATACTTAGGATATGAATGATTTTCCTCCAAAAAGAAATTATTGTTGATTGCAAATGGCTTTACTCAAGAATATAGTATTCAATATAAGGAGACATTTTCTCTTATAACAAGTTTTAACCTTAATCTACATTCTTGTTGCAATTTTTTCTAACACATACTAGCCATTATTCTAGATGCATGTCAAGAATGCCTTCCTTAGTAGCTATCTTACAAAAGAAATATATATGCAACTCCTAACTAATTATGATCATCCATCCAATAAAGTTTGTCACTATGTATGGTTTGTCAACTTTATCTCTACCATTTACTACCTTAGCTTTTAGTCTAGTCTTTATCACCATGCTCTATACCATTGGAAAGTAGATTAAGGGTACACTTTTCTTCTTTTTTGTGTTGATGACGTGATAATTACTAGCAATAAAACTCAAAATAAATTACTAACAATAAAACTCAAAATATCTTCACTCTCAAATATTTTCTCCATCAATAGATTGAGATAAAGGATTTAGGTAATATGAGTTACTTTTTGGGTCTTAATGTTTCCTTTAATTCCTTTGATAAATATTCTTCATAATCTAAATATGTTGCTAATCTTATCTCTCATTTTTTTATAGCTGATAGTAAAATAATTATCACTCTGCTAGAACACATTGTTCATCTTTAGGCTACTAACACCACTTCTCTCAACGATGGTACTCTTTATCATTAACTAGTTGGTAACATTATTTATCTCACAATCACTCATCTTAATATTACCTATACTATTCTCATTGGTAGCCGATTTATGATTTCATCTTATAGCACTCACTTTTTCATTGTTCTTCATGTTCACCAATACATTAGAGATACTTTATTTCTTAATCTTCACTAATCTAGCTTATCCCGACTAGAGTTAAGAGCATACTTTAATGTTGATTAGGTTAGAGACTCTATTGATTATTGCTCTACTACTTATTATTATTTCTTTCCTAACAAGTCTCTCATTTCTTATTGTAGAACAAGTCTCTCATTTCTTAGTGTAGTAAGAAACAAATAGTAGTCTCTCATTCTAGTATATAAAAAATATCAAGCTCTGATTGACACTACTTTTAATTTTTTATTATCGTAATGGTTACTTTAAGATATGGGTATTACATCCTCCTCTGCAACTCCTCTTCATCATGATATTCAAAGTGCCATGCCAAGTGCTCATAATAATATCTTTTATGAATGGACCAAACATACTGAGACTAATTGTTATCTTGTAAGACATAATATGCTTCAAGGAACTTTTTAATTCATTTATATCCCCATATAATGTCATAATTCTATTCTTTTAACCAAATCACACTCTTCTTATTACTTTTAAAATCTTGCTTACAAACTCATAATGGTAGTTTTTTTTACTACCTTAAGTTTGGGGGATGTTAACATATCTATAGAATATCTATATCGTAACTTGAAGTAACTCTTAATCCAAGCAGATCATGAAAGGTTTCATGATGCCAATTTACTGGAACGTAAGTGAATTAACACACAAACTCTTTGATAGTTAATTATCTAAATAATAAACCTTTCCATAGACAATTAATATGCAATTTTTCCCTTCACCTTCCTATACCCACTTGGTTCAGAATATAGACTATGTGTCAACTCCCACTAGACTAACTACATCACATCTAGTCCAAGTGATGTTAGTTCTTGTCCTGGGGATCTCATTACTCTAAAAGTCATTGAAGACTCTCCTCATCACACAACTGCTATGGCCAGAGACTCCCAAGTAATGACCCTAATAAAAAGTCGTAGGTATCATCTCCTTCTATCAGGATTGGTGAATCCTTTATTGATTACCTAATTACCTTCGAATACTAATAGTTGTACCTGTAACATCCCGTTACCCATGTTAAGGCTAGAATAGTAATTTATGAAAATATTGTAAAATTAGCAAAATACACGTCATGCATAATTAATAGTGACATACACATTTATTTTGCACATTTATATGATTGTACATGCATTCATTGACATTTCCGGGTAAATTGGTTTATAAATAGAAATTGTGGACTTATTTGGAATGTAGTAAATGTGATTTGGAAATTTTTGTACATTTTAGATATTATAAAATTTTTGGTGAATCATTTTGAGCTAAAAAAATATTTGGAGAGTTATATAATTATTTCATAATTTTTGGTGAATTTAGAAATTTTCAAAAAAAATCAGGATATTATGGACCAATGATAGAGTGACATATGGCACTAATAGGCAGCTAACAAATGGTGAGTTAGTTGTGACAAATGGCTTGAAATGGTGAAGACACGTGAAGGACATGCAAGCTATACCCGTAGTCTAATATTCAGTGTTAGGATTTGCCTTTGTCACTTATGTTCTCCACCGTTCTTCTCCACTGATGCTCTGTACATTGGGTTTATTTGTCATTGCTGGAAATAAAAGCTGAATCAAGTAAGTTATATTTAAGTTGGGTTTTGCTTGTTGTAAACGATGTTGTACTATGGAAATGCATGCATGTGCTTGTGAGGTTAGAGAAGCAAAGTTTCGGTGATGAAATGAAAGTAGATGTTTAGGTTTGAATCTTGTATTTTGATCTTATGTGAATGATTTGAACTGGATTAGGAGTTAAATGAGGTTAAAGAGTGGATGAAAAAAATGAAAGAAAAATATGAGAGTTGAACGTTTACAGTAGAGAGAGAGACTTGAAATTTATGCAACTTTGGATCTTAAATGTTTGAAGTGAAATTTGAGTCTAAGTTGTTGCCAAGATTTTTTTGGATATGGAAATGTAGAATGGATGGGTTAGAAGCAAGAAATTTAAACAAGAAACAAAAAAAAGAAAAGAGAAGAAGCAGTTCGGTGAAGAAGATGATGAATAGTAAAATCTGGTTTGGGTATTTATAACTAATGTTGTATTTTGAGTTGTTTTGGTATAAGATAAGCTGCAAATGAAAGAGACAATGAGAGGGTATAGATTAAAGATGATAGGGTAAGTGGAAGAGAGGAAGAAGTGTTGGGACCCGATCCGAAGACCGGCGCCCTAACCCGAAAACGGAAGACGAAACGAATAAACGATTGATCACAAAGCGAAACAAATCATTATCGAATCGAAAGCCAACTTGGAAGCGAAGCATACAAACAAAGTCAAATCGAATTGGCTTGGAGACAACCAAACAAACGATCACGAATCACAAATCGAATCGATGCATTCGAACTGAAATACAAGCACCGACATCCGTGAACAAAATTTTAGAAATCACTGTCGCGTTGGAAACCTTAAGACATTCTAAATCCGGTATAATTTTTTTTTCTTTTTCTTTTCTTTCTTTCTTATTCCTTTCCTTTTCATTTCTTTCATAACCAAACTCAATCCAAAATACATTCACATACAATCGCACTATCCATGTGCAATACCATAACTCAATAGCCTTATCCAAATCTCAAACCACAATACCTTATCATACTCATAATCATTACACATCCCATATATAACTTAGAGCAATGCATAATTCCAGAAATCCATACACCTTATACTCACTATATACACAATTTCATAAATCACAGCTTTATACAAATCATAGTGGCATTTTCAAACCTTATACATTACCCATAACCCTAAACCAAAGTACACAATACACAACAATTCTAGACTTCTCAGCAACCATTTAGCTTAACCATAATACATTATAAACACATGCAAATAAAAATCTTCATTTTCTTTCACCCGATCTTCTTCTCATCACCTGTGGATGGGAATGAAGGGGGGTGAGCTTTACAGCTCGTGGGTAACAGTTTATAACAAAAATATAAGCAAAACCCTTGAAATTCTTTTTCTTTTCTGGTCTTAGAAAACATTGCTTTGAAATCCGTAAAGCACATTTTCCAAAAGTTCTTTCCTTGCTGTATTCAAAATCGCAATTTACAAAACATATGATTTTTAGACTTTCAGCCATAAACCCATAAGTTTATAAAACATGAATGCATCAACTTGACGATTCATAGATGCAATGGAAATCACATAAGTAATGCACAACAACACATGGCTCGAGAGTTCCGTAAACACGACGGATAAACCGAAGTTTATACCGTAATCTATTCGAGTCCTATTTCTCAGGATCTCGTGGCCTCAAGCGGGCAGCCGAGAGAAGGCTATAATTTTCCATACGTCGACGTGCACGTGACTATCCATACGTAACTCTCTCTCCCACACAAAAGCATATAAGCAATGCTCAAGATCATTTATCAAAATGATATGCTTCCATTTTCTTTTCTTCTTTCCATTCAAATCACAATGCCATGGCACACTCCAATGGCATAACATTATCACATTAATAAACATATTCAATCTCAATTCAACAATGTAATCACATATGGATCAACATCAGAACAATGAATGCAAGTGATTTCTTTAAGACATAAATCAACATATGCAGGTTCATAAAGCACATTATTCAATTTTTATTTTATTTTATTATTATTATTATTTTATAAACCTTGTATTTTCTTAAAAACATTCCGAAAACATTTTCATAACTTATCAAATTCGTCGAAAATAACGAATTTAACAATTTACGAAATTTCTTAAATCCAAATCACGTAAATAAATTTCAAAATCTTCATTTCTCAATCCTTTTTAAAACTCGTAACCATTTTCCAAAAATATTCGGGAATAATAAAATTCAATACTTTCTCAATTTTTCAATCAATCTCCCAAATCATTTGAAGACAAGAAATTGGGCCTTTGTGTCATTTTTTGAAACTTCAGAAATTTTCTTAATTTATCAAACATTTAAAACTTGTATAAATTCTTAAAACAGTTTCTAAAACCATTTCAAACAACTTTCGAAAATCGTACTTTTCAACATTTAAATAAAATTTTTTTTAAACAATTTCAAATGCATTTCGGAAATCACACTTTGTCAAACATTTTTATAAACGAGTTTGGAAATCGTAACCCTTTTCAAACACTTTTATAAACAATGTCGGAAATCATAATTTTTCAAATACTTTTGATAAACATTAGACATTCGGAAATCATAAATTTTCAAACATTTGCATAAACCATTTTCTAGACAATTTCAAAACATTTTTAGGAATCAAAACTTTCAAATATTTCCATAAACAATATTTTCTATACACTTCCGAATTTATGCGGAAATCACAAGTTTTCAAATTTTTACATAAAACCATATTTTATAAAAGCTCTTAAAAGTAGTCGGAAATCATAATTTTTCAAACCTTTATCATATTCAAGCTCAATATCATTTATTGAATGCTCTTTCTTTCGAATATACGAAATGCCATGGAATCTTTCGAGGCATAACACAAATGTATTTTGCAATTCATCAAAAGCTCATGTATGGAATCAATGATGATTTTTCAAATCATTCACACAATGATGCAACACTTATGATGCAATTGAAATCAGAAAATCTCTTTATTTAAAGAAAGCAGTAGTGGCTTATAAATTATATTATAAACAGATACCCACCTCGATTCGATGCTAGAAAGTTGTTCCTAGCTCCAATTTGTCCATTGGTTCCTTCTTTCTTCCAATATAACTTCACCTAAAGCAATTTCACCCAAATTCAACATCATAAATACCTTAATCCTCAAATTGAACTTAGAAAACATAAATCCCTCATATATTCAAGCTTTCTAAATCACAAATTTCCAAAATCCCCAAATTCCAAATTCCAAATTTGGGCATAAACCCTAATTAATTTCCATCCAAAATTAAACCCATAATACTTAGAAATCAACAAAATTAACTTCATACTCCACAAACCCATTCCATTTTCCATGATTCTAAACCAAAACTTCAAGAGAAACTCAAATCTTAAAAACTGCTCTTACCTCATTTCTTCTCCATTTTCAGATTTTCTTGGTTCAAGATGAAGCTCTCTTCATCCTCCACCTTTCTCTCTCTTGGAATGACATTAAAATCTCTCTTCTAGTGGTAGAAAAATCGAGCCCTAGCTTTCTCCCCTTTTTCTCCACCGAAACTTGCTCTCCCTTCTCTCTTCTCTCTTCTTCTCTTATTCCTTCTTTTCTCTTAAGTTTCGTGGGTTGTCTCTTAAAATGACAGCCCACTTGCTTTTATAGTGCCATGACATTTAATGAATGAGGAATGACCCATAAGTCCCTCCATTCAAGCCTATAAACTTAACCCTTTAAGTAAACTTCCAAAATTACCCCTCCATTGGTCTTTAAAACTGAAATCTTGTCTGATTATTTCGATCAGGTAAATGAAGCCATTTGATAAAACTTTCTTCTAGAGAAATGTTCCTCTATGTCTTACGAATCCAACCCTTCAAGAATCGGATCAATCGGAGCTCTATAACCCAAGATATCTCCAAAATATTGAAGTCTGTTCTTCAGACTCGAGGCTGAACACTACACCTAACTTCCAACCTGAATTTGGAAGTCTTATAGGCTACATTGCTGATCGGTTCCTTCATAACATTTGTATCCCCATGTCTCTATGTTCATTTGCAAAAAGAATCAAATCGATTGGAGTTCTACCGATCGAGATATCTCTAAAATACTGAACACTGTCCAAACTTTTATAACCAATCAGTTCACGAAAATCCGAGCTATCTTTCTCCATTTAATTCCAAAACTGATCTATGTAGTATGAAAAGATAGAAAAATGTCTTAGGAATCTAACGCTTCAAAAATCGACTCAATCGGAGGTCTACACAAAAAGTTATGGCCAAAAGAAGGAAGAGGGGTCAAAAACACAAAAGCAGACGATGATGTCAGCACAGACGCAAGTTCGTCTGTGATGATGTCAGCACAGATGCAAAAATTCGTCTCTGGTGACGTCAGCACAGACGCAAAACTTCGTCTGTGGTGACGTCAGCACAGACGCAAAACTTCATCTGTGGTGACGTCAGCACAGACGCAAAACTTCGTCTGTGATGACGTCAGCACAGACGCAAAAATTCGTCTGACCCCCTTCTCCAGAACATCCCCACTTAGAAAGATCATAACTTTCTACTCAGAACTCCAAATTAGACACGGTTTGATTCGTTGGAAAGCTAAGAGAAAAACTTTCCAGAAGGAAATTTTGCCAAAATCTATCTTTTCAATTCCAAAATTGCCCTAAAGTCGGAAGATAAGACTTTCATTCCTGCACCAACCTTCGCACTCCAATTCTTAACTTCATGACAATATTTGAGACTCTTAGGCACATAATTGAAATTCTATGTCTTCTTATAAAATGTAGCCATATGTCTCTAGTTTAATCCAAATTAAGAATCATCTTGTTTGGATTACTAGAGAAAACATTATGGTTAAAATACTGAAGCATATTCAGTGAACATTTTTCAGATCACTACCAATCTTGTCTCCAAATCTTTCCTTATCACAACTCATACCAAGATCACTCTTTCTACTCTCTTGTCCAATATTTTCATGTTTTATATCAATGGAAAGATAAAACAACCTCTATAATGTTCATAAAGAACTCCAAAGTAACTTCACCTCTAGTTAAGTCAATCTTTCAATCAAAGTTTACTTGGCTTAGCAATCACCTAAGCAATATCCAAACTTCAATTTATCATAACTTCTTGCCCGATATCAAAAAATTGCATACTTTATGGCGTTAGAAAGCTGGAAATATGAACTACAACTTTCATTAAGACCACTTTGGCCAAATATATCTAGATCAGTACAGATTTTCCTTTGAAGTTTCTAACACCATTCCAACCCATCAATTTCACATATCAACACATCACCACAAGCTCTTCAACTAAATCCTCTCAAATACAAAACACACAAATCTATACACAATTGATATTCTTACACAATTGATCTTTCATATCCATATATAAATCCATGTCTCATTAACATCATAAGATAAATGTTTATAAAATTAAATGGCATTCTAAGCCATGCTACAACATCAGTATTCAAGTCCAAGTACAAAAGATACAAAACTCCATTATTCTCCACATATGACTGAAATCTTATTCTTGCAATAATCTAACTTAAAACACCACATGCATAACCAACCAAATTATCTTTGCTTTCTAATTTCTTCAAAATTTTACACTTTCACTTTCTATTTCTTAATTTCAACTTCCATTTCAATCCACTTGAACTTTCATAATCCATACAAATCTATTTGAAACCCAAAGTTATCCAATCAAACAAATCTTTTCTCATCAATTTCCTTAAGGCAAAAATATCTATAACTCCATTCATATACAAAAACTCTTATCAAATTTTTATTTTCATATTTCCAATTTCCACTAAAAGATCGGGGTCCAACAAGAAGAGTGAAAAAAACGATCTGGGTTGGCGGACAAGACGAAGATGGCGTGATAGAGAGAGAAAAGTTGATGGTTTATATGTGTGGGTTAAAAACTTGAGTTTTTCATTAAACAACTCTCAATCTTTTGCCTATAACTCTTTCATCCGAACTCCAAATAACTTAAAACTTAGATCAATGGATTCCTAAGACATTTTTCTTTCTCTCCATAAAAATTTAGAGTTATCTGAATTGATTTGAAATTGATTTATAGGATGAAAGTGTGGAGGTCTGCTGGAATATTATGAACTAGAAATTTTCATGATCATGTTTCAATTTTCTAATTATAACTTGAGTTTTAGATTTCATAATGAGTTCTTTTTTGATTCATAATAAACTAGAGACATATTGATACAATTTTTGTGAAGAGGTAGAATTTTAATTCGATCTCTCTGATTTTCAAAATTGGCATGTAAGTGAGTTGTAACTTAAGCTGAAGCACAATCAGAGACAGAAATCATGTCCTGTGATTATTGAATAAACTGTATTGAGTTGGGCCGAATTAGACTGAGGTGTCTTCATCAAAGTTGTAGCTTATTCTTTTATCTTTAAATTGATATAAAGTTTGTAACTTTTTTGTTGTCTGAGCTGAAAGATATGAGTTGAATAATTAGAGGGTATGATCTTATGCTAACCAAAAGTTCAAATATGCACAGTCTGTGGTATTTTTTGCATAACTCATTGAATGCTGAATAAAATTGAATGATCTTGGAGGCGTTAGAAACCTAAGACACAGCAGAACAACTTTACAGAAGGAAGTGTTACTTAATTTTGTCATTTACCCTATCAAATTAATTATGAAATCTTGACCCGAAATTATATTGGTAGAAAATCTGAAGTGTCCAATTAAGTTTGTAATGGATTTCACATTTACTTTATTATGGTCCAATTTATAAATACAAATGACGTTAATGAGGGCTTTGATATCCGAATGATTTGTTGATAAGGATCACAATAGAGTACCCCAGAAGTGTCATTGAACTTGCATTGTGCATACTTTCTATACTTTGATATGCACAAAAGAACACTTGTACATTTGTGCAAAAATGTGATATTTGTGAATGTATTTTGTATATTTTAAAGGAGCATATCGGACGCCAATCGGACATTGCCAGACCATCTAGGTAATAGCTTATTGGAGTGTACTGTGAGTCAACCTAGATGATTTCCTAGGATTGATTTGATTTGAATTTAATTTAATTTATTACACTTCTAATATTATTGAACTATTTGTGAGTTGTTTCTGGATTCCGAACCTGAGGTTCGAGGAGTTTAATAGTTGGGCATGTATTGGGAGTGTTTTGATTTGATATGAATTTGACGAATTTAATTTGATTTGTTAAACTTCCAATTATTGACCTGTTGCGATTGTTTCTGAATTCCAAACTTAAAGTCCGAGGAGTATATATTTGGGATTGTATTAGAAGTGTTCTAATTTGTTTGATAATTCTAATTGTAATAGGCTCTGTGAATTCTCAACGAAAGTTGAGTGTCGGACTTAGGTCCGATGATTATGAAAATTTGACTATGTTTAATAATTGATTATGGTACATGGTAAATTCTAAATTGATACATTTCATAAAATGCATGCTCAGAAAAAGGCGTTGTGACCGGAGTAGCCAGTATGAAAGCGCTTGCACGTAGAGCTTTGCTCCGTGGTATATGATTGTGCACGTAGATCTATGCTCCATGATTCTATTCTAACTGAGCCCAATGGGCTAGTATTTGTATATGTGATAAGCACTCGGTCACAACAATAATAACGAATGTGGAGTCTCATATGCATTTATATTTTTTTATGTATGTTATGATTCGCAATAATTTAATGATGTGCCATGATAGTGTGAGTATTTGGAATATACATGTTCTGCATGAATAATTGCAAAATATGTTATTTGTGTATGTGAATCTGGTGAAATCATCAATGATGGTCCACTCATTGAGTTCGCAAAACTCATAAAAAAATTGCAACGTGGCTTTCAAGTTCAGATGAGTTATCCAAATAGACCAATTAGAGTTCAGCCACTACAAATGAGCATGAGTTAGGGGTCGGGATCAGTTTGCACCTGCATATGTCTTAAGTGATTGTATTTTTGTATTATATTCTGCAGGAATTGTATTAAGTGTATATGATTGAGTTGGTAATGAAATAACATTTTGATTGAAGTGTTACGTATCTGAAAAGGGCCCAAGTGGCTGTTGAGTACTAATGTTTTTAATAATTGTAACTTGTGATTGGAAATATTTTAAAAAGAAGAGGGTCCAATTTTATTAATGATTTCTGCATATATGTACTCTTTTTAAAGAAACAAAAGTTTTGTAAGAAATTTTGACTGAATGGTTATTTTAGCATGCCACCCTTGTGGGGTACGTACTCGGATATCACCATGGATGTCTAGTATGTGTCCTTCGAGTGTGAAGTACTACATTTTGGTATCAGAGCCCAGTTTAGTATCTTACATGGGCATTTTTTGACATATGTGTGAAGTTACATGCATTTAGTCATGTCATAACAGGAAATAACAACTGATCCCTAGTTTGAGTTGCATATATATCATGAATTGATGAAAGTAAGGGGAAGAATGATGATCTGTCCGATTATGAGAAAATGAAAGTTTAGGGATATTTTGAAAGGAAAAATAGTATATGGTTAGATACGATAAATAATGATGTAATGCATTTGTATAGGTGGATGTATTATAGACTATGATATCTGGACTGTCATAATATATCCCCCAATGTGATATAGATGTGAATACATTATCGTTGATTGGTTGAGAAAAATAGAGACATCAGTGGAGATGATGAGGTTAAAGTATACGAGTAGTTTATTATGATCCTAAGAAGATGAACTTAGAACTGAACTGGTTGTTGATTAATGTAACAAGATTTATGATTCACTATAAAATATGTTAGTGGAATTGAGATCAGAATTTCAAGATGATTATGTATCTGTAATTCCAAATTGGTAGTGAACATAGGTATGTATGATGATATAATGGTAATTTGAAGAAGGGATAAAGGTAGTGAGATTTGTAAAAGTTGCCCCAGTTAAGTTAATTTGTTACTTTGTGAACACATAATTACTAATGGGATCACCATGACAAGTGTGAAAATCGAGCACATAAGATATATCTGTGGAGATGATATAGGAAACAATCTATGATATATGAATATTTGTTAGTCATAGTTTCCATAATTCAAATTCTACTATGAACTAGAGTAATGCATAAAAGTGCTTATAGTGATCGATCGGGGTTAGATTGAGAGTGTTAAAAATGTTACTGTGTGTGATGAATTCGAGCAAAAAAAAAACAAGAAAGGCACAATTGTGACATAGTTCCCACACCTGAGGTCAGGCCTAAAAAGCGAAGTGTTTTTCCTAAATCAAATGAGATTAAGGTATCTTGAGCATAAGTTATTAATTAGTGAATTGTCTTAAATACATCTCTTGATGAGATGTAATGATCTTAATGGTATATGCCAAGGTATAAGAATAACTGCTTAATGTTTCATTGAGCCTTATTATAAGGGATATTCTGATTATATAAGTTATGACTTAAATTGATCTTATTGAGATATTATGAATAGTTGAAATTGATCTCTTTGAGGTACGAAGAATGTCTGATAAGCAATGATGGGAATAATTTATTGATAAGGATTAGATAAACAATATAGTTGATTGTAGCCAAAAAAAAATCTTCTTTGGAAGAAAACTTACACCAAATAAGGTTAAGTAGATCAGATGGTTTACTTTAAGCATAAGGAAAAATGGAACAAATTAAAAGAGAATATCGGAGTTCTATTCCCAACGAAGACTCAAACATGAGATGTAGACTATGCTACACTCTTTATGCATTTTGTTTGATGTAAATTATCCGACTAAGTGATTGGATTCTTGAATTTGAGGCAACACTCTTACTAATGTGAGAAGAACTTAGGCCCACATTATATTATATGAAAATATGGTTAGGGGATACAAATTTAATTTGATGAAAGTGTTACCAACACAAGAAGTTAAGTTTGTGAATAAATGGGAACGAGTGGAGAAATTAGTAAGTATGATTCGACAATGCAATAAGTCAATGTGAAATCATAGGAAAACGTATGAATAGAGAAAAGCATTTGAGAAATTGAGTCAATTGGGAAATAAGAAGAAAAAAATCATATGAGATGGTACTACCTCATTAAGGATAGATACTTAAAGAATCACAAGAACAAATCATGGGCACAAGGAATTTTGGGTTAGATTTGTTGGAGTTAATAATGCCCCTGACAGTATTATGGTGTTGGAGATTAAAGTGATCCAGGCAAAATTGTATCAAATAGTGACTATGACCATCTATGATATCTTGAATGTATTCAAAGAGTTGAAAAGAATATTTTGATTACTTAAGAAAATTTTGTGGTTTCGAATGAATATGAAATTCTGTCTGTACATGAAAATGAACGCTTTACGTGGCATATTTTGTTATTTGATGCGTTTCATATAATACATATTCTGATAAAGGTATTGTGATCAGAGTAGCTAGTTTAAAAGAGTTTTAAGCTCAGAATTCTGCACGTAGAGCTCTGCTCCGTGATCTCTGTTTCTGACTGAGCCTAATGGCCAGTATCTATATCTGAATTTTAAAGGCACTCGATCACAACAAATAATAATGAATTTGGAAAATGTTTCGCATCAGAGATTAAGATGCACTTTGTTGCAACATAATAAATTGATTTTGTATGCATAAAGTCTATTAAAGTTCCATGAGTTGAATATTTGATACATGATTTGAAATTTTTTTGAATGGCCATTGCCTTGAAAACTTGGAGACACTAATTGTACAGTGAAACATTTCGAATTTTTACAAATATACAGATCAGTAACATTTGAGGTACTTATTGAGTAAGTTTGAGGTACTTGTTGAGTTTGAAAGAATTTGATATGAGAGTGAGACAGTGGATAGAAGTATTGAAGAACTATGATTATACAAATGAGTACTAACATGGTAAAACTAGTGTACATATCTGATGTCTGAACAAAAAATTCGATAAAGGAATAGCACAAATTCAGATATTGTGGTTCCTTAATCTAGTGCAATGAAGAGCATAGAATATTGAGTTGTCTTTTGGGCAAATCAAAGTGATATTAACTAACAAATGTAAAGTTAGTTTCGCGTGAAAAGATTAGCAAAGTCCGACCCGAGGATTCAGAAGTTATGAATCTTATTGAGGAAATTGAAAAAACAATTTAAATGAATCCGAATTTTAAGTTTGAATAGGGAAATAATATCTTGTGATTGTGACATGAAGTTTGTGTGCTAAAAAAGGATGAGTGAGTAAAAGATTATTAGAGATAGCACAAATAAAAATTTATGTTATACATCCTAGAAGGAATACAATGAAATAATGTTGATGGCTATGGTGCAAGAACAAGTGACTACATGTATTTGTTGCCAATAGTCTTAATTGTTGGAGATATGTGTAAAGCTTATATTATGGAGTGCGCAGAAACATGAGTTCAATATTTAGTTTTATTTGACGTTAGACATATCAATCATATCACAATAATATCAGTCGAATATCATATGAGGTGTTGTGAGCATAGAAAGAGTCGAGTGTCTTTATATTGGATGAATAAGGCCTAAAAATAGTTTAAGGCTAGCAATGATAGGAGATGTTGATGATAAGTGAAATTGATGTGTATTAGAAATTAAGTGACTCAAGAAAAACGAATGAATTAGGTGGATCAACATCAAAGATTGGAATAAAGTGAGATAGACATACGAGTTGATTGTATTAACACTAAAGAGATATGAAATATCAAGAAAAAGATGAAGTTTATGAGAGTATCACCTTGCCAAGGTGTACTCACGTTAGAAAAAGTTAAGCTAAGCTAGTAAAGTTGACATAAATTGGTCCACATGAAATTATTGCAAAAAAAAGGGACCATTAATATATGAGGTTGTACTACCAACAAAGATGTCTTAAAAGCATAAAGTGTGTTATGTGAGTATGATAAGAAAAAGTGTTATGATCTGACTAAGGTGTTTTATCGACACAAGAAATGAAAACTTGAGTGATCTGAAATATATTGAGAAAACAGACAAAATTGTGTGATATCTGAATAAGTAACTGGAAAAAAAAATTGATTGATTCCATTGACTATAGTCAAGTAGAAGAGGTTATTCGAATGATGAAGTAATTAGGTAATGGAAAAAAAGAGAGGAAATAATATCCCTGCCTTTTTTATCAATCAGATAAGAATTTCGAGGACGAAATTTCTTTAAGGAGGGGAGAGTTGTAACATCTTGTTACCCATGTTAAGGCTAAAACAGTAAGTTATGAAAATATTGTAAAATTAGGAAAATACACGTCATGCATAATTAATAGTAACATACACATTTATTTTGCACATTTATATGACTGTACATGCATTCCTTGGCATTTCCAGGTAAATTGGTTTATAAATAGAAATTGTGGATTTATTTGGAATTTATTATTGTGATTTGACAATTTTTGTACATTTTAGATATTTTAAATTTTTTAGTGAATTATTTTGAGCTAAAAAATTATTTGGAGAGTCGTAAAATTATTTCGAAATTTTTGGTGAATTTAGAAACTTTCAAAACAAATTATGATATTATGGACCAATGATAGAGTGACACATGGCACTAATAGGCAGCTAACAAATGGTGAGTTAGTTGTGACAAATGGTTTGAAATGGTGAAGACACGTGAAGGACATGCAAGCTATACTCGTAGTCTAATATTCAGTGTTAGGATTTGCCTTTGTCACTTATGTTCTTCACCGTTCTTCTCCACCGATGCTCTATACATTGGGTTTATTTGTCATTGCTGGAAATAAAAGCTGAATCAAGTAAGCTATATTTAAGTTAGGTTTTGCTTGTTGTAAACGGTGTTGTACTGTGGAAATGCATGCATGTGCTTGTGAGGTTAGAGAAGCAAAGTTTCGGTGATGAAATGAAAGTAGATGTTTAGGTGTGATTCTTGTATTTTGATCTTATGTGAATGATTTGAACTGGATTAGGAGTTAAATGAGGTTAAAGAGTGGATGAAAAAAATGAAAGAAAAATATGAGAGTTGAACGTTTACAGTAGAGAGAGAGACTTAAAATTTATGCAACTTTGGATCTTAAATGTTTGAAGTGAAATTTAAGTCTAAGTTGTTGCCAAGATTTTTTTGGATATGGAAATGTAGAATGGATGGGTTAGAAGCAAGAAATTTAAACAAGAAACAAAAAGAAAAGAAAAGAGAAGAAGCAGTTCGGTGAAGAAGATGATGAATAGTAAAATCTGGTTTGGGTATTTATAACTAATGTTGTATTTTGAGTTGTTTTGGTATAAGATAAGCTGCAAATGAAAGAGACGATGAGAGGGTATAGATTAAAGATGATAGGGTAAGTGGAAGAGAGGAAGAAGAGTGAAAAAAACGATCTGGGTTGGCCGACAAGACAAAGATGGCGTGATAGAGAGAGAAAAGTTGATGGTTTATATGTGTGGGTTAAAAACTTGAGTTTTTCATTAAACAACTCTCAATCTTTTGCCTATAGCTCTTTCATCCGAACTCCAAATAACTTAAAACTTAGATCAATGGATTCCTAAGACATTTTTCTTTCTCTCCATAAAAAATTAGAGTTATCTGAATTGATTTGAAATTGATTTATAGGATGAAAGTGTGGAGGTCTGCTGGAATATTATGAACTGGAAATTTTCATGATCATGTTTCGATTTTCTAATTATAACTTGAGCTTTAGAATTCATAATGAGTTCTTTTTTAATTTATAATAAACTAGAGACATATTGATACAATTTTTGTGAAGAGGTAGAATTTTAATTCTGTCTCTCTGATTTTCAAAATTGGCATGTAAGTGAGTTGTAACTTAAGCTGAAGCACAATCAGGGACAGAAATCATGTCCTGTGATTATTGAATAAACTGTATTGAGTTGGGCCGAATTAGACTGAGGTGTCTTCATCAAAGTTGTAGCTTATTCTTTTATCTTTAAATTGATATAAAGTTTGTAAATTTTTTGTTTTCTGAGCTGAAAGATATGAGTTGAATAATTAGAGGCTATGATCATATGCTAACCAAAAGTTCAAATATGCACAGTCTGTGGTATTTTTTGTATAACTCATTGAATGCTGAATAAAATTGAATGATCTTGGAGGTGTTAGAAACCTAAGACACAGCAGAACAACTTTACATAAGGAAGTGTTACTTAATTTTGTCATTTACCCTATCAAATTAATTATGAAATCTTGACCCGAAATTATATGGGTAGAAAATCTGAAGTGTCCAATTAAGTTTGTAATGGATTTCACATTTATTTTATTATGGTCCAATTTATAAATACAAATGACGTTAAAGAGGGCTTTGATATCCGAATGATTTGTTGATAAGGATCACAATAGAGTACCCCAGAAGTGTCATTGAACTTGCATTGTGCATACTTTCTATACTTTGATATGCACAAAAGAACACTTGTACATTTGTGCAAAAATGTGATATTTGTGAATGTATTTTGTATATTTTAAAGGAGCATATCGGACGCCAATCGGACATTGCCAGACCATCTAGGTAATAGCTTATTGGAGTGTACTGTGAGTCAACCTAGATGATTTCCTAGGATTGATTTGATTTGAATTTATTTTAATTTATTACAGTTCCAATGTTATTGAACTATTTGTGAGTTGTTTCTGGATTCTGGACCTGAGGTCCGAGGAGTTTAATAGTTGGGCATGTATTGGGAGTGTTTTGATTTGATATTAATTTGACGAATTTAATTTGATTTTTTAAACTTCCAATTATTGACCTGTTGCGATTGTTTCTGAATTCCAAACTTAAAGTCCGAGGAGTATATATTTAGGATATTATTATAAGTGTTCTTATTTGTTTGATAATTATGATTGTAATATGCTATGTGAATTCTCAACGAAAGTTGAGTGCCGAACTTAGGTCTGATGATTATGAAATTCTGACTGTGCTTAATAATTGATTTTGGTACATGGTAAATTCTAAATTGTTACATTTCATAAAATGCATGCTCAAAAAAAGACGTTGTGACCGGAGTAGTCAGTATGAAAGCGCTTGCACGTAGAACTTTGCTCCGTGGTATATGATTTTGCACGTAGTGCTATGCTCCGTGATTTTGATCTAACTGAGCCCAATGGGCCAGTATTTGTATATGTGATAGGCACTCGGTCACAACAATAATAATGAATGTGGAGTCTCATATGCATTTATATTTGTTTATGTATGTTATGATTCGCAATAATTTAATGATGTGCCATGATAGTGTGAGTATTTGGAATATACATGTTCTGCATGAATAATTGCGAAATATGTTATTTGTGTATGTGAATCCGGTGAAATCATCAATGATGGTGCATTCATTGAGTTCGCAAAACTCATAAAAAATTGCAACGTGGCTTTCAGGTTCAGATGAGTTATCCAAATAGACCAATTGGAGTTCAACCACTACAAATGAGCATGAGTTAGGGGTCGGGATCAGTTTGCACCTGCATATGTCTTAAGTGATTGTATTTTTGTATTATATTCTGCAAGAATTGTATTAAGTGTATATGATTGAGTTGGTAATGAAATAACATTTTGATTGAAGTGTTATGTATCTGAAAAGGGCCCAAGTGGCTGTTGAATACTAATGTTTTTAATAATTGTAATTTTTGATTGGAAATATTTTTAAAAGAATAGGGCCCGATTTTATTAATGATTTTTGTATATATGTACTTTTTTTTAAGAAACAAAAGTTTTGTAAGAAATTTTGACTGAATGGTTATTTTAGCATGCCACCCTTGTGGGGTACATACTCGGATATCATCATAGATGTCGGGTATGTGTCCTTCGAGTGTGAGGTGCTACAGTACCCAATCACTATCCTATGAGTGACCTCGTCTTAAGGTAATAAGGAATGGTGCCAAATCATAGGAGCAACATCCAAGGTATCCGTGAGTACCTCAAGTCTAAGGATATTTGCACCATATGATAATCTCATAGCAAGTCATCTGATGTACTTACTACTCTTAATAAGCATCCACATGTTAACCCCCATCTCATGCTTATAGTTTATGAGATCCACTGCTTGAACAAATCAAGGAGTATAGCATGTGCTAGTCTATTCGGATTAACAATGTCTTGTCTCATTAATCCTATGACTAAGGATAATTTAGATACTAACATTATTGCACATGATAGAAATCTCATTATCAAAATCTTATCATGATTTCCTTTATGTAATGTTTTGTTTCATGGACTTCATTAATTCGATTTAAGATTGACATCAATTCATAAATAAATGAACATCAAATTAATGAAAATTGCCCTGCTAAGCATTTTCATCCTAAATCCCTCTTATACTTTATTTATATTGTTGGATCGGAAAAAGAAAACATGCTTTGTTTGGAAAAACGGTAGATTTCAAAACTTTTAAGAAATCATTACTTGCAGCGGAAGCAACAAATCCAAATCAACATGCCAATCCATACATGATATGGTATAAGGATAATAAAATATAAACAAGATCAGGAGTATTACCGACTCCTTCGCCTGAGTTTAAATCCTCATTTGCGCTATCCTCTCCTTCTTCGTGTATCCAAATCCTTTGCCTTTGACTCTTTTCCTTTAGCAATCTTCTTTCTCCTTGTTGTAGTATCCTCAACCAATTAGATTTACCACCTGTTCTTCAAGGACAATTAGGTTAACAAAATCCTTTGGTAGGAAAGGAGAAGAAATGTTTGGAGGAGATTTTCCTAGAAAAAGAAGAAGAAAAATTGAAACTCTTTCAATTGGTATTTTAAATTCTCTCTTTCATGAAAGGAGAGAAGGTGTAAAGAACATGCAAGAACTCTTTCTTGCCTACCATTTTCGTATATGCATGGATGGAAGGAGAGAGAGGCATCAAATGCATCACTTCTTTCATTAATCACTCATAAAATAGCCAATAAATGAGATTATCTTCATTTATCTTTATGATGGCTATTTGAAAAGACCATAACCTAAAATTCAATACCCAATTTCGGTTTTGCCAAGAAGAAAGAAGGAAGATGGTCCATCTAATGTACATCTTTCATCTTTAATCTAAGGAATGCAAATAGGTTACAAGCCAATATTAAAATACAACCATTAAACCATTTAATGGTAAGTTCATAACTCCATTTAATGATGATTAACCATAATAAAGACCATCTTTATTTAACATTTTAATGTCAAATGTGTGGTTACACATTTAACCTAGGAATAACCAAAATTGCTATCTTCTTCTTAAAAAAATTATTTTAATATAATTAATCTAATTAATTACATTAAACCAAAAACCAAGCCCATTACTAAATGTACATTTGGGCTTCTTTAATTAGAACAAGCCCAAGATTCAATTATGGGCTTCTAATTAACCTCCATTTATATTTCTTACTTAGCTTGATAACCTTCCTTAAAGTCAAGTGGGGAATCTTATTGGACTTTGATAATTCAAGCTCCAATAAGCCCATAATTAATTCAATCTCATTGGAATTAATTCTAGCTTATTAACTAAATGTCATTCCACTAAAGACAATTAGTTGAACTCTTGAATTATTAAATATTATGAGAATATGTCCAATTGCAAACCCTATTTAGAACCTTATTATAGCCATCCACACAACAAAGGGTAAAATTATTGTTTTGCCCTTATGTTGATTTTCCTTCTAGATCTCTCATTTTACTTTATATGGTGATTAACACATAAGATCTCATCTCAGTGTTAAGACTTGATGGGCAGCTAGTCCATTAAACTACTGGCGCCAGTTTAATCACCAAATCTCCTTAAAACATCTAGAAGAGATGATAACACTATAAACTCTTTATTTGAATGAATGTTCCCTGATACATGTTTCAATTAATAATTCCAACTTGTTGACACTGGATTAATACTCTGTAAAAATCCATTCCGATCATATCAAGAATTATAATGAAACATATATGAGTTCACCACTCATCAAGATTATGGTTCATAATAAGCAAATGCTTAAGTTGTATGTTTTAAGATTAAAGTAACGACCCACTTTATTCTTGAAAACATACTTGATTCCAGATTCATTTAATAGTGCCATTATCGATAGTCAACTACTATCATGATATGAAACTAATCATTCCCTTGAAGTAAACTCCTTTACTTATATGGAGATAAATCGCAACACTATAGTCTAAACCATAATTAAGCGACCAACTTGATTATTCAACTGGGAATCAATTAATTCAGATTCTAATAATATACATGTTTCCTATACATCTCTATGTATATGTATATTACTTACAAAAGAATCTTGGTACCTTATGACCAGATATATAATGCTTATACAGATAAAACCAAACTCTTTTGTTTTATTAACAATAAATATTTTCATTACAAAACTGTAACTGAAGAAGATAAAGTTACATGTAAATAAACTTGCTTTCCAGGGCACTCTATTTACATAACTCCAACAATCTCCCACTTTCCCTAAAGCAAGTTTGACATATCCCTCATTCCCATCCCTTCTAGGTGACCCTCAAAGCTCTTTTGAGTCAATGTCTTTGTGAACGCATCAGCAAGGTTTTGCTCGGTGGGAATCTTTACCACATACACTTCTGCCTCTGGAACTACCTCTAAATCATTTAGGAACTTCCGGAGCCAGACTGCTTCCTTTCCTGCTTCACAAGCAGCAACATACTTAGCCTCCATAGTCGAATCAGTAATACAAGATTGCTTGACACTCCTCCAAACTATGGCTCCACCTCCTAAAGTAAATATAGAACCAGAAGTTGATCTCCTTGAATCAACATCTGATTGGAAATCAAAATCCATATATCCTGTCGGAATAAGATTACTTCAAGAGTAAACAAGCATTAAGTTCTTCGTCCTACGAAGATACTTAAGTATACACTTAACTGCATTCCAATGTTCCATTCCTGGATTGGACTGAAATCTGCTTACCAGTCCCACTGCGTAAGAGATATCCGGTCTAGTGCATAACATTGCATACATAAAACTACCAACTGCTGAAGCATATGGAATGTTACGCATGCTTCAACCTCCTCTTGGGTTTTCGGTGCTTGTTCCTTTGAAAGTTTGATTCCATGTCTAGTAGGAGTAAAAACCCCTCTTGGAATCTTTCATGGCAAACTTATTGAGCATATTCTCAATGTAGGTTAGTTGAGACAAAGCTATTTTCTTGTTCTTTCGATCCCTTATAAGTTTGATCCCTAGAACATAGGTAGCCTCTCCCAAATCCTTCATTGAAAACTGTTCATTCAGTCATCCCTTAACCGCAGATAACATTCCCACATCATTCCCAATGAGCAGAATGTCATCAACATACATGATTAGGAAAGTAACCTTATCTTCTTGTATTCTTTTATAAACACAAGGCTCATCTAGGTTTTGTATGAACCCATAGGTTTTGATAGCCTTATCAAACCTAATGTTCCAAGACCTAGATGCTTGCTTAAGTCCATAAATGGACCTTTGCAACTTGCAAACCTTATGCTCATTACCTGGCTCAATGAATCCTTTTGGTTGGGTCATATAAATGGTCTCCTCAAGATCCCCATTAACAAATGCGATCTTGACATCCATTTGTCATATTTCATAATCGAAATAGGCTACTATGGCCAAAAGAATCCTGATGGACTTAAGCATGGCAACCGGAGAAAAAGTCTCCTCATAGTCTATACCCTCCTTTTAAGTATAGCCTTTAGCTACCAATCTAGCTTTAAAGGTCTCTACCTTTCCATCCGATCCCCTTTTCCTTTTGTAGATCCATTTACACCCTATGGCTTTTAGACCTGGTGGTAGATCTACAAGGACCCAGACTTCATTAGTATACATAGAATCTATTTTCGATTCCATCGTCTTGAGCCATTTTCCTGCATCAACATCATTAATAGCCTGTGTATACGTAATTTGATCTATTTCTTCTAGGTCTGAGATGGCAATTAAGCCTTTTCCTAAACCCAGATACCTATCTGGTTGTCTCACAACCCTCCCACTACGTCTAGGCACACCTTGATGTTCAGGTTGCACTTCTGATTCAACTCTTGAATCCATTTCGACATCTTGTTCTGTCATATCCAAAACAAATCTTGGTTTGGATGAAATAACTAACTCCTTTAGTACTACTTCACTTCTTCCTTTGTGATTTTTCACAAACTTTTCCTCTAAGAAGGTTACATTTGTCGACACAAATACCTTCTTATCATGAGGACTGTAAAAATAGTACCCTCGAGTTCCCGTAGGATATCCTACAAACAAACATACTTCTGACCTTGGTTCCATCTTTGTGGATTCAGGATTTAGAACATGGGCTGGGCAGCCCCAAGTCCTCAAATGCCTCAATCAAGGCACTCGGCCAGTCCACAACTCCCTAGGTGTTTTAGGCACCGATTTGGACGGAGCAAAGTTAAGAAGATATGTTGCCGTTTGTATGGCATATCCCCAGAACGATTCTGGAAGGCTAGCATAGGACATCATTGATCTTACCATTTCCAATAGAGTTCTATTTCTCCTCTCTGCTACACCATTCTGTTGAGGTGTACGAGGAGCTGACAAATTGGAAACAATTCCATTGTAAATTAAATATTACTGGAACTCTCCAAATAAATACTCACCACCTCGATCTGATCGAAGTTGTTTTAATGGCTTGCCAAGTTGCTTCTCAGCTTCAGCTTTGAATTCTTTGAACTTTTCAAAGATTCACTCTTTTTATGCATCAAATACAAATAGTCATGTCTTGAGTAATCATCTATAAAAATTATGAAATATTCATAACCTCCTTTAGCTTGTACATTCATGGGCCCACACACATCAGTATGTACCAGGTTCAATGTGGATTCAGATCTGTTTCCTTTAGAAGGAAATGAGGCTTTGGTCATTTTTCCTTCAATACAAGATTCACAGGTGGGTAATGGATCACTATCCAAGCCCATAAGGATCCCATCCTTTACTAGCATGTCAAGTCTTTTCTGATTGATATGACCCATTCTTAAGTGCCACAGATACTTTAAATTAATGATAGAGATTTTGGATTGTCTTGGTTTTATCAATTCTGTGGTGTTTAGTGAGCCTTTCATAGGTTCTATAAAAAACAATTCCTGTTTAGTTATCGCATCACAAATAAAATCCTTATTCTCATATATTGAAACAACCTTTTCAAAATATAAGGAATAACTAGATTTTATTAGACAAAAAACAGAAATCATGTTCCTTACAATCATTGGCATGTAATAAATGTCCTCCAAATATAACCTATGACCACTAGGAAAGTCCAAGATAACTACTCCCACTTATTCTGCTGAAACATAGGAACCATCTGCTATCTTGACTTGAAATTGGCCTTTAGGTAGTCTTTTCCTTTGCTGGAACCCCTGCAAAGAATTACAAACATGGTTAGTGGCTCCTGAATCTAATATCCAAGAAGTAGATAAATCTGCCACGTTTTTAGTTCCTAAAAAACTTAGGAAGCCCATACCTTGTTTACTTTTGAGGGACTCTAGGTAGACTGGATAGTTTCTTTTCCAGTGGCCCATCTCATCACAGTGGAAACACTTTCCTTTAATGTTCTCTTTGGCCTTCTTTTTCATGGATTTGGCCTTGACCCCTGTTTGGGCCTTCTTTTTCATTGGAGCCTTCTTCTTTTTCTTGCCTTACCCTTAGGCTTAGAAGAAGAAGCTACATTAGCCGCCCATGAGCCTTAATATTCAATATCTCCTCCGTGCTCGGAGGGTATTCATCAACTCACTCAAGGTGTAATCCTTGTTGTTGAGCTCATAGTCCAACTTAAACCGCTGAAAAGAAAAGTTTAAGCTATTGATGATCATAATCATCTGCGTGTCCGCATCCATATCCGCCTAAGCATCTCAAATTTCAGGACCGCAGAGATTACCTTCATCATGTAATCCCGCACCGGCTCACTGTTTCGGCCTCGAGATTATGAAAAGTTTGGATAGCTTTCACTCTTGCAGACCTAGTCCTCACACAAAACATCTCATGTAGGTGATGGACCATTGTACTAGCAGTTTTCATACAAGCAATTTGCTTTTGCAACATGCCTCTGACAGAAGCCAGAATATAACACTTAGTAGTCTTGTCAGCATTCTGCCAACGCTCATATTGTTGGAATTGCTCAGGAGTTGAATCTCCACTTGGAGGTGTAGGCTCATTTTCAGTTAACACCCATGAAATATGTTCATATTGAAGAACAATGTCAAGGTTACGTCTCCATTCATTAAAATTGTCTTCGTTTTCCAATTTGTTATTAGTCAAGAGCAGGGTGAGTGGATTCATTTTATGGTTGATTATGTCTGAAAATATAAATTATTAAAACGATAAGCGATCTGTGGAATCAAAAACAAATTCCGACACGCAAAACAAATTCTGACCTATCTCCAGGTCACATGCCTGGCGCCGTCCCGGTGGTGCCGCCATGGGGAGGTGGTCGTACCTTCGCTCAAGCGCTATCTGGTTCGAAAACTCCCCCTCGCTCCCTTCTTCGTCCACTTGTTGAGGTAGATCTAGTTTCAAAATCGAAGCTGTTGAAAGGGGAACCCACGTTTTTCTTGGCCCAAGAGAAGCAAGATCAATTATCGGCGTCATTTAAGCTTTCTCTTATGGGAAAATTCACAAAAGGGAACCCTAAACTGGATTTTCTACGATCAGCTTTTGATCGGATAGGGTTTCTTGGTGCTTTTACTATAGGATTGATCGATTTCCGACATGTCCTAATTAATTTTGACCTTGAAGAGGATTTTCATAGATGTTGGTTGCACACAATCTGGACTTTTGATTCCCACATCATGCGTGTGTTCAAATGGACCCCTGATTTTCATCCCAATCAGGAATCGTCAATCGTCCCTATCTGGGTTTCTTTTGAAGGACTCCTTATTTATGGCTTTCACAAACAATATTTGAAGCGTATGACTGAACCGATTGGGACATTGTTGAAAATCGACGCTCCTACTTTGAATCTCTCGCGACTGTCGGTGGCTCGGGTATGTTTAGAAATTGATCTCTTAACAGATTTGCCTACGCTTCTTCGTTTGGGTACGGAATCCAAACCTTTTTTCCAACCGGTTGTCTATGAAGATCTCCCAGCTTTCTGTCTTCACTGTCACAAAATCGGACATGACAAGGACCATTGCCGTCAGTTGCATCCAGGTAAACCCGTCGAGCCTACTCCAAAATCGTTGTCTTTCACTCCCGGTGTTCTCCCTGCACCGAATATTTGGAAACCCAAAGCGACTCTACCAACCTCATCTGGACTTCCGACCGCAGAGCAGAACGTCCCTGTTACTGATATCCCCTCCTCTGCTCCGATCTCTTTACCCCCAGTGCAAACGACAGTTGATGTTCTGATTAAACCTCCTTTGCTGGTTCCTGATCAACTGCCGACTATTGTTTCGGCTTTCCCCCTTTCGAAGGACTCGCCCTCTGCTGCTCCCCAACTATCATCAAAGTTTGATATTCTCTCTCAACTTCCAGATGACGATAATGGCCCAGCCTGCCCACCATTGCTACCAGTAATGTCTCAATTGACTGGGTTGCCTGCTCCAGTCCCTCAATTCACAATTTTGACCAGCGTTCCTAATTTGCAACCTTCATCGACTGTTTTACCTAATTTGCACTCTATTGCGAAACTCATACCCTCTCTCCTGCGGCCTACAGAATCTCAGGGGGATTTATTACCTTCTCCGCCTATGGCTGCTCCTCAAGTGCCTATTAATGAGAAAATAAATTGTGATCATTTGCCTGTAGATTTGAGTCTGCCGTCTCCACATGCTGCTTTGCCTATCTCACATTCTGATGTTTTTGATAATGTTCCTTTGCCTGCCTATCGTGATGAATCGACACTAAGCCTGGTCTCCGATCAACTTTTACTTGTCTCCGCCTCGAATGATGATATCTGACATTCTAAATCGACGTGATCGGCCTTTGGGCTCCAAAAACAAAATTCCTATTGTGAATGAGGCATCTCTTCGTCGATCCAGGAGAGCTCCTACTGGTAACGGTTCAAAATTTCCCCAATGATTAGTAGCCTGACATGGAACATTCAGGGTGTGGCCAACAAGCCAACACATCGACGTTTAAAAAATCTAGTTGCATTGCATAAAGTGCCGGCTGTTTTGTAACATCCCACCCCCTACTGGAAGGGTAAAATAGGAAATTTGTCATAGGATGGGATTGATAGGGAATAATTAATATTGTTCATGCATAATAGGATTGTTACACAGTATCAATTGTGTACATGGAATTACTGTACATGCATTCATGATAATTCCTTAATTGGGCCTAATGCAATTTTATTGGGATTAACATGGTTATAGGGTTTGAAAAATTATTTTGGTGATCCAGTGTGTTTTATATTTTAAGGAATTTTGAGGAATTTTTCGGAATTTTTCAAGAAAATTCCTGACCGACAAAAATCGCAGTAAATGGCCTAAATGTATTTTTGTTATGGAAAATGTGGTTTTCGTGTTTGAAAAATTATTGGGAGTGGACTGTTATATGTTTTACAATTTTGGGCAATTTTGGTAATTTTCAAAAAAATGATTCGGGGAAATTCCTGGAAATTCCCGGACCGAAAAAAAATCGCCAAATGACGAACCGGTTGATTTTCTACTGTTATTTGGTATTAAACCCTTGCATATTTGGTGGGACCCATATAATGGACCCTTAAATTTGGTGGAACCGAAATTAGAGAGCTAGTTGCTTGGTCTTTGTTTTATTTCTTTCAAAAAAAAATATGATTGACTTTTCTACATTCTCATCCATTTGCCAAGTGGTCCCTTCATTTAATGCATGGTTATCCTATGCATTCTCGACTCTTCTAATGGAAGGAAAGAAAGATGAGTTGCTTTGTTTATTTCACTCTCTCACGGCCATTAGAAATAAATGAAATAGTTTCTTGCTTTGTTGTGCTCCTCCACCGAAATTCTTCATTAAATGTTCCAAAAAAAAATTCTCCAACCTTAAGTGCCTTCTTTCTTGCATATAAGCTTAAGCTTTCTACCTCTTACCATGATGATGTCGTGTATGAGGAGGAGGAATTAGGAAGTTGTGATGGTTGAGGGAATTGAAGAGTGGAAGCTTGAATAGGTAAGTGTATGGTTTAAGTTTTCTTATGCTTTGAGTATGCATTTAATGAATCATAGTAGTTAGTTGCATTCATTGGAAATTATTATTCATTATATATGATGTATAATGCATGGAGGTCATGAAACCTATGGTTTAAATTGTTGGGTTTAAGACTAAGTTTAAGTATGACTTGAAAGTTGTATGATTGAAGTGTTTTTAGCTTGATTTTGGATTGTATATTGATGACTAAAATAGCATGAAATGTAAGGGGTAAGTGCTGCCAAATTATGGTGTTTATTCCTAGTGAATGTAGGCATGATATAGAGACTGATTTTGTGTTCAATTGGATGCTTAGGGATGTATTATTGATATTAGAAGTGATAGGAGTTTGGTTGTTGATGTAAGCTGGAAAATTGTTATTGACCCTATTGCAATGTTTTGATCATAACTAATTGTGTAGGTGAGCAAATGAGGTAAGGCTTGTGCTCAATGAAACTTTGGGATGTTGGCTTCAACTTTGTGTGAAATAGGTGATGTTAAATTGTAATGTTAGAAGGGTGAATCTTTGCATGGAAAGTTTCTGGTTGTAGGGTCTGTGAACAGTACCCGCATATATGACCTGATTACTTTGTTGATTTTTATAAATTAATTGTGATGGAATTAGGGAAAGTGGTCTTTATGAGAGTTGAAGCCTACATTATTAGCTTTCCATTTGCACTGATCTTGCTTATTTTCGAGTTGTATATTGGGAGATATGAACTGATTTCTATTGATTGGTTTTATACTTCTTGGAGAAACCTAGTCAAAGTGTTGATTTTGTGAGCTTGCTGTTTGGGAGCAATTTTAACAATTTATGTGAACTGAATTGGTGTGAGTGATCTTCTACACAGTTATAGAGGAAGAAATTATCTTGAAAATGATATATGGTGTGTAATTTTTAGTGGTCAGAGTTGGGAGTTATGATTTTGGAAAAACTGAACCTAAACTAGGTTGTGAATGGTTGATTATGACACTAGCTTCCATAACAGTTTTGAAATTGTTAGAGATCGAATTGGATGTTGAGTTCTTCATGAAAATTGAAGTTTGAGATCTTATCTTTTCAGGGATATAAGTTAGTGAATTTGGTGACATTTGTGCTAAGAGATATACTGTTGTGAAATGTGCTGTTCAGATTGGGAAAATTCTGAGGGCTGATGCTTTGGTGAATTTTTTGACATAGTTAGCAAGTGAATCTGATTTGGGTTGTTCATGAAAGTTGTAGATAACATTGTGATCTTACTGCCTTATTTATTGTGTAATTGTTGACTGAAGAATCAGAGAGTTACTGAATTTGCAATGTACTGCCCTGTTTTGATAGGTTTTGAGTGGGCAGTAGGTTTGATTGGATTTTTAACACCCTTAGGGGTGAAATTGATTTTTATGGTCTTCTTGAGAATTGTAGAGGGTTTCATTATCTTTCCAACAAGGTATAGTTTGCATTTTTCTGAAATGTGTAGAAATGGATATGATAGATTAAATTTTGGTTAGAAATCAGGAAAACAAAGAAGGAAATAAGGGTTATACATTTAATGTGAATTTTGGTTTCTTATGTGAATAACTCTTCCGTCCGACGTCCGATTGACCTGATTCTTGAGGCATCGGATTCATAGATTATTTAATTTCATTTTCTGAGAGATTGGAGATTTTTTGGAAGGAAAATTGACGTGAGTCCGGGTAAAAGTCTGTGTAATCACTGTTTGTTTAATTGGGGACTTATAGAGGTCCGATTTGCGCACCGTCAGCGCCAATAGGTTTCTAATTTTTGGAGAGATTTTTCTGATGAAAAAAAAGTAGGATTAGGACCGGGAATATCATGAACATGCATTGTGCACCTGCAAATTGCTTCATATGCATTATTAAATAGTTCTAATTGGACAAGTGGTAATGGTTATATTTTCTGATTATTATAGAGGCACATTTGGAGCGTCGATCTACCGACGTTACTGAGACTTCCAGATATTAGCTTGGAAGTATAGGTGAGTAACCTAGTTGATTCCTCAATCTATATGTGATGAAAATTATGTGGTTATGCCATGTGGAGATAATGGAGGGATTATGTGTGTTTGCTTTTGATTGATTTCGGACCATAGGTATCCGGAATATTGGGAACTTGTTATCGAAGTGTTACTTGTGTGTAATTGTTTGTGAATGATTATGTTTGAGATCTCGGACCAAAGATTCGAGAGAATGGGAAATTGATATTGAAGTGTTACTTGTTTGTTCGATAAATTGGTTTTGACTTTCAATGTGATATGGTATAATTGTAATAAATGAATTCTGTACATGATTAATAACAGTTGTGACTGGAGTTGCCACCGAGAGCTATATGCTCAACATTTAATGAACCCGAAAGGGACAGTTCAGAGCTTTATGCTCAATGCTTAATGAGCCCGAAAGGGACAGTTTAGAGCTTTATGCTCAATGCTTAATGAGCCCGAAAGGGACAGTTCAGAGCTTTATGCTCAATGCTTAATGAGCCCGAAAGAGACAGTTTAGAGCTTTATGCTAATGCTTAATGAGCCCGAAAGGGACAGTTCAGAGCTTTATGCTCAATACTTAATGAGCCCGAAAGGGACAGTTCAGAGCCATAGGCTCACTAATTAATGCGCCCGGATTGGGACAAGACAGCGCCAATACAACACATAATCTAAACGGGAAGAAATAGAAAAATGTTATGCATGTATTTGATTGTACTGTGAATTGGGAAAAGCACCGAATCACTGCAATAAAATGGAAAATGTCATGTATTTGAGTAAGTATGCATTAAATTGACTTTTGAATTGGGAAAGAGGCAATATGCCTTGCATTTTGTGACCCGCTTTGAATTCTTTACGATTATCTTTGTTGTGAAAATCAGTAATTGCCATATAATATTCAGAATGTGCAATTGTGATAGTTTGTACGCTATTCGCGTGATGCATGAATTGGGTGAACCATCGATGATGGTTTCTCACTGAGTTCGCAAAACTCACCCAAAATTTGCATCTATTTTTCAGGTCTTGAAGAATACCCTGTTTCACACGGGAGTATTGTAAACAAGTAAAAGATAGAGGTTGGGATCAGTTTGCGTCTGCATTAGTGTATTTCTATTCCCTAATTTTCTGTATTATTGCTTAAGTCAGTTTGTAAAATCAACAGACTGGAGTTAATTGTATTTATGAAAAGGGCCCCGAGTCCATTGAATGGTGTATGTAAATTGTTTCCGTATTTGTTATAATGTGTATGTGTGTGTGAAGGAAAGAAAAAAAAAGTTAATACTGAGATTTGACTGACTGAGTGATGTAGCACGCCACCCTTGTGGGACACGGACTCGGATATCACCATCAATGTCGGGTTCGGGTCATACGGGAGTGGGGTGTTATATTTAGGTGGTATCAGAGCCCAGTAGTACGTAATGTATTTGGGCACAGTCTGAAACATAGGGTGCATACATTTGAGTCGTGTCGTTGCAGACCGTGACAACTGATCCCTAGTTTGAGTCGCGCGAGGATAAATCCTACGTGTGCGTACCTGTTAAGTGACTAAGTGAGAGAAAAGTGAAACCGTATTTAAATGTGAGCCCATGAATGTGTATGGGCAATGAGGAATGGGAAAAGGAAACATCGATAATGAGAATTATAATGTCTCGTGGTTAGAATGACTATGTTTGCCTAGACTAATTAAGGAAAGAATTGATATCAAAGCGAGTCCCCGATTTATGTGGCAATATTACGGCTGACGTAAAACTAACATGTCTAGAACTTGAGAGGTCCATGGGAGATATGAGAAGCATCTTGGTTATAGTAGGACTAAGTGAGATGAAAAGTCAGGGATGATTAGGGAATTAGAGTTCGATCAGATGCCAAGAAATAGGAAACATTGGAACTGAGTAAAACATATATGGTTTGATAAGGAAAAGATGGATCCACTACATGTGTGTTAGTGGATATCATAGATAGATGTTGATAGAGAGATTGTAATAAGGTCAATATTTTACCATAACGATCTACCTAGAACTGAAAGAACTGACAGAGCAAAGTGCCTAATAGGGTTAAAAAAAAAAAACAAGGATAGCGATATATGAAAAGAGTTGCCACATTTAAGTCGATTTACCATTGGGAATATCTAGTTGACAGTAAGGTTGATCATGATTAATAAAACGTATGTGAAAGATACATGAAAATCACAGAGGAGATGATCGGTGAATGATTAGAGTGGCTATACATTGAAAGTTTATACTGGGTTAGAGTAAGACATAGGAGGACTGAGTGTACATGTAGGAGAGGAAATGAAAAATGATTCTGGTATCAGTCATTTAGTTGAGGATGAGTATAAACGGAAAGGAGTTCTGAGGAAGTCTGAATTGTATAAGTTACTAATTGGTTTCCTGATCATGAAATAAGTTCTACGGAGGTGTAGATTACGGAATAAGTGGTAAAGAAAGTGTTTATGTGACTGTCACAAGGAACCTTAGTGTAAGGAATGTTCTGATCTTTTAAATTATGGCATAAAATTGTTCTGATTGAGATAGTACGTATAGTGTAATTGAGTCATATCTCATACTATTGAAGTTATCTGTATTGTGTGTATGGAAATGTAAAGTATCCAATAATATGAGTGAAATTTTAATTTGAGATGATCCTATTGCAATGTGAAGTGAAATACTTAAATGAAGTGGAATTTATGGAAATCCAAGTACGGATGACCATATGTTGATGTGAATGACAGGAAATCAATTGAAAAGAGAAAATGAGTAGAGACAAAAAGTCCTAAAGGAAAGCTGACAATGACGTGATGTAGTGATGGATTGCAAATACACCATTTATGGATTCAATGAGAAAGTTGAATGATGTTTGGTGATGTATGGAAAAGTTTAAGAGGGAATGATGCAAAGTAGCAAATGGAAGTGACGATAATTATCGACAGAATGTGTTTGAAAGGATTGAACAGTGAAAAGTAAAATGAACTCTATGAATTATTGAAGAATTTGATACTGCTGATAAGCATACCTTTGGAAAGTGGACAATGTATGTTGAACTGAAACATAATGTTAAAACGGTATAAGATAAATTGAAGTGACTTTGATAAATGATATTGGTGCTACGTTCGAAATTGTTTCAAGCCTTGGAGACCTTAGATTCCTATAAGGATACATTGGGATAATTCGAGGTAAAAGACGGACATAAATGACTACTATACCGACAATTCTGAAATGAAAAGACAATTCTGCCGACTAAACTCAAATAGGGAACAGATAAGGCTGCGATAAACAAATCAATTACAGATATTGGGATTTTTCAAAGAATGTCAAGTTGATTAAGGGTAATTGTGAAGAATTGAGGTTGGAGATTTAGTTGTACTGAATAGGGGTAAGAAAGGTCAATAGTTCAGGAATCAAATTGGTGATTCCCATCTTGAAATCTGAAGATTCAAGGGTAATCGGGAGAATGGTATTGAATGATTAAAAAATAATAATAATAATAATAAGCATGTGACGGGATTGCACAAAGGAATTGATGAGCAAAGAAATTGAATAGTCGAAGCTAGACATTCTAGTAATCATATGCGAAAAGTGAAATTGAATAACTGTGGGTATAGAATGAAGTGATTATTGATTTAAGTGCTTATAGGTTTAATTGTTCAACAGGAAAAATACTTGATTATGATCGTATGATAGAGTTTTGATTTATTGTAGGAATACACTGCTACACTATACAGTGCCTAATGGGAGTCAAAAACTACAATGGATTTGAGACTGTGATGAGTAAAACAAAAGAAAGTGACTTAGGAAACTGCATGGATTAACTAAAGTGGATCAGGATCGAACAAATGAAACAGATTAAATGCATATCCGAATAAAGTGCGTGAACACTATATAATAGTGAATTGTCTAAGGAGAATTGCATTTGAACAGAGAGTCAATGGGATATAGAGAATGACTGTATTAGGTAAAGTGTCATTGGTTATAGTGGGATGAAGCTAAATGTCATTGTATTGGTACCAAAGGAATGTGAATCGTCCCTGACGAGATAAAGGAGGTTAGGGTAAGTATCACCTTGAAAAGATGTACTCAATGGAATACGAATTAGTCTGTATGTTACTGGAAAAAAAAAGGTATTGGATGGTAGTGAGAATAAGGTAATATTAGTAACCTAGACTGGATGGATAACACGTGATAAGTGAGCAGTTCGAAATAAGGAACTAAATCATAGCATCGGAACCAAAGGTAATAGCTACTCTAAAAATGGTAAGTGAGATAGTTAAGAGAGTGAGATCATGGTAGCTGACCTTGTGGAGTCTCATTTCTTGTGATGAGTGATAATGAGTTAGCCAAATAAGTGACGGAACAACCGATGAATATGGTTCTTGTGACCTTTGGAAAATAAATTATGGAATGGAAAAGTGTATGGGACATGTAGGAACATATGATTACTGTCATACTAAACAGTTGATTGAGAATTTCGAGGACGAAATTTTTATAAGGAGGGGGAAATTGTAACATCCCACCCCTAATGGAAGGGTAAAATAGGAAATTTGTCATATGATGGGATTGATAGGAATAATTAGTATTGTTCATGCATAATAGGATTGCTACAAGATCAATTGTGCACATGGAATTATCAGACATGCATTAATGATAATTCCTTAATTGGGCCTACTGCAATTTTATTGGGATTAACATGGTTATAGGGTTTGAAAAATTATTTTGACTGATCCAGAGTGTGTTTTATATTTTAAGAAAATTTGAGGAATTTTTCTGGAATTTTCCGGAGAAAATTCCCGAACCGAAAAAATCGTCGGTAAATGGCCTAAATGTGTTTTTATTATGGAAAATGTGGTTTTCGTGTTTGAAAAATTATTGGGAGTGGACTGTTATATGTTTTACAATTTTGGGCAATTTCGGTAATTTTCAAAAAAATGATTCGGGGAAATTCCTGGAAATTCTCGGACCGGAAAAAAATCGCCAAATGACGAACCGGTTGATTTTCTACTGTTATTTGGTATTAAACCCTTGCATATTTGGTGGGACCCATATAATGGACCCTTAAATTTGGTGGAACCGAAATTAGAGAGCTAGTTGCTTGGTCTTTGTTTTATTTCTTTCAAAAAAAAAATGATTGACTTTTCTACATTCTCATCCATTTGCTAAGTGGTCCCTTCATTTAATGCATGGTTATCCTATGCATTCTTGACTCTTCTAATGGAAGGAAAGAAAGATGAGTTGCTTTGTTTATTTCACTCTCTCACGGCCATTAGAAATAAATGAAATAGTTTCTTGCTTTGTTGTGCTCCTCCACCGAAATTCTTCATTAAATGTTCCAAAAAAAAATTCTCCAACCTTAAGTGCCTTCTTTCTTGCATATAAGCTTAAGCTTTCTACCTCTTACCATGATGATGTCGTGTATGAGGAGGAGGAATTAGGAAGTTGTGATGGTTTAGGGAATTGAAGAGTGGAAGCTTGAATAGGTAAGTGTATGGTTTAAGTTTTCTTATGCTTTGAGTATGCATTTAATGAATCATAGTAGTTAGTTGCATTCATTGGAAGTTATTATTCATTATATATGATGTATAATGCATGGAGGTCATGAAACCTATGGTTTAAATTGTTGGGTTTAAGACTAAGTTTAAGTATGACTTGAAAGTTGTATGATTGAAGTGTTTTTAGCTTGATTTTGGATTGTATATTGATGACTAAAATAGCATGAAATGTAAGGGGTAAGTGCTGCCAAATTATGGTGGTTATTCCTAGTGAATGTAGGCATGATATAGAGACTGATTTTGTGTTCAATTGGATGCTTAGGGATGTATTATTGATATTAGAAGTGATAGGGGTTTGGTTGTTGATGTAAGCTGGAAAATTGTTATTGACCCTATTGCAACGTTTTGATCATAACTAATTGTGTAGGTGAGAAAATGAGGTAAGGTTTGTGCTCAATGAAACTTTGGGATGTTGGCTTCAACTTGGTGTGAAATAGGTGATGTTAAATTGTAATGTTAGAAGGGTGAATCTTTGCATGGAAAGTTTCTGGTTGTAGGGTCTGTGAACAGTAACCGCATATATGACCTGATTACTTTGTTGATTTTTCTAAATTAATTGAGATGGAATTAGGGAAAGTGGTCTTCATGAGAGTTGAAGCCTACATTATTAGATTTCCATTTCCACTGATCTTGTTTATTTTCGAGTTGTATATTGGGAGATATGAACTGATTTCTATTGATTGGTTTTATACTTCTTGGAGAAACCTAGTCAAAGTGTTGATTTTGTGAGCTTGTTGTTTGGGAGCAATTTTAACAATTTATGTGAACTGAATTGGTTTGAGTGATCTTCTACAAAGTTGTAGAGGAAGAAATTATCTTGAAAATGATATATGGTGTGTAATTTTTAGAGGTCAGAGTTGGAGTTATGATTTTGGAAAAACTGAACCTAAACTAGGTTGTGAATGGCTGATCATGACAGTAGCTTCCATAACAGTTTTGAAATTGTTAGAGATCGAATTGGATGTTGAGTTCTTCATGAAAATTGAAGTTTGAGATCTTATCTTTTCAGGGATATAAGTTAGTGAATTTTGTTACATTTGTGCTAAGAAATATACTGTTGTGAAATGTGCTGTTCATATTGGGAAAATTCTGAGGGCTGATGCTTTGGTGAATTGTTTGACATAGTTAGCAAGTGAATCTGATTTTAAGTTATTCATGAAAGTTGTAGATAACGTTGTGATCTTACTGTCTTATTTATTGTGTAATTGTTGACTGAAGAATCAGAGAGTTACTGAATTTGCAATGTACTGCCCTGTTTTGATAGGTTTTGAGTGGGCAGTAGGTTTGATTGGATTTTTAACACCCTTAGGGGTGAAATTGATTTTTATGATCTCTTGAGAATTGTAGAGGGTTTCATTATCTTTCCAACTAGGTATAGTTTTCATTTTTCTGAAATGTGTAGAAAGGGATATGATAGATTAAATTTTGGTTAGAAATCAGGAAAACAAAGAAGGAAATAAGGGTTATATATTTAATGTGAATTTTGGTTTCTTTCGTGAATAACTCTTCCGTCCGACGTCCGATTGACCTGATTCTTGAGGCATCGGATTCATAGATTATTTAATTTCATTTTCTGAGAGATTGGAGATTTTTTGGACGAAAAATTGACGTGAGTCCGGGTAAAAGTCTGTGTAATCACTGTTTGTTTAATTGGGGACTTATAGAGGTCCGATTTGCGCACCGTCAGTGCCAATAGGTTTCTAATTTTTGGAGAAATTTTTCTGATGAAAAAAAAGTAGGATTAGGACCGGGAATATCATGAACATGCATTGTGCACCTGCAAATTGCTTCATATGCATTATTAAATAGTTCTAATTGGACAAGTGGTAATGGTTGTATTTTCTGATTATTATAGAGGCACATTTGGGCGCCGATCACCGACGTTATCGAGACTTCCAGATATTAGCTCGGAATGCAGGTGAGTAACCTAGTTGGTTCCTCAATCTATATGTGATGAAAATTATGTGGTTATGCCATGTGAGATAATGGAGGATTATGTGTGTTTGCTTTTGATTGATTTGGACCATAGGTGTCCGGAATATTGGGAACTTGTTATCGAAGTGCTACTTGTGTGTAATTGTTTGTGAATGATTACGTTTGAGATCTCGGACCAAAGATCCGAGGGAATGGGAAATTGATATTGAAGTGTTACTTGTTTGTTCGATAAATTGGTTTTGACTTTCAATGTGATATGGTAGAATTGTAATAAATGAATTACATACATGATTAATATGATTGTATTTGAGCTGCCACCGAGAGCTATATGCTCAACATTTAATGAGCCCGAAAGGACGGTCGAGCTTTATGCTCAATGCTTAATGAGCCCGAAAGGACAGTTTAGAGCTTTATGCTCAATGCTTAATGAGCGAAAGGGACGATTCGAGCTTTATGCTCAATGCTTAATGAGTCCGAAAGGACGGTTTAGAGCTTTATGCTAATGCTTAATGAGCCCGAAAGACGATTCGAGCTTTATGCTCAATACTTAATGAGCCCGAAAGGACGATTCAGAGCGATAGGCTCATCGATTAACGCGCTCGATTGGGACAAGACAAATTCGATCATAACACATAATCTAAATGGGAAGAAATAGAAAAATGTTATGCATGTATTTGATTGTACTGTGAATTGGGAAAAGCACCGAATCACTGCAATAAAATGGAAAATGTCATGTATTTGAGTAAGTATTGTTGGATCCCGCTTTCGAAATCCAACGACTTAAACTTAACACTTTCACTCTATGCTCTGATACCATAAATGTTGGGACCGAGACCCAACTACATAAGCAGAACGGAAACCGAAGCAAACGAAAACGAAGGGAAGCGGAAATTTCGGATCGAAATTTCGAATCAGAAAACAAAGCACATCGTAAAAGTAAGCGGAAAACGGAAATGTCGAATCGAAAACAAAATGCGAGCGAACAAACCGAAAGTATAAGCGGAAGCAAATCTGGCGGAAGCAAATACTAATCGAATCAAACGAACAGATTGCAAAGCGAAACGAAATCAAAGCAGACACATCCGACATCCGGAAACAATAATCAAAGAAAACTTATCGAATGAACATAATCGCGTTGGGAATCCTAAGACGTTCCAAAATCCGTTATAATTTTTTTTTTCTTTTCTTATTCTCATTTCTTTTCTCGTTACTCAATCATATACCAATCATCTTAAATCTATACAGTCGTACATAATCTGATATAAATCCATACCAATCTCAAATTTCTCAAACTCTTATATACACTTATACATATCCAAAATCTCACTTTTATCCAAATTTTTTACCAAAATTTCAAAGATAACGATCGCCTTTATCCTAACCCAAAATTTCTGCAAAGGCAAAATACACTTCTATAATCCCTAATCGTAATATCGAACCATCGGACTCTCCCGTCCGAATCCTAACACCAGTGAGAAACACAAACCTAAAACTAATACTTCCATATTTCTCAAATCAATATACCAATCTCATAATTCAAGATCACTATATATCTCAAATTTATACAAATTCCCAAATCAACCATACAATATGTTCTCAAATTCTCCATAATTTCCTATACAAATTTTACAATCATTCACAATACTTAACTTTATACACAAAAACATTTTCTTTCAAACCTTTCTTAAACCACAAACAGATCCATACTCAAAATCCAAAATTCACAAAATCTAACTGACACATATGTCGAAACTGATGTCTTCACATTCTTTCATCCGATCTCCGTCAAACACGGAGATGGGGATGAAAGGGGGGTGAGCTCGAAAGCTCGTGGATAACACATTTATAAAATGACAAATAAGCTGAAAACATTTTTCATAATCTTTTTGCCAAAAGGGCTAATTTTCAAACTTTTCAACTTTCAAATATTTTTCTCAAACTCTTTCCAATTTTCCCAAACTTCTCATAAAAATCTCATTTTTCTCATTTTTCAAAATTCTCGAATTCTTCATAAATATGAATGCAACATAATTTCAATTTTTATTTCTCACTTTATAAACAAGAATGCAGAACATAGAAACAAATCAAAACACATAACATATCGTAATGGTCAGCTAGTCCAAGCAGAGCGATCGCGCGATCCGCATAGCAGTCTGCTGCGATCGTGAGCGAACGTACTACACTTTCCGCATCGGTCCAAGTAGCCGTGAAGGAGTCCGAATCGAACTCCGTGCCACTAGCGGGCAGCTGGAGAAGGCTATACACATAGAGACACCGACTCACCAAGGACCTACCAAACCCACATAAAACATAATCGAAAACGAAGAGTCGGATTGCTCAAGGCACTTTTCAATTTCTTAATTTTCCACACATTCACATAAAGCATACAATTTGATCAATTCATCATTCGAATTCTAATTTCAGAAATCAAATCATTCAATGCATACACAACAAATGCATTTTTCAGAATTTCTATCAGTTTATCAAAACATTTAAAGCAATGAATTTACGCTTGTAATAATTTTCCAAAAATCATTAGAAATAAACAAAGTATTTAAAATCTTTTCTTTCATTTTCTCAAATTTTCAAAAGTAATATTTAACTTATAAATCAAAATATAAATATTCTACCCACTTCGAAATGACGCTAAGCTTGTCCAAATAGTCAATTCTCCAAATTCCTTCTTCTTTCTTCAATTTAAAAATTCCTAAGCCAATAACATCCAAATTCATCATCATAATTTGCATAATTCTCAAACTCAACCATAGGAAAACATAGCTATCATAATTCCAAGTTATTTAATCTCCAATTTTGAAAATCCCAATTTTCAAAATTGGCCTAAACCAATACACCCAAATTCAATCTCATAAAACATAATTTCTTCAAAATTAATCTCACAATTCATCAATTCACATTAATTCCAAACTATTTAAATCCTCAATTTCAAAATCCCCAAATCTTAAAATTGGCCTAAACCAATTTATCCCAATTCAATACCATAAAATACAAATTCTTCGAAATTGATTTCATATATCATCAATTCATCATATTTCCTATAATTCTACACCAAAATATCTCAAAATCCTTAATCATAAAATTAAACCTAAACCTTCATTAATTTTTCATCCAATATTTAAACATAACCTAAGGCTCATACATCAAAATTTTCTTCATAAATCATAAACACATATCATTTTCCATATTTTCAAACCAAAAACTCAAGAAAATTCCAAACTTAAATATTTTCTCTCTCCTCTTTTCTCTTCCTATTTTCGAATTTTTTTACAAGCCCAAGGGAAACTTTCAAGCTTTTTCATCCTTCTTCCTTAAAATCTATGCAAAAGCAAGGTTAAAGTCAAAAAAATATCACAAACCTTAAGCTTTTCTTTCTTCTCCATGGTCGGCTCTTCACTTCTCCCTCCTTCTCTTATTCTTTCATCTTACTCTCTCTTCTTATTTCTTCTTCTTTCTTCTAAAATTTTCCAGACTTCTCCAGCCACTTCCGTGGCTTTTAATAAGCCAAAACGACATCTCTACCATGTGTTTCATTAATTGATGGTCAAATGACCAAATTGTCCTTCATTTAAAACTTAAAGTTACGCTTACTTGCGGTTTGATTCGCACTATTGGTTTGAAGAAATTTGTCAAAACTTCCTTCTCGAGAAATGTTCCTCTCACTCATACGAATCCAACGCCACTGACCGCGCTCAATTCCGAGCACTACCTCAAAAGTTATGTGCTAAATAAAGTCTTGGGAAAATCCATATTCTAACACATTTCTTATGTACGATTATTTCAGTCCCAAAATTCACATTCTTAATCCCAGAATTGAAACTCAATGTCTTCATAACAATTGTATCCTTATGTCTCTAGTTTAATTCAAAACAAGAATCGTCTCATTTCGATTCCCAGATCAAAAGTTATACTCAAATTACTAACAGGTGTTCCCAATCCAAAAATTACACCCTAATCCGAACTTAAATTCAAAAATTAAAAGTCCTAAGGGCAAAATTGACATTTCATGTCTTCATATGATTTGTAGCCCCTTGTCTTAGCTTTATTTCGCCTCAAGAATCGCTTCAATCGGATCTCTACAGATCCCGAATTTCACAAAACACTGAATCATGCTCGGAAAATTTCCCGACTCACTTTGATTAAATTAATCACCATTAATTTAATCTCAAAAGTTCACAAATTTCTTATAAAATGAAATTCATTGTCTTAGGAATCCAACGCAAAAAGAATCAACTCAATCGGATGTCGGACGGAAAGATATAGGCAAAATAGTGAGCAAAGGTCGGATTGAAAACAAAGAAATCAAGAAATTTAAGAAACAAAAAACGGCGTCGGATGGCGTGACGGACGCCTAACTCATGAGGCGAGGCGCCGCTCGCTAGCTAGGCGTCGCCTCAGCGAGCGCAAGACTTCATGAGGCGAGCCTTGCCTCGCGAGGCGAAAGAACGCCCGCCTCGCTAGGCGAGGCGTCGCCTAGCGAGCAAGATATTGGCGCCTCACCTGCTAGGATGAGCCGTCGCCTATGAGGCGCTAAAACTTTTTTTCTTTTTTTTTTTTTACTTAAAATCGAAACTTCCAAATTCATAACTTTTACTCCCGAATTCGATTTTGACAAACTTAGTCTCTATAGAAAGCTTGAGAGAAGCTCTAAATCTTCCAAGAAGAACATAAAACTCAATTCAACTCCTACGGGAGTCCATTTTCCGGTCAAAGATACTATCCTCTATACAAACTTGTAAAAATCATAACTTAATATTCCGAGATCGAAAAATTGCATACTTTATATCGAAATAAAGATCAAAACAAATCCTTCAATTTTCATGAAGAACATCAAAGCTCAATTAACCTCTAACTAGGTTAATTTCTCAGTCAAAGATTCAATCATAATTAAAGTCAAACCCTATCAAACATAAACTTTGACTGATCATAACTTTCACTCCCGATATCAAAATATTGCAAACTTTATGTCCACAAAAAGCTCTCGACATAGGCTACAATTTTCATGTAGATCATTTTCTCTAATTTTGCCTCAATCATAAGTCAACTCTCAAAGTCAAACATTCTCTCTCCAAAAAGTCAAACTTTCTAAATCCTTCAAATTTTCACACTTTTTCTTTCTAATTCTTGCTATATAACTTCATTTCAATCAACTCATCCACTTGATCATTCATATTACTAAATCAAATTGTCACTCAAGGTTCGGGGTCCAACAAGTATGCATTAAATTGACTTTTGAATTGGGAAAGAGGCAATATACCTTGCATTTTTGTGACACTGCTTTGAATTCTTTCTGATTATGCTGTTGTGAAAATCTGTAAATTTCCATATAATATTCTGAATGTGCAATTGTGATAGTTTGTACGCTATTCGCGTGATGCATGAATTGGGTGAACCATCGATGATGGTTTCTCACTGAGTTCGCAAAACTCACCCAAAATTTGCATCTATTTTTCAGGTCTTGAAGAATACCCCATTTGACACGGGAGTACTGTAAGCAAGTAAAAGATAGAGGTCGGGATCAGTTTGCGTCTGCATTAGTGTATTTCTATTCCCTAATTTTCTGTATTATTGCTTAAGTCAGTTTGTAAAATCAACAGACTGGAGTTAATTGTATTTATGAAAAGGGCCCCGAGTCCATTGAATGGTGTATGTAAATTGTTTCCGTATTTGTTATAATGTGTATGTGTGTGTGTGAAGGAAAGAAAAAAAAAGTTAATACTGAGATTTGACTGACTGACTGATGTAGCACGCCACCCTCTTGGGACACGGACTCGGATATCACCATCAATGTTGGGTTCGGGTCATACGGGAGTGGGGTGTTACATGCTTTCTTATTAGAACCAATAGGAAATTCATCAGTTCTGTCTGCGATATCGAGAGAGCTGCATTTCCAATCCACTTTTGTCTCACTCACGAATAAAATCTGGGCTTTATTTTTAGCTGACTATACGGTGGATACCCTGGGTGGCGATGAACAAGTTCTACACTTACGTGTTAAACATCATACGCATTCTGCTCCTTTCATTGTTTCTGTTGTTTATGCTAAGTCTACTCGTCGAGACAGACAGGCATTATGGGCCAATCTGCTTGCTTTTTAGCTTCTGCATTCTGATACTCCTTGGACAATTACAAGTGATTTTAATGTTATTCACTCTCTGGAGGAATATCAGGGACAAGCTACTCTTGAATTATCTTCGATTGATGATTTTAATGAATTCATAGTTGAGTGTGGACTAGAGGAGCGTCCTACTCAGGGCTGTGAGTTTACTTGGTTTGGAATTCGATCTAACGGACCAGTGCTAAAGAAATTGGATCGTTGTCTCTTCTCCCCAGCCTGGCTTGACCGTTTTTCGGTGGCCACTATTCATAACTTAATTAGAATTCAATCTGATCACTCTCCTATTTTACATCGATTTGATATGGCTATTGACTCCAAACCTAGAATCTTTCGTTTCTAGAGGATGTGGCTTCGTCGCTCCAGTTTTTATGATGTAGTTCGGGAAAATTGGGGAGCTCCAGTTGACGGTTTTGGAATGTTGAGATTCTCTTTAAAACTCAGACGATTGAAGGCGGCATTGAAAATTTGGAATAAGTCACATTTTGGAGATGTTTTTCAGAACTTACAAGATTCCAAAGACCTGGTTCTACACTATGAAACGACTTATGAACAATTGCCTTCCCCAGATACCCTAGCTGAACTAAACAAAGCAAAGGCGAATTTGATTATGAGAGAACGGGAACGTGATGATTTTCTTCTCCAAAAATCGTGAATCCGTTGGTGCAAGGAGGGTGATGCAAATAGTATTTTTTTTCATACTTCCTTAAAAAGATCGTTTCTAGGGATCCATTCCATAAGGGCTGCTGATGGCAGGTGGCTAGAATCCCCTCCTGAAATTTCAACTGAGGCCATCGATTTCTTCTAAAAGTTGCTATGTCAAGACTCGGACATAGATGAAACTTCGGCAACTCGTCTGCTCGGTTTCATCCCTTCACTAATTGGTGAGGTGGATAATGCATCTTTGATGAGGGTGCTAACCTATGATGAAGTAAAAGATGCGGTAATGAGTCTCTCTTCTCATAGTGCACCCGGCATTGATGGTTTTTGTGGTTCCTTCTATCACAATTGTTGGTCTATTATCAAGGATGATCTCTTCAATGCTTGTGTTGAGTTTATGTCAGGAATTTCGCTTTCGAGAGCCATCGCAAGTGTCCTCATTATTCTCCTTCCAAAAAAGCAACATGTAACCTCTTTTGCAGACTTCCAGCCAATTAGTTTATGCAATTTTATTAGCAAGATCTTCACCAAACTCATGACGGAACGGTTTAAACCAATTTTGGCAAAGTTGATCTCTCCGGTACAGTCGGGTTTCCTGGCAGGGCGAGATATTGTCGACAATATACTGTTGGCCCAGGACCTAACATGCTTCTTAGACTACTCGGCGAGGGGTGGTAATGTGATTCTCAAATTGGATATGATGAAGGCTTTTGATCGAGTGTCTTGGGCTTTTCTGATCAGAATTCTATGTCAATTTGGTTTTTGTGAAGCCTTCATACATTTGATTATGGGCAGCTTGCATGCAAGTTGGTTTTCAATTCTGCTGAATGGAAGCCCTATTGGGTTTTTTCAAGCTTCTCGGGGTGTGAAGCAGGGAGATCCGCTCTCTCCATATTTATTCATTTTTGTCTCTGAAGCTTTATCCAGGGGTTTGAATGCTTTTGTCCAAGCTAGCAGAATTCGACCATATGGCCTTCCAAGAAGCGCTCTCGCAGTAAATCACTTAGCATATGTTGATGATATGATATTCTTCCTTCGTGGCGACAAACGCTCAATGGAGCAATTTATGCTATTGATAGAGGATTATGAGCTTGCAACTGGTCAGAAGGTTAATAAATCTAAAAGTTGTTTTATTCGATCTGAAGGATTAACCTCTCCAAGGGTGGAACTCTCTCGAACTATTCTACAAATGGTGTCGGGTTGTTTGCCTATACTATATCTTGGATCTCCTCTTTTTCGGGGACGAAAAACAGAACAAATTTTTAGATTCATGGTAGAGCGAGTGGAGGCAAAAGTCGGCAACTGGAAAAACAAATTATTATCGCCTGGAGGTCATCTCATCTTGATAAAACATGTTATCTCTTCTTTGTCGTTCCATATAATGTCGGCAATCGTCCCTCCTAAATCTGTGTTGGGCCAAATAGAGCGGATTTTTCAATGGTTTTTTTGGGGCAGCACCACTGACATATCCAAACGACATTGGCGATCTTGGGAGAGAATATCAGTGACGGTGACTGAAAATGATTTAGGCTTCTGGAAATTAGAAGATGTGGTTAAAGCTTACACGATCAAATTGTGGTGGCAGTTTAAAAATGGAGTTGGTAATTGGGCCCGATTTATTTCCTCTTTGTTGACCTCCTGGAAGCTAAAAACTAGCTAGCGAAGGCTTTTTTCTGTTGATAGGCTTGTCGGTAATCAAGTGCATCTTTGCATCCAGAATGGCTCCTCGAATTTTTGGGATGATAACTGGTCTGGCTTGGGGCCTTTTCGGTATATGGATGATGAACACCAACTCCCCCTTCCTCTATTAACGGTTGCTGACTTCATCCGAAATAAAGATTACTGTTTACCTCTCATTACAAACCATCTGACCAATGCACAATTTCAGGCATTGAATGCTTTACCTTCGGTTTTGACAGATTCACCAGATCGTGTGTTTTAGAAACTTACGTCTACGGGTTTGTTTTCACTGGCAACCGCATATGATTTTGTTCGGTTTCATGCTCCCATTTCTTCTGTCGCAAAACTTCTTTGGTCTAAGTTGTTGCCTACGAAAATCTCAATATTTGTTTGGAAATTTTGGAACTCACTTTTGCCTCTTCCTGATTTCTTAGTTGGCATTGGTTTTGCCTTGAATCCTACTATCTGTTGCTTCTGCCGATCAAGTTCTGAGAGTTGTGACCACTCCTTCTATTACTATCCTGTGGTGTTGGAAATTTGGGATTATTTTGCTTCTTTGTTGGAAATAATTATCCCACATTTTCATGGTTTGTGGCTGATGTTTTTGTATTGGTGCTGCTTGGGAAGCTCTTCGTCTCTTCGTCAGACGCTCATCTCAATATTACCTTCAATTGTCCTGTGGGAGGTTTGGAAATCCAGGAATAATTTTGTCTTCGACAACATAAAACCTAACAAGCTTATTATTATCAATGCTGTGCATCGACACCTTACTAGGATTTTGTTGGCTCACCGTCCAATGCCGAGAGATTTCCATGATCGTCATTTTGTTGAACGCAAATTCAACTGCCCGATACGGCAACCGAGGAAGCAGCAGATCCACACGGTTAGTTGGAGACCCCCTGATTCTAATGTTATGGTTTTGAATACAGACGGTTCATCGCTTGGCAACCCAGGATAGTCGGGTTAGGGTTTTATTGTAAGATTTTCGATAGGTTTTCTCTTCTACGCTGAGGCTTCTTATGTGGGAATATCGAGCAGCATGAAGATGGAATTGGAGGCTATTATTAACGGTTTGAAATTTTGCAATGCTTGTGGTTTCACTGGAACACAAATTCAAACAGATAACTCGGCTATTGCGGCTTTATTAAATAGGAATGAAGGCTGGCCATGGCAATTTTACACTGATTTTCAAATTATCAAGGATATGATGACTGCTTCTTCTTCTTTGATCTCACATGTTTATCGCGAGGTAAATACTGTTGTCGATTATTTGTCCAGGATTGGATCATCTGGAGTTTCGACCCATTTTCGCCAAGAGGCAGACTTGCCATTGATTGTTCGTGGAACTTTGGTCTTAGAATGAAATGCCACTCCCTACATCCGTATTATATGATTTTTCTACTTCTTTGAATACTTGTACTTGGCCTGAATCTGTGGAGGTTTTCTTGCCGGTTTCTTTCCTTCACAACGCTATAGTGAACCGAGCAATAGGATGTCGATCCCATTTCTCGCTATTAATAAAATGGTTTTAATTTTGGCAAATATATATATATGTTATTAAAACATGAGCATATTAGTCAACAATTTATGGAACTTTGTATAAAATCATGATGCATGTATGCATGATGATAGATTTAACAAAACTTAAAAAATTAAAACATTATACGACGATTATTTTTCTTATTTATAACAGACTAAGTGACGGCGGGTCATCTTATCCATTAAAAGAAAAACTGGGACCCTCCCACTAAAAAACTACCAAGCATCTCATGCCCAATTTTTAAAGAAGCGTCTTAATTTGGTCCATACTTTTACCAACAGAGCTACGGTGGGCAGTTTAGTGATAAAAAATGTTGAGTGTTTAACCATTTGATTCATTCACTAAAGATACCTACAAACCATGCCTCGGTGGGAGGTCACATTTGCTATCATTAAGTGGACTTATCCTTAAGGAGACCCAAACCATGCAAGATTTAGGATCCATGCCCTCCGATGGGGAGTAACACTTCACCACATGCAAACGGACCATCATTTGGAGACCGTGGACTCTCACAGGAGCATCCTCTCCCACTCAATTTTTTTGGGCTTTAAGTTTTAAATATCATCTTGTCTAGATGCAATTTATTATCCATCCTATATTGTTTCATTATATATCTCATACATAATGAATGCATGGCAAAGCCTAGGGTTGGCCATTTTCTAAATGACATGCAATCACATAATATCACATATTATAAGCATTCATTTCTCCATTCATCATATGAACTAATAAAGCCACTTTTGATTGTCCATCCTAGAAAAATTAAATAATTACAAGCCTTTTAGGCCCAAAGTATTCTTCTTGGACTTGGATCTTCCGCTTCGAACTCTTCACAAACTTGATCCGGCCCATTCGGTAAACAAAATGTAATGGCATATATGAAAATAAAATTTTGTCACTTTGAAAAATAAAATTCCAGCACTAGATTTTTAGAAAATCAAATCTTTTTTTTGACAAAAAATTCCAGCACTAGTTTTCACTAAAAAAATAAAAAACCAGCACTTAGTATTTTAGTAAAACCGAAATTTGATTCATTGAAACAAAATTCCAGCAACTATGTTTTTACAAAACTTATGCCAATACACAAAAGGATACATCGAAAATTTTACCTTTCCATTTCTTCAATCAATAGCTGCTCCATCTTCATCATTACATCAATTTTTACATTACTAAATCAAAGAAAATAGAAAAAAGAAACCAAGGAGGAAACATGGTGATGATAGACCACCCTCCTTGTTACAACCAATGAAGAAATCTTACAAGGTAAATTTAAATTCTATGGACAACCAAAAGAGCAAACATACACCATGTATATTTCTATCACATAAAAATATGTAGCATACACAAAAAGATTGTCATCCCATGCATCCAATATATAGGAACCGAAATCATGCATTAGAAACTGGCTCTAATACCAATTGTTGGATCGGAAACAGAAAACATGCTTTGTTTGAAAAAATGGTAGATTTCAAAACTTTTAAGAAATCATTACTTGCAACGGAAGCAACAAATCCAAATCAACATTCCAATCCATACATGATATGGAATAAGGATAATAAAATATAAACAAGATCAGGAGTAATACTGACTCCTTCACTACAGCTTTAAATCCTCGTTGCGCTATCCTCTCCTTCTTCGTGTATCCAAATCCTTTGCCTTTGGCTCTTTTCCTTTAGCAATCTACTTTCTCCTTGTTGTAGTATCCTCAACCAATTAGATTTACCACCTGTTCTTTAAGGACAATTAGGTTAACAAAATCCTTTGGTGGGAAAGGAGAAGAAATATTTGGAGGAGATTTTCTTAGAAGAAGAAGAAGCAAAAATGAAACTCTTTCAATTGGTATTTTTGATTCTCTCTTTCATGAAAGGAGAGAAGGTGTAAAGAACACGCAAGAACTCTTTCTTGCCTACCAATTTCGTATATGCATGGATGGAAGGAGAGAGAGGCATCAAATGCATCACTTCTTTCATTAATCACTCATAAAATAGCCAATAAATGAGATTATCTTCATTTATCTTTATGATGGCTATTTGAAAAGATCATAACCTAAAATTCAATACCCAGTTTCGGTTTTGCCAAGAAGAAAGAAGGAAGATGGTCCATCTAATGTACATCTTTCATCTTTAATCTAATGAATGCAAATAGGTTACAAGCCAACATTAAAAGACAATCATTAAACCATTTAATGGTAAGTTCATAACTCCATTTAATGATGATTAACCATAATAAAGAACATCTTTATTTAACATTTTAATGTCAAATGTGTGGTTACACATTTAACCTAGGAATAACCAAAATTGCTATCTTCTTCTTTAAAAAAAATTATTTTAATATAATTAATCTAATTAATTACATTAAACCAAAAACCAAGCCCATTACTAATTATACATTTGGGCTTCTTTAATTAGACCAAGCCCAAGATTCAATTATGAGCTTCTAATTAACCTCCATTTATATTTCTTACTTAGCTTGATAACCTTCCTTAAAGCCAAGTGGAGAATCTTATTGGACTTTGATAATTCAAGCTTCAATAAGCCCAGAATTAATTCAATCTCATTGGAATTAATTCTAGCTTATTAACTAAATGTCATTCCACTAAAGACAATTAGTTGAACTCTTGAATTATTAAATATTATGAGAATATGTCCAATTGCAAACCCTATTTAGAACCTTATTATAACCATCCGCACAAAAAAGGGTAAAATTATCGTTTTGCCCTTATGTTGGTTTTCCTTTTAGATCTCTCATTTTACTTTATATGATGATTAACACATAAGATCTCATCTCAGTGTTACTTATGTGTTAAGACTTGATGGGTAGCTAGTCCATCAAACTACTGGCGTCAGTTTAATCACCAAATCTCCTTAAAATATCTAGAAGAGATGATAACACTATAAACTCTTTATTTGAGTGAATGTTCCTAATACATGTTTTCAATTAATAATTCCAACATGCAGACACTGGATTAATACTCTGTAAAAATCCATTCCGATCATATCAAGAATTATAATGAAACATATATGAGTTCACCACTCATCAAGATTATAGTTCATAATAAGCAAATGCTTAAGTTGTATGTTTTAAGATTAAAGTAACGACCCACTTTATTCTTGAAAACATACTTGATTCCAGATTCATTTAATAGTGCCATTATCGATAGTCAACTACTATCATGATATGAAACTCATCATTCCCTTGAAGTAAACTCCTTTAGTTATATGGAGGTAAATCGCAACACTACAGTCTAAACCATAATCAAGCGACCAACTTGATTATTCAACTGTGAATCAATTAATTCAGATTCTAATAATATACATGTTTCCCATACATCTCTATGTATATGTATATTACTTACAAAAGAATCTTGATACCTTATGACCAGATATATAATGCTCATACAGTTAAAACCAAACTCTTTTGTTTTATTAATAATAAATATTTTCATTACAAAACTGTAACTAAAGAAGATAAAGTTAAATGTAAATACACTTGCTTTCCAGGGCACTATATTTACATAACCCCAACATATATATCCTTTCTGATACAATCCTAACAATCTTTGTGCCCTATCATAGAATATTTCTATTCAATCACATAAGATGCCTCAGCCATATCTTTCATTTCAAAGTTATTAGAGAGAAATTTCTTTACATCATGTAACAAGCCCAAATCATTAACAGCTAAAAGAATATCATCAGTGTATAGTACTAAAATAATGAACCTACTCCCACTAAACTTCATATAGATACACCTATCAACAATGTTCTCTACAAATTCAAACGAGATAATGGTACCATTGAACTTAAGATACCATTGTCAGGGAAGCTTATTTCAAACCATATTGAATTTTTTAATGTATACACTGTATTTTCCATGTTCGTAGTCACAAAACCTTCCAATTTGTCCATGTAAACTTCTTCTTCTATGTCACCATTCAGAAAGGTGGTCTTCACATTTAATTAGAGAAGCTCTAAGACATTATGAGCTATCAATGCCATAACGATTCTTAAAGATTCCTTCTTTGAAACTGGAAAGAAGGCCTCTTTAAATTCAATACCATTCTTTTGAGTATAACTTTTGACTTCAAGTTTGGTTTTAAACCTTTCAATATTACCTTTTAAGTCCCTTCTAGTCTTAAAAATCTATTTAAAGACCACTTGCTTTTAGCATTTAGGTAACTCAACTAGTTCCCAAACTTGATTATCATCCATAGATTCTAACTCTTCTTCATAGCATTGGGTCACTTTTTAGAATTGTTACATTTCAAGGTTTCTTTAAATGAGACTGGATTATTATCAATGCTCAAGTCACACTCATACTAAAGTAAATACACCACATAATCATCTGATATAGCTGGTCTTTTCTCCCTTATAGATCTTTGTAATATTGTTTCTTATGGTATCACTTGATCATTTATGACTTAAAAATTATTTACTAGTTCATTATTAACATTGTCTTCTTATAGGTTTGTAATATTAACTTATTGATCCGATATGTTATATAGTTGTGATATAACAAGGCAAACAATAACTTAAGAAAAGACACTAGGTGAAGGATTTTCTACCTTAATCTCTTAAATATTCACCTTTATAGTTCCCTACTCCCACTGGTTTGCCATTTTCAATGAAACTAGCATTACTAGACTCAACTATTCTTGTACTATGGTTAGTGTTATAAAGACTTAGCAAAGAACTTTAAGTTCGCTCACAAAATGTGCCAAAGTCTATGTATGGTAGTTGAACTCTCGCAATTCAACTCAACCTCTTACCAAATCCCTCATGTTTAAGGTGTTTCCCAAAAAGGCAAAGCAAACCCGCGAAATTCACTTAGCTAACACACTAGTATGGATAGAAATAAAGATGCATACAACTTTACAGCAAAAATGCAATCCTTTATATTATTTACACACACACTCTCTCTCTCTCTCTCTCTCATGAATGAAGCCTTGCTCAAATGAGCTATTTATAGGCTTTAGGAGACTTGTTGGCCGAGAATACAAGAAAGTGGTTTTAAGGCCACTAAGCTAAACTTAGTTGGTAATTAACATCCCCAGCCACTTTAGGCACTACTTTTGTGGGTGGTTTGCATAACTTTCCACTATCCCACTCCTAAGTCAAAACAACATGTGTAAAATGCTTCCAAGACATCTCATCCATGTTCTTTGCCACATAATCCCACTTTTTTTTATGATTCATCCTACTAACTCTACCACATCACCCATGATCTTATCGAAAGGTGAAGGTTAGCTGAGTTCCAAACCAATTCGCTCATGGTCCAACCAATGCAAACTCATGATCTAGTCCATTCATCCATGGTCTATCATTTGAGCTCCATTTCGGCCTTATTCCCACCAAATACATCTTAAGCAAGTCCAACTCACCCTAGTCACTAAGCCAATCAATGCCCTATGTTCATAGCATCTCAAACTATGCTTGATCTTTTCTTGGTTAAGTTATCTTGGTTCCTTTGGCATGCCTTCTAAGGTCACCTTGGAGACTCGAACCTTTCACCTGAAGTTTCTCGCTCACACCCTTTGCACGGCAGTCCCACTTAGATCCGTTAAAGCAAAGACTTAGCCTTTCCCCAACCCTCGAAGTGTTTAACTCGTACACTCTCGAAGAAACAACGCGGAAGCAATAAAGAAATATAGGCAACAAAAGAACACACAGAGGTACGGTCAAAAGACCAACTTTATATTACTTTCCCTCAAAGAATACAAAGAATGTTCTCTCTGATTTATCTACAGAATGAGAAGAGCAAAGCTCGAATGGGCTATATATAGGCACCCAAGCTTGGAGTCACAGATTCCCACTAAATCTGTATAAAAACTTTGCAATTTTTATTCAATGCAGTTATATCCGATATACACAATAAAACAATTAGAAAAAAATCGACGGGAATAAAAGAAATAACTAAACAAATTCCTCGATGGTCATACAAATTAATTGACGATTTTGAACAACTAGAAAGAGAAAATGAAGCAAACATAGCAGCAAATCCTGAAATTCGTTCACGAAAAGGCAAAGTTGTAATTATTTTTACTGATAATCAACAAGAGATTGAGACTTATCAAAATGCCAAAGATGCTTCTAATTCTGATCAAACAGACAACGTTACTTTGATACCCTTAGGAGTAGCCTTTCCAATTGAAATTTTTTTTTCATTTTACTATTTAATAACTCATAATCAGATTTCGGTAACTAAATATTTGATACTTGAAAATTTAAAACATACTTTTCAAGCAATTAAATATTTTTAATGGATGAAAACGGGAAGGATAGAACAAGATCCATTTTGCTTCATATCTAAGGGACTCCTTGGTTCGGGCCGAAGAAGCAATGTCACTCGATCATTATCAAACCGACTGCAATCTTTTTCTGTCCGTGAGGATCCCACCATAGTGCCTTCTACTTCTAATAGGCCATGAACATCCTATCAAATAAGATAACATAAACCAATTAGATGAAACCACCGTCCAAATAGGATTCTAACTGATAAGATAAGATCTAACAAGATAACATAAGATAGAGTTTACATTTATCTAGAACACTAACTTCCTTATCCGTGAAGATCTCCACTATCTTCAGATGTTGAGTTTCACTGCAACTCTAACTCATAGTCATTGCCACATCATCCAAGATCTCCCTGCGATCTCTATCCGCTAATGATGCAATATGATCTTGTCGAAGCCCACTAGCACACTGGTCTGACCCAATGTTCCCACAACAAGTCCGCTAGTAATGGTCCATCCATCCAAGCATAGCCAAGTCCTTAGTCCGTCAAGTCTCAGCCTGGATCGAGTCAATCTCCATAAGGTCCGATGCTCTGCCAAAATTCGCACCAAGTCTGATACCACTCACCCACATTTAACTTAGTGTTTTTCAATACCGTCTATCCGCACATAGGTCCATCAATGCACATCCATGGATAAGTTCATCTTCCATGTCGGCCTCACTCATGGTGCAGTCTCATCGCTCCATGACTAAGTCACAAGTCACAATCCGAGTTAGTATATAAAACCTCGCCCATTTACATACCTTCGAGCTGCCTCGTCGAAGTTAAGTGTTTAGGCGTCTCATCGTGCTCGCATGCTTTCGCGCATCCTCACGGGTCTCATACACCTTTGTGCCTTCTCGCATGACTTTGCCTTGTTCCTCATCAACACGCCTTCCTCGTGCCAACTTATATGCCAAGTATTGGCCAAGGCCCGCCAACACTCGCAGGATCCCGCTATCTAAACTTAGGGGTCTAACAAACCACCCCCACTAGAAGAATTTGACGCCCTCGTCGAAATACTCTGTAGGCACTCCTCCATGAACGGTTCCCTCAAAGACTCCTTAGTCAGCAGTTGAAGACGGTAGAAAGTCTTCATATCAATTGGTATTTCACCCACATACCATTTTCCCAAACCATCGGGATTGTATTTGCTTCCACTTGGACTCGCCTCCTCAAGGCTCACCGCGCCCGCCAAAGACATGTTGAGAAAAGCTCAGTCCGCTGAGTTTTCCCTATCACCTTGATCCTTCGCAATCTTGGCAACTATATGCTCCTTACCCATCTTCTGTTTTGGGTTTCCTCGAGCATAGTTCAGCTCCTTCTCAACGATCATAGCTGACATATGTGCTACCGATGTCGTAGTCTCCTTTGTCCCAACAGCGAATCTACAACAATTAACAAAGAATGAATTTTCACCATGCATGAACATCATACCTCCCAAACTAGGATACAGCACTGTCTTTGCTGCCTTAAGAAAGTCGATCCCAAATATCAACTCGAAATCCTCAAGTGGTATGACCATACAGTTCATTCTAGCACTCCAACTTCCTATATTTACTGGAACGTTGTAAGCAGCTCCCATCACTGCTTGTGCCTTACCCGCCAGGGTCTTTACCTTCGTCAGGGTCTTGGACACTTTAAGCCCTAACTTGCGCACCATCCTTTCCGCAACCAAGGAATATGACGCACCCATATCCACCATTGTGGTCACCTCTATCCCATTAACCTGTATCTTCACATACATCAGTTCATCATAAGGATTAGGTTCTTTACTAACCGCATTCAATAACACAATCAAATTTAACGCTGCCTCCTCTGAAGATTCACCCTCTTCTTCGGCTATCAAGGCATTTAACTTTTCTCTCCTCGGACAATCTCTCGAATAATGTGATTCACCGCACAGAAAACAAACAACCTTGCCCTTTCTAGAGGACGTCTCCCACTCTCGCACTCCACCATTTGCTTGCCTTTCCACCAAGTCTCCTTCCTGAGTCCTTCTTCTTTTTCCCTCAAGATTCTCCCTGCTGAGCATGACCTTTACCCTTAGTAGAATTAGAGGAGTTTACCTTAGTTTCTTTCATTGCTCGAAAATCCACCAAGGCATCAGCGGCCGCGATTGCACCAACCACGTCCTTCACATTTTGCCTCCGTAACTCCATTTACGCCCACAGTTGTAACCCGGACAAAAAGTTGAAAAGCTTGTCCTCGTCTGACATATTTTCAATATCAAGTAAGAGAGAACTAAAAGATTTCACATAATCCCTTACCGATCCATCCTACGTTAGCTTCTTCAAAGCATCCCTCGCGAGCCAAGAAGTATTCATAGGAAGAAATTGATCCTTCAACTCCTTCTTCATAAGCTCCCATGTATCTACAGGAGTTCTACTCGCGCTGATCTCCGCAGAGGTCCTCGTCCTCCACTAGAGCTTGGCATCCCCATCCAAGTACATGGTCGTCACATTGACCTTATCAACATCAGATACTCTAGCAGCCGCAAAGTACTGCTCCATGTCCCACATAAAATTCTCCAACACCTTGGCATCCCGCACGCCTTCGAACACCCTAGGTTCACGTACTTTCAAAGAAGAAAGTTGCGGTGTTGATCCCTTACCTTGCTAGAGATCTCGTGTTGCAACGGCACGCCTCAATATAATAATCTCAAACTGAGCATCCTCCAGTGCCTTCAACGCCTCACCCATCTGTTGCTACAACTGTTGGATTCGTGCCTCCATCATCTCGAAACGAGTACTGTGAGAAGTTACCTCTTCCTCCCCCTGAGGAATAGGTCCAAGGAGTGTCTTCACCCTAGACACCCGTTCTGTCAAGTTGCCTACATCCATTCAAACTTTTGGCTCTGATACCAATTGTTACAAAGGTCACCTTGGAGACTCGAACCTTTCACCCGAAGTTTCTCGCTCACACCCTTTGTACTGCAGTCTCGTTTAGATCTGTTAAAGCAAAGACTTAGCCTTTCCCCAACCCTCAAAGTGTTTAACTTGCACACTCTCGAAGAAACAACGCGGAAACAATAAAGAAATATATGCAACAAAAGAACACACAGAGATACGGTCAAAAGACCAACTTTATATTACTTTCCCCCAAAAATGCAAAGAATGCTCTCTCTGATTTATCTACCGAATGAGAAGAGCAAAGCTCGAACGGGCTATGTATAGGCACCCAAGCTTGGAGTCACAGATTCCCACTAAATCTGTACTACCCAAGATCATGTCTATCCTATCAGATAAGATAACATAAACCAATTGGAAGACACCCCTATCCAAATAGGATTCTAACTGATAAGATAAGATCTAACAAGATAACATAAGATAGAGTTTACATTTATCTAGAACACTAACATCCTTATCCGCGAAGATCTCTACTATCTTCAGATGTTGAGTTTCACTGCAACTCTAACTCATAGTCATCGCCACATCATCCAAGATCTCCCTGCGATCTCTATCCGCTGATGATGCAATATGATCTTGTCGAAGCCCACTAGCACACTGATCTGACCCAATGTCCCCACAACAAGTCCGCTAGTCGTGGTCCATCCATCCAAGCATAGCCAAGTCCTTAGTCCGTCAAGTCTCAGCCTAGGTCGAGTCAATCTCCACAAGGTCCGATGCTCTGCCAAATTTTGCACCAAGTCTGATCCCACTCGCCCACATTTAACTTAGTGTTTTTCAATACCGTCTATCCGCACATAGGTCCATCAATGCACGTCCATAGATAAGTTCATCTTCCATGTCGGCCTCACTTATGGTGCAGTCTCATCGCTCCATGACTAAGTCACAAGTCACAATCCGAGTTAGTATATAAAACCTCGCCCATTTACATACCTTCGAGCTGCCTCATTGAAGTTAAATGTTTAGGCGTCTCATCGTGCTCGTATGCTTTCGCGCATCCTCGCGGGTCTCATACACCTTTGCGCCTTCTCGCATGACTTTGCCTTGTTCCTCGTCAACACGCCTTCCTCGTGCCAACTTATGTGCTAAGTATTGGCCAAGGCCCGCCAATACTCGCACGATCCCGCTATCTAAGCTTAGGGGTCTAACAAACTTCCTTACACCTAATCCATACTAGACATTGGCCAAGGCTCACCCATGCTAGCAAAAATGGTCCTACAATGTTAAGGGGCTAACAAACCACCCCCACCAGCTGAACTTGACGATCGGAACAAATCGAAATAGTCATTTACCTGGTCTTTGAATTTCCACAAGATTATTTCTTTCTCCTAAGTAGCTTCTGAGACTCGTTTATTCTTCCACTGAATCAGGAATGCTGTCCTTCGATTCTTTTTGTGTTGCCCCAATATCTAATGATCCAAAATCTTCTCAATTTGCTCATCAAATTGTTTCCTTACCACTAATAGAGCTCTCTTTACTTAACTCCTTTTAGGATTTCTTGAATGCTCATGATATGGTTTAATGAAAATCACATGAAAAATATGATGTACCTTTAAATGCTCAGGCAACATGAGGCGATAAGCTACATTTCCCACCTTTCCACGGATCTCGAATGGCCCATCATACTTTGACACCAACTCTTGATGCACCGGCTTGCTACTAATCTTCTTCTAATTTTGGGGAGTAAGTTTTAGAAGTACCTTATCACCGATGTCAAAATCAAGTGGTCTTCACCTTTGATCCACATATTTCTTCATTTGTTTGGAATCGTTGTTCAGACTATCGCTTGCCTCATCCAACAATTCTTGCTTTTCCTTTGCAAAACGATAAACAGCTAAACATTTTCCTCCCAAAATCTATTGAGCTATCTCAAGAGGAGTGAGTGGTTGTTGTCCCAAAACAACTTCAAAAAGACTCTTCTCCATTATCGAGGGTTTGTACAAGTTACAACAAAACTATGCAATATCAAGTAAACTTAGCCAATTTCATTGACTTGCACTTAAATAATGTTGTAAGTATTCCTACAACAAGCCATTAATCCTTTTTCTTTGGCCAACCATGGATGATTCTGAAGTGAATCACACGTTAATATATTGAACAATAATATGATCAAGATACACAAGAAGGGGGGGTTGAATTGTGATAAACTTTTCGTTAATCCCTTTAGAAATTACTTGTTCTTTCAAAACTTATCAGAATCAATTCGTAATTAGTTTAAAAAACTTTGTTAATTTTGAAAACTACGATATAAGTAATATGAGAGTAGAAAGAAAAACACGACAATTTATCCTGGTTCACCCCAAACCGTGGGCTATGTCCATCCTCGATATCCTTATGAGATTTCACTATTTCGAACTGCTTACAAGTATTCTTCGATCGAGCCTCTCGAGGTCTCTTTACAAAGAAGTATTCTTTTACTCTTAGCCTCTTCAGTTATCTCGTAACACTTTCTAATTGAAAGAATAGTAAAGAGCTTGTTACAATAGAAATGCTCTTAACACTGCTCACTCAAATATCGCTCACAATTTTCTCTCGATAATCTGAAAATCAAAAGTTGAATATTCAAGGTTTCATGAAGTTGTATCTTCTTCAATCTCGACTCTTATTTATAGTCGGGTTCTTCATTTGTTTCTTGAATATCGCGCTTGAATCTTGAAAGAAACGATTATTGGTTTGACTCATAACTAACTCAAATCGATGTTTCTTTCTTCCGCTTGATATTTTCTATCTACCGCTTTTCTCTTGTAAAGCTTTAAATCGCTTTTCTCTTGTAAAGCTTTCCGCTTTTCTCTTGTAAAGCTTTAAATGCGCTTTTAAGCTTGGTGATTCTTACTTGGCTGATTTTCTCCTTCAAACTGTTTTTTACTTCTCATGCGTCCATCTACTTTTCATTTGTATATTTCTCTTTGTTTGTCATCAAAATTATTTAATACGTGAAGTCGGTTTGACTTAACATTCTCCCTTTTGATGATAACAAATATTGTGAAATAGAGAAATATGAAAGGTATCAACTATACGTAAGTATGAATAAATCAAAATAACTTCGCTTTCAAAATTTCTTCTCCCTTTCCTTTCAAATTGATTCTCCTTCTCATTCTTCCTTCTCCCCTATTTGTTATTAATCAAAAATTATTTCCCAAACTGTTTCACCAACTTTTTCAAGATCTTCTTAATCTTCTTCATATCCTTATCAAGTTTCGAACTTGTTTCTTTAAAGTCAATGATTCATTGCAATCGAGGATTACGCCTCAACAACTTGTTCACAACAACAACAACTGTTGTTGTATAAGCTTCCACGCTTGAGACATGTGGTTCAATAATTTGTAGGAGAGGCAGAGAACATATACAACTTGATCAGAATATCAAGATCATAGGAATCAAGTATACGTTGAAATGTGCTTCCAAGCCAAGGCATAGCTTCAAGAATCTAAGTTGATCTCCCACAGAGGTCGATTTTGCATAATGTTCGTAAAATACTATAAGAACATTTTAAGTTGCCAATCGAAGAGAACGACATCGACCTTTCTCGAGCAAGGCCTCCACATGGATCATCTGCTGTAGCCTTAGTTTGGCTTGTTCTCGGATCTTGATAAATGCGATAGAACTTCCATTTCTTTTCTCTTCACATGCTTCATCAATCAATTGACCGCTTCGCAACTGATCAAGTCATGTCATCCAAAATCGGTTCGGTTGAACTTTCGACAGTTTTCTTCACACTTGCATTCAACAAAATTTGGTGGTTGTAAATCGTACCACCTTGATTATCAGATCGCCCAAAGATTGGATAAAAAGTAAGACGCCTCCAAATGGCTCGTGGATATGGTTCTCTTCCAACTCTCTTCGCTTGATCATAGAAATTTTGTAACCCTATCCAATGATGTAGAATGTTGTTATCAAATTCAACTGATTTGAAGAAGGCTTTCACAAATCTCTTTGGTTTGTCTCTTGATGATGATGATTTGGTCTTCTTCTCCTCTGTGACAACCAATCTATGTTCCCAACTTTCTTTGAAAAGTTAAATATTTGGATGGAACATTAGTCATCACACACAAGACTTTTGAGTAACCTTTTGTCCCATAACATGTGTAGCAATTTGCTTGCGAATAAGTGAAGACCGAAATGTAGTAGAAACTACTTCTTCAAAATTGGATTATCAAGGACATTGTGAGTATCCTTAAGATTACCAAAGAATGCCTTCCATATTTACTTCAAAGAATATCAACCGTATCAACAACAGACTTTTTCGTAGTATCAACAATGATCTTTTCTTGCCTTACCTTCTTAGACTTTGTTTCGTTGTTGAACTTCCTTCTTTGTCGCACTCATTTTCTTTCCTTGGTGACTTTTTAGGTTGCGTTTTTTCTTTTCGTGTTCTTCTTCCTTTTCCTCCACTTCCTTGAGGCGAAGTTTCAATCTTTTCAAGGATTGATGTCAACGACTTTGTAGCTTTTGATCTTTGCGCTCGTAATGCTTTGATTGACTTGATTCTCTGGATTGATCGGCTTCTTTCTTTGTACGTTTTCGCTCTAGGTGACCTTCTTGCTTGCTTTGGAATGTCACCAAGAAGGGTTCCCTTTACGCTCAAGTCACCGATTCAAAAATTGAACACTTCTCGACTTTGATTCCGAGAATGTGATCTTGTTTCCTTTATAGAAGACTTCTTCAAGATACGCTCCCCTCAATTGTTGCTTTCCTTGGCGATTTCGCTCCTTTTCTCGTCGAAAATCTCGGACCCATTTTAGCAATAGATGTTGAATCTATATAGCTTTTAATGATATCTTCCGTCTAATTCCCCAATCCAATCGATGCCGATTCTCCAACATTCTTGTCAACAACATCCCATAAGGACAAGTGTTTGTATCTTTTATTGATTTTACCATGTATCGATAAATCAAATATGGTAAATCTATTGGGTGATGATTAGAAGATGAAGAATACATTGTTCATCCAGGTAGTGACACGATGTCGTGAACCTATTCTCAGTAAAACACACCACATAGAACCGCGAACAATACCCTTGCCTTTGGTACCAGCCAAGAGGCTCTCCTTTCGATTAGGTTATTTTGACCATAAAGTTGATTTACTAACTTCATCTTCGCTCATCTTAAACTTAGTCATCCATTTCGCCATATTAGTGAGTTGAACTCCATCCATCGGACATTCAAGGACTTTCTCCAAGAACTCCTTCACATTATAACAGAGTGTGTGTCTACATACTACACGATTGTATCGTCTCATCGACTTAGTATTCTTCCGTAACTCATAAACTTCTTGGAGATAGACTTCATCTCGTACTTGAAAGAAGTTTCTCCAACCTACCGCTATTATCTCCTATCTATATCCATATGTTCTTTTCTTAGTTCTTCAAAGTTTACCAATCTTCCCCAGCCCGATCATGGATCAACTCGCAAAATGGACTTGACATTCATCTTATCGATTCGATTGAGTAGGAACTTGCTTCAAGAAATTTCAGAGAGATTTAAGAGAACTAGCAATTTCTGAATTGGTAGAAATCCCAAAAGTCGCTTTTAGGAATTTATAGCTAATTCTAGAACTATTGTACTTCTCGATGATCGTGAGTTTTTTCCTCTAAAACTTTTCTTGTGAAAGAAGTTTTATATCCGAAACCGCTCTAACACCGTTAACTCCACCGCTCCACTTGTCTTGTCTTTATAAAAACCAGATGAATGGTCCGTTAACTCCTCCGTCTCGTCTGTCTTGTCTTTATGAAAACCGATGAATGGTCCGTTAACTCCTCCGCTGTCTGCATCTTGTCTTTATGAAAACCTGATGAATGGTCCGTAACCATCACCATATCGAGGTCAAGGCTCGATTTCTTTAAAGCGATCTTCACTTAGTGGTTTTGTGAAGATATTCGCCACCGATATTTCGCTTTACTTAATTGTAGATCGACGACTTTCTTCTGAACGTAATCTCTCAAGAAATGATGTCTGACTTCTATGTGCTTTACCCTTGAATGTTGAATTGGATTCTTTGACAAGCTTATGGTGCTGGTGTTGTCGTAGTATATTGGAATCTCTTCCTCTTGTATTGAGTAGTCCTCTAATTGATACTTGATCCACAATATTTGTGAACAACAACTTGCGGCAGACATATATTCAGCTTCGGCAGTTGATAATGCAATCGAGCTTTGTCTCTTGCTTGACCATGACACCAGGTTTGGTCCAAGAAAGTGACAGCCACCACTCGTGCTCTTCATTTCGATCCTATCACCGGCATAGTCCGCATCGCAATATCCATTCAACCTGAAATTTTACCTTTCTCATACATTGCAAAGATCAAGAGTACTGCGAGATATCTCAAAATTTGTTTTACAAAGAATATAATGAGATTCTCTAGATCGGCTGAAACCTTGCACACAAGCATACTTGAATAGAATGTCAGTCTACTTATCGTAAGATAAAGCAAAGAACCAATCATCCTTCTAAATAGGGTTTGATCCACCTTCTTACCACTTTCGCTTTTGACAACAAGTTTCAAGGATGCATCGGGTAGATATATATTTAACATCGCACATATCAAACTTAGACAACAATTCTTTAAGATATTTTTGTTGATGGATAAAAATCTTATCCTCGGTTTGCTTTACTTGCAATCCAAGAAAGAATTTTAACTCACCCATTATGCTCATCTCAAATTCATTTTTCATCAGATTTTCAAAACTCATGCATAACCTTCTTGACGTTGCACCAAAATAATATCATCAACATAAATTTGCACAATAATGAAATCATTACTCAAGTTCTTCCTAAAAGAGTTTTGTCTATTTTACCTCTAGTAAATCCATTTTCTATAAGAAATGAACTCGCACGATCATACCATGCTCTAGGGCCTGTTTCAATCCATATAAGGCTTTATGAAGTCTCAGAGACATGATCTGGATACTTTATGTCCTCAAACCGGAGGTTGCTTAACATAGACTTCTACATCTATAAAACCATTGAAATGCACTTTTACATCCATCTGAAAAAGCTTTATGTCATGGCAAACCGCATATGCAAGTAAAGATCCTTATTGCTTCCAGTCTTGCTCATCGAGCATATGTCTCATTGTAGTCTATTCCTTCTTCACGATTATAGCCTTGTGCTACTAATCTTGCCTTATATGCGACTTACTTTTCCCGATTCGCCTAGTTTATTCTTGAATACCCATCTAGTACCAATAATGGATTTCTTTTCGTGTTTAGGAACTAAGGACCGGACTTTATTTCTCTGTAATTGATTCAACTCCTCTTGCATAGCTAGTATCCATGCTTCATCTTTTAGAGCTTCATCAATCTTCTTAGGTTCTACTTCGGATATAAATGCCACGCTGGCTTCTCTTCCTAACTGGACCTTGTTTGAACACCTTCCGAGGTTTCTCCAATAATTGACTCTTTAGGATGAGAACTTTTGTATCTCTAATCTTTCTTTAACTCCAAATTCTTCGAAATGTCTTTCTTTTCTTCATATAGTGTTTCGATGAAGATACTTCTTTGTACTCCGTCAAAGGCATCAGAATAACATCATTATCGATTCCTCTTCCTTATTAGGTTGAGAGCTATCATCGAACTTGACATGAATAGTTTCTTCAACACAGTTTTTGAGGTGAGGTTGTAGACTCTAAATGCCTTTGAGGTGAGAGAATAACCTAGAAATATTCCCGAAAGTGTCTTTGCATCAAACTTGTCCGTAACTTCCTTTGTGTTCGAATAGTGCACTTGCAAACCTAAAGGATGGAAATAAGAAATGTTTGGTTTCCTTCCATTCCGTAACTCATAGGAGTTTTCTTCAATATTGGTCGCAGAACACTCTATTCGATATATAGTCATTGATGATGTGACTTTCGCTTAGAAATATTTAGGAAGATTCATCTCGCATAAGCATTGTTCTTGCCATCTCTTGAATCGCCCTATTCTTCCTTTCAACAACTCCATTCTGTCATGGAGTCCTTAGGCGTAGAAGTTATGGAAAATTCCATTTTCTTGGCAGAATACTCTAAATTTCTCATTCTCGAATTCTCCACCATGATCACTCCTTATACTGGCTATAGACACTCCTTTTTCATTCTGTGACCTCATGGAAAGGTTTCTAAAGCACTTGAAAGACTCATCTTTATGTGCCAGAAAAAGTATCCAACAAAACCTTGTAAAATCATCAACAATGACAAGTCCATACTTCTTTCCACCAAGAATTATTGTCCTTGTTGGACCAAATAAATCCATATGTAACAACTCTAGTGGTCTAGATGAAGTTACGAAATGTTTTGAAGAGAAAGAGGTTTTAACTTGTTTCCCTTTCTGACAACTTGCACAAAAGAAATCTTTGTCAAAACAAATTTGTGGCAAACCTTTTACCAAATCATGTTTCAAAAGTTTTGAAATATGTTTAAAACTGACATGACCTAGTTTTTTATGCCAGATCAGTCTTTCTTCTTCAGTAGATAAAAACATGAAATATTTTGAGACTGAAAATTGTCTAAATCAATTTTGTAAAGATTGTTTCGTCTTTCGGCCGAAAAGAAGATAGAACCATCTTTGTTTCTAACTTCACAAAAGTTTTGGTTGAATGTAACTTCAAAACCAGAATCACATAATTGACTAATACTTATCAAGTTATGCTTTAGACCATCAACTAGCAGTACGTTGTTAATGTATGCATGGGAATTCTTACCAATCTTACCAATCCCGATTATCTTTCCCTGCTTGTTGTCTCCAAAAGTTACCGAACCTCCTTTCAGATCAAGATCTAGGAACATAGACCTTTTTCCGTCATGTGACGCGAGCATCCACCGTCCAAATACCAATGGTGCTTCTGGCTCTTCCAAAGAAGGATTTCTGTAGGAGATATTATCTTGTTTTTAGGTACCCAGATTCTCTTGGGTCCTTTAGGTTAGTATGGTGTAATGAATGATAATAAGAAGTAGAATGAAAACGTTGATGACCTTTTGAAGACCCGATTGATATTTTTCTTATCTTTTGAACAATTGATTTCACATAATGTGGGACTTATTTTAGTAAACCCTAATCCAGCTTTTATCACTTCTGATGTCCGCATTTTCCTAGCATTTCATTCATCTTTTTTGTACTATTCAGAATTTAGCTAGATCAATCGAGATTATTGATTCTCGATTTAACTGCTTAATCTCTTGGATCTATCTATAACTTTGTTGTTATTCAGCCTCAACTTGCTTTCTCGCACTTATATTCTCACTCTATCTCATGAGTATGTTTGAGGTTTTCTACATATTTCTTCTTCAACAGCTTGTACTGCTTCAGAATAGCATGAGAATCCTCTAACAATTCTGAGTATGCATCTTGTATATTATTATAGCTAGAAGTTACCTCTTCATCACTTTCTTCTTCAGCTACCAGACATATGTTAGCATGTTCTGACGCTTCGAGCTTGCATCGATTACGATGAATCCAGATCCTCCCACGCTGCCATCATGCTTTTCTTGTTATCCCTACTCTTTTGGGTTGTCTTTTCAACATTGGACACTCTGACTTGTAATGTCCCGCTTATTGCATTCATAACATGTAATAGATGCTTTTCGATTTTTCCATCGTCTTTGTCAGCTGTTCCTTCCGAATGTTGAATTTCCTTGGACTTCTTTTTCCACATTCTTCTTATCTTTCTTGAAATGAAAGATAGCTCATCGCCTTCATCACTTGATTCAGATTCGACTTCTTTGGAATCATCATCCTTGATTCTTCAATCTTTAATGCCTTTGATGTATTCCTCTTTGTCTTTTTCTTCTGGATTTTGTGATTCTTTTGACCTGCTTTGAGCGCTATGGACTTCTCTTTCTTGGGCTTATCTTCTGCATCAAGCTCTACTTCATGTATCTTCAATGATTCATGCAATTCATCAAGCTTTAGTACGCTTAAGTCTTTGGCTTCTTGTACAGCAGTTACTTTGGGTCTCCATCTTTTTTGCAGACTCCTCAAAATCTTTCGAACATGGTCTTGACTGTTGTATGTTCTTCCAAGAGCTTTTAGCCCATTAACAATTGTTTGAAATCTTCCAAACATTTGATCAATGGTCTCTTCTTCTTTCATTTTGAACAACTCGCATCGATGCACCGTATGCTTATCTTGGACTCCTTGACTTGATTTGTTCCTTCATGCAATTGATAATGTATCCCACATTTCTTTGGCAGTGTCGCATCCATGAACTTTGTCATACTCGCTTCTGCTCAATGCACAATTCAAGAAAAATTTCGCCTTGGAGTTTAGTTGAAATCTTGCTTTTTGCTCAGCTGTCCATCTTTCTCGTGGAATTAGATTTTTATCATCATCTTCAGGTGTGTATGGTCCGTTCTCGATGATGTCCCAAAGGTCAATGTGAGTAGATTCGATAAACAATCTCATCCGGTCCTTCCAATAGTGGTAGTCTTCACCATTGAATGCTGGAGGTCTAGTGACTGAAGCTCCTTCGGCAATATACATGTGTGATTCCACCATTTTCTTTAATTCACACTTTATTAAAGTGATTCTTGAACACCGTGCTCGATACCAATTGATGTGAATCACACGCTAATATATTGAACAATAATATGATCAAGATACACAAGAAGGGGGTTGAATTGTGATAAACTTTTCGTTAATCCCTTTAGAAATTACTTGTTCTTTCAAAACTTATCAGAATCAATTCGTAACTAGTTTAAAAAACTTTGTTAATTTTGAAAACTACGATATAAGTAATATGAGAGTAGAAAGAAAAACACAACAATTTATCCTGGTTCACCCTAAACCGTGGACTACGCCCATCCTCGATATCCTTATGAGATTTCACTATTTCGAGCTGTTTATAAGTATTCTTTCGATCGAGCCTCTCTAGGTCTCTTTACAGCAAGTATTCTTTTACTCTTAGCCTCTTCAGGCTATCTGTAACACTTTCTAATTGAAAGAATAGTAAAGAGCTTGTTACAATAGAAATGCTCTTAACACTGTTCACTCGAAATATCGTTCACAATTTTTCTCTCAGATAATCTGAAAATCAAAAGTTGAATATTCAAGGTTTCATGAAGTTGTATCTTCTTCAATCTCGACTCTTATTTATAGTCGGGTTCTTCAACTGCTTTGAATATCGCTGCTTGAATCTTGAAAGAAACGGTTATTCAGTTTGACTCCGTAACTAACTCAAACTGATGTTTCTTTCTTCCGTCTGATATTTTGTATCGGCTGCTTTTCTCTTGTAAAGCTTTCGTCTGCTTTTCTCTTGTAAAGCTTTCGTCTGCTTTTCTCTTGTAAAGCTTTAAATGCGCTTTTCAAATTGATTCTTACTTCGGCTGATTTTTCTCCTTCAGCTGTTTTTTACTTCTCATGCGTCCATCTACTTTTCATTTATATATTTCTCTTTGTTTGTCATCAAAATTATTTAATACGTGAAGTCTGGTTTGACTTAACAGATTCTTAATTGAGAAATTCAATTCACACCCTATCATGATGAAGAGAGACGTCCAACATTGGCTAGTAAATCGGGCATCCCAGTCATTTACTATGTCTGCTGGAACCCCAAACTGCTTCACTGCATTTTTGTAGAAAAACTCCATAGCAACATCTTGAGGGACACGAAGCTGGAGTTAGCATAAAGACCGCATACTTAGAGAACCTATCAACCACCACCAAGACTGAAGCCATGTCGTCCACCTTTAGGAGCCCCACCAATGAAGTCCATTGAAACTGACATCTACGGTTTTTTGGGAATTGGTAAGGGCTACAATAAACTTGCCTCTTTCTTCCTTTCAAGTTTATCCAATTGATAAACAAGGCAAGTTTTGGCATATACCTAAATGTTGTTCTCTATCTTTGCCCAATAATATGATCAGGAAAGGAGTGCTAACATTCGTTTAATGACCAGCCTATCGTTAATCATGCATTTCCATCATTAATTGCTTCCTCAAGGCACCAAAACCTGGCATGTACAATTGATTATTCTTCATCATGAGCAATCCCTCATCATCATGAGCAATCCCTCATCATCAAGTTAAAATCGTCGCACAACACCCTCCTTTACTCGCTTTACAATTTGGCCTTAAGTGTTGTCCAGTGGAGCTGCTAGTTTAATTTAATCTAACAGGTCTGATTCCTCTCAAGTGATTACATATAAGGCTATAAACACTTCCTTTATACTCAATGCATCTGCCACATTGTTATGTCCCCAATTTGTGCTCCTATAGAAAGTCATATTCGATAAGAAACTCTTGCCACCAAGTTTGCCTTGCAGATGACTTTTTTTAGGTCTTAAAAAAGTTATTAGCCATGTTATCTGTATGAGCAAAAATTTGGTATCTAATAAGTAAACCTGCCAATCTTCAAGGTATTGTGTTAAGTCAAAATGACTTTACTTAAATATAATTTTGATGTATAACAAAGAGAAAAACAAAAGAAAAACAAAAGCGGACGAAGCAATACAGACGAAGCAACGCTGACGCAAACACAAATAAAAATAGACGCAGACGCAGACGCAGACGCAAAAGAGAAATATAGACGTAGACGCAGACGAAAAGAGAAATACAAACGCATACGCAGACACAAAATAAAAACAGACGAAGATGCGAATTGAAAGAACAGACGCAGACGCTATGAAAAACAGATGCAGAAGAAGAATTGAAAAGCAGACGCAAGAGTCAGTTCGGGTTAGTTACAGAACTCAACTGAATAACCATTTCTTTTAAAGATTCAAGAAACAAGATTCAAGAAGCAAGAATCCAGAAACAAGAATCAAGAAGCAGTTGGAGACGAAGGCTATAAATACAAGTCAAAGTTTAAGATTGCAAAGTTAGTTAAAAAAATTAGCTGAATTACATCTACGCGATCGTAAAAAGCATTTTGTGCAAATTAGCTAGAGCTATTTTTTTCTGTAACAAGTTTCAAACACTTTTTTGTGAGGAAGTAGTACAGATAGTCTGCAGAGGCTAAGTGTGAAAGAATACTGATTGTAGAGACCTGAAGAGGCTCGTAAAGAATACTTGTAAAAGTTGAAGAGATAGTGAAATCTCAGAAAGAACTTTGAGGACTGGACGTAGCCCACGGTTTGGGGTGAACCAGGATAAATTGCTGTGTCAACTACTCTTACTCTATCTTTCTTTTAGATTCAAGTTTTATCATTACTTATTTCGTAAACAAGTTTTTTTTTAAGCTTTGATTAATTAGAATCTATCGGAAGTTCTGTAAAAGAATTTTATTTCTAACAAACAGTTTTGAAAGAATTTCAAAAAGGGGAATACACAATTCAACCCCCCCCCCTTCTCGTACATTCTTATATCGTTTTCTAAACATTATATTAACGTGTGATTCACTTCAATTGGTATCAAAGCTTGGTATCCAAGGATCACTATAGCAAAGCGTGGATTAAAGATAATGGCGGAATCACATGTATACATCTCAGAAGGAGCCTCAGTCACTAGACCTCCAGCATTCAACGGAGAAGATTATCATTATTGGAAAGATAGGATGCGGCTATTCATAGAATCTACTCATGTCGACCTTTGGGACGTGATAGAGAATGGACCTTATACACTAGTAGATGAAGATGGGAATTTTATTCCACGAATCAGATGGACGACTGATCAAAAGGCGAGAATACAGCTGAACTCAAAAGTGAAGTTCTTCTTGACCTGTGCCTTAAGCAGGAGCGAGTATGAAAAAGTCCACGGATGTGACACTGTGAAGGAGATGTGGGACACATTGTCCATTTCTCACGAAGGCACAAGCCAAGTTAAAGAATCCAACATAAGCATTCTTGTGCACCAGTACGAGCTCTTCAGGATGAAAGATGAAGAATCTATTGATCAAATGTTTGGAAGATTTCAAACAATTGTCAATGGATTGAAAGCTCTTGGAAGAACGTACAACAATCAAGATCATGTTCGAAAGATCTTAAGAAGTCTTCCGAAGAGGTGGAGACCTAAAGTTACTGTGGTGTAGGAAGCCAAAGATTTGAGTGTGCTAAAGCTTGATGAGTTGCTTGGATCCTTGAAGATTCATGAAATTGAACTCGATGCTGAAGACAAGCCCAAACAAGAAAAGTCGATAGCGCTGAAGGCCGGACAAAAGAATCACAAGACTCAAAGAAGGAGGAAGTCATCAAAAGCGTTAAAGATTGAAGAATCAAATAATGACGACTCCAGCCAATCAGAACAAAAGGCAAGTGATGAAGATGACGAATTATCTTTCATCTCTAGAAAGATAAGACACATGTGGAATAAGAAGTCCAAAGGAAATCAGACCTTCAAGAAGAATGGCAAAGATGAGGCTAAACCAGAGAAGTCATTGGTCATTTGCTACGAGTGCAATCAGCCTGGACACTACAAGTCCGAATGTCCTACTCTAAAGAAGAAACCAAAAAAGAGTAGAGAAGGCAAGAAAAGTATGATGACAACGTGGGAGGATCTAGATTCATCAGAGTCAGATACAGGTTCCGAGTCGTCTGAACATGCAAACATCTGCCTAGTAGCCGAGGAAGAAAGTGATAAGGAGGTAAAATTTGATTACGATAACTTGCATGATGCCTACTCAGAACTGTTAGAAGATTCTCATGCTATTCTGAAACAGTACAAACTGTTAAAGAAAAAGTATGTAGAAAATATTAGACATACAGAAGTAATAGAGAGAGAAAATATCTGTCTAAAGAAGCAATTAGAGGAGAAAAAGAAAGTCATAGACAGATCAGAAGAGATCAATCAGCTGAAACTGAGAATTAAGAATCTGTCAGCTGATTTAGCTAGTTTCACCGAGAGCACAAAGAAAATGAATGAGATACTTGAAAAATGTAGACATCCGAGTGATAAAACCGGATTAGGGTTTAAAGGCAATAAGTCTCATCTTCATAAGAACCTTTTCTCTCAAAAGAGAAACTATAATAAATCTTGTGTTAATCAACGTTCTAGTAATATGCATCAAAGAACTCATCATGTGCATGCTACTAACCATAAAGGACCCATGAAAATATGGGTACCAAAAAATAAAATAGTTTCTCCTGCAGATATCCTTCCTTGGAAGATGCGGCAAGCACCATTGGTATTTAGACAGTGGATACTCACGACATATGACCGAAAGAAGGTCTATGTTCCTTACGGCATGCTTCTTACAAGGATTTTTAAGGAATCCGGAGTCCTTCTACATAGAGGAAATAGAAGGATTGTACCTGTGAAGAGTACTATTGACTCAATCACTATACGGTGAATGGGTCTGAGGACAGTGATTAAAGAAGAAGCAGATTCTTCAAGGAGAACTAGAACTGAGGGGGAGCGTGTATCGAAGAAGACTCCCGCTTCAAGTTCTCGATCTCAAGTAAGTATAAGATCGCCTGCAGATGAAATAAGATGAATGTTCGGAAAACCGTTGATAAAACAGGCAAGTCCTCAAATCGTAGTGAGCCCAGTTCGGAGAACAGAAGAAGGTGCGTGATTGAGCCAAATTTATACTATAAATTGGCCTTATTTTCTTAAGTAATTATGCACTTGTTGACTCCTAATTCATGATTTTTGTGCTTAAGTTGGGTTCTCGTATTGAGCTTTTATAATTTGCACATTGCCAGTATTTTGTTGTCAGTTGATACTAATTTCTGCATAACTTTTATCGAGACAATTGATACTGCAAATGTGTTACATTTCAGAGGAACATGGAGTCAACCAGAAAGTCAACACGCCGTGAGAAGCCATCCATTCATCGGGATTTAACCAACATTTCCATTCGTCGCGATAAATTAATATGGTATAAATTAATTCGTCATGACGAAAGTGACTATTTTTATGCGTCATGATTTAACTTTATTCATTAGTCGCGACGAATGTCTGATACCCTACCTTAAATGACAAATTTTTGCACTGTTTCGATCCGGCCCGCTTACAGCTCCTATAAAACCTTCCATTTTAGGTTAAAACAGGAGGCCGCATTCCCGAGGTAACTCTCCATCTTTCGTCTTCTCAATTTTTCTGATAGGTTTTGTTTCCTCTGTTTTGCAGATTCGGCGCCACCTCCAGACGACGTCCACCATCACCATCTTCATCTCTTCCATCGCTCGTCGTGACTCACTCTCAACTCGTTCTTCGCTGGAGTCATGGACCGAGGTGATATTCCAAGATGATGGACTCACCCGACATCATGCGTGGCTAAGGCGTCGGATCTCCAAGATGTAGCAACGGTGCGAGTTCCATGAGCTTCAAGGGTAATCGATCATTGTTTTGAATTTCTATCATGGTTTTGTAACAACTCCGAGTCGAGATTGCATTGTATGACCGAATGAATCTTGCTATATTTTAGTAGGATGTTAAACTTTGATCTATGTTAAGGATTGGTTTGTGTTGAATATTGTGCCGAATACATGAAGTCTCATGATATCGGTCGATTTTGCATTAATTAACCTAATCATTTAGTTGTATTTGGTTGTTGGTTATGTTATTATCGATTGATTTATTGCATAAATCATTTTATACCATACACTAAGGGTTTTAACAAGTTTTAATTTATCGAGTTGATCAATTAAATCTTGGACTTAACGAGTTGTTAAGGTTGTGTTTTCGAAACTTAGTGGATTTCAAACCCCAACATTTATTTTGAACGATGATGACCGAGCTATATTTTAGGAGAACTTTAGTTAATTGTTTTCAATCTTAATTATTTCAAATTGTCTTGCCTTTCAAAATCCCAAAACATTTATTTCATACTTAGCTTTTTTAATTTTAAAGACTAAATCAAAACCCCTGCTTTAATCGCTTTCTTGCATAATTCAAACATTAGGCTAGTCTTAGGATCAATTCAGACCGGTTCCTTGAGAGTTAATTCGAGGTTGCACCTGTGTTGCAATTCTTGGTATAAATTGATTTTGATCGGTTTCCAAGGATCAATCTTAGGATTGAACGATAAGTCGCGATCAAATTGGCGTCGTTGCCGGGGAACCAAAGTAATTGGTTTTCTAGGTTAGCCAAGTGTTTGTTTTACATTTTAGTTTAGTTGTTTGCATTCTGTTTTGCATTTCATAATTTTTTTTATTCTATTTGCTTCAATCTTTTTAGTGTTAATTCTATTTGGTGAGCTTAATTTTGTTTTGCTCTAAGTGTTTAGTTTGATTGTTCCTGTTTATTGTGCCTAATTTCGAGTAATTGTGCTTTGCTGTGATTCTTGGCTGCGATGAGTTCATCATTCGTCGCAACGAGTTCATACATTCGTCGCGACGAATATTCGCAATTTTGTTCTGTTCGTCGCAACGAGTTCATACGAGTCATGATTTAACCGTCGGTGAATTAAACCCTTTCTTTCATTGTCGCTTTGGTGAGCTATCTAGGTGAACTTCTTTTGTGCATGCCCTGTAGACTTAGGGTAGTTCATTTTCAACCGAAATTGAGCGCACCTCGTAAAACTTAGGAAAGAAAGAAGAGAACAAGAAAATTTTAGCGCCAGAGCAATTAGAAATTGATATGGATGAACATCAAGAATTTCCTGACACCAACCTAGGAATGGAGATCATGGATTAAATGGTGATCAGGAAAGAGTCGATGAGAACATAGGGAACAATAGGCGAGAACGATCGAGAAGCTACGACCTCGGACGTCAATTATGACCCTTCACCGTAGCCTCGCTCAACTTCGACGTGAATTTTGAAGTTAAGGGCTATTGATCAATTCTTCCCCAAATTTCACGGCTTATGGAGAAGATCCTACATGCATTTACAAGTTACCGACAATGATTTGTCAAAGCATGAAACCCGTAGGAGCTCCCCTAGATCATGTGCTGTGGAAGGTGTTTCACTTATCCCTAGAAGGAAAGGCCCGGGAGTGGTACATGAGCCTCCCAAGGCATGTCGCGAATGTCTACCATAGTTGCGCCAACTTGAGAAAAGCTTTCCTGGAAAAGTATTTTCCAGCCTCGAGGACGTCGTCAATGAGGAAAGAAATCTATTCTGCCAAGCAAGACTATGACGAGTCCTTGTATGATTTTTGGAACAGATTTCAGGATCTGTTGTCTCGGTGCCCCCATCATCAAATTCCTGATGAACAGCTTGTTCAATATTTCTATGATGGGGTGAAGAATCAGGAAAAGGGAATGTTAGATGCTGCTTCGGGAGGATCGTTGATCGACCTCACCGCACCTGAAGCGTGGGCCTTGATCAAGAGGATGGCCCTCAACCATCAGCAGTATAGTGTTCGTGATTCCAGGAATGTTCATGAAGTAGGAGCCATGTCGGCTCAGACAAAAAGGATGGAAAGCCTGGAATCAAAGGTGGATTCCCTAGAGCATAGGATAACTTCACAGTTGTCCTCGATTCTACCGAGTCAAGAATTTGAATGCATCGCCTTCATCTTTCATCAATTGACCGCACCTGGCCATAATCTTGTGGGTCGGTGATGCACATTTCTAGTGTCCGCCTTAAGGTATGAAGAAGTTTCATTGTTCACCCGGAAGACAAAATCCTAAGTGGGACCCCTACTCCAAAGACGCATAATGAGGGATGGAGATCCCATCCAATTTCAGCTTGAGGAATAATGAGGAAGAGCACCCAACCGCTTTCAACAAGGAGGTGGAGCCGACCATCCACAAACCAGTTCCCAGATCAAGAAGCATTGACGTGCAACCACAACCACCGAAGGAGGACACCAACCAGCTTCGCATGGTATGATGACGTTGATGAAGGAAGAAAGAGCCTCAGACTAATCGGCTCAACGCCATCGCAAACTTAATCCAAAGAGACTCCTCAAGAATGTCTGCGCATTTTACCGCTTTGAAAAGCGAATGGATCAAAGGAGACCAAGGCGTAAAACTCTGAACTCATACGCCACTCGGTTATCCAACAACTTGAGTGAAAATCAAGCGAGGAGTAGCGGATCAATTCCTCCAACACGGTCATAAATCCGAAAAGCCCGAACGCAATTGAATTAAGGAGTGGAAAGAAAGTGCAATTTAGCATCCCTCAAGAAGAAGAATCGCACAAGAAATTGAGGTTAAAGAGACACCTCAAGTAAGAAAAAAAGAAGGTCAAGCGATCGAGAGTGATCGCAAGAAGAATTGTCAAGAGAAAGAAGAAATCAACCATTGAGGAAACAGAGCAACCATCAAGCGCCCAGCAGAAAGTGCCGCAAAGGAAAAATCTAGTAGAAGTGAAGTAACCAAGAGGGAAGTGAACTTAAAGGATCTCCTTTCCAAATTCTTACTTGATGAGTAAGAAGGTCAACGAGCTCAAACATGAAAAAGAAATTATTGACCTGCTTGGAAAGGTAGAAGTGAATGTGCCCTATTTGGACACGGTGAAGAGGATTCCGGCCTACGCTAAATATTTGAAGGACTTGTGCACAAACAAGCGTAAGTTTAGGCTGAATGAGAGAGTCCAGGTGAGCTCAAACGTTTCAGCTTTGTTTAAGCCCCAAATTCCGGTAAAGTGTCAAGACCCAGGATCGTTCACCATTCCTTGTGTCATAGGAAAGGTGACAATTGGAAGAGCGTTGCTTGGATTTGGGAGCGGCAATCAATGTGATGCCAAAATTTGTTTATGAAGCCCTGAGAGTTAAGAGCGTAAAACCTACTTCGGTAGTGTTACAGTTGGTTGACAGATCCTTCCGACATCCTGTGGGCATCATCGAGGACATTCTGGTCCAAGTGAAAGGATTAGTGTTCCTGCCGATTTCTACGTGCTGGATATGTCTACTGAAGTGGTGCAAGACACTTCTCTAATCCTTGGATGACCCTTCCTTCGGATGGCAAGTGCAATGATCAGTATGAAGGAAGGGAAGATCACCATGGAGGTTGGTGATCAACACGTTAGCTTCAACATGTATGAAGCTATGAAGCACCCTAACGAGGATTACTCCTTGCTTGGGGTGAATATGCTTGATGTTGTGATTGATGATGCTTGTTCTGAATTTGCAGAAACTCTAACCCCGACCACTAATGATCTCTTTGGAGGCAGTTTCTATTTTGATGATAGTGCGGTGCTTCTTCGGATACGGAATGGACATGGAGATGCCGGGACCCAAGTCGTTGACATGGAGCTTAGATATCAACCGACGTCCATCCCGAGCTACAAGATCCACCGTGAGCACCGTGTGTTTCTTTTCTGCATTTTCAATATATTTATGCACATTATTTGATTTGACTTGAAATGTTGTGTTGCATGAACGTGTTGATTAAGTGTGGGGGGAGCAACCCATCCAGTAGGAATAGCTGTAGTTAAGTAGGATTTTCATTTATGTTTCAATAAATTGATTCCCTCTTGTTAGCTCCGCATGTTCCTTGTTTGATGAAGCATGAGATAGATTAATGAGATTGAGTGATATGTGGATTGATAAATTGAATGTTTGTGCAATTTGTGTAGGATCCTTAGAAATTTTGTTCTATTTTGGGTGGTTCGCCGCAACGAACATCACTGTTCGTCGCGACGTATCTAGGGTTTTACTGTTTTGTTCGCTGCGGCTAACGATTTCCTCGTCGCGACGAATAAGCCCAGTTTTGCCCCTCTTGACCGTTGAACTTCTCTTTTGTCCGGAACCCTTTTCAGTCTTTTCCCCTTTGCATCTTTTCGTCTGCCTCCCGCCTTATTTCTTCTTCTCCTTCTCTTTTCTCTCCTTCTTCCTCGCTTCTTCCTTCGCTTGCAGCCTTCTTTGCCGCCTCCATTTGTGCCCCCTTGCGTTTGAAGCTCCCAACTTTCTCAAATCTTCTCCCATCTTCGTTTTCGACCTTAGGTAAGTTTTCTTATTCTTTCATTTTGTCCATTCTCGTTGTTATTTGTTAGATTTAGGACGAATAGCGAGCGCTGTTGGCCGCGTCTGTTCGCAGAATCGCCGTTCGTCGCGACGAGTTCATACCTCGCCGCGGCGAACGTGTGTGCCCAGTTCGCTGCAGCGAACATCGTGTAGGTCGCAGCGAATGGAAGAGGACTTCCCTCGTCGCAGCGAATGGAAGAGGACTTCCCTCGTCGCAGCGAACTCTCATGTTTGTCACGACGAATGGGAAGGACCTCGACTCTTCGCGACGAATGAACATTAGCCGCGACGAGGAGGCTGATTCTGTAGATTTCTCAAGAATTACTTGTTTCTAACGTTGTGTGTGCAGGATCATGCCTCGAATGAAGCAGCCTCTGTAACGAAGCAGCAGCTTTCCTCTTCATCTTCCGATTCTACCGATTGCACCCTTCCCTTCTTCGTGATCCTCCCCTTCTTCCTCTCATCCAAAGGATCCTGAGATGCTCGGTGGCAACTCGAGTTGCCTACCAAGAAATACTCAAGGAGAAACCATTTCCTTATCCCAAAGAACCAACCCTTTGTGGGTCAGCTCTTTCAACTCGAGTTGACCGCCTCGCCAACCAAGAACCGTTGAAACCTCTCCTTCGTCTGGCCAATACTATTCCCATGCCCGCTACTCCCACACCTACTAATTAATTTCGGGGTGTCTCTATTCCGATGCTTTCACTTCTACCATAATCCGGAGCATTACCACCTTCCGTTGTCCCCACTGCACCTACTCTAATCTCATCCGTGACTACCCATGGATGATGTCATTGGTACTCTCGCCTGCAGGACTCAGTGGTATCAACCCCGAGGTTCTCAATGGTATATCCGTCAGACTACCCTCCTTCCTCAAGCTCGCACTGGTTACATTTCATATGTCACAATATCCCCGCCTACCTCCACCTCACCAACATTCCCAAGGAGCAGGGCCCTTTATATCTACTCGCTAATGACCGGCCGCCTGCTGATCTAGCCTCCAATATCCACCGCCCTCCGCCAAAGGCATCATAGCCACCAACATTAAACACAAACTTCTTTTTTCCCCACCTCATTTCTCGACCTGCTCGAGCCTATCGAGTCCCGGAGCATCCCGCCGATCTCCTTTTTTTTTTGCCCCTCCTTTTGTTTACGTCCGTCTTGGCCGCCTCGCAACCTTCCACCCTCCTCCCGCCCCAGCCTCTGCTCCCAACTCCTTCTTCACCCTCTCCTCCTCCTAGCCCTCCAGTCCTTCCTCATGTTCCTCACCGCCTCAGATCCCTACTCCAGCTATTACCCCTGCCTCCGAGATTGCTCTGCTGACGAGGACGCCCACCGGCCAAGCGTAACTCACCGCTACTCAGGCTCAGGCCGCCGCCACTCATTCGCTGCTCACTTTGATTGCGGCCCACCTCGGCTTGCCTCTCCCGCCACCGCCCCGGCTGTGTCTCCTGCTCCTAGCTTTTCTGCCGCTGCCCCTCCGGATCCGCCATTCGACGACCCTCCCGCGCTTCTGGTGTCCTCGCTTCGTTTGTATTTTGTGTTTGCTGAATTTTCTTTTCTTTTCCTTGCTGTAATTTTAGCTAGTTCTTGGATCCTTCCTTTTGTCCACTTACGTTTGAGCTTAATGATATATCCCCATTTCTCTTTTGTCAATTAGTGTTTCATGCTTTTTTGTGTGCTTGCTACTTACGCCATTGTGGACAATGCCATGTTTAAGTGTGGGGAGCTAGTTCCTATTATATTTTACATTGCATACCTATTAGAATTTGTGCATACTTTTGTGGGCCCACCGCTTTTCTCGATAAATTTGAAACTCAATCGGACATTTTCTGCACTGTTCTTTTGTGCCCTTGCATGCAAATCATTTACAAGTTTCAACAAGCGATACGTGAGTTTTGAAAATACTTCCATTCTTGAACGATAATTGATCTCGCAAAATTTTAACTTTTGAAGTTTTCAAAACAAAGTGAATGGGAGCATGCTAACAAGGTAGCATTTTAGTTTTTAAGCCTTGAGATTGATCATTGGGACAAAGCCCTTGTTGGAAGGATATTCGAGCCAAAATTTTTCTTCTATATCTTTGTGTGTGCATCCGCTTAGTTCATACTTCCATAACTTGTGTCAATTTTTACCAAAGCTTGATGGACTAGAATTTTGTTGATATGATAGGCGTTCCTTCTTTCAGCCCTTTCCCCAAACACCAACCCTTAAACACTTTTCCCTTTGCTAGCCCCTTGAGCCTTTATTCTATGAGCATTTGCATACATATTAAGATGATGTCGGTAGTCTGTGTTTTGTTATTAATGTGAAAAAAAAATTGGAAAATGGAAAAGTGTTAGTCTTGTGTATCCCAAAAAGGGATAATAATGTGTTGTATCCCAAAAAGGGATTAGCATCTCAAAATGAGATAGCCAAAATATGAAAGAAAAAAAAAGTGTGTATTCAATTTATTTCAGTGTTTAGTTTTAGTTTGGCTGTTGACATCAATCCCTCATTTAGTGCGCATGCTCATATTTTTCTTCTTTCACTTCATCCATTCATCTAGCCCTCCGCTCATTACAACCCTGAAAGACCTCTTGATCTTCAAAATGATAGTCCTTCAGAAGGAGAAATAGAATTGATACAAGCCTATGGTAGGAGATGCATTAAGCAGATTGAGAGAAAATATCCTTAAACACAAGTGAGTTGAGCGTAAACACCATATCCCGAGTGATTCTCTGTTGTTCAATCTCATGTGCTTAAATTCTTTCAAAGTGTTTGTTTTATTAGCACTCTTTCAATTTCTTTGCGTTTAAATTCGATGAAGTGGATTGCGTCAATTCTGTTATTATTTGAGCATGGGCAGAATTTTCTTTTACTCTTGTACCTTTTTGACTCTTGTAAGCTTTGTCCAGGAGTACAAAGGTCTAAGTGTGGGGGAATTTGATTGAGCCAAATTTACATTATAAATTGGCCCTGTTTTCTTAAGTAATTATGCACTTGTTGACTCCTAATTCATGATTTTTGTGCTTAAGTTGGGTTCTCATATTGAGCTTTTATAATTTGCACATTGCCAGTATTTTGTTGTCAGTTGATACTAATTTCTGCATAACTTTTATCGAGACAATTGTTACTGCAAATGTGTTACATTTCGTAGGAACATGGAGTCAACCAGAAAGTCAACACGTCGTGAGAAGCCATCCATTCGTCGGGACGAACCAACACTCCCATTCGTCGCGACAAATTAATTTGGTATAAATTAATTCGTCACGACGAGTGATCATTTTTATGCGTCGCGACGAACTTTATTCATTAGTCGCGACCAATGTCGGATACCCGGCCCTTAAATGGCAAATTTTGCCTTTGTTCGACCAAATTTCGCCATACTCCTATAAAACCTTCCATTTTAGGTTAAAACAGGAGGCCGCATTCCCGAGGTAGCTCTCCATCTTTTGTCTTCTCAATTTTTCTGATAGGTTTTGTTTCCTCTGTTTTGCAGATTCGGCGCCACCTCCAGACGACGTCCACCATCACCATCTTCATCTCTTCCATCGTTCGTCGCACTCACTCTCAACTGTTAGTCGTTGGAGTCATGGACCGAGGTGATATTCCAGCAGTGATGGACTCACCCGCATCATGCGTGGCTAAGGCGTCGGATCTCTCAAGATGTAACAACGGTCCGAGTTCCATGAGCTTCAAGGGTAATCGATCATGCTTTTGAATTTCGTCATGGTTTTGTAACAACTCCGAGTTGGAGATTGCATTGTATGACCGAATGAATCTTGCTATAGTTTAGTAGGATGTTAAACTTTGATCTATGTTAAGGATTGGTTTGTGTTGAATATTGTGCCCAATACATGAAATTCATGATATCGATCGATTTTGCATTAATTAACCTAATCGCCTAGTTGTGTTTGCTTAAGTTGGTTATGTTATTATCTCGATTGATTTATTGCATAAATCATTTCATACCATACACTAAGGGTTTTAACAAGTTTTAATTTATCGAGTTGATCAATTAAATCTTGGACTTAACGAGTTGTTAAGGTTGTGTTTTCGAAACTTAGTGGATTTCAAACCCCAACATTTATTTTGAACGATGATGACCCGAGCTGTATTTTCAGGAGAACTTTAGTTAATTGTTTTCGATCTTAAGTATTTCAAATTGTCTTGCCTTTCAAAAATCCCAAAAACATTTATTTCATACTTAGCTTTCTTTAATTTTAAAGACTAAATCAAAACCCCCGTTTTAACTGCTTTCTTGCATAATTCAAACATTAGGCTAGTCTTAGGATCAATTTCAGACCGTTCCTCGAGAGTTTAATTCGAGGTTGCACCTGTGTTGCAATTCTTGGTATAAATTGATTTTGACGGTTTCAAGGATCAATCTTAGGATTGAACGATAAGCCATGATCGGTCTTGCAGAAAAGAAAAGGAGAGAATCTTTTGGGTGAGATCTCTAAAAGGCTAAGAGATCACCTAGGATTCGACTCATGACAACAAGAAGACAAGAGAGCAGAGAGCATAGTCAAGCAGAAATATCTGGATCTCGTGTACCGAAAGGGACAAGATCTCTAGTCTCAATTTTAGAAGAAGACTCAGCCAAAAAGGCTAAAGAGACTGAGAAGAAAAAAAATCCGAGTCTAAGAAGGAAAAATCTCAAGTGCAGAAATCTTCAAGACTAACTGAAGCAGAAGAAAAGACTAAGAAGATTAGTCGGAAGAAGACTGTGTCCACTGCTGGGGAGGTTAGTCGAAAGAAAGATACCCTCAATGCTGCTCAAAAAGGAAAAGAAATTGAGCATAGTAGAGTTCAGGAAATTTCCACTGCTCAACAGGAGGAACCAGAGGAGATAAGCTTGGTTCAGGAGAATCCTATTGAAGCGGAACCAAAGGTAGCAACGGAACCAAACTTGGTTCAGATACCACAGGAGAAATCCAATGAATCTGGTCCAACTATATACAACTATTCGAGAATTTTGAGAAGACACTGTTAAGTCAAAATGACTTTACATAAAAATGTTTTTGATGTATAACAAACAAAGAGAGATCATATACAAGAAAAACAAAACAGCAACAGACGCATTTAAATCTGAAGCAGACGCAGAGACATAAATGAGAAGCAGACGCATTTAAATGCAAAGCAGACGCAGACGAAATGCGAAGCGACGCAGACATAAATACAAAGCAGACGCAGACGCAAATGTAAAGCGTACCTGACGCAAATACAAAGCGAGATGTAGACGAAATGCAAAGCAGACGCAGACAAAATGCAAAGTGACGCAGACTTAAACGCAGCGACGCAGACGCAGATGTGAAGCAGATGCATTTAAGTAAAGAACAGACGCAAGAGTCATTCGAGTTAGTTACTGAACTCAACTCGATTAATCGTTTTTTAAAAGATTAAAGATTCAAGATTCAAGAATCAAGAAGCGCTAGAGACGAAGGCTATAAATTCAAGTCAAGTCGAAAACCGAAAAGTCACGATCTTAGAAAAATTACACAAAGTGAAAAGCGATTAAGTGCAAACTAGCCGAGTGCTATCTTATCAGAATAAAGTGTTCAAATATTTTCTGAAAAGAAAAGGTGTATGAGATAGCCTCGCAGAGGCTAAGTGTGAAAGAATACTGGTTGTAGAGACCTGAAGAGGCTCGTGAAAGAATACTTGTAATGATTGAAGAGATAGTGAAATCTCAGAAGAAACTTTGAGGACTGGACGTAGCCCACGGTTTGGGGTGAACCAAGATAAATCCGCGTGTCTACCACTCTTACTCTCTATCTCGTTTTTAGTTTCAAATTTTATCATTACTTACTTTCATATACATAGTATTGAGAAATTTGATTAATCGAATAAATAAAAATTTCAGTAAAGATTTTTATTCCTAACAAGTAATTCTGAAAAGATTTAAAAGAGGGAATACACAATTCAACCCCCCCTTCTCGTGCATTCTATTATTGTTTTCTAAGTGTTGTATTAACGTGTGATTCATTTCAATTGGTATCAGAGCAAGGTATCCAAGAATCACTTTGGTGAAGTGTGGATTAAAGATAATGGATGAGTCACATGTATACATCATCAAGGAGCCTCACTACTAGACCTCCAAAGATTCAACGGAGAAGACTATCACTCTTTGGAAAGATAGGATGCGTTATTCATCGAATCTACTCATGTTGACCTTTGGGACGTTATAGAGAACGGACCTTACACACTGTAGATGAAGAAGGCAATTCTATTCCACGGAATGTATGGATCATGCGATCGTAAAGCAAGAATACTGATTAAATTCAAAGGCAAAATTTTTCTTGACATGTGCCCTAAGCAGAGCGAGTATGACAAAGTGCACGGTTGCCAGACATCGCAAAAGATGTGGGACACATTGTCTATTGCTCACGAAGGCACAAGCCAAGTTAAAGAATCCAAGATAAGTATTCTTGTGCATCAATATGAACTTTTAGGATGGAAGATGAAGAATCTATTGATCAAATGTTTGGAAGATTTCAAACAATTGTCAATGGATTGAAAGCTCTGGAAGGACATACAACAATCAAGATCATGTTCGAAAGATTCTAAGAAGTCTTCCTAAGAGATGGAGACCTAAAGTTATCAGAGTGTAAGAAGCCAAAGACTTGAGCGTGTTAAATTTGGATGAGTTCTTTGGGATCCTTAAAGATTCATGAAGTAGAACTCAACGCCAAGACAAGCCCAAGCGAGATAAGTCAATAGATCAAGGCGGGCAAAATAATCATAAGACTCGAGAAGGAGGAAGTCATCAAAAGCGTTGAAAATTGAAGAATCAAAGGATGATAACTCCAGCAATCCAATCGAGTCAAGTGATGAAGATGACGAATTATCTTTCATTTCCGTAAAGATAAGACGCATGTGGAAGAAAAAGCCCAGAGGGAACCAGACATTCGGAAAGAATGGGAAAGATGAAGCTAAACCAGAGAAGTCTTCTATCATTTGCTTCGAGTGCAACCAGCCTGGACACTACAAGTCCGAATGTCCTACTCTCAAGAAGAAACCAAAACACCCCACTCTCGAATGACCCGAACCCGATATCGTTGGTGATATCTGAGTCCGTGCCCCGCAAGGGTGGCGTATTACATCGGTCAACTTAAAACTCAGTATAACATTTATCCCTCTCGTTATTTTCTTTTTTCCAATGTCATTACAAACACACACACACATTATAACAAATACGGAAACAATTTACATACACCATTCAATGGACTAGGGCCCTTTTCATAAATACAATTAACTCCATCTGTTGATTTTACAAACCGACTTAAGCAATAATCTGTAAAATCGAGAATAGAAATATACTAATGCGATGCAAACCGATCCCGACCTCTATCCTTCACTTGCCTACAGTAGACATACTCCCGTGTCAACCGGAGTATTCTTCAAGACCTGAAAAATATATGCAAATTTTGGGTGAGTTTTATGAACTCGGTGAGAAACCATCATCGATGGTTCACCCAACTCATGCATTCACAAATCATATACACATAGCACATGTAGCATTTCAAGATATCACATGCAATTTCCTTACTCATATTTTTCCGGTCATATGCAAATCAATTTACTTTTTTTTTGATCATATATCGTATGCAATGCGACGTGACACTTTTCCATTTTCATTTCGTTGTTGTGACCAAGCGCCTATCGGTGATCGAAATCTAGGAGTAGGAGAGCCTCGTGGTATGCACTAACTCCCTCGAGCTCGAGGCTCGGTCAAGATGATGTTTCGTTGGGCTTGAAGCCCCGACACTGATGAGCTGTGGTATTCGAGCATCTGCGTGGGAGAGCCCTCGTGGTCCGCCTCCGTCACAACTGCCAATTATCTGATCATTTACTATGCATGAATGCACATGTCTCATTTCCAATTCTCAGTCATTTTCACTATCAGTCATTTTCCATTATGTCTTCGGACTTTTAGTCCGACATCTCAGTCATATGCAATTCAATTTATTTTCACTGATGCATTCACAATTCAATTTATTAAACATTTCCAATTTATTTCATTCATACAGTTACTCACATTGGCACTTCAATATCACAATCCAATATTTCGAACACCCATGGTGCGAAATCAATAAAAAAACAATCACACAAATATCCATCCTTAACTCCTCATGGCATTAGTGCATATAATTAATAAACACATAAGGCTGAGAAACCAACTAGGTTACTCACCTATTACTTCCGAGCTAATGCCGGGAAGACTCTGCCACGTCGGTGGAACGACGCTCCAATTGGGCCTCTATAAGAAGCAGAGAATAAAACGATCACTAATGATCCAATCCGAATCAGTTAATGATGCACATGTAGGTGTATAATGCATGTTCATGAATTCCCAGCCCTATTCCATTTTTTTTTACCATAAAAATCCGTCTAAACATTAGAAAGCTAATGGCGCTGACGGAGCGCAATTTGGATCTCTATAGGCCCCCAATTAAATAAAACAGTGATTAAACAAACCTTTACCGGACTCCACGCCAATTTTCCGTCCAAAATTCCCAATCTATCAGAAAATGAAATTAAATATTCCATGAACCGATGCCTCAAGAATCAGGTCAATCGGACGTCGGACGGAAAAGTTATTCACGGAAGAAATTCAAAATCCAAATAAAACAATTAAGATATATATCCTTATTTCCTTCTCTTTTTCCTATTGTCAAACCAAAAGTCAAACACCTATAACTCCTTACACACAATTCAGAACATTACAAACCATATCTCGTTGGAAAGATCATGAAAAACTCTACAAGTCTCAAGCAGACCATAAAAATCAATTTCACCACTAAGGGTGTCAAAAATCCCTTCAAAGCTACTGCCTACTCAAATCCCCTTAAAACAGAACAGTACATTGCAAATTCCATAACTCTCTGATTCTTCAGCCAACAATTACCACATAAATATGCTCATTAAGTTCACAATGTTATCTACAGCTTTCATTAATAACCCAAAATCAAATTCCATTGCTAACCAAGTCAATTAATTCACTCAATGTTGTTGTCCCTGAAATCATTCAATTTAAGCAGTAAACTTATAACAAGCATAACTCCCAGTACACAAATCAGAAAAATCAGAACTTTATATCCCTGAAAAGGTAAATCCTCAAACTTCAATTCTTCCTGAAATAATCAAACTCCAATTCAGCCTCCAACAGTTTCAAATCTGTTATGCAAGTTTCTGACCTAATCAGCACTTAACATCACAATGTAGTTTCAGATTTTGAAATTCCATATCTCCCACATCTGATTGCCAAAAAGTATAAGCCATATATCATTTTCAAGATCAATGTGTCATATAGAACTCTTCAGTACATTTCAAACTCCAATTCAATTCACAAAAATTACTAAAATTGCTTCCAAGCCAAATGCTCACAAATCAGACACAACAGCTAGATTTCATCACAATGCTCAAAACCAGTCAATAGAAAACAGTTCGTATCTCTCAATATACAATTTGAAAAATTGAAAAATCAGTGGCATTGGAAAGCTAATAATACAGGCTTCAACGTTCATGAAGACCATTTTCACTAATTCCTTCTACATAAATCTAGAAAAATCACCAAAGTTTCAGATCATTCAACCCGGGTACTGTTTACACAGCCCCTATCCATGATTTTCCAAGCCAAAATTCAACCTCTTAGAGTTACAATTAGACAACACCTATTTCACACAAATTTGAAGCCAACAACCCAAAGTTTCAGTGGGAACAAACCTTGCCTCAATTGCATAACCACACAATGAGTTATGCTCAAATCAGTATGGTAGGTCAAACTCACAATTTCAGTTTTACTTCCCAACTTCACTTCCTATCATGCCAATTCAATTCCTACTACCATAAGCATCTCAATTGAACACAAATTCAGCCCCTATATCATTCATACATTTACTAGGAAATACCATCTCAAGTTGGCAGCACTTACCTCTTAAATTCCATGCAAGATTAGTCATCAAGATTCAATCAAAATCAAGCTCAAAACAATCTAAACCATGTTTATTCACTAACCCTCATTCATGTCTTACACAAGCATAACTTTATCCAACAATTCAAACTATAATTATGCATCATACATCATCTTTAATGAACAACCACTTCCAATCCATGCAAATCACTATGAATTCATTAACTACATAATCAAAGCATAACTCAAACTTAACTTAATCACTTACCAATTCAAGCTTCCACTCTTTCCCACTCTCCAATCACTTCACTTTCTTGCTTCACTTCTAAATCCCATATATGGCTATCACCTTGGATCGAGACTTAAGCTCATATGCAAGTAAAGAGGACTCTTAAAGTTGGAGGAAATAAGAACACTTTGAGGAGAGAACCAAAAATTCAATGGAGAGGAAATCCAAGAGCAAGTTTCGGATGAAGGAAGCTTTTAAGCCTTCAAAGTCATTTTTTCTTAACTTGAAATGGAAGAGTCGTGGACAATTGGGTGAAGCATTTAATGAATGAAAGATGAGTCACCTAATAAGAGAAAAAGACAAAAACAAGAAAAGGACAAAACATGTAATAGGATTTCTTAAGAAACCCTAATGAAAATTGACCCAATCAATTCCAATGGCCCTCATTTCAATTCCAAAATAATATACCCAATATTGTAGTGTCATTGGATAGAAATTTTCGCTACCGAAAATCAACCGATTCGCCACTTGGCGATTTTTCCGGTCCGAAAATTTTCAGGAATTTCCCCGAATCATTTTTTTTTAAATTACCTAAATTGTCCAAAATTATAAAACATATGACAGTCCACTCCCCATAATTGTTCAAACACAAAAATCACATTTTCCACAACAAAAACACATTTAGGCCATTTACCGGCGATTTCGCCGGTCCGGGAATTTTCTCCGGAAAAATCCAGAAAAATTTCTAAAAATTTCTTAAAATAGAAAACAATTTATGGCGCACTCAGAATCATTTTTTTTCAAACCCATTAACCACGTAAATCACAATAAGATTGCCTTAAGCACAAAAACTCAGAATATCATGTATGCATGTACAGTAGTTTCATGTGCACAAATGTGACTGTATCACCCTATTATGCATGAAAAGAGTACTAATTAATCCTCTCAATCCTTCCTATGACAAATTTCCTATTTTACCCTTCCAGTAGGGGGTGGGATGTTACAATTTCTCCCTCCTTATAAAAATTTCGTCCTCGAAATTCTCAATCAACAGTTCAGTATGACCGTAATCATATGTTCCTATATGTCCCATACACTATTTCACTCAATAATTCATTTTCCGAAAAGTCACAGTAATCATACTCAGGAAATTATTCAGCCATTTATTTGACTAACTCATTATCACTCAAAGACAAATGACGGACTCTCATAAGGTGTCGGTTAGCGATCTCACTAACTTAACTATCTCACTTGCCATTTTCAAAGGAGCAACTACCTTTAATTCCGATGCTAAGACTCAATTCTTTTATTCCGAACCTGTTTACTTATCATATTATATCAATCCAATATCTCTTTCGCCAGTAACATGTAGACTAATTCGTGTTCCATTGATACCCCTTTTTATCACTTCTACGTACATCTTGTCAAGGTGAGTCACTTTCCTTGGGTGCCAATACAAGGATATTTAGCCCCATTTCACAATAACCAGTGATAATTTACCTAGTGCCTAATGCAGTCATTCTTTATATTCCATTGACTCTGTGTTCAAAGTCAATTCTCTTTAGACAATTTACTGTTCTATAATGTTCACACACTTAATTCATATATGCATTTTACTCTGTTTCATTTGTCCGATCCTGATCCACTTTAGCTAACCCATGCAGTTTTCCTGAGTCACTTTCCTTTGTCTCACTCATCACAGTCTCAAATTCATTATGGTCTTTGACTCCATTTAGGCAATCGTGCAAAGGTGTAAAGGTATCCCTACAAAGAAATCGTAACTCTATATAGCGATCATAATCCTGTGAAACTCAAACCACCTAGGCAGTTCTCCTGTTGAACATTCAAACTTATAAGCACTTGAATCGATATAACTTAATGTCACTCTTCGCATATTTCTCCTAAAATGTCTAGCTTCGATTGCTCAATTTCTTTGCTCATCAATGCCTTTGTTCAATCCCGACACATGCTTATTCTTTGAATCCTTCAATACTAGTCTCCCGATTACACTTGAATCTTCAGATTCAAGATGGGAATCACCAGTTTGATTCCTGAACTATTAACCTTTCTTACCCCTATCCAAGACCACTAAATCTCCAACCTCAATTATTCACAATTATCCATAATCAACTTGACATTCTTTGAAAAAAATCCCAACATCTCGTAATTGATGTGTTCATTGCGACTTTATCAGTTCACTAGTTGAGTTTAGTAGGCGAGAATTGTCCGTTCATTTCAAAGATCGCCTCAAGGCTTTCAATCGCGATCATGACACCAATACCATTTATCAAAGTCAATTTAATTTATCTACTACTGCTTGAACATTATGTTTCATTCAACACACATTGTCCACTCTCCAAAGGTAGGCTTATCAAGAGTATCAAATTCCTCAATTATTCATGTAATTCTTTTTACTTTTCATCGCTCAACGATTTCAAACACATTCCGTCGATAATCATAGTCACGACCATTTCCTTACTTCACATCATTCCCTATTAGGGTCTTATTAACTTTCCCATACATCACATCATTGTCAGTTTCCCTTTTGAACTTCTTGTCTCCATTCATTTACTCTTTTCAATTGTTTTCCTGTCAGTAACATCGACATGTGCCAATACCTAGTCATCCGTACTTGGACCTCCATGTTCTGATTGAGATAGTACGTATAGTAAAGAATGATTGAAAAATAATTAAGGATAATAATTGGTTGATGAGACTTTGGTGAACAGTATAAAGATGGAAATTGAGTCATATCTCAAGAGGAGATTTAGACATAACAAGTGAAATATACGATTGAGGTTATACGTATTGTGTGTGTACGGGAATGTAAAGTATCCAACGACATAAATGGAATGTTAATTTGAGGTGATCCTATTGCAATGAAAAGTGAATAGATCTCCTTCGAACTGTGAAGTGAAATACTAAAATGAACTGAAATGAACTTGTGAAACGGTTATGATCTGGAACGCATAAGCTTGAAACTGAAATGGGTATGTGAATATTGTGCTAAGAGTTTAGAAATCAGTATAATAAGATTGTAAGGGAAAAAGACAGACTGACACTTTTCTACTAATTGTGTACTGGAAAATTCTGGATTGGTTGAATATGTGGATTTGGACACAGAAATGATAAATGGATGGGTAAATAGAGAAATGGATGGAGATACAATGGAATTATATCAACAATTTTGTCGTGTATTGGGGACTGTGAATACCTTATCATAGACTATTTGAGGAAAATAAAGAGATACGTAGTAATAAGGAGATGACAGTGTATAAGTCAAGCTTTTATGACCTTACAAGGTCAAGCTTGCACGTGACGGATATGGAAATAGAATAATGAGACATATAGTTCAACGAAACGTGGAAAATGAAACAAGGATAGCGATATATGAAAAGAGTGGTCACATTTAAATCGATTTACCGTTGGGAGTACCTATTGGACAATAAAGTTGATCATGGTTAATGAAATGTATGTGAAAGATACATGGAAATCATAGAGGAGATAATCGGTAAATGATTAGAGTGGCTATAAGTGTAAAGTCCATAATGGGTTAAAGTATGACATGAGAGGGCTTAGTGGACCTATATGAGAGGAAAAGAAAAAAAAATTCTGGTATCAGTCATTTATTTGGGGATTAGCATAAACGGAAAGGAGTCTTACGGAAGTCTGAATTGTATAGGTTACTAATTGGTTTCCTGATAAAATGTTGAGGTATAGACATGAATAAGTGTGGAAGAAAGTGTTTATGTGACTGTCACAAGGAACCTTAGTGTAAGGAATGTTCTGATCTGTTAAATTATGACATAACATTGTTCTGATAGGCATTAGGCACCTTACTCTTTCAGTTCTTTCAGTTATTTCAGTTCTAGGTAGACCGTTACTAGACACTATTGATCTTATCACAATCTCACTATCATCATTCATCTATGATATCTCGATATCTCACACAAATCTGATGAATCAATATCTACCGATCGGACTATCACGTTTTACTCGGCCCAAGATTTCCCGATTCATCGCATCTGATCGAGCTCTAATTACCGGTCATCCCGAACTTTTAATCTCACTTCGGTCTACTATATGCGTCTCATATCTCCAGTGGACTTCTTCCAATTCTAGACATATTCGTTTTCTATCGCCGTAATCTTATCATTTTAATCCGGGAATTCATTGATATCAATTCTTTCCTTAATCCGTCTAGGCCAACACAGTCATTCTAACCACAGTACAATATTAATCTCCTTATCCATTTTTCCTTTTTCCTTTCCTAATTGTTTATACACTTTCAGGGGTGCACCCTCTAACACAGTCTCACTTAGTCACTTGACACGTATGCACATGTAGGATTTCTACCCGTACGACTCAAACTAGGGATCAGTTGCTACGATGCGCAACGACACAACTCAAATGCATACACCCTACGTTTGATGTGCCGGATACATTACGCACTCACTGGCTCGATACCACCTAAATGTAACACCCACTCTCGAATGACCAACCCGATATCGTTGGTGATATCTCGAGTCCGTGCCTGCAAGTGGTGGCATATTACATCGGTCAACTTAAAACTCAAGATAACATTTATCCCTCTCGTTATTATTTTTTTCCAATGTCATTACACACACACACACATTATAACAAATACGAAACAATTTACATACACCATTCAATGGACTCGGGGCCCTTTTCATAAATACAATTAACTCCAGTCTGTTGATTTTACAAACTGACTTAAGCAATAATACAGAAAATCAGATAATAGAAATATACTAATGCAGACGCAAACTGATCCCGACCTCTATCCTTCACTTGCCTACAGTAGACATACTCCCGTGTCAACCGGGGTATTCTTCAAGACCTGAAAAATATATGCAAATTTTGGGTGAGTTTTGCGAACTCAGTGAGAAACCATCATCGATGGTTCACCCAACTCATGCATTCACAAATCATATACACATAGCACACAGTAGCATTTACAGTATATCACATGCAATTTCCTTACTCACATTTTTCCAGTCATATGCAGTCAATTTACTTTTTTTTTCGGTCATATCATATACGTATGCATGCACATGACACTTTTCTATTTTCATTTCGTTGTTGTGACCAAGCGCCTATCAGTGATCAGTAATCTAGGGAGTAGGAGAGCCCTCAGGGTATGCACTAACTCCCTTCGAGCTCGAGGCTCGGTCCAAGATGATGTTTCGTTGGGCTTGAAGCCACGTCTGATGAGCTGTGGTATCCGAAAGCTGCGTGGGAGAGCCCTCGTGGTCTGCACCACCTCGGGGCAAGCGATACCACGACATTTCGTTGGCTGCTCGGTCACAACCGCCAATTATCGATCATTTACTATGCATGAATGCACATGTCTCATTTCAATTCTCAGTCATTTTCACTATCAGTCATTTTCCATTATGTCTTCGGAATTTTAGTCCGACATCTCGATCATATGCAATTCAATTTATTTTCACCGATGCATTCACAATTCAATTTATTAAACATTTCCAATTTATTTCATTCATACAGTTACTCACATTGGCACTTCAATATCACAATCCAATATTTCGAACACCCATGGTGCGAAATCAATAAAAAAACAATCACACAAATATCCATCCTTAACTCCTCATGGAATTAATGCATATAATTAATAAACACATAAGGCTGAGAAACTAACTAGGTTACTCACCTATTACTTCCGAGCTAATGCCGGGAAGACTCTGCCACGTCGGTGGAACGACACTCCAATTGGGCCTCTATAAGAAGCAGAGAATAAAACGATCACTAATGATCAAATCCGAATCAGTTAATGATGCACATGTAGGTGTATAATGCATGTTCATGAATTCCCGGCCCTATTCCATTTTTTTTTACCATAAAAATCCGTCTAAACATTAGAAAGCTAATGGCGCCGACGGAGCTAATTTGGATCTCTATAGGCCCCAATTAAATAAAACAAGAATTAAACAAACCTTTACGGACCACGCCAATTTTCCGTCCAAAATTCCCAATCTATTAGAAAATGAAATTAAATATTCCATGAACCGATGCCTCAAGAATCAGGTCAATCGAACGTCGGACGGAAAAGTTATTCATGAAGAAATTCAAAATCCAAATAAAACAATTAAGATATATATCCTTATTTCCTTCTCTTTTTCCTATTGTCAAACCGAAAGTCAAACACCTATAACTCCTTACACACAATTCAGAACATTACAAACCATATCTCGTTGGAAAGATCATGAAAACTCTACAAGTCTCAAAAGACCATAAAATCAATTTCACCACTAAGGGTGTCAAAAATCCCTTCAAAGCTACTGCCTACTCAAATCCCCTTAAAACAGAACAGTACATTGCAAATTCCATAACTCTCTGATTCTTCAGCCAAAACTTACCACATAAATATGCTCATTAAGTTCACAATGTTATCTACAACTTTCATTAATAACCCAAAAACAAATTTCATTGCTAACCAAGTCAATTAATTCACTCAATGTTACTGTCCCTGAAATCATTCAATTTAAGCAGTAAACTTATAACAAGCATAACTCCCAGTACACAAATCAGAAAAATCAGAACTTTATATCCCTGAAAAGGTAAATCCTCAAACTTCAATTCTTCCTGAAATAACAAAACTCCAATTCAGCCTCCAACAGTTTCAAATCGGTTATGCAAGTTTCTGACCTAATCAGCACTTAACATCACAATGTAGTTTCAGATTTTGAAATTCCATATCTCCCACATCTGATTGCCAAAAAGTATAAGCCATATATCATTTTCAAGATCAATGTGTCATATAGAACTCTTCAGTACATTGCAAACTCCAATTCAATTCACAAAAATTACTAAAATTGCTTCCAAGCCAAATGCTCACAAATCAGACACAACAGCTAGATTTCATCACAATGCTCAAAACCAGTCAATAGAAAACAGTTCATATCTCTCAATATACAATTCTAAAAATTACAAAATCAGTGGCATTGGAAAGCTAATAATACAGGCTTCAAAGTTCATGAAGACCATTTTCACTAATTCCTTCTACATAAATCTAGAAAAATCACCAAAGTTTCAGATCATTCAACCCGGGTACTGTTTACACAGCCCCTATCCATGATTTTCCAAGCCAAAATTCAACCTCTTAGAGTTACAATTAGACAACACCTATTTCACACAAATTTGAAGCCAACAACCCAAAGTTTCAGTGGGAACAAACCTTGCCTCAATTGCATAACCACACAATGAGTTATGCTCAAATCAGTATGGTAGGTCAAACTCACAATTTCAGTTTTACTTCCCAACTTCACTTCCTATCATGCCAATTCAATTCCTACTACCATAAGCATCTCAATTGAACACAAATTCAGCCCTATATCATTCATACATTTACTAGGAAATACCATCTCAAGTTGGCAGCACTTACCTCTTAAATTCCATGCAAGATTAGTCATCAAGATTCAATCAAAATCAAGCTCAAAACAATCTAAACCATGTTTATTCACTAACCCTCATTCATGTCTTACACAAGCATAACTTTATCCAACAATTCAAACTATAATTATGCATCATACATCATCTTTAATGAACAACCACTTCCAATCCATGCAAATCACTATGAATTCATCAACTACATAATCAAAGCATAACTCAAACTTAACTTAATCACTTACCAATTCAAGCTTCCACTCTTTCCCACTCTCCAATCACTTCACTTTCTTGCTTCACTTCTAAATCCCATATATGGCTATCACCTTGGATCGAGACTTAAGCTCATATGCAAGTAAAGAGGACTCTTAAAGTTGGAGGAAATAAGAACACTTTGAGGAGAGAACCAAAAATTCAATGGAGAGGAAATCCAAGAGCAAGTTTCGGATGAAGGAAGCTTTTAAGCCTTCAAAGTCATTTTTTCTTAACTTGAAATGGAAGAGTCGTGGACAATTGGGTGAAGCATTTAATGAATGAAAGATGAGTCACCTAATAAGAGAAAAAGACAAAAACAAGAAAAGGACAAAACATGTAATAGGATTTCTTAAGAAACCCTAATGAAAATTGACCCAATCAATTCCAATGGCCCTCATTTCAATTCCAAAATAATATACCCAATATTGTAGTGTCATTGGATAGAAATTTTCGCTACCGAAAATCAACCGATTCGCCACTTGGCAATTTTTCCGGTCCGAAAATTTTCATGAATTTCCCCGAATCATTTTTTTTAATTACCTAAATTGCCCAAAATTATAAAACATATGACAGTCCACTCCCCATAATTGTTCAAACACGAAAACCACATTTTCCACAACAAAAACACATTTAGGCCATTTACCGGCGATTTCGCCAGTCCGGGAATTTTCTCCGGAAAAATCCAGAAAAATTTCTAAAAATTTCTTAAAATAGAAAACAATCTATGGCGCACTCAGAATCATTTTTTTTCAAACCCATTAACCACGTAAATCACAATAAGATTGCCTTAAGCACAAAAACTCGGAATATCATGTATGCATGTACAGTAGTTTCATGTGCACAAATGTGACTGTGTATCAGTCCTATTATGCATGAACAGTACTAATTAATCCCTCTCAATCCCTTCCTATGACAAATTTCCTATTTTACCCTTCCAGTAGGGGGGTGGAATGTTACAAAAGAAGAGTAGAGAAGGCAAGAAAAGCATGATGGCAACATGGGAGGACCTAGATTCATCTGAATCGAATCTGAGCTCGAGTCATCGAACATGCAAACATTTGCCTAATGGCCGAGGAAGATAGTGATGAGGAGGTAAAATCAGATTATGATAATTTGCATGATGCCTATTCGAATTGTTAGAAGATTCTCATGCTATTACGAAGCAGACAAGTGTTAAAGAAGAAGTATGTAGCAAATATTAGACATACTGAGATAATAGAGAGAGAAAATGTTTGTTTAAAGAAACAATTAGAAGATAAAAAGAAAATTGTAGACAGATCAGAAGAGATTGATCAACTTAAACTAAGGATTAAGAATTTATCAGTTGATTTAGCTATTTTCACAGAGAGTACAAAGAAAATGAATGAGATGCTTGGAAAATGTAGACATCCGAGTGATAAGACTGGATTAGGGTTTACAGGAAACAAGATTCAGTCTCGTAAAAAATCTGACATTCAAAAAGGAAGATGTAGGATGATTTATTTTAATCAACATTCTAATAATATGCATCATAGATCACATCATATGCATACTACTAACCATAAAGGACCCAAGAAAATTTGGGTACCAAGAAATAAAATAGTTTCTCCTGCAGATATCCTTCCTTGGAAGATACGGCAAGCACCATTGGTATTTAAACAGTGGATGCTCGCGACACATGACGGGAAGAAGGTCTATGTTCCTAGACCTTCATTATAAGAAGGGAGGATCAGTAACTTTCGGAGACAACCAGCAGGGCAAAATTATTAGAATCGGGAAAATAGGTAAAGATTCCTTTGCATGCATAAATAATGTACTGCTTGTTGATGGTCTAAAGCATAACTTGATTAGCGTCAATCAATTGTGTGATTCTGGTTTCACAGTTTCATTCAATCAAAATCTTTGCGAAGTCAGAAACAAAGATAGGTCTATACTTTTCTCTTCCAAGAGAAGAAACAACCTTTACAAAATCAATTTAGAAGATTTTCAAAGACAAAATATTTCATGTTTTCTATCTTCTGAAGTAGAAAGACTAATCTGGCATAAAAAGCTAGGTCATGTCTCTTTGAAACATATTTCAAAATTGGTAAAACATGATTTGGTAAGAGGTTTGCCAAAAATAAGTTTTGACAAAGAACTTTTCTTTGAAAATTGTTTGAAAGGAAAACAAGTTAAAACCTCTTTCTCTTCTAAAAGTTTTGTAACCTCATCAAGACCTTTAGAACTGTTACATATGGATTTATTTGGTCCTACAAGGACATTAAGTCTTAGCGAGAAGAAATATGGACTCGTCATTGTTGATGACTTTACTCGATTCTGTTGGATATTGTTTTATCACACAAAGATGAGTCTTTTAAGTGCTTTAGAATCTTATCCGAAAGTTACGAATGAAAAGGAATGTCCATAGCCAGCATCAGGAGTGACCATGGTGGAGAATTTGAAAATGAGAAGTTTAGAGTATACTGTGAGGAGAATGGAATTTCCCACAACTTCTCAGCCCCTAGAACTCCACAACAAAATGGAGTTATTGAAAGAAAGAATAGGACGATTCAAGAGATGGCAAGGACAATGCTATGTGAGGCTAATCTTTCTAAGTATTTCAAGGCGAGAAGTCGTGAATACAAAGATGCTATATTCGAGAATAGGATCATGTTGCGACCTATGTTGAAGAAGACTCCTTACGAGTTATGGAATGGAAGAAGACCAAGCATATCTTACTTTCATCCATTTGGGTGAAAATGTTCCATTCTGAATACGAAAGAGCTGTTGGATAAATTCGATTCGAAGACCTATCCAGGAATCTTCCTAGGCTACTCATTATCGTCTAAAACATTTAGAGTTTACAACTTGACTTCAAAGATTGTTGAAGAGACGATCCATGTCAAGTTTGATGATAATTCTCAACCCCATAAGGAAGATGGCGTGGAGAATGAAGGTCCTTCAAAGAACTTAGATGATACCTCGAAACTCCTCGTCGGACACTCATGAGAACAAGATTGAAGATATTCCGAAACTATAGAACTAAGGCGAAATGGAGATATAAAAGTTCTCATCCAAAAGAACTAGTTATCGGTGACACCTCGAAGGAGTTAGGACAAGGTCCGATTCGTAAGAGAAGCTAATGTAGCCTTTATCTCTGAAGTAGAGCCTAAAAAGGTTGAGGAAGCTCTTCAAGACGAAGTTTGGGTGTTAGCCATGCAAGAGGAGCTGAATCAATTTACTAGAAATAACGTCTGGTCCTTAGTCCCTAAACCTTTTAAGAAATCCATTATTGGAACCAGATGGGTTTTCAAGAATAAGTTAAACGAATCAGGAAGAGTGAGTCGTAATAAGGCTAGATTAGTAGCACAAGGCTATAATCAGCAAGAAGGAATAGACTACACTGAAACATATGCTCCAGTGGCGAGACTTGAAGCTATAAGGATTTTGTTAACATATGCGATCCGTCATGATATAAAGTCGTTTTGGATGGATGTTAAGAGTGCATTTCGAATGGTTTTATAGATGAAGAGGTGTATGTGAAACAACCACCGGCTTTGAAGATGTTAAAAACCGGACTATGTTTATAGACTTCACAAAGCCTTATACGGTGAAGCAAGCTCCTAGAGCTTGGTATGATCGTCTGAGTACTTTCCTAATAGAGAATGGTTTGAGAGGACAAGTTGATAAGGCGCTCTTTAGAAAGAGTTTTAGAATGATTTTATCTTAGTATGGATCTCGTTGATGATATCATTTTGGTGCTACTTCAAAAGAGTTGTGTTTAAAGTTTGAGAGCTTAATGAAGAAAGAATTTCAAATGAGTATGATGGGCGAGTTAAAGTTCTTTCTTGGGTTGCAAGTTAAGCGATCAAGAGAAGATCTTCATTAGTCAACAAAAGTATGTGAAAGAGTTGTTGAATAAGTTTGATATGAATAATGTGAAGCCTATGGCAACTCGATGCATCCTTCAAACCTTTTGTCGAAGAGCGAACTTGGTAAGAAGGTGGATCAAACCCTATATAGAGGATGATCGGTTCTTTCTTGTATCTTCTGACAAGTAGACCTAATATTACATTCGGTGTATGCTTGTGTGCAAGATTTCAAGCCGATCCTAGAGAGTCTCATCTTATTCATTGTTAAAAGAATTTTGAGATATCTCGCAGTACTACCGATCTTTGCTTAATGTTTGAGAAAGGTAAAGATTTGAGTTAATTGGATATTACGATGCGGATTATGCCGGAGATGAATCGAAAGAAAATCACAAGTGGAGGATGTCATTTTCCTGAGAAATCTAGTCTCTGGTCAAGCAAGAGACAAAGCTCAATTGCTTTATCAACCGTGAAGCGAGAATATATATCCGCCATGATTCTTTGCTCATGAGCATTTGTGGATCAAGTATTAGCTTGAAGACTATTCAGTTAAAGAGGAGGAGATTCCAATTTATTGCGACAACACCAGCGCAATAAATCTATCAAAGAATCCAATTCAGCATTCCAGAGTGAAGCATATAGAAGTCAGACATCACTTCCTGATAGATTATGTTCAAAGGAAAGTGGTGCTTCTACAGTTTGTTGAAACAGAACTTCAGTGGGCAGACATCTTCACTAAACCACTAAGTGAAGAACGGTTTCAGAAGATAAGACGCAATCTTAACATGGTGATGTTAAATGAGCGGTCAAAGCTAAAGTAACGTGGAAACTAACGGCGTTAGTTACATTGAGTTCTGTTGGTAACTCTCTCACAAGAAAGATTTTGGAGGAAAAATCGATAATCTCGAGGTTCTTAATGATTCTAGAATCCACGGACCATAACCCTATATGTAGATGAAGATGAAATTATAGCATCTTTTCATCATCTCTGACGATTCATCTCTCGCTTACCAATTCTCTCAAAAACATTTCGCTCAAAAAGTTTTCCAGAAGATATTTTTCACTCTATACAATGGAAGCAGCCATGGTTTATGGAAGACTTGTGGACTTTGAGTCACTAAGAAGAGGCGGCATGGATGTAGAACCAAAAATCATAAGAGCTGGTTGGAAGAACTTCTTTCAGATACAAGAACCAGTCTATACGAATGAAGTATATGAGTTCTGGAAGAACGCTCGTCTGATAGATAACACCATTGTATCCTCTATAGAGAGAATATTTGTTCTTGTAACAAAGGATTTGATAAAGAAGGTGACCGACTGTCCATCAGTTGGTGAAAAATTGTCTACCAAGGCCGGATGGATGACCTCAGTCGGAATGAAAGAAGAAGATATCAAGAGGCAACTATATGGCACAAATAACTCAAGGGAGAGGAAGACATCAAATTTGATTTCGAAGGCTAGGGTGCTTCACGCAATTTTGTTTAATTGCATTCTACCCAGAGTCGGTTCAAGACATTTAGTGACCACTCTGGATGAACAATGTCTGTTTTACCTATTGAATCGAAGCCCCATAGATTTACCCTTCTTAATCTTTCACTATATGGTTAAGGGGTTAAAGGAAACTACCAGTTATCCTTATGGTATGATTTTGACGAGGATTTTTAAGGAATCAAAGATTAATCGCACTGCAGTATCGTATAAACTGCTCTGTGAAGAGCAAGATCGATGCACACACAATACGACGAATGGGTCTGAACACAGTAGACAAAGACCAAGCTGACTCTTCAAGGAAGTCAAGAATTGAGGGGGAGCGTGTATTGAAGAAGACTCCTGTCTCAAGTTCTCAATCTCCAGTGAGTATCAAATCACCTACTACTGAACTAAGGAGAGTGCTACGTAGACCTCTCATGAAAATGGCGAGTCCTCGTTTCAAAGAAAGCCAATCTCAGAGGACAAAACAAAGTGCGCCAAAGAGACAAGGAGAAAGTCTTTTGAACGAAGTTGTTAAGAAAGCAAAGAGATCACCAAGAATTAGGACTCTGAGGCAACAGGAAGAAAAGATTGCCAGAGAACAGAGTCGAGAAGAAACTTCTAAATCTTGTGCACCCAGTGCCACAAGATCCTTAGTCTCTATTCTGGAAGAAGATACGGCCAGAAAATCCAAAGAGACTGAAAGGAAGAGAAAAGCAACATCTGAGAAAAGAAAATCTCCAACGAAGAAATTAGTAAAACTAACTGAAGCAGAGAAAAAGACTAAGAAGGATACCCCTATTGTTCAACAAGAAGAAGAACCAGCTAAAGAAAGCACGGTTTAGGAAACACCTGTTGCTCAACAGGAGGAGCCAGTAGAAGAAAGCCCGGTTCAGATGACTCCTAATGAAGCACATCGAAACAGCAAAGATGATCGATTCGGAGGATGATAAACCGTGTCTAATGGTATACAACTACCACAAGTTTTTAAGGAAACAGAAGTTGAAGATCAAAATGGTGGAAGTAGTTACCAGACAGAAGACTGTTATTACAATCGGTGTTCAACCAGTAAAGAAGATAGTAGCCGTGGTACAACCTATGGTGATTAATCATAACCTGAGGAGTTACTCAAAGAAGGCGAAAAGATCTTTTATGATACTTTGGGATTTTTGCTACTATGCCATATCCTACAAAGCGCCTCGCTATCCGTGTACTATTTTCCCAATCACTAAAAATACAGAGATAATGGTTGCACCGGATATACACCAAGATATCAAAAGATTTTACCGGTGGAAATCAAAATTATATCCCGAAGATGATGCTAGTGATGATCGTCGCAGATCAAATTGCGTAAGAGGTGCGAAAAATTGATGAAGCATGCGCTTTGCACGTAAGTCGAGAAAGCGAAATGCAGCCATACTTATAGTGAGGAAGACCGTCAAGAGGGGAAGAATAAGAACGGGAACATTTCTTGAGTTCCTTGTTCAGAGCAGTTCTTCGTATTAGCCCTTTGTCTAATCTACCGTCTATTGAAGCACAAGCTCTACCCGCAAGGAAGGCGATTCTTGATCTTTCGCTGCTCCTTTTGATTTAGATCTTCTGAAGTTGAAACATTCATTCATCCACCTACCTTTGAGATCAATGAAGACTACATCCCATCCTCGATGCTTACACTACTTCAATTCCTTTCGCTTCTCCATCGCCAGGTTAATCAAGCCTCTTCGTCGGTTGATCCACGGATGAAGTTAGCGATTACGAGGTGAACTCAACGACATGAAGGAGGCGGTGAATGATCCGAGAAAGATGATAGCAGAGCTGCCAAGACCGTAATCATTAATCATTTTGCTTATAACAAATAGGGGAGAGCGGGAAAAGAAGATAATCAATGAAAAGGAGAGAATGTTGAGACAAAGAAGCCGTGACCACAATGATAAAGAAAGGAAAAGATAAGTTTTGCTTTCTACTTTGCAAAATCTGTAAATTTACTTTGTTACATTTTCTTTTCTTGTATGTAATTTGTTATATTCAAAAGGGGAGATTGTTAAGTCAAAATGACTTTACATAAAAATGTTTTGATGTATAACAAACAAAGAGAGATCATATACAAGAAAAACAAAACAGCAGAATGACTTGACGCATTTAAATCTGAAAGCGAGACGCAGACGAAATGAGAAGCGACGCAGATAATAAATGCGAAGCAACGCAGACATAAATGCGGCGACGCAGACATAAATGTGAATGACGCAGACGAAATGCCAAGCGACGCAGACTAAATCTGAAAGCGAGACGAGACGAATGCGAAGCAGACGCAGACGCAAATACAAAGCAGACGCAGACGCAAATGCAAAGCAGACGCAGACGCAAATACAAAGCAGACGCAGACGCAGACGCAGACGCAGACTCAAATGCAAAGCAGACGCAGACGCAAATGCAAAGCAGACGCAGACGCAAACGCAAAGCAGACGCAGACGCAGATGTGAAGCAGATGCAGACGAAGTAAAGAAACAGACGCAAGAGTCAGTTCGATTTAGTTACAGAACTCAACTGATTAACCGTTTTTTTAAAAGATTAAAGATTCAAGATTCAAGAAGCAGTTAGAGACGAAGGCTATAAATTCAAGTCGAAGTCAAAAATTGAAAAGCTACTGATCTTAGAAAAATTACACAAAGTGAAAAAGCGATTAAGTGCAAACTAGCTGAGTGCTATCTTCATCAGAATAAAGTGTTCAAATATTTTTCCGAAAAGAAAAGGTGTATGAGATAACTGCAGAGGCTAAGTGTGAAAGAATACTGGTTGTAGAGACCTGAAGAGGCTCGTGAAAGAATACTTGTAACGATTGAAGAGATAGTGAAATCTCAGAAGAAACTCTGAGGACTGGACGTAGCCTATGGTTTGGGGTGAACCAGGATAAATCCGCGTGTCTACCACTCTTACTCTCTATCTCGTTTTTAGTTTCAAATTTTATCATTACTTACTTTCATATACATAGTATTGAGAAATTTGATCAATCGGAATAAATAAAAATTCTGTAAAGATTTTTTATTCCTAACAAGTAATTCTGAAAAGATTTAAAAAGAGGGGAATACACAATTCAACCCCCCCTTCTCGTGCATTCTATTATTGTTTTCTAAGTGCTGTATTAACGTGTGATTCATTTCAGACACAAGTTGAAGATCAAAATGGTTGAAATTGTTACCAAGAGGAGGACTACTATTGCTATCTGCAATCAACCAAGGAAGAAGGTAATGGCTGTTGTACAACCTACTTTAATAAATAGTGACACATGGCATTTACTGAAAGAAGATGAAAAGATGTTCTACGATGTCTTGAGGGATGCAGCTGCTAAGCCATACCATACAAAAATATCCAGCAGACCATGTACTATTTATCCAGTCACAGAACAATCGATAATAAAGGTTGTGCCAGACATTCAGCCACGATATCCTCTGGATTTCAATAAGGGGAAGTCGAAGTTATTTCCTGAAGAAGAAATCAGTGATGATCTGTCCGTAGATCAAATTGTAGAAGAAGTGGGGAAAATTGATGAAGTATGCGCTTCTAATGAGAATACTGATGGAGCTAGTTATAGCTATACTGATAAGTATGAAGACTGTCCAGTAGGGGGAAGATTGATAACGGGGACATTTATTGAATCACTTGTCCAGACAGTTTTGCGTATTAGGCCTTTATCTAATACACTGTCTATACAAGCTGAAGGTATACCCTTGTAAGGAAGATAGTTGTTTATGCTACCTGCTCCCTATGACTTGGACATCCCAGAGTCAAATGTATTCATTCATCCACCCACATTTGCGATTCGAGAAGATTACACTCCTTCCTCGGACGCATATGCTACAACAATTGTGTTCACTTCACCCTCAGTAGAGAATGATCAATCCTCCTCATCGTTGGACTCACAAGCTGAAATCAGCAAATTACGCGGAGAAGTCAACGAGATAAAGGAGACTATGAATGATTTGAAGAAGATGATGACAGAACTGTTGAAGAGCCATCGTCGTTAATCATTTTTTATTATAACAAATAGGGGGAGAAAAGAATAAGCAGAGAAGAAGAGAATGAGCATAAAAAAATCTGAAAAGGGTGTGATTGAAGGAGACGAAGAAATGAAAGGAAGAAGAAAAAGAAGATTTTTGAAGATAAGTTTTTCTTCTTAAACATTGTATTTTGTTTTCTTTTTTGTATATAATTTGTTATCATCAAAAAGGGGGAGATTGTTAAGTCAAAATGACTTTACTTAAATATAATTTTGATGTATAACAAAGAGAAAAATAAAAGAAAAACAAAAGCAGATGAAGCAATACAGACGAAGCTACGCAGACGCAGACATAAATAAAAACAGACGCAGATGCAGACGTAAAAGAGAAATACAGACGCAGACGCAGACAAAAAGAGAAATACAGACGCAGACGCAGATGCAGACACAAAATAAAAATAGACGAAGACGCGAATTGAAAGAACAGACGCAGACGCTATGAAAAACAGACGCAGAAGAAGAATTGAAAAGCATACGCAAGAGTCAGTTCGGGTTAATTACAGAACTCAACTCAATAACCGTTTCTTTTAAAGATTCAAGAAACAAGATTCAAGAAGCAAGAATCCAAAAACAAGAATTAAGAAGCAGTTGGAGACGAAGGCTATAAATACAAGTCAAAGTCGAAGATTGCAAAGTTAGTTAAAAAAATTAGCTGAATTACATCTACGCGATCGTAAAAAGCGTTTTGTGCAAATTAGCCGAGAGCTATTTTTTTTGTAACAAGTTTCAAACACTTTTTTGTGAGGAAGTAGTACAGATAGCCTGCAGAGGCTAAGTGTGAAAGAATACTGATTGTAGAGACCTGAAGAGGCTCGTAAAGAATACTTGTAAAAGTTGAAGAGATAGTGAAATCTCAGAAAGAACTCTGAGGACTGGACGTAGCCTACGGTTTGGGGTGAACTGGGATAAATTGCTTTGTGAACTACCCTTACTCTATCTTTCTTTTAGATTCAAGTTTTATCATTGCTTAGTTCGTAAACAAGTTTTTTTTAAGCTTTGATTAATTAGAATCTATCGGAAGTTCTGTAAAAGAATTTTATTTCTAACAAACAGTTTTGAAAGAATTTCAAAAAGGGGAATACACAATTCAACCCCCCTTCTCGTGCATTCTTATATCATTTTCTAAACATTGTATTAACGTGTGATTCACTTCATATTGTACTACTACCAGCATCTCCTTCTTATGTGTCGAGTATCATTATTCGTCACTATTAAGCTTATGACTTTCAAATCCCACTGGATGTCCTTCTTACATCAACACTCTGCTAATAGCTTTGTCTAAAGCATCGGTGTGCATCTCAAAAGGAGATCAAAGTTGAGTAACTTCAATACAAGTTCAATTGAAATGGTAGACTTCAACTTCTTGAAGGCTTCTTGGCGTGCTTCTGACTAACAACACTCTTGTTTCTTCTTTAATAAGTTGGTTAAAGGTATTGCCTTCTTCAAGTACCCCATAATAAATTGGTGATAGTAATTTGCTAAGCCAAGAAAGCTCCTATGTTCCTTCACCATCTTTGACACTGCCAATCAACAATAGCTTATACCTTTTTCAGATCCATTCGCACTTGTCCGTTGCTCACCAAGTGTCCTAAAAACTTTATTTCCGGTTGTGAAAATTTGCACTTCTCCATCTTTACAAAAATTTTATGTTGTCATAACCTTTCAAACACCTTCCTCAAGTTTTGTATATGCTCTGCCATATTAGTGTTATAGACCACAATATTGTCTGAATGAACCACCACAAAATTGTCCAAGAAGTCATGTAGCACGTCATTCATCAAGTTGCAAAAAGTAGCAGGAGCATTAATCAAGCCAAATGTTATAAGTAAAAATTCATATGAGCTATACCGAGTTACACAAATCATCTTTTACTTGTCACCTTTGGCAATCTAGACTTGTTAATACCCATTCTAAAAATGTAACTTCATGAACAATGCTACCATTGACAATCTATCCATCAAGTCTTGAACTAAAGGAACAGGATATTTATTTTTAATAATCACCTTGTTCAAAGCACAAAAGTTGATAGATGTTGATCGTGTTGTAAACTTTACAATTTATAGCCCTAAAATACCACAAATGCATGACTCATGATTTGTAGTATGTGAAGGATCGATCCCACGAGGAAGGCCAACTAATCAAATCCTACGTTATCTAAGACTAAGAAAATTAATAAATTGTAAAGAAAAGTAAATGTGGGAAAATGATTACCAAGAATTTAACTCGCAAGTTTAATGTAAAAGAAATTGAAATTGAGCAACATAAAAGTCACAAAGGGAATTCACCAAGAAGAGTTACCAAATTATGAGAGAGGGGATTTCTTTATCATCAATGCTAATATAGTCAATTATGCATTATTATAGTGTCAGTTTTAGACTATCATAGGGTAGATTACTCTCTCTCAAGTTATAATTATTAAACCCTAAATCATAAACTCTAATTGAATAACAAAATTTGCAATCTCTCAAGTAACAAAAGACCCATAACTCTAATTAGATCTTAAGCTCTCTAATACACTACTGGGTCTCACACGAGATCTCTCTCCGTATAATAACTGATATGATTAATCACGTGGTCTATTGGATCACTTAAATCTCATTAATCTAATCCAATCATTTTTAGCAGGTTCATCATCTCGATTTTTTACCGAAATATGCAAATACTGCAATTAGTCACAACACCCAATCATAATAACACACAAATAACTATATTAGCATTGAATCAAGGTAAAATCCCAAAGGAAAAGTTAGAACATCATCAACATTCCAAGATCCATCATCATGTCATACATTCAATGAATGGAAATAAATATAGAAAGGAGAAAGAACTTGGATCGGATGACCAGCATCTGAAGACCCAAGAAGGCAGCAGCATCAAAAGACCTGCTTCCTCTCTCCTCTTCTTCCTCTTCTCTCTCTCTCTTCTTTCGATAACTCATCAAGGCACCTCAAATACACAACATTGAAGATCAAAAGCATGCTCTAACTTATAAAACACTTAAAATACAAATATTTAACTAATTATCACAATTCTAACCTAAACATGCACTAAACAATCAAATTAACAACTAAACTCGCACCAAATTACCCACTAAAACATGATGCAATCTACTATCAACAGACATCTATAGAGCTCCATCTTGCTTCTTTTGGAACAAAACTAGAGCTCTATAGGGGGCCTTTGATGGTTGGATGTATCCCACTTCTAATAATTCACCAAGCTACTTCTGTAGTTCCACCAACTCCAATGGGAAGTTGGAGAATGAATTACTAAGCACAACTAACTTCAGTAAAGTACTACCTCAAAAGCAAGATGATCCAAGAGATTTCTACATCCTATGCATCATTGGTAGTGTTAGAATAGATAAGATATTTGCAGATCTAGGAGCCAGCATAAATATGATGCCTTATACATTGTATAAGAAGATGGAGTTATGAGACATAATACCCACTCGAAAGCATGTTCAAATGGCTGATAGATCAGTCCACCATCCAAAAGGTGTACTCGACATTTTGGTTAGAGTAGACAAGTTCATTTTCCCACAAATTTTGTAATCTTGGACATAGAAGAAGATGGGGAGACCTCATTATCCTAGGGAGGACATTTTTAGCTATCTTTTGGTCTATCATAGACGTCGACAGGGGCAAATTGACTTTGAGACTTGGGAATAACAAAGTGTTGTTTAAAGTGTCCAAGATTAAAAGTAATTTCTCTCAGATCTGTAGGGGCTATAAAGAGTAATGAATCTTATAAGGAAGTTAGGTAGGGTTATCCTTGTAAGAACTCATTAGAGCAATCTCCAATTAGGTAAAAGACTCGAAAGAAGAAAAAACTGAAAAAGAAGGGTGGTGAGAAGTATAGTCCGATCGCTCGGGTGCAATTTATGAAAGTTCTAATGGTGCTACCAACACAGGATCCATTTAAACCACCATGAGCCAACAAAGGACGTCGAGCTAGCGATGGTAAACAAAGCACCATATAGGAGGCAACCCATGCTTTTCAATTCTTCTTTGTTCATCTTTTATACTAGAGTAGGTTATTTATTCTATTGTGTGTGTTTGAATTGAATGAAAACCTAGAAGAGATCAAGCATGAGTAGAACTTAGGGATTCTTAAGCCTTTATCTCTCACAAAAATTTCCTCAAAACTCTCAATCTAATGAGCCCATGCATTAAGCAAACAGTCAAGCGTACTTAACCTAAAGGTGAGATCCAAGTATCGAGTAGTGGCCAAAGAAATCAAACGGCAAATTACAAAACCCCTTTCCCAATCTACTCAGAGGAGGAAGGTAACTGCTACCACACCCTTAGTTTAAAGAACATTATTGTGAATAAATAATTAGATTTAGATACATTAAAAACAATTGAATTAAGAAAACAGGTTGAAGCTTTAGGCATCAGAATTCATTGGTGATTTATCAAAAAAAAAGATTCATTGGCAAAATTTTTATATGATTTAGTTTAGTTATGTTTTTTATGAAGAACTAACCCTAGAATTCTTCACCTCCCTTCAATATGAGCTAACCAACCCTAAAGACCTATGGTTTCGGTTGCAGGGTCAACCAAATGGCTTAGAATATGATATTTTGTGTGAATTTGATCGATTTCCCAACTCAACCATAGTAGATGAGCATGATGACTTCCGTGCCACCTGCTATTGGTTTGAACTAACTAGGCTGGAGAGCTTTGATGCTAAAATTTCCCACAATAACATTATTTGAAGCCCCAAACACTTGTTATTACACAAGTTCATGCGTCAAACTGTATCTGAAATAAGCGAAACAAATAAGTGTTTAACAAAGGAACTTTTCATGTTGTGGTGCATGGATCATAGTGTCAAAGTCTAAACCTCTACCCACATCTTTAATGCAATTACTACTACCCTAAGGAATAGAAGCAATAATTTGGGCATGGGGTACTTGGTCACTACTATTGTGGAATACTATGGTGTCAATTGCAATGGACTAACTACAATATCCTAATTTGATTATTATATTGTGCATTATACTACACATGTGTTTTATAAAGTATGTTATATTTATGGTATATTAGAGTAATTTAGGCATTCAAAAGTATTACTGAGGTTATAATGGAGATCACGGATAGATCAGAGATGGTTCTATACTCAACCAAAAATTTTTGGAAAATTTCAAAAAACTTTGAAAATTTATGAAATGATTCCGAACGAGTTTTAAAAGCGCTGAAACGTGATTTAGAGATTTAGGTGACACTTTTAAATAAAATATAGATGATTTTAATGGAATTTAATGATTTCCATATTCAACTTGAAAATTCTTCTAGGCAACCGAAAAGTTACCGAATAATTTCAAAATACAAAGATAACTCTAAAATTAGGATTGGAGTCCGTAGGAACTTAAACAGGTCAAAATGGAGGTTATTTGAATAGAATTTGGGTAATCTAAAATTACTGGACTAAAATGTCCTTTTTAGAAAATAATGGGTATTGACGATTTTAAATTCAATCAAAATTTTAAAAAAGCATCCAATCAAAAATCATTGACCCTCATTAGAGTACTTTATAGTCAATTTGATAATAAGAGGATTAATCGGATGTTGGTCGAAAAAGTTAGAAGCAAAAGAACGACAAGGGTCGGATCACCCTAAACAGTAACAACAACTTGTAAAAATCTTAACTTCCTATTTCATGGTCCAAAAATTCCATACTTTACATTAATGGAAAGATCAAAACATAATCTAAAACTTTCATGAAGGACTTAAAAGCAATAGCAACCTCTAACTAGGTCAATTTCTTATTCAAAGTTTTGCCAGAATTTATCATCCTATATCACATCCAAACTTTGAAATTTCATATATTCTAAATTCCAAAACCAAAAATAATATATTGTACATCATTGAAAAGCTAGGATAATCTCCTATGACTTTCATGTAGATCACTGAACTTAATTCAGACCACATTGGTACATGATTTGCCTCAAATCACACTACTCCTAAATGTGCACTTATGGACGTTTTCACAAAACAAAGCAAATTAATACTTATCTTTGACTGATCATAACTTTCATTCCCGATATCGAAAAATATCAAACTTTATGGCAACCGAAAGCTTTCAACATAATCTACAAGTTTCATGTAGATCATTTTCTCAAATCTTGCCTAAATCAAAAAGTCAACTCTCTACTCCAAAAAGTCAAACTTTCTCAATTCTTCATATTCTCACACTTTTTTTGTTTATTTCTTGATTTTTAACTTCCAACAATGTATTCACTATCAATTTCATTTAAACTCAAAACCATATTTTAGACCATAATTAATCATAGACATCAGTAACAAAAGCATATACACGCTTATACTCTCTCATCATCAACTTGCTAAATTCACCTATCTTAATCTCATATGACAATTCACATTCTTGAGTTGTCTTTTTCTTTCCACACAAATAATTCACCACAAATTCCTCATCTAATGTCAAATTTATACCTCAAAATTTTCAAGAAAAGTTCGGGGTCTAACAAGGTTGCTTTTTTATCTTTTCATTGATATAAAGTATGACATTTTTGGACCTTGGAGTTGAAAGATAGAAATTTTAGAGGTTGAGTTACTGTTTTGGTGTAACACTCCACTCCCGTAAGACCAGAACCCGACATCGATAGCGATATCCGAGTCCGTGCTCTACGAGGGTGACGTGTTACATCACTCAGTCAAACCTCAATATACAAAAAAAAATTTGACTCTAACACAGACGCAACTGATTCCGACATCTTCTATCACTCACCAGCGGTCGCTATATGCCCGTTGACTTACGGGGTATTCTTCTGAGTCCTGAAAAATAAGTGCAAATTTTGAGTGAGTTTTGCGAACTCAATGAATGACCATCATCGATGGTCCTCTCAATCTTTGCAACAACATCAATTTACCATTATATAATCGCATTGTTGCATATTGGATCACATTTCACAATTTTGCATACATTTAGCTTTATTTCATAATGTACTTTTACAAAATTTCACATTTTCACATTCTCAGAAGTTCACATTCATACATTTCATATCGATACATGCATATGAGACTCACTTCCCATTTGTTAGTCATTGGCTATGACCGAGTGCCTTACTGTCCCTTTATAAGGCTCATTAATATCTGTCCCTTACCCGATGATGGATATAGAGCTCCTTATACGTTGAGCCTGAGGCTCTAAATCACTTATGAGCTCAAAGCTCATTTTCACACGTTAAACTAAAAGCTCTGATCGGTCATACAACACTCAGGCATATAACATTTTTTTTCATAATTTCACATTTATGCTTATTGACACATCAGTATAAGGCATTTTGTCTTTCATGCAATCAAAAGCATTTCAAATCAAATGCATAAGATGTGTGCATGTAACATTTTCCCAATTTATTTCAGTGTTGTGACTGAGCGCCTGAAACTGTCCCAATAAGGGCTCATTAATCGTTGAGCCAGAGGCTCTGAATCACTGTGGGCTCGAGGCCCAAATATATACGTTGAGCTAAAACCTCTAATCAGTGGCTGCTCCGGTCACAACTGTTATTTTCTGTTCATGCATTAACGTATGAACTGCCTATGCCACAATTTATCACATCATTTATGCACGTATGCATATAACACAATCAATTTGCCTATAGTTGGCACAATTTACGTTTATGTATCACAATCAATCACATGATTATAATTATCAAATGCATATGACCCCTTGCATGTAACACTTTTCCAATTATTTCGTTGTTATGGCAGAGTGCCTAAAACTGTCCCAATCTGGGCGCATTAATCGTTGAGCCCGAGTCTCTGAATCATTGTGAGCTCGAGGCCCAAATACGTTGAGCTTTAAGCTCTCGGTAGCTGCTCTGGTCACAACTGTTATTAACTAATCATGCATTCATGCATAGAATGCATATGCCATAATGAAACAATGTTAACAACACAATCAATTCCAAATAAGCACATTCGAACACATAGTTCACAATTAATCACACTGAATTCGCATATATCACTTCTATTCATATTTCAAACACGATACTCAGACAATATTGCACTTCTATGTCATGTTTCTCCAATACACCGGACCTTCTGTTCGGAATCCACAGTCAGACACAATCCCACCATTATTCTCCAAAGAATTATAAATAAGGAATTATAAGCAATTAATAATGGAGAAACCAACTAGGTCACTCACAATAGTTTCAGCGTTAACGCCTGGAAGTCCCGGCAACGTCGGTGGGCTGACGTTCCAAATGCGCTTCTATCATAATTCAAACACTCGTATTATTACACATTGCCCAATCAGAGCTATTTAATAATACACATGTAGCAATTTAAAGATATGTACTATGCGCTTTCGTGACATTCCCGGCACTATCCCACAACCTCCCGTCACAGCCTTTCCTAAAATTCAGAAACTCAAATAGACACTAAAATCATTTAATCTGTTTCAGAAATCTGAAAGTTACTCTCCAAACATACATGAACTAAAACTTCTTTTCTTCATAAAACTTGTAGCCCCGTGACTCTAGTTTACACCAAATCACAAATCACCTTTATAGAATATCTGTACAAAGAGTTATGGTTTAAAAACCAAAACAAATCTGTCAGGGAACAGTAGCTCGCCGCAGAGTAGAGACGCTCGCCGCGACGAAGACCACTAGCTCGCCGCGGCGAGGGCTTTCGCACAAGTCGCGTCGTGGGCGCATGCGCGCGCCGCGACTTGCACCCTCGCTTGCACGCTGCGACGTGCACGCTTACGTGCGCCACGGTGTGCACACTCGCGTGCGTTGCGGCGTGCGTATGAGCATGTCGCGACGTGCGAGTCCAAATTCCTCCCGACACCTGATTTTTCAACACTTTTTAATCAAATTCTTCCCATCTTTCAAAACATAATTCATCTAAACACTAAATCATCACTCACTTAACATTTTCCAACTCATTTCAAACCAATATCAATCACAAACATCAAATTTTATGCTTGATCATAAACCTAAAAACCACACATTTCCGTTAACCCATTTTACCACTTCTAACACATAATCCTCTCTTAACTAACATCAAAACATGTTTTATTCAATTGATCAAGAGGGAAGATATTTATACTTACTTGATTGGCTTCAAAAACTTCAAAGATCTCTCAAAAACCCAATTTTTTTCTTCTCTTCCTCCTCTCCCACGATTTCCTCCTCTTTTCTCATTCACAAACCCTAATTTCTCCTTTTTATATCCTTAAAAAGGGTGGAAAACTCATCCTACCCCTTTCTTTAATCCCCAAGTCTTAAAACCTTAAGTATCATGCCCAATTTTCCCTTATACCAATTCTTATAACCTTACTACTTCAATTCGGAAATTTAAACTCTTAGGGATTGAATTGAGATTCAAATCCTTCAGATTCGCACACTTTCATTGTTTCTTTCATGCCTATCAATTCTCATTTCAATCAATTCATATTCTTTGACTTTCATAAATCTCTCCAAATTTCAATGGCTCCAGATAGAAAAATTCCCAAATCATGTCGTTAATCTATGGTGTCAATTTAACAGTCATTTCTAGTACCAGAAATCTCATCGATACTCACTTAACAAATTTTATGAAGGAAAACACATAACTAACTCCAATTAAATTTTTCCAAACCCAAAATTCCCATTTTTCAAGAACATTACACTGATAGACACATATGCCGGGAAAGGTCACGAGTGCATATACAATCATGTGCATTTGCAAAAATTACTGTTCATATCAATATAGAAGCCATTTTATGCATGAGTATGCCGAGACATGTGCACACTCACAATTCGACCCAAATTTCAATTTTATCCTTCTCATCGGTGATGGGATGTTATATTTGGGATGACAAGTATGGGACAATAACTTTGATTGGAAATTTATCACTTTGGAGGCTAAATTGATTTCTAAGTTCTCTTGGAAATTGTAGACCTTCCTTTCAGTTTTCTTTTGATACCAAGTTTGTGAATTTTGGACTTCTTTATAAAAAGTTATGAATTCTTGAAAGTCAGGTATGCATTTTGGAGCAACCATTTGTTTTACCCGACCGATCTGACCCTTTATTTTTGCCCTACCGATCCGACCCTTTTTGCCCGACCGATCGACCCTTTATTTTTGCCCGACCGATCCGATCCTTTGTTTTGACCAACTGATCCGATCCTTTGTTTTGATCGACCGATCCGAACCTTTGTTTTGCCCGACCGATCTGACCCGTTTTTCCCGATCGATCGACCCTTTATTTTTGCCCGACCGATCCGATCCTTTGTTTTGACCGACCGATCCGAACCTTTGTTTTGCCCGACCGATCCGATCTTTTATTTTGACCGATCGATCCGACCCTTTGTTTTGCCCGACCGATCCGATCCTTTGTTTTACCCGACCGATCCGACCCTTTGTTTTGCCCGACCTAATCCGACCCTCTTTACTCTTTTGGCTATAACTTTTCTGTCTGACATCCGATTGACTTCGTTTTTGAAGCGTTGGATTCTTAAGACATCCCTCTATCTCTGCATATAAAATTGTAGATTTTTGAGATTAAACTAAAAGAGATTGATTTAATCAAAGTGATTTGGATAATTTTCTGAACATGGTTCAGTATTCTGGTAAATTCTTGATCTATGGAGATCCAATTGAGTTGATTCTTACTGAAAAATAAAATAGAGACATGGAATTACAAGTTATCTTAAGGGACTGAATTTTAATTCAGACTCTAGGACCTTCAATTTCTGAATTGAATTTGGGTTTCATGTTCAGTCTTGGATTAGTAAGAGCTGAAAGTATTTTGGTCATACCTTTTGCTCTAATCATCTAAATGAGGTGATTCTTAATTTGGATTGAACTAGAGAAATAGGGCTAAATTTTTTTGAAGAAATTGAGTTTCAATTTAGTCTCTAAGATTATCAATTTTTGGATGGAAGTAAATCACAGGAAAATGTTTTAGCATAAGAATAATCTGAAAATGTTTGGAGTATAACTTTTGGACTAGTGAGCCAAATTAAATGATTTTGGTGTCATTATGAAATTGGGACAATGAGGAACATTTCTATAGAAGTAAGTTTTAGCAAATTCCTTCAAATTTGATGATTAGAAAATGTCCTAAGCTAATCATGATTTAATGTTATTTGAGACTTTGTTATATTTTATGATTTTGAGGAAATTAATTAGCATGTTAATTTGAATAATTGGCATGTTGATGTAAGTAATTAGCATGTTAATTTGAGTAAGATAATATGGCATAGGTTGATTGGATTAAATTGTATTAAAGTGTTAAAAATGCATGAAGGGCAAAAGTGAAAGATCACTTAAGGTTTTAAGTTTTAAGGCTTATAAGGAAGGGCAAATGGGTCCTTTCTCATTCATTAATGGCAATTTTGAAATTAGACAAGTGGGTTTTCGTATAAGGAGAAGCAATGCACAAAATTTTTAAAGGAAGAACAAAAGAAAGGAAAGAAGAAAGGAGAAAGTATGTTTCGGTGGTGGAGAAGAGGGAAAGAAGAAAAAAAAGGTTAGGGTTTGATTTTCTTGGATTTTAAGAAGTATTTTTAAGTTGATCCAAGAGGGAAAAAGATAGAGGAGCATGAGAGCTTCCATATGAGCCAAGAAATTCCGAATTTGATGGAGGATTAAGGTAAGAGAAGATTTTGATCTTTGAATTTTTAAAGAGATTTTGGTTTAGATAGCTTGAAAATGTTATGGGTTTGAGTTTTCTAAAGTTAATTTTGGTGATTGTGCCTTATGTGATGTTTAATTTTGGATGATTATGAATTAAGGATCTTTGTCTTGGTTAGGGATTTTTGCAAGTGATGAAGGAAATTAGAGAAGTTGTGGGAGCAAGGAAAGAGGAGTGTGAACGAGTTACAAGCATGGAAATAAGATGGGTACCATGTTTATAATTTGAATTATAAGCTATGTATGTGTTTTCGAAAAATCAAGAAAGCAAAATGTTTTTAAATTATTGCTTTCGAATGATTAAATTTGTTGTTTTTGGAATGATTTAAGAAATTGCTACACTTGTTAAATTCATTTTTTTTTTGAATGATTGGATAAATTGCTACAATCGTTTCAGACGATTTAATAAAATGATTCAATTGTTACAATTGTACATTCATTATTTAGAATGATTTGACAACTTCTATAATTGTAGCATTCTTGGGTGCTTGAATGATTGAGAATTTGATATGTGAACTTGTGTGACGTTGTGACTTTATGAATGACATTATGTTTAAATATGATATGACATGAAAATTAAGTTTTAGAAATATGCCTTCGGGCAATCCGATTTCAAGTATGAAATGTTTGTTATGTGGGTTTAGTTAGGCCCCACAAGTTGTGTCAAGTGCACTTGTCAAAGCCTTCACCCGCCTACCCGCTAGTGGCATTGGAGCTCCATTAAGGACTCCCATAAGTTCACGGCTACACTGGACCGCTATGCAGGAAGGTGTAGTACGTTTGCTCACGGCTACACAGAACCGCTATGCGGGAATATGTAGTACGTTCTGTTTCTGGACTGACCCAAACCATTCTGATGTGTTTATGTGCTCTTGTTTTGTTTCTAAGTGTGATGCATCAATGTTTTAAAAATTGTTCATTAATTCTTTGATAAATTGAGAAAGTTTGAAAAAATAAGCATCTGATGAATTTCTACTATGAAGTTTTTATAAAATGGCAAAAGTTTTGAAAAAAATAATTTTTGCTCATTTTTCAATTTATAAACATGTTATTCATGAGCTGTAAAGCTCAACCCCCCCCCCCCTTTCATCTCCATCTCTAGGTATCGAGCAGGAGATCGGATGAAAGAAAGTCAAGGCATTTGTTCGATTTTGCATATCTTGTATTTTGTGTAATTTGGATTTTGGTATTGGTATTATATATGGCTTGGAATGCCATTAATGTTTTATAAGCATTTATTTCATGATGTAAATGAATTATGGATTTGCGTATGGAATTGTGATATAAATTTGTGTGGATATGGTATGTGAATGGTATATGGATGAGATGAGATGTGAAGTTTGGGTATAGAATTGAAATATGAATGTCTTTGATTATGTTGGGTTTCCGGACAGGAGGTCCGATGAATTGTGATGTTTGAGCTGAAATATTGAAGTGCTTTTTTTGTTTATGGTTTGAATTGATGATATATAGACATGCGTGCGTTTTTATGACAAAAGAAAAATAAGATTTTGTTTAAATTGATAGTTGTGATTCGCATTTGAAGGATAGAAAATTGAGGTTATGGAATTGATGAATTCCAAATTGGAAAGGTGTATTGCTTTGAATAAAGTTGAATAAAATGAAAAAGAAAGAAAAAAATCTATACCGGTTTCGGATTGGTTTAGTCTTGAGTATCCAACGCTAGTTTTCTAAGGTACACGCTTCGGATGTCGGATTTTGACTTTTAGTGCGATTGAATCGTTTTGGTTTCTTTGATTCCGAATTTTTGTAAATCTGTTTCCGCTTTATGATTTCCGAGCCTTTCAATTTTCTATGGCTCATTAGCCATTTGATTTCCTTTCGTTTTGTGATCCTCTTTGTCCGCCTTTTGTTTCGCTTTGTTATCCGTTCTTTCGCTTTCCGTCTCTTTGTTTTCCGATTTCGTATAAGAATTGGGTTCTAGAAACGGGACCCAACATGAAGTGTTATGTTATGATTTGGAGAAAATTTAGTATATGGAGTGTATGTGGAAAGTAATAAAGTTGACATAGTTTATGGTGTATTTTATTAGAAAATGTGTTAAGAAGTTAAATGTATTCATATTAGGTTTGGAAAACGAAGCTAGCTAAAGGGTTTCGAAGTGGTGAAAAGGAAACTAGCAAGTTGTGAGTGTATTTTAATTTTTTATATTACTAAATTCTTTGCAAAAGAATAATGACATGTGAGTGTTCCTTAAATTGATTTTATATAAATAGTTTCTATTTATGGAGACTAGCAAGTTGTGAGTGTATTTTAATAATTTTATATGACTAAATTCTTTATAAAAGAATTGATAAAATGTGAGTGTACTTTAAATTAATTTTATGGAAATGGTTTTCATTAGATCATGAAATAAATATTTATGCTGAGTTTTATGCAAATGATATTTTACAAGTGAATATTGCTAGCATAATTTTATGCTTTGGAGATATATTAGTTTTAATTTGAAAGTTAAATTTTATATGATTGGGAGTTACATTGAAATAATTTAATTATGAATCCTTCCATACTTGATTTAGAAAATAAGATGAGTAGTACATGTAAGAGTTGTTTTTGACTATGGTACACCACTAGGCTCTATACATGCTATTATAGCGGTATATTTATAGTGGTTAACCTATTATAAGTAAGCGATTAGAACCAGCTCCATAAATAGTGGTTAATAGTCACGAGTAAGCGATATAGAACTAGCTTTGTAACTTGTTACAAATAAGCTATACAATAATATTCACAAGTAAGCAATATAGAACCAGTTCTGTAACTTGTTACAAATAAGTGATACAAAACTAGCTCCATAACTACTAGTTTATAGTATTCAACTTGTTATGGGTAAGCGATACAGAACCAACTCCATAACTACTTGTCTATAACAGTTAACCTGTTATGGATAAGCGATGCAAAACCAACTCCATAAATAGTGGTTAACTAGTTACAGGGTAAGTAATGGAGAACCAACTCCATGACTTTAGGCCTAGTGTAACGTATGGTAAAGAAACTAATGATGGGCTATGTTGAGCCAGAAAAGTCATGTCACAATGATGCCTCCACGATTTGTTTTTAAAAGTGAATTGAGAGGTACCCTATAGTACCAATTCTAGTGGTTGACTTATTTTTAATCTAAAGTTTTAAGAAAACTTATTGTCACCTTTTTTATTGTTTAAGAAAAAAGAAAAAGGAAAATGAAAACTTGTATATTATGATTTTAATGTCGAAAAGCATTTTGGAATGATATTTCATAAAATTGGAATTGTATTTTACAAAACGTTATGCTATTATCATATTTGATATTGTTCATCTTACTGCTACTAGGTATGCAATGACATTTATAGCTTTGAAAAGTGTCTATGATCATCAACAAGTACTTCAAAATTTAGTTACAAGTAAACACTTCTCAATTTCTAAGTTATCAAAGGATACGAAAGGAAAATAAGTTTATACTAATATTTTAGATAATAAATTTTAGGATACTTAATAATTGTGAAGATTATAACTCCATTTATAAGATTATTGAGGATTGTTTTCCATGGATGAGAAATCATCTTTAGGTTATATATATGATGGTATGTATGGAATTTGCAATAAAATTATGAATTTTTTAAGGAACAAAAATTTTATATGCCTTATCTGAGATATTCTTAATTGGGGATGGGATAAGCATTTTATTCAAAGGATCCACTTAACAACTTACTTCCTCAATCTTTATTGCTTATATAGTGAAGATGCATGTATTGATGTTGATATTATGGATTGTCTTTTCGATATACTTAAATGCAAGGTATTTTCCTAAAAATAATGAAAAACAATCATAAGCAACAAATGAAATTAGATTATATTATAACAGTTTAAAGACTTTTTAGATCATCTATAAAGAGAGAACTTATGATAAAATAATATAGCCTAGTAAGTTTTCATAACTTTAATTTTATTCTTTATTTATTAATAATATTTTTATATTTTATTATAGAAATTAATTTAAATCACAAATAAGTATGAGAGATTGTTTAATAAATGTTCTTTAACATTAAAAGACATATTAGTTGATTACTCATTCAGATGAATTTTTCATCAATTTGTGAAAGTAATTAGAGTATTTTCTTAATGTGTTCATATAAAGAAAAGAAATTATTTTAAATTTTAGAGACATAAATTCCTTACTTACAATACATATAATTTGAGGATGAAGAATATGTATTTTATTGATTGAATATTATTATTTAAAGTAATTATATTTTATTAATTTTTATTTCTCTATTAGATATTCAAAATACTTATTAAAAGAGAACATTTAATTTAAATGATATTGATTGTAATGACCATCTTGATTTTTAGATCAAAGAAGATAATTATTACTTGATCTTGATTATAATAAATTTGAAAAAAACTATATGTAAAGAAAATTTATGAATGAATTAAGAACATATATTGATAGTTAGTTAATATCTTATTTTAAGCGTATTTAAAAATTGCAATATAATATGATATAATAAAATAATTGATTATATATTTATAAATATTATTATTTTAAAACCTTATAAACCATTCAGACTACCCTTGGTCAAAGGGCATACGGGGATAACTGATACCAAAGGTACATGACATTATTAGACCACATGAATCTAGAAAGACTCCTCTCACTATGACACTAAGGCTCGTGGAATATTTAACTAACAAGTCTTAAAGGAGTTGCATCATAGGTTTCCAGCTTATATACTAGTCAAGTGATTTATAAAACATATTTCTATAAAAGATCAAAGATAAACAAAGATTGGTTGTAACTTAGGTTTTAGATATGCTAGCTAAAACACAAGGCCTTCTTCTCTGTTTAGGCGTCAATTTTCAAGGCATACCTTTTAGAAATATAAATTGACTAATCTTTCCCCATTTAGTATTGACCTTAAACATGATCTATAATTCAAGACTTTTTGATACACCAGATCCTCATGAAAAGATAGGTGTAGAGCATACTTGTCTTTCTTTATGGTTGTTTCTTATATTATTCAAGAATCAAGCTTATATGGGGGAGAGAGAGAGAGAGAACTTATAAAGAAGCCATAGGATAGAAAACACACATTATTTTATTGAATTTTTTTATGATTTCTAACGAAAAGAAACCTTGCTTTTATAGATTAAGCACGGGAAATAGGACCAACAAGTTTTGGAAAAGATTCCTATTTAGTATAATAATTCAAACTAGAATACAAAAGTACATGATAAAAGTAAGAATCATTAGAAACACTGGAAGTGGAAATTGAATTTTTTTAAGCCCTTTTTCACTGCTAAGATTTCCTTATAGATGGTGTGATAACGTTTTTCTGACTCCTTGAATTGGCCACTAGTATGGCCACAATAATGTTGTTTCCCATCAATTTCTTTGTTAAGTTGGCACCTCAATAGTGATCACTAGCATTTTTTTGAAGGATGTGTTGGCCTTTGTTAAGAATCTTTAAAGGGAGTATATTCTGACTTGTTTATTTTAAGTATCATATAGCTCTGGTTTATTCTTTACTCTATGGTAGTTTATTCTTTCTCAGCAATTTAGATAAGGGAGTTATGTAATTAGACATATGGGGGATGAAATCTCTAATGTAATTTACAATTCAAGGAATCGTTGGATTTGTTTCATATTGATATTTTAACCAGGAAAATGTACTAGCTTACTTGTTATATGTGGAATAGGATGATAAAATCAATTTCCAAAATTCATACCCAAAAATTCTATTTGGGTTGTCCCAATATAACTTTACTTGGTTGAGAGCATAATTCCATATTACTTTGTAAGATCCAAAAATGATTCAAGTAGGGCCTTATGATCTTCATAGGTTTTGGAGTATAAGAGTATGTCGTCAATGTAGATCAAGGTACTGGAAAGAATGGGCTCATAAATTTTTGTCATAGACCTTTGGAATAGTGATAAAGCAAACTTGAGTCCAAATCGCATTACGGTCCATCAATATTGAGCATTGGGAATACAAAAAGTTGTTTTGTATCTTTCTTGTGGATCTATACCCGATTGTCAAAATCCTACTTTCACATCAAATTTTGAAAAGACTGTTGCTTCTTTGAGATACAGGACCTGTGTATTGATTTTTAGCAGTAGCATTTTATCATCATGAAGAAATGCATTCAAAGATTTATAATCAATTACCGACCTCTTTTTCCCTCTCTTTTGTTATGCTCTTTTGTTCAAATAGAAAGCTTGACATGCGTAGTCTTATTTTGTGGGCTCAATTAATCATTGTTAGAGTAAGATAGCACATTCTCCTTGTGCTAACTTTAAATCATGAGGATTTATTCCAAGATAAGTAGCCTTGTTAGGATTTATGTCTTCATTCTTTTTAAATGGTAGATGAATGAAGAATTATGGACTTTTCCAAAAAGCATTGGGATAAGAGAACTGTGCATAAGTCTTAGGATAGTGCTCTAAAAATTGATCTCGTAATGTTTCATATGGAGGAGGTACTTGGGTGAGTTCAAATACATTATATAAATTTGTGTAAGCATTAAAGTTGGCTCGACATTTAATCCCTTTGGGTAGGGTTTGTAATGGAGATGCTTTATAATAAACATCCATACTAATTAGGATATGTGGGCCAGGTAGATGAATGACAAGAATTTTATTCCAAACAACACAATCAAGAACAAATGTTATCCCTAATTTCTTTTTCTTGGTAAGCCCAATTTTGAATGAATTTCCATCATTACCAGTGAAATATTCATCATGTGATATCCAGGCATCAGAAGGTAAGATGTTGGGCTTCATAATACTCTGACAGGATCCAGTATTCATATATCCAATAGTCTTGATTGGCTTATCATATTTATCTTGTTGTTATAACTGGATATGGACGTAAGGACGGGGAATAGTGATAGGTTTTGAGTCTACCTCAAAATATGTTTGTTATAGCATGTATAAGTCATCATCCTCATTATCTTCATCAATTAGATCATCAAAGGATGTAAACTCATCATCGTAAGAGTTGATTAGAACAACAAATTTTGTTTCCTCATCTTCATTGGATTTTTCTTCAATGAAGTCTTCAATACTAACATTTTTATAGATAGGCATTATAACCTTAATGGATTCCAACAGTTTCAAATGGTCTTATTAGGACATTAATAAGCATAATGTCCTAGTTTGCCACAAATGAAACAATGATCTACCTTAGCTTATCTTTTAAAGAATCGAACAAATCTTCATTGTTTTCTTCTTTTAAATGGCTTAGGATAACCATTATTGGAAAATTTTCATTTGTGGAACTTTCTGTAGGAGAATTTCTTGTGATTATACTTCTTTTTAGTATGACATTCACATTCCTTTTTATCCTTGCACTTGATCTTCGAATAAGCAGCAGAGGACCACCTTTGATCATGTTTTAGAAAAACGTTTGTTGATCACAAAGTTTATCAAGTGAAGATAAGGCAAGCTGATAGGTTTCTCTAAGGGATATTTCTCTCATATCTCTTCGTAGAGCTGCAATAGTTCTTTGGAATTTAGGTTGTAATTCTTCTAGAAGAGATGAGATGAATGTATAATGGAGATTGACATTATTAAAAACATTAAGAAGATAATATCTTTATGTCATACATTGAAAATGTTTATGTAAATCTCTTCTATGTAATGAACAAAACTTTATTTCAAAGTATTCTTACTTGATTTGTTTGTCAAAGAGCTAAAAATCTCTAATAAATTTTTTGTAGATGACTCTAAAAGGAATCCCTATAAAGATGACTTGAATATAATGGAGCCTATGATGGTCATCTAGACTTTGCCACCATTCTCGTAAAGTACTAGTAAAACGAGAAGTAAACTTGGACAAAATATCCCTTAAAGGATTATTCGGTTGAGTCAACCATGGAGAAATTCTCTCTATTTTTTAGGTGGAACATCATCAAAAGTAATCAAGAGTCCTAAGTAGGTCTAGTTGGTGGTATGTGTACTGGTAGTGGTGAGGGTCTGAACGGTTCAGTTCCTGTATATTCAACTTCACTAATATATGGTTCAACTTTAGTAGGTTAAGATGTTTTAGGTATAGTCATCATGACCTAAGCTAATTCAGATAAATCAACAAATTACTCTGATTCTTCAAAAGAATGTTCAGATATTTCAAAGGATTGTTCAAATATTTCAAAATCCTCATGGATGTGTTCTTCAAATTTTTCTGGAATAGATACTGGTGAAAGAGTTGCAATAAACTCTTATTGAGGAGCTTTATCTTTTTCAATGGATGGAGAATGTTGAGTTTTAGGTGGTGAAGAAGGTTGAGTTTTAATCTGCAAAGATTTTTTCAATGGATCAGCATGTTTGGTATACAAAGGTGAAGGATCATATGTTTTGTCAATTTTGGGCTTCACAGGTAGGGTAGGTTTAGGTTTGGTGTTAGGATGAATAAATTGATTAATTAAAGGATAGTTCATTTTAAACACTTTTTTACAATCAACGGTTTCAGCATTGGATGGAGATGAATAGATTGGTTGGAAAACTGGAAAAGTTGTGGGATAAGCTCCATAAATGATTTTAAATTGATATGTTTGTATGATTGCTTCCATTCTTTGAAGTATTTCTTTCATTCTTCAAAGTTTTTGTTCTTTGTTTGTGAAATTAGGTCCAAAATACTACGTTTCAATATATCTTTTAAGAATAGTATCGTGTCATCTAATCTTTCAAAGATGCGTACAATTTTTAGATTTGAGAAGAGACTATTTCTGCCCTTTTTTAGCAAACTAAATATGTTGGTTAAGCCCATCAAGTTTAGTATCGATGCAACAAAGAACTTTGTACAAGGGTAACATGAGAGGTAGAACGAATATAAAGGTTAAAGATAATCCTATTAGGATCATTTGTACATCTCTTCAAGGAAGGAAATTCATCGTTATATGGTCTCATCATCGTACAAAGAATCAATGTTGGACTTGTAAACGAAATGGGAGAAATAACAAGTAGAGGTTTGTTGGGAATCAGTTTTTAATGGAACAAATGTTCCTTTCCAACAATTTTGAGTAGCTCATGAATAGTCTGTAAGTGGATAAGTCGACTTGTTCAAGGTCGGTACTGTTTATTTTTGCCCTAAAGGCAATCCCCTTTAGCGCGTTTTATTCAAAGTCGTGTGCAGACTTTATGAATAAATAAAAAAAAGGCATTATTCATTAATTTGATATTCATAAACATTGTTTATGAATTGATTTGATCTTTAATCAAATTAATGAAGTCCATGATATATGACATAGCATGAAGGAAATTATGATGTGATCATACTACCGAGATTCCTATCATGTGCAATTATGTCAAGATATCTAAATTCTCCTAGTCATAGGATTAATGAGCTGGACATCATTAATCCGGATAGACTAGCACATGTCATATTCCTTGATTGGATCAGCGGTGGATCTCGAAGCTGTAAATATGAGATATTTAGAATTGACATGTGGATGCTTACTAGCGGTAGTAAGTTCATTGGATGACCGCCATGAGATCATCACATGGATATCTTATCTAAGTGTCGGTGATAATCTCATCATAGCAATGGTGCAAGTATCCTTAGACTTGAGGTACTCGAGGATATCTTGAATCTTGATCACGTGCTTTGACTCTATTCCTTGTTGCCTTCGAGGTAACTCATAGGGTGGTGCTTGGGTGCGACTTGAGGTATTCAAGATAATTGAGTAGCCAATAAAGGATTCACCACTTACGGATTAGCGGAAGAGATACCCATGGCCTCTTGTGGGATCATTACTAAGGTTTGGCAAGCATGTATGTCATGAAGAGTGTCTTCATTGACATATAGAGTAATGAGTCCGGGGCGAGAACCGATATCACTGGGCTAGACTCGATCTAGTGAGAGTTGACACTTTGACCATACTCATAACCAAGTGGGGTATAGGATGGTGAAAGGACGAATTGCACGGTAATTGTCATGGAAGGGTTCGTGATCGGTTCGTGATGAATACATCAAACCGATTACTTTCCGGTCAATTGGGGTCATGATGTGTTGCTAGACGCCGCTCATGACTTGCTCAGATTAATTGTTAATCTAAGTGGCCAACATAACCGGAACCTAAAGGGTCACACGATAAGAGTGATTCGAGAATCAGTAAAATAGTATTGGACGAGTTCCAATTATGGAAGCAATCGGATTAAATGGATCCCGATGAGATCGAGATATGTCGATGAGATCGCGACATCGATATTCTTTGAGACAGTCTCCGGTGATTTTTCCCATACCGGGGCCCGGCAGGCCGGTAAGACCGACCCCAGTGTGACTGGACCACTTCAGCATTAATATATATATATCTTATTAATTAATTAAAGTATTGATTAATTAATAAATGTATATATATGTGCTACGTGGGATGGGAGAAGAAGATGGAAGAAACTTCCATTGTGATGCTTAGTCATCAAATGAAATAAATGACTAAAAGACAAAGGAAATGAAGGTGAATAGAGATGCTCGTTTGTGATGGAGTGAGAGCATACGATGCTCATCTTTTTCTTCATCTTTGAGAAAGGTTTATGGAGAAAGGGTTGAGAGATGATGATCGTGGGTTTGAGAAAGGGGTTTGAGAAATCCTTAGCTTCATCTCTACATCATCTTCTCCAAGGCTCCTTCATCTTCTCCAACTTCTTTACCTCTCCTCTTCATCGTGATTCCAAGCTCTCCATAGAACAAAGGTAAGGTCTAGCAGCGTTTAATTTGTTCTAGCTATTCCCGGGTCAAAGGGGTTTGTCCCGGTTAGGTTTTCTGATCTCTACGTGGATCACCTTTAGAGATAGTCTCTTTTGGCTATTTAGGTTGATGTCTTCATACCGACACCTGGATCTTGGGTTTCGGGAAAGTCCCAGGAACAAAAATTTTTGTTTTCCGCTGCCGGTACATGTGATGTACCTCCCGGGATTTTCCTACAGTGGTATCAGAGCGTCTGGTATCGTGTATGCAGCTATAACCTAAGCGAGATCAGAAACCTTAATGGAATTTTCTGTTAATGCATGCTATCTGTTCAGATTTCGAATTTATATTGTGATATGTTTTTCGAAATTTTTCTGCCCAGGATTGTTCATAACATGTTAGAGAATATGTTTATGAATTTTCAGAATTTATTAATTTGATTTGATATAGTTTTGCTAATTAATTCCCTAAGGTTACAGATGCTGTTTTGTGAAACGATTCTGGAACAGGCATGAGTATAAAATCGAGAATAAATTCTAGAAAAATGGTTTTTCGGATTTTCCTTCACCTACATGTCTCTAAGATGTTGGTGAATTTCTGTGAGAATATAAATTGGATTTCAAGGTGATTGGATATTTATTCACGAATTTATTCTATGCTGTTGGGAATTGCTGTGCTGATGAACACAGATTTTGAATTGGTTTTGTTATTTAGGTTGACTGAGTTTTTGATGGCCTAAAATCCTGAAAAACTTCATGTAGCATTTTCTGAACATGTAATAACCTATGCAATTTTCTCAGAATTTATTGAAATTGTTTCATTGATCATTTTGAGCAATGTACAGAACTGGACAGTTTTGTGAAAATTGTTGGGACTGTTTTGCTTGGCTTGATTGAGTGTGCTTTTTCAGTTCCAATGCCTTGCACCATTTTTAATGTGATTAAAAATGTGTTATTTTGATGTAGTATGATTTCCAAACTGAATTGCTTGAAGTTGTTTATCCTAGAATTTTCGGATGCCTAATTGATCACATTAGCGTCTCGTTAGTATATTGCATTATCTTGTTTGTTTTGACCGTCATATTTTTTATGGCATGTGCTGAAGTAAATTTGATAATGTATGTGCTAGCTAGAGATGCTTAGGATGATAATTTGGGTGTTCCTAAATTGTTTGAAATTAATGAGTTTTGACTCATTTCAAGCTTTTCATATAGTTTGACTATTTAAGGCTTTCATGGTTCAATGAATTGTTCATTGATACATCAAATTTATCGATATTACCTTAGGTATCTAGGTGTTGTGAATTGGAATTGCATGGATTGAGGAATTAGCGATTAGAGATTATAGCAAATTACATTGGACAAGTCGACTTATTTGGAGTATAAAGGCGACTTGTTCAATCTATCACATAAGTCGACTTGCAAATGTACAAGGCGACTTGTGCATGGGCGTAGGCATAAGGCGACTTGTACCAGGATACAAGGCGACTTGTGCGTAGGCAGGAACATAAGGCGACTTGCAGTGTACAAGTCGACTTGTGTGTGGGCAGCAGCATAAGGCGACTTGCATTCCTATGTAAGTCGACTTGTGGCATGCTCAGGTTGGATGATGGATGATTATAAGGATTGATTCAATATGATTGATGAAACCTAAATCATTCCATATAGTCCTAAGCTTGGAGTCTGAAGTTTCGAAATCCCTCCTCGACATATGAAAACTAACGCCTTCTATTAATATGGTAAGAACCAGAGTTCTTATAAGGCTGGGTTGTTGGGCAAACCCAAGCTCACTCTATACAGATATGTTCGAACCATGAAAATAAGATTTTCGGATTAATGGGTCGGTTTTCACTGGAAGCGTTGGTTTGTTGAGCAAACTCAAGGTCAACGTGGACTGAGGCGAAATTGGGTAGCAAACATCGGATGTATGCGCATCAAAGAGTTGATAACCCAATGAAGTGCACACATCAACAAGTTGATAGCACTGATCGATAGTTGTGTCTAAGATGTAATTGGTATATCTGATACCTCCCGAGACTTAAGGTGGCTTGTTGGGCAAACCCAAGGTCATTCTCAAAGTCGGTTATCGATGATGCAATTGGTATGACCGATACCTACCGATTGACCTAAGTTGTGGCTTGTTGGGCAAACCCAAGGTCACTCTTAGCAATGTCGGATATCGACCCACTAGGACATTATGTCATATTGTTTCTCTGGATTCGTAAAGAGGGTTATGGATTCTAGGAAACTAGTGGGAGCCATATGCATGTCATGCAAGTCCTTATGATCATGCAGGCATTTCTATTCTATCGTTCCTTCTCTCTATCGCGTTTAGGTTGATTGAAGAAGTTTTTCAGTGTGAATTTTTTCTCTCTATTTTGGACCGAATTTTCTTGATCGGCTGAGGAATCTGAGAATTGTTCTCGGATCGAGGAACCGGATCGTCTAGATGTTCCACCTCCAGATGCACCTGCTGTCGATGCTTCTGATGAGGATCAGAAGGCATATCGTAAGCATCTAATGGACGGGGACATGGCTACTTGCCTCGATGTCACCAGAGCTGCAGGAGCAGCACGAGTCCATGGATGCTCACTCAATAGTATTTCATCTTATGGAGCTGTTTGATGAGCAAGCTCGGTCTGAAAGGTTCAAGACCTTAAGGCTTCTCTTCACCACAAAGATGGCTCCAGGGACAACTGCTGTGCAGTATGCCCTGAAGATGAATGGCTATATTGAGAGATTGGCCGTCTTAGGTTTTGTAATGGATTATGAGTTAAGTAGAGACTTAATTCTGGTTGGATTGTCTGACGGTTATTCACAGTTTGTGATACATGAACCAAATATCCACAACAATTCCTGAGCTGATCAATCTGTTCAAGACAGCTGAGCAGGCTATCAAGGAAAATAGCAAGCAAGTGCTAGTGGTGGATGCTTCTTCTTCTAGTTCAAAGAAGAAAAAGACCAAGAAACTAAAGGGAAGTGCCATCAAGAAGAAAACCAAAGAAACTGCCCCAAAAGGATTTTGCTTTCATTGTGGCAAGACTGGCCACTAGAGGCGAAACTGTAAAGTCTATCTGGAGTTCCTGAAGCAGAAGAAGGCATCAGATGCCTCTACTCCTTCAAATATGTTTGTCATTGAAGTTAATACTGTTTCTGATCAAAACATATGGGTATTTGATACCGGTTGTGGCTCATACATATGAAATGATATGCAGGGCCTCGGGGACGATGAGATGACTCATAAAGGAGAACTAGACCTTCGTGTAGGTAATGCAGCAAGAGTTGCTACATTAGCCGTAGACACTTATGTCTTGTCACTCCCTAGTGGGCTTGTATTCAAATTGGATGATTGTCATTTTGTACCTGTTTTAACAAAGAACATATTGTCTATTTCTTGTTTCAATAGAGCTGGTTTCCATTGGACTTTTAGTAGCAATGGTTGTTCTATTAGTTCGAATGGAATGCTCTATGCTACTGGTATATTATGCAATGGAATTGACATATTAGATATGTCATATCCAGTTCTGAATGTCAATGACGCGAAAAGACATAATCGAGATAATTTAAAATCAACTTACTTATGGCATTGTCGGCTTGGCCATATAAATGAGACACGCATCGCTAAGCTCCATAAGAATGGCAGTTTAGGGTCATTTGATTATGAATCATATGACACATGCAAATCTTGTTTATTAGGCAAGATGACCAAGTTATCCTTTAAGGGAAAGGAAAACGAGTGAATGGAATATTAGACCTGATACATTTGGATGTATGTGGTCCGATGTCCATCCATGCCAGAAGTGGTTGTCTTTACTTCATTACTTTTATCGGTGATTATTCACGATATGGGTACTGTATCGATGAGATACAAATCTGAAGCGTTTGAAAAGTTCAAATAATTCAGAAATGAAGTAGAAAACTAACTTGGTAAAAGTATGAATACATTACGATCTGATCGTGGTGGAAATTGCTTAGACCAACAGTTTTGGATTATCTCAGAGATAATCGAATTTTATCTCAGTACACTCCACCTTGCACGCCGCAGCACAATGGTGTGGCTGAAAGGAGATATCGAACCTTGTTAGACATGGTGCGATTAATGATAGGTTTTGCACAGTTTTTGGGGTATGCGCTCGAGACAGCTGTTTACTTGTTAAACAGAGTTCCATTAAAGACAGTTGATGTTACTCCATATGAGATGTGGATTAACTAAAAGCCCTATCTTTCTCAGCTGAAAGTTTGGGGTTGTCTGCTTATGTGAAAGCGGACACGATTAGCTTAACGATGCAAAATCTGACAAGTGTTTGTTCGTAGGATATCGTGGGATATCAATTCTACCTTGTTGAGGAACAAAAGTTGTTTGTTTTAAAGCATGCTGTTTTCTTAGAGAAAGAGTTTCTTTTACAAGAGGACAGTGGGAGCAAAGTTGAACTTGAGGAAGTTCAAGATGCTCGAACAAACGCAGATCAATCGCTGAACTCGCAATCTGTAACTCATATAGATGAGGTAACAGTTCAACCTTCTATTACACAAGAATTTCAGAGGTCATGAGGATACGCCTGCTGTTCTCGAGAGATATGAATTTCGTAAGTGAACAGAATGACGTATTGCTCATATGAGATGACGCGCTTACTACCTATGAGCAGTTACGAAAAGTTCGAGTCGGAACATGACTTTGTGCCATGAAATCAAATGGATTCCATGTATGAAAACCAAGTATGGACTTTGGTTGTTACTCTGAAGGATAAAACCCAAGGTGCAAAGGAGTTTTCGAAGAAAACCAACATGGATGGTAATTTGATTACCTATAAAGCAATGCTTCGGTTAAAGGATTTAAATCACGCATAAAGAGTTGACTATGACGAGACCTTCAGCCCCGTAGCAATGCTTAAATCCATTAGGATACTCCTAGCCATTGCCACTCATTATGATTATGAGATATGGCAAATGGATGTGAGGACTGCTTTCCTGAGAGGAAATCTACCCGAGGATGTGTATGACACAACCTGAGGGCTTCACTTCCATCGATGGCGAAAGGTATGCAAGCTTCAGAAATCCATGTTTGGATTGAAGCAAGCATCCAGGAGTTGGATTATCCATTTTGATGAGTCAATCAAAGAGTTTGATTTCTCACAAAATTCGGATGATCATTGTGTGTATAAGAAGGTTAATGGGACTGCAATCGTATTCCTTTTGTTGTATGTAGATGACATACTGTTACTAGGAAACGATGTCTCTATGCTGCAATCAGTTAAAATTTGGTTGTCCAATCAATTTGTGATGAAAGACCTTGGTGAAGCAACTTATATCCTAGGGATATAGATTTATAGAGATAAATCAAAAGGTTGCTTGGTCTTTCACAATCATCGTACATAGATGAGATGCTAAAGAGGTTTAGCATGGAACAATGCTATGTACGAGGCCCGATGTATCGTATGCTCTAAGTGTTACGAGCAGATACCAATCGGATCCTGGTGAGGGTCATCGGGTGGTGTCAAGAATATCCTCAAGTACTTGCGAAGCACTAAGGATGTTTTCTTGATCTATGGAGATGGAAATCTCCAGTGAACGGGCATTGGATGCTAGTATTTAATCGATAAGGATGATTTCGAATCACAATCGGGTTATATACATTCACACTGAATAGCGTGGCGGTCGGTTGAAAAGTTCAAACAAGAGAGGCTGCTGATTCATCAACCGAGGCAGAGTACATTGCCGCATGAGATGCAAAGGAAGCGGTTTGGATCAAGAAGTTCGTTCTTGAACTTGATCGGTCCCTACCGTGATGGGCCCATAGGATTGTATTGTGATACAATGGAGCTAGTCTTGCGCAGCAAAGGAACCAAGGTCTTATCGACGATCCGAACTCGTGATTACCGATTCGGAGATCATTAGTCGAGATGATATCGATAGAGAGAATTCCACAGAGCAAAGTGTTGTTGTTCGTTGACAAAGCCATTGTCACGGAGAATTGTGATTCTCATGGACTCGCTTATGGTATTAGATACTAAGGCGATTGGCTTTAGGTCAGTGGGAGATTTTAAGTGGATAAGTCGACTTGTTCAAGGTCAGATTGTTTATTTTTGCCCTAAAGGCAATCCCTTTAGCGCTTTTATTCAAAGTCGTATGCGGACTTTATGAATAAATAAAGAAAAGGCATTATTCATTAATTTGATATTCATAAACATTGTTTATGAATTGATTTGATCTTTAATCAAATTAATGAAGTCCATGATATATGACATAGCATGAAGGAAATTATGATGTGATCATACTACCGAGATTCCTATCATGTGCAATTATGTCAATATCTAAATTCTCCTAGTCATAGAATTAATGAGATGGACATCATTAATCCGGATAGACTAGCACATGTCATATTCCTTGATTGGATCAAGCGGTGGATCTCGTAAAACCGTAAATATGAGATATTTAGAATTGACATGTGGATGCTTACTAGCGGTAGTAAGTTCATTGGATGACGCCATGAGATCATCACATGGATATCTTATTTAAGTGTCAGTGATAATCTCATCATAGCAATGGTGCAAGTATCCTTAGACTTGAGGTACTCAAGGATATCTTGGATACTGATCTTGTGCTTTGACTCCATTCCTTGTTGCCTTCCAGAGGTAACTTATAGGGTGGTGCTTGGAGTGCAGCTTGAGGTATTGAAGATAATTGAGTAGCCAATAAAGGATTCACCACTTCGGATTAGCGAAGAGATACCCATAGCCTCTTGTCGGGATCATTACTAAGGTGGCGGCATGTATGTCATGAAGAGTGTCTTCATTGACATATAGAGTAATGAGTCCCGTGACGAGAACCGATATCACTGGGCTAGACTCGGTCTAGTGAGAGTTGACACTTTGACCATACTCATAACCAAGTGGGGTATAGGATGGTGAAAGGACGAATTGCACAGTAATTGTCATGGAAGGGTTCGTGATCCGGTTCGTGATGAATACATCAAACCGATTACTTTTTGGTCAATTGGGGTCATGATGTGTTGCTAGACGCGCTCATGACTTGCTCAGATTAATTGTTAATCTAAGTGGCCAACATAACCGGAACCTAAAGGTCACACGATAAGGGTGATTCAGAGAATCTGTAAAATAGTATTGGACAGAGTTCCAATTATGGAGAGCAATCGGATTAAATGGATCCCGATGAGATCGAGATATGTCCCGATGAGATCGCGACATCGATATTGCTGAGACAGGTCTCCGGTGATTTTTCCATACGGGGTCGGCGGCAGCAGTAGGACCAATTCCTGACAGGATGGACCACTTCAGCATTAATATATATATATATCTTATTAATTAATTAAAGTATTAATTAATTAATAAATGTATATATATGTGCTACGTGGGATGGGAGAAGAAGATGGAAGAAACTTCCATTGTGATGCTTAGTCATCAAATGAAATAAATGACTAAAAGACAAAGGAAATGAAGGTGAATAGAGATGCTCGTTTGTGATGGAGTGAGAGCATACGATGCTCATCTTTTTCTTCATCTTTGAGAAAGGTTTATGGAGAAAGGGTTGAGAGATGATGATCGTGGGTTTAAGAAAGGGGTTTGAGAAATCCTTAGCTTCATCTCTACATCATCTTCTCCAAGGCTCCTTCATCTTCTCCAACTTCTTTACCTCTCCTCTTCATCGTGATTCCAAGCTCTCCATAGAACAAAGGTAAGGTCTAGCACCCTTTAATTTGTTCTAGCTATTCCCGGGTCAAAGGGGTTTGTCCCGGTTAGGTTTTCTGATCTCTGCGTGGATCACCTTTAGAGATAGTCTCTTTTGGCTATTTAGGTTGATGTCTTCATACCGACACCTGGATCCTGGGTTTCGGGAAAGTCCCGGGAACAAAAAATTTTGTTTTCCGCTGCCGGTACATGTGATGTACCTCCCGGGATTTTCCTACATAGTCTACATCCTATTTGAAAAGTCCTCAATGATGGCAAATATACACAGGTTGTCCACTAGATTTAACATAATGGATTTGAGGTCCAACTTTGCCTTCTTTGTGTGATAACACTAGTTGAAGCATTAAAATAGGTCCAAATGTGCTTGAGGATCTAGGTCGGTCTTCATTGGGCCTGTTATAGATATATTTAACAAATCCATCACTTAATGTCCTAAGAATAGGACAAGGAGTTGTGTGGAAAAAATGCTTGTGATGAGCATAGAACACCTTCTAGTATTTAATGATCCATTCTATTAACATCAATTTTTTAAGTTCCATTGGTGGCAGTTGATGTGGAATTTGAATGATAGTAGTTTGATCATGATCTTGATCTGCTACCATATAAGGGCATCAGAAGTGAAATTTGGAAAACTAAGATCTACAACATAGTTTTGTAAGTGATATATCATTTGGTGCTGCAAATTAACCATAATTATTGCAAAGTCCTACTCTATGCCAGTGACCTAGATTTTGACTTGGAGTCGTTCTAACAAGATAGGATAATTCAATCTAATATTGAAATTAGGAGTTATATGAAAATGATATTTTCATTGTTAAGAGTTGTTAACAAAGTATCAATCAATATATTTTGGTAAGTAATGTAGGCAGTGTCAAGAAGAGAGATCCTATTAGTGGCTGGAATTCCTTTTCGTCCATAAAGAGTAAGAATAAGTTTGATGGCTCCAACATGGAAATGGGTATGATTTTGTTCTCTCCAAAAAGATATGAGTATCTTTGGAAGTATCTTTGGAATCTCTAATTTGACATATTGTTCTATTTTTATGGATTTTGAACTTTGAATGATCTCTTTTACTTTCGGATGAATTGTAGTAAGGATGGTTCGAATACTTCTGGTCTAAGAATGATTGCGAGAATATATACTGTAGGGGCTTAATAGAGGAAAAGAACTATCATGAATATGACTTTTCTCAGGAATATAGGTAATTTCTACAAGATTGACTATTTTATTAGAAAGAGTACATTTGAAATTAGAAGGAAGAATTGCTATTAAAAGAGTTGTAGAGAGATGAACAAGCTCATTAAAGGTATATTTGGTTGGACGTAAAGTTTTTAATAGAATAGAATGAAATGGTTTATAATGAAATAGAACGTAAATGGATGTAATATTAGAAAATTATTATTTGGGAGGGATAGAAAGATTCATAATGTAATATAGCGAAATGTTGTTTGAATGAAAGGTTTATAATGTAATATAATGTAAAGTCATTTATTATTTTACATTCTATCATAAACCCTCAAAATCGAAAGTTTTTCATTTTACTATTTAAGATGGAATGGGATGTAATATGAAATCATCCTCTTCCATTCCATTATAAAACCTCATCTCAAACGATAGAATAATATTACATTCGATTTTATTTCATTATAAAACTCTTAACCAAACACAGCCTAAGTAAAAAGTCACTCATGGCATATGAAAAGATATCCTTATTTACTTTCTCATTATTTAGCTAGCTTTATTTTGCAAAAAATTTTGGTTTTAAAAAAATTATTAGTAATTTTATACGTATAAAAAAAATTTTATTTTTTATTTTTTATTCACTACGTTCCAATTTTATCTTCTTTAAACTTTCAATTTCTAGTTACCAACTACACATTCAGTTTTACATTTGTACCTCTGCTCCTCCTCCAATTGGTTATTAAGTATATATACTAAGAGCGATCGGATGGACGACCACGCAATCCATCCCAGTCGTCCATTTAATCTAACGGCTTACATTCTCTTTCTTCTGTTTATTGAAATATACACGCAATCTTTCTTATACACGCAATCTTCTGACCTAAATATTTTGTCATTTTGTCTAGATATGCACGCAATCTTCTGAGCCAGTTTGTCACGCGGCCGCGCTTATGATGACTATTTAAAGAGCGAAGAGCGAAAATAGATCTCTGTCTTTGTTTTTCCTCTCCGCCATTGCTTTCCTGTGCTTTTTCCATTCTAGTGTGGTTGTCGAATGTTGTTGTTGGTGTCGAGACAATCTAGCATGTGACGCCTAGCATAAGGTTGGCCGCGCTTGTGACTATTTAAAGAGCGAAAATAGACCGCCATTGCTTTCCTGTGTTTTTTCCATTCTAGCTGTGGTTGTTGTAGCTGTTGTTGATGTATCGTCTCTGTTTGCAGTTGTTCTTTACTTGTAAATCTTCTTAAAGTTTTTTTTGTTTTGTTGTGTACAGATGAGGAGATTTATCATAAATTACAAAGCTGCTACTTCACCACCGGCATCCTCTTTCTCATCTACTTTAATCTGAGCTAGCACGTTAACCTAGCATAAGGTTGTTCAATTACTGAGTTTCGTTGTTGTTGCCGTTGACTGTTGTTGCTGTCCACTGTTGTTGTTCGTCTACAACAGACTTGGATATGACGAGATTTATCATGTTGTCATGTTGCCATGGGTAAGACAGATGGCTCGAATACAGAAGATGTTGTAACCGCATCGTCTGTAAATCTTCTTAAAGCTTTTTTTGTTTTGTTGTGTACAGATGAGGAGATTTATCATAAATTGCAAAGCTGCTACTTCACCACTGGCATCCTCTTTCTCATCTACTTTAACTGAAAGTTAGCACGTTAACCTAGCATAAGGTTGTTCAGTTACTGCACGTCGGATCTTGTTATCTCATCGTCTCGGTTTGCAGATGCTTTTTTTGTTTTGGTGTGTACAGATGTTTCCCCACTTTCGTTGTTGTTGCCGTTGACTGTTGTTGCTGTCCACTGTTGTTGTTCGGCTACAACAGACTTGGATATGACGAGATGTATCATGTTGCCATGGGTAAGACAGATGGCTCGAATCCAAAAGATGTAGTCGAGACTTCTGAAAAAGAGTGCGTCAAACAAAGAAGGCCTAGTGGAGAGTTGGATATAAGGAGATTTGTGATAAATTGTTAAGCTGCTACAGCAGATTTATCATGAATTTCAAAGCTGCTACTTCATCATCGACATCCTCTTTCCTTGTACATCTCTTTTTATCATGTCAGAAAGGAACTCCTCTGCCAAAACAGAGGTTCATCTACTTTAATGTGAAATAGGATGCCTGGAACAAAGAAGGCGTAGTGGAGACTTGGATATGAGTACATTCATCGTTAGTCTATGTTGATATAGCAGCTACTTGCGATGCAATAGGAAGATTGTTAATATGTTCACCAAGATTTTCTTGTAGTCATAAAGTTTTAGAAGACGTATTGCAGACATGAATAATATAGTAACTGCACATTTCGCTTCGTGCTATTTTTCAACAATGTGATATATCGCTTTGTAAAGTTTTATGTTTTTTACTTTCGCTCGCTTCTTAATTCGAAGGTGATTTGTTTTCGCCTGTTTTTCCATCGTCTGCTTTTCCTGCCATTTCAAGAATTGTGATATTAGATAACATAATAAGGTAACTGCACATATCGCTTCGTTCTAATTGAAAAGATAGACGAGGAAGAGAAAATGCATTTGAGTAGGCAAAGTAGACGAAGTTAAAATAGATGGAGTTGAAAAAGTTAACCAACTTATCAATATAGACGGAGATGAAAAGTATCATGTTGCCATTTGAAGAATTGTAATATTAGATACCATAATATGGTAATCTAGACATATCGCCGTGCTAAAATAGTTGACCAAGTTATCAATATAGGCGGAGTTCAAAAGTAGACGAAGTTAACAATACATGTGGAGAATACAAAGGTTAGAGCGAAGACATAAAGATGCAGAAAAGCGGACGTCTGAACAAAAGCAGACGAAGCCCAAAAATGCATTTAATCGTAAAGGCGACGCAAGTTCAATTTCCTTGTGATTTGTTTTCACTGCTTTTCCATCGTCGCTTTTCTGTCATTTCAAAGCAGAGGTTCATCTACTTTAATGTGAAATAGGATGCCGGAACAAAGAAGGCGTAGTGGAGACTTGGATATGAGTACATTCATCGTTAGTCTATGTTGATATAGCAGATTACTTGTGATGCAATAGGAAGATTGTTAATGTGTTCACCAAGATTTTCTTGTAGTCATTAAGTTTTAGAAGACGTATTGCAGATATGAATAATATAGTAACTGCACATTTCGCTTCGTGCTATTTTTCAAGAATGTGATATATCGCTTTGTAAAGTTTTATGTTTTTTACTTTCGTTCGCTTCTTAATTCGGAGGTGATTTGCTTTCGCCTGTTTTTCCATCGTCTGCTTTTCCTGCCATTTCAAGAATTGTAATATTAGATAACATAATAAGGTAACTGCACATATCGCTTCGTTCTAATTGAAAAGACAGACGAGGAAGAGAAAAACAGACGGAGTAGGCAAAGTAGACGAAGTTAAAAATAGATGGAGTTGAAAAAGTTAACCAACTTATCAATATAGACGGAGATGAAAAAGTCTCATGTTGCCATTTGAAGAATTGTAATATTAGATAGCATAATATGGTAACTGTACATATCGCTTCGTGCTAAAATAGTTGACCAAGTTATCAATATAGACGGAGTTCAAAAAGTAGACGAAGTTAACAATACGCAGGGAGAATACAAAGGTCGAGCGAAGACATAAAGATGCATTTAAAAGCGGACGTCTGAACAAAAATGACGAAGCCTAAAAGGCATTTAATCGAAAGGCGACGCAAGTTCAATTTCCTTGTGACAGAAGTGGCGAGCTGTGACGCACTACATCAAAGTTCAACATGGTTAAATATATCATAAAATCAAAACGAAAGCCTAATATTTTTAGGACAATAAATTCATTTTTAGGTGAACTTGAAAAGCAGACGAAGAGTGAAGAGTCAAGTCAACGATTATTTATGCTTTTGCATTCTCCGTCTGTTTTCTACTTAAATCATATTGTACGACGCGTCTCAAAAAGTAGCGAAGTTAACAATACACGGAGAATACAAAGGTTAGACGAAGACATAAAGATGCATTTAAAAGCGGACGATCGAACAAAAATGAGGCGAAGCCTAAAAGGCATTTAATCGGAAAGGCAAACGGAAGTTCAATTTCCTTGTGACAGAAGTGACGAGCTGTGACGAACTACATCAAAGCTCAACATGGTTAAATATATTATCAAATCAAAACGAAAGCCTAATATTTTTAGGACAATAAATTCATATTTAGGTGAACTTGAAAAGCAGACGAAGTGTCAAGAGTCGAAGTCAACGTATTATTTATCCTTTTGCATTTCTCCGTCTGGTTTTCTACTTCGCCTCATATTTATTGTACCCTGCTTTTTCTTCGTCTGTTATTCATTAAAATCATATATCTCAAGTCATTTTGACTTAATATGTTTTTCAATAGTTTCCGTGTGTTTTTCTTCTTTTCATCATTATTTCGTTTTGACTTAACAATGTCGTCCTTTTTAAGTGCACAGATTTTCTCTGTCACATAGATTGAGTTTTCAATTAATAGGTGCAATCTTCTAGGCGCTATAATAATCTCAAACACTGCCAATAACGTATTGCAGAAGTAGACCAGAGCAGAGATTGACGTTTCAATTCATACATTAACGTATTGCGAACTAACCAAACATGAGGATCTGCAAAGAGAAGAAGAGGACCGTAAGTAGATTGACGTTTCAATTCATACATGATAGATTTCACCGCTACTCCGACAGTTGACCTTCTACAATTATTTTTCTTCTTTGGAAATTAGTGCGATTGCTTCCCTTGACTCTTCTTGCTGACAGGATGACCTTCTACAATCATTTTCTGTTTTTCGCAAGAAGAAGATGACCAGAACAGAGATTGCTTGAATCTTGAAAGAACCGCTTATTCAATTGAGTTTTGTGACTAACTCAAAATGATTCTTAATTCACGCGTGGTTTGCTTCGTGTACTTTTGCAGAACTTACGTCTCCTTTTGCTTTCGTCTCCTTTTGTTTTCGTCTGGTTTTGCTTCTATCGTTTGAATTCATAGGTGAGAGCCACATAATTTTTTACCAAACCAGAGCAGAGGTCGACGTTTCAATTCATAGGTGATAGATTTCGACGCTACTCCCGACAGATTGACCTTCCGCAATTATTTTCTTCTTTGGAAATTAGTGTCATTGCTTCCATTTCTCGCTCTTCCGACAGTTGACCTTCTACAATCATTTTGCTTTTCGCAAGAAGAAGATGACTAGAACTACTTTGGTATCCTGCTACTCTGATGTGTTTACCTTCTACAATTATTTTCTCTTCTTTTTCCATTTGCTTTTCAACTTCCGTCTTGTTTTCATCCTCTCCTTTTTCATCATTGTTTGTACTTCATCAAAATCAACGCTGCGAATAGCGTATTACAGAAGTAAACAGGAGGAACAGATATTGACATTTTCATTTATAGGTGAGAGCGACATAATTTTTTACCAAACCAGAGCAGAGGTCGACGTTTCAATTCATAGGTGATAGATTTCGACCGCTACTCCGATGAGTTGACTTTACGCAATTATTTTCTTCTTTGGAAATTAGTGTCATTGCTTCCATTTACTCTTCTTCCTCACAGTTGAGCTTCTACAATCATTTTCTGCTTTTCGCAAGAAAAAGATGACTAAAACCGCCAGATCCTTTCCATCGTCTGTTTTGACTCCGCCTACTGCATTTAAAAGCGATTTATACTGAACAAAAGCGATTTAAGCACAAAAGCATTTAATCACAAAGTTTTTGTAAAAGAAAGCTCAAATGTTTCCCATTTCTTGCATTAAGTCATGCAATTCTAATGTGTTTTCGAAACGCACGGTTCGTTGAAACACAAGATCAATGGGTGCATATCTTCGTTAAACCATTAAGTGAAGAAGGGTTCAGGAAATCGACGTAAATCGAACATGGTTAAATATATCATAAAATCAAAACCGAAGGCTAATATTTTTCGACAATTAATTCATATTTAGGTGAACTTGAAAAGCGCACGAAGCGCGAAGAGTCAAGTCAACGATTATTTATGCTTTTGCATTCTGCGTCTATTTTTCTACTTCGTCATTTTTTGTACTTCGCTTGTTTTTCATCGCTTGTTATTCATTAAAATCATAAAACTCAAGTCATTTTGACTTAATATCCTTTTCAATAGGTTCCGTGTTTTTTTCATCATTATTTCGCTTTGACTTAACAATCTCGTCCTTTTAAGTGCATGATTTATTCGTCGCGTAGATTGAGTTTTCAATTAGTAGATCGTAATGTAGATTGACGTTTCAATTCATACGTTAACGTATTGCGTAACTAACCAAACATGAGGATCGCAACTTGCGTCTACTTTTGCTTCTATCTCGCTTTTCAACTTTGTGCGCTTTTCAACTTGCGTCTTGTTTTCATCCTCTCCTTTTCATCATTGTTTGTACTTCATCAAAATCAACACCGCCAATAGCGTATTGCGTAAGTAAACACCGTAACACGATTGACGCCTTAACTCTTCTTCCTCACAGTTGACCTTCTACAATCATTTCGCTTTCTTCGAAATTGTCTTCGACATCTTCCTCTCTCATACCGACTTGACGTATCCATCCGCCTTCCTAGAGAGGGTCTCACCAATCGACGGACAATCGGTCACCTTCTTTATTAACTCCTTAGTCACAACAACGGATAGACCATCTATCGATGATACTAGAGTGTTGTCTACTAACCGATGACGAGGAAGAGAAAATGCAGACGGAATAGGCAAAGTAGACGGTTAAAAATAGATGGAGTTGAAAAGTTAACCAACTTATCAATATAGACGGAGATGAAAAGTCTCATGTTGCCATTTGAAGAATTGTAATATTAGATAGCATAATATGGTAACTGTACATATCGCTTCATGCTAAAATAGTTGACCAAGTTATCAATATAGACGGAGTTCAAAAAGTAGACGAAGTTAACAATACGCAGGGAGAATACAAAGGTCAGACGAAGACATAAAGATGCATTTAAAAGCTTGACGATCTTAACAAAAATGTACGAAGCCTAAAAGCGCATTTAATCAAAAAGGCGACGAAGTTCAATTTCCTTGTGACTGAAGTGGCGAGCTGTGACGCACTACATCAAAGTTCAACATGGTTAAATATATCATAAAATCAAAACGAAAGCCTAATATTTTTAGGACAATAAATTCATTTTTAGGTGAACTTGAAAAGGCGAAGTGTGAAGAGTCGAAGTCAACGTATTATTTATGCTTTTGCATTCTCCGTCTGGTTTTCTACTTGCCTCATTATTGTACGACGTCTCAAAAGTAGCGAAGTTAACAATACACACGGAGAATACAAAGGTCGAGGCGAAGACATAAAAGCATTTAAAAGCGGACGATCTGAACAAAAAAAAGACGAAGCCTAAAAGGCATTTAATCGAAAAGCGCACGGAAGTTCAATTTCCTTTGGATGAAGTGACGAAATGTGACGAACTACATCAAAGCTCAACATGGTTAAATATATTATCAAATCAAAACGAAAGCCTAATATTTTAGGACAATAAATTCATATTTAGGTGAACTTGAAAAGGCGAAGTGTCAAGAGTCGAAGTCAACGATTATTTATCCTTTTGCATTCTCCGTCGGTTTTCTACTTAAATACATTATTATACTTCGTCTGTTTTTCTTAAATCATTATTCATTAAAATCATATATCTCAATTCATTTTGACTTAATATGTTTTTCAATAGTTTAGTGTGTTTTCTTCTTTTCATCATTATTTCGTTTGACTTAACAATGTCGTCCTTTTTAAGTGCATGATTTTCTCATCACGTAGATTGAGTTTTCAATTAATAGGTGCAATCTTCAGCGCTATAATAATCTCAAACACCGCCAATAGCGTATTGCGTAAGTAGACCGAGAGCGTAGATTGACATTTCAATTCATACGTTAACGTATTGCGAACTAACCAAACATGAGGATCGCAAAGAGAAGAAGAGAACCGTAAGTAGATTGACGTTTCAATTCATACATGATAGATTTCTCCGCTACTCCCGACAGTTGACCTTCTACAATTATTTTATCTTCTTTGAAAATTAGTGCGATTGCTTCCTTGACTCTTCTTCTGGCGATGGATGACCTTCTACAATCATTTTCTGATTTTCGCAAGAAGAAGATGACCAGAACAGAGATTGCTTGAATCTTGAAAGAACCGCTTATTCAATTGAGTTTTGTGACTAACTCAAAATGATTCTTAATTCACGCGTGGTTTGCTTCGTGTACTTTTGCAGAACTTACGTCTCCTTTTGCTTTCGTCTCCTTTTGCTTTCGTCTGGTTTTGCTTCTATCGTTTGAATTCATAGGTGAGAGCCACATAATTTTTACCAAACCAGAGCAGAGGTCGACGTTTCAATTCATAGGTGATAGATTTCGACCGCTACTCCGACGAGTTGACCTTCCGCAATTATTTTCTTCTTTGGAAATTAGTGTCATTGCTTCCATTTTATTCTTTCTTGACAGTTGACCTTCTACAATCATTTTACATTTTTCGCAAGAAGAAGATGACTAGAACTACTTTGGTATCCTCGCTACTCCCGATGTGTTTACCTTCTACAATTATTTTCTTCTTTTCCATTTGCTTTTCAACTTCCGTCGCCTTTCAACTTCCGTCTTGTTTTCATCCTCTCCTTTTTCATCATTGTTTGTACTTCATCAAAATCAACGCTGCGAATAGCGTATTGTAGAAGTAAACAGGAGGAACAGAGATTGACTTTTTCATTCATAGGTGAGAGCGACATAATTTTTTACCAAACCAGAGCAGAGGTCGACGTTTCAATTCATAGTGATAGATTTCGACTGCTACTCTGACAGTTGACTTTTCGCAATTATTTTCTTCTTTGGAAATTAGTGTCATTGCTTCCATTTACTCTTCTTCCTCACAGGTTGAGCTTCTACAATCATTTTCTGTTTTTCGCAAGAAAAGATGACTAAAACTGCTTTCGTATCCTTTCCATCGTCTGTTTTGACTCCGTCTGCATTTAAAAGCGATTTATCTGAACAAAAGCAGACGAAGCACAAAAAGGCATTTAATCACAAAGGTTTTGTAAAAAAAGCTCAAATGTTTCCCATTTCTTGCATTAAGTCATGCAATTCTAATGTGTTTTCAGCATGCGGTTCGTTGAAACACAAGATCAATGGGTGCACATCTTCGTTAAACCATTAAGTGAAGAAGGGTTCGTGGAAATCGACGAAATCGAACATGGTTAAATATATCATAAAATCAAAACCGAAGGCGAATATTTTTCGACAATTAATTCATATTTAGGTGAACTTGAAAAAAGCGAAGTCGGCGCGAAGAGTCAAGTCAACGTATTATTTATGCTTTTGCATTACGCCTGCTTTTCTACTACTTCTGCATTTTTGTACTTCGTTTGTTTTCATCGTTTTTATTCATTAAAATCATAAAACTCAAGTCATTTTGACTTAATATCCTTTTCAATAGGTTCCGTGTGTTTTTTTTCATCATTATTTCGTTTTGACTTAACAATCTCGTCCTTTTTAAGTGCACATATTTATTCTATCGCGTAGATTGAGTTTTCAATTAGTAGATCGTAATGTAGATTGACGTTTCAATTCATACGTTAACGTATTGCAGAACTAACCAAACATGAGGACTGCAACTTGCGTCTACTTTTGCTTCTATCTGCTTTTCAACTTGTGTCTTCTTTTCAACTTGCGTCTTGTTTTCATCCTCTCCTTTTTCATCATTGTTTGTACTTCATCAAAATCAACACTGCCAATAGCGTATTGCAGAAGTAAACACCAGAACACAGATTGACGTCTTAACTCTTCTTCCTCACAGGTTGACCTTTTACAATCATTTCGTCTTCTTCCGAAATTGTCTTCTGACATCTTCCTCTCTCATACCGACTTGACGTATCCATCCGGCCTTCCTAGAGAGGGTCTCACCAACTGACGGACAATCGGTTACTTTCTTTATTAACTCCTTAGTCACAACAACGGATAAACCATCTACTGATGATACTAGAGTGTTGTCTACTAACTGAGCATTCTTCCAAAAATCGAAAACCTCGTTTGTGTATACCGGTTCTTGTACCTCAAAGAAGTTCCTCCAACCAGCTCTTACAATCTTTGCTTCCACATCCATACCATCATTCCTCAATGACTCGAAACTCACATGTTTTCTGAATATCATGGCTGGCTCCATTGTTTCAGAACGAAAAACTGACTCTCGTAAGCTTTTTAGGCTTGGATGTTTGAGAAAATTGGGAAAGCAAAATCAACCGTCGTGAGATGATTTTGCTTTTACACAACTTGTAGAGATATAATCCGGTGTGTTCTAGAGTCATTAAAATCCTCGAGATTATCAGACTTTCCCTCCACAAGTGTCTTGTGAGAGAAGTTACCAGCTGTAGCTAACTGTTCTGTTCCTGACGCCGTTAGTTTTGTCGTTACTTTACCTTGACTGTTCAGTTGATATAACGATTATGACATTGCGTCGATCTTTCAAACCGTTCTTCACTTAATGGTTTTGTGAACATGTCTGCCTACTGATACTCTGTTTCCATGGACTGTAGACGCACCACCTTCCTCTGAACATAACCTTTCAGAAAGTGATGTCTGACTTCTACCTGCTTCACTCTTGAATGTCAAACGAATTTTTTGCGGATTGATTGAAGCTGGTGTTGTCGCAATAGATTAGAGTAACATATGCGTCTGTTTTTGGCTTCCGTCTGCTTTTCTACTTCGTCTCTTTTTTCTTTCTCCTCTCTTTTCTACTTCGTCATTTTTATTCTCCGTCGCTTTTACTACTTAATTCTGCTTTTCATTATCCGTCTGTTTTTCTACTTAGTCTGTTTTTCTTTCTCCGTCTATCTTTCTTTCTCCGTCTGTTTTTTTACTGACTATTTGTTCTTAATCAAAGTCATAAATGTGAAGTCATTTTGACTTAACAGATGGTTCATCACCTTCTAATGTTATTGTTATTTGCAATATCGCTTCTAATGATTTTATCATGATTATTCAATTCATTATTATTTTCAACTTCATTCATATATTTATTCTCATTTGCAATATCACTTTCTAAATATTTTTATCGTGATTATTATATTCATTATTATTATTCAACTTCATTAATATATTCATATTTTTTATACGATCATAATAACGGCTCATTCCATATTTGTTTTTATTAATGTAGCGAAAATTTTATTATACCTAATAGGAATAATACTATTTACATTAGGATATTAAATAATACTGAATCACTAATATATATATCTCTTGTGATAATCTATGTGTCTTCGCGCGATATAGACGCAATCTTCTGACACAATCTTCTGATGCAATTTACTACTGATATCTGTTTATATCTTTTCATTCATTCATATTGTCATTCATGTTGTGTCGTTTCTCTCTATACACACAATCTCCTGACCCAATCTTCTGATGTAATATTTTGTCAGACAACCACGCACGCGGCCCCACAATCCATGCCCTTGTGACAACTTATATAGTGTCTTCTTGCTCATTCGTAGTATATCGCTTCCTCTTACTTTTATTGCTCTCTTACTTGTAAATCTTCTTTCAGCTTCTTTTTCGTGCATGCATGATGTTTTCCGAGTTTCGTTGTTCTTGCTGTCCACTTCTGTTGCTGTCGAAGGAATATAAATGTTCACCAACTCTTGCCGTACAGCAGACTTGGATATGAGGAGATTTATCATGTTGCCGTCTTGAAAAATGATGGCTCAAATAAAGAAGACGTACTGGAGACTTAGATATGACGAGATTTATCATGTCTATCATTCTCCACGTCCCTCGTCAATGTCCTTGTGATCCAATAGGAAGATTGTAACAATCTTGATCTTTCTTGTGGTCATTCATAATGTGTGAATCAGTTTTTGGGTAACACTCTGAAGTGTCCTTGTCTATAAAGTACTTCTGTAGGTTGTATCTCAACAGACATGGATATGACGATATTTATCATGTTGAATCCCTTCAATCCTCTCAATTTCAATTAAGAGAGCTCCATGAGGATTGATAGAAGTTGTCCCAGAGACATTCGAGGGGGTAGATGTGGTGTATGGAAAATCCACTACTTGTGGTTGTGAAAAATTCTTGGAGAGATGTTCATCAACGGCACTAACTCAAGTATACTCGACTCCATCCTGAGAACTTCATTGACATATAAAAATTTAGAAATTAAGCATAGAAAGTATAGTGATGAATGTGGCTTACTCTCAATGGCCAACATAGTTTCAATAATGAGATAGAAAAAGAGAGAGAAGAGGGAGTTGAAAACCAGATGGAAACAAAAGCAGACGGAAGTTGAAAAGCAGAGGAAAAACAAACGCATGTTCAATAGTAGAGGAAAGCAAAAGCAGACGGAACTCCTAAAAGGAGACGAAAGAAGTAAAAGCAGACGGAGTTGAAAAGCATATACGACGCAAAAGCAGAGGGAAGCAAAAGAGGCATGATGCAAAAGTTGGCGAGTAAAAACATTATATTTTATTTTTTCACTAGACTTGTGAAAACAAGAAGTTTGTTTTAATTAAGCGTTTTCGTTGCTTTTTTAAAAAAAGGAAATACACAAGGTACAACTTGTTTGATTGAAGTCTCAACTTCTATCGCCTTAAATAACACGATGTAATAATATTACAATTCTTCAAAGTACAATCTTCATTAACGATTTACAATCTTCCTCATATCCAAGTCTGCAGTACGCATTCTTTATTTGCGGCATCCTTTTTGAGATTTGTCTCTCCTTAATGTCTCTCCTTTTCGCCAAGGCGTTGAAGAATTTCCATTAGATTATCTGTGCAGTATCGTCTCGTTTTCCTTCAAGGCTCGCTTTTGCTTCGTCTGCTTTTGCTTGCTCGCTTTTGCTTCCGTCTGCGTTTGCTTCCGTCTGCTTTTCAACTGCTATCTCCTTTTCTTCTTTCGTCTACTTTTCAATAGCTTCCCTCTCTTTTCTGCGTCTGTTTTTCATCGCCTGCTGTCTCATCATTATTTCTACTTCAACGATCCAAAAGTCTAGCGATTCAGACGCAACCTCTGTAAGTACCTTATGACAAGGACACTTCGAGTGTTACCCAAAAACTAATTCACACATTATGAATGACTACAAGAAAGATAAACATTTATCTGTCCATTATCGTCTCGTTTTGCTTGCCTCTCCTTTTGCTTGCGTCTGCTTTTCCTTTCGTCTGCTTTTGCTTCCGTCTTCTTTTCAACTGTCATCTCCTTTTCACAATCTTCATTAACGTATTTACAATCTTCCTCATATCCAAGTCTGCAGTACGCATTCTTTATTTGCGGCATCCTTTTTAGATTTGTCTCTCCTTAATGTCTCTCCTTTTCGCCAAGGTGTCAAGAATTTCCATTAGATTATCTCGCGAGATCGCCTCGCTTTCCTCAAGGCTCGCTTTTGCTTGCGTCTGCTTTTGCTTTAAATCGCTTTGCTTCCGCCTCGCTTTTGCTTCCGCTCGCTTTTCAACCGCTATCTCCTTTTTTCTTTCGCTCGCTTTTCAATAGCTTCCTCTCTTTTCTGCGTCTGCTTTTCATCGTCACGCCTCATCATTATTTCTACTTCAACGATCCAAAAGTCTAGCGTAAGAACCCGTAGTGCAGACTTCGATATCAGGACATTTATCATAAATTGCAAAGCTGCTACTTAACCACCGGCATCCTCTTTCCTTGTACAAACATTTTTCTCATGTCAGAAAGTAACTCCTCTGCTCCACAGATCAGTCAACAGATGACCCTTGTTTGTCATTTTTTCGCCAACTATTGAAGATTTTCCATTAGATTATCTATCCAGTATAACAACTGCTTTTGCTTTCGTCTACTTTTGAACTTCCGTCGGTTTTTCTTCTTTCGTCTGCTTTTCAACCTCTTACTACTTCAACTCATTTTTGCTTCTTTCAGCTTGCTCTTGTACTTCTTCATTTAAAGCAGTTCAATTGATGTCATTTCCAACTCCGGTTAAATTTCAGTTACCAATTCCCTATGTCTTCTTCGAGTATACCAATTGACTAATCCTTCTTCGAAAACATTTAACCCCCAAAATCTAGAAAGCAAATATCGAGACGTCTTTTCGTTATATACAATATTCTTGTAACTGCTATAATAATGTCAATTACGACCAATAACGATTGCGTAAGTAAACATAGATTCACGTTTCAATTGATCGCCGAGCTATGTTTTGCCTATATAGGAAAATCATTTCGAGTATCGCGCTACTTATTTAATACCACGATAAATACATCTCATTCTCCATTCCACAAAGATAACAATAGTCAAGGTTACTTCTTCTATTTCATCAAACAAAGAACGACCGATTCGCGAAATATGAATTCGAGAACTGGGTTATGCGGATCCCGAGAAACATTAAAACAAATTGAAGAGTGTTACGAGAAACTTGACAAGCTATACGAAAAATTCATGGCACCCAAACAGAGAGGAGATAATCACAAATCTCCTTCAAGCTCTCGAACAAATAAAGACGTTCCTACGGCAGAGGCACCCAAACGAAAGCACATAATCGTAAATCTTGCTCAAGCTTTGAAACAAATAAAGACGTTTCCATGGCGTGCTAAACCTCTATTAACTATTTTGACTTTCTTGTCATCTTATTTTGACTCGCTTCTTCTTAGTTTCTATCGTTTCATGTTTTACTTTCCGTAGTTGAAGTTTTTATAGTGTGGTGAACTATGTATTTCGGGATTTTAATATATGTTGTACTCGGTGTTTATGTCTTCCGGTTTGTATTCTTTCTTTGAATTTATGTGTTCCTATCATTCTTCTGCTTTTATTAAGTAAGAATGTTGGTTAATGAATGTGAAAATGTTGCTTTAGGAATTATGTAATTTACGCAAGATTTATCATCCGATATCGGTCGGATGAATATAACGCATCGACGATAATTGTATAAACTAGTCGAATGATAAAGATGGCCAACGATCTCAAAAAGTAAACTTCGACACTTCTGAAATTTTTGAAACTCACATTATAAAACTTATAGATTAACGTATCTTTATATTGCGATTTCAATAAGACACATGTAAAGTATTTTTATCTTATCGAGAAAATGTCATTTCATCTTAGATTCTTCTTCATATTAAATTTTGCCCTATTTAAAAATTCATCAAGACTTTCATCACAAGATTACAAGTGATGTTAACTGCTAAGTAATCACATAAGAGTAAAGATAGCAATAAGTCAAGCCGAACTCAGGCTTGGATAATAGAAGTCTAGACCTAGTCTAATTTAATTTTTTTAATTCAAAAATATCAAAACGTCGTTTTTAACAAAATAATATCTATTTGCATATAAGAGTCAAATCTCAGGTCAGGCTCAGACTTTGGCAAAGGCCTAATTTTTCAGGACAATCAAGCCCAAGGATCAGTTAACCCCAAGTCTAGCCCATTAACTTTAGGCCTAGGCAGGGCCCAATTGCCAACTCTACATAAGGGATAAATAAACTTCTTTCTAGTTAAAATTCCAACTAAAACTCGCGTAAGGGCTAAGTGTTGTGTTTTGGCTAAACTGCTACAGAATCTTCTTTCAATCAATCATAACTAGCAACTGCATTCAGACAACAGTAACCGTCACACATCAGGCATTAAATACGACAAAAATGAACTTGTAGTGGCATTTCCTCTTCCAAAAGAAACGTTGCCACTTTTGTAGCAAGTCCTATATTTACATTAATGTTACAAATTTGACACCGGAGTCTAGACCTCCTTTTCTTCATCAAATCACTAGTGTAGGAACATGACGTCTGATACTGACCGGACTCAAAGAGAGCCACAATCAAACAAAGCACCCAAACTGGAGCTAAACTGATATAATACAAAACAGTTGCATATCTACAGGGACCACAAGGCATGACAAGATCTGGATATAACTGCTGGAGCTGCCCAAAGGGGGAACTGTACATAAATATGAAAGGATAAGTCACCTCCAGACTAATCAGAAAATGAAAAAGCAGGCTCTCAGAGTTGAGTTTTCCCTGTATCATCCAAGCTGGCAGAGGCCTCCATCCCAACTGAAGCACCTCCACCACCACCCTCGATTTCATCCTCACTAAACAAACTCTCCTCAGTCGAATGAGAAAATGGACCAATATCATCATCAGTTACAGAATCCAATTTCCGTCTCTTCCTGACATCCTTTATACCTCTTCCTTGCGGTGCTAGTCTCCTTTTCCTTGCTTTCCTTTTGCCCTTTGGATAATCTTCTCTCTGTGACTCAAGGTTTTTACTTTCTCTCACCTTTAGAGCTCTTCCATCACCATACTCATTATCATCTGATTCTTCAGCATCCAGTTTTCGACGTTTCCTACTTGTATTTGTCTGATTCATAGTAAAGTTCCTAATTAGGATGCCAAACAATGCTAAATCCAAGAATACTGAAGTACTTAGAAAGAAAAAAAAAAACATGGTACTTTTAAACATATTGCTAAAAATACAGCATGCAATCATCGAGTTGCTCATTTTCCCTAGGGGTGGTTGGTGGAGAGGAAATTTTCTTCTATTATGAACTCTCGTAATCAAATCTTCTCTACTAGAAGGCAGTCACTCCTAGATTTAACGTAATTAAACCATGATTATCATCCAGATTCCTACAAACATGCTAGAAAGGCTCCAGAAATACAAAGGTCCAAATTGTGCAGGTTGGCTCTCCTTGTATGAAAGTCACCAGAAGCCTATACCTTCTCTACCTAAAGAGACCAGAGTTGACCACAATATTGGACAGATTTTATAGGCTTCTCCAATTTCATTTCCCCTTAAAAAATCATTGTCACTGGATTAGTCCATTTTGCATTGTCATTTCCACACTGTTCTTTTCCGATAGAAGTATTAAATTAATCCATGTCAAAAACTTACACCATCTAAGTAGTAAACAGTCTATTCTCTCATACGGTTAATGATTACAATGTTCTATTTTTGAAAAGAATCAGATCCTTTAAACTACAGCTTTTGCAACTTATTTACTGAAAGTAACTGTACATGTATGGCCAACAAAACCATTAAGAACAATTAATGGCATACCTTTGGACCACGATCAACCAATCGAGCCCATTCATGTCGGTTCCTCAAGCAATCAAGAACAGCTTGAGAATGACTTGAATATGCGTAGCGTTCTCCATTATGCTTTCTCAAGTTATGCCAGTGCTGAAAAGGAAATTACTAACAGTGAAGTCTGAGATGTTCTCTTGTACTAGAATAGAATATCTTGATGACAACGGACAATAAATTATGCGGACAGAATCATACCGGTAAGACAGCATTGCATAGTTCTTCATAAGTCATGCGTTTGCCTTTGCTCATGATCTCATTGATTAAGCCTGTAGATTGAACAATAGAAACATCAAGAAAGCACAGAGTAAGCAAAAATATGGAGATGAAAGGACACAGAAATTGAATGATACTAGAGACAGTTCCCTTTCTTCTTTCACTTGTATCACACATACATACCAATAATCATATCCTGACTTGAGAGTTCTAGTGTGCCTAAGGTGGGTAGTTACCTGGTAATGTTTGATGAACAGGACCACCAATGGTGCCAGTCTCCTCATCAGAGATAGTCTTTGGAGAATTATGTAAAGATGAAACACGATGGTCATTAACCTCAGTAGAGGAAGATGGCCCACTGTTTGCTGTTGATGTAGATGCAGTAGGGACATTTTTTCTGATAGAATGTATTGACATAGGTGAACTATTGCCCTCTCTCTTACATGATATGTCAGCAGAAGATCCCGAATCAGGTCGCCTCCAATCAGGTGATAATGGCACTCTACCAGTCCTTTTGTCTTCAACATCACGCTCATGAGTACGGCAAACCCCATCTTTGTATGCATCCCTATTTATCCTCCGAGAACTCTGACAAATGAATGTAGGCTGTGATTAGAATAAAGAATCATGCTAGTGATCTATATCAACAACGGTGCTACTGTATCTATTTACTTCGAGTATGAATCTTTTTTTCCCCCCATATTTTGAAGTAAACAAGTAACATGCATCTCACCAAAGTATAATCCTTTCCTCCAAAACCAGATGTACGCTTTACAAGCATGCTGATTGCAGTCGGCGATGTCAAACGGGGTAAGCTACCAGCATGACGAACACGAGGAACACGAGGTACTCTAGGAGAACTATTGAGCTCTTGGTGTAAAAGCAAAGCAAGCTACATACATACAAATGAATAAATCAGTTTTATAGGTTCTAAAACTAAATCGGAAGAATAGAAAAACAAAACAGGAAGAAACAGAATGATCATACCTCTTCATCACTTAAAGCTGCAGGAGAATTAGCAGAGGCAGAAAGGTTCATCGACACTGTATGATTTGGTTTAGATAATGACTGATTGGCAAAATGATTTAACTTTTCACTCCTCAAGGGTAGTGTTGATGATGGCGCTCTATTTTGCACAAGGGAATCACATTCATTTTGCAACGATCCCACAGTCTCAACAGAAACTAAAGATGCTTTAGAAGAGTGAAGCAATGAATCATTTGCATCTGAAACAGTTTGTTTGGGAAGATAAGTATGTGACATCTTGCCTGAGTTTGTCACCATTGAAGCAGAACAGGATTTTTGATGTTCCTTTTCTGTTTTTATTGACTTTTCATGCCAATCTTCAAGAGCACCAAGATCAATTGTGGCCCGATCCTTCTTGAGACCTGTATGAAACTCATGAAGGACCACCTGCTTAGTATCAGGTGAAGAATTCACAGCATCAGCAGATTTAAAGTTTTCCGATGCAGATGATTTAGAGGTCATGACCGCAGATAAAGTCGAAGATAATTTTTCAGAAAATATTCTTTGTTGACTGGGTAATCTGGGAACTGTCAAGTTAGTTCCAATCGATGCTGAGAGTTCTTCAGTAAATCCTGAACTAGGTTTGGGTTCTGAAGTACATTTTTGCATTGACATTGAGCCTTCAGCACGATCAAATTCTTGTTTAGGTTGACAAAAATCATTTTTTAGTTCCTGATATTTATCTTGATGATAATCACCAACATCCTCAAAGATTTTGTCAGACTCTTGTTCCATGTGGTCTGGTAAACAGCTTGATGCTACACCATTCTTCTTGGAATTTTCAGGCATATTCTGACCTAATATCCCAGTCAAGACACCCCTAGAATCACTGTCATGGACTTCTACTTTGATGATGGGGCGCACAGAACTAGAACTGGGATATGTACCACCACTAACATCAATCTGTTTCATCTTAACTTCTTCTGCAGCACTAGGCAACTTATTATTTGGAGGCCTCAAATCACTTGCAGCAGATACTTCCATGTTATTATCAGGGTTAACATTCAGGATGCCATCTCCCTATAATAAATACAATTGAAGTGATCTAAAGTTTTGACATGTTACGCAAGAACTAAGGAAACCATATAAAGTAAAAGGCTTGCAGCCAACCAATAGTTGCAGACTAAAGAGACAACTGGGCATACCTCAAGTTTCACAAGCAATTTTCCAGCACGAGTATGCTGCAATGCTGATGAAGCTATTACTTTGGCAGAACTGTCAACCACAGGTACAGCTACAGGGTCGTGCTTCCTTTCCTTGGATCCAAAGCCAACTGGGAAGTTAACATTAGAGGTGTCACAAGATAATGCTTCCAAAGAGCCCTCCAAGCTATCCTTAGGCTTCTCAGCTCCACTGCTTACTGCATCATACTCCAACGATCCACATCTTTGCAAGGAAGCATCCATTAAATTCATGTTCTTAGTACCTTGACTATCATTCATGAAAGACTTCGAACTTCTGTCTTCATAAAATTCCACTGGTTTTCCATCACTGGCTGATGTAAACACTAGTTATAGAATAAAGAGAAATAAACAATCTGAGTCAGTAGAAGCAAGTCTACAACTACAAGACAAGACCTTTCCTATATATTCATTCAAAGTGCGAGTACACAAAACAAAGATGAAAAGTTTGTTGAATTTGTGGACATCTAGTAAACACACAGAGCAAATGAATCTTAACTAATAACCAAAAGACTGCAAAGTGTCCCAAGTCACCTGATTCAACAGAAGCATGTAAACTTTTCAAGGACATATCCCCCTCCTTGTCTAAAGCTCCGGTTCTGTTCTTTCGACTTCGATCTTTGGAAGATCCAAGCTCTTCTCTCCGCTTACCGGAAGGTACCACGACAGACCTAAGCAAGCTTCTCTCTTTTTTCACACCAATCTGTTGATGCCCAACATCTTCATTTTTCTTGTCAAAGCACCCTTCCTTGCTATGTTTACCTCTCATACCAATCAAAGCAACAGCAGAGGTCGCTAAAACACTCTCCTTGGACAAGGAAAAGAAAACACCTGCACCTTTATCAACAGCATTCAATTTCCCTCCCTCACGATCCCCATTATTGTCCTCCTCCCAACAAGGGAACTCTCTGTCCTGGAAATTAAACTTCTTGGGCACATAACCAGTACACTTCCACAACTCCGGTGAGAAAATGGACGAAAAGCCTTTAAATAACGCCGAATCCCCACCAGGAATCCCCTGAACATGGACTCTCTCCTCCATCGGTATATCTGTCCAAAGCCTAAAGGGCCGGCGCGGGGGGCCATTTGCCACGAAGTCGCTCTCTAACCGGATGGTTTTGGTGGGCAATTCAACAAGCAACTGAGCGACCTCGGTCTCTTCACTGTCGTTGCGATTGCTCTTGGCCTTGCACTTATCACAAGTAAAGAGCTCCTCTCCTTTAACGTAGCGAGAGCAGCGCGTGTGCACCCAGACGCCACAGTCGTCGCAATTGACCATTTCTTCGCCGTCGTCGAAATTGACACCGCAGATACAATCCACGGTCCACGAGCCATCGACCCAGTCATCGGGCGGGTCGTGGTGGCTCTGGAAACGGTGAGACCGCCGCTTCATGTATTCAATTTCTATGACCTAAGCTTATTGAGGAGAAAAAATGGAAAATCCAAAACCCCAACTGCAATTCTCAAGCTAAAAAGAGGTAATTCACATCGTTAGCTGTCGAATCCTGGAAATGGCAGAAACCCAAACCAGTCAACGAATGCCGGATTAGATGGCTGGCGGAAACTTTGAAACATAAAACAAAAGTGGCTTGGCTCTTGAGAGTGAGGGAAACTTTGGGTGGGTAAAGTAAACCCCCGACGCCAACTCAGTTTCGGGGCTTTGTACTCGCAATCATGCATAATCTCCTTTTTGCCCTTGCAATTTCTGTTTATAATTTTTATAACAAAACAAAAACGAAATCTGAAGTAGTCGTCCTCGTCTCAACGATATTAATATCGCATCAGAGTTTGATGCGGATTGAATTCCTGAAGAATTAATCAGACGTGTCGATCGGCATCAAGACTGCTTCGAGATATTTTTTAAATTTATAAGATAGTCCCTAAACTTTTTAAAAATTACAAAATAGTTCATATTGATATATTATACAACAGATCAGATACTTTACTAGTTCTTGTTTAGATCAACCATACTTTCAAAAATCTTAATAATAAATAATAATGACAATTTTTATATATCATTTTTATATTAAAAATATGTAATATGAAATAATTTTTATTTTAATAATTAATAATTAATCATATTTATTAGTTCTTAAATAATATATTTATTAGTTCAATATTATAGTTTATTAAGTATATAATTAAATTTTGTATTATGTAATAATGTTAATAATAAGAAATTACTTTCTCTTTTGAATTTACAATCCATATTTTACAAATAATTAATAATTCATTTGATTTATTATTACTCTCATTAGATAAAATATAAATTTTTTGCTAATATTTCATATTTGCTTATCATCACTTATATAAAAGATAAAAAATATTTAATACATGATGTTAATTTATTTTATTATTAAATAATTGTATAAATTCTTTCCTTATTATATTATAGAATAATACTAATTGTCCTTTTACAAGAACTAATTCATTAATGAATAATAGGATGACATTAAAGGGCATCTCGGTGAACTCGACCACTTGGGTGAGTTTCGTAAACCTAGGTAGACAAAACAACAACGTTTACATGTAAAAAATACAAAGCCATTATAATTAACAGAGTCGTGTTTAACCTTTTAAATATAATGACTTGCTCCTTTCTCGATACGTCTTCCTCTTACTCGGTTAGGTTTAGAAGTCTTCCATCCGGCGATTCAATCGAGAACTCCATGGATCATCAGTCCCTCTATTCCTCGCTCAAAGCATCTCACGTAATTAAATCATGTTATGTGTCTATCACAGACTATTCTATTAGGGCTTGATTTAGTCCTTCGATTGTCCAAATCTTGCGATGTGGCGATGTCAAAGGAAGGGAATCTCTGTGGGGCTCAGCTTATGGGATATCAGTGGAGGGGTAGGTATCATCTTTTCGAATGATGGTGTTTTCTCTTTTCCAGTTATACGTCGAGCGTCGAGGAGGACTGAAGGAGGCGACGGACGACGGTGAGAAGCAGGCGACGCGGTGCGGCACAGATGAGAAAAGAAGGAGAGACGACGACGTGAGGAGAGAAGAGAAATGAGGCGGAATGAAATTCCATACACTGCTTCGTCTTCCTGTCAATCATTTAAGTAAAGTTTTGGTAAAACATTACTGGTAAATTTCGCTATATTTAATTATTAAAATTGTGACAAAACAAAAGGTATGTCTTAAAATTTGGAAAAGTTTTTAGAAATTTTATTAAGATTATAAGTTTTGAAATTGCCTAATGGAATGACAATGTGAAGCTTAGGTCAACTAAGTAAAGGTTATGTCAACCGACTGCTTTCGATTCAAGTTATGTTTGGTTATAGATGAACTAAATATGAAAATTTTAATGTGAATTTTAACTTCTTTTCTTATTTTGGAGAGGAAGTTCCTCGTCTAAAAAAGAAGCGTATATGCTATCCTAGACTCAGAGAGAGGAGACAAGTGCGGCCTATATGCTTGAGAGGGATGACTCATGAGCTCCCCTCCTTATTTTATTTAGAGAATAAGTAAAGAGAATCAAAATAAAATTTAACTTAAATTTAACATTTAATAGTGTTCAAAAAGAATTCTAATATCATAAATTTTATTCTATTTAAACATTAAGTTAATGGAATCCTAAGGCTTTATTTAAAAAAATACCTTTAACTGTTTCATTATTTTTAATGGATACTATGTTGTCAATTAAGCATCTTACCTAGCAATATGAGTCCCATTAAGACCCTTCTATATTTTTGGAAATGATTTTTTATTATGTTTAACTGAGCAAATCACATGATTTTTCATCCGTGCACATGCATATGTGTCATGTTCAATGCACGCTCAATTAACTATTCTGCATATGTATCATTATTCCCAAGTCTTGATCATTCATTCATTACAACTTGTCTGAAATTAGGTTTATACCTTAAGTAAGTTTGATCACTTTCAATTCATCAATCATACGATCACCAATCCTTTTCTAATGCTTTATATTCACATAATTTCCCAATTCTCATTCATTTATAGATAATTCACATTGTTCATATCCTTTGAATTACATTTGCATTCATAGGAACACCTTCACTCCTTTGATAACTTATAAATTCTAGCTTTAGGTACATTGATATCAAACAATCCAATCCTTAATTTATAATATCATTTAAGAGCCTAAACTCATCAAACACTTAGCCAATTAATTTAACATCCAACTAAGTTCATTTTAAGCCCCCAATCAAGTCTAATTACACCAATGTATAGTTTCTTATCCTTATATGATTCAATCAAGAACACAAAACACAATTTTTTTAGCCAAGCACTTTCACATTCATGGAAATGAACCAATACAATTCCCACAATCGTAGGATGGGTGAACCGAAAGTTCACCTTCACTTTCCTTCCACTTTTCTTTCAAATTTTGACACCTTCATGATAATTCATCAATTATACCTCAACTACATCTTAAAGACACTTCAATTCCTCATCAATTCATCTTTAATTCCAATTCCAATTTGAATCATTCATTTGGTAGTTCACAAATTATAGTCTTTCAAACATCAAAATCAAAACATAACATAACCAATCCATTCATTAAATTCCTAGCACACATTCAACACCAATACTACAACCAAATTCACCCCTGATCAATCATCATAAATATTATTCTAACATATGCCAATATGTCAATAACTCACTTACTAGTTCAGCTCAATGTCTCCTTAACCATGAAGCTAACCTAACCTTATGCGCAATGTTAACATCCTTTTCTTCTTAATGTTCCTTTATGAACACGTTGTCTTCTTTTAATCATAACTCTCTCTACAAAGATCCAAATGCCAAGATTCTTATGCCCCAAAACTAAACTTTCATTAGTCTTATTATATCTAAAAATTACACAAATTACATCTCCCTTTAAAATATAATCTCCATCCAAATTTTGTTTTATTTCTGGTAAGAAACATATTAGCAACCAATACTCAACCCTCAATAAATCATTATCAATACATCTTCTAACAAAACTGTTTCACAGAAGCATTAATAAGACATCAATAATCATTTTTCATGTTTTATACTTTCACTAATTAGGACTTTAATGTGCTAAAAAATTAGGAAATAACACAAGATTCTTGCACAGGGGTCTATCACAAGTAGTATTATGGAAAGAAGCATAACTCGAGCTCTATTTACTATTTTGTTAAGCCACTTTCACATAGGTCAAGTTAAGATCTATATCTATAACTTTCATTCTTAAAGTTTCTTCAAATTCATGCTCTAAGGATAGATCGAAACAGAAAGATGAAATTGAAAGCAGAATTTCAACTTACCTTGATAACTTCTTTACTTCTCCTCTTCTCTTCCCTTGTTTCTTTCCTTCTCTTCTCATTTTCGTTTTCCTCTCTTCTAACCTTATGGCCGACCTCCAATCTTACTTTTATTGCCTTTTTAATCCATTTTTCCTAGAAAATTCAAGAAGGTCAAACTAATCCATGTGTTACCATTGCATTGATTCTTTTTATTGGTACACATGTTATCCTTCTATTGGTCTATATATCACTATTCTATTGGTTCATGTGTCACCTTCTATTGGTACATATGTTATTCTTCTATTGGTCCATATATCACTATTCTATTGGTCCACGTGTGACTTACTTTAGGCTCCACATGTCACTCATTTAAGCTTACATATGTCATTACTTGTAAGGCTACATATGTCACCATTCGTAAAGCTATATGTCACCATTCTAAAGCTCCACATTTCTCAAGTCTAAAGTGTCATTTGTCACAAATTTAAAGGGCCACTTGTCCCTCATATACTCAAAAACACTTATCATCCAATTAACTGAGCTATTTGTCACTTATTTCGAATGTCATATGTTATCATTTCATAGGCGTAATCAATCTAAATTTTCATGTATCAATTTGTCTTGCTCTTTAATATTTTTCTTAGACTAGATGCACAGATCGCCTCATCAATTACTCAACTGTAATGATAAATTCCCAGTTTACTAATTATAGTCCATCAAAACAAAATTTAAGACAAAATCAACACATAATTACATCATAATTAGTAAAAACCTTTTATACCTTGGAACATGTCAATTAAGTGCATATACTATCTTGCAATGTTTTCTAAATCATAATCCATATGTGTATATGAATATTATGCATGTGAATGAAATGCATATCTTAAATTCTTAAATTAAATAAATCATGTGACTCAATCTAACAGTTTAATCTCTTAACAATTTTATGAGGAAAGATATTACACAACTAAAATTATATAAGATAAAATTGTAAGATTCAATTCATATTGATGTGCTATTCTTAAATTGTTTCTAGTTGTAGTTTCATTAGAATGGAATATTGATAAAATGATAAAACTAGCACACATTATATTTCTTTCTTATACAAAAAGTAATTAATCTCTTAAATTAAAATGTGGAGATACTTAAGCAAACATGTGGCTACTTATTAGAGAATAAGTTAATTGAACTGACCTATTTATGAGGATCTCAAATGTAATATTACTTATGTGTCTGTAAATTTTCTCATCATGATGGATGTATAATTGATCTTTTGGTATTCCCTGATGACGTCTAGGGGGGGTTGGGTTCTGTGGATCTCTACAACTTTTTCTCCAACTTGCCTCTACAACTTTTACATTATTTCCCTTCACTTTCCCTCCTTTTTTCCCCCTTTTTTGGTATTTTTCTCTCGATCAGGTAAGGCTTGAGTTTCCTGTAATGGAGGCGGCCCTAGATAAGGGATGGACAGTCAGTAGAGTGCTTCACAATGTGAGTTCTTCAATGTCCAATAAGGAAGAAGGGGTTGGGAACTTGCAAATTACTCAAAATACAACAAATTAATTATCAGTGGAAGAATTTCCTCTACTTCAACAAACTAAGAACAGTAGAAAAAATGTAAATAATGGTTCTAATATTTCCAATGAAGAAGCAACAAGCAGTATAATTACTGCAATTTAGTCGAATATCTGAACTGATAGAGTTGCCCTGAGCATGCCTAAGGTAAAGCTAACTAAATATAAGCAGGTGAATAAAGAAGGAGTCATCTCACCTCCCATTTAGCTACTCCAGGCATGTGCAGCCAACTGGTCTTTATCCTTGATAGGATTCTTTCTAAAAAAAAGCATAAGTTCAAGCTTAGGCACCAAGAAAATAGGTGTTCGGACCCGATTTTGGAACCGGACCCAAACCGAAAAAACAAAAAACGAAACAAAGAACAGATCCTAAACGAAAGAACGAATTTCAAAGCTAAACGAATCGAAGGTGGACCAAAACAAATGCGAAAAAGTGAATCGGATCAAAAAGTGTGCCAAACACGAATCGGATCAGAAGTCATAAAGCGGAAACAAAATCAAATAGCGGAATCGAAAGAACGGATTCAACGAAAACAAATCGTTTAAGAACAAAAACTTAACTCTGACATCCGAAAACAAATATTTTAGAAAACATCACGTTGGAAACCAATAAACACTTTTGATCTAACCCTATCCGAAACGGTATAAAAAAATTTTCTTTTCTTTTTCATTAGTCAATCTCATTCAAAGCAACTTAATTTCCCACTTGGAAATTCATCCACATTCAAAACAATACCAAATTCTAAATGGAATTTAACAATTCCACAACCTCAAATATTTTATCCTTTGGCCATAAGGCACCTTATACACATATATCAATATACCCACAAATCATACACAAATAAGCACTTCAATATTCCCAGCTCAATCATCAGTATCATCGGACCTCCTATCCGGAACCCATATGACATTCAATCACATTCATCCATCTCAATTCAATACACAAATTCATAAATCATACACATCATGAAATAAATGCTTACAAAATATTAATGGCATTTTCAAGCCCTAATACAACATTAATCTCAAAATTTGAAATACACAAGAATACACAAATTCCAAAATCCTCCACAAACGTCTAAAATCTTATTCTTACAAATGATGAACTTAGCCTTACAACATATATATACAAATAAACAGACGTCATAACTTGCTTTCATCTGGTGTCCTTCTAGATATCTGGAGATGGGGATGAAAGGGGGTGAACATTACAGCTCGTGGATAACATGTTTATAAATCAAAAAATAAGCAAAAATCATCCTTTTAAAACTGTTGCTATTTTATAAAATTTTCCCAATAGAAATTCATCAAATGCTTATTTCTCAAAATTCTCAACTTTTCAAACTTCGTGAACCATTTCAAGTCATGTAAATCTCCATTTCTTTCAAAATTCATGAACAATTTTCAAATCATGAATGCATCACAGTATAACACACATAAGCACATAACATATCAGAATTTGGTTTGGATCGGTCCAGAAACAGAACGTACTATGCATTTCCGCATAGCATCTCTGTGACTGCGTGAAGTAACGCACTACACCTTCAGTATATGTCGGTGTAGTGAACTTATGGGAGTCCTTAATCTGAGCTCCAATGCCACTTTAGCAGGCGGTAGTAAGCCTAAAAAGTGTACTTGACCCTCTTATGGGACCGAACCAAACCCACATAACAGACAAATTCATACTTAAAAATCGGACTGCCCGAAGGCATATTTCAAAAACTTAATATTCATACACATATCATATCCAACACAAAATTGCCTAAGGCACTTTTCTAAAATTTGTTCTCCATACACATGTCATATAGCAAACAAAATGCATTCACAATTCATCAATCAATTTCATAACAATCAAATTCATATTCAATTCTTAACCATTCATAAACAAGGAATGCAACACTTTTGACAATTTATCAAAATCGTTCATAAATAATGAATGTAACAAATGTATCAATTTTTTTAATCGAATCATTCAAAAACAATGAAATTAACCTTTGCAACAATTTTTCAAAATCATTTGCAAACAATAGAATTCGAAAATATTTTCTTTTCTTGATTTTTCGAAAACACATAATTGGCTTATAATTCAAAATATAAACATGGCACCCACCTCATTTCCATGCTTGTAACTTGTCGAAAGCATCAATTTCTCCATTGCCTCACTTAAATTTCCTAATTTATGACATTCAAAATTGAGCGATTTAAACCATGCAATCACTAAAATTGGCTTTAGAAAGCTCAAACTCATAACATTTCCAAGCTATCTAAACCAAAACTTTTTCATAATTTAACAAATCAAAATCTTCCTCTTATCTTAAACCTTCACTAATCTCGGATTTTCTTGGCTCATAATGGAGCTCTCATCTTCCTCCATCTTTTTCCCTCTTGGAGAAACTTAAAATCTCGCTTGAAACCTAAGAAAATCGAAACCCTAGTATCATTCTTCTTTCTCCTTTCTCTTCTCCACCGAAGCCACTCTTCTCCTCTCTTCTTTCTTCTTTCTTTTCTTTCCAACTTAACATAATTTCGTGCTTCACTCTTCTTATATATAGACTCCTTCTTCTTATTTACAAAAGTGCTATTAATGAGTGAGAAATGACCTTTATGCCCTTACATATATGCCTTGAAACTTAAAAGCTTAAGTGTTCTTCCAATTTTGCCCCTAAAATTCATTTTAATTCATGCTTACTTTAGGACATTTTTCTAACCATCATATTGAAGCAATTTGCTAAAACTTCCTTCTAGAGAAATGTTCCTCATTGTCTCAATTTCATAATGGCACTAAAATCATTTAATTCGATTCACTACTCCAAAAGTTATTCTCCAAACATTTCAGACTACTCTTATGCTAAAACATTTTCCTGCGATTTATTTTCATCCGAAAATTGACATTCTTAGAGACTAAGTTGAAACTCAATTTCTTCATAACATTTGTCGTCCTATCTCTCTAGTTTAATCCAAATCAAGAATCACCTGCTGGACCAATGGTGGTTGACAAATTAAATCTCACTTATGTTTTGATAATAATAAAATGTATAGAATTGGTTAAGAAATTATTTCTGGTGATTTGGATTGAAATAAATCAAAACTACATCAATCTTAAATGGGCAAGACATAAATCATGGTGAAATCAAGAAGGAAATAATCTTCATCATGCTAGAGACAATTAAACATGAAGATTATGGGAAGATTTGATTAAATATATCCGTTGGACTCAGCAGCAAGTCGACCAGTATATCATAAGTCGACTAATAAATTAAAGATCATCAGATGGGGGTTGAAACAAGTCGACTAATATGTTACAAGTTGACTACAAATCAATTGAATAGGAACACTAGTCGACTATCATGGCACTAATCGACTGATAGAAGAGCGAAGTTAAAGCCTACAGTGAAAAATGCTAATACTAAGTCGACTATAACACTTCGACTAGTCGACTATCAGGTAGCTGACTATAAGGTACTAGTCGACTATAACAACTCGACTAGTCGACTATCAGGTGAAGCTGAACAAAATTTTTCCGGATCAATCACAAATGGAAAGGAGATAATTTTGCAGTCTATGAGAAATCACCAACGGCTAGAAGAGGATTTACAACGTCTATATTCTTCTCTAGACTCCAGATAAATAGTAGTTTATCAAGGGATCAAACTACCGAAGTCCAAAAAGAAAAAGAGTTCCACTATTGTTCTAAACTTGCTCTATATTGTTCTTAACTTGTTTCAAATCTGTATTGAGCATTGTTCTTTCATCTTTATCTCATTGTTATTGTGAGTTGAGTGATTAGAGAAAAATCACTTGTGAGGTAGGATTTATGCCGGAAGACAAATCAATTGTGAGGTAGGATTTGTGCCGGAAGACAAATCAATTGTAAAGGTAGCTTGACTCGGAAATCAAGTGGTGTTTTAAGAGTTCACACTAAACTAAAAAGTGTGTAGTAAAGTGATTTGCGAAATCCTAAGTGGGAGCTTAGGTAGAGGACGTACGTCTTAGCACCGAACCTCTATAAAAATAGTTTTTGCTCTTCTTCCCTATTATTTGCATTTAAATTTGTTTAACTTGTTTTTGTGTGAATTAACTTCTGATTTTTGTAGAACTTTACAAAAAGGTTTAAAGATCTATTCAACCCCCTTCTAGATCGTTCACCTCTCCTCATTTGGATGACTAGAGCAAGAGTTATGGCCAAAATACTTTCAGCTCTTACTAATCCAAGACTGCACACTAAACCTGACTTCAATTCAGAAATTGAAAGTCTTAGGGGCTAAATTGAAATTCAATTCCTCATATGACTTCTAGCCCCTTGTCTTTATTCTATTTTGCAATAAGAATCAATTCAATTTGATCTCCACAGACCAAGAATTCACCAAAATACTGAACCATGTTCAGAAAATTTCTCAACTCACTTTGATTAAATCAATCATCCTCAATTTAATATAAAAAATCCACAAGTTTCCATTGAAAGATAAAGGGATGTCTTAGGAATCCAAAGCTTCAAAAACCAAGTCAATCGAATGTCGGACGGAAAAGATATAAGCAAAAGAGTGAGAGAGGGTCGGATTGGGTCATACCCGAAGATCGAATGCTGCCCATAGACGGACCTATCAAATGGGTAACTAGAGCATCAGCCTACCCGTTTGCCCGAGTCTATTTAAAAGTGAAGTTCGGGCAAAAGCCAGGCCAAATAGAAAGGGAAGTTGAATTCCTAGTCGTGAAGTTTCAAGGGGCATACAATGCAATAATCGGACGAGCTACCCAGAACGCCCTTAGAGCGGTCGTCTCTACCAACTACCAGGCGATGAAATTCCCAACGCCTCATGGAATCGGTATTGTCAGGGGTCAGCAGAGAATCGCAAGGGAGTGTTACTTAGCGGAAACAAAAACACTAGACGGGGCGGTGGTCCTGACGAGCTCTCTTAATGTGAGAGCCGATGAGGAGATGGACAGGATGAACCCAGTAGAAGATATGCAACGGGTCGTACTGGACGAGACCGACCCCTCTAAATTCACAAACCTAGGTTCCGAGCTACAGAAGGACCTAGTTAAAGAGATCACAAACTGTCTGGAGAAAAATAGATCGGTCTTCGCTTGGGTACCGAGCGACATGCCTGGAATTTCTCGATCGGTCGCCTCACACTCACTTGGTATTCGACAAGACTACAAGCCGGTTAGGCAAAAGAAGCGATCGCACTGCAAGGAACGACAGGAAGTGATCGGGAAAGAGATAGAGAAACTACTTGAAGCCGGGTTCATCCGAGAAGTCAAGTACCCCGAATGGCTGGCTAATGTGGTATTGGTGAAGAAGAAGAATGGGAAGTGGAGAATGTGCATCGACTTCACTGACCTGAACAAGGCGTGTCCAAAGGACAACTTTCCCCTACCCAAGATCGACCAGCTAGTAGACTCCACCTCCGGACATGAACTTCTCAGCTTCTTGGATGCTTTCTCGAGCTACCATCAAATTCAGATGAGTCTCGAAGATGACGAGAAGACTGCTTTTATAACCGACCAAGGTACGTATTGTTACCAAGTAATGTCGTTCGGCCTGAAGAATGCGGGGGCCACTTATCAACGGCTCGTTATGGAGCTCTTCAAAAAACAGATAGGTCAATCTGTTGAAGCTTACGTAGACGATATGGTGGTTAAAAGTAAGACGGCTTCCGAGCATGTGAGAGATCTGAAAGAAGTCTTCAAAACCCTTGATAAATTTCAGATGAAGCTGAATCCGGAAAAGTGCGTCTTTGGTGTGGCATCCGGAAAATTCACGGGTTCATGATTACTAACGGGATCGAAGCTATCTGAGAGAAGATCGACGCCATCGTCCAAATGCCTTCGCCACGATCCTTGAAAGAAGTCAGATATCGGTGGGTGGATAGTCTCCTGATGATTTATGTCCAGATTAGGGGACAAATGCCTCCCATTTTTCAAAATTATGATGAAAGCAGATATAACCAAGTTTCAGTGGCCTGAGGAGTGCGAAAGACCTTTCCAGCACTTAAAACAGTATCTAACGAGCCCACCTGTTCTGTTGGGACCCGATCTGGGAACCGGATCCCAACCAAAAAAACGTAAACAAAAACGGAAAACGAAGTGGCAAAAAGCGAATTCGAAAGAAATCGAATTCGAAGGAACGAAACGGAAGGCGAAAAGCAAAGTAGCCAACTTAATCGGATTACGAATCTCAAAAGAAAATAGTACAAATAAACGGACAAAACAAAAGCGAAGATCGAATAAAAGCAAAAAGCAGAAGCGAACGAATCGAAGCAAATCGAATACGAATTAAAAACAAAACAAACAAACTGATCGATTCGAACTGAAACAAATTCCGACATCCGTTGGAACAAATACACTCATCGCGTTGGAAACCTAAAACTAATCCAATAATGAAAATCGGTATAATTTTTTCCTTTTTCTTATATTCACCTTTATTCGAACTAAGGCAAATCAAATACAATGAATTCCCACTTTTGGAAATTCATTCTCATGCAAATCTCAAAGCTTGAATCATATTCTTATATATCCATACAAATCTTAAATTACATTTTTATCCCAAATTTTATCGAAAATTCGGTAGCATAACGACTACATTTGACCTAACCCAAAACCTGTAAACGGTAAAATACACTTCTAAAATTCTCAAACAAAACTCAGAATCATCGGACTCTCCCGTCCGGAATCCAAACACCAGCAAACGCAAACCTATACCTAATACTTCCATAATTCTCAATCAGCCAATACAAACAATCTCATTATCCATATCTCAAATCCAATCCAATCCAATCATAGACCATTTGAAGTCATATACAATCGCAAACCAGAAATCGAAATCATATACAATCTACAATTATCAATTCCATATATAATTCCCAAATTCACATTCACCATACTCAAATTTATACACCAATTCGTAATTCTCATACATTCTGAAATACATATTCGAATTACATCATAATCACTTACATACAAAACCTTAACGGCAATTCAAGTCGTAAACAATATTAATATCTAAATCTCAATTTACACAAAAGTACAAACGATGCTAAATCGAACTTGGTGCTCTTTCATCCAATCTCCTGCTCAAATACCTGGAGATTTTGGATGAAAGGGGGGTGAGCTCGACGGCTCAGTAGATAACACATTTATAAATTGAAAACTAAGTAGAAATCATTTTTCATAAACTTTTGCCAAACGGCTCATTTTTCAAACTTTGCAACTTTTCAAACAGTTTCCTCAAACCTTTCAATCTTTCAAACTTTTATAACTCATTTTCAAAATTTTTCAAAATTTTCACATTTTTCATAAACATGAATGCAATCATAGCAAATCACAAACCACATAAAATTACAAATCAAACACATAAAACATATCAAACGGCTTGGTTCGGTCCAAAAATAGAACGTACTGCACATTCCCACAAAGCGGTCCTGTGCAGCCGTGAACAGAACGTACTACACTTTCCCGCATAGTGGTCCAGTATAGCCATGAAGGGAGTCCAAAATCGGAGCTACATGCCACTAGCGAGCAGCCAGGAGAAGGCTTTAAAAAAATAGAGACAATGCACTGACTCACAAGGACCTGACCAAACCCACTTAACACTTAATTCAAAACTGAAACTTTCGAATTGCCCGAAGGCACAAATCGAAAACTTGATTTTCATGCGTATCATACTAAATACATTCACAGTTCCACATAATTCATACAATTCAATCAATCAAGCCAAGCAATTCCATAAATTCAACAATTTGAATATTTTATCAATGCACTCATAATATATGAATTTTCAGAAATTTCTATCATTTATCAAATCATTTAAAACACTGAATTTAAGCTTGTAATAATTTTTCAAAAATCAATTCAGAAACGAACAAAATAGAAAAAATCTTTTCTTTCACTTTCTTGAATTTTCGAAAAGTCATATATGGCTTACAAATCAAAATATAAATATGCTACCCACCTCGAATTGATGCCAAAAACTTGATCCACACTTCAATTCGTGCATTCCTTCTATCTTTCTTCCAATTTAACATCACCTAAGCCATAATCATCCAAATTCAACATCATAAATCACTTAATTCTTCAAATTGGACTTAGAAAACACCAATTCCATATAAAATCAATCTATCTAAATCATAAATTTCAAAAATCCCCAAATCTTAAAATTGGCCTAAACCAATTTTCACAAATTCAATATCATAAATAACATAATCCTTAAAATTGATGTCATAATTCATCAATTCATACTAATATCAAGATATCTAAAACACTAATTTCAAAAATTCCCAAATCTCAAATTTTAACTAAACCTTAACTCACATAAATTCAAAATTAAATCAATTCATCATGAAATCTTCCAAAATTAATCATAGAAATCACAAACCCATCACCTTTTCCATATTTCTAAACAAAAAAATCACTAAAAATTCAAAGCTCAAAATTTTCCCTGACCTCTTTTGTAACATCCCGTTACTGTTAGAAAGGGTATTTTGGTAATATTGGGTCAAACTGATAGGTTCCATTGCATTCACTGATTGAGCATGTTACTGGCCTCTGATCATAGAGGAACAAGTTTATTGCATATGCATTTATTCATAGGTACATGCATTCATGATTTTTCGGCATTTTAATTGTGAGCATGAACCGACTAGAAAACTGACTAGATTATGATTGATTGAGAAATTAGGAATAAGTGGACCCGAATGACTGATTTAGAATAGTCTAAGTGTAATTGATAATTGATGGTGGCTTATAGGAAAATTTTGAGAAATTCGGGAGAAAATGCCCGGACCGGAAATTTTGGAGTGACAGACTGATTGACTGTATAGTATTGAAAGAATTGTCCAATGGCAATGGAAAAATTAGAGTTATACTGTTAGGAAATAAAAATGTAGAGCCATTGAAATTTTGATAATGAAATTTGAACTAATTTGGAGACCTATGTCTATATATAGCTTAGGTTTGGAAATTGGGGAAATTTACCTAAGGCAAAAATCGTTCTTCTCTTCCTCCTCCCACGACGTTCATCGATTCCTTCCCCATTGGTGAGATTCGTCGATTCTTCCTTATGGTTTCTTCTTATTGTGCTAGGCTAAATGGTTTATTGTGATTGTTGAAGGTTGAGAAGCTTGGAGAGTGGATTAATCGTTGATTTAAGAAAGTTTTAGGGTTACGGTGAATTTTTGAGAAATTTGTGGATTGATCTTCGATTGGTAAGTTTTAATGGTATTAATGTTGTTATTAATGGTTTTTATTGCATTTATGGCATTTATTATGGTTGATTTGGGTAGTTGGAGTGTTTAATGGGAGTTTTAGAGAGAGAATGGACGGAAAGCGATCGGAGAAGAAGGTGGCTCGTCCCGCACGTCACGACGTCTGGCGTGGCCTCGTCGCGAGGAGCGCAGTGACACGCCGCGACGAGTGCAAGGTTTCAGCGCCATGCTAACGTTCGCTTACGCTGGGCGAAGTCATGAAGAGGACGACGCCCGTGGCGTGCTTCACGCTGCGGCGAGCGACCTTCTGTACGCCACGGCGAGGGATGTAGGTCGTGGTGAAGGGCTTTTCTGATAGGTTGATTTTTAGTTTATTGGACATAACTTATGGTATAGACCTCCGATTGAGGTGATTCTCGATTCGTTATGAACTAGGGAAAAAGGTCTACTATTAAGGATAATTATGGAAGTTAGAATTTAATTTACATGATATTGATTTATCGAGATTAAGGTCAATTATGGTTCCTATAGTGACCTAAGTATTGAATTATGATAATTGGAGTTTCAATTGGGATCTTCAATGGAGGTTTGGACCCAATGGATAGGGAATTGCTATCGGGTATATGAATTGAGGAAATTGAACTGAATTATAGGAATGGATTAATTTTTGTCGATCGATTGAGCGAAGAGTTAGAGTGGGGCATAAGAGTTCAAAAGTGAGTTTAGCACCGAAAATCGTGAACATGCATTGTACATAATTCCATTGAGACATATGCATCACTGAATTGTTTAATTTAGCATCTAGTAATGGGACTGTATTTTACTATTATAGAGGCGTCGTTGGATCGTCATTCCACGGACATTGCTGGAACTTCCAGGAAGTAGCTCGGAAGTTACAGGTGAGTAACCTAGTTGGTTTCTCAAATTCATGATTGTCTAAATGCTCTATGTGAATTACTTGTCAAGGTGAACTACATGATTACTGAAATGTATATGATCAAATTGCATGCTTCCACTGTATGAGATTGGAATACTACATGACATTGGGAATTGAAATACTGGGCTTTTATAGCCATACACTGAATTACTGAACACTGCATTACATGCATAAGTGCAAGATCAGATAAAAGATATGTGACCCAAGTTGCTATTATCACTAACAAGAGCCTCGAGCTCTAACATCAGATCGACCGGCCTCGAGCCCGAGGGGAGAAATCACGATCGCGCCCCACCGAATCTTCGATCGAGCACTTGGGCACAACACTGAATAACTGGAAAAGAGTCTCATGTGCATTGTATACACATGACTGATTGAATTGCGACACTTACTGAATTATGTGATGACATGAGAGATTGCAAATTGTTACATGCTACTGTAAACTGTTGCATAATACTGTGAATTGTGATATGATATCGCAAACTGTTATAAAGCACGCAAATTGTTATATACTAATTGTATCTTTTCTTGTGTCGTCTTTGTGCGTGTAATGCGTAATGCATGATTTGAGTGAACCATCGATGATGGTTTCTCACTGAGTTCGCAAACTCACCCAAAATTGCATCTAATATTTTTCAGGACTGTTAGAGTAGGCCCTAGCTCCAGAGATAGCCTTTTCCTGCCGTGCGAGCGTGCTGACAAGAGAAGCGATGGCACACAGGTCGGTCAGCTAGGTTGGACTTTTGCGGATGACTTAGGATAGATGCTTGTATCAGTTTCCTTGTTGGTGTGTTTAGGGGAGTGATAGACTTGTCTATATTCGATTTTGGATGATCAGATCAAGTTTATTTTTTGGATTATAAAATTTACTGATTTCTGATTTCTGATATTATGGTTTTAATTATTGTGATGCCATGTGGATTAACAGTCAGATTGTTCTGGTAGTACACCTTTATCGTGAGATACATGTCGGAGCGACCTTCGGGTGTCCCGATGTGTACCTTACGGTGAGGGGGGCGCTACATTAAGTGGTATCAGAGCATGATTTGGCATCTTTTGGGATTAGTCTGTTTTAGGCTAGAATCACTGTAAGAATAGCAGAACTGATAGGAATTTCTTGTCTGTTTTAGGTCATCCGTCCTTGGAGATCGAGTTGAGTTACCAGCTGACCTGGAATCGGTAGGAGCTAGTAGGGAGTCCTCGATGCCTCTTTCAGAGGAGTTGCCTCCTCGAGTTCTTGTGAGACGGGAACGGAGATACGATCAACTGCGTAAGCAGGGGGCGGTTGACTTCTATGGCAACACCGACCTTACGGAGGCTGAGGGATGGCTAGAGAGGACTGAGAGAGTCCTCGATCAGATGGACTGCGACCCGGATGAGCGTTTTGACTACGCGGTTTCTCTCCTTCAAGGTCTTGCATATCAGTGGTGGAAGACTGTCCTGGGCAGTACCACTAGGCCCTGTACACTGACATGGGATGACTTTCTGAGGGCCTTTAAGGACAATTTCATGCCCAAGATCTATCTGGACATGAAGCTGCAGGAGTTCTTAGAGCTGAGACAGGGACGTATGACCGTGGCTGACTATGAGGTGCGGTTCAACGAGCTGTTGGTCTATGCTTCTACATTGGTTGCTACTGAGGCTGACAAGTGTCGGCGTTTTGAGGGCCGACTCAATCTGGAGATCCGTACCCTATTGGCTAGATCCGATATGGGCAATTTCATTGAGTTGAGGGCTTCAGCAGTGAGGATCGAGCAACCATCATGGAGGGCGTCTAGTTGAGACCGGTCGGGGACCCAGATAAGAGATCTAGTGATGATGTGGTAGTCTTGGCAGAGGTTACAAAGAAGCGTCGAGTAGGCCCTTCAGGTCCGTAGGAGGGGCTAGACAGACTGGTCATGGGCAGAGAGGCAGATTTGTACAGACTGGTAGTGGTGGCGGCAGTGCCAAAATTTGTAAGCGATCGCTCCGAAGATCTGGCGTTGTTATAAGAGACACAGTGGAGAGTGTCGATGGTTGTCTGGAGCCTGTTTGAGGTGTGGCTCGATGGACCATTTGGTTAGGAACTGCCCAGAGACTTTGGGAGCCCAGTCTACTATGACTGGAAGATCAGGCAGCAATACCACGGTGCAGCAGAGCCGTGGAGGTGGATCAGTATGGAGAGGCCGAGGTCGAGGCCGAGGTCGAGCTGAGGGGTCCGCAGTGAGGTCAGAGGGACCGAGCAGCAGCATGCAGATCCTGAGTTGTGGTCTATGCCATGACTCGGCAGGAGGCCCAGGATTCCCCGGATGTTGTTGCGGGTATGCTTCTGATTTCTGGTTTTGAAGCATATGCATTGTTGGATCTTGGATCTACTCATTCTTTCATTGCACCGCATTTAGCATGTAGACTGCATGGGGATAGGCAGAGGTTACAGTATGGGTTAGAAGTGAGTACACCTCTAGGTAGTACGACTGTATTGGGAGAGGTCTGTATAGGGTGCCAGGTTCAGATCGACCGAGCAGTTTTGAGTGCCGATCTGATCATTTTGCCTCTGAGGGAGATTGATGTGATATTGGGGATAGACTGGTTGACTGCACATAGGGCTATTATGGACTGTTATACCAAGGAGGTTGTGCTGGAATCTCCTGGTCAGCCCAGAGCTGTGTTTCGAGGAGTTAGTCAGGCAGTGCCAGCGAGGATGATTTCCTTTTTGAGTGCCCTGAGGTTGATGCAGGGAGGTTGTGAGGCCTATCTGGCTCACGTAGTGGATTCCAGAGTCGAACCAAGATTGCAGGATGTTCCCGTAGTCAAGGAATTTTTGGATGTGTTTCCCGAGGAATTACCGGGATTGCCGCCAGAGCGGGAGACAGAGTTTGAGATTGATCTCGTTCCCGGTACCGCCCCTATATCGATACCTCCATATAGGATGGTACCGGTGGAACTGAGAGAGCTTAAGGCTCAGTTGCAGGAGCTACTGGATAAGAAGTTCATTAGACCGAGTGTTTCGTCATGGGAAGCTCCGGTATTATTTGTGAAGAAGAAGGACGGGACGCTGAGACTGTGTATTGATTATAGGCAGTTGAATCGGGTGACAGTGAAGAACAAGTATCCACTGCCTAGGATCGATGATCTATTTGATCAGTTACAGGGAGCTCAGGTGTTCACTAAGTTGGACCTACGATCAGGTTACTATCAGTTGAGGATTGCAGAAACCGATGTGCCTAAGAGTGCTTTCAGGAGCAGGTATGGGCATTTCGAGTTCTTAGTGATACCGTTTGGGTTGACTAATGCCCCAGAAGCCTTCATGGCTTTGATGAATAGAGTTTTTCAACCCTACCTGGATCGGTTCGTGATAGTGTTTATTGATGACATACTGGTTTATTCGAGGAGTAGTCAGGAGCACGCTAAGCATCTGAGGATTGTCCTTCAGGTCATGAGAGAGAGACAGATGTTCGTCAAATTCACTAAGTGTGAATTTTGGCTTGATGAGATTGTATTTTTAGGGTACGTGGTTTCCGGTGAGGGTATCCAGGTGGATCCTCACTAGATAGAGGCAGTTATGAGTTGGGAGATTCCGAGGAGTGTGCCAGAGTTACGGAGTTTCCTAGGATTGGCTGGATATTACCGGAGTTTCATCGAGGGGTTTTCGTTGATCTCCGCCCCTTTGACGAAGCTATTGAGGAAGAATGTGCCGTTCAGATGGTCTGAGGAGTGCCAGAAGAGCTTTGAGGAGCTGAAACATCGATTGACGACTGCACCGGTGTTAAGCATTCCATCTGGGACTGGAGGCTTTGTAGTTTACAGTGATGCCTCGCATCAGGGATTGGGATGTGTATTGATACAGCATGGGAGAGTTATAGCGTATGCCTCGAGACAGTTGAGGTCTCGCGAGGTGAATTATCCGGTACATGACATGGAGTTGGCCGCAGTTGTGTTTGCTCTGAAGATCTGGAGACATTATCTGTATGGGGAGACGTTCCAGATCTTCACTGACCATAAGAGTTCGAGGTATCTATTGAGTCAGAGAGAGCTCAATCTGAGACAGAGGAGATGGATAGAGTTACTGAATGACTATGACTGCACGATTGAGTATCATCCAGGGAAGGCCAATGTGGTGGCCGATGCACTGAGTAGGAGATCGCATGGTAGTGCAGCTCAGGTTCAGGTTTCGAGGTTACCTGGTCTGATTCAGTTGAGAGCTCTTAATGTACAGATGGATTTGGGTCAGGATGAAGTTCTGATTGCTACTCTGAGGCTGAGGCCGATGTTGCATGATAGGATCCGGAGAGTTCAGGATCAAGACCTAGGGTTAGTGAGACTGATTGAGAGAGTCCAGGCCGGTACTGATTCGGAGTTTGAGTTGAGAGATGGGACTTTATGGATGGGACAAAGACTGTGTGTGCCAGATGTTGAGGATTTGAGATGGGAGATCCTAGAGGAGGCACATGTAGCTGCCTATGCTATGCATCCTGGTACGACCAAGATGTATAATACTTTGAGACAGCATTTCTGGTGGCCTGGTATGAAGAGGCAAGTGGCAGAGTATGTGTCCAGGTGTCTGATTTGTCAGCAGGTTAAGGCAGAGCATCAGGCTCCAGTGGGGAAGTTGCATTCGTTGCCCATTCCGGAGTGGAAATAGGAGCGAATTACTATGGATTTTGTGATGGGATTGCCTAGGACACCGAGGCAGCATGACGCTATCTGGGTCATAGTGGACCGATTGACTAAATCGACTCACTTCTTGCCAATGAGGGAGAGCAATACGCTCGATCAGTTGGCCCAGGAGTATGTAGCAGAGATTGTTCGGTTGCATGGGGTTCCTTTGTCGATAGTCTCAGACAGGGATCCCAGGTTCACTTCGAGGTTCTGTAAGAGCCTACAGACTGCTATGGGTACGAGGTTGAACTTTAGTACTGCGTTTCATCCTCAAACAGATGGATAGAGCGAGAGGACGATTAAGACTATAGAGGACATGCTTCGGGCGTGTGTATTGGAGTTCAGAGGAGCATGGGATCAGTATTTAGCACTGATCGAGTTTGCATATAATAACCAGTATCAGAGTAGTATTGGGATGGCACCGTATGAGGCCTTGTATAGACGACCGTGTCGATCGCCATTGTATTGGGATGAAGAGGGTATGAGATCGATTGAGGGTCCCGAGTGATTCAGGATCTGATGGATAAGGATGCAGTTGATTGAGTCGCATCAAAGCGCTCGGGATGCATGTAAGAGCTATGTGGATCAAGATCGGCGAGAGATGGAGTACAATGTGGGTGACAGAGTGTTTCTCCGGGTGTCTCCTTGGAAAGGAGAATCGAGGTTTGGCCGTAAGGGCAAGTTGAGCCCTCGGTATATCGGTCCGTGTGAGATCCTTGAGAGGATAGGACCGTTGGCTTCTGATTGGCGTTACGAGTGAGTTGTCCCGGATGCATGACGTGTTTCATGTCAAGATGCTTCGACGGCACTGCCTCGGACCCGACGATGTGATTCGGCTACCAGAGACTGAGATAGATAGTGATCTGAGTTATGTTGAGGAGCCGGTACAGATTATAGGATCACGGGTCAAGCAGCTGAGGAACATGGTGATTCCATTGATGAAAGTCCTTTGAAAGAACCACTCTTCTGAGGAAGCTACATGGGAGACTGAGGAGCTTATGAGGAGTCAGTATCCTCATTTATTCGATCAGACAGGTATTAAATTTCGAGGACGAAATTTTTATTAGGAGGGGTGAATTGTAACATCCCGTTACTGTTAGAAAGGGTATTTTGGTAATATTGGGTCAGACTGATAGGTTTTATTGCATTCATTGATTGAGCATGTTACTGGCCTCTGATCATAGAGGAACAGGTTTATTGCATATGCATTTATTCATAGGTACATGCATTCATGATTTTTCGGCATTTTAATTGTGAGCATGAACTGACTGAAAAACTGACTAGATTATGATTGATTGAGAAATTAGGAATAAGTGGACCCGAATGACTGATTTAGAATAGTCTAAGTGTAATTGATAATTGATGGTGGCTTATAGGAAATTTTTGAGAAATTCGGGAGAAAATGCCCGGACCGGAAATTTTGGAGTGACAGACTGATTGACTATATAGTACTGAAAGAATTGTCCAATGGCAATGGAAAAATTAGAGTTATACTGTTAGGAAATAAAAATGTAGAGCCATTGAAATTTTGAGAATGAAATTTGAATTGATTTGGAGACCTATGTCTATATATAGCTTAGGTTTGGAAATTGGGGAAATTTACCTAAGGCAAAAATCGTTCTTCTCTTCCTCCTCCCACGGCGTTCATCGATTCCTTCCCCATTGGTGAGATTCGTCGATTCTTCCTTATGGTTTCTTCTTATTGTGCTAGGCTAAATGGTTTATTGTGATTGTTGAAGGTTGAGAAGCTTGGAGAGTGAATTAATCGTTGATTTAAGAAAGTTTTAGGGTTACGGTGAATTTTTGAGAAATTTGTGGATTGATCTTCGATTGGTAAGTTTTAATGGTATTAATGTTGTTATTAATGGTTTTTATTGCATTTATGGCATTTATTATGGTTGATTTGGGTAGTTGGTGTGTTTAATGGGAGTTTTAGAGAGAGAATGGAAGGAAAGCGATCGAAGAAGAAGGCGGTTCGTCCCGCATGTCGTGACGTCTGGCGTGGCCTCACCGCGGCAAGTAAGAGGACGCACGCCGCGGCGAGCGACCTTCTGTACGTCGCGGCGAGGGATGTAGGTTGCGGCGAAGGGGTTTTCTGATAGGTTGATTTTTAGTTTATTGGGCATAACTTATGGTATAGACCTCCGATTGAGGTGATTCTCAATTCGTTATGAACTGGGGAAAGAGGTCTACTATTGAGGATAATTATGAAAGAATTTAATTTACATGGTATTGATTTATCGATATTAAGGTCAATTATGGTTCCTATAGTGACCTAAGTATTGAATTATGATAATTGGAGTTTCAATTGGGATCTTCAATGGAGGTTTGGACCCAATGGATAGGGAATTGCTATCGGGTATATGAATTGAGGAAATTGAACTGAATTATAGGAATGGATCAATTTTTGTCAATCAATTGAGCGAAGAGTTAGAGTGGGGCATAAGAGTTCAAAAGTGAGTTTAGCATCGGAAATCGTGAACATGCATTGTACATAATTCCATTGAGACATATGCATCACTGAATTGTTTAATTGAGCATCTAGTAATGGGACTGTATTTTACTGTTATAGAGGCGCCGTTGGATCGTCATTCCACGGACATTGCTGGAACTTCCAGGCAGTAGCTCGGAAGTTACAGTTAAGTAACCTAGTTGGTTTCTCAAATTCCTGATTGTCTAAATGCTCTATGTGAATTACTTGCCAAGGTGAACTACATGACACTACAAGAAAAATTAGTTTCAGTAACCATTATTAATGGTTGCTAAAAATAAGAAAATGGTCGTTAAAAGTTATAGCGACCAAAATCGGGTTGGTCATGTGGTTACAACAGGTTGTTCTTGAAAGTGCTCGATGGCGAGTTATTACGTTGGTCGTTAAAATGCACTATTAACAACTATTTAAAATTGGTCACTAAAGATAGAATTATTAGCGACCAAATTTATACTTGCTAATGTAAAATTTCATGGTTATTTGTAATATTAGAATGGTCGCTATAGTTATGCATCTGCGACCAAATTGTTTTGTTGCTAAAAATAATCTTATAGCATGGTTGCTATAGCTATTCATACTGTGCCAAATTATTTTGTTGGTAAAGTAATCTTATAGCAACCAAGTCAATGGTTACTATAGCTATTCATATTATAACCAAATTATTTTTGTTGGTAAAAATAATCTTATAGCAACCAAGTCATTGGTTGCGCTTATTTTATCTCGTTGCAACAAATGGTGTATCAATTTTCTTTTAGTAACTATGTTGTGATTTACATGATGTTGTTGCTAAAATTTACTTTTAGCAACCAAATAATTTGTTGCTATAGTTTTAATATCGTCACAAATTGTATTATATTTACTATAATTTAGCAACAAAAATTAATTATTGGTCACTAGAGTGTATGTGTTAACCACCAAAACTTGGTCGCAAAATAATTTGGATGGTTTCTAATGTATACCGCCAAGAACCAAAATTGATTGCAAAATAATTCAAATTGGTCGCTAAAGTTTATGCAATAGAAACCAAATAAATACTGGTTGGAGAGAATGATTTCCATTAGGCCACGATACTCATTCCAACTAAACTCCAAATATTCCAGCACGACACCTTAACAACCCAACAAATTTATATTAATTTCGTATTGACCAAAATAATCACCTCTGGTTCACTCATAATAACTATCAAGCACATTTGATAGACATAAGAAAAGATTAAAGTGTCAAACAAATCTATCAAGCACATTTGATAGACATAAGAAAAGATTAAAGTGTCAAACAAATCTACTTAGATAACATTTTCTAAACCAAGAGTAAATACATTGACAATAAATTCTAACATTCCGATCATAGTAGGCCTCTCTGTTGAGACATCCCATGCCAAAAGTGTACCACGTCTATCACCAACAAAAATCCATTCCAATGTGGGGTGAAAAGCAAGTGCACCAACACCAAGGAACTTAATGGTATTATCAACTAAAATACAAAACAAATAGATGGTGTCAGTAAAACACTATCAATCAACATGAAGAAGTCACCATTATCAATTCTGTAATGTATCAAAAATAAAGTTTTATGGTAAATAGGAAGAAAAAGTCTCAAACATCATCCTAAATCTCATGCCAAGAGAAACTTGTGTGTACATTGCTTTATTATACTTGGAGAAGGGAACTACAAATTCAGCTGGACTTGCCCTGTAAAACATGAAACTTTAGGGTAAGTTTGCATATAACAAAAAGTAATACAAAATGGCTAATCTACTTTGCTTACGGGCTGAAGGGTCATCTGTGCATACACCTCATCAGTTTCTGGATCAGCCTGTTATCAAATGTAACATATATGAGCTGGCATACTGCTCGAGTAGATCATAATAACTTCTTCACTTCTTCATTTATCTTATTCAGTTTCCAACAATTAGCATGCATGTTCCGAACTCGAAGGCCTATGACTAGCAAGCAAAAATATGGAATAATCATAAGCCATTCAGAACAATTTGGAAAAGTTTATGGAAAGTGGTTCTATCAAAAAAGGAAAATTGAGGCCAAGCACAAATTCGAACCAATTTGGGAAAGAGCATGTGCCATGAGAAATTTTAACTTCCGTAAACTAAGACATCAGTTTGGGACAATGAAGATTTCATACATGCAATGTCACATTGTGAAGAAAGCAATTCAACTTGGAAGGAAGGTTGGGATAACTTGGTATAAAGTCAGTCTCCTTTGCAATGACTCTACAACCTGAAAAATAACAGAGCCAGAGATCAGTAACAAATAAAATGATAAAAGTTACTGCAAAGGATTAAATGAAGGCAACATACTTTCTCACTATGGCCCTGAGTGAAGTAAACTATAAGATCGCTAACCGGAGGTAAGGAAACCAATGGTCCCGCATAAGCATGCCAAAGCTCAATTAATAGCCTTCCTTTCTCCCGTTATCAAATCCAAGAATACCATTACCAAAGAAGTAAATACTAAAAGTCGATAAATGAAAGAAGAGCATTCTAGCATGTATTCACTCTTCTAAAGTTTATTGCAAACTTTCTTCTTATAATTATCAGACCATTATCCGAAGCTTAGAATGCTTGGAGATGAAGTAGATATCTTAAATATGAACTGAACAAACAATATTGGGTTATAACATTCAATAGGTCTTAAGGTGTAACAAAAACAAAAGCCCCTATAAGATTACTCTGACGTCCGCTATTTAAGATAGAAAACATTCTCCACCTTTGCCTGACAAACCTAAAAATCACATCCAATTCTAAAAAGCCAAGCAAGTGTCAAGTGACCAACTAAAATAACCCACTTAATCACACCACTTAAGACAGCTTTTTTATTTATGTTAATAAGCCGACATATGATAGACTCAGACAATCACCAGTTGATTGGACCAAATTTATACTATAAATTAGGCCCGTTTTCTCTAGTAATTATGCATCTGTTGACTCTCGATCTATGATTTTATGCTTATTTTGGTCCCGCACATTGAGTTTTGATAAATTGTACATTGTCGGTATTTTGTTGTCATTTGTCATTAATTTCGCATAATTTTATCGGGACAATTGATACCGCAAATGGGTTGTATTTTGTAGGATCAAATGAGTCAACATTCAAGAAGTCAACATGTCGCGAGATTCATTTGGGTGAACCTAAACCTCCATTCGCCGGCTTAATAAATTAATGCAATTACTTCACTGCGACGAAAGTGACCATCCGGACTTCGCCAAGCGAACTACTGCCATTCGCCGCAATAATGTCCGTAACCCGCCTATATTTGGCAAAGTATCCTTCGTTCGACCCGCCCAGACGTATCCTTATAAAACCTTGCCATTTAGGGCAAAAAGGACTACCGCATGTAGTTTTTCTTTTCCTCCCTTTTCTTTGTTCTTCTCAGGTTTTTTCATTCTTTTCTTTCGCTTCTAATAGGTTTTCATTCGTGTTCTGAGTTCAGCCACGCATAACGTTTGTTGTCTTCATCTTCAACAGTCATTATCCGATCATGAGTATCGGTGATTCTCCAAAGAAGTGATGGAGTTGGCGGAGTCATGAGCTGCTAAATCAAGATTCTCCGAAAATGTAGCGAAGGTCTGAGTTCCATGAGCTTCAAGGGTAATCAACCATAGTTTTAGATTTTTGTCATGTTTTGTAAAACCTCCGAGTTGGAGATTGCGATATATGATGGATTGAATCCGCTATAGTTTAATTGGATGTAAAACTTTGATTTATGGTGTGAATTAGTTTGTGTTGATATTGTTCGAAATACATGAAGTTTCATGTATGTTAAAATGATTTGCATGAGTTAATTTAATCTACCTAGTTGTGTTTGATTGAATTGATTGTGTTTTATCTGGTTAACTTATTGCATAAATCATTTCATGCCATACACTAGGGTTTTAACAAGCTTTAATTTATCGAGTTGATCAATTAAATCTTGGACTTAACGAGTTATTAAGGTTGTGTTTTCAAACTTAGTGGATTTTAAACCCGATATTTATTTTGAGTGATGATGACCGAGCCACATTTTCGTGAGAGTTTTAATTAATAGTTTTCGGTCTCATTTAATTTAAATTGCCTTATCTTTTCAAAATCCCAAAATATTTACCTTTGCTTTAGTTTAGTTTAATTTTAGATTAATCAATCAAAACCCCCTTTTATTGCTTTCATTGCATGCATAATTCAAACATTAGGCTAGTCTAGGATCAATTGGTGCATTGGTTCCTTGAGAGTCGACCCGAGGTTGCATCCTGTATTGCAATCCTTGGTATAAATTTTATTTGACCGGTTTCAAGGATCAATTTTAAATTGAACGATAAGTCACGATTAAATTGGCGCCGTTGCCGGGGAATCAAATTAATTGGTTCTCTAGGTTAGCCAGTGTTTGTTTTGATCTTAATTTTTGTTGTTTACATTTTGTTTGCATTGCATAATTTTATTTAATTTCTTTTCTGCCTAAGTGTTTTTAGTGTTAATCCTGTTTGTGATTTCATTCTGCTTTGTTTTAAGTGTTTATTCTGATTCGTTTGCTTTCTTTGGTTCAGGCTTCTTGGTCGTGACGAGTTCATCATTCTTCACAATGAAGTTCATTAGTCGCCGCAATGAAGTTCATATATTCGCCACAAATAAAGTTACAATTTATTCGATTCATTGCAAATAATTACTACACGTCGCAGCGAACCTGAGTGAATTGAAGCCTTGCTATCCGCTGTCGTTTTAGTGAGCTATCTTAGGTGAACTTCTCTTGTGCATGCCCCGTAGACTTAGGCTAGTTCATTTTCAACTTTGAAATTGAGCGACACCTTAGACAACTTAGGAAAAACAAGAGAGCAAGAAAGACTTAGCACACTAGATCGAATAGAATCGAGATGGTGAACACCAAGAATATCCCGGCCAACCACCTTAAATGGAGATCACGGTCTTAACGGTGACCAGAACGCGTAGATGACAACAATGCGAACATCGACGAGAACCATCCGAGAAGCTACAACCCGGACGTAAACTATGATCCTTTCATCGCGCTCGCCCTAACTTCGACGTAAATTTTGAAGTTAAAGGTTTATTGATTAACTCCCTACCCAAATTTCACGGTTTGGCGGGAGAGGACCCCTACATGCATCTTCAGGCCCTCACAATGATCTGTCAAAGTATGAAGCCTGTAGGAGCACATCTGGACCAGGTGCTGTGGAAGGTATTCCACTTGTCGTTAGAAGGAAAGGCCCGGGAGTGGTACATGAGCCTCCCAAGGCATGTCGCGAATGCCTATCATAGTTGGGCCAACTCATAAAAGCTTTCTCGAAAAATATTTTCCACCTCGAGGACTTCGTCGATGCGAAAAGAGATTTATTCGCGCAAGCAGATTTCGACGAATCCTTATATGAATTTTGGAATGATTCCAAGATCTCGTTATCTCGGTGCCCCATCATCGATCCTCGATGAACAATTGGTTCAATATTTTTACGATGGGGTGAAAAATCGTGAAAGGGAATGTTGGATGTTTGCGTCGGAGGTTCGCTGATTGACCTCACCGACCAAGCACGGGCCTTGATCAAGAGGATGGCCCTAAATCATCGAGAATATAGTGTCGAGATTCCAGAATGTGAATGAAGTAGAGCCATGACGGCTCAAACTAAGAGTATGGAAAGCCTAGAATCGAAGGTGGATTCCTCGAGCATAGGATAACTTCACGCTATCCTCGATCACTACCGAGCTTAAGAATTTGAATGTGCATCGCCCATCGCCTTCCATCGAACCGTCGCACCTAGTTGCTAATCTTGTGGATCGGTGATGCACATTTCAAGGTTCGTCCGGAAGGTATGAAGAAGTGTCCGCTTGTTACCAGGCGCATAAAATTTAAAGTGGGACCGTGCTCAACACATATAACGAAGGATGGAGATCTCATCCTAACTTCATTGGAGGAATAATGAAGGAAGAGCACCCAACCGTTTTCAACAAGGAGTGGAGTTGGACCATCTACAAACCAGCTTCCCGATCAAGAAGCGTTGACGGTGCAACCACAGCCTACCAAAAGAGGACACTAATCACCAGATGGTATGATGACGTTGATGAAAGAGGAACGAACTTCCACAAGAAATCAATTCAACGCCATCGCGAACCTCATCCAACAGACTCGCTAAGAATGTTGCCCGCTTTAGTGCCTTCGAGAAACGCATGGAGCAATGGGAGACCAAGGCCGAGAACATGAACGCCTATGTCACCCAATTGTCTAATAATTTGAGTGACAACCAAGCTCGGAGCAAAGGATCCATTCCTCCAACACGGTAATAAACCCAAGAGTTTAAATGCAATTGAGTTGAGGAGTGAAAAGAAAGTGCATTTCGACATTCTCAAGAAGAAGAATGCACCGAGGAAATTGAGGTCAAGAAGCGCCTCAAGTGAGAGAAGAAGTGTCATGCGATCGAGAGTGATCGCAAGAAGAATTGTTGAGGAACAAGAAGCAATCAACAATTGAAGATAAAGAGCAATCATCGAGCATTTCGGGAAGAAGAGCCGATAAGGATAAATCGGCGAAATGAACCACCAAGAAGGAAGTCAACTTAAAGGACCTCCTTTTTCGAACTCAGATCGATGAGCAAGAGAGTCAATGAGCTCAAACACGAAAAAGAAATCATTGACCTGTTTGGGAAGGTTGAAGTCAACGTGCCCTCGCTGGATTTGATTAAGAAAGTGCCGGCCACGCCAAGTACTGAAGGATTTGTGCACAAACAAGTTTAAAATTTAGGCCTAATGAACGTGTCCAGTGAGTTCAAATGTGTCGACTTTATTTAAGCCCCAAATCCCAAAGAAAGTGCCAAGATCCAGCTCATTTACCATTCCTTGTGTTATAGGAAAGGTAACAATTGGGAAAGCATTATTGGATTTGGGAGCGCGATTAACGTAATGCCAAATCTGCCTATGAAGCCACAGGCGTTAAGAGCATTGCCTACTTCGGTAGTCTTACGGTTATCGATAGATCATTCCGACATCCGAAGGGGAATCATCGAGGACATCTTGGTCCAAGTGAAAGGTTTAGTGTTTCTGCCGATTTTACGTGTTGGACATGACCCTCAAGTGGTGCAGACACTTCTCCGATCCTTGGACGACCCTTCCTGCGGATCGCGAGCACAATGATTAATATGAAGGAAGGAAAGATCACCATGGAGGTTGGTGATCAACACGTTAACTTCAACATGTATGAAGCTATGAAGCACCCTAACGAGGATTACCTCGCTTGGGGTGAATATGCTTGATGTGCTTGTGGATGATGCATGTGTTGATTTCGCCACACTTTGACCCATCCCATCGACACTCTCTTTGGAGAATATTATTTTGATGATAGTGCAGGTGCCTATTCGGATATGGGAATGGACATGGAGTCGCCAAGACCCAAGTCGCTGACATGGAGCTTGATATCGATCGCTCATCCACCCCGAGCTACAAGATCCACCGTGAGCACCTGTGTTTCTCTTCCCGCCTTTTCGATATATATTTGTGCACGTTCTTTGATTTGATTTGATATGTTGTGTTGCATGAATGTGTTGATTAAGTGTGGGGGGGAGAGACCCAACTAGTAGGTTTAATTTGTAGTTAGGTAGGATTTCCTTCCGCTTGAATAAAGTGTTTCCTTTGTTAGCTCTGTGTTCTTCCTAATAAAGCATGATTAGATTGACGAGAATGGTTGATATGTGGGATGATTAATTGAATGATTGTGCAAACTGAGTAGGATCCTTAGACATTGTGATCTGTTCTGGGTAGTTCGCCGCAGCGAGCATCTTTGCTCGCTGCGGCTAATCTAGGGTTTTACTACTTGTTCGCTGCGGCTAATCTAGGGTTTTACTACTTGTTCGCCGCGTTGGGATCGCTTGTCATGGCGAATAAGGACATCTCCGCCCTCGACCGTTGGACATCTCTTTTGTCCGAGGGCCAATTCATCTTTTTCTCTCTCGCCCTTTCGCCTCCCGCTTCTTCTTCTTCTTCTTCTTTTCTTTCTCCTTCCTCCTCATTTCGCCGCCACCTTCACGCCTCTGCGTCGCCCTCTCGTGCCCTCTCGCCGTTTGAAGCTCCCAATCTCCTCCAATCTCCTTCCAACTGCGTTTTAACCCTTCCGTAAGTGTTCCTATTCCTCCTCTTGTCCATTTTCGTTGTTATTCGTTAGATTTGAGGCCAACAATAACGCCGTTCGCTACAATCGTCATAGAATCGCCATTCACCGCGCGAATTTCATATCTCGCCGCGCAAACGTAGGGTATCGGTTCATTGCGACGAATGTTCTTGCTAGCCGCAATAACGAAGATGCCAATTCGCCGCAATAACATCCTGTTGGGCGCAAATAATGGCGAAGTCTCTAGCCGCAGTGAATGCTCCTGCTCGCTGCGGCGAATGGTCAAGACTTTGATTCTGTAATTTTCTTAGTTTAATGCCTGTTCTAACGTTTGTGTGTGCAGGATTATGCCTAGAATGAAACAGTTTCTAGACCGAGCAGCAGACCATCCTCTTCTTCCTCCGATCACACCATTTCCCTTCCTCGCAACCTTCCCGCTTTCCTCTCGTCCAGTAGATCTTGAGACGATCATTTGGCAACTCGTGTTGCCAATCAAGATATACTTAAGGAAAACCATTTCCTCTAACCCCGCAACAAACCCTTTGTCCGTCACTTTTCGAATTAGACTTAGCTGGCCTTGCTCAACCTAATTCTATTGGCAACCTCACATTTGTCCGCCAATACTATTCATATGCTCGCTACTCCCACACCTACGGAATTAATTTTCGGGGTGTTTCCATTCCCGATGTTTTCACTTCCGTAATTATCTGTGAGCATTACCATCTTTCGTCGTCGCCCTCATTGCCAATATTCACCTCCTCCGTGATTACCCATGGAGGAAGTCATTGGTACTCTCGACCGCAGGTCTCGGTGGCTTCAACCCCGTGGTTCTCAACGGTACATCCGTCGGACCACCCTCCTTCTGAAGCTCGCCCCGTTACATTTTATATGTAACAATATTATGCCGACCCTCCATCTTTCTAACATCCCCAAAGAGGTGCCCTATATATCTACTGATGATGTTGGCCGTCTCAGACCTAACCCCGCCATTTCACGCCTTCGCCAAAGGTGTTCTCTCCACCAACCCTAAACACAAACTCCTTTTCCCCATCTCATTTTCGATCCGTTAGGACCTATCGAGTCCCTAACATCCGCCGATCTCACCTTTTCGCCGCCTCTCCATTTGTCTATGTCCGCTTAGGTCGCCCACGTGCCATTCCACCCCACCTCCCGCCCAACCCGCTTCAAAGATCTTCTTCCCCACCTCACCTAGAGCCCCTTCTCCCGTCCTTCCTGCTTCCCGAGGCTTTGCCTCACAACCTCCCGCCTCTGCTCCCCGCTCCTTCCGAGGTGGCTCACTGCGTGAGGAAGTCCTTCACCAGTCCCGGTTCACTTTTTCGAGACTCGGTGGCCGCCACGCATTCCTCGCCACTATGATTGCGGCCCACCTCGGCTGCCTATTCCGCCTCAGCACCGGCTTCTTCAAATGCTCCTAGCTTTCTATGCTGCTTGCCAATGGTGACGATCCCGCCACATAGTCTGGGCTGTTTATTTTTTGTTGTTGTTATTTTTCCTGTATTTTCTTTTCTTCGTTGTATTTTTTAGTTCGTTCTACGGATCCTCTTTTGTACATTACATTTTGAGCTTAATGCTATATCTACATTTCTTTTGTCTATTTTGTTTCGCTTTCTCTGTGTCTCGCTACTTTTGTCATCAGGACAATGCCATGTTTAAGTGTGGGGAGCCGTTCCTTTATATTTTGCATTGTACACCTATTAAAACTTGTGCATAATTTTGTGGGCCCGTTGCTTTTACTGATAAATTTGGACTCAATCAAACATTTTCTGCACTCGTTCTTTTATGCCCTTGCATGCAAAGCCCTTATAAGTTTCAAACTGATACTTGAGTTTTTGTGAAAATGCTCTCCATTCTTCGAACGATAATTGGTTTTGGCAAAAATTTTAACTTTTGAAGTTTTCAAAACAAAGTAAATGGGAGCATGCTAACAAGGTAGCATTTTAAGTTTTTAAGTTTTGAGATTGATCATTGAGACAAAACCTTGTTGGAAGGATATTCGAGCCAAAGATTTTTCTTCTATATTTTGTGTGTGCATCCGCTTAGTTCATGCTTCTCTAGAACTTGTGTGGGCTTTTACTCAAAGCTTGATGGACTAGATTTTGTGGATATGATAGAGGCGTTCTTTCTTTCAGCCCTTTCCCCAAACACCAACCCCTAAACACCGTTCCCTTGCTAGCCCCTTTGAGCCTTCTTGCTATGAGCATTTGCATGTATTATTTTCAGATGACGTCAATAGTCAGTTTGTTCTATTTTTAGTGAAAAAAAAAGTTAGTCTTGTTTATTCCAAAAGGGATAATAATGTGTATTGAATCCCAAATGGGATTAGTATCTCAAATGAGATAAAAAAATCAATCAAAATTTAGTTTAGTAAAGGTCTAGTTTCAGTATAGATTATCGACATCGATCCCTCATTTTATGCCATGCTCATATTTTTCTTTTTCTCACATCATCCATTCATTTAGACTTCCGCTCATTACAACCCTTAAAGACCTCTTGATCTTCAAATTGATAGTCCTTGTAGTGGAGAAATAAAATTGATACAAGCCTATGGTAGGAGATGTATTAAATAGATTGAGAGAAAAATATCCCTACTATACAAGTGAGTTGAGCGTAAACACCATATCCCGAGTGATTCTCCGTTGTTCAATCTCTTGTGCTTAAATTCTTTCAATGTTTGTTTTATTAGCACTCTTTCAATTTCTTTGCGTTAGAATTCTGATAAAGTGGATTGAGTCAATTTTGGTTGTTGTTTGAGCATGGGGCAGAATTTTCTTTTACTCTTGTACCTTTTTGACTCTTATAAGCTTTGTTCAGGAGTACAAAGGTTTAAGTGTGGGGGAATTTGATTGGACCAAATTTATACTATAAATTAGGCCCGTTTTCTCTAGTAATTATGCATCTGTTGACTCCTGATCTATGATTTTTATGCTTATTTTGGTCCCGCACATTGAGTTTTGATAAATTGTACATTGTCAGTATTTTGTTGTCATTTGTCATTAATTCTGCATAATTTTTATTGGGACAATTGATACTGCAAATGGGTTGTATTTTGTAGGACCAAAGGAGTCAACATTCAAGAAGTCAACATGTCGCGAGATTCGCTGGGGCGAACCCAAACCTCCATTCGCCGCGGCGAATAAATTAATATAATTACTTATTGCGACGAGTGACCATCCGGACTTCACCGTGAATAAACATGTACCATTCGCCATGGCGAATGTCGGGTAACCCGCCTATATTTGGCAAAGTATCCATCGTTCGACCCGCCCGCACGTATCCCTATAAAACCTTGCCATTTAGGGCAAAAGGACTACCGCATGAGTTTTTCTTTTCCTCCTTTTCTTCGTTCTTCTCCAGTTTTTTCATTTTTCTCTTTCGCTTCTAATAGGTTTTCATTCTGTGTTACAGGTTCAGCCACAGACAATGTTCGTTGTCTTCATCTTCAACAGTTCGTCGTCTGATCATGAGTATCGGTGATTCTCCAGCAGTGATGGAGTTGGCCGGAGTCATGAGCGACTAAATCAGTATTCTCCCGAAAATGTAGCGAAGGTCGGAGTTCCATGAGCTTCAAGGGGTAATCAACCATAGTTTTAGATTTTTGTCATGTTTTGTAAAACCTCCGAGTTGGAGATTGCGATATATGATGGATTGAATCCGCTATAGTTTAATTGGATGTAAAACTTTGATTTATGGTGTGAATTAGTTTGTGTTGGATATTGTTCAAATACATGAAGTTTCATGTATGTTAAATGATTTGCATGAGTTAATTTAATCTACCTAGTTGTGTTTGATTGAATTGATTGTGTTTTATCTGGTTAACTTATTGCATAAATCATTTCATGCCATACACTAAGGGTTTTACAAGCTTTAATTTATCGAGTTGATCAATTAAATCTTGGACTTAACGAGTTGTTAAGGTTGTGTTTTCAAACTTAGTGGATTTTAAACCCGATATTTATTTTGAGTGATGATGACCGAGCCACATTTTCGTGAGAGTTTTAATTAATAGTTTTCAATCTCATTTAATTTAAATTGCCTTATCTTTTCAAAATCCCAAAATATTTACCTTTGCTTTAGTTTAGTTTAATTTTAGATTAATCAATTAAAACCCCTTTATTGCTTTCATTGCATGCATAATTCAAACATTAGGCTAGTCTAGGATCAATTGGTGCATTGGTTCCTCGAGAGTCAATTCGAGGTTGCATCCTGTATTGCAATCCTTGGTATAAATTTTATTTGACCGGTTTCTAAGGATCAATTCTTAAATTGAACGATAAGCCGCCGATCACCAGTCCACCCTCGACCCTTTTACAGGTTTTGTTTTGGTCTTATTAAAACTCAAGATTGTGAGAAACTAAAAAGAAAAACTAACAGACCAACAGGAAAAAAAAGTGAAAAAAAACTATTCAATCTTACCTATTACACATCAATCCAAGTCACTATCATCATAAGCTTGAGATGCAGCTTCATCTTCGCTACTCCAATACTCATCAAAAGTGTCATCTTCTTCATCATGATCTTCTTCAACATCATCATTATCATCAACACGTGAGTGTAATATTTTTTCAGTAATTTCAATCTCTAATGGAGCTTTATCATTTCTGGATACTAACCCAACCTCTTGAGCACTATCTAGAACTTCTATATCAATACAATTTTCTTGTTGATATGCATCACTAACATTAGGTTCATTTCCATCAGTAAATTGGAGAAGGGATGGGTCAATCAGATGTCAGTGTTGAGCACTTTGAACTACTTTCCAATTTCCCCCTAGTTTTGTATCATTTACATAGAATACTTGAGTCACTTGATTAGCTAACACATAAGGTTCATTCTCATACCATAATCTACTCACGTTTATGCTTGTAAACTCACTGTCTATCTTTTCTGGTTTATTCCGATCTAAGTCAAACCATTTACAATTGAATAACACACAATAAAGCCACTAACATAACTCAACTCAATTACGTCTTCTAGCACTCCGTAAAACTTAACCATTTTTCCCTTATGTATAGCTTCTGTACACACCCCACTATTTTGTGTTACAAGTCGGCAATCTCTTTTTTTTTGTTAGGTACTTAACTCATTCTACTATGCACCCACTACATTTACTAATACGATAGTCAGGTCCTGATGCGAGCGCAAGAAGCTCATCCGTAGCTTCAACAGACTTTATATGTCGATGTTCTTGAATCTAATTTTAATACAACAATACAAATTATAAAATGTTACAATTAAGAAAATAATTTCCAATAAAACAAAATTTCAAAGAAGATTGAAAATCTTACTCGACTCTCGAACCATGATACGAATTCTTTCTTGTGAATCGCCATCCAACCAATAGGGTTTTCACGTTAAAGTATTTCTTCGTGCTCTCTGAACAACAAAAAATTATAAATAAGTATTACATTAATAATGATATTATAATAAATAAAAAAATAACCATTGTTACCTCAAATATGGCTCTATCTCCACACAATTATTCAATACAAACCAGTGTAATTCACTATATTGTTGAGAGGTCATTTGAACAAAATCTATTTCTCCAAAAGTTCGAATTTTACTTTTAAATACAGATAATGTTGCATTTGGATGTTCCTCACCATCGTAATTTCTTTCTTCCCTGTTGTATTTCGTCTCAATTCCATGAAGATATAATGAGCAAAACTTAAGCACTCCTTCACAATATAAGCCTCCATGAATTGAACCTTCAGACGAGCTCTATTTCAACCATCCTTTTAGACTACTAAGAAACCTATATTTCAAGCGTAATCAATACGCATAAAATAAAATTACCGCAAAGATAAAAAGATTCTATCAAAATACATGTTTAATAAAAATAATATATATATTTTTACCTTTCAATAGGATACATCCACCTATAATGAACAGACCTCCAAGCTTCGCTTTGTGCCAAATGCATCGCTAGGTGAACCATAACGCCAAAAAAGCGGTGGAAAGATCATCTCTAACTTGCATAATATGACGGAATCTTTTTTCCAAATTGTCAAGGACATCCAATTTAAGTTTTCTAGAACACAATTGTGCGAAAAACTTGCCAACTCAAGAATGGCATCAAGAACTTCTTTATGTAAATATCCACGCATTCTACGGAAGCAAACGTTGTAACAAAACATGGCAGTCGTGACTTTTCAATCCTGTGATCTTGTCGTCCTTGATATTCACACATCTAGAGATATTTGCAGCATACCCATCTGGAAATTTTACTGTCTTCAAGAATTCTTGAAACCCTTTCTTCTGCTTATGGGATAAAGTATAAAGTGCATGTGGCTTCAAGTATTTGACTTTTCCTTCTTTGTTTGCTTTTGCATTTTGTACTGGTTTCAAGTGCAACTCACTTCTTATACCCATATCTTCCAAATCTAAGCGAGCTTTTTCAGTGTCCTTCGATTTACCATCAATGTCTAGTATTGTCCCCAACAGATTATCACATATATTCTTCTCAATATGCATTATATCCAGATTATGCCGCAACTTGAGCTTCGACCAATATGGTAACTCAAAAAATATGCTCTTTTTGTTCCAACATGGTTTCTGAGAGAAATGTTTTCTCTTTTTATCTTTAGAATGCTTACCAAGTACGACATTTTCTACTTCTTTTAATTGGATCAAAACCTGGTCATTGGACAGCTCCGCGGGCTTTGAACTAAATTCAGTCTTCCCATTGAATTTTAGACTTTTTCGGTACGGATGATAACGTGGCAAGTACCTTCTATGATCCATATAACAAATCTTGATTCTCAATCTTCGTGAAGGAGTATTTAAACTACATCTTGGACAAGCACAATACCCCTTTGTCTGATGTCCAGATACATCACCTAACGCAGGGAGATCATTTATTGTCCATAAGATTGCCGATGTAAACGAAAACACTCTCCGCTTTTAGATCACGTGTCCTCACTCCAAATTCCCATAATTCTTTAAGCTCATCTACCAAAGGTCTTAGGTATATATCAATATCTTTTCCAGGTGATCGAGGACCTGGAATTAGAAGTGACATCATCAAATATGGTTCTTTCATGCATTGCCAAGGTGGTAAGTTGTATGCCATTAAAATCACTGGCCATATGCTATATGAATTATTCATATTGCCAAAAGGGTTAAATCCATCAGTAGCCAATCCTAGTCGTACGTTGCGAGGATACTCATCAAACCAAGGATATTATTTGTTAAGATCTTTCCAAACTTCAGAGTCTACCGGATGGATCATTGTGCCAACCTCTTCAACTTTTCCATCGTTATGCCACCTCATATCAGAAGCCGTCTTTCTTGACATATACAATCTTTGTAACCTTGGCTTTAGTGGAAAATAGCGCAATACTTTATGAGGAATCAACTTCCCTTTGCCATCATTGACCTTCCCTCTACACTCTTTGCACACTGGACAACTATTTAAACGCTCATTCTCTTTCCAAAAGAGAATGCAATCATTTTTACATGCATGAATAATCTCATAACCTAAACCGATGTCTTTTAATAATTTCCTTGCTTCATAAAATGAATGAGGAATAATATCACCATCTGGTAAATATTCCTTAAACAAATTAACAATCATATCATAACATTTGTTGGCCATTTTGTTCAAAACTTTAATGTGAAGCAACTTAACAAGAAAAGATAGCAATGATTTGGAGCAACCGGGATATAACTTGTGTTGCGTATCACCCAACAATCTCTGAAAATTTTCCACTTCATCGTCTATTAGCACATCTGGCTGATTAATATCTACATTATCATAATAATCCCATGCATTTTCACTATCAACACCAAATACCAAATCTTGCAGCAACTCCTCCTCCTCAAATGTTTCATCCATATAACCATGAATGTTATCATCATCACTATATGGATTTGGGGTTTCGCCATGGTGTATCCATTCGGTATAATCTATGTCTATTCCATTATTGAGTAAATGAAATTTTACTAAATGAGGTGGTTGTAATTTTAAATTCAAGCACTCTCCACATGGACAAGGCATATCCTTTCTCTATCCAAGGTTATCTAAAGCAAATCTCATGAAATTTTTGACTCCATTAACATAATCTTGTGAAGTGTAGTCATTGAGTTTTATCCATCCCCTATCCATTTATAAAAGCCGAGAACTACAAAAATAAACAATTATAAGACTATCATATTTAAAAAACTAGAAAGAATTTCATTATCATCCCACATAAGAAAAGCAAATGAAAACAACTTTCTTCACTAATACTGGACATTGATAAACAATAAGTGCTAAAGAACACAAAGCTCGTACCATAAAATTACACACATCACATCAGCAATTCACAAGATAAAATTAATGATATTAGGTCCTTAGGTTAAATCTCAAGTAATTGAACAACCCAAAACATTGCACATGACAACATGAAGAATCCAGAATGTTTAACATGACTAAGATTAAAATCTTAAATCGCATCCGCTTTACCTAAATAGAATTAAATCCTTGAGAAATAAACATATAAACTAGTCCAAGTTACCTTCCTTTACCTCCAATACTCACGTTGAAACAAGTAAAAATGCAGAAGGAGTTTGGCTCCAGCAGCTTTGCTCTTCATTTCTTCCTCTGCGATTTTCTTCTGGCTCCAGCACCAAGTTGTTTCTCTAAAGCCTCCTCACGCTGACACTGTTCCGCTCCTCTTCACCGTGCATTTCTCCAGCGTCAACTTGCTTCTGTTTTATTTCGTTTCCTTCTTGCCGGCACTGTAGCTGTCTCCCTCGTTCCTGAAAAGACAAATAAGAATTCCACACATTAAAATCGTTCCTCGCCTCCTTGTCTGCGCTGTGCGTTGTAAAAATGCACAGCATATTAACGCAAAGACACCTTGCATTGCGTCTTTGCGTTCTTTGCGTTGTTGCGTTTTCACGCAATAAAAGAACGACAGCCGCTAACGTTCAGGAACGCAAAGAACGCCGTGTTTCATAACCATTTTTTTATTTTTAAATCAATTCATGCCTTTAACAGGAAAAAAGAAATGTGTTCCAATTTGCTTTTAAAAAATCTTGTCTTTTGGTCTCAAAATATATCAATAAATCCATCCTAATAGTCAACACAAATTGAACACAAATTGAACATTTTATCTTACAAAATATGATTGAAATCACATGTAAATGCATAAGAAAATATAAAGTATTTAAAATATTACAAATTATTATTATTATTAATTAATAAAATTATTATTATTATTATTAATTTATTATTAAAATCCATAAATAAATAATTACATAAATAACAACAAGCTAATAATAATATCGAATTTAATAATGTTATGAATAATAAATTAACAATAGACATTTTAATTTATTGAATTTCCTATAATAACCAACAATTTTCAATCCCAACAATCACAAAACAATCATAATTCCATTTCTATTTACAACAATTTCCAATTCTAAGTTTCTAACAATCACAAAACTTTCATAATTTTATTTTCATTTTCTTACATTTACAACAATTCCTAATTCCAAGAATCTCAAAACAATCATAATTCCATTTTCATCTCCATTCATAATTCCAATTGAATTTTCAACAATTTCCAATTCCATTTCTAACAATTTCAATTCAAAGTTTGAAAATAATGATTAAGTGAAGGGTACAATATGATTTACATAATTGGCAAACAATGCATAACATATCTTATACAATTGTTCATACACATATTAATACACAATCATCAAGTTCAAAGATTTATTCATAACATGAGATCAAGTTGAATGATATAAATTTTAACAAGCCATAATATTATATACACCATTTCATATTTCATTCTTAAATATATATGTTGCTTTTACAATTTTAATTGGCATTAATAAATGTAAATATAAAAGTAAAATATACAATTACAAGTCTACAACATATTCACAATTTGACAACAAACATTCAATACATCACTTCTTTATGCTCAAACAAGTTTTTACAATTTTACAAAATTTTATTATCAATTTTACAATTTCACATTTAATTATCAATTTTACATTTGATTATTAATTTTACATTTAGGTTTAAATGTTAATTATCAACTTTCAATTTTAAGTTTTAACAATCTTTGCATAATACATAATTAATTAATTACATAGTAAGTTACTAACCCCATTTTATAATTCCAATTTCAATTCCAAATTTTCAATTCTAATTTACAATTCTATTTTACAATCTTTGCATAATTACTAATTCATAATAAAATAACATAAATTACTTATCTACAGATTCTTTAACTTCAATACATCAATTTCAAATTATCAACTTTAAAGATTCTATTCCAAACTGTGAAAATTCAATTTCAAAACAATTTGAATTATTATATTAATAATATTGAATTATTTAATATTTATTTTGAGCAGATCTCAATAATTAATTAAACTTGAATCAAAATAATATTTGATTTAGAAATCATACCTTGCAAGTAATCATGAAAAATAAATAAATTTAAATATATTCTAAATATTTGTAATAACATTAATAGGAAAAATAGTAATAATCAATTTATATTACACCTTATAGGTTTTAGTTCGGTTTTAAATTTTGAATGCAATTTATTATAATAAATCTTATTGTTAAATTATCGAACAATTTATTAATTAATTAGTCAATTTTTAAATTAATAAGTTCTAATAAACTAAAATATATCAAATAGTTGTCATTTAACAATTTTTATTAAAATTCAATTTCTTTGATAAGTTTGGAAAATGTTTTAATTATATTTTAAATTTAAATTTTATATTAATTTAAAACTGATTGAACTTTTTAATATAATATATAATTGCATGTTTTAGTTATATTATTATTCTAGTTTACAAATTAGTTATAATGAATAGATATTAACTTAGTACTTTGATTTGATTATGAGTTCCTTCAATTCGTGTTTTTAGTTATATTATTATTCTAGTTTACAAATTAGTTATAATGAATAGATATTAACTGTTGGACCCCGATCTTTTAGTGGAAATTGGAAATATGAAAATAAAAATTTGATAAGATTTTTTTGTACATGAATGGAGTTATAGATATTTTTGCCTTAAGGAAATTGATGAGAAAAGATTTGTTTGATTTGATAACTTTGGGTTTCAAATAGATTTGTATGGGTTATGAAAGTTCAAGTGGATGAGTGGATTGAAATGGAAGTTGAAATCAAGAAATAGAAAGTGAAAGTGTAAAACTTTGAAGAAATTAGAAAGTAAAGACAATTTGGTTGGTTATGCATGTGGTGTTTTAAGTTAGATTATTGAAAGAATAAGATCTCAGTCATATGTGGAGAATGATGGAGTGTTGTATCTTTTGTACTTGGACTTGAATACTGATGTTGTAACATGGCTTGGAATGCCATTTAATTTTATAAACATTTATCTTATGATGGTAATGAGACATGGATTTATATATGGATATGAAAGATCAATTGTGTAAGAATATCAATTGTGTATAGATTTGTGTGTTTTGTGTTTGAGAGGAATTAGTTGAAGAGCTTGTGGTGATGTGTTGATATGTGAAGTTGATGTGTTGGAATGGTGTTAGAAACTTCAATGGCAAATCTGTACTGATCTAGATATATTTGGCCAAAGTGGTCTTAATGAAAGTTGTAGTTAATGTTTCCATCTTTCTAATTCCATAAAGTATGCAATTTTTCGATATCGGGGCAAGAAGTTATGATAAATTGAAGTTTGGATATTGCTTAGGTGATTGCTAAACGGGCAGAAACTTTGATTGAAAAATTGACTTATCTAGAGGGTGAAGTTACTTTGGAGTTCTTTATGAACATTGTAGAGGTTGTTTTATCTTTCCATTGATATAAAGCATGAAAATATTGGACAAGAGAGTAGAAAGAGTGATCTTGGTATGAGTTGTGATAAGGAAAGACTTGGAGACAAGATTGGTAGTGATCTGAAAAATGTTCACTGAACATGTTTCAGTATTTTAGCCATAACGTTTTCTCTAGTAATCCAAACGAGATGATTCTTGATTTAGATTAAACTAGAGATATATGGCTACATTTTGTAAGAAGACATCGAATCTCAATTATGTGCCTAAGAGTCTCAAATATTGTCATGAAGTTAAGAATTTGGGTGCAGTGTTGGTGCAGGAATGAAAGTCTTATCTTCTGACTTTAGGGGCAATTTTGGAATTGATAAAGATAGATTTTGGCAAAATTTTCTTCTGGAAATTTGTAGATTTTTCTCTTAGCTTTCCAACGAATTAAACCGTGTCTAATTTGGAGTTCTGAGTAGAAAGTTATGATCTTTCTAAGTGTGGATGTTCTGGAGAAGGGGGTCAGACGAAATTTTGCGTCTGTGCTGACGTCATCACAGACGAATTTTTACGTCTGTGCTGACGTCATCACGCATAAAATTTTTGCGTCTGTCTGACGTCATCACAGAGCAATTTTTGCGTCTGTGCTGACGCCACCATGCAATTTTTATGTCTGTCTTGACGCCACCACAGACGATTTTTATGTCTGTCTTGGACGTCACCCTGAGCATTTAATTTTTCGTCTGTCTTGACGTCACCACGCATTTAATTTTTGCGTCTGTCTTGACATCATAAATGCGCTTTTGTGTTTTTGACCCCTCTGCCTTCTTTTGGCCATAAATTTTTGTGTAAACCTCCGATTGAGTCGATTTTCAAAGCGATCGATTTCTAAGACATTTTTCTATCTTTTCATACTATATAGATCAGTTTTGGAATTAAATGGAGAAAGATAGCTCGGATTTTTGTGAACTGATCGGTTATAAAAGTTTGAATAGTATTCAGTGTTTTAGAGATATCTTGATCGGTAGAGCTCCGATCGATTTGATTCTTTTTGCAAATAAAAATAGAGACATGGGGCTACAAATATTATGAAGGAGCCGATTGACAATGTAGCCTCTAAGACTTCCAAATTTGGGTCGGAAGTTAGGTGTAGTGTTCAGCCTCGGGTCTGAAGAACAGACTTCAGCATTTTGGAGATATCTTGAGCTATAGAGCTCCGATTGATCCGATTCTTGAAGGGTTGGATTTGTAAGACATAGAGGAACATTTCTCTAGAAGAAAGTTTTGTCAAATGGCTTCATTTACCTGATCGAAATAATCAGACAAGATGTCAGTTTTAAAGACCAATGAAGGGGCAATTTTGGAAGTTTACTTAAAGGGTTAAGTTTATAGGCTTAAATGGAGGGGCTTATGGGTCATTCCTTATTCATTAATTGACCTATTACTATAAAAGCAAGGGGGCTGTAGTTGTTTGGAGGAGAATCACGATTATCGCCCAAAAGAGTTAAGAAAATAAGAGAGAAGAGAGAAGGGAGAGCAAGTTTCGGTGGAGAAAAAGGGGAGAAAGCTAGGGCTCGATTTTTCTACCACTTTAAGAGTGATTTTTATGTCATTCTAAGAGAGAGAAAGGCGGAGGATGAAGAGAGCTTCATCTTGAACCAAAAAAATCCGAAAATGGAGGAGAAATGAGGTAAGAGCAGTTTTTAAGATTTGAGTTTATCTTGAAGTTTTGGTTTAGAATCATGGAAAATGGAATGGGTTTGTGGAGTATGAAGTTAATTTTGTTGATTTCTTAGTATTATGGGTTTAATTTTGGATGGAAATTAATTAGGGTTTATGCCCAAATTTGGAATTTGGGGATTTTGGAAATTGTGATTTGAAAGCTTGAATATATGAGGATTTATGTTTTCTAAGTTCAATTTGAGGATTAAGTTATTTATGATGTTGAATTTGGGTGAAATTGCTTTAGGTGAAGTTAAATTGGAAGAAAGAAGGAATCAATGGACAAATTGGAGCGAGGAACAAGTTTCTAGTGTCGATTCGAGGTGGGTAATGTGTTTATAATTTGAATTTATAAGCCACTACTGCTTTCTTTAAATAAAGAGATTTTTCTGATTTCAATTGCATCATAAATGTTGCATCATTATATGAATGATTTGAAAAATCATTATTGGTTCAACACATGAACTTTTGATGAATTGCAAAATACATTTGTGTTATGCCTCGAAAGATTTCATGGCATTTTGTGTATTCGGAAAAGATCATGCGATAAATGATTTTGAGCATGATATGTGCTTTTGTGTGGGCGAGAGAGGAATGATGTGTTAGTCACGTGCACGTCGACGTCTAGCTTTATCCCAGCTGCCCGCTTGTGGGCCTACGAGATCCAAAATCGGACTCGTTGTGTTTACGGTATAAACTTCGGTTTATCCGTCGTGTTTACGGAACTCTCGAGCTATTTGTGTGCATATGTGATACGACATTGCATCTATAAATTGTCAAGTCGATGCATTCATGTTTTGTAATTTATGGATTTATGGCTGAAAGCCTAAGAATCATGCGTTTTACAAACTGCGAGATTGATTACAACAAGAAAAGAACTTTTATAAACGTGCTTTATGGATTTCAAAGAAATGTTTTTCTAAGACCAAAGAAGGATTGGATTAGTTTCGACTGGTAGTCTTAAGGTTTCCAACGCAAACGCTTTCTTTGATATCTGTTCACGGATGTCGGCTCCATTTTGTTACGTATCGAAAATTGGTTTCGATTCGATTTGTATTCGATTCGTTTTGATTCGATACCTTCGTAATTGTTTCGCTTTGTGATCAATTCGATTTATTCGATTTGAATCCGCTTTGTTCCTTCGTTTTCGGTTGGGATTCGGTTCCCGGATCGGGTCCCAACATTAACTGAGTACTTTGATTTGATTATGAGTTCCTTCACTTGAATAAATATAATATATAATTGCGTGTTTTTAGTTATATTATTATTCTAGTTTATAAATTAGTTATAATGAATAGATATTAACTGAGTACTTTGATTTGATTATGAGTTCCTTCAATTGCGTGTTTTTAGTTATATTATTATTCTAGTTTACAAATTAGTTATAATGAATAGATATTAATCGAGTACTTTGATTTGATTATGAGTTCCTTCAATTGCGTGTTTTTAGTTGTGTTATTATTCTAGTTTACAAATTAGTTATAATGAATAGATATTAAGCGAGTACTTTGATTTGATTATGAGTTCCTTCAATCGTGTTTTTAGTTATATTATTATTCTAATTTACAAATTAGTTATAATGAATAGATATTAAGCGAGTACTAAATTAGTTATAATGAATAGATATTATAATTATTATTAATTATTGTTGTTATTATTAGTAAGATTTAGTATAAATTTTGTAATATACGAAAATTAAAATTATTACTATTATTAATTATTGTCATTACTTCTATTATCAATTACTATATATTATTTTGTACTTATTATTATTATTATTGTAATTATGACTATTATTTATCTTCTTATAATTATGATTATTATTATAAACATTAGTTTGGACAAAATAATTTAACAAAACATCTAAACATTAATAGAATTAATTACATAATAGGTTCAAATAACGTCGTCAACCAAGAAATTCTAATACATAATTGTTTATTGAGAATTTTGTTAATAATAATATCCCAAGAGGAAATAGGAATAATGCTTGATTCCATGCCAAAGTTTTGTTCAATGTTGCAGTTGCATATGGTTGTTGAGATGTTGGCAGTGAAAATTGAAGCGAGATTGGTGAGGGTTCCGTTGCATGTGGTTGTTGAGCTGATCCATCCAAGCCTTGATCATGGGAACCATCAATGCACTGGTTTCCATCTAAGCATATAAATAATTCAATGTAAAATATACAAACTCAGGAAACCACAATGCAGAAACAAGGTAATGTGTCCATATCATACCTTATATACACCACTAATAGTTCCAAGAATGGAAGTGCCAGAATACACTATTGAAAGAGCTTTGGCACACAAATACTTGTCATAGATCTGCTTAAGCAAGTCTAAACAACGCAAGTGCATATCATCAAATCAGTAATCTTGATTTCCAAGAAGAATCTACCTCAATTACATTCAAACTTTGAATAGATTAGCCTCCATTTAGAAACCAAAACATAAGATAGTTTGCCAAAGCTATAGTAACGTTTCCTAAAAGCTACATGCCAAATAAACTCGTTCTCCAGCATGTCTTCCATAAATATCTTCTTAATTTCCTTCTTAGTTATAATGACATTCTGAAAACAAGTCTTACCATATTCTCTTATCAAAAAATAGGTTACATCAGAAAAAAAATAAAACATTAAGATAACCTGAGGAGATGATATAATTTTATGTAAGGGTTGGCACCAATGTGTCGTCCAAATCTCCAGGGAGAAAGGCAGGCATCTTAAAGCTCCATGCACTAAAAAATCAAAATAAAAACTGTATTTCCAACTGACTCATAACTTGTCAAAGAGAATTAACCTTGAAATAGGATGTTGGAAGATATTTACATCTGACAAGAAAGATATAAAGGCATACTAACAAAGCAAGCTTGGTAAATAATCAACAATGTTTACTAAAAATTATTATGTTCAATAACATAGAAATGTTCTGCTACATTAGCTTTCTCATTTGTTAATATCTTTCTTGAACATGAACTTTCTCATTCAGAGAAAAAAAATGTTAGAATGCGTATATGTATAGATTCTAAAACTACCTATAAGTGAAGTTGATATATCATCACCATATATATCTCAAATGCTTGATTGCAGTAACCTTTCCACCAAGAAATAGTAAATAAAAGATAAGCGGTAAAGATAATCGGTCCTGCTCAAATTAAAGAAATGGATCATAGAATGAGACATTAAATTAGGCCATTCCTCCGCCAATCATATACAAAGAATTGATGGTATAACCATACTAAGAAGCGGTCAGATTTTCCTCTGAGAATCATCCAATGAAGCTACAAGTAGTCTGCGTATGACTTCCTAAACACATGATGAAAGGGAAGCTCAATTCCACCATTTACTTAAAATAGCACTCAAATAACATGATCCAATATCAGCATTGCAAAAATGCCCTAATACAATTTATTGAGTGAAGTTTCCTCTGTTATTTAAAAAGGTTATTGTTCATATATCCCTAACAAAGCCGATTGGATTCAAAAAGCATACAGTAAATCAAAATATTTTGCTCAAGATATTCAATCCTAAATAATTATATTCAGAGCCAGTAGAGAAACTTCAAACAACTTACATACCTTTTCTTCAAGTGATACCTATCAATTGTACTTGGATGAACATAAGAAACATTATCCATCACTTTACCTTCAGCAAACTTGTAGAATTCACAAAAGGATTAATGTTTTAACATTAGGGCTTAAGCAGTATCCATTTAAGTATGCAGAAGTATTGTTGGGCATAATGCAATAATATCAGTTAGAAAATCAACCTCTCCAACTATTGCAATCAATGTACCCTTTGGGTAATAACATAATCATTTGGCAAAATTTATTCGGAAAAAAATACTGAGAATGCATACCTCTAATCTTTTTGTGTCATCATTTTCTCAGTTGCACCACCAATTAATCCGGAGATCCATTTATTCACTACAACAAGAAGAAAACTATATCATATAGTTTAATATTCTCAACAAAAGGTGCAAACACTAAAGAACAGTCCACATCTCACAAAGAACATGCCGCTTGAAAAATTTGCGAAGCTTATATATAATCCACATTACTCTTATCAAGATTTATCAAAGTTATCTTAAGGGACCATATCCCTTAGTGTCCAAAGTCGAGTCTAAGAAATTTAGCAGAGGATACTTATAGAATTATTAAAAGATTTTTATTCCTCGTCAGAATGAAGAAGAGTATAGGGGCTCGTAAGGTAATAATTTAAAAGGTAAGGCATGTAGACACTAGGGACAAGTGCTTGTCTTAATGAAATTAGCGAAATTCTACCCAATTGACATCCCTTCATTTTGCCTACTTTGACTTCTACCAATTTAACAACGGTTCTTGATTATGAAAAGGCAAGCTGAAATAGAAATAAGACTTGGTAAGTAAATTATCACAAACAATAACAAATAAATATATGTATTTCTCCCTCAGAGAATTTTGACCGCTCTGCTAGGGTAACACATAGGCACTAAGATAAAAGTATCAACAATCATAAAGCTATGAGCTGGACAATGTAATTTTCATAATACAAAGTAACCTAAAACATTATAAAGTTTCTGTTGAATTAATTATCGGTTGTTCCCTATCATAGTACAAGCTCAGAAATCATACCTTGTGGTAAATCAAAGTCATAATGCCAGAACGCAGCTTTAGTTTCAACTTTGCAAGATGAAATGTATATTGTTTATCGAAGAAGGACCTGCAATAACAAGTCATGAATCAAGATAGCAGTCAATAGCAACAAATCCAACATCAAGTCACAGTTTAGATCACCATCGCCGATGCTAGTTCCATCTGCATTATGAAGAACATAAACCCTAATATGAACAATCTAAATTCCATATGTAGAAAACCTGATAAAAGGAGTTAAAGATACCCGTAAAACCCGTAAAAACGAGACAAAAAGGAACGGAATACTTTTACTAACCGGAGAATGGTAGATCCTAATCACGAAGTGGACAAGAGAATAGCGTATGTTGAAGAAGTGAAAGACTTTGGAGGCTTGAACATGAGAGGATAATAGGAGGCTCATGATGTGCCAACGCCAACGAAGGGAAGAAATTTCAGAGGCTCCTTCCTCGCCTTCTCACGACCACCACTCCAATTCCTTTGAATTTGGATTTTCGGTTTGGATCATGGCTACAATTGGAATTAGATTGGGTTTATTTTGGCTTGATTTTCTTTATTTGGCGCTTTTTATGTTTTGTTCCCTATTTATTTATACCTCGCATTCTAATTCTTTCACCGACTTTCAGATCTTCTGCTTTCTCCCACGCACACTTGACTTCCTTCGATCTTCTCGCTTTCTCCCACGCACCTCGATTTCCTTGGTATGTATGTCTTCCTTTTGCACATGTCTACGCACATTAAATAAAATTGTATTCTTCTGTTATATTTCAATTCTCTTTGTTTCTTGAATTTTTCACTCAATAATTATTTTAACTCTTTGTTTTGCGGAGACCCTTATGAATAATACTTCAAATCTTCAACTTCATGCTTTGAATGGGAGTCTGATTAATTTGTGACTGCGCTGTAACCTTCAGTGTAAAACTGAGTCTTTACAAGACAAATTTTGATTATCTTATTTGGCTCTACTTGGATGTGATTGATTTTAGATGGCTAATATCTGTTGTATTTTTTACAGAATCGAAAATGAGTAAATTACTAAAGCGCAAAAAGGAGCTATTAAGTGCGACCGCAACAGTTAATAGTACAATCGACCAGAAACATAAATTGGTGTTGTCTAATGCTTTGGCAGCCGTGAATGACTTGAATGATGACCCAACTGAGTATTCTTTACCTCGAAATTTAGGCGGTAACAATTTTATTTGAATTTTATTTTAGTTGTAAATTACTGAAATGTATATGATCAAATTGCATGCTTCCACTGTATGAGATTGGAATACTACATGACATTGGGAATTGAAATACTGGGCTTTTATAGCCATACACTGAATTACTGAACACTGCATTACATGCATAAGTGCATGATCAGATAATGGATATGTGACCCAAGTTGCTATTATCACTAACAAGAGCCTCGAGCTCTAACACTGTACTGATCGGGCCTCGAGCCCGAGGGGAGAAATCCCTGACACGTCCCCACTGAATACTGACTGAGCACTTGGGCACAACACTGAATAACTAGAAAAGAGTCTCATATGTATTGTATACACATGACTGATTGAATTGCGACACTTACTGAATTATGTGATGACATGAGAGATTGCAAATTGTTACATGCTACTGTAAACTGTTGCATTATATTGTGAATTGTGATATGATACTGCAAACTGTTATAAGCTACTGCAAATTGTTATATACTAATTGTATCTTACTGTGTCGTGCTGTATGCAATCTGCGTAATGCATGATTTGAGTGAACCATCAATGATAGTTTTTCACTGAGTTCGCAAACTCACCCAAAATTGCATCTAATATTTTTCAGGACTGTTAGAGTAGGCCCTAGCTCCGGAGATAGCCTTTTTCTGCCGTGCGAGCGTGCTGGCAAGAGAAGCGATGGCACACAGGTCGGTCAGCTGGGTTGGACTTTTGCGGATGACTTAGGATAGATGCTTGTATCAGTTTCCTTGTTGGTGTGTTTAGGGGACTGATAGACTTGTCTATTCTGATTTTTGGATGACTGTATCAAGTTTATTTTTTGGATTATAAAATTTACTGATTTCTGCTATTATGGTTTTAATTATTGTGATGCCATGTGGATTAACAGTCAGATTGTTCTTGTAGTACACCTTTATCGTGGGATACGTGTCGGAGCGACCTTCGGGCGTCCCGATGTATACCCTAGATGAAGGGGGCGCTACATCTTTCTCCTTCAAATTTCAGATTTATAGAGCCTTAGAGGGAGCTTCCACCTTCTTTCATCCTTTTTCCTTGAAATCTACTCAAAAACAAGCTTTAAATCTCCAAAAATCAAAATCCCAAGCTTTCTCTCTCATCTTTGCCGAAATCCCCATTTCTTCCTCCACTTTTCTTCCTTTCTTTCTTATTCTTCTTTTCTTCATCTAGAAACATCGTGCCTCTTCCATATGGAAACGACAATCCTTGATATTTATGTGCCATGTCATTTAAAATGAGGGTCAAATGACCCTTTTGCCCCTCTTTTTAAGTGGATTTCCCAAAATGCCCCTCCATTCAAAGCTTAAAGTCATGCTTACTTGCGGGTCTGATTCGCACTATCTAGTTGAAGGAATTTGTCAAAACTTCCTTCTAGATAAATGTTCCTCTATGTCTTAATTTCATAACGCCACAAGAATCATCCAATTCGGAGCACTACGTCAAAAGTTATGCTCAAAACATTTCGGGTATGTTCATGTTCTAACACATTTTCCAACACGTTATTTCCATCCAGAAATTAACATTCTTAACCACAAAATTGAAACTCGAAGTCTTCATAAAAATTGTAGCCTTATGTCTATAGTTTAATTCAAAATAAGAATCACCTCATTTCGATTCCCAGATCAAAAGTTATGTTCAAAATACTTTCAGATGTTCCTAATCCAAAAACTGCACTCTAATCCAAACTTCCATTCATAATTTGAAGGTCTTAGGGGCAAAATTGACATTTAATTTCTTCATATGATTTTTATGCCCTTGTCTTAACTTTATTTTGCCTCAAGAATCACTTCAATCGGATCTCAAAAGATCCCAAATTTCTCAAAATACTGAACTATGTGAAAATTAGTCCATTCACTTTGATTAATTTAATCATCCTTAATTTAATCTCAAAAATTCACAAATTTCCATGAGGATGTAGATAATTGTCTTAGGAATCCAACGCTTTAAGAATCAACTCAATCGGATGTTGGACGGAAAAGATATAACCAAAAGAGTGAACAAAGGTTGAATTTGGAGAAGGAAGTAACCAAAAGAACGAAAACGGTGTCGCAACACGCAAAGGAAAACGGCATCGTGCGAGGGCGGAACGCCCGCGTTTGGGCGAGGCGAGGGCTCGCTCGCCCTCGCGAGGCGATGCGTCGCCCTAGCGACGACGATGCTTCCTATTTTATTTTATTTTATATATTTTTTTTCCACATGAAATTCCGAAACTTCCAAAATTCATAACGCTTAATCCCGAACTCCAATTTTGACAAACTTAGTCTCTATAGAAAGCTTGAGGGAAGCTCTACATCTTTTACGAAGGACATAAAAATCAATTTGACCTCTAAGGAAGTCCATTTTTCAATCAAAACTTCTGTCCTCTAATAATTATGCTAAAATCATAACAGAAACTTGTAAAAATCATAACTTATTATTCCTTGATCGAAAAATTACATACTTTATATCAAAATAAAGATCAAATCAAATCCTTCAACTTTTATGAAGAACTTCAAGGCTTAATTTACCTCTAACTAGGTAAATTTCTCAGTCAAAGCTTCAATCATAACAAAAGTCAAAAGTCAACCCTATCACACATAAACTTTGACTGATCATAACTTCCATTCCCGATATCAAAAAATTGCAAACTTTACGGCTACAGAAAACTCTTAACATAATCTACAAGTTTCATGTAGATCATTTTCTCAAATTTTGACTAAATCAAAAGTCAACTCTCAAAGGCCAAAAGTCAAACTTTTCACAATTTTTCATATTTTTCACTCTTTTTCTCTTTAGTTTTTGTTTTTCAGCTCTATTTTAATCAACTCCTTCACTTTTGAATATTTCTTATTTTTACTCAAAAATCGGGGTCTAACATTTCTCCCCCTCTTAAAAGAATTTCGTCCTCGAAATTCATACTTGCTTTAACACCAAGTAACTCATCTTTACATATTATTTCTTTCTAAACAAAGATCATCAAACACTTTCTCACTAATTTCTTTCCAAAAATCATAATCAATCACTTTTTCTTATCTAATTGCCTCATCATATATATATCTCAGTCTCTTCACCATATTTTACTTCTTGTATCTCATACCATCCATATCATATCAAGTCACTATATTTATAACTCATTATTTCTTCAGATATGGACACAAGTCAATGGTCCATTTCTTACGGAACCCTAATATGGTTCAATCATCGTTTAATCTTTCTCATTATGTTGTCTTTCAAATAGTCATTCTTTCATCTCATGGAAATATAGTCCATATCAATTTCTCTCAATTCATCATGCAATTCACATTTCAAGTTCCACAAACACATGTTTCTAATCAGTCATATTCTTAACACCTAAAACAAACAATCACTTTAATTCTTCAAATAAGTCATGACAAGTCATGCACATCAATTTCACATTCCTAAAGTCATTCATACTTATTGTCATCGAAATCAAACGATCACTTAGCACATTCTCACTAATTCAATTTTATCCTCACACACTCTTATCTAATTTATATGCCCAGTTAAGATCCTAATACTGGGCTCTGATATCATAAATGTTGGGACCCGATTCGAGAACCGGATCCCAACCGGAAAAGCGTAAACGAAAATGGAAAACGAAGTGGCAGAAAGCGAATTCGAAAGAAATCGAATTCGAAAGAACGAAACGGAAGGCGAAAAGCAAAGTAGCCAACCGAATCGGATTACGAATCTCAAAAGCAAACAGTACAAATAAACGGACAAAACAAAAGCGAAGATCGGATAAAAGCAAAAAGTGGAAGCGAACGAATTGAAGCAAATCGAATACGAATTAAAAACAAAGCAAACAAACTGATCGATTTGAACTGAAACAAATTCCGACATCCGTTGGAACAAATACACTCATCGCGTTGGAAACCTAAAACTAATCCAATACGAAAATCCGGTATATTTTTTTTTCCTTTTTCTTATATTCACCTTTATTCGAACAAAGGCAAATCAAATACAATGAATTCTCACTTTTGGAAATTCATTCTCATGCAAATCTCAAAGCTTGAATCATATTCTTATCTATCCATACAAATCTTAAATTACATTTTTATCCCAAATTTTATCGAAAATTCGGCAGCATAACGGCTGCATTTGACCTAACCCAAAACCTGCAAACGGTAAAATACACTTCTAAAATTCTCAAACAAAACCCAGAATCATCGGACTCTCCCGTCCGGAATCCAAACACCAGCAAACGCAAACCTATACCTAACACTTCCATAATTCTCAATCAACCAATACAAACAATCTCATTATCCATATCTCAAATCCAATCCAATCCAATCATAGACCATTGAAGTCATATACAATCGCAAACCAGAAATCGAAATCATATACAATCTACAATTATCAATTCCATATATAATTCCCAAATTCACATTCACCATACTCAAATTTATACACCAATTCTTAATTCTCATACATTCTGAAATACATATTCGAATTACATCATAATCACTTACATACAAAACCTTAATGGCAATTCAGGTCGTAAACAATATTAATATCTAAATCTCAATTTACACAAAAATACAAACGATGTTAAATCGAACTTGGTGCTCTTTCATCCGATCTCCTGCTCAAATACCTGGAGATTTAGGATGAAAGGGGGGTGAGTTCGACGGCTTAGTAGATAACACATTTATAAATTGAAAAATAAGCAGAAATCATTTTTTATAAACTTTTGCCAAACGGCTCATTTTTCAAACTTTGCAACTTTTCAAACATTTCAACTTTTCAAACAGTTTCCTCAAACCTTTCAATTTTTCAAACTTTTATAACTCATTTTCTCATTTTTCAAAATTCTCACATTTTTCATAAACATGAATGCAATCATAGCAAATCACAAACCACATAAAATTAAAAATCAAACACATAAAACATATCAAACGGCTTGGTTCGGTCCAAAAATGGAACGTACTGCACATTCCCGCAAAGCGGTCCTGTGTAGCCGTGAACAGAACGTACTACACTTTCCCGCATAGTGGTCCAGTGTAGCCGTGAAGGGAGTCCAAAATCGAAGCTCTGTGCCACTAGCGGGCAGCCGGGAGAAGGTTTTAAACAAATAGAGGCAGTGCACTGACTCACAAGGACCTGACCAAACCCACTTAACACGTAATTCAAAACTGAAACTTTCGGATTGCCCGAAGGCACAAATCGAAAACTTGATTTTCATGCGTGTCATACTAAATACATTCACAGTTCCACATAATTCATACAATTCAATCAATCAAGCCAAGCAATTCCATAAATTCAACAATTTGAATATTTTATCAATGCACTCATAACATATGAATTTTCAGAAATTTCTATCGATTTATCAAATCATTTAAAACACTGAATTTAAGCTTGTAATAATTTTTCAAAAATCAATTCAGAAACGAATAAAATACAAAAAATCTTTTCTTTCACTTTCTTGAATTTTTGAAAAGTCATATATGGCTTACAAATCAAAATATAAATATGCTACCCACCTCGAATTGATGCCAAAAACTTGGTCCATACTTCAATTCGTGCATTCCTTCTATCTTTCTTCCAATTTAACATCACCTAAGCCATAATCATCCAAATTCAACATCATAAATCACTTAATTCTTCAAATTGGACTTAGAAAACAGCAATTCCATATAAAATTAATCTATCTAAATCCTAAATTTCAAAAATCCTCAAATCTTAAAATTGGCCTAAACCAATTTTCACAAATTCAATATCATAAATAACATAATCCTTAAAATTGATGTCATAATTCATCAATTCATACTAATATCAAGATATCTAAAACACTAATTTCAAAAATTCCCAAATCTCAAATTTTAACTAAACCTTAACTCACATAAATTCAAAATTAAATCAATTCATCATGAAATCTTCCAAAATTAATCATGGAAATCACAAACCCATCACCTTTTTCATATTTCTAAACAAAAAAATCACTAAAAACTCAAAGCTCAAAATTTTCCCTTACCTCTTTCTCCTTCAAATTTCGGATTTATAGAGCCTTAGAGGGAGCTTCCACCTTCTTTCATCCTTCTTCCTTGAAATCTACTCAAAAACAAGCTTTAAATCTCCAAAAATCAAAATCCCAAGCTTTCACTCTCATCTTTGCCAAAATCCCCATTTCTTCCTCCACTTTTCTTCCTTTCTTTCTTATTATTCTTTTCTTCCTCTAGAAACATCGTGCCTCTTCCATATGGAAACGACAATCCTTCATATTTATGTGCCATGTCATTTAAAATGAGGGTCAAATGACCCTTTTGCCCCTCTTTTTAAGTGGATTTCCCAAAATGCCCCTCCATTCAAAGCTTAAAGTCATGCTTACTTGCGGGTCTGATTCGCACTATCTAGTTGAAGGAATTTGTTAAAACTTCCTTCTAGAGAAATGTTTCTCTATGTCTTAATTTCATAACGCCACAAGAATCATCCAATTCGGAGCACTACGTCAAAAGTTATGCTCAAAACATTTTGGGTATGTTCATGTTCTAACACATTTTCCAACATGTTATTTCCATCCAGAAATTAACATTCTTAACCACAAAATTGAAACTCGAAGTCTTCATAAAAAGTGTAGCCTTATGTCTATAGTTTAATTCAAAACAAGAATCACCTCATTTCGATTCCCAAATCAAAAGTTATGTTCAAAATACTTTCAGATGTTCCTAATCCAAAAACTGCACTCTAATCCGAACTTCCATTCATAATTTGAAGGTCTTAGGGGCAAAATTGACATTTAATTTCTTCATATGATTTTTATGCCCTTGTCTTAAATTTATTTTGCCTCAAGAATCACTTCAATCGGATCTCCACAGATCCCGAATTTCTCAAAATACTGAACTATGTTCAGAAAATTAGTCCACTCACTTTCATTAATTTAATCATCCTTAATTTAATCTAAAAAATTCACAAATTTCCATGAGCATGTAGATAATTGTCTTAGGAATCCAACGCTTTAAGAATCAACTCAATCGGATGTCGGACGGAAAAGATATAACCAAAAGAGTGAACAAAGGTCGAATTTGGAGAAGGAAGTAACCAAAAGAACCAAAACGACGTCGCAACACGCAAAGGAAAACGGCGTCGTGCAAGGGCGGAACTCCCGAGGACGATGCGTCGCCCTGGTGATGGCGATGTTTCCTTTTTTATTTTATTTTATATTTTTTTTTTACATGAAAATCCGAAACTTCCAAAATTCATAAGCTTAATCCCGAACTCCAATTTTGACAAACTTAGTCTCTATAGAAAGCTTGAGGGAAGCTCTACATCTTCCACGAAGGACAAAAAAATCAATTTGACCTCTAAGGAAGTCCATTTTTGAATCAAAACTTCTGTCCTCTAATAATCATGCTAAAATCATATCAAAAACTTGTAAAAATCATAACTTATTATTCCTTAATCGAAAAGTTACATACTTTATATAAAAATAAAGATCAAATCAAATCCTTCAACTTTCATGAAGAACTTCAAGGCTCAATTTACCTCTAACTAGGTAAATTTCTCAGTCAAAGCTTCAATCATAATAAAAGTCAAAAGTCAACCTTATCACACATAAACTTTGACTGATCATAACTTCCATTCTCGATATCGAAAAATTGCAAACTTTATGGCTACAGAAAACTCTTAACATAATCTACAAGTTTCATGTAGATCATTTTCTCAAATTTTGACTAAATCAAAAGTCAACTCTCAAAGGCCAAAAAGTCAAACTTTTTCACAATTTTTCATATTTTCACTCCTTTTCTCTTTAGTTCTTGTTTTTCAACTCCATTTTAATCAACACCTTCACTTTTGAATATTTCTTATTTTTACTCAAAAATCGGGGTCCAACATGTTCTGCAGAGCCCCGTTGAGGGAGAAACCCTGATTATCTATCTGGTGGTCACAGAAGGGGCTGTCAGCGCGGTTCTAGTTCGATCGGATGGAAAGGAGCAATTTTCGATCTACTACGTCAGCAAAGTGTTGAGTGGCCCAAAAACACGGTACGCGCCCATAGAAAAGTTAGCCCTCTCCTTGATAACTATGGCGCGGAAACTGAGATCGTATTTTCAAAGTCACACCATTGAGGTGTAGACCGACCAGCCCCTCAGGCAATGTCTTCAAAAGCCCGAAAACTCGGGTCGGCTAATAAAGTGGGCAGTAGAATTGGGAGAATTCGACATACAATATAAGCCCCGGACGACGATCAAGGCTCAGGTGTTGGCGGACTTCATTGTAGAGATGAGCCAACCTAGCTCGAAGGATGAGCAACTCCCTGCCTGGAGCCTGTTCATTGACGGGTCGTCCAACGCTGAAGAATGCGGAGCAAGAGTGGTGTTGATCAACTCGCATATGGAAGAGAAGGTGGAATACACCCTTCGGCTAGAATTCAAGGCCTCTAATAACGAGGTAGAATATGAGGCTCTGATAGCCGGTCTCCAACTGGCTAAGGAAATAGAGATAAAGCATCTAAAGATCTATAGTGATAGCCAAGTGGTGGTCGACCAAGTCACCGGGCAGTATGAAGCCAAGGGGGACAACATGATCGAGTACCTGGAGCTAGTAAAGCGGGAGTTAAATAATTTCGAGCAGTACTCGATCAGCAGTATAGAACGGGCTCAGAATGCTAAAGCGGATGCTCCAAAATGGCCTTCGATCGAGACGCCAAAAATAACGTTCTAGTCGAACGACTGGATCGACCTAACATTCAGAAAGTCAAGAAAGTTCTCGATGCAAGTACCGATCGACCGTGTTGGATGGAACCGATTAGACGGTATCTCCTAGAGGGAACACAACCACAAGAAAGCTCAGAGGCCAAGAAGTTGAGAATAAAATCGGCTGAATACGCGATCATAAATGACGCTCTGTACAAGCGATCTTATGACTGGCCACTGCTGCGATGTTTGAACGAAGAAGAGGCAGAACAAGCAATGGCCGAGGTACATGAAGGAATGTGCAGCAACCACGTAGGAGGCAGAATGTTAGCCCATAGGCTGATCAGACAAGGATATTACTGGCCCACGATGAGGAAAGACTGCCAGGAGAAAGTCGACCGATGTGAGGCCTGCCAGAGAAACAACAGCCTGTCTCACCAGCCGACCGAGAGGATGAAAATTGTGAGTCACCCTATCCCTTTCGCTCAATGGGGAATGGATATACTGGGGCCCTTCCTCTCGGTCCCGACGTAAGAAGTTCCCGATAGTGATGGAGTACTTCACCAAATGGGTAGAAGCGAAGCGGTCGCCACAATTACCGAAGCGTAGGGTGGAGAATTTCAGAAAAAAATATACCGACTCGCTTCAGAATGCCTATGGTGCTGGTAGCGGACAACGGTCGATAGTTCGATAATGAAAGGTTCGAGATTTTGCGATCGACTAAAGATAAGGTCGAATCGACCTCAGTAGCTCACCTCTAAAGCAACGGTCTCGCGGAGAACACAAACAAAAAGATAATGAGCGCTCTTAAGAAGCGCCTTGACGGACGAAAGACCTGGGTGGAAGAAATCGATGAAGTGTTGTGAGCGTACAGAACCACACCAAATGGATCCACAGGGGAAACGCCGTTCATGATGACCTTTAGGGCGGAAGCCTTAGTCCCCGTAGAAGTGGTATTGCATAATCAGAGGGTGTTGAATTATGACGAAGAGCGAAATAACGAAGCCCGCCGAGCCGAACTCGTGCTTCTCAGTGAAAACAGGGATAGGGCTGCAGCTCGTTCGGAAGCCGTCAGGCAGAAGGCAACAAGGTTCTACAACAGAAGAGTAAAGTCGAGCGACATAAAAGTCGGGGGATACATCCTACGAAAAGCCGAGGCGGCTGGGAAACATCCTGGAAAGCTCGGACAAGCATGGGAAGGACCCTACCAGGTCGTCAAGCAAGTCGGGCATGGCTCTTACATTCTACGCAATGCAGATGAGAAAATTTTACCAAGACTATGGAATTCTCAAATTTTGAAGGCATTTTACCAATAGATAAGTTTTATTTTAGTTAGTCTTCGTTTATTACTATTTTTGTATACAACACGTGGGAACCTTTTTCTTGTCCCTGTCAGACAGGTTTTTTAATGGCCCATGCCCTCATTATCATCAATAAAGGGGTTTTCGGATTTCTTGGCAATTAAAAGTTCCAATATATGTGGCAAAGAGTAGAAAATCCAACTAGCCATCGCTCGACTTCTCCACAGATCGACTACGATCGGTCGGGTCGCCAAGACAAGATCCTTAGGACCCTCGTTTGCCATCGCTCGGCTTCTCCATAGATCGACTACGGTCGGTCGGGTCGCCAAGACAAGATCCTTGGGACCCTCGTTCGCCATCGCTCGGCTTCTGCACAGATCGACTACGATCGGTCGGGTCGTCAAGACAAGATCCTTGGGACCCTCGTTCGCCATCGCTCGGCTTCTCCACAGATCGACTACGGTCGATCGGTTAGCCAAGACAAGATCCTTGGGACCCTCATTTGCCATCGTTCGGCTTCTCTACAGATCGACTACGATCGGTCGGGTCGCCAAGACAAGATCCTTGGGACCCTCGTTCGCCATCGCTCGGCTTCTCCACAGATCGACTACGGTCGGTCGAGTCACCAAGACAAGATCCTTGGGACCCTCGTTCGCCATCGCTCGGCTTCTCCACAGATCGACTACGGTCGGTCGGGTCGCCAAGACAAGATCCTTAGGACCCTCGTTCGCCATCGTTCGGCTTCTCCACAGATCGACTACGGTCGGTCGGGTCGCCAAGATAAGATCCTTGGGACCCTCGTTCGCCATCGCTCGACTTCTCCACAGATCGACTACGGTCGGTCGGGTCGCCAAGACAAGATCCTTGGGACCCTCGTTCGCCATCGCTCGACTTCTCCACAGATTGACTACGGTCGGTCGGGTCGCCAGAATAAGATCTTTGGGACCCTCGTTCGCCATCGCTCGGCTTCTCCACAGATCGACTATGGTCGGTCGGGTTGCCAAGATAAGATCCTTGGGACCCTCGTTCTCCATCGCTCGGCTTCTCCACAGATCGACTACGTTCGATCGGGTCGCCAAGACAAGATCCTTGGGACCCTCATTTGCCATCACTCGGCCTCGACACGGATCGACTACGGTTGATCGGTCGCCAAGACAAGATCCTTGGAACCATCGATCGTCACTGACTAACGCTCGGCCGAGGATCTTAAGACAAAATCTCAAATTGTTCGGCCCTATTATCACTCGACCTAATTCACCCGATCATCGCACATCGAGCACATTCTTTCGCAACCTACTATTCGAGGGGAGAAACATTCAACACGCAAAAAACAATCAAAAATGAGTTTTTATTTCTTGAAGCAAAAGGTTCTGACCACAAGCCCGATCAGATGGGCCTTACACAAAATGAAACAATCACTCTCATTCTTTCGGAGGAGAAGTAGGGCTAGCAACGGGAACAACCGGTTCAGCAGAGGAAGGGTCGACAGCAGGATCGGACAAAGGAAGAGAAGGGCCGGCATTTGGATCAAGAGGAGCTGGCAGCAGGGAGACATCCTCTTCTTCTCCTTCTTCCGAGCTCAGATCCAACTCCTCATTCGGAACAACGGCCCGCTCCACCAAGGCCCTCTCCTTCATTGCCTCCAACGAAAGGCCAAGAGCAGAAAGCAGCAGCTCGGCATAATCTTCAAATGAAGGCCGCTCCGACCCATCGGGAACGTGGATCTCATGGCACTTCTTCAGGACCGAAAGGGTTACGTCGCAGGCGAGCTCTAGGCATTCTGCATTTAGATTTCTTCTCTTCCACCGTTTGATCGCCTCGATTCTTTGCTTTTTAACAAAACATCCCAACTTCGTCAACACCTCCTCGGTCCTGTGCTTGCCTTCCATCGCTGCATGACAGTCTTAGAGGAACTTCTCTTTAAGCTTCCTCTCCAACTCCAAGTTCCCCTCCAAGACCTCGCACACCTTGACCAGCTCACCCTTCGTTACAATCACCCTAATCCTCTCCTCCTCCCCCGTATCAAATTGAGCTTTCAAAGCAGTCATTGCTTCCTCCCGAATCTTCTTCTCCTCCTCTAAAGAAGAATTCTGAGCCTGAAGAAGGTCTCTCCCCTCTTTCACCTCCGAAAGCTCGTCCTTCAAAGCCTTCATCTGCTCATGAAGGTCCTGAACTTTCCGGTCCAGACCCTCCAGACGCTGCACCACCGCGAAGGACATCACCGAGCTCCGTATACAGCTACGAAGGAGTTGAGACCTATCTCCTGGTTACTCTTCTTATCCAGGTTTTGCTCGTCCACAGGGGGAGTAATCCTCTCAGCAATGTGGCGGGACACGTCGAGGTCCCCAATCGAGGAGGTTCTAGCCAGCTTGATCAAAGACTCCCACTCCTCTGTGTTGGTTACCTGACCTTTACCCTTGCCCTTTTTCCCTTTCTTCCCCTTCTCCTTCCCGACTCGACCAAACGGGTCAGATGGAAGATCACGGAGTCGGACCAGTCTTCTCCTCTTAAGAGGAGGCTTCACTTCCTCCTCGACCAAGATCGCTCGGCCTGTACTCGCCGGTACGATCGACAATAACGCCGACCCCGCAGGACTATCCTCAACAAGAGAAGGGCCAGAGACACTGCAGAACGGCCGAGCTCCACCAGCGGAGCGGAACCTTCACCAGTCTCCGCCTCTTTCCCCTTCTTTTGCCCCGCGGCCTATTTTTTGGATTTATGGGGAATGGCGGGCGCGACGTAATCCTCTATTCTCACCATGGCTGTACAGCAACAAAAATAAGTCAGAAAGGAAAACCAATGTTCAAAAATGCAGTAAATAACTAGACTACGCAGGGTCAACCAGACGAGGCGGCTTCCTCTCCTAGCTCGCTAATCCGTGGTGGGGGGTCGAGAAGAAAAGAATTGGCCGAGGCCCCCCCGAAATAGCCCTGGACGAGCCGAGCGAAGTCGAATCGACCGAGCATTTTTATACGACTAACTACTATCCACTCCTCCCTACTAAGGGATACGCTCGACACTTCATTCCACTGCTCGGCTAAAGGATACCTCTACGGTCGAGACTCGGAGGAGGACCCTGGTGACTTCACAAAGAAATACTTCGTCCGCCAAGAAGAGACCTTTGAAGCTGTCCCAGCCGGCCGATACCGAGCATCTCGGTATTGCAGAGAAGAGATCCCAGCTCCAGATATCGGACTCTGACTCAGTCTCAAGAAATGGCGCAGGATGCCGATCAAAGGAGGGCAACTGAATTGGTGACACAGCAACGCCAGACGGTTAATGAACCTCCAGATATTCGGAGGAATCTGGCTCGACATTAGCTGATAAGTCGTGCACACCTCGTCGACGATCGGGGCGTACGGAAGCCTCATACCACCCACCGAGAAAAAACTATCGGAGACGGCGAAGTATCCACTCAAGTTGCTGTGGATACGCTCGTTCCCTAGAGCCAGCTGGGGTCCTTAGGACACGGGGATGTTATATCTGAGTACTGATCGATTCAGTTCCTTTACGGTCATCGTTGATACATTTCTTGGCGACGCCTCCACAACCAACCCATCTTTTCTCTCTCTCGTTGATATTTCTTCAACACCTTCTACCAAACTTCTGGAACTGGCAGTCGACATGTTTACCAAGAAGAGACTTTTGAAAAGAAAAGCTTAGAGGAAGAAGGACGTACCTATTTAGTGAATGGAGAAAAGGAAATCGAACGATAGTTGACGGAAATTTCTGGGAACTAAGGGCAAGAAAGAACAAATGAAAACAGAGTGAGAGTAAGAACGAAGCAAACGTGAAGAAAACCAACTTTTGTCGATCCTGAACGCTTATACGGAAACACTCGAATAATGATCCAATCGAAGTGTGACGCGTTGAGAAAATCCAAACTATGCTTGGACACGCGGCATAATCCGAGCCAAGGAGAATTAGGGTTGTTCAAAATCCGGAGCGGTGCGACAATTGAGAGGACGTACGGGACAGCTGCACAACGGTTACAAGAACGATACGCTTCAGATTCTGAAAAGCCGTTATAAGGCACGCGCTGTCAAACAATAAATGTTCCACGTACCATCACGCGCTCGCTAATGATGACCCCCCGACCTACTTAAGCGCAGGCTATCGGGCAATAAATGCTAAGGCCGACCGAGTAGAGACATTCAGCCGACCAATCCTAATACGAGTGGTCACGTACTGCCCGTCAATATTCGACCGATCAGGCCTACCCCGAGCTACCTTACTGACGAGCTATAAGATCGCAGACGAGTTACATCTCAATATCCGACCGATCGGATCAATTACGAGCTGTCCTACGAACGAGCTACAAAACCTCTATATACTCCTCTGACCCTTCTCTTCGCTCAGACTCGAGGAGTAGGGGGCTTATGGTCGGGTCGGTCGTGCAGGGCCCGAACCCAGACAATCCGTGGGCCGATCGGTCCATTCTTCAAAGATCGGTCTCATACCTAATGGCTGTGTCAAGCCCAAGCCCGATCTAAGCTCTCCTCAGCCCGTCCGCATGTGAGAGATTCCCATGCACACGTAAAGATCTAAACCTAATTGTTGCTCATATATAAGGTATAATTCTATCGTAACAAAGGTACGAAATCATAACCTAGTCTTCTCTACATACAGTAACCTCACCTTCACCAAAAAGACTGACTTGAGCGTCGGAGGGGCTAATCGGGACACAACCCCCGACGTGCCTTCTTTGTTTTGCAGGGATCCTTACGTTGAAGCTTCCACAGAAAGCAGCCAACTCCATGGATCCAAACGGCAACGTACAGTTCCGCCAAAATCCGGCAGAACCAATTGCAAAACAAAAGGGTCGATCGATCGACCAAAACAAAGGGTCGATCAGTTGGCCAAAATAAAAGGTCGGATCGGTCGGCCAAAACAGAAGGTCGATCGGTCGGTCAAAACAAAGGGTCGATCGGTGGGACAAAACAAAAGGTCAATCGATCGGCAAAAACAAAGGGTCGGATTGGTCGGCCAAAACAAAAGGTCGGATCGGTCGGCCAAAACAGAAGGTCGATCGATCGACCAAAACAAAGGATCGGTCGGTCGGCCAAAACAAAGAGTCGGTCGGTCGACCAAAACAGAAGGTCGATCGGTCGGCCAAAAAAAAAGGTCGGTTGGTCAGTCGGCCAAAACAGAAGGCGATCGGTCGGCCAAAACAAATGATCGGTCGGTCGGCCAAAACAGAAGGTCGATCCAAAACGCATACTTGACTTTCAAGAATTCATAACTTTTTACACAGAAGTCCAAAATTCACAAACTTGGTATCAAAAGAAATATAAAAGGAAGCTCTACGACTTCCATGAAGAACACGAAAATCAATTCCGTCTTTAAATGGGTCAAAATCCCACTCAAAGTTTCTGTCCAATTTAAGTCTCCCTAAACAGTATCACAACTTCTAAAATTTTTAACTTTCAGCTCCAAGGTCCAAAAATGTCATACTTTATAGCAATGAAAAGATCAAAATGCAATCTACAACTTTCATGCAGGACAGAAAAATCAACTTGACCTCTAAGGGAGTCAAAAACTACTTCAAAGTTTCTGTCCACTAATGATCATGTCAAAACAGTAACAGAAACTTCTAAAAATCATAACTTCCTATTCCATGGTCCAAAAATTCCATACTTTATATCAATGGAAAGATAAAACATAATCTAAAACTTTTAGGAAGCACTTAAAGGCAATTTCAACCTCTAACTAAGTCAATTTTTCAATCAATGTTTATGCCCTGTTAAAAATCAGCTAAACAACATCCAAATTCACAATTTCATATCTTCCAATTTTCACAATAAAAAATAACATATTATACATCATTGAAAAGCTATAAACTTCCTCTACAACTTTCAGTAAGCCTACTTGATCCAATTCAAACCACATCAGTCCAGAATTTTCCTCAAAGCACAATACACACAAATCTATACTTATGGACATTTTCAAAACAAAGCAAAATAACCTTAACTTCGAATGGTCATAACTTTCAATTCCGATACCGAAAAATGTCATACTTTAAGATGATAAAAAGTTTTCAACAGAAATTACAATTTTGATGAAGATCATTTGATCCAAATCTGCCTAAATCAAGCCAGAAAAATTCACAAAGTTTCAGCTCAAAAAGTCAACTCTGCTACTATTTATCCTCAAAAAGTCAAACTTTCATAATTCTCCAAATTCTCACACTTTTAGTATTTATTTCTTGCTTTCAACTTCCATTTCAATCAACTCATTCACTTTAACTTTCATAATCCATACAAATCTACTCAAATATCAAAGTCATCAAAACCAATCAATTCTTTTCTCATCAATTTCCTTAAAGCACAAAACCACCCATAACATATCCATATACCCAAAAACACTAATTTAATTTCATTTACTATTTCTAAATTCCACTTAAAGATCGGGATCCAACATTTCTCCCCCTCTTAAAAGAATTTCGTCCTCGAAATTCATACTTAAGTAATCATCAAGTAACATATCCTCTCAGATAATTTCTTCCAAATGATCAAAATCAATTATTCACAATTATTTACTTCTTGTATCTGTACCATCATATCATATAATGTCGATATTTCTTAACATCTATACACAAATCAATGGTCCAATTCTTAAGGAACCTTAACATGGACCAAAACCATTCAAAAGCAACCTTTGAATTTCTATACTTATAGCTCTATCATTCATCCCTTCTTTAAAGTATCTCTTATTGCATCTCGCATATGTATATTCGAAATCAAATCACAAAATTGACGAAGTCTAATCATTATGAAATTCTACTCTCATTCATTAACACATTCGGATACAATTGATCATAACTCATCACCTTAATCAAAAACCACATAGGTTCTTCAAATGATTCATAAAAATTTATTCACATCAATATCACATTCTCACTAATTCAATCCTATCCATTTAAAACTCTTAACAAACATATGCGCCCATGTAAGATCCTAATACCGATGCTCTGATATCATAAATGTTGGGACCCGATTTTGAAACCGGACCCCAACCAAAAAAACAAAAAACAGAATAGAAACTGAAGCAAAGAACGGATCCTAAACGAACGAACGAATTTCAAAGCCAAACGAATCGAAAGTGGGCCAAAACAAATGCGAAAAAGCGAATCGGATAAAAAAGCGTGCCAAACACGAATCGGATCGGAAGTCATAAAGCAGAAACAAAATCAAATAGCGGAATCGAAGGAACGAATTCAACGAAAACAAATCGCTTAAGAACAAAAACTTAACTCTGACATCCGGAAATAAATATTTTAGAAAAACATCGCGTTGGAAACCAATAAACACTTTTGATCTAACCCTATCGGAAATGGTATAATTTTTTTTCTTTTCTTTTCCATTAGTCAATCTCATTCAAAGCAACTCAATTTCTCATTTGGAAATTCATCCACATTCAAAACGATACCAATTTCTAAATGGAATTTAACAATTCCACAACCTCAAATATTTTATCCTTTGGCCATAAGGCACCTTATACATACATATCAATATACCCACAAATCATACACAAATAAGCACTTCAATATTCCCAGCTCAATCATCAGTATCATCGGACCTCCTGTCCGGAACCTATATGACATTCAATCACATTCATCCATCTCAATTTAATACACAAATTCATAAATCATACACATCATGAAATAAATGCTTACAAAATATTAATGGCATTTTCAAGCCCTAATACAACATTAATCTCAAAATTCGAAATACACAAGAATACACCAATTCCAAAATCCTCCACAAACGTCTAAAATTTTATTCTTACAAATGATGAACTTAGCCTTACAACATATATATACAAATAAACAGACGTCATAACTTGCTTTCATCCGGTCTCCTTCTCGATACCTAGAGATGAGGATGAAAGGGGGTGAGCTTTACAGCTCGTAGATAACATGTTTATAAATCGAAAAATAAGCAAAAATCATCTTTTTAAAACTGTTGCTATTTTATAAAATTTTCACAGTAGAAATTCATCAAATGCTTATTTCTCAAAATTATCAACTTTTCAAACTTCGTGAACCATTTCAAATCATGTAAATCTCCATTTCTTTCAAAATTCATGAACAATTTTCAAATCATGAATGCATCACAGTATAACACACATAAGCACATAACATATCAGAATTTGGTTTGGTTCGGTCTAGAAGCGAACGTCATCGCACATTCTGCATAGCGCCTTGTGCGATCGTGAGCGAACGTATTACACCTTCCCGCATAATGTCCATGTAGTAGTGTGAACTTATGGGAGTCCTTAACGGAGCTCCAATGCCACTAGCGGGCATGCAGGCGAAGCCTAGACAAGTGCACTTGACCCTCTTATGGGACCTAACCAAACCCACATAACAGACAAATTCATACTTAAAAATTGGACTGCCCAAAGGCATATTTCGAAAACTTAATATTCATACTCATATCATATCCAACACAAAATTGCCCTAAGGCACTTTTCTAAAATTTGTTCTCCATACACATGTCATATAGCAAACAAAATGCATTCACAATTCATCAATCAATTTCATAACAATCAAATTCATAATCAATTCTCAACCATTCATAAACAAGGAATGCAACACTTTTGACAATTTATCAAAATCGTTCATAAATAATGAATGTAACAAATGTATCAATTTTTTTATCGAATCATTCAAAAACAATGAAATTAACCTTTGCAACAATTTTTCAAAATCATTTGCAAACAATAGAATTCAAAAATATTTTCTTTTCTTGATTTTTTGAAAACACATAATTGACTTATAATTCAAAATATAAACATAGTACCCACCTCATTTCCATGCTTGTAACTTGTGCAAAGCATCAATTTCTCCATTACCTCACTTAAATTCCCTAATTCATGACATCCAAAATTGAGCAATTTAAACCATACAATCACCAAAATTGACTTTAGAAAGCTCAAACCCATAACATTTCCAAGCTATCTAAACCAAAACTTTTTCATAATTTAACAAATCAAAATCTTCCTCTTATCTTAAACCTTCACTAATCTTGGATTTTCTTGGCTCATAATGGAGCTCTCATCTTCCTCCATCTTTTTTCCTTTTGGAGCAACTTAAAATCTCGCTTGAAACCCAAGAAAATTGAAACCCTAATATCATTTTTCTTTCTCCTTTCTCTTCTCCACCGAAGCCACTCTTCTCCTCTCTTCTTTCTTCTTTCTTTTCTTTCCAACTTAACAAAATTTCGTGCTTCACTCTTCTTATAGGTAGACTCCTTTTTATTTACAAAAGTGTCATTAATGAGTGAGAAATGACCTTTATGTCCTTACATATATGCCTTGAAACTTAAAAGTTTAAGTGTTCTTCCAATTTTGCCCCTAAAATTTATTTTAATTCATGCTTACTTTATGATATTTTTCTAACCATCAAATTGAAGCAATTTGCTAAAACTTCCTTCTAGAGAAATGTTCCTCATTGTCTCAATTCTATAATGACACTAAAATCATTTAATTTGGTTCACTACTCCAAAAGTTATACTCCAAACATTTCACACTATTCTTATGCTTAAACATTTTCCTGCGATTTATTTCCATCCAAAAATTGATCTTCTTAGAGACTAAATTGAAACTCAATTTTTTCATAACATTTGTAGCCCTATCTCTCTAGTTTAATCCAAATTAAAATCACCTCATTTGGATGACTAGAGCAAGAGTTATGGCCAAAATACTTTCAGCTCTTACTAATCTAAGACTGCACACTAAACCCGACTTCAATTCAGAAATTAAAAATCTTAGGGGCTAAATTAAAATTCAATTCCTTCATATGACTTGTAGCCCCTTGTCTCTATTTTATTTTTCAATAAGAATTAGTTCAATTTGATCTTCACAGACCAAGAATTCACTAAAATACTGAACCATGTTCAAAAAATTTCCCAACTCATTTTGATTAAATCAATCATCCTCAATTTAATATAAAAAATCCACAATTTTCTATGGACAGATAGAGGGATGTCTTAGGAATCCAATGCTTTTAAAACCAAGTCAATCAGATGTCGGACGGAAAAGATATAAGCAAAAGAATGAGAGAGGGTCAGATTGGGTCAGGCAAAACAAAAGGGTCGATCGGTTGGCCAAAACGAAAGGTCGGATCGGTCGGCCAAAAAAGAAGGTCGAATCGGTCGGCCAAAATAGAAGGTCAGATCGGTCGGCCAAAACAAAAGATCGGATTGATCGGCCAAAACAGATGGTTGATCGATCATCCAAAACAAAGGGTCGGTCGGTCGGCCAAAACAGAAGATCGGTCGGTCGACCAAAACACAGGGTCGGTCGGTTGGCCAAAACAGAAGGTCGATCTATTGGCCAAAACAAAAGGTCAGTCGGTCGGTCGGCCAAAACAGAAGGTCGATCGGTTGGCCAAAACAAATGGTCGATCGGTTGGCCAAAACAGAGGGTCGATCCAAAACGCATACCTGACTTTCAAGAATTCATAACTTTTTACACAGAAGTTCAAAATTCACAAACTTGGTATCAAAAGAAAGATAAAAGGAAGCTCTACAATTTTCATGCAGAACTCGAAAACCAATTCCGTCTCTAATGGGGTCAAAATCCCACTTAAAGTTTTTGTCCAATTTAAGTCTCCCTAAACAGTATCACAACTTCTAAAATTTTTAACTTTCAGCTCCAAGGTCCAAAAATGTCATAGTTTATATCAATGAAAAGATAAAAATGCAGTATACAACTTTCATGAATGACAGAAAAATCAACTTGACCTCTAAAGGAGTCAAAAACTACTTCAAAGTTTCTGTCCACTAATGATCATGCCAAAACAGTAACAAAAACTTCTAAAAATCATAACTTCCTATTCCATGGTCCAAAAATTCCATACTTTACATCAATGGAAAGATAAAAACATAATTTAAAACTTTCATGAAGCACTTAAAGGCAATTTCAACCTCTAACTAAGTCAATATTTCAATCAAAGTTTCTGCACCGTTAAAAATCACCTAAACAACATCTAACTTCACAATTTCATATCTTCCAATTTCCATAATAAAAAATAACATATTATATATCATTGAAAAGCTATAAGCTTCCTCTACAACTTTCAGTAAGGCTACTTGATCCAATTCAAACCACATCAGTCCAGAATTTTTCTCAAAACACAGTACACACAAATCTACACTTATGGACATTTTCAAAACAAAGCAAAAAGACATTAACTTCGAATGGTCATAACTTTCAATTCTGATACCGAAAAATATCATACTTTAAGGCGATAGAAAGTTTTCAACAGAAGCTACAATTTTGATGAAGATCATTTGATCCAAATCTGCCTAGATCAAGCCAGAAAAATTTACAAAGTTTCAGCTCAAATAGTCAACTCTGCTACTATTCATCCCCAAAAAGTCAAACTTTCATAATTCTCCAAATTCTCACACTTTTACTATTTATTTCTTGCTTTTCAACTTCCATTTCAATCAACTCATTCACTTTAACTTTCATAATCCATACAAATCTACTCAAATATCAAAGTCATCAAAACCAATAAATTCTTTTCTCATCAATTTCCTTAAAGCACAAAACCACCCATAACATATCCATATACCCAAAACACTAATTTAATTTCATTTACTATTTCTAAATTCCACTTAAAGATCGGGGGTCCAACAATAGGGTAGGAAAGACCTTGAGAAAACTTACTTACTAAGGATGACACATTTATCTTCAAGTTCACAAATGGTGAGTGCCTTCTAAAGCTATTGGAACAAGGCCTTTAGCACATAGGTGTTCAGCTAATATTCTTTCCATGATGGAAACCTTGTGTAAAATTAGATAAAAATGGAATAGATCCCTTCCCTATTTGGATAAATTTTTGTAAGTGGAGGGATTGAGCTTCACATCTAACTCTATAAGGAAGTCTCCGTGCTTTAAATCCCAGACAACTAAAATAGAGAGGGTGTGCTATGTTGGAATCTATGTAAAGGTAAAGATTAGGTTAGAACTTCCTAAAAGAATTTCAATTTTGAAACAGATGATAATGGAGAGTTAGTCAAGGCTAAGTTAAGATTAGCTTGAGTATTGAATAGGTTGAGTATTGTTGTGTATTCTAGTATTATATGTATGTTTTAATCATTTGACTAATTTTATCTAATTGAGATATTTAATTTTAAGGGTAATGGTTAGTTACCCTTACTGAGTATGCAACTCACCATTAAATTAAGTAAAGTTGTTTTATAGTATAGTTATTGTATATACTGTTGAATGTAAATCGTTGTGCTTGTACAAATAATTTTTTGACTAACAAACATCATTTTTGAAACAAATAAGGATTTTGGTAATTAATGATATAATTAGAGAATAATTTGGATAAATTGTGATTTAGGAATTATTGAAGCATCACATTATGCTAGTTGTTTTGTGAATTGGAAAAGCACATTCAATATTTTTCAATTCCTAGTAAATATATTAGTCTCGTGGTTTAGTAAGAAACAAAATTCAGTTACCTTATCAATCACGAAAGTCGAATATATGGTAGTCGTTAGTTGTTGTCCATAAATTTTATGGCTCGGATAACTTAGAGGCTATGATATGAACCTTACAAAGATACCAAATATGTATAATAACAGTAATGCCATTTACCTTACAAAGAATTCGATTCAACACACTAGAACCAAGCATATATAAATTAAATATTATTTGATAAGAGATCATGTACAAAATAAAGATATCGAGTTAGAATTGATTGATAAACTACAACAATTATTTGATATTTTCATTAAATATATTAGTGAGGATAGATTTTGCACTATAAATAGAGAATTAGGCGGGGCTGATAGGAATCTCATTTGATAAGGGTCTTTATACAACCTTAAATTTGATTTGATTATTACTCATTTGATTTAATATGTGGTTTATTATTCCAATTCTAGTTTTGTAGAATTTTGAATAATTGAGATGTTTCAAAAAGGGTAAAGAAAGTTACATATATTAGATTTTCATGGAGTTTGTATTCTTATTGATTTCGGATTACATTGGCATTGTACTTATTATTAGTGGCTAGTTTTATTTCAAGTAAACTTGTGTTCGTACTTGTTTGACTATTCTTGTGTATGTAAAAATGATTTATCTCTTATCCTTCAAGAGTTTTTTGTGATGCATGAATTATAAATGAGTAAAATATTTATGTTGGTTTGACATTAAAAGATTATATATGCTTAAATGATTAATTTATTATTGGATTAAATGATTATATATCCTTATACTCTTTACTTTGATTGATTGTATTTAACTAAATTGTCATTTACCTTGAAAAGAATTGTCATTGCATTTTTTGATTCAACTTGAAATTAATTAAGGGTCGTTTTTATTAAATTATTAAAAAATTTAAATTCACTAGCATCTAATTCACTTCCCTTCCCTTCCCTTCCCTTCCCTAGTGGGTGTTATTAAGAATAATGAAACCCATCTTTTGCAAAATAAATGGTGATTCACGTCATTAACTTTTGCTAATTTGATAGAAAGCAAAATATTTAAAAGAATTTGGTTGAAAGTGGTGTATATAGAACAAATTTGAAGGTGTAGGATGGGTTGTGATTGCATGAGGGAAACACAAGTGGAACTTCTAAAGGGTTAGATGAGGAATAGGCAGATGTTTGTTGAAGAAGATATCATATGCAATATATATGCTTCTCTTGTACAGGTGAGAGTGAGATTAACAAATTTAACATGAATTTTAGGAAGTGAATATTACTTTATCTATCGACTTGAGATTTGGCCTTCTAAAAAGATATTTTATTCTAAATAATAACATTTTTGTGTTTTGTCAGGTAATTTGAGTTTGACACCTTGGGTTGTGCAGATAATCTTTAGAAAAAGTCTCTTGTCAAAGCGTGTACAACGATTTTTGTATACAACCCGTCGCCGACAGATTTGGAGAGAATCTGCATAAATTTGTAACGCAATCTATACGTTAATAAGTAAGACATGCATCAAAATTTAATTGCCCCACTGCATAAAATACCACGTGGGCATCTACGTATACAATACAGGGGTGGGCGAATAAAAAAATTATTTATTATAGATAGTAATGATTATTAGACGTGCTTTTGATTTGAATCATACATGTACACGAGCGACGGGAAGAAGAGAGAGTACTTTGAAAACGAGAGAGAGAGTTGAGAGCAGTCAATGTAGTAGATCGGTCATTTTCTCTTTAAATCACCCAAGCTCATCATTCTCCGCAAGCTCGATCCATATTCAACTGTTACCGTAAGAACATACATAACCCATAATAATCAGCTTTTCCTTTTCCACTGTCGTTGTTGTTTTGTTTCTACTCTCATCTTTTATGGTATTTGGTTTTATTTTATTTGTTGGTTTTCGGGCTGCGTTTGTTTCAGTCTCCGGATGAATTTTCTTCTTACCTTAATTTGAAATGGAAAGAAAGAAAAGGTATCAACTTTCTTTCTCTTTGTCCATTATACTGTGTTAGTAACTTGTTGTCGTCGTTTTCTGTTTGGTGGGTTGTTATATTTTTCCAGTTGATTAAGGTGAAGTCGGAGCTGATACTGAGGATTTGGAGACGAAAATTATGGCGGTGGTGGAAAATGCTGCTTGTGGAGATTTGGGGATGAGTGGTTATGTGAGTTCCAGCTCGTCGTCCAGTCAAAATTCGAGTGTGTCTTCAATATCATCCAACGATCAGGATCATGCCAGTCACGGCAGCCACCGGGTACGGGCACGCATCGACAACGTTGTCCAGATTCAACCTCTCTACATGAAAGTCAAGGTCCAGTCTCCGATCAACGCCGGTGTTCAGAATCTGTCGATGACTCATCATCAGAGGCGATCTGTTGGCGGGGATGGCGATTTCCAGAGTGATGAAGATGTTGGGGAGAGCTATAAGAGAGATATCAGAGAGTTGCAGGAGTTGTTCTCTAAACTCAACCCCATGGCTGAGGAGTTTGTGCCTCCTTCACTTGCTGGGAACCACAATAACATTGGACTCAATGGTCTCAATGGTCTTCATGGACTCAATGTCCCTTTTTATACTAAAGACACCAATATCAACAGCCTCAGCTTGGTGGGTCTTCATGGAGATGGAACTGTCATTAGTCCTGCTAAAGGAAATGCTACTCGGAGGGTATATATGTGTGCTTTACTTTCTTCTTTTGCTTAAAGTTTGCTATGTTTTGTCTCAGATATTATCCAACTGCAAACGAAGTTGGATGTTTGACATCTGGGTGTGTTGCTTGGGTATTTGGAACTTTATTAACTTAGACTACAATCAAGTTGTTTCTGGAGCTTGAACAAGTTCCAAGATTGTGCCATCTCTAGCTCTTCGTGTTAAGTTTAACTCTTGAAATTCATTTCTTTGATCATCTGAGAACCATTAGGCATATGTTTCTTATCATTCGTGGATGATCACTTGTCTTCCCCTCAGAAGAAATGCTTCAGTCAAGGGAGACGGGGAGTGAACACTAGGACAAGTATGGCTCAGAGGGATGAGATAATTCGAAGGACTGTTTATGTGTCAGACATTGATCAACAGGTATAGTTTAAACTTTCTGTTTTAACAACTTCAGGCTTTTGTGGTTGTAGGCATTATGTATATATGATCTAGGTGTTCTTTGAATAAGGTCACTGAAGAACAGCTGGCAGCCCTATTTGTTGGTTGTGGACAGGTAATGTTATTCTAATTGTATATTTTTAGCAGCTTTCATCAGAATTATATTTCTGAGCTGTATCTTTCCTTATGCAAAGGTTGTTGACTGTCGCATATGCGGCGATCCCAATTCTGTGCTCCGTTTTGCCTTTGTTGAGTTCACTGATGAGGGTATGTTGACTATCAATTTGTTATTTTAGGACTGTTATTAATGTTTGTGGTGTTTTCCAATGTAAATTGTTTATTGAAGTCCAGAATGTCTGAGCATGTGTGTGTATGTGTTTGTTGAAGTCTTTTGACATGATGGCTATATGAAGTCTATCATTTGAATGTGTGTGTGCGCAGTTGTATAGGTTGTCTGTGTGTGTGCAGTTGTATATGTTTCTGTATGGTTATTATGTCCTCATTTGGTTTCTGGTGGTTTGGTGATACAGAAGGCGCAAGGGCTGGGTTGAATTTGTCAGGAACGATGCTTGGGTTTTATCCTGTGAGAGTGCTACCCTCCAAAACAGCTATTGCACCTGTTAACCCAACATTTTTGCCTAGGGTAAGAACTTGCAGCTTCAAAGTTCAAACTGTACAAGCTCTATCAAATCTAATGATCATTTGTTTTATTTTATCTTGTTTTCAGAATGATGATGAACGTGAAATGTGCACAAGAACTATCTACTGCACAAATATTGATAAGAAGGTAAATATAATGTTTTTAATTTGATCACAAATCATCATGCTTCATATCAATCAAAATTGGTGTTGTTCTGCCTTTTTAACTTTTAATGTATTATTTTATTTGTTATCTGTAGATTACTCAAGCGGAAATAAAGATCTTTTTTGAGTCAGTCTGTGGTGAGGTCTGTGATTTTATCTGTTTTGGAGCTTGCAAGTTCATTTGCTATGAATGCCATAAGGTTTCATATGATTTTCGGTAAAGAGGGGATTATCTAATGCAGGTTTATCGTCTGAGGTTGTTAGGCGATCATCATCATTCTACTCGTATTGCTTTCGTGGAGTTTGTTATGGTAATTACTTTTTTCTCACTGTTGAAGTTGCTGTTAATCTTTTCACTTTAAAAATCAAACATAAGGGAAGCCCTGAATGGTATTTGTCAGCTTAGTAGGGTTTCAAACAATTACTGGGGGGACTTGGATGGCACTTGAAGCATTTTATGCCTTGACAAAAGTATAGATCTGTCCTGTTAGTCATAAATTGGTGACAGTTCTTGTCACTAATGAGGACTATGATGCTTTTATTGCTACCTTCAGAGGTATGCTTTTATCAAGTGTCTGGGAGTTAAATGACACTTAAGGATGTTCTTGTGGATTTGACAACCATGTCTAAAATAAGCCATAGATCTGGACAAACATTCAAAAGATATCTGAAAGCTGTTTGGAACATCATAAACTTATTGTTTAAAATTCTCTCGGATAATAGTATGACAGAGTCTTTTGCAAGGATTTCTATGAATTTCCTATCTTTATCGTGCTCTCTTTTAACTGCTCCCAGCTGCATAAAGGACTTGCTTTGGAAGTGTTTTCTTTAGTATGTGTTTTTCCTTTTTGTGTTGATGTATTAATCTACAGTGTTTGGATGTGATTGTTGATCTAAATTCTCTTTTTTGAATTCACATGCTGTATTCAGTCGCTATCTCCTGTGCAATGTTAGTTGTAATTTGCAAGTTGAGAGTAGTGCTGAATTGTTAGATGAAGATTGTCACTCTTTGTATTTATTATTAAGTTGAGAAAACAAAATCTACAGTGTTTTAAAAAAATTTATTGATATAAAAACTATTCAATGTTAGTTGTAATTTGCTAGTTGAGAGTAGTGCTGAATTGTTAGATGACGATTGTCACACTTTTTATTTATTATTAAGTAGGAAAAAAATCTAGTGTTTTAAGAAATTTTACTGATGTAAAAACTATATAGCAAATGTAAGAGTGACTGGGAGCCCTACAGCCGGAAATTAACTTCTTATCTAGAGTTTGACAAGAGATATATAATGAACATTTGAAAGTTAGATGAAATCCATGTACGATGCAAATTTTTAGATTTTCTCTGATATCTGTAACTTTTTTTTTTTGGGCTGTAATTTGATATTTCAAATTCTTTGCCAAATTGATCCTTAGGCATCTAATTATATTATCATGTCGTGGACTGCTGATTGGTATGTCATTTTCTGCTTCCTTTCATGTACTTGCTCATAATGTACTGCTTGTGTTTATGCAGCTTTATTCCTGTAATTTTGCATGTTGATGACAAGTATTTCCTCATTACTGCTTTTGTCGTTGGCAGTCTGGTCCATTTTCCTTTCTTCACCAATATTGTTTTCCTCTCAATATCAAATTTTCACCACTTAATGGAGATATTACTTGACTTAATTGCATTGGGTAGGATGGAAGATAGTAGCGAGTCCATTGTGACTGACTTATGAGAAGGTAAACCTTAATTGTAGTGGAAAATAGTAGGGAGTCCAATGTGACTGAATTATTAAGATAAACCTTAATTGTAGTGAAATAGCAGTGGATTGCAGTATACAAGGACGGGAATAGTTTCTCATGTAAGATGAAATGCATGTCAGATTATTGAGAAAAAAAACAAAATTCTCAAAAAATGATAAGCTGAACTCCGCATGTGGCTGTTGGGACTATCACTTATTGTGTTGTATTGGTTTGCAAGATTTCAGGAGGTTGAAAATTTTAACCAAAAGTATCTGGAGGTTAGGCATTATTTGGTTTCAAGTTTGATGCAAAATTTCCCTTAAATCACGGGTACAATAACAATAACAACACTTAGTAAAAATCACGCTAACACGCGGGATTTAGGGAGGTTCAGTAGTACGCAGCTTTATTTTAACTAGTAGAGAGATTGTTTTCAAATGACTTACATGAAGAGGAGAAAAATAAAATAAAATTTAAAATTTTTTAAAAAATTTAAAATAAATAATAATAATAAATTAAAATAAATAATGTGTTCACCAAAGAGACAACAACAAATTATTTCATAATTTGGTTTGCAAGTTAGATATGTGTGATATTTATAAACCAACTTGAAGAAATTTATGGATCAATCCAATATCTAGGAGTAATTATAGGATTTTATTTATTGTATTTTTTTCCAATTCTTGATTATATAATTTCCCTTTTTAGAGCAAGATGTACGTATATAAATTTTCATGTAAACAATTGTATGTGTAAGGGAATAAAATGCATTTTACTATTGTTTGTTATTGATATGCAAAGAAGTATCATTTTTTAAAACAGATCACTTATATATACAAATTCTTCAATAAGCAAATACATGGCAAGAGGCATGTGTAGGACTATTTTGCATACTTACCTCAGCCATGCCACACCAGAATAAAGAGATCTCTGTGGACTGTGCAGCATCCACATCGTTTATTTGTTCTTTCATCCTCCCATGAATAGCTTTTAATCTTGAATGAAGACATGCCTTATGCAGTCTATTCTATTGTGAAAGTTGATATTAAGGATTTGTGTAGAAGATATGAAGTTCCTATTAATCTGTTAATTAATTTGTATTCTTGTTTCAGTTTGATGTAAAAGGTCTTACTATAGTTTGGTTAGGAATATATCTTATAAAAATGGACGTGGATTTTGTATATGCTACAGCACATACTTATATGAAGACATCGACATGCCAGATGTCAGCACCATTGATTACTTGGATACATTTCTTCTGAGCTTTTAATACGAACACAGTTCAGTTTCTAAAATGGGGTTGATTATGTGTGTAACAGTTGTTGGTGGCCCCATGTTTTGTAATAGGATTGACCCTAATTGATATTTACAAACCTTTTCCTTGAAGACTTTAATGCATTATAATGTTAGACGTAGCACATAACGATAACATGCATCTGAAAACCAGATTCTGACATAAACCTCTTGGGCTTTTGCATACCTTACCTGTATATGCTTGCATTATTGATATTGTCCTATTATAGAAGGCCCTGGTATACACACCAAATGGCTAGCTTATAAACCTCACCATTGAATTATTATTGAGCTTTTCTTTCAACTTCACAGAGCCAATCATCTTAGTTTCATCCTGCAATACACTGTTTTGTATGATGGAAAGTGTTCTTTATTTGATTTTAATAGGATCTGAGGCTGCATGTGTTATGACGTAAAGTGACAAGCAAGATTAAATGCATACAAGTTGTTCTTGGAAACATTTCTTAATAGAAGTTTTGCATGTATAAAATGGGGTAGACTTCATAGATTCTGTTACGAGTCAGTCCTTGATGAACTTATTTCCCTACAGGCTGAAAGCGCAATTGCTGCTCTAAACTGTAGTGGTGTTGTGCTGGGTACTTTGCCTATAAGGTCAGATTAAAAGCTTTTTCATCCCTTTCAATTGTTTGTTTCTGAAGGGGACTGATGTCAATTTAATTGACCTTTGTGTTTTATATGTTCAGGGTAAGTCCATCAAAGACTCCTGTTCGGCCACGTGCTCCTCGCATAAGTATGCATTGAAACGTCTTCGTTGTTGGAAACTGATTCTAGCGCGAGATTATAAATATTTAGATACTTACACATCTATGTAAAGAAGTTTCCCATATCACCGCACCCTTTGTTTTTATCTGTACTTTGATCCTTTGCTTCATCTCTTGTGATCATTTCCCAATTGAAACAAAGTATCATATCGTTATTCTGGCAATATATATAGTTGAATTGAACTTGGAGGCCTTGGAAGTTTGGTGTAATATTGTTCGTCAATTTCATTTCAGATCAAACTAGCTCTGATATTGAACTACTCTTGAGCAATTTCTGACACAGGATGTATGGAGGTGAATGGTCTCTTGCATTCTTATAGTTATGTTATGGGTTTTGTTTGAGAACAAGCCAAACCTGGGACAGTTTTGTGCCTAACCTGTGCACACGTGACTTAATCTAACGAAACTTGGTTACCTCTACCCTTCCTGTGTATAGTTATTCCGATTGGTATGCTAGAAGTGAAAGCCGTCAGCATTCAGCGCCGTCTATGTTTTCATTTATTTATTAGTTACAAAGTTGTTTCCTTAGTCAATTTATGGTGCAGGGTCCAGAGTTCCTCCAACAAATAAGAGATAGAGAATGGTGTATTCTTTACAAAGTTTCACGTGGGTATATTGCTTTTGTTACTGTTTTAGCATCTCCTTTTACAGAAATGTGGAAAAGACAGGTGGAGCAGAATATGGAAAAGGTCAGAAAGTTTAGGTTTTTAGGTGCTGTTTTTATCGGTGACTTCCTCTGGGCATCGTTGCTGCTTTGCCCTTTTTTAGTGTATATTACGGTAAAAGATAGAGGAAGATGAATGGTGCATTCTTAGTAAAGAGATTGAGTTACAAGCAGTCTGGCCTTTGTTTGAAATCCAAGAAAGTGGAAAACCTCATTTGGCGACGGAGACTTGGTTGGAGTTAGGATTCGACGATGGAGACTCGGAGAGGGGTTATGGGACCGTCTGGGCAGGTTAAAATTGGGTTAGGAACTTGGGTTTCAGCAGATTTCAGGCTTTTTTAAATTTAACTGGACTCGGGTCTGGTCTCAAGCAACATGAGGCAAATTTGGATTAGTTTCAGGCTAGGCTTGGAAATAGTTTAGGCTGCACCCTCATTGGCGCACAGTTTGGTCTGGCATACTGTCATTCTTACATACTATGTATCCCTCATTTTTTTTGGCCATAGATAAGTTTTAAGTTCTGGACAAAACCTTTTCTCCCTTATCCTCCGACATGTTTGATTGGTGATCTTCTCCGGAGGTTTGGATAGTTGTTGCTAGAAGGTTTTGGAGTTCCTTATCTCACTTCCTATGTTGTATAGACGAAACAGCTTTACGCAAGTTTGAAAATTGTCAAGTCCTTCAGATTGCAAATAAGATAAAGAGGAAGCCCATTGCATTGTTAAATTCCAGTTCATACCGATCCAATTAAGGTTGAGTTTCCGCAGTAGGAAATTCCAAATAGTAGAATAATAAGGACACTCAAGGTTTGAATTGTAAAGAGTAGCGAAGGAAAGTGACGATCCCAGATGAACTGAAAGTTATCCTGTCCCTAATATTTACAATTCTTAGGTGGGAGAGCGGCCATTGCCATTTCCTATTGTTAATAAAAGCTTATATGTTCGAGTTGGAAGTTAAACCATTTGTAATTGATTTAATGGAGATAAGATTTTGAGAGGACCCAACATGTGCCAATTGTCGAACAAAAAGAAGTCCTTTTCATATTGCCTATAGTATATTTTAGAGAGATTCTCATGCTCTCTCATAATTATAACATGCCACAATGACTATGTTATGGTCATCTTTTGCTTATCCTCCCATAAGCTCTTTTTCCTTAAGAATTGTGTACGCATACATCTCACTCAAAGTGGCTCGTTATTAGTGAAAAACTTCTAAATTCACTGGGCTAGTGTAATCTTGTTCATTAGCCTTAGTGTAACACCCCACTCCCGCATGACCCGAATCTGACATCGATGGTATTATTTTAAACACTCCTAACTCGTCCCAAAAGACCAATTTACCTCTTCTCATAGGTGATGGGATGTTACACTTAGAAAGTGAATGCTTAGCATTAGCACTATTCATTTTTCTTTGACTTAATCTTAGCCTTTAAGGAGTTTGATTTTTTGCTAGTCCAAAGGAAATTCTTCATCTTTCTTCTCATTGTTTTCACTATGTATGTTTGTAGGGAGTAGTTGAAAAGTACTCTAGTGCATATGAAGTCCATGTAAAACAGAGTTTAAGAGCTGTAACCTACTTGGAAATGAGACACATTTGGCATTTCAATTGTCTAGTTTATTGTCAACTAGTTTCAAGAGAGTTAAACAACCTCTAAAGGAGTCTAAAAGTGATCAAGGAATTTAGAGGAGGATTAGCCAAGGCAAACCCGTTGATGTGAAACAATCGAGTTACTAAGTCCAAGTCCCCAGAGAAGATAAAAGGCAAACTCTTGGTGGCATTGACTTTAAGTCCAGATATTGATTGAAACTCCTTCACTGGATTGACGAAGCATAAACAGACGAGACATTTGCTTTGTTGACAACTAGATGGTCGTACACGAATGATAGATCGAAGATTTTAGATTTATCATAGTTGTGATGGTACATGAAATTCATGAAGGTCCCAATATTCTTGGAAAAAATAAACGTTGGAGCCACAACACAAATTGCAAATATATATGGAGATAAAGGATGCCCTTAAGGAATTCCTTTAGCTCCCTTGAAGATTGAAGTAGGTTTTCTGTTAATTAAGATTGAGAAAGAGGTGGTGTCAAAACATTGATACAATCAATTCGCGAAGATAGGTCCGGAAGCCCTTAAGGAAGCAAGAGCGAAGTCCTACTCAAACAAGTTGAGAGCTTATGGAAATCCATATTCAACAAGTAATTTGTATTGTGACAATTTATGGTAATTCTATATATGTTCTTGCATAATATCCTAAGGATATTGTCTTCTATACTTATTGTTTGAATGAAAGCCTTTGTATTGGATTATTGAATTTTGGAGTCACTTCCTTCATCCTCTATGCCATCATTTCAATATTATTTTGTAAATCGTATTGCAGCACTAAAGATTAGGCAAAAGTCCTTTACAGCATTTGGGATAGGATACGCATCTTGGATATTAAATAGATGAACATTTTATTTATTTCTTCCAACATCCTATCATTACTGAAAAATTAAAATTTTAGTACTGCTTTTGTAACCAAGTCGCCCATCAAATTCTACAAATTATGTAAGAAAAAGGTATTAAATACATTAGATCTTGAGGCTTTGGCAGGATTAAGACAAAACAATGTTGTCCTAACATTAGTTATGGTAAATGGTTTCGATAGAAATTATGATTGTAATTGATTAATCTTAGTCAAAATGAGTTCACAAAAATAATCATCACTACTGGGTAAGTGTATGCTTCCTAGGAAAATGATGTAGATCTTCAACCTCTGCTTAGTTTGTAATGGCTCTAAGGAAATTTTCTTCTTATAGTTCCTCTGAAGAATGGGGTTGAGGAAGTATCTACACTAACATGATCTCTTAGACAATAAAGGTACATTCTCTTGAGCTATAACCGTATACTTTTGGTTTGTTAACTTGTATTACTATCATTGCGAACACTAAACTTTGCAAAATCTCTTGAAAAGTTTCATTTTAACACTGATGATTATGTAGGTCTATTTGGAGACCTTATTATACTCTCTCTACCTAAATTTGTCCTATATCATAAATAAATAAAATCAATCCATATGAAAATAAAATATTTTCCCATCTAAATATATAAAAGTATTTAGTCATAAAGTATATGGAAAAAATCAAAAGGCAAAAACAAAGAAGTTATGATAAAAACAAATCTAGATGAACTTTCGATTATATCAACATCTTCATCCACTGAGATGACATCTTAATCTCTATTTTTTAGTATAAAAAAACTTCTAAATAGTTTTTAAAGAGTTGTAGTAGTCTCCCTACAACTATTCCTAGCATCTAAAAAGGAAAAGATGTGTCTAATATATGTTTTTTTGAAAGTCAACCAAAGTTCTTTAAAAATTAGGTTTTCCTACATTTAATTTTGTTCTGTCCTATTAAGAACACGATTTAGGGCACAAGGTCCATCGAGATGGGTATGTCCCTTCAAAATAGCTTTAATTCTTTAATTTTCTACCTCAATCGTCTTTTTAAAACAACTTTAATTCTCTAGTTTTATACCTTAGTTTTGCCTAACTTCCTCTCCTTTTGATTTATAAAGAGAATTAAGACCTAAAAACATAATCGAAATGAATTAAGTACAAAAATAATAAAATAATAAAATAAGAAAATAAAATGCACTAAATATTAGGCATTTATCAATGTTTAAGTTTCTTTTTTGAGTTAAAGATTATGAATTAACTACGTTAGGATCTTAGATGTCTTTATCCACTTGAGTGCTCCACTCATTATAGCTGGCTAGGTAGGCTATATCCTCCATCTTCTAGCTAGGTCTTTGATGATGTTAATATTGATACCATTGATTGTGGGAAGTTCTTTGATGAGATTTGGTTTTTCGTAAGTCTATATGATCCCCTCCTTTTGAAAACTTCTTGGGTTCCTTTCTCTCTAAATTAAATATACATAACAACTTAGGTAATTCTTTTAAAAAGGCTAAGAGTTTTTGTTTTGGAAATTAAGCTTACTTAACTAACCAATTATTCTCATCCAATCCATCTCTGGTTAGTTGATATTGCTTAGAGACTAGATTTTAAATCAAATAGTCGTGAAGAAGGAGCATTTGAAAAATAAGTGGTCTATTGACTTAGTGTTATGATTGCAAAATTTATAGATGAGGATGCTTATTTGAGTCTTGATCCTATGTTCCTAGCCTATTCTTTATAACTAGCTAGAGAATGAAGGAAGCTTTAGGTGTATTGAATTTTAACTAGGTCAACTTGTACCAATGAGTAAGGTAGCAGATTGCCTAAACAATTGAAGATATGAATGGTTGGCAAAGTTACTAAAATTTAAATTCAATCATATGGAAGTGTCTTCAAAATTTTAGTTACAAATTTATGTAAAACGTTAGCTATCAAAGAGTTGAAACCTTTTATGTTACATTGTAATTGGTTCCCCAAGAGGATTTCCTACTTTTTCTTAGTTTGGTATGATATGTTTCGACCTTTGCATTTTTTTTCCCAGATGAAGAGGCGTTAATGAGCTCCAATTTTCATACCAAAGTCAGTTGTGAAGCATATTTCCCATATGTTTTTTTTACCTGCATATCAAATTTTCCATTAGGCCTAGCATTTGATTTTTGTCCAACAATTCGTTTTTTTTTTTTGTGTCAAAGTTTTGTTTTTTCTATTAAGAAGTGCACATGTTTCCATTGGAATGTAAGTGATTTCTTATCATTAAGTAGTTTCTAGATCCTCTTTTCTATGAGTATGATTTTCTTGCTTTAATAAGAGTGATGCCAAGACCTCCTTCCATTTTTGTGGTGTACATATTTTTTCGCTTAGCTTTAAATGCATTAGATGCTATACATGAATATAGAAACTCATCAAAATAATTTATCTATAGCTTTAGTTAAACTTATAGGAAGACATTAGATGTAAAAATTAATAAATATGGAGATTATTAAGAATTGAGATAATAAATTAGAGCCTTCCAATATAAGAAAGGTGTTTATTATTCCAATTACAAACTTTTTTATTTATTAAGTTGATAAGTGGTCAACAATTCATATATGAGAGTCTCTTGGTTATAATAGGGGATCCCTAGGTATGTAACTAGGGGATCTTTGATCTGTATCCTTGAAACTTTGGCAACTTCTTCAATTGCAAATTATTCGTTTACAGTTATAAATATGTGGGTCTTACTAATGTTACTTAAAAGTTTCGATAATTATTCAAATTTAACAAGGGAATTCATAAGAAATTCAGATGAGTGAGTATTGGCACCATATACAAGAGGGAAGTGACCAGTAAAGAAGATATTAGATATTTTCATCCTCTTGAACTTGTGATAATAAGTGAATCTATTATCCTAGTTAATCATTCGATCAATCAACTTAGTAAGGACTTTAATGTGAACAAGGTGAAAGGGAATCCCCTGTCTTAAATCTCTTAGTACCTTGTAGACTTATGTAAGCCCATAATTGATCTTTATATTGAACAATGTGATCGAAATACATTACTTTATCCACTTAATAAATACCCGTGGGAACTAAAAACTTCAAGACTATCAATTAAAAACCCCCGAATTATTGAGTTAAATGCTTTATTGAAGCCTATTTTTAAAGCACAATTTCTATTGACTGATCTTATATTATAGTTCTTAAAAAGCCTTTGTATAACAAGAATAAGAATATCATCCCCTATGGTTCTATCTTGTATAAAAGCTCGTTATCTTAGATTTACAAAAGTTTTTAAATGTAATTTCATTTTAGTTGCTAAAATTTTCATGATGATATTATATATTATGTTATAATAAGAAATTAATATGAATTTTTATAAAAAGAGGATTACAAAATTTAGGCTCATAGTTGAAAATGGTTTCTTACTATAATCTTACTTCCATTAAAGAATTCCAGGTTTACATCTATGACTTAATCATTTATCATATTCCATGTTTTCTAAAAGAATATGGTATTTAGACTACCAATGTTCGGAACTTTTTATGGGTTTATATTGATGAGAAATATTTTAATGCCCCTTTAATTAAATAGATCATAAAAGAGTGCCTACTAGCTCATAAGGGAATGAATTATGGAAAAATGCCTTTAATATCTGCACATTATACATAAGATATTTTATAAGTAAATCAAAACCATTTACTTGATCTCCTATTCTTTTAGATTATATTTCCATTTCAATAGATATATAGGATCTTTTTAAAGGTTTCTTTAATCTAGAATTGCATTATAGAGGTAGGGCATGTTTTTGTCCCCATCTCTTAACCTTTAAAGTCTTGACTTCTATCTAAGGAGTGACTTTTGTGCCTCTGGAGCTTATGAATAACTTGCTTAAGTTTGTTTGTCTTTAAGTTTAATGGTCTCATTGGTTGGTTTAAGGTAAATATCACTTTGAACCTTATTTATATTCTCTTTGTTTTTTACAATGGCTAAGATTGTATTGTTAAAATGCTTTCTGTTAATCATCTTAAGCTCTTATTTTACTACTTGCAATTTCCTAGTATATTTGTAGGCTTCAAGCCTCGAACATAAAGGGGCATGCCTTTTGCAATTACAATCCTCAAATCCATTTAAACTAATTAAATTGATATGAAACATGAAAGGTGAATTCTTAATCTTGTGAATACTAAGGTTATGAATTCCAATTATTGGTATGGCATAAAGTTATTTTTGAAACAAGTCATCCATAGGGAAAATTCACCCGTCCATATAGGATTAATTAACGCTTTATCTAATTTTCTCTAATGCAATCATTAGTCACTCTTTTTATTATTTTAAGTGTAGTGATTTCCCCTATAACGGAGATTAGTGGTACATATTTGGGTTATATAGTTCTTGAAATCTTTTGAGAACATAAAGCTATTATAATCTCCTAGTAACATCTAGGGGGACCTCATACTTGAGTAAATGGCTAGTAATTTATTATAGAGAGTGGATCTTTGAAAAGCATGGTTTTTAATACACATAAATATTAAACTGATGATTATAGGATAAGGAGTAAAGTTCAAAGAGATGTGGATAAATTGATAGGTGGAATTAGATTGTAAGATTCTAACTCTACTAAGATCAAAGGTAGGGATCATTCTACCATTAAGATGATGTTGATGATTAATGATTAGTTTCTATTTTTTCCTAAAAAACCATAATCCTTTTTTTTAAACAAGAATTGGCCTTTATTTTTATTTCTATGAGGCTTACAAGATTATGTTTCTTTTAACTAATAAAAAATATGAACTATCTATTTCTTTCTAGAGCAATTAATCCATCTTATCCTTTTGGATTTCCTACCTTCTCTTCTTTTTATGTTTGATACATATATTTTAATTGGTTTTGTGATTATTAGTATAATTATTACTTGTGATCTATGGTTTTATCTGGTTTATTCATAGTTTGGACTTCTAGTCCTTGAGTTTCTTTATTATTCCTTTAAGGATCATCTTATAGCCCATCATGTGTAGTCTAATGGTGCATTGTTCTTCTTTGAAGACTTTGCATATAAAGGAACATGTCAGAAACGTAGTCCCTTGTATGCCTTATATTCCACTTGAGTGTATTTTTGATGTTTGATGATTGGCCTCATGAAGAATAGGACTTAAAACTGGTCTAGTGTTCCCTAGCATGACATCTAAATGCTACCATGTTCCTTGACTTTAAACTTGGGTTATAAGTGATGATCCTCAAATGTAATATTTATAAACTCAACATGGGATGACTATGGCACCATGTTATAGAACGTGTTGGCAGTAAATTTTATGTAAATTTAGGTTTCTAGTAGTTGCAAAGAAAAAATGGGATCGATATGGGTTCATATATATGATTGAAATAGAAAATATAGAAAACACTTAGATAAAAGTAGTTTGCATCATGAATAATGAGAGTTGAATGAAATCCTAAATATAAGACCATATGATCCTGCTAAGTTAGAGTGAAATATATCATAGGAATTTATAGAGCAAATTAATGAATTTTTAAGAGGTTTTGAATTTAAAGAAAACTTTTAGTTGAAATACTTAAGGATATAGATTGTATGTCTTGACTAAAAGTACAATTGTAACTTTTATCGTTCTTAGAAATATGATTAAACATTAAATTAGCTTAAATTCGAGTACAAGAAAGTTATAATGAGATTGTTATTGGGATATTATTTAATGACTTGTTGTTTTTGTTCTTACCTATCGCCTTGACTAGTTGTAACATCCCGTTATCCATGTTAGGGATAGAATTGTGAATTATGAGAATTGATGAGAAATTAGGAAAATGCACTTAATGCATTATTAATTGTGACATGCACATTTTTGCACATTTATATGATTGTACATGCATTCCTTGACATTTCGGGTGCAATTGAATTATTAATTGTGATTAAAATGTGTTTTGGTGATTTTGGTTTTATTTAAGACATTTTGAAAATTTTAGTGAATTTTGTGAAAAATTATGATTTTTGGGCCAATTATAAAGTGACAAGTGGATAAAATTCTGTGTGAAACATGGGCTAATTATTGTGTGACAAATGACTCATAAGCATAGAGCCATGTGTCAATTTGACATTAACCCACGTAGGCTTAGGCACATGTTTATGGAAGGAAGTTCGGCAGATTGCATGTTTCTTTGGTTTTCTTCTTCCACCGTGAACTTTATTGCTGGATTTGGAGCTGAACCAAGTAAGTGTTGCTTTTCATGCAATGCGGTGACTATGGTCTGTTTTCCCCAGTAGATGCATAGATATTTGAGTGTTGTTATAAGTCTGTTGACGCTTGAGTGATTGAAAATGAATGCTTGCATGTGAGGTTAGAGAAGTGGGTTTTGGTATTTAATAGAGTAGATGATTGATTGAGAGTAGGAAATTGTTAATATGGTGTTCATGAACTCTAGATTGAAAGATTTGTAAATACTCTGTTCGAGTTTTGAGATAGTCGAAATGGACATGCATACATTCTTGTCCGATGTTTATCAGTGGAAGTGAAGCTGCATGTGTGAGGGTCGGATTTTGATGTTTTAAGTGAATCTTGAGTTTGTTCTTATATAAATGTTTCGAACTGGATTAGGAGTTAATTGGAGTGAAGTTTTAGAGATTGTTTTAGGTATATAAGTGAAAAATCTGGAAAAAAAAAAGAATTCGGGGAAGACGAGTTTCAGAACCAAACGTCGCGACGTGTAGCTTATTTTATTTATTCGTCGCGGCGTCCATTTTTATCCTCGCCGCGGCTCATTCCTCTTTGTACGTCGCGACGTATGAGACCCCCCTTGAGCTCGTCACGGCGTACGTTGCAAAAAAATCTCGAAAAAAACTAATTTCTGGGCTGTACGTCGCGACGTCACTTTTTGTTCTCGTCGAGGCGAGCACCCCTCCTTCGACTGCTCGAATATGCTTTCGTATTTTGATCATAACTTGCTCTATACTTATCCAAATTGGGTGATTCTTAATTCTATGTAAACTAGAGACATAGGGCTACAACGTTTATGAAGAAATGGAGTTTTAATTCTGTCTCTAAGAGTTTCAATTGTTGGTTGGAAGTTGAGGTATGAATTTTGCTGGAACTTATGAACTGTCTAGAATATTTTGAGGATATCTCTTGATATACTGATCCAAATTAAATGATTTTGGTGTCTTTAGAAAGCTAAGAAATGGGAGAACAGTTTTTGCAGAAGGAAGTTTTGTCTAATTTGGTCATTTACCTTATCTAATTTAGTATGGAAAGTTGACTTGAATATGTTTTATAGGAAAAATCTGAAGTGATCAATGAAGCTATGAAATTATTTGACATTGTTTGGTCCAATTCAATTGTAAAAATACATGGTATTAATGAGGGCTTTGATTCCTAAATGATTTTGTTAAGGATCGCATTATTGCACCCCGGAATTGTCATTGAACATGCATTGTGCATACATTCCATACATTGATATTTTTATGAAAGAACATTTGTGCAATTGTGCAAAGTGTGATATTTGTGAATGTGTTTTTGCCTATTTTAAAGGAGCATATCAGACGCCAATCGGACATTGTCGGACCATCCAGACAATAGCTTATTGGAGCGTACTGTGAGTCAACCTAGATGATTTCCTAGGATTGATTTAATTTGATTTGTTTAAGCTTCCAATATTATTATACTGCTTGCAATTGGATTATGAATTCCGAACTTCAATTGTCCAAGGAGATAAATATTTGGGAATGCATTGGAAGTGCTTGATTGTGACCTTGTTTGTTATGTGAATTCTCAATGAATGTTGAATGCCGGATTTGGGAATGCATTGGAAGTGCTTGATTGTGACCTTATTTGTTATGTGAATTCTCAACGAATGTTGAATGCCGGACTTAGGTCCGATGATTATGAGTATTGTTTGAGCATCTTATGTGATTGCTATATATGCCATATTCAGTTTTGATGCATTTCATAAAAAGCATGCTTAGATAAAGGCGTTGTGACTTGAATTGCCCGTTTGAAGCGCTTCCAGGTAGAGCTTTGCTCCGTGATATATGTGTGTGCACGTAGAGCTATACTCCATGATTATGTTCTGAATGAGCCCTACGGGCCATCATTTGTATAATTATGTGATAGGCATTCAGTCACAACAATAAGAACGAATGGGAGTCTCATATGCATATGTATTTGTTAAATATGATCTGTTTGGAAATGATTAAATGTTATACCTTATTGTGTGAGTTTTGAATCTTAAATGTATCTGTTTATGAATGTTTGTGTAATATGTGATGTGTGCTTATGATCCGGTGAATTCATCAATGATGGTTCACTCATGGAGTTTGCAAAACTCATCAAAAATTGCAATGTGACTTTTCAGGTACGAGTCAGGGGACCTAGTTCCTTAGTCAGGACTTAAGGAATCTTTTGGATAGAGATATGGCTCAGAGGTCTGTCAGCTGACACCAGAAGTGTTCTAGCCTTATTTTTGTCGTTTTTTTTGGATATTGTATAAGCTTTTATGCATAGTCGTTTGGTGGTATCACTGTAAGCTTTATGAATGAATGGTTTTAAATGGTTTTTAAAATTTAGTGACTTTGAGTATGTTAGATGATGCCATGTGTAAGTAGGATTATTTTGCTCCAACATACCATTATCATAAGGTATGTACTTGAATGTCCTTCGGGTGTTCGGGTATTTGCTTTATGGTAGTGGGATGTTGCATTTTTTGCCTTTTAATGTTGGACCCTACACCCCACCCGTAGGTGTTTGCAGGTTATACTGCGGCGTGTGCTTGCGGGTTATACCGCGACATCCAACTTAATCAGTATTGTCCGCTTTGGTCGCGAGTCGAACACGCGACCTCACGGTTTTTGTTTCGCTTACGCGGAACCATTCTGATGTTCTTATGTGTTTATGTTATGTGAACAAGTTTGATGCATTCATATTTTGTAGTATAAGATTTTGACTACAGGATGAGAATTTTTAGAAACAAGTGCGTTATGAGCTCAATCAAAAATTTCTATAACAAGTGAACATTTTCAAGGGTTTTTGTTTATTTTTCTATTATAAACTGTTACCCACGAGCTTTCAAGTTCACCACTTTTCTGTCCCATCTTCAGGTGATAGTTAAGAGATCAAGTGATCAAGAGCTTAAGGGAACTTTCGCAAATTTGTTTTTTTTTGGTAATAAGCTAGCAGTGTGGCTTTTGATATGTAAATAAAGTTTTTCAAACTCTGTTACTTTAGTAATGAAATGATAGATAGAAGCAGTTCGGTTATGCATGTTCATATTAACTTCCTCGTAATATGGTAGAGTTGAAGTAATAAGTTTGTTTTGATGTTTGATTGTTGTGAGCATGTCACCCTTGTGGGATGATGCCTAATAAGGGTTCATGGAAATAACCCTATAGGATAATTTTGCTCAATATCATGATTCTCTAGGTTTGGGTTTCGCAATTGGGACCGCAACAATTGTGATATCAGAGCAAGAAGAGGAATAGATGATGGTTAAGGAGACTTTAGTGGAATAAATTCCGTGATTATGGTTTCAAATGTTGGGCTTCGAAACCGCGTTTGGTGCCAAACAATTGTATGGGAATACGCTCACGTTTCATGATTTCGCAAGAGTTGGGTTCCGAAAATGGGATCCAACATTTACAAATATTTAATGACATTCCAAGCCATATTACATCATCATGTCAAAATCTCAAATTACAATAGGTCCTTAAATAAACAAACTTCTTACTTTTGAAAATCAATTCAAACTATAAAGAAATGCCTTTAGGCTCTTGATCACTTGGTCTCTTAGCTATTAACTGAAGATGGGATAAAAAGGGAGTGAGCTTGAAAACTCATGGGTAACAAATTTATAACAAAAAATAAACAAAATCGTTAAAATATTAATTTGTCTTATAAAAGTCATAGTGAATTTATAAAATGCTTTGTTTTCAAAATCTCAATCAGTTTCACGATCTGTTTGCTCAAAACTTATAGTTAAAAAATGTCTTCACCTCAACATAGCAAAGTTCATTTTAAAACACTCAAGTTATGCAACAAACTTGACAATTTAATGATGCAATGCACAAACAAATGGCTCGAGAGTTCTATAGAAATAGAATGGAGAAAGAGAAGTTATTTTCTCTTTATAAGTTATCATTAGTTATCCATCTATTTTAGTTGTTTATTCCTTATATTAAAAATTTTAAATTACCCATTAATTCACAAAATTAATTATATAATTTTTAGGATTATTTTATCATAAGTGACAAGTGACGTACTAACTACAGAAGATTTTTTAAAAATTAAAATTAAAATTTTAAAATGGGACGTAAAGAAATGAAAAAGGCACGAGGAGCAATCCCTTGGTTTTTCAGAGAATTTATTGCCTTAATAACTCTGTGTTATTCAAAAGTTGCTAAAAAAACCTTGACATATAAAAATTAGCAAAAAACACCCTGAGTTGAAATTTTATTAACTCACAGGCCCTTAAGCGTGGAGGAACAACACACGGTTAAGGATTTTTTTTGCAGCAAAATTGAAAACATAAGGTTAATAGAGTAATATTTTATATCTCAGAATTTAATTAGCTACTTTCGTATAACACAGGAGTCGCTACAGCAATTTTATCATTTTTCAGATAATCTGAAGTGCCTATGGCCTCCAGGGAAAACAGTAAGACACTGGCTCAATCCAAGAGCAAAGATTAAAAAGTCGGAGTCTTCTACGTCTTTCCCATGTAAACATTGCGTCACAACATGAATCCACTTTTGACAAAAAGAGAATTGTTTCACTTTCTTACACTGCGTCACACGCAAAGCTGCAAATTCTCAACGTACCCTATATAACCAACAATATCGTACCTGAGCATATGTTTATGTAAACAATATATAATAATGACAGGCTACTGGCCTTTAAAACAAGCATCCATAAATATTTATAATATATAATCTGGTCCTGTCTATGCGGGGAATTAATATATCAATTCATATCTTTCGTCACATACGCGTCATTACCAACAAATCAGGATCAGTAGATACAATAAGAAATTTGATGCTGGGGATCTCGAGTGCAAAGCAGATAATTCTAACATATGAAAAGTTTTCAACCACAACCAACCACAATAGCAACATATAAATGTAAGGTGATCGAAGGAGATAGAAACAATGTCCAGTGCAGGTTAGTAAGGAAGTGGTTGCTGCGTCAATTGTTGGCCAGAATCATGATTAAGCATAGAATTTTGGAGGAGTAACCATCATGATTAGTGTTGAGACACAGAGACCTCATAACGGAATTATGTAGGAGTTCAGTTCTGACTAGTGCTATACCGTTATAATATAAAGATAAGAAATTTACGGCAATTATTACAACTGGTCATTATGGTAGTAAAGTGGCTTATTGGATACCGGTAACTCAACCTATATTATATAAAGGCTCCATTTTACACTTTATAATATGCATGCTTTTTGTCAAATGGAAAAGGAAAAGTGTCCAAACTAGTGGCTCGATTCGTTAAACGTGGATTGACTCCCAAATACTTGACTATTGCATTCTATTGCTTCCTGACGAAGTTGCTGCTTTCGTTATTAATAGCCATAGATAATTCAATTACCATCTAAACATCATCCAACAATTCAGTGGTCCTCTTTATATTCGTAATGAGAATTCGGCTAGTAGTTATAATGTTGAAATCATACCCTTTCATCATTGTACCATAAATGTGAAGGGTATAAACTAATGGGCACTTAATCAAATGTTATATACAAGCATTAGCTGCTCCAAGTATGTATCATCAAACTTCCACTAAAAGTATTTAATATAGAATTAGGTTTTATAGAAATATGGACTAAAACGTAAATGTTGAGTCATTGGTTTCAACAAATTAGTTATTAGAAATTGGGTAAAACATTTGATAGAACATACATAATATATCTAACATGTTTCTGTTCAGTAAATAAAATTAATAATTTTAACTTGAGTTATATGTTAGTTTATGACCCACATCCAAAGGATTGATTACAATTTAGTAACAAAATATTTAAAGGTATTTTTATTTTATACATATTTAAATGTATATAATAAAGTCCATGGGATAATTATACATTTCAAGTAAAATTATGATGAGATTATAATTATGAGATTCATACTGCATTTATGTATTATCCCTAAAATATTCCTAGTTATTATTTTATTAAGAATGGACATTAATAAAATGTAAAAAATTAGCACATGTTATGTTTTTCCTTGCGAAGGAAGTAGTCGATCTTGTATACTAAAGTATAGAGATATTTAAACAAACGTACAGGTGCTTATTAGAGAACAAGTTCACTGAACTGACCACATATGAGAAATCCATTTGTAATATTTCTTGTATGTCTATGATAATTCTAATTGTGATGATTGTATAAGTAATACTTTGATTTGGGATCTTTAAAGTTATTTTATATATGGATTGCTATGTTTTAATACTACTTACGAACAATTCTAATCAAAGGTAGTTCAGTCGGTATTTATTAGATGTAGCATGAACTGTACGGAGGTAGTTGAGGGATCGAGATAGGATTCATACCTTAAAATCATTAGGGAGACCGTTTTGTTGTTTTCAATTAGAATTGATTCGGAAAATCCTTGGCCAAGTAGAATGATGTTTTGTAAATAGTTAACAAATATCATGAATTAAATCAATAGCTAACGATAGATAACTAATATGATTAGACTCAAAATAGAGTAGGTATTAATTACATGCTCTATGTTTAATTAAAATATTGTATGATGAAATGATTAAATTTTATGAAAAATTTATGCACGAAAAGGTTAGTACTTTGAAATTCCTAAATATTTAGGTAGTTATGATGTGTTTCTAGACATCGGTCTTGATTTATGAATATAAACTGTTTAATTAGAGAATTAAAGATAAATTAAAGGAGTTTAATTTATTAAATCCTAAATATAATTTAGGGTTATAATTTATATCCATTGCTAACATATTTGGGAACCTAATGGTCATACATTATGAATAGGTTGAAGAGAGCAAAGATATTTTAATCAAGTTGAACTTGATTGTATAGTTTGAAATTTCAATTAAACATTTATGCCTAAATAAAATCCAATATATTTCAATTAAATTACTAAAATATCCAAAATCTATTATAAATAGGCTTAATAACTAATAGAGTTAGCATTCCTTGCTTAACCCTCTCTGTAATAGTTGTAGAGTTCTCTCAAGTTATTTCATAGATACTGCTAGAGATCTGACACTTGTACAACTATGGTGGTTAAGATAAGTCAGTTTTAAAAATGGTTATAGGATATGATAAGAAAAAGATCAAGCTTCAGAATAACGTATGAATTACATTTCATGCTTTATTATGATTTATGTGTTAATCATTTTATATAATTAAAGTGATATTAGATTTCGTGAAATCAAAATACAAAAAGTTTCATAATTATTCTCTTATGCATAGGATCAATTCTCAACTTGATTTCCCAATAGTAGTATCAAAACTAATTTTAATTCTATAATTTGATTAAAAATGTTTGATTATTATTGACTAATTTTGGAATTGAAATTTCAATTATTGCATGATTAAATATTTTTATAATCTAAAAGATTTAAAATGAATATTCTAAAACCCATTGTTTAAATTAGGATTAAAGAGTCGTAACTTTATAAATTTTAAAAATTAAAATCTAAAGAGTTCAAATTTAAAATAACTTCAACCCAGAATTTAGAAATCTGAAACACTGAGACTTAGAATCTTGAATATGGGAAAACCAATTCATTGGAAATAAGAAGAGTATCTTGTATAAATCATTTGGCATTGATTGAGAACCAAAAATACTTTTGAGTTATGTATGATTTGTTGCGATAAATTTTTAGGGTTTGGAGTTGTTCAATTTCTGGTTATTATAAAATTTTGATTATGAGTGCATAAGTTGCATGTTTGAATATATGTTTGATATATTATGCATGTTGAGTCGTATGTTTTATATGTATGATATTTTACATGCAATTTTCTATTTGATGAGAATAACAAATTCAAATCCATTGTTAAAATATTAAATACATTTTTTGAACATGATTATTGCCTTCCATTGTTATAAGAATTAACCAAAGTTCTATATATTGTTGGTTTGTTGAGCAAACTTAAGGCTACTTTGACCCAAATATGTTTAGTCTTATGACAGTATATTATATTTAACTAGATTTGTTTGATTTAGATGAGCAAACTCGTGATTACATGAGTTTAGAGGCAAGGTTAAGAATAACATATAAGATATGTTTTGGCAAAAATTGTTATTTAATGGATCTAGGAGTCAAATAAGATGTAATTGATAAAATTGTTATGTACCTAATTTAAGTTTAAGGGGTTTGTTGAGCAAACTTAAGATCTACTGAATTTAAATAGAATCTTAGCCTACTAGAAAGATTAGAGTAATCTTTCTGAATAGTAATGATGACTATTATTTCCAATAAAATAATGGGAGTAACTAATACATGATTAAAGTCTTAATCTTATTTGATAGTGACAACATATAATCAATTACTTGCTTTTCTCACATTTATTTTTGTTTAAAGTGGAATTTACCTTATTTGCTATAGTTGATACTAAGTTAGTGAAACAAATTTCTTATACATTATGTTTAAGAAGAGCTTTCAAAGTTTGATAAAAAAAATTGCATGCCCATTATGTAATTTTGCTATAATCCCTGTTGAGGATTTGGTGACAAAGTTTTAGAGATATGTCAAAATCATATACATGAAAAAATGTATTGACATTTTGAGTTTATTAATGTCTTATAAACTTTAATGAAAATATATAAGATGTATGTCAACACTATAATAGGAAGATGTAAGAGGTTGCATGCTATAGAGCTGAAAGGTATAACACCTTGATGAAATTGTTTCATTCAATTTATTGTACTAAAAGCATAAACATAGACACAAATTAAAGGCTTTTCTATAGAATGATGATAGTTATCATTAAAAGAAATAATTGCATGAATTTTCTTGCCTATCTGAAATCGATATAGATCATATAAATTTCTAGTTCATGCTTATAAGTATTTGATATTTGATAGTTGATATTAAATTTAGATTCAACATTATTATAATGTTCAATGCACGATAAGAAATAGATTATTAAGTAAAATAGTTCATCCAAGTTTATGCAAATAGTTTATATATCTTGGATCGAGGAGACTTACGATTAACATAAATGGCAAGAAAAAGTTGAATAATTGAGAATATCCCTTTATGACATATTGGTTAAATCAACATTATAAGAGTCATAAAGTTACATACAAGGATATATGTATCCTTTTAATTATAAATCGTATGAAACTGTGAAACTTGTTAAGTTGAAGAATAACCAAATCAACCTTTGACAAAAGGATGATGATGGTATTGAATCATTAAATTTATATATATAATGTATTGCATGGAATAACAATTCATAAAAGGATGATATTTGTATTTCATTAGATTACTAATGACTTTATATTATATAACAATATACATTAAATGAAAATTAATTCCAAAATTTGAAAAGTTTAAATTGTTTAAATCTAAGTAGAAATTAAGAATTGAGAATTTTGAAACACTTTGATGGGATCAATTTGGTTCTTATCTGTAAAGAATGAGATTCTCTTTTAAATACCCCAATAATAAAATTCTATAAGCGTATGGATTTATGTAAGGAGGAAAATACAATATGACATATTGTATGATGCAATATTGTTTCTTCTATAGTTATGCCTAGTACAATAACTTATCTTCAATAATTCTAATTAAATCAATTAGCAAGTTTCATATTAGATATGAAACACCAAGTCTTTGAAAGAGACAAAATTAATGATTTAAGGATGTGATACTTTATTTAAGCATATATTATCCACTAGATTTAGAATTAAATTATTTAATAAAATGTTATAAGATATCCAAAAGGTTGGATATAATCTCACAAACCTATTGAAAAAATTCTTTACTTTGATAAAGACTTATAGGATAATGGTTCTTAAGATAAGTAGTAGGAGTGAGATAAAATTTGAAAGGTTCAAATCTCATAACAATACATCTAATTGAAACTAGTACCTTTGATGACATATTTGATGTATAGTTGAAAGGATATGAGACATTGAAAGATTTAATTTTATAATGAATTTAAAGAGTTTGTTTTGAAGATGATTATGAATTTATCATAACTATGAAAGGTTAGTGAGCATATAGTTGTCCTCTTTAGTGAGAGCATGTAGAGACATGTTGCTTATAGAGAACATCAACTAGGATTTTCAATTGTTGAAAATACAACTATCCAAGAACAACTCTTGTTGGATATGAAAATGTAACATCCTAATTATGAGAATTGGAACTATAGAGATAAATTGGAAGTTGTTTACCTATTCTAAGTTCAAGTACATAAATAATAAACTAAAATTTCTTATGAAGTGTTAAAGATATCCATTATTCTATGTATCAGTTGATATTTGAGCACAAGGTTATATGCATATTAATTTAAAAGTAAATACTAATTAAGGTATATTATAATTAGAATAATATCGTTTTAAGATTGGAAAGGTTCTATTGTAACAATGGTTGCTAATTAAGCCATAATAAATTTTTCATTTAGTGGAAATGATTACTTGGATCAATAAGTTCTTTAATGATCTTGGAATAATTACTTGTAGTATTCAAGATAGTAATACTGTGAAACATTAAAACCATTGGGCATGTAAAAGAAGCTAAGATCTCTTCAAATATCTAAGGATGTATTTAGGCAATTTTTCTTAATTATGATGATAATTAAGAAGAAAGTTGTAAGATCTAAACAAGTGCTCATTGTAGAGAAACATATATAATTCTCTTATTAAGCCACTGTCCCAGTAGTAGTATGATCATCATAAGATGATATGATATAATATACTTAAACAATTGGCTTAGTTTGAGTGGAAGATTGCTCGTATATGCCCTACAACCAATCAGTTAGTTTTAGTTTAGTGACAAAAATATTTAAAGGCACTCTTTATCTTATACATATTTAAGTGTATGTCATAAAGTTCATGGAATATTATATAATGCAAATGAAATTATGACGAGATTACAATTATGAGATTTGTATTGCATTTATGTATTAACCTTAATTTATTGCTAACGATTGTTATATTAAAATTGGATATTAATAGAATGTAAAAAGATTAGCACATGTTATATTTTTTTGTGTGAAGGAAGTAGTTGATCTCATAGTCTTGTGGAGATGCTTAAACAAACATGAGTGTGCTTATTAAAGAACAAGTTTACTAAACTAACCATATATAAGAAATTCATTTGGAACATTACTTGTATGTTTACGAAAATTCTTATTATATTGATTGTACAAGTGATCCTTTGAATTGAGTTTTTCAAAGTTTTCTTGTATAGAGATTGTTATAGTTTGATATTACTTATGACCTATTATAATCGTAGGTAATTTTGTCAGTAGTCATTGGATGTAGCATAAACTATACGAAGGTAGTTGAGTGATTAAGATATAATTCATTACCCTGAAGTAATTATAGATAATGTTTTGTTGTTCTCAATTATGATAGATTCAAGAATTAGAACATGCCTTTCTTCCAATTAGGGGTAAGGTTATATACTACTAGACCTCCCTAGACTTGCTTGTTAGTGGGATTTCTACTAGCTTGTTATTGATTTAAAAAATCCTTAGCAAGGTGAAATGATGTTTTATAAATAGTTTACAAATTTCATTAATTGAATAAATAACTAATGGTGGAGAACTAATATGATTGGAACCAGAATATGGTAAACAATAATTTCATGTTCTATGTCTAAATTAAACATTGTGTAATGAAATGATTTAATTATAGAAAAAGTTATGTACAAAAAGTTTAGTCAAAACCATGACATTCTTAAATAATTGGGTGATTATAATGTGTTCCTAGATGTCAATCTTGATCCATAGATATAAGTTGTTTAGTTAGAAAATTAAAGATAAATTAAAGAAGTTTAATTTATCTAAACTTAAATATGATTTAGGTTATAATTTGTATCTATTATCGACATATTTGGAAACCTAATGATAGGGGTAGTTTATACTATGTTTGAAAGGTGTTTTAGTGTGTTTATAGGTGTTTATTAACTAATTGTTGCATGTATAGACTTAGAATTATTCTAATTGAATGTTTATTTATATTCTAAGTATTTACATGGTTTATAGCATGTTTTTATTCTTATTTATATGTTTCTTGAGGTGTTTGATGTATTTGTTAGTATTGGAAATCATATAGACGAAGAACAAGAGATACAGATATGCATGGAGCTTCATGGGTTAGGTCATGATCGTGACTCCCATTTTACAATCGGGACAGAAGAGAATCACCCAGAGTCATGAAAGTCACGATCATGATAGAAGCACTTTTTCTAGAGTCATGATCGTGACAAAGGCTTCCCAAGCATGACGTTTTCCATTTGTTTTAGGGTTTAGAGGCATTGTTTAAACCGATCAAAGGGTGAAAATCCTAGTTACACCCCCAAGATCCTCTAGGACTATTTAAGAACCTTATGAAACCTTAAAAATGCAACTGCCATCTTGCAAAAGTGGATCAAACAAAGAAGATCATGAGAGACGTCCAGATTTGTAGTTTTTGATATCAAGCTCTGAATGGAGTTTTTCTTTCTTTCTTTTTTCTTATTTTCATATTACTTGATGTGTAAATTAAATTTCCAAATGTCTATTATGTTTATGATGTTCTCAATTTCATATTAGGGTTTATTCCATATCTTTGTGTGACTTTAATCTTTATTGATCCAATACATATTATGTATTGTGTTAATGGTGAATGCTCATACTTTGACAATAAATCGAGATACTAAGTCAAAAGTAATCTAATTAATTTGTTAAACGATTAACAAATTAACTATCATTTGAAGAGAGATCTTGTGTGAGAACTTGATTATTCAATAGATAACTTCATATCTAATTGAAAACGTTATGGAAAGAGTTGTGAATTGAGAAATTGTAATTATGGATTTTCAGATTTAATTAGGATTAATTAGTTATGTCTTGAGAGAGAGTAATCAAACCCTTAGAAAATATAAGATCAACACATAATTGAATCAATAATTGTTAGAGGAGCAAAATGATGAAATAATAAATCCTATGCATTCATCCTTAATCATCTTTAGTGCTCACTTGGTATTTATTAGTTGATTGCTTTTATGTCATTGTTTTAATTTTCTGTTACTATCTCACTCAAATCATATTTTATGACTTTAGACAAAGTTAGGTTCAGTTGTTTTAGCTAGTTCCTCGTGAGATCGATACCTTTCAATACTACAAGTTACAATCTATATACTTGTGAGTATTGAGATTTTTATTATATATAAAACTTGTTCAACACTTAATGGGTCACACATTAAAAACAAGTTAAAGAGAACAAAGATATTTTAATTAAATTGGACTTGATTTTAAAGTTCGAGAAACCTTATTATTAAATATGAGATATTTGATAAATAAGAATTAATATGAGATATTTCATCTTATTTGGGCATAGCTGGTATTTAATTAGAATTATTTGTAATTCTAATTAAATTACTAAAATGTCCAAAACTTATTATAAATAGGTCTAAGCTCTAATACAGCTAGCACTACTTGCCTAACCCTCTCTTTAATAGTTGCAGAGTTCTCTCAACTTATTGTGTGCATACCGTTAGAGGTAAAACATTTATACGACTATGGTGGTTGAAATGAGGCAGTTTTAGAAACGATTCGAGGGATTCAACAAGAAAATGATCAAGCTTGGGAATAAAATATGAGTTATAATTCATGCTTTATTATAATTTATTTATTAATCTTTTTATAAAATTAAAGTAATCTTCGTTTTTAAAAAATCAAAATACAAAAAAGTTTCATAATTATTTTGTTACGGTCAGGATCAGATTTAAGCCCGATTTCCTAACATTATATATTAAAACTGATTGAATAATTATGAATAACTAACTATCAATATAATGTCTGAATTCTAAAACTAAAGAAGCACGTTAAAAAGTGATTGCAACTCGGCAACAACTAAAAGAAAAATGTGCAAGAATGAAAAACAAAAAGAGTTTTAAGGAAAATATATAACTTTTAATCATTCATAGTTCATACATTTTTCTCGTTATAGGTTTCAAATTAAAGCGAAGAGTCTTTATATTAAAAGAGTTAATATATTAGTTAAGTTTATAATTATATCTAAATAAAAAGGATTCTATCTTTTTTAAATGACTAATTTTATATAAATTTGAAATTTGTGCATTAAAATCAAACGCATCAACATTCCTTCTTTGTTATTTCAACCCATACAATATAATATATGATTCAAAGAGGAAACTCAGTGTCATGACTCGGATCATTTTATATGAGGATGATTAGTCACACAAATTCAATTATTACTGCAATTTTTGTCTTTAATTGCTTTAAATATTAACTGCTTAGGCACTAAATAGGATCAATCCAAATTTATTTGAAATCCGTAAACTTTCTAAATTGTAGATATAGCAACCCATCATCTTAGTCTTGTTATTTGTAGGAGTAGAGGTCATAATTCGACTTCAAGCTAATGACTAATTCGTAATAAGCCTTGTGGGCAGATTTGTTTTCTGCCCATTGTACATCTTCACTAAGCTAAGCTGGTTTTAGCATTTCAATGTTTACCCAACACGTTAACATATAAAATAATTTAGGAGCGCAAAGGAATCGAACACGATAAGGTTAACATATTGACCATTTGTAAAATTAATCTATAAATTGGCATGTTCACCCAAATTGGACTGATCGTTAATTGGTAGCAAAAACGGAGCCCTATAGCTTCGTTTACACATTGTCAACGGATCATCATGGAAGGAGGGGGTTTTTAGTACTTAGTTACGAGCTTTTCGGTAAATGGAGTGGAAGCAGTGGGTGCAGGAAAGAAATGAGAAAGCTCTTTTTGGTGCTCTCTCTTTAACTCTTCCTTAGTGGCTGCCGTCTTGACTCTAGTGGCGATATTGTATCTACTTGCATCAAATGAAAGATTCAGCGGTTGGCCTATGCAATCATGCAAAGGGAGAAATATTAAAAGCGGAAGAAAGGAAATTCACAACAAGGCCCTTTTTATTAGAAACCTAGAGCCCTGAATCCATATAAATTGATACATGTTAATTTGTACACTACTCCCTCCGATTTATTATAAGAGTCGTTATAAAAAAATACACGCTTATTAAGAAATCTAATAAAATTATAGATATACCCTTATTAATACTCTCATAAAATTACCTCGGTAATCAGCATCTTAAATGAAATTGTGAGAGAAATTGCTTTGAAATTGTGATTTGTATAATTAAGATGAGAGAAAAATGAAACGTTAATTTTGAAAAAAAAAAGTTATAAACATGCATACAAAGTCAAGAATGACACTTATTTTGAATAATTAAAATGTATCTAAAACGACTCTTATTATGAATCGGAGGGAGTATTTAATTGGAACACAAAGTAATTAAATTTAACGACGAATCAAGATGGAATTTTCAGAAACTTGAACTTAAACTTTTGGCTTATTTCAGCACTGAAGTATATAATTATGATATTATATGTTATGTATCAAGAACATAAAGAAGGGATAGAACAGGGCACGGAGGGGGAAGTGAGTAGTGTTCATGTTTACAAAAAAGTCTATCATGTCTTTCTTCTTCCTCTGGAGGGGCCATGAAAGCTCAGTGTCTCCGACCCCATCATCCCTCACTCTCTCTCTATAGCCTTCTTGTCGTTGAGGTGGTTGCATGAGTGATAGAGATGGGGTGAAATTCTTTGAGGATAGCGGTAGTTTCAGGCGTTCTTTTCAAATAGATATTAAGGTCATCTGTCATAGTTGGGATGGGGGCTTATTGCCATCCGCTAGCTAAGATCTTACAAATTGCACTCGGGAAAACGACCCTACGTACTGCTAGTATGGGGCCTACGCACCCTGCCTTTGCCTTTCTATCTCTCGGTTGTTGGCCCTTCTCGAAGCCTTAGACCCCACACTCATCAAGTACATGATTTCAGACTTTTTCATGCATACATTTGAACTCCATCGATCCCACCCCATTATAAATTATCCTGACTGCATTACCCTTTACGCTCAAGCTCAACCCCACTCCTTTCGCTTTAATTCTCTGCTTCCTAATCCACTTCTCGTTGTTACTTTCTCCCTCTCTGCTGTTTACTACTATTACGTTATTATCACTGTAATGAGTTTTGATTAGGTCTGTTCTAATATTTCCTTGAAATCTAGAGCCAATAAATATTAAAGCTATAATGCCGGAGGTTATGAATCTGTCGATAAATGGTCAGTCCCAGGTCCCCCCAGGTTTCAGATTTCATCCTACCGAAGAAGAGCTTCTCCACTACTATCTCAGGAAGAAAGTGGCCTATGAGCAGATAGATCTCGATGTGATTCGTGAGGTTGATCTTAATAAACTTGAGCCCTGGGATATTCAAGGTATATTTAAAACGAAAACATCCCTTTCTTATATATGATCCATATTGCTTTGCTAGATGATAAAATTAAAATTAAGAAACAAATGTTGGTTCTTAATTTAAGCATTCCTCTTCTTAATTTGTGGTTTGAATTGGGGCTTCACAGAGAAGTGCAAAATAGGATCCACCCCACAGAATGATTGGTACTTCTTCAGCCACAAGGATAAGAAATACCCGACAGGCACTAGAACTAATCGGGCAACGGCAGCCGGGTTCTGGAAAGCTACTGGCCGTGACAAGGTCATCTACAGCGGCTTTAGAAGAATTGGATTGAGGAAGACGCTCGTATTCTACATGGGGCGGGCACCGCATGGCCAGAAATCTGATTGGATCATGCATGAGTATAGGCTTGACGATACCACTCATGACACCAACAGCGTAAGCCTTCGTTAATTAACCTTAGACTCGAAAAAATATAATTAAGTCCAATCATATTTTTATTAATTAGTTTACTTTTGATCTATATATTAACATGGTTTATTAATTAAGTTGGTGCATGCTAGCTTCGTCGGAAAAAAGTTGTTCAAAGTTTTCAAATTCTTCTGATATTGTAGCTTTATCTGTTTAGTTCAATTGAGTGAAACTAAATATATAAAATCCATCACCTTATTACTGGACTAAGTACTCCTTTGTCTTGCTCGTTTGAAAGTTGCCTTTTCCAAACATTTTTAGCTACTTGTAGTTACCTTGAGATGTATTCTCAGGCTACCAACCCTACAGCAGACACCGCAGACGCATTCCTTGAAGAAGGCTGGGTGGTTTGTCGCGTATTTAGAAAGAAGAACTATCAGAAATCCCTAGACAGTCCTAAAGGCTCGTCAAGCTTCCTAGACACAAAAACTCATATTCTTAGTGCTGGTGGGGATGCGGTTCTTGATCAGATACTTCTCTACATGGGAAGAACTTGCAAGACGGAAAATGAATCAATGAGCAATCATTTTAACAATCCAAACGACACCGAAAATGTCCGATTTCTCCCGAGGAATACTGGCGCAACCATCGTTGAAGGGCTTCAGGAGAAATTCTTACATCTTCCTCGACTAGACAGCCCAACTCTTGAGCAAGAACACAGCTTCAATTCTTGTTGTCACCCCAACGACGATGAAATGCTCATTCCAGAATATGAACCTTCCTCTACCAACCAAGCCAACAACTTTGATGCTTCCTCAGTTAATCAGGACAAGAAATCGAAGGTTAATGACTGGATTACCCTCGACCGTCTCGTGGCATCGCAGCTTAATGGTCACGTCGAGACATCAAAGCAATTGGCCTGCTTTACCGACCCAAACGGGAGTTTTGGTCTTTTCCATGATGATGACATGCAGTTGTCGCTCCTATTCTCGCAGAGATCAAACCAAACAAGCGAGAATGATCTATGGAACTTCACTCATTCTTCGTCCCCGTCAGCATCCGACCCATTAGGCCACTTGTCAGTTTGACAGATAAAGTACATTACCCCAATAATATATCATATGTAGAAGCTCTTAGAGTCCTTAAGGTATATTACATATACTTTTCTTAGGTCTAATCTTGTCTATATATAGTGCATAATTGCATATCATCGACATTAATAAACCGGATCACAGTTTTTCGGTTTTCGATGGGGTGACTATGTCAACCATTACTCGAGTTTCCTTAATAACAACAACGTCCGTTCGTTTTAGACTGTTTACGAACAAATTAATACAGCTAAGTTTGGGTGCTGTGATTTGAATTTTCCACCTGTAATTATATCAAGAGGCGCTAATGTCTTTGCTGAATTCGTTAACCATATTGAAAAAGTTTGACAAGCTAATTATGGCACTTTGCTGACTTCAACGTAACGATTGGGTTCACAAGAGCATGGAAATGATAATACGCACTTGGCTGGCACAGCCACAAATGCTTAGTGGTCAATAATCCTATTGAATCAACATGTTATTATGCTGTCGATAGAGTGAGGTCCTCACGCACGTCTCACCTAACCAACGTACCAATGAAGATAATTGAAGTGTAAAAAAGTTAAAAGAGTGGCACTGAGTAGACATATATAGGGTGGAATCCATTCTGTATATCACGAAGGAATGGTAATTTTTGTCTAATTTAGCTCGACAGCTCGACTTCATCTAAAATCAATTGATTCAATTTAAGTTGATTAAATTTTGAATTGATTTAAATTTTTTAATATTCAAAATTTAAATAGAACTATTTTTCAATTTTAAATTAAAAGTTAATCAAACTTATTCTACATCCGATCGATCAACACTTGTACGTGTTAAGAAACTAAATTTATACATAAAATATGACACAAATTATTTGTATAGGGTTAGGGATAAAAGAAATTGACTCGTCAGAAAAAGTTTTATGACTGAAATGTATAGTGACAATTTAGAAAAAATAGTTTATGATAAGTTTCAGTCTTATTGGCTTAAAATTTATCAGCTAAATATGCGTAGGCTGAACATTTAACGTCGTAATGGCATGACCAAGGGATTGAAAAGTTGAAGTTCGCTTAAAATAGTAACTCCGAGAGGTATGGTAGGTACAAAAACAAACGTGCTTTGTCTTATCGAATTTAGTGAAAGAAGAACTTAACTACATGACACTTAGAGTTATAAAGGCATCCAATCTCTTTAGTTGATATTTATTTCATCATCATCAACACTCATTTGAAGTTCCGCTAAGACATAGAACCTGAAAACGTTCGATAGTACGTAACTTTACTCCTATATAATAGAGAGACTTAGTGGATATTCATATAACGAAGGTTAAACCCTTAAGATATATACACATTATTACATATTTACACTTATAACTTTTGTTACTAAAAAAAAAAAATGTCGCTTGCCTTTCACAAATATGAGCTTTGAAATATTTTGTTAGGGAACTTTTATGTTTTATAGATTTGTTAGTCACAATAATACCCAGTTGCAGTTTTATGATGCAATCATTTGGCTTTGTTTGTAAGAAACAAATTGATTAGTCGTCCGAATTTATAGTGAAATTCTATTGAACATGTAGCAATAAATGTTAGAAACATATAGACTAATATAATCACAACATTAATTCCACATTCACAACTATTAATTGAATTGCCTGATGTATGTTTAATAACCATAATGTGATGACTAATAATTTAATAATTACATTTGAGGCACATGGGTACCCTAATAACTATATGTTGGCTTATTAAACTGTAATTCATCTCATCTTTGAAATGACACAATTATCCTTTTTGACTGCTTAGGGTAGAACATGTTATAAAACATGACATATGGTGAGACTGTATTAAAGTAGCCGTGGGTGTGTTTTAAGAAAATAAGGTCTTCTACCATAAGCTTCCTCTCTTGCACAATATATTGTTGATATTGATAGGTTGGGGTGTCTATATGGAGAGAATGCATCAAGATTCTATGCCAAACATTGGAGGTGTGTTTATTTATTGTGTAGTTAATGCTCTAAATAAAATATAGATCTTGACATTGTGATTATTGATGATTGCATTTATGTATAACAATTAGTATCAGAGATCTATGGTCATTTGATTTTAGGGTTTGTATTTGGTTACAAATCCGTTTTTTCCAAAATCAGTTTTTTGGCATGAATGACTTCGAAATGATGCATTGAAGGTGTAGAAAATATTGTTGGTTGCTATTTTTGCCTTTTAACTTTGTTTTGGACAAACAAATCATGATTTTTGGGTGAGATTTCATTAATGGTTGAAATGGGTTAGAGACTTTTAGGTTTTGGAGTACTTTTGGCTCACATGGTATTAAAAATCCATAGAGCAAGAAAAATGGAAGAAAACTCCTTAAATCTCGTCGAAAATGGGCGGCCAGAGAGCAAGGTACAGGTAGGTCGGACCCGAGCACCTGCGGGTCGACCCACATACCCGACTTAGGGTCAGGGATGATGCATACGACGTCGCCTTGACCCTGTTAATTATTATGCCACAATAATATTAAAAATAATTAGAATTATCAAATAAAAAACACTGATGTATCTTATGCATAAACATATGAAAAGATAGAATAAAATGGAGCAAAATGATGAAAAAAGGTCTAAAAATAGCCTCTCATATGCTAGGTGTCACCATTAAAGCATAAAACTTGTCCTAAGGCATGTCTTGTCCTAAGTCATGCCTTACATTTTCCTAATCAAGATGCTTCCATTAGGCACTAATTAAGTAGTTCATATGTCAACCCAAGATTGATCCACTAGTCATATAATAATTTGTTTATTTGTCAATTAATTACTAGTCCATTTGTCACACATTTTACTATGTTAAATGTCACTTAATTTTAGGCTTAATCACCTTAATTTTTCATGTATCAATTCGTCCAACCACTTGGCATTTATTTTTATTTTTTGACTAAATGTACATTTAATCCATTAATCTCTCAATTAATAACATTAATCTCAATTTACTAATTGAAATATGAACATGCAAAAATTCAAGACGTACCAAATCATAATTCACGTCATGTTCACTTAACTTCTTTCATACCTCAGAATAAGTCAATTGAGTATATATGATATCTTTATAATATGTACAAACATCAATTCGTGTATGAATGCTAATGTTATGCATGTATATGCAATATTTAACAAAGGGGTTGAGATTAATAAAAACCCCTCGATAAATCTCCTGTAATATCTGGCTAATCTAAGAAAACTCTAGATCTCATACACATTTTTCAGAGCCTCTCATTTCATCACTGCTTCTATTTTCTTTAGGTCTACTTTGTTCTGCGTGAATGCCTTATCTAGACACTATATGACCTAAGAATACCACTTGATCAAGCCAAAATTCACATTTACTGAACTTGACAAACAACTGTTTCTCTCTCATTATTTATAGAACCAATCTCAAATGCTCTGAATGTTCTTCTCTACACTTCAAATACACGAAGATGTCATTAATAAACACAATCAAAAAGCGATCTAAATAAGTTTGAAATATCTTATTCATTAAGACCACAAAAGCTGCTAGGGCATTAGTCAATCCAAACGGTATCACCAAAAACTTGAAGTATCTTGTTCTAAATATACTTTTTAGTACATTAGCCTCAGCTATTTTCAACTGATAATATTCCGATCTCAAGTCTAACTTTGTGAACACCTGAGCTCTTGTAACTGATGAAGCAAATCATCAATCCTTGGCAATGGGTACTTATTCTTAACTATTACTCGATTCAACTGCCGATAATCAATACATAATCTCAGAGTTCCATCATTTTTCTTTACAAACAATATTGGAGCTCTCCAAGGTGACAAACTAGGCTTAATGAAAGCCTTATCTAATAACTCTTGTAACTGGCTTTTCAATTCCTTTAGTTCTATAAGTTCCATCCTATATGGAGGAATTGATATAGGAGCAGTATCTTAAACGAGGTCAATGGTAAACTTCGTCTCTCTTTCTAAGGTGAAACTTCGTAGTTTTATAGGAAACACATCCAGGAAATTCCTAATAATTGGAATATCCTGAATGGTTTGTTCACTCCGGGTATCAACTCTGTGGGCCAGATAAGCCTTACATTTACCTCAAATCAGTTTCAAAACACTCGTGAATGAAATTAGTCAGGCTAGCACTGCCTAACTAACTCCTCGAAGCACCACTCTCGACTAATTAGGGGATTCAAGAACTACTTCCTTAGTATAACAGTTCATCACAGCTTGATGGGCAGTGAGTCAATCCATGCCTAGAATAATTTTTATTTTCTTTAACTGCAATACTATCAAATCAACTTTTATCTTTGCCTGATCAATCTAAACTATGCACTCTTTACATACCTCACTAATCATTGTTGTGCTACCTATTAGGGTACTCACCTCTAATCCACATTTCAATATCTCTCTCTCACAATGCAATCTAGATGTGAAATGTGGTCTGATGAATTAATGTGTAGATCTTGGATATACCAATGCAAACGTTTCAAAATGAAAAACATTCAACACGCCTACTACCACATCTAGGGAGTTCTGCGCCTCCTATCTAGTGATGACATAGACCCTAGCTTGAGATTGTGGCTGGTTACTCCACAACTCAATCCTGACATTGGGCACTATTAACTAAGTTCTGCCTCTACCTCTGCCTCTTTGTACAGATTCAATAGCTCTACTTTGCTGAATCATTGTCTAATTCATTGTTCCTCCACTAACTCCAGACTGTGGTTCAAAAGTCTTAAGACAATCTTTGATCTGATACTCTATAAAGCCACAATAGAAACAAGCTCCCGATAACATCCAACACTCACTACCATGTTACTTACCACAGTGTTCCCAAATAGGCATCTGTTATGACTACCTAAAGGGCACTTATCCTCTACCTCTACCAGTCTGAATAAATCCACCTCTTGATCGAAACCTAGTTTGTCTTGATCTAGCCTAGAATTGAGACGATATGTTCTGACATTTACTAAAGCTTCTACTAGAATTAGTCTAAGATTCACTCTGTCTCTTCACTCTAAACTCTTGTCTATTCTCTTCCTGACCATCCTTTAACAACTGTTCAATTTTGATTGAGGCTGCTCGAAGTTCCTTAAAACTATCCAAATTAGAAATGGTTAGCTTAGTTCTGATCTCCATATTTAACCCATCTTCAAACCTCCAACCCTTGTTCTCCTCATTTGGGATTAATGTAGTTGCATACCCTATTAATTCATTAAATTTTATCTCATACTTTGTTACTGAGAGACTTCCTTGTTTCAGATCTAGAAATTCTTTCATCTTTCTGTCCAAATAAATCTTCGGCATGTAATTCTCTTTAAACACCTTCAGAAAATCTTCTAAGGTCAAACTACAAGGTCTGGTGGCATTGCTTGGAATAGTCTTCCACCAATAATATGCTGGACCTAGCAGAAGTAGGATTGCATAATCAAATCTTTCATCTGACTCACAATCCATCTGATCAAACACTCTTTCAGTTCTCTCTAGCCAACTTTCTGCCTCAGTAGGGTCTGTACTTCCGTAGAAGTCTACATCCCTCTACTTCTAAAGCTTATCATATCTCCTTTCCCTCCTCTTTATGATTCCCAGAGGTATTTGTGCAAACTTAGGTACAACAGGCTCTCTATTGGCTCCTACAGACTCCACGTTAGCTAACTCTTCATCTTAACCTCCTATGGCAGGTGACCTATAACAAAAATAGTTGTGACCACTAACTGAGTCTCTCACTATTTATCATGTTTCAATACTCTTATATGTCCCTATGGATACCAAACCTTACTCTGATACCAAAATTATAACAACTCAATATTATAAAGTATATGTAAGTGATCTAGAAGGGGGGGTTGAATAGATCCTTAAGCTTTTTGTAATTTTCTACAACAAAATCAGAAATTAATTCACACAAAAACAATTTAAACCAATTTAAATATAAAGAGTAGGGAAGAAGATCAAACACTGTTTTTATAGAGGTTCGGTGCTAAGACCTACGTCCTCTACCTAAGCTCCCACTTAGGATTTTGCCAATCACTTTATTGCACACTTTGTAGTTGAATGTGAACTTTTTACAACGCCACTTGATTTCTGGCTCAAGCTACCTTTACAATCGATTTGTCTTCCGGCACAAATCCTACCTCACACGTGACCTTTCACTAGTCACTCAAATTGTAAAAGAAATATGATAAAGATTGAAGAACAAGTGCTCAATACAATTGTGTAACAAAGTGAGAACAATTATGAGCAATTTTGAAACAATAGAAGAGTATGTAGGCTTGTAGAACTTGTGTAAACTCTTCATCAATCATCTACTCTTTATACTAGTAGAAAAATAGCTGTTAGAGCTCTTACTAGCCGTTGCATGATTGTTATAGCCGTTCCTTAATAATCTCCTTTCCATTTGTGGCTAATTGGACCGTTGGAATTGATTTGCTGTATCCAAAAGTCGACTTGTCGAATGTGTAAGTCAACTTGTGACAACATTTTATGTAAAAATTGTATCTCTGCTCTTCTATAAGTCGACTTGTACTATGTAAGTCGACTTATGGTCCACGATAAGTCGACTTGTATGCTGTTAGTTGACTTGTGTTGACATATCTTCATAAATTAGTCGACTTATGTTGTTCTAATCGACTTATGCTGTTCAGGTCTTGATGTATAAGTCGACTTATGCTTGTGCAAGTCGACTTATGGTCCTCCAATGGTAACATCCATCCAAATCCTCTATAATTCTCATTATTTAAGCCTCTTTCTCTTATAAGGAAACTTCTAGCTTGAGTCTTCAATGATTTGACACTTACCATCTTGATTTGCATAAATCTTCCATTGAATAATAATTCCAAAAATTCCTGAAATAATTTCTTAACTAATTCTAGATATTTTATTATTATCAAAACATAAAGGGATTTAATTTGTCAACCACCATTGGTCCAACAATCTCCCCCTTTTTGATAATGACAAAATATTTAGAAATTGAAAAGAAATTTGAAAACATGAAACTTGATCAAGGTTTTTAATCCCTTGTCTTGATGGTTAGTTTGTCTCCCCCTTAATTCATGAGCTAAGGAATTTTAAAAAAATGTTGCAAAATAAAATCTCAAATCAAACACACATATTCATACTCATACTCCCCCCTTTTCAAACATCAATTTCCAATATTACTCTCCCTTTTTGTCATAATCAAAAATCTCTAGGGAAAATAGTCTCAAATGAAGTTTATAACATAGCATCAAACACAAGTAATAGCGATAGTCATTACAAAATATGTCAAATCAACACAACAAGCACAATACACACACAAAAGAGAACATAAGATCAAGTGTTGGTCGAGGCAAAGAGCAATACACATCATGATGAAGAGTCATCATGCCTACATCCTAACTTCTTGAAGATCTTCTTGAGCATTTTGTGTTGTGCATCCATTTTCTTTCCAAATCCATGCAGTACAGACTGGATACCATCGAGGTGATTATGTAACTCATCCAATTGTTCATTAATTTTAGCAATCTCATCTTGAGATACCTCACTTCTTCTCTCATTACTGGGCCGTGAACTACTAGGATGATCTGCTGTCCTCTTAGATCGTTTCCTCGAAGGTACCTGCTCACTTTCTAAAGTCAAACCAAGCTTCTCAACATGATGAGAGTAGACCCAGCCTTTTTCAACTGTTCTTACCAGCTTCATACTTCTCAAATTATAAGGCCTGAATCTCCAACTCTGAGGATAGGGAAGATAAGCATAAGAAGCCAGATCACACCTTTGGAACTGAGAGAGATGGGTTATCAAAGCAGCATAAGGCATTCCTTTATGCCGGGCAGGTTTCCCTTTCAGCTGTCCCCGTAATAAGCTAGCCTTCTTCCTCATCATCTGAATAATCAGGCTTGCATAATTGATTTTCCGTCCTTCTTCTATATGCCACAAAATCTCCTTATCCAATGAAGTGATCTGATTATTACTAGCTTTCTTTGGGTAAATGACCCTGTTGATCGCATAATGTAATAACCTATAATTTAAAGGCAGATCCATAGCCTCAAAGGGAGGGGAATGATCTAAACACAACCTACTTAATAAATCAGCCCCTTTTTCTTCGGTATAGCCGAAATTCTCTTCGACTTCCTCATCAGTATCACCTTCAGTATTTCTCCAAATTTCAAAGTCAGTAAAAGAGGCTCTAGGCCTTACTCCACCTCTAGGCAAATGAAACATAGAACACAAATTTGATGCACACAGAGTAATATCCTTCCCGTTAATTTTGAATTTCATAAGAACTCCATCCTCAACATTACTACCTGTCACAAAAAGATACGTATAGAAGTCTCTTACTACATCTTCATAAATATCATCTTGAAATCCTAAGAAATCTCGCAATCCCAGATTCGTAATTTCAGTAAACACATCAGTGAACTCACTATGGTCGAGTTCACCCCAGTCAAATCTCATAGAGGGAATCAGTACCTCATTTTGTAGCACCTTGTAGTAGAGAGTTTGTGCATCCTTTGACACAAACCTGGGTTCAACCACATCTTCTTCTCTCGAAGCATCTCCTCTAGAGAAAGACCCACGAACACGTGGTCCATAGTGAACATGAGGGCTTGGTGGAGGAGCAGTTTCTTTCCCTTTCCCTGAAGACTTTTGAGGAGCCATTGATTCGTAGAGAGAGAAACAATTTCGCAGGTTAGGGTTTGAGAGATAAAAGAGAGGGGTTTTTGTAAAAGAAGGTTGATTTGAAGGTAAAGTGAGGGGGTTTTGTGTTAATGGAGGTCGAAAATTGATGGGTAAGGAAGATTTGAAGAGATTGAAGAAAAGAAGTCGAGTTATAGGAGAGGAATTTCAGAGATTTAGAGAGAAAAGGGTTTCGGAGAAGAAAAGGAAGAAAATGTTTTAAAGCCTCCGTGTAGACATAAGTCGACTTGTCCCCTGCATAAGTCGACTTATCAACCTTAATAAGTCGACTTGTTACCTGTATAAGTCGACTTATCGACCTTCATAAGTCGACTTGTCGATCTATATAAGTCGACTTATCCTCAAATTTTTGCTTTCTCCAAACTCTGTGAAAAATCATAAGTCGACTGATTCCCATATAAGTCGACTTGTTAATGGCCAAGTCATAAAATTTGTCCAAACTCCAAATAAGTCATTTTTCAGCCTAAGTATGCAACACGATGAGTGTATCTTTAGATGTGATTGCCCATTTGCCTCATAATTTGACCATTTGATATTTGAATGTAGCCAAAAAAAATATATTCAACCAAAGGAATTTAAATCACACATGCCTAATCTCAATTTAATGTTCACAAACACATCTTCCTTAAGAGGTTTAGTAAAAATGTCAGCTAATTGATCACTAGTTGATACATGCTTCAAGCAAATGTCACCTTTTAAACAATGATCATGGATGAAATGATGTCTAATTTCTATATGCTTTGTTCTACTATGCAAAATTGAATTTTTACTTAAACAAATTGCACTAGTATTATCACAATAAATAGGAATATTTTTGACCACAATACCGTAATCAAGCAATTGATGTTTAATCCAAAGAACTTGGACACAGGCACTCCCAGCTTCTACATATTCAGATTCAGCAGTGGAAATAGCTACACTAACTTGCTTTTTACTAGCCCAAGATATCAAAGATGAACCTAAGAAATGATACAATCTACTAGTGCTTTTTCTATCAATTCTACAGCCACCATGATCAGCATCACTATAAGCATACAAATCAAAGGATTCACAACTGGGATACCATAAACCATGATTAACAGTTCTACTCAAATATCTAAATATTCTTTTGCAAGCACTCAAATGAGAAATCTTAGGGCAAGATTGAAATCCAGCACAAAGACACGTGGCAAACATAATATCAGGTCTAGAATCAGTTAAATACAAGAGAGAGTCAATCATACCTCTATAAAGTTTTTGATCAACATCTTCTTCATGTTCACGTTTTTCCAAGACCACATTTGTTGCCATTGGTGTTGCTGCTGAAGTAAATCACACGTTAATATATTGAGTAATAATATGACCAAGATACACAAGAAGGGGGGGTTGAATTGTGATAAACTTTTCTTTAATCCCTTGATAACAATTGCTTGTTCTTTCGAAAACTTATCGTAAATCAATTCTTAACTAGTTTGAAAACTTTGTTAATAATGAAACTACGATTTAAGAAAAGTAAGAGTTAGAGAGAGAAACACAGCAATTTTATCTGGTTCACCCCAAACCGTGGGCTCGTCCGATCCTCGATATTCTTACGAGATTTTCACTATCTCAAACTGATTACAAGTATTCTTTAGTGAGCCTCTTGGTCTCTTAACAGCAAGTATTCTTTTACTCTTAGCCTCTTGAGCTATCTGTAGCACTTTTTCAAAATGAAAAGCGATAAAGAGCTTTTACAAAGAGTTGCTCTTCACAATATACACTCGAAAATAGTTCGCAAATTTTCTCGAGATAGCGAGATATTGAATACGCAGAGTTTCATTCACTTTTTCCAAAAGTTATTTCTTCTTCAATCTCGACTCTTATTTATAGTGAACTTCAACTGTTTCTTGACTATCGCTTCTTGAATCTTTAAAAGCGGTTATTGGTTTAGCTCAATGTAGTCTTAAAGCGATGTTTCTTTCTTCCGTCTTATTTTCGTATCGTCTCGCTTTTTGTCTTCGTAAAGCTTCAAATGCGCTTTTGTATTATCTGCTTTTCTTCCGTCGCTTTTGTATGCCCGCTTTTTTCCGTCATTTTTCTTTAAATACGCTTTTGTTTAAATCATTTTTCTTTAAATCATTTTTCTTCCGTCATTTTTCTTTAAATGCCTTTTTGTTTCATCTATTTTTCTTTCGTTTGTTTTCTTTAAATCATTTTTCTTCCGTCCTTTTTTGTATCGTCCTTTTCTTAAATCGCTTTTCTGTATCGTCCGCTTTTCTTAAATGCGCTTTTTGTATAAATCCGCTTTTCTTCCGTCTATTTCTCTTTGTTTATTATCAAAATTATTTAATCGTGAAGTCTGGTTTGACTTAACATTCTCCCCTTTTGATAATAACAAATACTTGTAATTAGAGAAATATGAAAAGTATCATATACTTGTGAATTATCTGAAGTATTGAGATAAAAATTATCTTCATCCTTCGGTGATTTCTTCCTTCTCCTTTCTCTCTTCCTTCTCCTTCTCCCCTATTTGTTATTGATCAAAAATTATTTTCCAATCTGCTTCACCAACTTTTCAGCATCTTCTTAATCTTCTTCATATCTTTATCAAGCTTACGAACATGCTTCTTTAGAGTTGATGATTCATCTGCGATCGAGAGTCTTGTCTTAACAACTTGCTTTTCAGCGATAGCCACTATAGTTGTATAAGTTTCCTTGTTAAAGACATTTGGTTCAATGATTTGCGAAGAGGAGGAGGAACAAATCTGACTTGTTCATTGATATCAAGATCATAGGAATCTCTTTTCATTGAAAATGCGTCCAAACCATGGCATAGCTTCGCAATTGAAGTGATCTCCCAGAGGTCGATTTAGCGAGAATGTTACGTATTATAGTAAAACAACATTACGAGTTGCCAATCGAGCAGAACAATCTTGACCCATTCGATATTGCCTCCTGTGGATCATCTGCTGTGGCCTTAGTTAGACTTGGTCACGGATCTTGATACACGCAGATGGACTTACCACTCCTTTTCTCCTTACATGCTTCATCAATCAATTTCTTGCCTCTTCAATCGATCGGAAGACATGTCATCCAATCTTGGCTCGGGTTGAACTTTCGACTTTAGCTTCTCATAATTGAGTTCAACAAAATTTGGTGGTTGAAGATCGGTACCACCTTGATTATTGTCTTGCTCGATATAGGATAAGAAGTGATCGCTCTCCAAATGGCTCTGGTGGATATGGTTCTCTCCCAACTCTCTTGATTGATCATAGAAATTTTTGTAACCCCTATCCAGCGGATGAGAAATGCCATTATCATATTCTCTGATTTGAAGAATGCTTTGACAAATCTCTTGGGTTTGTCTCGATGATGTTGACTTGGTCTTCTTCTCCTTTCTTACAACCAATCTATGTTCCCATCTTTCTCTTTGAGAAGTTAAATACTTGGATGGAACATTAGTCATCACACTTACAACTTTTGAAGTAGCCTTACGTCCCCAAAACATGTGTAGCAACTTGTTTATGGACAAGTGTGGACTGAAAAGTAGTAGGAACTATTTCTTCAAAATTGGATTATTAAAATTTTGTGAGAATCCTTAATATTACCCTTAACGACTTCCTGATATCGCTTGATGGCGGCTTCCATATTAACCGGTGACATCAACAACACTAACAAAGACACGCAGTGATTTTTAGAAATGTCAACAACAGTTTCTTCTAGCCTTGTCTTCTTAGCCTTTGCCTCTGTTGTTGGATTTTCTTCTTTGCTTGCACTCATTTTCTTTAACCTTGGTGACCTCTTGGATTGAACTTTCTTCTTCTCAGGTTCTTCTACTTTCCTTTTCCTTCATTTCCTTGAGATTGAGTTTACGAAACTTTCTCAAGGATTGATGATGATGATTTTGTAGCTTTTGATCTATATCGTTCATAATGCTTTGGTTTGCTTGAATCTCTGGAAGGGTGGCTTCTTTCGCGACTGATTTCCTTTGTGGGTGGCGTTCTTGCTTGTTTATGAATGTCACTCACCAAAGGTTCCCTTCGCTTTAAGTCACTGATTCAAAAATCGAGCAGATCTTGACTTGACTCACGAGTGTGATCTTCTCTCTTCCATAGAGGATTTCTTGGTTTAGGCTCCCCTCGGTTGTTGCTTTCCTTGATTCTTCGCTCCTTGTTTGTCGAAAATCTCGGACCCATTTGTGTCGATGTAGAATCTATATAACTTCTTACGAGATACTTTACATCGACTCCCAACTCCAATCGATTCTGATTCTTTAAACATCCTTGTCAACAACATCCCATACGGAGAGTGTTTGTATCCTTTATTGATTTACCCATATATTGATAAATCAAAATGGTAAATCTATTGGTTGGTGATTCAGGAGATGAAGGATACATTGTTCATCAAAGTAGTGACTTGATGTCTTGAACCTATCCTAGGTAACACGGGTCACACAAAGCGATAAACAAAACCCTTGCCTTTGGTACAAGCCAAGAGGCTCTTCTTTCGATTGGGTTGTTCGACCATAAAGTTGACGAGTAACTTCATCTTCGTTCAACTTGACTTAGTCATCCATTTCACCATGTTAGTAGGTTGAACTCCACTACTCGGACATTCGGTGACTCTTTCTAGTAACTCCTTGGTTCTTATAACGAGGAGTGTTTCTACATACGATATGATTGTATTATCCACAGTTTAGTATGTTTCGAACTCATAAACTTCTTTGAGATAAACTTGCTCTCGTATTTGAAAGAAGTTTCTCCATCCTGCCGCTATTATCTCGGCTCTATATCCATTTATTCCTTCTTAGATCTTCAAAGTTTACCAATCTTCCCGGTTTGCTCTGGATCAACTTCATAAAATGGGCTTGACATTCATCTTGTTGATTACGAGTGAATAGGAACTCGCTTGAAGAATTTTGAGAGAGACTTGAGAGAACTAGCAATTTCTGAATTTGTTAGAGATCCCAAATGTCAGTTTTAGGGAATTTATAGCAAATTCTAGAACGATTGTACTTCTCGATGATCGTGACCTTTTTCCTCTAAAATTTTCTTTGTGAAAGAAGTTTTAAGTGCGAAGCTATCAACGCCGTTTAACTCCACCGTTTCATTGTCTTTCTTTTGAAAATCGGATGATCAATCTGTTAACTCGCCGAATCTTTTCGTCTTTGTCTTTAAAAATCGGATGAATGATCCGTTAACTCCTCCGTCTATCTGTTTCTTTTTTGAGAAAAAACCAGATGAATGATCCGTTAACTCCTCCGTCTATCTGTTTCTTCTTTGCGAAAAACCAGATGATTGGTCCGTTAACTCCTCCGTCTATCTGTTTCTTCTTTGCGAAAAACCAAATGATTGGTCCGTTAACTCCTCCGTCTATTTGTTTCTTCTTTGCGAAAAACCAGATGATTGGTCTGTTAACATCACCATATTGAGGTTGCGTCGATTTCTTTAAGCGATCTTCACTTAGTGGTTTTGTGAAGATATCGCCTTGCTGAAATTTCGTTTCCACGAATTGTAGGTCGACAACTTTCTTACGAGCGTAATCTCTCAAGAAATGATGTCTAACTTCAATGTGCTTCACCCTTGAATGTTGAATTGGATTCTTTGACAAGGTGATGGTATTTGGTGTTGTCGCGATATATTGGAATCTCTTCCTCTTGTATTGAGTAGTCCTCCAATTGATACTTGATCCACGAATTGTGAACAACAACTTCGGCGGACATATATTCAACTTCTGCGGTTGATAATGCAATCGAGCTTTGTCTCTTGCTTGACCATGACACGAGTTTGGTCCAAGGTAGTGACAACCACCACTCGTGCTCTTCCTTTCAATCCTATCACCGGCATAGTCCGCATCGCAATATCCATTCAACTGAAATCTTTACCTTTCTCATACATTAAGCAAAGATCGTAGTACTGCGAGATATCTCAAAATTCGTTTTACGCCTATGTAATGAGATTCTCTAGGATCGGCTGAAACCTTGCACACAAGCATACTTGAATAGAATGTCGGGTTTACTTCTTTGTAAGATAAAGCAAAGAACCAATCATCGCTCTAAATAGGGTTTGATCCACCTTCTTACCACTTTAGTCTTTCGATAACAAGTTTGAAGGATGCATCGGTGTAGACATACTTTTAACTTTGCACATATCAAATTTAGACAACAATTCTTTGACATATTTTTGTTGATGGATAAAATCTTATCCTTAGTTTGCTTTACTTGCAATCAAGAAAGAATTTTAACTTACCCATCATGCTCATCTCAAATTCATTTTCATCATATTTTCAAAGCTTATGCATAACTTTTTGAGGTGGCACCAAAATAATATCATCAACATAGATTTGCACTGATAATAAAATCATTATACAAGTTTTTCCTAAAGAGTTTTGTCAACTTTACCTCTAGTAAATCCATTTTCAATAAGAAATGAGCTCAGACGATCATACCATGCTCTAGGAGCTGTTTGATCCATATAAGGCTTTATGAAGTCTCGTAGACATGATCTGGATACTTTATATCCTCAAATCCGGAGGTTGCTTGACATAGACTTCTTCATCTATAAAACCATTCAGAAATGCACTTTTACATCCATCGAAAAAGCTTTATGTCATGGCAAGCGGCATATACAAGCGGTATCCTTATTGCTTCAAGTCTTGCTCTTGGAGCATATGTCTCATTATAGTCTATTCCTTCCTGCTGATTATAGCCTTGTGCTACTAATCTTGCCTTATTGCGACTTACTTTTCTGATTAGTCTAGCTTATTCTTGAATATCCATCTAGTACCAATAATGGATTTCTTTTCGAGGTTTAGGAACTAAGGACGGACTTTATTCCTCTTGAATTGATTCAACTCCTCTTGCATAGCTAATATCCATGCTTCATCTTTTAGAGCTTCATCAATCTTTTTAGGTTCTACTTGGATATAAATGCCACGTTGGCTTCTCTTACGAACTTGGACCTTGTTCTTACACCTTACGAGGTTTCTCAGATAATTGACTCTTTAGGATGAGAACTTTTGTATCTCAATCTTTCTTTAACTCAAAATTCTTAGAGATATCTGTCTTTTCATCATGAAGTGATCCGGATGAAGATACTTCCTTACAACTGCGTCAAGGGCCTTTATGTGACATCATCTTGATTCCTCTTCCTTATTGGGTTGAGAGCTATCATCGAACTTAACGTGAATAGTTTCTTCACAGTCTTTGAGGTGAGGTTGAAGACTCTAAATGCCTTTGAAGTGAGAGAATAGCCTAGAAAAATTCTGAAAGTGTCTTCGCATCAAATTTGTCGAGCTTCCTTTGTGTTGAGAAAAGTGCAATTGCAGCCAAAAGGATGGAAATAAGAAATGTTTGGTCTCCTTCCATTCCTGACTCATAGGAGTTTTCTTGACATTGGTCGCGTGAGACTCTATTCGAATGTAGCATCTTGTATTGATGACTTACGCTTGAAGTATTTAGGAAGATTCATCTCGCATACGGCATTGTTCTTGCCATCTCTTGAATCGTCCTATTTTTCCTCTCAACAACTCCATTCTTTGTGGAGTCCTGGGGAAGAGAAGTTATGAAAATTCCTTTTCTTAGCAGAATACTCGAACTTCTCATTTTCAAATTCTCCTCCATGATCCTCCTTATGCTTGCTATAGACATTCCTCTTTCATTTTGTAATCTCATGGAAAGGTTTCTAAAACACTTGAAAGACTCATCTTTATGTGATAGAAAAAGTATCCAACAAAACCTTGTAAAATCATCAACAATCACAAGTCCATACTTCTTTCCACCAAGACTTATTGTTCTTGTTGGACCAAATAAGTCCATATTTAACAACTCAAGTGGTCTAGAAGAAGTTATGAAATGTTTTGAAGAGAAAGAGGTTTTAACTTGTTTCCCTTTCGACAACTTTCACAAAGAAATCTTTGTCAAAAGCAATTTGTGGCAAACCTTTTACCAAATCATGTTTCAAAAGTTTTGAAATATGTTTAAAAGCGACATGACCTAGTTTTTTTATGTCGATCGGTCTTTCATCTTGATAGATAAAAACATGAAATATTTTGAGGCTGAAAAGCGTCTAAATCAATTTTATAAAGATTGTTTCGTCTTTTGGCTGAAAGAAGATGGAACCATCTTTGTTTCGACTTCACAAAATTTTGATTAAAGAAACTTCAAAACCGAATCACATAATTGACTAATACTTATCAAGTTATGCTTTAAACCATCAACTAGTAATACGTTATTAATGCATGCATGAGAATTCTTACCAATCTTACCAAACCCGATTATCTTTCCTTGTTGGTTGTCTCCAAAGTTCTGATCCTCCTTTCTTGTCTTGAAGATCTAGGAACATAGACTTGTTTCCGTCATGTGGCGCTAGCATCCTTGTCCATATACCAATGGTGCTTCTTTGGTTCTTCAACGAAGGATTTCGTAGGAGATATTATTTTATTTTTAGGTACCAGATTCTCTTGGATCCTTTAGGGTTAGTACGATGTAATGAATGATAATGATGTGTAGAATGATAATGTTGATGACCTTTACGAAAATCGATTGATATCTTTTCTTATTTTTTTGAGCAACTGATTTTACTACGTAATGTTGGGGCTTATTTTTAGTAAACCCTAATCGGTTTTATCCCTCGGATATACATATTCTCTATCATTTCATTCATCTTTTTGTACTATCTGCAAATTTAGCTAGATCAATTGAGAGATTATTAATTCTCAATTTCAATTGATTAATCTCTTGAGATCTATCTACAACTTTGTTTTATTCAATTCCTCAACTTGCTTTCTCAAACTTATATTCTCACTCTCTATCTCATGAGTATGTTTGAGGTTTTCTACATATTTCTTCTTCAACAGCTTGTACTGTTTCAGAATAGCATGAGAATCCTCTAACAATTCTGAATATGCATCTTGTATATCATTATAGCTGGAAGTTACCTCCTCATCACTTTCTTCTTGACTACGGACATATGTTAGCATGTTACGGCTTGTGAACTTGTATCGATTACGATGAATCCAGATCTTGCCATGTTGCCATCATGCTTTTCTTGTTATCTCTACTCCTACGGGTTGTCTTTTCAACATTGGACACTCGGACTTGTAATGTCCCGACTTCTTGCATTCATAACAGGTAATGGATGCTTTATCGACTTTTTCATCGTCTTTGCCGCTGTTCCTTCTAAATGTTGAATTTCCTTTGGACTTCTTTTTCCACATTCTTCTTATCTTTCTTGAAATGAAAGATAGCTCATAAATCTTCATCACTTGATTGATTACGACTTCTTGGAATCATCATCCTTTCTTCTTCAATCTTTAACGCCTTTGATGTATTCCTTTTGTTTTCTTCTTCGGATTTTGTGATTCTTTTGACTTGCTTTGGCGCTATGGACTTCTCCTTTTGGGCTTATCTTCGCATCAAGCTCTACGTGTATCTTCAACGATCCAAGCAATTCATCAAGCTTGATGCGCTTAGGTCTTTGGCTTCTTGTCGTGATTACTTTGGGTCTCCATCTTTTGGGCGGACTCCTCAAAATCTTTCGAACATGGTCTTGACTATTATGCGTTCTTCCAGAGCTTTTAGCCCATTAACAATTGTTTGGAATCTTCGAACATTTGATCAATAGTCTCTTCTTCTTTCATCTTGAATAACTTCGTCTTGATGCACCAAAATACTTATCTTGGACTCCTTCACTTGATTTGTTCCTTCATGTGCAATTGATAATGTATCCCACATTTCTTTGGAAGTATCGCATCCATGCACTTTGTCATACTCGCTTCGCTCGATGCTGACTCAAGAAAAATTTCGCTTTGGAGTTTAGTTGAAATCTTGCTTTACCTTTCATTTGTCCATCTTTCTCGTGGAATTGGATTTTTATCATCATCTTCAGGTGTGTAAGGTCCATTCGATGATGTCCCAAAGGTCAATATGAGTAGACTCGATAAACAATCTCATCCGATCCTTCCAATAGTGGTAGTCTTCACCATTGAATCTTTGGAGGTGCGGTGGTGAGGCTCATACGCAATATCGTGTGTGATTCCACCATTTTCTTTAGTTCACACTTTATTAGAGTGATTCTTGAACACCTTGCTCGATACCAATTGAAGTAAATCACACGTTAATATATTGAGTAATAATATGACCAAGATACACAAGAAAGGGGGTTGAATTGTGATAAACTTTTCTTTAATCCTTGATAACAATTGCTTGTTCTTTGAGAAAACTTATAGTAAATCAATTCTTAACTAGTTTGAAAAACTTTGTTAATAATGAAAACTACGATTTAAGAAAAGTAAGAGTTAGAGAGAAACACAACAATTTTATCTGGTTACCCCAAACCGTGGGCTCGTCCGATCCTCGGATATTCTTCGAGATTTTCACTATCTCAAAGCGATTACAAGTATTCTTTAGGTGAGCCTCTTGGTCTCTTAACACAAGTATTCTTTTACTCTTAGCTTCTTGGGCTATCGTAGCACTTTTCAAAATGAAAAGCGATAAAGAGCTTTTACAAAGAGTTGCTCTTCCTGATATACACTCGAAAATAGTTCGCAATTTTCTCGAGATGAGCGAGATATTGAATCGCGAGTTTCATTCACTTTTTCCAAAAGTTATTTCTTCTTCAATCTCGACTCTTATTTATAGTGAAACTTCAAGCTGTTTCTTGACTATCGCTTCTTGAATCTTTAAAAAGCGGTTATTGGTTTAGCTCAATGTAACCGTCTTAAGCGATGTTTCTTTCTTAGTCTTATTTTCGTATCGTTTGCTTTTGTCTTCGTAAAGCTTCCGCCTTTTGTATAAATGCGCTTTTCTTTAAATACCTTTTTGTATAAATGCCTTTTCTTCCGTTTGTTTTCTTTAAATGCCTTTTTGTTTAAATCATTTTCTTTAAATCATTTTTCTTAGTCATTTTTCTTTAAATGCCTTTTGTTTAAATCATTTTTCTTTAAATCATTTTCTTCCGTCATTTTTTGTATAAATACGCTTTTCTTCAAATCGCTTTTCTGTATAAATGCCTTTTCTTCCGCCTCGCTTTTGTATAAATCGCTTTTCTTCCGTCTATTTCTCTTTGTTTATTATCAAAATTATTTAATACGTGAAGTCTGGTTTGACTTAACAGCTGCCACTTGCATCCTTCCATTTTAAACTTCTTAAGAAGTTCCTTGGTATACTTCAATTGGTGGATGAAAATGCCATTTTTGTGTTGCTTGATTTGCAATCCAAGAAAGAACTTGAGTTCCCCCGTCATGCTCATTTCAAATTCGCCTTGCATTAAATCACTAAATTTTTTGCACAAAAATTCATTAGTAGCACCAAACACAATATCATCAACATAAATTTGACAAATAAGCATATCCTTGTCAACATGTTTAATGAATAAAGTATTATCGATCTTACCACTAACATACCCATGTTGAGTTAGAAAAGTACTTAACCTTTCATACCATGCTCTAGGTGCTTGTTTCAATCCATAGAGTGCCTTCTTGAGTTTGTAAACATAATCCAGATGCTCATGATCTTCAAATCCCGGTGGTTGTTTGACATAGACTTCCTCTTGAAAGTATCCATTGAGAAATGCGCTCTTGACGTCCATTTGATTTAATTTGATCCTTTTATGAGACGCGAAAGCACATAATAGCCTTATTGCCTCCAACCGAGCCACAGGAACATATGTCTCATTGTAATCAAGACCTTCTTTTTGATAAAATCCTTGAGCCACTAACCTTGATTTATTTTTAATCGCTTCACCATTTTCATCATATTTTATCCGATTTACCCACTTGACTCCAATAATGGTCTTGTCCTTTGGTGGTGCTACCAAATCCCATACATCATTCCGCTTGAATTGATTAAGCTCTTCTTGCATAACTAATAGCCAGTTTTCATCTTTAAGAGCTTCTTCTATATTCTTGGGTTCTACTAATGAGATGAAGGCTGAATTGCTCATATTCTCATAGATATTTCTCCTGGTTCTCACACTATCATCCAAGCTACCAATGACTTGCTCCATAGGATGATTCTTTTCTTTTGCCCACGATTTAGTGTTAGGTACATGATTTTCTTCATCTAACTTCAGTTTCTCAATCTTGGACTCAATTTCTTCAATTTTATTACCTGAACTTCCTGCTTCATCATCAAAACAAACCTTTCTCGGGGGTGAAATCATATCATCAAATTTAACATGTATACTCTCTTCAACACATTTAGTCCTATTATTATAAACTCTAAAAGTCTTACTAGTTTGAGAATAGCCAATAAACACACCAACATCAGATTTTGAATCAAATTTCCCTAAATTGTTCTTTCCATTATTATGAATAAAGACCTTACAACCAAAAGGATGAAAATAAGATATATTGGGTTTCTTACCTTTCCAAAGTTAGTATGGTGTCTTATTTTGTCTCTTAAATAAATGCACCCTATTGATGACATAGCATTTGTATTATTGCTTCCGCCCAAAATGTTTTAGGAAGATTGTACTCATTTAACGTAGTCTGCTCATTTCTTGAGAAACGATTCTTTCTTTCTACTACACCATTTTGTTGCGGAGTCCTTGGTGTTGAGAAATTGTGTTCCATTCCGTATTTGTCGCAAAGACTTTCGAATGGTTCACATTCAAATTCACCACCATAATCGGTTCTAATTGTAACAATTGACAAATTTTCTCATTCTGAACCAACCTACACCACTTGGTAAATTCGTTAAAAGCAACACTTTTATTAGCAAGAAATCTCACCCAAGTAAATCTAGAAAAATCATCCACAATCACAAGGACATATAATTTACCACTAAGACTAGCATGTCTAGATGGTCCAATTAAATCCATATGAACAAGTTCAAGAATTCTAGATGTGCAAATTTCTTTCTTTGGTTTGAAAGATTCTCTAACATGTTTGCCTTTTAAACAAGATTCACATAAGTGATCTTTAACATATTTTATTTTAGGCAATCCTCTCACAATATCATTTTTTGAAAGTTTTGAAATCAAAGCCAAAGGAGCATGTCCTAATTTTCTATGCCATAAAAATGCATTTTCTTCTAATGTCACCAAACACTTTTCATTAAAAGAACTATCATCATGTAAATCAACAATGTATGTATTTCCATGTCTTAAACCAATGAAAGCAACATGACCATCCTTCTTAACCATGCAATGTGATGATTCAAAACTTACATTAAAATTCATATCACATAGTTGAGAGACACTTAACAAATTATCTTTCAACCCATCAACAAGCAAAACATTGTCAATGGTTGGCAAAGGTTCCTTACCCACTTTACCAATTCCAATGACCTTACCTTTGTTGTTGTCTCCAAACGTGACATAACCTTGATTCTTTGGATTGATTTCCGCAAAAAGGTTTTTGTCTCCACTCATGTGTCTTGAACATCCGCTATCGATGTACCAAGTGCTTGACGGCCTTTCATCCCTTGCTTGTACCTACAATATCAACGTTCTTTCTTCTTATAGGTACCCAAGCCATTTTGGGTCCATTTTGGTTAGCCATATAAACCACATTAGGTGGTGTTGTGCCTTTAATTACCCAAATTTTCTTAACCTTAACATATCTTCCAGTACTTTTGCATGCAATTTCTATATGACCATCTTTCAAGCATCTAGCACATTGAGCGATTTTTCCATCCTTAGTAAATTTGGAAATTAACGAACAATCTCTATCAAAGGATCATATCCTAATCCATATTTAGAAATTGAATATCTTTAGCGATAACAATTTTCAAACTTTTCGTTTCCATTCACAAATTTTCCAACCACATATGAAAATTCTTTTCTAAGTCTATCAAGCTCACAAATAAGTTTTTCCTTTTCAACAAGGCATGCAGAATGATCTTCCTTTGGACTATCTAAATCATCAATAGTTTCATGTAAGGTACTATTTTCAGCAACCAATTCTCGTATTTTCTTTCTTAATTTTTTGTTAATCTCAATAGCTTCTTCAAAATCAGCTTGTAAAGCATCAAAAGAATCTCTTAGATCTTGGTCATTGAAAGTTACCTCATTTTCATCATCACTTGATGAGCTATTTGCCATAAGTGCCAAGTTGTTTTCATCATCGCTTTGGTATGCTTCCTCATCATCACTCCAAGTTGCTATCAGGCTAGTTTTCTTTTTTCCTTTGTCGTATTTGTCATTTTTTTGGAAGTTTGATGTGGAGGATCAACTTTTGCATTCTCTTGCGAGATGTCCCCTTTTTCCACATCTCCAACATTCTTCATTGCTTTTCTTTTCGTCATAACCCTTGGATTTTCTTTCAATTGCAAATTTCTTCCTTTCTCCAATTCTTCCACCATTTAATTCCTTCCTACGATTTTTGAGAAGTCCTTTGAATTTTCTCAAATTTCTAGCGTACATTGCTATCTCTTCGTCTTCCTTCTCTTCATCTATTTCTTCATCACTTTCATCAAAAGAAGAAGTATTAGCTTTTAAAGCAATTGATTTTTGCGACTTACCTCTACCTCCTCTGGATTTGAGAATGATCTCATAGTTGATAAGTGATCCCACCAAGGCGTTGAATTCCAGATGATTGAGATCCTTGGACTCTATAATGGCGGTGACTTGTGAGTCCCATTCCTTTGGTAGCGACCGAAGAATTTTCTTTACCTTCTCGCTGTCCGTCATATGCTTTCCAAGGTTGCCTAATCCATTTATGATTTCTACAAAACGATCAAACATAGTGGAAATAGACTCACCTTCCTTCATGACAAACATTTCATAGTCATGAAGCAGTATGCTGATCTTTGTCTCCCGGACTTGGTTGGTTCCTTCATGGGTGATGCGAAGTCTCTCCCACATTTCTTTCGCGCTGGTACACGAGTTAACTCGGTTTCTTTCCTCAACCGTGAGAGCGCAATAAATTAACTTCATTGCTTTCGAGTTGATGTAAGCTTGCCTCCAGTCATTGTCATCGTATTCCAACTCCGTTTTTAACTCACCATTTTCTTTTAACGGTGGTTGTGGACCGAAGATAATTATCTTCCAATATTCTACTCCCTCGCTTATAATGTGATACTTCATAGGATTTTTCCAAGATGAATAGTTAGTACCATTAAATAAAGGAGGGCGGTTGTTTGTGTTACCTTCTTCCGCTAGGTTATTGTGTGCCATCCCTGGATACTTCTGCTCTGATACCAATTGTAAGTGATCTAGAAGGGGGGGGGGTTGAATAGATCCTTAAGCTTTTTGTAATTTTCTACAACAAAATCAGAAGTTAATTCACACAAAAACAATTTAAGCAAATTTAAATATAAAGAGTAGGGAAGAAGATCAAACACTGTTTTTATAGAGGTTCGATGCTAAGACCTACATCCTCTACCTAAGTTCCCACTTAGGATTTTGCCAATCACTTTATTGCACACTTTGTAGTTGAGTGTGAACTTTTTACAACGCCACTTGATTTCTGGCTCAAGCTACCTTTACAATCGATATGTCTTCCGGCACAAATCCTACCTCACACGTGACCTTTCACTAGTCACTCAAATTGTAAAAGAAATATGATAAAGATTGAAGAACAAGTGCTCAATACAATTGTGTAACAAAGTGAGAACAATAATGAGCAATTTTGGAACAATAGAAGAGTATGTAGGCTTGTAGAACTTGTGTAAACTCTTCATCAATCATCCACTCTTTATACTAGTAGAAAAATAGCTGTTAGAGCTCTTACTAGCTGTTGCATGATTGTTATAGCCGTTCCTTGATAATCTCCTTTCCATTTGTGGCTAATTGGACCGTTGGAATTGATTTGCTATATCCATAAGTCGACTTGTCGAATGTGTAAGTCGACTTGTGACAACATTTTACGTAAAAATTATATCTCCGCTCTTTTATAAGTCGACTTGTGTTGTGTAAGTCAACTTGTGGTCCACGATAAGTCGACTTGTATGCTGTTAGTCGAATTGTGTTGACATATCTTCATAAGTTAGTCGACTTATGTTGTTCTAGTCGACTTTTGCTGTTCAGGTCTTGATGTATAAGTCGACTTATGCTTGTGCAAGTCGACTTGTGGTCCTCTAACTGTAACATCCATCCAAATCCTCTATAATTCTCATTATTTAAGCCTCTTTCTCTTATAAGGAAACTTCTAGCTTGAGTCTTCAATGATTTGACACTTACCATCTTGATTTGCATAAATCTTCCATTGAATAATAATCCCAAAAATTCCTGAATTAATTTCTTAACTAATTCTAGATATTTTATTATTATCAAAACATAAAGGGATTTAATTTGTCAACCACCATTGGTCCAACAGTATATACCTGAACATCTAGAGGACATTTGTAACATCCCATCTCCCATAGGAAGGGTTTATTGGTAATTTGGGACGGGTTAGGAGTATTGACTTAGGTCTCGGCATGAACATGCAATATATAGCTTTTATGAGTATTGATTTGGTTGCACATACACGAGTATATATGCATTCATGATATTTCGGCTTAGGTTTTAAATTGTGATCTTTTGTTAAATTTATGGGATAATTGTATTTGAGAAATTATTTGGAGTTAAGCCATAAGCGTTTTACATTTTAAGGATTTATAGGAATTTTTGGAATTTTTGAGGGGTTGTTGCGGATAGGAAAATTCAACAATTATTGGGTGAAATTTTTGTCTGAACAGGATTGACTAATGGCATAAGATTAGTGGATAATTAATGTTAAGAATTATTTTAGAGTCATGATTAGTGTTTAAGTGAGATTAAGAAGAGATTAGGATTAAAGTAAGTTAATTAACTCATTTTTGTCTTTTCCTATGTTAAAAGGCCAAGTGTCCATGTATTTAAGTCATTTTGTCTTATATTAAGCTTCATCATCGACTTTCCTCCTTATTCTACTTAAAACTCATTTTAAAAGCTTTGAAAGTATAATCTTCTTCCTCTCATCGAAGGTTGCTTCTTCTTTGGTGTGTTGGTTTTGTTCTCCACCTTTGAAGTCTCTTCTTCTTTTCCATACATGGAAGGTTGCTTTGGTGCCTTGCTTGCTTCTTCCTTGCACACCTAAGAGTAAGTTAGACCCTTGAGAAGTTGATGAGTTGCTTGTATAGTGGAGATAGCCGTGGGTGAGGAAGTGAGTTGTGAAGTTTTGGAGGGTTGTAAAGAGTTGGAGATTTGAGAGTTGGAACTTGATTTGGTAAGTATTTATGTTTGTTTCATTCTTTAAGTAGTTAGATGCATTCATGGTAAGCTTTTAAGCATTTACTTGATTGTGGAAGTGGTAAGTTTGAATGGGTTTCAAGTATGTTTGTGTGAGGAATTGGTTAGGGTAGTTAAAGTATGTGATAAGTGATGTTATGAATGATGTTATAATGTTTAATACATGGAAATAAAGTATGACAATTGTGGATATATGTGCTGCCAAAGTTGGGTGAATTATATAAATGAATGTTATGATTAGTTTGTGGTTGAATTAGAGGTAGAATTTGATGCTTAGTGAAGTGTTATAGATGTTAGAAGTGATAGGAGGTTGGTTGATGGTGAAAGCTGGAACTTGAGTTTTGAACCTATGGTACTGTTTTGATCATAATAAATTGTATAGGTGAGCAAATGAGGTGAGGTTTGTGCCCAAGTAAACTTTGGGATGTTGGTTTCATTTAGTGTGAAATAGGTGTTATTAAATTATAATGTGAGAAGGTCGAAAATTGGCATGGAAAGTTTCTGTTTTGTTGGCTGTGAACAGTATCCGCAAATGTGTTCAATGAATTTTTCAGATTTTTCTAAATTAATTGGTATGGAATTAGGGAAAATGGTCTTCATGAAAGTTGTAGCCTATTGAATTAGCTTTCCATTGCCACTGATCTTGCTATTTTTCGAGTTTTATGTTAGGAGATATGACCTGATTACTGATGACTGTTTTCATGTATTGGGAGTTATGTTGGTTATAAATTTACTGCTCAAATTGCATGGTTTCAGGGACAGTAACATTGAGTGAATTAATTGACTTGTTTAGCAATGGAATTTGATTTTGGGTTGTTCATGAAAGTTGTAGAGGACATTGTGAACTGATTGAGCATATTTATGTGGTAATTTTTAGCTGACTAATCAGTGAGTCCTTGCATTTGTGAGTTCTTGTCCTATATTTATGAGTTTGAGTAAGCAGTATCTTGGATGGGATTTTGTCACCCTTAGAGGTTGAATTGATTTTATGGTCTTCTTGAGAGTTGTAGAGCTTTTCATAAGCTTTCCAATGAGGTATAGTGGGTATTTTCTGATTTGTGTGCTAAAAGTTAGAGTAATTGGAAATTAAGATTAAAATCTGGAAAAAAGAAAGGGCAAAGCAGCGGTGGAAACTTCGCCGTCTCGCGAGGCGACGTTTAGCCTCATGGCGAATTTAGGAGGCTGGTCGCGAGGCGGCGCCTCACCCTCGCGACGATGTGAGGCGAATTTAGCCTCGCGGCGTCTCGCCCATGATGCAGCATCGATATATATATATATATATTTATTTTATTATTTTTATTCTTATTTGACATTAAATGGTCCGTTTATTCTTTTGTCAATTTCTTTCCGTCCGACGTCCGATTGACCTGATTCGAGGCATCGGATTCGTTGAATATTTAATTTCATTTTCTGAGAAAGCGGGAATTTTAGGCGGAATTTGGCGTAGCCCTATTGATGAACATGCAAACCTTTATTTTGTTTAATTGGGGACCTATAGAGGTCCGAATTGCATGCCGTCGGCGCCTATAGTTTTCTAATTTTAGGCGGATTTTTATGATGGGAAATTTAGATTAGGGCGGAATGCCATGAACATGCATTATACGTTTTAATTATTCCATGTGCATTATTTGGTCATTCGAACTATCTGATTAGTAATGTGAACCTATTGTGTTTGCTATAGAGGCTCGGTTGGACCGTAGATCCACAGACGTGGAGAGACTTCCGGCATTAGCGGAAGTTATTAGGTGAGTAACCTAGATGGTTCCTCAATTATTATTTGGTTATATTTTGCACTTATACAACTTGTGGAGATAATGGATGGGAATATGTGTGATTGATTTTGATTGATTTGGACCATGGGTATGCGAAATATTTGGTATGAGATATCGAAGTGTTATATGTGATCTTCATGTGATTACGTGGAAATGACTTATAGAATTTGTTAAATGGGAATCGGATATAGTGCGGTTTGGACATTTGCATTCATACATAATTGCATGATCGGTAATTGGCGGTTGTGACGGGCGATAGCGAGCTTTAAGCTCAGCGTGATTGGGCCTTGAGTCCACAGTGATTTAGAGCCTATGGCTCACCGATTATCGCCCTTAAAGGGGCGATTTGAGCGCTCGATCCAACAATAAATTAAATTGGAAGCGTCTCATACACATTTCATGTGCATTTGAATTAGGTTCTTTTGGTGATAACGTGATAATCATGTGGTACTTACGAATGTGTTTGAGTGATATAGCTATGTGAATCTGTGAATATGCATGAATTGGGTGAACCATCGATGATGGTTCCTCTTTGAGTTCATAAACTCACCCAAATTACAAATTATTTTCGGGGCCAGAGAGAGTAGACTTATCGCTCGGAGGGACTTTTCTGCCGTGTAGATTGAGTTGGCAAGAGAAGTCATAGCTGCTGGTCGGTCGGTGACACTTTTGAGGATGACCTAGTTAGCTTTTGTTTGATTTTCTTACGGGTAATGTCTGAAAATACGGTTGTGTAAAATTCTTGCTTTGAGGTTAGGGCGAGAAATTTATGGTTTCAAAATTAGTGGATTTCATATTAATGCTTTATGATACTTGGATGCCATGTGGAGTGTTAGTTAGTTAGTGGCGCACCCTTATCGTCGGGTGTGTATCGGAATGACCTCTGGGCATCTGGTACATATCTATGGTAAGGGGTGCTACATTAGGTGGTATCGAGCATGGTTTGGCATCTGTTGGGACTAGTATATAATTAGGCTTGAATTATTGTGAAAGCGTATAAAGCGATCGAGTTCTTGTTTGTTATAGGTCATCCGTATTTGGTGATCGGATAGATCAACGGTGACGAGGATCTGTTGGAGCTCATGAGAGAGTCCTCGGTGCCTCGATCGAGGAGTTACCTCTAGAGTCCCGTGAGGCGGGAGAGGAGATATGATTTCTTTGCGTGGCGAGTTTGTCGACTTTATGGCGATCTGAGACCCTCACCGAGGTGAGAGTTAGCTAGTGAGGGTGAGAGAGTTCTCGACGGATGGATGCGAACGATGAGAGGTTCGATTATCACGATATCTCTTCTGAGGCCCGGCTTATACATGGTGGAAGGGCATTAAAGGCGGTACCACGGGCCTTCTTCTTGACATGGGCAGACTTTTGAGGACTTCGGAGATAACTATATGCCCAGGTGTATCTGGAAATGAAGATCTGAGAATTCTTGGAATTGAGGAGGTGGGATGCGATGGCGATCGAGGTGAGGTTTAATGAGTTGATGGGGTATGCTACTCTTGTAGTTTCCTTGAGGCGAGATAGGTGTCGAAGGTTTGAGATGGGGTTGAATTTGGAGATCCGCGCGGATGGCTCGTTCGATATGGGCTCTTTATAGAGTGAGAGCTGCTTCTTTGTGAGTAGAAGCGATTAGTGAAGGCGAGGCGGAGAGATGGGTTACGGGTCGAAAGGAAGAGAGTTAGTAATGATCGAGGTAGCTCTGGTAGGAGTTTTAGCGGCCAGAGCGGGACCTTTAGATCTTGAGGAGGTCGAGACGATCTGGTTTTGGCGAGAGAGGTAGATTTATCTGGTGGTAGTGGCGATGGCGATGGTAGTGGCGAGAGGTTTTGGGCGGATGCCCCATTACGTGAAACCTTTGTGAGAAGAGACATTTTGAGAGTCTTTGGCGATTATTGGAGCTTGCCTTAAATCGGCTCCATGGATCATCGATTCGGGATTGCTTGACCATATTGGGAGCTCGTCTCTTTGGTAGTGGTAGTGGGAGTAGTACCACTTGTCTGTGAGTAGAGTGGGTGGATCGAGGCGTGGATCGGTCGAGAGGCCGAGGTAGAGGCCGTGGTAGAGTAGAGGATCCTTTGTGAGGGCCGAGGGTGGGGCGGCCGACCACGATCCTGAGCAGTCTACGCCATGACGAGGCGGAGGCCAGATTCCCCGATGTTGTGGTGGTATGTTACTTATTTATGATATTGAGGCGTTTGCATTCTTTGGATCTGGATCCACGCATTCTTTATTGCACCTCATATGGCATCTAGGTTGCATGGGGATAGGGAAAGGCTCTTGTATGGGCTAGAGGTGAGTACACCTCTAGGTACTACTCTGCATTGGGAGAGGTGCGAGGGATGCTTGATCAGTTGATCAGCGGTGTTGAGGCGAACCTTATAGTATTACCTCGAGAGAGATCGATGTGATTACGGGGATGGGTGGTTGGCGGCCCATAGGGCTATTATGGACTGCTATACCGAGGAGGTTGTTTTGGAGTCTCTGGTCGACTAGAAGCGATGTTGAGAGGAGTTAGTCGGCGATACCGGCCGGATGATCTCTTTCCTTAGTGCTGAGGCCCGATGCGAGGAGGCTGTGAGGCATATCTCGGCTCGTGTGGTTGACACGAGTTGAGCAGAGGCTTGAGGATATTCCGTGGTTGGGAATTTCGGATGTGTTTCTGATGAGTTCTGGGTTTGCCGCCGGATCGGAGGCGAGTTTGCCATTGACCTCGTTCAGTCTGCTCTATATCTATACCTCCATATAGGATGGCACTGTGGGCCGAGGGGCTGAAAACTCGATTCAGGAGTTATTGGAGAAGGGCTTTATCGGACCTAGTGTCTCACCATGGGAGCTCCGTTTTGTTTGTAAAGAAAAGGATGGGACTTTGAGGCGTGCATCGATTACGGCGGTGAATCGGGTGTGATGAAGAATAAGTATCCTTGCCTAGGATCGATGACTTATTTGATCGATTCTGGGGGCTCGGTGTTCACCAAGTTAGATCTGCGATCTGGTTATTATCGATTGAAGATTGCGAGAGCCGATGTGCCTAAGGCGCCTTTAGGGCGGTATGGGCATTCGAGTTTCTAGTGATGCCGTTTGGGTTGACTAATGCCGGCAGCCTTCATGGCCTTGATGAATAAGGTATTTCAGCCCTACTGGATCGGTTTGTTATTGTTTTATTGATGACATTTTGGTGTATTCGAGGGACAAGCGGGAGCATAGTGAGCATTTGAGGATTGTGTTACAGACGATGAGGAGAGCGGTTATGCGCCAAATTGATAAATGTAATTTTGGTGGATCGGTGATCTTTTGGGACATATAGTGACGGAGAGGGTATTGGTGGATTCAAGCAAGGTTGAGGCGGTCTTTGAGGTGGGAGGCTCCTAGGAATGTGCACGAGATTGAGTTTCCTCGGATTGGTGGTTATTAGGAGGTTTGTCGAGGGTTCTCATTGATCTCGGCCCTCGACAAAACTTCGAGGAAGAATGTGCCATTCGGATGGACCGAGGAGTGTCGGAAGAGCTTTGAGGAGTGAAACATCGGTTGACTCTTGCCGGTGTTGGCTATTCCATCTGGGGTGGAGGATTTGAGGTGTATAGCGATGCATCACATCGAGGATTGGGGTGTGTTACGATGCGGCATGGTGAGTCATTGCCTATGCCTCGAGATAGTTGAGGTCTCATGAGGTAAACTATCCTGTTCATGATTTGGAATTAGGCTGCAGTTGTGTTTGCTTTGAAGATTTGGAGGCATTACGTATGGTGAGACCTTTCGGATCTTCACGAGACCATAAGAGTTTGAGGTACTGTTGAGCGAGAGAGAGTTAAATTTGAGATAGAGGAGATGGTTGGAGTTCTTGAAGGATTATGATTGCACCATCGAGTATCACCGGGAAAGCCAATGTGGTGGCGGATGCTCGAGTAGAAAGTCACATCTGATGCATTTCAGATTGAGCAATGAGGTTGCCTAATTTGATTGATTGAGAGCTTTGAATGTGAGATGAATCTGGGCGGGATGGAGTATTATTGGCTACTTGAGACCGAGACCGATGCTCTTGGGCAGGATCGGGAGGGTTCGAGGATAAGGATCTGTTATGGTGAGGCCGATTGAGAAAGCGAAGGCGATTCGAGATCTGAGTTTGATGTGAGAGATGAGACTCTATGGATAGAGGCGGAGACTTTGTGTGCTGATGTGGATAACTTGAGGCGAGAGATATTGGAGGAGGCTCGTATGGCCACTTATGCTATGCATCCCGGTACTACCAAGATGTATAACACTCTTAGCAACATTTACGGTGGCTGGCTTGAAGAAGCGGTGGCGGAGTTTGTATCGGATGTTTGGCGTGCGGCGAGTTAAAGTGAGCACCGGGCTCGATGAGGAAGCTTCATTCGTTGCCCATTCAGTGGAAATGGGGCAATTACTATGGATTTCATTATGGGTTTGCCTAGGGGCCGAGGCAGCATGATGCTATCTGGGTCATAGTGGATCGGTTGACTAAATCGGCCCATTTCTTGCCAGTGAGGGAGAACAATACCATGGATCAGTTGGCCCGAAGTATGTGGTGAGATAGTGAGGCTGCATGGGGTCCCGATGTCGATAGTGTCGGCGAGGATCCCATTTACCGAGTTACGGCGAGTTTGCGATGCGCTATGGGGACTAAAGTGAACTTGATCTGACTTTTCATCCTCAAACAGATGGGCAGAGTGAGAGGACTATTAAGACTGTTGAGGATATGCTTCGGGCATGTGTATTGGAGTTCAGAGGAGCATGGGATCAGTATCTAGCCTTGATTGAGTTTGCATACAACAACCATTATCACAGTAGCATTGGAATGGCACCATATGAGGCACTGTATGGGCGGCCGTGTAGATCGCCTTTGTATTGGGATGAAGAGGGTGTCGGGATGATTGAGGTCTGGTGATTCGGGATCTTTGTTGATAAGGTGAAAGCGATTGGTCGCATCAAGGCGGCTCGGGATAGGCAGAAGAGTTATGTGGATCAGCACAGGAGGGAGATGGAGTATAATGTGGGAGACAAGGTATTCTTAAGGGTGTCACCGTGGCGTGGTGTCTTGAGATTGACAAGAAGGGCAAGTTGAGCCCTAGGTACATTGGTCCGTATGAGTTATCGAGAGGATAGGACCATTGGCGTATAGATTAGTATTGCAGTGAGATGTCTCGATTCGTGGCGTCTTCCACGTGAGTATGCTCCGGAGATATCGGTCGGATCCGACTCATGTGATTCCGGCTCGGGAGATTGAGGTGTCTAGTAATTTGAGTTATGTAGAGGCCGATTCAGATTGCCGGGTCACAGGTGAAACAGTTGAGGAATAAGAGTATTCCTTGGTGAAGGTTCTTTGGAGGAACCACTTTCATTGAGGAGGCTACAGGAGACCGAGGAGCATATGAGGAGGCAGTATCCTCATCTATTCGATCGATCGGTAAAATTTGGGACGAAATTTTTATTAGGAGGAGAAATGTAACATCCATCTCCATAGGAAGGGTTTATTGGTAATTTGGGACGGGTTAGGAGTATTGACTTAGGTCTCGGCATGAACATGCAATATATAGCTTTATGAGTATTGATTTGGTTGCACATGCACTGAGTATATATGCATTCATGATATTTCCGGCTTAGGTTTTAAATTGTGATCTTTTGTTAAATTTATGGGATAATTGTATTTGAGAAATTATTTGGAGTTCGCCATAAGCGTTTTACATTTTAAGGATTTATAGGAATTTTTCTGGAATTTTTGGGGTTGTTGCGGATAGGAAAATTCAACTGATTATTGGGTGAAATTTTTGTACTGAACAGGATTGACTAATGGCATAAGATTAGTGGATAATTAATGTTAAGAATTATTTTAGAGTCATGATTAGTGTTTAAGTGAGATTAAGAAGAGATTAGGATTAAAGTAAGTTAATTAACTCATTTTTGTCTTTTCCTATGTTAAAGGCCAAGTGTCCATGTATTTAAGTCATTTTATCTTATATTAAGCTTCATCATCGACTTTCCTCCTTATTCTACTTAAAACTCATTTTAAAAGCTTTGAAAGTATAATCTTCTTCCTCTCATCGAAGGTTGCTTCTTCTTTGGTGTGTTGGTTTTGTTCTCCACCTTTGAAGTCTCTTCTTCTTTTCCATACATGGAAGGTTGCTTTGGTGCCTTGCTTGCTTCTTCCTTGCACACCTAAGAGTAAGTTAGACCCTTGAGAAGTTGATGAGTTGCTTGTATAGTGGAGATAGCCGTGGGTGAGGAAGTGAGTTGTGAAGTTTTGGAGGGTTGTAAAAGAGTTGGAGATTTGAGAGTTGGAACTTGATTTGGTAAGTATTTATGTTTGTTTCATTCTTTAAGTAGTTAGATGCATTCATGGTAAGCTTTTAAGCATTTACTTGATTGTGGAAGTGGTAAGTTTGAATGGGTTTCAAGTATGTTTGTGTGAGGAATTGGTTAGGGTAGTTAAAGTATGTGATAAGTGATGTTATGAATGATGTTATAATGTTTAATACATGGAAATAAAGTATGCCAATTGTGGATATATGTGCTGCCAAAGTTGGGTGAATTATATAAATGAATGTTATGATTAGTTTGTGGTTGAATTAGAGGTAGAATTTGATGCTTAGTGAAGTGTTATAGATGTTAGAAGTGATAGGAGGTTGGTTGATGGTGAAAGCTGGAACTTGAGTTTTGAACCTATGGTACTGTTTTGATCATAATAAATTGTATAGGTGAGAAAATGAGGTGAGGTTTGTGCCCAAGTAAACTTTGGGATGTTGGTTTCATTTTAGTGTGAAATAGGTGTTATTAAATTATAATGTGAGAAGGTCGAAAATTGGCATGGAAAGTTTCTGTTTTGTTGGCTGTGAACAGTATCCGCAAATGTGTTCAATGAATTTTTCTGATTTTTCTAAATTAATTGGTATGGAATTAGGGAAAATGGTCTTCATGAAAGTTGTAGCCTATTGAATTAGCTTTCCATTTCCACTGATCTTGCTATTTTTCGAGTTTTATGTTAGGAGATATGACCTGATTACTGATGACTGTTTTCATGTATTGGCTGAAACCTAGCTGGACTGGCACATTTAGTGCACTTTCGGGTTTGGAGGAATTTTAGGAATTTTTGTGATTTGATTTGGGGTTTGCATTGTACTGAAGAGTTTTAGATATCAGATTGATCTTGAAAATGGTATATGGCTTCTAATTTGTGGAGGTCAGATGTGGGAAATATGGAATTTCAAAATCTGGACCTACATTGTGATGTTAAGTGTTGTTTAGGTCAGAAACTTGCATGACAGATTTGAAAATGTTAGAGGCTGAATTGGAGTTTGGTTATTTCAGGAAGAATTGAAGTTTGGGATTTTATCTTTTCAGGGATATAAAGCTCTGATTTTAATGACTTGTCTACAGGGAGTTATGTTGGTTATAAATTTACTGCTCAAATTGCATGGTTTCAGGGACAGTAACATTGAGTGAATTAATTGACTTGTTTAGCAATGGAATTTGATTTTGGGTTGTTCATGAAAGTTGTAGAGGACATTGTGAACTGATTGAGCATATTTATTTGGTAATTTTTAGCTGACTAATCAGTGAGTCCTTGCATTTGTGAGTTACTGTCCTATATTTATGAGTTTTGAGTAAGCAGTATCTTGGATGGGATTTTTGTCACCCTTAGAGGTTGAATTGATTTTTATGGTCTTCTTGAGAGTTGTAGAGCTTTTCATAAGCTTTCCAATGAGGTATAGTGGGTATTTTTCTGATTTGTGTGCTAAAAGTTAGAGTAATTGGAAATTAAGATTGAAATCTGGAAAAAAAAAAAGGCAAGGCGGTGGAAACTTCGCCGTCTCATGAGCGACGTTTAGCCTCGGCGAGATTTAGGAGGCTGGTCGCGAGGCGCGCCTCGCCCTCGCATGACGATGTGAGGCAATTACGCCTCGCGGCGGCGTCTCGCCCATGAGGCGCATCGATATATATATATATATATTTATTTTTATTATTTTTTATTCTTATTTGACATTAAATGGTCCGTTTATTCTTTTGTCAATTTCTTTCCCGTCCGACGTCCGATTGACCTGATTCCAGAGGCATCGGATTCGTTGAATATTTAATTTCATTTTCTGAGAAAAGGGAATTTTAGGCGGAATTTGGCGTAGCCCCTATGACGGAACATGCAAACACTTATTTTGTTTAATTGGGGACCTATAGAGGTCGAATTATGCCGTCGGCGCCTATAGTTTTCTAATTTTAGGCGGATTTTATGATGGGAAATTTAGATTAGGGCAGGAATGCCATGAACATGCATTATACACGTTTAATTATTCCATGTGCATTATTTGGTCATTGAACTATCTGATTAGTAATGTGAACCTATTGTGTTTGCTATAGAGGCTCGATTGGACCGTAGATCCACAGACGTGGCGAGACTTCCGGCATTAGCGGAAGTTATTAGGTGAGTAACCTAGATGGTTCCTCAATTATTATTTGGTTATATTTTGCACTTATACAAGCTGTGGAGATAATGGATGGGAATATGTGTGATTGATTTTGATTGATTTGGACCATGGGTGTACGAAATATTTGGTATGAGATATCGAAGTGTTATATGTGATCTTCATGTGATTACGTGGAAATGACTTATGGAATTTGTTAAATGGGAATCGGTTATGGTGCGGATTTGGACATTTGCATTCATACATAATTGCATGATCGGTAATTGGCGGTTGTGACGGAGCGATAGCGAGCTTTAAGCTCAGCGTGATTGGGCCTTGAGTCTCTGATGATTTAGAGCCTATGGCTCACCGATTATCGCCCTTAAAGGGACGAGCCAGCGCTCGATCACAACAATAAATTAAATTGAAAAGCGTCTCATACATTTCATGTGCATTTGAATTAGGTTCTTTTGGTGATAACGTGATAATCATGTGGTACTTCGAATGTGTTTGAGTGATATAGCTATGTGAATGCGTGAATATGCATGAATTGGGTGAACCATCGATGATGGTTCCTCTTGAGTTCGCAAACTCACCCAAAATTGCAAATTATTTTTCGGGACCGAGAGAGTAGACTTATCGCTCAGGAGGACTTTTCTGCCGTGTAGATTGAGTTGGCAAGAGAAGTCATGGCACAATTGGTCGGTGGCACTTTTGAGGATGACCTAGTTAGCTTTTGTTTGATTTTCTTACGGAGTAATGTACGAGAAAATACCGGTTGTGTAAAATTTTTGCTTTGAGGTTAGGAGCTGAGAAATTTATGGTTTTCAAAAATTAGTGGATTTCATATTAATGCTTTATGATACTTGGATGCCATGTGGAGTGTTAGTTCGTTCGTGGCGCACCCTTATCGTCGGGTGTGTATCGGAATGACCTACGGGCATCCTGGTACATATCCTATGGTAAGGGGGTGCTACAACATTCAAGTACATATCCTATGAAAATGGTATGTTAGAGCAAACATAATCTCTTAAATGACATCATAAAGAATATACAATACTTAAAACCTCAAACCTTCATTTCATTCATTAACAACAGTTTACATTATAGTCATTGAAATAAATATTTACAATCCTTTATACAAAAGTTTTGTATGTTAAAGAAACTACAAATTATAGTCTATAACTCCTCTGATGTCAGCTGACAGACCTTTGAGCCATAACTTAATCCAAAATATTCCTGTAGACAATCTTAGGAACTAGGTCTCCTGTGTCGTACCTAAAAAGCCAAGTTGCAATTTTTAATGAATTTTTTGAATTCAACGAGTGAACCATCATTGACGATCTCACTTAAGTCAAATACACAAATATCACACAGCTAACCAATTTGACAAACATTCTTTCAGAACATGAATAACCCAATCAATCACATTATCATGGCATATCACTTTATCATCACAATTTCAGAAAAGATTTCATGATCATATATTTTATAATCATAAGTATACAAATGTAGATGCATATAAGACTCGAAATTTGTTATTATTTGTTATAATCAAGCACCTTTCAGATACAAATACAGATATTGGTCCATTGGGCTCAGTCAGATGTAGAAACTACAGAGCAAAACTCTACATGTAGAATTATGAGCTTAAAGCTCTTTCAAACTGGCTACTTTGATCACACTGCTTTTATTTGAACATACATTTTATGAAATGCATCAAATAATAGAATATGCAATCAAAAGATTTACTTATGATCCATAGATAAAATCTCAAATTTATCGGAACTCAGTTCAGCTTTCAATTTTTTTTGAGTATTTAAAAATAAGTCATAACTCAAATGCAAATAGACACTTCCAACATATTCCCAAATATCAAACTCCTCGAACCATCAAAGTCCAAAATTCAGAAACAAATCACAAATAATTCAATAATTGGAAGTTAAACAGAATAAATCAATCATTTGAAGATGATCTAGGTTAACTCACAGTATGCTCCAAGTTATGCTATTCCTTGGATGGTTTGGTAATGTTTGAATGACGTCTGACTTGAGCATTTGTTAAGCTTTGAATTCAGCTAAAACTTTAGATTAAATCAAGTCTCAATGTAAGCAAAATTTATCACAAACTTAAGATGAAAACATGTTGATTTTGGATAGCAAGATGAAAGTAACGTTTAGCTAGTTTTCTTAGCTATTTTATGTAAGTTAAAAAGCTAGTTTTGGTGCAATAATTTGGCTAGGGTTCAGGCAAAATACAGAGGAGAAAGTAGGAGCAATTTTTGGAGATGAAAACCAAAGAAAAAAGTAGCAAAACTCTGTTGCAGAAACTTGCTACTTCACATGCTAGGTGTCACCATTAAAGCGCAACATTTGTCCTTAGAAATGTCTTACATTTGCGTAATCAAGATGCTGCCACCAATCCACTCAAGATGCTGCCATTAGTCACTAATGAAGTAGTCCACATGTCACCCTAAGATTAGTCCACTTGTCATATAATAATTTATCCATTTGTTAATTAATTACTAGTCAATTTGTCACACATTTTACTATGCCAAATGTCACTTAATTTTAGGCTTAATCACGCTAATTTTTCATGTATGAATTTGTCCTACTACTTTGCATTTATTTTTATTTTTTTTGACCAAATGTACATTTAATCCATGAATCTCTCAATTAATAACATTTAATCCCAATTTACTAATTTAAATCTAAACATATCAAAATTCAAGACATACCAAATCACAATTCACATCATGTTCACTTAACTTCTTCCATACCTCAAAATAAGTCAATTAAGTGTATATGCTATCTTTGTAATGGGTACAAATATCAATTCGTGTATGAATGCTAATGTTATGCATGTATATGCAATACTTAATCTAGGGTTGAACCCTAAACATATACTAGAAAATAAAATATTACACCAATAGTGAAGGGTGACAATTTCTCAAAGGCTCAATGTCCACAAAATGATAAAGAGAGAGATGAAATGAAAGTTATTCGTTATGCGTCATTTGTAGGCAGTCTGATGTATGCTCAAGTATGCTCATGCCCTGATATTGTTTTTGTTATAGGCATGCTGGGAAGATCATTAAGTAATCCTGGACTTAGCTATTGGAAAGCGGCTAAGAAAGTCATGATGTATCTTCAGGGTAGCAAGGATCATATGTTGACTTATTAGGGAACTGACACTCTTAATATAGTTGGGTTTAGTGACGCTGATAATTCAGGATGTGTGGATGATAAAAATTTCGCTTTATACTACATCTTTATGATGGCTGGAGGAGCTATATTGTGCAAATGTGTCACACAAACACTCACAATATCCTCTATAATAGAGGCAGAGTATATGGCGTGCTATGAGGCAACTTGTCAAGTAATATGATTGTGGAATTTTATTTTAGCATTGCGTATTGTATACTCTATTTCAAGTCCGTTGAAATTGCATTATGGTAACTCTGCAGCAATAGCTTTCTTTAAAAACACTAGAAGTACTTCTCACTCAAACCATATTGATATAAAGTGCTTTTTATTAAAGAGAAAATTGATGAATATCTCATTACTATTGAGTATACGCCTATAGCTAACATGTTAGCAAGTCCACTTACAAAAGGCTTACCTATATGTGTGTTTGCAGAACACGTCTCCCGCATAGGATTCTTAGGAGCTTAGTTTGATAAGATTAGTGGGAGTTTGTTACTTTGTATTAAACATGTTAGTACTTTGTACAGATTACTTATGAATTATATGTATGAAATATGCATAATGGTATTTGCAGTCACTTCTTGTTAATATTGACATATATATGTTGATGTATATAAGTAGTTTGACGAAATGACAAGTACAAGAGGAGACAAATGCATAGTCTCAATTATTGTACTACATGCGTGTTGTTTTGATGGTTATTGTTGTATTTGAATATCTCTAGGGCCCTAAATATGTCTTTTCGATATGATATTGCATATAATTTATTTGATTACCTTTGAATGATGGAGATCGGTAAGGTGGTTTGATTATATTGTCTAAGTAGGAGAATGTTAGAAATATATCAGCTAATATAATCATAACATTAATTTCATATTCACAACCATTAATTGAATTCCTAATGTATGTTTAATAACTATAATGAGATGATTAATAATTTAATAATTACATTTGAGGCACATGGTAATATCCTAATAACTATATATTGGTCCATTAAACTATAGTTTATCACATTTTTTGAAATGACACATGTAACATCCCATCACCGATGGGAAGGGTAAAATAGTAATTTGAAACGGGTTAGGAGTATTTAAAATTATTTTGCTATGTTCATGCATTCATATATACACGTGAATAGTAAATTTTACACATGTAATGATTGTACATGCATTCATGACATTTCCCGGTATATGTGTCTCTAATGTGTTTATTGTGAAAAATATGATTTTTGTGCTTGAAAATGAAATTGGAGTGGGTCTTTGTATGTTTTGAATTTTGGGAGAATTTTATAATTTTTTTTGAAAATTTTCGGGGTACTTTTTCGGACTAGGAAAAATGCCAAGTGGCAGACTGATTGGTTACCGATAGTAAAAAGTACTGTCAAATGGCACTGAAAATTAAATACATGATTTTAGGATTTATTAATTTTGAGCCATTGGAATTTTGGGGAGAAATTGGACTAGAAATTGGAAGTGAATTGGAAGGAAAGTAAATGAGTAATTGAGAGGTTGACATGTGGCAAGTGACATGTGTCACTTGCCTAACATGCCACCTTGATGCATAGGTGAAATAAAAATCCTTCCCTTTCTTTTAGTCTTTCATGATGCTCCTCCTCTTATAAGGTTATTGTTGTTTAAATGAAAATTCTCCATCATACGAAGCCACTCTTTTTCCTCCTCCTTAGCTGGTTTCCTTCTCCTTGTAAATTGCTACTCTTCTCCACCTAAACAAAAGCTCACATATCCTACTTATTTTCTCTTCTTTTGCTTAAAAAAATTACAAACCTAAGCTTTTCCCCTTAAGAAGATGATGATTGTGTGTGGTAAAGACAATTAGAGAGGATTGTGAGATTTTGAAGTTTAGAAGATTGGAAGCTTGATTAGGTAAGTAATGTGTTTATATGATGGTTTTGTAGTTAATTTGTGATGTTTGTACATTAAATTGCATGAAATTGTGCTTTGATTATATGGGTATGTTAATTCCTTGGTTGATTGATGATTGATGAGGTAGAAGTTAAGGAATGATATGTCATATGGTATAAGTGAATTGAGTTGTTTTAGATTGATTTTAATGATGTTAGATAAGAGGATATTAAAGGAAGATGATTGAGCGTGTGTGCTGTAATTTTGTGGAATAAAGTTCAAGGATAGGTTGTGAGTTAGTTATGGTGGATATATGAAGTGAATTGAGTGAGAATTGGTTTAGAAATGGTATGGAAGATATAGAATGTGAGTTAGGTTGTGACTCTGGAAAATTTGCTTTGTGTATGTTTCAATGTTTTGGTCATAACTTTTTATATGGTTATGCTATTGACATGAGGTTTAGCTTGAATTAAACTTGAGAAGTTTGGCTAGAATTCGTATGAAGGAAGTGCTGTCCAATTTTACCTTGAAAGTGGCAATATGTGCAGGATGGATAGTGTCATGTTTATGATCCTAACATTGAAAATTTGTGATTTGAAACTTTGGGGAGTTTTTCTAGGCTAAATGAGATAGATTTTGCAAAATTGGTCTTCATGAAAGTTGAAGATTTTCCTGTTATCTTTCTATCACCACTAAGTATGACATTTTTCGATTTTGAGGTTGAAATTTACGACTTGTTAATTTTCAGATGGTATTTCAAAGTATTAATGTGCTTTGTGTGTGAAATGTCTCTAAGTATGGGTTTTGTAGTTACTGTACTTTGAAGCCAATTCTGGATTGTTATGATTTAAATTAGCTCAAGTAGTCTTATGGAAAGTTGTAGAGGAATGTCTTCGCTTTGTACTGATGTATAATATGCTCTTTTTGGATGTAAGAATTGTAAGTTATGGATTTTTAAAGTATGGATATGGTTTAGGTGATATCTTTATTTAACAATTTTTAACAGGGCAGCCACAATCATGTGAGAAATTGACCTAGTTAGAGGTGGAATTTGCTTTTAAGTCCTTCATGAGAATTGTAGCATGTTTTCTGATATTTTCATCGATATAAAGCATGAAATTTTTGGACAATGGGATAGGAAGTTATGAGTTTGAGAAGATTGTGGTACTGTTAGGATGACATGTGCAGGACAGAAACTTTGATTGAGATTTTGACTCATTTAGAGGTTGCATTTGCTTTCAAGTTGTTTATGAAAGTTGTATAATATGTTTTGATGTTTCTTTTGATATAAAGCTTGGAATTTTTGGCAAAGGGAATGAGAAGATATGATTTTTGGAAGAATGTTGTACTGCTTTGGAAAATTGTGATTAGGCAAAAACTTTGATTGAATTTTTGACACCCTTAGGGATGAAATTGGTTTGTGAGTCCCTGAAGGAACTTATATGGTTTTCTGTGACCTTTCTAATGATACCAAATTTGTCACATTCGGACACTTGTGTGAAAAGTTAGGTTTTGTGAAAGAAGAGAGGGAAATAGATACAAATGTGATTTTTATAGAATTGTATTTTTTGTTCTAATTTGACCCTTTTCCCATCCGACTTCCGATTGACTCGATTTTCAAGGCTTCGGATTCGTAAGTCATTTAATTGCTCTCCATGAGAATTTGTGAATTTTGGAGATTAAATTGAAAGTATTGGATTAAATCAAAGTTAGAAGACCGAGAGATTATTTTCTAGTCCGTATTTTAGCAACAATTAGACCTATAGAGATCCGAATTGAGTAATTTTGGTGTCTTCAGATTTCTAAAATTTAGAGAAAATTTTTGTGATGAGAATTTTTAGAATAATGCCAGGAATGTCACGAACATGCATTGTACACATTTTAATTTCTCCATGTGCATTATTAAACATTTCTGATTGTAAACTTGGTAATATTTGTGTATTTTAACTGTTATAGAGACGCATTTGGAACGTCAACCCATAAACATTGCCGAGACTTCCATGCATTAGCTCGGAAGCTATTGGTGAGTGATTTAGACGGTTCTCTCAATTGTTAATTGTTTATAATTTTGCGGTGAATAATGGTGGGTTGTGATTTGTGTCTGATTGTGGATTCCGAATAGAAGGTCCGATGACTGAATACTGGGGAGCTATGATATAAAAGTGCTATTTGTATGTGAATTTGAGACCTACGTGTTTTAATGTGATAAATTGTGATCGTGTTTTAATGTGATTAATTGTGACATATGCATACGTGCATAATTGTGACATATGCATTTCATTCATGAATGCATGATCATATAATGATAGTTGTGACCGGAGTAGCCATCGAGAGCGAAAAACTCAACGATTATATTCGGGCCTCAAGCTCCACAACGATTCAGAGCTTCAGGCTTAACGATTAATGTGCCCATATTGGGATAGTTCAGGCGCTCGGTCACAACACCGTAATAAAATGGTAAAGTGTCACATGCGCATTTCATATGCATTTGGTTTAATTTCTTTGATTGAGTGAAAGGTAAAATGCCTTATACTTATGTGAAAATAAAAGTGTTTATTTGTAGAACCATGTGATACTTCTGATTTATGTGAAATTATGAAATACCTGTGATATGCTTGATTGTTGCATGAATTGAGTGAACTATCGATGATGGTTACCTCACTGAGTTCGCAAACTCACCCAAAATTGCAACATATTTTTCAGGACCAAGAGTAGACTCCTTGTTGGACCCCGTCTCCAAGGCCCAACATTCGAACCCACAAAAACATACATAAGCATAGAGGACCCAAAACCGACACAAAATTGGCCACAAAAGGAGAAATCTTAAAATAGAAAATTTGGCCTTGGATTTTTAAGAAAATATGTTCCTTACGCTCTCACTGTTCCAACGCCACTAAAATCGTTCAATTCGGATTTGAAATGAAGAAGTTATGGCAAAAATACTATCTAAAAGAAAACAGTGAAAACAGTCCCTCTACCGATTTCATGTAAATATTTGAAAACTTTAGAGGCAAAATTACTGATTGGCTCCTTCATAAAAAGTGTAGATTTATGCCTCTAGTTTCATTTAAAATAAGAATCGCCTCAATCCGAGCCCTATAGCTCCAGATATTTAAAAATTTGTGAGGTATATTCAGAAAGAATCAACCGACCTCCACACTTTGTCTTAAACCACCTTTTTCAATTTAAAATAAAAATTGATAAGTAAAATGTAGAAGGTTAGAAAAATCACTTAGAAAATCATCGGTTCGAAAATCAGCTCAATCGGAGGTCTATGGAAGAAGTTATGGCCAAAAGAAGGAGGAGGGGTCGGTCGGCCAGAGACCGACCCCAATTCTCAAGAGCACTGGCGCTTCGCCTTGGCGTGGGCGGGCTTGCTGGCACTCGCTGGGCGACCTGCCCTACCGCCCGACCTAACCGACTTCTAACCCTCATAACTTTTGATTCCGGGCTCCAAATTAGACACGGTCGGAAGTGTTAGAAAGCTAGGAGAAAAATCTATATTTTTCAAGAAGGGATCACAAGCAAGCTCGGACTCTAAGGGAATCAAAAGTTCCCACTAAGACAGGTCGGCTAGCTCTTCACAAACAGTACCAGAACTTGCGACCTCCATAACTTTTGACTCAGAACTCCAAATTTAGCAAACTTAGTGTCTATGGAAAGGTAAAAGAATTATCTACAACTTTCATGAAGACCACCGACCTATGTTAAAACTCTATATGGGTTAAAAGTGGACTCAAAACTTCTACTACCAATCTGTCACTTTGACAGCTCCTACATTTAATTCCAACGACTTACACCTACCCATTAACTCATCTTAAATAGCTCATAAAACCCCCTGGGAGAGCTCTACAGCCCGGCTAACACTCTCAACAATATTAAAAGATCCCATATGACGTATATCAACCCAGAAATTTGCAGAAAACACAACAACTCCAAAATTTGCAGAAACTTCCACAACTCACCGACCTCTGCAAATTTCCAGCAAGCTCTCCCAAAGCCAAAACCCAGCAACTACTCAAAATGAAAAATACTCATACACATGCTATTTCCAAGATCTTACATAGATCACAAATCAACCAATTCACATGAAGAGAGTACTAGAGCTCTCATTCTCATTTCAAATCATAACAAAGATTCATACATAGCTGTGGTTACATATTGGCATATTTATCAAAATAAAGCACAAAATACAAGAATGGGATGCTCAATGATCAATATGCTTACAAAGCTATTCCAAAAGCTAATTACTAACTTAATACAAAAGTTTCTAGAGATCTTGGAGTTTTTGTCCGATGCCCTTGCAAGGTTCCACAATCAACTAGAATTTTCACCTGAGGAGGGAGAATGGGGTGAGCGAAACACGGCTCAGTGGCTAACAAGTTTATAGCCATCGAATAATGAGCCACACACACACATCATTAATAATTCAAAGCATTAGCAATTAACTCAACTCATCACATAAAGCATAACATGAAATCCTCTTGCAATTAAAACACATATTATGCATCATGAACACAAATAAATGATGGGATGCCTTGATTGGCTCGAGAGTTCCATAAACACGACGAGAAACCGAAGTTTACCGTAATCAACGAGTCCATTTTTTGGATCTCGTAAGCCTAAAGCAGGCAGGAGAAGGCTAATGGGGTCAACGTGCACGTGACTTTACGATAGAGGTTCTCTCTGCCCAAACACAAACAAACTATGTTCACATATTCATACGTAAAAGTAGCATTTTATGCTTCTTTCATACTTCGAATCATCAAAGTTCCATTCTTTTCTTTCAAATCATATGAATACACTTCAATATGCTCATAATATAACAAAGATAGCACACATAGGCATTTTCCCACTACACAACGACTATAAAATGTTACCCACCTATCGAGAAATCCAATTCAAGATCGCCTTCCTCCTTGTCTTGAGTAGGGTTTTCTTGAGTTCCTTCAAACAAAACACATCTCTAATCAATTTCTAACTTCATAGGAAGGGTCATAATATTCAGAAATTAAAGTGAAAACTAACATTAACCTTAACCTAACCTACCCATGGCTCATTTAAGCTAGAATAACCATAACCTTCCCTAACCCGCATAGATCTCACTTTCTCTTCCATTTTTCTTCAATCTCTACACAAACCCTAACTTCCATCCTACACCATTTTCGAATCTATCTTAAGAAAAGATGAAAACTTACCTTTCTCACTTGATTTCTCTTCTTTTTCTCCTTCTTTCTTCCTCCTACGACTCTCCTTCCTCTTGGTCAAGTTCTCCTTCCTCTTGTTCACGTTTTCTTCTCTTCTTTTCCTTCCCTTTGGCTTTGGTTCTACGACACTTCCTAATTCTCCTCTCCCTTTTATTCATTTAACTCTTCTTTAAAGCCCTCCTCCCAAAACTACATAGTTTTGGTATTGGGCTCCTCCTCCTCCTCTCAAGCCCACTACACATATCCATTAATTTCTAATCCTCCTTCTTATTCCACTTATTCCATAAAGCCCATTCTTTCCAACATTAAATCCAAGCCTTCAATTAATTTCTAACTTCTAATTTCCAAGCCCAACATAAAAATATTTATATAAACACATAATTAAATCAATGAAGACAAAATAATAAAAAAATAATTAACGAATAAATCCATAAATAAATAAATAATTAATTAATTCAAATAAATAAAAAAAATTTTCGGGGCCCAACAATTCTCCCCTCCTAAAAGAATTTCGTCCTCGAAATCCTTACCTGAATCCATGAAGAGGTAGGGATACTTCTCCTTCATGGCTTCCAAAGGTTCCCAAGTTGCTTCCTCGGTCGAATGGTTCCTCCACAAGACCTTAACCAGTTTCACACTCTTGTTCCTTAACACTTTTTCCTTTAAATCTAAGATTTCCACTGGTTGCTCCTCATAAGTCAAATCCTCTCTCAACTGAACCTCTGAAGGTTGAACTATGTGCGAAGGATCCGATCTATACCTCCTCAACATCGACACATGGAACACATTGTGAATCTTACACAACTCCAATGGCAAATCTAACTTATAAGCTAAAGGCCCGATCCTCTCAACGATCTCATATGGGCCTATGTACCTCGGGCTAAGCTTGCCCTTCTTGCCAAACCTCAAAACACCTTTCCATGGAGATGCTCTAAGAAACACCTTCTCACCCACTTCAAACTCCATCTCTTTCCTATGGGCATCTGTGTAGCTCTTCATCCGATCTTGAGTTGCCTTAAGCCTCTGCTTCACTAGCTTTATCTTATCAACTGTGACCTGCACTAACTCAGATCCTACAAGCTTCCTTTCACCTTCCTCATCCCAACATATAGGAGTTTTGCATCTCCTACCATACAAAGCCTCATAAGGTGCCATCTGAATTCCCGAGTGATAGGAATTATTATAAGCAAACTCAATCAAAGGTAAGTGATCATCCCACGAACCTTTGAAATCCAAAGCACAAGCCCTCAACATTGCTTCCAAAGTCCGAATGGTCCTCTCCGACTGTCCATCAGTCTGCGGATGGAAAGCCGTACTGAAATGCATTCTAGTCCCCAAGGCCTCCTGGAAACTCTCCCAAAACCTAGAGGTAAACCTGGGATCTCTATCAGAAACTATTGAACTCGAAATCCCATGAAGCCTAATCACCTCATCCACATACTTCTTAGCCAACACATTCAAAGAATCATCGGCGAATTGGCAAGAAGTGAGTGACTTAATCACCTATCCACAATCACCCATATTGCATCATGCTTCTTGCTAGATCTCGGCAATCCCATCAGAAAATCTATAGTTATCTTTTCCCATTTCCACTCCGGAATAGGCAAGGGATTAAGCTTGCCTAAAGGTGCTTGGTGTTCAGCTTTAACTTGCTGGCACACCAAACATCTTTAGCATACTCTGCTACATCTTTCCTCATTCCTTTCCACGAAATGCTCTTTCAAATTCGATACATCTTAGAACTCCTGGATGCATTGCATAAGGAGCATTATCGCCTCATCAAGAATCTCATCTCTTAACTCTAATTTGCGGGACACACTCTACTACCCTGACCATCAATCCATCTTCCTTTACCTCTACATTAGATGGCTTGCCGTTCTTTATCTCTTCCCTAAGCTTACTCAGTACTCATCCCGATCCTGCAATTCCTTGATCTTCTCTTCAAAGACCTTGGCCTCACCTCAAACTTCGCTAAAATACACTCGGGCCCATCTTGCCTCAACATCACATCAAGTCAGCTAAATCCTTGTGAAGGAAGATACACTCTCCATGTGAGCCATAGTGGACTTTCTACTCGAGCATCCGCTACCACATTAGCTTTCCCCGGATGGAAATCTATCATCAAGTCATAATCTTTTAGCAACTCTAACCATCGCCTTTGCCTCAAATTCAGCTCTTTCTGGGTCAACAAGTATTTAAGGCTCTTATGATCTGTAAATATCCTAGTGGTAACTCCATACGAGATAATGTCTTCAAATCTTCAATGCAAAGATTATAGCGACCAACTCAAGTCATGGATCGGATAGTTCATCTCATAAGGCTTCAAGCGCCAGAGGCATAAGCAATCACTTTCTCTCCTTGCATCAATACACACCCTAAACCCTTCTGGAGGCATCACTTTGTACAATGATGTACCCATCATCACCCGAAGGCAATGTCGAATTGGTGCGGTTGTAAGTCGCTTCTTGACTCCTCGAAACTACTCGGCACTCCTCGGTCCATTCAAATTTTGATTCTTCCTTGTCGACTTGGAAAGTGGAGCAGCTATCAAGGAAAAGCCCTCCACAAACCTCCTGTAATATCCGGTAATCCCAAGAAACTTCTCACTTGACTACATTCTTTGGCGCTTCCCATCTAACCACATCTTCTATCTTCTGTGGATCCACATGCACTCCCCGCTCAGAGATCACATGCCCCAAAAATACCACTTCCCTTAGCCAAAATTCGCATTTATTGAATTTGGCATACAGCTCATTCTTCCTCAATGTCTCCAAAGCAATCCTTAAATGATCCTCGTGCTCCTCATCACTCTTAGAATAGACCAATATATCATCAATAAAGACAATGATAAATTGATCTAAGAAAGACTTAAAGACTCTATTCATCAAATCCATAAAGACTGCAGGAGCATTCGTTAACCCGAAAGGCATAACCAAAAACTCAAAGTGGCCATACCTCGTCCTAAAAGCAGTCTTTGACACATCGGTCTCCTTAATCCTCAACTGATGATAACCCGATCTCAAATCTATCTTGGAAAAGACTCTCGCCCCTTGCAACTGATCAAACAAGTCATCAATGCGCGGGAGCGGATATCTGTTCTTAATGGTGGCATGATTCAACTTCCTATAATCCACACACATCCGCAACGACCCATCTTTCTTCTTCACAAAAAGAACCGGAGCTCCCCAAGGCGAAGAACTCGGTCTAACATAACCCTTCTCTAAAAGATCCTCCAACTGCTCCTTAAGCTCCTTCAATTCCGCCGGACCCATCCGATAAGGCGGAATTGAGATCGGCGCAGTGCCTGAATGAAGCTCGATGGGAAACTCAATTTCCCTAGGAGGAGGTAGTCCTGGCAATTCCTCGGGAAAGACATCCGGGAATTTCCTGACTACAGGAATATCCTCCAGCCTCCCTCTATCTGCCTCCGTGTCTAGCACATAAGCCAAAAAGGTCTCACACCCCTTGCTCATCATTCTCTCTGCCATCATAGCTGAAATAACCTGAGGTGGACTGACTTTTCTATCTCCCATGAGTATCACTTTCCTGCTATCCTCTAGCTCGAACTCCACTGTCTTCTGTTTACAATCTAAAGTAACATGATACCTCTCTAATGTGTCCATACCTAGGATCACATCCAATCCTCCCATCGTCAAAGGCATTAGATCCACCACCAATTTTCCTCCACTAATCTCTATCTCACAATCTCTATACACTTGACTGATAATAATGTATTGGCCGATTGGAGTACTCACCATCAGCGGAGTATCCAATGGGCTCAAACTCCTCCTAGAAATAGTCCTACCCGAAGACATAAAAGAATGGGTAGAACCTGAGTCAATCATAGCAAGAACATAATCATCAAATAGTTTAACCATACCCGCTACAACTTCTGGCGCGGTCTCTGCCTCCTCTCGAGTCATGGCAAACACTCTGGCTAGAACTTGCCCTCTGGATTTGTCTGGAGGATAAGCTCTCTTAGGACCTCCAGAGCTACCCACTTCATCACGACTTTGAGAGCCCCGCCTCTGTCCTCCTAGAGGGCTGCATCTGAGATCTCTCTCTCCTGTCCGGCTTGGGACAAAACTTAGCGATATGCCCCTTTTGGCCACAATTGAAGCATGCACCTGATACTCTAAAACATTGTCCCTTATGATACCCCCCACAATGCTCACACTTTGGAAGAGGTGGCCTCTCCCCATCCACTCTTCTACCGCCGCCCACCGATGAAGCTTGGTGAGAAGCAAGAGGAATCCTCATGATCTAGGCGGCTTCCACGGTGCTCCTCTCCTCAGATTGTGCAGGAAAGGTTCGGGCACTTCTCTCAGGATTAGAAGTACCACCTCCCCTCTGGAACTGCTCTCTCCCCTTCCTCTTCCTGTTAACTGCACTCTTGATGTTCTCGAGGTTCTCAACCTCGGCGTTGCTTCAACCAAGCTGCTGCAGAAGTCAGAGTTCTGACTATCACCTTCTCTCGATAGCAGTGCAAACCCGACTCAAATCGACGACTTAGCAGCCTCACTCGGCCTCATCTGCGCAAAGATATCTAGACAATCTGTGTGAACCGACGTCGTATTCTTGTTGTCATCTCCCTCAGGTAAGGCTTAGGAATTCCTCCGCTTCATTGAATGTACACTTCAGATAAATACTTCTTCTGAAAGAAAGAAGGAAGTCCTCCCATACTAACCTGTCGGTTTTTCAAATGGCTCCCAGTACACACTCCCACCAATGCAAGGCATCCCTCAAGCGTGCTTGCAAAGATAAACAACTTTGTCGCCAACCTCACAATCCATCGATCCGGCCTCTCTGTTTTCCTCAACTGGTCTCGGCTTCCTCTGGTCCGAGGTCTAAAGAAATCCATCGCCCATACTTCCTCCTTGTCAAACCGCCTCCCTTCTTAGTGGGGCCGAACGAAGCTTGAGGCATTTGACCCATGCTTTGAACAAAGCTTGGGTAAATGCAGAGCGACTGGGTCTAACGCAGCACTTGCTCGAACAGACTAGGTGCTGCTGAGTGCGTGAACGAAGAGGCTCACTACCACCGCCTAGGGGCCTCGGCCACTCCCGGCTACGGACTCATCCATTCTCTCCTCCTCGACGGAGAGTCGGGTGCAATCAACCTTGCAAAACTCCTCGTGTCCTTGACGAGGTGGCATCGCATTCTTCAATGAAAATACTAGTGATTAGCTACAATTCGTTTTTTTAAAAGCTTAGTTCCTATATGTATGCATGATATGCATGTCACGTAATGCAAACAATCAATTCATAAAGTAAACATTTAATCACATACAAAACAATGTTCCCTACTATACATTTTAAGCTTAGGAGTAAGCCTAAGCTCTGATACCAAACAATGTTGGACCCCGTCTCCAAGGCCCAACATTCGAACCCATAAAAACATACATAAGCATAGAGGACCCAAAACCGACACAAAATTGGCCACAAAAGGAGAAATCTTAAAATAGAAAAATTGGCCTTGGATTTTTAATAAAATATGTTCCTTACGCTCTCACTGTTCCAACGCCACTAAAAACAGTGAAAACAGTCCCTTTACCGACTTCATGTAAATATTTGAAAACTTTAGAGGCAAAATTACTGATCGGCTCCTTCATAAAAAGTGAAGATTTATGCCTCTAGTTTCATTTAAAACAAGAATCGCCTCAATCCGAGCCCTATATCTCCAGATATTTAAAAATTTGTGAGGTATATTCAGAAAGAATCAGCCGACCTCCACACTTTGTCTTAAACCACCTTTTTCAATTTAAAATAAAAATTGATAAGTAAAATGTAGAAGGTTAGAAAAATCTCTTAGAAAACTATCGGTTCAAAAATCAGCTCAATCGGAGGTCTATGGAAGAAGTTATGGCCAAAAGAAGGAGAAGGGGTCGGTTGGCCAGAGACCGACCCCAATTGCTCGCAAGAGTCCGGCCTACCGGGCTCTTGGCGCTCGCCCGGCATGGGCGGCCAGGCGCTCACTCGCCCATGGCGCCAGGCGACCTGCCCTACCGCCCGACCTAACCGACTTCTAACCCTCATAACTTTTGACTCCGGGCTCCAAATTAGACACGGTCAGAAGCGTTCGAAAGCTAGGAGAAAAATCTATATTTTTCAAGTAGGGATCACAAGCAAGCTCGGACTCTAAGGGAATCAAAAGTTTCCACTAAGACAGGTCGGCTAGCTCTCCACAAACAGTACCAGAACTTGTGACCTCCATAACTTTTGACCCAGAACTCCAAATTTAGCAAACTTAGTGTCTATGGAAAGGTAAAAGAATTATCTACAACTTTTATGAAGACCACCAACCTATGTTCCAACTCTATATGGGTCAAAAGTGGACTCAAAGCTTCTACTACCAATCTGTCACTTTGACAGCTCCTACATTTAATTCCAACGACTTACACCTACCCATTAACTCATCTTAAATAGCTCATAAAACCTCCTGGGAGAGCTCTACAGCCCGACTAACACTCTCAACAATATTAAAAGATCCCATATGACCTATATCAACCCAGAAATTTGCAGAAAACACAACAACTCCAAAATTTGCAGAAACTTCCACAACTCACCGACCTCTGCAAATTTCCAGAAGCTCTCCCAAAGCCAAAACCCCAGAACCACTCAAAATGAAAATACTCATACACATGCTATTTCCAAGATCTTACATAGATCACAAATCAACCAATTCACATGAAGAGAGTACTAGAGCTCTCATTCTCATTTCAAATCATAACAAAGATTCATACATAGCTTTGGTTACATATTGGCATATTTATCAAAATAAAGCACAAAATACAAGAATGGGATGCTCAATGATCAATATGCTTACAAAGCTATTCCAAAAGCTAATTACTAACTTAATACAAAAGTTTCTAGAGATCTTGGAGTTTTTGTCCGATGCCCTTGCAAGGTTCCACAATCAACTAGAATTTTCACCTGAGGAGGGAGAATGGGGTGAGCGAAACACGGCTCAGTAGCTAACAAGTTTATAGCCATCGAATAATGAGCCACACACACACACATCATTAATAATTCAAAGCATTAGCAATTAACTCAACTCATCACATAAAGCATAACATGAAATCCTCTTGCAATTAAAACACATATTATGCATCATGAACACAAATAAATGATGGGATGCACGCAATTGGCTCGAGAGTTCCATAAACACGACGGAAACCGAAGTTTACCGTAATCACGACGAGTCCATTTTTCAGATCTCGTAAGCCTAAAGCAGGCAGCCGGGAGAAGGCTAATGGGGGTCAATGTGCACGTGACTTTACGATAGAGGTTCTCTCTCGCCTAAACACAAACAAACTATGTTCACATATTCATACGTACAAGTAGCATTTTATGCTTCTTTCATACTTTCGAATCATCAAAGTTCCATTCTTTTCTTTCAAATCATATGAATACACTTCCAATATGCTCATAATATAACAAAGATAGCACACATAGGCATTTGCCCACTACACAACGACTATAAAAATGTTACCCACCTATCGTAGAAATTCGAATTCAAGATCGCCCTTCCTCCTTGTCTTGAGTAGGGTTTTCTTGAGTTCCTTCAAACAAAACACATCTCTAATCAATTTCTAACTTCATAGGAAGGGTCATAATATTCAGAAATTAAAGGGAAAACTAACATTAACCTTGACCTAACCTACCCATGGCTCATTTAAGCTAGAATAACCATAACCTTCCCTAACCCCCATAGATCTCACCTTCTCTTCCATTTTTCTTCAATCTCTACACAAACCCTAACTTCCATCCTACACCATTTTCGAATCTATCTTAAGAAAAGATGAAAACTTACCTTTCTCACTTGATTTCTCTTCTTTTTCTCCTTCTTTCTTCCTCCCTACGACTCTCCTTCCTCTTGGCCGAAGTTCTCCTTCCTCTTGTTCACGTTTTCTTCTCTTCTTTTCCTTCCCTTTGGCTTTGGTTCTACGACACTTCCTAATTCTCCTCTCCCTTTTATTCATTTAACTCTTCTTTAAAGCCCTCCTCCCAAAACTACATAGTTTTGGTATTGGGCTCCTCCTCCTCCTCCTCTCAAGCCCACTACACATATCCATTAATTTCTAATCCTCCTTCTTATTCCACTTATTCCATAAAGCCCATTCTTTCCAACATTAAATCCAAGCCTTCAATTAATTTCTAACTTCTAATTTCCAAGCCCAACATAAAAATATTTATATAAACACATAATTAAATCAATGAAGACAAAATAATAAAAAAATAATTAACGAATAAATCCATAAATAAATAAATAAATAATTAATTCAAATATAAAAAAAAAAATTTCGGGGCCCAACACTCCTAGCTCCAGAGGGACTTTTCTTGCCGTGTAGATTGTATTGGCGAGAGAACCCATAGCTCACAGTTCGGTCAGCTGGGATTTTTGGGATGACCTAGATAGATCTGTTGTATTTTTCCTCTTTCATGTAGCATTTGTACTAGGTTTCTGGGATTGATGTACAGACAGTAAAAGATGACAGACGTGAAAACTTCTGGTTTTGATGAAATAAAATGAGGAAAATTTTGGTTTAAAAAATATTGTATTTTTTATATTGATGTTTTATTATGATGCCATGTGAAGTGAAATAGTGATCAATCGTAGCTCACGCTTATCGTAGGATATGTACCGGAATGACCTGTGGGCGTCTCAGTGTGTACCCCGCGATAAGGGGGTGCTACAACACAATTATCTTTTTTCTAACCCTTAGAGTAGAACATGTTATAAAACATGACATAAGGTGAGATTGTGTTGAAGTAGCTGTTGGTGTGTGTTAAGAAAATAGGATCTTCTACCATAAGCTTCCTCTCTTGCACAAGATTTGTTGATATTAATAGGTTATGATGTTTACAATGGAGAAAATGCATCAAGATTGCATATTAAGCATTGGTAGTACGTTTATTTATTATGTAGTTAATGCTCTAAATAAAATGTAGATCTTGACATTATAGTTATTAATGACTACATTTATGTATAACAATAAAATCCTAAGGAAACAATTCTTCAATAAACACCACGAGGCGTCCAAATAAAAGATTGACATGAATATGATTATCTGAGTTAGGCCTGAATCAACAAATGACATGCATTTGAAATGAAATAAATTTGAAGAGACTGATTTAAATAAAGTAGAATTAAACATAATACAGATTTTAAATTGCAATTTAGTTCTGCCGGATTTTGACTGAACTGTATGTTGTCGTTCTGCTCCATGAGTCTGCTACTTTCTGTGATGAGTCCGACGTGAAGATACCTGCAAAACAAGGAAGGCACATCGGGGGTTGTGTCCCGATTAGCCCCTCTGACGCTCAAGTCAGTCTTTTGGTGAAGATGAGGTTGATCAGTGTAGAGAAACAACTAGGTTATGATTTCGTCCCTCAATTATGGGATAATTATACCTTATATATGGTTTTGCAGTTAGGTTTAGGTCTTTACGTGTTTACATGGGAGACTTCCTTCTATGGATGGGCCAAGGAGGGCATGGGCTTAGGCATAAGACTGATCTCCGATGAATGGACCGATCGGTCCACGAGTCGTCTTGACTGGATCCGGGCCCAACACGGCCGACCCGACCATAAGCCCCCTACTCCTCGAGTCTGAGCGAAGAGAAGGGTCAGAGGAGTATGTAGAGGTTTTATAGCTCGTACATAGAACGACTCATGATTGGGCCGATCGGTTGAGCATTGAGATGTAGCTCGTCTGGAGGTCAGCTAAATGTAGTAGTCGATCGGTCGGGCATTGTTGTTGTAGCCCGATCATGGGACAGCTCGGGCAGTCCCCATCGATCAGGTGCCGACCGATTATGCGTAACTGCTCGGATACCGACCGGTTGTGCATAACTGCTCGTTCCGGGATCGATCGACCAAGTGCCCCAACTGATCGGCCTCGGCACTTATTGCGCGACAGCTCTCGTTGAAACATATTGGGTGGTTATCATTGGCGAGCGTGCGGAGCATTTATTGTAGACGGTGCGTGCTGACTGACAGCTTTCAGAATCTGAAACGTATCGTCCTCATGATCGTCGTACAGCTATCATGTGCATCCCTTCAACTGTTCGCGCCTCTCCGATTTTGAATAGCCTTGATTCTCCATGGTTCAGATTCTGCCGCGTGTCCGAGCCTGCTCGAATCTTCTCCATGTGTTGAGCTTTGATTGAATGTCCCTCCAAAGCCTTCACCTGATCATGGAGATCCTGGACTTCCTGGTTCAGAGTCTCCAAACACTGCAGCACTGCGAAGGACGTCGTTGCACTTCGCACACCGAGACGAACGAGCTGAGACCCTTACTCTAGGCTAAAAACACGTCCTTGGAAGAGGAGAAGAAGTCTCAGGAGGGGGAGATGGGCGCTTTGTTGGCTCGACTGGCCAAAGGGGAGGAGGAGAGGGACGAACTGAAGAAAACGGTGAGGGCGGAGCGGGAGCTTAACAAGAAATACCGCCAAGATTGCCATTCCGCAGTGGAAGGTAGAAATAGAGCCGAGAACACCGTGCGGGAGGTGCGGTGCTCTGTTAGGAAGTAGCGGATTGAGGCAATTAAGCGATGGAAGAGGCGGTTTCTGTACGAGGAGAGTTTAGAGCTCGCCTGTGACATAGCCCTCTCGGTTATGAGGAGGGGCTACGAGCTCTACACTCCTGCGGGGTCGATGTGCCCTTCATTCGAGGATTATGCCGAGCCACTTCTTCCTGCAGCTCTTGGGCTTTCTTTGGAGGAGGTTAAGGAGAAGGCTGAGGGGTCGATGAGCGTCATTCCGAATGAAGAGCTGGATCTCAGCTCCGAAGAAGAGCTTCCTTATGAGGATATTCCTCCGGTTGCTTCCCCGGTTCCTACTCCTGCTCCCATTGTGTCGCTCCCTTCTGAGGCTTCTCCTGGGCATCCGCCTCTCTCCGAGGCTTCTCCTGCTCCCCCGGTCATTCAAACCTCCCCCTCTGTTGATTTTTAAAGCTCACCTGGTCGGGCTTGTGGCCAGGGCTAATTTAAGAAAAGAACTTACCTTCAGTTTCTCAATTATCTTCCACGTTTATATTCTTTATTTTTGATCCGTAGTAGAATTTAGCTAAGTCGTTCATGGCTAACCAACATTGAGATCGATCTATGGTTGAGGTCGAGCTGTGGTCTCAAGGATCCTATCTTAGCGACCATGCCGATCGATGGCGAAGTGGATCGATGGTTCCAAGGATCGTCTTGGTAACCTGGTCGATCCGTCGAACGAAGTCGAGCTATGATCCCAAGGACCTTGCCTTGGCGACCGACCGACCGTAGCGATCGATGGTTCCGAGGATTGTCTCGGTAACCTGGTCGATCTGTCGGGCGACCGATCGACCGTGGTCGATTGATGGCGAAGTCGAACGAGGGTCCCAAGGATCTTGTCTTGGCGACCCAACCGACCGTAGTCGATCTATGGAGATGCCGAGCGATGGCGAACGAGGTCCCAAGGATCTTGTCTTGGCGACGCATCGACCGTATGTCGATCTATAGAGATGCCGGCGATGGCGGCGAGGTCCCAAGGATCTTGTCTTGGCGACCCGACCGATCGTAGTCGATCAATGGAATGCCGAGCGATGGCGGCGAGGTCCCAGGATCTTGTCTTGGCGACCAGACCGACCGTAGTCGATCTATGGAGATGCCAAGCGATGGCGAACGAGGTCCCAAGGATCTTGTCTTGGCGACCAGACCGACCGTAGTCGGTCTATGGAGATGACGAGCGATGGCGAGCGAGGTCCCAAGGATTTTGTCTTGACGACCGGACCGATCGTAGTCGATCTATGGAGATGCCGAGCGATGGCGAGCGAGGTCCCAAGAATCTTGTCTTGGCGACCCGACCGACCATAGTCGATCTATGGAGATGTCGAGCGATGGCGAACGAGGTCCCAAGGATCTTGTCTTGGCGACCGGACCGACCGTAGTCGATCTATGGAGATGCCGAGCGATGGCGAGCGAGGTCCCAAAGATCTTGTCTTGGCGACCCGACCGACCGTAGTCGATCTATAGAGTCGCCGGGCAATGGTTGATTGGATTTTTTACTCTTTGCCGCATACAATGGAGCTTTTTATTGCCAAGAAATCTGAAAACCCCTTTATTGATGATAATGAGGGTGTGGGCCGTTAAAAAACCTGTCTGGCAGGGACAGGAAAAAGGTTCTCACATGTATACAAAAACGGTAATAAGTAAAAATTAACTTAAATAGAACTTATCTATTGGTAAAACGCCTTCAAATTCTGAAAGTTCCAAGGTCTTGGTAGAACCTTCCCTTTCACATCGCGTAGGACGTAAGAACCATGGCCGACTTGCTTAATCACCCTGTAGGGTCCTTCCCACGTTTGTCCGAGCTTTCCAGGATGCTTCCCGGCCGCCTCGGCCTTTCGTAGGACGTAACCGCCGATCTTTACATCGCTCGGCTTGACCCTTCTGTTGTAGAATTTGGTCGCTCTTTGCCTGATAGCTTCCGAACGAGCGACTGCCCTTTCTCTATCTTCACTGAGGAGAACGAGTTCTGCTCTACGGGCTTCATCATTCCGCTCTTCTTCATAGCCCAACACCCTTTGATTATGCAATGCCACCTCTACTGGAACTAGGGCTTCTGCCCCGAAGGTCATCCTGAACGATGTTTCCACTATGGCTCCGTTCGGTGTGGTTCTGTATGCCCATAACACTTCGTCTAGTTCTCCCACCCAGGTCTTTCGACCATCTAGGCGCTTCTTGAGAGGACTCATTATCTTTTTATTGGTGTTCTCCGCAAGACCGTTGCTTTGGGGATGGGCTACTGAAGTCAGCTGTAGCTTGATCTTTAGTCGGTCGCAGAAATCTCTGAACTTGTCGTTATCGAACTGTCGACCGTTGTCTGCTACCAGCACCATAGACATTCCAAAGCGGGTCAGTATGTTTTTCTTTACGAAATTTTCCACCCTCTGCTCGGTAATTGTGGCGATCGCTTCTGCTTCTACCCATTTGGTGAAGTATTCCACTGCTACTATCAGGAACTTCTTCTGTCCAGGACCGAGAGGGAAGGGCCCTAGTATATCCATTCCCCATTGAGTGAAAGGGATTGGGTGACTCACAAATTTCATCCTCTCGGTCGGCTGGTGAGACAAGTTGCTGTTTCTCTGGCAGGCCTCACATCGGTCGACTTTCTCCTGGCAGTCTTTCCTCATCGTCGACCAGTAATAACCTTGCCTGATCAGCCTATGGGCTAACATTCTGCCTCCTACGTGGTTGCCACACATTCCTTCGTGCACCTCGACCATTGCTTGTTCTGCCTCTTCTTCGTTCAAACATCGCAGCAGTGGCCAGTCATACGATCGCTTGTACAGAGCGTCATTTATGATCGCGTATTCAGCCGCCTTTATTCTCAACTTCTTGGCCTCTGAACTTTCTTGTGGCTGTGTTCTGTCTAGAAGATATCGTATAATCGGTTCCATCCAACTCAGTCGACCGGTATTTGCATCAAGGACTTCCTTGGCTTTCTGAATGCTAGGACGATTCAGTCGTTCGACTAGGACGTTATTTTTTGCGTCTCGATCAGAGGCCATTTTGGAGAGTGCATCCGTCTTAGCATTTTGAGCTCGTTCTATCCTGTTGATCGAATCTTGCTCAAAATCTCGAACTCTGCTTTGCGGTTCAAGTACTCGATCATCTTTGTTTCCTTAGCTTCATCGCCCGATGACTTGGCCGACCACCACTTGGCTGTCACTATATATCTTTAGACGCTTTACCTCCATTTCCTTAGCCAGTTGGAGACCGGCTATCAGAGCCTCATATTCTGCCTCATTATTGGAGGCCTTGAATTCTAGCCGAAGGGCGTATTCCACCTTCTCTTCCATGTGCGGGTTGATTAATACCACTCTTGCCCCGCATCCTTCAGAATTGGACGACCCGTCGACAAACAAACTTCAGGCAGAGAACTGTTCATCCTGCGAGCTTGGTTGGTTCATCTCTGCGATGAAGTCTGCCCATACCTATGCCTTGATCGTCGTCCGGGGCTTGTATTGTATGTCGAACTCTCCCATCTCTACCGCCCATTTTATTAACCTTCTAGAGGTCTTAGGTTTTTGGAGGCATTGTCTGAGAGGCTGGTCGGTCCATACCTCGATGGTATGACTTTGAAAATCGATCCACAGCTTCAAGCGCCATGATGATTAAGGAGAGAGCTAACTTTTCTATGGGCGCATACAGTGTTTTTGGCACACTCAATACCTTGCTGACGTAGTAGATCAGAAATTGCTCCTTTCCATCCGATCGAACCAGAACCGCACTGACTGCCCCCTCTGTGACCGCCAGGTAGATAATCAGGGTTTCTCCCTCAACCGGGCTATGCAGAATAGGTGGGCTCGTCAGATACTATTTTAAATGCTGGAAAGCTCTTTCCCACTCCTCCGGCCACTGAAACTGTGTTACATCTGCTTTCCTCAAAATTTTGAAAAATGGGAGACACTTGTCCCCCAATCTGGACACGAATCTACTCAGGGAGACTATCCGACTAGTCAGTATCTGTACTTCTTTCAAGCACCTCGGTGAAGGCATTTGGACGATGGCTTCAATCTTCTCTGGATTAGCCTCTGTAGGAAAATCCGGTGTGAGCATCACATGCCCACGATGCAGAAAACAAAAATTTTTGTTCCGGGACCTTCCCGAAAGCCAAGATCCATGTGTCTATACAACAAACTCAAACCATAACGGCCAAAGGAGACCGTCTTTAACGGTATCCACGCAGAGATCGGAGAACCTAACTGGGACAAACCCTTTGATCCGGGAATAGCTAGAACAAATTAAAGACTGCTAGATCTTACCTTTGTTCTTGGAGAGCTTGGAATCACGATGAAGAAGAAGAAGGATGAAGCTTGGGGAGGATGAAGGAGAGTGAAGATCGATGATGAGACTTAGGATTTCTCAAATCCTTTTTCAACACCAACGAAGATCTCCTCCTCTTGCTTCATAAGCCACGATCATCCTCTCTGAACTTGGAGCTTAGGTTTCTCAAAAACCTCTTGCTTCATCATCCACGACTATCATCTTCACTCATCCTTTTTAAGTTTTGTCTTTTAGTCATTTAATGAGTTTAATGACTAAGCATCACAATGGAAGCTTCTTCCATCAACGTGTACACACACATATATATATATATATTAATTCTTTAATTATTTAATTATATATATATATAAATAAATGCTGAAGTGGTCCAGATTACTTTGGGTTCGGTCTCTAGGGTCCCGATACGGGAAAATCCCGTAAACCTTTTTCAGCAATATCGATGTCGCGATCTCATCGGGACATATCTCGATCTCATCGGGATCCATTTAATCCGATTGCTCTCCATATATTGGAACTCTGTCCAAAACTATTTTACGAATTCTCCGAGACACTCTTATGCGTGTGACCCATTAGGTTCCCGGTTATATTGGCCACTTAGATTAACACTTAATCTGAGCAAGTCATGAGCGGTATCTAGCAACACATCATGACCCCCAATTGACCGAAAAGTAATTGGTTTGACGAATGAACATGTATTCATCATGAACCATATCACGAAACTTTCCATAGACAATTACCGTGCAATTCATCCTTTTACCATGCTATACCCCACTTGGTTATGAGTATGGGCAAAGTGTCAACTCTTACTAGACTAACTAAGTCAAATCTAGTCCAAGTGATATCAGTTCTTGTCCTAGGACTCATTACTTAATATGTCACTGAAGACACTCTTCATGACATATATGCTCCGGCCAGAGACTTTCAAGTAATGACCCTGACAAGAGGCCATGGGTATCATCTTCTGCTATCACAGAAGTGGTGAATCCTCTATTGGCTACTCAATTACCTTCGAATACCTCAAGCTGTACCCAATCACCACCCTATGAGTGACCTCTGTAAGGCAACAAGGAATGGAGTCAAAGCACAGAATCAGTATCCAAGATATCCTTGAGCACCTCAAGTCTAAGGATACTTGCACCATTGCTATGATGAGATTATCACTGACATTAGAATAGGACATCCATGTGATGATCTCATAGCAGGTCATCCAATGTACTTACTACCTCTAGTAAGCATCCACATCTCAACCCTAAATATCTCATATTTGCAGTTTCTGAGATCCACTGCTTGATCAAATCAAGGAGTTTGAGATGTGCTAGTCTTCCGGGACACCGATGTCCAATCTCAAGAATCCTATGACTAGGATAATTTAGATAATGACATAATTGCACATGATATGAATCTCAGTATTATGATCACATCATAATTTCCTTCATGCTATGTCATATATCATGGACTTCATTAATTTGATTATTGATCAATATCAGTTCATAAATTATGAACATCAAATTAATGAAACATGCCTTTCTTTATTTATTCATAAAGACTGTACACTACTTTGTACAAAACGCGCTAAAGGCGATTGCCTTCAGGGCATTACTCTAACAGCCTCAATCCCACGTTGAGTAATCATGAACCCAAGGAATTTTCCGGATGCCACACCAAAGACGCATTTTTCAGGGTTCAGCTTCATCTGAAATTTATCAAGTGTCTGGAAGACTTCTTTTAAATCTCCCACATGCTCGGTGGCCGTTGATTGAGCCAAGTTTATACTATAAATTGGCTGCATTTTCATAGCTACTTGTGCATGTGTTGACTCCGTATTGATGATTTTTGTGCTTAAATTGGTTCCTCATACTGAGTTCTTTCAATTCTCAATTTGTCAGTAAATTGTCATGATTTGATACTTATTTTTCCATAGTTTTTATTGGGACAATTGATACTGCAAATTGTTGTTATTGTTTTGTTAAAGGAACAAAGGAGTCAACGTAGGAAGTCAACAGTCCTTCCGCACGTCGCGACGCATGGCATCTCACACGACGCGGCGAGCACACTTCCGCATGTCGCAACGCACGGCGATGCAGACGTCCCGACGAGCAGGCCATTGCACACGTCGCGATGAATTTAATTTATTTCTCTTATTCGTCGCGACGTATGAGCGGATACCCGACCTGTTTATGGAAAGTTCATATCACTGTTCCAACCCGGCCCGTGATCCATCATATAAGACTTGCTATTTTTAGGTCATCGGAGACTTTTGTCACGCAGATTTTGAATCTGAGGCGACTTGAACGCAGACTACGGAAGGAGAAGACCTTCACATTTTCGAGATCGTCTACCATCATCACCACAGTCGCCATCATACCGTCATCGTCTTCTGCAAACATGAGCCTCGTTCATTCTCCAAGATCAGAGGGATCGGCCGGAGTCACGCGTAGCTAAGCCAACCTTCCTCTTGAAGATGTAGCAATGGCTTGAGTTCTGAGCTTCAAGGGAGTAATCACTTAGTATCTCAAGTCTAGTATATTTGTGTAAACTTCGAGTTAGAGGATTGCATCGATATATTTAGATTAGCATTGTTATAGTTTAACCGTGTGTTGATACTATGTTGAAATTTGGACAAAGTGTCAGTAGAACATTTTGATGCCTAATATATGAAGTTTCATATATGTCATTGGATCTGCATTCACGGTTTTAATCGCCTAGTTGTGTTTGATTGAGATTGTTGTGTTTTATTCATTTGATCAATTGCATTTGCTTGTCCAATTGTCACACTAAGGTTTTAACAAAGATTTAAATGATGGAGTTCATTAATTAAATCTTTGGACCTAAAGAATCCTTTAGGTTGATCTTTGAAACTTAGTGGATTGTATCCCGAAAACCATTTTGAAGCTGTGATAGCACGAGCCTCATTTTCAAGAGGATTTTATCAATTTGATTTTATCCGATTCTTTGTTTATTGCATTATTTCAAAAGTCTCAAAATATTCTTTTATACTTTTTGTTAAATTTTGATTACTTTACGGTTTCGACCAATTACAAAACCCATTTATCAACTTGATTGCAATTTTTGACATTTAGGCTAGATTAGACCATTTTCATTTGGTTCCAATTAAGTGAGGCGACCGAGGTTGCATCCTACACATAATCTTGGAATTTATTCTATTTGACCGGTTTCAAGGATCGATCGTAAGATCGCATCAACAGAGCCGCGATCAAATTGGCGCTGTTACCGGGGAACCAAGTAATTAGTTTACCATCGGATAGCCATTGTCATTTATGACTTGTCGTTGATAACAGGAATCATTGTTTTTGATTGCATTTAGATAGTTTGATTTTTACACTTGTTCATAGTATAGATTTGATTTCCCTTTGCACACGCATACATTCATACATCCATACTCTCACATTCATCGCATTTCACTTTTATCTGATTTTGTGTATTTGTGAGCATTTTTATACCATTCTTTAGTTTGTGGATTGCTTTTGGTGCATGCCGGAGAGGTAAACTTGTTCGGTTCCATCCCAAGTTGAGAGACATTTGAGTAGACTTAGGAAAGAAAGGAAAACGAGAGAGAAGGAGTGTGGTTGAGCGAGACGGTGAGAACATGGTGAGAATCCTAATATTTACCCAAATCCTGATTATCCTATTCACCAACCTAGAAATGGAACTAATGGAGGAAATGGTGAGCATGAGAGAGTGGGAGAGAACAATGAGAATCAGCGACGTAGGATAATTAGGGAGGCAACAACATCTGATGTGCATTATGATCCATTTCTGCTGTATTGCCCTAATTTTGATGTTAATTTTGAGATTAAAGGCTTATTGATTAATTCTCTTCCTAAATTTCATGGTTTGGCAGGAGAGGATCCATATATGCACCTACAGGCTTTGACAATGATGTGCCAGAGTATGAAGCCAGTGGGAGCTACTTTGGATCAAGTACTTTGGAAGGTGTTTCATTTGTCTTTGGAAGGAAAGCACGAGAGTGGTATATGAGTCTTAGAGGCATGTGGCCAATGCTTACCATAGTTGGGCCAATCTGAGGAAGGCCTTTCTGGAGAAATACTTTCCAGCTTCCAGGACATCTTCCATGAGGAAGGAGATTTATTCAGCCCGCCAGGATTATGATGAGTCACTGTATGACTATTGGAACCGTTTCCAAGACCTTTTGTCTAGATGCCCCCATCACCAGATTCCTGATGAGCAATTGGTGCAATACTTTTATGATGGGTTGAAGAGCCAGGAGAAGGGTATATTAGATGTTGCATCTGGAGGATCTTTGATTGACCTCACAGCCTTAGAAGCATGGGATCTGATCAAGAAGATGGCTTTAAACCATCAGCAGTACAGTGTCAGAGATCAAAGAGGAGTGCATGAGTTGGGAGCCTTGACGGCTCAAACTAAAAGAATGGAGAGCCTAGAGTCGAAAGTGGATTCTTTGGAGAGTCAGATAACAACACAACTGTCCTGCATCACGGCTGAGCTGAAAAATTTGAATGTGCAACGCTCTACTTCTTCAACAGAGCTTACCGCACCTAGTTGTGAAAATTGTGGGTCGGTAATGCATATTTCGAGTGTTTGCCCAGGACGATATGAGGAAGTCTCAGCAATGTATCAAGGCAGGCAGAATCAGAAATGGGATCCATACTCTAACACTTGCAATGAAGGATGGAGATCCAATCCTAGATTCAGTTGGAGGAGTGAAGAGAACAGGGCACCTACTAGGTTTTCACAAGGAGGAGGAGCTGGCATTTCCACTAGCCAGTTCCCTAGTCAACATCAAGCCTTGGTAGTGCCACCAAAGGAGGATACCAATCAGTTGCTCCACAGTATGATGACATTGATGAAGGAAGAGAGGGATTCTAATGCTAACCAATTTAATGCAATTGCTTCTTTGATTCAACAGGATTCCTCAAAGACTGCTGCCAGATTCAATGCCTTGGAGAAGAGGATGGAGCAATGGGAGACCAAGGCAGAGAACATCAATTCCTATTTCACTCAGTTGTCTAACAACATGAGTGAAAATCAGGCGAAAAGTAGTGGAGCCATTCCTTCCAATACTGTGATGAACCCGAAGAGTCTTAATGCCATTGCCCTCAGGAGTGGAAAGCAAGTGAGGTTCAAGCTTCAAGATGAAGATGAGCCATGTGAGGATGAGATTGATAGTGAGCCAGTACCTCCAACAAGGGTAATGAGATCAGAAAGTACCAGAGAGGAGGACCTACTGAAAGAAAGGAAGAGACTCACAACAACTGAGAAGGAAACAACTCCAAGAGATTCTAAAGAGAAAGCAAGAAGTGGAGAGTCAAGTAAGCAAGCAGGTAAAGGTAAGGAGGTAAGTATTCAGGACCTTCCTTTTCCCAATTCATATTTAATGAGTAAGCGCTTAAATGAGAAACAACATGAGAAAGAAATCATTGATTTGTTTGGGAAAGTGGAAGTGAATGTACCTTTGCTTGATCTAGTGAAGAGAGTTCCGGCCTATGCTAAGTATTTGAAGGATTTGTGCACGAATAAGAGAAAGTTTAGGGCAAATGAAAGAGTCCAGGTGAGCTCCAATGTGTCTGCATTATTCAAGCCCCAAATACCTATCAAGTGTCAAGACCCTGGATCTTTTACCATCCCTTGTACTTTAGGAAAAGTGACCATCGGGAAAGCTTTATTAGATTTGGGGGCGGCTATCAATGTGATGCCTAAATTAGTCTATGAGAACCTAGGAGTGAAAAGCATAAAACCTACATCTGTAGTGTTACAATTGGCTGATAGGTCTTTTAGGCATCTAGTGGGGATAATTGAGGATATCTTAGTCCAAGTTAGAGGTCTAGTTTTTCCTGCTGATTTTTATGTACTTGACATATCTACTGAGGTTGTGCAGGATACTTCACTGATTCTCGGACGACCTTCCTTGAGCAAGCAAGCACCATGATTAGCATGAAGGAAGGGAAGATAACCATGGAGGTTGGAGATCAAAGGGTGAGCTTCAACATGTATGAAGCAATGAAGCACCCCCATGAGGATTACTCCTTGCTTGGAGTAAATATGCTTGACACGGTTATTGATGATGCATGTTGTGATTTTGCACAAACTTTGACATCTTCTACTGACACTCTTCTTGGAGAACATTTGCTTGCTGATGATTTTGTAGGAGAGACCTCAAGTCAAGTGTTGGATATTGAGCTGCACCAGAGCCAAGCCATTGGGATGAAGCTCGGATTTTTGCCGGGTGACAATCCCAAGTTTCAGGACCCGCCATGAGACCGGGTTGTTTCTCACCCTACATTCTCTTTATATTCATGCATCTAGTTTAGAAGTGATGTAAATTGTTGTGTTGCATGAATATCTTGATTAAGTGTGGGGAGAAACCTAGAGATAAATGTATTGTAGTTAGGTAGGATTTACATTCATTTTGAATAAATTGCTTTCCTTTGTTAGCTTTATATCTTTACGAAGAAGCATGACATTGCTAGGAGGATTAATTTTGGAAGATTGATTGTTTTGGATTGATTGTTCTTTGGATTAAGTCGGGTTTGTGTTTTTCTTTTCGGCGAGGCGTCGCGACGTATTTGCATTTACGTCATGACGTATCTGCATTTATATCGTCATGACGTATCTTGTTCATATAATGCTTACGTCGCGACGTGCCACATTCTCGACACCATGACGTCCCATCATTAGAAATACCCCTTTTTCCCCTTAAGTCCAGCGGTCTCTGCGTTTGTCCGAGGCCCTGTTTGTCTTTTCCCCGTAGCGACGTTCCGCCTCCCTCGCCGTTTCCTCTTCTTCTTCTTTCTTTCTCATTTTCTTCTCCCACCGTCATTGCCTCGCTCTCTCGGCTCTCTCCTCTCTCTAATCAGTGACCTTTGCCTCACCGTGCTCGTCATTTTAGCCATCTCCACTCTTGCGTCTTCGACCTCAGTAAGTGTCCCATTCTCTTTCTTTTTCTTATTTTTTCGTCTGCATTGTTAGAAGTTTGAGTTAGGTTTCTCGCGACGAGCGATTGCTCGCCGTGATGCGTCTGAAAATCGCCTTACGTCGCGACGAGCGCATTGCCTCGTCGCGACGTACGCAGAACCTTGCTTCGCCGCGAAGTCTGTTTTCGCACGTCGCGACGTCTAGTCGAGGGCTCTGCCTCACCACGGCGTCTGCCCACACGTCGCGACGAGTAGGTCGATTTTTACTTACTTCTGTATTGATTTTTTTCTATTATGTTTCTTTTTGTTTGCAGGATATGCCTCGCACAAAGAATGTCAGCAAGTCCCAGCGTCCCACCACCCCGTCTCATGTCCTTCCTTCCCCCTCCCACTCGCTTGACGAGTTTGTTTCTGTTCCACCCGTTTCCCCCCATCCTGCTGTATCCCCATCTTTCTTAGGAGTTTTCTCCGCTACATCTCCCTCTCCTCAGCACTCCCATTCTTCGCACCTCCACTATTCCCCTTCCCACTCTACCTCTGTCCCGGTTGATCCGGAGTATCTTTGCCTACGCCACAAGGCGAGGCCGGGGCCATCTTGAAGGAAAAACCTTTTCCTTCGACCCCGCCACTAACCCATTAAATCGCCATGCCTCTTCACACTCCACCTCATCACCCTTGCTCGATCCGTACCTCTGGGAACCTCACCTTCGTTCACCAGTACTATACCCGTGCACGCTACTCAGGCTCTTATGGCATTGCATTTCGTGGTGTCTCCATTCCTCGTGCATTTACTTCCATCTCCATTCGGGAGCATTATCAGCTTCCTCCCACACCCCGTTGCCATTACGCGGAGCTCATACATGAGTACCCGTGGGATGATGTTCTTCATACTCTCTGCCCTGAGGGTATTGAATGGTATCAACCCAGGGGCGCTCAACGTTATCTCCGCCGTGCTGACCTTCGCTCTGAAGCCCGTCCGTGGCTTCATTTTATTTGCAACAACATCCTCCCTACCTCTCACCTAGCCATGGTTCCCAAGGAGCAGGCTCTGTACATTTATCTTTTGATGGCCGGTCGGCCAGTCGATCTCGCCCATGCCATTACCTCTGCCCTTCGTCAATGCATCATCTCCACCAACCCCAACCATTCTCTCATCTTTCCTCACCTCATCACTGATATGTTCCGGGCCTATCGGGTCCCGGAACATCCGACCGACCTTACCTTTGAGCCTGCCCCTGCTTTCCGGTACGTCCGTCTCCGTCAGCCTCGTGGTCTTCCTCCCCCATCTACTCTTTCCCCACCTTCTTCCCCTTCCCCTGCTACTTCTGTCCCTATTCCTTCCTCTCCTGTTCCTTCTGTTCCTATTCCTCCATCCGAGGCCCCACCTCGTAGCCCCATCCGTCCACCCCCTTCACCTCCCGCCTCTTCTGATTCCATCGCCCTTCTTCACGCTGACTTGCGTCACATAGAGGCTCAGATGGCTGCCGACCGACAGTATTACACCTCGATGTTCACCCTGATTGCGGATCGGCTGCAGTTACTACTTCCTCCTGCCTCCCAGGATCTTTCAGCTGGTCCTAGTGCTTCTCATGCTGCTCCTCCGGATCCGCCAGCTGATGACCCTGCGGCTTAGTTTTGTCTTTCTGTTGTTTTCTTTTCTTGTATTTCTTTTCTTTTGTTTTCTTTTCTTTCTGTATTTAGTTCCTTAGTTCTTTTGTGTCTTTTGTACTTGACTTAATCCACTTAATGATCAATCTTTGTTTTTGTGCCTTCTTCTTCTCCTCTTTTGCTTCTGTTACACTTTCATTGAGGACAATGTGTGTTTCAAGTGTGGGGGAATTTGATTGAGCCAAGTTTATACTATAAATTGGCTGCATTTTCATAGCTACTTGTGCATGTGTTGACTCCGTATTGATGATTTTTTTGCTTAAATTGCTTCCTCATACTGAGTTCTTTCAATTCTCAATTTGTCAGTAAATTGTCATGATTTGATACTTATTTTTCCATAGTTTTTATTGGGACAATTGATACTGCAAATTGTTGTTATTGTTTTGTTGCAGGAACAAAGGAGTCAACGTAGGAAGTCAACAGTCCTTCCGCACGTCGCGACGCATGGCATCTCACAAGACGCGGCGAGCACACTTCCGTACGTTGCGACGCACGACGATGTAGACGTCGCGACGAGCAGGCCATTACACACATCGCGACGAATTTAATTTATTTCTCTTATTCGTCGCGACGTATGAGCGGATACCCGACCTGTTTATGGAAAGTTCATCTCACTGTTCCAACCCGGCCCGTGATCCATCATATAAGACTTGCTATTTTTAGGTCATCGGAGACTTTTGTCACGCATGATTTTTGAATCTGAGGCGGCTTGGAGCGCAGACTACGGAAGGAGAAGACCTTCACATTTTCAGATCGTCTACCATCATCACCACGATCGCCATCATCAACTGTCATCGTCTTCGCAAACATGAGCCTCGTTCATTCTCCGAGATCCAGGGATCGACCGAGTCACGCGTAGCTAAGCCAACCTTCCTCTTGAAGATGTAGCAATGGCTTGAGTTCTGAGCTTGAAGGGAGTAATCACTTAGTATCGAAGTCTAGTATATTTGTGTAAACTTCGAGTTAGAGGATTGCATCGATATATTTAGATTAGCATTGTTATAGTTTAACCGTGTGTTGATACTATGTTGAAATTTGGACAAAGTAATCGTAGAACATTTTGATGCCTAATATATGAAGTTTCATATATGTCATTGATATCTTGCATTCACGGTTTTAATCGCCTAGTTGTGTTTGATTGAGATTGTTGTGTTTTATTCATTTGACCAATTGCATTTGCTTGTCCAATTGTCACACTAAGGTTTTTAACAAAGATTTAAATGATGGAGTTCATTAATTAAATCTTTGGACCTAAAGAGTCCTTTAGGGTTGATCTTTCGAAACTTAGTGGATTGTATCCCCGAAAACCATTTTTGAACTGTGATAGCCTGAGCCTCATTTTCAAGAGGATTTTATCAATTTGATTTTATCCGATTCTTTGTTTATTGCATTATTTCAAAAATCTCAAAAATATTCTTTTATAGTTTTTGTTAAATTTTGATTACTTTACCGGTTTCGACCAAATTACCAAAACCCTGTTTATCAACTTCGATTGCAATTTTTGACATTTAGGCTAGATTAGACCATTTTCATTTGGTTCCAATTAAGTGAGACGACCCGAGGTTGCATCCTACACCGCAATCTTGGAATTTATTCTATTTGACCGGTTTCCAAGGATCGATCGTAAGATCGCATCGACAGAGCCGCGATCAGCCGTCTTACTTTTAACCACCATATCATCTATGTAAGCTTCGATAGATCGACCTATCTGTGTTCTGAAGACCTCCATAACGAGCCGTTGATAAGTAGCCCCAGCATTCTTCAGGCCGAACGACATCACTTGGTAACAATACGTGCCCTGGTCGGTGATGAAGGCGATCTTTTCCTCGTCTTCAAGGCTCATCTGGATTTGATGGTAGCCCGAGAAGGCATCCAGGAAACTGAGAAGTTCATGTCCTGAGGTGGAGTTTACTAGCTGATCGATCTTGGGTAGGGGAAAGCTGTCATTTGGACACGCCTTGTTTAGGTCAGTGAAGTCGATGCACATTCTCCACCTCCCATTCTTTTTCTTCACCAAAACCACATTTGCTAGCCATTCGGGGTACTTGACTTCTCGAATGAACCCGGCTTCGAGTAATTTTTCTACTTCTTTTTCGATCACCCCCTGTCGCTCCTTGCTGTGCCATCGCTATACATCGATAAACAGTAGTCATGCCGAATATCGAGGGAGTGTGACGCAACTGATCGGGAAAGTCCAGGCATGTCGTTCGGCACCCAAGCGAAGACCGACCTATTTTTCACCAGACAGTCTGTGATTTCTTTAACCAGGTCGCCCTGCAGCTTGGAACCTAGGTTTTTTGAATTTAGAAGAATTAAACCGTCGGTCCGACCACCGTGTTTCTTTCACTGGGTTCATCCTATCCATCTCCTCGTCGGCTCTCACATCAAGAGAGCTCGTCAGGACTACCGCCCCGTCTAATGTCTTCGTTTCCGCTAAGTAACATTCCCTGACAATTCTCTGCTGACCCCTGACAATACCAACTCCGTGGGGTGTCGGGAACTTCATAACTTGGTAGTAGGTGGAGACGACTGATCTGAGGGCATATTGAGTAGCCCGCCCGATTATTGCGTTGTACACCCCTTGAAACTTTACGACTAGGAACTCAACGTCCCTTTCTATCTGACACGGCTTCTGCCCGAACTTCACTTTCAAATTTATCCGGGCGAACGGGTAGGTTGACGCCCCAGTTACTCCTTTAATGGGGTCGTTGGTCTTCGGGTACCTTCATTTGCTTGAAGGCCTCGTAATACAATAAGTCGACCGAGCTGCCCGTATCAATCATCACACGCTTCACCTCGTAACCGTCCATGTTCAGATTTATCACGAGTGCGTCATCATGAGGGAAACTTACTCCATCGAGGTCGGACTCATCGAATGATATCATCCCGTCGTTCTCCCTCGGCTTTTTGGTGGAGGAGTCTCTGCCGACCTGTTTGGCATATCTTTTTCTCCCTTTCGTGGTGGATCCGCCTGCTGCATTTCCACCGAATATCATGTTAATAACCTTAGTCGGTCGGTCGTCTTATGGCCCAGTGTTTCCGTCGTTTCTTTCCCTCAATCGCTCTCTCTCTTCCCGTCGATTATCTGTATTCGTATTTTGTCTCCCTCCGTCATTCCTGTCATTTCGTCTCCAAGGCGGTCGCCTATTGTCTGACCGACCTTTCCTGCGCTGATTGTCCCGATCGGCATTTCGTTCGTGCTTCACGAACCGACCTAACCTTCCCCTTTGTATGAGGGATTCGATTTCTCTTTTCAACTGCCAGCAATCTTTCGTATCATGGCCGACCTCTTTGTGGAAATGGCAATATAGATCCGGGTTCCTATCCTTGTAAGGGGTCTTCATTTTATTGGGTTCTCGGATAGTTTCCCCATCCGCTCTCATGGTCGCCAGTACTTCCGCATATCGTTTGTTAAGCGGGGTGAAGTCTTGTTGATGCCACTGCCGACCGATCGGCTTTCTCCAGGTCGATTGATCCCTCTGTCTTTTGTGAGACTCATCTGCCCTACCACTCGGCCCGTGATCATCTGCCCGGCGTTTTGTATTCTTTAATACTTCTTGAGTGAATATACTTATCGCCGCGTTATGCATTCTCTGAATAGATCGGGGCTGATCGAGGGCTAACGACTTCTTAAACTCCTCATCCCTCGTATTGTTAATAAGCGCGGCCAGCATAGATGAGCAAGTGAGGTCGGGGACCTCGACCACCTCGTTATTGAAACGAGTAATGAACTCTCGCAGACTTTCATTCCTTCCTTGGGTAAGTTGCATCACTTCCAAAGCTGTCTTTTGTGGCCGTTTACTGGTGGCGAATTGGTTAAGGAAAAGTAGCCTGAAATCCTCAAGCGGTGTCTGACCGGTAGACTATTGAACCATCGTCGGGCTCCCTCTTGAAAGGCCGTGCAGAAAGCCTTACATTGAATGGCATCTGGCACACAGTGCAGATTCATCATCGAATGGAAGTGTTGTAAGTAATCCAAGGGATCGGTCTTGCCAGTGTATCTTTTAGGCGTTGGTATTTTGGTTCCGGGTGCCGGGAGGCTATCCAAAATTTCCGAAGTGAAGGGAGAGTCATCTTGTGATGTCGAGGCGATCAGGTAAGCTTCGTAGCTGCGTTAATCCGATCGTCCATGATTTTTTCTAGGTTTTCGGTCTGGTGACGATCGGTCGTGATGCTGGTCTGTCGCGCGGCTTGCCGCGCAGATGGCTGCCGTTGTGCTGGCTGAGATTGCAAAATCTGGCGGATTAATAGATCAGCCACTTCCTCAATCTGTTTTCAGGTCAAGGTGGTATGCACAGGCGGAAGAGGATCTGCATCCGATTGGTGTCGGAGATTCGGGTGCATATTGAGTGCAGCGTTATCCTCTACAGCGACATTCTGTTCTTCTTGTTCCAAGTTCTGAGGTTGCGGTTGATCGCTAGGATCTGAGGATTCCGTGCGGGAAACATGTGGTGCAGGCGGTAGAGTTGCAGGTAGCTGCAAACCTATGCGTTGCATCGCCAGAGCCGCAATACCGCTATATCGAGGTTAAATCGCCGCTGACAGATTTGTGTGTTTCTAGACGTGGTGCCCGGAAGTCGGGCCCCACGGTGAGCGTCAATGGTTACGCGGATTTTACCGAAGCATGCGTTCTTGATTCTGCTCATGAGTCTCTTGCTTCGTGATGAGTCCGACGTGAAGATACCTGTAAAACAAGGAAGGCACGTCGGGGGTTGTGTCCCGATTAGCCCCTCCGACGCTCAAGTCAGTCTTTTGGTGAAGGTGAGGTTGATCAGTGTAGAGAAACAATTAGGTTATGATTTCGTCCCTCAATTATGGGAGAATTATACCTTATATATGGTCTTGCAGTTAGGTTTAGGTCTTTACGTGTTTGCATGGAGACTTCCTCTATGGATGGGCGAGGAGGCATGAGCTTAGGCGTAAGGCGATCTTCGATGAATGGACCGATCGACCCACAGGTCATCTTGACTGGATCCGGGTCCAACACGGCCGACCCGACCACAATTAATTTGATAAAATTTACATAAATAACCTAAATACGATATAAGTTCTTATAAGAAATGGTATTAATGATTCGAAGAAACGATTTTGGTTTAAAGTAGTCCGCCTAAACAAAAGATGCATTTCTAAGCTGGAACGAGCTTCGTTAAGTAGGATTGAAAATGGTGTGCTCTATAAGATTAGATGGTTTTGACTAAGACTTAATGATTTGGGCTTTCACATTTTTAAGATGACGATGAGCTCTATTTTTTCTTTTGGTTTCTCCATTTTTATTTATTACCTATATGTTATTCCTTAACGACTCCTCTTTCCCAATCAAGCGTTCAACTAATTTATTGAACTATATGCGTCCAACCTACAAAGGGCTCATTTTAGCTATAATTTGGTAGATTAGATCTTTTGGAACATGGATTCATTATCCTAATTTTATGAAAACTAAAACTTAAGTTTAGTTTCTTGGAAACCTGGACTTAAACCCTTTTTTTTTTTAATTTTTGGAGAAAAGTAATCCTACTTATCTAGGCCCCAAGTAAAAATAACATGTATTAGCATGTATCATTCATCACATTTATGCATCAGGACTAGGTGTAGGGCTTGGCTTATTCATAAACCTCCCTTATACAGGCTTGATTTGAAACTCCAAGATTGGGTCTTGCCTAAAACGAAGCCTTCTTAATTATTTGGAACCACTAGATGATTAGTCCCTTCCAAGCCCACCTGTTTAAAATGAGTTAAGCAACGAATTATATTGGGTTTAAAAAAGAACTGTAATAAAAACCTACTGAATATGGGATTAAAATAACAATCTTAAAATAGAAGTCAAAAGTCCAAACCGGCCCGATTAACAAGCAAGAAATTACTTACCTTACGCGCCTTGCTAGAAGTCCCAAATGATTTACGCCCATGTGTTCCTGTTTCTTATTGTTTCTACAGTCGTGCGTTGCCAACAAATCGTTTTTCCTCTCACTGTTGTCAAAATCATTGACAAAAACGTCACCAAAAATTGAAGAGAAACGATGCTTGTAATGACTACGATCACAGACATAAAGAAAAGGAAATAAGAAGGATAAAGGGTTTCGGGATGTCTTACAAGTTAAGAAAGAGCAAGAAAATTGTGTTTTCCAAGCCAAAAAATGGTTTTTGGTTATTATTATATTTAAGATCCGAATGGGTAGTAATGATTTACGTATGACTCATAATTTATGTATGATTTATATTTTTTATGCTTGAATAATCAAGAACAAAAAAATTATATGTGGTATCAGAGCTTAGGGTTTTGAATATATAATAATTCATAGATTATTGATTTGATGATTGTTTTGGTTACGATGTTTATAAAAAAATGATTTTAGGGTTTTGTATATAGTTGCCACCATATACAGAATGATAAATTCCAAAATAATATATCAACTTGGCAATTAAAAAAACAAAAATGGTTAGGCTTTATGATAATTTTTCTAGGCTAAACCTAGGTCCTTTCTTTGACAACAAGAACTTGAAACCTGGCGATAAGGTATTTGGTAACCCCCAAAAACAATAATGTGATTTTTTATGCCCACTGCTAAGTCCTTTTCATGATTGTGACCACCAAATTGTCTTTAAATTTCAAGAAACAAAATTAAGTGTGAAAGTGGGTGTTTTGCTCATTTCTTGGAGAGAGTGATAGAAGTTTAGAAATAATGAGAGAGGGCCCACATCATTAAAGTTGTTTTCTTTGATTTGCTTGATGTACTTTTTTTTAAAATACAAAAGAGTAGTAAACGAGGCCTAAACAGAGGGCCTTGAGGTTAAGACCCTAGACGCATCCTAAGAAAGAAGTACAAGGCATCCTGAAGGGTGATGGGTTAAAGAATTTATTATTGCTAAAAGAAAATTTTCTAAGTGAGGAAAAATAAATGCTTGTGGCTCTGTGTGTCCCTTTTGACAGTTTCTGTTCAATGTTGTTCCACTACCATTACCATAATATATTCTTAAGACTGTCAAATACCGAATGTTTAAAGTTGGTTTTTAAAAATTTGATTTCTTACATTTTGGTCATATTAATGATATTTTGACCTATAATTATTTCATCTTATGCGTATCTTATAAATGTATTGTTATTGTTATTATTATTATTTATATATGACAGTATGATTAAAATTAATTTCTTAGTCACCAATGTGGCCAGATTAGTTTTGAATGTATGGTTCTTTAGTCTTATGGGTTTGTTACATAAGACTAAATAATTTATTTCTAAGAATTTTGAAATGAAATATATGGGAGAGGGATCCTATGCGATTGAAATTTCAATATTTTGTAAGAGATCAGAAGGTTTATTAGGATTATCTCGGAAAGCCTATATTGAGAAAATTCTTGAGAACTTTAATATGAGCAAGTACTCAGTAGATATAGTCCCTATTCAAAAGGGAGATAAGTTTAGTCTTATGCAATATCCAAAGAATGATATGGAACATAAGGAAATGGAAACAATTCCATATGCTTCTGTTGTGGGCAGTTTGACGTACCTATAAACCTGTATTAGACCTGACATTAGTTTTGTAGTAATGATGCTGGGTAGATATCAAAATAACCCTAGTATTGATCATTGGAAGTCTGCAAAGAAAGTGATAAGATATCTTTAAGGAATAATAGATTACATACTCACTTATAAAAGGTCTAATCATTTAGAAGTGATTGAACATTCAGATTCAATTTTTTTCGGGTGTGTTGATAATATAAAGTCAACATTTGTCTATTCGTTCTTATTAGCTAAAGGAACAATCTCATAGAAAAGTGCCAAACAGTCTGTCATTGCTTCATCCACTATGGAAGCGGAATTTGTAGCTTGTTATAAGGCTACAATTCATACATTATGGCTGCGAAACTTTATTTCAGAGCTTGAGGTTGTCGACACTGTAAACAAGCCGCTGAAAATTTGTTGTGATAATTCTGCAAAAATTATCTTCTTTAAAAACAAAAATACTCCAGAGGCACAAAACACATGGAATTAAGGTATTTTGTTGTTAAAAAGGAGATTCAAAAATAAAGAGTTCATATAGAACACATTAGGATAGATCTCATGGTAGCAGATCCTCTAACTAAGGGTTCACAACTAAAGACATTCAAAAAACATGTACTTAGGATGGGTCTTGATTGCATTAAGGATTGATAATAATGTTTGGTGACGATGTTTTAGCACTCTTGAGCTCAAGAATAATATGTTTATGAATTTTATATTTCTTATTCATTATGTTTATGTATACTTGATTGTTTGAATAAGAAATTTGTATGTATCTTCATAACAAGTATGTATACTGTATGTTGTTTATATACAACTTATAAACCTAAACATAATAAGTTCTTAATGTAGTGGTATATGGAAGATACTATGTATGACTGCCATAACCCATATTATGTAATTTTTTGTGTTGAGGAGCTTATGATGTCAATGGTTTATAAGATTTAATTCTTACTAGTCTTATGTTATACTATTCAATGTAATGATAAAACATCCAACCAAGTGGGAGATTATAAGAAATATGGCCTGATGTTGCGGCCAAGATATTCTATAAGCCCACAATAAACTTGGTTTTGGGTTTTCTTAGTTTAATAGTATATTAAATCTTAACTATTAATTTAGTACTTGTTGGACGTGCAAGATTTAATGTTAACAAAGAAGTATACCCTAAAGAAGTACAGATAAACTCAAATATAGAATGTAAATATTTATATATTAAGTTATCCATTAAGCTATCTTATAAAAGGAGGGTTAAGAGAGAGAAACTAGTTCGTAATTGGTAAAAGCTATTCTCTATATTATGACAAATTCTACTCATGGTAAGTGATTTATTCGTTTCATCTATGTGGTTATTATTACATTCAAGATCTAAATAAACATGAATGATTTATATATGATTTATGTCTTTAATGTTTGAATAATCAAAAACAGAAAAAATTTACAAATTATGCTTTTAGTTTCTAGATGAAGTTTTAGGTAAGGCAAGGTCTTTGATGGACTTTGGAAAAATTTATGGTTTTGGCTTTGATTTTTATAAGTTCAAGTGATGATTACTACGGAAGGTTTAAACGAAAGTGTTGGGACCTGATTTTGGAACCGGACCCCAATAGAAAAAAATCGCAAACGGAAGCGAAAACGAAAGGAAATCGAATCATAACAAAGAGAAACGAAAGGCGAATCACAAATCGAAACGAATCGAAGGAACGGAAACATAAATCGGAAAACAAAGTGGAGGATTAAACGAAAGAACGAATTACAAAGTGAAACAATTCCAAAACGGAAATCGAATTGGTTCGGAATCAAAGCAAACAAACGGTTCAATCAACTGAAAGTCAAATTTTCGACATCCGATAACATACACTTTAGAAAAATTAGCATTGGAAACAAAAAGACGATCTCGATCTAAGCAAATCCGAATTTGGTATAAATTTTTTTCTTTCTTTTTCATTCTTCTTATTCCTCTTTATTCAAAACCATTCCAATTTCTCATTTGGAATTTATCAAATCCATAAACTCAAATATTTTATCTTTCGCATTCATACAGATCTCATAAATCTTATTTTTAACCAAATCTTATTTTTCTTTTACCAATAGACACATAACACACATACCCATATATCTATATCACAACTCATACACAATAAGCACTTCAATATCTCAATTCCAGTAGTATCATCGGACTTCCTGTCCGGAAATCCCAGCATAAACAAACACATTTCCATACCTATAACACTTTAATAATTCTCAATCAATAACCAGAATCATTGGACCTCATGTCCGGAATCCAAAACACAATCAATATACAATTTATATACAAGACCATAATTCACTATTCTATTCCATATACAATTCCAGTCATATATCATAACCATACACAAATTTATATTCCAAGGTCTATACGCAAATCCATAATTCACTTACATCATGAAATAAATGCTTACAGAAATATTAATGGCATTCCACGCCATATACAAACCAATACCAAAGGCCAAATTACTCAAAATACAAGATATGCAAAAATCGAACAAAAGCTTTGACTTTCTTTCATCCGATCTCCTACTCGAATGCTTGGAGATGGGGATGAAAGGGGTGGGGGTGAGCTAAAAGCTCGTGGATAATATGTTTATAAATCGAAAAATAAGCAAAAACGTCTTGCAAAATGTTTTCCATTTATAAACATTTCACAGTAGAAAATCCATCAAAAGCTTATTTCTCACAATTTCTCAATTTCAAAGAATTCATAAGCAATTTTCAAAAACATCAATACATCACACTTAGAATCAAAACAAAAACACATAAACACATCAGAATGGTTTGGGCCAGTCCAAAACAGAGCGTACTGCACATTTTTACATAGCGGTCCTGTGCAGCTGTAAACAGAACGTACTACACCTTCCCGCATAGTAGTCTGGTGTAGCCGTGAACTTATAGGAGTCCGTAACGTAGCTTCAATGCCACTAGCGGGCAGGCAGGCAAAGCTTATAAAAAAAGAAGACAAGTGCACTTGACTCAACTTATGGGACCTAACCAAACCCACATAACACATTTCACACTTGAGAAATCGAATTGCCCGAAGGCTCATTTCGAAAATCTAGTTTTCATATCATGCAAATTTTCATTCACAATTCCAACCAAAATTCGCATAACAGTTTTTTTCAAATCATTTATACACAATGTCATATATTTCAAAAAAATTCATATATCAAAATGCACAATCATTTTCAAACAAGGAATGCAAATATTTTCATAATTTATCACTTTATTCATAAATAATGAATTTCACAAATTTCTTAATTTATCAAATCATTTAAAACTTGTAATCATTTTCCAAAAACATTTGGAAACAAATAAAAATTTGATACTTTCTTTCTTAATTTTTTGAAAACATTTACGTGGCTTATAATTCAAAATATAAACAAGGTACCCACCTCAATTCCATGCTTGAAACTTGTCCCAAGCATCAATTTCTCCATTGCCTCACTTAAATTCCCTAATCCAAGACAAAAATTCCTAATTAATAATCACCCAAATTCAACATCACATAAAGCATAATCACCAAAATTGAGCTTAGAAAACATAAACCCATTCCAATCTTAAGCCATATGAACCAAAACCTTTCAAACATTAACAACTCAAAATCTCAATCTTACCTTAATCTTCACCATTTTCGGAATTTTTTTGGCTCATCATGGAGCTTTTATCACCCTCCACCTTTTTCTCTCTTGAATCAACGTGAAAATTGTTGGACCCCGAACTTTTCTTGAAAATTTTGAGGTATAAATGTGACATTAAGTGAGGAATTTGTGGTGAATTTTTTGTGTGCAAAGAAAAAGACAACTCAAGAATGTGCATTGTCATATGAGATTAAGATAGGTGAATTTAGCAAGTTGATGATGAGAGAGTATAAGCGTGTATATGCTTTTATTATCGATGTCTATGATTAATTGTGGCCTAAAGTATGGTTTTGAGTTTAAATGAAATTGATAGTGAATACATTTTTGGAAGTTAAAAATCAAGAAATAAAGAGAAAAAGTGTGAAAATATGAAGAATTGAGAAAGTTGACTTTTTGGAGTAGAGAGTTGACTTTTTGATTTAAACAAAATTGGAGAAAATGATCTTCATGAAACTTCTAGATTATGTTGAAAGCTTTCTGTAGCCATAGAGTTTGATATTTTTCGATATCGGGAGTGAAAGTTATGATCAGCCAAAGTTAAGTATTAAGTTGCTTTGTTTTGTGAAAATGTCCATGAGTGCACATTTAGGTGTAATGTGATTTGAGGCAAATCATGTACTGATGTGGTCTGAATTAAGTTCAGTAATCTACATGAAAGTCATAGGAGACTATCCTAGCTTTTCAATGATGTGCAATATATTATTTCTGGTTGTGGAATTTAGAAGATATGTTTGGATGTGATATAGGATGATAATTATGGCAGAACGTTGAATGAGAAATTGACCTAGTTAGAGGTTGCAATTACTTTTAAGTCCTTCATGAAAGTTTTAGATTATGCTTTGATCTTTCCATTACTGTCAAGTATGGAATTTTTGGACCATGAAATAGGAAGTTAAGATTTCTACAGGTTGTGGTTACTGTTTAGGGTGATCCGACCCTTACCGTTCTTTTGCTTCTAACTTTTCCGATCGATATCCGATTAATCCGATTTTCAAAGCATTGGATTCCTAAGGCAATTACCTACATTATGATAGGAAATTATGATTGTTCTGAGATTGATTTAATCAAGATGAGTTAGATATTTTCTAAGCAAGGTTCAATATTTTTGATGGCATCTTGATCTGTAGAGATCCAGTTAAGTCGATTATTGTTTCTAAATAAATTAGAGACATGGGACTACAAGTTATCTGAAGGAATTAAATTCCAATTTAGTCCCTAAGATTTTCAATTTCTGAATTGAAGTACGAAAGTTATAAGATTTTATAAGGGCATTTTGGGCATGATACTTAAGTCTAAGAGTATTAAGGCTTATATTGGAGGGCAAATTGGACATTGCTCACCCATTAAGGGTATGAAATAAAAAGAGGAAATGAGAAATGGGAAGAGAACAAAGAGAAGGAGAAGAAGCCGTAGGAAGAAGAAGAGAAGAGGAGAAAGCTAGGGTTTGACGATCTTGTCAAAAGTGAAGCCAAATCAAGTAAGTTTAAGCATCTTTCTCCTTGATTAAATGAATGAAACATGTTTTGATGTTAGGTAAGAGAGGATTAAGTGTTAGAAGTTGTCGAAGGAGTTTAAGCATGTGTTTGGTTTTAGGGTTAGTGACCATGTTGTGTTTTGTTGATGATTTTGGGTTGGAATGAGTTTAGAAATGAAGTAGGAATGATTATTTATGGTTTAGATGAGTTATGTTTGATTTATGTAAAGATTATAGTTGAAGAAGGTCGAAAAATCAATTTGCGGGAGGCTCAGGGACACGCACGTCGCGGCGCGCATAGGCGCCCACATCGCGACATGCTCAGACGCCCACGTCACGGCGAGCGCAACCGCCCACGTCGCGGCGTGAGTGAGCAGCCCCGTCACGACGTACGCGAGCGGCCACGTCGCGGCCTGCGTGGTCGTCTTCGCCGCGGTGCGCACAAGTTGGCGCCCTCGCCGCGGCGAGCACAAGTTTTCTGCACATATATGTTTTGGATTTTTGGGTATAAGTTTTGATGTAAAGGTCTAAATGAGGTGATGTTTGATTCGTTGTAAACTAGAGACATAAGGCTATAAGTTTTATGAAGAAATGAAATTGAAATTCAGTCCATAAGAATCTTGAATTTTGGTCGAAAGTTGAGTATAAATTATTGTTTCATCATAAGGACAGTCTCCACAAGTTTGGAGTCTAACTTTTGAATTTCTGAAATAAATTGAATGATTTTGGAGTCAGAGTGATAATGGAAAATTGACCCGAATGTTTGGACTTTTGGAAGAGTTTGAGTTTTTCAGATTTATAGGCCTTTAATTTTGGATTCCAATTGATTGGGATTTTGACTATTTGACTAAGGAAATCAAGTGAGGCAAGAGGAGCAAGAGGAACAAGAGGAAAGACTTTCCTAGGCTAGCTTACAAGCAAGAAATTTAAGGTGGGTACATGTTTATAATAGAGTAAATAAGTTACTCATTATTTTGTTCAAATCAAGAAATATTTAATGCTTTAAATTGCATAATCAATGATTGCATTACGTGCTATTGTGGAATGATTATATGTTGCTATATAATTTGCATTCATGAGTATTAAGAAGGTTTCCAAAGGGGGTTTTCTGTTGGACCCCAAACTTTTGAGGATAATAGAAATATTACAATGAATTTAAGTGAGAAAGAATTGGTGAGAATGAGAATGAATTTAAGGAAATGTGATGAATTTAAGAAAAATGTAGGAGAAAAGAATTGTTTCGTTTAGAGGACTTTGATATTTGAATGAATTTATATGGAATATGAGAGGAAAGTGGATGAGTTGATTGAAATGAAGTTATATAGCAAGAATTAAAAAGAAAAAGTGTGAAAATTTGAAAGATTTAGAAAGTTTGACTTTTTGGAGAGAGAATGTTTGACTTTGAGAGTTCACTTTTGTTTGAGGCAAAATTTGATAAAGTGATCTACATGAAACTTGTAGATTATAATAAGAGCTTTCTGTAGACATAAAGTTTGCAATTTTTTGATATTGGGAGTGAAAGTTATGATCAGTCAAAGTTTATGTTTGATAAGGTTGACTTTTGACTTTAATTATGACGACTGAATATTTGATTGAGAAATTAACCTAGTTAGAGGTTAATTGAGCTTTGATGTTCTTCATGAAAGTTGAAGGATTTGATTTGATCTTTATTTCGATATAAAGTATGTAATTTTTTGATCTCAGAATAATAAGTTATGATTTTTACAAGTCTATATTGTGGTTTTAGCAAGATTATTAGAAGATAGCATATTTGACCGGAAAATGGACTCCCGTAGGAGTCAAATTGATTTTTATATCCTTCGTGAAAGATGTAGAGCTTCCTTTAAGCTTTCTATAGAGACTAAGTTTGTCAAAATTGGAGTTCGGGTTTGAGAGTTATGAATTTTGGAAGTTTCAAAAAAAAAAATGGAAAATGAAGTACCCCCGTCGCTAGGGTGACGTCCGCATCGCCGTAGCGATGGCGAGCGTTCGGCTCGCGTCGCTAGGGCGATGTCCGCATCGTCGTAGCGATGGCGAGCGTACGGCTCGCGTCGCTAGGGTGATGTCCGCATCGTCGTAGCGATGGCGAGCGTACGGCTCGCGTCGCTAGGGCGATGTCCGCATCGCCGTAGCGACCACGCCCTATCCTCGCCATAATACGACGTCGTTTTGCTTCTTTAGTTTTCTTGCTTCCTCCTCCAATCCGACCTTTGTTCACTGTTTTGCTTATATCTTTTCCGTCCGACATCCGATTGAGTTGATTCTTACGACGTTGGATTCGTAAGACAATTCCCTATATTCTCATAAGAAATTTGTAATTTTAAAAGATTAAATTAATGGTGATTAATTTAATTAAAGTGAGTAGGAAAATTTTCCGAACATAGTTCAGTGTTTTGTGAAATTTGGGATCTGTAGAGATCCGATTGAAGCGATTCTTAAGGAGAAATAAAGATAAGACAAGGGGCTACAAATCATATGAAGAAATGAAGTGTCAATTTTGCCCCTAAGACCCTCAAATTATGGATGGAAGTTCAAATTCGTGTGCAGTTTTTGGATTTGGAACATCTGAGAGTATGTTGAGCATAACTTTTGATCTGGGAATCGAAATGAGGCAATTCTTGTTTTGAATTAAACTAGAGACATAAGGCTACAATTGTTATGAAGACATCGAGTTTCAATTCTGGGATTAAGAATGTGAATGTTTGGACGGAAATAATCGTACATCGAAAATGTCTTAGAATATGGATATTCCCGAACTGTTTTGCGCATAACTTTTGGTGTAGTGATCCGAATCGAGCGCGGTCGGCGGCATTGGATTCGTATGATTGAGAGGAACATTTATTGAGAAGGAAGTTTTAACAAATTCCTTCAACTCGATAGTGCGAATCAAAACCGCAAGTGAAAATGGCATAAAGTAACATATGAGGGGTATTTTGGTCTTTTTATCAAAATTTTAATGACATGGCATTATTTATACTATGAGCTGTCGTTTAAGTAGAAGAATCACGATGATTCTTGTAGAGAAGAGAAGAAAACAAGAAAAAGGAAGAGAAGAAGATGGAGTTTTCGGCTAAGGTGAGAGAGGAAGCAAGTTTTGATTTTTCCTACTTGATTTTTGGGATTTTGAGAGTGTTACAAGAGAAAGGAAGATGGCAAGTGAAGAGAGCTTCCTTTCAAGCTAGGAAAATTCGAATTTGGTGGAGAAATGAGGTAAGGGAAAATTTTCAACTTTGAGATTTTGTTGAATTTTTGATTGAGAAATATAGATAATGATATGGGTTTGTGATTTATGAAGTTGATTTTGAAATATATGCTTTAGGTTGAGTTTAATTTCGGATGGAAATTTGTTTAAAGTTTAGGCAAAATTTTATGGTTGAGGATTTAGTGAAATTTTGGTGTAGAATTAAAGATAATAATATGGGTTTGTGGAATATGAAATTAGTTTTGAGAAAATTGTGAATTATGATATTGAATTTGGATAAATTGGTTTAGGCCAATTTTAAGATTTGGAGATTTTTGAAATTGAGGATGTAGATATTTTGGAGTTAGTGTGAATTGATGAATAGTGATATTAATTTTGAAAATTAAGTTATTTATGAGATCGAATTTGAGTGTATTGGTTTAGGTCAAGTTTTGAAATTGGGAATTTTAGAAATTCTGATTTTAGAAAGCTTGGAAGTATGATGTTTATGAATTTCCGATAGTTAATTTTGGGAATTTCGCAAATTATGATGTGGAATTTGAATGATTGTGGCTTAGGTCGATTTTAATTGAAAGAAGGAAAGAAGCAAGGATCAAATTGGAGCTAGGATTAAGTTTCTGGCAATAATTCGAGGTGGGTAGCATATTTACATTTTGAATTGTAAGCTATATATAAAGTTTCAAAAATTAAAGAAAGCAAGAATTGGATTTTTGATAAATTATTGTTTTTAAAATTGTTTGAAAAATTGGTTTTCTGAATAAATTTTACAAAAAATGCAAAGTCTATGAAATCCGTTGTGTTTAGATTGTTTGAATAATGTAAGAATGAAATTTTGAATAAATCTAAATTATATTGAAGAAATTATTGCATTCATTGTTATGACTTTGATTTATATGTAAACCGATTGATTGAAGTGATTGAATATTATACCTTATGTGAATGTGTGAAAATCAAGATTTTGAAAAGTGCCTTCGGCAATTCAATTTCTGTTTTTGCTTACGTGTTATGTGGGTTCGGTTAGGTCCTTTGTGAGTCGTCATTGTCTCTATTTGTATAGCCTTCCTTGGCTGCCCGCTAGTGTACGGAGCTCAATTCGGACTCCCTCACGGCTATAACTGGACATTATATGGGAAAGTGTAGACGTTCTATTCACGATCGCACAGGACATTATCATGCTGAATGTGCGAAGACGCTCTGCTTTGGACCGAAACGGACCATTTTGATATGTTATGTGTTTTCAATTTTGTCTCGAATGTTGCATTCATATTTATGAAAAATTTGAAAAGTTTGAAAAAATGAGAAAAGTGAGATTATTATGAAAAGTTTGAAAAATATGAAAAGGGTTTGAGGAAAAGTTTGAAAAATATGAAAAAAGGGTTTGAGGAAATTGTTTGAAAAATTATAAAGTTTGAAAAATTAGCCTTTTGGCAAAAGTTTATGAAAATTGATTTCGCTTATTATTCAATTTATAAATGTGTTATCCACGAGTTTCGAGCTCATCCCCTTTCATCCTCATCTCCGTGTTTTGACGGAGATCGGATGAAAGAATGTGAAGACATCGAGTTCGACATTTGTGTCGATTAGATTTTGTGTAATTTGGATCTTTAGTATGAATATGTTTATGGCTTAAGATAAGTTCGGGATAAATGTATTTGCGTATAAAGTTGGGATTGGAAATTGTATATGGAATTGTGTATAAGTTTGGAAATGAGATTGAGTTATGAGATCAATATATTGTTTTATAGTTATGAGAATGTTTTAGAATTAAGATTGCGTTTGTTCTGTTGAGATCCGGACGGAGGGTCCGGTTGATTTTGATGATTGTTTGATTTATTGGGCTTCTAGAAGTGTTGTTTTGAACACTTTGCGGGTTTGGGTTAGGATAAATCAAAGTTATCTCACGAAATTTCGATAAAATGAGAATAAAGTGTATTTTGAGATTTGTATGGATTTGTATAAGATTTTGTATGATTGCTAAGTTTTGGGTTTAAGATTGAATTTCCGATGGGAAATTATATGGATGTGATTGATGTAAGAAATGAGAATAAGAAAGAAAAAAAAAATTCATACCGGATTTTGGAACGTCTTAGGGTTTCCAACGCGATTATGTTCCTTCGATAAGTTTTCTTTGATTATTGTTTTCGGATGTCGGATGTGTTCTGCTTGATTTCGTTTCGCTTCGAAATCTATTCGCTTGATTCGATTAGTTATTGCTTCCGCTTTCCTTTGCTTCCGTTTCGATTCTGTATTCGTTTCGCATTTGCTTTGCTTCCGCTTGCGTTGTGATTCGAGTTAGTGCTTGCTATTGGCTTCCGCTTTTTGTTTCCGATTCCTGATTTTCGGTTGGGATCCGGTTTCCTGATCGGGTCCCAACATTTTCTCCTTTCAAGAATACATGCACATGAAATCATGTTTTCCGAAATATATGAAAAGCAAGTTTCCAAGAAAGTGCCAGTTTGGCAATCAAGTTTACAAGACTTTGAATCATGCATGTTATGTGGGTTTGTGGTAGTCGTTGACCATGAAAAGGCTTCTCTGCCTGCCCGTTAATGGCACGGAGCTCCCCACAAGGACTCCAACTACGACTGCACAAGAACATTTCGATGGAAATGTGTAGTACGTCAGGAACCCGAGCTAACCCAAACCGTTATGCTATGTTATGTGCTTATGATCTGTGTTATGTTTCATGCATTCATGTTTTGAACTCTACTCATGAATTGTTCAAAAAAATCAAGCATTTTAAGATAATGACTTTTACATGCTCAATTACTATGATTTCAAAGTATATCACAGCAATGAGTTATCTTTTGAAAATATTTTTACTTATTTCTGCATTATAAATATGTATCCACGAGCTGTAAAGCTCACCCCTTTCATCCCCATCTCTAGGTATCAAGATGGAAATTGGATGAAAGTAAGTCTAGACGTCCGTCCGTTATGCACATGATTGGCCTTTAAGTTAATCTGTTGCAAGATTTAGATCTTTGGCATGTTGAGCATTTTTTGGGTTTTGATATTGATGTTATAAAATGGCTTCGAATGCCTTTAAGGTTTTGTAAGCATGTATATCATGATGAAATTGATTTATAGATACAATGGAAAAGTGAATTCTAGTTTGTGACCTGATTATGAAATTTATGTATTTGAATTGAGATATGGATGAATGTGAGATTGATGTATATAAGTTCGCATGAATTCATTGAGGGATTTAAGTTACTATTTGATTTAAATGTCAAGAGTATGAATGAATAAGAATAAGATTTGTTAAAGATGAGATTGAGATGTTGCATTATTGCGAAAAATGTTATGAATCAAGTTGATTGAGGATAAATTTCCAAATGGGAAATTAAATCGCTTTGTATAAGATTGAATAAGGATGAAAAGAAGAAAAGAAAAGTTTATTACCGGTTTAGGATTGGTTTAGTCTAAAGGAATTCCAACGCTAGTTCTTCTCAGTTACACGTTCTCGGATGTCAGAAATTTGTTTCAGTTCGATCGAACCATTCGTTGTTTTGGACCGTTCAAATCGTTTATGTTTTTATTCCTACGATTCGATTTGCTTTCGTTTCCTTCGCTTTTGATATGATTAGATTTCATGGATTTTTTTTCGCCAAGTACAGTTTGCTCACGTTTTGCACATGTGTTCGATTATGATTTCAAGATTGGGTTCCAAAAGCGGGATCCAACATACATGATTCTATTATTCTAGTTGGGATCCGATTTCCAAACCGGACCTAACAAAAATCCTTCTTGAAAGCCTATAAAAATCGAAACCCTAAATATTTTTCCTCTTTCTCCTTTCTCCCATCCGAAAGCCTTCTCCTCTTCTTTCTTTCTCTTCTTTTCTTTCTTCCTCTCTTTTAATTTCGTGCTTCCTTTCCCTTAAAAACGACAGCCCACTCCTCTTGTCTTTAATGAATGCTAAATGGCCATTTTACCCTTCCTTAAAAGCCTAGAAATTTAAAAGCTTACGTAACCTTCCAATTTTTCCCTTCATGCCTTCTTTACACTTTTATTTCTAACACTTTAATTCATTTAATCCAATCAATTTATCCCATATTCTCTTAATTAAATTAACATGCTAATTATTCACATTAACATGCTAATTAAGTCCTCAAAATCATAAATTAAAACAAAGTCTCAAAATTCATTAAATCATGCTTAACTTAGGATATTTTTAAAATCATCAAATTGAAGGATTTTGGTAAAACTTCCTTCTAGAGAAATGTTCCTTATTGTCTCAATTTTATAACGTCACCAAAATCATTTAATTTGGTGCACTACACCAAAAGTTATACTCCAAACATTTCGGACTATCATTATGCTAAAACATTTTCCAGTGATTTACTTCCATCCAAAAATTGACAATATTAAAGACTAAATTGAAACTCTAATCTTTCATACCATTTGTAGCCCTATTTCTCTAGTTTCATCCAAATTAAAAATCACCTCATTTGGATGACTAGAGCAAAAGTTATGGCCAAAATACTTCCATATCTCACTAATCCAAGACTGCACACCAAACCCGTCTTCAAGTCAGAAATTGAAAATCTTAGGGGCTTAATTGAAATTTAATTCTTTCATATGACTTGTAGCCCCATGTCTCTATTTTAGTTTTCAACAAGAATCAGATCAATCGGATCTCCACATATTAAGAATTTCTCATAAGATTGAACCATGTTAAGAAAATTATCTAACTCACTTTGATTAAAACAATCATCCTCTATTTAAACTCAAAAATCATAATTTCCTATGTTGATGTAGATAATTGTCTTAAGAATTCAAAACTTCAAAAACCAAGTCAATCGGATGTTAGACGGAAAAGATATAAGCAAAAGATTGAACAAGGGTCGGATTGGGAAGGAAATATCACAAAATCAGAAGGAGCAAAACGACGTCGCACAGGGGGAGGGAAAACGACGTCACATTGGGGAGAGCGGGCGTTCTCCCTCGCGAGCCGTCGCACTCGTGAGGCGACCTGGAGGCTCGCCCTCACGAGGTGTCACCCTCGCGAGGAAGAGTCTGATGCTCGCCCTCACCCTCTCGAGGCGTCGCCCTCGCGAGGGCGAGGTCAGTCCCTCACTTGATTCCGTTTCAATTTCTTTTTTTTTCTCACTAATATATATATATATATATAATATCCAAAATTTCCAAAAATCATATCTTTTGACTCAAGAGTCCAAAAATTACAAACTTGGTATCAAAAGAAAGCTGAAAGGAAGCTCTACAATTTCCATGAAGACATCAAAAACTAATCCCATCTCTCAAGGGGTCAAATTCCAAGCAAAGTTACTGTCCCAATATCATGCCATCCTAATTAATAACTCAACTTTGAAAATTTCTGTCTTTCCACTCCAAGGTCTAAACATATCATATTTTATATCAACGCAAAGATCAAAAGCAACCTACAACTTTCATGAAGGAAAGAAAAATTAGTTTGGCCTATAAGGGAGTTAAAAATCACTTCAAAGTTCCTATCCACTAATGATCATGCCAAACTGTAACAGTAACTGGTAAAAATCATAACTTCCTATTACATGATCCAAAAATTTCATACTTTACGTCGATGTAAGGATCAGAACATAATATAAAACTTTCATGAAGACTTTAAGAGCAAAAACAACCTCTATATGGATCAAAAAGTCAGTCAAAGTTACTGTTCAATTATTATCATCCTGAACAGTAACACAATTTCTAAAATTTATAACTTCTCATCCCCTTGTCCAAAAATTCTAAGCTTTATATCAATGTAAAGATCAAAACAAAATCTTCAACTTTCATGGAGTGCTTAAAGGCAATTTCAACCTCTAACTAGGTCAATTTTTTAGTCAAAGTTTCTGCCAAATAATTGGTCATCCTATACCACATCCAAACTTCCAAATTTCATATCTTCCAATATCCATAACCAAAAATAACATATTATACATCAATGAAAAGATCAAAACCTAAACTACAATCTTCAAGAGACCCTTTTGTCAAATTCTAACTCTAAGAGGGTCAAAAACTTTGTCATAATTTCTGCCCATAATGAAAATTTTGACAGCATCTCCCCTAAATTTACACTAGCCAAAATTTTCAATCTTCATCCTATTTTTCCAGTAGCTGCACAACACTTCAATTATTCACATCCAAACATAATACACAATACCTCATCTTTTTATCAAACATATGTAAACAAAAGGAAACCCAATTGTCTTTCATTTCATCAAATGCTCAAAAATTCCTTTATAATTTTCATTCATTACAAAGAATCATGCCATATTTCCTCATTTCATGTCAAATTTTAACTCGCAATTTTAAGAAAAGTTCGGGGTCCAACAATTCTTCCCCTATTAAAAAAATTTCGTCCTCAAAATTCATACTTAAGAAATCACCAAGTAACACATTCTCTTAACTAATTTCTTCTAAAAGATCATAGTCAATCACTTTCTTATCTAAGTCCTCATCATACATATTTCTAAATTTATTCACAAATTTTCACTTCTTGTATCAACTAAACCACTATCATATCAAATTACTATTTCTTAACATATGCCTATGGTCCAATTTTTGATAACCTTGATATGGACCAAAACCATTCAATCTCAACCTTTTGAACTTCTATACAGATTTATATCTCTAACACTCATCTCATCTTTCAAATATCCGTTATTGCATCTCACTTATATTCGAAGTCAAATCATCCAAATTCATCATGAATTTCTAATCTTAATTTCCATACACACATTCTTATAATCAATCATACTCTTGACACTTAAATCAAACAATCACTTTAATTCCTCAAATAATTCATGAAAACTTATTCACATCAATATCACATTCTCACTAATTCTATTTATCCATTTCAACTCTTAACAAACATTTGCACCCATGTGAGATCCTAATATTGGGTTCTGATACCATAAATGTTGGATCCTGCTTGATTCTAGAATCCAACTATTGCTTTGATACCATAAATATTGCGACCCGATTTCGAAATCGGACCCCAACTGAAAAAAATCGAAAATAGAAACAAAAATGAAAGGAAATCGAATCATAACAAAACAAAACGAAAGGCGAATCACAAATCGAAAGAAACGAAAGAACGAATTACAAAGCGAAACAATTCCAAAAAGGAAATCGAATTGGTTCAGAATCAAAGCAAACAGTCGGTTCAATCAACTAAAAGTCACATTTCTGACATTCGATAACATACACTTTAGAAAAATTAGCATTGGAAACAAAAAGATGATCTCGATCTAAGAAAATTCGAATTCAGTATAAATTTTTTTCTTTCTTTTTCATTCTTCTTATTCCTCTTTATTCAAAACCATTCCAATTTCTCATTTGGAATTTCTCAAATCCATAAACTCAAATATTTTATCTTTCGCATTCATACATATCTTGTAACACCCCACTCCCACATGACCCGAACCTGACATCAAGAGTGATATCCGAGCCTGTGCCCTGCGAGTGTGGCGTGCTACATCACTCAGTCAAAACTCCGTATACATTTTTTTGACACATACACTCACATTATAAGTTGTGCGGAAAACAATTTACATAAACAATTTAATGGCCTCGGGGGCCCTTTTCATAAATACAATTTAATTCAGTCTGTTGACTTTACAACATGACCTAATCGTTTGTACCTAATCATTTGTAAAAAATTATGAAAAACATAATTATTCTTAGATACTACTGCAGACGCGAACTGATCCCGACCTTTTATCTCGCTCATATGTGGTTGTTATATGCCCGTTGCCTAACGGGATATTCTTTTGGGTCCTAAAAAATAATTGCAAATTTTGGGTAAGTTTTTCGAACTCAGTGAGGTAACCATCATCGATGGTTCACTCAATTCATGCAACTCATCAATTCACATAACATATATTTTCATTGTTGCATGTCTGATCACATTTCACAATTTCACTAGGGTACAGACAATTTGATACATTTAATACGATTAGACATTCATAACCAATTGATTTCATACAACACGCAAGCATAATACAATTGTTTCATAATCTAGTTTCAGAAATACCACATGATTGGTACCACAGAAGCATAAGGCATTTCGCCTTTCACTCAATCCAAATGATTAAATCAAATAAATATGACACGCGTATGTGACACCTTTTTCTATTTATTACGGTGTTGTGATCGAGCGCCTGTACTGTCCCAATATGGGCGCATTAATCGTTGAGCCTGAGGCTCTGAATCACTGTGGGGCTCGAGGCCCAAATATAAACGTTGAGTTTGTAGCTCTCGGTGGCTGCTCCGGTCATAACTATTAATATCTGATCATGCCTTGTATGCATGGAATGCATAGGTCAAAATGAAACCATATCAACATCACAATCATTCCCAATTATCACATTCAACCAATTAGTTTACAATTTTTCACATGAAAATCACACTCACATTTAATCACATTTAAAACACAAAGTTCCCAAATTCTTAGACAACAGCACTTCTATGTCATAATCTCCCAATGCCTCGGATACCTTCGGTCCGGAATCCAATCATAAGCAAATGCACAAGTCCACCATTATTCTCCACAGTGTTATAATTGTAAAATAATAAAAAATAATAATTGAGAAACCATCTAGGTTACTCACCAATAGCTCCCGAAGCAAATGCCTAGAAGTCTCGGCAACGTCTGTGGGGTGACGTTCCAAAAACGCCTATAAACAGTCCAAAATATTCACCATTACCAAAGGTATACTCAGAAATATTTAATAATGCACATGTAGTAATTAAAATGTGTACAATGCATGTTCGTGATATTCCCGACACTATTTCACAAATTCCTATCACAAAAATTTCTTCTAAAAATTAGAAACCCATAAACACTAAAATCACTCAATTCGGACCTCTAGAGGTCCAATTATAAATAAAACATGGATCGGAAAAATCATTACCCGGTCCCCTCACTTTGACCTAACCAATTCCCATCAATTTCAGCTCTAAAAAATTCCAATTTCACAAATAAATGAAATTAAGTATTACACGAATCCGAAGCCTCGAGAATCAGGTCAATCGGATGTTGGAAGAAAAAGTAATTGACAAACGAATTAAAAGGCATTGATAATTAACTAAAGGATAAATAATTAAATAAAAAAATAAATAAAAATAAATAATAAAAAAATGACTGGTCTTTCCCTCTCGATTTGTCGTGGGGGCGAGACCACTATCTCGCCCTCGCGAGATGCGAGGTTTCGTGTAGCATCCCGTTACCGATGTGATGGGCATATTGGTAACTTGGATGGGGTAGGATTGTGTTCATGCATATTTGAATTGCGCATGTATTTTTGCCTCTATATTTTGATAATTGGTAATTATTGTGACACTAGCATTGCAGGTACATACACGTATGACATATTCCCGGTATAATTGTGTAAATTGGAAATTCGGTGATTATAGTATAGATTGTGAATTGGAAATTTAATTGGATTGGAAAAAAATGAATGTTAAGGGTTTGAAAAATGGAATTTGAGTGTATAATTATGAGTTTTATAATTTTAAGGATTTTTAGAAATTTTTTTGGAATTTTTGGAGTAATAGGTCTGGACCGAAAAAATGACCTAATGGCTAATAAATTGGATTTTCGGTTCTGAAATCGATGGGCCGATGGCATTGGAACTTTAGAATTATGATTTTAGGAATTATTGCTTAGAACCATTGAAAATTGGGGGAGATTAGAATGAGAATTGGAGTTTAGACCCTAAGAATTGGATAATTGGATGAGTGGCAAGGGACCTAAGTCACTTGCCAAACTTGCCCTAAGTTCTTCGATTTATAACCTTTGCCTTTTGAAATTTTGTTTCCCACGATACTCTCTTGCTTTTGAAGAAAAATTTCTCTTCTTGTTGGCTTTCTTTTCTCCTTCTTTGTGATCTCCTCTTTGCTCACCTTCTTCTTGATTCTTCTTGCTAAAATTTGCTTCCTTCTCCACCTTTAATCTATTCCCTAAGCTTGGTGTTGGAGAAGTTGATCATGGGTGTGGGAGTTGGCGAATCCGTGGGTGCGGTTTGAATTAGGGTTGGAGTGATTTTGAAGATTTGGAGATTTCTTCAAGTAAGTTCTCATTCCTTCTTGCTTTAGATAGTTTGATTTATGGATTAGTGGGTATATATATTGATGACTCATTAGTGCATTTGATGATTGAAAAATGGTTAGGTTTCGGATGATGTATATATTGATGATTTTGCTTGCTTTTGTTTTGGGTATTGAGGAATAATAGTTATTTGAAGGAATTGAGGTTAGGAATGAGTTGTTTGAAGTTTATTGAGTTGTTTTAGAAGTGTTCGAAAGAGGAAAATTGGATTGAAAGTTGACAGAAGGAGAAATTCTGGGTTTCGGGCGTGTATCGAGGGTTGCATGTCGCGACGTGTGATGAACAAGCCGCGGCGAGCAAGTCAGCTCTCGCACGCCGCGATGAGCGAAAAAAGCGCCTTGGCGGCGTGGCGAGCCACGTCACGGGCACGCTATCGCCACGCCATGACGTAGGCGAGGATCTCGCCAGCGGTGAGAGATCATGCATGCCATGAAAGCACGCCACATCTCCAAAAATGATTTTTAAATTTTAGGTTTGAGGTTTTAGTCCGATTGAATTGGTTCTTGAATTTTGGCAATTTAGAGACTAAGGAATACTGATTTATGAGAATAGAAGTCATGAATTGATTTTGGAAAGATTTGAGTTTGGTATCGGGAATGTCATTAACATGTAATGTACGCAATTAAATCGTTTCATGTGCATTATTGGCTACTGTAAATTGAACAATTAGTAATGTTTATATATTCTGATTGTTTTAGAGGCACAAGTGGAGAGTCGATCCTCCGACGTGGCTAAAACTTCCCGGCATTAGCTCGGAAGTTTAGAGGTGAGTAACCTAGTTGGTTCCTCGATCTTTGTGTGTTTAAATTATGTGCTTATGCCATGCGGAAGAAATGGAGGGTTTATGTGTTTAATCGTGATTGGTTTCGGACCATAGGTGTCTGAAGTATCGGAAACATGTTATTGAAGTGTTATATGTGTATAACTAGATGTGAATTCGGCATGTGTTATTTAGAAATTGGAACATATGCATTTCATGCATAAAAGTATGATAAGATAATGACAGTTGTGACAGGTGCAGCCAACGTATTTCAGAGCTTGAAGCTCAACGTAACAGGGCCTCAAGCCCAACGTATTTCAGAGCCGCTGGCTCACCGTATCAGGGCATTTCAAGCCCAATGCATTCAGAGTCACAGGCTCAACGCAATGTGCCCGTCACTAGGACAGTTCAGGCGCACGGTCACAACACCGAAATAAAATGGAAAGTATCACATGAGCATTACATATACAAATGATTGAATGTGAACTGTGTGAAAGGCGAATTGCCTTATATTATGAAATGATAGTGCATGTGATATTTTTGAATATGTTATTGTGCGATATTATGTGAAATTCTGTGAACTGTTTGTATATGCATGAGTTGGGTGAACCATCGATGATGGTTTCTCGTTGAGTTCGCAAACTCACCCAATATTGCAAATTTTTTTCAGGACAACGTTAGTAGACTCCTAGCTCCAGAGAGAGAGACTTTCCCTGCCTTATAGATTGTTGCGGCAAGAGAAGTTATAGCGCAAAGGTGGGTCAGCTGGGACTTTTGGGAAATGACCTAGATAGGAGTTGTTTTAGTTCTTTTGAGTATGTATGAACATAATTGTGTAATTTATGGGTTTGCAAAATGAAATGAAATGTATATTTTGGTATCAACAGAAATTTGTGATATTTTTATTGATGCCATGTGGAGTATAGTTGGGTTGCTCGGTAGTGCACCCTCATCGTGGGATATATGTCGGAATGACCTGCGGGCGTCCCGGTGTGTACCCTACGGTAAGGGGGCGCTACATTTCGAATTTCATTTTCATTTTTTTTCAAAATTTCATTTTCCAAAATATGCAAAACCACTTATTGACTTTCCTTTCTTCCCCACTACACAAATTTTACCACACGCATCCAAAAATCACAACTTTAGTCTCGTTGGAAAGATCTTGAAAAATCATACAAGTTTCATGCAGAGCTTGAAATTTAATAACACCTCTAAGGATGTCAAAAATGCACTCAAAGATACTTCCTAGTCACACATTTACTACAACAGTGCAACACTTTTGCAAAACTCATAACTTTTCATCCCCTTAACCAAAAATTCCAAATTTTATATCAATCAAAAGAGCAAAACAAATGCTACAACTTTCATGCACAACTTAGAAACCAATTCCAGCTTTAACCAAATCAAATTCTCAAGCAAAACCTCTGCCTACCTAAATTATTCTCAACAATAACCCAATCTTTCAAACTTCATAACTCCACATCCCCTTGGTGAAAAATTTCATACCATATAGAAATAAAAATCTCAGACAATATACTACAAGTATCAAGAAGGACTTAGAACCAAATTCCATATCTAATTAGGTCAAATCCTCCCATTAATGTGGCTGTCCAGTTAGGGTTTATGAAATCAACATTTAACCTAATCCATAACAAAACTTTACAAATTTATATCTTACAATCCTTACTTCCAAAATTCGCAAATAATACCTTATTAGAAAACTAAAACAATCTTCTACAACTTTACAGAAGGTCACTTGAGCTAATTTCACCCTTAACAGTCCAAAATTAATATCAGAACATAAGAAGCACACAACCTATGCACTTAGAGTCACTTGCACACAAAACACATTTTGAGCTGAATTACCACCTGAACTTTTACAGACCATAACTTTCAATATACACATAAAAAAAATTCATACTTAGTGGCGTTAGAAAGCTAACACAAAGATCTTCAACTTTCATGAAGACCAAATTAGCAAATTCAATCCAAATCAACTAAAACAAATTCATCAAAGTTTCAGGTCTCAAGGTTCAGATTACTGTTCCTACAGCACCTACAACTCACTTTCCATGCCAAATTTAAAACCCTTAAAGCCATAATTGAACAAAACTTCCTTCATATGAAATCTAGTCATATTTCTTAGGTTTAATTTGAGCCTAAGATCATCTCAATCGGACAACCATATCAAAAGTTATGAGCAAAAATTTGAAACCTACACAAAGTAACATTTTCCAGATTTCATATCCAACTCAACTTCTCCCATTCCAACACCAATCCTACATCAATAAGCATCCAATTTAGTCACTAATTCAGCCACAAGTTCATCTACACATTCACTTGAATAAATAATCCCAATTTGGCAGCACACAACACACAATCTTTTCCTTTTAATTTACCACTCATCTAACTTTATTCTAACATCAAAACCACTCCAAAACATTTCATTCACACTCTACACATATTGAACATCATTTAGTCTCACATAAACATGACTTATGCCCATACAATCAAAACACAAACTTCATGAAATTAATGCACAATTAAACACAATAATTGCTTCTAACTACTAATTAAAGATCCAACAACTTAATTCTTACCTAAACAAACTTGAAATCTTCAATTTTGCCAAAGTTTCACAATTCTCCCAACCTTTCCTTCCACTCACGACCATCATCCTTGAAGTTTAGGTTTGTAAATTTTTTTTTGACAACGAAAGAAGAGGAGAAACATAGTATATGAGGGCTTGAGAAGGTGTAGAGGAGAAACACTTAATAAGAAGGAGAACACCAAAGAAGAAGAAGAGGAGAAAAAGCCACGAAGAAGAGAAGAAGAAAAATCTCACAAAACACTTTTCTCACTTTCCAACTTAGAAGAAGTGTCGTGGAAGTTGCAAAAAGTAAGATATTTTTATCACTTCATTATAAGACTAAGAAGGCAAGTGACATGTGTCACTTGCCACTTGTCCCGGTTTTCTGCATTCTACCGATCAGTTTCCAAAAGCATTGAAATTTCTACTCCAAATTCCAATGGCTCATAACAAAAATGCCTAAATTCATGTATCAAATTTTTCAGTGCCATTGGACAGTCTTTTCCAGTACCCGAAACCCAATCCGTCTGCCACTTGGCAATTTTTTGGTCCGAAAAAGTACCCCAAAAATTCCAAAAAAATTTCTGAAATTCCGTAAAAATGTAAAACACACATAAATAACTCCAATTCAATTTTTCAAAGACAATTTTAACATATTTCACAAAAATAAGATTGCATTTAGACACATATGCCGGGAATGTCATGAATGAATGTACAATCATGTGCATATACAAAAATTACAATTTATGTAAAAATAGAGGCCATCATATGCATGAATATGCCGAGACTAATTTAAACACTCATAACCCGTCCCAAATTACTATTTTACCCTTCCCATCGGTGATGGTATATTACAACTCTCCCCTCCTAATAAAAATTTTGTCCTCGAAATTCACTTTTGATAAGAAAAAGAAGGTAGGGGTACTGTTATGTCATGTACTCCTTCGTTTCTTATATCATCTTTCTACTCAACGCTTCCTTTCATAAAGTCACAATTGATAACATCGATAGGTCTCTCAATTCTCTGTTTAGATGTCATACCTCCTCAATTATGTCCTTGATGAGTTTCAGAATATTCAACTCTTTGCTTCCAGTTTCAGTACCGAATATATCGGATTATAACAATACTAACCATAAAATCACTTATAATGCCATAGTTTTATTTTTGTCATCATTTAATATGGACTACTTTATGTCATACTTGGCTACACCTTGACACAGGTGATACATTCAAGCCTTCACATCTTTCTCCATATAGTCATAACTTCGATGTAATCCACCAAAATCCATTCATCAATCAAAACCACTTTATTCAAATGTATCTCATATTTGTTAAATCTTTTACTCAGGGTGATCGACTCTTTTTGTCGTCTCACCCGAAAAATGATGATTTTGCCTGTAGTTACTATACACTATACTAAAACATTCCAGATATAAGCTTTATAACTGTCTCCTATGGTCAAGACTATAAGGAAACTCGAACATATAATCACTCAGTTCAATATTCTTAGCCGCCAATTATTCTTTTGAGGTACACTTACTAGGAAATCTCTTTATCAGTTAGTACACATACTTTACTCCATCAAAATTCCTCATGTCCTCCCTTTGGGCTTTTCTAATCCCTTTTTGCAAAACTGATGTTACTATTCCCCATACTAATAAGATTACCTTTTTGCTCCATTTTAACTCGTCACTATACATTCTTTATTGCATTAGATTGAGTAACATGAACTTGAATATCCACATATATGATACTTTGTTATGAAATGTTCTATTCGATATCGTCGCTTGGCATATTAGCTTTATTAGGACAGGTCCCTCTGTACAATCCTTTCAATCTTTTCCAATTCCAGTCTTACCTTACTCTCTACTAATTTGTCTATTCATAGATATATCCACTATGTTTCTTTACACATCATGATTCCAAGCTTTCAAACCAACTACTATTGCAGAACTTTTCAAGTCATGTATCTAAATTTAGCTCATGCAGCTATATTTATCTCTAGGTACATAAAATCACCTTATACAGGACAACCAATTCCCTCTTGATCTCGATTGGGAACCTCTATTGTACATACTACAAACTCTCCAAATCCGAATGTACATTTTTTTTTCTCAAACCATTAAACTTTCATCTTCATTTGTCAATATGATCATAGTCGCTCATTGTTATCATGTTGCTTGGCTCACATTAACCTTTAATATCATAATCCTATCGGGGTATGGTTAACTCCAATAGATAAAACCTCAAACTCATTGTGCTTATAGTTAGTTCTTGTAATTCCTTGAGTAACTAATTCCTCAATGCAGTAGTATGATTACATGCTATCCTCAATTTTTCATTGAACTTCCTTTTTCTCGATGGATTTCAACAGTTCTATCACTTTCCCAATGATTTTACATTGACTTATGCTAATGTCTGTTCATTTATACCTGTTGCTCCACACATTTCAATCTATCTACAACCATAATTTCCTGTGTTGAAAACCCCTTCATCAGAGATAATTTATGGTTTCCAAATAGATTTAAAAACACAACCTATGATGTGGAATAAATTTCACCTCACATGAACAAGAATGTCTCCTAAAATTGTTGGATATTTTACATCAACAAAAATATATATACTCCTGATAGCCTTTTCTAACCCTTATGCTTGAATCTTTGCTATGGAAATAACTCCAATATTCTCATTTTCATTTTTTTAATAATAAAGGAGACAGTACATCACAACTTTTATGGGAGACCTATCATCTTATTTCAAAATTCTCTCCATTGCGTCTGTCAATTCCTTTCTGAAACAAACCCGATTGACTCAAGCGAGGGGCCTTGGCCCACTATGGAAGAATTACTCGATTCCATTGTTGAATCGAGAGAAGAGCTTATGATCCCAGCTACTGGTCATGGAAAGCCTGTCTTTATTGGTCATAAATTAAATTACTCGACTTTCTAACCCTATATCAGTGATTCTTGGTACAAACCTTGATATTATCACTCTCCTATTATCTATGTCATTCCTAATAGCTCAAGAAAAATCAATTACAACATTTCACAAGATCTTTAAAAGATCAATTTGTCTCATGACTTCTATGGTCAAAGTATCCTCGATACTAAGGCTCAATGAGGCATTTAGCAATTTCATTTACACTTACACCCTGGCTAATACCATTCAAAATTCTGACATCTTATTGAAGATGTCTTTATATCATATAGCCACGTACTCAAATTCGCTACTGCTACTTGCATTCCAATTGACTCTAGATAACATTTCTATCCTTGTTCCTGTCCATAATTGGAGGTTGCTATTTGATCATAGCAAAAACCTATCTTTGTAGGCCCATATCGTGGCCTGCACTTTTACCTCACATTACCCCACATATTGACAGCGATTCTGCGCCAGTTTTCCAGTATTTACCTCTTCTTCTTATGCAACCTCTTATCATAATTATAGAACTTACATTTTGAGTGCATTCACTCTACTCCTTTGCTTTATCATATTTTTCCATAATTGCCTACACACATGCAACCCAAACTCAGGCGCATTTTAAGCACTGATAAAGTCATGTTTCTATTATTTCATCGTCCATATGTATATTCTCAATCTATTTCAAATTATAGACGCGGAAGCATCAAGAAGTGTTATCTCAGTATCTCAGACATATTATTACGCCAAATCATAACTTTTATCACACTTCAAATCCAAATCTATCATTTCACAGTCATAGAAAGTTATTTCTTTTGACCGGGCTTGCACACTTTAATCTCATCATTTATGCTTTTTTTTAAACAATATCTTCACTTACGATACACTATATTCCATAATACACAAATCACAACTGTAGTAAATCTTTATCTACCGTATCGAACCAAGTACTTTTTCTCATTTCCAATTATCCCTATTTTATCGAACATACAAATCCAAATCATAACGACCTAGTCATCCCGAGCTTTTGATCTCTCATAGACATATTCACATATTCTTAAGTTAAATCATAACTCCCATCACTTTTAACCAATGTTTTTTTTTTCTCATGTCCATATTTGACCTCTCCAGATTATTGCAAGTTTCGTTTTTCGTTCAACTCGATTTATACACTTTAAATCTCATTATTTATTTTGATATCACTTCTTTCTAAATCAGCCCTTGCTAATGTATTCATATGCAGATCAAATTCGAGGGTTTTTAATCACAGTACAATATGAATGTCATTTTTCATTATTCCTTTCCCATTTCCAATTGCCCATAAACCTTCATTGGCTCATATTATGACACATCACCACTTTTCTCAGACTTCATCACTTAACACATGTTCATGCGTATGACCCATACCCATACGACTCAGACTAGGGATCAGTTGCTATGGTATGCTATGACATAACTTTAATAAATGTGACTTGACCCATGTTTCAGAAAATGCCCTTAGAAGTTCGTACTTCTGGGCTCTGATACCATCTAAATGTAACACCCTACTCCCACATGACCCAAACCTGACATCGAGAGTGATATCCGAGCCCGTGCCCTGCGAGTGTGGCGTGCTACATCACTCAGTCAAAACTCTGTATACATTTTTTTGACACATACACTCACATTATATATTATGCGGAAAACAATTTACATAAACAATTCAATGGCCTCAGGGGCACTTTTCATAAATACAATTTAATTCAGTCTGTTGACTTTATAACATGACCTAATCATTTGTACCTAATCATTTGTACAAAATTTCGAAAAACACAATTATTCTCAGACACTACTGCAGACGCGAACTGATTCCGACCTCTTATCTCGCTCATATGTGGTTGCTATACGCCCGTTGCCTAACGGGGTATTCTTCTGGGTCCTGAAAAATAATTGCAAATTTTGGGTGAGTTTTGCGAACTCAGTAAGGTAACCATCATCGATGGTTCACTCAATTCATGCAACTTATCAATTCATATAACATATATTTTCATTGTTGCATGTCTGATCACATTTCACAATTTCACTTGAGTACAGACAATTTGATACATTTAATACGATTAGACATTCATAACCAATTGATTTCACACAACACGCAAGCATAATACAATTGTTTCATAATCTACTTTCAGAAATACCACATGATTGGTACCACAGAAGCATAAGGCATTTTGCCTTTCACTCAATCCAAATGATTAAATCAAATACATATGAAACGCGTATGTGACACCTTTTTCCATTTATTACGGTGTTGTGACCGAGCGCCAGTACTATCCCAATATGGGCGCATTAATCGTTGAGCCTGAGGCTCTGAACTGTCCCAATATGAGCGCATTAATCGTTGAGTCCGAGGCTCTGAATCACTGTGGGGCTTGAGGCCTAAATATAAACGTTGAGCTTGTAGCTCTCGGTGGCTGCTCCGGTCACAACTATTATTATCTGATCATGCCTTGTATGCATGGAATGCATAGGTCAAAATGAAACCATATCAACATCACAATCATTCCCAATTATCACATTCAACCAATTAGTTCACAATTTTTCATATGAAAATCACACTCACATTTAATCACACTTAAAACACAGAGTTCCCAAATTCTCAGACAACAGCACTTCTATGTCATAATCTCCCAATGCCTCGGATACCTTCGGTCCGGAATCCAGTCATAAGCAAACGCACAAGCCCACCATTATTCTCCACAGTGTTATAATTGCAAAATAATAAACAAATAATAATTGAGAAACCATCTAGGTTACTCACCAATAGCTCCTGAAGCAAATGCCTGGAAGTATCGGCAACGTCTGTGGGGTGACGTTGCAAAAATGCCTCTAAATAGTCCAAAATATTCACCATTACCAAAGGTACACTCAGAAATATTTAATAATGCACATGTAGCAATTAAAATGTGTACAATGCATGTTCGTGACATTCCCGGCACTATTTCACAAATTCAAATCACAAAAATTTCCTCTAAAAATTAGAAACCCATAGACACTAAAATCACTCAATTCGGACCTCTAGAGGTCCAATTATAAATAAAACACGGATTGGAAAAATCATTACCCGGTCCCCTCACTTCGACCTAACCAATTTCCGTCAATTTTAGCTCTAAAAATTCCCAATTTTACAAATAAATGAAATTAAGTATTACACAAATCCGATGCCTCGAGAATCAGGTTAATCGGACGTCGGGAAAAAAAGTAATTGACAAACGAATTAAAAGGCATTGATAATTAACTAAAGGATAAATAATTAAATAAAATAAATAAATAAAAATGATTGGTCTCGCCCTCACGAGATGCGAGGTTTCGAATTTCATTTTCTTTTTTTTTTCAAAATTTCATTTTCCAAAATATGCAAAACCACTTATTGATTTTCCTTTCTTCCCCACTACACAATTTTACCACACACATCCAAAAATCACAAATTTGGTCTCGTTGGAAAGATCTTGAAAAATCCTACAAGTTTCATGAAGAGCTTGAAATTTAATAACACCTCTAAGGGTGTCAAAAATGCACTTAAAGATACTGCCTAGTCGCACATTTACTACAACAGTGCAGCACTTTTTAAAAACTCATAACTTTTCATCCCCTTAACCAAAAATTCCAAATTTTATATCAATCAAAAGAGAAAAACAAATTCTACAACGTTCATGAACAACTTAGAAGTCAATTATAGCTCTAACTAAATCAAATTTTCAAGCAAAGCTTCTGCCTACCCAAATTATTCCCAACAATAACCCAATCTTTTAAACTTCATAACTCCACATCCCCTTAGCGAAAAATTCCATACCATATAGAAATAAAAAGCTCAGACAATATACTACAATTCTCAAGAAGGACGTAGAACCAAATTCCATCTCTAATTAGGTCAAATCCTCCCATTAATGTGGCTGTCCAGTTAGGGTTTATGAAATCAGCATTTAACCTAAACCATAAAAAAATTTACAAATTTATATCTTACAATCCTTACTACCAAAATTCGCAAATAATACCTCATTAGAAAACTACAACATTCCTCTACAACTTTACAAAAGGTCACTTGAGCCAATTTCACCCTTAACAGTCCAAAATTAATATCAGAACACAAGAAGCACAAAACCTATGTATTTAGAGTCACTTGCACACAAAACACATTTTGAGCTGAATTACCACCTGAACTTTTACATACCATAACTTTCAATCTACACATAAAAAAAATTCATACTTAGTGGCGTTAGAAAGTTAACAAAAAAATCTTCAACTTTCATGAAGACCAAATTAGCAAATTCAATCCAAGTCAACTAAAACAAATTCATCAAAGTTTCAGGTCTTAAGGTTCAGATAACTGTTCCTACAGCACCTACAACTCACTTTCCATGCCAAATTTAAAACTCTCAAAGCCATAATTGGACAAAACTTCCTTCATATGAAATCTAGCCATATTTCGTAGGTTTAATTTAAGCCCAAGATCATCTCAATCGGACAATCATATCAAAAGTTATGAGAAAAAATCTGAAACCTACACAAAGTAACATTTTCCAGATTTCATATCCAACTCAACTTCTCCCATTCCAACACCAATCCTACATCAATAAGCATCCAATTTAGTCTCTAATTCAGCCACAAGTTCATCTACAAATTCACTTGAATAAATAATCCCAATTTTGCCCCACACAACACACAATCTTTTCCTTTTAATTTACCACTCATCTAACTTTATTCTAACATCAAAACCACTCCAAAACATTTCATTCACACTCTACACATATTGAACATCATTTAGTCTCACAAAAACATGACTTATGCCCATACAATCAAAACACAAACTTCATGAAATTAATGCACAATTAAACACAATAATTGCTTCTAACTACTAATTAAAGATCCAACAACTTAATTCTTACCTAAACAAACTTGAAATCTTCAATTTTGCCAAAGTTTCACAATTCTCCCAACCTTTCCTACCACTCACGACCATCATCCTTGAAGTTTAGGTTTGTAATTTTTTTTTACAACAAAAGAAGAGGAACAACATAGTATATGAGGGCTTGAGAAGGTGGAGAGGAGAAACACTTAATAAGAAGGAGAACACCAAAGAAGAAGAAGAGGAGAAAAAGCCACGAAGAAGAGAAGAAGAAAAATCTCACAAAACACTTTTCTCACTTTCCAACTTAGAAGAAGTGTCGTGGAAGTTGCAAAAAGTAAGATATTTTTATCACTTCATTATAAGACTAAGTAGGCAAGTGACATGTGTCACTTGCCACTTGTCCCGGTTTTCTGCATTCTACCGATCAATTTCCAAAAACAATGAATTTCTGCTCCAAATTTCAATGGCTCATATAAAAAATGCCTAAATTCATGTATCAAATTTTTTAGTGCCATTGGATAGTCTTTTTCGGTACCGAAAACCCAATCCTTCTGCCACTTGGCAATTTTTTCGGTCCGAAAAAGTATCCCGAAAAATTCCTGAAATTCTCTAAAAATGTAAAACACACATAAATCACTCCAATTCAATTTTTCAAACACAATTTTCACAAAAAAAAGATTGCATTTAGACACATGTCGGGAAATGTCATGAATGCATGTACAATCATGTGCACATACAAAAATTACAATTTATGTAAAAATAAAGGTCATCATATGCATGAATATGCCGAGACTAATTTACACACTCATAACTCGTCCCAAATTATTATTTTACTTTTCCCATCGGTGATGAGATGTTAAATATCTCATAAATCTTCTTTTTAACCAAATCTTATTTTTCTTTTACCAATAGACACATAACACGCATACCCATATCTCCATATCAAAATTCATACACAATAAGCACTTCAATATCTCAATTCTAGTAGTATCATCGGATCTCCTGTCTGGAAATCCCAGTATAAACAAACACATTTCTGTACCTATAACACTTCAATAATTCTCAATCAATAACCAGAATCGTCGGACCTCCTGTCCGGAATCCAAAACACAATCAATATACAATTTATATACAAGACCATAATTCACTATTCTATTCCATATACAATTCCAGTCATATATCATAATCATACACAAATTTATATTCCAAGGTCCATACGCAAATTCATAATTCACTTACATCATGAAATAAATGCTTACAAAAATATTAATTGCATTCCGCATTATATACAAACCAATACCAAAGGCCAAATTACTCAAAATACAAGATATGCAAAAATCGAACAAAAGTCTTGACTTTCTTTCATCCGATCTTCTACTCGAATACCTGGAGATGGGGATGAAAGGGGCGGGGGTGAGCTAAAAGATCGTGGATAACATGTTTATAAATCGAAAAATAATCAAAAATTTTTTGCAAAACATTTTCCATTTATAAACATTTCACAATAGAAAATCCATCAAAAGCTTATTTCTCACAATTTCTCAATTTCAAAGAATTCATAAGCAATTTCAAAAATATGAATGCATCACACTTAGAATCAAAACAAAAATACATAAACACATCAGAATGGTTTGGGCAGGTCCAAAATAGAACGTACTGCACATTTCCGCATAGCGGTCCTGTATAGCCGTAAACAGAACGTACTACACCTTCCCGCATAGCGGTCCCGTGTAACCGTGAACTTATGGGAGTCCGTAATGGAGCTTCAATGCCACTAGCGGGCAGGCGGGCGAAGCTTATAAAAAAAGAAGACAAGTGCACTTGACTCAACTTATGGGACCTAACCAAACCCACATAACACATTTCACACTTGAGAAATCGAATTGCCCGAAGGCACATTTCGAAAATCCAGTTTTCATATCATGCAAATTTTAATTCACAATTCCAACCAAAATTCGCACAACAGTTTTTTTCAAATCATTCATACACAATGTCATATATTTCACACAAATTCATATATCAAAATGCACAATCATTCTCAAACAAGGAATGAAAATATTTTCATAATTTATCACTTTATTCATAAATAATGAATTTCACAAATTTCTTAATTTATCAAATCATTTAAAACTTGTAATCATTTTCCAAAAACATTTGGAAACAAAAAAAAATTCGATACTTTTTTTCTTAATTTTTTGAAAACATTTACGTGGCTTATAATTCAAAATATAAACAAGGTGCCCACCTCAATTCCATGCTTGAAACTTGTCCGAAGCATCAATTTCTCCATTGCCTCACTTAAATTCCCTAATCCAAGAAAAAAATTCCTAATTAATAATCACCCAAATTCAACATCACATAAAGCATAATCACCAAAATTGAGCTTAGAAAACACAAACCCATTCCAATCTTAAGCCATATGAACCAAAACCTTTCACAAATTAACAACTCAAAATCTCAATCTTACCTTAATCTTCATCATTTTTAGAATTTTTTTTGGCTCATCATGGAGCTTTTATCATCCTCCACCTTTTTCTCTTTTGAATCAACGTGAAAATCCTTCTTGAAAGCCCATAAAAATCGAAACCCTAATTATTTTTCCTCTTTCTCCTTTCTCCCATCCGAAAGCCTTCTCCTCTTCTTTCTTTCTCTTCTTTTCTTTCTTCCTCTCTTTTAATTTCGTGCTTCCTTTCCCTTAAAAACGACAGCCCACTCCTCTTGTCTTTAATGAATGCTAAATGACCATTTTGCCCTTCCTTAAAAGCCTAGAAACTTAAAAGCTTAAGTAAACTTCCAATTTTGCCCTTCATGCCTTCTTTACACTTTTATTTCTAACACTTTAATTCATTTAATACAATCAATTTATCCCATATGCTCTTACTCAAATTAACATGCTAATTATTCACATTAACATGCTAATTTAGTCCTCAAAATCATAAATTAAAACAAAGTCTCAAAATTCATTAAATCATGCTTAACTTAGGATATTTTTGAAATCATCAAATTGAAGGAATTTTGTAAAACTTCCTTCTATAGAAATGTTTCTTATTCTCTCAATTTCATAACTTCACTAAAATCATTTAATTTGGTGCACTACACTAAAAGTTATACTCCAAACATTTCGAACTATCATTATGCTAAAACATTTTCCAGCGATTTAGTTCTATCCAAAAATTGACATTCTTAAAGAATAAATTGAAACTCAAATCCTTCATAACATTTATAGCCCTATTTCTCTAGTTTCGTACAAATCAAAAATCACCTCATTTGGATGACTATAGCAAATGTTATGGCCAAAATACTTCAAGATTTTACTAATCCAAGACTACATACCAAACCCATCTTCATGTCAGAAATTGAAAATCTTATGGGCTTAATTGAAATTTAATTCCTTCATATTACTTGTAGCCTCATGTTTTTATTTTATTTTGCAATAGGAATCAGATCAATCGGATATCCACATATCAAGAATTTCTCATAAGACTAAACCATGTTCATAAAATTATCTAACTCAATTTGATTAAAACAATCATCCTCCATTTATTCTAAAAAATCATAAATTTCCTATGTTGATGTAGATAATTGTCTTAGGAATCCAACGCTTCAAAAACTAAGTCAATCGGATGTCAGACGGAAAAGATATAAACAAAAGATTGAACAAGAGTCAGATTGGGAAGGAAATATCGCATAATCAGAAGGAGCAAAACGGCGTCGCACAGAGGGAGGGAAAAAGGCTTCGCATTGGGACGACGCACGCTAGCCCTCGCGAGGCGAGCTGGATGCTCGCCCTCGCGAGGGCGAGGTGATTCCGTTTCAATTTCTTTATATATATATATATATCCAAATTTTCCAAAAATCATATCTTTTGACTCAAGAGTCCAAAAATTACAAACTTGGTATCAAAAGAAAGCTGAAAGGAAGCTCTACAACTTCAATTAAGACATAGAAAACTAATCCCGTCTCTCAAGGGGTCAAATTTCTAATCAAAGTTACTGTCCCAATATCATGCCACCCTAATTAATAACTCAACTTTGAAAATTTCTATCTTTCCACTCCAAGGTCCAAACATATCATATTTTATATCAATGCAAAGATCGAAAGCAACCTACAACTTTCATGAAGGATAGAAAAATCAGTTTGGCCTCTAAGGGAGTTAAAAATCACTTCAAAGTTCTTGTCTACTAATGATCATGCCAAACTGTAACAGTAACTGGTAAAAATCATAACTTCCTATTCCATGATCCAAAAATTTCATAATTTACATCGATGTAAAGATCAGAACATAATCTAAAACTTTCATGAAGACTTTAAGAGCAAAAACAACCTCTATGTGGATCAAACTGTCAGTCAAAGTTACTGTTCAATTACTATCATCCTGAATAGTAACAGAATTTCTAAAATTTATAACTATTCATCCCCTTGTCCAAAAATTCTAAACTTTATATCAATTTAAAGATCAAAACAAAAACTTTGTTGAAGTGCTTAAAGGCAATTTCAACCTCTAACTAGGTCAATTTTTTAGTCAAAGTTTCTCCCAGATAATTGGTCATCCTATACCACATCCAAACTTCCAAATTTGATATTTTCCAATATCCACAACCAAAAATAACATATTATACATCAATGAAAATATCAAAACCTAAACTACAATCTTCAAGAAGACCCTTTTGTCAAATTCTAACTATAAGAGGGTCAAAAACTTAGTCATAGTTTCTGCCCATAATAAAAATTTTGATAGCATCTCCCCTAAATTTACCCTAGCCAAAATTTTCAATCTTCATCCTATTTCTCCAGCACCTGCACAACACTTCAATTATTGACATCCAAACACAATACACAATACCTCATCTTTTTGTCAAAGATATGCAAACACAAGGAAACCCAATTGTCTTTCATTTCATCAAATGCTCATAAATTCCTTTGTACTTTTCATTCATTACAAAGAATCATCCCATATTTCCTCATTTCATGTCAAATTTTAACTCACAATTCTAAGAAAAGTTCGGGGTCCAACAGAAAGAGTTTGTGGTTGAATGTAACCATTATTAAATCAAGTACATGCATTTTTTTTACAATTTTATGATATATCTCTTTAATTGAATATTTTTAGAAAATATGAATTAAGAATAAAATGGTTGAAATATATTTAAATTAAAAGTTTTGTATAATTTTGGGTTAATTGTAAAATAAAATCTAAATCAAATTTGTAGTATTTCCATAAAATTTTAGGAGTGACATTAAAATAACTCTAACTTCTAATTTGTAGTAAAAGTAGTCCGTTATTAAGTTCTCTATTAAACTTTATGATCTGACCAGCTATGTCAAATTAATTTTTCATCATGTACTGTCGAATATTGGAGTTGTGCTACATATGAAATTAGTTGTTTAAAAAATTAAAAATAAGTTAAAATTCTATAAACCCTAAAATTAATATAACCTTAAAGTTAGAAAAACTAAGTTTTAATCCTTCTGTCCTTCATTGTCTCCACCAACATATATTTTGTTTCAATATCTCCACTGGCATGCTGGTCACTACTCCACTAGTTTTCTCGCTTTGCTCCTTTGCTTGCCTTAGTTTGCTTCATTTTGGATTCTGCCATTTGCCGCCCTACTCCTTCACTGTCTTTGCCAGTATGTATCTAACAATTGAGGTTTTATTTTACTTTATTGCTTGTGCCATGTTTTGGGTTCTTGTTCAGATGTATATTGGTGGAAGAGATATGTATCAATTGAAGTATGCTATTATGTATCCTAGTGTCTTAATGATGCATTCCTCTACTATGTTACTTGTTGACTAGGAAGGCATGCATTTTCTATTTCATATAGCTTAGTTCTTGCAACGAGTAACGAGGTTGGTTTTTGGTAGTAGAAAAACTGAGAAGTAAACTAGTCGTAGGAAAAGTTATATTTAAGTATTTTCATTTGCATTAAAGTTTCTTTGAAGCAAGTTAACATTAAATACTTTGTTCATCATTGTCATTGCTCTAGTACTTTACTCCCCAACATGTAACCTTCGAGTAGACTACGTTATGATGTTCATTAGTTCTCAGGTCAAGATCCTTATAAAATTTTAAGTAGTTATGATATTTTTGTTACTATTTTAATTTTTTAAGTGAAATAAAAAGATAGCATAATAGGTGTAAGAGATTTAATTTGGTTAACTCAAATTTTAATAATTTGAATTTAAAACACTTTTTATATTATTGATAAAAAAGAAGTATCCAATAATCTGCTCTAGGTAAAGCCTAATGGCTCCTTATTTCTAGCCTATAAATTTTATTGGTAAAGGTAGGTACAAAGTCAAAGAACTTAGGAAAGAGATTGTTTAATTTTTTCTTTAATTCTTGATTTAAGATATGCCACCTTATAACAAGATCAAATCACCAAGAGTTGAGCTAGAACTTAACACACACACACACACACACACACACACACACACACACACACACACACACACACACACACACACACACGTACACGTTACCTTAATAAGAAACAACTAAACCAACAATACATTGATGTTGTTATAGAAATATTTTCATTACATGCGGCAGTAGTTTCTTTGGTCTTACCAACTTATTAGAGTATTCCGAACATTGATGTGATGCTTGAAAGAGTTAAGCTTACACCATAATAAGGACATATTTTTTGATGCTTTACTGCGTGTAAGAATTAAACAATTACAATGTTGAAATCTATTATGAGTATGCTTATGATAATTCTATGACAAACGGTGAAGAAATTGACTTTAATATCAGTAATAAAGAGGGGTTATTCCAAGTTCAGGAGGAAATAGATGATGAAGATTTCATTATTATAGAGATGAGTGAATTTGAAAATGATATAGGTGATGGAGAAATTTATTCAACTGATGATGAATAATATGTTATTGCAAGAGAAAATGAGAAGAAATATGGGAAGAAGGTATATAGTGGGATTGAATGTGATGATGTTATGGATAGGGTTGAAAATAGTGGGAAATGTAGTAATGAAGAGCAAACTTAATTAAAAATTTCATAAAGAGAACCAAGGAGTTCACATAGTTAATGTAGTGAATATGAGGTTAGTGTTGCTTGAACTTAACCACCAATTTGTAGTGATGATGGTGGATGTAAGGGATTTTAGTTTGAAATTGGCATAAAGTTTAAGGATGAGGTTCATTTTAGGGTACTGATATGAAATAATGCAATTACAAATATATGTGATGTTTCAATGGCGAGATCTTATTAGAATGGAGGCCATTTGTGAGCCATACAGTCCCTTTAAGGTTATGCTAGTTAAATTGGAAATGAAAAACACTATATATTGAAGATATTAGAAAATAAGTATAGTTTTAAGAAAATGTAAAGACACATGCAAGATAGTAAGAAGTGGGTATCAAAAGAATTCTTATCCATGTTTAGGAGGAATCCGAATTAACCAATTAGAGAGATGATAGATGATCTTTAGAGAAAGTGTGCATTTTAAGTGACTAAATTTTAATGTTATAGGGCTAAATGGAAAGCTATTATGATGTTATGGAGATTCATGGAATTATACAAAATTATGGTCTTATATATAACAATTGCGATGGATTGAAAAAGAAGAACAATTTATTATCCAAATTGAACTTGGTAAAAAGTATACATAGCCAATGTTTAAAAGGTTTTACGTGGGATTTGTTGCATTAAAGTGTGGATTTCTTAGTGGTTATAGGAAAATAATTGGTTTAGATGGACGTTCTTTTGAAAATATTTCTTAGAGGTGCTTTGTTAGCTGCAGTTAGGTGTGATGGAAATCATATATATTAGGTTGTGGTTAAGGGAGAGAATTACCAATCTTGACATTGATTTTCAATTCTTATTAGTGAATATCTAAACATAAATGGGAATTCATGAACTTTTGCAAGAGATCAACAAAAGGTGAACATTTAAATACTTGTACTATTTATTCCTTTATGTGTTTTGAATTATTATACTTATATTATTTCTATATTTGTGTGTAAGGTTTAGAGGATGCATTGAAGAATCTCTTACTAGAAGTTGAGCATAAGAAATATACCTGACATGTCTATGCAAATTGGTCTAAATTGTATAAAGGTCACATATATATAAGTTTATTTTTGCTGGCATGCACAATGGAAATGGAAATTGATAAAATAATGAAGTAGTTAAAGAATATTTCAAAGAAACACATACAATGATTTCAAAATGAGGAATCTTGAGACTTATGTAATATCATTTTTTAGCACAAGACCAAAATATGAAATTGTTCACAACAATATATTAGATACATTTAATGGATTTATCTGTAAAGCCCAATAAAAAAATTTGTTCACATGCTAGAGGATAATCGAGTTATATTAATGATCCAAATTCATGAGAAAAGGGATATGATGAAAAAAATCCACCGATGATATAAGTATAAGGGTAAGGAAGAAGATACAGACTAGACAATGGGAAGTAAGGCACTATATCACCAAGACAAACAAAAGTCTGAATTTCAAAGTAACACATTTTGTAAATAAGTTCATTGCTGATTTACAAGGAAGAACATGCCACCGTAGATTTTAAGATTCAATAGGGATTCCAAGTAAGGATGAATTTGCTAGTACATCGTTTAACAAGAAGGAAATTGATGGGTATATGAGTCGCTAACACAAGCATGAATTTAATTTAAAGAGTTATCATTATACCATAGAACCCAATAATGGTCCAAAATTTTCACCAAATAATGAAACTTAAAGCCCACATTACCTTATTTGGTCAAAAGATTCTTGGAATGCCTAAAAAGCCTAGGAGAAGGGAGAAGGATAAAGAACCTGACGTGTTGGACCCCGAACTTTTCTTGAAATTTTGAAGTATAAATTGACATAAAATGAGGAATTTGTGGTGAAATATTCATGTGCAAAGAAAAAGAAAATTCAAGAGTGTGAATTGTTATATGTGATTAAGATAGGTAAATTTTGCAAGTTGATGATGAGAGAGTATATGTGTGTATACTTTTGTTATTGATGTTTATGTTTGATTATGGACTAAAATGGTGTTCTAAGTTTAAATGGAATTGATAGTGAATGATTTGTTTTAAATGGAATTGAAAAGCAAGAAATGAATAGTAAAAGTGTTAGATTTTGGAGAATTGAAAATCTGAAATTTTGAGGATGAATAGTAGCAGAAAGTGGTAACTTTGATATGAAACTTTGTGGATTTTTCTGGCTTGATCTAGGCAGATTTTGATCAAATGATCTTCATGAAAATTGTAGCTTCTATTGAAAGCTTTCTATCTCTATGAAGTATGACATTTTTCGATATCGGGATTGAAAGTTATGATCTTTCGAAGTTAAGGTTATTTAGCTTTGTTTTTAAAAATGCTATTAAGGGTAAGTTTGTGTGTACTGTGTTTTGAGGCACATTTTGTACTGATGTGGCTTGAATTGGATCAAGTATCCTTATTGAAAGTTGTAGAGAAATTGCATAGCTTTTCAATGATGTATAATATGTTATTTTTGATTGTGGAAATTGAAAGATGTGAAATTGTGAAGATTGGATGTGATATAGGATGACAAATTTCTGGGCAGAAGTTTTGATTGAAAATTGACCTAGTTAGAGGTTGATATTGCCTTTAAGTTCTTCATGAAAGTTTTAGATTATGTTTTTATCTTTCCACTGATGTAAAGTATGGAATTTTTGGACCATGGAATAGGAGGTTATGACTTTTAGAAGTTTATGTTACTATTTGGCATGATCATTATTGGGCATAAACTTTGAGTGGCTTTTTGACTCCCTTAGGGGCCAAATTGATTTTTATGTCCTTTATGAAAGTTGTAGGTTGCATTGTCATCTTTTCATTGATATAAAGTATGACATTTTTGTACCTTGCAGTTGAAAGATAGAAATTTTAGAAGTTGAGTTACTGTTTTGGGATGACAAGTATGGGACAGTAACTTTGAATGTAAAATTTTATCACTTTGGAGGCTAAATTGATTTCTAAGTTCTTCTTGGAAGTTGTAGAGCTTCCTTTCAGTTTTCTTTTGATACTAAGTTTGTGAATTCTGGACTTCTGTGTAAAAAGTTATGAATTCTTGAAAGTCAGGTATACGTTTTAGAGTGACCATTTTTGGCTGACCGGTCCGACCCTTTGTTTTGGCAGACCGATCCGATCCTTTGTTTTGGCCGACCGATCCGATCGTTTGTTTTGGCCGATCGATCCGATCCTCCGACCGTTTATTTTGGCCGAACGATCTGATCTTTTATTTTGGCCAACCGATCCGACCGTTTGTTTTGGCCGACCGATCTGACCTTTTGTTTTGACCGACTGATCTGACCCTTTATTTTGGCCGACCGATCCGATCCTTTGTTTTGTCCAACCGTTTGTTTTGGCCGACCGATCTGACCTTTTGTTTTGACCGACCGATCCGACCTTTTATTTTGGCCGATCGATCCGATCCTTTGTTTTGGCCGACCAATTTGATCGTTTATTTTGGCCGACCGATCCGACCCTTTGTTTTGCCTGACCTAATCCGACCATCTCTCACTCTTTTGCTTATATCTTTTCCGTCCGAAATCTGATTGACTTGATTTTTGAAGCGTTGGATTCCTAAGACATCCCTCTACCTATTTGATTAAATTGAAATAAAGTGTTAAGAATGCATGAGGGGCAAAATTGGAAGAACACTTAAGGTTTTAAGTTTCAAAGCTTATAAGGAAGGGCAAATGGGTCTTTTCTCATTCATTAATGGCACTTTTGGAAATAAGAAGAGTGAGTCTTCGTATGAAAGGAAGCAATGCACGAAATTGTTAAGTTAGAAAGAAAAGATAGAAGAAAGAAGAAAGAAGAGAGGAGTGAGAGCTTCGGATGGAGAAAGGAAAAAATGGAAAAGAGAAGCTAGGTTACGATTTTTGTTGGGTTTCAATAGTGATTTGAAGTAGATTTCAAGAAGGAAAAAGGTGGAAGAAGATGAGAGATCCCATATGAACTAAGAAATTTCGAATTTGGTGAAGGATCAAGGTAAGGGTGAATTTTGATCTTTAAATTTTTAAAGAGATTTTGGTTTAGATAGCTTGAAAATGTTATGGGTTTTAGTTTTCTAAGATTAATTTTGGTGATTATGCATTATGTGATGTTTAATTTTGGATGATTATGAATTAGGGATTTTTGTCTTGGATGGGGGAAATTAAGAGAAGAAATGGAGAAAGAGAAGCTTTGGACAAGAAATTAAGCATGGAAATGAGGTGGGTACCATGTTTATGTTTTGATTATAAGCCAATTATGTGTTTTCGAAAAATCAAGAAGGAAAGTATTTTTGAATTTTATTTTTTCCGAATGATTTTGAAAAATTGTTACAAAGGTTAAAGTTATTATTTTAAATGATTTGAGAAATTGATAAAATTTCTGAAATTCATTGTTTTCACATGATTTAAATGAATTGATTATATTGCTAAAAATTGTTGCATTCTTTGTATTTGAGTGATTGAAAAATTGTTATGAGAATGTTCGGTTGAAATTGTGAATTCATTGTGTTTGAATGATTTGATGAGTGCTGTAATTGTTGCATTCTTTGAATGATTGCGAATATGATATGTGAATTGGATTGGCTTTGTGAAATTGTGAATGTCAATGTGTCTGATATGACATGATTATGAAAAATTAAGTTTTCGAAATATGCCTTCGGGCAGTCCGATTTTCAAGTATGTATTATCTGTTATGTGAGTTTGGTTGGGTCCCTTAAGAGTCAAGTGCACTTGTCTGTTTATAGGCTTCGCCCGCCTGCCTGCTAGTGACATTGGAGCTCCGTAACAAAATCTCATAAGTTCACGGCTACACTGGACCGCTATGCAGGAAAGCATAGTACGTTCTGTTTACGGCTACACAGGACAGCTATGCGGGAATGTGTAGTACGTTCTATTTCTGGACCGACCCAAACCATTCTGATGTGCTTATGTGCTTTTGTTTTGTTTCTAAGTGTGATGCATCCATGTTTTTGAAATTGCTCATGAATTATTTGATAAATTGAGAATTTTTGAGAAATAAGAATTTGATGATTTTTCTACTGTGAAATTTCTATAAACTGGCAATAAGTTTTGAAAAATAATTTTTGCTTATTTTTCGGTTATAAACATGTTATCCACGAGATGTAAAACTCACCCCCCTTTGATCCCCATCTCCAGGTATCAAAAAGGAGATCAGATAAAAGAAAGTCAAGACGTTTGTTCGATTATGTTTATGATTGTATTTTTAAGTTAGATTTTTTAAAAAATGAGAGCTTAGGCTTATGTTTTGTATTTTTGGAGATTTTTGTATCTTTGCTTTTTGGTTTATAATTGATGTTGTTTGGTGGCTTAAAAATGCCATTAAAGTTTGTAAGGCATTTATTTTGGCATGTAAATGAATTATGGATTTGCGTATGGAATTGGGATTTAAATTTGTGTATGGATATGGTATGTGAATTGTATATGAATGTGTTTGTTTGTGCTGGGGTTCCGGACAGGAGGTCTGATGATGGTAATGATTGTGTTGATGGTTTTGGAATATAGAAGTGCATATTGTGTATGGCTTGATTGTGTATAGCAATGTGTGAGATGTTTAAAGAAAAATAAGAATTGGTTAAAAGATAAATTATGAGATATGTATGAATGTGAAAAATCAAATGAATTGAGGATTGAGGCATTGATGAATTTCAAGTGGGAATGATTTTCAATTGGATATTGAAGTCCATTTTGGAAATTGAAATTGCTTTGAATGTTATGTATAAAATGAAGAAAAAAAATTATGCTGAATCGAATTGGTTTAGATCAAGTGTCTTTATGGTTTCCAACGCGACGTTTCTTTAAAGTACACGTTTTCGGATTTCAGAAATTTGACTTTCAGTTTGATTGAACCGTTTGGTTTTCTTTGATTCCGAGCCATTCGATTTGCTTTCGATTCCTTCGCTTTTGATCCGATGTGATTTCGTTGGTTTTTGCCCACTTTGACTTTCGCATTTGTTTCCGTCCATCCTTTAGTTTCTGCACGCGTTATAAGTGTTATGGTTTAGTTTAAGCGGTTGGGTTTCGGTTCCAACATGACGTGCATTGAGTACATAAAAAAAATAAATCCTAACTCTATACAACTAAACTTGTAGTAGTAGTTCAAGTTGCCCTTCTACAGTTGTTATGTTGCAAGATGCCAAGAGTGAGTTGAGATAAGCTTAGGAGACCTATTATCTAACTTATAGTTAAGAGTTGAAAGCTGCTAAAATTAGAAAGTTAAAGATATACAACATGGCTCTTCATGAGCATAACTCTTTACTCATATAAAAGGCTAAAATCATTTGGTTGAAGGAGGTGACTCCAACACTAAATATTTTTATAATTTTGTTCTAGCAAGAAGAAACTTCAACAAATAAGCTATTTACTAGATGAAAATTATCACATGGTGGTTGAAAAATCCTTAATTAAAGTTGTGGTGCTCAATTTTTTTGAAAATATGCTAGGATCTAGACCCTCAAGTTTGTCTAATTTATAAGAGCTAGTGGAGTTAATTGGTCCCCTAGCGCTCTACCTCAGGATTCTCTACTAAATCTACAACAACCAACAACTCAACAAGAAATCAAAAGTTCGTTCTTCAATCTTAATTTTAGAAAGGCTTTTAGTCTTAAAGGGTATAATGCCCATTTCTTTCAAAGTTCCTGGGATATCACTGGTAAGCTACTGGTAGAAACTGTCTTGGAATTCATGAGTTTTAGAAAATTGTTGAAGCACATCAATGCAACTTATATATGGTTCATCCCTAAAGTGCCTAATGTCAATTGCCTTAATGATTATGAGGTATTTTATGTTGTAATATTGTTTATAAAGTGATCTCTAAACTACTACCCAACAACTTAAAGGAGTCACTGAAACACCTTATTCATTTTTCCCAAGGAGCTTTTATTCCTGATAGATCTATCACTAATAATATCCTTATGGTTTAGGAGATGATGAGGGACTATAATAATAGTATAACCATTAAAAGTTGTGCCATTAAAATGGATTTCTCCAAATTAGTTATTAGTTTTCAATGAAATTTCATTTTAGATAATCTAAAGTGGTTTGGTTTTCATAATCTCTTCATCATTTGACTCAATGCATGTCTTTGAACTCCCTTTTATAGCATCCTCATCAATACATCATTAAGCAAACAATTTAAAGGAGCTAATGGTATAAGGGAGGGAAATACTCTCTCTCCATATCCGTTTTCCATATCTATGGAGATTCTCAATAGGATAATCAGGTTAAACATTTTAAGATCCCTTAACTTCAACTTCCACCATAAATGCAAAGAGATTCTCCTAACTCATCTAAGCTTTACAAATGACCTTATGATGTTCTACAATGTTGATCAACCTTCTATCTCCACTTGGCATTATTCTCTTCAATATTTTTGTATAATATCTAGATTATGTGTCAATTGACTTAAGAGAAAAGTCTATTTTTCTTTAAACATCTCTAACACTGAAAATCTTCAACAAATTATTAGTTTGAATGTTCACAACTTGCTTTTCAAATACCTTTGTGTTCTTACCTCTAAGAAGCTAAGATTTTAAGACTGTTTATTAATTTTAGAGAAATATAAGAGAAAGATAAATGTTTGGTAGAATAGAGCTCTCTTATAAGCCAGAAGAGTCTTGCTCATTTTTCAATACTAAATAATTGACACATGTATTAAAGTACTCACCATTTTATATGTAAGAAAATAAAAAAGGGAATAGAAAAATCCATCAAGAATTTTCTCTGGTCTAAAAAGGTTGATAATCTCAAGGAAATAAAATCAACGGGGGAAATTATGCTAGAGAAAACAGGAAGGTAGGCTATGATTTATGTCTACTCATATGATTCAGAGTATCAAGGTGTTTAAGAGAATTTGGAGGCTCTTTAATGATAAGGAGGTTCTTTTTCACAAATGGATACATCAGTTTACCTAAAGGAATCCAATTTGTGGAAAATAAATGAAAAGAAAGAACATTCCTAGCCTTTCATACAAATTCTTAGAAAAAGACAGGTTGATTATTTATTCATCAGAATTCAACTTGGTAATGGTGAAAAAACTTAGTTTTGATTTGACAATTAGACCAACCTAAATCCTTTAATCTTAAGAGGAGATATCTCTATACTCATAACTAAAATTCCAATCCAAGCTTAAATCAAGAAGGTCATAAATCAAAAATCATAACTAGTAACTGACAAGGGTGCTAAACGATTATGGAACTACCTTCTCAATTACTTTCCTAACCCTACAATGATTGATAAACCTATATGTTTGATTAACAGAAAAGGAGAGTTTTTTAACTCCTCCTTTCTAAAAGCCCTCAGACCTCACATTCCTTACATTGCTCGGTATAACATTGTATGGAAAGGCTCTTTAATTCCTAAAGCTTCCTTTATCACTTAGTTAACTGCTTGAGGAAGACTAAAAATTGAGGACAAACTTAAGTGATCCAGTGATCTGCTTTGTACATTATGTTGCCTTAAAGTTGAAAATATAAATAATCTTTTCTTTCCACACAATTACACAACTACTATTTGTGTTAGAATGTAACATAATATGAATTTCTTTTGTCCAGTTGTTGATTGGGATAGCATATTTTTATGGGTTGAGAATCACTTCAAAAAATTAGGGAAAGACAAAAAATGCCTAAGCCTAAGCCTAAACTACTTAGTATGCAATATGAATGAAAAGGAATCAAAGATTTTCAATAATTATAAGATAGAAAAACATGCTTTAGTTCATAAGATATAGTGTTGGACTAGAGAAATCATTGCTGCTCACTAAGTCACTACAAGCATGAGCCACTCACTTAGAAGAAGATGGAATGTAAAAAAAGTTTACTTTATGATTTATAGCAATGCTAATGGATAATAGGTTATAAAGATTAATTTGTTTTTATACAACTAGTATGGCATAACATGTAATAGCTCTTTTTTGTTACCTTTCAAGTCTTACCAATGAATTCTTTTAAATTAAAAAAAAAATAGTAGTAGTGTTAAGAAATGATCATATCAATAAAGAATGTATGTTTAACTTTTGTAATGAAGCAATAGGTAGGAATAAGAAGGGGTTTGGTTGAATTCAATTAAAAAAATAAAATAAAACTAAACTATCACAGACAAATTAAATCAAACAATACAAAATTAATTTTGAATCCAATTCCTGAATTAATCTCGACCTTTACAAGAATGTGCACAATCAATCGTCATATTATTCTCATAAATATCTTTGAAACTATTAACTGGATTAACAACAAATTATGTTAATTTTAATTTTCCCTAAAGTTGTATGTAATTAAAATAAGCCTTTTAATTAAGACTAGCTATTAAACAACCTAGTATAAGCTCTCTAATTTTAATGTGAGAACCGCATTATAGAATAAGAAAACATGTTAATTTAGGCAACAACCATATAAGTTCAGGTCCTTTAACTTATGCTATATTATCCCTAATGATGCACCACCGTTAGCTTACTACAAGTGATTCAGAGTTACAACGATTACATATTGCAATATAGATTCTCGCAATGAATATATACATAAATAATCTAGTAGGCTTTCCTAAATCATTCATACATAAATCCAAAACATTAAACATATAATAATATAGTCAATCCTAAAAGAGAGTTAAGAATAACGTCACTAGCTTAATCAATTCCCAAACGTATTCATCAGCCTCGATATTCCATCTGAACTAGAAAGATGAAGTTTAGCTCCTGATAAATCTTAAAAGGAAAAGGAATATGCCTTATTTTAAGTCTTTAATATCTTCATACCCTTTTTAGCCTTTTAAATGCCCTTGTATAGTATAAAATTAGAGTTGGGTGGTTTTACATTGGTCAATTACATAGGCATCAGTTGACTATATATATTAATTTAACAGAAATTACGAAGTTACATAGTCCCAAAGAGATTCATGAAACTTACAAGACCATATAGGTCCCCACACTGGTCTGTAAGTTTCAGGGTTGCTTAAAACAATATCTTCGAGTTTTTACATATTCCCATATATGATTGTATAAGTCACAATAACTCCATTTCTTCCATTATTTGTCTTATCTTTCACCTTAATTCATCTCCTTCTTGCTTCCCAAAGGTAAATAAGATCAAAAATTGATAGAACAACTCCAATGATGCAGATATATCTCATTTTGGTTGTTGTTCCTACAATTTGTACCTATGGCAAAATATGAATCAAAATAAGTATCTTATGAGCAATATAACATTAATCACTAAGCATTAGGTAGTAAGTATATCAATAATGAAGCACTTATCAAGTTCCACCACACTTAGCTTTTGACCTTTCTTAAGAAAAACTAAAAATCAAAATTAAAAGCTAAATGTGATACATATCATAGTAAATTTATAGGTAATAAATTTATGTGTAAAAGCTTGATATGTCTCTCTCTGTGTGTGTGTATGTTATTAATGAATTTCAATTAAAAACAATGTATGAGTAAAAGCAGTATAATATGTGTTATATAAACAACTAATCCTTACAATCGCACAAGTATTTGTTTAAACTGTGTTGAACTTAGTTTAGCAAAGTTAAGCAACTAATAACATTCACATGGTACATGCTCTTATCAAATTCCACTGAGATCTTTTTATAGCCATATTTTCACTTTTATGCAGATATAGCTCTCTCATGATGCTCTCGAAAATACTCTCATATATGTCTATGCATGGCGTTTCATGTAGCACTGACTAGATTCAATGGGTATGACTCTTTCTCTTCATCTTCTTCTTGTTCATTGCATACTTTTTTGATTTTCTTCCTCCTCTTTAGCTATTATCTCTTCAAGCAACAGTATTTTAGTCCCACCAGCTATTACACCTTTTCCCACCATCCATTCTTTCCATTTTTTCACCATCACCTTTTCAACCTTTCATACTTATCAAGGATGTCTTTCCACTTCTAGTTTTGACTATAGAGACTGTAGTCTTTACGTGACCCTAGGAAGCACGATTTCCTAACTCTACCCTCTTACATCCTTCTTGAACCTCAAACTAACCCTGAACCACCAGACACCATTACCATCAAACCTCTATTAGTGTTGAACCTCTAGAAGAGTTGGAAGCAAGTTTTTAAAGATCACAAAGATTCTAACCTTAACTTCAACCCTCCCAAGGAAATAGATGGGAAGCTCATTGTCTATCCAGAACTTGATATAGTAGAGGAGGGGGGACGAAGTTAGAAGCAACACAAGTTGGTTTCTTCTTTGATAAATATCCCCCTTGTTGGACCCTAAATTTTTATTATTTTTATTAGTTTATTTGTTTAATTATTTCTAGAAATGGGTCATTAAATTTAGTAAGCATAAATAGAGATTATAATTTGATGGAAAGATTAGAATTTACTTAGAATTAATATGGTGTTGAAGAAGATTAAAGGAGTTAGAGACATAAAAGAAAAAGAAGGGGCAAAATGGGAAGGACAAGGTAAATGAATTATAAAATGGGGAAAGACTATTTAAATTGGCTTGAATTAGAAGAAAAAGAGGAGCAACATCGTGGGTATGAGAAGAAAAGAAGAAGAAGAGAAACGAAAGAAGCTAGGGTTTGGGAGATCTTGAAGAGTTTGAAGAAATTGAAGCTTCAACAAGTAGTGTTTTAAATTTCATGGGTTTGTTTTAATGAAATTCAATGTGTGTAGGAAGTTGTTGATGGATGGTATATGAAAATGTTATAATCTTTTAGGGTTAATGATCAACGATAGATCATGATGTAATTGTCAATAATTTTGGGTTGAAATGAAGTTGAAAATGAAGTAGAAAGGATGATTTTTGTATAAGATGTGTTAGGTGTAAGATGTTGGAGGTGATAAATCTAGAAAATGGGACGAAAGGGTTGAAAATTCGTAAGTTTCTGTGGAAGTTTGCCACGACGACCTCAAATTTTCTACACCAAACATGCTTTGGTATTTTAAGTATAACTTTTTCTATAGTTATCCAAATGAAGTGATTTTTGATTTGGAGTAAATAGAGATATATAGCTACAAGGTTTCTAAAGAAATCAAGTTTAAATTCAATCTCTAAGGATTCCAAGTTTTGTAAGGAAATTGAGCATGGAATATTGTTTCAGTATAAGAACAGCCCAAAATGTTTGGAGTATAAAATTCAAATTATTGAACCAAATTAAATGATTTGACATCATTAAAAACTTAAAACAATGAGGAACATTTTTATAGAAGGAAGTGTTACCAAATTTCTTCATTTACATAATCAAAATGATCATGAAAAATTGACCCGAAAGTATAGTTTTGAAAGGGTTATAGTTTAACTTTAGCATTTTTGATTATTGAAGCCCTATTAATTTCCTTTAAATGTTGTTTGAATGAGAACTTGGTTAGCTATAAAAAACCAAACAAGCCTTATCCAAGAGCAAGAGGAAAGACAACATTGAACTTGGATTGTCATGCAAAATTAGGTGGGTAATATATTTATAGTTGTTGTGTAATATGGGCAAATTGTCTTGCTTGTATGTTGTGTGTTAAATTGCTTGTTTTGAATTATGGAAATTTTTGAAATGCATTGTGATAGTGATCATGTTATACCTTGAAAAATGTCATGGCATTTTATATAAATGAAAAGAGGAAAAAGCATGAAGAGCATAAAAAGTATGAATGTGTGTGAAATGAGTTAAGCATTGAAATTTGATTGTGTTAGGCCAAGAGAGGAACGCTTCGTTTGTCATGTGCACGTTGACCTATAGCCTTCTCCCCGCTGTTCGCTTGAGGCCACAAGATCCTGAGAAATTGGATTCGTTTTGTTTATGGGATAAACTCTGTTTTATATATTTCGTTTCATAAAACTCTCGAGCCATTTGTTGTGCATTTCATCATTGATTTGTTAAGCAGGATGCATAATTGAGTGTTATGTTGTGAAGAATAATTACATGATATGTTCTAGATAAAGACACCTTGATAACTATGAGCTGTGAGTTTGAATTGTTAAGTAATGAATTGCTAGATATATATGTACATATGCTTGAATGTGTGGCTCATTACTGGTGGCTATAAATATATTAGCTACTGAGTTATGCAGCTCACCCTACTATTCACTCCTCAGGTGTAGAATGTGAAGGTTAGCAATCCTTGCAAGGCACTGAAAACTCCAAGATAATAAATGCTGTCATACTAAGTTAGTGACTACTTTTGGATAGCTTTATAGGCATATCATCATTGAGCATCCTTTGTATTTTGTTTAAACTTTGATATGTATGATGATATGTAAGTGGAGCTTGTATGAAATCTTTTGGATTTATTAACGAAATGAAGAACTAAAGCTTCTTGTGAGTATGTTTAGATTTATCTTGTGGTTAAGTTTGGATGGTTAGAATTGAGTGTATGTATGCTTAGAAAATTTGTATTGGTTGTTAAATGTTGTGACTTCGCTGCAGCAAGGCCTAACTCTCGTTGTGGCGAAACTCTTCCGAAGGGTTCTCTTGTTGAACCTTGGAGGATAGCCACAGTGAATTTTTCCCGAAGGGTCCACGAAGATAACTCCATGGGTTAGCTGTGATGAACCTATATTTCGCGAACTTTCCTTTGCCGCCATGTTGAGATTTCTTATGAATGCAATGCATTTCACTTTTTGTTTGCACCGCCCTCACACGACTGTCCCAAATGGTTGCCTATAAATTCATCACAAGACTTGGGTCAAATATCTTTTGGTATCAGAAACGATACTTGGGCTCCGAAAACAGGTCCCAACACCCCTTTTCCAAGCATCCAAAAATGGGCTTACTGAATAATAAAGGTCCAACAGATGTCTTGCTAATATAGGAAAATCTCATTTTATTCACCTTTAATAAAACATCTCAAGCTCAAAAAATCTTAGAAGAAGGTCCTTGACATGTTAGGAATCAACCATTATTTTTATAGAATTGGAAGCCGAGCCTCAAGCTTGAATCTATCAAGCTTGAAAACATTCCCCTATGGATTAATTTCCATAATGTCCTCTTAGAATATTGAACCACACAAGGGTTGAGCCCTTGTTAGCTTGATTGGAACACCTCTATGCTTGGATGAAAATACAACTAAGAAGAAGAGAGTGGGTTATGCTCATATATGTGTTAGTGTGACACTGATGAAGGACCTTCTATATCAAAAAGGTTTTATAAGAATAGGTGAAGGAAGCCACTTTTGGGAGGATAACGTTGTAATTTCTTACCAATGGAAACTACTTCCAAAACATCAAGGGAAAATTTGGAAAGCTACAGGGAAAAAATTCAAAACATGTAGTCACCTTGAGCTTATAAGGGAGGAGTTAACTGAGAAAGAAGTGGTTAACGCTACCATCATAAGCAATGGAAATGCTAAAAACAAGTGTAGAGAGCCCTATTAGCAAAAGAGTTGGTTAATTTTGATATTGCAGTCCCTATTAATAATTTACTATCCCCAAGATACATAGATATTTAACTATATTTTACCACCCATATTTGATATATTTTGCTTGATATTTTATACTTTTATCATATATTTAGTCCTTAATTTTCTTCAAATGTGTTTACAGGTGATAATTGCCTTTATGGACTTAAACGAAAAGGAGCGTAAAATAAAAAAAACAATAATATGGAAGGAGTGCACGATCATGCACTTTTGCACACCTTTGCATTTTCACAATACTCGACAGATTCTGATTATACACATTCCTGTGCATGGCCATGCATAACCTAAAAACCTAGATTTTCTTATAAAAGTTATGTTTCAAAGGCAAATTGAAGAAGGAGACTTTGGGAGGTGATTTCAAGAAATGGAGAACATCCAAAAGGGACAATTTTTCCAAAAGAGTGGGAAACATAAAGATTTCATCAAAAGATCTATCAGAATTCACAATCAGGCCTTTACATTGCAAGAACATTTCATAGAAGATAATCAGGGACATTTAGAATTAAGAATTGTTTTCATTTCTTTTTCTTTCATTGTATGTTTGGTTTCATATTCAATCATGTGTAACTAAACGTCCAATCAGTATTTAGGTTAGATGAACCTTAAGTTAATAATTTGATATAATTTGATTCCTTTATTAATACAATTGGTTCAATTGATTATTATAATATTATTATGTTTTTTTATTAATAATCTAATTTCATATGTATAGATTGAGAAATTCTAGTGTGAATAGATCTATCGTAATTAGAAGGAGTTGATTGCAACCTCAGAGATAGGATGACATAAATCCTCTTGATTAGGGTCAAACCTAATAGAGGAACTCATAAATCGGTAATGCAATCTTATAAGATTTAACTTGATTAGTTCAATTAAAGAACTTAGGATTAGTTGTTAGTAGACTTAAGCTCAACTTTTAGCATACTATAGGAGTCTCCACAGTCCAATACATCAACCAAATAATTGCATGATAAAAGATCAATCATTTAAGGTTTTAAGGGGATTCGAACCAAGATACTAATTTTAGTTTTATGGGAGAATTCCACTGTCTTTGTGTTTATTATTGTTTCCTATTTTATTTTATTAGTTTTAGTTTTTATTTTTTATTAAAAATCTAAAAATATCATTTTGTTAGATAATAGGGTAAAGGTAATTACTAGTATTGATAGTCTTTGTGGGATCAACCCATACTTACAAGTACTAGCTACAACTACTTTGTGCACTTACGGTTATTTAATATTGACTATTATGCTTTAGATCAATCAAGTTTTTAACATCGTTGTCGGAGAATTTGATATTAGGAAAGCCTGAATGTTTTTACTTTAGTCATTTTCATTTTATCTTTGTTTTCATTTTATTTTATTTTGCTTGTGCTTGTGCTTGTGCTTTTTCTTCTTTATTTATTTTATTTTATTATATCTTTTTTTTTATTTTTGGCTTATTAATTTAATTATCTTTTGAATTTTTCCACTTGATCTTGAGTTTCTAGTTTATTATAGGAATTACGATTCATTGCCATGTCCATAGCTCACAATAGAAGGATGGACTAGACAATATTTTTATGGGAGTCAAAATATATCTTTGCAAAGTATGACATCACCATATGGGAGACCGAACATTTTGTTATCAACCTCATGGTGCAATATACAGGAACAACTATGATTCAAAGTGGAGCAATGCTTATACCTATGGATGGAATGATTACGCTTCAACTAGATATTTACAACATCAAGCATCTACATGTAGTGAGTTAACTTTGGAAGATAAATTAATAAAAGTCATTATTAAAATGAAAGTTGACCAACATAAATTTGAGAATGAAGAAAAGATAAGAGTTAACTTCATGAAGGAAGGGACATTTCATAAAGAGCTTCTGGATGAACAAGAAAGTATTACAGATGGACGAATGGAATGTCTTACTGAGAGAGTAGCTAGTCAACATGAATTTGATAAGATACTTCTTTCACTTGCATATGATGAGTATAATTTGAACTTCCAGCCGTCTCAAATTGAAGAAGAGACAACAATCAATTTCATGAATAAAGATACATTTCGAGAAGGCAAGGAGGTAATTGTTGTTAGTAGAGATATGGTGATCGAATATATTCATAATTCGATCATGAGGTATTAGAAAACATAGGCTTATATATAGAATATAGTGAATCAAATCAACCAGCAGATAGATATATTATCTGATAAGATGCAAGGGAGTTTATCTAGTTCTCCTGAACTGATACTATCGATCGAGAGGCAATCACCCTTTATAGTGAAGAAGAACTTCCTAAAGAAGAAAACAAAGAAACGTCCATCTAAGAAGAGGAAGTAGAGAAGTAGCAGAAGATAGTTAAAGAAGATGGGATAGAAACCTATATCCGTGAAGAAGAAGAGTGGATAAAGGTGGTTAAGGAAGAACTAGTGGAGGAACCTAGCCAAGAAACTATTGACGGGGTGTTGGTAGTGACCTTAGATGTTTGAGCCAATAGACAATTCAAGGAGTTTTTTTATTCCCACTTTCATTAACAAATTTTCATTAAAAAGGGTAGTATCATTTGAATTCAAATTTATTAATTTGATAAATTATGTCTTTGTTATTATCTTGCAATATGTGACTTGTTTTTAGGCTACTAAACTGCTTTATAGAGAAAAGGGTGGAAGCAAGTCGTCGATTATTGATTTAGGATGATGTTAAGCATGCAGGTTACATCGAGCTACTGGCGTTAAAGAAATGTTGCATAGGAAGCAACCTATGAGTTAGTTTTAATTTTATTTTAATTTCTATATTATTTTGTTTTTACTTTCATGTTAGTATAGGATTTTATTTTTTGTTATATTATCTTTGTTGTTTCTTTTTTATCCTTTTCTTTTATATTTTGGAAGGACCTCGGTTTCATATTGGATGGATCCAAATCAGAAAACGTACAACTTTAAGTGTGGGAATGAGTTGAATGAATTTTTAACTGAATTCTTTAAGTTTATTATAACCCTAATTATAAATTTCATTAATTGATATATTGAATTAGTTGAGATTTGTCCGTGAGTACTGTATGTCTTTGTTGAATATTGATTGGAATTGGTTTGCAAAAGGATAATGGTGGGAATAAAATTAGTTTTCTAAGATATATTTTTCGTAATCATTGAAATATTCAAGTTGAATGAAATTGCAAATTATTTACACATATATATACCCATTTTTTTTTCGGGAGCTTTTGAGCCTAAGGAGAAAATTTCATAAAATATTTAAAGCTCTTGTTATTCTTTCACGTATGTTATCATATAGAGCAGGATAATTGTAGAACTTGCTTTTATTATACATGTTAAGATCACAGTTGTTAAATTAGAAGCATTGACATACTGAAGGCACTTAGATTCACTAATTTACTTTAGCCTATTTTTTTAAAATCACCATACCCAAAAATTACCTTTAGGAATAACCAAGTTGAGCTTTAGCTTTTTAATTGATTTTACCAAAATTAAATATCTTTATCTTATTTTCTTTGAAGAAATTTTTATTTTATTGAATTCTGAAGATTATTTACATTATTTACTTATTTAAGAATTGAAATTTGTGAAAGGTCCAATATTATTTAAATTATGGTACTTATTGGGTGTTGAAAAGAAAGAAAATAAAATAAAATAAGAAAGAAAGAAAGAAAAGAAAGAAAATAATCAAAGAAAAAAGAAAATGAAGAAGAATAAGTTTATAGTACCAATAGAGTTGTATTAAAGGAACCTATATATACTTGTAAACAAGTCTTGAAATATATTATGTGATAAATTTCCTTCAATTCAACCTTTTATTATCCCACCATATCATGTCTAAGCCCCATTACAACCCTATAAAGACTTTTTGATTTTTGTTTTTATTTTATAAATAAAGGGTGGAGATGTGATTTTATTACAAGCCTATGTTAAAGATTATATTTTGCAGTAATTGAGAGTTTTGATGCTTTTCACTCTAAACACTTAAGGGCATTGAGTGAAAACTTATTGAGGGTGTAAAGAGATATGCTTTTGATTTCAACGTGATTGTTGATGTGGTTATTATTAATATTACTTAGGAAATTAATTTTAGGGCAACTTGATTACATTTTAATTTGATTTAATAGGATATGATGATGTATAGTATAAATGGACAAGTTGAGATTCATGATGGATTGATGTTGTGAAATTTATAATTTTGATTATAGTTTGCTTGAAATGTGAGGATATTTGATAGATGAATAGTGGACTATATTTTAACACCCGTATTTGATGTATTTTGCTTGATATTTTATACTTTAATCGTATATTTGGTACTTAACTTATTTCAAGTGTATTTGCAAGTGATAATTACATTCATAGACTTCAAGGAGAGGAGTTCAGATGAAAAAGTAATGTAAAACATAAAATTAGTAATATGGAAGGAGTGCATGTCTATGCACTTGTGCGATATTTGTCAGATTTTGATTATGTATGCTCCTGTGCATGGTTATGCATGACTTAAAAACCTAGATTTTCTTATAAAAGCGACGTTTTAGAGGCAAATCGAAGGAGGAGAATTTGAGAGGCAATTTCCAGACATAGAGAACATCTATAAGGAATGATTTTGGTCCAGAGAATCAGGAAACTCAAAGATTTCATTGAAAGATCTATTGCAATTCAAAATCAAACGTCTACATCACAAGAACATTCGATAGAAGACAATAAAGGAGATTTAGAATTATGAATTGTTTTCATTTCTTTTTCTTATGTTGTATGTTTTATTTCATATTCAATCATGTGTAACTAAACGTCCAGTTAGTATTTAGGTTAGGTGAACCTTATGTTAATACGTTGATATGATTTGATTCATTTATTAATGCAATTGGTTCAATCTATTATTATAATCTGATTATATGTTTTACTAATCTGATTTCATATATAGAGATTGAGAAATCCTTGTGTGAATAGATCTATCATAATTAGGAGTTGATTGCAACCCTAGAGATAGGATGACATAAACTCTCTGGATTAGGGTCAAACTTAATAGAGGGACTCATAAATCAGTAATGCAATCCTATATGATTTAACCTGATTAATTTGGTTAGAGACCTTATGATTAGTTGTTAGTAGACTTAGGCTATGTTTGGTTGGATGTAAAGTTTTTAATGAAATGGAATTTAAATGGATGTAATATTAAAAAAATTGTTGTTTGGGAGAGATGGAAGGGTTTATAATGTAACATAGTGAAATGTTGTTTGGATGAAGAGTTTATGATGTAATATAGTGTAAAGTTATTTATCATTTTATATTCCATCCTAAACTTATAAAATCGGAGGTTTTTCATTTTTATTGTTTAGGATGGAATTGGATGTAATATGAAACTCTCCTGTTCCATCCCATTACATTCCATTTCATTATAAACCCTCATCCCAAATGATGGAATAATATTACATTCCATTCCATTTCATTAATAAACCTTCAACAAAACTTACCCTTAAGGTCAACCACTAACATACCATATAAGTCTCTATAATCCAATACATAAAACCAAACAATGGCATGATAGAAGTTCAATCTGTTAAAGGTTTAAGGGGATTTAAACCTAGATACTAATTTATAAAAATGATAGTTTTCTAAATGAATTCCACTGTCTCTATGTTCATTACTATTTCTATTTTTTAATCGGTTTTAGTTTTTATTTTATTTTATTAAAATTTGAAATATATCATTAGGTTAGATAATAGGGAAGAGCAATTATTAGTATTCATAGTCTTTGTGGGTCAACTGATACTTGTCGGTACTAGTTACAACTATGTCATATACTTGCAATTATCTAATATTGACTATTATGTTTTAGATCAATCAAGTTTTTGGTACCATTACTGAAGATTTTTATATTAGGAATGTCTGAATGCTATTACTCTAATCATTTTCATTTTATTTTGTTTTATCTTTGTTTTTATTTGCTTTTGCTTTTACTTTTGTATGTATTTTATTTTATTGTATCTTTTTGTATTTTACGCTTATTAATTTAATTATCTTTTGAATTTCTCGACTTGATCTTGAGTTTGTGGTCTATTATAGGAATTACGATTCATTGCCATATCCACAGCTCATAATGGAAGGATGGAGTGGAAAGTATTTTTGTGGGAGCCAAAATATATCTTCCCAAACTATGACATCTTTATATGGGAGACCGAACATGTGTTATCAACCTCATGGTGTAGTATACAGGAACAACTATAATTAAGAGTGGAGCAACCCTTATACTTATGGATGGAATGATTACGCTTTATTTGAATATTTTGAGCATCAAGTATCTCCATGTCGCAAGTCGACTCTAGAAAATAAATTAATGGAAGCTGTTGTTTAAATGAAAGCTGACTGACACAAATTCAAGAGTGAAGAAAAGATAAGAGTTAACTTCATAAAGGAAGGGACATTTCAAAAACATCTTCCGGATGAACAAGAAAGTGTTATAGACATGCTAATGAAATGTTTTGCTGAGAGAGTAACTATTCAACGTGAATTTGATAAGATACTTTCTTCACTTGTATATGATAAGTATAATTTGAGCTTCTACCGTCTCAGAGTGAAGAAGAGATAAGAATCAATTTCATGAATGCAAATACACTTTGAGAAGGTGAGGAGGTAATTTTTGTTCTGAGAGATATAATGATTGAATATAATCAAGATTCAAACATGAGTTACTAGGAAACACAGGCTCGTATATAAAATATGGTGAATCAAATCAACCAGTTGATGGATATATTATCTGAGGAGATGCAAGGGAGTTTGTTCCATTTTACTAAAACTGATACTATCGACTTAGAGGCAATCGCCCTTTGTAGTGAAGAAGAGCTTCCTGAAGAAGAAGACAAAGAAACTTCCATCCAAGAAGAGGAAGTAGAGAAGTGGCAGAAGATAGCTATAAAAGATGAGCTAGAGACCCATATCTGTGAAGAAGAAGAAGAGTGGATAGAGGAGGTTGAGGAAGAACTGGTGGAGGAACTAAGCAAGGAAACTACTGAAGAAGTGTTTGTAGTGACCTTAGTATAAAGGGTTTCCACTGTCTCCAATACAAGATGTTTGGGCCAATTGATGATTCAGGAAGTTTTGTTATTCCCTCTTTTATTAAAAAGGGTATTATCGCTTGAAATTGAATTTATTAATTTGATAAATTATGCCTTGTTATTTTCTTGCAATATGTTACTTGTTTGCAGGCTATGAAACTACTTTATGAAGAAGAGGGTGGAAGCAAACCGTTGATTATCGATCCAGGATGATGTTAGACATGCAAGTTACATTGAGCTATTGATATTAAAGAAATGCTACATGGGAGGCAATCTATGAGTTAGTTTTAATTTTATTTCAATTTCTATGTTATTTTGTTTTTTCTTTCAGGTTAGTATATGATTTTTATTTTTTTATATTATTTATTTTGTTTCTTTTTATCATTTTCTTTTATATTTTACAAGGATGTTAGTTTCATATTAGATGGATCCAAACCAAAAAATTGTCATAGTTAATAAAGTACCATTAAACCCTCTCACTTTTTCTAAATGCTTATCTTGGGTACATTAGGGACAATGTACGACTTTAAGTGTGGGAATGAGTTGACTGAATTTTTATTTGAATTCTTTAAGTTTTTTATAACCCTAATTATAAATTTTATTAACTGATATCTTGAATTGTTTTAGATCTATCTATAAGTACTATATGGCCTTGTCAAATATTGATTTGAATTGGTGTGCAAAAGGATGATGGTTGGTACTTAATTTGCTTTAAGTGTGTTTATAGGTGATAATTGCCTTCATGGACTTAAAAAAGAGGAGTTCGAATGAATAAGTGGCTTAGAATAAAAAATCAACAATTTGGAAGGAGTGCACGCCTATGCACTTTCGCGATATTTGGTGGATTTTGATTATGCACGTTCTTATACATGGTTGTGCATAACCTAAAAACCTAGATTTTCTTATAAAAGCAATGTTTCAGAGGCAAATCAAAGGAGGAGACTTTGGGAGGCAATTTTCATACATGAAGAATATCTAGAAGGGACGATTTTGGTTCAAAGAAGTGGGAAACACGAAGATTTCATCAAATGATCTACCGAAATTCAAGATCAAGCCTCTATATCATAAAAGCATTCGATAGAAGATTATCGAGGAAATTTAAAATTATGAACCTATTGTTTTGGTTTTGTTTTTGTTCATTGTATGTTTGATTTCATATTCGATCATGTGTAACTAAACGTCTAGTCAATTTTTTGGTTACATAAACCTTATGCTAATACCTTGATATGATTTGATTCCTTTGTTAATGCAACTGGTTCGATTGGTTATTATGATTTGATTACGTTTATTACTAATATGATTTCATAGGGAGAGATTGAGAAATCCTAGGGTGAATAGATCTACCGTAATTAGGAGTTAATTACAAACTTAGAGATAGGATGCCATAAATCCTTCGAATTAAGGTTAAACTTAATAGAGGGAATCATAAATCGGTAACACAATCCTATAAGATTTAACATGAGTATTTTGGTTAGAGGCCTTAAGATTATTTATTAGTAGATTCAAGGTCAGGTGTTAGCATATCATAGGAGTCTCCACAGTCAAATACATCAACCAAACAATTGCATGATAAAAGATCATTTTATTAAGAGTTTAAAAGGATTCAAACCTACATACTAATTTCTGATAACAATAGTTTTCTAAGTGAATTATATTGTCTCCATGTTCATTATTCTTTCCTATTTTATTTTATTAGTTTTAGTTTTTATTTTTATTGAAAACCTAAATTATATCATTAGGTTAGATAATAGGTGAAGGGTAATTACTATTATTTATAGTCTTCATGGGATCGATCCATACTTGTCGGTACTAACTGCAGCTACATTGTGCACTTGTGGTTATTTAATATTGAATACTACACTTTAGGTCATTACCCCACCTATAGATCTTACAGGTGAGCTCTCTCCTTTGGTTGAAAAATACTAAAATAGATCCTTCAAGTGACAATAACCAATTAGATGAGCCATTTGGCCTTCATGCCATAATAGAAACTACTACCACAGATTGCCAATCACCATGCAACCAAAATATGTCAATTGTAGTAAGAATAAAAAGCCTTTAATAATAGGACTATTTGAGACAAAAATAAAACGAGACAAGATTAGCAAGTCAAACATACTAGGATCAGATTAGAAGCAGGTTACAAATCATTCAACTTATGCATATAAAAGAGTCATTATCTGTTGGACCCTGATCTTTTAGTGGAATTTTGAAATAGTAAATGAAATTGAATGAGTGTTTTTGTATATGTATTATGTTATAGATGAAATTGTGCTTTAAGAAAATTAATGAGAACATAATCGATTAGTTTTGATGACTTTGATATTGAGTAGATTTATATGGGTTATGAAAGTTTAAGTGAATGAGTTGATTTAAATGGAAGTTGAAAATTAAGAAATAAAGAGTGAAAGTGTGAGAATATGAAGAATTAAAAAAAGTTTGACTTTTTGGAATTGAGAGTTGACTTTTTGATTTTGGTAGAATTTGAGAAAATGATCTTCACAAAACTTGTATCTTCTGTTGAGAGCTTTCTGTCGCCATAAAGTTTGATATTTTTTGATATCGGGATTGAAAGTTATGATTTTCCGAAGTTAAGGTTATTTTGCTTTGTTTGGAAAAATGTTATTAAAAGGAAGTTTGTGTGTATACTGTGCTTTGAGGCAAATCGCCGGATTGATGTGGTCTGAATTGGAGTAAATGGTCTACATGAAAGTTGTAGCTTATATGCCCAGCTATTTATCGCCATAAAGTATGCAATTTTTCGATATCGGGGCTAGGAGTTATGATCGACTAAATTTTGGAAGTTGTTTAGGAAGAGATGATTAGGACAGAAACTTTGAGTAGATTTTGACTCCCTTAGAGGACAAATTGATTTTTCTGTCCTTCATGGAAGTTGTAGAGATTCCTTTGAGCTATCTTTTGATACCAAATTTGTAAAATTTGGAGTTCGGGATCAAGAGTTATGAATTTCGGTTATTTGTATGCCATTTTGTCTCCTTCTGTTTTTGTTATTTCGTTCCCAATCCAACCCCTTTTCAATCTTTTGCTTATAATTTCTCTGTCCGACATCCGATTGATATGGTTTTAAAAGCGTTGGATTCCTAGGACAATTATCTACATTCTCAGGAGAAATTTGTATTTTTATGAGATTAAATTAAGGATGATTAATTTAATCAAAGTGAGTTAGATAATTTTCTGAACATGGTTCAGTCTTTTGTGAAATTCGGGATCTGTGGAGATCCGATTGAAGTGATTATTGAGGAAAAATAAAATTGAGTCATGGGGCTACAAATCATATGAAGAAATTAAATTTCAATTTAGCCCTTAAGATTGTCAATTTCTGACTTGAAGTTCAGATTAGTGTTTAGTCTTTGATTAGTAATATCTGAAGGTATTTTGGACATAACTTTTGCTCTAGTAATCCAAATGAGGTGAGTCTTGATTTGGATTACACCAGAGAAATAGAGCTACAATTGTTATTAAGTAATCGAGTTTCAATTTAGTCTTTAATGCTGTCAAATTTTGGGTGGAAATAAAGTACTAGAAAATATGTTAGTATAAGACTGATCTGAAATGTTTTGAGCATAACTTTTGATGTAGTGCTCCAAATTAAGTGATTTTGGTGGAATTATGAAATTAAGACAATGAGGAACAATTCTCTAGAAGGAAGTTGTATCAAATATCTTCAATTTGATGATTTGAAAAATGTCGTAAGGTTAAGTACAGTTTAAGGGTAAAATTGGATGATCATATAAGGAATTAAGAAGTTAGGCTTAAATGGAAGGGCAATTTGGTCTTTAGCTATTCATTAAATGGCATGACTCTATAAAAACAGTGGCTGTCATTTTATGCTAAGGGAGCCATGAAACTTTGAGCAAATGGAAGAAAGAAATAAGAAGAGAGGGAGAATGAAGCTTTCGGTGGAGAGGAGATCAAGGAAAGAAGAAGAGAGGGTTTAGGGTTTCGAATTTTCATGGGTGTCTAGTGTGATTTTTCGTTGATTTCAAGAGGAAAAATAGGGAAGAGGATGGAAGCTTTCCAAGGGGCTTTGAAAATCCAAAATTGGAGAAGAAATGAGGTAAGAGAAAACTTTTGAACTTTAGATTTTTGATGAAGTTTTGGCTTAGAAACCTTAATAATGGTATGGTTTTGTTAATTCTGTGCTCAATTTTGGAGATTACATATTGTAATTGGTTTAAGTTTGAATAATTGTGAATTAGGGTTTATGCCCAATTTTTGTGATTTGGGGATTTTGGAAGTTTTTGAATTAGATAGCTTGAATATATAAGGGATTAGTGTTTTCTAAGCTAAATTTGAGTAATTATGTTATTTATGATGTTGAAATTGGGTGAATTGGTTTAGGTAATTTTAAATTGGAAGACGAAAAGAAGCAATAGACAAATTGATGAATGGGACAAGCTTCTAGCATCGTTTCGAGGTGGGTAATATGATTATACTTTGAATTGTAAGCTTTATATAAGTTTTGGAAAAAAATCAAGAAAGTATAAATTTTTATAAATTATTGTTTTTCAAATGATTGAATTGATTTGATTTTGGAATAAGTTATAAATCGTTAAATTCATGGTTTTCGAATGATTTGAGAAATTCCTAAAATTGTTTCGGAAAATTTCTTTATTCAATGGATTTTTGAATGATTTGATAAAGTTGAAATAATCGTTTGAATTCTTTGTGTTTATTTGATTAAGAATTTTTAATATGTATATTTGTGAGGCATTGTGGTTGAATTATTTGAAATTTTGCTATAAAGTTGCATTCTTTGTTTTTGATATTATGCGAATCTTAGCTGAAAATTGTGATTGTCTTTATGTTTGCATATGATATGACATGATATGAAAATTTTAGTTGCCAAATTGTGCCTTCGGGCAATCTGATTTTTTTCAAGCATGAGTATGTGTTATATGGGTTTGGTTAGGTCCCATAAGTAGAGTCAGTGCACTGGTCTCATTTTTGAAGGCTTCACCCGCCTGCCTGCTAGTGGCATTGAACCTCTGATTTCGGACTCCCATAAGTCACGGCTACACTGGACCGCTATGCGGGAAAGTGTAGTACATTCCATTCATGTCTGCACAGGACCGCTAAGCGGGAATGTGCAGTACGTTCCGTTTTGGACCGACCCAAACCGTTTGATATGTTATATATTTTGATTTGTGTTTTTATGTGATTGCATTCATGATTTGAATTTTGTTTATGATTTGAGAAAATTTTTGAGAAATTGTGAAATGTGAAATTGAGTTTTCAACCGTGAAAAATTTTGGAATCTGTTTATGAAGGTTTTTCAATGATGTGCAAAGTTTGAAAAATAAGCAATTGGTGATTTTCAAGTTGAAAAAGGTTTGACAAAGGGAAAAAGAGTTTTTGCAAGGTTTTTGCTTATTGTTCATTGTATAAACATATTATCCACAAGCTGTCTAGCTCACCCTCTAACATCCCATCACCGATAGGAAGGGTAATTTGTTCATTTGGGACAGGTTAGGAATGTTTAAATATATCTCGGCATACACATGCATCTTATAGCCTCTATATTTATATGAATGGTAATTTTTGTATATGCACATGATTGTACATGCATTCATGACATTTCCCGGCATATGTGTCTAAATGCAATTTTGTGAGAGTTATGAGATAATTGTGTTTGAAACATTGATCTGGAGTGATCTAGGTGTGTTTTCCATTTTTAGGGGATTTTGGGAATTTTTCTGGAATTTTTCGGGGTACTTGTCCGGATCGGAAAATTTCCAACTGGCTGACTGAGTGGGTTTTCGATACTGAAAAGTACGGCCCAATGGCACTGGAATATGGGATAAATAATTTGGGATTGTTATAGAGTCATTAGCATTAGATGGATTAAAGATTAATTGGTATTAGGGTTCTTTTCTTAATTGAGGTTTTTGTCTTTTCCTCCATTAAGGACAAGTTTCCTCATTCATTTAATATATTTGTCTTATTCCATTCACTCATCTACGACATTCTAAGTTTGAAAGTCACTTTGAAAGCTATTATTTCTCCTTCATTCGTAGCTTTATTTCTTCTTCATTGGTGTTCTCCTCCTACGATTGTCTTCTTCTCCTCCCATACAAAGTTTCCCTTGCTACTTGCTTGCTCTTTTCTAGTCACAACCAAGACCAAACTTAAGCCTTGTGAAGATGATGATTTGTATATGTATTGGAGTGATGACCGTAGGTGTGGAGTAAAGTGGAATTGGAGTAGTTTGAAGTGTTGAAGAATTGAAGATTTAATACTTGTTTAGGTAAGAATTTGTTTTGTGTTGCTTCCTTAGTAGGTAGAAGCATTTATTGTGCTTATTGGTGCATTAATTTCATGAAGCTTGTGTATTAATTGTATGGGTATAAGTGTATGCTTGTGTGAGGGAAAATGACATGGTAATGAAAGAATGTGACTTTAGTTTTTTCAATGAAGTTTATGACGTTAGATGAGTGAAAATGAGGTAAGAAAATTGTGTATATTGTGTGCTGCCAAATTGTGCTTTATTACTCAAGTAATTGTCTTGATGAATTTGTGGCTGAATTCTTGGCTAAATGGGATGTTTATTGATGTGGTATTGATGTTTACATGAAAGGAGTAGGATTTAGTATAAAATCTGGAAAATGGAACTTGTGTATGTTTCAGGTATTTGTTTATAACTTTTGATGTGGTTATGGTATTAAGTTGAGGTTTGCTTTAAATTAAACTTGAGAAACATGACTAGAATTCGTATAAAGGAAGTTCTACTCAATTTTGGCTTGAAGAGCTTTGAATTTTGCTCGGAAGTTGAGATGTGTGTGCTGGATGAATAGTATCTGGATCTTGGTTCCATTATTGAAGACCTGAAACTTTGAGAATTTTTCTAGGATAAAGGAGACAGATTTTGTGAAATTGGTATTACTAAAAGTTGAAGATTTATGTGTTATCTTTCCAACGCCACTGGGTATGATATTTTTCGATGTGTAGGTTGTAAGTTATGGTCTGATAATACTCAGGTGGTAATTCAGTCCAATATGTGTTTTGGTGTGCAAATGCTATAAGGGCATAAGTTTTGTGCTTTTTGTGTTCTGATATTTATTTGGGACTGTTAAGGGTGAAATTGGCTCAAGTGACCTTCTGGAAAATTGGAGAGGATTGTTGTAGCTTTCTAATGAGGCATTTTATGCGAATTTTAGATGTAAGGATTGTTAGATATAAATTTGTAAAGTTTTGTTAGGGTTTAGGTTAAATGTTGATTTCATAAACCTTAATAGGACAGCCACATTCATGAGAGGATTCGACCTAGTTTGAATTGGAATTTGCTGTGAGGTCCTTCTTGAGAATTGTAGTATATTGTCTGAGCCTTTTATTTCTATATAGCATGGAAATTTTTGCCATGGGGATGTGGAGTTATGAATTTTGATAGATTGGGTTTCTGTTGAGAATAAATTGGGTAGGCTGAACCTTTGTTTGAGAATTTGATTTGGTTAGAGATGAAATTGGCTTCCAAGTTGTTTCATGAAAGATGTACCATTTGTTTTGCTCTTTTTAGTGATATAGAATTTGGAATTTTTGGTTAAGGGGATGAAAAGTTATGATTTTTATGAAAGTGTTGCACTGTGATAGTAAATGTGTGATTAGGCAGTGTCTTTGAGTGCATTTTTGACACCCTTAGAGGTGTTACTAAATTTTAAGTTCTTCAGAAAACTTGTAGGATTTTTTCAAGATCTTTCCAACGAGACTGAATTTGTGAATTTTGGATGTGTGTGTTAAAAGTTGTGTAGTGTGGATAAAAGGATGGTTAATGTGCAAAACAATTGTTTTAAAAAAATGGAATAGGCGTGCGAGGCACTCTCCCATGAGGGTGAGCAATCGGCCGCTCGTCCAGGAGAGCGATCGCCCCACTCTCCCAGCGCATGCGAGCGTTTCGCCCGCATGCGACCCTATCTTGCCTTCCATTTTTTTTGTAGCTTCCTTCCTAATCCGACCTCTGTCCAATCTTTTGTGTATAACTTTTTCATCAGACCTCCGACCGACTTGATTTTTGAGGCGTTGGATTTCTAAGATATTTTTCTGTCTTTTCAGACCAAACTTAGGATTTTTGAGATCTAACTGAGGGAGGTCGATCGGATCTAAGTGAGTAGACCTGTTGGAAGAGTCTGAGCAGGCTTTAGTAATTTGGAGATATCTTGAGCTATAGAGCTCCAATCGATTTGATTATTATTTCTAGTTAAACTAGAGACATATATCTACAAATGTCATGAAGAGGTCAGACTTCAATTTAGCCCCTAATATGTTCAATTTCTAGAGTGAAGTTACATATAATAGGTTGGTTTGAACATGTTTTGGGAATATTTTTTCCGTCCGACATCTGATTGACCTGATTCTCAAGGCATCGGATTCCTGAAACTTTGAATTTCATTTATTTGTGAAATTGTGAATTTTCAAAGCCAAAATTGATGGGAATTGTTTAGGTCAAAGTGAGGGGATCGGGTAATGATTTTTCCGATCCGTGTTTTATTAATAATTGGACCTATAGAGGTCCAAATTGAGCGATTTTAATGTTTATAAGTTTCTAATGTTTAAAGGAAATTTTTGTGACGGGAATTTGTGCAATAGTGCTGGGAATGTCACGAACATGCATTGTACACATCTAAATTGCTACATGTGCATTATTTAATATTTCTGATTGTGCATTTGGTAATGTGTGATTATTGTGATTGTTATAGAGGCTCAATTGGAACGTCATTCCACAGACGTTGCCGAGACTTCCTGGCATTAGCTCGGAAGCTATTTGGTGAGTAACCTAGATGGTTTCTCGATTATTAATTGTTTATTTTTTGCACTTATAACACTGTGGAGAATAATGGTAGGCTATGCGTTTGTTTATGCCTGGTTCCGAACCCAAGGTGTCCGATGTATTGGAAGATCATGACATAGAAGTGCTATATGTGATTTGGAATGTGATTACTTGTGAACTACTTGTGTGAATGTGGTAATTTGGGACCGAATATGATGTGGACTTTGCTTATATTGCCATGTGCATTCCATGCATAATGCCTAATTAGTAATTGGCAGTTGTGACCGGAGCAAGCACCGAGAGCTTAAAGCTCAACGTATTTGGGCCTCGAGCCCACAGTGCTACAGAGCCTCAGGCTCAACGAATAATACACCCTTATTGGGACAGTTTAGGTACTCGGTCACAACAACGAAATAAATTGAAAAAAGGGTCACATACACATTACATATGCATTTGATTAAATGTTTTTGATTGAGTGAAAGTCAAATTGCCTTGTGTTCATGTGAATGACCATATGATACTTTTGAATGAGCTATTATGCTGTAATTTTGTTATACTTGACAATGCATGAATTGGGTGAACCATCGATGATGGTTCCTCACTGAGTTCGCAAACTCACCCAAAATTGCAAATTATTTTTTAGGACCGAGAGAGTAGACTCCTAGCTCCAGAGAGACTTTTCCTGCCGTGTTGATCGTGTTGGCAAGAGAAGTCATAGCTCACAGGTTGTCCAGCTGGGAGCTTTTGAGGATGACCTAGTTAGACATTTTGTATTAGATTTCTTTTGGGTTATTGTACAGACAGTGAACAATAGACAGATGTATAAATTACTGTTCTTAATGATATGAAATGAGAAAAAAATTGATGGTTTCAAAAATTAGTGATTTTCAGTATTGATGTTTTATGATTTGATGCCATGTGAGGTATAGTAGTGATTGTTCGTAGTTCACCCTTATCGTAGGATATGTATCAGAATGACCTATGGGTATCCCGGTGTATACCTTATAGTTCGGGGGTGCTACATATAGGTGGTATCAGAGCATGGTTTGGCATCTATTGGGACTAGTCAAATATTTAGGCTTGAATTATTGTGAGAAATGCATAAACTAATCGAGATTATTATTTTGTTATAGGTCATCCGTTCTTGGTGATCTGATTGATCAGCCAGCTGACCAGGGATCAGTCGGGGCTAGTAGGGAGTCTTTGGTGCCTTGTTCAAAGGAGCTGCCTCCTAGAGTTCCCGTGAGATGAGATAGGAGGTATGATGATTGCGTGGCGAGGGTTGTGGTTTGTGGCAAGATAGACCTGCCGAGGTGAGGGATGGCTGGAGAGGATTGAGAGAGTCTTTGACCAGATGGATTGTGACTCAGATGAGCGATTTGATTATGCAGTCTCTCTTTTGCATGGCCCAGCTTATCAGTGGTGGAAAACTGTCCCGGGCAGTACCACCAGGCCTTGCCTACTGACATGGGAGGATTTCCTGAGGGCATTTAGAGACAATTACATGCCCAAGGTGTATCTTGAGATGAAGATGCAGGAGTTCCTAGAGCTGAAACAGGGTAGGATGAGAGTGACTGAGTATGAGGTGAGATTTAACGAGCTCATGGGTTATGCTACTGCTTTGATTTCCACTGAGGCGGATAGGTGCTGGAGGTTCGAGAATGGCCTCAATTTGGAGATCCGCACCAGGTTGGGCCGATCGGATATGGGCACCTTTGTTGAGCAGAGAGCTGCTGCAGTATGAGTTGAGCAGCTGATGAGATAGAGATAGGCTGAGATTGGTCATGGGTCCAGGGGGAAGAGATTGAGTGACAGTCAGGGCAGTTCTGGTAGAGGATTTAGCAAGCTCCAGAGCAGGACTTTTAGGTCACCAGGTGGATCTAGACAGTCCAGATTTGGGTAGAGAGGGAGGTTTGCATGGGCTGACAGTGGAAGTGGTAGAGATATAGGGCAGATTCCCCTAGTTTGTGAGCATTGCGATAAGAGACACAGTGGGGAGTGTTGGTGTTTGACTGGAGCCTGCCTTAAATGCGGCTCCATGGACCATCAGATCAGGGATTGGCCTGCTACTGTGGGAGCTTAGTTTGCTGTTAGTGCGAGATCAGGAAGCAATACTACAGTACAGCAGAGTAGAGGTGGTGGATCCGGACAGAGGGGTCGAGGTAGAGGCCGCTGTAGAGCTGAGGGATCCTTTATGAGGACTGAGGGTCGGGGCAGCCGACCACAGTCCCAGGCCAGGGTCTACGTCATGACTAGGCAGGAGGCCCAGGATTCTCCAGATGTAGTGGCTGGTATGCTCCTTATTTCTGAGATTGAAGCTTTTGCAATGTTGGATCCAGGATCCACACATTCTTTTGTTGCACTGCGTTTGGCATATAGATTGCATGGAGATAAGGAGATATTACATTATGGGCTAAAGGTGAGTACACCTCTAGGTAGTACTACTGCATTGGGAGAGGTTTGCAAGGGGTGCTCGATCCAGATTGATAAAGCAGTGTTGAGAGCAGACCTTATAGTGTTACCATTGAGAGAGATCGATGTGATTCTGGGTATGGATTGGCTTATTGCCCATAGGGCCATTATGGACTGCTATACCAAGGAGGTTGTCTTAGAGTCTCCTGGTCAGCCTAGACTAGTGTTCAGAGGAGTTAGTCAGGCAAGGCTATCCTGGATGATCTCTTTCCTGAGTGCCCTGAGGTTGATGCAGGGAGGCTGTGAGGCCTATCTGGCCCATGTTATTGACACGAGAGTCGAGCAGAGACTGCAGGATATTCCTGTGGTTCGGGAATTTTCAGATGTGTTTCCTGATGAGTTACTGGGTTTACCGCCGGATTGGGAAATAGAGTTCACTATTGACCTCGTTCTAGGTACTGCTCCTATATCTATACCTCCATATAGGATGGCACCTGTGGAACTGAGGGAGCTGAAAGCTCAGTTGCAGGAGTTACTGGAGAAGGGTTTTACCAGGCCCAGTGTCTCACCTTGGGGAGCTCCGGTATTGTTTGTGAAGAAGAAGGACGGGACTCTGAGATTGTGCATCGATTACAGGCAGCTGAATCGGGTGACAGTGAAGAATAAGTATCCACTGCCTAGGATCGATGACTTGTTTGATCAGTTGTAGGGAGCTTAGGTGTTTACTAAGCTGGATCTGAGGTCTGGGTATTATCAGCTGGCGATAGCAGAGGCTGATGTGCCTAAGAGTGCCTTCAGGAGCAGGTATGGGCATTTTGAGTTTCTGGTGATACCGTTTGGGTTGACTAATGCCCCGGCAGCTTTTATGTCCTTGATGAATAAGGTCTTTCAGCCCTACCTAGATCAGTTTTTCATTGTGTTCATTCATGACATATTGGTGTATTTGAGGAGTAGACAGGAGCATGCTGAACATTTGAGGACTATTTTGCAACTGATGAGTGGGAAGCAGCTTTATGCCAAATTCAGTAAGTGTGAATTTTGGCTAGATGAGGTGGTGTTTCTGGGCCACATAGTGATTGGAGAGGGTATTCAGGTCGACCCTAGTAAGATTGAGGCAGTGATGAAGTGGGAAGCTCTTAGGAATGTGTCTGAGATTCGGAGTTTCCTAGGATTGGCAGGTTATTACCGGAGGTTTGTCGAGGGGTTTTCATTGATCTCAACCCTCTAACAAAACTTATGAGGAATAATGCACCTTTTAGATGCTGAGGAGTGCCAGAAGAGCTTCAAGGAGCTAAAACATCGGTTGACCACTACACCAGTGTTAGCCACTCCATTTGGGACTGGAGGTTATGAGGTGTATAATGATGCTTCCCATTAGGGATTAGGGTGTGTTTTGATGCAGCATGGTAGAGTGATTGCTTATGCATCGAGACAGTTGAGGTCTCACGAGGTAAACTATCCAGTGCATGAGTTGGAGTTAGCTGCAGTTGTTTTTGCCCTGAAAATTTGGAAACATTATTTGTATGGTGAGACATTTCAGATTTACACTGATCATAAGAGTTTGAGGTATCTGCTTAGTCAGAGTGAGTTGAATTTGAGGCAGAGGAGATTGATAGAGCTGTTGAAGGATTATGATTGTACGATTGAATACCACCCATGGAAGGCCAATGTGGTGGCAGATGCTTGAAAGCAGAAATCTCGGATCGGTCAAATTTATTCGTGTATTGAGATTGCCTAATTTGATTCAGTTGAGGGCTTTGAATGTTCAGTTGAATCTGGAGCATGATGGAGCTTTGGTAGCCACTCTGAAGCTCAGACCGATGCTACATGAAAGGATCAGGAGAGTTCAGGACAATGATCCTGCTTTGGTGAAATTGATTGAGAAAGTGGAGGCTGATTTGAGTTCTGAGTTTTAGTTGAGAGATGGGACATTATGGTTAGGGCAGAGGCTCTGTGTGCTTGATGTAGATGATTTGAGGCGATAGATTCTAGAGGAAGCGCATATGGCCGTCTATGCTATGCATCCTGGTACTACCAAGATGTATAACACTTTAAAGCAACATTTCTGGTGGCCTGGCATAAAGAAACAGGTAGCAGAATACGTCTCTAGGTGTATGACGTGCCAGCAGGTTAAGGCTGAGCACTAGGCTCCAGTAGGGAAGCTTCATTCGTTGGCCATTCCTGAGTGGAAATGGGAACGAATTACTATGGATTTCATTATAGGGTTGCCTAGGACGCCGAGACAGCATGATGCTATCTGGGTCATAGTGGACCAGTTAACTAAATCGACCCATTTCTTACCAGTGAGGGAGAACAATTCCCTTGATCAGTTGGCCCAGAAGTATGTGACTGAGATAGTGAGACTGCATAGGGTTCCATTATCTATAGTATCGGATAGGGATCCCAGATTTACTTCAAGATTTTGGACGAGTTTTCAGTCTGCTATGGGTACTAGGTTGAATTTTAGTACAACATTTCACCCTCAGACAAATGGGCAGAGTGAGAGGACGATTAACACTGTTGAGGATATGCTTCGAGCGTGTGTATTGGAGTTTAGAGGAGCATGGGATCAGTATTTGGCCTTGATTGAGTTTGCATATAATAACCATTATCACAGTAGCATCAGGATGGCACCTTATAAGGCTTTATATGGAAGACAGTGTTGATCGCCTCTATTTTGGGATGAAGAAGGTGAGAGGATGATTGAGGGTCCAGAGCTGATTCAGGATACAATGGACAAGGTAAAATTGATCCGGAGCTCAATAAAAGCGGCTTAGGATAGACAGAAGAGCTATATGGATCAGCATCGGAGGGAGATGGAATATAGTGTGGGAGACAGGGTCTTCCTCCGAGTGTCACCGTGGAGAGGAGTGCTAAGATTTGGGAAAAAGAGCAAGTTAAGCCCTAGGTACATTGGTCCATATGAGATCATTGAGCATATAGGACCTTTGGCCTATAAGCTGGCCTTACCGAGTGAGATATCTCAGCTGCATAATGTCTTCCATATGAGTATGCTCCGAAGGTATCGATCGGACCCGACACATGTGATACCAGCTCAGGAGATTGAGATAGCTAGCAATTTGAGCTATGTTGAGGAGCCGATTCAGATTATAGGGTCAAGGGTTAAACAGTTGAGGAATAGGGTTATTCCATTGGTGAAAGTCCTATGGAGGAACCACTCAAATGAGGAAGCAACTTGGGAGACCGAGGAGAATATGAGGAGACAGTATCCTCACCTGTTTGACCAAGCAGGTACGAATTTCGAGGACGAAATTTTTATTAGGAGGGGAGAATTGTAACATCCCATCATCGATGGGAAGGGTAATTTGGTCATTTGGGACAGGTTAGGAATGTTTAAATATATCTCGGCATACACATGCATCTTATAGCCTCTATATTTATATGAATGGTAATTTTTGTATATGCACATGATTGTACATGCATTCATGACATTTCTCGGCATATGTGTCTAAATGCAATTTTGTGAGAGTTATATGATAATTGTGTTTGAAAAATTGATCTGGAGTGATCTAGGTGTGTTTTCCATTTTTAGGGGATTTTGGGAATTTTTTCGGGAATTTTTCGGGGTACTTGTCTGGATCGGAAAATTTCCAACTGCCTGACTGAGTGGGTTTCCGGTACGAAAAGTATGGCCCAATGGCACTGGAATATGGGATAAATAATTTGGGATTGTTATAGAGTCATTAGCATTAGATGGATTAAAGATTAATTGGTATTAGGGTTCTTTTCTTAATTGAGGTTTTTGTCTTTTCCTCCATTAAGGACAAGTGTCCTCATTCATTTAATATATTTGTCTTATTCCATGCACTCATCTACGACATTCTAAGTTTTGAAGTCACTTTGAAAGCTATTATTTCTCCTTCATCCATAGCTTTATTTCTTCTTCATTGGTGTTCTCCTCCTTCAATTGTCTTCTTCTCCTCCCATACAAAGTTTCCCTTGCTACTTGCTTGCTCTTTTCTAGTCACAACCAAGACCAAACTTAAGCCTTGTGAAGATGATGATTTGTATATGTATTGGAGTGATGACCGTAGGTGTGGAGTAAAGTGGAATTGGAGTAGTTTAAAGTGTTGAAGAATTGAAGATTTAATACTTGTTTAGGTAAGAATTTGTTTTTTATTGCTTCCTTAGTAGGTAGAAGCATTTATTGTGCTTATTGGTGCATTAATTTCATGAAGCTTGTGTATTAATTGTATGGGTATAAGTGTATGCTTGTGTGAGGGAAAATGACATGGTAATGAAAGAATGTGACTTTAGTGTTTTCAATGAAGTTTATGATGTTAGATGAGTGGAAATGAGGTAAGAAAATTGTGTATATTGTGTGCTGCCAAATGGTGCTTTATTACTCAAGTAATTGTCTTGATGAATTTGTGGCTGAATTCTTGGCTAAATGGGATGTTTATTGATTTGGTATTGATGTATACATGAAAGGAGTAGGATTTAGTATGAAATCTGGAAAATGGAACTTGTGTATGTTTCAAGTATTTGTTTATAACTTTTGATGTGGTTATGGTATTGAGTTGAGGTTTGCTTTAAATTAAACTTGAGAAGATGGCTAGAATTCGTATGAAGGAAGTTCTGCTCAATTTTGGCTTGAAGAGCTTTGAATTTTGCTCAGAAATTGAGATGTGTGTGCTGGATGAATAGTATCCAGATCTTGGTTCCATTATTGAAGACCTGAAACTTTGAGATTTTTTCTAGGATAAAGGAAACATATTTTGTTAAATTGGTATTACTGAAAGTTGAAGATTTATGTGTTATCTTTTCAACACCACTGAGTATGATATTTTTCGATGTGTAGGTTGTAAGTTATGGTCTGATAATGCTCAGGTGGTAATTCAGTCCAAAATGTGTTTTAGTGTGCGCTAAGGGCATAAGTTTTGTGCTTTCTGTGTTCTGATATTTATTTGGAATTGTTAAGGGTGAAATTGACTCAAGTGACCTTCTGGAAAATTGTAGAGGATTGTTGTAGCTTTCTAATGAGGTATTTTATGTGAATTTTGGATGTAAGGATTGTTAGATATAAATTTGTAAAGTTTTGTTAGGGTTTAGGTTAAATGTTGATTTCATAAACCTTAACAGGACAGCCACATTCATGAGAGGATTCGACCAAGTTTGAATTGGAATTTGCTGTGAGGTCCTTCTTGAGAAATGTAGTATATTTTCTGAGCTTTTTATTGCTATATGGTATGGAAATTTTTGCCAAGGGGATGTGGAGTTATGAATTTTGATAGATTGGGTTTCTGTTGAGAATAAATTAGGTAGGCTAAACCTTTTTTTGAGAATTTGATTTGGTTAGAGATGAAATTGGCTTCCAAGTTGTTCATGAAAGATGTAGCATTTGTTTTGCTTTTTTTAGTGATATAAAATTTGGAATTTTTGGTTAAGGGGATGAAAAGTTATGATTTTTGTGAAAGTGCTGCACTGTGATAGTAAATGTGTGATTAGGCAGTGTCTTTGAGTGCATTTTTGACACCCTTAGAGGTGTTATTAAATTTTAAGTTCTTCAGGAAACTTGTAGGATATTTTCAAGATCTTTCCAACGAGACCGAATTTGTGAATTTTGGATGTGTGTGTTAAAAGTTGTATAGTGTGGATGAAAGGATGGTTAATGTGCAAAAAAATTGTTTTTTAAAAAAATGGCATAGGCGTGCGAGAGGCTCGCCCATGCGGGCGAGCGAGCGATCGCCCCGGTCGCCCAGCGCACACGGGCGTTTCGCCCGCGTGCGACCCCATCCTGCCTTCCAATTTTTTTTTGTAGCTTCCTTCCTAATCCGACCTCTGTCCAATCTTTTGTGTACAACTTTTTCATCCGACCTCCGATCGACCTGATTTTTAAAGTGTTGGATTCCTAAGATATTTCTCTATCTTTCCATAACAAACTTAGGATTTTTGAGATCTAACTGAGGGAGGTCGATCGGATCTAAGTGAGTAGACCCGGTGGAAGAGTCTGAGCATGCTTCAGTATTTTAGAGATATCTTGAGCTATAGAGCTCCAATCGATCTGATTCTTATTTCTAGTTAACCTAGAGACATAAATCTACAAATGTCATGAACAGGTTGGACTTCAATTTAGCTCCTAAGATGTTCAATTTGTAGAGTGAAGTTACATATAGTGGGTTGGTTTGAACGTGTTTTGGGAATATCTTTTCCGTCCGACATCCGATTGAACTGATTCTCGAGGCATCGGATTCGTGAAACTTTGAATTTCATTTATTTGTGAAATTGGGAATTTTTAGAGCTAAAATTGACAGGAATTGGTTAGGTCGAAGTGAGAGGATCGGGTAATGATTTTTCTGATCCATGTTTTATTAATAATTGGACCTATAGAGGTCCAAATTGAACGATTTTGATGTCTGAGTTTCTAATGTTTAGAGGAAATTTTTGTGACGGAATTTTTGCAATAGTGCCAGGAATGTCATGAACATGCATTGTACACATCTAAATTGCTACATGTGCATTATTTAATATTTCTGATTGTGCATTTGGTAATGTGTGATTATTGTGATTGTTATAGAGGCTCAGTTGGAACGTCATTCCACGGATGTTGCCGAGACTTCCCGGCATTAGCTCGGAAGCTATTTGGTGAGTAACCTAGATGGTTTCTCGATTATTAATTGTTTATATTTTGCACTTATAACACTGTGGAGAATAATGGTGGGCTTTGCGTTTGTTTATGCCCAGTTCCAGACCGAAGTTGTCCGATGTATTGAAAGATCATGACATAGAAGTACTATATGTGATTTGGAATGTGATTACTTGTGAACTAATTGTGTGAATGTGGTATTTTGGGATCGAATATGATGTGGACTTTGCTTATATTGCCATGTGCATTCCATGCATAATGCATGATCAGTAATTGGTAGTTGTGACCGGAGCAGGCATCGAGAGCTTAAAGCTCAACGTATTTGGGCCACGAGCCCACAGTGCTACAGAGCCTTAGGCTCAATGAATAATGCACCCTTATTGGGACAGTTTAGGTGCTCGGTCACAACAACGAAATAAATTGGAAAAAGGGTCACATACGAATTACATATGCATTTGATTAAATGTTTTTGATTGAGTGAAAGTCAAATTGCCTTGTGTTCATGTGAATGACCATATGATACTTCTGAATGAGCTATTATGCTATAATTTTGTTATACTTGACAATGCATGAATTGGGTGTGTAACATCCCACCCCCTACTGGAAGGGTAAAATACGAAATTTGTCATAGGATGGGATTGATAGGGAATAATTAGTACTGTTCATGCATAATAGGATTGATACACAGTATCAATTGTGCACATGGAATTTCTGTATATGCATTCATGATAATTCCCAGTAATTGGGCCTAATGCAATTTTATTGGGATTAACATGGTTATTGGGTTTGAAAAATTATTTTGCCTGATCCATTGACTATTTTATATTTTAAGGGAGTTTTAGGAATTTTTCTGGAATTGTCCGGAGAAAATTCCCGGACTGCCAAAATCGCTGGTAAATGGCCTAAATGTGTTTTTGTTATGGAAAATGTGATTTTCGTGTTTGAAAATTTATTGGGAGTGGATTGTTATATGTTTTACAATTTTGGGCAATTTCGGTAATTTTCAATAAAATGATTCGGGGAAATTCCTGAAAATTCCCGGACCGAGAAAAATCACCAAGTGACGAACCGGTTGATTTTCGGTATCGAAAATTTCTATCCAATGGCACTACAATATTGGGTATATTATTTTGGGATTGAAATGAGGGCCATTGGACTTAAATGGGTCAAATTTTATTAGGGTTTCTTAAGAAATCCTATTACAAAATTTTTGTTTTATCCCTATTTTGTCTTTTTTCCAAACCATGCCACTTGTCCTACTTGGATTTATTGTTTTTTGTCTTATTCTTGGCTTTGAATTCTCGATTCTTCTATGTTTAAAGAGTGAAAGAGGCATGTTAATTGCTCATATCCTCCTCCCATCCGAAAACCTCTTCATCTTTCCTTCTCCATCGATTTTTCTTTTGGTTCTAGCTTCTCTTATACCTTCTAAACACTTCCTCTCATGCATGCAAGCTCAACCCTCTTACCTCCCTTTGCAAGTGATGATGTCGTATGTATAGGAGAAACTAGGAAGTTGTGAGAGTTGGAGAATTGAGGAGATGGAAGCTTTGACTAGGTAAGGTTTATGTTAAGCTTTCATTATATATTTCATGAATCTTGGTTATTAGATGTATTTAAAGGGGGTTATTGTTTACTAATCATGAGTTATGATGGTTAAATGTTATGAAAATGATAGTTTGAATTGTTGGGTTATATTTGAATATGATTTGAGGAAGTTAGCATGAAAGATGTGTTGTAACTTGGTTAACTTGATTTTGGATGATTCTTAATGATTTTTCTTACATGAAAATGATTGTGTATGGTGCTGCCAAGTTGAGGTAGTATTTCCTAGTGAATATATGCATGACCTAGGGACTGATTTCTTGTCCATTTGGTATGCTTATTGAAGTAGAATTGACTTGGCATGATAGGAAGTGAATGGAGAAGTAAAGTGGAAAATTTGTTTTGACCCATCAGATCTTGTTTTGAGCATAACTCATTGTGTGGTTATGCAAATGAGTTGAGGTTTGTTCCCAATGAAACTTTGGGTTGTTGGATACATTTTTTGTGTGAAATAGGTGTTGTTAAATTGTAATGCTAGAAGGGCGAAATTTTGCACGAAAGTTCTGTTTTATTGCTCGTGAAAGCAGTACCTGATTATGACCTGATTACTTTGTTGATTTTTCTACATTAATTGATATGGAACTAGGGAAAATAGTCTTCATGAAAGTTGTAGCATATTGAGTTAGCTTTCCATTTCCTCTGATCTTGCTAATTTTCGAGTTGTATATTGGGAGATATGAACTGATTTCTATTGATTGGTTTTATGCTTTTTGGAGAAACCTAGTCAAAGTGTTGGTTTTGTGAGCAGTCTGTTTGGGAGATATTTTAGCAATTTTTTTGGACTGAATTGGTGTGAGTGATCTTCTACAAAGTTGTAGAGGAAGAAATTATCTTCAAAATGATATATGGTGTGTAATTTGTAGAGGTCAGAGTTGGGAGTTACGATTTTGCAAAACCTGAACCTAAACTAGGTTGTGAATAGCTGATCATGACAGTAGCTTCCATAACAGTTTTGAAATTGTTAGAAAGCTAATTGGAGTTTGAGTTCTTCATGAAAATTGAAGTTTGAGATCTTAGCTTTTCAGGGATATAAGGTAGTGAATTTTTTGACTTTTGTGCTAAGAGAATCACTGTTTGGAAAATTACTGTCCAGATTGGTTGATTTCAGTAGGCATATTTTTTGTGGAATTGTTTGCCCTTGTTAGCAAGTGAATTTGATTTTGGGTTGTTCATGAAAGTTGTAGATAACATTGTGAAATTACTGAAAATATTTATTGTGTTATTTTTGACTGAGGAAATGAGTAGTTACTGAATTTGCAATGTACTGCGTTGTTTTGATAGGTTTTGAGTGGGCAGTAGGTTTGATTGGATTTTTGACACCCTTAGGGGTGAAATTGATTTTTATGGTCTTCATGAGAATGGTAGAACTTTTCATGATCTTTCCAACAAGCTATGGTTTGTATTTTTTCGATTTGTGTACAAAGAGTTATGGGTGTTGGAAATTTGGATTGGAAATAGGAAAAAAATAGGAAAAAGAAAGGAAGATATGAGCAGAACCTCGCCGGATCGCTAAGGCGACGCCTCGCCCCCGCGAGGCGAGGTAAGATGGCCCCGTCGTTAGGGCGACGCCTCGCCCTCGCGACGAGGTGAAGCGAGTCGGCCTCGCTAGGGCGACGCCTCGCCCCAGCGAGGCAGGCGCAGATATATATATTTTTATTATTTTTTTATTATTTGGCAATAAGTGACCAAATTGTTTCTTTTTTCAATTTCTTTTCCGTCCGACGTCCAATTGACCTGATTCTTGAGGCATCGGATTCGTAGAACATTTAATTTCATTTTGTGAGAAATTGGGAATTTTTGGACGGGAAATTGACGTGGCCCCGGGTAACGGAGCCTTTAATCACTGTTTTGTTTAATTGGGGACCTATAGAGGTCCGAATTGCGAACCGTCAGCGCCAATAGGTTTCTAATTTTTAGACGGATTTTTATGATGGAAAAAATGAGATTAGGGATGGGAATATCATGATCATGCATTGTGCACCTTCTAAGTATTACATATCCATTCTGAAATAGTTCTGATTGAACAATTGATAATGTATGTATACTGTCACTGTTATAAAGTCACACTTGGAGCGTCGGTCCACCGACGTCACTGAGACGGCCAAATTTTGGCTCGGAAATACAGGTGAGTAACCTAGTTGGTTCCTCAACCTTTATGTGTTTAATATTTTGCAATTTTGCCATGTGGAGATAATGGAGGGTTATGTGTGTTTGATTTTGTCTGATTTTGGACCGTAGGTTTCTGAACTATGTGGAATGTGATATCGAAGTGCTATTTGTGTGTAACTATGCATGGGTGCTTCAATGGAATAATTTGTGAATATGAAATTTATTAGTGAGTGAATTACCGGACCGAAGGTCCGAAGGAATGGGAATTGGTCTTTGAAATGTAAAATGTCGGTGAATGTGAATTGGAACATGTACATTGCATGCATAAACGTATGATCAGATAAAGGCAATTGTGACCGGAGCAGCCACCGTATCAGGGCATATCACGCCTAACGATATGAGCTTTACCAACGCACAGACCTCGGGTCCAACGTATTCGAGCCTCGGGCTCGATGTACGAGGCTTTAAGCCCATGTTTTCGAGCCACGGCTCAACGCAATGTGCCCGCCATCGACAGCGGTTTGGTAGCATGGTCACAACAATGAAATGAAAATGAAAAGTGTCACATGTGTATTGCATCTATAAATGATTGAATATAAATTGCATTAAAGGCGAAACGCCTTACATTTGAGAAATGTGATTGTATGTATTATTTAGTAAATTGATTGAATAGGCATGAGTTGAGTGAACCATCGATGATGGTTTCTCACTGAGTTCGCAAAACTCACTCAAAATTTGCAATTATTTTTCAAGACTCAGAAGAATACCCCGTTAGGCAGCAGCGATAACGTTGTTGGGTATTGAAGTAGAGAAGAGATCGATCGGTTTTAAATGCGCATTAGTGTCCAATAGAATTGTTTTCCAAAATGACTAGTTGTATGTGAAATGGGCCAATGTGGTTCTTTTTGTACATAAAATGGTTATTGTAATTTATGGTTGACCATTTGTAATAATCAGAATCGATTGTATTAAGCGAAAATATTTATCTATGCACGTTGATGCAAATGGTCTATTGTGTTCGCGCATGTGTGTAAATGAAAGAAAAGGAAATGGCTCGATGGAATGAATGTTTGAAAAAAATTTATATCGAAGTTTCGATCGAGTGATGTAGCATGCCACCCTCGCGGAGCACGGACTCGGATATCACCATTGATGTAGGGTTCGGGTCACGCGGGAATGGGGTGTTACATTTAGATGGTATCAGAGCCCAGTAGTACGTAATGTATCTGGGCACAGTCTGAACATAGGGTGCATGTATTTGAGTCGTGTCATTGCAGACCGTGGTAACTGATCCCTAGTTTGAGTCGTACGGGTAGAAATCCTACGTGTGCATACTTGTCAAGTGACTAGGTGAGAGAAAAGTGAGACTGTGTTAGAGGGTGAATCCCTGAAAGTGTATTGATTGGACCAAATTTATACTACAAATTAGGCCTGTTTTCTTTAGTGATTATGCATTTGTTGACTCCTGATCTATGATTTTTATGCTTATTTTGGTCCCGCACATTGAGTTTTGACAAATTGCACATTGTCAGTATTTTGTTGTCATTTGTCATTAATTTCGCATAATTTTATTGGGACAATTGATCGCAAATGGGTTGTATTTTGTAGGACCAAAGGAGGAGTCAACGCTCAAGAAGTAAACATGCCGCGAGATTCATTTGGGCTTAACTGACCCTCCATTCGCCGCAAAGAAATTAATTGCATTTAATTTATTCGCCATGACGAGTGACCAAATTCATTCGCGCGAAGAACTACGACCATTATTGCGGCGAATATCGGTGACCCGCCTATATTTGGCAAAAGTATCCACTGTTCCGACCCGGCCCGCACGTATCCCTATAAAAACTTGCCATTTAGGGCAAAAGAAAGAGCCGCACTCCGGAGGTTAACTTCTTCTTTTCTGTCTTCTCCTTCGTTTCTAATAGTTTTTGTTCGCTTTTATTTGCGGAGTTATTCGCCGCACTGCATCACGTCCATTGTTTCCGGTTTCTTCATCCGCTCCATCGTCCATCATTTGTTCTTGTATCCTTCCCTCATTCGTCGTTGGAATCATGAACCACGGTGATATTCCAAATGAAGAGTTCATCGAGTTATGGTTGGCTAAGCGTTCCATTCTCTTGAACATGTAGCAAGGATTGGAGTTCACCGAAAGCTTAATAGGGGTAATCACTAATGTCCAAGTCTAGGTATATTTATGTATAGATCCGAGTTGGAGTATGCATTGATATAGCTAGGTTAGTGTGGTTAATAGTTTTAGCCGTGTGTTGACATTATGTTGAGATTTGGATATTACTTTTGTAGATTTTTTTGTGTTAAAATACATGAAGTCTCATGTATGTTATTCGGATTTTACATCGATTAATTTGATCGCCTAGTTGTGCTTGGTTGGGTTAGGTGTGTTATTATCGATTAACTTATTGCAATTGTTTATCCAATTTTCACACTAATGGTTTTAACAAGATTTGACTAATCGAGTTGATTAATCAAATTCTTGGACTTAACGAGTTGTTAAGGTTTATATTTCGAAACTTAGTGGATTTCAAACCCTGAAAATTATTTGAACGATGATAATCCAAGTTGCATTTTCAAGAGAGTTTTAGTAATTTGATTTCACACATGTTTAATTTCAATCGTTTAGCTTTCTAAAAATCCCAAAAACATTTATTCTTACTTTGGCTTAGTTTAATTTTAGATTAATCAATCAAAACCCCCTTTTATTGCTTTCATTGCATGCATCATTCAAACATTAGGCTAGTCTTAGAATCAGTTAGTACACTGGTTCCTTGAGAGTCGACCCGAGGTTGCATCCTATATTGCAATCCTTGGTATAAATTTTATTTGACCGGTTTCCAAGGATCAATTCTTAAATTGAACGATAAGCCGCCGATCAAATTTGGCGCCGTTGCCGGGGAATCAAATTAATTGGTTCTCTAGGTTAGCCAGTGTTTGTTTTGATCTTAATTTTTGTTGTTTACATTTTGTTTGCATTGCATAATTTTATTTAATTTCTTTTCTGCCTAAGTGTTTTTAGTGTTAATCCTGTTTGTGATTTCATTCTGCTTTGTTTTAAGTGTTTATTCTGATTCGTTTGCTTTCTTCGGTTCAGGCTTCTTGGTCGTGACGAGTTCATCATTCGTCACAAATGAGTTCATTAGTCTCCGCAATGAAGTTCATATATTCGCCGCAATGAAAGTTACAATTTATTCGGATCATTGCAGTAATTACTACACGCCGCAATGAACTTTGAGTGAATTTAAGCCTTGCTATCCATTGTCGTTTTAGTGAGCTATCTTAGGTGAACTTCTCTTGTGCATGCCCGTAGACTTAGGCTAGTTCATTTTCAACCTGAAATTGAGCGACACCTTAGACAACTTAGGAAAAAAGAGAGAGTAAGAAAGACTTAGCACACTAGATCGACTAGAATCGAGATGGTGAACACCAAGAATATCCCGGTCAACCACCCGAAATGGAGATCATGGTCTTAACGGTGACCGAGAACGCGTAGATGACAACAATGCGAACATCGACGTAGAACCATCCAGAAGCTACAACCTCGGACGTAAACTACGATCCTTTCATCGCGTCGCCCTAACTTCGACGTAAATTTGAAGTTAAAGGTTTATTGATTAACTCCTACCCAAATTTTACGGTTTGGCGGAGAGGACCCTACATGCATCTTGAGGCCCTCACAATGATCGTCAAAGTATGAAGCTGTAGGAGCACATCTGGACCAGTCTTTGTGGAAGGTATTCCACTTGTCGTTAGAAGGAAAGGCCCGGAGTGGTACATGAGCCTCCCAAGGCATGTCGCGAATGCCTATCATAGTTGGGCCAACTTCATGAAAGCTTTCCGAAAAATATTTTCCAGCCTCGAGGACTTCGTCGATGCGAAAAGAGATTTATTCCGGCAAGGTGATTACGATTAATCCTTATATGACTTTTGGAGCAGATTCCAAGATCTCGTTATCTCGGTGCCCCATCATCGGATCCCCGATGAACAATTGGTTCAATATTTTTACGATGGGGTGAAAATCGGAAAGGGAATGTTGGATATCTGCGTCGGGAGGTTCGTTGATTGACCTCACCGCGACCTGAAGCATGGGCCTTGATCAAGAGGATGGCCCTAAATCATCAGCAATATAGTGTCAAAGATTCCAGGAATGTGAATGAAGTAGGAGCCATGACGGCTCAAACTAAGAGTATGGGAAGCACGAATCGAAGGTGGATTCCACTCGAGCATAGGATAACTTCACGTTATCCTCGATCACTACCGAGCTTAAGAATCAATGTGCATCGCCCATCGCCTTCCATCGAATCGGTCGCACCTAGTTGCGAATCTTGTGGATCGGTGATGCACATTTCGATGTCTGTCCGGAAGGTATGAAGAAGTGTCCGTTGTTTACCCAGGCGCACAAAATTCTAAGTGGGACCCGTGCTCCAACACATATAACGAAGGATGGAGATCTCATCCTAACTTCATTGGAGGAATAATGAAGGAAGAGCACCCAACCGTTTTCAACAAGGAGTGGAGTGGACCATCTACAAACCAGCTTCCGATCAAGAAGTTGGCGGTGCAACCACACCACCAAAAGAGGACACTAATCACTACGCATGGTATGATGACGTTGATGAAAGAGGAACGAACTTCCACAAAGAAATCAATTCAACGCCATAGCGAACCTCATCCAACAGACTCGCTAAGAATGCTGCCCGCTTTAGTGCCTTCGAGAAACGCATGGAGCAATGGGAGACCAAGGTCGAGAACATGAACGCCTATGTCACCCAATTGTCTAATAATTTGAGTGACAACCAAGCTCGGAGCGATGGATCCATTACCTCCAACACGGTAATAAACCCAAGAGTTTAAATGCAATTGAGTTGAGGAGTGGAAAGAAAGTGCATTTCGACATTCTCAAGAAGAAGAATGCACCGAGGAAATTGAGGTCAAGAAGCGCCTCAAGTGAGAGAGAAGCAAGGCATGCGATCAGAGAGTGATCGCGAAGAAGAATTGTTGAGGAACAAGAAGCAATCAACAATTGAGGATAAAGAGCAATCATCGAGCATTTCAGGAAGAAGAGCTGAAAAGGAACAGCAAAACGGAAATGAAGCAACACAAAGGGAAGTCAATCTGAAGGACCTTCCCTTCCTGAATTCCTACTTGATGAGCAAGAAGGTCAACAAACTGAAACATGAAAAGGAAATTATTGACCTATTTGGGAAGGTGGAAGTAAATGTGCCCCTTTTGGACCTGGTTAAGAGAGTGCCGACCTATGCCAAGTATCTGAAAGACTTGTGCACCAACAAGAAGAAATTTAGGCCGAACGAAAGAGTCCAGGTCAGCTCGAATGTTTCCGCATTATTCAAGCCCCAAATTCCTGTAAAGTGTCAAGACCCAGGATCGTTCACCATTCCTTGTGTCATAGGAAAGGTGACAATTGGTAGAGCGTTGCTGGATTTGGGAGCGGCAATGAATGTGATGCCAAAATCTGTCTATGAAGCCCTGGGGGTTAAGAGCGTAAAACCTACTTCGGTAGTGTTACAGTTGGCTGACAAATCCTTCCGACACCCTGTGGGCATCATTGAGGACATTCTGGTCCAAGTGAAAGGATTAGTATTCCCTGCCTATTTTTACGTGTTGGATATGTCTACTGAAGTGGTGAAGGACACTTCTCTAATCCTTGGACGACCCTTCCTTCGGACGACAAGTACAATGATCAGTATGAAGGAAGGGAAGATCACCATGGAGGTTGGTGATCAACACGTTAGCTTCAACATGTATGAAGCTATGAAGCACCCTAACGAGGATTACTCCTTGCTTGGGGTGAATATGCTTGATGTTGTGATTGATGATGCTTGTTCTGAATTTGCAGAAACTCTAACCCCGACCACTAATGATCTCTTTGGAGGCAGTTTCTATTTTGATGATAGTGCAGGTGCTTATTCGAAACGGAATGGACATGGAGCTGCCCAGACCCAATTTGCTGACATAAAGCTTGGATATCAACCGCACGTCCATCCCGAGCTACAAGATCCACCGTGAGCACTGTGTGTTTCTTTTCTGCATTTTCAATATATTTGTGCACATTATTTGATTTGACTTGAAATGTTGTATTGCATGAATGTGTTGATTAAGTGTGGGGGGAGCAACCCATCCAGTAGGAATAGCTGTAGTTAAGTAGGATTTTCATTTCTGTTTCAATAAATTGATTCCCTCTTGTTAGCTCCGCATGTTTCATGCTTCTATTGTGTGCTTGCTACTTCGCCATCAGGACAATGCCATGTTTAAGTGTGGGGAGCCGTTCCTTTTATATTTTGCATTGTACACCTATTAAAACTTGTGCATAATTTTGTGAGCCCGTTGCTTTTCTTGATAAATTTGGACTCAATCAAACATTTTACAGACTCGTTCTTTTGTGCCCTTGCATGCAAAGCCCTTATAAGTTTCAAAGCGATACTTGAGTTTTGTGAAAATGCTCTCCATTCTTCGAACGATAATTGGTTTTGGCAAAATTTTAACTTTTGAAGTTTTCAAAACAAAGTAAATGGGAGCATGCTAACAAGGTAGCATTTAAGTTTTAAGTTTTGAGATTGATCATTGAGACAAAACCTTGTTGGAAGGATATTCGAGCCAAAGATTTTTCTTCTATATTTTTGTGTGTGCATCTGCTTAGTTCATGTTTCTCTAGAACTTGTGTCAGTTTTTACTCAAAGCTTGATGGACTAGATTTTTGTGGATATGATAGAGGCGTTCTTTCTTTCAGCCCTTTCCCCAAACACCAACCCCTAAACACCGTTCCCTTGCTAGCCCCTTTGAGCCTTCTTGCTATGAGCATTTGCATGCATTATTTTCAGATGACGTCAATAGTCAGTTTGTTCTATTTTTAGTGAAAAAAAAAGTTAGTCTTGTTTATTCCAAACAAGGGATAATAATGTGTATTGAATCCCAAAATGGGATTAGTATCTCAAAATGAGATAAAAAAAAAGCAATCAAAAGTTAGTTTAGTAGAGGTCTAGTTTCAGTATAGATTATCGACATGGATCCCTCATTTTATGCCATGCTCATATTTTTCTTTTCCTCACATCATCCATTCATTTAGCCTTACGCTCATTACAACCCTTCAAGACCTCTTGATCTTCAAATTGATAGTCCTTGTAGTGGAGAAATAAAATTGATCCAAGCCTATGGTAGGAGATGTATTAAGTAGATTGAGAGAAAAAATATCCCTACTATACAAGTGAGTTGAGCGTAAACACCATATCCCGAGTGATTCTCCGTTGTTCAATCTCTTGTGCTTAAATTCTTTCAATGTTTGTTTTATTAGCACTCTTTCAATTTGCTGCGTTAGAATTCTGATAAAGTGGATTGAGTCAATTTTGGTTGTTGTTTGAGCATGGGGCAGAATTTTCTTTTACTCTTGTAAGCTTTGTTCAGGAGTAAAAAGGTTTAAGTGTGGGGGAATTTGATTGGACCAAATTTATACTACAAATTAGGCCTGTTTTCTTTAGTGATTATGCATTTGTTGACTCCTGATCTATGATTTTTATGCTTATTTTGGTCCCGCACATTGAGTTTTGACAAATTGCACATTGTCAGTATTTTGTTGTCATTTGTCATTAATTCTGCATAATTTTTATTGGGACAATTGATACTGCAAATGAGTTGTATTTTGTAGGACCAAAGGAGGAGTCAATGTTCAAGAAGTACACATGCCGCGAGATTCGCTGGGGCGAACCAGACCCTCCATTCACCGCAGCAAATTAATTGCATTTAATTTATTCGCCGCGACGAGTGACCAAATTCATTCGCCGCAGTGAACTACAGCCATTCGCCGCAGCGAATATCGGGTGACCCGGCCTATATTTGGCAAAAGTATCCACTGTTCCGACCCAGCCCACACGTATCCCTATAAAAACTTGCCATTTAGGGCAAAAAGAAAGAGCCGCACTCCGGAGGTTAACTTCTTCTTTTCTGTCTTCTCCTTCGTTTCTAATAGTTTTTGTTCTGTTTTTTATTTGCGTGTTCATTGCCGCACTGCATCACGTCCATTGCTTCCAGTTTCTTCATCCGTTCCACTGTCCATCATTTGTTGCTGTATCCTTCCCTGTTCGTCGTTGGAATCATGAACCACAGTGATATTCCAACAGCGAAGAGTTCATCCAGAGTTATGGTCGGCTAAGCGTTCCATTCTCTTGAACATGTAGCAAGGATTGGAGTTCACCGAAAGCTTAATAGGGGTAATCACTAATGTCTGAAGTCTAGGTATATTTATGTATAGATCCGAGTTGGAGTATGCATTGATATAGCTAGGTTAGTGTGGTTAATAGTTTTAGCCGTGTGTTGACATTATGTTGAGATTTGGATATTACTTTTGTAGATTTTTTTGTGTTAAAATACATGAAGTCTCATGTATGTTATTCGGATTTTTACACTGATTAATTTGATCTGCCTAGTTGTGCTTGGTTGGGTTAGCTGTGTTATTATCTGATTAACTTATTGCAATTGTTTATCCAATTTTTCACACTAATGGTTTTAACAAGATTTGACTAATCGAGTTGATTAATCAAATTCTTGGACTTAACGAGTTGTTAAGGTTTACATTTCGAAACTTAGTGGATTTCAAACCCTGAAAATTATTTGAACGATGATAATCCAAGTTGCATTTTCAAGAGAGTTTTAGTAATTTGATTTCACACTTGTTTAATTTCAATCGTTTAGCTTTCTAAAAATCCCAAAAACATTTATTCTTACTTTGGCTTAGTTTAATTTTAGATTAATCAATCAAAACCCCCTTTTATTGCTTTCATTGCATGCATCATTCAAACATTAGGCTAGTCTTAGAATCAGTTAGTACACTAGTTCCTTGAGAGTCGACCCGAGGTTGCATCCTGTATTGCAATCCTTGGTATAAATTTTATTTGACCGGTTTCCAAGGATCAATTCTTAAATTGAACGATAAGTCGCCGATCATGTATAAACATTTAGGAAAGGAAAAAGGAAAAATGGATAAGGAGATTAATATTGTACTGTGGTTAGAATGACTGTGTTGGCCTAGACGGATTAAGGAAAGAATTGATATCAATGGATTCCCGGATTAAAATGGGAATATTGTGGTGATAGAAAAATGAATATGTCTAGAACTGGGAGAGGTCCACTAGAGATATGGGAAGCATACTGGTTATAGTAGGCCTAAGTGAGATTAAAAGTCCGGGACGATTAGGTAATTACAGCTCTGACGGTATTTGTCATGAAATGGGAAATATTGGCCTGGGGTAAAGTATAGATTATCCGATCAGGCATATATTGGTTCACTGCATTCGTGTAAGATATCAGTAGATATTATAGGCAAATGATGATAGCGAGATTTTACTAAGAACAAGGTTATACTGTAATGGTCTACTTCGGACTGAAAGAACTGACAAAGCAAGGTGCCTAGTGCCTAGTGCCTAGTAGAGTGAGAAAAAGTAGACATGGTGAGATAAAAGTGTACAGATAAACTGAAAAGAACTCGTGAAACAGGAATGATCTTGAACGTATAAGTGTGAGACTGAAAGGGTTATGCGAATTTTGGTGCTAAGAGTTTGAAAATCAGTATAATAAGATCGTAAGGGAAAATGAAAGACTGACAATTTCTACTGATTGTATATTGGGAAATTCTGAATTGGTTGAAAAGACGTATATGGATACAGAAATGGTAAATGGATGGGAAAATAGATAGAGATGCAATGGAGTTGCATCAGTGATTTTGTCGTGTTTTGGGGACTGTAAATGCCCGATCAGAGATTGTTTGAGGATAATAAAGAGAGACGTAGCATTAATGTGATGACATTGTATAAGCCAAGTGGATATGACCTTGAGGAGGTCAAGCTGACACATAAATGATATGAGAATGAAAAAAAAAGGATAGCGATATATGAAAAGAGTTGTCACGTTTAAGTCGATTTACTATTGGGAGTATCTATTGGACAGTAAGGTTGATCATGATTAATAAAACGTATGTGAATGATACATGGAAATCATGGAGGAGATGATCAGTGAATGATTAAATACGTGCTTCTATGAGTGGCTATAAGTGTAAAGTTTATATTAGGTTAAAGTAAGACATAGGAGGACCGAATGTACTGTATGAGAGGAAATGAAAATGATTACGTATCGTCATTTAGTTGAGGACGAGTATAAATGGAAAGGAGTTCTGAGGAAGTCTAAATTGTATAAGTTACGAATTGGTTTCCTGATCATGAAATAAGTTCTAGTGAGGTGTAGATTACGGAATAAGTGGTAAAGAACCTTAGTGTAAGGAATGTTCTGATCTTTTAATTATGGCACCAAATTGTTCTTATTGGGATAGTGAGTATAGTGGAATTGAGCTTTTTAAGACATTACAAACTATTGAAAAACAATTAGGGACACTAATTGGCTGATGAGACTTTCGTGAACAATATAAAGATGGTAGCAAGACTAATGGACAAACGAAAAGAAGTATGGACGAAATCAAAAGTGAAATTGAGGTTATCATCTTGTGTATGGAAATGTAAAGTATCCAATAACATGAGTGGAAGTTTTATTTGAGGTGATCCTATTGCTATGTGAAGCTTAATCGAATAGAGCTCCATTGGAAAGGCAAAAGCGTAAAGTAGTCCCGAATCAGTAAAGTGGAATACTCAAATGAAGTGGAAATTGATGGAAGTCAATTACAGATGATTAGGTATTATATATATAGATATATCGATGTGGATGACAGAAATCGATTGAAAAGAGAAATGAATAGAGACAAGACGCCCTAAAGGGAAACCGATAATGACATGATGTAGTGTTATCTTCATAAAGGGGTTACAAATACATTAATTGTGGATGAATGAATTGAATGATGTTTGGTAATGTATGGAAAAGTTTAAGAGGAATGATGCAAAGTAAGCAAATGGTAGTGACTATGATTATAGGCGGAATGTGTTTGAAAGAATTGAGCAGTGAAAAGTAAAATGAACTATATGAATTCTTGATTTAATTTGATATCGCTGATAAGCATACCTTTGGAGAGTGGACAATGTGTGTGAATCAAACATAATGTTAAAACGGTATAAGATAAATCAAGTGACTTTGATAAATGGTATGGGTGTCATGATCGCGATTGAAAGTCTCGAGACTGTAGATTCCTATAAGGATACTTGTGTTTATTCGAGGAAAGAGACGGGTATAAATGACTACTATACTAACAATTACGAACCGAATGTACATTTCTAACTAGTGAGCAGATAAGGTCGCAAGGAATAGATTAATTCCAGATATTGGGATTTGCAAAGAATGTCAAGTAGATTATGGGTTCTGGAAATTGAGAGACTGAATAAAGGTAAGAATGGTTAAGAGTGCAAGAGTTACAGTGGTGAGTCCTATAAGGAGTCTGAATATGCGAGTGAAGTCAGAAAAACGATACTGAATGATTCATAGAAGAAGTTTGTGTACCCGACAAAAAGTGATAGAACAAGAAAGTGAACAGTCGAAGCTAGACATTCTAGTAGGTATATGCGAAAGGTGAATTGTCTAACTGTGGGTATAGAATGAAGTGATGATTGATTCAAGTGTTTATAGGTTTGAATGTTCAGCAGAAAAAAATGCTTAAGATGTTTGAGTTTCACAGGATTAAGATCGTGTTATAGAGTTCTGCTTTATTGTGGGGATATACTGCTACACCGCACAGGGCCTAACAAGAGTCAAAGACCATAATGGATTTGAGACTGTGAGGGGTAAAACAAAGGACAGGACTTAGGAAAACTGCATGGGTTAGCTGAAGTAGATCAGGATCGGACAAATGAACTAGAGTAAAGTGCATATCCGAATAAAGTGCGTTAACACTTTAGAACAGTAAATTGTCTAAGGAGAATTGAATTTGGACAGAGAGTCAATGGGATATAAAGCATGACTGCATTAGGTAAATTATCACTGGTTATAGTGAATTGGAGCTAAATGTCATTGTATTGGTACCAAAGGAATGTAAATCGTCCCTGACGAGATGAAGGAGGTTATGGTAAGTTGTACTCAATGGAATACGAATTAGACTGCATGGTACTAGAGAAAAAGGGTATTGGATGGGCAAAACGTGATGAGTGAGTAGGTTCGGAAAGAATGTACTGAGTCATAACTCTGGAAATGACAAGTGAGATAGTTAAGGTAGTAAGATCGCCGACTGACAGCCTTGTTGAGTCCGTCTACTGTGACGAGTGATAATGAGTTAGTCAAATAAGTGACGGAACAACTGACTGAATATGGTTACTGTGACCTTTCAGAAAATGAATTATTGAGTGGAAAAGTGTATGGGACATGTAGGAACATAGGAATACTGTCATATTGAACCGTTGACTGAGAATTTCGAGGACGAATTTTTTTTTTAAGGAGGGGGGAATTGTAACATCTCACTCCCTACTGGAAGGGTAAAATACGAAATTTGTCATAGGATGGGATTGATAGGGAAAAATTAGTACTGTTCATGCATAATATGATTGATACACAGTATCAATTGTGCACATGGAATTTCTGTATATGCATTCATGATAATTCCCGGTAATTGGGCCTAATGCAATTTTATTGGGATTAACATGGTTATTGGGTTTGAAAAATTATTTTGATGATCCATTGACTATTTTATATTTTAAGGAGTTTTAGAAATTTTTCGAATTGTCGGAGAAAATTCTGACCGCCAAAATCGCGATAAATGGCCTAAATGTGTTTTTGTTATGGAAAATGTGGTTTCGTGTTTGAAAAATTATTGGGAGTGGATTGTTATATGTTTTACAATTTTGGGCAATTTCGTAATTTTCAAAAAATGATTCGGGAAATTCTGAAAATTCCGGACCGAGAAAAATAAGGATCAGAGTATTAACACACCCGCAGGATCCGAACCCGACATCCACAGTGATATCCGGTCCGTGCCCCGCGAGAATGGCGTGCTAACCACTCGATCAGAAATCAGTACATTACTTTTAAATAACAAATGCGCGGAAGTCTATCCAATTGGGTACAAACATTTTCAATAGCCACTGAGATCAATCTTACGAATACAAATAACCATTTTAGTACAAAAGTCAAGACATGCAATGCAGACACGAACTGATCCCGACTTCTGACCTTCACTTGAATCCTGCGAACATACTCCCGTTTTGCTAACGGGGTACTCTTTGATTTCTGAAAAATAAGTTGCAATGTTGGGTGAGTTTGCGAACTCGGTGAAACCATCATCGATGGTTCACTCAAATCATGCATTACGCAAATTACGATAGCACGGCACGTAATATTAATTAACAAAGATTATATAACGGTTTACGATGGTCTATAACGATTCTGACGATATCTGATGATCGATAACAATATTACAAAGTAGCATAATGCGTTCACAATATCACATCACAATTCTGAAGAAATCATGGCATCACTCGACCAATAATCATCACACAATTTGGCGTTCAATCAATCATGTATATGATGCATATGAGACTCTTTCCGGTTATTGATGTTGTGCCCAAGTGCTCGATCGAAAGATGGGGGACGCGTCGTGATTTTCTCCCCTGGCAAGCCAGACGATCGATGTTCGAGCGCTAGGCTCTTTTCAAATGAGATTAGCAACTTGGGTCACGATCCTTTATCGATCATGCATTTATGCATGCAATGCGATGTTCAATAAATTGATATTGATGAGCAGATTATTGAGCTCAAGATATGGCTATAAAAGCCCGGTAGTGTATTTCTCAATAACATCTGAAATTGAGATTCAATGATTGATAATTTCTGATGTATAGCTATAAAGCCCGTGTAACGATTTTCGATGATTGATAATTGATCCAATACAATAAACACATACAATGCGATTGTACTCCTTTCCAAAGAGTTATGCGGTCATACGATTGCAATTCACATTGTTCGATTCTATCTGAGAAGAGCATGCAACTCATTCATATACATTTCAAGAATAATCTGATGCAATCAATCACATATAATTCAGTAATCATGTACTTCACGTTATCAAGTAATTTACAGTGAACATTTAGACACTCAAGAATTTGAGAAACCAACTAGGTTACTCACCTGTAACTTCCGAGCTACTGCTTGGAAGTCCCAGCAATGCCCGTGGAACGACGATCCAACGGTGCCTTTATAATAGTACAGTACAGTCCATTACAAAATCGCTCAATTAAACAGTACAGTAATGCATATGTCTCTATGAAATTATGTCCAATGCATGATCATGATTTCCGGTGCTAAAACCCCATTTTGATATCCTATGATCGATGTCAACTCTTCACTCAATTGGATCAATACTGATTTAGTTCAATCCTCAGTTCAGTTCAATTTTCTCAATTCATACTTCCTATAACAATTTCCTATCCATTGGTCAAATTATCTTGAAAAACTCAATTAGAACTCCAATTGTCTCAATTCAATATTTTGGTCACACTATTAACCATAATTGACCTTAATCTCTACGAATCAGTACCATCATAATTAAATTCTAATTCTCATAATTATTCTCAATCGTAGACCTCTTTCCCTAGTTCGCAACGAATCTGGAATCACTTCAATTGGAGGTCTATACCAAAAGTTATGCCCAATAAACCATAATTAAACCAATAAAACAGTTCCCGTCGTCGCGACCTTGCGGCCTTCGCCGCGCCACAAACGGGTCGCTCGCCGCGGCGTGTAACACGCTCGCCGCGGCGAACGCCTCACGCCAGCTCGCCGCGGGGCGAAGCGGGCTCGTCGCGGCGTCAACCAAATGACGCTCGCCGCGACGTCCCCTTCTCCCTCGCCGCGGCGTGAAACCCTTTTGCCCGCGCTGAAATAATAATCCTTTCGCCGCGGCGAGGCCTCAGGCACGCCGCGACGTGCGAGTCGCAGGTCGTCTTCTCCGATCGGTTTCCGTCCAGTTTTCTCTCTAAAAACTCCCATTAACTCTCCCAACTACTCAATCAACCATAATAAATGCTATAAATGCCATAAAAACCATCAATAACAACATTAAAACCTTTAAAACTTACCAATCAAGCTCCAAATCCACGGATCTCACAAAAACGCCGTAAACCCTAAAATGTTTCAAACCCAACGATGATCCACTCTAAGCTCCTCAGTCCTTTATCAATCACAATAGACTTGTTAGCCTTACACAATAAGAGGAAAATCACAAGAAATAATCAAAGAATCCTCACCCATGAGAGGAAACGAAGAACGCCATGGGAGGAGGAGAAGGAGCTCGCGATTGCCTTAGGAAAAATAATCCCAATTTTCCAAACCTAGCTATTTATAGGCATAGGTCTCCAAATCGGTCCAAATTTCAGTCTCTAAATTTCAGTAGCTCCACATATTTATTTCCTAACAGCCCCACTCTAACTTTTCCATTTCCATTGGACAATTCTTTTCTGATCAGATCAATCGGTCAGTCTCTTAAATATTTCCTGTCCGGGCATTTCCTCCCGAATTTCTCGAAAATTTCCTACAAGTCACTATCAGAAGCCAATCACTCTTGGACTAATCTAAATCAGTCATTCGACTCACTTACTCTTAATTTCTCAATCAGTCATAATCCAATCAGTCCAGTCAGTTCACAATTACAATTAAAATGCCGCTAAATCATGACTGCATGTACCCATAATAAATGCATATGCAAGAAACCAGTTCCTCTATAATTAGAGGCCAGTAACAAAATCAATCAGTAAATGTAATAAAACCTTTCGGTCCGTCCCAATTAACCAGAATACCCTTGCTCGCAGTAACGGGATGTTACAGTGACGAACCGGTTGATTTTCGGTATCGAAAATTTCTATCCAATGGCACTACAATATTGGGTATATTATTTTGGGATTGAAATGAGGGCCATTGGATTTAAATGGGTCAAATTTTATTAGGGTTTCTTAAGAAATCCTATTACAAAATTTTGTTTTATCCTATTTTGTCTTTTTCCAAACCATGCCACTTGTCCTACTTGGATTTATTGTTTTTGTCTTATTCTTGGCTTTGAATTCTCGATTCTTCTATGTTTAAAGAGTGAAAGAGGCATGTTAATTGCTCATATCCTCCTCCCATCCAAAACCTCTTCATCTTTCCTTCTCCATCGATTTTCTTTTGGTTCTAGCTTCTCTTCTACCTTCTAAACACTTCCTCTCATGCATGCAAGCTCAACCCTCTTACCTCCCCTTTGCAAGTGATGATGTCGTGTATGTATAGGAGAAACTAGGAAGTTGTGAGAGTTGGAGAATTGAGGAGATGGAAGCTTTGACTAGGTAAGGTTTATGTTAAGCTTTCATTATATATTTCATGAATCTTGGTTATTAGATGTATTTAAAGGGGGTTATTGTTTACTAATCATGAGTTATGATGGTTAAATGTTATGAAAATGATAGTTTGAATTGTTGGGTTATGTTTGAATATGATTTGAGGAAGTTAGCATGAAAGATGTGTTGTAACTCGGTTAACTTGATTTTGGATGATTCTTAATGATTTTTCTTACATGAAAATGATTGTGTATGGTGCTGCCAAGTTGAGGTAGTATTTCCTAGTGAATATATGCATGACCTAGGGACTGATTTCTTGTCCATTTGGTATGCTTATTGAAGTAGAATTGGACTTGGCATGATAGGAAGTGAATGGAGAAGTAAAACTGGAAAATTTGTTTTTGACCTACTGTACTGTTTTGAGCATAACTCATTGTGTGGTTATGCAAATGAGTTGAGGTTTGTTCCCAATGAAACTTTGGGTTGTTTGCTACATTTTTGTGTGAAATAGGTGTTGTTAAATTGTAATGCTAGAAGGGCGAAATTTTGCATGGAAAGTTACTGTTTTATTGCCTGTGAACAGTATCCGCAGTTATGACCTGATTACTTTGTTGATTTTTCTACATTAATTGATATGGAAATAGGGAACATAGTCTTCATGAAAGTTGTAGAATATTGAGTTAGATTTCCATTGCCACTGATCTTTCTAATTTTCGAGTTGTATATTGGGAGATATGAACTGATTTCTATTGATTGGTTTTATGCTTTTTGGAGAAACCTAGTCAAAGTGTTGGTTTTGTGAGCAGTCTGCTTGGGAGAAATTTTAGCAATTTTTTTGGACTGAATTGGTGTGAGTGATCTTCTACAAAGCTGTAGAGAAAGAAATTATCTTGAAAATGATATATGGTGTGTAATTTGTAGAGGTCAGAGTTGGGAGTTACGATTTTGCAAAACCTGAACCTAAACTAGGTTGTGAATGGCTGATCATGACAGTAGATTCCATAACAGTTTTGAAATTGTTAGAAAGAGAATTGGAGTTTGAGTTCTGCATGAAAATTGAAGTTTGAGATCTTAGCTTTTCAGGGATATAAGGTAGTGAATTTTGTGACTTTTGTGCTAAGAGAATCACTGTTTGGAAAATTACTGTCCAGATTGGTTGATTTCAGTAGGCAGATTCTTTGTGGAATTGTTTGACCTTGTTAGCAAGTGAATTTGATTTTGGGTTGTTCATGAAAGTTGTTGATAACATTGTGAAATTACTGAAAATATTTATTGTGTTATTTTTGACTGAGGAAATGAGTAGTTACTGAATTTGCAATGTACTGCCTTGTTTTGATAGGTTTTGAGTGGGCAGTAGGTTTGATTGGATTTTTGACACCCTTAGGGGTGAAATTGATTTTTATGGTCTTCATGAGAATGGTAGAACTTTTCATGATCTTTCCTACAAGCTATGGTTTGTAATTTTTTGATTTGTGTGCAAAGAGTTATGGGTGTTGGAAATTTGGATTGGAAATAGGAAAAAAATAGGAAAAAGAAAGGAAGATATGAGCAGAACCTCGCCGGATCGCTAGGGCGACGCCTCGCACTCGCGACGAGGTGAAGCGAGTCGGCCTCGCTAGGGCGACGCCTCGCTCCAGCGAGGCAGGCGCAGATATATATATTTTTATTATTTTTTTTATTATTTGGCAATAAGTGACCTAATTGTTTCTTTTGTCAATTTCTTTTCCGTCCAACGTCCGATTGACCTGATTCTTGAGGCATCGGATTCGTAGAACATTTAATTTCATTTTGTGAAAAATTGGGAATTTTTGGACGGGAAATTGACGTAGCCTCGGGTAACGGAGCCTTTAATCACTGTTTTGTTTAATTGGGGACCTATAGAGGTCCGAATTGCGCACTGTCAGCGCCAATATGTTTCTAATTTTTAGACGGATTTTTATGATGGAAAAAAATGGGATTAGGGACGAGAATATCATGATCATGCATTGTGCACCTTCTAAGTATTACATGTGCATTCTGAAATAGTTCTGATTGAACAATTGATAATGTATGTATACTGTCACTGTTATAGAGTCACACTTAGAGCGTCGGTCCACCGACGTCACTGAGACGGCCAGATTTTGGCTCGGAAATACAGGTGAGTAACCTAGTTGGTTCCTCAACCTTTATGTGTTTAATATTTTGCAATTTTGTCATGTGGAGATAATGGAGGGTTATGTGTGTTTGATTTTGACTGATTTTGGACCGTAGGTGTCTGAACTATGTGGAATGTGATATCGAAGTGCTATTTTTGTGTAACTATGCATGGGTGCTTCAATGGAATAATTTGTGAATATGAAATTTATTAGTGACTGAATTACCACACCGAAGGTCCGAAGGAATGGGAATTGGTCTTTGAAATGTAAAATGTCGGTGAATGTGAATTGGAACATGTACATTGCATGCATAAGCGTATGATCGATAAAAGCGATTATGACCGGAGCGACCACCGATCGGGGCATATCACGCCTGCGATATGAAAGCTTTCATTTCAGCGCATGGGACCTCGGTCCAGCGTATTGAGCCTCGGGCTCGATGTACCGAGGCTTCAAGCCCGATGTTTTCAGAGCCAGCGGCTCAAGCGCAATGTGTAAAATCCATTGGGGACGAGTTTGGTAGCATGGTCACAACAATGAAATGAAAATGAAAAGTTTCACATGTGCATTGCATCTATAAATGATTGAATATAAATTGTATTAAAGGCTAAACGCCTTACATTTGAAAATGTGATTGTATGTATTATTTAGTAAATTGATTGAATATGCATGAGTTGAGTGAACCATCGATGATGGTTTCTCCTTGAGTTCATAAAACTCACCCAAAATTTGCAATTATTTTCGGGACTCGAGAAGAATACCCGTTAGGCAGCAGGCGTATAACGTTGTTGGGTATTGAAGTAGAGAAGAGATCGGGATCGGTTTTAAATGCGCATTAGTGTCCAATAAATTGTTTTCCAAAATGACTAATTGTATGTGAAATGGGCCAATGTGGTTACATTTTGTACATAAAATGGTTATTGTAATTTATGGTTGACCATTTGTAATAAGCAGAATGGCGATTGTATTAACTGAAAATATTTATCTATGCTTGTTGATGCAAATGGTCTACTGTGTTCCGCGCACATGTGTGTAAATGAAAGAAAAAGGAAATGGCTCTGATGGAATGAATGTTTGAAAAAAAAAATTATACTGAGTTTCGACTGAGTGATGTAGCATGCCACCCTTGCGGGGCACGGACTCGGATATCACCATTGATGTCGGGTTCGGGTCACGCGGGAATGGGGTGTTATAGGGTGAACCATCGATGATGGTTCCTCACTGAGTTCGCAAACTCACCCAAAATTGCAAATTATTTTTCAGGATCGAAAGAGTAGACTCCTAGCTCGAGAGAGACTTTTCTTGCCGTGTTGATCGTGTTGGCAAGAGAAGTCATGGCTCACAGGTCGGTCAGCTGGGATCTTTTGAGGATGACCTAGTTAGACATTTTGTATTAGATTTCTTTTGGAGTATTGTACAGACAGTGAACAATAGACAGATGTATAAATTAATGTTCTTAATGATATGAAATGAGAAAAAAAAAATTATGGGTTCAAAAATTAGTGATTTTCAGTATTGATATTTTATGATTTGATTCCATGTGAGGTATAGTAGTGATTGTTCGTAGTTCACCCTTATCATAGGATATGTATCGGAATGACCTATGGGCGTCTCGGTGTACACCCTATGGTAAGGGGATGCTACACACCCCCCTTTCATCCCCATCTTCAGGAAATCATGAAGGAGATCGGATGAGGGAGAGATAAGATGTTCATTTGACATGTTTGCGATTTTTGTATTTTTGTATAATTTGGGAGAGCTTAAGCTTATGTTATGTATTTGGATTATGATATTTGGCTTTGTAAATGGCTTGGAAGGCCATTAATATTGATATGTATGAATTATGGAGAATTATAAAAATTGTGTATCCGTATGTATGGTTATGGAATATGACTTGTGATAGTATAAGTATATGATATGATATGACTGGTTTGAGATTGGATTGGATTGGATTATGTTTGGTATATTTAATTAAGTTATGGAATTGTCCTGATTATGATTGAGGATTTTGAAGCGTTAGGTTTATACTTGTGTTTGCATATGTTGAGATTCCAGACGGGAGAGTTCATTGATTCTGGGATTTGTTTGGGATTTATAGAAGTGTTTATTTACCTTTTTTAGGTTTTGGGTTTTGTAAAATGCAGCCGTTATGCTGCCGAAATTTTTATGGCAAAGAAAGAATAAGAATAAGATATAGGATTTTGGTAATAAGTTTGAAAATTGACGAGTAAGAAAAATCAAGTAATTTGAGATTAGTATGAGATTAAGGACAAATTTCCAAAAAGGGAAATAAGATTGCTTTGTATGAATTTGATAAATGATTGAAAGAAAAAAAAATTTATACCGTTTCGGATAGTTTTGGTCTTAGAGTTTCCAATGCGATAGTTTTTCTAAAGTGTATGTTTCCGGATGTCGGATCCGTTTTCACTTTGTCTCCGTTTTGTGATTTGCTTCAATTTGTGTGTTCATTCACTTTTGATTTCGTTTCCGCAGTTTGTTATGCGATTTATTCGCTTTTGATTTGTTTCGCATTCGAATTCGCTTTCTGATTCGATTCCTTTGACTTTCGCTTTCGATTTTTGTTTCCGTTTTCTGCTTTTCCGGTTGGGATCTGATTTTCGAGATCGGGTCCCAACATTATCTATTATAAGGATTTACAAAGGAGATCCTTCATTCAATATATCAAATTATGCACCTTAAAATATCCTTTCTACATGAGAAAATTGATATCATAATTTCTTTCATTTATGCTAACAACTTCAGGCTCCAAAGATCCATATTATGGAATGATCAAATCAATCTTCATAGAGGCCTAGATTTTCCATGGTTAATATGTGGGGAATTCAAACCCACTCTTTATAGGTCAGAGGCTTAAAGAAATTGCAACCTCTATAGCTATTCGGAGGATTTCAGGCATTGTATAAACAAATTGGGGGTGACTGATCTGAGGTACACAGGCCACTAGTTTATATGGTTAAAAAAACAATCTTCAAGATGGTACATCTAGAAAAAACTAGATCGAGCACTGGTGATGTTGGATCGCGTACGGTCCGAGTATTCACAATACACTGCGAAAAAAAACCATACAACAACATGAAGTATAATCGAAAATACCAAAGATGTACGAAAATACCTTATTTTCGTGAATAGGTTACTTTTTTTCGGATTCCAAGACACTGCAAAACGCGAATGCCCTCTACCGGTATCCACACGAGTATGCACGATCCGGGCTGCGGCTGTTGTGTGCTAGCACATCCTGAAACTCTTTCGAACGCCGCACAATTTTTCTCTCGGATGGCGACTAGAGTTTTAGACAATGGTGTCTTCCTCTACCTAATGAGACCTAAGATTCTCTATTTATAGAGAAACCCTAATCCCATTGAGGCCCCAATAAGTTTCGGCCCATTATATCATATATAATAAAAGCCCGACAACTTAATTCGATCTAGCCCAATAAATATATCTACATATATTTATTCAATGCCTAATTAATTAGGCCCAAGAGAATAAGCCCAGATCACATCACTCTTTGTGTGCGACCCTATAGGCTCATTTGATGTTGGCAATGGACTTGATCACACTTCAAGGCCCATAAGTTATAAGCGGCCTCTAGCAAGACATTATGACTACCCAAATCAAATGAGGATCGATAATCTAATTTAACCTGTAACTATGGTTATAAGCTCAGTTCTTTTGTAACACGATATCAAGATTAATCACAAGGCATGGTACATGTCAACCTTTGATTAATCATAGTTTCTTGATCCCCAAGTTGACTGATTATAACAAATGACATTGATGACTCTTCATCAATTTATTTGAGCACGACCATGCTTTTCTTTAGTCACACTTGTCAAGAGGCCCAGATGATATCTCTCTCATTTAAGAGAGGTACAAATCCCATCTACGACATTCACTTCCTTCTGCATGATTCATTTGATGTCCAACATAAGACTATTTGTTATTCGGTTAAAAATAACTTAGTCTAATATCAAAACACCGAATTCCTCATGTAGGGAACCATGATGACTTCAGGTGAAAGGAATAAAGTCAAACCATATAAAGAATCACTAATGACATGAAACCATGTAGTATTCATTATGTGGGTCGGTCCAATATATGTTCTCTAACATATATCTATGTTTCGATTTGATATCTCATATCCATGATCAGAAAGCGTGATCATCAATCGAACACATACTAGTCTTAATTCATTATTGTTCCACCAATAATGATCGACCGTGACGATCTAGAATAGTGTTACAACGCTTATGGTTTTACTATCAAGTCACATACTTGATGACATAAGTCTAATACTATTCATGGAATGTAAATCACATTACATAAACGAAATACATGCATATATAAAGGAATACCTCATAATATATTATTAACAAGTCATAATGTTAATACATGATTCAGAAATATCCATTGGCCTAGGGCACACTTGTAGCGCCCCCTTACCATAGAGTACCCACTGGAACGCCCGTAGGTCATTCCGGTACATATCCTACGATAAGAGACCACTACTGACAACTACCACTAAACTCCTCATTGCATCACAATCATAAAGCAGTACGAAGAAATTGACAACTTTTAAAAACCAAACTGGATTTCATTTCATTCACTCAAAATTCAGAAAGTTACAAACTGTCAGTATTTTCAATCTGTACATGTTCCAAAACACTGTACACTAAGTACCATACAGTAATGTACAAAGAACAGATCTAACTATAAGTCTCCAAAAGAAAGCTCAGCTGATCGACCTTTGAGCCATCGCCTCTCTCGCCAATCCACAGTACACGGCTCTACAGTCCTGAGGGAGCTATCTGTCTACACTTAAGCCTGAAAAAAATAGATTGCAATTTTGGATGAGTTTGCGAACTCAATGAGAAACCATCATCGATGGTTCTCCCAATTCATGCATCACATATCAAATCACAGTAATAAAACAGTCTTAGTACTACTAATACAGTTTATATTCATAGTTCATATTAGACAGTCAATATTTAATTTAGAATAATAAAGGCAGTACCACGATCAAGAGACATCCATTTACAATACAGTCACCGAAGTCAAACAGTCACAATAATTATCCATTTCAGATATTCAGTCCAGTAATGATGCAATGCATATGTGACTTTTTTTTCTTCAGTTTTATTACAGTATTGTGACCGAGTGCATAAACAGTATTCAGTGTAGACGCATCTGGGGAGAATTATCTCCCTTCGAGCTCGAGGCTGGTTTCAGTATGTCGAGCTCTAGGCTCGGTTCAGTATCCGGGGCCACGTCAATTTCTCGTCCGAAAATCCCCAATCTCTTAGGAAATGAAATTAAATATTCAGTGAATCCGATGCCTCAAGAATCAGGTCAATCGGACGTCGGACGGAAAAGAAATTGACAAAAGAAACAATTAGGTCACTTAATGCCAAATAATAATAATAATAATAAAAAAATATATAAATCTACATATATCGCTTTGCCTCATGGGGCGAGACATCGCCTGGGCGAGGCCGACCACTGCTGTCATCGAGAGGCGGCGTCGCCCTCGTGACCGAGCCATCTTACCTCGCCTCGCGAGGGCGAGGTGTCGCCCTCGCGATCCGGCGAGGTTCTACCTCACTTCCTTTTTTTTTTCTATTTCCAATCCGAATTTCCAACAACAATAATTCTTAGCACACAAATCAGAAAAACACAACTCATAGCTTGTTGGAAAGATCATGAAAAGCTCTACCATTTTCATGAAGACCATAAAAATCAATTTCACCCCTAAGGGTGTCAAATATCCCATCAAATCTACTGTCCACACATTCACTTCTTAAAACAGAACAGTGATTGGAAATTCACTATCTTTCATTCTATGCAGTCAAAAAATTATACAATAAATATGCTCATCAAGATCACAATGTTATCTACAACTTTCAAGAACAGCCCAAAATCAGATTCACTTTGTAACTATGCCAAACAATTCACCAAAGCATCAGCCCTCAGAATTTTCCCAACCTGAACAGCACATTTCACAACAGTATATCTCTTAGCAAAAATGTCACCAAATTCACTACCTTATTTCCCTGAAACGATAAGATCTCATACTTTAATTTTCATGAAGGACTCAACATCCAATTCGATCTCTAACAATTTCAAAACTGTTATGTAAGTTTCTGCCATGATCAGCAATCGATGACCTAACTTAGGTTTAGTTCTTTTCAAAATCATAACTTCCAAATATGATCTCCAAGAATTACATTCCATATATCATTTTCAAGATAATTACTTCCTCTACAACTTTTTAGAAGATCAACAAAGCCAATTCAAATCACAAAAATTGCTAAAATTGCTTCCAATCAGAAAGCTCACAAAATCGACAATTAGGCTAGGTTTCCACAAATGACAGAAAATCAGTCCACAGTCCACATTGCATGACTCCCAATATACAGATCTAAAAATAACAAAATCAGTGGGAATGGAAAGCTAACTTAATATGATTAAAAATTCATGAAGACCATTGTCCCTAATTCTATATCAATTAATTTATAAAAATCAGCAAAACTCTTTGGTCATAGTTGCGATTCATGTTTATGCACAATAAAACAGTAACTTTCCATGCAAAATTCGCCCTTCTAGCATTACAATTTAACAACACCTATTTCACACAAAGTTGTAGCCAACATCCCAAAGTTTAATTGGGCATAAACCTAACCTCATTTACTCACCTACACAATTAGTTATGATCAAAACATTACAATAGGCTCAACACCAAATTTTCCAGATTTCATCTATACCTCATCCTCTTCCATTCTATCACTTTACCTACCTTAATATACATTCATTTACACCTCCAATTCAGCCACAAACTCAACACAACAATTATTTGTATACTTACACAAAAGTTGGCAGTACACATATACACAATTCCCATACTTTATTTCCATTCATTACACATCATAAACATCATTTAAAACTTAATGAAAGAACTTACCTAATTAGCTTCCAACCTTGAATTCTTTTCAATTCTTTCCTAACAATTGCTAACCCCTTCTTCTCACCTCATGCAAGAGAGTGGTCTTCATGGTAGGCAAGCAAGGAAGTTAAGTGTATGAAGAAAGTTAAGGAAGGTTTGATAAGAGAAAAGAGAAGAAGAAAATCGATGAAGGAGTAGAAGACTTGAAGCTAGTTTCGGATGATGCCTAAACCTCTCCACTTTAGCTCTTTTTATTCAATTTTTCAATGCAAAACCCACAGGAACAACTTGGAGCATTAAATGATGGCATTTGGTGGCAAAATGTGATTTGTTCAAAAGTTTAAAGAAAAGTCAAAGTATTAATTCTTTAATCCAGATCAAAAACTAACCCAATCAACTCAATTGACCCCAATTTTAAACCTAAAATAATATACCCAATAATACAGTGTCATTGGGTAGTAATTTTCGCTACCGAAAATCGACTGATTCAGCAATTGGCGATTTTTTCGGAGAAAATTTTTCGGTCCGGGAAATTTTTCTGGAAAAATCCAAAAAAATTTCTAAAAATCCCTTAAAATAGAAAACAATTTATGGCGCACTCAGGATAATTTACCAAATCCAATAATCACGCTAATCTCAATAAAATTGTCTTAGGCACGAAATCCAGAGAACCTTCACCAGTGGAATACTCTTATTCCTCAACTGTTTCACCTGTGTCCTGACAATCTGTATCGGCTCCTCTACATAACTCAAATTACTTGATACCTCAATCTCCTGAGCCGGTATCACATGAGTCGGGTCTGATCGATACCGTCGGAGCATATTCACATGAAACACATCGTGCAACTGAGACATCTCACTCGGCAATGCCAACCTATATGCCAATGGTCCTATCCTCTCGACAATCTCATACGGACCAATATACCTAGGGCTTAACTTGCCCTTCTTGCCGAATCTCTATACCCCACACCACGGTGACACCCGTAAGAATACTCGGTCGCCCACATTATACTCCATCTCCCTCTATCTTTGATCCACATAACTCTTACATCTATCATCCCGAGCAGCTTTGATGCGACTCGAATCGATTCACCTTATCTGATATCTTGAATCAGCTCGGGACCCTCGATCATCCTTACACCCTCTTCATCCCAATACAAAGGCGATCTACACGGTCGCCCATCTGAAGGCCTCATATGTTGCCATCCCGATGCTCTTTGTGATAATGGTTGTTATATGCAAACTCAATCGAGCTATATCTCGATCCCATGCTCCTCTAAACTCAATACACAAGCCGAAGCATATCCTCCACAGTCTTAATCGTCCTCTCCTCTGCCCATCCATGCGAGGATGAAAAGTCATCTTGAATTCGATCTAGTACCCATAGCATATGTAAACTCGCCAAAATCTCGAAGTAAATCTGGGATCCATGCGACACTATCGACCTTTGGGACCCCATGCGATCTCACTATCTCACCACATACTTACGGGCCGGTGATCCATAGTATTGTTCTCCCTCCTTTGGTGAAATGGGCGATTCAATCAACGGTCCACTATGACCAGATAGCATCATCTCGCTTGGCGTCCCAGCAATCCTATAATAAAATCCACGGTAATTCGTTCCCATTTCCACTCCGGAATAGGCAACGAATGAAGCTTCCCTACTGGAGTCTGGTTCTCAGCCTTAACCTGTTAGCACGTCAAACATCTAGATACATACTCAGCTACCTGCTTCTTCATGCCAGGCCACCAGAAATGTTGCTTAAGAGTGTTATACATCTTGGTAGTACCAGGATGCATAGCATAGGCGGCCATATGAGCCTCCTCCAATATCTCTCGTCTCAGATCATCCACATCAGGCACACAAAGCCTCTGTCTCAACCACAAAGTCTCATCTCTCACATCAAACTCAGAACTCGAATCAGCTTTTACTTTCTCAATCAGTCTCACAGGATCCTTCTCCTGAACTCTCCTGATCCTGTCTAGTAGCCTCTCTCAGTCTCAAACTAGCCAATAAGACTCCATTCTGCTCCAGATTCAACTGCACATTTAAGGCTCTCAACTGAATCAAATTAGGCAACCTCATTGCCTGAATCTGAGCTGTACTAGTATGCGACTTCCTACTCAGAGCATCTGCCACTACATTGGCTTTCCCCGGGTGATACTCGATAGTACAGTCATAGTCCTTCAACAACTCAAGCCATCTCCTCTGTCTCAAATTCAACTCTCTTTGGCTCAGTAAATATCTCAAACTCTTATGGTTAGTGAAGATCTGGAAAGTCTCACCATACAGGTAATGCCTCCAAATCTTCAGAGCAAACACAACTGCAGCTAACTCCAAATCATGAACAGGATAGTTTACCTCGTGAGACCTCAACTGTCTCGAGGCATAGGCAATCACTCTACCGTGCTGCATCAGAACACACCCCAATCCCTGATGCGATGCATCACTGTATACCTCAAATCCTCCAGTCCCAGATGGAATAGCCAACACCGGTGCAGTAGTCAACCAATGTTTCAGCTCCTCAAAGCTCTTCTGGCGCTCCTCACTCCATCGAAATGGTACATTCTTCCTCAGAAGCTTTGTCAGAGGGGCTGAGATTAGTGAGAACCCCTCGACAAACCTCCAGTAATACCCGGCCAATCCTAGAAAACTCCGAATCTCTGGCACATTCCGTGGAGCTTCCCACTGCAGTACTGCCTGAATCTTACTAGGATCAACCTGTATACCATCTCCAGTCACTATGTGCCCCAAAAAGATCACCTGATCCAACCAAAATTCACACTTACTGAATTTGGCATACAGTTGTCTCTCTCTCATAGTCTGTAAGATAATCCTCAAATGCTCACTATGCTCCTGTCTGTTCCTCGAATACACTAGAATGTCATCAATAAAAACAATTACAAACTGATGCAGGTAGGGCTGAAATACCTTATTCATCAAGGCCATGAAGGCTGCCGGGGCATTAGTCAACCCAAACGGCATCACCAAAAATTCAAAATGCCCATACCTGCTCCTGAATGCACTCTTAGGCACATCAGCCTCTGCTATCTTTAGCTGATAGTACCCTGACCTCAGATCCAACTTAGTGAACACCTGAGCTCCCTGCAACTGATCAAATAAGTCATCAATCCTAGGCAGTGGATACTTATTCTTCACTGTCACCCGATTCAGCTGCCTGTAATCAATACACAATCTCAGAGTCCCATCTTTCTTTTTCACAAACAACACTGGAGCTCCCCACGGTGAAACACTAGGCCTGATAAAACCCTTCTCTAATAACTCCTGCAGCTGAGCCTTAAGCTCCCTCAGTTCCACAGGTGCCATCCTATAAGGAGGAATAGATATAGGAGCAGTACCTGGAACGAGGTCAATGGTGAACTCTGTCTCCTGATCCGGCGACAAACTCGGTAACTCATCAGGAAACACATCTGGAAATTCCCTAACCACGGGAATATCCTGAAGCCTCTGCTCAACTCTGGTGTCAACCACATGAGCCAGATATGCCTCACAGCCTCCCTGCATCAACCTCGGGGCACCTCGGAAAAGAGATCATCCGAGTGGCCTTTGCTGGCTAACTCCTCTAAACATCGCTTTGCTCTAGGTGACCAGGAGACTCTAATACAACCTCCTTGGTGTAACAGTCCATGATAGCCCTATGGGCGATGGCGATCCATCCCGAATCACATCAATCTCTCTCACAGCAACACTATAAGGTGCGCCCTCAACATCGCTTGATCAATCTGGATCGAGCATCCCTGCGAACCTCTCCCGATGCGATAGTAGTACCTGAGGTGTACTCACCTCTAGCCCATCTTATAACAACTCCCTATCCCCATGCAATCTACATGCCATATGAGGTGATAAAGAATCGTGGATCCGGGATCCAACAATGCAAACGCCTCGATATCATAAATATGGAGCATACCGCTACAACATCGGGGAATCCTGGGCCTCCTGCCTCGTCATGGCATAGACTCTGGCCTAGGACTGTGGTCGGCTGCCCCGACCCTCAGTCCTCACAAAGATCCTCGGCTCTACCTCGGCCTCTACCTCGACCCTACGTGGGATCCACCACTACTACTGCATGCAGTCGTACTACTCCCGGCTCGCCCACTACCAGCAGACTGAACTCTTAATGTATCCGGGCAATCCCGAACCTGGTGCTCCGTCGAGCCGCATCTCAAACAGGCTCCAGTAAGCCACCAACACTCCCCACTGTGACTCCTCTCACAATGCGGGCACACTAGAGGGTCTACCACAGACCTCTGCCCTACTCTGCCGGTCTGTCCAGAATCTCCCTCTACGCTTATAACCAGGTGTCTCGAACCTCCCGGAGACCTGAAAGTCCTGCCCTGGCACTTACTAAAGCTCCTGCTAGAGCAGCCCTGACTGTCACTTGGCCGCTTACCTCGGGACCCAATCTCAGCCTGTCGCTGCCTCAACAGCTACTCCACTCTCACGGCAGCAGCTCTTAACTCAATAAAGGTACCCATGTCAGACCGAGCTAATAGGGTACGAATCTCGATATTGAGGCCGTTCTCGAACCTCCGGCACTTATCAGCCTCAGTCGGGATCATGACAGTAGCATAGTCCATCAGCTCATTGAACTTCATCTCATACTCTGTCACTGACATCCTACCTTGCTTCAGCTCTAGAAACTCCTGCATCTTCATGTCCAGATAGTCCTTGGGCATGTAGTTCTCCTGGAAGGCCCTCAGAAAATCTCCCCATAATAAATACACAAGGCACGGTGGTGCTGCTCGGCACGATCTTCCACCACTTGTATCTTTGGGCCTGCGAGAGAGACACCGCATAATCGAACCTCTCATCAGGTTCGCAGTCCATCTGGTCGAAGACTCTCTCCGTCCTCTCCAGTCACCCCTCACCTCGGTGAGTGCATCGCTATAAAATCGTGACCCCACTGCTTGCGACAAGTCATACCTGCTCTCCCGTCTCACAGGAACTCGAGGAGGCAATTCCTCAATACGAGGCATAGAAGACTCTCTACTTGCTCCCACTGATCCTTGGTCAGCTGGCTGCTCAACCTGATCACCTAATGCAGAGGACCTAGAACAAAACAAGAATTCTGATCAGTTTCAACAGTTCTGTCAAATTTATACCTACATTGTTACTATTCCCAAAAGATGCCAAACCATGCTCTGATACCACCTAATGTAGCGCCCCCTTACCATAGAGTACCCACCGGAATGCCCGTAGGTCATTCCGATACATATCCTACGATAAAAGACCACTACTGACAACTACCACTAAACTCCTCATGGCATCACAATCATAAAGCAGTACGAAGAAATTGACAACTTTTAAAAATCAAACTGGATTTCATTTCATTCACTCAAAATTGAGAAAGTTACAAGCTGTCAATATTTTGATCATACATGTTCCAAAACACTGTATACTAAGTACCATCTGATAATGTACAAAGACAGATCTAACTATAAGTCTCCAAAAAAGCTCGGTGACCGACCTTTGAGCCATCGCCTCTCTCGCCAATCCACGATTGCGGCTCTACGGTCTGAGGGAGTTATCATCTACACTTAAGCACGAAAAAAATAGATTGCAATTTTGGATGAGTTTGCGAGCTCGATGAGAAACTATCATCGATGGTTCTCTCGATTCATGCATCACATATCAAATCACAGTAATAAAACGGTCTTAGTACTACTAATACAGTTTATATTCATAGTTCATATTAGGCAGTCAATATTTAATTCTGATAATAATAAGGCGATCACAGTCGATGACATCCATTTACAATCTGATCACGAAGTCAAGCAGTCACAATAATTATCCATTTGGATATTGGTCCGATAATGATGCAATGCATATGTGACTCTTTTTTTTCAGTTTTATTACGATGATTGTGACCGAAGCGATAAGCAGATTCGGTGTAGACGCGTCTGGGAGAATTATCTCCTTCGAGCTCGAGGCTCGTTTGGTATGTCGAGCTCTGGCTCGATTCGATATCGATGGCGTCTCGGTTCACAATTTTCCTTTTAGCGATTTAATGCATTTGTGCATGAATGTACATGCCCAATAGAAGTCAATATAATATATCACGGTCCATGGGTCGGTCGAATATACGGTCCAATTAAACAGTTGTCTAATGCCCAAATCACAGTCAATAAAAGCCATATATAATCCACGTAATCCCCATAGGGCAATCAAGTCACAGTAAATACGTAGATCGGGATAACCAACTAGGTTACTCACCTATTACTTCCGAGCTAATGCCGGGAAGTTTCCACCCCGTCGGTCGAACGACGCTCCACTTAGGCCTCTATAAGAATAAGAGAAAGAACGAGTCACTAAATATGCAATTTGTGCACATGTAGGTGAAATATGCATGTTCATGAATTCACAGCCCTAATCCCATTTTTTTCTATCATAAAAATCCGTCAAAAAATTAGAAACCTATTGGCACTGACGGTGCGCAATTCGGACCTCTATAGGTCCCCAATTAAACAAAACAGTGATTAAAGGCTCCGTTACCCGGGGCCACGTCAATTTCTCGTCCGAAAATCCCCAATCTCTCAGGAAATGAAATTAAATATTCAGTGAATCCGATGCCTCAAGAATCAGGTCAATCGGACGTCGGACGGAAAAGAAATTGACAAAAGAAACAATTAGGTCACTTAATGCCAAATAATAATAAAAATAATATATATATATATCTACATATATCGCTTGCCTCATGAGGCGAGACATCGCCTCATGAGGCCGACTCACCTCGCTTCGTCGCGAGGCGGCGTCGCCTCGCGACAGGCCATCTTACCTCGCCTCGCGAGGGCGAGGCGTCGCCCTCGCGATCCAGCGAGGTTCTACCTTACTTCCTTTTTTTTTTTTTCTATTTCCAATCCGAATTTCCAACAACAATAATTCTTAGCACACAAATTGGAAAAACACAACCTATAGCTTGTTGGAAAGATCATGAAAATCTCTACCATTCTCATGAAGACCATAAAAATCAATTTCACCCCTAAGGGTGTCAAATATCCCATCAAAGCTACTGTCCACACATTCACTTATTAAAACAGAACAGTCATTGGAAATTCACTATCTTTCATTCTGTGCAGTCAAAAAATTATAAAATAAATATGCTCATCAAGATCACAATGTTATCTACAACTTACATGAACAACCCAAAATCAGATTCACTTTCTAACTATGTCAAACAATTCACCAAAGCATCAGCCCTCAGAATTTTCCCAATCTGAACAGCACATTTCACAACAGTATATCTCTTAGCACAAATGTCACCAAATTCACTACCTTATATCCCTGAAAAGATAAGATCTCAAACTTCAATTTTCATGAAGGACTCAACATCCAATTCGATCTCTAACAATTTCAAAACTGTTATGTAAGTTTCTGCCATGATCAGCAATCCATGACCTAACTTAGGTTCAGTTCTTTTCAAAATCATAACTTCCAAATATGATCTCCAAGAATTACATTCCATTTATCATTTTCAAGATAATTACTTCCTCTACAACTTTTCAGAAGATCACCAAAGCCAATTCAAATCACAAAAATTGCTAAAATTGCTTCCAATCAGAAAGCTCACAAAATCAACAATTAGGCTAGGTTTCCACAAATGACAGAAAATCAGTCCACAGTCTACAATGCATAACTCCCAATATACAGATCTAAAAATAACAAAATCAGTGGGAATGGAAAGCTAACTTAATATGATTCAACATTCATGAAGACCATTGTCCCTAATTCTATATCAATTAATTTATAAAAATCAGCAAAACTCTTTGGTCATAGTTGCGGTTACTGTTCACAGACAATAAAACAGTAACTTTCCATGCAAAAATGCGCCCTTCTAGCATTACAATTTAACAACACCTATTTCACACAAAGTTGTAGCCAACATCCCAAAGTTTAATTGAGCACAAACCTCAACTCATTTACTCACCTACACAATTAGTTATGATCAAAACATTACAATAGGCTCAACACCAAAATTTCCAGATTTCATCTATACCTCATCCTCTTCCATTCTATCACTTTACCTACCTTAATATACATTCATTTACACCTCCAATTCAGCCACAAACTCAACACAACAATTATTTGTATACTTACACAAAATTTGGCAGCACACATATACACAATTCCCATACTTTATTTCCATTCATTACACATCATAAACATCATTTAAAACTTAATGAAAGAACTTACCTAATTAGCTTCCAACCTTGAATTCTTTTCAATTCTTTCCTAACAATTGCTAACCCCTTCTTCTCACCTCATGCAAGAGAGTAGTCTTCATGGTAGGCAAGCAAGGAAGTTAAGTGTATGAAGAAAGTTAAGGAAGGTTTGATAAGAGAAAAGAGAAGAAGAAAATCGATGAAGGAGGAGAAGACTTGAAGCTAGTTTCGGATGATGCCTAAACCTCTCCACTTTTGCTCTTTTTATTCAATTTTTCAATGCAAAACCGATAGGAACAACTTGGAGCATTAAATGATGGCATTTGGTGGCAAAATGTGATTTGTTCAAAAGTTTAAAGAAAAGTCAAAGTATTAATTCTTTAATCCAGATCAAAAACTAACCCAATCAACTCAATTGACCCCAATTTTAAACCCAAAATAATATACTCAATAATACAGTGTCATTGGGTAGTAACTTTCGCTACCGAAAATCGACCGATTCACCAATTGGCGATTTTTCCGGTCCGAGAATTTTCTCCGAAAAAATCCAGAAAAATTTCTAAAAATCCCTTAAAATAGAAAACAATTTATGGCGCACTCAGAATAATTTTCCAAATCCAATAATCACGCTAATCCCAATAAAATTGTCTTGACACAAAGCGGAATGTCATGTATGCATATACAGTAAGTTCATGTGCACAATTGTGACTATGTAGCAATCCTATTATGCATGAGCAGTCCTATGAAATCCCAATCTAGCACAACCTATGCCAATTTACTATTCTACCCTTCCAATTGAGGGTGGGATGTTACAACACTACTAACAGGTGAATGCCAAACGGCTAGTTCATTTTTCCAACAACTCTGCGATACTTCAGGACCCTTTTTTTTCAGACCATACCCTCATTAAAATCCAGAACCTATTCTAGAGAACTGCTAGCTTCCATCCATTTCAATTTAATAATTATTTAGCTTATGATCCAGGATTCCTTGAAGCTTATGGAGAGCTACAGATTGTGCTTTAAGAGGAACCAAATAGTTTAAATGTCTACAACAATTGAAGGCAATCACACAAAAACTCAAACTGCTACATTCCTTAACAGGCTCAACAGATGAATCATTAGTGAAGACCGAGGATGAATAATTAAAAATGACTTGCTCTATCACCCTCTGATTCTTCACTCCTTGTAAGCGAGAAACAAGTTCTCTCAACCTATTTGAATGTAGTTAAAAATCATGAATCCCTGCTATAATAAAGAACTAAAGTGAATTGGTTGCAAGATGGGGATAAAAATTCAAAGTTTTTTTTCAGTTATATCTGAGCTCGTAAAAACAAAAACAGAATATGTTCAATCACTTCTAATAGGGATTGTTACTTTAGAATTGAATGGGCTTTGAACATGAAGTTGTGAATTTATTTAGTAAACTACTTGGATTGTCCAAATATAGCTTTTGTTTCCACTGCTCAACTCTCAACACTCAATCTGAAGCAAATTACGCAAGATAGTGAATTATTAACAAAAAACTGTTGAAGACACGGAGATTAAGGAAGTAATTTTCAACATGGATGGAACGAAAGCCCCTGGTCTAGATGGATTGAATGACTTTTTTTTTTCAAAAATCTTAGAGTATGACAGGTTCTTGTGTTAAAAATTTAGTGAAAGTATTTTTTTTCCATCATTGTGTTACTTAAAGAAATCAACGAAACTTTTATCTGTTTGATACCAAAGAGTGCTAATTCCTCATGTTTCAATGAATTTTTACCTATTGCTTGTACAAACTTTCTTTATAAGGTCATATCTAAGATTCTTGCATCAAGATTGAAGAAAGTAATAGATCCCCTTATTAGTGCCAATCTAGAGGCATTTATAAGCAATAGGAAAATTAAAGATAAACATATTAATTGTGCAAGAACTTCTTAAAGGTTACTCTAGATCCAATTTAGACTAAAAATGCATTATTAAAATCGATTTACACAAAGTTTATGATAGTATGTGCTGGAGTTTTCTATGGAAGATGATGTCTGCTTACAGATTCCCAAGAACATACATTAGCTGGATCTAGGAGTACATATCCATGACAAGCCACTCAATCCTACTTAATGACAATCCTTCAAAGTATTTCAAAGCTGGAAAAGGCCTAAGGCAGGGGGATCCTCTTTTCTCTTACCTTTTCATTATGTGCGTGGAAGTTCTTAACTTAATAATCAAGCTTGAAGTGGAATCAAATTAAATTTTTAACATCACTAAAAATGTAAGAAGATTGGACTCACTAACCTTGCTTTTGTAGATGAGTTGCCCATATTTTGCAGTGCAAAAATGGATTCCATTAACATCTTTATGAAGGCTTTGCATAAATTCAAGGTTGTCTTAGGTCTACAGATCAACCTTTACAAGAGTCATTTCATAATCTCCAAAGGTGCTTCTCAGATGGCTTCACAAATTGCTTCCTCAATGGGAATGATGGAGAAAGCTCCACCTCTGCTATATTTCGGCCTCTTAGTCTCAATAAAAAGATTAACCTTCCTTCAATACAACCCCTTTATAGAGAAAGTTTAGAGGAGAATAGGTTCCTGGGTAAACAACTTTCTATCCTTTACAAGCAAGCTATAACTCATAAAATCAGTTCTTAAATCTATGTACATATATTGAAGCTCACACATTTTCCTTTCAAAGAATGTATCCACAAAAATTGACAGGATCTTTACAGATTTTTATGGAACCACTCAAATGGTATATAAGGAAGTGCTAAGGTGAAATAGGAAGACATTTGTTATCCAAAAGAAGAAGGGGTACTCAATGTATATTCAGTTAAACTCACCAATCAAACGTTTATAATGAAACAATTTTGGTAGATCCTTGAAGACAGGAAATCATTATAAGTTTTATATTTTCTTACAAGTAAAAGAATATAGGAAATCAGTAAAAAATCTGAAGTAAATCACACGTTAATATATTGAGTAATAAAATGACCAAGATACACAAGAAGGGGGGGTTGAGTTGTGATAAACTTTTTAATCCCTTTAATAACAATTGCTTGTTCTTTGAGAAAACTTATAAATAAATCAATTCTTAACTAGTTTGAAAACTTTATTAATAATGAAAACTATGATTTAAGAAAAGTAAGAGTTAGAGAGAAACACAACAATTTTATCTGGTTCACCCCAAACCGTGGGCTCGTCCGATCCTCGGATATTGAATACACGAGTTTGCAATTTTCTCTCGAGATAGGCGGATATTGAATACGAGTTTCATTCACTTTTTCCAAAAGTTATTTCTTCTTCAATCTCGACTCTTATTTATAGTGAACTTCAATTTGTTTCTTGTCTATCGCTTCTTGAATCTTTAAAAAGCGGTTATTGGTTTAGCTCAATGTGATCTTAAGCGATGTTTCTTTCTTAGTCTTATTTTAGATAAATCGCGCTTTTGTCTTCGTAAAGCTTAAAATGCCTTTTGTATAAATCGCTTTTGTCTTCGTAAAGCTTAAATGCGCTTTTGTATCGTCTGCTTTTCTTCCGTCTGTCTTTCTTTCTTCTGCTTTTGTATCGTTTGCTTTTCTTTCGTCTGCTTTTGCTTTCGTATATTTCTCTTTGTTTATTATCAAAACTATTTAATACGTGAAGTCTGGTTTGACTTAACATTCTCCCCCTTTTTGATAATAACAAATACTTGTGAATTTAGATAAATATGAAAAGTATCATATACTTGTGAATTATACAGAAATATTGAGATAATAAAAAAAATTATCTTCATCTGGACTTCATCCTTCCAGCTGATTTCTTCCTTCTCCCTTCTCTCTTCTTTCTCCCTTCTCCCCCTATTTGTTATTGATCAAAAAATTATTTTCCAATCTGCTTCACCAACTTTTTCAGCATCTTCTTAATCTTCTTCATATCTTTATCAAGCTTACGAACATGCTTCTTTAGAGTTGATGTTTCATCTGCGGTCGAGTCTTGTCTTAACAACTTGCTTTTCAGCGATAGCTCTTGTTGTTGTATAAGCTTCCTTGTTAAAGACATTTGGTTCAATGATTTGCGAGAAGAGGAGGAGGAACAAATCTGACTTGTTCATTGATATCAAGATCATAGGGATCTCTTATTCGTTGATAAGTGCGTCCAAACCATGGCATAACCTGCAATTGAGTGATCTCCCACGAGGTCGATTTGCGAGAATGTTACGTATTATAGTAAAACAACATTACGAGTTGGCAATCGAGCGAACAATCTTGACCCATTCGATATTGCCTCCACATGGATCATCTGTTGTGGCCTTAGTTAGACTTGATCCTGGATCTTGATATCGCAGATGGACTTACCACTCCTTTTCTCCTTACATGCTTCATCGATCAATTTCTTGCCTCTTGATCGATCGGAAGACATGTCATCCAATCTTGGCTCGGTTGAACTTTCGACTTTAGCTTCTCATAATTGAGTTCAACAAAATTTGGTGGTTGAAGATCGGTACCACCTTGATTATTGTCTTGCTCGATTATAGGATAAGAAGTGATCGCTCTCCAAATAGCTCTGGTGGATATGGTTCTCTCGACTCTCTTGATTGATCATAGAAATTTTTGTAACCCTATCCAGCGGATGAAATGCCATTATCATATTCTCTGATTTGAAGAATGCTTTGACAAATCTCTTGGGTTTGTCTCGATGATGGTGACTTGGTCTTCTTCTCCTCTCTTACAACCAATCTATGTTCCCATCTTTCTCTTTGAAAAGTTAAATACTTGGATGGAACATTAGTCATCACACTTACAACTTTTGAAGTAGCCTTACGTCCCCAAAACATGTGTAGCAACTTGTGTATGGACAAGTGTGGACTGAAAAGTAGTAGGAACTATTTCTTCAAAATTGGATTATTAAGAATTTTATGAGAATCCTTAATATTACCCTTATGACTTCACAATAAACCCGATGGCGGCTTCCATATTAACTTCAATGACATCAAAGCCTTAACGACACGTCGTGATTTTTAGAAATGTCAACAACAGTTTCTTCTAGCCTTGTCTTCTTAACCTTTGCCTCTGTTGTTGGATTTTCTTCTTTTCTTGCTGATTTTCTTTAACTGGGTGACCTCTTGGATTGAACTTTCTTCTTCTCGGGTTCTTCTACTTTCCTTTTTCTTCATTTCCTTGAGATTGTGTTTGAAACTTTCGAGGATTGATGATGATGATTTTGTAGCTTTTGATCTCATCGTTCATAATGCTTTGGTTTGCTTGAATCTCTGGAAGGGTGGCTTCTTTACATCGCATACGGTTTCCTTTGTGGGTGGCGTTCTTGCTTGCTTATGAATGTCACTCACCAAAGTTCCCTTTCGCTTTAAGTCACTGATTCAAAAATCGAGCAGATCTTGACTTCGACTCACGAGTGTGATCTTCTCTCCTTCATCGAGGATTTCTTGGTTTAGGCTCCCCCTCGGTTGTTGCTTTCCTTGATTCTTACGCTCCTTGTTTGTCGATAATCTCGGACCCATTTGTGTCGATGTAGAATCTATATAGCTTCTTCTGATACCTTACATGCGACTCCCGACTCAATCGATTCTGATTCTTTAAACATCCTTGTCAACAACATCCCATACGGGAGAGTGTTTGTATCCTTTATTGATTTAACCATATATTGATAAATCAAAATGGTAAATCTATTGGTTGGTGATTCAGGAGATGAAGGATACATTGTTCATCAAAGTAGTGACTTGATGTCTTGAACCTATCTAGGTAACACACAGTCACACAAAGCAATGAAACAAAACCCTTGCCTTTGGTACAAGCCAAGAGGCTCTTCTTTCGATTGGGTTGTTACGACCATAAAGTTGATGAGTAACTTCATCTTCGTTCAACTTCACTTAGTCATCCATTTCACCAAGTTAGTAGGTTGAACTCCACTACTTTCGGACATTCGGTGACTCTTTCCGGTAACTCCTTGGATTCTTATAACGAGGAGTGTTTCTACATCGATCGATTGTATTATCCACAGTTTTAGTATGTTTCGAACTCATAAACTTCATTGAGATAAACTTGCTCTCGTATTTGAAAGAAGTTTCTCCATCCTGCGCTATTATCTCGGCTCTATATCCATTTGTTCCTTCTTAGATCTTGAAGTTTACAATCTTCCCGGTTTGCTCTGGATCAACTTCATAAAATGGGCGACATTCATCTTGTTGATTACGGTGAATAGGAACTCGCTTGAAGAATTTTCGAGAGATTTGAGAGAACTAGCAATTTCTGAATTTGTTAAAGATCCCAAACGTCAGTTTTAGGGATTTTATAGCAAATTCTAGAACGATTGTACTTCTCGATGATCTGACAGCCTTTTTTTTCCCTCTAAAAATTTTTCTTTGTGAAAGAAGTTTTAAGTCTGAAACCGTCAACGCCGTTTAACTCCACCGTTTCATTGTCTTTCTTTTTGAAACATCAGATGATCAATCTGTTAACTCTGAATCTTTACATCTTTGTCTTTAAAAAATCAGATGAATGATCCGTTAACTCCTCCGTCTATCTGTTTCTTCTTTGCGAAAAAAAAAATAGATGATTGGTCCGTTAACTCCTCCGTCTATCTGTTTCTTCTTTGTGAAAAACCAGATGATTGGTCCGTTAACATCACCATATTGAGGTTGCGTCTGATTTCTTTAAGCGATCTTCACTAGTGGTTTTGTGAAGATATCGCCTTTGGAATTTTGTTTCCACGAATTGTGGTGACAACTTTCTTCTGAACGTAATCTCTCAAGAAATGATGTCTAACTTCAATGTGCTTCACCCTTGAATGTTGAATTGGATTCTTTGACAAGCTAATGGCGCTGGTGTTGTCGCAGTATATTGGAATCTCTTCCTCTTGTATTGAGTAGTCCTCCAATTGATACTTGATCCACAGTAATTGTGAACAACAACTTGCGGCAGACATATATTCAACCTGCGGTTGATAATGCAATCGAGCTTTGTCTCTTGCTTGACCATGACACGAGTTTGGTCTAAGGTAGTGAAAACCACCACTCGTGCTCTTCCTTTCAATCCTATCACGGCGTAGTCCGCATCGCAATATCCATTCAACCTGAAATCTTTACCTTTCTCATACATTAAGCAAAGATCGGTAGTACTGCGAGATATCTCAAAATTAGTTTCTGACTATGTAATGAGATTCTCTAGGATCGGCTGAAACCTTGCACCTGACATACACTGAATAGAATGTCAGGTCTACTTGCTGTAAGATAAAACAAAGAACCAATCATCCTCAAATAGGGTTTGATCCACCTTCTTACCACTTTAGTCTTTCGACAACAAGTTTGAAGGATGCATCGGTGTGAACATACTTTTAACCTTTGCACATATCAAATTTAGACAACAATTCTTTGACATATTTTGTTGATGGATAAAATCTTATCCTTAGTTTTCTTTACTTGCAATCAAGAAAGAATTTTAACTCACCCATCATGCTCATCTCAAATTCATTTTCATCATATTTTCAAAGCTTATGCATAACTTTTTGAGGTGGCACCAAAATAATATCATCAACATAGATTTGCACAATAATAAAATCATTATACAAGTTCTTCCTAAAAGAGTTTTGTCAACTTTACCTCTAGTAAATCCATTTTCAATAAGAAATGAGCTCAGACGATCATACCATGCTCTAGGAGCTGTTTGATCCATATAAGGCTTTATGAAGTGCATGTAGACATGACTGGATACTTTATATCCTCAAATCCAGGAGGTTGCTTGACATAGACTTCTTCATCTATAAAGCCATTCAGAAATGCACTTTTACATCCATCTGAAAAAGCTTTATGTCATGGCAAACAGCATATGCAAGCGGTATCCTTATTGCTTCAAGTCTTGCTCTTGGAGCATATGTCTCATTATAGTCTATTCCTTCCTGCGATTATAGCCTTGTCTACTAATCTTGCCTTATTCGACTTACTTTTCTGATTCATCTAGCTTATTCTTGAATATCCATCTAGTACCAATAATGGATTCCTTTTCGGGTTTAGGAACTAAGGACGGACTTTATTCCTCTTGAATTGATTCAACTCCTCTTGCATAGCTAATATCCATGCTTCATCTTTAGAGCTTCATCAATCTTTTAGGTTCTTCTTGAGATATAAATGCCACGTTGGCTTCTCTTACGAACTTGGACCTTGTTCTTACACCTTACGAGGTTTCTCCAGATAATTGACTCTTTAGGATGAGAGCTTTTGTATCTCAATCTTTCTTTAACTCAAAATTCTTAGAGATATCATCTTTTCATCATGAAGTGTTCTGATGAAGATACTTCCTTACAACTGCGTCAAGGGCGCTTTGTGACATCATCTTGATTCCTCTTCCTTATTGGGTTGAGAGCTATCATCGAACTTAACGTGAATAGTTTCTTCAGCGGTCTTTGAGGTGAGGTTGAAGACTCTAAATGCCTTTGAAGTGAGAGAATAGCCTAGAAAAATTCTGAAAGTGTCTTAGCATCAAATTTGTCGAGCTTCCTTTGTGTTGAGAAAAGTGCACTTGCAGCCAAAGGATGGAAATAAGAAATGTTTGGTCTCCTTCCATTCCCTGACTCATAGGGAGTTTTCTTGACATTGGTCGTAGTGACACTCTATTACGAATGTAGCATCTTTGTATTGGCGACTTCTACCCGAAGTATTTAGGAAGATTCATCTCGCTGACATTGTTCTTGCCATCTCTTGAATCGTCCTATTCTTCCTCTCAACAACTCCATTCTGTTGTGGAGTCCTTGGGGAGAGAAGTTATGAAAGATTCCTTTTCTTCGCGAATACTACGAACTTCTCATTTTCAAATTCTCCTCCATGATCCTCCTTATGCTTGCTATAGACATTCCTCTTTCATTTTGTAATCTCATGGAAAGGTTTCTAAAACACTTGAAAGACTCATCTTTATGTGATAGAAAAAGTATCCAACAAAACCTTGTAAAATCATCAACAATCACAAGTCCATACTTCTTTCCACCAAGACTTATTGTTCTTGTTGGACCAAATAAGTCCATATGTAACAACTCAAGTGGTCTAGAAGAAGTTATGAAATGTTTTGAAGAGAAAGAGGTTTTAACTTGTTTCCCTTTCTGACAACTTTCACAAAAGAAATCTTTGTCAAAAGCAATTTGTGGCAAACCTTTTACCAAATCATGTTTCAAAAGTTTTGAAATATGTTTAAAAGCTGACATGACCTAGTTTTTATGCGGATCAGTCTTTCATCTTGATAGATAAAAACATGAAATATTTTGAGGCCGAAAATCGTCTAAATCAATTTTATAAAGATTGTTTAGTCTTTTGGCTGAAAGAAGATGGAACCATCTTTGTTTCGACTTCACAAAATTTTGATTAAAGAAACTTCAAAACCGAATCACATAATTGACTAATACTTATCAAATTATGCTTTAAACCATCAACTAGTAATACGTTATTAATGCATGCATGAGAATTCTTACCAATCTTACCAAACCCGATTATCTTTCCTTGTTGGTTGTCTCCAAAGTTCTTGATCCTCCTTTCTTGTCTTTGAAGATCTAGGAACATAGACTTGTTTCCGTCATGTGTGTGAGCATCCTTGTCCATATACCAATGGTGCTTCTTGGTTCTTCAACGAAGGATTTACGTGGAAGATATTATTTTATTTTAGGTACCAGATTCTCTTGGGTCCTTTAGGGTTAATCTGATGTAATGAATGATAATGATGTGTAGAATGATAATGTTGATGTCCTTTCGAAAATCGATTGATATCTTTTCTTATTCTTTTGAGCAAGCTGATTTTACTACGTAATCTTTGGGGCTTATTTTTAGTAAACCCTAATCGGTTTTATCCTCGAATATACGTATTCTCCTATCATTTCATTCATCCTTTTGTACTATCGTAAATTTAGCTAGATCAATTGAGAGATTATTAATTCTCGATTTCAATTGATTAATCTCTTGAATCTATCTACAACTTTGTTGTTATTCAATTCCTCAACTTGCTTTCTCAAACTTATATTCTCACTCTCTATCTCATGAGTATGTTTGAGGTTTCTACATATTTCTTCTTCAACGACTTGTCTTTGTTTGAGAATAGCATGAGAATCCTCTAACAATTACGAATAAGCATCTTGTATATCATTATATTTGGAAGTTACCTCCTCATCACTTTCTTCTTCACTACGGACATATGTTAGCATGTTACGGCGCTTGTGAACTTGTATCGATTACGATGAATCCAGATCTTCCCATATTGCCATCATGCTTTTCTTGTTATCTACTCCATACGGGTTGTCTTTTCAACATTGGACACTCGGACTTGTAATGTCCGGCTTCTTGCATTCATAACGGTAATGGATGCTTTATCAACTTTTCATCGTCTTTGCACTGTTCCTTCTAAATGTTGAATTTCCTTTGGACTTCTTTTCCACATTCTTCTTATCTTTCTTGAAATGAAAGATAGCTCATCGTCTTCATCACTTGATTGAGAATCTAACTTCTTGGAATCATCATCCTTTGCTTCTTCAATCTTTACGCCTTTGATGTATTCCTTTTGTTTTCTTCTTACGGATTTTGTGATTCTTTTGACTTCTTTGGTATTATGGACTTCTCCTTTTGGGCTTATCTTCGCATCAAGCTCTACTTCATGTATCTTGAGCGATCCAAGCAATTCATCAAGCTTGATGCAGCTTAGGTCTTTGGCTTCTTGTCAATGATTACTTTGGGTCTCCATCTTTTGGGAGACTCCTCAAAATCTTTCGAACATGGTCTTGGTGTTTATGCGTTCTTCCAAGAGCTTTTAGCCCATTAACAATTGTTTGGAATCTTCCAAACATTTGATCAATAGTCTCTTCTTCTTTCATCTTGAATAACTTCGTCTTGATGCACCAAAATACTTATCTTGGACTCCTTCACTTGATTTGTTCCTTTATGTGCAATTGATAATGTATCCCACATTTCTTTGGCGATATCGCATCCATGCACTTTGTCATACTCGCTTTCTTTCGATGCACTGACTCAAGAAAATTTAAACTTTGGAGTTTAATTGAAATCTTGCTTTACTTTCGGTGTCCATCTTTCTCGTGGAATTGGATTTTATCATCATCTTCAGGTGTGTAAGGTCCATTCTCGATGATGTCCCAAAGGTCAATGTGAGTAGACTCGATAAACAATCTCATCCGATCCTTCCAATAGTGGTAGTCTTCACCATTGAATTTGGAGATGCGGTGGTGAGGCTCCTTACGCAATATCGTGTGTGATTCCACCATTTTCTTTAGTTCACACTTTATTAGAGTGATTCTTGAACACCTTGCTCTGATACCAATTGAAGTAAATCACACGTTAATATATTGAGTAATAAAATGACCAAGATACACAAGAAGGGGGGGTTAAACTTTTTCAATCCCTTTAATAACAATTGCTTGTTCTTTCAGAAAACTTATCGTAAATCAATTCTTAACTAGTTTGAAAAACTTTGTTAATAATGAAAACTATGATTTAAGAAAAGTAAGAGTTAGAGAGAAACACAGCAATTTTATCTGGTTCACCCAAACCGTGGGCTACGTCCGATCCTCGAGATATTCTTCGAGATTTTCACTATCTCAAGCGATTACAAGTATTCTTTAGAATGAGCCTCTTCAGTCTCTTAACAGCAAGTATTCTTTTACTCTTAGCCTCTTGGGGCTATCTGTAGCACTTTTCAATAAAATGAAAAGCGATAAAGAGCTTTACAAAGAGTTGCTCTTCACAATATACACTCGAAAATAGTTCGCAATTTTCTCTCGAGATAAGCGGATATTGAATACGAGTTTCATTCACTTTTCCAAAAGTTATTTCTTCTTCAATCTCGACTCTTATTTATAGTGAACTTCAAGCTATTTCTTGTCTATCTTCTTCTTGAATCTTTAAAAAAGCGGTTATTCAGCTTTAGCTCAATGTAGTCTTAAGCGATGTTTCTTTCTTAGTCTTATTTTGAATAAATCGCTTTTTGTCTTCGTAAAGCTTAAATGCCTTTTGTATAAATCGCTTTTGTTTTCGTAAAGCTTAAAATGCCTTTTTGTAAATACCTTTTCTTCCGTCATCTTTCTTTCTTACCTTTTGTATAAATCGCTTTTCTTTAAATGCCTTTTGCTTTCGTATATTTCTCTTTGTTTATTATCAAAACTATTTAATACGTGAAGTCTGGTTTGACTTAACAAAATCATCACACTCTTTCTTTTTGAATCAACTTCTTTGAATGAAACATCTAGTACAAGATGGTATGTCTTTCTCCATTAGTAATAGGAAAATTATATCCTTATGGTTTGATAATTGGTTAGGTAGAGGAGCTTTCATACATTCTTCAGATGAAGTGAGGAATTCTATCAATCTCCCACTTTCACACAAAAATTAACTTATTCAGTAATGGAAGTAGTTGGTAGTTCCCTATAAGCATTAGCCATTTGTAACCTTAATATACTCCCAATTTGCTCCATCAACGGACATATTTTGGCATAATCGCCCTACTCACCTTCTATCCAAAAAAATCATGAGAATTTTTTAAGATTAAGAAAAACCAACGATGGAGTGGTCTGCAATTATCTTGAACAACATCATACCTCTAAAGTCTTCCTTTCTCCTCTAACTAGCCATTCAAAACTGTCTTAATACAGTTGATAGGATCAGGTACTTAAATGTTCATTCTTCATGTCCTTTTTGTTCATAAGAGGAAGAAATAATTGATCACCTATTCTTTATGTGTAAGATCACCAACCGTATTTTGGAAGATGCTAAAATAAGGTGTAACTAGTGATTACAAGCTTGTACATTCTTAAGTGCTATATAATGGTTGTTTACTCAATGTCCTGCCCCGAAGTTGCCTTATCTTGTAGCTTTTGCATAAAAACTATTTGGAAAAAATGGAATGTTAGACAGTTTGAAGCTAAGTAGAAATCTGTCCCCCCTCTTATATCTAAGACCATAAACAACATCATTGAAATATTAATATCTAAGACCATAGACCATGCTTGGACGAATGAACCACGACTAGCGAACTTGTTGGGAAACACTGCATCATTAGCGGATAGAGATTGTAGGGAGATCTTGGATGATATGGGGACAGCTTGGAGTTAGAGTTACAATTGGACGCAACATATGAAGATAGTAGAGATCTTCGAGGATAAGGATGCTAGTTTCTTATTTGAATGTAAACTCTATCTTTCTATTATCTTGTAGATTTTATCTTATCAATTAAATTCCTATTTGGATGGAGGTGTCATCCAGTTGATCCACATGATGTAATCTGATAGACATAAACCTGATCTTAGGAAGTTCAGTTTAAGTGGGATTTTGAACGTAACTTGGATTCCAAGTTAGAGTGCCTATATATAACTCATTCGATCTTTACTCTCCTTATTCAGTCAGAGAGATCATTCCTTGTATTCTTTTGAGGGAAAGTAAGAAAAAGGTTGGTTTTATCATATGTCTCTTGTTTCCTTTATTTTCTTATTACTTCTGTAGTGTTGTTTCTTCAAGTATGCGAGGTAAACACTTCGAGGGTCATTGAAGGTTGAAGTTTTTCTTAAATAGACCTAAGTGAGAATACGGTGCAAAAGGTGTTGGTGATCAAATTTGGTGAAAGTTCGAGTACCAAGGTGACCTCTATATCAGCTGATATCAAAATCAAATTTTAGGATGGCAATAGGCAACTTGACAAAGCGAGTGATTAGGGTGGAGGCACTCATTGGGCTAATTCCCTAAGGCGAGGAAGAGGTCACATCTCACAATACTCGATTTGAGATGTTGGAGGCATGAATCCAACAATTGCAACAAAAAATGGTAGATTTGTTGAAGGCACAAAAGGAGGCCTAGTTCGAGATCACTATACTAAGGTGTGTTGTTGCAATGCTAGATATCGATCAAGTTGAAAGCTCCACACCATAACTTTCATCTTTGAAGGTACGTGAATCCCAAGGTGTTCGAAGGCATGCGGGACGCTAAGGTGTTAGAGAATTTCTTATAGGATATGGAGCAGAACTTGTTGGATCGAAAAAAAATGCAAGATTTGGTTAAAAGATGGATTTCAAAATTTTTAGAAATCATAACACAACGGAAGCAAGGAAACCAAATCAACATGTCAATCCATACATGATATGGTATAGGGAGAATATTTAACATAAGAACAAAATGGTACAAATATTATCGGCTCCTTTGCTACAACTTTAACTCCTTGTTGTGCTATCCTATCCTTGACAATGTATCCTCTCCAAGGTGATGCATCCTTTTCTTCTTGTTATTGTTTCGTTTTCTTGATATTGTATCCTCAACCAATCCGATCTACCACTTGTTCTTCTTGGACAACTTGGTTAACAAAATCCTTTGGTGGGAAAGGAGAAGAAAACTTTAGAGGAGATTTTTCATAAAAGAAAGAAGCCAAAAATGAGACACCTTCTCATGTAAATTTCGGCACACCCATGCATGAAAGGAGAGAGTCCAAAAATGCAAGAACACCTCTATATCACCTTGTCAATTTTGGTTATGTATGAAAAAAAGAGAGAAGAGAATCCAATGTATCACACCTTTCTTTAATCAAACATAAAGAAGCCATTAAATGAGACTCTTCTCATTTGTTTTAAGATGGCTATATGAAAAGACCAATAACTTAAAATGGCATGTCAATTTCGGTTTTAGTGATGAAAGAAGGAAGATATTCCATCAAATACACCTCTTTCATCTTTAATCAAATGAATACTAAAAAGGTTACATAACATGCCATCATTAAAAGACAACCATTAAACCATTTAATGGTAAGATCACAACTCCATTTAATGATGATAATTCATGATAAATACCATCTTTATTTAGCAATTCAATGCTAAATGTGCAGCTGCACATTCAACCATTAGAAACCAAAATTCCCTTTCATTTCTTTAAGAATTTTGTTTTAATATAATTAATCTAATTAATTAAATTAAATTAAAGCCTAGCCCATTTCTAAATGTTCATTTAGGCTTTTAATTAACCATTAATTAGAGCAAGCCTAATATTCAATCATGAGCTTTAAAACCTCCATTTATATTTGTTACTTTGCTTGATAACCTTCCTTGAAGTCAAGTAGGGAATCTTGTTGGACTCAGATAATTCAAGCTCTAATAAGCCCAAAATTAATTTAATCTCATTAGAATTAATTCTAGCTTATAAACTAAACGTCATTCAACTAAAGACAATTACTTGAACTCTGGAATTAATAAATATTATGAGAACACATATTTCAAATAATATGTCTACTTGCAAACCCTGTTATGAACCTTATTATAGCCATTCACACTATTTTTCCCTTATGATGATTTTTCCTTCTAGATTTCCTGTTTTACTCTATATGGTGATTATCGCACAAGATCTCATCTTGGTGTTAAGACTCGATGGATAGCTAGTTCATCAAATTCTTGGCGCCAGTTTAATCACCAATCTCCATAAAATATATAGAAGTGATGATATCACTATATACTCTTTATTTTAGTGAATGTTCCCTGATACATATTTCAATTAATAATTCCAACGTGCAGACATTGTATTAATAATCTGTAAAAATCTATTCCGATCATATCAAGAATTATAATGAAACATATATGAGTTCACCATTTATCAAGATTGTGGTCTATAATAAGCAAATGTTAAAATGTATGTTTTAAGACTAAAGTAACGACCTACTTTATTCTTGAAAATATATTTCATTCTAGATTCATGTAATGGTTCCATTATCAATAGTAGACTACTATCATGATATGAAACTCATCATTCCCTTGAAGTAAATTCCTTTACTTACATGGAGATAAATCGCAACACTACAGTCTAAACCATAATCAAGCGACCAACTTGATTATTCAACTGTGAATCCATTATTTTAGATTCTTATAATATACATGTTTACCATACATCTCTATGTATATATATATATATTACTTAAAAAAGAATCTCAATACCTTATGACTAGATATATAATGCTCATCAAAACCAAACTCTTTTGTTTGATTAATAAATGTTTTCATTCCAAAACTGTAACTTAAGAAGATTAAGTTACAGGTAAATACAATTGCTTTCCAGGGCACTATATTTATATAACTCCAACAATCTCCCACTTGCCCTAATGCAAGTGTGACATATCCCTCATTCCCATCCCTATTAGGTGACCCTCAAAACTCTGTTGAGACAATGTCTTTTTGAACAGATAAGTAAGGTTTTACTCTGTGAGAATCTTTACCACATTCACCTCTCCACGTTGGATTGTCTCCCTTATGAGATGATACTTTTACTCAATGTATTTGGCAACTTTATGGTTTTAAGGTTCTCTAGAATTAGCCACTGCTCCACTATTATCACAATAAAGTATAATGGTTTTTTGGCCTCTGGAAACCATTTAGGAACTTAAGGATTAAGACTACTTCCTTTGTTGCTTCACAAGAAGCAACATACTCAGCCTCCATAGCCGAATCAGCAATACATGATTACTTGACACTCCTCCAGACTATGACTCCACCTCCTAAAACAGATATAGAACCAGAAATTGATTTCTTTGAATCAACATCTGATTGGAAATCAGAATCTATATATCCTGTCGGAATAAGGTTACTTCCAGAGTAAACAACCATTAAGTTCTTCGTCCTACAAAGATACTTAAGTATACATTTACCTACAGTCCAATGTTTCATTCCTAGGTTGGATTGAAATCTAGTTTCTAGTCCTACAGTGTAACAGATATCCAGTCTAGTGCAAAGCATTGCATACATTAAAATTCCAACTACTGAAGCATATGGAATGTTATGTATGCGTTCTATATCTCATTTTACTCTAACCATTCAATCATACACAATTGTAGCTCAAAACTTAAAGTCAAAGAAGTTATCTCATAACACATATCATGTAGAATTCAGCATCTAAACATAATCAATCAAATGCATCATAATTGCCAATTCAAAGATGCAATGAACAATAAATTGCTCGAGAGTTCTATGGATCGAAGTGGTGAAAACAAAGTTTACACCATGAACAAAATGAGTCCATTCTTTGGATCTCATAAGCCACAAGTGAGTAGCCGTGAGAAGGTTTTAAGTCAACATGCATATGACGAATGAAATGGTTTTCTCTCTTTCCCAAACACAAGCAATTTCTATGCTTAATTCAATTCATCACATATATTCATTCTCATACATCTCATGCTTTTTCTTCTTTTTTGAATATACAAAATGTCATGGAATCTTTCAAGTTATAACATAATAATACATCATAATGCAATTTACAACATTCAAAGCAATTCACAATTAAGCAAGTAATCATACACATACGTAGGCAAGCAATTTGCCCATTTATAAAATAACCATAAATACATTACCCACCTAATTACTTGTAAATCCAAGCTCAAGATTGCCTTTCCTCTTGCTCCTGGGTAAGGTTTTCTTGATTTCCTAAAACAACCAATTTTCTCATTTAATCCAAATTCAAAGGTAAATTCATAAAACTTCAATAATAAAAAATGCTAAAACTGAGTTTAAGCTTAACCTACCCATAGTCCATCTAGGTTAGAAAAACCAAAACCTAATTTAGAAACCCTAAAAATTAAGATGGGTTCTCTTATTTCTTCCAACACAACCCATTTCTCTATCTAATCCCTTTTTCTAACCAAACAAGAAGAAAAATGATACTTACCTTAACAAGATGATTTCCTCTACTTTTCTGATTCTTTCTTTCTCTCCTACGATTTTCTCCTTTCTCTCTTCTCTCCCATGATTTTCTTTTCTTTCTTTTCTAACATACACACACACTTCTCTTCTTCTTCTTCAAGACACATTTTTATTCTTGTTCTTCCAATTATACCCCTCCTTATTTAACCTAATACCTATTAACTCCTTAGTCCATTAATACCATACTATAATCCAATTTAATTCTAACATTTCCATTCTAATTCCAATTTCTACTTATGCCCACTAAATTAGTGGACTTAATTATAAAAATAAATAAATAAACAAACTAATCATAAATAAATAATTAAACAATTAATAAATTATTTAGAGAAAAATTCGAGGTCCAATAACTCTCCTTCCCTAAAAGAATTTCGTTCTCGAAATTCTTACCTGAGTCACTGAAGAGGAGTGGATACTTGTCCTTCATTGCTTCCAAAGACTCCTATGTTGCCTCCTCTTTAGCATGGTTCTTCCATAAAACTTTAACCAGCCTTACTATCTTGTTTTTCAAGACCTTTTCCTTCAAATCTAGAATCTCTACTGGTTGTTTTTCATAAGTCAACTCCTCCTTTAACTGAACCTCTAAAGGTTGGACTATGTGTAAAGGATCTGATCAGTATTTCTTTAACATTGATATATGAAAGACATTGTGAATCTTAGATAATTCTGGTTGTTGGACCCCGTTTCCAAAGCCCAACTATCTGGATGCCATAAAACATGAGCGTGCGTATTAGATTGTAAGGTTATTTCTATGAACTCTCATTAGCCATTATCAGTTCATCTTCATTTTTATAACATCCCAAAAGTTTCCTATTCGATCAAAATAGATCAAGATATGTTTAAAAGCCAAAGTATGCTCATAATCAAATCATGCTCCTCCAATCGATTCCGTCACTTTTTTTCCATTAATCTTTTAGAAATCAACACCAAAAGCTACCAATTTTTATAGAGAGATATAAAATCGTGTTAGGAAACTATTGGACATACATGTCCTTTAAATGGATGTACACCTCTACCTAACGGATATAAACGGGGTCTGGGATGTCTTCTAGATCGGTGAAGGTCCATTAATGGGACTGACCTAGGAACATTTTCTTAACTGAGAAGGTCCATTTAATGGACCTAAAGTCCGTCTAATGATCATAAGTGAGACAAACCCCCTCCAAAACATCTCTAATGGTTCCAACATCCATTTTAACATCATTTTCACTCGTAATCTTCCCAAATTCACTTCTTCTAATGCAATATCACTCCTTAACATTCAATTACCAAATTTATTTCATTAAACTCCCAAATCTCAACTCAATTCATTCATCACTTAAAACAAATTCTCATCTTTCACTATGACTGTCCTATTTGCATCCTGTGCAGCATTACTAACTTATAATGATCATATCTCCCAATCCCAATATCCAAAAATTTCATGCTTGATATCATTGGAAAGCTAGAAACATAATCTACGATTCCAAGAAGACAAATTTGTCTAATTCAGCTTATATTAATATAATTTTCCCCAGAAATCAGAACATAAATTTTACCCTTATGAATGCTTGAAAATGCAATGTACAAAATTTTAGAGTTATGAGCAAAAACACAATCGTATTTCATTATCATCAAAAGATAAGAGTCTTACAAAGATTTAATGGGCATTTCAAGCCACAATATACCCTATTCAAAAAATACATAATTTACTCAAATTAGAATTGCTTAACATGCAACTAAAGCCTTGTTTTACAAAAACTAACTTAAAATACAAAATAAGCATAATTTGGAGTAAAGCCTTTATGCTTATTCTCTCGATGTTTTGCTCATAAACTAAAGATTGGGAGGAATAGAGGGTGAGCTTAAAGCTCATGAGTAATAGTTTTATAATCAGTAACAGGCAAAAGCCATTGAAAAATTATCAATGCATCATGAAACTCATATTTCCAAATGCTCAATTTATCAAACAATTTATAAGCAACCCAAATCATGAATTCAATAAACTTGTCAACACATAATGTTGGGAACCCCGAATGATTTTGAAGCCCAACTCAGAGGTCATAAAAACGTTAGCTCTGATACCACAACTGTTAGGTCCTAATTTCGAAGTCCAACTCAGAGGTAATAAAAACGTGAGCTTTGGTACAACAACTTTTGGGCACCATTTTTGATTGTGATTTCATAGCCCAACATTCGAAACCATAATCGCTGAACTTATTCCAATGAAGCCTCCTTAATCATCATCGATTCCTCTTCTTGCTTAGATACCACAACTGTTGGGTCTCGCTTGATCTGGAACCCAACTCTTGCAAAATCATGATACTGCGCGTATTATCCTATAGGGTTATTCCCATGATTATTAGACATCATCCCACAAGGGTGGCATGCCCACAACAGTCAAACATCAAAACAAACTCAACCATTTTAACAAAGAAGTCAATTATGATCACACACAACTGAAACTACTTCAATCTATCATTTCATTACTAAAACAAAAGAGTTTGAAAAACTTTATTTACATATCAAAAGCCACACCAATGGCTTATTAAAAAAATACAAAATAGCAAATTTGCGAAAGTTCCCTTAGGCTTTTGATCACTTGCTCTTAACTATCACCTGAAGATAGGATAGAAAGGGTGTGAGCTTGACAGCTCGTGGGTAACAGTTTATAACGAAAAAATAAGCAAAAACTATTGAAAACATTTATTTATCATAGAAAATTCTCATTAAGTTCATAAAGCACTTGTTTCTAAAAATTCTCATCATGTAATCAAAATCTCAAACTACAAAACATGAATGCATCAAACTTCTTCACATAACATAAACATATAAGCATATCATAATGGTTTGGGAGGTCCATAAACAAAACGTACTACACATTTCCCATAAGGGTCCTATGTAGCCATGAAAAAATGTACTAACGCAATCCCACATAATGGTTTTGCGTAGCTGTGAACTTATGGGAGTCCATGAAGGAGCTCCACGCTACTAGCGGGCAGGCAGGAGAAGCCTTTAGTCGAAGTGCACTTGACAACAAAATGGACCAAACCAAACCCACATAACATGTATTTCATATCTTGTAAGCATATTGCCCAAATTGGCACTTTTTCGAAACTTGATTTTTCATAAACATAAGATATTTCGAAAACATGATTTCATAAACATGTTATCTTTTCAAAAAAATCACTTTCAAAGTGTTTTCATAAGTTATCACACAATTCATATAACAACAAATTGCAATTTCTCAAATCTTTCAAAAACAATAAATGCAACACTTATGATGCTAAGTGTTGCATTGGAAACATTAAACTTTCTTGATTAAAAGTAAACATTAGCGACTTATTAACTCTATTATAAACATGTACTCACCTTGATTTCCTTGCTTATAGGCTTGCTCAAAATGCCTCTTATTTTGTTCCTCTTGCCTCTTTTGATCCTTTTATACAATAACAAAAATCCCAGTCAATAGGGTTTTCAATTGAAAATCCCTCAGACACAATCACTAAAATTGGTTCTAGAATACTTAAACCCAAGCATTTTCTAAACTCCATGAACTAAAATCCTTTCAAAAATCTAAAAGTTTTAAATAATGATCTTACCTTCATTCTTCAATAAATGCAGGGATCCTTAGCTCAGAGGGAAGCTCTTCTCTTCCTCTTCCTTTTTCCTTTCTTGAACAACTTCAAAATCTCCTTTGAAGACTAAGAAAAGTTAAACCCTAGCTTGTTTTATCTTCTTTCTCTCCTTTCTTCTTCTCTTCGTATTTCTCTCTTTTTTATGACACTCTATCTTTTTCTCTTCAATTTTCATTCTTCTTTCTTCTTAAAATGCAAGACAACACTTCTTCTTCCAGTTATGCCCTTAATGATTGAGAAATGTCCCATTTGCCCTGTCATTTATGCCTTATGTCTTTTTATGCTTAAGTGCCTTACCAAAAGTACCCTTAAATATTTTGACATAACACTTTCTTCTAGAAAAAAGTTCTCCATTGTCTTAAGTTTCTAATGACACCAAAATCAATCCATTTGGTTCAGAACTCTAAAAGTATTGCCCCAAACATTCTCGGATTGTTCTTATTCTAACATAGTATACTATACCCAACTTCCATATAGAATTTGAAAGCTTTAGGGACTGAATTGGATTTTTATTTCTTCATACAATTTCTAGCTCCATGTCTCTAGTTTATTTTTAAACTATAATTATCTTATTTGGAGCTCTACCGATCCAGAAATCATCAAAATACTGAAGTATGTTTAGTAAAATATCCAATTCATACTCTTCCAATAGATACCCTTATTTTGATTCAATCCATCTTTTTAAAATCAATACCAAATGCTATTAAAATCTATGTAGGGACAGAAAACTGTATTAAGAAACTATTGGTTCAAGAATCACTTCATTTGGAGGTTGGAGAACAAAGTTATGACCGAAAGAATCAAACATGATTTTGGCCCCAATCATATTGAACTTGTCTCGGGACAAATGGCATAACTCTCTCTGTAGATGTCAGCTTAAGATCATCTTAGGACGATTTCAAAGATAACTTTAAGATATACAAATTTTGAGAAGATCTTAAAGATAGATTCTACCATCTAAAGGGTCAAAAATGGTGCAGGCAATAGGTACAGACGAAACCAAATGAAAAAGCAGACGAATGGGAAAAAAGTAGACGAATGGGAAAAAGTAGATGAATCGGGAAAATTGCTTTAACTTTCCCTAAGGATATTAGATTGAGGATTTCTTTAGATGGTTTAAAAGAGGACTTCAAAATTTACAACTTTCATGAGGATCTCGAAGACAGATTCTATCATCTAAAGGTTAAAAATGGAGCAGATGATAGGTATAGATGAAACCAATTGAAAAAGCAGACGAATAGAAAAAAGCAGACAAATCAGGAAAATTGCTATAACTTTTCCTAAAGATATAAGATTGAGGTTTTCATTATATTTTTTTGAAAGAGGACTTCAAGATATACAACTTTAATGAAGACCTCAAAGATAGATTCCATTGTCTAAAAGGTTAAAAATGGAGCAGACAATAGGTACAGATGAAACCAAATGAAAAAGCAAATGAATTGGAAAAATTGTTATAACATTCTTTAAAGATATCAGATTGAGGTGTTCTTTAAATGGTTTGAAAGAGAAATTCAATATCTAAAACTTTTATGAAGACCTTGAAGATATATTATATATTCTAAAGGGTCAAAAATGGAGCAGAAGATAGGTACAGATGAAACCAAATGAAAAATCAAACGAATGGGAAAAAGCAAATGAATCAGAAAAATTGCTATAATTTTCTGTAAATATATCGAATTGAGGTTTTCTTTAGATGGTTTGAAATAGTACTTCAAGATCTACAACTTTTATGAAGACCTAGAAGACAAATTCTATCATTTGAGAGGTCAAAAATGAACTAGAAGATAGTGTACAAAAGGTCAAACATAGAAAAAGCAGAAAATCAAACATAGATGATATGACGTCATCACAGACGATACATTTTACAGATGATATGACGTCATCATAGACGATATATTTTACAGACGATATGATATCATCATAGATGTTGGACCCCAAATTTTATTGAAAATTAGAAATATGCAAAAGTGAATGAGTTGATTGAAATAGAGTTGAAAAGCAAGAAAGAAAGAGAAAAAGTGTGAAAATTTGAAGAATTAAGAAAGTTGACTTTTGGGTATAGAAAGTTTGACTTGAGAGTTGACTTTTTGATTTAGGAAAAATTTGAGAAAATGGTCTTCTTGAAACTTGTAGCTTTGTTCAGAGATTTCTGTCGCCATAAAGTATGATATTTTTGGATGTCGGAATCAAAAGTTATAAAATTTGAAAGTTCGAATGTGGCATAGGTTGACAAATGATATGGTAGAAACTTTGATTGAATAATTGACCCAATTAGTGGTTGAATTTACTTTTGAGTTCTTCATGAGAGATTTAGATAATGTTCTGATCTTTATTTTGATATAAAGTATAGAATTTTTGTATCATGGAATAATAAGTTATGATTTTTACAAATTTTTGTCATTTTTTTAGCATGATTATTAGAGGACAGAATCTTTGACTGCAAAATTGACTTCCTTAGAGGCCAAATTGATTTTTCTATCCTTCATGAAAGTTGTAGGTGACTTTTTGATCTTTGCATTGATATAACATATGAAATTTTTGGACTTTGGAGTTGAAAGATACAATTTTTCAAAGTTGAGTATTGTTTAGGGATACATTACATGGGGGTAGTACCTTTGATTGGATTTTTGACCACTTTAGAGACACAATTGATTTTTGAGTTCTAAATGGAAGTTGTAGAACTTCTTTCAAACTTTCTATAGAGACCAAATTTGTCACATTTGGAGTTCGAGATCGAGAGTTATAAATTTTGGGAGTTTTGGATATATATATTTGTTGAAAAAAAAAGGGGCTCAGCCAACCAGCGCTCGTCCCATGCCCGAGCGCTGGGCGCTCGCCCGTATGCGCCAGCACTGGGCGATTGCCCATACGTGAGCGCTGGTCGCTTGCCTGCATGCATAGCGTCGAGTCTTGGCGACGCTCATGCACGGGGCTGGCGATAAAGCGATCTTCAGCATGTTGAAGCGATCACTTAGCTTGCTGGCTGGCCGATTCAGACTTTGCTGATTTCGGACCTCCCTCTACTCTTTTGGCCATAACTTTTTTGTCCTAATACATTACTCTATAGCTCCATGAAAGTTTATGATTTTTGAGATCAAACTGAGAAAGATCGATCGGATCAAAGTGGGAAGATCGATGAAAAAGGTTATGGGTTATATACTTTCCAAGCTTGCTTAAGTAATTTGGAGATATCTAGAGCTATAGAGATCTGATTGCATTGATTCTTGTTGCTAATAAAACTAGAGACATGGATCTTCAAGTGATCTGAAGGAATAAAATTTCATTTCAGTCCTTAAGATGGTCAATTTCTGGAGTGAATTTAGGTGTAGTGTTCAGTCTCGGTTTTGTAATGGTCTGAAAGTATTTTGGCCATAACCTTTTCTCTAGTAATCCAAATGAGGTGATTCTTGTTTTGGATTAAACTAGAGAACTAGATATACAATTTTTTTGAAGGAATAGAAGTCAATTTTTGGATGGAAATAACGTGCTGAAAAATGATTTAGCATAAGACATATCTAAACTGTTTGGAGCATAACTTTTGACGTAGTCCACCAAATTAAATGATTTTAGTGGCATTATGAAATTACGACAATAAGGAACATTTCTCTTGGAGGAAGTTTTGGCAAATTCCTTCAATTTGATTGTGAGAAAAATATCCAAAAGTAAGCATGAAATAAAGTAAAGTGCAGGGGCAATTTTGGAAGTCTACTTCAGGAATTAAGTTAGTAGGCTTATTAATAAGGGTAATATGGTCATTTACAAACCTTTAAGTGAAAAAAAGAAGTCATTGCCGTTTAAGAGGAGAGAAAGCTACGACATTTGGAGATTAAATAGGAACAAAAGAAGTAGAGAGAAGAGTTGTTTGGATGAGAGAAAAGGGGAAGGAGAAAACGATGGCTATGGTTTCGATTTTGGGTCTTTCAAACATGAGTTTTGAGTTGATCCAAGGGAAAAAGAAGGGAAGATGATGAAAGCTTGCTCTAGAAGCCAAGAAAATCCAAAATCTGTGAAGGTTGAAGGTAAGAGAAATTTTCGATCTTCAAGTTTTTAGTGAATTTTTGGTTTAGAATCATGGAAAATGGTATGGTTTTGTGGCTTATGAAGTCAATTTTGATGTTTATGCCTTAGGTTATGTTTAATTTTGGATGGAAATCAATTAGGATTTATGCCTAATTTTGTGATTGGGGTTTTTGGAAATTATTGACTTAGAATCATGGAAAATATGATGGATTGGTGAAATATGATACCAATTTTGAAGATTTTGTGATTTAAGATATTGAATTGGGGTAAATTGGTTTAGGTCAATTTTGGGATTTGGAGATTTTGGCAATTTATGATTTAGATGGCTTGATTATATATGGAATTAGTGTTTTCTAAGTTTGATTTGAGGATTATGTCATTTATGAAGTTGAATTTGGGTTAATTTGATTTAGGAAAAATTCAGTTGGAAGAAAGAAAGAAAGAAAGGTCAAATTGATGCTTTGGACAATGTACTAGCATGGATTCGAGGTGGGTAGTATATTTATTTATTGAATTTTAAGCTAAGCATGTGTATTTGAAAATTCAAGGAGAAAATTTTTGAGAAATTAATGTTGATATAAATGATTGAAAATTATGATCTCGAAGGATTAAATTCTTTATTTTAGAAATGATTTTTAGAAAATGCAAGATTTATGAAATTCATGGTTTTCGAATTAGTTGATTAATTTGAAAAATGAGCTTTGTGATTTTGAATAAGTTTGATTTATGATTTAAAGAAATTGTTGCATACATTGTTATGAATTTGATTGATATATGATTAAATTGATGATGTGAATTGCATTAGATTTGTTATATGAAGTCATGTGGATATGTGAATGTGTCATTTATGACACAATATGATGTGGAAATATAAAAATTTGAAAAAAAAACAAGATTTCGAAATGTGCCTTTGGGCAATTCGAATTTTTGTTTTCGATTATGTGTTATGTGGGTTTGGTCGGGTCCCATAAGTGGGACGAGTGCGCACTTGTCTATTTTTATAGCCTTCTCCCGGCTGCCCGCTAGTGGCACTAAAGTTCTGATCTCGGACTCCCATAAGTCACGACTACACCAGACCGCGATGCGAGAAGATGTAGTACGTTCCGTTCACGGCTGTACAGGACCGCTATGCGGGAATATGTAGTACGTTCAGTTTTGGACCAAATCAGACCATTTAATGTGTTATGTGTTTTTGTTTGTTTCTAAGTGTGATGCATTGCATGATTTGAACGATGTTTAAGAAATATGAAAGAAATGAAGATTTACATGATTTTGATTTTGTTCATGAAAAGTGAAAAATGTGATAAATTTTGAGAAATAAGCTCTTTGTGGATTTTTAGCAGTGATATTATTGAAATATTTTAGCAATTTTTTAAAAATATTGATAAATAAGAAATTTGAAAAATTTTCTACTGAGGAACTTTTGAAAGAAATGGAAAAAAGATTTGCGATTGTTTTCGCTTATCATTCAATTTATAAATATATTATCCACGAGCAATAAGCTCACCCCCTTCATTCCCATCCACAGGTGATGAGAAGAAGATCGGGTGAAAGAAAATGAAGGTTTCCGTTTGTATGTGTTGATATGGTATATTTGTTTAGCTAAGTGATTGCTAAGAAATTTAGAATTGTTGTGTATTTTGGATTAGGGTTTTGGGTATTGTAAATGGCTTGCAATGCCGTTAAAGTGTGTTGTGTATTCATTTTAAGAATGTATTATGAATTCTGGACATATGTATTGGATTAAGTTATGGATTGGATTGTGTATGGATGATTCTGATTAAAGATTGAGGCTTATCGAATTGCTTTAGATATAGGAGTGCGTTTGTTTATGCTGAGATCCTGGACGGAGGATCCGATGGATTTTGATGATTGTGTGATTGTTTAGGAATTTTAGAAGTGTTTGTTTACCATTTGCAGGTTTTGGGTTTTTACAAATGCAGCCGTTATGCTGCCAAATTTTTGATAAAAATTTGTATAAACATGAGTTTTGGGATTTATATGAATGTATAAGAAAATGTTTAAGAATTGAGATTTGCATGAGGAATAGTTTCCTAGAAAGGGAAAACTATATGGTTTTGATTAGTATGAGAATTGATTAAAGATGAATAAGATGAGAAAATGATTGAAAAATAAGAAAAGGAAAAGAAAAAGAGAGAAAAAAAATTTATACCGGTTTTGGAAGGTCTTAAGGTTTCCAACGCGATCGCTTTTCTAAGATTCATGCTTTGGATGTCGAAAATTCGTATTCGATTCGCTTTCATTTGCTTTGATCCGTTTGTTTATTCGCTTTCCGATTTCGTTTCCGTATTTTGTGCTTCGCTTTCTGTTTCCACTTCGTATTCGTATCCGTTTGATTCATATTTGTTTGCTTACTTTGCTTACGATTCGTAATCGATATTTTAATTCATGTTCGCTTCGCTTTTGTTTGTTTCCACTGTCTGTTTTAGATTCATTTTCTTTCGCTATACAATTCGATTTCACCTTTGTTATTTGTTTTCTCCTTTTTTATCCGCTTGTATTTTGTTCCGCATTTTGTCTTTTAATTTCGCTTTCGTCGTTTTTGTTTTCTGTCTGCTTTTGTTTTGTGTTTCGGCCATTTTCGTTTCGTTCTCCAGTTGGGACCCGATTTTTGGATCGGGTCCCAACAATAGACGATATGACATCATCACAATCGATACATTTTACAGACGATATGACGTCATCATAGACGATACGACGTCATCACAGACGATACTATCTATATTCCTAAACATCTCCATTTATAAGGATCATAACTTTTGACTACAATGTCCAAAATTCTCATGCTATATACCGTTGGAAAGATAAAAGAAATACCTACAACTTTATAGAAGACAACTTTGTCTAAATCTATCCAAATCAATCCAGAATTTTCCCTGAAGTCAGAATATGAACTTTACATTCCTCCACCAATATGTTTCTAGTTTAATGTAAATGAAGAATCATCTGTTTGGATAACTATACAAAAATTTGTGGTTAAAAGACTGAAGTATATTCCGTGAATATTTTCCAGATCAACCACCCATTTTGTTTCACAATCTTTCCTTAACACAATTCATACTAAGAACACCCTTTCTAGTTCATTTACTCCTCATTCTTAACTCCATTTTTCAACTCAATATCATCCATAAGAAAATACAGTCAATGATTAATCATGAACACTAATAACAAAACATACACACATATATATATATCCTTCATCAACTTAGTACGCATATTCAACTTCATTTTTGCTTTCACTGTACTTCTAACTTTCACCTTAATTCTTCCTATTTCAAAATCTCTTATCAACCAAATCACCAAAGCAAAACATGAATTTATGCACATTTCTCATTTACTACTTTAATTTTGTCTATCATTTCTAACTCAAAATTTTTCATTCATTTGTTCTTTACTTATGACTAATCACCAAAATTTCTCATTTAATAGTTCTAATCTTCTAAGACAAGTTTGGGGTCCAACACATAAGCACATCAAAATGGTTTGGGAGGTCCATAAATTGAATGAGCTAATACATTCCCATGTAATGGTCTAGTGTAGTCGTGAACAGAACAAACGAACATAAACCCACATAGTAGTTTTTGCGTAGTTATAAACATGAGGGAGTTTGTGAAGGAGCTCTATGCCACTAGTGGGCAGGCAGGAAAAGCCTTTAGTCAAAGTACACTTGACATACAGAATGGACCAAACAAAATCCACATAACATGTATTTCATAACTTGTAAACTTGTTGCCCAAAATGACACTTTTTTCGAAAAGTGGTTTCCTAAATTATCGATACAATATTCACATACAAAACACATAATATTTTCTCAAAGCTTTCTAAAAGCAATAAATGCACATTTGTAACACAATTTGAAATGTTTAACTTTCTTGATTTGGAAGAAATATTAACGACTTATTACTCAATTATAAAAAATGTAACCCACCTTGAATTCCTTGCTTAACAATTGATTAATGATGCTTCTCTTCTTTCTCCTCTTGCCTCTCCTCTTGATTTCCTTCAATATTGGCAAAAGTCCCAATTCAATAAGAATTCCAATTGAGAAATCAAAGAAATATATACACTAAAATTGATCTTAAAATACTTAAACCTATGCATTTCTTAAGCTTTAAGAACCAAAACCTTTTCAAAAATCCAAAAGTTTAAACATAAGCTTACCTTGAATCTTCACCAATTAATGAGTCTCTTGGCTTAAATGAAAACTCTAATCTTCCTCTTTCTTTTTCCCTTCTTTAACAAATTCAAAATCACTCTTTAAAATTAAGAAAATCTAAAACCTAGATTAGCTTTCTCTTCTTTTCTTATTCTCACGACAGTCTCTCTTCCTCTCTTCAATTTTGGTTTTCTTCTTCTTTAATTGCAAGATAACCATTCTTCTTCCCTTTTTTACTCTTAGTGAGCCCAAAAAGTCCATTTTACCAACCTTAAGTGATCTTCCAAAATACCCTTCAACCTTCTTACTACTTTAATACAACTAAACCATATAATAAAATCCTACTAACATTAACATAATAATTAAAATCAAAAAATTAATTTATCAAAACCTCATAATTCATTTAAATCATGATTACATAAATAAAAAATTTTGGGGCCAACACTGGTGCCAAGACTAACTTATGGGCTAAAGGCCCAATCTTCTCAATGATCTCATAAGGGCCTATGTATCTTGGACTAAGCTTGCCATTCTTACCAAATCTCAAAACTCTTTTCCATGGAGAGGCTCAAAGAAACACTTTGTCTTCAACTTCAAATTTCATCTCCTTTCTATGTGCATTCGTATAACTCTTCATTATGTCTTGAGCTGCTTTAAGTCTCTGTTTCACTAATTTAATTTTGTCAACCATAACTTGTACCAACTCAGGCCCTAAAAGTCTTCATTCAATTTCCTCATCCCAATAAATATGAGTTCTGCACCTCCTACCATACAAAGCTCATATGGTGTCATTTCAATTCCTGAGTGGTAGGAATTATTATAAGCGAATTCAATTAAAGGTAGATGATCATCCCATGAACCTTTGAAATCCATAGCACATGCTCTTAACATTGCCTCCAAAGTTTGTATTATTATCTTTGATTGACCATCAGTTTATGGATGGAAAGCTATGCCAAAATGTAACTTAGTTTTGAAAGCCTCTGGTAAGCTTTCCTAAATCTGGAGGTACCTGGTATCTCTATTTGAAACTATAGAACTTGGAATCCTATGAAGTTTGATTATTTCATCTACGTATTTCTTAGCCAAAGCATTCAAAGAACCCATTTGTCTAATAGGTAGGAAATATGTTGACTTAGTTAGCCTATCAACAATCACCCATATTACATCATGCTTCTGTTGGAGTTATGTAAATATAGTGCCAATAAAAACAAGTGTATTTTCATATAACTTAATCTTCTTGATTCTGCTTTGTAATGAAAATATTTATTATTAATAAAACAAAAGAGTTTTGTTTTTATGAGCATTATATATCTAGTTGAAAGGTACCAAGATTCTTTTGTAAGTAATATACATATAGATAGAGATGTATAGGAAACATGTATATTATTAGAACTTAAATTAATTGATTCATAGTTGAATAATCAAGTTAGTCTCTTGATTATAGTTTATACCGTAGTGTTTCGATTTATATCCATGTAAATAAAGGAGTTTACTTCAAGGGAATAGTGAGTTTCATTTCATGATAGTAGTCGACTATCGATAATGACACTATTAAATGAATCTGGAATCAAGTATATTTTTAAGAATAAAGTAGGTCGTTACTTTAGTCTTAAAACATACATTTTAGCATTTGCTTATTATGGACCACAATCTTGACGAGTGGTGAACTCATATGTGTTTCATTATAATTCTTGATATGATCATAATGGATTTTTATAGGATATTAATCTAGTGTCCACATGTTGGAATTATTAATTGAAACATGTATCAAGGAACATTCATTCAAATAAAAGGTTTATAGTGATATCATCACTTCTAGATGTTTTATAGAGATTGGTGATTAAACTGGAGCTAGAAGTTTGATAGATTAGCTATCCATCAATTCTTAATACTAAAATGAGGTCTTGTGTGTTAATCACCATATAGAATAAATCGGGAGATCTCGAAAGAGAAACCAACATAAGGGTAAAATAGTATTTTTATCCTTTATTATGTGAATGGTTATAATAAGGTTTATAATAGGGTTTGCAATTGGACATATTATTTGAAATATGTGTTCTCATAATATTTAGTAATTCAAGAGTTCAACTAATTGTCTTTATTGGAATGACATTTAGTTAATAAACTAGAATTAATTCTAATGAGATTAAATTAATTATGGGCTTATTGGAGCTTGAATTATCTAAGTCCAATAAGATTCCCCACTTGACTTCAAGGAAGGTTATCAAGCTAAGTAAGAAATATAAATGGAGATTTTAGAAGCCCATGATTAAATGTTGGGCTTGCACCAATTAATGGTTAATTAGAAGCCGAAATGAACATTTAGAAATGGGCTAGACTTCAGTTTATTTTAATTAATTAGATTAATTATATTAAAACAAAATTTTTAAAGAAATGAAGCTTATTTTTTGTTTTTAATAGCTGAATGCGCAGCTACACATTTAGCATTGAATTGCTAAATAAAGATGGTATTTATCATGCTTTATCATCATTAAATGGAGCTATGATCTTACCACTAAATGATTTAATGGTTATCTTTCAATGATACCATGTAATGTAACCTTTTTAGCATTCATTTAATTAAAGATGAAAGATGTGTAGTGGATGGATCATCTTCCATCTTTCATCTCTAAAAAATTGAAAGTGACATGTCTTATTAGGTGATTGGTCTTTTCATATAACCATCTTAAAACAAATGAGAAGAGTCTCATTTAATGGCTTCTTTACGTTTGATTAAAGAAAGATGTGATGCATTAGATGCTCTCCTTTTTCTTTCTTTTCATGCATAACAGAAATTTAGGTGTGTAAGAAAGGGTTCTTGTATTGTTTTGACCATCTCTCTCATCTCACCTATGCATGGCAAAAACCTTGAATGAGAAAAGTCTCATTGTTTCCTTCTTTATTTTATGAAAATCTCCACCAAACGTTTCTTCTCCTTTCCCACCAAACGATCTTGTTAACCAAGTTGTCTAAGAAGAACAAGTGGTAGATCAAATTGGTTGACGATACAATAATAAAGAGAGGATAGATTGACAAAGGAAATGATTCAAAAGCAAGGTTAAAGCTAGGGTTGGATACAAGAAGAAGGAGAGGATAGCAAAGTGAGGAGTTAAAGCTGTAGCGAAGGAGTCAGTAATAATCTCTATCTTATTTATATTTATTATTATCCTTATATGGCATGCTTCACTTTCTAATCCAGCAGCTTCCTGCTAGTCTTTGGTAACCCCATCAGAAATCTATTATAATCTTTTCCCATTTCCATTCAGGAATAGAAAAGGTTTATGCTTACCGATAGGCATTTGATGTTCTGCTTTAACTCACTGACACACTTAAGCATTTTCTAATATACTCTGCAACATCTTTCTTCATTCCTTTCCACCAAAAGTTCTCTTTCAAATCTCTATACATTCTCGTACTCTCCGGGTGCATTGCATAGGGAGCATTGTGTGTCTCATCCAGAATCTCATCCTTCAACTCTAACATATTGGGAATACATAGTCATTTACCTACCACCATGAATCCATCTTGTCTTTTCTCTATTTTAGAAGGTTTACTATTTTTAATCTCTTCTCTGAGCCTACTGAAGTACTTATCTTGTTCCTGTAATCCCTTAATCTTCTCATTCAACACTGGCCTTACTCTAAAATTAGCCAATACATAGCTAAATTCGACTGGCCTCAATGTCAGATTAAATTTGGCTAAGTCTTTCAACAAAGGAAGATATACAACCTCCATATATGTCATAGTAGATTTCCTACTCAGTGCATCCGCTATCGCATTAACTTTCTCCGGATGGTAGTCTATCATCAAGTCATAATCCTTTAGTAGTTCTAACCACCTTCTTTGTCTCAAATTCAACTCTTTTTGACTCATCAAATTCTTAAGACTCTTGTAGTCTGTAAATATCCTGGTGATAACTCCATATAGGTAATGTCTCCAAATTTTCAACACAAAAGTTATGGCAGCTAACTCCAAGTCATACGTAGGATAATTCATCTCATAGGGTTTTAATTACCTAGAAGCATAAGTAATCACTTTATCTCCTTACATCAACACACATCCTAGTCCCTTCCTTGAGGCATCCCTATACACTATATACCTTTCACTACCCAAAGGCAAGGTTAAAATTAGTGCAGTTGTTAGCTTATTCTTCAATTCCTCAAAACTTTTCTGGCATTCCTCTGCCCACACAAACTTCTGATTCTTCCTTGTCAATTTGGCAAGTGGGGCCACTATAATGGAAAAGCTCTCTAAAAATCTTCTGTAATACCCAGCTAATGTAGCACCCCATTTTCGCAAGACACATACCCGACATCCTGAGTAATATCTGTGTCCGTGCCTCAAAAGGATGGTATGCTAACATACTTATACTGATACCTAGACACTCAAAACTTATTACTTTTTTTCCACACGTATACGCGAAAATCAGTAATCAAAATTTCAAGCCCACTTTTATTTAGAAACATTTTCAATCGCAGCAATACAATCATCAAAATTTTAATAACCATTAGGGCCCATACTTTTATTTCATAAATCTCGAAATCACAATTATTTATTACACTTTGATCAGCCTCTTTTGCAAAACCTTTCCAATTGGGAAGTTATACACAACCAATATATTCAAATACACAAGATACAGTAATTGTGGAAGATTTAATTTGGAACAAAATAAAGAAATACAATGCAGACGAAAACTGATCCCGACCTCTACCTTCTGTAGTTATACTCCCGTTTTCCTAACAGGGTACTCTTTTGAGCCTAAAAAAATAATTGCAAATTTTGGGTGAGATTTACGAACTCAGTGAGTGACTATCCTCGATGGCTCACTCAATCGCAAAATACATACAAATCATGCAATCACTTAACTTTCATCATTTCAATCATAATGAAATAGCATCATATATCATTTTGATCACTTACTTCACAATTCACATTCAGAGTAGTCACATAGTTCATTTTGTTCATTTGAAACATATATATCGATTTTATATGCAATGCACGTGAGACTCATATATTTTTTTTTGTTGTGACCAAGTGCCTATAATTGTCCCATATCTATTGTGGGTACCGGGCTCATTAATAACTGTCCCATATCCATTGAGGATTCCAAGATCATTTTACATAGAGAGCCTTTGTCTCTTAATCACTTTCCGAGCTCGAGGCTCTTTTTCCCATTCTGAACTTTAAGCTCTTTTTCAGTAGCTACTCTGGTCACAACTGCCTTTATCTTTCATGCATTCATATAATGGAATGCATCAATCACATATTCTCAATCATTCACTTTCTTTCAGTTACAAATTTCATTAGATCTAAGTCTGGAGTTCAACATTTAAGTTGAGTATCACTTTTTCATTATCATGCATATTCACATTTTCTTCAAAACTAGGTCCAGCATTTAACAATCAAGTCATGTAACATGTATTTCATCAAATTCACATAAAAGGAGCACTTCAACATCTCACTCATACCTCACCATCGTCAGACCTTTTGTCTGGAAATCAACACAATCATTCACATTCATATGATCATTTAGTAGTTAATCAATACAAAATTCAAAACAAAACAAACAATGAAATGAGATCATCTAGGTCGACTCACAGCATGCTCTAGATTAGCATTTGCTTCTAGGGTTTGAAAACATCTAGATTATGGTTCTCTATAAGTTGCTCTATATCATGCAAAACATACACATATCATAATTTTGTACAATTGTATGTGTCTATTGATGCACACATATGTATATTAAATATGTACAATGCATGTTCAATGACATTCCTGAGTGTATATCCTTAATACTTGTCTCATAACCAATTATCAAGATCTTTGAATCATTCCTTAACACTTAGAACACTCTTTTTACATTAATAATTCGATCATACTTCAATTGGGCTCATTTAATATCACTAACAAGCCTAAACATCTTATTGTACAACATTGATAAGTCAATCACTCATAAACAAACATCTCTTGGGAAAAATACCATAAATTTCGTTGCAGATCTTAGATTAATGTCATCTTTAGACAGTTTCAAAGTGGACTTCCAGATATAAAACTTATATGAAAATTCCAAAATGAGATTTTGCCAAAACACACAGTCGTGTGAATTCACACGGGTAGCCAGTGTTTTTTTCAAGTCTGGTGGTGTTTTTGCATAAAAACACACAGTCGTGTCAATTTACACAACCTGATCGTGTAACCTTTATGTTTACTCAATTCTTCTTCTCCAAAACACCTTCAATGGATCCTACACCCATTCTAACTTCACTTCCACTCTTAATCTTCCCAATTTCATCTTTTTCTAATGCAATATCACTCCATAACCATTCAAACATCAATTAGATTTCATTCACTCTCAATTCTTAATTCACTTGATTCATCATCTCAAGTCGATCACTACTTCAATTATACCCAATTTCAACTCAACATCATCTATACACATTTAATATTCCCCATTTGATCATAAACACCTAAAATATAACACATTCTCATACACTCATTGTTGGACCCCGATTTTTGAGTAAAAATAAGAAATATGCAAAAGTGGATGAGTTGATTGAAATTGAGTTAAAAATCATGAAATAAAGAGAGAAAGTGTAAAAAAAATGAAAATTTGTGAAAAGTTTGACTTTTTGGCCTTTGAGGGTTGACTTTTGATTTAGGCAAAATTTGAGAAAATGATCTACATGAAACTTGTAGATTATGTTAAGAGTTTTCTGTGGCCATAAAGTTTGCTGTTTTTCAATGTCGGGATCGAGAGATATGATTTTCTGAAGATATGCTTTGTTTTGAAAATGCTATTATGTATAGATTTGTGTGTTCTATGCTTCGAGACCACTCGTCGTATGGATTTAGTCTGAATTGGAGTAAGTAGTCTTTGAAAAGTAACAAAAATCCCTTAGAAACCCCCCCCCCCCTCCCAAAATCGACTTTGTGAGGATGTGTTAAGTGATCGTTTGATTTTGATGACAAGAAGTATGAATGACTTTAGGATTGTGAAATTGATGTGCATGACTTGTCATGACTTAGTTGAAGAATAAAAGTGATTGTTTGTTTTGGGTGTTAAGCATATGACTGATTAGAAACATGTGTTTGTGGAACTTGAGATGTGAATTGCATAATGAATTGGGAGAAATTGATATAGCCTATACTTCTGTGAGATGAAAGTATGACTATTTGAAAGATGACATGATGATAAAAATTAAATGATGATTGAACCATATTAGGTTCCGTAAGAAATGGACCATTGACTCAGGTCCATATCTGAAGACATAATGAGTTATAGATATAGTAAGTTGATATGATATGAGTGGTATGAGGTACAAGAAGTGAAGTATTGTGAAGAGATTGAGAGTATGTATGATGAGGAAATTAGATAAAAAAAAGTGATTGATTATGAGGTTTGGAAAGAAATTAGTAAGAAAGTGTTTGATTATCTTCGTTTGGAAAGAAAATATATGTGAGGATGCGGTTCTTGGTGTTTACTCAAGTATGAATTTCGAGGAAGAAATTTTTTTAAGAGGGGGAGAAATGTTGGACCCCGATTTTTGAGTAAAAATAAGAAAAATGCAAAAGTACATGAGTTGATTGAAATTGAGTTGAATATCAAGAAATAAAGAGAGAAAGTGTAAAAAAATGAAAATTTGTGAAAAGTTTGACTTTTTGGCCTTTGAGGATTGACTTTTGATTTAGGCAAAATTTGAGAAAATGATCTACATGAAACTTGTAGATTATGTTAATAGTTTTCTGTGGCCATAAAGTTTGCTATTTTTCGATGTCAGGATCGAGAGAAATGATTTTCCGAAGATATGCTTTATTTTGAAAATGCTATTAAGTAAAGATTTGTGTGTTCTATGCTTCGAGACCACTTGTCGTATGAATTTAGTCTGAATTGGAGTAAGTAGTCTTCATGAAAGTTTTAGATGATGTTTTTATCTTTCCATTGATATAAAGTTTTCAATTTGTCGATATCGGGGCTAGGAGTTATGAGCAATTGAAAATTGGAAGTCGTTTAGGAAAAGCTGTTTTGGACAGAATCAATTATTGAGTTTTTGACCTCTTTAGAGCCCTAATTTGATTTTGAGTACTTCAGGGAAGTTGTAGAGCTTCCTTTGATCTTTTTATTGACACTACATTTGTCAAATTCTGAGTTCGGGATCTAGAGATATGATTTTTGAAAAGTTCGGTTTTGAAGTTCCGTTACTTTGTTTTTAATCCGATCCCTTTTGTAATCTTTTGCTTATAATTCCTTCGTCCGACATCCGATTGATTTGATTCTAGAAGCGTTGGATTCCTAAGAAAATTAATTTCATTTTTATGAAGAATTATGATTTTTAGGAGATTAAATGGAAAGAGATTGATTGAACCAAAGTAAGAGATTTGGTTATAGGTTATAAGTTGGATAATTTTCTAAACATGGTTCAGTATTTTGAAAAATTCGGGAGCTGTACAACTCCGATTGAGTTGATTCTTGAGGAGAAATAAAATTAAGATATAGAGCTACAACTCTTGTGAAGGGATTGAAATTTAATTTCATCCCTAAGATTGTCAATTCCTGGAATTAAATTAGCGTAATGTTCAGTCTCGGATTTTTCGTAGGTCCGATAGTATTTCGGCTATAACTTCTTCGTTTCTGATCCGAATTGAGCGCGGTCGGTGTCGTTGGATTTGTATGATTGAGAGGAACATTTATATATAAGTAAGTTTGGATAAATTCCTTCAAATTGATAGTGCGAATCAGATCCGAAAGTAAACAGGAAATAAAATAAAGTGTAGGCGCAAACTTGGAATTAGGCTAAAATGGAGGGGGAACTTGGTCATTTCTCCCTCATTTAAAATGACATGGTAGAAAACACATGGGGCTATCATTTTATACATCTGAAACTAACGAAAACAAGAAAAAAAATAAAGGAAAGAAAAGATGAAGAAGAGAAAAGATCGAAGAAAAAGGAGAAAGGGTCGGCCATGGAAGGAAAGAAGAAGAAGGCTGAAGCAAGTCGATTTTGGGGGGGGGGGGGTTTCTAAGGGATTTTTGTTGCTTTTCAAAGGGGAAGAAAGCAAGAAAAAGATAGTTACTTTAAAGCTTGAAAATGTCGAAAATGGTGGAGAATATGGTAAGAGAGAGAAAAATGTTGGACCCCGATTTTTGAGTAAAAATAAGAAATATGCAAAAGTGGATGAGTTGATTGAAATTGAGTTGAAAATCAAGAAATAAAGAGAGAAAGTGTTAAAAAATGAAAATTTGTGAAAAGTTTGACTTTTGGCCTTTGAGGGTTGACTTTTGATTTAGGCAAATTTTGAGAAAATGATCTACATGAAACTTGTAGATTATGTTAATAGTTTTTTGTGGCCATAAAGTTTGCTATTTTTCGATGTCAGGATCGAGAGATATGATTTTCCGAAGATATGCTTTGTTTTGAAAATACTATTAAGTATAGATTTGTGTGTTCTATGCTTCGAGACCACTCGTCGTATGGATTTAGTCTGAATTGGAGTAAGTAGTCTTCATAAAAGTTTTAGATGATGTTTTTATCTTTCCATTGATATAAAGTTTTCAATTTGTCGATATCGAGGCTAGGAGTTATGAGCAATTGAAAATTGGAAGTCGTTTAGGAAAAGCTGTTTTGGACAGAATCAATGATTGAGTTTTTGACCTCTTTAGAGCCCTAATTTGATTTTGAGTACTTCAGGGAAGTTGTAGAGCTTCCTTTGATCTTTTTATTGACACTAAATTTGTCAAATTCTGAGTTCGGGATCTAGAGATATGATTTTTGAAAAGTTCGGTTTTGAAGTTCCGTTACTTTGTTTTTAATCCGATCCCTTTTGTAATCTTTTGCTTATAATTCCTTCGTCCGACATCCGATTGATTTGATTCTCGAAGCGTTGGATTCCTAAGAAAATTAATTTCATTTTTATGAAGAATTATGATTTTTAGGAGATTAAATGGAAAGAGATTGATTGAACCAAAGTAAGAGATTCTAAACATGGTTCAGTATTTTGCAAAATTCGGGAGCTGTACAACTCCGATTGAGTTGATTCTTGAGGCGAAATAAAATTAAGATATAGAGCTACAACTCTTGTGAAGGGATTGAAATTTAATTTCATCCCTAAGATTGTCAATTCCTGGAATTAAATTAGCGTAATGTTCAGTCTCAGATTTTTCGTAGGTCCGATAGTATTTCGGCTATAACTTCTTCGTTTCTGATCCGAATTGAGCGCGGTCGGTGTCGTTGGATTTGTATGATTGAGAGGAACATTTCTATATAAGTAAGTTTGGATAAATTCCTTCAAATTGATAGTGCGAATCAGATCCGAAAGTAAACAGGAAATAAAGTAAAGTGTAGGCGCAAACTTGGAATTAGGCTAAAATGGAGGGGCAACTTGGTCGTTTCTCGCTCATTTAAAATGACATGGTAGAAAACACATGGGGCTATCATTTTATACATCTGAAACTAACGAAAACAAGAAAAAAAATAAAGGAAAGAAAAGATGAAGAAGAGAAAAGATCGAAGAAGAAGGAGAAAGGGTCGGCCATGGAAGGAAAGAAGAAGAAGGCTGAAGCAAGTCGATTTTGGGGGGTTTTAAGGATTTTGTTGCTTTTCAAAGGGGAAGAAAGCAAGAAAAAGATAGTTACTTTAAAGCTTGAAAATGTCGAAAATGGTGGAGAAAATGGTAAGAGAGAGAAAAATGTTGGACCCCGATTTTTGAGTAAAAATAAGAAATATGCAAAAGTGCATGAGTTGATTGAAATTGAGTTGAAAATCAAGAAATAAAGAGAGAAAGTGTAAAAAAAATGAAAATTTGTGAAAAGTTTGACTTTTTGACCTTTGAGGGTTGACTTTTGATTTAGGCAAAATTTGAGAAAATGATCTACATGAAACTTGTAGATTATGTTAAGAATTTTCTGTGGCCATAAAGTTTGCTATTGTTCGATGTCAGGATCGAGAGATATAATTTTCCGAAGATATGCTTTGTTTTGAAAATGCTATTAAGTATAGATTTGTGTGTTCTATGCTTCAAGACCACTCGTCGTATGGATTTAGTTTGAATTGGAGTAAGTAGTCTTCATGAAAGTTTTATATGATGTTTTTATCTTTCCATTGATATAAAGCTTGCAATTTGTTTTATATCGGGGCTAGGAGTTATGAGCGATTGAAAATTGGAAGTCGTTTAGGAAAAGCTATTTTAGACAGAATCTTTGATTGAGTTTTTGACCTCTTTCGAGACCTAATTTGATTTGAGTACTTCAGGGAAGTTGTAGAGCTTCCTTTGATCTTTTTATTGACACCAAATTTGTCAAATTCCGAGTTCGGGATCGAGAGATATGATTTTTGAAAAGTTCGGTTTTGAAGTTCCGTTACTTTGTTTTTAATCCGATCCCTTTTGTAATCTTTTGCTTATAATTCCTTCGTCCGACATCCGATTGATTTGATTCTCGAAGCGTTGGATTCCTAAGAAAATTAGTTTCATTTTTATGAAGAATTATGATTTTTAGGAGATTAAATGGAAAGAGATTGATTGAACCAAAGTAAGAGATTTGGTTATAGGTTATAAGTTGGATAATTTTCTGAACATGGTTCAGTATTTTGCAAAATTCCGGAGCTGTACAACTCCGATTGAGTTGATTCTTGCGGCCAAATAAAATTAAGATATAGGGATACAACTCTTGTTAAGGGATCAAAATTTAATTTCGTCCCTAAGATTGTCAATTCCTTGAATTAAATTAGAGTAATGTTCAGTCTCGGATTTTTCGTAGATACGATAGTATTTCGGCTATAACTTCTTCCTTTCTGATCCGAATTGAGCGCGGTCAATGGTGTTGGATTTGTATGATTGAGAGGAACATTTCTCTAGAAGGAAGTTTGGACAAATTCCTTCAAATTAATAGTGCGAATCAGATCCGAAAGTAAACAGGAAATAATGTGAAGTGTAGGGGCAAACTTGGAATTAGGCTAAAATGGAGGGGCAACTTGGTCATTTCTCCCTCATTTAAAATGACATGGCAGAAAACACATGGGGTTGTCGTTTTATACATCTGAAACTAACGAAAACAAGAAAAAAATAAAGGAAAGAAAAGATGAAGAAGAGAGAAGATCGAAGAAGAAGGAGAAAGGGTCGGCCATGGAAGGAAAGAAGAAGAAGGATGAAGCAAGTCGATTTTTTTTTGGGTTTCCTATAGTTAATTTTGAAGATTATGATTTTTGTGATGTTGAATTTGGATATGTATGGCTTAGGTTATTTTAAATTGGAAGGAAGAAAGAAGAAGCAGTCAAATTGGAACTTGAAATCAAGTTTCTGGCATTAATTCGAGGTGGGTAACATATTTATATTTTGATTTGTAAGCTATACTTGAAAGTTTGAAAAATTAAAGAAAGCAATTTTGAAAAATTTAAAGAAGGTGAAAAATGAAATTTTCAGAAATTTCTACCGAATTCATTAAATCATTTGAAGATAATGCATTTAAACTTGTACTCATTTCTCAAAAATCATTCGGAAATCATATTTTCAAACATTAATCAACATTGTTTCAACCATTTACAAAATCAATAATTTATCAAAAATCCAATTTTCACCTTCTTTAAATTTTTCAAAATTGCTTTCTTTAAATTTTCAAACTTTCAAGTATAGCTTACAAATCAAAATATAAATATGCTACCCACCTCGAATTAATGCCCGAAACTTGATTTCAAGTTCCAATTTGACTGCAGCTTCTTTCTTCCTTCCAATTTAAAATAACCTAAGCCATACATATCCAAATTCAACATCATAAAAATCATAATCTTCAAAATTAACTATAGGAAACCCAAATTCATCACTTTTCTAAGCTTTCTAAAACAAGAATTTCTAAAATCCCCAAATCTCAAAACCAATTTATACAATTTCAATATCATAACTTACAATTTCTTCAAAATTGATTTCATATTCCACCCATCCATAATATTCTCCATGATTCTACACCAATAATTCACAAAATCTCCGAACACAAAATTAAGCCTAAACCTTAATTAATTTCCATTTAAAATTAAACATAACCTAAAACATATACATCAAAATTGTCTTAAGAAATCTCAAATTCATCATTAATCCAAGCTATCTAAAGCAACAATTCCAAAAATCTCCAAATTTCAAACTTTGACATAAACCCCAAATTCACAAAATCAACAAAATCATAGCCTAATCTCTTCAATAAACCTTAGAAAACTTAAATTCATAACAATCTAAAGCTAAACCAACCAACATCTCTCAAGAAAATTCAAAACTCAAAGCTTTCTCTCTCTTACCATTTTCTCCACCATTTTCGACATTTTCAAGCTTTAAAGTAACTATCTTTTTCTTGCTTCCTTCCGCTTTGAAAAGCAACGAAAATCCCTTAGAAACCCCCCCCCCCTCTCCCCCCCAAAAAAAATCGACTTTCTTCATCCTTCTTCTTCTTTCCTTCCATGGCCGACCCTTTCTCCTTCTTCTTCTCTCTTCTCTCTTCTTCATCTTTTCTTTCCTTTATTTTTTTCTTGTTTTCGTTAGTTTCAGATGTATAAAATGACAAACCGATGTGTTTTCTTCCATGTCATTTTAAATGAGGGAGAAATGACCAAGTTGCCCCTCCATTTTATCCTAATTCCAAGTTTGCCCCTACACTTCACTTTATTTCCTGTTTACTTTCGGATCTGATTCGCACTATCAATTTCAAAGAATTTGTCCAAACTTCCTTCTATATAAATGTTCCTCTCAATCATACGAATCCAACGCCACTGACTGCGCTCAATTCGGATCAGAAACGAAGAAGTTATAGCCGAAATACTATCGGACCTACGAAAAATCCGAGACTGAACATTACGCTAATTTAATTCCAGGAATTGACAATCTTAGGGATGAAATTAAATTTATATCCCTTCACAAGAGTTGTATCCCTATATCTTAATGTTATTTAGCCTCAAGAATCAACTCAATCGGAGTTGTACAGCTCCCGAATTTCGCAAAATACTGAACCATGTTTAGAAAATTATCCAACTTATAACCTATAACCAAATCTCTTACTTTGGTTCAATCAATCTCTTTCCATTTAATCTCCTAAAAATCATAATTCTTCATAAAAATGAAATTAAGTTTCTTAGGAATCCAACGCTTCGAGAATCAAATCAATCGGATGTCGGACGAAGGAATTATAAGCAAAAGATTACAAAAGGGATCGGATTAAAAACAAAGTAACGGAACTTCAAAACCAAACTTTTCAAAAATCATATCTCTCGATCCTGAACTCAGAATTTGACAAATTTAGTGTCAATAAAAAGATCAAAGGAATCTCTACAACTTCCCTGAAGTACTCAAAATCAAATTAGGGCTCTAAAGAGGTCAAAAACTCAATCATTGATTCTGTCCAAAACAGCTTTTCCTAAACGACTTCCAATTTTCAATCGCTCATAACTTCTAGCCCCGATATCGAAAAATTGAAAAATTTATATCAATGGAAAGATAAAAACATCATCTAAAACTTTCATGAAGACTACTTACTCCAATTCAAACTAAATCCATACAACGAGTGGTCTCGAAGCATAGAACACACAAATCTATACTTAATAGCATTTTCAAAACAAAGCATATCTTCGGAAAAACATATCTCTCGATCCCGACATCGAAAAATAGCAAACTTTATGGCCACAGAAAACTCTTAACATAATCTACAAGTTTTATGTAGATCATTTTCTCAAATTTTGTCTAAATCAAAAGTCAGCCCTCAAAGGCCAAAAAGTCAAACTTTTCACAATTTTTTATTTTTTTTACACTTTCTCTCTTTATTTCTTGATTTTCAACTCAATTTCAATCAACTCATCCACTTTTGCATATTTCTTATTTTTACTCAAAAATCGGGGTCCAACACTCATAACATAACACAACAGAAACATTCATCCACAAATTTTGCTGCACCGAGTTCCTAATTTCATGTCAAACTTTGAGACTCTTAAAGACAGAATTTAAATTTGATGTCTTCATAAGAAATGTAACCATATGTCTTTATTTTAATCCAAACTAAGAATCATGTTAATTGAACAACTATAGAGCAAGTTATGGCTAAAACACAGAAACATACTTAGGGATCATGTTGCTGCAACATTTTCCAGCTCAACTACCAAATTTTGTTTTCAAATCTTACCATAATATAAATCATACCAAGATTACCTTTTCTACCCCAACACTCCTCATTCTCAACTCCATTTCAAATCCAAAACATTCACAAATCAATTCATGATCTATGTTTGATCATTAACCAAAAACAGAACATATTCATTAACCCATTCATAATTGATTTCCTACACTCATCCTAACACCATTATATGGATCATCCAACTTCCAAAACATATCTATAACAAATCATGGGTCATTAATGATCATTCACAATTACAAAAACATGACATTTACATAGATTTTTTACCATCCACGTCACACTCATTCAACTCACAAAATCAAGTCATCAGTCCTACATTTCTCATCATTCTTGTTTCATTTAACAGTACCCATAACATTTAAAGCATAACTTACTTGATTTAGCTTCCAAATCTTCAAAATCACCATTAAACCCTAAATCTTTCATCTGCACCATCATCAACTTTCATGGAGGAAATAGGTTGGGTCTTTTAGTGAGAATGAAGGAGAGAGCAAGGTGGAAAAGTAGCATGAAAGATGAGATTTGAAGGGTTAAAACTCATGAAGAAGAGAGGGAGACGAGAAGCTACGAAAATGGAGAGAACAAAAATAAACTCCAATAGCTTTTTAAGAGAGAGCATCTTGAATGAAAAATCCAAAAAGGGGAGGGGATTTTAATTAAAAGAGTAATGGGCTTAAGGCATTGTTTGGCAAGTGATATTTGTCATTTGCCACATGTCCCATTTCTAAAGCATTTGATTGGTTCTTTCATTTAGCTAGTCCCCATCAGATTCAATTTCTACTCCAATTGTTGCCCAATTTTCAGTGACACTCATCAATAAATCCTAAAGTCATTTATCAAAATTCCCATTGCCATTGGATAGTAATTTCTACTACGGTTTAACAATTGTTTTGCCACTTGGCAATTTTCCTTGTTAAAAAATGCTCAACAATTTCCAAAAATTTCTCCAAAAATTCCAAAAATTATAAATCAAATTATACACTCCCCAGATCAATTTTCAACATATAAAAACCACATTTCTCAATATACTCATATTTATAAACAATTATACCTTAAAATTGTCAATGAATGCACGTACAATTATTTTTATGCACAAAGATTCAATATTCACATGTATGTGCATATCATGTAATGCATGAGCATGAAATGTGTTTCCTAATTTCTTAGTAATCTCTCACAAAGATTCAATATAGGTAACGGGATGTTACAGCTAAACCCAAGAAACTCCTTACTTCTGCTATATTCTTTAATGCTTCCTATTTAACCATTTCTTTTATTTTCCTTAGATCTACATGTACTCCTTGTTCTGAAATTACATGTCTAAGAAACACCACTTCCTTTAGCCAAAATTCACATTTATCAAACTTGGCATACAACTATTTCTTCCTTAATGTCTTCAAAGTAATCCGTAAATGTTCCTCATACTCCTTGTCACTCTTAAAATAAACTAATATATCATCAATAAAGACAATGATAAATCGGTCTAAAAAAGGTTTGAAGACTCTATTCATTAAATCCATGAAGCCTACAGGGGCATTCGTTAGTCTAAAGGGCATGACTAAGAACTCAAAATGCCCATATCGTGTTCTAAAAGCAGTCTTTGACACATCAGGCTCTTTTATTCTCAATTGATGATAACCTGATCTCAAGTCTATCTTGGAGAAGACTTTTGCCCCTTGTAATTGATCAAACAAATCATTTATACATGGAAGTGGATATCTATTCTTAATAGTGACATGATTAAGCTTCCTATAATCCACACACTTCCTCAATAATCCATCTTTCTTCTTCACAAAAAGAACCCGAGCTCCCCAAGGTAAAGAGATAGGCCTAATATAACCTTTCTCTAATAACTCTTCTAACTGCTCTTTAAGTTCCTTCAATTCTTCTGGAGACATTCTATAAGGTGGAATTGATATAGGTGTAGTACTTGGAAGAAGCTCAATGGGAAACTCAATTTCCTTAGGTGGCGGTAGTCCTGGTAATTCCTCTGCGAAGACATCTGGGAATTCCATGACTACAGGAATGTTTTCTAACTTTCTTCCTTCTGCCTTTGTGTCTACCATATAAGCCAAGAATGTTTCATATCCTTTCCTCATCATTTTCTCTACTGTCAGAGCTGAAATAATTCTAAGTGGACTTGCTTTTCTGTCCCCTATAAACACCACCATTTTACTTTCATCTGGCTCGAACTCTACTATCTTCTGTTTGCAATCTAAATTGGCATTATACTTTTCTAACGTATCCATGCCCAAAATCACATATAATCCCCACATCTTCAATGGCATCAAATCCACCACTAATTGTTCTCCACCAATATATATCTCACAATCTCTATAAACTTGGCTAATAATAATATATTGACTGATTGGAGTGCTAACCATCAAAAGAGTATACAATGGGCTCATATTTCTACCATAAACAATTCTACTTGACGAAATAAGTGAATGGGTAGACCCCGGATCGATCAAAAACTATAACATCACGAAAAAATAATTTAACCATACCAGTCACGACTTTTGGAGCGATTTCTGCCTCCTTCCTCATCATTTCAAACACTCTAGCTGGTGCTTATCCCCTTGGTCTTCCTGGAGGATTCACCTTGTAGGAGCTCGACCTCTCGGGTTTTAAGTCCTCCAAAGGGCCTCAGCCTCTTGGGCCTCGCTCCCACCCGCTTGTAGATATTGTCCGCTTTGGGCCTCGGCCTCGCACCCTCACGGTTTTACTTCTCCACATGACTTCCCAGGAGGTCACCCATCTTGGTACTGCTCTGGCCCTAGCATGTTTAACTGCAGAGTTTTGATGGGATTCGGTGCGTTAGGGCATGGAAAAGACATCTGCGAGGGAGAGGTTTCCATATCCTTATAAGGCATGCTTCGTTCTCCTCTCCAGTCGATATGGGATACCCCTAAGTATCCACTCCCCCTCGAGAGGCCCAGCGTCCGCTCTGGCATATCGCTCGGGTCCTATCTCTGATACCAATCTGTAGGAGCTCGGCCTCTCGGGCCTCGCGTCCTCCAAAGAACTTCGACCTCTCGGGCTTCTCACCCACCCGCTTGCAGATATTGTCCACTTTGGGCCACGGCCTCTAGAGCCTCGCACCCTCACGATTTTACTTTTTCACAGGACTTCTCAGGAGATCACCCATCCTGGTACTGCTCTATCCCTAGCACGTTTAACATCGGAGTTCTGATGGGATCCGGTGCATTAAGGCATGGAAAACGCGTCTGCAAGGGAGAGGTTTCCACATCCTTATAAGGCATGCTTCGTTCTCCTCTCCAGTCGATATGGGATACCCCTAAGTATAAGTTGTAACATCCTATCATCGATGGGAAGGGTAGAATAATAATTTGGAACGGGTTAGGAGTATTTAAAATTGTTTTGCTATGTTCATGCATTTATATATACACATGAATAGTAAATTTTGCACATGTAATGATTGTGCATGCATTCATGGCATTTCCCAGTATATGTTTCTCTAATGTGTTTATTGTGAAAAATATGATTTTTGTGCTTGAAAATTGAATTGGAGTGGGTCTTTATGAGTTTTGAATTTTTGGGGAATTTTAGAATTTTTGTTTAAATTTCGGGATACTTTTTCGGACTAGGAAATGCCAAGTGGCAGACTGGTTGGTGACCGGTAGTAGAAATTACTATCCAATGGCACTGGAAATTTATATACATGATGGTAGGATTTATTAAATTGAGCTATTGAAAATTGGAAGATGATTTGTGTAGAAATTGGACTAGGTTTTAAGAACTACTTTGTGGAGCCAAACATGACCTTAACTCCACTAACATTAATTTAATTCAAACTTTTCCCCTTTTAAGTTAGACATTCACGATGGTTTTGCTTAAATAGGTCATTTGGTGTTTAAGTAAACTTTTCTCCATCATTGCCGTAGGTTCCCTTCTTCCTTGCTACTTTTACAATTTTTCTCACTTTTACAATTTTTTCTCATATTTTCCACTCTTTTCCTCTTTGTTTGCTCTTCCTTGTTCATTAAAATTCAACCAAACCCTCACCCCCCTCAAGTGATGATGTTAATCGTCTATGGTGTTGGGAGGAAGTGATTTTGTGGCCTTTGTGAAGAGTTGAGGATTTGGAAACTTAATTAGGTAAGATTTGTGTTTTATGTCTTGTTTTGTTAATTAAATGCATTATTTGTGATGTTGTGAACCTAATTGCATGAAAATTCTATTGGTGTAGATGGGTATGAATTTTGCTTGTTTAATTGATGATTGATGAGGTAGGATGTGATGAATGTAAGTATAACATGTGTTGTATGAAATTTGAGATGGTTTGAAGTGAAGTTTGTGATTAAAGATGAGTGTAAAAAAATGATGGATGGAGGAGTGTGTGTGCTGCAATTTTGTGGATTGATGTTCAAGGATAGGTTGTGATTTAGTTATGGTGCATATATGGAGTGAATTGAGTGTTGGTTGGTTTAGAAATGGTATGGAAGATGTAGAATGTGAGTTAGGTTGTGAATCTGGAAAATTTGCTTTGTGTATGTTTCAATGTTTTGGTCATAACTTTTTATATGGTTAAGCAATTGAGATGAGGTTTGGCTTGAATTAAACTTGAGAAGTTTGGATAGAATTCTTATGAAGGAAGGGCTGTTCAATTTTGACTTGAAGTATTCTGAATTTTTCCTTGAAACTGGGCAATATATGTAGGATGAATAGTGTCATGTTTGTGATCCTAACATTGAAAATTTGTGACCTGAAACTTTGGAGAATTTTTCTCGGATGATTGAGACAGATTTTGCTAAATTGGTCTTCATGAAAATTGAAGATTTTCTTGTTAGATTTCAATTACCACTAAGTATGACATTTTTCGATTTTGAGGTTGAAAGTTATGACTTGTGAACTTTCAGATGGTATTTCAAAGTATTAATGTGCTTTGTGTGTGAAATGTCTCTAAGTATGGGTTTTGTGGTTACTATACTTTGAAGCCAATTCTGGACTGTTATGGTTTAAATTAGCTCAAGTGGTCTTATGAAAAGTTGTAGAGGAATGTCTTAGCTTTGTAATGAGGTATAATATGTTAATTTTGGATGTAGGGATTGTAAGTTATGAATTTTAAAGTTTGGTTATGGTTTAGGGTAAAATTATGGGGGCAGAAACTTTCATTGAGATTTTGACCCATTTAGAGGTTGAAATTGTCATTATGTGTTTCATGAAAGTTTTAGATTATGTTTTGATCTTTCCATTGATATAAAGTATGGAATTTTTGGCTAAGGGTATAAGAAGTTATGATTTTTAGATGATTGTGGTACTGTTTTGGAGGTGAATGTGTAGGCAGTAACTTTGATCGAGTTTTTGACACCCTTAGAAGTGGAATTGGTTTTCAAACTATACATAGAAATTGTAGAGCTTTCTTTGCTCTTTCCATTGATACCAAGTTTACAAAATTTGGACTTCTGGATTGCAAGTTATGCATGTTGAAAGAAGAGGGGATTAAGTGGAAATTTGTAAAAATAAATAAATAAATTATTTGGGCGATTTCGCCCTCGCGAGATTGCGTATTTTTAGGAAATGTGACCCTTTCTTATTCTTTTCTAAATAACTTTTTCATCCAACCTCCGATTGACCTGATTTTTGAGCCGTTGGATTTGTGAAATATTTAATTTCATTTCTATGTGAAGTTACGAATTTTTAGAGATGAAATTGACATGGATTGATTAGGTCAAAGTGAGGGGACCGAATAATTATTTTTCTGGTCTGTGTTTTAACAATAATTGGACCTATAGAGGTTCGAATTGAGTGATTTTGGTATCTAGTAATTTCTAAAATTTAGAGAAAAATTTTGTGATGAGAAGTTTTGGAATAATGCCAGGAATATCATGAACATGCATTGTACACATTTTAATTTCTCCATGTGCATTATTAAACATTTCTAATTCTACACTTGGTAATATTTGTGTATTTTAACTGTTATAGAGGCACATTTAGAACGTCAACCCACAGACGTTACCGAGACTTCCAGGCATTAGCTTCGGAAGTTATTGGTGAGTGACCTAGACGGTTCTCTCAATTATTAATTGCTTATAATTTTATGGTGAATAATGGTGGGTTGTGATTTGTGTCTGATTGTGGATTCCGGACAGAAGGTCCGATGACTGAGTAATGGGGAGCTATGACATAGAAGTGCTACTTGTATGTGAATTTGGGACCTACTTGTTTTAATGTGATTAATTGCGATCAAGTTTTTAATGTGATTAATTGTGACATATGCATACGTGCATAATTGTGACATATGCATTTCATTCATGAATGTATGATCAGATAATGATAGTTATGACTAGAGCAGCCACAAAGAGCTAAAAGCTCAATGATTGTATTTGGGCCTCAAGCCCCACAGCAATTCAGAGCCTCAGGCTCAATAATTAATGTGCCCATATTGGGACAGTTCAGGCGCTCGGTCACAACACCGTAATAAATTGGAAAAGTGTCACATGCGCATTTCATATGCATTTGGTTTAATCTCTTTGATTGAGTGAAAGGCAAAATGTCTTATACTTATGTGAAAATAAAAATGTTAATTGTGGGACCATGTGATACTTCTGATTTATGTGAAATTATGAAATACCTGTGATATGCTTGATTGTTGCATGAATTGAGAGAATTATCGATGATAGTTACCTCACTGAGTTCGCAAACTCACCCAAAATTGCAACATATTTTTCAAGACCGAGAGTAGACTTTCAGGTCCAAAAGGACTTTTCTAGCCGTGTAGATCGTGTTGACGAGACAAGTCATGGCTCACAGGTTGGTCAACTGGGACTTTTGGGATGGCCTAGATAGATTTGATGTATTTTTCCTCTTTCATGTAGCATGCTGTACTGGGTTTTTAGAATTGATGTATGGACAGTAAATAATGACAGATGTGTAAATTCCTAATTTTGATGAAATGAAATGAGGAAAAATTAGGTTTTCAAAAAGTTCATGATTTTATATTGATGTTTTATTATGATGCCATGTGAAGTGAAATAGTAATCGTTCGTAGCTCGCCCTTATTATAGGATATGTACCAGAATGATCTGCGGGCGTCCCGGTGTGTACCCTGCGGTAAGGTGGCGCTACACACCTTCTTAGCTACCTTAGAACTGCCCACTTCAGTTGCAGTCTTGTGTCCCATAGTCTCAGCCCTCTTTGAAGCCTACATCTGAGTTCCCTCTCTTTTCCATTACTACAGGCACTCTCTAGCCATGTGCCCTTTCTCTCCACAGTTGAAGCAAGCTCCCGTCAACCGATAACATTCTCCTTTATGAAATTTTCGATAATGATCACATTTAGGAATGGATGACTTGTCCCCCTCTACTCTTCTACTGCCTCTAGCCATTGTGGCTTGATGAGAGATAGTTCTCACCTGTCTACACCTACTTGCACCACTGCTCTTCTCCTCAGACTGCAGAGGGAAAGTCCTGGCAGTCCTCTCTGATATAGGAGTACCACCTCCCCTCCTAAATTACTCTCTCCTTTTCCTTTTTCTGTTCGCTTCACTTTTTATGTTTTCCACATTCTCAACCCTTAGCACTGCTTCAACCAGCTATTGAAAGTCACAAAAATTTTGCGCCACCACCTTTTCTCTAATGGCCAAATGCAATCCTAATTCAAAGCTACGACACTTAGCCGCCTCACTCATCATTATCTCAGATGCATATTGTGACACTTGTGTAAATTTGTGCTCATATTCACTCACTATCATCTCCCTCTGGGTGAGAGTCAGAAATTCCCTTCGTTTATGTTGAATATACACCTCAGACAAGTACTTTTTCATGTAGGCAGCTCGGAAGTCCTTCCATGCTAACACTGGTGGTTTCATCTGACTCCCTAGCACACCTTACCACCAATGCAAAGTATCTCCCTGTAGCAGACTTGTAGCTTACTTAACCTTTTTGTCATCCTCACAGTCCATTTGCTCCAACATCCTCTCTGTCTTCCTCAACCAGGTTTTAGCTTCTTCTGGATCGGTTGTTCCATAGAAGTCCACTGCCCCATACTTCCTAAGCTTATCAAATTGCTTTCTCTTCTTTATTAAGGTTGGAGCAGAAGTTTGTGACATTTGGCCCATGGTCTAAACAAAAGCCTAAGAAAATGCCTAGAATAGCATAAGATCCAATAGAGTAGGCACTTGTTCCTACGGAAGAGGAGACTCCTGTTTCTGTGATCGAGAGGGCCCATCACTGTGCCCTAGAGAAGCCTCAACATTTCCCGGGGCTCTAGACTTATCCATACCATCCTTTTTATGCAGAGAGTCAGGTGCAATAGATCCTTGAAAAACTCCTCATATCTTTCTACAAGGTGGCATTGTACTCCTTCAATTTAGACACTAACGATTAGCTTACATTTCATTTTAATCTTATTTCCAACATGTATGCATGTTATGCATATGACTTAATGCAATCAATAAATTCACAATGCAAACAATTAATTACCCATCATATAATTTATACCACAACTTATTCTAAGCCTTGTAATATAAAAATCCCTAATCTCTGATACCAGATAATGTTAGGTTTGGGTCTCGTTACCTATCCTGAGGTGAAAATTTAAGACGGTCAAGTAACAGTGGTTCGAACGAAAAGTTGAAAACTTCCAATGAAAAGAAAATTTTTGCCGTCAACAGTGGCGAGTTCATCGTGGAAAAGTATATGTTTGTCGCAACGAAGATATGGGAAAAATCCCAATAACCTTTCGGGAGAAGTTCATCATGACCAGCGTCTGGCTTCGCTATGGCGAAGTCTCAATGTCGAGCGAAGTTACCCTTCGGGACAAATATGCCATGGCGAATGTCTAGCTTCATCGCGGAAAAGTCGTCGAACTAAAATCAAGAACCTCTTGAGACAAATACGTCGTGGCGAAAGTTTAGTTTTCATCACGACGAAGTTACTAAAAATTAAACAAAAACACCTTCATGGCTACAGATTGAGGGCGAGGGAACTTTATGCCAAATTCAACAAATGTAAATTTTGGCTACATGAAGTGGTCTTCCTTGGTCACATTATTTCTGAGAATGGGGTGCATGTGGATAAAAAAAAAATTAAAGCAGTAGTGAATTGACATGCCCTGACGACAGTGACAGAAGTGAGGAGTTTTCTCGATTTAGCATGTTACTATAGGAGATTCGTGGAGGGATTTTCCATTATTACTGCTCCATTGACCAAGTTATTAAGAAAGAATCAGAAGTTTGTCTGGAGTGATGAATGCCCATAGGAGAGAGAAGTTATATAGTGTATAGTGATGCTTCTAGAAAGGGGTTGGGTTGTGTACTGATGCAGGGAGATAAGGTAATAGCATATGCCTTATGGCAGCTAAAGCCTTATGAGTTAAATTATCCGACCCATGACTTGAGTTGGCGGTGTGATTTTTCCTCAAGATCCGGAGACATTATCGATGGGGTTCTGATTTAAGATCTTTACTGATCATAAGAGTCTCAAGTATCTATTGAGTTAGAAGGAGCTGAATTTGAGACAGAGAAGGTGGATTGAACTGCTTAAGGACTATGACTTGCTGATTGAGTACTATCCAGGCAAGGCAAATGGAGTAGCAGATGCCTTGAGCAGGAAGTCTTCCATAGCACATGTTCAGACAGTTTATCTGCCGCTATTGGAAGAGATGGTTAAGCTCAAAATCAGTTTGAAGCAGTAGGAGCCTGATTGTGTTGTTGCTACCTTTAGAGTGAGGTCGATCCTCAGAGAAAGAGAATTGCAAGTTCAGGATGCAGAACTGTGTAAGTTGAGAGAACAAATTCAGAAGGGTAAGAAGTCTGAAGTAGTGGTGAGAGATGACAGACTCCTGACTGTAGGGAATAGGCTCTGTATTCCAAATGTCAAGGAGGTGAAGGATGAGATTTTGGATGAGACACACAATGCGCCTTATGCTATGCATCCGGGTAGCCCCAGGATGTACAGAGATCTAAAGGAGCATTTCTGGTGTTGAGGTATGAAGAAAGATGTGGACAAGTATGCAAGCAAGTGTCTAGTGTGTCAGCAAGTTAAGGATGAACACCAGGCACCTTCAGGCCAGTTAAGGCCATTATCCATTCCTTAGTGGAAGTGGCAGAGAGTGACTATGGACTTTTTGATGGGGTTGCCCACAAGCAGTAGGAGGCATGATACCATATGGGTGATTGTGGATAGATTGACGAAGTCAGCCCATTTTCTGGCAATCAAACAGACTGATTCTCTACCTATCCTAGCCAAGAAGTACATTGATGAGGTTGTGAGACTGCATGGAATTCCAGATTCTATAGTTTCTGACAAGGACCCTAGATTCACTGCGAGATTTTGGAGAAGCTTGCAGGAAGCTTTAGGCACCAAGTTGAGCTTTAGCACTGCTTTTCATCCTCAAACAGATGGACAATCTGAGAGGACCATTTGGACCCTTGAGGGGATGCTCAGGGCATGTGTGATGGATTTTAGAGGAGCATGGGATGAACACTTGCCATTGATCGAATTTGCTTACAATAATTCGTATCATTCAAGCATTCAGATGGCTCCTTATGAAGCTCCGTATGGGAGGAGATGTAGGACTCCGGTATGTTGGGATGAAGAAGGAGACAAGAAACTTTTGGGTCCAGAGTTGATTCAGGTGACAGTTGATAAGGTCAACTTGATTAAGCACAGGCTAAAAGCAGCTCAGGACAGGATGAAAAGTTATAAAGATGCTCACCAAAAGGAAATGAAGTATAAGGTCGGTGAAAATTTTTTCCTTAAGACATCTCCTTGGAAAGGGATTCTGAGATTTGGTAAGAAGGGTAAGCTAAGTCCCCGATATGTAGGGCCTTATGAGATTCTGGAAAGGATTGGTCCATTGGCTTACAAGTTAGCATTGCCTCCTGAGCTATCACTAATTCATGATGTCTTTCATGTTTCTATGGTGGGGAGATACCGATCAGATGCTTCTCATGTTATTCAAGCCACTGAAGTTCAGTTGATTGATGATTTGAGTTATGAGGAGCCTCCAGTGCAGATCTTAGATACTAAAGAAAAGGTTCTCAGGAACAAGACAATTCGGCTAGTAAAAGTTCTAAGGAGGAACCATTCGGTGGAAGAGGCCACGTGGGAGCCATTGGAAGCTATGAAAGAAAAGTATCCGCATCTCTTCAATGATTCAGGTAAGAATTTTGAGGAAGAAATTCTTTTAAGAGGGGGAGAAATGTTGGGCCCCGTTTCCTTTTTCTTATTGAATAAGCTTGTGTAATTTTTTTTTTTAGGTTGAGTTTGATTTTTTTTGCTTTTGGTTAGAATAATTTGAGGTTTTATTGCTTAGGTTAATGGAAATTAAATGGAGGGATTAAGATTAAATTAGATTTTTATATGGTGTTAGTAAAAGTAAAGGAATAAGATGTGTAGGGACAATTTGGGAAGTTCACTTAAGGATAAAATGGTATAAGGCTTCCAAGGAGGGGTATTTTAGTCTTTTAGATTCATTAAAACATGAAAGAAGGAAACAAAAGCTTGGAGTCGTTTGTGTGAAGGAGAGTAACGAAAATTTCATGTAAAAAGGGGAGAGTGAGCCTTCGGTGGAGAAAAGAAGAAGAAAACTAGGGTTTTTGTCTTTTCTTTCTTTAGAAAAGAGATTTTGAGAGTTCTACAAGAAGGAAAAAGGAAGGGGAAGGTTTAATCTTCCATTAGAGGCAAGAAGCAAATTTTGTGGGTGGAGTTTTAAGGTCAGTGTATGGAAAATCTTTTGGAAAATTTTGATCGGTTTTAGTTAAATCGATTTAGGAAAAGCATGGGTATTGTTATATAGGATCTATTGCATGCTTTTGCTTCCTTAGATTTGCCAATTTTGTCATCTCATGTAATGTTGGGATTTTTGTGTTTTGATGAAGAACAAGAGAGGCAAGAGGAGTTAGAGGAAAGGCAAATTGACCAAGCCTAAAGCAAAAAGGATTTAAGGTGGGTGACATCTTAATAATTGAGTTAATGAGCTATTTAATTTTCCTTCAATAAATGTCATTTAATGCTTTCCTATAACTTTCAAATTTTGCATTTATTACTTTTTGGGATGATTGGAAATTGTATTATGTGTCTTTTGTATGTTAATAAATTGTGGAAATATTTGCAAAGTTGTTTGAAGAGTGAAAAAGAATGAGAAATGTGATTTTGGAAGAATGTGAAAGTGAAATTTTGTAAAGATGGTGATGTTATAAATTTGCTTTCGGAAAAGAGCCATTTGTGGCTAATTTGTGTGAATTATGTGAAATGCATGATTTTATGGTTTATGGTGGTCCCTTAAAAGTCAAGTGCACTTGTCTATTTATAGGCTTCTCCCGCCTGCCCGCTAGTGGCATTGGAGCTCCTCATGGACTCCCATAAGTTCACGGCTACACATGACCGCTTCGCGGGAATGTGTAGTACGTTCTATTTTGGATCCACCCGAACCACTTTCTCTGTGCTTATGTGATATTTTGACTTATTAGTAGTTTGATGTGTTCTTTATGTTGAATTCGTGAATATGTTTGATAAGTTTATAATGATTGATCAATGTGAAATTTTCTTTGAAATTAAATAAATGAAGAATGTTTTTGCTTGTTCTTAATTATTAATGTGTTACCCATGAGCCGTTGTGCTCATACCCCCTTTTCCATTCCCATCCACAGGCGACGAGTGAGAAAACGAGTGACCGCATCGGGGATGGGCATCACTCCTGCTTATTTTTACTTTTGAAGCTTTCTTTAGAAACAAAGCTTTAGGTGCATTTTGGAGCAATGATCTTTCTTTGTAATTTGACCTTTTTGAACTTTTGATGTATGCGGGCTAAAATGTCCACTAAAGCTTTGTAACAATTCATGTTATGATATTAATGAAAGGTATTTAAGTTTTCATGTGTTTTGCATATGTTTCATAAAAAGGTGGTGTTGTATGGTTTTGAAAATGGCCATAAGAAGAGCATTGTGATTGCTGTTTTTTTTAGACAATTTCTGGATTGATGTGAATTGAAATGGCTTCTTTAGCCTTCTTGATGATCATGAAGTATTTTCATAGCTTTAAAGGGAGGTATTGTGTATTGTGTTTGGAGGTGGGAATTAGAGAATGTGGATGATTGAAGTTTTTGTGCAGGTGCTGTAAATTGTGTGGGTGTTTGAAGAAATTTGGATAGTTGAAGTTTGGGGGAGGTGCTGTCAAAATGTCAATATGGGCAGAAAGTTTGATTGAGTGTTTGACCCTCATAGAATTAGAATTTGACGAGAAAGTCTCTTGAAGATTGTAGCTTAGGTTTTGATCTTTCCATTGATGTATAATATGTCATTTTTGGGCTTAGAAGTAAGAAGTTATAAAATTTGGAAAAATACAGTTACTGCTTGAAATGTCATTTTATAGGCAGTAGCTTTGAAGTAGTTTTTGACTTCTTTATAGGCTAAATTGATTTTTGCATCCTTCATGAAAGTTATAGAGTTTTCTTTTAGCTTTTTATTGATATCAAATTTTCGAATTTTGGAATTTAGTGTGAAAAGATAAGATTTTTTTAAAAAAATTCAAGTGCAAGAGTGGCCAGTGAATCGCCACTCAAAGACTGTCGCCTCAGCAGCGAAGCTGCTTAACGCTTGTTCATGATCTCGAGGTCATGAGACAAGCGTTGTCTCACGACCTCGAGGCCGCGAGGCAGAGGGCGAAAAGCCTTTTTAAGTTTTTTTTCTTTTCTTTTCTGATTTTCTATTTTTTTAAATCAAACCTCCTTCCACTTTTTTGTTTGTAAATTTTTCGTTTGACCTCCGATCTACTCGATTTTTGAAGCATTGGTTTTCTAAGAAAATTATATACCCTTTCATGCAAAATCTAGAGCTTTCGGGATTAAGTTGAAGGAAAAATGACCAAGGCCTCATTTCCTTCTAAGCGAAACAAATCTGAATCCACATTGGACCTGGTACATACTGATATGTATGGGCCCATGAACGTACAAGCTAGAGGAGGTTATGAATATTTCATAACCTTTATAGATGATTACTCAAAACATTGCTATTTCTATTTGATGCATAAAAAGAGTGAATCCTTTGAAAAGTTCAAAGAATTCAAAGCTGAAGCTGACAAGCAACTAGGCAAGTCATTAAAACAACTTCGATCGGATCAAAGTAGTGAGTACTTATTTGGAGAGTTCCAGCAATATTTAATTGACAATGGAATTGTTTCCAATTTGTCAGCTCCTCGAACACCTCAACAGAATGGTGTAGCTGAGAGGAGAAATAGGACTCTATTAGAAATGGTAAGATCAATGATGTCCTACGCTAGCCTTCCAGAATCGTTTTAGGAATATGCCATACAAATGACAACATATCTTCTTAGTTTTGCTCCCTCCAAATCGGTGCCTAAAACACTTAGGGAGTTATGGACTGATCGAGTGCCTTCATTAAGGCACTTAAGGACTTGGGGCTGCCCAACCCATGTTCTAAAGCCTGAATCCACAGAGATGGAACCAAGGTTAGAAGTATGTTTGTTTGTAGGATATCCTACAGGAACTCGAGCGTACTATTTTTACAGTCCTCAGGATAGGAAGGTATTTGTTGGGCCCCAAAAATTTTATTTTTATTTATTTATTGATTTAATTGATTTAGTCTTTAATTTTGCTTTAATTGTTTTAATTATGTGTGTGTATATATATATATATATATATATATATGTATTTGTTGAGTCTTGAAATTAGTTAAAATGATTGGAAAATTTGAAGTTAATATGAAGGGTTAGAATTTATGTTGGAAGAATGGGCTTTAGTGTATAGTGGGCTTGTGAGGAGGAGAGCCCAAAAAAAAAGGACATTGTAAGAAGGAGTATAAAAACTACATAGTTTTGAGGTACGCTTTTAAGTTGAGATATAAATGAATTAAAGGAAGAGAAGGAAGCAAGTTGTCGTAGAGTTAAAGGAAAGAAGAGAAAGCAAAATCGTGAGCTAGGAAGAAAGAAGGAGCTTTCGGCCAAGAGGAAGGAGAGCCGTTGGAGGTTTGAAAGAAAAAGAAAAAGAAGAGAAACTACTTGTGAGAGTTAAGTTCTATCTTTGTTTGTGTTGGGTTCGAAAATGGGATGAAATGGAAGTTAGGGTTTGTGTAGAGATTGAAGAAAGATAGAAGAGAAGGGCAAGATCTATGGATTTTGGGATTTCTAAGGTATGGTTTTGGTTATTCTAGCATAGATGGCTTATGGGTAGGTTAGGTTTAAAGTTTATTTTACCTTTGCTTGATTTTATGAATATTATGCCTTTCATTTAGAATGTATTTATTGAATAGAGTATGATTTAATTGAAGGAAATCAAGAAAACCCCACTCAAGAAGAGGAAGAAGGACAATCCTGAATTCGGATTCCGACATTAGGTGGGTAACATTTTTATAGTTGTTGTGTAATGGGCAAATGCCCTATGTGTGCTATCTTTGTTAAATTGTGTGTGTACTGGAAGTGTATCCCTTGATTTGAAAGAAAAGAATGAAACCATGATGATTTGATACAATGAAAGAAGCATAAAATGTTATTCTTGTGTTTGAATATGTGAGCATAAATTGGTTGTGTTTGGGCGAGAGAGAATCCGTTTCGATAGTCTCGTGCACGATGACCCATAGCCTTCTCCCGGCTGCCCGCTTTGGGCCACGAGATCCAGAGAAATCGGACTTGTTGTGTTACGGTGTAAACCGTTGTGTTTAAGGAAATCTTGAGCCAATTGTGTGCATTTCATTATATTTTGAGTATATGATGCATATTATGTGTTTTAATTGATAAAAGATCCCATGTTATGCTTTATGTGATGAGTTCGGTAAATTATGACTTATGTGAAAAAGTTGGGTATTTATGCATATTATGTTAATTGCAAATGTTATGGATTCTTGATTATGTGTTGTATGGCTCATTGTGCGATGGCTATAAAGGTGTTAGCCACTGAGCCGTGTTTGCTCATCCCATTCTCCTTCCTCAGGTGCAAATTCTAGTTGATCGCGGAACCTTGCAAGGCATCGGGCATAACTCTAAGAAACTTTAGACACTTTTTTATTAAGTTAGTAACTAGCTTTCGGAATGGCTTTATAAGCATATTAAGCATTGAGCATCTCATATGTTGTATTTTGGTACATGATTCATGATGGATATGATGAATATGCTGATATGTAATTAAAGCTATGATTGAACTCTTGAGTAATTGATAAAGAGATGAGAGCTCTAGTACTCTCTTCTTCAAGTGAATTTGTCGATTTGCGATCTGTGCTTGACCTTGAAAAGGGTATATGTTTGAGTCTTTTGATCATTGAGTTGTTGTTGGGTTTTGTCTTGGGATAGCTTGCTGGAATTTGCAAAGGTTTATGAGTTGTGATAAAGAAAGATTTAGAGATAAGATTGGTAGTGATATGAAAAATGTTCACTGAATATGCTTCAGTCTTTTAGCCACGACGTTTTCTCTAGTAATCCAAACGAGATGATTCTTAATTTGTATTAAACTAGAGATATATGGATACATTTTGTAAGAATACATCGAATTTCAATTCTGTGTCTAAGAGTCTCAAATATTGTCATGAAGTTAAGAATTGGGTGTCGTGTTGGTGCAGGAATGAAAGTCTTATATTCTAAGTTTAAGGGCAATTTTGGGATTGATAAAGATAAATTTTGATAAAATTTCCTTCTGAAAAGTTGTAGATATTTCTTTTATCTTTCCAACGGTATAAAGTTTGTTAATTTTGGACATCTAAGTGATAAGTTATGCATCTTATAAGTGGAGACGTTCTGGAGAGAAAGTCAGACGAAGTTACTGTTCATCTTCATCTTCGTCTATGATGACGTCATCTTCTTCTATGATGATGTCATCTTTGTCTGTGATGACGTCATCTTCGTCTATGATGACGTCATCTTCGTCTGTGCTGACGTCATCTTAGTCTGTGCTGATGTCATCTTCATCTATGATGACGTCAACGTCATCTTCGTTTGTTCTGACATCATCTTCATCCATGATGACGTCATCTTTGTCTGTGCTTACGTCATCTTTGTTTATATTGACGTCATCTTCGTCTGTGCTGACGTCATCTTCGTCTATGATGACGTCATCTTCGTCTTAGTTTTGCTGACATCATCATCTACTTTTGGTTTTGATCCTTCTTCCTTCTTTTGGCCATAACTTTGTGCATAGACCTCCGATTTAGCTGATTTTTGAAGCGTTGGATTCCTAAGAAAATTTTATATCTTCTTATACCTGATTTATCAGTATTGCTTTCAAATTGAAAAGGGTGGTTTGAAACAAAGTATGACGATCGGTTGGTAATGTCTGAATATACTTCACTAATTTTAAAATATCTTGAGCTATAGGGCTCAGATCGAGGTGATTATTGTTTTAAATTAAAATAGAGACCTAAACCTACAAGTTTTATGAAGGAACTGATCGGCAAGCTAGCCTCTAAGTTTTCAAATTTTGAAACGAAGTCGGTAGAGTGTTCAGTTTTGACTGTTTTTCTTTAAGACAGTATTTTGACCATATCTTTTTCATTTCTAATCCGAATTGAGCGTTTTCAGTGGCGTTAGAATCGTTAGATCATGAGGAACAAATGTCCTTAAGAAGTCGATCTGAATTTTTCCTTTTGGAGGTTTTTCAAAATTTGTGGTCAGTGTGTGGTCGGTTTTGGGTCTGCTATGCTTGTGTGTTTTCGAATGTTGGGCCTCGGAGACGGGGTCCAACATTGTTTGGTATCAAAGCTTAGGTTCACTCCTAGGCTTAGGATGCATAGTAAGGAAATTGTTTTGCTATGTGATTAAATGTTTGCATTATGAATTGATTTCTTGTATTAAGTGACATGCATATCATGCATACATATAGGAACTAAGATTAAAAAGAGTTGTAGCTAATCATAAATATTTTTATTGAAGGAGTAAGATGCCACCTCGTAGAAGGACACGAGGAGTTCTACAAGATTCTATTGCACCTGACTCTCCACCAAGGGAGGAGAGCACGGATGAGTCCGTAGCCCCGGGAGTTCCTGAGGCTTCTCGAGGGCAAAGTAGTGAGCCCCTCCGATCTCAGACACAGCAGTCGCCTAGTCAGTCTGAGCAAATGTCTTCTTTAGACCCGAGATTGATCCAGGAATTTACCCAAGCCTTTGTTCAAAGCATGGGTCAAATGCCTGAGCTTCGGTTCGCCCCAGATTAAGAAGGGAGACAGTTTGACAAGTTGAGGAAGTATGGAGTAGTGGACTTCTACGGTACCACGGATCTTGAGGAAGCCGAGACCTAGTTGAGGAAGACCGAGAGGGTCTTGGATCAGATGGAGTGCGAGGATGACGAGAGAGTGGTTTTGTCGCCATTTACTCTGTGGTGATGCCTTGCATTGGTGGGAGTGTACTGGGAGTCACCAGTCGATAGGGTTGACATGGGAAGACTTCCTGGCTGCTTACAGGAAGAAGTATCTTTCTGAAGTATACATTTAGCAGAAGCAGAGGGAGTTTCTGAGTCTCACCCAGAGAGAGATGACCATTACTGAATATGAGCACCGGTTTACTCAGTTGTCAAGGTATGCTTCAGAGATGATGTTCAGTGAAGCTGCAAAGTGTCGCCGGTTTGAGTCGGGCCTGCACCTAGCTATCAAAGAGAAGGTGGTAGTGCAGAAATTTGGCGACTTTCAACAACTGGTTGAAGCAGCATTGAGAGTTGAGAACATCGAGAACATTAAGTGTAGCGCCCCCTTACCGTAGGGTATACACCCGGACGCCCGTAGGTCGTACCGATACATAACCTACGATGAGGTTGCACTACGATACGACCATTTCTATGAACCTCATGGCATCAATATAATAAAGCAGTAACATCGCATTCACTAAATCTTAAAATCCAAAAGATACTTCTCATTTCATTTCTTTAAAATCACCAGTTCACCATTCTATTCGATTACAACTGTACAGAACCAAAAGGACTAACATAACTCCTAACTAGATCATCCCCCACAAGATCCCAACTGACCGACCTGTAGGCCATGCTCCTCTTGCCGGCTCTCACACAGCAGGAAAAGTCTCGCTAACTGGAGCTAGGAGTCAACTATCGCTGTCCTGAAAAATGAATGCAATGTTGGGTGAGTTTGCGAACTCAGTGAGAAACCATCATCGATGGTCCACCCAACTCATGCATACTCAAACAATTCACGCAACATCGTATATATATATCACAAACAAGAATCACATGCATTCAATTTCACATTTATAAGGCAGTACGCCTTTCATTTAATTCACAGTTGAACAATCATATATGCGATGTACATGTGACTCTTTCATTTTATTTCGTTGTTGTGACCGTGCACCTGAGCTCATTTACGTTGAGCCAATGGCTCTGAAAACATTGGGCTTGAAGCCCTGATACGTTGAGCATAAAGCTCTGAAAATCGTTGGACATGAGGCCCTGTGCGTTGAGCTTAAAGCTCTGAATACGGTGGTTGCACCAGTCACAACTTTCAATTATCTGATCATGCATAATGGCATGAATGCACATGTTACAAGTCTCACAAATCGTGTCACAACCTAATATCACTATCCAATTTGCATTTGAAACCAATTATTGACAATTTATTGACACTTCTATAGCACATTCCAAATATTTCGGACACCTGTGGTCCGAAATCAATCAAAACAAACACATATAATCCATTCTTAACTCCTCATAGTATAGGTGCACAAAATTAAACACATCAAGGTTGAGAAACCAACTAGGTTACTCACCTCAGAACTTCCGAGCTACTGCAGGGAAGTCTCGCCTACATCGGACGACCGACGATCCACTTGAGCCTCTACAATAATCATAATATCCAAATATTACTAATTGCCCAATTCCAGATATTCAAAGATGCATATGTATTGAATGATTTACGTACTATGCATGTTGTAACATTTCCGACCCTATTCCCAATACATAAGAATTATCTTTTAAATTAGAATCAAATTTACTATTCAATTGCCATCCGATTTCGAGAACCACCAAATTAAATTATGAAATTCCATTCTTCTAAATTGAAATTCTTAAAATCTAAATCAAAATCAATTAATCACTCACCAATCAATAAGACTTTATCCTCAAAATCATTTAACAAGCAATTCTCCTTCAAAAAACAGGCGTCCTCGCCGCGGCATGAGATCGCTCACCGTGGCGAGACGTCTCTCCCACATTACTGCGCACACGGCTACCTCCTTCGAAGAGTGACCTCTTTGCTGTCGTCGCGTCAAGGCGAAGATCATCCGCCGCCATGCTCCATGCACATGTCGCGGCGTATAATCTAGGATTTGCTCGCCAAGCGTGTGATGAACACGTCATGCGCATTTAACCCAGATTCACGCCCAAAACCCAGGAATTCCCATATTTCTCAGATCTTCTTATATAAATCCATTCAAATCCCTTTTAAACACTCCAAAACAACTTCCTATACTTAACACAACTCATTCCTAACCTTAAATCCACCAAATAACCATTATTCCACAAATACCCAAATCAAAATCAACATTTTCCCTAAAACCTATATCATCCGAAAACTTCTAAATTCTCAAACAATTTATACCTTAATTCAATGCTCAAATCAAATTATTTAAAACATAAACATGTAGAAACTTACTTGATTCAAGCTTCCATTCCTTCCAAATCACTCAAATACTCCAATTCTCAAGCTAAACCACTTCCACGGCAACACCCAAAGCCAAACCCATCTTCATTTTCTTCAACACCAAATCAACAAATAAATTCAAGGCAAAGGAAAGGAACAAATGGCAAGAAGGAATCAAGAAGAAATCACGATGAAGGAAGGAAAAATTTCAAGTTTTCTTTCAAAGGAAAGCAAGCATCGTGATTGGAAATTTTCAAAGGAGAAAGGTTATAAACCTAAGGGACTAAGGGCTTGTTTGGCAATTTAAATTGACACAAGTCCAATTCTTAGGGTCTAAACTCCAATTCTTATTCTAATTTCTCCCGATTTCACAATAACTATGAATAATAACTGCTAATATCATAACTCCAATTTTTTTTTCATGCCAATTTTCAATCAATCTCGGAACCGAAATTCAATTAATCAGTCATTATGTAAATTTTCCGGTCTGGACCTATTGCTCCGAAAATTCCAGAAAAATTCCTATAAATCCCCAAAAATATAAATTGCATAATCCTACACTCCAATTTCATAATTCAAATCCCCAAAAATTCAATTTGACACTCCAATTCACTAATCAAAGCACAATGAACCTTAAAATCACAAAATCTCCAATTTTCACAATCAGGTCAGAAATCTGTCATACATGCATGTACATACATATGCTTGTGCAATCATGAACATTTATCAATAATATAGAGGCTATAAATGCATATACAAATCAATTTCTAAATGCACCCAGACCTAATCCATCCAAATTACCAATATGTCCTTCACATTGGTAACGGGATGTTACAATTCTCCCGTCCTAATAAAAATTTCGTCCCGAAATTTCTTACCTGACTGGTCGAACAGATGAGGGTACTGCCTCCTCATGTGCTCCTCAGACTCCCAAGTAGCTTCCTCTAATGAGTGGTTCTTCCAAAGGACTTTCACCAATGGAATAACCCTGGACCTCAACTGCTTGACCCGCGATCCTATAATCTGCACCGGCTCCTCTATATAACTCAAATCACTTGCTATCTCAATCTCCTGAGCCGGAATCACATGGGTCGGGTCTGACCTATACCGTCTGAGCATACTCACGTGGAACACATCATGAAGCTGCGACATCTCACTCGGTAAGGCCAATCTATACGCCAACGGTCCTATCCTCTCAAGGATCTCATACGGACCAATATACCGAGGACTCAACTTACCCTTATGGCCAAATCTGAGAACTCCTCTCCACGGAGACACTCTGAGGAACACTCTATCACCCACACTGTACTCCATCTCTCTCCAATGTTGATCCACATAACTCTTCTGTCTGTCTTGAGCAACCTTGATGCGACTCCGAATCAGTTGTACCTTATCCACTGTGTCCTGAATCAGCTCGGGACCCTCTAACATCCTCGTACCCTCTTCATCCCAATAAAGAGGCGATATACACTGTCGTCCATACAACGCCTCATACGGTGCCATACCAAAGCTGCTCTGATACTGATTATTGTACGCAAACTCAACCAGAGGCAAATACCGATCCCAACCACCTTTGAACTCCAATACACAAGCTCTCAGCATATCCTCAACACTCTTGATCGTCCTCTCACTCTGCCCATCTTTCTGAGGATGAAATGTTGTACTAAAATTCAACCTCGTACCCTTAGCCGACTGCAAACGCCTCCAGAACCTCGAAGTAAATCTGGGATCCCTATCTGACACTATCGATACCAGGACCCTATGCAGTCGCACAATCTCTGCCACATACTTCTGGGCCAACTGATCGAGGGTATTGCTCTCCCTCACTGGCAAGAAATGAGCCAATTTAGTCAACCGGTCCACTATGACCCAGATCGCATCATGCTGCCTCGGCGTCCTAGGCAACACCATAATGAAATCTATCGTAATGCACTCCCATTTCCACTCCGAAATGGGTAACGAATGCAATCTCCCCACTGGGTCCTGGTGCTCAGCCTTAACCTGTTGGCACGTCAGACACCGAGAAACAAACTCTGCTACTTCCCTTTTCATGCCTGGCCACCAGAAATGCAACTTAAGCGTACGATACATCTTGGTAACACCAGGATGCATGGCATAAGCGGCCAAATGAGCCTCCTCCAAGATCTCACGCCTCAGATCATCCACATCTGGAACACATAATCTTTGTCCCATCCAAAGAGTACCATCTCTCAACTCAAACTCAGAAAACCATCCAGATCTGACTCTACCAATCAACCTCACCAACACAGGATCCTGATCCTGCACTCTCTTAATCCGATCATGCAATACCGGCCTAAGCCTCAAAGTGCCTAACAGAACTCCATCCTGACCCAAATCCATCTGCACATTCAGAACTCTCAACTGAACTAAACACGGTAACCTCGAAACTTGAATCTGAGCTGCACTATCATGAGATCTCCTACTCAAAGCATCAGCCACCACATTGGCCTTCCCTGGGTGGTACTCAATAGTGCAGTCGTAATCCTTAAGCAACTCTAACCATCTCCTCTGTCTCAAATTCAGCTCTCTCTGACTCAGCAAATATCTCAAACTCTTATGATCAGTGAAGATCTGGAACGTCTCCCCATACAAATAATGTCTCTAGATCTTCAAAGCAAACACAACTGCTGCTAACTCCAAGTCATGCACAGGGTAATTCATCTCATGAGACCTCAACTGCCTCGAGGCATACGCTATAACTCTCCCATGCTGCATCAATACACATCCTAAACCCTGCTGTAAAGCATCACTGAAAACCTCGAAACCTCCTGCTCCAGATGGCAAAGCTAACACCGGTGTCGTAGTCAACCGATGTGTCAGCTCCTCAAAACTCTTCTAGCACTCATATGTCCAACTGAAAGCCACATTCTTTCTCAGAAGTCTTGTCAAAGGGGTTGAGATTACCGAAAACCCCTCGACAAACCTCCGGTAATACCCTGCCAATCCGAGGAAACTCCTCAATTCTGACACATTCCTCGGAACCTCCCAACTCCTCACCGCCTTAATCTTGTGAGGATCCACCCGGATACCCTCACCAGACACAATGTGGCCTAAGAACACCACCTCATCAAGACAAAATTCACACTTAGTGAATTTGGCATACAACTATCTATCTCTCATAATCTGCAATACAGTACTCAGATGCTCCACATGCTCCTGTCTATTCCTCGAGTACACCAGAATATCATCAATAAACACAATCACGAACTGATCCAAGTAGGGCTAAAAGACCCTATTCATCAAGGCCATGAAGGTTGTCGGGGCATTAGTCAACCCGAACGGCATCACTAAGAACTCAAAATGCCCATACGTGCTCCTGAAAGCACTCTTAGGCACATCGGCCTTTGCAATCCTCAACTGATAATATCCGGATCTCAAATCCAACTTGGTAAACACCTGAGCTCCCTGCAACTGATCAAATAAATCATCGATCCTTGAAAGTGGGTACTTATTCTTAATTGTAACCCGATTCAGCTGCCTATAATCGATGCACAACCTCAAAGTCCCGTCCTTCTTCTTCACAAATAATACCGAGCTCCCGGTGAAACACTCTACCGATAAACCCGTTATCCAACGGCTCCTGCAATGAGCCTTAAGCTCCTCGGCCCACGGTGCCATCCTATATGGGGTATCGATATAGAGCGGTACCGAACAAGGTCAATCTCAAACTCATCTCCGATCCCAAGAAGAAACCCAGAACTCCTCGAAACACATCTAAAAATTCCCTGATCATGGGAACATCCTGCAACCTCTGCTCCACTCTAGAATCCACCACATGTGTCAAATAGGCCTCACAACCTCCCCGCATCAATCTCAGGCACTCATAAACGAATCATCCGGCTTAAGATCGCCGACTAACACCTCGAAAGACTCTTTACAACCAGAGACTCTAACACGACCTCCTTGGTATAACAATCCATAATAGCCCCATGGGCGATAAGTCACCCATCCCCGTAATCAAATCAATCTCCCTCAGAGGCAACACTATCAGGTCTGCACTCAACTCCGACTGATCAATTATAATCGGACACACATTGCAGACCTCTCCCAAAACTGTAGTACTACCTAGAGGTGTACTCACCTCTAGCCCGTACTGCAATATCTCCCTATCCACATGCAATCTACATGCCACATGCAGTGCAATAAAAGAATGCGTGGACCCTGGATCTATCAATGCATAAACCTCAATGCCGAGATCGGTTTAACTGCAACCACATCCGAGAATCTCGGCCTCTTGCCTAGTCATGGCGTAGACCACGGCTCGGGCTGCATGGTCGATCGCCACGCCCCTGACCCCACAAAGGAATCTCCACTCTACCTCGGGCTCGCCCGGCCCTCAATCCAGTCCACCACTACGACTCTGCAGACCGTTCAACTACTACCAGCTCTCCCACTCGCAGCAGACTGAACTCCCAAAGTCAGAGGACAACTCCGAATCATATGATCCATCGAACCGCATGCTAAACAGGATCCCGTCACTCTCCAACACTCCCCACTGTGTCTCTTATCACAATACATACAGACTGGCAAAGCCTGCCCTGATCCTCTGCCACTACTACTGCCACTACCAATCTGCCCAAATCTCCCTCTCTGAACAAAACCTGACTGTCTAAATCCTCCTGCTGATCTGAACTTGCTCTGGCGTCTGCTCAAGCTCCTACCAGAGCTACCCTGACTGTCACTAGATCTCTTGCCTCTGGATCCCTGACCAATCTCAGCCCGACTCTGCCTCAAAAGTTGTTCAATCCTCACTGCAGCTGCTCTCAACTCCACAAAGGTGCCCATATCAGACCGGGCTAACCTGGTACGAATCTCCAGATTAACCCCTACCTCAAATCTCCGGCACCTATCAGCCTCAAAGGCAATCAGAACAGAAGCATATGCCGACAGCTCATTAAACCTAACCTCATAATCTGCCACTGTCATCGACCCCTATCTCAACTCTAAGAACTCTTGCATCTTCATCTCCAAATAGACCTTGGGCGTGTAGTTATCTCGAAGGCTCTCGTAAAATCGCCAAGTCGAAACATGGTGGTCAGCAGATCTTGCTTTACAGCCTTCCACCATCGATATCTTTGGACCTCAAGCAAAGAGACGACATAATCAAAGCGCCATCGGGTCGCATGATCCATCCGATCTAGACTCTCTCGGTCCTCTCCAACCATCCTCACCTCGGCAGGTGTCTGCCGCCATAAAATTATAGCTCGCTTGCAAAATGATCATACCTCCTCTCCCGTCTCATGGGGACTCTAGGAGGCTGCTCCTCAAACAGAGGCACGAAAGACTCCCTACTCACTCCGACTGATCCTTGGTCAGCTGGTTGATCTACTTGATCACCAAGAACGGATGACCTACAACAAAACCACAATTTTGATCAATTTCTTCTTTTCTTATCATAATTCAAGCCTAAAATATACCATGCCCAAAAGATGCCAAACCATGCTCTGATACCACCTAATGTAGCGCCCCCTTACTGTAGGGTATACACCGGGACGCCCGTAGGTCGTACCGGTACATAACCTACGATGAGGTTGCACTACGATACGATCATTTCTATGAACCTCATGGCATCAATATAATAAAGCAGTAACATCGCATTCACTAAATCTTAAAATCCAAAAGATACTTCTCATTTTATTTCTTTAAAATCACCAGTTCACCATTCTATCTGATTACAACTGTACAGAACCAAAAGGACTAATATAACTCCTAACTAGATCATCCCCCACAAGATCCTAGCTGACCGACCTGTGGGTCATGCTCCTCTTGCCGGCTCTCACACAGCAGGAAAAGTCTCGCTAACTGGAGCTAGGAGTCAACTATTGTTGTCCCAAAAAATAAATGCAATGTTGGGTGAGTTTGCAAACTCAGTGAGAAACCATCATCGATGGTCCACCCAACTCATGCATACTCAAACAATTCACGCAACATCGTATATATATATCACAAACAAGAATCACATGCATTCAATTTCACATTTATAAGGCGGTACGCCTTTCATTTAATTCACAGTTGAACAATCATATATGCGATGTACATGTGACTCTTTCATTTTATTTCGTTGTTGTGACTGTGCACCTGAGCTCATTTACGTTGAGCCAATGGCTCTGAAAACATTGGGCTTGAAGCCCTAATACGTTGAGCATAAAGCTCTGAAAATCGTTGGACACGAGGCCCTGTGCGTTGAGCTTAAAGCTCAATACGGTGGTGCATTGGCCACTGTTATCAATTATCTGATCATGCATAATGGCATGAATGCACATCCTACAAGTCTCAAAAATCGTGCCACAACCTAATATCACTATCCAATTTGCATTTGAAACCAATTATTGACAATTTATACACAATTGGCACTTCTATAGCACATTCCAAATATTTCGAACACCTGTGGTCCGAAATCAATCAAAACAAACACATATAATTCATCCTTAACTCCTCATGGTATAGGTGCACAAAATTAAACACATCAAGGTTGAGAAACTAACTAGGTTACTGACCTCAGAACTTCCGAAGCATCGCCGGAAGTCTCGCCACATCGGATTTAATCGACGATCCACTTGAGCCTTTACAATAATCATAATATCCAAATATTACTAATTGCCCAATTCCAGATATTCAAAGATGCATATGTATTGAATGATTTATGTACTATGCATGTTGTAACATTTCCGACCCTATTCCTAATACATAAGAATTATCTTTTAAATCAGAATCAAATTCACTATTCAATTGCCATCAGATTTTGAGAACCACCAAATTAAATTCTGAAATTCCATTCTTCTAAATTGAAATTCTTAGACTCTAAATCAAAATCAATTAATCACTCACCAATCAATAAGACTTTATCCTCAAAATCATTTAACAAGCAATTCTCCTTCGAAAAAAGCGCCCCTCATTGCGGCGAGACGCTCTCCCACGTCATGGCAAGACGCGGCTACCTCCTTCATGGCGTGACCTCTTCAAGGCCGGCCATGGCGTCTTCGCTCGTCGCGGTGTGCAAAGATCATCCACTCGCCGCGGCGTGCCATACACACGTCGCGGCGTGCGAACGAGGATTTGCTCGCCGCGGCGTGTGATGAACACGTCGCGGCGTGCGAACCCAGATTCACGCCCGAAACCCAGAAATTCCTAGATTTGTCAAATCTTCTGATATAAATCCATTCAAATCCCTTTTAAACACTCCAAAACAACTTCCTATACTTAACACAACTCATTCCTAACCTTAAATCCACCAAATAACCATTATTCCACAAATACCCAAATCAAAATCAACATTTTCCCTAAAACCTATATCATCCGAAAACTTCTAAATTCTCAAACAATTTATACCTTAATTCAATGCTCAAATCAAATTATTTAAAACATAAACATGTAGAAACTTACTTGATTCAAGCTTCCATTCCTTCCAAATCACTCAAATACTCCAATTCTCAAGCTAAACCACTTCCACGGCAACACCCAAAGCCAAACCCATCTTCATCTTATTCAACACCAAATCAACAAATAGATTCAAGGCAAAGGAAAGGAACAAATGGCAAGAAGGAATCAAGAAGAAATCACGAGGAAGGAAGGAAAATTTTCAAGTTTTCTTTCAAAGGAAAGCAAGCATCGTGATTGGAAATTTTCAAAGGAGAAAGGTTATAAACCTAAGGGACTAGGGGCTTGTTTGGCAATTTATATTGCCACAAGTCCAATTCTTAGGGTCTAAACTCCAATTCTTATTCTAATTTCTCCCGATTTCGCAATAACTATGAATAATAACTCCTAATATCATAACTCCAATTTTTTTTCATGCCAATTTTCAATCAATCTCGGAACCGGAATTCAATTAATCAGTCATTATGTAAATTTTCCGGTCCGGACCTATTGCTCCGAAAATTCCAAAAAAAATCCTATAGATCTCCAAAAATATAAATTGCATAATCCTACACTCCAATTTCATAATTCGAATCCCTAAAAATTCAATTTGACACTCCAATTCACTAATCAAAGCACAATAAACCTTAAAATCACAAAATCTCCAATTTTCACAATCAGGTTGGAAATCTGTCATACATGCATGTACATGCATATGCTTGTGCAATCATGAACATTTATCAATAATATAGAGGCTATAAATGCATATGCAAATCAATTTCTAAATGCACCCAGACCTAATCCATCCAAATTACCAATATGCCCTTCACATTGGTAATGAGATGTTACATTAAGAATGCAGTTAGCCGGAAAAGAAAGGGAAGAGAGCAGTTTAGGAGGGGAGGTGGTACTTGTATTCCTGAGAGAAGTGCTAGAACCTTTCCTGTACAGTCTGAGGAGAGAAGCAGCGGTGCGAGCCGGCCTAGGCTTATGAGGATCTCTACTGTTTCTCATCAAGCCTCAACGGTGGGCGGCAGTAGAAGAGGAGATGGGGAGAGGCCACCTCTTCCCAAATGTGAGCACTGTGGGAATCTCCATAGGTGTTGGAACCCCTCCCCGGTGAGTCGCGTGCCCGACGTCCTTCGTGACATCTGGGCGCACATCTCACGAGAGAGGAATTCCTCACCACGAAGGAAACCTCGAATTGAACTTAATTTAATGTCATCCGAACAAAACTTGATAAATTCTCCTTAATTATCCTCAAGAAAATTTATTTGCTTAGGGCCCATGATGAAATCCGATTCCTAAGCTAAGCGAAATTTCATATCTCTAGGGCAAATAGAAACGAATCTCACTCCAATAGGTCACAAAATTGCCCAAAAACGGACTTATATCGAAACCCGTCGCAAATTTGATTCTCTTTCGTAATGTCCGTAAAGTCCGACTAAAACCCGACACTCTCATTTTATCAAGAAGGGGTATGAATTTATTTTAGAAACTCAATGCTTCGAAAACCGAGTGAATCCGAGGCCAAGCGAAAAAGTTACAAGCAAAAGAGTGAGAGGAGGATATTCAGAGATTAGGCGGGGGCACGTCTAAGAGGTTTAGAGACTAGACGTGGCCACGTCTAAGGATGAGGTCTGGATTTGCAAGAAAATTTCAGAATTTACAAACATTAAAACTTTTTACCCCGAAATCGAAATTTTGCAAAATTAGTGTCATTAGAAAGATAAAAGGAAATTCTACAACTTCCTAGAAGGAGTCAAAAACTAATTTATCCATTAAAGAGGTCATAAAATGCTTCAAAAATTGCTGGCTATTACAATTTCATTTTCCCTATACAATGTCTTGAATTTGAGAATTCACATCTTTTAGCACACAAGTCTGAAAATGACACATTTTACCTCATTGGAAAGATAAAAAGATTCTCTACAAGTTTCATGAAGGGTGGAAAAATTAATTCAATCATTAAGAGAGGTAAAAACACACTCAAAGGTTCAGCCTAAAAATTAACCAATGTAACAGTAATTTACCTAGATGAACAGTAACTGTCAACATTCCCAACCTCATAACTTTTTATTCCTAACTCCAATCATTACAAATCATACCGCATTTTAAAGATATAAGGATAATCTACATTTTTCATGAAGAAAGTAAAAACCAGATCAGCCTCTAAGAGGGTGAAAAAGTCTTACAAAGTTACTGCAAAATTTCAGTCCCTCCTGTACAGTAGCTGAAACCTTTCCATTCTCATAAATTTTTCATCCTAAGTCCAATTGAGACAAATTTTATGTCGTTGGAAAGATATAATCATGCACTACAATCTTCAAGAAGACATATCATTGAAAATCTCACTCTAAGATAGTCTAAAATCCAAAGCAAGTTGCTGTCCAATTTGAAAAAAATTGGACAGCACTTCCCCTAAAAGTGTTCTAGCCAAAATCTACAATTCAACTATTCAACCTGCATAAAAACTCATTCTTCTAACTTCCATAACGCAAATCATACCCAATATACTTCAAACCAAGGCAGTATACGCACTCCTAAACATCTATTCAATTCCAAGCTATAAAGAAATACAAACTCACCTTTACTTTTATCAACTTTAACCATACATCCATACATTCTTAGAAAACATAGAAAACATATACAAGATACATTTAAACTTCAAAACCCTCATATTTACATGACAACACGTCAATACAAAGCTTCAAAGGGCATTTAGCCCGATTACAACCCAAAACAACAAAAGTACAATTTACAAAGAACAAGCTAATGCTTGATTTCTCAAAACACGACTTCAAAATCAAAATGCATCGGAGTTGCCTCAATCCCGATGCGGTGACTCGGTTTCTCGCTCAATTCCTGTGGAGGGAAAATGGGGGGTGAGCTCGACGGCTCCGTGGGTAATAACTTAATAAACGAGAAATAGCATAAACCATTATACATTCTTTCATATTCAAACAATATCACATTCATAGAAACAATTTCACTTTACAACTCTTTTCACCGATTTTACTACTTCGAACAATTTACAAACTTAACATATCACAAAGATAACCTAGGAAATCAAAAATTCACAAGCAGAGTGGTTCGGGTGGATCCGAAACGGAACGTACTACACATTTCCGCGAAGCGGTCATGTGTAGCCGTGACAAATAGGAGTCTTTGAGAGGAACTCCACGGCCACTAGCGGCAAAAGGAGAAGCCTATGGATGAGCAGTGCACCGACTCAGACTGGACCACCACAAACCCAAAGAAAGCATATAGTTCACACAATTCAAAACCAATTGCCTCTACTGGCATTTACAAATTCATTTTCACATAAATTACCAAAACGACGATCTTTTTCCGAAATCACAGTTTCTTATCGTTTCCACTTAACAAATCATTGAACCAACCATTCCAACATAAATTAATAAGCAAGAATATCACATACAAGTTCAAACATCATCAAGAGTAGTTCTTACAAAATTTCCAAGTCATTTTAACACCTTAATTCGCATTTATTATAAAAACGGGAATATACCTATTAACTCAATTATTAAGGAATTACCCACCTTAAATTCCTTTAGCTTGTAGGATGGTCAAATGGCCTTGGCTCTTCCTCCAATTGCCTTAATCCACCTTCATTAAGCATAATTATCCCATAAGAACATAGGATATCAAAATCAGACAGTTTTAAGGATAGGAAAACGTGAATTAATACCTACCTAACTTAACCCATACCTTAACTAAGTTATTTAAGCTAAAAACTACCTACATAAATCAAAGAAATTCAAAATCCCTTACCTTAGGACAAAACCCACGAAATTGCTCTTTTGTTCCAATGGAAGATTAAACTCCTCCTATCCACTTTCTTCTTGCACAAAACTCTTGAACCTCTCTTTTCTAACACATCAAAACCTAAGCTTCACTTCTCTTCTTCTTCTTCAATCGAAAATCTCCTCTCTTTTCTTTCTAAGTTTCGAAATTCTCTCTATTCCTTATAACTTCGGTGGTTTTCTAGAAAACTAAGGGAATTTATTCTAACTTATTACCTATACCAATACTACGTAGTTTTAGTAATACTCTCCCTTTCTTTTGCAATTTCGTGAGTCTCCTCCAAATCATACGACTACTTCATTTCTTCAATGCCTTCTTTATTCCTCTAATGCTTTTCCTATTCATTTAAGTCATTAAAGACAATTAAAAGGGCTAAAAGCCCATCTTCAAAGCCTTAAGCCTTAAAACCATATACAAACTTTCAAATTGGTCCTACACCATCTTATTCTCTTTTAATCCTAACAACTTATTAAAACTCTAATTTTAACTAAATTCCACCAATTAATTTCTATTAACTAAACACTAAAAATTTCAAAATCAATCTAAACCTCAAAACAAAGTAAACGTGCTTAAAGCGAATCGGGGCCCAACAATAGGGGAGAATGTCGCAGATTGACAGGAGCATGCTTTAATTGTGGAAAGAGAGGACACATAGCCAAACAGTGTCCTAAGCCGGATAGAAGAGAGGGATCACAGATGTAAGCTTCCAGGAGAACAGAGACAGTGGGGATGGAAGGTCGTGGATCAAGTGGGTAGCTGAGTGCCTAAAGAACTCATCTTCCGGATGAGAGGGGAAAGCACCAGCTAGAGTTTTCGCAATGACTCGAGAGGAGGCAGAGACAGCTCCAAAAGTGGTGACGGGTATGGTAAAATTGTTTGATGATGATGTTCTTGCTTTATTTGATCCGTGTTCTACCCATTCCTTTATGTCTTCGGGTAGAACTGTGCCTAGGAGGATTTTGAGCCCATTGGATACTCCGCTAATGGTGAGTACTCCGATCGGCCAGTATATTATTATCAGTCAAGTGTATAGAGAGTGTGAGGTAGGGTTTAGTGGAGGAAATTTTGTGGTGGACTTGATTCCCTTGAAGATGGGAGGATTGGATGTGATCCTAGGTATGGATACATTAGAGAAGTATCATGCCAATTTAGACTGCAAGCAGAAGACAGTGAAATTCGAGCTAGAGGATGGCAGAAAAGTGGTATTCATGGGAGATAGGAAAGTCAGTCCGCCTCGGATTGTTTCGGCGATGTCAGCAGAGAGAATGATGAGTAAGGGGTGTGAAGCATATTTGGCCTATGTGTTAGACACAAAGGCAGACAAAGGGAGGTTGGAAGACATCCCAGTAGTCAGGGAATTCCCGAATGTCTTTCTCGAATAATTGCCAGGACTACCTCTGCCTAGGGAAAAATATACTACAATTCTCAGGCAAGACTTCACAACAAATTCCAATTTAAACTAGGTCAAATTCTCTCATGAAGGTGGCTGTCCTGTTAAAGCTTATGAAATCAACATGTAACCTCAACTACAACAAAACTTTCCAAATTTATTTCTTACAATCTTCACATCTAAAATTCTCATAAAATATCTCATTAGAAAGCTATAACAATCCTCTACAACTTTCCAGAATGTCATTTGAGCCAATTTCACCCTTAACAGTCTCAAATAAATATCAGAACTCAAAACGCACAAAATTTATGTCCTTAGAGCAATTGCTCACCAAAACACATTTTGGACTGAATTACCACCTGAGAATTATCAGGCCATAACTTGCAAATTACACATAAAAAAATATCATACTCAGTGGTATTAAAAAGCTAACACATAAATCTTCAACTTTCATTACTACCAATTTCACAAAATCTGTCTCCTTTATCCTAAAAAAATTCTCAAAGTTTCAAGTCTTGTATAATGGAACCAAGACCCGGATACTGTTCATCCAGCACACACATCTCAACTTCCGAGCTAAATTCAAAGCTCTTCAAGCCACAATTGGGCAGAGCTTCCTTCATAGGAATTCTAGCCCTACTTCTCAAGTTTAAGTTAAAGCAAACCTCAACTCAATAGCATAACCACATCAAAAGTTATAAACAATTATTTGAAACATATACAAGTTCCATTTTTCAGATTTCATACTAAATCCTACTCCTTTCATGAAACCATCAATACCACATCACTAAGCATCCCATTTAGCCAAGAGATCAGCCACAAATTCATCAAGACAATTACTTGAGTAATAAAGCACAATTTGGCAACACACAACATACACAATTTTCCTTTCTTCATTTCCACTCATCTACCATGATACTAACCAATCCAAAACACTTAAAGCCAATGTAAGATTAATCTAAAACATGTTAAGTCATTCATCCTCACACAACTATAAACTTATACCCATACAATTAACATACAACTTCATGCAAGTGATGCACAAGATGTCATAATTATTGCTTCTAACTACCAAATTAAAGAACATAAACACAAAGACTTACCAAAACAAGCTTCAAATCCTTAATTCTTCAATCACCTCACCAAATCCTATACCTCCTCCCACACCATACGATCATCACTCCTCACCAAAACAATCATCACCATCTCAAAGCTTAAGTGTGGATTTATGTGTGAGGAGAAGGAAAGCAAACAAATAAACAAGAAAAGTGGTAGAAGGACCAACGAAAATGGGAGAAGAGGAGCCCTACAGATGAGAGAAGAAGATGGCACTTTGACAAATCACTTTTTACTCTTTCACCAAACAAATGTCATGGAAGAATTGCCAAGCACAAGATATTTATATAAACAAATGAGAAAAATTATTAAGTAGGCAAGTGACATGTGTCACTTGCCACTTGTCCTGGTTTTAAGTACTTTTCGGGTCTTTTTTCCAAATACTATCTAATTTCTACGCCAAATTCCAATGGCACAACATTCATAATTCCTCAAATTATATGTCAAGTTTTTCAGTGCCATTGGACAGTTATTTTTCCGGTCCGGCCATTGTTCCCAAAAAATTCTAGAAAAATTCCTAAAATTTCACATAAATGTAAAACACACCAACAACTATTCCAATTCAATTTTTTTTCATGCACAAATAACATATTTGACACAATAAACACATATGTTGGGAAATGTCAAAATTGCATGTACAATCATGTGCATTTACAAAAATTACACTTTATGCATATATGAAGGTCATATTACACGTGAACATATCGAGACTAGTGTACTCACTCATAACCCGTCCCAATGGACCAATTTACCCTTCCCATCGGTGATGGGATGTTACATTAGAAATCTCCCAAAAAAGTTATTTTGGTCCTTGTACTTTTGGAAATAATAACTAAGCCCTTTAACTTTATAAAATTAAATGATGGTCCTCCAAGAATTGAAAAATTACATTTAAGTCCTTTGATTTTTAGCAATTTGCAATTAAGCCCTTATGTACATCAACTTTTCTAGTTAAGCTTTTTTAAGTGTCCAATAAGTTTAGAAATTATGTCTAATCCCCCCCAAGGCATTAGAACACATATAATTCAACCATCATGGTCATATCCATCCAATGGACTTGGTTTTACACACTTAGAAGCTTACATGTCAGAAATCTCCAAGATTTCACATACCGAAGAACTCTAAGTTCATGCAAGGGCACAATATAAATCATTACATATATATCCAAAGGACTTAAATACATCTTTGAACTCAGATACAACCATGTATATATCAATATACAGTAGTATCTCCAAATATAGGACAACACAAAAGGGCTCAAAGAGTTCAGCATTACACTTAGTGGATCTCCCAAATGGGCATAAAGTTATTAAAAATATATGGTTTCTAAAGAAAAAACAAACTGTTGATGGTATTATTAAAAGACACAAAGCACGCCTCATGAAGAAAGAATATACACAACAAGAGATAATTAATTATGACAAAAATTTTTCACTTGTTATAATGTTTACTTTAATTCGTCTAATCTTAGTTACATCCAATTTGGATCTTAAATTACGTCAAATGGATGTAAAGAATACTTTTATCAATTGAGAATTAGAAGAAGAAATCTAAATGGAACAATTTATAGGTTTCATAAAGATAGGCCCAGAAAATAAAATATGTCAATTATTGAAATTATTTTATGATCTGAAATAGTCTTCAAGGCAACGGTATATATTTTTTCATAGCATAATCGTTTCCTTTTTTCATATGCTTAATAAGACCACTTTTTATATACTAAGAGATCCAACGATAAATTTGCGATTTTATCTTTATATGTGGATGATATTTTGATTGATTGTAATGACTGTGAGTTTTTCAAATCAAAGATTTATTGTCATCTAAATTTTAGATAAAAGACATGGGTGAAGCTGTATACATTCTTGGAGTTTAAGATTTCAAGTGATCACTCAAAAAGATTACTGTTTCTTTCTTAAGCAACTTATATGCAAAATATTTTAGAAGGATTATATATGTAAGATTGCAAAATAATAGATAATCCTATTGTTAAAGCCAGAGGTCTTAGCAAGAAGTTATCCCCATCTATGTAACAAGAAAGGAAACAAATGAAGAAAATTTCTTATTCAAGTGCAATTGGAAGACTTATGTACGCAATGATATGTGCAACATTAGTTATTTGTTATGTTATTAGAATGGTGAGAAAATATCAATTAGATCCAAGATAAGCACATTGGAAAGTAGTAAAAAAAATATTGAGGTATCTAAAAAACACAGTGCACTATTGTAACACCCCACTCCCGAGTGACCCGAACCCGATATCGTTGGTGATATCCGAGTCCGTGCCCCATGAGGGTGGCGTACTACATCAGTCGGTCGGTAAAACTTGGTATACTTTTTTTTATATATAACATACATTGGCCCGGTAAAAACAACGGTAAAAACAGTAAGTAATTTAAGCCCATGAGCATAATAAACTATTTCTAGTTATTACAAACAGTCAACACTCATTACGGTCAGGCAACAATAATGCAATTTTCAATGTGTATAAACAATAACACCACAATGGGCTTAGTCTAAATACAAAGCTTTGTTATACAATGATTGCAGAACACAATTTGGTAAGACACTAATGCAGACACGAACTGATCCCGACCTCTATCCTTCACTTGCCTACAGTAGACATACTCCCGCGTCGAACGGGTACTCTTCAAATCCTAAAAATAGATTGCAATTTTGGATGAGTTTATAACTCAATGAGAAACCATCATCGATGGTTCTCCCAATTCATGCATCACATAACAAATTACAAGAATAAGGCGGTCTTAGTACTACTAATACAATCAATATTCATAGTTCATATTACATACCAATTATCACACCAATATTTAATTACGTAATAATAAGACATACCACAACAAGATAAGCAAATACAAAGACAAGAGTCATCCATTTACAATCTGATCATCAAGTCAAACAAATACAATAATTATCCATTTCATATATTCAGTCCAAGAATGATGCAATGCATATGTGACTCTTTTTTTCAGTTTTATTACAGATTGTGACCGAGCGCATAAACGAAGATTCAAGTAGACGCGTCTGGGAGAATTATCTCCTTCGAGCTCGAGGCTCATTTCAAAGATGTCGAGCTCTAGGCTCTGCTCAAGATCGATGGCGCCTCGCCACAATTTTCCTTTAGCGATTTAATGCATTTGTGCATGAATGCACATGCCCAATTGAAGTCAATATAATATATCACGGTCCATGGGTCACCCAAATTTACAAATTCAATTAAGCAGCTTGTCTAATGCCCAATTCACAGTCAATAAAGGCCATATATAATCCACGTAATCTCCGTAGGGCAATCAAGTCACAGTAAACACGTAGATCGGAATAACCAACTAGGTTACTCACATCTTACTTCTGAGCTATTGTCGGAAAATCTGTCACGTCGATCGATCGACACTCTAGTTGTGCCTAAGCATCAGAGAAGGTAACTATCACTAACGATTCAATCCGAATGAATTACTGATGCACATGTAGGTAAAAATATGCATGTTCATGAATTCTCGGCCCTAATCCCATTTTTTCTATAAGAAAAATCTATCCAAAAATTAGAAACCTATTGGCACTGACGGTGCGCAAATCGGACCTCTGTAGGTCCCCAATTAAACAAAACAGTGATTACACAGACTTTTACCCGGATCCACGTCAATTTTTCGTCCAAAAACCTCCAATCTCTCAAAAAAGGAAATTCAATATTCTACGAATCTGATGCCTCAAGAATCAGGTCAATCGGATGTCGGACGAAAAAGTTATTCACGAAGGAAACCAAAATTCAACAATTAATATATATATATTGCCCTTATTACCTACTCTTTTTTCCTTTCCTTTAACCGAAGTTCAATAAATCATAACTTATTCTACACAATTCAGAAAAATGCAAACCATATCTCATTGGAAAGGTAATTAAACCCTCTACAAGTTTCCTTTAGTCCAGAAAAATCAATTTCACCCCTAAGGGTGTCAAACATCCAATGTAAGCTACTGCCCACACATTCACTTCCTAACACAGAACAGTCATTGGAAATTCACTATCTGTCATTCTATGCTGTCAAAAATTATAAAATAAACATGCTCATCAAGATCACAATGTTATCTACAACTTTCATGAAACAACCCAAATTTCAATTCCCTTGCTAACTAGGTCAAATAATTCACTCTAGGTTGCTGTCCCTGAAATCACGCAATTTGAGCAGTAACTTTCTATCAATCATATCTCCCTGTATACAAGTCAAACAAATCACCACTTTATATCCCTGAAAAGATAAAATCACAAAATTCAATTCTTCATGAAATAACCAAACTCCAATTCAGCCTCTAACAGTGTCAAATCTGTTATGAAATTTTCTGACCTAACCAGCAATTTACATCACAATGTAGGTTCAAATTGTGAAAATCCATAACTCCCACATCTGATTTTCAGAAATTATATGCCATACACCATTTTCAAGATGAATGTGTCATCTAAAACTCTTCAGTAGATTTCCAACACCAATTCAATGCACAAAAATTACTAAAATTCCTTCTAATCTGAATGTACACCAAATTTGACATTCCAGCTAGGTTTCATTCAATGCATAAAAACAGCCAACAATCATCAGTCCATAACTCCTAATATACATATCTAAAAATTGCAAAATTAGTGTAATTAGAAAGCTGAAAATGTAGGCTTCAACTCTCATGAAGACCATTTTCACTAATTCCTTCTCAATTAATTTAGAAAAATCATCAAAACAATCAGGTTATTAATCCAGATACTGTTCACCTAAGTCAAAACAGTAACTTTCCAAGCCAACTTTCAATCTCTTAGAGTTACAATTTGACAACACCTATTTAACATAAATATGTAGCTAACATCCCAAAGTTTAAGTGGCCACAAACCGCACCTCATTTTCATTCCTACACAATTAGTTATGATCAAAACAGTACAATCGATTAAAACCCTAAATTTCCAGATTTGATCCAATCTTAGTTTCTATCATTTCCAATGCCTTTAACACATCATTAAACATCCAAAGGAACACAAATCAGTTCTTATACCATTCATACATGTACTAGGGCTAATACACAAAAATTGGCAGCACTCAATTCTTCATTTCCAAGTAAAATCAATGATCAATATGCCATCAAAATCAAATTAAAACCATGCATCAATCATCCTACTTTCAATTCATAACCAACCCTAACCTTATACCCATTACTTCAAGCCATTATAGTCATTAAATTAATGTAACCCTAAGCATAATAAATGCTTCAAACCTTTCATTAATTACTCCTAACTACCATGGCATTCAATTTCTAAATCAAAACATAAAGAAAGCTTAACAACCAAAACTTACCTATTAGCTTTTCCAACCTTGAATTCCTTTCACTTCTTTACTTCACTAATCACTTCTTCTACCACCATACATATATATATCATCATCAAGGGAAGACTATAGCTTAGTGACAAGTAAGGGAACTCTTGAGTGTTTGGAAGAAGATGAAGAAAGAAGCAAAAATCGATGGTGAGAAAAACAAATGGAGAAGAAGGAAAAGTGAAATTTCGAAGGAAGGAGGATATAAGCAATCACAATGAGGTTTTTCCCCTCTTTCTCTTTAAGTAGCCAAAAAACCATAGCTAGGAAAAAGACAAATGCAATAAATTCGTAGGACATTTGGCATTTGTCTACAAAAAAACAATAAAATAAGGAAAAGACAAAATATTTAATAGGATTTCCTTAGTTTGACCTATTCAATTCTAATGGCCCTAATTACAATCCCAAAATAATACACCCAATATTACAGTGCCATTGGGTAGAAATTTTCGCTACCGAAAATCGACCGGTTCGCCAATTGGCGATTTTTCCGGTCCGGGAATTTTCTCCAGAAAAATCCAGAAAAATTCTTTAAAATCCCTTAAAATAGAAAACAATTTATGGCGCACTCAGAATAATTTTTCAAACCCATTAACCACGTTAATTCCAATAAAAATTTCTTAGGCACACAAACCGGGAATATCATGTATGCATGCACAGTAATTTCATGTGCACAAATGTGACTGTGGACTAATCCTATTATGCATGAACAGTCCTATGCACTCCAAATCTATTCCATCCTATGTCAAATTTATTATTTTACCCTTCCAATTGAGGGTGGGATGTTACAATTCCCCCCTCCTAATAAAAATTTCGTCCTCGAAATTCTCAATCAACAGTTCAGTATGACCGTAATCATATGTTCCTATATGTCCCATACACTTTTCCACTCAATAATTCATTTTCTGAAAGGTCACAGTAACCACATTCGGTCAGTTGTTCAGTTACTAATTTGGCTAACTCAATATCACTCAGTACAGTAGACGGACTCAACAAAGCTATCAGTTGGCGATCTCATTTTCTTAGCTATCTCACTTGCCATTTTTAGAGTAGTCGTTACCTTTAGTTCCAATGCTATAACTCAGTTCATTATTTCCGAACCTGTTCACTAATCATTACGTTTATCCATCCAATACCTTTTTCTCACTATACCGTCCAATATCTTTTTCTCCCAATAACATACAGACTAAGTCGTATTCCATGGAGTACATCTTTTCAAGGTGATACTTACAATAACCTCCTTTATCTCGTCAGGGACGATTCACATTCCTTTGGTGACATTTAGCTCCATTTCACTATAACCAGTGATACTTTACCTAATGCAGTCATGTTTTATATCCCATTGACTCTCTATTCAAATTCAATTCTCCTTAGACAATTCATTATTCTATAGTGTTCACGCCCTCTATTCGGATATGCATTTTTCTCTGTTTCATTTGTACGATCCTGATCCACTTTAACTAACCCATGCAGTTTTCCTGAGTCACTTTCCTTTATTTCACTCATCACAAGCATTTCGACTCAATGTTGGTCTTTGCCTCCCGTTAGGCACTGTGCAGTGTAGCAGTATATCCCTATAGTAAATCAGAACTCTATAGCACGATCATAATCCTATGAAACCTAAATCACTTACGCATTGTGCCTGTTGACCATTCAAACCTCTAAGCACTTGAATCACTCATCACTTCATTCTATACTCATAGTCATCAATTTCACTTTTTGCATATACTTACTAGAATGTCTAGCTTCGACTGTTCACTTTCTTGTTCTAACACTTTTTATCGGGTACCCATACTTTTTCTTTCAATCATTCAATATTGTTTTTCCGATTTCACTCGCATATTCAGACTCCTTATAGGACTCACCACTTTAACTCCAGCACTCTTAACCATTCCTTACCTTTATCCAGTATCTCAAGTTTCCAGAAATACTTCACAATTAGCCCTAACTTACCTGACATTCTTTGAAACTCCCAATATCTGTAATAGATCTGTTCATTGCAGCATGATCTGCTCACTAGTTGAGTTTAGTAGGTAGAATTGTCCGTTCATTTCAGCATTGACGGTATTTATGCCTGTCTCTTTCCTCGAATTAACACTATGTATCCCTATAGGAATCTAAAGTCTCCAAGACTTTAAACAATTGCGATGATAACACCAATACCATTTATCAAAGTCAATTCAATTTATCACTGTTCAACACTTTCAAACACATTCCGTCAATCATCATAATCACTATCATTTGCTTACCTCGCATACTTCCCAATTAGGGTCTTGATGACTTTTCCAAGCATCACTAAACAACATTCTACCTTCTCATTAAGTCCACAATTAATGAATTTACAATCCCTTTATGAAGATAACACTACATCACGTCATTATCAGTTTTCCTTTAGGACTTCTTATCTCTATTCATTTTCTCTTTCCAATTGATTTTCTGTCATCCACATTGATATATATATACTAGCACCTAATCATCTGTACTTAGACTTCCATCAATTTCCACGTCATTTGAGTATTTCACTTCACATTGCAATAGAATCATCTCAAATTAAAATTCCACTCATGTTATTGGATACTTTACATTTCGCATACACAACATGATAACTTCAGTAATATGAGATATGAGTCAATTTCACTTTTAATTATGTCCATACTTCTTTCCGTTTGACCATTAGTCTTGTTACCATCTTTATACTGTTCACGAAAGTCTCATCAACCAATTATTATCCCTAATTGCTTTTCAATCATTCTTCACTATCGTCTTATCTCAATCAGAACAATTTTATGCCATAATTTAAAAGATCAGAACATTCCTTACACTAAGGTTCCTTGTGACAATCACATAAACACTTTCTTTCACACTTATTCAGGAATCTATACCTCAGCATTTTATCCGGAAACCAATTAGTAACCTATACAATTCAGACTTCCACAAGACTCCTTTCCGTTTATGCTAATTCTCAAATAAATAACTGATGCCATAATCATTTCTCATTTCCTCTCATAAAGGTACATTCAGTCCTCCTATGTCTTACTTTAACCTAATATAAACTTTACACTTATAGCCACTCATAGAAGCACGTATTTAATCATTCACTGATCATTTCCTCCATAATTTCCATGTATCTTTCACATACATTTCATTAATCATGATCAACTTTACTGTCCAATAGGTACTCCCAACGGCAAATCGACTTAAATGTGACAACTCTTTTGATATCACTATCATTGTTTCATTTTTTTTTTCTTTTCATTTCCCTAGTTTCATTCCCATAGCATTCATATGTCAACTTGACCTTTTAAGGTCATGTCCACTTGGCTTATACAATATCATCTTCTTATTGCTTCGTATTTCTTTAATATCCTCAAACAATCTATAATAGGGCATTCACAGTCCCCAAAACACGACAAAATCTTTGATACAACTCCATTGTATCTCTATCTATTTACCCATCCAGTTATCATTTCTGTGTCTATATACATCTTTTCAACCAAATCTAGAATTTCCCGATACACAATCAGTAGAAAATTGTCAGTCAGTCTTTTTCCCTTACCATCCTTGGATACTAGTTTCCAAAGTCTAAGCACAATATTCACATAACCATTTCAGCCTCACGCTTCTGCGTTCAAGATCATTCCCGTTTCACGAGTTCATTTCAGTTTATCTGTACACTTTTCTCTCACCATGTCTACTTTTTCTTACTCTATTAGGCACTAGGCATCTTGCTTTTTCAGTTCTTTCAGTTCTCGATAGACCATTACAGTACACTATTGATCTTCTTACAATCTCGCTATCATCATCTATCTATGATATCTACCAATATCTAACACCAATACAGTGAATCAATGTCTACCTAATCGGACCATCTACACTTTACTCAGTTCCAATGTTTCCCATTTCCTCACATATACAGTCAGAACTCTAATTACTTAATCATCCCGAACCTTTAATCTCACTTAAGCTTACTATAACCAGTATACGTCTCAAAGCCCCAGTGGACCTCTCCAAGTTCTCGACATATTCGTTCTCTGTTGCCGTAATATTGCCATTTTAATCCGGGAATTCATTAATATCACTTCTTTCCTTAATCAGTCTAGGCCAACACAGTCATTCTAACCACAATACAATATCAATCTCCTTATCCATTTTTCCTTTCCTAATTGCTTATACACTTCTAGGGGTTCACCCTCTAACACAGTCTCACTTTTTCTCTCACTTAATCACTTGACACGTACGCACACGTAGGATTTCTACCCGTGAGACTCAAACTAGGGATCAGTTGCCACGGTCTGCAATGACACCACTCAAATGCATACACCTTATGGTTCAGACTGTGCCCCGATACATTACGTACTACTGGGCTCTGATACCACCTAAATGTAACACCCCACTCCCGAGTGACCCGAACCCGATATCGTTGGTGATATCCGAGTCCGTGCCCCACGAGGGTGGCGTACTACATCAGTCGGTCGGTAAAACTTGGTATACTTTTTTTTATAACATACATTGACCCGGTAAAAAAAAAGGTAAAAACAGTAAGTAATTTAAGCCCATGACCACAATAAACTATTTCCAGTTATTACAAACGGTCAACACTCATTACGGTCAGGCAACAATAATGCAATTTTCAATGTGTATAAACAATAACACCACAATGGGCTTAGTCTAAATACAAAGCTTTGTTATACAATGATTGCAGAACACAATTTGGTAAGACACTAATGCGCATACCTAACCGATCCCGACCTCTATCCTTCACTTGCCTACAAGAGACATACTCCCGTCGAACGGGTACTCTTCAAATCCTAAAAATAGATTGCAATTTTGGATGAGTTTGCGAACTCAATGAGAAACCATCATCGATGGTTCTCCCAATTCATGCATCACATAACAAATTACAGATAATAAGACGATCTTAGTACTACTAATACGATCAATATTCATAGTTCATATTACATACCAATTGTCACAATCAATATTTAATTACGAATAATAAGACGAAGGTCGATAAGCGATACAAAGACAATAGTCATCCATTTACAATATATCACCAAGTCAAACATACAATAATTATCCATTTCAGATATTCGGTCAAAGAATGATGCAATGCATATGTGACTCTTTTTTCATTTTATTACAAGATTGTGACCGAGCGATAAACAAGATTCAAGTAGACGCGCGTCGGGAGAATTATCTCCTTCGAGCTCGAGGCTCGTTTCAGATGTCGAGCTCTGGCTCGATTCAATGATCGATGGCGCCTTAGTTCACAATTTTCCTTTTAGCAGTTTAATGCATTTGTGCATGAATGCACATGCCCAATTGAAGTCAATATAATATATCACAGTCCATGGGTCACCCAAATGTACGGTCCAATTAAACAGCTTGTCTAATGCCCAATTCACGACCAATAAAGGCCATATATAATCCACGAATCCCCGTAGGCAATCAAGTCACAAGAATCACGTAGATCGGGATAACCAACTAGGTTACTCACATCTTACTTCTGAGCTATTGTCAGAAAGTCTTTGTCACGTCGGTCGATCGATGCTCCAGTTGTGCCTAAGCATCAGAGAAGGTAACTATCACTAACGATTCAATCCGAATGAATTACTGATGCACATGTAGGTAAAAATATGCATGTTCATGAATCCCCGGCCCTAATCCCATTTTTTCCATCAGAAAAATCTATCCAAAAATTAGAAACCTATTGACGCTGACGGTGCGCAAATCAGACCTCTATAGGTTCCCAATTAAACAAAACAGTGATTACACAGACTTTTACCCGGACTCACATCAATTTTCCGTCCAAAAATCTCCAATCTCTCATAAAAGGAAATTCAATATTCTACGAATCCGATGCCTCAAGAATCAGGTTAATCGAATGTCGGACGGAAAAGTTATTCACGAAGGAAACCAAAATTCAACAATTAATATATATATATTGCCCTTATTACCTACTCTTTTTCCCTTTCCTTTAACCGAAGTTCAATAAATCATAACTTATTCTACACAATTCAGAAAAATACAAACCATATCTCATTGGAAAGGTAATAAAACCCTCTACAAGTTTCCTTTAGTTCAAAAAAATCAATTTCACCCCTAAGGGTGTCAAAAATCCAATGTAAGCTACTGCCCACACATTCACTTCCTAACACAAAACAGTCATTGGAAATTCACTATCTGTCATTCTATGCAGTCAAAAATTATACAATAAATATGCTCATCAAGATCACAATGTTATCTACAACGTTCATGAAACAACCCAAATTTCAATTCCCTTGCTAGCTAGGTCAAATAATTTACTCTAGGTTGCTGTCCCTGAAATCACGCAATTTGAGCAGTAACTTTCTATCAATCATATCTCCCTGTATACAAGTCAACAAAATCACCACTTTATATCCCTGAAAAGATAAAATCACAAAATTCAATTCTTCATGAAATAACCAGACTCCAATTCAGCCTCTAACAGTGTCAAATCTGTTATGCAAGTTTCTGACCTAACCAGCAATTTACATCACAATGTAGGTTCAAATTGTGAAAATCCATAACTCCCACATCTGATTTCCAGAAATTATATGCCATACACCATTTTCAAGATGAATGTGTCATCTAAAACTCTTCATTATATTTCCAACACCAATTCATTGCAAAAAAATTACTAAAATTCCTTCTAATCTGAATGTACAGCAAATTTGACATTCCAGCTAGGTTTCATTCAATGCATAAAAACAGCCAACAATCATCAGTCCATAACTCCTAATATACATATCTAAAAATTGCAAAATCAGTGGAATTGGAAAGCTAACAATGTAGGCTTCAACTCTCATGAAGACCATCTTCACTAATTCCTTCTCAATTAATTTAGAAAAATCATCAAAACAATCAGGTTATTAATCCGGATACTGTTCACCTAAGTCAAAACAGTAACTTTCCAAGCCAAATTTCAATCTCTTAGAGTTACAATTTGACAACACCTATTTCAAACAAATATGTAGCTAACATCCCAAAGTTTAAGTGGCCACAAACTGCACCTCATTTGAATTCCTACATAATTAGTTATGATCAAAACAGTACAATCGATTAAAACCCTAAATTTCCAGATTTGATCCAATCTTAGTTTCTATCATTTCCAATGCCTTTAACACATCATTAAACATCCAAAGGAACACAAATCAGTTCTTATACCATTCATACATGTACTAGGGCTAATACAAAAAAATTGACAGCACTCAATTCTTCATTTCCAAGTAAAATCAATGATCAATATGCCATCAAAATCAAATTAAAACCATGCATCAATCATCCTACTTTCAATTCATAACCAACCCTAACCTTATACCCATTACTTCAAGCCATTATAGTCATTAAATTAATGTAACCCTAAGCATAATAAATGCTCCAAACCTTTCATTAATTACTCCTAACTACCATGGCATTCAATTTCTAAATCAAAACATAAAGAAAGCTTAACAACCAAAACTTACCTATTAGCTTTTCCAACCTTGAATTCCTTTCACTTCTTTACTTCACTAATCACTTCTTCTACCACCATACATATATATATCATCATCAAGGGAAGACTATAGCTTAGTGACAAGTAAGGGAACTCTTGAGTGTTTGGAGGAAGATGAAGAAAGAAGCAAAAATCGATGGTGAGAAAAACAAATGGAGAAGAAGGAAAAGTGAAATTTCGAAGGAAGGAGGATATAAGCAATCACAATGAGGTTTTTCCCCTCTTTCTCTTTAAGTAGCCGAAAAAAAATAGCTAGGAAAAAGACAAATGCAATAAATTCGTAGGACATTTGGCATTTGTCTACAAAAAAACAATAAAATAAGGAAAAGACAAAATATTTAATAGGATTTCCTTAGTTTGACCTATTCAATTCTAATGGCCCTAATTACAATCCCAAAATAATACACCCAATATTACAGTGCCATTGGGTAGAAATTTTCGCTACCGAAAATCGACCGGTTTGCCAATTGGCGATTTTTCCGGTCCGGGAATTTTCTCCGAAAAAATTCAGAAAAAATTTCTAAAAATCCCTTAAAATAGAAAACAATTTATGGCGCACTCAGAATAATTTTTCAAAACCATTAACCACGTTAATCACAATAAAATTATCTTAGGCACGCAAACCGGGAATATCATGTATGCATGCACAGTAATTTCATGTACACAAATGTGATTGTGGACCAATCCTATTATGCATGAACAGTCCTATGCACTCCAAATCTATTCCATCCTATGTCAAATTTACTATTTTGCCCTTCCAATTGAGAGTGGGATGTTACAACTATGCATTATGCTATCATGGCAATGATTTATGTGTAAAAGGATAGACAGATGCAGACTAAGGAGGAGATCTAGACAGAAAGGACCTACCTTCAGATTTATTTTCTTACTGAAAATGGATTATTGGAGTTATGTAAATATAGTGCCCTGGAAAGCTAGTGTATTAACATGTAACTTAATTTTCTCCCATTTATAGTTTTATAAGAAAAATATTTATTATTAATAAAAAGAGTTTACTTTTATTTATGTAACCATAAAATAACTAGTCATGAGGAACCAAGATTCTTTTGTTAATAATATACATATACATGAAGATGTATAGGAAACATGTATATTATTATTAGAATCTAAATTAATTAATTCACAATTGAATAATCAAGTTGGTCACTTGATTATGGTTTAAACTATAGTGTTGCGATTTATCTCCATGTAAGTAAAGGAGTTTACTTCAAAGGAATGATGAGTTTCATATCATGATAGTAGTAGTCTATCAATAATGACACTATTAAATGAATCTAGAATCAACTGTGTTTTCAAGAATAAAGTAGGCCGTTACTTTAGTCTTAAAACATACATTTTAGCATTTGCTTATTATGGATTACAATCTTGATGAGTGGTGAACTAATATGTTTTTCATTATAATTCTTGATATGATCGGAATGGATTTTTACAGAGTATTAATCTAGTGTCTGCATGTTGGAATTATTAATTAAAACATGTATCAGGGAACATTCACTAAAATAATGAGTTTATAACGATATCATCACTTCTAGATGCTTTATGGACATTGGTGAATAAACTACCACAGTAGTTTGATGGACTAGCTACCCATCAAGTCTTAACACCAAGATGAGATCTTGTGTTTTGCTCACCATATAGAGTAAAACTAGAGATTTAGAAGGAAAAACCAATATAAGGACAAAATGGTAATTTTATCCTTTATTATGCAGATGGCTATAATAAGATTCATAATAGGGTTTGCAATTGAACATCTTGTTTGAAATATGTGTTCTCATAATATTTAGTAATTCAAGAGTTCAACTAATTGCCTTTAGTGGAATGACATTTAGTTAATAAGATAGAATTAATTCTAATGAGATTAAATTAATTTTGGGCTTATTGTAGCTTGATTTCTCTAAGTCCAATAAGATTCCCCACTTGGCTTCAAGGAAGCTTATCAAACAAAGTAAGAAATATAAATGGAGGTTTTAAAGCCCATGATTGAATGTTGGGCTTGCACTAATTAATGGTTAATTAAAAGCCCAAATGAACATTTATAAATGGGCTAGACTTTGGTTTAATTTGATTAATTAGATTAATTAAATTAAAACAAAATTATTAAATAAATGGAAGATGCAATTTCGGTTTTATTAGGGCTGAATGTGTAGCTGCACATTTTGCATTGAATTGCTAAATAAAAATGGCATTTATCATGCTTTATCATCATTAAATGGAGTAATTATCTTACCATTGAATGGTTTAATGGTTGTCTTTTATTGATGACATGTAACGTAACCTTTTAGCATTCATTTGATTAAAGATGAAAGAGGTGTATTTGATGGATGATCTTCCTTCTTTCATCACTAAAACTGAAATTGACATGTCATTTTAGGTTATTGGTCTTTTCATATACCCATCTTAAAACAAATGAGAAGAGTCTCATTTAATGGCTTCTTTATGTTTGATTAAAGAATGAAGTGAAGCAATGGATGCTCTTCTCTTCTTTCTTTTCATGGATAATAGAAATTGACAAGGTGTAAGAGAGGTGTTCTTGCATTTTTGGACTCTCTCTCCTTTCTTGCATGTGTTAGCCGAAATTTGCATGAGAGGTGTCTCATCTTTGGCTTCTTTCTTCTAAGAAAAATCTCCTCCAAAGTTTTCTTCTCCTTTCCCACCAAAAGATCTTGTTAATCAAGTTGTCCAAGAAGAACAAGTGGTAGATTAGATTAGTCAAGGATACAATATCGAGAAGAGGATACAATAATGAGGAGCATACATCGCTTAGGAGATGATATATTGTTGAGGATAGGATAGCATAGCGAGGAGTTAAAGCTAAAGCGAAGGAATATAATTTACATCTTTTTTTTATGATAATTATTTTCCATATACCGTATCATGTATGACTTGGCATATTGATTTGGTTATCTTGCTTTTGCTATGTTTTGATTTCTAAAAAGGTTTTGAAATATACTATTTTATCCAAATCCTACATGCTTTATTTTTTCGATCCAACAATTGGTATCAGAGCCATTCCTATTATGCATGATTTCGGTTCCTATACGTGATGCATGGGTTGTCAATTATTTTTTGTATGCTGCATATTTTTATTTGGTAGGAATATATATGGTATACGTGTTGCTCTTTTGGTTATTCGTAGAATTTATACTTACCATGTAAGATTTCTTCATTTGGTTTGTAACAAGGAGGGTGGTCTATCATCACCATGTTTCCTCCTTAGTTTTATTTTTCTATTTACTTTGATTTTGTAATGTATAAATTGAAGTAATGATGAAGATGAAACTACCATGGGTTGAAGAAATGAAGAGGTAATGGTTTCGATGTATCCTTTTGTTGTGTATTGGCATAGTTTAGGGTTTGCCAAAGCCAAAATGTTGGATTTTTGTTTCAATGAATCAAGTTTAAATTTTGATTAAAAAAAACAAAGTTCTAGATTTTTTAATGGAACAATTTTTAGTTTTTATGAAAATCTAGCGCTGGAATTTTTGTTTTCAAGGTAACAAAATTCGGTTTTATAAAATTCCATTACAAAATTTTTATCGAATGGGTTGGGTCATGTGAGCAAAGAGTTTGAAGAAGAAGATCCAAGTCCAAGAAGATTATTTTATGTAGCACCCCCTTACCATAGGGTATGCACCGGGACGCCTGTAGGTCATTCAGATACATATCCTATGATAAGGGTGAACTACGAACAATCACTACTGTACCTCACATGGTATCAAATCATAAAGCATCAATACTAAAAATCACTAATTTTTGAAACCATAAAATTTTCTCATTTCATATCATCAAAAACAGTAATTTACACATCTGTCTGTTTTTCACTATCTATCCAATACTCCAAAAGAAATTTAGTACAAAAAGCCTAACTAGGTTATCCCCAAAAGATCCCAGCTGACCGACCTATGTGTCATGACTTCTCTTGCCAACACGATCTACACGGCAGAAAAAGTCTCTCTCTGGAGCTAGGAGTCTACTCTCTCGGTTTTGAAAAATAATTTGCAATTTTGGGTGAGTTTGCAAACTCAGTGAGGAACCATCTGTTAGCGATCTAGAAGGGGGGGGGTTGAATAGATCTTAAAACTCTTTGATAATTTCTACAAGAAAATCAGAAGTTAAAACACACAAAAACAATTTTGATAAACTTAATTGAAAAGTGTAAGGAAGAAGATCAAACACTGTTTTTATAGAGTTTCGGTGCTAAGACCTACGTCCTCTACCTAAGCTCCCACTTAGGATTTTGCCAATCACTTTATTGCACACTTTGTAGTTGAGTGTGAACTTTTTACAATCCCGCTTGATTTCCGGCTCAAGCTACCTTTACACTCGATTTGTCTTCCAGCACAAATCCTACCAACACCGCTTGATTTTCGGCTCAAGCAACCTTTACACTCGATTTGTCTTACGGCACAAATCCTACCTCACGTGACCTTTTCACTCGTCACTTAAATTGTAATAAAACAATACAAAGAATGAAGAACAAATGCTCAAAACAATTTGTAACAATATAAGAGCAATTTGAAGCAATATTAGAGTATTTGAGCTTATAGCACTTCTCTATATTCTTCATCAATCATCCACCCTTTATATAAGAAGAAATATAGCTGTTGGGAACTCATATAGCCGTTGCTTGATTGTTATAGCCGTTGCTTAATTCTCTCCCTTCCATTTTTGGCTAATTGGACCGTTGGAGTTGATCTGCTACATACATAAGTCGACTTGTCGAATTCATAAGTCGACTTGTTTCAACCATTTATGAAAAATTCATCTCCGCTCTCCAATAAGTCGACTTGTTATATATAAGTCGACTTGTTTATCTCGATAAGTCGACTTGTTTCCTATAAGTCGACTTGTTTACCTCGATAAGTCGACTTGTTTCCTATAAGTCGACTTGTTTAACCATCTATGATAACATCCGACCAAATTCTCTACAAACCTCATGTTTTATGTCATTTTCACTTAGAGGACAACTCCCATCTGATTCTTCAATGATTTGTCACTAACTCATCTTGATTTGCACAATTCTTTTGTTGAATATCAATCCAAAATACCTGAAACAATTTCTTAAACAATTCTATACATTTTATTATTATCAAAACATAAGTGGAATTAATTTGTCAACCACCATTGGTCCAACACCATCATCGATGGTTCACCCAATTCATGCATAGTCAAACAAATCACAGTATAGCATAACAACTCATTCATATGTACCACATGATTACTTACATGAACACAAAGCCTTTGGCTTTTCACTCAAATCACATATATTCAGTCAAATGTATGCGTATGTGACCCCTTTTTTTTTCAATTTATTACGTTGTTATGACCGAGCACCTAAACTGTCCCAATAAGGGCGCATTATACGTTGAGCCTGAGGCTTTGAAGCACTGTGGGGTCGAGGCTCAAATATGTTGAGCTTTAAGCTCTCGGTGGCTGCTCCGGTCACAACTGCCAATTACTGATCATGCATTATGCATGGAATGCACATGGCAATATAAAGCAAAGTCCACATCATATTCGGTCCCAATTTACCACATTCACACAAGTAGTCACAATTAATCACATTCCAAATCACATATAGCACTTCTATGTCATATTCTCCCAACACATCGGACACCTTCGGTCTGAAACCAGCATAGACAAACACAAAGCCCACCATTAGTCTCCACAATGTTATAAGTGCAAAATATAAACAATTAATAATCGAGAAACCATCTAGGTTAATCACTAAATAGCTTCCGAGCTAATGCCGGGAAGTCTCGGCAATGTCCGTGGGATGACGTTCCAACTATGCCTCTATAATAATCACAATATTCACATGTCACCAAATGCACAATTAGAAATATTAAATAATGCACATGTAGCAATTTAGATGTGTACAATGCATATTTGTGACATTCCCAGCATTTCCCATAATTCACATCACAAAAGATTCTCCTATGTCTTAGGAACCTATAGACACTAGAATTACTCAATTTGGACATCTATAGGTCCGGATGTTGCCAAACTTTACTCAATTCTCTCACTTGGATTCAATCCCTAAATCTCAATTAAATCCCACAAAGTCCACAATTCCACATAGATAGCTAGATCATTTTCTTATGGATTCGACGCCTCGAAAACCAGGTCAATCGAAGGTCGGATAACGAAGATATAAGCAAAAGAAGCTTTAGGACAAAACAAGAGATAAAAGAGTTTGCACTATTTCCCTCTCTTCCATCATCTGAATTTCTAACATGCATAACTTTTTACACACTTATCCAAAAATTACAAACAAGATCTCATTGGAAAGATAGCAAGAAACCCTACAAGTTCCATGAAGGGCTCACAAACCAATCTCACCTCTAATGGTTCCAAAAACTACTTCAAAGTTACTGCCCATAAATGATCATATGAACAGTAACTATGTTCTTCCACTCCTCATAACTTCTTACTCATAAATCCAAATAAGGTACGTTATACACCATTAGAAATCTCTAAACATTTTCTACAATCTTCAAGAAGTTCCCCTAACCCAGTTCAATCTCTAAGAGGGTCAAAAATATAAACAAAGTTTCTGTCCAATGAAACAGTAAAACTACCATATGAACAATAACTACACTCTACAAAAAAATTCCTATCTTTCCATTCCTTATGCCAAAAATTCCAAGATATAGGTCAAAAGAAAGATAAAAACATTTTCTACAAGTTTCATGAATAACTTGGAAGCAAAATCAATCTCTAAACAACTCAAATTCTCAAGCAAAGCTTCTGCCTATAAAAGTCTCATTCTCACAGTAACAGAATCTTCCAACATTCATAACTTTCCAACCCATTGTTGAAAAATTACATAACATATAGCAATAAAAAGCTCTATACTACAATTCTCAAGAAGGAATTCAAAGCAAATTCCCATTCAAACTAGGTCAAATCCTCTCACTAAGGTGGTTGTCCTGTTAGGGTTTAAGAAATCAGCATTTAACCCAAGCCATAACAAAACTTTACAAATTTATATCTAGCAATCCTTACATCCAAAATTCACACAAAATACCTCATTAGAAAGCTACAACAATCCTATACAACTTTCCAGAAGGTCACTAAAGCCAATTTCACCACCAATAGTCCCAAATAAATACCAGAACATAAATAGCACAAAACCTGTTCACTTAGAGCATTGCACACCAAAACACAATTTGGACTGAATTACCATTTGAACATTAATAGACCATAACTTTCAATATACACATCAAATAAATTCATACTTAGTGGAGTTAGAAAGCTAACACAAAAATATTCAACTTTCATGAAGACCAAAGTAGCAAATTCAATCCAATTCAATCCTAAAAAAATCGTCAAAGTTTCAGGTCACAAGGTTTAGATACTGTTCACACAGCACCTAACAATTCACTTTGCATGCCAAAATTAAAATCCTTAAGGTCAGAATTGGACAAAACTTCCTTCATATGAAATCTGGACATACTTCTCAAGTTTAATTTAAAACAAACCTCAACTCAACAGCATAACCACATCAAAAGTTATAAACAAATACCTGAAATATACACAAGTTCCATTTTCCAGACTTCATACTCAACCAATTTCTATCATTCCAATTCCGATCCTACTCCAACTAGCATGCAATTTGGCCAAGAAAATCAACCACTATTTCATCAAGTCATCCACCTAATCACCTAGCCATAAAAATGGCAGCAACCACACAATAAATTTTCATTTGTTTCCACTCATCTTAAATCACAAAATCCACTTCAATCCATCCTAATTTTCATACAACACCTATTACACTTACATTCATCATTCATCCTCACACAAACATAAACTCATACCCAAACAATCAAACCACAAGTTTCATGAAATTAATGTACAATAAATCATAATTAATGCATCTAACTACCAATTCATGCATTAAATGAATGATCAAAGCTTAAAACATACTCTTACCTAGTCAAGCTTTCAATCTTTCCAATCTTCCAACTAATCACAACTTCCTAACTCTCACTTAACACCCACGACATCATCATCCCAAGGAAGCAAGTTTATGCTAAGCCTTTTTAGGTGAGTTAATAGAAGAGAGAGCAAAGTGGAAGGAGAAGGAGATAAGCAATTGTAGCTAGAATACTTGAAGAAAATTCAATGGAGAAGAAGAAAGTATGAAAGCTTCGGATGATGGAACAAAAGCAAGTAAAAATCATCTTTTCATTCTTCCTATTTAGAGTTGCCGAAAATGAATGACAAGCATTAAATGGTTTAGGACACTTGTCATATTTAAGAAAAAGACAAATAAGAAAAAAGAAAAAAATTCATTTAATATCACTTTATAAGAAACCCTAATAAAATGAAATATTTGACCTATCCAATTCCAATGGCTCGAATTACAATCCCAAAATCATGTATCCAATATTCCATTGCCATTGGACAAAAATTTTCAATACCGAAAACCAATCAGTTCGCCACTTGACGATTTTTTCGGTCCGGAAATTCTCCCCCAAAATTTCCAGAAAAATTCCTGAAATTTCCTAAAAATGGAAAACACACATAAACCACTCCAATTCAATTTTTCAAACACAAATAGCACATAATTCACAAAATTTTCATTTAGACACATATCCCGGGAAATGTCATGAATGCATGTACAATCATGTGCATGTGCAAAAATTATCATTCATATAAATATAGAGGCTATACGATGCATGTGCATGCCGAGATATATTTAAACATTCCTAACCCGTCCCAATTGACCAAATTACCCCTCCCATCGGTGATGGGATGTTACAAAGGCCTGTAATCATTTTTATGTTCTAGGATGGACAATTAAAAGTGACTTATTAGTTCATGAGATGAATGGATGAATGGATGCAAATAATATGTGATATTAGGTAATTGTATACCATTTAGAAAGTAGCCAACCCTAGGCTTTGCCATGCACTCATTATGTATGAGATATATAATGAAACGATATAGGATGGATAATAAATTGCATCTAGAAAAGATGGTATTTATTAAAACTTAAAGCCCAAAAAGATTGAGTAGAAGAGGATGTTCATGTGAGAGGCCACGGTCTCCATATGATGGTCCATTTGCATATGGTGAAGTGTTACTCCCCACCAGAGGGCATGAATCCTAAATCTTGCATAGTTTGGGTTTCCTTAAGGATAAGTCCAATCATTGGTAGCAAATATGACCTCCCACCGAGGCATGGTTTGTAAGTACCTTTAGTGGATGAATCAAATGGTTACACACTCAACATATTTTTTCAATAACTTGCCCACCGTAGCTCTGTTGGTAAAAATATTTTCCAAATTATGTCGCTTTTTAAAAAGTTAGGCATGAAGATGCTTGGTAGCTTTTTGAGTGGGAGTGTCCTAGTTTTTCTTTTAATAGATAAGATGACCCATGGTCACTTAGTCTATTATAGATAAGAAAAATAACCATCGTATAAAGATTTAATTTTTTAATTTTTGTTAAGTCTATCATCATGCATACATGTATCATGCTTTTATAGAAAGTTCTAATATTGTTGACTTGTTTGCTTATTTTTTAATAATTTATATTTTCAGGAATAATCACCATAAAATGAATCCACTTACTTTGCTCTTAACAAATAACAAATTGGAAAATGGGGAGATTTTAAATGAATGGAGACGTAACCTAGACATTGTTCTTTAATATGAACGAATTTTATAGGTATCAACTAAAAATGAGCCTACATCTCTAGTGGAGATTCAACTCCTGAGCTAATCCAACAACATGAGCGATGGTAGAATGCTGATAATACTACTAAGTATTATATTCTAGCTTCTGTCAGTGGCATGTTGCAAAAGCAAATTGCATGTATGAAAACTGTTAGTGCAATGGTCCGTCACCTACATGAGATGTTTGGTGTAAGGACCAGGTCTACAAGGGTGAAAGCTATCCAAACCTTTCATAATCTCAAACAAAAACTGGTGAACCGGTGCGGGATTACATGCTTAAGGTAATCTCTGCATTCATTGAGGCTGAGATGCTCAAGGCGAATATGGATGCGGACACAAAGATGATTATGATCATCAATAGCTTAAGCTCTTCTTTTTAGTAGTTTAAGTTAGACTATAAGCTTAACAACAAGGATTACATCTTGAGTAAGTTGATGAATACCGTCTAGAGTACGGAGGAGATATTAAATATCAAGGCTCATGAATGTAGCATCTTCTTCTAAGCCCAAGGGTAAGGGCAAGCAAAAGAAGAAGGATCCAATGAAAAAGAAGGCCCTATTTCCCAAACAAAGATCAAAGCTCAACCCATGAAAAAGAAGGCCAAAGAGAAAATCAAGGGAAAATGTTTCCCACTATGATGAGATGGCCACTAGAAAAGAAACTGTCCAGTCTACCTTAAGTCCCTCAAAAGCAAATAAGGTATAGGTTTCCTAAGTTTGTTAGGAACTAGAAATGTGGTAGACTTATCTAATTCTTGGATATTAGATTCAGGAGCCACTAACCATATTTTTCATTCTTTGCAGGGGTTCTAACAAAGGAAAAGATTATCTAAAGGCCAGTTTCAATTCAAGATAACATATGGATCCTATATTTCAGTAGAATCAATAGGAGTAGTTATCTTGGACTTTCCTAGTAGTCATATGTTATATTTAGAGAATGTTTATTACATGCTAATGATTGTAAGGAACATTATTTCTATTTTTGTCTAATAAAATATGGTTATTTCTTAGATTTTGAAAATGTTATTTCAATAAATAAGAATAAGGATTTTATTTGTAATGCGATAATTAAATAGGGATTGTTTTTTTTATAGAACCTATGACAGGCTCACTAGATACCACAGAATTGATAAAACAAAGACAATCCAATGTCTCTAGCATTAATTCAAAATATATACGGAACTTAAGAATGGGTCATATTAATAAGAAAAGACTTGACAGGTTAGTAAAGGATGGGATCCTTATAGACTTGGATAATGATCCTTACCTACCTGTGAATCTTGTATTGAAGGAAAAATGACCAAAGCCCCATTTCCTTTCAAAGTAAACAAATCTGAATCCATGTTGAACCTGGTACATACTAATATGTGTAGGCCCAAAAACGTACAAGATAGAGGAGCCTATAAATACTTCATAACCTTTATAGATGATTACTTTAGACATGAATATTTGCATTTGATGCATAAGAAGACTGGGTCTTTTGAAAAGTTCAAAGAATTCAAAGATAAAGCTGAGAAGTAACTAGGCAAGCCATTAAAATAACTTCGATCGGATCAAGGGGGTGAGTACCTATCTAGAGAGTTCTAGCAATATTTAATTGACAATGGAATAATATCCAACTTGTCAGCTCCTCGAATACCTCAACATAATGGTGTAGCTAAGAGAAAAAATAGGACTCTATTGAAAATCATAAGATCAATGATGTCCTACTCTAGTCTTCCAGAATCGGTCTGGGGATATGCCATACAAATGGAAACTTATCTTCTTAACTTTGATCCATCCAAATCGATGCCTGACCGCGTGTCGTTTCGCTAGTCAAAATTAAAATAACTAGACTACTACTGTAGCAGTGGCAAGTCTAGGTCGATCCCACAGAGAGTGTGTGTAAAGTTTATGAAAAGAAATCAATCGGTGTTTACACTAAAGGGGGGGGGGTTTGGATTTTTTAAAAGAACAAAAATAAAAATGAAACTAACTAATAAAAACAAAACAAAGAAAACATGCAATAAAATGATAAATGTGGGGAATTCAGTAGGGATCCGGTTCTTCGGTTCAATCTCGGCCTACACCCTGATTAAGCACATTTTATTAATTTGTTGTTCTTTAACCTCTCTTAGAAATTATTAATCGTGGATTAAAAATTTAACCCGAGTTTTCCCTTAGGTTTTGTTTAATCAAGATACGATCGTTGATTAAACCTAACCACCTAACAACCTAGGATACGATCTCTAGATTTAATTAGGCAGTAGCATTACGAATTAGGAAAACCGATTAATCAAGGCAACAACCACATAAGCTCGGGTTATTTAACCTAGGTCATGTTATCCCTAATGATTAAGAATCATTAGTCGCTACAAATGAATTTCAATAAAACAATTACTGATTAAATTGAAATTTTAGCAATAGGTTTGAAATTGACAATTCAATGAACGCATTAAAATCATCAATCCACAATACCCAATAGGTTCCTACACAAATAACCGAATAATAACAAAAAATCGATTATCCATACAAAAACCTAATTAATCAAAATAGGACAACACAATCAATTTTTAATGAGAGAAAGAAACAACAAAATAATAATAAAAATACTTAACCCGGGTCGTCGGCGTCGACTTTTACCTCCGAACCGGTGTCGGGACGTTTAGCTCTTCATGGATCTTTCTCGATAAATTGCTTCAATCCCTGTCTTAATCCTTAGCCAAAAATTCTCTAGTTCTTCACTGCCCAAAGCTTCACTCTACTGTTCATCGATTTGACAATTTATTTCTCCAACCCTTAAAACCTTCTGCCCCTGCGCTTCACACCTGCTGCCTCTCTAAGCCACAACAGCAGCCTCAGACTCACGCCCACGCCAGCTGCCACTCCTGTGAAGCCTCTCGGCTGCGCCGTCCCTACTTGGTTCCTGCGCTGCTCACTCTTCTCTGTTTCCTGTCCACTGTGTCTATTCTTCGCCGCTACTGTGCCTGTGACAAGACAAATAAGATTTGAGAGTTAAAAACCCTCCTGCGCCTCTGTCTCCACGCAGCGTTTTTCTCCTGCGTTTAACGCAGAGCTGCGTTAAACGCAGCTACTGTCTGCGCAGACAGCTTGTGCGTTTTTTGTGCAAACGTTTAATTATGCAAACGTTACGCAGACAGCTTGTGCGTTTTTTGTGCGTTAAACGCACAACTGCATAACGCTGCGTTTCACGCAGCGTTAACGCATGCGTGAAACGCAAGCGTGGCTGCGTGAAACGCAGCCATTGATTTTTTATTTTTATTTTTATTTTACTTGCATTAAACTTTAAAAATAATTATGCTCCAATTTGTTTTAGAAAATTTTGCCTTTTTGATGTCAAAAATATAGCAATCAATCCAACCTCATTGTCAACACAAATTGAACACAAATTGAGCATTTTATCTTAAAAATAGGATTGAAAACACATGTAAATGTATAAGAAAATATAAGATACTTCAATCCTATCAATGCCTAAAACACCTAAAGAGTTGTGGAATGACTGACTGCCTTCATTATGAAACTAAGGACTTAGGGCTGCCTAACCCACGTTCTAAGTCTTTAATCCACAAAGATAGAACCAAGGTCAAAAATATGTTTATTTGTAGGATATCCTACGGGTACTCGAGGGTACTATTTTTACAGTCCTCAGGACAAGAAGGTATTTGTGTCGACAAATGCAACCTTCTTAGAGGAAGAGTTTGTGAGAAATCACAAAAAAAGGAGTGAAGTAGTACTCAAAGAGTTAGTTATTTCATCCAAACCAAGAGTCGATTTGGATATAGTAAAACAAGATATCGAAATAGACTCGAGAGTTAAATCAGACGTCCATTTTCCATGCTTAAATCCATCAGGATTCTTTTAGCCATAACAGCCTATTTCGATTATGAAATATGGAAAATGGACATCAAGACCGCATTTTAATGGGGATCTTGATGAGACCATTTATATGGCCCAACTAGAAGATTTTGTTGAGCTAGGTAATGAGTATAAGGTATGCATGTTGCAAAGGTCCATTTATGGACTTAAGCAAGCGTCTAGGTCTTGGTATATTAGGTTTCATAAGTTTATCAAAACCTATGGATTCATAAAAAACCTATATGAGCCTTGTGTTTATAAAAGAATACAAGAAGGCAAGGTTACTTTCCTAATCTTGTATGTTGATGACATTCTGCTCATTGGGAATGATGTGGGAATGCTATCTACGGTTAAGAGATGGTTGAAAGAATAGTTCTCAATAAAGGATTTTGGAGAGGCTAGCTATGTTATAGGGATCAAACTTATAACAGATCGTAAAAGCAAACTGATAGCCTTGTCTCAAATAATCTACATTGAGAACATGTTACCATGCAAGATTCCAATAGGGGTTTCACACCTAGCAGACATGGAATCAAACTTTCAAAGGAACAAGCATCAAAAACTTAAGAGAAGGTTGAACGTATGCATAACATTATATATACTTTGGCATTTGGAAGTTTAATGTATGCAATACTTTGCACTGGACCAAATATCTGTTTCGTAGTGGGACTGGTAAGCAGATTTTAGTCCAATCCAGGAATGAAACATTGGACTGCAGTTAAATGTATACTTAAGTATCTTCATAGGATGAAGAACTTAACTCTTGTTTACTCTGGAAGTAACCTTATTCCGTCAGGATACACAGATTACGATTTCCAATCAGATGATGATTCAAGGAAATTAACTTCTAGTTCTATATTTGTTTTAGGAGGTGGAGCCATAGTCTGGAGGAGTATCAAGAAATCTTGTGTTGTTGATTCGACTATGAAGGCTGAGTATATTGCTGTTTGTGAAGCAACAAAAGAAGCAGTCTAGCTCTGCAAGTTCATAAATGATTTGGAGGTGGTTCTTGAGGTAAAAAAGGCCATTATACTTTATTGTGATAATAGTGGAGCAGTGGCTAATTCTAAGGAACCTCAGAACCATAAAGTTGCTAAACACATTAAGAGAAAGTATCAATCTCATAAGGGAGATAGTACAACGTGGTGAGGTGAATGTGGTAAATATTCTCATAGAGCAAAACCTTGATGATTTATTTACAAAGACGCTATCTCAAAAGAGTTTTGAGAGTCACAAAACAGGGATGGGAATGAAAGATATGTCAAGCTTGCTTTAGGGCAAGTGGGAGATTGTTGGAGTTATGTAAATATAGTTCACTGGAAAGCAAGTGTATTTATATGTAACTTAATCTTCTTCTAGTTACAGTTTTGTAATAAAAATATTTATTATTAATAAAACAAAAGAGTTAGATTTTATTTGTATAAGCATAATATAACTAGTCATAAAGAACCAAGATTCTTTTGTTAATAATATACATACACATAAGGATGTATGGTAAACATGTATATTATTATTAGAATCTAAATTAATAGATTCTCAGTTGAATAATCAAGTTGGTCGCTTGATTATGGTTTAGACTGTAGTGTTACGATTTATCTCCATGTAAGCAAAGGAGTTTACTTCAAGGGAATGATGAGTTTCATATCATGATAGTAGTCAACTATCGATAATGGAACTATTAAACAAATATGAAATCAAGTATGTTTTCAAGAATAAAGTAGGTTGTTACTTTAGTCTTAAAGCATACATTTTAGCATTTGCTTATTATGTACCACAATCTTAATATGATCGGAATGGATTTTTACAGAGTATTAATATAATGTCTACATGTTGAAATTATTAATTGAAACATTTATTAGGGAACATTTACTCAAATAAATAGTTTATAGTAATATCATCACTTCTAGATATTTTATGGAGATTGGTGATTAAACTGGCACCAGTAGTTTGATGGACTAGCTACCAATCAAGTCTTAACACCAAGATGAGATCTTATGTTTTGATCACCATATAAAGTAAAACGGGAGATCTAGAAGAAGAACCCAATATAAGAGTAAAACGGTAATTTTAACCTTTGTTATGCAGATGGCTATAATAAGGTTCGTAACAGGGTTTGCAATTGGACATCTTATTTGAAATATGTGTTATCATAATATTTAGTAATTCAAGAGTTCAACTAATTGTCTTTAATGGAATGACATTTAGTTAATAAGCTGGAACTAATTCTAATGAGATTAAATTAATTCTGGGCTTATTGGAGCTTGAATTATCTAAGTCTTATAAGATTCCCCACTTGGCTTTATGGAAACTTATCAAGCAAAGTAAGAAATATAAATGGAGGTTTTAAAGCCCATGATTGAATGTTGGGCTTGCTCTAATTAATGGTTAATTAGAAGCCCAAATGAACATTTAGTAATGGGCTAGACTTTGGTTTAATTTAATTAATTAAATTCATTATATTAAAACAAAATTTTAAAAGAAATGTAAGGGAATTTTGGTTTTTAATGGCTAAATGTGCAGTTGTAAGATCATAACTCCATTTAATGATGATAATGCATGATAAATACCATCTTTATTTAGCAATTCAATGCTAAATATGAAAAATTTTGAAAGAAATAAAAGGGAATATTGGTTTTTAATGGTTGAATGTGCAGCTGTAAGATCATAACTCCATTTAATGATGATAATGCATGATAAATACCATCTTTATTTAGCAATTCAATGCTAAATGTGAAGCTTGCTAAATAAAGATGGTATTTATCATGCATTATCATCATTAAATGGAGTTATGATCTAACCATTAAATGGTTTAATGATTGTCTTTTAATGATGACATGTTATGTAACCTTTTTAGCATTCATTTGATTAAAGATGAAAAGGTGTATTTGATGGATGATCTTCCTTCTTTCATCACTAAAACTGAAATTGACATGTCATTTTAAGTTATTAGTCTTTTCATATACCCATCTGAAAACAAATGAGAAGAGTCTCATTTAATGGCTTCTTTATGTTTGATTAAAGAAAGGTATGATGCATTGGATGCTCTACTCTCCTTTCTTTTCATGCATAACCGAAATTTATAAGGTGATAGAGAGGTGTTTTTGTATTTTTGGACTCTCTCTCTCCTTTCATGCATGGGTGAGACGAAATTTGCATGAGAAGGTGTCTTATTTTTGGCTTCTTTCTTCTAATAAAAATTTTCTCCAAAGTTTTCTTCTCCTTTCTTACTAAAGGATCTTGTTAACCAAGTTGTCCAAAAAGAACAAGTGGTGGATCGGATTGGATGAGGATACAATATCGAGAAGAGGAAACAATAACAAGAAGAAGGAGATACATCACCTTGGAGAGGATACATCGTCGAGGATAGGATAGGATAGCATAGCGAGGAGTTAAAGTTTTAGCAAATGAGTCGGTAATATAATCTCTATCTTGTTCTTATGATAATTATTTTCCATATACCGTACCATGTATGGTTGGGCATGTTGATTTGGTTATCTTGCTTCTATTGTGTTTTGATTTCTAAAAAAGTTTTGAAATCTATTATTTTAGCCATATCTTATACGCTTTACTTTTCCGATCCAACAGTAATGTCATGAAAAAGTAAGAAACAATCTTGCATTACATGGTCTACAAAGGAAACTAAATTCATAGCATTTTTAGAAATAGTACAAGACGTTGTATTGCTTCAATGATTTTGGGTTCATCTAGGAGTCACGAAAAGTAAAATTAAACCAATGACTATCAACTATGATAGTCAAACAACAATTGCTTACACAAAAGATCCCAAATTTCATTGAAAAATCAAACATATAGATACCAAGGATAATTAAGTGAAAGATATAGTTGTACAAGAAGAAGTAAACATGAAGTATATCTTTATGTGAGATATAGTAACAGACTCAATGACAAAACCTATTTCCATAGGTGTGTATGTTGGGTGGGTGAATTTACTAGGCTTATGTAGACATTAAAATGTATAAAAAAAAACATTTCTCTTTGTATGCTAGTTTGTTGTAATGTTATATTTAAATGAGAATATTTGATGGAAATTATACATTAGATAATACTTGATTCATAAAATATATTTGTTTAGTTTTTATGAATATATATGGAGATTGACTTTCTGACATAGCCTATCACTTCTGGTGATTTGTGATCACTAAAGATGAAGTAGGTTTAAGGTTTATTATCTAGGTAATAATTAAAAGCAAGAAACCTAAACCATAATGCAAACCTCAATTACAAGGAAGTTGGTTCAAAGTTATTAGATGGTCACTACATATATCCTAAATTGAAAGATACGCGAGTTCTAAATATTTTATTTTTGGAGTAAATAAGAGAGCTTAAGTTAAACATTCAGTATGTTTGAACTAATATTTGTACGTTATTTTGTGAATGAAAGGAATTTACATAAATATAATATAAGTTAATACTATAACATATGAGTTATACCATATGAGTAAATATTACCATAAAAGGATTAATGTAAGATACAAGATCTTAACTTATAATGTGTGAGGCCCATAAGGTTAACGTGCTTTATTAAATACCCTTAAGAATTTTATCTAATTATTAAAATTAAATTTAAGGTTGCTACTTTAAAATGTTATCAACAAATCATGTATGATGTGATCTTATGGAACAAATATAGGAAAGCAAATTAAATTTAATTTGAAGAAATTCAAAACCGAGGAAGGACAATGTGTTTAAAGTCTTGCATAAAATGTATTTAAAGTTGGCCACTATTTTGTAGTAAAATATTGTAGTAAAATAACGATTTGATGAAACAAATGAGATAAGAAAGAAGAGATTATGAGATATGACCTAGGATATTGCATATAATATCTACTCAAGGACACATTCCAGGATTGATTCATTAATTGAAATGTCATAAAAGATATATGACAACGAACTCTCGATGTATGCTGGTAGCACGAATTATTGGATTAGTATGAGAACTACATAATTCCAATCAATTAAACCTATTAATGTGTGAGTAAGAGATTACAATCACTAAAACGCACTTGAATGAGTTTAGTATTATTTGTTAATAACTACCAAATGAAGCAGTTGAATGTTCAAATTCTAATATAAATAATAATCTTTGAAATTTGAAGATTATTCAACTTTTGTGTCTACGGGTCATTCAAAGATCATCTTATTGCAAAACAATTTTGTAATTGGAATTAAACATAACTCCAAGTGATATTATGTATGATTATGCACATATATTATAATTAGATCCTTTTAATCTTATGATTATCTTCTAACATTTTTTCCACATAGATACTGTAGATTTGGCGTTAGAACTCTAATTTGTTAAGAGACCATATCTGAATTGCTGTTAGATGTCAAAGGGTACACCCGCATGATCGTTTGGGGTCAATCATGCTGATTAGTGTAAGCACCATATAGACTAGTTATAAGTTACTCAGATTCAGGTAAGTACCCAGTAATGTTGAATTAGGATTCTAAATGTGTTATTAACTGTCTGGAGTAAGTTTGCATGGAGTTGAGCTTTTACGTTACCATTAAAAGGTTGAGAATGTTTAGTTAATGGTTTAATTATCTGGAGATAATGACATGACGCAAGTGAATCCAGGCGATAAGAGCTACCCGCACAGGGAACATTCATAATGAAACAGTAAGAAGATAAGAATAAAGTACTGATTTATTTTTTAAAAGGAAAACACTTTTACTTCGTGCAACATATGATTTGTTCCTATCCTAGAAGGTCCACCTCGTGTGATGTGTTTTAGTGAGGTTGCTTTAGTTTTGATGTAATGGCATGAGGTGACCATCATCGAGTTTTGGAGCACATTACAATATGGAAGGAGACATAGCAAAAGCAGAAACGTCAACAGTTCTTGATTAGTCATTTTCCTGTGGCTGGATAAACTGTCCCAACGATTTTAAAAGATATCCACTATGGAATGTGGCTTGTGCGTCCATATTTGGGGACATGTTCATTAGAAGAATGCTGGGCATGGTTATAAAATTTGGTTGGATACATGAGCTGAACTGTGGACAATTTCAAAACAATGTTGTTCTTTCTTATTAGAAATTGTTAATTAGAGAGGACGCAAAAAGCAGATATTCCACCAGGTTCCTGGATCTTTCTTTAGATAAGTGGCGTTTATAAATAGTTTACCTGTGCAGACTGCAGATTGATTAAAAAAAATTCTTTGATTCAACAAATCTGTGGGAATTAACTATTAGAAGCTCAGATTGTACTAGTCGATAGGAAACACAGATTTTTTTTTCCACCGATCTTGCTGTGAAGTAAGGATCAACTTCTTTTTTCCTTTTATTTTATTAATACAATTGCTTTCCCAAGAGAAAGTAATATCTTGTTCAACAAGACCATAAAGATGATTTGTATAGATTAATTAGCACGCAAGAAAATAGTTTGAAGTAGTGAATGACATAAAAAAAAAAATTATACCTCAAGAAGATGAATATTACATTGTTTTGGGAATCTCTTCAAAGAGACATTTGACAATTATATTAGTATGAATTAAGACAATATGTTATAAACTTATTATTATTTTAAATATACTATTATAGTGCAGTAAATTTATACAATTTATAAACTTTCTTCTTGGTTAATAACTCATATAATCAAGCTTAAAGTAGGATTCAGGATGAGAATTAGTTACCAACCGAGAGAAAGAGTTCAACTTCTTTTTAGGACGATAATTGGTCAGCTGTAAGCCCCTTAAGTGACTTTAGCATTATTCCCACTACGGGATTTTATTGCTAATAACACTACAATTGAAGATGTTCTATTATCAAATTACTTCAAATTCTTACAGTACTTAAATTTAAGTTATCAACTCACATCTGATTAGGAAGATAGTATATATGGTAACAACGATTCCTTAAGAACTTCCATCCATCTTTCTTGCAGATTGATTTGGTTTTCTCGGGCAAGTCCTGGAGCCTCTTTTATAATGTGTCTAGTCTTCAACCAAAAGATGAACTCCTTAGACAATCAAAAAATAAAAAATAAAAAATAGTACTTGATACTTGTGTACTCTGCAATCATAGAACTAAAAAAAACATAGTATCTTTTCTCTAGATGTGTTTTTTTTTATGTACATTTGGAATATAATAATTATGAACATGTGAAATACGATTGTTCCACCATAAGGAATCAACTTAATCTCATTCAATGAGATTGTCTAAACAAAATGAAGAAAGATAGAGATTGAATAGCGTTTTAAATTAGCTTTAAACAGTACTGTATATGGGCTCTGGATGGAGAATATTTCTACATCTTTATACACAGGAGTATAACCTTCTAAGCACTATCATTCAGTCCATCTAAAGGCAGCTTATGGCACATCAACTTAACTCGACTTGCAAGCAATTCGTTGGTGACGAATCGGAGACTTTACAATTGTGATTAGTATGGAAACACTTCAATATAAGGAGGGCATCTTAGAGCTTAATCAACATTACTTGACAATACTAACCGGTATGAAGGTTTAAAATGAATATGGTCAGGAGGTGAATAAGTTATCCAAGTTTCACAAGAGTGTTGTGAAATTAGTTAACGCACGAGAAACTTAAGGTCCTAACTCTTTGTTTATGTCCTTTCTAGCCTTCTTGTTTAGAGGTTGACGTTTCTTTGATGGCTGGATCAATTTGTAACCAATAGCTTCCTAATTTTGTGCTAATCCCTCAATATCCTAGCTCATTCAATATCTTTAACTATTTTTAAAAAAACTGTAAAGAAAACATATTTTTACATAATGAAGTTAAATATATAGAGTGCTATAATAAACATAACTAACAAAATGAATGAACATTTCTAGACTTAATCAACAACTCTCAATAAAAATCTCATTGAATCGTGAAATCTAAAAGATCTAATAATATCCAACTTTACTTTTAACTAGTAGAGATTATTTATAAATAACCCACATGAAGCAAAATAAATAAATAAATAAATAAATATATAAAAGATAAAATGGTTGAAAAATGAAAATTAAAAATTAAAAAAACATTTCTAAACTCAATATAGTCCATAATTGCTCTATGAGTAGCAGTGCCGTGAGTTTTACACTAGTACACTATCGCATTGGTAGGAATAATTTCATTTTATAGGAGTAATACCAATATATATTCATAATATTTCCAATTTTGAACTTTTGCTTCCTTTATCCCCAAAGATATGAAATTAGTTTCATCTTTCATTTCTATTTAAACAATAAAAAACCTTTAGCAGAAAATTACATGCATGCTTAAAAAAGTTTTTTCCCATGTCGTATGAGTTTGATATTTCTGAGAAACTTTGCCTTTTAACAGGACTTATTGCCCTTTACCTAAGTGCCCTCTTCTTCTTTTTTTTGCCAATAGTGCATCAGAAAGTTACTAAATCTCGTTTTTGTTTATCGGATCATCTGCTATACGGAAACAAAGGAAAAAGGTAGTATACATTATGCAATTGTAGAATTAAAAGTGTAACATGACAACTGGGATTAATTATCTACTCTAAAATGACGTGGAATTTATAATGTGTTTAGATTTGGTAGAAAATAAAATATCAAAAGCAGTATTGTACTTACAAAACTCTTTATCTGTCTCGCAAGTTTGGTTTCCATTGCAGCAGATGATGGCAGATCGTCTTCTAAATATTTTATGAGCCTTTCCCATTATAGGTATAAAATCCACAAGGAAAAATAGTACTCATCGGTTACCATGAATAATGTAACTAACCTACGCAAATGAAAAGGAGCCCAAAAACATAACGACCACTGTAATTGCAAATTGACCCATTTATATCATGCATGTAAAATAAAAAATGAGATCTTCTTGTTGTCTTCCCTCTCTCTAGTCAGGATTTTTATTATATTCGGGTAATTGAAACTAGAAGGACTTTTTACTGCATATAGCTAGCAAAACTGGAGCGGCACGCATCTCACAGATTAATACGCTGTGAAGATACGTAAATGATTGAGCAAAGTTGAGGTATAGTAGATATTGAAACTCATTAATGATTTAGCAAAGTTGAGGTATAGCAGATATGGAACTAATTAATGAATTACTATAAGAAGATACTTTTTCCATGAGCGCAAAATAAGCAGATGTATAGTAGGACTGTAATAACCAAAGATAGAATGGTTGACATATCAAAACCAAGTGAAGTCCTTCTTCCAGTTCACTTGATCATTACTGAAATAAAAACCGTCCTCTCTTACCATCCAGAAGCACTTCTTGAAAAGCCTACAGCGGTAAACGTCTCTTGGAACCTTAAATGCATCAAATTTTCTCTTGTCTTGGTCCCATTTAATGGTGCACAGAAAACGAGTGGTGTCCCACAAGCTGGTCTTCAAACTCCAGCTGAAATCGTCACCTTCCTGAAGAGCACGTCCACCAAAATCTTCTCCGTTTGAAGAGCACCATATTACCAGTGGCAGCGACGAGTTGTTAGTGAAGCCGTTGATCACATGAACGTCGTATTCGGACCCAGACAATCGCTCAGGTTGATATATGGATATCAGTATGATGGCCAACGCAAGGCCAATTATGAGAAACATTTGGGTGATTCTCCTCATGTCTGGTTGCTGATTATTTTTCAGGTGATGCTGTTATGGTTTTTTCCACATGAACGACTCTTAATTATGTATCCCAAGGCAAAGATCTGTATTTGGAAAGAATCATAACTGTGAAATCTCTGCATATAGTCCTTTATATGAAATGAATGCTCACGCCTGTACAACTTTTACGAGTCCTTGGATGTAATTAATTATGTTAGGTTGAATGCAGCTAATTATAGCAAGTCCAACAAATGAAAACCAAACATTTTAATATTAGAGAGAGATATGTCCACATGTGTGGCATACCACAGCAGTCTTGGCAGTAAACTCTCTCCGAGACAAAGCTATGTGTATGGAAAACAAAAATAGTCAGTAAAAATTTGGTATATATTTAATCCAATTTTGATTTTCTACAAAGTTTTACCTACTAAACTTGATGTTTGTGTCTAGCATACGTTAGATATTTTCCCATTTGTTGGACAAATTATTTGTATTTTTCAATTTTTCAATTACTTATCGATTAAGTTACGTAACTTAATATGGATAAAAATAATAAAGTGGCTCAATAAATGATCTAGGTTAATGAGTTAAAGTCCAGGAGGAAAATAAAAACCGATTAGTGTAGATCAAATCCATATCGGGCCTATGATAACAAAACTCAATATGGAAGCTATATATAGAAGTTAAAGTCTCCTGCAATTGTTTAAGTAATTCGTGAACATAAAGTTATTCTAATCCATTAAGAGTTTCATGTTTTAAGAAAACTACAGAAAGACATTGACCAGGCATCATTGAGTAGATCCCGTGAAGGTGGTGGTAAATTTGCACTCGTTTTGACCTTGGAAAGCTCCTTCAAACTTTATGGAATCGAAATAAGGTATTGCCGCATTTCTTCATTATTTCACTTTCATGTTCGATTCGGGATATATAATTAAGGCTCATATTACGTGTTACAGCCTACCCTTCCAAACTAAAAGTGTAAAAACTAATTAAAATCTCTTTAAAGTGTGCGTAATGTATACTATATTAGACAGGACTGTGACACCATTTTAACAAGTAAGTACGTAAAGCTTCTTTTCTTGAAAATTGAATAAGTTTAGAAAGTAGACAAGTGTCCAACAACAAAATATAATCAAAATTACAAAGCCTTGTAATTAAAAAGCCATGTACTAACTATTTAATAACACTACATAGGGACACTGAAAGAGATAATTAAGTCGAATGTTATAATTAAAGCACATGACTAGACAAATTTGTCTTCTTATTCACGAACATCTTTTAGTTCTTTTTCTTTCATAAGACATAAATGGTTCAATTTAGCATAATTTTGAATAAACTCATGTCTCTTTCTCTATTTACCTTGACATTAGTTTCCCATTAAACAATATTTTGCCAATAGTTCAAATTGAAGAATAAGTTGCACAAAGAAAGAAAACATAATCAAACATACGAACAATGTTGACAATTAAAAAAACAGATAATTATGAGATTCATTTGTTTGATTTTGAATCACATTGGTTGCATTATATAATTTTCCATAAGGGATTCTTTCCTTTACCGTAACCTTAATTTGTTTGCAAGCTAGAAAACAAAAGAGGCTTTCAGAAGGCAGTTACGAAATAATACCATCTTCTTCCATTCAACTACTTGGTTGCTTCCTATAATAGCTCACAGAATAGTTGGTTCATGAATCTCGTTGAGTTGTGTCTTATCTATATAACCACATTATCTCAAGTGGAGTTAGAGAGGTATTTCAAAAGGTTATCCCTTATAGATGAAAAGAAACATAAAGAAGCAAAATTTCAAGAGTTGTTGTTAATGACTACTAATACTTTGGTGTGCTTTAGTACTCTAGTAAAGTGGACCTTATATTTAGAAGGTTTTAAAAGGATTCTAGTGAATGCAAAATGACATGCTATAACCAAGTTCTTCTACCATTTCTGACTATCACCTTAAGATTATCTTGTATACTTTCTAGCAAAATAAGGATCTATTGGAGAATCTAAGCAGTTTTGGAATTAATTTAACCAACTAGAATTTTTCCCCCTTTAAAAAAATGCATATGAATCCACTAGACCTATGATGATTTACAACCCAAAAAAATTTCAAAAACTCTTGAATAGGGAAACATTTTTCTTTAATCTAATTAATTGAAACCCTAAACCACTATTATATTTAGGTAAGAAAATCTCACACCATGTGATTTTAACATTTGATGCATCCTTTTAATCTCCTATCCAATTGATGTTCTTAAAAAATCTTTCAATAGCTTTGATCATGTTCAAAGGAAGGGATAGGTGTGAGCTCTAATGTATGTTCATAATGTTCAATATAAAAGATATGGGTTGTTGTTTTCAAGTGTAAGACAAAATTTTAATTTTCTAAATATCAATTCTCCTCTGTATCTACTTAGATAAAGATAGTCAATTAGCGTAATAGGTTTAGATGTGATAATTGGAATACTTATAAAGGTTACTCAATTATTAAACTTATCTACTTCTTGATCATATTATCATCTTTATAGTTTAATGTTAAGATATAGTAGTAACTTTTATTAGTTTTGATAGATAGTTCTAAATATTTGTGGAAATCCATCAAGCTTTTTAATAATTTCCTTATGCATTCAATGATCATTTTACTGAAAGAAGTAGATCATCAACAAAAGAAACATTGTAAAGTTTGAGATTGTTACAATTATATTGGTATATGAAGCTCTTTATTTCTCAATATGGCTAGTGATGAGGTGAGTTACTATTTCTATTAATATAGAGAATAAGTAAAGTAAGATAAGCTCATCATACCTTAATCACTTTTCTCCTTAAATAGTTAAGTCAGCTCACCATTGATCAAGATATTAAATAAGATTTTAGTGAATATTTCCTTAACCATTTATCAAATATTATAGGAACCCCATAATGAATTTTTTAAAATAATAATATAATATTAAAATTTCCTAAATGTGTATAAAGTAGCTATGTAATAGCTTGAAACTTTACTACCCTTATGGAAGCTTACAAATTGCAATATAATAACCAAAATCTTTCTAATGAATTAACTTCCCAAAATTAATCTTAAATTTATGCAAAATTAGCTAAGTGTTAGTTAAATAAGATGATCTCGTAACATCCCATTACTTATGGGAAGGTTAGAATAATAAATATGAGTAAAAATGAGATTTTAGAAATGTTTGTGCATGCTCATGCATAATGTGCCATACACATATATGTGAATAATGAAGTTGTTGCACTTGAAAATAATTGTACATGCATTTATGAATAATTCCAGGTATAATTAGATTGAGTTGTAATTTTTGACTATTTTGAGAATTTTTAATTTATTTATGTTGAAAATTCTATTGGACAATAAGAGTATTGTATTTGTAAATTTTGGTGAATGTACGCATAGATTTTGGAAAAAATTATAGAAAATAGGAAAAAGACATCAAATAAAGAATTAGAGATAGTTCGATTGTAAAGATGAGAGTTTAAGGGGGTTAGTTTCAAAAGAAACTCAATTAGAGCTTAGATATTTGAAAAGTGACAAATGTCACTTAGGTTTGTGTACATCTGTTAGAAGTAGGCTACTGTTCTCTGAGAGTTGAAAGGTTAAGTTATATGTCTAAGTTCATTCTTCATTGGGATCTTCTTCAAATGCTCTTCCCATCCACAGAGTTTTCCCTCTAACACTTTCTAAGTGATTTCTTTATTTTTCCTTTCCTTCACCAACCCCACTTTGCTATTTGTGTCTTCTATCCTAAGGAAAAAAAAACAAAAGCTGGTCATTGTACACAGTGGAGTACGTAAGTTGCATGGAGTTTAGGGCTTGAAGATTTTGGAGTTCTCAGTAGGCGAGTAGTGAATAAATCCTTTAGAGTTGGAGATTTATGAAATAAATTTGATGAATTACTATCATCTGCATGGAAAATGACATTTAAGTGTATATTCATAATTACTGTGTGGTTGGGAACAAATAGATTTGGTTATAGTGTTAATATAGTTTTTGAAAGATTATTAGTGTTTAGGTGATATAAAAGTAATGTTGGAGTTAAAATAACAATAATGCGATCTGAAATTTTTGTGAAAATTTCAAACCAATCTAGATAGATTTATCTAAATACCCTTCTTGGAGGTTATGGTCCTTATAAGGGAAAGTGTTCAAAAATGAAGATGTTTCTTCTTTCTTTTTGCTTCTTCCATGATGACATCATCTTCTTTTGTGTTTTGTTCATTTCTTTTACTTTTTGTACCGTCTGTTTTTTGTATCTTCTGTCTTTTGTATCTTATGCCTTTTATATCTTCTGTGTTTTGTATCATCTGCCTTTTGTATCTTCTGTGTTTTATATCATCTACCTATTTATCTTCAGTGTTTTGTTGACGCGTCTTCTTCTGTGTTTTGTTGATGCTTCTTCTTTTGTGTTTTGCTGACGTGTCTTCTTCTATGTTTTGCTAACACGTCTTCTTCTGTGTTTTATTGACGTGTCTTCTTTTTTGTTTTGCTTCTTTTGAGTTACTGTTCATACACTTCTTCTGGGTTACTGTTTATGAACTTCTTCTGCCTTTTTCTATCCTCTTTGTTTTACTGACTCGCTTCTTCTATGTTTTGCTTCTTATGGGTTACCATTCATAGACTTATTCTGCCTTTTTCTATCTTCTGTGTTTTGCTGACTCGCTTTTTCTGTCTTTTGCGTCTTCTGGGTTATTGTTCATAAACTTCTTCTGTGTTTTGTTTCTTTTGTTTTTTTGCATGGCCTATCTTTTGTTCCATTTTCGATCCTTCAAACGATAAAATCCGTCCTTGTGTCTTCTTGAAAGTTGTAGACCAACGAGTCCAGTTAGGTTTGAGCCTAAAAAATGTTTAATCCCTGAATGGAAATTGGGCACAGTACACTGTTTTCGAATGTGAACAACCCGATAATGTTTGAGGCATATCTTCCAATGTACTAAACTAAATTAAATGATTATGGTATCAGTGGAAAGAGAAGTTATAGAGGAACACTTTTCTAGTAAAGAGTTTGACCACCTTCTGATTGAGTGAGAACAGTAGACCTAAAAGGGTGTTTTGAAAAAATCTGAAAGTAAGCCGATGAGTAATGAATTTTGATTTCAATAGTTTTAGTGGGGCATAAACGTAAGTATAAATCATACTTGGATGAGTTTTGATATGGGATCGAGTTTAAGATGGAAATTGATAAAAGTAACCCAGAATTGTCATGGAACATGCATTATACCCATTTCATACAAGTAGATGTGCATTAATGAATACTTGTATAATTGTGCAAAAGTGTGATTTGTGTAAATGTGTTGTGTATGTTATAGAGGAGCACATCAGACGCCAGTTAGACATTGCTAAACCATCCAAGCAATAGCATATTCAGTGAGTCAACCTAGATGATTTCCTAGGATTGAATTACCTTGAATGTATTTGATTTGTTTAGCTTCTAATTATGAATTGTTTACGATTTGATTTGAATTCCGAACTTAAAGTCTGAGGAGTTTTTTGTATGGATATATGTATTGGAAGTGCTTCGAATTGATGTGAAATCCTATATGATATATGTGAATTCTCAATGAAAGTTGAATGCTCGACTTAGGTCCGATGATAATGAGTTTTGATTTAAATAGAACATGTGATTATCTGATATGGCATAATCAGTAATTGATGCATTTCATAAAATGCATGCTCAGATAAAGGCATTGTGACTTGAATAGCCATTTTGAAGCGCTTTCACGTAGAGCTTTGCTCCGTGATTTCTGATTCTACACCTAGAGCTATACTCCATGATTTTGTTATGACTGAGCCCTATGGGCCAGTATTTGTATAAGTATGTGTTAGGCACTCGGTCACAAGAATAAGAATGAATGTTAGTCTCATGCATATAGCATTATAAAACTGAATTTCTTGAATGATATGCAAAGCGGAAATGAGTGATAAATTGATATGAGTTGTTTGTTATATTTAACTGTGTGGTCATATGAGATGTCATGTTATGTGAATGTCAAGAATATTAATATGATCTGAATGAATATCTGTGAAATATGTGGTATGTGTCTATAATCTGATGAACTCATCAATGCTGGTTCACTCATCGAGTTCACAAAACTCACCAAAATTGCAACGTTGTCTTTTCAGGACCGAGAGATGACTTTAGCTACTGAGAGGCTCCACTATCGTGTAGATTGTGTTTTAACAAGAGCAACCATGGCTCAAAGGTCAGTCAGCTGGGATGGCTTAGATAGATGGTCATGTTTTCCTCTTTCATGTAGTGCATTTGTACAAGCTTTTGTTAATGTACATGTAAAGAGGGTCGAAAGACACATGTAGACGCTTGGTTTGAAAAATGAAACAAGAAAAAGAGAGATGGATTTAGAATTAATGTGAATTTCCATTGATGCTTAATAAGTGAATTATGATATGATGCCATGTCAAGTGAGTGTAGTGATCGAATGTAGCGCCTTTATCTTAAGGTATGTGTCGGAATGACCTTTGGGCATCCCGGTGCGTATCCTAGGATAAGGGGGTGCTACATTAGGTGGTATCAAAGCATGGTTGGCATCTGTTGGAACATATGGGAAATCTAAGCATGAAATGTTATGAAAAATGTGGATAATGATTAAAATTATTGTTTGCTATAGGTCATCCGCTTTAGGTGATCAAATTGATTAACTAGCTAACCAAGCATCGGTAGGAGCTAGTAGGGAGTCCTCAGTGCCTAGATCTGAGGAGATGCCTCCTAGAAATCTTGAGAGAAGGGATAGGAGGTATGATAGGCTACGCAAGCAGGGAGCTATTGACTTCTATGGCAACACAGAACCTACTAAGACTAAAGGATGGCTAGAGAGGATAGAAAGGGTATTCGATCAGATAGACTGCAAACTTGATAAGAGGTTCGATTATGCAGTGTCCTTATCGCAGGGCCCAACTTATCAGTGGTGGAAGATTGTTCTAGGAAGTACCACCATGCCTTGTCAGTTGAAGTGGGAAGACTTTCTGAGATTCTTTACAGACAATTACATGCCCAAGATCTATCTGCACATGAAGACGCAGGAGTTCTTGGAATTGAAGCAAGGCAGGATGTCATTAGCTGAGTATGAGGTCCGGTTTAATGAATTGATGGTTTATACTACTGCTCTGATCCCTACAGAAGAAGACAAGTGTAGAAGGTTTGAGAATGGACTTAATATGGAGATCATAACAAGGTTGGTGCGATCAGATATGGGTACTTTCATAGAGTTGAGAGCTGCTTCAATTAGAGTTGAACAGCTGATGAAGGGAAAACAAGCTGAAATTGGACAAGGGTCCAGAGGGAAGAGGCCTAGTGAGAGTTGGGATAGTTCTGGTAGGAGCTTCAGTAAGCACCAGAATAGAGCATTCAGATCATCAGGTGGATCTAGGAAGTCAGGATCTAAGCAAGGGGCAGGTTCTCACAAACTAGCAGTGGGAGAGGCTCAGCTTAGAATCAATTTCCAGTTTGTGAGTATTGTGAGAGGAGGCATGGTCGTGAGTGTTGGAGATCAACTGGAGTTTGTTTTAAATAAGACTCCATGGACTACTAGATCAGAGATTGCCCTGATATGTTGGAAATTCAGTTTGCTGTCAGTGGGTGATCTGGGAGTAATACGACAGTCCAGCAGAGCGAAGGTGGTGCATCTGGACACAGAAGCCAAGGTAGAGGTAGAGGGAGAGCTGGGAGTTCTTCCATGAGGGCTGAGGGATAAGACAACCGCTTGCAGTCCCAGACCAAAGTCTATGCTATGACCAGGCAGGAGGCCCAAGATTCGGTAGATGTAGTAGCAGGTGCGCTTCTTGTTTATGAGTTTGAGGCATTTGCACTACTAGATCCAGGATCCACACACTCCTTTATCGCACCACATTTGACATATAGACTACATTGTGATAGGGAATTGTTACAGCATAGGCTAGAGGTGAGTACACCTTTAGATAGTACTATTTTCTTAGGAGAGGTCTGCAAGAGGTGTTCGATTAAGATTGATCAAGCAGAGTTAAAGGCAGACTTGATTGTATTATAGTTGAGGGAGATAGATGTGATTCTAAGCATGGATTGGCTCAATGCCCATAGGGCCATCATGAACTGCTACCCCAAGGAGGTAGTATTGGAATCTCCTGGTCAACCGAGGGCAGTATTTAGGGAAGTTAGTCAGGTAGTGCCAACTAGGATGATATCCTTCATGAGAGCATTAAGGTTGATGCAGAGAGGATGTGAGGCTTATCTGGCCTACATCATTGACACTAGAGTTGAGCAAAGTATACATGACATTCTCATAGTGAGGGAGTTTTCAAATGTATTTCCCGAGGAGTTACCCGATTTACCACCAGATCGAGAAACGGAGATCAAGATTGATCTAGTTCTAGGTGCTGCTCCTATATCTATTCCTCCATATAGGATGGCACCTATGGAACTGAAGGAGCTGAAGACTCAGTTGTAGGAGTTATTGGAAAAGGGCTTTATAAGGCCCAGTGTTTCACCTTAGGAAGCTCCAGTGCTGTTTGTGAAGAAGAAGGATGGGATTTTGCGGTGTGCATCGATTATAGGCAGCTGAATCGGGTGACAATGAAGAATAAGTACCCGCTGCCTAGAATTGATCATTTACTTGATTAGCTACGAGGAGCACTGGTGTTTGATAAGCTGGACTTGAGATCAGGGTACTATCAATTGAAAATAGCTGAGGCTGATGTACCAAATAGTGCACTTAGGAGAAGGTATAGGCATTTCGAGTTTTTAGTGATGCCATTCGGTTTGTCAAATGCCCCGGTAGCTTTTATGGCCCTAATGAATAAGGTATTTCAGCCCTACCTGGATCGGTTTGTGATTGTGTTTATTGATGATATCTTGGTGTATTCAAAGAGCAAAAAGGAGCATGTAGAGCATTTGAGAGTCATTTTACAGATTATGAGAGAGAAGCAGCTGTATGTCAAATTCAGTAAGTGTTAATTTTGGCTTGATCAGGTCATATTTTTGGGACATATAGTGACTGGAGATGGAATACATGTAGATCCAAATAAGATAGAGGCAATGATGAATTGAGAAGCTTTGAGAAATGTGTCAGAGATTTGAAGCTTCCTACATTCGAAGCTTTCTAGGATTGGCCGGATATCACCAGAGGTTTGTTTAGGCGTTTTTTTTATCTTGGCCCCTCTGACAAAACTTTTGAAGAAGAATGGAGTGTTCAAATGGAATGAGTGTTATAAAAGCTTTGAGGAACTGAAACAACGGTTGACTATTGCATCGATGTTGACTATTCCATCAGGGACTGGAGGATACATGGTTTATAGCGATGCTTTGCATTAAAGATTGGGATGTGTATTGATGCAACATGGTAACGTGATCGCCTATGCATCGAGACAATTAAGGCCTCATGAGATAAATTATCCAGTACATGATTTAGAGTTAGCTGCAGTGGTTTTTTCTCTAAAGATTTATAGACATTATTTGTATGGGGAGGCTTTCCAGATCTTCACTGATCATAAGAGTCTGAGGTATTTGCTGAGTCAGAGGGAGTTGAATTTAAGAAAAAGGAGATGGATTGAGTTACTGAAAGATTATGACTGCACTATTGAGTACCACCCGGGAAAAGCTAAAGTGGTGGCAAATGCTTTGAGCAAGAAGTCTAATATCAGTATAGCTCAGATTCAGTTATCGAGGTTACCTAATTTGATTCATTTGAGAGCTCTGAATGTGGAGTTGAATCTGGAGAAAAATGAGGCCCTGATTGCTACGTTGAAGCTGAGACCAATGCTGCATGATAGGATCAGAAAAGTTCAAGGGAAAGATCCTAATATGGTAAAGCTTATGGAGAAAGTAAGGATGAATCCAAATTCTGAGTTTGAGTTGAGAGATGAGACATTATGGTTGAAACAGAGGCTGTGTGTGCCTAATGTGGATGAGTTGAGGAAGTAGATTCTTGTGGAACCTCATATAGCGGCTCAGGATAGACAGAAGAGTTACGTGGATCAACATCAACGTGATATGGAGTTATCAGAGATAGAGTATTCTTGATAGTGTCACCTTGGAAAACAGTGTTAAGATTCGGTAAAAAGGGCAAGTTGAGCCCTAGGTACATTGGTCCTGATAAGATCATTGAGAGGATTGGACCTTTGGCCTATAAGCTAGCTTTACCGAATGAGATGTCTCAATTGCATAATGTATTTCATATGAGTATGTTTCGAGGATATCGATCAGATACGACACATGTGATACTGGCTCAATAGATTAAGGTTGCTAGTAACTTAAGTTATGTTGAGGAGTCGATTAAGATTGTGGAATCACAGATCAAGCAGTTGAGGAACAGAGTCACTCCATTGGTGAAAGTCCTATAGAGGAACCACTCAACTGAGGAAGCAATAAGGGAGACGAAGGAGCATATGAAGAGACAATATCCCTACCTATTTAAGCAAACAGGTAAGAATTTCGATGACGAAATTTCTTTAAGGAGGGGAGAGTTGCAACATCCCATTACTTATGGGAAGGTTAGAATAATAAATATGAGTGAAAAATGAGAATTTAGAAATGCTTGTACATGCTCATACATAATGTCACATACACATATATGAATGGTAAAGTTGTTGCACTTGAAAATAATTATACATGCATTCATGAATAATTCCGGGTATAATTAGATTGAGTTGTGATTTTTGACTATTTTGAGAATTTTGAATTTATTTATGTTGAAAATTCTATTGGACAGTAAGAGTATTGTATTTGTAAATTTTGGTTAATGTAGACATAGATTTTCAAAAAACAATTATAGAAAATAGGAAAAAAGACATCAAATAAAGAATTAGAGATAGTTCGATTGTAAAGATGAGAGTTTAAGGGGGTTAGTTTTAAAAAAACTCAGTTAGAGCTTAGATATTTGAAAAGTGACAAATGTCACTTAGGTTTATGTACTTCTGCTAGAAGTAGGCTACTGTTCTCTGAGAGTTGAAAGGTTAAGTTATATGTCTAAGTTCATTCTTCATTGGGATTTTCTTCAAATAGTTTTCTCGTCCACAAAGTTTTCCCTTTAACACCTTCCAAGTGATTTCTCTATTTTTCCTCTCCTTCACTAACCCCACTTTGCTATTTGTTTCTTCTACCCTAAGAAAAAAAAAACAAAAGCTGGTCATTGTACACAATGGAGTACGTAAGTTGCATGGAGTTTAGGGCTTGAAGATTTTGGAGTTCTCAGCAGGTGAGTAGTGAATAAATCCTTCAGAGTTGGGAATTTATGAAATAAATTTGATGAATTATTGTCATCTGCATGGAAAATGACATTTAAGTATATATTCATAATTACTGTGTGGTTGGGAGCAAATAGATTTGGTTATAGTTTTAATCTAGTTTTTGAAAGATTATTAGTGTTTAGGTGATGTACAAGTGATGTTGGAGTTGAAATAGCAATAACTCGATCTAAAATTTTTGTGAAACTTTCAAACCAATCTAGATAGATTTATCTAAATAACCTTCTTGGAGGTTATGGTCCTTATAAGGGAAGGTGTTCAAAGACAAAGATGTTTCTTCTGTCTTCTTGCTTCTTCCGTGATGACGTCATCTTCTTCTGTGATTTGTTTGTTTCTTTTGTGATTTGTATCGTCTGCATTTTGTATCTTCTGTCTTTTGTATCGTCTACTTTTTGTATCTTCTGTGTTTTGTATCGTCTACTTTTTTATCTTTTGTGTTTTGCTGACGTAGCTTCTTCTGTGCTTTGCTGATGCATCTTCTTCTATATTTTGTTGACGCGTCTTCTCATGTATTTTACTGACGTGTCTTCTTCTGTTTTTTGTTTCTTCTGGGTTACTGTTCATAAACTTCTTCTGGGTTACTCTTTATGAACTTCTTTTTCCTTTTTCTATCCTCTATGTTTTGTCGACTTGCTTCTTCTGTGTTTTGCTTCTTCTGGGTTACTGTTCATAAACTTCTTCTCGGATCCTATTTATGAACTTCTTCTGCCTTTTTCTATCTTTTGTATTTTGTCGACTCGCTTCTTCTGTCTTTTGTTTCTTCTGGGTTACTGTTGATAAACTTCTTATGTGTTTTGTTTCTTCTATTTTTTGCATAGCCTATGTAACATCCCATTACTGTTAGCAAGGGCATTATGGTAATATTGGGTCGGACTGATAGGTTTCATTGCATTAACTGATTGAGCATGTTACTGGCCTCTAATTATAGAGGAACAGGTTTATTGCATATGCACTTATTCATAGGTACATGCATTCATGATTTTCCGGCATTTTAATTGTGGGTATGAATTGATTGGATTGTGAACTGAAAACTGACTGGATCGTGATTAATTGAGAAATTAGGGGTAATTGGGCTCGAATGACTGATTTAGAATAGTCTAAGAGTGATTGGCTATTGATAGTGGCTTATAGGAAATTTTCAGGAAATTCGGGAGAAAATACCCGGACCGAAAATTTTGGAGTGATGAATCGATCGATTTGTATAATCTTGAAAGAATTGTCTAATGGCAATGGAAAAATTAGAGTTATACTGTTAGGAAATAAAAATGTTGAGCCATTGAAATTTAGAGACTGGAATTTGAACTGATTTGGAGACCTATGTCTATAAATACCTAGGTTTGAAAGTTAGAAATTTTCCTAAGGCAAAATCGTTTTCTTCTCTTCTCCTCCCACGGTGTTCATCGATTCCTCCCATCGGTGAGGTTCTTCGATCTTTCCTTATGGTTTTCTCCTCATTGTGCTAGGGTAACTTATTATTGTGATTGATGAAGGTTGAGAAGGTTTGAGAATGGTTAATCGGTGATTTGAGAAAGTTTTAGGGTTTACGGAGATTTGAGGGATTTGTGGAATTTGATCTTTGGTTGGTAAGTATTTATGACTTTAATGTTGTTATTAATGGTTTTTGATGCATTTATGGCATTTATTATGGTTGATTTGGGTAGTTGAGAGTGTTAATGGAGGTTTTAGAGTGAGAAATGGACGAAAAGCGATCGGAGAAGACAGAGACGCGACCCGCACGTCGCGACGAGTAATTAAGTGCTCGCCGCGATGAGCGCATGGTTTCACGCCGCGGCGAGCCGCGAAGAGGATGCATGCCACGACGAGCGTCCTTCATGCTGCGGCGAGCGACCTTCTGTACGCCGCGGCGAGGGTTGTAGGTCGCGGCGAAGAGTAGTTTTCTGATGGATTGATTTTTAGTTTATTGGACATAACTTATGGTATAGATCTCCGATTGAGGTGATTCTCGATTCATTATGAACTAGGTAAAGAGGTCTACAATTGAGGATAATTATGGAAGTTAGAATTTAATTTAAATGGTATTGATTCATAGAGAATAAGGTCAATTATGGTTCACAGTGTGACCTAAGTATTGAATTGAGACAATTGGACTTTTAATTGGGATTTTCAATAGAGGTTTTGACCCAATGGATAGGGAATTGCTATAGGGAGTATGAATTGGAGAAATTGAACTGAATTTTTAGGAATGGATCAATTACTGTCGATCAATTGAGCGAAGAGTTAGAATGGGGCATAAGAGTTCAAAATTGGGTTTTAGCGCCGGAAATCGTGAACATGCATTGTACATAATTCCATTGAGACATATGCATCACTGAATTGTTTAATTGAGAAACTAGTAGCTCGGAAGTAACAGGTGAGTAATCTAGTTGGTTTCTCAAATTCCTGATTGTCTAAATGCTCTATGTGAATTACTTGCCAATGTGAATTGCATGATTTCTGAAATGTATATAATTGAATTTCATGCTTTTCTTTGGATTGGATCGACTCTTGCATGACACCGAGAAATGCAATCTCGGGCTTTATAGCCATACACTGAATTATGAACACTGCATTGCATACATAAATGCATGATCAGATAATGGATATGTGACCCAAGTTGCTATTATCACTGAAAAGAGCCTCTAGCTCTAACATCATCTCGACTGGCCTCGAGCCCGAGGGGAGAAATCCCTGACGCGTCCCCCCACTGAATACTGACTGAGCACTTGGGCACAATACTGAATAACTGGAAAAGATTCACATATGCATTGTATACACATGAATGATTTTTTTGTGATGATTATTGAATTATGTGATGACCTGATTTATGGTAAATTGTTATTTGATACTGCAAACTGTTATAGGCTACTGCAAATTGTTATATACTAATTGCATCTTACTGTGCCGTGCTGTATGCAATCTGCGTAATGCATGATTTGAGTGAACCATCGATGATGGTTTCTCACTGAGTTCGCAAACTCACCCAAAATTGCATCTAATTTTTCAGGATCGATAGAGTAGACTCCTAGCTCCGGAGATAGTCTTTTCCTGCCGTGCGAGCGTGTTGGCAAGAGAAGCGATGGCACCCAGGTCGGTCAGCTGGGTTGGACTTTTGCGGATGACTTAGGATAGATGCTTGTATCAGTTTCCTTTTTGGTGTTGTTTAGGGGACTGATAGACTTGTCTATTCTGTTATTGGATGACTGTATCAAGATTATTTTGGATTTTTAAAAATTTACTGATTTCTGATATATTATGGTTTTAATTATTGCAGTGCCATGTGGATTAACAGTTGGATTTTCTCGTAGTGCACCTTTATCGTGGGATACGTGTCGGAGCGACCTTCGAGCGTCCCAATGTGTACCCTACGGTGAGGGGGCGCTACAGCCTATCTTCGGTTTCATTTTTGATCCTTCAAATGATAAAATCCGCCCTTGTGTCTTCATGAAAGTTGTAGACCAATGAGTCCAATTAGGTTTGAGCCTAAAAAATGTTTAGTCCCTAAATGGAAGTTAGGCACAGCACACTGTTTTCGAATGTAAACAACTCAATAATGTTTGAGGCATATCTTCCAATGTACTAAACTAAATTCAATGATTCTGGTATCGGTGGAAAGAGGAGTTATAGAGGAACACTTTTCTAGCAGAGAGTTCGGCCAAATTACCTCAGTTCCAGCTTCTGATTGAGTGAGAATAGTAGACCTGAAAGGGTGTTTTGGAAAAATCTGAAAGTAAGTCAAGGAGTAATGAATTGTGATTTCAATAGTTTTAGTGGGGCATAAACCTAAGTATAAATCATACTTGGATGAGTTTTGATATGGGATCAAGTTTAAGATGGAAATTGATAAAAGTACCCTAGAATTGTCATGGAACATGCATTGTACCCATTTCATACAAGTAGATGTGCATTAATGAATATTTTTTTAATTTTGCAAAAGTGTGATTTGTGTAAATGTGTTATGTATGTTATAAAGGAGCACATCAGATGCCAGTCCGACATTGCCGAACCATCCAGGCAATAGCATATTGGAGCATTCAATGAGTCAACCTAGATGATTTCCTAGGATTGAATTACCATGAATGTATTTGATTTGTTTAGCTTCATGATTTGATTTGAATTCCAAACTTAAAGTTCGAGCAGTTTGTTGTATGGATATATGTATTGGAAGTGCTTCGAATTGATGTGAAATCCTATATGATATATGTGAATTATCAATGAAAGTTAAATGTTGGAATTAGGTCCGATGATAATGAGTTCTGATTTAGATAGTGTTAGAGTAGTGCCCTAAAGGCAATCCCCTTTAGCGCATTTTGTTCATAGTCATGTACAGACTTTATGAATAAATAAAGAAAGGCATGTTTCATTTATTTGATGTTCTTTATGAATTGATAGTGATCTTTAATCAAATTAATGAAGTCCATGATATATGACATAGCATGAAGGAAATTATGATGTGATCATACTCCTGAGATTCCTATCATGTGCAATTATGTCAGTATCTAAATTTTTCCTAGTCATAGGATTAATGAGACTGGACATCATTAATCCGGACAGACTAGCATATGTCATACTCCTTGATTGGATCAAGCAGTGGATCTCAGAAACTGTAAATATGAGATATTTAGAGTTGACATATGGATGCTTACTAGTGGTAGTAAGTTCATTGGATGACTCGCCATGAGATCATCACATGGATTTATGTCGGTGATAATCTCATCATAGCAATGGTGCAAGTATCCTTAGACTTGAGGTACTCAAGGATATCTTGAATCTTGATCCTGCATTTGACTCCATTCCTTGTGGCCTTCAGAGGTTACTCATAGGGTGGTGCTTGGAGTGCAGTTTGAGGTATTCAAGGTAATTGAGTAGCTAATAAAGGATTCATCATACGTGAAAATGTAAGAGATACCCTAACCTCTTGTCGGGATCATTACTTTAAGTCTCGGCGAGCATGACTATGTCATGAAGAGTGTCTTCATGGACATATAAAGTAATGAGTCCTCGAGCAGAACCGATTTCACTGGGCTAGACTTAGTCTAGTAAGAGTTGACATATTAACCATACTCATAACCAAGTGGGGTATAGGATGATGAAAGGACGAATTGCACAAGAATTGTCATGGAAGGGTTCGTGATTTGGTTCGTGATGAATTCATCAAACCAATTACTTTCGGTCAATTGGGGGTCATGATGTGTTGCTAGATACCGCTCATGACTTGCTCAGATTAATTGTTAATCTAAGTGGCCAACATAACCGGAACCTAAAGGGTCACACGCATAAGAGTGTTTCAGAGAATCTGTAAAATAGTAATTGGACAGAGTTCCAATTATGGAGAGCATTAGGATTAAATGGATCCCAATGGGATTGGGATATGTCTCGATGAGATCGCGACATCAATATTGCTAAGAAAGGTTTCCGGAGCTGTTTCAGAGACGGGTCCCGGAGGCCGTAGGACCGACCCCAGTTTGACTAGACCTCTTAGTAATTATATATATATGTTAATTAATTAAGTAATTAATTAATTATATATATATATATATGTGTTATACACGTTGAAAGAGGGAGGAGAGGATAAGAATGTTGAAAAGTCAAAGCTTTATTACTTTAATCCTTTAAAGAATGAATGGCCATCATTCCACCACATGTCATGTTCTTATGGATTGATTTTTAAAAGGTTAAAAATCAATATAACATGGGATTTTGGTGGGTGTGGTGGTAGGTTTTGATAAGGAGAAGAAGAAGAAAGCTTAAAGGTTAAGCTTTGGTTTGAAAGTGGATTTTCAAGTCTTCTTCCATCAAGCATCATCAATTCTCTCTTCTTCCAAGCAAGGATTCAACGTTATTCTCAAGCTCTCCAGGACAGAGGTAGGGTCTGGCAGCTCTTATTCTATTCTAACTATTCCCGGGTCAAAGGGGTTTGACTCGGTTAGGTTTTCTGATCTCTGCGTGGATACCTTTAGAGATAGTCTCTATTGGCTATTTAGGTTTGAGTTTTCATACCGACACCGGGATCCTGGGTTTTCGGGAAGGTCCTGGGACCAAAAATTTTTGTTTCCGCTGCTGGAACATGTGATGTTACTCCCGGGATTTTCCTACAGTGGTATCAGAGAGTCTGGTGTCGTGTATGAAGCTTTAACTGAAGCTAGATCATAAATCCTAATTGCTTGTGATGCTGTAGCATGTTTTCTGTTCAATTTTCGAATTGCTATAAAGATAGGGTTTTCGAAATTTTTCTGCCCAGGAATGTTCATAGCATGTTAGAGAATATGTCTATGAATTTTCAGAATTTATCGATTTGATTTGATATAGTTTTGCTAATTAATTCCCTAAGGTTACAGATGCTGTTTTGTAAAACGATTCTGGAACAGGTATGAGTATAAAATCGAGAATAAATTCTAGAAAAATCTTTTTTTGGATTTTCCTTCACCTACATGTCTCTAAGATGTTGGTAAATGTCTGTGAGCATGGAAATTGGATTTCAAGGTGATTGGATATTTATTCACGAATTTATTATATACTGTTGGGAATTGTTGTGCTGATGAACACAGATTTTGAATCGGTTTTATTATTTTGATTGACTGAGTTTTTGATGGCCTAAAATCCTGAAAAAATTCAGGTAGCATGTTCTGAACATGTGATAACCTATGTAATGTTCTCATGATTTATTGAAATTGTTTCATTGATCATTTCAAGCAATGTACAGAACTGGACAGTTTTGGTGAAAATTGTTGGGACTGTTTTGCTTGGCTTGATTGAGGTTGCTTTTTCAATTCCAATGCCTTGCAACATTTTTAATGTGATTAAAAATGTGTTATCTTGATGTAGTATGATTTCCAAAGTGAATTGCTTGAATTTTCTTTTCCAAGAATTTTTGAATGCCGAATTGTTCACATTTGTGTCTCGTTGGTATATTTCATTTTCTTGCTTGTTTTGGCCGTCACAATTTTTGTGACAAGTGCCGGAGTAGTTTTGAGAGTGTATACACTAGATAGAGATGATTAGGGTGAGAATTTGGGTGTTCCTAAATTATTTGGAAATCTTAGAGTTATGATTCATTTCAAGCTTTTCATATGGTTTGACCATATAAGGCATTCATGGATCAATGAAGTGTTCATTGATACATCTATTAACAGATATTACCCTAGGTATGTTGGTATTGTGAATTGGAATTGCATTGATTGAGGAATTAGCCGATTAGAGATTTTAGCAAAATTCCCTGAATAAGTCGACTTGTATATGGAATAAGTCGACTTGTTCAAGGTTTTTGGATAAGTCGACTTGTGAATAGAATAAGTCGACTTGTTCAAGATTTCAGTATAAGTCGACTTGTAGCTTCTTGTAAGTCGACTTATACATGGGCAGGTGAAATAAGTCGACTTGTGTCAAACAAGTCGACTTGTGTCAAACAAGTCGACTTGTGTCAAACAAGTCGACTTGTGTGTGGGCAGATGCAATAAGTCGACTTGCATTTGATGAAAGTCGACTTGTGGCATCTTAGGTTGGATGATGGATGATTATAAGGATTGATTCAATGTGATTGATGAAATAACCTAAATCATTCCATATAGTTTTCGTGACTATGATCCTTGACTTGAGTCTAGAGTTTCCAAATCCTCCTTGGTATATGAAAACTAACGCCTTCCATTAATATGGTAAGAACCGAGTTCTTATAGGGTTGGGTTGTTGAGCAAACTCAAGCTCACTCTATACGGATATGTTGAACCATGAAAATATGATTTTCGGATTAATGGGTTGGTTTTCACTAAGCGTTGGTTTGTTGAGCAAACTCAAGGTCAACGTGGATGAGGCGAAATTGGGTAGCATACATCGGATGTACGCGCATCAAAGAGTTGATACCCAATGTAAGTGCATACATCAACAAGTTGATAAAGCGATTGATAGTTGTGTCTAAGATGTAATTGGTATATCCGATACCTCCGAGACATAAGGTGGCTTGTTGGACAAATCCAAGGTCATTCTCAATGTCGGTTATCGATGATGCAATTGGTATGACCGATACCTACCGATTGACCTAACTTGTGGCTTGTTGGATAAATCCAAGGTCATTCTTAGTAATATCGGATATCAACCCACTAGACATAATGTCATTTTGTTTCTTTGGATTCAGAATGAGGGTTATGGATTCTATGAAACTAGTGGGGCGCTTTTGCATATCATTCAAGTCCTTATGATTATGCAGCTATTCCTATTCTAACATTTTTCCTCTCTATTCGTAGGTTGTTTGAAAATGTCGTCAAGTGTGAACCTTCGCCGCTAATGGAGTCAAACAAGCTAATGGACCGAATTTTCTTGATTGGTTAAGGAACACGAGAATCGTTCTCGATCTGAAGGTCAGGATATATCCTAGATTTTCCGCTTCCAGATGCACTGCTTTGTCGATGCTTCGATGATGATCGAAGGCATATAGTAAGCATCTTAAGACGATGCGATGGCGACTTGCATTATGCTTGCGTCGATGTCACCGAGCTGCATAAAGCGACGAGTCCATGGATGCTCACACAATAGTTTTTCATCTTAGGGAGCTGTTTGACGAGCAAGCCCGGTCCGAAAGGTTCGAGACCTCAAGGCTTCTCTTCACCACTAAGATGGCTCGGGGACATCTGCATGCAAGATGCCTCAAGATGAATGGCTATATTGAGAGATTGGTCGTCTTAGGTTTTGCAATGGATCATGAATTAAGTATAGACTTAATTTCGTTGATTGTCCGACAGTTATGCACAATTAGTGCTAAACTATCGGATGAACCAAATATCCACTACAATACCGAGTGATCAATCGCTTTCAAGACATTGAAAGCGACTATCAAGAATGATAGTAAGCAAGTCTTGGTAGTAGCTTCTTCTTCTTGAGTTCAAAGAAGAAAAGAACCCAAAGAAGAAGAAGGCTAAGAAACCAAAGGGAAGCGCCATCAAGAAGAAGACCAAAGAAGCGCCCTAAAAGGAACTTGCTTCCATTACGGTAAAGATGGCCATTGGAGGCGCAATTGCAAAGTCTATCTGGAGTCGCTGAAGCAGAAGAAGGCATCAGATGCCTCGACTACTTCAGGTTTGTATGTCATTGAAGTTAATACTGTTACTAATCACAACATCTGGGTATTTGATACTGGTTGTGGCTCACACATATGTAATGATATCGTGGCCTCGGGACGATGAGGCAACTCATGAAGGAGAAGTAGACCTACGTGTTGGAAATGGAGCAAGAGTTGCTGCATTAGCCGTAGGAACCTATGTTTTGTATCTCCCCACTGGGCTTGTACTGGAATTGGATGATTGTTATTTTGTACCCGTTTTGACAAAGAATATATTGTCTGTTTCTTGTCTAAATAGAGCTAGATTCCATATGAATTTTAGTAGCAATGGTTGTTCTATTAATTCTAATGGAATGCTTTATGGAACTGGTACATTGTGCAATGGTATTTACATATTAGATATGTCTAATCCAATTTTAAATGTCAATGACACCAAACGACATAAAAGAGATAATCTAAAGTCAACTTACTTATGGCATTGTCGGCTTGGCCATATAAATGAGACACGCATCGCTAAGCTCCACAAAAGTGGCAGTTTAGGGTCATTTGATTATGAATCATATGACACATGCGAATCTTGTTTATTAGGCAAGATGACTAAGTTACCCTTCAAGGGAAAGGGTGAACGAGCGATTGGAGTATTAGACCTAATACATTCAGATGTATGCGGTCCGATGTCCATCCATGCGAAGTGATTGTCGTTACTTCATTACCTTTATCGATGATTATTCACGATATGGGTACTTGTATCTCGATGAGATACAAATCAAGCGTTTGAAAAGTTCAAACAATTGAAATGAAGTAGAAAATCAGCTTGGTAAAAGTATCAAGGCATTACGATCCGATCGTGGTGGAGAATACTTGACCAACAGTTTGGATTATCTCGTAGATAATGGGATATTATCTCGAGTGGACTCCTCCTTACACGCGCAAAGACAATGGTGTGGTGAAAGGAGAAATCGAACCTTGTTGGACATGGTACGATCAATGATGGGTTTTGCAAAGTTACCAAAATCGTTTTGGGGATATGCACTAGAGGCAATTTGCTTACTTGTTAAGCGAGTTCCCTCTAAGGCAGTTGATGTTACTCCATATGAGATGTGGACTAACGAAAACCTTATCTTTCTCATCGAAAGTATGGGGTTGTCCCGCTTACGTGAAGCGGATTCGAGATAAGCAGGCGAAATCGACAAGTGTTTGTTTGTAGGATATCCTAAAGAGACCAAAGGATATCAATTCTACCATGCCGAGGAACAAAAGGTGTTTGTTTCAAGGCATGCTGTCTTTAGAGAAAGAGTTTCTTTTACAAGAAGGCGGTGGGAGCAAAGTTGAACTTGAAGAAGTTCAAGATGCTCAAACAAGCATGAATCAATCTGCTGAACTCAAACTGTCACTCATTCAGATGAAGTAACATTCAACCTTACGTGACACACGAAGTTCGTGAGGTCAAGTAGGATGCGACTTGTTCCCTAGAGATATGGATTTCGTAAGTGAACAGAATGACGATTGCTCATAGAAAATGATGAGCCTGCTACCTATGAAGAGGTTCTGAAAAGTTCAGAGTCTGAAAAATGGCTTTGTGCCATGAAAGCCGAAATGGATTCCATGTACATAAACCAAGTATGGACTTTGGTTGATGCACCTGAAGGGATAAAACCTATAGGGTGCAAATGGGTTTTCAAGAAGAAAACCGACATGGATGGTAATGTGATTACCACAAAGCAAGGCTCGTGGCAAAGGATTTCGTCAAAGACAAGGAGTTGACTATGACGAGACCTTCAGCCCGGTAGCAATGCTTAAATCCATTCGGATACTCCTAGCCATTGCCGCTCATTATGATTATGAGATATGGCAAATGGATGTGAAGACAGCTTTCCTTAACGGAAATCTGGCCGAGGATGTGTACATGACACAACCAGAGGGCTTCACTTCCAGTGATGGCGAAAAGGTATGCAAGCTTCAGAAATCCATCTATGGATTGAAGCAAGCATCCAGGAGTTGGAACATCCGTTTTGATGAGTCAATCAAAGAGTTTGGTTTCTCACAAAATTCGGATGAACACTGTGTGTACAAGAAGGCTAATGGGAATGCAATCGTTTTCCTTGTGTTGTATGTAGATGACATACTGTTACTCGGAAACGATGTCTCAATGATGCAATCAGTTAAAATTTGGTTGTCCAAGCAATTTGCGATGAAGGACCTTGGTGAAGCAACTTATATTCTTGGGATAAAGATCTATAGAGATAGATCAAAGAGGTTGCTTGGTCTTTCACAATCATCGTACATAGACAAGATGCTAAAGAGGTTTAGCATGGAGCAATCCAAGAGAGGGTTCCTTCCCATTACTCATGGGATAACACTCTCAAAATCTATGTGTCCTAAGACATAAGATGAGAGGATTCGCATGGATCAGATCCCGTATGCATCTGCAGTAGGATCGATCATGTATGCTATGTTATGTACGAGGCCCGATGTATCGTATGCTCACGAGTGTCACGAGCGGATACCAATCGGATCTGGTGAGGGTCATCGGTGGTGTCAAGAATATCCTCAAGTACTTGCGAAGGATTAAGGATGTTTTTTGATATATGGAGATGGAAATCTCCAGTGAGCGGCATACGGATGCGGCCTCAATCGACAAGGATGACTCAGATCCCGTCGAGGTTATGTTTTCCTGTTGAGCGGCGGAGCGGTCGATTGGAAGAGTTCCAAAAGAGACGATCGCTGATTCGACGACCGAGGCGAGTACATTCTTTGCATCGAGGCGGCAAAGGAAGTCGTTGGATCAAGAAGTTCATTTCTGAACTTGGTGTGGTTCCTAATGTGATGGACCCATACGGTTGTATTGTGACAACAATGGGGCTATTGCTCGAGCAAAAGAACCAAGGTCTCACCAACGATCTAAACACGCATACTCGCAGATATCATATGATTCGAGAGATCATTGCTAGAGGTGATGTCGCGATCGAGAGGATTCCCACAGAGCAGAACATTGTTGATCCGTTGACGAAGCCATTGTCACGGAAGAATTTTGATTCTCATGTACTCGCTATGGTATTAGATACCAAGGCGATTGGCTTTAGGTCAAGTGGGAGATTGTTAGAGTAGTGCCTCAAAGGCAATCCCCTTTAGCGCATTTTGTTCATAGTCATGCATGACTTTATGAATAAATAAAGAAAAGCATGTTTCATTTATTTGATGTTCTTTATGAATTGATAGTGATCTTTAATCAAATTAATGAAGTCCATGATATATGATATAGCATGAAGGAAATTATGATGTGATCATACTCACGAGATTCCTATCATGTGCAATTATGTCAAGATATCTAAATTTTCCTAGTCATAGGATTAATGAGCTGGACATCATTAATCCCGGACGGACTAGATATGTCATACTCCTTGATTGGATCAGCGGTGGATCTCGTAAAGCGTAAATATGAGATATTTAGAGTTGACATATGGATGCTTACTAGTGGTAGTAAGTTCATTGGATGACTCGCCATGAGATCATCACATGGATTTATGTCGTTGATAATCTCATCATAGAATGGTGCAAGTATCCTTAGACTTGAGGTACTCGAGGATATCTTGAATCTTGATCACATTTTGACTCCATTCCTTGTGGCCTTCCAGAGGTTACTCATAGGGTGGTGCTTGGGTACAGTTTGAGGTATTCGAAGGTAATTGAGTAGCCAATAAAGGATTCATCACTTACGTGAAAGCGTAAGAGATACCCTGGCCTCTTGTCAGGATCATTACTTTAAGTCTCTGGCCAGAGCATGACTATGTCATGAAGAGTGTCTTCATGGACATATAAAGTAATGAGTCCTCAGACAGGAACTGATTTCACTTGGGCTAGACTTAGTCTAGTAAGAGTTGACATATTAACCATACTCATAACCAAGTGGGGTATAGGATGATGAAAGGACAAATTGCACAGTAATTGTCTATGGAAGGGTTCGTGATTTGGTTCGTGATGAATTCATCAAAACAATTACTTTCCGGTCAATTAGGGGTCATGATGTGTTGCTAGATACCGCTCATGACTTGCTCAGATTAATTGTTAATCTAAGTGGCCAACATAACCGAGAACCTAAAGGGTCACACGCATAAGAGTGTTTGAGAGAATCTATAAAATAGTAATTGGACGAGTTCCAATTATGGAAGCATTAGATTAAATGGATCCCAATGGATTGGGATATGTCTCGATGAGATCGCGACATCAATATTGCTAAGAAAGGTTTAGGAGTCGTTTCAAAGATCGGGCCCTGTGAGGTTTGGTAGGACCGAACCCAGCTTGATTTGGACCTCTTAGTAATTATATATATATGTTAATTAATTAAGTAATTAATTAATTATATATATATATATATATGTTATACACGTTGAAAGAGGGAGGAGAGGATAAGAATGTTGAAAAGTCAAAGCTTTATTACTTTAATCCTTTAAAGAATGAATGGCCATCATTCCACCACATGTCATGTTCTTATGGATTGATTTTAAAGGTTAAAATCAATATAACATGGGATTTTGGTGGGTGTGGTCGAGGTTTTGATAAGGAGAAGAAGAAGAAAGCTTAAAGGTTAAGCTTTGGTTTGAAAGTGGATTTTCAAGTCTTCTTCCATCAAGCATCATCAATTCTCTCTTCTTCCAAGCGAGGATTCAACGTTATTCTCAAGCTCTCCAGATGTAGGTAGGGTCTAGCAGCTCTTATTCATTCTAGCTATTCGGGTCAAAGGGTTTGACTCGGTTAGGTTTTTTGATCTCTGCGTGGATACCTTTAGAGATAGTCTCTATTGGCTATTCAGGTTTGAGTTTTCATACCGACACGGGATCTGGGTTTTCGGAAGGTCCCGGACTAAAAATTTTGTTTCATTCTTTGGAACATGTGATGTTCCTACCGAGATTTTCCTACAGACAGCACATGTGATTATCTGATATGGCATAATCCGTAATTGATGCATTTCATAAAATGCATGCTCAGATAAAGGCGTTGTGACTTGAGTAGCCATTTTGAAGCGCTTTCACGTAGAATTGTGTTCCATGATTTCTGATTCTGCACATAGAGCTATGCTCCGTGATTCTATTATGACTGAGCCTTATGGGCCAATATTTGTATAAGTATGAGTTGTTAGTTATATTTAACTGTGTGGTCATATGAGATGCCATGTTATGTAAATATCAAGAATATTAATATGATCTGAATGAATATCTGTGAAATATGTGGTATGTGTCTATAATCCGTTGAACTCAGCAATGATGGTTCAATCGTTGAGTTCACAAAACTCACCAAAATTGCACGTTGTCTTTTCAAGACCGAGAGATGATTTTAGCTACTGAGAGGCTCCACTACCTTGTAGATTATGTTTTAACAAGAGTAGCCATGGCTTAAAGGTCGGTCAGCTGGGATTTTTGGGATGACTTAGATAGATGATCACGTTTTCCTCTTTCATGTAGTACATTTGTACTAGCTTTTGTTAATGTACATGTAAAGAGGGTCGAAAGACACATGTAGACTCTTGGTTTGAGAAATGAAAAAAAAGAGAGAGTGAGAGAGATGTATTTAGAAATAATGTGAATTTCCATTGATGCTTAATAAGTGAATTATGATACGATGCCATGTGAAGTGAGTGTAATGATCAAACGTAGCATGCCCTTATCCTATAGTATGTGTCGAAATGACCTTCGGGTGTCCCGGTGCATATCCTAGGGTAAGAGGGTGCTACATGATCTCTTTAAGTCATCTTTAAGATACAATGTTTGACTTAATACATATGAGAATCAGCCACTATAATCATAAGATCCTCTTCTTCTTTGATATGTTATAGCTTATCAATTCTATGCTAAACAATTTACATGAGTGTTAGCGCTTATAGTAGATCATCCCCTAAAAAAATTAAAAAAATTGTACAACTTTAATTTTTTAACGTATGTTTTATTGTTTCAGAAGTCAAAATTGAAGGAGTATAAGGCATAATCTTAATTAAAACAATGAAAAAGGTGTCCATAGCAAAGAGAAATCGGAGAACCTATACTAATAAAGAGGCTCTCTATGTTAAATGGATTTATACTTGATTTCTCAAAGAGAATGATCTTGGAAAATACAATAAAAAAAACTAATCTTGGAACATGAATCAAATATTGAAGATGAAGGAAAGTATAAAAAAATATGATTAAAAGTAGGATAAAGAATAAGAACTCAACATGATTATAGTATGATAATTGCAGTGATTTAGTCTCTCTAAACAAACTACATAAGCTCTTATGTCTGAGAAATATGATGGCGATTGTAACTCTGGGGTATTTTAAATTATTATGATAACTTATCAAGTAATAAACTAAACATGCAAACAAATGATTCAAGTGTATCGTTAAGACATCAATTAAAGAAGTTCTCAAATAAAAAATGTCAAGAAATCTTTAGAATTTCTATATAGAAACTGCTTTGGTTTATGTTATTATGGTCTGAGAACAAAATTCTAAAAGCCTCATTTATTTCTTAATTAGGTATCAAGAAAAAATTTATAACCAAGAAAAGGTTTATGGATGATATTACAAACCTTGATCTAAATTGCAAGATTTTAAAACCAAGAGACGAAGAATGTTAGTCTCTAATTTTTCATATGCTAGTTGACAATTAATCTTTAGTCTTAAAAGATTATGTAACTTATAATGCCAGCAAAATAAGTGTAATTAGATCATAGGATTTGTTAGGAAACCTCACCATGTTAGGTGTGGTAGTTGTGTGTAACACCCCACTCCCGCATGACCCGAACCCGACATCGACGGTGATATCCGAGTCCGTGCCCTGTGAGGGTGGCGTGCTGCATCACTCAATCAAAACTCAATATCAATTTAAGCTTCATTTGTTTTTTTTAACACACACATACACACATTATAATTTATGCGGAAAACAACTTACATAAACAATTCAATGGCCTCGAGGGCCCCTTTTTTTTAATACAATTTATATCAGTCAGTTGACTTTACAAATTGACCTAATCATTAATACAGAAGTTATGAAAATAAAAATACACTAATGCAGACGCGAATTGATCCCGACCACTTCTCTATTTCATTAACCAGCATATGTCATACGCCCGTTGCCTAACGGGGTATTCTTCTGAGTCCTGAAAAATAATTGCAAATTTTGGGTGAGTTTTGCGAACTCAGTGAGGAACCATCATTGATGGTTCACTCAATTCATGCAGCACACCAATTCACATACCATAATTTCACATTGTGTCATATTCAATCACATTGCACATTTTCACTGAAGCATAGACCACTTATTCATTTCATTCAATCAAACCCACAAAACCAAATAGTTTCATATAATACTCAAACATGTCACGATTGCATAAGGCATTTTGCCTTCCATTCAATCAAAGAAGTGCAATACAATACATATGTAATACGCATGTGACGCTTTTCCAATTTATTACGGTGTTGTGACCGAACGCCTAAACTGTCCCAATATGGGCGCATTAATCGGTGAGCCTGAGGCTCTGAACTGTCCCAATACGGGCGCATTAATCGTTGAGCCTGAGGCTCTAAATCACTATGGGCTCGAGGCCCAAATACATTGAGCTTTTAGCTCTCGGTGGTTGCTCCGGTCACAACTGTCATTAACTGATCATGCATTCATGTATGAAATGCATATGTCCCAAATTTAACAGTAAATGTATCACAATTATCCACATGTTAAAAAGAGGCAGTAACTGTATCACAACTAATTCCCGTATCACAATTTATCACATCACAATCGAACCCAAATTATTACATTCAAACAATTATATCACAACTATTCACAATATAATCACAATCATGATTTATCACATTGGAAACACGAAGGTCTCAAATTCTCAGACAAATAACACTTCTATGTCAAAATCTCCCAATACATCGGGCACCTTCTGCCCGAAATCAGTCATAAACAAACACAAAACCCACTATTATTCTCCACAGTGTTATAAGTGCAAAATTATAAACAATCAATAATCGAGAAACCATCTAGGTTACTCACCTTTGCTTTCGAAGCTAAAGCCTGGAAGTCTCGGCAACGTCTGTGAATTGACGTTCCAAATGCGTCTCTAAAACAGTCCAAATAACCAAACATTACCAAATTGGCAATCAGAAACATTTAATAATGCCCATGTAGCAATTAAATGTGTACAATGCATGCTCGTGACATTTCTGGCACTATTGCACAATTTCCCATCACCAAATTTTCCTCAAAAAATTAGAAACCCGTTGACATCAAAATCACTCAATTTGGACCTCTATAGGTCCAATTATGAATAAAACACGGATTAGGAAAATCATCACCCGGACCCCTCACTTCGACCTAACCAATCCACGTCAATTACAGCTCTAAAAATTTCCAATTTCACAAATAAATGAAATTCAATGTTTCACGAATCCGACGCCTCGAGAATTAGGTCAATCGGACGTTGGACGGAAAAGTTATAAGCAAAAGAATGGAGAGAGGACAGTTTCAGGAAAAATACACATCCTTGTCGACTAGTCAGAGGTTGTAGTTGACTAGTGCAGGAAAAATACATGCCCTAGTCGACTAGTCAGAGGTTATAGTCGATTGGAAGCTTTATTCTTTCTTTTTGCCGACATCCCAACTTTCACAAGTCATAATTCCTTGCTCCGAACTCTAAATTGGACAAACTTGGTATCAATTTCAAGATAAAAGAGAGATCTTCAAGTTTTATGAAGGACACAAAAATCAATTTTATCTCTACGGGTATCAAAAATGCAACCAAAGTTACTGCCTACAACCAAAGTTATTGCTTGCACAATGTTTCCCAAAACAGTATACCACTTTGCAAAAATCATAACTTTCCATTCCTTTTGCCAAAAATTCCAAAATTTATATCAATCAAAAGATAAAAACAAATGCTACAACTTTTAGGAACAACATGGAACCAAATTCAATTGCTCAATGGGTCAAAAATTCAATTTAAGATTCTGCCCATACATTTCACCTGAACAGTACTCCAATTTTCTAGAAACCATAACTCCTTACCCAAATGTCCCAGAAATTCATACTTTATATCCATAAAAAGATCAGATTACATACTAAAATTTTCATGAAGGGCTTAGAAGCCAATTCCAATTTTAATTAGGTCAATTTTGCCCATGAATGTGACTTCCCGATAACTAGTAGAATACCTAAATCAGATCCTACCTTTAAAAATTCACATCTCACGATTCTGACATCCAAAATTCACATATTATACCTCATTTTAAAGCTAGTTCATCCCTCTACAACTTTCTATAAGGCCACTTGGGTTAATTAAAATCACAAGAATCCAGAATTTAGCTTCAATATCCAATCACTACAAAACCTATACTTAGAACAATTTCCAGCACCAACCTATTAACATCCAAAAGTCAACAGGTCATAACTCTCAACATACATATCGAAAAATTGCATACTTAGTGGAGAAAGAAAGATAACTAGGAAAGCTTCAACTTTTATTTAGACCAATTTCACAAATTCAACCTCAATCAATCTAGAAAAATTCATCAAAAGTTCAGGTCATCAAGCTCGAATTACTGTTCATACTGTACCTATACTTCACTTCCAAAACAAGATTCAACACTCTTCTAATCAAACTTGGGCAGCACTTCCTTCACAAGAAATGTAGCCAAATGTCTCAATTTTAATTTAAGACAAACCTCACCTCAATTGCTTAACCACTCAACTAGTTACGGCAAAAACATTGAAACATGAACAAGTCACATTTTCCAGATTTTATACCTAAGCCAATTTCTATCATTCCAATTCCAATTCTACACTAATAAGCATCCCAATTAGTCCCTAAATCACTCATACTATAATCAAAACCTCCACTTGAACAATGATCACAAAAATGACAGCAACTCATACTTACTCATTCATCTCTTTTCTACACCATTACCATCATTTATTGCAATCCAAACCCTCTCAAATGACATACATCACATATTATACATACTACATCATTCATCATTTCTCAATCAACCATCATTGAACAGAAATTTTCGGTACCGAAAACCAATCGGTTCGCCACTTGGTGATTTTTCCGGTCCATAAATTTTATCCGAAAAATTCTAGAAAATTTCTAAAATTTCCTAAAAATGAAAAACACACATAAATAACTCAAATTTAATTTTTCAAACACAAATAACACATTTTTCATAATAAATACATATGCCGGGAAATGTCAGGAATGCATATACAATCATGTGCATATACAAAAATTACAATTTATGCATATATGGAGGCCATATTATGCACGAACATACTGAGATACGTTTTCACACTCATATCCCATTCCAAACTACCATTTTACCCTTCCCATCGGTGATGGGATGTTACAATTCTCCCCTCCTAATAAAAATTTCGTCCTCGAAATTCATTTTTAATACTGATAAAGGTAGGGGTACTGTTACCTCCTACACTCAATCGTTTCCTATCAATTCTTTATTTAGCTATCATTCTTCCTCAATTATATCCTTGATGAGTTTCAAAGTACTTAATTCTTTCCTTTCAGTTCCAAAACCACATATTTCGGATGATAACAATACTAATCATAAAATCACTCATAATATCTTAGTCCCATATTTGTCATAGTTTTATATGGATCACTTTATCTCACACTTAGCTTCCCTAAGTACCCTTATATCTCATCTAACTATACCTTAGCATAGGTGATACACTCAGGGACAAGTAGTTCTCATCGGTATTAGTATACTGAATCTTCACATTTTTTTTTCATATAATCACATCTTCGAGGTAATCTACCAAAATCCATTCATTAATCAAAACCACTTTATTCAGATGTATCTCAGATTTGTTCAATCTTTTACTCAGAGTGATCGACTCTTTTTGTCTTCTCACCCGGAAAATGATGATTTTGCCTGTAGTCACTACACACTATATATTAATCTTAATCTTATATACTGAAGCATTCCAGACATATCAGCTTTATACCTGTCTCCAATAGTTTACAAGGAAACTAAACAGATAATTACTCGGTTCGATATTCTTAGCCGCCAATTTCTCTTTTGAGGTACACTTCCTAGGACATTTCTTTATCAGATAGTACACATACTTTATGCGATCAAATTCCTCAAATTCTCAATTTGGGTTTTCCTACTTCCTTTTTGCAAAACTGATATTACTTTTCCATTACTACTACGATTTCCTTTTTTTCCCCATCTTAACACGTCACTATACCCTCTTTATTGCACTAAACTGAGTAACCTAATATTCACATATGTGGTACTAATGTGCTACTCGATGTTGTTGATTGGAACATTAGCTTTATGGGAAATACTCATTCAACGTCTTTCTATACCCCTATTCATTCAACCTCCACAATTTCCTCAACTTTAATGGTCTGTATAGTAGATTTCCCTGCACATATAATGTCTCTAACTATCGAAGTAATCACTACTGTAACAAATTTTACACCATGCATTCAATAGTCAACGCATGAGACTCTAGTTGTCTCAATGCATATGAATCACTTTCTTATGCTTCCAGTCCCAACTATAAAACATCATTGGATAGAAATCTCAAATCCCATATGGCAAATGATATGATTCTCATTGGTGTCTCCATGCTTTCGAACCAAATACTAGTATTCAAACTTTACTTCCCGAGAAAAAATTGTCCCTCAGTACTCAAATCACTTTATATTGCCGCAATAGATCGTATCAACATCTCTAATGGAAACTTCAGAATATATATATACTGCAAAATCTCCAAATCGCTACGGTAACATCAACATGGGAGTTATAAAGTCCTCAAAAATTTGTTGGGAAGTCATCACTGATGCGGCTTACATATTAGATCACAATTAGTCCACATTTCATCTTACTTTTTCTACAGCACATTCAGAATATTGATATCATGTTATTTGAATCACGTTAATCTTCAAGATGGGGTATTATGATCTTCCCAAATTTCGTTGTGCCTACGATTTATCTCTTTAATTTTCATATGAACCTAAATGCACCTCGAATTCATAAATCCACTTACGTAGTTGGATGTGTTACGTCATTCTCAATAGCCTTTCTGACTTTTATGCCTGAGTCTTCACTACGGATATAACTCCAATATTCACTTTTGCCTCACTTTCGTTCATTTCATATTTGGTTCTTCATTAGTCATTATTATTCCAAGTATATATATGTTTTTTTAAACTGAATCAACCGGTTTACTGACCATGCCTCAATGGTTTCTCCTCCACATTATTCATGATTCCAGTTCCCATGCTTTCTTATTAGTTTCCACATTTCATAGGATCTCAAAAAGATTTCCTAGGGTCTCGAGAAGATCAAATCGTATTATAACGAATAAGGTCAAAACACCCTCGATAATAATGTTCCATGAAGTATTAGGTAATGTATACACCATCCACAATCCTTAAATCTTACCTAATTGTATTCACGACAAGTCTCCAGTTAAGAACATTCACTAATACTATGCACATTCCAATTGACTCTAGATAACATTACTATCCCTATTCCTGGCCATGGGTGGGGTTTCCCGTATGATCATCACAAAACCCTATTTTTGTCTAGGCCAATATTATGTCATGCACTTTCTTCCTCATAGAAACACATATCTTACTAGCGATTCTACTCTGATTTCCCCGCATTTACCTCTTCGGGAGCAACATCATTTCATAGTAATTGAACTATCATTGTAAGCGCATTCACTCATCTTTTGATTCAGTATCTCTTCTTTAATCGCGTATATAAATAAATATTCAAACTTAGACGTATTTCTACTTTCTCCGTACTACACACCATTCATCACTTATCATCACTTATCCCCACTTGTCAAAACATTTATATCTTCCCTCTTCTCTCTCTCTCTCTTTTTTTCACATATCCATCTCTATCACATTCAAAGGTAGTTTATCTACCTTGTCAATCCATATACTTTTTCTTATTCCATATTTTATCATCCACAACCAATTCAGACACATAGATACCTGGTCACCCTAAAATTTTGATCTTAATTTCACAGCCATATTTATTTTATGTACATTTTTTTAATCCAATAGTCATTTTGCATCCAAGTCGAACCTTTCATGATCATAATTTCCCATAACCGAACTGGTACATTTTATTCTCATCCTTTTCACATATATTCCTATTCCTCTTATTCTCAAACTAAATTGATATGTACATTTCCGAAATGCCTCGGTATGTCTTATGTGTTCAAATTCTCAAAACAATCATTTAAACCATGTACCCAATTTAGCCCAGGAGACTTTCATTGTGTCTCCGTGCATATAAAATCACAATAAATCATATCTTGGTCTTCGGTGTAAAACTTCCTCACATCCAACATAATCTCCAAATTTAACTGGCATAAGTAACATCATTCCTACGGTTTACACATCAAACAATCCACAATAATGGGATATATCCTCACAGTACAATATGAACATCGTACCCCATAATACCTTCACCAATACAATTGTGCTAGATCGTTGTCTGATATATCTACAACCTTCATTTTGACACATTACGATATACCATCACTTTTCTCACTATTTGTATCAATTTCTACACTTAAAACATAATCATGCGACTCAGACTAGGGATCAGTTGCTATCGTCTGCGTTACCAGGACCAGAATGCATGTAACTCAACACAAATTTTAGAATGCCCATGTACAATCGTACTTCTGGGCTCTGATACCACCTAAATGTAACACCCCACTCTTGCATGACCTGAACCCGACATCGACGGTGATATCCGAGTCCATGTCCTGTGAGGGTGGCGTGTTGCATCACTCAGTCAAAACTCAATATCAATTTAAGCTTCATTTGTTTTTTTTAACACACACACACACATATTATAATTTATGCGGAAAACAACTTACCTAAACAATTCAATGGCCTCGAGGGCCCCTTTATTTTAATACAATTTATATTAGTCAGTTGACTTTACAAATTGACCTAATCATTAATACAGAAGTTCAAAAAATAAAAATACACTAATGCAGACGCGAACTGATCCCGACCACTTCTCTATTTCATTAACCAGCAGATGTCATACGCTCGTTGCCTAACGGGGTATTCTTCTGAGTCCTGAAAAATAATTACAAATTTTGGGTGAGTTTTGCGAACTCAGTAAGGAACCATTATTGATGGTTCACTCAATTCATGCAACACATCAATTCACATATCGTAATTTCACATTGTGTCATATTCAATCACAACATTATCACTTAAGCATAGACCACTTATTCATTTCATTCGATCAAACCCACATAATCAAATAGTTTCATATAATACTCAAACATGTCACAATTGCATAAGGCATTTTGTCTTCCATTCAATCAAAGAAGTGCAATACAATACATATGTAATGCGCATGTGACCCTTTTCCAATTTATTACGGTGTTGTGACCAAGCGTCTAAACTGTCACAATATGGGCACATTAATTGGTGAGCTTGAGGCTCTGAACTGTCCCAATATGGGCTCATTAATCATTGAGCCTGAGGCTCTAAATCACTATGGGCTCGAGGCCCAAATACATTGAGCTTTTAGCTCTCGGTAGCTGCTCCGGTCACAACTGTCATTAACTGATCATGCATTCATGTATGAAATGCATATGTCCCAAATTTAACAGTAAATGTATCACAATTATCCACATGTTACAAATAGGCAGTAACTATATCACAACCAATTCCCGTATCACTATTTATCACATCACAATCGAACCCAAATTATTACATTCAAACAATTATATCACAACTATTCACAATATAATCACAATCATGATTTATCACATTGGAAACACGAAGGTCTCAAATTCTCAGACAAATAACACTTCTATGTCAAAATCTCCCAATACATCGGGCACCTTCGGCCCGAAATCAGTCATAAACAAACGCAAAACCCACCATTATTCTCCACAGTATTATAAGTGCAAAATTATAAATAATCAATAATCGAGAAACCATCTAGGTTACTCACCTTTGCTTCCGAAGCTAAAGCCTGGAAGTCTCGGCAACGTCTATGAATTGACGTTCCAAATGCGTCTCTAAAACAGTCCAAATAACCAAACATTACCAAATTGGCAATCAGAAACACTTAATAATACCCATATAGCAATTAACTGTGTACAATGCATGTTTGGGATATTTCCGGCACTATTGCACAATTTCCCGTCACCAAATTTTCCTCAAAAAATTAGAAACCCGTTGACACCGAAATCACTCAATTTGGACCTCTATAGGTCCAATTATGAATAAAACACGGATTAGGAAAATCATCACCCGGACCCCTCACTTCGACCTAACCGATCCATGTCAATTACAACTCTAAAAATTTCCAATTTTACAAATAAATGAAATTCAATGTTTCACGAATCTGATGCCTCGAGAATCAGGTCAATCGGACGTCGGACGGAAAAGTTATAAGCAAAAGAGTGGAGAGAGGTGGGTTTAGGGAAAATGCACATCCTAATCGACTAGTCGAGAGGTCAGAATGACTAGTGCAGGAAAAATACATGTCCTAGTCGACTAGTTAGAGGTTATAGTCAACTTGAAGCTTTATTCTTTCTTTTTGTCAACATCCCAACTTTCACAAATCATAATTCCTTGCTCTGAACTACAAATTAGACAAACTTAGTATCAATTTCAAGATAAAAGAGAGATCTTCAAGCTTTATGAAGGAAATAAAAACCAATTTTATCTCTAAGGGTGTCAAAAATGCAACCAAAGTTACTGCCTACACAATGTTTCCCAAAACAGTATACCATTTTGCAAAAATCATAACTTTCCATTCCTTTTGCCAAAAATTCCAAAATTTATATCAATCAAAAGATAAAAACAAATGCTACAACTTTCAGGAACAACATGGAACCAAATTCAATTGCTCAATGGGTCAAAAATTCAATTAAGGATTCTGCCCATACATTGTACCTGAACAGTAATCCAATTTTCTAGAAACCATAACTCCTTACCCAAATGTCCCAAAAATGCATACTTTATATCCATAAAAAGATCAGATTACATACTAAAATTTTCATGAAGGGCTTAGAAGCCAATTCCAATTCTAATTAGGTCAATTTTGCCCATGAATGTGACTGCCCGATAACTGGTAGAATACCTAAATCAAATCCCACCTTTAAAAATTCATATCTCACGATTCTAACATCCAAAATTCACATATTATACCTCATTTTAAAGCTAGTTCATCCCTCTACAACTTTCCGTAAGGCCACTTGGGCTAATTAAAATCACAAGAATCCAGAATTTAACTTCAATATCCAATCACTACAAAACCTATACTTAGAACAATTTCCAGCACCAACCTATTAACATCCAAAAGTCAACAGGTCATAACTCTCAACATACATATCGAAAAATTGCATACTGGCAACAGTAAGATAACAAGGAAAGCTTCAACTTTCAATTAGACCAATTTCAAAAATTCAACCTCAATCAATCTAGAAAAATTCATCAAAAGTTCAGGTCGTCAAGCTCGAATTACTGTTCATACTACACCTATACTTCACTTCCAAAGCAAGATTCAACACTCTTCTAATCAAAATTGGCAGCACTTCCTTCACAAGAAATGTAGCCAAATGTCTCAATTTTAATTTAAGACAAACCTCACCTCAATTGCTTAACCACACAACTAGTTATGGCAAAAACATTGAAACATGAACAAGTCACATTTTCCAGATTCTATACCTAAGCCAATTTCTATCATTCCAATTCCAATTCTACACTAATAAGCATCCCAATTAGTCCCTAAATCACTCATACTATAATCAAAACCTCCACTTGAACAATGATCACAAAAATGACAGCAACTCATACTTACTCATTCATCTCTTTTCTACACCATTACCATCATTTATTGCAATCCAATCCCTCTCAAATGGCATACATCACATATTATACATACTACATCATTCATCATTTCTCAATTAACCATCATTGAACAGAAATTTTCAGTACCGAAAACGAATCGGTTCGCCACTTGGCGATTTTTTCGGTACGGAAATTTTCTCCGAAAAATTCCAGAAAAATTTCTAAAATTTCCTAAAAATGAAAAACACACATAAATCACTCCAATTCAATTTTTCAAACACAAATAACACATTTTTCACAATAAATACATATGCCGGGAAATGTCAGGAATGCATATACAATCATGTGCATATACAAAAATTACAATTTATGCATATATGGAGGCCATATTATGCACGAACATACCGAGATACGTTTTCACACTCATATCTCATTCCAAATTACTATTTTACCCTTCCCATCGGTGATGAGATGTTACATTGTGCATTTTTAAAATAACATTTTTTGTTCAATATATATATATATATATATATATAATAATAGGAAGAAAATATGTAAGAACTTTCAAAATACAAAACAAAACACCCAAAAATAATCTAGATCCCTTTAATTTATAATACACCTCACCAATAGAACTAATGCAATCAATATTAATATGATAGAACCCAGATCATTATATAAAACATATGTCAATCTATAAAAGAAAACAAAAAATACACAAAATGAAGGATATGAACTATCTTAGTCAAGGACAAAAAGCATTGAGAATTATAAGATACTAATGTCTTTGATCACTACTGAGAAGCTATATAAGATTAATTTTTTAAAGACCTTTCAGCAATAACATTTTAAATGATGGAAGAAAGACTTTCCAATGATTTAAATAGTCGATAATAATCAGGAAATATCTATTACAATAATCTTTTAAGCCTTATATAGGTATGAAACCCTTAAAATATAGTTCTAAAAGGATATAAACACTCAAGATAATAAAATCATACTAAAATAACAAAACATTAAATATAAGTATTAGGATGATAATGCCTTTCTTATACCATAATTGATGTTAGTTTTATTCTAGACAAAACTACATAAACTAAAAATGAGTCGAACATTGTTTATACATTGGATCATAATTTTGATTTTTGTTTTAAAAATACAAAACACAAAACATTGTAAAACACCGATACTAGTTGCGGAGATGACTCTAGTATTAGTTATACATTATTTCTTCAACGCTTTAATAACAATGCAAGATTATAATAGTTATCGTTTAATTACTATAGAAGTACCAAAGCCTCAATCCTTGTACCGAGATCTTGCATTAAGTTGTTAAAGGCTTCTTTGGCTTTCTTTGCCTTACCATATGTCATTAGGCCTCCAACGCCCTACAAGGGATCTCTAGTAAATCTTTATAATTAAGTAGCTAATGCTTAATTCTCATCATTCTCTCCCTCGTCAAAAGGATTTCTCCTTAATGAAAATCTTCCTCTATAAAATCAGTGGGAGAAAAAGCATCCATATAAAAAGTATAATGAACACCACAATCACCTAGGAAGTCAATCTTGTAAGGATTGTTAATCATACATCCCACAATATGAAATTGTTCATTGCCCCTAAGCCATAACTTAGATTTTCATTTTCTTGGAAATTTCTCCTTGTGCAAGGATACCAAATCATAAACCCTAGTTCTAAATATAACTTCCTTCCTCCTTTTTTTAACTCGCTTAATGTATTGTTTAACTTTTTTCTTAATATTTATCCTTTCCTTTTCATAAGTTTCTTTACCAACTTAGGTGAAATCATGGAATAAAAATGAAGAATTGAAGCAATTGAGAGATACACTATTGTGTATATGGCCATGTAAGTGTATCAAAACACATAAAGTCACAATTTTAAGTGTTTTTGGAGATTCATGTTTTGATACATAGTCGTGTATTAGACTGTGTCTCCCAGAAATCCTAAATTTCGTTATATAAGGACATGAATAAAGGCAAACAAAGGAGGCATACTTTTGGAGATGATTCTAGACATTAAGAACATCCAGAAGGGATGATATTGATCTAGGAATATGGAGAATAGAAAGACTTCATAAAATCTTATGTAATACAACATCAAACATGTACCTTGAAAGAATATTCGATACAAGAGAAGAAGTGGAGAAGGAGCTTGAAGGAGAAAATGATACATCATTTAACTCAAAGGTGAGTTCTGAATCCATAATTTTTTTTAGGACTAACCTTCATCTTTACATAGTAGATTGGAGAAATTAAATGAAGAAGAAAAGGGTGATGAGACATTCGAGATATTTTAAGAGTGCATAGAGTTGGTAGAGATTGGAAGTTTGAAGATAGGGAAGACGCTAAAGGTGGATGATCATCAACCTAGATCTTATCCTGAATAACCCCAAATGGAGGTGATATGTGCTTAATTACTGATACATTTAATCCATTACACTTAGTGGTTAATGCCTCAAAACGCTTAAGACACTTACTTTACCTCATGTTTGATTTTAGGTACAATTTGGAAGCACAATAGCTAAAGTGAGACGAAATCATTCTCATTGAGCCATCTTCTCGGGGTTCATACTCTATTGTTTTCATGAAGCAAGAAGAAGAAGATTAAAAGAAGAGGAGACAAGAAAAAAAAATAAAATGAAATGAAGAACAATATTAAAACTCATAGTCATAAATTAATTAAGCATGGTTTTGAGCATTAACTTACGGCCATGCCAAATTGCACATGTAACACCCCACTCCCGAGTGACCCGAACCCGATATCGTTGGTGATATCCGAGTCCGTATCCCGCGAGGGTGGCGTACTACATCAGTCGGTGACAACTCAGTATATCATTTTCTTCTCTCTTGTTTTTTTTTCAATCGTACAATAGCACGCCAAAAACAGTAGACAGTAGAAAAACATTTGCAGTTATTACAATCATTTAACAATATTTTACAGTAACCATAAAGTTCACATACTAATCAGTTTACAAAGGTTGCGGAATACAATCTTGAGTCCATGTTCACAATTAACCATTTTCAGTTATTACAGTCATCCAATAATAATTTACAATCAGTCAATGTATAAAAACAATAAAAACACAATGGGCTCATTATAAAAATAAAACATTGTTGTACAATGATTGCGAAAACTAATTCGATAAGACACTAATGCAGACGCGAACTGATCCCGACCTCTATCCTTCACTTGCCTACAGTAGACCTACTCCCGTGTCAAACGGGGTACTCTTCAAGTCCTGAAAAATAGATTGCAATTGTTAGGACCCAATCTGAAAACCGGATCCCAATCGGAAACCTAGACTAAGACATATCCAAAATCCGGTATAAATTTTTTTCTTTCTTTTTCCTTATATTCATCTTTATTCAAACTTAAGCAAATCAAAATACAATGAATTTCCACTTTTGGAAATTCATTCTCATTTAAAACTCGATACTTGAATCATATTCTTAGATATTCATACAAATCCCAAATCTCATTTTTATACCCATTTTACCAGAATTTCGGCAGCATAACGGCTGCCTTTGACCTAACCTAAAACCTGCAAAGGTTCAAAATACACTTCTAAAATTTCCAATCAAATATACAAACATCAAAATCCACCGGATCCTCCGTCCGGAATCTCAGCACACACAAACGCAAACCTAATTCTAAAACACTTTCATAACTATAATTCAATCTACTAGTCTCATAACTCAATCTCAATTCCAAATTCATACACAATTTCATATACAATTTCACACTCTCATACTTTAATTCATAATCTTCATACCTTCTGAAATACATGCTCGAAATACTTCATAATAAACAATATTAATATCCAAATCTCGATTCACACACAAATACAGACGATACAAAATCGGACCAAACGTCTTCACATTCTTTCATCCGATCTCCTACTCGAAACCTGGAGATAGGGATGAAAGGGGAGGTGAGCTCGGAAGCTCGTGGATAATATATTTATAAATTGAACAGTAAGCGGAAAATTCACTTTCAAGAAGTTTGTCATTTTTAAACATTTCACGGTGAAACCTTTCAAAGCTTATTTTTCAAATCTTTCACTTTTCAAACCATTCATAAAGCATTTCCAAAATCTTTCATTTGCAAATCTTATCTTCTCATTTATAAAAAATCCTCAATTCTTTCTTATTTCAAGGTTAAATTTAAAAACATGAATGCATCATACCAAATCACAAAACACATAAAATCATATATCAAACACATAAAACACATCAAACGGTTTGGGTCGATCCTAACAGAACGTACTGCACATTCGCGCATAGTGGTTCTGTGCAGCCGTGAACGGAGGGGAGTCCTAAATCGGAACTCCTAAGCCACTTACGGGCAACCGGGAGAAGGCTATAAACAAATAGAGACAATGCACTGACTCATGAAAGGGACCTAACGAAACCCACTTAACACATAAATCAAAACTGAAACTTTCGGATTGCCCGAAGGCACTTTTCGAAAACTTACTTTCAAACTTTTTATATCATAACATCAAAGAGTGTCAATACTTGACACATTCTCATAACACATGAAAATCATATAACAATTCTAAAACAATTCAAATCATCAATTTAATCACACATCGCAATCAATCAAAATTCATAACAGTGAATGCAATAATTCTTTTAAGTCATAATTCAAACTTATTCAAAATCTACAAAGCACGTTTCTCAAATTATTCAAATAATTCGAAAACCCTGAATTTCATAAACCTTGCATTTTCTAAAAATCATTTCCACAATAAGGAATTTAATCCTTCGAAATCATAATTTTTCAAACATTTATATAAAAATTAATTTATCAAAAATTCGCTTCTTAAAATAACCTAAGCCATACATATCAAAATTCAACATCATAAAAATCATAATCTTCAAAATTAACTATAGGAAACCCAAATTCATCACTTTTCCAAGCTTTCTAAAACCAGAATTTCTAAAATCGCCAAATTGAAAATGTTACCTAAACCAATTCACTCAAATTCAATCTCATTAATAACTAAATTTGCAAAATTGATGTCATAATTCATCAATTCATGCTAATTTCAAGATATTTAAATCACCAAATTCAAAAATCCCCAAATCTCAAAATTGGCCTAAACCAATTTATCTAAATTCAATAGCATAAATCTCAATTTCTTCAAAATTGATTTCATATTTCACCAATCCATAATATTTTCCATGATTCTACACTAATAAATTCCAAAAACCCCAAATTATGAAATTTGGGCATAATCCCTAATTAATCAATCATCCAAAATTAAACTTCTTCTTAGCATAATTACTTAAATTAAACATAGGAAACTCAATCCCATAGCATCCTTAACCTATTTAAACCAAGAACTTATCAAAAGATTCAAAATCACAAAACTTCTCTCTTACCTTTTTCCTCTCCATTTTCGGATTTACGCAAAGCCCATGGGAAGCTTTTCTTCTTTTCTATCTTCTCCCTTTAAAAACAACTTAAAATCACCTTGAAAACTCCCAAAAATTCGAAAATCCTAAGCTAGTTTCCTCTTCTCTCTTCTTTCTCCATCTGAAAGGTTCTTCTCTCCATTCTCTTCTTATTTTCTTTCTTTTCTTCTAGAATTATCGTGCTTCTTCCTCTTCCAATGACAGCCACCTCTTTTGTCTTATTGACAAGTCATTAAATAAGGCTAAAATGACCCTTTTCTCCCTCTCTTTAAGAGAACTACCTAAAATGCCCCTATACTTTCCTTTAAGTTATTCTCACTTGCGGGTTTGATTCGCACTATCAATTTGAAGGAATTTGTCAAAACTTCCTTCTAGAAAAATATTCCTCTATGTCTTAATTTCGTAATGCCACAAGAATCATCCAATTCGGAGCATTATGCCAAAATTTATGCGCAAAACATTTCGGGTTGTTCATATTCTAACACATTTTCTAGGTACGATTCTTTCCATCCAGAAATTAACATTCTTAATCCCAAAATTGACATTCGATGTCTTCATAAAAATTGTAGCCTTATTTCTCTAGTTTAAGTCAAAATAAGAAGCACCTCATTTCGATTCCCAAATCAATAGTTATGCTCAAAATACTCTTAGGTGTTCCTAACGCAAAAACTTCACACTAATCCTAACTTCCATTTATAAATTAAAACTATTAAGGGCAAAATTGAAATTTACTTTCTTCATATGACTTGTAGCCCCATATCTTAATTTTATTTCGCCTCAAGAATCAATTCAATCGGATCTCTACAGGTCCCAAATTTCTCAAAATACTATATTAGGAAAATTTCCTGACTCACTTTGATTAAATTAATCACCCTTAATTTAATCTCAAAAATTCATAATATTCCATGAGGATAAAGATAATTGTTTTAAGAATCCAATCTTCAAGAATCAACTCAATCGGATGTCGGACGGAAAAGATATAAATAAAATAGTGAACAAAGGTCGGATTGGAGGGAAAAACAAGCAAGAAAATCAAAACGGCGTCGCATGGAGGAGTTCGAAAATGGCGCCGTGCGGAGTCGAAACGCATGCGTACTGAAGGGACGAAGGGCAAAATGACGTCGCGTGAAGAAACAGAAATGACGTCAGATCATAAAACGCCCAGCAGCGTTATGCGAGCAGCGCGCGCCCTCAGGGGACCACTCTCAGGCGGCCGCCGCTCTGGCGAGGCCTCGCCATGAGGCGCTCGCAGGGTGAGTCGCTCGCCTTCGCGAAGGCTCGACTCGCCCTCGCGAGGGAGCACCTGAACCAAATTAATTTTTTTTTAATAAAACTGAATATTTTCAAAAATCATATCTCTTGATCCCGAACTCCAAATTTAACAAATTTGGTCTCTATGGAAAGCTTAAAGGAAGCTCTACAACTTCCATGAATGACATAAAAATCAATTTGACCTCTAAGGAGATAAATATTCCAATCAAAAGTTCTATCCTCTAATAATCATACTAAAACATAGCTGATTATTCCTTAATTGAATTATGTCAAAATAAAGATCAAATCAAAATCGTCAACTTTCATAAAGAACTTATAGGCTAAAACAACCTCTAACTAAGTAAATTTCTCAGTCAAAGTTTCAGTCATAATTAAAGTCAAAAGTCAACCCTATCACACATAAACTTTGACTGATCATAACTTCTACTCCCGATATCGAAAAATTGCAAACTTTATGGCTACAGAATGTTCTTAACATAATCTACAAGTTTCATATAGGACATTTTCTCAAATTTTGCCTCAATCAAAAGTCAACTTTCAAAGGCCAAAAAGTCAAACTTTTCACCATTTTTCATCTTCTCACACTTTCTCTCTTTATTTCTTTATTTTCAACTTAATTTCAATCAACTCATCCACTTTTGAATATTTCTTATTTTCATTCAAAAATCGAGGTTCAACATTTCTCCCCCTCTTAAAAAAATTTCGTCCTCGAAATTCATACTTGATTAGACACCAAGTAACTTTTTCTCTTACTTTTTGACACTGGTCACACACTTTCTAACTGATTTCTTGTCATACTTATCTTTCACTTATTCAATATCATAGCAAAACACTGTTTCATTTTATCTTATCTCTAAACATTCATTCTTACATCTCACAAAAGTATAATCAATTTAATTTCATCCAAATGCTATCATTCAATTCAAATCTTAATTTTTCATTATCACAAACCTAAAATTCATCAAAGTTCTTAACCCTCATCAATCACTTAATTAGGTCTTCACATAATTCATAAAAATCCATCTCCATGCTCATCTTTCACTCACAAATGGATATACAAAATCAAATCATCCTAATTCCTCATGAACTTCAAATCTCAATTTCTTACACAATTTCCTAAAATCGCTTAACATTCTTATCATCTTCATCTATCAAGCACTTTGGTATGCACTTTATCTTTATCACAATCTCACAAATTCAATCTTATGCTTGAACATTCTTATACAAATCAGTTAGACACAAACGCCCCAGTACGATCATAATACTGGGCTCTGATACCATAACTGTTGGGACCCAATCCGAAAATCGGATCCCATTCGAAAAATAGGAATGGATACGAAGACCGAGGCGAATTCAAATTGGATAAATTGAATTTGATAACGACAAACAAAGCGAAGGCAAAAACACAGAGCGAAACAACAAGCAGAACCGAAAGCAAATCGGATATCAAAGCGAAAATATATCGAATCGGATATACGAAAGCGGAGCAAGCACTTAACAAAGCGGATCCGAATCGAACAAATCGAAATAAAGGAGACACGAACAAAATCAAAATACCAAACAGATGCGAAGCAAAGGGCGGAACCGACATCCGAACACATACACCGAATCGCGTTGGAAACCTAGACTAAGACATATCTGAAATCCGATATAATTTTTTTTTCTTTCTTTTTCCTTACATTCATCTTTATTCAAACTTAAGCAAATCAAAATACAATGAATTTCCACTTTTGGAAATTCATTCTCATTCAAAACTCGATACTTGAATCATATTCTTATATATTCATACAAATCCCAAATCTCATTTTTATACCCATTTTACGAATTTCTAAGAAGATAACGATCGCTTTGACCTAACCCAAAACCTGCAAAGGTTCAAAATACACTTCCAAAATTCCCAATTAAATATACAAACATCAAAATCCACCGGACCCTCCGTCCGGAATCTCAGCACACACAAACGCAAACCTAATTCTAAAACACTTTCATAACTATAATTCAATCTACTAGTCTCATAACTCAATCTCAATTCCAAATTCATACACAATTTCATATACAATTTCACACTCTCATACTTTAATTCATAATCTTCATACCTTCTGAAATACATGCTCGAAATACTTCATAATAAACAATATTAATATCCAAATCTCGATTCACACACAAATACAGAAGATACAAAATCGAACCAAACGTCTTCACATTCTTTCATCTGATCTCCTGCTCGAAACCTGGAAATGGGGATGAAAGGGGGGGTGAGCTCGAAAGCTCGTGGATAATTTTTTTATAAATTAAACAGTAAGCGGAAAACTCACTTTCAAGAAGTTTGTCATTTTTAAACATTTCACGGTGAAACCTTTCAAAGCTTATTTTCAAATCTTTCACTTTTCAAACCATTCATAAAACATTTCCAAAATCTTTCATTTGCAAATCTTATCTTCTCATTTCTCAAAAATCCTCAATTCTTTCTTATTTCAAGGTTAAATTTAAAAACATGAATGCATCATACCAAATCACAAAACACATAAAATCATATATCAAACACATAAAACACATCAAACGGTTTGGGTCGGTCCTAACAGAACGTACTGCACATTCGCGCATAGCGGTTCTGTGCAGCCGTGAACGGAGGGGAGTCCGAAATCGAAATTTCTAAGCCACTTGCGGGCAACCAAGAGAAGGCTATAAACAAATAGAGACAGTGCACTGACTCACGAAACGGACCTAACCAAACCTACTTAACATATAATTCAAAACTGAAACTTTCGGATTGCCCGAAGGCACTTTTCGAAAACATACTTTCAAACTTTTTATATCATAACATCAAATAGTGTCAATACTTGACACATTCTCATAACACATGAAAATCATATAACAATTCTAATGCAATTCAAATCATCAATTTAATCACACATCGCAATCAATCAAAATTCATAACAATGAATGCAATAATTCTTTTGAGTCATAATTCAAACTTATTCAAAATCTACAAAGCACATTTCTCAAATTATTCAAATAATTCGAAAACCCTGAATTTCATAAACCTTTCATTTTCTAAAAATCATTTCCACAATAAGGAATTTAATCCTTCGAAATCATAATTTTTCAAACATTTATATAAACATTAATTTATCAAAAAATCGCTTCTTAAATTTTCAATTTCATATGCTTAGCTTAAAATTCAACAAATAAATATACTACCCACCTCGAATTATTGCTAAAAACTTGTTCCATGCTCCAAATTGTCCACTTCTTCTTTCTTCCTTCCAATTTAAAATAACCTAAGCCATACATGTCAAAATTCAACATCATAAAAATCATAATCTTCAAAATTAACTATAGGAAACCCAAATTCATCACTTTTCCAAGCTTTCTAAAACCAGAATTTCTAAAATCCCCAAATTGAAAATGTTACCTAAACCAATTCACTCAAATTCAATCTCATTAATAACTAAATTTTCAAAATTGATGTCATAATTCATCAATTCATGCTAATTTCAAGATATTTAAATCACCAATTTCAAAAATCCCCAAATCTCAAAATTGGCCTAAACCAATTTATCTAAATTCAATAGCATAAATCACAATTTCTTCAAAATTGATTTCATATTTCACCAATCCATAATATTTTCTATGATTTTACACTAAGAATTTCCAAAAACCCCAAATTATGAAATTTGGGCATAATCCCTAATTAATCAATCATCCAAAATTAAACTTCTTCTTAGCATAATCACTTAAATTAAACATAGGAAACTCAATCCCATAGCATCCTTAACCTATTTAAACCAAGAACTTATCAAAAGATTCAAAATCACAAAACTTCTCTCTTACATTTTTCCTCTCCATTTTCGGATTTATGCAAAGCCCATGGGAAGCTTTTCTTCTTTTCCATCTTCTCCCTTTAGAAACAACTTAAAATCACCTTGAAAACTCCCAAAAATTTGAAAATCCTAAGCTAGTTTCCTCTTCTCTCTTCATTCTCCATCCGAAAGCTTCTTCTCTCCATTCTCCTCTTATTTTCTTTCTTTTCTTCTAGAATTATCGTGCTTCTTCCTATTCCAATGACAGCGACCTCTTTTGTCTTATTGACATGTCATTAAATAAGGGTAAAATGACCCTTTTGTCCCTCTCTTTAAGAGAACTACCCAAAATGCCCCTATACTTTCCTTTAAGTTATTCTCACTTGCAGGTTTGATTCGCACTATCAATTTGAAGGAATTTGTCAAAACTTCCTTCTAGAAAAATATTCCTCTATGTCTTAATTTCGTAATTCCACAAGAATCATCCAATTCGGAGCACTATGCCAAAAGTTATGCACAAAACATTCCGGGTTGTTCATATTCTAACGCATTTTCCATGTATGATTGTTTCCATCCAGAAATTAACATTCTTAATCCCAAAATTGACATTCAATGTCTTCATAAAAATTGTAGCCTTGTTTGTCTAGTTTAATTCAAAACAAGAAGCACCTCATTTCGATTCCCAGATCAAAAGTTATGCTCAAAATACTCTCAGGTGTTCCTAACCCAAAAACTGCACACTAATCCGAACTTCCATTTATAAATTAAAACTCTTAGGTGCAAAATTGAAATTTACTTTCTTCATATGACTTGTAGCCCCATGTCTTAATTTTATTTCACCTCAAGAATCAATCGGATCTTTACAAGTCCCAAATTTCTCAAAATATTGAACTATATTCGGAAAATTTCCTGACTCACTTTGATTAAATTAATCACCCTTAATTTAATCTCAAAAATTCATAATATTCCATGAGGATGAAGATAATTGTCTTAGAAATCCAATGCTTCAAGAATCAACTCAATCGGATGTCGGACGGAAAAGATATAAGCAAAATAGTGAACAAAGGTCGAATTGGAGGGAGAAACAAGCAAGAAAATCAAAACGGCGTCACATGGAGGAGTTCCAAAAAGGCGCCGTGCGGAGTCGAAACGCGTGCGTACTAAAGGGACGACGTCGCGTGAAGAAACTCGCGGGGCACTCGCAGGGCTAGCCGCTCGCCCTCGCGAGGGCGCTCGCAGGAGCGCCTGAACCAAATTAATTTTAATTTTTTTAATAAAACTGAATATTTTCAAAAATCATATCTCTTGATCCCAAACTCCAAATTTAACAAACTTGGTCTCTATGGAAAGCTTAAAGGAAGCTCTATAACTTCCATGAATGACATAAAAATCAATTTGACCTCTAAGGAGGTAAATATTCTAATCAAAAGTTCTATCGTCTAATAATCATACTAAAACATAGCTGATTATTCCTTAATTGAATTATATCAAAATAAAGATCAAATCAAAATCGTCAACTTTCATAAAGAACTTATAGGCTAAAACAACCTCTAACTAAGTAAATTGCTCAGTCAAAGTTTCAATCATAATTAAAGTCAAAAGTTAACCCTATCACATATAAACTTTGACTGATCATAACTTCCACTCCTGATATCGAAAAATTGCAAACTTTATGGCTACAGAAAGCTCTTAACATAATCTACAAGTTTCATATAGGTCATTTTCTCAAATTTTGCCTCAATCAAAAGTCAACTTTGAAAGGCCAAAAAGTCAAACTTTTCACCATTTTTTGTCTTCTCACACTTTCTCTCTTTATTTCTTGATTTTCAACTTAATTTCAATCAACTCATCCACTTTTGAATATTTCTTATTTTCACTCAAAAATCGAGGTTCAACAGCAATTTTGGATGAGTTTGCGAACTCAATGAGGAACCATCATCGATGATTCTCCCAATTCATGCATCACATAATCAATTCACAGTAATAAGGCAGTTGCAGTAATACTACGGTCTACAGTCACAGTAATATACAATCACAATACAGTAAAACCCATTTCGGGTATTCAGCCAAGTGATGATGCAATGCACATGTGACTCTTTTTCCAGTTTAATTACGGTCTTTTTACATCAACGCGTAAAAATGATTGATGATCGATAGATGCGTCTGGGGAGAATTATCTCCCTTCGAGCTCTAGGCTCGTTTCAGTATCAGTGGCGACTCGGTTCACAATTTTCCTTTATCAGTTTATGCATCTGTGTATGAATGCACATGCCCAGTTACAACATCCCCATAAACAGTTAATCATTCAGAGTCAAGCATAGTCAATTAACAGTCAGTATGCACAAGTAACAGTCCATAATTCACAACAATGAACAGTTCATAATTGACAATGAATCACAGTCAATCACAGTAATGGCAGACAGGTCACACAATGTACGCATTCCTGGTCCCGCCATTATCCCCATATTTGACAAGTAATAATTGAGAAACCCATATAGGTTACTCACCTATCACTTCCGAGCTAATGCCGGGAAGTCTCTGCTACGTTGGTCGATCGACGCTCCAGTTGTGCCTCTATAAAAATCAGAGAACAAAACGATCACTAATGATCCAATCCGAATTCGTTAATGATACACATGTAGGTGTATAACGCATTTTCATGAATTCCCGGGCCTAATTCTATTTTTTACCTTCAGAAAAATCCGTTTAAAAATTAGAAATCCAATGACGCTGACGGCGCTCAATTTGGACCTCTATAGATCCCCAATTAAATAAAAAAGTGGTTAAGGACTCCGTTACACAGACCCACGTCAATTTTCCGTCCAAAAGCATTCTCATTCTCTCAGAAAATGAAATTAAATATTCTATGAATCCAATGCCTCAAGAATCAGGTCAATCGGATGTCGGACGGAAAAGTTATTCACGAAAGAAACCAAAAATTCAAATAAAACAATTAATATATATATATATATATTGTCCATATTTCCTTCTCTTTTTCCTGTTTTCCAACCGAAATTCAATCTATCATATCTCTTTCTACACATTTCAGAAAATTACAAAATATATCTTGTTGGAAAGATCATGAAAAACTCTACAAGTTTCATGAAGACCCCAAGAAGCAATTTTACCCCGAAGGGTATCAAAAATCCAATTGAAACTTCTGCCCATGCACTACCTCTTAAAACAGAACAGTATTTGTAAATTCAGTAACTTTCATTATCTTCAGTCAAAAATTGCACCATAAATATGCTCAGAAAGATCACAATGTGATATACAACTTTCATGAACAATATGAAGTAAAATTCAATGGTTAACTAGGTCAAACAATTCAGTGAATGCTGCTGCACCTACAAGTACTCAATCTGGACAATAATGTTCTAAACAGTATATCTCCTTGCACAAATGTCAAATAAATGCACACTTTATACCTATGGAAAGATAAAACACAATGATACACTTCTCATGAAGGGCTTCAAAGCCAATTCCATCTCTAACAAGCTTAAAACATTCATGCAACTTACTGATCAGGCAGCAGTCAATAACCTCATGTAGGTACAGATTTTGAAAATTCATTACTCCCACATATAATCTCCAAAAATTACATGCTATATACCATTTTCAAGATAATTGCTTCGTCTACAACTCTTCACAAGATCACTCAAGCCAATTCAATTCACAGAAATTGCTGAAATGGCTTCTAATCAGAATGTGCACCAAATTCACTCTTAGTCTAGTTTTCACCAAATGACACAAAATCAGTCCATAGTCAACAGTCCATATCTCCCAATATACAGATCTAAAAATTGAAAAATCAGTGGGAATGAAAAGCTCATTTAATAGGCTTCAACTTTCGTTTATACCATTTTCTCTAATTCCTTCTCAATTAATTTAGAAAAATCATCAAAACTCCTAGGTCAACAATCCGGATACTGTTCACATAAGTCCCAGAAGTAACTTTCCAAGCCAAATTTCAACCCCTTAAGGCTAACATTAGACAATACCTATTTCACACAAAAATGTAGCCAAAAAACAAAAGTTTATTTTGGCACAAACCTTGCCTCATTTGGATAACCACACAATGAGTTATGCTCAAAACAATGTAATAGGTCAAAACCAAAATTTCCAGCTTTGGTACTAAACTTAGAGTCTAACACTTCCAATGCCACTAACACATCACTAAGCATCCCAATGGACAAGAAATCAGTCCCTAGGTCATGCATAAATTCACTAGGAATAACTACCTCAATTTGGCAGCACCATACACAATCATGTTCTTATCAATTTCTTTTAAGGATTAGTCATCTAATCACTTCAAACTATGAAAGTCAAACACTAATCATCTCCAACTTATGATTTCTTACACACCAACATACCCAACAATTCAAGCCATATGTATCATGAAATTAAGGCATCATTCATCTCATTTAATGAACAATCACTTCTAATCCATGCAACTACCCATGAATTCATGCATTAAACATAATCAAAGCTTAAACCTCATCTTACCTAAAGCTTCCATCTCCACCTCTTCAAGCCTTTCATTAAACAACCAATCACAACTTACTCACTTTCCATCCCATGCACGGTTTTTCATCAAGGTAAGAAGGTGGAAGGAAGTCACCTATGGTTGGAAGAAAATAGTAACAAAATCGGTGGAGACCAAAGGAGAATAAGGAGGTTTCGGTTGGCTAAAGAGAAATGAATAAAATTCATCTTTCATGCTTTTATTTTGGAAGAGTCGTGTATGACCAAAACAAGCCAAAGACCATCTTTTCCTTCTTTCAAATGGAACAACCGAGAATGTGTAGGACACTCATGCATTAAATGAAATAAACACTTGGCAATTGGTGGAGAAATGAAGAAAAGTCAAAGAACCAATCAAATTGTTGAAAAAAAAATAAAACAAAGACCAAGCAAATTTCACTCCAATTCAGTTCCCACTAGGTTTAAGGGCCCACTTGTGGGTCCCACCACAATATTCAATAGTTTAGTACCAAATAACAGTAGAAAATCAACCGATTCGTCACATGGCGATTTTTTTTTCCGGTCCGGGAATTTTCTTCGGAAAATTTCAGAAAAATTCTTAAAAATCCCTTAAAATATAAAACACTCAATGACGCACTCAGAATAATTTTTCAAACCCAATAACCACGTTAATCACAATAAAATTGCAGTAGGCACATCTACTGGGAATGTCATGTATGTATGTACCGAAATTTGCATGTGCACAATTTCACTGTTTACTAATACTAGTATGCATGAACAATACTAAATAATCCCTATCAATCTCATCCTATGACAATTTACTATTTTACCATTCCTGTCAGGGGTGGGATGTTACAACTCCCCCCTCCTTATAAAAATTTCGTCCTCGAAATTCTCAGCCAACGGTTCACTATGACAGTTATCAAATGTCGCTACATGTCCCATACACTTTTCCACTCAATGATTCATTTTCTGAAAGGTCACAGTAACCACACTCAGTCAGTTGTTCAATCACTTATTTGGCTAACTCATTATCACTCATCACAGTAGACGGATTCAACAAGGCTGTCAGTTGGCGATCTCACTCTCTTAACTATCTTACTTGCCATTTTCAGAGTAGCCACTACCTTTAGTTCTGATGCTATGAGTCAGTTCATTATTGCCGAACCTGTTCACTCATCACGTTTTATCAATCCAATACCTTTTTTCTCACTATACCACCCAATACCTTTTTCTCACTATACCATCCAATACCTTTTTCTCAATGTATAGACTTATTCCAATAACTTCATTAATACCTTTTTTTGCCAATTCTGGGTATACTTTGTCACTATGATACTTCCAATAAAATAGGTTCTCTCATCTGCGACACTTCCCTTTTCTTTGGTACCGACACAGTGACACTTATCTCTATTTTTCACTATAACCGGTGGTAATCCACTTAACGCATTTACCCCTCATATTACATTGACTCTTAGTCCATATTCAGTTTTCTTTTGACATGTCACTATTCTATATGTATTTAATTCTTTTTCATTAGTCTGATTCTGATCCACTCCAACTATCCCATGCAGTTTTCCTAAGCCCTTTCCTTTGTTTTACTCATCACAAGCATCTCGACTCATTGTTGGTCTTTGCAGCTTGTTAGGCATTTTTTTTGTGTAATACAAGCGTGTACAATTCCATCTTGTGCTCACCATTAGTTCTATAATCATTCATTCAAAACTACATCATGAGGTTATAATCCTCTATAGTCCAAATACTTAAGCACTTTTCCTATTGAACATTCAAACCTCTACGCACTTGAATCTATAACCACTTCGTTCTATACCCATAGTTATTCAATTTCACTTTCGCATATACTTACTAGAATGTCTAGCTTCAACTGTTCACTTTCTTGTTCTAGCACTTTTTGTCAGGTACACATACTTCTTCTTTGAAGCATGCAATATTGTTTTTCCGATTTCACTCGCATATTCAGACTCCTTATAGGACTCACCAATTTAACTCCTGCACTCTTAACCTTTCTTACCTTTATCCAGTATCTCAATTTTCCAGAAACACTTCACAATTACCCATAATCTACTTGACATTCTTTGGAAATCCCAATATCTGTAATTGGTCTGTTCATTGCAACATTATCTATTCACTATTTGAATTTAGTAGGCAGAATTGTCTGTTCATTTCAGAATTAGCGGTATAGTAGTCATTTATGCCTGTCTTTTTCCTCGAATTAACACAATGTATCCTTATAGGAATCTAAAGTCTCCAAGGCTTTAAACAATTGCGATCATAACACCAATACCATTTATCAAAGTCGAGTCAGTTTATCTAATACCGTTTTAACATATTTTCTCATTTCATCACACACTGCCCACTCTTCAAGGGTATGCTTATCAGCAATCTCAAATTCCTCCATTATTTATATAGTTCTTTTTACTTTTCACTGTTCAACACTTTCAAACACATTTCGTCTATAATCATAGTCACTTCCATTTGCTTACCTCGCATAATTCCCTATTAGGGTCTTGTTAACTTTACCATACATCATTCAACTTTTTCATTGAGTCCACAATTAGTGTATTTACAATCCCTTTATGAAGGGAACACTACATCACGTCATTGTCAGTTTCCCTTTAGGACTTCTTGTCTCTACTCATTTTCTCTTTTCAATTGATTTCCTGCCATTCACATCGACATATGCTAATACCTAGTCATCCGTACTTGGACTTCCATCAATTCTTCATGTTGTCATAGACCCTCCTCAAATTAATATTCCACTCATGTCGTTGGATACGTTACATTTCCGTACTCATAATGTAGATAACGTCAATCGTATATTTCACTTGTTTTCAATTTGTTTCTGTCATGACCATAAATCTTGCTACCATCATTATACTGTTCACGAAATTCTTATCAGTCAACGAGTTTCCCTAATTGCTGGTCAATCCTTCTCAACTATACACACTATCTCAATCACAATTTTATGCCATAACTTTCCAGAACATTCCTTGTATTTTTTTTTTCATTTCCTCTCATACAGATACGCTCAGTCCTCTTATGTCTTACTGTAACCCATTCTTAACCTTACATTATAGGATCAAAGTCACTGATCATTTTCTCTATTATTTCCATGCATATTTCACATATGTTTCATTAATCATGATCAACTTACTTACTATCCAATATATTTCGCTTACGTTTCATTACACATATTTTTATTCCCATATCATTCATGTGTCAGCTTGACCTTTTAAGGTAATATCCACTTGGCTTATACAATGTCATCTCATTATTGCTACGTATCTCTTTATTTTCCTCAAACAATATATGATAGGGTATTCACAGTCCCCCAAAATACAACAAAATCATTGATACAACTCCACTGTATCTCTGTCTATTTACCCATCCATTTACCATTTCTGTATCCAAATACATCTTTTCAACCAATCCAGAATTTCCCGATACACAATCAGTAAAACTTGTCAGTCTGTCTTTTTCTCTTACGATTTTATTATACTGATTTCCAAACTCTTAGCACAATATTCGCATAACCATTTCAGTCTCATGCTTATGCGTTCAAGATCATTCCCATTTCACGAGTTCATTTTAGTTTATCTGTACACTTTTATCTCACCATGTCTACTTTTTCTTACCCTACTAGGCACTCTTTTAGTTCTAGGTAGACCATTACGGTACAATATTGATCTTATTACAATCTCACTATCATCATCTATCTCTGATATCTACAGATATCGAACACAAATGCAGTGAAACAATATCTGCCTGATCGGACCATTTACGTTTTACTTAGTTCCAATATCTGCCTGATCGGACCATCTACGTTTTACTCAGGGCAGCAGTCAATAACCTCATGCAGGTACAGATTTTGAAAATTCATTACTCCCACATATAATCTCCAACAATTACATGCTATATACCATTTTCAATGTAATTGCTTCCTATACAACTCTTCAGAAGATCACTCAAGCCAATTCAATTCACAGAAATTGCTAAAATTGCTTCTAATCAGAATGTGCACCAAATTCACTCTTAGTCTAGTTTTCACCAAATGACACAAAATCAGTCCATAGTCAACAGTCCATATCTCCCAATATATAGATCGAAAAATTGAAAAATCAGTGGGAATGAAAAGATCATTTAATATGCTTCAACTTTCGTTTAGACCATTTTCTCTAATTCCTTCTCAATTAATTTAGAAAAATCATCAAAACTCCTAGGTCAACAATCCGGATACTGTTCACATAAGTCCCAGCAGTAACTTTCCAAGCCAAATTTCAACCCATTAAGGCTAAAATTATACAATACCTATTTCACACAAAACTGTAGCCAACAAACCGAAGTTTATTTTGGCACAAACCTTGTCTCATTTGGATAACCACACAATGAGTTATGCTCAAAACAATGTAATCGGTCAAAACCAAAATTTCCAGCTTTGGTACTAAACTTAGAGTCTAACACTTCCAATGCCACTAACACATCACTAAGCATCCAAATGGACAAGAAATCAGTCCCTAGGTCATGCATACATTCACTAGGAATAACTACCTCAATTTGGCAGCACCATACACAATCATGTTCTTATCAATTTCTTTTAAGGATTAGTCATCTAATCACTTCAAACTATGAAAGTCAAACACTAATCATCTCCACCTTATGATTTCTTACACACCAACATACCCAACAATTCAAGCCATATGTGTCATGAAATTAAGGCATCATTCATCTCATTTAATGAACAATCACTTCTAATCCATGCAACTACCCATGAATTCATGCATTAAACTTAATCAAAGCTTAAACCTCATCTTACCTAAAGCTTCCATCTCCACCTCTTCAAGCCTTTCATTAAACAACGAATTTCCATCCCATGCACGGTTTTTCATCAAGGTAAGAAGGTGGAAGGAAGTCACCTAAGGTTGGAAGAAAATAGCAACAAAATCGGTGGAGACCAAAGGAGAATAAGGAGGTTTCGGTTGGCTAAAGAGAAATGAATAAAATTCATCTTTCATGCTTTTATTTTGGAAGAGTCGTATATGACCAAAACAAGCCAAAGGCCATCTTTTCCTTCTTTCAAATGGAACAACCGAGAATGTGTAGGACACTCATGCATTAAATGAAATAAACACTTGGCAATTGGTGGAGAAATGAAGAAAAGTCAAAGAACCAATCAAATTGTTTAAAAAAATAAAAGAAATACCAAGCAAATTTCACTCCAATTCGGTTCCCACTAGGTTTAAGGGCCCACTTTTGGGTCCTACCACAATATTCAATAGTTTAGTACCAAATAACAGTAGAAAATCAACCGATTCGTCACATGGCGATTTTTTTTTCGGTCCGGGAATTTTCTCCGAAAAATTCCAAAAAAATTTCTAAAAATCCCTTAAAATATAAAACACTCAATGACGTACTCAGAATAATTTTTCAAACCCAATAACCACGTTAATCACAATAAAATTGCAGTAGGCACATCTACCGGGAATGTCATGTATGCATGTACCGAAATTTGCATGTGCACAATTTCACTGTTTACTAATACTAGTATGCATGAATAATACTAATTAATCCCTATCAATCTCATCCTATGACAATTTACTATTTTACCCTTCCTGTCAAGGGTGGGATGTTACAGCACAACTACGATGCATGGGTGTGAGAGTGGTCTCACGCCCATGCTCACGACTGTGTAATGTTTTTTATGGACGTGAGACCACTCTCACACCCATGCACGGGTGTCTCATAGATGTGAGACACCACTCACACCCGTAAGACTCTTCTTATAGCTGTGAGAGGCCATACATGCTTGTTAAGTTTAGGCCACTTGTCCATTTTAACCTTGGTTTTACTATGAAAGGAATACATTGTGATGGTTGCAAGGTATAATGTAGAAAAGAAGACAGATGCCATTCTACACCATTTTTTGTTCGGCTTTCAATAAGAATGGAGGCTACGGAAGCTGATTCTTGGAGATTGATAGGGAAGATGGAAGGATAACATCCCGACACTAGTTTAGAGGTGAAGACACCTAGGATGCATAGTTAAGCTTATCTTATCTTTGTTTAATGTTGGATCTCTCTCTCAGAATTATTTACATTATCCTTTCTTTAATTGATTTGGATATTTATGTATGGATAATCGTATTCTCGTTATCGTTAGATTGTTTATATTATAAACCCATTGTTAAAATCATTAATATAATCCGTAATTATTTTAATTGGATGCGTATGTAGCAACTAATGGTTTTTAATCATTAAGGATAATATAGCCTAGGTTAAATAACTCAATCTTGTTTGGTTATTACTTAGATTGGTCTGTTTTTCAGTTCATAGTGCCCAATTAAATCTAGAGATCGTATCCTAGGTTATTTGGTGGTTAGGTTTAATTAACGAGCATCTCTTAATTAAACACAATTTAAGAGAAAATCATGATTAGCATAATGTATTGTTAGTCCAAGATCAATAGTGCTAGGAGAGTTGTGAAAGCATTATAACAAAGAAAGATTTTTAGTCACGTGTAGGTTAAGATTGATTTGAGAATTGGGTTTCACATACATTCATCAATTTTATCATTTTTGATTGTTTGCTATAATTTGTTTAATTTTACGTTATTTTCTCAATCGAATCAATGCCAAAACCTCCCTTTTATTTCCTTTGCATCAATTATTTTTATTACAAGAATTAAGTAAACATTCCTTATGATCCTAGCTCACCATATCTACAAATTTTTAATGTACAAAGTTAGGTAAATTTTGCAGTGCACTAGACACACGCTATTAGGAGGAGGCTTAAGCTATCTCACCTAAAGATCATAATTTTGTCACTTAGCGAGGAACACGAGGAGTTAAACCAATGACAATAAACAAAAGTGCTTTTGGGGAGGCAACCCAAAGGAAGTTAATTTCTTTTCCTTTATTTTCACATTTCTTTCTTATATTCATATGTGTTTTTAAGTTTGCTTTTTCTTACTTGTTTTTAAGCTTTCAACAAAAAGAGAGAGAGAATCAATCAATCAAACAAACAAACATTTTCTCTTTTTCTATTGCTTCTAGGATTATATAGTCATGATTAGAGAGTGAATTAAATAGAAGAATCAATAGCAACTTAACATGTACTTTTACTCTTATGATTGGTTAATATTGCATTATCTTTATAAGATTAGTAACTAGTGGTAGACAAAAGCTAGTGAAATTTTGAGCCTTATTAGACTGACACATCTATAACTATCTCATTGTCTTTTGTTTATGTGTGACCTTCATGACAAGTACATCCTAACTCTGCTTTGATTTTCTATTCAAGATCACATTTTTATCACATGTATTAACATGAAAATGATATAGGCATTCTTTCTTTTTATAAACTAAATTAGCCAGATAGCATACCCTATGATGTGAATTTTCCAGTTATTAATTCCCCTTGAGTTTTATTAGCCTTTCTTTTTGTTCTAACATATTACATGTATAACATCCCATTACCCATGTTAAGGCAAAAATAATAAATGAGAGAAATTACTGAGAAAGCGGGAAACACATTTCATGCTCACGCATAATATGGCATACATATAGATATGAATAGTAAATTTTTTTCTACACATAAAAATAATTATACATGCATTTATTGACAACTTCCAGGTATAATTGATTTTAAATGTGATTTTTATTGAAAATTAGAAGTAGAGGGAGTCAAAAGAGCGATCTTGTTATGAGTAGTGATAAGGAAAGATTTGGAAACAAAATTGGTAGTTGATTTGGAAAATGTTCACTAAGTATGCTTCGGTCTTTTAGCCACAACTTTTTCTCTAGTTATCCCAACAAGATGATTCCTGATTTGAGTTGCAATAGATACATATGGCTACATTTTTTATGAAGAAATCAAATTGAAATTCTATCTTTAGTAATCAAAACAATTATCATGAAGTTGAGAACTGGGTGTAGTACATTGGGAGATGAAAATAAAATTCATGTTTTGAATTCGAGGGAAATTATGGATTGAGCTAGGATGAATTAGAGAAAGGAATCTTCTATAAAGTTTTAGGTCTTTCTCTTCGATTTCCAATGGTATATAGCATGAGAATTTTAGACATTGGAGTTGAATGTTATGGTCTTTATAAGTGGAGATGTCCAGGAGTATAGATAGTATCGTCTGTGATGACGTCATATCATCTATGATGACATCATATTGTCTGTAAAAATGTATTGCCTATGATGATGACATATTTTCTATGATGATATCATATCTTCTGTAAAAATGTATCGTCTGTGACGACGTCATATCGTCTATGTTTGAATTTCTGCTTCTTCTATGTTTGACCTTCTATACACTATTGTCTGGTCCATTTTTGATCCTCCAGACAATAGAATCTGTCTTTTACGTCTCCTGAAAGTTGTAGATTTTGAAGTCTTCTTTCAAACCATCTAAAGGATGCCTCAATCTAATATCTATAGGGAAAGTTATAGAAATGTTCCTGATTCATCTGCTTTTTCCCATTCGTTTGCTTTTTCATTTAGTTTCGTATGTACATATCATCTACTTCATTTTTGACCCTTTAGAAGATAGAATTTGTCTTTAAAGTCTTCATGAAAGTTGTATATCTTGAAATCTTCTTTCAAACCATCTAATGAACGCCTCAATCTGATATTTTTAGGGAAAGTTATAGCAATTTTCCCGATTTATTTGTTTTTTCCCATTCATATGCTTTTTCATTTGGTTTCATCTATACCTATTGTCTGCTTCATTTTTAACCCTTTATAAGATATCATCTATCTTCAAGGTCTTCAGGAAAGTTTTATATATTGAAGTCCTCTTTCAAATCATCTAACTAACTCCTCAATCTAATATCTGTAGGGAAAGTTATAACAATTTTCCCAATTTGTGTACTTTTTCATTTGGTTTCATCTATACCTATTGTCTACTCCATTTTTTTACCTTTCAGATGATAGAATCTATCTTTAAGGTCTCTTGAAAGTTGTAGATCTCAAAATTCTCTTTGAAATTGTACTAAGATTATCTTAATCAAACATCTCTAGTGAAAGTTATAGAAATTGTCCCAAGATAGGTTCAATATGTTGGAGGACAAAACCTTATCTGATTTTTTGGCCATAACTTTGTTATCCGACCACCAAATGAAGTGATTCTTGAACCATTGGATTAATAAGGAATTTTTCTACCTCTCTAAAAAGATTGGTAGCATTTAGAACTGACTTGAAAAAGGTTGATTGAACGAAAGTGAGGGAATCGGTTGGAACAGTGAATTGGTGTTGTTTTACTGAACATACTTCGGTATTTTAATTATATATGGGTCTGTAGAATTTCAAATGAGATGGTTTTTACTTTGGAGTAAACTAAATTCATAGTGTTACAAATCATCTGAAGAAGTCAAATTTTAAACCAGTATCTAAGATGTATAAATTTTGGAAGGGAATTATGCCTGGTATATTGTTTTGGACAAGAGTAGTCCGAAAATGTTTGAGGTATATCTTTCAAATCACTTAACCAAATTGAATTATTTTGGGTTTAATATAAACATAAGAAATATGGGAACATGTTTCTAGAAGAAAGTGTTACAAAATAACTTCAGTATCGAGATCAGAAAGAACATGCAACGTTGACCCGAAATGATGTTTATCTAAAAATCTAAAAGTGATTAAATGGGTTATGACTTGTGTTTCAGTGGTTTTATTAAGTAATAAACTTAAGTACAAATCATACTTAAGTGAGTTTTACTAAAGGAAGAGGATAAGTGGCTAAGAAATTGATAGGTGTCCCATCCTTAAAGCTGAGTTTTAATAGCCTTGAAAGATAAGTTACTGTACTTGCCTTTATTTCTTTCTCTCAAAGTTTCTTTCTCTAGTGTTTCTTCAAAATATAGTTTTTCATCAAATATTCACCAAAAACATATCTTGTTTTCCTCTGTGTATTGTCACCCCCATTTTGATATTTCTTTCTTCTATCCCAAGAAAAACCAAACCCCCCCCCCCTGATCAACTTTCAAGTTGATGCATATGGTTGCATGAGGAATTATGGTTCACATTATTTGAAGATGTTAGAGCTTTAAACATGTAAGTTGTTTTGATCTTGTATTTCTATATTAAATGAAGCATGCTTAATGTTAGCTAACTGTTAAATGGATAAGAATAGTGATATTCAAATTTGCTAGAAAATGAGTGAGGATATTTTGAGTATGCCATATATATATGATTTTCTTTGGATTTAATGATCAAAATGTTATAAGAGATTGTAGAAATGATTTTTGGAGTTGAAAGAGCAATGAAAAAGTGTATGATGATGTTTAGAGCTGAGAAAGAAAGATTAAATTGATAGTTAAAAGAAGAAAGTGAAGTGAATGAAAAGGGTTGAAAATGCTAAAAAATGAAAGTGCAGTAATGCAAGAAATATGATGAATATACATAGTGAATGTTTCTGTTTTTGATGATTATGAAAAATGATAGATTTTGATTGGGTTGTGATGTGTTGAGCTGAAATGAAATAGGAATGAAGAGGAGATATTATGAGTTAAACATAGAATTGATAGTGATACATATATATTCATATACATATATAGAGACTCTGTTTCCTCTCCACTAAACACATACGGATTTATATTGGAAAATTTGTGGATGAGTTATTGACATCAAATTACCAAAGAATTGAGATTGTGAGTCAAAGAAATGATAGTGATTAAGTTATGAAATTGACAAAGTACCCGGAATTGTCATTGAGTGTAACATCCCATCACTGATGGGAAGGATAAAATAGTAAATTTAGATCAGGTTGTGATTTTGTACATGTATTTCGGCATACATGCATAAAATGGCCTCTATATAGATATGAAAAGTAATTTTTGCAAATGCACAAGATTGTATATGCACTCGTGACAATTCCCGGCTTTTGTGTCTTTGTGAAAAATGTGAATTTGTTAGTTTGAAAGATTGAATTGGAGTGAAATATGTGTATTCTGTATAAAATTGCAAAGTGGGTACCGATGAGATTTTCAGTACTGAAAATGACTGTCCAATTGACACTCCAATTAAAGACATGATTTAGGAATTTTGTTTTAGCATGAGCCATTGAAATTTGGAAGGATTTATGAGAATGAATTGATTGAATTGGAAATTGATAGGCATGAAAGTGAGTGATTATGAAAGAATTGAATCTCAATTCAGTCCCTAAGAGTTTGAAATTCTAAATTGAAGTAGTAAAGTTATAAGAATTTGTATAAGAGCAATTTAGGCAAGGTACTTAAGATTTTAAGGCTTAAGGTTAAAGAAAGGGGCAAAATGGACATTTCACATTTAGTAAGGGTATAAAAAGGAAATGAAAGGATTGTTTTGTGTTAATAAAAAGAGGATGAGTGCCGTGGGAGGAGATGGAGAAGAGAAGGAGATAAAGGCTTGGGTTTTTGAGGAAATCTTGAAGAGTTGAAGGATTTTGAAAGCCAAATCAAGAAAGTATAAGCTTCATCCCTCTTGATTAGATGAATAATTCATGTTTTGAGTGTTAAAAGTTAAAGAACGGGTTACCTATATGTTGGGTTTTTAGGGTTTTCGATCATGGATAAATTGTGATATTTTGTGAATGATATTGGTATGAAATGAGTTGGAACATGATGTGTCAGTGATGTTTAAGTGTTTAGATGAATTATGTTTGGAAAAATGGGAGGAATTGGATTGAAATTGTTAAAAAATCAGGTTTCGGGAGGCTTACGGGACTCGCACATCGCGACGTGCTCATGTGCACGCCGCGACGCAGGCGAACGTGCACGTCGCGGTGTAGGCGATAATGAACGCCGCGGCGCACACGTGTGCCCTTGCCGCGGCGAGCTTTCTCACGCCACGGCGAGCTACTGTTCCTGGAAAAGTTATGTTTTAGATTTTAAACCATAACTTTTTGTATCGATATTCAAATGAGATAATTTCAGATTTGTTATGAACTAGAGACAAGGGTCTATAAGTTTATGAAAAAGGAAAGTGTTGAATTTCTCAATTTTGAATGGAAGTGTAGTGTAAATTGTAGTTTCGACAGAAAGATAGTCCGTATCTATTTGGAGAATAATTTTTGGGATTTTTCTGAAACAATGTGAATGATTTTAGTGTATATTGAGCTCTGATATTGAGGAAAGGCTGTGATGGGGATTTTTGGGATAGTGCCGGAATGTCACGAAAGTGCATAGTACATATCTTTTCATTTCTACATATACATTATTGCTGAATTGGACGATGTGTTAAATAAATGTGTTTTGACTTGTGATAGAGGCACATTTGGAACGTCAGCCCACCGACGTTGCTGATTGGACCATATTTATACTACAAATTAGGCCTGTTTTCTTTAGTGATAATGCATTTGTTGACGCCTGATCTATGATTTTTATGCTTATTTTGGTCCCGCACATTGAGTTTTGATAAATTGCACATTGTCAGTATTTTGTTGTCATTTTTCATTAATTCTGCATAATTTTTATTGGAACAATTGATACTGCAAATGGGTTGTATTTTGTAGGACCAAAGGAGTCAACATTCAAGAAGTAAACATGCCGCGAGATTATTTGGGCTAAACGAACCTTAATTCACCGAGAAAAAATTAAATACAATTAATTATTGCGACGAGTGACTAAATCCATTCGCGCAATGGCGAACTCTGACCATTCGCCGCAGCGAATGTCGGTAACCGACTGTAAATGGCAATTAATCCTTTATTCGACCCGCCCGCACAATTCCTATAAAACTAACCATTTAGGGCAAAAAGAGAGCCGCATTCCGAGGTAGCTCTCCTTCTTCGTCTTCTCTCGTCTCTTCGATAGTTTTGTTTTCTTTATTTTGCAGATTCGCCGCCACTTCCAGACGACGTCCACCATCACCAACTGCACCTCCTCCATAGTTCGTCGCATTTATTCTCACTGCTTGTTAAATCGTTGGAGTCATGGTCAGAGGTGATTGTCCAGCAGTGATGGAGTCACCCGAGATCATGCGTGGCTAAGGTTTCCTTCTCCAGAAGATGTAGCAACGGTCGGAGTTCCATGAGCTTCAAGGAGTAATCAACCATTGTTTTAGATTTCTGTCATATTTTGTAAAACCTCCGAGTTGGAGACTGCACTGTATGATGGATTGAATCCGGTTATAGTTTAATCGGATGTAAAACTTGATTTATGTTATGGATTGATTATTGTTGAATGATGTGCTTAATTACATGGAGTTCATGTATATCAGTTGGATGATTGCATTAATTAATTTAATCTGCCTAGTTGTTTTTGATTAAGTTGGTTGTGTTATTATTTGGTTGATTTATTGCATTAATCATTCATCGCATACACTAAGGTTTTTAACAAGTTTTAATTAATCGAGTTGATTAATTAATTCTTGGACTTAACGAGTTGTTAAGCTTGTGTTTTAGAAACTTAGTGGATTTCAAACCCGACAATTATTTTGAGCGATGATGACCCGAGCCACATTTTCGGAGAGTTTTATTAATTGTTTTCGGTCCCATTTAATTTCAATTGCCTTATCTTTTCAAAATCCCAAAATATTTATCTTTGCTTTGGTTTAGTTTAATTTTAGATTAATCAATCAAAACCCTTTCTTTTATTGCTTTCATTGCATGCATAATTCAAACATTAGGCTAGTCTAGGATCAATTGGTGCATTGGTTTCTTGAGAGTCGACCCGAGGTTGCATCCTGTATTGCAATCCCTAGTATAAATTGTATTTGACCGGTTTCCAAGGATCAAAATCTTCGGATTGAATGATAAGCCGCGATCAAATTGGCGCCGTTGCTGGGGAAACCAAATTAATTGGTTTTCTAGGTTAGCCAGTGTTTGTTTTAATTTTAATTTTTTTTGTTTGCATTTTGTTTGCATTGCATAATTTTATTTTATTCTGTTCTGCTTAAGTATTTTTAGTGTTAATCCTGTTTGTGATTTCGATTCTGCTTTGTTTTAAGTGTTTATTTTGATTGTTCTTGTTTATGTTGCTTAATTTTGAGTTAATTTTGTTTGCTTTGCTTATGCATGCTTTTTTGGTCGTGACGAGTTCATCATTAAATCACAATGAGTTCATCAGTCGCCGCAGCGAGTTCATATATTCGCCGCGGCGAATCCTTAATTTTGTTCAGTTCGCCGCAGCGAGTGTCTGCGAGCCGCGACGAACTGTGTTAATATCAGCCTCGTTTTATCCGCTATCGTTTTAGTGAGCTCATTTAGGAAAACTCTTTTTGTGCATGCCCCGTAGACTTAGGCTAGTTCATTTTCAACCCGAAATTGAGCGACACCTTAGGCAAATTCGGAAAAACAAAAGAGAACAAACAAACCTTAGCACACTAGAGCATCAGGTAGAAGAGATGGTTGAACACCAGGACTATCCCGGTCACCCACCCCGAAATAGAGATCACGGTCTTAACGGTGACCAGGAACGCGTAGATGACAACAACGGGAACATCAGACGTAGGACCATCCGAGAAGCTACAACCTCGGACGTTAACTACGATCCTTTCACTACCACCTGCCCTAACTTCGACGTAAATTTTGAAGTTAAAGGCTTACTGATTAACTCCCTTCCCAAATTTCACGGTTTGGCGAGAGAGGACCCCTACATGCATCTTCAGGCCCTCACAATGATCTGTCAGAGTATGAAGCCTGTAGGAGCACATCTGGACCAGGTGCTGTGGAAAGTATTCCACTTGTCGTTAGAAGGAAAGGCCCGGGAGTGGTACATGAGCCTCCCAAGGCATGTCGCGAATGCCTATCATAGTTGGGTCAACTTGCGGAAAGCTTTTCTGGAAAAGTATTTTCCAGCCTCTAGGACTTCATCGATGCGAAAAGAAATCTATTCTGCCAAACAGGATTATGACGAGTCCTTGTATGATTTTGGAGCAGATTTGGGATCTGTTGTCTCGATGCCCCATCATCAAATTCACGATGAACAACTTGTTCAATATTTCTACGATGGGGTGAAGAATCAGGAAAAGGGAATGTTAGATGCTGCTTCGGGAGGATCGTTGATCGACCTCACCGCACCTGAAGCATGGGCCTTGATCAAGAGGATGGCCCTCAACAATCAGCAGTACAGTGTTAGAGAATCGTTGATCGACCTCACCGCACCTGAAGCATGGGCCTTGATCAAGAGGATGGCCCTCAACAATCAGCAGTACAGTGTTAGAGATTCCAGGAGTGTCCATGAAGTGGGAGCCATGTCGGCTCAGACAAAAAGGATGGAAAGCCTGGAATCGAAGGTGGATTCCCTGCAGCAGAGGATAACTATCACGGTAAGAATCTGAATGTGCATCGCCCATTGCCTTCTACTGAACTGACCGCACCCAGTTGCGAATCTTGTGGGTCGGTGATGCACATTTTTAGTGTCTGCCCCGGAAGGTATGAAGAAGTCTCTGCAGTGTACCCGGGGAGACAAAATCAAAAGTGGGACCGTGCTCCAACACATATAATGAGGGATGGAGATCCCACCCAAATTTTAGTTGGAGGAGTAACGGAAAGAGCACCAAACCGATTTCAACAAGAAAGTGGAGCTGGATCATCTACAAACCAGTTCGGGATCGCGAGGATTGACGAAGGCAACAACCACCGCCACCAAAGGAGGACACTACCGAGATCTTTGCGGCAAAGATGATGACTCTCATGAAGGAAGAGAGGAATTCTCTGCAAATCAATTCAACGAATTGCTAATCTAATTCAGCGAGACTCCTCAAAGAACGCTGCCTGTTTGATGCCTTGGAAAATGCATGGATCAACGGGAAACCAAGGCAGAAAACTGAACTCATCGTCACTCGGTTATCCAACAACTTGAGTGAAAATCAAGCGAGGAGTAGCGGATCCATTCCTCCAACACGGTCATTAACCCAAGAGTTTAAATGCAATTGAGTTGAGGAGTGGAAAGAAAGTGCATTCGACATTCTGAAGAAGAAGAATGCAGAAGAAATTGAGGTTGAAGAGGCGCCTCAAGTGAGAGAAAAGCAAGTCGTGCGATCGTAAAGTGATCGCGAAGAAGAATTGTTGAGGAACAAGAAGCAATCAACCATGAAGGAAAAGAGCAACCATCTAGCATGTCGGGAAGAAGAGAGCGATAAGGATAAATCGGCGAAATGACCCCGCCGAGAAGGAAGTCAACTTAAAGGACCTCCCTTTCCGAACTTCGTGATCGATGAGCAAGAGAGTTAATGAGCTCAAACACGAAAAAGAAATCATTGACCTGTTTGAAAAGGTTGAAGTAAATGTGCCTTTACTGGACCTAATTAAGAAAGTGCCAGCCTATGCTAAGTATTTGAAGGACCTGTGCACCAACAAGCGTAAATTTAGGCCAAACGAGAGGGTCCAGGTAAGCTCAAATGTGTCGGCTTTATTTAAGCCCCAAATCCCGGTCAAGTGCCAAGACCTAGGCTCATTTACCATTCCTTGTGTTATAAGAAAGGTAACAATTGGGAGAGCATTATTGGATTTGGGAGCGGCGATTAATGTTATGCCGAAATCTGTTTATGAGGTCCTCGGAGTGAAGAGTATAAAACCTACATCAGTAGTGTTACAATTGGCCGACAGATCCTTCAGACATCCTGTGGGCATTATTGAGGATATTTTGGTCCAAGTCAAGGGTTTAGTGTTTCCTGCCAATTTTTATGTGCTGGATATGTCAACTGAAGTGGTGCAGGATACTTCCTTAATCCTTGGACGACCCTTCCTTCGGACGGCAAGTACTATGATTAGTATGAAGGAAGGGGAGATCACCATGGAAGTTGGTGATCAACAAGTTAGCTTCAACATGTATGAAGCTATGAAGCATCCTCATGAAGATTATTCCCTACTGGGTGTTCACATGCTTGATGTTTCTATTGATGATGCCTGTTCTGAATTTGTAAAAACTTTATATCCTGCCACTGACAATATTTTTGGAGAAAGTTTCTCTTTTGACGATTTTGCAGGAGCACAACTGGGTGCAGTATGGGCGTGGGTGACTAGCAACCAAGCTCTTCGAGTGGAGCTTGGATATCAAACAGTCGTCCATCCCGAGCTACAAGACCCGCCTTGAGTGCCAGGTTTTCTCTTTCCTTCATTTACTATATAATTGTGCTATGTTTGATACCAACGTGCATATTGTTGAGCATGATTATATTGTTTAAGTATGGGGGAGGGAACCAACCAGTAGGTTTAGAGTAGTAGGTAGGATTTCCATTTCCGTTTGAATAAAGTGTTTCCCCTTTGTTAGATATGTGTTCTTCCTAGTTTAATACAACATGATTTGATTGAAGAGAATGGTTGATACGTGGGATAATAAATTGAATGTTTATGCAATTTGTGCAGGATCCTTAGAATTTGTGTTTTGTTTTGGGTGATTCGTCGCGGCGAACATCGCTGTTCGCCGCGGCTAATGTAGGGTTTTCCGTTTTATTCGCCGCGGCTAACGATTGCCTCGTTGCGGCGAATAAGTCGATTTTGTCCTACGGACCGTTGGTCTTCTCTTTTGTCCGAGGCCCTTTTTGGTCTTTTCCTCTCTCGCGTCCCTTCGTCTCCCGCGTCTTTTTCTTCTTCTTCTTCCTTCTCCTTCTCTCCTCATTTTCTTCTCTCACGCTTTTTTTTTTCGCTGTGCCCTCTGCTGTTTGAAGCTCCAAATCTCCTCCAATCTTCTTCCAAGCTGCGTGTTCATCCTTGATAAGTGTTCTATTCCTTCCTCTTGTCCATTTTCGTTGTTAATCGTTAGATTTAGGCGAACAATGAGCGCTGTTCGCGCGCTGTCTCGTTGAGAATCGCCATTCGCCGCGACGAGTTTCTTACCTCGCCGCGACGAATATATGATGACCAGTTCGCTGCAGCAAGCGTTCTTGCTAGTCGCAGCGAATGAAAAAGGACTCCCCTCGCCACAGCGAACTCTTCTGCTCGTCGCGACGAATTGGGCGGACTTCGATTCTGTGCAGTTTTATTCGTCAAATTTTTGTTTCTAATCCTTGTTTGTGCAGGAACCATGCCTGGCCTCCGGATTGTTAGCAGCTCCGAACAACCCATTTCTCCTTCTTCTTCGAACCCGTTTGACGAGGTTTCTTCCACCCATTCTCCTTCCCTTCCTCACTCCCCCTCTCCTCCTCTCCCTTTTGCTCCCTCCATGATTTCGCCTCGTGCTTTGCCCCCCTCTGATTGCTCCAGCCCTCTCTGAGTTGGCTCTACTCCGAGCAGACATCCTTCATCTTGAGGCTCAGATGGCTGCTGACCGCGAGTTCTTCCGCTCCGGGTTGAACATGATTGCAACTCGTCTTCAGTTGCCCGTCCCGCCTCCGACCCCGGTTGTCTCTGCTGCCTCTCGCTCTTCTACTGCAGTTCCGCGTCACCTTCTTTTTCCCTTTCATTCTCCTCGCTCTTCTGTTGCTGCCCCTCCGGATCCGCCAGCTGATAATCCTGCAGCGTAGTCTAGGCTGTTTATTTTCTTTTGTTGTTGTTTTTTTCTGTATTTTCTTTTCTTTGATGTACTTTTTGTTTCGTTCTTTGGATCCTCCATGTTGAGCAATTTGTCTTTTTGAGCTTAATGATATATCCACATTTCTCTTTTGTCTATTTGTGTTTCCTGCTTTTCTGCGTGCCTTGCTATATTGCCCTTGTGGACAATGCCATGTTTAAGTGTGGGGGAGCTCGCTTCCCTCTTATATATATTTTGCATTGTACACCTATTAGATTTGTGCATAATTTATGGGCCCGCTGCTTTTACTGATAAATTTGGACTCAACCAAACATTTTCTGCACCTGTTCTTTTGTGCCCTTGCATGCAAATCATTTATAAGTTTCAAAAACTGATATTTGAGTTTTTGAAAATACTCTCCATTCTTGAACGATAATTGGATCCGCAAAATTTTAACTTTTGAAGTTTTCAAAACAAAGTGAATGGGAGCATGCTAACAAGATAGTATTGTCAGTTTTTAAGACTTGAGATTGAGCATTGAGACAAAACCCTTATTGGAAGGATAATCGAGCCAAAAAATTTTCTTCTATATCTTTGTGTGTGCATTTGCTTAGCTCATTCTTCTCTAGAACTTGTGTCAGTTTTACTAAAAGCTTGATGGACTAGATTTTTGTGGATATGATAGGCGTTCCTTCTTTCGACTCTTTCCCCAAACACCAACCCTCAAACACCGTTCCTTGCTAGCCCTACGAGCCTTCTTCTATGAACATTTGCATGCATTATTTTGAGATGATGTCAATAGTCGATCTGTTAAAAAATTGAAAATGAAAATGAAAAAATGTGTTAGTCTTGTGTATCCCAAAAAGGATTGTTGAATCCCAAAATGGGATTAGTATCTAAAAAAAATTCAATTCAGTTTAGTAGAGGTCTAGTTTACGTATAGATTATGGACATCGATCCTCATTTTATGCCATGCTCATATTTTCTTTTCTCACATCATCCATTCATTTAGCCTTCGCTCATTACATCCCTTAAAGACCTCTTGATCTCCAAATTGATAGTCCTTGTAGTGGAGAAATAGAATTGATACAAGCCTATGGTAGGAGATGTATTAAGCGATTGAGAGAAAAATATCCTTACTATACAAGTGAGATGGCGTAAACATCATATCCCGAGTGATTCTCTGTTGTTCAATCTCATGTGCTTAAATTCTTTCGGTGTTTGTTTTATTAGCACTCTTTCAATTTGTTGTGTTTGCATTACGATGAAGTGGATTAAATCGATTCTGTTATTATTTGAGCATGGCGGAATTTTCTTTTACTCTTGTATCTTTTTGACTCTTGTAAACTTTGTCCAGAGTACAAAGGTCTAAGTGTGGGGAATTTGATTGGACCATATTTATACTACAAATTAGGCTGTTTTCTTTAGTGATTATGCATTTGTGGGCCTTTGATCTATGATTTTATGCTTATTTTGGTCCCGCACATTGAGTTTTGATAAATTGCACATTGTCGGTATTTTGTTGTCATTTGTCATTAATTCGCATAATTTTATTGGAACAATTGATCTGCAAATGGGTTGTATTTTGTAGGACCAAAGAGTCAACATTCAAGAAGTAAACATGCTGCGAGATTATTTGGGCGAACTAGAACCTCAATTCGCCGTGGCGAATAAATTAAATACAATTAATTATTGCGACGAGTGACCAAATCCATTCGCATGACGAACTACTGACCATTCGCCCATGGCGAATGTCGGGTAACCCGACTTTGTAAATGGCAATTAATCCTTTATTCGACCCGGCCGCACAATTCCTATAAAACTAACCATTTAGGGCAAAATAGAGAGCCGCATTCCGAGGTAGCTCTCCTTCTTCGTCTTCTCCGTTCTCTTACGATAGTTTTGTTTTCTTTATTTTGCAGATTCGCCGCCACTTTCAGACGACGTCCACCATCACTAATCGCACCTCCTCCATAGTTAAATCGCATTTATTCTCCTTGTTCGTCGTTGGAGTCATGGTTAGAGGTGATTGTCCAGCAGTGATGGAGTCACCCGAGATCATGCGTGGCTAAGGTTTCCTTCTCCAGAAGATGTAGCAACGGTCGGAGTTCCATGAGTTTCAAGGGGTAATCAACCATTGTTTTAGATTTCTATCATATTTTGTAAAACCTCCGAGTTGGAGACTGCACTGTATGATGGATTGAATCCGGTTATAGTTTAATCGGATGTAAAACTTGATTTATGTTATGGATTGATTATTGTTGAATGTTGTGCTTAATTACATGGAGTTCATGTATATCAGTTGGATGATTGCATTAATTAATTTAATCTGCCTAGTTGTGTTTGATTAAGTTGGTTGTGTTATTATTTGGTTGATTTATTGCATTAATCATTCATCGCATACACTAAGGTTTTTAACAAGTTTTAATTAATCGAGTTGATTAATTAATTCTTGGACTTAACGAGTTGTTAAGGTTGTGTTTTAGAAACTTAGTGGATTTCAAACCTCGACAATTATTTTGAACGATGATGACCCGAGCCACATTTTCAGGAGAGTTTTTATTAATTGTTTTCAGTCCCATTTAATTTCAATTTCCTTATCTTTTCAAAATCCCAAAAATATTTATCTTTGCTTTGGTTTAGTTTAATTTTAGATTAATCAATCAAAAACCCCTTTCTTTTATTGCTTTCATTGCATGCATAATTCAAACATTAGGCTAGTCTAGGATCAATTGGTGCATTGGTTTCTTGAGAGTCGACTCGAGGTTGCATCCTGTATTGCAATCCTTGGTATAAATTTTATTTGACCGGTTTCCAAGGATCAAAATCTTCGGATTGAATGATAAGCCGCGATCAGTAGCTTTCCACGTTGATACATATAAATAAACAATTCTTCGTCTTATCCTCCTCTCCACTCTCCACGTTGCACATATATATATTGATTAATTAATTAATCAATTATATATATATATATATATAAATAAATGCTGAAGTGGTCCAGTCACACTGGGGTCGGTCCTACCGGCCTACCGGGTCCCGGTATGGGAAAAACCCCCGGAAACATTTTTCAGTAATATCGATGTCGCGATCTCATCGGGACATATCTCGATCTCATCGGGATCCATTTAATCCTTTTGCTCTCCATTTATTGGAACTCTGTCCAAAACTATTTTACGAATTCTCCGAGACACTCTTATGCGTGTGACCCATTAGGTTCCCGGTTATGTTGGCCACTTAGATTAGCACTTAATCTGAGCAAGTCATGAGCGGTATCTAGCAACACATCATGACCCCCAATTGATCGGAAAGTAATTGGTTTGACGAATGAACATGTATTCATCATGAACCATATCACGAACCGACGTTGCCGAGACTTCCAGGCGTTAGCGCGGAAGTCAGGTGAGTGACCTAGACGATTCTCCAATTATTAATTGTTATAATTCAGTGATTTTAATTCTTTGGAGTATAATGGTGGGACAGTGTTGATTGTGAACTCCGGACAGAAAGTCTGGAGTATTGGAGTGATAGGATATAGAAGTGTTATGGGTGTGTGATATTGTGATTATGTTTTTAATATGAAAAATCGTGAATAAATTGTCTGATTGTGATATAGAAATACGTGAATAAAGTGATTGAATTGTGGCATAAGTGAATACGTAAATAGAGTGATTAAATTATGGCACATGCCGTTCTTACGAATGCAAAATCAGTAAATGACAGTTATGACCGAGGCAGCCACTGATCAGAGCTTTTAGCTCAACATTATATTTGGGCCTCGAGCCCACAATGATTCAGAGCCTATGGCTCAACGATTAATGAGCCCTTAATGGGACAGTTTCAGAGCCTCTGGCTCAACGATTAATATGCCCTTATAGGGACAGTTCAGGCGCTCGGTCACAACACTAAAATAAATTTAAAAAGTGTTACATCCTGCATCTGATTTGATATGTTTGATTGAATGACAGGCATAATGCCATATACTGATGTGATAACAGTCATGGGGTATATCTAATTGTAAAATGTATGAAAAATTGTGATATGTCTAGCGTTGTATGAAATATTAGGGCTGTTGACCAGAGTTGCCACCGATCAGAGCTTTTAGTTCAACATGCGTAAATGAGCTTCGAGCTCATGAGTGATTCAGAGCCTCAGGCTCAACGTATAATGAGCCCTGTATCTAGCTTTGGATAAGGGACAGATATTAATGAGCCCTTCAATGGGACAATTTAGGCAATCGGTCACAACAAAATGATAATCAATGGTAAGTGAGTGAAATATGTATGTATCAAAAATGGGATATATGAATGTGGATTTTTGTAAATGTGTAAATGGGCAATTTTATGAAAGTGTTTTATGAGATAAAGTTAGATGTATGTGATTTGTAAAATGAGATCAAATAGACATCAATGTCAATATAGGTTATGAATTGATTTGGTTACATGATTGAGCGGACCATCGATGATGGTCACTCATTGAGTTCGCAAAACTCACCCAAAATTTGCAATTATTTTTCAGGACTCAGAAGAATACCCCGTTGGGCAACGGGTGTATAGTGATCGCTTGAGAGTGATAGAAGAGAACGGGATCAGTTGCGTCTGCATTAGTGTGAAGACCTTGGTGTTATATTATGGTGTATTTATTAGGGGACCCTCGTGGTCATCACATTATTTACTGGCCATGTTTTATAAGATTTGTTTTCCGCAACATATAGAACGTAAGTGTATGTTTGTTTCAAAAAAAAAAATTATACTGTGGCTTGACTGAGTGATGTTTCACGCGACCCTGGCAGGGCACGGACTTGGATATCACCATAGATGTCGAGTCCGGGTCTTACGGGAGTGGGGTGTTACATTTAGGTGGTATCAGAGCCCAGAAGTATGAACTTACATGGGCATTTTCTGAAATATAGGTCAAAACATATACAGTAAAGACATGTCATAGCAGACCGTGGCAACTGATACCTAATTTGAGTCCCATGGGTATGAGTCATACGTATGAACAAGTGTTAAGTGTTTCAGTGTGAAAAGAGAAACAAAATATCAGTATATGAGCCAATGTGGATTATGGGCAATTGGGAATGGGAAAAGTAAAACAGCAAGGGCGCAAGGCCCGAGAGGCCGAGGCCCTTTTAGGGACGCGAGGCTCGAGAGGCTGAGGTCCTACAGATTGTTTATGATTTTCATATTGTACTGTGGTTATAAACCCTTGAATGTGATATGAATGTGAAGACAGTGGCATGGGCCGATTTAGGAAAGTAGTGATATCAAATTGAATAATGAGACTTAAGTGTATAATTTGGGTTGGAAGAAAACGAAATTTGCGATACCCTGGAGGGGTCAATTTGGATATGAGAAGAATATCGTTCAAAAGTGATAAGATTTAATGAGTTAGTATAAAAATATGTCTATGTTTGATCAAAAGCTCAGGGATGACTAGGAATTTGTGATTAAGATGAGTATGTCCGATAAAATGGGATAAGTGGAAATGAGAAAAAGGCAGGTAAAGATTCACTGTATTTGTGTTGATATGAGTATGATGGAATTTATTGTAGCGTAAGTGAAGAATTGTTAAAGCGGTAAAGATGAGATCAAAGTGTACAAGCTGGTTAAAAGAAATAACTCAATGGGATGTGGATGTGAAATGTGAGAAAAGTTATGATATAACGAAATATTGTGTCTGTGAGAATGGAATTACATTCCATTGATGTTTCCGCAATTATAATTTTGAATGAATTGAGAATATACACATGGATGATGAAATAAGAGGAACGTGATATTGCAAGTGATAAAATGTGATACATGATGGGTAGTATGGAAAATGTTAGAAGATGTGATAAATACCGGAAAAAAATTAGAACAGAATCACCATTAATACGTGTGTGACGTGTGCTAATGTTAGGAAAAAGTGCAGGGCCCGATATGAGCCTACAAAAAAAAAATGACGTCTGTTATGATTATATGGTAAACCCCAACCATGGGTTGGAACAAGGAAAGATATGTTATCTAGAGTTAATTGGAGTTATGTAGCATTAGCGATTGTGATTAATGGACGATTTGACTTTAACACATCTCTAAGTAAGATGTAAGGATTTGGTATCTATTGGGGTATCTGAGTTATCAAAATTGGTTGATGCCTCATTGAGCCTCACTATCAAAGATGTTTTGATCATATTAATTGTGATACGAATTGGTATGCTTTTTCTTGAGATACAAAGAAATAATGGGAATCAATTGATGAACAATTAATATGTTTGGTATGGGAATTAATATGTATTTCTCTGGAAAGCCATTAGAAATATATTGCCTACTAATTCTAATTTGGTATATCGCTCAGTACATACTGATTCTCTGTGTCCTATCTGTTGCTGTGAAACTGAGACTACTGAGCATATGTTTTTGTTATGCCCTTGGACAGAATGTGCATGGTTTGGTAGTGTATTGGGTTTGAGAATTTCAAGACATGGGTTACATTCTTTTGATACATGGCTGCTGTCATTGATTGAAACTCTTAAAAAATCTGTGGCTGGTGATACTTGTTTGCTGTTTCTTGGTATCTTGCTTTGGAATATCTGGAAACAAAGATGTAAAGTGGTTTTTCAAAAGATTAAACCTGATCCCATAGGATGCATTGAGAAAAGTATGGCCTTATTGAATGAATGTAGCAGTCCACGGATACAAAAAGGAATGTTGAAGATGCCTTGTCTGAAGAGGTATTGGCTCAAACCAGTGGATGGTTATATGACATTGAATTGTGATGGAGCTTTTAAAAATGGGGAGGTTGGTTGGGCTGTGATTCTTAGGAATGCAGCAGGTTGTATAGTTGATGGTTTGGCTTCAGCATGTACTGTGGGGACTGCACTTGAGGCTGAAGCTAGGGCAGTATATGAAGGTGTGAAGCTTCTGGAGAGGACGGGCTATCATAATGTACATATTGAATTAGATTCTCATATTGTATACTCAGAAATAATAAAGCATAAAGGGATGAACCAATGGATAATTCATTCATACATTTCTGATATACTATTTCGGTTACAATACCTTCAGGGCATTGACTTTGTTCTAATTAATCGGGAAGCTAACAGGGAAGCTGATTGGTTAGCAAAGCAAGCTCGCAAGAAGATGTGCTTGGGTAATTGGGTATTAACACCCCCATCTTCTTTGGTTGGCATTTTGAGTCGGGATGGTTTACCAGCTCCCCCTTAATTGTACATTTTGATGGGAGACGATAGTGAGAATTTCATAGTTAGTTTTCTTGTATGTTGTATTTCATGCTCCTTTCTTTTATGATTGTATTGATTTTTGTACTAGTTACTTCCTATTAATGAAATTTTCTTCTTCTGACCAAAATAAAAATAAAAATAAAAATTGATGAACAAGGGGTTAGGGAAAATAGTGTGATTAGTACCAAGAAATCAATGTTAAAGGATAAGTTTGTTAATTCGATGTATGATCAATGATATAATAAATATGAAATGAATAATCAGTGAGACAAAAGCGAATATTGTGATCACATCTATAGCAAAGACTCTAGCATAAGAGTTAAGAAAGGATATTGGGAGTGTATATCTTTTGTTGATGTAAAGTATCCAACTATATAGGGGATTTTAGCAATTCGAGGTGATAGTCTTGATAATGAGAGGTGAAATTTGGGCTACATCATAGACTGTGGAAATATGTTTGTGAACTACAAAATGTACCTCTGATGGGAAATTTTCCAATACAGGATAGATTGAACATGGGGACAAACTGGTAAAAATGGACAGACAATGGCATAAGTCAATGTGGAGTCTTTGGGAAATTGAAAGAACTGTTAAAATTTGTTGAGAAAAAGGAAATTTCTAAGACAATAGAGGATAGAAAATGGCAATACTACTGTATTGAAGGATTAGTTATTCAAGGAATTACAAGGATTATACATAAGCAAAATGGGTGTTGAGGTTATATCTATTAGCATTAACAAGCAACATAATATTAATGAGAGACTTAGTGTATATTGAAAAAGTTTGCAAAATATATGTGGCTACATTAATGAGTTTAGTAAAAAGAATTTTTAAAGAATTCACGATTTTGCTGTCTATGACAAGTTCCCACGAGAGATTAAGACACAATCTATTGGAATAGTAAATTGATGTTGTGTACTTAAGGACAATTGTAGTCTTATGAGCTGAATTTGGACTTATGTCTTGAAAGATGCTGTGCCAGTAATGGAAATTTGATTTACCTATAAATAGACAGACTAGTAGAGATTAAAGAAAAATGGGAATTGGAAAAGATTGAAGGATATATAAAGGAACCTATCCAACCATAGTTATTGTTCTGATCAACAGTATTGAATAAAGCATCGCATAACAGAGTGCCACAAATGTGGATATTGTTGGATCGGAAAAAGAAAACATGCTTTGTTTGAAAAAACAGTAGATTTCAAAACTTTTAAGAAATCACTACTTGCAGTGGAAGTAACAAATCCAAATCAACATGCCAATCCATACATGATATGGTATAAGGATAATAAAATATAAACAAGATCAGGAGTATTACCGACTCCTTCGCTACAGTTTTAAATCCTCGCTGCGCTATCCTCTCCTTCTTCGTGTATCCAAATCCTTTGCCTTTGACTCTTTTCCTTTAGCAATCTACTTTCTCCTTGCTGTAGTATCCTCAACCAATTAGATTTACCACCTGTTCTTCAAGGACAATTAGGTTAACAAAATCCTTTGGTGGGAAAGGAGAAGAAATGTTTGGAGGAGATTTCTTAGAAGAACAAGAAGCAAAATTGAAACTCTTTCAATTGGTATTTTCGATTCTCTCTTTCATGAAAGGAGAGAAGGTGTAAAGAACATGCAAGAACTCTTTCTTGCCTACCAATTTCGTATATCCATGGATGGAAGGAGAGAGAGGCATCAAATGTATCACTTCTTTCATTAATCACTCATAAAATAGCCAATAAATGAGATTATCTTCGTTTATCTTTATGATGGCTATTTGAAAAGACCATAACCTAAAATTCAATACCCAATTTCAGTTTTGCCAAGAAGAAAGAAGGAAGATGGTCCATCTAATGTGCATCTTTCATCTTTAATCGAATGAATGCAAATAGGTTACAAGCCAACATTAAAAGACAACAGTCCAAAATAAATATCGAACCAGAAGTTGATTTCCTTGAATCAACATCTGATTGGAAATCAGAATCTGTATATCCTGTCAGAATAAGATTACTTCCAGAGTAAACAAGCATTAAGTTCTTCGTCCTACGAAGATACTTAAGTTACATAACAACAATCAATGTTCCATTCTGGATTGGTGAAATCTCCTACCGATCCCCACTGCGTAACAGATATCCGGTCTAGTGCACAGCATTGCATACATCAAACTACCAACTGTCGAAGCATATGGAATGTTACGTATGCGTTCAACCTCCTCTTGGGTTTTAGGTGCTTGTTCCTTTGAAAGTTTGATTCCATGTCTAGTAGGAGTAAAACCCCTCTTGGAATCTTGCATGGCGAACTTATTGAGCATATTCTCAATGTAGGTTAGTTGAGACAAAGCTATCTACTTGTTCTTTCGATCCCTTATAAGTTTGATCCCTAGAACATAGGTAGCCTCTCCTAAATCCTTCATTGAAAACTATTCATTCAGCCATCCCTTAACTGCAGATAACATTCCCACATCATTCCCAATGAGCAGAATGTCATCAACATACAAGATTAGGAAAGTAACCTTACCTTCTTGTATTTTTTTATAAACACAAGGCTCATCTACGTTTTGTATGAACCCATAGGTTTTGATAGCCTTATCAAACCTAATGTTCCAAGACCTAGATGCTTGCTTAGGTCCATAAATGGATCTTTGCAACTTGCAAACCTTATACTCGTTACCTGGCTCAATGAATCCTTCTGGTTGGGCCATATAAATGGTCTCCTCAAGATCCCCATTAAGAAATGCGTTCTTGACATCCATTTGCCATATTTCATAATCGAAATAGGCTACTATGGCCAAAAGAATCCTGATGGACTTAAGCATGGTAACCGGAGAAAAAGTCTCCTCATAGTCTATACCCTCCTTTTGAGTATAGCCTTTAGCTACCAATCTAGCTTTAAAGGTCTCTACCTTTCCATCCGATCCCCTTTTTCCTTTTGTATATCCACTTACACCCTATGGTTTTTAGACCTAGTGGTAGATCTACAAGGACCCAGACTTCATTAGTATACATAGAATCTATTTCCGATTCCATTGCCTTGAACCATTTTCCTGCATCAGCATCATTAATAGCCTGTGTATACATAATGGGATCTATTTCTTCTTAGTCTGAGATGGCAATTAAGCCTTCTCCTAAATCGAGATACCTATCTGGCTGTCTCACAACCCTCCCACTACATCTAGGCACACCTTGATGTTCAGATTGCACTTCTGATTCAACTCTTGAATCCATTTTGACATCTTGTTCTGTCATATCCAAAACAACTCTTGGTTTGGATGAAATAACTAACTCCTTTAGCACTACTTCACTTCTTCCTTTGTTATTTTTTCACAAACTGTTCCTCTAAGAAGGTTGCATTTGTCAACACAAAAGCCTTCTTATCATGAGCACTGTAAAAATAGTACCCTCGAGTTCCCGTAGGATATCCTTGGTTCCATCTTTGTGGATTCAGGCTTTAGAACATGGGTTGGGCAGCCCCAAGTCCTCAAATGCCTCAATGAAGGCACTCGGCCAATCCACAACTCCTTAGGTATTTTAGACACCGATTTAAACGGAGCAAAGTTAAGAAGATATGTTGTCGTTTGTATGGCATATCCCCAGAACGATTCTGGAAGGCTAGCATAGGACATCATTGATCTTACCATTTCTAATATAGTTATATTTCTCCTCTTGCTACACCATTCTGTTGAGGTGTACGAGGAGCTGACAAATTGGAAACAATTCCGTTGCTAATTAAATATTGCTGGAACTCTCCAGATAAATACTCACCACCTCGATCGATTGAATTTGTTTTAATGGCTTGCCAAGTTGCTTCTCAGCTTTAGCTTTGAATTCTTTGAACTTTTCAAAAGATTCACTCTTTTTATGCACTAAATACAAATAGCCATTTCTTGAGTAATCATCTATAAAAATTATGAAATATTCATAACCTCCTCTAGCTTGTACATTCATGGGCCCACTCACATCAGTATGTACCAGGTCCAATGTGGATTCAGATCTATTTCCTTTAGAAGGAAATGAGGCTTTGGTCATTTTTTCTTCAATACAAGATTCACAGGTGGGTAATGGATCATTATCCAAGCCCATATGGATCCCATCCCTTACTAGCCTGTCAAGTCTTTTCTGATTGATATGACCCATTCTTAAGTGCCACAGATACTTTGAATTAATGCTAGAGATTTTAGATTGTCTTGGTTTTATCAATTTTGTGGTGTTTAGTGAGCCTTTCATAGGTTCTATAAAAAACAATCCCTGTTTAGTTATCGCATCACAAATAAAATCCTTATTCTCACATTTTGAAATAACCTTTTCAAAATATAAGGAATAACCAGATTTTGTTAGACAAAAAATAGAAATCATGTTCCTTACAATCATTGACATGTAATAAACATCCTCCAAATATAACCTATGAACACTAGGAAAGTCCAAGATAACTACTCCCACTGATTCTGCTGAAACATAGGAACCATCGCTATCTTGACTTGGCGGCCTTTAGGTAGTCTTTTCCTTTGCTGGAACCCCTGCAAAGAATTACAAACATGGTTAGTGGCTCCTGAATCTAATATCCAAAAAGTAGATAAATCTGCCACATTTCTAGTTTCTAACAAACTTAGGAAGCCCATACCTTGTTTGCTTTTGAGGGACTCTAGGTAAACTGGACAATTTCTTTTCCAATGGCCCATCTCATCACAGTGGAAACACTTTCCTTTGATGTTCTCTTTGGCCTTCTTTTTCATGGATTTGGCTTTGACCCCTGTTTGGGTCTTCTTTTTCATTAGACCATTCTTCTTTTCCTTGCGCTTACCCTTGGGCTTAGAAGAAGAAGCTACATTAGCTTCTGGCCCTTGAGCCTTAATATTCAATATCTCCTCCGTGCTCTGGAGGGTATGCATCAACTCACTCAAGGTGTAATCCTTGCTGTTGAGCTCATAGTCCAACTTAAACTACTGAAAAGAAGAGTTTAAGCTATTGATGATCATAATCATCTACGTGTCCGCATCCATATCCGCCCCAAGCATCTCAACCTCAGTGACCGCAGAGATTATCTTCATCATGTAATCCCGCACCGGTTCACCAGGTTTCTCTCTGAGATTATGAAAGGTTTGGATAGCTTTCACTCTTGCAGACCTAGTCCTCACACCAAAAATCTCATATAGGTGATGGACCATTGCACTAGTAGTTTTCATACAAGCAATTTGCTTTTGCAACATGCAGCTGACAGAAGCCAGAATATAAAACTTAGTAGTCTTGTCAGCATTCTGCCAACGCTCATGTTGTTAGACTTGCTCAGGAGTTGAATCTCCACTTGGAGGTATAGGCTCATTTTCAGTTAACACCCATGAAATACGTTCATATTGAAGAATAATGTCAAGGTTACATCTCCATTCATTAAAATTGTCTCCGTTTTCCAATTTGTTATTAGTCAAGAGCAGGGTGAGTGGATTCATTTTGTGGTTGATTATGTCTGAAAATATAAATTATTAAAACATGAGCATACTAGTCAACAATTTATGGAACTTTGTATAAAATCATGATGCATGTATGTATGATGAAAGATTTAACAAAACTTAAAAAATTAAAACATTATACGAAGATTATTTTTCTTATCTATAACAGACTAAGTGACGGTGGGCCATCTTATCCATTAAAAGAAAAACTGGGACCCTCCCACTAAAAAACTACCAAGCATCTCATGCCTAATTTTTTAATAAGCATCTTAATTTGATCCATACTTTTACCAACAGAGCTACGGTGGGCATTTTATTGATAAAAAATGTTGAGTGTTTAACCATTTGATTCATTCACTAAAGACACCTACAAACCATGCCTCGGTGGGAGGTCACATTTGCTATCATTAAGTGGACTTATCCTTAAGGAGACCCAAACCATGCAAGATCTAGCATCCATGCCCTCCGATGGGGAGTAAAACTTCACCACATGCAAACGGGCCATCATTTGGAGACCGTGGACTCTCACAGGAGCATCCTTTCCCACTCAATCTTTTTGGGCTTTAAGTTTTAAATACCATCTTGTCTAGATGCAATTTATTATCCATCCTATATTGTTTCATTATATATCTCATACATAATGAATGCATATCAAAGCCTAGGGTTGACAATTTTTTAAATGACATGCAATCACATAATATCACATATTATAAGCATTCATTTCTCCATTCATCACATGAACTAATAAAGCCACTTTTGATTGTCCATCCTAGAAAAATTAAATAATTACAAGCCTTTTAGGCCCAAAGTATTCTTCTTGGACTTGGATCTTCCGCTTTGAACTCTTCACAAACATGATCCGGCCCATTCGGTAAACAAAATGTAATGGCATATATGAAAATCGAATTTTGTCACTTTGAACATATGTTTTCAAAAAACTTATGCCAATACACAAAAGGATACACCGAAAATTTTACCTTTCCATTTCTTCAATCCATGGTTGTTCCATCTTTATCATTACATCAATTTATACATTACAAAATAAAAGAAAATAGAAAAAAGAAACCAAGGAGGAAACATGGTGATGATAGACCACCCTCCTTGTTACAACCAATGAAGAAATCTTACAAGGTAAATTTAACTTCTATGGACAACCAAAAGAGCAAACATACACCATGTATATTTCTATCACATAAAAATATGCAACAAACACAAAAAGATTGCCAACCCATGCATCCAATATAAAGGAACCGAAATCATGCATTAGAAACTGTCTCTGATACCAATTGTTGGATCGGAAAAAGAAAACATGCTTTGTTTCGAAAAATGATAGATTTCAAAACTTTTAAGAAATCATTACTTGCAGCGGAAGCAACAAATCCAAATCAACATGTCAATCCATACATGATATGGTATAAGGATAATAAAATATAAACAAGATCAGGAGTATTACTGACTCCTTCGGTACAACTTTAAATCCTCTCTGCGCTATCCTCTCCTTCTTTGTGTATCCAAATCCTTTGCCTTTGACTCTTTTCCTTTAGCAATCTACTTTCTCCTTGCTGTAGTATCCTCAACCAATTAGATTTACCACCTGTTCTTCAAGGACAATTAGGTTAAAAAAATCCTTTGGTGGGAAAGGAGAAGAAATGTTTGGAGGAGATTTTCTTAGAAGAAGAAGAAACAAAATTGAAACTCTTTCAATTGGTATTTTCGATTCTCTCTTTCATGAAAGGAGAGAAGGTGTAAAGAACATGCAAGAACTCTTTCTTGCCTACCAATTTCGTATATCCATGGATGGAAGGAGAGAGAGGTATCAAATGCACCACTTCTTTAATTAATCACTCATAAAATAACCAATAAATGAGATTATCTTCATTTATCTTTATGATGGCTATTTGAAAAGACTATAACCTAAAATTCAATACCCAATTTCAGTTTTGCCAAGAAGAAAGAAGGAAGATGGTCCATCTAATGTACATCTTTCATCTTTAATCTAATGAATGCAAATAGGTTACAAGCCAACATTAAAAGACAATCATTAAACCATTTAATGGTAAGTTCATAACTCCATTTACTGATGATTAACCATAATAAAGACCATCTTTATTTAGCATTTTTAATGTCAAATGTGTGGTTACACATTTAACCTAGGAATAACCAAAATTGCTATCTTCTTCTTAAAAAAAATTGTTTTAATATAATTAATCTAATTAATTACATTAAACCAAAAACTAAGCTCATTACTAAATGTACATTTGGGCTTCTTTAATTAGACCAAGCCCAAGATTCAATTATGGGCTTCTAATTAACCTCCATTTATATTTCTTACTTAGCTTGATAACCTTCCTTAAAGCCAAGTGGGGAATCTTATTGGACTTTGATAATTCAAGCTCGATAAGCCCGAATTAATTGATCTCATTGGAATTAATTCTAGCTTATTAACTAAATGTCATTCCACTAAAGACAATTAGTTGAACTCTTGAATTATTAAATATTATGAGAATATGTCCAATTGCAAACCCTATTTAGAATCTTATTATAGCCATCCGCACAACAAAGGGTAAAATTACCGTTTTGCCCTTATGTTGGTTTTTCCTTCTAGATCTCTCATTTTACTTTATATGGTGATTAACACATAAGATCTCATCTCAGTGTTAAGACTTCATGGGTAGCTAGTCCATCAAACTACTGGTGCCAGTTTAATCACCAAATATCCTTAAAACATCTAGAAGAGATGATAACACTATAAACTATTTGTTTGAGTGAATGTTCCCTGATACATGTTTCAATTAATAATTCCAACATGCAGGCACTGGATTAATACTCTGTAAAAATCCATTCCGATCATATCAAGAATTATAATGAAACATATATGAGTTCACCACTCATCAAGATTATGGTTCATAATAAGCGAATGCTTAAGTTGTATGTTTTAAGATTAAAGTAATGGCCCACTTTATTCTTGAAAATATATTTGATTCCAGATTCATTTAATAGTGCCATTATCGATAGTCAACTACTATTATGATATTAAACTCATCATTCCCTTTATGTAAACTCCTTTACTTATATGGAGATAAATCGCAACACTACAGTCTAAACCATAAGCAAGCGACCAACTTGATTATTCAACTGTGAATCAATTAATTCAGATTCTAATAATATACATTTTTCCCATACATCTCTATGTATATATATATTACTTACAAAAGAATCTTGGTACCTTATGACCAGATATATAATGCTCATACAGATAAAACCAAAGTCTTTTGTTTTATTAATAATAAATATTTTCATTACAAAACTATAACTGAAGAAGATAAAGTTACATGTAAATACACTTGCTTTCCAGGGCACTATATTTACATAACTCCAACAGATATTGGGTTACTCGATTAAGTGTAAGAAAGTGGGTTTAGTGACAAGTTAAAGTGGAGCATAGAGGAGCAATTTACAAAAATGGAATAGTAATATTAGTTTTGCAAAAAGGAATTAAGAAAGCCAAACTGTGGATTTGAGGTTTTTGATGGCATAAAATATCACGAGAGGTCCTTGTAAGTGGACCTCAAAAGAGCAAATTGGTGGCTAAAAATGTCGACCTGAGTGATTATATGTTTAAGTCCCTTGTAATGGGACTATTGGAGAAGGGTAGGCGCATACGCCTGGAATATTTCAGCATATAAGGTATAGTGCAAAATGATTACAGTCAAACTCATTATTTTCCTGGATGAGACAACAAAAAAAGTTGGTCACCCTGAGTAAAAAGTTAGAGCAAATTTGGGATACCATTAGTGAGTGAAGTGGTAAGCGAAATGGTTTTAAAATTTTGAATAAAGTGGTTTTGAAAGACAAATGGGTTTTGGTGGATTACATAGAAGTTGTGATACAGAGTGATAAGGGAATCTAAGTGTGACAAAAGTGGTTCATATTAAATGGTGGCAAATGGGACTATAGCTTTATAAGTGATTTTATGGCTAAGTTTGTCTTAATGTGATATATATGCGAGGCTGAAATTGGTATTAATGAGTTGAATTTTCTCAAACTCATCAGTGACATGATTGACAAAGTATGATATCTAAACAGAGAATTGAGAAACCTATTGAAAACAACGATTGTTGTGTTATATAGGGAACACCGAATAGAATGATGAAATGAGAAATAAAAGAGTGTATGAGAAAACAGTACCCCTACAGTATTCAGTGTCAAAATTAATTTCGAGGACGAAATTATTATTAAGAGGGGAGAATTGTAACATCCCATCACCGATGGGAAGGATAAAATAGTAAATTTAGATCGGGTTGTGATTTTGTACATGTATTTCAACATACATGCATCAAATGGTCTCTATACAGATGTGAAAAGTAATTTTTGCAAATGCATAAGATTATACATGCACTCGTGACAATTCCCGACTTTTGTGTCTTTGTGAAAAATGTGAATTTGTGAGTTTGAAAGATTGAATTGGAGTGAATTATGTGTATTCTGTATAAAATTGCAAAGTGGGTACCGATGAGATTTTTGGTACTGAAAATGACTATCCTATTGACACTACAATGAAAGACATGATTTAGGAATTTTGTTTTAGCATGAGCCATTGAAATTTGGAGGGATTTATGAAAGTCAAAGTGAATGAATTGATTGAATTGGAAATTGATAGGCATGAAAGTGAGTGATTATGAAAGAATTGAATCTCAATTCAGTCCCTAAGAGTCTGAAATTCTGAATTGAAGTACTAAAGTTATAAGAATTTGTATAATAGCAATTTGGGCAAGGTCCTTAAGATTTTAAGGCTTAAGGTTAAAGGAAGGGGCAAAATGGACATTTCACATTTAGTAAGGGTATAAAAAGGAGATGAAAGGATTGTTTTGTGTTAATAAAAAGAGGATGAGTGCCGTGGGAGGAGATGGAGAAGAAAAGCAGATAAAGGCTTGGGTTTTTGAGGAAATCTTGAAGAGTTGAAGGATTTTGAAAGCCAAATCAAGTAAGTATAAGCCTCATCCCTCTTGATTAGATGAATGATTCATGTTTTGAGTGTTAAAAGTTAAAGAACGGGTTACCTATATGTTAGGTTTTTAGGGTTTTCGATCATGGATAAATTGTGATATTTTGTCAATGATATTGGTATGAAATGAGTTGGAACATGATGTGTGAGTGATGTTTAAGTGTTTAGATGAATTATGTTTTGAAGAATGGGAGGAATTGGATTGAAATTGTTAAGAAATCAGGTTTTGGGAGGCTTATGGGACTCGCACGTCGCGACGTGCTCATGCGCACGCCGCTGTGCAGACGAACGTGCACATCGCGGTGTAGGCGATAATGAACGCCGCGACGCACACGTGTGCCCTCGCCGCGGCAAGCTTTCTCACGCCGCGGCGAGCTACTGTTCCTGGAAAAGTTATTTTTTGGTTTTTAAACCATAACTTTTTGTATCGATATTCAAATGAGATAATTTCAGCTTTGTTATGAACTAGAGGAAAGTGTTGAATTTCTCAATTTTGGATGGAAGTGTAGTGTAAATTGTAGTTTTGACAAAAAGATAGTCCGTATCTATTTGGAGAATAATTTTTGGGATTTTTCTGAAACAATGTGAATGATTTTAGTGTATATTGATGTTGGGACTCGATCCGGAAACCGGATCCCAACCGAAAATCAGGAATCGGAAATAAAATGTGGAAGCCACAAACGGAATCAAATGAATAGATTTCGAAGTGAAACGAAATCAAGCAGACCACATCCGACATCCGGAAACAATAATCAAAGAAAACTTATCGAATGAACATAGTCGCGTTGGGAACCCGAAGACGTTCCAAAATCCGGAATAAATTTTTTTTTCTTTCTTATTCTTATTCTCCTTTTCTCATCTTATTGATCTCATGCAAAAACAAATAATACAAATCCCAAAATCTCATTTTCATCCCATTTTATCGAAATTTCGGCAGCATAACGGCTTCCTTTATCCTAACCCAAACCTGCAAGGATAAAGAAATACACTTCTAAATGCCAAACAGATCTCAAAATCATCAGACTCTCCCGTCCGGAATCCAAACACCAGCAGAACACAAACCTATATCTAATACTTCCATAATTCTCAATTCAATACCAAACTCATAATTCAATAAAATTCCCAAATTATCCATAATTTCATATACAACTTTCACAATCATTCACAAATCTCAACTTTGTACACAAATACATTTTTCCCAAACTTATCTTACGCCATAAACATATTCATACTAAAGATCCAAATTACTAAAAAAGAAACTGACGTCTTCACATTCTTTCATTCGATCTCCTGCTCGAAACCTGGAGATGGGGATGAAGGGGGGGTGAGCTCGGAAGCTCGTGGATAATATATTTATAAACTGAACAATAAGCGGAAAAAATCTTTTATTTTTCAAACTTTTCAAACATTTCCCATTTAAGATTTTCTCCAAAAACTCATTTTCAAACTTTTCAATTTTTTTTTAAATATTTTTCTCAAACCCTTTTCAATTTTTCAAACTTTTCATAACTCATTTTCTTAAATGTTTCATAAACATGAATGCAAACACATAACATTACAAATCATCAAGTTCACAAATCAAACATATAAAACATATCAAATGGCTTGGTTTGGTCCAAACAGAACGTACTGCACATTCCCGCATAGCGGTCTGCGGCAGTGTGAGCGAAACGTACTACACTTTCCATAAGCGGTCCAGTAGCCGTGAAGGAGTCGAAATCGAGACTCCGTGCCACTAGCGAACAGCAGGCGAAGGCTATACAAATAGAGACAGCGCACTGACTCACAAGGGACCTACCAAACCCACATAACACATAAGCGGAAAGAGAATTCAAATTGCCCGAAGGCATTTTTCCAAAAATCTTGATTTTCTAAATTTTTCATATCATATCGTATCACAATTGACATTTTCGCATATTCACATAAATGCATTTAACAGCATCAATTAAATCACATATCAAGCAAATTCCTAACAAAGTATGCACAATTTCTTTAAATCATAAATCAAACTGATTCTATTACAAGGCACATTGTTCAAATTGTTCAGATAATTCAAAAACATGATTTTCATAGATCTTGTATTTTCTTAAAACCTTCCTAAAGCATTTCATTTACTCAGTCAAGACTATATTTCTCAAACATTTTTCTAAACATTTGTTTCTCAAAATTTGCTTCTTGAAATTTTCAAATCCATATGCTTAGCTTAAAATTCAATAAATAAATATACTACCCACCTCGAATCGATACCAGGAACTTGCTCCAAGCTCCAATTTGATCCTTGCTTCTTTCCTTCTTTCAATTAAAATTGACCTAAGCCATAATCACCCAAATTCCACATCATAAATTTGTATAATCTCAAAATTAACTATCGGAAATTCATAATTATCATATTTCCAAGCTATTTCAATCTCCAATTTTGAAAATCCCCAATTTTCAAAATTGACCTAAACCAATACACTCAAATTCAATCTCATAAAACATAATTTCTTCAAAATTGATTCCATATTTCATCAATTCATGCTATTATTGATGATTCTACACCTTTAATTTACAAAATTTGGGAAATTTCCCAAATCTTAAAATTGACCTAAACCAATTTATTTAAATTCAATATCATAATCCATAAATTCTTCAAAATTAACTTCACATATCATCAATCCATAGTATTTTCCATAATTCTACACTACCAATTTCCAAAACCCCAAATTATAAAATTTGGGCATAATCTAATTAAATTTTCATCCAAAATTAAATCAATTTCAACATGTATTCTCTAAAATTGATCAAGGAATTAGTACACCCACATCATTTCTAATGATTCTAAACCAAAAACTTATCAAAAATTCAAACTTGAAAATTTTCTCTTACCTCTTTTCTCCACCAAATTCAAATTTTCTTGGTTCCTTAGGAAGCCCTCATCATTCTCCACTCTTTTCCTTCTTGGAAAGATCCCAAAACCATTAAGAATTGAGTAGAAAAATCAAAACTAAGTTTTCTCTTTCTCCTTTCTCCATATACGAAACTTCTCTCATCTTTTCTCCCTTCTTATTCTCTAAAAACGACTTCCACCCTTTTCATTCATTTCTTTAATCTTTCTAGAGTCTTCTTACACGACAAATCATCACCTTATGTTGCCATGTCATTAAAATGGTGACTAAAAGACCAAATTGCCCTTGAACTCTACTTTATGTCATGCTCACTTAAGGGTTGATTCTCACTATCAAGATGAAGGAATTTGTCTAAACTTCCTTCTAGAGAAATGTTCCTCTCAATCATACGAATCCAACGCCACTGACCGCGCTCAATTCTGATCACTACATCAAAAGTTATGCGTAAAACAGTTCGGGTAAAACCATATTCTAACACATTTTCCATGTATGATTATTTCCGTCCAAAAGTTCACATTCTTAATCTCAGAATTGAAACTCGATGTCTTCATAACAATTGTAGCCTTGTGTCTCTAGTTTAATTCAAAACAAGAATCGTCTCATTTAGATTCCCAGATCAAAAGTTATGATTAAAATACTCTCAGGTGTTCCCAATCCAAAAATTACACCCTAATCCGAACTTAAATTCAAAAATTAAAAGTCTTAGGGGCAAAATTTGTAGGAAAATCCCGGGAGGTACATCACATGTAACAAGTGCCGAAAACAAAAATTTTTGTTGCCGAGACCTTCCCGAAGGCCAGGATCTATGTGTCGGTATGAAGATTCAAACCTGAATAGCCAATAGAGACTATCTCTAAAGGTATCCAAGCAGAGATCAGAAAACCTAACCGGGACAAACCCTTTTGACCCGGGAATAGCTAGAACAAATTAAAGGCTGCTAGACCTTACCTTTGTCCTTGGAGAGCTAGGATTAATGTTGAAACCTTGCTTGGAGAAGAAGAGTATCGAAGATGGCTTAAGAAAAGAAGAACATGAAAAACTCCTTTTTCAACTTACTTAACCCTTAAGCAATTTTTGCTCTTCAATTTCAAAACCCACGAAGTTGTACACAGCAATCCACCAAATCCTCATCTTATATATGTGTCTTTTAACAATTAAAAGACTAGCCATTAAAAGATGACAAGTGGATGGCTTAGAATTTAATGAATAAACTAATAACCTTTGACTTTTCAAAGGTTTATCTTCTTCTTTTCCCATTCCAACGAACACATGGCTTAAATATATATATAATTAATTAATTAATTACTTAATTAATCAATTAATATATAATTGCTAAGGTCCAGTCCAACTGGGGTCGATCCTACTGGCCTACCGGGCCCCGGTACTGAAAAAGCTCCGGAAACGTTTCTTAGCAATATCGATGTCGCGATCTCATCGGGACATATCTCGATCTCATTGGGATCCATTTAATCCTAATGCTCTCCATAATTGGAACTCTGTCTAATACTATTTTACGAATTCTCTGAAACACTCTTATGCGTGTGACCCTTTAGGTTCTCGGTTATGTTGGCCACTTACATTAACAATTAATCTGAGCAAGTCATGAGCGGCGTCTAGCAACACATCATGACCCCCAATTGACCGGAAAGTAATTGGTTTGATGAATTCATCACGAACCAGATCACGAACCCTTCCATTGACAATTACTGTGCAATTCGTCCTTTCATCATCCTATACCCCACTTGGTTATGAGTATGGTCAAAGTGTCAACTCTTACTAGACTAAGTCTAGCCTAAGTGATATCAGTTCCTGTCTTAGGACTCATTACTTTATATGTCCATGAAGACACTCTTCATGACATATTTATGCTCCGCCGAGACTTAAAGTAATGATCCGATAAGAGGCTGTGGTATCTCTTACGCTATCACGAAGTGATGAATCCTTTATTGGCTACTCAATTACCTTGAATACCTCAAGTCTGTACCCAAGCACCACCACATGAGTAACCTCTCGAAAGGCAACAAGGAATGGAGTCAAAGCACAGAATCAGTATTCAAGATATCCTTGAGTACCTCAAGTCTAAGGATACTTGCACCATTACTATGATGAGATTATCACTGAAATTTGAATAGGAAATCCATGTGATGATCTCATGGCAGGTCATCAATGTACTTACTACCGCTAGTAAGCATCCACATGTCAACTCTAAATATCCCATATTTACAGTTTACGAGATCCTTTGCTTGATCCAATCAAGGAGTATGACATATGCTAGTCTATCCGGATTAATGATGTCGGTCTCATTAATCCTATGACTAGGAGAATTTGAATCTTGACATAATTGCACATGATAGGAATCTCGGGATTATGATCACATCATAATTTCCTTTATGCTATGTCATATATCATGGACTTCATTAATTTGATTAAAGATCAATATCAATTCATAAAGAACATCAAATAAATGAAACATGCCTTTCTTTATTTATTCATAAAGTCATACATGACTATGAACAAAAAGCGCTAAAGGGATTGCCTTTGGGCACTACTCTAACAATCTCACGATCTTGTACGCATAAGTTGACTTACACGGGTATAGAAGTCGACTTATTAGTACCGAACTGGTATAGGTCGACTTACATCTCCATACAAGTCGACTTACACCTACAAATCTCCCACTTGACCTAAAGCCAATCGCCTTGGTATCTAATACCATAAGCGAGTACATGAGAATCAAAATTCTTCTGTGACAATGGCTTCGTCAACGGATCAGCAATGTTCTGCTCTGTGGGAATTCTCTCGATCGCGACATCACCTCTGGCAATGATCTCTCGAATCAGATGATATCTGCGGAGTACGTGTTTAGATCGTTGGTGAGACCTTGGTTCCTTTGCCTGAGCAATAGCCCCATTGTTGTCACAATACAACTGTATGGGCCCATCACAGCTAGGAACCACACCAAGTTCAGTAATGAACTTCTTGATCCAAACAGCTTCCTTTGCTGCCTCTGATGCAGCAATGTACTCTGCCTCGGTTGTCGAATCAGCAGTCGTCTCTTGTTTGGAACTCTTCCAACTGACTGCTCCGCCGTTCAGTGTGAAAACATAACCTGACTGGGATTTTGAATCATCCTTATCAGATTGAAAACTGGCATCCGTATGCCCGCTCACTTGGAGATTTCCATCTCCATATATCAAGAAAACATCCTTAGTCCTTCGCAAGTACTTGAGGATATTCTTGGCACCACCCGATGACCCTCACGGGATCCGATTGGTATCTGCTCGTGACACTCAGAGCATACGATACATCGGGCCTCGTACATAACATAGCATACATGATCGATCCTACTGCAGACGCATACGGGATCTGATCCATGCGCATCCTCTCATCTTGTGTCTTAGGACACATAGATTTCGAGAGTGTTATCCCATGAGACATGGGAAGAAACCCTCTCTTGGATTGCTCCATGTTAAACCTCTTTAGCATCTTGTCTATGTACGATGATTGTGAAAGACCAAGCAACCTCTTCGATCTATCTCTATAGATTCTTATCCCAAGGATATAAGTTGCTTCACTAAGGTCTTTCATCGCAAATTGTTTGGACAACCAAAATTTAACTGATTGTAGCATCGAGACATCGTTTCCTAGTAATAATATGTCATCCACATATAGCACAGGGAATACGATTACAGTCCCATTAACTTTCTTGTACACACAGTGTTCATCCGGATTTTGTGAGAAACCAAACTCTTTGATTGACTCATCAAAACGGATGTTCCAACTCCTGGATGCTTGCTTCAATCCATAAATGGATTTCTGAAGCTTGCATACCTTTTCGCCATCGATGGAAGTGAAGCCCTCTGGTTGTGTCATGTACACATCCTCGGCCAGATTTCCATTAAGGAAAGCTGTCTTCACATCCATTTGCCATATCTCATAATCATAATGAGCAGCAATGGCTAGGAGTATCCGAATGGATTTAAGCATTGCTACGGGGCTGAAGGTCTCGCCATAGTCAACTCCTTGTCTTTGACGAAATCCTTTGCCACAAGCCTTGCTTTATAAGTAATCACATTACCATCCATGTCAGTTTTCTTCTTGAAAACCCATTTGCACCCTATGGGTTTTATCCCTTCAGGTGCATAAACCAAAGTCCATACTTTGTTTTGATACATGGAATCCATTTCGGCTTTCATGGCACAAAGCCATTTTTCAGACTCTGAACTTTTCAGAACCTCTTCATAGGTAGCAGGCTCATCATCTTCTATGAGCAATACGTCATTCTGTTCACTTACGAGAAATCCATATCTCTCGGGAACAGTGCGTATCCTACTTGATCTACGAACTTCGTGTGTAGTAGAAGGTTGAATTGTTACTTCATCTGAATGCGTGGCGGTCTCGAGTTCGAGCGGTTGATGCGTATGCATTTGAGCATCTTGAACATCTTCAAGTTCAACTTTGCTCCCACTGTCTTCTTGCAGAAGAAACTCTTTCTCTAAGAAGACAGCATGTTTTGAAACAAACACCTTTTGTTCCTCATCAAGGTAGAATTGATATCCCATGGTCTCTTTAGGATATCCTACAAATAAACACTTGTCAGACTTTGCTTCAAGCTTATCTGACTGAATCCGCTTCACGTAAGCAGGACAACCCCAAACTTTCAAATGAGAAAGATAAGGTTTTCTGTTAGTCCACATCTCATATGGAGTAACATCAAGCATCTTAGAGGAACTCTGTTTAGCAAGTAAAGCAGTTTGTCTCTAGGGCATACCCCAAGCGATTTTCGTAACTGCGAAACCCATCATTGATCGTACCATGTCCAACAAGGTTCGATTTCTCCTTTCAGCCACACCATTGTCTTTGTGGTGTGTAAGGAGGAGTCCACCGAGATAAAATGCCATTATCTACGAGATAATCGAAGCTGTTGGTCTAAGTATTCTCCACCACGATCGGATCGTAATGCCTTGATACTTTTACCAAGCTGGTTTTCTACTTCATGTCTGAATTGTTTGAACTTTTCAAACGCTTCAGATTTGTATCTCATCAGATACAAGTACCCATATCGAGAATAATCATCGATAAAGGTAATGAAGTAACAATAACCACTTCTAGCATGGATGGACATCGGATCGCATACATCTGAATGTATTAGGTCTAATACTCCAGTCGCTCGTTCACCCTTTCCCTTGAAGGGTAACTTAGTCATCTTGCCTAATAAACAAGATTCGCATGTGTCATATGATTCATAATCAAATGACCCTAAACTGCCACTCTTATGGAGCTTAGCGATGCGTGTCTCATTTATATGGCCCAGCCGACAATGCCATAAGTAAGTTGACTTTAAATTATCTCTTTTATGTCGTTTTATGTCATTGACATTCATAATTGGATGAGACATATCTAATATGTAAATACCATTGCATAATGTACCAGTACCATAAAGCATTCCATTAGAATTAATAGAACAACCATTGCTATTAAAATTCAAATGGAAACCAGCTCTATTTAAACAAGAAACAGACAATATGTTCTTTGTCAAAACGGGTACAAAATAACAATCATCCAATTCGAGTACAAGCCCAGTAGGGAGAGACAAAACATAGGTTCCTACGGCTAATGCAGCAACTCTTGCTCCATTTCCAACACGCAGGTCTACTTCTCCCTTCATGAGCTGTCTACTGTCCCTTAGGCCCTGCATATCATTACATATGTGTGAGCCACAACCAGTATCAAATACCCAAATGTTGTGATCAGAAACAGTATTAACCTCAATGACATACATACGAAGTAGTTGAGGCATCGATGCCTTCTTACGCTTGATGACTCGAATAGACTTTGCAATTGTGCCTCCAATGGCCATCTTTACCCTGATGGAAGCAAGTTCCTTTGGGGCGCTTCTTTGGTCTTCTTCTTGATGGCGCTTCCCTTTGGTTTCTTGGCCTTCTTCTTCTTTGGGTTCTTTTCTTCTTTGAACCGGAAGAAGAAGCGACCACCATTAACACTTGCTTGCTATCATTCTTGATAGCTTGCTCGGTATCTTAAGCAGATTGATCAACTCGGTATTGTTGTGGATATTTGGTTCATCCGATAGTTTAACACGAATTGTGAATAACTCTCGGACAATCCAACCAATTAAGTCTATACTTAACTCATAATCCATTACAAAACCTAAGGCGGCCAATCTCTCAATATAGCCATTCATCTTCGGGCATCTTGGACAGCGAGATGTCCTGGAGCCATCTTTAATGGTGAAGAGAAGCCTTGAGGTCTCGAACCTTTCGACCGAGCTTGCTCATCAAACGACTCCCTAAGATGAAATACTATAGTGTGAGCATCCATGGACTCGTCTTTTCGCACTCTGGTGACATCGAGGCAAGCATAATGCAAGTAGCCATGTCATCGTCCTTTAGATGCTTACGATATGCCTTCGATCCTCATCGGAAGCATCGACGGCAGTGCATCTGGAAGTGGAACATCTAGGATGTATCCTAGTTCCTCGAATCGAGAACAATTCTCGATTCCTTAGCGATCGAAAATTCGGTCCGATTAACTTGTTGGAATCCATTAGCGGCGTAAGTTCACCTTGGAAGACATCTTCAACCAACCTAAGCGGAAAGAGAGAAAAATGTTAGAATAGGAATAGATGCATAATCATAAGGACTTGAATGATATGCAAAAAGCTCCCACTAGTTTCATAGAATCCATAACCCTCATTACGAATCCAAAGAAACAAGATGACATAATGTCCTAGTGGGTTGATATCTGATATTGCTAAGAATGACCTTGGGTTTACCCAACAAGCCACAACTTAGGTCAATCGGTAGGTATCAAACATACCAATTGCATCATCGATAACCGACATTAAGCATGACCTTGGGTTTACCCAACAAGCCACCTTATGTCTCGGGAGGTATCAGATATACCAATTACATCTTAGACACAACTATCGATCAATGCTATCAACTTATTGATGTGTGCACTTACATTGGGTTATCAACTCTTTGATGCGTATACATCTGATGTATGCTACCCAATTTCGCCTCTGTCCACGTTGACCTTGAGTTTACTCAACAAACCAACGCTTCTAGTGAATACCAACCCATTAATCCGAAAATCACATTTTCATGGTTCGAACATATCCGTATAGAGCGAGCTTGGGTTTACCCAACAACCCAACCCTATAAGAACTCTGGTTCTTACCATATTAATGGAAGGCGTTAGTTTTCATATACCGAGGAGGGATTTCGAACTCTAAACTCCAAGCTGAAGGATTATAGTCACTATGACTATATGGAATAATTTAGGGCATATGATCAATCACATTGAGTTTATATCTAAAATCATCCATCATCCCTCCTTTGCATGTTATAAGTCGACTTGTGTATGTATAAGTCGACTTATGCCTCTGTGTAAGTCCACTTATGCATGTGTAAGTCGACTTGTGCAACTGTGCACGAACAAGTCGACTTGTACCATTGTGCAAGTCGACTTATGCGTCTACAGTGCACGGACAAGTCGACTTGTACATTGTGTAAGTCGACTTATCCAAGAGAAATTGCTATCTAATCGGCTAATTTCTCAATCCGTGTAATCCCAATTCACAATACCAACATACCTAGGGTAATATCTGTTAATTTGATGTACCAATGAACACTTCATTGTTACATGATTGCCATATCTGATCAAACCATACAAGAAAAGCTTGAAAATGAGTCATTACTCATAAATATCCAAACAATTTAGGAAACACCAAATTATCACCCTAAGCATCTCTAGCTAGTCCATACGTTATCAAATTACTTCGACACAAGTCACAAAAATTATGACGGCCAAAACAAGCAAGATAATGAAATACACTAACGAGACGCTAATGTGACCTATTCGGCATCCGAAAATTCTTGGAAATCCAAATTCAAGAAATTCAGTTTGGCAAGCATACTAAATCAAGATAACACATTTTCAATCACATTAAAAATGGTCCAAGGAATTGGAACTGAAAAATACACATTCAATTATGCCAAGGAAAACAGTCCCAGCAATGTTCATAAAACTGCCAAGTACTACACATTGCTCGAAATAATCATTGAAACAATTTCAATAAATTCTGAGAACATTACAAAGGTTACTACATGTTCAGAACATGCCTCATGAATTTTTTCAGGATTTATATCCATCAAAAACTCATTCAACCTAAGCAACAAATCCGATTCAAAATATGTGTTCATCAACACAGCTATTCCCAACAGCATAGAATAAATTCGTGAATAAATAACAAATCACCTTGAAAACACTTTTCCATCCACATAGACATTCAAAAACATCTTAGGGACATGTTGGTGAAGGCAAATCCGAAAAAACAATTTTCTAGAATTTATTATCGAATTTATACACATGCCTGTTCACAGAATGTGTCACCAAACAACATCTAGAACCTTAGGGAATAAATTAGCAAAACTATATCAAATCAAATTTATAAATTCTCATCTTTCACAGACATATTCTATAACATGTTATGAACAATTATGTGCAGAAATTTGGACAGCATACATACATCAACATCAAATTCAAATAGGAAGTCCGACCTAGCTTGGGTTTTATCTTCATACACGACACAAGTGGCTTTGATACCACTGTAGGAAAATCCCGGGAGGTACATCACATGTACCAGGTGCGGAAAACAAAAATTTTTGTTGCCGGGACCTTCCCGAAGGCCAGGATCTATGTGTCGGTATGAAGATTCAAACCTGAATAGCCAATAGAGACTATCTCTAAAGGTATCCACGCAGAGATCAGAAAACCTAACCGGGACAAACCCTTTTGACCCGGGAATAGCTAGAACAAATTAAAGGCTGCTAGACCTTACCTTTGTCCTTGGAGAGCTAGGATTAATATTGAAACCTTGCTTGGAGAAGAAGAGTATCGAAGATGGCTTAAGAAAAGAAGAACATGAAAAACTCCTTTTTCAACTTACTTAACCCTTAAGCAATTTTTGCTCTTCAATTTCAAAACCCACGAAGTTGTACATGGCAATCCACCAAATCCTCATCTTATATATGTGTCTTTTAACAATTAAAAGACTAGCCATTAAAAGATGACAAGTGGATGGCTTAGAATTTAATGAATAAACTAATAACCTTTGACTTTTCAAAGGTTTATCTTCTTCTTTTCCCATTCCAACGAACACATGGCTTAAATATATAATTAATTAATTAATTAATTACTTAATTAATCAATTAATATATAATTGCTAAGGTCCATTCTAACTGGGGTCGGTCCTACCGGCCTACCGGGCCCCGGTACTGAAAAAGCTCCGGAAATGTTTCTTAGCAATATCGATGTCGCGATCTCATCGGGATATATCTCGATCTCATCGGGATCCATTTAATCCTAATGCTCTCCATAATTGGAACTCGTCCAATACTATTTTACTTAATTCTCGAAACACTCTTATCGTGTGACCCTTTAGGTTCTCGGTTATGTTGGCCACTTAGATTAACAATTAATCCGAGCAAGTCATGAGCGGCGTCTAGCAACACATCATGACCCCAATTGACCGGAAAGTAATTGGTTTGATGAATTCATCACGAACGAGATCACGAACCCTTCCATAGACAATTCTTGTGCAATTCGTCCTTTCATCATCCTATACCCCACTTGGTTATGAGTATGGTCAAAGTGTCAACTCTTACTAGACTAAGTCTAGCCCAGTGATATCAGTTCCTTTCTTGGGACTCATTACTTTATATGTCCATGAAGACACTCTTCATGACATATTTATCTTTCGCCGAGACTTAAAGTAATGATCCCGATAAGAGGCGTGGTATCTCTTACGCTATCACAGAAGTGATGGATCCTTTATTGGCTACTCAATTACCTTCGAATACCTCAAGCTGTACCCAAGCACCACCCTATGAGTAACCTCTGAAAGGCAACAAGGAATGGAGTCAAAGCACAGAATCAGTATCCAAGATATCCTTGAGTACCTCAAGTCTAAGGATACTTGCACCATTGCTATGATGAGATTATCACTGACATTTGAATAGGACATCCATGTGATGATCTCATGGCAGGTCATCCAATGTACTTACTACCGCTAGTAAGCATCCACATGTCAACTCTAAATATCCCATATTTACAGTTTCTGAGATCCACTGCTTGATCCAATCAAGGAGTATGACATATGCTAGTCTATCCGGATTAATGATGTCCAGTCTCATTAATCCTATGACTAGGGAGAATTTAGATACTGACATAATTGCACATGATAGGAATCTCAGGATTATGATCACATCATAATTTCCTTCATGCTATGTCATATATCATGGACTTCATTAATTTGATTAAAGATCAATATCAATTCATAAAGAACATCAAATAAATGAAACATGCCTTTCTTTATTTATTCATAAAGTCTGTACATGACTATGAACAAAAAGCGTTAAAAGGGATTGCCTTTAGGGCACTACTCTAACAATCTCACTAAGATCTTGTACGCATAAGTCGACTTACACGGGTATACAAGTCGACTTATTAGTACCGAACTGGTATAAGTCGACTTACATCTCCATACAAGTCGACTTACACCTACAAATTTGACATTTCATGTCTATATATGATTTGTAGCCCTTTGTCTTATCTTTATTTAGCCTCAAGAATCACTTCAATCGGATCTCTACAACTCCCGAATTTCACAAAATACTGAACTATGCTCGGAAAATTTCCCGACTCACTTTGATTAAATTAATCACCATTAATTTAATATCCTAAAATTACAAATTTCTCATGAGAATGCAGGGAATTGTCTTACGAATCCAACGCCGCAAGAATAAACTCAATCGGATGTCGGACGGAAAAGATATAAGCAAAATAGTGAACAAAGGTCGGATTTGGAGGAAATAACAAGCAAGAAAAATCAAAACGGTGTCGTATTGGAGAAACAAAAACGGCACCGTATCGAGCGAAACGCGCGCGCACTGGGCGCGGTGAGGGCTGGGTCCCCCTAGCAACGCGAGCCGGACGCTCGTCATCGCTACGACGATGCGTCGTCCTAGCGATTGGGGTACTTCATTTTCCTCTTTTTTTTTTTTTACCACTTAAAATTCAAAACTTTCGAAATTTATAACTCTTAATCCCGAACTCCAATTTTGACAAACTTAGTTTCTATAGAAAGCTTGAGGGAAGCTCTAAATCTTTCACGAAGAACATAAACATCAATTCAACTCCTACGGGAGTCCATTTTCCGGTCAAAGATACTATCCTCTAATAATCATGCTAAATCCATAATATAAACTTGTAAAAATCATAACTTATTATTCCGAGATCGAAAAATTGCACATTTTATATCGAAATAAAGATCAAATCAAATCCTTCAATTTTCATGAAGAACATCAAAGATCAATTAACCTCTAACTAGGTTAATTTCTCAGTCAAAGTTTCAACCATAATAAAAGTCAAACCCTATCAAACATAAACTTTGACTGATCACAACTTTCACTCCCGATATCGAAAAATTGCAAACTTTATGTCCACAAAAAGCTCTCGACATAATCTACAAATTTCCAGAAGACCATTTTCTTAAATTATGCCTAAATCAAAAGTCAACTTCCAAAGGCCAAAAAGTCAACTATTTCACAATTTTTCATATTTTCACACTCTCTTTTTAATCATGATTTTTAACTTATTTTCAATCAACTCATCCACTTTATCATTCAATTACTAAGTCAAATTGTCACTCAAGGTTCGGGGTTCAACAATTGAGCTCTGATATTAAGGAAAGCCTGTGATGGGGATTTTTGAGATAGTGTCGGAATATCACAAAAGTGCATAGTACATATCTTTACGTTTCTACATGTACATTATTGCTGAATTGGACGATGTGTTAAATAAATGTGTTTTGACTTGTGATAGAGGCACATTTGGAACGTCAGCCCATCGGCGTTCTTGAGACTTCGAGCGTTAGCGGAAGTCAGGTGAGTGACCTAGACGGTTCTCTAATTATTAAGTGTTATAATTTAGTGATTTTAATTCTCTGGAGTATAATGGTGGGACAATGTTGATTGTGAACTCCGGACAGAAAGTCCGGAGTATTGGAGTGATATGATATAGAAGTGTTATGGGTGTGTGATATTGTGATTGTATTTTTAATATGACAAATCATGAATAAATTGTCTGATTGTGAAATAGAAATACGTGAATAAAGTGATTGAATTGTGGCATAAGTGAATACGTAAATAGAGTGATTAAATTGTGGCACATGTCGTTCATACGAATGCAAAATCAGTAAATGACAGTTGTGACCGGGGCAGCCACTGATCAGAGCTTTTAGCTCAACGTTATATTTGGGCCTCGAGCTCACAGTGATTCAGAGCCTATGGCTCAATGATTAATGAGCCCTTATTGAGACAGTTTCAGAGCCTCTAGCTCAACAATTAATGTGCCCTTATAGGTACAGTTCAGGCGCTCGGTAACAACACTGAAATAAATTGAAAAAGTGTTACATCCTGCATTTGATTTCATATGTTTGATTGAATGACAGGCATAATGCCATATACTGATGTGATAACAGTCATGGGGTATATCTAATTGTAAAATGTATGACAAATTGTGATATGTCTAGCAGTGTATGAAAATTAGGGATATTGACCAGAGTTGCCACCGATCAGAGCTTTTAGCTCAATGTGAATGAGCTTCGAGCTCATGAGTGATTCAGAGCCTCAGGCTCAACGTGTAATGAGCCCTGTATCTAGCTTTGGATAAGGGAAAGATATTAATGAGCCCTTCAATGGGACAATTTAGGCACTCAGTCACAGCAAAATGATAATCAATGGTAAGTGAGTGAAATATATATGTATCAAAAATGGGATATATGAATGTGGATTTCTATAAATGTGTAAATGGGCAATTTTGTGAAAGTGTTTTATGAGATAAAGTTAGATGTATGTGATTTGTAAAATGAGATCAAATAGATAGCAATGTGAATATAGGTTATTAATTGATTTGGTTACATTATTGTGCGGACCATCGATGATGGTCACTCATTGAGTTCGTAAAACTCACCCAAAATTTGCAATTATTTTTCAGGAGTCAGAAGAATACCCCGTTAGGCAACGGGTGTATAGTGATCGCTAGAGAGTGATAGAAGAGGACAGGATCAGTTGCATCTACATTAGTGTGAAGACCTTGGTGTTATATTGTGGTGTATTTATTAGAGGATCCTCGTGGTCATCACATTATTTACCGGTCATGTTTTGTAAGATTTTTTTTCCGCAACATGTATAACGTAAGTGTATGTTTGTTTCAAAAAAATTTATAATGTGGCTTGACTGAGTGATGTTTCACGCCACCCTTGCAGGGCACGAACTCGAATATCACCATCGATTTCGGGTTCTGGTCTTACGGGAGTGGGGAGTTACATTGAGCATGCATTTTACATAGTCAAAATAATTATTTGTGTGAAAAAATGAGTTTTGTAACGTGTGTGAATTGTGTATTGCATAAATGGGATGTGCAGGATAAACGTCTGCATATAGACGTATCTAGAATTTGGAAGTAAGTCCTAATCTGGAGCATACTGTGAGTAGATCTAGATGGTATCATTTCATTGTTCGTTTTGTTTTGTTTGATTTTTTGTATTAATTGACTACTGAGTGTCGATATGAATACGTCTTGATTGTTGATTCCAGACAGAAGGTTCGATGATTGTGATGATTAATGAGATATTGAAGTGTTGCTTGTATGTGAATGAGAAGAACTAATTGTACTTAATGTGATTGTTAAATGTGTTCTGAATTTGCATTTGCATGTAAGTGAAAGTGTGACTCTCAACTTAATGTTGAATGCTAGATTAAAGTTCGATGATATGGGAATGAGATTGAATGGGAATATGCAAATGTGATTGATGCATTCCATTGTATGAATGCATGAAATATAATGGCAGTTGTGACCAGAGTAGCCAACGATCAGAGCTTAAAGCTCAACGAGTGAAAATGAGCCTCAAACTCAAAAGTGATTTAGAGCATCAAGCTCAACGTTTAATGAGCCCTATATCTCCTAAGTGGATAAGGGACAGTTATCAATGAGCCCTATATGGGATAGTTTAGGCACTCGATCACAACAAAGGAACAAATGGAAAATGAGTCCCATGTGCACTGCATATGCATTTAAGTGTATTGAATGTGAAGTGTGAAATTGATGATGGTCACTCATTAAGTTCGTAAAAACTCACCCAAAATTTGCAAATATTTTTCAGGATCAAAAGAATACCCCGTTAGGCCAACGGGAGTATACCTATAGCATTCAAGTAAAGGATAGAAGTCAGAATCAGTTCGCATCTATATTGCATTTCTCTATTTTGTATTGAATTGTATATTCTACAACTTTTTTATAAATTTGTTTTCTGAAATTACTAAAGTGTTTTGTATTGATTCGAGGTGGGTAATGTGTTTATAATTTGAATTTATAAGCCACTGCGGCTTTCTTTAAATAAAGAGATTTTCTGATTTCAATTACTTCATAAATTTTGCATCATTGTATGAATGATTTGAAAAATCATTTTTGATTCAATACATGGACTTTGGATGAATTGCAACATACATTGTGTTATGCCTCGAAAGATTTCATGGCATTGTGTATATTCGTAAAAGAGTATTCGATTAATTGATTTGAGCATGATATGTGCTTTTGTGTGGGTAAGAGAGAACCTATTTCGTTAAATCACGTGCACGTTGACCCCCCCTTAGCTGTCTCCTGGCTGCCTGCTTGAGGCTTACGAGATCCGAAAATAGACTCGTCGTGTTTACGGTAAACTTCGGTTTCCGTCGTGCTTATGGAACTCTCGAGCCATTTGTGTGCATTGCATCTGTGATATGACATTGCATCTATAAATTGTCAAGTTGATGCATTCATATTTTGTAATCTATGGATTTATGGCTGAAAGCCTAAGAATCATACGTTTTACAAACTGTGAGTTTGACTACAGCAAGAAAAGAACTTTTAAAAACGTGCTTTACGGATTTCAAAGAAATGTTTTTCTAAGCCCAAAGAAGGAAAAAATTTCAAGGGTTTTGCTTATCCATTCGTTTTATAAACTTATTATCCACGAGCTTTGTGCTCACCCCCCTTTCATCCCCATCTCCAGGTTTTCGAGCGGGAGATCGGATGAAAGAATGACAAGATGTGTTATTCGATTTTGTATCGTTTGTATTTTATGAAAAATGGGATTTTGGTATCGGTTTGTATAAGACTGGTTTTTTCAAATTATTGTATTACAAGTATTATTATGGGATTGTATTATGAATTTTGGACATGTGTATTGATTTAAGTTATGAATGGGATCTGGATATAGAGACGATTGAACCTTATATATAATGATTATGGTTTGTTTATTGAATTGAGAAATTAATAGGAATTGGATTTGTAAAATGTGTGTTGGATTCCAGACGGGGAGTCCGATGATACTGGTTATATTGTGAGAAATATAGAAGTGTATTTTGAACACTTTGCAGGTTTTGGGTTTAATAAAAGGCAGTCGTTATGCTGCCAAAATTTTGGTGGAATGGGTATAAGAATGAGAATTGAGATTTATTTGAGTGCATAAGAAAATGATTATGAATTGAGAAATTGATTAAGAAATGTGGAAGAAATGAAAAAGAAGGGAATGAGAAAAGAAAGAAAAGAAAAAGAAGAAAAAAAAATTATACCGGTTTCGGATTGGATCAGTCTTAGGGTTTCCAACGCAACGCGACAGTGATTCCTAAAATATTTGTTCACGGATGTCGGTTCCGTTTTGTTACGTATTGGAAATTGGTTTCGATTCAATTTGTATTCGATTCATTTTGATTTGATACCTTCGTATTTGTTTCACGTTTGCTTCCGCATGTCGTGATTCGATTTATTCGATTTGAATATGCTTTGTTTCCTTCGCTTTCCTTTGTTTTTCGGTTGGGATCCGGTTTCCGAATCGGGTCCCAACAATTGGGATGTCCTAAAATGTGTGCTTGTGCTTGTTAGCATGTATGGTTATTCCAGTTAACCCTCATTAGTCATCCTCAGTTCATCCTCATTCTCTGATACCATAAGTGCCAGGCCATATTTTCTGAATCATTCTTATACTGAAGCAAATATTCTATGTTTAACTTCTATCCAGATATTGAACATCTTAAAGACTGAATCAGAATTCAACCCCTTCATATAATTTGTAAACCTATGCCTCTAGTTTACTCCACATTGAAAATCAGCTCAGTTGGAACCTTACAGATCCAGATATATTTAAAATGCCAAAGCTTGAACAACACCAGTTCATACTATTCCAACTAATTCCTTCACTTTCCTTCAATCAAAACTTTTTTTTCTAATCAATTTGGAATGCTGCCAATTTTTGCAAAGAGATAGCATAACGTGTGAGGAATTTATTGTCTTAAGGATCACCTTGTTTAGAGATCAGATAACAAACAAGGTTCTGTCCTCAATCATAATGAACTTGGTTCAAGATAATGGCTTAACTTGCTCTAGGGATATCATATCAAGGTCACTCTTGAAGGGTTCAAAAGAGGACTTCAATATCTACCACTTTTATGCAGACATTGAATTGAGATTTTGTCATCTAAAGGGTCAGAATTTGGACCAGATGATATATATATTATGAACAATGACCAAAAGAAGGTTATGAATGATACACAGAAGATATCTTGCAATTAGCATAGCTTTCTGTAGAGATATCAAATTAAGTAGTTCTTTAGATGGTTCCAAAGGGAACTTCAAGATCTAAAACTTTATGAAGACCTCAAAGATAAATTCTATCATCTAGAGGGTCAAAAGTGGGACCAGATGATAGGATCAGATGAACCCAGATGAAGGGTTAGATGAATTGGAAAAATGCTCATAACTTTCTCTAAAGAACTCAAATTAAGATGTTTTTTAGATGGTTCGAAAGAAAACTTCAAGATCTACAACTTTTATGAAGACCTTAAAGACAAATTCTATTATCTACAGGTCAAAAATGTGACCAGATGAACAGTGTACCAGACGAAATGACATCATCACCAGACGATATGACGTCACCAGACGATACATCATCACCAGATGAAACGTCCTCTCCAGATGATACGTCCTCACCAGACGAAGCGTCCTCACTAGACGATACGTCCTATACTCCTGAGCATCTTCATTTATAAGGACCATAATTTTTGACTCTGATATCCAAAAATTTCATACTTTATAGCATTGGAAAGCTATAAAGACAAGCTACAACTTCTATAAAGACAACTTGTCAAATTCATCTTAGATCAATCCAGTTTTTTTTCCTAAATTCAGAACACGAATGTTTCCCTTATGCAAGACTTGAAATTTTTGCACTGTGCAAACTTGAATTGTCCTGAGCATAACCATTCAACTACCAAAATGATTTCATTAAACTCTCAAATCTTAACTCATTTGCCTCATCACCTTTAACTACATTTGATCAATCATAATACTTATCTTCCTTTCCATGACATCTCCCTTATATATACATACATACATATATATATATATATATATATCAATGATTTATGTGCCAAAATCATCAACTCTTCTTCACGTATGTCTAATTTCAACTCACATCATCCATGCACCATTCACATTTCATTAACATCAAAAGAATAAAGTTTTACAAATCTTTAATGGCATTCCAAACCACATTACATCATCGTCTCAAAATCTTAAATTACAAAAGGTCCTTGAACAAATAAACTTCTTGCTTTCCCAAAATCAACTCAAACTACAAAATAAACAAATTTGGAGAAATGCCCTTAGGCTTTTGATCACTTGATCTCTTAGCTAACACCTGAAGATGGGATAAAAGGGGGTGTAGGCTTGAAAGCTTGTGATTAATTGTTTATAACAAAAAAATAAGTAAAACCTTTGAAAATGTTTTACTTGTCATAGAAATTTTTCTTTGAGTTCATAAAAAACATGCTTCTAAAATTCTTATTGTGTAGTCAAATTTACAAATCATAAAACATGAATGCATCAAACTTGTTCACAGATCATAAGCACATAAACACATCATAATGGTTTGGGTGGATCCAAAATAAAACATATTACACATTTTTCCTAAGGGTCCTGTGTAACCGTGAACAAAATGTACTAACACAATCCCACATAATGGTTTTACATAGCCGTAAACTTATAAGATTTTATAAAGGAGCTCCATGCCACTAGCGAGCAGGCAGTAGAAGCGTTTAACTTGGTCAATGTGCACGCGACTTAACTTAAGGGAGCACCACAAACTCACATAACATGTAATTCATGACTTGTAAACTTGTTACCCAAATTGGCAAAACTTGATTTCATATACTTGTAAACATATTGCCCAAAATGGCATTTTTCTAAATCTTGACTTTTTATAGACATAAGATATTTCAAAAAAATTTATGAAAACATGATTCCATAAACATGTATCTTTTCACAAAAATTTATTTTCAAAATCTTTTCACATATCAACACAATTCATATATCAAACATATAACAAATTTTCAATTCATTCAAGAAGCGATAGGTGCAACACTTATGATGCAATTGAAATCATTAAACTTTCTTGATTCAAAGAAAACATGTAGTGGCTTATTTACTCTATTATAAACATGTACCCACCTTGATTTCCTTGCTTATAGGCTTGCTCAAAATGTCTCTACTCTTGCTTCTCTTGTCTTTCTTGATTTCCTTGATTCTTCACCAAATGACGAGATATTTACCTCAAATGGAAGCTCTTCTCTTCCTCTACCTTTTTCCCTTCTTAAACAACCTCAAAATCTCTCTTGAAGGCTAAGAAAATTGAAACCCTAGCTTGTTTTCTCTTCTTTTCTCTCAACCACCAAAATCTCTCTTCTTTCTCTTTCTTATTTCTCTTCTTTTTTGTCCCAATTCACGTTTTCTCCTTCTCTTAAATGTAAGACCACATTTTCCTTTTCCAATCCTACCCTTAATGAGTGTGTAATGTCCATTTTATCCTTCCTTATATGTCTTATGTTCTTTATCCTTAAATGTCTTGCCAAAAACACCCTTGAACATTCTTATAACCTTAACACTTTAATTCCACTTACCCATTCAATAAATCCTACTAAATTTGACATAATAATTAAATCAAAAAATTTAATCTATCAAGACCTCAAAAATCATTTAAATCATGCTTATTCATCAAGAAAAAAATTCGGGGGCCAACAGTATACATGATTGATCCTATTTTCAAAGCATACAGGATCAAAATCATGTGAGTCCTCTCATATTGCATCTTAGGACAAATAGATTTCAAGAATTTTATCCCGTGAGTCATGGGAAGAAACCTTATCTTAGGTCACTCCATGTTAAACCTCTTTAGCACTTTTTCTATATATGTAGATTGTGAAAGACCTAGCAACTTCCTTGATCTTTCTCTATAGATCTTTATTCAAAATATATAAGTTACTTCTCTAAGGTCCACTAACCTTCGTGTACACACAAGGTTTATTTGAATTTATTGAGAAACCAAACTCTTTGATTATCGCATCAAATTGGATGTTCCAACTCCTAGATGCTTGCTTTAATCCATAAATGGATTTATGAAGTTTGCATAACTTTTTGCTATCTTTGGATATGAAGCCCTCAGGTTATATCATATACACATCCTCGGCTAGGTTCATTTAGGAAAGTCTTCTTTTCATCGATTTATCATATTTCATAATCATAATGAGCAGCAATGGCTAGAAGTATTATAATGCATTTAAACATGGCTACGGGGCTATAAGTCTCATCATAGTCAACGCCTTATCCTTGACGATAACCTTTAGTGACTAGTCTCACTTTATAGGTAATCACATTACCATCCATGTCAATTTTCTTCTTGAAAATCCACTTGCACCATATAGATTTTACCCCTTCAAGTTGGTCAACCAAAGTCTAAACTTGGTTTTTAAACATGGAACCCAATTCAGACTTCCTGGCTTGAAGGCATTTTTTAGATTCTAAAATCTTTAAAGCCTCTTCATGGGTTATAGGCTCATTGACCCCTATAAGCTATATTTCATTATGTTCACTTACAAGAAAACTATATCTCTCTAGAATATTATGTATCTTGCTTGACCTACGAACAGTTTATGTGTCAGAAGGTTCAACTGTTGTCTCATCTCCATGAACAATAATCTCGGGTTTAGGTACTTGTTCTGCATCTATTTGAGCATCATGAACTTCATTAAATTCAACTTTGCTTCCATTGTCTTCTTTTAGAAGAAACTCTTTCTCTAAAATGATAGTGTGCTTTAAGACAAACACCTTTTTCTCTAAAGCATTATAGAATGAATATCTAATTATTTCCTTAGGATATCCTACAAATAAGCATTTGTTAGATTTCACTTCAAGCATGTCTAATTGATTCCGCTTCATGTAAGCTAGATAACCCCAAACTTTCATATGAGAAAGATAGGGTTTTTGTTAATCGATATTTCATATGGAGTAACATTAATTGCTTTTCAGGGGACTCTATTTATCATATAAACAACAATCTCAAGTGTATAGCTCTAAAAGGATTTGGGTAGATCTACTATGCCCATCATTGGCCTTACCATCTCCAACAAAGTTTAGTTTCTCCTTTCAACCATATCAATATGTTGCGGAGTGTAAGGTGGAGCCCCAATATCCCTGAGATAATTAGAAACTCCTCGTCCAAGTATTCACCACCTTGATCTGATTAAAGTGTCTTAGCACTTTTATCGAGTTGTTTCTCTACTTCATGTCAAAATTGTTTGAACATTGTAGATGCTTAAGACTTGTATCTCATTAGATACATATACCCATATCATGAATAATCATCAATAAAGGTAATAAAGTACATAAAACCACCTCTAGCATAAAAGAACATTGGACCACATACATCAGAATGTGTTAGGTTTGATAACCCATTCGCATGTTCACCCTTTCCTTTAAAAGGTAATTTAGTCATCTTACCTAACAAACAAGATTCACATGTTTCATATGATTCATAATCAAATGACCCTAGGATACCACTCCTGTGTAGCTTAGCTATGCATCTGTCACTTATATGGCCAAGTCGACAATGACATAAGTAAGATGATTTTAAATTATCCCATTTTTGTCTTTTATTGTCATTGATATTTAACAAATACCATTGCATAATTTAGTAGTACCATAAAACATTTCATTCAACATAATTGAACAACCATTGCTTGAAAAACTTCAATGAAATCCTATTTTTTTAAGACATGAAACAGATACAATGTTCTTTGTCACAAAGGGTACATAATAGCAATTATCCAAAATTAACTCCAGCCCACTAGGAAGATATAAAACATAGGTTCCTATAGCTAGTGCAACAACTCTTGCTCCATTTCCTACGCATAAGTCCATCTCTCCCTTCTTGAGTAGTCTACTATCCCTGAGGCCCTGTATATCAACGCATAAGTGTGAGCCACATTCAGTATCTAATACCCAAATATTATTATCAGAAATAGTATTAACCTCAATGTCAAATTGCATACCTGAAGCAGACGGTGGAGCATCTAATGCCTTCTTCTACTTTAGTGACTCTAGATAGGCTTTACAGTTCTTCTTTCAATGCCCTTCCTTGTTACAATGAAAGCATATTCCCTTTGGTGTTTTCTCCTTTACAGCCTTCTTGGCTACACCTCCCACTAATTTTTTAGACTTCAATTTCTTTTTTTGGTTCCTCTTGCGAGAACCCGAAACAAAGTCCACTAGTCATAGCCTTACTATCCTTCCTGACAGTTTGCTCAGTTGTTTTGAGTATATTAATCAACTCAAGTATTAAGGTAGATATTTGGTTCATCTGATAGTTAAGCACAAACTATGAAAAACTATCAGTCAAACTAGTTAAAATTAAGTCTATACTTAATTCATAATTGATTATGAAACCCAAATTGATTAACCTCTCAATGTATCCATTCATCTTTAGCACAAACTGCACTAAAGATGATCCTTTGGGCATCTTAGAGTGGAAGAGCAACCTCGAAGTCTCGAACCTTTCAAACCAAGCATGCTTATAAAATAGTTCCCTTAAATTGTAAACTATGGTATGAGCATTCATAGCCTCATGCTGCTTTTGTAATTATAGATAGTATAATATAGCTAGCCAACTCTCTATCATCCAGTAACTTCTTGTAAGCTTTCTAATGAGAAGTGACTCATCCAAGACATATTCTAGTTCTCATATGTAGGAATATCCCAGGAGGTACATCACATGTACAGGCAGCGGAAAACAAAAATTTTTGTTCCCGGGACCTTCCCGAACCCAGGATCCAGGTATCCGTATGAAGACATAAACCTAAATAGCCAAAAGAGACTATCTCTAAAGGTATCCACGCAGAGATCAGAAAATCTAACCGAATCAAACCCCTTTGACCCGGGAATAGCTAGAACAGATTAAAGCCTGCTAGAGCCTACCTCGTCTGGAGAGTCAAGGAAGCGTTGGAATCTTGCTTGAAGAAGAAGAGAAATCGATGATGCTTTAGGAGAAAGACATGAAAACCATTTTTCTAAAAGAAAGCTTAACCTTAAGCTTCCATCTCTTCCTTCTCCATGTGCAAACGTCGATCATCACCACCTTGGCCTTCTTGTTTTTCTTTTAACTCTTAAAAGAGTTTAATAAGAGATGGCCAAGTGTGGCTTAATAGCCACTCATTTCATAAAGGAATAAAGTATAAAGCTTTGAAAAGTCAAAGCTTTATCTCTTCCTTTCTCCTTCCAACGCATCTAACCATATATTTATATATATTAATTAATTATTTACTTAATTAATATATATATATAATTGCTAAAGCATCCCATCCAACTGGGTCGGGTCTACGGCCAGGGCCCGATGTCAAAACTTGACTCCTAAACCTTTCTTAGCAAGATTGATGTCGCGATCTCATGGGACATATCCCAATCCCATGGGATCCATTTAATCTAATGCTCTCCATAATTGGAACTCGTCCAATTACTATTTTACTGATTCTCGAAACACTCTTATCGTGTGACCCTTTAGGCTCCTTGTTATGTTGACCACTTAGATTAACAATTAATCTGAGCAAGTCATGAGCGGTATCTAGCAACACATCATGACCCCAATTGACCGGAAAGTAATCGGTTTGATGTATTCATCACGAACCGGATCACAAACCCTTCCATAAACAATTACTGTGCAATTCGTCCTTTCACCATCCTATACCCCACTTGGTTATGAGCATGGTCAAAGTGTCAACTCTCACTAGACTGAGTCTAGCCCAAGTGATAACAGATCTCGTCCTAGGACTCATTACTCTATATGTCCATGAAGACACTCTTCATGACATATTCACTCTGGCCAGAGATTTACAAGTAATGATCCTGACAAGAGGCTATGGGTATCTCTTCGCTAATCCAGTGGTGAATCCTTTATTGGCTACTCAATTATCTTGAATACCTCAAGTCGCACCCAAGCACCACCCTATGAGTTACCTCTGGAAGGCAACAAGGAATGGAGTCAAAGCACAGGATCAGTATCCAAGATATCCTTGAGTACCTCAAGTCTAAGGATACTTGCACCATTGCTATGATGAGATTATCACTGACACTAGATAAGATATCCATGTGAGGATCTCATGGCAGGTCATCCAATGAACTTACTACCGCTAGTAAGCATCCACATGTCAATTCTAAATATCTCATATTTACAGCTTCGAGATCCACCGCTGATCCAATCAAGGAATATGACATGTGCTAGTCTATCCGGATTAATGATGTCCTGTCTCATTAATCCTATGACTAGGGAGAATTTAGATACTGACATAATTGCACATGATAGGAATCTCAGGAGTATGATCACATCATAATTTCCTTCATGCTATGTCATATATCATGGACTTCATTAATCTGATTAAAGATCCAATCAATTCATAAACAATGTTCATGAACATCAAATTAATGAATTATGCCTTTTCTTTATTTATTCATCCACCGCATCATTCGTGAATAAAACGCGCTAAAGGGATTGCCTTTAGGGCACAAATAAACGAGATCGTCCTTGAATAAGTCGACTTATGCAATGTACAAGTCGATTTATCGGTACTTTTCAAGAACAAGTCGACTTATCAGTAGTACAAGTCGACTTGTACTTACAAATCTCCCACTTGACCTAAAGCCAATCGCCTTAGTATCTAATACCATAAGCGAGTCCATGAGAATCACAATTCTCCGTGACAATGGCTTTGTCAATGGAACAAAGAACACTTTGCTCGTGGGAATTCTCTCTATCAAGATATCATCTCGACTAATGATCTCCGAATCGGTAATGGCACGAGTTCGGATCGTCGATAAGACCTTGGTTCCTTTGCTGCGCAAGATTAGCCCCATTGTATCACAATACAATCCTATGGGCCCACCACGGCTAGGGACCGATCAAGTTCAAGAATGAACTTCGATCTAAACCTTCCTTTATAAGATCTCATGCGCGTAGTATATTCCTCGGTTGATGAATCGCCATCCTCTCTTGTTTGAACTCTTTCCAATGGCCGCCGCTATTCGGTGTGAATGTGTATAACCTAATCATGATTCGTAATCATCCTTATCAGATTAGATACTGGCATCTGAATGCCCGCTCATATGGAGATTTCCATCTCCAAACATCAAGAAAACATCCTTAGTGCTTCGCAAGTACTTGAGGATATTCTTGTGAAACCACCCAAAGGACCTCACCAGATCCGATTGGTATCTGCTCGTAACACTTAGAGCATACGATACATTGGGCCTCGTACATAGCATCGTTTCATGCTAAACCTCTTTAGCATCTCATCTATGTACGATGCTTGTGAAAGACCAAGCAACCTTTTGATTTAGATATAAGTTGCTTTACCAAGGTCTTTTATCGCAAATTGATTGGACAACCAAATTTTAACTGATTGCAGCATAGAGACATCGTTTCCGAGTAACAGTATGTCATCTACATACAACACAAGGAATACGATTGCAGTCCCATTAACCTTCTTATACACACAATGAACATCCGAATTTTATGAGAAACCAAACTCTTTGATTGACTCATCTAAACGGATAATCCAACTCCTGGATGCTTGCTTCAATCCAAATATGGATTTTTGAAGCTTGCATACCATTTCGCCATCGATTGAAGTGAAGCCCTCAGGTTGTGTCATACACATCCTCGGGTAGATTTCCATTCAGGAAAGCTATCTTCACATCCATTTGCCATATCTCATAATCATAATGAGCGGCAATGGCTAGGAGTATCCTAATGGATTTAAGCATTGCTACGGGGCTGAAGGTTTCGTCATAGTCAACTCCTTGTCTGTGACGAAATCCTTTAACCAGAAGCATTGCTTTATAGGTAATCAAATTACCATCCATGTTGGTTTTCTTTTGAAAACCCTTTGCACCCCAATGGGTTTTATCCTTCAGTGTAACAACCAAAGTCCATACTTGGTTTATGTACATGGAATCCATTTGATTTCATGGCACGAAGCCATTTTCGGACTACAGGCTGCTCGTAACCTCTTCATAGGTAGCAGCTCATCATCTCATATGAGCAATATGTCATTCTGCTCACTTACGAGAAATTCATATCTCTCGAATAGTGCGATCCTACTTAACCTACGTAAATTGTGTGTAGTAGAAGGTTGAACTGCTACCTCATCTACATGAGTTCTGATTTGAGTTTAGCGATTGATCTATGTTTGTTCGAGCATCTTGAACTTCTCCAAGTTCAACTTTGCTCCCACTATCTTATTGTAAAAGAAACTATTTCTTTAAGAAAACAACAAGCTTTGAAACAAACAACTTTTGTTCCTCAAAGAAGGTAGAATTGATATTCCATTTAACAAACACTTGTCGACTTTGCATCAAGCTAATCTGACCGTGTCCGCTTCACGTAAGGTGACAACCCCATACTTTCAGCTAAGAAAGATAGGGTTTTCGTTAGTCCATATCTCCATATGGAGTAACCACTGTCGTCTTTGATGGAACTCTGTTTAGCAAGTAAACAAATGTCTCAAGCGATATTCCCAAAATCAGTAAAACCTATCATCAATCGCACCATGTCTAACAAGGTTCGATTTCTCCTTTCAACCACACCATTGTCTGTGCGGCGTGTAAGGTGGAGTGTCTTGAGATAAAATCTCATGATCTCGAGATAATCCAAAACTGTTGGTGTAAGTATTTTCCACCACGATCGATCGTAATGTCTTCATACTTTTACCAAGTTAGTTTTCTACTTCATTTCAATTATTTGAACTATTCAAATGCTTGATTTGTATCTTATCGAATCTGATACCTATATCGTGAATAATCACCGATAAAAGTAATGAAGTAAAACAACCACTTCGGCATGGATGGACATCGGACCACATACATCCAAATGTATCGGTCTAATATTCGATTCACTGCTCACCCTTTCCTTTAAAGGATAACTTAGTCATCTTGCCTAATAAACAAGATTCGCATGTGTCATATGATTCATAATCAAATGACCTTAAACATCCACTCTTATGGAGCTTAGCGATGCGTGTCTCATTTATATGGCGAAGCCGACAATGCCATAAGTAAGTTGATTTTAAATTATCTCGATTATGTCTTTTCGCGTCATTGACATTCAGAACTGGATATGACATATCTAATATGTCAATTCCATTGCATAATGTACCTGTACCATAGAGCATTCCATTGCAACTAATATAGCAACCATTGCTACTAAAAGTCAAATAGAAATCAGCTCTAATTAAACATAAAACATACAATATGTTCTTTGTTTAAAACGGGTACAAAATGATAATCATCCAATTTGAATATAAGCTCACCAGGGAGTGACAAGACATAAGTGCTTACGGCTAATGTAGCAACCCTTGCTTCATTACCTGCACGAAAGTCCAGTTCTCCTTTTATGAGCTTTCAACTGTCCCTGAGGCCCTGCATATCATTTCATATGTATGACCGACATCCGGTATCAAATACCGATATGTTTGGATCAGGAATAGTATTAACCTCAATGACAAACATATTTGAAGAAGTAGAGGCATCTGATGCCTTCTTCTGCTTCAAGGACTCCAGATAGATTTTACAGTTTCGCCTCTAGTGGCTAGACTTGCCACAATGAAAGAAAAATCCTTTTGGGGCAAAATCTTTGGTTTTTCCTTGATGGCACTTCCCTTTGGTTTCTTGGCCTTTTTCTTCTTTGAACTAGAAGAAGAAGCATCCACCATTAGCACTTGCTATCTATCTTGATAGCCTGCTCAGCTGTCATGAGCAGATTGATCAGCTCAGGTATTGTTGTGGATATTTGGTTTATCCGTGTGAATAACCATCAGACAATCCAACCAGAATTAAGTCTTTACTCAACTCATAATCCATTACAAATCCTAAGACGGCCAATCTCTCAATATAGCCATTCATCTTCAGGGTATACTGCACATCAGTTGTCCCTGGAGCCATCTTTGTGATGAAGAGAAGCCTTGAGGTCTTGAACCTTTCAGACCGAGCTTACTCATCAAACAGCTCCCTAAGATGAGATACTATAGAGTGAGCATCCATGGACTCGTGCTGCTTCTGCAGCTCTGGTGACATCGAGACAAGCATAATGCAAGTATCCATATCACTGTCCTTTAGATGCTTACGATATGCTTTTCGATCCTTATCGAAGCATTGACAAGAAAGTGCATCTGGAAGTGGAACATCTAGGACGTATCCCAGTTCCTCAGATCTGAGAACAATTCTCAGATTCCTTAGCCAATAAAGAAAATTCAGTCCAGAATAGAGAGCGAAAATTCACACAGAATGACTTCTTCAATCAACCTAAACGCGATAGAGAGAAGGAATGATAGAATAAAAATGCCTGCATGATCATAAGGACTTGCATGATATGCATATGGCTCCCACTAGTTTCCTAGAATCCATAACCCTCTTTATGAATCCAGAGAAACAATGTGACATAATGTCCTAGTGGGTCGATATCCGACATTGCTAAGAGTGACCTTGAGTTTGCTCAACAAGCCACAACTTAGGTCAATCGGTAGGTATCGGTCACACCAATTGCATCATCGATAACCGACATTAAGAATGACCTTGAGGTTAGCTCAACAAGCCACCTTATATCTCGGGAGGTATCAGATATACCAATTACATCTTAGACACAACTATCGATCAGTGCTATCAACTTGTTGATGTGTGCACTTCATTGGGTATCAACTCTTTGATGCGCATACATCCGATGTATGCTACCCAACTTCGCCTCTGTCCACGTTGACCTTGAGGTTAGCTCAACAAATCAACGCTTCTAGGAAAACCGACCCATTAATCCAAAAATCTTATTTTCATGGTTTGAACATATTCGTATAGAGTGAGCTTGAGGTTAGCTCAACAACTCAACCCTATAAGAACTCTGGTTCTTACCATATTAATGGAAGGCGTTAGTTTTCATATACCGAGGAGGATTTGGTCTCTAGACTCCAAGCTTAAGGATTATAGTCACGAAGACTATATGGAATGATTTAGGTTTCATCAATCGTATTGAATCAATCCTTATAATCATCCATCATCCAACCTGAGCATGCCACAAGTCGACTTTCATCAAATGCAAGTCGACTTATGCTTCTGCCCACACACAAGTTGACTTGTATGACACAAGTCGACTTATTTCACCTGCCCATGAGCAAGTCGACTTATACTGAGATCCTGAACAAGTCGACTTATTCTATAGACAAGTCGACTTATCCCAAAAACCTTGAACAAGTCGACTTATTTCATGCACAAGTCGACTTATCCAGGTAAATTTGCTAAAAACTCTAATCGGCTAATTCCTCAATTAATGCAATTCCAATTCACAACACCTACATACCTAAGGTAATATCTGATAAATTTGATGCCTCAATGAACACTTCATTGAACTATGAATGCCTTAAATAGTCAAACTATATGAAAAGCTTGAAATGAGTCAAAACTCATTAATTTCCAAACAATTTAGGAACACCCAAATTATCATCCTAAGCATCTCTAGCTAGCATATACATTATCAAATTTACTCCGGCACTTGTCACAAAAATTGTGACGGCCAAAACAAGCAAGAAAATGAAATATACTAACGAGACACAAAGGTGATCAATTAGGCATCCGAAAATTCTAGGATAAACAAATTCAAGCAATTCAGTTTGGAAATCATAATACATCAAGATAACACATTTTTAATCATATTAAAAATGGTGCAGGGCATTGAAACTGAAAAAGCACACTCAATCAAGCCAAGCAAAACAGTCTCAACAATTTTCACCAAAACTGTCCAGTTCTGTACATTGCTCGAAATGATCAATGAAACAATTTCAATAAATCATGAGAAAATTATATAGGTCACTAAATGTTCAGAACATGCTACATGAAGTTTTTCATGATTTTAGGCCATCAAAAACTCAGTCAACCTAAATAACAAAACCGATTCAAAATCTGTGTTCATCAGCACAGCAATTCCCAACAGCATAGAATAAATTCGTGAATAAATATCCAATCACCTTTAAATCCAATTTCCATGCTCACATACATTCACCAACATCTTAGAGACATTTAGGTGAAGGAAACTCCAGAAAACCATTTTTCTAGAATTTATTCTCGATTTTATACTACTGCCTGTTCCAGAATCATTTCACAAAACAGCATCTGTAACCTTAGGGAATTAATTAGCAAAACTATATCAAATCAAATCGATAAATTCTGAAAATTCATAGACATATTCTCTAACATGTTATGAACATTTCTGGGCAGAAAATTTTCGAAAAACCTATCTGTATAGCAATTCGAAATCTGGGCAGTACACATGCATCAACATCAACAGCACTTAAGGTTTCTGATCTAGCTTAGGTTTTAGCTTCATACGGGATACCAGACTCTCTGATACCACTGTAGGAAAATTCCGGGAGGTACATCACATGTACAGGCAGCGGAAAACAAAAATTTTTGTTCCCGGGACCTTCTCGAACCCAGGATCCAGGTATCCGTATGAAGACATAAACCTAAATAGCCAAAAGAGACTATCTCTAAAGGTATCCACGCAGAGATCAGAAAATCTAACCGAATCAAACCCCTTTGATCCGGGAATAGCTAGAACAGATTAAAGCCTGCTAGAGCCTACCTCTGTCCTGGAGAGCTGAAGGAAACGTTGGAATCTTGCTTGGAAGAAGAAGAGAAATCGATGATGCTTTAGGAGAAAGACATGAAAAACCATTTTTCTAAAAGAAAGCTTAACCCTTAAGCTTCCATCTCTTCCTTCTCCATGTGCAACCGTCGATCATCACCACCTTGGCCTTCTTGTTTTTCTCTTTTAACTCTTAAAAGAGTTTAATAAGAGATGGCCAAGTGTGTGGCTTAATAGCCACTCATTTCATAAAGGAATAAAGTATAAAGCTTTGAAAAGTCAAAGCTTTATCTCTTCCTTTTCTCCTTCCAACGCACCCAACCATATATTTATATATATTAATTAATTATTTACTTAATTAATTAATATATATAATTGCTAAAGATCCAGTCCAACTGAATTGGTCCTACTGACCTCTCGGCCCAAATCTTTCAAACACTCCTAAACCTTTCTTAGCAATATTGATGTCGCGATCTCATCGGGACATATCCCAATCCCATTGGGATCCATTTAATCTAATGCTCTCCATAATTGGAACTCGTCCAATTACTATTTTACTGATTCTCTGAAACACTCTTATCGTGTAACCCTTTAGGCTCCGGTTATGTTGGCCACTTAGATTAACAATTAATCCGAGCAAGTCATGAGCGGTATCTAGCAACACATCATGACCCCTAATTGACGGAAAGTAATCGGTTTGATGTATTCATCACGAACCAGATCACAAACCCTTCCATAAACAATTACCGTGCAATTCGTCCTTTCACCATCCTATACCCCACTTGGTTATGAGCATGGTCAAAGTGTCAACTCTCACTAGACTGAGTCTAGCCCAAGTGATAACAGATCTCGTCCTAGGACTCATTACTCTATATGTCCATGAAGACACTCTCCATGACATATTCACTCTGGCCAGAGATTTACAAGTAATGATCCTGACAAGAGGCCATGGGTATCTCTTCTGCTAATCCAGAAGTGGTGAATCCTTTATTGGCTACTCAATTATCTTCGAATACCTCAAGCTATACCCAAGCACCACCCTATGAGTTACCTCGGAAGGCAACAAGGAATGGAGTCAGCACGTGATCAAGATTCAAGATATCCTTGAGTACCTCAAGTCTAAGGATACTTGCACCATTTCTATGATGAGATTATCACTGACACTAGATAAGATATCCATGTGAGGATCTCATGGCAGGTCATCCAATGAACTTACTACCGCTAGTAAGCATCCACATGTCAATTCTAAATATCTCATATTTACAGTTTCTGAGATCCACTGCTTGATCCAATCAAGGAATATGACATGTGCTAGTCTATCCGGATTAATGATGTCCAGTCTCATTAATCCTATAACTAGGAGAATTTAGATATCTTGACATAATTGCACATGATAGGAATCTCGGGAGTATGATCACATCATAATTTCCTTCATGCTATGTCATATATCATGGACTTCATTAATCGATTAAAGATCCAATCAATTCATAAACAATGTTCATGAACATCAAATTAATGAATTATGCCTTTTCTTTATTTATTCATCCGATGCGCATCACGATTGTGAATAAAAGCGCTAAAGGGATTGCCTTTTAGGCACAAATAAACGATCACCGTCCTTGAATAAGTCGACTTATGCAATGTACAAGTCGACTTATCGGTACTTTTCAAGAACAAGTCGACTTATCAGTAGTACAAGTCGACTTGTACTTACATCATATTTGAAAACAATTCATAAATTTCATAGCCAATCTAAGAAGTTTAGTCCCGTGAGTTTGTTGGAGTCAAGTAGAGATCCTAAGTTCACACTGGATGAAGACATCATAGTGATTCAATAATCAAGAAAAATGAGATAAAATGTTAGAATGTACATAAATGCATATCGATAAGGACTTTAATCACATGCATTATAGGTCCCACTATTTTATCCAAATCTATAGCCCTCACTATGAATCTTAGAAAAATTATAATTTTCCTAATGGGTCGATATCCAATATCACTAAAAATCAAGGTTTTAAAAACTAGATTGAACCGTCTGGTCTGACCAAAAAATGTTTGAACTGGTCAGTGGTCCGGTTCGGTTTTACCTAATAACCTCTCTGCATAAAAACTGACCGATTCAACCTTTTATCGGTCAGACCGAACGATTTGGTCCAGTCTGGTCTGAATTTTTAAACTTTACAAAATCCTTTCCTTTCTTTCATCGAAACTTTCACATTTATAGAATTGTTACGAAAAACATATTCACTTAATTATTAAGCCAAATTCATCAAAATTATTAGTTTATAATATTTATTTCTTTTTGGATGCTTTGTCTTCCTAAATAAGGAAGGAAGAAGAGAACTGTACTATGATCATACTGAAAACCAAATGATGCCATTACTTATTACAATATAAGTGCCTATAAGTATAATATAATTTTCTTACATTAATATCATAATTTTGCTAGAAACATTATATAAATTGTATTGACACCTACGAAATGCTCTAGTCACATGCTTCTTTTCAACATCCTCTATTTTATTTGAGTTCAAACTCATTATCTCTTTTACTTCCGGTTAAACGCGTCACCTCCACCAATACTCATTTTGAAGTACGTTGATGAAACATACAATCATAAACATATTAAACTCCAATTATTATCTGAATTACAGTTCCACAAAATATTCGTTGCCCATAAATAAATATGAAAGAAATAAAGATACCTGGTTAGTTATACATGTATTAATGTCAAACTCTAGATATTGGTCAATATTTCTTCTATAGGTAAAAGGTGCAAATTTAACTAATATTTCATAAAATTACAAGTTAATTTCTAATATTTTGAGACATTTAAGCGAATTCTAACATTTGCAAACTGTTCAAATTTTACCACAAAAATTTAAATAGAGTAAAGCCTTGTCAAGATTATATATGAAGAAAATGCATTTGTCACAACGAATGAATTAAGAACATCTACAGATAATCAGTTCATATCTTATTTTGATCATATTTAAGTTAAAATTGTAGTGTATTACAAGTTTACAGTTGAGAATAATTTCATACATTACTAATTTGTAATTTATTTTAATGCAGTAGAAGAAGATAATGCAAATGCCATAGATGAAAGCGTAGTTTACGAATCTTTAAATAACGTTGAAGAATTTGGAGCTTTTGACGATGATGAGACACAACCTCCTTCAAAAATACAATTTTGATTTTTATTGTTATTTTAATATATATATTAGACTCATATTTATTTATTATTTATTAATTATATAATAATAGACATTAGGTATTTTTATTTCAATAAAATATTTTTTTACTTATTTTTATAAGCTTTATTTCTTATTTATTATATATCGGTTTTATAACGATTCACTACCAATTGAACCTCTAAACCTTAAACATTTCCTTCGACCGGTTCGATGTCCGGTCCAATTTTTAAAACATTGCTAAAAATGACCTTGGGTTTGCCCAATATGTCACCTTAGGTCAATTTGTAGGTATCATTCACACCAATTGCATTCAGTTATGTAACTATCGACTTGTGTCATCAACTGTTGATTTAGCACACTCATTGGGTTATCTTGATAAGTATGCATCCTGTATATACTACCCAACACTGACTCTATCTATGTTGACCTTGGGTTTGCCCAACAAATCAACATTTCCAATTAGGACCATCCCATTTGTTGGACCCCAAACGTTTCTTAGAAGTTAGAACTGGAAATAAAAAATTTTGGTGATTAGTCATGAGTAAAGAACAAATGAATGAAAATTCTTGAACCGAGAAATGATAGACAAGAGTAAAGTAGTAAATGAATAATGTGGATAGATTCATATTTTGTCTTGGTGTTTTTAGTGGATAAGATATTTTGAAATGGGAAGAATTAAGGAGAAAGTTAGAAGTAGAATGAAAGTAAAAATGAAGTTGAACTTGTGTAATAAGTTGATGAAGAATATGTATATATGTGTATGTTCTGTTGTTGGTGTTCATGATTAATCATTACTATATTTTCTTTATAGATGATATTAATTTGAAATGGAGTTGAGAATGAGGAGTAAATGAAGTAGAAAAGGTGATCTTAGTATGATTTGTGTTCAGGAAAGATTGTGAAACAAAATAGATGGTTGATCTGGAAAATTTTATGGAGTATGTTTCAGTTTTTTAGCCACAAATTTTTCTCTAGTTCTCTAAAAGAGATTATTCTTGATTTGGATTAAACTACAAACATATGGATACGTTTTTTATGAAGATATCGAATTTCAATTCTGTCTCTAAGAGTCTCAAAATTTGTCATGAAGTGAGAACTGAGTGTAGTATATTGGTGGATGAATGTAAAATTCATCTTCGGAATTTAAGGGAAACTTTGGGATTGATCTAGATATATTTTGGCAATGTTACCTTCTTGAGAGTTGTATATATTTCTGTTATCTATCCAACAGTATATAGTATGAGAATTTTGGACATTGGAGTCGAAAGTCATGCCTAAAACTTCTTCTGTGTTACTATTCATAAACTTCTTCTGAGTTACTATTCATCTTACATCTTTTGTTCCATTTTTTATCCTTCAAAAGATGTAATTTGTCTTTGAGTCTTCATGAAAGTTGTATCTCCTAAAGTCCTTTTTCAAATCATACAAAGAACACCTAAATCCGATATCTGTAGACAGAGTTATGAAAATTGCAAACTTCTCTGTATTTTTGTTCATAAACTTCTTCTGGGTTACTGTTCATCTTACACATTCTGTTCCATTTTTAATCCTTCAAAAGATATAATTTTTCTTTGAGGTTTCATGAAAGCTGTATATATTGAAGTTGTTTTTCTAACCATATAAAAATCACCTAAATCCGATATATCTAGAGAAATTTATACGAATTGTCCCACGTTAGGTTCAATTTGATTAAGGATAAAAGCATATTGGATTCTTTTGGCCATAACTTCTTCTCTAGAAACTCAAATGACTTGATTCTTGAACCATTGGAATTGTAAGACATTTCTCTACATCTCTACCAAAAATCTTAGCCATCTAAAACGAAGTGAAAGATATTGAGTGAAAAAAGTGGGATGGGTACAGTGTATGTGTTTTTAAATACTATGAACTGGTGTTATTCTACTGAATATACTTCAGTATTTTAATGATTTTGGATCAGTAGAGCTCTAAATGAGATGTTTTCTAATATTTGGTGAACTAGAGACATGTAGCTACAAATAGTATGAAGAAATTGGAATTTAATTCAGTTTTTAAGATGTTTAAATTTTGGATGGAAGTTGTGCATAGTATACTGATTTGGACAAGAATAGTCCAAAAAAATGTTTAAAGTATATCTTTCAAATCATTTAATCGAATTGAATGATTTTGTTATCATTAGAAACTTAAGACAATGGGAGACATCTTCTGGAAGAAAGTGTTATGTTAGAGTGTTTAAGGGTAATGTTGGCAATACACTTAAGTATAAAAGACATAAGGCATAATTGGAAGGGAAAATGGGACAATTCTCAATCATTAAGGGCATAATTGGAAGAAAAAGTGTTGTCTTGCTTATAAATGAAGAAAAAAAAGTAAATGGGAGGATAACCAAAAGAGAACAACGAAAAAAAGGAGAGAGAAATACAAAGAGAAGAAGAGAATGAGAGAAAGAAGAGAAAACAAGCTAAGGTTTCAATTGTGTTAACCTTCAAAAGAGATTTTGGAGTTGTTCAAGAAAGGAAAAAGGAAGAGGAAGAGAAGAACTTCCCTTTGAGCTAAAGATCTCTTCAATTGGTGAAGAATCAAGGTAAGACTATTTTGGATCTTTTAGAATTTTGGAAGGAATTTAGTCCATAGAGTTTAGAAATGCTTGAGTTTAAGCATTCTAGAATCAATTTTTAGTGATTTTACATTATGGGATTTTCTATTGGATTCCTATTGAATGAAACTTAGTTGGTTTTAGGGAACCAAGAGAATCCTACCTAAGAGAAAGGGGAAAGACAACCTTGACTTGGATTTTTGCAAGTGAACTAGGTGGGTAATGTATTTACATTTACTATGTGATTGGACAAATTCTTGCCTATGTGTGAATATGTGTTAAATTGTTTGAACTTGACTTGTTGAAAAATACATTATGCTTTGATTTTATTATATCGTGAAAGAAGCATGATATTTTCATATAATTAATGTAACATCCCGTTACCCATGTGAGGGATAAAATTGTGAATTTACGAGAATTATTGAGAAATCAGAAAGTACAATTCATGTTTATGCATAATTAATTGTGACATGCACATTTTTGCACATTAATATGATTGTACACGCATTCATGACATTTTTCGGGTACAATTGAATCGTTAAATATGATTAAAATGTGTTTTGGTGATTTAGGTATTATTTAAGACATTTTGGAATTTTTTGTGAATTTTAGAAAAATATTTATTTTTGGACCACTCCTATTGTGACACATGGACTAATTATTGTGTGACAAATGGCTTATATTAGAGAAGATACGTGTAAGGCATTCAAGAATACACGTAGCATTATGTTTTGAGTTAGGAATCTGTCTCTGTAATGTGTGTTCTTCACTGTTCTTCATCACCGAACAAGCTGGTATGGTCTTTGTACTTCGGATTCGATTTCTTGGCTGGAGATAAAAGCTGAAACAAGTAAGTAACATGATGACACTTTATGGTGTAGGAATATACATGCATGCATGGACTTGGGAAGTTTGGTTTCGGTGTTAAATAGATTAGATGATCAATTTGAGAGATAAGAATTGTTTTGAATGGTATAGAATGGACTCTAGTTTGGAAGATGTATATAATTTGTTCAGGTTTTGAGAAAGCCGAAATGGTACATGCATGCATTGTGTCCGTTGTTTATCAGTAGAAGTGAAGCTGCATATATGATGGTCGGATTTTGATGTTTTAAATGAATCTTGAATTTGATCTTATGTAAATGATTCGAACTAGATTAGGAGTTAATTGGAGTGAAGTTTTAGAGATTAATTTGGGTATAGAAGTGAAAATCTGGAAAAAGAAATCGGGAAAGACGAGTTTTAGAACCAGACGTCGCGACGTGTTCTTTTGTACATCGCGACGTGTAGCTTATTTTGTTTATTCGTCACGACGTCCATTTTTATCCTCGTTACGGCTCATTCCTCTTTCTACACCACGGCGTAGGAGACCCCCTTGAACTCGTGGCAGTAAACGTTGCAAAAATCCCAAGAAAAACTGAATTCTGGGCTGTTCGTCGCGACGTCACTTTTTGTCCTCGTCGCGACGAGCACCCCTCCTTCGACTGCTCGAACATCCTTTCGTATTTTGACCATAACTTTCTCTATACTGATCCAAATTGGGTGATTTTTGATTTTATGTAAACTAGAGACATGGGGCTACAACTTTTATGAAGAAATAAAGTTTTAATTCTATCTATAAGAGTTTCAATGTTTGGTTGGAAGTTGAGGTATAAATTTTGTTGGAACTTATGAACCGTCTAGAATATTTTGAGGATATCTCTGGGTATATTGATCGAAATTAAATGATTTTGGTGTCTTTAGAAATCTAAGAAATGGAAGAACAACTTTACAGAAGAAAGTTTTGTCTAATTTAGTTATCTGATTTAGTATGGAAAGTTGACCCGAATATGTTTTATAGGAAAAATCTGAAGTGGTCAATGAAGCTATGAAATTATTTGACATTGTTTGGTCCAATTCAATTGTAATTATACATGGTATTAACGAGGAATTGATATCTGAATGATTTTGATAAGGATCGCATCTTTATACCCCAGAATTGTCATTAAACATGCATTGTGCAGACATTCTATACATTGATGTGCATGAAAGAACCACTTGTGTATTAATGCAAAAATGTGATAATTGTGAATGTGTTTTGTATATTTTAGAGGAGCATATCGGACGTCAATCGAACATTGCCGGACCATCCAGGCAATAGCTTATTGGAGCATACTGTGAGTCAACCTAGATGATTTCCTAGGATTGATTGATTTGATTTGATTACAACTTCCCATATTATTAAATTGCTTGCGATTGTCTATGAATTCCAGACTTTAATTGTCTGAGGAGATCAATATTCGGGAATGTATTGGAAGTGCTTTGATTGTGGCTTTGTGTGCTCTGAAATTTTGAATATTATGTGAATTCTCAACGGAAATTGAATGCCGAATTTAGGTCCGATGATTATGAGTTTTGTATGAGCACCATATGTGATTACTATGTAAGCCATATTCAGTTTTGATGCATTGGAAGTGTTCTGAATTGATGTGAAATCCTTTCTGATATGTGAATTCTTAACGGATGTTGAATGTCGGACTTAGGTCCGATGATTATGAGTTTCTGAATGAATATCATATGTGATTGTTTGATATGGCATAATTAGTATTTGATGCATTTCATAAATGCATGCTCAGATAAGGGCGTTGTGACTTGAGTTGCCAGTATGAAGCGCTTCCACGTAGAGCTTTGCTCTGTGATATATATGAGTGTGCACGTAGAGCTATGCTCCGTGATTCTGTTCTGACTGAGCCCTATGGGCCAGTATTTGTATAAGTATGTGATAGGCACTCAGTCACAACAATAAGAATGAATGCGAGTCTCATGCATATAGCATTCATATAAGACTGAAACTCCTTGAATGATTTGCAAAGCTGAAGTGAGTGATACATTGATATGAATCGTTGCTATACTTGGCTACGTGAATTGTATGATCATATGAGATGCCATGTTATGTGAATATCAGAAATAGTTATATGTTCTGAATGAATATCTGTGATATACGTGATGTTTGTTTGTAATCCGGTGAATTCATCAATGATGGTTCACTCATTGAGTTGCAAAACTCATCAAAAATTGCAATATGACTTTTCAAGTTCTAAGGAATTAATCAGCAAGGCTAAATGGAGTATAGCCACTGAGGTCAGATATAGATTAGGGGTCAGGATCATTTTGCACCTGCACATGTCTTCATTGATATTATTTTGAATTAAGTTCAGCAGGAATTGTACAATATCTTTGTAAATGTTTTGGTAATGAAATGACTTTATGGTTTCAAGTATTTTGTATCTGAAATGGGACCAAATTTTAAGGTTGAATACTAATGCTTGTAAAGATTGTAGCTTGGAAATGGAAATGTTTTCAAATGACATGGGCCCAATTTGATTAGTATTTTCCACTTGTATGCTCCTTATTTTTAAAGAAACAAAAGTTTTGTAATGAATTTTGACTGAATGATCGTTCTAGCATGCCACCCTTGCGGGGTACGTACTCAGATATCACCATGGATGTCGGGTATGTGTCTTGTGAGAGTGGGGTGCTACAATTAAATTGTGATTTTGATCAATGTTATGCCTTGAAATTAGTCATGGCATTTTGTATAAATAGAAAGAAAAGGTTTGATAGCATAAAAGTGTAAGTGATCTAGAAGGGGGGGTTGAATAGATCTTAAAATTCTTTGAAAAATTTCTCCAAGAAAATCAGAAGTTAAACACACAAAAATAATTTAGATAAACTTTAATTGAAATAGTATAGGGAAGAAGATCAAACACTCGTTTTTATAGAGGTTCGGTGCCAAGACTTACGTCCTCTACCTAAGCTCCCACTTAGGATTTTGCCAACCACTTTATTGCACACTTTGTAGTTGAGTGTAAACTTTTTACAACTTCACTTGAATTCTGGCTCAAGCAACCTTTACACATGATTTGTATTACGGCACAAATCCTACCTCACGTGACCTTCCCTCTAGCCGCTCAGTTGTAACAAAACAATATAAAAATTGAAGAACAAATGCTCAAAGCAAATTGTAACAATATAAGAGCAATAGTGAGCAATATGAAGTAATATGAGAGTATTTGAGCTTGTGGAACTTGTTTTTGCTCTTCTTCCATCATCCTCTATTTATAGTTGATGAAATATAGTTGTTGGAGCTCAACTAGCCGTTGCTTGATTGGATATAGCCGTTCCTTGATCATCTCCATTCCATTTTTATCAAATTGGACCGTTGGAGCTGAATCTGTGCTTTAATAAGTCGACTTGTCGAATACATAAGTCGACTTGTTTCAACCATTTACGTAAAACTTGTAGCTCCGCTCTCTAATAAGTCGACTTGTTATATATAAGTCGACTTGTTTTCCTCGATAAGTCGACTTGTTCCCAATAAGTCGACTTGTGTGAATTCATCTTCATATGTAAGTCAACTTGTATTGTGTAAGTCGACTTGTTTAGCCTTCAACGGTAACATTCGGTCAAATCCTCTAGAATCTTCATGTGTAATGCCATTTACACTTAGAATGAACCTCCTTTCTTGATTCTTCAATAATTTAAACATTTGTTCATCTTGTTTTGCATGATTCTTTCCTTGAGTAATACCTGAAATAATTTCTTAACTAATTCTAGATATTTTATTATTATCAAAACATAAAGGATTTAATTTGTCAACCACCATTGGTCCAACAATCTCCCTTTTGATAATGACAAAATATCAAGAAACCGACAAGAAATTGGAAAGAGATAAAATTTGATCAAGGTTTCCCTTGTCTTGATGGTTAGGTTGTCTCCCTTAATCAATGAATAAAATTGAAATCAATAAAATTGCAAATCAATGAAGAAATTTTCACTCCCCTAAATCAAATATCAATTTCAATCTTACTCCCCTTTTGTCATGATCAAAATTCAAAATTAGATTTAGCAAAAATGAAGAATAATGAAGTGAAATCCAAACCTAACATCAAATTCAAAAGATGGGAATAGTCAATACAAAAGAAATGTCAAAACAACATAAACACATAAAAACACATAAAAACAGTAAATCAAAATGTTGGTCACGGCGTAATGCAACACACATCATGAAGAATCATCATGTCTACACCCAAGCTTATCAAATAACTTCTTGATGCTCTTTTCTAAACTAGTAAGAATGTTGCGTTGCTCGTCAATTTTTCGTTCAGCCGTATGAGTGAGTCTTGGTGACCATCCCGACGCCATTAATCTCATCTAATTGATCTCAAGTTCTGTATATCACTTGTGAGACCTCACCGCTTTGGACATTACTTGTTAAGTGACACCTTTCGGACGCTCTGTTGTCCTAGATCGTTTCTAGAAGATACCGCTCACCCACCAATGTCAACCCAAGCTTCTCAACATGATAGGAGTATGCCCAACCTTTTTCAACTGTCCGAACCAACTTCATACTCCTTAGGTTGTAAGGTGTGAATCGCTAACTCTGAGGATAAGGAAAACTTATATAAGTGTCCAGATTGCATCTCCTAATCTGAGAGATATGAGTAATCAGAGCAGCAAATGGCATTCTGTATGCGGACAAGTTTTCCTTCACCGTCCCACGTAATAAGCTTGCTTTTCTCCTCATCATCTGAATAATCAAACTCGGAAAATTTATTTTCCGACCCTCCTCCATATGCCACAAAATCACCTTATCCAAGGCAGTGATCTGATTATTGCTGGCCTTCTTAGGAAACACAACCCTGTTAATAGCATAATGCAATAAACGATAATTCAAAGGAAGATCCATAGCCTCAAATGGAGGGGAATGGTCGGAACATAACCGAATCAACAAGTCAGCACCCTTTTCCTCAGTATAGCCGAAATTTTCTTCGGCTTCCTCATCAGTGTCACCATCAACATTTCTCATAATCTCAAAATCAGAAAAAGAGGCTCTAGGCCTAACTCCTCCTCTAGGCAAGTTAAACATAGTGCACAAATCTGATTCACTAAGATAGAAAGCTTTCCCGTTAATTTTCGAAGACAAGAGAACTCCCTCTTCAACATTGCTCCTAATCACAAATAGATTCAAAAAAAATTCTTTTACCGCCTCTTCATAGATAACATCATGGAAACCCAAAAAATCTTTTAACCCAAGGTTCACAATTTCAGAAAATACCTCCGAGAACTCACTGCTATCTAACTCAGTCCAATCGAATCTCATAGAGGGAATTAAAACTTCATCTTTCAGTACCTTGTAATACACATTTTGAGCATCCCTCGAGACGAATCTAGGTTCAAGAACGTCATCCTCCATTGTCGCATCTCCTCTTGAAGAAGATCCACGAACCCGTGGCCTTGGAGAAACGTGAGGATCTTGAGATGGAGCGGTTGCTTTCCCTTTTTGAGAGGCTTTTCTTGGAGCCATGGAAGATATTTAGAGAGAAAGAAAAAAAAATTCAGATGTGAGGTTAGGGTTTTAAAATAGGGTTTTCGAAAAGAGAGAAGGATTAGAGGAGGTAATGAGTGGGTAGTGAATGGGTGAAGGTCGAAAATGGATGGGTAAGTGAGATTTGAGTAGTTTGTAGAGGATAAGTCGAGTTTTGAGAGAAAGGTTTAGGGTTTAGTGAGAGAAATTTTGCGGAGAAGAAGAAGGAGAAGGGTTTTTTAATAAAAAAAGCTCCGTCCAGGAATAAGTCGACTTGTTTCCTTAATAAGTCGACTTATCGACCTTAATAAGTCGACTTGTCGATACAAATAAGTCGACTTATCATCCAATTTTCTAGTTTCCAAAACACTAAATTCCTCACAACTCGACTTGTTGATGGTCCAGTCAAAAAGTATGTCCATAACTCCCGAATAATTCACTTAATTTAGCCCAAGTGAGCAACATGATGAATGTATCTTCGGATGTGATTGCATAAACGCCTCAAATCTTGACCATTTGATATATGAATAAATTCAACCAAAAGCATTTAAATCACACATGCCTAATCTCAATTTAATATTCACAAACACATCATCTTTAAGAGGCTTAGTAAAAATGTCAGCTAATTGATCACTAGTAGAAACATGCTTCAAACAAATGTCACCTTTCAAACAATGATCACGAATAAAATGATGCCTAATCTCAATGTGTTTTGTCCTACTATGCAGAATTGGATTTTTACTCAAACAAATAGCACTGGTATTGTCACAATAGATAGGAATATTTTTTACCACAATACCATAATCAAGCAATTGATGTTTAATCCAAAGAACTTGGGCATAAGCACTCCCGGTGCTACATATTCGGATTCAAAGGTGGAAATGGCTACACTAACTTGCTTTTGCTAGCCCAAGAAATCAAAGATGATCCTAAGAAATGACACAAGCCACTAGTACTTTTTCTATCAATTCTACAGCCACCATGATCAGCATCACTATAAGCATACAAATCAAATGAATCACAACTAGGATACCACAAACCATGATTAATAGTTCTATTCAAATATTTAAAGATTCTTTTGCAAGCAGTTAAATGTGAAACTTTAGGGCATGGTTGAAATCTAGCACATAGACAAGTGGCAAACATAATATAAGGTCTAGAAGCAGTTAAATACAAAAGAGAGCCGATCATACCTCTATAGAGTTTTTGATCAACGTCTTCTTCATGTTCATGTTTTTCCAAGACCAGATTTGTTGCCATTGGAGTTGTTACTACTTTGCATCCATCCATTTTAAACTTCTTAAGAAGTTCCTTGGTGTACTTCGATTGATGGATGAAGATCCCATTTTTGTGTTGCTTGATTTGCAATCCAAGGAAGAACTTGAGTTTGTTAGAGTAGTGCCCTAAAGGCAATCCTCTTTAGCGCATTTTGTTCATAGTCATGTACAGACTTTATGAATAAATAAAGCAAGACATATTTCATTTATTTGATATTCATTTTATTATGAATTGATAATGATCTTTAATCAAATTAATGAAGTCCCTGATACATGACATAGCATGAAGGAAATTATGATGTGATCATACTATTGAGATTCCTATCATGTGCAATTATGTCAATATCTAAATTATTCTAGTCATAGGATTAATGAGCTGGACATCGTTAATCCGGATAGACTAGCACATGTCAAACTCCTTGATTGGATCAGCGGTGGATCTCGTAAAAGCGTAAATATTGAGATATTTGGATTTGACATGTGGATGCTTACTAGTGGTAGTAAGTACATTGGATGACTGCTATGAGATCATCACATGGATGTCTATACAAATGTCGGTGATAATCTCATCATAGCAATGGTGCAAGTATCCTTAGACTTGAGGTACTCAAGGATATCTTGAGTCTTGATTACGTACTTTGACTCCATTCCTTGTTGCCTTTCGGAGGTCGCTCATAGGGTGGTGATTGGAGTGCGACTGAGGTATTGAAGGTAATTGAGTAGCCAATAGAGGATTCACCACTTCGTGATAGCGTAAGAGATACCCATGGCCTCTTATCGGGATCATTACTTTGAAGTCTCGCACGGAGCATACATATGTCATGAAGATGGTCTTCATGGACATATAAAGTAATGAGTCTAGGGCGAGAACCGATTACACTTGGACTAGATTTAATCGATCGGTCTAGTAAGAGTTGACACATTGCCCATACTCAAACCAAGTGGGGTATAGCATGGTGAAAGGACGAATTGCTGAGAATTGTCTATGGAAGGGTTCGTGATATGGTTTCATTAATCAAACCAATTACTTTCCGGTCAATTGGGGTCATGATGTGTTGCTAGATACCGCTCATGACTTGCTCGATTAAGTGTTAATCTAAGTGGCCAACATAACCGGAACCTAATGGGTCACAGCATAAGAGTGACTCGGAGAATCTGTAAAATAGTTTCGGACAGAGATCCGATATCTGGAGAGCAATAGGATTAAATGGATCCCGATGAGATTGGGATATGTCCCGATGAGATCACGACATCGACATTGCTGAAAACCGTTTCCGGTGATTTTTTTCGTGCGGGGCGCAAGCAGTAGGACCGACCCTCGTTTGATGGACCACTTCAGCAATTATATATATTAATTAATTAAGTAAATAATTAATTAATTATATATATTTATGTTGAATTTCGTGGAAGCCATTAAATGGAGAAGAGATGTAAGTTTGAAAAGCCAAACTTCATCATTATTTAACATTTTAAGGCATTATTATGCCTCCTACGTGGATGAGCCATCCACCATGCCTTCTTATGTCTTTAAATGGTTAAATATACATATAAGAAGTGGGAAAAAGGAAGCTTGTACGTAGGTTGTTGGAGAAGAGTCGAAAAGCTTAAGAGTTAAGCTTTGAAAATTGGTTTTTCATCTTCTTCCTATCATCCTCTCAAGTTGCTTCTACTTTTCCAAGGTTCCACCAAGATCATCTGACTTGCTCTCCAAGGCTAAGGTAAGAGCTAGCACTCTTTTCTTTAGTCTAGCTATTCCCGGGTCAAAAGAGTTTGTTCCGGTTAGGTTTTCCGACCTCTGCGTGGATACCGTTAGAGACGGTCTCCTTTGGTCGTTATGGTTTGATTGTTTGTACCTACACATGGATCCTGGCTTTCGGGAACGTCCCGGGACTCAAAATTTTAGATTCTGCACTGTGGGCATGTTATGCCTACCCCGGGATTTTCCTACAGTGGTATCAGAGCCACTTGTGTTGTATAAACAGTCGAAATGATAACTAGGTCGGAGTTCCTTAGTGAATGAGCTGCTGATGCATGTTATTTGAGTGAATTTCGAATCAGTATAAAGATGCATGTTTTCGAAATTTTCTTGCATAGATCTGCTCATGAGATGTTGCTGAATTTGTCTATGAAAGGAAAAAATTTATCGATGTCGATTGATATGGTTTTGTTAATTTAATTCCCTAAGTTTCGGATGCTGTCTTGTTGAACGTTTCTGAAACAGGTATGCTTGTAAATTCGAGAAGAAATTCTAGAAAAATTGTTTTTCGGATTGGTTTTCACCGACATGTCCCTAAGATGTTTTTGAATGTCTCTGTGGATGGAAAATTGTTTTCAAGGTGATTTACTATTTATTTCCGAATTTCTTGTGTGCTGATGGGAATGTCTGTGTTGGAGAACACAGATTCTGGTTCGACTAGATTGCTGAGGTTCAATGAGTTTTTGTGGGAAATAAATCCTGGAAACATTCATGGAGCATGTTAGGAACATGTTTTAACCTCTTTAATTTTCTCAGAATTTATTGAAAGTTTTTCAATGATCATTTTGAGCAAAAGGCAGAGCTTGGCAGTTTTGAGAAACATGCTGGGGCTGTTTTGTTTGAAATGATTGCTTGTGTTATTTTCAGTTCCAATGCCTTGAATCATTTTTATAGTGATTAAAAATGTGTTATATTGATTTGGCATGCATCCCAAAATGAGATTCTTGAAATTTGGTTTCTAATAATTTTTGGATATCGAATAGGTCACTTTAGCGTCTCGTTAGCTTATTCCGTTATCTTGGTTATTTTGGCCGTCACAATTTTGTGACAAGTGCCGAAGTAATCTTGATAACGTGTAGCCTACCTAGAGATACTTAGCATGATTATTTGGTGTCCTTGAATTATGTGGAAATCTAGTGATTAATGGTGGATTAATCGGTTTCATGTTTTTCTCATATAGTATGACTATTTTGCAAGCATGATTTGATGAAAATGTTTCATTAGCACATTAATATAAAGGATAATATACTTGGTATATGGTATTGTGAATTGGAAATGCACGGATTGAGAATTAGCCGATTAGATAGCAATTCCAAATGCACAATGAACAAGTCGACTTATATGTTCATAACTCGACTTGTTTGGTGCACTGTAGACTAATAAGTCGACTTGCACAATGGTACAAGTCGACTTGTTCATGCACAGTTGCACAAGTCGACTTACACATGCATAAGTCGACTTATACAAAGCCATAAGTCGACTTATACATATACAAGTCGACTTATATCATGCCTTGGTGGGATGATGGGTGATTTTCGGTATAAATTCAATGTGATTGATGCAATGCCTTAAATCAGACCATATAGTCATGGTGACTATGATCCTTGGATGAGATTAATTAGATGAGACCTAAAATCCCTCAACTTAAAATATGAAAACTAACGCCTTCCATTAATATGGTAAGAACCAGAGTTCTTATAGGGTTGGGTTGTTGAGCTAACCTCAAGCTCACTCTATACGAATATGTTCAAACTATGAAAATATGATTTTCGGATTAATGGGTCGGTTTTCCTAGAAGCGTTAATTTGTTGAGCTAACCTCAAGGTCAACGTGGAAAGAGGCGAAGTTGGGTAGTGTACATCAGATGTACACGCATCAAGTGTTGATAACCCAATGTATGTGCATACATCAACTGTTGATAGCACTGATCGATAGTTGTGTTTAAGATGTAATTGGTATGTCTGATACCTCCCGAGACATAAGATGGCTTGTTGAGCTAACCTCAAGGTCATTCTTAATGTCGGTCATCGATGATGCAATTGGTATGACCGATACCTACCGATTGACCTAAGGTGACTTGTTGAGCTAACCTCAAGGTCATTCTTAGCAATGTCGGATATCGACCCACTAGGTCAATGGGCCATTTTGTTTCATGGATTCATGATGAGGGTTATGGATTCTGTTGAAACTAGTAGGAGCCATATGTATGTCATTTAAGTCCTTATGAGCATACATTTAATTCTATTCTAACTTTATTTCTCTCTCTACGTTTAGGTTGATTGAAGATGTCGACTAGTGTGAATCTTCGCGCTCTAATGGATGCAAACAAATTAAGCTGGACCAAATTTTCTTGATTGGTTGCGGAATCGAAATTGTTCTCGATCGAGGATCTAGGATATATCCTTGATTTTCCGCCGGATCCACTTCTGAAAGAGCTTCGATGATGATCGGAAGGCATATAATAAGCATCTAAAAAGCGGTGACATAGCCACGCATTATGCTTGCATCGATGTCACTGAGTGCGAAGCGACGAGTCTATGGATGCTCACACGATAGTGTTTCATCTTAGAGAGTTGTTTGATGAGCAAGCACGGTCCGAGCGGTTCGAGACCTCAAGGTTGCTCTTTACAACGAAGATGACTCTGGTTCATCTGCGATGCAATATGCATTGAAGATGAATGGCTATATTGAGAGGTTGGCCGTCTTAGGTTTTGTGATGGATTACGAGTTAAGTATAGACTTAATTCTTGTTGGTTTGTCGATAGTTATTCACGGTTTGTGTTGAACTATCGAATGAACCAAATATCCACCACAATTCCGGTGATCAATCTGCTCAAGGCAATGAGAACAATTTGTCGAGCAAGATAGCAAGGCGTTCTTATTGGTGGATTCTTCTTCCTCTGGTTCAAGAAGAGAAACAGAAAAGAAAAGGCTCGAAGCGAAAGGAAGTGCAGCGAAAGGCAAGAAGAAGACCAAAGAGACTGCACCAAAAGGTACTGCTTCCATGCGGTAAGACCGGTCATTGGGCGAATCGCAAAATCTATCTGGAAGAATCGAAGCGAAGAAGGCATCGGATGCCTCGACTTCTTGGTATGTTTGTCATTGAGGTTATCTGTTTTCGATCATAACATATGGGTATTAGATACGGTTGTGGCTCACACATATGTAATGATATACGCAGGCCTCGAGGATGATGGCGACTCATAAAGGGAGAAATGGACTGCGTGTTGGCAATGGAGCAAGGGTTCTTTGCATTAGCCGTAGGGACTTATGTTTTGACACTCCCGGTGGGCTTGTACTTAACTTGGATGATTATTATTTTGTACCGTGTTAACAAAGAACATCTTGTCATTTCTTGTTTAAATAGATTTGGTTTCCATTTGTCTTTTGGTAACAATGGTTGTTCTATTAGTTCAAATGGAATGCTTTATGGTGCTTGGTACATTATGCAATGGAATTTACATATTAGATATGTCACATCCAGATTATGAATGTCAATGACGCTAAAAGACATAAAAGAGATAATTTAAAATCAACTTACTTATGGCATTGTCGCTTTAGCCATATAAATGAGAGACGCATCGCTAAGCTCCACAAGAGTGGAAGTTTAGGGTCATTCGATTATGAATCTTATGACACATGTGAATCTTGTTTATTAGGCAAGATGACTAAGTTACCTTTTAAGGAAAGGGTGAGCAGTGATTGGATTATTAGACCTAATACATTCGGATGTATGTGGTCCGATGTCCATCCATGCCGAAGTGGTTGCCGTTACTTCATTACCTTTATCGATGATTATTCTCAATATGGGTTTTGATATCGATGAGATACAAATCGAAGCATTTGAAAAGTTCAAACAATTCAGAAATGAAGTAGAAAAACAACTTGGTAAAAGTATCAAAACATTACGATCCGATCGTGGTGGTGAATACTTAGACCAAGAGTTTTGGATTATCTCGAGATAATGGGATTTTATCTCGATGGACCCTCCTTACACACCACAAAGCATAATGGTGTGGCAGAAGGAGAAATCGAACCTTGTTGGACATGGTACGATCAATGATGGGCTTTACACGATTACCAAAATCCTTTTGGGGATATGCACTTGAGGCAATTTGTTTTCTTGTTAAGCGAGTTCCATCAAAGGCAGTTGATGTTAATCCATATGAGATGTGGACTAACAAGAAACCTTATCTTTCTTATTTGAAAGTATGGGGTTGTCACGCTTATGTGAAGCGGACACGGTCGAGATAAGCTTGGAGCAAAATCGACAAGTGTTTGTTCGTAGGATATCCTAAGGAAACAAGAGGATATCAATTCTACCTTCTTTGAGGAACAAAAGGTGTTTGTTTGATGCATGCTGTCTTTAGAGAAAGAGTTTCTTTTAAAGAGGACGGTGGGAGCAAAGTCGAACTTGAAGAAGTTCAAGATGTTGGACGAGACGCAGATCAATCGCTCGAACTCAAAGCGTAACTTCATACAGATGAGGTAACATTCAACCTTCTACTACACACCTAAATTGTAGTTCAAGTAGGATCGCACTATTCGAGAGATATAGATTTCGTGAGTGAACAGAATGACGTATTGCTCATAGAGGATGATGAGCCTACCACTTATGAAGAGGTTACGAAGAGTTGAGTGCGAAAAATGGCTTCGTGCCATGAAATCTGAAATGGATTCCATGTATGAAAACCAAGTATGGACTTTGGTTGATGCACCTGAAGGGATAAAACCTATAGGGTGCAAATGGGTTTTCAAGAAGAAAACCGACATGGATGGTAATGTGATTACCTATAAAGTAAGGCTTGTGGCTAAAGGCTTTCGTCAAAGACAAGGAGTTGACTATGGCGAGACCTTGATCGAGAGCAATGCTTAAATCCATTAGGATACTCCTAGCCATTGCCGCTCATTATGATTATGAGATATGGCAAATGGATGTGAAAACAGCTTTCCTGAATGGAAATCTGGCTGAGGATGTGTACATGACACAACCTGAGGGCTTCATTTCCGTTGATGGCGAAAAGGTATGCAAGCTTCAGAAATCCATTTATGGATTGAAGCAAGCATCCAGGAGTTGGAATATCCGTTTTGATGAGACAATCAAAGAGTTTGGTTTCTCACAAAATCCGGATGAACACCGTGTGTACAAGAAGGTGAATGGGCTGCGATCGTATTCCTTGTGTTATATGTTGATGACATATTGTTGCTAGGAAGCGATGTCTCAATCTTGCAATCTGTAAAAATTTGGTTGTCAAATAATTTGCCATGAAAGACCTTGGAGAAGCAACTTATATCCTTGGGATAAAGATTTATAGAGATAGATCGAAGAGGTTGCTTGGTCTTTCACATCAACGATACATAGACAAGGTGCTAAAGAGGTTTAGCATGGAGCAATCCAAGAGAGGGTTTCTTCCCATTACTCATGGGATAACACTGAAGTCCATGTGTCCTCGGACACGGGATGAGAGGATGCGTATGAATATGATCCCGTATCGTCTGCAGTAGGATCTATTATGTACATAATGCTATATACGAGACCCGATGTATCATATGCTCTAAGTGTTCGGCGGATACCAATCGGATCTGGTGAAGGTCATGGGTGGTATCAAGAATATCCTAAAGTACTTGCGAAGAACTAAGGATGTTTTCTTGATATTTGGAGATGGAAATCTCAAGTGGCGGCATCTGAGATGCCAATTTTCAATCGATAAGGATGACTCAAGTCCCAATCAGGTTATGTTTTCACACTAAATGGCGGAGCGATCGGTTGGAAGAGTTCCAAGCAGGAGACGATGGCGATTCAACGACCGAGGCGAGTGCATTGCCTCATCAAAGCGCTTGCAAAGGAAGCGGTTTGGATCGAAAGTTCATTTCGAACTTGGTGTGGTTCCTAGTTGTGATGGACCCATCTGATTGTATTGTGACAACTTTGGGGCTATTCTGCAGCGAGCAAAGGCCAAGGTCTCATCAACGGTCCAAACACGTACTCCGCCGATACCATTTGATTCAGAAGATCATTGCTCGAGGTGATGTCCTGATAGAGAGAATTCCCACAGAGCAGAACATTGTTGATCCGTTGACAAAGCCATTGCCACAGAAGAATTTTGATTCTCATGTACTCGCTTATGGTATTAGATACCAAGGCGATTGGCTTTAGGTCAAGTGGGAGATTGTTAGAGTAGTGCCCTAAAGGCAATCCCCTTTAGCGCATTTTGTTCATAGTCATGTACAGACTTTATGAATAAATAAAGCAAGGCATATTTCATTTATTTGATATTCATTTTATTATGAATTGATAATGATCTTTAATCAAATTAATGAAGTCCCTGATACTTGACATAGCATGAAGGAAATTATGATGTGATCATACTATTGAGATTCCTATCATGTGCAATTATGTCGATATCTAAATTATCCTAGTCATAGGATTAATGAGGCTGGACATCGTTAATCCGGATAGACTAGCACATGTCAAACTCTTTGATTGGATCAGCGGTGGATCTCGTAAAAGCGTAAATATTGAGATATTTGGATTTGACATGTGGATGCTTACTAGTGGTAGTAAGTACATTGGATGACTGCTATGAGATCATCACATGGATGTCCTATACAAATGTCGGTGATAATCTCATCATAGCAAATGCAAGTATCCTTAGACTTGAGGTACTCGAGGATATCTTGAGTCTTGATTCGTACTTTGACTCCATTCCTTGTTGCCTTTCGGAGGTCGCTCATAGGGTGGTGATTGGGTGCGACTTGAGGTATTGAAGGTAATTGAGTAGCCAATAGAGGATTCACCATACGTGATAGCGAAGAGATACCCATGGCCTCTTATCGGGATCATTACTTTGAAGTCTCTGGCGCGGAGCATACATATGTCATGAAGATGGTCTTCATGGACATATAAAGTAATGAGTCCTAGGATGAGAACTGATTACACTTGGACTAGATTTGATCTGATCAGTCTAGTAAGAGTTGCCACATTGCCCATACTCAAACCAAGTGGGGTATAGCATGGTGAAAGGACGAATTGCACGGTAATTGTCTATGGAAGGGTTCGTGATATGGTTTCATTAATCAAACCAATTACTTTCCGGTCAATTGGGGGTCATGATGTGTTGCTAGATACCGCTCATGACTTGCTCGATTAAGTGTTAATCTAAGTGGCCAACATAATCGGGAACCTAATGGGTCACGCGTAAGAGTGACTTCGGAGAATCAGTAAAATAGTTTGGACGGAGATCCGATATCGGAAGCAATAGGATTAAATGGATCCCGATGAGATTGGGATATGTCCGATGAGATCGCGACATCGACATTCTTGAAAACCGTTTAGGTGATTTTTAGCGGCGGGGGCGGCAGGCGGTAGGACCGACCCCAGTTTGACTGGACCACTTCAGCAATTATATATATTAATTAATTAAGTAAATAATTAATTAATTATATATTTATGTTGAATTTCGTGGAAGCCATTAAATGGAGAAGAGATGTAAGTTTGAAAAGTCAAACTTCATCATTATTTAGCATTTTAAGGCATTATTATGCCTCCTACGTGGATGAGCCATCCACCATGCCTTCTTATGTCTTTAAATGGTTAAATATACATATAAGAAGTGGGAAAAAGGAAGCTTGTACGTAGGTTGTTGGAGAAGAGTCGAAAAGCTTAAGAGTTAAGCTTTGAAAATTGGTTTTTCATCTTCTTCCTATCATCCTCTCAAGTTGCTTCTACTTCTCCAAGGTTCCACCAAGATCATCTCACTTGCTCTCCAAAGCTAAGGTAAGAGCTAGCACTCTTTTCTTTAGTCTAGCTATTCCCGGGTCAAAAGAGTTTGTCCCGGTTAGGTTTTCCGACCTCTGCGTGGATACCGTTAGAGACGGTCTCCTTTGGTCGTTATGGTTTGATTGTTTGTACCTACACATGGATCCTGGCTTTCGGGAACGTCCCGGGACTCAAAATTTTAGATTCCGCACTGTGGGCATGTGATGCCTACCCCGGGATTTTCCTACAGAGTTCCCCCATCATGCTCATTTCAAACTCACCTTGCATTAAATCACTAAATTCTTTGCACAAAAATTCATTAGTAGCACCAAACACAATGTCATCAACATAAATTTGACAAATAAGCATATCATGATCAACATGTTTAATAAACAAAGTATTATCTATCTTACCACGAACATATCCATGTTGAGTTAGAAAAGTACTTAACCTCTCATACCATGCTCTAGGTGCTTGCTTTAGTCCATAAAGTGCCTTCTTGAGTTTGTAGACGTAATCTGGATGCTCATGATCTTCAAATCCCGCGGTTGTTTGGCGAGACTTCCTCTTGAATATACCCATTTAGAAATGCGCTCTTGGCGTCCATTTGATTTAATTTGATCCTTTTATGTGTGAAAGCACATAGTAATCTAATTGCTTCCAAACGAGCCACAGGAGCATATGTTTCATTGTAATCAAGGCCTTCTTCTTGATAAAATCCTTGAGCCACTAACCTTGATTTATTTTTGATCGCTTCACCATTCTCATCATACTTAATTCGATTTACCCATTTAACTCCAATGATGGTCTTGTCTTTCGGTGGAGCTATCAAATCCCAAACATCATTTCGTTTGAACTGATTAAGCTCCTCTTGCATAACTAAAAGCCAGTTTTCATCTTTAAGAGCTTCTTCTATATTTTTGGGTTCTACCAACGAAATGAAAGCTGAATTACTCATATTCTCATAAATGTTTCTTCTAGTCCTTACTCCAACATTCAAATCACCAATCACTTGCTCCATAGGATGATTCTTTGCTTTTGCCCATGATTTAGTGTCGGGTATATGGTTTTCTTCATCCAGCTTCAATTCCTCAATCTTGGATTCAATTTCTTCAAATTTATTACCTGAACTACCTGCATCATCATCAAAACAAACCTTTATCGGGGGTGAAATTATTTCATCAAATTTAACATGTATACTTTCTTCAACACATTTAGTCCTATTATTATAAACTCTAAAAGCCTTACTAGTTTAAGAATAACCAATAAATACACCAACATCGGATTTAGAATCGAATTTTCCCAGATTACTCTTTCCATTATTATGAATAAAAACTTTACAACCAAATGGATGAAAATAAGAGATGTTGGGTTTCTTACCTTTCCAAAGTTCGAAGGGTGTCTTATTTTTGTCTCTTCGCAAGTGCACCCTATTGATGACGTAACATGTGGTATTGACCGCTTCTGCCTAAAATGATTTAGGGAGGTTGTATTCATTCAACATGGTTCTGCTCATTTCCTCAAGTGAACAATTTTTCCTTTCTACAACACCGTTTTGTTGCGGAGTCCTAGGTGTTGAGAAGTTATGCTCCATCCCGTATTTGTCACAGAGATTTTCAAAAGGTTCACATTCAAATTCTCCTCCATGATCGGTCCTAATAGTAACAATCGACAAATTTTTCTCATTTTGAACCAATCTACACCACTTGGTAAATTCATTAACGGCATCACTTTTATTTGCAAGAAATCTTACCCAAGCAAATCTAGAGAAATCATCTACAATCACAAGTACATATAATTTTCCACTAAGACTAGCATGCCTAGATGGTCCAATCAAATCCATATGCACAAGTTCAAGAATTCTAGATGTGCAAATTTCTTTCTTTGGTTTGAAAGATTCTTTAACATGTTTGCCTTTCAAGCAGGACTCACACAAGTGATCTTTAACAAATTTAATCTTAGGCAAACCTCTTACAATGTCATTCTTTGAAAGCTTAGAAATTAAAGGCAATGGTGCATGTCCTAATTTTCTATGCCACAAAAATGCATTTTCTTCTAATGTTACTAGACACTTTTCATTAAAAGAGCTATCGTCATGCAAGTCTACAATGTATGTATTTCCATGTCTCAAACCAATGAAAGCAACATGTCCATCCTTTTTAATCATGCAATGTGATGATTCAAAACTAACATTGAAGTCCATATCACATAGTTGAGACACACTTAGCAAGTTATGTTTCAACCCATCAACAAGTAAAACGTTGTCAATGGTTGGTAAAGGTTCCTTACCCACTTTACCAATTCCAATGACCTTACCTTTGTTGTTGTCTCCGAAAGTGACATAACCTTGATTTTTTGGTTTGATTTCTGCAAAAAGGTTCTTGTCCCCACTCATGTGTCTCGAACATCCGCTGTCGATGTACCAAGTGCTTGACGGCCTTTCATCCCTTGCTTGTACCTACAATATCAACGTTCTTTCTTCTTATAGGCACCCAAGCCATTTTGGGTCCATATTGGTTAGCCATATAAACCACATTTGGTGGTGTTGTGCCTTTAATAACCCAAATTTTCTTAACCTTAATACACCTTCTAGTACTCTTGCAAGCAAGTTCTATATGTCCATCTCTCAAACATCTAGTACATTGAGCAACTTTTCCATCTTTGGTAAATTTGGAAATTAAAGAACACTCTCTATTATACGGATCATATCCTAATCCATGTTTAGAAATAGTATATCTTTGTAAAGACAACAATTCTTCAAACTTAGCATTTCCACCAGCGAATTTACCAACCACATACGAAAATTCTTTTCGAAGCCTATCAAGTTCACAAATAAGATTTTCTTTTTCAATAAGACATGCAGAATGATCTTCTTTTGGACTATCTAAATCATCAATCGTTTCATATAAAGCACTGTTTTCAGCAGTCAACTCTCATATTTTCTTTCTTAATTTTTTGTTAATCTCAATGGCTTCTTCAAAATCAGCTTGTAAAGCATCAAAGGAATCTCTTAAATCTTGGTCATAGTGATTTACCTCATTTTCATCGTCGCTTGATGAACTCTTGGCCATAAGTGCCAGGTTGTTTTCATCATCGCTTTGGTATGCATCCTCCTCATCACTCCAAGTTGCCACCAAGCTAGTTTTCTTTTTACCTTTGTCGTATCTATCATTTTTCTGAAAGTTTGAAGTTGATGATGAGCTTTTGCATTCTCTTGCGAGATGTCCTCGCTTTCCACATCTCCAACATTCTTCGTTGCCTTTCTTTTCGTCATAGCCTTTTGTTTTTCTTTCCGCGCCAAACCTCTTTCTTTCTACCTGTTTTCCGCCATTTAATTCTTTTCTTCGATTTTTGAGAAGTCCCTTGAACTTCCTTAAATTTCTGGTGTACATTTTCGTCTTCCTCACTTTCATCTAATTCCTCATCACTTTCATCAACAAGAGAGGTGTTACCTTTAAAAGCGATAGATTTTTTAGGCTTACCTCTACCTCCTCTGGATTTGAGAATAATCTCATAGTTGATGAGTGATCCCACCAAAGCGTTGAATTCCAGATGGTTGAGATCCTTCGACTCCATGATTGTGGTCACTTGAGAATCCCATTCCTTTGGCAGTGAACGAAGAATCCCATTCCTAATCCATTTATAATTTCTGCAAAACGGTCAAGCATTGTAGAAATTGACTCACCTTCTTTCATGACGAACATCTCATAGTCGTGGAGTAAATGAAAGCGTAGTTTACGAATCTTTAAATAACGTTGAAGAATTTGGAGCTTTTGACGATGATGAGACACAACCTCCTTCAAAAATACAATTTTGATTTTTATTGTTATTTTAATATATATATTAGAATCATATTTATTTATTATTTATTAATTATATAATAATAGACATTAGGTATTTTTATTTCAATAAAATATTTTTTTACTTATTTTTATAAGCTTTATTTCTTATTTATTATATATCGGTTTTATAACGATTCACTACCAATTGAACCTCTAAACCTTAAACATTTCCTTCGACCGGTTCGATGTCCGGTCCAATTTTTAAAACATTGCTAAAAATGACCTTGGGTTTGCCCAATATGTCACCTTAGGTCAATTTGTAGGTATCATTCACACCAATTGCATTCAGTTATGTAACTATCGACTTGTGTCATCAACTGTTGATTTAGCACACTCATTGGGTTATCTTGATAAGTATGCATCCTGTATATACTACCCACCACTGACTCTATCTATGTTGACCTTGGGTTTGCCCAACAAATCAACATTTCCAATTAGGACCATCCCATTTGTTGGACCCCAAACGTTTCTTAGAAGTTAAAACTGGAAATAAAAAATTTTGGTGATTAGTCATGAGTAAAGAACAAATGAATGAAAATTCTTGAACCGAGAAATGATAGACAAGAGTAAAGTAGTAAATGAATAATGTGGATAGATTCATATTTTGTCTTGGAGTTTTTAGTGGATAAGATATTTTGAAATGGGAAGAATTAAGGAGAAAGTTAGAAGTAGAATGAAAGTAAAAATGAAGTTGAACTTGTGTAATAAGTTGATGAAGAATATGTATATATGTGTATGTTTTGTTGTTGGTGTTCATGATTAATCATTACTATATTTTCTTTATAGATGATATTAATTTGAAATGGAGTTGAGAATGAGGAGTAAATGAAGTAGAAAAGGTGATCTTAGTATGATTTGTGTTCAGGAAAGATTGTGAAACAAAATAGATGGTTGATCTGGAAAATTTTATGGAGTATGTTTCAGTTTTTTAGCCACAAATTTTTCTCTAGTTCTCTAAAAGAGATTATTCTTGATTTGGATTAAACTACAAACATATGGATCGTTTTTATGAAGATATCGAATTTCAATTCTGTCTCTAAGAGTCTCAAAATTTGTCATGAAGTGAGAACTGAGTGTAGTATATTGGTGGATGAATGTAAAATTCATCTTCGGACTTTAAGGAAAACTTTGGGATTGATCTAGATATATTTTGGCAATGTTGCCTTCTTGAGAGTTGTATATATTTCTGTTATCTATCCAACAGTATATAGTATGAGAATTTTGGACATTGGAGTCGAAAGTCATGCCTAAAACTTCTTCTGTGTTACTGTTCATAAACTTCTTCTGAGTTACTATTCATCTTACATCTTTTGTTCCATTTTTTATCCTTCAAAAGATGTAATTTGTCTTTGAGTCTTCATGAAAGTTGTATCTCCTAAAGTCCTTTTTCAAATCATACAAAGAACACCTAAATCCGATATCTGTAGACAGAGTTATGAAAATTGCAAACTTCTCTGTGTTATTGTTCATAAACTTCTTCTGGGTTACTGTTCATCTTACACATTCTGTTCCATTTTTAATCCTTCAAAAGATTTTTTTTTTTTTTGAGGTTTCATGAAAGCTGTATATATTGAAGTTGTTTTTATAACCATATAAAAATCACCTAAATCCGATATATCTAGAGAAATTTATACGAATTGTCCCACGTTAGGTTCAATTTGATTAAGGATAAAAGCATATTGGATTCTTTTGGCCATAACTTCTTCTCTAGAAACTCAAATGACTTGATTCTTGAACCATTGGACTTGTAAGACATTTCTCTACATCTCTACCAAAAATCTTAGCCATCTAATGTAAGTACAAGTCGACCTGTATATGTAATAAGTCGACTTATGCATTGTAAGAGTGTTAGAGTAGTGCCCTAAAGACAATCTCCTTTAGCGCATTTTGTACAAAGATGTTTGTATAAATAAAGAAAAGGCATATTTCATTAATTTGATGTTCATATTTATGAATTGATTTTAATCTTAAATCGAATTAATGAAGTCCATGATATATGACATAGCATGAAGGAAATTATGATGTGATCATACTATTGAGATTCCTATCATGTGCAATTATGTCACTATCTAAATGATCCCTAGTCATAGGATTAATGAGAATGGACATCGTTAATCCGGATAGACTAGCATATGTCAAACTCCTTGATTGGATCAAGCAGTGGATCTCAGAACCTGTAAATATTGAGATATTTAGATTTGACATATGGATGCTTACTAGTAGTAGTAAGTACATTGGATGACCTACCATGAGATCATCACATGGATATTATGTCAGTGAGAATCTCATCATAGCAATGGTGCAAGTATCCTTAGACTTGAGGTACTCAAGGATATCTTGGATACTGATTCTGTGCTTTGACTCCATTCCTTGTTGCCTTTTAGAGGTCGCTCATAGGGTGGTGATTGGGTACAGTTTGAGGTATTCGAAGGTAATTGAGTAGCCAACAAAGGATTCACCACTTCTGTGATATTAGCAGAAGAGATACCCATGGCCTCTTGTGAGGATCATTACTTGCAAGTCTCTGGCGCCGAGCATATATGTCATGAAGGCGGTCTTCATGGACATTAAAGTAATGAATCCTAGGACAAGAACTGATTACACTTGGACTAGATTTGATCTGATCGGTCTAGTAAGAGTTGACACTTGCCCATACTCAAACCAAGTGGGGTATAGCATGGTGAAAGGACGAATTGCACGGCAATTGTCTATGGAAAGGTTTGTAATTTGGTTCGTAGTTTATATAACCCGTTAAACCAATTACTTCCGGTCAATTGGGGTCGTGATGTGTTGCTAGATACCGCTCATGACTTGCTTAGATTAAGTGTTAATCTAAGTGGCCAACATAACCGGAACCTAATGGGTCACACGATAAGAGTGTCTCGGAGAACTCGTAAAATAGTTTTGGATAGTGATCCAATCGGAGAGCGCATTTGATTAAATGGATCCCGATGAGATTGGGATATGTCCCGATGAGATCGCGACATCGACATTCTTGAAAAGGGTCTCCGCGATTTTTTAGCGGTGGGGCCCGATGAGGCGGTAGGACCGACCCAGCTTGACTGGACCACTTCAGCAATTATATATATTAATTAATTAAGTAAATAATTAATTAATATATATATTTATAGTGTGTACGTGGATGGAGGAGAGGAGGCTTAAGAATCTTCCATATTAATGCTTAGTCATCAAGCATTTAATGAGAAAAGACAAAACAATTAAAAGGATGATGATGGTCGTGCCTTACATAAGAAGAAAGATGGAAAAGAATTTGTAGAAGTCTTTTGAAAGGTGATCATCGTGAATGAAAGAGGAGAAGCAAGGTTTTGAGAAAACCATCATCTCCATCGTTTCTTCATCCTCTCATCCAAGTTTTGTCAACTTCTTCATCCATTCTTCAAGCTCTCCAAGAACAAGGTTAGTGCTAGCACACTTCTTACTTTGTTCTAGCTATTCCGGGTCAAAGGGTTTGTCCGGTTAGGTTTTCCGACCTCTGCGTGGATACCGTTAGAGACAGACTACGTGAGTCGTTATGGTTTGATTTAGTTATATAGACACAACGATCCTGGGTTTGGGAAAGTCCGGGACAAAAATTTTGTTTTCCCTTTTGGTACATGTGATGTACCCACCGGGATTTTCCTACAGTGGTATCAGAGCCACTTGTGTCTTATATAAAGAAGAAACCATGCCTAGGTTGGAGTAACTTAGTGAATTTGATGATGATGCATGTAATATATGCCAATTTCGAAATCTGTATAAGATATGGTTTTCGAAAATTTCTTGCCCAGATGTGTTCATAAGGTGTTATGGCATGTATCTGTAAAAGGAATTAATTTATTAATGTCATTTGATATGGTTTTGCTATTTTATTCCTTAATGTGCTAGTTGCTGTTTTTGTACAAGTTTCTGGAACAGGCATGACTATAAATTCGAGAATAAAATCTAGAAAAATGGTTTTTCGGATTTTCTTTCACTGACCTGTCTCTAAGACATATGTGAATATCTATGAGAAAGGAAAAATGTTTTCGAGGTGATTGACTATTTATTTACGAATTTATTGTGTGCTGCTGGGAATAACTGTGTTGGAGAACACAGATTCAGCATTGGCTAAATTGCTGAGGTTTGTTGAGTTTTTGATGGAAATAAATCCTGAACAAATTCATGGAGCATGTTCTGAACATGTACTAACCTCTGTAATTTTATCAGAATTTATTGAAAGTGTTTCAATGGATTTTTCAAGCAACAAACAGAACATGGCAATGTTGAGACAGTTGCTGGAGCTGTTTTTGTTTGATTGGTTTAGGGTGTAATTTTCAATTACAATGCCTTGAATGATTTTTAATGTGATTAGAAACATGTTACTTGGATTTTGTCATGCTTCCCAAACTGATTTTCTTGAAATAGGATTTCCATGAATTTTCGGATGTCAAATAGGTCACATTAGCGTCTCGTTAGTGTATAGCATTGTCCTGATTGTTTTGGCCGTCACAAATTATGTGACATGTGCCGAAGTGATCTTCATAATGTATAGACTACCTAGAGATACTTAGGATGATAATTTGGTATTCTTAAATTTTATGGAAGTCAAAATGAATAAGTGTATTCATCTATTTCAAGCTTTTCATGCATAGTTTGACTATATGGTGAGCATGGACCTATGAAGGTGTTCATAGATACATCTAGTAATGTGTATATACTTGGTATTGTGAATTAGAATTGCATGAATTGAGAATTAGCCAATTGGATAGCAAAACCTAGTGTAAGTCGACTTGCACATGCAGAATAAGTCGACTTGTTAGAGAAATAAGTCGACTTATACGTGCATGAGCAGAATAAGTCGACTTGCATGAGTTGTACAAGTCGACTTGCAAAAGCAGCATAAGTCGACTTGTACAGGCACAGATGTATAAGTCGACTTGCAATAGCACAAGTCGACTTGTACGTGCATGGCATAAGTCGACTTGCATGGCACAAGTCGACTTATTACATGCTGAAATGGGATGATGGATGATTTAGGTTTAAATTCAATATGATTGATGAAATGCCCTAAAGCAATCCATATAGTTTGACTATGATCCCATAGCCTGGATGAGTTTTGACTTTAGATGAGACCTGAAATCCCTCAAACTGAATATGAAAACTAACGCCTTCCATTAATATGGTAAGAACCAGAGTTCTTATAGAGTTGGGTTGTTGGGCAAACTCAAGCTCGCTCTATACGAATATGTTCGAACCATGAAAATATGATTTTGGATTAATGGGTCGGTTTTCCTGGAAGCGTTGATTTGTTGGGCAAACTCAAGGTCAACGTGGACTGAGGCGAAATTGGGTAGTGTGCATCAGATGTACACGCATCAAGTGTTGATAACCCAATGTGTGCATACATCAACAGTTGATAGATTTGGCGATAGTTGCATTTTGTAATGCAATTGGTATGACCGATACCTACCGATTGACCTAAGGTGGCTTGTTGGGCAAACTCAAGGTCATTCTTAGCAATGTCGGATATCGACCCACTAGGACATTTTGTCACTTTGTTTCTTGGATTCGTAATGAGGGTTATGGATTCATTAGGAACTAGTGGGAGCCATATGCATATCATTTAAGTCCTTATGATTATGCATTTAAATCTATTCTAACATTCTTTCTCTCTATTTTAGGTTGTGCGAAAATGTCTACAAGTGTGAATCTTCGCTCACTAATGGACTCAAACAAATTAATCGGACCAAACTTTCTAGATTGGTGAGAAATCGAGAATTGTTCTCGATCTGAAGAAGCTGGATACGCCCTGGATACTCCACTTCCTGATCCACCTGCTGTCGATGCTTCTGATGGTGATCAGAAAGCATATCAAAAGCATCTTAAAGACAGTGACATGGCCACATGCATTATGCTTGCATCGATGTCACCGGAGCTGCAAAAGCAGCATGAGTCTATGGATGCACATACCATAGTGTTTCATCTTAGGGAGTTGTTTGATGAGCAAGCTCGGTCCGAACGGTTCGAGACTTCGTGTTGCTCTTCACAACTAAGATGACTCCAGGTTCATCAGCAGTGCAGTATGCACTGAAGATGAATGGGTATATCGAGAGATTGGCCGTCTTAGGTTTTGTCATGGACTATGAATTAAGTATTGACTTAATTCTTGTTGGATTGTCTGATAGTTATTCACAGTTTGTGATGAACTATCGGATGAACCAAGTTTCTCGACAATTCTGAGTTGATCAATTTGCTCAAGACAATGAGCAAGCTATCAAGAAGGATAGCAAGCCGATTGCTCGTGGTGGAATCTACTTCTTGAGTTCCAAGAAAAGAAAGCAAGAAGAAGAAGGGTAAGAAACCCAAGGAAAGTCCAAAAGGAAGTATAGCCAAGAAGAAGACCAAAGAGACTGCACCAAAGGGAACATGCTTCCATTGCGGTAAGACTGGTCACTCGAAGCGCAACTGCAAAGTCTATCTGGAAGAACTGAAGCAGAAGAAGGCATCAGATGCCTCAACTTCTTGAGTATGTTTGTCATTGAAGTTATCTTGTTTCGATCATAACATATGGGTATTAGATACGGTTGTGGCTCACACATATGTAATGATATCACGGCCTCGAGGACGATGGCGACTTACAAAGGAGAAGTAGACCTCACGCGTTGGGAATGGAGCAAGGGTTGCTGCATTAGCCGTAGGGACTTATTTTTTGCCACTCCCAAGTGGGCTTGTACTTAGATTGGATGAATGTTATTTTGTACCTGTTATAACAAAGAACATATTGTCTGTTTCTTGTTTAAATAGAGCTGGTTTCCATTTGACTTTTGGTAACAATGGTTGTTCTATTAGTACGAATGGAATGCTTTATGGTACTGGTACATTATGCAATGGAATATACATATTAGAAATGTCACATCCAATTATGAATGTCAATGACACTAAAAGACATAAAAGAGATAATTTAAAATCGACTTATTTATGGCATTGTCGCCTTGGCCATATAAATGAGAGACGCATAGCTAAGCTCCATAAAAGTGGCAGTTTAGGGTCATTCGATTATGAATCTTATGACACATGTGAATCTTGTTTATTAGGCAAGATGACTAAGTTACCTTTTAAGGGAAAGGGTGAACGAGCGACTGGATTATTAGATCTAATACATTCAGATGTATGTGGTCCAATGTCCATCCATGCCAGAGGTGGTTCTCGATACTTCATTACCTTCATCGATGATTATTCTCGATATGGGTATTTGTATCTGATGAGATACAAATCTGAAGCGTTTGAAAAGTTCAAACAATTCAGAAATGAAGTAGAAAACCAACTTGAGAAAAGTATCAAGACATTGCGATCTGATCGTGGTGGTGAGTACTTAGACCAAGAGTTTTTGGATTATCTCAGAGATAATGGGATTTTATCTCAGTGGACTCCTCCTTTCACACCACAGCATAATGGTGTGGCAGAAAGGAGAAATCGAACCTTGTTGGACATGGTACGATCAATGATGGGCTTTGCACAGTTACCCAAATCCTTTTGGGGGTATGCACTCGAGACAGCTGTTTATCTGTTAAACAGAGTTCCATCAAAGACAGTTGATGTTACTCCATATGAGATATGGAATAACAAGAAACCTTATCTTTCTCATTTGAAAGTATGGGGTTGTCCTGCTTATGTGAAGCGGACACAGTCAGACAAACTGGATGCAAAGTCTGACAAATGTTTGTTCGTAGGATATCCTAAAGAAACAAGAGGATATCAATTCTACCTTGCTGAGGAACAAAAAGTGTTGGTTTCGAGGCATGCTGTCTTTTTAGAGAAAGAGTTTCTTCTAAAAGAGGACAGTGGGAGCAAAGTTGAACTTGAGGAAGTTCAAGATGCTCGAACAGCACGCAGATCAAGCTGCTGAACTCAAAGCGTAACTCATACGAGATGAGGTAACGATTCAACCTTCTACTACACACGAAGTTAAGAGGTCAAGTAGGATACGTTACATTCCCGAGAGATATGGATTTCGTGAGTGAACAGAATGATGTATTGCTCATAGAAGATGATGAGCCTACCACCTATGAAGAGGTTACAAGAGTTGAGAATCGATAAATGGCTTCGTGCCATGAAATCGAAATGGATTCCATGTATGAAAACCAAGTATGGTCTTTGGTTGATGCACGAAGGAATCAAACCCATAGGGTGCAAATGGGTTTCAAGAAGAAAACCGACATGGATGGTAATGTGATTACCTATAAAGCAAGGCTAGTGGCCAAAGGCTTTCGTCAAAGACAAGGAGTTGACTACGACGAAACCTTGATCCGAGAGCAATGCTTAAATCCATTAGGATACTCCAGCCATTGCCTCTCATTATGATTATGAGATATGGCAAATGGATGTGAAGACGACTTTCTGAATGGAAATCAGGTGAGGATGTGTACATGACACAACCCGAGGGCTTCATATCCAATGATGGCGAAAAGGTATGTAAGCTTCGTAAATCCATTTATGGATTAAAGCAAGCATCCGGAGTTGGAATATCCGTTTTGATGAGACAATCAAAGAGTTTGATTTCACAAAATCCGGATGAACATTGTGTGTATAAGAAAGTCAATGGAGCGACAATCGTATTCCTTGTGCTATATGTGGATGACATATTATTACTAGGAAGCGATGTCTCAATGATGCAATCGGTAAAGATTTGGCTGTCAAACAATTTGCTATGAAAGACCTTGGTGAAGCAACTTATATCCTTGGGATAAGGATCTATAGAGATAGATCTAAAAGGTTGCTTGGTCTTTCACGATCAACGACATAGATAAGATGCTAAAGAGGTTTAGCATGGAGCAATCCAAGAGGGTTCCTTCCCATCACTCATGGGATAACACTCTCGAAATCTATGTGTCCTAAGACACAAGATGAGAGGATACGCATGAATATGATCCCGTATGCATCCGCATGATGGGATCTATCATGTATGCTATGCTATGTACGAGACCCGATGTATCGTATGCTCTAAGTGTTACGAAAGATACCAATCGGATCTGGTGAGGGTCATTTGGGTTCTTGTCAAGAATATCCTCAAGTACTTGAGAAGGACTAAGGATGTTTTCTTGATATATGGAGATGGAGATCTTCATGTGGCGGGCATCTGATGCGATTTTCAATCTGATAAGGACGATTCAAAGTCTCAATCAGGTTATATTTTCACACTGAATGGCGGAGCAGTCAGTTGGAAGAGTTCCAAACAGGAGACGACTGCTGATTCAACGACCGAGGCAGAGTATATTGCCGCATCAGACGCAGCAAAGGAAGCAGTTTGGATCAAGAAGTTCATCTCTGAACTTGGTGTGGTTCCTAGCAGTGATGGGCCCATACAGTTGTATTGTGACAATAATGGGGCTATTGCGCAGGCAAAGGAGCCAAGGTCTCATCAACGATCTAAACACGTACTCCGCCGATATCATTTGATTCGGGAGATCATCGGGCGAGGTGATGTCCTGATAGAGAGGATTCCCAGAGCGAACATTCTCGATCCATTGACAAAGCCATTGTCACAGAGAATTTTGATTCTCATGTACTCGCTTATGGTATTAGATACCAAGGCGATTGGCTTTAGGTCAGTGGGAGATTTTAAGTACAAGTCGATTGTATATGTAATAAGTCGACTTATGCATTGTAAGAGTGTTAGAGTAGTGCCCAAAGACAATCTCCTTTAGCGCATTTTGTACAAAGATGTTTGTATAAATAAAGAAAAGGCATATTTCATTAATTTGATGTTCATATTTATGAATTGATTTTAATCTTAAATCGAATTAATGAAGTCCATGATATATGACATAGCATGAAGGAAATTATGATGTGATCATACTATTGAGATTCCTATCATGTGCAATTATGTCACTATCTAAATGATCCCTAGTCATAGGATTAATGAGGCTGGACATCGTTAATCCGGATAGACTAGCATATGTCAAACTCCTTGATTGGATCAGCGGTGGATCTCGTAACACAGTAAATATTGAGATATTTAGATTTGACATATGGATGCTTACTAGTAGTAGTAAGTACATTGGATGACCTACCATGAGATCATCACATGGATATTATGTCGATGAGAATCTCATCATAGCAATGGTGCAAGTATCCTTAGACTTGAGGTACTCGAGGATATCTTGAATCTTGATTACGTGCTTTGACTCCATTCCTTGTTGCCTTTTAGAGGTCGCCATAGGGTGGTGATTGGGTACAGTTTGAGGTATTCGAAGGTAATTGAGTAGCCAACAAAGGATTCACCACTTCTGTGATATTAGCAGAAGAGATACCCATGGCCTCTTGTGAGGATCATTACTTGCAAGTCTCTGGCGCCGGAGCATATATGTCATGAAGACAGTCTTCATGGACATTAAAGTAATGAATCCTAGGACAAGAACTGATTACACTTGGACTAGATTTGATCTGATCGGTCTAGTAAGAGTTGACACTTGCCCATACTCAAACCAAGTGGGGTATAGCATGGTGAAAGGACGAATTGCACGGCAATTGTCTATGGAAAGGTTTGTAATTTGGTTCGTAGTTTATATAACTTCGTTAAACCAATTACTTTCCGGTCAATTGGGGGTCATGATGTGTTGCTAGATACCGCTCATGACTTGCTTAGATTAAGTGTTAATCTAAGTGGCCAACATAACCGGGAACCTAATGGGTCACACGCATAAGAGTGTCTCGGAGAACTCGTAAAATAGTTTTGGATAGTGATCCAATACCGGAGAGCAGACGGATTAAATGGATCCCGATGAGATTGGGATATGTCCCGATGAGATCGCGACATCGACATTGCTGAAAAGGGTCTCCGGCGATTTTTCGCCGGTGGGGCCCGATGAGGTAGTAGAGACCGACCCAGCTTGATGGACCACTTCAGCAATTATATATATTAATTAATTAAGTAAATAATTAATTAATATATATATTTATAAGTGTACGTGGATGGAGGAGAGGAGGCTTAAGAATCTTCCATATTAATGCTTAGTCATCAAGCATTTAATGAGAAAAGACAAAACAATTAAAAGGATGATGATGGTCGTGCCTTACATAAGAAGAAAGATGGAAAAGAATTTGTAGAAGTCTTTTGAAAGGTGATCATCGTGAATGAAAGAGGAGAAGCAAGGTTTTGAGAAAACCATCATCTCCATCGTTTCTTCATCCTCTCATCCAAGTTTTGTCAACTTCTTCATCCATTCTTCAAGCTCTCCAAGAACAAGGTTAGTGCTAGCACACTTCTTACTTTGTTCTAGCTATTCCGGGTCAAAGGGTTTGTCCGGTTAGGTTTTCCGACCTCTGCGTGGATACCGTTAGAGACGGCTCACGAGGTCGTTATGGTTTGATTTAGTTATATGTACACAACGATCCGGGTTTCGGAAAGTCCGGGACAAAATTTTTGTTTTCCGTGACTTTTGGTACATGTGATGTACCCACCGGATTTTCCTACATCTAAAACGAAGTGAAAGATATTGAGTGAAAAAGTGGGATGGAGTGCAGTGTATGTGTTTTAAATACTATGAATCGGTGTTATTCTCTGAATATACTTGATATTTTAATGATTTCGGATCAAGAGAGCTCTAAATGAGATGTTTTCTAATATTTGGTGAACTAGAGACATGTAGCTACAAATAGTATGAAGAAATTGGAATTTAATTCAGTTTTTAAGATGTTTAAATTTTGGATGGAAGTTGTGCATAGTATACTGATTTGGACAAGAATAGTCCAAAAAAATGTTTAAAGTATATCTTTCAAATCATTTAATCGAATTGAATGATTTTGGTATCATTAGAAACTTAAGACAATGGGAGACATCTTCTGGAAGAAAGTGTTATGTTAGAGTGTTTAAGGGTAATGTTGGCAATACACTTAAGTATAAAAGACATAAGGCATAATTGGAAGGGAAAATGGGACAATTCTCAATCATTAAGGGCATAATTGGAAGAAAAAGTGTTGTCTTGCTTATAAATGAAGAAAAAACAGTAAATGGGAGGATAACCAAAAGAGAACAACGAAAAAAAGGAGAGAGAAATACAAAGAGAAGAAGAGAATGAGAGAAAGAAGAGAAAACAAGCTAAGGTTTCAATTGTGTTAACCTTCAAGAGAGATTTTGGAGTTGTTCAAGAAAGGAAAAAGGAAGAGGAAGAGAAGAACTTCCCTTTGAGCTAAAGATCTCTTCAATTGGTGAAGAATCAAGGTAAGACTATTTTGGATCTTTTGGAATTTTGGAAGGAATTTAGTCCATAGAGTTTAGAAATGCATGGGTTTAAGCATTCTAGAATCAATTTTTAGTGATTTTACATTATGGGATTTTCTATTGGATTCCTATTGAATGAAACTTAGTTGGTTTTAGGGAACCAAGAGAATCCTACCTAAGAGAAAGGGGAAAGACAACCTTGACTTGGATTTTTGCAAGTGAACTAGGTGGGTAATGTATTTACATTTACTATGTGATTGGGCAAATTCTTGCCTATGTGTGAATATGTGTTAAATTGTTTGAACTTGACTTGTTGAAAAATACATTATGCTTTGATTTTGTTATATCGTGAAAGAAGCATGATATTTTCATATAATTAATGTAACATCCCGTTACCCATATGAGGGATAAAATTGTGAATTTACGAGAATTATTGAGAAATCAGAAAGTACAATTCATGTTTATGCATAATTAATTGTGACATGCACATTTTTGCACATTAATATGATTGTACATGCATTCATGACATTTTTCGGGTACAATTGAATCGTTAAATATGATTAAAATGTGTTTTGGTGATTTAGGTATTATTTAAGACATTTTGGAATTTTTAGTGAATTTTAGAAAAATATTTATTTTTGGACCAATCCTATTGTGACACATGGACTAATTATTGTGTGATTAGAGAAGATACGTGTAAGGCATTCAAGAATACACGTAGCATTATGTTTTGAGTTAGGAATGTGTCTCTGTAATGTGTGTTCTTCACTGTTCTTCATCACCGAACAAGCTGGTATGGTCTTTGTACTTGGATTGATTTCTTGGCTGGAGATAAAAGTCAAACAAGTAAGTAACATGATGACACTTTATGGTGTAGGAATATACATGCATGCATGGACTTGGGAAGTTTGGTTTCGGTGTTAAATAGATTAGATGATTAATTTGAGAGATAAGAATTGTTTTAAATGGTATAGAATGGACTCTAGTTTGGAAGATGTATATAATTTGTTCAGGTTTTGAGAAAGCCGAAATGGTACATGCATGCATTGTGTCCGTTGTTTATCAGTAGAAGTGAAGCTGCATATATGATGGTCGGATTTTGATGTTTTAAATGAATCTTGAATTTGATCTTATGTAAATGATTCGAACTAGATTAGGAGTTAATTGGAGTGAAGTTTTAGAGATTAATTTGGGTATAGAAGTGAAAATCTGGAAAAAGAAATCGGGAAAGACGAGTTTTAGAACCAGACGTCGCGACGTGTTCTTTTGTACATCGCGACGTGTAGCTTATTTTGTTTATTCGTCGCGACGTCCATTTTTATCCTCGTTGCGGCTCATTCCTCTTTCTACACCATGGCGTAGGAGACCCCCCTTGAACTCGTGGCAGTAAACGTTGTAAAAATCCCAAGAAAAACTGAATTCTGGGCTGTTCGTCGCGACGTCACTTTTTGTCCTCGTCGCGACGAGCACCCCTCCTTCGACTGCTCAAACATCCTTTCGTATTTTGACCATAACTTTCTCTATACTGATCCAAATTGGGTGATTTTTGATTTTATGTAAACTAGAGACATGGGGATACAACTTTTATGAAGAAATAAAGTTTTAATTCTATCTATAAGAGTTTCAATGTTTGGTTGGAAGTTGAGGTATAAATTTTGTTGGAACTTATGAACCGTCTAGAATATTTTGAGGATATCTCTGGGTATACTGATCGAAATTAAATGATTTTGGTGTCTTTAGAAATCTAAGAAATGGAAGAACGACTTTACAGAAGAAAGTTTTGTCTAATTTGGTTATCTGATTTAGTATGGAAAGTTGACCCGAATATGTTTTATAGGAAAAATCTGAAGTGGTCAATGAAGCTATGAAATTATTTGACATTGTTTGGTCCAATTCAATTGTAATTATACATGGTATTAACGAGGAATTGATATATGAATGATTTTGATAAGGATCGCATCTTTATACCCCGGAATTGTCATTAAACATGCATTGTGCAGACATTCTATACATTGATGTGCATGAAAGAACCACTTGTGTATTAATGCAAAAATGTGATAATTGTGAATGTGTTTTGTTTAGAGGAGCATATCGGACGTCAATCGAACATTGCCGGACCATCCAGGCAATAGCTTATTGGAGCGTACTGTAAGTCAACCTAGATGATTTCCTAGGATTGATTGATTTGATTTGTTTACAACTTCCCATATTATTAAATTGCTTGCGATTGTCTATGAATTCCAGACTTTAATTGTCCGAGTAGATCAATATTCGGGAATGTATTGGAAGTGCTTTGATTGTGGCTTTGTGTGCTCTGAAATTTTGAATATTATGTGAATTCTCAACGGAAATTGAATGCCGGACTTAGGTCCGATGATTATGAGTTTTGTATGAGCACCATATGTGATTGCTATGTAAGCCATATTCAGTTTTGATGCATTTGAAGTGTTCTGAATTGATGTGAAATCCTTTCTGATATGTGAATTCTTAACGGATGTTGAATGCCGGACTTAGGTCCGATGATTATGAGTTTCTGAATGAATATCATATGTGATTGTCTGATATGGCATAATTAGTATTTGATGCATTTCATAAATGCATGCTCAGATAAAGACGTTGTGACTTGAGTTGCCAGTATGAAGCGCTTCCACGTAGAGCTTTGCTCTGTGATATATATGAGTGTGCATAGAGCTATGCTCCGTGATTCTGTTCTGACTGAGCCCTATGGGCCAGTATTTGTATAAGTATGTGATAGGCACTCAGTCACAACAATAAGAATGAATGCGAGTCTCATGCATATAGCATTCATATAAGACTGAAACTCCGTGAATGATTTGCAAAGCTGAAGTGAGTGATACATTGATATGATCGTTGCTATACTTGGCTACGTGAATTGTATGATCACATGAGATGCCATGTTATGTGAATATCAGAAATAGTTATATGTTCTGAATGAATATCTGTGATATACGTGATGTTTGTTTGTAATCCGGTGAATTCATCAATGATGGTTCACTCATTGAGTTACAAAACTCATCAAAAATTGCAATATGACTTTTCAAGTTCTAAGGAATTAATCAGCAAGGCTAAATGGAGTATAGCCACTGAGGTCTGATATAGATTAGGGGTCAGGATCATTTTGCACCTGCACATGTCTTCATTGATATTATTTTGAATTAAGTTCAGCAGGAATTGTACAATATCTTTGTAAATGTTTTGGTAATGAAATGACTTTATGGTTTCAAGTATTTTGTATCTGAAATGGGACCAAATTTTAAGGTTGAATACTAATGCTTGTAAAGATTGTAGCTTGGAAATGGAAATGTTTTCAAATGACATGGGCCCAATTTGATTAGTATTTTCCACTTGCATGTTCCTTATTTTTAAAGAAACAAAAGTTTTGTAATGAATTTTGACTGAATGATCGTTCTAGCATGCCACCCTTGCGGGGTACGTACTCAGATATCATCATGGATGTCGGGTATGTGTCTTGTGAGAGTGGGGTGCTACAATTAAATTATGATTTTGATCAATGTTATGCCTTGAAATTAGTCATGGCATTTTGTATAAATAGAAAGAAAAGGTTTGATAGAATAAAAGTGTAAGTGATCTAAAAGGGGGGGTTGAATAGATCTTAAAATTCTTTGAAAAATTTCTCCAAGAAAATCAGAAGTTAAACACACAAAAATAATTTAGATAAACTTTAATTGAAATAGTATAGGGAAGAAGATCAAACACTCATTTTTATAGAGGTTCGGTGCCAAGACCTACGTCCTCTACCTAAGCTCCCACTTAGGATTTTGCCAACCACTTTATTGCACACTTTGTAGTTGAGTGTAAACTTTTTACAACTTCACTTGAATTCCGGCTCAAGCAACCTTTACACACGATTTGTATTACGGCACAAATCCTACCTCACGTGACCTTCCCTCTAGCCACTCAGTTGTAACAAAACAATATAAAAATTGAAGAACAAATGCTCAAAGCAAATTGTAACAATATAAGAGCAATAGTGAGCAATATGAAGTAATATGAGAGTATTTGAGCTTGTGGAACTTGTTTTTGCTCTTCTTCCATCATCCTCTATTTATAGTTGATGAAATATAGCTGTTGGAGCTCAACTAGCCGTTGCTTGATTGGATATAGTCGTTCCTTGATCATCTCCATTCCATTTTTATCAAATTGGACCGTTGGAGCTGAATCTGTGCTTCAATAAGTCGACTTTTCGAATACATAAGTCAACTTGTTTCAACCATTTATGTAAAACTTGTAGCTCCGCTCTCTAATAAGTCGACTTGTTATATATAAGTCGACTTGTTTTCCTCGATAAGTCGACTTGTTCCCAATAAGTCGACTTGTGTGAATTCATCTTCATATGTAAGTCAACTTGTATTGTGTAAGTCGACTTGTTTAGCCTTCAACGGTAACATTCGGTCAAATCCTCTAGAATCTTCATGTGTAATGCCATTTACACTTAGAATGAACCTCCTTTCTTGATTCTTCAATAATTTAAACATTTGTTCATCTTGTTTTGCATGATTCTTTCCTTGAGTAATACCTGAAATAATTTCTTAACTAATTCTAGATATTTTATTATTATCAAAACATAAAGGGATTTAATTTGTCAACCACCATTGGTCCAACAAAAAGCATTTTAGTAAAACGATTCTGAGTATGATTCTGTGTTTCTGTATGGGCGAGAGTAGAACCATTTTATTCGTCACGTGCACGTTGACAAGAGCCTTCTCCCGGCTACCTATTTGTAGCACATGAGTTCCAAAAAATGAACTCATTTTGTTCATGGGTTAAACTTCGATTTCCTCTTTCTATTTCATAGAACCCTCGAGCCATTTGTTGTCCATTGCATTTTTTAAAAATTGTCAAGTATGAAGCATATTGAGTGTTATGTGTTATGAGCAGTTATGTGATTTGAGCTAAATTTGATGAATGTTTAATTTGCTTGAATAAAGTATGAATGCTCGATATACATATATACATACAAATGCTTGACTTTGGTTCAATTGTCAATGGCTATAAATATATTAGCCACTGAGCTGTGTAGCTCATCCCATGCTTCCCTCCTTAGGTGCAGAAAGAGAAGATTAACGATCCTTGCAAGGCACTGAAACTCCAAGATAGTTAAAGAATTTTGTAATTAAGTTAGTTCAGGAACTTTTTGTATTGTGGAATCATTCTAAGCATAAGCATTCAATGGTATCACGTGTAGTTTGTATTTTTTATTTGGTATTTGTAATAAAGCAAAAGGGGTGGTTTTTGAAATGTAAAGATATTGTGAAAACAAACATCGTGTTCTGTAATGGGCCTAAGTGATTACTGAAACTCTAATGTGTGTAATAATGTTTGCATCTTTGTGATTGAAATGGTTTTAAATAAATCGGGCGGATTTGATTATTGATTTTCACATACGCTTTAATTGTTTTTTAAAAAAATTCGTAATGAGTTTCGACCGTTAAATGTCTCCGAATGCTGGGCTCTGGAAGCGAGGTCCAACACCATTTAGAAATATAATTTATATGCTTTAAAAAAAATTTCTAGAGCAGGCTTGGGTTTACCCAACAACCCAACACTAAAAGAATCCTGGTTCTTGTCATATCAATGTAAGGCGTAAGTCCAAATATTTTGGTTGAGGGATTTATTCTTAGGTCTCATCTATACTTTAATGGTATTATATATATATATATATATTGATTATGGCAACTCAATTAAATTGGGTGTATGTCTATAACATCCTTAAAATGCATCTAATGTATGTAACACACAAAGGAGGTTTAATTTTGATTGTGACTTGGCTATGCATCAAGAGATCACGATTTGATTCAACTCTTGAAGTGAATCAGGTACTAGTGTTAATCTTGGCTAATTTGAATTTTGAAAGTGATTCAATTAGAACCCTAAAATTCAATTATTTTCATGTTCAAATTAAACATTTTAATTCTAATACACGTGCCTTTTTCTAGTCACACTAAAAATGCTATGCCCTACTTAGATTAATTCTAAATTTATCCCTAGGGTTTCCAAAATTCCTGAACATCAATTCATCATCTAAAACATCCTTAGGTCATCTCAAATTTATCAAGACAATTTCAGCACAAGCCAAAAATATCATCAAAATAAATGAGTTAACCTACTAGACACTAAAAAGACCAATTTGATGTCCAGAAATTTTCCAAAACCCTAATTTCAAACACACACACTTAGTATGCTACTATCATCAAAACAATACAATTTTTATCTCATAAAAAATTTCAAGATCTTATAACCAAAACATATACACATAAGTCATCAAACAATTCAGCCTCATCAGCTTTCAAAAAGCTAACTAATGTTGACTTTGACTTGATCTATTAATAGAATCAAGTTCAGTTAATTCTAGAAAAATTATAGAGGTTTATACACATTCTAAATGTTCCTAATAAAATATTACAGAAACTAATTCCTAGGAATTCTTTATAAACTAAGTGGAATTAGCTATCACATCATATGTTCACTCCTAATAAAAAATTCTAGAAACTAATTCCTAATAATTCTTTATGAACTAAGTGGAATTAGCCAGTACATCATATGTCCACTAACACTTGTCATACACCACCAGCATGCATGTAAAATCGAAAATAAATAATCAATCACTTTAAAAACTAAGTGTCATGCATCTCATACATGTGGCAACATCAATTGTGCATACTCATGAAGAAAATTCATAAAAACAATTTTTATAAAATTATTCTAGAATTTACAAGCATGCATGTTCGTCATATTTCTAAAATTTCCTTAAACTTCATACATGCATTAGGATAAAACTAAAAATCGTCATAATATAGCAAATGACATTTAATTTCATTTTCGCTTGATATAAACATAATATAACACCTTATAAACATTTATGTCAATGAAAATTAAAAAAAGGTTGTCTATAATTATTACAAAATTTTCAAAATCAACCATACATTCTATTTTCAAAAAATTCCTAAAAGCCAACATATGAATAGACTGGATATTAATTTGCAATAAAATAGCAAATAACATTTAATTGAACATGTGCAATTTTTTCCTGGATTATGATTAACATGCATGTTGATTTCAAAAAATTCGTATAAATCACTGTTGGCGAGTCATCAGTCCATGCATCACATTTATGGCAAGGTATCAAAAGTGTCAGAATCAAAATTCCAACCCCATCACATCCACGAAAAATCTAGAATCCATGTGCAAGTATAAAATAGATTATAACAACATGAAATTATCCCATTTGTACCTTACAAATACTCCTCCTCCTTTCTTGAATCTTCTCCTTGTTTAGGTTGTAACAAACATCAAACACCTTCCTTGAGAAATCATGTAAAGATAAAGAAAAATTAGTGTGTAAGGGTGGTTAGAGAACCAAACACAATGAGTTTAAGTAGATGCTCCAGTGAGAGTCATATCAAAACCAAGTTACATGCAACAATTGTTTAAAATTACTTGAATAAATCTCAAGATCACTCCTCTCAACTTCCAGAACTCTTTTAGACCCTTAGCTTCTCTATTGAATGTGTTTTCGGGTAAAAAATTGTGTGTACATAAGTAAAAAACTCACTTATGTGCCACCTATCATTAAATCGGTCACGATCATGGCCTGTTTAATTGACAACCATGACACCTTGTTTGTCATCCGATCTTTTATATGACCCTTAGGTTTCTAGTTATTTTGGTAACTTGAATTAACTCTTAATCTGAGCAAATCATGAAGGGTTTTATGATGCCACCAGAATGTAAATGGATTAACACTTGAACTCTTAGATAATTAATTATCTGACTTACAAACCTTTTCATAGTGAATTACCATGCAATTTGTCCCTTCACCATCCTATACCCCACTTGGTTCGAAGTATAGGCTATCACGACCCAGTATCACATCAGGTACATGATAACCACCGCATACCCAAGCTGAGGACACTCACGGTAATCTTAATCTAACTATGCAAGGCTAACTGAATACCCTTTGAAAAAATTTGGGCCGCAGAACGGCTGTATTTTAAAAATACCAAAACTCAATCAAAACACCTGCAATCAGTTTTAAATGCACTTTTATATTCACATTAAAATTCTACCACAACTTCTAGACTTTTAAGTGCACTCAAAAGCAATCTCAGCGACAATACTAAAGGTTCAGTCTTTTACAAACAACAAGACAATCAAAAGTTAATTTATAAAATCATAAAGCATATCAACATAACTAACCTAATAAAAAGAAACAGTTCATAAGCCACTATACAATAAAAATACAAAACAGAAACTACCCATATGCGGAAATGCCCCAAAAATGTTAAAAGATCTTACAATCCACTTAGAGCTTCAAGCTCACTAAATTAGCCTACATGGTTGGAAAGTGGAAGGGGTGAGTACACTATGTATTCAGTGAGTAGAAAAAATCATATATCGTAAATAGAACTTGATACACACTAAGAAGGTATAGATAACCAATGAAATGAACATACATAATATAGAAATACATAGGCCTAGCCTATAACTCAACATATACTGGTTAGGAACCACATAGGCCTAGCCTGTTAATCACTCATCAGGTGAACATAGGTTTCAGTTCTAGTACACAAAAAAAGAAAAATATCACATGTATAAATTAAATCTCATCATAAACAAATCTCAAAATAAGCCAACAATCATGTATGTCATCACTAGTCAGCCAAACTAGTGTGGACACCCACTGACTCCCATTGTTGGCTCGACTTTCATCCGTGGTGAGTACGAACTACAGTCGATAAGAGCATCATAACCCTAAGTGTGGAATCAACCGCAATTCATGTAGAAGGTGTCGATACGAGGACTTGACATTTATGCACTAGCATCAAGAGTACGGGGGTCGCTTAATCTGTTGTGCCCAATATACGATTGGTCAATTGTTACCTCACTAATCATAAAAAATCATACAAAAATATTAACTACAAAAATCAAGTAACGCACCATGCCTTCATTTATTAGTCCAACCGATAAAATAGAACCTTGCCATGACTTTAAGCTAAAAGAGAACACAAAAACGCAGCATACATTACTCGATTATGCATATGTAAATTTAAAAACATTATTTCATGCAATAAAAGTTATCTTTTGTAGTCCAAGTGTAAAGTGTTATTCAAAACAATATTGTTTCTTAAATACATAAGCATATTAGCATCCATTTGAGATTCAATTCTACCATGCATTACCTAGGTTCAAAATTCACAAACAAGTCATCATGCATGTCTTAGGATGTTCTAATCCCATTTCAGAGAAATGGTTTCCCCAACTCATCTCAAAAGAAGGTGTACACTCCCTTGACTTCAACAATCTTCGGTACGAGTTCCTTGATTCATAGCTCCTGAGCCTTTATACATAAAAATATACAATGTATTTACTACTCAAACATGTATCTCATATCTATACACCATCTTATAAGTTTATAAAACATAATATCACTATATTTAAGCTATAAGATTCATCCATTAAGCTTTTCACATGGTTACTTCCCTTACTATTCATATTAGCTTTTCGTTTGCATTTTTCAAGGCATTTAATGCCTTTAATCCAATACTTACTCATTTCAAAACATAATTAAGCACATTTTTATCCAAACACATTAGGCCATTACTCATTAATATAAACAAAATTCAAGTTTACTCTAAGTAAACATGATAACTACTTTCATTGGCATATCATTACAAATCCTTAAATCCTAAGCCAAAATCACTTAGGCATTTTATCAGACACCTAATGTGCATGACATTCAAGTCGTATTTTTAAGACTTTATCATAGCAATTCATGCTCCTATCTTGTTATATAATAAACACTTCCAAATAACAAACATTTCACCACTCCACTCAATCCAATTCCCTTCATTTAAGCCATATTTATCATAATTATACAACTCATTACATTAATCCATTTCTTCTCCCATCATTTCGATCAAGCCTTATCCAATATACATCTTCTTCATTTTTCATCATCAATTCACATTATACATATACAATTAACACCATAGAATTCATTTAAATCATCAATTTCAAAAGATATTCAAAATTCACAAACTTTCACCAAAAAGAGGACATTTCGGTTTTGTCTTAAGGAAACTTCTCCTGACTCATTTCATTCATCTAAACCATGTTTCATGCATATTTAAGCATGGAGAACAACATATCTTAACAACAAACTCAAAATCATAATGTAGAGAGAGATGAGACAAAATTTACCTAAACCTTCTTTTAATGATATCTTAAAATCCTTCGATAATTCTCAAATATAATGGCAGATTTAAGTTCCTTGATCCCAAATTAACTTAGAACAATATTTGGGTTGGAGAATTAATAAAAAGGGTAGAATTTTAGTGATGGCTGAAAATAGGTTCTTCTCCTCCTCTCTTCCCCTTTCTTCTCCTTTCTTTTAATTAAAACAAAATGTTTCAAGTCTTTAATGGTAGGGTACACGGCCATACATGAAGAAGGGTCTAGAATATTTACTCTTCTTTGACCAAATATTGTGAAATTACCTTTTTGCCCTTATCTTATATGAAATTACCCTTTTGCCCTTATCTTATGTGAAATTACCATTATACCCTCCAAACTTTTCCTAAATTTGCAATTAAACCCAAAATTTGGGAATGATCAAAACTTTTATTTTTATTTTGTTCCCCGGCCTTTTGAAAATAATAATTAAGCCCCTTAACTTTATAAAAATACATATTGATCCTCCAAGAATTGAAAAAATACAATTAAGTCCTTTAACTTTTAACAATTAGCAAATAAGCCCTTATATGCATCAACTTTTCTACTTAAGCTTTCTCAGTGTCCATTAAGTCTATAAATCATGTCTAATCACCTCTAAGGAATTAGAACACATTTAACTTAGCCACCATGGTCATATCCATCCAATGGGCTTGGTTTTACACACTTAGAAGCTTATATGATAGAAATCTCCAAGATTTTGCATACCAAGGAACTCTAAGTTCATGTAAGGGCATATAACATTATAAATCACTGACTTATATACCCAAAAGGATTTAAATACATCTTTGAACTCATGTACAACCATCTATATATCAATATACAGTAGTATCTCCAAGTACATACCAATACAAAAGGGGTCACAAAGTCTGACGTTACAAATCCTCCCCCACGAAAGAGTTTCGTCCTCAAAACTCATAAGTTAAGGATACAAATAAATGAGGGTACAAAAGTCTCATAATATCCTCAGGCTTCCATCGTCATCTCCTTGACCTTATCGCTCTTCAAAAAAACTTTGACCATGGTAACCTCCTTGATGCGCAACCTCTTTATTTGTTGATCCAAAATTTGGACTAGTTTCACCTCAAAACTTAGGCCTTGTCTCAGTTCTACTAGAGTTGTCTCCAAAATATGAGATGGATCCGGTAGGTACTTTTTAAACATTGAGACATGAAACACATTATGGATCCTATCCAAGTCCAGTGGCAATTCCAACCATTACGCCACAGTCCCAACACGCTACAAGATATGAAAATATCTGATATATCAATGGTTTATATAGCGCCCCCTTACCATAGAGTACCCACCGAAACGCCCATAGATCATTCCGGTACATATCCTACGATAAGAGACCACTACTGACAACTACCACTAAACTCCTCATGGCATCACAATCATAAAGCAGTATGAAGAAATTGACAACTTTTAAAAACCAAACTGGATTTCATTTCATTCACTCAAAATTTAGAAAGTTACAAACTGTCAGTATTTTCAATCTGTACATGTTCCAAAACACTGTACACTAAGTACCATACAGTAATGTACAAAGAACAGATCTAACTATAAGTCTCCAAAAGAAAGCCCAGCTGACCGACCTTTGAGCCATCGCCTCTCTCGCCAATCCACAGTACACGGCTCTACAGTCCTGAGGGAGCTATCTGTCTACACTTAAGCCTGAAAAATAGATTGCAATTTTGGATGAGTTTGCGAACTCAATGAGAAACCATCATCGATGGTTCTCCCAATTCATGCATCACATAAGCATGGTACAGTATGCATCCAGTAATCATACAATTACAATGCTAATACAATCACAACATACGATCACGGTAAATGTAACACGCTATAATCATATTACAAGATACATACAACAGTACCATGTCAAATATTCAGTCCAAGATGCAATGCACATGTGACTCTTTTCCGATTTATTACAAGATTGTGACCGAAAGTGCTTTAGCGGTGTTCAAGAGTCGATGAGACGCGTCTAGGGAGAATTATCTCCCTTCGAGCTCTAGGCTCGCAGTATCAGTATCAGTATCAGTAGCGACTCGGTTCACATTTATTCTTTATCAGTTTATGCATCTGTGCATGAGTGCACATGTTCAAATGAACAGTTACATAACAGTCTAGAATTCCCAATGAGCAATTATTTACAGTCAATATCATGTAATCCAAGTAATCCCCGTAGGGCAAATAAGTCACAGTAAACACGTAGATTGAGGTAACCACCTAGGTTACTCACCTATTACTTCCGAGCTAATGCCGGGAAGTTTCCGCCCCGTCGGTCGAACGACGCTCCACTTGGGCCTCTATAAGAATCAGAGAAAGAACGAGACACTAAATATGCAATTTGTGCATATGTAAGTGAAATATGCATGTTCATGAATTCCCAGCCCTAATCCTATTTTTTTCCCTCAGAAAAATCCGTCTAAAAATTAGAAACCTATTGGCGCTGATGGTGCGCAATTCGGACCTCTATAGGTCCCCAATTAAACAAAACAGTGATTAAAGGCTCCGTTACCCGGGGCCACGTCAATTTCTCGTCCAAAAATCCCCAATCTCTCAGAAAATGAAATTAAATATTCAGTGAATCCGATGCCTCAAGAATCAGGTCAATCGAACGTCGGACGGAAAAGTTATTCACGAAAGAAACCAAAATGCAACAATGAATATATATATATATATAGCCCTTATTTCCTTCTCTTTTTCCTGTTTTCCAACCAAATTTCCAACACCCATAACTCTTTGGACACAATTAAGTAAATTACAAACCATACCTCGTTAGAAAGATCATGAAACCCTCTACAAGTTTCATGAAGACCAAAAAAATCAAGTTCACCCCTAAGGGTGTCAAAAGTCCCATTGAAACTACTGCCCACACATTCACTTCTTAAAACAGAATAGTCATTGGAAATTCACTATCTTTCATTCTATGCAGTCAAAAAATTATACAATAAATATAATCATCAAGATCACAATGTTATCTACAACTTTCATGAACAACCCAAAACCAGATTCACTTGCTAACTATGTCAAACAATTCACCAAAGCATCAGCCCTCAGAATTTTCCCAATCTGAACAGCACATTTCACAATAGTATATCTCTTAGCAAAAATGTTACCAAATTCACTACCTTATATACCTGAAAAGATAAGATCTCAAACTTCAATTTTCATGAAGAACTTAACATCTAATTCGATCTCTAACAATTTCAAAACTGTTATGTAAGTTTCTGCCATGATCAGCAATCCATGACCTAACTTAGGTTCATTTCTTTTCAAAATCATAACTTCCAAATCTGATCTCCAAGAATTACATGCCATATATCATTTTCAAGATAATTACTTCCTCTACAACTTTTCAGAAGATCACCAAAGCCAATTCAAATCACATAAATTACTAAAATTGTTTCCAATCAGAAAGCTCACAAAATCGACAATTAGGCTAGGTTTCCACAAATGACAGAAAATCAGTCCACAGTCCACAATGCATAACTCCCAATATACAGATCTAAAAATAGCAAAATCAGTGGGAATGGAAAGCTAACTTAATATGCTTCAACATTCATGAAGACCATTGTCCCTAATTCTATATCAATTAATTTATAAAAATCAGCAAAACTCTTTGGTCATAGTTGCGGTTACTGTTCACAGACAATAAAACAGTAACTTTCCATGCAAAAATTCGCCCTTCTAGCATTACAATTTAACAACACCTATTTCACACAAAGTTGTAGCCAACATCCCAAAGTTTCATTGGGCACAAACCTCACCTCATTTACTCACCTAAACAATTAGTTATGATCGAAACATTACAATAGGCTCAACACCAAATTTTCCAGATTTCATCTATACCTCATCCTCTTCCATTCTATCACTTTACCTACATTAATATACATTCATTTACACCTCCAATTCAGCCACAAACTCAACAAAACAATTATTTTTATACTCACACAAAAGTTGGCAGCACACATATACACAATTCCCATACTTTGTTTCCATTCATTACACATCATAAACATCATTAACAACCTTACTTTCACATTCTTTACCTACTCTATCCATTTCCCTCACACGAGCATGCATTAAACCCATTCAAACCTACCACTTTCATGATCAAATAAATGCTTAAAGGATCTCCATGAATGATTTTAACTACCATAAGAATACATACAAACATAAATTCTCACCTAACCAAGCTTTAAATCTTCAATTCTTCACTAGTTCAACAACTTCCCTCACACCCCTCACACCATACGATGATCACTATCACAAGGGAAAGGCTTAGGTTTGCATTTATGTGTGTATAAAGGAGAGCAAGTAAGTAACAAATGAAAGCTTTTGTTTAGGTGGATGGAAAACCAACGAAAAGAGAGGGGAGAGGAGCTACGGATGAAGGAAATGGTTAGGCTTTCAAAGTAATCCTTTTTTATGCAAGGCAAGAAGAAGAGTCGTATATGATGAAGAGAAGAAGACAAAGTTAATTAATAAGAGGGACACTTGGCATTTAAATGGTAAAAAGACAGGAATCAAGTTGATCCTAGTTAATTAAGTACTAATCCCAATTAAACTCTAATCATGGCACTAAAATAATTTCCTAACATTATTTATCCACTAATCTCATGTCATTAGGCAATCCTTTTCAGTACAAAAAGCTTACTCAGTCAGTCAGTTGAAATTTTCCGATCCGGGCCAAGAACCCCGAAAATTTTCAGAAAAATTTTCATAAATTCCTAAAAATGTAAAACACTCAATGGCGCACTCCGAATAATTTTTCAACTACCATTTTCACATAAATTTCACAAAAGATCTCAATTTGACACTTAAGCCAGGAAATGTCATGAATGCATGTATACCAAGTGCATGTGCAAAACAATCATTATTATAAAGGCCATATGATGTATGTTCATGCCGAAATATAATTCAATATTCCTAACCTGTCCCAATTTACTAAAATATCTTTCCCATCGGTGATGGGATGTTACAGTTTAGCTTCCCTCAACTCTGAAATCAGATAATACCTATCCATGGTGATATCCGAAGGAAAACCATATCACCAACTGCAAACTCTAATGATCGTCACCTCTTATCCGCATAACTCTTTTGACAATCCTGGGCGACTTTCATCTCCTCTTGAAGGAATATTACTTTCTGAGTGGTAACTTCTATCAATTCAGCTCCTTCGACTTTGGTTGTACCAACCTCATCCCAACATAGAGGTGTCCTGCACTTTCTCCCATAAAATGCTTCATATGGTGGCATACCAATACTTGTCTAATAACTATTGTTATAAGCAAACTCTATCAAAGGCAAGTATCGGTACCAACTCCCTTGGAATTCCATCACACATGCTCTTATCATGTCCTCCAGTGTCTAAATGGTCCTCTCTAACTAACCATCGGTCTGGGATTGGAAGTCAGTACTAAATTTCAATTTAGTCCTCAAAGATTCCTAAAATTTTGGCCAAAATTGCGAGGTTCATCTCGAATCCCTATCTGATATCGTACAAAATCAATTGTCACATACTCCTACTTCCATTCCAGAATAGGCAAAGAATATAACATACCTGCTAGTTTTTGATGCTCTACTTTAATCTACAAAATCTTAGTCAGAACCCCTCACTCTCTTCAAATGACAATTTCTTCTAAATGACTCTTAACTCAGGATCGTCAGCCTAAGATCTCCTGACCTCATCAAATAATATGGGTCAAACTTCAAACTACACTAGCAATGTTCTGTCATCCTATTCCACTTAGATCTGCACACTCATCAAATGTGTCATGTAAGGATTTTGCCTAATAATTATTACCAAACAGGACTTACGAGTTAGTGCATCGGCTACCACATTTGCTTATCTCAGGTGATAGCCAATCATTAAGTCACAATTCTTAATTAATTCCAGTTATCTCCTTTATCTGAGATTTAGCTCCTTCTATTTCATTAGGTACTTCCGACTCTTGTGTTCAATGTATATACGAAAAGTCTCCCCATAATGGTAGTGTCTTCAAATCTTAAGTGTAAATAATATGACTACGAGCTCTAAATCATGTGTACAAATATCTCATTTATCTGAGATTTAGCTCCTATGTCATTAGGTACTTCAGACTCTTGTGATCAATGTACATACGACAAGTCTCCCCATAAAGATAGTGTCACCAAATCTTAAGTGTACATACTACCACTACGAGCTCCAAATCATGTGTAGGATAATTTAGCTCATGCTTCTTTAGCTGTCGAGAAGTACATGTGATCACTCGGTCAGCTTGCATAAGTACATAACTGTGTCCTTGGTGACTAGCATCACTGTACACCTCATACCTAACCCCCTAGGTACGTAGAGCGAGCACTGTCATAGAAGTCAGTCGTCTCTTCAGCTCCTAGAAACTCACCTTGCATTTGTCATCCCACTAAAATTTTATCCCCTTCTGGGCAAGCCTCGATAAAGGGGCTGCAAGTTTTGAGAAACCATCATCAAATCTTTGATAATAACCAGCTAACCCTAGAAAATTACAGACTTCTATCAAATTCTTGGGTTGTTCTCACACAAATATAGCTTCCACTTTTTTCGAGTCCACGAAAATACCTTTCCCTAATACCACATGCCCAAGGAATCCTATTGAGTGTGTTTTTGGGTAAAAATTTGTGTGTACATAAGTGAAGAACTCACTTATACCACCTGTCATTAACTCGATCACGATCATGGCCTGCTTAATTAATAACCATGCATACCTTGTTTATCATCCGATCTTTTATGTGTGTGACCCTTAGGTTAGAAGTTATTTTAGTAACTTGAATTAACTGTTAATCTAAGCAAATCATAAAGGGCTTTATGATGACAATTTACTAGAATGTAAGTGGATTAACACTCAAACTCTTGGATAGTTAATTATCTAACTTACGAAGCATGAGACTGACTATGTTAAATTTACTTTAAGTGATGTTAATTCTTTGTCCTGGGGATCTCATTACTCTATGTGTCATTGAAGACTCTCTTCATGACACATAATTACTATGGCTAGAGACTCTCGAATATGACCCCGATAAGAGGATGTGGGTATTATCTCCTTCTATCAGGAGTGGTGAATCCTTTATTAACTACCTACTTACCTTTAAATACTAATAGTTATACCCAATCGCCACCCTATGAGCGACCTTATCTTAAGGCAATAAGGAATGGTGTCAAAGTACACGATCAATATCAAAAATATCCTTGAGTACGTCAAGTCTAAGGATATTTGCACCATTTCTATACTGAGATTAATCACTGACATTTGATATATCATCCATATGATAATTTCATAGTAGATCATCCGATGTACTTACACTCTTAGTAAGCATACACTCTTAGAGGTGAAGTCGACGTTGAGGAGCACATTTAGCCATATCATCTATTTGTATCATTTTCTTTCCCTCTGTTTAGATTGGTTACATTTTTGTATATTTATTATTTGGGTATTGTGTAAGAATGATCTTAATGTTCTATTGGATTGTTTTTCATGAGAACCCATTACTAAAACTTTTAATACAATAGTAATAGCTGTGTTTGAATTTGTTTATGGAAACTAATGGTATTATATTATTAGGCATAACATAAACAACATTAAGTAATCCAAGCTTATGTGATTATTGCTTATATTGGTCTATTTTCCTCACTCATAAAGTAGTTGTTTGATTAAATTTAGAGAGCTTATTCTAGGTTATCTGATAGTTAGGGTTAATTATTAAGCTTTTCTTAATTAACTATGACCTAAGGAAAATTTGGGATTAACATAATTTGTTGTTAATTCATGATCAATAGTCTAAAGAGTGTTGGGAATATGATAATAAAATGACGTATGTGAAATTGTGCATAGGCCGAGATTAAATCAAAGAACTAGATTTCAAACCATTCATCAATTTTATCACTTTGCTACTGTTTAATTTGAGTTGCTTTTATATATTCATTTTTACTTTGTTTTCTAATTTGTATTGAGCCAAACCCCCATGTTTTACATATACATATAATTTAGGGAAGTAATTAGATTTAATCTCTATGGGATCGATCTAGACTCACAACTACTATAGTTGTAGGTCTAATTATTTTGTGTAATGATACAACGCACTACCAATTTTGACGTCATTACTAGGGATTAATATCCTTTGCTTCTTGTTTGATACGTATATTGAGAAGACAAGTTACATAAAATTTCATGGATCCATCATCATTTGACAGGAGACTTGATTTTTCACCAAGAATTCAAACAGCTTTATATTTTTTTTCTAATTCTTTTAACAATCCCATTTATGAATTTGAGTCTAACATGGTAGAAAAAAATAGTTGCACATTTAAGCAGTTGGATGCTCCTGATTTTAATAATTAACCTTTATGCATTGATTTTCCTACTATTGATGTTACTTTTGATCTTAAACCTGGCTAATTCATTTTTTACCTACTTTTCATGGTAAGCCCGATGAAGATCCTCATAAGCACATCAGGGAGTTCCATATAGATTGTTCTAATATGAATCCAGTTAAGATATAAGAATAGTATATCAAGTTTAGAGCATTCCCATTCTCATTGGAGAACACTGCCAAGGATTGTCTTTACTTTTTGCCATTTGGATCAATCACCACATGGAATGAGATGTAGAGACTTTTTTTGGAGAAGTACTTCCCTACTTCTCGAGCTACGAATTTTTAGAAGGAAATATGTGCAATCCAAAAGAACGATGGGGAGACATTATATGAGTACTAGGAGCATTTCAAGAGGTTGTGTGCTAGCTACCCTTGCCATCAAATCAATGAATAGCTCTTGATCCAATACTTTTATGAGGAGCTTCTCTCACAAGAAAGAAGTATGATAGATGTAGCAAGAAGAGGTGCATTGGTAGATAAGACACCCATTGAAGCTAGAAATTTGATTTCCAATATGACTGCTAATTCTCAACAATTCATCATTCGAGAGGACCCCAAACCATTGAAAGTCAGTGAAGTTACTACTACCATATTGGAGCAACATATAGCTAGGTTGACTTCTTTAATGAGAAAAATGGCTGCAAATGGTGTGCAATAAGTCAAGGTATGTGGAATTTGCACAATGGTAGGACATCCCACTGATATGTGTCCAACCTTATAGGAGACTTCCATGAAACAAGTCAATTTCAACAAAAAAGAGCTAGCATTAAAAATTTGGAGAATAATTGAGTTATATAGCAACTATTGTGAGCTGATTGGAAAATCAGAGTTCAAGTAAACTTCCTTCTCAAACGACTGTGAATTCAAAAGAGAATGCAAGTGCTATCACCTTGAGAAATGGTAAAGAAATAGAGGCACCACATAAGACTCTTGTTATTGGCAACGATGAAGAATCTGAAAGGGAACTTAAAGTGTCTCCAAGAAAACCTAAAAAAGGAAGTAAGGTAAATTCTCAATCTCCTATGATTAAAAATTTTTCTAAAACTCTGCCTCTTTTTCCTAACAAGTTTGTTAAATCGAAGAAAGAGAAGTAAGATAAGAAGATTTTGGAAATGTTCAAAAAGGTAGAGGTAAACATACCTCTATTTGATATTATAAAGCAAGTTCTATGATATGTCAAATTCCTCAAGGAATTATGCACGTCAAAAGGAAAATGAGAGGAGACGATAAACCGAGTGTGGGGAAAATTATGTTTGCAGTCATTCACAGAAAGCTTCCCCTAAAGTGTAAGGATCCAGGTACATTAAAAATTTCTTGCAAGATAGGTTATATTAGATTTGAAAAAGGAATGTTAGATCTAGGAGCTTCAATTAATTTCATGCCATATTCCATTTAAACTTCATTAAATTTAGGTTCTTTTAAAGAAATGCTTGTTATAATTTAATTGATTGATAATCTAACACTTGTCCTGAGGGGTTGTAAAGGATGGTTTAGTATAGGTTAACAAATTGGTTTTCCTAGCTAACTTTTATGTGTTAAACATAGACAAGAACCTTCATTCATTTTTGAAGACATCAAAGACAAGGATTGACTAGGATGCAGGAACATTGACTATGGAGTTTGATGGTGATATTGTTCACTTTAATTTTTTGAAGCGATGAGGTACCCTAGTGATATTCATTCAGTTTTATCAATTGATTTCATTGATTGCTTATCTCAAGAATTTTTTATATGGAAGGTAAAGATAAGTTAGAAGTCATTCTTTGCATGAGTTTATAGGAAAACACTTTGCAAAATTCTAACTTATTCATTACAGATGAGATGGAAGAAATTGTGTTAGCATTGTAATCACTGCAACCGATACTAAAAAGATATGTATTTCCAAATATTGAAATACTAATATCTCATATGAAATATCTAACTTCAATTGTGCAGGCACCAATAATTGAACTAAAGCAATTACTGAAGCATTTGAAATATGTGTTTTTGGGAGAAGGAGAAACACTTTTGGTAATCATAATAAGGAACTTAACCAAGCTTCATGAGGAAAAACTCATTCTGGTGCTTAAAGACCAAATTATAGCTATAAGGCAAACCATAGCTGACATGAAGGGTATTAACCCTTCAACATGCATACGCTAAATTCTTTTGGAAGAAAGATCCATACCATCAAGAGAATCACAAAGTAGATTGAATCCTCCGATGATGGAAGTGGTAAAGATAGAGATCTTGAAGTTGCTTGATGTTTATCTAATTGATTTCAGATAGTAAATGGGTGAGTCCAGTCCAAGTGGTACCAAAGAGGACTGGGATTACAATGATGAAAATGAGAATAATGAGTTTTTCCTTACAAGGATTCAAAATGGATGGCGAGTATGTATTAATTACAGGAAGTTAAACGTTGTTACACGTAAGGATCACTTTCTACTCCCATTCATCAATTAGATGCTTGAATGACTTGTAAGATGATCTCACTACTGTTTTCTTGATGGTTATTCATGTTATAATCAAATTGTTAATGCTTCGTAGGATCAAGAGAAAACAATCTTCACGTGCCTATTTGGTACATTTGCCTATAGAAGAATGTCATTTGGGCTTTGTAATGCCCCGACCACCTTTCAAAGATGCATGGCATGTATTTTCTACAAGAATGTTGAGCACATTATTGAGGTCTTTATTGATGATTTTACTATCTATAGGGATTCATTTGATGCATGCTTGGATAATCTAAATTGGGTACTTAAACGATGCATTGAAACTAATCTTGTTCTAAATTTTAAAAAATATCATTTTATGGTTGAACAAGGAATAGTTTTGGGAAATGTAATCTTACCTAAAGGAATTGAGGTCGATAAAGCTAAGGTAAAAATTGTGAAAAAATTACCCTATCCCATAAACGTGAGGGAGGTTCATTCTTTTCTTAGATATGCAGGTTTTTATCGCAGGTTTATCAAAGACTTCAACAAGATCTCAACAAATCTCTATCATTTGTTGTAAAAGGATGTGCCTTTTAACTTTGATGAGGGATGCAAGGAAGCAATTGACAAGTTAAAAGAACTTTAACTTTGGCACCAATCATTCAACTACCTAATTGAAGTCAACCATTTGAGATTATATGTAATGCAAGCAATTTTGTTGTGGGTGTTGTTCTTGGTCAAAAATGTGGCAAGATGACTTATGTTATTTACTATGATTCCCAAACACTCAGTCCAGTACAATGCAACTACTCCAGCATAGAAAAAGAGCTTTTAACTATTGTGTTTGCTTTAAATAAATTTAGACCTTAGTTTCTTGGTTCTAAAGTGAATATATATTATGATCATGCAGTATTAAGAAGAAGGAAGTGAAGTCAAGGCTTATTAGATGGATTCTTCTACGCTAAGAGTTCAATTTAGAGATCAAAGATAAGAAAAAGTATGGAGAATTCAGTTATGGACCACTTAAGTCAAGTTTTGAAGGAAGAGGATTCAATACCATTGCAAGAGCTATTTTAAATGAGTAACTACTTACTCTTCAAGATAAGGTACCATGGTATGCTAATATTGTGAATTATCTAGTGAACCATGAAATACCTAATGATTTGAGTAGAGCTTGATAGAACAGAATAAAGAGTAACTCAAAATATTATATTTGGGATGATCCTCAATTGTGAAAATGTTGTTCTAACTAATGGTTATGAGATGTGTGCAAAAACATGAATGTGAATCTATTTTGAAATTTTGCCATTTGTATGTTGATGGTGGTCATTTTGGGCCTAATAGAACTACTAAGAAAGTATGTGTGTGTGGTTTTTAATGTCCAAATATATTTTAAGATTCTTATATGTTCTATAAAGCATCTAAACAATGTCAGAAACAAGATAATTTATCCTATAAAGATCAAATGCCTTTATCTCCAATCCTTGAATGTAAAATGTTTTATGTATGGGGCATCGATTTTATGGGACCATTTCCTTCCTCTTATGGTTTTGTTTAAATTTTTTGTTATGTATTGTGTTTCTAAATGGGTGGAAACTAAAGCCACCAGGACTAATGATTCTAAAGTTGTTGTAGAATTTATGAAGTATAACATTTTTGTTAGGTTTAGAACATCAAGAGCATTGATTAGCAGCAGGGGTACTCATTTTTATCATCAAGTGGTGAAAAATCTTTTGAAGAAGTACCATGTCACTCATAAGGTGTCCATAAGCTACCATCCATAGACATGGGCAAGCAGAATTATCAAATAGAGAAATCAAGTCAATCCTTGAGAAGATGGTGAGCCTGAATCATAAAGAACGGAGACAATTACTTAATGATGCTCTTTAGGCAAATAAGAACACATATAAGACACCGATTGGCATGTTTCCATAACAGCTTATTTACAAAAAGTTGTGCCATCTTCCAATTGAACAAAAAGTTTTTTTAGCAATTAAGCAATGTAGTATGAAGATGGACGCGGTGAGTGAACATATAAAATTGCAATTGCAAGAATTAGAAGAACTTAGGCTTGACTTGTAGCACCCCACACCCGACGAGACCCGAACCCGATATCGACGGTGATATCCGAGCCCGTGACTCGCGATGGTGGCATACTAGAACAGTCACTACTTTATACAACTCGATATGACCCTAGAAATTAATTGGAATTTGGAGACTACGAATATTGAACTGGTAAGAATGGAAATTCGGAATTTGAATCAGATGATTATCGGGATCGAATGACAAATGATTAGTGAATATCATTTTAATTGAAATGTGATTATAGACTATGGAAATTGGTAAATTGGTTTATTATAATTGAAAGTGTTATGGATTAGTAAGAGAGTGATCAAATTGAGGAATTCGGGAATTGGATTGGGAATGTCATAACATGTATAGTATTTATCGTATTTTTTAAATAGGTATTATTGAATTGATATTGGCCAAAATGGTAATGTGAATTATTTGGATTGACATAGAGGTTCCGATGGATCGACACTCCACGGACGATATTGGGACTTCCAAGCTGTAGCTCGAAAGTGCAGGTGAGTAACCTAGTTGGTTTCTCAACCTTATGTGTTTATTAATTATATGCATTGATTGCCATGAGGAAGCAAGGATGGATATATGTGATTGAGTGATTTGATTGATTTCGAACCATAGGTGTTCGAAATATTGGATTGTGATATTGAAGTGCAAATGTGAATAAGTATGTGTAAATGCATGAGTAAATTGGATTGTAAATGTGTTAATGAAATGAAATGTAAAAGCATAGGAATGAAATACCGGACTAAAAGTCCGAAGACATTGGAAAATGATCGGAAATAGTAATTAATTGAAATTGGAAATAGAAATGCAATAATTGGAAATTGGAAAGTGACATGTGCATTCATGCATAGTAAATGATCAGATAATAGTAGTTGTGACCGGTGGTACCAATGTATGAAGAGCCACAGGCTCAATGCACTGTGCCCTTCACTGGGCTTTCAGGGCACATCATGCCCAATGTATATGATAGAGCTTTAAGCTCAACGACAGACCTCAGTCCAACGATCGACAGAGCCTCAGCTCACCGCAGGCATATCAAGCCCAACGATTTGAGCCACCGCTCAACGTAAATGATCAAAGCGACGGTCACAACAACGAAACGAAAATTGAAAGTGTCTCATGGGCATTGCATATGTATATGGTGACTGAAAATGTAAATTGATTTGTGAATGACTGTGAAATGTGAATAAGGAAATTGCATGTGATATTACTATAAGTGTTACTGTGTGTTATGTGTATATGATTGTGAATGCATGAGTTGGGTGAACCATCGATGATGGTTTCTCACTGAGTTTGCAAACTCACCCAACATTGCATCTATTTTTCAGGAAGTGAAGAGTACCCCGTTAGACACACGGGAGTATGTCTACCGCTAGCAAGGCAGAGTATCGGGTCGGGATCAGTGTTGTCACATCTGCATTAGAGTAGTGAATTGTTTCAGTGGGCCCCTTTTGATTTATGTGTACTTGTATGGTATAACTGAAATTGGTTTATAATAGAAATTGTTTTGTAATTGCAAATGTTTTGTTATAATTGGGTCAAATCATTATTGTTTTGCGCACTCAACTGTTTTCGTAAGAAAAAAAAAATGTCATATCGAGTTTTATAAAGTAGTGACTGTTCTAGTACGCCACCATCGCGAGTCACGGGCTCGGATATCACCGTCGATATCGGGTTCGGGTCTCGTCAGGTGTGGGGTGCTACATGACTCTCACAAGAATGCAAAAATTTACAAGGAAACTACAAAGCAATTTCATGATAAGATGATTATTAGGAGGAATTTTTTTGTCGAAAAAAATTTCTTCACTACCATTAATGACTTAAGCTTGTCCCAAGTAAATTATGTTCTCATTAGATTGTTTCTTTTGTTGTTACTAATGTGTTTCTGCATGGTGGAGTTGAAATTGAAAACTTACAAATGAACAAAAAATTCAAGGTCAATGGCCATCGACTAAAACCCTTATATGAAGGATTCCAAGTGGAGGATATGAAAGCGATAGGGTTAGAAAACCCTCATTATGAAGACTGAGCAACATGGAGTCGAGCCAACAAAAATAAATAAAGGCGTTGCTTGGGAGGCAACCAAGGGGTTGACTAATGTTTATTTACATTTTTCAATTTCTATTTTCGTTAAATGCTCCATTTCCTACATTTGATGTTACATTGGGGACAATGTAAGTTTTCAGTGTGGGGGTGGGAATTTAGTTTTATGCATGTTTTTTAGCTTAATTGTGTCTTATGTGACTTTTTAGGCATTTTCAAAATCAAATAAACAAGCAGATACTTTCTCTTTTTCTATTGTTTTTAAGACTATATAGTCATAATTAGAGCTTGAATTGACTTAAAAAATCCATGACTGCAACATCACATCACCGATGGGAAGGGTAAAATAGTAATTTGATACGGGTTATGAGTGAGTAAACTAGTCTCGGTATGTTCATGCATAATATGGCCTCCATATATGCACAAATGGTAATTTTTGTAAATGCACATGATTGTACATGCATTCCTGACATTTCCCGACATATGTGTTTATTGTGAAAAATATGAATTGGTGCTTGAACATGGAATTGAAGTGGATTTTTGTGTGTTTTACATTTTTGTGGAAAATTAGGAATTTTTCTGAAAATTTTTCGGGATAATTAGAAATGAGAAAAAGTACTTTGTTCGATACGGTAGAGAAAGATTTACTACAGTTGTGGTGATGTTGGGTCCCGTTTCCGGAATCCAACTCTTACCAAAATACCGTCATACTTGAGCGGGGTTTCCTTATAATTCTTCTTATCTATTGGGTCCCAAACCCAACTGCTTAAAACTTAACACTTTCACTCTTGCTCGGATACCCCATCTGTTGGACTCCGTTTCCAGAGCCCAACTTCCTGAGTCCTGAAGCCTTGTGCTTATTACCTTGCAGGGTCATTAGCTGCCACTCCACAATTTTGGTGAGTGCACACTATCTAACCATCGAAATCATAAGTTGACTTATTCATACAAATTGTAGCTTTAAGTCTTGAGTTCGTTTTGAAACAAGAATCACCTCAAACGGAATTATATAACTCAAGATATGCTTAAAATACCTAAAAGAGCTAGTACTTTAAACGTGCTCTCCTAACTGACCTCTCATTTGCTTTAATGCAAACTTTCCCAATAAAATTCCAAATGGTACAAATTTTCATGGAGAGGAATATATATGTCTTAGGAACCTATTGGTTTAAGAATCACCTCAATTGGAGGTCAGATGCTGGAGTTATGCCCAAAAGAATAGACTATGTTCACTCCCAAAATCAAATTGAAGCTCTTTTGGCGCGATTACCATAAATTTTAATCTAGATGTCGGATTGCATTCATTATTTTACCATTAGAAAGAAGACATCTAGATCTACAACTCTCATGAAGAACACAAAATGAGATTCGGCCTCCAACTATGTCCAAAAATCACAATATTTCCCATAGATTTCTGTTAAACGAACATCCATATCCGATTAACGGACATGATTCGAATGCAGAATGTCAAATGACCCGAGAAAGTCCGTTAAACGGACATGCATAACGGACATTTACTGGCCAAGGGGTGTTTTGGCACCCGAGAATGTCCGTTTAACGGATATTGGGGCTCCCCAAAGCCCCCAATGCCTCTCCAATGCTTCCAATCTTCAACCTTACATCATATACTCTTGCACACTTCACAAATTCACTCATTCTAAAACCTAAACACTTCATAACACTTCAAACTCCAAGTTCAACTCACCAACTTCACAAATTCCAGCTAAATTGGTTAATCAAATCCACAAAATTTCAATCATTAATCATCGAAGCTATCATAAACACACAAGCTATATGGACAGCAAAATGGACAGTAACTATTATCTTCCAATTCCCATAACTTTTTACTCCAAATTCCAATAATTGCATCTTATACCTCAATGGAAAGATGAAAAGATGATTTACAACTTCCATGAAGGATGAAAAAGTCAATTTCATCATTAAACGAGGCAAAAACTCACTCAAAAGTACTGCTCATCTAAGAATCAATGAAACAGTGAAATAGCATTATAAACAGTAAATGAATGTACTCCCAACCTTATAACTTCTTCATTCTAAGTCCAAAAGTGAAAAATTCTATATCATTGGAAAGCTCTCAACAAATACTATAATATTCAAGATACACCTCAATTCAATTCAAAAATTAAGAGGGTCTAAAACCCAAGCGAAGTTTCTGTAAAATTTTGCAAAAATTTGACAGCATCTCCTTTGAATATTTAAATAGCCAAACTTCAATCCAATTACCATCACCTGCATAAAACTTAATATTCACAATCTTCAATCTTTCAACTACCAACCAAATCCCAAAAATCCACAACTACTCAAATGGCAGCAAATGCAAGCTTATATCTGTAATCATTCTCAATCCATAAAGCAATTCTCAAGCTACTTCATTTACCAATTCAAACCATACAATGTTGTATTTGTATAAAACATATGCAAATTTCATGAATTACAATTCAAACCCAACACTCTTGCATTTACATGAAATTCAAAGTTATTACAAAGCTTTAGAGGGCATTTAGCCCGATTACAATCCAAAATATCAAATGTCAAAGAACAAAGTGAATCAATTCTCCAAAAACAACCTAATGCTTTATTTCCAAAAATGACTTCTAAAGTAAAAGCATCGGGGTGATGCCTCAATCCCAATACTGTAACTCGGGTTCCCGCCACACCGTGGAGGAAAAGGGTGTGAGCTCGACGGCTCAGTGGGTAACAGCTTAATAATTAAGAAATAAGCAAAAACATTCTTTATTTCTCATTCTCAAAGCAACTTTGAGATTGATAAAAACCTTTCAAAATCCTCCAAACTTTTCACAATTTCATTTCATCATTCATTTCCAAAGACAAAATCACATTGATCGAAACACTTTCAATTTGTCAAAACCTCTTGTAAAACTCATTTCATCACACCAATTACACATCAAGGTCACATAAACACAGAGAAAGTGGTAAATCAATTTATCAAAAACATTTACAGAACAACATAACATACAAAAACAACTTAGACAAGCATATCACATAATCACATATAAGTTGGTTTGGGTGGATCCATCGGGACGTACTACACATTTCTGCAAAGCGGTCATGTGTAGCCGTGAACACATGTGGGAGTCCGTGAGGAGCTCCATGGCCACTAGCGGGCAGGCAGGAGAAGCCTATAATTTGACAGGTGTACCTATCACACATAAGGGACCACCACAAACCCAAACAAGCATGCATATCACATAATCACACAATTCATAAACATTATCCACAAATGACTCTTGCAAATATTTACTTTCACATGATTTCCCAAAATGTCGTTTTTCCGAAATCAAGTATCCAAACTTTTTCACTTCACAAATCATTTCACAATTATTTCCAAAATGTAAAAACACTTCATACAAGTTCAAACCATCACAAAGAATCATTTATACAACTTTATAAATCATTTGAAAGCTTTAGATAACATTTATTTCAAAACAATTGAGTAGCTTATTATCTCAATCATTAAAATACTACCCACCTTAGTTCCTTTAGCTAGGAGCTTGAACAATTGGCCTTTCCTTTCACTTCAATTCCCTCTCTTAACCTTCATCAAACATAAAATCCCATAGGAAGCATGAGATGTTAAAATTGGCCATTCTAAGGAGATGAAAACATGAAAATTAACCCATCTAACTTTACCCATACCTAACTTAAGCTATTTTCACTAAAACTCATCCATAATTCCAAAAGAAATCATATTTCTCTTACCTTAAGGAGAGACCCACGAAAATCCACTCTCTTCTTGGCTTTGATGGAAGTTTAAACCTTCCCTTCCCTTTTCCTTCTCAAGGAACCCTCCATCTCTTCTCTAAAGCAAGAAATAAAGAAGCCCTAACCTTTCTTCTTCTCTCTTCTTCTTTTTCTTCTTCTTCTTCTTCTTCTTCACCAACGAAAATCACCTTTTCTTTTCTTCCTTCTTGAAATTTTGTACGCCACACCCTTAAAAGACTTAACTCATTTGCTTTATACTTAAAACCTAGCCTAAAACGACGTAGTTTTACTCATTCCCTTTAAACAAAAGCAATTCTTGTATTCTTTCCTAACCCATACGATCACAAGCTTGGTCTCCCATTTAATTTCCTCCTTCATATTTTAAAACAAGCTCAAAGGACCAATTTAGCCCTCCCTAAAAGCCTTAAATCTTTAAAACATAGGTGATATACCTAAATTTTCCTCAAGCCATTTTATTCCTTTTAATTTCTAACAAATTACTCCACTCAAATTTAAACTTAATCCCTCGTTTAATTTCTATTTCTTAAGAGCTAAAACCTCAAAATAATTTAGATATGCTTAATTAAATTAAAAAAAATTCAGGGGTCAAGGGGGTGTGAACTTGACGGCTCAGTGGGTAACAGCTTAATAATTAAGAAATAAGCAAAAACATTCTTTATTTCTCATTCTCAAAGCAACTTTCAGATTGATAAAAACCTTTCAAAATCCTCAAAACTTTTCACAATTTCATTTCAATATTCATTTCCAAAGCCAAAATCACATTGATTGAAACACTTTCAATTTGTCAAAACCTCTTGTAAAACTCATTTCATCACACCAATTACACATCAAAGTCACATAAACACAGAGAAAGTGCTAAATCAATTTATCAAAAACATTTACAGAACAACATAACATACAAAAACAACTTAGACAAGCATATCACATAATCATATATAAGTTGTTTTGGGTGGGTCCATCGACGTACTACACATTTCATAAGCGGTCATGTAGTAGTGAACACATGTGGGAGTCCGTGAGGAGCTCCATGGCCACTCATGGCAAAAGGGAGAAGCCTATAATTTGACAAATTGCACCTATCACACATAAGGGACCACCACAAACCCAAACAAGCATGCATATCACATAATCACACAATTCATAAACATTATCCACAAATGACTCTTGCAAATATTTACTTTCACATGATTTCCCAAAAATGTCGTTTTTCCAAAATCAAGTATCCAAACTTTTTCACTTCACAAATCATTTCACAATTATTGGCAAAATGTAAAAAAAAACTTCATACAAGTTCAAACCATCACAAAGAATCATTTATACAACTTTATAAATTATTTGAAAGCATTAGATAACATTTATACAAATCGTGGAATGGAATTGCCATCTTAAGGTCGACATGAGTAGATTCTATGAATAGCCGCATCCTATCTTTCCAGTAATGATAATCTTCTCCATTGAATGCTGGAGGTCTAGTGACTGAGGCTCCTTCTGCGATGTATACATGTGATTCCGCCATTATCTTTTATCCACACTTTGCTAAAGTGATTCTTGGATACCTCGCTCTGATACCAATTGAAGTGAATCACACGTTAATACTGTAGGAAAATCCCGAGAGGAACATCACATGTTCCAGCAGCGGAAAACAAAAATTTTGTTCCCGGGACCTTCCCGAAAACCCAGGATCCCGGTGTCGGTATGAAAACCTCAAACCTGAATAGCCAATAGAGACTATCTCTAATGGTATCCACGCAGAGATCGAAACCTAACCGGATCAAACACCTTTGACCCGGAATAGCTAGAAACGAGAATAAAGCTGCTAGAGTCTACCTACATCACGTGGAGAGCTTGATTCACGTTGGACCACTTGGAGAAGAAGAGAGAATCGATGGTTGTCTTGAGAAAAGGAGAAAATGAAATCCTAATTTCACCTTAAGCTTAACTCTTAAGCTTCCTCTTTTCCTCAGCAAAACCTACGAACCACACTTGCCAAAACACATGTATATAAGTCTTTTAACTTTTAAAAGACTAAGCATGAGATGATGCCATGTGGAAGCTTATAAACCATTAACAAATTAATGGATTAAAATAATAAGCTTTGAAAAGTCAAATGATCTCATCTCTTCTCCCTCTTTCCAACGACACATGCATAATATATATAATAATTAATTAATTAATTAATTAGAATATAATTGCTAAGGTCCGCCCGGTGGGTCTGGCCCTACGGCCTCTAAGCCCCGTCTTTGAAACAACTTCTAAACCTTTCTTAGCAATATCAATGTCGCGATCTCATCGGGACATATCCCAATCTCATCGGGATCCATTTAATCCAGTTGCTCTCCATAATTGAAACTCACCAATACTATTTTCTGATTCTACGAAACACTCTTATCGTGTGACCCTTTAGGTTTCGGTTATGTTGGCCACTTAGATTAACAATTAATCTGAGCAAGTCATGAACGGTATCTAGCAACACATCATAACCCCAATTGACCGGAAAGTAATCGGTTTGATGAATTCATCACGAACCGGATCACGAACCCTTCCATGAACAATTCTCGTGCAATTCGTCCTTTCATCATCCTATACCCCACTTGGTTATGAGTATGGCTAATATGTCAACTCTTACTAGACTAAGTCTAGCCCAGTGAAATCAGTTCTGCCTCGAGGACTCATTACTTTATATGTCCATGAAGACACTCTTCATGACATAGTCATGCTCGCCGAGACTTAAAGTAATGATCCCGATAAGAGGCAGGTATCTCTTACGCTATCACGTAAGTGATGAATCCTTTATTGGCTACTCAATTACCTTGAATACCTCAAGTCGCACCCAAGCACCACCCTATGAGTAACTTTTGAAAGGCCACAAGGAATGGAGTCAAAGTACGGATCAAGATTCAAGATATCCTCGAGTACCTCAAGTCTAAGGATACTTGCACCATTGCTATGATGAGATTATCATCGACAATAAATCCATGTGATGATCTCATGGCAGTCATCCAATGAACTTACTACCACTAGTAAGCATCCATATGTCAACTCTAAATATCTCATATTTACAGATGTCGAGATCCACTGCTTGATCCAATCAAGGAGTATGACATATGTTAGTCCGTGCGGATTAATGATGTCGGCCTCATTAATCCTATGACTAGGAAAATTTAGATCTTGACATAATTGCACATGATAGGAATCTCAGGATTATGATCACATCATAATTTCCTTCATGCTATGTCATATATCATGGACTTCATTAATTTGATTAAAGATCAATATCAATTTATAAAGAACATCAAATAAATGAAACATGCCTTTCTTTATTTATTCATAAAGTCTGTACATGACTATGAACAAAAAGCGCTAAAGGGGATTGCCTTTAGGGCACTACTCTAACAAATACACTGCTTATAAAATGATATAGAATGCACGAGAAGGGGGTTGAATTGTGTATTCCCCTTTTTTTAATCTTTCAAAAACGTTTGTTAGAAATAAAATACTTTTCAAAAAAAAATTTTAGATTCTAATTAATCAAAAACTTTGTTTACTAACTAAGTAATGATAAAACTTGAATCTAAAAGAGATATAGAGTGAGAGTAGTTGACATAGCGATTTATCCTGGTTCACCCCAAACCGTGGGCTACGTCCAGTCCTCAGAGTTCTTTCTGAGATTTCCACTATCTCTTCAACTTTTACAAGTATTCTTTGCGAGCCTCTTCAGGTCTCTATAACCAGTATTCTTTCATGTTTAGCCTTTGCAAGCTATCTATACCACTTTCTCACAGATAAGTGTTTGAACACTTGTTACAGTAAAATAGCTCTCAGCTAAATTGAACAGAATGCTTTTACGATCACGTAGATGTTAATCTGCTAATTTTTCAATTATTTGGCTTATCAACTTTTTCCTAACTTTGCAATCTTCGACTTCGACTTGTATTTATAGCCTTCGTCTCCAACTGCTTCTTGATTCTTGTTTATTGAATCTTGTTTCTTTAACAAAAATGGTTAATCAGTTGAGTTCTGTAACTAACCCGAACTTACCCTTGCGTCTGCTTCTCAATTCGCGTCTTTGTCTGTTTTACTACTGTGTCTCCGTCTGTGTCTGTATTTCTCTTTCTTCTGTGTCTTTAATGTGCGTCTGCGTCTACTTTATTGTACGTCTGCATTGCTTCGTCTGTGTTGCTTCAACTGTGTTTATTTTGTATCTGCGTCTGTTTATTTCTTTTGCATTCTTCGTCTACGTCTTATTGTGTTTCTGCGTCTGTATTTGTGTTTCTTCGTCTGTATTACTTCGTCTACTTTGCTTCTTCTGTATTGCGTTTGTGTCTGCGTCTTCATCTTATTTCTATTCGTCTGCGTCTTTGTCGCTTCGTCTACTTTTGTTTTTCTTTTATTTTTCTATTTGTTATACATCAAAATTAAATCTAAGTAAAGTCATTTTGACTTAACAATCTCCCCCTTTTTGATGATAACAAATTATATACAATCAAGAAAACAAAATACAATTTATTAAAAAAAACTTATCTTCAAAAAAAATCTTCTTCTTCTTCCTTCTTCTTCAGCTCCTTCAATCACACCCTTAAAGTTTGACGTTTTACATTCCTCTTCTGCTCATTCTCTTCTCCCCCTATTTGTTATAATCAAAAATGATTAATGACGATGACTCTTCAACAGTTCTGTCATCATTTTCTTCAGATCATTCATCGTCTCCTTTATCTCGTTTACTTCTCCACGTAATTGACTTATTTCTGCTTGGGAGGCAAACGATGATGAGGATTGATCATTCTCTGCAGAGGGTGTTGTGAACGCAATTGTTGTTGCATATGCGTCCGAGGATGGAACATAGTCTTCATTGATTGCAATTGTGGGTGGATAAATGAATACTCTTGACTCTGGAATATCCAAGTCATAGGGAACAGGTAGCATCAGCGACTGTCTTCCTTGCAAAGGTATGCCTTCAGCTTCAATAGACAGTGTATTAGATAAGGGTTTAATACGCAGAACTATCTGTACCAGGAATTCAATGAAGGTCCCTGTGATTAATCTTCCCCTTATTGGACATTCTTCTTTCTTATCAGTATAGCTACAACTTGCTCCTCCATTAGTCTCTTTAGAAGCGCACGCCTCATTTATTTTCCTCACTTCTTCATCAATATGATCTGCGGACAGATCATCACAAACTTCATCTTCAAGAAAAAGTTTCGATTTTCCCTTATTCAAATCCAAGGGATATCTTGGCTGAATGTCTGGTACAACCTATATTATTGAATGTTCTGTGACTATATAAATAGTGCACGGACGAGAAGACATTTTTGTAGGGTATGGCCTTGTAGCAGCATACCTTAAAGTATCATAGAAGCTTCTTTCATCTTCATTCAATATGTGCGATTGCTCACTATTTATCAGAATAGGTTGTAAGACAACCTTTATTTGCTTTGTAGGTTGACTACAGATAGCAATTGCAGTATTCCTCCTTGTCACTACTTCAACCAGTCTGACTTGAAACTTATCCTTTCTTAAAAATTTGGAATAGTTGTGAACGACCAGTCTTGGTTTATCAGATTTCTCCAATTGTGCCTTCACTGAGCTCAAATTTGCTGTGACTTCTTATTGATTATTGACAGGAGTAGACTGAACCAGGTTAGGCTCCACTAGTTCCTCCGGTTGCTCAACAATGGGAGTATTCTTTTCTTGATTAGCTTCCACAGGAGTAGTCAAACTTCTCCTTCGACTAACCAATTTAGTTTTTATTCTTGGAGTTTTCTTCACTTGAGGCTTCTGTGTCTCAGACTCCAATTTTCTCTTCTTGTCAGTCTTCTTGCTCTGTTTGGCTGGTTCTTCCTCCAAAATTGAGATGAGAGATCTTGTCACCTTTGCCCTTGGTGCGCTAGATCCAGAGGTTTCTTCTTGTTCCTGCTCTCTGGTCCTTTTTCCTTCTTATTGCCTTAAGGTTCGAATCCTAGGTGATCTTTTTGCTTTCTTAGTGATTTCACCCACAAGATTCTCTCCTTTCCTTTTTGTTGTACCATCGTCTGTCCTCCGAGCAACATCATACTCTTCTCTAGGACATGCCTGTTTCAACAAAGGCCTTTTATTTAACCTTCTCCTTTCTTCTATTGGCATACTCATACTTCCATGAGATCTAGAACATGTTGCTGGAGAATTCTTTAAAAATCGCTCCTCCTCAGTTCTAGTTCTCCTTTAAGAGTCTGCTTCTACTTGACTCACTGTCCTCAGACCCATTCGTCATATCGTGACTGAGTCAATTTTACTCTTCACATGTACAATCCTTCTATTTACTCTGTGTAAAAGGATTATGGATTCCTTAAAAATCCTTGTAAGAAGCATGCCGTAAGGATAGCTGTTTGTATCCTTCATCCCCTTAATCATATAATGTAAGATTAAGAAGGATAAGTCAATAGTAATGCGATTCAACAGGTAGAAAAAGCATTGTTCATCCAGAGTGGTTACCAAATCCCTTAAACCTACTCTGGGTAAAATGCAATTAAACATAATAGCATGAAGAACCCTAGCTTTTGGGACCAGACTTGAAGTCTTCCTCTCTGAAGGGTCGTTCACTCTATACAACTGTCTGCTAACATCTTCTTCCCTCATATTGACCATTTTCATCCACTTAGCCTTGGTTGATAGAGTCTCACCAACCGATGGACAATCAGTCACCATCCTTATCAGTTCCTTAGTCACAACAACAGATATACCGTCTACTGAGGATACAATAGTGTTGTCTACAAATTGAGCATTCTTCCAAAACTCATACACCTATTCAGTATAGATTGGTTCCCGTACCTGGAAGAAATTCCTCCAACCAGCTCTTTCAATCTCAGGTTCTACGTCCATACCATCCCTCCTTAGTGACTCGAAATCCACATGTCTTCCGAATATCATAGCTGCTTCCATTGTTTCAGAATGAAAACTGTCTCTGGTAAGCTTTTCTTCTCGGGTAGGATGATTGAGAGAATTTTAAGAGTAAAATGAACCGTCTAGAGATGAGAGTAACCGCAATGATATCAACTTTAGGCAACTTGAAAGGTCTTATCACGCGTACCCTAGAATCATAGGGATTCTAAGGATCGTGAAACGTTTCCCTCCAAAACTTCCTTGTCAGAGAAGTTACCAGCTGTAACTCACTATTCCTGACGTCGTTAATTTTGACGTTCCTTTAGCCTGATTGTTCACTTAGCATGACCATGTTAAGGTTACGTCTGATCTTGTGGAATCGTTCTTCACTTAATGGTTTGATGAAGATGTCTGCCCACTAATACTCTGTTTCGATGAACTGGAGTTTAACCACCTTCCTCTGAACATAGTCTCTCAAGAAATGATGTCTGACTTCGATGTGTTTCACTCTCGAATGCTGAATCGGATTCTTTGACAGATTGATTGCACTGGTGTTGTCGTAATAGATTGGAATCTCCTCTTCTTTAACTGAATAGTCTTCAAGTTGATATTTGATCCACAACGTTTGTGAACAACAGCTTGCAGCAGACATATACTCTACTTCGGCAGTTGATAGAGCTATCGAGCTTTGTCTCTTGCTTGACCAGGAAACTAGGTTTGCGCTAAGAAAGTGACATCCTCCACTTGTGCTCTTCCTTTCAATTCTATCTCCGACATAGTCCACGTCGCAATATCCGATTAACCTGAAATCTTTACCTTTCTCAAACATTAAGCAAAGATCAGTGGTACCTGCGAGATATCTCATAATCCTCTTAACAGCAATATAATGAGACTCTCTAGGATCGGCCTGAAACCTTGCACACAAGCATACACTGAATAAAATATCAGGTCTTCTTGCTGTAAGATACAGTAAAGAACCGATCATCCCTCTATACAGGGTTTGATCCACCTTCTTACCAAGTTCATCTTTCGACAAAAGGTTTGAAGGATGCATCGGAGTAGTCATTGACTTCACATTTTGCATACCAAACTTATTCAACAATTCTTTCACATATTTTTGTTGATGAATAAAGATCTTCTCTTCGGTCTGCTTAACTTGCAACCCAAGAAAGAACTTTAACTCACCCATCATGCTCATTTCAAATTCATTTTTCATTAAACTCCCAAACTTCATGCATAAAAACTTTGAAGTAGAACCAAAAATAATATCATCAACATAGATCTGTACAATTATAAAATCACTTTCATAATTCTTCCTAAAGAGCGTTTTATCTACTTGACCTCTACTAAAATCATTCTCTAAGAGAAAAGTACTCAGACGATCATACCAAGCTCTAGGAGCTTGCTTCAGGCCGTAAAAGGCTTTATGAAGTCTATAGACATAGTCTGGATTCTTAACATCCTTGAAACCAGGTGGTTGCTTAACATACACCTCTTCGTCTATAAGACCTTTCAGAAAGACACTCTTCACATCCATCTAAAATAGCTTTATATCATGACAAACTGCATATGCCAGCAATATCCTAATGGCTTCAAGTCTTGCTACTGGAGCATACGTCTCATTGTAGTCTATTCCTTCTTGTTGATTATAGCCTTGTGCTACTAATCTAGCCTTATTTCGACTCACTCTTCCTGATTCATCTAAATTATTCTTAAAAACCCATCTAGTTCCTATGATGGATTTCTTAGGGGGTTTCGGAACTAAAGCCCAAACATTATTCCTAGTGAATTGATTCAGCTCCTCTTACATGGCTAACACCCAAGCTTCGTCTCGAAGAGCTTTTTCAACCTTCTTAGGCTCAATTTCAGAAATGAAGGCCACATTAGCTTCTCTTCTGAATCTGGACCTTGTCCTAACTCCTTCTGAGGTCTCTCCGATAATCAACTCTTCTGGATGAGAACTTTTATATTTCCAGTCTCTTTTCAGTCTAATTGTTTCTAGAATATCTTCAACTTTGTCTTCTTGAGTACCTGGTGCTGGAGTGTTTGTTGTGTCGTCTAAGTTCTTTGAGGGATCTTCAATTTCCATGTCATCTTCCTTATAGGGTTGGGAACTATCATCAAACTTGACATGGATGGTCTGCTCAACTATTTTTGAAACAAGGTTGTGCACCCGAAATGTCTTAGACGATGATGAATAGCCTAGAAAGATTCCTGGATAGGTCTTTGAATCGAATTTATCCAACAGCTCCTTTGTATTCAGAATAGAGCACTTGCACACGAATGGATGAAAGTAAGATATATTTGGTCTTCTTCCATTCCATAACTCATAAGGAGTCTTCTCAACATGGGTCGCAACAGAATTCTATTCTGTATGTAGCATCTCAGTATTCACCGCTCGCCTTGAAGTACTTAGGAAGATTCATCTATAAGCATAGTCCTAGCCATCTCTTGAATCGTCCTGTTCTTCCTTTCAACAACTCCATTACATTGTGGAGTCACAGGAGTAGAAAATTGTGGAAAATTCCATTCTCCTCACGAATAACCTAAACTTCTCATTCTCAAACTCTCCACCATGGTCACTCCTGATACTAGCTATAGACATTCCTTTTTTATTCTGTAACTTTCTGGATAAGGTCCTAAAACACTTAAAGGATTCATCTTTGTGTGATAAAAATAATATCCAACAAAATCGAATAAAGTCATCAACAATAACAAGTCCATACTTCTTTCCGCCAAGACTTATTGTCCTTGTTGGACCAAATAAATCCATATATAACAGCTCTAAAGGTCTAGATGATGTTCCAAATTTTTAGAAGAAAATGAAGTTTTAACTTGTTTTTCTTTTAAACAATTTTCGCAGAAAATTTCTTTGTCAAAACTTATTTTTGGTAATCCTCTTACCAAATCATGCTTTGCCAACTTTGAAATGTGTTTAAAAGAGACATGACCTAGCTTTTTATGCCAAACTAATCTTTCTTCTTCAGAAGATAGAAAACATGAAACATTTTGACTTTGAAAGTCTTCTAAATCAATTTTGTAAAGGTTATTTCTTCTCTTGGCAGAAAAGAGTATAGACCCCATCTTTGTTTCTGACTTCACAAAGATTTTGATTGAATGTGACTGTGAAACCATAATCACACAATTGATTGACACTGATCAAATTATGTTTCAGACCATCAACAAGCAGTACATTATTTATGCATGCAAAGGAATCTTTACCTATTTTACCGATTCCAATGATCTTGCCCTGCTAGTTGTCTCCGAAAGTTACCGATCCTCCCTTCTTATACTGAAGATCTAGGAACATAGACCTTCTTCCCGTCATATGTCATGAGCATCCACTGTCTAAATACCAATGGTGCTTGTCGCATCTTCCAAGGAAGGATATCTGCAGGAGAAACTATTTTATTTTTTGGTACCCATATTTTCTTGGGTCCTTTATAGTTAGTAGTATGCTCATAATGAGTTCTATGATGCATATTTCTAGTACGTTGATTAACACGAGATTTAATATAGTTTTTCTTTTGAGTGAAAGGGTTCCTATAATGATAAGACTTATTACCTGTAAACCCTAATCTGGTTTTATCACTTGGATGTCTACATTTTTCAAGCATCTCGTTCATTTTCTTTGTGCTCTCGGTGAAAGTAGCTAAGTCAGCTGACAGATTCTTAATTCTCAGTTTCAGTTGATTGATTTCTTCTGATATGTCTATGACTTTATTTTTCTCCTCTAATTTCTTCTTTAGACAGATATTTTCTCTCTCTATTACTTCTGTGTGTCTAATATTTTCTGCATACTTTTTCTTTAACAGTTTGTACTGTTGCAGAATAGCATGAGAATCTTCTAACAACTCTGAGTAGGCATCATGCAAGTTATCGTAATCAGATTTTACCTCCTCATCACTATCTTCCTTGGCTACCATTATCTTCCTTGGCTACCAGGTAGATGTTAGCATGTCCAGATGACTCGGAACCTGTATCTGATTCTGATGAATCTAGGTCCTCCCATGTTGCCATCATGCTTTTCTTGCCTTCTCTACTCTTCTTTGGTTTCTTCTTTAGAGTAGGACATTCGGACTTGTAGTGTCCAGGCTGATTGCACTCGTAGCAAATGACAGATGACTTCTCTAGCTTAGCTTCATCTTTGACATTCTTCTTGAAAGTCTGGTTTTCTCTGGACTTCTTCTTCCACATACGTCTTATTTTTCTAAAGATGAAAGATAACTCGTCGTCTTCATCACTTGACTCTTGTTCTGATTGGCTGGAGTCGTCATTCTTTGATTCTTCAATCTTTAACGCTTTTGATGACTTCCTCCTTCTTTGAGTCTTGTGATTTTTTGTCCGCCTTGTACGCTATCGTCTTGTCCGTTTGGGCTTGTCTTCAAAGATCGAGTTCAACCTCATGAATCTTGAGGATCCAAGCAACTCGCTGAGCTTTAGCACGCTCAAATCTTTGGCTTCCTCGCACCGCATGATAACTTTAGGTCTCCACCTCTTCGAAAGACTTCTTAAGATCTTTCGAACATGATCTTGATTGTTGTACGTCCTTCCAAGAGCTTTCAATCCATTGACAATTGTTTGAAATCTTCCAAACATTTGATCAATAGATTCTTCATCTTTCATCCTGAAAAGTTCATACTGGTGCACAAGAATACTTATCTTAGATTCTTTAACTTGACTTGTGCCTTCGTGAGCAATGGACAATGTGTCCCACATCTCCTTCGCGGTATCGCCTCCGTGGACTTTGTCATACTCGCTCCTGCTTAAGGCATAGGTCAAGAAGAACTTCGCTTTTGAGTTCAGCTGTATTCTCGCCTTTTGGTCAGCCGTCCATCTGACTCGTGGAATGGAATTGCCATCTTAAGGTCCACATGAGTAGATTCTATGAATAGCCGCATCCTATCTTTCCAGTAATGATAATCTTCTCCGTTGAATGCTGTAGGTCTAGTGACTGAGGCTCCTTCTGCGATATATACATGTGATTCCGCCATTATCTTTGATCCACACTTTGCTAAAGTGATTCTTGGATACCTCGCTCTGATACCAATTGAAGTGAATCACACGTTAATACACTGCTTATAAAACGATATAGAATACACGAGAAGGGGGGTTGAATTGTGTATTCCCCTTTTTTTTTAATATTTCAAAAATGTTTGTTAGAAATAAAATACTTTTCAAAATTTTTGTTAGATTCTAATTAATCAAAAACTTTTTTTACTAACTAAGTAATGATAAAACTTGAATCTAAAAGAGATATAGAGTGAGAGTAGTTGACAAAGCGATTTATCCTGGTTCACCCCAAACCGTGGGCTACGTCCAGTCCTCAGAGTTCATTCTGAGATTTCCACTATCTCTTCAACTTTTACAAGTATTCTTTGCGAGCCTCTTCAGGTCTCTACAACCAATATTCTTTCACACTTAGCCTCTCCAGGCTATCTATACCACTTTCTCACAGATAAGTGTTTGAACACTTGTTACAGTAAAATAGCTCTCAGCTAAATTGAACAGAATGCTTTTACGATCACGTAGATGTTAATCTGCTAATTTTTCAATTATTTGGCTTATCAACTTTTTGCTAACTTTGCAATCTTCGACTTCGACTTGTATTTATAGCCTTCATCTCCAACTGCTTCTTGATTCTTGTTTATTGAATCTTATTTCTTTAACAGAAACGGTTAATCAGTTGAGTTCTGTAACTAACCCGAACTGACTCTTGCGTCTGCTTCTTAATTCGCATCTTTGTCCGCCTTTACTCGTGTCTCCGTCTGCGCTCAGATTTCTCTTTTAAATACGTGTCTTTAATGTAAATGCGTGTTACTTTATTATACGTCTGCGCTGCTTCGTCTGTGTTGCTTCGTCTGTGTTGCTTCAACTGTGTTTATTTTGTATCTGCGTCTATTTATTTCTTCTGCGTTCTTCGTCTACGTCTTATTGTGTTTCTGTGTCTGTATTTGTGTTTCTTCGTCTGTATTACTTCATCTTCTTTGCTTCTTCTGTATTGTTTGCGCTTGTTCTTTCAATTTGCGTCTGTGTCTGCGTCTTCATCTTATTTCTATCCGTCTGCGTCTTTGTCGCTTCGTCTGCTTTTGTTTTTCTTTTATTTTGCTCTTTGTTATACATCAAAATTTAATCTAAGTCATTTTGACTTAACAGAACTAACTATAAGCACAATGAGGTTGACATTATATCTATTGGAGTTAACCATACCCCGATAGGATTATGATATTAAAGGTTAATGTGAGCCAAGCAACACGATAACAATGAGCGACTATGATCATATTGACAAATGAAGATGAAAGTTTGAATGTTTGAGGGAAAAAGATGTAAGTCGTGTCAATGATAAATGAAACTAAAATACTTAAAATGTACGTATGCCATTCAGGTTTGGAGCTTTTGTCGTATCTACAAGATCAAGAAGGAATTGGTTGTAATGTATAAGGTGATTTTGTATACCTAGAGATGAATATAGCTGCATAAGCTAAATTTAGATACATGACTTAAAGATTTCTGCAATAGTAGTTGGTTTAGAAGCATAAAATCATGATGTGGATAAAAACATATGAGATATACATATGATTAGACAGATTAGTAGAGATTAAGGTAAGGCTGGAATTGGACAAGATTGAAAGGATTGTGCAGAGGGACCTGTCCTAATAAAGCTAATGTTCCAATCAACAACATCGAGTAGCACATTAGTACCACATATGTGAATATTAGGTTATTAAATTCAGTGCAAAAAAAATGGAGCAAAAAGGAAATCTTATTAGTTATGGGGAAAGAAACACCAGTTTTGCAAACAGGAATTAGGAAAGTCCAAATTGAGGATTTGAGGAATAAAGTATGTGTCCTAGTAATGTGTACCTTAAAAGAGCACTTGTCGGCTAAGAATATCGAACTGAGTGAATATATGTGTGAGTTCCTTGTAGTCTTGACTATTGGAGACAGATATAAAGGTTATATGTCTAGAATGTTTCTGCATATAAGATGAATGTATAGTGCAAAGTGACTACAAGTAAAAATAATCATTTTCTTGGTGAGGAGACAAAAAGAGTCGATCACCCTGGGTAAAAGTCAGAACAAGTTGGAATACCATTAGTGAGTGAAATGAATCTTAAAATCTAAATAAAGTGGTTTTGATAGACGAATGGATTTTGGTGGATTACATCGAAGTTGTGACTATATAGAGAAAAATGTGAAGGTTTAGTTGACTATGTAACATCCCGTTACTATCATTAAGGGTATTATGGTAATATTGGGACAGACTGATAGGATTTCACTGCATACATTAACTGAGCATGTTACTGGCCTCTAATCATAGAGGAACTGGTTTACTGCATATGCATATATTCATTGGTACATGCATTCACGATTTTCCGGGATCTGATTGTGAGTATGAATTTACTGAACTGACTGGATCGAGAGTTAATTGAGGAATTAGAGTGATTGAGTGCATTTGGCTGATTCGACATCATTTATGAGTGATCGGTAATTTATAGAGGCTTATAGGAAATTTTCGCTATTTATAGAGTTTGGGTTGGATGAAAAATTTGCTAGAGATCGATAAATTGATTCCGGATTCAAATTGGTGGCAAATAGCGTGGAAAATATAGATTGGTGATTCTAAGAATAAAATGTTGAGCTATTAGAAATTGGAGATCGAATTTGAACCTGAATCGGAGATTCATGGCTATAAATATCTAAGTGGAATGGGAAGAGGAAAATACCTTAAGGCATTTTCGTTTCTTCCTCTCCCTTCTCCACGATGGTTGCGATTTCTCCCCTATTGGTGAGTCTTGCTATTTCTCCCTTTGGTTTTCCTCTCATTGTGTCTAGCTAACTGATTTTGTTGTATTTGATGAAGGATTGAGAGGCTTTTGAGAGGTGTAATCGGTGATTTGGAGGATTTAGGGTTTCTGGTGAAAATATGTGGAAAATCGTCGATTGGTATGTTTGTTGTGTTTAAAGTTGTTTTATTAGTTACTGCATGAATTTATGGCATTTATGAGAGTTGATTTGAGGTAGCTGAGGGTTTTATGGAGGTTGGTATGTGTATTAATGGCGAAATCGATCGGAGAAGGCGATCGGACGGCAAGCTGTCGTGATGACGAGCGCAGAAGCTTTTGGGCTTCGTCGCGACGAATAAATCGATTTAGATTAAATGCATTGGTCGCGACGTACGCAGCATGACGTCGCAACGAGCAAGGAAAAGGCACGTCGCGACGAGTCTTTGGCCGACGTCGCGGCAAGCAGCGAGAGGAGATGCACGCCGCGACGAGCGTGCTTCACGCCGCGGCGAGCATGCCTTTTCTCGCGGCGAAGGCCGCATGGTCGCGGCGAGGAATTGTCTTAATTGGTTCAATTATGTTTAATTTGGCATATCTTTTGGTGTAGACCTCCAATTGAGGTGATTCCAGATTCATTATGAACTAGGTAAAGAGGTCTACAATTGAGGATAAGTATGGGAATTCAATTCGATTTAATTGGTACTGAATTATAGAGATTAAGGTCAATTGTGATTTATAATGTGACCTAAGTGTCAAATTGAGACTATTGGAGTTTAATAGGAAATTGCTATAGGAGACTTGAATTGAGGAAATTGACTGGATTATAGGAATGGATCAATTATTAGTGATCAATTGAACAAAGAAATAGAATTGGGGTTAAAGTACCGAAATTAGGAATTAGCACCAGAAGATTGTGAATATGCATTGTACATCATTTCACTGAGACATATGCATTACTGTACCGTTTAATTAAGCAATCAGTAATAGACTGTATTTAACTGTTATAGAGGCGCCGTTGGATCATCGTTCCACGAACGTTCTTTGGGACTTCAGCAAGAGCTTCTAAGTAACGGTGAGTAACCTAGTTAGTTTCTCAAATTCTTGAGTGTCTAAATGTTCACTGTAAATTACTTGATAACGTGAAGTACATGATTACTGAATTATATGTGATTGGATTGCACTGTATTATTACTGAAATGTATATGACTGAGTTGCATGCTCTTACTGTATAGAACTGAACAATGCGAATTGCCTTTGTGTCACCGCAGACTCTTTGGAAAGGGTGCGATTGAATTGTATGTGTTCTTGAATTGGATTGGATTATGAATTCTGACATTGTTACTTTGGGCTTTATAGCCACACACTGTAAATTACTGAATCATTGAATACTGAATTACTGTAAGTTACTGAGAGATACACTACTGGGCTTTTATAGCCATATCTTGAGCTCTTGAATACTGAATTTACTAAACACCGCATTGCATGCATAAATGCATGATCGATAAAGGACTATGACCCAAGTTGCCGATCTCACCGAAAAGAGCCTAGAGCTCGAACCATTGTCTTGTCAGGGCTTAGCTGAGGGAGAAATCACGCGCGCCCCCATTGTTCTTGTTGAGCACTTGGGCACAACATGAATAATAGGAAAGAGTCTCATATGCATTATATACATGATCATTGAATTGCTTTGAATTGTGTGATGATTATCGAATCGAGTGATGCCATGATTTATGTAAATTGTGATGTGATATCGTGAATCAGTATTATTGCTATCGATATCGATAATCGATATCGACTATCGTACACTATGGCGTAAACGTGCTACGCCATCAGATTATTATACTCGACATCAGATATCGATATAGACTATCTGTACCGTTATGTAAAGCGTGTTACGCCATCAGTATTAAGATATCAGATATCTTGTTGTAAATCGTATAGATTATCAGAATGTTATATAATACTATAAATAGATATTCTTGTGTCGTGTCTTTGACATAATTTGCGTAATGCATGATTTGAGTGAACCATCGATGATGGTTTCACCTTGAGTTCGCAAACTCACCCAACATTGCAATTATTTTTTCAGAATCGAAGAGTACCCGTTAGCAAAACGGAGTATGGCGCGAGATTCAAGTGAAGGTCAGAAGTCGGGATCGGTTCGTGTATGCCTTGCATGTCTTTACTTTTGTACTAAAATGATTATTTGTATTCGTAAGATTGACCTCGGTGGCTTTTGAAAATGTTTGTACCCAATTGGATAGACTTCCGCGCATTTGTTATTTAATAGTAATGTCGATTTACGATCGAGTGGTTAGCACGCCATTCTCGCGGGGCACGGACCCGGATATCACTGTGGATGTCGGGTTCGGATCCTGCGAGTGTGGGGTGTTACAAACTATATCAAAAAGAGAGAGAGAGAGAGAGAGAGATGTCTTGTCCTTGAGTGTATCACCTATGCCAAAGTGTAGTTAGATGAGGTACAAAGGAAATTGGGGAAGCTAAGTGGGACATCAAGTGGTCCTTATATAATGAGGGAAAAAATGAGACTAAGGCATTATGAGTGGTTTTATGATTAGTATTGTTATCATCCGAAATATGTGGCTTTGGAACTGAAAGGAAAGAATTGAGTACCTTGAAACTCATCAAGGGTATAATTAAGGAAGAATGATAGCTAAACAGAGAATTGATAGGAAATGGGGAGTGTATGAGATAATAGTACCCCTACCTTCTTTAGTATCTAAAATGAATTTCGATGACGAAATTTTTATTAGGAAGGGAGAGTTGTAACATCCCATCACCGATGGGAAGGGTAAAATAGTAATTTGAGACGGGTTATGAGTGAGTAAACTAGTCTCGGTATGTTCATGCATAATATGGCCTCCATATATGCATAAATTGTAATTTTTGTAAATGCACATGATTGTTCATGCATTCCTGACATTTCTCGGCATATGTGTTTATTGTGGAAAAATATGAATTGGTGTTTGAACATGGAATTGAAGTGAATTTTTGTGTGTTTTACATTTTTGTGAAAATTTAGGAATTTTTCTGAAAATTTTTCGGGATACCTTTCCGGACCGAAAAATTTACAAGTGACAGACTGATTTAGTTTCCGGTACCGAAAATGACTATCCAATGGCACTGAAAAATGTAGATACATGATTTTAGGATTTATTACTTTGAGCCATTAGAATTTGGAGAGAAATTGGACTAGAAATTTAATTGAAATTGGAAAGAACCTTAAGATTGTGTAACATTAAGACAAGTGGCAAGTGACACATGTCACTTGCCTACTTAGTCTTATTCTTTTATGGTTATCTGAAGCATATTAATATCCTAAGTGTTAGCTTCCAGGACACTTGCATTGAGAAAGAGTACAAAGAGTGTTTTTAAGTTCTTTTCTTCTCCTCCATCCGTGGGTACCTCCTTTTCTCTTCTTCTTCTTTGGTTTTCTCCTTCTTGTTAAGTGTTTCTCCTCTCCACCTTCTTAAGCCCTCATATACTACATTGTTCCTCTTCTTTTATTGTTAAAAAAATTACAAACCTAAGCTTCAAGGATGATGGCCGTGAGTGGCAGGAAAGGTTGGGAGAATTGTGAAACTTTGGCAAAATTGAAGATTTGGAGTTTGGTTAGGTAAGAATTAAGTTGTATGTTCTTTAAATTGGTAGTTGATGCTTTATTTGTGATGTCTTGAACATTAATTTCATGGTACTTGGTATTAGCTTGGATGGGTATAAATTCATGTTTGTGTAAGGAAGAAGAATATAACATGTAAAGTATAGTTAGATTGTGTGTTTTGGATGGATTTTAGTATGTTAGATGCTTACTTCTTAAATGAAAATGATTGAGTATTTGTGCTGGAATTTGGTGGGGTTATGTTCAAGTGAAGATCTATATGAAATTGTGGCTGAATTAGTGACTAAATGGAATGCTTATTGATGTAGGAATGATGTTGGAATGAAAGGAGTAGAGTTAGATATGAGAATCTAAAAAATTTACTTGGTGTAGGTTTCAGATTTTTTATCATAACTTTTGTTATGGTTGTGCTATTGAGTTGAGGTTTAGTTTAAATTAAACTTAAGAAGTATGTCTAGATTTCATATGAAGGAAGTTTTGTCCAATTCTGACTTTAAGGATTTTAAATTTTGCTTGGAAAGTGAGTTGTTAGGTGCTGTATGAATAGTAATCCGAACCTTGTGACCTGAAACTTTGATGATTGTTTTTAGGTTGATTTTTTGGATTAAATTTGCAAATTTGTTCTTCATGAAAGTTGAAGATTTATTTGTTATCTTTCTAACGCCACTAAGTATGAATTTTTTTTATTTGTATACTGGAAGTTATGCTTTGCTAAAGTTTAGGTGGTAATTCAGCCAAAATGTGTTTTGATAGGCAAATGCTCTAAGTGCATAGGTTTTATGCTTTTTGTGTTCTGGTATTAAATTTGGACTGGTAAGGGTGAAATTGGCTTAAGTGATCTTCTGGAAAGTTGTAGAGGATTATTGTAGCTTTCTAAAGAGGTATTATATGTGAATTTTGGATGTAAGGATTGTAAGATATAAATTTGTAAACTTTGGCTATGGTTTAGGTCATATGTTGTGTTAACACTTCTAAACAAGGCAGTCACATTAATGGGTGAATTTGACCTAGTTAGAATTGGAATTTGGTTCTAAGTCCTTCATGAGAATTGTAGCTTGTGTTCTTCTCTTTTCAGTGATACCAAGCTTGAAATTTTTAAAAAATGGGATATGAATTTATGAATTTTGGAAGATTGTGTTACTGTTGAGACTCATTTAGGTAGGCAGAAACTTTACTTGAGAAATTGATTAGTTTAGAGATGGAATTGGCTTCCATGTTGTTCATGAAAGTTGTAGCTTTTATTTTTCGCTTTTGATTGATACAAAATTTGGAATTTTTGGCAAAGGGGATGAAAAGATATAATTTTTGTAAAAGTGTTGTACTGTTATGGTAAATGTCTGACGAGGCAGTGTCTTTGAGTGCATTTTTGAAACCCTTAGAGGTAAAATTGGATTTTTAGCTATTCATGAAACTTGTAGGATTTTGTAAGATCTTTCCAATGAGACCTAATTTGTGTTTTTTGGATATTTTTGTAAAAAGATAAGGATTTTGAAGGAAGAGAAGAAGGTATTTGGTGAAATTGGAAAAACAAAGGAAAAATGAAAATTTGAAAAAAAAACGAAAATTCCAGATCCTCGCATCTCACGAGGGTGATACGTCGCCCTTGCAAGAGTGATTTTTTTAAAAAAATTAATTAATATTTGTTTGTATTTTTATTATTTATTATTTCTATTTTTGTCTTAATTTAATTCTTTTGTCAATTACTTTTTCACCCGACATCCGATTGACCTGATTCTTGAGGCATCGGATTCATGTAATATTTAATTTCAGTTATTTATGAAATTGGAAATTTTTAGAGATGAAATTGACGGGGATTAATTAGGTCGAAGTGAGAGGACCGGGTAATTATTTTTCTGGTATGTTTTTTATTAATAATTAGACCTATAGAGGTCCGAATTGAGTGATTTTAGTGTCTATGGCTTTCAAATTTTTAGAGAAATATTTGTGACAGGAATTGGTTAGGTCGAAGTGAGGGGATTGGGTAATGATTTTTCCGATCCGTCTTGTATTTATTATTGGACCTATAAAGGTCCAAATTGAGCGTTTTTAGTGTCTATGGGTTTGTAATTTTTAGAAGAACACTTTGTGACGGGAAATTGTGATATAGTGCTGGGAATGTCACGAACATGCATTGTACACATCTAAATTGCTACATGTGCATTATTTAATATTTCTGATTGTGCATATGGTAATGTGTGAATATTTTGGACTGTTTAGAGGCGCTTTTGAAACGTCACCCCACAAACGTTGCCGAGACTTCCAGGCTTTTGCTTCGGGAGCTATTTGTGAGTAACCTAGATGGTTTCTCAATTATTAACTGTTTATAATTTTGCACTTATAAAACTGTGGAGAATAATGGTGGGCTTGTGCGTTTGTTTATGACTGGATTCCGGACCGAAGGTGTCTGATGCATTGGGAGATTATGACATAGAAGTGTTGTTATCTGAGAATTTGGGAACTCTGTGTTTTCAATGTGATTAAATGTGAGTGTGATTTTCACATGAAAAATTGTTAACTAATTGGTTAACTGTGATAATTGGGAATGATTGTGATGTTGATATGGTTTCTTTTTGACCTATGCATTCCATGCATACAAGGCATGATCAGATAATAACAGTTGTGACTGGAGCAGCCACCGGGAGCTACAAGCTCAATGTTTATATTTGGGCCTCGAGCTCCACAATGATTCAGAGCCTCGGGCTCAACGATTAATGCGTCCATATTGGGACAGTACAGGTGCTCGATCACAACACCGTAATAAATGAAAAAAAAAGTCACATACGTGTGTCATATGCATTTGATTTAATCATTTGGATTGAGTGAAAGGAAAATGCCTTATGCTTCTGTGGTACCAATCATGTGGTATTTTTAAAAGTGGATTATGAAACAATTGTATTATGCTTACATGTTGTATGAAATCAATTGGTTATGAATGTCTAATCGAATGAAATGTATCAAATTTTCTGTACTCAAGTGAAATTGTGAAATGTGATTAGACATGCAACAATGAAAATATATGTTATGTGAATTGATGAGTTGCATGAATTGAGTGAACCATCGATGATGGTTACCTCACTGAGTTCGCAAAACTCACCCAAAATTTGCAATTATTTTTCAAGACCCAGAAGAATACCCCGTTAGGCAACGGGCGTATAGCAACCACATATGAGCGAGATAAGAGGTCAGGATCAGTTCGCGTCTGCAGTAGTGTCTGAGAATAATTGTGTTTTTCAAAATTTTTTGTAAAAATGATTAGGTCATGTTGTAAAGTCAACAGATTGAATTACTTTGTATTTATAAAAAGGACCCTCGTGATCATTGAACTCACCGATGAATATAAATGTAAATTGTTTTCTGCATAATATATAAAGTATGTGAATGTTTCAAAAAAAATAATTTATACTGAGTTTTGACTGAGTGATGTAGCACGTCACCCTCACAGGGCACGGACTCGGATATCACCATCGATGTCGGGTTCGGGTCATGCAGGAGTGGGGTGTTACAATGACAACTTTAACATGCACTTTTTCTCTTATGATTGGTCAATATGCATTATCTTTAGAAGAGTGGTAACTAGTGGTAGGCAAAAGCCAATAATATTTTGAGCCTATTAGATTGACACATCCATATCAGTCTCATTGTCTTTTGTATATGTGTGACCTTCATGACAAGTACATCTTAACTTTGCCTTGTATTTCTATTTGAGACCACATTTTTATCACATGTGTGAACATGAAAATGATTATGCATTCTTTGTTTTTAGAAGCTACATTAGCCAAATAACCTACCCATTCATATGAATTTTCCTTTATTAAGCCCTCTTGAACTTATAGCCTTTCTTTTTGTTTTAAACACATTACTTACTTTAAACTAAACCAAATGTCCTACCTAAGCCTTAAAGCTAGTGGAGCATTTGTTAATTGTTGATAACTGTGGATGTAACACAAATATAAGTGTGGGAATGTGCACATTTGTGGGATGGTTGTTACTGTTGAGGTGCCATTTTACATTTTATCAATGAAATTCCCATATTGATGTAACTTCTTTCAATTTTATTACAAAAAAAGAGAAAAAAAAAAGGAGAAAATTGTTTCAATAAAAGTATCAAGGAGGATATACATTTGTTTTGAAAAGTTGTTCATTTCTTTTCTCCCCCTAAAGTTATCTTGAATGGGTGATTTGAGTATGTTGCATATAAGGTTGATGTTGTTTTGGAATGATCACTCCTTACAATGATTCCTTCTAATTGGTTATGTTTCATGTGGTATATGATATGAGAGCTTAAATTTGAGATGTGAAATATAATTGTTGCATTCATCATAGCTGATGGTACCTAGTTTTGAATGAACATTAACATGTATGCTTGATGTTTCATTGAGTGTTACGTTTGCTTCACTAGCATAATGGATTTTATGCTACATTACCCAAATACATCTCACCTTACCCTTGCCCACATTACAACCTTAGAAAATTCCTTTAATTCATAATTATGCATATGACTCTTAATTTTGGAGAAATGAAATGATATGCAAAATTGTGGAATTTCATGATCATGAATGGTGTTTAAGTGTACCCATAGATTTATCTTATTTAAACATATTTTGTCTAAGTCTACCTCTAGATTGCTCAGTTTGCAAAGTTGATGAATGTTGATTGATCATTAGTATAAGCATTGAATGATGAGTTCTTGATATGGTTTTTTTAAAGTTATTCATATTTGTTTATGACTATTTATTCTTGGGAAATATGGAAAATGACTAAGTGTTTTAGTTTGTGACTTTGGTTTTGACAATTTGTATGGTTAAAAGATAAGTGTGGGGAAACTTGATATGTGTTTAATTGTTGTTATATTTAATGCTTGACACTTAGTAATTAATGCTTTAAAATGCTTTAGACACTCACTTTAGTTCATATTTGATCTTAGGTACAATTTGGAAGCATAATAGCCAAAGTGAGCTAAAAGCAGATTCGTTAAGCCATCTTCTTGAGATTCACCCTCACTTGTCTTCATGGAATAAGAAGGAGAAGGATCAGAGCTAAAGGAGACAAGAACATACCAAAAGGATTGAAGAGTGACATTGTTATGGCCATAAGATACATCTCACGCGTGAGAGGTGTGTCACATGACACTAGTGTCAAGTCTTCATTGAATAAGAAGGAGAAGCATTAGAGCTAACAGAGATAAGAAAATACCAAAAGGAATGAAGAGTGACATTGTTACAGCCATAAGATACATCTCATGGACATGACAAATAAGTCATAGCCATAAGAGGTGTGTCACATCACACTAGTGTCATGGGTGTTATAACCCATAACCTAGCTGGTTGTGATTCTAAGTGGTTGATAGTTTCTTCCCTTTGACCTAGCTGACTTACCAAGGTCAGGAATCAAAACATTGCATCTTGCTAGAACTATTTTACTTCCTAATGAAATTGCAGAGCATTAGCAGCAACAACGTAACATACCACACCCATAGAGCATATACTCAACATGCAAGAGAACATTTGAGCATAAACCCTATGGAAGCGGCATGTTAGAGCAGTCACATCATTATCATGGTGTTGTATAGAACATAAACATTTCAAAAAAACTAGATTATCTCATTTCATTCATGAACGTAAGCATACATTGTCATTACATTCCTTGTGCATTTGATTCATAAACATAAATATCCATTGTGTTGTTACACTCATCAATTTTTTTTATAAAATACATGACATGTCAAAGTTCGCAACTCTATACAATAAATACAACATAAAACTAGGTACTGGACCAAAATATTCTATCTAGACGCTTCAGTATCAGCTGACCTCACCTTTGATTCATTCTTAAATTCCATAATTGACAATACTAGATTGCCTTAGAAACTAGGTTATCTCGATACCTAAAAATCAACAATGCAATTTTGATGAGTTTGCAAACTTAATGAATGAACCATCGTCGACATGTTCACTCAAATCAGGACACAATATTGCAATCACTTATAATCCAATTTCTCAAACACATCACCTTATTAAAAATCAAATCCTAATTATCACATCATTTAATTGTCTACCAAATCACAATATATGTATCTCACATTTTAACAAGCACATTAGGAACACAAACATTTTATATTACTATTTCAACACAATTTAGTAAATTCGTCACATCATTTCACATAAAATAAATATATATACTCTGTGTGTGTGTGTGTGTGTGCGCGCGCGCGCGCAAATGCACATATGACGCACTTTCTTTTTAATTTTGTTTTGACTAAGCACCCATTTGACTATCTCGTATTCGTTGTGGATACCAAACTTATTTCAGATATTGTCCCATACCCATTATAGATACCGGACTCATTAATCGTTGAGTCTGTGGCTCTATGTGCACATTTCTGAGCTTTAAGCTCTTTTTCACGTTGGTCACTGCGGTCACAATTCCTTTATCTGATCTTGCACATCAATGTCATGAAATGCATCATTTCACATAATATGTTAGCAATCATTTTTATCTAATGTACATAGTCATTTATCACATTCGTTAGACCCAAGTCCAATATTCAACAATCAGTTGAGCATTTATTTCCCATTTTCACATACATGTAGTTAACACTCCCAATATAGTCCCGAATATTGAACTCCTTAGACAATCAATTGTCTGGAATCATCAATGTCACAGTCATATCAATTTCATTTCAATATATATATATATATAGATATAAGTATTAGACAAAAAAAATTCAAAGATAAGCTCATATCGAATTGAGATCACACATCTAGGTTACTCATAGTTTACTCTAAATTAGTTATTACCTTGATGATCTGGCAATGTCTGGATGTTATCGATCAATTTATGCTTCTATATCATAAAATGCACACATATTGACACATTACTAACTTATTTAATCAAATAAGTGTTCAATCTAGCGCATGTATATGTGTTATGTTCAATGCATGTTCAATTGACTATCCCTAGTATCTAACCTTATTCACAAGTCTTATTCATTCATGATAGCTTGTTTATATCTTGTTTTTGCAATTAGGTTGTGCCTTAAGTAAATTTGGTTACTCTCAGTTCATCAATCTTACATTCACCAATCCTTTACTAGCATTATATATGCAAAATTTTCCAATTATCATTCATCCATGCCTAATGCATTACCTATATCCTTTGAATCACATTTGCATTTATAAAGACATTTTTATATGATTAACAACTCATATTTCTCAATTTCATAAACATTGATATCAAACAATCCAATCCTTATGTTATAACATCAATTATAAACCAAAATTCATCAAACACTTAACTAATTGATTTAACATCAGCTAGGCTCGTTTTCAGCCCTAATCAAGTCTAAAACCACCAATATATAGTGTATTATCTTTACATGATTCAACAAGAACACAAAACAAAATCCTCTGATGAAATGAAACTTAATCTTAATATGTTTGGTTCATCTAAGAAATACTGGATTTTTTGAGATTGAGACTGTTGAAATATTGTCACACATGATCCTAGTAGCTTTTGTTTGTTCACTTCCAAATCATTCAACATCTTTCTTAACCAAATAGCTTGATTTATAGCAGAGGTAGCAACAATATATTCTACTTTTGCTGTTAATTGAGCTGTAGTTTCCTATTATCTTGAGCTTCAGCTGAAATGCCTAAAGAGAATAAATACCCAGATGTGCTTCTAGAACCATCAGTGCAGCCACCTCAATCATTGTCAATGTAGCTCACCAACTTTGAGGTCTTTTATGTAGATGTTGGAAAGATAATTCCAAGTGTTCTAGTGCCTTTTATATATCTTAGCACTCTTTTTGTAGCTGTTAAATAAGTGTCTCTAGGAATGCATGAACCTAGAGAGCACACTCACAGCAAACAAAATATCACGCTTGCTTGTTGTGAGGTATACGAGACTGCCAATTAGACTTCTGTACATGCCTTCATCCACTCTTTCAGACTCCTCATCTTTGCCTAGCTTCAAACCAGTTGGCATGGGAGTACTCATAGCTTTACAATCTTGCGTCTTGAACCTATTTATAATGTCAAAGACATATTTCTTCTAGAAAATAAAAATGCCATCAGTGTATTGTACTACTTCCATGCCTAAGAAGTACTTCATGACTCCAAGATCAGTCATGTCAAAAACCTTCTCCATCTCTTTCTTAAACTTTTGGATTAGTTCAAGTTGACTTCCCATAATAAGCATGTCACCAACATAAATGGAGACTACTAAGAACTTACCTCCACTGGATTTTATATACAAAGTAGCTTCACTCTAACTCCTATGAAAACTAAGTTGAATGAGATGGCTATCTATCCTTTCATACCAAGCTCTTGGAGCTTATTTCAGGCTATACAATGCTTTCTTTAAAAGATAGACATGATCTTCTTTACTAGGATTTGAAAAACAATCATGCTATTCTATATAGATTTCTTCAACAAGAAACCCATTCAGAAAAGTAGATTTGACATCAAGCTGCCAGGAGTTGTGAGTTGTAAATATGATAAGAAGCCTAATTGCATGGCTCTCTTCCATACTTGAGAGTCTTGTGCTTCATCATAGCATGTTGGTTCTATGATCATCAATGTTGGACCCCGAATTTTTCTAAATTATTTATTATTTGTTTAATTATTTATTTATGATTTGTTTGTTTATTTATTTATTTTATAAATGACTCCATTAATTTAGTGTGCATAAGTGGGAATTAGAAATTAGAATGGAATTTTTAGAATTAAATTGGAGTATAGTATGGTATTAATGGACTAAGGAGTTAGTAGTCTTTGGATTAAATGAAAAAAGGGTAAAATTGGAAGGACAAAGAAAGAAGAGGGGTATTTTTGGAAGATCAAGACAAATTGTTGTCTTGAATAAGAAAGAAGAGAAGAGAGAGTTGTGAGAAGCTAAAGGAAGAGAGAAAATGTAAAGAAGAAAGAAAGAAGAAAAAGAGAACGTGGGAAGCTAGGAAGAAAGAAGAAAGAAGAGATTTGGGCTGAGTTTAAGGTAAGTTCATATTTCCTTCTTGCTTGGTAGAAAAAGAAAAGGCATTAGAGAAAGAATGAGTTGTGTTGGAGGAAAGAAGAGAAAGAAGAAACTATTTTGATTTTTCATGGATTTTAACCTAGGTTTTGGTTTTTCTAACCTAGATAGACTATGAGTATATTAAGTTTGAGTTAAATTTTTGTTCATTTTATTTATGTGCTTATATTTATTTTATGGATTTCTATAGGGATATTATTTGAATGGGAACTTGGTTTAAATTGAAGGGAATCAAGAAAATCCTATCCAAGAGCAAGAGGAAAGGCACAATTAAGTTGGATTTTCTAAGCAATTTATATGGGTAATGTATTTATGGTTACTGTGTAAATGGGCAAATTATTTTCCTATGTGTGTGTAAGATTACTTGCTTAATTGTGAATTGTTATGAATGTTGAAAATTGCATTATGATGTATTATTATGTCATGAATTGAAAAATACCATGGCATTTTCTATATTTCAAAAAGAAGAAAAAGCATAAGATTCATGAGAATGAATATATGTGATGAATTGAATTAAACATAGAAATTGTTTGTGTTTGGGCAAGAGAGAAATCATTTTATTCATCACGTGCAAGTTGACTAAGCCTTCTCCTAGTTGCCCACTTATGACATATGAGATCCGAAGAATGGACTCATTTTGTTCATGGTGTAAACTTTTGTTTCGCCATTTTGAACCATGGGAACTCTCGAGCCATTTGTTTGTGCATTGCATCTTTGAATTGTCAAATATGATGCTTTTGAGTGATTATATTTTGATGATGAATTCTACAAAATGTAGCATCCCCTTACCATAGGGTATACACCGGGACGCCCGTAGGTCATTCCGATACATATCCTACGATAAGGGTGAACTACGAACAACCACTACTGTACCTCTCATGGCATCAATAATCATAAAGCATCAATCTGAAAATCACTAATTTTTTAAACCATAAATTTTTTTTTCATTTCATATCATCAAAAGCAGTAATTGACATATCTGTCAGTTTTTCACTGTCTGTACATTATTCCAAAAGAAATCTAGCACAGAAAGCCTAACTAGGTCATCCCTAAAAAATGTCAGCTAACCGAACTGTGAGCCATGACTTCTCTTGCCAACACGATCTACACGGCAGGAAAAGTCACTCTGGAGCTAGGAGTCTACTCTCTCGGTCCTGAAAAATAATTTGCAATTTTGGGTGAGTTTGCGAACTCAGTGAAGAACCATCATCGATAGTTCACCCAATTCATGCAAAAGTCAAATAGAGTATAGTTATACCATAATAACACATTCAGAAGTACCACATGATTGTTCACATAAACACAAGGCGTTTTACCTTTCACTCAATCAAAGACATTCAATCAAATGCATATGTAACGCGCAAGTGACTCTTTTCCAGTTTATTACGTTGTTGTGACCGAGCGCCTAAACTGTCCCAATAAAGGCGATTAATCAGTGAGCCCGAGGCTCAATCCTTTGAGGCTCGAGGCCCAATTAAGTTGAGCTTTAAGCTCTCGGTGGTACTCTCGATCCAAATACAATCACAATTCATCGATCATGCCTTTATGCATGGAATGCATATGTTGAAATAAAGCAGAGCCAACATCATAATCGATCCCAAATTAACACAATCAACAAATAGTTCACCCTCAATCACATTAAAGTCACAATCACAAGTAAAGCACTCCTATGTCATAATCTCCTAATACATCGGACACCTTCGGTCCGGAATCTAGGCATAAACAAACGCACAAGCCCATCATTATTCTCCACAGTGTTATAAGTGCAAAATTATAAACAATTAATAATTGAGAAACCATCTAGGTTACTCACCAATAGCTTCCGAGCTAATGCTGGGAAGTCTCGGCAACGTCCGCGGATGACGTTCCAACTGTGCCTCTATAACAACCAAAAATATTCACACATTACCAAATGCACAATCAGAATTATTGAATAATGCACATGTAGCAATTAAAATGTGTATAATGCATGTTCGTGACATTCCCGGCACTATTTCACAATTTCCCATCACAAAAATTTCCTCTAAAAATAAGAAAGCCATAGACACTAAAATCACTCAATTCGGACCTATATAGGTCTAATTATAAATAAAAGACGGATCAGAAAAATCATTACCCGGTCCCCTCACTTCGACCTAACCAATCCTTTACAATTTTAGCTCTAAAAATTTCCAATTTCACAAATAAATGAAATTAAATATTATACGAATCTGATGCCTCAAGAACCAGGTCAATCGGACGTCGGATGAAAAAATAATTGACAAAAGAAACAAAATGGCCAAATTAAATCACAAATGAATCAAATACTAATTAAATAAAAATAATATATATATATATATATATATCGTAGCCCTCGCACTCAGCAGAGTGTGAGGGCTGTTCACCCTCGCGAGGTGCGAGCATCCGCCCAAATTTTTTATTTTTTTTTTCAAATCAATTTTTTATTTTTCACAAAACCAACTCTTCTTTCTTCCCCACTACACAACTTTTGCCACACACATCCAAAAATCACAAATTAGGTCTTGTTGGAAAGATCTTGAAAAATCCTACAAGTTTCATTAAGAGCTTGAAATTTAATAACACCTCTAAGGGTGTCAAAAATGCACTCAAAGGTACTGCCTAGTCACACATTTACCATAACAGTGCAGGACTTTCCCAAAAATCATAACTTTTCATCCCCTTAACCAAAAATTCCAAATTTTATATCAATCAAAAGAGAAAAACAAATGCTACAACTTTCATGAACAACTTGGAATTCAATTCCATCTCTAACTAAATAAAATTCTCAAGAAAAACTTCTGCCTACCCAAATTATTCTCAACAATAACCCAATCTTCCAAAATTCATAACTCCACATCCCCTTCGCGAAAAATTCCATACCATATAGCAATAAAAATCTCAGACAATATACTACAATTTTCAAGAGGACTTAAAACCAAATTCCATCTCTAACTAGGTCAAATCCTCCCATTAATGTGGCTGTCCAGTTAGGGTTTATGAAATCAGCATTTAACCTAAACCATAACAAAACTTTACAAATTTATATCTTACAATCCTTACATCCAAAATTCGCAAATAATACCTCATTAGAAAGCTACAAAATCCTCTACAACTCTTCATAAGGTTACTTCAGCCAATTTCACATTTAACAGTCCAAAATTAATATCAGAACACAAAAAGCACAAAACCTATGCACTTAGAGCATTTGCCCACCAACACACATTTTGGTCTAAATTACCACCTGAACATTAACAAACCATAACTTTTAACCTAAAAATCAAAAAAAATCATACTTAGTGGCGTTATAAAGCTAACACAAAAATCTTCAAATTTCATGAAGACCAAATTAGCAAATTCAATCCAAATCAACCTAAAACAAGTCATCAAAGTTTCAGATCACAAGGTTCGGATTACTGTTTATACAGCACCTACAACTCACTTTCAAGGCCAAATTCAAGCTCCTTCAAGGCACAATTTAGTATCACTTCCTTCATATGAATTCTAGCCATACTTCTTAAGTTTAATTTAAGCCAAAGCTCATCTCCATAGCACAACCATACCAAAAGTTATAAGCAAAAATCTAACACCTACACAAAGTAAAATTTTCCAGATTTCATATCAAACTCAACTTCTTTCATTCCAATACCAATCCTACATCAATAAGTGATAAGATTGAAGAATCTTATATTTTCTTATGCATTTGCATGTGATTTCAATCCTATTTTTATGATAAAAGAAAGAAAGATTTGAGCTCTTCTATGCTGCGTTCACGCTTGAAGATGGCAATATTACATCTGTCAAGTCAACGCAAAGAAGGCAAATAACGTCAAGATGATGTGTAACGCAGCGTATGCTGCGTTTATAAACGCAGCATACGCAGCGTTTAAGGAGAAGCTGTGCGTCAGCACACAGCACAAGGAGAGGTTTTTAACAAGAGGTTTTTAATTGTCTTGTCACAGAAAACAGGGGAGAGAACACAAGTGTGGCGGCTTTGATCGAGGTCGGGCTCATGCGTCGGAGATTCCGTAGCGACCAAGTGAAACGCTGGAGCAACGAAGGATTTAAGATAGGACGAAAGTTAATTCGTCCCATCAAGCTACAGTAAAGCACAGTGTTAGCACAGTCAAGGCGCGACAGTAGACAGTGAGAAGAGGTAAAAATAAAATGAGTTTTTGGTTAGGGATGAAGACGAGGGGTGAAACAATTATTCAGAAAATATCTATGAAGAGCTAAACGTCCCGATACCGGTTCGGAGGTGATATCGACGCCGATGATCCGGTTAAGTATTATTTCAATTATTTTGTTGTTTCTTTCTCTCATTAGAAATTGCTTGTGTTGTCCGATTTTAACTTATTTGGGTATTGTGTATGAATAATCGGATTTTCGCTATTATTCAATTATTTATGTATGAACCCATTGGGTATTGTGATTTGATAATTTTAATGCGTTCATTGAATTGCTAATTGCGAACCCATTGCTAGAATTTCAATTTAATCCGTAATTGTTATGTTGGAATTCACACTACAAGGAAAATACCCATTTTTGCGAATTTTTATAAACGTCGCAAATGTTTGGAAAACGTCGGGGAAACATTTTTTTGACGTTTTTAAAAACGTCGCACCGAACGTCCTAGAAGGGGAGTAAGCAAACGTTTTTCTCGACGTTTTGTAGAAAACGTTAAGGAAGCCTGGGTTTTTTTCCGACGTTTAGGGAAACGTCGAGAAAGCTTAAGCGAATGAGCGACGTTTGAGGTAAACGTCGTGGAAACCACATACCTTTCTACGACGTGTACTAGACGTCGTAGAAAACATGACAATCTTCGACGTCTTCTAGACGTCATAGATATCCTAACATTCTTCGACGTCTTGTAGACGACGTAGAAAGTTTGGAAAGCTGCGACGTCTTATAGACGTCGTTGATAGCCTGACGTTCTGCGACGTCTTTTAGACGTCGTAGAAAGCATTACTATCTGCGACGTTTTCTGACAAACGTCGTAGATGATTATTTATTTAAATTTATTTTTAAATATATTGAAATAATTTTAATTTAATAAATTATAAATTTTATATATTTAAATTTAAATGACATATAATTAAATAAATTATTAAGAATAGTGAGAATTATATTCCATTAAAATAAAATTTTAATGGAATGATTATTCTAATTGAATAATTAATTATTGGGAAAATATTAAATTTGATTTATTTAATAAGTATTTAATATTATATATTTAATTTTTATTTAGTCATTTATCAATTTGTTGAGTACGTCATGGATTTGCGAATGATCAATAATATATAACAAGAATTTAATAGATGTAGACAATAAATTATTGTATTTAAAATCCCAAACATGTCATAATATAGTAATTAATATGAACAATATGTCATAAGTGTCTAATATATCGGTATGAATACTTATCTAGTCAATTCGAATATTATATGTAGAACATATTATGTCTAATTTATCCTGCATTTCTTCAAATTTTTTGGTCAATTCATCGACTTTAGACTGTAAGCCCTCATTAACCTTCTTGGACTCCGCTAATTCGTGTCGAAGTCTCTTTCTGACTGTAGTCTTCCCTTGTGGTCGAGGCCCCATTCCCATGCCAACAATGTAACTGCTCGGTGCCTAGGACTTTGTCGCACACTTCATCCATCGTCATCGGATGACCTTGTTAAATTTGAATGTGTCAATTCGTGACACATTAAGTCCTGAAAAAGTAAAGAGTTAATTACATATACAATGTGATTTAAGAAATATTTATAAATAAACTATGTACTCACCCATTTTTCTTTGCATTCAGGAGTTGTCCATTGATCTTTTCTTTCATCATAATGAGTGTGATACCATAACTTCATCCGGTCACACTCTTCTCCGTCTCTCTGTCACTGTTGCATAGAAATATATAAATAGTAATATTTATTATAAATTTTGAAATGTCAATAAAAGAAAATATAATTAAAAAGATAATAACTCACAATCTCATGCCGTATGGCAACAAAGGCCTTGGAGCCGGAGTTTGGTCGACATTTGACCTGACTCTTAGCAACTTTTGCTTTTTGACTTTTTTCCTAATCGCACACGTTAAGAAAATGTATTATAAAATCTATAAATCATAATTCATAAATACTAAAATATAATAAGTTGTAAAAATAGTAGTGATCAAATAAACTAACCTTTGTAGCTGATTGCTCCCAATATTCGCATAAGTCCATCCACTCTGCCACTATGACACTATCCGGCTTAACATCCTTTCCGTACTTGGTAAAATGCTTTTTTAAACTATATCTTTGATCTTTGGACCTTAACGCAAGAAACTTCTTCACAGTAGCATGTACTTCGTTATCAGTCCTCATTCCCTTGATTTCCAACTTTTGCTGCACAAAATTATAAATTCTTGATCAATGTTCTAAGCATATGAAAAAAACACATACAAATTAGATTGGTTTAGAATACTTACGTCTAACTTGTCAAATGCAATATCCAATTCCTCAGTTGTAATTTTTGAAAATTTTGTTTTAACAGGTAAGGAAGTTCGGGATACCAAACCAATCTCACTGGAGAATTTGGCAGATTGTACGGAGTTAGTTGGTCGTCCTTCAGTTGGGGAGATCTCGATCTCCAATCTCTTACCTATGGCCTTGTTAATCTTTGCCAATCCCTGTCCTTTTGTAAGACCTCTTGTTTTTCTTACATCAGTCGTTGATCCTAAAATAGCAAAGAAAAAAGCATATAACATACTCTTAATTTGTTAGCTAAGCAAAATAAGTAAAGTTAATAAATTTCACCAATGTATTGAGTAACATAAAACATGCAGTGCTTGCAGAAGAAGAACCCACAGCGGATGTAATTCTTTGATTTACTGGTGTCTGATAAGCCAAAGTTGGAGGCATCTCTTGAGTCGTGGATGGAGAACTAATGTTGCGACGATGATTCATAATTTCTTCATATTTATCTCTAGGATGAATAGGCTGAGAAGGTGCACGTGTGACTTCTCTCGGTGTTGGAGTAGGCTGAGAACAAGCATGTGACTTCCTTCGGTGTTGGAGTAAGGTGACAAGTGCGGTATGTCGGTTTGTGGTTGTGTACAAGAAGATGGCGCGATTAGGTGTGTTCCCAAAAGTCGTGTAACGCGAATGCAAATTTGTCGATGCGATGCTACTTGGTGTAGCCTTATTCTTCTTCTTGGGTTGACTGGTGCCATGTGAATTACCGCATCATAATTGAGATTAGATTTCAAAGTTCAAAACCAAATGCATTTCGGTGTTCACTTGAAAGGCAACAAGAAAATGTTGCTGAAGATAAATGTTGCAGAAGATAAAGTTTGACCCAAAATGACTCCAACTAGTTAAGCATTGTTGTATAATGAAATAATAACTATCCTAATTAACATGAAAATAAACTGATAACTTAGATGATTCACAGTTAGAAGATAAAAGTTTGAAAAAATTGAATTGGCAGATTGGCAGATTGTGCATTGTGCATTGTGCATTTGTGCATTGTGCATTGTGCATTGTGCATATCAAAATGCATTGTGAATTGGCAACTCCACTTCTGTTTTCTGTATGAATGCAATATGCTGCAGCTATGATGAATCGTATGCAAAAAGACATAGATGAACAGTTACTGCAGCTATCAAGAATAGTATGCAATCTGCTTGGTTTCACTTGTTTATAACCTATGATGGGCGATTCATCGGAAGCGAGATCAGATGAAGAGGTGAGGTTGGACAATTAAAAATGAAATCATAATCTTCACATGGATATCATTGTAATGGAGTGAAATTTCGTGAATTGTAATAGACAATTGACATCACAATGTTTTGTTAACTATCCTATCTGCCAATTTGAGTGTTTTGTTAACTAATGCCTGTTTGCTAGTAGCATCGATCATATTTCTATCAATTAATAGAAGACCTCCACAGAAATAAAGGATTGCGATCTACTACCAGAAAAAAAGAACCCCTCAGCCAAATGAATACATGCATGTTATAAATAGATAAGGTTCTTGAAAAATTGCAAAGAGGAAGAAATAGTTGTAAGGAGATATTTCCATTTTAACCTGAATTAGTACCACAAATTTATATAGCTGAAGATATATTTGAAATATATCTGAAATGTCCTGGCAAATCTACTCTTCAGTACATTTGAAACATGATCAAATGTTTCTTATATCCTGGAAATTCCCATTTTATGAGTCTTTCTTATATCCCCTTCTTTAAGAGTATGTAATATAGTGTAAAGCTAGTGATTTGTTAATGACACAGCATAGTTATTGCTTATTTTTCTAATAAGATTAAATGCATTAAAAGCTACCTAATTTCCTCAAATGCAACTCATCTAACACTAAAAGCAATTGTGGTATACATTCTTTGTCACAACAGCAAGAAGTCATTCATTATAGGATATGGATGCTGCATAAGAAAGTGGGGTAGGCATATTCATATAATCCTTGAACGTGCATAGGAGCTACAACTTCAAATTTCAATGCCTAAACTGTGTTACTCTTTTTTTTAACTACCTTTGCTTGGTAAGAGAGGAAAATGATGCCACAAGAAGTATGAAACTAGGTGCATTTTTGAACAAGATATAAAACATAGGATTATAGTGTTATTGGGACAGGTTTCAGATATCCATAGTTTTGAACTGGTTTTGGTAATTGAAGGAAAAGAAACAGACTTAGCGTAAACCTCGGAAGAGGCAAAGACACTAGAAATGAAGAAAATAATATCAAGAATTATGATTATAAGCAATATACTAGGACTAACCTTGTTGCTAATGACACAGCAACATAATTACCTGTACAAAGGCACAACATTTAATGTTCTTCCTCAATCTAGACTTACTTCTAGACTTATCTAGCACTGAATTAGTAATATAAACTCTAAAAATCTCCCAATTGTTCAAATGAGTACCAAAAAGTCATAATTCCTACACTTTATAATCGAATTGATCTTTGTAGAAGTTAATTGATTTATAATACCTTTAATCATATTTAGATGATCAGTATTAGGAGAACTATCATTGTACTTCAAATTCATATACATATTTATCAAGTATAATTTATTTCCTCCTATCTTTCCAGCATATAATTCATCTAGTTTACTCTAAAGTGCATTTACATTATTCTCATTCCAGATATGATTATGAACCATCTACCCATTGCCTAACATAACCATAAACTTTCCTATTTAGTAACTTCTAATCATCATTACTTTCTTTTTTTAAACTAAATATCCATATATTGAAAAATATTTGAAAACCAAATGCATGTATGTTGCATATAAAGGATCTGCAGTATGCATATGAACATGATAAGTGAATTTCAAACAGCACTACAATTCAGCCATATAAGGCACCTTTAACAACTACATCCCTAACTATTGGTATCTATCAATTCTTACAAATCTCTAAATCTAAAGTTAAGAAGATCATCGAATCACCTGTCAATGTTGCTGAAGATGTGAACTGACAGTTTATATCTGCAGAACAAGTTACAACAGCAGCTACAAATTGTCCATATATTCATAAGAAGTCAGCTTATGCATATAAAAGCAAGTCAGGTTGTGCATATATTCATAAGGAGTCAAAGAGAAACATGGATGCTGAATATAACAGACTGTGATTGCATATTACTTTCAGAGTTTCACAGATTCATTATAGGGTAGAGCTCATAGACATATATGACAGGCAGAGTTCATTCATTATTGGCATTGCAATCTAGTCATATGGAATGAAAGAGAAACATGGATGGTGCATATAGAAGCAAGTCAGATTGTGTTTCTTATGGAAATTAATCTAAATATAGAATTATGGAACAGAGCTCAAATCCAGGTGGTTGTTGAGAAACAAGTATTGATCAATGAAACTCAAAGTTGGTTGAAGATTTTATACAGCAGACCTTACAAGTTCATGTATCTTCATCCTTCGAGCAATAATCAAGTAATAAAGATAACTACTTTTCAATAAACTCTCATGTCCTTCCAAAAAATGCTCCAATATTGCAACATATATATATGAGCTATACCCATAAAAATCTCCACCTTATTAGATATGCTGCATTTAGTTAATATACTCTAAGAAATACTGATAAGATCGCAAGTCTACATATATGAACAATATACAACAATCTTCAAATCAAGAATATGCTCTTTATAGGTTAGTGGTAACCATGCTTAATACCTTAAAAAGTTAATCAAGTCCAACAAATACCTGATAAAGTTGGCAGATTCTGCATTGTGCAATCTGCCAATGAACATGATATGCATTATGCACAATTAATCAACATAATTCACATCATCAGAAGCATGCACTCAGTATGAACAATAATCTAAAAAGGTTTTAATTAGTGTGTTAGGTACCCACAAGAGAGCAATATATTCTACAACCACTCATTATTGGTGACAACCATAAGTTGCAGGTTAGTTTGTTCCTTTTCATGTGATATATGTTATGTAATACTATATCGGTTGCCATTGACATTGACCAGATTGGAGAAAAATAAATTCATGTTTGAGGGAAGTTGTTCTGAAATGCATTTTTTGTACTACACATCTGACTTCTAACATAATGATCTTTCATATTGGACTTCTTTCGGGACATTCTTAGCCACCTTAACAGGATAGACTGTGCATATTTTGGGTGGGAATTCATGGGTTATCAAGTTTTTTACAGTGGGTGACATATCATGCTTCATGTTATTGTCAAATTTAGTTCCAAAAGATTTAGTTTTCTTTTGATAAAAAGTTGCTATTTCAAAATATTGAATTGATTCTTTTCGACTATTTGATCCGTGACTTTGTCCTTAAAGCGTTATTCAGACTTAGTGACGGATGATATACCTCCTCTGTGTCATTCCCAAAACATCTGATTGAGATTCTTAAATATGAATCCTATAGCATATCCATTTGACCCATTTGACTATATAAACTCTAAGCACTAGCGCTCCTCTCTTGTTGAGATTTAACGTTATTAGTACCTAAAGCTTCAACTAATATCAAGTGTCAAACTAGTTTAAACTGAAAAATAACAATGATGAATGAAAAGAACTTAAAATTCGAACTTGGACATACTTAAAATTCCATCACACAAACATTTGCATTTAAGCCAACTCTTAATCAGTACCATATTTCGTCAAAGTGCAAGGGGAGGACCGATGGAAAGTCTTCAAAAACACAAATGCAAAGTCTTATGAAGACATGGCATTGCAATCTGTTTGGAAGACTAAAAGCCTAGTGTCTTCAAACTAATGACACAGCAAAAAGTCAATCAACAGCAAATCAACATTCAGTTTAAACAAACAAGTCCTATCAAATTCAGTTTAAACAAACAGTCAATCAAAGACAGCAAGAAGTCATTCATTATAGGACATGGATGCTGCATATAAAGACATGGCATTGCAATCTGTTTGAAAGACTAAAATCCTAGGTTAATTATGAAGAACATATTGTCTACCATATGTACCATGAAATGTTAATATCAAATATAAACACTTGCATCATATTGACATTAAAGCAATTTGGATTAAAGCAATTGACATTAACTTATGGAATTGACATTAAAGCAATTCAGGTTGTATCTCTAAGAGGTCGATGTTCATGTATTAGCTTTAGCATATGGATAGGTTACCTTTCCTAAATTTAATCAATAAATGCAATTTATGCCAAGAAAGGCTACCCATATGCTAAAGTAACATAAATACCTCTAGATATTGCACCACAGGAAAAAAAAAAGGGACAACTGCAGGAGCTATTGATGTCTCAGTCCACAATATCTGAAATGTAACAATAACATTTACATTAAGAAGTACAGATATGTTTAGACATTTACATCAAGAAGTACAGTTATATTAACATAAGGATCATGAAGTGCTCTACATGGTTGATGCTATTGATGAGTATGCAGATGGTAAGTTGAAGGAATTTCAAGGTAAGCATACTGATAACCACATTGACAAGTATTCTATACAAGGAATTAGTGTGCATTATATATCTCAAACACCAAGTTGGTCATGTTTACATGGCATTGGTATAGAAATGATAAATGTTAGGAAGCAATATTGTTGCTAAGCAACAGTATCATCTTTTCAAAGGACGGAGATTAACAATCCAACTACTTTCATAGCAAAGCAATAGCAAACCAAAAAGTCGGAATCGAATTATAAGAAATTATTCATCATCGTTGTCGTTCGAATCTTGAAATACAATATCACATTCATTGTCACTACTACTTAGCTCTAAGTCATCCAAATCGTCATCTAAATGTTTCTCGGAATTAAATACAACGTTATTTATTACATCAAATGCAATATCGCCCCATCTAAAACTCTAATGAACATTCCTCGACTTCGATCGGGCGAATTAGACTCTTCAACGTCATCTGAACTTCATTACCATGCGAAGGGATATCATACGCACGTCTAACTTCACATTCTTGTACAATCCGTCAATTTGAACCGAGTACCAAATCTTCCACCAAAAAAACTTGCTTCGCTTGGTTTTCCAAAATAAATGGGTCATCCTTGAACCAAAACTTACTAACGTTGATGCTTTTCACAATGCCATTGACCTCATATTTGAACTTCCAAGATCGTACCATTTGCATTTGAAAAGCACAACACTTTTACCCCTAATATATTCTAGCTTTATAATATCTCACAAGATCCCATAAAATGTTATATTGTCTTCCCATAATTTCCTAACACCGCAACGCCACAATTTTGTGTAATCCTTCGCAGATCACAGCTTCATGCGTAAATCGCATTCCATTAGTATTGCAAATCAGATATCGTCTACACCAAACTATGAGGTCCACATGCTAATGCATACAAAGACTCGAAGTTTTGCCCTTCATCAAAGCTAGCTAATGTTGTCATCTATAACAAGAAAGGAACATAAGTTTATAATAAATAATCAGTAATGAACACGACGTTCAAACCTTATTCTCACCCGATGCCTAAACCACGAAGGAAATTGTTCTTTATGTCTCCTGTCAACATATAATGGACTTTGTCGCCTCAACTCATCCATGTGCTCACTATGGATCATTGAAAAAACCACTATATTAATTTCCATGAATTATCTCAATTCATTCCATATCTTACTTTAACAGCTTAGCAAAACTTACTCGATAAACGAACTAATCTCATGACAATTCATAAGCACATACCAATGTGCAATCTCTAGCTCTTTTGTAGGAAGCACAATTATTTTGCCGCACCCAATTAGCTTACATTGTTGGCGAACATCGAAATGTCACTACCATCAACCATATCATTGAAACGGTGCGCACGTTGAAGTTGGTTTCAATTCCTTTCGGATACATTGAGCGTAATGTCGTGCACTCTTTAACAACATATGCTTCAAAGAATTGACCCTTCCGGACGTGCTTTATTTCTGACAAATCCCTTCAGTGTACCTAGGAATCTTCACAAATGATTCAGCATAATTAGATATGCCACTATTTAGTTGACTTTCAAGAGTAATACGATAAATTTAAAGAATACCTCTCAATTGGATACATCCATCTATACGCAACTGGTCCACCAAGTAAGGCTTTATTTGGCAAATGAATAGCCAAATGTACCATAACATCAAAGAATGCCGGTGGGTATATCATTTCAAGTTTGCACAAGATTAAAATAATCTCCTCACACATACTTTGAACGTCATACTTGTTCAAACTTCGTCTACAAATTCTGCGAAAGAAGTTCCCCAACTCCAGTAAAACACCTGTCACATCTTTATTCAAAATGCCACGCTTCCCTAAAGGAAGAATGCTTTGTAACAATATATGACAATCATGCGACTTAAGCCCACTAATCTTCCTTTCATCCACATTAACACATCTAGATATATTCGATGCGCATCCATCCGAAACTTCACCGCTTGACAAACTCACAAAACTTCTTCTTCTCATCCAAAGACATTGTATAGCATCTTTGGAGGTTTTCCCACAATAGTTCCATCAGCAGCCCTTATCAAGTGTAATTCTTTCCAAATATTCATATCTTCCAAATCAAGCCGAGCCTTGATTGTATCCTTGGTTTTACCTGCAACATTCATCAACGTACCAAGAATATTGTCACAAATATTCTTTTCTATATGCATGACATCAAGGTTATGTCTTAATCTTAACTTATGCCAATATGGTAGATCAAAAAGAATGCTTTTTTTATTCCAATTCAACTCTCCTTCCAATCTCCTTCTACTCTTATTCCTGGGGTGCTTTCCATAAGATATATTCTCCAAATGACATAATTGTTCAACCACAGCATCTCCATCTGGTAAGTTAGGTATAGTTCGATGATCACTCTTGCCATCAAACTTCTTGCTTCTTCTCCATGGATGATCGTACGAAAGAAAACGACGATGTACTAAGTAACCAATCTTACTTCTTAACTTACAAGATGGAGTGTGCGTGTTACAAACAGGACATGCCTTATAGCCTTTGTGCTCCACCCGTAAATAGTACCATAGGTTGGAAAGTCATTGATAGTCCACAATAAAGCCGCATGCATTCGAAATTTTAAGCCTTCGAGGCATCAAAACATCAAAACCATCTCCCATAACTCACTTAACTCATCCACTAGTGGTCTCATATAGACATCAATGTCTCGACCAATGCGACTTTCGGACCGGGAATAACCAACGATAACATAAAAAATGACTCATCCATACACATCCATGGGGGTAAATTGTATGCTAAAAGTGTAAGTGATAAGTCGACTTGTACCATGTGTAAGTCGACTTACACATGTTCGGTACCGATAAGTCGACTTGTTCAAGATCTAGATTGTTTATTTGCGCCCTAAAGGCAATCCCTTTAGCTGCTTTTATTCACAATCGATGCTGCATGAATGAATAAATAAAGAAAAGGCATTATTCATTAATTTGATATTCATAAACATTGTTTATGAATTGATTTGATCTTTAATCGAATTAATGAAGTCCATGATATATGACATAGCATGAAGGAAATTATGATGTGTTCATACTCCTGAGATTCCTATCATGTGCAATTATGTCAAGATCGTAATTCTCCCTAGTCATAGGATTAATGAGACGGACATCATTAATCCGGATAGACTAACACATGTCATATTCCTTGATTGGATCAAGCGGTGGATCTTAGAAACCGTAAATATGAGATATTTAGAATTGACATGTGGATGCTTACTAGCGGTAGTAAGTACATTCGATGACCCGCCATGAGATCATCACATGGATATCTTATCTAAGTGTCGGTGATAATCTCATCATAGCAATGGTGCAAGTATCCTTAGACTTGAGGTACTCAAGGATATCTTGATACCGATCGTGCTTTGACTCCATTCCTTGTTGCCTTCAGAGGTAACTCATAGGGTGGTGCTTGGGTACGGCTTGAGGTATTCAAGATAATTGAGTAGCCAATAAAGGATTCACCACTTCGGATTAGCGAAGAGATACCCATGGCCTCTTGTCGGGATCATTACTAAAGGTGGCAAGCATGTATGTCATGAAGAGTGTCTTCATTGACATATACAGAATGAGTCCCGTGACGAGAACCGATATCACTGGGCTAGATTCGGTCTAGTGAGAGTTGACACTTGACCATACTCATAACCAAGTGGGGTATAGGATGGTGAAAGGACGAATTGCACGGTAATTGTTTATGGAAGGGTTCGTGATCTGGTTCGTGATGAATACATCAAACCGATTACTTTCCGGTCAATTGGGGGTCATGATGTGTTGCTAGATACCGCTCATGACTTGCTCAGATTAATTGTTAATCTAAGTGGCCAACATAACCGGGAGCCTAAAGGGTCACACGCATAAGAGTGTTTCAGAGAAACTGTAAAATAGTTATTGGACAGAGTTCCAATTATGGAGAGCATTAGGATTAAATGGATCCCGATGAGATTGGGATATGTCCCGATGAGATCGCGACATCGATATTGCTAAGAAAGGTTTCCGAGTTGTTTAAAGACCGGCCCGATGAGGTCGATAGACCAATTCCCAGCAGGACTGGACTACTTCAAGAATATATATATACATATATATATATGATTAATTAATTAAATAATTAATATATATATATATATGTAAAAACGTGGATGGAAAGGGAATGAGCATGGAAGCTTCCATAAGGAAGCTTAGTCATCATGCTTAGTCATCATTTTTCATGATAACTAAAAGACAAAAATGGAAGATGGAGAAGACATGATCGTAGCTTATGAAAAAAGCAAGAAAAAAAGAGTTTTCTTTGGTCTTTTGGAAAAGAGCATGATCGTAGATGAGAGAAGGAGTAAAGGTTTTTGTGAAAAACCTATTTCTTCATCTTCTCCATTGATTCTTCATCTTCTCCTCCAAGGATTTCATCCTCCTTCAACGTTTCCTTCAGCTCTCCAGGACAGAGGTAGGGTCTAGCAGCCTTTAATCTGTTCTAGCTATTCCCGGGTCAAAGGGGTTTGATCCGGTTAGGTTTTCTGATCTCTGCGTGGATCACCTTTAGAGATAGTCTCTTTTGGCTATTTAGGTTGATGTCTTCATACCGATACCTGGATCCTGGGATTCAGGAAAGTCCTGGGAAAAAAAAATTTTGTTTTCCGCTGCCGGTACATGTGATGTACCTCCCGGGATTTTCCTACAGTGGTATCAAAGCGTCTGGTATCCCGTATGAAGCTAAAACCTAAGCGAGATCAGAAACCCTAATGGAATTTTATGTTGATGCATGCTTGCTGTCCATTTTTCGAATTTATATTGTGATATGTTTTTCGAAATTTTTCTGCCCAGGATTGTTCATAACATGTTAGAGAATATGTCTATGAAATTTGAGAATTTATCGATTTGATTTGATATAGTTTTGCTAATTTAATTCCCTAAGTTACAGATGCTGTTTTGTGAAACGATTCTGGAACAGGCATGAGTGTAAAATCGAGAATAAATTCTAGAAAAATGTTTTTTCAGATTTTCCTTCACCTACATGTCTCTAAGATGTTGGTGAATGTCTGTGAGCGTGGACATTGGATTTCAAGGTTATTGGATATTTATTCACGAATTTATTCTATGCTGTTGGGAATTGCTGTGCTGATGAACACAGATTTTGAATCGGTTTTGTTATTTAGGTTGACTGAGTTTTTGATGGCCTAAAATCCTGAAAAAATTCATGTAGCATTTTCTGAACATGTACTAACCTATTCAATTTTCTCAGAATTTATTGAAATTGTTTCATTGATCATTTCAAGCAATGTACAGAACTGGACAGTTTTGTGAAAATTGTTGGGACTGTTTTGCTTGGCTTGATTGAGTGTGCTTTTTCAGTTCCAATGCCTTGAACCATTTTTAATGTGATTAAAAATGTGTTATCTTGATGTAATATGATTGCCAAACTGAATTGCTTGAAGTTGATTATCCTAGAATTTTCGGATGCCTAATTGATCACAATAGCGTCTCGTTAGCATGTTGCATTATCTTGTTTGTTTTGACCGTCATATTTTTTATGGCATGTGCTGAAGTAAATTTGATAATGTATGTGCTAGCTAGAGATGCTTAGGTTGATAATTAGGGTGTTCCTAAATTATATGGAAATTAATGAGTTTTGACTCATTTCAAGCTTTTCATATAGTTTGACTATTTAAGGCATTCATGAATCAATGAAGTGTTCATTAAGGCATCAATTCACAGATATTACCCTAGGTATGTAGGTGTTGTGAATTGGAATTGCATTAATTGAGGAATTAGCCGATTAGAGATTTTAGCAAAATTCCCTGAATAAGTCGACTTGTATATAGAATAAGTTTCACTTGTTCAAGATTCAAGATAAGTCGACTTGTCGCACTTGTAAGTCCACTTGTTCACGGGTAGATGACATAAGTCGACTTGTGTCATACAAGTCGACTTGTCGTGGGCAGAAGCATAAGTCCACTTGCATTTGATGAAAGTCCACTTGTGGCATGCATAGGTGGGATGATGGATGATTTTAGGTATACACCAATGTGATTGATGAAATGCCCTAAATCATATCATATAGTCATGGTGACTATAATCCTACGGCTTGGAGAAGAAGTAGATGAGACCCGAAATCCTCCTCGGTATATGAAAACTAACGCCTTCCATTAATATGGTAAGAACCAGAGTTCTTATAGGGTTGGGTTGTTGGGTAAACCCAAGCTCACTCTATACGGATATGTTCGAACCATGAAAATAAGATTTTTTGATTAATGGGTTGGTTTTCACTCGAAGCGTTGGTTTGTTGAGTAAACTCAAGGTCAACGTGGACAGAGGCGAAATTGGGTAGCATACATCGATGTACGCGCATCAAATAGTTGATACCCAATGTAAGTGCATACATCAACAAGTTGATAGCACTGATCGATAGTTGTGTCTAAGATGTAATTGGTATATCTGATACCTCCCGAGACATAAGGTGGCTTGTTGGGTAAACCCAAGGTCATTCTTAATGTCGGTTATCGATGATACAATTGGTATGACCGATACCTACCGATTGACCTAAGTTGTGGCTTGTTGGGTAAACCCAAGGTCACTCTTAGCAATGTCTGATATCGACCCACTCAGACATTATGTCACTTTGTTTCTCCGATTCAGAAAGAGGGTTATGGATTCTAGGAAACTAGTGGGAGCCATATGCATGTCATGCAAGTCCTTATGATCATGCAGGCATTTCTATCCTATCATTCTTTCTCTCTATCGCGCTAGGTTGATTGAAGAAGTCTTTCAGTGTGAATTTTCGCTCTCTATTCTGGACCAAATTTTCTTGATTGGCTAAAGTATCTGAGAATTGTTCTTAGATATGAGGAACTGGGATACGTCCTAGATGTTCCACTTCCAGTTGCACCTGCTGTCGATGCTTCTGATGAGGATCAGAAGGTATATTGTAAGCATCTAAAGAACAGTGATATGGATACTTGCTTTATGCTTGCCTCGATGTCACTAGAGCTGCAGGAGCAGCACGAGTCCATGGATGCTCACACTATAGTATTTCATCTTAAGGAGCTGTTTGATGAGTAAGCTCGGTCTGAAAGGTTCGAGACCTCAAGGCTTCTCTTCACCACAAAGATGGCTCCAGGGACATCTGCTGTCCGAGTTTCCTCAAGATGAATGGCTATATGGAGAGATTGGTCGTCGAGGATTTGTAATGGATTATGAGTTAAGTAGAGACTTAATTCTAGTTGGATTGTCGATGGTTATTCACGGTTTGGATAAACTATCGGATAAACCAAATATCCACAACAATTCTGAAATGATCAATCTACTCAAGACACCGAAAGGTGCTATCAAGAAGGATAGCAAGCAAGTTAATGGTGGATGCTTCTTCTTCTAGTTCAAAGAAGAAAAGGCCAAGAAACCAAAGGGAAGTGCCATCAAGGAAAACCAAAGATTCTTCCCAAAGGTTTTTGCTTTCATTGTGGCAAGTCTAGCCACCAGAGGCTTAAATAGTAAAATCTATCTCGAGTTCCTCAAGGTAAGAAGGCATCGATGCCTCTACTTCTTCAAATATGTTTGTCATCGAGGTTAATACTATTCCTGATCCAAACATATCGGTATTTGATCTGGATGTGGCTCATACATATGAAATGATATGCAGGCCTCGTGAGCGATGAGCAGACTCATAAAGGAGAACTAGACTTCGTGTAGGTAATGCAGCAAGAGTTGCTACATTCGCCGTAGACACTTATGTCTTGTTCCTCCCTAGTGGGCTTATATTCAAATTGGATGATTGACATTTTGTACCTGTTTTAACAAAGAACATATTGTATGTTTTATGTTTAAATAGAGCTGATTTCCATTGGACTTTTAGTAGCAATGGTTGTTCTATTAGTTCGAATGGAAGGCTCTATGCTACTGGTACATTATGCAATGGAATTGACATATGAGATATGTCATATCCAATTAAGAATGTCAATGACGCGAAAGACATAATCGAGATAATTTAAAATCAACTTACTTATGGCATTGTCGGCTTGGCCATATAAATGAGACACGCATCGCTAAGCTCCATAAGAGTGGATGTTTAGGGTCATTTGATTATGAATCATATGACACATGCGAATCTTGTTTATTAGGCAAGATGACTAAGTTATCCTTTAAAGGAAAGGGTGAACGAGTGAATGGAATATTAGACCTAATACATTGGATGTATGTGGTCCGATGTCCATCCATGCGTAAGTGGTTGTTTTACTTGAGATACTTTTATCGGTGATTATTCACGATATAGGTACCTGTATCTGATGAGATACAAATCTGAAGCGTTTGAAAAGTTCAAACAATTCAGAAATGAAGTAGAAAACTAACTTGGTAAAAGTATGAATACATTACGATCTGATCGTGGTGGAAAATGCTTAGACCAACAGTTTTGGATTATCTCAGAGATAATGGGATTTTATCTCAAGATACTCCACCTACACGCCGCAAAGACAATGGTGTGGTTGAAAGGAGAAATCGAACCTTGTTAGACTTGGTGCGATTGATGATAGGTTTTGCACGCTTGGGAATATGCGCCGAGACAAATTGCTTACTTGCTAAACAGAGTTCCATTAAAGACAGTTTGATGTTACTCCATATGAGATGTGGATTAACTGAAAGCCCTATCTTTCTCAACTGAAAGTTTGGGGTTGTCCTGCTTATGTGAAGCGGACACAGTCAGATTAGCTTGATGCAAAATCTGACAAGTGTTTGTTCGTGGAATATCAATTCTACCTTGCTTAGGAACAAAAGTTGTTTGTTTCCAAGCATGTTGTTTTCTTAAAGAAAGAGTTTCTTTTACAAGAGGACAGTGGGAGCAAAGTTGAACTTGAGAAGTTCAAGATGCTCGAACAAACATAGATCAATCGCTCAACTCAAACTGTCACTCATATAGATGAGGTAACAGTTCAACCTTCTCTTACACAAGAATTTTGTAGGTCATGTAGGATACGCTCTATTCCTGAGAGATATGGATTTCTCGTGGGGAACAGAATGGCGTATTGCTCATATGAGATGATGCGCCTACTACCTATGAACAAAGTTACGAAGGTTCGAGTCCGAAACATGGCTTTGTGCCATGAAATCAAATGGATTCCATGTATGAAAACCAAGTATGGACTTTGGTTGTTACACGAAGGATAAAACCCATAGGTGCAAAGGAGTTTTAGTAAGAAACCAACATGGATGGTAATTTGATTACCTATATAGCAATGCTTAAATCCATTAGGATACTCCTAGCCATTGCCACTCATTATGATTATGAGATATGGCAATGGATGTGAAGACGACTTTCCGAGAGGAAATCACCCGAGGATGTGTATGACACAACCAGAGGACTTCACTTCCATCGATGGCGAAAAGGTATGCAAGCTTCGTAAATCCATGTTTGGATTGAAGCAAGCATCCAGAGTTTGAATATCCGCTTGATGAGGTACTCAAAGAGTTTGATTTCTCACAAAATCCGGATGATCATTGTGTGTATAAGAAGGTTAATGGACTGCAATCGTATTCCTTTGTTGTCTGTAGATGACATATCGTAACTAGGAAACGATGTCTCTATGCAAAGAATCGCTAAAATTTGGTTGTCCAATCAATTTGCGATGAAAGACCTTGGTGAAGCAACTTATATCCTAGTGGATATAGATTTATAGAGATAAATCAAAAGGTTGCTTGGTCTTTCACAATCATCGTACATAGATGAGATGCTAAAGAGGTTTAGCATGGAACAATGTTATGTACGAGGCCCGATGTATCGTATGCTCTAAGTGTTACGAGCAGATACCAATCGGATCCTGGTGAGGGTCACTGGGTGGCTGTCAAGAATATCCTCAAGTACTTGCATAAGCACTAAGGATGTTTTCTTGATCTATGGAGATGAAAATCTCCAGTTGAGCGGCATTCAGATGCTAGTATTTAACTGATAAGGATGATTCTCAATCACAATCAGGTTATATACATTCACACCGAATAAGCGTGGCGGTCAATCGAAAGGTTCCAAACAAGAGGTGTAACACTTCTCTTCAGAAGACCCAACCCGATATCGCTGGTGATATCCGAGTTCGCGCCCCACGAGAGTGACGTATTACATCGTCGATTTAAAATTCAAGATACATTTTTTTTTTTCGAGCCATTAACTCCACGCTCACACGGCAAACACAAGAAGTAAATAAAACCGTGTTCAATATACACGCCAGCATTATTACACCATCCAAGAATAGTTACAATCAACAAGGCATAAAACATTAATACCACAAGCGGCTCAAGAAAATACAATGCCTTGATATACAAGTGGTTGCGGAATACGGTTTACTAAGACACTAATGCGCATATTTAACTGATCCCGACCTCTAACCTTTACTCGCCTACAGAGATATACTCCGTGTCAACCGGGTATTCTTCAGACCTGAAAAATAGATGCAAATTTTGGGTGAGTTTTATGAACTCGGTGAGAAACCATCATCGATGGTTCACTCAATTCATGCATGTTCAATCACTTGCCAAATATCACATACGAACACAGTTCACAAATGAAATCTCAAATAGTACATACCATTACATTTCACCAATGTAAGGCGACGCTTTCATACAATCCAAATTCAATCATACCATATATGCAATGCACATGAGACCCTTTTCATTTTCATTACGTTGTTGTGACTGCATATCTCGCCCCAAGAACGGGCACATTACGTTGAGCCGTGGCTCAAACATTGGGCTTGAAGCCTCGATACATCGAGCCCGAGGCTCAATACGCTGGACTGAGGTCCGTGCGCTGAAATGAAAGCTCTCACATACGTTAGGCGTGATATGCCCCGACACGGTGGTCGCTCCAAATACAATCGCTTTTATCTCGATCATGTCCTTATGCATGAATGCATATGTTCCAATTTTCATTTACATTATTTCTATCACTTACATTCAATGCCATTTCATTTCCTCGACCTTCGGGTCCAGATTTCAATCATATATTTTCCAATTTATTCGCCATACCATATCGCATTTACAAATACATCCCATGTATCGAGATGATAATTAACACTTCGATATCAATCTCTATTTCTGACCTTTGGTCCGAGATCTCCAATGTAAACATTCATAAACAAATACACACAAGTAGCACTTCGTTATCTCATTCCCAATATTTGAGACACCCATGGTCCGAAATCAATCAAAGTCAAAACACATATACCCATCCATTATCTCCACATGGCATAATCGCAAATATTAAACACATAAAAAATTGAGAAACCATCTAGGTTACTCACCTATTGCTTCCGAGCTAATGCCGAAAACCTCGTGACGTCGGTCAATCGACGCCCAATTGGACCTCTATATGAATCGTAAAAGTACGAGTCACTAAATATGAAATTTGTACTCATATTGATGAGATATGCATGTTCATGAATTCCGGTCCTAATTTAATATTTTTCCATAATAAAATTCTATCAAAATTAGAAATCCATAGCGCCGACGGCATAATTCGGACCTCTATAGGTCCCAAATTAAATAAAATAGTGTTTACATGTTCATCAATAGGGCTACGCCAAATTCCGCCTAAAATTCCTGCTTTCATAATATGAAATTAAATATTCAACAAACCGATGCCTCTTGAATCAAGTCAATCGGACGTCGGACGGAAAGAAATTGACAAATGAACAATCGTACCATTTAATACCAAATAAAATTCAAAATAAATAACAAGGAATAGCCAGCGCTTCGCCTCATGGGCGAGACGTCCGCGAGGCGATTTAGCCTCACTGCGTCATGAGGCGAGGCGCCCTCGCGACCTGCCTCCTTCAATCTCGCCCGAGGCTAAACATAGTCATGCTCGCCGAGACTAAAGTAATGATCCCGATAAGAGGCAGGTATCTCTTCTGCTTTCACGTAGTGATGAACTTTATTGGCTACTCAATTACCTTCAATACCTCAAACTGCACTCCAAGCACCACCCTATGAGTAACCTCCGAAGGCCACAAGGAATGGAGTCAAAGTGCAGTGATCAAGATTCAAGATATCCTCGAGTACCTCAAGTCTAAGAATACTTGCACCATTCTATGATGAGATTATCACCGACATTAAATCCACGTGATGATCTCATGGCAGTCATCCAATGAACTTACTACCACTAGTAAGCATCCATATGTCAACTCTAAATATCTCATATTTACAGCTTCGAGATCCACCGCTGATCCAATCAAGGAGTATGACATATGTTAGTGCGTCCGGATTAATGATGTCCGCCTCATTAATCCTATGAATAGGAAAATTTAGATCTCGACATAATTGCACATGATAGGAATCTCGTGGATTATGATCACATCATAATTTCCTTCATGCTATGTCATATATCATGGACTTCATTAATTTGATTAAAGATCAATATCAATTCATAAAGAACATCAAATAAATGAAACATGCCTTTCTTTATTTATTCATAAAGTCTGTACATGACTATGAACAAAAAGCGCTAAAGGGGATTGCCTTTAGGGCACTACTCTAACAAGAGCGTGGCGGGAAAACGTGAGATTCATACATTTAAAAGAAAAAGAAAAGCCCGCGGAAGGTTAATGGGCCTGCTGGAAAGTAAGCTTGAAACCCGCTTTCATGCATAATTTAAACAATCACATCCAAACATGCAATTTAACGATTTAGAAAAGGAGACCATCGGAAGTTCAATGGACCCATCGTGAAACTTTCATACTTTTAAACATATTCATAATTCATGCTCCAAAGAAGAGTTTCATAAAGCCTCATTTAATTATCTCAAATCAAATTACAACTTTGAGTTCAAGAGCCAAAAGTATAAAACACTCTTGAACCAATGATACTTGAAATGAAACTAAAGTCTTGGAACATAATCAAACATATGAAATGAAAACGGGAATGCTGCCGAAACTCGTGACTCACTCGATCTCCGCTCACACCAGTATGGGGAGATTGGAGGGTGAGCTATAAAACTCGTGGGAACATATTTATAATATCGTAATAAGCAAAAATATTCAAAACTATCTCATTGCCGTAATACTTGCTGAAATCATGATACTTGAGCATGTATGAGTCATTTCTTGAAAAATACTTGATTCTTGAACAAATCATGATGCATGTCACATAACAAAACATAGCACATAACATGATGGTTTGGGTGTCCCGGGTTCGTGACGTACTACACATGCCATCGAAATGTTGATGTGTAGATGTAGTTTCGTGAGGGGAATCCTTGTGAGAAACCCAAAGGCCACCACGGTCGGGCAAAGGGAGAAGCCTTTTCATGAGTCAATGTGCACTTGACTATCGTGAGGGACACCACAAACCCACATAAGCATGTTCTTATAAACTTGTTGCCAAAATGGCACTTGCTTGTAAACTTGCTTGTAATCTTGTTTGTCATGTATTTCGTAAAACTTGATTTCATGCACTTGTATTCGTAAAAGGAGAACACTCCTTTGTGAAAATCTTGATAATAATCCTGAATGCAAATCACAATGCAGAATATAATCATTCATGATAGTATGCAATGCGATCGTGGATGATGTAATGTATATGCATGAGATCTTGCTTGATTTGAACTAAACAATGAGTACTTAATTACTTTATTATAAACATGAACCCACCTGATTTCCTTGCTTGTTCTTGCCTAGGAATGAGTTTCCTCTAGAGCCTCTTGATCCTCTTGCCTCTCTTGATCTCCTAAAATAAGAACCAAAATCTTATTCATCTCATGTTGAAACCATAATTCCATTCTTAACTTCCATCTAAAATTCCATAATCTTAGAAACCAAATCCTAATTTCATCACTTCATAAGACTTGTAGATCTATCTCTCTAGTTCACAACGCCTCTAAAATCACCCCAAAAGGACTTCTGTCGCAAAAGATATGATGAAAACACTAAAAATCAACTTGCTGGAAAAATTTCTCGCCATGTGACGGCAAGCGCTGCATGACGAGTGGGTAAGACGCCGCGGCGTGCAGCCCTTAAAACGCATGCACGTCGCGGAGAGTTATTCTAAATTCGGACGCACGTCGTGACGTGCAGCCTTCTGCACATCGCGGGCGCGCCTCAAACTCGTCAGTGACGCTTGCTAAGCTTCGTCTCGTAACCGCCGCCATTTTTCAAACCTTAAATCCTTCCATTTTCAACTACAACACATCTAACTCATGAATCAAGTCATATTCTGTCATTCTAACCTCATTCTAACTCACAATCATCAACATAAACACAAAATCCAAGCAAATCTACCAAAGTTCACCATAAACCCTAACTTCACCGATTTTACCTCAATCCATGCAAATCTAGGGTTAGATTCAACCTAAACAAGAGTAGAAGAGTATAACTTACCTTAAGGATGCTTCGAATCTATCGGAAACGTCAAAACTTAGATTCCTCTTCTTCTCCCTCTTCTTTCTCCTCTCCCTACAACCTTCTCTTCTTCTTCTTTTCTCTTCTTTCTATTTAACTCCTTTAACCTACAAGAAAAAGCAATGACTAAAATGCCCTTCAAGTTAAGCCTAAAACCTCTTACCCTTGGGTGGCTTGTCCATTTTGCCCTCAACCATTTCTACTCTTTCATAAACACTTATTCCACACTAAACTCAATTAAATCCAAATTTTCCATGAATATTCTCAATAAAATCAAACTATACCATAAATCATAAATCAAATTAATTCATACTTTAAACTTCAAAAAAACAAAAATTTGGGGCCTAACAGATAGGAAGAACAAAAGAAAAGCATGCTTATTTGTGTGATCAGTAGGGAAACATTTCAAGTTAACTCTTAACCAAAAGAGTAAACTCTTTCTTATCGAGAAAAGTTATACAAGATGATCAATACTCCATCACCCTCGCTTCCTAAACCAATCCCAATCCTCATCTTTACTAATATGAACCGAATTAAATAGAAACCCATGATCAAGAATATACGGCATGATACAACCAAGAACGCACCAAAACCATCGACACAAAATCACATAATAGATATTGAATCCACGATCGAATCAGAACACCCCATCTCGTAAGACCAACCCGATATCGTTGGTGATATCCGAGTCCGTGCCCGCGAGAGTGGCGATTACATCATCGATTTAAAACTCAAGATACATTTTTTTTGAAGCCATTGATTCCACGCTAACATGGCAAACACAGTAAGTAATTAAAACCGTGTTCAATAAAAACCGGTTTCAGCTTATTACGGTCATCCAAGAATAATTACAATCAATTAATGCAAGAAACATTAATACCACAATGGCTCAAGAAAATATAAAGCCTTGTTATGCGTTGATTGCGAATACAATTTACTAAGACACTAATGCATACCTAACGATCCCGATCTCTAACCTTTACTCATCTACATGAGACATACTCCGTGTCAACAGGGGCATTCTTCAGACCTGAAAAATAGATGCAAATTTTGGGTGAGTTTTATGAACTCGGTGAGAAACCATCATCGATGGTTCACTAAATCATGCATTACGCACATGGCGCATAAAGATAGTACAAGAATAATCAATTACCAAGAAGGCCAAGAATAATTTACGATAATATGAAACCATTCACAATAATTCATACCATTATGAAAGCAAGATATGTCACGTATCGCTCATTTGTGCAAATGCAATGCATATGTGACTCTTTCCGATTATTCAAGATTGTGCCCAAGTGCTCACCGTTGTTCGGTGGGGACGCGTCGTGATTTCTCCCTCGGCTCGAGGTCTTGGCCAAGACTGATGAGAGCTCAAGCTCTTTTCAAGAAAAATAGCAACTTGGGCACGCCCATTATCCGATCATGCATTTATGCATGCAATGCGTTGTTCAAGAATTTACAATATTTGGCTATAAAGCCCAAAGGTAGCAAGATTCAGTAATATGGCTATAAAGCCCAAAGATATCAAGATCGTTGTCATGTATCGGTCCCATTCAAGACAAGAAAATCATACATTACAATCCCATACATGCCAAGAGTCATACAAAGGATCATTCAATTCATCTTTGCACGTAATTCACGTTGAGCATGTAAAACAACCAGAAATTTGAGAAACCAACTAGGTTACTCACCTATTACTTCCGAGCTAATGCCGGGAAGTCTCTGTGACGTCGGTCAATCGACGCTCCAATTGGGCCTCTATATGAATCAAAAAAAGCACGAGTCACTAAATATGAAATTTGTGCTCATGTTGATGAGATATGCATGTTCATGAATTTCCCAGCCCTAACCCTTTTTTTTTCCATTATAAAATTCTATCAAAAATTAAAAATCCATTGGCGCTGACGGTGCGCAGTTCGGACCTCTATAGGTCCTCAATTAATAAAACAAAGGATTCACATGTTCCAATAATAGGCTACGTCAAATTCCGCCTAAAAAATTCCCATTTTCTCTTAAAATGAAATTAAACATTCAACGAATCCGATGCCTCAAGAATCAGGTCAATCGGACGTCGGACGTAAAAGTTATTCATCAAAGAAACCAGAAATCCAAAATTAAAACAAAAATCACATAAATATATGTTTTTCCCTTTCCTTCTTTTTTCCAAACCGAACTTCAATCATTCATAACTCTTCCCACACAATTCAGAAAATTACAAACCATATGTCGTTGGAAAGATTAAGAAAAACTCTACAAGTTTCATGTAGAACACAAAAATCAATCTCACCCCTAAGGGTGACAAAAATCCAGTCAAAGCCACTGCCTACTCAAAACCTCTCAACACAGTGCAGTACTTTTCAAATTCAGTAACCTTCATTCTCTTCAGTCAAAAATTACACAATAAATATGTTCAGAAATATCACAATGTTGTCTACAACTTTCATGAACAGTCCAAATTCAAATTCAATGGCTAACTAGGTCAAACAACTCAGTGAAGGCTGCTGCCCTGAAAGTACTCAAATTGGACAGTTATTTTCAAGCAGTATAACTCCTTGTACAATTGTCTAAAAATTGCATACTTTATACCCATAAAAGATAAAACACAGTACTACACTTCTAATGAAGGGCTCAGAATCAAATTCCATCATTAACTAATTCAAAACAGTCCTGAAAGTTACTGCCCTGTTCAGTAGTCCATGACCTAACTTCAGTCCAATCTTTGAAAATCATAAGTCCCAATTCTGTTATCTAAAATAGCATGCTATATACCATTTTCAAGATAATCACTTCTTATACACTTTTCAGAAGATCACTCAAACCAATTCAAGTCACGTAAATTGGTAAAATTACATCTAATCAGGATGTTCACAAAACCTACACTGATGGCTAGGTTACACCAATTGCTCAAAATCAGTCAATATTTCACAATGCATATCTCCCAATATACAGATCAAAAAATTACAATATCAGTGGAAATGGAAAGCTAACAATGTAGGCTTCAAACCTCATGAAGACCATTTTCACTAATTCCATCTCAATTAATTCATAAAAATCAACAAAACTCAGATGTCATGGTTGCGGTTACTGTTCACAGGCAATGGAACAGTAACTTTCCATGCAAAAATTCACCCTTCTATCATTGAAATTCAACAACATCTATTTCAAACTAAATTGAAGCCAACATTCCAAAGTTTCATTGGCCACAAACCTTGCCTCATTTGCATAACCACACAATGAGTTATGGTCAAATCAGTGCAATAGGTCAAATATCAATTTCCAGCTTAACTTCTCTATTCACTTCCTTTCATTCCAACACCCTTCCTACATCCATAAGCATCTCAATTGGACACAAAATCAGTCCCTATATCATGTCTACATTCACTAGGCATTCCTACCAAAAATTGGCAGCACTAACCTCTTGCCTTTCCATGTAAAATTAATCATCAATATAAATTCAAAATCAAGCTAAAACCAAACTCAACCATTATCATTCATTTTCCTAACAAACCTTACATTTATACCCATTAATTTATACTATAATTCTCATTAAGGTAAAGCATCAATAAGCTTAATAACAACACCACAATTCCCATTAGATGCTTCTAACTACCATGATTCATAAACTACATAATCAAAACATAATGAAACACTTACCAATTCAAGCTTCCACTCTTTCCCACTCTCCAATCACTTCACTTTCTTACTTCACTTCTAAAGCCTATTCATGGCTATCACCTTCTTAAGTTCATATGCAAGTAAAGAGGCTTCTTAAGATTGGAGGAAATAAGGACACTTTGAAGAGAGAACCAAAAATTCAATGGAGAAGAAAAGAATGGGGAGTTTCGGGTGATGAGGGAATAAGCAAGTAGAATGGAGTTTTTTGTTCCTCTTTCACATGTAGTCACCGTAAATGGGGATAGGAACAAATAATGGAGGCATTAAATGAAGGAAAATGGGTGGCAAACAAAGATTGGCTTGACTTTTCTTTAAAAAAACTTTAATATACTTTAATTACTTATCTACCCAATTTCGGTTCCATGAAACAATAAGAGATAAAAATCCTTCTTTTCAACTTGAAGTCACCGAAATTTAAGGATATGAAAGCATTAAATAAGAACCCACTTGGCATTTTTTTTTCTCCGGTCTGAAATTTTCGAATTTCCCCGAATTATTTTTCTGAGAATTAATGAAATTCCCTAAAATTATAAAACAGGTAACAGTGCACTCCAAATAATTTTTCAATCACGAAAATCACCTTTTCTACCCCAAAACACGCTTAGGCGATGCCATCGCGATTTTGCGGTCCGAAATTTTCTCCGAAAATTCCAGAAAAATTCTGAAAATCCCTTAAAATCTAAAACGCCATATAAGACTCGTAATAATTTTTCAAACCCATTTACCACGTTAATCCTAATAAAATTGCTTTAGGCCCATTACGGAATTATCATGAATGCATATACCGAAATTCCATGTACACAATTGATACGTGTATCAATCCTATTATGCATGAAAAAGACTAATTATTCCTATCAATCTCATCCTACGACAAATTTCCTATTTTACCCTTCCGGGAGGGGTGGATGTTACAATTCTCCCCTCCTTATAAGAATTTCGTCCTCGAAATTCTCAGTCAACGGTTCACTATGACCGTTATCACATGATTCCACATATTCCATATACTTTTCCACTTAATGATTCACTTTTTGAGTGATCACAGTAACCACTTTCAATCCGTGGTCCAGTTACTAATTTAGCTAATTCATTATCACTAGTACAATAGACGGATTCGACAAGACTATTAGTTGGCGATCTCATTTTCTTAGCTATCTCACTTGCCATTTCTAGAATAGTCACTACCTTTGGTTCCGATATATAACTCAGTTCAGTATTTTCGAATCTATTCACTGATCACATTTTATTCTTCTAATACTTTTTTTTCCCCAATGCCATATAATCCAATTTATGTTCCATTGAGTACGTCTCCATTTCTTTGGTACCTCCCTTAATCACGTCAGGGATGATTTACATTCCCTTGGTACCAATACAGTGACATTTAACTCCACTTCACTATAATCAGTAACAATGTACCTAATGCAGTCATTTATTATATGCCATTCACTTTATATTTAAATTCGATTCTCGAAAGACAATTCACTATTCTATAGTGTTCACACACTTTATCCGGATATACGGTTTACTCTGTCTCATTTGTCCGATCCGGTTCCACTTTAGCTAACCATGCGTCTTTCTCACCACTTTCCTTTTCTCACACATTTTAGTCTCAAATCCATTATGGTCTTTAACTCCCAAGAGGCATTGTGCAAAGGTAACAAGATAGTCCTCCAAAGGAATCAAAACTCTATAACACGCACCATAATCAAACCTTTTTCCTTTTGAACTTCATTCTATACCCACAATTCTTCAATTTCACTTTTCGTGATATAATTACTAGAATGTCTAACTTCGATTGCTCACTTTCTTGTTCTAACTCTTTTTATTCTGCACACATACTTCTTCTTCGATTTTTTTTTACTATTGTTTTTCCAATTCCATTTGTATATTCAAACTCATCATAAGACTTCCCCTTTACTTTCTCGCACTCTTAACCTTTCTTATCACTATTTTACAACTTCAATTTTTCGAAACACTTCACAATTACCCATAATCTGCTTGACACTCATTGAAAATCCCAATATCTCGTAATTGATCCGCTCACTAGTTGAGTTTAGTAGCGTAATTATCCGTTCATTTCAACATTGTCATATTTATACTTGTCTCTTTCCTCAAATTAACCCAGTGTATCCTCTACAGTCTCCAAGGCTTTCAATAATGAGAATGGCACTAATACCATTTATCACAGTCAGTTCAATTTATTTCATACTTGTTCAACATATTGTCGCAGTTCAATACTCACTGCCCACTTTTCCCAGTGTATGTATATCATCAGTATCAGATTCCTCAATTAATCCTATCGTTCTTTTCACTTTTCACTGTTCAACACTTCTAAACACATTCTGTCTCTAATCACAGTTACTACCATTGTTTACCTCGCATAATTCCCTATTAGGGTCTTATTGACGTTACCGTACATCTTTTACCCTTTTCATTGAGTCTACAAAGAGTGTATCTACAATTTCTTTATGAAGGTGTCACTACATCACCTCATTGTCGGGCTTCCTTTTGACCCTCTTGTCTCTATTCGCCACTCTTTTCATTTCTCTTCTCATTTGTTTTCATATCATTCCTATCAACATATGTTAATACCTTGTCATCTATATTTAAACCTCCAAAATTTTCCATTTTATTTTAGTATTTCACTTCTCAGTTCGGGACTCTTTTATTCTTCTTTTCAAATCTAGATTCCTCAACTATTTTACATCATAAATGGAGATCGATTCACTTCACGTTGCAATAGGATTACCTCCAATTAAAATTTCACTTATGTTGGATACTTTACATTTCTGTACATACTGTGCAGATAACCTCAACAATATGAACTATGTCCCAATTTCACCTTTAATTTTGTCCATACTTCTATCCATTTGACTGTTCGTCTTGTTACCAGCTTTATACGGTTCACGAAAGTCTCATCAACTAATTATTCCTAATTGTGCTTCAATCCTTCTTCACTATACGTACAATCTCAATCAAGACACTCTTATGTCATCATTTAATAGATCAGAACATTCCTTTCGCGAAGGTTCCTTGTGACAATCACTTAAACACTTTCTTTACCACTTATTCAGTAATCTATACCAGAATCACTTTTCAATTCCTCTCATACAGGTACACTCAGTCCACCTTTTTCTTACTTTAACCTCTTAAGAACTTCACACTTATAATCACTCTAAACATTTACCGCTCATTTCCTCTATGATTTCCATATATCATCACATACATTTCATTAGTCACAATCAACATTATCGTCCAATAGATATCCCTAATCGTAAATCGATTTAAATGCAATAACTTTTTCATACACCACTATTGTGGTTTCATTTATTTCAAGATCTTTATTTCATTCTCACCATATCATTAAACCGTATGTCTCATTCCCTATCCGTATGCGTAACTTGACCTTATAAGGTCATATCAATTTGGCTTATCACCTTATGATCATATTTTTTCATTCATTTTCGCTACTTATCTTCTATTTTCCTCAAAGCGCCTATGATCAGTGTTCACGGTCCCTAATACCGATAAAGTCGTTGATACTACTCCATTTTATCTCTATCTATATACCTATCCATTTACCATTTTGTGCCCATATCCACATATTCAACAAATCCGAATTTCCGATACACAATCAAGAGAAAATTGTTAGTCTGTCTTTTTCCTTACCATCTTGTGATACTTGTTTCCAAACTCTTAGCACAATATTCATATAACTATTCCAGCCTCACGCTTATCGCTCAAGATTTCATTTCAGTTTATTTGTACACTTTTACCTTCTATTTTTTCTTACTCGACTAGGCACTAGGTCCTTTGCTCTTCGGTTCTTAGTAGACCTAAGACGGTACAATATTGATCCTATCACAATCCCGCTTATCCTCATCTACCTCCGATATTCATCGATATTGAAGACAAATGCAGTGCATCCCTATATGCCTGATCGGGTCATCTACCCTTTACTCAATTCCAATGTTTCCTATGTCCTCACATATACAGTCAGAACGCTAATTACTTAATCATCCCGGACTTTTAATCTCACTTAAGGCTACTATCACCAATATGCTTCTCCTATCTCCAGTGGACCTTTCCAAATTCTAGACATATTCATTTTTCTGTCACCATAATATTGCCATTTTAATCCGGGAATTCATTAATATCACTTCTTTCCTTAATCAGTCTAGGCCAACACAGTCATTCTAACCATAGTACAATATCGATCTCCTTATCCATTTTTCCTTTTTCCTTCCCTACTTGCTTATACATTACCAGGGGTTCACCCTCTAACACAGTCTCACTTTTTCTCTCACTTAATCACTTAACACGTACGCACACGTAGAATTTCTAGCCGTGCGACTCAAACTAGGGATCAGTTGCCACGGTCTGCAATGACACGACTCAAATGCATGCACCCTATGTTTCAGACTGTACCCAGATACCTTACGTACTACTGGGCTCTGATACCACCTAAATGTAACACCCCACTCCCGTAAGACCCGAACCCGATATCGTTGGTGATATCCGAGTCCGTGCCCCGCGAGAGTGGCGTACTACATCATCGATTTAAAACTCAAGATACATTTTTTTGAAGCCATTGATTCCACGTTAACATGGCAAACACAAGTAAGTAATTAAAATCCGTGTTCAATAAAAACCAGTTCGATTATTACGGTCATCCAAGAATAATTACAATCACCAATGCAAGAAACATTAATACCACAATGGCTCAAGAAAATATAAAGCCTTGTTATGCAGTTGATTGCGAATACAATTTACTAAGACACTAATGCGGATAACTAAGCGATCCCGATCTCTAACCTTTACTCATCTACATGAGACATACTCCGTGTCAACCGGGTATTCTTCAGACCTGAAAAATAGATGCAAATTTTGGGTGAGTTTTATGAACTCAAATGAGAAACCATCATCGATGGTTCACTCAAATCATGCATTACGCACATGGCGTGCAAGATAAGACAAGAATAATCAATTACCAAGATGGCGCCAAGAATAATTTACGTAATATGAAACCATTCACAATAATTCATACCATTATGAAAGCAAGATATGTCACGTATCATATGTGCAAATGCAATGCATATGTGACTCTTTCCGCTTATTCAAGATTGTGCCCAAGTGCTCATCGGTGTTCGCTGGGACGCGTCTGTGATTTTCTCCTCGGGCTCGAGGTCCGGTCAAGACAAAGGTGAGAGCTCAAGCTCTTTTCAGTAAAAATAGCAACTTAGGGCACGTCCATTATCTGATCATGCATTTATGCATGCAATGCAGTGTTCAATAATTTACAATATTTGGCTATAAAGCCCAAGTGTAGCAGTATTCAGTAATATGGCTATAAAGCCCAGTATATCAGTATCAGTGTCATGTATCAGTCCCATTCAGTACAGTAAAATCATACATTACAATCCCATACATGCCAGAAGTCATACAGTGATCATTCAATTCATCTTTACACGTAATTCACGTTGAGCATGTAAAACAACCAGAAATTTGAGAAACCAACTAGGTTACTCACCTATTACTTCCAAGCTAATGCCGGGAAGTCTCTGTGACGTCGGTCAATCGACGCTCCAATTGGGCCTCTATATGAATCAAAAAAAGCACGAGTCACTAAATATGAAATTTGTGCTCATGTTGATGAGATATGCATGTTCATGAATTTCCCAGCCCTAACCCCTTTTTTTTCCATTATAAAAATTCTATCAAAAATTAGAAATCCATTGGCGCTGACGGGGCGCAGTTCGGACCTCTATAGGTCCTCAATTAATAAAACAGTGATTCACATGTTCCGTCAATAGGGGCTACGTCAAATTCTCGTCTAAAAAAAAATTCCCATTTTCTCTTAAAATGAAATTAAACATTCAACAAATCCGATGCCTCAAGAATCAGGTCAATCGGACGTCGGACGTAAAAGTTATTCATCAAAGAAACCAGAAATCCAAAATTAAAACAAAAATCACATAAATATATGTTTTTCCCTTTCCTTCTTTTTTCCAAACCGAACTTCAATCATTCATAACTCTTCCCACACAATTCATAAAATTACAAACCATATGTCGTTGGAAAGATTAAGAAAAACTCTACAAGTTTCATGTAGAACACAAAAATCAATCTCACCCCTAAGGGTGACAAAAATCCAGTCAAAGCCACTGCCTACTCAAAACCTCTCAACACAGTGCAGTACTTTTCAAATTCAGTAACCTTCATTCTCTTCAGTCAAAAATTACACAATAAATATGTTCAGAAATATCACAATGTTGTCTACAACTTTCATGAACAGTCAAAATTCAAATTCAATGGTTAACTAGGTCAAACAACTCAGTGAAGGCTGCTGCCCCTGAAAGTACTCAAATTGGACAGTTATTTTTCAAGCAGTATAACTCCTTGTACAATTGTCGAAAAATTGCATACTTTATACCCATAAAAAGATAAAACACAGTACTACACTTCTAATGAAGGGCTCAGAATCAAATTCCATCATTAACCAATTCAAAACAGTCCTGAAAGTTACTGCCCTGTTCAGTAGTCCATGACCTAACTTCAGTCCAATCTTTGAAAAATCATAAGTCCCAATTCTGTTATCTAAAATAGCATGCTATATACCATTTTCAAGATAATCACTTCTTATACACTTTTCAGAAGATCACTCAAACCAATTCAAGTCACGTAAATTGGTAAAATTACATCTAATCAGGATGTTCACAAAACCTACACTGATGGCTAGGTTACACCAATTGCTCAAAATCAGTCAATATTTCACAATGCATATCTCCCAATATACAGATCAAAAAATTACAATATCAGTGGCAATGGAAAGCTAACAATGTAGGCTTCAAACCTCATGAAGACCATTTTCACTAATTCCATCTCAATTAATTCATAAAAATCAACAAAACTCAGATGTCATGGTTGCGGTTACTGTTCACAGGCAATGGAACAGTAACTTTCCATGCAAAAATTCACCCTTCTATCATTGAAATTCAACAACACCTATTTCAAACTAAATTGAAGCCAACATTCCAAAGTTTCAGTGCCCACAAACCTTGCCTCATTTTCATAACCACACAATGAGTTATGGTCAAATCAGTGCAATAGGTCAAATATCAATTTCCAGCTTAACTTCTCTATTCACTTCCTTTCATTCCAACACCCTTCCTACATCCATAAGCATCTCAATTGGACACAAAATCAGTCCCTATATCATGTCTACATTCACTAGGCATTCCTACCAAAAATTGGCAGCACTAACCTCTTGCCTTTCCATGTAAAATTAATCATCAATATAAATTCAAAATCAAGCTAAAACCAAACTCAACCATTATCATTCATTTTCCTAACAAACCTTACATTTATACCCATTAATTTATACTATAATTCTCATTAAGGTAAAGCATCAATAAGCTTAATAACAACACCACAATTCCCATTAGATGCTTCTAACTACCATGATTCATAAACTACATAATCAAAACATAATGAAACACTTACCAATTCAAGCTTCCACTCTTTCCCACTCTCCAATCACTTCACTTTCTTACTTCACTTCTAAAGCCTATTCATGGCTATCACCTTCTTAAGTTCATATGCAAGTAAAGAGGCTTCTTAAGATTGGAGGAAATAAGGACACTTTGAAGAGAGAACCAAAATTCAATGAAGAAGAAAAGAATGGGAGTTTGGGTGATGAGGAATAAGCAAGTAGAATGGAGTTTTTGTTCCTCTTTCACATGTAGTCACCGTAAATGGGGATAGGAACAAATAATGGAGGCATTAAATGAAGGAAAATGGGTGGCAAACAAAGATTGGCTTGATTTTTCTTTAAGAAAACTTTAATATACTTTAATTACTTATCTACCCAATTTCGGTTCCATGAAACAATAAGAGATAAAAATCCTTCTTTTCAACTTGAAGTCACCGAAATTTAAGGATATGAAAGCATTAAATAAGAACCCACTTGGCATTTTTTTTTCCGTGCTGAAATTTCCGAAATTTCCCAATTTTTTTCGAGAATTAATGAAATTCCCTAAAATTATAAAACAGGTAACAGTGCACTCCAAATAATTTTTCAATCACGAAAATCACCTTTTCTACCCCAAAATACGTTTAGGCCATTCGCAATTTTGCGGTCAGAATTTTCTCCGAAAATTCCAGAAAATTCTGAAAATCCCTTAAAATCTAAAACGCCATAGCAAGACTCGTAATAATTTTTCAAACCCATTTACCACGTTAATCCTAATAAAATTGCTTTAGGCCCAATTACCGGGAATTATCATGAATGCATATACCGAAATTCCATGTACACAATTGATACTGTGTATCAATCCTATTATGCATGAACAGTACTAATTATTCCCTATCAATCTCATCCTACGACAAATTTCCTATTTTACCCTTCCAGGAGGGGGTAGGATGTTACATGAACAATCCCATGAAAGAAATCATAAAGGTAAATCTTTGAATTTTTTTATATATATAATAATAAATTAGAAAACAAATGAGAAAAATATATATATATATATATATATTCACACATACAGGGAGAATATTTATATAAGTTGAAAGACACTGAAAAAGAAAAGAATCCTTAATTTTATGCATATTACATTCTTAGTTTGAGCGCTACTTATATGCTAACAAGCTGTTCATTGACAGCTATTATTTAACTACAAGATCTGTTAACAGATAATACTACTAGCAGGCTATTGCAGGCTATTTGCTTTCATATACCCATTGACAATGTTCCATACTGTCGCAACTTAAGCTAAATTCAACTCTAAAACTTGAAAAACAGAGACAGAAGAGATGGCAAACTCACACAATGCAGTACAAAACAATATCACCAGTTGAAAATGAGATGAAAAACTCACAACTTTTGCCATTTAAAACCATTTTCATTACATTTTATCAATAGAGTCGACACAAAAGAAGGAGCTTGAATCAAGAAGGGAACTGTAGGAAGACTAAAATTGACAATGATTTCCCTTTATATTTAACCGGGCCCAAATTAAAGACTATGAAAGATTATGCTAAAGTCACTAATATTTATAGAAGATGATAGAAAAAAATAAACCCATAAAATTAAAATCCCGAATCACCTTCAGTGGCGGTTTCTTCAGCCTCGCTAACGATGCGTCCAGGACAAGAATAAATGATGGCCACCAAGTGAGACCAGGAAGAAGAGGATGAAAGGAAGCGAAGCTTAAGGCCTCCGGACTGCAGCAAGCGGAGAAATCTATGGGTACCTTCAGTCCCAAATTAGACACCAACTTCAACCTTTAGCAAATCAAACACGAAGAAATAACAACAGTGGGTGTCGGAATGTGTACCTTAGGATTCATCACGCGTGGAGGAGCAACGGCAGCGACATTGAGACGAGATTTGAAGCCATCTGCTTTCGTTGAGAGAGCACAGAGACTGGTCCGTGAGCGTGGGAGGGAAAATATTCTCAAAACCAATTTACCTAATGCATGTTATTCATATTAGTTAAACAACCGAGTTCTGATTTCTTTACTAACTCTTCCCCGACGTTTAGTTCACAATAAAGTCGTAATATGTATTTGCCCACGTTTTAATTGTAGAACGTCTCAATTGGTACATCCTTTCCGCGTCGTTTAAATACAACGTCACAGAAACCTTAGCCTTTTACTGACGTTTCAAAAACGTCGCCATAAGGTTATACAATCTGCGACGTCTCTCAATTCAGACGTCGCAAATTATCTTCTTTTTTTGTAGTGTCATTTGTAACGACTAATGATTCGTAATCATTAGGGATAACATGACCTAGGTTAAATGACCCGAGCTTATGTGGTTGTTGCCTTGATTAATCGGTTTTCCTTATTCGTAATGCTACTGCCTAATTAAATCTAGAGATTGTATCCTAGGTTGTTAGGTGGTTAGGTTTAATCAACGATCGTATCTTGATTAAACAAAACCTAAGGAAAAACTCGGGTTAATTTTTAATCCACGATTAATAATTTCTAGGAGAGGTTAAAGAACAAAAAATTAATAAAATTTGCTTAATCAGGGTGTAGGCTGAGATTAAACTGAAGAACCTGATCCCTACTGATTTCCCCACATTTTTCATTTTATTGCATGTTTTCTTTAATTCGTTTTTATTAAATAGTTTTATTTTATTTTATTTTCGTTAAAAATCGAAATCCCCCCTTTTTCATAAACATTGATTAATTTCATTTCTTAAACTTTACACACACTCTCTATGGGATCAACCTAGACTCGCCACTGCTACAGTAGTAGTCTAGTTAATTAATTTTGACTAGCGTTAGGACGCGCGGTCAAATTTTGGCGCCGTTGCTGGGGAGTGTGGTGTTTTAGTTTTTGTTCGTGATTTAATTGGTGTTTTGTATATATTTGTTCATGATTGATTTCTTTTCTGTTATTTTGTGATCTTTTCAGTTTTTTTTTGTTTAAAAAAAATTGTTATGGACGGAAGTAATTTCTTTTATAATTCATATTCTCATTCCTATAACAATGTTTGGACTGATTAACCTAACTTTTGTTATGGATGGGATAATCAGCATAATTACTTCCATGATAGTTTGCAGGACACACAACAATTCTCGTACAGACCATAAGCTTACTATCACAACTCCGGTCCATCTCTGGAAGAGTAGATGTTGCCATTGCAGGATAATACTTTACACTTTCAGAAGAATGGAGGGCAATTTTCAGAAAACACTTGGTTCCAAAATCCGGAGAGCCAATTTGATTCAGGTGCATCTTTAGAAGAAATTCTTATCAAACTTATTGCTTCCAACTTGCAATTGCACCAAGATTTTTAGGAAATCATAGCAAGTCAACAGGAAATGACAGCAAGCCAACAGAGGATGAAAAACCTAATGGGTCAGATGGTGGTGAGCCTTGATCACCTATAATCGCAACGAGAAGAGGCGTCGCCGTATCAACCCGAGGAGTATCCAATCGAAATCTGTGTGAAAATTTTGCAAAGTGATGAGGAGCTTGAGAATTTTGAGGTCAACCCTCAACGAGTTATTTGTGTCGAAGAAGTGGAGAAGGAGCTCGAAGTCGCAAAGGACAAATCTTTTAGCTCGGAGGTAAGTGTTGAGTCCATAATTATTTTTTAGACTAACTCTTTACCTTTACATTACAGATTGGAGAAGTTAAATGATGAAGAAAAAGATGAAGAGACGTTCGAAATATTTCTGAAGTGTATGGACTCAGTTGGGATTAAGAGTCTGAGGATAGGACAGATGTTGAATGAGGATAACCAACTAAGATCCTATCCGGAATTACCTCACGTGGAGGAGCCACATGTGACACCAGAAGATCACAATTTTGTCACGTGAGTAGAAGAAAGGAGTCGAGACAGCGACCCTAAACAAAGGCGCTTCTTGGGAGGCAACCCAAAGGAAGTAAATTTCTTTTCCTTTACATTCTCGCATTACTTTTTATTTGCATGTGTGTTTTTGAATTTGTTTTTGTTACTTGTTTTTCAATTTTCAATAAAAATGAGAGAAAGAATAAAACAAATGAAACAAACATTTTCTCATTTTCTATTGCTTCTGGGATTATATAATCATGATTGGAGTGTGGATTGACTGGATAATTTCATAGCAACTTTAGCATGTACTTTTACTCTTGTGATTGGTCGATATGCATTATCTTTGAAAGAGTAGTGACTAATGGTAGACAAAGCCGGTGATAATTTGAGCCTTATTTGACTGACACATCTATATCAGTCTCATTGCTTTTTGATAATGTGTGACCTTCATGACATGTACGTCCCGATTTTGGGTTGAATTTCTATTCAAGACCACATTTTATCACATGCATTAACATGGATATGATTAGGCATTTTTTTTTCATAAGTTACATTGGCCAAATGACCTACCCTAATGACATGATTTTTCCCTTGATAAACCCCTTTGAGCTTTAATCTTTCTTTTTATATAAACTACATTTTATGCTTTTAAACTTAACCAAATGTCCTACCTAAGTCATAAAGCTAGTGGAACATTTGTGATTGTTGAGGTTGTGGATAAACAAAATTCTTAGTGTGGGGGTGTATATATGTGAGGGTTGGTTATAATCTTGGGATGTTATTTTATGTCTTATCATTGAGATTCCCATGTTGATGTAGTTTATTTTATTTTATTTTTTTTAATGAATGAAAAAAAGAGAAAAAAAAAAGAAAGAGAAAGAAAAGAAATTGAAAAAAAAAGGAAAAGGAAAAAAAGAAGAAAAAAAATATTGAAAATAATTATCAAGGAAGAATTGCACATGTGTTTAAAAGTTGTTTATGGTTCATGCATCTTCCTAGAGTTGTAATGATTGCGTTATTTGAGAATGTTGAATATGAGGTTGAGGTTTCTTTGAAAGGTTCACTCTTGTTATTTCATTGAGATAAATTGTATGAGTGATTCCTTTGGATTGATGTATGCTTCATGTGGTTTGTGTGTGAGAGTTGAATGAGGTTGTGAAATGTAATTGTTGCATTCGTCATAACTGTCGGCACCCAGTTTTTGATTGAGTATTATTTTTGTTTCACTAGCTTTGATGACTTTCATACTACTTGACCTAAATTTACCTCACCTTACCCTTGCCCACATTACAACCTTGAAAAGTCCTTTGATTCATGATTTTGCATGTGAACATTAGTGGTGGAGAAATGAAATGATATGAAAAGTTGTGGATTGTCATGCTCATGAATGGTATTGAGTGTACCCATTGCTATATTTTAATCAAACACATTTTCCAATCTACTATTAGATTGCTCAGTTTTTGAAGATATTGAATGTTGATTGATCATGAGTAAAAGCTTAGAATGTTGATTTCTTGCTATGATGTTTGACAGTTATTCATCTTTGCTTATGATTATATTATCTTGGAAAATATGGGAATTGAGTAAATGTTACGGATCTTTGAGCTTCATTTGGATGTTTTGCCCGAGGACGGTCAAAAACCAAGTGTGGGGGTATTTGATAAGATTGAAGTATCTTATATTTTCTTATGCATTTGCATGTGATTTCAATCCTATTTTTATGATAAAATGCTCAATTTGTGTTCAATTTATGTTGACTGCTAGGTTGAATTTGTTGATATATTTTGGAGATCAAAAAGACAAAATTTTCTAAAACAAAATTGGAGTATAATTGTTCACTAAGTTAATTGCTAAAAAAAAAAGAAAGATTTGAGCTCTTTGCGTTGCGTTTTCACGAAGAAGCTAGTAGCGTACAGACGTTGCGTTAGATGCGTTACCGCAAGAATGCAACTTAACGCCACTTATATTGTGTAACGCAAAGATACGCAGCGTTTAAGGAGAAATGTCGTCAAGACACAAAGACAAGGAGAGGTTTTTAACAAGAGGTTTTTAATTGTCTTGTCACAGAAAACAGGGGAGAGAACACAAGTGTGGGCGGCGCTGGAGGCTGCTGGGCTTGCGTGAGGAGATTCTAGAAGCAGCCAAGTGAAACGCTGGAGCAACGAAGGATTTAAGATGGGACGAAAGTTAATTCGTCCCATCAAGCTATAGTAAAACACAGTGTTAGCACAGTCAAGGCGCGACAGTAGACAGTGAGAAGAGGTAAAAATAAAATGAGTTTTTGGTTAGGGATGAAGACGAGGGGTGAAACAATTATTCAGAAAATATCTATGAAGAGCTAAATGTCCCGATACCGGTTCGGAGGTGATATCGACGCCGATGACCCGGTTAAGTATTATTTCAATTATTTTGTTGTTTCTTTCTCTCATTAGAAATTGCTTGTGTTGTCTGATTTTAACTGATTTGGGTATTGTGTATGAATAATCAGATTTTCGCTATTATTCGATTATTTATGTATGAACCCATTGGGTATTGTGATTTGATAATTTTAATGCGTTCATTGAATTGCTAATTGCGAACCCATTGCTATAATTTCAATTTAATCCGTAATTGTTATGTTGGAATTCATTTGTAGCGACTAATGATTCGTAATCATTAGGGATAACATGACCTAGGTTAAATGACCCGAGCTTATGTGGTTGTTGCCTTGATTAATCGGTTTTCCTTATTCGTAATGCTACTGCCTAATTAAATCTAGAGATTGTATCCTAGGTTGTTAGGTGGTTAGGTTTAATCAACGATCGTATCTTGATTAAACAAAATCTAAGGGAAAACTCGGGTTAATTTTTAATCCACGATTAATAATTTCTAGGAGAGGTTAAAGAACAACAAATTAATAAAATGTGCTTAATCAAGGTGTAGGCTGAGATTAAACCGAAGAACCGGATCCCTACTGATTTCCCCACATTTTTCATTTTATTGCATGTTTTCTTTAATTCGTTTTTATTAGATAGTTTTATTTTCGTTAAAAATCGAAATCCCCCCTTTTTCATAAACATTGATTAATTTCATTTCTTAAACTTTACACACACTCTCTGTGGGATCGACCTAGACTCGCCACTGCTACAGTAGTAGTCTAGTTAATTAATTTTGACTAGCGTTACGACGCGCGGTCAATAAGCATCCAATTTAATTTCTAATTCAGCCACAAGTTCATCTAGACATTCACTTGAATATATAATCACAATTTGGCAGCACACAACACACCATCTTCTTACTTGAATTTACCACTTATCTAACATTATTCAAAAATCAAAATCAATCCAAAACCAATCCAAAACTCTTAATTCACATACTCCACCTACCATGTCATTTATCCCTATACAAACATAACCTTATACCCATACCATCAACACACAAACTTCTTGCAATTTATACACAATAAAGTATAATTAATGCTTCTAACTACCAAATTAAAGAACATAAACACAAAGTCTTACCTAACAAACTTCAAATCTTTAATTCTCCAACCAACACCAATTCCTTCACCATTTTTAAGGGATGTAGGAGGCTTAAGCTTGAACACATGGAAAGGAAACACTTAAGGTAGAAGAGAAGAGAGCAAGTAGGCTAGAATAAGTGGAGAAGACCAAAGGAGAAGAAGAAGGGAGAAGAACCCACGGATGAGAAGAGAAAATCCCATTTAAAAGCACCTTTTACTCTTGCTAATTTGTAGTGTCGTGTAAGGCTCCAAGGTTAGGATATTTATACAACACTTAATCTTAAGATGAAGTAGGCAAGTGACATGTGTCACTTGCCACTTGTCTTATTTTTAAGGATTCATTTATTTCCTTTCCAAAACAATTTAATTTTTAGTCCAATTTGTCTCCAAATTTCAATGGCTCAAAGTTCATAATTCCTAAAATCATATGTCTAATAGCCCAGTGCTATTGGACAGTCATTTCCAGTACTGAAAATCCAATCAACCTGCCACTTGACAATTTTTCCGGTCCGGACATTTTTCCCCAAAAATTTCATAAAAATTCCTAAAAGTCCCTAAAAATGTAAAACACACATAAATCACTCCAATTCAATTTTTCAAACACAATTATCACATATTCACAAAAATTTACATTTAGACATATATGCCGGGAAATGTCATGAATGCATGTACAAATCATGTGCATGTGCAAAAATTATCATTCATATCTATATAGAGGCTATATGATGCATGAACATACCGAGGTATATTTACACTCGCCTAACCCGTCCCAAATGACCAATTTACCCTTCCCATCGGTGATGGGATGTTACAATTCTCCCCTCCTAATAAAAATTTCGTCCTCGAAATTCTTACCTGCTTAGTCGAACAGGTGAGGATACTGTCTCCTCATATGCTCCTCGGTCTCCCAAGTTGCTTCCTCAGTTAAGTGGTTCCTCCATAGGACTTTCACCAATGGGATAACCCTGTTCCTCAACTGTTTAACCCTTGATCCCACAATCTGGATCAACTCCTCAACATAGCTCAAATTGCTAGCTACCTCAATCTCCTGAGCCGGTATTACATGTTTCAGGTTCGACTGATACCTCCGGAGCATACTCACATGGAAGACATTATGCAGCTGAGACATTTCACTCTATAAGGACAGCTTATAGGCCAAAGGTCCTATACGCTCAATGATCTCATATGGACCAATGTACCTAGGGCTTAACTTGCCTTTTTTCCCAAATCTTAGTACCCCTCACCACGGTGACACTCGTAGGAAGACCCTATCTCCCACATTATACTCCATCTCCCTCTGATGTTGATCCATATAACTCTTCTGTCTATCTTGAGCCATTTTTATTCGGCTCCGAATCAGTTTTACCTTGTCCACAGTATCCTGAATCAGCTCTGGACCCTCAATCATTCTCTCACCTTTTTCATCCCAATATAGAGGCGATCAACACTGTCTTCCATATAAAGCTTCATATGGAGCCATCCCGATGCTACTGTGATAGTGATTGTTATAGGAAAAATCAATCAAGGCCAAATACTGATCCCATGCTCCTCTAAACTCCAATACGCACGCTCGAAGCATATCCTCAATAGTCTTAATTGTCCTCTCACTCTGCCCATTTGTCTGACGATGAAATGATGTACTAAAATGCAACCTAGTACCCATAGCAGACTGCAAACTTTTCTAAAATCTCGAAGTAAATCTGGGATCCCGATCCGATACTATAGATAATGGAACCCCATGCAGTCTCACTATCTCAGTCACATACTTCTGGCCCAACTGATCAAGAGAATTGTTCTCCCTCACTGGCAAGAACTGGTCTGATTTAGTTAACCGGTCCACTATGACCCAGATAGCATCATGCTGCCTCGGCGTCCTAGGCAACCCCATAATGAAATACATAGTAATTCGTTCCCATTTCTACTCAGGAATAGGCAACGAACGAAGCTTCCCCACTGGAGCCTGCTGCTCAGCCTTAACCTACTGGCACGTTATACCTGGAGACATATTCTGCCACCTGCTTCTTCATGCTAGGCCACCAGAAATATTGCTTAAGAGTGTTATACATCTTGGTAGTACCAGGATGCATAGCATAGGCGGCCATATGTGCTTCCTCCAGAATCTCTCGCCTCAAATCATCCACATCAGGCACACATAACCTCTGCCCCAACCATAAGGTCCCATTTCTCAACTCAAATTCAGAATTCAGATCAGACTTTACTTTCTCAATCAGTTTCACCATAGCAGGATCCTTGTCTTGAACTCTCCTGATCCTGTTATGTAGCATCGGTCTGAGCTTCAGAGTGGCTACCAAAGCTCCATCATGCTCCAGATTCAACTGAACATTCAAAGCCCTCAACTGAATCAAATTAGGCAATCTCAATACCTGAATCTGATCTGCACTGATGTGAGACTTCCTGCTCAAAGCATCTGCCACTACATTAGCCTTCCCTAGGTGGTACTCAATTGTACAATCATAATCCTTCAGCAGCTCTATCCATCTCCTCTACCTCAAATTCAACTCTCTCTAACTCAGCAGATACCTCAAACTCTTATGATCAGTGTAAATCTGAAATGTGTCACCATACAAGTAATGTCTCCAAATTTTAAGGGAAAAAACAACTGCAGCTAACTCCAAATCATGCACTGGATAGTTTACCTCGTGAGACCTCAATTGTCTCGAGGCATAGGCAATCACTCTACCATGCTGCATCAAAACACACCCTAATCCCTGATGGGAAGCATCACTATACACCTCATAACCTCCAGTCCCAGATGGAATAGCTAACACCGGTGCAGTGGTCAACCGATGTTTCAACTCCTCAAAGCTCTTCTGGCACTCCTCAGTCCAGCTGAATGGTGCATTCTTTCTTAGAAGTTTTGTCAGAGGGGCTGAGATCAATGAAAACCCCTCGACAAACCTCCGGTAATAACCAGCCAATCCTAAGAAACTCCAAATCTTAGACACATTCCTAGGAGCTTCCCACTTCATCACTGCCTTAATCTTATTAAGATCGACTTGAATACCCTCTCCAGTCACTATGTGGCCCAAAAACACTACCTCATCTAGCCAAAATTCACAGTTACTGAATTTGACATATAGTTGTTTCTCCGTCATAAGCTGCAAAACAGTCCTCAAATGCTCAGCATGCTTCTGTCTACTCCTCGAATACACCAATATATCATCAATGAACACAATGACAAACTGATCTAGGTAGGGCTAAAAGACCTTATTCATCAAGGCCATAAAAGCTTTCGGGGCATTAGTCAACCCGAACGGCATCACCAGAAACTCAAAATGCCCATACCTGCTCCTGAAGGCACTCTTAGGCACATCAGCCTCTACTATCTTCAGCTGATAATACCCTGACCTCAGATCCAAATTTTAGTGAACACCGAGCTCCTCTGGAATCGATCAAACAAGTCGTCGATCTTAGGCAGTGGATACTTATTCTTCACTGTCACCCGATTTAGCTGCCTATAATCGATGCACAATCTCAGAGTCCCATCCTTCTTCTTCACAAACAATACCGGAGCTCCCAAGGTGAGACACAGGGCCTGATAAAACCTTTCTCAAGTAACTCCTGCAACGGTGCCTTCAGCTCCTTCAGTTCCACAGGTGCCATCCTATATGGAGGTATAGATATAGGAGTAGTACTTGGAACTAAAACAATAGTAAACTCTGTCTCCCGACCTGGCAGTAAACCTGGTAACTCATCAGGAAACACATCTGGAAATTTCCTAACCACAGGAATATCCTGCAGCCTCTGCTTGACTCTGGTGTCAATAACATGGGCCAGATATGCCTCACATCCTCCTTGCATCAACCTCAGGGCACTCAGGAAAGAGATCATCCGGGCTGGCACTACCTAACTAACTCCTCTGAACACTGCTCTAGGCTGACCAAGAGACTCTAAGACAACCTCCTTGGTATAGCAGTCCATGATGGCCCTATGGGCAGTAAGCCAGTCCAAACCCAGAATCACATCGATCTCTCTCAATGGTAACACTATAAGGTTTGCTCTCAACATTGCTTGATCAATCTGGATCGAGCATCCCTTGCAGACCTCTCCCAGAGCAGTAGTACTACCTAGAGGTGTACTCACCTCTAGCCCATACTGTAACATCTCCCTATCCCCATTCAATCTACATGCCAAATGCAGTGCAATAAATAAATGTGTGGATCCTGGATCCAGCAGTGCAAATGCTTCAATATCAGAAATAAGAAGCATACCAGCTACTACATCTGGAGATTCCTGGGCCTCCTACCTAGTCATGGCGTATACCCTGGCCTGGGACTGTGGTCGACTGCCCCGACCCTCAGTCCTCACAAAGGATCCCTCAGCTCTACCACAGCCTTTACCTCGGCCCCTCTGCCCGGATCCACCACCTTTACTCTGTTGCACCAAAGAATTACTGCCTGATCTCGCACTAACAGCAGACTGAGCTCCCACAGTAGCAGGGCAATCCCTGATCTGATGATCCATGGAGCCGCATTTAAGGCAGGCTTCAGTCAATCGCCAACACTCCCCACTATGCCTCTTATCGCAATGCTCACAAACTGGGGGAATCTGCCCTGTACCTCTACCACTGCCACCGCTAGCCTGGGCAAACCTCCCTCTCTGCCCAAAACCAGACTGCCTGGATCCACCTGGTGACCTGAAAGTCTTGCTCTAGCGCTTGCTAAACCCTCTGCTAGAACTGCCCTAACTGTCACTCGGTCTCTTCCCCCAGGACCCCTGACCAGTCTCTGTCTCATCAGTTGCTCAACTCGTACTGCAGCAGCTCTCAGCTCAACAAAGGTGCCCATATCTGATCGGGCCAACCTAGTACTAATCTCCAGATTGAGACCATTCTCGAACCTCCGACACCTATCAGCCTCAGTGGAAATCAAAGTAGTAGCATATCCCATAAGCTCATTAAATGTCACCTCATACTCTGCCACTGTCATCCTACCCTGCTTTAGCTCTAGGAACTCTTGCATCTTCATCTCAAGATACACCTTGGGCATGTAATTGTCTTTAAATACCCTCAGAAAATCCTCCCATGTCAATAGGCAAGGCCTGGTGGTACTGCTTGGGACAGTCTTCCACCACTGATAAGCTGGGCCATGCAAAAGAGATACTGCACAGTCAAATCTCTCATCTGAATCACAATCCATCTGGTTGAATATTCTCTCAATCCTCTCCAGCCATCCCTCAGCCTCAGCAGGGTCTGTGCTGTCACAGAAATCCACAGCCCCGTGCTTACGTAGTCTGTCATACCTCCTCTCCCATCTCACGGGAACTCTAGGAGGTAGCTCCTCTAAACGAGGCACCGAGGACTCCCTACTAGCCCCGACTGATCCCTGGTCAACTAGTTGATCAATCTGATCACCAAGAACGAATGACCTATAACAAAACAATAATCCCGATTAGTTTTTGCATTTCTCACAATAATCCAAGCCTAAATATTTGACTAGTCCCAACAGATGCCAAATCATGCTCTGATACCACCTAAATGTAGCACCCCCTTACCATTGATTATATACTGGGACGCCCATAGGTTATTCCGATACATATCCTACGATAAGTGTGAACTACGAACAACCACTACTGTACCTCTCATGGCATCAATAATCATAAAGCATTAATTTGAAAATCACTAATTTTTGAAACCATAAATTTTTTTTCATTTCATATCATCAAAAGCAGTAATTGACATATCTGTCAGTTTTTTACTGTCTGTACATTATTCCAAAAGAAATCTAGCACAAAAAGCCTAACTAGGTCATCCCTCAAAAATGCCAGCTGACCGACCTGTGAGACATGAATTCTCTTGCCAACACGATCTACACGGCAGAAAAAGTCACTCTGGAGCTAGGAGTCTACTCTCTCGGTCCTGAAAAATAATTTGCAATTTTGGGTGAGTTTGCAAACTCAGTGAGGAACCACCATCGATGGTTCACCCAATTCATGCAAAAGTCAAACAGAGCACAGTTATACCATAATAACACATTCAGAAGTACCACATGATTGTTCACATAAACACAAGGCATTTTACCTTTCACTCAATCAAAGACATTCAATCAAATGCATATGTAATGCGCATGTGACTCTTTTCCAGTTTATTACGTTGTTGTAACCGAGTGCCTAAACTATCCTAATAAAGGTGCACTAATCGGTGAGCCTGAGGCTCTGAATCACTACAGGCTCGAGGCCCAATTACGTTGAGCTTTAAGCTCTCGGTGGCTGCTTCGGTCACAACTGTCAATTACTGATCATGCCTTTATGCATGGAATGCATACGTCGAAATAAAGTAGAGCCAACATCATAATCGATCCCAAATTAACACAGTCAAAAAATAGTTCACACTCAATCACAAGTAAGGCACTCCTATGTCATAATCTCCCAATACATCGGACACCTTAGGTCCAGAATCCAGGCATAAACAAACGCACAAGCCCACCATTATTCTCCACAGTGTTATAAGTGCAAAATTATAAACAATTAATAATTGAGAAACCATCTAGGTTACTCACCAATAGCTTCCGAGCTAATGTCGGGAAGTCTCGGCAACGTCCGCGGGATGACGTTCCAACTGTGCCTTTATAACAACAAAAAATATTCACACATTACCAAATGCACAATCTGAATTATTGAATAATGCACATGTAGCAATTAAAATTTGTACAATGCATGTTCGTGACATTTCGGGCACTATTTCACAATTTCCCATCAAAAAAATTTCCTCTAAAAATTAGAAAGCCATAGACACTAAAATCACTCAATTCGGACCTCTATAGGTCCAATTATAAATAAAAGACGGATCAGAAAAATCATTACCCGGTCCCCTCACTTCGACCTAATCAATCCCCGACAATTTCAGCTCTAAAATTCCTAATTTCACAAATAAATGAAATTAAATATTATACAAATCTGATGCCTTGAGAACCAGGTCAATCGGACGTCGGATGAAAAAGTAATTGACAAAAGAAACAAAATGGCCAAATTAAATCACAAACGAATCAAATACTAATTAAATATATATATATATATATATATATATATATATATATATATATATATATATATATATATATATATATCTATTGCAGCCATACTTTTCAGTAGTGTGAGGGCTGCTCATCATGAGGTGCGAGCATTCGCCCAAATTTTCTATTTTTTTTTTCAAATCAATTTTCTATTTTTCGCAAAACCAACTCTCCTTTCTTCCCCACTGCACAACTTTTGCCACACACATCCAAAAATCACAAATTAGGTCTCGTTGGAAAGATCTTGAAAAATCCTACAAGTTTTATTAAGAGCTTGAAATTTAATAACACCTCTAAGGGTGTCAAAAATGCACTCAAAGATACTGCCTAGTCACACATTTACCATAACATTGCAGCACTTTCCCAAAAATCATAACTTTTCATCCCCTTAGCCAAAAAATCCAAATTTTATATCAATCAAAATAGAAAAAAAATTATACAACTTTCATGAACAACTTGGAAGCCAATTCCATCTCTAACTAAATCAAATTCTCAAGCAAATCTTCTACCTACCCAAATTATTCTCAACAATAACCCAATCTTCCAAAATTCACAACTCCACATACCCTTGGAGACAAATTCCATACCATATAGAAATAAAAATCTCAGAAAATATACTACAATTCTCAAGTACTTAGAACCAAATTCCATCTCTAACTAGGTCAAATCATCCCATTAATGTGGCTGTCCAGTTAGGGTTTATGAAATCAGCATTTAACCTAAACCATAACAAAAATTAACAAATTTATATCTTACAATCCTTACATCCAAAATTCGCAAATAATACCTCATTAGAAATCTACAACAATCCTCTACAACTTTCCAGAAGTTCACTTGAGCCAATTGCACCTTTAACAGTCCAAATTTAATATCAGAACACAAAAAACATAAAACCTATGCACTTAGAGCATTTGCCCACCAACACACATTTTGGGCTGAATTACCACCTGAACATTAACAAACCATAACTTTTAAACTACAAATCAAAAAAAATCATACTTAGTGGCGTTAGAAAGCTAACACAAAAATATTCAACTTTCATGAAGACCAAATTAGCAAATTCAATCCAAATCAACCTAAAAAAAATCATCAAAGTTTCAGGTCACAAGGTTCAGATTACTGTTCATACAGCACCTCCAACTCACTTTCAAGGCCAAATTCAAGCTCCTCCAAGGAACAATTTAGTATCACTTCCTTCATATGAATTCTAGCCATACTTCTTAAGTTTAATTTAAGAAAAAGCTCATCTCCATAGCACAACCATACCAAAAGTTATAAGCGAAAATCTGACACCTACACAAAGTAAAATTTTCCAGATTTCATATCAAACTCAACTTCTTTCATTCCAACACCAATCCTACATCAATAAGCATCCAATTTAATTTCTAATTTAGCCACAAGTTCATCTAGACATTCACTTGAATAAATAATCACAATTTGGCAGCACATAACACACCATATTCTTACTTGAATTTACCACTTATCTAACATTATTCAAACATCAAAATCAATCCAAAACCAATCCAAAACTCTTAATTCACATACTCCACCTACCATGTCATTTATCCCTATACAAACATAACCTTATACCCATACCATCAACACACACACTTCATGCAATTTATACACAATAAAGTATAATTAATGCTTCTAACTACCAAATTAAAGAACATAAACACAAAGTCTTACCTAACAAACTTCAAATCTTTAATTCTCCAACCAACACCAATTCCTTCACCTCACTTCACTTATACGAAAATCACCATTTTTAAGGGATGTAGGAGGCTTAAGCTTGAACACATGGAAAGGAAACACTTAAGGTAGAAGAGAAGAGAGCAAGTAGGCTAAAATAAGTGGAGAAGACCAAAGGAGAAGAAGAAGGGAGAAGAACCCACAGATGAGAGGAGAAAATCCCATTTAAAAGCACCTTTTACTCTTGCTAATTTGTAGTGTCGTGTAAGGCTCCAAGGTTAAGATATTTATACAACACTTAATCTTAAGATGAAGTAGGCAAGTGACATGTGTCACTTGCCACTTGTCTTATTTTTAAGGATTCATTTATTTCCTTTCCAAAACAATTTAATTTCTAGTCCAATTTGTCTCCAAATTCCAATGGCTCAAAGTTCATAATTTCTAAAATCATATGTCTAATAGTCCAGTGCCATTGGACAGTCATTTCCAGTACCAAAAATCCAATCAGCCTGCCACTTGACAATTTTTTCGGTCTGGACATTTTTCCCCAAAAATTTTAGAAAAATTCCTAAAAGTCCCTAAAAATGTAAAACACACATAAATCACTCCAATTCAATTTTTCAAACTCAATTATCACATATTTCACAAAAATTTACATTTAGACACATATGCCGGGAAATGTCATGAATGCATGTACAAATCATGTGCATGTGCAAAAATTACCATTCATATCTATATAGACGCTATATGATGCATGAACATACCGAGGTATATTTACACTCGCCTAACCCGTCCCAAATAACCAATTTATCCTTCCCATCGGTGATGGGATGTTACACATAATGTGTTTTGTGATAGCTTCTTTAACTTTGAGTTTTGAGTTACAATTGTGGATGATTGAATGGTTAGAGTAAAATGAGATATAGATGTTTGCATATTGCCAACATCTATATCTCTTTTGTGTGGCTCATTGCCAATGGTTATAAATATATTAGCCACTGAGCTTTGTAGGTCAACCCACTATTTTCACTCCTCCAGAACGAGAAGGTTAACGATCCTTGCTAGGCATTTGGACAAACTCCGAGATAGCTACATTTAGTGACTAAGTTAGTTCAATCACTTTTGAGTAGCTTTAATAGCATATCGAACATGATCATCCAATGTATTTTGTATTTTGTGTTAAATCATTAATGTAATGTTAATATTTAACTAAAGCTTTGTTCAAACTCTATTTTGTTTTAGTAATGAGATTCAGAATTGAAGAAGTTTCTTTTGTTTATGTTCACATTTTTCTTTGGTTGAGTTGTTGATGGATGTGGTAAATTGGTAATATGTAAGTGTAGAGTTTTGTGTTCAAATGTTAGGTGTTGGGTTTCGGAACTGAAGGTTTCACCGCAGTAAAGTCAAACCTTGACCACTGAGAACCTTTCCTGAAGGGTATTTATGTGTGATTTTTGGTAACTTCGCCGCAGCGACGCCAAACGTTCGTCGTGACATATTTTTCCTAAAAAGTTTTTTATTGAGTTGGAAACTTTATCGCGGTGGAGCCAATCTCTTTCGCCATGACATATTTGTCCCGAGAGGATTCTTGGAGTCAATCTGGGGACTTCGTTGAGGCGAAATCAAACGTTCACCACGGTGTATTTATCCCAAAGGGTGCGATCACTCAACCTTGAGACTTCGCCGCAATAAAACAAACTTTGCCGCAATGACCAATTGTTGCCACTAAATTTTTCTTAAATCGAAGTTTCGACTTGAGTGGTCGCCTCAAGATAGGTAACAGGACCCAACCCCAACAATCAAGTTGCACCTCTGATAGACATCTTCCAGAATTCTAGTGCCCTTTACTGGTAAGTCAGCTATCAGTTCATCTTCAAAAGGTTGTTGTATTAGAAAGCCATCAAATTGAGAATTTTTTTATTTTTCCAGTCCCACGCAACTGTTTCTTCAAACTTCACATCCCTGCTCAACATTATACTTTCTATTTTTAAATAAAAATTTATGTAACCTTTGGAAGATGAGTCATAGCCCATGAAGATGCCCTTCTCCACTTTGTTGTCCAGCTTACTTCGTCTTTGTTCAGGTATGTGAAAGTAACATCTACTTCCAAATATTCGAAGATGATCTACTGCTAGTTTGGCACCAGTCCAGGTTTCATATAGAGTCTTATTTTCCAGAGCATTTTTAGGCAACATGTTTAGCAAATATACAGATGTGTCGATTGCCTCTGGTCAAAACTGATTTGGTATCTGCTTCTCAATAAGGAGACATTACAGTCCTGTTCTTCCTTTTAGACACACCATTTTGCTATGGTGTGTATGGTGTAGTCAATAGATGTTCAATGCTTGCACTGTTGCAAAAACCAGCAAAATGACTGGAAGTGTATTCTCTACCATTGTCAGACCTTATTGCTTTAATTTTGAGATTACATTGATTCTCAACTAAAGCATTAAACAGTTTAAAGAGATTAAAGCCTTCACTTTTGAGTTTAATGAAATAAACTCAACACATTCTGGTGCAATCATCAATAAAGAGGAGGATTCTGTTTTCATTAGGCCACATATGTTAGTTTGTATAAGTTGGAGTTTTTGACTGGCTCTCCATGCTTGATTAGCTTGAAATGGCATTCTGGTTTGCTTACCCTATTGACAAGTTCAACAAATTTGAGCATCACACGTGATTTCAAGTAAGTTTTCCACTATCCCCTTCTTCTTCATCTCAACAATGCTTCTGTGATTGAAATGACCAAGCCTTTTATGCTATGACTTTGCAACTAAATATGTATCACCAATATAGGCATGCTCAGCCACTTTCTTCCAAACTACTACAAAACTTCTATTGTTCCTCTTGACATAGAACAATTCAACTCCAGAGAGATTAAAAAATAGTACATTTGTGATCCTTAAAATGCAGTGAGTAATTCTTCTCAAGCATTTACCCAACACTTGGCAGATTTTGGTTGATTTCAGGTATGAAAAAGACATCAAAAATAGTTTTCATACCTGAAGTTGTAGAAACAACCACTATACCCCTGCCTTTAACTTGCACAAACTCACCATTTCCCACTTTAACTTTGGATTTGTAGGTTTTGTCAAGAACCCTAAAAATCTCAGCATCATTGCACAGGTGATGTGTGCAACCACTATCAATTATCTAAGCATCAATAATGTCATTTGCAGAGAAAAAAGAAACTACAAAGAGCTGCTTTTCTTGAGCATCAGCTACTTCTTCCAGTTGTGCTTGTGAAGATTTCTGGTCTTTGTTCATAAATTTATATATTTTGTATATGTTTCCTTTCTGTTTACAGTTGCCGCACACTATATCAGGCCTTCTCCAACAAATTTATCCAGATGTGTGGTTCTTTGGCAGTGCTTGCAAGGTGGATAGGAATTCTAATTTGAACCATTACTGCTATTTGCCATCTATTTTTTTCCTGTTTCTTTTATTGAACTGCAACTTCCCTTTTTCAAGTTGTTTTTTTTGCACACAAAAAACACCTTCAATGACTCTACCCTACCTTAGAGTCCTTTTTTACTCTTGTTCTTGAAGAGCACTCATTAACTCACCTAATGGAATCATGCTGAGATCTTGGACTCTTTAAGAGAGGAGATTTTTGACTCAAAATTCTCAAGAAGAGTTGCAAGGACTTTTTCAATAATTCTTTTCTCTGGAAAAATTCTCACCGAGGTAGTCTAATGTTATTGATAATTAAAGAAATGCGATCAGCATACCTGCCAATAGTTTCTTCCTCCTGCGTGTACAGAGACTCAAATCCTGTTTTTAAGTTCAACATTTACATTTGATGTGTCCTGTCACTGCCTTGGTATTCTTCCTTTAGCCTATCCCAAGCCTCTATTGCTGTATTGCAAGCCATAATTTTGTAAAAGACATAATCTGCCACAGAATTCTGAATGAGTGACTTAGCTTTGGACTTATTTGCTTTCTCTTCACTGTCGAACTTGATTTGAGCCATAGTGGGATCTCTTGGTAGAGGAGGAATTGACCTATCTTTTGTCACAGTTTCCCACAAATCATAGGCTTCTAAAAAAACCTGCATCTTCACTAACCAAATGTGATAGTTTTCACCAGTGAAGATGACATGAGTGTTTAAAGAGAGGCTACTAGATGCCATTAGTTTGTTGATTAAAAAAGTTTTAGTCCAGTAAGATCAACTGAAGCTCTGATACCAATATTGAAACAAATTGCAGGAAAAAAAAAACAGGAGGTAAAGTGTTTAAAATTCTAGCTTACATTATTTCATTGATTGCATCCTTTATATACAAGGAAAAAATAACCAACTTTCCTATCAACTAGCCACTACTCTTTAGTGGTTAATACAATTTGAGGAAATGCTGCCACTAATAGCTATAACAGCCACTAATTCAGGAAAAAAAAACAATAAACTTTGACACAGTTTTGTGCAATTGATAAAAGAAAAAACTAGAAACTAACACTAACTAAAAGTCAGTTATTTTGCATGCTGAAACTAAAATGCCAATGTCTAACATATAGGTTATGGAACAGTAATGTTGATAATATCCAGCAATGACATACTTCCTTCCCTGTGTCCTTTTTGTACACAAAGACAAACAAACATGAAATGATCAAGAAATAAATGTAAAAAACTAATTATAAACAAATATATTCCAAAACACCAATTAAAATTAAGAGCAAAAATTAAATCACCACATTCCCTGACAGTGGAACCAAAATTGTTGATGCATTTCAAATGTACCACAAAATAAACCTAACTCTACACAACTAGAATTTATAGAAGTGTTAAGTAGGGATCATATCCATAAAGAGTATTCATGTAGCTTTTGCAATGAAAGAAATTGGTGTTTAGATTATAGGGGAATTTGGTTTTTGATTCAAATAACAAAATAAAGTGAAATTAAACTAAAGAAAGTAAATTAAGGAATACAGTCAAAATTCATAAAAGTGATGATTGGATTTAAAATCCAGTTATCGGTTCCATCTCGACCTACACATGAATAAGTATACCTCATTGTCTTATTATTCTCACACCTCTCTTAACAACTATTAAAGAGATAATGATTCAACTTTACACAATGAAAAAGTTCTCAAATGTGATGTTCAGTTTTGATTTCACCTCTGAATCGGATTAAGGAAGCTTATGGGTCTCCACAAAATGTGTACTTTGCCCCTCCTTTTCTTCCAAAATTGATCCATTGTTGTTTCATTACCCAAAATGTCAATTTATAGTAAAAACTAGGTTTATAGGCATATGCAGTTGGGTGCATGACCGTGCTTCCAACCGTGCAAACCAACTAAAATGCCCAATTCAGGAAAGTGCACAGTTGTGCAAGGGAATTCATAATCTTCCATCTTTCATTGCATGACATATTCTTCATTTATTGGGCCAAAAAAACTAAGGGGACAGGTAAACTAGGCTAGGATAGATTTCATATCTCCTTCTCAGTCTTTTTTAGCCCCTCAAAAAATTAATGTCTTCAATTGTTGAAGATATGAAAGACTAAGAATAATTCCTTTTGGATTTGAAAAAGTAACTACTTAATTATAGGAATTAGATCTATAAATATAGATACACAAGTTATTTACCTATTATAGGGACAAGTCCATAAATAATGTACTAAAGATGTTTAGTATTTGAGATATTTGATAATTATGAAGTATTAAAATATCCATTATTCTAAAATGAGTTGAAATTTGAGTCCAAGGTCATATGGGTATTAACTTTAGAAGTTAGTCCTAGTTAAGGTACATTTTACCTAGAATAATATTATTTTGAGTTCGAAAGGTTCTAATGTATCATTAATTGTTATCAAGCAATAATACATTTTTATTTAGTGAAAATAATTATTTGAATCAAGAAGTTCTTTAATGAAATTAGTATAATTCCTTGCATTGTTAAAATAATAGTGTGCAGTATAACATTAGAGTTATTAGGAATGCGAATAAAGCTAAGGTCTCATCAAATATCTAAGTATGTATTTAGGTAGTTTCTCTTAATTATGATGATAATTAGGATGAAAGTTAATAAGATTTAAGCAAGGGATCTCTATAAAAAATCATATACAATTCTCTCGCTAAACCACTATCCTAGTATCGATATGATTGTCATTAGTGGTATGGTATAAGATACCTAAGTGATTGGCTTAGTGCAAGTGATAGATTATTGGTTTATATCTTATAACTGAAGTGAATCACATGTTAATACAAGACTTATTATACGATATGCAAATGCACAAGAAGGGGAGGTTGAATTGTGTATTTCCCTTTAAAAACCCTTCTAAAATGTTTTGTTAAAAGAAACTTGTTCTTTTCACAAGAACTACTGAAAATCAAAGTTATAACGTATTTTTTGAAAACTTGTATAAAAACTAGTAAGATCGAAAATTAAAAGATAAGAGAGATAAAGAGTAGAGAGATGTTGACACAACTATTTTTATACTGGTTCACCCCAAACCGTGGACTACGTCCAGTCCTCATATATCTTTCTGAGATTTCACTATCTCTCAAAACATTACAAGTATTCTTTGTCTCCGAGCCTCTTCAGGTCTTTTACAGTCAGTATTCTTTCACACTTAGCCTCTGCAGGCTATCTGTACTACTTTCAATCTGAAAGGTTTTTCAAGCTTTGTTACAGAAAAATATCTCTAGATTTTTCGCACAATAGTTTCTCTCAAATATTGCTAACTTTTGTAACTTTTACAATTCATGGAACTTTTTCAATGTTCGACTCTGACTCATATTTATAGTCTTCGTCTTCAACTGCTTCTTGGTTCTTGATTCTTGATTCTTGCTTCTTTCAAGAAACGGTTATTCAGTTGAGTTCTGTAACTCAAACTGATTCTTGATCTGACGTGGTTTGTTTCCATCTGCTTTTCTTTTCGCCTTTTTCTTTATGCCTTTTCTTCGTCTATTTTCATTTTAGCTTCAATCGCTTTTCTTAGTCGCTTTTCTTCTGCTTTTCTTAGTCTTCTTTTCTTCCGTCTGTTTTTCTTCCGTCTGTTTTTCTTCCGTCGACTTTTCTTCCGTCTGCTTTTCTTTCGTCTGCTTTTCTATTTGGCTTCCGTTTGTTTTTCATTTGCTTCCGTCTGTTTTTCATTATTATTTGTACTTCATCAAAATCATTTATGTAAAGTCATTTTGACTTAACAATCTCCCCTTTTTTTATGATAACAAATAATCATACAAGTAAGATGAAAAATTGCAAATGAAAAATATACAGATGAGGAAATAAGAACATATCTTCATCTTCTAGTTCTTCATTTTATGCTTACTCTTCCTCCCCCTATCTTTTTCTTCTTCTTCAAAAATTTTTCTTCTCCCCCTTTCGTTTCTCCCCCTATTTGTTATTAATCAAAAAAGATTAGGACCGATGATGCTTCAATAATTCTTTCACCATCTCCTTTAACTCCTTGACTTCTCTGCGTAGATGCATTATTTCTGCTTGTAAGCCAAAGGATGAGGTAGGTCGTCAGTTGTTCTTCTTCAAAAGCAATTGTAGTGACATATGCATCTGAAGATGGAACATATTCTTCAATGATTTCTATGGTAGAAGGTTGAACAGGTAGGTTGGGTTTTGGAAGATTTAAGTCATCAGGAGCTGGTAGTCTTAACACTTGTCTTCCACGCAAGGGTAGGACTTCTTCAATTGAAGATGTATTAGATAGTGGCCTAATATGTATAATTGTCTGCACAAGGGATTCAGTGAACGTCCCTTTTGTAATTTTTCCCCCCACTGGACAATGTTCATCTTTGGTTGTTGAACTACAACTAACTCCTGTGATGAAAGGTCCTGTCATCGTCTTCTGTACAGAACATGCTTCATCTATTCTTCGCACTTGTTCTGTAATTTATTCTATTGACAAATCATCTAATACCCCTTCTGGGTATAGTTTCTGCTTCCCCTTATTGCGTTCCATGGATTCCTTGGTTGAAGATCAGGTACAACCTTTATCACCGTTTGTTCTGTGACTGGGTAAATAGTGTACGGTTGGCTTGTCATTTTTGTGGGGTATGGTTTTGTTGCTGCATACCTCAAAGCTTCATAAAAGCTCCTCTCGTTTTCATTCAACAAATGCCATATACAACTATTTATCAGAATAGGTTGTAAACATACCTTCACTGACCTCTTTGAAATATCCCTGATGATGATTGAGGTACTCCTCTTATTCATAGGTTGAACCTCTTCAATTACTCTAACTCTCAAATCTTCTTTCCTTATAAATTTAGAAGAGTTATACTGTACTAAGCTAAGTTCTGTTGATTCTTCCTATTGAACATCAGTAGGAGTATACTGTACCAAACTGAGTTCCTCAACAGCAGGAGTACTCTTCATCTGAATAAGTTTTGCTGCAGTAGAAATAGCCTTCTTCTGTTGAGCATTAGTCGGTACAGCCTTCTTCTGACTAACTTTCTCAGTCTTCGTTTCTGCCTCAATCAATCTTGGAGTCTTTTAAGGTTGTGGTTTCTTCTTCTCAAACTCCAATTTTCTTTTTCTCTTTCTCTTTAGCCTGTTTGGCTATGTCTTCCTTTAAGATAGAGACTACAGATCTTGTAGCCTTAGGTTTGCCTGTCTCAGAGACTTCTGCCTGACTTAGTTCTCTGGATCTCTTTTCTTCTTGTTGTCGCAGGGTGCGAACTATGGGTGATCTTTTCGTTTGCTTCGGAATTTCACTCAGAAGTGTCTCCCCTTTTCTCTTCAGAGCACCTTCGTCTTTACTCCGTACTCGGCTACTTTCTTTTTGAAAAATCATCTTTTCTTTCAAAATTTCTTCTGATGATTTCCTCCTTTCAATCATGGGTATGTTTGAACTTGATTGAGATTTAGAACTTCTTGAAGGAGATTTCTTCTTTGTACGCTCCCCCTCAGTTCTTTCCAAATTCTTCAAACCCATTTTCGCCACAGTTCCTGAGTTGATAACACTCTTGAAAGTCATCTTAACTCTGTTTCCTCTGTCAAGAAGGACTCCAGACTCCCTGAATATCCTTATTAGCAACATTTCATAAGGATAACTGTTTGTATCTTTCATCGCCTTAACCATATATTGAAAAATCAGAAATGGTAAATCTACGGGTTGGCAATTCAGTAGGTAGAATAGGCATTGTTCATCCAATGTTGTCACCAAATGCCTTGAACCTACCCTCGGTAAGATGCAATTGAACAAAATTTCATGTAGAGCCCTAGCCTTCGACACCAGACTTGAGGTCTTCCTCTCCGTAGGATCGTTGTCTCCATACAACTGTCGATTGACTTCTTCTTCCTTAACACTGACTTTCGTCATCCATCTAGCTTTGCTTGTTAGCTTTTCTCCAATAGATGGACACTCAGTCACCTTCTTAATCAACTCAGTTGTCACAATAATAGACAATCTATCAACCATAGAAACAATAGTATTGTCTACTAGCTCCACATTCTTCCAGAAATCATATACTTCATTTTGATATACGATTTCTCGCACCTAGAAGAACTTCCTCCATCCTGCTGCTACTATCTCCGGTTCAATGTCCATGTCATTGTTCCTCAAGGATTCAAAATCAACATGTCTTCCGAAAATCATTGCTTGCTCCATTTGATTCTTCGATGAGTAAGAATGTTGAGTTCACTGATTTGTTCTTCTAGAGGTAAACTCGGTTGTAGAGATTTGATAGAGCTGAAAGGTTTTTGTGTTGAGAATACTCGAAAGGTCTTATCAGGATTGTTCTAGAATAGGTGAAGTTCTCAAGGCTATGAGACTTTCCCTCCAAAACTTCCTTATGAGAGAAGTTACCAACTGTAACTCAATGTTACTAACACCGTTAACTTCGACGACCTTTTAACTTGCCTGTGACGTATTAAACGGTTGGTCACTTATTATCACCATGTTGAGATTTCGTCTGATTTCCTTGAAAAATTCTTCATTTAGTGGTTTAGTGAAGATGTCCGGCCATTGAAAGTTCGTCTTAATAAACTGCAGACTCACAATCCTTCTCTGAACGTATTCCCACAAGAAATGATATCTGACTTCGATATGCTTCACTCTCAAATGCTGAATTGGATTCTTTGACAAGCTGATGACGTTCATGTAGTCGCAAAAGATTGGGATCTCCTCCTCATGTACTGAGTAATCTTCTAGTTGATATGTGATCCACAATATTTGTGAACAGCAGCTTGCGGCAGACATGTACTTGGCTTCAGCAGTTGATAGGGCAGTTGAACTTTGTGTCTTACTTGACCAGGAAATTAGGTTTGAGCCAAGAAAGTGACAGCCTCCACTCATACTCTTCCTATCAATTCTATCTCCGGCATAGTCCGAATCGCAATATCCAATAAACCCAAAATCTTTACTTTTCTCATACATTAAGCAAAGATCAGTAGTACCTGCGAGATATCTCATAATTCTTTTAACAGCAATATAATGAGACTCTCTATGATTGGCCTAAAACCTTGCACACAAGCATACACTGAACAGTATGTCAGGTCTGCTTGCTGTAAGATAAAGAAAAGAACCAATCATCCCTCTATACAGGGTTTGATCCACCTTCTTACCAGCTTCCTCCTTAGACAAAAGGTTCGAAGGATGCATCGGAGTTGCCATAGGTTTCATTTTTTTCATATCAAACTTAGACAACAATTCTTTCACATATTTTTGTTGATGGATGAAGATCCTTTCTTCAGTTTGCTTGACTTACAACCCAAGAAAAAACTTTAACTCTCCCATCATACTCATCTCAAACTCATTTTTCACCAAATTCTCAAAACTCATTCATAAACTTTTTGAAGTAGCACCAAAAATAATATCAACATAAATTTTAACTAAAATAAAATCATTCTCATAATTCTTCCTAAAGAGTGTCTTATCTACCTGACCTCTACTAAACCCACTCTCAATGAGAAAAGTACTTAGACGATTATACCACGCTTTAGGAGCTTCTTTCAAGTCGTACAAAGCCTTATGAAGTCTATAGACATAATCTGGATACTTAAAATCTTCGAAACCAAGAGGTTGCCTAACATACACTTCTTCATCTATAAATCCATTCAGAAATACGCTTTTCACATCCATTTGAAAAAACTTTATATCATGACAAACAGCATATGCAAGCAGTATCCTAATAGCTTCAAGTCTTGCTACTGGAGCATGCGTCTCATTATAGTCTATTCCTTCTTGCTGATTATAGCCTTGTGCTACTAATCTTGCTTTATTCTGACTTACTCTTCCTGATTCGTCTAACTTATTCTTAAAAACCCACCTAGTTCCTATGATGGATTTCTTCAAGGGTTTAGGAACCAAGGACCAAACTTTATTCCTAGTAAATTGGTTCAGCTCCTCTTGCATAGCTAAAATCCATGCTTCATCTTGGAGAGCTTCATCAATCTTCTTAGGCTCTATTTTAGAAACAAATGCTTCATTAGCTTCTCTTCTAAATTTGGACCTTGTTCGAATTCCTTCTAAGGTCTCTCCTATGATTAACTCTTCTGGATGAGAACTCTTATATCTCCAATCTCTTTTTAACCCAAGAGTCTCTGGAATATCCTCAATCTTGTCTAACTGAGTTTCTGATGATGAAGCTTCTTTAGTATCACCTACGGGCATTGAAGGGATTTATCTATCCATATCATCTCCCTTACTTGGTTGGAACCTATCATCAAACTTGACATGAATAGTCTCCTCAACAGTCTTCGAGGTAAGATTATAAACCCGAAAAGCCTTCGATGATAAGGAGTAGCCTAGAAAAATTCCTGAATAGGTATTTGAATCGAATTTGTCCAACATTTCCTTTGTATTCAATATAGAGCATTTGCAACCAAATGGATGAAAGTAAGATATATTCGGTCTCCTTCCATTCCATAACTCATAAGGAGTTTTCTTCAACAAGGGTCGCAGCAATATTCTATTCTAAATGTAACATGTTGTATTCACAACTTCTGCCCAGAAGTATTTAGGAAGATTCATCTCACACAGCATAGTCCTTGCTATCTCTTGAATCGTCCTGTTCTTCCTTTCAACAACTCCATTTTGTTATGGAGTCCTAGGAGCAGAGAAATTGTGAAAAATTCCATTCTCCTCACAGAATATTCTAAACTTCTCATTCTCAAATTCTCCACCATGATCACTGCTAATACTGGCTATCGACATTCCTTTTTCATTCTGTAACTTTTTGGAAAGAGTTCTAAAACACTTAAAAGACTCATCTTTGTGTGACAAAAACAGTATCCAACAAAATCTAGTAAAGTCATCAACAATAACAAGTCCATATTTCTTTCTGCCAAGACTTATTATCCTAGTTGGACCAAATAAATCCATATGTAATAACTCTAGAGGTCTAGATGATGTTACAATATTTTTAGAAGAAAACGATGATTTGACTTGTTTTCCTTTATGACAACTTTCACAAAAGATATCCTTATCAAAACTTATTTTTGGTAATCCTCTTACTAAATCATGCTTTAACAACTTTGAAATATGTTTAAAACTGACATAACCTAGCTTTTTATGCCAGATTAGTCTTTTTTCTTCAGTTGATAAAAAACACGAAACATTTTAATTTTGAAAATCTTCTAAATCAATTTTGTAAAGATTATTTCTTCTTTTGGTAGAAAAGAATATAGACCCATATTTGTTTCTGACTTCACAAATATTTTGATTGAACATAACTTCAAAACCATAATCACACAATTGACTGACACTTATCAAGTTGTGTTTCAGACCATCAACAAACAACACATTATCAATACATGCAAAGGAATCTTTACCTATTTTACCGATTCCAATTATCTTGCCCTGCTAGTTGTCTCCAAAAGTTACTGATCCTCCCTTCTTATACTGAAGATCTAGGAACATAGACCTCCTTCCCGTCATATGTCGCGAGCATCTACTGTCCAAATACCAATGGTGCTTGCTGCCTCTTCCAAGGAAGGATATATGCAGGAGATATTATTTTATTTTTTGGTACCCAAATTTTCTTAGGTCCTTTCAGGTTAACAAAATGCATAGAATGATAATGATGCATTTGATAAGATTGTTGATGAAAATATGATTGTTGAAACTTCTTTTTCTGAAAGAATGGCTTCCTTTTCTGTTGAGACTTATTTCTAGTAAGCCCTAATCCAATTTTATCACTCGGATGTCTACACTTTCCTAACATATCATTCATTCTTCTCGTACTTTCAGTGAAAGTTGCTAAATCAGCTGAAAGACTCTTGATCATAAGCTTCAGTTGATTTATCTCTTCAGATCTATCTATAACTCTCTTTTTCTTAAATTCCTCTACTTGCTTCTTTAAACAGGGGTTCTCTCTTTCTATCTCTTGTATATTTTTCAGATTTTCTACATACTTTTTCTTCAACAATTTGTACTGTTTCATAATAGCATGGGAATCTTCTAGTAGTTCATAATATGCATCTTGCAAGTCATCAAATTTAGAGGTTACCTCCTTATCACTTTCTTCTTCGGCTACCAGGCATATATTCGCATGTTCTGATGTCTCGGAGAATGTATCTGATTCGGATGAATCCAGATCCTCCCAGGTTGGCATCATGTTTTTCTTGCCTTCTCTACTCTTCTTTGGTTTCCTCTTTAATGTTGGACACTCGGACTTGTAATGTCCTAGTTTATTACACTCGTAGCATATGATGGATGTCTTCTCTATCTTCCCATCATCTTTGCCGTTCTTTTTGAAGATTTGATTTCCTTTGAACTTCTTCTTCCACATCCGTCTGATCTTCTTGGAAATGAAGGATAGCTCGTCATCTCTTCACTCGACTCTTGTTCTGACTCACTGGAATCATCATTCTTTGATTCTTCAATCTTCAACGCCTTTGATGAATTCCTCTTCCTTTGAGTCTTGTGATTCTTTTTTTCGGCCTTTAATGCTATCGACTTGTCCCATCTGGGCTTGTCTTCAGCATCGAGCTCAACTTCATGTATCTTCAACGATCCAAGCAGTTCGTCAAGTTTTAATACGCTTAAATCCTTGACTTTATGTACAGCATTAACTTTTGGTCTCCACCTCTTTGGTAGACTTATTAGAATCTTACGAACGTGGTCTTGGTTGTCGTAAGTTCTTCCAAGAGCTTTTAATCCATTGATAATTGTTTGAAATCTTCCAAACATTTGATCAATAGACTCTTCATCTTTCATCTTGAACAACTCGTACTGGTGCACAAGAATATTTATTTTGGATTCTTTGACCTGGTTCGTACCTTCATGTACGATGGATAACGTATCCCACATCTCCTTCACAGTATCGCATTTGTGGACTTTGTCGTACTCACTTCTGCTTAAGGCACAACTCAAGAAGAACTTTGCTTTGAAATTTAGTTGAAATCTTGCCTTTTGATCAGCCGTCCATCTGATTCGTGGAATAAGATTTCCTTCTTCATTCGCTGGTGTGTATGGTCCATTCTCTATTACGTCCCAAAAGTCAACATTAGTAGATTCAATAAACAATCGCATCCTATCTTTCCAGTAGTGATAATCTTCTCCGTTAAACGCCGAAGGTCTAGTGACTAAGGCACCTTTCGCTATATATGTATGTGATTCTGCCATAATCTTTAATCCACACTTTGTTAAGGTGATCCTTGGACACCAAGCTCTGATACCAATTGAAGTGAATCACACGTTAATACAAGACTTATTATACGATATGCAAATGCACAAGAAGGGGGGTGAATTGTGTATTTCCCTTTTAAAACTCTTCTAAAACGTTTTGTTAAAAGAAACTTGTTCTTTTCACAAGAACTATTGAAAATCGAAGTTATAACGTATTTTTCGAAAACTTGTATAAAAACTAGTAAGATCAAAAATTAAAAGATAAGAGAGATAAAGGATAGAGAGATGTTGACACAGAGATTTTTATACTGGTTCACCCCAAAATGTAGGCTATGTCCAGTCCTTAGATTTCTTTCTGAGATTTCGCTATCTCTCAAAACGTTACAAGTATTCTTTGTCTCCGAGCCTCTTCAGGTCTCTTACAGTCAGTATTCTTTCACACTTAGCCTATGTAGGCTATCTGTACTACTTTCAATCTGAAAGGTTTTTCGAGTTTTGTTACAGAAAAATAGCTATAGATTTTTCACACAATAGTTTCTCTCAAGTATTGCTAACTTTTGTAACTTTCACAATTCATGTAACTTTTTCAATCTTCTACTCCGACTCATATTTATAGTCTTCTTCTTCAACTACTTCTTGTTTCTTGATTTTTGCTTCTTTCAAGAAACGGTTATTCAGTTGAGTTCTGTAACTAACTCAAACTGATTCTTGATCTGACGTGGTTTGCTTTCGTCTGCTTTTCTTTCGTCTGCTTCCTTCCGTCTGCTTTTCTTCGTCTGCTTTTCTTTCGTCTGCTTTTCTTCGTCTGCTTTTCATTTTAGCTTCCGTCTACTTTTCTTCCATCTGCTTTTCTATTTGGCTTCCGTCTACTTTTCATTTGTTTCCGTCTGTTTTTCATTATTATTTGTACTTCATCAAAATTATTTATGTAATGTCATTTTGACTTAACAATAACCAATCAATTGGTTATAGTTTTAGTGACATAATTATTTAAAGGTATTATTTATCTTACGTATATTCATTTAATTAAGCGACGTATAAAATAAAGTTTATAGAATAAATATAAATACATGAATATCATAAGTATAAAATTCATACTATAGTTATTTATTATCTCAAAATTGTTGATAGTCATTGTTCTCTTGAGACTATACACTAATAGAGCGTAAACCAAGACTAGTATATTTTATATTTCTTTCTTAAATATATAAATCAACTACTTCTTTCGTAAACTTAATTAGTCGATCTAATGGACTAAAGTATTGACATACTTAAACAAACAAATAGGTGTTTGTTAGAAAATAAGTTTACTAAATTGAACCCATATGACAATTTGATTGGATCATTACTTGTATGTCAATGAAAATTCTTATTGTGATAATTGTATCCCTTAAAAACCTCTTAATCTATTAAAATATGGGTGCTTTTTACAATAGTGCTTCTCATTGTATCCCTTAAAAAGTTATTGAGCTATTAAAATGTTGCCACCTATTAGCATGTCCCATATGAAAGCTCCTTGTATGTAAATAAATTTTTGTATAAACTCTTTCAATATGCTTGATATAAGGTTGCAAATAAGTTTATAAATTGTATTAAAATATGAAATAGGAACGAATTTTTTTAAAGAGTAAGGAGAAGGAACCTTGGGAATGAGGCATAAGTAGATTTTGTCGACTTCCTTTAACATTTTCTCATAATTGCAGAACTCCAATACAACATTTGTAACCAAAGTCTTAACACGGCTCCATGCTTTCTAAAAAAAGAAGCCATTACGGAAAGGGGGTTTTAATTCACCATAATCCTGTCAATTTTTTTAGAAGGAACCAAGAACCTTTTTGCTTATTGTTTTAAGTACAAATGTTCCCGTCTATTCTAAGGTTAGTTAACTGGATGTCTTTTGCACATTCTTTCAAATCTTTTAAGAATTTTATCAAGCACGAGTTTCCCTTTACCTTGAAATGATGAAGCATCGTATTAAAGTCTCATAATAAGATTCAAGCGGATTAATCATAGGCGTTAAATCCCTCAATTTGTTCCATAAAGGGATTCTTTAAAACCTATGATTAAAAGGGTAAACAAAAGTAATCTTAAAGTTAAACTTCTCCAGTTTCATTTTTAGAAAAAGATGTATCAATTGATCCTTAATAATAGAGTGCATAATTTCAATCCTATCCGAATCATAAGCTACTAGAATCTTAACATTATAATGTCTCTGATAATTAGAGATTACATTCCATTTTTTGCTTACAAAATATCAAGTTCATATAGTTATCCTCCTTCAACTTGATTTCCAAAAGGCCCACCAAAATAGGATTAGTGGTTCCTAAGTATTCTTTCAGAGCTAGTTGTTTCTTAAGGCAGTTAGGGCTCCTAAGATTTCGTGAGAAAATAGTTATAGAATAGGACCTACAATGGAGCCCTTCCTTTTTCTATTTGATTTTCTTCCACTGATAGGTTGAAACTCTTTACCTACTTCACAAATTGAGTGAACATTGGGGGTTTATCCTCTGATTTGTGCTCATTACTCTCTAGTTCATTAGTATTTAAGGTTGAGCTCCCTTTTTGAAATGTGTTAGGATCCTCCTACAAGCCTAGAGACAACACGTCTCCTCTTATAGGGTGATTGGTAACTTTACTCGAAAATGAATATTGATGAATTTCGTCCTAATATGCTGTTTGAATTGTTAAATTAGTAACCTAAATGTGTTCTTTAAGAGAAGGGTTCTAATTATCTAAATCTTCCTCACTTCCATTTATAATATCAATATTCCTTTTAAGTTGCAAAGACGTGAATTCTTAGTGCTCACTTGTAATCAGTTTTCTTCAATTATAAGAAATCTTCAGAGAGTCCCCAAATAAGTCACCATTCTTATCAAATCTTAAGAGTGATATCAACTTTGGAAGTGATTGTTGAATTTCCATAAGCACATAAATATGTGAATAAACAACTATCTTCTTATTGAAAATGGCATCATCATAGTATAAAGGCTTGCCAAGAGAGCTAGTTAAGTAACTTAACCCTTAGTTATCCAATACTCCAATGGCAAGTCATGAATTTTGATCTATGGGCGAACTTGTTTCACCTCTAAATTTCCATCTTTGAACAAAAATGGGTTGGTGATTATGGTTGGTTATTATAGTTCTAAGGACGTAGTTCGATCACTTTTGTATAAGGGACTCAAATTTGAAAAGGAACAAATTTGAGTCATTAAACAAGACTTCTCTCAAGCCAGTTTTTCCAAAGATGGATAACCCAGGTATTCAAAGTTGGGAAAGGTGGCCTTTTAGTTATGAAGAAACTTAAAGAGTTCCATCCCAAAAGGAAGCTTCTTCCTTCAATATTTCCACATGGTGAGTAATTATAACTAAGCCAACTTCTCCACTAAGAGGACAACAACGAAGTTTCTACAAAAGAGAGGAGTCTCCTAACACTTGCAACTAAGAGGACCAAAAGAACAAGGATAATGCTGAAAATGACCTAAGGGAAAGACAGCAAAAGAATGAAGGATGAAAGGAAGATGAAGGAGACAAGTGTTGAAAGGGAAAGGGAGGAAGGAACTAATGGATATAGGAAAAGGTTCGAAAGAGAAGAGGAGGAGGACATAACTAAGAGAGAGAGAACAATTTGAAATTGCACAAGTAGAAGCAGACAACAAAGAAATTAGAACACAACAACAAGAAGTAGCTTAAGAAGAAGAGGCCACAACAAGAGAACCAAAGATCTAGAAAAAGCCGTACACACTATGTAGAGAAGGAAGACAGTAATTAAAGGTTCTCTCTATGTGGTTGCAATCTATTTACTACGAAAAATAGTACGTGAACAGAATCTAGAAGCAATTAGGGAGAGAATAGCTCATCTAGAGCATGTTCTTGGTAAGTTATGCAAATGACTACACATCCTGATTAATTGGACGATCTTTTTGCTGCTATACAAAAAATGATGATTAACCCTCTTGCAAAGCAATGCTACCAAAGGGGCGGCACAAATTGGTCTTCACTGTAAACATTTTGATGGAACGCATGATGTAAAAACTCCAGAGCGTAGGTGAATTGGTAAGAGGTTCTTTTGGCTTAAGTGAAATCACAGGTTCGAACTGTTCTTATATATGCAGCCGTTTAAAATTTGGAGTTAGAGTTTAGCCTCTCACAAGGGACCTTCCCAACTCGAGCGAGGATTAATCTGAATGTAGATGACTTAAAAATATCTTTTCATAATTAAGATCCTCTTAAAACATCTCGTAAGGAATCGATCAAAAAAAAAAGAAATACATGATGCAAAAAAATATTGAACTTTTTTTGGGGCACGCAATAGTACTTTAGCTTGTGTCGATTCTTTATTTTTCAAAGAAAAAGAATTCGACATAAGTACGCTTGATTTGTTTAACAAAATTATGTTGAGAATTTGATTGGCAGATAAAATACAAGTGCCTAATTGAAAGGCTTAACACCATTTCACCGATATATATTATTTTCTTTTTTTCCTTAATTCCTATAACGTTTAATATGTACGATAAATTTACTCCCACTACATTAATTTTCAATATCAACCCTAGTGCTAGGGCTATCATTATTAATTAGTGTTGAAATTGATCAAAATTCAACCATAAAAATTGACCGAAAGGCCACTTTCTACCAATGTCATTTTCGTATAATTAACCGAAACAAGTGCGGCTTCATTTGTAGATTTAAAAATCCATTCTGATCAATTGTACTAAAACATTAATGTGATGCTTGCTCAAACTGAGCCTGCGCCGCTAGCAATAGGCATCGCCCCGCCGACAATTAGTAATCAAAACGACTTGGTCAATTTACCATGAGAAGATCAAAGTTTATAGTCGCGAAGAGACCAAGGCACAAATAAATGGTCCTTTCCAGAACAAAGGGTATTAAGAATGAACAGCGTGAAATGACATGATCAGCGAACGATATCAATAACATATGAAAAAACTTAAGAAAATGCAAGTAAAGGAGTCCTAGAATGTATTCTTAAATCTTACACGTCTAGAGAGAGAAGTCCAGAGAGAAAAAAAAAAACAAGTAATAATTGCAGATGAGAAGTGGAGTTATCTGCCTTTCCGACGATTTTTCAGAACAGCACACTCTGAACAATACCATTTTCCTTTCGGATGTTCTTTAACCCCAACACATCCAAAATGGAACCATTCAATTTTGCACTGATAAAGACCAGAAATTTCGTCAAATTACAACTCCAACATAAAACGAGTATAAGATGCTTTGGCAAAATCAAAGAAAAAACGTAAAAGAGAGTTTGGTCACATACGTCAGGATTGTCACAGGCAACCATGTCCCCATAGCTGACTTGATTGCAGAAACAATATGTTGGTTCATTTGGGTCCACTGGCAAATCTAACTCCATACCAGTAAGATTTGCAGAAATTGCTGCCGTTGCCACTTCTGTTGCTGCAACAGTAGCTGCTGTTGTTGATGCCGTAGCTAGCCGTGTTCTGCAACAAATGTCTTAAGTTAATCAATTCTTCATTCTGCATAGTGGTAAACATGCAAGCTCATATTCATTTTGAAATTGAAATTGAAGCTTTTCAATTACTGATCGAAATTCAAATGTCTACAAAATTATCCCACCCATAAGTTGGTAGAGTCTCCCTTTAAACATACTTACAAATACAAGCATCTCCACGCAAATTGCACGTAGGCACAAACTCTAAGATGCGTGACAATGTGCCCACAAATGAGCTCACATATATGTGCAAGTGTGTCAGTACATGTCCAAAACACAATTGTATGCATACTTAAATGCCAAGCATCTCCACGCAAATTGCACGCAGGCACAAACTCTAAGATACGTGACAATGTGCCCACAAATGAGCTCACATATATGTGCAAGTGTGACAGTACATGTCCAAAACACAACTGCATGCATACTTAAATGCCACCTTATGTTGTACATTGGCACAGTACTCTTTTCAAAATTTAGGGAAGTTATAGTTGGGTTCACAAAAGGAAGGACTACAGTCAGACCCTGAATATTATGTCCTCTCTGTGCATCTTCCAACAGAATGTTTACAGTTCCCTACACCAGTTACCTCCCCCATATCCCAACTGATGCTATGAAGTTCTGGAAGTCAGTCTTAATAAATTACTGTTCAAAAGCAATCTCATCCAGAGAATACTACTTATTCAGGCAAACCAGAATCACACATCAACTTATTTAATTTCTGCACAATCCATTCGAGTGGATGTTTGCATAAAGGCAATAACTGAGACATAAGGTGAACAAGCCACTACATCTAATGCAGAATAAGTAATCCATGAACAGCATAATCAGAAAAGGCAGTTACTTTTTACGTCCTCTACCACCACCCTCACCACTCCTTCCATATCTTGGAGTTCCACCAAGAACTGAAGCAGGTGTTGCAGTAGGTGCGGCATTTTCTGTCAAAAGCCATATTATTAGGTAAAGTAAGAACATAAATATGAAGGAATATAATTGCTCAAGTGGTACTGAATACACAAAACCTGGCGTATTGACTAAAATAAGAACATATATATGAAGGAATATAATTGCTCAAGTGATACTGAATACACAAATTATAACCTGGCGTAAGATAGTCAATTAAAGTTGAGTAAAAGCAAATTACCACGCCGAAGCTCTTCATCAAATTTCCTCAAATACTGATCAAGTTGTTGTATGTGTGCATCTACCTGAAAGTGTAATTGCAAAATATAAGCTAGTTAACTCATGCCGTTAGTAGGAACATGGGAGGACCATCAGAATTGAAGACGTAGCCACAGGATATGACACACAGGTGCATCAGTGCTCTTTTTGGGGGAACATTGAGTCAACAATCATATAGAACTTTTATTGGCAGTAACAACCTTTTTGTAGTCAAATATACTAAAAAATTAACATATCTCTCAAACCTTTTAACCAAGTGGTAAGGCCTCAAAGAGAATGTTATTAGAGCCTAGAGGAGAAACATCAGTGGGTCTTAGGGTCTTAGGTTTGCGTAGTTAACAAATTGGTAGAACTTCCAACTTCGAGAAAGCTCATCATCATGAAACAAATAAGTAAAGAAGGAAGCAAGCAAGTTGGTTATATTTCACCAAAGAAAGAAAGGTCCTTGTAACAGTTCCTGTAACAGAATATCAAGCATAAGGCACAGATTTCGATCAACCCATAGCAGAAAACTTGGCCAACACAATCTATGAAAGTCTTTCGGTTGCTAGTCTGATTTTGTAAATAAGTGCAAAAATAGCTACAATTATCTCTTTTAGTTAAGGCCTCAACAGAGGCCTATTTGAGATGTGCCAATAATGAATGTATGACAGGAAGATTAAGCAATCAGAAATATACCAAAGAGCTTCAATATAAGGCATAGAACTTCTGGACAGACAACAGCTCATTATAAGCTAAATGTTTAGAGAAAGTCAGGACCAATTTAGTCTCTGAACCACAATTGTTAAAGACTAGTAAATACTAATACTATGACTGTACAATTTCATCATAAAGACATATTTTGTTAGACAACAGTTCCCAGCAACCAACAAAATTACAGCAGTAGAAATGCTTGGGATCAAGACTGGCAGTGGACCAGTTAACTTGGATTACAGCAGAATCAGCAGTCTATGGGCCAAATAAATAGGAAATGGAAAATTATCCCCGTCATTCATTCACTAAAAGCAAGCCCAACATGCATAATACAAATCTGAGGGATTAGGCCTACCAAATCATAAGCTTGGACAGCCAATGCAACCTTTTCATCTGCAATTCTGATACTATGCTTTTGCTCATCAAGTGCCTCATCTGAGAATCTAATTAGTGAAGTATCTGGTGTAATATTTCCAGCCTTGACTCCTCGCTTAATCTCCTCTATTTCTTGTTCACATCGTTGTTCATTTTGTCGTTGGATTTCTATTCATATACATAAAAATAGTGAAAGTTTGTTACAGAAACCTACTCAAGCAGAATAGGATAATTAAAGCTACATACAGGGCAGCAACAAGAACACAATGCGAAAAAATTACTAAAGTATCACAAGACATGCATTGTTAGACATGAACCGAAACCGTTACTGGTTTATCAGAGGAAGAAGAAGCGGGACGTTGAGGTGGAAGGAGATTGATGAATTGGAGCGTGAGTTGGAGTGTGAGTTGGAGTGTGATGCATGCGTACGTTAACCGTTAGGGAGAAAAAGGGAATATTATGTGGGGTGTATGGGTACCTCCTAGGAGAATATATGTTAGTTAGCAATGATGAGGGATTTATCGATTATTCTGATTTCTGTCCATTGAACGGCCTTCGGCTGGGGAGCGATAGCTCTAAACTGTTTCATCAATACATACCGATCATTTTCTGGAATTTCCCTACCCTTACTCTATCAAATTGGTGCGGTGAGCGTGGAACCCATGACCAACACCAGAATGGAGAATAGATTAGAAGTGGTAGAGAGGAGTTTGGGAGCGATGGAGCAACGACTAACAGGGCTTGATGGAGAACTTAGTGAGATCAAATTGATGCTCGTTGCTGCACTGAAAGGAAAAGCAGCGGAAGAAACATTGGGTGGGCATTCGTCGATGACAGAGGGAGGCTCGGCCAGCACCCCTGTTCCTGGGCAGTCAACGGCACGGATAGTGACTCTTGATGATGTGCAGGTAGCCGCCAAGCGTATTGAGCTGCCGAACTTTACCGGTGTTGATCCGGAGCAATATTTTCAGGTGCAAGAAACCCCGGAAGACAAGAAGGTCACGTTAGCTTTAGTGAGCATGGAGGGTCATGCTCTCCACTGGATAAGTTGGCTTCAGGATCGAAAACCCCTAATGACTTGGGAAGACGTGAAGAGAGAAGTACTGACTAGGTTCGGAGGTGCACTGGCGACTAACCCCTTTGAAGCTTTAGCGGCTATTCGTCAACATGGGGTAGTGGATGAGTTTATCCAGGAATTTGTGGCAAAAGCAGTACAAGTTAGAGGATGTTCAGAAGAGTTTTTTATTGGGCAATTTCTGAATGGACTTAAAGAGGAGATCAGGGCAAGGATACGTGCGCATGAGGCTGTAGATCTCTATCGAACAATGAATTTGGCCAGAGAAATCGAACATGAACAGGAGGTTTTGGGCAGGAAGAAGAGTGTACAGACATATTCTCAACGTGAGGGCTTTGGCTTAGGGGTGAAAGCAGGGTCGGTAGTTGGGGATAAAGGGCCACAGGCCACCTTTCAAGTTACCGATGGCAGGAAGAGTGGCTTTAGAGCTGGGGGAACTTACCCAAATGCAGGAGCGGCCCAATCTGGGAGCCACTGGAGGGGGACCACCGGGCCAGCTCAGTCTGGAGGTAGTAGTATTGGGTCCAATGGCCAAACGGGTTCAGCCCCAACCAGAGGAGTCCGACGGTTTACTCAAAAAGAGTTTCAAGAAATTAGGGCAAAGGGGCTTTGCTACCGTTGCCTCCAACCATACCATCCTCTTCACCAATGTCAGGGGACTTCGCTTCACACAGTAATATTGGCCGACGACGATTCGTTGGAGGACAAGGGCGAGGAGGCGCCGCCGGTGATGGAGCCACAGGAACTTCCGATCGAACAGCAGTTCACGGGACTCGAACTTCCCTATTTTGCTCTCAGTGGTTGTGGAAGTCACCAGACCATGAAGCTACGAGGGTTGGGTTGTGGTGTAGCCGTGATTATTATGGTCGACAGTGGGGCGAGCCACTGTTTCGTCACTCAAAGGGCAGCAGAGAAGATGGGACTCCATGTTGAGCCAACGGTGCGGACTGGCGTGCGGTTGGGAGATGGGCGCCGTGAAGAGACCCAAGGTCTCTGCCGAAATGTTTCTGTCGATATTGGGGGAGCTAAGTTTTTGGTCGATTGCTTTGTGTTTCCCTTAGGTGGAGTCGACCTCATTTTGGGAGTCTCGTGGTTGCAACAGTTAGGCGATGTTAAAGCCAACTGGGGTCGTATGACTATGGAATTCCAATTTGGTGGACGAACAGTCAAAGTAGATGGAGATCCTTCTCTCGTAAATGCTCCAGCAACACTTCATTTTTTGCAGAAATCAAGTCCGAATAGTTGTGGCCTGGTAATTTGGCAAGCATCGTTGATGGAACTGAATTCGGCTGAGGGGGAACATTCAGCTGGACAAGAGTTGAAATTACAACAGTTACTTCAGAGGTTTGCAAGCCTATTTAATGAGCCTTTGGGCCTACCTCCGCGACGTGCTATTGACCACAGTATACCCTTGCAGCAAGGAATTACTGCGGTGAGCGTCAAACCTTATCGCTATGGTCACACGCAGAAGGATGAAATAGAACGGCAAGTATCCGAGATGCTGGCAACAGGTATAATTCAGCCAAGTTTTGGGCCATTTTCCAGTCCCGTTTTGCTAGTAAGGAAGAAAGATGGAGGGTGGAGGTTCTGTGTAGACTATAGGGAACTGAACAAGGTGACTGTGGCGGATAAGTATCCGATTCCGGTGATACAGGAACTATTGGATGAATTACATGGGGCTCGATTCTATTCCAAGGTCGATTTACGATCTGGATACTACCAGATTCGAGTACGGGCTGAAGATGTTCCTAAAACGGCCTTTAGAACGCACTCCGGACATTACAAATTCAAGGTAATGCCTTTTGGGCTGAAGAACGCACCGGCTACGTTTCAAGTAACAATGAACGAGCTTTTCCGCCCGTATTTGCGCCGGTATGTTCTGGTATTCTTTGATGATATCCTTATTTATAGCAAGGATTGGGAGGAACATCTGGATCACTTATTGGTTGTTTTGGGACTATTGGAGGAGCAACACTTTGCTGTCAATAAAATGAAGAGTCAGTTCGGACATACCAAAATTGAGTATTTGGGCCACTTAATTTCAGGGGATGGTGTTGCTATGGATCCGGCAAAGGTGGTGAGTATTCTCACATGGCCTCAACCTCGTTCGGTAAGAGGGGTGAGGGCCTTCCTCGGCCTAACCGGATACTACAGACGATTTATACAAAATTATGGGAACATTGCACGTCCATTGACCGAGTTATTGAAAAAGGAGTCTTCTCATAAGTTTTCATGGACAGCTGAGGCGCAAACCGCCTTTACCACACTTCAACAAGCTTTAACTACGGCACCCATACTAGCTATGCCCGACTTTCACCAAACTTTTGTAGTAGAATGTGACGCATCCGGGGGAGGGGTAGGAGCAGTATTAATGCAAGGAGGTCGACCAATTGCCTTCTACAGCAAGAGTCTGGCACCACGGAATTTAGCTAAACCAGCTTATGAGAAGGAGTTGATGGCCCTTGTAATGGCCATCCGACATTGGCGACCATATCTCATAGGGGGCAAATTCACTGTACGTACTGATCATTGCAGCTTGAAGCATATACTTCACCAGCAAATCACAACTCCGGCTCAGCAAAACTGGGTGGCCAAGCTGATTGGGTATGAATTCGACATAGAATACAAGCCGGGCATATTAAACAGGGCTGCGGATTCGTTGTCCAGGCGTCAGGAGGATGTTGAGTTGTCTGAAGTTTCTTTTCCTTGCTGGACTCAATGGACAGATCTCGATAAAGAATTGGCAGCAGATGATGCTTACCAGAAACTTAAAAGGCGGATTAGTGATTGCCCACCGATTTCAAGAAATATCGAGTTGTGAATGGCGTAATCTTTTTATGGGAAGCTATTCTTACTGCTACATCCTTATGGATTCCTAAGTTAATTCAGGAGTTCCATTGCACCCCTCAAGGAGGTCATTCCGGAGCCTATAGGACGTACCGAAGAGTAGCCGCCAACGTCCATTGGGTGGGGATGATGAAACAAATTCAGAGGTTTGTGGCTGAATGTCCAACCTGTCAACGCAACAAATATAACACCCAAGCTCCTGCAGGGTTACTACAGCCATTACCCATACCCACTCAAGTATGGGAGGATTTGTCTATGGATTTCATCATTGGTATGCCTCGTTCCCATGGAATTGATTGTGTGTTGGTAGTAGTCGACCGTTTGAGTAAATATGGCCATTTCATTGGTCTTCGCCATCCATTTACTGCACGTTCGGTGGCTGAAGTTTTTTCTAAGGAGATTGTAAGGCTTCATGGAGTACCACACTCCATTGTTAGTGATAGGGACCCTTTATTTATGAGCAATTTTTGGTTGGAATTCTTCAAAGGATGGGGTACCCAGCTGAAGATGAGCACCGCTTACCATCTGGAGACGGATGGCCAAACGGAAGTTTTGAATAGATGTTTAGAAACTTACTTACGATGCTTTTCTTCTGAACAGCCTAAAGCTTGGAGTCATTGGTTGCATTGGTTCGAATATTGGTATAACACCAACTTTCAAGGCGCCACTCAAACTACTCCTTTTGAAGTAGTGTATGGTCGGAAACCTCCTACTCTTGTTCAGTATTTACCGGGAGAATTCAAGATTGCGGCAGTGGCAGCAGACCATCAGGACCGAAATGAAATTTTGAGGCGACTCGTTATAATTTGCTTGGTAGCGACAGGATGACCAAGCAAGCCAATAAACATAGGCGTCATGTTCACTCAGTGGATGATTGGGTGTACTTAAAGATCCGGCCACATCGACAGACCTCTCTTGCACAGCGAGTGTATCATAAACTCGCTCCGCGTTATTATGGACCATTTCGGGTGCTGCAGAAATTCAGTCCGGTGGTGTACAAACTAGACTTGCCCACGACTTCGCGGATCCATCCCATTTTTCACATTTCTCAACTTAAGCGGTGACGAGGGACCATCAAGTTTGGTGAGCTTCCTTCCACCTTAATTCTTTGAAGCGACCAAGTTTCATTCCCGAGTGCATCCGGAGGCCAAGTCCTTGACCCTCTGCCATGCCTTGTCACCAACTGTTGGTCAAGTGGGCTGCCAAAGGAATTGATGAAGCTACGTGGATCAGTTGTTCGGATTTTAGGGGACAATTTCCTGAGTCAGACCTTGTGGACAAGGTCTGTTTCCAGGGAGAGCGTATTGTTAGACATGAACCGAAACCGTTACTGGTTTATCAGAGGAAGAAGAAGCGGGACGTTGAAGTGGAAGGAGATTGATGAATTGGAGCGTGAGTTGGAGTGTGATGCATGCGTACGTTAACCGTTAGGGAGAATAAGGGAATATTATGTAGGGTGTACGGGTACCTCCTAGGAGAATATATGTTAGTTAGCAATGATGAGGGATTTATCGATTATTCGATTTACATCCATTATACGGCCTTCTATTTGGGAGCGATAGCTCTAAACTGTTTCATCAATACATTCCGATCATTTTCTGGAATTTCCCTACCCTTACTCTATCATGCATATTCAAAAATCTTATCCAGTTCCCCGTGCTCCATGAGCTTGTGTAGCAATGTTGTTCCGGTCAGCTGTTCCCATTTTTAACCAATACCCTAGGTCTTGGATAGAGAACTTCAACCAGAAGGAAAGTCCAACTAGAGAGTTTTTTTTTCATGTTGATACAGACTTGAAACATATTTTCAGCACTAAGCCAACAACACAGAAATCCTCCAAAAAGATGAAATATCTTGCCTAAGAAATTCTACTGAAACTTAGAAAATAGATATACTCCATCAATTAGCCACCAGCTATAAGTAAATATTTATTCCATGTTGGAATCATCACCACCTACAACAGGAATATTGCAAGTCAACAACAACAAACAGTCCAGCTGGACAAAGGGAAATCTGCTAGTAGTCCCTTTTGACCAAGTATACAAGAGATTCAATCATGGAAAAAAGAGGAAGACAGGAAAATAGATAAGTTTATTTTGAATGAATAACAATTGTTTTTATTTCTATTTTGTTGTTAAGATTTTATACCCTTTATTAGGAAGTTGTTAGGAAATGTTTAGGCTCTCAAGAGGAGTCTAGTTAAGCTTTTCAAAGATGAAAATAAAGTAAACAAAATTTTAATATCATAGTTCCTTTCTTTAAGAGATTGAAGGGTCTCTCTAATTAGCCCCTTCTTCCTAACCTATCCAAATAGGCCATAAAGGAAGAAAGACCCTTAAAAACAAGCCAACTATATTTTTTAGCAGGGTTCCATCACCAGAAATCGGTCTATTTGGTAGTAGAGGCACTGGTTATGGGAGAATAATGTACCTTACATTAACAATTAGAAGCCTTTATAGCTATACACCAAAAGGATCAAGCCAGGGACAAGGCAGAAAGAGAACATGAAAGGGAAACTAACGAGGCGAAGCAAAATAACATGACAGCTGAATTAGAAGAACTTTCTCTGGGAAGGAAAAGTCACCACAATCACTGAGGTTCACAACCTAGAGTGGTAAATCAAGAAGGGGGAAATCCAGTTCCTAAGTTCTCATAACTTGATTTTGCCCATTTTGATGGCTCTACTAATCCTCTGAGATGGCTGAGCTGGTGTGGACACTTCTTCTGTCATCAACGAACTCTGGATGAATAAAAAGTAGGACTAGCTTCTTTCCACCTTGAAGGCAATGCCCAACTATGGTTTATCAAGCTAGAGAGGGACCGACCGACCTGCCTCTCATGAAATGGGAGAAATTCAAAACCAACTGTAATTTGCAATTTGGCCCTCCCATTTGCAGCAACAAACTAGAACTTTGTAAATTTTAACAAACTGATACTGTTGCTGAATACCAAAGGCAGTTTGAGCAACTAGCAGTCCAGGCTACTTTGTCTCAAGAACCGGAAGTCAAAATTTTCATCAGAGAGTCAAAGGAAGCCATTGATGTAGAAGTACAGCTGCAGAATTCTTAAGACCATACTAGTGCAATGAGTTTGGACAAAATATATGAAAGGAGGGAAAATCCACAAAAGGTTGAATTTGATTGTCACAGGGAGAAATTAGCATATTTCTTTGTCAAAAGACTAAACCGAGCATATATGCAAGAGAGGGGTGCGCCAAATTATGTGTCAATTGTGATGAGCAGTACAAATCAAGAAGTCTACAAAAAGTTGTTTCGGTTGGAAGGTATTGATGAAAAGGACGCGATGGGAGAAGTCGAAGAACTAGCAATATCATTTCATGCTATAACAATAATGCACAAATCTCAACCATGCAAATGGAGAGATTTTTCAATGGTAAGACTTTACCAATTTTAATCAACTCTAGTAGTACTCAAAGCCTTATGGATGCTGCATTGGATGAATAGCTGAAACTTCCCATGGGACGTAAGGCCGAATTGCAGGTTACGATGGCTAATGGAGAAAAGCTATGCTGTCCAAGCATATATTGTTTGCTACTCATACACGGTTAGGAACTCAAGTTTTTTGCTTGAATTTATATATGTTACTTGTTTGTGGATATGATGCAGTTTTGGAAGTTAATAGGCTTAGAATGCTCGATCTTACTTTTAGAATTTTGTTAATATGAAGATGAGATTTAAATGGCAGAATCAAGAAGTAGTGTTGAATGGCATTAAGGACTTTACCAACATAATTGCTTCCTTATCCACTTCTTTCCTAGAATCAGGAAAGGAGATATAACTCCAAAGAGTCCTTAATTAGTTCCAACTCATATTTAACACGGCACAAGGCTTGCACCAATCCAAAAATTGTGTCACATAGGTATCCACCCCTACTGTTACTGACACATCCAAAAAAATGAAATAGAAAGACAATACAATGAGATGCTCAAACAAGGAATTATTTGGCTTAGTCAATTCCCTTTATGTTCTGCTCTCTTGGCGAAGAAGGATGATAATTCTTGGAGATTTATGTTGACTACCAAGCGCTATCCATATGGTGAAGGAAAAATTCCCTATAACAATGCCTGATGAATTATTGAAAGAATTACATGGAGCTTGTTACTTCTAACTTGGACATCAATTATGGGTATAATCAAGCCAAAATGGGAGAAACAAATGTGGAGAAGACAACTTTTTGCACCCATCACTTCAAATTTTTGATCATGCCCTTCAACCTCTCCAATGCCCCATCCACTCTTCAAGCCCTCATGAATTATGCATTCAAATGGTAACTAAGGAAATTTGTATTGGTTTTTCTTTAACAACTTTATAATCTATAGTCATATATGGATAGAACACATTCAAAACTTTCAATTTGTCTTCACTTTGCTAAAATAGCATCGTTAAAACAATCTAAATGCTCATTTAGGTAGCCCTAGAATTCCTATCTAGGGCATTCAATCTCCTCCTAAGGAGTTGCAATGGACCTACAAAAAATTGTAGTCATGATTCAATGGGGATTTATGGGGAGTTGCAATGGACCTACAAACTAGGTGTTGTTCACACTTTATGGGGATTTTTGGGTCTCACTATAGAAATTTTGTTAGCAACTACTAAACTATTGCAGCTCCTTTGATGGCCATTTTGAAAATAAATTATTTTTCCTGGATTTCGGAATCCTCAAAAGCTTTTGAAGCTTTATAACTTGCAGTTACATCAACCCAGTATTAGCTCTTCTTGACTTCATCGATGTTTTTATAGCCAAATGTGATGCTTCTAAGTTGGGCATCAGGGTTGTTCTCCAACAAAAAGGATATTTCAATTGCATTTTTCAGCCGCCCCTTTCCCAAAAAACATCAACACTTGCCTACTTATGAAACAAGTTGGTTGGGTTAGAAAAAACAGTCAGCCATTGGAGGTATTACCTATGGGTTATGGTTTTTAATCAAAACAAATTATTGTAGCCCTTTTTTTTTTTTTTTGAGTAGATAATCATCACATCTCCTCAGCAACATTGGATTAGCAAGCTAATAGGGTTAAATTTTTAGTAGAATACAAAGCAGGTTGAGAGAATGTTGTAGCAGATGCTCTCTCACACTAGCAAGAGGATATGGATACATTATCTGCAATTTTCATGCCACAACTGGCTTTCCTTGATGCTATCAGAACAAAGATTTTCAGCTCATTGACCAGATTGTAGCTAAGGAAGAAGGCCATGATTGGACTTATAAAACTGTATTTATTTTCTTTAAAAATAGAATTTTTATTGTAAGCTCTTCTTTGCTTCCTCCATCTATTATTTCTGCTATTCATTCTCAGCTCCATGAAGGGTATCAAGAAACTTTCCATTACATATTGATCAATTTCTATTGGTTTGAAATGAAAAGCCAAGTCCAGGATAGGGTCAGAACTTGTGAGATTTGTCAGAAGAATAAGTCATAACACCTACAACATGCAGGTCTCTTACAACCTCTTTTAGTTCCTATCCAAATCTAGTAAGATATCTCCATAGACTAAATTGAAGGCCTCCACTTTCACATGGCAAAACAATGGTACTAATGGTCGTGGACCATTTTTCCAAATATGCTCGCTTCCTTCTACTATCTCATCCCTATATAGCAATGTTTGTGGCCCATCTCTTTTTCTATAAGGTTTTCAAATTACATGGCATGTAAAAATCTATTGTTAGTGATCAGGATGTCACTTTCATTAGCTCACTTGAGATGGAACTATTTCAGTTGAGTAGCTCTAAACCCTCTTTCGGTTCAGCCTATCATCCCCAAATAGATGGTCAACTTAACCACATCTTGGAGCTGTATCTTCGATGTTTCATTAGCAACAAGAAATTGTAGCATTTGGTGCTGAATTGCAAAACAGATAGTAGCTATTGGCATATTTGAGAGATTGCCTATTGCAAGCCCAACATGTGATAAAGTCAAACTATGACTCCCATCATTGGGACATTCAATTTGAAGTTGGCAATATGGTGCTTCTCATGTTGCAACCTTACTGAAAACTCTCTCTAGCTTCTAAAACAATAAAAAAAAACTATCTCCCCACTTTTCTGGTCCACTTTCTGTTGTTGAGAAAATTGGACAGGTTGATTATCACCTCACCCTTCTTCTTCAATCCAAAATTCATATGGTCTTCCATGTTTCTTGTTTGAAGAAATTTTTCAATTCAGGCAACACAACACAACCGTACCAACAGTTTACAAAGGTGTTGTCCAGCCTACACCTAAAGTGATATTGGATTTAGATTTTCAACTAGCACCAACAAATTATGGTACATTGGGAAGGTCTCTCACCAACTAAAGCTCCTTGGAAACCAGTTTGAACTATTCTTCAATTCCACCCCTCCTTCGCACTTGAGATCAAGCACATTCTTGAGGGGAGAGTAATGTTGCAAGTCAGCAATGACAAACAATCTAGCTGGACAAAGGGAAATCTTTGGATAATCCCCTTTGACCAAGTCTACAAGAGATTCACTAATGAAAAAAGCAGAAAAATAGAAAAATAGAAAAGCCTGTCTTTGAATTTGAATTTAAATGTGAATAAATAACAGCTGTTTTTATTTCTACTTTTTATAACCTTTATCAAGAAGTTGCTAAGAAATATTAGGCTGTCAAGAGGAGTCTTTTAAGCTTTTCAAAGCTAGAAATAAAGTAAGTAGAATTTTACTTTCACAATTCCTTTCTTTAAGAGATTGAAGGGTTCTCTATAATTAGTCCATTCTTCCTAACCTACCAATAGGTCATAAAGGAAGAAAAACCCCTAAAAACAGCTCACCTCATATTATTTTGTAAGGTCCAATAACTAGTAATCGGTCTAGGCCCTATACCAAGGGAACTATGTGCAATTCTATTGCCCTAGGATGTTAAATTAGGAAGGCAAACATAACAAAAACATATCAGAAAATAGATGCCAAAATTTTGTTTTATGTAATATTTTAAAAGCAATTGCCCACTCTCCATCTAAAATGAAACATAGAGAGAATCTCCACCAGCAACCAATAAAGGACAGTAAAACAGGCTCATCACAGAGACACAAACAGTAATAGCAATGAAGAAAGTGAGATTTTCATTTGACTGCAAGGCCTACCTTGCAAACTTTGATCTAGATCACGCAACAACGCGTACTTCTTCTGTAGAATATTTGGCAACGATTCCAAATCTGTAATGGCCAAACAAAATTAAACTTATGAAGGGATCAGAAAACAAAAAAGAACAAGAGTAAACTTCTCTCTATGTTTATTTATTACAAGTATACTGCCTCGATTGATGTATGATATTTGTACCTCCAAATAAAGATCTCCAATTCAATGAGATGGAAATATGGGCCAAAAGATCACCAAAGAAAACAAATATTTGAAAAAAAAAATGTATCATCAACCACTTCGGGATGTGAACTTATTCTTTCCCCTCAAGAGGCCAATGTTGAAATCATAAAATTTTCTTCTCAGCCTAATGTATTTCCAGACCGAATAATAACCCGTACCAAAATTGAACAGTAAGAATGAATGCTTATTTGATTCCTATCACAAGTAAGTAAATAAAATCAAATGTCTTACCCTAAAGAAAATGTTCGCAATGCATTCTATACAAGCAAAGGGCAGCAAGTCAGGCCACAAGAACAATAACAATTACATATTTCATTCATAATCGTTCTAGTGACATGGAAACACATCGCCTTTGATCAACATAAAGATGAAATGAGTTCAATCACATCCTCTAACCAACCTCCGTTCCAACGAAGGAAGGATAGAAACAGAAAGAGTAAACGATTGACCCACGTGAAATTATAATACTAAAAAATCGGAAATTTTAAGGGCCTAAGACTAGAAAATCACAATGAAACTCCTCATCTAAGATAAATGTACAAGTGAAATTAACTGGAGTCAATCAGACTGCTATCTCTTCTGAATTAAAAACAGCGACGAAAATTGAACTTGACGAAAAAGAGGGGGAGATAGAGAGAGATTACTGGCTTTAAATTCATCAAGGAAGGACATATTGGGGAAGGAGGAAGTTCCAGGCCCAGAGTTCAACCCCCAAAGTAATTAGGGTTTGGTTACTTGTTCGTCACTTTGGCGATTTTCTTTGTTTTTCATCACCAGTGATTTCGCACCGTAGATGACGTAATCGACGTTCCGTTTCGGGTCAGTGGTCACTCTCACGTCTTGTGCCCTCAGAGGCTACTGGCGTGGATTTATCTGACTGGGTTGTGCACTGTTTGATATATTAAATATGCTTAGCAAAATTAACTATTTAATATCAAATATTTATGTTTAAAATAACTCATAAGACAAAATTAACTATTTAATATTAAATATGTATATTTAAAATAACTTATAAGATTATAATTTTTAAAAATATATAAAATATGACTACTATATTTTAGTATTTTTAAACATTTTTATAAAAATGTATGCTTATGTTCCAACAGTTAAAATTAAAATATATTTACTTATGTTTAAAAATAATTATTTAAATTAATATTTGAAACTAAACTGAAAAATATAGTAGTTACTGCTTATAAAACTTATTTTAATTATATAAAATGTAATCCTTTAATAAAATTAGTCTCATCTTATGAATAAAACTAAAAGGGATTTTGAATAATTTTATCTATTAAAATTAACATTAAAATAATTTTAGACATAATAACTATTTGCATAAACATTTTCATTTTTAAAAGTATTAAAATATTTTTAAATTTAAGATTTAATTCTTCTTAATTACAAAATTTAATCCAAATATTAATAAATATAACTAATGCAACTTGAATACCAAATTCAATGATACTTATTTTATTTAATTAAAATAGAATAATTTTAAAATAATGAAACTAATATGAAGCATAAAATTTTATTACAAAACAAAATTTTAATTTGGTTTAATTTTGAATAAACCGAGTAATTTTTAACTTCGAGTAAATTGAATTCACATAAACTTATCTATCTATATTTATATCTCTATCTTTATTTCTATCCCCATCTCCATATCTATCTTTATCTCTATATATATCTTTATCTCTACCTTTATCCTCTTCTCTCTTGTAATTTGTAATAATTTTTAGACACAATCGTCTCTTCGTCTCATCATTTCTCAGCTGTTGGAACAAAAAGTTCTTCATATGAGTGTTTTCAAAAATAGCAGATTAGGTTTAATTCGCCAACCCAATCAGTTGATTACTTAACATGATTATCAACGGTTTGATATAGTCAAGCAGCTAAATATCTCTCAATTTGTCAAAAAAAGCTAATAAGTCATTTACCAAACAAAGCCATTAATTGAGTAAAAGAATATATTTTGGTTTAAGAAATCTTATAAAATTATTTATTCTTTAACTTTTATTAATTTTTAAATTTTCTTTTCTTATATTTTAATTAAAATAAAGAGAAAATATACAGCATGAATATTGGATAAATTAATCAAATGTAACTAATAAAATAATTAAACTTAATTACTAAATTTAATTTTAATTAATTTTAATTAAATTTAATTAATTCATTTGAATTTAAATCAATAACAACAACAACATTCAGTAAAAATCTGCTGAGATACAAAATCTAGGAAGGTTCAATAATACGCAATCTTACCCGTAACTAGTTGGGCGACCGTTTCTAAAGTGTACCTTATTTGAATTTAAAAATTATATTAAATTATAGTATAGATGATGTTTGGCAAGTTTTAATATATTTAAAACCCTCAAAAACAAGTGCATAGATCGCGAGTGTAGTATAAGAGGTGTTGATCCCTTAAGGAGTTAGTGAACTAATCGAATTTTAAGTTGTCTAAGGCTTAAAGAATAATTAAAATGAAAAGAAAAACTAAACAAAATAGTAAAAACGAAAAATATAGAATGATAGAAACAAGAATTCTATATTAAGCAACGAAATTAAATTGAACACCATTAATTGGACAATTGAAAATCAATCAAGAAGAATTGATTGATTATGAAGGAGGAGGTTTTATCCTATCATCAATGCTAATTTAGTCACTCGTGTTAATATGATGCTGGTTTTAGACTATCGAGGAGTGGATTACTCTATCTCGAGTTATGATCACTAAGCCCTAATTAATAATCCCTAATAAGTCGAGTAACTGAAAATGTAATCTCTCAATTAACGATCAACCCACAACTTAATTACTACTTATGTGTAATTGGGTCCTCACAAGGGATCTATTTCTATATAAATTACTTATTTGATTAATCGTGTGGTATATCAAGTCGTTTAACTCTCATTAATCTAAACCAATCATTTTTATTCAATTCACCCTCTCAATTTATTACCAAAACACGCAAGCATCACAATTAATCATAACACCAATCAATCAACAAAAAAAGATAACGAGATTAACATTGAATTAATTTAAAATCCTTAAAGAGTTTAAAACGTCATCCAATCCAAACTCATCATCATCATCACATTCATTGTATACATTCAAAGAAAAGAATAATAAGATGAAATGGAAATATCGCTTAGAAACGATTAGGATGGCCTGGGAATGTAGTAGCTACAGCAACCTAGTCCTCTCTCTCCTTTTCTTCCTCTTCTCTCTTTTTTCTTGAAGGTTTTTCAAATGTAGCAAAATGGAGGCTCATTTTAAGGTTACATCTCGTTCCTTTATATAGTTATTCCAATTAGGGTAACCTTAGGCTCTTTTCTAGACCGAAAGTTCTAAAAGTCCCTCAAAAACTTAAAACCGGAAGCATCCTTGCATCTATCCATATACAGGCCATGATTATGGCTAGGATTTTTTTCCTTCGTGGCAGATTATGCCACGATTATAGCTCCTTGCACCTGCTTTTATCACGATCGTGGCCCTGGGTTAGCTCCCGAGTCTTCTCCATTTTCCACTCTTTACCCTAAACACACTAGCAAACTCATCAAGACACCTCAAATATATAAAATTGAAGCCAAATGTTGAACCCCGAACGTTTCTTAGAAGTTAGAGCTATTAATGAGAAATATTGGTGATTAGTCATAAGTAAAGAACAAATGATGAAAATTCTTGAACAAAAAAATGATAAGCAATGGTAAAGTAGAGAATGAGAAATGTGGATAGATTCAAGTTTTGCTTTGGTGTTTCTGGTGTATAAAAGATTTTGAAGTTTTGGATGGAAGTTGTACATAGTACATTATGTTTGAATATGAATAACCCGATAATGTTTGAGATATATCTTCCAAATTACTGAACCAAATTGAGTGATTTTGGTGTCAATAGAAACATAAGACATAAAGGAACACTTTTCTAGAGGATAGTATAACCAAATTACATCAGTTTCGCTTTCTAATTGAATGTGAACAATGGACCCGAAAGTGTGTCTTGGAAAAATCTGAAAGTAAAGCAATGAGAAATAAATTGTGATCTTAATAGTTTTAGTGAGGTATAAACCTAAGTATAAATTATACTTAGATGAGTTTTGATATTAGAATGATTTTATTATAAAATTGATGGAATGATACCTGGGATTTTCATGAACATGCATTGTACATAATTTATTTCATAAATGTGCATTATTAAACAATTATAATCGTGCATATTGTGATATATGCGTATGTTGTTTGATATAGAGGAGCAACTGGAACGTTAACCTCCAGATATTACCAGAACTTCTAGGCATTAGCTTCTAGAGCAACTTTTGAGTAACCTAGACGGTTTTTCTCAATTATTGTTTGCTTAAATGCTGTTATGAATGATAAATGAATGTGACTGATTGTGTTCGTTTTCGGATAGGAGATCCGATGAATGTGATGTATAAATAAAATATTGAAGTGCTCATTGAATGTGAATTGGACGGAATAAGTGTTTTCTTGACTTAAGTGTTGAATGCCAGACTAAAATCCGATGACAATGTGAATGAGATGTGATAGTGAATATGATTTTGTGACATTGAGCACTTTCAATTGATTGAATAAATGTGATACATTTTGTTAAATGAATGCATGATCAGATAATGAGAGTTGTGTCCAGAATAGCCACCGATTAGAGCTTAAAGCTCAAAACGTGAAAAGAGCCTCGAGCTCAGAAAGTGATTCAGAGCCTCAGGCTCAACGTTTAATGAGCCCTATATGGGACAGTTATCAATGAGCCCTATATGAGACAGTTATTAATGAGCTTGGTATCCAATAGATACGGGACAATTAGGCACTCGGTCATAATAACGTAATAATTAAAAAAGTGTGTCATGAGCATTTCATATGCATTTTGTTAAGTATGTTTGCTGGATTGAAATGTCAAATTTGCCTATGCTTAAGTGAAAATGTGATACTGATGTAAAGTGCAATTTTTGTGAAATATTTGTTATGTGAAATGATGTGTTGCATGAATTGAGTGAACTATCAATGATGATTACTTCACTGAGTTCGCAAAATTTACCCAAAATTTGCAAATATTTTGCATGATCAAAAGAATACCCTGTTAGGTAACGGGAGTATACCTATTGCATGCAAGTGAGAGATAGAGGTCGGGATCAGTTTACGTCTGCATTGTATTTCTTTATTTTTGTACCGAATTGTATTTTCCGCAAATTTTGTATTAAGGATTGTATTCTGAAATTATTATACAATGTGTATGCAAATGTAATCATGTTGTATTAACATTATGATTATGAGTATTTTGTTTCTGAAATGGGCCCTAGTGATTTAACGAAATTATGATGAATTCAAAAATGTTTATGGAATAATGAGGGCCTTATTCAGTCGGGGGGCCAAGAGGTGGTGGTTTACCCTGTGGTGGATGTCAGCGGTTCGAGTCCGCTTACGTTTGGGGTAATATAAGTGATCAAAGGGTGGTAACTCATATCACGGGAGGAAACTTTGCACATAGTTCCATTACTATTAATGGGTGGCTTCGTGATTTCTTATGGGCACAGGGGTCCCTTTGATGATTGATTTTCGCATACGATGTTTATAGTTTAAAAAATTTTATACTGAGTTTTGACTGATTGAGTGCTCTAGTATACCACCCTCACGGGGCACTTTCTCAAATATCACTCAGGATGTCAGACACGTGACTTGCAGGAGTAGGGTGCTATGTTATATGTGGAAGAGCTAGGGTTTTATGGTGATTTGAAGAAGCTTTGGAGCTAAAACATGTAAGTTAAACTTTATTCTTCAAGGGTTGCCTTAATAGAAACGTATATGATGATAGTTGGTGATAAAATGATCATAAAGAAATGAATGTGATTATATCTTGTTTTTGTGTTTATGATGATAAATGATTCATAAATTGATATAGAGTAGATTTAGAGTTAGACTGAATCCTAAAAGAATGTAGGAAGAAGTGCAAAAAAAAAATTGAATGGTGAATGGATATTGCCATGCTCTATTTTTTATTAATAAAAACGTGGATCATTGGTTGTTTTAGAAATGAATTGGATTCAGAATTGAAGTTAAAGAAAAGGCAAGTGTAGTGTCTTAAAAATGGAAGAACTAGGATGAAAGTTTTGAGATAAAAGTACAATGGTCTTTAAAAGGTGTTGGAAAATGTTAGTTGTAACATTTCCACTGATTAGGCATCTATAATTTAGCCATAAATTGTTCTGTAGATATCTAAATGAGATGATCTGTGATCTGCATTAAATTAGAGACATATGGCTACATTTTGTATGAAGATATCGAATTCAAATTCTATCTTTAAGAGTTTCTAATTTTGACCTGAAGTTGTGTACTGGGAGTAGTGAATTGATGATGAATACATATATTTATGTTCTATTTTGAGAGTAGGAAAACTATGAGTGATGAGTTGCTATGTTGATGTTATAAGTTATGAATTAAGGGTATAATGAAAGTGAAAGTTATGTTAACCAAGATGTTGAGTTATGTTTTTGAAATGAAATGAATTAAGGTGATAGTTAGAAGTGAAATGAAAGTGGAAATGAAGTTGAATATGTGCAGAAAGTTGATGATGGATGTCTATATGTATGTGTTCTGCTCATAGCGTTCATGATCAATCATTAATTATAAATTATTTATGGATGATATTGAGATGAAATGGAGTTAAGAATGAATAGGAAAATGATGAGTAATTGAACTAGAATTGTTAGATCAAGCATATGATGTTGAATGTCATAAGTAAAGAGTTAGAAATCTGGAAAGTATGACGCAATTGGATATACTTTGGGGCAAGAGGCATAAATATTTCTGTAGAAATCCGATTGAGGTCATTTAAGTATGCTTAGAAAGAGTATTTCGAGATCTACAGCTTCTATAAAGACTCAAAGAAGAGATTTTGATTTTGAGAGGGCTAAACTTTCAAGTTTTTGTAAGAGACCTGTAAAGGTCCACTTAGCAGACATGGATGTCTGCCTAATGGACATTCACGAATCAATGGGTCTTAATTAAGGCTTAAACAAAGCTTGAATTGAACTTAGAATGATGCGTTGATTACGTTACTAATGTGTGATATGTTTGAAGTGGTAATTGGGATTATAACTTAGTGAATGAATGGATGATATCAAAGTACAAAAGGCATGAGTGTAATTAGAATGAAGATGTGCATATGATTATAGTTATGATCGAAAGGAGTTGAGTAGTATGTATTAATTAAATGTGAATAAGAATTGATTATTATGAGAGCATATAATGTTAGAAAAGAAATGACAAGAAATTTAGGTTATGACATTAGAAGAACTAAGTGTTCTTGAGGTGTAACTTAAGAATAAGCTAGACACGTAAAAAAGGGTAAAAATTGAATAGTGAACTTAGAATGATCATGTACAAATGAAGTGTAATCCTAAGTTTAATTAGACATATATGAATTATGAAATGAGAATGAGCATAAGATGTGAATTTAGATAATATACCCAAGATTGTCATTGAGCATGCATTATACATTACACATATACATATGTGCAAAACTGAATGTTTATGTGATTGTGCAATTAATAGTGTGTGTGCAATTTGTGGTTTGCATAATGATGATACAGGATAAAACGTCCGCATCTAGACATTTCCAGATCATGAAAACTAATGCTAATTTGGAGTGTACTATGAGTCAACTTAGATGGTCTCATTTCATTGTTTGTTATATTTTAAGTTTTTGCATTGAATTACTACTTATATGATTCATGTGAATATGATTGTATTGATTTAAGACATTAAATGTTTGAGGCATTTGATGCATGTAAAAATCATTGGAAGTGGTCATTGTATGTGAATTGGATGGACTATGTGTTTACTCGACTTGATTGTTGAACGCCGGACCAAGTTTTGAAGAAAAATTTGAATGTGCATGTGAATGAAATAGTGATTCTCAACTGAAATGTTGAATGCCAGACCAAGGTTTGAAGATATATGTAAAGATAAATAGCATGACTGATTGATCATATGTGATTGATGCATTTCATTACATGAATGCATGATAACATAAAGGCTGTTGTGATCAGAGTAGTCACCAAAAAAAAGATTAAAGCTCAAAAAGTTAAAAAGAGCTAAAAGATTAGATTGTGATTAAGAGCCAAAGCCTCACTATACATAATGAGCCCGGTATTCCCAACGGATACGGAACAATTATCAATAAGCCCGGTATCCATAAGAGATATGAGACAGTTATAGGCACTCAATCATAACAATAATAATTGAAAGTGAGTCTCATAAGCACTGCATATGCATCTAATATGTATGATTTAAACAGTTTGATTGAATTTTGAATGTTACACATGTTTTAAGTGAACATGAAATGTATGTGACTCCTCATGATGAATTGATGAAGTGATGTGCAATATGTGAACATATGGATTAATGTGTTATGTGATTGAATGAGTCATCGACGATGGTCCACTCACTGAGTTTGCAAAACTCAATCCAAATTTGCAATATTTTTTAGGCTTAGAGCAGATCTCCAGTTAGACAAATTAGAGTAAGAGATAGAGGTTAGGATCGGTTCGCGTCTGCATAAGTATTTCATTATTTTGTATCAAATCATGTATTCAAAAGTATTGTACAATGTGTATACGAATGATTTTGTAATGTAATGATATTAGGACTACAAGTGGTTTGTATTTGTAATGGGCCGAAGTGGCTATTGAAATGTTGATGATATGTATAATGTTGTAACTTTTGTGTTGAAATTGTTTATGAATAATCATGGGCCAGATTTGTTTATTCATTTTTCGCATATGCGTGCATTATTTAAAAAAATTTAATGAGTTTGACTGAATGACTATTCTAGCATGCCGTCCTCGTATAGCAGTACTCGAATATCACTCCAGATGTTGAGTACATATCTTACGAGAGTGGGATACTACATAGACTAATAGAATAGTAACATATGGACCAATAGAAGGATAACATATATACCAATAGAATAGCGACACATAGACCAATGGAATGGTCACACATAAATTAGTTTAACCTTCTTGAATTTTCTAGAGGAAATGGATGAAAAGGTAATAGGAGTAAGAGTGAAAGTCTTCTATAGGGTTAGAAGAGGGAGAAAAACGAAAAGGAGAAGAAAAGGAGAGAAAAAGGGGAAAAGAAGAGGAGAGGGAAAGAAGTTATCAAGGTAAGTTGAAATTCTAGTTTCAATTTCATCTCTCTTTTGATCCGTCTTTTATATTTTTAGAGCTAGAAGGAGAGGATTGTATTCATAGCTAATTCCCCAAGCATCTGTCAAGCATTTTCCTAATGAAGAATCCATCATTTTGATTGTTTTTATAGGTGAAAAAGCATCCAGCTGAAGGAAGATCCATAACTTGTTTGTCTTCCAAACACTTTCTAAGGTCAGCACAAGTTATACTTGATTTCTCACCTTTAGCTTCATCAAGGCTAATGATTGAGTTGAAATCACCTGCAATCAACCAGGGATTATATGTTAGGCCCGGGTCCCGTTTCCTATCCCGAGGCGACCACTCGGGGGTCATCGAGTAAGGATCGCGCGGGGAGGGTCGAAAACCTTCAAATTTAAGGATCAATAGCGGGGGAAAATGGTTGTTCATCGTGGCAACAGAATGCTCGCCGCGGCGAGCGCCTAACAGGAGAGGTTCTGTTGGACCCCGCTGCCGGAGCCCAACGTCTGTCGTGAGAGCGTGGCGGGAAAACGTGATCATAATACATTTAAACAAAAGACCCGCGGAAGAGTAATGGGCCTGTTGGAAAAACATACTTGAAACCTGCTTCATGTTATTTGAATAAATGCGGCGGAACATGCAAATTTAACGGTTTAGAAAGGAACCCATTGGAAGTTCAATGGACCCATCGTGAAACTTTCATACTTTTAAACATATTCATAATTCATGCTCTAAAGAAGAGTTTCATAAAGCCTTACAAATTATCTCAAATCAAAGTACAACTTTGAGTTCAAGAGCCAAAAGTATAAAACACTCTTGAACTAATGATACTTGAAATGAAACTAAAGTCTTGGAACATAATCAAACATATGAAATGAAAACGGGAGTCTTGCGAAACTCGTGACTTACTCGATCTACGGCTCACACCGCATGGGGAGATTAGAGGGGATGAGCTATAAAGCTCGTGGGGACATATTTATAATATCGTAATAAGCAAAAATATTCAAAACTATCTCATTGCCGTAATATTTGCTGAAATCATGATACTTGAGCATGTATGGGTCATTTCTTGAAAAATACTTGATTCTTGAAATAATTCATGATGCATGTCACATAACAAAACATAGCACATAACATGATGGTTTGGGTGTCTCGGGTTCGTGACGTACTACACATGCCATCGAAATGTTGATGTGTAGACGTAGTTTCATGAGGGAATCCTTGTGGGATAACCTTGTGCCACAGTCGGGCAGGCGGGAGAAGCCTTTTCATGAGTCAATGTGCACTTGACTATCGTGAGGGACACCGCAAACCCACATAAGTATGCATAATTCATATTCTTGTAAACTTGTTTGCCAAACTGGCACTTGCTTGTAATCTTGCTTGTAAACTTGCTAGTCATGTATTTCGTAATACTTGAATTCATGTACTTGTATTCGTAAAAAGGAGAACACTCCTTTGTGAAAAATCTTGATAATAATCATGAATGCAAATTACAATGCAGAATATAATCATTCATGGTAGTATGCAATGCGATCGTGGATGATGTAATGTAAATGCATGATCCATTCTGAAAAATTTGGGCTCGCCATGACGAGGGCCGGCTCGTCATGACGAGAGGCTGGCTTCGCCATGGCGTCTTGACCTCGCGCGTCATGACTTGCGACCTCTTGCTTTCGCCCATGGCGTCTGGCCTTCATGCTGCGTCATGGCGTGTGTGTGGCGACCTGCGCGCGTCATGACGTCTTGGTTGGGAGCTTCGTCTTCCGAACCCGAATCCGCCATTTTAACCTCAAAAACCTTCCATTCTCAACTACAACACATCTAAACCATAACCCAACTCATATACTCCCATTCTAAGCTCAAAAACATCAACAAAAACACAAACCCAAGCAAATCTAGAAATCTTCACCATAAACCCTAACTCCACGATTTCTCCTTCAATCCAGCAAAACAAAGGTTCAATCCAACTCAAACTAAGATAAAAGAGTTAATCTTACCTTAAGAATGCTTGAAATCTGTCAGAAAACCACCTGGAACTAACTTCCTCTTCTTCTCTTCTTCTTTCCTCTCACTGCCGCCGACTCCCTCTTCGTTCTCTTCTTTTCTATTCTTCCCTTTCTTCCTCTTTTCTATTTCTTTTCTTTTAATCCTTAAACCCTAAGATGCACATGGACCAAAATACCCTTCCTTACTTAGTCTAAAATCTCATAACTTAAGTATCTTGCCCATTTCGCCCTTACTCATTTTACCCTTTCATAAACATTATTCCATACTAATCTCAAAAATTCAAAATTTCCACTAATAATTTCATAAAATTAAACTAAACCATAAATCATAAATCAAAATAAATCCATACTTAATAACTTCAAGAAAACAAAAATTTGGGGTCCAACAGGTTGTGTGGCGAGCTCTCATGGGGGACACTTGCGGAGAAAGACAAGCATTCACGCATGGCGAACACCCGAGGATGGGCATGGCGAATGACTGCTCGCCATGCAAGCTCCCAATTTCTAAAACCCGGCTCCCAACATTTTCACATTCATTACTAACACATACACATTCAGGTTAAACATACTCATATACAAAAGGAACTTCAATACTTCATGTCATTACAATTCCAAAGAGATTGAACAAACTTTGCTAACATAACACAATACATATCAAAGCTTTAAACAAAATACATAAGGATGCTCAATGTTGATATGCTTGAAAAGCTAACCAAAATCACTAACTTAGTACAAAAGCTTCTAACTATCTTGGAGTTTCCGATGCCTTGCAAGGATCAACGATCTTCTCGTTCTACACCTGAGGAGTGGGAGGTAATGGGGTAAGCTGCGAAGCTCGGTGGCTTATACATTTATAGCCATTGGCAACGAGCCACACACTCAAGCATATATATATACACAAATATGTAGCAATTCAACACTTAACAATTTACTCACAATCTTATAGTTACCAAAATGTCATCATAAAGAATATGTCATGTAATTTCTGCATCACAACATAACAATTAATTATGCATCATGCCTAACAAATCAATAATGAAATGCACAACACATGGCTCGAGAGTTCCGTGGAACAAAACGGATAAACTGAAGTTTATACCGTGAACAAAACGAGTCCAATTTCTCAGGATCTCATGGCCTCAAGTTGGCAGCCGGGAGAAGGCTATACATTGACGTGCACGTCACTAAAGAAACGTTCCTCTCTTGCCCAAACAAAGCACATATTCATTTCATGCTCAAATCATTTTATCAAATGCTTTCATACTTTTCATGCTCATCATGCTTCCTCATCTTTTCATTCATACAAAATGCCATGATATTTTTCAAGGCAATACATGATCACAATCACAATGCATTTTCAACAATTTCTATAATTCAAAATAAGCAATGCCACACACACATGCAAGCAAGCAAGACAATTTGCCCATACACAACAACTAAAAATATATTACCCACCAACTATCGCTTGAAATCCAAGTTCAAGGTTGTCCATCCTCTTGCGATCGGATTAGGTCGGCTTGGTTTCTTATAACAAACTAAGTTCCCATTCAAACAACATTCAAAGGAAAATCATAAAGCTTTGAAAATAAAAAGTGCTAACACTATAATCTATACTCGACTTCCATACAATTTTGAGATCTTTAGAGACTGATTCACAACTTCCTTTCTTCATAACACTTGTAGCCCTATGTCTCTAGTTTACAACGAATCAACAATCACCTCATTTGGACACCTACATCAAAAGTTATACCTAAAATATCAAAATATATCTGTGTAGGAAAACAGGGTTTCGCCGCGACGAAGACAGAGACTAGCCGCGGCGAGCGGCGTGGAAGTAAGGGCGCGTCGCGGCGTGCACATGAGCAACCCAAAAATCGCCCGAAACCTGTTTTTCCCACGTTGATCATCCATAAACCTCTCATCTTTCAATTAATCTTCATCACAACTCTAAACCATCATTCCTACTTCAATTCTAACCTCATTCCAACCCAAAATCAGTCATGAACACAAAAGAATCATTAACCCTAGAGGATTACACATTTTCGTACACCATTCACCCTACACATATTCTTCACCAATTTTCACTCCTAATTATCATTAAACAAGATTCAATCATCCAATTAATGCTTATACTTACTTGGGGAAGCTTTAAATCCTTCAAACTCTCCAAACCCTAGCTTAGCTTTCCTTCTCTTCTTCTTTTCTCCTCACCCACGACACTCTCTTCTCTTCCTAATAAGCCAAATGTCTCTTCTTCTCATTTACCCACTTAATGCATGCAAAAGACCCTTATGCCCTTCCACTTATGCCTTAAAACTTAAGGGTCTAGATGATCTACCAAATTTACCCCTCATGCACTCTTACTACATTATACTTTAATTCCATCAATTCATAATTCCTCCTAACATTGACATGCTAATTACTCCAAAATAATTAATCTAACAAGACCTCAAAATAACAATTAAATCATGCCAAATAATAATAAAAAATTCGGGGTTCAACATCTCTCCCCCTTAAAAGAATTTCGTCCTCGAAATTCTTACCTGAGTCCACAAAGAGGTGCGGATACCTGTCCTTTATTACTTCCAAAGGCTCCCATGTAGCCTCCTCCACCGAATGGTTTCTCTAAAGAACTTTGACTAACTGAACTGTCTTGTTTCTCAAAACCTTTTCCTTCAAGTCCAAAATTTCCACTGGTTGCTCTTCATAGGTCAAATGCTCCCTTAACTGAACCTCTGAACGTTGAACTACATGTGACGGATCAGATCAATATCTTCTCAACATCGATATATAGAAGACATTGTGAATCTTAGACAATTCTGGTAACAAAGCTAACTTATGGGCCAAAGGCCCAATCTTCTCAATAATCTCATACGGGCCTATATACCTCGGACTAAGCTTGCCCTTCTTACCAAATATCAACACTCCCTTCCATGGAGAAGCTCTAAGAAACACTTTGTCTCCAACTTCAAATTCTATCTCCCTTCTATGTGCATCCTTGTAACTTTTCATTCTATCTTGAGCTGCTTTAAATCTCTGCTTCACCAGTTTAATCTTATCAACTATAACTTGTACCAACTCAGGCCCTATAAGTCTCCTTTCACCTTCCTCATCCCAACAAATAGGAGTCTTGCACCTCCTACTATACAAAGCTTCATAAGGTGCCATTTGAATTCCCGAGTGATAGGAATTGTTATAAGCAAACTCAATTAAAGGCAAATGATCATCCCATGAACCTTCAAAATCTATAACACAAGCTCTCAACATTGCCTCCAGAGTTCGTATTGTCCTCTCCGATTGTCCATCAGTCTGTGGATGGAAAGTCGTACTAAAGTGCAACTTAGTTCCCAAAGCCTCCTGTAAGCTTTCCCAAAACATGGAGGTGAACCTCAGATCTTTATCAGAAACTATAGAACTCGGAATCCCATTGATTGGACCAAATTTATACTATAAATTAGGCCCGTTTTCTTTAGTAATTATGCATTTGTTGACTCCTGATCTATGATTTTTATGCTTATTTTGGTCCCGCACATTGAGTTTTGATAAATTGCACATTGTCAGTATTTTATTGTCAATTGTCATTAATTCTGCATAATTTTTATTGGGACAATTGATACTGCAAATGGGTTGTATTTTGTAGGACCAAAGGAGTCAACATTTAAGAAGTCAACACGCCGCAAGATTATTGGGCTTAACCAAGACCTCCATTCATTGCAAAGAAATTAATGGTATTTAATTTATTATTGCGACAGTGACCAAACTCATTCGCTTTGTCGGGTAACCCGGACTATAAATGGAAATTAATCCTTTGCTCGACCCTACCGCACAACCTCCTATAAAATCTTGCCATTTAGGGCAAAAAGCAGTGGCCGCTCCGGAGGTTAACTTCTTCTTTTCTCGTCTTCTCCTTCGTTTCTAATAGTTTTGTTACATTTTTTATTTGCGGGTTATTTCGCACTGCAACTCGTCCATTGTTTCGATTTCTTCATCCGTTCCACTCTCCATCATTTGTTCTTTGTATCCTTCCTCGTTCGTCGTTGGAATCATGAACCACGGTGATATTCCAACAATGAAGAGTTCATCGAGTTATGGTCATTAAGCGTTCCATTCTCTTGAACATGTAGCAAGGATTGGAGTTCACCAAAGCTTAATAGGGGTAATCACTAATGTCTCAAGTCTAGGTATATTTATGTATAGATCCGAGTTGGAGTATGCATTGATATAGCTAGGTTAGTGTGGTTAATAGTTTTAGCCGTGTGTTGACATTATGTTGAGATTTGGATATTACTTTTGTAGATTTTTCGTGTCAAAATACATGAAGTCTCATGTATGTTATTCGGATTTTACATCGATTAATTTGATCTACCTAGTTGTGCTTGGTTGGGTTAGGTGTGTTATTATCGATTAACTTATTGCAATTGTTTATCCAATTTTCACACTAATGGTTTTAACAAGATTTGACTAATCGAGTTGATTAATCAAATTCTTGGACTTAACGAGTTGTTAAGGTTTACATTTGAAACTTAGTGGATTTCAAACCACGAAAATTATTTGAGCGATGATAATCCAAGTTGCATTTTCAAGAGAGTTTTAGTAATTTGATTTCACACTTGTTTAATTTCAATCGTTTAGCTTTCTAAAAATCCCAAAAACATTTATTCTTACTTTGGCTTAGTTTAATTTTTAGTTAATCAAATCAAAACCCCCCCTTTTTTATTGCTTTAATTGCATGCATCATTCAAACATTTGGCTAGTCTAGGATCAATTGGTGCATTGGTTCCTTGAGAGTCGACCCGAGGTTGCATCCTGTATTGCAATCCTTGGTATAAATTTTATTTGACCGGTTTCCAAGGATCAATTCTTAAATTGAACGATAAGCCGCCGATCAAATTTGGCGCCGTTGTCGGGGAATCAAATTAATTGGTTCTCTAGGTTAGCTAGTGTTTGTTTTGATTTTAATTTTTGTCGTTGCATTTTGTTTGCATTGCATAATTTTATTTAATTTCATTCGCTTAAGTGTTTTAGTGTTATTCTGTTTGTGATTTCATTACGCTTTCTTTTAAGTGTTTATTCGATTGTTTTGTTATTTGTGCTTAATTTTAAGTTAATTTCGTTTGCTTTCTTTGATGCGTGCTTCTTGGTCTGTGACGAGTTCATCATTAAATCACAATGAGTTCATTATTCGCCGCAATGAAACTTATAATTTATTCGGTCCACCGCAATGAAGTTTCTATCGTCATGGCGAACTCGAGTGAATTTAAGCCTTGCTATCCATTGTCATTTTAGTGAGCTTTCTTAGGTGAACTTCTCTTGTGCATGCCCGTAGACTTAGGCTAGTTCATTTTCAACTTTGAAATTGAGCGACACCTTAAACAACTTAGGAAAACAAAGAGAGCAAGAAAGACTTAGACACTAGATCGACTAGAATCGAGATGGTGAACACCAAGAATATCCGACCAACCAACCCGAAATGGAGATCACGGTCTTAACGGTGATCGAACGCGTAGATGACAACAATGCGAACATCGACGTAGAACCATCCAGAAGCTACAACCTCGGACGTAAACTACGATCCTTTCACTCATCGCACCCCTAACCCGACGTAAATTTGAAGTTAAAGGTTTATTGATTAACTCCTACTCAAATTTCACGGTTTGGCGGAGAGGACCCTACATGCATCTTGAGCCCTCACAATGATGCATCAAAGTATGAAGCTGTAGGAGCACATCTCGACAGTCTTTGTGGAAGGTATTCCACTTGTCGTTAGAAGGAAAGGCCCGGAGTGGTACATGAGCCTCCCAAGGCATGTGGCGAATGCCTATCATAGTTGGGCCAACTCATGAAAGCTTTCTGGAAAAATATTTTCGAGCTCGAGGACTTCGTCGATGCGAAAAGAGATTTATTCCGCCAAGCGAGATTACGAATCCTTATATGACTTTTGGAGCAGATTCCAAGATCGTTATCTCGGTGCCCCATCATCGGATCCACGATGAACAATTGGTTCAATATTTTTACGATGGGGTGAAAAATCGGAAAGGGAATGTTGGATCTTTGCGTCGGGAGGTTCGTTGATTGACCTCACCGCTTTCAAGCATGGGCCTTGATCAAGAGGATGGCCCTAAATCATCAAACAATATAGTGTCGAGATTCCGGGAATGTGAATGAAGTAGGAGCCATGACGGCCAAACTAAGAGTATGGAAAGCACGAATCGAAGGTGGATTCTCGAGCATAGGATAACTTCACGGTTATCCTCGATCACTACCGAGCTTAAGAATCGAATGTGCATCGCCCATCGCCTTCCATCGAATCTGGTCGCACCTAGTTGCGAATCTTGTGGATCGGTGATGCACATTTCAAATGTCCGTCCGGAAGGTATGAAGAAGTGTCCGCTGTTTAGGCGGACAAAATTCTAAGTGGGACCCGTGCTCCAACACATATAACGAAGGATGGAGATCTCATCCTAACTTCATTGGAGGAATAATGAAGGAAGAGCACCCAACCGTTTTCAACAAGGGAGTGGAGTGGACCATCTACAAACCAGCTTCCGATCAAGAAGCATTGACGGTGCAACCACGGCCACCAAAAGAGGACACTAATCAACCGCATGGTATGATGGCGTTGATGAAAGAGGAATGAACTTCCACAAGAAATCAATTCAACGCCATCGCGAACCTCATCCAACAGGACTCGCTAAGAATGCTGCCGCTTTAGTGCCTTGGAGAAACGCATGGAGCAATGGGAGACCAAGGCCGAGAACATGAACGCCTATGTCACCCAATTATCTAATAATTTGAGTGACAACCAAGCTCGGGCAATGGATCCATTCCTCCAACACGGTAATAAACCCAAGAGTTTAAATGCAATTGAGTTGAGAGTGAAAAGAAAGTGCATTTCGACATTCTGAAGAAGAAGAATGCACCGAGAAAATTGAGGTTGAAGAAGCGCCTCAGTGAGAGAGAAGAAGTCGTGCGATCGAGAGTGATCGCGAAGAAGAATTGTTGAGAACAAGAAGCAATCAACAATTGAGGATAAAGAGCAATCATCGAGCATTTCGGGAAGAAGAGCCGATAAGGATAAATCGGCGAAATGAACCACCAAGAAGGAAGTCAACTTAAAGGACCTCCTTTTTGAACTCGTGTCGATGAGCAAGAGAGTCAATGAGCTCAAACACGAAAAAGAAATCATTGACTGTTTGGGAAGGTTGAAGTCAACGTGCCCTATTGGATTTGATTAAGAAAGTGTCGGCCACGCCAAGTACTGAAGGATTTGTGCACAAACAAGCGAAAATTTAGGCCTAATGAACGTGTCCAGGTGAGTTCAAATGTGTCGGCTTTATTTAAGCCCCAAATCCCAGTAAAGTGCCAAGATCCAGGCTCATTTACCATTCCTTGTGTTATAGGAAAGGAAACAATTGGGAGAGCATTATTGGATTTGGGAGCGGCGATTAACGTAATGTCGAAATCTGTTTATGAAGCCCTGGACGTTAAGAGCATAAAGCCTACTTCTGTAGTCTTACAGTTGGCTGATAGATCCTTCCGTCATCCAGTGGGAATCATCAAGGACATCTTGGTCCATGTGAAAGGATTAGTGTTTCCTGCAGATTTTTATGTTCTAGATATGTCTTCTAAAGTTGTGCAGGACACTTCCTTGATCCTTGGACGACCCTTCCTTCGGACTGCGAGCACGATGATTAGCATGAAGGAAGGGGAGATCACCATGGAAGTTGGTGATCAACAAGTTAGCTTCAACATGTATGAAGCTATGAAGCATCCTCGTGAAGATTATTCTTCTTCGGGTGTTCACATGCTTGATGTTTCTATTGATGAAGCACATTACAATTTGTAGAAACTTTTATCCCGCCATCGACGATATTTTTGGAGAAAGTTTCTCTTTTGACGATTTTACAGAGCACTGTTGGGTGCGAGTATGGACGTGGAGTCGACTAGCAACCAAGTCAGCTGCTTGTTGGAGCTTGGATATCAAACGATAGTCCATACCGAGCTACAAGACCCACCTTGAGTGCCGTGTTTCTCTTTCCTTCATTTACTATATAATTGTGCTATGTTTTATACCAACGTGCGTATTGTTGAGCATGATTATATTGTTTAAGTGTGGGGGAGGGATTTAACCAGTAGAATTAGAGTAGTAGGTAGGATTTCCCTTTCCGTTTGAATAATTTGATTCCCCTTTGTTAGCTCTATGTTCTTCCTAATAAAGCATGATTAGATTGAAGAGAATTGTTGATATGTGGATGATAAATTGAAATTTGTGTAGGATCCATAGAATTTGTGTTTTGTTTTGGGTGATTCGCCGCAGCGAACTTCGCTGTTCGACGCGGCTCATGTAGTTTTTTTTTTCTGTTTTGTTCGCCGCGGCTAACGCTTGCCTCGTCACGGCGAATAATTCCATTTTTTCCCATCTGGACCGTTGGATTTCTCTTTTGTCCGAGACTCTTTTGGTTTTTCCTCTCGCGTCCCTTCGTCTCCGCGTCCTCCTTTTCTTCTTCTTCTTTCTCCTTCCTCCTCGTTTAAATCGCCTTCTTTCGCCGCTTCGTCGTCGCTCCTCTCTCGTGCCCTCTGTTGTTTGAAGCTCCAAATCTCCTCCAATCTTCTTCCAACTGCGTTTCACCCTTCCGTAAGTGTTCCTATTCCTTCCTCTTGTCCATTTAAATCGTTATTCGTTAGATTTAAGCAAGCAATAACGCCGTCACGTAATTGTTCGCAGAATCGCCATTCGCCGCATGGCGAACTTAGGGTTTCAGTTTGATGCGCGATCGCTCGTGTTAGCCGCAGCGAACAAAGATGCTCGATTCGGTCGGTGAACATCTGTTGGCTGCGGCGAATGGCAAGGACTCCTCTCGCCGCGGCGAACACTCCATTCGTTCATGCGAATGACCGAGGACTTGATTACGTGTGGTTTTCTTATTCAATTGCTCGTTTCTAACTTTTGCGTGTGCGGGATCATGACTAGAATGAAGAATGTGTCCGGACGAGCCGCAAACATTCCACATCTGATTCCTCAGACCGTACCTATTATTCTTCGCAACCCTCTCATCTGGTAGATCCTGAGTACGATCAGCTGGCAACTCGTGTTGTCAGTCAAGATATACTTAAGGAAAAACCATTTCCTCTCACCCCTGCAACAAACCCTTTTGTCCGTCAGCTTTTCGAATTAGACTTAGCTGGCCTTGCTCAACCTAATTCTATTGGCAACCTCACATTTGTCCGCCAATACTATTCATATGCTCGCTACTCCCACCTACGGAATTAATTTCGGGGTGTTTCCATTCCGATGTTTTCACTTAGTAATTATCCGTGAGCATTACCATCTTCCGTCGTCCCTCATTGCCAATATTCCGACCTTCTCCGTAATTACCCATGGAGGAAGTCATTGGTACTCTACGCCTTCTTGAGGTCTCGATGGCTTCAACCCGTGGTTCTCAATGATACATCCGTCGGACCACCCTCCTTCTGAAGCTCGCCCTGGTTACATTTTATATGTAACAATATTATGCCGACCCTCCATCTTTCCAACATCCCCAAAGACCAGGCCCTATATATATACTTGCTAATGAGTGGCCGTCCTGTAGACCTAGCCCCCGCCATTTCCGCTGCCCTTCGCTAGTGTGTTCTCTCTACCAACCCTAAACACAAACTCCTTTTCCCCCATCTCATTTTCGACTGTTAAGCCTATCGAGTCCCGGAACATCCGGTCGATCTCACCTTTTCGCCTGCCTCTCCATTTGTCTATGTCCGTTTAGGTCAGCCACGTGCCATCCCACCCCCACCTCCCCGCCCAACCCGCTTCAAGATCTTCTTCCTCTCCTCACCTTCCCTAGCCATCCCTCACCTAGAGCCCCTTCTCCCACCCCTCTCGTCCTTCCTGTTTCCCCCGAGGCTCTGCCTCGTCTTCCATCCCCGCCCTCTGCTCCCCTTACTCCTTCTGAGGTGGCTCTGCTGCGTGAGGAAGTCCTTCAGCTTCAGGCCCGGTTCACTTCTTTCGAGACTTAGGTGGCCGCCACGCATTCCCTGCTCACTATGATTGCGGCCCACCTCGGGCTGCCTATTCCGCCTCAGGCACCGGCTTCTTCAAATGCTCCTAGCTTTTCATCTGCGCTTGCCCTTGGTGACGATCCGCCACATAGTCAGGCTGTTTATTTTCTTTTGTTGTTGTTTTCCTGTATTTTCTTTTCTTCGTTGTATTTTTTAGTTAGTTCTACTGGATCCTCTTTTGTACATTACATTTTGAGCTTAATGCTATATCTGTTTTGTCTATTTTGTTTCGTTTCCTCGTGTGTTCGCTACTTTTGTCATTCAGGACAATGCCATGTTTAAGTGTGGGGAGCCGTTCCCTTTATATTTTGCATTGTACACCTATTAAAACTTGTGCATAATTTTATGGGCCGTTGCTTTTCTTGATAAATTTGGACTCAATCAAACATTTTTCGTGACTCGTTCTTTTGTGCCCTTGCATGCAAAGCCCTTATAAGTTTCAAAGCGATACTTGAGTTTTGTGAAAATGCTCTCCATTCTTGAACGATAATTGGTTTTGGCAAAATTTTAACTTTTGAAGTTTTCAAAACAAAGTAAATGGGAGCATGCTAACAAGGTAGCATTTTAAGTTTTAAGTTTTGAGATTGATCATCGAGACAAAACCTTGTTGGAAGGATATTCGAGCCAAAGATTTTCTTCTATATTTTGTGTGTGCATCCGCTTAGTTCATGCTTCTCTAGAACTTGTGTCGGTTTTACTCAAAGCTTGATGGACTAGATTTTTGTGGATATGATAGAGGCGTTCTTTCTTTCATTTCTTTCCCAAACACCAACCCCTAAACACTGTTCCCTCATAAATTAGCCCTTTGAGCCTTCTTCATGAGCATTTGCATGCATTATTTTCAGATGACGTCAATAGTCGGTTTGTTCTATTTTAGTGAAAAAAAAGTTAGTCTTGTTTATTCCAAAAAGGGATAATAATGTGTATTGAATCCCAAATGGGATTAGTATCTCAAAATGAGATTTAAAAAAATCAATCAAAATTTAGTTTAGTAGAGGTCTAGTTTCAAAGATAGATTATCGACATCGATCCCTCATTTTATGCCATGCTCATATTTTCTTTTTCTCACATCATCCATTCATTTAGCCTTCCGCTCATTACAACCCTTAAAGACCTCTTGATCTTCAAATTGATAGTCCTTGTAGTGGAGAAATAAAATTGATACATGCTTTATGGTAGGAGATGTATTAAGTAGATTGAGAGAAAATATCCCTACTATACAAGTGAGTTGAGCGTAAACATCATATCTCGAGTGATTCTCTCGCTGTTCAATCTCATGTGCTTAAATTCCTTCAATGTTTGTTTTATTAGCACTCTTTCAATTTCTTTGCGCTCAATTACGATAAAGTGGATTGAGTCAATTTTGGTTGTTGTTTGAGCATGGGTAGAATTTTCTTTTACTCTTGTACCTTTTTGACTCTTATAAGCTTTGTTCAGGAGTACAAAGGTTTAAGTGTGGGGGAATTTGATTGGACCAAATTTATACTATAAATTAGGCCCGTTTTCTTTAGTAATTATGCATTTGTTGACTCATGATCTATAATTTTTATGCTTATTTTGGTCCCGCACATTGAGTTTTGATAAATTGCACATTGTCAGTATTTTATTGTCAATTGTCATTAATTCTGCATAATTTTTATTGGGACAATTGATACTGCAAATGGGTTGTATTTTGTAGGACCAAAGGAGTCAACATTTAAGAAGTCAACACGCCGCAAGATTATTTGGGCTTAACCAAGACCTCCATTCATTGCAAAGCAAATTAATGGTATTTAATTTATTCGTTGCGACGAGTGATAAACTCATTCGCCATGGCGAATTACAGCCATTCGCCAGAACGAATGTCGGGTAACCTTGACTATAAATGGAAATTAATCCTTCGTTTCGACCTACCGCCTGACCTCCTATAAAATCTTGCCATTTAGGCAAAAAGCAGTGCCGCACTCCGGAGGTTAACTTCTTCTTTCTGTCTTCTCCTTCGTTTCTAATAGTTTTGTTTTGTTTTTATTTGCAGGTTTATTGCCGCACTGCATCACGTCCATTGTTTCAGGTTTCTTCATCCGCTCCATCGTCCATCATTTGTTCTCAGATCCTTCCCTCGCTCGTCGTTGGAATCATGAACCACGGTGATATTCCAACAATGAAGAGTTCATCCGAGTTATGGTCGCTAAGCGTTCCATTCTCTTGAACATGTAGCAAGGATTGGAGTTCACAGAAAGCTTAATAGGGTAATCACTAATGTCTCAAGTCTAGGTATATTTATGTATAGATCCGAGTTGGAGTATGCATTGATATAGCTAGGTTAGTGTGGTTAATAGTTTTAGCCGGTGTGTTGACATTATGTTGAGATTTGGATATTACTTTTGTAGATTTTTACGTGTCAAAATACATGAAGTCTCATGTATGTTATTCGGATTTTACATCGATTAATTTGATCTACCTAGTTGTGCTTGGTTGGGTTAGGCGTGTTATTATCGATTAACTTATTGCAATTGTTTATCCAATTTTTCACACTAATGGTTTTAACAAGATTTGACTAATCGAGTTGATTAATCAAATTCTTGGACTTAACGAGTTGTTAAGGTTTACATTTCGAAACTTAGTGGATTTCAAACCCTGAAAATTATTTGAACGACGATAATCCAAGTTGCATTTTCAAGAGAGTTTTAGTAATTTGATTTCACACTTGTTTAATTTCAATCGTTTAGCTTTCTAAAAATCCCAAAAACATTTATTCTTACTTTGGATTAGTTTAATTTTTAGTTAATCAAATCAAAACCCCCCCTTTTTTTATTGCTTTAATTGCATGCATCATTCAAACATTAGGCTAGTCTATGATCAATTGGTGCATTGGTTCCTTGAGAGTCGACCCGAGGTTGCATCCTGTATTGCAATCCTTGGTATAAATTTTATTTGACCGGTTTCCAAGGATCAATTCTTAAATTGAACGATAAGCCGCCGATCACCCATGAAGCCTGACTACCTCATCTATGTATTTCTTGGCCAAAGAATTCAAGGAATTTGTCTGCTTAATTGGCAGGAAATGTGCTGACTTGGTTAGCCTATCCACAATCACCTAAATTGCATCGTGTTTCCTGTGGGTCCTGGGCAACCCCATCAAGAAATCCATCGTGATCTTTTCCTACTTTCATTCTGAAATAGACAAAGGCTTAAGCTTGCCTGAAGGTGCCTGTTGCTCAACCTTGACTTGCTGACACACTAAGCATCTACTAACATACTCTGCAATATCCTTCTTCATTCTTTTCCACCAAAAGTATTCTTTCAAATCTCTATACATTCTCGTACTTCCCAGATGCATTGCATAGGGAGCATTGTGTGTCTCATCAAATATCTCATCTTTCAACTCTAATGAGTCCGAGACACACAATCTGTTTCCTACCACCATCAGTCCATCTTCTTTTATCTCAATTTTCGAAGGTTTACCCTTTTTAATCTCTTCTCTGAGCCTGCTCAAATGCTCATTCTGTTCCTGCAATTCTTTAATCTTCTCGTTTAACACTGGCCTTACCCTAAAGTTAGCCAATAAGCTCCCAAATTCATCTTGCTTCAAAGTAACCCGAAGTTTGGCTAATTCCTTCAACAAAGGAACATATACTGTCTACTCAGTGCATCCGCTACTATATTAGCTTTCCCCAGGTGGTAGTCTATCATCAAATCATAATCTTTCAGCAGTTCCAACCATCTCCTCTATGTCAGATTCAACTCTTTCTGGCTCATCAGATACTTGAGACTTTTTTGATCCGTAAACACCTTGGTAGTGACTCCATACAAATAGTGTCTCCATATTTTCAATGCAAAGATTATGGCAGCCAATTCCAAATCATGCGTAGGATAATTCATCTCATAAGGCTTTAATTGCCTAGAGGCATAATCAATGACTCTATCTCCTTACATCAATACACAGCCCAATCCTTTCCTTGAGGCATCACTATACACTGTATACCCATTGCTACCCGAAGGCAAAGTCAAGATTGGTGCAGTTGTGAGCCTATTCTTCAATTCCTCAAAACTGCTCTGACACTCCTTTGTCCACACAAACTTCTGATTCTTTCTTGTCAATTTGGTAAGTGGAGCTGCTATTATGGAAAAGCCCTCCACAAACCTCCGATAGTATCCAGCTAAACCTAAGAAACTCCTTACTTCTGCTATGTTCTTAGGTGCTTCCCATTTCACCACGACTTCTATTTTTCTTGGATCCACATGCACTCCTTGTTCTGAAATCGCGTGTCCGTGGAATGCTACTTCCCTTAGCCAAAATTCGCATTTGTCGAATTTTGCATACAATTCATTTTTTCTTAATGTCTCCAAGGCAATCCTCAAATGCTCTTCGTACTCCTTATCACTCTCGGAATAAACCAACATATCATCAATAAAGACAATGATAAATTGGTCCAAGAAAGGCTTAAAGACTTGATTCATCAAGTCCATAAAGGCTGCAGGGGTATTTGTCAATCCGAAGGGCATAACTAAAAATTCAAAATGCCCATACCGTGTTCTGAAAGCAGTCTTTGGCACACCAGAATCCTTTATCCTCAACTGGTGGTAACCCGATCTCAAGTCTGTCTTGGAGAAGACTTTTGCCCCTTGCAATTGATCAAAAAAATCATCTATGCGTAGAAGCAGATATTTGTTCTTGACAGTGACCTGATTAAGCTTCCTGTAATCTACACACATCCTCAATGATCCATCTTTCTTCTTCACAAAAAAGATCGAAGCTCCCCAAGGTGAAGAGCTCGACCTTATGTACCCTTTCTCCAACAACTCCTCCAATTGCTCCTTAAGCTCCTTCAATTCTGCCGGAGCTATTCGATAAAGCGGAATTAAGATCGGTGCAATACCTGAAAGAAGCTCAATGAGAAACTCAATTTCCCTATGTGGTGGTAGTCCTGGTAATTCCTCGGGAAAGACATCCGAGAATTCCATGACTACTGGAATATCTTCTAGCTTTCCTCTATCTGCCCTTGTGTCTACCACATAGGCCAAAAATGCCTCACAGCCCTTCCTCATCATCTTCTCTGCTGTCAGAGCTGAAACAATTCTAGGCGGGCTTGCTTTTTTGTCCCCTATAAATACCACTCTTCTACCGTTATCCAATTTGAATTCCACTGTCTTCTTTTTACAATCTAGATGGGCATTGTACTTCTCTAAAGTTTCCATACCTAAAATCACATCCAATCCTCCCATCTTCAATGGCATTAGATCCACCACTAGTAGTTCCCCATCAATACATATCTCACACTCTCTATACACTTGACTGATAATAATATACTGGCCGATTGGAGTACTCACCATCAGTGGAGTATCCAATGGGCTCAAATTTTTACCACACACAGTTCTACTCAATGAAACAAACGAATGAGTAGAATCTGGATCAATCAAAGCAATCATATCATCAATAAAAAATTTAACTGTACCAGTCACAATATCTGGGGCGGTCTCTGCATCCTCTCGTGTCATTGCAAACACCCTAGCTGGTGCCTTCCCCCTTGGTCTCCCTGGAAGGCTCGCCCTCTTAGCTGCATCCGAACTGCCCACTTCCATTGTAGTCTTGTGCCCCACAGTTTCAGATCTCTTGGAAACTTGCATCTGACTTCTCTCCTGTCTTGCATGTTGAGGGCACTCTCTAGCCATATGCCCCTATTTTCCACAGTTGAAGCAAGCTCCTGTCAATCTATAGCATTCTCCTCTATGGAGTTTCCCGCAGTGATCACATTTAGGGATGGATGATGCATTTTCCTCTCCTCTGTTGCCTCCCGCCGTAGAGGCTTGATGAGAAAAAGTGGGAGTCCTAATAGATTTGGACCTGCTGTTCCCACTACTGCGCTCTTCATATTGCCCAGGGAAGGTCCTGGCACTCCTGTCTGGCATAGGAGTACTAGTACTACCTCCCCTCTTGAACTGCTCTATCTCTTTTCTCTTTTTGTTCACAACACTCTTGATATTCTCTATGTTTTCAACTCTCAGTTCCACTTCGACCAACTGCTAAAAATCACAAAAATTCTGCACCACTACCTTCCCTCTGATGGCTAGATGTAAACCCGATTCAAACCTACGATACTTAGCCGCCTCACTCATCATCATCTCAGCTGCATATTGGGATAGCTGTGTAAACCGGCGCTCATACTCGCTCACTGTCATCTCCCTCTGGGTGAGACTCAGAAACTCCCTCTGCTTTTGCTGAATGTACACCTCAGACAAGTACTTCTTCTTATAAGCAGCTAAAAAGTCCTTTCATTCCAACCCTACCGGTCTCATCTGGCTCTCTGGCACACTCTCCCACCAATGTAGAGCATCTCCCTGTAGCAAGCTTGCAGCATACACAACCCTCTCATCATCCTCACACTCCATCTGATCTAACACCCTCTCAGTCTTTCTCAACCAAGTCTCGGCTTCTTCTGGATCTGTTGTCCCATAGAAGTCAACTGCCCCATACTTTCTCAACTTATCAAACTGTTTCCCATTCTTAGCTGGGGCCGAAGCAGAAGGCTGTGACATCTGACCCATAGCCTGGACAAATGCCTGAGTGAAGGCTTGAAACATCCTTGGATCCAACAGAGGCACTTGCTCCTGCAGAACTGGCAACTCCTGGGTCTGCGATTAAATGGGCTCACTACCTTGCCCTACAGAAGTCTCAGCATTTCCTGGGGCTACCGACTTATTAGTACTCTCCTCTCTTGTCGGAGAGTCAGGTGCAACTGATCCTTACAGAACTCCTCGTGTCCTTCTATGAGGTGGCATCTTACTCCTTCAAATATAAACACCAAGGATTAGCTACATTTCAATCTTATTTCCTACATGTATGCATGATATGCATGTCACTTAATGTAATCAATAAATTGACAATGCAACAAATAATCATATATCAAAGCAATTCATACTATTATGCATTCTAAGCCTAGGATACAAAGACTAAGCTCTGATACTAAACATGTTGAGCCTGGGTCTCATTTCCTATCCTGAGGCGACCGCTTGGAGGTCATCGAGTAAGGATCGCGCAGGGAGGGTCGAAAACCTTCAAATTTAAGGATCAGCAGCGCCTCGCAGGAGAGGTTGGTCGCGACGAGCTCTCATGGGACACGCCGCGGCGAAAGACCAGTATTCACGCCGCGGAGAACACCTAAGGGATGGGCCACGACGAATGACTGGCTCGCCGCGGCGAGCTCCCAATTTCTGAAATCTGGCTCCCAACATTTGCACATTCATTACTAACACATACACATTCAAGTTAAACACACTCATATATAAAAGGAACTTCAATACTTCATGTCATTACAATTCCAAAGAGATTGAACAAACTTTGCTAACATAACACAATACATATCAAAGCTTTAAACAAAATACATAAGGATGCTCAATGTTGATATGCTTGAAAAGCTAACCAAAATCACTAATTTAGTACAAAAGCTTCTAACTATCTTGGAGTTTCTGATGCCTTGCAAGGATCAACGATCTTCTCGTTCTACACCTGAGGAGTGGGAGGTAATGGAGTAAGCTGCGAAGCTCGGTGGCTTATACATTTATAGCCATTGGCAACAAGCCACACACTCAAGCATATATATATACACAAATATGTAGCAATTCAACACTTAACAATTTACTCACAATCTTATAGCTACCAAAATGTCATCATAAAGAATATGTCATGTAATTTCTGCATCACAACATAACAATTAATTATGCATCACGGCTAACAAATCAATAATGAAATGCATAACAAATGGCTCGAGAGTTCCGTGGAACAAAACGGATAAACCGAAGTTTATACCGTGAACAAATCGAGTCCGAATTCTCAGGATCTCGTAGCCTCAAGCGGGCAGCCAAGAGAAGGCTATACGTCGACATGCAAGTGACTAACGAAACGTTCCTCTCTTGCCCAAACAAAGCACATATTCATTTCATGCTCAAATCATTTTATCAAATGCTTTCATACTTTTCATGCTCATCATGCTTCCTCATCATTTTATTCATACAAAATGCCATGATATTTTTCAAGGCAATAAATGATCACAATCACAATGCATTTTCAACAATTTCTATAATTCAAAATAAGCAATGTCACACACACATGCAAGCAAGCAAGACAATTTGCTCATACACATCAACTACAAATATATTACCCACCAACTATCGCTTGAAATCCAAGTTCAAGGTTGTCCTTCCTCTTGCGATCGGATTAGGTCGGCTTGGTTTCCTATAACAAACCAAGTTCCCATTCAAACAACATTCAAAGGAAAATCATAAAGCTTTGAAAATCAAAAGTGCTAACATTATAATCTATACTCGACTTCCATACAATTTTGAGATCTTTAGAGACTGATTCACAACTTCCTTTCTTCATAACACTTGTAGCCCTATGTCTCTAGTTTACAAGAATCAACAATCACCTCATTTGGACATCTAAATCAAAAGTTATGCCCAAAATACCAAAATATATCTGTGCAGGAAAACAGAGTTTCGTCGCGACGGAGACAGAGGCTCTCCGCGGCGAAAACAGAGACTCACCGCGGCGAACACATTGGAGCTCGCCGCGGCGAGGAAGCAGGCACGCAGCTCGGCGTGCACATGAACACGTCGCGACTTGCGAGACCCAAAAATCGCCCGAAACCTGTTTTTCCCACGTTGATCATCCATAATCCTCTCATCTTTCAATTAATCTTCATCACAACTCTAAACCATCATTCCTACTTCAATTCTAACCTCATTCCAACCCAAAATCAGTCATAAACACAAAAGAATCATTAACCCTAGAGGATTACACATTTTCGTACACCATTCACCCTACACATATTCTACACCAATTTTCTCTCCTAATTATCATTAAACAAGATTCAATCTTCCAATTAATGCTTATACTTACTTGGGGAAGCTTCAAATCCTTCAAATTCTCCAAACCCTAGCTTAGCTTTCCTTCTCTTTTTCTTTTCTCCTCACCCACGACACTCTCTTCTCTTCCTAACAAGCCAAATATTTCTTCTTCTCATTTACCAACTTAATGCATGCAAAAGACCCTTATGCCCTTCCACTTATGCCTTAAAACTTAAGGGTCTAGATGATCTACCAAATTTACCCCACATACACTCTTACTACATTATACTTTCATTCCATCAATTCATAATTCCTCCTAACATTGACATGCTAATTATTCCAAAATAGTTAATCTAACAAGACCTCAAAATAACAATTAAATCATGCCAAATAATAAAAAAAAATCGGGATCCAACATTATAGATGTTCTTTGATACCTGTTTGAGGGGGTTCCATAGATCATCTCTCTGATAGATATCATTGTGAGCATAAATGAAAATTATATAAACCATCGTGCTTATCATCCTAATAAGTAGCAATTTCTACATCTGCTTGAATCAGAAAGTTGTCCAAGCATACTAGAATTCTGCCATTGGGGTGTTACATATGTTTAGTTAATTGTTGCCAATTTTTAGGAAGTAGCTTGATTAGATTACAATTCTCATATTTCATACAAGTTTCTAAAATGCCAGCAATAACTATTTTATTTTCCAAGATTTGATCCCTGATCAAAAGTTTCTTATAAGGGGCATTAGCTCCTTTAACATTCCAAGTTAGAATTATCATTTAGAGGATTCCCCTTATGGGGATTTTTTTCTTCTTGTTGGATCTTCTTCTGCTTACAAGCTCAAACTCAAGTTTTTTATCAACCACTTCATCTATATTTTCTAGAGGCTCATTATGAGAAGTTGAAGTAAATCACACGTTAGTACAATGCTTATAATACGATAGTGAATACACGAGAAGGGGGGTTGAATTGTGTATTCCCCCTTTTGAAAACTCTTTCAAAACTGTTTCGTTAAAAACAAGTTCTTTTACAAAAACTTCAGTACGTTCCAGTCAATCAAAACTTTGAAAACTTGTTTCGAAAATTAAGTAATAACAAAACTTTGAACTTTAAGAGATATAGGGTGGAGAGAAGTTGACACAGTGATTTTATCCTGGTTCACCCCAAACCGTGGGCTACGCCCGATCCTCGAGTTCTTTACGAGATTTTACTATCTCTTCAACGATACAAGTATTCTTTCCGAACCTCTTCAAGTCTCTACACTCAGTATTCTTTCACTCTTAGCCTCTGCAGGCTATCTGTACTACTTTCTTACAAAAGTATTGAAAACTTGTTACACTAAAACTAGCTCTCAGCTAAATTTGCATAGTAATCTCACAAAAGCTTTTCGTTCGCATAATGTTCAATAATAATCTCTTTTTTGCTAACTTTGGCTAACTTTGCAATCTTAGACTTTGACTCATATTTATAGCCTTAAATGCAGAATCGCTTGATTCTTGAATCTTGAAAAAAGCAGTTAATCGGTTGAGTTCAGTAACTAACTCGAACTGACTCTTGCGTCTTCTTTTGATTTCTGCGTCTGCTTTTCTCCGTCTATATTTTTGCGTCTGCGTCTGCTTTTCACTTTGCATCTGCTTTTCTCCGTCTATATTTTTGCGTCTGCGTCTGCTTTTCACTTTGCGTCTGCTTTTCTCCGTCTATATTTTTGTGTCTGCGTCTGCTTTTCACTTTGTATCTGTGTCTGCTTTTCACTTTGTGTCTGCGTCTGCTTTTCACTTTGCGTCTGCTTCTGCGTCTGTATTTTTACTTTGCGTCTGCGTCTGCATCTGTGTTTTTGTCTTGCGTCTGCGTCTCTACTTCTCCGTCTTTCTGTTTTCTATTCTGCTTCTTCTTTTACTACTTCTTTGTTATTCATCAAAATCATATATATGTAAAGTCATTTTGACTTAACAATCTCTCCCTTTTTTATGATAACAAATCATACACATAAAAAGAAAAAATACAATGTTTAAAACATTAAAAAAAACTTATCTTCAAAAATCTTCTTTCTCTTCTTCCTTTCTTTTCTTCGTCTGCTTCAGTCACACCCTTTGAGATTATATTATGCTCATTCTCTTCTCCTCTACTCATTCTCTTCTCCTCCTATTTATTATAATAAAAAATGATTAACGACGATGACTCTTCAGCGGTTCTGTCATCATCTTTTTCAAATCATTCATCGTCTCCTTTATCTCGTTGACTTCTCCGCGTAATTTGCTGACTTCAGCTTATGAGTCTAACGGTGAGGAGGATTGATCATTATCTGCTAAGGGTGCAGTGAACACAATTGTTGTAGCATATGCGTCCGAGGATGGAATATAATCTTCTCGAATCGCAAATGTGGGTGGATGAACGAATAGATTTGACTCTGAAAGGTCTAAATCAAAAGGAGCAGGTAGCATTAGCAACTGTCTTCCTTGCAGGGGTATGGCTTCAGCTTTAATAGACAGTGTATTAGATAAAGGCCTAATACGCAAAACTGTCTGAACAAGGGATTCAATAAATGTCCCTGTTATCAATCGTCCCCCTACTGGACAATATTCATACTTATCTGTATAGCTACAACTAGCTCCATCAGTATTCTCTTTTGAAACGGATGTTTCATCAATTCGACGCACTTCTTCTTCAATTTGATCTGCGGACAGATCATCACTGTTTTCTTCAGAAAATAGCTTCGACTTCCCCTTATCCAAATCCAAAGGATATCTTCGCTGAATATCCGATACAACCTTTATTTCCGTCTTCTCTGTGATTGGATAAATAGTACACGATTTGCTGGACATTTTTGTAGGGTATGGCTTTGTAGCAGCATCCCTCAAGACATCATAGAAAGTCTTTTCATCTTCATTCAGTAAATGTCATGTGTCACTATTTATCGAAATAGGTTGTACGACAACCATTATCTTCTTTCTTCCTCCTCTTGGTAACAACTTCAACCATTCTGATCTTCAACTTGTATCTTCTCAAAAATTTAGAATAGTTCAATACAATCAGACCAGGTTCATCATTTTTCTCCTGTGGTACCTGAACCAAGTTTGGTTCTGCTGCTACCTCTGGTTGCACTTCAATAGGATTTTCCTGAACCAGGCTTAGCTCCTCTGGTTCCTCCTATTGAGCAGTGGGAATATCCTGAACTCTGCTATGCTCAATTTCCTTTTCCTTTTGAGCAAAGATTGAAGGTATCTTTCTTCGACTAACTTCCCAAAGGTGGACACACTCTTCTTCCGACTAATCTTCTTAGTCTTTTCTTCTGCTTCAATCAGTCTCGAAGATTTTTGCACTTGAGATTTTTCCTTCTCAGACTCCGACTTTCTTTTCTTCTCAGTCTCTTTAGCCTGTTTGGCTGAGTCTTCTTCTAAAATTGAGACTAGAGATCTTGTTCCCTTCGGTACGCGAGATCCAGTACGCGAGATCCAGATACTTCTGCTTAACTCTGCTCTCTGGCTCTCTTGTCTTCCTGTTGTCGCAGAGTGCGAATCCTAGTTGATCTCTTCGCCTTTTTAGAAATCTCACCCAAAAGATTCTCTCATTTTCTTTTTTGCGCACCTTCTTCTGTCCTCCAAACTGGGCTTACTTCTCTTTGACGACTTGCCTGTTTTATCAACGGTCTACCCGATAGTTTTCTTCTTTCATCTATCGGTAATCTCATACTTACTTGAGATTTAGAGCTTGTGGCGGGAGACTTCTTCAATAACCGCTCCCCCTCAGTTCTAGCTTTCTTTGTAGACTCTGCTTCTACTTTCACCACAATCTTCAAGCCCATTCTTCTGATAGTATCTGAGTTAATGGTACTCTTGACAGATACCATCCTTCTAATTCCTTTGTGAAGAAGGACTCCGGATTCCTTAAAAATCCTAGTGAGTAGCATGCCGTAAGGATAACTGTTGGTATCCTCCATCCCTTTAACCATATAATGAAAAATAAAAAATGGTAGGTCTATTGGATGGTGATTTAGCAGATAGAACAGGCATTGCTCATCCAAGGTAGTCACTAGATGTCTTGACCCGGCTCTTGGTAAGATGTAATTAAACAAAATCGCATGAAGAACCCTAGCCTTTGGGACTGGACTTGAAGTCTTCCTCTCCCATGGGTCATTAGCTCCATATAACTGTTTTCTGACATCTTCTTCCTTCATACTAACCTTGGATATCCATCCGGCTTTGGTTGATAGGGTTTCTCCAACCAAGAGCATTGATCACCTTCTCCACTAACTCCTTTGTCACAATAATGCTTATTCCATCTACTGTGGAGACGATGGTATTATCAACCAGTTGCGCATGCTTCCAAAAGTCATATACCTTATCTGTATACACTGGTTCCCGCACCTTGAAAAAATTTCTCCACCCAGCTTCTACAATTTCCGGTTCAACATCCATAGCATCTCTCGTAGATTCAAGTCCACATGCCTTCCGAACTTCATAGTGGCTCCATTGCTTCGATTTGAAAGCGCTTACGGTAGGATATTCTTCAAAAGTAAAGTTGTTTGCAAGAGTTTTTCGAAAGAGAGTTGAAACGTCTGGGAGTAAAAGTAATCGAAATGATTATAGTTTCAGACTACTCGAAAGACTTTGATTGAATGTGACTATGAAACCAGAATCACACAATTGACTAACACTTATCAAATTGTGCTTCAGACCATCAACAAGCAGTACATTATCTATGCATGCAAAGGAATCTTTACCTATCTTACTGATTCTAATTATCTTGCCCTGCTGGTTGTCTCCGAAAGTTACCGATCCTCCCTTCTTATACTGAAGATCTAGGAACATAGACCTTTTTCCCATCATATGTCGCGAGCAACCACTGTCTAAATACCAACGGTGCTTGTCGCATTTTCTAAGGAATGATATTTGTAGGAGAAACTATTTTACTCTCTGGTACCTATATTTTCTTGGGTCCTTTCTGGTTAGTAATATGCATATAATGAGTTTTCTTATGCCTTTTCTTAAACTGTTGATGAAAACGTGTTTGATAATTCCCTTTATTTTGAGAAAGAGGCTTCTTATTATAATGAGACTTATTATCCGAAAACCCTAATCCAGTTTTATCGTTCGGATGTCTACATTTTTCTAGCATCTCATTCATTCTCTTTGTACTCTCAGTGAATGTAGTTAAATCAGATGAAAGACTTTTAATTCTAAGCTTTAACTGATTTATCTCATTGGATTTATCTACACCTTTCTTTTTATCCTCTAGTTATTTCTTTAAGCAAGCATTTTCTCTCTTTATCTCTTCTGTATGTTTAAGATTTTCTACATATTTCTTCTTTAACAGTTTGTACTGTTTCAAAATAGCATGAGAATCTTCTAATAATTCTGAATAGGCTTCATGCAAGTTATCGTATTCAGAAGTTACCTCCTCATCACTTTCTTCCTCAGCTACAAGGCAGATATTAGCATGTTTAGATGACTCGGAATTTGTGTCTGACTCTGATGAATCTAGATCTTCCCATGTTGCCATCATGCTTTTCTTGCCTTCTCTACTCTTCTTTGGTTTCTTTTTCAGAGTAGGACATTCGGACTTGTAATGTCCAGGTTGATTACACTCGTAGCATATGATAGATGTCTTTTCTGCTTTGCCATCATCTTTGCTATTCTTCTTGAAGGGTTGGCTTCCTTTGAACTTCTTTTTCCACATCCGTCTTATCTTCCAGGAAATGAACGATAATTCGTCATCTTCATCACTTGACTCCTATTCTGATTCACTTGAGTCATCATTCTTCGATTCTTCTATCTTTAATGCTTTCGATGACTTTCTCCTTCTTTGAGTCTTGTGATTCTTCTGTCCGACTTTTAGTACTATTGACTTGTCCCGTTTGGGCTTGTCTTCAGCATCGAGCTCTACTTCATGAATCTTCAGTGATCCAAGTAACTCGTCAAGCTTTAGCACGCTCAAGTCCTTTGCTTCCTGCACCGCTGTAACTTTTGGTCTCCACCTCTTTGGAAGACTTCTTAAGATCTTTCGTACGTGATTTTGATTATTGTACGCTCTTCCAAGGGCTTTCAATCCATTGACAATTGTTTGAAATCTTCCAAACATTTGATTAATAGATTCTTCATCCTTCATCTTGAAAAGCTTGTACTGGAGCACAAGAATGCTTATCTTGGATTCTTTGACTTGGTTTGTGCCTTCATGAGCGATGGACAGTGTATCCCACATCTCCTTCGCAGTATCTCATCTGTGAACTTTGTCATATTCACTCTTGCTTAGGGCACACGTCAGGAAAAACTTCGCTTTAGAGTTAAGCTGAATTCTCGCCTTTTGATCAGCCTTCCATCTGGTCCGTGGAATAAGATTTTCATCTTCGTCTACTGGTGTATATGGTCCATTCTCTATTACATCCCAAAGATCGACATGAGTAGATTCTATGAACAACCGCATCCTATCTTTTCATTAGTGATCATCTTCACCGTTGAATGCTGGAGGTCTAGTGACTGAGGCACCTTCTGCAATGTATATATGTGATTCTGCCATTATCTTTAATCCACACTTTGCTACAGTGATCATTGGATACCAGGCTTTGATACCAATTGAAGTAAATCACACGTTAGTACAATGCTTATAATACGATAGTGAATACACGAGAAAGGGGGTTGAATTGTGTATTCTCCTTTTTGAAAACTCTTTCAAAACTGTTTCGTTAAAAACAAGTTCTTTTATAGAAACTTCAGTACGTTCCAGTCAATCAAAACTTTGAAAACTTGTTTCGAAAATTAAGTAATAACAAAACTTTGAACTTTAAGAGATATAGGGTAGAGAGAAGTTGACACAGTGATTTTATCCTAGTTCACCCCAAACCGTAGGCTACGTCCAGTCCTCAAAGTTCTTTCTGAGATTTCACTATCTCTTCAACGTATACAAGTATTCTTTCCAAGCCTTTTCAGGTCTCTACACTCAGTATTCTTTCACTCTTAGTCTCTGCAGGCTATCTGTATTACTTTCTTACAAAAGTATTGAAAACTTGTTACAGTAAAACTAGCTCTGAGCTAATTTTGCACAGTAATCTCACAAAAGCTTTTCGTTCGCGTAATGTTCAATAATAATCTCTTTTTTGCTAACTTTGGCTAACTTTGCAATCTTAGACTTTGACTCATATTTATAGCCTTCGTCTGTAATTGCTTCTTGATTCTTGAATCTTGAATCTTATTTCTTGAATCTTGAAAGAAACGGTTAATCAGTTGAGTTCTGACTAACTCGAACTGACTCTTACATTTTCTTTTGAGTTCTGCGTCTGCTTTTCTCCGTTTATATTTTTGCGTCTGCGTCTGCTTTTCACTTTACGTCTGCTTCTGCTTTTCACTTTGCGTTTGCGTCTGCTTTTCACTTTGCATATGCTTCTGCGTCTGTATTTTTACTTTACGTCTGCGTATGCGTCTGTGTTTTTGTCTTGCGTCTGTGTCTCTACTTCTCCGTTTGTCTATTTTCTATTTTGTTTCTTCTTTTACTACTTCTTTGTTATTCATCAAAATCATATATATGTAAAGTCATTTTGACTTAACAGAAGTGACTTTGTCATTCACTTTCTCTTTTTGACTTGTCTCCCTTCTAATAGGAGTACCAGATTCATTATCAAATGTTAACTGCTTGTGTGTGTCTGTTTAATTGTCCTCATGCAGCATGTCTTCAGCATTTCTGGAAGACTATGATTTAAAGAGAACATCAATATGAATGATTTCCTTTGTGTTAGTTTCTGTTATCTCATGGTATTCTCCCATCAAATTCTACCATTAGGCTTTCATATTTTCTTCTTTCTTGTGCTAGGCTTCCAAGTATAATTGGCTTTAACAATATCCTCAATGGATTCCATATACTCATTGAGCCTAATAATGGGAATTTCATAAGGGACTATGATTTAGAGAGAATATCAGTACGAATGATTTCCTTTGTGTTGGTTAATGTTATCTCATGGTATTCTCCTATCAAATTCTACCAATAAGCTTCCACATTTTCTTCTTTCTTATGCACAATATCCTCAATAGGTTCCATATACTCACTAACCATAATAATGAGAATTTCATCAGGCAAACTAGCTAAGACACTTATTAGGATGCAAATTCTAGCATAATTTATGCTTTGAATCTCAACTGTAATAAGATCCATGCATAATTTATCTGTTCAAATTTCATAACTTAACAGACTAAAAAAATTGACTTCACTTTTATTTTTATTTTTGTCGTATTTTAATTTACCATTAACTAATATATAACATTAAAGTATTTACTATAATTATTAATAAAAACTATGATTAATATAATTTAATTATTGAATTTATTTTATTTTATGACTAATGACAATGTTTTTAAATTATTTTTATGAAAAATGTTGAAATATCAAATATTTATTTGTAAATAACAAGACTAGTTTTAATAATTAAATTAGATATTGATTAATGAATAAAAGCAATCAATAATAGAAGTTTAATTATATCAATATAAGCAATTAAATAGGTTATCATTTTTGTTCGATGGGCTCTTTAATTTTGGGCCTTATTGAAGAAGGTATTTTGTTGTTTGGTTTTAATTAAATTTTCTATTGTAGTTTTATTATTTCAAATTTATTTTTAATCAAATCCAAAACTTTTTAATTAATAATTTCATATAATTATACTATTATTATTGACAGTAACTAAATACTAAATAAATAAATAATTTTATTTTAATCTCTTGTAAAATATTTGTTAATAATATTAGTAAAAGTTTTATTTATTAAATAAAACTTTTAAAAATAAACTCATATGAATCTGCAATTTTACTTTTAATTGACAGTTTCTAATAAACTCATATGAAGAAGAAAGGAAAAAATGCATATCTATATACACACATATTAAAAAAATAGCCAAAAATTGATTATGATGATAATAATAATATTAATAATACAAATACATAAATATATATATATATATATAAGTGATAAAATAAATAATACGATAAATTAAATAAGTAAAAATAAAATAAAAGATAAAATGAGTTAATGAATATATAAACAAAAAACAAGTAAATAAATAAATCAAACAAATCATTATAATAAAAGATTTAGGTTAAGTAAGACAAGTAAATAAATACAAGTCATTACAAAAAAGAGTTTGTAGCTAGATTTAAATGTTTAAGCTAAACACAAGATCAAAATATTTTTTAAAAAAAACTATGAGAATGACACGAGTCTCTCTATATGAGATCCTCTATCTATCATATAATAAATTAAAGTTTTTAATTAGGGGTCATATCTTCGATAAATTTCAGCATAATCATATTAGTTTTTATCGCCTCCTTCTAATTCTTCTTAAGCCTTCTTTTTTTTTTCCTTATAATCTCTAATTACAAATTTCTCGCATATTTTTACTAGAATGTCTGAGTGTTTGCTTTTAACATATTCGATTTACCTAAATGTTGTCTATGTTAATTTTTATTAATATTAACTACTTTTAATTTGTCTATTACTATTACATTCATGACCATATATCTTTTAATAAGGTTGCAGATTTAATAAAACATTATCATCTCTATCATTATTACCTTATCATTACGCATTTGTTTGATGGGCTAATATTTTGTTTCATAGGGCATGAATGACCTAATTGTTAAATAATAAAATTTACCTTTAAGCTTAAATGATATTTTTTTGTTATATAAAATTATTGATACACTTCTATTTAAGTTACCTTGATCCGATAAGATGAACTATGCCTTTATTAATTTATCAATTACTTTGAATAATATATACTAGATATTTAGAATACTCTTTTTTTTAATATAACTTCTAAATTAATCGTCCCAAATCCACTATATATAATCGCATTAAAAGCATCTGGTTAAAAAGATCACCTTCGTGTAGTGTCTTAAAAAGGGAAGAAAAGGCAAGTGTAGTGTCTTAAAAAGGGAAGAACTAGGATGAAAGTTTTGAGATAAAAGTACAATGGTCTTTAAAAGGTGTTGGAAAATGCTAGTTGTAACATTTCCACTGACTAGGCATCTATAATTTAGCCATAAATGGTTCTGTAGATATCTAAATGAGATGATCTGTGATCTGCATTAAATTAGAGACATATGGCTACATTTTGCATGAAGATATCGAATTCAAATTCTATCTTTAAGAGTTTCTAATTTTGACTTGAAATTGTGTACTGGGTGTAGTGAATTGATGATGAATACATATATTTGTGTTCTGTTTTGAGAGTAGAAAAACTATGAGTGATGAGTTGCTATGTAGATGTTATAAGTTATGAATTAAGGGTATAATGAAAGTGAAAGTTATGTTAACCAATATGTTGAGTTATGTTTTTGAAATGAAATGAATTAAGGTGATAGTTAGAAGTGAAATGAATGTGGAAATGAAGTTGAATATGTGCAGAAAGTTGATGATGGATGTCTATATGTATGTGTTCTGCTCGTAGTGTTCATGATCAATCATTAATTATAAATTATTTATGGATGATATTGAGATAAAATGGAGTTAAGAATGAATAGGAAAATGATGAGTAATTGAACTAGAATTGTTAGATCAAGCATATGATGTTGAATGCCATAAGTAAAGAGTTAGAAATCTGGAAAGTATGACGCAATTGGATATACTTTGGGGCAAGAGGCATAAATATTTCTGTAGAAATTCGATTGAGTTCATTTAAGTATGTTTAGAAAGAGGATTTCGAGATCTACAGCTTCTATGAAGACTCAAAGAAGAGATTTTGATTTTGAGAGGGCTAAACTTTCAAGTTTTTGTAAGAGACCTGTAAAGGTCCGATTAGCAGACATGGATGTCCGCCTAACGAACATTCACAAGTCAATGGGTCTTAATTAAGGCTTAAACGAGGCTTGAATTGAACTTAGAATGATGCGCTGATTACGTTACTAATGTGTGATATGTTTGAAGTGATAATTGGGATTATAACTTAGTGAATGAATGGATGATATCAAAGTACAAAAGGCATGAGTGTAATTAGAATGAAGATGTGCATATGATTATAGTTATGATCGAAAGGAGTTGAGTAGTATGTATTAATTAAATGTGAATGAGAATTGAGTATTATGAGAGCATATAATGTTAGAAAAGAAATGACGAGAAATTTAGGTTATGACATTAGAAGAACTAAGTGTTCTTGAGGTGTAACTTAAGAATAAGCTAGACACATAAAAAATGGTAAAAATTGAATAGTGAACTTAGAATGATCATGTACAAATGAAGTGTAAACCTAAGTTTAATTAGACATATATGAATTATGAAATGAGAATGAGCATAAGATGTGAATTTAGATAATATACCCAAGATTGTCATTGAGCATGCATTATACATTACACATATACATATGTGCAAAACTGAATGTTTATGTGATTGTGCAATTAATAGTGTGTGTGCAATTTGTGGTTTGCATAATGATGATACAGGATAAAACGTCCGCATCTAGACGTTTCCAGATCATGAAAGCTAATGCTAATTTGGAGTGTACTGTGAGTCAACTTATATGGTCTCACTTCATTGTTTGTTATATTTTAAGTTTTTGCATTGAATTACTACTGATATGATTAATGTGAATATAATTGTATTGATTTCAGACATTAAATGTTTGAGGCATTTGATGCATGTAAAAATCATTGGAAGTGGTCATTGTATGTGAATTGGACGGACTATGTGTTTACTCGACTTGATTGTTGGACGCTGGACCAAGTTTCGAAGAAAAATTTGAATCTGCATGTGAATGAAATAGTGATTCTTAACTGAAATGTTGAATGTCAGACCAAGGTCTGAAGATATGTGGAAAGATAAATAGCATGACCGATTGATCATATGTGATTGATGCATTTCATTACATGAATGCATGATAACATAAAGGCTGTTGTGATCAGAGTAGTCACCAAAAAAAAGATTAAAGCTTAAAAAGTGAAAAAGAGCTAAAAGATCATATTGTGATTAAGAGCCAAAGCCTCACTATACATAATGATCCCTGTATTCCTAACGGATACGGAACAATTATCAATAAGCCCGGTATCCATAACAGATATGAGACAGTTATAGGCACTCTATCATAACAATAATAATTGAAAGTGAGTCTCATAAGCACTGCATATGCATCTAATATGTATGATTTAAACAGTTTGATTGAATTTTGAATGTTACACATGTATTAAGTGAACATGAAATGTATGTGACTCCTCATGATGAATTGATGAAGTGATGTGCAATATGTGAACATATGGATTAATGTGTTATGTGATTGAATGAGTCATCAACGATGATCCACTTACTGAGTTCGCAAAACTCAATCCAAATTTGCAATATTTTTTTAGGCTTAGAGCAGATCTCCAGTTAGACAAATTAGAGTAAGAGATAGAGGTTAGGATCAGTTCGCGTCGGCATAAGTATTTCATTATTTTGTATCAAATTATGTATTCAAAAGTATTGTACAATGTGTATACGACTAATTTTGTAATGTAATGATATTAGGACTACAAGTGGTTTGTATTTGTAATGGACCCAAGTGGCTATTGAAATGTTGATGATATGTATAATGATGTAACTTTTGTGTTGAAATTGTTTATGAATAATAATGGGCCAGATTTGTTTATTGATTTTTTGCATATGCGTGCATTGTTTAAAAAATTTTAATGAGTTTGACTGAATGACTTTTCTAGCATGTCGTCCTCGTACAGCAGTACTCGGATATCACTCCAGATGTTGAGTACATATCTTACGAGAGTGCGATACTACATAGACCAATAGAATAGTAACATATGGACCAATAGAAGGATAACATATATACCAATAGAATAGTGACACATAGACCAATGGAATGGTGACACATAAATTAGTTTAATCTTCTTGAATTTTCTAGAGAAAATGGATGAAAAGGTAATAGGAGTAAGAGTGAAGATCTTCTATAGGGTTAGAAGAGGGAGAAAAACGAAAATGAGAAGAAAAGGAGAGAAAAAGGGGAAGAGAAGAGGAGAGGGAAAGAAGTTATCAAGGTAAGTTGAAATTCTAGTTTCAATTTCATCTCTCTTTTGATCCGTCTTTTATATTCTTAGAGCTAGAAGGAAATGATTGTATTCATAGCTAATTCCCCAAGCATCTGTCAAGCATTTTCCTAATAAAGAATCCATCATTTTGATTGTTTTTATAGGTGAAAAAGCATCCAGCTAAAGGAAGATCCATAACTTGTTTGTCTTCCAAACACTTTCTAAGGTCAGCATAAGTTATACTTGATTTCTCACCTTTAGCTTCATCAAGGCTAATGATTGAGTTGAAATTACCTGCAATCAACCAGGGATTATAGATGTTCTTTGATACCTCTTTGAGGGGGTTCCATAGATCTTCTCTTTGATAGATAATATTGTGAGCATAAATGAAAATTATATAAACCACTGTGCTTATCATCCTAATAAGTAGCAATTTCTACATATGCTTGAATCAAAAAGTTGTCTAAGCGTACTAGAATTCTGCCATTGGGGTGTTACATATGTTTAGTTAATTGTTGCCAATTTTTAGGAAGTAGCTTGATTAGATTACAATTCTCATATTTCATACAAGCTTCTAAAATGCCAGCAATAACTATTTTATTTTCCAAGATTTGATCCCTAATCAAAAGTTTCTTACAAGGGGCATTAGTTCCTTTAACATTCCAAGTTAGAATTATCATTTAGAGGATTCCCTTTATGGGGATTTTTTTTCTTCTTGTTGGATCTTCTTCTGCTTACAAGCTCAAACTCAAGTTTTTTATCAACCACTTCATCTATATTTTCTAGAGGCTCATTGTGAGAAGTGACTTTGTCATTCACTTTCTCTTTTTGACTTGTCTCCCTTCTAATTAGAGTACCAAATTCATTGTCAAATGTTAACTGCTTGTGTGTGTCTGTTTAATTGTCCTCATGCAACATGTCTTCAACATTTCTGGAAGACTATGATTTAAAGAGAACATCAATATGAATGATTTCCTTTGTGTTAGTTTCTGTTATCCCATGGTATTCTCCCATCAAATTCTACCATTAGGCTTTCATATTTTCTTTTTTCTTGTCCTAGGCTTCCAAGTATAATTGGCTTTAACAATATCCTCAATGGATTCCATATACTCATTGAGCCTAATAATGGGAATTTCATAAGGGACTATGATTTAGAGAGAATATCAGTACGAATGATTTCCTTTGTGTTGGTTAATGTTATCTCATGGTATTCTCCTATCAAATTCTACCAATAAGCTTCCACATTTTCTTCTTTCTTATGCACAATATCCTCAGTAGGTTCCATATACTCACTAACCATAATAATGAGAATTTCATCAGGTAAACTAGCTAAGATACTTATTAGGATGCAAATTCTAGCATAATTTATGTTTTGAATCTCAACTGTAATAAGATCCATGCATAATTTGTTTGTTCAAATTTCATAACTTAACAAACTAAAAAAATTGACTTCACTTTTATTTTTATTTTTGTCATATTTTAATTTACCATTAACTAATATATAACATTAAAGTATTTACTATAATTATTAATAAAAACTATGATTAATATAATTTAATTATTGAATTTATTTTATTTTATGATTAATGACAATGTTTTAAAATTATTTTATGAAAATGTTTAAATATCAAATATTTATTTGTAAATAATAAGACTAGTTTTAATAATTAAATTAGATATTGATTAATGAATAAAAGCAATCAATAATAGAAGTTTAATTATATCAATATAAGCAATTAAATAGGTTATCATTTTTGTTTGATGGGCTCTTTAATTTTGGGCCTTATTGAAGAAGGTATTTTGTTGTTTGGTTTTAATTAAATTTTCTATTGTAGTTTTATTATTTCAAATTTATTTTTAATCAAATCCAAAACTTTTTAATTAATAATTTCATATAATTATACTATTATTATTGACAGTAACTAAATACTAAATAAATAAATAATTTTATTTTAATCTCTTGTAAAATATTTGTTAATAATATTAGTAAAAGTTTTATTTATTAAATAAAACTTTTAAAAAATAAACTCATATGAATCCATAATTTTACTTTTAATTGTGAGTTTCTAATAAACTCATATGAAGAAGAAAGGGAAAAAATGCATATATATTTACACACATATTAAAATGATAAAAATAAAATAGACAACAAGTTGATTATGATGATAATAATAATAGTAATAATATAAATACATAAATATATATATATATAAATAAGTGATAAAATAAAATAATACCATAAATTAAATAAGTAAAAAGTAAAAATAAAAGATAAAACGAGTTAATGAATATAAAACAAAAAACAAGTAAATAAATAAATCAAACAAATTGTTATAATAAAAGATTTAGGTTAAGTAAGACAAGTAAATAAATACAATTCATTACAAAAAAGAGTTTGTAGCTAGATTTAAATGTTTAAGCTAAACACAAGATCAAAATATTTATTAAAAAAAACTATGAGAATGGCACGAGTCTCTCGTGTGAGATCCTTTATCTATCTTAAAATAAATTAAAGTTTTTAATTAGGGGTCATATCTTGATAAATTTCAGCATAGTCATATTATTTTTATCGCCTCCTTCTAATTCTTCTTAAGCCTTCTTTTTTTTTCCTTATAATCTCTAATTACAAATTTCTCGCATATTTTTACTAGAATATCTTAGTATTTCCTTTTAACATATTCGATTTACCTAAATGTTCTCTATGTTAATTTTATTAATATTAACTACTTTTAATTTGTCTATTACTATTACATTCATGACCATATATCTTTTAATAGGTTGCTGATTTAATAAAACATTATCATCTCTATCATTATTAACTTATGATTACGCATTTGTTTGATGGGCTAATATTTTGTTTCATAGGGCATGAATGACCTAATTATTAAATAATAAAATTTACCTTTAAACTTAAATGATATTTTTGTTATATAAAATTATTGATACACTTCTCTATTTAAGTTACCTTGATCTAATAAGATGAGCTATGCCTTTATTAATTTATCAATTACTTTGAATAATATATACTAGATATTTAAAATACTCTTTTTTTTAATATAACTTCTAAATTAATAGTCCCAAATCCACTACATATAATCGCATTAAAAGTGTCTGGTTAAAAAGATCACCTTCGTGTCCTCCCCATTTTAGCGGCAGTTTGGAAGGCGGTGTTGTACCAATATTCAGCCCACGGCAGCAAATTGATCCAGGAAGAGGGTTGATCAGCAACATAGCAACGAAGATACATTTCAACACACTTATTGAGGATCTCTGTCTGCCCATCAGATTGTGGGTGGTAGGCGGTACTCATGCTCAAAGTGGTGCCTTGCAAGCGATGCAGCTCCTTCCAAAATTCACTCAAGAAACGGGGATCACGATCTGAGACAATATCGACTGGCACGCCATGTAACCTAATCACCTCCTGAACAAACGCAGCAGCTACAGAGATGCTATTGAAAGTAGAGGGCAAGCCAATAAAGTGCCCATACTTGGACAACCGATCTATTACAACCATGATAACAGTCTTCCCTTTAGAATTAGGTAACCCAGTTATAAAATCCATAGAAACACTCTCAAAAACCAGGTTAGGTATTGGAAGTGGTTGTAATAATCCACTAGGACTCAGCGCTGATGCCTTCATTTGTTGACAGACTTGGCACTCACTAACGAAGCGCTTGACATCACGACGCATAGATTTCTAAAAGAAATTTGTAGATAGTCTATGAAATGTACGAGTAATGCCCGAATGACCTCCCAATGGTGAAGAGTGGAATTCATCAAGCAACCGAAGGCGAAGAGGAGAATCAGCGGGCAACACCAAACGACCTCGAAATGTTAACAGCCCATCACGGAAATTAAACCCAGGGGAGCTCATGGGATCGTGGGTGATAGAGTGTTGCCTTGCCAGTAACTCAGAATGATTAAGATTAGCTGCTCGAAGTTCATTAATGATATCAAAAGCAACAGTCGAGAGAGCCAAAAATTGAGCAAATGGAATACGTGAAAGGGCATCAGCAGCACCATTCAACTTACCAGGCCGATACACAATTTCGAAATCATAACCAATTAATTTGCCTAACCATATCTGTTGCTCTGGGGTTTGGATTACTTGTTCTGTAAGAGTCTTTAGGGACTGTTGATCAGTAATAATTGTGAATTTCCGCCCCAGCAAATACTGTCGCCATTTGGAAATTGCCTGAGTAATTGCGTACATCTCCCTTTGGTACGTAGACCCTTGCTGCATTCGGACACTTAGTTGTTGACTAAAGAAGGCGATGGGATGTTTGTCTTGGGACAACACTGCTCCGATTCCCGTGCCTGACGCATCTGTCTCTACAGTGAAGGCTTTGGTGAAGTCAGGTAGCCCTAAAACAGGGGCGGTACTCAATACCTGCTTAAGCATTTCAAAAGCTTGTGCAGTCTCTGTATTCCACCGAAAGTTGTCCTTGCGAAGTAAGTCTGTGAGAGGGCCAGCAATAGAAGCAAAGTGACGTATGAAGCGACGGTAATACCCAGCCAAGCCGAGAAAACCACGAACATGCTTAACAGAACTAGGGGTGGGCCAATTCTGAATAGCTATGATTTTCTGAGGGTCAACCGCAACTCCCTGGTGGGAGATTACATGCCAAAGATAGCCCACTGTAGTTTGGCCAAAAAGGCACTTAGATCGTTTGGCCACCAAGTGATTGGCTCGCAAGACTGATAAAACAAGGTGAAGGTGCTCCAAGTGTGCCTCCCAAGTAGGACTATAGATCAAGATGTCGTCGAAAAAAACAAGGACAAAGTGGCGTAGGTAAGGGCGAAAAACATTATTCATTAAGCTCTAAAAGGTTGAGGGTGCGTTGGTAAGTCCGAACGGCATAACAAGGAATTCGTAGTGTCCGTGGTGCGTTCGAAATGCTGTCTTACACTCGTCCCCCACTCGGACCCTAACCTGATGATACCCAACCAGCAAATCCAATTTGGAAAAATATTTGGCCCCAAACAATTCATCAAATAGCTCATCAATTGACGGAATAGGAAACCGATCCTTGACAGTGATTGCATTCAGGGCCCTATAATCAACGCAAAAGCGCCACGTGCCATCCTTCTTCCGCACCAGCAGGGCAGCAGAAGAGAAGGGGCTTGTGCTTGGCCGAATGACCCCTTCTTGCAACATCTCAGTGACTAATTTTTCAAGTTCCTGTTTCTGAAAATGGGGATACCGGTATGGTTTCACATTGACGGGCTCGCTATTAGGCAGCAAATGAATAGAGTGATCGCAGGTGCGATGAGGGGGTAGGCCTTGGGGTTTAAGAAACACATCTGCAAAGGAGCCCAACAATTCCTCAACATCAGTATGAGTCGGAGCATTACTACCTGCGATTGGGGAGACCAATTCTAACCGAAAATATTCGGTAATAGCACTGATGTGATGTAGTCGACGTAACCCATTAAATTGAATCGCCTGGGCCACCGGAGGGGCTTCTCCAGTCCAACGTATTTGTTGACCGTGATGAGTGAATTCAAAAATAGAGGCACTATAATCCATCATAACTGGCCCAAGTGTAGATAACCAAGCGACACGGAGAACCATATCCCAACCTTGGATAGGAAGAACATAGAAATCAATAGCAATTTCGGTGCCCCGAATGAGTAAGGGAACTTGCTTGTGTTAGAGTAGTGCCCTAAAGGCAATCCCCTTTAGCGCTTTTTGTTCACAGTCATGTACAGACTTTATGAATAAATAAAGAAAGGCATGTTTCATTTATTTGATGTTCTTTATGAATTGATATTGATCTTTAATCAAATTAATGATGTCCATGATATATGACATAGCATGAAGGAAATTATGATGTGATCATAATCCTGAGATTCCCATCATGTGCAATTATGTCAGTATCTAAATTTTCCCTAGTCATAGGATTAATGAGACTGGACATCATTAATCCGGACAGACTAGCATATGTCATACTCCTTGATTGGATCAAGCAATGGATCTCAGAAACTGTAAATATGAGATATTTAGAGTTGACATATGGATGCTTACTAGTGGTAGTAAGTTCATTGGATGACCTGCCATGAGATCATCACATGGATTTAATGTCAGTGATAATCTCATCATAGCAATGGTGCAAGTATCCTTAGACTTGAGGTACTCAAGGATATCTTGACCGATCCCGTGCTTTGACTCCATTCCTTGTGGCCTTCCGAGGTTACTCATAGGATGGTGCTTGGAGTGCGATTTGAGGTATTCGAAGGTAATTGAGTAGCCAATAAAGATTCATCACTTACGTGAGAATGAAGAGATACCACAACCTCTTGTCGGGATCATTACTTTAAGTCTCGGCGAGCATGACTATGTCATGAAGAGTGTCTTCATGGACATATAAAGTAATGAGTCCTCGACAGAACCGATTTCACTTGGCTAGACTTAGTCTAGTAAGAGTTGACATATTAGCCATACTCATAACCAAGTGGGGTATAGGATGATGAAAGGACGAATTGCACAAGAATTGTCATGGAAGGGTTCGTGATCCGGTTCGTGATGAATTCATCAAACCGATTACTTTCCGGTCAATTGGGGTCGTGATGTGTTGCTAGACGCGCTCATGACTTGCTTTCAGATTAAGTGTTAATCTAAGTGGCCAACATAACCGGAACCTAAAGGGTCACACGATAAGAGTGTTTCAGAGAATTAGTAAAATAGTTTTGCACTTGAGTTCCAATATATGGAGAGCAATGGATTAAATGGATCCCGATGAGATCGAGATATGTCCCGATGAGATCGCGACATCGATATTCTTGAAAAAAGGTTTAGGGGTTTATCCCATAACGGGACCCGTGAGGCAGTAGGACCGACCCAGTGTGACTGGACCGCTTAAATTATATACATATATATATATGATTAATTAATTAAATAATTAATATATATATATATATATATATATATGTGTGTGTGTGTGTGATACGTGGAAGCATAAAGGAGAAGATCATCTTTTAAGCTTTTATATATATATATATATATATATATATATAAATGGCTAGCGTGGACAAGCCTCCACCATAAGCCTTTTATGAGTCTTTAAAGTGTAAAAGACATATAAAGGTAATAAGAAGAGATGGTTTAAGTAGGTTTTGCAAAGGTAAGAAGTTGAAAGCTTAATTGTTAAGCTTTGCTTTGGAAAGGTGATTTTCAAGTCTTCTTCCTCAAGCATCATCGGATCTTCTCTTCTTCTAAGCTTTCCAACGTTGATTCAAGCTCTCCAAGGGAGGTAGGTTCTAGCAGGCTTTATTCTATTCTAGCTATTCCGGGTCAAAGGTGTTTGATCCGGTTAGGTTTTTCGATCTCTGCGTGGATACCTTTAGAGATAGTCTCTATTGGCTATTCGGTTTGAGTTTTCATCGACACCGGGATCCTGGGTTTCGGGAAGGTCCGGGAACAAAATTTTGTTTTCGCTGCTGGAACATGTGATGTTCCTCCCGGATTTTCCCAGTGGTATCGAGGCGTGCGGTGTCGTGTATGAAGCTTTAATCGAAGTAGAAAACCACTTGGTAAAAGTATCAAGGCATTACGATCCGATCGTGGTGGAGAATACTTAGACCAGCAGTTTGAGGATTATCTCGTAGATAATGAGATATTATTTGATGGACTCCTCCTACACGCCGTGAGACAATGGTGTGGGTGAAAGGAGAAATTGAACCTTGTTGGACATGGTACGATCAATGATGGGTTTCGAAGTTACCAAAATCGTTTTGGGGTATGCGCTAGAGACAATTGTTTACTTGTTAAGCAGAGTTCCCTCTAAGGCAGCTTGATGTTACTCCATATGAGATGTGGACTAGCGAGAAAACCTTATCTTTCTCATCCGAAAGTATGGGGTTGTCTAACTTACGTGAAGCGGATTCATCCAGATAAGCTTCAAGCAAAGTCGACAAGTGTTTGTTTGTAGGATATCCTAAAGAGACCATGGGATATCAATTCTACCTTCTTGAGGAACAAAAGGTGTTTATTTGAAGCATGCTGTCTTTTTAGAAAGAGTTTCTTCTCAAGAAGGCGGTGGGAGCAAAGTCGAACTTGAAGAAGTTCAAGATGCTCAAACAAGCACAGATCAACCGCTGCTGAACTCGAGACTATCACTCATTCGGATGAAGTAACATTCAACCTTCGTGACACACGAAGTTCAGAGGTCAAATAGGATGCACACTTGTTCCGAGAGATATGGATTTCGTAAGTGAGCAGAATGACGTATTGCTCATAGAAGATGATGAGCACGCTACCTATGAAGAGGTTACGAAAAGTTCGAGTGCGAAAAATGGCTTTGTGCCATGAAAGCGAAATGGATTCCATGTACATAAACCAAGTATGGACTTTGGTTGATGCACCTGAAGGGATAAAACCTATAGGGTGCAAATGGGTTTTCAAGAAGAAAACCGACATGGATGGTAATGTGATTACCTACAAAGCAAGGCTTGTGGCCAAAGGATTTCGTCAAAGACAAGGAGTTGACTATGATGAGACCTTCAGCCCCGTAGCAATGCTCAAATCCATTCGGATACTCCTAGCCATTGCCGCTCATTATGATTATGAGATATGGCAAATGGATGTGAAGACAGCTTTCCTTAACGGAAATCTGGCCAAGGATGTGTACATGACACAACCAGAGGGCTTCACTGCCAGTGATGGCGAAAAGGTATGCAAGCTTCAGAAATCCATCTATAGATTGAAGCAAGCATCCAGGAGTTGGAACATCCGTTTTGATGAGTCAATCAAAGAGTTTGGTTTCTCACAAAATCCGGATGAATACTGTGTGTACAAGAAGGTTAATGGGAATGCAATCGTTTTCCTTGTATTGTATGTAGATGACATACTATTACTCGGAAATGATGTCTCATTGATGCAATCAGTTAAAATTTGGTTGTCCAAGCAATTTGCGATGAAAGACCTTGGTGAAGCAACTTATATCCTTGGGATAAAGATCTATAGAGATAGATCAAAGAGGTTGCTTGGTCTTTCACAATCATCGTACATAGACAAGATGCTAAAGATATTTAGCATGGAGCAATCCAAGAGAGGGTTTCTTCCCATTACTCATGGGATAACACTCTCGAAATCTATGTGTCCTAAGACACAAGATGAGAGGATTCGCATGGATCGGATCCGTATGCATCTGCGATAGGATCGATCATGTATGCTATGTTATGTCACGAGGCCCGATGTATCGTATGCTTTCGAGTGTCACGGCGATACCAATCGGATCTGGTGAGGGTCTTTGGGTAGTCGTCGAGAATATCCCAAGTACTTGCGAAGGACTAAGGATGTTTTCTTGATATATGGAGATGGAAATCTCAAGTGGCGAGCATCTGGATGCGGTTTCCAATCGACAAGGATGACTCGGATCGGTCGGGTTATTTTTCACGCTAAACGGCGGAGCGATCAGTTGGAAGAATTCCAAACAAGAGACGACTGCTGATTCGACGACCGAGGCAGAGTACATTGCTGCATCAGAAGCGGCAAAGGAAGCTGTTTAGATCAAGAAGTTCATTTCTAAACTAGGTGTGGTTCCTAGCTGTGATGGACCCATACAGTTGTATTGTGACAACAATGGGGCTATTGCTCAGGCAAAAGAACCGAGGTCTCACTAACGATCTAAACACGTACTCCGCAAATATTATCTGATTCGAGAGATCATTGCTAGAGGTGATGTCGCGATCGAGAGGATTCTCACAGAGCAGAACATTGCTGATTCGTTGACGAAGCCATTGTCACAGAAGAATTTTGATTCTTATGTACTCGCTTATGGTATTAGATACCAAGGCGATTGGCTTTAGGTCAAGTGGGAGATTGTTAGAGTAGTGCCCTAAAGGCAATCCTCTTTAGCGCTTTTGTTCACAAATCGTATACGGACTTTATGAATAAATAAAGAAAGGCATGTTTCATTTATTTGATGTTCTTTATGAATTGATATCGATCTTTAATCAAATTAATGATGTCCATGATATATGACATAGCATGAAGGAAATTATGATGTGATCATAATCACGAGATTCCTATCATGTGCAATTATGTCAATATCTAAATTTTTCCTAGTCATAGGATTAATGAGGCTGGACATCATTAATCCGGACGGACTAGCATATGTCATACTCCTTGATTGGATCAGCGGTGGATCTCGAAGCTGTAAATATGAGATATTTAGAGTTGACATATGGATGCTTACTAGTGGTAGTAAGTTCATTGGATGACTCGCCATGAGATCATCACATGGATTTAATGTCGTGATAATCTCATCATAGCAATGGTGCAAGTATCCTTAGACTTGAGGTACTCGAGGATATCTTGAATCTTGATCCTATACTTTGACTCCATTCCTTGTGGCCTTCCGGAGGTTACTCATAGGATGGTGCTTAGGTGCAGATTTGAGGTATTGAAGGTAATTGAGTAGCCAATAAAGGATTCATCACTTCGTGAGAGCAGAAGAGATACCACTGCCTCTTGTCGGGATCATTACTTTAAGTCTCGGCGAGCATGACTATGTCATGAAGAGTGTCTTCATGGACATATAAAGTAATGAGTCCTCGACAGAACCGATTTCACTTGGCTAGACTTAGTCTAGTAAGAGTTGACATATTAGCCATACTCATAACCAAGTGGGGTATAGGATGATGAAAGGACGAATTGCACGAGAATTATCATGGAAGGGTTCGTGATCCGGTTCGTGATGAATTCATCAAACCGATTACTTTCCGGTCAATTGGGGGTCATGATGTGTTGCTAGACGCCGCTCATGACTTGCTCAGATTAAGTGTTAATCTAAGTGGCCAACATAACCGGGAACCTAAAGGGTCACACGATAAGAGTGTTTGGAGAATTAAGTAAAATAGTTTTGCTTCGAGTTCCAATATATGGAGAGCAACTGGATTAAATGGATCCCGATGAGATCGAGATATGTCCCGATGAGATCGCGACATCGATATTGCTGAAAAAGGTTTCCGACGGTTTGTCCCATAACGAGACCCGATAGGCCGGTATGACCGACCCCAGTGTGACTGGACCGCTTAAGCAATTATATACATATATATATATGATTAATTAATTAAATAATTAATTAATTAATATATATATATATATATATGTGTGTGATACGTGGAAGCATAAAGGAGAAGATCATCTTTTAAGCTTTATATATATATATATATATATATATATATATATATATATATCTAAATGGCTAACGTGGACAAGCCTCCACTATAAGCCTTTTATGAGTCTTTAAAGTGTAAAGACATATAAAAGGTAATGAAAGAGATGGTTTAAGTAGGTTTTGCAAAGGTAAGAAGTTGAAAGCTTAATTGTTAAGCTTTGCTTTGGAAAGGTGATTTTCAAGTCTTCTTCCTCAAGCATCATCGGATCTTCTCTTCTTCTCTAAGCTTTCCAACGTTGATTCAAGCTCTCGAGGGAGAGGTAGGCTCTAGCGAGGCTTTATTCTATTCTAGCTATTCCGGGTCAAAGGTGTTTGATCCGGTTAGTTTTTCGATCTCTGCGTGGATACCTTTAGAGATAGTCTCTATTGGCTATTCAGTTTGAGTTTTCATACCGACACAGGGATCTGGGTTTCGGGAAGGTCCAGGGAACAAAATTTTATTTTCATTCTTTGGAACATGTGATGTTCCTCCCGAGATTTTCCCACAGCTTGACCATGCCAGTGCAAAGTAGACGCTCCCCACTACCAACCAGAACTGAAAAACTTGGAGCCGTAGTGACTGGTAAGTTCAAAAACTTGGCCACCCTGGTCTGGACAAAATTATGGGTACTACCTCCATCAAGGAGTACCTGAACTGGGTTACCGTGCACTGTGCCTTGAAATCGATGGGTGGAAGGAGAACAGCCCCCAGCGAGAGCATTATAGGAGATGGTGGAATGTGGCTCGGAAGGTGGAATAGGGCTGGAAAATGCAGAGTCGACAACTGCAGGTGCATGGGGTGGTGAGAGGGTAGGCGGATCTGTAGAATCCGGTGGGACAAAATCATCTTCCAATAAAAGTAGCTGTGGTTTGGCCTTACATTTGTGATCCCATGTGTACTTCTCATCACAATGATAGCAAAGGCCTTTAGCACGCCGTTGAGCAGCTTCTGACGGAGTTAAGCGGCGAAAGGGAACCCGGCTGCCACTGGGTAATGTCGTCGTGGGTGGGGCAACAGTAGGCGTTAAATGAGTAGTGGTGGAGGTGGATGGGGGGTTAGGTAACAAAGGCTTCGAATGACCAAGAGAGGGTTTGAGAAAACCTTTTTCCAATTGTATTCTTTGTTCATGGAGGTGGGCCAGACTCATCGCCGCATCCAATGTGGTGGGTTTATGTACTAAAACAGAGTGTTTAATGTCAGCCCGTAAACCCGAAATAAAACAGTGGACAAGAAAATGAGTGGGCAAATGCACTGTGCGATTGGTGATGGCTTCAAACTGAGATTGATAGTGACTCACGAAAGAAACCTAGTGGAGCTTGGCCAAGAGACCTTCAGGTTCCTCAAGATCACGTGGTCTGAAGCGTTTTAAAATAGCCTCTGTGAATGGCTGCCAACCAGAGAGCTGATGGTTACGATGCATCCAATCATACCAGTCCGCTGCAGCGTCATCAAAGTAAAAAGAAGAAATAGTGACACGATCGTCCATGTGAATCTGATAAAAATCAAAATAACGATCAGCCTGCATGACCCAACGATCCGGATGGACTCCAGAAAAACGAGCCATTTGCACTGGAGCGGGTTTGTGGCGGCCAAGAGGATTGAAACCGGACCCATCCATGGAAGAAGAAGCACCCTTTGAATCAGCCGACCCAGAGGATTTGTGAGGAGACATGGCAGAGAAACGACCCAACAGTTCTTGGAGAAGGCGTTTTTGGTCCTCCACAGCGGAGGTTAACAAATCAAAGTCGCGCCTCAAAGTAGACTGAGAGTCGGCAATGGATTTGACGTTATCATCTAAAACCTTCATACGTGTTTGATGCTCTACCATCTTTGTAGAGGGTCAATGAAAGCACCAATGTTGTGTTTGTTTCTCAACAACAGTAAAGAACAATATATAAGAGCCAAGGAAATTCAATGAAATTGGAAACTGTATTGATTTCAGCTGGGTTACATGAAACCCGCAGCAAGCTATAATGAAAGTTTCAGAAACAGAGATGAGAGACAGAGAGAATCAAGGATGAGAGAAGAGAAGACAATTAGCAAAATAGTGATATCATAACAACTTTCTGGTGAACTTGTCCTAATAAACGAACCCCTCGAACGTACTGCATGATTCTAACGCCCTTCAAATGTACTGCATGAATCTGTTACGCATCCTTGGACGTGGCAGTAGCTGAGTTGGCAGCCCACACATAACCTTGAAGTCTGCTAGAATCAACCCTGGTCCTTGAACTTCTTCGTAGGGCCTGAGGAGCATTGGGTCCATCATCCACGTTGAGCTGCTACTGCTTCTGCGTTGATGGTCCATTCACAACATCGTACCTCCCTGAATTGTTTTGTGACAATCTATGTTTGAAGGCTAATATTTTTCCCATTAAAGTTTGCCAACTATATTTGTTCAATTTTGTGGGACACTTAAATACAAGCAAAAGTTACATACTTATGTTTGTTTAATATTATAATTGCAATTTCTCGAACATGTTACAACGAAAATGTACCTAAAACTTAGAGTAAGTTGTTTTACATTTATGCTTTTAATTTTAGTTTTGAATTTTTGTTTTAAATTTAGTACAAAAATTTATTTATTTGAGTTTTGATTTCTATTCTTAATTTTGATCTCTTTCGGTTCAAAAATTAAGTTTTATTTTTGTTTTTATTTTTCATAACCTGAAACTAAATATATACTATTTAATTATTTAATATATTAATTATTAATAAAATTATAAATAATTTAATTTAATTTAATATTATAATTAATAAATAAAATTATAAAACTTAATTTTAATTAAATTAAATAGAATTAATTTAGTAATTATTGATAAATATAATTAAATTTAAAATATTTTCAAGATATATAAATTTAAAATAAAATTTTAATTCAGTAATTGAAATAAAGAAAATTTAATTTTAAATTATTTATTTTAATAAAATAAAATAATTTTATTGATAATTTATTAATAAATATTATATGACAATTAAAATAAAATTTAATCAATTAAAAATTATCTTTAAAATTTATTTGATATATAATTATCATTCATAATAAAATATATCTACTTTGAAATTAATATAAAAAACATAAGTTAAAAATAATGATAAAAATAAAAATTAAACATAAAACATAAAACATAAAACCAATCCAAGCGAAGCCCACGAGAAAGCAAAATCTTACGCGGGAATCCAAAGATGCAAGGTAACCTTACCTCCTTTTTGTCTTCTTGTCAACGTCATCCACATAAACCGCGGGCTCCTACTCTCCTAGCACCCAGAATAGTACTATTTCTTCATGTAATCCGACGCTCCAATTAATTATTAAGGCCCACGGTTTTAAGGACTCCATCTTGTTTCACTCCTTCCAAATCCGACGGCGAAAAGCCAGACTACTTCGGTCCAACTCCAAGTCATATAAAACCATCCTCCCTCCTTTTCCACACAAAGAGAAACATTTAAAAGAATTACAAGAGACTGAGTCGGTGTAAGTGTAAGGCAATAAGATAGGCACCTACGGCAGAGATGTGTAGAACAACAGAGTTTCATGGCTTCAATTCCGGGAGCGATAAAGCCTTGAAGATAAGAGCTTTCTGTGTCCGGCTTTCAGGTTTTAATGATTCCCCCAAGACTTTCCCTGAATCGCTCACGCTTATCTATCTTCCTCGCACTAAGGCATCCGAGCTCGTGGTCAATGGGTCCAAAGTCAAACCCGATTCTGCAGCTTTTTCGGTGCTCCATCGCGTAAAGACAGAGATTGGAAAGGCTGCGTTCATGTCCAGAGAGCGAGTTCGTGGCAGCGAAGGGCTCAGGTTCGCGGTTTACATGGGACAAGAGAGACTGTTGAAAGGGATGTACACAAAAGACCAAAAGGAGGGGTGGATGTTGGACTGTAGCTGTGGACTTGAGCAAGAATGTATGGTTGTTGGCGTCAGCAAGGTGGATGTTTGCGTGGCGTTGGAGGGGAAGATGGCATTGAACGTGGGAGTGGCAATGGTATTTAAGAGAAAATGTGGTTTTGGTAGTGTATTGGATGTGATTCCAGAGGACAACAACGACGGCGAGGAGTCGGATGCCGCTGATGGCTGTACAATGGGAGATACGGAAGAATGCATGGAAATGATGGAGAGAGACTTGGAAGTGATAAGATGGGCCGTTGATGTTGGGTTTTGGGTCGTTTGTTTGGGTATGGGGTTCTTGTTGTCTAAAGCCACTAGCAAGAGCTTGAGACGACTGTGAGTGATTTGAAATTTTGTACAGATATATAAGCTTTTCATAAAATATGATTTTACTTTAGGATTCATCTTAAATCCAAAAAATTAAAATACCTAATAAATTAATAATTTTTTAAGTAATCATATTTTACGAAAATTTATTTATTAATCAATCGATAAATTTTATAAATTAAAGTGTTCTTATACATTAAAATAAATAAATACATTTTATTTATTAATCTATTTGTTAATTAAAATTAAAATTAAAATTTTAATAAATAAAATAATCTCTTTTAATGTTATTTTAAAATTTTATTTTAATTAATTTATAATATTATAAATCTCTTATCTTACCAATCTAAAATTTAAAATATAATATGAAAATACTTTCAAACTTAGAGATTTCTAATTTGCCTTTAACTTTTGGATGCCATACTTACCATTTCTACTCTTCTTAAAGATTTACATAAGCTCACAAATATTATATATGTATTATTCTATACTTTTTTCTTTCATTTATTATTTAATTATCAATATTGATTTTGTTTTCACTTTTTATCTTTAGATTTTAGCTCTTTATTTTGGTTTCTAAATTAGCAAAAACTATTTATTTGAATATGACTATTTGATTTTTAATTGTTAATATAAGTTTATTTTATATTTTGTATAAATTATGTAACTAATTTATCTAATTTATAATTTTAGTTTTGATTTCAATTACATTTCATTTTTATTATCACTTAAAGATATGTTAATTATTAAGTTAATTTAAATCTTAAAATTTTATTTATAAAATAAAATTTTCAAATCTAATAATTACCTTATAAATATAATTTAATTATAACCAATAAATATTATTTAATTTAATTAAATATAATAACTTTAAAAATAAAATAAAATAATTTACTTAATTTATTTATAAAATAAACAATTTTTATTTGAAAAGAAATTACATTAACACCAAACCACGTGTCGACATCCCAGTCATTTTCCTTATTTCCACATCAACACCTCCTAGACGTGTCACCATCTCTAAAATTTCAGGCCGTAACAAGAACTGCATCTCTCTCTGTCTCTCTCTCCAGACGACTTTCCAGTCACTTTGCACAGTCCTTGTTAGCAACGAAATGACCTCGTTTGTACTTTTAGCTCTTCACTTTGTTTGATCTGATTTATTTTAATTTGACTCGAGTCAGAGCTGGTTGAATGAATTGATGTGTTTGGAGATCAGGACTGTTTAGTGGATTTTGTTGTTAAAATTTAATAATATCAATTTTGTATGAAAATTCAGGGAGTTGAACTCCAGTTGCCTCTGTCTTTCATTCAAATCTAGCATCACAAAATCCTAGAATGAACATATTGATATATGGTAGAGCCTAGTGTGCCTTATATTTTATGTCGGTGAATTAGGATTGGGGAGTAGTTAGCATAATTGGTGATTGAAAAAAATCTTTTGGAAGAAATGGAGCTTATGACTGACTGTAATGCTGTTTGAAGAGGAACTTGTCTTCTCTCTCATTTTTTTGATTTTGTGACATCCTTCATTTGAGCTCTTTGTTAGGCTTGTCAGTGTCTCCCATTTCTCACAATCACTTTGTTATTGCTTCACCTTTAATCAAAACAGGTGATATAACATATGAAGCTTACTAACTATTGACATTATGAAATATGCCTCTTTCCTACCTTTAGTATTTTGTTCCTCAAAGCCGTTCCATTTTTTCATACACATGCATAAATTTTAAATGTGGATTTAATTCAGTTAGAATTATCAATTTTTGTGTCTTAAAGCACTAAAACACCCACCTTTCAAGGTTTTGGGAAGGGTAGGGTAGGCTGCTTACAAACTACAACTTTCACCTACAGCCAAGGTACATCCAATCTTCCATGTCTCTCAGTTGAAAAAGGTCATTGATGACCATCCTATTAAGCAAAACCTTCCCCAAGGATTAGAGGTGGATGTTTCAGAAAAGGGCTGAACCTGAATGAGTCTTGGCTTCAAGCTACATCACAACTAAAGGTAGAAAAGTCCAGCAATGGCTGATTCGTTGGAAGGCTAGGCGGGGAGAGGAAGCTACATGGGAGGATGCGGATTTCATCAAGGGACAATTCTCTTCTTTTTCCCTTGAGGAAAAGGGACTTATTGAGGAGGAGGGAATTGTTAACATTCCACCCTCTCCTTAGCCCATACCGACTAAGCCCATTAAAATGTATACCCGTAAAAACAAGTTGGGACAGGGGGTGTGAAATTTGCTATGTAGGCAAGTTTGTTAGAAAGGAGTGAGGTAGTTATGGAGAGAGAATGCAGGGAGGGGAATATTAGCAGAGGAGTGAGGAGAGAACAACAACGATTACTATCATCATTGTTAGGAAATTGGCCTGGGTTGACCAGGAGGGGGAGCTTGCTCCAGCTGATTTTGTCTATCTTACTATCGTTATACTATCAATACAAACAATCTCTATTGAGATTCATAACATTGTTCCTCTCTTTTTTCCCAATATTTTCTTTTAAAAAGTGTTAAATTTTGTTATTTTCGGATACTTTTTACCGGCTGGAAACATACTACTTGATAGTAATGGAGCCGTAAAGCTTGTTGTTTTGGTGTTTCAGCCTGCCTGTTTGGTACGGACGATAGACAACGTTCAAGGAACCCTTTTATTGGGACCCCATGCTAGTAAAGTTCAATTCTTGTGTTATCCCCTATTCTTGTAGGTTGTGTTGAAGCTTCAGCTTTTAAACTTACATTTTATTTGCTTCCAAGATGGCACCAAAGGTTTTTCAGCTAGGAAATGGATATAATTCCAATTAAGTTCTATAATATTTTTGGCATCTTTGCTAGTCTGTCCTGTAATGATTTATAAAAATTTGAGGATATTATCTATGTCTTTGATAACAAAATCCACTTAAAGTTACTATGTAGAAAGAAATTTTGGGCTTCTATATGCATGTTTGCATCCCAAGAAAATGCATGCTTCATTTGGATTAATGATTGCATAACTGATCCATGCCACCTGAGAACTCTTTTTTTTAAATTAAAAATAGTTACGTTTATTCCAAGTAATTTGTTAATCTTAGTTCGTAATTGATCCAAGAGACAGTATGTTAACAACTTTTAGAGTTGAAAATATGTACATTCTAGAGGACAAAACTAGTATAATCCATAGAATCTAGATTATAGAAATTTATGGTTCCTAGTAATCGTCCACATCTTGAGATCGAGGGAACTTTTGAGACCACTTAGTCCAGTATTACTCCAATCCCCATCTACTCTTCATTTTACTTGTCAACTTTGCAGCTATTCCTTTGGCTAACATGGCCAATTTGCAATGTAGGAAGATGTTCTGAAAAACCATCTCACGGCTTCTATTTGTTTAAAAACTTTGCAATTGCACTCTTTCCATATGTAGTACACTAAGGCTGCCCTACTTAATCTGATAGCTTTGAGATATGCCGCATTATGCACTCTAATTTCCCCATCCAAGCAATAGTTTCACTCTAAGAATCTATTGGTTGGGCCAAGTTGGGTATATTTTACAACCGATCCCATATTTATCTAGTATATCTGCATCTAATCACGAGGTGTTCCAAACTTTCCAATTCTACATTACATAATTCACAATTCAGATTGCTAATGGAGAACCTGATCTTATCCCTTCTAAGCAATCCTCCATTGATTCCCATCCATAAGATGAATGAGTGGGTTGGGTTAAGATCACTATCCCATACTAATGCTGCCCACTCCTGCCTTGTGCTCTGTGTAGCCTATAAGTGTTTTACAGTCTTTTGTGTTGAATTTTCTTGAGTTATTTGCTGGCCACTGAATTTCATCTTGCTCTCCTTCCTGACATCGAGGCAACTCTTCCATGATAAAACTGGCACTCCTACTATTGTAGAAGGGCCATATCCACTGATTATTTCGAATAAGCATACTTACTTTGGAAGTTGGATTCACCAACAATTTCAAGCCCTGTACCTCCTCTACCTTATACATAGGACCTTGACAGTATCAATTACTGTACCAAAAAGACGTACTTTCACCATTTCCAATTCTACGAAACATTTGGCTTGACATCCATTGTCTAGTTTCTAGAATTTCTTTGGGAGTACTTGACATATTCTGCCTTGACTGTAGGATTTAGATACTCTTGTGCTTATTGAATATATTGTGTATCCACTTCACCCATAAATCTATTTTTTTGTAACATAACCACCACAAATTCCGTCCCCTACTCACCTTATGGTTCATCCTTGCATAATGGATGCCCAATCCCCCATGTTGTTTAGGTCTACAAATTTTGTTTCAACTAATCTTCGCTTTGCTTCTGCCTTGATTTGAGCTATTCCACAAGAAATCCCTAAGCCTTCTATCGATTTCTTTAAGGATACTTTTGGGATTGGATAAATGGTTGATCCAATAAGTGGTAAGATTGCTCAGTATTGTCTGAATTAGTTGTAGCTTGCCTCCATAACTAAGGAATCAATTGCTCCATTGATTGATTTTGCCATGAATTAAATCCAACAGAGGTTTACACTCCCTAACATTGATTTTTCTTTAAGAAATTGGTGCCCCCAAATATTTGAAGGATAATTGCCCTTCTGATAATCCCATCTTGATAGCGGTAGATGCTACCTCTGTACTTGAGTTGCAAGATAAATAGTAACAACTCTTTAGAGGGTTACATCTTAAACATGAAATCATCTGTCATGGAATTGGAACTCTGGATGCCTCCATATGGAATACCCAAGAAGAGTTGACAAAACCTCCATATTGCCTCATTGTTTTGAAGCATGGGAATTATAGCTTTTAGCTTCATTTTATGAAACTAGTTAAGTGACATGTCCGTTTGGGAATGTTGAATAAAATTTGGTCCATTCTTATACTCACTAGACAGTTTGAACTTTTGGTTAGAATTTCTTGACGTGAGATCATAGCTTTTTATGTCTAGGGGGTTCCAAGTTCAAACCGTATTACTCTCGTAGATAGTGGATTTATGATTTGTCCGTGTGTTATGTGAGTTGGTGGTCTATATTTTATAGTTGATTAATTCATGAGTCTCACCCAACATTTTAGGCTTTGGTGGTGAACTGCTAGACTGTAGGCTTTTATAAATAGATTTCAGATTTATTAGGTTCCTTCTGGGACTCCCAACTCTTTTTATTTATTAGCTACCTTGGATTTCCCTTCTTCTGCAAGATTTTGATTTTTTTTCCATGGATGTTGGTTCCTAAAAAAATTTACTGAACAAGTGTATCTTTAATTCCGACTAGTTTACATGTGATAATGATTCTTTGGCTTGAACACGTTCATTTGACAGGTTGACGTAGCAGCTTTTGAGAGGGAGAGATTACTGCTGATCAAGATTTCCGAGCTTCAAGCTAGGTTAATTACTTTGATGAGTCCTCTTGTGGTTTCTTTTACCCCAAAACCTTTATTGCCATGATACTTGTTTATAGATGTTCAATTTTGTAGTATGAACAAATTGACTGAAGAACTGAATGCTGAAAGACTAAAATATGCTCAAGTGAGTTGCTCAATATGCATGGTCGGGTCGGCCGTGTTGGGCCCGGATCCAGTCAAAACAACCCGTGGGCCGATCGGTCCATTCTTCAGAGATCAGTTTTATGCCTAGGCCAAGCCCAAGTCCGACCCATGCCGTCCTTGGCCCATCCATAGAAGGAAGTCTCCCATGCAAACACGTAAAGACATAAACCTAGCTGCAAAACCATATATAAGGTATAATTCTCCCATAACAGAGGTACGTAATCATAACCTAGTTTTTCTCTGCATTCATCAACCTCACCTTCACCAAAAGACTGACTTGAGAGTCGGAGGGGCTAATCGGGACACAACCCTCGGCAAGCCTTCTTTGTTTTGCAGGTATCTTCACGTCAGATTCATCACATAAAGTAGCCGACTTATGGATCCGAATGACAACGTACAGTTCAGCCAAAATTTGGCAGAACCAATTGACGTCCACCGTGGGACCCGACTTCTGGGCACCACGTCCAGAAACACACAGATCAGTAAGGCGGCGGCGACGAACCCTAATATAGCCTCTGTTGCGGCTCTGCCAATGCAACGCATGGGTTTGCAGCTACCTATAACTCTGCCGCCTGCACCACATGTTTCCCACACGGAATCCTCAAATCCTAACGATCAACCGCAACCTCAGAACTTGGAACAAGAAGAACAGAGTGTCGCTTTAGAGGATAACGCTGCACTCAATATGCACCTGAATCTCCGACACCGATCGGATGCAGATTCTTTTCCGCATGTACACACCTCCCTCACCCGAAAACAGATTGAGGAAGTAGTTGATCTATTGATCCGCCAGATTTTGCAATCTCGGCCAAAGATGGCGTTATCGTCTGCGCAAGCAAGCCGCGACAGACCGAAGATGATGACCGATCACCACCTGACCGGAAACCTAGAAAAAACATGGATGATCGGATTAACGTAGCTATGAGCTTCCGCCCAGATCGCCCGACGGCACAATACAACTCTTCCTTTACCCCGAAAATTTTGGATAGCCTCCCGAAACCCGGCACCAAAATACCAACGCCTGAAAAATACACTGGAAAGACCGACCTCCTGGACTACTTACAACACTTCCAGTCGATGATGAATTTGCACTGCGTGCCAGATGCCATCTAATGTAAGGCTTTCTGCACGGCTTTTCAAGAGGGAGCCCGACGATGGTTCAATAGTCTACCTCCGGGCTATATCACCTGCTTTGAGGATTTCAGGCTACTTTTCCTCAACTAATTCGCCACCAGTAAGCGGCCACAGAAAACAGCTTTGGAGGTGATGCAACTTACCCAAGGAAGAAACGAAAGTTTACGGGAGTTCATCACTCGGTTCAATAATGAAGCGGTCAAGGTCCCCGACCTCACTTGCTCGTCCATGTTGGCAGCACTCATGAGCAACACGAGGGATGAGGAGTTCAAAAAGTCATTGGCCCTCGATCAGCCCCGATCTATTCAGGATATCAGACATCGGGCAGAAAAGTATATTTAGCTCGAAGAAGTATTAAAGAATACAAAACGCAGGGCAGATGATCGCGGGCCGAGTGGTCGGGCAGATGAGTCTCACAAGAGACAGAGGGATCAGTCGACCTGGAGGAAGCCGACTGGTCGGCAATGGCATCACCAAGACTTTACCCGGTTAACAAACGATATGCGGAAGTATTGGCGACTATGAGAGCGGACGGAGAATCCATCCGAGAGCCCAATAAAATGAAGACCCCTTACAAGGATAGGAACCCAGATCTATATTGCCGTTTTCACAAAAAGGTCGGTCATGATACGGAAGATTGCTGGCAGTTGAAAAAAGAAATCGAATCCCTCATACAAAGGGGAAGGTTAGGCCGATTCGTGAAGCACGAACAAAATGCCGATCGGGATAATTAGCGCAGGACAGGTCGGCCAGACAATAGGCGACCGCCTTGGAGGCGAAATGACAGGAATGATGGAGGGAGGAAGAATGCGAATACAGATAATCGACGAGAAGAGATAGGGCGATCGAGAGAAAGAAACGACGGAAACGCTGGGCAATAAGACGACCGACCGACTGGGGTCATTAATATGATATTCGGTGGAAATGCAGCAGGGGGATCCACCGCTAAAGGGAGAAAAAGATATGTCAAACAGGTTGGCAGAGACTCATCCACCAAAAAGCCGAGGGAGAACGACGGGATGATATCATTCAATGAGTCTGACCTTGATGGAGTAAGTTATCCCCATGATGACGCCCTCGTGGTAAATCTGAACATGGACGGTTACGAGGTGAAGCGGGTGATGATTGATACGGGCAGCTCGGTCAACTTGTTATATTATGAGGCCTTCAAGCAGATGAAGGTACCTGAAGATCGACTACTACCTATAGACGGCCCCATCAAAGGGGTAACCGGGGCGTCAGCCTACCTATTCGCTCGGGTGTATTTGAAAGTGAAGTTCGGGCAGAAGCCGTGTCAGGTAGAAAGGGAAGTTGAGTTTCTAGTCGTCAAGTTTCAAGGGGCGTACAATGCAATAATCAGGCGGGCTACTCAAAATGCCCTCGGATCGGTCGTCTCCACCTACTACCAAGCTATGAAATTCTCGACACCCCACAGAGTTGGTATTGTCAGGGGTCAGTAGAGAATCACCAGGGAATGTTACTTAGCGAAAACGAAGACATTAGAAGGGGCGGTAGTCCTGACGAGCTCTCTTGATGTGAGAGCCGACGAGGAGATGGATAGGATGAACCCAGTGGAAGAAACACAGCGGGTCGTACTGGACGAAGCCGACCCCTCTAAATTCACAAACCTAGGCTCCATTTGTAGGCGACTGGTTAAAGAAATCCGCATCGTTTGGTGGAAAATAGATTGGTCTTCGCTTGGGTACCGAGCGACATGCTTGGAATCTCCTGATCAGTCACGTCACACTCCCTCGGTATTCGGCATGTGTTGGGCCCCGATTCGTAACAAGCATGTTTAAATTATTTTGAGGTTTTAGTCTGATGATTTTTATTTTGGTTGGAATAAATTGAGGATTTTATTGTGCTAGGATATGATTATTAAATGAAGGGATTTAGTGAAATTCGATATGATGAGAAATTTTTATTTGTGATATATTGTTAGTATTAAAAAGAATTATATGAATGGAGGGTTTGATTTTTTTAAAATAGAATAAGTTAGTATAAGAGCCCATTTGGAAGTTGTTATATGGTTAAAAGGCTTAAGGGAAAAAAAATCAAATGGGTTTTTAGCCCTTTTCAATGGCATTTAAATAAAGAAGAAAGGAAGCCCAAGGCTAGGGTCCATTTGAGTTACAATTTAAGGATGATATTAGCTTAGGTTTTAATTAGTTTAAGGCATTAGAATGAACGAAGCCTTTGGGCTAGAGCCCATTGAGGTTGAAATGAAATAAGAATTAAGGAAACAAAATGAAGAAGAATGGTAGCTTGGGCTTTTAGCCTTTTTAATGGTCTTTTAAATGAAAAAGAGAAAACATGCATGATGGTTATTAGGAAGCCCAAGCACATGAATTTAAGTTGAATGGAGGGAAAGATTGAAATTTGGTAAAGGTTATAAGGAGGGAAAGATGGACTTTTGGGCTTAGGTATTAAATGAGTTGGTTAAATAACAAAAACAAACAAGACTTAGTCTTGTAGGAGAAGCTAATGAAAATGTAGGTTCAATTAAAAGAGAGGAAGCCCATTTACCTTGTAAAAGACCAAAGCAAGAGAAGCCTTGTCGTTTTTAGGAGGAAGGAAGTTTAAAAATCAATCAAATAGAAGAGAAGGTCATGAAGTGGAGTCGTTTGGCATGGGTGTTGGACAAAAATGAAGGGGAAATGAAGGCTTTGATGCTTTGTCGTTTTTGCCATTAGTTAAGTTAGCAAAGGTGAAGTCTTAGGTTATTTCTCTAGAACACCACCGAAACATTACCAAGAAGAGAAGACAAAGAGAGCTCACGAAAATTTCAAAGAAAAGAGAGGAGAAGTTTTCGTCCAAAAGAAGAAAGAGAGAAAAAAAAGCTTGGGTTTTTGTGTTGTAAGCAAGAAGAAAGTGGAAAGGAAGAGGTTATCATCCATTGGAGATAAGAAGAGGAATTCGTGGGTCATCTCCCAAGGTAAGGAATATGAAGTTAAGTTAAAACTCTGATTTTCGTGGGTTTCTTATAGGTTAGAGGATTTTTGAATTTTATTAGTTATTTAGCTAAGTTTTGATGCTAATGGATTGGATAAATTATGGGTAAGATTTTATGGAAGTAATTTCATGTTTTTGTTTCCTAAAATTTGTGAATTTTGTTATCCTTTAAGATGAAATTTTGCCTTTCATGTTAAAATTGGTGGTTTGAAGAGTGATTGGTGAAGGAAGAAGGAAAGAATAAGAAAAAAAAATCAGATTTGAGGGCCTGAGATTTTCGAAAATTCTGATGAGTTTTGAGGGGGGGATTTTAGTTAATATAGCATAGAAAAGGCATAGGAAAAGTTTAGGTGAGGTTTTAAAGGTTGAAAGTCAAGTTTTGTACCATTCTTGAAAACTCCAGCATTGGTATTTGATGTTAAATTGGGATTATTGTGCTTATGAAGGTGAATTGAGGCATTAAAGAAAAAGGGAAAGAAGAAAGGTAAGGGAGGTTTAAGAAAAGCAGAATTTATGGGTCTCTTTAAGGCATGAGATTCTTGAAAATAATTAATATCATTGAGATAGGTTTTGAGTCATGTTTTCCATTTCTTTTAAATTTTTCCAGCCTTAAATTCTCTTGGTAAATTGGGAATTTTTATGCTTGATGAAGGTTTAGAGAAGCTATTGGAAGTAGAGGAGAGGAGGTTAAAAGAAAGGTCATTGGTCCGAGAATAAAGCTTAAGGAAATTCAGGTGGGTAATGCGTTTATACTTTGAATTAGAGGCCAATTTGTGTGATTTTGAAAAAAATCAAGAAACAAAGTATTTGGTTGAAAATTATGATTTTCGAATGACTAAATCCAATGTTTTTGAAATGATTTGAAATTATCATTATCTGAAATGTTTCGACAAATTTGAGAAAATTGAAGCTTATGTGACTAATTCGAAAGTGTTGCATTCTTTGTGTGATTAGATTATGCAATGTGCATGTTATGTGAAATTGTATGGCAAGTGAATGTTATGTGAAATTGTAAATGCCATTTTACGATATGACATAATATGCGAAAGTTAAGTTTCGAAATGTGCCTTCGGGCAATCCGATTTGCAAGCATGAATTATATGATTATGTGTTTTGATGGAAGTGAGTTGATGATTAGTTTGAGAAATGTTATGAAATTGTTTATGATTATTTTGGGAAGTTGAAAATTTGAAAAAGAGACTTTGATAAATTTCTACTGCGAAATGTTTATACATGGAAAATAAGTTTAAAAGTATTTTTGCTTCTGTTCTATTATAAACTTATTACCCACTTGAGCCGTCGAGCTCACCCCCATTTTCCCTCACAGGTTTTGAGCAAGAATGGGTCATCGCGACGGGATTGAGGCAACTCCGATTCATTTGATGGTTTAGAAGTCATATGTTAGAAAACTAGATTTTAGATAGCATTTTGAAACTAAAGAAGTACTTTGTGTTTTGTTCTTCTAGACTTTTATGTATTTGGGCTAAAATGCCTTTGAAGCATTGTATTTGCTCATTTATGTGAAAATGTAAGAGTTTGAAGTGAAAGTGTATTGTATATGTTTCCTTTAATATTTGAGGTGTCAGAGGTAAAGTGTATTAAGCATGTATGATTGTATGTTTGGAATTGATAAAAGCAAAGATGAGATTGTATTTCAATTATGAGTTGGAAGTGAGTTGATGATTAGTTTGAGAAATGTTTAGAAATCTTAAGATTGTGATGTTGCTGCCCATTTGAGACAATTGAGTTGTTTTGGTAGTTGGATGATTGAAAATATGGAATATTGAAGTGTTTTTATGCAGGTTTGTAGTTTGGATAAATGAATTTGAAGATTTTGGCTAGATGCATTTTTAGGGGAGATGCTGTCCAAATTTTCCTAAGTTTGGGTAGCAACTTCGCTTAGGTTTTAGACCTCCTAAACGGTTGATTTGGATTAAGAGGTCTTCTGGAAGAATGTAGAACGTGTTAAGATCTTTAAAATGGTATAAAATGGGCCATTAGATGACTTAGGATGAAAAAGTTATGATCAATTGAAAATTGTTGCCACTAATCTTTTTACTATTCTCGAATTACTATTCATATGGTATTTTGGGCTGAACCTTCGGAAGGGTTTTTCGCCCCTTTTGAGCGGGAATCGATTTTTCCATCCTGCATGAAAGATGTAGAGGGTCTTTCTATCTTTCCATGAAGGTATGATATGTCTTGTTCGGAGTTAGGCGTAAAAAGTTATGAGAGTCGGAAGTTGACTTTTTACTATTCATTTGGTCAATTCAAATTTTCCTCTTATAACTTTTGCAATTGACTTCCGATTTTCCCGATTTTCGAACCATTGGTTTTCTCAACAAATTTTCTACCCTCTCTCACAAAAATGTAAAATTTTTGGATTAGTTGAATTTTGTCGAAAATTTGCCCGCAAGTTTGTTTGAACCATTTGTCCAATTTGCTTTTGTTTTTGTTCTTTCGTTTCGTTTTCCGGTTGGAACCCGATTCATGTATAAGTATGAAGGTTTCGGATTAAGTAATTGGATATTCGGTAATGGGTTCCAACATTTATGGTATCAGAGCCCAGTAATAGGATCTTACTTGGGCGCATATATTGGAGTTACACGCATAAGCTTTTGAAGTGATAAAACGAGTGAGAAAAAGGATGATACTCTTTCAGGATATGAGAAAATGAAACTTTGTGGGTAATTAGAAAAGCCCAATATTATGATCTTACTTGGGCTATATGTTTGTTAAGATTGAATTTGGGGGAATGTGCTAAGTGATTGTGTGATTTAGATGACGAGAATGATGATTGTACATGGGCAATCTTCGGATAAGTGTCAGAGCGCCAGTCTTAGGATCTTTCATGGGCACATGTGTATAAAGTGACACACATAAGAAATTGTTACGAGTTTCAATTGATAGAATTAGTAGAAGGGAGAAATAGTGCATGGGTAAATATGGTAATTAGAGATTCAATGCCATGACATTAAAGGTGTCGAAAGTCTTTGGTTGAGAATTGGAGTCTCGGATTGTTAAATTGACGTCCTTAACGGTCGGATGATTTCGATCTCGATCAGAGTATGTATCGACATTCCTTTCGATGTTTGGAATGATTTGAGCACAGAGTTTGATAGGATTAGGCATCGACGATTTCAAATTGATTGAGGAAAAGTAGGGGGACAAGTGGAACTTCATGACAATAGTAAATTTTTTGGGTTTTACGAAGATGGAATCGGAACCTATGTGGGTATATGTTTATAATAAATGCAGTAAGCCATTTTGTTTTCGATACAAGAAAAAGTTAATGTTTTACATTGCATCACGATTTTTGCATAAAGTGAGCCTTAAATACATTAAGAAATTGTTACCTGATTGATATGTGATATATGATTTACGTAATGAATTTGCATGTACACAATTGAATTAATGGCTCATAAAGATATATGCGAGGTTAAAGGGAAGCTAATATGAAGAGTAATGATATTAGTACTAGTCCAAGAAGGTTAAATTGGTTGGTTATTGAGAGTATTTATGGGATGATCCAATATTTGTGGTATCACCATATGAAAGTGAGTGTATTAAGCATTAAGGTAATTCATGTGTGGGCATGATAGATGACGAAACTTGCGATATATGGGATAATTTGTTAGCTATAGTTTCCATAGTTTAAAGTTAAGATAAGAACTTCACTGATCAAGAGAAGAATAATGTCTAGGATTAATGGAGTCCAAGTAGCAAGTATGCGAAATAGAATTAATAAGTGGACAAAAAAAGGGATGAATATGATGATGTCACCCAAGTATATGCGGCAATAAGTAAACTCAATGAATTGAGCATTTTTTAACCTTGTGAGGATGATAGAAATAGGTCCTTCCGAGATATTAAAAATAGCCGATAGTGTGATAATGATAATAGGTGATTGATCAGGATTGCATGCATAGTATAGATGATAGTTCAAGAAAGCCGTTTTTCAAGAAGAATTTGATTAAGTTAGAATAAGTAGATCAGAGATTTTTTATATTAAAGATGATCATTGGAAAAACTGATCGGAAAGAAATAGTTAATGATTAGAAAGTGAGTGCACTCCTGAACGGAGATTTAAGTAAAGAGGTCGAATAGGTCATTAGAAGTATGCATTATGATGACGTAAAGATCGCATGAATGAATTTCTGAAATTGAGAAGACATTGATTTCTAATACGAGGAGTAATCATGTGAATTTGCAAATAAGCTACAATATGAGGAGAAATTAGTATGAATAAGTCAGCATGAGAATAAGTCCAAGTGAGGTATGAGGGAATGCAAGAAATAGAGAAAATTAATGTGAGGAAGGAAATCATTTGGGAAATAAAAAGAAAGTAAGACAATGTATTGTATGGAGGAATCAGTTATTTAAGGAAATCAAGAGGGTTAATGAGGAGACACATGGAAATTTGCTACAATTTGTTTATGTTAACAAATGTCTAATAGCACTATGGTATTGGAGACCAACATGATCCAAGATTTGAGGATGTATGGAAGAATACATGAAGAAAAATGTTTAAAGCGTATTAGGAATGTAAGTAAGACAAATTTCGAAGAGGAATTTGTGGGTCATCTCCCAAGGTAAGGAATATGAAGTTAAGCTAAAACTCTGATTTTTGTGGGTTTCTTATAGGTTAGAGGATTTTTGAATTTTATTAGTTATTTAGCTAAGTTTTGATGCTAATGGATTGGATAAATTATGGGTAAGATTTTATGGAAGTAATTTCATGTTTTTGTTTCCTAAAGTTTGTGAATTTTGTTATCCTTTAAGATGAAATTTTGCCTTTCATGTTAAAATTGGTGGTTTGAAGAGTGATTGGTGAAGGAAGAAGGAAAGAATAAGAAAAAAAAAATCAGATTTGAGGGCTTGAGATTTTCAAAAATTCTGATGAGTTTTGAGGGGGGGATTTTAGTTAATATAGCATAGAAAAGGCATAGGAAAAGTTTAGGTGAGGTTTTAAAGGTTGAAAGTCAAGTTTTGTATCATTCTTGAAAATTCCAGCATTGGTATTTGATGTTAAATTGGGATTATTGTGCTTATGAAGGTGAATTGAGGCATTAAAGAAAAAGGGAAAGAAGAAAGGTAAGGGAGGTTTAAGAAAATCAGAATGGTCTCTTTAAGGCATGAGATTCTTGAAAATAATTGATATCATTGAGATAGGTTTTGAGTCATGTTTTCCATTTCTTTTAAATTTTTCTAGCCTTAAATTCTCTTGGTAAATTGGGAATTTTTATGCTTGATGAAGGTTTAGAGAAGCTATTGGAAGTAGAGGAGAGGAGGTTAAAAGAAAGGTCATTGGTCCGAGAATAAAGCTTAAGAAAATTCAGGTGAGCGTTTATACTTTGAATTAGAGGCCGATTTGTGTGATTTTGAAAAAAAAATCAAGAAACAAAGTATTTGGTTGAAAATTATGATTTTCGAATGACTAAATCCAATGTTTTTGAAATGATTTGAAATTATCATTATCTGAAATGTTTCGACAAATTTGAGAAAATTGAAGCTTATGTGACCAAGTCGAAAGTGTTGCATTCTTTGTGTGATTAGATTATGTGTGATTAGATTATGAAACGTGCATGTTATGTGAAATTGTATGGCAAGTGAATGTTATGTGAAATTGTAAATGCCATTTTGCAATATGACATAATATGCGAAAGTTAAGTTTCGAAATGTGCCTTCGGGCAATCCGATTTGCAAGCATGAATTATATGATTATGTGTTTTGTTTGGGCGAGAGAGTAACGTCCTGTTAGTCACGTGCACGTCGACGTATAGCCTTCTCCCGGCTGCCTGCTTGTGGGCCTACGAGATCCTGAGAAATCGGACTCGTCACATTTACTTGAGTATAACCTTCGGTTATCCGTCTCACATTACTGATATAACCTTGGGTTATCCGTCCATTCTCTGGAACTCTCGAGCCATTTGATTGTGCACATCATCTTTGCATGATTATGAATAGTGCATATATTGATATATGTATTATGTGTCACATTCAGAAAAGGTGCTGCATTCATATGATGAATTGTTCCAATTGCAAAGAATTTGAGATTTTGAAGAACTAAGTATTTGAGGCTTTCGCCTGGGGAATTATGAAATTGTTTATGATTATTTTGGGAAGTTGAAAATTTGAAAAGAGACTTTGATAAATTTCCTACTGCGAAATGTTTATACATGGAAAATAAGTTTAAAAGTGTTTTTGCTTCTGTTCTATTATAAACTTATTACCCACGGAGCCGTCGAGCTCACCCCCCATTTTCCCCTCCATAGGTTTTGAGCAAGAATCTGGGTCATAGCATCGGGATTGAGGCAACTCCGATGCATTTTGATGGTTTAGAAGTCATATGTTAGAAAACTAGATTTTAGATAGCATTTTGAAACTAAAGAAGTACTTTATGTTTTGTTCTTCTAGACTTTTATGTATTTGGGCTACAATGCCTTTGAAGCATTGTATTTGCTCATTTATGTGAAAATATAAGAGTTTGAAGTGAAAGTGTATTGTATATGTTTCCTTTAATATTTGAGGTGTCAAAGGTAAAGTGTATTAAGCATGTATGATTGTATGTTTGGAATTGATAAAAGCAAAGATGAGATTGTATTTCAATTATGAGTTGGAAGTGAGTTGATGATTAGTTTGAGAAATGTTTAGAAATCTTAAGATTGTGATGTTGCTGCCCATTTGAGACAATTGAGTTGTTTTGGTAGTTGGATGATTGAAAATATGGAAGATTGAAGTGGTTTTATGCAGGTTTGTAGTTTGGATAAATGAATTTGAAGATTTTGGTTAGATGCATTTTTAGGGGAGATGCTGTCCAAATTTTCCTAAGTTTGGGCAGCAACTTCGCTTAGGTTTTAGACCTCCTAAACGGTTGATTTGGATTAAGAGGTCTTCTAGAAGAATGTAGAACGTGTTAAGATCTTTAAAATGGTATAAAATGGGCCATTAGATGACTTAGGATGAAAAAGTTATGATCAATTGAAAATTGTTGCCACTAATCTTTTTACTATTCTCGGATTACTATTCATATGGTATTTTGGGCTGAACCTTCGGAAGGGTTTTTCGCCCCTTTTGAGCGGGAATCGGTTTTTCCATCCTTCATGAAAGATGTAGAGGGTCTTTCTATCTTTCCATGAAGGTATGATATGTCTTGTTCGGAGTTAGGTGTAAAAAGTTATGAGAGTCGGAAGTTGACTTTTTACTATTTATTTGGTCAATTCAAATTTTCCTCTTATAACTTTTGCAATTGACTTCCGATTTTCCCGATTTTTGAACCATTGATTTTCTCAACAAATTTTCTACCCTCTCTCACAAAAATGTAAAATTTTTGGATTAGTTGAATTTTGTCGAAAATTTACCCGCAAGTTTGTTTGAACCATTTGTCCGATTTGCTTTTGTTTTTGTTCTTTCGTTTCGTTTTCCGGTTGGAACCCGATTCATGTATAAGTAAGAAGTTTTCAGATTAAGTAGTTGGATATCCGGTAATGGGTTCCAACAGCATGACTACAAGCCGATCAGACAGAAGAAGCGATGGCACAACAAGGAGCGACAGGGGGTGATCGAGAAAGAAGTAGAAAAATTACTCGAGGCCGGGTTCATCCGAGAAGTCAAGTACCCTGAATGGCTCGCCAATGTGGTTTTAGTGAAAAAGAAGAACGAAAAGTGGAGAATGTGCATCGATTTCACCGACTTGGACAAAGCATGTCCAAAGGACAGTTTCCCCTTGCCCAAGATCGACCAGCTAGTAGACTCTACCTCAGGGCATGAACTTCTCAGCTTCCCGGATGCTTTTTCGGGCTATCATCAGATTCAAATGAGTCTGGAAGATGAAGAAAAGACCGCCTTCATAACCGACCAAGGCACATATTGCTACCAAGTAATGCCTTTAGGCTTGAAGAACGCGGGGGCGACCTATCAGCGACTCGTCATGGAGGTCTTTAAGAAACAGATCAGCCGGTCGGTGGAAGCTTATGTGGATGATATGGTGGTCAAAAGTAAGACGGCCACGGAGCATGTGAAAGATCTCAAGGAAGTCTTCCAGACCCTGAATAAATTCCAGATGAAGCTGAACCCGAAAAAATACATTTTTGGGGTGGCATCCGAAAAATTCCTAGGGTTTATGATCACTCAACGGGGGATTGAGGGTAATCTAGAGAAGATAGAAACCATCGTCCAAATGCCCTCGCCCCAATGCTTAAAAGAAGTGCAGATATTGACGGATAGTCTCTCTAAGCAGATTCATTTCCAGATTGGGAGACAAGTGCCTCCCATTTTTCAAAATCTTGAGGAAAGCGAACGTGACCCAATTCCAATGGCCGGACGAATGCGAGAAAGCTTTTCAACACTTAAAGCAATACTTGTCCAGCCCGCCTATCCTGCAAAGCCCGGTAGAGGGAGAGAACCTGATTTTATACTTGGCGGTTACGGAGGGGTCGATCAGCGCGGTCCTTATTCGATTGGAGGGAAGCGAACAACACCCTGTCTACTACGTCAGCAAAGTGTTGACCAGACCGGAAACGCGATATACGCCTATAGAGAAACTAGCCCTCTCCTTGATAATGGTAGCTCGGAAGCTAAGGCCCTACTTCCAAAGTCATACCATTGAGGTATGGACCGATCAACCCCTCAGGCAGTGCCTTTAAAAGCCCGAGACTTCGGGTCGACTAATAAAGTGGGCGGTAGAGCTGGGAGAGTTCGACATACAATACAAACCCCGCATGACTATTAAAGCGCAGGTGTTGGTAGACTTTATCGCAGAGATGAGCCAACCCAGCTCGAAGGACGAGCAGTTCCCTACCTGGAGCTTGTTCGTTGACGGGTCGTCCAACGCTGAAGGATGCGGAGTAGGGGTGATATTAATCGACCCAAATACGAAAAAAAGGTGGAATACACCCTTCGGCTAGAATTCAAGGCCTCCAATAACGAGGCAGAATATGAAGCTCTGATAGCCGGCCTCTAACTAGCCAAGGAGATGGGGGTGAAGCACCTAAATATATATAGCGATAGCCAAGTGGTGGTCGGCCAAGTCACTGGGCATTATGAAGCTAAGGGGAACACCATGATCGAGTACTTGGAGCTGGTAAAGCGGGAGTTAAGTAATTTTGAGCAGTACTCGATCAACAGGATAGAATGAGCTCAAAATGCTAAGGCGGATGCACTCTCCAAAATGGCCTCAGATCGAGACGCCAAAAATAACATTCTGGTCGAGCGACTAGACCGGCCTAGCATTCAGAAAGCCAAGGAAGCTCTTGACGTAAGTACCAGTTGATCGAGTTGGATGGAACCGATCACACAATACCTTTTGGAGGGAAAACAACCGGAAGACGTGTCGAAGGCCAAGAAACTAAGAATAAAAGCAACCGAGTACACGGTCGTTAACGGCACTCTATACAAGCGGTCTTACGACTAGCCGCTGCTTCGATGCTTGAATGAAGAAGAAGCCGATCAGGCAATGGCCAAAGTCTATGAAGGGATGTGCGAAAATCATGTAGGAGGCAGAATGTTGGCTTACAGACTGATCAGACAAGGGTACTACTGGCCGACAATGAGAAGAGACTACCAGGAGAAGGTCGACCGATGTGAGGCCTGCCAGAGAAACAGCAGCCTGTCTCACCAGCTGACCGAGAGGATGAAAATTGTGAGTCATCCTATCCCGTTCGCTCAATGGGGAATGGATATATTGGGCCCTTCCCTCTCGGTCCCGGACAGAAGAAGTTCTTGATAGTGGCGGTGGAATACTTCACCAAATGGGCAGAAGCGGAAGCGATCGCTACAATTTCTGAACAGAATGTGGAGAACTTTATGACGAAGAATATACTTACCCGCTTCGGGATGCCTATGGTGTTGGTTACGGATAACGGTCGGCAGTTCGATAACGACTGTTAAGTCAAAATGACTTTACATAAAAATGATTTTGATGTATAACAAACATAGTGAGATCAAATACAAGAAAAACAAAACAGTCACAGACGTATCTGCATTTAATTTGGAGGCGAGCGAAGATGACGTATCTGAGGCGAAGTTGACATGAGACTAAGTTGAAAAAGTCGATCTTTATTACGACAAATCAAAACACGAGGCGAAGTTTGTCAAAGTAAAAAGTCAACACAGAGCGTAGATGACACAAGACAATAAAAGACGCAGACGAGACGCAGACGCAGACGCAGAAAAGAAACAGACGCAAGAGTCGATTCGAGTTAATTCTGAACTCAAGTGATTAACTGTTTCTTTAAAGATTCAAGATTCAAGAATCAAGAAGCGATTAGAGGCGAAGGCTATAAATACAAGTCAAGTCGAAAACCAAGTTCATTGCTTTGAGAAAAATTACACAAAGCTTAAAAAGCGATTAAGTGCGAATTAGTGAACGCTATCCTACATGTAATGAATGTTCAAATATTTTCTGAAAAGAAAAGTTATGCAGATAACTGCAGAGGCTAAGTGTGAAAGAATCTTGGTTGTAGAGACACGAAGAGGCTCGTGAAAGAATATTATAACGTTTGAAGAGATAGTGAAATCTCGGAAGAAACTCGAGGATCTGGACGTAGCCCATGGTTTGGGGTGAACCGGGATAAATCTACGTGTCTACTACTTTCTCTCTATCTCACTTTTAGTTTCAAAGTTGATCTTTATTTACTATTCATATACTTAGCATTGAAAAGTTTGATCAATCAGGATTAATAAGAATTCTGTAAAGAATCTTAATTCTAACAAGTAATTCTAAAAGATATTCAAAAAGGGGAATACACAATTCAACCCCCTTCTCGTGCATTCTATTGTGTTTTTAAGTGCTGTATTAACGTGTGATTCACTTCAACGACAAGTTCAGAGATTTCTGCGACCGACTAAAGATCAAGCTACAGCTGACTTCAATAGCCCATCCCCAAAGCAACGGCCTTGCGGAGAACACCAATAAAAAGATAATGAGTGCTCTCAAGAAGCGCCTAGATGGCCGAAAGACCTGGGTGGAAGAACTAGACGAAGTGTTGTAGGCATATAGAACCACACCGAATGGAGCCACAGGGGAAACACCGTTCAGGATGACCTTCGGGGCAGAAGCCCTAGTTCCAGTAGAGGTGGCATTGCATAATCAAAGGGTGTCGGGCTATGAAGAAGAGCGGAATGATGAAGCCCGCAGAGCGGAACTCGTTCTCCTCAGTGAAGATAGAGAAAGGGCAGCCGTTCGCTCGGAAGCCATCAGGCAAAAGACGACCAAATTCTACAACAGAAGGGTCAAGCCGAGCGATATAAAGGTAGGTGGTTACGTCCTACGAAAGGCCGAGGCGGCTGGGAAGCATCTTGGAAAGCTCGGACAGACGTGGGAAGGACCCTATCGGGTGATTAAGCAAGTCGGGCATGATTCTTACATCCTACGCGATGCAAAAGGGAAGGTTCTACCAAGACCTTGAAACTCTCGAAACTTGAAGGCGTTCTACCAATAGATAAGTTTTATTTCATTTTGAATAAGCCTATGATTTCATTGCAGGATATGATACTCTTCTGTACATGATGTAACCGATGACTGTTGCATTCGATCTAGCAGCTCCTCCCTTCAGAATTTCAATTAAGGGAGACGCAATTTCCTGTTCACCAGTAATGGAGCTTTGTTTACTTATTTCGATCTCCTACTACCTGTGTCTATGTGTACATACTGGGCGCTTGAACTGCTGTGTGAGAGTTATTATGGGGAGAATTGCTTGCCTGCTACCGTTGTATTTTCGGATCCAAGGTTGAAGGAAGCATTTTTTGGGTGGGTAGATTGGAGATAAGTGGCGGGCAATCCTGCGAGTTTTCCTACATGTTCTGAATTGCTGTCAGGAGTGGTGTTTGGAAAGGCGAGGGTACTAGAGCTAGCGAGGATGGTTTTCTCTGTAACCAAGAAGGGCAGTGTGATTCCAAACAAGCATGAATTTGTAGAAAACCTATAGAAGATCTTCCCTCTACTCACATTCCTCATAACCTGACAGCCATCATAGACTAATAGTATGTAATATGTTCGGGAAGTTGGGGAGGAAATTCGTTTAGACATGGGAGGAAAATATAATTTTAATAATGTTAAAATTATAATAAACTATAAATTCGAAATCATATTTTATTCTGAAGTTCAGCTTCAGCTCTTGTAGCTCTTTTCAGATTCATGAACATTATTATAGTTGCAAAAATATATAATTTTTAATATTATTTACGTATTATAATTTCTTTTTAAGTAGATGCAAGTAAGACCTGGCATCAAATATTTATTAGAAATTGAAGTTGAAACTGTATTACTAAAGAACCAATGATTTTTACGACAAACGAGACCAAGATTTAAAGGAGGACTTGATTTTAGGAATGGCAAAATAGTTGACTTAATTCAGTTTGACAGTTTTTTTATTTATAAAAATTTCTTCATTTTGTTTTTAAGATGAAAATTAGGAATTTATATATTCATATCCAGATTGAAAGTAAGAAGATAAGGAGGAGCCAGCCAAGTGATTGTACAATAAATCATTTGGTTCTTAATTCTTATATTGAAAGTAGAAGATTAGGAAAAATGTGATTATACAGCATTTGAAATTTTCTTCAATTACAAATCTTCTAAAGGGTTGGGCTTTTAGGCTTGATTTACTCAAATAGGTCTTAGAGAATTTAATATTTTCTAAAAGAATCAGACTTTTAGGCTTAACCTGAACCAAATGTGTTTTAGACCATTTAATATTTTTTGAAATAATTTAACTTTTAAACCTAAGCTGACCCTATCAAACTTGACTTGACTAAATTATGTTTTATTCCAATTAAAGTTTCATTCGGTTTGGGATCGAGCTAATCTTCTTAAGCTCGATTGATCTGTTATAAACTTGAGGAACATAAAAAGATTTATTGAAGATATAGAATATGACGAATGCTTTTCTTAAGCTAGTATCTGACATTAATTATCAAACTAAATCTTACACTATTTTGGACTTATAATGAAGATGTTATATTTATTCTTAATTACATTAGGATGTTCCTTGTTTCTACATTAAAATCTTATTTGGCTCCAAATAAGTGCCATATGATCTTCATTCTGTTGTTGGCATTTATATAAGTTTCACATATTATAAAAATTTTCCTAATATAGTATATAGTTTTGTTAGTGAAGGAATTTTGTTAGTTGGTGTATCTCTAAACAATTGAGTGTTCCTCTCCTTTTAAATGGCATAGATAGAGCAACTAAAGATTGATCTCAACATGTTTACATCACCTTTTATATGGAATTTCAACTTGTTAGTTGATTGAGCCCAAGTTTATTATATAAATTGGCTACACTTTCATAGTTTTTAATGTGCTTTTTGACTCATAATTTGTGATTTTGTGCTTTAATTAGTCCTTTACATTGAGCTTACACTTTATACAATTTGATAATAAAATTGTCACAAATTGACATTAATTCTATCATATTTTTTCCAAGTACAATTGATACTGCAAATTGTTGTTTTATATTGTAGGGAAAAAGAAGAGTAAAAAGCATCCGAAGAGTCAACACGTCGCGGCGCACGAAGAAGTTCGCACGCCGCGGCGAGCGATCCAAGAGGAGCACGTCGTGACTCCAACCAAGTAACACGCCACGGCGAGCAATCCAGGAAGGCACGCCGCGACGTCAAGGAAGTATCTCGCCGCAACGAACGGTCGAATACCCAGATTCCAAATAGAAATTTCTCTCACTGTACCGACCCGACCCGTGACCCATCCTTTAAATCTTGCCGAATTAGGTTAGAACAATCATCTTTGAGGGGATCTACATTCATTCGGGGAGAAAAAGGAGACCGACGAGCCGAAGAGAGAAGAAGAGGAAGCACTCACGTCTACCACCTGGGTTCCTTGGGGTTCCACGGGACAATTTTACATAGGTTTTGTTTTTGATTTTCACTGCCGACTCCATCATGGGTAGCTTGGATTCGTCACGAGTTGTGAAGTTTCTGGTTACAATGTGTGGTTAGGCATTCATTTTCTCCTGAAGATGCAGTGATGGTTGGAGTTCACCGAGCTTCAAAGGGGAGTAGCTTAATCCGTAGTTTAGCTATGATTTATGAATGCCTAGGTCTAGCATTTGTAACTTGTAGTGAAGCTACTCGATTATAGCTTAATTAAATGTTGGACATTTAATGTGTTGTTTGGATTAGTAGTTTACATTTTCACGTTTAACTACTTTGTTATGAATAACCGAGTTGGGGTTTATTGCTTTGTAGTTAGATTTGCTTAATTAGAGTTTAATTAAGCGTTGAACAATGTAAGGTTTTGTGGATTTGTTTATGTAGAATTCTGTGCTTAAATATATGAAGTCTCATATATGTCAACTTGTAATCTTATTGATTCTCTTTTATCTGTCTAGTTATGTTTGATATTGATTTGATGCTAGATTTCATTTAACCCATTGCATTGGCAAATCCACCGAACACACTAAGATGCTTTTAACAAGGTTTTAAGCAATGGAGTTCATTGATTAAAGCCTTGGACTTAAAGAATCCTTTAAGGTTCTGAGGCTCAAGAGCGCTCAATGGGATCTTAAGAAATGGAGTTCATTGATCAAGATCCTGGACTTAAAGAGAGTCCTTTAAGGTTTATCATTTCAAACTTAGTGATTTTTAATCCACCGCACACACTAAGATGCACTTAAAGGGATCTTGAGCAATGGAGTTCATTAATCAAGATCCTGGACTTAAAGAGTCCTTTAAGGTTCTAAGGCTTAAGAGCGCTTAATGGGGTTTTGAGAAATGGAGTTCATTAATCAAGACCCTGGACTTAAAGAGAGCCCTTTAAGGTTTACCATTCAAACTTAGTGATTTCCAATCCCATCAAATTAGTTTTGAACGGTGATAGCCAAAGCTCATTTTCAAGAGGATTTTATCACTTGTCTTAATCTTTTCATTTTTTATTTTCAAAAACCCAAAAATACTTTTTACATGCTTTTTACAATACTTTTAGTTCATCCCCCTTTTTCGTACTGATTTCACTTGCATTTTATGACATATAGGCTAGCTAGGTCCACTTCATTAGGTTCCGATTAAGTGAGACAACCCGAGGTTACATCCTGAACTGCAATCCTTGGAATTTAATTATTTTTGATTCGGTTTCCAAGGGATTGATCTTTAGATCGATACGAAGAGCTGATTAAAATGGCGCCGCTACCGGGGAACCACGAATTGGTTCTCTAAGTTAGCTTTTGTCATTTTGTTGCTAAGTGAAGTTAGGAGTCTTTTCTTTTATATTGCATTCTAGATAGTTTAGTTTCATCCTCATTGATAGTTTTCCTTTATCTTTGATAGTTGGCATTTTACAGATTACACCTTCCTTGAAAGTTCGCTGAGGCTAACTCTTATTTTTTCTGCGACAATCATTTCAGGTGAATCTGGCATAGTGAAGGCTGACATGGACATGGGAATGGATGAAGTTATTTCACCATGCCATGGCCATCTGTCGAAGGTTAACCGGGAGAATAAACAAACCTCCATAAATCCCAGGTTGTTACTTTCCTTCACTTGTTTACTTACTTATGCCTAGTGATTGCTCGTGACATATATTGGTGCATTGGTTTATTAGATAAGTGTCAGGGAGATACCACCCAGTAGGAACATAGTTTAGATTTTAGTTTAATCAGTAACCTTTCAATTTAATAATTTCCCCTTTTAGTTTTGTCTCCTACCTTCCTTCTGTTGTGTTGAATTGTCCTTTGTGCTTTCTTATCTTATGCTTTATCTATCCTTGTTTTTCATTGAAGACAATGTGTTGATTAAGTGTGGGGGAGCTGTTTCCTTCTTGTTACTCTTGTTGTGCTCCATGTTGACACTTTTGATGTGTGTAATAGCCTATCTTGCATCATGTTACAAATTTTTAAACTTGGTAAAATTTTTCGACCATTCTGCTATTCCTCACTTCGGCGACAGATCACACGCCGCGGCGAGGCCGGTTATTCACGCCACACGTCGCGGCATGCATACTGCACGTCGCGACGTCCCCCCTTTTTACAGAATGCTTGTGACAAAATTTTTTTCCTCAATTCTAACTTCTTCCACACTAGACTCTTATAACTTTTGTTTTTCAAAGAACTTATAAGTTTCAAAGTGGTACTTGAGTTTATGAACATACCTTCCATTCTTTTAATGATAGTTGGTCTTGGCTAATTTTACTTTTGATGTTTTCAATACAAAGTGAATGAAGGCATGCTAACAAAGTAGCACTTTACGTTTTTGAGACTTGAGATTGTCCATTGAGATATTACCCTTGTTGGAAGGATATTTGAGCCTAATTTTCCTTCAATTCTTGTGTGCATCTGCTTATTCCATATCTCTCTAGAACTTGTTTCAATTCTTACTCAAAGCTTTATGGACTAGAATTTTGTTGATATGATAGAGGCGTTTCTTCTTCAACCCCTTTTTCCCAAACACAGTCCCATAAACACTTATCCCTTGCTAACCCATTGAGCCTTATTATGTATGAGCACTTGCACGCATTTCATATGATGTCATTAGTTTAATTTGTATTTCCTTTTCAATAAAATAAAATAAAATAAAAATCCAAAAAGAGTGTGTTAAAAAAAAGGGAACAGAAAAAGTTTGTTCCAAAAAGAAATTTTAAAAAAGGGAGAAAAAAAAGAGAAAAAAAACAATCATTATTAGTTCAACTGTTGACATCCATTCAAAATTTTAGTGCATGTATTCATACCTTTTCTTTCATTCATTCCATCCATTCATCTAGCCCTCCGCATATTACAACCCTGGAAAGTCCTCTTGATCTTCAAAAATCATAGTTCTTGTAGTGGAGAAATAGAGTTGATACAAGCTTATAGTAGAGTATGGATTAAGCAAATTGAGAGTGAAAATATCCCTAAACACAAGTGAGGTGAGAGCAAACACTTTATCTTGAGTGAAATCTCTTTTGTCCAATCTCTTGGATTAAATTCTTTTAGTGTTTGTTTTATTAGCACTCTTTCAATTTGCTTTGATCGAATTCTGAGGAAGTGATTTGTGTCAATTTCCTATTATTTTTTTGAGCATGGGCGGATTCTCTTTTACACTTGTATCTTTTTGACTCTTGTAAACTTTGTCCAGGAGTACAAAGGTCTAAGTGTGGGGGAATTTGATTGAGCCCAAGTTTATTATATAAATTGGCTACGCTTTCATAGTTTTAATGTACTTTTTGACTCTTAATTTGTGATTTTGTGTTTTAATTAGTCCCTTACAGTGAGCTTACACTTTATACAATTTGATAGTAAAATTGTCACAAATTGACATTAATTCTATCATAATTTTTCCAAGTACAATTGATACTACAAATTGTTGTTTTATATTGTAGGGGAAAAGAAGAGTAAAAAGAATCCGAAGAGTCAACACGTCATGGCAAGATGAAGAAGTTTTTGCTGGCGCGACATGCTACTAAGCAAACGTCGTCGTGAGCGATCCAAGAGGAGCACGCCGCGACGCCAACCAAGTAACACGCCGCGGCGAGCAATCCAGGAAGGCATGCCGGGACGTTAAGGAAGCATCTCGCCGCAGCGAACAGTCGGATACCCGTACTCCAAATAGATATTTCTCTCACTGTACCGACCCGGCCCGTGAACCATCCTTTAAATCTTGCCGAATTAGGTTAGAACAATCATCTTTGAGGGGATCTACATTCATTCGGGGAGAAAAAGGAGACCGACGAGCCGAAGAGAGAAGAAGAGGAAGCACTCACGTCTACCACCCAGGGTTCCCTTCGGGGTTCCCTGGGGACAATTTTACATAGGTTTTGTTTTTGATTTTCACTGCCGACTCCATCATGGGTAGCTTGGATTCGTCACGAGTTGTGAAGTTTCCGGTTACAATGTGTGGTTAGGCATTCATTTTCTCCTGAAGATGCAGTGATGGTTGGAGTTCACCGAGCTTCAAAGGGGAGTAGCTTAATCCGTAGTTTAGCTATGATTTATGAATGCCTAGGTCTAGCATTTGTAACTTGTAGTGAAGCTACTCGATTATAGCTTAATTAAATGTTGGACATTTAATGTGTTGTTTGGATTAGTAGTTTACATTGTCACGTTTAACTACTTTGTTATGAACAGCCGAGTTGGGGTTTATTGCTTTGTAGTTAGATTTGCTTAATTAGAGTTTAATTAATCGTTGAACAATGTAAGGTGTTGTGGATTTGTTTATGTAGAATTCTGTGCTTAAATATATGAAGTCTCATATATGTCAATTTGTGATCTTGTTGATTCTCTTTTATCTGTCTAGTTGTGTTTGATATTGAGTTGATGCTAGATTTCATTTGACCCATTGCATTGACAAATCCACCACACATACTAAGATGCTTTTAACAAGGTTTTAAGCAATGGAGTTCATTGATTAAAGCCTTGGACTTAAAAGAATCTTTTAAGGTTCTGAGGCTTAAGAGTGCTCAATGGGATCTTGAGAAATGGAGTTCATTGATCAAGATACTGGACTTAAAGAGAGTCCTTTAAGGTTTATCATTTCAAACTTAGTGATTTTTAATCCACCGCACACACTAAGATGCACTTAACGGGATCTTGAGCAATGGAGTTCATTAATCAAGATCCTGGACTTAAAGAGTCCTTTAAGGTTCTAAGGCTTAAGAGCGCTTAATGGGGTCTTGAGAAATGGAGTTCATTAATTAAGACCCTGGACTTAAAGAGAGCCCTTTAAGGTTTACCATTCAAACTTAGTGATTTCCAATCCCATCAAATTAGTTTTGAACGGTGATATCCAAAGCTCATTTTCAAGAGGATTTTATCACTTGTCTTAATCTTTTCGTTTTCTATTTTCAAAAAACAAAAAATACTTTTTACATGTTTTTTACAATACTTTTTAGTTCATCCCCCTTTTTCGTACTGATTTTACTTGCATTTTATGACATATAGGCTAGCTAGGTCCACTTCATTAGGTTCCGATTAAGTGAGACGACTCGAGGTTGCATCCTGTACTGCAATCCTTGGAATTTAATTATTTTTGATTCGGTTTCCAAGGGTTTGATCTTTAGATCGATACGAAGAGCCGATCATTAGTAAACCCCATGATGTTCTTCTAAATTGTGAAAAGGTATATGACTTCACATTTGACTTGCATATGTCACCATAACTTAGTTGTGAATTGATGTTCATGATAACGTGAAAAATACTTTTATCCATTGGTTAGCAAAGTTCACAAGTTAAGCTGGAGATCCCTTTGACTTTATCTTTTGTGTTCAATCTCTTTTTAAACTACCAACTGTAATATAATGGTAAGTGGGTAAGCTAAATCTTAACAATACTACTTTTGTCTAAATGACTATCTCTTGATTTTCCTTGATGAGGTCTAAGCATGATTTCTTATGAACTTTCTAAGTATGATTTCTTATGAACTTTCTCGATTTGTGTTTGAGCCATACAGTAAAGTCTTCTTTGTTTAGATTAGAGTTGTATTTATAAAGATTATCCCTAATAGCTGAGAATCTCCTCACATTACACATCCATTGGTTTCCATTATACTCTCTTTTGCATTAGCAAGTTATTTACTAAATGTAATTCAAGTGTTCTATATCGAGGTCCTAGACCACTCCAATTATCAAACCAAAATAAAATGTCATTTCTATTACCAACTATCGCTTGGAGCTCCAACCTAATAGACTCCCTCAACTTTTACATTTGATTTGGGGGTTTAAGCATTCATGTTTTCCCTGTGGTTCTAAAAGCTATAAGATTTTAGGTTGTGGGAATGCATTTATCTTAACCATATAGATACATTGTCATTGAATAATCTTTAGATTCTCTTTATGATTTGCATTTTGTTTATAACATGAATTCTAGCTAACCCCGAGCCCCTTTTGTACTTAGGAGCATATATATTTGTCCACTTTACCTTTGAGGTTTTTCCTTTTCTTGAGTCCCCCCTATTAAAGGAAAATTTTGGTGATCCTCTCTATAGTTTTGACTAGGTTCCTTAGTAATATAAGATGTGAGCTCTAATAGTGCTGCATATTGTTGGAATGATATCATAAGTTGTATTCTTCATATAGAGTAAGAGCTACTAGTTCTCTTAATGACGTGTCAAATAAATGTTTCCAATCTTTAATATGGGTCTCATAGAGTGACAATGCTTGAAAGGTGCTTGTTAGATTTGATAGCCTAATATTTTAACTACTTCATTTGTTAAACTAGAGGGCCTTACAAATACAAAAAGTAAAAATTTTGAATTATTAATGATTGTATGGAACATTTCTTTGAATATTTGAAAGGATTGCATCAGAGTACATAGTTTATCTCCACAAAGTATTAAAAGGTCACCAACAAATGCAAGGTTAAAAAGTTTAAGCCCTTTGCATTTACTAGGATATATAAATCTTCTAATGAGCTCAATATTATGAGATATGAATCTTGTTAAACTTTTTGAATTATTAATGCTTATTCCAAACATTTATTTGAATGCCCGCAAAGATTGCATCAAAGTATATAGTTCATCTCCACAAAGTATCAAAAGATCATTAGCAAATGCAAGATTAAATAGTTTAACCCTTTTGAATTTACTATGATATATAAATCTTCCATTAAGCTCAATATTATGAGATGTGAAACTAGTTAAGACCTTAATGTGAAGAGTTAGGGGGACATAAGGTTTCCTTACCTCAACCTTTTAGCACCAGTAAGTAGTCCGGCACTCTATTAATAAGAATACTAAAAGAAGTAGTGGTCATGCACTAACATATCTATTTTGTAAAATGTTTAGGGAATCTAAAAATCTTAAGACAAGTGAAAATGAACCACTCTATTGAATCAAAGGCCTTATGGAAGTTAATTTTCAAGATGCAACATTTGATTGACAACTTATTATGGCAATTTTTAAGGAGATTTTGAAGCATTAAAAGATTATCCCTATTATAGATTATCCCAAATATCTCTACCTTTAATGAAAGCACTTTGTTTGGCAAAGATCAGGCTCCAATGCACCTTCTAGCCCCTTTGTAGGCATCTTAGAGAATATTTTATAAATGGAATTGCAATAGGAGATAAGTCTAAAGTCACAGAGATTGTTTATATTAACTACCTTAACAAGGTATATATAGGTCTTGTTCATCTACCTTAATATCTTCCCCAAGAAGAATTCCAAAATCACCTCAATTACCATATCACTGACTATATTCTATATCTTTTAGAAGAAAAAAGGCATCAAAGCTATCAAGATCAGGGCCTTTTTGGGGGATAATGCTAAATAAGGCACTCTCTACATTAATTTTGGAGAAAGGTATGTAAAGTAAAAGTAGGGTCTAGAGGGGTGAAGATAAAGGAGTTTAATTAATGAAGGGATACATTTAGATGATTCTTATCGGATCTCTTCAAAGTGGTCAAATGTCAGCTTATCTTGTTTAATATATAAGATACAATATTGATTAGTCAATGTATTGGACCTGTTTTGATTTCTTATAGCAAGAATGACAATATGAAAAATTTGGTAGTCCTGTCTCCTTATTGGGCCATTGAATTCTTTGATTTTGGAACATCAAACTATTGTTAGTTTTTAAATCTTATATATAATTGTCTAGTTGTTGATTTTCTACATTCTTCAACTCTTCATTGCTAGGGGAGTAGTAAAGTTCTTCTTATACCTTGCCTAAGTTTCCTTTTATGTTATTAACAACTAGTTCTATACTATAGAACATGGATTTGTTTAACAAATTCAATTTTCCTTTATTGTATTTTAGTTTTCTATATAAATATAGGCTTTATATTATCCTTTGATCCACTTTAGTTTTTTTAAATATAAATATAGGCTTTATAATCCTTCAACATTCCTACGAATTATCTTCCTAACTACTTTAACAAAACATGGAATAATTATTGAATCTAAACAAGGCCCTTATAGGTTTAGCTTAAAGTAAGCTATACACTTTAATATAGGAATTGAGTTACATGAATCAGGGATATTGAGTCCCTTAATGTTCCTTACTATAAAGGACATTTATAAGTGGTCAGATTTGAACTTGCATGATTATTTTTCTTTCTTCCTAGTCTTTTCTTAACAATGGAGAACTCTTCTTCTACATTGGTGTAAATTATCTAGGAGGGTCTATTTAAGTGGTTAGCCAGTACCAGAGGATGAAGTTGATTCTTAGTGTTTGTTAGATCTTTTCCACTTCTTTCCACTAGGTAATCAACTCCTAAGATTTGGTTTGGTGTTTGGTAGAATCCTCTCCCTTTACTTTTTTGATTAGGTATATAGTTTACTTCATCCTCCTTGAGCTTATTAGTTCTATCATTTCTTTGCTCAGTAATCTTTTTATCTTTCTACAATTCATTTAAGCTTCTTGTGCAGAATAATCCACCAACCGATTTTCATTCATTTCTCTAGGGCTTCATTGGTTCCCATTAGTAAGAAATGGATTCTCTACTTGCTCATTCACTCCTTCCTGATTTACTCCCATTATTTTCAACTTAATAAAGAGGTCCTTATTACTATCCATGTCAACAAATACCATGTCATATATAATTCTTTTAAGCTTAATAGTTTGAGCATTTAGACAAATAAGTTTTCTCAAGGAACTAGCTAAGTAACTAAATCCCATGGTTATCTAGTATTCTAGTGGAATGTTGTGAAAGATTTCACATACCATATATTTTTCTCTTTTCTTTCTCATATATTTTTTGCTTTGGTATCCATACTTGTATTAACAATGGTTTCCCTCCCATGTGCCATAGGCTCAAGTAAATAACACATTGGTAGTTGGCCTTAGAGCTTAATTTAAAAGAAAGAAATCTTCCTTATTAGTGAACGTCTACTTCAAGCCATGTTTTCCCTATGTTTTTTTCCAGCTTAAAGCTCCATTTTTTGAAATGCAGGTCATTTCTTAATGAGATATTCTATTAATGTAGTAGACCAATGCATGGCTTTAACTCCCAACACCTCTAAAGGTGGTAACACCACTTGAACTTCTCTTTTGATTGTTATTAAGAAAATTTGAGTTTCTTTTGATTATTGGTATCACCTACAACATCGCTCCAACTTTTTATATTGGTTACCTAGGAAGTTAAGAGTTTTTCCACCTAAATTTAAAGAAAGTTCAAGGAACTCCTCAATGATTTATTAATGAGAGTTAATGGGACAAGATTAATAGACTAGCAAGGTAAAAGAAGAGGTAATCACATTTGCAAGTAGCGGTGGGGATGGTTAAAAAACATGAAGGGTGATAACAAGCGAATTCTTCATTGTTATAAATGAGAAGGAACTAGCTTAAATCTTTGGTAAGAGAGCACTTGTCTAAGTTAACCTAAAAAGGAAAAAAGACGCTATTTTAGTATGTGGCTTTTTGTGAGGAGGTTATAATCTCTTTAAGATATAATATTTGATATTAGTCTTTATTTATTAAATATCTTATGGTTGACCCTAATTTTTTTCAAATTTTACAATAAAGAGTGACTCAATTAAATTACATTTCTCTCTTCAACTATTCTTTGTATATGACTCATTAGGTTTCCAAATATATTGGTAATAGATAAAATTATCATGTTAAACTATATTTAGAATGACATAAAATTTAACTCCTTAATTTATCCTTAAATTTTTAATTAAATAATTTGTATCTATAAATCAAGGTTGGTATTTAGCAACTCATCATGACATCTCAAATATTAAGAATATTAAGGTGATTTTGACTAAACTTTTCGTACATGATTTTTGATATAATTCAATCTTTTCTTTATATAATGTTTTGATTAGATATATTGTTTGAAATTAATATCTATTCTATTTGAGTTTAATCATATTCATTATCCAACATTAGTTAACAAATTCTTTTAATGATATTTGAAAATTATTTTAAAAGTGTTATTCCACCTTAATGATTGTGTACTTTTCTTATATTGTAGTCTAGTAAATATAAGTATCGTTACCATAAGAACTACAAGTATTAGTAACAAATATCTTGTTATTATCTAATCTATCAAAACAAATGATTAAATTAAAAGGAATGATTAATTTAAAAATTACCAATCTAAATAACAAAATAAAGTAATAAAGATATTGAAGCAACTAATTGATAAACAAAACTAGATGTAAAATCCTAGAATCTTTCTATACTTAGATTTATCTTAATTCTATTACTAACATTAGTTTCTGGATCGGTAACAAAGTTATAACCATATTCTTTCCAAGAAATATAACTTCTATCCTTAAGTTGATTGATTAAAATTTATTTTAATTAGAATCCTAAAACATATTAACTTCTTCTATGAATTTGGTTATTAGATTTGACTCCAACCTAAAGATTTATGTGGTCTTACTTCAGGATTCCCATTAACTTATTATTCACGTCACGACCTATTCATATATATGATTTCAAAATTCTTATATATGAAATCTAAATTTGAATCAAAATGCTAATATATTTCAATTCAATCACAATAAGTAATCATAAATAATTTGCAATAAAACCTCAGTCTTTCATTAAATCAAAGGGTCATACACACGTAGTGATGGGATTCATCCTAACTAAATTTATCCAAATTTAGTTATCCAAAATTTTTTATTTTGTGTTCTTTCTTAGTTGTTTTCTGTTTTCTTCATCTTACTATTGACTAAATTTATCCAAATCTAGTTAATAGTAAGATAAAGAAAACAAAAAAAACCAAGAAAGAACACAAAATAATAATAATAACTAATTCTCATAGATCTTGAAATCTTGATGAAAATCCCTTCTTTTCTCTTTATAGTTGTTTTCTTCTTACCTTAAGGGGCTCTAGTTTGTGTCCTTAATGATTTGTCACCATCTAATTTTCAAAGTCCCTCTTTTATTTAAGAAAATTGCAAAAATTATAGATCCAATATTTCTACCTCTCTTACAAATTCCTAATTTATATAAACAAAACAATGTCAATATAGCTCCGCAATACAAACTGGTGTTCCTAAACAATAGACATGGGTTTAATATTTTGTCATCTTTTTGGTTCATGGTTCCTTTCTTTAAAATCATGCTAAAAAGCACTCCAATTTGGCTCCAAAATTTTCAAATTTGTTCTTTATTCATTAGAAAGATCAAACAAAGCTTATAAGCAAAATATAGGCCACATTGAATATCAAATCTTATAAAAATCATTCAAACAAAAGTAAAAAAGCTCTCAAAATTATGCTAGAAATGTAACATAATCAACACTTCAGAATTTTTACCATATGTAAGAACCTTTTCACCTTTAAGACAATGAATTTCATCAATCTCAACTTAAATGAGTGGAAACTCTAAAAAAGAATTTAATAAATTAATTGAATTAATCATGTATCTCCAATATTCATTTAATTGCAATGTTCATTAATTTTTTGGGCATTTAGGTACCTGTCTCAAGACATAAGTTAATTCAATTTAACTTCATAATCATTAAAACTTTAACTCAATGCAAAAAATCCAACTCAATGTCGATGCGAGCTGACACGCTAAAAATTAAAACTTAACTCTACATAGCTAAACTTGTAGTAGTAGTGAGAATTTATCGTATCCACAGAGAAGGATGACTAAGTTTTGTATTGAACAAAATAGTGTATTGATATGGGTGGGGATTTAGGATAAATCTAATTAATGCAATTGAATAAAATCAAACTACTAAAAATTTAACAATTCAAAGATGCAAATATTAATAAATAGATTTAAGCTTAGTTCTCGGTTCAATCTCCGCACTCGTATGAATATGCATAATCAAATGTAATGTTGTTCTTGTACCTTTTCTTAAAATTATTAACTATGGATTATCAACAAACCTTGTTAACGCTAATTTTCCCTTAGATCATAACTAACTAAAACAAGTTATTTAATTAAATCTAACCATTAGATGACAAAGAAAATGTTCTCTAAATTTAAAGTGAAAACAATATTAAGAATTAGGAAAGTAAGTTAATATAAGTAATATTCACACAAGCTTAGCTTATTTAACTTATGAAATATTATCCCAAATAATTTTCAACCATTAGTTTACCACAATTAGATCAAATCAACAATACATGTGAATTGTAATTAAGATTCTGGTAATAAATCTATACATGAATGATCTAGCAACCCCTATCTAAATCATTCATACATGAATTATGCAATCTATACACAAAATAACACATTTAATTTCAAAAGAGAGATAGGAATAATGTTATTGAGATTGATCAATGAGCAAAAATGTTATAAAGCCTTGATATCCCCTTTGGACTGGAAAAAAAAGGATCATCTGCTTATAGTTTTCCAAAACACACATCTAAATAGAAGAATATGTTTCACTTTGTGTCCCTCCTATATATCTCCTTTAATTGGCCTATAAAATGGCCTTTTATACTTCATGATTATAGTTTCTGGAGTATATACAATCAGTTACATGGTTGTTTAAGTGACCATGTACACTAGTTGACAAAAGTCGCAAAGATACATGTTTTCAATTACTTAAAGCGTAATAGAATTGATTGTGTAACTCACTTACATAGGCATGTATGTTTCCACATGGTTGAAACAACATCTTTGATGGTATATAGGTTTATAGTGACTTAAATAGTCTTTTACACGGCCGTGTAAGTTACACACACATACGTGTGGCTCTATAATGGCTCTAATTCTTCCATTCTCTATCCTAATTTTGCCGTAACTCATCTTCTTTTGATCCATGAAGGCAAATATGACGAAACATTTGTAAAACTGCACCAAGGTTATGAATTTAGCTCATTTTGGTTCTTTTTCCTCCAATTTGTACCCAAATCAAACTATGAACCAAAATAAGTATCTTAGACATAATATAAACGTTAATCAGTAAGTATTAGGGAATAAATAAATAATCAATTAAATACTTATCAAGTTCTCCCACATTTAGCTTTTGATTGTCCTTAGGCAAATCTAAAGATTAAAATCAAAGCACTTCCTCTTTAACCATATTTCCTAAGAATAAATAGTCATAAGCTCTATTTTAAAAACCGGACCGGAGTGGCCGGTCCAACCAGTTCAACCGGTGACCGATCGGCTATCTGGTCCGGTTCACCCTTTAAAACCAGTTCTAAATTGAACCAGTGAGAACCGGTCGGACCTGTCAAACCGGACCGGTCCGACCACTGGTTCAATAAAATTTTTATTTTTTATTTTTATTTTTATTTTTTGGTATATTTTTGTATTTTTTAAAATATTATTAATATTATATATAATTAAATATAATTATTGCATAATTATGACATCACACTAGTTCGATCGGTGGTTGAACTGATTGAACCGATCAAACCGGTAACTAGTAAGGCCTCCGGTTCGATGACCGGTCCGGGTTTCAAAACATTGGTCATAAGAAAAGAATAACTTTCAAAAATCATAACGAGAATGTTGGACCAATGGTGGTTGACAAATTAAATCCCTTTATGTTTTGATAATAATAAAATATCTAGAATTAGTTAAGAAATTATTTCAGGAATTTTAGGATTATTATTCAATGAAAGAATTGTGCAAATCAAGATGGGCAAGTGATTAATCATTGAAGAATCAAGATGGGAGTTTCCTTATAAGTGAAAGAGGTATAAATAATGAGGATTATAGAAGATTTGGATGGATGTTACCGTTGAAGCCAACATAAGTCGACTTATCCATCAAGATGCGAACAACACAAGTTGACTAGAGCAGCATAAGTCGACTAATATATGAAGATATGCTAACACAAGTCGACTAATAGTACATAAGTCGACTTATCGAGGACTACAAGTCGACTTATACAGCACAAGTCGACTTATAGAAGAGCGGAGATGCAATTTTACGTAAAATAATGTCACAAGTCGACTTATACATGACGACAAGTCGACTTATGGGTATAGAAAATTAATTCCAACTGTCCAATTAGCTACAAATGGAAAGGAGGATGTTAAGGAACAGTCACAACAATCATACAACGGCTAGAAAGGCTTCCAACAGCTATTTTTCTCCAAGTATAAAGAGTGGATGATTGATGAAGAGATCACCAAAAGTTTTACAAGTGAAAATACTCTTTTATTGCTCCAAAATTGCTCATTATTGTTCTTATTTTGTTACACAATTGTATTGAGCACTTGTTCTTCAATCTTTATCTTATTTCTCTTACAATTTGAGTGACTAGTGAAAGGTCACGTGTGAGGTAGGATTTGTGCCGGAAGACAAATCGATTGTAAAGGTAGCTTGAGCCGGAAATCAAGTGGCATTGTAAAAAGTTCACACTCAACTACAAAGTGTGTAATAAAGTGGTTTGCAAAATCCTAAGTGGGAGCTTAGGTAGAGGACGTAGGTCTTAGCACCGAACCTCTATAAAAACAGTGTTTGATCTTCTTCCCTACTTTTTTCATTTAAATTTTTTTAAATTGTTTTTTTTGTGTGTGAATTAACTTCTGATTTTATTGTAGAAAATTTCAAAAAGCTTAAATATCTATTCAACCCCCCTTTCTAGATCGCTTACAATTAGTATCAGAGCAGAAGTATCCAGGGATGACACACAATAACCTAGCGGAAGAAGGTAACACAAACAATCACCCTCCTTTATTTAATGGAACTAACTATTCTTCTTGGAAAAATCCTATAAAGTATCATATTATAAGTGAGGGAGTAGAATATTGGAAGATCATTATCTTCGGTCCACAAGCACTGTTGAAAGAAAATGGTGAGTTAAAAACGGAGCTGGAATACGACGACAATGACTGGAAACAAGCTTACATCAGCGCGAAAGCCATGAAACTAATTTATTGCGCTCTCACGGTTGAGGAAAGAAACCGAGTTAATTCTTGTACCAGTGCTAAAGAAATGTGGGAAAGACTTCGCATCAACCATGAAGGAACCAACCAAGTCCGGGAGACAAAGATCAATATACTTCTCCATGACTATGAAATGTTTGTCATGAAGGAAGGTGAGTCTATTTCCACAATGCTTGATCGTTTTGCAGAAATCATAAATGGATTAGGCAACCTTGGAAAGCATATGATGGATAGCGAGAAGGTGAAGAAAATTCTTCGCTCACTACCAAAGGAATGGAACTCACAAGTCACCGCTATTATGGAATCAAAGGATCTCAATCATTTGGAATTCAACGCCTTGGTGGGATCACTTATCAACTATGAGATAATTCTCAAATCCAGAGGAGGTAGAGATAAGTCACAAAAGTCAATTGCTTTAAAGGCTAATATTTCCTCTCTTGATGAAAGTGATGAAGAAATAGATGAAGAAGAGGATGATGAAGAAATAGCAATGTACGTCAGAAATTTAAGAAAATTCAAAGGACTTCTCAAAAATCGGAGGAAGGAATTAAATGGTGGAAGAAATGAAGAAAGAAAGAGGTTTCCCGCGGAAAGAAAATCAAAGGGGTATGATGAAAAGAAGAGCAATGAAGAATGTTGAAAGTGTGGAAAAAGGGGACATCATGCAAGAGAATGCAAGAGCACTTCTTCCACATCAAATTTCCAGAAAAGTGACAAATACGACAAAGGGAAAAAGAAAACCAGCCTAGTAGCTACTTGGAGTGACGATGAGGAAGCATACCAAAGCAATGATGAAAACAACTTGGCGCTTATGACAAATAGCTCATCAAGTGATGATGAAAATGAGGTAACTTTCAATGACCAAGATCTAAGAGATTCTTTTGATGCTTTGCAAGCTGATTTTGAAGAAGCTATTGAGATTAACAAAAAATTGAGAAAGAAAATAAGAGAATTAGTTGCTGAAAACAGTGCATTACATGAAACTATTGATGATTTAGATAGTCCAAAGGAAGATCATTCTGCATGCCTTGTTGAAAAGGAAAATCTTATTTATGAGCTTAATAGACTTAGAAAGGAATTTTCTTATATGGTTGGAAAATTTGCGAATGGAAACGAAAAGTTTGAAAGATTGTTATCTTTGCAAAGATATTCGATTTCTAGACATGGATTGAGATATGACCCTTTTGATAGAGACTGTTCCTTAATTTCAAAATTTATTAAGGATGGAAAAATTGCTCAATGTGCTAGATGCTTGAAAGATGGTCATATAGAACTTGTATGCAAAAGTACTAGGAGATGCGTTAAGGTTAAGAAAATTTGGGTGATTAAAGGCATAACACCACCTAATGTGGTTTATATGGCTAACCAAAATGGACCCAAAATAGCCTGGGTACCTATAAAAAGAAAGAACGTTGATATTGTAGGTACAAGCAAAGGATGAAAAACCATCAAGTACTTGGTACATTGATAGTGGATGTTCAAGGCACATGAGTGGAGACAAGAACCTATTTGCGGAAATCAAATCAAAGAATCAAGGTTATGTCACTTTTGGAGAAAACAAAAAAGGTAAGGTCATTGGTATTGGTAAAGTGGGTAAGGAACCTTTGCTTACCATTGACAATGTTTTGCTTGTTGATGGATTGAAACATAACTTATTAAGTGTTTCTCAACTATGTGATATGAATTTTAATGTAGTTTTTGAATCATCACATTGCATGGTTAAGAAGGATGATCATGTTGCTTTCATTGGTTTGAGACATGGAAATACATACATTGTCGATTTACATGATGATAGTTCTTTTAATGAAAAATGTTTGGTAACATTAGAAAAAAATGCATTTTTATGGCATAGAAAATTAGGACATGCTCCTTTGCCTTTATTTTCTAAGCTTTCAAAGAATGACATTGTGAGAGGATTGCCTAAGATAAAATTTGTTAAAGATCACTTGTGTGAATCTTGTTTAAAAGGCAAGCATGTTAGAGAATCATTCAAACCAAAGAAGGAAATTTGTACATCTAGAATTCTTGAACTTGTTCATATGGATTTGATTGGACCATCTCGACATGCTAGTCTTAGTGGAAAATTGTATGTCCTTGTGATTGTGGATGATTTTTCTAGATTTACTTGGGTAAGATTTCTGGCAAATAAAAGTGATGCCTTTAACGAATTTACTAAGTGGTGTAGGTTGGTTCAAAATGAGAAAAATTTGTCAATTATCGCTATTAGAACCGATCATGGAGGTGAATTTGAATGTGAACCATTCGAGAGTCTTTGCGACAAATATAGAATGGAGCACAACTTCTCAACACCAAGGACTCCACAACAAAATGGTGTAGTAGAAAGGAAGAATAGCTCTCTTGAAGAAATGAGTAGAACTATGTTAAATGAGTACGATCTTCCTAAATCATTTTGGGCGGAAGCAATCAATACCGCGTGCTATGTCATCAATAGGGTGCATCTACGAAGAGACAAAAATAAGACTCCTTACGAGCTTTGGAAAGGTAAGAAACCCAATATTTCTTACTTTCATCCTTTTGGTTGTAAAGTTTTTATTCATAATAATGGAAAGAACAATTTAGAAAATTTTGATTCAAAATCTGATGTTGGTGTGTTTATTGGTTATTCTCAAACTAGTAAGGATTTTAGAGTTTATAATAATAGGACTAAATTTGTTGAAGAAAGTATTCATGTTAAATTCGATGATATGATTTCACCCTCGAGAAAGGTTTGTTTTGATGATGATGCAGGAAACTCAGGAAACAAAGTTGAAGAAATTGAATCCAAGTTTGAGGAATTAAAGTTAGATGAGGAAAATCATGTACCCAATACTAAAACATGGGCAGAAGCGAAAAACCATCCTATGGAGCAGGTAATTGGTGATTTGAATGATGGTTTAAGAACCAGGAGAAATGTCTATGAGAATATGAGCAATTCAGCCTTCATCTCATTAGTAGAACCCAAGAATATAAAAGAAGCTCTTGAAGATGAGAATTGGCTTCTAGCTATGCAAGAAGAGCTTAATCAATTCAAGAGGAATAATGTGTGGGATTTGGTAGCTCCACCAAAGGATAAGACTATTATTGGAGTCAAGTGGGTAAATCGAATAAAATATGATGAGAATGGTGAAGCGATTAAAAATAAATCAAGGTTAGTGGCTCAAGGATTTTATCAAGAGGAAGGACTTGATTACAATGAGACCTATGCTCCTGTGGCTCGGTTGGAGGCAATTAGACTATTATGTGCTTTTGCGTCACATAAAAGGATCAAATTAAATCAAATGGACGTCTAGAGCGCTTTTCTCAATGGATACATTCAAGAGGAAGCCTATGTCAAACAACCACCACGATTTGAAGATCATGAGCATCCGGATTATGTCTACAAACTCAAGAAGGCACTCTATGGATTAAAGCAAGCACCTAGAGCATGGTATGAAAGGTTGAGTATTTTTCTTACTCAACATGGGTATGTTCGTGGTAAGATTGATAATACTTTATTCATTAAACATGTTGATCAAGATATGCTTATTTGTCAAATTTATGTTAATGATATTGTGTTTGGTGCCACTAATGAATTTTTATGCAAAGAATTTAGTGATTTAATGCAAAGTGAATTTGAAATGAGCATGATGGGAGAACTCAAGTTCTTTCTTGGATTGCAAATCAAGCAACTCAAAAATGACATCTTCATTCACCAATCTAAGTACACCAAGGAACTTCTAAAGAAGTTCAAAATGGAAGGATGCAAAGTGGCAGCAACACCAATGGCAACAAATGTGGTCTTGGAGAAACATGAACATGAAGAAGATGTTGATCAAAAACTCTATAGATTTATGATCGGCTCTCTCTTGTATTTAACTGCCTCTAAACCTGATATTATGTTTGCCACGTTTCTTTGTGCTAGATTTCAATCTTGTCCTAAGATTTCTCACTTAAGTGCTTGCAAAAGAATTTTTAGGTATTTGAGTAGAACTGTTAATCATGGCTTATGGTATCCTAGTTGTGAATCATTTGATCTATATGCTTTTAGTGATGCTGATCATGGTGGCTGTAGGATCGATAGAAAAAACACTAGTGGCTTGTGTCATTTCTTAGGATCATCTTTGATATCTTGGGCTAGTAAAAAGCAAGTTAGTGTAGCTATTTCCACTGCTGAATCTGAATATGTAGCAGCTGGGAGTGCATGTGCCCAAGTTCTTTGGATTAAGCATCAATTACTTTACTATGGCACTGTGGTTAAAAATATTCCTATTTATTGTGACAATACCAGTGCAATTTGTTTGAGCAAAAATCGATGCATAGTAGAACAAAGCATATAGAAATTAGACATCATTTCATCCGTGATCATTGTTTAAAAGGTGATATTTTCTTGAAGCATGTATCTTCTAGTGATCAATTAGCTAACATTTTTACTAAACCTCTTAAAGAAGATGTGTTTGTGAATATTAAATTGACACTAGGCATGTGTGATTTAAACTCTTTTGGTTGAATTTGTTACATTCATTAATATATCAAATGGTCAAATTTTGAGGCAAATGTGCAATTACATCTGAAGATTCCATCATCATGACTTACACTTAGGCTGAAATGTGATTGAATTGGAGTTTTGATACATTCTAGTCGACTAATGGGTGTCTAAGTCGACTAATTGGTGAGATGACTGGTAACAAGTCAACTTATGAGGGAACAAGTCGACCTATGATTTACACAGCCTTTGGAAAATGAAGAATTTTCAGGATAAGTCGACTTCTAAAGATCGACAAGTCGACTTATTAAGGTCGATAAGTCGACTTATGAAGGTAACAAGTCGACTTATTAAGGTCGATAAGTCGACTTATGCAGGTAACAAGTCGACTTATGTCTACACGGAGACTTTAAAATTCTTTTCCCCTTTTCTTCTCCGCAGACCTATTCTCTCTCAATCTCTGAACTTTCTCTCCTCCAAGTTGACTTATTTCTTCAATATCTTCAAATCTTCCTTACCCATCAATTTTCGACCTCCATTATCACAAAACCCCCTCATTTTATCTTCAAATCAACCTTCTTCTTCAAAAACCCCTCTCTCATCTTTCTCAAAAACCCTAACCTGCGATTTTTCCCTCTTCTCTCTACAAATCCATGGCTCCTCGAAAATCTTCAAGGAAAGGAAAAGAACCAGCTCCTCCACAAGGTCCCCATGTTCACTATAGACCACGTGTTCGTGGGTCTTCCTCAAGGGGAGATGCTTCAAGAGAGGATGATGTGGTTGAACCTAGGTTTGTCTCAAGGGATGCACAAACCTTATATTACAAGGTACTCCAACATGAAGTATTAATTCCTTCTATGAGATTTGACTGGAATGAGCTAGACCACAGTGAGTTTTCCGATGTGTTTTCAGATATTGTTAATCTTGGACTACGAGAATTCTTAGGTTTTCATGATGATATTTATGAGGATGTGGTTAGGGAGTTCTATGCGAATCTTATTGTGACTGGCAGTAATGTTGAGGATGGAGTTATTATGAAATCCAAAATTAACGGGAAAGAAATTTCTCTGTGTGAATCAAATTTGTGTACGTTGTTTCATTTGCCTAGCGGAGGAGTAAGGCCTCAAGCATCTTTTATTGATTTTGATATTTTTAGAAATGAGGATGGTGAGACCGATGAGGAAGTCGAAGAAAATTTCGGCTATACTGAGGAAAAAGACGCTGATCTACTTAGTCGGTTATGTTCTGATCACTCCCCTCCATTTGAAGCAATGGACTTGCCGTTAAAGTATCGTTTGCTACATTATGCAATTAACAGGGTTGTTTACCCGAAGAAGGTAAGTAATAATCAAATTACTTCATTGGATAGAGAGATTCTTTGGCATATGGAAGAAGGAAGGAAAATAAATTATCCGAGCTTGATTATACAAATGATGAGGAAAAAGGCCAGTTTAATACGAGGACAGTTTAAAGGGAAACTAGTTCGACATAAAGGAATACCTTATGCTGCTTTGATAACCTATCTCTTGTTAGAGTAGTGCCCTAAAGGCAATCCCCTTTAGCGCATTTTGTTCATAGTCATGTACAGACTTTATGAATAAATAAAGCAAGGCATATTTCATTTATTTGATGTTCATTTTATTATGAATTGACAGTGATCTTTAATCAAATTAATGAAGTCCCTGATACATGACATAGCATGAAGGAAATTATGATGCGATCATACTACTGAGATTCCTATCATGTGCAATTATGTCGATATCTAAATTATCATAGTCATAGGATTAACGAGACTGGACATCGTTAATCCGGATAGACTAGCACATGTCAAACTCCTTGATTGGATCAAGCAGTGGATCTCAGAAAACTGTAAATATTGAGATATTTAGATTTGACATGTGGATGCTTACTAGTGGTAGTAAGTACATTGGATGACCTGCCATGAGATCATCACATGGATGTCCTATACAAATGTCAGTGATAATCTCATCATAGCAATGGTGCAAGTATCCTTAGACTTGAGGTACTCAAGGATATCTTGGGTACTGATTCTGTACTTTGACTCCATTCCTTGTTGCCTTTCAGAGGTCGCTCATAGGGTGGTGATTGGGTACAGCTTGAGGTATTCGAAGGTAATTGAGTAGCCAATACAGGATTCACCACTTCTGTGATAGCAGAAGAGATACCCATGGCCTCTTATCAGGATCATTACTTTGAAGTCTCTGGCGCCGGAGCATACATATGTCATGAAGATGGTCTTCATGGACATATAAAGTAATGAGTCCTAGGACGAGAACTGATTACACTTGGACTAGATTTGATCTAATCAGTCTAGTAAGAGTTGACACATTGCCCATACTCAAACCAAGTGGGGTATAGCATGGTGAAAGGACGAATTGCACGGTAATTGTCTATGGAAGGGTTCGTGATATGGTTTCATTAGTCAAACCAATTACTTTCCGGTCAATTGGGGGTCATGATGTGTTGCTAGATACCGCTCATGACTTACTCAGATTAAGTGTTAATCTAAGTGGCCAACATAACCGGGAACCTAATGGGTCACACGCATAAGAGTGACTCGGAGAATCTGTAAAATAGTTTCGGACAGAGATCCGATATAGGGAGAGCAATAGGATTAAATGGATCCCGATGAGATTGGGATATGTCCCGATGAGATCGCGACATCAACATTGCTGAAAACCGTCTCCGGCGATTTTTTTAGATCGGGGCCCGATGGGCGGTAGGACCAACCCAGTTTATTGGACCTCTTCACAAATATATATATATTAATTAATTAATTGAAAATTGGTTAATTATATATATATATATATATATATATATGAATTTCGATGGAAGCCATAAAATGGAGAAGTTAACTTAGTTTGAAAAGTCAAAACAATGATTATTTAACTTTTCAATGCATTTTATGCCACCAACGTGGCTAGCCTTAAAACCAAGCCTTCTTATGTCTTTAATTAGTTAAAATATACATATAAGAAGGTGAAATGAAGAGGCTTATACGGGGGTTTTGTAGAGAAGAAGCGAAAGCTTAATGGTTAAGCTTTGAAAAGGTTTTCATCTTCTTCCTCTCTTCCTCTCAAGTTGGCTTCTACTTCTCCAAGGCTTCTCTTGATCATTTCACTTGCTCTCCAAGGCTAAGGTAAGAGCTAGCACTCTTTTTTTTAGTCTAGTTATTCCCGGGTCAAAAGAGTTTGTCCCGGTTAGGTTTTCCGACCTCTGCGTGGATACCGTTAGAGACGGTCTCCTTTGGTCGTTATGGTTTGATTGTTTGTACATACATATGGATCCTGGCTTTCGGGAATGTCCCGGGACTTAAAATTTTAAATTCCGCACTGTGTTCATGTGATGAACACCCTGGGATTTTCCTACATCTCTCTCAGTTCCAAAGGTGTGATTTGAATAACTATGCTCATGTTCCTTATCCTCAGAGTTGGAGATTCACTCCTTATAACTTGAGAAGCATGAAGCTGGTGAAAACAGTTGAAAAAGGATGGGTCTACTCTTATCATGTAGAGAAACTCAGTCTGACCTTGGAGAGTGAGCACGTACCTCCACGACAACGGTCTAAGAGGGTAGCGGAACGTCCGAGTAGCTCTTGGCCCAGTAATGTGAGAAGAAGTGAAGTATCTCACGAGGAGATAATTGAAATCAACAAGAAATTGGATGACCTCAATGATCGTGTTGATAATATTTAGAGTATGTTTGGTGCATTGGCGAAGAAAGTTGATGCTCAACACCGTATGTTGAAGAAGATTTTTAAGAAGTTAGGTTGTAGGCATGATGACTCTTCATCATGATGTGTATTGCCTTTGCCTTGACCAACATTTTCTCTTATGTTTTCTTTTAGTGTCTCTGGTGCTTTTTGCGTTTGTTGGATTGATATCTTTTGTAATGACTATTTGTGTTTGATGTTGTTTTTGTTTATGAACTGCCTTTGCGATCATTTTTCATATTGATTTTTGAATATGACAAAAAGGGGCAGTAATATTGGAAATTGATATTTGATTGAGGGGGAGTATGAGTATGTGTGTTTGATTTGAGACTTTGATTTGCAACATTTTTTATTTCTATTAAAATTCCTTGGTTTATTAATTAAGGGGGAGACAAACTAACCATCAAGACAAGGGATTAAAAACCTTGATCAAGTTTCATGTTTTTCAAATTTCTTTTCAATTTCAAAATATTTTGTCATTATCAAAAAGAGGGAGATTGTTGGACCAATGGTGGTTGACAAATTAAATCCCTTTATGTTTTGATAATAATAAAATATCTAGAATTAGTTAAGAAATTATTTCAGGAATTTTGGGATTATTATTCAATGAAAGAATTGTGCAAATCAAGATGGGCAAGTGATTAATCATTGAAGAATCAAGATGGGAGTTTCCTTATAAGTGAAAGTGGCATAAATAATGAGGATTATAGAAGATTTGGATGTATATTACCGTTGAAGCCAACATAAGTCGACTTGCACATCATAAGTCGACTTATCCATCAAGATGCGAACAACACAAGTCGACTAGAGCAGCATAAGTCGACTAATATATGAAGATATGTTAACACAAGTCGACTAATAGTACATAAGTCGACTTATCGAGGATCACAAGTCGACTTATACAGCACAAGTCGACTTATAGAAGAGCGGAGATGCAATTTTACGTAAAATGTTGTCACAAGTCGACTTATACATGACGACAAGTCGACTTATGGGTACAACAAATTAATTCCAACGGTCTAATTAGCTACTAATGGAAAGGAGGATGTTAAGGAACGGTCACAACAATCATACAACGGCTAGAAAGGCTTCCAACAACTATTTTTCTCCAAGTATAAAGAGTGGATGATTGATGAAGAGATCACCAAAAGTTCTACAAGTGAAAATACTCTTCTATTGCTCCAAAATTGTTCATTATTGTTCTTATTTTGTTACACAATTGTATTGAGCACTTGTTCTTCAATATTTATCTTATTTCTTTTACAATTTGAGTGACTAGTGAAAGGTCACGTGTGAGGTAGGATTTGTGCCGGAAGACAAATCGATTGTAAAGGTAGCTTGAGCCGGAAATCAAGTGGCATTGTAAAAAGTTCACACTCAACTACAAAGTGTGCAATAAAGTGGTTTGCAAAATCCTAAGTGGGAGCTTAGGTAAAGGACGTAGGTCTTAGCACCGAACCTCTATAAAAACAGTGTTTGATCTTCTTCCCTACTCTTTTCATTTCAATTTGCTTAAATTGTTTTTTTTGTGTGAATTAACTTCTGATTTTATTGTAGAAAATTTCAAAAAGCTTAAAGATCTATTCAACCCCCCCCTTCTAGTTCGCTTACAGAGAATTGAACATTCAATGCTTTACTCATGATTAACGAAAAAATATTTCCTTAAAAAGCTTAGCAATCTATAGGTACACTTAAACATCTTCTATGATCAAGATAGTCCATAACTTTGCTTATCTTTTAGTTCTCCACCACTAAAGATTCACATGCATAACAATAATCAAATGAATTTTCAAGGTTGTAATGAGGCTAAAGGTTAAGGTCAGAAATATTTAGGTCATGTAGTTCAAAAACCATCAAAACTAGTAAAGTAAGAAGGACGTTAAACTGAGTATTGAGTGAAAAAAATTAACATCCAATCAAATATGGGTACCATTAGCTATAATGAATGTAAAATGTTTAACAACTTATATTTAGGCCTTTAAACTACGAACCATATAAAACATAAAGAATTAAAAGAAATCACCCATAAGAATAATGATGAACAATCCATTATAACTTTAAGGAGTGATCCTTTGAATAATGATGAATAATCCATTTTAACTAAAAAGAGTGATCGTTCATAGCGACTTCTCATTTATATACATCATAATTAAGCCACCCATTGTTTATAACTTTGGAAGGAAAGATTAACATGAATTACTTATTTTGTTCATATGTGACTCATTAGGCTCCTAATATATTGACAATGATTATAAATTTTAATTTAATTCACAATTAGAATAAGATAAATTAAAACTCCTTTTAATTTATCTTTAATTTTATAATTAAACATTTTATAATCATAGATTGAGATTGATGTCTAGCAACACATCATGACTACTCAAATATCAAAATGTAAAAATAGTTTGACGTAACTTATCCATGCATGGTTATGATGTATAATTTAATCCTTTTATCATTCACTATTCTAATTAGATTGAGTATGAATATAATGTCTACTCTTTTCATTCAATTATGTTCAGTCTTGCTAATTAGTAATTGATTTATAATTAAAATTAAAAATATCTTTTTCAAATGTCAATTCACTCTGACCAGAGAATTTTATAAATCACCACTAATCAAGAGCTGCAGAATATTCTCTCTAATCATTTTAGAGTGACGAATCTTTTACTGACTTACTCTGTCACGATTCAGTACTACATCGTACACATGACAACCGCCACATACCCGGGCTAATGACACTCACGGTACCTTTAATCCGACTATGCAAGATTAGCTAAATACTTTGTGAAAATATTTGAGCAACACAACAACGGTATTTTAAAAATCCCAAACTCAATCAAAAAAACCTGCAAACAGTCTTAAACGAACTTCTATATTCACATCAACATTATACCATAACTTCTGGACTTTTAAGTCTACTCAAAAGAAACCTCCACAATAGTACCAATTTTCATACATAAGGTCTTTTACAAACTACAAGATAGTCAAGAGTTAATTTATAAAATCATAAATCATAACATTATAACCAATCAAATAAAAACAGTTCATGAGCTACTATACAAAAAGAATACAAAACAGAGACTACCAACATGTAGTAATACCCCGAAAATGTCAAAAGACTGCACGATCCATACAGAGCTTCAAACTCACTAAATTAACATGTATGGTTGGAAAGCGGAGGGGGGGTGAGTACACTATATACTTAGTGAGTAGGAAAAACATATATTGCAAATGAAACTTGATACACTCCAAGATGATGTAGATAACCTGTGAAGTGAACATGCATCACAAAGAAACATATAGGCCTAGCCTATTAATCACTCTTCTGGTGAACATAGGTTCCAGTTCTAGTACACAAAAGCAGAAAAACATCATATGTATAAATCAAATTTAGTTAGAAAACAAATCTCAGAATAGATCAAAACAATTATATGTGTCACCACTAGTTGGCCAAACTAGTGTGCACACCCACCGATTCTTGATGTTGGCTCGACTTTCATTCGTGGTGAGTCCAGACTATAGTCGATAAGAGCGTCATGACCCTAGGTGATAATCTCGTTAGTGTCCAGTCCTTAGTTGTGGAATCACACGTAAGCTCCGTAGAAAGGTATCGATATAGGGACTCGACTTTTATGTACCTATATCAAGGGTGTAGGGGTCGTTTAATCTGTTGTGCCTAGCACACGATTGACCAATTGTTACCTCATCAATCACAAAAATCGTATGCAAATATTAAGTACAAAAATCAAGGCACCATGCCATTATTTCATACAATAAAAGTCATCTTTTGCACTCCAAATGAAAAGTTGTTCAAAAATGTAGTTTCAAAAAATAAAACATTGTCCTTTACACTTTAAGTGCAAGTTTGTTGAAAATAATATCATTTCTCAAAATACGTAATAAAAATATCAGTTTCAAAATAATGTCGTTAATTAAATACATAAGTATACTTGCAGCTATTTGAGATTCAATTTTACTATGCATTACCTCGGTTCAAAATTCACATACAAGTTATCATATATGTCTTAGGATGATCTAATCCCATTTGAGAGATATGGTTTCCTTAACTCACCTCAAAAGAAGGTGTACACTCCCTTGACTTCAACAATCCTCAGTACGAGCTCCTTGATTCACAGCTCCTGAGCTTTTATACATAAAATATACAACTTTATACAAAAAAATATACAATGTATTTACTACTCAAACATATATATCATATTTATACATCATCACATAAGTGTATAAAACATAATATCACTATCTTTAAGGTATAAGATTCGACCATTAATCATTAATTTGAGTAAAATTCAAGTTTATTGTAAGTAAACATGAACGCCGCTTTCTAATATATATTATTACTAATCCTTAAATCCTAAGCCATGTTCACTTAGACATTTTATTAAACACCTAATGTGCATGACTTTCAAGTCATATTTTCAAGACTTTATCATGGTAATTCATGCTCCTATCTTGTTATATAACAAACACTTCCAACAACAACACATTTCACAACTCCATTCAATCCAATTCCCTTCATTTAAGCCATATTCATCATAATTATACAACTTATTACATTAATCCATTCCTTCTCCCACCATTTCGACCAAGCCTTATCCAATATACATCTTCATTTTTCACCATCAATTCACATTATACAAATACAATTAACACCATAGAATTCATTTAAATCATCAATTTCAAAAGATATTCAAAAATTCACAAACTTTTACCAAAAAGGGAACATTTCAGTTTTGACTTAAAGGGACTGCTCCATGACCCATTTCATTCATCTAACCCATGTTTCATGTATATTCAAGCGTGGAGAACAACATACCTTAACACCAAACTCAAAATCATAATGTAGAGAAAGATGAGATGTTGGCTCCCAAATTTTCGTATTGAATTAAGCATGATTTAATTGAATTATAAGGGTTGATGGATAAAATTTTGGACCTATTTGCTATGTAAATGATGGTAGAATTTATTTTATGGTTTGGTTGTATTAAAAATGGTAAGAATGTATAAGGGTATTTTGGTCATGGCACTTAAGATTATAAGGCCTAAGGCTTAAGTGAAAGGGGTAAAAATGGAAATTTGACAATTTAGTAGGATTAAAAGAAAGAGTTAGAGGAAAAGAAGGAAAAGAAGAAGAAGAGGAAAAGAAGAGCATCGTGAACGAGGAAGAAGAGAAGAAAAAAGGAGATTTTCGATCTTTGCGGTTTTGACAAGTTCGGGACATTTCCAGGTAAGTTTTGCTTGTCTTAATCTTGTTTCGGTGGGATTAAACCTAAAGATAGGTTGCATGTAGTAGAATCGGTGGTTTTAGGGTTTCAAGGTAAAAATGGTTAGATTTCCTTGGGTTGTTAGATTTGTGACTGATTTTGAGGTTTATTTGAGTTAGAAATGTAGTTTGAGACTTGATCTAAGATTTAGATGTGTTGCATTTGCATTTATAGAAGGATTGAAGTGAGAAAAACTGAAAAATTTGAGATTCGGGGTCGGTTCCCCGATCCGCACGTCGCGACGTGCTCATGAGCACGCCACGGCGTGTGAAGGAAGAGACACGCCGCGTGGATGCAAGCCGCGGCGTGCAAGAGATTATGTGCACGCCGCGACGCACATGAAGGTGCATGCCGCGACGAATGTCCATACGTGTGCACCGCGGCGCATGCGGATCGTTCGCCGCGGTGCCCAAGGGCCGTTCGCCGTGGCGAGCGTGGCCCTTGTCGCGGCGAACCCCCCTGTTTCTAACAGCGATGAATTTTGTTATTTTGGTTATATCTTGGGCTGTAGATATCCAAATGAAATGATTTTTGATTCGTTGGAAAATAGAGACAAAGTTCTACAAGTTTTATAAAGCACTGAAATTGAAGTCAGATTATAAGAATCTTAAAGTTTGGTCAGAAGTTGGGTATAGATTCTTGTTTTATTTGGGGTATAACCAAATTGAATGCTTTTGGAGTCAATAGAAATGTAAGACAATGAGGACTTTTATGGAAAAAGTGACCCGAATGTTTGGACTTTGGCAGAGTTTGGGTTTTTTTAGAATTTATCTTAGTAAATGTGTGGTTTTTGGGTCCCTAATTTGTATTCCTATTTGAATAGGAATTTTGCATTTGATTAAGGGAATCAAGGAAGGCAAGAAGATCAAGATGAGAGGTATCTTTTATGCATGTATCCGAGCAAGGATTTCAGGTGGGTTTCATGTTTATAATTTAGTAATGAGCCACTAAAGTTTTCTCCCAATTCAAGAATGATTTCAATTATTTCATAAATATCGTTCTGTTTCTATTGAATGATTTGAAAAATTTATGTATGTTTCAGCATATGAACTTTTCTGGTGAATTTCAAAATAAAGATGAGAATGCATTGAACATTTGATGTTATGCCTTAGAAAATTTATGGCATTTTGTATATTCGGAAAAGAAAGAAAAGAGCATAAAAAGCATGAAAACATTTGATGAAAGGATTTGAGCATGATTATGTGCTTTTGTCTCGGCGAGAGTGGAACCATTTCGTTCGTCACATGCACGTCGACAAGAGCCTTCTCCCGGCTGCCCGCTTGTGACATATGAGCTCCGAATGGACTCATTTTGTTCAGGGTGTAAACTTCGGTTTCTCCCTTTTGTTTCCATAGAACCCTCGAGCCGTTTGTTTGTGCATTGCATCTATAAATTGTCAAGTATGCGCATAAATTGAGCATATTGTATTGATGATTGAATGAACATGTTGTGTTCATGTGATTACATTTTCCACTATGAAATTACACTTTCCAACTACGAGTTTGAACTCAGAATTTCGGATTTGACTGGAAATTTGGGAGCAAAGCATTTTATGAACTTATTATGATTTTATTACAGCAAATGAACTTTTTCAACGATTTTGCTTGTTCTTCGTTATAAACCTGTTACCCACGAGCTATAAGCTCACCCCCCTTCATTCCCATCCACAGGTGATGAGAAGAAGATCGGGTGAAGGGAAGTGAAGGTTTCGATTTATATGTGTGTTTATTGTATTATCCTAAGTTAAATTGGTATTGGAAATCTTGGAATCGGTATACTTTGTATATTCGGAAATTGTATTGTGGCTTGGTATGCCATGAGACTTGTAAATTCTATTCTTTGATGTAAATGAATTATGTATGGCTGATAACTAGAGGAAGTATAAAATTGTGTGTATACGGACCAGATTGAGTGAGAATTTAGTTTACTTGAGGGAGTTATGATTATGATATGATTTTATCAATGTTTTTGGTTCAATGGTCGAACTCCGAGTTCAGGGCTCATCGTGTTTGGTAGTAGAGCAAGAAAAGATTTCAGTGAATCACGCTTCAGTAAAACGGTATTTTTGTACCGAGGTTGGGTTTCGAAAACGTGGCCCGGCATCTGCGGTATCAAACCAGGTTAGTAAGTGTTATGGTTTTGGTTTGAGTTGGATTTCAGAAACGGGGTCCAACATGAGACAAAACTTACCTAAACCTTTTTTTTCGTGATATCTTAAAATCCTTTGAGAATTTCTCAATTCTAATGATAGATTTGAGTTCCTTGGTCCCAAATTGGCTTAGAACACCTTGATTTAGGTTTGAGAATAAAAAAAAGGGTAGGATTTTAGTGATAACCGAAAATGGATTCTTTTCCTCCTCTCTTCTCCTTTCTTTTAATTAAAACAAAATGTTTCAAGTCTTTAGTGATGGGGTGCACAACCATACATGAAGAAGGGTTTAAAATATTGACTCTTCTTTGACCAAAATATAGTGAAATTGCCTTTTTGTTTTTAGGTTATGTGAATACCATTTTACCCTCCAAATTTTTCCTAAATTTGTAATTAAGCCCAAAATTTAGGAATCTCCAAAATTTTTATTTTTATTTTGGTTCCCGGACTTTTGAAAATAATAATTAATCCCTTAATTTTATAAAAGTACATATTGATCCTCCAGGAATTGATAAATTACATTTAAGTCCTTTGATTTTTAACAATTGGCAAACAAGCCCTTACGTACAACAACTTTTCTAATTAAGCTTTCTAAGTGTCCAATAAATCTATAAATAATGTCTAATCACCTCTAAGGTATTAGAACACATTTAACTCAACCACCATGGTCATATCTATCAAATGGACTCGGTTATATACACTTAGAGATTTATATGTCAGAAATCTCTAAGAGTTCACATACTGATGAACTCTAGGTTCATGTAAGGGCATATAACATTATAAATCACTGACATATATACCAAAAGGATTTAAATACATATTTGAACTCATATACAGCCATGTATATATCAATATACAGTAGTATCTCCAAGTATAGAATATTACAAAAGAGCTTAGAAAATCTGGCATTACATACTCAACTATCTCTGTATTGTTCATACTGCATCCAATTACTATCGACTGAATTATCCTAGTATGATTCATAAGTAGTGTAAAACATAGTAATTCCTTCACGAGATACCTTGGTAATCTCAAGTCTAAGGATCAATTATACAACTATCATTATGAGGAAATCCCCAGACATATAAGTAATATTTCATTAGAGATTCTCATAATCGAGTCATTTTAATGACTTATTCTCTAATGACCACCCACACATTAGTTTAATTATCTCCATATTTTAATTTATGAGATCAATTACTTTCTTCATAAGAAAGAAACATAATGCGTGCTAGTTTTTATCATTTTAACAATATCCTATCCTGATGAAACTGTAACTAGGAACATTTAGAAATAACACGTAAATAAAAATTTAATCTCACGATTATGATCTCATCATAATTTCAATTACACAATAATTATTTTAGAGATTTTACTTTTAGTATTAAAACATTAAATGTAATAAAATTAACACACAAAGATAAAGAAAGTTTTTCATTAATTAAATAATAATGTCATATATCAAATTGCATCCAACCGGTTGACTATAAAGGTATAAACTAATATATAGCTGCTAGTTTGTTCATGGAGACTAGTAAAGCTTCTACTCCATGGTATTCACGTGTTCTCCTTCATGCTTTCTCATTTAGGTATATCTTCGTTTCTTTCTTCAACAACTGAGTCAAAACTGATAGTCCCATCTTGAAGCCAAGACCGAAGAGACATCATATGAAACACAAGCAAAGAGAAAGAGAGGTTCTCTATTGGTTTGGTGGGTGGAGCGTGATTTGCATAGGATGCTGATCTCTCTAGATCTTTGGCTTGTGTGTTCGTTTGCGCAAGCATTCCTTTGTAACTATCCTTTGTTGACGATGTATAATTGACTGTTTGATTCCTTTTATTACAGGATATCATTTTTTCCAAATCCTATTTTAATGTCTTGAACTTGATGGAGGCTACATGCAATTAGTTTTATTTGGTATTTTGATGCTGATCTCTCCGGATAATCTAAGAGAGGCAAGAAACCAAAGGAGGGAAGTAAAAGGCAGCAAATCAGAGGAGAGACGTGAAAGACAAAAACTTAACCTGGTTAATAATTTAAAAATTATTTAATTGATTAGTTTATTATTTAAATTTTTTTTTTTGTGATTCAAGAGGAGTCTTAGAAGAGCCTTAATTACGAGAAGATATCTTTAAACCATTCACACTTAAATTAATCTCCACTTAAATTAAATAGGTCTTTTATAGGAGCAACTGATAAAACCAAAAATTGATAATTTTCACATCTGATAAAACCAAAAATTGAACCAAAAGAACAGTTCGGTTTGTGTTCAATCCAATCAAACCAGCCAATCGGTCCGGTTTTCATATCATTTATAATATACACCTAAAACCCATCGAGATTCCCGACTAGTCCGAAGCCCAAGATTATGTTCTCTCTCTGTATCTCTCTCCATGGCGCTTCTCGCTCTTACCTTGACCCCTTCTTCTTCGGTCTCTCTTGGTAACCTTAATCTTCCTTTAACTTCTCCCACCTTTTGCCCTTGTACTTCCAAACTCAAACGCTATCGCCGACCAAAGGTTTGTTGGTTCTTTTGTTTTTTAAATTTAATCAATTGACTATGTTTTGTAGTTGGTTAATGTTTTGATTACAGAGTAAAAGTAGAACATGTAGAGCAGAGTTCTCTGGAGACGTGCCGTTCGTGGCTGCGATCGGGGCCTGTGTTCTTAGTTCATTTCTTTTGCCCAAGGCTGCTGATGGTGGTAGTAAAAGTAGGGATAGTGATGATGAGGAATCGGGTATTAGCACCAAAGATACCAGGTTTACTGTGATGGGCATCATCAGTTTCATCCCTTATTTCAACTGGCTGGTCTGTTTAATCAATATTTCCTCCTTAGTGTTCATGAACGAACAAACGAAGTGGTTGGTTGATTGGTTATTTTAATTGATTGTCAGAGTTGGGTATTCGCTTGGCTTGATACCAAGGAACGCCGATATGCTATTTACTCACTTGTCTACTTGGCTCCATATCTCAGGTGCTTTTTTCCGTCGAAACAATCCTTTCTCTAGTTAATTGAAGAATGGATTGGATATTCTTATCTTTAATCCAAGTGTTTGACTGCAGATCAAACATGTCATTGTCCCCAGAGGACAGTTGGCTGCCTATTGCCAGCATTTTTATTGGCATTGTTCATGTCCAGGTTTCCTTTTCTATCCGCACTTATTTTCAATTGTTCTTCCAGTTATCATTATTTATATATATTCCTTTCAGCTGGAAGCCAGTATCAGTAATGGTGATCTTCAAGGCGTTCAATTATTCACTGAAGCTTCCAACTTTCTTTCTTCCGTAACGAAAAAGAGTGAATTCGAGATGGAGGAGGGTCATTTTGGAGAGGTATGAACATACAATGTTGTACCATTATCAGACTCTTTTCATTCTTGATTACCATATACAAATATATACATATTGATGATGGGTCTTCGATGTCTCAGGTGACAAAACAAGGTTACAAGAAACTGCCCCATGGTGAAGAAGAAGGAGGAGGAGAAGAAGAAGAAGAAGAAGAAGAAGAGGAGAAATCAAAGGATGAGAATCCAAAGTGGGCAGTCCCCTCGGAGCATCACCAACATTCAAAGGGTGACTGGGATGATGATGATATGAGAAATGTTAGATAATCAAACCTTTCCGTTTTATTTTTTAATTTTGTGCAACTCTATTGGCAAAAGTTTTGACATTTATAAGTTAATTTTTGAACTCTTGGAAAATGTTTAATTTAATTAAATCTGTGTTTACAAATATTATTATTTTCTGATTTGTTCTTCATACAGTCTTGTGCGCCAAAATGAGTCTTTGTTGATCAATGTTTGACATTCTGGTTGAATGTCTTTGTTGTTTCTACGTTTCTAAAATGTGTAGGATTGAGATTTTCTTCTTTTCTTAGGATATAATTTATTCAATTGATTAGAAGATTGCGAGTTTAAAATGGTATAAGGTAAGATTTGGAGAGGTCATTTAGCTATTTTGTGAAGTAATGGTTAATTTGGACGACAAAGATAGTGAGGTTTCCCACTTGATAATAATAGTAGGCATGAAATCAAATTAACGTCACAAGCAACTTGTGTATTTGGAGATTTAGTTCAATTTTACAAACGTGCTAAATCATAGTTTCAATCTACACCAAGAGTTTTAGTTCTTGACAAACTGGCTAGCACATAATGAGGACACATGATAATGTACATGGGTGTTTAGTACACACATTTGAAGAAATGAAAACTTCATTATCTTAATGTCAAACGAATTTCTATTTTTGTTCACAGGGATGATAAGATCCAAATGATACATTGAAATATTATATATCAAAGGGAAGTTCATTCTATTCTACACTTGACTTTGACCTTTTTAAAGGAAAAGGACTCAATAGCCTCATCTTAAAGCAAAAATCTAGGCTAATAGCAGCGAAAACAAAGATAAAAAAGTTCTGAGCTACATAAACCGCACCATCAAAAGCATGGAACAAGAAGCTTCCAGCGTTTAGCTCCAACGGCGGTCCTCGGGCCAAGGCACCAAGGCCTACATCAATTTCATACAACATATTATTCTGATATGTGGCTTAGCAAATGCACAATCAAACATTTGCATTCATACACATATTGATATACTTTTAAGTTACTCTTTTAGACCGACTGTGTACCTTTCACAAACCCAAATGCTGCACATGTCCCTGTTTTTAGCTGAAAGTTGTCTAAATCTCTTCTTACAGCATAGCGAAAGGTTACACCGAACAATGCACAGCTAATAAAAGTGGTTACTGAAGGAAGTATGAGCTGAGTACTGTTGGACACCTGAGTAGAAGAAATGGGAAGAGCTGCGATGGTGCCAACAATCGCTGATATGAGAGCTGCCTTTATGGACTCTAGTCTCTCTTCCTCACTTTCTGTAGCATCTCCATCTCCATCTCTATCTTCATTAAGACAGCGTTCTGCTTTTTCAACCATGGCTCTTGCTTCCAAGATCTCCCTCTGGCATTCTGCAATCTTAATAATCTAAGAGTTTTATTAGAAGGGCCATTTTAATAAAAGATTCACCTTCCCCAGACCCATTCTTCTATCAAAATCACGCAACACACATCTTATGCCACTAATCTTTTCCGTAACAAATATCTTATTCTTAAGGTAAATTTGCACCTAGTTGTGCCAAGACAAATGTAATATCAGAAATCGATATTTAGGTGCACAACTAGCTGATTTATTATGATTGGCAATCCCTAAGAAATACCAATACAAGAAGCAATGAAAACACAATTGATCAAACTCAATATGCCAAAAGAAAGGCTTGGATCAATAAACAAAACCCAGAAAAGTCTAATTACGTGAGGAACAGACCTCGGAAGCTCTACTTTCAAGCTGGTCAATATAATTCTTCAATTCCTTAGCCTCAAGTTCCTGTCTTTCAATCTCTGCGAGGTCTCTTTTTGCCATCTCTACTCTATGGGAAGCCTTCTCCAACCCATCAAGCAGTACCCTATTCTCATCTTTGCTCAATAGTTCATCCACTTGCTCGCCAACTATACCCGAAAGTGCGTCCTTTAAACTCTCACCCCTTCCTTCCTCTTGTGGGCTATTGCCGCTGCATTTCGTACGCAGAAGAACTCGTTTGGAGACTGAAAAGTCCCCGCCATGGAAATGTACTCTCGGGTAGGGCAGTGAAAAAGTTACTTCTATGGAAGTGGAGTTGAGGATTGAATGAAACAATGAAGTCGAAGTGGTTGCTACGGCCATGGAGTTTTGAGTGGTGAGTCGTCAGTTGTGATATTTTGGGTTGTGCTTTGAAGACCGATATCTGTTCAGTTTGTGGGGTTTTAGTAAAAAGAAAAATCAAAGATTAAAAGAAAGGAAAAAGAAAAAGACTTTAAATAGAAGTATTCAAAAAGAATTTTCATATTAATAATTTAACTCTAACTTGGTGTAATTATTAATAAGTTAACTCTAGGCAAGTCTCCCATTGTTGTTCATAGAACTAGAATTGCTGCAAGTCCAAGAGGAAGCCTTCGTTCACATAGTTCAAGCTTTTTTGTTGTATGATTGACCATGTTCAATAAAGATCCCAAGAGTAATGGTTAATTGAAACATCATATGAGGTTTTCCTCATAGATTAGTTGATGCCACCTGTAATAAGTATATTGGAACAAGCTTGACAAATTAAAATACCAAGGTGAACAAGAACAAGTCATATTGAGGCTACAACTTTGAGTAGTCCCAATCAAGTTGAATCTTGTTGGGATGCATGGTATAGGCATGCCCAACAGAACAGATTCTGGCGTGAACACTGAGCTGATTGTAATTGAAGTGATGACGCATACCTCCTAGTTAAAACTGGATCACTAAATCATCATCCTACTAATACTTGCTTTCATCCGCATATAAATCCAATACCAGCTCTCAGTATATTGATTCTTGGTATAAAAAATCTCTTACCACCTATTAAATTTAATGGTCTCCTACATTCGATCCTCTTAACTACTCCCCACTCAAGTAGTATAATGGCCCAGACTTCTTTATTTTCAGCAGCTTTTCAACTTAAACTCAATCATTAGTGCATGCTCTAAATGCTGCATATAGGCAATGTAATTGTTAGTTTATGTCTTACAGGCAATCGGTTTATTGTAGTTTAATGACAAAATAATTTAAAAGCATTATTTATTTTGTAAATAATTAGATGTATATGATAAAATTTATGGGATAAATATACACTGGATTTATGTATTATTCCTAAATTGTTTCTATTTATTATTCTATTATAACTAGACATTAATAGAATATAAAACGACTAGCACAATTTATGAATTTCCTTATGGAGGAAGTAGTCAATCTCATAGACTAAAGTATAGAGACACTTAAATAAATGTGTGAGTGCTTATTAGTGAGCAAGTTCATTGAATTGACCCAATATGAGAAATTTATTTAGAACATTACTTGTATGCGATGATTGTATAGGTGATCATTTAACTTGAGCTCTCTAAAGTTATCTTATGTAGAGAGTGCTATATTTTAATACTATTTGTGACCTTTTTTCATTGTAATGATTATATAAGTGATCTTTTGACTTGAGATCTCCAAAGTTATCTTATATAGGGAGTGTTATATTTTGATATTACTTATGATCTTTTCTAATCATAGGTAGTTCTGCCAATAGTCAATGGATTTAGCATATACTATATGGAGGCAGTTGACTAATCAAGATAAGATTCATCTCCTTGAAGTAATTAGGGAGAATGTTATATTGTTCTTAATTAGTATTGATTTGAAAAATTCTTGGCCAATTTTGAATGATGTTTTGTAACTAGTTTATAGATGTCGTTAATTGAACCAACAAATAATGATGGAGAACTAAGATGATGAGACTCGAAATAAAGTAGACATTAATTTCATACTTTAAGTCTAATTGAAACATTGTATGATGAAATGAGTAAGTTATATAAAAAAAAATAGTGCACAGAAAGGTTTGTCAAAACTACTTTAACATTACTAAATATTTAGGTAGTCATGATAAGTATTGATTCAGGAAATACTTAGACAAGGTGGAATGACACTTTAAAAATAGTTTGCAAATGTCATTAATTGAATCAATTACTATTGGTAGAGAACTAATATGATTGAAATCAAATAGTAGTCATTAATTTCATGTTCTATGTTTAATTAAACATTGTTTGATGAAAGAATTGAGTCATACAAAAAATATGCACCAAAAGGTGGGTCAAAACTTCTTTGACATTCTTAACTATTTTGGTGGTCAATATATGGATATAAATTGTTTAATTATATAATTAAAGATAAATTAAAGGAATTTAATTTATCTAATCCTAAATATGATTTAGGTTATAATATTTATCCATCACCAATGTATTTAGGAATCTAATGAGTTACACACAAACAACCAGTTAAAAAGAAAAGATATTTTAATTAAGTTGGTCTTGATTGTAAAGTTTGACAAAACTTTATAATTAAATATAAGATATTTAATAAATAAGGATTAATATGAGATATAGGATCATATCTAGTCAAAACTGGAATTTAATTTAATTTAATTTAATTTAATCATAATTTAATAATAATACTAATAATAATAATAAAAATAAAATTACTAAAATGCCCAAAACCTATCATAAATAGACTTAAGTTCTAAGAGGGCTAAAACTTCTTGCCTAATCCTCACAACAATAGTTGTGGATTTCTCTCATCATGTTCTGTGTCTAGCATTATAGGCTAGATTCTTGTACAACCATAGTGGTTGAGATGAGTCAGTTTTAAAAATTGTTTGAGGGAAATGATAAGAAAAATGACCAATCTTTAGAAGAAAGTGTGAATTAGGATTGAAGTTTTATTAAATTTTATATGTTAATTATTTAATAAAATTTAAGTGATCTTAGCTTAAGGAAATCAAACAAAAACAATTTCATGTTTATTTGGCCATGTGTGGGATCAGATCCTATCCTAATTTCTCAAAACACTACACCTTCATTTATAGTTATGATATATTCTGAGGATTTTTTAGGAGTATGTTTGCTTGTTACAACTTTATCCATCCATGCTAGGTTTTAACTAACTTTCATTGCTACTTTCACGTTAGGCTATACTTTACATGGTCCTAATATTTTTATATGGTAAATGGTTATAACCAATTATTAAGTGTTAGTTGATATTTAAGGCCACCTATATCAATTAATAAAATTGAGGAATGTTAAAATTTGTAAGAGTAAATATGTCAATTATGATATAAAGAAAGAAGTTATTCCTTTAAATGAGGATATAGCGACTAAGTCAAAAGAATACCATGCCCTAATACAAACTATACCAACCTTAAATACATTCAATACCATAGTTATAAACAAAAGTTACTAGGACACATTTAAAATAAGTAACAACTTTAGTGTAAAATAATTGTACTATCACTGAGTAGACATAATACCAACCATAAGTGTGATAGACATGAATTGATATACATCCTTCTAAAAAATTGTGTCTTTTAAAGAATTTACCTAATAAGGTTAAATACATTAGTATGGTTCAACCTTGCAACAAACTATATCTATTAAAATTTTTGGTGAACATGGATAAATACACAATTATATGGTGAACATGTTCTTGTTAGAAGTTTTAATGAAGAATTGTGAAGTGCTCAGATTGGTACATGACCAAACATAAAGTTGTTCTTGTTAAAGGTTTTGTTTAACATAATTAGTGCACAATTATATGTTCAATCATATTTTTATTTTGAAATTGAATAGGAAATGTAAAGTACACATATCGGTATACAATTATGCATGAAAATGTGTCTGCTTTATAAACACAATTAAGTACAAAAATTTATGGTCAGTATGCTCTACTTTAAATTTTACTAGACACTTTTGTATGGGGCATGTTCTGATGTGTAACATACCACACCCATAGGGCATATACCGACATTCTAGAGAATATCCGAGCACATATCCCATGGAAGCGGCACGTTAGAGCAGTCACATCAACTTATCATGGCATCATATAGAACATAACCGTTTCAAAGAACTAGGTTTCCGTATTTCATTCATTGTCATAAGCTTACATTGTCATTACATTCTATAACCAATGTATCTACATTACCAAAAATCTGAGATTCTTTGCATTTGATTCACAAACATAAATATTCATTACACTCAAAATTCATGTTTACAATGTATATAACATGTGAAAGTTCACAACTTTATACAATATGTATAACATAAAATTGGGTCCTAGACCAAAATAATCTGACTAGATGCTTCAAAATCTGCTAACCAAACCTTTGAGCCATTCTTGGTTCCAAAACAGACAATACTAGGTTGCTAATAGATTGCCTTAAAAGTTAAGTTACCCCAATACCTAAAAATCAATGTTGCAATTTTGATGAGTTTGCAAACTCAGTGATTGAACCATCAATGATGTGCTCACTCATGTCAAAACAAAAATATTACAAGTATAGAACCAATTTCATGAATATATCACATTATTCAAAATCAATTCTCATTTATCACATCACTCATCTTAAGCATTCATATTGTCGACAAATACACAAGTATTTCATATTGCTATTCAACATAAATCAATGGTTCTTTCCAATCATTTTCAGAATATATGTAAAGATATGTATATGTAATTGCACACGAGACTCTACTTCTATTTTTTATTTTTTTTTGTGACTGGGCGTCTATTTAACTATCCCATATCCATTGCAAATATTTGGTTCATTTTAAATATTGTTCCATATCTATTGTGGATACCCGACTTATTAGTCATTGAGCCTGTGGCTTTGTGCACACATTTCTAAGCTTAAAGATTTGGTCACGTTGGCTACTCTGATCACAACTCCTTTATGTGAACATGCATATTCATGTAATGAAGTAAAACATTTTAACATAATATATCAATATATCATCAATCACTTTCAGTCAAGAAACACATTCAATTACCATAATTCATCGGATCTATATACGACATTCAACATATAGTTGAGAATTCATTTTCCTTTTTCACATTCAAATCACAAACACTCCTAATACAATCCCAAATATCAAACTCCTCAAACAATCAATTGTCCAGAATCATCAATATCACAATCATATCCAAATCATTTCAATATGTATAGATATAATGATTAAGCAAAAATAATTCAAACAAAAGCACATATCAACTCTAATGATAGATTTGAGTTCCTTGACCCCAAATTAGCTTAGAACACCTTGATTGAGGTTGAAGAATCAAAAATTTGGTGGAAAATAGGTGATGGTAGAAAGTTGCTTCTTTCTCTCCTCTCTCCTCCTTTATTCTCCCTTCTTTTAATTGAATTTTGACTCTTCTTTGACCAAAATATGCTGAAATTACCGTTTTTCCCTTAGGTTATGTGATTACCATTTTACCCTCCAAACTTTTCCTAAATTTGCAATTAAGCCCAAAATTTGGGAATCACCAAAACTTTTATTTTTATTTTGGTCCTTGAACTTTTGAAAATGATAATTAAGCCCCTTAACTTTATAAAATTATATATTGGTCCTCCAAAAATTGAAAAATTATGTTTAAGTCCTTTAACTTTTGACAATTTGCAAATAAACCCTTATGTACATCAACTTTTCCAATTAAGCTTTCTAAATGTCCAATAAGTCTATAAATCATGTCTAATCACCTCTAAGGCATTAGAACACATTTAATTTAATGACCATGGTTACATCCATCCAATGGACTCGATTTTTTACACTTAAAACCTTATTTGTCGAAAATCTCTAAGATTTCATATACTGATAAACTCTAAGTTCATATAAGGGCATATAACATTATAAATCATTGGCATACGTACCAAAAGGATTCAAATTCATATTTGAACTTATATACAACCATGTATATATCAATATATAGATGTATCTCAAAATACAAAACAATCACCAAAGGACTCAGAAAATCTGGCGTTACACTTATAACATTGAATTGCTAAATATAAGGTGGGTTTTTATCATGCTTCATCATCATTAAATGGTTTAATAATGTCCTCATTAAATGATTTAAGGGTTTTCATTTAATGTTGGCATGTATAAAAACATAACCTTTTTACACTCTTTTGATTAAAGAAGGAAGTAGTACATTTGTTGCACTCTCTCCCTTCTTTTATCATATAACCGAAAATGAGAATGTCTCATTTATTGCTTTGTCTTTCATTTTTATTAGAAGAAAGAAGTGGTACATTGGTTGGTTTTCACGACTCTCCTCCCCTTTTTTTCATGAGCTAGTCGAAATTAGAAATGAGAGTGCCTCATTTTGGTTCTTTCAACTAGTTGATCATAAAGGAAAAAACCTCTACAATATTTCTTCTCCTTTCCCATCAAAGGATCTTGTTAACTAAGTTGTCCAAGGAGAACATATAACATCCCATTACCTGTGGGAGGTTAGAATAGTAAATATGAGTGATTATTGATAGCTTAGAAAATGCATTTCATGTTCATGCATAATATGACATGCACATACATGTGAATAATGAAATTTTGCACATGAAAATAACTGTACATGCATTCATTGACATTCCGGGTATATTGAGAATTGTAATTTTTATGTGTTGGAAATTGATTTGGAGATTGTATTTATGGATTTAGAATTTTTGAAATTTTTTGAGAAAATTTTGGAAATTTGTTGGGTATTTTTGGACTAGGACAAATTGTCAAGTGGCAAGACAAATGATAAATGGTAGTAGAATTTACTGTCAAATGGCAATGGAAATTTTGATAAATGAATTTAGGATTTATTGACAAGTGTCATTGAAAATTGGGAGAAAATTATAATAGAAATTGGATTTAGGTTATAAGAAACAAACAATGTCTTAAGTCCACTAAAACATTAAAATACCCCCTTTTTATTTGCTCCCTCACGATGCTTCTCTCTTAAAAGCCATTGGAGTTTTGTTTTTGGTTTTCTTCTTCTCTCATTTGTAGCACCTCTTCTCTTCTTCTTCTTGATTATTATTCTTCAAATCTCGACCCACTTTTAACCTCTTATCTCCCATTTGCTACTCCTTCACATTGCCCTCTCTTTCATTCCCACCAAAAATCCTAATCTTCCAACCTTAAAGATGGTTATGATCGTGGGTTGTGTTGAAGTTAGGTATTTTTGATTTTCTTGAAGAGTTTGAAGATTTGGTAGCTAAATCAAGTAAGTTATGTTTTATTTTTTTTATTTTTTTTAGGCAATGATAAATGGAGCACTTATGATGATAGAAGAGGTTAATGCATGAAATGGTGCTTTGTGTATGAATGTGTTGTGGATGATGAAGAGTTGTGATTTTTTAATACATATATGCTTGTTAATTAATGAGTTATAGAGATGTTTTGTTTTATATAAACACTAAATAATGGGATAGGAGTTGTTTATGGATGACTGATGTTCTATATGAGGAGTAAGAAATTATGAGTTATGCTACACATGCTTGTTAGATGGATTGGTTGTGAAAAGGATGTTTAATAAGAATTGGGGCATTAATGAATAGGTACATGAACATATCTTGTTTTTGGGTTAATAATCAAATTTAGGTCATGCTTTGTTGGTGAATGATATTGAAATGAAATGGAGTTAAAAATGGGGAGTGAATAAAGTAGAAAATTGTTTTTTTTTTGTATAAGATATGATAGGTGTAAAATCTGGAAAATTTGATGATGGTTGGATAGAAAATGTCCATTGAGTATGCCTTAGTATTTTGGCCATAACTTTTTCTCTAGTTATCCAAATGAGATGATTCTTAATTTTGATTAACCTAGAGACGTATAGCTACATTTTCATGAGAATTCGAATTCAAATTATGTCTATAAGAGTCTCAACATGTGACCTAAATTTGAAATAAACTGAGTTTGCATCTGTGAAAGTTCACCACGGCAAACTCCTTGCTTCGCTGCGGTGAACTTGAAGGATTTAGTGAGGATTTCTTTCGCGTAAAGTTCACCATGGACAACTCTAGGTTTCTCTATGTCGAACATATGAAAATTTCACTAGAATTCCTCTCTAGAGGAGTTCGTCACGACGAATTTATCTGGCTTCGCTGCGGTGAACTTTTCTCTGCACTGAACATGGTTCAATATTTTATGAATATATTTTTCTATAGTTATCCAAATGTACTGATTCTTGATTTGGAGTAAACTAGAGACATAAGGATGCAAATATCTGAAGAAATAAAATTCTGAATCGGATTCTATGAATTTCAATTTCTAGGTGGAATTTGAGTATAGGGTACTATCTCAGAATAAAAGCAGTCTGAAAATATTTGGAGTATAAATTTCACATTACTAAACCAAATTGAGTGATTTTGGTGTCAATAGAAACATAAGACAAAGAGGAACACTTTTCTAGAATAGAGTATGACAAACATCATTTTCACCTTCTGATTGAATGTGAACAGTAGACCCGAAAGTGTGTCTTGGAAAAAATCTGAAGTGATTCAATGAGAAATGAATGTGAATTTAATGGTTTTAAGTGAGGCATAAATCTAAGTATAAATTATACTTAGATGAGTTTTGATATGAGAATGATTTTGTGATGAAATTGATGGTAAGATACCCAGAATTATCATGAACAAGCATTGTACATAATTCATTTCATTCTTGTGCATTGTTAAACACTTATAATTGTACACATTGTGATGGATGTGTATGATGTTTGTTATATAGGAGCAACTAGAACGTCAACCTCTAGACGTTGCTAAAAATTCTAGGAATTACCTTCGGGAGCGACCTGTGAGTAACCTAAACGATCTCACTTAATTACTTGTTCGTTTAATTTCTATTTTGAAATGATTGAATGAATGTAGCTTGATTGTTGATTTCAGACAGGAGGTCCGATGACTGTGAAATATTGAATGTATATTAAAGTGCTGCTTAAATGTTAATGTGAAGAACTAAATGTGTTATGGTCTGGTTGACTGAAAATGTGAGATGCATTCTATACATGAATGCATGATCAAATAATGACAGTTGTGACTAGAGTAGCCACTGATTAGAGCTTAAAGCTCAACGTGTGCAAAGAGCCTCGAGCTCAAATGGTGATTAAGAGCCTAAGGCTTACTATGTATAATGAGCCTTGTATCCTCATCGGATAAGGGACAGTTAGTAATGAGCCCAGTATCCAAAATAGATATGAGACAGTTCAAACACACGGTCACAATAATATAACAATTAGAAAAGTGTCTCATAAGCATTTCGTATGCATTTTGATAAGTATGTTTGATTGATTGAAATGCAAAAATTTGCCTATGCTTAAGTGAAAATGTGATACTAATGTAAAGTGCAATTTTGTGAAATATTTGTTATCTGAAATGATGTGTTGCATAAATTGAGTGAACCATCAATGATGGTTACCTCACTGAGTTCGCAAAACTCACCAAAATTGCAATGTTGTCTTTTCAAGATCGAGAGATGACTCCAACTACTGAGAGGCTCTACCAGCCATGTAGATTGTGATTTTTCAAGAGAAGTCATGGCTCAAAGGTCGGTCAACTAGGATTTTTGGACAGATTAGATAGACTTTGTATATTTTCCTCTTTCAAGTAATACTTTTGTACTAGGTTTTGATGACGTACATGTAGCAAATGTTTAAAGATACAATGTAGACTTTCAGTTTTGTGAAGTGAAAGCAGGAAAAAGTTGGTTTCAAAATATTATGATTTTCTTATGATGAAGCTTTTTATTTTCATTGGTGTGGTGAGTTCGCCGTGGTGAAAATACAATTGCAGGTTCGCCGCGATGAAAGTTAAATCGTTTGTCGCGATGATTTCTTGCATATGTTCACTGCGGTGAAATCACAGTTCGCCACGGCGATGCCCACCTTTGCTTCCAAAGGATTTTCTTTTAAATTGTTAACTTCTAAGCCTCCCTCCACGCTCAAGCTTCATGATCCCACGTTCGATGTTGGGCTTCAAAAATAGGTTCCAACATCTTGAATTTCTTTACTAAATTCAAATGATCACAAAAATACTTTGCTAAAGTTGATAAGTAATGCAATCGCAAGTAATATTATCTACTCGTCTAATAATAAGAAAATTAAAAGATAAGGGTTAGAGAATAAACGCTATGATTTTATATTGGTTCACCCCAAACCTTGGGCTGCGTCCAGTCCTCAGAGTTTGTTTGATATTTCACTATACTCTTCAACTTTACAAGTATTCTTTCTACAACTGCAGAGCCTCTTAAGGTCTCTCTTCTTACCCTTTCCAAGCTCTAGCCTTTCTTTCTCTCTCTAGGAAAAATATTTTTGAGCTTCACGTTACAAATGTATTCGCTCACTTCTTGCGCACTTGGAATACAGAATTTTGCTAATGTAAAAACGTTAAACTTTATCTTAGTCTTTGACTCAAACTAGTGTTTATAGCCTAAGTCTCCAACTGTCTTCTTGAGAAACTGCTTCTTAAATCTTCTAGAAACGGTTATTAGTTAAGTCCTGTAACTAACTCCAACTAACTAACTGACTGATGTTCTAGAATATCTTCCTTTGGTATCGTCTCGAATAATACTTCTTCTGTTACTACGTTTCGTCTGTTATTTCACTTTTTCTGTTGTTTCACTTCGTCTGTTATTTCACTTCGTCTATTATTTCGCTTTTTTTGGTGTTGCGCTTCTTTTGTAGTTGCGTTTCGTCTATTGTTGCGCTTTGACTATTGTTGCACTTCGTCTATAGTTGCGTTTTATTTGTAGTTGCGCTTCATCTATAGTTACGGTTCATCTGGTGTTGCGTTTTGTATGTTGTCACGCTTTGTCTTTTATTGACATATCGTCTGTTGTAGATATATCGTTTGGCATTGACCGTGCATCTTCTGAATTGACTAAATGTTACTTACATTTTTCTGCACACTTAACAAACTTATCAAAATAATTCACACATTTCTAAGATTATTATTATTTGATTTTCATCAAAATTAATAGAAATGAAGTCCTCTTGACTTAACAATCTTCCCTTTTTTGATGATAACAAATAATTATAATTTTAGAAGATAAACTGATATTCATAGACGAACGAATAGTATTCAGAAGAATAATAAAGGAAAAACATAAGAAATGCATATAAGATATATACAATGCTTTCTATCTTCTCTTCTCGTTCTCCTCTTTTTCTCCCCTATTTGTTATTAATAAAAAAGATAGCTCATTGTGGACGCTTCAGAATTTCAGAAAACATACGTTACATGTCAGTGTAGAGCTTCTCGAGGTCTTGTCCAATAGTAACCCGTAGTAGTGCTACTTCCTCATGAAGATCACCCACTGAGTCAGCTAGTTCATCAACCTTAGTATGAATTTCCTCAATTTTTTTTGCTAAAGCTTCCTGAACTTCCTTCTGTCTATGACTTGCTTCCGTCCAATTTATGAAATGCTTTAAGAACTCCGGATTAATAGTAGGATCTTGTTGTATTTCACTAAGTGGATGAAGGTTTTCAACAACAGATGGATCTGAAGGTAAAATGTCTAACTCTATAATTTTGATCGAGGGTAGATTGAACATTTTTTTTCCTTTTGAGAGATCAAAATCATCAGGTCTAGGTAGTTTTGGAATTGATTGCCCAAGAAGGTGTAAGACGTCTTTGACTGAAGGTATGAAACCTAAAGGTCTGAAATGCATAATCAAATGCACAAAGGTTTCTAAGTTGAAGTTGATACCTTCAACTGTGATATTTCTGTAGTTTCCTTCTTTCACTTTGTCAACTACCTTGAAGTTTGCATCTGTAGTTGAAACTCCAAATTGACTTCCTGATGCTTTTTTTAATATGATGTGAAATATAGATACCTCCAGGTTGCGCTGCATTACATGCATTATCTATGTTCTTCACATCTATTTGAATCTGATCTTCTATAAGATCATCTTTATTTCCCTCAAGAAACATCTTTTTTTTTTTTCCCTTTTTCTTTGTTTCTCACAAGAACATCTTTGTTGTATTTCTGACGCAATTTTTATGGATGTTCTGCTTGTAATCGAAATAAATTGTATACCGATCCTTTGAAATCTTCATTGGATATGGTTCTGCCTTCTTATCTCGCAGAATACCATATAGTCTTCGTTTTTCATGACTAAGAAGATGTATTGTACCTTGACTGACTTTTTCTTCTATAATCTTCATTTTCAAATCCTTTTTGTTGATTGGTTGAGAAGAATTGTAAGGTTCTAATTGGTGTTCAACTGTCTTCTCCTTCTTTTGAACATCAGATGAAGAAACTTTTTTCTGACTAGGCTTCACCTTCTTTTGTTCTTCTTCCAGTTTAGAAGAAAGTCATTGTTAAGGCTTCTTCCCCTCAAATACTAACTTCCTTTTAATCTCTATCTCTCCAGATGATTTTTCTGATTGGCTTTGCAAAATAAAGACAATTGATCTAGTAGGCTGCTATCTTTTCTCTTACTTTTCAAAATCTTCATCAAGAATCAGAGATTTCTGCTTATTATGTTCTTGTTGTCGTAAGGTCAATGGTCTTAGTGACCTTCTTCATTGTTTGGATTTTTTTGATTGCAGCGTCTCTGCCTTTCTCTTCAATGGAACTTGTTGTGATGATTGTTAAACCCCACTTTCTTCTTTCTGTAGAATCGTCTTAGCTTTTATTGGAACATCAGATGATTTCTCAGTCTTTCTTTTATGGATATTCTTCTTGTCAATTGAGGTTTTGTTTTTCTTGCAGACGTACCATGTTCACTTCTTCCTCGTCTTACTATAAGCTCCTCCTCAGACCTTGCTTTTGGTGTAGAACCTATATTCGCTTTATCTCCAAACTTTATCGGCATTTTGTGAATAGTAGTGACATTAATAATACTCTCCACATCTATCTTTTCCGAGTTACCTCTGTCGAGAAAGATTCTAGATTCTCTAAAAATCCTTTTCATCCATATAGTAAAGAGCTAGAATCTCCCTTGACTTCATCATGTACTTCAAAATCTAGTACGGAAGATTAATGGGTTGGTGATTCAGTAGGTAAAACAAACAGTGTTCTTTGTTCATTGTCACAACGTCCTAAAAGTCTAATTTTGGTAGAGCACAGTAAAGTAGTGAATGTAGAACCCTAACCTTCGGAACAAGGGTTGAAGCCTTCTTAACTTCTGGATCACTGCTTCCATAGAGTTTTCAATTAATGTGCATTCTATCTACACAACCTTGAGCAATCCATTTTGTATTGTTAAATAACTTTACTCCAATACTAGGATACTCACTGACCCTCTCGATAGTATCTTGTGTCACAATAACCGACAATCCCTCTACCATTGATACTAAGGTGTCATCTACCACCTTTGCATTCTTTCAAAACTCATATATCTCATTCCGATAGACCTTTTAACAAACCTTGAAGGAGTTTTTCCAGTCAACTGCTTCAATCTCTGGTTCAATGTCCATCTGATTTTTCTTCAATGAGATGAAATCAACGTGTCTCCTATATATAAGAGATTGCTCCATTTGTGATCTATAATAAATAAAAACTAAACACAAAAATGTATTTTACTCAAAGTAGCGATGTTAGTATCTAAAAGTAAGAATATGAGATGAAAAGAACTTGAAGCTTAGAACAGAGTATTGAATTGTCTTGGTTGAGACCACTAAACAATTTGGTTTCAAAGTATATCAAGAAAATTCTAGAGTATAAGATATTTTAGAATCTTGAGAAGATTTCCTTCTTATACCTACTCTTGAAAATTTATAGTTCATAACTTATTGTTACTATTTACTTGAAAACTTATGACTTTTTATCTTCTTCTTGTATCTGGGTCATGATGTGTCAGACAAATGGTCATTCATCATTACCATATTCAAGTTTCATCTGATTTCCTTGAATCTATCTTCACACAAAGGTTTAGTGAAGATATCCACCCATTGTTGGTTCGTCTCAACAAATTGTAGATTGATGATTCCTCTCTGCACATAGTCTCATATAAAGTGATGTCTAACTTCAATATGCTTTGCCCTCAAGTGTTGTATTGGATTCTTTGATAGATTGATAACACTTGTGTTGTCACAGAAGATTGGAATTTGATCTTCTTGTATTGAATAATCTTCTAACTGATACTTAATCCATAATGTCTGTGAACAACAACTTGCATCTGACATGTATTCAACTTCTGTAGTAGAGAGCAATTAAACTTCGCCTCTTGCTTGACCAAGAAATTAGATTATGACCAAGAAAGTGACAACCTCCACTTGTATGCTCTCTATCAATTCTATCTCCAACATGATCAGAATCACAATAGCTAATTAACTTGAAATCTTTACCTTTCTCATACATTAAACAAAGATCAGTAGAACCTGCCAAGTATCTTAATATTCTTTTAGTAACAACATAATGAGATTCTCTAGGATTTGTTTGAAATCTTGCACATAAACAAACACTAAACAATATATCAGGTCTGCTTACAATTAGGTAAAGTAAAGAACTAATAATTCTTCTAAAAAAGGTTTGATCAACCTTTTTACCTACTTCATCCTTAGATAAAAGGATTGAAGGATGCATAGGAGTTGACATAGGTTTGACCTTCTCTATTTTATATTTGACTAACAGTTTTTTGATATATTTTTGTTGATGAATAAAAATCTTTTCTTCGGTTTTCTTGATTTGTAAACCAAGAAAGAATTTCAATTCACCCATCATACTCATTTCAAATTCACTTTTCATAAGATTTTCAAAATTGGAATATAGATTCTTAGAAGTTACACCAAAAATAATATCATCTACATATATATGTACTATAATGAAATCATTTTTGATACATTTTTTAAACAAAGTCTTATCTACTTGTCCTCCATTAAAGTTATTTCTAATAAAAAATGAACTTAGATGATCATACCAAGCACGAGGTGCTTGTTTTAATATATACAAAGCTTTATGAAGTCTATAGACATAATATGGTTTATCAGTATCTTCAAAACCAGAAGGTTGCTTTATATAAACTTCTTCATCTATAAAACCATTCAAAAAGGCACTTTTCACATCTATTTGAAACAGTTTTATATCATGACAAATAGCATATGCAAACAAAATCCTAATAGCGTCTATTCTAGCTGCAGGAGCATAGGTTTCATTATAGTCTATTCCTTCTTGTTAATTATAGCCTTGAGCTACTAATCTAGCTTTGTTACGGTTTACTCTTCCTGATTCATCTAGTTTATTTTTGAATACCCATCTGGTTCCTATGACAGACTTATTGGGTGGCCTAAGAACTAATGACCAAGTTTTGTTCCTTGTAAATTGATTTAACTCCTCTTGTATGGCTAAAATCCAAGCTTCATCTTGAAGAACTTCATCAATTTTCTTAGGTTTTAATTCAGAAACAAAAGCTACATTTTCCTCTCTTCTAAATTTAAACCTAGTTCTCACTCCTTCTGAAGTTTCACCTATAATTAGGTTTTTTGGGTGAGAGGACTTATACTTCCAGTCTTCTCTAAGACTAAAGGTTTTAGGCATATCTTTTACCTTATCAGGTGGATCAACTAGTGGTGACATGTCTAGTTTATCAACAAAGGGAGCAAATAGAGTTTCATCATCAGAATCGTCTCTTCTATCTGGATGAGAATTGTAACATCCCGTTACCCATGTGAGGGATAAAATTGTGAATTACGAGAATTTTTGAGAAATTAGGAAAATGCACATCATGCATTTATATGTTGTTTTTCATGTAATGCGGTGACTATGGTCTGTTTTCCACGGTACATGCATGGATATTTGAGTGTTCATAGAAATGAATGGGATAAGTCTGATGATGCTCGAGTGTTTGATAACAAATTTGTGCATTCATTTTGTTAGAAGTGAAAAATCTGGAAAAAGAAATCGGAGAAGACGAGTTTCAGAACCAGACGTCGCGACGTGTTCTTTTGTACGTCGCGATGTGTAGCTTATTTTGTTTATTTATCTCGGCATCCATTTTTATCCTCGCCGCGACTCATCCCTCTTTGTACATCGTGACGTATGAGACCCCCCCTTGAGCTCGTCGCGGCGAACGTTGCAAAAATCCTGAGAAAACTGATTTTTTGGGCTGTACGTCGTGACTTCATCTTTTCTCCACGTCGGGGCGAGCACCCCTCCTTCGACTACTCGAACATGCTTTTGTATTTTGACCATAACTTTCTTTATACTGATCCAAATTGGGTGATTTTTGATTTTCTGTAAACTAGAGACATAGCGATACAACGTTTATGAAGAAATAAAGTTTTAATTCTGTCTTTAGGAGTTTCAATTTGTAGTTGGAAGTTGAGGTATGAATTCTGCTGGAACTTATGAACCATCTAGAATATTTTGAGGATATCTCTTGGTATACTGATCCAAATTAAACGATTGGTGTCTTTAGAAAGATAAGAAATGGTAGAACAACATTACAGAAGGAAGTTTGGTCTAATTTGGTCATTTACCTCATCAGATTTAGTATGGAAAGTTGACCCATATGTGTATTAGAGGGAAAATCTGAAGTGTTCATTGAAGTTATGAAATTGTTGGCATTGTTTGGTCCAATTCAATTGTAATTATACATGGTATTAATGAGGGAATTGATATCTGAATGATTTCGATAAGGATCACGTCATTATACCCCAGAATTGTCATTGAACATGCATTGTGCATACATTCTATACATTGATATTTTTATAAAAGAACATTTGTGCAATTGTGCAAAGTGTGATATTTGTGAATGTGTTTTACCTATTTTAGAGGAGCATATCGGACACCAATCGAACATTGTTGGACCATCCAGGCAATAGCTTATTCGAGCGTACTGTGAGTCAACCTAGATGATTTCCTAGGATTGATTGATTTGAATTGTTTACAACTTCCCATATTATTAAATTGCTTGTGATTTGTCTATGAATTCCGGACTTTAATTGTCCGAGGAGATCAATATTCGGGAATGTATTGGAAGTGCTTTGATTGTGGTTTTGTGTGCTCTGAAATTTTGAATATTATGTGAATTCTCAACGAAAGTTGAATGCCGGACTTAGGTTCGATGATTATGAGTTTTGTATGAGCACCATATGTGATTGCTATGTAAGCCATATTCAGTTTTGATGCATTGGAAGTGTTCTGAATTGATGTGAAATCCTTTATGATATGTGAATTCTCAACGGATGTTGAATGTCGGACTTAGGTATGATGATTATGAGTTTCTGACTGAATATCATATGTGATTGTCTGATATGGCATAATCAGTATTTGATGCATTTCATAAATGCATGCTCAGATAAAGGCATTGTGACTTGAGTTGCCAGTATGAAGCGTTTCCACGTAGAGCTTTGCTCCGTGATATATGTGTGTGCACGTAGAGCTATGCTCCGTGATTCTATTCTGACTGAGCCCTATGGGCCAGTATTTGTATAAGTATGTGATAGGCACTCAGTCACAACAATAAGAACGAATGTGAGTCTCATGCATATAACATTCATATAAGACTGAAACTTCTTGAATGATTTGCAAAGCTGAAGTGAGTGATACATTGATATGAACCGTTGCTATACTTGGCTACGTGAATTGTATGATCACATGAGATGCCATATTATGTGAATATGCGAAAAAATTATGTTCTTAATGAATATCTGTGATATATGTGATGTTTGTATGTAATCCGGTGAAATCATCAATGATGGTTCACTCATTGAGTTGCAAAACTCATCAAAAATTACAATGTGGCTTTTCAGGTTCTGAGGAATTATTTCAGCTAGGCTAAATGGAGTATAGCCACTGAGGTCTGATATGGATTAGGGGTCGAGATCAGTTTGCACCTGCACATGTCTTCATTGACTTTATTTTTGAATTATGTTCATCAAGAATTGTACAAAGTGTATGTAAACGATTTGGTAATGAAATGACTTTATGGTTTCAAGTGTTTTGTATCTGAAATGGGCCCAAATTTAAGGTTGAATACTAATGTTTGTAAAGATTGTAGCTTGGAAATGGAAATGTTTTCAAATGACGTGGGCCCAATTTGATTAGTAATTTCCGCTTGCATGTTCCTTATTTTAAAGCAACAAAAGTTTTGTAATGAATTTTGATTGAATGGTCGTTCTAGCATGCCACCCTTACGGGGTACGTACTCAGATATCACCATGGATGTCGGGTATGTGTCTTGTGAGAGTGGGGTGTTACAAGAATCATCATCAAACTTGACATGCATAGATTATTCAACAGATTTGGAAACAAGATTATAAACTCTATAAACTTTAGAAGACATTGAATATCCTAGAAAAATTCCTGGATTGATCTTAGAATCAAATTTATCCAATTTTTCTTTTGTATTCAATATAGTGCATTTGCAACCAAAAGGATGGAAGTAAAAAATATTTGGCTTTCTTCCTTTCCATAACTCATATGTGGTTTTACTTAAAATAGGTCGTAAGAATACTTTATTTTAAATATAACAAGCTGTATTCACAGCTTCTACCTAGAAATACTTAGGAAGATTCATTTCACATAGCATAGTTCTTGGCATTTCCTGAATCGTCTTGTTCTCTGTTTCTATAACTCCATTCTATTGTGGAGTTCTAGGAGTAGAGAAATTATGGACAATTCCATTTTCTTTACAAAACATTCTGAATTTTTCATTTTCAAATTCTCCACCATGATCACTCCTAATTTCAACAATAGAAATTCCTTTTTCATATTATAACTTTTTGGATAGAACTTTAAAACACTTAAGAGATTCATCTTTATATGATAAAAACAATATCTAACAAAATCTAGTGAAATCATCAACAATTTCAAGACCATACTTCTTTCTGCCAAGACTTAGTGATCTAGTTGGACCAAACAAATCTATATGTAACAACTCTAGAGGTCTAGACGAAGTTACAATATTTTTAGAAGAAAAAGATGTTTGAACTTGTTTTCCTTTTTGAGAACTTTCACAAAAGAAATATTTGTTAAAACTTATTTTTGGTAATCCTCTTACCAAATCATGTCTAACCAACTTGAAAATATGTTTAAAACTAACATGACCTAGCTTTTTATGCCAAATCTTTTTTTCCTCACCTGTTGATATAAAATATGAGATATTTTGACTTTTCAAATAATCTAAATTAATCTTATGGAGATTGTTTCATCTCTTGGCAAAAAAGAGCACGGAACCGTCCTTGTTTCCGATTGCACAATAATTTTCATTAAAGGATACTTTAAAGCCATAATCACATATTTTCCTTAAAGGATTATGCTTTAATCCTTCAACTAGTAGAACATTATCAAAAAACGTAAATGAACATTTAATAATTTTGTCGATTCCAATTATTTTGCCATGCTGATTATCTCCAAAAATGACTGATCCTCCTTGCTTTTTTTGGAGGTCTACGAACATAGACCTTTTTCCCATCATGTGTCACGAGCATCAATTGTCCAAGTCAACGATACGAATTTCATACTGTACCGGTCAAAAATCGGTACCAGTACGGGTACAAAAGTATCAAACAAAAATTCCAGCCGGTGCCGACCATTTTCAATCGGTATCGACCGGTACTATGGATACCGAAAAATTTTAGGTACTTCCGTGAAATATGAAATTCCTAGGGACCTATTTGCAAATAAAAAAATTTTAAACCTCAAAATCTACCCCCCAACTTGACCTTCTTCCCGCCTCACTCTCTTCTCTCTGTGTTTCGTCCGTCTTCGTCGCTCTCTGCCGTCTAATTCTCGCTGGTTCTCTCTCTCACGCCGCGTCGCCGCCCCTCCCTTGTCTGGATTTGGACTCTAGTGGTCTCCTCGAGTCTTCCTCTTCTCGTCCGACCGTTTGTCGCGCTCCCTAGTCTCACGGCTCGCCTCCTTCATGTCGTCCGCGCCGGCTTCAGCCCTCTCCTTCGTCCTCCTCAAGTCTTCGACGGACCACACTATAGCACGACCACCTCAGCTCAGCCAAAGCTCAAGACCCGACATCGACCCGGATTGGCACTGAAGACTCGATTATTTTTTGGGCGTATGTTTTTATTTTGGTTTTATTTTTCATGCATTTTGAAAATGATTGTTTATGTGGTTGTGCTAATTGTTGGATTATGGTAGATTTGGGGTTAAAAATTGGTGATATTGTGTTGGAATTTGGGAAAAATTTGGAAGTGGATTTCAATTGGATGTTGATTTCGGTTGGATGTTGATTTCAGTTGGAAGTGGAAATTTGGATGTTGATTTCGGTTGAATGTGTTTTGTCATTTGCCATTTGAGAGTTATGAAATTCAACCAAAATTGGAAATTGGGAATTAGATTTTGGAATTGGAATTTGGCATTTTGCATTTTGGAATTGGAAAGTGGATTGGAAATTAAATTTGAAATGGTGATTTATTGATTATTGAATGGTGGAAATTGGTTTGTGATTTATTATGGTATTAATATTGAATTGTTGAATTATTGATGAATGAGATTGAATTTGAGTTTGAGCAATTAAGTTTGATAATTTGAAATGTTTAATTGTACATATATTTTATTTAATGATAATTTGGTGCTTATGGTTAAGCTTATGTTTTAAATTTAAACTCTAAAGTTAAATTATTGATGTTGATTAATTGGTTGTTAAAACTTAAAATTGAAAGTTGATAATCAAAATCAAATCAACATGTAAACGTAATTGTAAAATTGATAATCAAATGTGAAATTAATAATTAATTGTAAAATTGTAAAATTGATAATCAAAATTAGTAAATCAAATTGAAAAAGCTTGACATTAATCTACACCTTCTTAATATTTGTTAAATGGTAATTTATTTTTAATATTTGGTATTGAATTTTTGTAAATAATTAGTTAAGTATAAAATTATGGAATGGTAATATATATGTGTAGGGAATCATAAATGTTTCAAATGGAAAATGTTATCAAATTGTAATTTGTGAATATGTTGTATACTTGTAGATTCCAATTTATACTTATAGTTATTATTATCGATTAAGAATTATAAAAGTAACAAATAAAATTAAGAACAAAATATAAAATTATGTATATAATATTATGGTTTGTTAGAAATAGAATTATGAATGTTTTGTGATAATTAGGATTGGAAATTGTTCGAAATGGAATGAAATTATGTTTTGTAATTGTTAGGAACTTAGGATTGGAAATTGTTGCAAATGAAATGAATGCAAAAGGAATTATGATTGTTTTTTAATTGTTAGTATTGGAAATTGTGGTAAATCGAACGAATGGAAATGGAATTATCATTGTTTTGTAATTGTTAGGATTGGAAATTGTTGGAAATGGATTGGAAATGGAATGGAATTATGAATGTTTTGTAATTGTTAGGATTGGAAATTGTTGGTTATTGTTGGAATGGAATTGAATTATGAATGTTTTGTGATTGTTGGAATTGGAAATTGTTAGGAATGGAAGAAAGTGGAAATGATATTATGATTGTTTGAAATGGAAGGAAGTGGAAATGATATTACGATTGTTTTGTAATTGTTGAAATTGCAAATTGTTGGAGTATGTTTTGTGTTACTTATTATATATGTTGAATGTTTTGAATTGTTAGCTTTCTGCATATTGTCATTGTGTACTGAAAGTATGTGTTATTTATGAATATGTACAGATAAATGGAAGGAAGTTTAAATACTCTCGATCAACCTAGTTCAGGAAGATACAATGATCCATCTTGGGCTCATGCTGGTGTGGTTCCCGATGAAAAGAATCATACCATTTGCTTGTTTTGTAACAAGCATTTGAAAGGTGTAGGAATCACCCGATTGAAAAGGCATTTGCTAGGGTTAAAGGAGATGTGGAAGCGTGTAAAAAAGTAAGTCATGATGCGAAGTGGCAGATGAAAACGTTGCTTGATGAACATCAATTTGAGAAAGATAAAAGGGCAAGATTGAATTTTGAAATTGGTAGTGGAAGTTCATTTTCTGGTTTCCGTGGTGATTATGGAGATGTTGAAGGTGGAAGTGGTAGTGGTAGTGGTAGTATTCCATATCAGCTTCAGGATCCTGAAGAATCTGATGTGAGGAAGAGAAGAAGGCAGGTGTCTGGTTTCTTTGCACCACGAACAACTCCTGGAGCCCAACCTTCAATTCGTAGTGCAATGCAGACAAGAGATGCGGCTCACAATGTGGATATGGCAGTAGCTAGATGGTGGTATGATACAGGTTCGTCATTTAATGCTTCTCAATCATATTCTTATCAACCTATGATAGATTCCATAGCCTCTTATGGTCCAAGATACAAAGGGCCATCGATTGACGACTTAAGAGGTAAACTTTTGAGTTGTGCTATTTCTAAAATGAGAACTTATTTGGCTAAAAGATGAGTGAGTTGGGGTATTAATGGATGCTCAATTATGTGTGATGGTTGGACAAATAGGAGACAAGAGCCTATTATAATTTTTTTGGTTTATTCTTCTAATGGCTCTATGTTTTTAAAATCTATTGATGCATCTGGCCTGATTAGAAATGCTGATACTTTGTTTGGGATATTTGATCAAGTTGTGAATTAAGTAGGGGTGAAAAACATTGTTTAGTTTATTATTGACAATGATTCCGCTTATAAAGCGGCAGGGAAAAGGTTGCAAAATACCTATAATTCATTTTTTTGGACTCCTTGTATTGCACATTGCATTGACTTAATGCTGGAGAATATAGGAGATCCTAAGTATTTTCCTGTTATTGATGAGACCATGTAGAAGGCAAAAAAGGTGACAAAATTTATTTATAATCGTGCATGGGTTTTGAATTTGATGAGAAGGGAATTTACCAATGGTAGGAATTTGTGTCGCCCTGTTGTGACAAGATTTGCAACAAATTTCTTATCACTTCAGTCTTTTGTTTCGTTGAAGAAGGAGTTAAGGCAAATGTTTACAAGTGATAAATGGGTTGCATCTCAGCATGCTAGGTCTAATGCTGGAATGGAGTTTTGTAATATCATACTAGAAGATAGGGAATTTTGGTCGCAATGTCAATTTGTTCTCCGAGTGTGTGAGCCTTTGGTGAGAGTGCTTCGGTTAGCTGATAGTGAAGAAAAGACAACAATGGGTTATATTTTTGATGCTATGGAGAGAGCAACGGAAGCAATCAAGGCCAATATAAAAAATAGGCCTTCTATATATGTATCATATCTCTCAATCATTAATGAGAGAAGGAGAAGACAAATTTTTTCATTATTTGCAGTCGGGATATTTTTGAATCCTAGTGTGTATTTTAGACTGGTTGTTGAAAAGGAAGCTGAAATTAGTAGAGGAATGCTTTTCACAATTACAACAATTGTTCCTAATGACACAATGCAAGAAAATTTAAGCTCACAAATGGAGCTTTATAAGTTGTGTAATGGGGATTTTGGAATGTCACTTGCGATTCGATAAAGAGGAAAACTTTCTCCAGGTATTACTTATTTCCTATTTTTTATTTGTTAAAAATTATTTATCACTTTATTTTTTTTATAACACTATTTTTGTTATCTTATAACTTGCAGTTTCTTGGTGGGATCAATTTGGATGCTCTGTTCCAGAATTGAGAAGGTTTGCTATACGAATTTTAAGTCAATGTGTGAGTGCAACTGGGTGTGAACTAAACTGGAGCACATTTGAATTTATCCATTCCAAGAAAAGGAATAGATTGGAGCATAAGAGGTTGAATGACTTGGTTTATGTTCATTACAATTTAAAGCTTCGAGAAAGTTATGTTATTTTCATTATTTTCATTATTAATTTTGCTATAATTTCTTATAATTTTCTAATAATTAAATTTAATTGTTTACTAGGAGTCTTAGTAGCACAAGTTATTCAAATGATCTAATTGCCATTGATAATATTGATGTTTTGGCGGATTGGGTTTCTAAAGAACCCAATTTGGTTGATGTGAGTGATTTGAATTTGGAAGATAATATTGGATGGGAAAGCATTGATATGTCAATTGGTGCATTAAGTTTGAATGATAATGATGATGAAGCTCCTCTCATTGATGAGGATTTTGTACCAAATGATTAATGGGGTCAGTGCAGCTCTAGTGGGTATCCTCCCATTGACGATTGAATTCCAGGTTTTTGTTTTTCCTCTTCTTTGAATTTTAATTATATTTGATTTTTATGTTAAATTGTATATATGTAATGAACCTGTAATATTTATGTTCCAGGTTTAACTGCTACTTGATTGCTTCTTCATCATCAACTCATTTTGTAATATTTATTGTTCTTTTTATCGGATGTTTTGAATCTTTTAATGTAATATTATTTATTAAAATGATGAAATTGTATTATTGTAATTTTAATATTTTAAATACTTTGTATTATTCTTAATTTGATGTGTGTATGATGATGATTGTCTTTGTTTATATTAATTGTGGTTGTTATTTATATGTAAAATATTTAAAATTATTGTTATTTCATATTAATTGTCATTATTATTTATTATTAAGATTTTTGAAAACATGGTTGATGTAAGCGAGAAGCTAGTAAAGTGTACAAGATAATCAAGATAATATACTATTTTGCAATTTTTAAAAATTTTAGGGACTATTTCATAATTTTAAAAATTCACGAAGCAATTTTCGATTCTAGATCCGGTATCGTTCTGATTTAGTTCGAGCTCAATCCGGTACTGAACCTAGTATGGTATTCATAACTTTGGCCCAAGTACCATTGGTGTGGGTTTCTTCTTCCAAGAAAGGAGATCTACAATAAATATTTTGTCTTTCTTAGGTACCTATATTTTCTTGGGCCCTTTAGAGTTAGACTTACAATTATTCCTCAAATAATAAGAATATTGTTTTTCTTCTTTATGTTAGGAACAAAACTCTTATTATGACAAACATTACTATTAGTAAACCCTAAACCACTCTTATCCTTTGGATGTCTATATTTTCTAATCATATCATTCATCCTTTTTGTACTTTTACTAAATTTTGATAAATCTGCTGAAAGACCATTAATCCTTTGTTTAAGTTGTTTAATATCCTAAGATCTATCTCTAGTCACTTTCTTTTTCATATCATCTACTTATTTCTTAAGGCAGATTTCATATCGTCTACTTTCTTCAAGCTTTCAACAAATTTCTTTTTCAAAATCCTATATTATTTTAATATAACATGTGAATCTTCTAACAATTCTAAATATGCCTCTTGAAGCTTATTAAAGTTAGAAGTTACCTCATCGTTGCATTTTCAGCTACCAAGCATATATTTGCTTGTTCTAACGATTCTGAATCGAAATCAGATTATGACGAATCCAAATCTTCCCAAGTTGCCATCATTCTCTTTTTGTTTTCTTTATTTTTCTTCTATTTTCTTTTGAGTAATGGACATTCAAACTTGTCATTTCCTGGTTTATTGCACTCGTAGTAGATGATAGAAGTTGTCTCAATCTTAGCTTCATCCTTGTTATTCTTTTTAGAAGAAAAGTCTATACTTTCTTTCGCTTTCTTTTTCCACATGCTCCTAATCTTTCTTGAAATGAAGAATAGCTCATCATCATCTTCACTTGAATCTTGATCAGATTCACTAACATCATCATTCTTGATTTCTTCAATCTTAATGCTTTTGAAGATGTGCTTCTATTTTTTTTTGGTTTTTTTGATTCTTTTAACTAGCCTTTAATGGAATAGATTTATCTCTTCTAGGTGTATGCTCTGCATCAAGCTCTGCTTCATATATCTTTAGTGAACCGAGCAATTCATCTAACTTTAACTTATTTAAGTCCTTGGCCTCTTGTATTGCTGTAACCTTGGTCTCCATCTTTTCTGAGAATCTTTCTGACATGATCTTGATTATTGTAGATTCTCCCAAGAGCTTTAAGTCCATTAACAATCATTTGAAATCATCCAAACATCTTATCGATAGTCTCCTCATCTTTCATCTTGAATAGCTCATACTGATGAACAAGAATATTGATCTTGGACTCTTTCACTTGGTTTGAGCCTTCGTTTGCAATGGCTAATGTATCCCACATCTCCTTTGCAGATACGCATCCATGAACCTTATCATATTCACTTCTGCTTAGGGCACAACTTAGAAAGAACTTGGCCTTAGAGTTTAACTGAAATTGAGCTTTCTGATTGGCTGACCATTTATCATGAGAGATGATATACCAAAGATTAATATGTATGGATTCTATAAAGAGTCGAATCCTATCCTTCCAATAATGATAATCCTCATCATTGAATGCAAGAGGTCTTGTGACCGAGGCACTTTCAGCTATAAAAACATGTGATTCAGCCATGGATCTTTGTCCTCACTTTGTGATAATGTTTCTTGAAAACCTCACTCTGATACCAACTGAAGTAAATCACTTGTTCATATAGAAATCAAGTATGATATGTAAAATACACAAGAAGGGGGGGGGGTTGAATTGTGTATTCTTTTCGAAAATATTAATCTTTTGAGACTTTTTAAATTTCTTTACTAAATTCAAATGATCACAAAAACACTTTGCTAAAGTTGATAAGCAATGCAATCGCAAGTAATATTATCTACTCGTCTAACAACAAGAAAATTAAAAAATAAGGGTTAGAGAATAAACGCTGCGATTTTATATTGGTTCACCCCAAACCTTGAGCTACGTCTAATCCTCAGAGTTTGTCTGAGATTTCACTATACTCTTTAACTTTACAAGTATTCTTTCTACACTTGCAGAGCCTCTTCAGATCTCTCTCATAAAGTATTCTTTATCTGCTATCTTAGCCTCTCCAAGCTCTAACCTTTCTTTCTCTTTTTAAGAAAAATATTTTTGAGCTTCACGTTATAGAAGTATCCGATCACTTCTTGCGCACTTGGAATACAGAATTTTCCTAATGTAAAAACGTTAATTGTTATCTTATTTTTTGAATCAAACTAGTATTTATAGCTTAAGTCTCCAACTGTCTTCTTGAGAAACTGCTTCTTGAATCTTCTAGAAATGGTTATTAGTTGAGTCCTGTAATTAAATCCAACTAACTAACTAACTGATGTTATAGAATATCTTCCTTTTGTATCGTCTCGAATAATACTTCTTCTGTTACTACGTTTCACCTGTTATTTCGATACGTCTGTTGTTTCGTTTCGTCAGTTATTTCGTTTTGTCTGTTATTTCACTTTTTCTGGTGTTGCACTTCGTCTGTTGTTGCGCTTCGTCTATTGTTGCGTTTCGACTATTGTTACACTTCATTTGTAGTTGCGCTTCATCTTTAGTTTCGTTTTGTTTGGTGTTGTGCTTCGTTTGTTGTCGTGTTTCGTCAAGTGTTGTGCTTCGTCTATTGCTGACATATTGTCTATTGTAGATATATCGTCTGGCATTGACCGCGCATCTTCTGGGTTGACTAAGTGCTACTTACATTTTTCTGCATGCTTAAAAAACTTATCAAAACAGATCATACATTTCTAAGATTATTATTATTTGATTGTCATCAAAATTAATAGAAGTGAAGTCCTCTTGACTTAACACATAGTGCTGAAGTAGTCACAGAACCAACGGTTGCTAGCTCTTCGACTTATAGGTAGCCTCACACTGTAACACTGCCAGTGGTAACACAGCTGGGTTTACTAACGGTTCCCTAAGGAGGTTCTGTAGCAGGTGATGACTAAGCAACAGTAGCCTAGGGCTAGAGCACCATAGATGCCACCATAGGTACCGCCACTACAGCAGCCGATAGTGGTGTTGTTGGCCCCCAAATTTTTTTCTTGATGAATAAATATGATTTAAATTAATTGTGAGGTCCTTATGGAATTTTGTGGAGTTAATTATTATGTTAACATTAGAAAGATTATATGATATAGGCTAATGGAATTAAAGTATTAAGGTTATAAGAATATTCAATGGGTGTTTTTAGCAAGACACTTAAGGTTAAAAGAATATAATCCTATGAGGAAGGGTAAAATGGACTTTTTGGGCTCATTAAGGGTAAAAATGGTAAAAATAAATGTAGTCTTGTTTTTTAAGAAGGGGAAAAACATGAATTGAAGTGAAAAAGACAGAGTGTCATGAAGAAGAGAGAGAAATACGAAGAGAAGAAGAGAAGAGAGAAAGAAGAGAAAATAAGTTAGGGTTTCAATTTTCTTAGCCTTCAAGAGAGATTTTGAGATTGTTCAAGAAGGGAAAAAGGAAAAGGAAGAGAAGAGCTTCCATTTGAGTCAATAATCATTTCATTTGTTGAAGATTCGAGGTAAGATCATTGTTAATCTTTTGAATTTTTTGGAGGATTTTAGTTCATGGAGTTTAGAAAAAAGCATGGGTTTAAGTATTCAAGAATCAATTTTAGTGATTGGGCTTTGTGGGATTTTCAAATTGATTCCTATTGAATGGGGTTTTGCCATTGATGAACGAAATCAAGAAAGGCAAGAGGAGAAAAAGAAGAGGCATTTTGAGCAAGTAAATCAATATGGGTACATGTTTATAATAGAGTAAATAAGCCACTTATGTTTTCTTAGCATCAAAGAAATTTAATGATTTCAATTACATCATAAGTGTTGCATTTATTGCTTTTGAATGATTTGAGAAATTACAATATGTTATTATATGAATTGTTTGATGATTTATAAAAAGACTTTGAAAGTGATTTTTGAAAAGATAACATGTTTATAAAATCATAATTTTGAAATATCTCATGTTTATGAAAAATCAAGTTTTGGAAAAGTGCCAATTTGCACTACAAGAAAACAATACATTTTGCAACGTTTTTAAAACGTCACAAAATGTCCAAAAACGTCGCAAAATATATTCTGCGATGTTTTAAAAAATATCACAAAAAACGTTGCGGAATGTGGTGTAGGCAAAAGGTTTCTGCGATGTTTTATGTAAAACGTCACAGAAAATACTGACATTCCATGACGTTTACAAAAACGTCACTGAAAGTTTGGACAATTTGTGACCTTTTTTAAAACGTCACAAAATCTCTAACATTCCGCGACGTTTTCAAAAAAACGTCGCAGAATGTCTTCCGTAACGTTTTTGAAAGCGTCGCGGAATGCCTTTTGCGACGTTTTTTGTAATATTTTTTAATTATTTTTATTTTTATTTTTCAAAAACATTTTAATTTAATAATTTTATATTTTAATAATTATTTTTTTAAAATATAAATTTTTAATATTATTTGTTTAAAACAATTCAAAATTATTTATAAATTTTATTTATTTATTCTTAAATTTTTTAATATAACATTAATTTTAATAATTAGGAGCTGTAAGATCCCATTCTTGTTCACATACATCAACATGAAGATTATATATTATCAAATTGGTCAAATGCATATTTCTTATTTACATTGATTTGGATAGAAATGAAAGGGTGCCTGAAATTCTTGTATTTACAAACACGGATAAGGAGTCTGTAAATATATATATTTTTGGTTTCTTCTGCCAACAAAAATCAATAGCCTACTGTACAAAAATGGATATAAAAGTCCCATATCATAAAATTGTCGTCTCAAATCAATGGCTAATAGGAAAAATGCACCTCCTTGACCTGCGCAGATCATGTCACCTAATTGATGGTAATAGACTCTTGAAGCATCCAATATAGTCACGATCGACCACTTAGTTGCATCTATATAGAGATCAAATTTGGGATATGCATCTTCATCTCCTAAGTCTCTATACAAGAAAGTTGCACGAACAAGATACCGCCTTCTCTCTTTGGTGTTAATGGTATAATAATACTTTTTATTTTCTACAGGGAAGTCTCTGCGTGTTTGATATTGCATCTAGTTTCTAGTTGGATTTTGCACTATTGCTGGATTTCCATTGTTCATGATACCATTGTCTGAAATCCATGCCAGTCTAGTTTTCGGATCAGTGTAGTTACCTGTAGAAGAGACAGAGCATACTACATACCTGTAACTTGGCAGTTGCACACAATAGAAGAGACAGAGAAAAAATACAGAACAAAATAAAAGGCTATTGAAGAATAGGAAGACAGAGCATACTCTGGAAGTTCGTCAAGCCTCTCCCTTAAGAGTTGTACTTGAGCAACATAAGGTGATTGCACAAAAATTTCTTTTTCTCCAACACCTGCAAAGTTGATTCAACAAATGAAGGAACATATCAATCTCAGGCCAAAATATAAGCATAAAGGCATCTAGAACTAGAGAAAAAAATGAAAGTCTTCTTTTCAAATGGATGATTTCAGCATACTTATACAAAGATACACAATATACATTAACAAATGTAAATAGTTGTACTTAGGTGCTCACAATAGCCAGAATATTCTTTGCACCCATGTATATGTGCACAAGAGAAATTGGACATGTGTGTTTAAAGAACTCCAGAAGAGTGATCTCATATGATATCAAAGAAACATACGAAAGTGTATGTCTTCACAAGAACCATGTTCTAACCTTGTTGTTGGACCCCAAACTTTGAGTGGAAATTAGAAATATGAAAATGAAAGTAAATGAGTGTTTTTGTATATAATTTTTGTTATAGATGATTATGATATTGATATGGGTTTATGTATAGATGATGAGTTGAGGAACCTTAAGTAAGAACTATGGTGATATATGTGAGATCTTATGCAAAAGCAAGAGGGGAACTTGGTGAATGACATAATTCTATTAAATGTAAGAAATTATATGAATTGAGGCTGAGATTTGGATAAATTCCAAATGATAGTTAAATTGTTATAAATGTTGTGCAATTAAGAAAGTGAGGTTGGCATGAATGTTGAGTTTTGCATGTGGATAAAAATGTGTATGCTGATTTAAGGGAAATTAGGGAATGATTGAAATAGAATTGGCCAAAGTTGCCTTCTTTGAAGTTGTAGCTTGTTCTTTTATCTTTCCAACGAGACTACATGTGCAAGTTATCGAGATCGAAATTAAGAGTTATAGTTGATACAAGTTATGATGTTATATAAGATTGATGTTAGTGACAACTTTGATGACATGTTTGAGATTTGTGGTTTTGAAGAACAAATTTAGTTGAGTTTTGAGAAGATTGTGTTTTGAATTAGTTTTTTTGATTATTATGAAGAGTTAGGCATTTGAATAAGTAAATATGTGAAGATTATAAGTGTATATGATGTTAGTTTGGATGTGAGAAGCTTTGGAAAGGGTTGAAGAGGTTTTGGGAAACGAATGTCCGTTAAACGGACATGGGAGTCCTTTAAACGAACCTTCTCGGGTCAAAAGGACCATTTGCTGTGCATATGTCTGTTAGAAGGACATGGATGTCCGTTAAACGGACTTACTCAGATGGTTTGGTGCATTTTAGGCCGTGAATGTCCGTTAAACGGACATTCACGAGTCAGCTTGTTAAAATCTTGAATTTTGACACTTTTGGAGGCCGATTTTGATTTTGTGGTCTTCATAAGAGTTGTAGATCTAGAATTCTAATTTCTAATGGTTCAAGAAAGAAATCAATCAGATCTCTAGATTGAAGGTTATGGCGTTTGCGCCAAAAGAGTTTCAAATCGATTTAGGGTTTGAACATGTTGAATTATTTTGATCATAACTCACTCATTCGATCTCGGATTGAGGTGATTCTTGAAGCAATGAATTCCTAATACATGTATCCTTCTCTCCATGAAAATTTGCATCAATTGGAGTTGAATTGAAAGAGTTGGATTGAATCTTATGATAATCAGAACGATTTGTTTCATTCTGATCTTGCTATTTTTCCTTCCTCATCAACCTTGTCAAATCATTTGCTTATATCTTTTCCGTCCAACATCCGATTGACTTGGTTCTTAAAGCGTTGGATTTCTAAGACAATGAATTTTATTTTATGTGAAATTGTGAATTTTTGAGTCTTAATTGAGCAAGATTGTTTGAATCAAAGTGAGTCGGGAAATTTTCTGAACATAGTTCAGTATTTAATGAAATTTGGGATCTGTGGTGATCCGATTGAAGTGATTCTTAAGGAAAAATAAAATTGATACATGGGGCTACAATTGTTATGAAGAAATGAAATTTCAATTTAGCCCTTAAGAATGCCAAATTGTGGAAGGAAGTGAATTGCTAGAAAATGTGTTAGTAGAATGATATGTCCGACATGTTTGGACTATAACTTTTGGTGTAGTGCTCCAAATTGAATGCTTTTTTAGGCATAATGAAATTAAGACAAGGAGGAACAACTTTCTAGAAGGAATTTTTAGCAAATTCCTTCATTTTGATGTGAGAATAATGTCCTAAAGTAGCATGATTTAAAAGTAAATGTTCAGGGGCAGTTTAGGAACACCACTTAAAGAGTTAGAGATTTAGCCTAACATGGAGGGGCAATTCAGTCATTGGCCACTCATTTAATGAGCTGGCACTATAAAAGAAGGGATTGTGTCTTTGGAAGAGAAAGAAGCCCACGAAATTCATGAGAGAAAGAGGAGAAAAATGAAAGAAAGGAGAGAAGAGAGGGAGAGCTTGGTGGAGAAAGAAGGAGGAAGCTTAGGGTTTCTGATTTTCTTGAGTTTTAAGAAAGGATTTTTGATGATTCAAAGGGGAAAAACATGGAAGAAAGTGAGAGCTCCAAAATGAGCCAAGCAAAAGTCGAAAATGAAGAAGATAAAGGTAAGAGCTAAGTCTTGATCTTTGAGTTTTAGTGAGTTTTTGGTTGATTTGACTTAAGTTTGGTATGGGCTTGTGGATTCTCAAGCCAATTTTAGAGTTTTCATGTTTGAATTGAATCAAATGTGGATGTTTATGATTTAGGGATTTTGTCTTGAATGAGGAAAATTGAGGAGAGGCTTAGGAGACTTGAGGATTGGGACAAGCTCCAAGTATGGATAAAAGGTGGGTGATGTGTTTATTTTTCAAATTATGAGCTAATTATAAGTGTTGGTTTTATAAGCTATTGTTTTACAAATGATTGAATCAATTGCTTTTGAAATGATTTATAAAATGTTAAAGTCATTGTTTCCAAATGATTTACGAAAAATTCTACAATAGTTCGGACAATTTTCCATAAATGACTTGAATCGTTTAGTAAATGGATTTTTGAGTAAATTGATAAAGATGAAATATTCATTGATTTCATTGTGCTACATTGATTGATAAGTTGAGTATGTGAATTTGTGTGATATGATGTTTGAATGTTTTTGAAAGGTTATAAAGTGTGCATTCCTTGTTTGGGAAAAATTGAGAATTATTATATGAGCGTTTTTTTGTAACTTGTGTGATATTGTGATTGATTGGTATTGCATTGAATTTGAGATGACATGAAAAGTTCAATTTCGAAATGTGCCTTCGGGCAATTTGTTTTTTTTCAAGCATGAATATGTGTTATATGGGTTTGGTTAGGTCCCCCAAATAGAATCGGTCTTTGGTCTCATGTGTTTAAAGCCTTCTCCGATCGCCGCTAGGGGTACGGAGTTCCTCACGGACTCCCATGTGTTTCACGGTTGCAGGGCGCTGCGGAAATGTGCAAGACGTCTATTTTGGGACCGACCCAAACCGTTTGATGTGCTACGTGCTTTGCTTTGTGTAAAATGTGGTGCATTTATCTGTTATGCATTTCATGTGTTTTGACTTTATTCATAGATTGTACAATGGTTTGGATTTTCGACGAATGAGAAATTTGGATTTCAACTATGATAGTTTTGAAAACTGTTTATAAATGTTTATGAAAGATTTTGGAATTGAGAAGTTTTTGAGAAATAAACTTTTGATGTTTTCGATCAACTGAAAATAAGGTTTGAAAATGTTTTGCTTATCATTTGAGTTATAAACATGTTATCCACGATCTTCCGAGCTCACCCCCCCTTTCATCCCCCATCTCCAGGTATTCGAGCAGGAGATCGGATGAAAGACGTCAAGACATCAGTATTTGTGCATGTGTTCGTAATTTGTGTATTTTGGTTTATGAGTATTGGTAATGGGGTATGGCTTGAAATGCCATTAGAGTATTGTAAGCATTTAGTTCATGATGTATTTTGGATTATGATATTGTATAAGAACTTGACTTATGGAATTAGAAAAGTATTGGCTATGGATGGTACATATTGGAATTGTATGCAAATTAAATTGATTTATGAATGTAATTGGGATATATATATAGATATGGATGAATGTGTTTGAAGATGGGATATGATTTGTGATGATTTATAAATACGATTGGTTTTGGGTTTGTTGGAAATATTAATTTTTATATGAGTTAATGGGAATTGTATATGAGTTTGAATGTGATGAATATGATTTGAATATGAAAAATGACTTGAAGTGGTTTAAAATATAGGTTTGCGGTTATGCTGAGATCCCGGACGGAGGGTCCGCTGGATTATGATGTATGTGTAATTGTCTGGAATTTATAGAAGTGAGTGTTTTACCTTGCAGGTTTGGGTTTTATTCATGTGCAGCCGTTATGCTGCCCGATTTTGTAGAGTAGCATATGGATAAGTGTATTAATGTATATATTTATGGGTTTATTGGCATGAGTGTGAAATTGCTATGGAAATAAATGAGAAAAAGGATAAGAACATATTTCGTTATGAAGATATTGAGTTATCGCATAATTAGAAGTTTTTGATTAAGAATTGAGATTTGTATGAGGAAAACTTTCCAAGGGTGGAATTTATTTGTTTGATTTTGTATAAGATGGATTTAAATGATGAAAGAAATGAATAATAAGAAAAAGAAAAGAGAAAAAAATTTATACCGATTTCGGATTAGTTAGTCCAAGGTTTCCAACGCTATGATTAAGATATTTGTATCGGATGTCGGTTTTGATTTTATTTGCTTCGATTCGATCTATTTGTTTCGCATTCGTATTCGATTTCCATTTGTATTCAATTCAACTTATTTGTTATTCGATTTCATTTCCGATTCATGTGTTGGCTTCGCTATATGATCCGATTCATTGTTTTTCGTTCCATTTCGGATTCGATTTAAGAGTAATCATTTTAAGTTTATGCAGTTGGGTTCCAGAAACGGGATCCAACACTTGTAGCAAGTAATTCAACTGCCACTTTCTCTGCCTCTTGCTTGGTTTTAATGTCAAAAGGACTTGCTTTATGAATCCTCATCTCCTCATTCACATCTTTTGGCTCTTCCATGAGTTTGTTGTAATCACTACTGAAGTTAAGATTTATTTCTTTTCCTGAAAATTTCAATGATGGAATACTTTAGATGTGATGTTTAACTGGTAAACACTAAGAAAGCTTCTTATTCGGTTCCTTTCTTTATGACATGATCGAAGGCAATAATAATTGTAGAAAAAAGGACAATAAGAAAATGCAAGAACTGTACTGTAATAGCTTCATTTTTCAAGCAAGTTCAGGCTAATGAATTTCAAAACTTTAAACACTAAAGGAGTGGCACCTAATTATCAGACTATAGCTTCAAAAAAATAATGCTCAATTTCCAGTAGCTAAAAAACGGATATTATATAATCAATATCTGATAAAAGTTGGAAACGGAAGAAATTAATTCCAACAAACTACACCAAAAGCAAGCCAAATGTGAAACAAGATAAGTAAATATACAAATACACCTTTACAAAATACTCCTTCCTTGCAGAATAATCATCAAGAAGTTAGAAACTCCCAAGTTTCCCCTACATAATATACAACTTTACAGATATTCAAACAAATAAACAAATAGTTAATGATAAGTGATCTAATAAGCATCCAAAACTGTAACCTTTTGGATCTGTTCGGTGGTGATGTTGGTGGGCAGAAGAGAAGCACATCATGGGAATCATCGACTGTGGCTGTTTTCTTATCTCAGAATGAATTTCAAAAAGCCTTCCCATTTCCTCAAATTCTGTAAGTACAAGTCGACTTGTACTACTGATAAGTCGACTTCTTCTTGAAAAGTACCGATAAGTCGACTTGTACATTGGATAAGTTGACTTATTCAAGGACGGTACTGTTTATTTGTGCCCTAAAGGCAATCCCCTTTAGCGCGTTTTATTCACAGTCGTATGCAGACTGAATGAATAAATAAAGAAAAGGCATAATTCATTAATTTGATGTTCATGAACATTGTTTATGAATTGATTGGATCTTTAATCAGATTAATGAAGTCCATGATATATGACATAGCATGAAGGAAATTATGATGTGATCATACTCCTGAGATTCCTATCATGTGCAATTATGTCAGTATCTAAATTCTCCCTAGTCATAGGATTAATGAGACTGGACATCATTAATCCGGATAGACTAGCACATGTCATATTCCTTGATTGGATCAAGCAGTGGATCTCAGAAACTGTAAATATGAGATATTTAGAATTGACATGTGGATGCTTACTAGTGGTAGTAAGTTCATTGGATGACCTTTCATGAGATCATCACATGGATATCTTATCTAAGTGTCAGTGATGATCTCATCATAGCAATGGTGCAAGTATCCTTAGACTTGAGGTACTCGAGGATATCTTGAATCTTGATTACGTACTGACTCCATTCCTTGTTGCCTTCGGAGGTAACTCATAGGTGGTGCTTAGGTGCAGCTTGAGGTATTCGAAGATAATTGAGTAGCCAATAAAGGATTCACCACTACGGATTAGCGGAAGAGATACCCATAGCCTCTTGTCGGGATCATTACTCGAAATCTCGGCGAGTGAATATTTCATGAAGAGTGTCTTCATGGACATATAGAGTAATGAGTCCTAGGGCGAGAGCTATTATCACTGGGCTGGACTTAGTCTAGTAAGAGTTGACACTTTGACCATACTCATAACCAAGTGGGGTATAGGATGGTGAAAGGACGAATTTACAGTAATTATCTATGGAAGGGTTTGTGATCGGTTCGTGATGAATACATCAAACCGATTACTTTCCGGTCAATTGGGGTCATGATGTGTTGCTAGATACGCTCATGACTTGCTCAGATTAATTGTTAATCTAAGTGGCCAACATAGCCGGAGCCTAAAGTGGTCACACGCTTAAGAGTGTTTGAGAGAATCAGTAAAATAGTAATTGGACGAGTTCCAATTATGGAAACATCGGATTAAATGGATCCCGATGGGATTGGGATATGTCCGATGAGATCGCGACATCAATATTGCTAAGAAAGGTTTAGAGTCAGCCAAAGATCGGGGCCGATAGGCAGTAGGACCGACCCCAGTTTGACTGGACCTCTTAGTAATTATATATATATGTTAATTAATTAAGTAATTAATATATATATATATATATATATATATATATGTAAGCACGTGGAATAAGGTGGAGAGGAAGCTTTTATCTTAACTTTATATATATATATATATATATATATATAAAGAGAAAAACGTGGAGCTCTCTCCACCATAAGTTTTGATGAGTCTTTAATGTATTAAAAAGAAATATAAAAGGCTTATGAAGAGAGGATGGTCGTAGGTTTTGCAAAGGAGAAGATAAAGAAAGCTTAAAGGTTAAGCTTTGGTTTGAAAGTTGTTTTTCAAGTCTTCTTCCTCAAGCATTATCGATTTTCTCTTCTCCAAGGCAAGGTTTCAACGTGCTTCTCAAGCTCTCCAGGAAAGAGGTAAGGTCTAGCAGCCTTTATTCTGTTCTAGCTATTCCCGGGTCAAAGGGGTTTGATCCGGTTAGGTTTTCTGATCTCTGCGTGGATCACCTTTAGAGATAGTCTCTATTGGCTATTTAGGTTGATGTCTTCATGCGGATACCAAGATCCTGGGTTCGGGAAGGTCCCGGGAACAAAAATTTTTGTTTTCCGCTGCCGGTACATGTGATGTACCTCCCGGGATTTTCCTACAGTGGTATCAGAGCGTCTGGTATCCCGTATGAAGCTAAAACCTAAGCTAGATCAGAAACCCTAAGTGCTGTTGATGTTGATGCATGTGTACTGCCCAGATTTCGAATTGCTATAGAGATAGGGTTTTCGAAATTTTTCTGCCCAGGATTGTTCATAACATGTTAGAGAATATGTCTATGAATTTTCAGAATTTATCGATTTGATTTGATATAGTTTTGCTAATTAATTCCCTTAGGTTACAGATGCTGTTTTGTGAAACGATTCTGGAATAGGCAGTAGTATAAAATCGAGAATAAATTCTAGAAAAATCGTTTTCTGGATTTTCCTTCACCTAAATGTCTCTAAGATGTTGGTGAATGTCTGTGAGCATGGAAATTGGATTTCAAGGTGATTGGATATTTATTTTCGATTTTATTCTATGCTGTTGGGAATTGCTGTGTTGATGAACACAGAATTGGAATCGGTTTTTTTATTTTGGTTGACTGAGTTTTTGATGACCTAAAATCCTGAAAAAATTCAGGTAGCGTTTTCTGAACATGTAGTAACCTATCTAAGTTTCTCAGAATTTATTGAAATTGTTTCATTGATCATTTTGAGCAATGTACAGAACTGGACAGTTTTGTAAAAATTGTTGGGACTGTTTTGCTTGGCTTGATTGAGTTTGCTTTTTCAGTTCCAATGCCTTGAACCATTTTTAATGTGATTAAAAATGTGTTATCTTGATGTAGTATGATTGCCAAATTGAATTGCTTGAAGTTGTTTTTCCAAGAATTTTTGAATTCCGAATTGGTCACATTTGTGTCTCGTTAGTATATTTCATTTTCTTGCTTGTTTTGGCCGTCACAATTTATGTGACAAGTGCCGGAGTAAATTTGATAATGTATATGCTAGCTGGAGATGCTTAGGATGATAATTTGGGTGTTCCTAAATTGTTTGGACATTAATGAGTTTTGACTCATTTCAAGTTTTTCATATAGTATGACTATTTAAGGCTTTCATGGTTCAATGAATTGTTCATTGATACATCAAATTTATCAGATATTACCTTAGGTATGTAGGTGTTGTGAATTGGAATTGCAATGATTGAGGTATTAGCCGATTAGAAAGTATAGCAATTCTTTTTGGATAAGTCGACTTGTTTTATATATAAGTCGACTTGTTCAAAGTTTTTGGATAAGTCGACTTGTACTATACATAAGTCGACTTGTTCAAAGTTTCTGGATAAGTCGACTTGTATTGTACATAAGTCGACTTGTTCAAAGTTTTTGCATAAGTCGACTTATATTTGACAAGTCGACTTGTGTGTGAAGCGAGGAGCATAAGTGGACTTATATCGAGACAAGTCGACTTGTGTGTGAAGCGATGGCAAAGCGACTTACATTTGATGTAAGGCGACTTGTGGCATGCTCAGGTTGGATGATGGATGATTATAAGGATTGATTCAATACGATTGATGAAACCTAAATCATTCCATATAGTCTTCGTGACTATAATCCTTAAGCTTGGAGTCAAGAGACTCGAAATCCCTCCTCGGTATATGAAAACTAACGCCTTCCATTAATATGGTAAGAACCAGAGTTCTTATAGGGTTGGGTTGTTGAGCTAACCTCAAGCTTACTCTATACGAATATGTTCAAACCATGAAAATAAGATTTTCGGATTAATGGGTCGGTTTTCCTAGAAGCGTTGATTTGTTGAGCTAACCTCAAGGTCAACGTGGACAGAGGCGAAGTTGGGTAGCATACATTAGATGTATGCGCATCAAAGAGTTGATACCCAATGAAGTGCACACATCAACAAGTTGATAGCACTGATTGATAGTTGTGTCTAAGATGTAATTGGTATATCTGATACCTCCCGAGACATAAGGTGGCTTGTTGAGCTAACCTCAAGGTCATTCTTAATGTCGGTTATCGATGATGCAATTGGTATGACCGATACCTACCGATTGACCTAAGTTGTGGCTTGTTGAGCAAACTCAAGGTCACTCTTAGCAATGTCGGATATCGACCCACTAGGACATTATGTCACATTGTTTCTCTGGATTCGTAAAGAGGGTTATGGATACTAGGAAACTAGTGGGAGCCATATGCATGTCATGCAAGTCCTTATGATCATGCAGGCATTTCTATTCTATCATTCCTTCTCTCTATCGCGTTTAGGTTGATTGAAGAAGTCTTTCAGTGTGATTTTTCGCTCTCTATTCTGGACTGAATTTTCTTGATTGGCTAAGGAATCTGAGAATTGTTCTCGATCGAGGAAGCAGGATCGCCCTAGATGTTCCACTTCCACACGCTTTCTTGTCGATGCTTGATAAGGATCGAAGCATATCGTAAGCATCTAATGGACGGGACATGGCTATTTGCCTCGATGTCACCAGAGCTGCAACAGCAGCACGAGTCCATGGATGCTCACTCTATAGTATTTCATCTTAGGGAGCTGTTTGATGAGTAAGCTCGGTCTGAAAGGTTCAAGACCTCAAGGCTTCTCTTCATCACAAAGATGGCTCCATGGACATCTAACATCCAAGATGTCACGAAGATGAATGGCTATATTGAGAGATTGGCCGTCTTAGGATTTGTAATGGATTATGAGTTAAGTAGAGACTTAATTCGGTTGGATTGTCGATGGTTATTCACGGTTCAGTGTTAAACTATCGGATAAACCAAATATCCACAACAATTCTGGTGATCAATCTGCTCATGTCATTGACGAGCTATCAGAGAGATAGCAAGTGGCTAATGGTGGATGCTTCTTCTTCTAGATCAAAGAAGAAAAGGCATAGAAACCAAAGGAAGTGCCAACAAGAAGAAGACCAAAGATTACGCCCCAAAAGGTTTTGCTTTCTTTGTGGCAAGTCTAGCCAGCCCTAGAAATAAACCGTAAAATCTATCTCGAGTCCTCAAGCGTAAGAAGGCATCGATGCCTCTACTTCTTCAAATATGTTTGTCATTGAGGTTAATACTATTCTGATCCAAACATATCGGTATTTGATACGGATGTCGGTCATACATATGAAATGATATGCAGGCATCGGGGACGATGAAAGCTCATAAAAGAGAACTAGACCTTTGTGTAGGTAATGCGCAAGAGTTGCTACATTTGCCGTGAGGCACTTATGTCTTGTTACTCCCTCTTGGGCTTGTATTCAAATTGGATGATTGACATTTTGTACTGTTTTAAACAAAGAACATATTGTATGTTTCATGTTTAATTAGAGCTAGTTTCCATTGGACTTTTAGTAGCAATGGTTGTTCTATTAGTTCGAATGGAATGCTCTATGGTACTGGTACATTATGCAATAGAAATGACATATTAGATATGTCATATCCAGTTATGAATGTCAATGACGCGGAAAGACATAATTGAGATAATTTAAAATCAACTTACTTATGGCATTGTCGGCTTGGCCATATAAATGAGACACGCATAGCTAAGCTCCATGAGAGTGGCAGTTTAGGGTCATTTGATTATGAATCATATGACACATGCGAATCTTGTTTATTAGGCAAGATGATTAAGTTATCCTTTTAAGGAAAGGGTGAACGAGTGAATGGAATATTAGACCTGATACATTTGGATGTATGTGGTCCGATGTCCATCCATTCCAGAAGTGGTTGTTTTTACTTCATTACTTTTATCGGTGATTATTCACGATATAGGTATCTGTATTTGATAAGATACAAATCTGAAGCATTTGAATAGTTCAAATAATTCAGAAATGAAGTAGAAAACTAACTTGGTACAAGTATGAATACATTACGATCTGATCGTGGTGGAAAATGCTTACACCAACAGTTTTGGATTATCTCAGAGATCATGAGATTTTATCTCAGTACACTCCACCTTACATGCCGCAACACAATGGTGTGGCTGAAAGGAGAAATCGAACCTTGTTAGACATGGTGCGATTGATGATAGGTTTTGCACATTTTTGGGAATATCTTTCGAGACATTGTTTACTCGCTAAGCGAGTTCCATTAAAGGCAGTTGATGTTACTCCATATGGAGATATGGACTAACAGAAAAACCTTATCTTTCTCATTTGAAAGTTTGGGGTTGTCCTGCTTATGTGAAGCGGACACAGTCAGATTAGCTTGATGTAAAAGCTGACAAGTGTTTGTTCGTAGGATATTGTGGGATATCAATTCTACCTTCTTGAGGAACAAAAGGTGTTTGTTTGAAGCATCTTTTTCTTAAAGAAAAGTTTCTTTTACAAGAGGACGATGGGAGCAAAGTTGAACTTGGAGAAGTTCAAGATGCTCGAACAAACATAGATCAACTGCTGAACTCAAGCTGTCACTCATATAGATGAGGTAACAGATTCAACCTTCTACTACACACCTAATTTTGTAGGTTAAGTAGGATCGCCTTGTTCGAGAGATATGAATTTCGTAAGTGAGCAGAATGACGTATTGCTCATATGAGATGATGAGCCCGCTACTATGAAGAGGTTACGAAGAGTTGATGCGGAAAATGGCTTAGTGCCATGAAATCTGAAATGGATTCCATGTACATAAACCAAGTATGGACTTTGGTTGTTACACCTGAAGGGATAAAACCCACAGGGTGCAAAGGAGTTTTCAGAAGAAAACCAACATGGATGGTAATCTGAATTACCTATGAAGCGAGGCTAATGGCCAAAGGATATCGTCAAAGACAAGGAGTTGACTATGACGAAATCTTCAGCCCCGTAGCAATGCTTAAATCCATTAGGATACTCCTAGCCATTGCCGCTCATTATGATTATGAGATATGGCAAATAGATGTGAAGATAGCTTTCCTAAGAGGAAATCTACCCGAGGATATGTATGACACAACCTGAGGGCTTCACTTCCATCGATGGCGAAAACGTATGCAAGCTTCAGAAATCCATGTTTGGATTGAAGCAAGCATCCAGGAGTTGGAATATCCGTTTTAATGAGTCAATCAAAGAGTTTGGTTTCTCATAAAATTCGGATGTTCATTGTGTGCATAAGAAGGTTAATGGGACTGCAATCGTATTCCTTGTGTTGTATGTAGATGACATACTGTTACTAGGAAACGATGTCTCTATGCAGCAATCAGTTAAAATTTGGTTGTCCAAACAATTTGGGATGAAAGACCTTGGTGAAGCAACTTATATCCTAGGGATATAGATTTATAGAGATAAATCAAAAGGTTGCTTGGTCTTTCACAAGCATCGTACATAGAAGAGATGCTAAAGAGGTTTAGCATGAAACAATGCTATGTACGAGGCCCGATGTATCGTATGCTCTAAGTGTTACAAGCAGATACCAATCGGATCTGGTGAGGTCATTGGGTGGTATCGAGAATATCCTCAAGTACTTGCGAAGCACTAAGGATGTTTCTTGATCCATGGAGATGGAAATCTCCACATGGCGGGCATTAGGATGCGGTATCTAATCGATAAGGATGATTACGAATCACAATCAGGTTATATACATTCACACTAAATAGCGTGGCGGTCGGTTGGAAAAGTTCCAAACAAGAGAGGATGGCGATTCATCAACCGAGGCAGAATACGCCGCATGAGATGCATGAAGGCGGTTTAGATCAAGAAGTTCATTCTTGAACTTGATCTCGTCCCTACTGTGATGGGCCCATAGGATTGTATTGTGATACAATGGGGCTAGTCTTGTGAGCAAAGGAACCAAGGTCTTATCGACGATCCGAACTCGTACTCTACCGATTCGGAGATCATTAGTCGAGATGATATCCCGATAGAGAGAATTCCACGAGCAAAGTGTTGTTGTCCGTTGACAAAGCCATTGTCACGGGAGAATTGTGATTCTCATGGACTCGCTTATGGTATTAGATACTAAGGCGATTGGCTTTAGGTCAAGTGGGAGATTTAGAAGTACAAGTCGACTTGTACCATCGATAAGTCGACTTGTTCTTGAAAAGTACCGATAAGTCGACTTGTACATTGGATAAGTCGACTTATTCAAGGATCTGCATCGTTTATTTGTGCCCTAAAGGCAATCCCTTTTAGCGCGTTTTATTCACGATCGTATGCGCGGTGAATGAATAAATAAAGAAAAGGCATAATTCATTAATTTGATGTTCATGAACATTGTTTATGAATTGATTGGATCTTTAATCGATTAATGAAGTCCATGATATATGACATAGCATGAAGGAAATTATGATGTGATCATACTCCCGAGATTCCTATCATGTGCAATTATGTCATATCTAAATTCTCCTAGTCATAGGATTAATGAGGTGGACATCATTAATCCGGATAGACTAGCACATGTCATATTCCTTGATTGGATCAAGCGGTGGATCTCGAAGCGTAAATATGAGATATTTAGAATTGACATGTGGATGCTTACTAGTGGTAGTAAGTTCATTGGATGACTGTCATGAGATCATCACATGGATATCTTATCTAAGTGTCGGTGATGATCTCATCATAGAATGGTGCAAGTATCCTTAGACTTGAGGTACTCGAGGATATCTTGAATCTTGATTACATTTTGACTCCATTCCTTGTTGCCTTCCGAGGTAACTCATAGGGTGGTGCTTGAGTGCGACTTGAGGTATTGAAGATAATTGAGTAGCCAATAAAGGATTCACCACTTACGGATTAGCGGAAGAGATACCCGTAGCCTCTTGTCGGGATCATTACTCGAAATCTCGGCAGAGTGAATATGTCATGAAGAGTGTCTTCATGGACATATAGAGTAATGAGTCTAGGGCGAGAGCTATTATCACTTAGGCTGGACTTAGTCTAGTAAGAGTTGACACTTTGACCATACTCATAACCAAGTGGGGTATAGGATGGTGAAAGGACGAATTGCACCAGTAATTGTCATGGAAGGGTTTGTGATCGGTTCGTGATGAATACATCAAACCGATTACTTTCCGGTCAATTGGGGTCATGATGTGTTGTTAGATACCGCTCATGACTTGCTCAGATTAATTGTTAATCTAAGTGGCCAACATAGCCGGAGCCTAAAGTGGTCACACTTAAGAGTGTTTCAGAGAATCTGTAAAATAGTAATTGGACAGAGTTCCAATTATGGAAAGCATTCGGATTAAATGGATCCCGATGGGATTGGGATATATCCCGATGAGATCGCGACATCAATATTGCTAAGAAAAGTTTAGGAGTGTTTCAAAGATCGGGGCCCGATGGCCGGTGGTAGGAATGACCCAGTTTGTTGGACCTCTTAGTAATTATATATATATGTTAATTAATTAAGTAATTAATATATATATATATATATATATGTAAGCACGTGGAATAAGGTGGAGAGGAAGCTTTTATCTTAACTTTATATATATATATATATATATATAAAGAGAAAACGTGGAGCTCTCTCCACCATAAGTTTTGATGAGTCTTTAATGTATTAAAAGACATATAAAAGGCTTATGAAGAGAGGATGGTCGAGGTTTTGCAAAGGAGAAGATAAAGAAAGCTTAAAGGTTAAGCTTTGGTTTGAAAGTTGTTTTCAAGTCTTCTTCCTCAAGCATTATCGATTTTCTCTTCTCGAGGCAAGGTTTCAACGTGCTTCTCAAGCTCTCGGAGACGGAGGTAAGGTCTAGCGACCTTTATTCTTTTCTAGCTATTCCGGGTCAAGGGTTTGATCCGGTTAGGTTTTCTGATCTCTGCGTGGATCACCTTTAGAGATAGTCTCTATTGGCTATTTAGGTTGATGTCTTCATGCGGATACCAACATCCTGGGTTCGGGAAGGTCCCGGGAACAAAAATTTTTGTTTTTCGCTGCCGGTACATGTGATGTACCTCCCGGGATTTTCCTACAAATTCCTCATTAATCAAATGAGGCAAAAAAAAGGAGAAGAGCTGGACCAAAATCAAAAGCAAAACCTCACCTAAATCACTCTTGGTATTGACGAAGTGGTCATGTGTGCAAAAATGAGCCATATAATATGTTGGACCCCGAATTATTTTTATTAAGCATGATTTAATTTTATTTTGAGGTCTTGTTAGATTAATTATTTTGGAGTAATTAGCATGTCAATGTTAGAAGGAATTACTGTTTGAATTGATGGAATTAATGTTGGACCCCGTTTCCGGAGCCTAACATCGGACATGAAAGCGTGGTACTTGCTGCGTGAGGCAAAACTTATTAATTAAACGAAGAAGGAAAACCCTCGGAAGCTCAAGGGCCCAATCGTGAACAAACTTGGAACTTGCTTTCATTTTATTAAAACAACCACATCCATAAGTCATTAGTATCCAAAAGATGAGTTTTACAAAGCTTTAATAACATTTCACACCAAATTACAAATTTTTGAGTTCAAGATGCCAAAAATACAAAAATACACTTGAACCAATAAGTCTCGAAATGTAACTAAAGCCTTGACTTCCAAAAGTGAAACTTGAAAATACATAAATAGAACAAAATGGAGTGTCGCCATAACTCGTGACTCACTCGATCTCTTGCTCGTCACCTGAATGGGGGAGGTAAAAGGGGGGTGAGCTATAAAACTCGTGGGAACACATTTATAATACAGAAATAAGCAAAACTATTTAAAAGATAACTCATTACCGTGGTACACGTCGAAATCATAGTAATTAAGTATGTGAAAATCATCATCTCAACATGCTTGATTTATAATCAATTCATGAGTAGAATGCATGAAACATGATAACAAATTATAAACACATAAGCATAGCATAATGGTTCGGGTTAGTCTAGGTTCATGACGTACTAAACATTCCCATCGAAATGGTTATGTGTAGTCGTAGTTTCTTGAGGGAGTCCTTGTGGGGAGCTCCGTGCCACTTCTTGGCGGTAGTGAAGCCTTTTCATGGTCAACGTGCACGTGACGGTACTTGGGACTACCACAAACCCACATAACATGCATGATTCAAAGTCTAGTAAACTTGACTTCCAAACTGGCACTTGTTTGTAAACTTGCTTTTCATACATTTTGGAAAACATGATTTCATGTGCATGTATTTCTTGAAAGGAGAAAAACCCTTTTTGAAACCTGTTTAATAATCATGAATGCAAATCATATAGTAACATTTAATCAATTCACAATAACAATAATGCAACATTGTTGATGCAATTTAAAAGTATTAAATTTTTCTTGATTTGAACAAAATAACGAGTGACTTATTTACTCTATTATAGACATGAACCCACCTTGAATTCCTTGCTTGTACTTGCTCAGGAATGAGTTTCCTCTTGATCCTCTTGCTCCTCTTGCCTCGCTTGGTTTCCTAAAACAAGAACCAACATCCCATTCAATAACTCATGCTGAAATCATAATTCTATTCTTAACTTCCATCAAAATGAAGATTCTTAGAGACTGATTCAGAACTTTTTTCTTCATGAAACTCATAGCCCTATGTATCTTGTTTACAACGCATCAAAAATCACCTCAGTTGGACTTCTATAGCAAAAGATATGTCCAAAAGACTAAAATTCATCTTTTCTGGAATCTGGGGGCTCGCCGCGACGAAGGCACACTCGTCGCGACGCGCGGCCTCGCGTACGTCGTGACGTGTGGCCTTGCGTTCGTCGCAACATGCGGCCTTGCGTACGTCGAGACGTGCGGCCTTGCGTACATCGCGACGTGCGAGTCTGGAAAACAACTCTGAACCCAACTTTTCCAGCATTTACAACATCAATCCTTCCCATTTGACAAAGCAACACACCTAAACTTAAGATCATGCCTTATACTTCAGTTCTAAACTCATTCTAATACAAAATCATCATCAAGACACAACAAGATCATCAACCCAAAGAATTTAACCAAAACTTCTGAAAACCCCTAAACCATCGGTTCTTACTCATTCCAAGCAAATCTAGGGTTTAACCCATCTCAAACAAGAAGAAATAAACTCATACTTACCTGTTGAAGCTTCAAATCCTTCGAAAATCTCAAGAAATTAAAACCCCAATTCTTTCGTCTTTTTCTTCTCTTCCACCGTAACTCTCCTTTCTTCCTCTCTTCTTTTTCTTTTCCTTTCTTTTCCCTTTCTCTCTTTTCTTCTTCTAAATCCTTAAGCCTAAATGAAGGCACAAAGACTAGAATGCCCCTCCTTGTTAAGTTTAATCTTTCCAACTTAAGTGAACTTCCTATAATGCCCTCATAAAGTTCACTCCTTTCCTAACCACTTATTCCACACTAATCTCAAGTTAATCTTAATTTTCCACTAATACTCCCAATAAAATTAAACTATGCAATAAATCATACAATCAACACAGTTCATGTTTAATAACAACAATAAAAACAATTTAGGCCCCAACATTTCTCCCGCTCTTAAAAGAAATTTCGTCCTCGAAATTTACCTGAATCATCGAAAAGACGCGGATACTTTTCCTTCATGGCGTCCAATGGCTCCCACGTGGCCTCTTCCACTGAATGGTTCCTCCACAGGACTTTAACTAGCTGAACCGTCTTATTTCTGAGAACCTTTTCTTTGGTATCCAAAATCTCCACTGGAATTTCCTCATAACTCAAATCATCTCTCAACTGAACCTCCGTAGCCTGAATGATATGAGAAGGATCCGATCTATACCTCCTTAACATGGAGACATGGAAGACATCATGAATCTGAGACAATTCCGGAGGCAACGCCAACCTGTAGGCTAGTGGTCCGATCCTCTCAAGAATCTCATAAGGACCCACATACCTCGGACTCAACTTGCCCTTCTTGCCAAACCTCATTACTCCTTTCCAAGGAGACGTTTTAAAGAACACCTTCTCACCGACTTCATACTCCATCTCCTTCCGATGAGCATCAGTGTAGTTCTTCATCTTATCCTGAGCTGCCTTAAGCCGCTGCTTAACTAGATTGAATTTATCCACTGTCATCTGAATCAACTCTGGTCCTACCAGCTTCCTCTCTCCTTCTTCATCCCAACATAACGGATTTCTACACCTCCTACCATATAATGCCTCACATGGAGCCATCTGAATGCTCGAATGGTACGAATTGTTATAAGCAAATTCGACCAATGGCAAATGTTCATCCCAAGCTCCCTTGAAATCCAACACACATGCCCTAAGCATTCCCTCAAGTGTCCGAATGGTCCTCTCAGATTGACCATCCGTTTGAGGGTGAAAAGCCATACTAAAATTCAGCTTAGTACCTAAAGCTTCCTGTAAGCTTCCCCAAAATCTCGAAGTGAACCGAGGATCCCTGTCAGAAATTATAGAATCCAGAATCCCATGCAATCTCACTATCTCATCGATGTACTTCTTTGCTAACACATGCAAAGAATCAGCATGCTTGATTGCCAAAAAATGGTCTGACTTCGTCAACCGATCTACAATAACCCAAATGGCATCATGCTTCCTGCTGGTCTTGGGCAAACCCATCAGAAAATCCATGGTTACCCTTTGCCACTTCCACTCGGGAATGGACAATGGCCTTAACTTGCCTGAAGGTGCCTGGTGTTCAACTTTGACTTGCTGACACACGAGACACTTACTGACATACTCTGCTACATCCCTCTTCATGCCCTTCCACCAGAAATGCTCTCTCAAATCTCTATACATTCTGGTGCTACCTGGGTGCATGGCATAAGGCGCATTGTGTGCCTCATCCAATATCTCATCCTTAACCTCCCTGCTATCTGGAATACAAAGCCTGTTCCTCACTGTCATAAGTCCATCATCCCTCACTATTATTTTAGAATTCTTACCATTTTGAATTTCCTCCCGAAGCTTGTTCAAATCTGCATCCTGCGCCTGCAACTCCTTAACCTTCTCCCGGAGTATTGGCCTTACCCGAAAGTTAGCAAGAAGGCAATCTGGTTCCTCCTGCTTCAAGCTTATCTTAAGCTTGGCTATCTCTTCCTATAAAGGAAGATAAACTGTCTGAACATGGGCAATGGAAGACTTCCTGCTCAAAGCATCCGCCACTACATTTGCCTTGCCTGGGTGGTACTCAATCAGTAGATCATAATCCTTAAGCAACTTAATCCACCTTCTCTGTCTCAAATTCAGCTCCTTCTGGCTCAGTAAATACTTGAGACTCTTGTGATCAGTAAAGATCCTCGTCTGAACCCCATATAGGTAATGTTGGATCGAAAAAAGAAAGCATGCTTAGTATGGAGAAACGATAGATTTTAAAACTTTTTAAGAAATCATCTTGCAACGGAAGCAATATATCCAAATCAACATGCTAATCCATACATGATATGGTATAAGGATAATAAAACCAAGAACAAGATAAAAGGAATTACCGAATCCTTCGCTACAGCTTTAAATCCTCGCTGCGCTATCCTCTCCTTCTTATATCCAAATCCTTTGCCTTTGAGTCTTTTCCTTTAGCAATCTATCTTCTTCCTTGTTGTAGTTGTTAGAGTAGTGCCCTAAAGGCAATCCCCTTTAGCGCTTTTTGTTCATAGTCATGTACAGACTTTATGAATAAATAAAGAAAGGCATGTTTCATTTATTTGATGTTCTTTATGAATTGATATTGATCTTTAATCAAATTAATGAAGTCCATGATATATGACATAGCATGAAGGAAATTATGATGTGATCATAATCTTGAGATTCCTATCATGTGCAATTATGTCAGTATCTAAATTTTCCCTAGTCATAGGATTAATGAGACTGGACATCATTAATCCGGACAGACTAGCATATGTCATACTCCTTGATTGGATCAAGCAGTGGATCTCAGAAACTGTAAATATGAGATATTTAGAGTTGACATATGGATGCTTACTAGTGGTAGTAAGTTCATTGGATGACCTGCCATGAGATCATTACATGGATTTAATGTCAGTGATGATCTCATCATAGCAATGGTGCAAGTATCCTTAGACTTGAGGTACTCAAGGATATCTTGGATACTGATCTTGTACTTTGACTCCATTCCTTGTGACCTTCCAGAGGTTACTCATAGGGTGGTGCTTGGGTACATTTGAGCTATTGAAGGTAATTGAGTAGCCAATAAGGATTCATCACATACGTGAGAATGAAGAGATACCACGCCTCTTATCGGGATCATTACTTTAAGTCTCGGCGAGCATGACTATGTCATGAAGAGTGTCTTCATGGACATATAAAGTAATGAGTCCTCGGACAGAACCGATTTCACTTGGCTAGACTTAGTCTAGTAAGAGTTGACATATTAGCCATACTCATAACCAAGTGGGGTATAGGATGGTGAAAGGACGAATTGCACAGTAATTGTCTATGGAAGGGTTCGTGATCTGGTTCGTGATGAATTCATCAAAACAATTACTTTCCGGTCAATTGGGGGTCATGATGTGTTGCTAGATACCGCTCATGACTTGCTCAGATTAATTGTTAATCTAAGTGGCCAACATAACCGGGAACCTAAAGGGTCACACGCATAAGAGTGACTCAGAGAATCTGTAAAATAGTAATTGGACAGAGTTCCAATTATGGAGAGCATTAAGATTAAATGGATCCCAATGGGATTGGGATATGTCCCGATGAGATCGCGACATCAATATTGCTAAGAAAGGTTTAGAGCTATTTGAAGCCGGGCCCTAGAGGCGGTAGGACCGACCCAGTTTGATGGACCTCTTCAACAATATATATATATATATTAATTAATTAAGAATTAATTAATTATATATATAAATGTTGAATTTCGTGGAACCAAAAGATGGAGAGAAAGATGTGAGTTTGAAAAGTCAAAGCTCATCATCATTTAGCATTTTAAGGCATTTTATGCCTTCTACGTGGATGCCTATCCACCAAGCTTCTAATATGTGTTTTAAGTGTTAAAAATACATAGAAGAAGCATTTTGAAAAAAAAGCTTGGTCGTGGGTTTGAGAAGAAGAAACGATATGCTTAATTGTTAAGCTTGGAAAATTGGTTTTCATCTTCTTCATCTCTTCCATTCAAGATTCCTTCCACTCTCCAAGACTCCACCAAGATCATTTCTCAAGCTCTCCAGGACAGAGGTAGGCTCTAGCAGGCTTTATTTTGTTCTAGCTATTCCCGGGTCAAAAGGGTTTGACTCGGTTAGGTTTTCTGATCTCTGCGTGGATACCTTTAGAGATAGTCTCTATTGGCTATTCAGGTTTGAGTTTTCATACCGACACCGGGATCCTGGGTTTTGGGAAGGTCCCGGGAATAAATTTTTTTTGTTTCCGCTGCTGGAACATGTGATGTTCCTCCCGGGATTTTCCTAAAGTGGTATCAGAGCGTCTGGTGTCGTGTATGAAGCTTTAACTGAAGCTAGATCATAAACCCTAATTGCTTGTGATGTTGATGCATGCTTGCTGTCCAATTTTCGAATTGCTATAGAGATAGGGTTTTCGAAATTTTTCTACCCAGGATTGTTCATAACATGTTAGTGAATATGTCTATGAATTTTCAGAATTTATCGATTTGATTTGATAAAGTTTTGCTAATTATTTCCCTAAGCTTACAGATGCTGTTTTTGAAACGATTCTGTGAACAGGCAGTAGTATAAAATCAAGAATAAATTCTAGAAAAATCTTTTTCTGGATTTTCCTTCACCTACATGTCTCTAAGATGTTGGTGAATGTCTGTGAGCATGGAAATTGGATTTCAAGGTGATTGGATATTTATTTTCGATTTTATTCTATGCTGTTGGGAATTGCTGTGCTGATGAACACAGTTTTGGAATCGGTTTTGTTATTTTGGTTGACTGAGTTTTTGATGGCCTAAAATCCTGAAAAACTTCAGGTAGCATTATCAGAACATGTAGTAACCTATATAATTTTCTCATGATTTATTGAAATTGTTTCATTGATCATTTCAAGCAATGTACAGAACTGGACAGTTTTGGTGAAAATTGTTAGGACTGTTTTGCTTGACTTGATTGAGTTTGCTTTTTCAATTCCAATGCCTTGAAGCATTTTTAATGTGATTAAAAATGTGTTAACTTGATTTAGTATGATTGCCAAATTGAATTGCTTGAAGTTGCTTTTCCAAGAATTTTTGAATGCCGAATTGGTCACATTTGTGTCTCGTTAGTATATTTCATTTTCTTGCTTGTTTTGGCCGTCACAATTTTTGTGACAAGTGCCGGAGTAGTTTTGAGAGTGTATACACTAGCTTGAGATGCTTAGGGTGAGAATTTGGGTGTTCCTAAATTATTTGGATATTTATGAGTTTTGACTCATTTCAAGCTTTTCATATAGTTTAACTATTTAAGGCATTCATGGATCAATGAATTGTTCATTGATACATCAATTTATAGATATTACCTTAGGTATGATGGCATTGTGAATTGGAATTGCATGGATTGAGGAATTAGCCGATTAGAGATTATAGCATTTCTCCCTGGATAAGGCGACTTGTGCATGGCATAAGTCGACTTGTTCAAAATCTTAGTATAAGTCGACTCAGAAGACCTTACAAGGCGACTTGTACATCGGGCAAGTGCCATAAGGCGACTTGTTTCCTACAAGTCGACTTGTGTGTAAGCAGAAGCATAAGGTGACTTGCATTTGATGAAAGTCGACTTGTGACATGCTCGAGTTGGATGACGGATGATGGATGATTATAAGGATTGATTCAATTTGATCGATGAAACCTAAATCATGCCATATAGTCCTAGCGACTATGATCCTTCACTTGAGTCTAGAGTTTCTAAATCCTCCTCGGATATGAAAACTAACGCCTTCCATTAATATGGTAAGAACCAGAGTTCTTATAGGGATGGGTTGTTGGTAAACCCAAGCTCACTCTATACGGATATGTTGAACCATGAAAATATGATTTTTCGATTAATGGGTTGGTTTTCCCGAAGCGTTAGTTTGTTGAGTAAACTCAAGGTCAACGTGGGACGGAGGTGAAATTGGGTAGCATACATCGGATGTATGCGCATCAAAGAGTTGATACCAATGTAAGTGCATACATCAACAAGTTGATAAAGCGATCGATAGTTGTGTCTAAGATGTAATTGGTATATCCGATACCTCCCGAGACATAAGGTGGCTTGTTGGGTAAACCCAAGGTCATTCTCAATGTCGGTTATCGATGATGCAATTGGTATGTTCGATACCCACCGATTGACCTAAGTTATGGCTTGTTGGGTAAACCCAAGGTCATTCTTAGCAATATCGGATATCGACCCACTAGACATTATGTCTCTTTGTTTCTTTGGATTCAGTAATGAGGGTTATGGATTCTATGAAACTAGTGAGAACTTTTGCATATCATTCAAGTCCTTATGATTATGCAGCTATTCCTATTCTAACATTCTTCCTCTCTATCCGTAGGTTGTTTGAAAATGTCGTCAAGTGTGAATCTTCGCCGCTTATGGATTCCAACAAGTTAAGCTGGACCGAATTTTCGATGGTTAAGGAATCGAGAATAGTTCTCGGATCTGAAGGTCAGGATATATCCTAGATTTTCCGCTTCAGATGCACTGGTGTCGATGCTTCGATGATGATCGAAGGCATATAGTAAGCATCTAAAGGGCGGTGACATGGCTACTTGCATCATGCTTGCCTCGATGTCACCAGAGCTGCGAAAGACGAGTCCATGGATGCTCACACTATAGTTTTTCATCTTGGGGAGCTGTTTGACGAGCAAGCCCGGTCCGAAAGGTTCGAGACCTCGAGGCTTTCTTCACTACTAAGATGGCTCCAGGGACATCTGCCATGCAAGACGCATCGAAGATGAATGGCTATATTGAGAGATTGGCCGTCTTAGGTTTTGCAATGGATCATGAGTTAAGTATAGACTTAATTACGGTTGGATTGTCCGGACGGTTATGCACGATTAAGTGTTAAACTATCGGATGAACCAAATATCCACTACAATACCGGTGATCAATCGCTTTCAAGACAAATGAGCGACTATCAAGAGTGATAGTAAGCGCGTCTTTGTAGTAGCTTCTTCTTCTTGTGTTCCAAGAAGAAAAGAACCCAAAGAAGAAGAAGGCAAAGAAACCAAAGTGGAAGCGCCATCAAGAAGAAGACCAAAGAAGCGCCCGAAGGAACTTGCTTCCATGCGGTAAAGATGGCCATTGGAGGCTTAATTGCAAAGTCTATCTCGAGTCATTTGAAGGCGAAGAAGGCATCGATGCCTCGACTACTTCAGGTTTGTATGTCATTGAAGTTAATCTTATTATCGATCACAACATCCGGTATTTGATACTGGTTGTGGCTCACACATATGCAATGATATGCGTGGCCTTTAGGACGATGAGGGCAACTCATGAAGGGAGAAGTAGACCACGTGTTAGAAATGGAGCAAGAGTTCTTTGCATTAGCCGTAGGAACCTATGTTTTGTCTCTCCCTCTTGGGCTTGTCTTTGGAATTGGATGATTGTTATTTTGTACCCGCTTTGACAAAGAATATATTATTCATTTCTTGTGCGAATAAATTTGGATTCCATATGAATTTTAATAGCAATGGTTTTTCTATCAATTCTAATGGAATGCTTTATGGAACTGGTACATTGTGCAATGGTATATACATATTAGATATGTCTAATCCAATTTTAAATGTCAATGACACCAAACGGTATAAAAGAGATAATCTAAAGTCAACTTACTTATGGCATTGTCGGCTTGGCCATATAAATGAGACACGCATCGTTAAACTCCATAAGAGTGGCAGTTTAGGGTCATTTGATTATGAATCATATGACACATGCAAATCTTGTTTATTAGGCAAGATGACTAAGTTACCCTTCAAAGGAAAGGGTGAACGAGCGATTAGAGTATTAGACCTAATACATTCAGATGTATGCGGTCCGATGTCCATTCATGCCAGAAGTGGTTGTCGTTACTTCATTACCTTTATCGATGATTATTCTCGATATGGGTACTTGTATCTGATGAGATACAAATCTGAAGCGTTTGAAAAGTTCAAACAATTCAGAAATGAAGTAGAAAACCAGCTTGGTAAAAGTATCAAGGCATTACGATCCGATCGTGGTGGAGAATACTTAGACCAACAGCCAGATTATCTCGTAGATAATGGGATATTATCTCGATGGACTCCTCCTTACACGCCTTGAAGACAATGGTGTGGCTGAAAGGAGAAATCGAACCTTGTTTGACATGGTACGATCAATGATGGGTTTAAATAAAGTTACCAAAATTGTTTTGGGGTATGCGCTAGAGACAATTGTTTACTTGTTAAGCAGAGTTCCCTCTAAGGCAGCTTGATGTTACTCCATATGAGATGTGGACTAACGAAAACCTTATCTTTCTCATCCGAAAGTATGGGGTTGTCCCGCTTCGTGAAGCGGATTGGTCGAGATAAGCTTGAAGCGAAATCGACAAGTGTTTGTTTGTAGGATATCCTAAAGAGACCATGGGATATCAATTCTACTTCTTTGAGGAACAAAAGGTGTTTGTTTCAAGCATGCTGTCTTTAGAGAAAGAGTTTCTTTCGCAAGAAGCGGTGGGAGCAAAGTCGAACTTGAAGAAGTTCAAGATGCTCAAACAAGCATGTATCAACCGCCTAAACTCGAGGCTGTCACTCATTCAGATGAAGTAACAGATTCAACCTTCGTGACACACGAAGCTCAGAGGTCAAGTAGGATGTGCCTTGTTCGAGAGATATGAATTTCTTGTGTTTAACAGAATGATGTATTGCTCATAGAAAATGATGAGCACGCTACCTATGAAGAGGTTACGAAAAGTTGAGTCGAAAAATGGCTTTGTGCCATAAAAGCCTAAATGGATTCCATGTACATAAACCAAGTATGGACTTTGGTTGATGCACTGAAGGATAAAACCTATAGGGTGCAAATGGGTTTTCAAGAAGAAAACCGACATGGATGGTAATGTGATTACCTCAAAGCAAGGCTTGTGGCCAAAGGATTTCGTCAAAGACAAGGAGTTGACTATGACGAGACCTTGACCCGTAGCAATGCTTAAATCCATTCGGATACTCTAGCCATTGCCGCCATTATGATTATGAGATATGGCAAATGGATGTGAAGACGACTTTCCTTAACGGAAATCGCCGAGGATGTGTACATGACACAACAGAGGGCTTCATTTCGATGATGGCGAAAAGGTATGCAAGCTTCAAAATCCATCTATGGATTGAAGCAAGCATCCAGAGTTGGAACATCCGTTTTGATGAGTCAATCAAAGAGTTTGGTTTTCACAAAATCCGGATGAACACTTGTGTGTACAAGAAGGTTAATGGGAATGCAATCGTTTTCCTTGTGTTGTATGTAGATGACATCTCGTTACTCGGAAGCGATGTCTCATTGATCTGTCGATTAAAATTTGATGTCCAAACAATTTGCGATGAAAGACCTTGGTGAAGCAACTTATATCCTTGGGATAAAGATCTATAGAGATAGATCAAAGAGGTTGCTTGGTCTTTCACAATCATCGTACATAGACAAGATGCTAAAGAGGTTTAGCATGGAGCAATCCAAGAGAGGGTTTCTTCCCATTACTCATGGGATAACACTCTCGAAATCTATGTTTCCTAAGACACAAGATGAGAGGATTCGCATGGATCGGATCCCGTATCGTCTGCGAGAGGATCGATCATGTATGCTATGTTATGTACGAGGTCCGATGTATCGTATGCTCGAGTGTCACGGCGGATACCAATCGGATCTGGTGAGGGTCATTGGGTGGTCACAAGAATATCCTCAAGTACTTGCGAAGGACTAAGGATGTTTTCTTGATATATGGAGATGGAAATCTCCAAGTGAGCGGGCATAGGGATGCCAGTTTCCAATCTGACAAGGATGACTCCAGATCCCAGTCAGGTTATGTTTTCACGCTAAACGGCGGAGCGGTCAGTTGGAAGAGTTCCAAATAAGAGACGACTGCTGATTCGATGACCGAGGCAGAGTACATTGCTGCATCAAAGGCGGAAAAGGAAGCTGTTTGGATCAAGAAGTTCATTTCTGAACTTGGTGTGGTTCCTAGCTGTGATGGACCCATACAATTGTATTGTGACAACAATGGGGCTATTGCTCAAACAAAAGAACCGAGGTCTCACCAACGATCTAAACATCGCACTCGCAGATATCATCGATTCGAGAGATCATTGCTAGAGGTGATGTCGCGATCGAGAGGATTCCACAGAGCGTAACATTCACGATCCGCTGTGAAGCCATTGTCACGTAAGAATTTTGATTCTCATGTACTCGCTATGGTATTAGATACCAAGGAGATTGGCTTTAGGTCAAGTGGGAGATTGTTAGAGTAGTGCTAAAGGCAATCCCCTTTAGCGCTTTTTGTTCATAGTCATGTACAGACTTTATGTTGGAACCGTGACCCAACTACATAAGCAGAACGGAAACCGAAGCAAACGGAAACGAAGGGAAGCGGAAATTTTGGATCAAAATTTTGAATCGAAAACAAAGCACATCGCAAATGCGAACGGAAAACGGAAATGTCGAATCGAAAACAAAATGCGAGCGAACACAACCGAAAGTAATAAGCGAAGCAAATGCTGCTAAGCAAATACTAATCGAATCAAACGAGCAGATTGCAAAGTTTAAACGAAATCAAAGCGCATACATCCGACATCCGGAAACAATAATCAAAGAAAACTTATCGAATGAACATAATCGCGTTGGGAATCCTAAGACGTTCCAAAATCCGTTATGAATTTTTTTTCTTTTCTTATTCTCATTTCTTTCTCGTTACTCAATCATATACCAATCATCTTAAATCCATACAAATGTACATAATCTGATATAAATCCATACCAATCTCAAATTTCTCAAACTCTTATATACACTTATACATATCCAAAATCTCACTTTTATCCAAATTTTTTTACTAAAATTTCGCAAGATAACGTACTGCCTTTATCCTAACCCAAAATTTCTGCAAAGGCAAAATACACTTCTATAATCCCTAATCGTAATATCGTAACCATCGGACTCTCCCGTAGGAATCCTAACACCAAAGCAGTAAACACAAACCTAAAACTAATACTTCCATATTTCTCAAATCAATATACCAATCTCATAATTCAAAATCAATATATATCTCAAATTTATACAAATTCCCAAATCAACCATACAATATGTTCTCAAATTCTCCATAATTTCCTATACAAATTTCACAATCATTCACAATACTTAACTTTATACACAAATACATTTTCTTTCAAACCTTTCTTAAACCACAAACAGATCCATAATCAAAATCCAAAATACACAAAATCTAAGCGACACATATGTCTAAATGTCTTCACATTCTTTCATCCGATCTCTACTCGAAACCCGGAGATGGGGATGAAAGGGGTGAGCTCGAAAGCTCGTGGATAACACATTTATAAAATGACAAATAAGTGAAAACATTTTCATAATCTTTTTGCCAAAAGAGCTAATTTTCAAACTTTTCAACTTTCAAATACTTTTCTCAAACCCTTCTTAATATTTTTCAAACTTTTATAACTCATTCTCTCAATTTTCAAAATTCTTGAATGTCTCATAAACATGAATGCAAACACACGTAAACAAATCAAAACACGTAACATATCGTAATGGTGCAGCTGGGTCCAAGCAGAGCGTCTTCGCATAGCCCCAAGATAAGCGGTCCTGCGATCAGAACGAAACGTCTACACTTTCCGCATTGCGGTCTAGTATAGCCGTGAAGGAGTCCGAAATCGAGCTCCGTACACTAGCGGGCAGCCTGAGAAGGCTATACACATAGAGACAATGACTCACCAAGGGACCTACCAAACCCACATAACACATAATCGAAAACGAAAAGTCGGATTGCTCAAGGCACTTTTCAATTTCTTAATTTTCCACACATTCACATAAAGCATACAATTTGATCAATTCATCATTCAATTCTAATTTCAAAATCAAATCATTCAATGCATACACAACAAATGCATTTTTCGAATTTCTATCGGTTTATCAAATCATTTAAAGCAATGAATTTACGCTTGTAATAATTTTCCAAAATCATTCGAAATAAACAAAGTACGAAAATCTTTTCTTTCATTTTCTCAAATTTTGAAAAGTAATATTTAACTTATAAATCAAAATATAAATATGCTACCCATTTCGAAATGACTAGAAGCTTGTCCAAATAGTCAATTCTCCAAATTCCTTCTTCTTTCTTCAATTGAAAAATTCCTAAGTCAATAACATCCAAATTCATCATCATAATTTGCATAATTCTCAAACTCAACCATAGGAAAACATAACTATCATAATTCCAAGCTATTTCAACCTCCAATTTTGAAAATCCCCAATTTTCAAAATTGGCCTAAACCAATACACCCAAATTCAATCTCATAAAACATAATTTCTTCAAAATTAATCTCACAATTCATCAATTCACATTAATTCCAAACTATTTAAATCCTCAATTTCAAAAATCCCCAAATCCTAAAATTGGCCTAAACCAATTTATCTAAATTTAATACCATAAAATACAATTTCTTCAAAATTAACTTCACAATTCACAAATTCTTACGCTTATCTATAATTCTACACCAAAATTTCACAAAATCCTTAATCATAAAATTAAGCCTAAACCTTCATTAATTTTTCATCCAATATTTAAACATAACCTAAGGCTCATACATCAAAATTTTCTTCATAAATCATAAACACATATCATTTTCTATATTTTCAAACCAAAAACTCAAGAAAATTCCAAACTTAAATATTTTCTCTCTCCTCTTTTCTCTTCCTATTTTCGAATTTTTTTTACAAGCCCAAGGGAAACTTTCAAGCTTTTTCATCCTTCTTCCTTACAATCTATGCAAAAGCAAGGTTAAAGTCAAAAAAATATCACAAACCTTAAGCTTTTCTTTCTTCTCCACGGTCGGCTCTTCACTTCTCCCTCCTTATCTTATTCTTTCATCTTTTACAACTCAAAGTCGACTCCACATGCTCAAAACGACAGCAATCCTCTTCACTTATAACCCATAATTCATACTACATCGTTTCTTGCATCTCTTCATTGCAAACTTACATGGTTCTCCTTCTTCCACATGGCAAAACAACTTTCTTTCTTCTTATTTCTCTAGCATTTTCGTGAGTCTTCAGCCTCCACAAACGACAACCACCTTAAAATATCTAATGCCATGTCATTAAAATTGAGCAAAGACCAAAATGCCTTACCTTTTTAGCCAAATTCCAAATTTGCCCCTACAATTTACTTTATGCCATTCTCACTTGCGGGTTATCAAGCTGAAGGAATTTGTCAAAACTTTCTTCTAGAGAAATGTTCCTCTCAATCATACGAATCCAAAGCCACTGACCGCGCTCAATTCCGAGAACTACATCAAAAGTTATGTGCGAAACAGTGCGGGAAAATCTATATTCTAACACATTTCTTATGTACGATTATTTCAGTCCCAAAATTCACATTCTTAATCCCAGAATTGAAACTCAATGTCTTCATAACAATTGTATCCTTATGTCTCTAGTTTAATTCAAAACAAGAATCGTCTCATTTCGATTCCCAGATCAAAAGTTATACTCAAATTACTCACAGTGTTCCTAATCCAAAATTACACCCCAATCCGAACTTAAATTAAAAATTAAAAGTCCTAAGGGCAAAATTGACATTTCATGTCTTCATATGATTTGTAGCCCCTTGTCTTATCTTTATTTCGCCTCAAGAATCGCTTCAATCGGATCTCTACAGATCCCGAATTTCACAAAACACTGAATCATGCTCGAAACTTTCTCGACTCACTTTGATTAAATTAATCACCATTAATTTAATCTCAAAAGTTCACAAATTTCTATGAGGATGTAGGGAATTGTCTTAGGAATCCAACGCAAAAAGAATCAACTCAATCGGATGTCGAACGGAAAAGATATGAACAAAACGGTAAACAAATGTCGGATTGGAGAAAGAAAGTCAAGAAATCGTGGAGCAAAACGGCTTGTCGCAAGGAAAACGCTTGCATCACTGAGGCGACGCGTTGCCCTGGTGATCGAGCTGAAAGTCAGATCGCTACTGGCGATGCGTCGCCATAGTGAATGGCGGTTGAACGCCGCCGTCGCTACGGCGATGCGTCGCCGTAGTGACGGGGATGCTTAATTTATTTATTTATTTATTTATTTATTTAAACTAAAACTTCCGAAATTCATAACTTTTACTCCCGAACTCCGATTTTGACAAACTTAGTCTCAATAGAAAGCTTGAGAGAAGCTCTAAATCTTCCAAGAAGAACATAAAACTCAATTCAACTCCTACGGGAGTCCATTTTCCGGTCAAAGATACTATCCTCTATATAAACTTGTAAAAATCATAACTTAATATTCCGAGATCGAAAAATTGCATACTTTATATCAAAATAAAGATCAAAACAAACCCTTCAATTTTCATGAAGAACATCAAAGCTCAATTAACCTCTAACTAGGTTAATTTCTTAGTCAAAGATTTAATCATAATTAAAGTCAAACCCTATCAAACATAAACTTTGACTGATCATAACTTTCACTCCCGATATCGAAAAATTGCAAACTTTATGGCTACAGAAAGCTCTTAACATAACCTACAAGTTTCCAGAAGACCATTTTATCAAATTTTGCCTAAATCATAAGTCAACTCTCAAAGTCAAACATTCTCTCTCCAAAAAGTCAAACTTTCTAAATCCTTCAAATTTTCACACTTTTTCTTTCTAATTCTTGCTATATAATTTCATTTCAATCAACTCATCCACTTGACCATTCATATTACTAACTCAAATTATCACTCAAGGTTCGGGGTCCAACACTTTATGAATAAATAAAGAAAGGCATGTTTCATTTATTTGATGTTCTTTATGAATTGATATTGATCTTTAATCAAATTAATGAAGTCCATGATATATGACATAGCATGAAGGAAATTATGATGTGATCATAATCTTGAGATTCCTATCATGTGCAATTATGTCAAGATTCTAAATTTTCCTAGTCATAGGATTAATGAGACCGACATCATTAATCGGACGAGACTAAGATATGTCATACTCCTTGATTGGATCAAGCGGTGGATCTCGAAACTGTAAATATGAGATATTTAGAGTTGACATATGGATGCTTACTAGTGGTAGTAAGTTCATTGGATGACTGCCATGAGATCATCACATGGATTTAATGTCGATGATGATCTCATCATAAGAATGGTGCAAGTATCCTTATACTGAGGTACTCAAGGATATCTTGATACCGATCCCGCATTTTGACTCCATTCCTTGTGACCTTCCAGAGGTTACTCATAGGGTGGTGCTTGGGTACAGTTTGAGGTATTCAAGGTAATTGAGTAGCAATAAAGGATTCATCACTGTGAGAATGTAAGAGATACACCGCCTCTCGTCAGATCATTACTTAAAGTCTCGGCGAGATGACTATGTCATGAAGAGTGTCTTCATGGACATATAAAGTAATGAGTCCTCTCGACAGAACCGATTTCACTTGGCTAGACTTAGTCTAGTAAGAGTTGACATATTAGCCATACTCATAACCAAGTGGGGTATAGGATGATGAAAGGACTAATTGCACAAGAATTGTCATGGAAGGGTTCGTGATCGGTTCGTGATGAATTCATCAAACCGATTACTTTCCGGTCAATTGGGGTCATGATGTGTTGCTAGATACCGCCATGACTTGCTCGGATTAATTGTTAATCTAAGTGGCCAACATAACCGGAACCTAAAGTGGTCACACGATAAGAGTGACTCAGAGAATCAGAAATAGTAATTGGACGAGTTCCAATTATGGAGAGCATTAAGATTAAATGGATCCCAATGGGATTGGGATATGTCCCGATGAGATCGCGACATCAATATTGCTAAGAAAGGTTTCCGGAGCTATTTCAGCATCGGGGCCCGGTAGGCCGGTAGGACCGACCCCAGTTTGACTGGACCTCTTCAACAAATATATATATATATATTAATTAATTAAGAATTAATTAATTATATATATAAATGTTGAATTTCGTGGAACCAAAAGATGGAGAGAAAGATGTGAGTTTGAAAAGTCAAAGCTCATCATCATTTAGCATTTTAAGGCATTTTATGCCTTCTACGTGGATGCCTATCCACCAAGCTTCTAATATGTGTTTTAAGTGTTAAAAATACATAGAAGAAGCATTTTGAAAAAAAAGCTTGGTCGTGGGTTTGAGAAGAAGAAACGATATGCTTAATTGTTAAGCTTGGAAAATTGGTTTTCATCTTCTTCATCTCTTCCATTCAAGATTCCTTCCACTCTCCAAGACTCCACCAAGATCATTTCTCAAGCTCTCCAGATGAGGTAGGCTCTAGCAGGCTTTATTCTGTTCTAGCTATTCCCGGGTCAAAAGGGTTTGACTCGGTTAGGTTTTCTGATCTCTGCGTGGATACCTTTAGAGATAGTCTCTATTAGCTATTCAGTTTGAGTTTTCATACCGACACGGGATCTGGGTTTCGGGAAGGTCCCGGGAATAAAAAATTTTTGTTTCCACTGCTGGAACATGTGATGTTCCTCCCGGGATTTTCCTACAGTAGTATCCTCAACCAATTAGATTTACCACTTGTTCTTCAAAGACAACTAGGTTAACAAAATCTTTTGGTGGGAAAGGAGAAGAAATATTTGGAGGAGATTTTCTTAGAAGAAGAAGAACCAAAATGAAACTCTTTCAATTCTTTCACTTAGAATTTCGGTTCTACCTTGCATGAAAGGAGAGAATGTCTAAAACCATGCAAGAACCCTTTCTTACATCTCAATTTTGAAATATGCATGAATGGAAAGAGTGAGAGGCATCCAATGCATCACTTACATTAATCACTCATCAAATAGCCAATAAATGAGACTTACTTCATTTATCTTTAAAATGGCTATTTGAAAAACCATAACCTATAATTGAATACCCATTTCGGTTTTGGCAAGAAGAAAGAAGGAAGATGGTCCATCTAATGCACATCTTTCATCTTTAATCTAATGAATGCAAATAGGTTACATGCCAACATTAAAAGCCAACCATTAAACCATTTAATGGTAAGTTCATAACTCCATTTAATAATGATGAACCATAATAAAGACCATCTTTATTTAGTATTTTAATGTCAAATGTGGTTACACATCTAACCTAACACAATTTCGAAATTGCTTCTTCTCCATTTAAAAAATTGTTTTAATATAATTAATCTAATCAATTACATTAAACCAAAACAAGCCCATTTCTAAATGAACATATGGGCTTCCAATTAACCATTAATTAGTATAAGCCCATCATTTAATTATGGACTTCTAAAGCCTCCAAACTACTTCTTACTTAGCTTGATAACCTTACTTAAAGCTAAGTGGGGAATCTTATTGACTTTGATAATTCAAGCTCCAATAAGCCCGTAAATAATTCAATCTCATTGAATTAATTCTAGCTTATTAACTAAATGTCATTCCACTAAAGACAATTAGTTGAACTCTTGAATCATTAAATATTATGAGAATATGTCTAATTGCAAACCCTATTTAGAACCTTATTATAGCTATCCGCACAACAAAGGGTAAAATTACCGTTTTGCCCTTATGTTGGTTTTTCCTTCTAGATCTCTCATTTTACTTTATATGGTGATTAACACATAAGATCTCATCTTAGTGTTAAGACTTGATGGGTAGCTAGTCCATCAAACCATCGCGCCAGATTTAATCACCAAATCTCCTTAAAACATCTATAAGAGATGATAACACTATAAACTCTTTATTCGAGTGAATGTTCCTCGATACATGTTTCAATTAATAATTCCAACATGCGATAATCGGATTAATACCTGTAAAAATCCATTCCGATCATATCAAGAATTATAATGAACACATATGAGTTAACCACTCATCAAGATTGTGGTTCATAATAGTTTAATGTTAAGTTATATGTTTTAAGATTAAAGTAACGACCCACTTTATTCTTGAAAACATACTTAATTCCGATTCATTTAATAGTGCCATTATCGATAGTCTACTACTATCATGATATGAAACTCATCATTCCCTTTAAGTAAACTCCTTTACTTATATGGAGATAAATCGCAACACTACGATCTAAACCATAATCAAACGACTAACTTGATTATTCAACCGTGAATCAATTAATTTGATTCTAATAATATACATGTTTCCCATACATCTCTATGTATATGTATATTACTTACAAATGAATCTTGGTACCTTATGACCAGATATATAATGCTCATACAGATAAAACCAAACTCTTTTGTTTTATTAATAATAAATATTTTCATTACAAAGCTATCAGAATCAAGAAGATAAAGTTACATGTAAATACACTTGCTTTCCAGGCACTATATTTACATAACTCCAACAATCTCCCATTTGCCCTAAAGCAAGTTTGACATATCCTTCATTCCCATCCCTTCTAGGTGACCCTCAAAGCTCTTTTGAGTCAATGTCTTTGTGAACGGATCAGCAAGGTTTTGCTCTGTAGGAATCTTTACCACATCCACTTCTCCACGTTGTATTATCTCCTTTATGAGATGATACTTTTGCTCAATATGTTTGGCAGCTTTGTGGTTCCGAGGTTCTTTAGAATTAGCCACTGCCCCACTATTATCACAATAAAGTGTAATGACTTTTTCTGCCTCTGGAACTACCTCCAAATCATTTAGGAACTTCCGAGCTAGATCGCTTTTCACGCTTCACAACAAGCAACATACTCAACCTCCATAGTCGAATCAGCAATACAAGATTGCTTGACACTCCTCCAAACTATGGCTCCACCTCCTAAAGTAAATATAGAACCAAAAGTTGATTTCTTAAATCAACATCTGATTGGAAATCGAATCCGATATCCGTCGGAATAAAATTACTTCAGAGTAAACAAGCATTAAGTTCTTCGTCCCACGAAGATACTTTAATATACACTTAACCGCAGTCCAATGTTCCATTCTCGATTGGATCAAATCGCTACTATCCCACTGTAGCATGTATATCCGGTCTAGTGTACAACATTGCATACATCAAACTACCAACCGTCAAGCATATGGAATGTTACGCATGCTCAACCTCCTCTTGGGTTTTAGGTGCTTGTTCTTTGAAAGTTTGATTCCATGTCTAGTAGGGTGAAACCCTCTTCGAATCTTGCATGGCTAACTTATTGAGCATATTCTCAATGTAGGTTTAGTTGAGACAAAACTATCTTCTTGTTCTTACGATCCCTTATAAGTTTGATCCCTAGAACATAGGTAGCCTCCCAATCCTTCATTGAAAACTGCTCATTCAACCATCCTTAACCGCAGATAACATTCCCACATCATTCCTAATGAGCGTAATGTCATCAACATACAGGATTAGGAAAGTAACCTTACCTTCTTGTATTCTTTTGTAAACACAAGGCTCATCTAGGTTTTGTATGAACCCATAGGTTTTGATAGCTTTATCAAACCTAATGTTCCAAGACCTAGATGCTTGCTTAAGTCCATAAATGGACCTTTGCAACTTGCAAACCTTATGCTCATTACCTAGCTAAATGAATCCTTCTAGTTGGGCCATATAAATGGTCTCCTCAAGATCTCCATTCAGAAATGCGTGATTGAGCCAAATTTATACTATAAATTGGCCCTAATTTCTTAAGTGATTATGCACTTGTTGACTCCTAAATCATGATTTTTATGCTTAAATTGGTTCCTCATATCGAGCTTTTATAATTTGCACATTGTCAATATTTTGTTGTCATTTGATATTAATTTCTGCATAACTTTTATTGGGACAATTGATACTGCAAATGTGTTGTATTTTTGTAGGAACAATGGAGTCAACAGAGAAAGTCAATATGCCGTGAGAAACCATCCATTCGTCGGAGCGAACCAACGCAGCCATTCGTCGCGACGAATTTATTAGTATAAATTAATTCGTCGCGACGAGTGACCATTTTTATGCGTCATGATTTAACTTTATTCATTAGTCGCGATTTAATGTCGGATACCCGCCCTTAAATGGCAAATTTTCGACTGTTCGACCCGCCCGCCATACTCCTATAAACCTTCCATTTTAGGTTAAACAGAGGCCGCATTCCCGAGGTAGCTCTCCATCTTTTGTCTTCTCTATTTTTCGATAGGTTTTGTTGCCTCTGTTTTGCAGATTCGGCGCCACCTCCGCATTTACGCCCACCATCACCATCTTCATCTCTTCCATCGTTTCGTCGTGACCGACTCTCAATTGCTCGTCGTTGAGTCATGGACCGAGGTGATATTCAGCGATGATGGACTCACCGCATCATGCTCGCTAAGGGTCCCGCTCCGAAGATGTAGCAACGGTCCGAGTTCCATGAGCTTCAAGGGTAATCGATCATTGTTTTAAATTTTTCATAGTTTTGTAACAACTCCGAGTTGAGATTGCATTGTATGACCGAATGAATCTTGCTATAGTTTAGTAGGATGTTAAACTTTGATCTATGTTAAGGATTGGTTTGTGTTGAATATTGTGCTCAATACATGAAGTCTCATGATATCATTTCGATTTTGCATTAATTAACCTAATCGCCTAGTTGTGTTTGGTTGTTGGTTATGTTATTATCCATTGATTTAATGCATAAATCATTTCATACCATACACTAAGGGTTTTAACAAGTTTTAATTTATCGAGTTGATCAATTAAATCTTGGACTTAACGAGTTGTTAAGGTTGTGTTTTCGAAACTTAGTGGATTTCAAACCCCGACGTTTATTTTGAACGAGGATGACCCGAGCTGTATTTTCAGGAGAACTTTAATTAATTGTTTTCAATCTTAATTATTTCAAATTGTCTTGCCTTTCAAAAATCCCAAAAACATTTATTTCATACTTAGCTTTCTTTAATTTTAAAGATCAAGCCAAAACCCCCTTTAATTGCTTTAATTGCATGCATCATTAGACTAGGCTAGTCTTAAGATCAATTCTACACTGGTTCCTTGAGAGTCGACCCGAGGTTGCACCCTGTGTTGCAATTCTTGGTATAAATTGATTTTGACCGGTTTCCAAGGATCAATCTTAGGATTGAACGATAAGTCATGATCAAATTGGCTGTTGTCGGAACCAATTTAATTGGTTTTCTAGGTTAGCCAAGTCATTTTGTTTCTGCATCTTATTTGTTTTAGTTTACATGTTAATTTTCATTGTTTGCATCTCTTAAGTGTTGGTTTATTTGCTTGTGTTTTGTGATTTCGATTCTTTTTGCTTTAAGTGTTTAGTTGATTGTTTGGCTTATTGTTCTTAATTTCGAGTGATTGTGCTTTGCTCGATTCTTGGCTGCGACGAGTTCATCATTCGTCGTAACGAAGTTCATATATTCGTCATGACGACTTTTCAAATTTTGCTATATTCGCCGAATGAAGTTCCTACGAGCCATGATTTAACCGTGTGAATTTCAGCCTCGTTTTATCATTTGTCGTTTTAGTGAGCTAATTTAGGAGAACTTTTTTGTGCATGCCCGTGAGACTTAGGTTAGTTCATTTTCAACCTGAAATCGAGCGATACTTAAGGAAGCGAGGAAGGATGTAAGAGAGCAAGCAACCCTTAGCACACTAGAACATCAAGTAGGAGAAATGGTCGAAGGTCAAGAATTTCCCGCCACCAACCTAGAACGGAGATCATGGATTAAATGGTGATCGTGAAAGAGTCGATGAGAACATAGGAACAACAGCGAGAACGATCGAGAAGCTACGACCTCGGACGTCGATTATGACCCTTCATCAAGAGCCTGCCCGAACTTCGACGTGAATTTGAAGTTAAGGGCTATTGATCAATTCTTCCCAAATTTCACGGTTTAGGGAGAAGATCCCTACATGCATTTACAAGCGCTGACAATGATTTGTCAAAGCATGAAACCCGTAGGAGCTCCCCTAAATCATGTGCTGTGGAAGGTATTCCATTTGTCTTTAGAAGGAAAGGCCCGGGAGTGGTACATGAGCCTCCCAAGGCATGTCGCGAATGCCTACCATAGTTGGGCCAACTTGAGAAAAGCTTTCCTGGAAAAGTATTTTCCAGCCTCGAGGATGTCGTCAATGAGGAAAGAGATCTATTCTGCCAAGAAAAACTATGACGATTCCTTGTATGATTTTTGGAACAGATTCCAAGATCTGTTGTCTCGGTGCCCCCATCACCAAATCCCTGATGAACAACTTGTTCAGTATTTCTATGATGGGGTGAAGAATCAGGAAAAAGGAATGCTGGATGTTGCTTCGGGAGGATCGTTGATCGACCTCACCGCACCTGAAGCGTGGGCCTTGATCAAGAGGATGGCCCTCAACCATCAGCAGTATAGTGTTCGTGATTCCAGGAATGTTCATGAAGTGGGAGCCATGTCGGCTCAGACAAAAAGTATGGAAAGCCTGGAATCAAAGGTGGATTCTCGAACATCGGATAACTTCACAGCTTGTCCTCGACAGGCGTAGTTAAAGAATTTGAATGTACATCGCCATCGCCTTCCATCGAATCGGCCGCACTCTAGTTGCGAATCTTACAGATCGGTGATGCACATAACCAAAGGTCTCGTCCCGGAGGTATGAAGAAGTCTCTACAAAGGTATCCGGGAGACAAAATCCTAAGTGGGACCCAGACTCCAACACGATAATGAAGGATGGCGATCTCATCCTAACTTTAGTTGGAGGAGTAATGAGGGAAGAGCACCCAACCGCTTTCAACAAGGGAGTGGAGCTGGACCATCTACAAACCAGTTCCCTGATCAGCAAGCATTGACGGTGCAACCACAACCGCCAAAAGAGGACACCAACCAACTGCTACATGGTATGATGACGTTGATGAAGGAAGAAAGAACCTCCATGGCTAATCAATTCAACGCCATCGTAAACTTAATCCAACAGGATTCTGCCAAGAATGCTGCCCGCTTTAGTGCCTTGGAGAAACGGATGGACCAATGGGAGACCAAGGCCGAGAACATGAACGCCTACATCACCCAGTTGTCCAACAACTTGAGTGAAAATCAAGCGAGGAGTAATGGATCAATTCCCTCCAACACGGTCATAAATCCGAAAAGCCCTAACGCAATTGAATTAAGGAGGAAAGAAAGTGCAATTTAGCATCCTCAAGAAGAAGAATGCGCCAAGAAATTGAGGTGAAGAGACACCTCAAGTAAGAGAAAAGATACGTGCGATCGAGAGTGATCGCGAAGAAGAATTGTCAAGAGAAAGAAGAAATCAACCATCGAGGAAACAGAGCAACCATCAAGCGGTCCAATGTAAAGTGCTGCAAAGGAAAAATCTAGTAGAAGTGAAGTAACCAGTAGGGAAGTGAACTTAAAGGATCTCCCTTTTCCAAATTCTTACTTGATGAGTAAGAAGGTTAACGAGCTCAAACATGAAAAGAAATTATTGGCCTGTTTGGAAAGGTGGAAGTGAATGTGCCCCTGCTGTACCTGGTGAAGAGGATTCCAGCCTACGCTAAATATTTGAAGGACTTGTGCACAAACAAGCGTAAGTTTAGGCCGAATGAGAGAGTCCAGGTGAGCTCAAACGTGTCAGCTTTGTTTAAGCCCCAAATCCTGATAAAATGTCAAGACCCAGGATCATTCACCATTCCTTGTGTCATAGGAAAGGTGACAATTGGAAGAGCGTTGCTAGATTTGGGAGCGGCAATCAATGTGATGCCAAAATCTGTTTATGAAGCCCTGGGAGTTAAGAGCGTAAAACCTACTTCGGTAGTGTTACAGTTGGCTGACAGATCCTTCCGACATCCTATGGGCATCATCGAGGACATTCTGGTCCAAGTGAAAGGATTAGTGTTCCCTGCCAATTTTTACGTGCTGGATATGTCTACGGAAGTGGTGCAGGACACTTCTCTAATCCTTGGACGACCCTTCCTTCGGACGGCAAGTACAATGATCAGTATGAAGGAAGGGAAGATCATCATGGAGGTTGGTGATCAACACGTTAGCTTCAACATGTATGAAGCTATGAAGCACCCTAACGAGGATTACTCCTTGCTTGGGGTGAATATGCTTAATGTTGTCCCTACAGTTTCAGACTCTGATGAGGATCCGCGAGACAAGTCCTCTAAGCTCGCTTTATATTCGCTTCTAAGTCGTAACCAAATTCTACATACTTCCATGAATCATTCTAGACAGATGGGGACCTCTTCTCGCTGAGCTTCCTAAGTCGATCCCTCAATTTTACAACCTCCAGAGCTCAATTGAAACCCTTGCTCGCTTCATTGAAATACGCCTTCCTCGAGCCAAATAAGAAGTCGTCGTCATCATCGCAAACTCATTGTCGAACTCAAGAACTAAAGCTTTTAAAAGTGCTGACGGAGCATAAGCAAGCAATAGGATGGTCATTAGCGGACATACCCGGGATTAGTCCTGCTCTGTGCACTCATAGGATCCTGTTGAATGAGGGATCTAAGACAGTGAGGCAGCCCCAGCGCAGATTAAATCACTATCCTCGATGTGGTGAAAAGGAAGTTACTAAGCTCCTGAAAAGGGATAATTTATCCCATTTCGGATAGTGAGTGGGTCACCTAATTCATGTGGTACCCAAAAGAGCGGGATTATTGTAGTGCGAAATGAGAGGAATGAGCTCATCCCCACAAGAGTGCAAAATTGTGGCGAGTTTGTATTGACTACCGGAAATTGAATGACGAACTCGAAGGACCACTTTCCTTTGCCATTTATCGACCGAGATCGGAAAGATTGGCCGGAAATCACATTATCGCTTTCTTAGATGGTTTCTCGTGGTATTTCCAAGTACCCATTGCACCGAGGACCAAGATAAGACCACGTTTACATGTCCTTTCGCACCTTTGCTTATCGCAGATGCCTTTGGTTTGTGTAATGCCCCAAGACCTTCCGGCGTTGTGTGATGGCCGCCTTGCGATTTTTGGAAGAAAGTATGGAAGTCTTTATGGATGACTTCACAGCTCACGGCGATTCCTTCGATTCTCGCTCTTCAACTGACTAAAGTTCTTAAGAGGTGCATCGAAAAGAACTTGATCCTTAACTTTGAAAATGCCATTTTATGGTAAATGAAGGTATTGTGCTTGGACATTTGATTTCGAAGAAAGGAATCGAAGTTGACAAAGCTAAAATCGAAGTCATATCTTCCCTGCCTTATCCTACATGTGTCCGTGATATTAGGTCATTCCTAGGTCATGCAGGATTTTATAGGAGGTTTATTAAGGATTTTAGCAAGATCTCCCTTCCTCTTTCAAAACTCTTGCAAAAGGATGAGAAATTTGAGTTTGATGCTTCGTGCCAAAAGGCTTTTGATACACTTAAAGCCAAACTCATTTCCCCTCCTATTCTGGTTGCCCCTGTTTGGTATTTGCCTTTTGAGCTTTCGTGTGATGCTTCCAATTATGCTGTGGGAGCCATGTTAGGACAACATGAGGAGAAGTTGGCTAAAGTTATTGCATACGCGTCCAAAACTCTAGATCCAGCTCAAGCCAACTACACCACAACTGAGAAAGAGCTATTTGCAGTAATCTTCGCACTAGAAAAATTCCGGCAGTATTTGCTTAATTCCCATGTCATCATTTTCACCGATCACGCAGCTGTTAAGTATCTCTTGACGAAGCCACAATCAAAACCCAGATTAATCCGTTGGACTTTGCTTCTTCAAGAGTTTGATATGGAGATTAAAGATCGGGCTGGTGTCGTAAAACCAAGTAGTCGACTATCCGAAAGAAGCATCGCCGCAAGATACTAAAGGAGTAGACTCTTCCGATCGACTGTGATTCCTTTCCGGATTCTCATCCCTGTGCCGCAGCTCAAGGAGCCTTGGTATGCACATATTGTCAATTACTTAATGACAAATTTGACCCTTTCGTATGACGCGGGACAGGCTCGAAATTGAAGAGTGAAGCTTCAGATTACATGTGGGACAAACCTCATCTGGAAGATACGCAGGACCAAGTAATTCGACGATGTGTTCCAGATGAGGAATTTGATGATATACTCTCAGCTTGCCACTCTATGGTTTGTGGGGGACATTTCAGTGCTAGAAGAATAGCGAGGAAAGTTTTGGATTCAGGATTCTATTGGCCTACTCTCTTTCGGGACTCCTTTCACTTTTGCCAAGCTTGTGACAAGTGTCAACATTTCGGGGGATTAGGGAAACGTCATGAGATGCCGCAATAACCAGTTTTGTTTTGCAAAATCTTTGATGTTTGGGGTATCGATTTCATGGGACCGTTCCCCCCATCGTTTGGGTTCGTGTACATTATCCTAGGAGTTGATTATGTTTCGAAATGGATTGAAGCCGTGCCCACTAGACAAGATGATGCGCAGGCAGTCTCTAAATTCCTCAAGTCTAATATCTTCTGTCGATTCGGAATTCCTAAGGCAATAGTGAGTGATCGCGGAGCTCATTTTTGTAATCGGGTTATTTCTAACTTGCTTTCCAAATTTGGGGTTACACACAAAGTTTCTACTACCTATCATCCGCAAACCAATGGTCAAGCAGAAGTTTCGAATAGAGAGGTCAAGCACATTTTGGAAAGGATAGTTAAGCCCTCCAAGAAGGATTGGAGTATGCGTTTAGAGGAAGCACTGTGGGCATATCGCACTGCTTATAAGTCCCCGATAGGAATGTCTCCATACCGGTTGATTTATGGTAAGGCCTGTCATTTACCTATGGAGCTAGAACATAAGACCTATTGGGCGGTTAAACAATGCAACCTAGACTTTGAGCTGTCGGGGATGGAAAGGAAACTCCAACTGCAGGAGTTAGAGGAGCTGCGACTTGAAGCATATGAGCACTCTCGGCTCTACAAGGAAAAGGCCAAGTCGATACATGATAAGATCCTTCTCCAAAGACTTTTAAGGAAGGTGACAAGGTCCTCAGTATAAAGCCCGTTTCACATTCAAGCCCGACAAATTCAATCATCGCTGGAAGGACCTTATGTGGTGATTAAGGTACATAATTTTGGTATGGTAGAACTTTTGCAGAACACACCGCGCAAGATTTCGGTCAATGGACATCCGCTCAAGCTCTATCATGGGACTCCCAACCGCCGTGACTATTAGGTTTTCTTTCCTTCGCTTACTATATAATTGTGCTTATGTTTGATTCCTCGTGCATTTGTTGAGCATGATTATATTGTTTAAGTGTGGGGAGAGATCCATCAAGTAGGTTTAGCTGTAGTTAAGTAGGATTTTCATTTCTGTTTCAATAAATTGATTCCCTCTTGTTAGCTCCGCATGTTCCTTGTTCGATGAAGCATGAAATAGATTAATGAGATTGAGTGATATGTGGATTGATAAATTGAAAGTTTGTGCAATTCGAATAGGATCCTTCAAATTTGCATTTTGTTTGGGCGGTTCGTCGCAACGAACGTACCTTCTCTTCGCGACGCTTCTAGGGCTTGTCTATCTCGCTCGTCGCGACTAACGAGTTACTTAGTCGTGACGAATAAATCAAGTTTTGTCCCTCCGCATCACCGGATTTCTCTTTTCTCGCGAATTCTTTCCGTCTTTTCGTCTTCGTCCTGTCCTATTTCTTCTTTTTTTTTCATCTTTCTCTTTCTCCCTCATTCTCTCATTCATTAGCCGCCTCTGTCGACGGTGCTTCATTTCCTCCGCAGTTGTCTCCTTCGATTCCCCTTTCACTATCGACTCTAGTAAGCCTCTTTCCATTTGTTTTTCTCCTTTGTCGCTTTCATTTTAGTTGATTAGTGTTTAGTTAGGGTTGCGGCGAGCGCTGCTCATCGCGTGTGTCTGCAGAATCGCCGCTCGTTGCGACGAGTTTCATAATTCGTCGCGACGAGTGAAGAAACCCATTCGCCGCAACGAACGTATCTGTTCGTCACGACGAATGGCTGCGGACCTCGATTCGTCGCGACTACCGAGCGTTAGTCGCAACGAGGCGACTGATTCTGTGTGATGTTCCTCGTTAAGTTCTTGTTTCTAATGCTTGTATGTGCAGGACTATGCCTCGAACTCAAAATGCTAGCAGCAGCGATCAATCCCTACCTCCTTCTTCTTCCAACTCGCTTGATGAGTTTTTGTCCAACCATTCTCCCTCCCCTCCTCTTTCTATTGCTCCCTCCGAGGTTTCGCCTCGTGAGTCTACTCCACCTGCAGTTGCTCCAGCTCCCTCCGAGGTGGCCCTGCTCCGAGCGGACATCCTTCATCTTGAGGCTCAGATGGCTGCTGACCGTGAGTTCTTCCGCTCCATGTTGAACATGATTGCAGCTCGTCTTGATTGCTGCGCTCGCCTCCGCCCCGGCTGACTCTCGCTGCTCCTAACTCTTCCGCCAGCCCGAGTCACCTTCTTTTCCCTTTCATTCCAATAGCTTTTCGCCGCGCCCTCCGGATCCGCTTATTCGACGACCCTCCCGCTTAGTCGGTTTGTCCACGCTTTCGCTTGTATTTTGGTTTGCTGAATTTCTATTTTCTTTTCCTTGCTGTAATTTTTAGCTAGTTCTTCGGATCCTTCCTTTTGTCCACTTACTTTTTGAGCTTAATGATATATTCACATTTCTCTTTTGTCAATTTTTGTTTCATGCTTCTATTGTGTGCCTTGCTACTTCTGCCATTGTGGACAATGCCATGTTTAAGTGTGGGGGAGCTAGTTCCCTATTATATTTTGCATTGCATACCTATTAGAATTTGTGCATACTTTTGTGGGCCCACTGCTTTTCTCGATAAATTTGCAACTCAATCGGACATTTTCAGACTTTTGTTCTTTTGTGCCCTTGCATGCAAATCATTTATAAGTTTCAAAAGCGATACTTGAGTTTTGAAAATACTCTCCATTCTTCGAACGATAATGGATCCGCAAAATTTTAACTTTTGAAGTTTTCAAAACAAAGTGAATGGGAGCATGCTAACAAGATAGTATTGTCGCTTTTAAGACTGAGATTGATCATTGGGACAAATCCCTTGTTGGAAGGATATTCGAGCCAAAATTTTCTTCTATATCTTTGTGTGTGCATCCGCTTAGTTCATACTTCCGTAACTTGTGTCAATTTTTACTCAAAGCTTGATGGACTAGAATTTTGTTGATATGATAGAGGCGTTCTTTCTTTCAACCCTTTCCCTAAACACCAACCCTTAAACACTTTTCCCTTTGCTAGCCCCTTGAGCCTTTATTCTATGAGCATTTGCATACATATTAAGATGATGTCGGTAGTCTGTGTTTTGTTATTAATGTGAAAAAATAAGTTGGAAAATGGAAAAGTGTTAGTCTTTTGTATCCCAAAAAGGGATTAGCATCTCAAAATGAGATAGCCAAAAAAAAAGTGTGTATTCAATTTATTTCAGTGTTTAGTTTTAGTTTGGCTGTTGACATCAATTCCTCATTTAGTGCGCATGCTCATATTTTTCTTCTTTCACTTCATCCATTCATCTAGCCCTCCGCTCATTACAACCCCGAAAGACCTCTTGATCTTCAAATGATAGTCCTCAGTAGTGGAGAAATAGAATTGATACAAGCCTATGGTAGGAGATGCATTAAGCAGATTGAGAGCAAATATCCTTAAACACAAGTGAGTTGAGCGTAAACACCATATCCCGAGTGATTCTCTGCTGTTCAATCTCATGTGCTTAAATTCTTTCAGTGTTTATTTTATTAACACTCTTTCAATTTGCTGCGTTTAAATTCTGATGAAGTAGATTGCGTCATTTCTGTTATTATTTGAGCATGGGCGGAATTTTCTTTTACTCTTGTACCTTTTTGGCTCTTGTAAGCTTTGTCCAGGAGTACAAAGGTTTAAGTGTGGGGGAATTTGATTGAGCCAAATTTATACTATAAATTGGCCCTAATTTCTTAAGTGATTATGCACTTGTTGACTCCTAATTCATGATTTTTATGCTTAAATTGGTTCCTCATATCGAGCTTTTATAATTTGCACATTGTCAATATTTTTTTGTCATTTGATATTAATTTCTGCATAACTTTTATTGGGACAATTGATACTGCAAATGTGTTGTATTTTTGTAGGAACAATGGAGTCAACAGAGAAAGTCAATATGCCGTGAGAAACCATCCATTCGTCGGAGCGAACCAATCTAGACCATTCGTCATCATTTAATTTATTAGTATAAATTAATTCGTCATGACGAAAGTGACCATTTTTATGCGTCATGATTTAACTTTATTCATTAGTCGCGATGAATGTCGGATACCCGGCCCTTAAATGGCAAATTTTCGCACTGTTCCGATCTGGCCCACTTACAGCTCCTATAAAACCTTCCATTTTAGGTTAAAACAGGAGGCCGCATTCCTGAGGTAGTTCTCCATCTTTCTTCTTCTCTATTTTTCTGATAGGTTTTGTTGCCTCTGTTTTGCAGATTCGGCGCCACCTCCAGACGACGTCCACCATCACCATCTTCATCTCTTCCATCGTTCGTCGCACTCACTCTCAACTGTTCGTTGTTGGAGTCATGGACCGAGGTGATATTCCAGCAGTGATGGACTCACCTGACATCATGCTCGGTTAAGGGTCCTGTCTCCCGAAGATGTAGCAACGGTCTGAGTTCCATGAGCTTCAAGGGGTAATCGATCGCTGTTTTGAATTTTTGTCATGGTTTTGTAACAACTCCGAGTTGGAGATTGCATTGTATGACCGAATGAATCTTGCTATAGTTTAGTAGGATGTTAAACTTTGATCTATGTTAAGGATTGGTTTGTGTTGAATATTGTGCTGAATACATGAAGTCTCATGTATATCGGTCGATTTTGCATTAATTAACCTAATCATTTAGTTGTGTTTGGTTAAGTTGGTTATGTTATTATCGATTGATTTATTGCATAAATCATTTCATACCATACACTATGGTTTTAACAAGTTTTAATTTATCGAGTTGATCAATTAAATCTTGGACTTAACGAGTTGTTAAGGTTGTGTTTTCGAAACTTAGTGGATTTCAAACCCCGACGTTTATTTTGAACGAGGATGACCCGAGCTGTATTTTCAGGAGAAATTTAATTAATTGTTTCCAATCTTAATTATTTCAAATTGTCTTGCCTTTCAAAAATCCCAAAAACATTTATTTCATACTTAGCTTTCTTTAATTTTAAAGATCAAGCCAAAACCCCCTTTAATTGCTTTAATTGCATGCATCATTAGACTAGGCTAGTCTTAAGATCAATTCTACACTGGTTCCTTGAGAGTCGACTCGAGTTTGCACCCTGTGTTGCAATTCTTGGTATAAATTGATTTTGACCGGTTTCCAAGGATCAATCTTAGGATTGAACGATAAGCCGCGATCAATGCGGTCTTGACATCCATTTGCCATATTTCATAATCGAAATAGGCTGCTATGGCCAAAAGAATCCTGATGGACTTAAGCATGGCAACCGGAGAAAAAGTCTCCTCGTAGTCTATACCCTCCTTTTGAGTATAGCCTTTAGCTACCAATCTAGCTTTAAAGGTCTCTACCTTTCCATCCGATCCCCTATTTCTTTTGTAGATCCATTTACACCCTATGGTTTTTAGACCTGGTGGTAGATCTACAAGGACCCAGACTTCATTAGTATACATAGAATCTATTTCTGATTCCATTGCCTTGAGCCATTTTCCTGCATCAACATCATTAATAGCCTGTGTACACGTAACGGGATCTGTTTCTTCTTGGTATGAGATGGCAATTAAGCCTTCTCCTAAACCCAGATACCTATCTGGTTGTCTCACAACCCTCCCACTACATCTAGGCACATCTTTGTAGGAAAATCCCGGGAGGAACATCACATGTTCCAAAGAGCTGAAACAAAATTTTTATTCGGGACCTTCCGAAACCCAGGATCGGTGTCGGTATGAAAACTCAAACCTGAATAGCCAATAGAGACTATCTCTAAAGGTATCCACGCAGAGATCGAAAACCTAACCGAGTCAAACCCTTTTGACCCGGAATAGCTAGAAATGTAATAAGAGCTGCTAGACCCTACCTCTTTCCTGGAGAGCTTGAGATTGACGTTGGTATCCTTGTTGGAGAAGAGAGATTCCGATTATGCCTTAAGGAAGAATGAAGAAAATGAAAACCTAGTTTTTCCAAAGCTTAACTCTTAAGCATTCTCTTTTTCCTTCCAAGCAAAACCGTCGTCCTTCATCATCTAAGGAAGCCTCCTTATAGGCTTATTTAACAATTAAATAAGACACCTAAAGATGAGGAAATTTGGATGGTTAATGGCCATTAGATCCTTAAGCATTAAATGAAGGCATCTTTGACTTTTCAACATTCTTATCCTCTTCTCATGTTCCAACGTCCATGTACATATATATATATAATAATTAATTAATTACTTACTTAATTAATTAATTAGAATATATTTGCTAAGGTCCAGTCCAACTGGGGTCGGTCCTACTGCCTACAAGCCCCGATCTTTGAAACGACTCAAAACCTTTCTTAGCAATATTGATGTCGCGATCTCATCGACATATCCCAATCCATTGGGATCCATTTAATCCTTATGCTCTCCATAATTGGAACTCGTCCAATTACTATTTTCTGAATCCTCCAAACACTCTTATGCGTGTGACCCTTTAGGTTTAGGTTATGTTGGCCACTTAGATTAACAATTAATGTGAGCAAGTCATGAGCGGTATCTAGCAACACATCATGACCCCAATTGACCGGAAAGTAATCGGTTTGATGAATTCATCACGAACCGGATCACTAACCCTTCCATGTACAATTCTTGTGCAATTCGTCCTTTCATCATCCTATACCCCACTTGGTTATGAGTATGGGCAATGTGTCAACTCTTACTAGACTAAGTCTAGCCCAAGTGAAATCGTTCTGTCGAGGACTCATTACTTTATATGTCCATGAAGACACTCTTCATGACATAGTCATGCTCGCCGAGACTTTAAGTAATGATCCCGATAAGAGGTTGTGGTATCTCTCTTCGCTCACGTATGATGAATCCTTTATTGGCTACTCAATTACCTTGAATACCTCAAATCTGCACTCCAAGCACCACCCTATGAGTAACCTCGGAAGGCCACAAGGAATGGAGTCAAAATGCAGGATCAAGATTCAAGATATCCTCGAGTACCTCAAGTCTAAGGATACTTGCACCATTGCGATGATGAGATTATCACCGACATTAAATCCATGTGATGATCTCATGGCGAGTCATCCAATGAACTTACTACCACTAGTAAGCATCCATATGTCAACTCTAAATATCTCATATTGACGGTTTCGAGATCCACCGCTTGATCCAATCAAGGAGTATGACATATGCTAGTGCGTCCGGATTAATGATGTCGGTCTCATTAATCCTATGACTAGGAGAATTTAGATCTTGACATAATTGCACATGATAGGAATCTCAGGATTATGATCACATCATAATTTCCTTCATACTATGTCATATATCATGGACTTCATAAATTTGATTAAAGATCAATATCAATTCATAACAAAATGAATATCAAATAAATGAAACATGCCTTTCTTTATTTATTCATAAAGTCATGTATATGACTATGAACAAAAAGCGCTAAAGGGATTGCCTTTGAGGCACTACTCTAACAAATCTCCCACTGACCTAAAGCCAATCGCCTTGGTATCTAATACCATAAGCGAGTACATGAGAATCAAAATTCTTCGTGACAATGGCTTCACAACGGATCAAGAATGTTCGCTCTGTGGGAATCCTCTCGATCGCGACATCACCTCTAGCAATGATCTCTCGAATCGATGATATCTGCGAAGTACGTGTTTAGATCGTTGGTGAGACCTCGGTTCTTTTGTCTGAGCAATAGCCCCATTGTTGTCACAATACAAGCTGTATGGGTCCATCACACTTAGGAACCACACCAAGTTCGAAATGAACTTCGATCCAAAGAGCTTCCTTTGCCGCCTCGATGCAAAGAATGTACTATGCCTCGATCGTCGAATCGCCAGATTGTCTCTTGTTTGGAACTCTTCCAACTGACCGCTCCGCCGTTTAGCGTGAAAACATAACCCGTTGGGATCCGAGTCATCCTTGTCGATTAGAAACCGCATCCATATGCCGCTCACTTGGAGATTTCCATCTCCATATATCAAGAAAACATCCTTAGTCCTTCGCAAGTACTTGAGGATATTCTTGATACCACCCGATGACCCTCACCAGATCCGATTGGTATCCGCCGTGACACTAAGAGCATACGATACATCGGGCCTCGTACATAACATAGCATACATGATCGATCCTCTCGCAGATGCATACGGATGCGATCCATGCGAATCCTCTCATCTTGTGTCTTAGGACATAGATTTCGAGTGTTATCCCATGAGTAATGGGAAGAAACCCTCTCTTGGATTGCTCCATGCTAAACCTCTTTAGCATCTTGTCTATGTACGATGATTGTGAAAGACCAAGCAACCTCTTTGATCTATCTCTATAGATCTTTATCCCAAGGATATAAGTTGCTTCACCAAGGTCTTTCATCGCAAATTGCTTGGACAACCAAATTTTGACTGATTGCATCAATGAGACATCGTTTCCTAGTAATAATATGTCATCCACATATAGCACAAGGAAAACGATTGCATTCCCATTAACCTTTTTGTACACACAGTGTTCATCCGGATTTTGTGAGAAACCAAACTCTTTGATTGACTCATCAAAACGGATGTTCCAACTCCTGGATGCTTGCTTCAATCCATAGATGGATTTACGAAGTTTGCATACCTTTTCGCCATCATCGAAGTGAAGCCCTCCGGTTGTGTCATATACATCCTCGGCCGATTTCCGTTAATGAAAGTCGTCTTCACATCCATTTGCCATATCTCATAATCATAATGAGCGGCAATGGCTAGGAGTATCCGAATGGATTTAAGCATTGCTACGGGGCTGAAGGTCTCGTCATAGTCAACTCCTTGTCTTTGACGAAATCCTTTGGCCACAAGCCTTGCTTTGTAGGTAATCACATTACCATCCATGTCGGTTTTCTTCTTGAAAACCCATTTGCACCCTATAGGTTTTATCCTTCAGTGCATCAACCATAGTCCATACTTGGTTTATGTACATGGAATCCATTTCGCTTTCATGGCACAAAGCCATTTTCGGACTCAACTTTTCAGAACCTCTTCATAGGTAGCAGGCTCATCATTTTCTATGAGCAATACGTCATTCTGTTCACTTACGAGAAATCCGTATCTCTCGGGAACAATGCGCATCCTACTTGACCTACGAACTTCGTGTGCAACAGAAGGTTGAACTGTTACTTCATCTGAATGAGTGACAGTCTGAGGTTCAGGCAGTTGATCTGTGCTTGTTTGAGCATCTTGAACTTCTTCAAGTTCAACTTTGTTCTTGTCGCCTTCGCGAAGAAACTCTTTCTCTAAAAAGACAGCATGCTTTGAAACAAACACCTTTTATTCCTCAGCAAGGTAGAATTGATATCCCATGGTCTCTTTAGGATATCCTACAAACAAACACTTGTCAGACTTTGCTTCAAGCTTATCTGACTGAATCCGCTTCACGAAGGTGACAACCCCATACTTTCAAATGAGAAAGATAAGGTTTTCGTTAGTCCACATCTCATATGGAGTAACATCAATCGTCTTAGAGGGAACTCGTTTAGCAAGTAAACAATTTGTCTCTAAGCGATACCCCCAAAACGATTTTGGTAACTTTGCGAAACCCATCATTGATCGTACCATGTCCAACAAGGTTCGATTTCTCCTTTCAGCCACACCGTTGTGCTGTGGCGTGTAAGGAGGAGTCCACTGAGATAAAATGCCATTATCTCTGAGATAATCCTGAAACTGTTGGTCTAAGTATTCTCCACCACGATCGGATCGTAATGCCTTGATACTTTTACCAAGCTGGTTTTCTACTTCATTTCTGAATTGTTTGAACTTTTCAAACGCTTCAGATTTGTATCTCATCAGATACAAGTACCCATATCGTGAATAATCATCGATAAAGGTAATGAAGTAACGACAACCACTTCTGGCATGGATGGACATCGGACCGCATACATCTGAATGTATTAGGTCTAATACTCCAATCGCTCGTTCACCCTTTCCCTTGAAGGGTAACTTAGTCATCTTGCCTAATAAACAAGATTCGCATGTGTCATATGATTCATAATCAAATGACCCTAAACTGCCACTCTTATGGAGTTTAGCGATGCGCGTCTCATTTATATGGCCAAGTCGACAATGCCATAAGTAAGTTGACTTTAGATTATCTCTTTTATGCCGCTTGGTGTCATTGACATTTAAAATTGGATTAGACATATCTAATATGTAAATACCATTGCACAATGTACCAGTTCCATAAAGCATTCCATTAGAATTAATAGAACAACCATTGCTACTAAAATTCATATGGAATCCAAATTTATTCGCAGAAGAAATGCATAATATATTCTTTGTCAAACGGGTACAAAATAACAATTATCCAATTCCAATACAAGCCCGGTGGGAGAGACAAAACATAGGTTCCTACGGCTAATGCAAAGAACTCTTGCTCCATTTCCAACACGAGGTCTACTTTTTCCTTCATGAGTTGCCATCGTCCTCGAGGCCCTCGCATATCATTACATATGTGTGAGCCACAACCAGATCAAATACCCAGATGTTGTGATCAGATATGATTAACTTCAATGACATACAAACCTAAAGTGGTCGAGGCATCCGATGCCTTCTTACCTTCGGCGACTCAGATAGACTTTGCAATTGCGCCCAATGGCCATCTTTACCGCAATGGAAGCAAGTTCCTTTTGGGGCAGCTTCTTTGGTCTTCTTCTTGATGGCGCCTCCCTTTGGTTTCTTTGCCTTCTTCTTCTTTGGGTTCTTCTTCTTGGACCCAAAAGATGAAGAAGCAACCACCAAGACTTGCTTACTATCACTCTTGATAGTACCTTTCACTGCCTCGAAAGCAGATTGATCACTCGGTATTGTAGTGGATATTTGGTTCATCCGATAGTTTAGCACTAATCGTGCATAACTTTCGGACAATCCAACCGAATTAAGTCTATACTTAATTCATGATCCATTGCAAAACCTAAGACGGCCAATCTCTCAATATAGCCATTCATCTTCGTATGCATCTTGCCAGATGTCCTGGAGCCATCTTGGTAGTGAAGAGAAGCCTTGAGGTCTCGAACCTTTGGACCGGGCTTGCTCGTCAAACAGCTCCCTAAGATGAAAAACTATAGTATGAGCATCCATGGACTCGTGCTGCTTTTGCAGCTCAGGTGACATCGACGCAAGCATAATGCAAGTCGCCATGTCACTGTCCTTTAGATGCTTACTATATGCCTTCTGATCATCATCGTAAGCATCGATAACAACAGTGCATCTGGAAGCGGAAAATCTAGGATATATCCCAGACTTTCAGATCTGAGAACTATTCTCAGATTCCTTAACCAGTCAAGAAAATTCGGTCCAGTTAACTTGTTGGAATCCATAAGTGAGCGAAGATTCACACTTGACGACATTTTCAAACAACCTACACGGATAGAGAGGAAGAATGTTAGAATAGGAATAGCTGCATAATCATAAGGACTTGAATGATATGCAAAAAGCTCCCACTAGTTTCATAGAATCCATAACCCTCATTACGAATCCAAAGAAACAAAGTGACATAATGTCCTAGTGGGTCGATATCCGATATTGCTAAGAATGACCTTGGGTTTACCCAACAAGCCACAACTTAGGTCAATCGGTAGGTATCGAACATACCAATTGCATCATCGATAACCGACATTGAGAATGACCTTGGGTTTACCCAACAAGCCACCTTATGTCTCGGGAGGTATCAGATATACCAATTACATCTTAGACACAACTATCGATCAGTGCTATCAAATTGTTGATATATGCACTTACATTGGGTATCAACTCTTTGATGCGCATACATCTGATGTATGCTACCCAATTTCGCCTCTGTCCATGTTGACCTTGAGTTTACTCAACAAACCAACGCTTCCAGTGAAAACCAACCCATTAAACAGAAAATCATATTTTCATGGTTCAACATATCCATTATAGAGTGAGCTTGGGTTTACCCAACAACCCATCCCTATAAGAACTCTGGTTCTTACCATATTAATGGAAGGCGTTAGTTTTCATATACCAAGGAGGGATTTAGAAAGAAATTCTAGACTCCAAGCTGAAGGATCATAGTCGCTAGGACTATATGGCATGATTTAGGTTTCATCAATCAAATTGAATCAATCCTTATAATCATCCATTATCCAACCAGAGCATGTCACAAGTCGACTTTCATCAAATGCAAGTCACCTTATGTTTACGCTTACACAAGTCGACTTGTGCGATACAAGTCGACTTATTTCACCTGCCCTTGTATAAGTCGACTTACAAGAAGCTACAAGTCGACTTATACTGAAATCTTGAACAAGTCGACTTATCCAGAAAACAAGTCGACTTATCCAGAAAACAAGTCGACTTATCCAGAAAACAAGTCGACTTATGTAGCAAACAAGTCGACTTATGTAGCAAACAAGTCGACTTATTCTGCAAACAAGTCGACTTATGTAGCAAACAAGTCGACTTATTCTGCAAGATTGCTATTATTTCTAATCGGCTAATTCCTCAATCAATGCAATTCCAATTCACAATACCATCATACCTAAGGTAATATTCATTAGTTGATGTATCAATGAACACTTCATCGATCCATGAATGCCTTTAAATAGTCAAACTATATGAAAAGCTTGAAATGAGTCAAAACTCATAAATATCCAAAAATTTAAGAACACCCAAATTCTCACCAAGCATCTCAAGCTAGTGTATACACTCTCAAAACTACTCGGCACTTGTCACAAAAATTGTGACGCCAAAAAAAGCAAGAAAATGAAATATACCAACGAGATACAAATGTGACCAATTCGGCATTCAAAAATTCTTGGAAAAGCAAATTCAAGCAATTCAATTTGGAAATCATACTACATCAAGATAACACATTTTTAAACACATTAAAAATGCTGCAAGGCATTGGAATTGAAAAAGCAAACTCAATCAAGCCAAGCAAAACAGTCCCAACAATTTTCACCAAAACTGTCCAGTTCTGTATATTGCTTGAAATGATCAATGAAAAAATTTCAATAAATTCTGAGAAACTTATATAGGTTACTACATGTTTAGAAAATGCTACCTGAAATTTTTCAGGATTTTAGGCCATCAAAAACTCAGTCAACCAAAATAACAAAACCGATTAAAATTCTGTGTTCATCAGCACAGCAATTCCCAACAGAATAGAATAAAATCGAAAATAAATATCCAATCACCTTGAAATCCAATTTCCATGCTCACAGACATTCCCCAACATCTTAGAGACATGTAGGTGAAGGAAAATCCAGAAAAAGATTTTTCTAGAATTTATTATTGATTTTATACTACTGCCTGTTCACAGAATCGTTTCAAAAACAGCATCTGTAAGCTTAGGGAAATAATTAGCAAAACTTTATCTAATCAAATCGATAAATTCTGAAAATTCATAGACATATTCTCTAACATGTTATGAACATTCCTGGGCAGAAAAATTTCGAAAACTCTATCTCTATAGCAATTCGAAATCTGAACAGAATACATGCTACAACATCACAAGCAATTAGGGTTTATGATCTAGCTTCAGTTAAAGCTTCATACACGACACCAGACTCTCTGATACCACTGTAGGAAAATCCCGGGAGGAACATCACATGTTCCAGAAGCGGAAACAAAAATTTTTTATTCCCGGGACCTTCCCGAAACCCAGGATCCCGGTGTCGGTATGAAAAACTCAAACCTGAATAGCCAATAGAGACTATCTCTAAAGGTATCCACGCAGAGATCAGAAAACCTAACCGAGTCAAACCCTTTTGACCCGGGAATAGCTAGAACATAATAAGAGCTGCTAGACCCTACCTCTGTCCTGGAGAGCTTGAGATTGACGTTGGTATCCTTGTTGGAGAAGAGAGATTCCGATTATGCCTTAAGGAAGAATGGAGAAAATGAAAACCTAGTTTTTCCAAAGCTTAACTCTTAAGCATTCTCTTTTTCCTTCCAAGCAAAACCGTCGTCCTTCATCATCTAAGGAAGCCTCCTTATAGGCTTATTTAACAATTAAATAAGACACCTAAAGATGAGGACATTTGGATGGTTAATGGCCATTAGATCCTTAAGCATTAAATGAAGGCATCTTTGACTTTTCAACATTCTTATCCTCTTCTCATGTTCCAACGTCCATGTACATATATATATATAATAATTAATTAATTAATTACTTAATTAATTAATTAGAATATATTTGCTAAGGTCCAGTCCAACTGAATTCAGACTACCGCCTATCGGGCCCCCTAAGGTCAAACAACCTCAAAACCTTTCTTAGCAATATTGATGTCGCGATCTCATCGGGACATATCTCAATCCCATTGGGATCCATTTAATCCTTATGCTCTCCATAATTGGAACTCTGTCCAATTACTATTTTACAGATCCTCTGAAACACTCTTATGCGTGTGACCTTTTAGGTTTCCGGTTATGTTGGCCACTTAGATTAACAATTAATCTGAGCAAGTCATGAGCGGTATCTAGCAACACATCATGACCCCCAATTGACCGGAAAGTAATCGGTTTGATGAATTCATCACGAACCAGATCACGAACCCTTCCATAGACAATTACTGTGCAATTCGTCCTTTCATCATCCTATACCCCACTTGGTTATGAGTATGGGCAATGTGTCAACTCTTACTAGACTAAGTCTAGCCTAAGTGAAATCGGCCTCTGTCGAGGACTCATTACTTTATATGTCCATGAAGACACTCTTCATGACATAGTCATGCTCGCCAGAGACTTAAAGTAATGATCCCGACAAGAGGGTGTGGTATCTCTTCTCGCTCTCACGTAAGTGATGAATCCTTTATTGGCTACTCAATTACCTTCAATACCTCAAATCGCACTCCAAGCACCACCCTATGAGTAACCTCTCGAAGGCCACAAGGAATGGAGTCAAAATGCAGGATCAAGATTCAAGATATCCTTGAGTACCTCAAGTCTAAGGATACTTGCACCATTGCTATGATGAGATTATCATCGACATTAAATCCATGTGATGATCTCATGGCAGTCATCCAATGAACTTACTACCTCTAGTAAGCATCCATATGTCAACTCTAAATATCTCATATTTACAGCTTCGAGATCCACCGCTGATCCAATCAAGGAGTATGACATATGCTAGTCTGTGGGATTAATGATGTCTAGTCTCATTAATCCTATGACTAGGAGAATTTAGATATCTTGACATAATTGCACATGATAGGAATCTCAGGATTATGATCACATCATAATTTCCTTCATACTATGTCATATATCATGGACTTCATAAATTTGATTAAAGATCAATATCAATTCATAACAAAATGAATATCAAATAAATGAAACATGTCTTTCTTTATTTATTCATAAAGTCTGTACATGACTATGAACAAAAAGCGCTAAAGGGGATTGCCTTTAGGGCACTACTCTAACAATCTTGATGTTCAGGTTGCACTTCTGATTCAACTCTTGAATCCATTTCGACACCTTGTTCTGTCATATCCAAAACAACTCTTGGTTTGGATGAAATTGCTAACTCCTTTAGTACTACTTCACTTCTTCCTTTGTGATTTCTCACAAACTCTTCCTCTAAGAAGTTTGCATTTGTCGACACAAATACCTTCCTATCATGAGGACTGTAAAAATAGTACCTCGAGTTCTCAGAAGATATCCTATAAACAAACATACTTGACCTTGGTTCCATCTTTGTGGATTCAGGGCTTTAGAACATGAAATTTGGACAGCCCTAAGTCCTCAAGTGCCTCAATGAAGGCACTTGGCCACCCACAACTCCCTAGGTGTTTTAGGCACCGATTTGGATGGAGCAAAGTTAAGAAGATATGTTGCCGCTTGTATGGCATATCCCGTAACGATTCTCGAAGGCTAGCATAGACATCATTGATCTTACCATTTCCAATAGAGTTCTATTTCTCCTCTACGCTACACCATTCTCGTTGAGGTGTACGAGGAGTCGATAAATTGAAACAATTCCATTGTCAATTAAATATTGCTGGAACTCTCGGATAAATACTCACCACCTCGATCCGATCGAAAAGTCGCTTTAATGGCTTGCAAGTTGCTTCTCGACTTCAAATTTTGAATTCTTTGAACTTTTCAAAAGATTCACTCTTTTATGCATCAAATATAAATAGCCATGTCTTAAGTAATCATCTATAAAAGTTATGAAATATTCATAACCTCCTTTAGCTTGTACATTCATGGGCCCCACACATCAAGATGTACCATGTCCAATATGGATTCAAATCTGCTTCCTTTAGAAGGAAATGAGGCTTTTGTCATTTTCCTTCAATACAAGATTCACAGTGGGTAATGGATCACTATCCAAGCCCATAAGGATCCCATCCTTTACTAGCCTGTCAAGTCTTTTTCGATTGATATGACCCATCCTTAGATGCCATGATACTTTGAATTAATGCTAGAGATATTGGATTGTCTTGGTTTTATCAATTACTGTGGTGTTTAGTGAGCCTTTCATAGGTTCTATAAAAACAATCCTCGCTTAATTATCGCTTCACAAATAAAATCCTTATTCTCATATATTGAAACAACTTTTCAAAATATAAGGAATAGCCAGATTTTATTAGACAAAAACAGAAATCATGTTCCTTACAATCATTGGCATGTAATAAACATCTTCTAAATATAACCTATGACCCTACTAGAAAGTCCAAGATAACTACTCCCACCGATTCTCGCTGAAACATAGGAACCATCTGCTATCTTAACTTGAAACGGCCTTTAGGAAGTCTTTTCCTTCATGGAACCCCGCAAAGAATTACAAACATGGTTAGTGGCTCCTAATCTAATATCTAAGAAGTAGATAAATCGCCACATTTCTATTTCCTAACAAACTTAGGAAGCCCATACCTTGTTTGCTTTTGAGGGACTCTAGTTAGACTGGACAGTTTCTTTTCCAGTGGCCCATCTCATCACAGTGGAAACACTTTCCTTTGATGTTCTCTTTGGCCTTCTTTTTCATGGGTTTGGCCTTGACCCCTATTTGGGCCTTTTTTTTCATTGGACCCTTCTTCTTTTCCTTGCCCTTACCATTGGGCTTAGAAGAAGAAGCTACATTAGCTTCTGGCCCATGAGCCTTAATATTCAATATTTCCTCCGTGCTCTGGAGGGTATTTATCAACTCACTCAAGGTGTAATCCTTGCTATTGAGCTCATAGTCCAACTTAAACTGCTGAAAAGAAGAGTTTAAGCTATTGATGATCATAATCATCTGCGTGTCCGCATCCATATCCGCCCTAAGCATCTCGGCCTCAATGTGCAGAGATTACCTTCATCATGTAATCCCGCACCGGTTCACCAGGTTTCTGTCTGAGATTATGAAAGGTTTGGATAGCTTTCACTCTTGCAGACCTAGTCCTCACACCAAACATCTCATGTAGGTGATTGACCATTGCACTCTAAGTGACTTGAGGCACACTCCTTAGTGATGTTTCCCACAATGATCACATAGGGGATTGGTGAACTAGCTCTTTCCTGCTCTTCCTGTGCCTCCCACATTAGAGGCTTGCCCTGACACTGCCTTTACCTGCTTATTCCTGGTAGAGCCACTGCTACCCACTTCACTCTGGGTGTGAAAGCTCCTTGTGCTCCTCTCAGGCATTGGAGCACTACTTCCTTTCTTAAAAGACTGGTCCCTGTTCCTCCTTTTCCTGCTTACTTCATTTCTGATATTCTCCATTTTTTCGGCCTGGAGTGCAGCATCCATCAATTGCTGGTAGTCACAGAAATTGTGGATCAAGACTTTCTCCCGGATCCCCAGGTGAAGACCTCCCTCAAACTTACGTCATTTGTCGTCCTCTGTTGCCACAATGTTGGCTGCATAACGTGAAAGTTGTGTAAACTTCAGCTCATACTCGCTCACACTCATGTCCCTCTGACTGAGGTTCAGAAACTCCCTGGCCTTCTCTTGCACATACACTCTGGAGAGATACTTATTCTTGAACACTTCCCCAAAGTCTCTCCATGTCAGTACCGGTGGCACAACCTGACTGTGAGGCACTAATTCCCATTAATGCAATGCGTCTCCCTGTAACAGACTGATCGCATACTCTAATTTCTCCTCATCTGTGCATTTCATCTGTACTAGAACCCTCTCAGTCCTCTTCAACCAGGCTTCAGCCTCTTCTGGATTCGTCGTCCCATTAAAATCCACAGTCCAAAACTTACGGAGTTTGTCATGCTGTCCACCCCTGTCTACTGGAGTTGACATCGGGATCTGAGATCTTTGACCCATGGAATACATGAAGGCCTGAGCAAAGGCTTGAAATAAACTCAGATCCATGGGATTCATTTGAGGCATAGGAGGAGGCGGTGGAGGCACTTCTTGTTGCAAACTAGGTGCCTCAGAAATCGGAGCAGAATGTGTCCCAGCATCTTGCGGGACATGGGATTCATCCGTGCTCTATTGACGAGAATGAGACCGAGTCATAGCTCCTCGAGTTCTCTTTCGAGGTGGCATTTTCACTCCTTCAATATAAAACCACTGAAAATCTTTAGTTCAAGTAAGGCAATTTCAAAGTATGTAAAAACAGTTCAAATCACATAAAACAATGCAAGTCATTCCTTGAAAACAATGCCATGCAGCCCTAGACCAAAACCTAGGTGCTCTGATACCACAACATGTTGGACCCCGTTTCCGGAGCCCAACATCGGACATGAAAGCTTGGTACTTGCTGTGTGAGGCAAAACTTATTAATTAAACGAAGAAGGAAAACCCTCGGAAGCTCAAGGGCCACATCATGAACAAACTTGAAACTTGCTTTCATTTTATTAAAACAACCACATACATAAGTCTTTAGTATCCAAAAGATGAGTTTTACAAAGCTTTAATAACATTTCACACCAAATTACAAACTTTTGAGTTTAAGATGCCAAAAATATAAAAATACACTTGAACAATAAGTCTCGAAATGTAACTAAAGCCTTGACTTCCAAAAGTGAAACTTGAAAATACATAAATAGAACAAAATGGAGTGTCGCCATTACTCGTGACTCACTCAATATCTTGCCTGTCACCTGAATGGGGGAGGTAAAAGGGGGTGAGCTATAAAGCTCGTGGGAACACATTTATAATACAGAAATAAGCAAAACTATTTAAAAGATAACTCATTGTCGTGGTACACGTCGAAATCATAGTAATTGAGTATGTGAAAATCATCATCTCAACATGCTTGATTTATAATCAATTCATGAGTAGAATGCATGAAACATGATAACAAATTATAAACACATAAGCATAGCATAACGGTTCGGGTTAGTCTAGGTTCATGACGTACTACACATTCCCATCGAAATGGTTATGTGTAGTCGTAGTTTCTGGAGGGAGTCCTTGTGGGGAGCTTCGTGCCACTTGCGGGCAGGCAGGCGAAGCCTTTTCATGGTCAACGTGCACGTGAAGGTTCTCAGGACTACCATAAACCCACATAACATGCATGATTCAAAGTCTAGTAAACTTGATTTCCAAACTGGAACTTGCTTGTAAACTTGCTTTTCATACATTTTGGAAAACATGATTTCATGTGCATATATTTCTTGAAAGGAGAAAAACCCTTTTTGAAACCTGTTTAATAATCATGAATGCAAATCATATAGTAACATTTAATCAATTCACAATAACAATAATGCAACATTGTTGATGCAATTTAAAAGTATTAAATCTTTCTTGATTTGAACAAAACAATGAGTGACTTATTTACTCTATTATAGACATGAACCCACCTTGAATTCCTTGCTTGTACTTGCTCAGGAATGAGTTTCGTCTTGATTCGCTTGCTCCTCTTGCCTCGCTTGGTTTCCTAAAACAAGAACCAACATCTCATTCAATAACTCATGCTAAAACAATAATTCTATTCTTAACTTCCATCCAAAATGAAGATTCTTAGAGACTAATTCAGAAATTTTTTCTTCATGAAACTCATAGCCCTATGTCTCTTGTTTACAATGCATCAAAAATCACCTCAGTTGGACTTCTATAGCAAAATATATGTCCAAAAGACTAAAATTCATCTTTGCTGGAATCTGGGGGCTCGCCGAGACGAAGACACACTCATCGAGAGGCGCGGCCTTGCGTACGTCGCGACGTGCGGCCTTGCGTACATCGCGACGTGCGGGTCTGGAGAATAACTCCGAACCTGACTTTTCCAGCTTTTACAACATCAATCCTTCCCATTTGACAAAGCAACACACCTAAACTTAAGATCATGCCTTATACTTCTGTTCTAAACTCATTCTAACACAAAATCATCATCAAGACACAACAAGATCATCAACCCAAAGAATTTAACCAAAACTTCCGAAAACCCCTAAACCATCGGTTCTTACTCATTCCAAGCAAATCTGGGGTTTAACCCATCTCAAACAAGAAGAAATAAACTCATACTTACCTGTTGAAGCTTCAAATCCTTCGAAAATCTCAAGAAATCAAAACCCCAATTCTTTCCTCTTTTTCTTCTCTTCCACCGTAACTCTCTTCTCTTCCTCTCTTCTTTTTCTTTTCCTTTCTTTTCCCTTTCTCTCTTTTCTTCTTCTAAATCCTTAAGCCTAAATGAAGGCACAAAGACTAGAATGCCCCTCCTTGTTAAGTTTAATCTTTCCAACTTAAGTGAACTTCCTATAATGCCCTCATAAAGTTTACCCCTTTCCTAACCACTTATTCCACACTAATCTCAAGTTAATCTTAATTTTCCACTAATACTCCTAATAAAATCAAACTATGCAATAAATCATACAATCAACACAGTTCATGCTTAATAACATCAATAAAAACAATTTAGGGCCCAACAATTAAAGTATAAATTTGGTAAGAATGCATGAGGGGTAATTTTGGTAGATCATCTAGACCTTTAAGTTTTAAGGAATAAGTGGAAGGGCATAAGGGTCTTTTGAATGCATTAAGTGGGTAAATGAGAAGAAGAAATATTTGGCTTGTTAGGAAGAGAAGAGAGTGTCATGGGTGAGGAGAAAAGAAGAAGAGAAGGAAAGCCAAGCTAGGGTTTGGAGAATTTGAAGGATTTGAAGCTTCCCCAAGTAAGTATAAGCATTAATTGGATGATTGAACCTTATTTAGTGATAATTAGGAGTGAAAATTGGTGTTGAATTTGTGTAGGGTGAATGGTGTATGAAAATGTGTAATCCTCTAGGGTTAATGATTCTTTTGTGTTTATGACTGATTTTGGGTTGGAATGAGGTTAGAATTGAAGTAAGGAATGATGGTTTAGAGTTGTGATGAAGATTAATTGAAAGATGGGAGGATTATGGTTGATCAATGTGGAAAAAACAGGTTTCGGACGATTTTTGGGTGTCGCACGTCGGGACATGCTCATGTGCACGTCGCGGCGCGTGCCAGCTATCTTGTCGCTGCGAGCTCCAATGTGTTCGCCGCGGCGAGCCCCTGTTACCGTCGCGGCGAATGGAAGTCGAGTAACTTTTGATTTTCAAATCTTTATGAATTCCTTTGAATGTTGTTTGAATGAGAACTTGGTTTGTTATAGGAAACCAAGCAGACCTTACCCAAGAACGAGAAGAAAGGCAATCTTGAGCTTGGATTTCAAGAGAAATTAGGTGGGTAATGTATTTATAGTTATTGTGTGATTAGGCAAATTCTTGCCTATGCGTGAATATATGTTGTATGCTATGCAATGTGAGATGCATAACATGTTGATTAAATATGTGGTTAATTGTTTGAAAATGATTTCTAATGATTTTGATTCTGTGTACCTTGAAAGAAGCATGAGATTTGATGTAAGTAAATTATGATTTTGATCATTTTATGCCTCGACTTCGATCATGGCATTATGAATAAATGAAAAGCATGAAAGCATATCATCTGATAAAATGATTCTGAGCATGATCATGTGCTTTTGTTTGGGAGAGAGTGGAACCATTCTGTTCGTCATGTGCACGATGACAAGAGCCTTATCCCGATTGCCCGCTTGTGGCATATGAGCTCCGAAATGGACTCATTCTGTTCAGGGTGTAAACTTCGGTTTCTCCCTTCTATTTCCATGGAACCTCGAGCCGTGTGATGTGCATTGCATAATTGAACTGTTCATTATGAAGCATACTAAGTGTTCTACATTGTGAAATGTTTTGTGAGTTGAATTAAATGTGATGGATGTGTAAATTGCTTGAATATAGTGTGAGTGCTAGAATTGCTGCATGTATATATATACATACATATGCTTGAAATTGTGCTAATTACCGATGGCTATAAATATATTAGCCACTGAGCTGTGTTGCTCAACCCATTATTTTTCCCTCCTCAGGTGCGACTTAAGACAACAGTTGATCCTTGCAAGGCATCAAAAAACTCCGCAATAGTTAGAGTTCTTGGCACTAAGTTAGTGACTATTTTGGATAGTTATTAAGCATATCAACATTGAGCATCCTTATGTATTTTGTTTTACGCTTGTTATGTATTGTGATATGTTAGTAAAATTTGTTCAATCTCTTTGAAAAATTGTAATGACATGAAGAATTGAAGTTCCTTTTGTATATGAGTGTGTTAAACTTTTAGTTAGAATGAATGTGTATGTGTTAGAATGTATGTACAAATGTTGGGAGTCGGGTCTTGGAAAATTGGGAGCTCACCGCGGCAAGCCGGTCTTTCACCACAGTGCATCCCTTGGGAGTTCGCCGCAGTGTGGATGCTGGTGCTTCGTAGCGGCATGTCCCATGAGAGCTCGCTGTGGCAAACCTCTCCTGCGTGGCGCTCGCCGCGGCGAACCCACCTTTTTCCCGCTGCTGATTCTGTAAATTTGAATGTTTTTGACCCTTTCCCCATGCGATCCTTACTCGAAGACCCCTAGCCCAACATGTTTGGTATCAGAGCTTAGGCTTTGTATCCTAGGCTTGGAATGCATAATAGTGTGAATTTCTTTGATATATGATTATTGGTTGCATTGTCAAATTATTGATTGCATTAAGTGACATGCATATCATGCATACATGTAGGAAATAAGATTGAAATGTAGCTAATCCTTAGTGTTTATATTTGAAGGAGTAAGATGCCACCTCGTAGAAGGACACGAGGAGTTCTGTAATGATCAGTTGCACCTAACTCTCCGACAAGAGGGGAGAGTACTTATGAGTCGGTAGCCCCAGGAAATGCTGAGGCTTCTATAGGGTAATGTTGGACCCCAATTTTTTTTATGATGCTATTAAGTATGAAGTGTGTTAATTATGTGTTTATGCCTTAGTTTGATGAAATTGGGAGTGTTAGTGGATAATTGAGGTTTTATTTGAGTTTAATGTGGTTTGAAAGGATAAAAATATTTGAGGGTATTTTGGGAAGATTGCTTAGGTTGGATTAAGTTAAAGCTTTGCTAGGAGGGGTATTATGGTCTTTTCCTACCCATTTAGACTTAAAAGAAAGAACTTAGAAGGATTAGAAGAAAAGAAAGGAGAAAGTGAAGAAAAGAGAAGAGAGGTTGCCGTAGGTGGAGGAAGGAGGAGAAGAAAAAGAGAGTTTTGTGATCCTAAAGATTTTCGACAGATTCGGGACATTTTCTGGGTAAGTTTCGCTTCGTTTGATTTTGTTGTGGTTGGATTAAACCTAAAGGTAGGTTGAATGTGTGAGAATCGGTGATTTAGGGTTTAAGGGGAAAAATGGATAGATTTCTTTGGGTTGATGATTTTGTGCTTGTTTTAAGTTGTTAATGGCTTAGAAATGTAGTCTAAGTCTTGAATCAAGGTTTAGGTGTGTTGCATTTGTGTTTGGGGAAGGATTGAAGTTTGTAAATGCTAGAAAATCAGGTTCAGAGTTGTTTTCCAGACCCGCACGTCGCGACATGCGTATGAACACGCCGCGACGTGCGAGGAAGGCGTGTGAAATTGTGTTTGTCGTGGCGAGCTCAGACCTTCGTCGCGACGAGCGTGGCTGCACGTCACAACGAGCGGGCCGTTCGCTACGGCGAGAGTGGCCTTCGTCGCGGCAAGCTCCCTGTTTCCAGCAAAGATGAGTTTTGATATTTTGGGCATATCTTTTGGTGTAGATGTCCAATTGAGGTGATTATGGATTTGTTGTGAGCTAGATTTTAAGGGTTACAAGTTTTATGAAGAAGGAAAGTTCGGAATTTGCCTATTAGGATTCGGGAATTTAGATGGAAGTCGAGTATAGATTGTTAGTGATAGCGTTTTTGATTTTCGAAGCTTTTGATTATTTCCTTTGAATATTGTTTGAATGGAAACTTGGTTTGTTTTAGGAAACCAAGCCGACCTGACCCAATCGCAAGAGGAAGCACAACAGTGAGTTGGACTCTCGAGCAATATTAGGTGGGTAATATATTTATGGTTGTTGTGTGTATGGGCAAAATGTTATGCTTGCTTGCATGCGTATGTGATATTGCTTGATTGAATTATGGAAATCATTGTGAAACATTGTGATTATGACTATGTGTTGCCTTGAATGATATCTTGGCAATTTGCAAGAATGAAAAGTAAGAAACCTTTGATAAAATGCTTTGAGCATGAAACGAATTGTTATGTGCTTTGTTTGGGTGAGAGAGTAACGGATGGATAGTCATGTGCACGTCGACGTGTAGCCTTCTCCCGGCTACCCGCTTGAGGCTATAAGATCTTTGAGAAATCGGACTCGGATAGTTTACAGTATAAACTTCGGTTTATCCGGATTGTTTTATGGAACTCTCGAGCCATTTGTGTGCATTCATGATTGATTTGTTAGAAATGATGCATAATAATTGTTATGTTGTGAAGCAGGAATTGCATGACATATTCTCTTGATGGCTATATGAATGTGAATCAATTGCTAAGTGTTGACTTGCTGTACTTGTATATATATATATGCTTGAATGTGTGGCTCGTTGCTAATGGTTATAAATGTATATGCCACTGAGCTTCTCAGCTCACCCCATTATCTCCCACTCCTCAGGTGCAGAACGAGGCGATCGTTGATCTTGCAAGGCATCAGAAACTCCAAGATAGTTAGGAGCTTTGTATTAAGTTAGTATTTAGTTGGCCCTCCGAGCATATCATCATGGAGCATATTCCTGTATTTTGGATTTAAATTTTATTTTGTATTATGCCATTTTGAGAATGCTTGTTTTAAATTCTTCGGATTGTAATCGCATGAAGCCCTTGGTTGATGGGGTGTTAATTCATAGATGAAATGCATGTGTATAATGTGTGTATGTATGTTTGTGTGAATGGAATTATGTATCGATGTTGGGATCGGGTCTGATATGTTTGGGAGCGCGTCGCTGGCGCAGCCCGAGGGGCCACCTCGGGAATAGGGATCCGGGACCTGAGACCCGAGCCCAACATGTTTAGTATCAGAGCACCTAGGTTTAGTGTCCTTGGCTTAGAATGCGTAGTAGGATGAATTGTTTGGTATATGATTATGTGTTGCATTGATTGATTTCATTACATGACATGCATATCATGCATACATGTAGGAATTAAGATTGACATATAGCTAATCCTTAGTGTTTGTAATTGAAGGAGTACGACGCCACCTCGTAGAAGGACACGAGGAGTTCTGCAAGGATTTGTTGCACCTGACTCTCCGACTAGAGAGGAGAGGACTAATGAGTTGGTAGCTCCAGGAAATGCTGAGGCTTCGGTAGGGCTAGGTAGTGAGCCCATTCCATCGCAGACACAGGAGTCTCTGATTTCGCAGGAGCAAGTGCCTCCGCTGGATCCGAGATTGTTTCAGGCGTTCACGCAGGCGTTTGTTCAGGCTATGGGTCAAATGCCACAGCCTTCTGCTTCAGCCCCAGCTAAGAAGGGGAGACGGTTCGACAAATTGAGGAAGTATGGAGCAGTGGACTTCTATAGGACTACTGATCCTGAGGAAGCCGAGACATGGCTGAGAAAGACCTAGAGAGTCTTAGATCAGATGGAGTATGAGGATGATGAGAGGGTTGTGTATGCTGCGAGTCTGCTTTCAGGACTCGGTATGGGCATTTTGAGTTTTTGGTTATGCCTTTCGGATTGACGAATGCCCCTGCAGCATTTATGGATTTGATGAATCGAGTCTTTAAGCCATTCTTGGACCAATTTATCATTGTCTTTATTGATGATATATTGGTTTATTCCAAGAGTGATGAGGAGCATGAAGAGCATTTGAGGATTGCTTTGGAGACTTTGAGGAGAAACGAGCTGTATGCCAAATTCGATAAATGCAAATTTTGGTTGAGAGAAGTTTCATTTCTCGGACATGTGATCTCAGAACAGGGAGTGCATGTGGATCCAAAGAAAATACAAGATGTGGTGAATTGGGAAGCACCGAAGAATGTAGCAGAGGTGAGGAGTTTTCTGGATTTGGCAGGTTACTACAGGAGGTTTGTGGAGGGATTCTCCATGATATCCGCTCCGATGACTAAGTTACTGAGGAAGAATCAGAAGTTCATCTGGAGTGATGAATGCCAGAAGAGCTTTGAGGAGCTCAAGCACAGATTGACGAATGCTCCGATTCTGATTCTGCCTTTGGGAGATGAAGGCTATACCATGTATAGTGATGCTTCGAGGAAGGGTCTTGGTTGTGTATTGATGCAAGTAGATCGGGTGATTGCTTATGCTTCGAGGCAGTTGAAGCCATATAAGTTCAACTATCCGATACGCGATTTAGAGTTGGCAGCAGTGATCTTTGCCTTAAAAATTTGGAGGCATTATCTGTATGGAGTTCAGACGAGGATCTTTACCGATCATAAGAGTCTCAAGTACTTGTTGAGCTAGAAGGAACTGAATTTGAGACAACGACGGTGGATAGAGTTGCTTAAGGATTATGACTTGCTGATCAAGTATCATCCGGGCAAGGCCAATGTAATGGCGGATGCCTTGAGCAGGAAGTCTTTGATTGCTCATGTTCGTTCAGTTTATCTTCCTCTATTGGAAGAGATGGCCAAGTTTAAGATAAGCTTGAAGCGGGAGGAGCCAGATTGCCTTCTAGCTAACTTCCGAGTGAGACCGATACTCAGGGAGAAAGTTAGGGAATTGTAGGCACAAGATGCAGATTTAAGCAAGCTTCGAGGTGAAATTCGAAATGGTAAGATTTCTGAAGTAGTGGTAAGGGATGATGGACTTATGACAGTGGGGAACAGGTTGTGTATCCCAGATATGCAGGAGGTTAAGGATGAGATTTTGGATGAGGCACACAATGCACCTTATGCCATGCATCTAGGTAGTACCAGGATGTACAGGGATTTGAGAGAGCATTTCTGGTGGAAGGGCATGAAGAGGGATGTAGCAAAATTTGTGAGTAAGTGTCTAGTGTGTCAGCAAGTCAAAGCTGAACACCAGGCACCTTCGGGTAAGCTGAGGCCATTGTCCATCCCGGAATGGAAGTGGCAAAGGGTGACTATGGATTTTCTGATGGGTTTGCCCAAGACTAGTAGGAAGCATAATGCCATTTGGGTTATTGTGGATTAGTTGACCAAGTAAGCTCACTTTCTGGAGATTAAGCAAACTGATTCTTTGCATGTGCTAGCAAAGAAGTACATCGATGAGATAGTGAGATTGCATGGGATTCCAGATTCGATTGTTTCTGATAGAGACCCTCGGTTTACTTCGAGGTTTTGGGGTAGTTTGCAGGAAGCTTTGGGTACTAAGCTGCATTTTAGTACGACTTTTCACCCTCAGACGGATGGTCAATCTGAGAGGACCATTCGGACTCTTGAGGGAATGCTCAGGGCTTGTGTGATGGATTTTTGAGGAGCTTCGGATGAGCATTTGCCATTGGTCGAATTTGCTTACAATAATTCATACCATTCGAGTATTCAGATGGCTCCATATGAGGCTTTGTATGGGAGGAGATGTAGAACTCCTATTTGTTGGGACGAAGAAGGAGAGAGGGAACTGGTAGGACCAGAATTGATTCAGGCGACAGTTGAGAAAATCAATCTGGTTAAGCAGCGACTTAAGGCAGTACAGGATAGGATGAAGAGCTACATTGATGCACACTGAAAGGAGATGGAGTTCGAAGTCAGTGAAAAAGTGTTCCTTAAGACGTCTCCTTGGAAAGGAGTAATGAGGTTTGGCAAAAAGGGTAAGTTGACTCTGAGGTATATGGTTCCTTATGAGATCCTTGAGAGGATTGGACCACTCGCCTACAGGTTGGCATTACCTCCAGAATTGTCTCAAATTCATGATGTTTTTCATGTTTCTATGTTGAGGAGGTATAGATCGGACCCTTCTCATATTATTCAGACTAGTGATGTTCAGTTGAAAGATGATCTGAGTTATGAAGAGCTTCCAGTGGAGATTTTGAACACCAAGGAAAAGGTTCTCAGGAATAAGACGGTTCAGTTAGTCAAAGTCCTGTGGAGGAATCATTCGGTAGAGGAGGCTACATGGGAGACATTGGAATCCATGAAGGAAAAGTATCCGCATCTCTTCGATGGCTCAGGTAATAATTTCGAGGAAGAAATTTCTTTTAAGAGGGGGAGAAATGTTGGACCCCGAATTTTTTTTAGGATGTTATTAAGCATGAAGTGTGTTAATTATGTGTTTATGCCTTAGTTTGATGAAATTGGGAGTGTTAGTGGATAATTGAGGTTTTATTTGAGTTTAATGTGTAAGCGATCTAGAAGGGGGGGTTGAATAGATCTTAAAATTCTTTGAAAATCTCTACAAGAAAATCAGAAGTTAAAACATACAAAAACAATTTAGATAAACTTAATTGAAAAGAGTAGGGAAGAAGATCAAACCTTTGTTTTTATAGAGGTTTCTGCTAAGACCTCGTCCTCTACCTAAGCTCTCACTTAAGATTTTGCCAATCACTTTATTGCACACTTTGTAGTTGAGTGTGAACTTTTTACAATCCCGCTTGATTTCTGGCTCAAGCTACCTTTACACTCGATTTGTCTTCCGGCACAAATCCTACCTCACGTGACCTTTTCACTCGTCACTCAAATTGTAATAAAACAATACAAAGATTGAAGAACAAATGCTCAAAACAATTTGTAACAATATAAGAGCAATAATGAGCAATTTGAAGCAATATGAGAGTATTTGAGCTTATGGCACTTATATCTGCTCTTCTTCTATCATCCTCTATTTATAGTTGAAGAAATATAGCTGTTGGAGCTCTACTAGCCGTTGCTTAATTTGTGATAGACGTTCCTTGATAATCTCCATACCATTTTTAGCTAATATGACCGTTGGAGCTGATTTTGTGCATCAATAAGTCGACTTGTCGAATTCATAAGTCGACTTGTTTCAACCATTTATGAAAAACTTCATCTCCGCTCTCCAATAAGTTGACTTGTTATATATAAGTCGACTTGTTTACCTCGATAAGTCGAGTTGTTTCCTATAAGTCGACTTGTGTGAATTCATCTTCATATGTAAGTCAACTTGTATTGTGTAAGTCAACTTGTTTAGCCATCTATGATAACATCCGACCAAATTCTCTACAAACCTTATGTTTTATGCCATATATACTTAGAAGACAACTCCCATCTTGATTCTTCAATGATTTGTCACTTGCTTATCTTGATTTGCACGATTCTTTCATTGAATATCAATCCAAAATACCTGAAACAATTTCTTAACCAATTCTCTACATTTTATTATTATCAAAACATAAGTGGAATTAATTTGTCAACCACCATTGGTCCAGCAATCTCCCCCTTTTTGATAATGACAAAATACTTAGAAATTGTTTAAGAAATGAAAACAAGGAAACATTGATCAAGTTTTTTATACCTTGTCATTTTGGTTAGAAGTCTCCCCCTCAATCATATAAATCACTGAATTTAATAACCTTGTAAGAACAAATAAAATTTTAACAAACTCCCCTTAATCAAGTAACTAAAGAATATCCAGTTTCTCATTTTATCCAATTTCTCATTTTTCTCCCCCTTTTTGTCATAATCAAAACAACTAATACAAACCAACAAATATGAAAAATTATCGCAATCAAAATAGAGTAACAGGTCATTAAGCACAAATAGTCTCAAAACACACTCCCCCTCAATCAAATGACGATGACTAAAAGATACCAATTATCAATTTCCAATATTACTCCCCCTTTTTGTCATAATTAAGAACCAATATGAAAATTGAAAATAGTCGCAATGCAGTCCATAAACAAACAAAACAGCAAACACAAATAAAGGCAATAGTCATTACATAACAGTCATAAGAAGTACCACACACTTGAAACAGCATAAGAATCCGTGTAGACATAAGTCAATTTGTTTACCAGACTTGTCACCAATTGGTCGACTTAGACACCCATTAGTCGATTTTGTTGTTGTCTCCACTCATATGCTTTGAACTTCCACTATCAGTGTACCATGTGCTTGGTGGATTTTCATCCCTTGCTTGTACCTACAACTGAAACATCCTTTCTTCTCATTGGTACCCAAGCCATCTTGGGTCCATTTTGGTTAGACATATAAACCACATTAGGTGGTATTGAGCCTTTTAACACCCAAACTTTCTTAACCTTAACACATCTCCTAGTGCTTTTGCATGCAATTTCTATATGACCATCTTTTAAGCATCTAGCACATTGAGCGATTTTTCCATCCTTAGTAAATTTTGAAATTAGAGAGCAATCTCTATCAAAAGGGTCATAACCTAATCCATGCTTAGAAATGGAATATCTTTGTAGTGATAACAATTTTTCAAACTGTTCATTTCCATTTGCAAATTTTCCAACTACATACGAAAATTCTTTTCTGAGTCTATCAAGTTCACAAACAAGTTTTTCTTTTTCAATAAGACATGCAGAATGATCCTCCTTTGGACTATCTAAATCACCAATTGTTTCATGTAAGGCACTATTTTTAGCAATCAATTCTCGTATTTTCTTTCTTAATTTTTTGTTAATCTCAATAGCTTCTTCAAAATTAGCTTGTAAAGCATCAAAGGAATCTCTTAGATCTTGGTAATTGAAATTTACCTCATTTTCATCATCACTAGTCAAGGAGCTACTCACCATGAGAGCTAGGTTATTCTCATCATTGCTTTGGTAAGCTTCCTCGTCATCACTCCAAGTTGCTACTAGACTTGTTTTCTTCTTTCCTTTGTCATACCTGTCATTTTTCTGAATAGACGAAGAGCTTTTGCATTCTCTAGCGTTGTGACCTCTTTTTCCGCACTTCGGCATTCTTCATTGTTCTTTTTTCTTCATAGCCTTTATTCTCTTTTCCATAGTGTACCTTTTCCTTTCCTCAATTTCTCCACCACGTAATTCTTTTCTTACGCTTTTGAGAAGTCCTTTGAACTTTCTCGATTTCGAGCATACATCGCTACTTCTTCATCATCTTCTTCTTCATCTATTCCTTCATCACTCTTATCAAAAGAAGAAACGTTAGCTTTTAAAGCAATCGACTTTTGTGGCTTACCTCTTCCTCCTCTCGATTTGAGAATAATCTCATAGTTGATGAGTGATCCCACCAAAGCGTTAAATTCCAGATGGTTGAGATCCTTTGACTCCATAATTGCGGTGACTTGAGAATCCCATTCCTTCGGCAGTGAACGAAGAATCTTCTTCACCTTCTCGCTATCCGTCATATGCTTCCCAAGGTTGCCTAATTCATTTATGATTTCTACAAAATGGTCAAGCATTGCAGAAATTGACTCACCTTCCCTCATGAAGAACATCTCGTAGTCGTGGAGAAGCATGTTGATTTTTGTCTCCCGGACTTGATTTGTCCCTTCATGAGTAACTCGAAGTCTCTCCCACATTTCCTTAGCGCTGGTACACGAGTTAACTCGGTTTCTTTCCTCATTGTGAGGCGCAATAGATTAGCTTCATCGCTTTAGCGTTGATGTAGGCTTGTCTCCAGTCATTGTCATCGTATTCCAGCTCCATTTTTAACTCACCATTTTCTTTTAACGGTGGTTGTGGACCGAAGATAATTATCTTCCAATATTCCACTCCTTCGCTTATGATGTGGTACTTCATAGGATTTTTCCACGAAGAATAATTAGTACCATTAAATAAAGGAGGGCGATAATTTGTGTTACCTTCTTCCGCTAGTTTATTGTGTGCCATCCCTGGATACTTCTGCTCTGATACCAATTGTAAGCGATCTAGAAGGGGGGGTTGAATAGATCTTAAAATTCTTTTGTTATCTCTATAAGAAAATCAGAAGTTAAAACACACAAAAACAATTTAGATAAACTTAATTGAAAAGAGTAGGGAAGAAGATCAAACACTGTTTTTATAGAGGTTCGGTGCTAAGACCTACGTCCTCTACCTAAGCTCTCATTTGGGATTTTGCCAATCACTTTATTGCACACTTTGTAGTTGAGTGTGAACTTTTTACAATCCCGCTTGATTTCCGGCTCAAGCTACCTTTACACTCGATTTGTCTTCCGGCACAAATCCTACCTCACATGACCTTTTCACTCGTCACTCAAATTGTAATAAAACAATACAAAGATTGAAGAACAAATGCTCAAAATAATTTGTAACAATATAAGAGCAATAATGAGCAATTTGAAGCAATATGAGAGTATTTGAGCTTATGGCACTTATATCTGCTCTTCTTCCATCATCCTCTATTTATAGTTGAAGAAATATAGCTGTTGGAGCTCTACTAGCCGTTGCTTAATTTGTGATAGTCGTTCCTTGATAATCTCCATACCATTTTTAGCTAATATGACCGTTGGAGCTGATTTTGTGCATCAATAAGTCGACTTGTCGAAATCATAAGTCGGCTTGTTTCAACCATTTACGAAAAACTTCATCTCCGCTCTCCAATAAGTCGACTTGTTATATATAAGTCGACTTGTTTACCTTGATAAGTCGACTTGTTTCCTATAAGTCGACTTGTGTGAATTCATCTTCATATGTAAGTCAACTTGTATTGTGTAAGTCGACTTGTTTAGCCATCTATGATAACATCCGACCAAATTCTCTACAAACCTTATGTTTTATGCCATATATACTTAGAAGGCAACTCCCATCTTGATTCTTCAATGATTTGTCACTTGCTTATCTTGATTTGCACGATTCTTTCATTGAATATCAATCCAAAATACCTGAAACAATTTCTTAACCAATTCTCTACATTTTATTATTATCAAAACATAAGTGGAATTAATTTGTCAATCACCATTGGTCCAACATAATGTGGTTTAAAAGGATAAAAGTATTTGAGGGTATTTTGGGAAGATTAATTAGGTTGGATTAAGTTAAATCTTTGCTAGGAGGGGTATTATGGTCTTTTCCTACCCATTTAGACTTAAAAGAAAGAACTTAGAAGGATTAGAAGAAAAGAAAGGAGAAAGTGAAGAAAAGAGAAGAGAGGTTGTTGTAGGTGGAGGAAGGAGGAGAAGAAAAAGAGAGTTTTGTGATCCTAAAGATTTTCGACAGATTCGGGACATTTTCCGGGTAAGTTTCGCTTCGTTTGAACTTGTTGTGGTTGGATTAAACCTAAAGGTAGGTTGAATGTGTGAGAATCGGTGATTTAGGGTTTAAGGGGGAAAATGGATAGATTTCTTTGGGTTGATGATTTTGTGCTTGTTTTAAGTTGTTAATGGGTTAGAAATGTAGTCTAAGTCTTGAATCAAGGTTTAGGTGTGTTGCATTTGTGTTTGGGGAAGGATTGAAGTTCGTAAATGCTGGAAAATCGGGTTCGGAGTTGTTCTCCAGACCCGGACGCCGCGACGTGTGAGGAAGGCGTGCGAAATTGTGTTCGTCGCGGCGAGCTCAGACCTTCGTCGCGACGACCGTGGCTGCATGTCGCGACGAGCGGGCTGTTCGCTGCAGCGAGAGTGGCCTTCGTCGCGTCGAGCCCCTTGTTTTCAGCAAAGATGAGTTTTGATATTGTGGGCATATCTTTTGGTGTAGATGTCCAATTGATGTCATTTTGGATTCGTTGTGAGCTATAGATTAAGGGCTACAAGTTTTATGAAGAAGGGAAGTTCGGAATTTGCCTCTTAGGATTCGGGAATTTAGATGGAAGTCGAGTATAGATTGTTAGTGATAGCGTTTTTGATTTTCGAAGCTTTTGATTATTTCCTTTGAATATCGTTTGAATGGAAACTTGGTTTATTTTAGGAAACCAAGCCGACCTGACCCAATCACAAGAGGAAGGACAATAGTGAGTTGGATTCTCGAGCGATATTAGGTGGGTAATATATTTATGGTTGTTGTGTGTATGAGCAAAATGTTATGCTTACTTGCATGCGTATTGTTGGAGTTATGTAAATATAGTTCCCTAGAAAACAAGTGTATTTACATGTAACTTTATCTTCTTCAGTTACAGTTTTGTAATGAAAATATTTATTATTAATAAAACAAAAGAGTTTGGTTTTATCTGTATGAGCATTATATATCTGGTCATAAGGTACCAGGATTCATTTGTAAGTAATATACATATACATAGAGATGTATGGGAAACATGTATATTATTAGAATCTGAATTAATTGATTCACAGTTGAATAATCAAGTTGGTCGTTTGATTATGGTTTAGGCGTAGTGTTGCGATTTATCTCCATATAAGTAAAGGAGTTTACTTAAAGGGAATGATGAGTTTCATATCATGATAGTAGTAGACTATCGATAATGGCACTATTAAATGAATCGGAATCAAGTAAGTTTTTAAGAATAAAGTGGGCGTTACTTTAATCTTAAAACATACAACTTAAGCATTCGCTATTATGAACCACAATCTTGATGAGTGGTGAACTCATATGTGTTTCATTATAATTCTTGATATGATCGGAATGGATTTTTACATGGTATTAATCCGATTATCGCATGTTGGAATTATTAATTGAAACATGTATCGAGAACATTCACTCAAATAAAGAGTTTATAGTGTTATCATCTCTTACAGATGTTTTAAGGAGATTTGGTGATTAAAGCTGGCGCCGATGGTTTGATGGACTAGCTACCCATCAAGTCTTAACACTAAGATGAGATCTTATGTGTTAATCACCATATAAAGTAAAATGAGAGATCTAGAAGGAAAAACCAACATAAGGGCAAAAGCGGTAATTTTACCCTTTATTGTGCGGATGGCTATAATAAGGTTCTAAATAGGGTTTGCAATTGGACATATTCTCATAATATTTAATAATTCAAGAGTTCAACTAATTGTCTTTAGTGGAATGACATTTAGTTAATAAGCTAGAATTAATTCCAATGAGATTGAATTATTTACGGGCTTAATGGAGCTTGAATTATCAAAGTCCAATAAGATTCCCCACTTGGCTTTAAGGAAGGTTATCAAGCTAAGTAAGAAGTAGTTTGGAGGCTTTAGAAGTCCATAATTGAATGATGGGCTTATACTAATTAATGGTTAATTGGAAGCCCATATGTTCATTTAGAAATGGGCTTGTTTTGGTTTAATGTAATTGATTAGATTAATTATATTAAAACAATTTTTTAAATGGAGAAGAAGCAATTTCAAAATTGTGTTAGGTTAGATGTGTAACCACACATTTGACATTAAAATACTAAATAAAGATGGTCTTTATTATGGTTCATCATTATTAAATGGAGTTATGAACTTACCATTAAATGGTTTAATGGTTGGCTTTTAATGTTGGCATGTAACCTATTTGCATTCATTAGATTAAAGATGAAAGATGTGCATTAGATGGACCATCTTCCTTCTTTCTTCTTGCCAAAACCAAAATGGGTATTCAATTATAGGTTATGGTCTTTTCAAATAGCCATTTTAAAGATAAATGAAGTAAGTCTCATTTATTGGCTATTTGATGAGTGATTAATGTAAGAAGTGATGCATTGGATGCCTCTCACTCTTTCCATTCATGCATATTTCGAAATTGAGATGTAAGAAAGGGTTCTTGCGTGGTTTTTAGATGATCTCTCCTTTCATGCAAGGTAGAACCGAAATTCCTAAGTGAAAGAATTGAAAGAGTTTCAATTTTGGTTCTTCTTCTTCTAAGAAAATCTCCTCCAAATATTTCTTCTCCTTTCCCACCAAAGGATTTTGTTAACCTTGTTGTCCTTGAAGAACAAGTGGTAAATCTAATTGGTTGAGGATACTACAACAAGGAAGAAGATAGATTGCTAAAGGAAAAGACTCAAAGGCAAAGGATTTGGATATAAGAAGGAGAGGATAGCAATGAGGATTTAAAGTCATGGTGAAAAGGAGTCGGTAATTCCTTTTATCTTGTTCTTGGTTTTATTATCCTTATACCATATCATGTATGGATTAGCATGTTGATTTGGATATATTGCTTCCGCTGCAAGATGATTTCTTAAAAGTTTTGAAATCTATCGTTTCTCCATACTAAGCATGCTTTCTTTTTCCGATCCAACAATTGGTATCAGAGCCGGTTTTTCATGCATGATTTTGGTTCCTATATGGTGGATGCATGGGTTGGCAATCTTTTTATGTATACTGCATATTTTTATGTGATAGAAATATATATGGTGTATGTTGCTCTTTTGGTTGTCCATAAAAGTTAAATTTTATCTTGTAAGATTTCTTCATTTGGTTGTAACAAGGAGGGTGGTCTATCATCACCATGTTTCCTCCTTGGTTTCTTTTTTCTATTTTATTTTATTTTGTAATGTACAAATTGATGTAATGATGAAGAAGGAGCAGCCATGGATTGAAGAAATGGAAAGGTAAAATTTTCGGTGTATCCTTTTGTGTTTTGGCATAAGTTTTGTGAAAACTAAGTTGCTGGAATTTTTGTTTCAATGAATCATATTTCAGTTATGATTGGAAAACAAGTGCTGGTTTTTTGTTTCAAAGAATCCAATTTCGGTTTTGCTAAAATACTAAGTGCTGTGTTTAATTTTCATGAAATGAGTTTCAGTTTTAATAAAACAAGTGCTGGAATTTTTTGTCAAAACAAAGATTTGGTTTTCTAAAATCTAGTGCTGGAATTTTATTTTTCAAAATGACAAATTTCTAATTTCATAAATGCCATTACATTTTGTTTACCGAATGGGCCGGATCATGTTAGCGAAGAGTTCGAAGCGGAAGATCCAAGATGAAGAAGCATATTTTGGGCCTAAAAGGCTTGTAATTATTTTATGTTTCTAGGATGGACAATCAAAAGTGGCGTTATTAGTTCATGTGATGAATGGAGAAATGAATGCTTGTAATATGTGATATTATGTGATTGCATGTCATTTAGCAAATTGCCAACCCTAGGCCTTGCCATGCATTCATTATGTATAAGATATATAATGAAACAATATAGGATGGATAATAAATTGCATCTAGACAAGATGGTATTTAAAACTTAAAGCCCAAAAAGATTGAGTGGGAGAGGATGCTCCTGTGAGAGTCCACGGTCTCCAAATGATGGCCCGTTTGCATGTGGTGAAGTGTTACTCCCCATCGGAGGGCATGGATCCTAGATCTTACATGGTTTGGGTCTCCTTAAGGATAAGTCCACTTAATGATAGCAAATGTGACCTCCCACCGAGGCATGATTTGTAGGTATCTTTAGTGAATGAATCAAATGGTTATACACTCAACATTTTTTATCAATAAAGCTGCCCACCGTAGCTCTGTTGGTAAAAGTATGGACCAAATTAAGGCGCTTCTTAAAAATTGAGCATGAGATGCTTGGTAGTTTTTGAGTGGGAGGGTCCAGTTTTTCTTTTAATAGATAAGATGGCCCACCGTCACTTGATCTGTTATAGATAAGAAAAATAACCGTCAGTATAATGTTTTAATTTTTAAGTTTTGTTAAATCTATCATCATGCATACATGCATAATGATTTTATACAAAGTTCCATAAATTGTTGACTAGTATGCTCATGTTTTAATAATTTATATTTTCAGACATAATCAACCACAAAATGAATCCACTCACCCTACTATTGACTAATAACAAATTGGAAAATGGAGACAAGTTTAATGAATGGAGACGTAACCTTGACATTGTTCTTCAATATGAGCGTATTTCATGGGTGTTAGCTGAAAATGAGCCTACACCTCTAAGTGGAGATGCAACTCTTGAGCAAGTCCAACAACATGGCGTTGCGCGAATCTCGACAAGACTACTAAGTGTTATATTCGCTTCATCGGTGGCATGTTGCAAAAGCAAATTGCTTGTATGAAAACTGCTAGTGCAATGGTCCATCACCTACATGAGATGTTTGGTGTGAGGACTAGGTCTGCAAGAGTGAAAGCTAACCAAACCTTTCATAATCTCGGATAGAAACACTCGTGAGCCAGGTGCGGGATTACATGATGAAGGTAATCTCTGCGGTCACCGAGGTTTGAGATGCTTAGGCGGATATGGATGCGGACACGCAGATGATTATGATCATCAATAGCTTAAACTCTTCTTTTCAGCAGTTTAAGTTGGACTATGAGCTCAAAACAAGGATTACACCTTGAGTGAGTTGATGAATACCCTCCGAGCACGGAGGAAATATTGAATATTAAGGCCCATGGGCCGAAGCTAATGTAGCTTCTTCTTCAAGCCAGGGTAAGGGCAAGGAAAAGAAGAAGGGTCCAATGAAAAGAAGGCCCAAATAGGGCTCAAGGCCAAACCCATGAAAAGAAGGCCAAAGAGAACATCAAAGGAAAGTGTTTCCCTTTGTGATGAGATGGGCCGGCTGGAAAAAAACTGTCCGATCTACCTAGAGTCCCTCAAAAGCAAACAAAGTATGGGCTTCCTAAGTTTGTTAGGAACTAGAAATGTGGCAGATTTATCTACTTCTTGGATATTAGATTCAGGAGCTACTAACCATGTTTGTAATTCTTTGCGGGGTTCAAAAAAGGAAAAGACTTCTAAAGGCCGGTTTCAAGTTAAGATAGCAGATGGTTCCTATGTTTCAGCAGAATCAATGGGAGTAGTTATCTTGGACTTTCCTAGTGGTCATAGGTTATATTTGGAAGATGTTTATTACATGCCAATGATTGTAAGGAACACGATTTTCTTTTTTGTCTAATAAAATCTGGCTATTCCTTATATTTTGAAAAGGTTGTTTCAATATATGAGAATAAGGATTTTATTTGTGAAGCGATAATTAAACAGGATTGTTTTTATAGAACCTATGAAAGGCTCACTAAACACCACGTAATTGATAAAACCAAGACAATCCAATATCTCTAGCATTAATTCAAAGTATCTGTGGCATCTAAGGATGGGTCATATCAATCGGAAAAGACTTGACAAGGCTAGTAAAGGATGGGATCCTTATGGGCTTGGATAGTGATCCATTACCCACTGTGAATCTTGTATTGAAGGAAAATGACAAAAGCCTCATTTCCTTCTAAAGGAAACAGATTTGAATCCATATTGGACATGGTACATCTTGATGTGTGGGCCCATGAATGTACAAGCTAAAGGAGGTTATGAATATTTCATAACTTTTATAGATGATTACTCAAGACATGGCTATTTGTATTTGATGCATAAAAGAGTGAATCTTTTGAAAAGTTCAAAGAATTCAAAGTCAAGTGAGAAGCAACTTGGCAAGCCATTAAACAAACTTCGATCGGATCGAGGTGGTGAGTATTTATCTGAGAGTTCCAGCAATATTTAATTGACAATGGAATTGTTTCCAATTTGTCGACTCCTTGTACACCTCCTCAATGAATGGTGTAGCGAGAGGAGAAATAGAACTCTATTGGAAATGGTAAGATCAATGATGTCCTATACTAGCCTTCCAGAATCGTTCTGGGGATATGCCATACAAATGGCAATATATCTTCTTAACTTTGCTGCATCCAAATCGGTGGCTAAAACACCTAGGGAGTTGTGGACTGGCCGAGTGCCTTCATTGAGGCACTTGAGGACTTGGGGCTGTCCAGCCCACGTTCTAAAGCCTGAATCCACAAAGATGGAACCAAGGTCAGAAGTATGTTTGTTTGTAGGATATCCTACGGGAACTCGAGGGTACTATATTTACAGTCCTCATGATAGGAAGGTATTTGTGTCGACAAATGCAAACTTTTTAGAGGAAGAGTTTGTGAGAAATCACAAAGGAAGAAGTTAAGTAGTACTAAAGGAGTTAGTAATTTCATCCAAACCAAGAGTTGTTTTGGATATGATAGAACAAGATGTCGAAATGGATTCAATAGTTGAATCGAAGGCAACTTTGAACATCAAGATGTGCCTAGACGTAGTGGGAGGGTTGTGAGACAACCGAGATAGGTATCTCGGGTTTAGGAGAAGGCTTAATTTCCATCTCATACCAAGAAGAAACAGATCCGATTCACGTATATACAGGCTATTAATGATGTTGATGCGGAAAATGGCTCAAGGCAATGGAATCGAAATAGATTCTATGTATACTAATGAAGTGCAGGTCCTTGTAGATCTACCACGGTCTAAAACCATAGGGTGTAAATGGATCTACAAAGGAAAAGGGATCGGATGGAAAGGTAGAGACCTTTAAAGCTAGATTGGTAGCTAAAGGCTATACTCAAAAGGAGGTATAGACTACGAGGAGACTTTTCTCCGGTTGCCATGCTTAAGTCCATCAGATTCTTTTGGCCATGGCGACCTATTTCGATTATGAAATATGGCAAATGGATGTCAAGACCGCATTTCGAATGGAGATCTTGAGGAGACCATTTATATGGCCCAACCAGAAGGATTCATTGAGTTAGGTAATGAGCATAAGGTTTGCAAGTTGCAAAGGTCCATTTATGGACTTAAGCAAGCATCTAGGTCTTGGAACATTAGGTTTGATAAGGCTATCAAAACCTATGGGTTCATACAAAACCTAGATGAGCCTTGTGTTTACAAAAGATACAAGAAGGTAAGGTTACTTTCCTAATCACGTATGTTGATGACATTACGCTCATTGGGAATGATGTGGGAATGTTATCTGCGGGTTAAGGATGGCTGAATGAGCAGTTTTCAATGAAGGATTTGGGAGAGGCTACCTATGTTCTAGGGATCAAACTTATAAGGGATCGTAAGAACAAGAAGATAGTTTTGTCTCAACTAACCTACATTGAGAATATGCTCAATAAGTTCTCCATGCAAGATTCCAAGAGGGTTTCACTCCTACTAGACATGGAATCAAACTTTCAAAGGAACAAGCACCTAAAACCCAAGAGGAGGTTGAGCGCACGTAACATTCCATATGCTTGGCGATTGGTAGTTTGATGTATGCAATCTCATGCACTAGACGGATATCATTACGCAGATGGGATCGGTAAGCGATTTCAGTCCAATCGAGAATGGAACATTGGATTGCGGTTAAGTGTATACTTAACTATCTTCGTAGGACGAAGAACTTAATGCTTGTTTACTCGGAAGTAATCTTATTCGGCGGGATATACGGATTCGATTTCCAATCAGATGTTGATTCAAGGAAATCAACTTCGGTTCTATATTTACTTTAGGAGGTGGAGCCATAGTTTGGAGGAGTGTCAAGCAATCTTGTATTCTGATTCGACTATCGAGGTTGAGTATGTTGTCTTGTGAAGCGTGCAAAGGAAGCGATCTGGCTCGAAGTTCTAAATGATTTGGAGGTAGTTCAGAGGCGAAAAAGCCATTACACTTTATTGTGATAATAGTGGGCGATGGCTAATTCTAAAGAACCTCGGAACCACAAAGTTGCCAAACACATTGGCGAAAGTATCATCTCATAAGGAGATAATACAACGTGGAGAAGTGGATGTGGTAAAGATTCTCTGAGCAAAACCTTCACGATCCGTTCACAAAGACATTGACTCAAAAGAGCTTTGAGGGTCACCTAGAAGGGATGGGAATGAAGGATATGTCAAACTTGCTTTAGGGCAAGTGGGAGATTGTTGGAGTTATATAAATATAGTGCCCGGAAAGCAAGTGTATTTACATGTAACTTTATCTTCTTGATTCTGATTTTGTAATGAAAATATTTATTATTAATAAAACAAAAGAGTTTGGTTTTATCTGTATGAGCATTATATATCTGGTCATAAGGTACCAGGATTCATTTGTAAGTAATATACATATACATAGAGATGTATGGGAAACATGTATATTATTAGAATCAATTAATTGATTCATAGTTGAATAATCAAGTTGGTCGTTTGATTATGGTTTAGGCAGTAGTGTTGCGATTTATCTCCATATAAGTAAAGGAGTTTACTTAAAGGGAATGATGAGTTTCATATCATGATAGTAGTAGACTATCGATAATGGCACTATTAAATGAATCGGAATCAAGTAAGTTTTAAGAATAAAGTGGGTCGTTACTTTAATCTTAAAACATACAACTTAAGCATTCGCTTATTATGAACCACAATCTTGATGAGTGGTGAATTCATATGTGTTTCATTATAATTCTTGATATGATCGGAATGGATTTTTACAGGTATTAATCCGATTATCGCATGTTGGAATTATTAATTGAAACATGTATCGTGGAACATTCACTCGAATAAAGAGTTTATAGTGTTATCATCTCTTCAGATGTTTTAAGGAGATTTGGTGATTAAAGCTGGCGCGATAGTTTGATGGACTAGCTACCCATCAAGTCTTAACACTAAGATGAGATCTTATGTGTTAATCACCATATAAAGTAAAATGAGAGATCTAGAAGGAAAAACCAATATAAGGGCAAAACGGTAATTTTACCCTTTGTTGTGCGGATGGCTATAATAAGGTTCTAAATAGGGTTTGCAATTGGACATATTCTTATAATATTTAATAATTCAAGAGTTCAACTAATTGTCTTTAGTGGAATGACATTTAGTTAATAAGCTAGAATTAATTCCAATGAGATTGAATTATTTCTAGGCTTATTGGAGCTTGAATTATCAAAGTCCAATAAGATTCCCCACTTGGCTTTAAGGAAGGTTATCAAGCTAAGTAAGAAGTAGTTTGGAGGCTTTAGAAGTCCATAATTGAATGATGGGCTTATACTAATTAATGGTTAATTGGAAGCCCATATGTTCATTTAGAAATGGGCTTGTTTTGGATTAATGTAATTGATTAGATTAATTATATTAAAACAATTTTTTTAAATGGAGAAGAAGCAATTTTGAAATTGTGTTAGGTTAGATGTGTAACCACACATTTGACATTAAAATACTAAATAAAGATGGTCTTTATTATGGTTCATCATTATTAAATGGAGTTATGAACTTACCATTAAATGGTTTAATGGTTGGCTTTTAATGTTGGCATGTAACCTATTTGCATTCATTAGATTAAAGATGAAAGATGTGCATTAGATGGACCATCTTCCTTCTTTCTTCTTGCCAAAACCGAAATGGGTATTCAATTATAGGTTATGGTCTTTTCAAATAGCCATTTTAAAGATAAATGAAGTAAGTCTCATTTATTGGCTATTTGATGAGTGATTAATGTAAGAAGTGATGCATTGGATGCCTCTCTGTAACATCCCACCCCCTACTGGAAGGGTAAAATAGGAAATTTGTCATAGGATGGGATTGATAGGGAATAATTAGTACTGTTCATGCATAATAGGATTGCTACACAGTATCAATTGTGCACGTGGAATTCTTGTACATGCATTCATGATAATTCCGGTAATTGGGCCTAATGCAATTTTATTGGGATTAATATGGTTATAGGGTTTGAAAAATTATTTTGGTGATCCAGTGTGTTTTATATTTTAAGAAATTTTAGGAATTTTTGGAATTTTTCGAGAAAATTCTGACCGGAAAATCATTTGGTAAATGGCCTAAATGTGTTTTTGTTATGGAAAATGTGGTTTTCGTGTTTGAAAAATTATTGGGAGTGGACTGTTATATGTTTTACAATTTTGGGCAATTTCGGTAATTTAAAAAAAAATGATTCGGAGAAATTCCTGGAAATTCCCGGATCGGAAAAAAATCACCAAATGGCGAACCAGTTAATTTTTCTACTGTTATTTGATCTTAAACCATTGCATATTTGGTGGGACCCAAAAGTGGCCCCATTAAATGGGTTGGAACCGAAAATGGGGGTGAAATTGTTTGGTTTGGGTTTTAATTTTGTCAAATTGTGATTGGTTGTTAATTTTATTGACTTTTCAACCTATTCTCATTTGGCCACCTAGCCACTCCCATTTAATGCATTCCTATCCATCATTCTCGGTGATGCTTTAAGGAAGAGAAGGAGCTAATTATTTTACATGCTTTTTAGTCTTCATCCACCGAAAATCCTACTTTCTTTACATCTCCATCGATTTTCATCTTCTTCATCAACCTTCCTCTAAACTTCAAGCCTTCTTCTTCTACACACCAAGTTCCTTACTTATCATGGAGGGCTTTCACATGCATGAGGTTAGAAAAAGGGGGTTAGCAATTGTTAGGAAAGAATTGAAGAGAAGAGAAGGTTGGAAAAGCTAATAGGTAAGTGTTTAAATTAAGCTTTAAATGGTGTTTTCATGATGGTTTAAGTATGATTTTAATGTCATGGTAGTTAGAAACATGGAATGGGAGATATGGTATGTTTATTATGTTTATTGATGCCTTAAATAGATGATAATTATTGCTTGAATTAATGGGTATAAGATTAGGATTAGTTATGAATTGAAAGTAGGATGAGTGATGAATGGTTTTAGCTTGATTGTAATTGCATTTTGATGATGAATTGTGCATAGGAATTGAGGAATTAATGCTGCCAACTTTTGTGTAAGTATACAAATAAATGTTGTGTTGAGTTTGTGGCTGAATTGGAGGTGTAAATGAAGGTATATTAATGTAAATAAAGTGATAGAATGGAAGAGGATGAGATATAGATGAAATCTGGAAATTTTGGTGTTTAACCTAGTGAAATGTTTTGATCATAACTAATTGTGTAGGTGAGAAAATGAGGTGAGGTTTGTGCCCAATTAAACTTTGGTTTGTTGGCTACAACTTTGTGTGAAATAGGTGTTGTTAAATTGTAATCCTAGAAGGGCGAAATTTTGCATGGAAAGTTACTGTTTTATTGCCTGTGAACAGTACCCACAGTTATGACCAGATTACTTTGTTGATTTTTCTACATTAATTGATATGGAACTAGGGAAAATAGTTTTCATGAAAGTTGTAGCATATTGAGTTAGCTTTCCATTGCCACTGATCTTGCTAATTTTCGAGTTGTATATTGGGAGATATGAACTGATTTCTATTGATTGGTTTTATGCTTTTTGGAGAAACCTAGTCAAAGTGTTGGTTTTGTGAGCAGTCTGCTTGGGAGCAATTTTAGCAATTTTTGTGGACTGAATTGGTGTGAGTGATCTTCTACAACGTTGTAGAGGAAGAAATTATCTTGAAAATGATATATGGTGTGTAATATTTTATAGGTCAGAGTTGGGAGTTACGATTTTGCAAAACCTGAACCTAAACTAGGTTGTGAATGGCTGATCATGAGAGTAGATTCCATAACAGTTTTGAAATTGTTAGAAATCGAATTGGAGTTTGAGTTCTTCATTAAAATTGAAGTTTTAGATCTTAGCTTTTCAGGGATATAAGGTAGTGAATTTTGTGACTTTTTTGCTAAGAGATATGTTGTTTGGAAAATTACTGTCCAGATTGGTTGATTTCAGAGGGCTGATGCTTTGGTGAATTGTTTGACCTAGTTAGTAAGTGAATTTGATTTTGGGTTATTCATGAACGTTGTAGATAACATTGTGAACTTACTGAGAATATTTATTGTGTTATTTTTTACTGAGTAAATGAGTAGTTACTGAATTTACAATGTACTGCCCTGTTTTGATAGGTTTTGAGTGGGCAGTAGGTTTGATTGGATTTTTGACACCCTTAGGGATGAAATTGATTTTTATGGTCTGCATGAGAATGGTAGAACTTTTCATGATCTTTCCAAAAAGCTATGGTTTGTATTTTTTCGATTAGTGTGCAAAGAGTTATGGGTGTTGGAAATTCGGAATGGAATAGGAAAAAAAATAGGAAAAAGAAAGGGAGTAGAACCTCGCCGGATCATTTGGCGACGCCGCCCCAATGAGGCGAATAAGATGGTCTTGTCGCTAGCTAGGCGACGCCTCGCCTAGCGACGAGGTGAAGCGAGTCGGCCTCATTGGGCGACGCCTACGCCCAATGACGGCAAAGCGAATATTTTTTAATTATTATTTGGCATTTAGTGACCTAATTGTTTCTTTTGTCAATTTCTTTTCCGTCTGACGTCCGATTGACCTGATTCTTAAGGCATCGGATCCGTAGAATATTTAATTTCATTTTGTGAGAAATTGGGAATTTTTGGACGGGAAGTTGACGTGGCCCCGGGTAACGGAGCCTTTAATCACTGTTTTGTTTAATTGGCGACCTATAGAGGTCCGAATTGCGCACCGTCAGCGCCAATAGGTTTCTAATTTTTAGACGGATTTTTATGATGGGAAAAAAATGGGATTAGGAACAGGAATATCATGATCATGCATTGTGCACCTTCTAAGTGTTACATGTGCATTCTGAAATAGTTCTGATTGAACAATTGATAATGTTTGTATCTTATCGTCTTTGTTATAGAGTCACACTTGGGCGTCGGTCCACCGGCGTCACCGAGACGCCGATTTTGGCTCAAAATATAGGTGAGTAACCTAGTTGGTTTCTCAAATTTCTGAATGTCTAAATGCCTATGTGAATTACTTTCAAGGTGATTTACATAGATTCTTGAAATATATTGGATGGAATTACATGCTTTTCTTGTCTTGAATGGAACTACTTGCAAAGGTGAATTGTATGGTTATTGAGCTGTATAGGATTAAGTTGCATGTTTTCTTGTATTGGATTGGACTAATGCATGGCTGGAATCGCAATCTTGGGCTTTATAGCCATATCCTTTGGATTCTCGAAATCTTTGCAATCTTGGGCTTTATAGCCATATTGTTGTAAACCATCAATCTTGCATTACATGCATAAATGCATGAACAGATAATGGGACGTTGTGACCCAAGTTGCGATTATTCTTGACCGGCCTCGAGTCAGAGGGGATTTATCCACGAACCTTTGATCTTGACCAAGACTTGAGCAGGGAGAAATCACAGCGCGTCCCCGAATCTTGTTGAGCACTTGGGCACAACATGAATAATTGGAAAGAGTCACATATGCATTGCATTCACATGAATGACTGTTTTGTGAAAATTATTGATTACGTGATGGTATGATTTTATCAAAGCTGTTACATATTCTGCAAATTATTATTTAATCTTTGTAAATTGTTATATTACGTTAATTGAATACTATTGTATTATGTTATGCGCCATGTGCGTAATGCATGATTTGAGTGAACCATCGATGATGGTTTCACCGAGTTCATAAAACTCACCCAAAATTTGCATCTATTTTCAGTCTGAAGAATACCCGGTTGACACGGAGTATGTCTCTGTAGGCAAGTAAAGGATAGAGGTCGGGATCGGTCCGTATCCGCATTAGTGTCTTGTCAAATTGTATTCCGCAATCCTTTGTATAACAATGCTTTGTATTTCTCTGAGCCCATTGTGGTTTTAATGTTTTACTCGTTGGTGATTGTAAATTATTCTTGGATGACCGTAATAATCTGGCGATTTATTATGAACATGGGTTTTAATTACTTCTTGTTTTGCCACGCTAACGTGGAATCAATGGCTTCAAAAAAAAAAAAAGTATCTTGAGTTTTAATCGTTGATGTAGTACGCCACCCTCGCGGGCACGGACTCGAATATCACCAACGATATCGAGTTGGGTCACTCGGAGTGGGTGTTACATTAGGTGGTATCGAGCCCAGTGATGCGTAATGTATCTGGCACGATCTGAACATAGGGTGTATGTATTTGAGTCGTGTCATTGCGGACCGTGGTAATGGCGATCCCTAGTTTGAGTAAATGCGGGTAGAAATCCTACGTGTGCATCGTGTCAAGTGACTAGGTGAGAGAAAAGTGAGACTGTGTTAGAGGGTGAACCCCTGAAAATGTATAAACAATTAGGAAAGGAAAAAGGAAAAATGGATAAGGAGATTAATATTGTACTGTGGTTAGAATGACTGTGTTGGCCTAGACGGATTAAGGAAAGAATTGATATCAATGGATTCCCAGATTAAAATGGGAATATCGTGGTGATAGAAAAACGAATATGTCTAGAACTGGGAGAGGTCCACTAGAGATATGGGAAGCATACTGGTTATAGCGGGCCTAAGTGAGATTAAAAGTCCAGGATGATTAGGTAATTACAGCTCTGACTGTATTTGTCATGAAATGGGAAATATTGGCCCGGGGTAAAGTATAGATGATCCGATCAGGCATATATTGGTTCATTGCATTCGTGTAAGATATCAGTAGATATTATAGGCAAATGATGATAGCGAGATTTTACTAAGAACAAGGTTATACTGTAACGGTCTACTTCGGACTGAAAGAACTGAAAGAGCAAGGTGCCTAGTGCCTAGTAGAGTGAGAAAAAATAGACATGGTGAGATAAAAGTGTACAAATAAACTGAAAAGAACTCGTGAAACAGGAATGATCTTGAACGTATAAGTGTGAGACTGAAAGGGTTATGCGAATTTTGGTGCTAAGAGTTTGAAAATCAGTATAATAAGATCGTAAGGAAAAATGACAGACTGACAATTTCTACTGATTGTATATCGGGAAATTCTGAATTGGTTGAAAAGACGTATATGGATACAGAAATGGTAAATGGATGGGAAAATTGATACCAGGATAGCGATATATGAAAAGAGTTGTCACATTTAAGTCGATTTACTATTGGGAGTATCTATTGGACAGTAAGGTTGATCATGATTAATAAAACGTATGTGAATGATACATGGAAATCATGGAGGAGATGATCAGTGAATGATTAAATACGTGCTTCTATGAGTGGCTATAAGTGTAAAGTTTATATTAGGTTAAAGTAAGACATAGGAGGACTGAATGTACCTGTATGAGAAGAAATGAAAAATGATTTTGGTATCGGTCATTTAGTGAGGGCAGTATAAGCGGAAAGGAGTTACGAGGAAATGCTGATTGTATAAGTTCTGAATTGGTTTCTGATCATGAAATAAGTTCTACTGAGGTGTAGATTACGGAATAAGTGGTAAAGAAAGTGTTTATGTGACTGTCACAAGGAACCTTAGTGTAAGGAATGTTTTGATCTTTAAATTATGGCATAAAATTGTTCTGACTGAGATAGTGCGTAGAGTTAAAGCAATTAGGGACACTAATTGGCTGATGAAACTTTCGTGAACAGTATAAAGATGGTAGCAAGACTAATGGTCAAACGAAAAGAAGTACGGACGAAATCAAAAGTGAAATTGAGGTTATTTGTACTGTGTGTACGGAAATGTAAAGTATCTAATAACATGAGTGGAAGTTTTATTTGAGGTGATCCTATTGCTATGTGAAGCGAATCGAATAGAGCTCCATTGGAAAGGTAAAACTGTAAAGTAGTCCCGAACTGTAAAGTGGAATACTCAAATGAAGTGGAAATTGATGGAAGTCCAATTACAAATGATTAGGTATTATATATATAGATATATCGATGTGGATGACGAAATCGATTGAAAAGAAAATGAATAGAGACAAGGCGTCTAAAGGGAAAGCGATAATGACATGATGTAGTGTTATCTTCATAAAGGGTTACAAATACATTAATTGTGGACTGAATGAATTGAATGATGTTTGGTAATGTATGGAAAAGTTTAAGAGGAATGATGCAAAGTAAGCAAATGGTAGTGACTATGATTATAGGCGGAATGTGTTTGAAAGAATTGAGCAGTGAAAAGTAAAATGAACTATATGAATTATTGTGAATTTGATCTGCTAATAAGCATACCTTTGGAGAGTGGACAATGTGTGTTGAAGCTGAAACATAATGTTAAAGCGGTATAAGATAAATTGAAGTGACTTTGATAAATTGTATGGGTGTCATGATCGCGATTGAAAGTCTCGGAGGCTGTAGATTCCTATAAGGATACCTTGTGTTTATTCGAGGAAAGAGGCAGTATAAATGACTACTATCTTGACAATTTTGAACCGAGCAGACATTTCTAACTAGTGAGCAGATAAGGTGCAAGGAATAGATTAATTCGAGATATTGGGATTTGCAAAGAAGGTCAAGTAGATTATGGGTTACGGAAATTGAGAGGCTGAATAAAGGTAAGAATGGTTAAGAGTGCAAGAGTTACGGTGGTGAGTCTATAAAGTGCGAATATGCGAGTGAAGTCGGAAAAAGCGATCTTGAATGATTCATAGAAGAAGTTTGTGTGCAGACAAAAGTGATAGAACAAGAAAGTGAGCATCGAAGCTAGACATTCTAGTAAGCATATGCGAAAAGTGAAATTGAATAACTATGTGTATAGAATGAAGTGGTTATTGATTCAAGTGCTAGGAAAAATGCTTGATTATGATGGTGTTACAGAGTCCTGATTTTACTGTGGGGATATACTGCTACACCGCATAGGGCCTAACAAGAGTCAAAGACCATAATGGATTTGAGACTATGAGGGGTAAAACAAAGGACAGGACTTAGGAAAACTGCATGGGTTAGCTGAAGTAGATCAGGATCGGACAAATGAACTAGAGTAAAATACTTATCTGAATAGAGTGTGTGAACATTATAGAACAGTGAATTGTCCAAGGAGAGTTGCATTTGAACTAAGAGTCAATGGATTATAAAGAATGATTGTATTAGGTAAATTATCACTTTGGTTATAGCGATATGGCGCTACATGTCCTTTATATGGGTACCAAAGGAAAGTGAATCGTCGGGGACGAGATGAAGGAGGTTATGGTAAGTTGTACTCGATGGAATCTGAATTAGGCGCATGGTACTAGAGAAAAGGGTATTGGATGGGCAAAGCGTGATGAGTGAATAGGTTCGGAAAGAATGTGCGGAGTCATAGCTATGAAAATGGCAAGTGAGATAGTGAAGGCGGTGAGATGCCAATTGATGACATTGTTGAATCAAATCTCTTATTATGAGGATAGAGTTAGCCAAATAAGTGGTGAACAAGCGGTGACCGTGTCACTGTGACCTTTGGGAAATGAATTATTGAGTGGAAAAGTGTCTGGGACAGATAGGAACATATGATTACGGTCATACTAAACTGTTGAATGAGAATTTCGGGGACAAAATTTTTATAAGGAGGGGGGGATTGTAACATCCCACCCCCTACTGGAAGGGTAAAATAGGAAATTTGTCATAGGATGGGATTGATAGGGAATAATTAGTACTGTTCATGCATAATAGGATTGCTACACAGTATCAATTGTGCACATGGAATTACTGTATATGCATTCATGATAATTCCCGGTAATTGGGCCTAATGCAATTTTATTGGGATTAACATGGTTATAGGGTTTGAAAAATTATTTTGGTGATCCAGTGTGTTTTATATTTTAAGGAATTTTAGGAATTTTTGGAATTTTCGGAGAAAATTCCCGAATCGCAAAATTAGGTAAATGGCCTAAATGTGTTTTTGTTATGGAAAATGTGGTTTTCGTGTTTGAAAAATTATTGGGAGTGGACTGTTATATTTTTTACAATTTTGGGCAATTTCGGTAATTTTCAAAAAAATGATTCGGGGAAATTCCTGAAAATTCCCGGACCGGAAAAAAATCGCCAAATGGCGAACCAGTTAATTTTTCTACTGTTATTTGATCTTAAACCATTGCATATTTGGTGGGACCCAAAAGTGAACCCTTTAAATGGGTTGTGAAATGGTTTGGTTTGGGTTTTAATTTTGTCAAATTGTGATTGGTTGTTAATTTTATTGACTTTTCAACCTATTCTCATTTGGCCACCTAGCCACTCCCATTTAATGCATTCCTATCCATCATTCTCGGTGATGCTTTAAGGAAGAGAAGGAGCTAATTGTTTTAAATGCTTTTTAGTCTTCATCCACCGAAAATCCTACTTTCTTTACATCTCCATCGATTTTCATCTTCTTCATCAACCTTCCTCCAAACTTCAAGCCTTCTTCTTCTACACACCAAGTTCCTTACTTATCATGGAGGGCTTTCACATGCATGAGGTTAGAAAAAGGGGGTTAGCAATTGTTAGGAAAGAATTGAAGAGAAGAGAAGGTTGGAAAAGCTAATAGGTAAGTGTTTAAATTAAGCTTTAAATGGTGTTTTCATGATGGTTTAAGTATGATTTTAATGTCATGGTAGTTAGAAACATGGAATGGGAGATATGGTATGTTTATTATGTTTATTGATGCCTTAAATAGATGATAATTATTGCTTGAATTAACGGGTATAAGATTAGGATTAGTTATGAATTGAAAGTAGGATGAGTGATGAATGGTTTTAGCTTGATTGTAATTGCATTTTGATGATGAATTGTGCATAGGAATTGAGGAATTAATGCTGCCAACTTTTGTGTAAGTATACAAATAAATGTTGTGTTGAGTTTGTGGCTGAATTGGAGGTGTAAATGAAGGTATATTAATGTAAATAAAGTGATAGAATGGAAGAGGATGAGATATAGATGAAATCTGGAAAATTTGGTGTTTAACCTAGTGAAATGTTTTGATCATAACTAATTGTGTAGGTGAGAAAATGAGGTGAGGTTTGTTCCCAATTAAACTTTGGTTTGTTGGCTACAACTTTGTTTGAAATAGGTGTTGTTAAATTGTAATGCTAGAAGGGTGAAATTTTGCATGGAAAGTTACTGTTTTATTGCCTGTGAACAGTACCCGTAGTTATGACCTGATTACTTTGTTGATTTTTCTACATCAATTGATATGGAACTAGGGAAAATAGTCTGCATGAAAGTTGTAGCATATTGAGTTAGCTTTCCATTTCCACTGATCTTGCTAATTTTCGAGTTGTATATTGGGAGATATGAACTGATTTCTATTGATTGGTTTTATGCTTTTTGGAGAAACCTAGTCAAAGTGTTGGTTTTGTGAGCAGTCTGCTTGGGAGCAGTTTTAGCAATTTTTTTGGACTGAATTGGTGTGAGTGATCTTCTACCAAGTTGTAGAGGAAGAAATTATCTTGAAAATGATATATGGTGTGTAATTTTTTAGAGGTCAGAGTTGGGAGTTACGATTTTGCAAAACCGGAACCTAAACTAGGTTGTGAATGGCTGATCATGACAGTAGCTTCCATAACAGTTTTGAAATTGTTAGAAATCGAATTGGAGTTTGAGTTCTTCATAAAAATTGAAGTTTTAGATCTTAGCTTTTAAGGGATATAAGGTAGTGAATTTTGTGACTTTTTTTCTAAGAGATATGCTGTTTGGAAAATTACTGTCCAGATTGGTTGATTTCAGAGGGCTGATGCTTTGGTGAATTGTTTGACCTAGTTAGTAAGGAATTTGATTTTGGGTTATTCATGAAAGTTGTAGATTACATTGTGAACTTACTGAGAATATTTATTGTGTTATTTTTGACTGAGGAAATGAGTAGTTACTGAATTTGCAATGTACTGCCCTGTTTTGATAGGTTTTGAGTGGGCAGTAGGTTTGATTGGATTTTTGACACCCTTAGGGGTGAAATTGATTTTTATGGTCTTCATGAGAATGGTATAACTTTTCATGATCTTTCCAACAAGCTATGGTTTGTATTTTTTCGATTTGTGTGCAAAGAGTTATGGGTGTTGGAAATTGGTTGGAATAGGAAAAATAGGAAAAGAAAGGAGTAGAACCTCGCGGAGCAGCTAGGCGACGCCTCGCCCAATGCGGCGAGGTAAGATGGCCCCGTCGCTAGGCGACGCCTCGCCTAGCGACGAGGTGAAGCGAGTCGGCCTCGCTAGAGGCGACGTCTCGCCAAATGAGGCGCGAGATATTTTTAATTATTATTTGGCATTTAGTGACTAATTGTTTCTTTTGTCAATTTCTTTTCCGTCGGCGTCCGATTGACCTGATTCTTGAGGCATCGGATCCGTAGAACATTTAATTTCATTTGTGAGAAATTGGGAATTTTGGACGGAAATTGGCGTGGCTCAGATGAGCCTTTAATAACTGTTTTGTTTAATTGGGGACCTATAGAGGTCCGAATTGCTGCCGTCGGCGCCAATAGGTTTCTAATTTTAGGCGGATTTTATGATGGGAAAAAATGGGATTAGGAGCAGGAATATCATGATCATGCATTGTGCACCTTCTAAGTGTTACATGTGCATTACGAAATAGTTACGATTGAACAATTGATAATGTTTGTATACTATCACTGTTATAGAGTCACACTTGGAGCGTCGGTCCACCGACGTCACTGAGACGGCCAGATTTTGGCTTGAAAATACAGGTGAGTAACCTAGTTGGTTTCTCAAATTTCTGAATGTCTAAATGCCTATGTGAATTACTTGCAAGGTGATTTACATAGATTCTTGAAATATATTGGATGGAATTACATGCTTTTCTTGTCTTGAATGGAACTACTTGCAAAGGTGAATTGTATGGTTCTTGAAGCTGTATAGGATTAAGTTGAATGTTTTCTTGTATTGGATTGGACTAATGCATGAAGCTGGAAGCGCAATCTTGGGCTTTATAGCCATATCTTTGGATTCTTGAGTCTTTGCAATCTTGGGCTTTTATAGCCATACTCTTGTAAACCATCGAGTCTTGCATTACATGCATAAATGCATGAACAGATAATGGACGTTGTGACCCAAGTTGCGATTATTCTTGGCCGGACCTCGAGTCAGAGGGATTTATCCACGAACTTTGTATTAATGGGACCTCGAGCAGGGAGAAATCACGACGCGTCCCCGAATCTTGGTGAGCACTTGGGCACAACATTGAATAATTGGAAAGAGTCACATATGCATTGCATTCATATGAATACTGTTTTGTGAAAATTATTGATTACGTGATGGTATGATTTCTTGTAAATTGTTACATATTCTGCAAATTATTATTTAATCTTGTAAATTGTTATATTATCATTAATTGAATACTCTTGTATTATGTTATGCGCCATATGCGTAATGCATGATTTAGTGAACCATCGATGATGGTTTCTCACTTGAGTTCATAAAACTCACCCAAAATTTGCATCTATTTTTCAGGTCCTGAAGAATACCCCGGTTGACACGGGAGTATGTCTACTGTAGGCAAGTAAAGGATAGAGGTCGGGATCAGTCCGTGTCTGCATTAGTATCTTATCAAATTGTATTCCGCAATCACTGTATTACAATGCTTTGTATTTCTACTGAGCTCATTGTGGTTTTAATGTTTTACTCATTGACTGATTGTAAATTATTCTTGGATGACTGTAATAACTGAAACTGATTTATTATGAACATGGGTTTTAATTACTTACTATTTTTGCCGCGCTAACGTGGAATCAATGGCTTCAAAAGAAAAAAAAATGTATACTGAGTTTTAATCGACTGATGTAGTACGCCACCCTCGCGGGGCACGGACTCGAATATCACCAACGATATCGGGTTCGGGTCACTCGGGAGTGGGGTGTTACACTCTCACTCTTTCCATTCATGCATATTTCGAAATTGATATGTAAGAAAGGGTTCTTGCATGGTTTTTAGACGATCTCTCCTTTCATGCAAGGTAGAACCGAAATTCCTAAGTGAAAGAATTGAAGGAGTTTCAATTTTGGTTCTTCTTCTTCTAAGAAAATCTCCTCTAAATATTTCTTCTCCTTTCCCACCAAAGGATTTTGTTAACCTAGTTGTCCTTGAAGAACAAGTGGTAAATCTAATTGGTTGAGGATACTACAGCAAGGAAGAAGATAGATTGCTAAAGGAAAAGACTCAAAGGCAAAGGATTTGGATATAAGAAGGAGAGGATAAGCAATGAGGATTTAAAGTATGGCGAAGGAGTAGGTAATTCCTTTTATCTTGTTCTTGGTTTTATTATCCTTATACCATATCATGTATGGATTAGCATGTTTATTTGGATATATTGCTTCCGCTGCAAGATGATTTCTTAAAAAGTTTTGAAATCTATCGTTTCTCCATACTAAGCATGCTTTCTTTTCCGATCCAACACGTATGTGATATTGCTTGATTGAATTATGGAAATCATTGTGAAACATTGTGATTATGACTATGTGTTGCCTTGAATGATATCTTGGCAATTTGCAAGAATGAAAAGTAAGAAACCTTTGATAAAATGCTTTGAGCATGAAACGAATTTTTATGTGCTTTGTTTGGGTGAGAGAGTAACGGATGGATAGTCACGTGCACGTCGACGTATAGCCTTCTCCCGGCTACCCGCTTAAGGCCACGAGATCCTTGAGAAATCGGACTCGGATAGTTTACAGTATAAACTTCGATTTATCCGGATTGTTTTATGGAACTCTCAAGCCATTTGTGTGCATTCATGATTGATTTGTTAGAAATGATGCATAATAATTGTTATGTTGTGAAGCAGGAATTGCATGACATATTCTCTTGATGGCTATATGAATGTGAATCAATTGCTAAGTGTTGACTTGCTGTACTTGTATATATATATATGCTTGAATGTGTGGTTCGTTGCCAATGGCTATAAATGTATATGCCACTGAGCTTTTTAGCTCACCCCATTATCTCCCACTCCTCAGGTGCAGAACGAGGCGATCGTTGATCTTGCAAGGCATCGGAAACTCCAAGATAGTTAGGATATTTGTATTAAGTTAGTATTTAGTTGGCCCTCCGAGCATATCATCATGGAGCATATTCCTGTATTTTGGATTTAAATTTTATTTTGTATTATGCCATTTTGAGAATGCTTGTTTTAAATTCTTCGGATTGTAATGGCATGAAGCCCTTGGTTTATGGGGTGTTAATTCATAGATGGAATGCATGTGTATAATGTGTGTATGTATGTTTGTGTGAATCGAATTATGTATGGATGTTAGGATCGGGTCTGATATGTTTGGGAGTGCATCGCTGGCGCAACCTGAGGGGCCACCTCGGGAATAGGGATCCAGGACCCGGGCCCAACAAGTAAGGTAGTGAGCCCATTCAATCGCAGACATAAGAGTTGCCAGTTCTACAGGAGCAAGTGCCTTCGTTGGATCTGAGGATGTTCCAAGGCTTCACTCAAGCATTTGTCCAGGATATGGGTCAGATGCCACAGCCTTCTGCTTCGGCCCCAACTAAGAAGGGGAAATGGTTTGATAAGTTGAGGAAGTATGGAGCAGTCAGCTTCTATGGGACAATGGATCCAGAATAAGCCGATACTTGGTTGAGAAAGATTGAGAGGGTGCTAGATCAGATGGAGTGTGAGCATGATGAGAGGGCTTTGTTCTCTGCAAGCTTGCTTCAGGGAGATGTTCTACATTGGTGGGAGAGTGTGCCAGGGAGTCAGATGAGACCGGTAGGGCTGGCATGGAAGGACTTCTTAGCTGCTTATAAGAAGAAGTATTTGTCGGAGGTGTACATTCAGCAAAAGCAGAGGGAGTTTCTGAGTCTCACCCAGAGGGATATGGCAGTGAGCGAGTATGAGCGTCCGTTTACACATCTATCCTAGTATACAGCTGAGATGATGATGAGTGAGGCGGCTAAGTGCCGTAGGTTTGAATCGGGTTTACATCTAGCCATCAAAGAGAAGGTAGTAGTGTAGAATTTTTGTGATTTTTAGCAGTTGGTCGAAGGGGCACTGAGGGTTGAAAACATAGAGAATATCAAGAGTGTTGTGAACAAGAAGAGAAAAGGGAGAGAGTAGTTCAAGAGGGGAGGTAGTACTAGTACTCCTATTCTAGAGAGGAGTGCTAGGAGCTTCCCTATCCAGTCTGAGGAGAGGAGCAGTGGTGCAAGTAGGTCCAGACAAGTGAGGACTCCTACTTATTCTCATCAAGTCTCTACGGCGGGAGGAAACAAAAAGGGAGAAGGGGACAAGTCATTCGTCCCTAAGTGTGATCATTGTGGCAAGTTCCATGGTGGAGAGTGTTATAGATTGACCGGAGCTTGTTTCAAATGTGGAGAGAAGGGGCACATGGCCAGAGAATGTCCTTAGTATGCCAGGTAGGAGAGAGGTCAGATGCAAGTTTCCAAGAGATCTGAAACTGTGGGACACAAGACGCCAATGGAAGTGGGCAGTTCTGATGCAGCTAAGAGGTGAGCCTTGCAGGGAGACCAAGGGGGCAGGCACTAACTAGGGTGTTTGCAATGATACGGGAGGACACAAAGATCGCCCCAGATGTTGTGACTGGTACAGTTAAATTATTTGTTGATGATGTGATTTCTTTGATTGATCTAGGTTCTACTCATTCGTTTGTTTCATTGAGTATAACTGTGTGTGGTAGAAATTTGAGCCCATTAGATACTCCGCTGATAGTGAGTACTCCAATCGGCCAGTATATTATTATCAGTCAAGTGTATAGAGAGTGTGAGATATGTATTGGTGGGGAACTACTAGTGGTGGATCTAATTCCATTGAAGATGGGAGGATTTGATGTGATTTTAGGAATGGACACATTAGAGAAGTACAATGCCCGTTTGGACTGTAAACAGAAGACAGTGGAATTCGAATTGGATAACGGTAAAAGAGTGGTATTTAAAGGGGACAGAAAAGCAAGCCCGCCTAGAATTGTTTCAGCTCTGACAGCAGAGAAGATGATGAGGAAGGGATGTGAGGCACTTGTGGCCTATGTCATAGACACAAGGGAAGATAAAGGGAAGCTAGAAGATATTCCAGTAGTCATGGAATTCTCGGATGTCTTTCCTGAGGAATTACCAGGACTACCATCACCTAGGGAAATTGAGTTTCCCATTGAGCTTCTTTTAGGTACTGCACCGATCTCAATTCTGCCTTACCGAATGGCTCCAGCGGAATTGAAGGAGCTTAAGGAGCAATTGGAGGATTTGTTGGAGAAAGGGTACATAAGGCCGAGCTCTTCACCTTGGGGAGCTCCGGTCCTTTTTGTGAAGAAGAAAGATGGATCGTTAAGGATGTGTGTGGATTACAGGAAGCTTAATTAGATCACTGTCAAGAACAGATATCCGCTTCCATGCATAGATGATTTGTTTGATCAATTGCAAGGGGCAAAAGTCTTCTCCAAGATAGACTTGAGATCGGGTTACCACCAGTTGAGGGTAAAGGAGTCTGATGTGCCAAAGACTGCTTTCAGAACACGGTATGAGCATTTTGAGTTTTTAGTTATGCCCTTCGGATTGACAAATTACCCTGCAGCCTTTATGGACTTGATGAATTGAGTCTTTAAGCCTTTCTTGGACCAATTTATCATTGTCTTTATTGATGATATATTGGTTTATTCCAAGAGTGATAAGGAGCACGAAGAGTATTTGAGGATTGCCTTAGAGGCATTGAGGAAAAACGAGTTGTATGCCAAATTCGACAAATGCAAATTTTGGCTAAGGGAAGTAGCATTCCTCGGACACATGATCTCAGAACAAGGAGTGCATGTGGATCCAAGGAAAATAAAAAATGTGGTGAAATGGGAAGCACCTAAGAACATAGCAGAAGTAAGGAGTTTATTGGGTTTAGCTGGATACTATCGGAGGTTTGTGGAGGGCTTTTCCATAATAGCAGCTGCATTTACCAAATTAACAAGAAAGAATCAGAAGTTTATGTAGACGGAGGAGTGTCAGAGCAGTTTTGAGGAATTGAAGAATAGGCTCACAACTGCACCGATCTTGACTCTGCCTTCAGGTAACAATGGGTATACAGTGTATAGTGATGCCTCAAGGAAAGGATTGGGCTGTGTATTGATGCAAGGAGATAGAGTCATTGCTTATGCTTCCAGGTAATTAAAGCCTTATGAGATGAATTATCCTACGCATGATTTGGAATTGGCTGCTATAATCTTTGCATTGAAAGTATGGAGACACTATTTATAAGGAGTCACTACCAAGGTGTCTACGGATCACAAAAGTCTTAAGTATCTGATGAGCCAGAAAGAGTTGAATCTGAGACAGAGGAGATGGTTGAAACTGCTGAAGGATTATGATTTGATGATAAACTACCACCCGGGGAAAGCTAATGTTGTAGCGGATGCATTGAGTAGAAAATTGACCATGGCACAGGTGAAGACAGTATATGTTAATTTGTTGAAGGAATTAGCCACACTTTGGGTTACTTTGAGGCAAGATGAATTTGGGAGCTCATTGGCTAACTTTAGGGTAAGGCCAGTGTTAAATGAGAAGATTAAAGAATTGCAGGAACATTATGAGCATTTGAGCAGGCTCAGAGAAGAGATTAAAAAGGATAAACCTTCGAAAATTGAGATAAGAGAAGATGGACTGATGGTGGTAGGAAACAGACTGTGTGTCCTGGACTCATTAGAGTTGAAAGATGAGATATTTGATGAGGTGCACAATGCTCCCTATGCAATGCATCTGGAAGTACAAGAATGTATAAAGATTTGAAAGAACACTTTTGGTGGAAAAGAATGAAGAAGGATATTGCAGAGTATGTTAGTAGATGCTTAGTGTGTTAGCAAGTCAAGGCTCAGCACCATGCACTTTCAGGCAAGCTTAAGCCTTTGTCTATTTCGAAATGGAAGTGGGAAAAGATCACGATGGATTTCTTGATGGGGTTGACCAGAACCCATAGGAAACACGATGCAATTTGGGTGATTGTGGATAGGCTAACCAAGTCAGCACATTTCTTGCCAATTAAGCAGACAGATTCCTTAAATGCTTTGGCAAAGAAATACATAGATGAGGTAGTCAGGTTTTATGGGATTCTGAGTTCTATAGTTTTTGATAGAGATCCGAGGTTGACCTCCAGATTTTGGGAGAGCTTACAGGAGGATTTGGGAACTAAGTTGCACTTTAGTACGACTGTCCATCCACAGACTGATGGATAATCGGAGAGGACAATACGAACTCTGGAGGCAATGTTGAGATCTTGTTTTATGGATTTTAAAGGTTCATGGGATGATCATTTTCCTTTAATTGAGTTTGCTTATAACAATTCCTATCACTCGGGAATTCAAATGGCACCTTATGAAGCTTTGTATGGTAGAAGGTGCAAAACTCCCATTTGTTGGGATGAGGAAGGCAAAAGAAAACTTGTAGGGCCTGAGTTGGTGCAAGTTACAATTGATAAGATCAAATTGGTGAAGCAGAGAATTAAAGCAGCTCAAGACAGAATGAAGAGTTATGAGGATGGACATAAAAGAGAGATGGAATTTGAAGTTGGAGACAAAGTGTTTCTTAGAGCTTCTCCATGGAAGGGAGTGTTGAGATTTCGTAAGAAGGGCAAGCTTAGTCTGAGGTATATAGGCCCGTATGAGATTATTGAGAAGAATGGGCCTTTGGTTTATAAGTTAGCCTTGCCACCAGAATTGTCTAAGATTCACAATGTCTTCTATGTATCGATGTTGAGAAGGTATCGATCTAATCTGTCACATATAGTTCAACCTTCAGAGATTCAGTTAAGAGAGGATTTGACTTAAGAGGAGCAATCAGTGGAAATTTTGGACACAAAAGAAAGGGTCCTTAGAAACAAGACAGTTCAGTTAGTCAAGGTTTTTTGGAGAAACCATTCGGCAGAGGAGGCTACATGGGAGCCTTTGGAAGCAATGAGGGCAGGTATCCGCACCTCTTTGTGGACTCAGGTAAGAATTTCGAGGACGAAATTCTTTTAAGGAGGAGAGAAATGTTAGACCTCGAATTATTTTTATTAAGCATGATTTAATTTTATTTTGAGGTCTTGATAGATTAATTATTTTGGAGTAATTAACATGTCAATGTTAGAAGGAATTATTGTTTGAATTGATGGAATTAAAGTATAAATGTGGTAAGAATGCATGAGGGGTAATTTTGGTAGATCATCTAGACCTTTAAGTTTTAAGGCATAAGTGGAAGGACATAAGGGTCTTTTGCATGCATTAAGTGGGTAAATGAGAAGAAGAAATATTTGGCTTGTTAGGAAGAGAAGAGAGTGTCGTGAGAAAAGAAGAAGAGAAGGAAAACCAAGCTAGGGTTTGGAGAATTTGAAAGATTTGAAGCTTCCCCGAGTAAGTATAAGCATTAATTGGATGATTGAACCTTATTTAGTGATAATTAGCAGTGAAAATTGGTGTTGAATGTGTGTAGGGTGAATGGTGTACGAAAATGTGTAATCCTCTAGGGTTAATGATTCTTTTGTGTTTATGACTGATTTGGTTTGGAATGAGGTTAGAATTGAAGTAGGAATGATGGTTTAGAGTTGTGATGAAGATTAATTTAAATATGGGAGGATTATGGTTGATTAATGTGGGAAAATAGGTTTCGGATGATTTTTGGGTGTCGCACATCGCGACATGCTCATGTGCACGTCGCGGCGCGCGCCAGCTTCCTTGTCGCGGCAAGCTCCAATGAGCCTTTGTTTCTGCCGCGGCGAGCTCCAATGTGTTAGCGAGCCCCAGTTACCATCGCTGCAAATGGAAGTCGAGTAACTTTTGATTTTCAAAGCTTTATGAATTCCTTTGAATGTTGTTTGAATGAGAACTTGGTTTGTTATAAGAAACCAAGCAAACCTTACCCAGGAACGAGAAGAAAGGCAATCTTGAGCTTAGATTTCAAACGAAATTAGGTGGGTAATGTATTTATAGTTATTGTGTGATTAGGCAAATTCTTGCCTATATGTGAATATATGTTGTATGTTATGCATTGTGAGATGCATGACATGTTGATTAAATATGTGGTTAATTGTTTGAAAATGATTTCTAATGATTTTGATTTTGTGTACCTTGAAAGAAGCATGAGATTTGATATAAGTAAATTATTATTTTGATCATGTTATGCCTCAACTTAGGTCATGGCATTCTGTATAAATGAAAAGCATGAAAGCATATCATCTGATAAAATGATTCTGAGCATGATTATGTGCTTTTGTTTGGGCAAGAGTGGAACCATTACATTAAATCACGTGCGATGATAAGAGCCTTCTCCGGCTGCCGCTTGTGGCATATGAGCTCGAAATGGACTCATTCATTAGAGTGTAAACTTGGTTTCTCCTTACATTTTCATGGAACCCTCGAGCCGTGTGATGAGCATTGCATAATTGAACTGTTCATTATGAAACATACTAAGTGTTCTGCATTGTGAAATGTTTTGTGAGTTGAATTAAATGTGATGGATGTGTAAATTGCTTGAATATAGTGTGAGTGCTAGAATTGTTGCATGTATATATATACATACATATGCTTAAAATTGTGCTAGTTACCGATGGCTATAGATATATTAGCCACTGAGCTGTGTTGCTCAACCCATTATTTTTTCCTCCTCAGGTGCGACTCAAGACGACAGTTGATCCTTGCAAGGCATCGATAAACTCCGCAATAGTTAGAGTTCTTGGCACTAAGTTAGTGACTATTTTGGATAGTTATTAAGCATATCAACATTGAGCATCCTTATGTATTTTGTTTTACGCTTGTTATGTATTGTGATATGTTAGTAAAATTTGTTCAATCTCTTTGGAAAATTGTAATGACATGAAGAATTGAAGTTTCTTTTGTATATGAGTGTGTTAAACTTTTAGTTAGAATGAATGTGTATGTGTTAGAATGTATATGAAAATGTTGGGAGTCGGGTCTCGAAAAATTGGGAGCTCGCCACGGCGCATCCCTTGGGAGTTCGCCGCGGCGTGGATGCTGGTCCTTCGCCGCGGCGAACCTGCCTTTTTCCCGCTGCCGATTCTGTAAATTTGAATGTTTTCGACCCTTTTCCCGCTCGATACTTACTCGACGACCCTGAGCGGCCGCCTCGGGATAGGAAACGGGGCCTGAGCCTAACATAATACGCACAAACTTCCTTCGAGTCCCATCTTATTTCCTTATACGCTTCCCTTTCTTCAGTCGTCAAATTGCGATCTAAATAATACACCATTCTCACACAAGTCATCAAAACCCAGATATAAAAACAAAAACCCAAAACAAAAATTAATGACTTTCGATAGAAAGGGATTTAGGGTTTTGAAAATTTGAGGGGATTAGGGTTTGATATAGCGTGGATTTTAGGAACCAGTGTTGGGACTTAGGGAAGATGAAAAAGTTGAGGGTTTGGGCTAGCTTTGAGTTGCTTACTTGTGTCTGTCGAAACCAATTGAGGATTTTAGGAACCAGCGTTGCGTTTCACTTGCTGCAGAGAGAAGGTGGAGAGAAAGAAACCAATTTTGGGTGGGAAGAAGGCAGGGAGAAGAAAGCAGATAAGAAACGTGCGCGAGATGAAAATGTTTTAATTAAATTAAAGAAGAGGCAAACGTCTTTTGCGATGTTTTATTTAATAAAGCGTCGTTACTTTTATTTTGTGACATTTTATTGATAAAAAGTCACAAAAAGTATTATATATTTATGACGTTTTTATAAAACGTCGTAAAAGATTTAAATTTTTCGTGACGTTTTTTAAATGTCACGAAAAGTCTTCACAATTTATGACGTTTTAAAAAAAACGTCGCAGATTGTATGTTATTATTGTAGTGTTGGGCAATATGTTTACAAGATATGAAATACATGTTATGTGGATTTGGTTTGGTCCATTTTGTTATCAAGTGAGCTTTGACTAAAGGCTTCTCCTATCTACCCACTAGTGCCATGAAACTCCTTTATAGACTCCCATAAGTTCACGACTATGCAAGACCATTATATGAGATTGCGTTAGTACGTTCCGTTCACGACTACACAGGATTCTTATAGGAAATATGTAGTACATTCTATTTATGGACCTCCCAAACCATTCGAATGTGCTTATGTGTTAATGATCTGTGAGCAAGTTTGATGCATTCATGTTTTATGGTTTGTGAATTTGACTACATGATGAGAATTTGAGAAACATGTGCTTTATAAACTCAATGAAAATTTTCTATGACAAGTGAAGGTTTTCAAGGGTTTTGCTTATTTTTCTATTATAAACTATTACTCAAGAGTTTTCAAGCTCACCCCCTTTTTGTCCCCTCTTCAGGTGAAGAAAATATGATCAAGTTACGAAGAGTCGAGGAATTATACTACTTTCGCAATGTTTTTTGTAAATTACGTTAGATTTTGTATAGGCAAGACTTTAGATGCATTTCGAGAATTATTAGGATTTTGTATCTTTTGTAATTTGAGATTTTGAGATGATGATGCATTGTGGCTTGAAATGCCATTAAAGATTTTTAAAACTTTGTTTTTTTTTTGTAAATGAAATATGAATTGTGTATGGATGATGTGAGTTAAAATTAGATATACTTGAAGAAGTTACCAACTTGAGTTGATGATTTTTGAACATGAATAGTTGATATATATATATGTACATAAGTGAGATGTTATAGAAAAGAAAGATAGGAATTATGAATGATGAGATGTAGCTAAATGTGATGAGACAAATGAGTTGAGATTTGAGAGTTTAATGAAGTCAATTTGATAGTTGAATGGTTATGCTCAGGACATTCCAAGTTTGTACCATGCAAATTTCAAGTCTCCTATAGGGGTAACATTCGTGTTTTGACTTCAGGGGAAAATCTGAATTTATTTAGGTTAAATTAGATAAAGTTGTCTTCTAGAAAGTTGTCGGTTATCCTTCTAGCTTTCTAACGGTATATAGTATGAAATTTTTGGAGATTGGAGTCGAAAGTTATGATCTTCATAAGTGGAGATGCTCTGGAGAGTGTAGAAACATCTTCTTATGCACCATAGACTGAAATATCTTCTTATGCACTGTAGATAGAATCGTTTGATTCAATTTTGACCCTCTATATGAAAAAATCTATCTTCAAGGTCTTCATGAAAGTTGTAGATCTAGAAGTCCTCTTTTAAAATGTCTTAAGATGACCTTAATTCGATATCTTTAGAAAAAGTTATGCCAGTTTTTCCAAAACAGGTTCAATATGATTGAGGACAAAATCTTATTTGATTCTTTTGGCCTTAACTGCATCATTCGACCTCCAAATGAGATGATTCTTCTTCCTAAATAAACTAGAGACATAGAGATACAAATGATCCAAGGGAATTGAATTCTAATTAGGTCTCTAAGACTTTCAATTTTTGGATGGAAGTTGAGCACATAATATTTGTTCCAACATGGGAATAATTTAGAAATGGGCCCCGACACTTATGATATCAGAGAATGAAGATGATCTGATTATGACTAATGAGGGTTAATTAGAAAAACCATGCATGGAAAAAATCACAAGCACACGTTTTTATGACATCAGAGTTAGGTTCCAGAATCGAGGTCCAACAGTTATGATATCAAAGCACAAAATTAGGATCTTACATGGGCATCTTTTGAAATATGTGTCAAGTAAAACTAGTGAGAAAAAATGATACTCTTTTATGATATGAGAAAATGAAAGTTTATGAATATTACGTAGTCCGATATGTTAGACATAGATTGAGTATTTGTGATTATATTAGTAAATATGGTGATGAAATTTTGTTGTAGATATGTAATTGAATCGATATGGATTTGAAAATATTTTAATGAATTGACTAAGAAGAAATAGAGGCATAGGTGGAAATGACCATATTTAAGGTGTACAAGCAAAGTGGAATTGAAAGGTTGAACTTGGAAGTTAGAATGATTGTTTAATTGCAGTGATAAGAGTTATGTTTTGGTACAAGAAGGTATTAGTGGAATTGAGATTGTTGATGATGTTACAATGAGTAATGAATTCAAAAATAAAGAGAAAAATATTGTCTAGGATCAATGGAGATCAAAGTATCAATTGTGTAACATATAAATTGGTGAATTGATGGAGATAATATGGACAAAATGGAATGAATTTGATGATACCAATCTAAGCATATGCACCAGTAATTATAGTTACTACTTCATTGACTTTTGTTGATTAGAATGTTATGACCTTGTAAGAATGATAAAAAATGGTCTTCTCGCGGTATTAAAAACGGCTGATCATGTGATGATGATAACAGATGATTGATAAAGATTGCTGGAACAGTATAGATGATAGTAGCAATAAATCTTCTTTCGAAGAAGAATTTCATTGAATTAGATTAAGCAAATCTCATAGTTTATATTAAGGATGATCAATGGAAGAGCAAATAGAAATGAATCTGTAATGATTCAAAAGTGAGTATTGGAGTCCTATTTCTGACAAAGACACAAACATAAGAGGTAGAATGTGCTACTGAAAATGTATGTATTTGGTTTGATGTAAAGTATCAAACTATGTGAGTGGATTTTTGGTAACACTATTGCTAATGTGAGGAGAAGTTGGATCCACATTATATTCTATGCGAGTATGCACATGAGATATACATTAGATTTTGATGAATGTGTTACCCACATAGGAAGTTAGGTTTCCAAATAAATTGAAATATGTGGAGAAACTAGTATGAATGAGAAAACATTAGAATAAGTCAATGTTAGATATGAGGAAATCAAATGAATTGAGAAAATAATTCGAGAAAGGAAGTCAATTGAGAAATTGAAAATAACGTGAGATAATGTTACCTTATTGAGGAATTAGTTATTTAAGGAATTACGAGAACTAATCAGGTGGCATATAGAGTTTGATAATAATTGTTTAAGTTGACAATTGCCCTAGAAGTACTATGGCATTGAAGATTAAAGCGATCCAAACAAAATTTGATGATATATTAAATGTATTGGAAAATTTGAAAAGAATAGTTTGAATACTGCAAGAAAAACATGTAAATCGTATGAGTAATGAAAATAAAGAGAATTTTAGAGGAATTGTAACACCGATATTATGTCATCTAGATTTGGAGATTTTATAGTATACGATGATGTTGTATAAGAGATGCTATAGTAGTAGTGATTGCTTTGAAAGTTTGGAGACAGTAGATGTATAGGAACATCTTGGATATATATATACATGTACAGATCATTAAAGTTTGAGATAATTATTGAGTTGAAAAAATTGAATACGAAACTGAGAAAGTGGATAGAAGTACTGAAAGACTATGATTTTCCAAATGAGTATTTCCTAATAAAACTACTATTGTATCTAATGCATTAAGCAGAAATCTCAATAATAGTGAAGCAAAAATTCAGATATCGAGATTATCAGATCTAGTGTAAAAAGGAGCATAGAATGTGGAGTTGAATTTGGGCAAATCAAAGTATTAATTGCTATGGAATTGAGGATCAGTTTCACCCAAAAGGATTAATGAAGCCCAAATTGAGGACTTAGAAATTGTGAATCTTACCAAGAAACCGAAAGTGTGTACAAATTTTGAATTCAAATAGGAAAATGATATTTTGTGATTGAAATAAGAAGTATGTGTCATCGATAAAGGTGATAGAGCAAAGAGATTGTTCTAAAAGTACAGATGGTAACATAAGTTATACATCCTAGTAGGAATATGTCCGAACATCATTTAGTGACTAAGAATGTAGAATCAAGTGACTGAATGTTTAAATTGTCGACGGTCTTAACTGTCAAAGATATGCTTAAGGCTTATAGTTTGGAGTTCATAGGAATATGAGATCAATGTATAATTCTATTTGACTTCAACCATCACGATCATTATCATAGTGATTCCATTATAATACTGTATGAGGAGTTAGATGATAGAAAGAGTCGTTCGCTTTTGTATTGTGATGATTAAGGCCTAAAAATGGTTGAAGGTTAGAATTGGAGATGTTACTGATAAGTGAAATTGATCTGTATTAGAAATTAAATGATTTAAGAAAAATGAATGAATTAGGTGGATCAATGCTAAAGGCATGGAATACAGTAAGATAGACATAAGAGTTAAATGTATTAACACCAAACTAATGTGAATTATTAAGTGAAAGATAAATTATCTCTAAGAGTATTACCATGTCAAGGTGTGTTCATGTTACGAAAAAGGATTAGCTAAGCCTGGCATGAATTGTCTATATGAAATAACTATGAGAAGTGTTATTAATGAAAGATGTCTTAGATTCATCATGTGATATATTTGAGTATGTTAAGAAATATTTATATGATATGATATTGATGTTATCGAAATAGGAAGTAGAAAATTGTGAGTAATCTGAAATATATTGAGGAAACAGATAAGATAGTGTGATATCTGAATAAGTCATGGAAGGATTTATTGAATCTATTAACTAGGGTGATTTGCAAGAAATTATTTCAGTGATGAAGTTAAATAAAAAACGGAGGAGAATTGATTGAGCCAAGTTTACATTATAAATTGGCTGCATTTTCATAGCTGCTTATGCATTTGTTGACTCCTAATTGATGATTTTTGTGCTTAAATTGGTTCCTCATACCGATCTCTTTTAATTCACAATTTGTCAGTAAATTGTCATGATTTGATACTACTTTCTTTATCATTTTCATGAGGACAATTGATACTGCAAATTGTTATTTTTATTGCAGGAACAAAGGATTCAACACATTAGGAAGTCAATAGTCATGAGGTCAATCCGCACGTCGCGACGAATATCAATCCGCACGTCGCGACGAGCACTTCAATCTACGTCTCGTGAATATTAATTTATCGTCGCGACAAGCGAGCAATTCTACGTCATGATTTAATTTTGATTTATCGTCATGACGTCTGACGGATATCCGAACCTTAAATGGAAAGTTTGTCTCACTGCTCTGACCCGGCCCACACCCACTATATAAAACCTTGCTATTTTTAGGTCAAGCAGAGAAGAGATACGCAGGGGCTGATACTCGGAGACTGGACTTCACCTCCTCGGACGATCACACTCTACTCCGCCATCATTTCCATTTCCATCATTGCCGACCACCATCACCATCATCGCCACCGCCACCGTCAATATTAATTGCCATCATGAGTATCGCTCCGTCTTTAGCAGTCGAGGGACAGACAAGAGCCATGCGTAGCTAAGCCACATTTCCTCCGAAGATGTAGCAATGACTTGAGTTCTGAAGCTTCAAGGGAGTAATCATATAGTGTCCGAAGTTTAGTTATATTTGTGTAAACTCGAGGTAGAGGTTGCATCGGTATAGCTAGATTAGCATTGTTATAGTTTAACCGTGTGCTGAACACTATGTTGAGATTTGGACAAAGTGATTTGTAGAATGTTTGATGTTTAATATATGAAGTTTCATATATGTCATCGGGTATTGCATTTACTATCTTCATCGCCTAGTTGTGTTTGATTAAGATTGTTGTGTTTTGACCCGTTGACCGATTGCATTTGCTTGTCAATTCTCACACTAAGGTTTTTAACAAAGATTTAAATAATGGAGTTCATTAGTTAAATCTTTGAACCTAAAGAGTCCTTTAGGGTTGATCTTTCGAAACTTAGTGGATTGTGTCCCTGAAAATCATTTTTGAACCGTGATAGCCTGCGCCCATTTTCAAGAGGATTTTATCAATTTGATTTTTATCTGATTTTTGTTAATTGCATTATTTCCAAAATTACAAAAACATTCTTTTATACTTTTTGTCCAATTTTGATTACTTTATCAGTTTTGACCAAAATACCAAACCCCCGTTTTATTAACTTGATTGCAATTTTTGACATTTAGGCTAGTTTAGACCTTTTTCACTTGGTTCCAATTAAGTGAGACGACCCGAGGATTGCAACCTATACCGCAATCTTGGAATTTATTATATTTGATCGGTTTCCAAGGATCGATCGTAAGATCGAATCGACAAAGCCGCGATCAAATTGGCGTCGTTGTCGGGGAACCAAGAAATTGGTTTACCGTCGGATAGCCATTGTCATTCATTTGAATTGTCGTTGATAATCGGAATCATTGTTTTTACTTGCATTTAGCATAGTTTGATTTTCATACTTGTTCATAGTATAGGTTTCATTTCCCTTTGCACAAGCATACTCCATACTTTGATTTTATCTTTTACTTTGCACAATTTTTCACACATACACACTCATACATACATCATACACTCATACACTAGCATTCATCGCATTTCACTTTTATCTGATTTTGTGTGACTGTGAGAAATTTTGTTACCATTCTTTTTATTTATGGATTGATTTTTGTGCATGCCCAAGAGAGGTAAACTTGTTCAATTCCAACCTGAATTTGAGAAACATTTGAGGAGACTTAGGAAAGAGAGGAAAGAACAAGAGAGAAAGAGATTAGTTGAGCGAGATAGTGAGAACATGGCTGAGAATCCAAACATTTTCTCAAATCCTGATTTTCCCATACACTAACCTAGAAATGGGACCAATGGAGGAAATGGTGAGCATGAGAGAGTAGGAAAGAACAATGAGAACCAGCGACGTAAGACAATTAGGGAAGCAACAACTTCTGATGTGCATTATGATCCATTTACTGCTGCTTGCCCTAATTTTGATGTTAATTTTGAGATTAAAGGTTTGTTGATTATTTCCCTTCCTAAATTTCATGGTTTGGTAGGAGAGGATCCATATATGCACCTACAAGCTTTGACGATGATTTGCCAGAGTATGAAGCCAGTAGGAGCTACTTTGGATCAGGTGCTATGAAAGGTGTTTCATTTGTCCTTGGAAGGAAAGGCAAGAGAGTGGTACATGAGTCTTCCGAGGCATGTGGCTAATGCCTATTATAGCTGGGCCAACCTGAGGAAAGCATTTTTGGAGAAATATTTTCCAGCCTCCAGGACATCTTCGATGAGGAAGGAAATCTATTCAGCCCGCCAGGATTATGATGAGTCACTGTATGACTATTGGAACCGCTTCCAAGATCTTCTGTCCAGATGCCCCCATCACCAAATTCCTGATGAACAATTGGTGCAGTATTTTTATGATGGATTGAAGAGTCAAGAGAAAGGTATGCTAGATCTGCATCTGGAGGATCTTTGATTGATCTTCTGACATTGGAAGCATGGGAATTGATAAAGAAGATGGCCTTAAACCATCGCAATCTGATGTAAGAGATTTCAGAGGATTGAATGAGTTGGGAGCTTTAACAGCTCAAGCCAAGAGAATGGAAAGTCTGGAAACAAAGGTAGATTCGCTGGAGAACAGGATAACCTCACAGTTGTCCTGTATTACTGCTGAGTTGAAGAACTTGAATGTGCATCGCCCATCATCTTCTACAGATATTACTGCACCCAGTTGTGAAAATTGTGGGTCGGTGATGCACATTTCAAGTGTTTGTCCTAGAAGATATGAAGAGGTGTCAGCTGTGTATCCAGGAAGAGCTAATCAGAAGTGGGACCCCTACTCCAACACATATAATGAGGGATGGAAGTCCAATCCTAGATTTGGTTGGAGGAATAAAGAGAACAGGGCTCAAAACAGGTTTTCACAAGGGGGAGGAGCTGGTACTTCCACTAGCCAGTTCCCTAATCAACAGTAAGCCCTCATGGTCCCACCAAAGGAAGACACCAACCAGCTGCTTCACAGTATGATGACTCTGATGAAGGAAGAAAGGGATTCTAATGCTAACCATTTTAATGCTATTGCTTCTCTTATTCAACAGGATTCCTCAAAGACTGCTGCTAGATTCAATGCCTTGGAGAAGAGAATGGAACAATTGGAGACCAAGGCAGAGAACATAAATTCCTATGTCACTCAGTTTTCCAACAACATGAGTGAAAATCAAACAAAAAGCAGTGGGACTATTCCTTCAAATACTGTGATGAATCCGAAGAGTATGAATGCAATTGCCCTCAGGAGTGGGAAGCAAGTGAGGTTTAAGCCTCAAGAAGATGAAGAGACATGTGAGGATGAGATTGATAGTGAGTTAGTACCTCCACCAAAGGACAAAATTAAGAAATCAGAAAGTGTGAGGGAAGAAGAGCTTTTGAGAGAGAAAAAGCATGCTTCAAGGAACAAGGGAACTACTTGAGAGTTCAATGATCGGCGAGAAAGTGGAGAATCGAGCAAGCAATCCAACAAAGGTAAGGAGGTAAGTATTCAAGACCTTCCTTTTCCAAATTCATATTTGATGAGCAAGCGCATGAATGAGAGTAAACATGAGAAAGAAATAATTGATTTGTTTGGGAAAGTTGAAGTGAATGTGCCTTTGCTAGATTTAGTGAAGAGAGTTCCGGCCTATGCAAAATATTTGAAAGATTTGTGCACCAATAAGAGGAAGTTTAGGCCAAATGAGAGAGTGCAAGTGAGTTCCAATGTGTCAGCCTTGTTTAAACCGCAGATACCTGTCAAGTGTCAAGACCCTGGATCTTTCACCATCCCTTTCATCTTAAGGAAAGTGACTATAGGTAGGGCTTTGTTAGATCTGGGGGCAGCGATAAATGTGATGCCTAAGTCAGTTTATGAGGCCTTAGGAGTGAAGAGTATTAAGCCTACATCTGTTGTCCTCCAGTTAGCTGATAGATCATTTAGGCATCCAGTGGGTATCATTGAGGACATCTTGGTCCAAGTTAAAGGGTTAGTATTTCCTGCTGATTTTTATGTACTTGATATGTCTTCTGAAGTTGTGCAGGATACTTCCTTAATTCTCGGACAACCCTTTTTGCGGGCTGCAAGCACAATGATCAGTATGAAGGAAGGTAAGATCACCATGGAGGTAGGTGACCAACAGGTTAGCTTCAACATGTATGAAGCAATGAAACACCCCCATGAGGATTATTCGCTGCTTGGAGTGAACATGCTTGACACAGTTGTTGACGATGCATGTAGTGAATATGCACACACCTTAACATCGTCTACTAACAATCTCCTTGGAGAGAATTTTCTTGTTGCTGAGTTTATAGGAGAAGAAACTTCAAGTCGGGTGTTGGACATGGATGTGCACAAGAGCCAAGCTGCTGGAATGAAGCTTGGATTTGAGCCGGATGACCATCCCAAATTTCAGGACCCACCATGAGACCAGGTTGTTTCTCTTCCTACATTCTCATTATATTCATGCATCCTGCTTGGAAGTGATGTGAACTTTTGCGCTACATGAGTATCTTGAATAAGTGTGGGGGGAGAGACACAACCAGTAGATTAGTTTTAGTTAGGTAGGATTTTTGTTCATTGTTTTAATAAATTACTTTCACTTTGTTAGCTTTACATCTTTCTGAAGAAGCATGACATTGGTGGTAGGATTGATTTATGTGAGATTGATTGTTTCTAGATTGATTGTTTCGGGATTAAGTCAGGGATGTGTTTCTGTTTTCTGTTCGGGCAGAAACGTCGCGACGTAATTCAATTTATGCGCCATGACGTGCCTTCTTTTTCTTTAACGTTTACGTCGCGACGTATTTTCACTTATACGTCGCGACGTATCTCATTTCTTTTGGCGATTACGTCGCGACGTGACACATTCTGACACCACGACGTCCCATCGTTTGAAATACCTTTGTTGCCCCTTCTGTCCTGCGGTCTTTGCGTCTGTCCGGAGCCCTTTTTGTCTTTTCACCTTGCGACCGTCCACCTCCTCTCGTCGTCTATTCCTCTTCTCTTCCCTATCATTTTTCTTCTCTACCGCTTTGTTTCTGCCATTCCAGCTCTCGCTATCTTCATTCTCTCGGTTGTTCAGCAGTGCCCGCCGTTTCCGTCGTCTCCCTTCTTGCGTCTTTGATCTTTGTAAGTTTTCCATTGTCCTTCGTTTTCCTGTTTTTCGTCTTCCTTGTTAGTGCTTTTGAGTTAGGTTTTTCGCGACGAGTGATTGCTCGCCGTGATGCGTCTGGAAATTGCCATACGTCGCGATGAACGCATTGCCTCGTCGTGACGTACGAAGTACCTTGTCTCGTCGCGACATCTTCTTTTGCACGTTACGACGTCTGGTCGAGGACTTTGTCTCGCTGCGGCGTCTGCCCACACGTCGCGACGAGGAGGCTGATTTTTACTTAACTCTCTATTGATTTTTTCTGTTCTGTTTCTTTTTGTTTGTAGGATAATGCCTCGAACTAAGAATGCTAGCAAGTCCGACCGACCCCAATCCCCTTCTGATGTACTTCCCTCTCCCTCACATTCGCTTGATGAGTTTTACTCTGACCCTTCTGTTTTACCTAACCCAGTTGCCTCTACATCCTCCTTGGGAGTTTTCTCCGCCCATTCTCCTTCTCCCCAGCCCTCACACTCTTCGCACCACCACCTTTCTCCTACCCATTCCTCTTCCCTTCCGGCTAATCCTGAGTATGTTGCACTGGCCGCCAAAACTGAGGCCAAAGCCATACTTAAGGAAAAACCCTTTCCTTTGACCCCTCACGATAACCCCTTCGTCCGCCAACTCTATCAACTCAACCTCACCAACCTCGCCCAACCCCGCACCTCTGGGAACCTAACATTCGTCCGCCAGTTCTACACCCATGCCCGTTTCTCAGGCACCTTCGGAATCGAGTTCTGTGGTGTTTCCATTCCCCGAGCTTTCACTTCTATCTCCATTCGGGAACATTATCATCTCCCTCCTACCCCCCGCTGCCACTACTCGGAGCTCATACATGAGTACCCTTAGGATGACGTCCTTCGTACCCTCTGTCCTGAGGGTACCCAGTGGTATCAACCTAGAGGGGCTCAGCGCTATATCCGCCGTGCTGACCTGCGCTCCGAGGCCCGTCCGTGGCTTCATTTTATTTGTAACAACATCCTTCCCACCACCCACCTGGCCATGGTTCGCAAGGAGAAAGCTCTTTACATTTACCTATTGATGGTCGGCCGGCCCGTCGACCTCGCTCTAGCCATCACCTCCACCCTTCGTCAATGCACCCTCTCCACCAACATCACCCATTCTATCATATTTCCCCATCTCATCACCGATATGTTCCGAGCTTATCGGGTTCCGGAACATCCGGCCGATCTTACTTTCGAGCCTGCTCCTGCTTTCCGGTACATTCGTCTCCGCCAACCTCGTAGCCTTCCCACCCCACCTGTCCCTTCCCCACCTTCTTCTCTCTCCCCTACCCCTATTCCTTCTTCCCCTCTTCCCCCTACTCCTGCTCCCTCTGTTATTTTCCCTCCATCCGAGGCTTCGCCTCGCGACCCTATCCATCCACCACCTTCCTTTTCCACCTCTCCTGACTCGGTCGCCCTTCTTCGCGACGACTTACAACACATCGAGGCACAGATGGCAGCTGATCGCCAGTTCTATCATTAGATGTTCACCCTTATTGTGGATCGCCTGCAGTTGCCACCCCCTCCTGCACTCCAGGATCTTTCAGCTGACCCTAGTACTTCTCAGGTGCCCTCCGGACCTGGCTGCGATGATCCTTGACTTAATTTTGTCTTTTAGTTCTTTTCTTTTCTTGTATTTCTTTTCTTTTGTTGTCTTTTATTTATGTATTTAGTTCTTTTGTTTCTTTTGTACTTGACTTATTCCCCTTAATGATCAATCTCTATTTTTGTGCCTTATTCTTCTTATCTTTTCCTTCCTCTCCATTTTCATTGAGGACAATGTGTGCTTTAAGTGTGGGGGAACTGTTTCCCCATTTATCCTCCATATTGGATGTTGTTGACCTTGTGATTATGAATTGTTGGCCAATTAGTGCGTTCTCTCGATTAACTTGGTGCATTTACATCTTTTGTCATTCGCATCTCTTTGCAAGAATAAGTGATCACACGTCATGCGAAGCTATTCTTCCGAGTGTGTATCGTCACGGCGTCACCCATTTTATCGTCGCGGCGTCCACACGTTCTGACGTCTGCCTCAAGACGCCTTGTGACGTCACATGTATGCATGAATGACTTGTGCTTCATTTTCCATTTTCTATTCAATCAAACATTTTCTACACTGGATCTTTGTGGCTGTTGTCTTCAAAGTTTTTACTAGTTTCAAAATGATGCTTGATGTTTTTGAAAACACCTCCCATTCTTTTAATAATAGTTGGAATTGGCAAAAATTTTGCTCTTCATGTTTTCCAAACACAGTGAATGGAAGTATTCTAACAAAGTAGCATTTTATGTTTTTGAGACATGAGATTGTTCATAGAGATTATACCCTTGTTGGAAGGATATTTGAGCCAAAAATTTTCTTTTATCTTTGTGTACATCTGCTTATTTCATTCTCCTCTAGAACATGTTTTAATTCTTACTTGAAGCTTAATGGACTAGATTTTTGTTGATATGATAGAGGCATTTTTTTCCTCAACCCATTTTCCTAAACACAGTCCTTTACATATTTACCCTTTGCTAGCTCGTTGAGCCTTCTTGTTATGAGCATTTGCATTCATATTTTTACGTGTCATTAGTTATTTTGCTTATTGAGAAAAAAATCCAAAAAGGGGACAGAAGTGTTTTTCAATTCAAAAATAAAAAATAAAAAAAAGAGAGAAAGAAGAAAAGCAAGATCAATAACAATTTATGCAGTATATATATTGCATAATTTATAAAAAAAATGCATTCTGTTTATGCATACATTTAGTTTCAGAAAACTATTGACATCAGCTCTTTGTTTAATGCATGTGCTCATACTATTCTTTCTTTCTTTAACCTTATCCATTCATTTAGCCTACCATACATTACATCCCTAAAAGTCCTCTTGATCTTTAAAATGATAGTTCTTGTAGTGGAGAAATAGAATTGACACAAGCCTATGGTAGGAGATGGAATAAGCAGACTGAGAGCAACAATATCCCTAGACACAAGTGAGCTGAGCCTATACACTTTATCCCGAGTGATTCTCTTTTGTTCAATCTCTTGTGCTTGAATTCTTTCAATGTTTGTTTTATTAAGACTCTTTCACTTTTCTGTGGTTGATTTCTAAGGAAATGAATTGAGTTAATTTCCTTTTATTGTTTTGAGCATGGCAGATATTTTCTTTCACTCTTGTATTCTTTTTTACTCTTGTAAACTTTGTCCAGGAGTACAAAGGTCTAAGTGTGGAGGAATTTGATTGAGCCAAGTTTACATTATAAATTGGCTGCATTTTCATAGCTGCTTACGCATTTGTTGACTCCTAATTGATGATTTTTGTGCTTAAATTGGTTCCTCATACCGATCTCTTGTAATTCATAATTTGTCAGTAAATTGTAATGATTTGATACTACTTTCTTTATCATTTTCATGAGGACAATTGATACTGCAAATTGTTATTTTTATTGCAGGAACAAAGGAGTCAACACATCAGGAAGTCAACAGTCATGAGGTCAATCCGCACGTCGCGACGAGCACTTTAATCTACACATTGCGATGAATATTAATTTATACGTCGCGACGAGCAGGCAATTCTACACGTCGCGAAGAATTTTCATTTATACGTCGTGACGTACGAGCGAATATCCGAACCTTAAATGGAAAGTTTGTCTCACTGCTCTGACCCGGCCCGCACCCACCATATAAAACCTTGCTATTTTTAGGTCAAGCAGAGAAGAGATACGCAGGGGCTAATACTCGAAGACTGGACTTCACCTCCTCGGACGATCACACTCTACTCCGCCATCATTTCCATTTCCATCATTGCCGACCACCATCACCATCATTGCCACCGCCACCGTCAATATCAATTGCCATCATGAGTATCGCTCCGTCTTTAGCAGTCGAGGGACAGACAAGAGCCATGCGTAGCTAAGCCACATTTCCTCCTGAAGATGTAGCAATGGCTTGAGTTCACAGAAGCTTCAAAGGGGAGTAATCATATAGTGTCTGAAGTTTAGTTATATTTGTGTAAACTCTGAGTTAGAGATTGCGTCGTTATAGCTAGATTAGCATTGTTATAGTTTAACCGTGTGCTGAACACTATGTTGAGATTTGGACAAAGTGATTTGTAGAATGTTTGATGCTTAATATATGAAGTTTCATATATGTCATCGGGTATTGCATTTACTATCTTCATCTGCCTAGTTGTGTTTGATTAAGATTGTTGTGTTTTGACCCCGTTGACCGATTGCATTTGCTTGTCCAATTCTCACACTAAGGTTTTTAACAAAGATTTAAATAATGAAGTTCATTAGTTAAATCTTTGGATCTAAAGAGTCCTTTAGGGTTGATCTTTCGAAACTTAGTGGATTGTGTCCCTGAAAATCATTTTTGAACCGTGATAGCCTGCGCCCATTTTCAAGAGGATTTTATCAATTTGATTTTTATCTTATTTTTGTTAATTGCATTATTTCCAAAATTACAAAAACATTCTTTTATACTTTTTGTCCAATTTTGATTACTTTATCAGTTTTGACCAAAATACCAAACCCCCGTTTTATCAACTGGATTGCAATTTTTGACATTTAGGCTAGTTTAGACCTTTGTCACTTGGTTCCAATTAAGTGAGACGACCCAAGGATTGCAACCTATACTGCAATCTTGGAATTTATTATATTTGACCAGTTTCCATGGATCGATCGTAAGATCGAATCGACAGAGCCGCGATCAAGAATAAAAGGAGACATATCCCTGCCCTAGACCAATCAAACAAGAATTTCAAGGACGAAATTCTTTTAAGAGGGGGAGAAATGTTAGCCCCCAAATTTTTTCTTGATAAAAAAGTATGATTTAAATTAATACGAGGTCTTTATGGAATTTTGTAGAGTTAATTATTATGTTAATGCTAGAAAGATTATATGATATAGGTTAATGGAATTAAAGTGTTAAGGTTATAGGAATATTCAAGGGGTGTTTTTGGCAAGACACTTAAGGTTAAAAGAACATAAGCCTATAAGGAAGGGTAAAATAGACTTTTTGGGCTCATTAAGGGTAGAAATAGAAGAAAGAAATATAGTCTTGTTTTTTAAGAATGGGAAAATGTGAATTGAAGTGAAAAACAGAGAGTGTCATGAAGAAGAGAGAGAAATATGAAGAGAAGAAGAGATGGGGAGAAAAGAAGAGAAAACAAGCTAGGGTTTCAATTTTCTTAACCTTCAAGAGAGATTTTGAGGTTGTTCAAGAAGGGAAAAAGGAAGAGGAAGAGAAGAGCTTCCATTTGAGGCAATGATCATTTCATTTAGTGAAGATTCGAGATAAGATCATTGTTAATCTTTTGGATTTTTGGGAGGATTTTGGTTCATGGAGTTTAGAAAATGCATGGGTTTAAGTATTCTAGAATCAATTTTAGTGATTGTGCTTTGTGGGATTTTCAATTGGATTCCTATTGAATGGGGTTTTGCCATAGGTGAAGGAAATCAAGAAAGGCAATTGGACTAAGAGAAGAGGCATTTTGAGCAAGTCTTTAAACAAGTAAATCAGTGTAGGTACATGTTTATAATAGAGTAAATAAGCCACTAATTTTTTCTTAGCATCAAATAAATTTAATGATTTCAGTTACACCATAAGTGTTGCATTTATTACTTTTGAATGATTTGAGAAATTGCAATATGTTGTTATATGAATTGTGTGATGATTTATGAAAAGACTTTGAAAATGATTTTTGAAAAGATAACATGTTTATGAAATCATGTTTTTGAAATATCCCATGTTTATGAAAAATTAAGTTTAAAAAAAGTGCCGATTTAGGCAATATGGTTACAATATATGAAATACATGTTATGTGGGTTTGGTTTAGTCCGTTCTGTTGTCAAGTGCACTTCGACTAAGGCTTCTCCCGCCTGCCCGCTAGTGACATGGAGCTCCTTTATGGACTCTCATAAGTTCAAGGCTATGCAAGATCATTATGTAGGATTGTGTTAGTACGTTCTATTCATAGCTACACAGGATCCTTATGAGAAAAGTGTAGTACGTTCTGTTTATGGATCTCCCAAACTATTCAAATGTGTTTATGTGCTTATGATATGTGAAAAAGTTTGATGCATTCATGTTTTATGGTTTGCGAATTTGACAACATGATGAGAATTTGAGAAACATGTGTTTTATGAACTCAATGAAAATTTTCTATGACAAACGAAGGTTTTCAAAGGTTTTACTTATTTTTCCATTATAAACTATTACCCATGAGCTTTTAAGCTCACCCCCTTTTCATCCCCTTTTCAAGTGAAGAAAATAAGATCAAATAACCAAGACTCGACGAATCATACTAATTTTGCAATTTTTTTTGTAAATTAAGTTAGATTTTATATAATCAAGACTTTAGATGCATTTCGAGAATTATTAGGGTTTTGTATCTTTTACAATTTGAGATTTCAAGACAATGATGTATTGTGGCTTGAAATGCCATTAAAGATTTGTAAAATTTTGTTCTTTTGTTGTAAATGAAATATGAATTGTGTATGGATAATGTGAGTTGAAATTAGATATACTTGAAGAAGTTACCAACTTGAGTTGATGATTTTTGAACATGAATAGTTGATATATATATATATATATATATATATGTACATAAGTGGGATGTTATGAAAAAAAAGATAGGAATTATGAACGATGAGATATAGTTGAATGTGATAAGACAAATGAGTTGAGATTTGAGAATTTAATGAAGTCATTTTGATAGTTGAATGGTTATGCTCAGGACATTCCATGTTTGTACAGTGTAAATTGGAAGTCTTCCATAGGGGTAAAATTCGTGTTCTGAATTTAGGGGAAAATCTAAATTGATTTAGGTTAAATTAGATAAAGTTTCTGTTAAGTCAAAATGAATTTACATAAATATGATTTTGATGTATAACAAAAAGAGATCAAATACAAAGAAAAACAAAACAGACGAAGTCGGACAAAGACGAACTCAGACACAGACGAAGTTGAAATAACTGAAGTCGGACACAGACGCAGACGCACACGCAGATGTAAAGCAGACGCACACGCAGATGCAAAGCAGACGCAGATGCACAGCAGACGCACACGCAGATGCAAAGCAGACGCACACGCAGACGCAAATACAAAAGCAGACGCAGACGCAGAAAAGAAGAAGACGCAAGAGTCAGTTCGAGTTAGTTACAGAACTCAACTGATTAACCGTTTCTTTAAAGATTCAAGATTCAAGATTCAAGATTCAAGAAGCAGTTAAAGACGAAGGCTATAAATACAAGTCGAAGTCGAAGATTGCAAAGTTACAACAAAAAAGTGATATACACAAAGAGTTACAAAAAGTTACATACGTACAAATACTTACACAAAATAGCGAGAAAAATTACTACATGAAAAAGTGATTTAGCTGAGTGCTATTTTTCTGTAACAAAGTGTTCAAATATTTTTTGAGAAGAAAAGTTGTACAGATAGCCTGCAGAGGCTAAGTGTGAAAGAATACTGGTTGTAGAGACCTGAAGAGGCTCGTGAAAGAATACTTGTAACGATTGAAGAGATAGTGAAATCTTAGAAGAAACTCTGAGGACTGGACGTAGCCCACGATTTGGGGTGAACCAGGATAAATCTTCGTGTCTACCACTCTTACTCTCTATCTCTATTTTAGTTTCAAATTTTATCATTACTTACTTTTTATATACATAGTATTGAAAAGTTTGATTAATCAGAATCTATAAAAATTCTGTAAAGAATTTTATTTCTAACAAATAGTTCTGAAAAGATTTATAAAAAAGGGGAATACACAATTCAACCCCCCCTTCTCGTGCATTCTAATATTGTTTTCAAGTCTTTGTATTAACGTGTGATTCACTTCAATTGGTATCAGAGCAAGGTATCCAAGAATCACTTTGGCGAAGTGTGGATTAAAGATAATGGCGGAGTCACATGTATACATCGCTGAAGGAGCCTCAGTCACTAGACCTCCATCATTCAACGGAGAAGACTATCACTACTGGAAAGATAGGATGCGGCTATTCATCGAATCTACTCATGTCGACCTTTGGGACGTAATAGAAAACGGACCTTATATACCTGTAGATGAAGAAGGTAATTCTATTCCACGAAACAGATGGACGACTGATCAGAAAGCAAGAATACAACTAAATTGAAAGGCGAAATTTTTCTTGACGTGTGCCCTAAGCAGGAGCAAGTACGACAAAGTCCACGGATGCGACACTGAAAAAGAGATGTGGGACACATTGTCCATTGCTCACGAAGGCACAAGCCAAGTTAAAGAATCCAAGATAAGTATTCTTGTGCATCAATATGAACTTTTCATGATGGAAGATGAAGAATCTATTGATCAAATGTTTGGAAGATTTCAAACAATTGTCAATGGATTGAAAGCTCTTGGAAGGACATACAACAATCAAGATCATGTTCGAAAGATTCTAAGAAGTCTTCCTAAGAGATGGAGACCTAAAGTTACTGCGGTGCAAGAAGCCAAAGACTTAAGCGTGTTAAAGCTGGATGAGTTGCTAGGATCTTTGAAGATTCATGAAGTTGAACTCACGCGAAGACAAGCCCAGCGGGACAAGTCGATAGCACTGAAGGTCGGACAGAAGAATCATAAGACTCAGAGAAGGAGGAAGTCATCAAAAGCGTTGAAAATTGAAGAATCAAAGGATGACAACTCCAGCCAATCAGAATCAGAGTCAAGTGATGAAGATGATGAATTATCTTTCATCTCCAGAAAGATAAGACGCATGTGGAAGAAGAAGTCCAGATGGAACCAGACATTCAGAAAGAATGGGAAAGATGAAGCTAAACCAGAGAAGTCTTCTATTATACGCTCGAAAGTGCAATCGGCTGGACACTATAAGTCCGAATGTCCTACTCTCAAAAAGAAACCAAAGAAGAGTAGAGAAGGCAAGAAAAGCATGATGGCAACTTGGGAGGACCTAGATTCATCTGAATCCGATATAGGTTTCGAGTCATCAGAACATGCGAACATCTGCCTGATGGCCGAGGAAGATAGTGATGAGGAGGTAAAATCTGACTACGATAATTTGCATGATGCATACTCAGAACTGTTAGAAGATTCTCATGCTATTCTGAAACAGTACAAGATGTTAAAGAAAAAATATGTAGAAAATATTAGACATACTGAGGTAATAGAGAGAGAAAATATTTATTTAAAGAAACAATTAGAAGATAAAAGGAAGTTTGTAGACAGATCAAAAGAGATCAATCAACTTAAACTAAGGATTAAGAATTTATCAGCTGATTTAGCTACTTTCACATAAAGTACAAAGAAAATGAATGAAATGCTTGGAAAATGTAGACATCCGAGTGATAAGACTGAATTAGGGTTTACAGGAAACAAGACTCAGTCTCGTAAAAAATCTGTCTTTCAAAAAGGAAGTTATAGGATAATTCATTTTAATCAACGTCCTAGTTATATGCATGAAAGATCACATCATATGCATACTACTAACCATAAAGGACCCAAGAAAATTTGGGTACCAAAAAATAAAATAGTTTCTCCTGCAGATATCCTTCCTTGGAAGATACGGCAAGCACCATTGGTATTTAGACAGTGGATGCTCGCGACACATGACGGGAAGAAAGTCTATGTTCCTAGACCTTCAATATAAGAAGGGAGGATCAGTAACTTTCGGAGACAACCAGCAGGGCAAAATTATTGGAATCGGGAAAATAGGTAAAGATTCCTTTGCATGTATAAATAATGTATTGCTTGTTGATGGTCCAAGCATAACTTGATTAGCGTCGATCAATTGTGTGATTCGGTTTCACAGATTACATTCAATCAAAATCTTTGTGAAGTCGAAACAAAGATGGGTCTATACTTTTTCTCGCCAAGAGAAGAAGCAATATTTACAAAATCAATTTAGAAGATTTTCAAAGTCAAAATATTTCATGTTTTCTATCTTCTGAAGAAGAAAGAGTAATTTGGCATAAAAAGCTAGGTCATGTCTCTTTGAAACATATTTCAAAATTAGTAAAACATGATTTGGTAAGAGGTTTGCCAAAGATAAGTTTTGACAAAGAATTTTTCTGTGAAAATTGTTTGAAAGGAAAACAAGTTAAAACTTCTTTTTCTTCTAAAAGTTTTGTAACCTCATCGAGACCTTTAGAATTGTTACATATGGATTTATTTGGTCCAACAAGGACAATAAGTCTTGGCAGAAAGAAATATGGACTTGTTATTGTTGATGACTTTACTCGATTTTGTTGGATATTATTCTTATCACACAAAGATGAGTCTTTTAAGTGCTTTAGAACCTTATCCAGAAAGTTACAGAATGAAAAAGGAATGTCCATAGCCAGTATCAGGAGTGACCATGGTGGAGAGTTCGAAAATGAGAAGTTTAGAGTATTCTGTGAGGAGAATGAAATTTCCCACAACTTCTCGGCCCCTAGAACTCCAAAACAGAATGGAGTTGTTAAAAGGAAGAATAGGACGATTCAAGAGATGGCAAGGACCATGCTATGTTAGATGAATCTTCCTAAGTATTTCTGGGCAGAAGCTGTGAATATAGCATGCTATATTCAGAATAGAATTCTGTTGTGACCCATGTTGAAGAAGACTCCTTATGAGTTATGGAATGGAAGAAGACCAAGCATATCTTACTTTCATCCATTCGGGTGCAAATGTTCCATTCTGAATACGAAAGAGCTGTTGGATAAATTCGATTCGAAGACCTATCCAGGAATCTTTCTAGGCTACTCATCATCGTCTAAGGCATTTCGAGTTTACAACCTTGCTTCAAAGATTGTTGAAGAGACCATCCATGTCAAGTTTGATGATAGCTCTCAACCCCATAAGGAAGATGACATGGAGAATGAAGGTCCTTCAAAGAACTCAGATGATACCTCAGAAACTCCTTCATCAGACACTCATGAGAACAAAATTGAGGATATTCCAGAAACTATTGAACTAAGACGAAATTGGAAGTATAAAAATTCTCATCCAGAAGAGTTAATTATCGGTGAGACCTCAGAAGGAGTTAGGACAAGGTCCAGATTCAGAAGAGAAGCTAATGTAGCTTTTATCTCTGAAGTAGAGCCTAAGAAGGTTGAAGAAGCTCTTCAAGACGAAGCTTGGGTGTTAGCCATGCAAGAAGAGCTGAATCAATTTACTAGGAATAACGTCTGGTCCTTAGTTCCTAAACCACCTAAGAAATCCATTATAGGAACCAGATGGGTTTTTAAGAATAAGTTAGACGAATCAGGAAGAGTGAGTCGAAATAAGGCTAGATTAGTAGTACAAACCTATAATCAGCAAGAAGGAATAGACTACAATGAAACATATGCTCCAGTAGCGAGACTTGAAGCTATAAGGATTTTGTTGGCATATGCGATCTGTCATGATATAAAGTTGTTTCAAATGGATGTGAAGAGTGCATTTCTGAATGGCTTTATAGATGAAGAGGTGTATGTGAAACAACCACCTGGCTTCGAAAATGTTAAAAACCCAGACTATGTCTATAGACTTCATAAAGCCTTATACGGCCTGAAGCAAGCTCCTAGAGCTTGGTATGATCGTCTGAGTACCTTTTTAATAGAAAATGGTTTCAGTAGAGGTCAAGTTGATAAGACGCTCTTTAGGAAGAATTTTCAGAATGATTTTATCTTAGATGATCTACGTTGATGATATCATTTTGGTGCTACTTCAAAAGAGTTGTCTTGAAGTTTGAGAGTCTAATGAAGAAAGAATTTGAAATGAGTATGATGGGTGAGTTAAAGTTCTTTCTTGGGTTGCAAGTTAAGCAAACCGAATAGAAGATCTTCATTCATCAACAAAAGTATGTGAAAGAGTTGTTGAATAAATTTGATTTGAATAATGTGAAGCCTATGGCAACTCCGATGCATCCTTCAAACCTTTTGTCGAAAGATGAACTTGGTAAGAAGGTGGATCAAACCCTATATAGAGGGATGATTGGTTCCTTACTGTATCTTACAACAAGTAGACCTGATATTTTGTCCAGTGTATTCTTGTGTGCAAGATTTCAAGCTGATCCTAGAGAGTCTCATTTTATTGCTGTTAAAAAAATTTTGAGATATCTCGTAGGTACTACTGATCTTTGCTTAATGTTTGAGAAAGGTAAGATTTCAGGTTAATCGGATATTGCGATGCGGACTATGCCGGAGATAGAATCAAAAGGAAAAGAACAATGGAGGATGTCACTTTCTTGGAGGAAATCTAGTCTCCTGGTCAAGCAAGAGACAAAGCTCAATTGCTCTATCAACTGCTGAAGCAGAATATATGTCTGCCGCAAGTTGCTGCTCACAGACGTTGTGGATTAAGTATCAACTCGAAGACTATTCAGTTCAAGAAGAGGAGATTCCAATCTATTGCGACAACACCAGTGCAATTAATCTATCAAAGAATCCAATTCAGCATTCCAGAGTGAAGCATATTGAAGTCAGACATCACTTCCTGAGAGACTATGTTCAGAGGAAAGTGGTGCTTCTACAGTTCGTTGAAACAGAGCTTCAGTGGGTAGATATCTTCACTAAACCACTGAGTGAAGAACGGTTCCAGAAGATAAGACGCAACCTTAACATGGTTATGTTAAGTGAATGGTCAGGACTAAAGTAACGTCAAAACTAACGACGTTAGTTACAGTGAGTTACAGCTTGTAACTTCTCTCACAAGGAAGATTTTTGGAGGGAAAAATCTGATAATATCGAGGTTCTTAATGATTCTAGAACTCACCGGACTATAATCCTACAAGTAGACTAAAGGTGAAATTATAGCAGTCTTTTCATCATCTCCTGACGGTTCATTTCGGCTTTACCAATTCTCTCAAAACATCTCACTCAAAAATCTCTCCAGAAGACAGTTTTTTCTCTACACAATGGAAGCAGCTATGATTTATGGAAGACATGTGAACTTTGAGTCACTAAGAAGAGACGGCATGGATGTAGAACCAGAAATCATAAGAGCTGGTTGGAGGAACTTCTTCCAGACGCAAGAACCTGTATACATGAATGAGGTATATGAGTTTTGGAAGAACGCTCACCTAATAGACAACACCATCGTATCTTCTGTAGATAGAATATCTGTTGTTGTGACAAAGGAGCTTATAAAGAAGGTGATCGATTGTCCATCAGTTGGTGAGAAACTGTCTATCAAAGCCGGATGGATGTCCCAAGTCGGTATGAAAGAGGAAGATATCAGAAGGCAACTATATGGCACAAATGATCCATGGGAGAGGAAGACATCCAATTTGATTCCAAAGGCTAGGGTGCTTCACGCAATTTTGTTTAATTGCATTCTACCCAGAGTTGGTTCAAGACATTTGGTGACCACTCTAGATGAACAATGTCTGTTCTACCTACTGAATCGAACTCCCATATATCTACCTTTCTTGATCCTTCATTATATGATTAAGGGGATAAAGGAATCATCTAGTTATCCTTATGGTATGCTTCTGACGAGGATTTTTGAAGAATCAGGTTTTCGTCTGCACCAAGGAAATAGAAGAATTATTCCTGTGAAGAGCAAGATCGATGCACACACAATACGGCGAATGGGTCTGAGCACAGTAGACAAAGACCAAGCTGACTCTTCAAGGAAGTCAAGAACTAAGGGGGAGCGCGTATTGAAGAAGACTCCCGCTCCAAGTTCTCAATCTCCAGTGAGTACCAGATCGCCTGCGGATGAACTAAGGAGAGTGTTAAGAAGACCTCTCATGAAACAAAGTAGTCCTCATCTCAAAAAGCCAATCCCAGAGGATGAACAAAGTCGCCAAAAGACGAGAAAAAAGTCTTTTGAGCGAAGTTGTGAAGAAAGCAAAGAGATCACCAAGGATTAGGACTCTGAGGCAACAAGAAGAAAAGATTGCCAGAGAACAGAGTCGAGAAGAAACCTCTCAATCTTGTGCATCCAGAGCCACAAGATCCTTAGTCTCTATTCTGGAAGAAGATATGGCCAGAAAATCCAAAGAGACTGAGAGGAAGAGAAAATCAAAATCTGAGAGAGGAAAATCTCCAGCAAAGAAATCGGTAAGACTGACTGAAGCAGAAGTAAAGACTAAGATGGTTAGTCGAAAGAAGAACATTTCAACTACTGAGGAAGTTAGTCAACAGAAAGAAACTATTGATGTTGTTCGAGAAGAAACAGAAACTGAGCAGCATACAGTTCAGGAAACCCCTATTATTCAACAGGAGGAACCAGTGGAAGAAAGCACGGTTCAGGAAACACCTATTGCTCAACAAGAGGAGCCAGTAGTGGAAAGCCCGGTTCAGGTGACTCCTACTGAAGCACATCAAGAGGCAACAACAGTATCAGATTCAGATGATGATAAACCGTGTCTGATGGTATACAACTACCATAAGTTTTTGAGGAAACAGAAGTTGAAGATCAAAATGGTGGAAGTAGTTACCAGACAAAGGACTGCTATTACAATCGGTGTTCAACCAGTGAAGAAGATAGTAGCTGTGGTACGGCCTATGGAGATTAATAGTAACACATGGAAGTTACTCAAAGAAGACGAAAAGATCTTCTACGATACTTTGGGGTTTGCTGCTACTATGCCATATCCTTCAAAACGTCCCTGCCATCCGTGTACTATTTTCCCAATCACAGAAAACACAAATATAATGGTTGCACCAGATATACAACCAAGATATCCATTAAATTTGACTAGGGGGAAGTCAAAATTATTTCCTGAAGATGATGCCAGTGATGATCTGTCCGCAGATCAAATTGCAGAAGAAGTGCGAAGAATTGATGAGGCATGCGCTTCTGAACAAGATCCAGAAAAAGCGAGCTACAGCTATACTAATAAGGAGGAAGACTGTCCAGTAGGGGGAAGAATAAGAACAAGAACATTTATTGAGTTCCTTGTTTAGACAGTTCTACGTATTAGCCCTTTGTCTAATACACTGTCTATACAAACACAAGCATTACCCCTGCAAGGAAGACAGTTGCTGATGCTACCTGTTCCTTTTGACTTAAATCTTCCTGAAGCTGAAACGTTCATTCGTCCACCTACCTTTGAGATCAATGAAGACTACATTCCATCCTCTGATGCTTACACTACCTCAATTCCCTTCACTCCTCCATCAGCAGATGTTGATGAAGCCTCCTCATCGAATGATCCACCAGATGAAGTTAGCAGATTACGTGGTGAACTCAACGACATGAAGGAGACGGTGAATGATCTGAAAAAGATGATAGCAGAATTGTTGAAGAGCCAGAATCATTAATCATTTTTTATTATAAAAAATAGGGGGAGAGCAGGAAAAGAAGAAAATGAACAAAATAGGAGAGGATGTTCAGAAAAAGAAGGTGTGACCACAGCAGATGAAGAAAGGAAGAAGATAAGTTTTGTTTTAGTTTTGCAACATCTGTAAATTTTGTTTTCTTTTCTTGTATATAATTTGTTATACTAAAAAAGGGGGAGATTGTTAAGTCAAAATGAATTTACATAAATATGATTTTGATGTATAACAAAAAGAGATCAAATACAAAGAAAACAAAATGCATAAAGTCGGATACGCATTTAACTCGCATACGCACGAAGTTGAAATAACTAAAGTCGGACACAGACGCAGACGCACACACAGATGCAAAGTAGACGCACACGCAGATACAGATGCACAGCAGACGCAGACACAGATGCAAAGCAGACGCACACGCAGATGCAAAGCAGACGCAGACGCAGACGCAAATACAAAAGCGAGCCTTGCATACGTAAAGGAAGAAGACGCAAGAGTCGATTCGAGTTAGTTCTGAGAACTCAACCGATTAACTGCTTTAAAGATTGAATATTCAAGATTCAAGAATCAAGAACCAGTTGAAGACGAAGGCTATAAATACAAGTCGAAGTCGAAAATTGCAAAGTTACAACAAAAAAGTGATATACACAAAGAGTTACAAAAGTTACATACGCATCAGATACTTACACAAAATAGCGAGAAAAATTACTACGTGAAAAGTGATTTAGTGAAAGTGCTATTTTTCCAGTAACAAAGTGTTCAAATATTTTTACGAGAAGAAAAGTTGTACAGATAACTGCAGAGGCTAAGTGTGAAAGAATCTTGGTTATAGAGACCAAGAGGCTCGTGAAAGAATACTTGTAACGATTGAAGAGATAGTGAAATCTCGGAAGAAACTCGAGGATCGGACGAGCCCACGGTTTGGGGTGAACCAGATAAATCTTCGTGTCTACCACTCTTACTCTATCTCTATTTTAGTTTCAAATTTTATCATTACTTACTTTTTATATACATAGTATTGAAAAGTTTGATTAATCGTAATCTATAAAAATTTCAAAGAATTTTATTTCTAACAAATAGTTCAAAAGATTTATAAAAAAGGGGAATACACAATTCAACCCCCCCTTCTCGTGCATTCTAATATTGTTTTCCAAGTGTTGTATTAACGTATGATTCACTTCAGTTTCTTCTAGAAAGTTATAGACTGAAATCATCTTCTTATATACTATAGACAGAATTGTCTAGTTCAATTTTGACTATCAAGATGATAGAAACTATCTTTAAGGTCTTCATAAAAGTTGTAGATCTAGAAGTCTTCTTTCAAACCGTCTTAAGATGACCTTAATTTGACATCTGTAGAGAAAGTGCCAAATGTCTTGAAACAGGTTCAATATGATTGAGGAAAAAATGTTGTTTTATTCTTTCGGCCTTAACTTCATCATCCTGTTAGAGTAGTGCCCTAAAGGCAATCCCCTTTAGCGCTTTTTGTTCATAGTCATGTACAGACTTTATGAATAAATAAAGAAAGGCATGTTTCATTTATTTGATATCCATTTTGTTATGAATTGATATTGATCTTTAATCAAATTAATGAAGTCCATGATATATGACATAGCAAGAAGGAAATTATGATGTGATCATAATCCTGAGATTCCTATCATGTGCAATTATGTCAGTATCTAAATTCTCCCTAGTCATAGGATTAATGAGACTGGACATCATTAATCCGAACAGACTAGCATATGTCATACTTCTTGATTGGATCAAGCAGTGGATCTCAGAAACTGTAAATATGAGATATTTAGAGTTGACATATGGATGCTTACTAGTGGTAGTAAGTTCATTGGATGACTCGCCATGAGATCATCACATGGATTTAATGTCGGTGATAATCTCATCATAGCAATGGTGCAAGTATCCTTAGACTTGAGGTACTCAAGGATATCTTGAATACCGATCTGCATTTTGACTCCATTCCTTGTGGCCTTCCGGAGGTTACTCATAGGGTGGTGCTTGGGTACGTTTGAGGTATTCAAGGTAATTGAGTAGCCAATAAAGGATTCATCACTTACGTGAAAATGAAGAGATACACTGCCTCTTCGTCGGGATCATTACTTTAAGTCTCGGCGAGCATGACTATGTCATGAAGAGTGTCTTCATGGACATATAAAGTAATGAGTCCTCGACAGAACTGATTTCACTTGGCTAGACTTAGTAAAGTATGAGTTGACATATTAGCCATACTCATAACCAAGTGGGGTATAGGATGATGAAAGGACGAATTGCACAAGAATTGTCATGGAAGGGTTAAATCATCCGGTTCGTGATGAATTCATCAAACCGATTACTTTCCGGTCAATTGGGGTCATGATGTGTTGCTAGATACCGCTCATGACTTGCTCAGATTAATTGTTAATCTAAGTGGCCAACATAACCGAAACCTAAAGGTCACACGATAAGAGTGACTCGGAGAATCATAAAATAGTAATTGGACGAGTTCCAATTATGGAGAGCATTAGATTAAATGGATCCCAATGGATTGGGATATGTCCCGATGAGATCGCGACATCAATATTGCTAAGAAAGGTTTAGGAGCTATTTCAAAGATCGGGGCCCAGAGGCGGTAGACAGACCCAGTTGGATCGACCTTAGCATTTATATTCTAATTAATTAATTAAGTAAATTAATTAATTAATTATTATATATATTAAGCATGTGCACGTTGGAAAGAGGGAGAAGAGATAAGAGCTTTGACTTTTCAAAGTGATTTCTTTATTCCATGAATTAATGAATGGTCATTAAGCCTCCACTTGGCTTCATCTAAGGCTAGTCTTTTAATTGTTAAAAGACATATAAGATGGATGAATTTGAGGAGGAGGAACGACAGTTTTGCAAGGGTTGGAGGTTGGAAGCTTAAGAGTTAAGCTTGCTTTGAAGAAGGTGATTTTCAAGTCTTCTTTTTGGCAACCATCGAATTTTCTCTTCTCCAAGACAAGGTTCCAACGTTTTCTCAAGCTCTCCAGGACAGAGGTAGGGTCTAGCAGCTCTTATTCTGTTCTAGCTATTCCCGGGTCAAAAGGGTTTGATCCGGTTAGGTTTTCTGATCTCTGCGTGGATACCTTTAGAGATAGTCTCTATTGGCTATTCAGGTTTGAGGTTTTCATACCGACACCGGGATCCTGGGTTTCGGGAAGGTCCCGGGAATAAAAAAATTTTGTTTCCGCTGCTGGAACATGTGATGTTCCTCCCGGGATTTTCCTACACATCCGACCTCCGAATGAGATGATTCTTATTCCTAAATAAACTAGAGACATAGAACTACAAATGATCTAGGGAATCAAATTCTAATTAGGTCCCTAAGACTTTCAATTTTTGGATGGAAGTTAAGCACATAATATTTGCTCCAGCATAGGAATAACTTAGAAATGGGGCCCGACACTTATGGTATCAGAGAATGAAGATGATCTGAGCATGACTAATGAGGGTTAATTGGAAAAACCATGCATGGAAACAAACACAAGCACACGTTTTTATGACATCAGAGTTAGGCTTCGAAATCGGGGTCCAACAGGTACTTAGTCCTGGACTAGGGAAACATCTGACGCTTGAAATCTCGAGATATATTAAAGAGGCAACGAATCTTAGGTATGGTACCTTTGATGGGCGCAGTGACGTTATTGAGGTCAAAACTTGGATGATATAGATTACAGAGACAATTCACAATATGGGGTTGCCTTATGAGATGAAGCTAAAGGTAGTTACTCGATTGTTGGTGTTAGATCGGAAAAAGAAAGCATGCTATATTTTGAGAAAAGGTAGAGTTCAAAACTTTTATGAAATCATTTTTGCAGCGAAAGCAACAAATCCAAATCATCATGCTAATCCATACATGATATGGTATAAGGATAATAAAAACATAAACAAGATGAGGAGTATTACCGACTCCTTTGCTACATCTTTAAATCCTCACTGCGCTATCCTCTCCTTCTTGTATCCAAATCTTTTGCCTTTGAATCTTTTCCTTTAGCAATCTATCTTCTCCTTGTTGTTGTATCCTCAAACAATTTAATTTACCACTTGTTCTTCAAGGACAACTAGGTTCACAAAATCCTTTGGTGGGAAAGGAGAAGAAATGTTTGGAGGAGATTTTTTAGAAGAAGATGAAACAAAAATGAAACTCTTTAACTTGGTAATTTCGGTTCACCCTTGCTTGAAAGAAGAGAGTCACTAAAAACATGCAAGAAGACTTTCTTGCACTATCAAATTCGGTTATGCATGGAATGGAAGAAGAGAGAGGCATCCAGTGCATCACTTCTTTCATTAATCAACCATAAAGCAACCAATAAATGAGACTCTCTTCATTTATCTTTAAAATGGATATATAAAAAGACCATAACCTAAAATTGAATTATCAATATCGGTTTTTGTAAGAAGAAGGAAGATGGTCCATCCAATGTACATATTTCTTCTTTAATCTAATGAATGCAAATAGGTTACATGCTAACATTAAAAAATAACCATTAAACCATTTAATGGTAAGTTCATAACTTCATTTAATGATGATAAACCATAATAAAGACTATCTTTATTTCAACATATTAATGTCAAATGTGCAGCTGCACATTTAACCTAAGAAAACCGAAATTGCTACTTCTCTCTTTAAAAAATATGTTTTAATATAATTAATCTAATTAATTACATTAAACCAAAATTTAGCCCATTTCTAAATGTACATTTGGGCTTCTAATTAACCATTAGTTAAAGCAAGCCCAATATTCAATTATGGGCTTCTAAAACCTTCATTTGTATTTCTTACTTAGCTTGATAACCTTCCTTAAAGCCAAGTCGGGAATCTTATTGGACTTTGATAATTCATGCTCCAATAAGCCCATAATTAATTTAATCTCATTAGAATTAATTCTAGCTTATTAACTAAATGTCATTCCACTAAAGACAATTAATTGAACTCTTGAATTATTAAATATTATGAGATCACATATTTCATGTCCAATTGCAAACCCTATTTAAAACCTTATTATAGTCATCTGCACAACAAAGGGTAAAATTATCGTTTTGCCCTTATGTTGGTTTTTCTTTCTAGATCTCCCATTTTATATTATGGTAATTAACATACAAGATCTTATCTTGGTGTCAAGACTTGATGGGTAGCTAGTCTATCAAACTACTGGTGCGAGTTTAATCACTAAATCTCCTCAAAACATCTAAAACTGATGATAGCACTATAAACTCTTTATTTGAGTTAATGTTCCCTGATACATGTTTCAATTAATAATTCCAACATGCAGACACTGGATTAATACTCTGTAAAAATCCATTCTGATCATATCAAGAATTATAATGAAACACATATGAGTTCTCTACTCATCAAGATTATGATTGATATTAAGCTAATGCTTAAGGTGTATGTTTTAAGATTAAAGTAACGGCCCACTTTATTCTTAAAAATATACTTGATTCTAGATTCATTTAATAGTGCCCTTATCGATAGTCTACTACTATCATGACATGAAACTCATCATTCCCTTTAATTAAACTCCTTTACTTAAATGAAGATAAATCGCAACACTACAGTCTAAACCATAATCAAGCTACCAACTTGATTATTCAACAATAAATCAATTAATTTAGATTCTTATAATATACATGTTTCCCATACATCTCTATGTATATGTATATTACTTACAAAAGAATCTTGGTACCTTTTGACTAGATATATAACACTTGCATTGATAAAACCAAACTCTTTTGTTTTATTAATAATAAATATTTTCATTACAAAACTGTAACTGAAGAAGATAAAGTTACATGTAAATACACTTGCTTTCTAGGGCACTATATTTACATAAATCTAACAATCTCCCACTTTCCCTAAAGCAAGTTTTACATATCCCTCATTCCCATCCATTCTAGGTGACCCTCATAGCTTTTTTGAGTCAATGTCTTTTTGAACGAATTAGCAAGGTTTTGCTAATTAGGAATCTTTACCACATCCACCTCTCCACATTAAATTATCTCCCTTATGAGATGATACTTTCGTTCAATATGTTTGGCAGTTTTGTGGTTCCGAGGTTCTTTAGAATTAGCCACTACCCTACTATTATCACAATAAAGTGTAATGACTTTTTTTGCCTCTGGAACTACCTCCAAATCATTTAAGAACTTTCAGAGCCAGACTGCTTCCTTTGCTGCTTCACAAGCAGCAATATACTCAGCCTCTATAGTCAAATCAATAATACAAGATTGCTTGACACTCCTCCAAACTATGACTCCACCTCCCAAAGTAAATAGATAAATCTGCCATATTTTTAGTTCCTAACAAACTTAGGAAACCCATACCTTGTTTGTTTTTTAGGGACTTTAGGTAGACTAGATAGTTTCTTTTCCAGTGGCCCATCTCATTACAGTGGAAACACTTTCCTTTGATGTTCTCTTTGGCCTTCTTTTTTATGGGTTTGGCCTTGACCCCTGTTTGGGTCTTCCTTTTCATTGGACCCTTCTTCTTTTCCTTGCCCTTACCTTTGGGCTTAGAAGAAGAAGCTAAATTAGCTTCTGGCCCATGAGCCTTAATATTCAATATCTCCTCCGTGTTTTCGAGGGTATTCATCGACTCACTCAAGGTGTAATCCTTGTTATTGAGCTCATATTCCAACTTAAACTACTGACAATAAGAGTTTAAGCTATTGAAGATCATAATTATCTGTGTGTCTGCATCCATATCCGGCCCAAGCATCTCAACCTCAATGACTGCAAAGATTATCGTCATCATATAATCCTGCACCGGTTCACTAGGTTTTTGTCTGAGATTATGAAAGGTTTAGATAGCTTTCACTCTTACAGACCTAGTCCTCACACCAAACATCTCATGTAGGTGATGGACCATTGCACTAGCAATTTTCATACAAGCAATTTGCTTTTGCAACATGTCGCTGACAGAAGCCAGAATATAACACTTAGTAGTGTTGTCAGCATTCTACCAATGCTCATGTTGTTGGACTTACTCAGGAGTTGAAGCTTCACCGAGAGCTGTAGACTCACTTTTAGTTAACACCCATGAAATACGTTCATATTAAAGAACAATTTCAAGGTTACGTCTCCATTCATTAAAATTGTCTCCTTTTTCCAATTTGTTATTAGTCAAGAGCAGGGTGAGAGGATTCATTTTGTGGTTGATTATGTCTGAAAATATAAATTATTAAAACATGAGCATACTAGTCAACAATTAATGGAACTTTGCATAAAATCATGATGCATGTATGCATGATGATAGATTTAACAAAACTTAATAAATTAAAACATTATATGACGGTTATTTTTCTTATCTATAACGAACTAAGTTACGGTGAGCCAGCTTATCCTTTAAAAGAAAAACTGGGACCCTCCCACTCCAAAAACTACCAAGCATCTCATGCTCAACTTTTTGAGAAGCGTCTTAATTTGGTCCATACTTTTACCAACAGAGCTAAGTAGGCAATTTATTAATAAAAATTGTTGAGTGTTTAATCATTTGATTCATACACTAAAGATACCTGCAAACCATTTGCTATTAATAAGTGGACTTATCCCTAAGGAGACCCAAACCATGCAAGATCTAGGATCCATGCCCAGTAACACTTCACCACATACAAATGGACCATCATTTGGAGACCGTGGACTATCACATGAGCATCCTCTCGCACTCAATCTTTTTGGGCTTTAAGTTTTAATTACCATCTTGTCTAGATGCAATTTATTATCCATCCTATATTGTTTCATTATATATCTTATACATAATGAACGCATGGCAAGGCCTAGGGTTGGCAATTTTCTAAATGACATGCAATCACATAATATCACATATTATAAGCATTCATTTCTCCATTCATCACATGAACTAATAAAGCCACTTTTGATTGTCCATCCTAGAAACATAAAATAATTACAAGCCTTTTAGGCCCAAAGTATTCTTCTAGGACTTAGATGTTCCACTTCGAACTCTTCGATCACATGATCCAGCCCATTAGATAAACAAAATGTAATGGCATATATAAAAACCGACTTTTGTCATTTTGAAAAACAAAATTCCAGCACTAGATTTTTAAAAAACTGAATCTTTGTTATGACAAAAAATTTCAGCACTTGTTTTCATTAAAAATGAAACTCATTTCATCAAAATAAAAACCAGCACTTAATACTTTATCAAAATCTAAATTTGATTCTTTGAAACAAAAATCCAGCACTTGTTTTTATAACAAAAACCGAATTGTGATCCATTGAAACAAAATTCCAACATCTTTGTTTTCACAAAACTTAATCCAATACATAAAAGGATACACCGAAATCTTTTACCTCTCCATTTCTTCAATCCATGGCTGCTCCATCTTCATCATTATATCAATTTGTACATTACAAAATAATTATAAAAAAAACAGAAAAATGCAACCAAGGAGGAAACATAGTGATGATAGACCACCCTCCTTGTTACAACCAAAAGAAGAAATCTTATAAGGTAATTGTAATTTCTATGGACAACCAAAAGAGCAACACATACAACATATATATTTCTATCACATAAAAATATGTAGCATACACATAAAAATTACCAACTCATGCATCAAATATATAGGAACCGAAATCATGCATTAGAAACTGGCTCTGATACCAATTGTTGGATCGGAAAAAGAAAGCATGTTATATTTGGAGAAATGGTAGATGATATGGTATAAGGATAATAAAAACATCATGCAACAAATCCAAATCATCATACTAATCCCTACATGATATGGTATAAGGATAATAAAAACATTAACAAGATGAGGAGTGTTACCAACTCCTTTGCTATAGCTTTAAATCCTAGCTGCGCTATCATCTCCTTGTTCTTGTATCCAAATCCTTTGCCTTTGAATCTTTTCCTTTAGAAATCTTGTTGGACCAATGGTGGTTGACAAATTAATTCCACTTATGTTTTGATAATAAAAAAATGTATAGAATTGGTTAAGAAATTGTTTCAGGTATTTTGGGATTGATATTCAATGAAAGAATTGTACAAATCAAGATGGGCAAGTGTTTAATCATTGAAGAATCAAGATGGAAGTTTCCTATAAGTGAAAGGCTTCAATAATGAAGATTATAGAAGATTTGAGTGGATATTACCGTTGAAGTTTACATAAGTCGACTAGAACATCATATGTCAACTAATATATGAAGATATGTCAACACAAGTCGACTAACAGCATACAAGTCGACTTATCGTGGACCACAAGTCGACTTACACATCACAAGTCGACTTATAGAAGAGCGGAGATGCAAGTTTACGTAAAATGTTGTCACAAGTCGACTTATACAACTCGACAAGTCGATTTATGGTCACAAGTCGACTTATACAACTCGATAAGTCGACTTATGGGTACAGCACATTAATTCCAATGGTCCAATTAGCCAAAAATGGAAGGGAGATTATTAAGGAACGGTCATTTCAATCTAGCAACGGCTAGAATAAGTCCCAACAGCTATATTTCTTCTTATATAAAGGGTGGATGATTGATGAAGAGCATACACAAGTTCTACAAGCCAAAATACTCTTATCTTGCTCCAAATTGCTCATCATTATTCTTACTTTGTTTACATTTGTATTGAGCACTTGTTCTTAGATCTTTATCCTATTTCTTTTATAAATTGAGTGACTAGTGAAAGGTCACATGTGAGGTAGCTTGAGCCAGAAATCAAGTATTGTTGGTAGGATTTGTGCCGGAAGACAAATCATCTGTAAAGGTTGCTTGAGCCGGAAATCAAGCGGTATTGGTAAGATTTGTGCCGGAAGACAAATCAAGTATAAAGGTAGCTTGAGCCGAAAATCAAGCGGGATTGTAAGAGTTCACACTGAACTAAAAAGTGTGTAATAAAGTGGTTTGCAAAATCCTAAGTGGGAGCTTAGGTAGAGGACGTAGATCTTAGCACCGAACCTCTATAAAAACAGTGTTTGATCTTCTTCCCTACTCTTTGTATTTAAATTTGTTTAAATTACTATTGTGTGAATTAACTTCTGATTTTATTGTAGAAATTTTCAAAGAATTTTAAAGATCTATTCAACCCCCCCCCCCTTCTAGATCGCTTACAAATCTATCTTCTCCTTATTGTTGTATCCTCAACCAATTTGATTTACCACTTGTTCTTGTTGGATCGGAAAAAGAAAACATGCTTTGTTTGGAAAAATGGTAGATTTCAAAACTTTTAAGAAATCATTACTTGCAGCGGAAGCAACAAATCCAAATCAACATGTCAATCCATACATGATATGGTATAAGGATAATAAAATATAAACAAGATCAGGAGTATTACCGACTCCTTTGCTACAGCTTTAAATCCTCGCTGCGCTATCCTCTCTTTCTTCGTGTATCCAAATCCTTTGCCTATGACTCTTTTCCTTTAGCAATCTACTTTCTCCTTGTTTTAGTATCCTTAACCAATTAGATTTACCACCTGTTCTTCAAGGACAATTAGGTTAACAAAATCCTTTGGTGGGAAAGGAGAAGAAATGTTTGGAGGAGATTTTTTTAGAAGAAGAAGAAGCAAAATTGAAACTTTTTCAATTAGTATTTTTCGATTATCTCTTTCATGAAAGGAGAGAAGGTGTAAAGAACATGCAAGAACTCTTTCTTGCCTACCAATTTCGTATAGGAATGGATGGAAGGAGAGAGAGGCATCAAATGCATCACTTCTTTCATTAATCACTCGTAAAAGAGCCAATAAATGAGATTATCTTCATTTATCTTTGTGATGGCTATTTGAAAAGACCATAATCTAAAATTCAATACCCAATTTCGATTTTGTCAAGAAAAAAGAAGGAAATTGGTGTTGGACCTCGATTTTTAAGTAAAAATAAGAAATATGCAAAAGTGGATGAGTTGATTGAAATAAAGTTAAATGGCAAGAATTAAAAAGAAAAAGTGTGAAAATATGAAAAGTTTGCCTTTTTGGCCATTAATAGTTGACTTTTGATTTAGGCATAATTTGAGAAAATGATCTACATGAAACTTGTAGATTATGTTAGGAGATTTCTGTAGCCATAAAGTTTGCAATTTTTTGATATTAGGAGTGGAAGTTATGATCAGTCAAAGTTTATGTGTGATAGGGTTGACTTTTGACTTATATTATGGATGAAGCTTTGACTAGAAATTTACCTAGTTAGAGGTTAATTTAGCCTTGGAGTTATTCATGAAAGTTGAAGGATTTGATTTTATCTTTATTTTGGTATAAATTATAAAAAAAAAATTTATTAAGGAATAATAAGTTATGATTTTTACAAGTCTCTGTTATGATTTTAGCATGATTATTAGAGGTCAGAAGTTGTGATTGAAAAATGGACTTCCTTAGAGGTCAAATTGATTTTTATGTCCTTCATGAAAGTTGTAGAGAACTTTCCACGCTTTGCATCGATATAAAAGATGACATGATTGGATTTTGGAGTTGAAAGATATGAATTTTCAAAGTTGGCATTTGTTTAGGTTGATATTAAATTGGGGCAGTACCTTTGACTGAATTTTTGACCCCTTTCGAGACAAAATTGATTTTTCAGTTCTACATGGAAGTTGTAGAGTTTCCTTCAAGCTTTCTATAGAGACCAAATTTGTCAAATTTGGAATTCGGAATCAAGAGCTACGATTTTTGAAAAAAAATAGATATATATATATATATTGAAAAAAAAAAGATCAGAACCTCTCTCACTAGGGCGATACGTCGCCCTAGTGAGGAGAGTTAAGTTTTATTTTTTTTATTTTTTTTATTTTTTTAATTATTTAATTATTATTTTCGGATTATTTAATTATTATTTCCAGATTTTAAGAAATATGACCCCTCTTCAATCTTTCGCTCATATCTTTTCCGTCCAACATCCGATTGACTCGGTTTTTGAAGCGTTGGATTCCTAAGACAATGAATTTCATTTTTATGAAAAATTTGTGAATTTTTTAGATTAAATTGAGGGTGACTAAATTAATCAAAGTTAGTCGGAAAATTTTCCGAACATATTTCAGTATTTTGAGAAATTTGGGAGCTGTGGTGATCCGATTGAAGTGATTCTTGAGGCAAAATAAAATTAAGACATGAGGCTACAAACCATATGAAGAAATGAAATGTCAATTTTGCCCCTAAGATTTTTAAATTATGAAATGATGTTCGGATTAGTGTGCAGTTTTTGGGTTAGGAACATCTGAAAGTATTTTAGGCATAACTTTTCATTTGGGAATCGAAATGAGGCGATTCTTATTTTGAATTAAACGAGAGACATAAGGCTACAATTGTTATGAAGACATTGAATGTCAATTTTGGGATTAAGAATGTAAATTTCTGGATGGAATTAACGTGCTGGAAAATGTGTTAGAATATGAACATATCCGAAATGTTTTGAGCATAACTTTCGATGTAGTACTCCGAATTGGATGATTCTTGTGGCAATATGAAATTAAGAAATAGAGGAACATTTCTATAGAAGGAAGTTTTGACAAATTCCTTCAACTTGATAGTGCGAATCAAACCCGCAAGTGAGAATAACTTAAAGGAAAGTATAGGGGCATTTTGGGTAGTTCACTTAAAGAGAGGGACAAAAGGGTCATTTTACCCTTACTTACTGACTTGTCAATAATACAAAAGAGGTGGCTGTCATTTGAAGAGGAAGAAGCACGATAATTCTAGAAGAAAGGAAAGAAAATAAGAAGAGAATGGAGAGAAGAAGCTTTCGGATGGAGAAAGAAGAGAGAGGAGGAAACTAGCTTAGGATTTTCGAATTTTTAGGAGTTTTCAAGGAGATTTTAAGTTGTTTCTAAAGGGAGAAGATAGAAAAGAAGAAAAGCTTCCCATGGGCTTTGCATAAATCCGAAAATAGAGAGGAAAAAGGTAAGAGAGAAGTTTTGCGATTTTGAATCTTTTGATAAGTTCTTGGTTTAAATAGGTTAAGGATGCTATGGGGTTGAGTTTCCTATGTTTAATTTAAGTGATTATGCTAAGAAGAAGTTTAATTTTGGATGATTGATTTATTAGGGATTATGCCCAAATTTCATAATTTGGGATTTTTGGAAATTATTAGTGTAGAATCATGGAAAATATTATGGTTTGGTGAAATATGAAATCAATTTTGAAGAAATTGTGATTTATGATATTGAATTTAGATAAATTGGTTTAGGCCAATTTTGAGATTTGGAGATTTTTGAAATTGGTGATTTAAATATCTTGAAATTAGTATGAATTGATGAATTATGACATCAATTTTGAAAATTAAGTTATTAATGAGATTGAATTTGAGTGAATTGGTTTAGGTAAAATTTTGAATTTGGGGATTTTAGAAATTTTGGTTTTAGAAAGCTTGGAAAAGTGATGAATTTGGGTTTCCTATAGTTAATTTTGAAGATTATGATTTTTTATGATGTTGAATTTGGATATGTATAACTTAGGTTATTTTAAATTGGAAGGAAGAAAGAAGAAGTGGTCAATTTGGAGCATGGAACAAGTTTTTGGCAATAATTCGAGGTTAGTAGCATATTTATATTTTGATTTGTAAGCTATACATGCAATTTTGAAATATTAAAGAAAGCAATGGTTTTTGTGAATGTTTGAAAACAATGTTGATTAATGTTTGAAAATATGATTTCCGAATGATTTCTGAGGAATTAGTACAAGTTTAAATTCATTGTTTTCAAATGATTTAAAGAATTGGTAGAAATTTCTGAAAATTCATTTGTTGTGTATGCATTGATAAATAATGCAAACTTGTTGAATTGATTGAATGGATTATAGTGATTGAATTGTATGCATTATGTGAATGTGCGAAGATGAAGTTTCAAAATATGCCTTGGGCGTTTGATTAGTATGTTTGAAAAGTAAGATTTTTAAAAGTGCCTTGGACAATCGACTTTTCGTTTTCTCTTATGTGTTATGTGGGTTTGGTCAGTCCTTGTAAGTCGATTACTGTCTCTATTTGTTTATAGCCTTCTCCACGCCCACAATGGCTTAGGAGTACCGATTTTGGACTCCCCTCGCTCACGATCGCATGAACATTATCTTGCGGAATGTGCAAGACGCTCGTTAGGACCAACCCAAACCGTTTGATGTGTCTTATGTGTTTGATTTACGATTTTATGTATGTTGTGATTTGATGTGATTGCATTCATGTTTATGAAAATTTTGAGAATTTTCATAAATGAAAAAAGAGTTTTCAACCACGAAATTATATAAATTTATTATGAAAAGTTTGAAAATTGAAAGGTATGAGGAAACTATTTGAAAAGTTACAAAGTTTGAAAATTAGTCCTTTGGCAAAACGCTTATGAAAAATGATTTACGCTTATTTTTCGAGCTTGAAGCTCACCTCCTTTCATCCCCAATCTCCGGTATTGAGCGGAGATCGGATGAAAGAGCGTCAAGTTCAATTTTCGTCATCTATATTGTGTGTGAATGGAAATTTGGATATTAATATTGTTCATTATGATGTATTTCGAGCATGTATTTCAGAAGGTATAAAGATTATGAATTAAAGTATGAGAGTGTGAAATTGTATATGAAATTGTGTATGAATTTGGAAGTGAGATTGAGTTATGAGACTAGTAGATTGAATTACAGTTATGAAAGTGTTTTAGAATTAGGTTTACGTTTGTGTGTGCTGAGATCCCGGACGGAGGGTCCGGTGGATTTTGATGTTTTTATATTTGATTGGGAATTTTAGAAGTGTATTTTGAACCTTTGCAGGTTTTTGGTTAGGTCAAAGGCAGTCATTATGCTGCCGAAATTTCGTTAGATAAATCGAAAATGAATAAAAATAAGATTTAGATGTATGAAAGATGGATTTATGAGATTGGAATTAATGTTAAGAAGTTTGTTATGATTTGAGTGAGATTATGAAATTAATAAATTTCCAGAAAAAGGAAATTGTATGATTTGCATGAGTTTGAGTAAAAATGGTTATAAGAAAAAGAAAGAAAGAAAGAAAAAATTTATACCGGATTTCGGATATGTCTTAGTCTATGTTTCCAACGCGATCATTGTTGTCTTTGTATTGTATTCATGGATGTCGGACATTTGTTATGCTATTCGATTTGGCTTCATTTGTATACTTTGATTGTAAGTTTGAATTCGATCCGTCTCTGTTGCGCCTTTGATTATAACCGTCCCGATTTGTTTCTTTCGACTCTTTATTCGATTTGCATTCACTTTGCTTCCGCTTTGTTTCCGCTTTTGCTTTGTTTATCGTTATCGAATTCAATGTATCCAATTTGAATTCGCCTCGGTCTTCGTATCCATTCCTATTTTTCGGTTGGGATTCAGTTTCTGGATCGGCTCTCAATATTTATGGTATCAGAGCTCAATATTAGGATCTTAACTATGCATATAAGATTGATAAGAGTGTGTGAGGATAAGGTTGAATTAGTGATGATATGCTAAGTGATCATTTGATTTTGATGAAAGAAGTATGATTGTCTTTAGGAATGTGAAATTGATGTGCATGACTATTTGACGAATTCAAGTGATTGGTTCGATTTGGGTGTTAAGAATATGATTGATTTTTGGAATGTGTTGAGGAACTTAAGATTAGAATTTCTTGATAAATTGTGATGAATTGATATAGATGAAAGAATGATGACATAATGAGAAAGATTAAATGATGATTGAACCATATTAGGGTTTCTTAAGAAGTGGACCATTGATTTGTGTCCATAAGTGTAGAAACAATGAGTTATGAATATAGTGATTTGATATGATATGAGTGGTATGTGATTTAAGGAAGTGAAAATTGTGAAGAGATTGAGAATATGTATGATAAGTAAATTAGATAAAAAAAAAAGTGATTGATTATGAGTTTTGGAAAGAAATTAGTAAGAAAGTGTTTGATGATATTTGTTTAGAAAGAAATTTATGCAAGGATGAGTTACTTGGTATTTACTGAAGTATGAATTTCGAGGAAGAAATTCTTTTAAGAGGGGGAGAAATGTTGGACCCCAATTTTTAAGTAAAAATAAGAAATATGCAAAAGTGGATAAGTTGATTGAAATAAAGTTAAATGGCAAGAATTAAAAAGAAAAAGTGTGAAAATATGAAAAGTTTGACTTTTTGGCCATTAATAGTTAACTTTTGATTTAGGCATAATTTGAGAAAATGATCTACATGAAACTTGTAGATTATGTTAAGAGCTTTCTGTTGCCATAAAGTTTGCAATTTTTCGATATCGGGAGTGGAAGTTATGAACAGTCAAAGTTTGTGTGATAGTGTTGAATTTTCACTTATATTATGGATGAAGCTTTGACTGGAAAATTTACCTAGTTAGAGGTTAATTTAGCCTTGGAGTTATTAATGAAAGTTGAAGGATTTGATTTGATCTTTATTTTGGTATAAAGTATAGAATTTTTTTTATTAAGGAATAATAAGTTATGATTTTTACAAGTCTCTGTTATGATTTTAGCATGATTATTAGAGGTCAGAAGTTGTGATTGAACAATTGACTTCCTTAGAGGTCAAATTGATTTTTATGTCCTTCATGAAAGTTGTAGAGGACTTTCCAAGCTTTGCATCAATATAAAATATGACATGATTGCATTTTGGAGTTGAAAGATATGAATTTTCAAAGTTGGCATTTGTTTAGAGTGATATTAAATGGGGGCAGTACCTTTGACTGAATTTTTGACCCCTTTAGAGACAAAATTGATTTTTTAGTTCTACATGAAAATTATAGAGTTTCCTTCAAGCTTTCCATAGAGACCAAATTTGTCAAATTTGAAATTCGAAATCAAGAGCTACAATTTTTGGAAAAAAAGGATATATATATATATATATTGAAAAAAAGATCGAAGCTCTCGCTAGGCGATACGTCGCCCTAGTGAGGAGAGTTAAGTTTTATTTTATTTTTATTTTTTAATTTTTTAATTATTTAATTATTATTTTCGGATTATTTAATTATTATTTCCAAATTTTAAGAAATATGACCCATCTTCAATCTTTCGCTCATATCTTTTCCGATTGACTCGGTTTTCGAAGCGTTGGATTTCTAAGACATTGAATTTCATTTTTATGGAAAATTTGTGAATTTTTTAGATTAAATTGAGGATGATTAAATTAATCAAAGTTAGTCGGAAAATTTTCTGAATATAGTTCAGTATTTTGAGAAATTTGGGAGCTGTGGTGATCCGATTGAAGTGATTTTTGACGTGAAATAAAATTAAGACGTGGGGCTACAAATCATATGAAGAAATCAAATGTTAATTTTGCCCCTAAGATTTTTAAATTATGAAATGAAATTCGGATTAGTATGCAGTTTTTGGGTTAGGAACATCTGAAAGTATTTTGGGCATAACTTTTGATCTGGGAATCGAAATGAGGCGATTCTTATTTTGAATTAAACGAGAGACATAAGGCTACAATTGTTATGAAGACATTGAATGTCAATTTTGGGATTAAGAATGTAAATTTCTGGATGGAATTAACGTGCTGGAAAATGTGTTAGAATATGAACATATCCGAAATGTTTTGAGCATAACTTTCGATGTAGTACTCCGAATTAGATGATTCTTGTGGTAATATGAAATTAAGAAATAGAGGAACATTTCTATAGAAGGAATTTTTGACAAATTCCTTCAACTTGATAGTGCGAATCAAACCCGCAAGTGAGAATAACTTAAAGGAAAGTATAGGGGCATTTTGGGTAATTCACTTAAAGAGAGGGACAAAAGGGTCATTTTACCCTTACTTACTGACTTGTCAATAATACAAAAGAGGTGGCTGTCATTTGAAGAGGAAGAAGCACGATAATTCTAGAAGAAAGGAAAGAAAATAAGAAGAGAATGGAGAGAAGAAGCTTTCGGATGGAGAAAGAAGAGAGAGGAGGAAACTAGCTTAGGATTTTCGAATTTTTAGGAGTTTTCAAGGAGATTTTAAGTTGTTTCTAAAGGGAGAAGATAGAAAAGAAGAAAAGCTTCCCATGGGCTTTGCATAAATCCGAAAATGGAGAGGAAAAAGGTAAGAGAGAAGTTTTGCGATTTTGAATCTTTTGATAAGTTCTTGGTTTAAATAGGTTAAGGATGCTATGGGGTTGAGTTTCCTATGTTTAATTTAAGTGATTATGCTAAGAAGAAGTTGAATTTTGGATGATTGATTACTTAGGGATTATGCCCAAATTTCATAATTTGGGATTTTTGGAAATTATTAGTGTAGAATCATGGAAAATATTATGGTTTGGTGAAATATGAAATCAATTTTGAAGAAATTGTGATTTATGATATTGAATTTAGATAAATTGGTTTAGGCTAATTTTGAGATTTGGGGATTTTTGAAATTGGTGATTTAAATATCTTGAAATTAGTATGAATTGATGAATTATGACATCAATTTTGAAAATTAAGTTAGTAATAAGATTGAATTTGAGTGAATTGGTTTAGGTAAAATTTTGAATTTGGGAATTTTAGAAATTCTGATTTTTAGAAAGCTTGGAAAAGTGATGAATTTGGGTTTCCTATAGTTAATTTTGAAGATTATGATTTTTTATGATGTTGAATTTGGATATGTATAACTTAGGTTATTTTAAATTGGAAGGAAGAAAGAATAAGTGGTCAATTTGGAGCATGGAACAAGTTTTTGGCAATAATTCGAGGTTGGTAGCATATTTATATTTTGATTTGTAAGCTATACATGCAATTTTGAAATATTAAAGAAAGCAATGGTTTTTGTGAATGTTTGAAAACAATGTTGATTAATGTTTGAAAATATGATTTCCGAATGATTTCTGAGGAATTAGTACAAGTTTAAATTCATTGTTTTCAAATGATTTAAAGAATTCGGTAGAAATTTCTGAAAAATTCATTTGTTGTGTATGCATTGATAAATAATGCAAACTTGTTGAATTGATTGAATGGATTATAGTGATTGAATTGTATGCATTATGTGAATGTGCGAAGATGAAATTTCAAAATATGCCTTCGGGCAGTTTGATTAGTATGTTTGAAAAGTAAGATTTTTTAAAAGTGCCTTCGGACAATCCGACTTTTCGTTTTCTCTTATGTGTTATGTGGGTTTGGTCAGGTCCTTGTAAGTCAGTGCACTGTCTCTATTTGTTTATAGCCTTCTCCCGGCTGCCCACAACTGGCTTAGGAGTACCGATTTCGGACTCCCCTCCGTTCACGATCGCATGAACCGCTTATGCGGAATGTGCGAAGACGCTCGTTAGGACCAACCCAAACCGTTTGATGTGTCTTATGTGTTTGATTTACGATTTTATGTATGTTGTGATTTGATGTGATTGCATTCATGTTTATGAAAATTTTGAGAATTTTGATAAATGAGAAAAGAGTTTTCAACCCTGAAATTATATAAATTTATTATGAAAAGTTTGAAAAATTGAAAGGTATGAGGAAACTATTTGAAAAGTTACAAAGTTTGAAAAATTAGTCCTTTTGGCAAAACGCTTATGAAAAATGATTTCTGCTTATTTTTCGAGCTTCCGAGCTCACCTCCCTTTCATCCCCAATCTCCAGGTATTCGAGCAGGAGATCGGATGAAAGAGCGTCAAGTTCAATTTTGCGTCATCTATATTTGTGTGTGAATGGAAATTTGGATATTAATATTGTTCATTATGATGTATTTCGAGCATGTATTTCAGAAGGTATAAAGATTATGAATTAAAGTATGAGAGTGTGAAATTGTATATGAAATTGTGTATGAATTTGGAAATGAGATTGAGTTATGAGACTAGTAGATTGAATTACAGTTATGAAAGTGTTTTAGAATTAGGTTTACGTTTGTGTGTGCTGAGATCCCGGACGGAGGGTCCGGTGGATTTTGATGTTTTTATATTTGATTGGGAATTTTAGAAGTGTATTTTGAACCTTGCGGGTTTTGGTTAGGTCAAAGCGATCGTTATCTTTGCCGAAATTTCGTTAGATAAATCGAAAATGAATAAAAATAAGATTTAGATGTATGAAAGATGGATTTATGAGATTGGTATTAATGTTAAGAAGTTTGTTATGATTTGAGTGAGATTATGAAATTAATAAATTTCCAGAAAAAGGAAATTGTATGATTTGCATGAGTTTGAGTAAAAATGGTTATAAGAAAAAGAAAGAAAGAAAGAAAAAATTTATACCGAATTTCGGATATGTCTTAGTCTATGTTTCCAACGCGATCGTTGTTGTCTTTGTATTGTATTCATGGATGTCGGACATTTGTTATGTTATTCGATTTGGCTTCATTTGTATACTTTGATTGTAAGTTTGAATTCGATCCGTCTCTGTTGCGCCTTTGATTATAACCGTCCCGATTTGTTTCTTTCGACTCTTTATTCGATTTGCATTCACTTTGCTTCTGCTTTGTTTCTGCTTTTGCTTTGTTTATCGTTATCGAATTCAATGTATCCAATTTGAATTCGCCTCGGTCTTCGTATCCATTCCTATTTTTCGGTTGGGATCCGATTTCTGGATCGGCTCTCAATATTTATGGTATCAAAGCTCAGTATTAGGATCTTAACTATGCATATAAGATTGATAAGAGTGTGTGAGGATAAGGTTGAATTAGTGATGATATGCTAAGTGATCATTTGATTTTGATGAAAGAAGTATGATTGTCTTTAGGAATGTGAAATTGATGGGCATGACTATTTGACGAATTCAAGTGATTGGTTCGATTTGGGTGTTAAGAATATGATTGATTTTCGGAATGTGTTGAGGAACTTAAGATTAGAATTTCTTGATAAATTGTGATGAATTGATATAGATGAAAGAATGATGACGTAATGAGAAAGATTAAATGATGATTGAACCATATTAGGGTTTCTTAAGAAGTGGACCATTGATTTGTGTCCATAAGTGTAGAAACAATGAGTTATGAATATAGTGATTTGATATGATATGAGTGGTATGTGATTTAAGGAAGTGAAAATTGTGAAGAGATTGAGATTATGTATGATAAGTAAATTAGATAAAAAAAAGTGATTGATTATGAGTTTTGGAAAGAAATTAGAAAGAAAGTGCTTGATGATATTTGTTTAGAAAGAAATTTATGCAAGGATGAGTTACTTGGTATTTACTGAAGTATGAATTTCGAGGAAGAAATTCTTTTAAGAGGGGGAGAAATGTTGGACCCCAATTTTTAAGTAAAAATAAGAAATATGCAAAAGTGGATAAGTTGATTGAAATAAAGTTAAATGGCAAGAATTAAAAAGAAAAAGTGTGAAAATATGAAAAGTTTGACTTTTTGGCCATTAATAGTTAACTTTTGATTTAGGCATAATTTGAGAAAATGATCTACATAAAACTTGTAGATTATGTTAAGAGCTTTCTGTTGCCATAAAGTTTGCAATTTTTCGATATCGGGAGTGGAAGTTATGAACAGTCAAAGTTTATGTGTGATAGTGTTGACTTTTCACTTATATTATGGATGAAGCTTTGACTGGAAAATTTACCTAGTTAGAGGTTAATTTAGCCTTGGAGTTATTAATGAAAGTTGAAGGATTTGATTTGATCTTTATTTTGGTATAAAGTATAGAATTTTTTTTATTAAGGAATAATAAGTTATGATTTTTACAAGTCTCTGTTATGATTTTAGCATGATTATTAGAGGTCAGAAGTTGTGATTGAACAATTGACTTCCTTAGAGGTCAAATTGATTTTTATGTCCTTCATGAAAGTTGTAGAGGACTTTCCAAGCTTTGCATCAATATAAAATATGACATGATTGGATTTTGGAGTTGAAAGATATGAATTTTCAAAGTTGGCATTTGTTTAGAGTGATATTAAATTGGGGCAGTACCTTTGACTGAATTTTTGACCCCTTTAGAGACAAAATTGATTTTTCAGTTCTACATGAAAATTATAGAGTTTCCTTCAAGCTTTCCATAGAGACCAAATTTGTCAAATTTGAAATTCGAAATCAAGAGCTACAATTTTTGGAAAAAAAAGGATATATATATATATATATTGAAAAAAAAAATCAGAAGCTCTCTCGCTAGGGTGATACGTCGCCCTAGTGAGGAGAGTTAAGTTTTATTTTTATTTTTATTTTTTATTTTTTTAATTATTTAATTATTATTTTCGGATTATTTAATTATTATTTCCAAATTTTAAGAAATATGACCCATCTTCAATCTTTCGCTCATATCTTTTCCGATTGACTCGGTTTTCGAAGCGTTGGATTTCTAAGACATTGAATTTCATTTTTATGGAAAATTTGTGAATTTTTTAGATTAAATTGAGGATGATTAAATTAATCAAAGTTAGTCGGAAAATTTTCCGAATATAGTTCAGTATTTTGAGAAATTCGGGAGCTGTGGTGATCCGATTGAAGTGATTTTTGAGGCGAAATAAAATTAAGACGTGGGGCTACAAATCATATGAAGAAATCAAATGTTAATTTTGCCCCTAAGATTTTTAAATTATGAAATGAAATTCGGATTAGTGTGCAGTTTTTGGGTTAGGAACATCTGAAAGTATTTTAGGCATAACTTTTGATCTGGGAATCGAAATGAGACTATTCTTGTTTTGAATTAAACGAGAGACATAAGGCTACAATTGTTATGAAGACATTGAATGTCAATTTTGGGATTAAGAATGTAAATTTCTGGATGGAATTAACGTGCTGGAAAATGTGTTAGAATATGAACATATCCGAAATGTTTTGAGCATAACTTTCGATGTAGTACTCCGAATTGGATGATTCTTGTGGCAATATGAAATTAAGAAATAGAGGAACATTTCTATAGAAGGAAGTTTTGACAAATTCCTTCAACTTGATAGAGCGAATCAAACCCAAGTGAGAATAACTTAAAGGAAAGTATAGGGCATTTGGGTAGTTCACTTAAAGAGAGGGACAAAGGGTCATTTTACCCTTACTTACTGACTTGTCAATAATACAAAAGAGGTGGCTGTCATTTGAAGAGGAAGAAGCACGATAATTCTAGAAGAAAGGAAAGAAAATAAGAAGAGAATGGAGAGAAGAAGCTTTCGGATGGAGAAAGAAGAGAGAGGAGGAAACTAGCTTAGGATTTTCGAATTTTTAGGAGTTTTCAAGGAGATTTTAAGTTGTTTCTAAAGGGAGAAGATAGAAAAGAAGAAAAGCTTCCCATGGGCTTTGCATAAATCCGAAAATGGAGAGGAAAAAGGTAAGAGAGAAGTTTTGCGATTTTGAATCTTTTGATAAGTTCTTGGTTTAAATAGGTTAAGGACGCTATGGGGTTGAGTTTCCTATGTTTAATTTAAGTGATTATGCTAAGAAGAAGTTTAATTTTGGATGATTGATTACTTAGGGATTATGCCCAAATTTCATAATTTGGGGTTTTTGGAAATTATTAGTGTAGAATCATGGAAAATATTATGGTTTGGTGAAATATGAAATCAATTTTGAAGAAATTGTGATTTATGATATTGAATTTAGATAAATTAGTTTAGGCTAATTTTGAGATTTGGGGATTTTTGAAATTGGTGATTTAAATATCTTGAAATTAGTATGAATTGATGAATTATGACATTAATTTTGAAAATTAAGTTAGTAATAAGATTGAATTTGAGTGAATTGGTTTAGGTAAAATTTTCAATTTGGGAATTTTAGAAATTCTGGTTTTAGAAAACTTGGAAAAGTGATGAATTTGGGTTTCCTATAGTTAATTTTGAAGATTATGATTTTTTATGATGTTGAATTTGGATATGTATGGCTTAGGTTATTTTAAATTGGAAGGAAGAAAGAATAAGTGGTCAATTTGGAGCATGGAACAAGTTTTTGGCAATAATTCGAGGTTGGTAGCATATTTATATTTTGATTTGTAAGCTATACATGCAATTTTGAAATATTAAAGAAAGCAATGGTTTTTATGAATGTTTGAAAACAATGTTGATTAATGTTTGAAAATATGATTTCCAAATGATTTCTGAGGAATTAGTACAAGTTTAAATTCATTGTTTTCAAATGATTTAATGAATTCGGTAGAAATTTCTGAAAAATTCATTTGTTGTGTATGCATTGATAAATTATGCAAACTTGTTGAATTGATTGAATGGATTATAGTGATTGAATTGTATGCATTATGTGAATGTTTTAAGATGAAGTTTCAAAATGTGCTTTCGGGCAGTTTGATTAGTATGTTTGAAAAGTAAGATTTTTTAAAAGTGCCTTCGGGCAATCCGACCTTTCTTTTTCGCTTATGTGTTCTGTGGGTTTGTTCAGGTCCTTGTGAGTCAGTGCACTGTTTCTATTTGTTTCTAGTCTTCTCCCAGCTGCCCGCAACTGGCTTTGGAGTACCGATTTCGGACTCCCCTCCGTTCTGTTTGCCTGATGAATTATCTATGCGGAATGTGCGAAGACGCTCTGTTAGGACCAACCCAAACCGTTTGATGTGTCTTATGTGTTTGATTTACGATTTTATGTATGTTGTGATTTGATGTGATTGCATTCATGTTTATGAAAATTTTGAGAATTTTGATAAATGAGAAAAAGAGTTTTCAACCCTGAAATTATATAAATTTATTATGAAAAGTTTGAAAAATTGAAAGGTATGAGGAAACTATTTGAAAAGTTACAAAGTTTGAAAAATTAGTCCTTTTGGCAAAACGCTTATGAATAAAGATTTCTGCTTATTTGTCGAGCTTCTGAGCTCACCCCCCTTTCATCCCCAATCTCCAGGTATTCGAGCAGGAGATCGGATGAAAGAGCGTCAAGTTCAATTTTGCGTCATCTATATTTGTGTGTGAATGGAAATTTGGATATTAGTATTGTTCATTATGATGTATTTCGAGCATGTATTTCAAAAGGTATGAAGATTATGAATTAAAGTATGAGAGTGTGAAATTGTATATGAAATTGTGTATGAATTTGGAAATGAGATTGAGTTATGAGACTAGTAGATTGAATTACAGTTATGAAAGTGTTTTAGAATTAGGTTTGCGTTTGTGTGTGCTGAGATTCCGGACGGAGGGTCCGATGGATTTTGATGTTTGTATATTTGATTGGGAATTTTAGAAGTGTATTTTGAACCTTTGCAGGTTTTTGGTTAGGTCAAAGGCAGTCGTTATGCTGCCGAAATTTCGTTAGATAAATCGAAAATAAATAAAAATAAGATTTAGATGTATGAAAGATGGATTTATGAGATTGGTATTAATGTTAAGAAGTTTGTTATGATTTGAGTGAGATTATGAAATTAATAAATTTCCAAGAAAAAGGAAATTGTATGATTTGCATGAGTTTGAGTAAAAATGGTTATAAGAAAAAGAAAGAAAGAAAGAGAGAAAAAATTTATACCGGATTTCGGATATGTCTTAGTCTATGTTTCCAACGCGATCGTTGTTGTCTATGTATTGTATTCATGGATGTCGGACATTTGTTATGCTATTCGATTTGGCTTCATTTGTATACTTTGATTGTAAGTTTGAATTCGATCCGTCTCTGTTGCGCCTTTGATTATAACCATCCCGATTTGTTTCTTTCGACTCTTTATTCGAATTGCATTCGCTTTGTTTCCGCTTTTGCTTTGTTTATCGTTATCAAATTCAATGTATCCAATTTGAATTCGCCTCGGTCTTCGTATCCATTCCTATTTTTCGGTTGGGATCCGGTTTCTGGATCGGCTCTCAATATTTATGGTATCAGAGCTCAGTATTAGGATCTTAACTATGCATATAAGATTGATAAGAGTGTATGAGGATAAGGTTGAATTAGTGAGGATATGCTAAGTGATCATTTGATTTTGATGAAAGAAGTATGATTGTCTTTAGGAATGTGAAATTGATGTGCATGACTATTTGACGAATTCAAGTGATTGATTCGATTTGGGTGTTAAGAATATGATTGATTTTTGGAATGTGTTGAGGAACTTAAGATTAGAATTTCTTGATAAATTGTGATGAATTGATATAGATGAAAGAATGATGACATAATGAGAAAGATTAAATGATGATTGAACCATATTAGGGTTTCTTAAGAAGTGGACCATTGATTTGTGTCCATTAGTGTAGAAACAATGAGTTATGAATATAGTGATTTGATATGATATGAGTGGTATGTGATTTAAGGAAGTGAAAATTGTGAAGAGATTGAGAATATGTATGATAAGTAAATTAGATAAAAAAGTGATTGATTATGAGTTTTGGAAAGAAATTAGTAAGAAAGTGCTTGATGATATTTGTTTATAAAGAAATTTATGCAAGGATGAGTTACTTGGTGTTTACTCAAGTATGAATTTCGAGGAAGAAATTCTTTTAAGAGGGGGAGAAATGTTGGACCCCAATTTTTAAGTAAAAATAAGAAATATGCAAAAGTGAATAAGTTGATTGAAATAAAGTTAAATGGCAAGAATTAAAAAGAAAAAGTGTGAAAATATGAAAAGTTTGACTTTTTGGCCATTAATAGTTAACTTTTGATTTAGGCATAATTTGAGAAAATGATCTACATGAAACTTGTAGATTATGTTAAGAGCTTTCTGTTGCCATAAAGTTTGCAATTTTTCGATATCGGGAGTGGAAGTTATGAACAGTCAAAGTTTATGTGTGATAGTGTTGACTTTTCACTTATATTATGGATGAAGCTTTGACTAGAAAATTTACCTAGTTAGAGGTTAATTTAGCCTTGGAGTTATTAATGAAAGTTGAAGGATTTGATTTGATCTTTATTTTTGTATAAAGTATAGAATTTTTTTTTATTAAGGAATAATAAGTTATGATTTTTACAAGTCTCTGTTATGATTTTAGCATGATTATTAGAGGTCAGAAGTTGTGATTGAACAATTGACTTCCTTAGAGGTCAAATTGATTTTTATGTCCTTCATGAAAGTTGTAGAGGACTTTCCAAGCTTTGCATCAATATAAAATATGACAAGATTGGATTTTGGAGTTGAAAGATATGAATTTTCAAAATTGGCATTTGTTTAGAGTGATATTAAATTGGGGCAGTACCTTTGACTGAATTTTTGACCCCTTTAGAGACAAAATTGATTTTTCAATTCTACATGAAAATTATAGAGATTCCTTCAAGCTTTCCATAGAGACCAAATTTGTCAAATTTGAAATTCGAAATCAAGAGCTACAATTTTTGGAAAAAAAGGATATATATATATATATATATATTGAAAAAAAAAAGATCAGAAGCTCTCTCGCTAGGGCGATACGTCGCCCTAGTGAGGAGAGTTAAGTTTTATTTTTATTTTTATTTTTTTATTTTTTTAATTATTTAATTATTATTTTCGGATTATTTAATTATTATTTCCAAATTTTAAGAAATATGACCCATCTTCAATCTTTCGCTCATATCTTTTCCGATTGACTCGGTTTTCGAAGCGTTGGATTTCTAAGACATTGAATTTCATTTTTATAGAAAATTTGTGAATTTTTTAGATTAAATTGAGGATGATTAAATTAATCAAAGTTAGTCTAGAAATTTTCCGAATATAGTTCAGTACTTTGAGAAATTCGGGAGCTGTGGTGATCCGATTGAAGTGATTTTTGAGGTGAAATAAAATTAAGACGTGGGGCTACAAATCATATGAAGAAATCAAATGTTAATTTTGCCCCTAAGATTTTTAAATTATGAAATGAAATTCGGATTAGTGTGCAGTTTTTGGGTTAGGAACATCTGAAAGTATTTTAGGCATAACTTTTGATCTGGGAATCGAAATGAGGCGATTCTTATTTTGAATTAAACGAGAGACATAAGGCTACAATTGTTATGAAGACATTGAATGTCAATTTTGGGATTAAGAATGTAAATTTCTGGATGGAATTAACGTGCTGGAAAATGTGTTAGAATATGAACATATCCGAAATGTTTTGAGCATAACTTTCGATGTAGTACTCCGAATTGGATGATTCTTGTGGCAATATGAAATTAAGAAATAGAGGAACATTTCTATAGAAGGAAGTTTTGACAAATTCCTTCAACTTGATAGTGCGAATCAAACCCGCAAGTGAGAATAACTTAAAGGAAAGTATAGGGGCATTTTGGGTAGTTCACTTAAAGAGAGGGACAAAAGGGTCATTTTACCCTTACTTACTGACTTGTCAATAATACAAAAGAGGTGGCTGTCATTTGAAGAGGAAGAAGCACGATAATTCTAGAAGAAAGGAAAGAAAATAAGAAGAGAATGGAGAGAAGAAGCTTTGGATGGAGAAAGAAGAGAGGAGGAAACTAGCTTAGGATTTTCGAATTTTTAGGAGTTTTCAAGGAGATTTTAAGTTGTTTCTAAAGGGAGAAGATAGAAAAGAAGAAAAGCTTCCCATGGGCTTTGCATAAATCCGAAAATGGAGAGGAAAAAGGTAAGAGAGAAGTTTTGCGATTTTGAATCTTTTGATAAGTTCTTGGTTTAAATAGGTTAAGGATGCTATGGGGTTGAGTTTCCTATGTTTAATTTAAGTGATTATGCTAAGAAGAAGTTGAATTTTGGATGATTGATTACTTAGGGATTATGCCCATATTTCATAATTTGGGGTTTTTGGAAATTATTAGTGTAGAATCATGGAAAATATTATGGTTTGGTGAAATATGAAATCAATTTTGAAGAAATTGTGATTTATGATATTGATTTTAGATAAATTGGTTTAGGCCAATTTTGAGATTTGGGGATTTTTGAAATTGGTGATTTAAATATGACATCAATTTTGAAATTAAGTTATTAATAAGATTGAATTTGAGTGAATTGGTTTAGGTAAAATTTTGAATTTGGGGATTTTAGAAATTTTGGTTTTAGAAAGCTTGGAAAAGTGATGAATTTGGGTTTCCTATAGTTAATTTTGAAGATTATGATTTTTTATGATGTTGAATTTGGATATGTATGGCTTAGGTTATTTTAAATTGAAAGGAAGAAAGAAGAAGTGGTCAATTTGGAGCATGGAACAAGTTTTTGGCAATAATTCGAGGTGGGTAGCATATTTATATTTTGATTTGTAAGCTATACATGCAATTTTGAAATATTAAAGAAAGCAATGGTTTTTGTGAATGTTTGAAAACAATGTTGATTAATGTTTGAAAATATGATTTCCGAATGATTTCTGAGGAATTAGTACAAGTTTAAATTCAATGTTTTCAAATGATTTAATGAATTCGGTAGAAATTTCTGAAAAATTCATTTGTTGTGTATGCATTGATAAATAATGCAAACTTGTTGAATTGATTGAATGGATTATAGTGATTGAATTGTATGCATTATGTGAATGTGCGAAGATGAAGTTTCAAAATATGCCTTCGGGCAGTTTGATTAGTATGTTTGAAAAGTAAGATTTTTTAAAAGTGCCTTCGGGCAATCCGACTTTTCGTTTTCTCTTATGTGTTATGTGGGTTTGGTCAGGTCCTTGTGAGTCAGTGCACTGTCTCTATTTGTTTATAGCCTTCTCCCGGCTGCCCACAACTGGCTTAGGAGTATCGATTTCGGACTCCCCTCCGTTCACGACTGCACAGAACCGCTATGCGGGAATGTGCAGTACGTTCTGTTAGGACCTACCCAAACCGTTTGATGTGTCTTATGTGTTTGATTTATGATTTTATGTATGTTGTGATTTGATGTGATTGCATTCATGTTTATGAAAATTTTGAGAATTTTGATAAATTAGAAAAAGAGTTTTCAACCCTGAAATTATATAAATTTATTATGAAAAGTTTGAAAAATTGAAAGGTATGAGGAAACTATTTGAAAAGTTACAAAGTTTGAAAAATTAGTCCTTTTGGCAAAACGCTTATGAAAAATGATTTCTGCTTATTTGTCAATTTATAAATGTGTTATCCACGAGCTTCCGAGCTCACCTCCCTTTCATCCCCAATCTCCAGGTATTCGAGCAGGAGATCGGATGAAAGAGCGTCAAGTTTAATTTTGCGTCATCTATATTTGTGTGTGAATGGAGATTTGGATATTAATATTGTTCATTATGATGTATTTCGAGCATGTATTTCAGAAGGTATGAAGATTATGAATTAAAGTATGAGAGTGTGAAATTGTATATGAAATTGTGTATGAATTTGGAAATGAGATTGAGTTATAAGACTAGTAGATTGAATTACAGTTATGAAAGTGTTTTAGAATTAGGTTTGCGTTTGTGTGTGCTGAGATTCCGGACGGAGGGTCCGGTGAATTTTGATGTTTGTATATTTGATTGGGAATTTTAGATGTGTATTTTGAACATTTGCAAGTTTTAGGTTAGGTCAAAGGCAGTCGTTATGCTGCCGAAATTTCATTAGATAAATCGAAAATGAATAAAAATAAGATTTAGATGTATGGAAGATGGATTTATGAGATTGGTATTAATGTTAAGAAGTTTGTTATGATTTGAGTGAGATTATGAAATTAATAAATTTCCAAGAAAAAGGAAATTGTATGATTTGCATGAGTTTGAGTAAAAATAGTTATAAGAAAAAGAAAGAAAGAAAAAAAATTATACCAGATTTCGGATATGTCTTAGTCTAGGTTTCCAACGCGATCGTTGTTGTCATTGTATTGTATTCATGGATGTCGGACATTTGTTATGTTATTCGATTTAACTTCATTTGTATACTTTGATTGTAAGTTTGAATTCGATCTGTCTCTGTTGCGCCTTTGATTATAACCGTCCCGATTTGTTTCTTTCGACTCTTTATTCGATTTGCATTTGCTTTGCTTCTGCTTTGTTTCCGCTTTCGCTTTGTTTTTCGTTATCGAATTCAATGTATCCAATTTGAATTCGCCTCGGTCTTCGTATCCGTTCCTATTTTCCGGTTTGGATCCGGTTTCCGGATCGGGTCTCAACAGATGGTCCATCTAATGTACATCTTTCATCTTTAATCTAATGAATGCAAATAGGTTACAAGCCAACATTAAAAGACAACCATTAAACCATTTAATGGTAAGTTCATAACTCCATTTAATGATGATTAACCATAATAAAGACCATCTTTATTTAGCATTTTAATGTCAAATGTGTGGTTACATATTTAACCTAGGAATAATCAAAATTGCTATCTTCTTCTTAAAAAAATTGTTTTAATATAATTAATCTAATTAATTACATTAAACCAAAAACCAAGCCCATTACTAAATGTACATTTGGGCTTCTTTAATTAAACCAAGCCTAAGATTCAATTATAGGCTTCTAATTAACCTCCAAATATATTTCTTACTTAGCTTGATAACCTTCCTTAAAGCCAAGTGGAGAATCTTATTGGACTTTGATAATTAAGTCTAATAAGCCCGTAATTAATTGATCTCATTGGAATTAATTCTAGCTTATTAACTAAATGTCATTCCACTAAAGACAATTAGTTGAACTCTTGAATTATTAAATATTATGAGAATATGTCCAATTGCAAACCCTATTTAGAACCTTATTATAGCCATCCACACAACAAAGGGTAAAATTACCGTTTTGCCCTTATGTTGGTTTTTCCTTCTAGATCTCTCATTTTACTTTATATGGTGATTAACACATAAGATCTCATCTCAGTGTTAAGACTTGATGGTTAGCTAGTCCATCAAACCATCGCGCCATTTAATCACCAAATCTCCTTAAAACATCTAGAAGAGATGATAACACTATAAACTCTTTATTTGAGTGAATGTTCCCTGATACATGTTTCAATTAATAATTTCAACATGCAGACACTGGATTAATACTCTGTAAAAATCTATTCCGATCATATCAAGAATTATAATGAAACATATATGAGTTCACCACTCATCAAGATTATGGTTCATAATAAGTGAATGCTTAAGTTGTATGTTTTAAGATTAAAGTAACGACCCACTTTATTCTTGAAAACATACTTGATTCCAGATTCATTTAATAGTGCCATTATCGATAGTCAACTACTATCATGATATGAAATTCATCATTCCCTTAAAGTAAACTCCTTTACTTATATGGAGATAAATCGCAACATTACAGTCTAAACCATAATCAAGCGATTAACTTGATTATTCAACTATGAATCAATTAATTTAGATTGTAATAATATACATGTTTCCCATACATCTCTATGTATATGTATATTACTTACAAAAGAATCTTGGTACCTTATGACCAGATATATAATGCTCATACAGATAAAACCAAACTCTTTTATTTTATTAATAATAAATATTTTCATTACAAAACTGTAACTGAAGAAGATAAAGTTACATGTAAATACACTTGCTTTCCAGGGCACTATATTTACATAACTCCAATAATCTCCCATTTGCCCTAAAGCAAGATTGACATATCCCTCATTCCCATCCCTTCTAGGTGACCCTCAAAGCTCTTTTTCGTCAATGTCTTTGTGAACGGATCAGCAAGGTTTTGCTCGGTGCGAATCTTTACCACATCCACTTCTCCACGTTATATTATCTCCCTTATAAGATGATACTAATGGGTTTGGTAGCTTTGTGGTTCCGAGGTTCTTTAGAATTAGCCACTGCCCCACTATTATCACAATAAAGTGTAATGACCTTTTCCGCCTTTGGAACTACCTCCAAATCATTTAGGAAATTTCGGAGCCAGACTGCTTCCTTTGCTGCTTCACAAGTAGCAACATACTCATCCTCCATAGTCGAATTAGCAATACAAGATTGCTTGACACTCCTCCAAACTATGGCTCTACCTCCTAAAGTAAATATAGAACCAGAAGTTGATTTCCTTGAATCAACAACTGATTGGAAATCAGAATCCGTATATCCTATCGGAATAAGATTACTTCCAGAGTAAACAAACATTAAGTTCTTCGTCCTACGAAGATACTTAAGTATACACTTAACCGCAGTCCAATGTTCCATTCTTGGATTGGACTGAAATCTGCTTACCAGTCCCACTGCGTAACAGATATCTGGTCTAGTGCACAGCATTGCATACATCAAACTATCAACTACCGAAGCATATGGAATATTACGCATGCATTCAATCTGCTCTTGGGTTTTAGGTGCTTGCTCCTTTGAAAGTTTGATTCCATGTCTAGTAGGAGTAAAACCCCTCTTGGAATCTTGCATGGCGAACTTATTGAGCACATTATCAATGTAGGTTAGTTGAGACAAAGCTATCTGCTTGTTCTTTCGATCCCTTATAAGTTTGATCCCTAGAACATAGGTAGCCTCTCCCAAATCCTTCATTAAAAGCATTCATTCACCATCCTTAACCGCAGATAACATTCCCACATCATTCCCAATGAGCAGAATGTCATCAACATACAGGATTAGGAAAGTAACCTTACCTTCTTGTATTCTTTTATAAACACAAGGCTCATCTAGGTTTTGTATGAACCTATAGGTTTTGATAGCCTTATCAAACCTAATGTTCTAAGACCTAGATGCTTACTTAAGTCCATAAATGGACCTTTGCAACTTGCAAACCTTATGCTCACTACCTGGCTTAATGAATCCTTCTGGTTGGGCCATATAAATGGTCTCCTCAAGATCCCCATTAAGAAATGCGGTTTTGACATCCATTTCCCATATTTCATAATCGAAATAGGCTGCTATGGCCAAAAGAATCCTGATGGACTTAAGCATGGCAACCGGAGAAAAAGTCTCCTCATAGTATATACCCTCCTTTTGAGTATAGCCTTTAGCTACCAATCTAGCTTTAAAGGTCTCTACCTTTCCATCCGATCCCCTTTTCCTTTTGTAGATCCATTTACACCCTATGGCTTTTAGACCTGGTGGTAAATCAACAAGGACCCAGACTTCATTAGTATACATAGAATCTATTTCCGATTCCAGCGCCTTGAGCCATTTTCCTACATCAACATCATTAATAGCCTATGTATACGTAATGGGATCTATTTCTTCTTAGTCCGAGATGGCAATTAAGCCTTCTCCTAAACTCAGATACCTATCTGGCTGTCTCACAACCCTCCCACTACGTCTAGGCACACCTTGATGTTCAGGTTGCACTTCTGATTCAACTCTTGAATCCATTTCGACATCTTGTTCTGTCATATCCAAAACAACTCTTGGTTTGGATGAAATAGTTAACTCCTTTAGTACTACCTCAGTTCTTCCTTTGTGATTTTTCACAAACTCTTCCTCTGAGAAGGTTGCATTTGTCGACACAAATATCTTCTTATCATGAGGACTGTAAAAATAGTACCCTCGAGTTCCCGTATGATATCCTACAAACAAACATACTTCTGACCTTGGTTCCATCTTTGTGGATTCAGGCTTTAGAATATGGGCTGGGCAACCCCAAGTCCTCAAATGCCTCAATGAAGGCACTCGGTCAATCCATAACTCCCTAGGTGTTTTAGGCACCGATTTGGACGGAGAAAAGTTAAGAAGATATGTTGCCGTTTGTATGACATATCCCCAGAACGATTCTGGAAGGCTAGCGTAGGACATCATTGATCTTACCATTTCCAATAGAGTTCTATTTCTCCTTTCTGCTACACCATGCTGTTGAGGTGTACGAGGAGCTGATAAATTGGAAACAATTCCATTGTCAATTAAATATTGCTGGAACTCTCCAGATAAATACTCACCACCTCGATCTGATCGAAGTTGTTTTAATGGCTTGCCAAGTTGCTTTTCAGCTTCAGCTTTGAATTCTTTGAAATTTTCAAAAGATTCACTCTTTTTATGCATCAAATACAAATAGCCATGTCTTGAGTAATCATCTATAAAAATTATGAAATATTCATAACCTCCTCTAGCTTGTACATTCATAGGCCCACACACATCAGTATGTACCAGGTCCAATGTGGATTCAGATTTGTTTCCTTTAGAAGGAAATGAGGCTTTGGTCATTTTTTCTTCAATACAAGATTCACAGGTGGGTAATGGATCATTATCCAAGCCCATAAGGATCCCATCCTTTACTAGCCTGTCAAGTCTTGTCTGATTGATATGAACCATTCTTAAGTTCCACAAATACTTTGAATGAATGCTAGAGATTTTGGATTGTCTTGGTTTTATCAATTCTGTGGTGTTTAGTGAGCCTTTCATAGGTACTATAAAAAACAATCCATGTTTGGTTATCGCATCACAAATAAAATCCTTATTCTCATATATTGAAACAACCTTTTCAAAATATAAGGAATAACCATATTTTATTAGACAAAAAACAGAAATCATGTTCCTTGCAATCATTGGCATGTAATAAACATCCTCCAAATATAACCTATGACCACTATGAAAGTCCAAGATAACTTCTCCCACTGATTCTGCTGAAACATAAGAACCATCTGCTATCTTAACTTGAAACTGGCCTTTAGGTAGTCTTTTCCTTTGCTGGAACCCCTGCAAAGAATTACAAACATGGTTAGTGGCTCCTGAATCTAATATCCAAGAATTAGATAAATCTGCCACATTTCTAGTTCCTAACAAACTTAGGAAGCCCATACCTTGTTTGCTTTTGAGGGACTCTAGGTAGACTGGACAGTTTCTTTTCCAGTGGCCCATCTCATCACAGTGGAAACACTTTCCTTTGATGTTCTCTTTGGCCTTCTTTTTCATGGATTTGGCCTTGACCCCTGTTTGGGCCTTCTTTTTCATTGGACCCTTCTTCTTTTCCTTGCCCTTACCCTTGGGCTTAGAAGAAGAAGCTACATTAGCTTCTGGCCCATGAGCCTTAATATTCAATATCTCCTCCGTGCTCTGGAGGGTATTCATCAACTCACTCAAGGTGTAATCCTTGCTGTTAAGCTCATAGTCCAACTTAAACTGCTAAAAATAAGAGTTTAAGCTATTGATGATCATAATCATCTGCGTGTCCGCATCCATATCCGCCCCAAGCATCTCAGCCTCAGTGACCAAAGAGATTATCTTCATCATGTAATCCCGCACAGGTTCACCAGGTTTCTGTATGAGATTATGAAAGGTTTGGATAGCTTTCACTCTTGCAGACCTAGTCCTCACACCAAACATCTCATGTAGGTGATGAACTATTGCACTAGCAGTTTTCATACAAGCAATTTGCTTTTGCAACATGCCGCTGACAGAAGCCAGAATATAACACTTAGTAGTCTTGTCAGCATTCTGCCAATGCTCATGTTGTTGGACTTGCTTAGGACTTGAATCTCCACTTGGAGGTGTAGGCTCATTTTCAGTTAACACCCATGAAATACGTTCATATTGAAGAACAATGTCAAGGTTACGTCTCCATTCATTAAAATTGTCTCCGTTTTCCAATTTGTTATTAGTCAAGAGCAGGGTGAGTGGATTCGTTTTGTGGTTGATTATGTATGAAAATATAAATTAAAACATGAGCATACTAGTCAACAATTTATGGAACTTTGTATAAAATCATAATGCATGTATGCATGATGATAGATTTAACAAAACTTAAAAAATTAAAACATTATACTGACGGTTATTTTCTTATCTATAATGAGACTAAGTGATGGTGGGCCATCTTATCCATTAAAAGAAAAACTGGGACCCTCCCACTCAAAAACTACCAAGCATCTCATGCCCAATTTTTTAAGAAGCATCTTAATTTGGTCCATACTTTTACCAACAGAGCTACGGTGGGCAGTTTATTGATAAAAAATGTTGAGCGTTTAACCATTTGATTCATTTACTAAAGATACTTACAAACCATGCCTCGGTGGGAGGTCACATTTGCTATCATTAAGTGGACTTATCCTTAAGGAGACCCAAACTATGCAAGATCTAGGATCCATGCCCTCCGATGGGGAGTAACACTTCACCACATGCAAACGGGCCATCATTTGGAGACCGTGGACTCTCACAGGAGCATCCTCTCCCACTCAATCTTTTTGGGCTTTAAGTTTTAAATACCATCTTGTCTAGATGCAATTTATTATCCATCCTATATTGTTTCATTATATATCTCATACATAATGAATGCATGGCAAAGCCTAGGGTTGGTAATTTTCTAAATGACATGCAATCACATAATATCACATATTATAAGCATTCATTTCTCCATTCATCACATGAACTAATAAAGCCACTTTTGATTGTCCATCCTAGAAATATTAAATAATTACAAGCCTTTTAGGCCCAAAGTATTCTTCTTAGACTTGGATCTTCCGCTTCGAACTCTTCACAAACATGATCCGACCCATTCGGTAAACAAAATGTAATGGCATATATGAAAATCAAATTTTGTCACTTTGAAAAATAAAATTCCAGCACCAGATTTTTAGAAAACCAAATCTTTGTTTTGACAAAAAATTTCAGCACTAGTTTTCATTAAAACCGAAGCTCATTTCATTAAAATAAAAAAACCAGCACTTAGTATTTTAGTAAAACCGAAATTTGATTCTTTGAAAAAAAAATCCAGAACTTGTTTTTACAATAAAAATCGAAAAGTGATATATTGAAACAAAATTCCAGCAACTATGTTTTCACAAAACTTATGCCAATACACAAAAGGATACACCGAAAATTTTACCTTTCCATTTCATCAATCCATGGCTGCTCCATCTTCATCATTACATCAATTTCTACATTACAAAATCAAAGAAAAAAGAAAAAAGAAACCAAGGAGGAAACATGGTGATGATAGACCACCCTCCTTGTTACAACCAATGAAGAAATCTTACAAGGTAAATTTAACTTCTATGGACAACCAAAAGAGCAAACATACACCATGTATATTTCTATCACATAAAAATATACAGCATACACAAAAAGATTGCCAACCCATGCATCCAATATATAGGAACCGAAATCATGCATTAGAAACTGGCTCTGATACCAATTGTTGGATCGGAAAAAGAAAACATGCTTTGTTTGGAAAAACGGTAGATTTCAAAACTTTTAAGAAATCATTACTTGCAGCGAAAGCAACAAATCCAAATCAACATGCCAATCCATACATGATATGGTATAAGGATAATAAAATATAAACAAGATCAGGAGTATTACCGACTCCTTCACTACAGCTTTAAATCCTCGCTGCGCTATCCTCTCGTTCTCCGTGTATCCAAATCCTTTGCCTTTGACTCTTTTACTTTAGCAATCTACTTTCTCCTTGTTTTAGTATCCTCAACCAATTAGATTTACCACCTGTTTTTCAAGGACAATTAGGTTAACAAAATCCTTTGGTGGGAAAGGAGAAGAAATGTTTGGAGGAGATTTTCTTAGAAGAAGAAGAAGCAAAATTGAAACTCTTTCAATTGGTATTTTTCGATTCTCTCTTTCATGAAAGGAGAGAAGGTGTAAAGAACATGCAAGAAATCTTTCTTGCCTACCAATTTCATATATGCATGGATGGAAGGAGAGAGAGGCATCAAATGCATCACTTCTTTCATTAATCACTCATAAAATAGCCAATAAATGAGATTATCTTCATTTATCTTTATGATGGCTATTTGAAAAGACCATAACCTAAAATTCAATACCCAATTTCGATTTTGCCAAGAAGAAAGAAGGAAGATGGTCCATCTAATGTACATCTTTCATCTTTAATCTAATGAATGCAAATAGGTTACAAGCCAACATTAAAAGACAACTATTAAACCATTTAATGATAAGTTCATAACTCCATTTAATGATGATTAACCATAATAAAGACCATCTTTATTTAACAATTTAATGTCAAATGTGTGGTTACACATTTAACCTAGGAATAACCGAAATTGCTATCTTCTTCTTAAAAAATTTTTTTTAATATAATTAATCTAATTAATTACATTAAACCAAAAACCAAGCCCATTACTAAATGTACATTTGGGCTTCTTTAATTAGACCAAGCCTAAGATTCAATTATAGGCTTCTAATTAACCTCCAAATATATTTCTTACTTAGCTTGATAACCTTCCTTAAAGCCAAGTGGGGAATCTTATTGGACTTTGATAATTCAAGCTCCAATAAGCCCAGAATTAATTCAATCTCATTGGAATTAATTCTAGCTTATTAACTAAATGTCATTCCACTAAAAACAATTAGTTAAACTCTTGAATTATTAAATATTATGAGAATATGTTCAATTGCAAACCCTATTTAGAACCTTATTATAGCCATCCGCACAACAAAGGGTAAAATTGTCGTTTTGCCCTTATGTTGGTTTTTCCTTCTAGATCTCTCATTTTACTTTATATGGTGATTAACACATAAGATCTCATCTCAGTGTTAAGACTTGATGGGTAGCTAGTCCATCAAACTACTGGCGCCATTTTAATCACCAAATCTCCTTAAAACATCTAGAAGAGATGATAACACTATAAACTCTTTATTTGAGTGAATGTTCCCTGATACATGTTTCAATTAATAATTCCAACATGCAGACACTGGATTAATACTCTGTAAAAATCTATTCCGATCATATCAAGAATTATAATGAAACATATATGAGTTCACCACTCATCAAGATTATGGTTCATAATAAGCGAATGCTTAAGTTGTATGCTTTAATATTAAAGTAACGGCCCACTTTATTCTTGAAAACATACTTGATTCTAGATTTATTTATAGTGTCATTATCGATAGTCAAGTACTATCATGATATGAAACTCATCATTCCCTTGAAGTAAACTCCTTTAATTATATGGAGATAAATCGCAACACTACAATCTAAACCATAATCAAGCGACTAACTTGATTATTCAACTGTGAATCAATTAATTTAGATTCTAATAATATACATGTTTCCCATACATCTCTATGTATATGTATATTACTTACAAAAGAATCTTGGTACCTTATGATCAGATATATAATGCTCATACAGATAAAACCAAACTCTTTTGTTTTATTAATAATAAATATTTTCATTACAAAACTGTAACTGAAGAAGATAAAGTTATATGTAAATACACTTGCTTTCCAGGGAACTATATTTACATAACTCCAACAGTTCTTCAAGGAAAAATAGGTTAAAAAAATCTGTTGGTGGGAAAGTAGAAGAAATGTTTGGAGGAGATTTTCTTAGAAGAAGATGAACCAAAAATGAAACTCTTTCACTTGGTAATTTTAGTTCACCTTTGCATGAAGGAGATAGTGACTAAAAACATGCAAGAAGACTTTCTTACACTATCAAATTCAGTTATGCATGGAATGGAAGAAGAGAGAGGCTTCCAATGCATCACTTCTTTCATTAATAAATCATAAAGCAACCAATAAATGAGACTCTCTTCATTTATCTTTAAAGTGGCTATATAAAAAGACCATAACCTAAAATTGAATTATCAATTTCCGTTTTTGTAAGAAGAAAAAAAGAGGATGGTCTATCCAATGTACATTTTTCTCCTTTAATCTAATGAATGCAAATAGGTTACATGCTAATATTAAAAGATAACCATTAAACCATTTAATGGTAAGTTCATAACTCCATTTATGACGATAAACTATAATAAAGACCATCTTTATTTTAGCATTTTAATGTCAAATATGCAGCTGCACATTTAAACTAAGAAAACCAAAATTGCTACTTCTCTCTTTAAAAAATTTGTTTTAATGTAATTAATTTAATTAATTACATTAAACCAAAATCTAGCCCATTTTTAAATGTACATTTGGGCTTCTAATTAACCATTAATTAGAGCAAGCCCAATATTCAATTATGGGCTTCTAAAAACTTCATTTATATTTCTTACTTAGCTTGATAACCTTCCTTAAAGCCAAGTGGAGAATCTTATTGGACTTTGATAATTCAAGCTCCAATAAGCCTAGAATTAATTTAATCTCATTAGAATTAATTCTAGCTTATTAACTAAATGTCATTCCACTAAAGACAATTAGTTGAACTATTGAATTATTAAATACTATGAGAACACATATTTCATGTCTAATTGCAAACCTTATTTATAACCTTATTATAGTCATCCGCACAAGCTGCACAAGTTTGAGACAGAGTTGAGAGAGCTTGTCACCTATGTCCCTGAATACGTGGCAGACGAAGAGAATCTGTGTGTTCGGTTTGAGACTGGATTGCATTTGACGATTCAGGAGAAGATGATGATTACCCCCTCTACCACATTCAAGGGCATGGTACAGTCGGCCAAGAGAGTCGAGAGGGTAGTGAAAGAGCATGGATGACAGTGGAAGGAAAAGAACCAAAAAAAGGAAGGAAGGAGTTTCCTCCAACGAATAACCCAAAAGGAGTCATGGTAGTTCAACTCTGGGTAGTAGTGGAGGCACTGCATCATCAGTTGTCAATCTATGGTCACCGTGATCAGGAGGTTAGAGCATTGCCTTTACTACCAGCTCTACTTCTTGAGCTCGACCATATCGATCTGAACAGCGTAGAAACTTCAGGAAGGTACATTTAGGCAAGTGTACAGAGTCAAGAAAGTGTTTTCAGTGTGGGGAGAGAGAGCACATGAAGAGAGATTGTCCACAGTTGGCTTAGATTTCAACTCGAGAAGGAGATAGCTCGGTGTAGCTAGTGAGATACAGAGGGGAGACTGCCAAGGTGCTCAGTCTTCTAGATCTATATAAAGGACTGGTATGGGTAGTAGTACACCTCCAGTAGGTCAGCAACACCCTGCTTTGCAAGCTCAAACACGATTTTATGCAATGAAGGAGGAGGACGTTGTAGCCAATCTAGACATGATTATAGGTATTTTCAAGATGAACATATCTTTGTTGTTGTATTGCTATATTGTGGTGCATGTTTTGTATAGTACCGATAAACTCTTAAATAGTATGAATGCTAACTCATAGTGTTATGAGGTGTTATATGTGTTCTTGAAAGAGACACTAACATTTTGATCAACACTGGTGCACAAAGGTCTTTTATCAGTGTGACCTTCGTTGAGGACATTAGTTGTCCCCTGGAGCCGTTAGTTCCCCCTCTCACTGTAGTCACTCCTTTTGAAGAGCAAGTGGCTTGTGATGAAGTATATACGGCCTGTAAGATAAAGATAGGTGATGCTGTATTAGAGGCAGATCTTATTCCCCTCGATCTCTAGGATTTCGAGGTGATATTAGGGATTGACTGGTTAGAGAGGTATCACACCCTGATTATTTTAAGAAAGAGGTGGAGTTTGACTCTTAGGGTGGAGTCTCGATTAAATTTATTGGTGACAGACAGATATTCCTGAGTTGTTTGATATCAGTGATCAAGGCTAAAAGGTTGATTCATCAGGGATGCTAGGTATACCTCGCATATGTGATTGACACTTCTGCATAAAGGATCGAACTGAGAGATGTCCCTATTGTGTGCAAGTTCCCTGATGTCTTTCTGAAGGATTTATCTGGATTGCCACCTGATCGAGAGTTTGATTTTACTATTGACTTCGTCTCAGGGATGACACCAATATCTATACCATCGTATCGCATAACACCAGTAGAATTTAAAGAGTTAAAGATTCAATTACAAGAGTTATTGGATAAGAGCTTCATCAAACTAAGTCATTCACTATGGTGAGCACTAGTATTGTTTGTCAGGAAGAAGGATGGGACCCTCTGCTTATGTGCTGATTATCGACTATTAAACAAGGTTACCATAAAGAATAAATATCTACTCCTTAGGGTCAATGACTTGTTTGATCAGTTAAAAGGAACTACAATATTCTCAAAGATAGATTTGACGTCTAGGTACCATCAGTTAAAGATTGATAAAAATGATGTTCACAAGACTACTTTTCGGACGAAGTATGGACACCATAAATTTTTGTTGATGTTGTTAGGATTGACAAATGCACTTACAAGATTTATGGATTTCATGAACAGGATGTTCCATCCTTATTTAGATCAATTTATCATAGTCTTCATTAATGACCTTCTAATTTATTCAAAGGATGGAGAGGAGCATGCTAGATATCTCTGGATTGTGCTACAAATACTTTGCAAAAGACAGTTGTATATGAAGTTCTCAAAGTTTGAATTTTGGCTGAAGGAGATAGGATTCCTTGGGATCAGGAGAAGGTATTTATGTGGACTCAAAGAAAGTGGAAGCTATACATGAGTGGGAATAGCCCAAGAATGTGACAAAAGTCCGCAACTTTCTAGGTTTAGCTGGTTATTATCGAAGATTTGTTAACAGTTTCTCAGTACTTGTAGCCCCTTTGTCGGGGCTTACCTGGAAGGGGATAAAACTTCAGTGGGATTAAAAATGTGAGGTGAGTTTCCAGGAGTTAAAGAAGCGAGTGACTTCTACACCAGTGCTCACTCTACCTACACAAGGGGTTGGGTATAAGGTGTATAGTGGTGCCAGTTGTCAGGGACTTGGTTGTGTACGTATACAGGCAGGGTAAGTGATCGCATATGCTTCTAGAAAGTTGAAGAAGCACAAGCTAAATTATCATACATATGATTTGGAGCTCGCAGTGGTAGTGTTTGTACTCAAGATTTGGAAATACTATCTTTATGGGGAGACTTGTTGTATATACAGACCATAAGAGTTTAAAGTACCTAATGACGTTCAAGGAGCTAAATCTTAGACAAAGGAGATGGTTGCTTTCTCCCCCCCAAACCTATGGTCAGTCAAAGAGGACCATTCAAACACTGGAGGACATATTGAGAGCATATGTGATGGAATTCTAAGGGAATTAGAACTGACACTTGCCTTTGATAGAGTTTGCTTATAATAATAGATAGTAGATAAGTATTGGTATGCCACCATATGAAACTTTATGGGAGAAAGTGTAGGACATCTCTATGTTGGGGTGAGGTTGGTATAACCAAAGTCGAAGGAGCCGAATTGATATAAGTTACCACTCAGAAAGTAAAAGTCATTCGAGAGAAGATGAAAGTCGCCCAGGATCGTCAAAAGAGTTATGCGGAAAAGAGATGAAGACGATTAGAGTTTGCAGTCGGTGATATAGTTTTCTTTTGAATATCACCATAGAAAGGTATTATCCAATTTCAGAGCTGAGGGAAGCTGAACCCTCAATATATCAGACCTTTTTATATCTTGGAGCATGTCGAGATTGTGGCATATTGGCTGGAATTGCCACTGAACTTGGATAGGGTCCATAATATGTTCCATGTCTCGATGTTTAAAAAGTACATAATGGATCCATCTTACATTTTAGAAACACCTCTAATAGAGCTGAGAGAAGACCTGAGTTTTGAATTGAATCCAGTCCAGATTTTGGATAGGCAGATAAAGAGGTTATGCAACAAGGAGGTTCCTGCGGTCAAAGTTCTTTGAAAAAACACAGGGTCAAGGAGATGACATGGGAGCCTGAGGATACTATGAGACATCAGTACTCCCACTTATTTGTATCCTCGATTTAAGAGTTTCGAGGATGAAACTCTTTTAAGGGGGAGGACTTGTAACGTCGAAGTCTCTGAGCCCTTTTGTATTGGTCCGTACTAGGAGATGCTACTGTATATTGATATATACATGGTTGCATATGAACTCAAAGATGCATTTAAATCCCTTTGAGTATATAGGTCAGTGATTTATAATGTTATATGCTCTTACATAAACTTAGAGATCATCGGTATGCGAAATCTTGGAGATTTCTGACATATAAGCTTCTAAGTGTGTAAAATCGAGCCCATTGGATGGAAATGACCATGGTGGCTAAGTTAAATGTGTTCTAATGCCTTATAGGTTATTATACATGATTTGTAGACTTATTGGACACTTAGAAAGCTTAATGGAAAAGTTGAAGTACATAAGGGCCTATTTGCCAATTGTTAAAAATTAAAGGATTTAAATGTAATTTTTTAATTTTTGGAGGATTAATATGTAATTTTATAAATTTAAAGGGTTTAATTATTATTTTTAGAAGTCTGAGGACCAAAATAAAAATAAAATTTTTGGCCATTCCCAAATTTTGGGCTTAATTGCAAATTTAGAACAAGTTGGAGGATATAATGGTAATTTCACATAAACTAAGGGCAAAAAAGGTAATTTCACCATTTTTGGTCAAAGAAGAGTCAATTTTCTAGACCCTTATTCCATGTATGGCTGTGCACCCCACCATTAAAGATTAAAAACATTTTGTTTTAATTGAAAGAAAGGAGAAGAAAGGAGAAGAGAGGAGGAGAAGAACCCATTCGGCCATCACTAAAATTCTACCTTTTTTATTTTCCAACCCAAATCAAGGTGTTCTAAGTTAATTTGGGATCAAGGAACTTAAATCTATCATTAGATTTAAGAAATCACTAAAGGAAAGTTTAGGTAAATTTTGTCTCATCTCTCTCTACATTATGATTTTGATTTTGGTGCTAAAATATGTCATTCTTCATGCTTAAATATGCATGAAACATGGTTTAGATGAATGAAATGAGTTATGGAGAAGTCCCTGTAAGCCAAAACTGGAATGTTCTCTTTTTGATGAAAGTTTGTGAATTTTTAATATCTTTTGAAATTGATGGTTTAAATGAATTCCATGGTGTTAATTGTATGTGTATAATGTGAATTGATTATGAAAAATGAAGATATATATCGAATAAGGCTTGGTTGAAATGATGGGAGAAGAAATGGACTAATGTAATGAGTTGTATAATTATGATGAATATGACTTAAATGAAGGGATTTGGATTGAATGGAGTGGTGAAATGTGTTGTTGATTGGAAGTATTTTTTATATAACAAGAAAGGAGCATGAATTACTATGATAAAGTCTTGAAATTATGACTTGAAAGTCATGCACATTAGCTGTTTGATAAAATACCTAAGTAAACTTGGTTTACGATTTAAGGATTCGTAAGGATATACATTGGAAAATGGCTTTCATGTTTGCTTAAAGTAAACTTGAATTTTTGCTTAGATTGATAAGTAATGGCCTAATGTGCTTGGATAAAAATGTGCTTAATTATGTTTTCAAATGAGGAAGTATTAGATTAAAGGCATTAAATTCCTTGAAAAATGCAAAAGAAAAGCTAATGTGAATAGTAAGGGAAGTAACCATGTGAGAAGCTTAATGGAGGAATCCTACAACTTAAAGATAGTGATATTGTGTTTTATACACTTAAGTGATGGTGTATAAATATGAGATACATGTTTGAGTAGTAAATACATTGTATACAAACGCTCGAGAGTTGTGAATTAAGGAGCTCATACCAAGGATTGTTGAAGTCAAGGGAGTGTACACCTTCTTTTGAGGTAAGTTGGGCAAATCATATCTCTAAAATGGGACTAGGAAATCCTAAAACATGTATGATGACTTGTATATGAATTTTAGACCTAACAGTAGAATTGAATCTTAAATGGATGCTAGTATACTTGTGTATTTAATAAACGACATTGTTTTGAATAACTCTTTGAACTTGTAATGCAACTGATGTTTTTATTACATATTTTGAGGAATGATATTGTTTTCAATAACCGTACACTTGAAGTGCAAAGGACAATGTTTTATTTTCTAAAACTACATTTTTGAACAACTTTGCGCTTGGAGTGCAAAAGATGATTTTTATTGAATGAAATAATGCTTTGGAACTTACATATGCATAACCGAGTCATGTATGATGCGTGTATATGTTCTCTTTTGGATTAGAGTCATGACAAGGTTCCATTTTATCGATTGGACCGATAAATAAAGGCATGGTGCCTTACTTGATTTTAGTACTTAATATTTGTATATGATTTTTATGATTGGCGAGGTAACAATTGGCCAATCGTGTGCTAGGCACAGCATATTAACTAACCCCGTACCTTTGATGCCGGTACATAAAAGTCGAGTCCCTGTATCGACACCTTTTACGAGACTTACGAGTGATTCCACATCTAGAGGTCTGGTCACTGATGAGGTCTTCACCTAGGGTCATGATGCTCTTGTTGAATGTAGTTCGGACTCACCACAAATGAAAGTTGAGCTAACATCAAGAATCGATGGATGTGTGCTGCTACTAGTTTGGCCTATTTTGAGATTTATTTTCTGACAAGATTTGATTTATATATGTTATGCTTTTCTGTTTTTGTGTATTGGAACTGAAACCTATGTTCACTGAATAAGTGATTAATAGGCTAGGCCTATGTGGTTCCTAACTAATATATGTTTAGTCATAGGCTAGGCCTATGTGTTTCTATGTCAAGTACGTTCACTTCTTAGGTGGTTATGTGCACACTAGATATGTGGAAAAAACCCATCCTTAGGTTATCTAGATCATCTTGGTGTGTATCAAGTTCTATTTGCAATATATGTTTTTCTATTCACTGAGTACATAATGTACTAACCCGCTCTGCTTTCCAACTATGCAGGTTAATTTGGTGAGCTTGAAGCTCTTAGTAAATTGTACAATCTTTTAACATTTTCAGGGCATTATCGCATGTGAGTAGTCTCTATTTTGTACTTTTGTTATATAGTGGCTCATGAACTGTTTTCATTAGGTTGGTTATGTTGATATGCTTTATGATTTCATAAATTAACTCTTGACTACCTTGTAGTTTGAAAAAGACCTTATGTATGAACCTTTGGTACTATTGTTGAGATTGCTTTTGAGTGGACTTAAAAGTCCTGAAGCTGTGGTAGAATTTTAATGTGAATAGCGTTTAAAACTAATTTGCAGGTGTTTTTGATTGAGTTTTGGGATTTTTAAAATGTAGTAGTTGTTCTATCCAAATGTTTTTAAAAGATATTCAGTTAGCCTTGCATAATCGGATTAAGGGTACTATGAGTGTCCTTAGCCCAGGTATGTGGTGGTTGTCATATACCTGATGTGGTATTGGGACGTGACACCACACGACATAGACACTTCCATAATCATCTTTATTGTATTTTGTTGTAACTCTCTCCTTCTTCTCCCTCTCACTGCTGAAACTCAGTCCTCCATCACATCTTGAGTTTCTACACTAAATTTTGTCCATTACTACCTCAAAACCTTTTTCAATTTCTTCAAAAAGATAGCTATATCCTGTTGTCTTCTTTTTGTCTCTACTAAAACTCATCCTACTCCCTCATTGTTCTTGAGATGATCTTGCATGCATGTGAGGCAAAGCACGCTTGATACATTGAGGTGGCATTTTAGCTAAACAAGTGAAGTACTAATCTATTGTAGCATGTGTTAGCAGAAATTATGATGACTGATAGGGATAGATTGAATGTGGCATTGGTGTTGAAATTGTGCTAGAAAATGATGAATGAAAGGGTTGTCTTCTGTTCTGTTTTTGGATGCATGGCAATAGTAGTTTATGGGTTGTTATATGGATGATTTAAGTTGGGATTTGAAGTATAATTGATGATGAACTCATGTTAAATATAGGTGTTATTAAAGTGCTTTCAAATATGGAAAAGTTAGGACTGCATGTATGATGGTATAAAGTGAACGGTAATGAAACAACTGAGCAGATTTTTGTGAGATTTAATATAACCAATATGGAAGCTAGACAAGCATGAAATGAAATAGCTTTAAAGTACATGAATTTTGAAAAAATTCAAGTGGTAGTGATGTCTCTAAGTATATGAAATTCGTGCAGAATTGAGGGAAGAAAGACAGTACACGATCGTGGCCTATTGCATGAGCTTCTGTCATGATTGTGGCATGGTCCCCCATGATCATGGGCCTAGTTTTGGAATCTTAATTTCAGCCTTGTGTACATTTTGAACTAGCTGAGAAAAATTCACTCTAAATTGGTGTATTTGGACTTGATTAAGGTGTGGAATGAACCTAGATTGTTGCTTAATTAATTGGTTAAGAGCTTGATAAGTTTAGGTTGTTAATTAGTGTTATAACTTAAAGAATGTACTGTTTTGATGTCAATGTATCCAAATCTGGAAATTATGATGTGATAAAGGAATAAAGGTGTTCTTATGAATGCAAACATGATCATAAGGATATGAGTAATATGTATTAGGCATGAATGAATGAGCATTGAAGAACATGAGATAATTATGAATGAGAATTGGGTAGTTGTATGAATATATATTGCTAGAAAAGTTTGGTGAATGTATGATTGATGAATTTGGAGTAAATCAAGCTTAGTTAATATATAAACCTGATTGCAAACTAGTTGTCTACTAGCTATAATGTTTGAATGGTCAAGATATTGTATAAGAATACATATTCGGAAAGTCAATTGAGCATGCATTGAAACATGACACATATACATGTGCATGATTGTATGTTCATATGATTAAACAAATTAGTGATTTGTGAACTATGTGTGTATGTATTGCATGATGATAGACGTGCATAGTGATCGTCAACATCTAGACATTGTCGGAATGCTGTGCCCCGTTCTTAGGCCCCAACCAATGTTGGACCTCGTTCCCGGAGCCCAACTATCATTCCGAACTCAAAAAGTGTAAGCGGGTTTCCTTGAAGGATCATTCCAATGAACCATCACTTCCTTTTTATCAATCTTTTGAAATTCGACACCAATGGCTATCAATTTTTTTAGAAAGGTAGCAAAACGTGTTAGGAATCTATCGCTTCAAGAATCACCTCAATCGGAGGTCGGACGAAGAAGTTATGGCCAAACGAATCCAACGTGTTCATGTCCTTACTCATATTGTACATGCCTTGGTGCAATTGTCATAACTCTCACTACAGGTGCTTGATTGACTTCGTTTTGGACGATTTGAAAGAATACTTATAGATCTAAAACTTTTGTGAAGACTCAAAAATAAAATTTGGTCATTTTGTGGGTCAAAATATGGGCCGTGTAAACCAACACGGGCAGATCGTGTAACTTCGGCTGAAAATGTGCTCCTGCACCAGAAACACACGGCCCATGTGATTTTACACGGGCAGGCCGTGTAACCATCGAGTCACAAAATTTTCACCCTCCAAGACCCCTTCAAAGGATCCTAAACCCATCCTAACATCCCCTTTCCTCATACTCTTCTCCAATACTACCCTTCTAGTGCCAAAAACCACTTCATATCCATTTAACTACTAAAACCATCTCATTAACACTTGAATCTCAACTCCAAAGGATTCATCACACCCAATCTTTTTAATTCCAACAAGCTATTCTAACACTAGCAAAAATTGGAAATCTCAACCAAATGATAAGCACATCCATCATTCTCAAACATTAAAGAAACATAGTCATACAAAAAGAACTTCTCAATTCTCGTTCTCATTTCTAAACAAAGTAAATGTTTTGAACAAACTTTACTTACATATCAACATATACATCAACTTAATACAGAATACAAAAGATGCTCATGCTTGATATGCCTACAAATCTAGCCATACGTTACTTAGTACAAAAGACTACTAGCTATCTTGAAGTTTCCAAATGCCTTGCAAGGAGTCGTTACTCTTCTCGGTCCACACCTGAGGAGGAAAATTTTGGGTTGAGCTACACAACTCAGTGTCTAATATATTTATAGCCATTGGTAATCATCCACACAATCAAACATATACAAATATCCATATAGGTTAACAATGAAATCCCAGCATTCACAATTCCAATACACATCTCATAATTCAATACATCATCCCATGTAACATATTGGATCAAATTCACATATAGGCATAACACTCAACTCAAAAGTCATCATAACTTAAGACATCAAAATGCAAATGCACACACAAATTGGCTCGAGGGTTTCGTGAACAAAATGGAAAAACCGAGGTTTATTCTGTGATCGAAACGAGTCCACTTTTTGAATCTCGTGGGCCACAAGTGGGCAGCTGGGAGAAGGTTTTATGTCGACATGCACGTGACTACAAAATGATTCGTCTCTCGTCCAAACACAATCAAATTCTATACTTAATTCAATCATTCACAATCTCATATTCTCATGCTTTTTCTTTATAAAAAAATTTCATGATTCAATTCAATGGCATAACATGATCATACACACAATTCAATTGTTTTATCACAATGTCATACATCATAATGCAATTTCTGAATTTCAACCTTTCGAAGCAAGTCATTTTAGCACACAAAGCACACACAAGGCATTTTGCCCATTACACAATAACTATAAATAAATTACCCACCTTATACTCTTGAAAATCCAAATTCAATGGTACCCTTCCTCTTGCTCTTCGGTAGGTTTTTGATTTCCTAATACAACCAAAATTCCCATTTAATTCCAATTCCAATGGAAATCCCCAAAATTTTCATAATCATAACAAAATGGAATTATCACAAATCAAGCTCAAACTTAGCATACCCATAGTCCATATAGGTTAGAAAACTCAAAACCTAACTTAGAAACCCATCTTCTTCCTCCAATCATTCTTAACACATAAACCCCTTCTCTCTTTAAACTTCTCCATTCACAACATAACCCATTTCCTCAATAAACAAGAAGAAAAGATGAAGGACTTACCTTAAAAAGTTTGATTCTTCTCTTCTCGAATTTTTCTTCTCTTTTTCTATTTCTCTCACGATCTCCCCCTCATGGCCTTCACGATTCTCTCTTCCTCCTTCTTCTAATTTTAAGACATCAATTAGCCTATTCTTCCAATTATGTCCCTCACTTACTTGGGCTTTCCCATTTTACCCCTGATTTGTCTTTTATGGCTCTACCCCTTTTTATCCACTAACTCCACATTAACTCTAACTAAGTCCCAATATTTCCAACAAAATTTTCAATCTTCATTCATGCCTACTAATTTAATGACCCAATTCTAAAAATAAATAATTACACTAACATACAAGCATAATAAATCATTAAGCAAATAATAAGTAAAATTTAAAACAAATCAGGATCCAACACGGAACATCAAGACAATAACTTTTTTGGAGCATATTGTGAGTCAACTTAGATGTGTAAACTCATTTATATGTGCTTCTGTATGAATTGTATGTTTATATGAAATGTGTGTACAACTAAATGATAAATGTCGGACGTAGATCTGAGGAGTTTGATATATGTGACATGAGTACATAGAAATGAAAAGAAATGAAAACATAGCATATAAAATGCTACATCTTATCACATTGAAATGCATGATCAGATAAAGGGGTTGTGACTAGAGTGATCGATGTGTAGAAAAGAGCTTTGACCTCAAGATTATGAAAAAGAGCCTTAGGCACAAATAATATGGACTCGATATCCACAATGGATATGGGCTTAAAATGATCTCTGTATCTATAATAGATACGGGACAGTAAATTAGGTTGATAGGCACTTGGTCACAACAAAACAAAATGAGAATGGAAACACTTATGCATTTGCATATACATCCCTACCTATATCAAATGATTGAATTGAAATGAACAGTTCAAGTTAATGGAGGATTTGTTGTAATATGCAATGCTAGCTTACAGGATATACTTGTGGAAGTATGATAAACTTTGATATACTTGTTTTTGTGATCTGACTTGAGTGAATATATCGATGATAGTTCGCTCACTGCGTTCACAAATCATTAAAATTGCAACGTTGTTTTGCAGGTTCAAGGGAGTTCTAGCTACTAAAGTGATATAATAGAAGTCTGGTACTTGCATTTCAGGGACAATAATGACTCAAATGTCTGATTAGCTGAATATGATAAGTCTAGTTAGAGTCTTATATATTAGCATCTCTTTTCATGTTATATATTTATAATGTTGGGACCCGATCCGGAGACCGACGCCCCAACCCGAAAACGGAAAACAAATACGAATACGAACCAATATGAATCGAATCAAAGTAAGGAAACGAAACATAAGGCGAAATCAAATCAGATACGAAGCAAACTTCGAATCACAAAGCTCAACAAATCATTAACGAATCGAAAGCAAATCGAATCGAAACCAATTTCTGATACGTAACAAAACGGAGCCGACATCCGTGAACAAGTATCAAAGAAAGCGTTTGCGTTGGAAACCTTAAGACTATCAGTCAAAACTAATCCAATCCGTGTACTTTTTTTTCTTTCTTTCTTTCTTTCATTTTCATTCCATCTCTTACAAGTGACTTCAATATCCTCAATCCAATAACATTCACATACAATCGTACTATCCAACGTCCAATACCCGCTCATTCACATTTCTCCATATACAAATCATGCTTATATCTCGGTTGGACATACACAAGTTATATAACATATCCATGTGCAATACCATAACTCAATAGCCTCATCCAAACCTCATAAATACAATTACGATTTATACACCATTTCATAAATCAAAGCTTTATACAAATCATAGTGGCATTTTCAAGCCTTATACATTACCCATAACCCTAAACCAAAGTACACAATACACAACGATTCTAGACTTCAAAGAACCATCTAACTTAACAATAATACAATATAAACACATGCAAATAGAAATCTTCATTTTCTTTCACCCGATCTTCTTCTCATCACTGTGGATGGGAATGAAGGGGGTGAGCTTCTGACCGTGGGTAACAGTTTATAACAAATATATAAGCAAAATCCTTGAAATTCTTTTTCTTTTCTGGTCTTAGAAAACATTTCTTTGAAATCTGTAAAGCATATTTTCAAAAAATACTTTTCTCATTGTAGCCAAAATCGCCATTTGCAAAACATATGATTTTTTTAGGCTTTCAGCCATAAACTCATAAATTTATAAACATGAATGCATCAACTTGGCAATTCATAGATGCAATGGCAATTCACATATGGAATGCACAACACATGGCTCGAGAGTTCCATAAACACGACGGAAACCGAAGTTTACCGTAAACACGACGAGTCCATTTTTCGGATCTCGTAAGCCTCAAGCAGGCGGCCGGGAGAAGGCTAAGGGGGTCAACGTGCACATGACTATCGAAATAGGTTCTCCCTTGCCCACACAAAAGCACATATCATGCTCAGATCAATTTATCGAATACTTTCAAGCTTTTCTATCTTTTCCATTCACACAAAATGTCATTGAATCTTTCGAGGCATAACACAAATGTATTTTGCAATTCATCAAAAGCTCATGTATGGAATTAATGATGATTTTTCAAATTATTCACACAATGATGCAACACTTATGATGCAATTGAAATCAGAAAAATCTCTTTATTTAAAGAAAGCAGTAGTGGCTTATAAATTCAAATTATAAACACATTACCCACCTCGATTCGATGCTAGAAAGTTGTTCCTAGCTCCAATTTGTCCATTGGTTCCTTCTTTCTTCCAATATAACTTCACCTAAAGCAATTTCACCCAAATTCAATATCATAATTAACTTAATCCTCAAATTGAACTTAGAAACACTAATCCCTCATATATTCAAGCTTTTTAAATCACAAATTTCCAAAATCTCCAAATTCCAAATTTGGGCATAAACCCTAATTAATTTCCATCCAAAATTAAATCCATAATACTAAGAAATCAACAAAATTAACTTCATACTCCACAAGCCCATTCCATTTTTCATGATTCTAAACCAAAACTTCAAGAGAAACTCAAATCTTAAAAACTGCTCTTACCTCATTTCTCCTCCATTTTCAGATTTTCTTGGTTCAAGATGAAGCTCTCTTCATCCTCCGCTTTCTCTCTCTTAAATGACATCAAAATCACTCTTCAAGTGGTAGAAAATCGAGCCCTAGCTTTCTCCCTTTTCTCCACCAAGCTTGCTCTCCCTTCTCTCTTCTCTCTTATTTTCTTTCCTTTTGTTCAAGTGTCGTGCCTCACTTAAAGAAACAACAGCTCAATCATTTTTATAGTGTCATGTCATTTAATGAATGGGGAATGACCCGTAAGCCCCTCCATTTAAGCCTATAAACTTAACCCTTTAAGTAAACTTCCAAAATTGCCCCTCCATTGGTCTTTAAAACTGACATCTTGTATGATTATTTTGATCAGGTAAATGAAGCCATTTGATAAAACTTTCTTCTAGAGAAATGTTCCTCTATGTCTTATGAATCCAATGCTTCAAGAATCAGATCGATCCGAGCTCTATAACTCAAGATATCTTCAAAATACTGAAGTTTGTTCTGCAGACCCGAGGCTGAACACTATACCTAACTTTCGACCCTAATTTGGAAGTCTTAGAGGCTAAATTATAGCTCGACTTCTTCATAACATTTGTAGCCCTATGTCTCTAGTTTAATTTCCAAAAAGAATCAGATCAATCGGAGCTCTACCAACCGAGATATATCCAAAATACTAAACACTATTCAAACTTTTACAACCGATCAGCTCACTTTGATCGGGTCGATCTTTTTCCGTTTAATTCCAAAACCGATCTATATAGTATGAAAAGATAGAAAAATGTCTAAGGAATCCAACACTTCAAAAATCGGCTCAATCGGAGGTCTACACAAAAAGTTATGGCCAAAAGAAAGAAGTAGGGTCAAAAACACAAAAGCAGACGATGATGCCAAGACAGACGTTAAAAATTAAATGCATGATGACGTCAAGACAGACATAAAAATTAAATCGTGATGACGTCATCACAAACGAAGATGACGTCATCATAGACGAAAAATGAAGACTAACTTCGTCTGACCCCTTTCTCCAGAAGATCCCTACTTAGAAAGATTATAACTTTCTACTCAGAACTCCAAATAAGACACGGTTTAATTCGTTGGAAAGCTAAGAGACAGATCTAAAATTTTCAAGAAGGACTCAAAGGCAAACTCAGTTTTTAAAGGGGTCAAAAATGTACTCAAAGATGACCCATCGATAATCTCCTCAAAACTTTACACAGTATCTCAACTTGCAAACATCATAACTTTTTACGCAGAACTCCAAATAAGACAAACTTGGTGTCTATAGAACGGTAAAGAAACTCTCTACAACTTTCATGAAAACCTTAAAAATCAGAACGACCTCTAAATGGGTCAAAAACTCCATGCAAACTGACTGGTCGATCAACCCCATACTAAACAACATCAGAACTTCTAAAAATCATAACTTCTCGCCCCGATATCGAAAAATTTCATACTTTATGGCGTTAGAAAGCTGGAAACATGAGCTACAACTTTCATTAAGACCACTTTGGCCAAAAATATCTAGATCAGTACAGATTTGCCATTGAAGTTTCTAACACCATTCTAACACATCAACTTCACATATCAACACATCACCACAAACTCTTCAACTAATTCCTCTCAAACACAATACACACAAATCTATACACAATTGATATTCATACACAATTGATCTTTCATATCCATATATAAATCCATGTCTCATTAACATCATAAGATAAATGTTTATAAAATTAAATGGCATTCCAAGTCATATTACAACATCAGTATTCAAGTCCAAGTACAAAAGATACAAAACTCCACCATTCTCCACATATGACTGAAATCTTATTCTTACAATAATCTAACTTAAAACACCACATGCATAACCAAACTAATTGTCTTTACTTTCTAATTTCTTCAAAATTTTACACTTTCACTTTCTATTTCTTGATTTCAACTTCCATTTCAATTCACTCATCCACTTGAACTTTCATAACCCATACAAATCTATTTGAAACCCAAAGTTATCAAATCAAACAAATCTTTTCTCATCAATTTCCTTAAGGCAAAAATATCTATAACTTCATTCATATACAAAAAATCTTATCAAATTTTTATTTTCATATTTTCAATTTCTACTAAAAGATCGGGATCCAACATATAATGAGATTGAACTAAAAAAAAAGTTGTGTAATGTATATGTGGATACTGAATTGTGACGACACATACGACTTTTATGTTGGTGAATAAAATGGGAATAAGTAAACATTTAGAATGCTTATGATATGTTTGATGTACATGATACGTTTGATGCCTAAGTTAGTCTAATTGTCCTAATGTACCATTTTTATAGAGTATGTCTACAAAACGAGTTTGCTTCGTGGACCTTTTGCACATGTTAGCCCCCTCCTTTAGCTGATGGGAAAATATGAGCTAAATAAAGAGTGACTTTCTTAACTTAGGATAGATGTAGGAAGAAGGCTTCTTCAACCAAAAGATCGTAGACCACATTTGGTGCATTAAACAGAAAAAGATCGTATTCTCTTGTCCTAAAAAGAGGATATTCCAGGCATCCAGTTTCCAACACACCTATTTGTTAATTCAACACGTTTTATCTTCATATAACAAACTAAAACTATAAGTAGTAGGAGCGCATTTTTTTGTTTTAAAGTTTTCTTACCATCATTGTAATAATTTTGACAATTGAATTTTCAATTTTCTTAATAAGGGAGAGTTATTCCTGTACTTTAATTCCTGCAATAGTTACACCTTCAGAGAATAAATAATCACAAAAAACATAATCAGTTGGTTTAATCCAAATTAGCCAGCCCACAGATTGCAGTTTATTTCAGCTTTTACATATATCATGACAAATTAAACTAGTCTAGGTCCTCTGTAACACCTTAGCACTAAAATAGAAAGAAGCCCTATTATTGCGCCACCTATACTTCCAGTCTTAAGTAACGAATGAATCACTGAACGGTGGAACAGCACTAAAACAGAATACACCTAGGACGTATGAAGCATCAGTGATTTCTCACTTTGGCAACTAACAAGTAATGACCTATACAAGGGGGTTTATACAAATTACTCCACCAAAGTTTCATATCGGCAATATAAAGATTAACGTTAGATTGGCAGCTAAAACTGAACATTAAAACTAACCCAGGACAGTCAAAAAAGGGGATTCCTCTCCTTTTTCGTACATCTATATTTTTCCTGCCCTGTTTGCTTTCAGAAGATAAAAGAAAGGCCAGTAAGGGTATTGGCTGAATCAAATTTCAATCTGTACCACCATGGTTTATGGATCGTCATTCAATGCAAATGTACACACTAGTGATACAGGTCTGCGCTTGTAGCTAAGTTTGTCATAATTTAAAGGAATCTTGCAATCCTATATGAATCTCCAAAAGCATTAACTCCAACAAGAATAAACCATTGTGATTTCTTCAAGGAAGCTTCGTATCAGTCATCAAGGCTTGTGGATCTTAAACCCGAATACTCTTGGAACGTAACTCTGCCAAGTTTTCTGCGGCTTGAGATGGCCATATGTCATCAAGAATAGGTGAGCAAATGTTGTCCCAATGTAGGCGCCATCAATGTCTAAATTGATTCAAGGAAACCTGGAACATTCTTTCAAAAAGAAATGCCAAGTAAAGAATGTCTATAAACATTGAAAACGCCAATTTCTGACCATACATACATTCATCTGACTAACAAAACAACAGAACATGAATATTTCATACTCCAATCTTCCTAAAATTAATAGAATCATCATTCAGGAACAAAAGAGCGCTACCAGTTTAAAATGAGATAAACAAATAGAACACCATGGCATGTCAACTGACTGAATGAGATCAAAGTGGACTCCAAGTGAAGATAGCAGTTGACTTTAAGCCCAACTCATATGAACACATATTATGCACATATATGTTCAAACATATTAAATGAATGATGCCCGTGAGTTTTTATGAGGTTGATGTCTAGATTGTTCAGAAACTGATAACAATGCCTTGCTCTTCAGTTACAGATTTCAAAATTAGCAAGTATGCTTACTTGATTAGAGGTCGGATAAAGGCCATGCTTACCTCATTACAAGATGGATAAAGGCCAGTCAGGTGCCTAAGTAAAACTGTAAAGGATATCTTATGTTAAACCCCACTTATTTTAGAAATTCATTTACACTTCTATAGATAGGGGGTTAGCTTATTCGAAAGGCAAAATTTTGCCGATTGATTAATTGATGCTGAACTCTTCTCTAAATTCTTCTTCTTTATTGTTCATCCTCTTCTCTTATTCTGAAATTCTATTTTTTCTTCCCTATTTCTTTAGCTGATTTTGTATTCGTGTCTAATATTCCAAGATCAAGTTCTTTGCCATTGCAAACATATATACTTACATATAAGTCAGCAATTTCAACAATACTAAACAAACATAACAAGAAACATAGATCAGATAATCGCATTAATAAGCATACAGAAAGACAAGAGAAGAACCTCCAGATAGCTCTTAAACAATAGAATTGGAAAATAGAAAGAAAAAAAACTAATGCTAAACCAAGCAAAAAAACTGAAGTTGCATTAGAAGCAATAGAATTTACAATAAAGCTATTAATGAGACTGGATAAAAGATGGTCCAATACAACAAAGGATACTGCCTTGATATTTTGATCGGGGATAATATATATCATCACATCTGGGGCAGTATATTTTTACAGTGCTTGAACGCGGGATGTCTGACTGACCAACAGGAAGACATGGCTGCCCGCAGCAATAAACCCTAGGGCATCGGCCAAAGTCAAAGTTTTTGTACTTGTCAAGCTGTAGACATCAAAATAAAATCAGTATAAACAGCAGCTAAACATTAAGATCATAAAACATGAAAGGGAAATCTCACCATAGTAGCCATTCCTTTGCTAGTCAACAAGTAGCGTGCATGAATCAGACCATAAAGCATCTCTGCAGCTGATTCAACTAATTCATTTTGTTCCTCTGTAAACATATCGCCTATCAATTACAATCGGTTCCAAGAAACAATCATCAAGGCACAAGTTCCTTTGGTAATTAAATGTTAACCAGTGAAAACTTCTCAAAAAAAGGATATATATATATACACACATGTATGTATGTATGTACGAATGTATTTGTGTATGTATATGTAAAAGCTTACCATGCGATGATTCAACGTCCAAAATCAAGTCCAGTGCATAATCGTAATAAGGGACTTGACTGCTTAACCCGCAGAGGTTAAAATCATCTTGAATATAATCATCATCAACTTCGCAGAAGAATTCATTTCCTCTTAGATTGCAGAACCAAGAAATCCAGGACGTGTCATCCCCCTCAGAACCACTAACATCTGACTCTTCACTGTCCGTTTCAGATTCGTCTGCAAGCACAATTAACATTTACATTATTAAAAGAAAATAGTGAGAGGACACCAATATTAACATCATATTCAAATAAATAAATTTACCAAAATCTCCATAATAAAAATCTGCCAAAAAAATTTCTTTAGAAGGAAAATTTCTATGACAAGTTCATGGATAAGGAAAATTAAAAGATAATTACCATCGGACGCATTGTTGTTCTTGGAGATAGGGTGGTCTTTGTGATCGAGTTGTCGCTGTTTCCCGGTGTGTGCTGATAAAGCCTTGCTGTTGACAGCTCGCGAAGTGGAAGGTGAGGACCGGACGAGGTGTTTGTCGAGAGAGTCGTTGATTCGCTTACGATCGAAGGATCCCACCTCCGTTTTCGAACCCCCAAGTCCTCTTTCGCTGTACATCTCCGGCAACCGCGACGAAGAGTTTTGGGGTCAACATCAAAAGATCATGGCCAGAAATAACTGATATGCCACTTGCTGAAAAAAAATCTAGGTTTTCTCCTGCCGCAAAGAGTGTGAATACCGTGGGTGGAGTGAGAGAGAGAGCGAGCGAGAGGGAGACGATTGAGCACTGAGCCAAGTTTTGGATAAATGTCATTTGTTTTATCGTTTATTTTGTGTTTTTACTTTGTTTAATTGGTATCACAGAACTTGTTTTAAATGCTTGGAACAATTATCAAAAGCAATAACGGGGTAAATGAAGCCGTATTCCATGTTAACACGAGTCAATATTAGTAGAGTTTTATTAATAAAATTTTTAGTAAAACTTTTTCAGAAATTTTTAAAGAAATTAATTGATTGTTTAGTTATTAATTAAAAATAGTTTTTTATAAAAAGTTTAAGACTGTTTGATAATATAAAATAAAAATATTTTTATTAATTTTAATTATACTTTTATTTTATAATAAAATTATATATGTATATAAATAATATTTAAAGTATATTAAACAATAGGTTTACATTTACTTTACAATTGTTTGACAAATTCACTTCCATCTTGTAGAAAATTATTTAAAGAGATGTCTTATTTTTTATATGAAATAAAACTAATATAAAAATAAATATTAAAACATATAAAAAGCTAAATAATATTATAATCTCAAAATTTGTAAATAGTTAAATACATAATAAATTATGCATTTTATTGTAATACAAGAAGATTTGTAATATGTTCTCTCGCATCATTCATCTCGTTATTTGGTGACTCATCTAAATAATTTTCTTCAACGTTTTCATTTTTATTAGTTTCTTCATTTGTATGAGGTAATTCATCACCTTCATCATAGGGGGAAAACTCTTTATACTTTTGAGCATTTAACCTTATAAAATTATGAATGACCATTGAAGTAATTACAATTTTAACCTGCTTTGAAAAAGAAAAACTAGGCATTCCACGTAGACTTTTTCACCTATTTTTCCAAACGTCAAATGTTCTCTCGATGGTACATCTTAAAAAAAAATGTACACGATTGAATATTTCTTTCTTCCCTTTTGGAATACCAACACGTCGAAAACCAGGAAGATGATATCTCTCACCTTTGTATGGTCCTAAATAACCTTCCATATACGGATATCCTACATCTACCAAATAATATTTTCCTACATTCCAAATTAAAAAATAAATTAATAAAGAAGTACTGAATTATTAAGAATAAATAAAAAGAATGTATAAAGTTATCCATCACAAACCTCTAGGTGGATGAGGGAAGTGTAATCTGTCATTACGCAAAACCTCCATAAAAATTCGAGCATCATGCGCTGTGTCTTCCCAACCAGCCCAAACAAAAGTAAAGCACATATCAAAATCATATACGACCATTACATTTTGCATAGGAATGCTTTTTCTCCCAATATATTTTATTTGATTGGACCTTGAAATTACAACTAGGATATGTGTTCCATCAATTGCTTCGATTGAGTCTTTAAAATAAGGCCAATATGTTCTATTATCTTTAATTTTGCTTAGAATTTCTCTAAAAGTTGGATCTTTTGGTTTTATGAAATTAATCGACATACGTGAAATAACGTCTAATACTACTTCAAACCATCTAGAAATTATTTCACTAGAATATTGAAATCTTTTTTGAACCATTCTATTACAAAGTCTATGACCTAAAGTGACCAGAAACATAGCCACAGCCTTTTTTATTGTTACTTATGTACCTTTTTTTAATCAATATGACTTATTCAACAATTTACATAATTTGATAAAAACATCATTCTCCATTCTAAATTGTTGATGACATCTATCTTTATAGCCATTAAGCATCTCCATTACAAACATCCATCCAGTGTGAGGGGATGTTCTACATGATTTTTTTAATATAATATTTAATATGACGGTCTATGGTTAATGCTACTCCAGTTTGAACTATATGCCAAAAATTTTCTTCAATCTTTTCATTATATTCATGATCATTGTCGAATCATTATTAAAAGATGACATCAGATCAAAATATATAAAATAATAAATAATTAGCTTATTGTATGACAAGGTAATATAGCAATAATCATAACACAATAATAATAAAGTACAATTTAATTCATTACAACAAAATTAACTAAATAGAAATCCAATATAACACATTACAAATAGCAAATTCCAATACAACACATAACAAGTAGTCCAATATTAGTAACCAAATAAATGTCTAATTCATTACAAGCATCACAATCATTTCATGGTCTTAAATTAACCAAATAGAAATTCAATGCAACACATTACAAGTAGCAAATTCCAATACAACACATAACAAGTAGTCCAATATTAGTAACCAAATAAATGTCTAATTCATTACAAGCATCACAATCATTTCATGTTCTTAAGCCATTTGATTTGAAGATCAACATCCTTCAACAAACATCTCTCTATTTTCCTTCTTCAAAAATAATTTGGTAGCTAACATAAATAGCTCACCTCCCCTTTCTATTTCATTTATACTTTGTACGATGTCCATCACCTCAGAAATGCTACAGCCATTTCCATCTCTTTTAATAGAGGTTACTGAAGTTCTACTCTCTACTGCATCACATATATGGTCCAAATGTTTATATAACCTTTCTGTTGCCCCTGTTCTAATATTATGTTTCTTTTTTTCCCCCTTATCTTTTGTAGAAGTTCCTAGAGTAGGAGTTGACGAACCAATCTCATTATTAATATTTTCAATTTCTGGATTGATAGTAAAGTCTTCAAAAATGTTATCATCAAGATTGGTATCAATTAGGCTTTCTCTAAATTGTGCATAAGCATCATTTGGTACAAAACTTGAAGACGATGCCGAAGAGAAGTAAAGAGAAGTAATAATTTTAAATTTATAACGAAATAGCTAAAGAAAGCACTCATCTTCAATCGTTGCTCAGCGTACATCAAGAAAAATGAATAACTCTATTGCATTCCACGGTGAGGTAGTGAATGTGATCTTACAGTTCTCCATAAGATATTTAAATGGATTACTAGAGCCTACTTCACTAACAAAACTAATATTCTTCCTTCCCATGTTCGTTTACAGCCAATCTAATAATCTGAGAAGTCCAAGAATCCACACTCTCACCCATCTCATCAAAAAACTTTTCTTACTTTTTCAATGCTTCCAGATAAGATCTCTTTGTGGAATTAGTTCAAACACTTCATATGCATTCCCGTGCTCCTCGTAAGCACCATAAACATGAACCAAATTGTTTTGGATAAATCCCAATAAGTTTATTATATCAATTGAGTGAATCACCCATCTTAGCCATAGTTTTCAAAAGAAAGGAATAAGTGCATGTCGTAATCAAAGGAATTTGCACACATGTGATATATTTCAATAGTTTTCTTTAGAACTCTCAGCATACGCTCTAATAATTGTATTCCATAGTAGTAAAATGTTAGGAGATCTTGATTCTCTCTAAATTACAATCCATGTATGGTCTCGTCCACTTTAAGGTCTCGTCCACTCCAAACGCTCTTTACACTCTACTCTTATTCAAAGTTTCGTATTGACCTTTGGCTTTCTTAACTATTCCATCCTGCTCCAATCTTCTTATCTTCCGCTGGACTTAATATTATTCTTCTTCTTCAAGCTTATCTCCTTGCCCACTTTGACAAAACACTGATCATTAACCTTATACTAACTTAGCAGTGTCAGAAACAATGTTATTATTAGACAAAACTTTTCCTATTTATCAAAAGAAGCTACAAATGCTAAAACCTCAGCCAACCCCAACCCTCTGCATAACAACCTATCACACACTTCCACCCCTTACTAGGCCTATACCCTGAGACCTTGGAAGTTGAGCTAAATAGTATTACAGGAGAACCCCAGGTAAAAGAAATCATGGAGGCAGAGCAGCAGAATGTAAAACATGTAGAGCAGACGCAGCAGAAGATGTAAAACACGTAAACATAAAACATGCAGAGCAACAAAAGACGTAAAACACTTAAACGTAAAACACGCACCTGTGATGGGTTTTCGAACCTTGAGAAGATGGTTGTGTCCCTTGAGAAGATGGGTAGAGAAGTCGGTGGGTTTGCAAAAAAAAAGTGAAGAGTCAAAAAGCAAACGACGGAAGTTGAAGGAAGACAAAACCGAATACTAAACGTTATAAACGTAAGTGACGCAAAATAAGGTCTACCCGAAAAAGCCAAAATAAAGGACTTTTTTGTAAGCTCCAAATTTGAGCTTATTAAAAAGTTATATTTCAGTTTCTAAAAAAGCTATTTCTAATAAAAAAAGTGCTTTTGAATTTTACAATCAAGCACTCATTTTTCTGAAAATGACTTTTATGGTAGAAAAAAAGCATTTTTCAGCCTCCAAAAGCTGAACCAAATAGACACGTAGTTTGATAGGGGTTCTAGATATTTATGTGCATTTTAAGTGTTTTCTAAGGGATTATTTGGTTTATTTTTTGTTTTTAATTTTTGATTTCTATTTTTATTAAAAATAAAAACTTGTTTGGTTGAAAATTGTAACATAAAACCTGAAAACAAAATATGTTTGATTTTATTATCTTGTTTTTATTTTTATAATTATACTCTTATGTTAATAATTTTAATATAATATATTTTACTTTTAAATTAATTAATTATAATTATAGCTAAAATTAAAATATATGCAAATTAAATATAATTTAAAATGAACATTAATTATTTATAATAAATTTCTATAAATTAGAAAATTATATTAAGTCACTCTAATCAATAAAATGCCCATCATCTTATAATTCTTGAAAACATAATAATATTATCAATTACAAAAGAAACATAAATCAATTAGAAATAATATAATCACTCCACATTTGTCTAGGAATTTCATCTTGTTTCCAAGATATACTTCGAAGTTATACTAGTATTATACTCTACTAGAGAACTTGCATCTTTATTTCCACTTTTCCTAATTTGTTCTTCATTTTTAGCACAATTGTCAAATAATTCATCGCTTTGCCCATACATTCTATTTTAATTGTGTATAACACAACAAACAATAACGATGTATTTTTGTTTCTTCATATCATAACTTGACATATTTTTAAGTATAGAGAATCTTACTTTTAGAACATCAAAACATCTTTCAATATCATTTCTTAATGAAGAATATGTCACAACGCAGAATCACATCGGGCACATAACAACCGCTGCATACCCAAGCTAAGGATACTCACTGTACCCTTAATCCGACTATGCAAGACTAATTGAATATCCTTTGAAAACATTTGGACAGTATAGTGATTATATTTTGAAAATCCTAAAACTCAATTATAATACCTATAAATCAGTTATAAATGCACTTCTATATTCACATTTAAAACTCTACCACAACTTTTGGACTTTTAAGTCTACTCAATAGCGATCTCAACAATAGTACAAAAAGTTCATACATAAGGTCATTTACAAACCACAAGACATTCAAGAGTTAATTTACAAAATCATAAAGCATATCTGATAGGATTGAATTATCTTGTATTTTCTTATTTATTTACATGTGATTTCAATTCTATTTTCAAGATAAAATGCTTAATTTGTGTTGACTACTAGGTTGGATATGTTGATATATATTTAAGACCAAAAAGACAAAATATTCAAAAGCAAATTGGAGAAAAAATGCTAAATAAGAAAAAAGGTGGAAACGACAACAAAATTGAAGAAAACGCATGCATTAAATGCATGAAGATTGAGCATTTAACGCTACGTTAAACACAACGTCCCAGGAGTTTAGCAGGGAGGGTTTTAAAGGAGGCAACAAGGTTTATTCATCTAATCAATGTAAGGTAAGAGGTATTTGGGTCAAGTAGCACGAAAGTCAATAAAACTAGTGAAACAAAGCTAACATTCATAAAAAAATGGGTACCGTCAGTTATGACGAATGCAACATTTATATTTCACAATCCCATTCAGCTCTCATACACAAATTATATGAAGAATATATCATTCCGAAGGAATCACTCATACAATTTATGCCAATGAAATCACAAGAGTGAACCTTTCAAGCCAACCTTTACCTCATATTCAACATGCTCAAATAACACATTCATTACAACTCTAGGAAGATGCATCAACCATGAATAACTTTGCGAACTCATATGCACTTCCCCCTCAATAAAATTTTTTATTCTTTTTCTTTCTCTTTCTCTTTCTTTCTTTTTTTTTCTTTTTTTTTCTTTTCCTTGTAAAACAATTAAAATAAACTACATCAATATGAGAATTTCAATGACAGGATATAAAATAACATCCCAACATTATAACCAACCCTAATATATGTATACCCCCGCACATTGAATTTTGTACATCCACAAACTCAACAATCACAAATCTTCCACTAGCTTTATGATTAGGGTAGGACATTTGGTTAAGTTTAAAAGCATAAAATGAGGTTTATCTAAAAAAAAAGAAGTTAAAGCTCAAATGGGTTTATTAAGGGAAAAATCATCTCAATAGAATAGGTTATTTGGCTAATGTAGTTTATGAAAAAAAAAAGAATGCCTAATCAATATCAACATAACCAACTTAAGAAAAAAAAAACAGTTCATGAGTCACTATACAATAAAAGTACAAATAGAGACTGCCTACGTGCAGTAATGCTCCAAAAAAGTCAAAAGACCGCATGATACACTTAGAGCTCCAAGCTCACCAAGTTAATGTAAGTGCAAGTCGACTTGTACATGGTGTAAGTCGACTTACACGTATTCAGTACCGATAAGTCAACTTGTACATGGGGTAAGTCGACTTATGCAAGGACGGTACTGTTTATATTGTGCCCTAAAGGTAATCCCCTTTAGCGCGTTTTGTTCAAAGTCGTGTGCAGACTTTGTGAATAAATAAAGAAAGGCATATTTCATTAATTTGATGTTCATGAACATCGTTTATGAATTGATATGGATCTTTAATCGAATTAATGAAGTCCATGATATATGACATAGCATGAAGGAAATTATGATGCGATCATACTACTGAGATTCCTATCATGTGCAATTATGTCAATATCTAAATTATCCCTAGTCATAGGATTAATGAGACTGGACATCGTTAATCCGGATAGACTAGCACATGTCATATTCCTTGATTGGATCAAGCAGTGGATCTCAGAACCTGTAAATATTGAGATGTTTAGATTTGACATGTGGATGCTTACTAAGGGTAGTAAGTATATTGGATGACCTGCCATGAGATCATCACATGGATATCCTATTTAATTGTCAGTGATAATCTCATCATAGTAATGGTGCAAGTATCCTTAGACTTGAGGTACTCAAGGATATCTTGGATACTGATTCTGTGCTTTGACTCCATTCCTTGTTGCCTTCCAGAGGTCGCTCATAGGGTGGTGATTGGGTACAGCTTGAGGTATTCGAAGGTTATTGAGTAGCCAATAAAGGATTTACCACTTCTGAAATAGCAGAAGAGATACCCTGGCCTCTTGTCAGGAGGACCATTACTTGAAGTCTTCGGCCGAAGCATAACTATGTCATGAAGAGTGTCTTCATGGACATATAAAGTAATGAGTCCTGGACAGGAACTAATATCACTTGGGCTAGACTCAGTCTAGTGAGAGTTGACACTTTGACCATACTCAGAACTAAGTGGGGTATAGGATGGTGAAAGGACGAATTGCACGGTAATTGTCTATGGAAGGGTTCGTGATCTGGTTCGTGATGAATTCATCAAACCAATTACTTTCCGGTCAATTGGGGGTCATGATGTGTTGCTAGACGCCGCTCATGACTTGCTCAGATTAATTGTTAATCTAAGTGGCCAACATAACCGGGAACCTAAAGGGTCACACGCATAAGAGTGTTTCAGAGAATCCGTAAAATAGTATTGGACTGAGTTCCAATTATGGAGAGCAATCGGATTAAATGGATCCCGATGAGATCGAGATATGTCCCGATGAGATCGCGACATCGATATTGCTGAAAAAGGTTTCCGGGGGTTTTTCCATATCGGGACCCGGTAGGCCGGTAGGACCGACCCCAATGTGACTGGACCACTTCAGCATTTATTTATATATATATATATATAATTAATTAATTAAAGAATTAATTAATTAATTAATATATATATATATATATGTGCATTACGTGGAAGGAGAGGAGAATGCCTTATCATCTTGTCTTTATTATATATATATATATATGAGACTAACGTGGAAAGGCTAGTCATCTAAGCAATTAATGAGTCTTTTAATTGTAAAAGACACATGGCTTACGGTGATATAAAAAAAAAGAGAGGATGGTCGTGTGTCTGGTGATGAAAGAAGAAGAGTTTGAAGAATAAAAGGGTTTTAATCTCTTCTCTCACGATCATCTTCATTCATCTTCATCGATAGTCAAGATCTTCTTTCCTCCAAAGCTCCTCTCCATCGTGCTCCAAGCTCTCCAAGGACAAAGGTAGGGTCTAGCAGCCTTTAATCTGTTCTAGCTATTCCCGGGTCAAAGGGGTTTGTCCCGGTTAGGTTTTCTGATCTCTGCATGGATACCTTTAGAGATAGTCTCTATTGGCTATTCAGGTTTGAGTCTTCATACCGACACATAGATCCTGGCCTTCGGGAAGGTCCCGGTGACAAAAATTTTTGTTTTCCGCACCTTGTACATGTGATGTACATCCCGGGATTTTCCTACAGTGGTATCAGAGCCTCTTGTGTCGTGTATGAAGCTAAAACCCTAGCTAGGTCAGAATTCCTATTTGAGTTTGTAGCTGATGCATCTGATCTGTTTGAATTTCGATTCTATATAGAGATATGTTTTTCGAAATTTTTCTGCCCAGATTTGTTCATAACATGTTATAGAATATGTCTGTTAAAGATGAGAATTTATCAATTTGATTTGATATAGTTTTGCTAAATGTTTCCCTAAGGTTCCAGATGCTGTTTTTTGAAACATTCTGCGAACAGGCATGAGTATAAATTCGGGCATAAATTCTAGAAAAATTGTTTTTCGGATTGGTTTTCACCGAAACGTCCCTAAGATGTTTTTGAATGTCTCTGTGGATGGAAAATTGTTTTCAAGGTGATTAACTATTTATTTTCGAATTTATTCTATGCTGTTGGGAATTGCTGTGTTGATGAACACAGATTTTGAATCGGTTTTGTTGCTTAGGTTGACTGAGTTTTTGATGGCTATAAATCCTGCAAAAATTCATGAAGCATGTTCTGAACATTTAGTAACCTGTGTAATTTTCTCAGAATTTATTGAAATTTTTTCAATGATTATTTCGAGAAATGTACAGAACTTGGCAGTTTTGTGAAACTTGCTAGGACTGTTTTGCTTGGCATAATTGAATGTGCATTTTTCAGTTCCAATGCCTTGGACCATTTTTAATGTGATTGAAAATGTGTTATCTTGATGTGGTATGCTTGCCAAACTGAATTTCTTGAAATTAGTTTTCCGATAATTTTTGGATATCAAATAGGTCACATTAGTGTCTCGTTAGTATATTTCGTTGTCTTGATTGTTTTGGCCGTCACAAATTTTTGTGACAAGTGCCGAAGTAGTTTTGATAGTGTGTAGACTAACTAGAGATGCTTAGGGTGATTATTTGATGTTTTTGAATTATGTGGAATTCTAAGTGATTAATAGTGGATTAATCTGTTTCAAGATTTTCATGTATAGTATGACTATATGACAAGCATGATACAATGAAAATGTTTCATTAGCACATCAATATAAAGGAAAATATACTTAGTATATTGGTATTGTGAATTAGAAATGCATGGATTGAGAAATTAGCCGATTTGTTAGCAATTCTAGTGTAAGTAGATTTGCACATGCAACATAAGTCGACTTGTAAGAGAAATAAGTCGACTTATACGTGCATGAGCAGAATAAGTCGACTTGCACATCAGAACAAGTCGACTTGTACAGGCGCAGTTGTATAAGTCGACTTGCACATCAGAACAAGTCGACTTATACAGGACCAGATGCGTAAGTCGACTTGTAGGATACAAGGCGACTTGATGGAGCACAGGAGCATAAGGCGATTTACATTCTCATGTAACTCGACTTATAACATGCGTGGGTGGGATGATGGATGATTATAAGGAGAGATTCAATGCGATTGATGAAACCTAAATCATTCCATATAGTCACGATGACTATAATCCTACGGTTTGGAGAAGAAGAAGATGAGACCTGAAATCCCTCCTCGGAATATGAAAACTTACGCCTTCCATTAATATGGTAAGAACCAGAGTTCTTATAGAGTTAGGTTGTTGGGCAAACTCAAGCTCGCTCTATACCAATATGTTCGAACCATGAAAATGAGATTTTCGGATTAATGGGTCGGTTTTCCTAGAAGCGTTGATTTGTTGAGCAAACTCAAGGTCAACGCGGACAGAGGCGAAGTTGGGTAGTGTACATTAGATGTACGCGCATCAAGTGTTGATAACCCGATGTTTGTGCATACATCAACGATTGATAGCACTAAGCGATAGTTATTATGCGAGATGTAATTGGTATGGCTGATACCTCCGAGACTTAAGGTGGCTTGTTGGGCAAACCCAAGGTCATTCTCAAAGTCGGTTATCGATGATGCAATTGGTATGGTGATACTACCGATTGACCTAAGAAGTGGCTTGTTGGGCAAACTCAAGGTCATTCTTAGCAATGTCGGATATCGACTCACTAGGACATTCTGTCATAATTTCTTTGGATTCAGTAAAGAGGGTTATGAATTCATAGAAACTAGTAGAACCATATGCATGTCATGCAAGTCCTTATGATCATGCAGGCATTTCTATTCAAACATTCCTTCTCTCTATCGCGTTTAGGTTGGTCAAGAGCGTTTTTTCGGTGTGATTTCGCTCACTCTTACGGACTTAATTTTCTCGATAGGCTGAAAAATCGAGAATTGTTCTCGATTTGAGGAACTGGACTTTGTCCTAGATGTTCCACTTCTGATCCACTTGTTGTTCATGTTTCGATAGAGATCGAGAAAGTAGGAAGTCTGACCAAAAGAAAACCAAAATGTCTACCCTAAAAGGAATTTGCTTCCCTTGTGGCAAGACCGCCCTTTGGAGGCAAAACCGTAAAGTCTACAGAGTCCTTGAAGCGAAGAAGACATAAGATGCCTCACCGCTTCATTAATGTTTTCATTGAGGTTAACACCGCGTTTCGATCACAACATATGGGTATTAGATACCGGTTGTGAACCAGCTCACACATATGCAATGTTATGCAGGGCCTCAGGAACAGTAGAAAGCTCATAAAGGGAGAACTTGACCTTCGTGTAGGTAATGAAGCAAGTGTTGCTACATTGACCATAGACACTTATGTCTTGTTATTCCCAGTGAGCTTGTATTCAAGTTGGATGATTGTCTTTTTGTACCTGTTTTAACAAAGAACATATTGTATGTTTCTTGTTGAGATAGAGTTGGTTTCCATTAGACTTTTGGAAGCAATGGTTGTTCTATTAGTTCAAATGGAATGCTCTATGGTACTGGTACATTATGCAATAGAATTGACATATTAGATATGACACATCCAGTCATGACTGTCAATGACGCGAAAAGACATAATCGAGATAATTGAACATCAACTTACTTATGGCATTGTCGACTTGGCCATATAAATGAGAGACACATCGCTAAGCTCCAAAAGTGGATGTTTAGGGTCATTTGATTATGAATCATATGACACATGTGAATCTTGTTTATTAGGCAAGATGACTAAGTTACCACTGAGGAAAGGGTGAGCAGTGATTGGAGTATTAGACACGATACATTGAGATGTATGTGGTCCGATGTCCATCCATGCGAAATGGTTGTTTTACTTCATTGCCTTTATCATTTGAGTGTTCTCGATATCGGTACATGATTCGATGAGATACAAATCTGAAACATTTAAAAGTTCAAATAATTGAAATGAAGTAGAAAACCAACTTGGTAAAAGTATTAAGCCATTGCGATCGGATCGTGGTGGGAAATACTTAAACCAACAAGTTTTGGATTATCTCGAGATAATGGGATTTTATCTCAATGAACTCCACCTTTACGCATGACATAATGGTGTGGTTGAAAGGAGAAATCGAATCTTGTTAGACATGGTGCGATTAAGGATAGGTTTTGCACGAGTTTTGGGGTGCGCTTTTCGAAGCATTTGTTTACTTGTTAAGCGAGTTCCATCAAAGCAGATTGATGTTACTCCATATTAGATGTGGACTAACAGGAAGCCTTATCTTTCTCATTTGAAAGTTTGGGGTTGTCCTGCTTATGTGAAGCGGACACAGTCAAATACATTTGATGCAAGAGCTGACAAGTGTTTGTTCGTATGATATCATGGGATATCAATTCTACCTTCTTTGAGGAACAAAGTTGTTTGTTCCAAAGCATCTGTTTTCTTAGAGAAAGAGTTTCTTTTACAAGAAGGCGGTGGGAGCAAAGTTGAACTTGGAGAAGTTCAAGATGCTCGAACAAACACAGATCAATTGCTTGAACCTGAAACTGTGACTCATACAGATGAAGTAACAGTTCAACCTTCTACTACACAAGAAAGTTCGTAGGTTTAGTAGGATACGACTTTATTCGAAAATGTGGATTTCGTGAGTGAGCAGAATGACGTATTGCTCGTAGAATTTGATGAGCTGCTACTATGAAGAGGTTACGAAGAGTTGAGTCGACAAATGGCTCCATGCTATGAAATCGAAATGGATTCCATGTATGAAAACCAAGTATGGACATTGGTCATTGCACCTAAAGGAATAAAACCCACGAGGGTGCAAAGGGTTTTCAAAATGAAAATCAACATGGATGGTAATCGATTACCTATAAAGTAAGGCTTATGGCGAAGGGTTTTAAATCACAGACGAGGAGTTGACTATGACGAGACCTTGACCTAATAGCAATGCTTAAATCCATTAGGATACTCTAGCCATTGCCTCTCATTATGAGTATGAGATATGGCAAGTGGATGTGAAGAGCAGATCTCTGAGAGGAAATCTTTAGAGGATGTGTACGTGACACAACCTGAGGGCTTCACCTCCTATGATGGCGAAAAGGTATGTAAGCTTCAGAAATCCATGTATAGATTGAAGCAAGCATCCGGGAGTTGGAATATCCGTTTTGATGAGACAATCAAAAAGTTTGGTTTCTCACAAAATTCGGATGAATATTGTGTGTACAAGAAAGTTCATGGGACTGCAATCGTATTCCTTGTGTTATATGTAGATGACATATTGTTACTGGAAAACGATGTCTCTATGCTACAATTTGTAAAGATTTGGTTGTCCAAACAATTTTCCATGAAAGACCTTGGTAAAGCAATAAAGATTTATAGAGATAAATCAAAGGTTGCTTGGTCTTTCACCATCAACGTACATAGACAAGATGGACAAAATGCTAAAGAAGTTTAGCATGAAGCAATCCATCAGAGAATGCGCATGAGAATGATCCTAAATGCATCTGCAGTAGGATCTATTATGTACGCATTACTATGTATGAGACCGATGTATCATATGGTCTAAGTGTTACGGCGATACTAATCGGATCTGGTGAGGGTCCACTAGGCGGTGTCAAGAATATCCTTAAATCTTGCGAAGAACTAAGGATGTTTTCTTGAGTTATGGAGATGGAAATCTCCAGTGGCGAGCATCAGATGCTAATGTTTAATCGATAGGATGATTACGAATCACAATCGGGTTATATACATTCACTCGAATAGCGGCGGTCGATTGGAAAGAGTTCGAGACGGAGACAACCGCCGATTCAACAACCGAGGCGAGTACATTGCCGCGTGAGATCTTGCAGAGGAAGCGATTTGGATCGAAGTTCATTCTTGAACTTGATGAGGTTCCTAGCTGTGATGAGCCCATAGGATTGTATTGTGATACAATGGGGCTAGTCGTGAGAAAGGAATCAAGGTCTCATCATTGATCCGAACCGTACTCCAATCGATTCCATCGATTGAAATCATCCGTCGAGATGATGTCCCGATAGAGAGAATTCCCGAGCAAAGTGTTCCGATCCGTTGACAAGGCCATTGTCACGGGAGAATTGTGATTCTTATGTACTCGCTTATGGTATTAGATACTAAGGCGATTGGCTTTAGGTCAGTGGGAGATTTGTAAGTGCAAGTCGACTTGTACGTGGTGTAAGTTGACTTTACGTATTCGAGACCGATAAGTCAACTTGTACATGGGGTAAGTCGACTTATGCAAGGGCGATCATTGTTTATATTGTGCCCTAAAGGTAATCCCTTTAGCGCGTTTTATTCAAAGTCGTGTGCGGACTTTGTGAATAAATAAAGAAAGGCATATTTCATTAATTTGATGTTCATGAACATCGTTTATGAATTGATATGGATCTTTAATCGAATTAATGAAGTCCATGATATATGACATAGCATGAAGGAAATTATGATGCGATCATACTCTGAGATTCCTATCATGTGCAATTATGTCAATATCTAAATTATCCTAGTCATAGGATTAATGAGGCTGGACATCGTTAATCCGGATAGACTACACATGTCATATTCCTGATTGGATCAGCGGTGGATCTCGAGAACACGTAAATATTGAGATATTTAGATTTGACATGTGGATGCTTACTAAGGGTAGTAAGTACATTGGATGACTGCCATGAGATCATCACATGGATATCCTATTTAATTGTCGGTGATAATCTCATCATAGCAATGGTGCAGTATCCTTAGACTTGAGGTACTCGAGGATATCTTGAATCTTGATTACGTGCTTTGACTCCATTCCTTGTTGCCTTCGGAGGTCGCTCATAGGGTGGTGATTGGGTGCGACTTGAGGTATTCAAAGGTTATTGAGTAGCCAATAAAGGATTTACCACTTCTGAAATAGCAGAAGAGATACCCTGGCCTCTTGTCAGGAGGACCATTACTTGAAGTCTTCGGCCGAAGCATAACTATGTCATGAAGAGTGTCTTCATGGACATATAAAGTAATGAGTCCTGGACAGGAACTAATATCACTTGGTCTAGACTCAGTCTAGTGAGAGTTGACACTTTGACCATACTCAGAACTAAGTGGGGTATAGGATGGTGAAAGGACGAATTGCACGGTAATTGTCTATGGAAGGGTTCGTGATCCGGTTCGTGATGAATTCATCAAACCAATTACTTTCCGGTCAATTGGGGTCATGATGTGTTGCTAGCGCGCTCATGACTTGCTCAGATTAATTGTTAATCTAAGTGGCCAACATAACCGGAACCTAAAGGGTCACACGATAAGAGTGTTTGAGAGAATCAGTAAAATAGTATTGGTGAGTTCCAATTATGGAGAGCAATCGGATTAAATGGATCCCGATGAGATCGAGATATGTCTGATGAGATCGCGACATCGATATTCTTGAAAAAGGTTTAGGGGTTTTCCCATACGGGACCCGGTGAGCAGTAGGATCGACCCAGTGTGGTGGACCACTTGACATTTATTTATATATATATATAATTAATTAATTAAAAATTAATTAATTAATATATATATATATATGTGCATTACGTGGAAGGAGAGGAGAATGCCTTATCATCTTGTCTTTATTATATATATATATATATGAGACTAACGTGGAAAGGCTAGTCATCTAAGCAATTAATGAGTCTTTTAATTGTAAAGACACATGGCTTACGGTGATATAAAAAAAGAGAGGATGGTCGTGTGCGGTGATGAAAGAAGAAGAGTTTGAAGAATAAAAGGGTTTTAATCTCTTCTCTCACGATCATCTTCATTCATCTTCATCGATAGTCAAGATCTTCTTTCCTCCAAAGCTCCTCTCCATCGTGCTCCAAGCTCTCCGAGGACGAGGTAGGGTCTAGCAGCCTTTAACTGTTTCTAGCTATTCCCGGTCAAAGGGTTTGTCCGGTTAGGTTTTCTGATCTCTGCGTGGATACCTTTAGAGATAGTCTCTATTGGCTATTCAGGTTTGAGTCTTCATACCGACACATAGATCCTGGCCTTCGGGAAGGTCCCGGCGACAAAAATTTTTATTTTCCGCACCTTGTACATGTGATGTACATCCCGGGATTTTCCTACAGTTAACCTGCATGGTTGAAAAGTGAAGGGGGTGAGTACACTGTATACTTAGTGTGCAGGAAAAACATATATTACAAACAGAACCTGATACCCGCCGAGACAATCTAGATAACCTAAGTATAGGTTTTTCTCGCATCTAGAATGCACATAACCACCAATGAAGTGAACATACATGAAATAGAAACACATAAGCCTAGCCTTTGACTCAACATATACTAGTTAGGAACCACATAGGCCTAGCATATTAATCACTCATCTAGTGAACATAGGTTTCAATTCTAGTACACAAAAGCAAAAAACTTCACATGTTTAAATCAAATCACATCAGGAAAACAAATATTTGAATAGGCCAAAACAATTATGTGTGTCGCCACTAGTTGGCCAAACTAGTGTGCACACCCACTGGTTCCTAGTGTTGGCTCGACTTTCATCCATGGTGAGTCTAGACTATGGTCGAGAAGAGTGTCATAACCCTAGGTGATGACCTCATCGATGACTAGATGTCTAGGTGTGCATAACCGAGTCAATACGAGGACTCGACTTTTATGTACTAGCATAAAGGGTACGGAGGTCACTTAATTTGTTGTGCCTAGAACACGATTGGCCAATCATTGCCTCACCAATTACAAAAATCATATACAAATATTAAGTATTAAAATTAAGTAAGGCACCATGCCTTTATTGATCGGTCTAACCTATAAAATGGAGCCTTTACATGGCTCTAAGCCAAAAGGTCATATACATGCAGTATACATGACTTGGTTATGCATACGTAAGTTTCAAAACATTATTTCATGCAACAAAAACCATCTTTTGCCCTCCTAGTACAAAGTTGTTCAAAAATGTAGTTTCAGAAAATAAAATATTGTCCTTTGCACTTTAAGTGTAGGTTTGTTGAAAATAATATCATTTCTCAAAATACGTAATAAAAACGGGAATTGCACTCCAAAATACAAAGAGTTATTTAAAACAATGTTGCTTATTAAATACACAAGTATACTAGCATCCATTTGAGATTCAATTTTACTATGCATTACCTACGTTCAAAATTCACATACAAGTCATCATGCATGTCTTGAGATGTCCTAATCCCATTTTAAAGTTATAGTTTCCCCAACCCACCTCAAAAGAATGTGTGCACTCCCTTAACTTCGATAATCCTCAGTACAAACTCCTTGATTCATAGCTCCCGAGCCTTTATGTATACAAATATACAATGTATTTACTACTCAAACGTGTATCTCATATTCATACACCACCACAAACAAATTAATCCCTAATCAATCATCATAAATGTTGTTCTTGTAGGAAAATCCTATTGTGTGCATCACATGCACACGGTGCGGAAATTTTTTTTTGTTCCGGGACCTTCCCGAAAGTCAGGATCAATGTGTCTATATAACAATGTCAAACCATAACGGCCAAAGGAGACCGTCTCTAACGGTATCCACGCAGAGATCGGAGAACCTAACCGGGGCAAACCCTTTGACCCGGGAATAGCTATAACAAAGTAAAGACTGCTAGATCTTACCTTTGTTCTTGGAGAGCTATGAAGAATGAAGATGGAGAATGCTTGGAGAGGAGAAAATGGAAAGCTTGGAGAAGATGATCGTATGCTTCTAAAGAAAGCCTTGAAAACCTTTCTTTTTCATCTTCTTCTTTTAAAATCAACAAACATCCACACTCATCTTTTCCACTTGCCACATGTCTTTAACCTTTAAAGACTCATTAAATGCAAAATGGATTAGTTTTCCACGTTAGGCACTTTATATATATATATATATATATATATATATATATATATATATATATATATATATATATATATATATATATATATAATAAAGTGAAGATGATAAGCTTCTCTCCTCCTTCATCCACGTTGACACACATATATATATATATATATTAATTAATTCTTTGATTAATTAATAATATATATATATGTATATAAATGCTGAAGTGGTCGATCACACTAGATTGGTCTACTGGCTACTACCGAGTCAGTATGGAAAAACTATCGGAAACCTTTTTCAGCAATATCGATGTCGCGATCTCATCGGGATATATCTCGATCTTATCGGGATCCATTTAATCCTATTGCTCTCCATATATTGGATCTCTGTCCAAAACTATTTTACGAATTCTCTAAGTCACTCTTATGCGTGTTACCCATTAGGTTCCCAGTTATGTTGGCCACTTAGATTAACACTTAATCTGAGCAAGTCATGAGCGGTATATAGCAACACATCATGACCCCCAAGTTGACCGGAAAGTAATTGGTTTGATGAATGAACCTATATTCATCATGAACCATATCACGAACCTTTCCATAGACAATTACTGTGCAATTAGTCCTTTCACCATGCTATACCCCACTTGGTTATGAGTATGGGCAAAGTGTTAACTCTTACTAGATGGACTACGTCAAATCTAGTCTAAGTGATATCAGTTCTCGTCCTGGGACTCATTACTTTATATGTCACCGAAGACACTCTTCATGAAATATGAACTCCGACCAGAGATTTCCAAGTAATGACCCTGACAAGAGGCCATAGGTATCATCTTCTGCTATCACAGAAGTAGTTAATTCTCTATTGACTACTCAATTATCTTCGAATACCTCAAACTGTACCCAATTACCACCCTATGAGCGACCTGTGTAAGGCAACAAGGAATGGAGTCAAAGCACAGAATCAGTATCCAAGATATCCTTGAGCACCTCAAGTCTAAGGATATTTGCACCATTGCTATGATGAGATTATTACTGACATTAGAATAGGACATCCATGTGATGATCTCATAGCAGGTCATCCAATGTACTTACTACCTCTAGTAAGCATTCACATCTCAACCCTAAATATCTCATATTTACAGTTCCTGAGATCCACTGCTTGATCAAATCAAGGAGCTTGAGATGTGCTAGTCTCTCCGGATTACCGATGTCCGGTTTAGTAATCCTATGACTAGGGATAATTTGAATCTTGACATAATTGCACATGATAGGAATCTCAGTAGTATGATCACATCATAATTTCCTTCATACTATGTCATATATCATGGACTTCATTAATTTGCTTATTGATCAATATCAGTTCATAAACAATGAACAGCAAAGTAATGAAATATGCCTTTCTTTATTTATTCATAAATTATGTACACAACTTTGTACAAAACGCGCTAAAGGCGATTGCCTTTAGGGAACTACTCTAACAATCTCCCACTTGACCTAAAGCCAATCGCCATAATATCTAATACCATAGGCGAGTACATGAGAATCAAAACTCTTTTGTGATAATGGCTTTGTCAACGGATCAACAATATTTTGCTCGGTGAGAATTCTCTCTATCTGGACATCACCTCGACCGATGATCTCCCTAATTAGATGATATCTGTGGAGTACGTGTTTGGATCGTTGATGAGACCTTGGTTCCTTCGCCTGCGCAATAGCCTCATTGTTGTCACAATACAACTGTGTGGCCCCATCACAACTCGGAACCACACCAAGTTCAGTAATGAACTTTTTGATCCAAACTGCTTCCTTTGCTGCGTCTGAAGCGGCAATGTACTCTGCCTCGGTTGTTGAATTGACATTTGTCTCTTGTTTGGAACTCTTCCAACTGACTGTCTCGCCGTTCAGTGTGAATATATAACCTGATTGGGATTTAGAATCATCCTTATCAGATTGAAAACTAGCATCTGTATACCCGTTCACTTTGAGATTTCCATCTCCATATATCAAGAAAACATCCTTAGTCCTTCGCAAGTACTTGAGGATATTCTTGACAGCCACCCAGTGACCCTCACCAGGATCCGATTGGTATCTGCTCGTAACACTTAGAGCACATGATACATCAGGTCTCGTACATAGCATAGCGTACATGATAGATCCTACCACAGATACATACGGGATCATATTCATGCGCATCCTCTCATCTTGTGTCTTAGGACACATAGATTTCGAGAGCGTTATCCCATGAGTCCCAGGAAGGTACCCTCTCTTGGATTGTTCCATGCTAAACCTCTTCAGCATCTTGTCTATGTACGTTGATTGTGAAAGACCAAGCAACCTTTTTGATCTATCTCTATAAATCTTTATCTCAAGGATATAAGTTGCTTCACTAAGGTCTTTCATGGCAAATTGTTTGGACAACCAAATCTTCACCGATTGTAGCATAGAGACATCGTTTCCTAGTAATAATATGTCATCTACATATAGCACAAGGAATACGATTGCGATCCCACTAACCTTCTTATACACAGTATTCATCCGGTTTTGTGAGAAACCAAACTCTTTGATTACCTTATCAAAACGGATATTCTAACTCCTGGATGCTTGTTTCAATCCATAGATGGATTTCTGAAGCTTGCATACCTTTTTGCCATCATAGGAGATGAAGCCCTCAGGTTGTGTGATATACACATCCTCAGTTAGATTTCCATTTAGGAAAGTTGTCTTCACATCCATTTGTCATATCTCATAATCATAATGAGTGGCAATGGCTAGGAGTATCCTAATGGATTTAAGCATTGCTACTGGGGTGAAGGTCTCGTCATAGTCAATCCCTTGTCTTTGACGAAAACCGTTAGCCACAAGCCTTGCTTTATAGGTAATCACATTACCATCCATGTCGGTTTTCTTTTTGAAAACCCATTTACACCCTATGGGTTTTATTCCTTCGGGTGCCTCAACTAAAGTCCATACTTGGTTTTCATACATGGAATCCATTTCAGCCTTCATGGCTTGAAGCTATTTCTCAGACTCTGAACTCTTCAGAACCTCTTCATAGGTAGTAGGCTCATTATCTTCTATGAGTAATACGTCATTCTGTTCATTCACGAGAAATCCATATCTCTAAGGAGCAGGCGTATCCTACGTGACCCACAATTTCGTGTGTTATAGAAGGTTGAGAATTACTTCATCGTATGAGTCACGTTTGAGTTCAGCGAGTTGATTTACGTCTGTTTGGGCATCTTGAACTTCTTCAAGTTCAATTTTGCTCCCACTGTCTTCTTGTAAAAGAAAGTCTTTCTCTAAAAAGACAGCATGCTTTGAAACAAACACCTTTTGTTCCTCAGCAAGGTAGAATTGATATCCCATTGTTTCTTTAGGATATCCTACGAACAAACACTTGTCAGACTTTGCATTAAGTTTATCTGACTGTATCCGCTTCACATAAGCAAGACAACCCCAAACTTTCAAATGTGTAAGATAGGGTCTTTTTTTAGTCCACATCTCATATGGAGTAACATCAACTGTCTTTGATGGAACTCTGTTTAATAAGTAAACAGCTGTCTCGAGTGCATATCCCCAAAAGGATTTTGGTAACTTTGCAAAGCCCATCATCGATCGTACCATGTCTAACAAGGTTCGATTTCTCCTTTCAGCCACACCATTATGCTGTGGTGTGTAAGGTGGAGTCCATTGAGATAAAATCCCATTATCTCTGAGATAATCTAAAACTGTTGGTCTAAGTATTCCCCACCACGATCGGATCGTAATGTTTTGATACTTTTCACAAGTTAGTTTTCTACTTCATTTCTGAATTGTTTGAACTTTTCAAATGCTTGATTTGTATATCATCGAATCTGGTACCCATATCGAGAATAATCATCGATAAAGGTAATGAAGTAAAGACAACCACTTCTGGCATGGATGGACATCGGACCACATACATCTGAATGTATTAGGTCTAATACTCCAGTCGCTCGTCCACCCTTTCCCTTGAAGGGTAACTTAGTCATCTTGCCTAATAAACAAGATTCACATGTGTCATATGATTCATAATCAAATGACCCTAAACTACCATTCTTATGGAGCTTAGCTATGCGTCTCTCATTTATATGGCCAAGGCGACAATGCCATAAGTAAGTTGATTTTAAATTATCTCGTTTAGGTCTTTTCGTGTCATTGACATTCATAATTGGATGTGACATATCTAATATGTAAATTCCATTGCATAATGTACTAGTACCATAAAGCATTCCATTCAAACTAATAGAACAACCATTGTTACTAAAAGTCAAATAGAAATCAGCTCTATTTAAACAAGAAACAGACAATATGTTCTTTGTTAAAACAGGTACAAAATAACATTCATCTAATTTAATTACAAGCCCACTAGGGAGTGAAAAAAAATAAGTGCCTACGGCTAATGCAACAACTCTTGCTCCATTTCCTACACGCAGGTCTAGTTCTCCCTTCATGAGTTGTCTACTGTCCCTGAGGCCCTGCATATCATTGCATATGTGTGAGCCATAACCGGTATCTAATACCCATATGTTATGGTCAGAAACAGTATTAACCTCAATGACAAACATACCTGAAGAAGCCGAGGCATTTGATGCCTTCTTCGCTTCAATTCTTCGGATAGACTTTCTGATTCGCTTCGGTGGCCAATCTTGCCTGATGGAAGCAAGTTCCTTTGGTGCGTTTCTTTGGTTTTCTTTTGGTTGCACTTCCTTTTGGTTTTTAGACTTTTCTTCTTTAGATTCTTTTCTTTGAACCGGAAGAAGAAGAGGCCACCATAAGCACTTGCTTGCTATCCTTCTTGATAGCTTGTTCTCATTGTCTCGGTGATTGATCAACTCAGGAATTGTCGTGGATATTTGGTTCATCGATAGTTTAACACAAGCGTGAATAACTATCGACAATCCAACTAAATTAAGTCAACACTTAATTCATAATCCATAACAAAACCTAAGACAGCCAACCTCTCAATATACCCATTCATCTTGATTGCATATGCGCTGCGCAGATGAACCCGAGTCATCTTAGTAGTGAAGAGTAGCCTCGAGGTCTCGAACCTTTCGGACCGAGCTTGCTCATCAAAAAGCTCCCTTAGATGAAACACTATGGTATTAGCATCCATAGACTCGTGCTGCTTCTGTAGCTCTGGTGATATAGATGCGAGCATAATGCAGGTAGCCATGTCACTGTCTTTGAGATGCTTACGATATGCTTTCTGATCCTCATCAGAAGCATCAACAACAGGTGGATCAGAAAGTGGAACATCTAGGACATAGCTCAGTTCTTCAGATCTGAGAACAATTATCAGATTTCTCAGCCAATCAAGAAAGTTGGGTCCAGTTAATTTATTGGAGTCCATGAGTGAGCGCAAGTTCACACTAGAAGTCATCTTTAATCAACCTAAAGAGAAAGAGAGAAAGAATGTTAGAATAGAATTACATGCATGATCATAAGGACTTGCATGACATGCATATGGCTCCCACTAGTTTCAAAGAATCAATAACCCTCACTACGAATCCAAGAAATATTATGACAAAATGTCCTAGTGGGTCGATATCTGACATTACTAAAATGACCTTGGGTTTATCCAACAAGTCACCTTAGGTCAATCGGTAGGTATCAGTCATACCAATTGCATCATAGATAACCGACATTACTAAAATGACCTTGGGTTTACCCAACAAGCTACCTTAGATCAATCGACAAGTATCGGTCATACCAATTGCATCTAGATGCAACTATCGACTAGTGCTATCAACTCGTGATGTATGCACACACATTGGGTTATCAACTTTTGATGCGCGTACATCTGATGTACACTACCCAATTTCACCTCTGTCTACGTTGACCTTGAGTTTACTCAACAAATCAACGCTTCTAGTGAAAACCGACCCATTAATCCGAAAATCTTATTTCCATGGTTCGAACATATCCGTATAGAGTGAGCTTGGGTTTGCCCAACAACCTGAACTCTATAAGAACTCTGGTTCTCCCCATATTAATGGAAGGCGTTAGTTTTCATATTATGTGTGAGGGATTTCAAGCTCTGGTCTCATCTTCCAAGTTGTAGGATTATAGTCACCATGACTATATGGAATGATTTAGGGCATTTCATCAATCACATTGAATCTATACCTAAAATCATCCATCATCCCACCTAAGCATGTTGTAAGTCGACTTATGCATGTGTAAGTCGACTTATGCTACTATGTACGTACAAGTCGACTTATACCATTGTGCAAGTCGACTTATGATACTGTGCACGTACAAGTCGACTTATATCATTGTGCAAGTCGACTTATGTGCACGAACAAGTCGACTTATGCATATGTAAGTCGACTTACCTGAGAATACAAGTCGAGTTATGCATGTGTAAGTCGACTTATATATGTGGAATTGCTTTCTAATCGGCTAATTTCTCAATCCGTGCAGTTCCAATTCACAATATCAAGTGTAATATTCTTTACTATGATGTACCAATGAAACACTTTCATTGTATCATGCTTACCATGTATAATCACACTATACACGAAAAACTTGAAATTGATGAATACACTATTATTCACTTAGATTTCCAAATAATTTGAGAATATCAAACTATCACCCTAAGTATCTCTAGGTAGTCTACACTTTATCAAGACTACTTCGACACTGGTCACAAAATTGTGACGGCCAAAACAATTAAGACAAGGCAATATACTAACGAGACGCTAATGAGACACATTTGACATCCGAAAATTATTGGAAACCCAATTTCAAGAAAATAATTTTGGCAAGCATACAAAATCAATTTAACATATTTTTAATCACATTAAAAATGATCCAAGGCATTGGAATCGAAAAATACACAATCAATCATTCCAAACAAAACAGCTCCAGCAACTTTCTCAAAACTGGCAAGCTCTGTCTTTTTCTTGAAAAACTCATTGAAACAATTTCAATAAATTCTGAGAAAATTACAGAGGTTACAACATGTTCACAACATGCTCCATGAATGTTTTCAGGATTTATTTCCAACAAAAACTCAACCAAACTCAGCAACAAACCCAATGTTAAATCTGTGTTCCTCAACACAGTTATTCCCATCAGCACACAATAAATTCTCAAATAAATAGTAAATCACCTCGAAAACATTTTTCCATCATCATAGACATTCATAAACATCTTAGACACATGTCGGTGAAAGAAAATCCGAAACATTTTTTTCTATAATTTATTCTCGAATTTATAAGCATGCTTGTTCAAGGAATGTGCACAAACACAGCAACCAGAACATTAGGGAATAAATTAGCAAAACCATATCAAATCACATTGATAAATTCTGGTATTCCACATACATATTCAACAACATCTTATGAGCACATCTGGGCAAGAAAATTTTGAAAACTATATTTCTATACTGATTTCGAAATTAACACAGTCAACATGCATCATCGTCACAACCAATAGGCAGCTCCAACCTAGTTATGATTTCTTCGTTATATACGACACAAGTGGCTCTGATACCACTGTAGGAAAATCCCGGTGTGTGCATCACATGCACACGGTGCGGAAAACAAAATTTTTTGTTCCAGGACCTTCCCGAAAGCCAGGATCAATGTGTCTATATAACAATGTCAAACCATAACGGCCAAAGGAGACCGTCTTTAACGGTATCCACGCTGAGATCGGAGAACCTAACCGGGGCAAACCCTTTGACCCGGGAATAGCTAGAACAAAGTAAAGACTGCTAGATCTTACCATTGTTCTTGGAGAGCTATGAAGAATGACGATGGAGAATGCTTGGAGAGGAGAAAATGGAAAGCTTGGAGAAGATGATCGTATGCTTCTAAAGAAAGCCTAAGCCTTGAAAACCTTTCTTTTTCATCTTCTTCTTTTAAAACCAACGAACATCCACACTCATCTTTTCCACTTGCCACATGTCTTTAACCTTTAAAGACTCATTAAATGCAAAATGGATTAGCTTTCCACGTTAGGTACTTTATATATATATATATATATATAATAAAGTGAAGATGATAAGCTTCTCTCCTCCTTCATCCACGTTGACACATATATATATATATTAATTAATTCTTTAATTAATTAATAATATATATATATATGTATATAAATGCTGAAGTGGTCCAATCTGCTGGGAATTGGTTCTATCGACCTCACGGGTCCCGATATGAAAAAACCACCGAAAATCTTTTTCAGCAATATCGATGTCGCGATCTCATCGGGACATATCTCGATCTCATCGGGATCCATTTAATCCTATTGCTCTCCATATATTGGATCTCTGTCTAAAATTATTTTACGAATTCTCCTAGTCACTCTTATGCGTGTGACCCATTAAGTTCCTGGTTATGTTGGCCACTTAGATTAACACTTAATCTGAGCAAGTCATGAGCGGTATCTAGCAACACATCATGACCCCCAATTGACCAGAAAGTAATTGGTTTGACGAATGAACCTATATTCATCATGAACCATATCACGAACCTTTCCATAGACAATTACTGTGCAATTCGTCCTTTCACCATGCTATACCCTACTTGGTTATGAGTATGGGAAAAGTGTCAACTCTTACTAGACGGACTACGTCAAATCTAGTCCAAGTGATATCAGTTCTCGTCCTGGGACTCATTACTTTATATGTCACTGAAGACACTCTTCATGACATATGAACTCTGACCAGAGATTTTCAAGTAATGACCCTGACAAGAGGCCATGGGTATCATCTTCTGCTATCATAGAAGTGGTGAATTCTCTATTGACTACTCAATTACCTTGAATACCTCAAAGCTGCACTCCAATCACCACCCTATGAGCGACACTGTAAGGCAACAAGGAATGGAGTCAAAGCACGTAATCAAGATATCAAGACATCCTTGAGCACCTCAAGTCTAAGGATATTTGCACCATTGCTATGATGAGATTATCACTGACATTAGAATAGGACATCCATGTGATGATCTCATAGAAGGTCATCCAATGTACTTACTACCTCTAGTAAGCATTCACATCTCAACCCTAAATATCTCATATTTATAGTTGCTGAGATCCACTGCTTGATCAAATCAAGGAGCTTGAGATGTGCTAGTCTCTCTGGATTTCCGATGTCTAGTTTCAGTAATCCTATGACTAGGGATAATTTAGATACTGGCATAATTGCATATGATAGGAATCTCAGTAGTATGATCACAACATAATTTCCTTCATGCTATGTCATATATCATGGACTTCATTAATTTGCTTATTGATCAATATCAGTTCATAAACAATGAACAACAAAGTAATGAAATATGCCTTTCTTTATTTATTCATAAAGTCTGTACACAACTTTGTACAAAACGCGCTAAAGGCGATTGCCTTTAGGGCACTACTCTAACAATTCTAACATATGTCCATAGGTCAATAATGCACTTACTAATTCATCTCAATATCTTCTCAACCATCAAGTTAACCTAACCTTATGTGTAATGTTTACATCCTTTTTTTCCCTTAATGTTCCTTTACGAATAAGTTGTTTTCTTTTAATCATAACTATCTCTATAAAAATATAAATGTCATGATTCTTATGCCCCCCGAAACTAGACTTCCTTTAGTCCTAATATATCCAAAAATTACATAAGCAACATCTCTCTTTAAAATATAATCTCCACCCAAGTTATGTCCTATTTCTGGTAAGCAACAAACTGGTAACCAATACTCAAGCCTCAATAAATCATTATCAATACATCTCCTAATAAAACCGTTTCATAGAAGCATTAATAAGACATCAATAATAGTTTTTCATGTTTTATACTTTCACTAATTCAGACCCTAAGGTCATAAAAAATTAGGAAATAATACAAGGTTCCTACCAAGGGTCTATCACAGGTATTATTAAGGAAACAAACATAACTCGAGCTCTAGTCAATATTTTGTCAAGCCACTTTCACAGAGTCAAGTTAAGACCTATATCTACAATTTTCATTTTTTTAAGTTTCTTCAAATTCGTGCTCTAAGAATATGAAAGACAGATCGAAAGAGAAAGATGAAATTGAAACTAGAATTTCAACTTACCTTGATAACTTCTTTTGTTCTCCACTTCTCTTCCCCTTTTTTCTTTTCTTCTCTTCTCTTCTCATTTTCATTTTTCTCTCTTTTTTAACCTTTTGACCAGCCTTCGCTCTGACTTCTATTGCCTTTTTCATCCATTTTCTCTTGAAAATTCAAAGGAAGTCAAACTAATCCATTTGTCACCATTCCATTGGTCCATGTGTCACCATTCTATTGGTACATATGTTATCCTTCTGTTGGTCCACATATTACTATTCTACTGGTCCATTTTTCACTTACTTTAGGCTCCATATGTCACTCATTTATGACTCTAGATGTCACTACTTGTAAGGCTACACATTTCACCAATTGTAAGGTTTCACATGTCACTAATTATAAGGCTATATATGTCACCATTTGTAAAGTTATACATGTCACCATTCTATTGCTCCAAATGTGATAAGTCTAAAGTGCCATTTGTCACAAACTTAAAGGGTCACTTGTTGCAATTATACTCAAGCCACTTGTCTGTTGGATCGCGTACGGTCTGAGTATTCACAATACACTGCGGAAAAACCATACAACAACATGATGTATAATTGAAAATACCAAGGATGTACGAAAATACCTTGTTTTCGTAAATAGGTTGCTTCTTTTTCGGATTCCAAGACACTGCAATCGCGAATGCCCTCTACCGGTATCCACTGTAACACCCCACTCCCGCATGACCCGAACCTGACATCGATAGTGATATCCGAGTCCGTGCCCCGCGAGGGTAGCGTGCTACATCACTCAGTCAAACCTCAGTAATTTTTTTAAGACAAACACACACACTGGATGATTTATGCAGAAAATAATTTACAAAAACAAATCAATGGCCTCGGGGACTTTTTCATAAATACAATTTATTCCAATCTGTTGATTTTACAAACTGTCCAAATCAGTAATTCAAAAGTTCAGAAAAATAAAAATACACTAATGCAAACGCGAACTGATCCCGACTACTTTGCTACTGTATTGACCAGCAGATGTCATACTCCCGTTAGGCAATCAGTTGAAAATGGTTATTTATGCACGTTGATGCAAATTGTCTACTTTTTTTCGCGCACATTAGTGTAAATGAAAGAAAAAGGAAATAACTCTGATGGAATGAATGGTTGAAATTTTTTTATTTATACAAAATTTTGACTGACTGAGTGATGTAGCACGTCACCCTTGCGGGGCACGAACTTGGATATCACCATCGATGTCAGGTTCAGGTCATGCGGGAGTGGGGTGTTATATCCACGATTCGGGCTGCAGCTGTTGCGTGCTAACACGTCCTGAAACTCTTCTGAACGTCGCACGATTTTTCTCTTGGGTTGCGGCTAGGGTTTTAGACAATGGTGTCTTCCTTAACCTAATGAGACCTAAGCTTCTCTATTTATAGAGAAACCCTAATCCCAATTAGGCCCCATTAAGTTTCGGCTCATTATATCATATATAATAAGGGCCCGACAACTTAATTCAATCTAGCCCAATAAATATATCTAAATATATTTATTCAACACCTAATATATTTTGTTAGAGTAGTGCCCTAAAGGCAATCCCCTTTAGCGCATTTTGTTCATAGTCATATACAGACTTTATGAATAAATAAAGCAAGGCATATTTCATTTATTTGATATTCATTTTATTATGAATTGATAATGATCTTTAATCAAATTAAAGAAGTCACGATACATGACATAGCATGAAGGAAATTATGATGTGATCATACTATTGAGATTCCTATCATGTGCAATTATGTCGATATCTAAATTATCCTAGTTATAGGATTAATGAGGCTGGACATCGTTAATCCGGATAGACTAGCACATGTCAAACTCCTTGATTGGATCAGCGGTAGATCTCGTAAAACCGTAAATATTGAGATATTTAGATTTGACATGTGGATGCTTACTAGTGGTAGTAAGTACATTGGATGACTGCTATGAGATCATCACATGGATGTCCTATACAAATGTCGGTGATAATCTCATCATAGCAATGGTGCAAGTATCCTTAGACTTGAGGTACTCAAGGATATCTTGAGTCTTGATTACGTACTTTGACTCCATTCCTTGTTGCCTTTCGAGAGGTCGCTCATAGGGTGGTGATTGGAGTGCGACTTGAGGTATTCGAAGGTAATTGAGTAGCCAATAGAGGATTCACCATTTCTGTTATAGCGGAAGAGATACCCATGGCCTCTTATCGGGATCATTACTTTGAAGTCTCTCGCGCCGAGCATACATATGTCATGAAGATGGTCTTCATGGACATATAAAGTAATGAGTCTAGGGCGAACCGATTACACTGGACTAGATTTGATCGATCACCTAGTAAGAGTTGACACATTGCCCATACTCAAACCAAGTGGGGTATAGCATGGTGAAAGGACGAATTGCACGGTAATTGTCTATGGAAGGGTTAGTGATATGGTTTCATTAGTCAAACCAATTACTTTCCGGTCAATTGGGGGGGTCGTGATGTGTTGCTAGATACCGCTCATGACTTGCTCAGATTAAGTGTTAATCTAAGTGGCCAACATAACCGGAACCTAATGGGTCACACGATAAGAGTGACTCGGAGAATCAGTAAAATAGTTTGGACGAGATCCGATATCTGGAGAGCAATAGGATTAAATGGATCCCGATGAGATTGGGATATGCCCCGATGAGATCGCGACATCGACATTCAAAAAACCGCTTCGGTGATTTTCGCCACGCGGGTTCTAAGCAGGCGGTAGGACCGACCCCAGTTTGACTGGACCACTTCAGCAATTATATATATTAATTAATTAAGTAAATAATTAATTAATTATATATATATATGTTGATTTTCGGTGGAACCAAAATGGAAGGAGAAGATGTAGGTTTGAAAAGTCAAACCTAATCATCATTTAGCATTTTAAGGCATTTTATGCCTACCTACGTGGATGAGCATCCACCATGCCTTCTTATGTCTTTAAATGGTTAAATATACATATGAGAAGGTATTGAAAAAATCTTGGTAGGTTTTGAAGGGTGAAGGTCGAAAGCTTAAGAGTTAAGCTTTGGAAAATTTGTTTTCATCTTCTTCATCTCTTCCATTCAAGATTGCTTCTTCTTCTCCAAGGCTCCACCAAGATCATTTCACTTGCTCTCCAAGGCTAAGGTAAGAGCTAGCACTCTTCTCTTTAGTCTAGCTATTCCCGGGTCAAAAGAGTTTGTCCGGTTAGGTTTTCCACCTCTGCGTGGATACAGATTAGAGACGGTCTCCTTTAGTCGTTATGGTTTGATTGTTTGTACTTACACATGGATCCTGGCTTTCGGGAATGTCCCGGGACTCAAAATTTTAAATTCCGCACTGTGGGCATGTGATGCCTACCCCGGGATTTTCCTACAGTGGTATCAAAGCCACTTGTGTTGTATAAACGGTTAAAATGATAACTAGGTCGGAGTTCCTTAGTGACTGAGCTGCTAATGCATGTTATTTGTGTGAATTTCGAATCAGTATAGAGATGCATGTTTTCGAAATTTCTTGCTCAGAATTGTTCATAACATGTTATAGAATATTTTTGTGAAAGATGAGAATTTATCAATTTGATTTGATATGGTTTTGCTATTTAATTCTCTCAAGTTTCGGATGCTGTCTTGTTGATAGTTTCTGAAACAGGTATGCTTGTAAATTCGAGAATAAATTCTAGAAAAAAAATTTTTCGGATTGGTTTTCACCGACATGTCCCTAAGATGTTTGTGAATGTCTCTGTGGATGGAAAAATGTTTTCAAGGTGATTTACCATTTATTTCCGAATTTCTTGTGTGCTGATGGGAATGTTTGTGTTGGAGAACACAGATTCTGGTTCGGCTAGATTGCTGAGGTTCAATGAGTTTTTGTGGGAAATAAATCCTGGAAAAATTCATGGAGCATGTTGGGAACATTTTTTAACCTCTGTAATTTTCTCAGTATTTATTGAAAGTGTTTCAATGGTCATTTTGAGCAAAATGTTGAGCTTGGCAGTTTTGAGAAACATGCTGGGGTTGTTTTGTTTGAAATGATTGCTTGTGTTATTTTCAGTTCCAATGCCTTGAATCATTTTTATAGTGATTAAAAATGTGTTATATTGATGTGGCATGCATCCCAAGTTGAGATTCTTGAATTTAGGTTTCCAATAATTTTTGGATATCGAATAGGTCACTTTAGCGTCTCGTTAGCTCATTCCGTTATCTTGGTTATTTTGGCCGTCGCAATTTTTTGTGACAAGTGCCGGAGTAATCTTGATAACGTGTAGCCTACCTAGAGATACTTAGCATGATTATTTGGTGTCCTTGAATTATGTGGAAATCTAGTGATTAATGGTGGATTAATCGGTTTCAAGGTTTTCATATATAGTTAGACTATATGGCATGCATGAGTTGATGAAAATGTTTCATTAGCACATTAATATAAAGGTTTATATACTTGTTATATTGGTGTTGTGAATTGGAAATGCCTGGATTGAGAATTAGCCGATAAGATAGCAATTCCAAATGCACAAATGAACAAGTCGACTTATATGTTCACAAGTCGACATGTTTGGTGCACTGTAGACTAATAAGTCGACTTGCACAATGGTACAAGTCGACTTGTTCATCATGCGATTGCACAAGTCGACTTACACATGCATAAGTCGACTTATACGAGAGACATAAGTCGACTTATACATATACAAGTCGACTTATATCATGTCTTGGTGGGATGATGGGTGATTTTCGGTATAAATTCAATGTGATTGATGCAATGCCCTAAATCAGACAATATAGTCATGGTGACTATGATCCTTGGATGAGAGTAATTAGATGAGACCTAAAATCCCTCAACTTAAAATATGAAAACTAACGCCTTCTATTAATATGGCAAGAACCAGAGTTCTTATAGGGTTGGGTTGTTGAGCTAACCTCAAGCTCACTCTATACGAATATGTTCAAACCATGAAAATATGATTTTCGGATTAATGGGTCGGTTTTCCTAGAAGCGTTGATTTGTTGAGCTAACCTCAAGGTCAACGTGAATGAGGCGGTTGGGTAGTGTACATCGGATGTACGCGCATCAAGTGTTGATAACCCAATGTATGTGCATACATCAACTGTTGATAAGATCGGCGATAGTTATGTCTAAGATGTAATTGGTATGCATGATACCTCCCGAGACATAAGATGGCTTGTTGAGCTAACCTCAAGGTCATTCTTAATGTGGGTCATCGATGATGCAATTGGTATGGTGATACCCACCGATTGACCTAAGGTGACTTGTTGAGCTAACCTCAAGGTCATTCTTAGCAATGTCGGATATCGACCCACTAGGTCAATGTGCCATTTTGTTTCATGGATTCATGATGAGGGTTATGGATTCTGTTGAAACTAGTGGGAGCCATATGTATGTCATTTAAGTCCTTATGAGCATACATTTAATTCTATTCTAACTTTCTCTCTCTCTCTACGTTTAGGTTGATTGAAGATGTCGACTAGTGTGAATCTTCGCTCACTAATGGATGCAAACAAATTAACCGGACCGAATTTTCTTGATTGGCTACGGAATCTGAGAATTGTTCTCAGATCAGAGGATCTAGGATATATCCTTGATTTTCCACTTCCGGATCCACTTCCTGAAGGAGCTTCTGATGATGATCAGAAGGCATATCGTAAGCATCTAAAAGACAGTGACATAGCTACCTGCATTATGCTTGCATCGATGTCACCTGAGCTGCAGAAGCAGCACGAGTCTATGGATGCTCACACGATAGTGTTTCCTCTTAGAGAGTTGTTTGATGAGCAAGCACGGTCTGAACGGTTCGAGACCTCAAGGTTGCTCTTTACAACGAAGATGACTCCTGGTTCATCTGCAGCGTAATATGCATTGAAGATGAATGACTATATTGAGAGGTTGGCCGTCTTAGGTTTTGTGATGGATTACGAGTTAAGTATAGACTTAATTCTTGTTGGTTAGTCGATAGTTATTCACGGTTTGTGTTGAACTATCGAATGAACCAAATATCCACCACAATTCGAGTGATCAATCCGCTCAAGCAATGCAGTAATGTCGCCAAGAAGATAGCGTATGCTATTGGTGGATTCTTCTTCCTCTGGTTCCAAGAAGAAACAGAAGAAGAAAAGGCTCTCGAAGTCAAAAGAAGTGCAGCGAAAGGCAAGAAGAAGACCAAAGAGATCGCACTAAAAGGTACCGCTTCCATTCGGTAAGATCGGTCATTGAGGCGAATCGCAAAGTTTATCTGGAAGAATCAAGCGAGAAGAAGGCATCACCGCCTCGACTTCTTCGGTATGTTTGTCATTGAGGTTAATCTGCTTTCGATCATAACATATGGGTATTAGATACCGGTTGTGGCTCACACATATCCAATGATATGCAGGGCCTCAAGACGATGAAAGCGACTCATAAAGGAGAAATGGACTGCGTGTTGGCAATGGAGCAAGAGTTCTTTGCATTAGCCGTAGGGACTTATGTTTTGACACTCCTAGTGGGCTTGTACTTAACTTGGATGATTGTTATTTTGTACCCGTGTTAACAAAGAACATACTGTCTGTTTCTTGTTTAAATAGAGTTAGTTTCCATTTGTCTTTTGGTAACAATGGTTGTTCTATTAGTTCAAATGGAATGCTTTATGGTCTTGGTACATTATGCAATGGAATTTACATATTAGATATGTCACATCCGGTTATGAATGTCAATGACACTAAAAGACATAAAAGAGATAATTTAAAATCAACTTACTTATGGCATTGTCGCTGGCCATATAAATGAGAGACGATCGCTAAGCTCCACAAGAGTGGAAGTTTAGGTCATTCGATTATGAATCTTATGACACATGTGAATCTTGTTTATTAGGCAAGATGACTAAGTTACCTTTAAGGAAAGGGTGAACGAGCGATTGGATTATTAGACCTAATACATTCTGATGCATGTGGTCCGATGTCCATCCATGCCGTAAGTGGTTGCCGTTACATTTCATTACCTTTATCGATGATTATTCTCGATATGGGTACTGATCGATGAGATACAAATCAAGCGTTTGAAAAGTTCAAACAATTCAGAAATGAAGTAGAAAACAACTTGGTAAAAGTATCAAAACATTACGATCCGATCGTGGTGGTGAATACTTAGACCAAGAGTTTTGATTATCTCGTAGATAATGGGATATTATCTCGAGAGACCCTCCTTACACACCACAAAGATAATGGTGTGGCGAAAGGAGAAATCGAACCTTGTTGGACATGGTACGATCTATGATGGGCTTTTTACGATTACCAAAATCCTTTTGGGGATATGCACTTGAGACATTTGTTTACTTGTTAAACGAGTTCCATCAAAGCAGTTGATGTTACTCCATATGAGATGTGGACTAACAAGAAACCTTATCTTTCTTATTTGAAAGTATGGGGTTGTCTCGCTTATGTGAAGCGGACACGGTCCGATAAGCTTGGAGCAAAATCGACAAATGTTTGTTCGTAGGATATCCTAAAGAAACAAGAGGATATCAATTCTACTTTCTTTGAGGAACAAAAGGTGTTTGTTTGATGCATGCTGTCTTTAGAGAAAGAGTTTCTTTTAAAAGAGGACGGTGGGAGCAAAGTTGAGCTTGAAGAAGTTCAAGATGCTCTCGGACGACGCAGATCAATCATCAACTCGAAATCAGTAACTCATACAGATGAGGTAACAGTTCAACCTTCTACTACACACGAAATTGTAGGTCAAGTAGGATACGACTGTTCCCGAGAGATATGGATTTCGTGAGTGAACAGAATGACGTATTGCTCATAGAGGATGATGAGCCTACCACCTATGAAGAGGTTCAAGAGTTGAGTCGAAAAATGGCTTCGTGCCATGAAATCAAATGGATTCCATGTATGAAAACCAAGTATGGACTTTGGTTGATGCACTGAAGGATAAAACCTATAGGGTGCAAATGAGTTTTCAAGAAGAAAGCGGCATGGATGGTAATGTGATTACCTATAAAGCAAGGCTTGTGGCTAAAGGCTTTCGTCAAAGACAAGGAGTTGACTATGACGAGACCTTGATCAAAGAGTAATGCTTAAATCCATTAGATACTCCTAGCCATTGCCGCTCATTATGATTATGAGATATGGCAAATGGATGTGAAAACGACTTTTCCGAATGGAAATCGCCGAGGATGTACATGACACAACCTCGAGGGCTTCATTTCTGCGATGGCGAAAAGGTATGCAAGCTTGAAATCCATTTATGGATGAAGCAAGCATCCAGAGTTGGAATATCCGTTTGATGAGACAATCAAAGAGTTTGGTTTCTCACAAAATCCGGATGAACACCGTGTGTACAAGAAAGTGAATGGAGCTCGCGATCGTATTCCTTGTGTTATATGTAGATGACATATTGTTGCTAGGAAACGATGTCTCAATGCTGCAATCAGTAAAAATTTGGTTGTCCAAACAATTTGCCATGAAAGACCTTGGAGAGGCAACTTATATCCTTGGGATAAAGATCTATAGAGATAGATCGAAGAGGTTGCTTGGTCTTTCACAGTCAACGTACATAGACAAGGTGCTAAAGAGGTTTAACATGGAGCAATCCAAGAGAGGGTTTCTTCCCATTACTCATGGGATAACACTCTCGAAGTCTATGTGTCCTCGGACATATGATGAGAGGATGCGTATGAATATGATCCCGTATGCGTCTGCAGTAGGATCTATTATGTACGCAATGCTATGTACGAGACCCGATGTATCATATGCTCTAAGTGTTACGAGCAGATACCAATCAGATCCTGGTGAGGGTCACTGGGTGGCTGTCAAGAATATCCTAAAGTACTTGCGAAGAACTAAGGATGTTTTCTTGATATATGGAGATGGAAATCTCAAGTGGCGGCATACAGATGCCAGTTTTCAATCTGATAAGGGCGACTCCAGTCCCAATCAGGTTATGTTTTCACACTAAATGGCGGAGCGATCGGTTGGAAGAGTTCCAAGCAGAGACGATCACGATTCAACGATCGAAAGTAGTACATTGTCGCATCGACGCAAAGAAAGGGAAGTTTGGATCAAGAAGTTCATTTCGAACTTAGTGTGGTTCCTACCGTGATGGACCCATACTGCTTGTTTTGTGACAACACTGGGGCTATTCTTGCAGTAAAGGAGCCAAGGTCTCATCAACGGTCCAAACACGCACTACCGATACCATTTGATTCGGAGATCATTGCTCGAGGTGATGTCCCGACAGAGAATTCCACAGAGCACAACATTGTCGATCCGTTGACAAAGCCATTGCCACGTAAGAATTTTGATTCTCATGTACTCGCTTATGGTATTAGATACCAAGGTGATTGGCTTTAGGTCAAGTGGGAGATTGTTAGAGTAGTGCCTAAAGGCAATCCCTTTAGCGCATTTTGTTCATAGTCATATGCACTTTATGAATAAATAAAGCAAGACATATTTCATTTATTTGATATTCATTTTATTATGAATTGATAATGATCTTTAATCAAATTAATGAAGTCCACGATACATGACATAGCATGAAGGAAATTATGATGTGATCATACTATTGAGATTCCTATCATGTGCAATTATGTCAAGATCTAAATTATCCCTAGTCATAGGATTAATGAGGCCGACATCGTTAATCCGGATAGACTAGACATGTCAAACTCCTTGATTGGATCAAGCAAGTAGATCTCGTAAAACCGTAAATATTGAGATATTTAGATTTGACATGTGGATGCTTACTAGTGGTAGTAAGTACATTGGATGACTCGCTATGAGATCATCACATGGATGTCCTATACAAATGTCAGTGATAATCTCATCATAGCAATGGTGCAAGTATCCTTAGACTTGAGGTACTCAAGGATATCTTGAGTACTGATTCTGTACTTTGACTCCATTCCTTGTTGCCTTTCAGAGGTCGCTCATAGGGTGGTGATTGGGTGCGACTGAGGTATTCAAGGTAATTGAGTAGCCAATAGAGGATTCACCACTTTGTTATAGCAGAAGAGATACCCATGGCCTCTTATCGGGATCATTACTTTGAAGTCTCTGGCGCCGAAAGCATACATATGTCATGAAGATGGTCTTCATGGACATATAAAGTAATGAGTCTAGGGCGAGGCGATTACACTTGGACTAGATTTGATCGATCGGTCTAGTAAGAGTTGACACATTGCCCATACTCAAACCAAGTGGGGTATAGCATGGTGAAAGGACGAATTGCACGGTAATTGTCTATGGAAGGGTTCGTGATATGGTTTCATTAGTCAAACCAATTACTTTCCGGTCAATTGGGGGTCATGATGTGTTGCTAGATACCGCCATGACTTGCTCAGATTAAGTGTTAATCTAAGTGGCCAACATAACCGGAACCTAATGGGTCACACGCATAAGAGTGACTCGGAGAATCAGAAATAGTTTGGACGAGATCCGATATCCGGAGAGCAATAGGATTAACTGGATCCCGATGAGATTGGGATATGTCCCGATGAGATCGCGACATCGACATTGCTGAAAACCGTTTCCGATGATTTTTCGCCGACGGGGCCTGGCAGGCCGGTAGGACCGACCCCAGTTTGACTGGACCACTTCAGCAATTATATATATTAATTAATTAAGTAAATAATTAATTAATTATATATATATATGTTGATTTTCGGTGGAACCAAAATGGAAGGAGAAGATGTAGGTTTGAAAAGTCAAACCTAATCATCATTTAGCATTTTAAGGCATTTTATGCCTACCTACGTGGATGAGCATCCACCATGCCTTCTTATGTCTTTAAATGGTTAAATATACATATGAGAAGGTATTGAAAAAAGCTTGGTAGGTTTTGAAGGGTGAAGGTCGAAAGCTTAAGAGTTAAGCTTTGGAAAATTTGTTTTCATCTTCTTCATCTCTTCCATTCAAGATTGCTTCTTCTTCTCCAAGGCTCCACCAAGATCATTTCACTTGCTCTCCAAGGATAAGGTAAGAGCTAGCACTCTTCTCTTTAGTCTAGCTATTCCCGGGTCAAAAGAGTTTGTCCCGGTTAGGTTTTCCGACCTCTGCGTGGATACCGTTAGAGACGGTCTCCTTTGGTCGTTATGGTTTGATTGTTTGTACTTACACATGGATCCTGGCTTTCGGGAATGTCCCGGGACTCAAAATTTTAAATTCCGCACTGTGGGCATGTGATGCCTACCTCGGGATTTTCCTACATATTGGGCCCAAGAGAATAAGCCTAGATCACATTACTCTTTGTGTGCGACCCTGTAGGCTCATTTGATGTTGGAAATGGGCTTGATCACTCTTCAAGGCCCATAAGTTATAAGCGGCCTCTAGCAAGACATTATGACTACCCAAATCAAACGAGGATCGATAATCCGATTTAACTCAGAACTATGGTTATAGGCTCATCCTTTGTAACACGATATCAAGATTAATCACAAGGCATGGTACATGTCAACCTTTGATTAATCATAGTTTCTTGATCCCCAAGTTGGTGATTATAACAAATGACATTGATGATTCTTCATCAATTCATTTGAAGCACGACCATGAATTTCTTCATCACACTTGTCAAGAGGCCCAAATGATATCTCTCTCATTTAAGAGAGGTACAAATCCCATCTACGTCATTCACATCCTTCAAGATGATTCATTTAGTGTCCAACATAAGACTATTTGTTATTCGGTTAAAAATAACTTAGTCTAATATCAAAACACTAAATTCCTCATGTAGGGAACCATGTTGACTTCAGTCAAAGGACTAAAGTCAAACCATATAAAGAATCACTAATGACATGAAACCATGTAGTATTCTTTATGTGGGTCGGTCCAATATATGTTCTCTAACATATATCTATGTTTCGATTTGATATCTCATATCCATGATCAAGAAACGCGATCATCAATCGAACACATACTAGTCTTAATTCATTATTGTTCCACCAATAATGATCGACCAGGGACAGTCTAGAATAGTGTTATAATGCTTATGGTTTTACTATCAAGTCACATACTTGATGACATAAGTCTAATACTATTCATGGAATGCAAATCACATTACATAAACGAAATACATGCATATATAAAGGAATACCTCATAATATATTATTGACAACAGCTTGTGAGCTCGCTTCAATCTCCTTTTCAAGCTCAATGTCATTTTGTGAAACTTGAATTTCTTCAAGTTGTACTTTACTCCCACTGTTTCCTTTGGCAACAAATTCCTTCTCTAAGAAAAAACCATTTCAAGCAACAAACACTTTGTTCTCTGCTGGGATGTAAAAGTAATATCCTTTAGTTTCCTTAGGATATCCCACAAAATAACATTTTTCAGATTTGGGTGCCAACTTGTCGGCAATTGGACGCTTCACATAAGCCTCACATCTCCAAATCTTTAGAAAAGATAAATTAGGACGCTTCCCAGTCCATATCTCATAAGGTGTCTTTTCTGACCTTTGAAGGAATACGGTTCAATATGAATGTCATTGCTGTTTTAAAGCATAGCCCGTAAATATTTTGGAAGATCGGTTTGACTCATCATTGATTGAACCATATCTAATAGAGTTCGATTTCTCCTTCGAAACACCATTCCATTGAGGAGTTCTGGAGGAGTCAATTATAAACGATTCCACAATCCTTAAGATAATCATCAAACTCTTGGCTTAAGTATTCACCTCCTCGATCAGATCGAAGGATTTTAATTATTTTGCCAAGCTGAATTTGTACTTCATTCTTATACTCTTTGAACTTTTCAAAAGATTCAGATTTGTGCTTCATTAAATAGACATACCCATATCTACTAATGTCATCTGAAAAAGTAATGAAATACAAATAACCTCCTCTCGCTGAAATGCTAAAAGGACCACATACATCGGTATGTATAAGGCCCAATCACTCATTGGCCCTTTCCCCTTTACCTGTGAAGGGGGCCTTTGTCATCTTACCCAGTAAACAAGAATCACATGTTTCAAAAATTCAAAAGAATCAATGAATTCATCTTGATGGAGTTTTGAAATGCGTTTTTCATTTACATGGCCTAAACGACAATGCCAGAGATAGGTTGGGTTCAAATCGTTAGATTTAAACTTCTTGGTATTTATGTTATAGATGGGCTCATTTGTAACAAACTCAGTTTCTAGAGTATAAATGCCATTTAATTGACGCGAAATGTCATATAAAATTTCATTCTTATAAATGGAAATACTTCTATTCTCAATAGAAAATTTAAATCCATCATTCTCTAAACAAGCAAAAGAAATAATGTTCCTATTCATAGTAGGTACATAATAAAAATTCTTGAGTTCCAAAATGAGCCTAGTAGGTAAAATAAGATCATAAGTCCCCACGGATAAAGCTGCAACTCTTGCTCCATTTCCCACACGCAGGTCGATCTCACCAGACATCAATCTTCTAGTCCTTCTTAGACTCTGCACATTAGTAAAAATGTGAGTTGCAGCTCCGTTATCTAATACCCAAGATGCAGAAGGAGTAAAATTGATTTCTATAACAAACATACCTGAAGAAGTAGTCGCACTATTCTTCTTCTCTTTCAGCTCTTCCAAATAGAGTTTGCAGTTCCTTTTCCAATGACCAGGTTCATTGCAATGAAAGAAAACTCCCTCCTTGGGTGCCTTAGTCTTAGCTTTAGGCTTGGGTTTGGACTTGGACTTGGGTACTTTACCTTTGTCCTTTGCTGTGCCCTTATTCTTGAAAACTTTTCCCTTTTGAACCACAAGAACTTCATTGGTGGTCTTAACCTTTCCCTTTAAGTTCTCTTCAGCAGTTTTTAGCATCCCATGCAATTCGTCAATGGACTTCTCCATATTATGCATGTTGTAGTTAAGAATGATCTGATCATATTCATCAGTCAAAGATGCTAGAATAAGATCAGTTGCCAATTCTTGACTAACAGGTGCATCTAATTTCTCAAGATGATGAATGTAACTCTTCATCTTGAGAACATGAGCACTCACGGGTGTGCCAGGAGTCATCTTGTATGAATTCAATGCCTTAGTGGTTCTAAACCTCTCTTGGCGTGCTTGCTCTTGAAACATAGCTTTCAGTTGAGCAAGCATGTCATAGGCTTCCATTTCCTCTAAGTCCTTCTGAAGGTCAGAGATCATGGCGCCTAACATAAGGCATGACACAATCCGTAGAGTCATTGATATGCTTCATGTAAGCATCCTTTTGAGCCTTAGGTGCATTTGCTGGTGGTTCCTCAGGGATGGGCTCTTCTAAGACATAAAGCTTTCTTTATTGTTTGAGAACAATTCTCAAGTTCCTATACCAATCTAGGAAATTTGTTTTATTAAGCTTTTCTTTCTCTAAGATAGATCACATAGAAAGGTTTGTGGATGGAGTAGCCATAATCTACAAAAATTATGCAATAAGGGTCAACATTCATATATTATGAGGTATTAGCTCCCACTCAAATAAATAACCCTCAATTGAAAAATGGGAGAAACAAGATCCATATTTCACTAAGTCCTAAGAAAGCTTTGGCTTAAAACTCAAAACTTAGTTATTTAGGTAGAAAACTCTTTTCAATTACATCACATGTAACTCTTGATGGGCTTATGTTAAAATACATCTTATGTACTGCATGTATGTAAAAACCCAATCTTATGCCCTAAGCCCAAAACCGCTTTGATAGTTTAGTCAAGTTTAACCATACTTTACCTATGAATAGCACCATTATTCAAATGTCTTCCCTAGATGATCCCTACATGCCTTGCTTTGACAAAAACCCACATAAGGATAAGCTAGAGATAAACATTGGTAAAGATTTATGGAAGTCATATAAACTTGAAATTATGAAGAGGGTCATTCTTAGTACATTATGAAGACTACTAATCCTATTAGTAAGGGTGTTTGTACTATGCTATTTCTAATCCTATACTACAACATACTTGAGTATATATATATTAGAAGTATAGAATAGTAACTTACACATGAATATAAATATTCAAAAAATATAAATAAACACATGTAACATCACCCAGAATATATAACACATAACGAACAATCAAGCGTAAGGGAAGCAACCCCTTGCTAGGCTTGTCAGTCGACTGGAAGAGATGATAGTCGACTGGTCGACTTGTGCCAGTCGATTGGAAAAGATGATAGTCGACTGGTCGACCTGTGCTAGTCGACTGGAACCAATCTCAGTCGACTGGAACAAACGTTTTCGTTGAAACGCTCATCTCCGCTCTCCAACCAGTCGACTGGAACACTTTTAGTCGACTGGAAGAGATGCTAGTCGACTGGTCGACTGGAAGAGATGCTAGTCCGCTCTCCAACCAGTCGAATGGAACACTTCTAGTCGACTGGAAGAGATGCTAGTCGACTGGAGTATCATTGTCCAACATGAATACTTGCGGTTTCCCATTCCAGATCCATGTCTTACATGGTGGAAACCCTAGCAGCCACCACCTGTCGGTCAAACCCTTCATGCTTGTCATATATTCTCATCAGTACTAAGATAATCAACAATTTCGAAAACAACATGCATGAAATAAAAATACTTTCGTATCACGAAACCAAAACCGTGAGCACATGTAATTAAAACATGCATATTTTTCATCTCTACAGAATCCAAATCTGTAAACACATGTAATCCAAACATGTATATATTTTCGATTAAACAGAAGCCAAAATCGTGAACACATGTAATCAAAAACACGTATATTAACGATTTTACAGAAGAACCTGGCTCTGATACCACTGTTGGATCGCGTACGGTCTGAGTATTCACAATACACTGCAGAAAAACCATACAATAACATGATGTATAATCAAAAACACCAAGGATGTACGAAAATACCTTGTTTTCGTAAATATGTTGCTTCTCTTTCGGATTCCAAGACACTGCAATTGCGAATTCCCTCTACCGGTATCCACACGAGTATGCACGATCCGGGCTGCGGCTGTTGTGTGCTAACACATCCTGAAACTCTTCTGAACACACCACGATTTTTCTCTTGGGTGGCGGCTAGGGTTTTAGACAATGGTGTCTTCCTTAACCTAATGAGACCTAAGCTTCTTTATTTATAGAGAAACCCTAATCCCAATTAGGCCCCATTAAGTTTCGGCCCATTATATCATATATAATAAAAGCCCGACAACTTAATTCGATCTATCCCAATAAATATATCTAAATATATTTATTCAATACCTAATAAATTAGGCCCAAGAGAATAAGCCCAGATCACATTACTCTTTGTGTGCGACCAGAGGCTCATTTGATGTTGGCAATGGGCGATCACACTTCAGGCCCATAAGTCATAAGCGGCCTCTAGCAAGACATTATGACTACCCAAATCAAACGAGGATCGATAATCCGATTTAACTCAGTAACTATGGTTATAGGCTCGGTCCTTTGTAACACGATATCAAGATTAATCACAAGGCATGGTACATGTCAACCTTTGATTAATCATAGTTTCTTGATCCTCAAGTTGATCGATTATAACAAATGACATTGATGACTCTTCATCAATTCATTTGAGCACGGCTATGCATTTCTTCATCACACTTGTCAAGAGGCCCAAATGATATCTCTCTCATTTAAGAGAGGTACAAATCCCATCTACGTCATTCACATCCTCAAGATGATTCATTTAGTGTCCAACATAAGACTATTTGTTATTGGTTAAAAATAACTTAGTCTAATATCAAAACACTAAATTCCTTATGTAGGAACCATGATGACTTCAGTCAAAGGACTAAAGTCAAACCATATAAAGAATCACTAATGACATGAAACCATGTAGTATTCTTTATGTGGGTCGGTCCAATATATGTTCTCTAACATATATCTATGTTTCGATTTGATATCTCATATCCATGATCAAGAAACGTGATCAACAATCGAACACATACTAGTCTTAATTCATTATTGTTCCACCAATAATGATCGACCAGGGACAGTCTAGAATAGTGTTATAACGCTTATGGTTTTACTATCAAGTCATATACTTGATGACATAAGTCTAATACTATTCATGGAATGTAAATCACATTACATAAATGAAATACATGCATATATAAAGGAATACCTCATAATATATTATTAACAAGTCATAATGTTAATACATGAATCACAAATATCCATTGGTCTAAGGCACACTACTAACATTGTCATCCATTTACCTGAACCATTTTTCACTTATTCCTAATGCCACATGTCATTATTTCATAGGCCTAATCAACCTAAATTCCCATGTATCAATTTGTCTTGGTCTTTAACATTTTTCTTAGACTAGATGCACATATCACCTCATTAATTACTCAATTGTAACTATAAATTCCCAATTTACTAATTATAGCCCATCAAAACAAAATTCAAGAAAAAATCAACACATAATTACATCATGATCAGTAAAAACCTTTCATACCCCAGAGCATGCCAATTAAGTGCATATCTTGCAATGTTTTCTAATCATGATTCATATGTGTATAATAATATTATGTATGTGAATGAAATGTACCTCGTAAATTCTTAAATGAAATAACTCATGTGACTTAATCTAACAATTTAATCTCTTAACAATTTTAGGAGGCGTGATATTATAACTCTCCTGCTCTTAAAAAATTTTGTCCTCGAAATTCTTACTTGACTGATCAAATAGGTGGGGGTAATGTTATCTCTATAAAATCAAAGAAAAAGACATTGTTTAATTACATAGATCGAACTAAGCCTAGCTTATCCGATATCCCAAACACCCCAAGGAATGTTGACAAGTACTCCCATTGAGGTCGAAATCATCCGACCATTAAGGACATTAACTTAACGATACTAAACTTCTCGACCAAAGACTTTCAAGACCTGGACTCAACTCTTAAGGCTCATAAATCTTTTGAAATAGTAATAACACTTTTTAAAATGTAAAAACCATGTCTTGATACCAATTTAATTATCACGACTTGGAACCACATCGGGCACATGGCAACCGCTGCATACCCAGGCTAAGGATACTCACGATACCTTTAACCCGACTATGTAAGGCTAACTGAATATCCTTTGAAACCATTTGGATAACACAACAACTGTATTTTGAAAATCATAAAAAATCACAAAACTCAATTAAAATACCTATAAATCAGTTTTACACGTACTTTTATATTCATATTTAAAACTCTACCATAACTTCTGGACTTTAAGTCCACTCAAGAGCGATCTCAACAACAGTACACAAGGTTCACACATAAGTTCATTTACAAACCACAAGACAGGTAAGAGTTAATTTTCAAAATCATAACGCATATCAACATAACCAATTTAAGAAAAAAATAGTTCATGAGCCACTATACAACAAAAGTACAAACAGAGACTACACACTTACGATAATGCCTTAAAAATGTCAAAAGATCACACAATACACTCAAAGCTTCAAGCTCACCAAATTAACTTGCATGGTTGGAAAGTAGAAGGGGTGAGTACACTATGTACTCAGTGAGCAGGAAAAACATATATCGCAAAAAAAAATATGATTCATATCAAGACAGTCTAGATAACCTAAGGACAGGTTTTTCTCGCATCTAGCATGTACATAACAACCAACGATATGTGCTTAATTGATTTTTTAATTATTTTATAACATTTAACAATTAACGATATGAAATTGCTCAAGATACTCACTTTGAGACATATGTGATTTTAGACACAAGTTGGAAGCAAAGAAGTTAAAGTGAGTTGAAGCTCTATATTTTGTCCCTTTTCTAAAGATTAATTTTTACTTGTCTTCATAGAGCAAGAAGAAGAAAATTAAAAGAAAAGAACAAAATTAAAAGAAGAAAAAATGCAAAGAACGGTGAATGAAGATGGAAAGTTAGAAAAAGAGACAAAAACAACAGTAAAGCATGAAGAAAATGCATAGCTCCAACACGTCCAACGTCTGCATGAAAAATACAAACCAAATCTACATTTCATAAAAACCATATATGCGTTTCACGCAGAAGAGGAGTGCATTTCAAGACGGAGTAGATGTAAGGGTGTTTGTGTGAACTATAATGTGGCCAACATAATTATTCGTCACATCAAGAAAAGTGAGGGGGTGTAAGCTAGCTGCATGAGAGAGTAGCTATAAAATGGAGTGAAAACGTGAATAGTAGCATGACCCAAGGAGTTTATTTGTCACATCAGTGAATAATGAGAGCAAATAGAGAAAAGAGCTACGTGAAAAAGAAGAGAGGGAGGTGCATTGAAGAGAGTCGGAGGGAGGTGCTGAATGGGGGCTAAAGCATTTTTTTAGGAGAGATTTATGGTGACCTAGAAGTCCTGACACCAGTTCGAAGGAGACATTGATGCCAACGACTTGTGTTAAGTATTTTTTTTATTTTTTTTTGTTTTTTTATCTCATTAGAAATTGATTGTGTTATCCTATATTAATTGATTTGGGTATTGTGTATAGATAATTAGATTTTTGTTATTATTCGGTTGTTTATGTATGAACCCATTGGGTATTGTGAAAAGATGATTTTAATGCATTCATTGAATCATTTAATTGTAAACCCATTGATAGAATTTTGATATAATTCGTAACTGTTATATTGAAATTCATATGTAGCAACTAATGATTCGTAACCATTAAGGATAACATGACATAGGTTAAATGATGCATCGTATGTAGTTATTACCTTGATTAATCAGTTTTCCTAATTTGTAATGCTACTACCTAATTAAATCTAGAGATCGTATCCTAGGTTATTCAATGATTAGGTTTAATTAACGATCGTATCTTGATTAAATACGACCTAAGGGAAAACTTGGGTTAATTATTAACCCACAATTAATAGTTGTGGGTTAATAATTTTTCACATGTTTTCTTTAATTTGTTTTTATTAGTCTAGTTTCATTTTATTTTCTTATTCCAAAAACAAAACTTCGTTAAACCTCAAAACTGGTTAATTTCATTTTATAAACTTTACACACACTCTCTGTGGGATCAACCTAGACTCACCACTATTATAGTAGTACATCTAATTATTTTATTTTGACTAGCGTAACGACTCATAGTCAATTTTGGCGCCATTACTGGGAAGTGTAGTGTTTTAGTTATTGTTTGTGATTTAATTGGTGTTTTGTATATATTTGTTCGTAATTGATTTTTTTCAGTTATTTTGTGATCTTTTCATTTTTTGTTTTGTGTTTAATTTTTTTAATATGGACAGAAGTAATTTCTTTTATAACTCATATTCTCAATCCTATAAAAATTTTATGGACTGATCAACCTAACTTTTGTTATGGATGGGATAATCATCAAAATTACTTCCATGATAGTTTACATGTCAACATAGCAATTCTCGTGTGAACCAAAAGCTTCTTGTCAAAACGCAGGTACATCTTTATAAGTTATGGCTGCTAACAATCTTCAAATTCAACAGGATATGTAGCAGTTTCAACAAAATATGCAACAATTATTTTAGCAAGGTGTATAGCAAATCCGACAGGATGCTCTATAATTCCAATAAGATGCGTTGCCTCGATAGGGAGATATCAATCATCTGGAACCGTAAAGCGAAAAGGAGCAGCCGTATCAACCCAAGGTGTACCCAATGGACCTTTTTGTAGAAACTTTACAAAGTGATGAGGTGCTTGAAAATTTTGAGATCAACCCTCAACAAATTGCTTCTGTCGAAGAAGTTAAGAAGGAGTTTGAAGCTGAAAGGGACACATCTTTTAGTTCGGAGGTAATTACTGAGTCTATGATTATTTTTGAAACTAATTCTTTACCTTTACATAACAGATTGGAGGAATTAAATGATGAAGAAAAAGGTGAAGAGATGTTCAAAATATTTTTATAGTATATGGACTCAGTTGGGATTAAGAATCTAGGGATAGGGAATACATTGATTAAGGATGTTCATCAACTAAGGCCCTATTCGTAACCACTTCACGTGGAAGTGGTGCTAACTGTAATACCTGAAGATCACAATTTCATCACATGAGGAGAAGAAGGTGTAACACCCTACTGTTATAGAGTATATACCCGAACATCCAGAGGACATTCAAGTACACATCCTATGACAATGGTATGTAAGAGCAAACATAATCTCTTAAATGGCATTATAAAGAATGTACAATACCTAAAACCTTAACACTTCATTTCATTCATTGACAAAAGTTTACATTGCAGTCATTGAAACAATACATTACCAAACATAAGAAAGTTTACAATCCTTTACGCAAAAGTTTTATATGTCAAAGTGTTAGACCCCGAATATTTTTCTTTTGATGATTAAGCATGCATTGTTGATGATTATGAGTTTATGGTTTAGTTTGATTTAATTGGGCTTGATATTGATTAATTGGAGTATAATCGAGGTTTAATTAATAAATTAGAGGATTAAATTGTGTAAGGGTATTTCGGGAAGTTCACTTAAGTTGAATTGGAGTTAGGCTTAAAAGGAGGGTAGGTTGGTCTTTGACCATCCCTAGATTTTAAAAGACCTAGATATAAAAGGAAAAGAAAGAAGAAAGAAAATAGAAATAGAAAGGAAAGAAGAAGAGAGGTTGCCGTCGGTGAGGAGAAGAGAGGAAGAGAAGGATTAGCGACTTGGCCGATTTCAAGGATTTAGTGCTTGATCGGTAAGTCTATGACCTTTCTATCTTATTTCTGAATGGATTAAGCATTGAGATTGTTGGGATTAAGAGAAAACGATGATTAGGGTTTTAGGATGAGAAATTGGGAAAATCCTTAGATTGATGATTTTAGAGACGAATTGAAGCGAGAGAATGGGTTAGAAGCGTGGTAGAAGGTTGGATCTATGGCTTGGGAGTATTACATCTGAGTTTGGAGCGATTGGGAGTTGAAAATATGGAGATTTTGTGGTTCGGGAATGAAATCTCGATCCGCACGTCATGACGTGCCAAGAGCACGCCTTGTGGCGTCTGCGAATTTAATGCTGCACAGCGTGCTCATTCTTTGCGTGCGAGGGACTCGAGCGCTCGGCGGAAGTTTAGCCTTCGTCGCGGCTGACGCCATGGCGAACTCCCCTTTTCCAGAAATTTGCTTATTTGATTTCCGAAGCTTTTTGATTAATTTTCTTTGATTATTATTTGATTTAAGACTTGGTTTAATATAGGCAACCAAGCAGATCAGTTTCCATCTCAAGAGGACGGTCATCAATAGTCGGATTCTCGTGCGATTCTAGGTGGGTGATATACTTATAGTTATTGCGTGATTAGGCAATTTCGTGACTATGCATGAGTATATGTTGTCTAATATGCATGTATAATAAATGATATGGATTTCTTATGTCATGAAATAAGCATGAATTATGATTCTGAGCATGTTATGTCAGGACCTCGGTCACAGCATTTTGATGAAATGATTACGAATATGAGTATGTGTTTTGTTTGGGCGAGAGTGGAACCATTTCGTTAGTCACGTGCACGTCGACAAAAGCCTTCTCTCGGCTGCCCGCTTGTGGCCTATGAGCTCCGAATGGACTCATTTCGTTCGAGGATGTAAACTTGGTTTCTTCCTTTTGTTTGAGGATGCAAACTTTGGTTTCTTCCTTTTGATTCCATGGACCTCGAGCCATTGTTTTGTGCATTGCATATTTGAATTGCGCTTGATGAAGCATATATCGTGACATGTGGTGAATTTTAGGTGTATTGCTTGATGTGCATGTGAACACTAGAACTGTTATAAGTATATTAGTATAATATATATTTATACATATGCTTGATTTTGTGCTAATTGCCGATGGCTATAATTATATTAGCCATCGAGGTGTGTAGCTCAACCTATTATCTTTCCTCCTCGGTGCAACTCAAGACCTCGGGTGATCCTTGCGGACTTGAAGAACTCCGTAGTAGTTAAAGACTATTTCATTAAGTTAGTATTTTAGTTGGCCCACTGAGCATGTTATCATGGAGCAAATTTCTCGTATTTTGGATTTCCTTTTGATTTAGTATGGTGTTATGACAATAATTGTTGAATTTCATTTTTTTTGGATTAATATGACTTTTAGCCCCGGATTATGGGGTGTTTATTTAAATGATTATGCAAATGATTTTGTTATAAATTGCATGTGCGAATCGATTGTTGTGCAAATGTTGGGATCGGGTCCGACGGTTCGGGTCGCCCGTTGGGGCGCAGCTCGAGGGTCGCCTCGGGATTCGGGTTACGGGGCTCGGGCCCAACATGTTTGGTATCAGAGCCTTAGGTTAGTGTGTCCTCGGCATAGAATGCATCGTAGGATGAATTGTGTGTTATGTGTTGCATTTGATTTATTGCATTAAGTGACATGCATAATATGCATACATATAGGGATATCGATCGTATAGCTAATCCGTAGTGTTTCCCTTTGAAGGATTACGATGCCGCCTCGTAGAAGAACCCGAGGAGTTCTGCAAGGATCAGTTGCACCTGACTCTCCAATTAGAGAGGAGAGAACCGATGAGTCAGTAGCCCCAGGGAATGTTGAGGCTTCTGTAGGGTTAGGCAGTGAGCCTATGCTGTCGCAATCGCAGGAATCGCCAATTCCGCAGGAGCAAGTGCCTCAATTCGATCAGGGGATGTTTCAGGCTTTCACCCAGGCGTTTGTTCAGGCTATGGGCCAGATGCCTCAGCCGTCTGCTCCGGCCCCAGTTAAGAGGGGGAAACAGTTTGATAAGTTGAGGAAATTTGGAGCTGTTGACTTCTTCGGGACAGCAGATCCTGAGGAAGCTGTTGACTTCTTCAAAAATAAATTTATAACTTCCCTGATGTCAGCTGACAGACTTTTGATGTAGCACCCCCTTACCGTAAAGTACCCACCGAAACACCCGTAGGTCATTCCGGTCCATATCCTACGATAAGAGAGAACTACAGACAGACAACTCTAAACTCCACATGGCATCACAATAATAAAACATTAATAGTAATTTGCCAATTTTTAAAAACCAAACTTTGTTTCATTTCATTTCATCAAACTCAGTAATTTACAAACTGTTAGTATCATTTTTCTGTACATTCCTCGGAAAACTTAACACAACTACTATATACACTAAGACAAAAATAACAGTCCTAACTAGAGGTCATCCAAAAGAATCCCAGCTGACCGACCTGTGAGCCATGACTTCTCTCGCCAATCTGAATCTACAAGGCTCTACAGTCTCTCTGGAGCTAAGAGGCTACTCTCAATCCTGAAAAAATAGATTGCAATTTTGGATGAGTTTGCGAACTCAGTGAGGAACCATCATCGATGGTTCGCCCAATTCATGCATCACTCAAGAAAATTACAGAGTATATACAATAACACGTTCAGAAAAAGCAAATCACAATTGTATAATGCACTATTGCCTTTTTCCCATTTACTGTATTCAATCAAAATATGTATGCAATGCATATGTGACACTTTCTCATTTTATTATAGTGTTGTGACCGAGCGCTTAAGCGATAAGCGAAGAAGGCGATGAAACGCGTCTAGGGAGTAGGAGAGCCCTCTGGGTATGCACTATATCCCTTCGAGCTCGAGGCTCTTTTTCAGTATCAGTGGCGACTCTGGTCACAACTATTATTATCCGTTCATGTATTTGTGTATGAAATGCAATATGCCCAATATATCACAGTCAATATAAAACAGTCTGTCACAGTAGAGGTAACGCAATGAAGCACAGTAATAGCAAGCAATTTGACAATCAGCACATAAATGACACTTCTATGTCAAATCTCCCAATTTATCGGACCATCCGTGTCCGGAACCCAGTCATAAACAAACACAATCACTAATCCCACAATTATTCCCACATTAGACATATAATAATTGAAAGAACCATCTAGATTACTCACCTATAACTTCCGAGCTATTGCCAGGAAGTCTCTGCACCGTCGGTCGGTCGACGCTCCAAATGTGCCTCTATAATAATTAGAGAATATAACCATTACTAATTGTCCAAACAGAACTAGTTAATGATGCACATGTAACAATTAAAAGGTGTACAATGCATGTTCATGATATTCCTGGCCTTAATCCAAAATTTTCATCACAAACATTCCATCTAAAAATTAGAAATCTAACGGCACCGAAATTACTCAATTCGGGCCTCTATAGGTCCAAAAATAAATAAAACAGTGACCAAAGAACCATTACCCGGATCCACGTTAATTTCCCGTCCAAAAATTCCCAATTTCTCATAAAATGAAATTAAATATTTCACGAATCCGATGCCTCAAGAATCAGGTCAATCGGATGTTGGACGGAAAAGTTATAAGCAAAAGAAGGAAAAATATACGATCCTAGTCGACTTGCCTAAAAATCCTAGTCGACTTATGCTACTGTGTATGTCCTAGTCGACTTGTCTGAGGATGCAAGTCGACTTATGCTACTACAATGGCAGATCTGGAACAAACGTCCTCCGACATCCCAACTTCCACAGGGCATAACTCCCTACTACAAACTTCAAATTGGTGGTGTCTATTTTATAGAGAAAAGAGAGCTCTACAAGTTTCATGAGGGACACAAAAACTAATTTCACCTCCAAAGGTGTCAAAAATACACTCAAATTTACTGCCTTCACAATGCCTCTCAAAACAGTGCAACATTTTATCAAAACAGTGCAACATTTTATAAAATCCATAACTTCTCATTCCCTTTGCTAAAAATTAAAAGATTTATTCCAAATGAAAGATCAGAATGTGACCTACAACTTTCATGAAAAACATGAAATCAAATTCAATTGCTAAGTAGGTCAAACAATTCAATGAATGATTCTGCCCACTGAAACCACTTGAATTGAACAACAATTTTCTAAAAAGCATAACTTCTTGAACAAATTTCAAACAATTACATACTTTATACCAATGAAAAGATCAAACAGAATACTAAACTTCTCATGAAGGGCTTAATAGCCAATTCCATCTCTAACAAATTGAAAACTGTCATGAAAGTGGCTGCCCTGATCATTAATCGATGACCTAACTTAAGTCCAATATTTGAAAATTCATAACTCTCAATTATGATATCCAAAAATAGTATAGTATATCTCATTTTCAATATAATTGCTTCGTCTACAACTTTCCAGAAGATCCTTGAGCCAATTCAAATCACATAAATCTATAAATTTGCTTCCAATCACAATACTCACAAAACCTACACTTATGGCTAGGTTTCACCAAAATGCACATAACCAGTCAATAGTCAACAATTCATAACTCCCAACGTAAATATCGAAAAATTGCAAAATCAGTGGAAATGGAAAGCTAACAAGATAGCCTTCAACTTTTATTAAGACCATTTTCACCAATTCCTCCTAAATCAATCTAGAAAACTCATCAAAGTTTCAGGTCATCTAATTCGGATACTGTTCACATAGCCAGTATAGTTCACTTTCAAGGCAGAAATTTAACCTCTTCAAGTTACAATTAGACAACACTTATTTCACAAGAAATTGAAGCCAAACATCTAAAGTTTAATTTAGCACAAACCTCACCTCATTTTCTTAACTACACAATTATTTATGGCAAAACATTAAACCATGATCAATTTGCATTTTCCAGCTTTGCTCCTACACTTATATTCTATCACTTCCAATGCCAATTACACATCAACAACCATCCAATTGTGGAAAGAATTCAGCCACTAGGTCATCAAGACCTTAACCTAAGAACCTAGCCTTAAAAATGGCAGCATACATAATTGGCTTTTCCTAACTTTTTCCATTAATCTCACCTTTCAAAACTCAATCCAAAACTAAGTCAAAAAGCAATCTAATTCACTTAACAACAACCACCATGCATTTGCACCCAAATAATCAATCCATGCTTTATGAAATTAATACACAATACATCATAATTCGGGCACAATAATTCTGATTTAATGCATCTAACTACCAATTCATTCATTAAATGCACAATTAAAGCTTAAAATAACAACTTACCTAATCAAGTTTTTCAATGTTCCAATTCCTCTCCTAATACACCAATCCTCTACTTTTCCACACCATACATAAACATCATCATGCCAAAAGATAAAGGAGTGTATGCTTGGCCCTTTTTAGAAAGAACAAAGTGGAAGGAAGAGCTAAACACTAGGAAACTTAAAGAACATCTAATGGAGAAGAAGGAAGAGTGAAGTTTCGGATGAAGAAGAATATAAGCAATAACAAATGGTTTTTTTTTCCTTCTTTGAAGTTGAAGTTGCCGAGTTCAATAGGTGAGCATAAGACAAAACCATTCAATGGTGTAGGACACTTGTCCATTTAGAAGAAAACGACAAAAGAAGGATAAGATAAAAACATGTAATAGGATTTATCAAGAAACCCTAATGAAATTTGACTCATTCAATTCTAATGGCCCTAATTCTAAATCCAAAATAATATACCCAATATTGTAGTGCCATTGGACATCAATTTTTACTACCGAAAATCAACCAGTTTGCCACTTGACGATTTTTCCGGTCCGGGAATTTTCTTCGAAAAAGTCCAGAAAAATTCCTAAAATTCCCTGAAAATATAAAACACATAAAGACTCACTCCAAATATTTTTTTCAAACACAATTACCAAAATGTCATTAGGCACAAATACCAGGAATGTCATGAATGCATGTACAGTTATTTTTCATGTGCAAAAATTCACTGTTCACAAATACCAGTATGTATGAACATTCCTAATTAGTCCCAATCACTCTTATCCTTTGCTAAATTACTATTATACCCTTCTTGTCGAGGGTGGGATGTTATGTTGGATCCCGTTTCCGGAACCCAACTCATATCTTTACATAACTCACATTTCCTCATCTATAACACAAATCACATATAAAACACTCATTTGATTTCATTTATTATTTCTAAATTTCGCTTCAAGGTTCGAGGTCCAACATTTCTCCCCAAATGTTGGCCCCTGAATTTTTTTTAAATTATTTAAGCATGTCTATTTTTTTTTTAGGTTTTAACTCTTAAGGAAATGAAATTTTAATGAGGGATTAGTTTAAATTAGAGTTGAATTAGTTGTTAGAAATTGAAAGGAATCAAATGGCTTGAGGGTATTTTGGGAAGTTTATATATGATTTTTGAAGTTTAAGGTTAAGAAGGATGGATATATGAGTCTTTGTATAATCTTTTAAAAACAAAAAGATGGGAAGTTATGTGTGTGGTCGTTTATTTAGGAGAAGAGGCAAAGGAATGGCTTGTTTAAGAAGACAAGACCTAAAACTACGTAGTTTTGATGTTTAGGAGCTTAGGTTTTTAATATAAAAGACAAAAGTTAAAGGCTAATGAAAGAGAGGTTTCGAAATTTCTAGAGAAAGGAGAGAGTGAGAGTCGGATAGGGAGAAGAAGAAGAAAAAGAAGAAAGAAGAAGAAGAAGAAGAAGAAGAGAGAAGGAGAAAGGTTAGGGATTTGTGATTTCTTGCTCTAAGGAAGAGTTCTATCAAAAGGAAATGGAAAGATCAAGTTTCCATGGGAAACAAAAGGGGATTTTCGTGGGTCTCTTTTTAAGGTAAGAGAAAAGTAAAATCTTTTGGTTTTAAGGAGAGATTTAGGTAGAAATGGCTTAGGATATTTATGGGTAAGGTTAGTTAGGTTCTTTCCATGTTTTAATGTCCTTAAAAATGGAAAATTTTGACATCTCATGTTGATATGGGATTCTTTTGTGTTGGATGTGTTTGATGAAGGTGAATTAAGGCAATTGGATGAAGAAGAAAGGTCAATTGTTCAAGTTCCTAGCTAAAGGAATTGAGGTGGGTAATAATTTAATAGTTGAGTTAATAAGCTACTAAATTTCTTTGAAATAAATGTTATATAATGCTTTCCTATGTTTTTCCAATTTTAAATGAATTGCTAATTGTGATAGTTAAACTTATATGAAATGTTTGAAAGTAAAGACTTTGTGAAAGTATGTATGAAATGGTTTGTCAAGAGAAAACCGAAAGGATGATTTCAACGATTATGTGAAAGTGATTTTGCCAATTGAGGCTAATGATCATGAATTGTTGTGAATTATGTGATATACATGTTTGTTTGGGTTTGTGGTGGTCCCTCATGTGTAATAGGTGCACCTGTCAAAATTATAGCCTTCTCCCGGCTGCCCGTTAGTGGCAATGGAGCTCCTCACGGACTCCTTCATGTGTTCACGGCTACACATGACCGCTCTGCAGAAATGTTTTGTTGTTTGATAAATGATTTTGATAAATTGACTTATTGCTTTCTCTATGCTTATGTGAGCTTGATGTGTAATTGCTGGGTTGAAATGAGTTGTTCAAAAAGGTTTTGATAAATTTATAAAATTCTGGTCAATGTGATATTGGTTTTGAAAACAAGAAGTTTTGATGAAGTGAAAGTGTTTTATCAACGTAAATTGTCCTTGATAAGTTTGAAAGATTTTTATCAATCTAATAGTTGCTTTGAGAATAAGAAATAAAGAACGTTTTTGCTTATTTTCTTAATTATTAAGCTGTTACCCACTGAGCCGTCGAGCTCACACCCCTTTCCCCCTCCACAGGTGACGAGCGGGAACACAAACTTGCAGTATTGGAGTGAGACACCCCCTTCAATGTTCTTAATTTAGAAGTCATTTTTTTTAGAAATGAAGTATTAGGTTGCATTTTGGAGATTTGTTTCAATATGTATTTCGACATTTGACATTTGGATTGTAATCGGGCTAAATGCCATATAAAGCATTGTAATAACTCAGATTGGTTATATAAATACAAGAATGTTGAGTTTTAATGTATTTTGTGGAATTCATATATGTTTTATAGCAATGCATTGTTGCATGGTTTGGATTTGTCAAGAAAAGAGAAAATGTATAGTTGGATATGATTAGAATGCTAGGAGTGTGCTGCTGCCATTGGAATTGATCCTTTGGGATATTTGGAATGGTTTGTGTTGTGAGAGATTGAAGATTGAGGTTATTATACAGGTACTTGAGTTAGGTTGCATTGAATTGAAGATTGGATATGAATTTTTAAAAGTTGTGCTGTCAAATTTTTACAAAATTTGACAAAACCTTTGATGGTGATTTAGACCCCCTTAGAGTTTGAGTTGAATTGGGAGGTCTTCTTGAAGAATGTAGCATATGTTTAGAGCTTTCAAATGGTGTGTGGTATGCCTTAATTGGAGTTAGGAATAAAAACTTATGGGGGTTAAACCTATATCAGTTACTGTTCATGTTGCTATTTTACTGTTTCATTGGTCATTATAAGAACAATACATTTGAGTGAGTTTTTACCTCCTCTAGTGATGGAATCAAGTTTTGAATCCTTAATGAAACTTGTAGAGCACCTTGTCATCTTTCCATTGAGGTATAGTATGTACTTTTTAGAAATTGGAGTAAGAAGTTATGACAATTGGAAGATATCTGTTTTAGTCATTTTGATGTTTATTTTGCTTGTGAGCTTATGATGGCCTTGATGACTAAGGATTAAATTCATGGATTTGATTAACCATTTAAGTTGTAATTTGTGAATTTGGTGAGTTGAACTTGGGGTTTATGGTGTTATGAAGTGTTTATGCTTTAGAATAAGTTAAATTTGTGAAGAATGCAAGTGGTTATGAAGTTAGATTGAAGGTGAGGTGTTTGGAAGAGGTATTGAAGTTTGGAAAAATGGCATGTCCGTTAAACGGACAGCCTCAGGTGCAAAAACACCCCTTAGCCTACCCGTGTCTGTTAGACGGACTTGCATGTCCGTTTAACGGACATTCTCGAAGCTTTTGGGACACTTTCACCCGAATGTGTCCGTTAAACGGACATGGATGTCCGTTTAACGGACATCTACGGGAAAGATTGTGTATTTGGACAAAGTTAGAGGCCGAATCTCGTTTTATGGTCTTCATAAGAGTTGTATCTCTAGATGTCTTCTTTCTAATGGTCAAAGAATGAACTCAATACGACATCTAAATTAAAATTTATGATAATCGCGCCAAAAGAGTTTCTTTTTTATTTTGGAAGTGAACATAGTCTATTCTTTTGGGCATATATCCCTCATCCGACCTCCAATTTAGGTAAGACTTGAACCATTGGATTTATAAGACATATATCATTCTTGCTACAAAAATTTGTATCATTTGGAGTTAAATTGAAGACGTTTTCATTACAACAAGTGAGAGGTTGGTTTGGAGATCATATTTGGAGTATGAGCTCTTTTAGGATTTTTGAGCATAACTTGAGTTATACAACTCCGTTTAAGGTGATTATTGTTCCAAAACGAACTTGAGACATAAAGCTACAACTTATATGAATAAGCCAACTCATGATTTTGGTATTTAGCTAGCGTGCGCTCGCCACGAATGTAAAGTTACAGTTAAGGATTCTGTAAAGAAATAAGCACAGGGCTTTAGGACTCCATAATTGGGCTCTGAAGATGGGTCCAATAGATGTGGAATTAAAGCAAGAGTAAGAATTTTAAGTTATAAGCAGTTAGGGTCCGGTCTCCGGATCGGGTTCCAACATGTTACATTTGAGCCATATCTTAATCCAAAATGTTCCTCTAGAAAATCTTAAGAACTAGGTCTCCCGTCTCTTAAAAACTAGATCTCCTGTCTTATACCTAAAAAGCCACGTTGTAATTTTTGATAAGTTTTGCTAACTCAATGAGTGAATGATCATTTATGATCTCACTAAAGTCAAATACACAAATAGCACACAACCAACCATTTTCACAAACATTTTCCATCTCAATAATACATAATGAATGACACACATTTGATATACATTCTTTCAAAACATGTATAACCTAATCAATCACATTATTATGGCATATCACTTTATCATCACAATTTCAGAAAAGATTTCATAATCATAAATATACAAATGTAAACACATATGAGACTCCAGATTCATTATTATTTGTTGTGACCAAGCGTCTTTTAGATATAGATACAAATACTGGCCCGTTGGGCTCAGTCAGATATAGAAATCATGAATTTTGAGATTAAAGCTCTTTCAGACTGGCTACTCTGATCACAACGCCTTTATCTTAACATACATTTTATGAAATGCATCAAATAATATAATATTTCATGAATAACATTCACTTATGATGTACAGACATAATCTTATATTCATCAGACCTTAGTCCGACATTCAACTTTCGTTGAATATTCTAAAATAATTCAGAATTCAGTTACAAACATATATCATTCAAATTTCAGATGCAAATAAAACACTTCCAGTACATTCCTGAATATCAAACTCCTCAGACCATTAAAGTTTAGAATTTACATACAAATCACAAACAGTTCAATAATTGGAAGTTAAATAGAATAAATCAATCTTAGGAAGATTGTCTAGGTTGACTCACAGTACGCTCCAATTTATGTTATTACCTGAATGGTCTAGCAATATCTGAATGGCATCCAATTTAAGAGTCTAAAATCATACAATGCAGGCATAATTCACATTACAAAGTCGATTAATCAAATACATATTCATTTGTGCACATATACACATATGCCATGTTTAGTGCATGCTCAATTGATTTTTCCTGGGTATGTAACCTTATTAAACTTTCTTAACCACTCAACATCATACTTTGTATACAACCATTTTGAAATCAAGTTTATTCCTTTAAAATAGCTTGATTACTCCATATTCATGAATTATACTTTACATTTATCCTTAAACATTTCCATGATAAAAAAATTCTTATAATATGCACACAATTGGTACCTTAATCTGAAATTTTAGCAAGCTAAATCTATACATTCACCAAAATTTACCCAGCAAGATATACTCATACACTCACCCAATTCTCATTCACAAATACCCTATTTTCTTTAATACTCTTTCCTCCATACCTTATACACATTATTCATGTCCTAAAGATCATATTTTCATTAAAAGAACTCACTTATTCCTTTAACAAATTAGAATATCTAGATTTGAACTCAACATATCCAAACCCGTCCAAACTAGTCCCTTCTTTAAGTTATGATTTTAGTTAACTACATAAACTTATCAAGATATCTTATGGCCAAAATATTTCATAGAAGCATTAATAAGACATAAATAATCATTTTTCATGTTTTATACTTTGACTAATTCAAGCTCTAAAGTCCCAAAAAATAGGAAATAGTATAAGGTTCCTACACAAGGGTCTATCACAAGTTATATTAGGAAAATAGGCATAACTCAAGATCTAGTCACTATTTAATCAAGACACTTTCACAGAGGTCAAGATAAGATCTAGATCAACAACTTTCATTCTTTGAGTTTCTTCCAATTTCCATAAAGATATGTAAAATAGGTCAAAATAAGAAGATGAAATTGAAACCAGAATTTTGACTTACAACTCTAATTATCCAGATTTTGTTTCACACTTTATGCCAAAGTTAAAAACACTCTTTATAGTTCATCAATTATACCTCTGTTATGCCTAAATCATACTCCAATTCCTCATCAATAACCTCTCCAATTCCAGTTCAAAATTATTCAATTAATAGCTCACAAATCCTAGTCTTTCATGCATCAAAAATCAAACCAAAAATATATCCTTCATTATCATGCATACAGGTCTAATTCTTTCTCAATTCGAGAACACTCTTCTAACAACTTTCTTAGGAATAAATCCACCTTATTTATACATTAAATTCTAGTCTAGTGCAGCCACATCATGCCCTATACTCCATGACTTCCATATACCAAAAACAAAATAGAAAAACTTCCAAGTTCACGCAACAATTTCCAGCACATATCTTCACCAATATCACATGCATTTCCTTCCAATTCGAGCATCATTCTTATATCATTTGACATGCTACAAAACTCATATTGTTACTTACCTATTAGGCTTCCCATTTACCACAAAATTATATATTAAACAATCCTCCCAAATAAGCAAAAATCAATGCAATTCTAAGGTGAAACTGAGCTTTTTTTTTTTTTTTTCAAATAGCAAGGTGAAGACAACTTTAAATAGATTTCTTGGATATTAGGTGTAGGACTTAGGGGGTCCACATGTCACATAATAATTGGTCCAAGTGTCATTTAATTATTAGTTCATTTGTCACACATTTAACAATGCCAAACGTCACTCAATTTTAGGCTTAATCATCCTAATTTCCATATATCAATTTTTTTCTTACCATTTGGCATTTTTTAGACCAAATGTAAATTTAATTCATTAATCTCTCAATTAATAACATTTAATTCCAATTTACTAATTGAAATACAACCATACCAAAATTTAAGACATAGTAATTCATAATTCACTTCATGTTCACTTAACTTCTTTCATACCTCGGGATAAGTCAATTGAGTACATATGTTATCTTTTTAATGTGTAAAAATATCAATTCGTGTATGAATGCTAATGTTATGCATGTATATGCAATATTTAATATAGGGTTAAATCCTCAACATATATTGGAAAATAGGGTATCACAATTCTCCTCCTTAAGAAATTTTGTCCTCGAAATTCTTACCTAAATGGCCAAATAAGTAGGGTACTAATTTCTCATGTGCTTCTCCGTTTCCCATGTGACTTCCTCACTCGAATGATTCTTTCAAAGGACTTTCACCAATGGAATCACTCGGTTCCTCAACAGTTTATTCTAATAGCCAATTATCTTTATTGGTTCTTCAATATAACTTAGATGACTTGTAATTTTAACTTCTTAAATTGGTAATGCGTGAGTAAGATTAGATCGGTATCTCCTAAACGTACTGACATGGAACACATTTTGAATTTAAGGCATGTCATCTAGTAAGGCTAACTTATAAGCCAATGGTCCAACTCTCTCAATGATATCATAAGGACCAATGTGTCTAGGACTTAACTTGCCCTTTTTACTAATCCTCAACACTCTTCGCCAAGGCAATACTATCAGAAATACTTTATCTCCAACTTGATATTGCATGTCCCTCCTACGTTGATCCGTATAACTCTTCTATCTATCTTATGCCGCTTTAGTTCTACTTTGAATCAATCTCACTTTATCCACAGTATCCTGAATCAATTCTGGGCCTTTAACAATTCTTAGACCCTCTTCATTCCAACATAAAGGTGATCGACACTTCCTACCATATAGTGCCTCATACGGTGCAATATTAATGCTACTGTGATACTAATTATTATAAGCAAATTCAACCAAAGTCATATACAATACACAAACCCTTAGCATACCCCCAACAATTTTATTCATTCTCTCACTCTGTCCATTTGTTTGTTGATAAAATGTAGTACTGAAGTTTAGCTTTGTACCTAATGCTATCTGTAGACTACCCTAAAATCTCGAGGTAAATCTAGGATCCCTGTTTGATACAATGGACACTAGAACTCTATGTAACCTCACTACCTCATTCATATATCTTCGAGCTAACTGATCTAGTGAGTTATTCTCTCTCACTAGCAAGAATTGAGCCAACTTAGTCAATCTATCAATAATGACCCAAATGACATCATATTGTCTCGAAGTTCTCTCCAAACCCATAATAAAATCCAATATGGTTCTCTCCCATTTTCACTCCAGAATAGGAAAGGACTGTAATATACCAACCGGAGCCTGTTTTATCTATTGACAAGTCAGACACTTAGTCACATATGTAGCCACTTTCTTTTTCATCCCTGGCCACTAAAAATGTTGTTTCAGCGTGAACCAAGATGCATAGCATAGGTTGCTATATGTGCTTCCTCCAGAATCTCTTTCCTCAAATCATCAACATCGGACACACATAGTCTTTTCTTTAATCACAATGTATCATCTCTCAATTCAAATTCAAAATTTAGATTCACTTTCAACTTCTCAATTAACTTCACCAATTTTGGACCTCTGTTTTGAGGCTTTATAATTATTTCATGCAATACAAGTCTCAACTTCAATGTTGCTACCAATGCTACATTCTACCCCAAATTCAATTCAACATTCAGTTCTCTCAAATGAACTAGGCTCGGTAACCTTGATAATTGTACTTGAGCCACACTGTTATTGGACTTCCTACTTAATGCATCAGCTACCACATTAGCTTTTCCAGGATGATACTTAATTATACAATCATAATCTTTCAACAATTCTATCCATCTCTTCTGTCTCATATTCAACTCCTTCTGACTCAATAAATATTTTAAAATTTTATGATCAGTAAATACCTGAAAAGTTTAATCATACAGGAGTGCTCCAAATCTTCAAAAGAAAATACTATAACAGTAAGTTCTAAATCATGTACTGGGTGATTAAACTCATGAGACCTCAACTGTCTCGATGCATATGCTAGTACCCTACCATACTGCATCAGTATACATCCTAAACTAGTGAAGCATTACTGTACACAACATATCCTCCTAATCCAAATGGAATAGCTAATATTGGTGTTGTAGTTAACCGATGCTTTAGCTCCTCAAAACTCCTCTAACAATCACCATTCCATCTAAACGACACATTCTTCCTCATAAGTTTTGTCAAAATGGCTAAGACTAGTGAAAACCCCTCGACAAACCTTCTGTAATAACTAGCTAATCCAAAGAAACTTTAAATCCCAATCACAATTTTTAGAGCTTTCCATTTCAACACTACTTTTATTTTCTTCGATTTTGCCTGTATGCCTTGTCTAGACACAATATGACCTAAGAATATGACTAGATCAAGTGAAAATTCATAGTCACTGAATTTGGCATACAACTATTTCCCCCTCATTATCTGTAGAACCAATCTTAGATGTTCATAATGACCTTCTCTACAATTCGAATACTGCAAAATGTCATTAATAAAAACAATCACAAAACAATCTAAATAAGGTTAAAATACCTTATTCATCAAGGCCATAAAAGCTGCTGGGACATTAGTCAACCTAAATGGCATCACCACAAACTCGAAGTGCCTATATCTCGTTCTAAATGCACTCTTTAGTATATCAGCCTCTGCTATCTTCAACAGATAGTACCCTAATCTCAAGTCTAACTTTGTAAACACCTAAGCTCTTTGTAATTGATCAAGTAAGTTATCTATCCTCGGTAGAGGATACTTATTCTTCACTATCAGCTGATTTAATTACTTGTAATCAATACATAGCCTTGATGTCCCATCCTTCTTCTTCACAAACGAACTCGAAGCTCCCCAAGATGATACATTAGGTCTAATGAAATCCTTATCTAACAACTCTTACAACTTGGCCTGGAGCTCCTTCAGTTCCACAAGTGCCATCCTATATGGAGGAATCAATAGAGGAGTGATACTTGGAACAAGGTCAATTGTGAACTCCGTTTCTATTTTTGAAGGTAACCCCGATAACTCACTAGGAAACACATCCAAAAAAATCCCTTACAACTGGAATATCCTAAACTATCTGCCTAGTAGGGTGTCAGTCACGTAGGTTAAATCAGTCTCACATCCACTTTGGATCAACTTTAAGGCATTCATCGAGGAAATCAACTTGGCTAGCATTAGTTGACTAATACCTTGAAACACTACTCTCGGTTGACTAGGGGATTTAATGATCACCTCTTTAGTATAGCAGCTGATCACGACTCTATGAGCAGTGAGCCAATCCATACCTGCAATAATATCTACCTCCTTTAATTGTAGTATTATCAAGTCAGCCTCTAATTTCATTTGATCGATTCGTATAATACACTCCTTGCATATTTTCCCAATTACTATAGTACTACTTACCAAAGTACTCACTGCTAAACCACATTTTAATATCTCTCTCTCATAATGCAATCTAAATGCTAGATGCGGTATGATGAATGAATGTATAGATCCTGGATCTACTAATGTGAATGCTTAAAAATTAAAAACATTCAACACACTTGCTACCACATTTGGGGAGTTTTGTGCCTCTTGTCTGGTGATGGGATAGACCCTGGCCTGAGATTATGAGTAGTTACTCTGCACCTTAGTCCTGTCACTAGGCTCTACTGAATGTGTCCTGCCTCTACCTCTACCTCTTTGTACTAATTCAATAGCTCTACTCTTTTGGACCATTGTCTAAGTCACTGTTCCCTTTGCTCAATAGAGCCACATCGGAAACAAGCTCCTAATAACTTCCAACACTCAACACTATTCTTCTTATCATAGTGCTCACAATTAGGCATCTGTTGTGACTACCTAGAGGGCATTTGTGCTCTTCCTCTGCCAATCTGTACAAGTCCACCTCTTGGTCGAAACCCAATTTATCTCGATCTAGCTTGAAATCAAGACGACCTAAAGCTTTTACCAGAATCATTTTGAGATTCACTCTGTCTCATCACTCTATACTCTTGTCTATACTCTCCCTGACCATCCTTCAACAACTGTGCAATTTTGATCAAGGCTACTTGGAGCTTCATAAAACTACCCAAATTAGAAATGGCTACCCTTGGTTTGATCTCCATATTTAACCCATCTTTAAACCTCATACACCTGTCCTCCTCAGTTGGGATTAATCCAATTTCATACCCCATTAATTCATTAAATTTTATCTTATACTCTGCTACTAAGAGACATCCTTATTTCAAATCTAGAAATTCTTTCATGTTTCTATCTAGATAAATCTTCGGCATGTAATTCTCTTTAAACACCTTTAGAAAATCTTCCTAGGTCAAACTACAAGGTTTGGTGGCACTGCCTGATATAGTCTTCCACCACTGATATGCTGGACCTTGCAGAAGTGAGATTGCATAATCAAATCTCTCATCTTACTCACAATCCTTCTGATCAAACACTTTTTCAGTTCTCTCTAGTCAACTTTTTTCCTCAACAGGGTTTGTACTTCTGTAGAAGTCTATAACCCCTTTCTTCTGAATCTTATCATATCTCCTTTCCCTCCTCTTCGAGATTTTCAGAGGTATCTGTGCTCACTCAGGTATAGGAGACTCTCTATTGGATCCTACAGACTCCATGTCAACTGACTCTCCAACTTGATCTCCTATGGCAAATGACCTATAACAGAAATAATTGTGATCACTAACAGAGTCTCTCACTATTTATTATGTCTCAATACTCTTATATATCCCTATGGATGCCAAACCATGCTCTGATACCAAAATTATAACACCCCACTACTATAGAGTATATACCCGAACATCCAAAGGACATTCAAGTACGTATCCTATGACAATGGTATGTTAGAGCAAACATAATCTCTAAATGGCATCATAAAGAATATACAACACTTCATTTCATTCGTTGACAAAAGCTTACATTGTAGTCATTGAAACAAATATTTACATTACTAAACATGAGAAATTTTACAATCCTTTATACAAAGTTTTATATGTCAAAGAAACTACAGAATACAATCTATAACTCCTTTAATGTCAGCTGACAGACCTTTAAAGCATATCTTAATCCAAAATGTTCCCTTAGAAAATCATAAGAACTAGGTCTCCTGTCTTGTACCTGAAACATCACGTTGCAATTTTTGATAAGTTCTGCAAACTTAATGAGTGAATGATCATTGATGACCTCACTCTAGTCAAATACATAAATATCACACAACCAACCATTTTCACAAACATTTTTAATCTCAATAAGACATAATGAATGACACACATTTTATATACATTCTTTCAGAACATGTATAACCCAATCAATCATATTATCATGGCATATCACTTTATCATCATAATTTTAAAAAAATTCATAATTATATATTTCATAATCATAAATACACAAAAGCAAATGAATATGAGACTCTAGATTCATTATTATTTGTTGTGATTGAGCACCTTTTAGATACAGATACTAGCCCATGGAGCTCATTTAGATATAGAAATCATGGAGCAAAGCTCTATATGTAGAATTCTGAGCTTAAAGCTCTTTCAGACTGGCTACTCTGATCACAACACCTTTATCTAAACATACATTTTATGAAATGCATTAAATAATAGAATATTCCATGAATAACATTCACTTATGATGTATAGACATAATCTTATATTCATCATACCTCAGTTTGGCATTCAATTTTCGTTGAGTATTCTAAAATCATTCAGAATTTAGTTGCAAATAGATATCATTCAAATTTTAAATGCAAACAGAGCACTTCCAATACATTACCGAATATCAAACTCCTCAGATGATTAAAGTTCAGAATTTACATACAAATCATAAACATTTCAAAAATTGGAAGTTAAATAGAATAAATCAATCCTAGGAAGATCATCTAGGTTGACTCACAGTATGTTCCAATTTATGCTATTTCCTGAATAGTCCGTCAATGTTTGAATAGCGTTCGACTTGAGTGTCTAAAATCATATAATTCATGCATAATTCACATTACAAAGTCGATCAATCAAATACATATTCATTTGTGCACATCTATACATATGTAATGTTTAATGCATGCCCAATTGACTTTTCCTAGGTATGTAACCTTATTAAACTTTCTTAACCATTCAACATCATACTTTAAAATAGCTTGATTTACTCCAAATTGATCAATCATACTTTACACTTATCCTTAAACATTTCCATGATAAAAAAGCTTCTTATAATACACACAATTGGTACCTTACATCTGAAATTTGAGCAAGCTAAATCTATACATTCACCAAAATTTACCCAACAACATATACTTATACATTCACCCAATTCTCATTCATAAATACCCTATTTTCTTCAATACTCTTTCCTCCATACCTTATACACATTATTCATGTCCTAAAGATAATATTTTCATTAAAAAAACTCACTTATTCCTTTAACAAATCAAAATTTCCATATTTGAACTAAACACATCCAAAACAATCCTTTCTTTAAGTTATGACTTCAATTAACTACATAAACTTATCAAGATATCTTATGGCCAAACTGTTTCACAAAAGCATTAATAAGACATCAATAATCATTTTGTATTTTTTATACTTTGACTAATCGAGCTCTAAAGTCCCAAAAATTAGGAAATAATATAAGGTTCCTATATAGCAGCCTATCATAGGTAGTATTAGGAAAATAGGTTTAACTCAAGATCTAGTCACTATTTAATCAAACCACTTTCAAAAAATAAAGATAGGCCCTAGATCTATAACTTTCATTGTTTGAGTTTCTTCAGATTAATGCCTTAAATATATGTAAAATAGGTTAAAAGAGGAAGATGAAATTGAAACCAAAATTTTGACCTACAACTCTAATTTTCCAGATTTTGTTTCACACTTTATACCAAAGTTAAAAATAGCCTCTTTATAGTTCATCAATTAGACCTCTATTATGCCTGAATCATACTCCAATTCCTCATCAATAAATTCTCCAATTCTAGTTTAAAATTATTCAATTAACAGCTCACAAATCCTAGTCTTTCATGCATCAAAAATCAAACCAGAAATCTACCCTTCATTATCATGCATATAGGTCTAATTCTTTCTCAATCCAAGGAAACTCTTCTAACAAATTTCTTAGGCATAAATCCACCTTATTTGTACATTAAATTCTAATCCAATACATCCACATAATGCCCTATACTCCACAGTTTCCATATACTAAAAAAAACTTCCAAGTTCATGCAACATTTTCCAGCACATATCTTAACCAATATCACATGAATTTCATTCCAATTCAAGCATCATTCTTATATCATTTGACATGACTTAAAACTCAGTTTGTTACTTACCTATTAGGCTTCCAATTTAACACGAAATTCTAGATTATACAATCCTCCCAGGCAAGCAAAAATCAACGCAATTCCAAGGTGACACTGAGCAGTTTTTCTTTGTTTTTGGACGGCAAGGTGAAGACAACTTTAAATAGATTTCTTAGCTATTTGGTGTAGGAATTAGGTATGGTTTTTAGAAATTTAGCTAGGTTTAAGACCAAAATATAGAGAAAATTTGAAGCAATTTTGGAGGAGAAAGGTGAGGGAATCAGCAGAAATATTGCTGCTGGAATTTGCTCCATCGTCATGCTAGGTGTCAACTTCTAAACCCACCTTATGTCTTAAGGCATGTAATACATTTGGCTAACTAATCAGCTGCCACTAATCCACATATTAGGTTGCCATTTGTCCCCTACTAAATCAGTCCACATGTCATTTCAAGATTTTTCCACATGTCACATAATAATTGGTCTAATTGTCATTTAATTACTAGTCCATTTCTCACACATGTAACTATGCCAAATGTCACTCAATTTTAGGCTTAATCATCCTAATTTCCATATATAAATTTTTTCTTACCACTTGGTTTTTTTGCTAGACCAAATGTACATTTAATTCATTAATCTCTCAATTAATAACATCTAATTCGAATTTATTAAATGAAATCCACTGATACCGAAATTCAAGACATATTAATTCATAATTCACATCATGTTCACTTAACTTCTTTCATACACCGGGATAAGTCAATTTAGTGCATATGCTATCTTTGTAATATGTACAAGTATCAATTCTTGTATGAATGCTAATGTTATGCATGTATATGAAATATTTAATATAAGTTTAAACCCTATATTAAAGGTGCTTTTTGGGAGGCAACCCAAGGGAAGTAAATATCTTGTCCTTTACATTTTCACATTATTTTTTAATATGCATGTGTGTTTTTGAATTTGTTTGTTTTACTTATTTTAAGTTTTCAATCAAAATGAGAGAAAGAATATAACAAAATAATATTTTCTCGCTTTCTGTTACTTCTAAGACTATATAGTCATGATTAGGGTACGAATTGACTAGAGAATTTTATGGTAACTTTAGTATGTATTTTTACTCTTGTGATTGGTCGATGTGCATTATCTTTAAAATAGTAGTGACTAGTGTAGACAAAGCCAGTGAAATTTTGAGCCTTATTTGACTGACACATTCATATCAGTCTCATTATCGCTTGATAATGTGTGACCTTCATGACATGTACATCCTGATTTTGCCTTGAATTTTTATTCGAGACCATATTTTTATCACATACATTAATATAGAAATGATTAGTCATTCTTTGTTTTTTTTAGCTACATTAGCCAAATAGCCACCCTATTGACATAGTTTTTCCCTTGTTAACCCCCTTTGAGCTATATATCTTTCTTTTTGTATAAACCACATTTTATGCTTTTAAATTTAACCAAATGTCTTACCCAAGTCATAGAGCTAGTGGAGCATTTGTGATTGGTGAGTTTGTGGATGTACAAAAGTGTAAGTTTGGGGGTGTATATATGTGTGGGTTGGTTAATGTTGGGATGTTTTGTTATGTCTTATCTTTTAAATTCCCATGTTAATGTAGTTTATTTTAATTTTTATAAGGAAAAGAAAGAAAGAAAAGAAAAAAGAAAAAGAAGAAAAGAAAAGAAATGACAAAAAAAAAAGAAAGGAAGAAGAAAAAGGAAAAGAATGATTTTTAAAAAGTAAATGTATCTAGAAGCAAGTGCATATGTGTTGAAAAGTTGTTTATGATTAATGCATTCTCCTCAAGTTGTGATGAATAAGTGATGCCTTTAGATTGGTATATGATTCATGTGGTTTGTGTGTGGGAGCTGAATTGGATTGTGAAATATAAATGTTCCATTCGTCATAGCTGACGGTACCCAATTTTTGATGAGTATTGCTTTGTTTCATTAGCTTAAGCCCATATTATAACCTTGAAAAGTCCTTTGATCTACGATTTTGCATGTGAATTATAATGGTGGAGAAATGAAATGATATGCAAAGTTATGGATTGTCATGATCATGAATGGTGTTGAGTGTACCTATAGATATATTTTACTTAAACACTTTTTTCAAGTCTACCATTAGATTGCTCAGTTTCTGAAGATGATGCTTGTTGATTGATCATGAGTAGAAGCATTGGATGTTGAATTCTTGCTATTATTTTTAAAAGTCATTCATCTTTGGTTATGATTATATAGTCATAGAAAATATAGGAATTGAGTAAATATTTCAAGTTCTTTGAGCTTAATTTGGATGTTTTGCCTAAGCAAAGTGTGGGAGAAATTGATATGTGCTTAATTGATTATTTAATTATTTCATAACATTTAGCAATTAGAGATATGAAATTGCTTAAGATACTCACTTTGACAAATATGTAATTTTAGGCAGAAGTTGGAAGCAAAAAAGTTAAAATGAGTTGAAGCTCTATATTTTGATCATTTTCTGAAGATTAATTTTACTTGTCATCATGTAGTAAGAAGAATAAAATAAAAAAAGAACAAACTTAAAAGAAGAGAAAAATGCAAAGAATAGTGAATGAAGATGGACAGCTAGAAAAAGACACAAAAACGATAGTGAAGCATGAAGGAAATGCACAACTCTAAGACATCCAATGTCTGGGTGAAAAATGCAGACCATATCTACACTTTATGCAAATGATGTCTATATTAAACAGAGATGAGGAGTGCATTGAAGAGGGAGTATATGCAAGGTTTTTGCATGAACAGTAATGTGGCCAACATAATTATTCGTCACATAAAAAACAATGAGGGGGCATAAAAGAGTTGCGTGAGAGAGCAGCTGTAGAGAGAAATGAAAATGTGAATAATAACGTGACCTAAAGAGTTTATTTGTCACATCAGTGAATAGTGAGAGCAAATAGAGAAGAGAGTTGTGTGAAAAAGAAGAGAGGGAGGCATATTGAAGAGAGCCGAAGGGGGTTTTCAGCTAGGGACACTGAATAGGGGCTGACGCATTTTTTCGGGAGAGATTTATGGTGAGATAGATGTCCCAACCCTAGTTCGGAGGCGATATCAATGCCGACTACTCAGGTTAAGAATTTTTATTATTTTTTGTTTCTTTCTCTCATTAAAACTTGATTGTGTTATCCTATGTTAATTGATTTGGGTATTACGTGTGGATAATCAGATTTTCATTATTGTTCAGTTATTTGTGTATGAACCCATTGGGTATTGTGAAAAGATGATTTTAATGTGTTCATTGAATCATTTAATTGCAACCCCATTGCTAGAATTTTGATATAATTCATAATTGTTATGTTGAAATTCATGTGTAGCGACTAATGATTCGTAATCATTAGGGATAACATTACCTCGGTTAAATGATACATCATGTTGGACCCTGAAAATTTTTGCAATTATTATCGATTTATTTATATAACTATTTATTTAGGTTTTGGTTGATTATTCAATTGGTTGATTATTCAAATTTAGTGGCGTGAATAGAGATTAGAATTAGATGGAAGGATTAAAATTAAATTAGAATTAATATGGGAAGGTTAGAAGTAAATTAGTTTAAAGGAGTTAGTAGATGGATTAAATAAAAGAAGGGGCAAAATGGGAAGGACAAGGTAAATGAAGGGTAAAATGGGGAAAAGACCATTAAAAATGGTCTTGAATTAGAAGAAGAAGAGAGAAGTTTTGCGAGAATCAAAGAGAAAGAAAACAAAAACAAAAATAAGAGAGAAGAAGAGAGGCTTTGGTGAAAAAAAGGAGAAGAAAAGTCAAGTTATTAAGGTAGAATAACCATCTTTTCTTCTTGCTTTATTAAAGGAATGGGTTGTATTAGGGATGAAAGAGTTAGAGAGAAAAGAGGTTCGTGTGGGAAGAAAATGGATTAGGAGAACCCAATTGATTTTAGAGTTTCTAAACTAGATCTTAAGTTTTCTAACCTAGGTGGGTTATGGGTAGGTTAGATTTGAGTTCAATTTGTGTTTGTTGAATTTTTGTGATTTTTTAAGTTTATGAATTTTATTTGAATGTTGTTTTGAATGGAACCTTGGTTGTTTTAGGAAACCAATGGAATCCTACCCAAGAGTAAGTGGAAAGGCGAGCTTGAATTGGATTTTCGCAAACCAATTAGGTGGGTAACATATTTATGGTTATAGTGTAATTGGGAAAATCCTTGCCTATGTGTGTATGTTGAAATTGACTTGTTTGTAAATGTTGAAAAATGCATGATGAAATATGTCTATGTTATACCTTAAATGAAGTCATGACTTTTGCATTAAATGAAAATAAAGACAAATCATAAAAGTATGAGCATATGAGAAAATGAATATGTGTCTTTGTTAGGGTGAGAGTGGAACCATTATGTTCTCCACGTGCACGTTGACAAGAGCCTTCTCCCGGTTACCCGCTTGTGACATGTGAGCTCCGAAATTGGACTCATTCTGTTCATGGGGTAAACTTCGATTTCTCCATTCTGTCTTATGGAACCCTCAAGCCATTTGCTATACATTGCATCTTTAATTTATCATGTATGATGCATTTAAGTGTTATATGCTATGAGTGTTATACTAAATTGGAGAATGCTTGAATTACTGAACACGAATAATATATATATATATATATATATATATATATATATATACATATGCTTGAATTTGCAGTCAATTGTTAATGGTTATAAATATGTTAGTCACTGAGCTGTATAGCTCACCCCACTATTCCCTCCTTAGGTGCAGAACGTAATGGCTAGCAATCCTTGCAAGGCATCGGAAACTCCAAGATATTAGAAACTTTTGTAACTAAGTTAGTTTGATAAATTTTGGATAGCTTCATAAGCATGTTAACATCGAGCATCTTGTATATGTTGTATTTTGGGTTAAGCCCTTGTTCAAAATGTTATCATGTAATTTAAGTGATGTATGACCTTTTGTTGCCTTAGAAAATGAGTTTAGAACTGAAAAGTCCCCAAGTGTATGTGCATGTTTTTTTGGTAGTTGTATATTTCATGATCTAAGTCTTTCATAGGTGTAGAAATTGTGCGCCGACTTCTAGGGGATAAACTAGACTAATTGAGGAAAAATTAGTTAAAGTGTCTTCTATAAAGTTGTAGCTTATCTTTCTAGCTTTCCAACGATATATAGTATGGAAAATTGAGACATCAAAGTCGAAAGTTATGGTTTTTATAAGGGGAGATGCTCAGGGGCATAGATGTATCATCTGTAAAGATATATCGTCTGTAAGGATGTATCGTCTATAACGATGTATCGTCTATAATGACATCACATCACCCGTGATGACGTCATATCGTCTTAAGTTGACTTTGCATCGTCTTAAGTTGACTTCGTTTTGTCTTAAGAGTTACATCATCTTAAGTTGACTTTACTTCGTCTTAAGTTGACTTTGCTTCGTCTTAAGTTGACTCCACTTTGTCTTAAGAGTTGTATCATCTTAAGTTGACTTTGCTTTGTCTTAAGTTAATTTTGCTTCGTTTGCATTTTGCTTCATCTGCTATTTGTTTCGTCTATCTTTTTATTTCGTCTGTCTTTTTGTTTCGTCTACCTTTTTGCTTCGTATGCCTTTTGTTTTGTCTATCTTTTTATTTTGTCTGTCTTTTTTGTTTCATCTTCCTTTCACTTATGTGACTGAGACTTTTTTTTCTTTAAACTATTCATTTGATACCATCGTCTGGTCCTTTTTTTTTTATCCTTCAAACGATATAATTTGTCTTCAAGGTCTTCATCAAAGCGGTAGATCTTGAAATCCTCTTTCGAACTATCCAAAGAATACCCTAATCCAATATCTATAGTGAAAGTTATTTTAGATGTCCCAAAACAGATTTAGTATAGTTGAGGGCAAGCATTGTTTTCATCAAATGTCTCTGAATGCTAGGCTTCGGAAACGGGGTCCAGCACATCATATGTGGTTGTTTCCTTGATTAATCAATTTTCCTAATTCGTAATGCTACTACCAAATTAAATCTAGAGATCGTATCCTAGGTTATTTAGTGGTTAGGTTTAATTAATGATCGTATCTTGATTAAGCATTACCTAAGGGAAAACTTGGGTTAATTATTAACCCACAATTAAATAGTTGCTAGGAGAGATTTGAGAACAACAAATCAATGAAATATGCTTAATTAGGGTGTAGGTCGAGATTGAACCAAAGAACTGGGTCCTTACCGAATTCCTCACTTTTATCATTTTTCACATGTTTTCTTTAATTTGTTTTTATTAGTCTAGTTTCATTTTATTTTATTATTCCAAAAATGAAACACCCGTTAAACCTAAACAATGGTTAATTTCATTTTATAAACTTTACACACACTCTCTATGGGATCAACCTAAACTTACCACTGCTATAGTAGTAGGTCTAGTTATTTTATTTTGACTAGTGTAATGACACGCGATCACTTAACATATACTGGTTAGGAACCACATAAGCCTAGGCTATTAATCACTCATCCATTGAACATAGGTTCCAGTTCTAGTACACAAAAGTAGAAAAGCATCACATGTATAAATCAAATCTCGTCAGGAAAACAAATCTTAAAATAGGCCAAAACAATTATGTATGTCATTAATAGTCAGCCAAACTAGGGTGCACACCCACCGACTCCCAATGTTGGCCTAATTTTCATCCGTGGTGAGTCCAAACTATGGTTGAATAGAATGTCATGACCTTAAGTTATGACCTTTTTAGTGACCAGATCTCCAGGTATGCAATCACCAGTAAGTCCTATAGAAAGGTATCGATACAGGGACTCGACTTTATGTACGAGCATCAAGGGTATAGAGGTCACTTAATCTGTTGTGCCTATCACACAATTGGCCAATATTTACCTCACCAATCAAAAAATCATATAAAAATATTAAGTACTAAAATCAAGTAAGGCACCATGCCTTTATTTATCGGTCTAACTGGTAAAATAGAACCTTGCCATGGCTCTAAGCCAAAAGAGAACACATGAAGCAGTATATATGACTTGATTATGTAAAACATTATTTCATGTAATAAAAGTCATCTTTTGCACTTTAAGTGCAAATTTGTTATTTAAAACAATGTCGTTTATTGAATACACAAGTACACTAGCATCCATTTGAGATTCAATTCTACTATGCATTACCTAGGTTCAAAATTCACAAACAAATCATCATGCATGTCTTAGGATGTCCTAATCCCATTTGAGAGATATGGCTTCCACAACTCACCTTAAAAGAAGGCTGATTGAACCTAAGTTTCTTATATCATTCAGTGACAATTTCATGGTTTTTGTTATATTTTTTGGCTTTTATTATCAGATATTGTGCTTAATTTAGCTCATGAGTGCTTGTTTTGAATTAATGTAGTTTGAAGGTAAAATTGTCACAAATAACTAGTAATTTCACTCAATTGATTTTTAGAATAATTGATACTACAAACTATTATTTTTCATTGTAGGACATTCAATAAGTAGAGCTAAAGAGTGAAGACCAAGAACACAAGTCAATGAGGCAATAGGCAAAGTTTGCCACGACGAGGATAATGTTTTACCGTGATGAAATTAAATTTTTTTAAAAAAACCTTTCGAGAAAGTTCACCGTGGTGAGGATAATGTTTCACCATAGCGAAATCAGAGAAACCTTTCGGGAAAAGTTTTCGCTGCGGCAAAACATTCGACTCAGCACCAGACCTGAACCATTTTTGAAAATTTAACCAACTGTGCAAACCCAATCTGGCAACCTGTTTGTGAAAAAACCTATTTCGGGATAACATACAAAAAGGGAAGGAGAGAGTCGATAGATATTTTTTCATTCCATCATTTTGCCACCCATTAACACACCATCGTATTCTCTTATATCCATCTCATTTTTCTTCCATTTTTCACTGTTGACTTCTACCATGGATGCCTTTGATTGCTTCTTGGTTGTGCAGTTTCTTAGAGTTATGCATGGCTAGGCATTTCTTTCCTCTTAAAGATGCAATGGCTAGAGTTCAATGAACTTAAAAGGGGAGTAGTTTAATCCATGGTTTAGCTATGATTTATGAATTCCTAAGTTTAGGATTTATAATTTGTAGTTGAGCATACTTGATTATGGTTTAATCAAATGTTGGATATTCATTGTGTGGTTTGGATTGGTTTATGCAGAACTTTGAACTTAAATATAGAAATCTCATACATGTTTATTTGTGATCTTGTTGATTCTCTTTTATTTTGCATAGTAGTGTTTGATATTGAGTTGATTCTAGATCTTAAAGTGACTTGTTGCATGGAGTTATCCACTACACACGCTAAGAGCATTTAATAGGGTTTTAAGAAATAGAGTCCCATTGATTAAGATCTTGGACTTAAGGAGTTCTTTAAGGTTTACCAATTTAAAACTTAGTGATTTCCACTCCCATCAAAATCAATTTCGAACTATGATAGCCAAAGCTCATTTTTAAGAGGATTCTATCACTCTTTGAACATTTTTCTTAATCTTTTCATTTTCTATTCCTAAAAATCTAAAAATACATTTTACATATTTCCTTACAACTTAATTTAGTACAATTAATGTTTTCAAAGATTAAAACCCTCTTTCTTATCAAATTAGTTTGCATTTCGTGACATTTAGGTTAACTTAGGTCCATTCATTTTACGTTTCGATTAAGTGAAATGAACTGAGGTTGCATCCTATATTACAATCCTTGGATTATTTTTTATTTGACTATTCACATGGAGGATTATTCTATCCAAGAAGATCAGATTCCAATCTTCTATTACAACACAAGTGCTATTAATCTCTCAAAGAATCCAATACAACACTCAAGGGCAAAGCATATTGAAGTTAGACATCATTTTATAAGAGATTATATACAAAGAGGGATCATCAATCTACAATTTGTTGAGACTAATCAACAATGGGTAGATATCTTCATGAAACCCTTAAGTGAAGACATATTCAAGGAAATCAGACAAAACCTGAATATGGTGATGTTAAATGACTATTCGTTTGAAACCCCATGATCTAGATGATTCGTCTTGAAGAAACTGAAAAGTCATAAGTTTTCAAATTAAATAGTAACAGTAAGTTTCACTCGGAAGTTGCAATTTCATGATTACTAGTGGATCAGTTAAAAAATGTTACAAACAGTAACTTTTCAAGAGTGTATATAAAAAGAAATGATCTCAAAATCTGTAACACCTTACATTCAAGAATTTTCTTGAAAAACTTCAAAATCGACTTGTTCAAAGTGCTCTCAATAAAGACAATCCAACCCTCTGTTCCAAACATCAAATCCTTCTCATTTCATTTTATATCTTTCTCTCAATTTTTTCTATATCTTAACCTCACTTCTTTAAGAGAAATATATTTCTGTGTTTAGTGTTTATCTTTTACATATTGAAAAATTCCGAAATCTCTTGTCTATAGAAGACTCGTCGATTTCACTTCCTTGAAGAATGATCGGATGAATATTGAACCTGAGATTGAAGCAGTTGGATGGAAGAATTTCTTCAACATCCAAGAGACGATGTATTTGAATGAAATATATGAGTTCAGAAAGAATGCAAAGGTGGTATACAACACCTTGGTATCGATGGTAGATGGGTTGTCAGTAATAATCACACAAGATTCTATTGTAAAGGCTATTGAATGTCCAAATGAAGGAGTAGAATTGTTCAACAATACAGATTGGATCACTCAAAATCATATAGATGAAGCCAACATCAATTGACAACTACCCAATAATCCAGGAGTCAAGAAGTCTTCAACCCTCACTCCGAAGGCTAGGGTTCTTCACTCACTTCTTCTCCATTGTATCTTACCAAGAGCAGGATCAAAGGACCTGGTGACAATGAATGATGAACATTGTCTGTTTCATCTACTCACTCACTAACCTGTTAATCTTCTATTCTTGATTCTGAAGTACATGATAAAGGCTAGGGAGGATTTTGATTTGAAGAGTGGTTCTTTACCTTACAGTATGTTGTTAACAAGTTTCTTCAAAGAATATGGAATCCTATTTGATAGAGGAAACAGAGTAAAGATGAATGTTAAAAATGTTATCAATGCTTCTACTATTCACAAATTGGGGATCAAGACTGAAGCCAAAGCGGATGTAGATTTCACACCGAAATCACAGTCTAAGGGGGAGCTTTTAGTAAGACGAAGCAGGAAAGAAAATGTTCCGTCTGAAATACAATCAAAACCTCGATCGTCTAAAAGAATATCAGTAGAGGTAAAGGTTGAACAATGGTCTGATGAGCTGATACAAGCTAAGACATTTCCAAAAAAAAGAAGGAAATCAAGGTTCAACAACTAACTCACCAAATGTCTTTAAAGAGGAAGTTGAGATGCTCCAATCACAAAAGACACAAACTATTAAAAAGAAGATGAAGACATCGTCTGAACATCAGTTAGTAACTTACAACCCTCCTCAATCAATAAAAAAAGAAGATTTGAAGATAAAGGTCATAGAAGAATCAACACCTGATTGTAACAGAGAACCTTCTAAACAGAAAGTTAAGTTTCAAGTTTAACCTATAATAGTAAATAATCAGATGACACATCTTCTAATCCCTAAGGAACGAAGAATATATAGTATTCTGCAAGATGGAAAGACAGAACCATATTCATTGAAGATTACGAAAGATCCTTATACAATCTATCCAGTGACAAGCAAAACGACAATCAAGATTGTACTAGATGTACAACCTAGACATCCAGCACTAGTAGTCAGTAAAGAGAAAAGAAAGAAGAAGAAGTTTCCTGAAAAACGAGAAGATGATCTCACAAAAAAAGAGATTCAAGTGGTAGTGAAGAACATAGATGATGTATATCATGCAGCTCAACCAATAGGCATCTGTGTATCACATCGTATATCAAGGGAATCAGGAAGTAATTTTAGAGCATCTACCAAAGACAAAAGCTTCAAGTTAGTTGGCACAATATCATAAGGAAGGTACCAAAGTATCATAATTGAAGGTATCAATTTTAACTTAGAAACCTTTATGCATTTGCTCATTCATTTCAAACCCTTAGGTTTCATTCCTTCAATTAAAACTATTTTACACCTTTTAGGGCAACCGATTTACAAATTACCCTCAATTAAAATTATAGAATTAGCCAATTCACCTAGAAAACCACCTGTCTTTGAACACATTCATCTACTTAGTGAAATACTAAAAGATGCCACTATTAATTTGGAGCTCTTGAAGAATTTAATAACTGGATTGAAGCTAGTCACAAGCAGATGGAAGTTTAGAAAGCCTTAGCTAAAAACATTGAGGAAATTAATACTAAGGTTGATGAACTAGGTGATGCAGTAGATGATCTTCATGAGGAAATAACACTTCTTCGTGTTTCTATAAAGGAAGATCTCGAGATGATCCACACTGATATTCAACAAATGTATTATGAAATTTTGAAGTGTCTAAAATGAACTATCTTTTTGATTAATAACAAACAGGGGTAGAACAATAGAAAGGAGAATTAGAATTAGAAATTTTTTATCATCATATATCTTACTTTATTCGTCTGAATATTATTTTTATCTTCTAATATTATGATTATTTGTTATCATTAAAAAGGGGGAGATTGTTAAGTCAAGAAAACTTCACTTCTTTTATTGATTTTGATGAAATTCAAATAATAATAATAATAATAGAAGTGTGTGAACTGCTTTGATGAATTTGTTAAGTGTGCAGATAAATGTAAGTGGCACAAATCATCAAATCAAGACGATACGTAAGTAAAAGTTGAATAAGATAAAACGTCTAAGATGGATCACACAAAATGACTAAGTCTAAGACACCAGACGAAGCATACGAATCTAAGCAAGCTGATGTAATTGAAGAATGTACTAGAACGTCAGTTAGTTGGAGTTGGTTACAGGACTCAACTAATAATAGGCTTTAAAAAACTCTACAAGCAGATTTCTCAAAGAAGTCTGTTGCAGATTTAGGTTATAAATATTAGTTATAGTCGTAAACTTAAAAAATAAAGGGAGAATTCTGAATGTACAAAACATACTTAGAGAAATTATGTGCTTAAGTACTCGTGCTGTGAAAAATATTTTGAGAGAAAAGAAAGAAAGAAAGAGAGCAAATGCATTTATAACGTGAAGCTCAAACAATATCTTTTTGAGTGAAAAAAAGGATAGAGCCTGAAGAGACTAAGGAAGTAGATAAAGAATACTTTATGAAAGAGATCTGAAGAGACTTTACAAGTGTAGAAATAATACTTGTAACATTGAAGGAGATAGTGAAATCTCATATGAACTCTGAGGACTGGACGTAGCCTAAAGTTAAGGGTGAACCAGTATAAATCGTAGTGTCATATTCTCTATGTAACATCCCACCCCCGACTGGAAGGGCAGTAACACTTCACAATTACCCATAATCTACTTAGCATTCTTTGGAAATCCCAATATCTGTAATTGATCTGTACATTGTAGCATTATATGTTCACTATTTGAGTTTAGTAAGCAGAATTGTCTGTTCATTTCAGCATCGTCGGTATTCATGCCTGTCTCTTTCCTCGAATTAACACTATGTATCCCTATAGGAATCTAAAGTCTCCAAGACTTTAAAAAATTGCAATGATAACATCAATACCATTTATCAAAGTCAATTCAATTTATCACTGTTCAACACTTTCAAACACATTCCGTCTATCATCATAATCACTATCATTTGCTTACCTCGCATACTTCCCAATTAGGGTCTTGACGACCCTTCCAAACACCACTAAACAACATTCTACCTTCTCATTAAGTCCACAATTAATGAATTTACAATCCCTTTATGAAGATAACACTACATCACGTCATTGTCAGTTTTCCTTTAGGACTTCTTATCTCTATTCATTTTCTCATTCCAATTGATTTTCTGTCATCCACATTGATATATATATCTACTAGTACCTAATCATCTGTACTTGGACTTCCATCAATTTCCACGTCATTTGAGTATTTCACTTCACATTGCAATAGGATCATCTCAAATTAAAATTCCACTCATGTTATTGGGTACTTTACATTTTCATACACACAATACAGATACTTCAGTAGTATGAGATATGACTCAATTTCACTTTTAATTTTGTCCATACCTCTTTCCGTTTGACCATTAGTCTTGTTACCATCTTTATACTGTTCACGAAGGTCTCATCAACCAATTATCATCCCTAATTACTTTTCAACCATCCTTCACTATACGTACTATCTCAATCAGAAAAAGTTTATGTCATAATTTAAAAGATCAGAACATTCCTTACACCAAGGTTCCTTGTGACAATCACATAAACACTTTCTTTCACACTTACTCAGTGATCTATACCTCAGCATTTTATCCGGAAACCAATTAGTAACCTATACAATTCCGACTTCCATAAGACTCCTTTTCGTTTATGCTAATTCTCAAATAAATAACTGATGCCATAATCATCTCACATTTCCTCTCATAAATACTTTAACCTAATATAAACTTTACACTTATAGCCACTCATAGAAGCACGTATTTAATCATTCACTGATCATCTCCTCCATGATTTCCATGTATCTTTCACTTACGTTTCATTAATCATGATCAACTTTACTGTCCAATAGATACTCCCAACGGTAAATCGACTTAAATGTGACAACTCTTTTCGTATCATATATCACTATCATTGTTTCTTTCTTCTTCTTCTTTTTTCTCTGTTTTTGTTTTTGTTTTTGTTTTTTTTTAATTTCCCTAGTTTCATTCCCATATCATTCATGTATCAGCTTGATCTTTTTTTTTTAAGGTCATATCCACTTGGCTTATACAATGTCATCTCATTATTACTACGTATCTCTTTAGTAGCCTCAAACAATCTATAATAGGGTATTCACAGTCCCCAAAACATGACAAAATCGTTGATGCAACTCCATTGTATCTCTATCTATTTACCCATCCATTTACCATTTCTGTGTCCATAAACATCTTTTCTACCAATCCAGAATTTCCCGATATACAATCAGTAGAAATTGTCAGTCATTCTTTTTCCCTTACGATCTTATTATACTGATTTCCAAACTCTTAGCACCATATTCGCATAACCATTTCAATCTCAAGCTTATACGGTCCAGATCATAACCATTTCACGAATTCATTTCAGTTTATCTGTACACTTTTATCTCACCTTTTCTACTTTTTCTTACTATACTAGGCACTAGGCATCTTGCTTTTTCAGTTCTTTCAGTTCTAGGTAGATTGTTACGGTACAACCTTGATCTTAGTACAATCTCGCTATCATCATCAACCTATGAAACACAAATGCAGTTAATCAATATCTGCCTGATCGGACCATATACGCTTTACTCAGGTCTAATGTTTTCCATTTCATCGCATCTATAGTCAAAACTCTAATTCCCTAATCATCCCGGACTTTTAATCACACTTAGGCCTACTATAACTAGTATGCTTCTCATATCTCCAGCGGACCTCTCCAAGTTCTAGACATATTCGTTTTTCTGTTGCCGTAATATTACCACATTAATCCGAGAATTCATTTATATCAATTCTTTCCTTAATCCGTCTAGGCCGACACAGTCATTCCAACCACAGTACAATATCAATCTCCTTATCCATTTTTCCTTTTTTTTCCCTTTCCTAATTGCTTATACACTTTCAGGGTTTCACACTCTAATACAGTCTCATTTTTCTCTCACTTAGCCTTTTAACACATTCGCACCTGTAGGATTTCTACTCGTGCGACTCAGACTAGGGATCAGTTGTCACGGTCTACAACGACACGACTCAAATGCATGCAACTTAACCAATGTTTCAGACTATGCCCAGATACAATCGTAGTGCTGGGCTCTGATACCACCTAAATGTAACACCCCACTCCCGAGTGACCCGAACCCGATATCATTGGCGATATCCGAGTCCGTGCCCCGCGAGGGTGGCGTACTACATCAGTCGATTAAAACTCAGCATACACATTTTTTTTGAAAGTAACTCAAACCCATGTTCATAATAAACCATTTTTAGTTATTACAGTCATCCAAGAATAATTTACAATCAGTCAATGAGTAAAATAATAGAACCACAATGGGCTCAGTATAAATACAAAGCATTGTTATACAATGATTACGGAACACAATTTGATAAGACACTAATGCAGACACGGACTGATCTCGACCTCTATCCTTCACTTGCCTACAGTAGACATACTCCCGTGTCAACCGGGGTATTCTTCAAGACCTGAAAAATATATGCAAATTTTGGGTGAGTTTTGCGAACTCATTGAGAAACCATCATCGATGGTTCACTCAAATCATGCATTACGCACATGGCGTACAACATAATACAGTAATATTCAGTTATCAGTATAATATAACAGTTTGCAGCAATAAACATCAATTAGCAGTAACATGTAACAATTTTGCAGTAAATTATGTCATCACATAATCAGTAATTGTCACAACACAGTCATTTATGTGAATGCAATGCATGTGACTCTTTTCCAGTTATTCAGTGTTGTGCCCAAGTGCTCAGTCAGTAAATAGTGGGGACGCGTCAGGGATTTCTCCCCTCTGGCTAAGCCCGGCCAGTACAGTGTGAGAGCTCGAGGCTCTTTTTCAGTGATAATAGCAACTTGGGACACGTTCATTATCTGATCATGCATTTATGCATGCAATTTAGTTTTTAATGATTTACAGTATACGGCTATAAAAGCCCAGTATTCCAGTATTCAGTAATCGCTATGATATGGCTATAAAGCCCAGTATTAAGTCTCAGTGTCATGTATCAGTACAGTCCAGTTCAGTGAAAGCATGCAATTCAATCTAATACATGCCAGTAATCATACAGTAGTCATACAATTCATCTTTGCATGTAATTCACGTAGAGCATGTAAACAACCAGGTATTTGAGAAACCAACTAGGTTACTCACCTGTATTTCCGAGCCAAAATCTGGCAGTCTCAGTGACGTCGGTGGACCGACGCTCCAAGTGTGACTCTATAACAGTTACAGTATATAAACATTACCAATTGCTCAATCAGAACTATTTAATAATGCTCATGAGGCAATTTGCAGGTGCACAATGCATGTTCATGATATTCCCGTCCCTAATCCTATTTTTTTTCCATCATAAAAATCCGTCTAAAAATTAGAAATCTATTGGCGCTGACGGTGCGCAATTCGGACCTCTAAAGATCCCCAATTAAACAAAACAGTGATTAAAGACTCCGTTACCCGGGGCCACGTCAATTTTCCGTCTAAAAAACCCAAATCTCTCAGAAAATGAAATTCAATATTCTATGAATCTGATGCCTCAAGATTCAGGTCAATCGGACGTCAGACAGAAAAATTATAAGCAAAAGAGTGGAGGGAAGTCAGTTCAGCAAAAATACATGTCCTAGTCGACTAAAACATGTTGTAGTCGATCAGAGGTCTCTGATGCCTAATTGGATACTTTCCTTTTTCCGACTTCCTAACTTGCTTAGGTCATAACTCTTTACTCTGAACTCCAAATTGGACAAACTTAGTGTCTATTTCATAGAGAAAAGAGAGATCTACAATGTTCATGAAGAACACAAAAGCCAAATTCACCTCTAAGGGTGTCAAACATCCAGTCCAAGTTTCTGTTCAGTCAATAAGTTACTAACTAGTGCAGTATTTTGTAAATTCAGTAACTACTCATTTCCTCAGTCAAAAATAACACAATAAATATGCTCAATAAGCTCACAATGTCATCTACAACTTTCATGAACAATCCAAAATCAAATTCCATAAGTAACTAGGTCAAACAATTCAACAAAAAATCAGTCTACTGAAATCAACCAATCTGGACAGTAATTTTCCAAACAGTAATTCACTTAGCACAAATGTCACAAAAATCACAATCTTATATCCCTGAAAAGATAAGATCTCAAACTTCAATTTTCATGAGAACTCAAGCTCCAATTCGATTTCTAACAATTTCAAAACTATTATGCAAGTTACTGCCATGATCAGTCATTCACATCCTACTACAGGATCAGTTTTTGAAAAATCATAACTCCCAACTCTGACCTCTAAAAATTACACACCATATATCATTTTCAAGATAATGTCTTCCTCTACAACTTTACAGAAGATCACTCACACCAATTCAGTTCAAATAGATTACTAAAATTGCTCCCAAGCAGATTGCTCACAAAATTGACACTTAGGCTAGGATTCTCCAAAAAGCATAAAACCAGTCAATAGTAATCAGTTCATATCTCCCAATATACAACTCGAAAATTTGCAATATCAGTGGAAATGGAAAGCTAACTCAATATAAAACAACTTTCATGAAGACCACTTTCCCAAATTCCATCTCAATTAATTTAGAAAAATCAGCAAAGTAATCAGGTCATATATACGGGTACTGTTCACAGACCCTAAAAACAGAAACTTTCCATGCAAACATTCACCCTTCTAACATTACAATTTAACAACACCTATTTCACACAAAATTGTAGCCAACATCCCAAATTTTCATTGGGCACAAACCTCAACTCATTTTCATAACCACACAATGAGTTATGCTCAAAACAGTACAGTAGGTCAAAAACACATTTTCCAGTTTTACTTCCCAACTTCACTTCCTAACATGCCAATTCAATTCCTACTACTATAAGCATTTCAATTGAACACAAAATCAATTCCTACATCATTCCTACCTTCACTAGACATACCCACCAAAAATTGGCAGCACTTACCTCATCAATATTATGCAAGAATAATCATTCATATTCAATTAAAATCAAGCTAAAACCACTCATTCATGCTACTTCATCAATTCTTACTTCAACCTAACCTTATACCCATCATTTCCACCTATAAGTTTCATTAAATTAAAGCATCCATAATCATAATAAATACACCCTAACTCCCATTCAATGTTTCTAACTACCATGGCATTAAATTCATAAGCAAAACATCATTAAAGCTTAACTTTAAAAAAAAACTTACCTAATTAGCTTCCACTCCAACTCTTCACTTCTCCTACTCTCCTTTCTTTACTTCTTTTCCATCCTATGCATGGTGATCTTCAAGGTAAGAAAGGTAGCTTGGATGCATGAAGAAGAACTCTTGAATTTGGAGGGAAGATAACACTTAAGGAGAAGAAAGTCGATGGAGGCATGCCAAAGGGAGGAGGTTTCGGTGGAGTTTAAGAAACAAGCAAAACAATCTACTTTTTATCCCATTCCTTCCTCTCTTAAGGCCATAACCGAGAGAGGTAATAGAAAAAGCCAAAGAATACAATAATTAGGCATTAAATGAAGTGGAATGGTGGCAAAAGAGCATTGGTCCAACCATGAAAAGAAAAGTCAAAAGACTTAGCTAATAAGCTTCATTTCGATTTATGGAGAACTTAACCCATTTGTTGTTCAATCTTTCCCTTTATCAAGTAGGAAGAATCGTGAAACAAGGCCAAGTAAGCATTAAACATTAAATGCTTAGGTAATAAAGTCAAATGTGGAAAAGTTTTTGAAAATAAGAAAACAAATACCAAGCTATTTCAATCCAATTTCGGTTCCTACATGGTTTAAGGATCTACTTTAGGGTCCCACCAAAAAAATGCAAGAGTTTTAAGATCAAATAACAGTAGAAATTCAACCGGTTCGCCACTTGGCGATTTTTCTCGGTCCGAGAATTTTCAGGAATTTCCCCGAATCATTTTTTTGAAAATTACCGAAATTGTCCAAAATTGTAAAACATATAACAGTCCACTCCCAATAATTTTTCAAACACGAAAACCACATTTTCCATAACAAAAACACATTTAGGCCATTTACCGGCGATTTTGCCGGTCCGGGAATTTTCTCCGAAAAATTCCAGAAAAATTCCTATAAATTCCAGTAAAATAGAAAACAATTTATGGAGCACTCAAAATAATTTTTCAAACCCATTAACCACATTAATCCCAATAAAATTGTCTTAGGCATGCAAACTGAGAATATCATGTATGCATGTACAGTTATTTCATGTGCACAGATTTCGCTGTTCACTAGTACCAGTATGCTTGGACAACACTAAGAAATCCCTATCAATCTCATCCTATGCCAATTTATCAGAAGATACTTCGCTACATCATGCGATTGCCTAATTCAAGTCAAAGACCACAATGAATTTGAGACTGTGTTGAGTGAAACAAAGGACAAGACTTAGGAAAATTGCATGGGTTAGTCGAAGTAGATCAGGATCGGAAAAATGAACTAGAGTAAAAAGGATATCCAAATAAAGGCCGTTAACACTCTAGAACAGTAAATTGTCTCAGGAGAGTTGAGTTTGAACACATAGCCAATGGAATATAAAGAATGACTGCATTAGGTAAAGTATCACTGGTTATAGTGAAATGGAGCCAAATGTCATTGTATTGGTATCAAAGGAATGTGAATCGTCCCTGCCGAGATAAAGGAGGTTATTGTACGTATCACTTTGAACAGATGTAGTCCATGGAATACGACTTAGTCTCAGATGTTATTGGGAGAAAAAGATATTGGACCGGTATAGTGAGAAAAAGTATTGGATGGATAAATGTGATGATTAGTGAACAGGTTCGAAAATAATGAATTGAGTCATAGCATTGGAACTAAAGGTAATGACTACTCTGAAAATGGCAAGTGAGATAGCTAAGAAAATGAGATCGCCAATCGATGAATTTCAGAGAGTCTGGTCGATCGTGTCTTTGAGTGACAATGAGTTAGTCAAATAAGTGATGAATAATTTATCGAGTATGATTTCGTGACTTTTCGAGAAAATGAATTATTGAGGGAAAAAGCGTATAGGACATGTAGGGACATTTGATAACTGTCAGTGAACTGTTGACTGAAAATTTCGAGGACGAAATTTTTATAAAAAAGGGGGAATTGTAACATACCACCCCCGATTGGAAGGGTAAATTAGTAAATTGGCATAGATGAGATTGATAGGGATTTCTTAGTGTTGTCCAAGCATACTGGTACTAGCGAACAGCGAAATCTGTGCACATGAAATAACTGTACATGCATACATGATATTCCCGGTTTGCGTGCCTAAGACAATTTTATTGGGATTAACGTGGTTAATGGGTTTGAAAAATTATTTTGAGTGCGCCATAAATTGTTTTCTATTTTACTGGAATTTATAGGAATTTTTCTGGAATTTTCAGGAGAAAATTTCCGGACCGGCAAAATCGCCGGTAAATGGCCTAAATGTGTTTTTGTTATGGAAAATGTGGTTTTCGTGTTTGAAAAATTATTGGGAGTGGACTGTTATATGTTTTACAATTTTGGACAATTTTGGTAATTTTCAAAAAATGATTCGGGAAATTCTCGAAAATTCTTGATCGAGAAAAATCGCCAAGTGGCTTAACCGGTTGAATTTCATCGTTATTTGATCTTAAAACTCTTGCATTTTTTGGTGGGACCCTAAAGTAGACCCTTAAACCATGTAGGAACCGAAATTGGATTGAAATAGCTTGGTATTTGTTTTCTTATTTTCAAAACTTTTCCACATTTGACTTTATTACCTAAGCATTTAATGTTTAATGCTTACTGGCCTTGTTTCACGATTCTTCCTACTTGATAAAGGGAAAGATTGAACAACAAATGGGTTAAGTTCTCCATAAATCGAAATGAAGCTTATTAGCTAAGTCTTTTGACTTTTCTTTTCATGGTTGGACCAATGCTCTTTTGCCACCATTCCACTTCATTTAATGCCTAATTATTGTATTCTTTGGTTTTTCTATTACCTCTCTTGTTATGGCCTTAAGAGAGGAAGGAATGGGATAAAAGTAGATTGTTTTGCTTGTTTCTTAAACTCCACCGAAACCTCCTCCTTTGGCATGCCTCCATCGACTTTCTTCTCCTTAAGTGTTATCTTCCCTCCAAATTCAAGAGTTCTTCTTCATGCATCCAAGCTACCTTTCTTACCTTGAAGATCACCATGCATAGGATGGAAAAGAAGTAAAGAAAGGAGAGTAGGAGAAGTGAAGAGTTGGAGTGGAAGCTAATTAGGTAAGTTTTTTTTTAAGTTAAGCCTTAATGATGTTTTGCTTATGAATTTAATGCCATGGTAGTTAGAAACATTGAATGGGAGTTAGGGTGTATTTCTTATGATTATGAATGCTTGAATTTAATGAAACTTATAGGTGGAAATGATGGGAATAAGGTTAGGTTGAAGTAAGAATTGATGAAGTAGCATGAATGAGTGGTTTTAGCTTGATTTTAATTGAATATGAATGATTATTCTTGCATAATATTGATGAGGTAAGTGCTGCCAATTTTTGGTGGGTATGTCTAGTGAAGGTAGGAATGATGTAGGAATTGATTTTGTGTTCAATTGAAATGCTTATAGTAGTAGGAATTGAATTGGCATGTTAGGAAGTGAAGTTGGGAAGTAAAACCGAAAATGTGTTTTTGACCCATCAGATCTTGTTTTGAGCATAACTCATTGTGTGGTTATGCAAATGAGTTGAGGTTTGTGCCCAATGAAACTTTGGGATGTTGGCTACAATTGTGTGTGAAATAGGTGTTGTTAAATTTAATGTTAGAAGGGTGAATGTTTGCATGGAAAGTTTCTGTTTTTAGGGTCTGTGAACACTACCAGTATATATGACCTGATTACTTTGCTGATTTTTCTAAATTAATTGATATGGAATTTGGGAAAGTGGTCTTCATGAAAGTTGTTGCATATTGAGTTATTTTTCCATTTCCACTGATATTGAAAATTTTTGAGTTGTATATTGGGAGATATGAACTGATTACTATTGACTGGTTTTATGCTTTTTGGAGAATCCTAGCCTAAGTGTCAATTTTGTGAGCAATCTGCTTGGGAGCAATTTTAGTAATCTATTTGAACTGAATTGGTGTGAGTGATCTTCTGTAATGTTGTAGAGGAAGAAATTATCTTGAAAATGATATATGGTGTGTAATTGTTAGAGGTCAGAGTTGGGAGTTATGATTTTTCAAAAACTGATCCTGTAGTAGGATGTGAATGGCTGATCATGGCAGTAACTTGCATAATAGTTTTGAAATTGTTAGAAATCGAATTGGAGTTTGAGTTCTTCATGAAAATTGAATTTTGAGATCTTATCTTTTCAGGGATATAAGATTGTGATTTTTGTGACATTTGTGCTAAGTGAATTACTGTTTGGAAAATTACTGTCTAGATTGGTTGATTTCAGTAGACTGATTTTTTGTTGAATTGTTTGACCTAGTTATTATGGAATTTGATTTTGGATTGTTCATGAAAGTTGTAGATGACATTGTGAGCTTATTGAGCATATTTATTGTGTTATTTTTGACTGAGGAAATGAGTAGTTACTGAATTTACAAAATACTGCACTGGTTAGTAACTTATTGACTGAACAGAAACTTGGACTAGATGTTTGACACCCTTAGAGGTGAATTTGGCTTTTGTGTTCTTCATGAACATTGTAGATCTCTCTTTTCTCTATGAAATAGACACTAAGTTTGTCCAATTTGGAGTTCAGAGTAAAGAGTTATGACCTAGGCAAGTTAGGAAGTCGGAAAAAGGAAAGTATCCAATTAGGCATCAGACCTCCTGATGACTACAACATGTTTTAGTCGACTAGGACATGTATTTTTGCTGAACTGACTTCCCTCCACTCTTTTGCTTATAATTTTTCTATCCGACGTCCGATTGACCTGAATCTTGAGGCATCAGATTCATAGAATATTGAATTTCATTTTCTGAGAGATTCGGATTTTTTAGACGGGAAATTGACGTAGCCCCGGATAACAGAGCCTTTAATCACTGTTTTGTTTAATTGGGGAACTTTAGAGGTCCGAATTGCGCACCGTCAGTGCCAATAGGTTTCTAATTTTTAGACGGATTTTTATGATGGAAAAAAAATAGGATTAGGGACGGGAATATCATGAACATGCATTGTGCACGTGCAAATTGCCTCATGAGCATTATTAAATAATTCTGATTGAGCAATTGGTAATGTTTATATACTGTAACTGTTATAGAGTCACACTTGGAGCGTCGGTCCACCGACATCACTGAGACTGCCAGATTTTGGCTCGAAAATACAGGTGAGTAACCTAGTTGGTTTCCAACCGTTGTTTACATGCTCTACGTGAATTACATGCAAAGATGAATTGTATGACTACTGTATGATTACTGGCATGTATTAGATTGAATTGCATGCTTTCACCGAATCGACTGCATCGATACATGACATCGAGATCGAATATCGGGCTTTATAGCCATATCATAGCGACATCGAATATCGAATATCGGGCTTTTATAGCCATATACTGTAAATCATTAAACACTGCATTGTATGCATAAATGCATGATCAGATAATGGACGTGTCCCAAGTTGCTATTATCACTGAAAAGAGCCTCGAGCTCACACTGCATCGGCTTGGGGCTTAGCTCGAGGGGAGAATCTCGACGCGCCCCCACTTTATCGATCGAGCACTTGGGCACAACATCAATAATCGAAAAGAGTCACATGCCTTGCATTCACATGAATGACTGTGTTGTGACAATTACTGATTATGTGATGACATAATTTACTGCAAAATTGTTACATGTTACTGCTAATTGATGTTTATTGCTGCAAACTGTTATATTATACTGATAACTGAATATTACATTATTATGTTATACGCCATGTGCGTAATGCATGATTTGAGTGAACCATCGATGATGGTTTCTCACTGAGTTCGCAAAACTCACCCAAAATTTGCATATATTTTTCAGGTCTTGAAGAATACCCCGGTTGACACGGGAGTATGTCTATTGTAGGCAAGTGAAGGATAGAGGTCGATCATCCGGTTCCGCATTAGTGTCTTATCAAATTGTGTTCATGAATCACCGTATAACAATGCTTTGTATTTCTACTGAGCCCATTGTGGTTCTATTGTTTTACTCATTGACTGATTGTAAATTATTCTTGGATGACTGTAATAACTAAAAATGGTTTATTATGAACATGGGTTTGTGTTACTTTAAAAAAAATGTGTATGCTGAGTTTTAATCGACTCATGTAGTACGCCACCCTCGCGGGATACGGACTCGGATATCACCAACGATATCGGGTTCGGGTCACTCGGGAGTGGGGTGTTACACTCTAACTTTTACCTCTTTAATTTTCTTGTTGTTAGAAGAATAGATACTAATTTTCGCTATTACATTACTCATCAAATTAAGTGCGTTATTTTGTAATCATTTGAATTTGTTAAGAAAATCAAGATGATTTTAAAGATTAATATCTTAGACGATTTAACACAATTCAACCCCCCTTCTTGTGTATTTTACATATTATACGTGATTTCTATATTAACAAGTGATTTATTTCACCTATCAAATGTTTAACAGAACTCCTCGCTAACTATAGTGAAGTAATAACAAGTTTATTATTGCCCACCTCGAGCCTCTTATAGATAGATAGGGGTATAAGGCTAACTCTTTCCCTTAGATCATATAAAATATGATAAAAGCTTATGCCACCATTGGCATAAGGGATAAATAAGCTACCAGGGTCTTTAAGTTTTAAAGGTAGTCTATTTTAAATTACGACTTCATAATCCTTAGTTAAGATTGTAACTTCATACTCCTTAAGCCTTCTATTTTTGGATAAGATTTTCTTTAAAAACCTAGCATTAAAGGCAACTTTTTTTAAGCATTATTAAAAGGAATTTTAATATATATTTTTCAAAAGATTTTTAAATTCCTTATCTATTTTGTATTTAACTAATCTCTAAGGTAATGGTATGGGTGACTTATAGGGTGTAGGGGATATTTTGATTTTGGGACAACTTAAGAATGCTTTAATTAGCTCTAAGAGCTCTATTAATAGGTTTCACCATAATATAATAAGATATTGCGATTTCTCTTGCATAGCTTATGTTTAGCCCTTTTTATCCATGTTGTGACCGAGTCATACATGTTATCTTTCTAATATTGGTACATGAATCAAGAAATTGATCTTACACTATCGCTCTTTCAATTTAATTATTTACAAAAACATGGATAAATCTCAAGAAAATAGATCTTCTTTAAACCAAAGAATAAGTCTAAATATGTTGCATCCTAAGTTCACCTTAACGTTGTTTGGAAAAAAAAGAATAAAGTGCATTTAAAGGAAAAAAAATAGTTAAAGGCTTACAACATGTCTATGGGAATACCCCTTAAAGCCATAAAATCATCAGATTCTATTTAGCTAAACGACATATTATAATCGAAAGAAAAAAGACTAGAGAATGTTGTTGGTTGTGGGAATAATACGTAGTGCAAGTTCTTTGATGATGTCTAAAACTTCAAAGATAAGAATGTCTATAGGCTTGGACTTGGATTTAATCTCCTAGCATTTCTCTCTTTCCATATAGATTGGACACGTATACTAACCACTATTGTGTGGGACGAGATCTTAGTAGCTGCCTGAGATGATAACCAATGAATAACAAAAAATAAATTATTCTCTTGGATAAGACAACTGCAACATATGAGAATAGCTCTCCATATTCTATTAGTCACCTCACATATAAAAAATAAATGATCTATAGATTCTTCATGGATTTGAAAGAAGGGGCACATGGGATTGATGCTCAAATAACTGATCCAGTATTCAGCTAGTTTTGTATTGTGAGCCATGGGAGAAAAGAAGTTCTCGGTAAAATCATTTTATGCCAAAATACCTCAAGTCTCCTCACCCTTAATAAGTCCCAAAAGACCTTGTTTGTTAGTTTATGAGTTGGCTTGCTATACCAAAGGAATGTATCCATAGAGAGAGAGAGGGATTGTAGTGGGTTTGCAAATGTTTAAAGTAGTCTGGAAAATTTCAACTGCAGTTGTTAATGAAAGAATCCATTATAGTGTGGAAAGGAAAAAAATAACCTCTGAGTAAATGTTGAGATTGGAATAAAGGTCCTTAACTTGTCCAATTATTGAACCATAAAGAAATGAGCTTCCCGTTGTCAATGGTACAAGATACTTGATCCTGAACTTGGTTCCTTAAATGAATTAATTGATTTAGAAAATAGGAGTTGCTATTAGTCTCAAGGACTGCCCATATACTTCTTCCTTTAAGGAAATAAGAATGAATTGAACATATCCATAACGTTTGCATGTCTTCAAGAATCCACCATAATTGTTTCAAGCTAAGGATATAATTAGTGAGTTTAATAGGAGGAATGTTTAATCCTCCTTCAGCCTTTGGAAAGCCAATGTCTGACCATTTAACTTTAGCATACCATTTAGCTCTCATCATATGATTCCATAAGATTTTCTTGAGTAATCTTTCAATCAACTTAATTACCCTTTCAGTAAGAAAAATATGTTAGCTCCAATAAACATGCAAAGAGCTAAGAACCGATTGGATAAGTTAAATTTTCCCCGCGGATGAAAGGAATTGAGTCACCTATGACCGTATTCTCTTTTGAATTTTCTCTACAAACAGATAACATTCTAGTATTGTTAATCTCCTAGTTGACATTGGGAGCCCTAAATAAAGTAGGGGTGGAGACTTCTCTTCCATACTAGTAAGGGAGATTATGCTTGAGACCATTGTAGTTGCAACTTTCGAAAATGTGAGCTGACTCTTATTCATATTAATGCTCAACCCCGAGAGTTCCTTGAACATGGTTATAGCTTTCATGAAGCTACGAACTGAATCGATAATAAGGAAAACAAGATAAAGAAATCATAGTTCTTGAAAATTGAATCTTTATAAAGTCTTGTTGGAATCTTCTTCTATCTTTAATGAATGATGCAATCTAAATCAATAACAAATGCAAAAATAGCTTCCCATTAACCATCCACAACTTTTCCATTATTCTTATGTAGCGCCCCCTTACCATAGAGTACCCACCGGAATGCCTGTAAGTCATTCCGGTACATATCCTACGATAAGAGACTACTACTGACAACCACCGCTAAACTCTCCATGGCATCACAATAATAAAACAGAAATAAGAAATTGGTAACTTTTTAAAACCAAACTGTATTTCATTTCATTTACTCAAACTTAGAAATTTACAAACTGTCAGTATTTTCAGTCTATACAATCCTTCAAAACACTTTACATTAAGTACTATAAAATAAGGCACAAAGAACAGTTCTAACTATAAGTCTCCAAAAGAAATCCCAGCTGACCGACCTTTGAGTCATAACCTCTCTCGCCAATCCGATGTCGAAGGCTCTACAGTCCTGAGGGAGCTAAGCTAACAGTCTACTCTTAACCCTGAAAAATAGATTGCAATTTTGGATGAGTTTGCGAACTCAATAAGGAACCATCATCGATGGTTTGCCCAATTCATGCATCACATAAGCATGTTCCAAAGAATCAGCGATTATAGTAGTAATCTGAGCTCAAGAATCACACGGTCATACAAAGAAAAGTCATTTCGGTATTCATCCAAGATGCAATGCACATGTGACTCTTTTACCAGTTTTATTTCAGTGTTATGACCGAGCGCTTAAGCAGTAATCAATAATCAGTAGACGCATCTCGGGAGGATTATCTCCCTACGAGCTCTAGGCTCGTTTTCAGTTTCAGTGGCGACTCGGATCACAATTATTTTTATCCGTTTATGCATCTATGTATGAAATGCCTATGCCCAATTGAATAGTTAATTAACAGTCCATAATGCACAATTAACAGTCCATCAGTCACAATTGACAGTCCATAATTCACAATTAATAGTCCATAAGTCACAATTAATCATAGTAATCCCAGTAAGGGTAAACAAGTCACACAATTTACACATTCCTGATCCCGCCATTATCCCCATATCAGACAAATAATAATTGAGAAATTCATCTAGGTTACCCACCTATTACTTCCGAGCTAATGTCGGGAAGTCTCTGCTACATCGGTCGATCGACGCTTCAATTGTGCCTCTATATAAAAAAATCAGAGAAGATGAATATTACTAACTGTTCAGCCATAACTATTCAATCATGCACATGTAGGTGTATAATGCTTGTTCATGATATTCCTAGCCCTAATCTCACCTTTTTCATCATACAAATCCGTCTAAAAATTAAAAATCTAATGGCGCTGACGGTACTCAATTCGGACCTCTATAGGTCCAAAAATAAATAAAACAGTGACCAGAAAACAATAAACCGGACCCATGTAAATTTCCCATTCAAAAATTCTCAATCTCTCAGAAAACGAAATTAAATATTTTATGAATCCGATGTCTCAAGAATCAGGTCAATCGGACGTCGGACGGAAAAAATATTCCCAAAAGAACACAAAAAATCAAATAAAACAATTATATATATATATATATATATATATATATATATATATATATTGCCCCTATTTTCTTCTCTTTTTTCTTATTTTCAAACCGAAATTCAAACACCTATAACTCTTTGCACACAATTCAGAAAATTACAAACCAAATCTCGTTGGAAAGATCATGAAAAACTCTACAAGTTTCATGAAGACCATAAAAATCAATTTCACCCCTAAGGGTGTCAAAAATCCAATTAAACCTACTGCCTAGTCAATGGGTTCTAAAACAGTACAGTATCTTGTAAATTCAATAGCGTCTCATTTCTTTTGTCAAAACTTACACAATAAATATGGTCAGAAAGATCTCAATGTTATCTAAAACATTCATGAACAGCCTGAAATCAAATTCATTTGCTGACTAGGCCAAACAAATTCACAAAAGCATCTGCCCACTGAAATTTCCCAATCTGAACAGTACATTTCAAAGCAGCATATCTCCTAGAACAAATGTCAAAACAATCACTACCTTATATCACTGGAAAGATAAGATCTCATACTTCAATTTTCATGAAGGATTCAAAATCCAATTCCATTCCTAACAAGTTCAAAACTGCCAAACAAGTGACTGATCAGGGCAGCAGTTAAAAACCTAATGCAGGTTCAGTTTTTTTGAAAACTCATAACTCCCAAATCTGATCTCCAAAAATCACATTATATATACTATTTTCAAGATAATTTCTTCCTTTACAACTATTTAGAAGATCACTCAAGCCAATTCAATTCACATAAATTGCTAAAATTGTTTCCAATCAGAAAGCTCACAAATCTAACACTCAGGCTAGGTTTCACCATAACGTACAAAATTAGTCAATAGTTAACAGTGGATATCTCCCATTATGCATATTGAAAAATTGCAAAATAAGTGGAAATGGAAAGCTAACAATATAGGCTTCAACTCTCATGAAGACCATTTTCATCAATTCCTTCAAAATTAATTTAGAAAAATCATCAAAACACTTAGGTCATTGGTTCGGTTACTGTTCATATAGACATCAACAGTACCTTTCCCAGCCAAAATTCACCCTGTTATGGCTAAAATTAGACAAAACCTATTTCACACAAAAATGTATCCAACAAGCCAATGTTTCATTTGGCCTAAACATCACCTCATTTGCATAACCACACAATGAGTTATGCTCAAAACAGTACAGTAGGTCAAAAACTAAATTTCAGCTTTACTACTCAAATACACTTCCTATCATGCCAATTGAACTTCTACTACCATAAGAATCCCAATTGGACACAAAATCAGTCCCTAGATCATTCCTACACTCACTTAGACCTATAGGCAAAATTTTGCAGCATTAAACTCTTAATTTCTATGCAAGATTAGTCATCAATATTCAATCCAAAATCAAGCTAAAACATTCATTCATACTACTTCATCAAGTCATACCTAACATAATCTTACCCACCAATTCAAACTTAAATTTTCATTGAATTCATGCATCAATAAACACAATAATTGCACCATAACTCCAAATGAATGCATCTAACAACTATGATTCATTAAATGCATAATCAAAGCGTAATTAAAGCTTAACTTAAAAACTTACCTACTTAAAGCTTCCACTCTTCACTTTTCCAACTACTTTACTTTCTCTACTTAATCCTCATACATGGTTCTCATGGAAAGAAGATAGAGAGCTTAAGCTTGCAAGCATGAGGGAAGCACTAAAGTAGGATAAGAATGAGTGAACAAAAGCCAATGAAGCAATTGATAAAGAAGAAGGAAACGAGAGAGTTTTCGGATGGATGAAGGCCTTAAGAGATAAAACTCATCTTTTTCCTTTAGTCTATGTGGAGTTTTCGAAAATGAAGGATAGGAACAAATGGTGGATGCATTAAATGGTGTAGGACAAGTGTTATGTTTAAGAAAAAGACAAAATAGGCTAAAAACAAATTAGTAAATAGGAATCCTAATGCAATTTGACTCATTCTAGTCCAATGACCCTAATTTTAATCTCAAAATAATATACCCAATATTATGGTGCCATTGGATAGAAATTTTCGCTACCGAAAATCAACCGGTTCGCCACTTGGCGATTTTTTCCGGTCCAGAAATTTTCTCCAAAAAATTTCAGAAAAATTCCTAAAAATTCCTAAAATATAAAACACTCAATGGCGCACTCAGAATAATTTTTCAAACGCAAGAACCACGTTAATCACAGTAAAACTACATTAGGCACAAAAACTGGGGATGTCATGTATGCATGTACAGTTATTTCATGTGCACAAAATTCACTGTGTACCAATACTAGTATGCATGAACAGTCCTACTGAAGCCCAATCACTCTCATCCTAAGCCAAATTACTATTCTACCCTTCCCGTTGAGGGTGGGATGTTACAATTCCCCCCTCCTAATAAAAATTTCTTCCGCGAAATTCTTACCTGATTGATCGAATAGATGAGGATACAGCCTCCTCATATGCTCCTCGGTCTCCCAAGTGACTTCCTCAATCGAATGATTTCTCCAGATAACTTTCACCAATGGAATCGTCTTATTCCTCAACTGTTTAACCCGTGACCTGACAATCTAGATTGGCTCCTCAATATAACTCGACATCGCAACCTCAATCTCCGAATGGTATCACATGTGTTGGATCGACCGATATCTGACAAAGATACTCACACGGAAGACGTCATATAATCGAGACATCTCACTCGGTAGAAGCCAACTCAGAGGCCAAAGGTCCTATCCTCTCAGTGATCTCATATGGACCAATGTACCTAGGGTTTAACTTCCCCTTTTTCCCAAATCTCAGTACCCCTCGCCACGGTGACAACCATAAGAATACCCTGTCTCCCACATTATACTCCATCTCCCTCCAATGCTGATCCACATAACTCTTCTGTCTATCCTGAGCCGCCTTGATGCGACTCCGAATCAGTTTCACCTTATCTACAGTATCCTGAATCAACTCAGGACCCTCAATCATCCTCACACCCTCTTCATCCCAATACAGAGGCGATCTACACTGCCGCCCATACAGAGCCTCATACGGTGCCATCCCAATGCTGCTGTGATAATGATTATTATAAGCGAACTCAATCAGAGTCAAATACTGATCCCATGCTCCTATGAACTCTAATACACAAGCCCGAATCATATCCTCAACAGTCTTAATCGTCCTCTCACTCTGCCCATCTGTCTGAGGATGAAATGCTGTACTGAAATTCAACTTAGTACCCATAGCATACTGCAAGCTCTGCCAGAACCTCAAAGTAAATCTGGGATCCCGGTCTGACACTATCGACATCGGAACCCCATGCAGTCTCACTACCTCAGCCACATACTTCTGGGCCAACTGATCTAGGGAATTATTCTCCCTCACTGGCAAGAAATGTGCCGATTTAGTTAACTGGTCCACTATGACCCAGATAGCATCATGCTGCCTCGGAGTCTTGGGCAACCCTATAATAAAATCCATAGTAATTCGTTCACATTTCCACTCGAGAATAGGCAACGAATGAAGTTTCCCTACTGGAGTCTGGTGCTCAGCCTTAACCTGCTGGCACGTCATACACCTAGATACATACTCCACTACCTGCTTTTTCATGCCAGGCCACTAGAAATGTTGCTTGAGAGTGTTATACATCCTGGTAGTACCAGGATGCATAGCATAGGCGGTCATGTGCACCTCCTCTAGAATCTCACGCCTCAGATCATCCACATCGGGTACACACAGTCTCTGACCTATCCATAAAGTCTCATCTCTCAATTCAAACTCAGAACTCGAATCAGTCTTCACTTTCTCAATCAGTTTTACCAAAGTATGGTCCTTGTCCTGAACTCTCCTAATCATGTCCAGTAGCATCGGTCTAAGCTTCAAAGTGGCCAATAGAGCTCCATCCTGTCCCAGATTCAACTGTACATTCAAGGCTCTCAACTGAATCAAATTCGATAACCTCATTGCCTGAATCTGAGCTGTACTGGTATGAGACTTCCTACTCAGAGCATCTGCCACTACATTGGCCTTCCCAGGGTGATACTCGATGGTACAGTCATAATCCTTCAGCAGCTCAAGCCATCTCCTCTGTCTCAAATTCAACTCTCTCTAGCTCAGTAAATACCTCAAACTCTTATGATCCGTGAAAATATGAAATGTCTCACCATACAGATAATGTCTCCAAATTTTTAGGGCAAAAACAACTGCAGCTAACTCCAAATCATGCACTGGATAAGTTACCTCATGAGCTTTCAACTGTCTCGAGGCATATGCAATCACTCTACCATGCTGCATCAGAACACACCCCAATCCCTGATGCGATGCATCACTGAACACCTCAAATCCTCCAGTCCCTGATGGAATAGCTAACACCAGTGCAGTAGTCAACCAATGTTTCAGCTCCTCAAAGCTCTTCTGGCACTCCTCAGTCCATCTAAAAGGTACATTTTTCCTCAGAAGTTTTGTCAGAGGGGATGAGATCAGTGAAAATCCCTCGACAAACCTTTGGTAATAACCAGCTAATCTAAGGAAACTCCGAATCTCTGCCACATTCCGTGGAGCTTCCCACTTCAGCACTGCCTCAATCTTACTCGAATCCACCTGAATACCCTCTCCAGTCACAATATGCCCCAAAAAGATCACCTGATCCAGCCAAAATTCACACTTACTGAATTTAGCATACAACTGTCTCTCCCTCATAGTCTGCAAAACAATCCTCAAGTGCTCACTATGCTCCTGTCTGTTCCTCGAATACACCAAAATGTCATCAATAAAGACAATTAAGAACTGATCAAGGTAGGGCTGAAAGACTTTATTCATCAAGGCCATGAAAGCTGTCGGGGCATTAGTCAACCCAAACGGTATCACCAGAAACTTGAAATGCTCATACCTGCTCTTGAAGGCACTCTTAGGCACATCAGCCTCGGCTATCTTCAGCTGATAATACCCTGATCTCAAATCTAACTTCGTGAATACCTGAGTTCCCTGCAGCTAATCAAATAAGTCATCAATCCTAGGCAGTGGATACTTATTCCTAACTGTCACCCGATTCAACTGCCTGTAATCGATGCACAGTCTCAACGTTCCATCCTTCTTCTTCACAAATAAAACTAGAGCTCCCCAAGGTGAGACACTAGGCCTGATAAAACCTTTCTCCAGTAACTCCTGCAGCTGAGCCTTAAGCCCCTTCAGTTCCACAGATGCCATCCTATATGGAGGAATAGATATAGGAGCAGTACCTGAAACTACATCAATGGTAAACTCTGTTTCCCGATCCGACGGTAAACCCGGTAACTCAACAGGAAACACATCTGAAAACTCCCGAACTACGGGAATATCCTACAGTCTCCGCTCACCTCTCACATCAATAACATGAGCCAAATAGGCCTCACATCCCCCCTGCATTAACCTCAGGGAACTCAAGAAAGAGATCATCCGGGCTGGCACTGCCTAGCTAACTCCTCTGAACACCGCTCTAGGTTGACCAGGAGACTCTAATACAACCTCCTTGGTGTAGTCTATGACGGCCCTATGTGCAGTAAGTCAGTCCATCCCTAAAATCACATCTATCTCTTTCAATGGTAGCACTATCAGGTCTGCACTCAGCTCTGCCTGATCAATCACAATCAGACACCCCTTGCAGACCTCTCCTAAAGCAGTAGTGCTACCTAAAGGTGTGCTCACCTCTAACCCATACTGTAACCTCTCTCTATCCCCATGCACTCTACATGCCAAATGCGGTGCGATGAATGAATGTGTGGATCCTGAATCTAGTAGTGCAAATGCTTCAAAACCAGAAATAAGAAGCGCACCTGCTACCACCTCTAGGGAATCCTGGGCCTCCTGCCTGGCCATAGCATAGACCTTGGCCTAGGACTGTGGTCGGCTGCCTTGTCCCTCAGTCCGCACAAAGGACCCCTCAACTCTACCACAGCCTCTACCCCGGCCTCTCTGTCTGGATCCACCAACTCTACTCTGCTGTACAGTAGTAGAACTCCCAGCTCGTCCACTACCAGCAGACTGAGCTCCCAATGTGGCTGGGCAATCCCTAACCTGATGCTCCATCGAACCGCATCTGAGGCAGGCTCCAGTCAACCATTGACATGTAAGTGTAAGTTGACTTACACGCATTCAGTACCGATAAGTCAACATGTACATGGGGTGAGTTGACTTATGCAAGGACGGAACTGTTTAAATTGTGCCCTAAAGGCAATCCCTTTAGCTGCTTTTGTTCAAAGTCGTATATGAGACTTTATGAATAAATAAAGAAAGGCATATTTCATTAATTTGATATTCATGAACATTGTTTATGAATTGATATGGATCTTTAATCGAATTAATGAAGTCCATGATATTTGACATAGCATGAAGGAAATTATGATGCGATCATACTATTGAGATTCCTATCATGTGCAATTATGTCATTATCTAAATTATCCTAGTCATAGGATTAATGAGATGGACATCATTAATCCGGATAGACTAGCACATGTCATATTCCTTGATTGGATCAAGCGGTGGATCTCGTAAAGCGTAAATATGAGATATTTTAGAATTGACATGTGGATGCTTACTAGCGGTAGTAAGTACATTGGATGACTGTCATGAGATCATCACATGGATATCTTATTCTAATGTCAGTGATAATCTCATCATAGCAATGGTGCAAGTATCCTTAGACTTGAGGTACTCAAGGATATCTTGGATACTGATCCTGTGCTTTGACTCCATTTCTTGTTGCCTTCCAGAGGTAACTCATAGGGTGGTGCTTGGGTACAGTTTGAGGTATTCGAAGGTAATTGAGTAGCCAATAAAGGATTCACCACTTACGGAATAATGTAAGAGATACCCATGGCCTCTTGTAAGGATCATTACTTGAAAGTCTTTGGCCAAAGCAGATATGTCATGAAGATTGTCTTCAGGGACATATATAGTAATGGATCCTGGACAGGAACTAAAATCACTTGGGCTAGACTTAGTCTAGTAAGAGTTGACACTTTGACCATACTCATAACCAAGTGGGGTATAGGATGGTGAAAGGACGAATTGCACAGAATTGACTATGGAAGGTTTGTGATCCGGTTCGTGATGAATACATCAAACCGATTACTTTCCGGTCAATTGGGGTCATGATGTGTTGCTAGATACCGCTTCATGACTTGCTTAGATTAATTGTTAATCTAAGTGGCCAACATAACCGGAGCCTAAAGGGTCACACGATAAGAGTGTTTGAGAGAATCAGTAAAATAGTAATTGGACAGAGTTCCCAATTATGGAGAGCATTCGATTAAATGGATCCCGATGGATTGGGATATGTCCCGATGAGATCGCGACATCAATATTGCTAAGAAAGGTTTAGGAGTTGTTTCAAAGATCGGGACCCGAGAGAGCCGTAGAGACCGACCCAGTTGGACTGGACCTTAGCAATTATTTATATCATTAATTAATTAAGTAATTAATTAATTAATTATATAAATTAAAGCCTTGTACACGTTGGTTTTGGGAGAAGAGAAGAAATAATGCTTTGAAAGTCAAAGCTTCATTTCTTTATTACATAAATGCCTTAAATGGTGTGCCATCAAGATGGAAGCATTTAATTGGTGTTTTAAATGTTAAAGACACTATATATATGTTGATTTTCGTGGATGGCAATATGATGGTTCGGATGGTTTGTAAATGAGAGAGAAGAGCTTAATAGTTGCTTAAAAGATGAAAGGTATTTCATGTTTCTTTCTTTCTCAAGGCCATCAACGATTCTTCTCTTCTCCAAGCTCATGGTCCAACGCTCTCCTTAAGCTCTCCAGGACAGAGGTAGGCTCTAGCAGGCTTTAATCTGTTCTAACTATTCCCGGTCAAAGGGTTTGACTCGGTTAGGTTTTTCGATCTCTGCGTGGATCACCTTTAGAGATAGTCTCTTTTGGCTATTTAGGTTGATGTCTTCATACCGATACCTGGATCCTGGCGCTCGAAAGTCCGGGAACAAAATTTTGTTTTCCGCTTCTGTACATATGATGTACCACCCGGGATTTTCCTACAGTGGTATCAGAGCGTCTGGTATCCCGTATGAAGCTAAAACCTAAGCAAGATCAGAAAACCTAATTGCTGTTGATGTTGATGCATGTATACTGTATGAATTTCGTTTTGCTATAGAGATATGATTTTCGAAATTTTTCTGCCCAGGATTGTTCATAACATGTTAGAGAATATGTCTATGAATTTTCAGAATTTATCGATTTGATTTGATATACTTTTGCTAATTAATTCCCTAAGGTTACAGATGCTGTTTTGTAAAACGATTCTGGTACAGGCATGAGTATAAAATCGAGAAGAAATTCTAGAAAAATGGTTTTTCGGATTTTCCTTCACCTACATGTCTCTAAGATGTTGGTGAATGTCTGTGAGCATGAAAATTGGATTTCAAGGTGATTGGATATTTATTTTAGATTTTATTCTATGCTGTTGGGAATTGCTGTGCTGATGAACACAGATTTTGAATCGGTTTTGTTATTTAGGTTGACTGAGTTTTTGATGGCCTAAAATCCTGAAAAAATTCAGGTAGCATGTTCTGAACATTTAGTAACCTATATATTTTTCTCATGATTTATTGAAATTGTTTCAGTGATCATTTCAAGCAATGTACAGAACTGGACAGTTTTGTGAAAATTGTTGGGACTGTTTTGCTTGGCTTGATTGAGTGTGCCTTTTCAGTTCTAATGCCATGCACCATTTTTAATGTGATTAAAAATGTGTTATCTTGATGTATTATGATTGCCAAGTTGAATTGCTTGAATTTGCTTTTCCAAGAATTTTTGAATGCCGAATTGGTCACATTAGCGTCTCGTTAGTATATAGCATTATCTTGTTTGTTTTGACCGTCATAATTTTATGGCATGTGCTGAAGTAAATTTGATAATGTATGTGCTAGCTAGAGATGCTTAGGATGATAATTTGGGTGTTCCTAAATTGTTTGGAAATTAATGAGTTTTGACTCATTTCAACCTTTTCATATGGTTTGACCATATAAGGCTTTCATGGTCCAATGAATTGTTCATTGATACATCAAACTAACAGTTATTACCTTAGTTATGATGGTATTGTGAATTGGAATTGCATGGATTGAGGAATTAGCCGATTAGATATTATAGCATTCTCCCAAATAAGTCGACTTATATGGGACATAAGTCGACTTGTTTGTTGGATAAGTCGACTTGTTTGCAGAATAAGTCGACTTGTTCGCTTTGTAAGTCGACTTGTTTGTTCGATAAGTCGACTTATTTGTAGAATAAGTCGACTTGTTCTCTACATAAGTCGACTTGTTCATGGGCAGGTGAAATAAGTCGACTTGTATCACACAAGTCGACTTGTGTGTGGGCAGATGTAATAAGGCGACTTGCATTTGATGAAAGTCGACTTGTGGTATGCATAAGTTGGATGATGGATGATTATAAGGATTGATTCAATTGGATTGATGAAACCTAAATCATTCCATATAGTCCTGGCGACTATGATCTTTCAGCTTGGAGTCTAGAGTTTCTAAATCCCTCCTCGGTATATGAAAACTAACGCCTTCCATTAATATGGTAAGAACCAGAGTTCTTATAGAGTTGGGTTGTTGGGCAAACTCAAGCTCGCTCTATACGAATATGTTCGAACCATGAAAATATGATTTTCGGATTAATGGGTTGGTTTTCACTGGAAGCGTTGGTTTGTTGAGCAAACTCAAGGTCAACGTGGACAGAGGCGAAATTGGGTAGCATACATCAGATGTATGCGCATCAAAGAGTTGATACCCAATGAAGTGCACACATCAACAAGTTGATAGCACTGATCGATAGTTGTGTCTAAGATGTAATTGGTATATCTGATACCTCCCGAGACATAAGGTGGCTTGTTGAGCAAACTCAAGGTCATTCTTAATGTCGGTTATCGATGATGCAATTGGTATGACCGATACCTACCGATTGACCTAAGAAGTGGCTTGTTGGGCAAACTCAAGGTCACTCTTAGCAATATCGGATATCGACCCACTAGGACATTATGTCACATTGTTTCTGGATTCAGAAGAGGGTTATGGATTCTAGGAAACTAGTGGGAGCCATATGCATGTCATGCAAGTCCTTATGATCATGCAGGCATATCTATTCTGTCATTCCTTCTCTCTATTGCGCTAAGTTGATTGAAGAAGTCTTTCAGTGTGAATTTTCGCTCTCCTTTCTGGACCGATTTTCTTGATTGGCTGAGGACTCTGATAATTGTTCTTAGATCTGAGGAACTGGGATACGTCCTAGATGTTCCACTTCCAGTTGCACATGCTGTCGATGCTTCTGATGGGAATCAGAAAGCAAACTGTAAGCATCTAAAGGACAGTGATATGGAAACTTGCTTTATGCTTGCCTTGATGTCACTAGAGCTGCAGTAGCAGCACGAGTCCATGGATGCTCACTCTGTAGTATTTCATCTTAGGGAGCTGTTTGATGAGTAAGCTCGGTCTGAAAGGTTCGAGACCTCAAGGCTTCTCTTCATCACAAAGATGGCTCTGGGACAAGCGCTAAAGATACCCTAAAGATGAATGGCTATATTGAGAGATTGGTCGTCTTAGGATTTGTAAATGGATTATGAGTTAAGTAGAGACTTAATTCTGGTTGGATTGTCTGATGGTTATTCACAGTTTGTGATAAACTATCGGATAAACCAAATATCCACAACAATTCCTGAGCTGATCAATCTGCTCATGATAGCTGAGCTGGCTATCAAGAGAGATAGCAAGTGCTAATGGTGGATGCTTCTTCTTCTGATTAAAGAAGAAAAAGGCCAAGAAACCAAACGGAAGTGCCATCAAGGAAAAACCAAAGAAACTGCCCCAAAAGGATTTTGCTTTCAATGTGGCAAGTCTAGCCACTAGAGGCGGAACTGTAAAATCTATCTGGAGTCCCTGAAGCAGTAAAAGGCATCAGATGCCTCTACTCCTTCAATTATGTTTGTCATTAACATATCGGTCTTTGATACCGGTTGTGGCTCACACATATAAAATGATGTGCAGGGCCTCAGGAACAGTAGAAAGCTCATAAAAGGAGAACTAGACCTTCGTGTAGGTAATGCAGCAAGAGTTGCTACATTAGCCGTAGACACTTATGTCTTGTCACTCCCTACTGGGCTTGTATTCAAATTGGACGATTGACATTTTGTACCCGTATTAAACAAAGAACATATTGTATGTTTTATGTTTAATTAGAGCTGATTTCCATTTGATTTTAGAAACAATGGTTGTTTTCTTAGTTCGAATGGAATGCTCTATCGCATCTTGGTACATTATGCAATAGAATTGACATATTAGATATGTCATATCTAGTTTTGAATGTCAATGACACGAAAAGACATAATAGAGATAATTTAAAATCAACTTACTTATGGCATTGTCGAACGGCCATATAAATGAGAGACACATTGCTAAGCTCCACGAGAGTGGGAGGTTAGAGTCATTTGATTATGAATCATATGACACATGTGAATCTTGTTTATTAGGCAAGATGACTAAGTTACCTTTAAAGGAAAGGGTGAACAGTGATCGGAGTATTAGACCTAATACATTGAGATGTATATGGTCCGATGTCCATCCATGCCGAAGTAATTGTACTATATCATTGCCTTTATCGATAAGTGTTCTCGATATCGGTACTTGTATCGACGAGATACAAATCAAGCATTTGAAAAGCTCAAATAATTGAAATGAAGTAGAAAACCAACTTGGTAAAAGTATCAAGGCATTACGATCCGATCGTGGTGGGAATACTTAAACCAACGGTTTTGGGTTATCTCGTAGATAATGGAATTTATCTCAAGATACTCCACCTTTAAGCCCGGCTAAAAGGAGATATCAAACCTTGTTAAACATGGTGCGATTGATGATAGGTTTTGCAGTTTTGGGAATATGTGCTCGAGACAACTGTTTACTTGCTAAAGCAGAGTTCCCTCAAAGACGATTGATGTTACTCCATAACAGATGTGGACTAAGCGAAAGCCCTATCTTTCTCATCTGAAGTTTGGGATTGTCTCGCTTATGTGAAGCGGACACGATGATACATTTAATGTAAAAGGCGACAAGTGTTTGTTCGTGGAATATTAATTCTACCTTGCTTAGGAACAAAAGTTGTTTGTTTCAAAGCTTGCTTTTCTTGAAGAAAGAGTTCTTTACAAGAAGGCAAGTGGGAGCAAAGTTGAACTTGGAGAAGTTCAAGATGCTCGAACAAACATAGATCAATCGCTCGAGCTTGAAAGCGTTACTCATATAGATGAGGTAACAGTTCAACCTTCTACTACACACTAATTTCATAGGTTAAGTAGGATACGCCTTTGTTCTAGAGATATGGATTTCGTAAGTGAGCAGAATGACGATTGCTCATATGAGATGATGAGCCCGCTACCTATGAAGAGGTTCGAAAGGTTCGAGTCTGCAAAATGGCTTCGTGCCATGAAAACCAACATGGATGGTAATCTAATTACCTATAAAGCAAGGCTTGTGGCTAAAGGTTTTTGTCTAAGACAAAGAGTTGACTATGACAAGACCTTCAGCCTAGTAGCAATGCTTAAATCCATTCGGAAACTCCTAGCCATTGCCGCTCATCATGTCATGAGATATGGCAAATGGATGTAAAACAGATCTCCTGAGAGGAAATCTAACCCGAGGATGTGTATGACACAACCAGATGGTTTCACCTCCCATGATGGTGAATAGGTATGCAAGCTTTATAAATCCATGTATGGATTAAAGCAAGCATCCAGGAGTTAGATTATCCGTTTTGATGAGTCAATCAAAGAGTTTGATCTCTCACAAAATTCGGATGAATATTGTGTGTACAAAAAAGTTAGTGGGACTGCAATCGTATTCCTTGTGTTGTATGTAGATGACATACTGATACTAGGAAACGATGTCTCTATGCTGCAATCAGTTAAAATTTGGTTATCCAATCAATTGCGATGAAAGACCTTGGTAAAGCAACTTTTATCCTCGCGATAAGGATTTATAGAGATAAATCAAAAGGTTGCTTGGTCTTTCACAATCATCGTACATAGATGAGATGCTGAAGGGGTTTAGCATGGAACTATGCTATGTACGAGGCCCGATGTATCGTATGCTCTAAGTGTTACGAGCATATACTAATCGGATCCTGGTGAGGGTCACTGGGTGGTTGTCAAGAATATCCTCAAGTACTTGTGAAGCACTAAGGATGTTTTCTTCATCTTTGGAGATGGAAATCTCCAGTGAGCGTAGCATTTAGATGCTAGTATTTAACTGATAAGGATGATTCTGAATCATGATCAGGTTATATACATTCACACTGAATAGCGTGGCGGTCAGTTTGAAAGATTCCAAACAAGAGAGGACTGCTGATTCATCAACCGAGGCAAAGTACATTACCGCATGAGATGCGCAGAGGAAGCGGTTTGGATCAGAAGTTCATTGCTAAACTTGATCGGTCCCTACCGTGATGGGCCCATAGGATTGTATTGTGATACAATGGGGTTAGTGCGCAGGCAAAGGAACCAAGGTCTTATCGACGATCCAGACACGTACTCCGCCGATTCGGGAGATCATTAGTTGAAATGATATCCTCATAGAGAGAATTCCCACAGAGCAATGTGTTGCTGTTCCGTTGACAAAGCCGTTGTCACACGAGAATTGTGATTCTCATGGACTCGCTTATGGTATTAGGTACAAAGGCGATTGGCTTTAGGTTAAGTGGGAGATTTGTAAGTGTAAGTTGACTTACACGCATTCAGTACCGATAAGTCAACATGTACATGGGGTGAGTTGACTTATGCAAGGACGAGCTGTTTAAATTGTGCCCTAAAGGCAATCCCTTTAGCGTTTTGTTCAAAGTCGTATCTGAGACTTTATGAATAAATAAAGAAAGGCATATTTCATTAATTTGATATTCATGAACATTGTTTATGAATTGATATGGATCTTTAATCGAATTAATGAAGTCCATGATATTTGACATAGCATGAAGGAAATTATGATGCGATCATACTATTGAGATTCCTATCATGTGCAATTATGTCATTATCTAAATTATCCTAGTCATAGGATTAATGAGACTGGACATCATTAATCCGGATAGACTAGCACATGTCATATTCCTTGATTGGATCAAGCAGTGGATCTCAGAAACTGTAAATATGAGATATTTTAGAATTGACATGTGGATGCTTACTAGCGGTAGTAAGTACATTGGATGACCTGTCATGAGATCATCACATGGATATCTTATTCTAATGTCAGTGATAATCTCATCATAGCAATGGTGCAAGTATCCTTAGACTTGAGGTACTCAAGGATATCTTGGATACTGATCCTGCTTTGACTCCATTTCTTGTTGCCTTCCAGAGGTAACTCATAGGGTGGTGCTTGGGTACAGTTTGAGGTATTCGAAGGTAATTGAGTAGCCAATAAAGGATTCACCACTTCTGGAATAACAGAAGAGATACCCATGGCCTCTTGTAAGGATCATTACTTGAAAGTCTTTGGCCAAAGCAGATATGTCATGAAGATTGTCTTCAGGGACATATATAGTAATGGATCCTGGACAGGAACTAAAATCACTTGGGCTAGACTTAGTCTAGTAAGAGTTGACACTTTGACCATACTCATAACCAAGTGGGGTATAGGATGGTGAAAGGACGAATTGCACGGTAATTGACTATGGAAGGGTTTGTGATCTGGTTCGTGATGAATACATCAAACCGATTACTTTCCGGTCAATTGGGGGTCATGATGTGTTGCTAGATACCGCTCATGACTTGCTTAGATTAATTGTTAATCTAAGTGGCCAACATAACCGGGAGCCTAAAGGGTCACACGCATAAGAGTGTTTGGAGAATCAGAAATAGTAATTGGACGAGTTCCCAATTATGGAGAGCATTCGATTAAATGGATCCCGATGGATTGGGATATGTCCCGATGAGATCGCGACATCAATATTGCTAAGAAAGGTTTAGGGCTGTTTGAAGATTCGGGGCCGATGGCAGTGGGACCAACCCAGTTGGATGGACCTTAGCAATTATTTATATCATTAATTAATTAAGTAATTAATTAATTAATTATATAAATTAAAGCCTTGTACACGTTGGTTTTGGGAGAAGAGAAAGAAATAATGCTTTGAAAGTCAAAGCTTCATTTCTTTATTACATAAATGCCTTAAATGGTGTGCCATCAAGATGGAAGCATTTAATTGGTGTTTTAAATGTTAAAGACACTATATATATGTTGATTTTCGTGGATGGCAATATGATGGTTCGGATGGTTTGTAAAATGAGAGAGAAGAGCTTAATAGTTAAGCTTAAAAGATGAAAGGTATTTCATGTTTCTTTCTTTCTCAAGGCCATCAACGATTCTTCTCTTCTCCAAGCTCATGGTCCAACGTTCTCCTTAAGCTCTCCAGATGAGGTAGGCTCTAGCAGTGCTTTAATCTGTTCTAACTATTCCGGGTCAAAGGGTTTGACTCGGTTAGGTTTTCGATCTCTGCGTGGATCACCTTTAGAGATAGTCTCTTTGGCTATTTAGGTTGATGTCTTCATACCGATACACGGATCTGGCGTTCGGGAAAGTCCCGGGAACAAAAATTTTTGTTTTCCGCTTCTGTACATATGATGTACCACCCGGGATTTTCCTACATGACACTCCCCACTGTGTCTCCTCTCACAATGCTCACACACTAGAGGGATCTGCCCTACCCCTCTACCACTGCCACTGCCAGTCTGTACAAATCTTCCTCTCTGCCCAAAACCTGACAGTCTCGATCCTCCCCGAGACCTAAAAATCCTCCCTGGCGCTTACTGAAACTCCTGCCAGAGCTGCCCTGACTGTCACTAGGCCTCTTCCCCCGGGACCCTAACTCAACTGTCTACGCTTCATAAGTCGCTCCACTCGTGACAGCAGCACCCTCAACTCAATAAATGTGCCCATGTCTGATCGGGCTAACCGAGTACGGATCTCTGTATTGAGGCCATTCTCGAACCTCCGACACTTATTAGCCTCAGTAGGGATCGTAACAGTAGCATAATCCATCAACTCATTGAACTTCACCTCGTACTCTACCACAGACATCCTACCCTGCTTCAGCTCCAAAAACTCCTGCATCTTCATATCAAGATAGACCTTGGGCATATAATTATCCCTGAAGGCCCTCAGAAAATCACCCCATGACAGTAAGCAAGGCCTGGTGGTACTGCCTGGAACAGTCTTCCACCACTTGTAGACTGGGCCCTGCAGAAGAGAGACCGCATAATCGAACCTCTCATCAGGTTCGCAGTCCATCTGGTCAAAGACTCTCTCAGTCCTCTCCAGCCATCCCTCAGCCTCAACGGGGTCTGTACTGCCATAGAAGTCTACAACCCCCTGCTTGCGCAGTAAATCATATCTCCTCTCCCGTCTCACGGGAACTCTAGGAGGTAACTCCTCAGATCGAGGCATAGAAGACTCTCTACTGGCTCCGACTGATCCTTGGTCAGCTGGTTGCTCAACCTGATCACCTAAGACAGAAGACCTAGAAAAAAACAAGAAGTCCAGTCAATTTCTGCAGTCCTATAAAAATTCATACCTACATATTTGACTATTCCCAAAAGATTCCAAACCATTCCCTGATACCACCTAATATAGCGCCCCCTTACCATAGAGTACCCATCGGAATGTCCGTAGGTCATTCCGATACATATCCTACGATAAGAGACCACTACTGACAACCACCGCTAAACTCTCCATGACATCACAATAATAAAACAGAAATAAGAAATTGGTAACTTTTTAAAATCAAACTGTATTTCATTTCATTTACTAAAACTTAGAAATTTACAAACTGTTAGTATTTTCAGTCTATACAATCCTTCAAAACACTTTACATTAAGTACTATACAATAAGGCACAAAGAACAGTTCTAACTATAAGTCTCCAAAAGAAATCCCAGTTGACCGACCTTTAAGCCATAACCTCTCTCGCCAATTCGATATCCAAGGCTCTACAGTCCTGAGGGAGTTAACAGTCTACTTTTAACCCTGAAAAATAAATTGCAATTTTGGATGAGTTTGCGAACTCAATGAGGAACTATCATCGATGGTTTGCCCAATTCATGCATCACATAAGCATGTTTGATGAATCAGCATCATAGTAATGTCTGAGCTCAAAGAATCACACGATCATATACAAAGAAAAGTCATTTTGTATTCAGCCCAGTATGCAATGCACATGTGAATCTTTTACCAGTTTTATTTCAGTGTTGTGACCGGCGTTTAGCGATGTCGATGTCGATGAGCGCGTCTCGGGAGGATTATCTCCCTTCGAGCTCTAGGCTCGTTTTCAGTTTCAGTGGCAACTCGGATCACAATTATTTTTATCCGTTTATGCATCTATGTATGAAATGCCTATGCCCAATTGAATAGTTAATTAACAGTCCATAATGCACAATTAACAATCCATCATTCACAATTAACAGTCCATAATTCACAATTAACAGTCCATAAGTCACAATTAATCACAGTAATCCCAGTAAGGGTAAACAAGTCACATAATTTACACATTCCTGATCTCGCCATTATCCCCATATCAGACAAATAATAATTGAGAAACTCATCTAGGTTACTCACCTATTACTTCCGAGCTAATGTTGGGAAGTCTCTGCTACGTCGGTCGATCGACGCTCCAATTGTGTCTCTATATAAAAAAATTAGAGAAGATGAATATTACTAACTATTCAACCATAACTATTCAATCATGCACATATAGGTGTATAATGCTTGTTCATGATATTCCCGGCCCTAATCTCACCTTTTCCATCATACAAATCCGTCTAAAAATTAGAAATCTAATGGCGTTGACGGTACTCAATTCGGACCTCTATAGGTCCAAAAATAAATAAAACATTGACCAGAAAACAATAAAACAGACCCACGCCAATTTCCCGTAAAAAAAATCCCAATATCTCAGAAAATAAAATTAAATATTCTATGAATCCGATGCCTCAAGAATCAGGTCAATCGGACGTCGGACAGAAAAAATATTCCCAAAAGAACACAAAAAATCAAATAAAACAATTAATATATTGCCCCTATTTCCTTCTCTTTTTTCTTATTTTCAAACCGAAATTCAAACACCTATAACTCTTTGCAAACAATTCAGAAAATTACAAACCAAATCTCATTGGAAAGATCATGAAAAACTCTACAAGTTTCATGAAGACCATAAAAATCAATTTCACCCCTAAGGGTGTCAAAATCCAATTAAACCTCTTGCCTAGTCAATGGGTTCTAAACAAGACAAGATCTTGTAAATTCAATAACTTCTCATTTCCTTTGTCAAAACTTACACAATAAATATGCTCAAAAAGATCCCAATGTTATCTACAACTTTCATGAACAACCTGAAATCAAATTCATTTGCTAACAAGGCCAAAACAATTCACAAAAGCATCATCCCTTCGAAATTTCCCAATCAATAAAGACATTTCAAAGCAAAGATATCTCCTAGAATAAATGTTAAAACAATCACTACCTTATATCAACGGAAAGATAAGATCTCATACTTCAATTTTCATGAGGATTCAAAATCCAATTCCATCCCTAACAAGTTCAAAACTGCAAACAAGTGACTCGATCAGGCAAAGAGCTAAAAATCTAATGCAGTTCGGTTTTTGAAAACTCATAACTCCCAAATCTGATCTCCAAAAATCACATGATATATATTATTTTCAATATAATTTCTTCCTTTACAACTCTTCAGAAGATCACTCAAGCCAATTCAATTCACATAAATTGTTAAAATTGCTTCCAATCAGAATGCTCACAAATCTGACACTCAGGCTAGGTTTCACCACAACGTACAAAATCAGTCAATAGTTAACAGTAGATATGTCCCAATATGCATATCGAAAAATTGCAAAATCAGTGGAAATGGAAAGATAACAATATAGGATTCAACTCTCATGAAGACCATTTTCATCAATTCCTTCAAAATTAATTTAGAAAAATCATAAAACACTTAGGTCATTGGTTCGGTTACTATTCATATAGACATCAACAGTAACTATCCCAGCCAAAATTCACCCTCTTCAGGATAAAATTAGACAACACCTATTTCACACAAAAAAGTAGCCAAAAGACAAAGTTTCATTTGGAACAAACCTCACCTCATTTGTATAACCACACAATGAGTTATTCTCAAAACAGTACAGTAGGTCAAAAACCAAATTTCAGCTTTACTACTCAAATACACTTCCTATCATGCCAATTGAACTTCTACTACCATAAGCATCCCAATTGGACACAAAATCAGTCCCTAGATCATTCCTACACTCACTTAGACCCATAGTCAAAATTTTGCAGCATTAAACTCTTAATTTTTATGCAAGATTATTCATCAATATTCAATCCAAAATCAAGCTAAAATATTCATTCATACTACTTCATCAAGTCATACCTAACATAATCTTACCCACCAATTCAAACTTAAATTTTCATTGAATTCATACATCAATAAACACAATAATTGCACCATAACTCCAAATGAATGCATCTAACAACTATGATTCATTAAATGCATAATCAAAGCATAATTAAAGCTTAACTTAAAAACTTACCTACTTAAAGCTTCCACTCTTCACTTTTCCAACTACTTTAGTTTCTCTACTTAATCCTCATGCATGGTTCTCATGGAAAGAAGATAGAGAGCTTAAGCTTGCAAGCATGAGGGAAGCACTCAAGTCGGAGAAGAATGAGTGAACAAAAGCCAATGAAGAAATTGATAAAGAAGAAGGAAATGGGAGAGTTTTCGGATGGATGAAGGCCTTAAGAGATAAAAGTCATCTTTTTCCTTTAGTCTATGTGGAGTTGCCGAAAATGAAGGATAGGAACAAATAGTGGATGCATTAAATGGTGTAGGACAAGTGTTATGTTTAAGAAAAAGACAAAATAGGCTAAAAACAAATTAGTAAATAGGAATCCTAATGTAATTTGACCCATTCTAGTCCAATGGCCCTAATTTTAATCTCAAAATAATATACCCAATATTACAGTGCCATTGGATAGAAATTTTCGCTATCGAAAATCAACCGGTTTGCCGCTTGACGATTTTTTTCGGTCTGGGAATTTTCTCCGAAAAATTCCAAAAAAATTCCTAAAAATCCCTTAAAATATAAAACACTCAATGGCGCACTCAAAATAATTTTTCAAACGCAAGAACCACGTTAATCACAATAAAACTACATTAGGCACAAAAATCGGGAATGTCATGTATGCATATACAGTTATTTCATGTGCACAAAATTCACTGTGTACCAATACTAGTATGCATGAACAGTCCTAATGAAGCCCAATCATTCTCATCCTATGCCAAATTACTATTATACCCTTCCCGTTGAGGGTGGGATGTTACATCTTAGGCCAAAATATTCCTTCTTTCTTACCTCCTTTTCTTTCTATATTGAAACTCTAACTTTTTCATAAGCTACACATCCCCAACATGAGGTTCGTGTATTGGCCATGTTATCTTGGTAATTCTTAAAAAAATATTTAATGATAAAATAGGACTTACACCAATCTATGTAAGATGTTGTATTCTTCATTAAGTATATATACTAAGAGCGACCGGATGGACGACCACGGATCAGATCCATATCGTCCATTTAATCCAGCGGCTTACATTCTTTCTTCTTCTTTCTTTCTGTTTATTGAAATATATACGCAATCTTCTGACCCAAATATTTTGTCATTTTGTCAGGCGCGCTCTCTCTCTTTGTTTTTCCTCTCCGCCCTTGTCTTCCACATTTTCTGTTTGTTGAATGTTTTTTCTTCGCGCGATATGCACGCAATCTTCTGACGCAATCTTTTGATGCAATAGTTTGTCAAGCGGCCGTGCTTGTGACTACTTAAAGAGCGAAAATAGATCCATGTTGTCTCCTTTCTCTGTCTTTGTTTTTCCTCTCCGCCATTGCCTTCCTCTGCTTTTTCCATTCCAGCTGTTGTTGGTGTCGAGAGAGTATCAGTCGTTTCGACGTGAATCTAGCACGTGAACCTAGCATAAGGCTGTTCACCAACTGGACGTCGGATCTTGTAACCGCATCGTCTCGATTTCCAGTTGTTCTTTACTTGTAAATCTTCTTTAAGCTTTTTTTGTTTTGGTGTGTACAGATGTTTTCCGAGTTTCGTTGTTGTTGCTGTCGACTGTTACCATCCTGAAAAAAGAGTGCCTCAAACAAAGAAGGCGTAGTGCAGACTTGGATATGAAGAGATTTATCATAAATTGCAAAGCTGCTACTTCACCATCGGCATCCTCTTTCCTTGTACATATATTTTTCTCATGTCAGAAAGGAACTCCTCTATCAAAGCAGAGGTTTCAGGATTATCACCACGAATCATCTACTTCAATCTGAGATCACGGAATAGATCCATGTTGTCTCCTTTTTCTGTCTTTGTTTTTCCTCTCCGCCATTGCCTTCCTCTGCATTTTCCATTCCAGCTGTGGTTGTCGTTGAAGTGAATCACACGTTAATATATTGAACAATAATATGATCAAAATACACAAGAAGGGGGGTTGAATTGTGATAAACTTTTCGTTAATCCCTTTAGAAATTACTTGTTCTTTCAAAAACTTATCGTAAATCAATTCGTAACTAGTTTAAAAAAAAACTTTGTTAATTTTAAAAACTACGATATAAGTAATACAAGAGTAGAAAGAAAAAACAAAGCAATTTATCCTGGTTCAACCCAAACTGTGGGCTACGTCTAGTCCTCAGATATCCTTATGAGATTTCACTATTTCTGAACTGTTTACAAGTATTCTTTCGACTGAGCCTCTCCAGGTCTCTTTACAGCAAGTATTCTTTTACTCTTAGCCTCTTTAGGCTATCTGTAACACTTTCTAATTGAAAGAATAGTAAAGAGCTTGTTACAATAGAAATGCTCTTAACACTGTTCACTCGAAATATCGTTCACAATTTTTCTCTCAGATAATCTGAAAATCAAAAGTTGAATATTCAAGGTTTCATAAGTTGTTTTTCTTCATCAATCTCGACTCTTATTTATAGTCGGGTTCTTCAACTATTTCTTGAATATCGCGCTTGAATCTTGAAAGAAAGCGGTTATTCGCTTTGACTCAGAACTAACTTAAAGCGATGTTTCTTTCTTTCGCTTGATATTTTGTATCATTTGCTTTTCTCTTGTAAAGCTTTAAATGCCTTTTCTCTTGTAAAGCTTTAAATGCGCTTTTCTCTTCAAATTGATTCTTACTTGCTGATTTTTCTCCTTCAATTTTTTTACTTCTTATCGTCCATCTACTTTTCATTTGTATATTTCTCTTTGTTTGTCATCAAAATTATTTAATACGTGAAGTCCGGTTTGACTTAACATTCTCCCCTTTTGATGATAACAAATATTGTGAAATAGAGAAATATGAAAGGTATCAAATATCTAAGTATGAATAAATCAAAATAACTTCGCTTTCAAAATTCTTCCGCTTTTCCTTTCAAATTGATTCTCCTTCTCATTCTTCCTTCTCCCCTATTTGTTATTAATCAAAAAATTATTTCCCAAACTGTTTCACCAACTTTTCAGCATCTTCTTAATCTTCTTCATATCCTTATCAAGTTTCGAACTTGTTTCTTTAAAGTCAATGATTCAAATTTGCAATCGAGGATTCTGTCTCAACAACATCATCAACAACAAAGAATCGTTGTTGTATAAACTTCCACGCTTGATACATGTGGTTCAATAATTTGTAGGAGGCGGAGGAACATATACGACTTGATCGGAATATCAAGATCATAGGAATCAAGTATATGTTGAAATGTGCTTCCAAGCCAAGGCATAGCTTCTGCAACTGAGTTGATCTCCCACAGAGGTCGATTTTGCATAATGTTCTGTAAAATACTATAAGAACATTTTAAGTTGGCAATCGTAAAAGAACGACATCGACCTTTCTCGATAGTGCCTCCTCGTGGATCATCTGCTGTAGCCTTAGTTTGGCTTGTTCTCGGATCTTGATAAATCAGATAGAACTTCCACTTCTTTTCTCTTCACATGCTTCATCAATCAATTGCACTGCTTCTGCAATCTGATCAAAAGTCATGTCATCCAAAGCTGGTTCTGGTTGAACTTTCGACGGTTTCTCTTCACACTCGCTCAACAAAATTTGGTGGTTGTAAATCGGTACCACCTTGATTCTTCAGATCGCCCAAAGATTGGATAAAAAGTAAGACGCCTCCAAATGGCTCGTGGATATGGTTCTCTTCCAACTCTCTTCGATTGATCATAGAAATTTTGTAACCCCTATCCAGCGGATGTAGAATGTGTTATCAAATTCAACCGATTTGAAGAAGGCTTTCACAAATCTCTTTGGTTTGTCTCGGATGATAACAGATTTGGTCTTCTTCTCCTCTGTGACAACCAATCTGTGTTCCCAACTTTCTCTTTGAAAAGTTAAATATTTGGATGGAACATTAGTCATCACACTCAAGACTTTTGAGTAACCTTTTGTCCCATAACATGTGTAGCAATTTGCTTGCGAATAAGTGAAGGCGAAAAGTAGTAGAAACTACTTCTTCAAAATTGGATTATCAAGGACATTGTGAGTATCCTTAAGATTACCATGAATGACTTCCATATTTACTTCAGAATATCAACCGTATCAACAATGCAGACTTTTCAGTAGTATCAATATGATCTTTTCTTGCCTTACCTTCTTAGACTTTGTTTCGCATTTTTGGAATTCCTTCTTTGTCACACTCATTTTCTTTCCCTTCGTGACTTTTTAGGTTGCATTTTTTCTTTTCAGTTCTTCTTTCCTTTTCCTCCACTTCCTTGAGACCGAGTTTCAATTTTTTCAAGGATTGATGTCAACGACTTTGTAGCTTTGATCTTTGCGCTCGTAATGCTTTGATCGACTTGATTCTCTGGATTGGTCGGCTTCTTTTCGTTGTATTTTCGCCTGGGTGACCTTCTTGCTTGCTTTGGAATGTCACCAAGAAGGGTTCCCTTTACGCTTCAAGTCACCTGATTCAAAAAATTGAACACTTCTCGACTTTGATTCCTGAGAATGTGATCTTGTTTCCTTCATAGAAGACTTCTTCAGTATACGCTCCCCCTCAATTGTTGCTTTCCTTGGCGATTCTGCTCCTTTTCTGTCTGAAAATCTCAGACCCATTTTAGCAATAGATGTTGAATCTATATAGCTTTTAATGATATCTTCATCTAATTCCCCAATCCAACGATGCCGATTCTGAACACTCTTGTCAACAACATCCCATAAGGACAAGTGTTTGTATCCTTTATTGATTTTACCATGTACTGATAAATCAAATATGGTAAATCTATTGGGTGATGATTCAGAAGATGAAGAATACATTGTTCATCCAGGGTAGTGACCTGATGTCGTGAACCTATTCTCGGTAAAACACAGTCACATAGAACCGCGAACAATACCCTCGCTTTGGTACCAACCAAGAGGCTCTCCTTTCATTAGGTTATTTTGACCATAAAGTTGACGACTAACTTCATCTTCGCTCATCTTAAGCTTAGTCATCCATTTCGCCATATTAGTGAGTTGAACTCCATCCATCGGACATTCAAGGACTTTCTTCAAGAAATCCTTCACATTATAACAGAGTGTGTGTCACACACGACACGATTGTATCATCTATCGACTTAGTATTCTTCCGTAACTCATAAACTTCTTGGAGATAGACTTCATCTCGCACTTGAAAGAAGTTTCTCCAACTCGCCGCTATTATCTCCTATCTATATCCATCTGTTCTTTTCTTAGTCCTTCAAAGTTTACCAATCTTCCCAAATTTCGATCCTCGATCAACTCAAAATGGGCTTGACATTCATCTTGCTGATTCGATTGAGTAGGAACTTGCTTGAAGAAATTTCGAGAGATTTAAGAGAACTAGCAATTTCGAATTCGATAGAAATCCCAAAAGTCAGCTTTTAGGAATTTATAGCTAATTCTAGAAGTATTGTACTTCTCGATGATCCGATGACTTTTTCCTCTAAAAATTTTTTTCTTGTGAAAGAAGTTTTATATCTCGAAACCATCTAACGCCGTTAACTCCACCGTTCTCTTGTCTTGTCTTTATGAAAAACCAGATGAATGGTCCGTTAACTCCTCCGTCGTCTGTCTTGTCTTTATGAAAACCGGATGAATGGTCCGTTAACTCCTCAAATCATCTGTCTTGTCTTTATGAAAATCGATGAATGGTCCGTTAACTCCTCAAATCCATTCTGCCTTGTCTTTATGAAAACCGATGAATGGTCCGTTAACTCCTCCGTCATGTCTGCTTGTCTTTATGAAAAACCAGATGAATGGTCCGTAACCATCACCATATTGAGGTTGCGTCTTATTTCTTTAAGGCGATCTTCACTTAGTGGTTTTGTGAAGATATCTGCCCACTGATATTTCGTTTCTATGAATTGTAGACTGACGACTTTCTTCTGAACGTAATCTCTCAAGAAATGATGTATGACTTCTATGTGCTTTACCCTTGAATGTTGAATTGGATTCTTTCACAAGCTGATGGCGCTGGTGTTGTCGCAGTATATTGGAATCTCTTCCTCTTGTATTGAGTAGTCCTCTAATTGATACTTGATCCACAATATTTGTGAACAACAACTTGCGGCAGACATATATTCAGCCTTCGCGATTGATAATGCAATCGAGCTTTGTCTCTTGCTTGACCATGACACTAGGTTTGGTCCAAGAAAGTGACAGCCACCACTCGTGCTCTTCCTTTCGATCCTATCACCGGCATAGTCCGCATCGCAATATCCATTCAACCTGAAATTTTTACCTTTCTCATACATTAAGCAAAGATCAGTAGTACCTGCGAGATATCTCAAAATTCGTTTTACAGCAATATAATGAGATTCTCTAGATCGGCTGAAACCTTGCACACAAGCATACACCTAATAGAATGTCAGTCTACTTGTTGTAAGATAAAGCAAAGAACCAATCATCCTCTAAATAGGGTTTGATCCACCTTCTTACCACTTTCGTCTTTTGACAACAAGTTTCAAGGATGCATCGGGTAGACATATATTTAACACTCGCACATATCAAACTTAGACAACAATTCTTTAAGATATTTTGTTGATGGATAAAATCTTATCCTCGCTTGCTTTACTTGCAATCCAAGAAAGAATTTTAACTCACCCATCATGCTCATCTCAAATTCATTTTTCATCGATTTTCAAAACTCATGCATAACCTTCTTGAAGTTACACCAAAATAATATCATCAACATAAATTTGCACAATAATGAAATCATTACTCAAGTTCTTCCTAAAAGAGTTTCGCTCTACTTTACCTCTAGTAAATCCATTTTCTATAAGAAATGAACTCTGCATTTATCATACCATACTTTAGGGGCTGTTTGGTCCATACAAGGCTTTATGAAGTCTCAGACATGATCTGGATACTTTATGTCCTCAAACTGGAGGTTGCTTAACATAGACTTCTTCATCTATAAAACCATTCGAAATGCACTTTTACATCCATCCTAAAAGCTTTATGTCATGGCAAACCCGATATGCAAGCAAGATCCTTATTGCTTCCGCCTTGTCATGGAGCATATGTCTCATTGTAGTCTATTCCTTCTGCGATTATAGCCTTGTGCTACTAATCTTGCCTTATTGCGACTTACTTTTCCTGATTCGTCTAGTTTATTCTTGAATACCCATCTAGTACCAATAATGGATTTCTTTTCAGGTTTAGGAACTAAGGACCAGACTTTGTTTCTACAGAATTGATTCAACTCCTCTTGCATAGCTAGTATACATGCTTCATCTTTTAGAGCTTCATCAATCTTCTTAGGTTCTACTTCAGATATAAATGCCACGTTGGCTTCTCTTCTGAACTTGGACCTTGTTCGAACACCTTCTAAGGTTTCTCCAATAATTGACTCTTTAGGATGAGAACTTTTGTATCTCCAATCTTTCTTTAACCCCAAATTCTTCGAAATGTCTTTCTTTTAGTCATATAGTGTTTCGATGAAGATACTTCTTTGTACTCCGTCAAAGGAACTGAATAAAGATCATTATCTCGATTCTCTTCCTTATTGGATTGAGAGCTATCATCGAACTTGACATGAATAGTTTCTTCAATGGTCTTTGAGGTGAGGTTGTAGACTCTAAATGCCTTTGAGGTGAGAGAATAACCTAGAAATATTCTGAAAGTGTCTTTGCATCAAACTTGTCCGTAACTTCCTTTGTGTTCGAATAGTGCACTTGCAAACCTAAAGGATGGAAATAAGAAATGTTTGGTTTCCTTCCATTCCACAACTCATAGGAGTTTTCTTCAATATTGGTCGCAGAACACTCTATTCTCGAATATAGCATCTTCAGATTGATGACTTCCGCCCAAAATATTTAGGAAGATTCATCTCTCACAAGATTGTTCTTGCCATCTCTTGAATCGTCCTATTCTTCCTTTCAACAACTCCATTCTCTGCGGAGTCCTTGGGGCGTAGAAGTTATGGAAAATTCTATTTTCTTCGCAGAATACTCTAAATTTCTCATTCTCGAATTCTCCACCATGATCACTCCTTATATCGGCTATAGACACTCCTTTTCATTCTCAGAACCTCATGGAAAGGTTTCTAAAGCACTTGAAAGACTCATCTTTATGTGCCGTAAAAGTATCCAACAAAACCTTGTAAAATCATCAACAATGACAAGTCCATACTTCTTTCCACCAAGACTTATTGTCCTTGTTGGACCAAATAAATCCATATGTAACAACTCTAGTGGTCTAGATGAAGTTATGAAATGTTTCAAGAGAAAGAGGTTTTAACTTGTTTCCTTTCTCGACAACTTTCACAAAAGAAATCGTTGTCAAAACAAATTTTGGCAAACCTTTACCAAATCATGTTTCAAAAGTTTTGAAATATGTTTAAACCGACATGACCTAGCTTTTTATGCCGATTAGTCTTTCTTCTTGATAGATAAAAACATGAAATATTTTGAGACCGAAAATCGCCTAAATCAATTTTGTAAAGATTGTTTCGATCTTTCGGCCGAAAAGAAGATAGAACCATCTTTGTTTCGACTTCACAAAAGTTTTGGTTGAATGTAACTTCAAAACCGTAATCACATAATTGACTAATACTTATCAAGTTATGCTTTAGACCATCAACTAGCGAAGACGTTGTTAATGCATGCATGGGAATTCTTACCAATCTTACCAATCCCGATTATCTTGCCGCTTGTTGTCTCAAAAGTTACCGAACCTCCTTTCTTGATCAAGATCTAGGAACATAGACCTTTTTACGTCATGTGACGCGAGCATCCATCGTCCAAATACCAATGGTGCTTTTTGGCTCTTCCAAAGAAGGATTTCGTAGAGATATTATCTTGTTTTAGGTACCCATTCTCTTAGGTCATTTAGGGTTAGTATGGTGTAATGAATGATAATAAGAAGTAGAATGAAAACGTTGATGACCTTTTTGAAAACTCGATTGATATCTTTTCTTATCTTTTTGAACAATTGATTTCACGTAATTTGGGACTTATTTTAGTAAACCCTAATCCGATTTATCACTTTGATGTCTCGCATTTTCCTAGCATTTCATTCATCTTTTTGTACTATTCAGAATTTAGCTAGATCAATCGAGATTATTGATTCTCGCTTCAACTGCTTAATCTCTCTGGATCTATCTATAACTTTGTTGTTATTCGGTTCCTTAACTTGCTTTCTCGCACTTATATTCTCACTCTCTATCTCATGAGTATGTCCGAGGTTTTCTACATATTTCTTCTTCAACAATTTTGTACTGCTTCGTAATAGCATGAGAATCCTCTAACAATTACGAGTATGCATCTTGTATATTATTATAGCTAGAAGTTACCTCTTCATCACTTTCTTCTTCACTACTGGATATATGTTAGCATGTTCGACGCTTCGAGCTTGTATCCGATTACGATGAATCCAGATCCTCCCACGTTGCCATCATGCTTTTCTTGTTATCCCTACTCTTTTGGGTTGTCTTTTCAACATTGGACACTCTGACTTGTAATGTCCCGCTTATTGCATTCTTAACATGTAATAGATGCTTTCGACTTTTCCATCGTCTTTGTCATTGTTCCTTCCGAATGTTGAATTTCCTTTCGACTTCTTTTCCACATTCTTCTTATCTTTCTTGAAATGAAAGATAGCTCATCTTCTTCATCACTTGATTTAGATTCTCGACTTCTTTGGAATCATCATCCTTTGATTCTTCAATCTTTAATGCCTTTGATGTATTCCTCTTTGTCTTTTCTTCCGGATTTTGTGATTCTTTGACCGCTTTGAGCGCTTATGGACTTCTCTTTCTTGGGCTTATCTTCGCATCAAGCTCTACTTCGTATCTTCAATGATCCAAGCAATTCATCAAGCTTTAGTACGCTTAAGTCTTTGGCTTCTTGTACAACAGCTTACTTTGGGTCTCCATCTTTTGGCGAGACTCCTCAAAATCTTTCGAACATGGTCTTGATTGTTGTGCGCTCTTCCAAGAGCTTTTAGCCCATTAACAATTGTTTGAAATCTTCCAAACATTTGATCAATGGTCTCTTCTTCTTTCATTTTGAACAACTCGCATCGATGCACCGTAATGCTTATCTTGGACTCCTTGACTTGATTTGTTCCTTCATGTGCAATTGATAATGTATCCCACATTTCTTTGGCGTTGTCGCATCCATGAACTTTGTCATACTCGCTTCGCTTTCAATGCACAACTCAAGAAAAATTTCGCTTTGAGTTTAGGTGAAATCTTGCTTTCTTTCATTGTCCATCTTTCTCGTGGAATTGGATTTTATCATCATCTTCGTGTGTATGGTCCGTTCTCGATGATGTCCCAAAGGTCAATGTGAGTAGATTCGATAAACAATCTCATCCGGTCCTTCCAATAGTGGTAGTCTTCACCATTGAATGCTGGAGGTCTAGTGACTGAAGCTCCTTCGGCAATATACATGTGATTCCACCATTTTCTTTAATTCACACTTTTAAAGTGATTCTTGAACACCGTGCTCGATACCAATTGAAGTGAATCACACGCTAATATATTGAACAATAATATGATCAAGATACACAAGAAGGGGGTTGAATTGTGATAAACTTTTCGTTAATCCCTTTAAAATTACTTGTTCTTTCAAAACTTATCAGAATCAATTCAGAACTAGTTTTAAAAAACTTTGTTAATTTTGAAAACTACGATATAAGTAATCGAGAGTAGAAAGAAAAAACACAGCAATTTATCCCGGTTCACCCCAAACCGTGGCTACGTCGATCCTCGATATCCTTACGAGATTTCACTATTTCAAGCTGCTTACAAGTATTCTTTCTCTCGAGCCTCTCCAGTCTCTTTACGCAAGTATTCTTTTACTCTTAGCCTCTTGGGCTATATGTAACACTTTCTAATTGAAAGAATAGTAAAGAGCTTGTTATAATAGAAATGCTTTTAACATTGCTCACTGAAATATCGCTCACAATTTTTCTCTCGATAATGAAAATCAAAAGTTGAATATTCAAGGTTTCATAAGTTGTTTTTCTTCTTCAATCTCGACTCTTATTTATAGTCGGGTTCTTCAACTGCTTCTTGAATATCGCTTCTTGAATCTTGAAAGAAACAGTTATTCAGTTTGACTCAGAACTAACTTAAAGCGATGTTTTTTCTTCCGTCGATATTTTGTATCGCCGCTTTTCTCTTGTAAAGCTTTGCCTGCGCTTTTTCTTGTAAAGCTTTAAATGCCTTTTCTCTTGTAAAGCTTTAAATCGCTTTTCTCTTGTAAAGCTTCCGTCCGCTTTCTCTGTAAAGCTTTAAATGCCTTTTCTCTTTCATCTCGCTTTTCTCTTGTAAAGCTTTAAATGCGCTTTTCTCTTGGTGATTCTTACTTCGCTGATTTTTCTCCTTCAATTGCTTTTTTACTTCTCATGCGTCCATCTACTTTTCATTTGTATATTTCTCTTTGTTTGTCATCAAAATTATTTAATACGTGAAGTCTGGTTTGACTTAATAGTCGTAGCTGTTGTTGGTGTCGAGAGAGTATCAGTCGTTTCGACGTGAATCTAGCACGTGAACCTAGCATAAGGTTGTTCACCAACTGGACATTGGACGTTGTAACCGCATCGTCTCAGTTTCCAGTTGTTCTTTACATGTAAATCTTCTTTAAGCTTTTTTTGTTTTGTGGTGTACAGATGTTTTCCGAGTTTCGTTGTTATTGCTGTCGACTGTTGCCATCCTGAAAAAAAAGTGCCTCAAACAAAGAACGCGTAGTGCTGACTTGGATATGAGGAGATTTATCATAAATTGCAAAGCTGCTACTTCACCACCGGCATCCTCTTTCCTTGTACATATATTTTTCTCATGTCAGAAAGGAACTCCTCTGTCAAAGCAGAGGTTTCAGGATTATCACCAGGAATCATCTACTTTAATCTAAAAAAGGATGCCTGGAACAAAGAAGGCGTAGTGCAAACTTGGATATGAGCAGATTCATCGTTAGTCTCTGTCCATATAGCAGCTACTTGTGATGCAATAGGAAGATTGTAAATGCGTTGACCAAGATTTTCTTGTAGTCATAAATTTTTAGAAGACGTAGTGCAGATTTGAATAATATAGTAACTGCACATATCGCTTCGTGCTATTTTTCAAGAATGTGACATATCACTTTGTAAAGTTTTATGTGTCTTACTTTCGCTTGCTCTAACTTTTTCTGCTTTATGTCTTACTTCAGTCTGCTTTTCACTTTTCAATATTTGACTTTGATCGTTTCACTTCTATCGTCTCACTTCTATTGTCTCGCTTCTTAATTGGGAGGTGATTTGCTTTTTCTATCGTCTCGCTTCTTAATTCGGAGGTGATTTGCTTTCGTCTGCTTTCCATCATCTGCGTTTCTTGCCCTCTGCTTTTGGATAACTTTCGTCTAGATGAAACATTATATGAGCATATTTATCATGCTGCCATTTCAAGAATTGTAATATTAGATAGCATAATATGGTAACTTCACATATCGCTTTGTGCTATTTTTCAGCCTCTTATTTTGGTCGTCTTATTTGTTAAGTCAAATGACTTTACATATATGATTTTGATGAATAACAGACGAAGTTGAAAAGACAGACGAAGAAGAGAAAGACAGACGGAGTTGAGAAAGTAGACGAAGTTAAAAATAGATGGAGTTGAAAAAGTTAACAAAGTTATAAATATAGACGGAGTTGAAAAAGTAGACGAAGTTAAAAATATAAACGGAGTTGAAAAAGTAGACGAAGTTAACAATACAGACGGAGAATACAAAGGTCAAACGAAGACATAAAGATAGACGCACTTCAAGATTTCTGTACTTCCATGTTCATCTAAATTGAACTTGAACAAGGCTACATCCCCTAACGAATAACCATGGCCATCTATCCACTTTTGCATTTAAATCTATCTCCTATATTTTGGATACATCCTACCTTATGCTTTCCGCTGCTTCCGCTCCCTAACAAATAACAATCAAATATTTCTTTTTAGTAAAAATGAAAGTTAAAATGATTTTCAAAATTATATTATAATAATTGAAGGTATGTTTAAAATATCCTTATGTGAAAACCATAAGTTCAAAGTTTTGCAATATATATTTTTCTTAACATAATATCAATACACAACTTAAAAATCTCATGTAGAAAGTAAGTGACTAATTTTACCTTGTCATCTGCAAGTACTTTAAAAACATCTTTTGGATCCCATAATCTACTACGTGTATTGGGATATCTAGATTCTTGACGTACAACTTCCTTTCCCATTTCTTCCATTAAGTCATGCATTTCTAATGTGTTTTCAGAAATGGACAGTTCGTTGAAACAGAGTATCAATGGGCGGACATCTTCGCTAAACCATTAAGTGAAGAACGGTTCAGGGAAATCAGAAAAAATCTCAACATGGTTAAATATATCATAAAATCAAAACAAAAGGCCAATATTTTTAGGACAATAAATTCATATTTACGTGAACTTGAAAAGCAGACGAAATGTGACAAGTAGACGAAAGAAGAAAAACAGACGCAAGTTGAAAAACAGACAAAAGCAAAAGCGTACGGAAGCAAATGCAAAAGACAGAACTTAACTAAATAACTGCTTGTTTCAAGGTTCAAGAAGAAAGATTGAAGAAGCAGTTGAACACGAAGGTTATAAATAAGAGTCGAAGTCAACATATTATTTATGCTTTTGCATTCTCCGTTTGTTTTTCTACTTCGTCTGTTTTTTTTCGTCTGTTATTCATTAAAATCATATATCTCAAATCATTTTGACTTAACATGCTTTTCAATAGGTTCCGTCTATTTTTCTTCATCTGTTTTTCATCGTCTGCTTTTTCATCATTATTTGTACTTCATCAAAATCATTGATGTCGAGTTGTTTTGACTTAACAATCTCGTCCTTTTTAATTGCACAGATTTTTCCTGTCACGTAGATTGAGTTTTCAATTAATAGGTACAATCTTCTAGCCATTATAATAATGTCAAACACTGCCAATAGCGTATTGCAGTAGACCGTAATGTAGATTGACGCTTCAATTCACACGTTAACGTATTCCGAGTAAGCAAACATGAGGAGTGCAAAGAGAAGAAGAGGACAAGAACAGAGATTGACGTTTCAATTCATAGGTGATAGATTTCTCACGTGCTACTCCTGACAGGTTGACCTTCTACAATTATTTTCTCTTCTTTGGAAATTAATGTCATTGCTTCCCTTTACTCTTCTTCCTGACAGGTTGACCTTCTACAATCATTTTCTGTTTTTCGCAAGAAGAAAACGAATAGAACAGAGATTGCTTGAATCTTGAAAGAACCAGTTATTCAATTGAGTTTTGTAACTAACTCAAACTAATTCTTAATTCACACATGGTTTGCTTTCGTCTGCTTTTATTCCCGTCTACTTTTGCATAACTTTCGTCTATTTTTGCTTCCGTCTGCTTTTCAACTTCCGTCTTCTTTTCATCATCTCCTTTTTCATCATTATTTGTACTTCATCAAAATCATTTATGTAAATTCGTTTTGACTTAACAATCTCCTCCTTTTTAACTGCACAGATTTCTTCTGTCAGGTAAATTGACGTTTCAATTAATAGGTATAATGTCAAACACTGCCAATAGCGTATTGCAGAAGTAAACACCAGAACAGAGATTGATGTTTTAATTCATAGGTGAGAGCGTCATAATTTTTTACTTGTGGTAAGGAAAGACACGCTAACCCCCAAAATGTATGAACCAGACATTCAGACCTGTTTTTCTTGTATGGTATAATCTTCTAACTGGTATAATAATGTCGATTCCTGCCAAAAACGTATTGAAGAAGTAAGCAAACATGAACATAATTAGAGAAGAAGAGCACCAAAGTAGAGATCGATGTTTCAATTCATAGGTGATAAAATTATTATACACGTGCTACTCCGGACAAGTTGACCTTCTACAATTATTTTCTCTTCTTCGGAAATTACTATCATTGTTTGCCTTTACTCTTCTTCCTGACAGGTTCACCTTCTACAATCATTTCCTCTTCTTTCAAAGCTTGCCATTTTGCATCCGTTTATCAATCAATCATTCAAGGGCCATTTCTTTGGCATCAAAATAACTTACAACAAAATTTGATCTCTGACGCACTCCATCGACACCTTTATATTCTAACTTCTTACTGTTCTCCCTGCCTTAACCCTTAAAGCAAATCTACCCAAATTTGAAACATTTTCTCCACCCAAACTTTACTTCTCTCAACTACCCTCTTCTTTTAGTTATCAAATTCTCCATTCTAGATTCTGAATTGCATTTATACTCCATTTTGTAAGGCCCAGTGCTTATTCTCTCACGCATTCTTCGAGTACTAAGGTATATATGCTTAGGTTAAATAAATTTATTGTAAAATTCAGCTATTGTTATTTATTAACCTGAATAGAGCAAATTCTCCTTTCTACGCTACGACCGCATGTATACTCCATTTTTATAGGTCCCCGCTTATTCTCTCTTGCATTCTTCGTGTAGTAAGGTATGTGTAGTTAAATGAAATAAAAAATTTTATAAATTCGCTATAGTTATTTAAATGGTTTATAATCATGTTTGTTCGACATATTGTTTGTTAGATCATAAACAAAATGTTTTTTTACATGTTTCTCGTGATACGATTTATAATATATATTCAATTTTATTGTTTCTATATATATATATCGATATAGCTATATAGATATATATTTATATATATATGTATATATACATATATATATCAATGTATGTAGGCCTCGTATATATATATCCATAATTCATTTTTACCTAACATCATGAATGGATAGATCAAAGACGTTCATATTATGTCGATTCCTCAGGTATTTACATATGGATAGAAATGCTAAAAGACGTCAAAAATATGCTAAAATGCCAAATGAAAAAAAACAAGAATTGTTGCGACGACGTAGAGAAAATCGAGCTGCAAAATACACAACTTCCACTTCATCTACACTTCAGCAAAGAATTACTCCTCAATAGAAGGATTCTTTCATTAATATCGAACCTTCCACCAGTCAACTTCCGAGTCATGAACCCTCTTATCATCAAATACGTGACCGATGTATTGAAATCCATGCTGATCACATTAATGAAGGTACCTTTTTTTTCACTATATTGAAACTATTTCCAACCTAACTAGTCCACATAATGATAATGTCCTTTTTATACGTTTCAAGGGATAAATCATCGCACATTTCCTTCAACATTAACATCCTTGCAGAATTTACCAGTTGAACCTGAATAGCTCCCTTCTGTTCCAGATTGTCAATATTGTAACGCAAAACGATTTTACCTTGAACCTCCATCGTTTTGTTGCTCATACGGACAAATTTCTATTGTTGCTCCTCAGATGCCTTATGCTTTAAAGTCTTTGTTTCTAAATAGCGACGAAGAATTTGAACATTTCAGAAAGAATATTCGTACATACAATAACAATGTAGCTTTCACTTCCTATGGAGCCAGATATGATCGTGACCTGACAAAAAACACAATGGGAATTTATACATTTCGTGTTCAAGGAAAAATTTACCATTTCCTTGACAGTTTAGTGCCGACAAGCAATAAAGTATCTGGAATCCAACTTTATTTCTTTGATACCGATGAAGAACTACAACAAAGGGTGAGCAGCTCGATAAACTTCGTGAAAGTACATTGAAGTCGATTATGATAATTTTGAAGATAACCCTTATGCTAGGTTCTTTCATTGCCTTAAAGATATTCCTTCCTTGAAAATCACGAAATTGTTACGAGATGTTATCTGGTCTTGATCAACAGATTTACAATCTTCTTCCTATCGCATCACAAGTATGCTTATATGGACTAAACCGATGATGAACAAAGATGATAAATCTCCTCATATCCAAGTCTACAATCACTCAGGTCCGAGCTATAGAATTCGATCTTATTATGCATGCTACGACCCGCTTCAATACCCACTTCTGTTTCCACGGGGTGAATCAGGATGGTATCCTCGCATTAAGCGGTTAAATTCACAAACAAACAGCAACAATGGTTCTGATCAAACAAGCGGTGCTCCTTTATGCACTTTTACTGAAGCAGCTGAATTATTTGCTCTCGAAAACATAGGTTAGTTGTGTGCTTATTCCCTTGGTTCCTAAATATTGTCTAATTGGGCAAAATTAATTTATCATTTTTTTTCTTACTATTACTAATTACTCAAGGAGGGAACTCCAAACATGGCGTAGTATCTGCGAGAGAGTATTACTGCTATCGACTTCAAATGAGAAGTTATGATGAATCCATGCTTATCCACAGCTTAAGACTACTACAACAATTCGTTGTTGGTTCTTATATAAGGATTGAAACATCATGGCTTGACTTCCATAGGAAAAAACAGAATGAAATACGATCAGAAATTTTGCAGGGTGTTTTAGATAGCGTTAATATTGATCAAACTGAAGCTTCTACAATTGGCCGGCGAGTTGTCCTCCCAGCTTCATTCATCGGTGGCCCAAGGGACATGAAACGGTGTTATCTGGATGCAATGACTCTAGTGCAAAAATATGGCCAACCAGATATTTTTCTCACTATGACTTGCAACCCTATGTGGAAGGAAATACAAGAGAATCTTAAATTCCACGAAAAAGCACAAGACAGACCAGATTTATTGTCCAGAGTGTTCAGGGCAAAATTTGAAATTCGAAAATGAGTTGATCAAAAGGAATATTCGGAGATGTTGCCGCATTTGTTTACGTAATTGAATTTCAAAAGCGTGGATTCCCTCATGCTCACTTGCTTCTAATACTTCAACCACAATTTAAGTTGTTGAATCCAGATTCCTATGATCAAATCATATCAGCTGAAATATCTAATCCTGATCACAATTCCAGATTATATTCTATTGTCATTAAGCATATGATCCATGGTCCTTGTGGTTTTATGAACAAACAGTGCCCTTGCATGAGAAATGGTGTATGCAAAAGTCATTACCCCAAGGATTTTACTCCTTTCACTGTCCATGGTGAAGACAGTTATCCGTGTTATAGACGTAGAGATAATGGAAGAAAAGTTAAAATTTCCAGTCACGAGGTTGATAATAGATGGGTGGTTCCTCATAACCCGTACCTTCTGATGTTGGTTGACTGCCACATTAATGTTGAAATATGTTATACGGTGAAGTTTGTTAAATATTTCTACAAATATGTATTTAAGGGCCACGACCTTGTGAACTTTATCGTGAACGACCAAGAAACCAGGTCTGATATTGATGAAATCACTAATTTCCAAGAAGGTCGTTGGATTTCACCCCCCCGAAGCTTTATGGCGCATATATGAATTCCGCCTCGCAGAGATTAATCCATCCATATATATACTCCAAGTTCACCTTCTAGATCAACAATCTGTTTCCTTCTCAAAAGATGCTAATTTGTCGTATTTATTGAGGAATATTGACTTCATAAAAACAATGTCATGGAATTTTTTCGACCAATTCAACAAATCAAAAGGTGCAGAAATGAAATGTCTCAGATGGATTTCCCCAACATTTTGTTTGGCATAAAAAAAAGGACGTGGTCAAAAAGAAAGCGGAGAAAAGTCATAGGACGATTAGTTACTGTTGACCCTCGAGAAGGAGAAAGGTATTACTTGTGATTATTGCTCGCAAATGTTAGAGGACCAACATCGTTTGACAATTTGTTAACTGTTGATGGTGAAAAGCCGAACTGTTTCAGGGATGCTGCACTGCAATTAGGATTGCTAGCATCTGAATCTTACATACAATAAACACTTGACGAAGCTGCCATATTTCAAATGCCAACATCCCTCAGATTGTTATTTGCTACACTCTTGTTCTATTGTTCACCGGCAAACTTAGGAACTCGAGAAACTTTCGCAGCCACCTACGCTTCCGACTACCTATATGCTTATTCTTCCTCTAATACGATACATCCGATGATATTACAAAATGGCTCTTCAAGATATCAATAAATCTCGAACAAATGGGAAAAAGCTTAGATGATTATCATTTCACTGAACATGAATTTCGTATTGATTACCGTCAGCAGCAGACTAAGGAGGTAGAAAGTGAGATGAATATAGTGATTGATGAACAAGACCTCTTATTACAATCAAAACTAAACAGCCAGCAAAAGCACATATTTGATTTAATAATGAATTCAGTTCTCACTTCAACGACTGCTAGTTATTTTATCGATGGTCCCGGGGGAACAGGTAAAACTTTCGTATATTGAGCTCTTCTTGCAAATTTACGATCACAAGGACATATTGCAATCGCAGTCGTGACATCAGGCGTTGCTGCGTCAATTTTTCTAGGCGGTAGGACAGCTCACTCAAGATTTAAAATCCCGCTTGATTTATCAAAGAAAAAAGTTTGTCAGTTGAGCAAACAGAGCAGTGTTGCAAAATTGATATTTGAATCCAGCCTTATTTTATGGGACGAGGCTTCCATGGCAAAACGAGAAGCCATCGAATCATTTCACAGCTTACTTCAAGATATAATGAACTCTGATCAGCCTTTTGGAGGTAAAATTGTTGTATTTGGTAGCTACTTTTGCCAAACATTGCCGGTTATTCACCAAGCAACGAAACAACAACTCATTGATTCAAGTCTTCTAAATTCACATCTCTAGTGCCACATCTCTAAATTCTGTTTAACGAAAAATATGAGAGCTATCTCAAATCCAAATTTTTGTGATTTCTTATTGCAGGTTGGAGAAGGCACTGAACTAATGGATGAACAAGATCAAATATGTTTACCAAATGAACTCATTATTCCTTACGACAACAAGGATCAATCTGTTAATAGGTCACTTCTTTTTTCATTAAACGACATACGAACCTTTATTCCCATTACGATTATATTTTCCTAATATACAATTATCCTCACTAGGTTATTGGAAAACGTCTTCCCTGACCTAAGCTTATATTCATCCGACCCATATCAGATGATAAACAGATGCGTGTTATGTCCAACAAATAGTTGTGTTGATGAAATTAATGACATCATGATTCAAAAATTAACAGGAGATTTGCATTCATTTGTGAGTTTTGACAAGACGGTTAATCGCAAACATCAAGCTGATTATCAAGATTTTCTCAATTCTTTGAACCCTAAAGGCCTACCTCCTCATAAGCTTTTGTTGAAAGAAGGCTCTCCAATTATGCTTCTGAGAAATTTAAATCCAACGGAAGGATTATGCAATGGAACAAGTTTGATATGCAGACAACTAAAAGATCATACAATTTCAGATGAAATTGTTTTTCGACCTCACAAAGGAAAAATCATTTTTATACCTAAGATTCCCTTGCAATCTCCGGAGAACGAAGAAAATGGAATTCCTTTCATCAGAACACAATTTTCAATTCGTCTGTGTTTTGCAATGACTATAAACAAATCCCAAGGTCAAACACTTGATCATGTTGGAATTTATCTCCGTCAACCTGTATTCTCACACGGACAGTTATATGTAGCTCACAAGGCGCGAACTCCTGAATCAGTTAAAGTTCTTATTATTCCTGGAACTTTTCAATCTTCAGACTTCGAAAAAAAGACAAGGAATATTGTTTTCCGTGAAAATTTTCAATTAGTCAAATTATAAAACATCAAATTTCTTCTGAGGTATATTATTTGTTTGTTTTCTCAATTCACATAATTCGATTTTATATGCATAATTATTTGTCTTGGCTTGACCATCCAACATTTTCTTTCAGCATGGATAATCGTTTATTGATGAAGAATATTTTCCCTGGAGCGCAATCATGGTCTTGTCAAGTGATGGTCCAAGAAAAACAACAGGTCATTGCGTCGGTTAATTCACCGACTAAAAGACAAAAGTTTGTCTTCTGCGATTCTGAGGTATATCAATTACACTTTCTTCCTTTTACATTTTATCAACTTACCTATCGATAATTCCTTCATAATTAACAGGGATCGCAAGTTGAGGGTATCATATTCAACAATGATATCCAAAGAATTGGGGACATCTTACAGCCGTGTCAGGAATATATCATTTCTAATGCAATTGTCAAATCAATTCCCCCTCAGTATCAAACTAAAAATTTGAAGATACAGTAGATTCTCACAAGTCGCACGGTCATCGAACCTGTCACACAAGACGATGCAATCATCCCTCTGATTTTCAACTTCACACCTTTCCAAAGTCTTATGGATTATGTGGACGACAAGCAAAAATCTGTTGGTTAGATGCTTAATACATTTGTTCATACAATCTTACAAAAACTTTTCTGTTAGTGATTACATTAATCTTTAACACATGATAGATATTTTAGCCGTCGTCGTTGAAGTGTTGCAAAAAAAAAGATGTCATGAGAGACGGAAAAGCTTCAACTGTCCAAAAATTTGTTATCATGAATAAAGAGTAATTCTCACTCTGTATCTTTGTTACTATTTTGCGTCAGAGATAAACAAATTTAACATCTTCTCGTAATTTCTTGTTTTTTTAAGGCAACAAACAGTCATACTATCGCTTTGGAATTGTTTTGTTGAGAACAAGGGCCAGAAGATTATGGAATCACTTCACTCTCATCCAGTTATTGTTTGCACAAAGCTCAAAGTCAATTTCTTTAACGGTATTTTTTCCTTCCTCATAATAACACATCTTACTCTGTCCCTTTTCATTCTATCTCAAAAAATGATTTTGAAATGTTCGCTGTTGCATTGTCAACGTGGTTTGACTCAGCCATCCTCGTTGACCCACCCATGCAAGAAGTTGCCGATCTCAAAAATTGGTAATCCATTATGTTACGTACAACCTTTCTAACATTTTGTTACAAATTATATACGAATTTTAAAATTTCTTTACTTTGTCAGCTATATAATTATTATGTTACAGGGCACAACGAAATAACAGCCACATCAAAAACTTCGTCAGTGGAAAATCTTACTTTACATATAATCCTCGTATATCTTCTGGATCTCACCAGCATATCACCAAGATCATGTCTGTACATTCTACCCCCATGGTAATCACATCTGTATATTCTAGTGAGATATTGAATTTGAAACTTCTTCCTCTGAACATTCTTATCGACTTTTCCTTAGATATCATGGATTGAAGCCAAAATTTCCTTTCAACACATTTTGCAAAAATTTTGGTATATGGCATGCAACAAATGCTTCCGGTCTACAGCTGCTGCATCTGGAGTTCTCTTCACTTGTAATTACTGTCGATAAAACGGACAGCAGAGCCAAGGTTTCTGCCTTCTATTTGTAATCTTCCATTTCTTGCTTATTCCTTCCGTGTCCATTCCATAATTTTTTCATCACTTTTTTACTTCCATGTCACCTGCACTACTTTTTTGCCCACGCTCCTCCTTTTTGACTATTCTGACTTTATTGAACAGATGCCGATATGATATGGATTTTACCAATGAAACCAGAATTATAACGGCTTCCATTTTCGGCGACCTCGCTGAGAAACTATTAAACTTAACCGCCGTTGAAGCTATGAAATATTACAATGAGGTTATATTTTCCCTTCGTTCTTTCATCTACATTTCCAGTTTAATCACCCCAAATATCTTCATCTACTTATTCCATCGACAATGGACATTTTTGTTTTCCGTTATAAGAACATGGATCTCCCCTTTGAAGCTCAGATGCGCCTGATTGAAAGCGATACCTTTCTTCTCCACGTGAAGCCAGCAAACACTCGGTCTTCAGATGGGGTGCAACGGTTTACTGTTGTTTACTGCCAGAAAATTGATGCTCATGAACTACAACAGACTTCACTTTCACCCCTCTCAGGTGCTTTTATTCTTACTTCATCTTGATTTTATCTATAACATCATCTTTAATTATTTCTGTATGTGCCACTTAGTTTGAATTCATCTCCCCTTATATCACTTGCTTAATATATATTGATTTCTGATATTTTCAGAAAAAAAAAATCCTGAATCTTCTTCATCAGCTAAACAATGTCTCGAAAAAAGATTCTCCGATGTTGATTACCACTTGTCGTCACAAATGGATAAGTCGATCAGCAGCAGCGAATATACGCCACAATCAGACGCACAATCTACTACAGATACTCGTCGTAATAGGAAAAAACTCAGATTCTCATAACTTTCGACTTGTATTTATAACTTTCTTCTCTAACTTCTTCTTGATTCTTTCTTCTTGAATCTTGAAAGAAACTGTTATTCAGTTGAGATCTATAGCTAACTCAAACTGATTCTTGCATGTGCTTTCGTCTACTTTGTCCACTTCATTTGTGTTGTTAACTTCGTCTGTGTTGTTAACTTCGTCTATATTGTCAACTTCGTCTGTGTTGTCAACTTCGTCTGTGTTTGTATCTCTTCGCATACTTCGTCTGCTTTTCTGACTTCGTCTACTTTTCAACTTCGTCTGTTTTTCTGACTTCGTCTATTTTTTCAAGTTCGTCTATTTTTCAACTCCGTTTGTTTTTCTCTTACATGGCTAAAATCTAAACTTCATCCTCCTTCGGAGGTCTCTCCAATAATTAGCTCTTCTTGATGAGAACTCCTATACTTCCAATCTTTTTTCAATCCACTGGTTTGTGGAATATCCTCAACCTTATCTATCTCAGTTCGTGATGATGGAGTTTCTATTATATCATCTAATTTCTTTGAAGCGCTTCCACTCCCCATGTCATGTTCCTTATGGGGTTGGGAACTATCATCAAACTTGACATGGATGGTTTTCTCAACTGTCTTCGAAATAAGATTGTAAACTCGAAAAGCCTTAGACGAAGATGAGTAGCCTACAAACATTCCTGACAGATAATCTAGTGGAAAGTCTTCAACACCTTGGCAAAAAAATGACAAACAACCAAGGTGTTGAAGACTTTCCACTAAATTATCTGTCTCAAGATAACAACATTCTTCATCGTAATATGCACTAACGATTCATTACCGCTCCGCTTTTGCTTTCGTCTGCTTTTCAACCTTCCGTCTGTTTTTCTTCTTTCGTCTACTTTTCAACGTCTGACTTTCACTTCGTCTTACCCTTGTCATCATTTAACAAAAACCTGTTTTGACATAAACTAACTTTGAATACAAAAATATGCAAAATCGAAATGATCGTTGATAAATACGCTTTCAACTTCTTACTTTGGTCGTCCTTCATGTTACCAGCGCTTCCTCTTACTTTTGTCTCCGCGCTTCATCTTATTTTTCTCTCAGCACTTCCTCTTATCTTTTCTTCTCCGTTTCTTCTCACTTTTCTCTTCGCGTTTCCTCTTGTTCTTCTTTATTTAAAGCAGTTCACTTGATGTCATTTCCAACTCGCATTAAATTTCAGTTACCAATTCCATAATCCTTCTTGGAGTATACGAATTGACTAATCCTTCTTTGAAAACACGCGACTTGCAATCGCTCTTAGTTCGACTCTTGCTTCCTCTTTTTCTCTACACATGTATACTATTTTTAACGTATCTCAAGGCAAATCGTTTCTGTTTCACTTTATCATCTTGCAGTACTGCCCCTCATTTAATATAGTGGAACTCTTCAACTTTAATTTTTTATTACGCGACTATATATCTTCCCTGCCAGACGCCCTGCTGATACCTCTATATTTAAACTTTGAAAAAAGCCATTTGTTAGAAGTAAAAAAAAATCTTTTTAGAATTTTGATAGATTCTAATTGCTCAAAACTTTATTTACTAAAAAATTAATGATAACCAGTATTCTTTCACACTTAGCCTCTGCAGGCTATCTGCACTACTTTCTCTCATAAAAGTATTTAAACGCTTGTTACAGTAAAATAGCTCTCGGCTAAATTTGCACTTAATGCTTTTACGATCACTTTTTCTCACGTTGTCTAACTTTGCAATCTTCGACTTCGACTTGAATTTATAGCCTTCGTCTCGAACTGCTTCTTGATTATTGTTTCTTGAATCTTTAAAGAAACGATTAATCAATTGAGTTCTGTAACTAACTCAGACTGACTCTTGCGTCTGCTTTTCTATACGCGTCTTCGTCTGTTTTTCTTAACGTCTGCTTCTGCGTCTTCTTTTCTTTGCGTTTGTGTCTGCGTCTACTTTTCTTTGCGTCTGCATGACTTCTTCATCTTGACTTCGCGTCGTGTTCGACTTAAATCAGATTCGACATCGTCTCGTGTTCGACTTAAATGCATCGACTCGAAATGCGTGTTGACATCGTCGTGTTCGACTTCGTCATCTTCAACTTCGCTCGTGTTCGACTTCGATCTGCCTAACTTCCTTTTATTTGTTTTCTTTGTTATACATCAAAATCATTTTAAGTTAAGTCATTTGGACTTAACAATCTCCCCTTTTGATGATAACAAATTATATACAAGAGAAAAATACAATGTTATGAAAAGAAAAATAAAACTTATCTTCAAAACTTCTTCTTTGACTTCTTCCTTTCTTAAATACGCTACATTCACACCTACTTTTCTCGAACATCCTCTTCTCGTCGCTCTCTTCTCCTTTGTTCATTCTCTTCTCCCCTATTTGTTATAATAAAAATGATTAAGGGCGGCGACTCTTGAATAGTTCTGTCATCATCTTTTTCAGATCATTCATCGTCTCCTTGATCTCATTGACTGCGCCTCGTAATCTGTTGAGTTCATCTTGGGAGGCACTCGGTAAGGAGGATTGATCTTCATCTGCTAAGGGAGCAATGAACAGAATTGTAGTAGTATAAGCATCAGAGGTCGGAGTGTACTCTTCATTAAGCACAATAGACGGTGGACGAATAAACGTATCAGCTTCAGGAAGATCTAAGTCAAATGGAGCAAGCAGCACCAGTAACTGTCTTCCTTGCAGGGGTAACGCTTCTGCTTGAATAGACAGTGTATTAGATAGGGGTCTAATACGCAGAACTGTCTGAACAAGGGATTCGGTGAATGTCCTTGTGATTATTCTTCCCCCCACTGGACAGTCTTCTTGCTTATCCGTATAGCTGCAGCTCGCATCATCGTTATTTTGTGTAGAAGTGCATACCTCATTTATTTTCCGCACTTCTTCTGCTATTTGATTTGCAGACAGATCATCACTATCTTCTTCAAGAAATAGCTTCGATTTCCCCTTATTGAAATTCAATGGATATCGTGGTTGTATGTCTGGTACAACCTTTATTATAGTCTGTTCTGTGACTGGATAAATAGTGCACGGTCGAGAAGACATTTGAGTAGGGTATGGCCTTGTAGCAGCGTACCTTAAAGTATCATAGAAGTTCATTTCGTCTTCATTCAAAATGTGTCATGACTCACAATTTATCAAAATAGGTTGGAAGACAGCCTTTATTTGTCTTCTGGGTTAGCTGAAGATAGCGATTGTAGTACTCCTTCTTGTCACAATCTCAACCAGTCTGACTTCAAGCTTATCCTTTCTTAAAAATTCAGAATAGTCATGAATGATCAGACTAGATTCAATAGATACTTCCATTGGTGTCCTCACTGAAGTTGAATCTGCTGTAACTTCAGGTTGATCATTAACAGGAGTAGTCTAAACCAGGTTAAGCTCCACTGGTTTCTTAACAGGGATTTCCTGAACTCTGCTTTGCTCATTTGCTTTTTTTTTTAGCAGCATCAGAGATTTCTTTCTTCCGACTAACTTCCCTAGCAGTCTTCCGCACTTCCTCTGTTAGTCTTGAAGTTTTCTCCGCTTGAGCTTTTTCTGTTCTGGCTTTCACCTTGCTCTTCTTCTTGGTCTCCTTGGTTTTTCTGGCTGTATCCTCTTCCAGAATAGAGACTAAGGATCTTGTTGCCCTAGGTGCACCAGATGGAGAGGATTGTACTTGACTCTGTTCTCTGGCATTCTTTTCTTCTTGTTGCCTGAGAGTCCGAATCCTCGGTGATCTCTTTGCCTTCTTTGTAGCTTCACTTAGAAGACTTTCTCCTTGTCTTTTTAGCGCACCTTGTTCTGTCCTCCGGGATTGGCTTTCTTCGATTTGAGGACTCACCTGTTTTATCAGTGGCCTTCCTGACACTTTTCTTATTTCATCCGCAGGCGATCTCATGCTCACTTGAGCTTGAGAACTTGAAGCGGGAGTCTTCTTCGTTGCACGCTCCCCCTCATTCCTTGTTCTTCTTGAATAGTCGGCTTCTTCTTTGATCACTGTCTTCAGACCCATTCGTCGTATTGTGTGTGCATCAATCTTACTGTTCACAGTAATAGTCCTTCTATATCCTTGGTGTAGAAGGATACCGGATTCCTTAAAAATCCTTGTCAGAAGCATCCCATAAGGATAACTATTTGAATCCTTCATCCCCTTAATCATGTAATGAAAGATTAAGAAGGGTAAGTCTATAGGATTACGATTCAGCAGGTAGAACAAACATTGTTCATCCAGAGTGGTCACCAAATGTCTTGAACCTGCTCTGGGTAGAATGCAATTAAACAAAATTGCATGAAGAACCCTAGCCTTCGGAACCAAACTGGAGGTCTTCCTCTCCCATGGGTCATTGGCTCCATATAATTGTCTTCTGGCATCTTCCTCTCTCACAACGACATGGGAAATCCATCCGGCCTTGGTAGAGAGGGTCTCACCAACTGACGGACAATCCGTCACCTTCTTTATTAACTCCTTAGTCACAACAACGGATATACCATCTACTGATGATACTACAGTGTTGTCTACTAGCTGAGCATTCTTCCAAAAATCGAAAACCTCATTTGTGTATACTGGTTCTCGTACCTGAAAGAAGTTCCTCCAACCAGCTCTTACAATCTCTAGTTCCACATCCATACCATCATTCCTCAATGACTCGAAATCCACATGTCTTCCGAATATCATGGCTTCCTCCATTGTTTCATAACGAAAAACTGACTCTGGTAAGCTTTTTAGGGTTGGATGTTTGAAAGAATTGGGAAAGCAAAATGAACCGTCTGGAGATGAGAATAACCGTAATGATTTTGCTTTTAGGCTACTTGTAGAGATATAGTCCGAAGTGTTCTACAGTTATTAAAATCCTCGAGATTATCAGACTTTCCCTCCACAACTTTCTTGTGAGAGAAGTTACCAGCTGTACCTCACTGTTTCTGACGCCGTTAGTTTTGTAGTTACTGATACTCTGTTTCGATGAACTGTAGACGCACCACCTTCCTCTAAACATAGTCTCTCAGAAAGTGATGTCTGACTTCTATGTGCTTCACTCTTGAATGCTGAATCGGATTCTTTGACAGATTGATTGCACTGGTGTTGTCGCAATAGATTGGAGTAACATATGCGTCTATTTTTGGCTTCCGTCTGCTTTTCTACTTCGTCTGTTTTTTTCTTTCTCCGTCTGTTTTTCTACTTCGTCTGTTTTTTATTCTCCGTCTATTTTTGTACTTCATCTGTTTTTCATTATACGTATGTTTTTCTACTTAGTCTGTTTTTCTTTCTCCGTCTGTCTTTCTTTCTCTGACTGTTTTTCTACTGAGTATTTGTTCTTAATCAAAATCATAAATGTGAAGTCATTTTGACTTAACAGATGGTTCATCACCTTCTAATGTTATAGTTATTTGCAATATCAGTTTCTAATGATTTTTATCATGATTATTCAATTCATGATTATTTTTCAACTTCATTCATATATTTATTCTCATTTGTAATATCAGTTTCTAAATATTTTTATCATGATTATTAAATTCATTATTATTATTCAACTTCATTCATATATTCATATTTTTATACAATCATAATAACGGTTCATTGCATATTTGTTTTTATTAATATAAGCGAAAAATTTTATTATACCTAATAGGAATAATACTATTTACATTACGATATTAAATAATACGAATCACTAATATATATATTTCTTGTGATAATCTAATGGAAAATCTTCAACACCTTGGCGAAAAAATGAGAAACACGAATCACTAATAGATATATTTCTTATGATATCTACATATATAATCATAATAACATTTCATCGCATATTTTTCTCTCTACACATGTTAACTATTTATCATCTTCCAGTACTGCCCCTCATTTAATACAATGGAAATCTTAAACTTTAATTTTTATTACGCAAATTTTCTGACCCAATCTTCTAATACAATATTTTATCTTGTGTCTTCGCGCGATATACACGCAATCTTCTGACCCAATCTTCTGATGCAATATTTTGTCAGGCGGCGGCGTCGCTTCTTTTGCGAGCCTCTGCAGCCTATCTGTACTACTTTCTCACAGAAAAGTATTTAAACGCTTGTTACAGTAAAATAGCTCTCGGCTAAATTTGCACTTAATGCTTTTACGATCACTTTTTCTCACGTTGTCTAACTTTGCAACCTTCGACTTCGACTTGTATTTATAGCCTTCATCTCCAACTGCTTCTTGTTTCTTGTTTCTTGAATCTTTAAAGAAACGGTTAATCAGTTGAGTTTTGTAACTAACTCGAACTGACTCTTGCGTCTGCTTCTTGATTCTTCTTCTGCGTCTGTTATACGCGTCTTTGTCTGTTTTAATATTTGCATCTACGTCTGCTTTACTATTCGCGTTTGCGTCTGCTTTGTGTCTGCGTCTACTTTGCTTAGCGTCTGCGTCTACTCTGTGTCTGCATCTACTTTGCTTAGCATCTGCTTTGCATCTGCGTCTGCTTTGTATCTGGGTCTGCTTGACTTCGTCTGTGTTCATTTTTTGTTTGTTCTTTTTGTTATTCATCAAAATCATATCTGAGTAAAGTCATTTGTACTTAACAATCTCGCCCTTTTTTATGATAACAAATTATATATAAAAGAAAACAAAATTACAAAGTTTTGAAGAAAACAAAAACTTATCTTCAGAACTTCTTCTTTGACTTATTCCTTTCTTCGTCTGCATCAGTCACACCTTCATTTCTGAACACCCTCTTCTTTTCAGCTCATTCTCTTCTCCCCTTGTTCATTCTCTTCTTTTCTGCTCTTATTCTCCCCCTATTTGTTATAATAAAAAATGATTAACGATGGTGACTCTTTAGCAGTTCTATTATCATCTTCTTCAGATCATTCATCGTCTCCTTCATCTCATTGACTTCACCATGTAATCTGCTGAGTTCATCTGGTTTTACAATTCGCGTCTGCGTCTGCTTTGTGTCTGCGTCTGCTTTACTTAGCGTCTGCTTTACTTAGCGTCTGCTTTGTGTCTGCGTCTGCTTTGCTTAGCGTCTGCATCTGCTCTGTGTCTGCGTCTGCTTTGCTTAGCGTCTGCTTTGTGTCTGCGTCTGCTTGACTTCGTCTGTGTTCGTTTTTTGTTTGTTCTTTCTATTATTCATCAAAATCATATCTGAGTAAAGTCATTTGTACTTAACAATCTCTCCCTTTTTTATGATAACAAATTATATACAAAAGAAAACAAAATTACAAAGTTTTGAAGAAAACAAAAACTTATCTTCAGAACTTCTTCTTTGACTTATTCCTTTCTTCGTCTGCTTCAGTTACACCTTCATTTCTGAACACCCTCTTCTTTTCTGCGCATTCTCTTCTCCCCTTGTTCATTCTCTTCTTTTCTGCTCTTATTCTCCCCCTATTTGTTATAATCAAAAATGATTAACGATGGTGGCTCTTTAGCAGTTCTATCATCATCTTCTTCAGATCATTCATCGTCTCCTTCATCTCATTGACTTCACCACGTAATCTGCTGAGTTCATCTGGTTTTACTATTTGCATCTGCGTCTGCTTTACTATTCGCGTCTACGTCTGCTTTGTGTCTGCGTCTGCTTTGCTTAGCGTCTGCTTTGTGTCTGCGTCTGCTTTGCTTAGCGTCTGCGTCTTATCTGTGTCTGCATCTGCTTTGCATAGCGTCTGCTTTGTGTCTGCGTCTGCTTTGTTTAGCGTCTGCGTCTGCTTTGCTTTGCGTCTGCGTCTGCTTTGTTTAGCGTCTGCGTCTGCTTTGCTTTGCGTCTGCATCTGCTTTGTGTCTGCGTCTGCTTGACTTCGTCTGTGTTCATTTTTTGTTTTTTCTTTTTGTTATTCATCAAAATCATATCTGAGTAAAGTCATTTGTACTTAACAATCTTGCCCTTTTTGATGATAACAAATTATATACAAAAGAAAACAAAATTACAAAGTTTTGAAGAAAACAAAAACTTATCTTCAGAACTTCTTCTTTGACTTCTTCCTTTCTTCGTGCCGCTTCACCACACCTTCATTTCAACACCCTCTTCTTTCTCGCTCATTCTCTTCTCCCTTGTTCATTCTCTTCTTTTCTGCTCTTATTCTCCCCCTATTTGTTATAATAAAAAATGATTAACGATGGTGGCTCTTTAGCATTTCTATCATCATCTTCTTCAGATCATTCATCGTCTCCTTCATCTCATTGATTTCACCACGTAATCTGCTGAGTTCATCTGGTGGATCAATCGACGAGGAGGCTTGATCAACACCTGCTGAGGGAGGAGTGAATGGGATTGAAGTAGTATAAGCATCTGATGTCGGAATTTATTCTTCATTTATCTCAATCATTGGTGGACGAATAAACATTTCAGCTTCAGGAATATCTAAGTCAAATGGGCGAGCGTCACAAGAATCGTCTTCCTTGCAGGGGTAATGCATCTGCTTGAATAGACAGTGTATTAGACAGAGGTCTAATACGCAGAACTGTCTGAACAAGGAACTCAATAAATGTCCCTGTTATTACTCTTCCCCCCACTAGACAGTCTTCCTTCTTGTCAGTATAGCTGCAGCGAGCTTCATCTTTATTCTGTCTAGAAGCGAATTTTGACTTCCCCTTAGTCAAATCTCGAGGATATCTTGGCTGGATATCTAGTGCAACCTTATTTTCGTGTTTTCAGTGATCGGGAAAATAGTACACGATTTGCAGGTACGTTTTGAAGGGTATGGCTTAGTAGCAGCATCCCTCAAAGCATCGTAGAAGATCTTTTCATCTTCTTTTAGTAATTCCCATGTGTTACTATTAATCAACATAGGTCGTACCACAGCCACTATCTTCTTTACTGGTTAAATATAGAATGCAATAGCAGTTCTCCTTCTGGTAACAACTTCCACCATTCTGATCTTCAGTGTCTGTTTTTGCAAAAACTTATGATAGTTGTATACCATCAGACAAGGTTTATCACTATCCGAGTCTGATTCTGCCGTTGCCTTTGGTTGTGCTTCACTAGGATTCTCCTGAACCAGGATTTGCTCCACTGGTTCCTCCTGTTGAGCAATGGGAGTTTCCTGAACTGTGCTCTACTCAGTTTCTTTTTCTATTTGAGCAGCATCAACGTTTTCTTTCTCTCGACTAACTTCCCTAGCAGTTGACACGGTTTTCTTTCGAATCCTCGGTGATCTCTTTGCCTTCTTTGTAATTTCACTTAAAAGACTTTCTCCTTGTCTTTTTGGCGCACCTTCTTCTGTCATCCGGGATTGACTTGCTTCGATTCGAGGACTCGCCTTTTTTAGTAGCGGTCTTCCAATTATTCTTCTTAATTCATCCGCAGGCGATCTCGTACTCACTTGAGGTCCAGAACTTGAAGCGGGAGTCATCTTCAAAACATGCTCCCCCTCAGTCCTAGTTCTCCTTGAAGAGTCGGCTTCTTCTTTGATTACAGTCGTTAGACCCATTCGCCGTATTGTGATTGAATCAATCTTACTCTTCACAGCTACAATCATTCTATGTCCTCGATGTAGGACGACTCCGGATTCCTTAAAAATCCTTGTAAGCAACATACCGTAAGGATAGCTATTTGTATCCTTCATCCCCTTAATCATGTAGTGAAAGATTAAGAAGGGTAAGTCGATGGGATTGCGATTTAGCAGGTAAAACAAGCATTGTTCATCCAACGTAGTCACCAAATGCCTTGAACCTACTCTGGGTAAAATGCAATTAAACAGAATTGCATGGAGAATCCTCACCTTCGGAACCAAACTAGAGGTCTTCCTCTCCCATGGATCATTGGCTCCATATAATTGTCTTCTGACATCTTCCTCTCTCATACCGACTTGGGACATCCATCCGGCCTTGGTAGAGAGGGTCTCACCAACTGACGGACAATCGTTCACCTTCTTTATTAACTCCTTAGTCACAACAACGGATATACCATCTACTGATGATACTACAGTGTTGTCTACTAGCTGAGCATTCTTCCAAAAATCGAAAACCTCTTTTGTGTATACTGGTTCTCGTACCTGAAAGAAGTTCCTCCAACCAGCTCTTACAATCTCTGGTTCCACATCCATACCATCATTCCTCAATGACTCGAAATCCACATGTCTTCCGAATATCGCATTTGCCTCCATTGTTTGAGAACTAAAACCCGACTCTGTAAGCTTTTAGGGTTGGATGTTTGAGAGAATTGGGAAAGCAAATGAACCGTCTGGAGATGAGAATAACCGTAATGATTTTGCTTTTAGACTACTTGTAGAGATATAGTCCGGTGTGTTCTAGAGTCATTAAAATCCTCGAGATTATCAGACTTTCCCTCCACAACTTTCTTGTGAGAGAAGTTATCAGTTGTACCTCACTGTTTCTGATGTCGTTAGTTTTATCGTTACTTTAGCTCGACTGGTCACTTAACAAAACCATGTTGAGATTGCGTCTGATCTTCTGAAACCGTTCTTCACTTAATGGTTTTATGAAGATGTCTGCCTACTGATACTCTGTTTCGATGAACTGTAGACGCACCACCTTCCTCTGAACATAGTCTCTCAGAAAGTGATGTCTGACTTCTATGTGCTTCACTCTTGAATGTTGAATCGATTCTTTGACAAATTGATTACCTTGGTGTTGTCATGATAGATTGGAGTAACATATCGTCTGTTTTGGCTTAATCGCTTTTCTACTTAAATCTGTTTTTTTTCTTTCTCTGTCTGTTTTTCTACTTCGTCTTTTTTTTATTCTCCTTATGTTTTTCTACTTCGTCTATTTTTCATTATCCGTTTGTTTTTCTACTTAGTCTATTTTTCTTTCTCTGGCTGTTTTTCTACTGAGTATTTGTTCTTAATCAAAATCATAAATGTGAAGTCATTTTGACTTAACAGATGGTTCATCATCTTCTAATGGTATTGTTATTTGCAATATCAGTTTCTAATGATTTTTATCATGATTATTCAATTCATTATTATTTTCAACTTCATTCATATATTTATTCTCATTTGCAATATCAGTTTCTAAATATTTTTATCATGATTATTAAATTCATTATCATTATTCAACTTCATTTATATATTCATATTTTTTATACAATCATAATAACGGTTCATTGCATATTTGTTTTTATTAATATAAGAAAAAAAATTTATTATACCTAATAGGAATAATACTATTTACATTACGATATTAAATAATACGAATCACTAATATATATATATCTCTTGTGATTATCTATGTGTCTTCGCGCGATATACACGCAATCTTCTGACCCAATCTTCTGATGCAATATTTTGTCCGGCGGCAGCGTCGCGCACTGCATTCCCTTGTGACTACTTATATCTGTTTATATCTTTCTATTCATTCATATTGTCATTCATGTTGTGTCGTTTCTCTCTATACACACAATCTCCTGACCCAATCTTCTGATGCAATATTTTGTCAGGCGACCACGCACGGGGCCCTACAATGCATGCCCTTGTATTCGCTTATATAGTGTCTTCTTGCTCATTGCCTCACCTTCTCTTGTATCTTACGTCAGCAGTCTTGGTGCTTGTCGAATGTTGTTGTTGTGAAAAGAGTATCACAGTGGTTTCCTGTGTTAGTTGTAAATCTTCTTTTAGCATTTTTTCGTTGTAGTTGTCGTAGCTATTGTTGCTGTCGAAATAGTATCACTGTTCACCAACTCCACGTCCAGTTGCTCTTAGTTTTCGCTTCCTGTTACTTTTATTCCTCTGTTACTTGTAAATCTTCTTTAAGCTTTTTTTTTTTGTACAGATGTTTTTGGAGTTTCGCTGTTGTTGCTGTCGACTTTTGTTGCTGTAGCAAGAATATCAGTGTTCACCAACTCTTAGCGTACAGCAGACTTGGATATAAGGAGATTTATCATGTTTTCGTCCTGAAAAAGGATGACTCAAATAAAGAAGACGTACTGGAGACTTGGATATGACGAGATTTATCATGTCTATCATTCTCCACGTCAGTCGTTAGTGTCCTTGTGATCCAATAGGAAGATTGTAACAATCTTGATCTTTTTTGTAGTCATTCATAATGTGTTAATCAGTTTTTGAGTGACACAAACTTCCAGCATCTACATTAAGGGGAGACAAATCTCAAAAAGGATGTTGGAAATAAAGAATGCCTACTGCAGACTTGGATATGAGGACATTTATCATGTTGTTTATCGTCAGTGTCAGTCCATATAGCAGCTACTTATGATTCAATAGGAAGATTGTAAATACGTTCATCAAGATTGTACTTTGAAGAATTGTAATATTAGATAGCATAATATGGTAACTGCTTCGTCTGGGTTTCCAGTTCGTCTGACATATCGTTTCGTGTTATTTAAGACGATAGAAGTAAAGACTTCAATCAAACAAGTTGTACCTTGTGTATTTCCCTTTTAAAAAAAAACTTACGAAAACGCTTAATTAAAACAAACTTGTTCTTTTCACAAGACCTACTGAAAATAAAAGTTATAAAATGTTTTTACTGTCGTCCACTTTTGCATCCGTCTGCTTTTGCTTCCCTCTGCTTTTGCTTCCGTCTACTTTTCAACTCCGTCTGTTTTTCTTCTTTCGTCGGTTTTTCAACTTCCGTCTGCTTTTGCTTTCCTCTACTATTCAACTTCCGTCTGTTTTTCTTCTTTCCTCTGCTTTTCAACTTCCGTCTATTTTTATTAGAGAGATAAAGCTTGAGAGATGTTGACACACTCATTTTTTGAGTTTGCTACTGATGAAGATAGCTCTACATAATTATTGAATATTTTTCTCTCAAGTATGTGAAGTCAATCACGCGTTATTACAGTGCTTATTATACGATATATGAATGCACAAGAAGGGGGGTTGAATTGTCTTAGTTTTCTTTACCCTTACCAATATGGTTCATCACTTTCTAATGTTATTGTTATTTGCAATATCGCTTTCTAATTATTTTTTTCATGATTTATATTCCTGTTTTTTTATATAATCATAATTACGGTTCATCGTATATTTTTTTTTATTAATATAAGCCAAGAATTTTTTAATACCTAATAGGAAAAATACTATTTACATAAATAAACGAAATAATACGTCGACTTCGACTCTTATTTATAACCTTCGTCTTCAACTAGTTCTTAAATTTTGCTTCTTGAATCTTGAAAGAAGCAGTTATTCAGTTCAGTTCTGTAACTAACTCAAATTGGTTCTTAATTCCGAGGTGGTTTGCTTTCGTCTGCTTTCCATCATCTACTTTTGCATCCGTTTGCTTTTAGATAACTTCCGTCTGCTTTTGTTTCCGTCTGCTTTTCAACTCCCTCTCCTGTTCAACTCCGTCTACGTTTGAAGTTTTCTACTTCAACGATCCAAAACTGTAGCATATCTGTACACAACCTACAGAAGTACCTTATAGACAAGGACACTTCAGAGTCTTACCCAAAAAATGATTCACACATTATGAATGACTACAAGACATGTTTGTTGTTTTTTCACCAAGGTGTTGAAGAATTTCCATTAGATTATCTGTCCAGTATAACAACATTCTTCATTCAGTCCTGCCTATTTTCTTAGAACCTACTTCTTTTTTGTCCAGAATCTTCAAACTCCTGTATCATCGTCTCGTTTTGCTTGCCTCTGCTTTTGCTTCCGTCAGCTTTTTCTTCCGTCTGCTTTTGCTTCCGTCTGCTTTTCAACTGCCATCTCCTTTTCTTCTTTCTTCTGCTTTTCACCTTCTGTTTGCTTTCCTGACTTCGTCTTATTTTTGCTTCTCTGCTTCGTCTCATTCTTTCCACCATTTTTCCACATATCAGTCAACAAATGACCCTTGTTTGTCATTTTTTCGCTAAGGTGTTGAAGATTTTCCATTAGATTATCTATCCAGTATAACAACTGCTTTTGCTTTCGTCTACTTTTAAACTTCCGTCCGTTTTTCTTCCTTCGTCTGCTTTTCAACCTCTTACTACTTCAACTCATTTTTGCTTCTTTGAGCTTGCTCTTGTTCTTCTTTATTTAAAGCAGTTCAGTTGATGTCATTTCCAACTCCGATTAAATTTCACTTACCAATTCCCTATGTCTTCTTCGAGTATACGAATTGACTAATCCTTCTTCGAAAACATGTAACCCCCAAAATCTAGAAAGCAGATATCGAGACGTCTTTTCGTTATATCGAATAATCTTCTAACTGCTATAATAATGTCAAATACTACCAATAACGTATTGCAGAAGTAAAGATGTTATATCGAATAATCTTATAACTGTTATAATAATGTCAAATACTACCAATAACGTATTGCAGAAGTAAACAAACATAAGATCAAAACATAGATTGACGTTTCAATTGATAGCTAAGCTATATTTTTGCCTGTATCTAGGAAAATCATTTCGAGTACTGCCCCTTATTTAATACCACGCAACTCTTCAAGTCTCACCTTCCATATGGTCCCCTAACAACTCTATATGTAAACTTTATATCCTTTCTCCTCTAACTTCAGTCAAACAATTCCTACCCTCTTCTTTTGCCTTCTTCTTGTTTAACCTAAATACATCCCATTCTCCATTCCAAAAAGATAGCAATAGTCAAGGTTACTTCTTCTATTTCAATAAACAAAGAACGACTGCTCGTGTCAAGAATCGATTCTTTTCTCGATTACTTTTTTCATCCTAATTTTTTCAATTTATAATGTCAACAAAACCCTTTCTTTATCTTTACGCAACATTTTTTATAGGTTCCCTCCTTATTCTGTGCTACATTTTGGCTCGCCAACCTTCATCTTTTTTTTCCTTCTCAATAAAGTTGTGAAATAATTATCACATTTATACACCAATTTCGTTATTTTAATGTCAGATATGAATTCCAGCTATTTCGAGCGCAAAAGATATTTGAAAAATGCCATAAAGGAGACATATGATCGTCAAAATCAGCTAGATGAGTTACTTATCCAATACCATGCGCGGAATAAAAAGGCACATAGTAGTTCAGATGGACTTCGCTACGTCGAGATGTATGAAACTAGTCGAATAATAAAAATGGCCAACGATCTCAAAGAAGTAAACTTCGAGACTAGGAAATTTTATGAAGCACACATTAAAAAACTTATAGATTAAGGTATCTTTATACTGCAGATGTCGTTAGTACACATGTAAACTATTTTTATCTTATCTGAAAGAAAGTCATTTCATCTTAGTTCTTCTTCATGTTAAATTTTGCCCTGTGTATAAATTCACTGGGCACTTTCACTGCGCATTTGCGCAGTGTTAACCTGCTAGTCCAAAAGATAACATAAGAGTGTGTAGGCTTGTGAAAGAGAAATAGAAGTGACCACTTTTGTACATGGTCCTGACATAGTAGTGAGTAGGTGCCATATTTAAGGGTCCTTCTCCAAATCTTTTAAAATTGCTCTAATTTAATCTAATTTTGCTCTTTTTCCTTGTATAGGCAAAAATAAGACCTAAAATGAAAATATTTTTCAAATTAAATTTTAAATATTTCACAAATCATCCATAATATAAGCAATATACAATTAAAAAATAGTGTTAAAAGTAACGTATGTCTAACATACATCACATAACCAAGACAATGCTAGATTCATATGTCAAGAGATAATTAGTTTAAGGATTTAACACTCTCAAGTCAGGGGAACAATCATTAACTTGCATTTGGAAACTATTATTAAAAATTGTAATACAATGCTATTGATTTAATATATCAAATTATGAAAAGTTCTTTTGGTTAGCTTAAGATATAGGAAAACTTTAGAAAACAATAGTATGAGAAAAGGTCTTAGTATAGTTTAATTACTTTTTAAATTTTGATAAGAAAGAATAGAAAAGTTGGTTTAAAAAGATAAGTTAAAATAAGTAAAAGAGGGAATATAGTTAATAAAATAGCTTTTTTGAAAAATAAATATAATATAAATGGATAATACATTAATGTTTCTTTCTTTCTAGATAGCATACATAGACTAACAAAAGGCGTTATAACAATTTGTCTATCCCCCATGTTTATCTTCCTAACTTTACTTAACTAATATAGGTTATATATTGTGAAGTTGTTGTTAAATTCATTTAGAGTTTGGATAACATTCCATACACCAGGAGAGAATACACAATCAAAGAAGAGATGATTTAATGATTTTAGATGAGTTTTACAAAGCTAACTAACTTGAGAAATATTAAGGAAGCTCGGTCTATCCATAGTAGCAAGCCTCTTTTATGTAAAATATTTTTACTCTAGATGATACCGTACCTGGTTAAAGTCTAATACTAGGGTCTAAGTATTTCCTTATAAGACTTGTCGGTGTATTTGGACTATAACTACAAATTTGCTTAACCAATCATTGTTATTAATGATTGAAGCAATATGAGATTTCTCAAGGAAGAGATGAATAAAGCAAGGCATCAAGTTAGTTATATGTAGAAGGCCAAGGTTACTCCAATTTTCATACCAAAAAGAAGCATATCTTCCATTACCTACGTTATATTTGATGTCTTTATATATAAATTCTCTTAATTTTAAGTAGTTAAGTTGTATACTAAGAAGTAAAGGCTTTGATTTTCATCTCTTAGAAAATTCTACTATTTAAGAAATATAAATGGATCCATTTAAGTCATAGAAACTCTTTGCTAATTAGAATCCTTTAGATTCTTTTTTCCATAAGGTTTTATTGATAATTTTTATAGATTGTATACCTAGATCTCCCTTTGTCTTTGGCAAGCAAGCCTCATCCTACTTAACCTTGAATCTAAATAGTTTGTGAGATTCCCTTGACCAAAAGAATATTCTAAAAAAGCTTCTTTTGGAGAGAAATATAAACAAGCCAAAGAAAGAATATGAAGTGAGTTAATCAAGCCATTAGAGAGAAATATACAAGAAGATCAACGAATATGAAGTGAGTTAATAACTAAATTGATTAGTTGCAACTTTCCAGTAAAGGAAAGAGCCTTGTTACACTAGTTATAGATTCTCTTCTAAATATTATCATGCAAGGGAATGCATTCCTTATAGTTAAGTTTCTTAATGGAAATAGGCAGCCCAAGATAGGTAAAGAGAGGGCCCTTAGTCTGGAGCCTTGAGATTGTAGATAACCAATTAGTAAGGTGGCGAGCAATAGCTAGCACAATTATTTAACTTTTGTTTTTGTTGATGGACATGCTTAAAATTGCTTAAAGGCATGAAGCGATGGCATCAGGCTACAAAAGAACAAATAATAGATTCTATGGAATTTGAAGTTAATATGACGTATGATGTTATGAGCCATCAATGTTAAAAAGAGATTTCATGTTCAAAACAAATAAATAGGGACATAAAAGATCTCCTTGTCTTAAGCCTTTTCCACCCTATATAAGATTAGTTAGATCTTCATTGATCAAAATGCAATAGAAAATAATATAGATGTACTAATCGATCCATTCAATAAAATATTTAAGAAATTTGAAAGTTTTTAACATGTGTAAAATAAATTTCTGTCTTATAAAATTAAAATCCTTACGAAAGTCCACCTTGATAACACATTTCTTAGAGAATTTTTTTTCCTCCTATAGTTCTTGAACATTTCTTAATCTAATAAGATGTTATCTCCAATTAATCTTCCTTACATAAAAGCACCTTGTGACTCATTGATTAGAGGTTTGAGAGCAATCCTTAATTTGGAAACAAGCAACTTAGTAATGATCTTGAGTAAGATGTTATAGTTGCCTATAACCTTGAAGGGAATAAGGATTAGACACTATAAGAAAAATAGAGTTTAGCGACGGAAATTACCGATGGAATTTGAACTCATTCCGTCGGTAACCTAATTTAGCAACGGGTATTACCTACGAAATTATCAACGGTATAATTACCAAAGAAGGAAAATTTTCTATCAGAAAATTACTTACGAAATTAACTATTTCGTCGGTAATTAGCGACGGAAAAAATTCCGTCGTTAATTCCAATATATTTTACTAACGGAAAAAAAATTTTGTCGGTAAATTTGCTGAAAATGATGTTTTAAAATTTACCTACAAAGTGTTTAGTTTCTGTAGAAGTCACCATGAAGATAACTTCATTATTTGAAGTAAAAGAATTGAAATAATGAAATTCATACTAAAAAAACCGAAAATAAAGAACTGAAATTATATTTTTTAAAAACATTCATTTCATCAAACATCTTACATGTATCAGAAATTTATCCCAATATTACAACTAAAATCACGTCTTGTTCCTTCTATCACTAATATTTATACTTTAAAGTTGTTTTCCATTCACAAAATACACAAATAAATGAAAGTAATAAATACCCAAATTAATTTTCATCTAATATACAAAAAATACAATAGTAGTTGCAAAAATACCTCCACCGAAGGGCACGATGACAATGACTGGAGAAGATAATGTCGATGAGCAGAAAAGGAGTCCACAACAGAGAAATATGTTTCAAGAAAACCGAAGAGGAGACATAGGAAGAAGGAAGAAGAAAGGAAGAAAAAGACACAAGTGAGAGAAAAATGTCGGGTGAGTCTAAATTTAAAAAGAATTTACCGACGGAATTATCGACGAAAATTTTCGTAGGTAAATTCAAAAAATTTTTATTCTGTCAATAATTTCCGCCTTTTTACCGACGGAACTAAAATCTCCGTCGCTAAATCTATTCCGTAGATAAACTCAAAATTTTTTATTCCGCCAAAAATTCCCTCCATATTTAACGACGATATTTTTCCGTCGCTAACTTTCGTCGTTAATTTTGCCACGACAAATTCCCTCCAAATTTAGCGCTGAGTGTTAGTACCGTCGCTAAATTACTCAATTTTGGCGATAGAAATATGCTTTTCGTCGCTAATTTTCAACGATAATTTTTCCGTCGCTAAATTTCGTCGCCAACTTGTGGTGATTACCGACAACCATATTTTCCATCGATAAATTTCGTCGCTAATTTTGCCGCGACGAATTTCCTCCAAATTTAGCGACGAGCAGTAGTGTCGTCGCTAAAATCACTCAATATTAGCGACGGAAATATGTTTTCCGTCGCTAATCCACATTTTTCTTGTAGTGAGAGATTTTGGATATGAAATCTGCTTATAAAAGTTTTACTGATTTTCCTAAGTATTTTTTGTTAACAAAAAGATTTTGGAAGTGCTTCTGTCACCACTCTTCTAATCAAAGGTCAAAACTTTTGGAAAAAAAAAACCTTAAAGCAAGTAGACATGTAGAACTGCTTGAGTTAATATCGAACATTCCCCTCTTCACTTCTTTATCAACAAAAAGTTCACAAAAATTTTCAGATTCCTCGTCAATAAAATGTTTGTAATAAAGATAGGAAGATATGCACAAAAGATTCACAATCTGCTTAAGTACCAAGAGCGTTTCTAAAGTAATCATCTAGATACTAGCCTTTAGAGTAGTTGACCAAGAAATGCCGCACTTAATAATTACGTTTAGCTCTCGATCTTGCAAACGGATTTAGCACCTAGGGAAGGAATTTCAACTGACAAAAAGTTACATGTTCAAGGCATGCTTATAATTTTTTACTCAAGAAGGTTTGTCATGGCATAGGTCACCACGACAAAATTGCATGGGCATAAATTTTAAACAAAATCATGCATATAGTGAGCGATCTCTTGCTAAATTTCATAAGCGTCATTGACTCTTTTATGCCCTCCACATTGTTTTCTTTCTAAAGGCACTAACTGTGTGAGCACGCACTCTATAAGAAAGAGTCTCTTATTATTGTTAGCTGTCTTGCAAATCCATCTCTCTTTCCTTAGTCATTTAGATCAACCATTCATTTGTTTGGCTATGATGTCCCAATTGGATCCAATTGGAGGCAGAAAAAGGAGAAGAGAAGAAAGGATCTATCGGTTCAAGACATTTTGTGAACGTGGTAACCCAGCCGAATTTGATGACTCGTTTAGACATAATGTAAGAGCACTTCTTGAATTCGGGCATTTCGAGGGCACTTTATACAATGGCTTGATGAGCTGGTCATTTCAGCTTGAAGTGAACCGCCACCCTCCATTCCATATAGTATTGTATGTCGTGGAAGAGCCCATTGAAGCTTCTATTGAACATCACTGCATGAACTGCCAATATGTTGGTGAGTCCTTTACTCCAAAATTTCGCAATTTCTCTTGAGCATCATCATGATCTCTAAATTATATTATTAGTTCTCATCGGGGTGTGAGTACTTACTTTTGGAGTCACCAGTACCACATAGCACATATTGTGTGTCTGGACAGCATGCACATATGGCAACATCTAATTATTATTAATGTAATTTATTTACGACTCATCAGGCTGGGGTCACCATTTGATTTGTAATAAGAAGTATCACTTTTTACTGCGCTCCAATATTGACACATTGAAAGCACTGGTGAGCAGTGAAGCCAAATTCGATAATCACATTGCAATTTCACCCATGGGTAAGTTGAATTTAGTTGAACCCCAAAGCCATATTTTGCACGGTGTCTTTCACTCTAATGGGTTCGGGCATTTGGTATATATCAACGGGTTGGAAGCCGGTTCCCCGTTGGCAGGATGGCAGATCATGGAATTTTGGGATCGGTTGTGCACTGGATTGCGAGCAAGGTTAGACTCGACTAGTAAATGGAACTCTCATCTTTGTCATAAATCAGCTATCTTACTTTTCCAAATCACTTACCAACACACAAATGATAATCCAACTGAAACGCCAATGTTATTGAAGTCCGTCAAACGATATGATTTTAATTAATTGAATAAAAAGAACATATATATTTTTTAATCTCTATTGTAGGAATGTTTCTTTGCATGATATATCACAGAAGAGAGGATTGGATATGAGGTTATTGTATGGTGTAGCGTACGGCGAGCCATGGTTTGGTCGATGGGGTTACAAATTCGGGCGAGGAAGCTATGGGGTCACTCAGCATATGTACCAAAAAGCCATAGAAACTATACAATGCATGCCCTTGTGTATAGTTGCCCATTGCATCGGTAATTTTAACCATGATGTTCCAGTCATTTTCTCAAGATACCAAACATTGTCTGAGAATCGTTTGGTGTCACTTGGCGACCTTCTTCATTTTATCTTGGAGCTTAAAGCTCGACTTCCTGAAGATAACTGTAGCCCGGCCATCTTCTTGGAACCTACCTGTCGATGGTCTCCAAAACGCATCCAGATGGCTACAAGAGTGATAGTTGAAGCCTTGAAGAGGGCCGAGTACAGATGGGTTTCAAGGCAAGAAGTAAGAGATGCTGCTCGGGTCTATATTGGTGACACTGGGTTGCTAGATTTTGTTCTCAAGTCACTTGGAAATCATGTGGTTGGCAATTATTTGGTTCGGCGAAGCTTGAATCCAGTCACTAAGGTTTTAGAGTATTGTTTGGAAGATGTATCAAACGGAATTCCTGACCATGGCGGCGTGGTCATTGGCAATACGAATTTGAAGTCCTGTTACAGGATTAGCAAGTCCCAATTAACTAGGGATCTATTTTGTTTGTATACAAATATTCTTAAGGAACAAAAGTCAACATCCAACATTGGGATGCTCCGCGCAATAACAGCAGCTGCCCGAACAATTCTCGACACCAAATATTTCGTTAAAGAATATATTGAAGAAGTGCCTTCCAAGATTGAACTTGGTCTAGAAGGAAAGTTGAAATTCTATTGCACGATCGTCTTAAGGAACAATGAAGATGGTCATGAGGTTATGGTCGAGGGGATGCTGCCATTTGAGTGTATCACATTAAAAAATGATGACACCATTAACAAGCTTAAACAAGAAGTTGAAAGCAACTTCAGGGAACTGTATTGGGGATTGAGAAACATCAGAGTAGGGTACATAATGAACTTCAACGCCAAGGACACAGATTTGGTCTTTCGTCTAGTTGAAGTAGGCCGAAAATTTTTGTTTCAAGCTTCAAAAAGTGAAGGATCAGTAATGAGCGATGAGTTAATATACGAAGGTAGCGTTGATGACAAGGTTGTTAACTGTGCTTGTGGAACCGTAAAGGATGACGGTGAACGAATGGTATCATGTGATATTTGCGAGGTTTGGCAACACACAAGATGCGTTAGGATTCCAAATAATCAAGAAGTTCCTCGTATATTTCTTTGCAACCGTTGTGAGCACGAAATTGTAATCTTACCTGCTATAGCCTAGTAGTCTGCTCTACTTGAAATGTAATTAATATCGTCAAAATTATTGGTGCAGTCGATGGACACAGTTAACTCATGTAATGGACAAACTTACTAGTGTATCAAGTCTTAACATATAATGGACAAACTTACTAGTGTATCAAGTCTTAACATATAATGGACAAAGTTAGTGTCATTTATTCTCTTATGTGCAAGGTTAGTAAGTGATTTGAATTTTTACATCGTTACTTTTTCGCTTCTTAGCAGTAGAGTGACTTCAGTATTATTTAATCATTTCAAATCTACAGGTAATGTGTATTCATTTTTCTTTTCATATCCTATTGCAAATTCCTCTCTCTCTCTCTTTCTTCCAATATTCACTTTGTTTTCACATTTGCCCCTATAGATTAAAATCCCATACAACTACTACCAACATTAATTCCATTATTTTCTTTGTGCACAATCGATAGATTTGTCACAATCAAATTTACAGTTCATTCTATTCCTTTTTTCTCCTTAACAATATGTTATTTGGAATCTTATTCCTACTATTAAGAAAGGTCCATCCCATTACATAAAATGAACCCTTGACGATACTTTACCATTAATTGACCTATCTCATTATGTGATTATAAACTAAAATTTGAGAAAATAAGATAATTTGTCTTTTATATAGATGACCTATAACTTGATTTGAAAACTTAAGTTGTTTTAGCAAATTCTATTAAATAAAAAAGGGAAACAATATATTTTCTTTAGTGATTTCTTTTGAGAAAATGGTAATGTATTAAGCCATTGAAGGCAATCAAGGTACAAACTGAGCTAAATAGAGCTATTCAACTGTTTACGAGATAAAAAATCCTTAGTAAATGTCCAAGCTTAACCTTCCTAGAAGTTGGAAGAAGTACAAACTACACATTCCATGATGTATTACAATAATCCACATTGAGAAATTTGGATTTATACAATATGTAGGAGGATCTTGTTGTTTAATAATTGTTTCTTTGTTAGGCTTCTATCTTGAAGAATGTGAGCATTTCTCCCATCTTATATAGCTTTGACAAGAAATGATAAAACTAAACAGTAGCATTGAGCTACAAAGAGCCATTAAAGTGTTTTCAGGATGAGAACATCCTTAGTAAATGCCCAAGTTCAACCATCCTAAAAGTTGGGAGAATTACAAACTACACATTATATGATCTGTTACAATAATCTACATTGAGAAATTTGGATTTATACAAACTGATATAACATTGATATGTAGGAGGATCTTATTGGTGAATTGATCCTTGGTTAGGCTTCTATCCTAAAAAATATGAACATTCCTCTCATCTCATATGGCTTTCATAAGAAATGATGAAACCAAACAATAACACCACTTGACAGTGATATCAAGATGTTTAATAGTGATACACCAGGCTTTAATAGTGACACACCGGGCTTTAATAGAATTCCAATCATTTTGAGCATTGTAAATGTAGCCTTTTTTGTAATAGTGATTTCCAAATGGTTGTGACAAAATTGCATTGGAAAAGAGATGGTTATTGTTTACATCAACTCTTTTACAAAGAATACACATGTTAAGCTACTTTCCCAGCTTGTCAACTGTTGGCAATTTTATCCTTCATAGCTTACCATAATATGAAATAAGTTCAAGGATATAGGTGCTTAAACCAAACAATTTGGGTCCAAGGAATCCTACTAAGATGATTTTCAAGAACCATTTTATAGGATTGATTAGTAAACATTCCATTCCTGATATGCTTCAAAATGATGATATCATCTTTATTGTTGAAACATGCTTTATTAATTTCTAAACAAAATGAATTTGGGATAGAACTTTGTTTGAAATTGCACTTATTAGACAAAGCTTCAGCAACTGTCATATCCTTCCTGATAAAAGGTTTGAGAGTCTCATTTTCTTATAAGTTGTGTAAAGGTCCAATAGGAAACCAATTATCAAAGCAAAAACTAGTCTTCCCACTTCCAATAAAAAAAACAAATTCATTTCTAAACAAGTCTCTTATTCTTAGAATTGCTCTAAAGGTTGAAGTTGAAGATGGTTTAACCTTTAAACCAACTTCTATTCAACAAGAATAAAGTTCAACAAAATAATTCAAGAATAATATCTAATATGGATTTAGAACCATAATGATGATAAACATCACAACAATGCAAATAAACATTCAAGATAATGAAATAAATAAAGGGAAAATAAAGAAAAACTAGTTAGAGTCTTGATGTGGAAATCTAGAATTCTCTAAAGCTCTTTTGATGTCTCCTCTTGATCTTCTTTTGATCTAGTGACTACTCCTTTTTTCATGTTTTTCTTGTTCTTGTATAAAGCATGAGGCTTTTACTCCCAGAATTAATTCAATTCCAAAAATAGTCCAAAAATGTTAGTAGAAAACTCTCGTCGGTTAATCGTGACCTAAAGAGTTTCCCAACCTCTGTCACAACAGGAGCTCTATATATAAAGATTATTCTTGGATTGCCAAACACTTAGAACACATACAAACACTAACAATAACATAATTTTAAGCCTATACAATTGATAATTATCTAAGAAACACTTAAACACCTAGAAAAACATATGATAATACACCTATCATGATCCCCACTCTTAAAGCTTTGCTTAACATCTAGCAAAACTAAAAAAACAAAAAAAAAACAAAATACATAAACACATAAACACACAATCATGCAATAATACAATAATGGTATAATGGCATCAAACCTCATGGAATGAACTTAACCTCAAACATCAATCACTTTAAAAGTATCAACATACTAACTTATTCCTTTCATGTTTAAATTCTTTGATTTGAATATTCATATCAACCATTATTTTAACACCCTCTTCATTCACCTATAACATTTGTAAGAATAGATTTATTATTATTGATCAATTAAATAGGAAAACTATCACTAAGTAACCTTTTATGAAAATTCTTACTACTTTTAAAATATTGGTAGGTTTCATTTATTGCGAGCACCATTTTTTTATAGATTTTCTTGAATACTAACCTAGCCTTTTGGCTTGGAGAAAAATTCCTTGCTTTGAATGTCTTCCAGTTACTCAACTAGGTTATCCTTTTTATTTAGCTTAGTTGGAATATCATTCTAACTTTTTGACGTGAAGACAAACAGTTTTTCATAAATTCCCCCAAGTACTCTACTATATCATGACTCTCAACTAGCTACCAACTCTATTCTTTGAAGTAAATCACACGTTAATGTTGAACTCATGAAGAACACGGGAAGGAGAGGTTGAATTGTGTAATCTTTTCGTGAATACACAAAACCTTTAATAATCTCTTGAAAAAGAAACTTTTTCAAGTATTAAGTGAATATCAAATAGGTACTTAATTAAATCGCAAATAACTCTTATGAACTTGTAAATGAACAAGAGTATTTAAGAGTAAAGAGTTAGAAGATAGACGATGCGATTTTTATACTGGTTTACCTCAAACTTTGGGCTACGTCCAGTCCTCAAAATTCTTTTGAGTTTTCACTATACTTCGTCACAATTACAAGTATTCTTTCCTCCCTTCTAGAGCCTCTTCAGGTCTTTTACACTAAGTATTTTTTTAGCTATCTTAGCCTCTCCAGGTTTTTAGCCTTTTCTTTCTCTCACTAGAAAGATATTGTAAACTTTTGTTACAGTAATGTTGGCTATCGTATATTGCACAGAATTTTTTGTACATAAATGTTTGTAAGCAAAAAGGTTGTTCAGTCTTCGACTGCGACTAGTATTTATAGCCTAAGTCTCTAACCGCTTCTTGAATCTTAATAACTGCTTCTTTCTTTTTGCTTCGTGCTTCTTACTTCTTGTAGAAACCATTATTTTGTTGAGTTCTGCAACTAACTCAACTTACTTCTTCTTAGTTTTAGAACATCTTTTGATTTTTAAAACTTCTTCTGAGTTTTCAAACTTCTTCTGTATTTTGAAACTCCTTCTGCGTTTCGCAACTTCTTTTGTGTTTTGAAACTCCTTATGTGTTTCGCAACTTCTTCTACGTTTTGAAACTCCTTCTGTATTTCGCAACTTCTTCTGTGTTTTCTCACTGCACGCTTAACACTCTTATCAAAACAGTTCATTTATTTCAAACATTATTATTATTTGATTATCAACAAAATTATTAAACGTGAAGTCATTTTGACTTAACAATCTCCCCCTTTTTGATGATAACAAATAATCATAATTTTGAAGGATATAATGAATAAACAAGTATTATTCATATAAGGAATAAGAAGACAACACAGGATATACACATGCATATACAAACTACACATATGAAAACAAAAACAAAGTTATAATTCTATCATCTTTTTATCTTACTGGCCTCCCCCATTTGCTATCTTTCATCTGTTTCTATTCTTCTCCTCTTCATTTCTTTCTCCCCCTATTTGTTATTAATAAAAAAGATTTAACGTAGATGCTTCATAATTTCATAGAACATTCACTGCATGTCAGTTCGGATCAACTTGAGGTCTTCTTCAATAGAAACTCTTAGACACGCCATCTCCTCATGTAGATCACCAACTGATTCACTCAAATCATCCACCTTAGTATGAAGTTCTTCAATCTCCTTAACTAAGGCTTTCTGACTCCACTGCTGTGTGTGACTAACTTCTTCCAAAACAAAAGTAGAAATTTGTTGTGATTTTCTTGTTGGAGAGACGGTTGTAGCAACTAGTGTTTCTGATGGTAAAACATCTAACTCAATGATTGTAACAACAGGAGGTTTGAAAGATAATTTTCCTTCAGGGAGATCCAGGTCATCAAGTCTAGGTAGTTTTAAGATTGGTTTTCCAAGAAGAGGTAGGACATTTTTAATTGAATTTATGAAACTCAAAGGTCTAAAGTGCATGATGAGATGCACAAAGGTTTCTAAGTTAGAACTGATACCTTCAACCATGATCGTTTTGAACTGTCCTTTTGTCACTCTTCTAACTACTTAAAAGGATGCGTCTATGGAGAAACGTCCACAATAACTTCCTGATGCTTTTGAAATATGATGAGAAACATAGATTCCTCTTGATTGATCTCCATTACATGCCTCATCTATGTTTCTTACAACTGCTTGTATTTGCTCCTCTGTGAGATCACCTGTACTAGCTTTAGGGTGCATCTTCTGTTTCCCTTTATCTACATTGCGTACAATGTGTGCAGCTCTTGGTTGGATGTCTAGTACAATCTTGATCAATGTTTTATTTGTTACTGGATAAATAATATATCACTCCTTAGACATCTTTATAGGATATGTCACTGACTTTTCATCCTTTAGAATACCATATAGTCTCATTTCTCTATGATTTAAAAGATGCAGTGAACGATTATTGATCAGAATTGGTTCAATTTGTAAGTTGACCAACCTTCTCACATATTCTTTTATAATAATCGATCTTCTGCTTCTCACAGGCATCACTTCTTCAATCACCTTCATTTTCAAATCCTCTTTTCGGATAGGTTCAGAAGGATTATGCTGTGTTGTTCTGTGTTTAATTGACTTTTTCTTCTATTGAACATCAGGTGAAGAAGTCTTTTTGTGACTGGTCTTCTGCTCCTTACTTTCTTCTACCAGTCTAGAAGAGGGTTGTTGTTGGGGTTTCGTCTTCTCAAACGCCAACTTCCTCTTAATTTTAGTTTCTTTAGCCAATTCTACTGGTTGTTCTTACAAAATTGAAATTAAGAATCTGGTTGCCTGTGGTGCTTTCTCAAACCTTTCAGAGTCTTTAGTAGGAGTTAAAACTTTTCCACTGTTCTGCTCTTTTTGACGTAAGGTCAATAGTCTGGGTGACCTTTTTGATTTTTTGAAATTTTTAGGATAAAGTGTCTCCCCCTTTCTTTTCACAGACACTTATTTGGCAGATTGTTTCACTTGGCTTTTTTCTCTGTGAGAAACCATCTTAGCTTTCACTAATACCTCAGACAATTTACTCATCTTTTCTTCTACAGGTACTCTTTCTAAGGATTGAGGCTTCATTTTTCTTACGGGAGTAATCTTTTCAGACAAACCACATCTTACAATACGCTCCCCCTTAGTCCTTGCTTTCACCATAAAATTTGTATCCTCCTTTTCTTGAGATTTTAAACCCATTCTTGTGACAGTTGAAGCATTGATGATGCTTTTTATATTCATCTTCATTTTGTTTCCTCTGTCAAGAAGGATTCTAGAATCTCTGAAGATTCTTGTCAACAGCATGCCATAGGGTAAGGCATTTGAGTCTTTCTTCGTCTTCATGATATACTTTAAAATCAAGTGTGGAAGACTTACAGGTTGATGGTTGAGTAGATGAAACAAGCATTGTTCATCTATAGTCATCACCACATTCTTTGAACCTGCTCTTGATAGAACACAATGAAAGAGTAGTGCATGTAGAACCCTAGCTTTAGGAACAAGAGTTGACGCCTTCTTGTCCTTCGGTTCATTTCTCCCATAGAGTTGTCGACTGATTTTTTCTTTCTCTACACTGCTCTTAGTCATCCATCTTGTGGTATGAGCCACCTCTGCTCCAACACATGGACATTCACTAACCTTCTCGATTAGTTCCAGTGTCATAATAACTGACAGTCTATCCACTATTGAAATTAAGGTGTTGTCTACTACTTTCTCATTCTTCCAGAACTCATATACTTCGTTCAGGTATATTGTTTCACGAAGCTGAAAGAAATTTATCCATCCAGTAGCATCAATTTCTGGTTCGATATTCATCTGGTTCTTCTTTAGGGACTCAAAATCAATGTGCCTTCTATAAACCATTGATGACTCCATTTGAAATCTGTAGACAATAACAACTAAACAAACAAAAATATTTTTCTCAAAGTAAAGAGGTTAGTATGAGAGGATGAGAGTGTATACCAAAAAAAACTTGATATGAAGAACAGAGTAATGAAACGTTTTGTTGAGAGAACTTGAAAAAAGTTGATTTCAATGTATTTCAAGAATATTGTAGAGTAGGGGAAATACTAAACCTTTCAAAGGATTTCCCTCCATTTCTTAAAAAGTTACTACCTGTGACCTGCCGTTATGGTTTCCTTGAAAGCTCTCAACTTTTTACCTTCTTTACTAAGAAAATCATCTGGGTCATGACGTGTCAGACGCTTAGTCATTTAACACAACCATATTCAAGTTTCGTCTGATTTCTCTGAATCTTTTTTCATTTAAAGGCTTTGTGAAGATATTTTTCCCACTGATGATTCGTCTCAACAAACTGTAGACTTACGACTCCCTTCTGTACATAATCTCATAGGAAATGATGTCTAACTTCGATATGCTTCACCCTCAAGTGTTGTATTGGATTCTTTGATAAGTTGATAGCACTGGTGTTGTTATAGTAAATTGGGATCTATTCTTCTTCTATTGAATAATCTTCTAACTGATACTTGATCCATAATGTCTGTGAACAACAACTTCCAACTAACATATATTCAGCTTCTGCAGTAGATAGAGCAATTGAGCTTTGCCTCTTACTTGACCAAGAAACTAAGTTTTGGCCAAGAAAGTGATAGCCTCCACTTGTACTCTTCCTATCAATTATGTCTCTAGCGTAATCAACATCATAGTATCCAATTAACCTGAAATCTTTACCTTTCTCATACATTAAGCAAATATTAGTAGAACCTGAAAGATATCTCAAAATTCTTTTAACAGCAATATGGTGAGATTCTCTAGAATATGCTTGAAATCTAGCACACAAACAAACACTAAACAAAATATCAGGTTTGCTTGCTGTAAAATAAAACAAATAACCAGTAATACCTCTAAACAGGGTTTGATCAACCTTCTTACTTGCTTCATCCTTAGACAAAGGGTTTAAAGGATGCATAGGAGTAGACATGGGTTTCACTTTCTCCATTCCATATTTAACCAACAGTTCTTTAATATATTTCTGTTGATGAATAAAAATCTTTTCTTCGGTTTATTTAATTTGTAACCTAAGAAAGAATTTTAATTCATCCATCATGCTCATCTCAAATTCACTCTTCATCAAATTTTCAAAACTAGAACATAGCTTTTCAGACGTTACACCAAGATGATATCATCAACATATATTTGTACTATGATGAAATCATTCTTAATGCATTTTCTAAATAACGTTTATCTACATGTCCTCTACTAAAATTGTTCTCAATCAAAAACGAACTTAGACGAGGAGCTTGTTTCAAGCCATTCAAAGCTTTATGAAATCTATAGACATAATCTGGTTTTAATGTAATACCACACTGCCGCAAGACTCAAACCCAACATCGATGGTGATATCCGAGTCCGTGCCCCGCGAGGGTGACGTGCTACATCACTCAGTCCAAAAACTCAGTATAAAATTTTCTCCTCTCTTTTTTTCAGTGATCCAATAATAATTTACAATCAGTCAATGTGTAAAACAATAAAACCACAATGGGCTCATTATAAATACAAAGTATTATTGCATAATGATTACGGAATACAATTCGATAAGATACTAATGCAGACACGAACTGATCCCGACCTCTATCTTTCACTTGCATACAGTACTCCCGTGTCAAACGGGGTATTCTTCAAGACCTAAAAAAATAGATGCAAATTTTGGGTGAATTTTGCGAACTCAGTGAGGAACCATCATCGATGGTTCACCCAATTTATGCATTACGCGAATAGTGTACAGATTATCACAATTGCACATTCAGAATATCATATGGCAATTTATAGATTTTCACAAAAGCATAATCAGAAAGATTTCAAAGCAGTATCACATAGATGCAAGGCATGTTGTCTCTTTCCCAATCCAAAGTCAATTCAATGCATACTTACTTAAATACATGACATTTTTCATTTCATTTCAGTGATTCAATACTTTTCCCAATTCACAGTACAATCAAATAAATGCATAACATTTTTCTATTATTTCATTTCGATTACGTGTTGTGATCGAATATCAGATTGTCCCAATCCGGCAAGATTAATCAGTGGGCCTATGGCTCTGAACTGTCCCTTTTCGGGCTCATTAAGCGTTGAGCATAAAGCTCTAAACTGTCCCTTTCGGGCTCATTAAACGTTGAGCATAAAGCTCTGAACTGTCCCTTTCGGGCTCATTAATCGTTGAGCATATAACTCTCGGTGGCAGCTCCAGTCACGAATGTTATCAATTAACCAGGTATAGAATTCATTTATCACAATTCTACAATATCACATTGGAAGTCAAGTCCAATTTATCGAAACAAACAATTCATTCTCAATTATTCACAATAATTCACAGTCACGGACTATCACATTGAAAGCATAAAAGTTTCTCAATCACAGACAATTAACACTCGGACCTTTGGTCCGAGATCTTAAACGTAATCATTCACAAACAGTTACACACAAATAGCACTTCAATAACAAGTTCCCAATACTCCGAACACCTATGGTCCAAAATCAATCAAAATCAAACACACATAAGCCCTCCATTATCTCCACATGGCATAACCACATAATTTTTTTATCATATATAGATTGAGGAACCAACTAGGTTACTCACTGCATTCGAGCTAATACTGAAAGTCTCGGTGGCGTCGGTGGATCGACGCCCAAATGTGCCTCTATACCGTTCAAAGATGCAATGATTACCAAAATCCAAATCAGAATTATTTCAGAATGCACATGTTGTTAGAGTAGTGCCCTAAAGGCAGTCGCCTTTAGCGCATTTTGTACAAATTTGTGTACAGTCTTTATAAATAAATAAAGAAAGGCATATTTCATTAATTTGTTGTTCATTATTTATGAACTGATATAGATCTGTAATCAAATTAATGAAGTCCATGATATATGACATAGCATGAAGGAAATTATGATGTGATCACACTACCGAGATTCCTATCATGTGCAATTATGTCATTATCTAAATTATCCTAGTCATAGGATTCTTGAGACAGACATCGGTAATCCAAAAGACTAACACATCTCATGCTCCTTGATTTGATCAGCGGTGGATCTCGTAAAGCGTAAATATGAGATATTTAGGGTTGAGATGTGGATGCTTACTAGAGGTAGTAAGTACGTTGGATGACCTACCATGAGATCATCACATGGATGTCCTATTCTAATGTCGGTGATAATCTCATCATAGCAATGGTGCAAGTATCCTTAGACTTGAGGTACTCGAGGATATCTTGATCTTGATTACGTGCTTTGACTCCATTCCTTGTTGCCTTACAGAGGTCGCTCATAGGGTGGTGCTTGGAGTGCAGTTTGAGGTATTGAAGGTAATTGAGTAGCCAATAGAGGATTCACCACTTTTGTGATAGCGAAGATGATACCCATGGCCTCTTGTCGAGGTCATTACTTAGAAATCTCGGTCGGAGTATGTATGTCGTGAAGAGTGTCTTGATGACATATAAAGTAATGAGTCCCTGTGACTAGAACTGAAATCACTTGGACTAGATTTGACGTAGTCGATCTAGTGAGTTGACACATTGCCCATACTCATAACCAAGTGGGGTATAGGATGGTGAAAGGACTAATTGCACGATAATTGTCTATGGAAAGATTCGTGATATGGTCCATGATGAATATAGCTTGATCGTCAAACCAATTACTTTCGGTCAATTGGGGGTCATGATGTGTTGCTAGATACCGCTCATGACTTGCTTAGATTAAGTGTTAATCTAAGTAGCCAACATAACCGGGAACCTAATGGGTCACACGCATAAGAGCGTCTCGGAGAACTCATAAAATAGTTTTGGACAGAGTTCCAATATATGGAGAGCAACAGGATTAAATGGATTCCGATGAGATCGAGATATGTCCTGATGAGATCGCGACATCGATATTGCTGAAAAAGGTTTCCGGGGGTTTTTCCCATACGGGACCGGGTAGGCTTGTAGGGCTAAGACCCAGTGTGTTGGACCACTTCAGTAATATATATACATATATATATATGATTAATTAATTAAATAATTAATTAATATATATGTATATATGTTATGTACGTGGAAGATGGAGAAGGAGGCCTTATCATCATTTTAACTTTATATATATATATATATATAAGGCTATATGTGGATGGTCCACCTTCTTTAGCATTTAATGAGTCTTTTAAAAGTAAAAGACACGGCTTATGTATAAGATGATGAGAATGATCGTTGGAATAAAAGAGAGGTGAATTGAAAAAGGTTTTCAAGCTTTCTTTCATAAGAAACCAACGAGCTCTTCTTCTCAAGCTATTTCTCCATCTTTGATTCAAGCTCTCTATAGAACAAAGGTAAGATCTAGCAGTCTTTAATTTGTTCTAGCTATTCCCGGGTCAAAGGGTTTGTCCCGGTTAGGTTCTCCGATCTCTGCGTGGATACCGTTAGAGATGGTCTCCTTTGGTCGTTTGGTTTGAGTTTGTTATATATATACACATAGATCCTGGCTTTCGGGAAGGTCCCGGAATAAAAAATTTTGTTTTCCGCACCGTGGGCATGTGATGCTCACACCGGGATTTTCCTACACATGTAGCGCTTAAAATGTGTATAATGCATGTTCATGATTATCCCGGCCCTAAATCCAAATTTTCAATCACAAAAATCCGTCTAAAAAGTAGAATTCTATCGGCACTGACGGTACTCAATTCGGACCTCTATAGATCCAAAAATAAATAAAACAGTGATCAGAAAATAATAAACCGGACCCACGTCAATTTCCAGTCCAAAAGTTCTCAATTTCTCATAAAATGAAATTCAATATTTTACAAATCCGATGCCTCAAGAATCAGGTCAATCGGACGTCGGACGGAAAAGTTATACATCAAAGAAATCAGAAATCCAAAATTAAAACAAAAATCACATATATATACATTTCTCCTTTTTGGCTCGCGAGGGAAAGCTGTCGCCCTTGCGAGTTTGGTGACTTACTCGCTCAGCGAGGCGAATCATCATCTCATGAGGCGAGGTTCCAAATGCTTTCTCCCCTTTTCTTCTTTTTCCAAACTGAACTTCAATCATTCATAACTCTTCCCACACAATTCAGAAAATTAGAAACCATATGTCGTTGAAAAGATTAAGAAAAACTCTACAAGTTTCATGTAGAACACAAAAATCAATTTCACCCCTAAGGGTGACAAAAATCCAGTCAAAGCCACTGCCTACTCAAAACCTCTCAAAACAGTGCAGTACTTTACAAATTCAGTAACCTTTATTCTCTTCAGTCAAAAATTACACAATAAATATTCTCAGGAAGATCACAATGTGATATACAACTTTTATGAACAATATGAAATCAAATTCAATGGATAACTAGGTCAAATAATTCAGTGAATGCTGCTGCCCCTGAAAGTACTCAATCTGGACAATAATGTTCTATCAAGCATAACTCCCTGTAAACAAGTCAAAAAAATCACTACCTTATACCAATAGAAAGATAAAACCACATACGTCAAGTTTCATGAAGAGCTTAAGAGCCAATTCCATCTCTAACCAATTCAAAACTGCCAAACAAGTGACTGATCAGGGCAGCAGTTAAAAACCTAATGCAGGTTCCATTTTTGAAAACTCATAACTCCCAAATCTGATCTCCAAAAATCACATCCTATATACCATTTTCAAGATAATTTCTTCCTTTACAACTCTTTAGAAGATCACGCAACCTAAATCAATTTACAGAAATTGATAAAATTGCTTCCAATCAGAATACTCACAAATCTGACACTTAGGCTAGGTTTCACCACAATGTACAAAATCAGTCAATAGTTAACAACTCATAACTCCCTATACATAGGGAAAATGTTTCTCAAACTTTCCATACCTCTAATTAAAACATAACTTTACATTTCTTCTTTTATAACCATGGTCTAATTCGGTCATTAAGGACATTCAAATCTTCCATTAACAATCAGCTTTAACATGCAGTCACAGATTGGACCCTGTCTGACTTAAAACCTTATAACTCATTCATTTCACATCTAATTAAAGTGATTCAAAGTTTCATTTTTCATAAACTCATATGGCTATCACATATCCAAAGCCGGTTCGAAAATAATATAAATTGGATTTATTGTGATTTTTACACTCCTGACCTATTTCTATTCTCTTCTGTATCACTAAGGTTAGGAACAATCTTCACTTATTTGGACATAACTAGCAGAATCCTTATCAAATTAAAATTTCCTTTATACACATCTTAAATGAAACATTTTTTAACATTTCGTAAGAAGAGCTCATCATCCAATTCCAACTCTAAGGTCCTCAAACAATTAACTTTCAGGTCTTAGTTCAATCTCGCTGGTGTTCTGAACCCGATTCAATTAGGGGCCTGTTACTCTCATTTGGCTCACCCTAAAATCGTGGAACAATTCATGGAGATAGTAGACCTCTAGTTCTACAACTTATATGTTTTGAGTTTCTCTATATTCGAACGTTAAACGGCTCAAAAAAATTAGACAAGTGGAGCCACAAATCTATCTTTGCAATCTCAAACCATCCCAACTCAAGTTAATCATCATTTTTGTTCAACTTAGCCATGCAATTAACCTTAAGTAACATCACAAGTAACTATAAATCCATCATAAAAACATATGATTTACCTTAAGCAAGCTTCCCATCTTCTAGACTTCACAAGCTCACAATCCTCATCATCACTTTGCAAGGAAAGCTAGGTTAAACTCTTAGAAGCAAGATGAACAAATGGAGAAGAGTAGCACTTTCAGATGATAAGAAGTTTTTTTAACTTTCATGGTGAATTTTTAAGTCTTTCAAGAAGCAAGAGTCGTGGATGAATGGGGAAACATTAAATGAATGAAAGATGAGTCACCTAATAAGAGAAAAAGACAAAAACTAGAAAAGGACAAAACATGTAATAGGATTTCTTAAGAAACCCTAATGAAATTTGACCCAATCAATTCCAATGGCCCTCATTTCAATCCCAAAATAATATACCCAATATTGTTGTGCCATTGGATAGAAATTTTCACTACCGAAAATCAACCGGTTCGTCACTTGGCGATTTGTCCGGTCCGGGAATTTTCTCCGAAAAAATCCAGAAAAACTCCTAAAAATCCCTTAAAATATAAAACACACTCTGGATCAGTCAAAATAATTTTTCAAACACAGTAACCACGTTAATCACAATAAAATTGCCTTAGGTACAAAAATCGGGAATATTATGTATGCATGTACAGTAATTTCATGTGCACAAATGATACTGTGTCCCAATCCTATTATGCATGAACAGTCCTCAGTCATTCCAATCCATCTCATACCATGCCAAATTTACGATTTTACCCTTCCTGTTAGGGGGTGGGATGTTACAATTTCCCCCTCCTAATAAAAATTTCGTCCTCGAAATTCTCAGTTAACGGTTCACTATGACAGTTATCAAATGTCCCTACATGTCCCATACACTTTTCCACTCAATGATTCATTTTTCGAAAGGTCACAGTAACCACACTCAATCAGTTGTTCAATCACTTATTTGGCTAACTCATTATCACTCATCACAGTAGACGGACTCAACAAGGCTGTCAGTTGGTGATCTCACTATCTTAACTATCTCACTTGCCATTTTCAGAGTAGCCACTACCTTTCGTTCTGATGCTATGACTCAGTTCATTATTTCCGAACCTGTTCACTCATCACGTTTTATCAATTCAATATCTTTTTCTCACTATACCATCCAATACCTTTTTCTCACTACATAGACTTCTTCCAATAACTTCATTAATACCCTTTTTGCCAATTCTGCGTATACTTAGTCACGCTCTCGTCTGCGACGCTTCCTTTTCCTTTGGTACCGACACAGTGGCACTTGTCTCTATTTTCACTATAACCGGTGGTAGTCCATCTAACGCATTTATCCCTCCTATTACATTGACTCTTAGTCCAGATTCAGTGTTCTTTTGACATTTCACTGTTCTATATGCATTTAATTCTATTTCATATGTCCGATCCTGATCCACTTCAGCTAACCCATGCAGTTTTCCTAAGTCTTGTCCTTTGTTTTACTCATCACAAGCATCTCGACTCAATATTAGTCTTTGCCTCTTGTTAGGCTTTTTTTTTCCGTGTAATACAAGCGTGTACAATTCCATCTTGTGATCACCAATAGTTCTGTAATCATTCAGTCAAAACTATATCATGAGGTTATAATTATATAATCCTCTGCAGTCCAAACACTTAAGAACTTTTCCTATTGAACCTTCAAATCTCTACGCACGTGAATCTAATCACTTCATTCTATACCCATAGTTATTCAATTTCACTTGTCGCATATACTTACTAGAATGTCTAGCTTCGACTGTTCACTTTCTTGTTCTATCACTTCTTGTCCGGTACACATACTTCTTCTTTGAATCATTCAATATTGTTTTTCCGATTTCACTCGCATATTCAGACTCCTTATATGACTCACCACTTTAACTCCTGCACTCTTAACCTTTCTTACCTTTATCCAGTATCTCAATTTTCCAGAAACACTTCACAATTACCCATAATCTACTTGACATTCTTTGGAAATCCCAATATCTGTGATTGGTCTGTTCATTGCAACATTATCTGTTCACTATTTGAATTTAGTAGACAGAATTGTCTGTTCATTTTAGAATTGTCGATATAGTAGTCATTTATGCCCGTCTTTTTCCTCGAATTAACACAATGTATCCTTATAGGAATCTAAAGTCTCCAAGACTTTAAACAATTGTGATCATAACACCAATACCATTTATCAAAGTCAATTCAATTTATCTTATACCGTTTTAACATAACGTCTCAGTTCATCACACACTATCCACTCTCCAAGGGTATGCTTATCATCAGTATCAACTTTCTCAATTAGTCAAAAAATTCTTTTTACTTTTCACTGTTCAACACTTTCAAACACATTCCGTCTACAATCATAGTCACTACCATTTGCTTACCTCGCATAATTCTCTATTAGGTTCTTGTTGACTTTACCATACATCATTCTACTTTTTCATTGAGTCCACAATTAGTGTATTTGTAATCCCTTTATACATCACGTCATTGTCAGTTTCCCTTTAGGACTTCTATCTCTACTCATTTTCTCTTTTCCATTGATTTCCTGTCATTCACATTGACATATGCTAATACCTAGTCATCCGTACTTGGACCTCCATCAATTCCACTTCATGTCGTTAGATACTTTACATTTCCGTACACACAATGCAGATAACCTCAGTCGTATATTTCACTTGTTTTCGATTTGTTTCAGTCATGACCATTACTCTTACTACCGTCATTATACTGTTCACGAAAGTCTCATCAGCCAATTAGTGTCCCTAATTTCTTTTCAATCATTCTCAACTATACGCACTATCTCAATTTGAAAAAAATTTATGCCATAATTGGAAAGATCAAAACATTCCTTGCACTAAGGTGCTGTGAAACACGCAACACTTTCTCTGACCCTTATATTTTAATATACACATCACCAAAAATCATTTCATCTTATCCGGAAGCCAATTAGTAACCTATACAATTCAGACTTCCACAAAATCCTTCGTTTATGCTAATCCTCAAATAGAGGACGTATGCCATAATCATTATTCATCTCCTCCCATATGAACCTTACACTATAGAAACTATGAATAGCACTTATTGAATCACTCACCGATCATTTTCTCTTTTATTCCCATGTATATTTTCCACATATGTTTCATTAATCATGATCAACTTACTTACTATCCAATATATTTCGCTTACATTTCATTACACATATTTTTATTCCCATATCATTCATGTGTCATCTTGACCTTTTAAGGTCATAGCCACTTGGCTTATACAATTTCATCTCATTATTGCTACGTATCTCTTTATTTTCCTCAAACAATCTATGATAGTGTATCTCTGTCTATTTACCCATCCATTTACCATTTCTGTATCCAAATACATCTTTTCAACCAATCCAGAATTTCCCGATACACAATCAGTAAAACTTGTCTGTCTGTCTTTTTCTCTTACGATCTTATTATACTGATTTCCAAACTCTTAGCACAATATTCTCATAACCATTTCAGTCTCACGCTTATGCGTTCAAGATCATTCCCGTTTCACGAGTTCATTTCAGTTTATCTGTACACTTTTATTTCACCATGTCTACTTTTTCTTATCCTACTAGGCACTCTTTCAGTTCTTTCAGTTCTAGGTAGACCGTTACGGTACACTATTGCTTTTATTACAATCTCACTATCATCATCTCTCTATGATATCTACTGATGTCTAACACCAATACAGTGAATCAATATCTGCCTGATCGGACCATCTACGTTTTACTCAGTTCCAATGTTTCCCATTTCATCACATTTATAGTCAGAGCTCTAATTACTTCGTCATCCTGGACTTTTAATCTCACTTAGGCCTACTATATGCTTCTCATTTCTCCAGTGGACCTCTCCTAGTTCTAAACATATTCGTTTTCTGTCGCCGTAATGCTGCCATTTTAATCCGGGAATTCATTATGATATCACTTCTTTCCTTAATCAGTCTAGGCCAATATAGTCATACTAATATCATAGGCGAGGGTTTCTAACCACAGTACAATATCAATCTCCCTATACCTTTTCCTTTTTCCTTTCCTAACTGCTTATACACTTTCAGGGGTTCACACTTAATCATTTAACACATGTTTACACGTAGGATTTATCCTCGTGTGACTCCGACTAGGGATCAGTTGCCACGGTCTGCAACAACACGACTCAAATGCATGCAACTTGTCCTATGTTTCAAACTGTGCCCAGATACATTCGTATTGCTGGGCTCTGATACCACCTAAATGTAATACCCCACTACCGCAAGACTCGAACCCGACATCGATGGTGATATCCGAGTCCGTGCCCCGCGAGGGTGACGTGCTACATCACTCAGTCCAAAAACTCAGTATAAAATTTTATCCTCTCTTTTTTTCAGTGATCCAATAATAATTTACAATCAGTCAATGTGTAAAACAATAAAACCACAATGGGCTCATTATAAATACAAAGCATTATTGCACAATGATTACAGAATACAATTCGATAAGATACTAATGCAGACACGAACTGATCCCAACCTCTATCTTTCACTTGCATACAGTACTCCCGTGTCAAACGGGGTATTCTTCAAGACCTAAAAAAATAGATGCAAATTTTGGGTGAGTTTTGCGAACTCAATGAGGAACCATCATCGATGATTCACCCAATTCATGCATTAAGCGAATAACGTACAGATTATCACAATTGCACATTCAGAATATCATATGGCAATTTATAGATTTTCACAAAAGCATAATCAGAAAGATTTCAAAGCAGTATCACATAGATGCAAGGCATGTTGTCTCTTTCCCAATCCAAAGTCAATTCAATGCATACTTACTTAAATACATGACATTTTCCATTTCATTTCAGTGATTTAATACTTTTCCCAATTCACAGTACAATCAAATACATGCATAACATTTTTCTATTATTTCTCATTTCGATTCTGTGATGTGACTGAGCGCCTGTACTGTCCCAATCCGGGAGCATTAATCAGTGGGCCTATGGCTCTGAACTGCCCCTTTTCGGGCTCATTAAGCATTGAGCATAAAGCTATGAACTGTCCCTTTCGGGCTCATTAAACGTTGAGCATAAAGCTCTGAATTGTCCCTTTTGGGCTCATTAATCGTTGAGCATATAACTCTCGGTGGCAGCTCCAGTCACGACTGTTATCAATTAACCAGGTATAGAATTCATTTATCACAATTCTACAATATCACATTGGAAGTCAAGTCCAATTTATCGAAACAGACAATTCATTCTCAATTATTCACAATAATTCACAGTCACGGACTATCACATTGAAAGCATAAAAGTTTCTCAATCACAGACAATTAATACTCGGACCTTTGGTCCGAGATCTCAAACATAATCATTCACAAACAGTTACACACAAATAGCACTTCAATAACAAGTTCTCAATACTTCGAACACCTATGGTCCGAAATCAATCAAAATCAAACACACATAAGCCCTCCATTATCTCCACATGGCATAACCACATAATTTTTTTTATCACATATAGATTGAGAAACCAACTAGGTTACTCACCTGTACTTCCGAGCTAATACCTGGAAGTCTCAGTGACGTCGGTGGATCGACGCTCCAAATGTGCCTCTATACCAGTTCCAGTATGCAATGATTACAAAAATCCAAATCAGAATTATTTCAGAATGCACATGTAGCGCTTAAAATGTGTATAATGCATGTTCATGATTTTTCCGGTCCTAAATTCAAATTTTTAATCACAAAAATCCGTCTAAAAAGTAGAATTCTATCGGCACTGACTGTACTCAATTCGGACCTCTATAGATCTAAAAATAAATAAAACAGTGATCAGAAAATAATAAACCAGACCCACGTCAATTTCCCGTCCAAAAGTTCCCAATTTCTCATAAAATGAAATTCAATATTTTACAAATCCGATGCCTCAAGAATCAGGTCAATCGGACGTTGGACGGAAAAGTTATACATCAAAGAAATCATAAATCTAAAATTAAAACAAAAATCACATATATATACATTTCTCCTTTTTGGCTCGCGAGGGCAAGTTGTCTCCCTTGCAAGTTTGGCGACTTACCTCGCTTCGCGAGGGCGAGCCGTCGCCCTCGCGAGGGGCGAGGTTCCATATGCTTTCTCCCCTTTTCTTCTTTTTCCAAACCGAACTTCAATCATTCATAACTCTTCCCACACAATTCAGAAAATTACAAACCATATGTCGTTGGAAAGATTAAGAAAAACTCTACAAGTTTCATGTAGAACACAAAAATCAATTTCACCCCTAAGGGTGACAAAAATCCTGTCAAAGCCACTGCCTACTCAAAACCTCTCAAAACAGTGCAGTACTTTACAAATTCAGTAACCTTTATTCTCTTCAGTCAAATATTACACAATAAATATGCTCAGGAAGATCACAATGTGATCTACAACTTTCATGAACAATATGAAATCAAATTCAATGGATAACTAGGTCAAATAATTCAGTGAATGCTGCTACCCCTGAAAGTACTCAATCTGGACAGTAATGTTCTATCAAGCATAACTCCCTGTACACAAGTCAAAAAAATCACTACCTTATACCAATGGAAAGATAAGACCACATACTTCAAGTTTCATGAAGAGCTTAAGAGCCAATTCCATCTCTAACCAATTCAAAATTGCCAAACAAGTGACTGATCAGGGCAGCAGTTAAAAACCTAATGCAGGTTCCATTTTTGAAAACTCATAACTCCCAAATCTGATCTCCTAAAATCACATGATATATGCCATTTTCAAGATAATTTCTTCCTTTACAACTCTTCCGAAGATCACTCAAGCTAAATCAATTCACAGAAATTGCTAAAATTTCTTCCAATTAGAATGCTCACAAATCTGACACTTAGGCTAGGTTTCACCACAATGTACAAAATCAGTCAATAGTTAACAACTCATAAATCCCTATACATAGGGAAAATGTTTTTAAAACTTTCTAGACCTCTAATTAACACATAACTTTACATTTCCTCTTTTATAACCATGGTCTAATTCGGTCATTAAGGACATTCAAATCTTCCATTAACAATCAACTTTAACATGCAGTCACAGATTGGACCCTGTCTGACTTAAAACCTTATAACTCATTCATTTCACATCCAATTAAGGTGATTCAAAGTTTCATTTTTCATAAACTCATATGGCTATCACATATCCAAAGACGGTTCGAAAATAATATAAATTGGATTTATTGTGATTTTTACACACCTGACCTGTTTCTGTTCTCTTCTGTATCACTAAGGTTAGGAACAATCTTCACTTATTTGGTCATAACTAGCAGAATCCTTATCAAATTAAAATTTCCTTTATACAGATCTTAAATGACACATTTTTGAACATTTTGTAAGAAGAGCTCATCATCCAATTCCAACTCTAAGGTCCTCAAACAATTAACTTTCAGGTCTTAGTTCAATCTCGCTGGTGTTCTAAACCCGATTCAATTAGGGGCCTATTAGTCTCATTTGGCTCACCCTAAAATCGTGGAAAAATTCATGGAGATAGTAGACCTCTATTTCTACAACATCTATGTTTTGAGTTACTCTAGATTCGAACGTTAAACGACTCAAAAAAATTAGACAAGTGGAGCCACGAATCTATCTTTGCAATCTCAAACCATCCCAACTCAAGTTAATCATCATTTTTGTTCAACTTAGCCATGCAATTAACCTTAAGTAACATCACAAGTAACTATAAATCCATCATAAAAACATATGATTTATCTTAAGCAAGCTTCCCCTCTTCTAGACTTCACAAGCTCACAATCCTCATCATCACTTTGCAAGGAAAGCTAGGTGAAACTCTTAGAAGCAAGATGAACAAATGGAGAAGAGTAGCACTTTCGGATGATAAGAAGTTTTTTTAACTTTCATGGTGAGTTTTTAAGTCTTTCAAGAAGTAAGAGTCGTGGATGAATGGTGAAACATTAAATGAATAAAAGATGAGTCACCTAATAAGAGAAAAAGACAAAAACAAGAAAAGGACAAAACATGTAATAGGATTTCTTAAGAAACCCTAATGAAATTTGACCCAATCAATTCCAATGGCCCTCATTTCAATCCCAAAATAATATACCCAATATTGTAGTGCCATTGGATAGAAATTTTCGCTACCGAAAATCAACCGGTTCGCCACTTGGCGATTTGTCCGGTCCGGAAATTTTCTCCGAAAAAATCCAAAAAAATTCCTAAAAATTCCTTAAAATATAAAACACACTCTGGATCAGTCAAAATAATTTTTCAAACACAGTAACCGCGTTAATCACAATAAAATTGCCTTAGGCACAAAAACCGGGAATATCATGTATGCATGTACAATAATTTCATGTGCACAAATGATACTGTGTCTCAATCCTATTATGCATGAATAGTCCTCAGTCATTCCAATCCATCTCATCCCATGCCAAATTTACGATTTTACCCTTCCTGTCGGGAGTGGGATGTTACATTTTTAGAATCTTCAAAACCAGGAGGTTGCTTTACATAAACCTCTTCATCTATACAACCATTCAAAAAAAACACTTTTGATATCCATTTGAAATAGTTTTATATCATGACAGGCAGCAATTGCAAGCAAAATCCTAGTAGCTTTTAATCTAGCTACAAGAGCATAGGTTTCATTATAGTCTATTCTTTCTTGTTGATTGTAGCCTTGAGCTACTAAGCTAGCCTTGTTATGACTCACTTTACTTGACTCGTCTAGTTTATTCTTAAAAACTCATCGAGTTCCAATAATAGACTTTTTAGAGGGTTTTGGAACTAAAGACCAAACGTTATTTCTAGTAAATTGGTTCAATTCCTCTTGCATGGCTAAAATCCACGCTTCATCCTGAAGAGCTTCATCAATTTTTTAGGCTCTATTTCAGAAATAAAAGCTACATTTTCTTCTTTTCTGAATTTGGACCTAGTTCTCACACCTTCTGAAGTTTCTCCTATGATCAGATTTTCAGGGTGAGAGGACTTATATTTCCAGTCCTTTTTCATACTAAGATTTCCAGGAACATCTTCTACTTTCTTTAAAGTAGCATCTGGTGGTGAGATATCTACACTATCAACTAAGGGTACTGATAGGGTTTCATTTTCAGTATCATTACTTCTATCTAGTTGAGAACTATCATCAAATTTGACATAGATAGATTCTTCAACAGTTTTAGAAGCAAGATTATAAACCCGATAGGCTTTAGAAGATAATGAATATCCTAGAAAAATTCCAAAATAAACCTTAGAATCAAATTTATCCAAAATTTCTTTTATATTCAATATAGTACACTTGCAACCAAATGGGTGGAAGTAAGAGATATTTGGTTTCCTTCCTTTTCATAACTCATATGGAGTTTTATTCAACAATGGTCACAGAAGTATTCTATTTTGAATATAACAAGCTGTATTTACAATTTATGCCTAGAAATACTTAGGAAGATTCATTTCACATAGCATGGTTCTTGTCATTTTCTGAATCGTCCTGTTCTTTCTTCCTACAGCTCCTTTCTGTTGTGGAGTCTTAGGAGTAGAGAAATTATGAAAAATTCCATTCTCCTCACAGAAGATTCTGAATTTTTCATTTTCAAATTCACCACCATGATCACTTCTAATTCCAGCAATAGAAACTCCTTTTTCATTCTGTAACTTCTTGAAAAGATCTTTAAAACATTTAAAAGATTCATCCTTATGTGACAAAAATAATATCCAACAAAATCTAGTGAAGTCATCAACAATTACAAGACCATATTTATTTCCGCCAAGACTTATTGTCCTAGTTGGATCAAATAAATCTAAATGTAACAACTCTAGAGGTCTAGATGAAGTTACAATATTTTTAGAAGAAAAGGATGTTTTAACCTATTTTCCTTTATGACAACTTTCATAAAAGAAATCCTTGTTAAAACTTATTTTTGGTAAACCTCTTACCACATCATGTTTAATCAATTTAGAAATATGTTTAAAGCTAATATGACCTAGCTTTTTATGCCAAACCAGTTTTTTTCATCAGTTGATATAAAACAAGAAATATTTTGATTTTGCAAATCTTCTAAATTGATCTTATAAAGATTGTTTCGTCTTTTGGCAGAAAAGAATATGGAACCGTCCTTATTTTTGACTACACAAGAATTTTGATTAAAGGATACTTCAAAGCCAGAGTCACATAATTGACTTACACTAATCAAGTTAAGTTTTAAACCTTCAACTAGCAAGACATTATCAATAGATGCAAAGGAATCTTTACCAATTTTGGTTTCCAACTATTTTGCCTTACTGGTTGTCTCCAAAAATTACTGATCCTCCCTTCTTACTTTGAAGATCTAGGAACATAGACCTTCTTCCCATCATGTATCGTGAGCATCCACTGTCCAAATATCATTGGTGTTGGCTGCTTCTTCCAAAGAAGGAGATCTGCAGGAGATATTATATGCTTTTTAGGTACCTAGATTTTCTTGGGTCCTTTGAAGTTAGTCTGAAAACCATTCATAGGATAAGAATGAGAAGACTGGTAATATTTCTTTCTATAAGGAACAGAGTTCTTTTTATGACGAGTATTGGTTTTAGTAAACCCTAGACCACTCTTGTCATTAGGGTGTCTGTATTTCCTAATAATATCATTCATTTTCTTTGTACTTTTAGTAAAGGAAGATAAATCCACTGAGAGAGAATTAATCCTTTGTTTCAACTGACTAATCTCCTCAGATATATCTACTGTTAGCTTTTTCTTCATAACGTCTATTTGTTTCTTGAGGCAGACATTTTCTTTCTCTAACGTTTTTGTGAGCTTCAAATTTTCTACATACTTTCTTTTTAGTGATTTATACTGCTTTAGTATAGCATGAGAATCTTCTAACAATTATAGATATGCATCTTGGAGTTAATTAAAGTTAGAAGTTACCTCCTCGTCACCTTCATTTTTGGCTACCAAGCATTTATTTGCTTGTACTGAAGCTTTTGAATCTGAATCAGATTCGGATGAATCCAAATCTTCCCAAGTAGCCATCATACTCTTTTTATTTTCTTTATTCTTCTTTGGCTTTCTTTTCAACAATGAACATTTATACTTATAGTGTCCTGGGTTTTTGCACTTATAGAAAATGAAAGTGGCCTTCTCGTTCTTGACTCATCTTTGCTATTTTTCTTGAAAGAAAAATCTTTGTTTTCCCTGGTTTTCTTCTTCCACATTTTTCTGATCTTCCTTGAGATAAAAGATAATTCATCATCATCTTCACTTGAATCTTGTTCATATTCATTGATGTCATCATTCTTAATCTCTTCGATCTTCAGTGCTTTTGACGACGAACTTCTATTCCTCTTATTCTTGTGATTTTTCTGACCAGCCTTTAATGCTATGGATTTGTCCCTTCTAGGTTCGTCCTTAGTATCAAGCTCCACTTCATGTATTTTCAAAGAACCAAGCAGCTCATCAAGCTTTAATTTGCTCAGGTCTTTGACTTCTTATACTGTTGTGACTTGAGTTCTCCATCTTTTGGGCAAACTCCTAAAAATCTTTCTTACATGATCGTAGATTCTTCCAAGAGCTTTTAGTCTATTAACGATAGTTTGAAATCGTCCAAACATTTGATCAATGGACTCATCTTCCTTCATTTTAAATAGCTCATACTGATGTACAAGAATGTTGATCTTGGAATCCTTTACTTGATTTGTGCCTTCATGTGTGATGGATAAGGTATCCCACATCTCCTTCGCAGATTTGCATCCATGAACTTTATCGTATTCACTTCTGCTTAAAACACAGCTCAGAAAGAATTTGGCCTTTGAATTTAGTTGAAATCTTGCTTTATGATCGGCTGACCATCTGGTACGTGGAATAGTATTGTCATCATCATCTACTGGTACATATGGTCTATTCTCGATGATGTCCCAAAGATCAACATATGTGGATTCAATGAAAAGCCACATACTATCCTTCCAATAACGATAGTCCTCACCATTGAATGCAGGAGGTCTTGTGACGGAGATACCTTCAGCAATAAACACGTGTGATTCTACCATGGATTTTGTCCTCACTGTGTAAGGGTGGTTCTTGAAAATTGAGCTCTAATACCAATTGAAGTAAATCACACGTTAATGTTGAACTCACAAAGAACATAAGAAGGGGGGTCGAATTGTGTAATCTTTTCGTGAATACACAAAACCTTTGATAATCTCTTGAAAAAGAAACTTTTTCAAGTATTAAGTGAATATCAAATAGGTACTTAGTTAAATCGCGAATAACTCGTATGAACTTATAAATGAACAAAAGTATTTAAGAGTAAAGAGTTAGAAGATAGACGGTGAGATTTTTATACTGGTTCACCCCAAGCCTCGGGCTACGTCCAATCCTCAGAATTCTTATGAGTTTTCACTATACTTCGTCACAATTACAAGTATTCTTTCCTCCCTTCCAGGGCCTCTTCAGGTCTCTTACACTGATTTTTTCAGCTATCTTAGCCTATCCAGGCTCTCAGTCTTTTCTTTCTCTCACTAGAAAGATATTGTGAGCTTTTGTTACAATAATGTTAGCTCTCGTATATCGCAAAAAAATTTTTGTACATAAACGCTTGTAAGCAAAAAGGTTGTTCAGTATTTGACTACAACTAGTATTTATAGCCTAAGTCTCCAACCGCTTCTTGAATCTTGATAACTGCTTCTTGCTTCTTGCTTCTTGTAGAAACCGTTATTTTGTTGAGTTCTGAAACTAACTCAACTTGTTTCTTCTTAGTTTTCAAACATCTTTTGAATTTTGAAACTTCTTCTGAGTTTTCAAACTTCTTCTGTGTTTTGAAACTCCTTCTGTGTTTCGCAACTTCTTCTGTGTTTTCTCACTGCTAGCTTAACACACTTATCAAAATAGTTCATTTATTTCAAACTTTTTTATTATTTGATTATCAACAAAATTATTAAACGTGAAGTCATTTTGACTAAACATTCTTAACCTAATTTTCTTAAAAAGGATTAACAGACAAGGGATTTTATTTAATATTTTAAAAAAAAAATCTTAGCCCACTTCATTTCTTTTTAGTGACCCCTTTCATAAAAGGGTAGTAATAATGCTAACCAATTCAATTGATTCTAATTACAAATGTATACAAAAAAATTCCTAAGGTGAAAGAAGAAGTGTCGTATCCTAATTGACATGCATATTCATCCCAAAGATACTTAAAACACAAAATTCATGAAGTTAATATGCCTTTACAATTTAAAAGAACATGTTCAAAGTCAAAAACTAATTCCATTTAATTATTGCTATTAAAGCATTCACACAATGCACACATCATCCAAAAAATCAAAAGCTAACACAATACAAATGCAAATTTCACACACAATTGATACAAATGTACAATTCATACACAATTAATGTGCAATTGCATATAAATCCCACAATTAAGCAACACATTATCCTCAATGTGAGAAACTAAACAATAAAAAGAAAAATAAAGAACAATAAAGAAAATTTAGAGCAAGTGTACTTTTGGTGATTGGGGCGGTGATGGTGTTGGTGATGAAATTAAGAGACACTCTATGCCATAATGATCCATCAATTCACTCCTTATAAAAAAATTAAAAATATAAATAAAAAATTATTAATCAAATAAATTGAAAATAAAAAATAAAAAACATCCTAGTTATTTGGTTTCCTCACAAGTATTGCTTGTTTAACATCATTGGCTTAACTTAATCTCCCTGCTCATATAAAATGCATAGACTAGGAGCTTGTGCATGAATTTTGTCTAGGGGAATTAGAACCTAGATGCCTTGGATTTGATAGGGTGATATGGATATACAATCTACATTTACTACTAGTCACATCTATAGCTAGAAACTCCTAATGGAGATGGATCTTACTCAGTGTCAATAAACTCACATGCTCCTAAATGTAAAATATGACATTGATCATAAATTAGTTATAGCTCAAAATATAGTCCAAGCCTCTCAATTTAAACCTGAATGTTGATGAGTCTGCCAAAGACATTTTCATGTTGTCTCCCTTTAGTGTGCATAAAAGTTGTAGTCTAAGCTCGCTATGTACTAGTTTATGACAATTGAAAGGTTAGGCCACCTATTAGATGAAATTATCTCAAACATCATGTTAACAAGATTAATCTATCTAAGGATGTCCTAATCAATTCTACCTATAGTGAATCTATTCCCAAAGAACCCCCAAAAAGGCTACCGTCCAATGGGTACACAAAAATGACGAAGTTGCTTTGACTATAGAACCATGTCTGTTTATTGGAGCGAATTGGATGATTGGCTTGAGGATTGCCACCCTTTCTCCTCTCTCTCCTTTCCCTAACACTACTGGATCGAACTCAAAAACAAAGAGATGGGCTCGGTGGCATATTAAACTATCTTGTGCAAAAAGTTTTGTATCTCTTTGTTATGACTGTATAGCAAAATGTAGTAACGAGTGATATGGCTGCTATTACTCATCCATAGGAACTTGCATCTCTAATGGAGGTGATGGTAGCACTGAGAGTGTCTACTCTAGCCTCCACTACCTCTTAAGAGCTTGCATCCACAGGGTAGTGGTGTGTGACAAAGAGGTAGTGGAGTGTGATGAAGAGACAGAGTTATCCTTATTGCCCCTCTTGTATGATAGTTGATATGTAAGACTTTTAGGTGATCTAAGTAGTCCTCAAGCCCTTACCATAATATGCTATTTAAAGAAAAAATAAGGTCGTAAAATGATAAAAATAACATAAGAATGAAAAAGTGAGGAATAAAGTGTAAAAGTATATAAAAGGAAATATTGAGCCACTAAGCAAAATGTAATCAACCTATAACATGCCCATAACATATTTTCATTCTGCATGCATATTCTAATAGTTTCTTACATCCTAAAATGCTAAAATATCAATCCCCATGTGTTTTAGTCCATTGTAGAGCTTAAATCAACCAGATCATAAAATTAAGGCACTAAAGCTACTTATATGTTTCACTTTAAGAATCTCCGGCCATATAAAGTACATATAAAATCCAATTCACCTAAATCATTTTTCTAACATACTAGAAAAAAGATTAATGGATATCTAATAATGAATTAAGTACAAGACATAATTCATAGCATTAAATATTCAAAGCTCATCTAAATAATGAAAATAGGGTGTTATAGAAAAATATATGAATGAGGTCAAAAGATTTGGAAAGGAAAATTATAAATATGCATAAGGTTACTTTATGTATGATTAAGGAGATTTAGGGTTTTTTTTAGTCTCTTTAAGAGCTAAAAGAGGAACTAAAATCCTAGAAACATTTAGGGAAGAAATAGTTATGACACATACATGAAGCTGTATAGGCACAATATAGTGCTAATATATAGGGCCATATATATAACAAGGGGGAATGTTGTTTGAATTAATGATTTTCAAAAGAAAGAAAAATAGGTGCGATATATAGGGCCTACACAAAATCGTGGAGGTGTCACATATAAAAATGGCGCTCTCTTTATTTCTTAGGTCTCCTATGCATGGGCTTAAACACAGGAGCGTGTATACTTACCTTAGGTTATGTTCACAACATGGTTATGGACACCCTACCATATGTTTGATTATGTAAAAATGTGACATATTTTGTTATTTTTTTCCCTTTTTTGTGAGCGAATATAGATTTACCTTTGGAGAAATATGAGTGTGTACATAGCATCTTGTATGATACCATCTAGTTGCTATGTATAAAAGTGTCACAATCTATCTCTCTAGGTGGATCTACATGGGTTGAATGCAATTGCATTTTAGAGCTTATGTAGACCGTAAAATATACAAAGAAAAAAAAAACACTAACTCTATATACTTGGTAAGGTAAATTCAACAAGTCAAATCCAAGAAAATGAGATGAAACTAAGAAAATAAATAATTGATAACCTAAACAACGAGAAACATTTAAATATAAGGAAATTAAAGGTAAAGAATGTTAGGTTGGCCTCTAATAGGTGTTTGTTTTAGGTCACAAGCTTGATCTCTTTTTATCAATGTTAACCCTGTAAACTCCTACTAATGGTTTTTACCTTGACATCTATTCAATCTTTATTCTTCTTCTTTTTCTTAATAGAATGATTAACTTCTGGGCTATTCTATGTTCTTTTATAACGTATCCGCCCATTCCACTTGCATCGTTAATCCTTCAATTTGTCCTATTTGCATTTTGTATTTTCACCTCCTGCACAATATATATTCTCATTAATCATACCAAAATAGAGGCACTTATTTTTTTTGAGAAATTTGAATTAACTAAGCCGTAAAAGGCAATAAACAGGTACAATTACAAGGCAACTTGCAAATTACAAGGGCAATGCCGCAATGAGCCTGCTTAAGAATACAACTATGGTTTAAATTAGGAAGTGTTTACACCCTCTAACTCTAATTAAATTAGTAAGTGTTTAAATCCACTGATTTAATGATAATTCAAAATTTTTATTTTTTGGAACTTAAATAAATTGTATTTAAAAAAACAGGTTGGCTGGAATGCTTATAAGTGTTCAAGAATTACAAGCTGGAAACTATTCTTCTACCAAAAAAAAGGAGTTGCAGATCGGGTGTAGACTCTAATCTGCTTACAAGGGAACAAAGTAATAAGTTTAGGAGCTAGTTTAAGCTCCAGGCACTCCTTGCATTGTTTCTTATCAATCTGTGGCAATTGTTTATCTATATGCTAAGGTATGTTTATCTAGCTCAGGTTTGTTGTGGACTTACTGTTCTTCTCTCTCCAAATGAGCAAGTAAACGCCACTGAATTGTTTGCCAGTTTCTTGTTCCATTCACAGGCCCATTGAACGATTTGTTTCCAATTCCTTACATTACGGAATACGGTCATGGCCCATTCAATTAATGCCCATAGTTTAATTTTGGCAGAAAATTGGAAGGGCAAGTGTTTCATCTGTTAACAACATTAGCTGGTATGTACAATGGCATAAAAGGAGAGTAAAAGGTATGCGCAAGAGATTAAGGGATAGTATCCATATATGGCATACTAAAATCCTACACATTAAAACGCAGTTATTTGTAAGTTGGAATTTCAATCAATAGAAGAGACGTCCATAACCTAGATTAAAGTGTACTGAAAAATTACTTGAGTTTATTATCATTGTTGTAGATAATAATGTTTATCAAATTAGTTAGCCATCGCGTACAATAATTGGGGTTGTTTGCATCTTATAACATTTTGAGTGATTTTTATTATTGAAAATAGTAGTAAAATATTTGAATTTCTAATAAATTATAAAATTAGCTTCCCATTAAAACTATAGTTATCAATAGCATACGTTGACATAACCGTATACGTATACGTGTATGTGACAAAAAAAATTATACATTAGCTAATTTATTAAAAGTTAAAAAGAATAACATACCTAATATTTCATCACCATAATCAACTTGACGCCTTCTTTTTTGTTTGCTTCGCAAGCCCTGATTTTGCAATTAAATTAGCATTTCCAATTGCATATTAGAGACCTTAAAAATTAATAAGGAAAGGAAAACACTATCAGATTAAAAAAAATAAAAATAAAGAAAGATAAATTGAAGGAAAGAGCAAAAAAATGGTCGCAGACATGAAGTTTCAAGTTTCAATCCTAAGTAAAGCTTGGTTCCGATCCTGAGAAAGAAAAAAACCCAGATAAAATATGATGTGATTTTACAATTGAAGTAGCTAAAGCAACGTTAAAGGCTGATACTTGATGTATACGCCCAAGATGTATACACCCAAGCATATTTAAGATAGCCAATAGCGAGGGAGATGAGATCAATCCTCTGTGTCAACTTTGTGCCAAAGGATCTCATCTACATGAAAAATGATTTGACACATAAGATCTCATCCGACGGTGAGAACATTGAGAAGGATATAAAAGATAAAGAGAAGAAAGAGAGAGAACCTAAGTGACAATTAGATTGAGAGTTGTATTAAGCAAGGCCGTTTCTCTTTCTATTATATTAACATGCACATTATTAAACTATCCTTGTCAAAGGAACAAATGTGAACCATTGCAATGAAGCTTATGGTAGAAAAAGGCGATGACCTCATTTGCTCAGTTGCATTGTAGCCTTTAGGTGGAGAATAGTCCTTGACTACCATATTTGTGGGTGGTTGAGCATTCCTGGCATATTTAATGGTGATCACTCCGTAGGATAGTTCTACTATGGCAAATTAAAGCCAAAAGCATTGCACTCCGCCCCAAGCTATGGAAGTTATTGCAAATGTTTTCTTAGATGTCGAACTTACACCAAAGTTGCGTCTATTCCTTTGTTTGACAGTATCACATAGATTTGTTTAAGTGAGACCAAGACTTCCCACATGATCGTCGACTTAACAAAACCTTGTTTTCGAAAGTCTCATGATTCTCGAAATAATTAACTCTCACCTTTGAGTAAAAATGCTATGAAAATATTAAATAATCATAGGCAATAATAAACACGTAAGAGCTACGATAAAAATCCAACCTTTATTACTTTTTCAAAAGTATACAATGGAGTGTTCTCTTTTAATGTGTTCGCTTCCCCTCCTATCTCTAATCCTCCTATCTCTCTCTCTAGGAGCAAGGCTCAAATAAGTTATTTATAGGTATCTCTAGCTTTATAATTCATAATCTTAATTAAACTGAACTAATAAAATCACCTTTATCCTTTTCAAATTTCATCACACTAACTAATTGAATGACGCTACCATCATATAGGACTCTATATGATAGGATTTAGCTACATCATAACTAACAAGATAAGTGATTACATTCAATTAGGAAAGATACATCCATATCCATAAAGAATTTTACTATCTTTAAATGATCCTCCCATATGGTCATTATATTTTAGTGCTATGTCTATCTATTGCGATCTTACCTGTTACATCATCTAAGATCTCTTCTTGATCTATATCCATTGATAATGAGTCATCCAAGCCCAAAGTTTTTCACAACACACTGATTCGATCTAATGCTTACCCTTGTCAAATCTATTAGTTATAATTTATCTATTTGAGCACATATTAAGTCCTTGGAGCTATCATATGTCTCTCTCATGCATGTAATCCAGCTAATCTTTAACTTAAGGTCCATCTCAAGCCATCTTTTGGTCTCACATCTAAATCTTGCATATTGTCAAAGATTCGTGCCAATATAGATCAATGCATGCCAACTCATCAATAATGCATGTTTTCCTTCCCTAATTATAGGTCTTTACTCTATTCCGTTCGCCCAGTATTAAACATTGGACGAGGCTCTATAATGCTCACACAATTCTACAATTAGGACATAAGGGTCTAAAAAAAGCCATGTCGCTAGCTTTAAAATGTTTGGAAGTTTCTTTAATAGAAAATGATGAGGTATAATGTGATTTTATAACAAAAGAGGAAGATATCCATGACTTTGGTTAGGTTACAGAGAGAATACGGTGGCTTTGATAAAAAATAGGATTATCCAATTAGGTTTCTTTATTTTAATTTTCAATAACTTAACTAAAGTGTAAATTTTTTAATTTTGTCCGTGTCTACATTTCGAAGAATCTTCTCTTTTGTAGTTATATTATTAATAACATGTCACATCAGCACCATTATTTGTAACATCAAGTCATATTTGTAACAAATTAAAAGTTCAAGAATTTTATTCTTATTTTTATGATTCTAATATTGTAAAAAAGTTTAGGATTTCAATTATAATTTACGTTCAAGTCCTTTTCTTTTAACCTCTTGCTTAATAAATTATATATATCATGATATTTACTAAGTATCATTAGATTAAATTTAGATTAGATTAAATTATTAATTCTTTTTAAGGAAGGAATTATATTGAAATTTAAAGTTTTCAATAACTTAAATATTAAATTAAAATTATTTATCAAATCAACAATAACTCGGTGATAGTTCCACTAACACATGGGGTTTAGGAGGTCCATTAGTTTTCAACTTTACCCCTAACAAATATAGAAATTGTTTTCAATAAGCTCACATGGATTAAAAAAACGCATATACATAATAAAATAATAAAAATAAAATAGACATAAAAGATAATAATAATACTAATCAAAATAAAAATGAATAAATAAAATATAAAAATAAGTAAAAATAAATACGAACAAGGTGAAGAATAAAATAAAAGATAAAATAAGTAAATAAATGCATAAACAAGAAAGAAAATTAATTAATTAATTAATTAAATAGGTCATTACAAGAAAATATTTAGACTAAATAAGGAAATATTTAGGCTAAATAACTAAGAGAGAAGTATTAAATATTAAATGTTTAGGTTAAATACAAGACATAAGACTTGAAGAAAAATGTTTAAGACTTATAAAAAAGAGAAGGACCTCTTTACGCAAGATCCTTTATCTGTATTCTAGTACGTCAAAGTTTTCCATTGAGGTTCATGTCCTCAGTAAATTTCAACAGAGTCATATCATTCTTGATCATCTCTTCTCAATTCTTCTTTGGCCTTCCTCTTTTCCTCTTACAGTCTTTAAATACAATCTTCTTACATCGTCTCACTGGAATATTAAGATATCTACTCTAAACATGTCCAAACCACCTAAGCCTTGTCCCTCTTGATTTTTCATTAATATTAGTCACCTTTAATTTGTCTCTTACCATTACATTCCTAACCTTACCTCTTCTAGTAAAAACAATTGTAAATAATTATGTAATTATGATCGATATAATTAATTTAACAAAATTATAATAATTTAAATAAGACCTAAAGTTTTAAAATTTCTTAATTAAATACTAAGTACATCCTAATAACATTATTGTTATCTTCAATTATTTAATTATAAAATCATAATTATATTTATTCTAAAGCTTTTGAGAAAATTCAAGGTCCTAGTAAATTGAATATGTTTTTCCTTAAATTAATAAATCATACTTGTCTAAACTTATGTGATTTGGATGAACAAAATAATGATCACATAAAATTATTTACATGATTAAGGACAATATACACTATATGTTTTAACGTTAATTTGTTACCTAATTGATCTGTGATCTATATAAGATGTGATTGGTAAGTATTTATCTACCTAATTTATTTTGGTTGCTTTATTGTTTAAAATTAAGGTAAGTTAGATTAAATAGGATCCTACTTATGAAGAAATTAATTTTTAAGTTATATAATTAAAGAGAAGCCCATTAATTTGTTTAAAATAGTAGGAGTAATCAAGAAAGAAAAGTTATATGTTCTTGACACTACAATTTTACATGAGTCTCCTACTCGAACAAGAAGACCTAGGCTTTCACTAACGAAAAATATTTTGGCATCACTAAAGTTCTTATCAATGAAGAAGGTAACTTTCTCTTGAGGTTTTCTAGTAAAAATAGTATATTGAAAGTTGTTGAAGCAGGCCTATAGCATGTTATGAACAAGCCAATATTACTTTAAAATTGGAGACTTGGAATAGTAGTAGAAGATGTTAGATCAATAAGCATACCAATGTGGATGTATATGTATGTCCCCAAATATTGGACAAATCAGGCCCTCAACTATATTGCAAGTTATGTTAGTAAACCTTTGTACATGGATCAAACAATTACTACAATTAAAAGAATCAATTAAGCAAGAATTTATGTATTAGTTAAAGCTTTAAGGAATCTGCCAAATGAAATACCAATAATGAGGTTAAATGATGAAAAGTAATATAAAGAAGATCTAGTGAAAATAACTTATGCCTAGAAACTAGAGACTACACATAAGAAAATCTAGAAACCAATCAGTAAAATATTCAAAAACAATGGTTACTAGGAATTAGCTAACGTAATGATGGTTAAATAAAAACCAATGCAGAAGAGAAGAAGATAGAAGTGGAAAGTTAGAGTCACGATAATATAGACTATGGTAACAAGAACATAGATGGGCTTTAAATAAAGAAACTGAGAGACTTGGCTACCACAAGTCATGATCCTTAGTTGATTTTAGGGGATTTTAGCTCAATTCTATACCTTAATGAGACAAAGGGTAATTATAGTTTGAGGAACTATAATAGTGACTTTAAACGTGTGATGGACATTTAAAAGGAAGATCTCCGTATTAGTGGCAACTTTTATACCTAGAGTAACAAATAGAAAGGATCCTAGTTTATGAGGAAGAAATTAAACAAAAACATGGTTAACTTATAATTGTTTCAGAAATTTCCAAATTGTGTATCTGTGTTTTTAAAAACTCTATGCTCTAATCACTCCCTATTATCATACAACTAATAAGTGGAAATATGACCAAGAAAGTTCCTTTCCAGTTTAACAACTTCCTTCTCACGTAAGGGGGTTTGAGCAGGTTGTAGCAAGGGGTACCGGTAAGTACCTAGAAGTCTCAAATTAATATAAACATAATGATTTATGGCATAAGTTAAGAACTTAAATGCTTAAATAGGGAAGTAATTGGTAACACTCATTAGATTGTAAGGTCTTCCAAATACAAAATAGTTAAGGTACAATCTCAAGTATACTTAGATCCTACCAATCATATTCTTCAAGTCCTTAAAAAGTAGGCATTAAGCAAGTACTCCCAAGCACTAGAATGCAAATACTCCTTACTGAGGCAAAGATCAAGAGAGCAATGGATATCTGAAGGGCACATAAATAACACATATTTTCTCAGGAAAGTTTCTACAAGGAAGGTTACAAACAAAATTGTCCCCATCATGATAGGAGATACAATCATCACAAAGTTGGAAGAGTAGCTAAAGGAAGTTGAAAGTTATTTTTCTAGTATTATTGGAAATCCTATAGAAGCTACTTCCTTAAATCATCTTATTAAGAATATTATATAGGATCAATGGTCCTGTTCAAAAATAAAAGTTCATTGCATACTAGTAACTTAGATGGAAATTAAGAATTTTCTTAAGGAGTTAAGGCCTAATAAGGTTCTAGTTCCAGACTATATCAGCATCTTATTTTTTTGCAAAAAACCTGGGATACAACTAGGGATTTAATGGTAGCTATAATTCAAAACCTGAACCTTACGACAGACATTTTGTAGGCACGACGTTTTTCATTTGTTTTAGGATTTGGTGGTATTTTTGGAACCAATCAAAGTGGAAAAACCTAGTTACAGTCACAAAACCCTAATAACGCGAAGGAGACAAAAAAAAGGCAATAGCCAACACACAAAAGTGGATCAAACAAGTGAAGTCAAAAAGAACATCCAAGAATTCCAACTTTCCAGATCAAGACCTAAATAGAATTTTTCTTCTTTCCTTTAGTTATTTCATCAATCTTGATTTGTAATCTGAATTCCAAGATGTTTAACATGTTTATGGGTTTCTAAATTTTAGAATAGGGTTTATTCTGAATTTATTTTGTGACTTTGATTATTATTGATTCCATACATATTATGGTGTTATGATAATTGTGCATACTTATACTTGATAATAAATTGAGAGAGTGAGTTTAAGTAATCATATTAGATTATGCGACGAGAGTTGGCAATTTAATAAGTCCCACATTATCAAATTAACAGTCATTCGGAGAGAAATCTTTTGTGAGAAATTAATTATCCAATAGATAGCTTGAGATATAATTGAAAATGTTAAAGAAAATTTTGTGAATCGAGAGGTTGCAGTTTTAGAATTTTCGGATTCAGTTAGGGTTAATTGATTAGGTCTTAAGAGAGATTAATCAATACATTAAGAAATATAGGGTCAACATATAATTGAGGCAATAATATTTAAAGAAAGAATAAGTCCTAAGCATTCATTCTTGATCAAACTCTAATATTAATTTAGTAGCTCACTTCTTATTTGATTTAATTGATTTGTTTTATTATTCTATTTCAATTTCTATTATTTAATTCTATTAAAATCAATTTCTTTTGACCTTAGACAAAGATAGGTTCGAATTGGTTCTTGCATAATCCTCGTGGGAACGATACCTTTTGATACTACAATATACGATCTGTATACTTACCGGTATTGAGAGTTTTATTAAATATCAAACTTACCCAATAGCTAAAGGATGTAGATAAAAGAAATATATTCAATTTTGATGAAACCTTTTGTCAATAATAGTACTTAAATCTATAGGGATTTTATTGAAAATGATATCTTGATACTCTAATATGAAGAGAGATTAAAGAAGTTGCTTAGTTTATCTTAATTTACATATATAGATAAAGTGATAAAATGATTAATATGAAAACTTCTAAGAGAGATTTTTGTCTATGTCTTAAGACCTGAGATTTCTCTCTTGAAGAATAACCGTCCAAAGACTTATAGGAGAGAGATTAAAATAGATTTTGGTCCATATACTTTAATTATTAGATCAATCATGAATGTGTTAATACGTATAAGATTAGATATTTCTTATACTTTAAACATAATAAGCAAATATTAAGTTAATATTAGTGATAATTAATTGACAATTATGAATTTTTAAAAAGTATTTGAAAACGTTAAAGTTTTTTTAAATTTATGAAAGAGTTAAACTAAAAGTTCAAGATTATTCAAATGTTAGTGATACAAACCAAATTTAGCTTGATTAAGATGACATATATTATCAATTAAGATGCATCCTTACTCTAAATGGAAATGTAAAACTTCCATTTAGAAATTAATGTGAGAAATTTAAAAACTAGTTTTCCAAAAAATATCAACAACTTTGTATTTGGGTGTAAATAATTCATGCCATAGAAGAAGCCTTAGACAAGTAAAAAGAAGCAAAAAAGTAGTCTTCCCGTAAAAAAATTAGGGAAAAGAAAGGATAAGGATGTGGAAGATGGTTTTAGGCTTTTCTAACTACGAAGATTGGGACCCACGTACCTAACACAAAAATCTGATAAAAGGAGGGAAAAACAAAACGGGAATATAGCAGAGAAGCAAAGACGTGACATAAAGGTTACGGATGCTTTTCTGAGGTTGATAGTTTGGAAAGAATCATATCCTCTTCAGCCTCTACCCATATATATATATATATGTTTAATCTACATATGGAAGGTTCTTCTGCGAACCCATATTTAAAATTAGCCCATCAAACTGAAAGGCGACAAATGCTAGTAAACCATCCAATCGAATTCTAATATCATCTTTGAATCTGTCCAAGAATATCTGGTCCTACTCAACCGTAAAACTGGGTTGGATGCTTCCATATGGTTTGGGTCCCACCGTATTTTTGAACTCGTGATGTGGTTTTGTTGTCCATTTGAGGACGTCTCTCCTCCCTCACGTCTAGATGTATGGCTTTGATGGCGTCACGCGTTCAGTCGCACCACACGTTATCTTCTAGTAATAGGTTCCTTCTCTTTCTATGCTACTGCTGCAGTACTTTGTATCCGCATCTCTTACTTCTGCTAGAATATTCTGAAATGTATTCATATAATTAAGACCACACACAAATAAAGAAAGTTCTGCTTTACCTCTCCCAATGACTTTGATTTACTATCGTTATCTCCCCAGTTATTAAAAGAAGTATATAAAAGGAATAGTTAGCTATCGAGTACAAACGAAAAGCAGCGGCTGAAATTCTTTGGTGATAGAACAAATGGATGATTGTTATAAAGAATTTGGAAAAGAAACAAAAGAGATATTTGGTCCCAAGGTTCTCGTCTGGATCACCCAACACAGATAGCTACGAATAGAGGATTCACGGAGAATTGGAGCTACAACTATGCACTCAGTACACATGCATCATCCGAATCACTACACAAGGCTTTGGGGTCCATGTTACAGCGCAAAGCAAGTGGTGCCAAGTACAACTAGATGATATAATTATAGATGCCCATGTCCTTCGACCGTTAATTCAAGTGTTTAAAAGTAAATATGAGAGAAGGTGTCACAAAAATGATTCTCAGCATTTTAATAATTAAATATGTCTATATTCAGAATATTAAAAGTGTATGTATTTACATACACGTATATACTTCATTCCTTAATCTTTCACATCAAGCTTGTAAATAAATTAGCTCTCTTATTGTATCTCAGGTATGGGACTAGATCTTCTGTTCCCATAAACTAATTACTACCTTGTTCTATTAAATCTCATTCACATATTAACGTGAGATTCACACAAATGTGTGGATAAAAATGGCTAGAACAAGGTTAGAACACCTTTAGAGGCATAGAAGATTTGATGTGCTCCGTACAGCCTTCAATATGTATTACAAATTTTAGGCAAGTATCGCTCAAACAATTATGAAACTTGTTTAAAAGGACCCATCTGTCACAAAGGAAAAGGAATGTTATGTCTATTGTGAACCCATCATAGAATGTAAACAATCAATCTCAAATTTTTCTCGTACATCTCTTTAAAATTATTAACTATAGAATAAAAAACAGCTCTGGTAATCCCAAATTTTCCTTAGGTTACAACTAATCAAAGTAAGATCTTTAATTAGGGCTAGATAACGACAACATAAACTTAGATCGTTTAACCTATTTTATATTATCCATAAGATGTACAACCATTTTACTACAAGTAAATCAGAGTTACAACGATTACATATTGCAATCTAGATATTCTAGCAATAAGTTCATACATGAACAATCTATTTGGAATATCTAAATCATTCATACATAAATCCTAAAACATTAGTCACATAATGACATAACCAATTATAAAGAGACTTAAGAACAACATCGTTAGATTTATTAATGCTCAATATGTGTTGTCAGACTTGAAATCCCTATTGAACTAGAAAGATGAAATTTAGCTCCTTATAGCTCTCCAAAGGGTAAAGAATCTACCCATTATCTTCATGCCTCATTTAGCATCTTAAATGCCCTTTTATACATGAAGGCAAATAATTTATCATAAATGTCCCCCTCTTATTCAACTAGGTTAAGTTTTTTATTTAGTCTGGTTAGAGTGACATTCTAAACTTTTGATATAAAGAAAACCATTTTATCATGAATGCCCCTAGTTACTTAAGTATATCACAACTCTCAACTAGCTAACAACTCTATTCTTATCCCAAATTTCTCAAAAAGTGTTAGCACAATAGGAAATTTATCTAACACATTTTTTCAATTTCTTAACCAACCTCATTTCTTTTTAGTCAATAACTCTCATGAAACGTTACCAATGATGCTTAAATGTATGTAATTATAAATGTATCCTAACAAATGTCATAAAGTAAAAGAATATTTGTCATATCCTAAGCTATTGAAACATTCATACAATGCAAACATCATGCAACCAATTCTTTACACAATGTCAACCTACTCAGAACAAACACAATGAAAATATAAAATCACACATAATGGACATGCAATTGCATATACATCCCCACACTTAAATAATACATTATTTTCAATTTGGAAACTAAAACCATGAAAATAAAGAGAAATAACAATAAATAAAAAATAAGAGCAAGAATACTTACAACGATTTAGGTGGTGATGGTGTAAGAGATGGAACTTGGACATCTTGGACAACAAAAAACTTTAACAATTTCTTTTTTTTTAAATATTGTTGATGGTGTATGACTTCCTTCGATTATGCCTCCGTAGTGTCTATTTGACCCTCTAAGAGCTTGTTATTTTTTTCTAGTTTTCAAGCACCATCTCCCAGTATTTTTCCTCCTTAGGTTCTTCACTTGATGAGACTTGTTGGTGTTATTGTGGAGGTATGGAACTAAAACTTGCTTATCCTATCCTGTGTTTAACTTTTGATTTATAGATGATATCTTGGAGTTACATACCATGGCACTTCAAGATCTTAAGTCACCTAAGGGTTAGTTTGACAGCGTTAACATCATGAAATTGAGCTAGAGCAACTATAAGAAAACCTATGCCTAGACAGCTACTCTTCTTAGTCAACAAAGTAACTATAGTTTGGAACACATTGGTGGATGTACAGACTTGAACCTTATTATCCCTGAACTAAAGTATTAATAAATCTATTTTAAAGCACTTATTACTTTGACTCTTAGTAAAAATAGTATGACATATGAATTTAACATGGAAATTTTAATGTCTCATCAATTCTTGACTTTAGAAAACCAAAGATTTCGTCCATAATATCATAATTCAAATAATATGGGTTTTCTCACAATTGAAACCAAAAGTTATCTAACTTACCTGACTTATATTATAATGTTGTGTAGAATTCAAGGGTTAATTTTTTAAACACAAGATAATCACAATGTATAAATTTATCCCATTAAATTCTAGCACTCAAGGACTCAAATTTTTATTTCAAATTCAAATCTTATAAAATTAAAAAATCAAAATATAATTATTTTAGAATGAAGGCTTTGAAATTTCTTACCATCTTTTTTAGAGAAGAATGGAAAAGGAGCTCTAAAATTATTTGCCGATTCACATGTTGTTGGGCCTGGGTCCCGAGTCCCCAATTCCCGAGGCAGCCACTCGGGTCGTGCCTGCGATGGGCGCTCCATATACCTTCGGACCCGATTCTAACATTCATACACAGGACCATTCGATTCGTATAACAATATATATACTCATACATATACATCTTCTATACATGCATTCTAAACATGCATTACTCATCTCAAATTCATAAAACATATGCCATTGTCATTCAAAGGAATTCAACCAGTATTTTCGAAAGATAACATAATACATAATGAAATTTAATCACAAAATACAAAGGTATGCTCCATGATGAAATGCTGGTGGGCTAACCAAAGTACTAACTTAAGACAAGCTCCTAACTAGCTCGAAGTTTCTGATGCCCTACAAGGTCGACAATCGTCTCGATCTGCACCTGAGGAGGGGAGAGTAATGGGGTGAGCTGCGAAGCTCAGTGGCATGTACGCTTATAGCCATTGGCAACGAGCCACACAATCAAGCATATATTCATATATCACTAGCAATCACAATTCATCAATTTTATTCACATTCATATAACCATAGTCATGAAATTTCTATTTCCCAACATAACAATTCATTATGCAACAAGTCTATCAAATCCATCATATGTTATGCTCATCAAATCAATCGCGTATGCACAAACAATTGGCTCGAGAGTTCCGTAAACGATCTGGATAAACCGAAGATAAATCCGTAAACTATCCAAGTCCGATTTCTCAAGGATCTCGTTGCCCACAAGAGCAGCAAAGGAGAAGGCTTTTCTTGTCAACGTGCGCGTGACTCCATCCGTAACTCTCTTACCCAAACAAATCACATAATCCATTCGATTCATGCTCAAAGCATTTTCACAGTTTTCTAATTTCTCATTCTTGTCCATTTCCATACGGCCTATCAAGCCATGCAAAAATATAATCAAAGGCATATTCAATATTTCTCATGTAATTCAATACAAGTAATGTCATATAATGCAAGCAAGCACACATCAGGCAATTTGCCCATACACACAATAACCATAAACATATTACCCACCTAGTATCGCTTGAGTATCAGACTCACTACTGTATTTCCTCTTGCAATTGGGTCAAATCAGCTTGGTTCCCTATAATAAACCAAGTTTCCATACAATTAATATCCATAGCAAATATTCCAATAAGCTTGACAATCAAAATAAGCATTAAAGGTCTATCTGCGACTTTCATCTAAAATCCCGAACCCTTCGAAACAAATTCCAAACTTCCCTTCTTCATACAACTCGTAGTCATTAATTTCTAGATCACAACGAATCTAAAATCACCTCAATCAGACATTCACATCAAAAGATATCCCCAAAAAAATGAAAATCTCACTTTTGGATAACAGGGGGCTCGTCGCGGCGAACGGCCTGCTCGTCGCGGCGACCACAAGTGTGCGCCGCGGCGTACACCCTACTCGCACGTCGCGGCGAACACAGGTTCGCACATCGCGACGAACCGTCCTCCACACGTCGCGGCGAATTTAATTTTCACTCGTCGCGACGAACTCGCACGTCGCGGCGTGTTCATACGCACGTCGCGACGTACGGGCCTGGAGAACGACTCCGAACCTGACTTTTATGCATTTTCACAATTCAATCCTTCTCCAAACACAAATGCAACACAGCCAAAGTATAGATCAAGTCTCAAACTACATTTCTAGCCCATTAACAACTCAAAATCAGTTACAAATGCATCAACCCAAGAAATCTCACCATTTTTGCCTTAAAACCCTAATACCTTCGATTCTCACAGATTCAAGACATCTTAGGGTTTAATCCAACTAAAACAAGTTGGAAGGAAGGTAAACTTACCAGAAATCGCTTCAAATCAGTCGGAAAACTCAAAAATCACAAAACCTCTCTTCTCTTCTCCTCTTCTCACCGACGGCGCTTCCTCTTTCTCTTCTCTTCTAATTTCCTTTCTTTCTCTTTTCTCTTCTTCTTTTCTTTCCTCTTAACCTAAGGCATGGAACAAAGACCAACTTACCCCTCGTTACAAGCCTAAACCCATTCAAACTTAAGTGAATTTCCCAAAATGCCCTCACATAATTTAATCCTCTAATGCCTTACTTAAACCATATTAAACACAATTATACCTCAATTATCCACTATTATTCCAAAATAAATCAAACTAAGTCTAACTCACATAATCATCACAATTCATGTTTAATATCATCATCATAAAAAAAATTCGGGGTCTAACACATGTACCATCGCCCAACACCTTCGTTTTCCCTTGGGTTTGAGCATTTAGTAATTTTTTATTTTTGGAGAAATTGTGGAGAGTAAAACCTACAAAATAACTAAGAAACAACAATAAAGGGCCAAAATGAAAGAGAGAGAAAGTGAGGAAAAATTCTTGTAAAACCCACTAAAAAGATATGTTTTAAGGTAGAATCACTAGATTATATGTAAATAATGTCAATATAGAATAAAGGTGAAAGAAAAGTGTGAAATCTCAGTGAGATTTGAGAGAAAAACAAGAAGTTATAAAGAGGGGTTGCTATTTAGAGAGAGAAGATGAGAGGTGGAAGAAGAGAAAAGAAACTATTTATAGGTGTTAAGGTTTGAGGGAGGGGTGAAAAGGTCTTACATAATCATGTAAGTGATGTAGTTAATTGCTAGCATGAGCATGCATGTGGTGCTCAATCATGCCCGAATGTAAATTCACACCATGCACAATCGTGTTTGGCCATGCTACCTCCAAAATTGACATATTATTTACTATAATCCTCATGCATCATCCAGAATATGTTCCCTATCCTATAACACCTTTCCCAATATGATATTTATCAATCAAATTCACTGTAAAAAAGAAAATAATAAACCTACACAAAATTTTTTACAAAAAACCTTACTAATAACACGTGCTAGTTTAAGTTCATTAGCTTAACCATTCCTCATTCAAACGTGTTCAATCAAGAAAAAGGAAAGAAATAACTTCCCTTATTGTGAAAAGAATCCTTCGAGACACAATTTACATCTATGTCCATTCATTTTGAAGGTTTCCTTTTTATCATTCTCCAACTCTAAAGTTCCATGTTTGAATACGAGGGTTACTTTGAATGGCCCACTCTAATATGACTTGAGCTTTCCTAGGAACAACTTCTGTCATTAGTTAAATAATATCACTGTGCTTAATTTTTTTAATATAACTTGACATTCTTATAAGCATTCAATTGAAGTTCTTCTAGCTCATTTAATTGTAGGAGTCTCTTTTTACCAACTTTCTTCCAATCAAAATTCAAGGCATTTCCACCCAATATACCCTATGCTCTAACTCCATAGGCAACATACAAGCCTTTCCATAAACAAGCTAGAAGGTTATTGTACCAATTGGAGTCTTGAAGGTGGCTTGATAAGCCCATAGAGCATTATCAAGCTTTAATGCCTATTAACCATCGTCTCTAATATTCTCTTAAGCTCACAATTAATAACCTCCACTTATCCACTTGTATGCAAATGGTATGGTGTGGCCACATGATGATATACTTTATATCTCTTAAGAAGAGCTTTGAAAGATTTATTACAAAAATGGGCTCCTTCATCATAAATTATGGCTTTTGGCACTCTAAATTTATTGAATAATATTTTGGTGAACTTTTGAACCACTTTACCATCATTATTTGAATTCACCATTGTTTCAGCCCATGGTGATACATAATCTAATTTGACTAAAATGTAAGTGTTCTCCATGCAGGATGGGAATGGTCCCATGAAATCTAGTCCCCAAACATAAAAAAATTTTAGCTTAAAAAATATTAGAAAGTGGCATAACATCTCTTTTGGAAGTGTTTCATATCTTTGGCATTTATCACATTGTGCAACAAATTCCTGAGCATCTTTGAACAAGTTAGGCTAATAAAACTTGCATTACAATACTCACACCGCTGTCTTGTTTCCTATTTAATGCTTTGTAGAAGTAAAATCTCGACAATGTGTTAGTATGTCTAACATCTCCTCCTTTAGAACATATTTCCTAATCAAACCATTAACAAAAGTTCTATAAAGGATTGATCCATCCCACAAGTACCGAGTTCACCCATACAAGAAACATTTTTATTATTAATAAGAAAAGTTTAGGGGGAGGATACCACTTATGACGTAATTTGCTATATCATGATACCACTAGGCAGTTAGCAACATAAAGTTTTCATTGAGGAATTGCTTATTGATGTCATCACTTTGTTTCAATTCCCCTCCTTCAAGATGTGGTAGGTGATCAACCACTACATTTTTTTCTCCCTTCTTATTTCTAATCTTAATGTTGAATTCTTGTAAGAGAAGCACCTATTAGAGAAATCTCAAATTTGTGTCTTTTTTGGCAAAAAGAAACCTCAACGGTGCATGATTAGTAAAATGATCACTTTAAATCCCAAAATGTAATACTAAAACTTGTCATATACAAACACAACTGCTAGCAACTCCTTTTCGGTAGTAGTGTAATTTAGCTGGGCCTTAACTAATGTCTTACTTGCATAGTAAATCATATGCAACATTTTTCCCTTCCATTGGTTTAAGATGTAACCTATAGCTTAGTTGCTAACATTACTCGTGACTTCAAACAACAATGACCAATCTAGTGACTTCAATATTAGTGTTGATGTAAGTGCCTCCTTAACCCATTAAAAGAAAATAAACCCATTAAAAGAAAATAAACACTTATAAATATAAAAGACACATCTTTAACTAGAAGATTACTTAAAGGTCTAGCAATGAGATAGAAGTCCTTACTGGATCAACTATAAAACCTTGTAAGTTTTAAAAATTCCCGAATGCCTTTGAAATTAATCGGTGGTGGCAGCTTCTTAATGATCTTCGTTTTGGTTCTATCCATTTATATACCTTGACATGATATCTTATTTCCCAAAACATCACCTTTATTCACTATAAAGTGGCCTTTCTCCCAGTTAAGAAATAAATGTGAATTTTCATATCTTTGAAGAACTCAATCCAGATTTTAAGAACTAAATATGACTCTTCATATCTTTGAAGAACTCTACAATTTTTTAAAGTAGTGATCAAATAAGTTTCCAAAGATCAAAAAATTATCATTTCCTCAATCATATATGCAAAAATAGACATCATACACCATTAAAAAGTTGTTGGAGCATTACATAACCTAAACGACATCCTTCTATAGGCAAATGTTCCATAAGGACATGCAAAAATGGTCTTTTTTGATCTTCTAGATAGATAAAAATCTAGTTGTTTCAAGAGTATTTATTAAGGAAACAATGGAATACATGATCAACCAGCCTTTCTATCATTTAATCCACAAATGGAAGAGGAAATTGGTCCTTTGTAGTCACCCTATTGACTTTTGTATAATCAATACATACTCTCTAACCTATGACTTTGTAAGTAGAGATCATCTCACCACTTTCACTCTCTATCACTATCATACTTCCTTTCTTATGTACATATTATACAGAGCTTACCCTTTTGCTATTCAAAATTATGTAAATAATACCTACATTTAACAATATAACTACCTCCTTCTTAACCACTTCTTTTATGTAAGGGTTTAACTTTCATTGTCTTTCCTTCACCGTCTTACTTCTTTCCTCAAGATTAATCTAATGCATCACCACATTAGGACTGATTCCTCTTATATCTAATATTTTTCAACCTATGGCCTTAATAGTTGTAGGTTGCATAATATTTTAGTAGGCATTTTATTATGTTTTTAGTTGTTAATTAATTGGTTCATGCAGGCTTAGGTTTAGAGTTATGTTTTGGTTAGATACTTTTGTTTTAAGTGTTATATGCGCTAGACCATGCTATGTGTTTGAGGTGCTTTGATGCTTAGTGTTTGAGAAAAAATATCGAAGAATCGAGAAGATTTGGAGGAAGCCCAGTGGAGCACCCAATGCCATGATCGTGGCCTTAACTTCTATGATCATGACAGAAGCATAAATGGCATAGAAGCAGGTACGACAAGCCACGATCGTGGCCTTATTGGACATGATCATGACAGAAGCAATTTTTAAATGCCACGATCGTGGCCCATAGAGACATGGGGATTGCTTCCGAACTCAATGTTTCGAAGGTTATTTAGGAAATTTTTGCTTAGGTTAAAAATAGTTTTTATGCTAAATAGAAAAGACTATAAAAGAAAATATAAGAAACTTTAGAAAGATCCTCCATTTTGCTACAATGAGAAAGATCCAAAGAAGGAGAAGAGAAGGAGAGAAGAGAAGAGAGGAAGAAGGAAGAAGGAAGAAGAAGGGCTACTATTGTTGTTGTCTTCCTAGTCCATCCGACCATTTATTTCATCTTTTTTATTCTTTTTTTTGAATGTATAAGATGGATTTGATAGTGATGGATTTAGGTTCCCTGATGATGTTCTAAACTCATTTAGGGATTTTTTTGAATCAATGTTAATGTAATTTCTTTTGACGTTAATACATTAGGTGTTGTGATTATTTGTTCTATTTGCATACTTTGGTAACAAATTGAGAGAGTGAATTGATAGCAAAACAATTAGATTGGGTAATAAAAGTTAAATAATATGATAGATCATATAAATAATCAAATCGGTAATTTATACAAAGAGAGATCTCGTGTGAGAACCTAATAGTTTATTATAAGGAATAGTAAAACTCCCTGTGTCCTTTAATTTTGAAGGCATAAGGTTGATGATGATGGAGCTACAACTTTCAATTAGATAAATCATTTGGTTATGCTCCCAAGTTCCCTTGTTTGATAGTATATCATTCAAGAACTTTGTCTACTTAGGCATGTATTCCAAAGCCTTCATAAAAGACAAGTTGATTTGTAATTTCTTTGTCTTTTCCACTAACTTTGCAAATTGTACATCTAATTTGTTTTTTGGGGCCTTTATAGGAATGGAATCTTTGGTGTATATGGTAGTATCCTCTTTCTTCTCATCATCCTTTCCCTTTTTCTTTTGCTCTTCAAGATGGTGGGATTCAACTTGCTTTCTAGATGATTCTTCCAACTCTTTCCTACTGCTAAGTGTGATGGCTTTTAGTTTCTCCCCTAGATTTGCTTCCATGTTGCTCGAGAGGCTCCCCACACTTTGTGTAGACAATGAATTGGATAGATGGCCCACTTGAACCTCTAAATTATGAATGGAAGATGCATGATTATTTTAGATCTCATATTGGCTCATAAACTTGGAATTCAACTTATCCATTAACTTATCCATATTTGATTCTAATGAATCAAGTTTGTTTTTATGAAATCCTTGTGGAGCTTGAGCTCTCATTTGATTTATTGCATTGCTAGACCAAGAGAAATTTGAGTTGTTATTTCACCCAAGCTTATAAGAGTTTGAGTAGGGATTATTACCTCCCTAACTATATTATTCTCCTATAAAGTTGAGTTGCTCCACATTGTTGTTTTCCACTAGGAAGAAATCAGTTGTGATATGAATTTCTTATCCACATAGCTCATTCTTATGCTGAATTGCCTTGAATGGGTTAGAAGATATGGCTTTCAAGTTGTTCAATTGTTTTATTAAGCTTGTTATCACAACCTGCAATTCCATTATTAAATCTATAATAAGCACTCCCTTTTAATCTTAATAGGTTGCTTGTTATCTACTTCTTTCTAATGTCTTAAGATAATTACTAGTTTCCATATCTTCTAATAGATCATATGTTGGATTAACTATTTTTCACATTAATGATTCACCAGTTGCTGCATCAATGATGCCTCCCATTGGCAAATTCACTCTGTTATAAAACTTATGCAAACAGAAAGCCTTTGGCAAGTTATGATGTGGAAAACTCCATTGTAATTCCTTAAATTGTGACAACCCTTTATACATGAATGTATCACAAATCTCTAAGAAGTTGTCCAAATAAGCATTGGGATCCTCATTGTCCAATCCATAAAATTGTATCTTAGTCTGAAACATGTTCAACAATGCTGCTTTGAATCGAATGTATTTGTTTGCAGTGGTGGTCTTGTAATTCCTTTTTGATTCACACTAAACCTTAGCCTTGTGAAGTCCTCAAGGTTCCTTTACTGTTCTTCTTAATTTCTTTCCTCCACCATTGTTCTTTCTATTACTTCTTGGTGTTTTGCTATTCGAATCTCTCTTTCTTACTTTGTGATGTTAAAAGTTGATGTATCTTCTAGTTTGCTCATGGTTCGAGTGATTCTTATGTCCATATACCTGCAATCATATAAGAGAAAAGTATCAATTCCTTAAATAAAAGGAATTCAAGTCAAATACAATGCTGATTCAATCCCTAGCAATAGTGCCAAAGACTTATTTGTGTTTTACATAAAAACTTTAATAGTGCAAGTATACAGATTGTATAATATAATATAAGTTAGTCACCTAATAACTTAAATGCACTTTGCCTAAGGTAATAAAGGATTCAATTAATTGAATTAAAATAAATTAACTTAAATTAAAATAGATTAATAAAACAAAAATTTGAATAATTGAAGCTACTAATAAGAATGAAGTTAATTAACAATGGAAACTTAGGGGTTATTTTGTCCTTGTTTTCTCTTCCCTTTATCTTATTAATTCAATTACACTTGATCTCAGATATCCTAAGGTTTTAATTACCTCTCTTAAGATTTAATCAAGTAATGCTAATTGAAATAGATAATAACATCTCGATTCATAGAACTACTCCTAACTACTTGATTAGATTTGAAGCAATCCAAGGGAAAATTAACTCACAATTAGGATCTCTCTTCAATTGTTTATTTATCTAATATTTGTAGTTCTATCAAGATGGCAACTCTCATTGTGCAACTTAATATGTATAGCTTTAATTCAATCTCTTAATTTATTATTAAGTATATGTATAATGAGATACCACAAAGCAATACTTTATTGAATTGAACAAGAATAAATTAAAAAAATTTTAAGAATAATCCTTATTATGGATTTAGAAATATATATTCATGTTTAACATACCACAAATCAAAATTAGCATATAAAAAATGAAATATAAGAAGAGAAAATAAAGAAAACAACTTTAAGTCTTGATCTAAAAATTCTGGAAAACTGGAGTAGATCTTGATATTTCCACTTTAATCTCCTTGTTTACGATGTGTAACCTCCTTTTTGAATTTTTTTGTTTTCCATAAATAATTCTTAAGGCTTATATGGTTTTAGGGTTTCCCCATTTGTTTTGATTCCAAAAATAACCCTAAATCATCAAGAATACAAAAACTTCAAGTTTTGAAAAATATGTATATGATCTTGCATTGTGGATGCATGATTGTGCATCCTATCCAGACTTACTGGCACAATCGTGCATCCCATCAGGACTCACTAGCGCGATCATGCATGGGATGTAGCACCCCATCCTCTCGGGACACCTACTTGACATCCTGAGTGATGTTCGAGTACATCCCCCACAAGGGTGAGATGCTAGAACAGTCAAACATTCAAAACTTAGTACAATTTTTTTTCATTTAACATACACGTATGTGGAAATCCAATAATCAAGTCAGCCCATTTTATTTATAAACATTTTCAAACACAAAGTTACAACCATTACATAGCTCATCAGAATTTCACTAGTCACATGGGCCCAAATTCAAATACAAAACATTTCCAATTTCAAAAGTTATTACATATTGAACTATTCAAATACATATGATACAAGTGGAATATAAAATTCATTACAAAAATAAAGAATTACAAAGCAGACGTGGACTGATCCTGACCTTTACCTCTTACTTAAATGCAGTATACTCCTGTTTGTCTAATGGAGTACTCTTCTGAGCTGAAAAAATAATTGCAAATTTTGGGTGAGTTTTACGAATTCAGTGAGCGACCATCCTCGATGACTCACCCACTCACATAACACATAATTCATATCATTTATCTAATTATCACATTGCATCACATATCATTTTAATCACTTATTTCACAATTGACATTTAGAGCAGTCACACAGTTCACTTTGTTTATTTAAAACATAAATATCAATTTTCATATGCAATGCATGTGAGACTCACTTTCATTTATCACTTTGTTGTGATTGAGTGCATATAACTATTCCATATCCATTGTGAATATCAGGCTCATTGATAACTATCCCGTATCCATTGTAGATACTGGGCTTATTAATAACTTCTCGTATCCGTTGAGGATATCAGGCTCATTAAAAATTGAGCCTGAGGTTCTAATGTGCATAACTGAGCTTAAAGCTCTTTTTATGTTGGCTACTCTAGCCACAATTGCCTTTATCTTTCATGCATTCATGTAGTGAAATGCATAAATCACATATGATCACTTATTTACTATCATATATCATTGGACCTTAGTCCGACATTCAACATTTATGTTGAGAACGCTTTGTGATCATGCATTCATATCATGAAGTATTTAGTTCATCACATTCATATATAATTAGCACTTCAATATCTCATTCATATATCACAATCATCGGAACTTCATTGTTCAGAATTCAACAATCAAATCACAATCATAAATATTCATAATCACTCAATTCATAACATAAACAAAATAAACAATAAAGTAAGACCATCTAGGTCTACTCAAAGTATGCTCCAAATTAGCATTAGCTTCCAAAATTTGGAAACATCTCAATGTTGATGTTTATCCTGCACATCCTATTTACGCAATACACACATTGTACACACATTAATAATTGCACAAGTATAAGCATTTATTTATGCACAAATATGTATATGGACTATGTACAATGCATGTTTAATGACAATCCCAGGTACTTTATCAAACTTCATATCTTATGCTCATTTTCATTTCATAACTCAATCACTCATCATTTCTTTCTTAGCATCACTTGCTCTTATTATCAAATTCTCATTCACTTAACTAGATACACCTTACTCCTCTTCTTTGAATCATAACCTTAACCATGTGAATATCTTTATTGCCAACATACTTATACCTTTCGTACATTGATGTCAATAATTCATTCACTAATTTACCAATATATTGTATGTGAAAAGTGTATATCAATAATTGATGTCAATAATTGATGTCAATAATTCATTCATCTCCACACTATTATATCACATAAAAATCCTTAAATACAAAAAAATAAGACATATGACTTTTTATTTAGTTTGTACAGTTGATCCTAGCCTTAGTACTTACCCTTGGAGGTCAAATCAAAAATATATTCCAAGGATTACAATATAGGTTGCAATCTTAGGTCGTTTCATTTAATTGGAACCTAATGGAATGGACCTAAGCTAATCTATATGTCATGAAGTGCAAACTAAATTGGTAAGAAAAATGTTTTTTTTTGCCTTTGGAATCTTTAAAAAAATTAAATTAAATTGCAAGAAAAATGCTTGAAAAATATTTTTTCGATTGTTTGGGAATGCAAAAATGGGAAAATAAAAACAATGATTAATGGTGATAGCATCCTCTTGAAAATGAGTTTGGCTATCATGGTTCGAAATCAATTTTTGATGGGAGTGAAAATCACTAAGTTTCAAATGGTAAACCTTAAAGAACCCTTTAAGTCCAAGGTCTTAATCAATGAACTCCATTTCTTAAGACCTTGTTAAATGCCCTTAGTGTGTGTGGTGGGTAAGTCAATGCAATAAGTCATTTTGGGATCTCAAATTAACTCATTATCAAACACAACTATGTAAGATAAAAGAGATTCAACAAGATCACAAATTGACATATATGAGACTTCATATATTAAAGCTCCAAGTTCTACATCAACAAATCAGAACCACACATTAAATATCCAACACTAGATGAAACTCTAATCAAGAATGTTCAATTACAAATCACAAATCCTAAACCTAGGAGTTCATAAATCATAGTTAAACATAGATTAAACTACTCCCCTTTTAAGCCCATTGAACTCAAACCATTGTTACATCTTCAAGAGGGAAAGAGATGCCTAGCCACTCATAGCTTCAAGAAACTTGACAATCAAGAAACAACTTGAAAATCCCATGGTGATAACTGACGCTGGAAAGTGGAGAAATTGGTATAGAGAGAAGACCATGGTGTGCAGATGAGAGGAAGATGATGAGAGTGTAGGAGTGTGTGTCGGCTCTCTTTTTATCACTTCCACTTAACCTAAAATAGGTAGGTTTCATGAATCGGGTTGATGGATCAGGTTGTACAGTGGGTTATTTTGCCAAAAGTGATATGGGTCACGCCAGTTCGAAGGTTTCGCCGAAGCGAACTTTTCTCGAAAGGTTTATTAACTTCATTTCCAACTTTCGATGCGGTGTAAACACATCCCTTCATCGCGGTGAACTTTTTTCTGCGTGAATTCTTCATACTTTGCCGCAGCGAGCTTTCTTACTGCACTGTTGACTTGTTGACTTATTGACTTATCATCTTTAGCCTTCACTCTTTGGCTCTACTTCTTGAGTCTCCTACAATAAACAAATGGTAGTTTGCAGTATCAATTGTTCTAGAAAATTAATTTAGTGCAATTATTAATTATTAGTGACAATTTTACTCTCAAACTACATAAAGTAAGGGCAAGCTCTGAAGAGTCAAATTAAGCATAAAATTTGAAAATAAGAGCCAAGAAGTGTAATAACAACTGTGAAAATGTCACCAATTTATATAAGAAACTTGGGTTTAATCAAATTGCCCCACACTTAGACCTTTTTACTCCTGGAAAAAGTTTATAAAATTCAAAGAGACACAAGTGCAAAAGAAAATTTTGACCATGTTTAAAAATGAGAGCAGAAAAGTAGTTAAATCACCTCCTTAGAAATCAACCCAAGCAGACTGAAAGACCACGAAGAAAATAAACACTATAAGCATTTAATCCAAGAGATTGTGTAAAAGAGATTTTGCTCAAGGTAATGTGTTTAATCTCTCAACTCACATGTCTTGGGATAATTTCACTCTACAATCTGCTTAGTTCATTCCCTTTCATAAGCTTGTGATAATTCTACCTCCCAACCACAAGAACTATAATTTCAAAAATCAAGAGGACTTTTCAAGGTTGTAATGTATGGAAAGTTAAATAAGATGGATTGAATGGAAAAAGGAAAAAAAATGGGTACATGCACCACAATTACCTATCTTATGAAACCAACTCCAACTATAAGTAAGAAAATATTTACAAAGATAAACATAATTTAACATATTTTTATTACTTTTCTCTTTTGAGAAAAATTTCTACTTTTTGTTTTTTTTTTTAATTTTTTAAAATTTTGAAACTCTTTTATTTCTTTTCTTTTTCTATAGAATCCTTTCTCTCTCTCTTTTTTCCCCTCAACTTAAGCTAGAGATGAGATACTCATAAAAATTGTGAAATATGTATGCACTCAAAAGAAGGCTCAAAGGGGCTAGCAAAGGTTAATTGTTTAGGTAATTAGGGTTTGGAAAGAAATGCCTCTGTCATATAAGCAAAGTATAATTTATACTCATGGTAGAGCTTCAGTAGGTGGCCATCCACCTTGAACGTGGCTCTAGTTTCTTCATGTAAAAGCTTTACCAAACTAAAATTGTGCACCTTAGTGAATAAGTATGGCCCATCCCAACGAGTATTGAACTTTCCATGTTTAAAAGCGAAGCGAGCCTTAAATAATAGAACTTTGTCTCCTTCCTTGAAACTCTTCCTCTGAAGAACCTTATCGTGCATCAACTTTGTTTTCTCCTTATAGAGGTGCAAATTTTCGTATGCCTCTAGTCTTCACTCTTCTAATTCTTACAATTGTAGCTTTTGCTCCATACCAAAAGGTTCCAAGTCCATGTTGCTCCGCTTGACTGCCCAATATGTTTTATGCTCCAACTTCACCAGTAAATGACAAACCTCTCCGTAGATTAAACGGTGCGAGGAAATTCCTATTGGATATTTGTAGGCGTTCCGATATGCCCACAATGTTTCTTTTAGACGTAGGCTCCAATCCTTCTTTAATGGCTTCACCATCTTCTCCAAGATGTGTTTCACTTCTCTATTCGATATTTCAACTTGACCATTGGTTTGTGGGTGGTATGTAGTGGAAACTTTATGAATGACTCCAAATTTGGAAAATAGGTTATCAATGAATCTATTGCAAAACTGTGTCCTTCTATCACTAACCACAGCCACAGGAATCCCGAACTGACAAAAAATGTTAGATTTAAGAAATTTAGAAATTGTTTGTGCATCATCTTTTCTAGTTGGCACAACCTCTATCCATTTTGATACAAAGTCAACCGCTAAAAGGATATACACAAAGCCAAAGATGGGGGAAAGTGTAGCACCCCATTCTTGCAAGACCCGAACCCAACATCGATGGGTGATATCCGAGTCCGTGCCCTACTAGGATGACATGCTAGAGCACTAAATCACTCAAATTTCAGTACAAATTTGTTTTTTTTAAACCACAAACATGATAACCAATTCGGGCCCACTTCATTTCATAAATGTTTTCAATCATAACAAAACAACCAATACATAGCTCGTCGAAAATTAATTTTCCACTTAGGCCCATTACAATTTCAACATAAATACATTTGTATACATATTGTGCAAAAGTTTTGGAATACGTTATTTGATACAAAAATTGCAAAAATTATGCAATTCAATATAAAGGAAAAAAAGTACAATGCAGACACAAACTGATTCCGACCTCTATCCCTCACTTGTGTACAATACGTATACTCCCATTTGGCTAACGGGGTAATCTTCTGATCCTGAAAAATATTTGCAAATTTTGGGTGAGTTTTGCAAACTCAATGAGTGACCATCATCGATGGCTCACCCAGTCATATAACACATAAATCACATTCATAACATTTCACATCTCACAATCAATACGATTTAATCATTCATATTATGCATATGTAGTGTGCTTGAGACCCACTTTTCATTTATTACTTTGTTGTGACCGAGTGCCTAAATTGTCCCATATAGAGCTCATTGATAACTGTAACATATAGGGCTCATTAAACGTTAAGCCTAAAGCTCTGAATCCTTTTTGAGCTCGAGGCTCATTTTCACTAGTTGAGCTTTAAACTCTGTTCGGTGGCTACTCAGGTCACAGCTGCCATTTAACAATCAAATTATGTACAATTAGTTCATCTCATTCACATATAAGCAGCACTTCAATATCTCATCCTAATGTCACAATTATCGGACCTCTTGTCCAGAAACCAACACAATCAAACCCATTCATATAGACATTTAGTAATCAATCAATACAAAATTTAAAACAGAACAAATCATGAAATGAGACCATCTAGGTCTATTCACAATATGCTCCAGTTTAGCAATTGCTTCCAAATTTTAGAAACTTCTGAATGCGAATGTTTATCCTGCACATCAAAATTTTGCAATATACCGTTGCACAGACATTAATAACTTTGCACAATTATAAGCATCCATTTATGCGTACATGTGTATATGGACTATATAAAATGCAGGTTCCTGACAATTCTGAGTATTTATCCGTCAATTTCATCACAAAGTCATTCCCATAATAAAACTCATGTAAGTATAATTTATACTTAGGTTTAAGCCTTACTAAAACCATTGGAATCATAATTCATTTCTCATTGGCTTACTTCATAATTGTTTTCCAAATCACACTTTCGTGCTACTATTCACATTCAATCAAAAAGTGAAATTGATGAAATTTGGTCGTACTCTCTTCTAGAAAAGTGTTCCTATATGTCTTATCTTTCCATTGATACCAAAATCACTTAATTTGGTTCAATAATTTGGAAGATATGTCTCAAACATTATCGGGTTGTTCATATTCAAAAACAGTATACTATGCACAACTTTTATTAAGAAATTCAATATCTTAGAGACTTAATCATAATTCGACTTCTTGAGACAATTTGTAGACCTATATCTCTAGATTACTCCAAATCAAAAATCACCAAATTTGGAATCCTATATGTCCAGATATAATCAAAATACTGAGGGGTGTTTAGTAAAACAACACCAGTTCATATAATTCTAACCGATACCCTTGCTTTGATTCATTCAATCTTTCTCAATTCAATTCAGAATACTAGTAAATTTTATAGAGAGGTAGAAAAATGTATTATGATGCCAATGTTTTAAAAATCAATTCATTTGGAGGTTGGATGAAAACGTTATGGCCAAAATAATAAAATATGTTCAGGCTGGGAGAAGACTGCGTGCGTTTTCGGCGGACTCGCGATCCTGAAGATTTTCCCCCTCTTCCTCCCTTTTCTCTTCTCCAGACTTGTTTGGTAAAATAGGCGTAACTTTTACTAAAAATATCAGATTAAGGTGATTCAAAAATTATTTTAAAGAAGACATCTAGCCTACAACTTCCATGAAGACCTCAAAAACAAATTTTGCCTCTATAAGAGTCAAAATTTCAAACCAATGCAGCTGTCACAAATGTCCCTCCTATACAACATTACAAAATTATAAAGGCCATAACTCTCCACTACGATATCCATAAATTCCATACTTTATATCAATGGAAAGCTTAAAGAAAGATCTACAATTTCCTTGAAGACAACTTTGTCAAAAACTCTCTATATCATTACAGAAAATTCATGGAAGTTTCAGATGAAAATATTTTTAATTCTTTATGGACAACATTCAATTCCTCATGCTTAAACTATCATTTCTAGTTCAATCCCCATCATTCATCCATTATTCTAACTCCCTTTCAACTCAACATCATCCATAACCAATTTATAGCCCATGATCGGTCATAAATATTAATAATGAAATATACACATACATGTGCATTCATCATCTATTTTCTGCACTTATTCAACTTTATTTCCTCTTTCGTTTCACTTCCATCTATCACCTTGATCCTTCACATTTCAAGACACCACATTAACCCCTTTCTTTACATTTAGACCCATTTTACATCATAAAAAAAAACACCCAAAAAGATTCACATTAATTCATAAAAAAAAACAGAACAAAAACCCAATATGTATCAAGTTTTTTTTGCAATTTTTCCCTATACCTAGTACTGAACTTCAAGTTGAAATTGGGAACTCTTAATGAACGAATTTGAATTCTATATCTTCATACGAAATATAACCCTTTGTCTCTAATTTAATCCAAATCAAAGATCATCTCATGTGGATGTCTACAGGACAAGTTATAATTAAAACAAAGAAGCATGATCAGTGAAATTGTTACAGCTAGCATTTTCCAATTCTCTCTCTTTCTCTCTTCCAAATTTTCCAGAATTTTGTAAGTCCCTACATTTTACACCTAATGCATCCTTTATACTTCTTTTATTCTTCATTCTCAACTCCAAAACATTCACAAGACAAATCAAGATCCATAATTGATCATTAACCCAAAAACAAAACATAAACATTCACCCATTCATCATTAAATTTCTGCACTCATCCTAACCCCACGAAGATGATCATTCAACCTCAAAATATCTCTATAACAAATTATAAATCATTAATCATCATACATATACAAAACAAGAAATTTACCTAAGCATTTCATCACCCACTTTCATCATGCATAAAACATCATTAAATATCATTTAACCTCTAGTAATCATCATAAATGCTTCATTTAACCTTGCCCATGTTATTTAAAAAATCACTTACTTGATTTATCTTCCAATGCTCCTTCAAATCACCAAGAAACCCTAACTCTCCAACATATACGATCTTCATTTTAAAGGTGGGTAGGCTAGGCTTTTCTTGTATCAGATGCAAGAAATAACAAAATGGATGTAGCCATTAATAGATGAAAGCAAGGTGTAACGTTGGTGATGGTCAGTAGCAAAAATCATGAAGAAGGAGAAGAAATTTGGAGAAAAGTGGAGGAGTTCCAAAGAAGAAGAGAAAAGAAAGAGTTAAAAATGAAAGAAAAACCATTTACTTGATCTTTCAAGTGAAAGGACTGTGAGAGAAAGGAATGGTGAGTGGTAGTGACACTTATCATTGCCACTTGTCACGTTCTCATGGTCCCATATGGACCCTTATTAAAACTAGTATGTTTGCCTTTAATTTCTAATCCAATTGTCTCCCAATTTTCAATGACATGTGTCACTAAATCCCAAAGTCCTTTGTCAAAATTTTCATTGCCATTAGATAGTAATTTCTACTACCATTTAACAATTGTTTTGCCACTTGACAATTTTTCCTAGTTAAAAATACTCAACAATTTTAAAAAATTTCTTCAAAAATATCCAAAAATTTTAAAACAATTTATACACTCCCCAAATCAAATTTTCAACATATAAAAATTCCATTTCTTATTATACTCACATTATAAATAATTATACCCGAAAATTGTCAATGAATGCATGTACAATTTTTTTCATGTGTAAACAAATCACGATTCACGCATGTATATATGCTGTCATTATGCATGAGTATGAAATGCATTTTTTAAATCTTTTTTTGATCTCACATGTACCAAATTTTAGGGTTCCAACCATTAGTATGGGAATGAGATGTTATAGATAGGGACCCATGAAATCAATTCCCCATACATCAAAGATTTTGTAAAACAATAAAGGTCGTTGAGGCATTTCATGTTGTTTACCTAACCCTCCAAAATGTTGACATTTGTCACATGACCGATAAAAGGTAAATGAATCTCAAAAGAGGGTAGGCCAATAGAAACTGGAATCTAGAATTTTCCTCTGTGTTCTGCTTGCATTAAAATGGCCCCCCACAAACCATTGAATGGCAAGCTGAAATTATAACATCGAATTCCTCATTAGGCACACATTTTCTGATTACCTGGTAGCTACAGATTCTCCATAGATGAGGAGCACCCTAAATGTAATGTGTTGGGCCCGGATTCGGGATCCCCGTTCTTGAGGCGGCCCCTCGTGCTGCGCCGGCGACAGGCGTCCCATAACTTCGGACCCGATCCCAACATCCATACATAATTTGATACACATTAAAACATAATTAAAAACCCCATAAAGCAAGGGGCTTCATATCATAACAATCCAAAGGAAATGCAGCAACTATTCTCAGATATAGCATAATACAAAATAAAATTTAAATCCAAAATATATGAGTATGTTCCATGATGATATGCTGGCGGGCTAACCAAAATACTAACTTAATACACAGCTTCTAACTAGCTCGAAGTTTTCGATGCCTTGCAAGGTCAACGATCGTCTCGATCTGTACCTGAGGAGGGGAGAGTAATGGGGTGAGCTGCGAAGCTCAGAGGCATATACATTTATAGCCATTGGCGACGAGCCACACATTCAAACATATATATGTACAAGTATAGCAAGTCAAGATTTATCAAGTGATTCACATTCATATAAACATATGTCATGCACTTTCTGTTTCTTAACATAACGATTATTATGCATCATTTCTATCAAATCAATCATGAATGCACACAAATGGTTCAAGAGTTCTGTAAAACGATCCGGATAAACCAAAGTTTATTCCGTAAACTATCCGAGTTCGATTTCTCAAGGATCTTGTTGCCTCAAGCGGGCATCCGAGACAAGGCTTTATGTCGACGTGCACGTGACTCCATCTGTAACTCTCTCACCCAAACAATACACATAACCATTCGTTTCATGCTCAAAGCATTTTCACAAAGCTTTCAAAATCTTCATTCTTTTCATTCTCACAAAATACCATAAGGCCTATTAAGGCCATACATAATCATAATCACAATGCATGTTCAATATTTCAACACAAGTAATGTCACACAATGCAAGCAAGCATACACAAGGCAATTTGCCCATACACACAATAACCATAAACATATTACCCACCTACTATCGCTCGAGTATCCGACTCACTGGTGTCCTTCCTCTTGCGATTGGGTCAGGTCGGCTTGGTTTCCTATAATAAACCAAGTTCTCATTCAATCAATACACAAAAGAAATATTCCATAAAGCTTGACAATCAAAAGTAAAGCACTAAAAGTCTACATCTGACTTCCATCTAAATTTTTGAACCCTTAGAGGTTAATTCTGAACTTCCCTTCTTCATAAAACTTGCATCCCTCTATTTCTAGTTCACAACGAATCTGAAATCACCTCAATTGGACATCTACACCAAAAGATATGCCCCTAAATACCAAAAATTGTCTTTATCGACAATCAGGGTTTGTTGCATGACAGTTGTGCTTTCATAGCGGCGTGCGCATAGCGTCTTGCCATGACAAACACCTCTTTGCAAGTCGCGGCGAATACCTCTTCGCTCGTCGCGACATCGCCCCTCTTGCACGCCGCGGTGAATATTAATTCGCACGTCACGATGTTGCTCTCTTTCCACGCACGTCGTGGCGTGTTCATGTGCACGTCGCGACGTGCGGGCCTGGAGAACGACTCCGAAACCTGATTTTTCAGCATTTTCTAACTTCAATTCTTTCCCAAACACAAATGCAACACACCTAAGCCTTAGATCATGTCTTATACTACATTTCTAACCCAACAGCAACTCAAAATCAGTCATAAACACATCAACCCATGAAATCTAACCATTTTTACCCTAAAACCCTAAATCCACTGATTCTACTACTTTCATCCTATCTTTTGGTTTAATCCAACCGAAACAAGGTTAAACGAAGAGCAACTTACCCGGAAATTGCTTCAAACCATCGAAAAATCTCTTGGATCGCAAATTTTATTTCTCTCCTCTTCTTCCCTCCACCTACGGCAACTCCTTTCTCCTTTTCTTTTCTTCTTCTATTCTCTTCTTCCTTTCTAATTCTTTCCTTTAAGCCTAAGTCAAAGACCATTATGCCCTTCCTAAAAAGGCTTTAACCTATCCAATTTAAGCAATCTTCCTAAAATTCCCTCACACATATTACCCTTTTAATTCTCACTTAACCACAATTAAACCTTAATTATCCAATAATCCTCTCAATTTAATCAAACTAAGGCATAAACACATAATTAACACAATATGACATCATAAAAAAAATTCGGGGTCCAACATAATGCGTAGCTTTGCTTTTGAGCTTTTTGGGCCTACGCCCTAGACATAAAAGGAGGAGTTAGTCCAGTCATAAGATAATTAACTATAAGTGCATACTAGGTTTCTTTAAAAACTAAAACACATAAAATCAAATCAGGAAAAGAGTCACAAGTTAGTTCCGAAGAGTCCACTCCCTGTGTATCATTTGGTAGCCTACTCAAATGTTCCGCTACATGGCTTTTCATCCCAGCTCGATCCTTTATCTCAATATTGAATTCTTGGAGAAGCAATGTTTACCTTATAAATTGAGGTTTTGATTGTGGTTTCCTGAGGAGATATCAAACGGCTTCATGATTAGGAAAAATCATCACATGAGAGTTTAACAAATATGGCCTAAATTTTTCCAAAGAAAAAACTACTGTAAATAACTCTTTCTTAGTTGTTGTATAGTTGATTTGAGTTGGATCTAGTGTTTTCAAGGCATAGGCAACAATTTTTTCTAGCTTGTCCTCCCGTTGACCCAACATAGCTCCTACAGCGAAATTAGAGGCATCACATAAAAGCTCAACAGGTAGATTCCAATTAGGAGTAACTAAAATGGGAGGAGAAATGAGTTTGGATTTTAATTTATCAAAGGCATTTCTGCAAGAATCATTAAACTAAATTTTTGCATCTTTTTGTAAAAGCTTAGAAAGAGGTAATGCAATTTCGCTAAAATCCTTTATGAACCTTTTATAAAATCCTGCATGACCTAAAAATGATCTGATATCCCTAACATAAGTAGGGTAAGGCAAGGAATATATAACCTCAATCTTAGCTTTGTCGACTTCAACCTATTTTCTAGAAATCAAATGACCTAGCACTATACCCTCATTGACCATAAAATGACATTTTTCAAAATTCAAAATCAAATTCTTTTCAATACACCTCTTTGAAACTTTTGCAAGACTAGATAGACAAGCATTAAAAGAATCACCATAAACTATGAAATCATCCATAAAAACTTCCATGCATTCTTCTAAAAATTCACATAAAACAGTCATCACTCAACATTGGAAAGTTCATGGGGCATTACATAAACCAAAAAGCATCCTTCGATAAGCAAAGGTACATAAATGGCATGTAAAGGTGATTTTATCTTGGTCCTCTGGTGCAATAGGGACTTGAAAATTCCTAGAGAAACCATATACAAAATAGTAATGCGATTTGCTTGCAAGTCTTTCAAGAATCTGGTCAATGAAAGGTAAAGGGAAATGATCTTTTTGTGTGGCATTGTTTAATCGTCTATAATCTATGCACACTCGCCACGAATTCTACACCCTAGTGGGAATAAGCTCATCTCTATCATTTTTGACCATAGTTATCCCACTCTTTTTCAGCACTACATGTATTAGACTGACCCACTTACTATCAGAAATGGGATATATGATCCCAACACTTAACAATTTTGTGATTTCTTTCTTAACCTCGTCTAAGATAAGTGGATTTAGTCTTTTTTGGGGCTGCCTCACAGATTTTGAGCCCTCACTCAATAATATCCTATGTGTGCAAATAGCTGGGCCAATTCCAGGTATATCCGCTAAATTCCACCCTATAGCCCTCTTATGTTCTTTCAAAATAGCGAGGAGTCTCTCTTCCTCATTGTGGGACAAGGTATTTGCAATTATAACAGGTAATCATTCATTAGACTCAAGGAAGGTGTACTTCAAATTATGGGGTAAGGGTTTCAATTCAATCACAGGAGGTTGCACAATAGAAGGAATCAATTTGTGTAGTTTGAAAGAGAAAAGATTAGTCCCCTTTCCTTCGGATGTTGAACCCATCTCATGTTGGCCTATAGTGGCAACTACCTGGGACCAACTTCTTCTGCCTCCTTTCAATCAGACACTTTTGTTGAGGTACAATACTTGTAACTATGCCCTCATCGATGTCAATCTTTGTTATACTGAAATTTCCTAAAAAATCAATAGAAATCCCTTTCTAAATGGGGTTAACATTTATAGCAAGAGATGTTAAAATTTCACATGAGTTAGAAAAATCAAGTTAATGCAACTAAGAATTAAAGGAATCCTCTTTGAATTCAAAACCGAACAAGTTTCATAAGCAACAACATCAATCACATTTATTCCCAAAAGTGAATAATCCTCATTTGGATGTCTCATGGCTTCATACATGTTAAAAATTACTTGTTGATCTCCTACCTCCATGGTGATTGTACCTTCTTTCATGCTAATCATAGTGCTAGTAGTCCTTAAGAAGGCTTTACTGAGAATCAAGGTAGTGTCCTGCATAACTTTAGAAGATATATCAAGTACATAGAAATCAGCTGGAAAGATCAAACCCTTTACCTAGACCAAAATGTCTTTTATGATCCCCACCAGATGCCTAAGAGACCTATCAGCCAATTGCAACACTATAGATGTAGGATTTAGACTCGTAACTCCTAATGATGTGTAGACCGACTTAGGCATCACATTGATTACTGCCCTTAGATCTAAAAAGGCTCCTCCTATAGTAACTTTTCCTATTATGCACAGAATGGTGAAAGATCCAGGATCTTGGAACTTAACGGGTATTTGGGGTTTGAAAAGTCCAGACACGTTTGAGCTGACTTGTACTCTCTCATTAGGCCTAGACTTTCTCTTGTTAGTGCACAAGTCCTTAAGGTATTTTGCATAAGCAGGTTTTCACTAGATCAAGCAAAGGGATGTTGACTTCTACTTTCCTAAACAAATCAATGACATCTTTTTCATGTTTACAATCAGTCATCCTTTTGCTAAGAAAATATGAATTCAAAAAAGGAAGGTATTTTACACCTACCTCCTTGTCGGTTGCTTCTTGGGTTCCTTGCTTGCTTGATTCCTGAGTATTCTCTGAATTTGCTTCCTTGCTTTTAGATTGTTTTAACTCCTTTTCAGTCAAGAGTGTTATTTCCTTTAAACTTTCGAACTTCTTAACTCTCTTAGTTGATGAAGACAATTCTTTACCCTCAATCTCCTCTTCATCTTCTCCCTCATATTGATTCATGAACCTCACTTGTTTCCCATTGTAGAGAGCTATGGCATTCAAACTTTTGGGGTTCATAATGGTATTGGAGGGGATAGCTCCACTGCTTCTTACTTGATTCTCACTCATTTTGTTAGATAACTAGGTGATGTAGAAATTGATGTTCTCAGCTTTCGTCTCCTATTGTTCCATTCTCTTTTCCAGAGCATTGAACCGAGTAGCGATTTTAGAGGAATCTTGTTGAATGAGAGAGGCTATTACATTGAACTGATTGTTGTTCGAAGTCCTTTCCTCCTTAATCAGAGCCATCATAATGTGCAGAAGTTGATTGGTGTCCTCCTTTGGTGGGACAGTCAGGGCTTGTTAGGTTGGGGAACTGGTTAGTGGGAGTACCAGCTCCTCCACCTTGTTGAAATCTATTCAATCCTCTTCCTTCCTCATTCCTCCAACTGAGCCTGGGATTTGCTTTCCATCCCTCATTATAAGTGTTTGAATAGGGGTCCCATATCTGATTGGTCCAACCCTGATACACTGCAGACACCATTTTATACTGACCCGGGAAAACATTAGAAATGTGCATTACTGACCCACAAGTATCACAACTTGATGCAGTAAGATACATAGAAGGTGTCGGGAGATGCACATTCATGTTTTTTAGTTCTGCAGTGATGAAGGACAACTACGCAGTTATTCTACTCTCTAAAGAGTCAACTTTAGACTCCAAACTCTCCATTCTTTTGGATTGTGTTGTTGAAGTTCCTAACTCATGGACACCTCTAATATCTCTCCCACGCCTTTGTAGATGTAAGGTCAATCAAAGAACTTACTGATGCTGCATCCAATATACCTTTATCTTGATTTTTCAACCCATCATAAAAATATTACACTAATTGCTCATCAGGTATCCGGTGATAGGGGCATCTGGACAATAGGTCTTGGAAGCGGTTCCAATAGTCATAAAGTGACTCATCATAATCCTGAGATGCCAAATATATCTCCTTCCTCATTGATGAAGTTCTAAAGGCCGAAAAATATTTCTCTAAGAATGCCTTCCTTAAATTGACCCAACTATGGTAGGTATTGACCACTTGCCTTGGGATGCTTATATACCACTCCCTTGCTTTTTCCTCAAATGATAAGTGAAAAACCTTCCATAGTACTTGATCAAACGAAGCTCCCACCGGCTTCATACTCTAACAGATTATGGACAAAGATTGCAAATGCATATAGGGATCTTCTTCTGTCAAGCCATGACATTTAGGAAGAGAGTTAATGAGCAATCCTTTAACTTCAAAATTCATGTCAAAATTAGGACAAGCAGCAGTAAATGAATCATAATTCATGTTAGAAGAGGTCACTTCCCTAATAATCCTCCTTCTTTGATTCCCATTATTCTCACTAACTCGCTTATGCTCCCTATTACATCCATTATCACCATTCCTAGGTTGGTTGGCATGAAAGTTTGGGTTTTGCAGGAAAGCTAGGTTTTCGGCCTTTGTCACTCTTTCTAATGAATTGTTCTCACTACTTGGCTCACTAGAATCCTCTTCAACAACTACCTTACTTATCTCTTTTTCTTTCCTCTCCTTTGTAATCTTTCTCAAACATCTCTCAATTTCAGTATAGAAAGGTATAAGTTTAGTTTTCTTAGGCATGCACGGAACAATTCAAATGAAAATAAAAAGTAACAAAAATTATTTGCAAACATACAAAGTCAAATAAAAAGGCGAGATGTGATGGATGCAAGTGTGCAGGTGTATGAAAGTATGTGTGAGAGTAAAGAATGCAAGTAAAATGTGTGTGTATTAAAAAGCAATAAAAGAAATGTTCAAAACTATGTGGGTGCGAAAATGCTAACTATAAAAAGTGCAAAAAGTTCAGTATTTTGTTTGTTCGAGTTTTCAAAATTTTTTTAATGCTAAGTAAAGAAAATGAAATCCTATTGACAAGTATGAAACTAATCTATCTAAAATGCAATCTAAACCAAGGTTCCTAACCTCACTTAGCAGTAGAAATGACAAAAGCTAACCAAGAGGACCAATCACTTGGTTCTCCAGCAACGACGCCATTTTGGTCTGATCCTTAATACTTACCTTTAGAGGTCAAATTAAAAATATATTCCAAGGATTTCAATATAGGTTGCAACCTCGAGTCGTTTCACTTAATCAAAACCTAATGGAATGGACCTAAGCTAGCCTATATGCCATGAAATGTAAATTAAATTTGTAACATTCCATCACCGATGGGAAGGGTATTTTGGTAATGAATGATGTAACATCCCATCATGAACATGCATCGTGCATCTTTTACTTAAGAAATGTGCATCATTGAATCTTTCTGATTATGCATTTAGTAATGAATGATTATTTGACTGTTCTAGAGGCACCATTGGAACAACAGTCCACGGATATTGCTGGGACTTCTAGGCTATAGCTCGGAAGTACAGGTGAGTAACCTAGTTGGTTCCTCAATTTTTAACTGTTAAATGTTTTGTAATCTGTCTGTGAATATGAATTGCTATGTTTGAAATCTCGGACCGAAGGTCTAAGGGATTGAGTGATTGGATATGCTAATGTGATTGTTTTATGAATGTTTCCATGGGAAAAATGTGAATGTATGGTAGAGTAGAATTGGAAATGATATGACTGTTTCCGATAAATTGATTCTGATTGTATGTGATAAATGAATTCCATAATTGATTGATTAATAACGGTTGTGACTGGAGCTGCCACTGAGAGCTACAAGCTCGCTCATTAAAAAAGAGCCTCGAGCTCGAAAGGGATTAGTGCATACCCAGAGGGCTCTCCTATCCCTACTTGTAGCACCCCCTTATCATAGGATATGTGCCGGGACGCCCGTAGGTCAATTCCGATACACACCCTATGATAAGGTTGCGCTACGAACCATCTCTAACACTCCACATGGCATCAAAAATCATAAAGCATTAATATGAAATTCACTAATTTTTGAAAACCAAACTGCGCTCCATTTCATTTCACCAAACTCATTCATTCTCTTACCATAAGTTTCATCAGTCTATACAATCTTCCAACACTTTACACAAGGTATTATACAATAAGACAAAAGAAACTGTCTAACTAGAAGTCTCCAAAAGAAATGCCAAGCTGACCGACCTCTGAGCCATAGCCTCTCTCGCCAGTCTAATTTCTCTGACCAAACTCATTCATTCTCCGACCTCAATAGTCTCTCAGGAGCTATCAGTCTAATTTCGACCCTGAAAAATAGATTGCAATTTTAGATGAGTTTGCGGACTCAATGTGAAACCATCATCGATGGTTCTCCCAATTCATGCATCACACAAACCATTTACAGTAATATTACAATCACAGTGAATCAACGATATCATATCAGTATAAACAGCAAAAAGACATATAAGTTGTTCAGTTATTCAATCCAGTATATATGCAATGCACATGTGACACTGTCCCATTTTATTTCAGTGTTGTGACCGAGCGCTTATAAAGGTGAGCGATGGCGAGAGCGCGTCTAGGGAGGATTATCTCCCTTCGAGCTTTGGGCTCGTTTTCAGTATCAGTGGCGACTCGGTTCACGATTATTCTTATCCGTTTATGCATGTAGCACCCTACTCCCGTCAGACCCGAACCCGATATCGATGGTGATATCCGAGCCCGTGCCCCGCGAGGGTAGCGTACTAGAACAATCATCGCAACGCAAAACTCGAAAAAATACTTCTTTATACAAAATCAATCACATGCGCGCGAAATCAAGAATAATCAAGGCCCATGAACAAAATCACTAATAAGAATAACTTGCAACACTACAATACACATAGAATATCACTACCCTAATGCGCACGCGAACCGATCCCGACCTCGACTCAATTCGCCAAGAATCATGCTCCCGTTTGTCCAACGGGTATTCTTCAATCCTCGAAAATAGTTGCAATGTTGGGTGAGTTTATTTAACTCAATGAGAAACCATCATCGATGGTTCACCCAACTCATGCATATACATCTAATATATATCTCATAGATATATTTTAACACAATTTATAACACTATAAACACTTTACACAATTTACAGTTACACTATCACATATCAATTCACACTATGCACACATCACACGATTCACAATTTCGCTATACATCGACAAATGCATAATGTATGCAATTTCTCATTTTATGATGTTGTTGTGACTGAGCGGCAATATTCACATTTTGGCAAGTAGGAGAGCCCTCGTGGTATGCACCTTCGCCCACTCACTTTAGGAATAGGAGAGCTCTCGGGTATGCACTATTTCCTTTTGGCCTTAGGCCCATTCAACGATATCGAGCTTAAAGCTCGATCACTAAGCTCCACCACAACTGATTAATTACCACTTATGTTCATGCTTAACATGCACTAACACTTGCGACGCCTCTAACACATTTATTTCACTTCACTCGCTAATCACAATCAAAACACTTACTCACAATTTTATACGCTGATTCTCATTCACAGTATTCACATTTATAAATCACACTTGGTGCAATCACTAACACTTATCACATTTAGCTCATTCACTTCACATTTATATCACTCACTTTGACACTTAATTCACACACATTCACAAAGACATTTAATCACATAAAAACCGAGGAACCAACTAGGTTACTCACCGTAACTTCCGAAGCTCGCTTGAAGTCCCAAAGAATGTCCGTGGTCCGTCGATCCAACGGCGCCTCTATAACAATTCAAATGAATTATCATCACCACTTGCTCAATTAATTCAATTCATCGATGCACATGTCTTAATTCAAACTATATGATGCATGATCATGATTTCCCAAAGACTAAGACCCAAATCGCTATCTCTCGCTTCACAATCACAATTCACTATTCACTAGGTCAATAGCATTCCCTTAAATTCAAATTAACTCACTCAAACTCTAATCATACTCCGCTAGTTACAACATAACTCTTTGGTCACATTAGAAACTATAATGGACTCTCTTTCGATAATTGCAATCCCGTAAATTAAAATCCAAACTCTCAGTCTTTATCATAATTATAAACCTCTTTCTCTAGTTCATAACGAATCAAGTATCACCTTAATAGGAATACCACAGACCAAGATATCATCAAGATACTGAAACATGTTCAGTAAAACATCTAGTTCATGTTCCCTCCACCAATACCCTTACTTTGATTCAATCAATCATTTCCAAATTAATACTAAAAATCATAAATTATTTGTGGAGAGATAAAGAAATGTGTTAGGAATCCAATGCTTCAAGAATCAGGTCATTTGGAGCTCTATAGTTCAAGTTATCCTCAAAACACCGATCAATGCATGATCGCTTTCCTTTAAATCGATTTTTGCTTCAGCTGGTTTTCGCTTCAGCTGATTTTCCTTCAGCTGATTTTCACTTCAGCTGATTTTCGCTTCAGCTGATTTTCGCTTCAGCTGATTTACCTTCAGCTGATTTTTCTATCCAGAACATATCCACTTATATAGATCATATATTTTGACTCCGATATTCAAATTGGACAAACTTGGCATCTATCTCATAGAGAAAAGAGAGATCTACAACTTTCAAGAAGTAAATTTTGTCCAAATCTATCGATATCAAGTCCATATCGTCTGCTTTTGCTTCAACTGATTTTCCTTCAGCTGATTTTCGCTTCAGCTGATTTTCCTTCAGCTGATTTTCCTGTCCAGAACATATCCACTTATATAGATCATATCTTTTGACTCCGATATTAAAATTGGACAAACTTGGCATCTATCTCATAGAGAAAAGAGAGATATACAACTTTCAAGAAGGAAATTTTGTCCAAATCTATCGATATCAAGTCCATATCGTCTGCTTTTGCTTCAGCTGATTTTCCTTCAGCTGATTTTCGCTTCAGCTGATTTTCCTTGACTGATTTTCCCGTCGTAACATATCCACTTATATAGATCATATATTTTGACTCCGATATTCAAATTGGACAAACTTGGCATCTATCTCATAGAGAAAAGAGAGATCTACAACTTTCAAGAAGGAAATTTTGTCCAAATCTATCAATATCAAGTCCATATCGTCTGCTTTTGCTTCAGCTGATTTTCCTTCAGCTGATTTTCGCTTCAGCTGATTTTCCTTCAGCTGATTTTCCTGTCCAGAACATATCCACTTATATAGATCATATATTTTGACTCCGATATTCAAATTGGACAAACTTGGCATCTATATCATAGAGAAAAGAGAGATCTACAACTTTCAAGAAGTAAATTTTGTCCAAATCTATCGATATCAAGTCCATATCGTCTACTTTTTCTTCAGCTGATTTTCCTTCAGCTGATTTTCGCTTCAGTTGATTTTCCTTCAGCTGATTTTCCTGTCCAGAACATATCCACTTATATAGATCATATCTTTTGACTCCGATATTCAAATTGGACAAACTTGGCATCTATCTCATAGAGAAAAGAGAGATCTACAACTTTCAAGAAGGAAATTTTGTCCAAATATATCCATATCAAGTCCATATCATCTGCTTTTGCTTCAGCTGATTTTTCTTCAGCTGATTTTCGCTTCAGCTGATTTTCCTTCAACTGATTTTCCTGTCCAAAACATATCCACTTATATAGATCATATCTTTTGACTCCGATATTCAAATTGGACAAACTTGGCATCTATCTCATAGAGAAAAGAGAGATCTACAACTTTCAAAAAGGAAATTTTGTCCAAATCTATCGATATCAAGTCCATATCATCTGCTTTTTCTTCAGTTGATTTTCCTTCAGCTGATTTTCGCTTCAGCTGATTTTCCTTCAGCTGATTTTTCTGTCCAGAACATGTCCACTTATATAGATCATATCACCGAACACCAAAAGTTTTCTCAACAACTCATTTAACACTATAACATAATTTATTTCTCCCAACTACCCAATATTTATGAACAAACATATGAAATATATTTTCCATGAAGATGATGAAATCTCTCAACTTTATTTCACAAATCCCTAACAAAGAAGGATTTCTCTAACACTTACCTGCTGAGAACTCAAACAAATCTTCAAGCCCTAAACTCCACACGAAAAGATCAGCTTCTGGTTTCTCCTTAGAGTCGAAAACACCAATGGCAGAGAAAGGTTGGTGAAAGAAAGGAAGAACACGAAAGTCCCTTAGAAGATATTTTGGGTGGGAAAGCTCTATGTCTCCAAGAGAGAAAAGTTTTAGAAAGAAATGAATAAAGAAGGCTTGGAAAAAACTTAACCCATCAGCCCTCAAGGAATAGTGACCACCTACTCCTAGCTAGAGTACAAAGTCCAAGTACACATGTCATTTTCTTAATGAATAAACTCTAACTTAGTTACTTTTGAACTAACTCCATTTAGTTCTCCCCTTTCCAATATAACCAAACTATCTCCAAAACTTCATTTAATTTATTTCTTGCTCCAAACTATAAATATATCTTTCAATACACCATAACTTTACCAACATATACAAATACCATAATTCCACCAAAATTCAAAATCGCAAGATTTCACTAACCCAATTATTTCAACATTTTTAATAATCACAATTATCAGTCTCAACGCATTTTCTCGGTCCGAACACATAACTCTAAAAATTCTGAAAAAATCCTCATAAATTCACAAAAATATAAAACACTCGATCTCATACTCAATTTTCAAATTCCAAATCTCTATAACTCAATTCTCACTCTAACTCAAATATACAACTCAATATTCTTAAATTCTCAATCACATCACAATTCCACAAATTTAACTATTCAATTCAATCAATAGATCATATCTCGTAATTCACAATTCAACTCATAATCACAATTAAATCTTTGGAATAATCATGAATGCATGATACTAAGATGCATGTGCAATTAACTCAATTAATCTCATTTATCACTGATGCAAAACTCACTATACGTGCAATTCAATCATGAATGCACTCACTGCTCAAACCATCCAATTACTGATATGCCCATCACACCGGCAACGGGATGTTACAATGCATCTATGTATGAAATGCATATGCTCAATTTCACAGTCCATAATGCACAATTCACAGTCCATTAGTCACAATTAACAGTCGATAAATTACAATTAATCACAGTAATCCCAGTAAGGGAAAACAAGTCACATAAGTTTCACATTCCTGATCCCGCCATTATCTCCATATTAGACAAATAATAATTGAGAAACCCATCTAGGTTACTCACCTATTACTTCCGAGCTATTGCCGGGAAGTCTCTGCAACGTCGGTAGGTTGACGCTCCAACTGTGCCTCTATAACAAGCAGAGAAGAAACCGATCACTAATTATTCAATCCGAACTAGTAATAATACACATGTAAGTGTATAATGCATGTTCATGAGATTCCCGGCCCTAAATCCAAATTTTCAACACCAATAACTCACTGCACACAATTCAGAAAAATACAAACTATATCACATTGGAAAGATCATGAAACCCTCTACAAGTTTCATGAAGACCCCAACAAGCAATTTTACCCATAAGGGTGTCAAAATTCAGTCAAAGCCACGCCTACTCAAAACCTATCAAAAGCAGATGCAAAGACATTGCAAATTCATTAACTTTCTGATTCTTCAGTCAACAATTACACAATAAATATGTTCATCAAGATCACAATGTTATCTAAAACTTTCATGAATAACCAAAATCCTAATTCATTTACTAACTAGGTCAAATAATTTATCAAGCATCATCTACTAAATCGTCCCAACTGAAAGCAAAGACATTTCCAACCAGTATATCTAATAGCACAAATGTCACATAACTCACTACCTTATATCCCTGAAAAGATAAGATCTTAAACTTCAATTTTTATGAAGAACTCAAAATCCAATTCGATCTCTAACAATTTCAAAACAGTTATGCAATTTTCTGCCATGATCAGCAAAACACTTTGGTCATAGTTTCGGTTACTGTTCACAGACACTAAAACAGGAACTTTCCATGCAAAAATTAGCCCTTCTAAAATTACAATTTACCAACACCTATTTCATACAAAATTGTAGCCAACATCCCAAATTTTAATTGGGCACAAACCTCACCTCATTTGCTCACTTACACAATTAGTTATGATCAAAACATTACAATAGGTTCAACACTAAATTTTCCAGATTTCATCCTTACCTCTTCCTCTTCCATTCTATCACTTTACCTACATCAACATACACTCATTTACACCTCCAATTCAACCACAAAATCATTACAACATTTACTTACATGATTAAACAAGATTTGGCAGCACATACACAAGTTATTTTCCTTAATTCCATTCATCTAGCCTTGCAAAACTCAATCCAAAACTAAGCCAAAATCAATGGAAACCATATTCATTCACTCATCCATACACAAGCATACATTTAAACCCATTCAAACCTACCACTATGATGATCAAGTAAATGCATAAATGATCTCCATGAATGCTTCTATCTACCAAAAGAATAAAAACAAACATCAATTCTTACCTTAAACAAGTTACAAGCTCTCAATTCTCCAAGTCTTTAAAACTCTCCACACTTACTACTACTTACACACCACTCACGGTTATCCCAAGCATCACAAATATTATCATCAATTCAAGGTTTGAGCTGGCTTTACATGAGAAAGAAGAAGGAGCAAGCAAAGGAACAAAACACTTTCTTGGATGGAGAAGACACCAACGAAGGGAGAAGAGGAACACACCAAGGAAGATACAAGTTTCGGATGGTGGAAAATAATTGCCTTTCCAAGTGACTTTATTTATAAAATGGCCAAGGGAAAGTCGTGGATGATGAGCAATAAAAGACAAAGTTAATAAATGAGGAGACACTTGGCTTTTAAAAATGGGAAAAGACAAAAAGCTAGTTAATCTTATTAATTAAGAACATTAATCCCACTTAATCCTTAAGCCATCTTATGCTAATGGCTCTTTAAAAAAAATTCCTAAAATAATTTATCCAATAATCTCATGCCATTTGGCAATCCTTTTCAGTACAGAAAACTCACTCAGTCAGCCAGTTAGAAATTTTCCGGTCCGGGCAAATAACCAGAAAATTTTTAAAAAAATTCCCATAAATCTCTAAAAATGTAAAACACTCAATGGCGCAATCCGAATAATTTTTCAAATACAAGAACCATATTAATCACAGTAAAACTACATTAAGCACCAAAAACTAGGAATGTCATGTATGCATGTACAGTTATTTCATGTGCACAAAATTCACTGTGTACCAATACTAGTATGCATGAACAGTCCTAATGAAACCCATTCACTCTCATCCTATGCCAAATTACTATTCTACCCTTCCTGTTGAGGGTGGGATGTTACAATTCTCCCCTCCTAATAAAAATTTCGTCTGCAAAATTCTTACCTGGTTGATCAAATAGATGAGGATATTGCTTCCTCATATGCTCCTCGGTCTCCCATGTAGTCTCCTCAACTAAGTGATTCCTCCAGATAACTTTCACCAACGGAATCGTCTTATTCCTCAACTGTTTCACCTGTGACCCGACAATCTAGATCGGCTCTTCCACATAACTCAGATTACTAGACACCTCAATCTCCTGAGCCGGAATCACATGAGTCAGGTCCAATCGATACCTCCGGAGCATACTCACATGGAAGACGTCATGTAACTGAGACATCTCGGTCGGTAAAGCTAACCGGTAGGCTAAAGGTCCTATCCTCTCAGTGATCTCATACGGACCAATGTACCTAGGGCTTAACTTACCCTTTTTCCCAAATCTCAGTACACCACGCCATGGTGACACCCGTAAGAAGACCCTGTCTCCCACATTATACTCCATCTCCCTCCTATGCTGATCCACATAACTCTTCTGTGTATCTTGAGCCGCTTTGATGCGACTCCGAATCAGTTTCACCTTATCTACAGTATCCTGAATCAGCTCAGGAACCTCAATCATCCTCACACCCTCTTCATCCCAATACAAAGACGATCTACACGGTCGCCCATACAGTGCCTCATATGGTGCCATCCCGATGCTACTATGATAGTGATTATTATATGCAAACTCTAGCAAGGCCAAATACTGGTCCCATGCTCCTCTAAACTCTAATACACATGCCTGAAGCATATCCTCAACAGTCTTAATAGTCCTCTCACTCTGCCCATCTGTCTGAGGATGAAATGCTGTACTAAAATGCAACTTAGTACCCATAGCAGACTGTAAACTTTGCCAGAATCTCGAAGTAAATCTGGGATCCCTTTCTGACACTATCGACACTGGGACCCCGTGCAGTCTCACTATCTTAGCCACATACTTCTGGGCCAACTGATCCATAGTATTGTTCTCCCTCACTGGCAAGAAATGGGTCGATTTAGTCAACCGGTCCACTATGACCCAGATAGCATCATGCTGTCTCGGCATCCTAGGCAATCCCATAATGAAATCTATGGTAATTCATTCCCATTTCTACTCCGGAATAGGCAACGAATGAAGCTTCCCTACTGGAGCCTGGTGCTCTGCCTTAACCTGCTGGCACGCCAAACATCTAGATACATACTCAGCTACCTGCTTCTTCATGCCAGGCCACCAGAAATGTTGCTTAAGAGTGTTATACATCTTGGTAGTACCAGGATGCATAGCATATGTGGCCATATGAGCCTCCTCCAATATCTCTCGCCTCAAGTCATCCACATCAGGCACACAAAGCCTCTGTCTCAACCACAAAGTCTCATCTCTCAAGTCATCAGCTTTTACTTTCTCAATCAGTCTCACCATAACATGATCCTTGTCCTGAACTCTCCTGATCCTGTCCAGTAGCATCGGTCTCAGTTTCAAAGTAGCCAATAAGACTCCATCCTGCTCCAGATTCAACTGTACATTCAAGGCTCTCGGCTGAATCAAATTAGGCACCCTCATTGCCTGAATCTGAGCTGTACTAATATGTGACTTCCTACTCAGAGCATCTGCCACTACATTGGCTTTCCCAAGGTGATACTCGATAGTACAGTCATAGTCCTTCAGCAACTCAAGCCATCTCCTCTGTCTCAAATTCAACTCTCTCTGGCTCAGTAAATATCTCAAACTCTTATGATCAGTGAAGATCTGAAATGTCTCACCATACAGATAATGTCTCCAAATCTTCAGAGCAAAAACAACTGCAGCTAACTCCAAATCATGCACTGGATAGTTTACCTCGTGAGACCTCAACTGTCTCGAGGCATAGGCAATAACTCTACCATGCCGCATCGTAACACACCCAATCCATGATGCGATGCATCACTGACACCTCAAATCCTCCAGTTCAGATGGAATAGCCATCACCGGCGAAGAGTCAACCGATGTTTCACTCCTCAAAGCTCTTCCGACACTCCTCGGTCCATCCAATGGTACATTCTTCCTCGAAGCTTTGTCGAGGGCCGAGATCAATGAAAACCCTCGACAAACCTCCGGTAGTAACCAGCTAATCCTAGGAAACTCCGAATCTCTGACACATTCCTAGGAGCCTCCCACTTCAGCACTGCCTCAATCTTACTCGGGTCCACCTGAATACCCTCTCTAGTTACTATATGCCCTAAAAATATTACCTGATCCAGCCAAAATTCACACATACTAAATTTGGCATACAACTATCTCTCCCTTATAGTCTGCAAAACAATCCTCAAGTGCTCACCATGCTCCTGTCTGTTCCTCGAATACACCGAAATGTCATCAATAAAAACAATAACAAACTGATCCAAGTAGGGCTGAAATACCTTATTCATCAGGGCCATAAAAGCTTCCGGGGCATTCGTCAACCCAAACGGCATCACTAGAAACTCGAAATGCCCATACCTGCTCCTGAAGACACTCTTAGGCACATCAGCCTCTGCTATCTTCAGCTGATAATACCCTGATCTCAAATCCAGTTTAGTGAACACCTGAGCTCCCTGCAACTGATCAAATAAATCATCGATCCTAGGCAGTGGATACTTATTCTTCACTATCACCCGATTCAACTGCCTATAATCCATGCACAGCCTCAAAGTCCCATCCTTTTTCTTCACAAATAAAACTGGAGCTCCCCACGGTGAGACACTAGGTCTGATAAAACCCTTCTCCAATAACTCCTGCAGCTGAGCCTTAAGCTCCCTCGGGCCCACAAAGCCATCCTATATGGAGGTATAGATATAGGAGCAAGACTGAACGAGGTCAATGGTGAACTCTGTCTCCCGATCCGGCGACAAACCCGGTAACTCATCAGGAAATACATCTGGAAATTCCCTAACCACGGGAATATCCTGAAGCCTCTGTTCAACTTTGGTGTCAACTACATGAGCTAGATATGCCTCACAGCCTCCCTGCATCAACCTCAGGGCACTCAGAAAAGAGATCATCCGAGCTGGCACTGCCTGGCTAACTCCTCTGAACATTGCTCTAGGCTGACCAGGAGACTCTAATACAACCTCCTTGGTGTAGCAGTCCATGATAGCCCTGTGGGAAGTAAGTCAGTCCATCCTCAGAATCACATCAATCTCTCTCAGAGGCAACACTATAAGGTCTGCCCTCAACACTGCTTGATCAATCTGGATCTAGCGTCCCCTGCAGACCTCTCCCAATGCAGTAGTAGTACCTAGAGGTGTACTCAACTCTAGCCCATACTGTAACATCTCCCTATCCCCATGCAATCTACATGCCATATGAGGTGCAATAAAAGAATGCGTGGATCTAGGATCCAGCAATGCAAACGCCTCAATATCAGAAATAAGGAGCATACCACCACAACATCGGGAATCTGGGCCTCCCCTCGTCATGGCATAGACTTTGGCTCGAGGGGTGTGGTGGTGTCCCACCTCGGTCCTCACAAAGGATCCCTCAGCTCTACCTCGGCCTCTACCTCGACCTTTCTGTCCGGATCCACCCACTATACTCTGCTGTACAGTAGTACTACTCCCCACTCGTCCACTAGCAGCAGACTGAGCTCCTAATGTCTCTGGGCAATTCCTAGCCTGATGATCCATCAAGCCGCATCTAAGGCAGGCTCCCGTCAGCCACCGACACTCCCCACTGTGTCTCTTCTCACAATGCTCACACACTGGAGGAATCTGCCCAAAACCTCTGCCTCTACCATCGCCGGTCAGACAAATCTCCCACTCTGTCCAAATCCAGACTGTCTGGAGCCTCCTGATGATCGGAAACTCCGCTCAAGGCCATCAAACTCCCGCCAGAATCGCCTCGATCATCACTCACTCTCTTTCCTCTGGACCCTTGACCCATCTCTGCCTGCCTCTACCTCACAATCTGCTCCACTCTCACAGCAGCAGCTCTCAACTCTATAAAGGAGCCCATATCCAATCGGGCCAACCCAGCACGAATCTCCAGATTCAGCCCCATCTCAAACCTCTGGCACCTATCTGCCTCTGTGGAAACCATAGTAGTAGCATACCCCATCAACTCATTAAACCGCACCTCTTACTCAGACACTGTCATCCTACCCTGTCTCAGCTCCAAAAACTCTTGCATCTTCATTTCCAAATACACCTTGGGCATATAATTGTCTCTAAAAGCCCTCAGGAAATATCCTTATGTCAGTAAGCAAGGCCTGGTGGTACTGCCCGGAACAGTCTTCCACCACGTATAAGCTGGACCCTGCAGAAGAGATACTGCGTAATCGAACCTCTCATTAGATTCGCAGTCCATCAGGTCGAGAACCCTCTCAGTCCTCTCCAGCCATCCCCGGCCTCACGGGTCTCATCTCGCCATGAAGTTCATGCCCTCGCCACGCGATAAATCATATCTCCTCTCCCGTCTCACGGGGACTCTAGGAGGTAACTCCTCAGAACGAGGCATCGAGGACCCTCTACTAGCTCCAACAGATCCCTGGTCAATTGGCTGATCTACCTGATCACCAAGAACGGATGACCTATAACAAAATAAGAACTCTGATCAGTTTCTGCATTTCTCACAATAATTCATGCCTAATTATATCATAGTCCCAACAGATGCCAAACCATGCTCTGATACCACCTAAATGTAGCACCCCCTTAGCATAGGATATGTGCCGGGACGCCCGTAGGTCAATTCCGATACACATCCTATGATAAGGTTGCGCTACGAACCATCTCTAACACTCCACATGGCATCAAAAATCATAAAGCATTAATATGAAATTCACTAATTTTTGAAAACCAAACTATGCTCCATTTCATTTCACCAAACTCATTCATTCTTTTACAATAAGTTTCATCAGTCTATACAATCTTCCAACACTTTACACAAGGTATTATACAATAAGACAAAAGAAACAGTCTAACTAGAAGTCTCCAAAAGAAATGCCAAGCTGACCGACCTCTGAGCCATAGCCTCTCTCGCCAATCCAATGTACACGACTCAATAGTCTCTCAGGAGCTATCAGTCTAATTTCGACCCTGAAAAATAGATTGCAATTTTGGATGAGTTTGCGAACTCAATGAAATATTACAGTAATATTACAGTCACAGTGAATCAACGATATCATATCAGTATAAACAGCAAAAAGACATATCAGGTGTTCAGTTATTCAATCCAGTATATATGCAATGCATATGTGACACTGTCCTATTTTATTTCAGTGTTGTGACCGAGCGCTTATAAATGAGCGATGGCGATGAGACGTGTTCAGGAGGATTATCTCCCTTCGAGCTCTGGGCTCATTTTCTGTATCAGTGGCGACTCGGTTCACGATTATTCTTATCCGTTTATGCATCTATGTATGAAATGCATATGCTCAATTTCACAGTCCATAATGCACAATTCACAGTCCATTAGTCACAATTAACAATCGATAAATTACAATTAATCACAAGAATCCCCAGTAAGGGCAAACAAGTCACATAAGTTTCACATTCCTGATCCTGCCATTATCCCCATATTAGACAAATAATAATTGAGAAACCCATCTAGGTTACTCACCTATTACTTCCGAGCTATTACCGGGAAGTATCTGCAATGTCGGTAGGTCGACGCTCCAACTGTGCCTCTATAACAAGCAGAGAAGAAACCGATCACTAATTATTCAATCCGAACTAGTAATAATGCACATGTAAGTGTATAATGCATGTTCATGAGATTCCCGACCCTAAATCCAAATTTTCAACACCAATAACTCACTGCACACAATTCAGAAAAATACAAACTATATCACATTGGAAAGATCATGAAACCCTCTACAAGTTTCATGAAGACCCCAACAAGCAATTTTACCCATAAGGGTGTCAAAAATTCAGTCAAAGCCACTGCCTACTCAAAACCTATCAAAACAGTGCAGTACATTGCAAATTCATTAACTTTCTGATTCTTCAGTCAACAATTACACAATAAATATTCTCATCAAGATCACAATGTTATATAAAAATGTCATGAAGAACCAAAATCCTAATTCATTTACTAACTAGGTCAAATAATTTACCGAAGCATCTGTCTACTAAACTGTCCCAATCTGAGCAGTACAATTCCAATCAGTATATCTCCTAGCACAAATGTCACATAAATCACTACCTTATATCCCTGAAAAGATAAGATCTTAAACTTCAATTTTTATGAAGAACTCAAATTCCAATTCGATCTCTAACAATTTCAAAACTGTTATGCAAGTTTCTGCCATGATCAGCAATCCATGACCTAGCTTAGGTTCAGTTTTTGCAAAATCATAACTCCCAAATCTGATATCCAAAAATTACATTCCATATATACTTTTCAATATAATTTCTTCCTCTACAACTTTTCAGAAGATCACCAAAGCCAATTCCAGTCACAAACATTGCTAAAATTGCTTCCAATCGGAAAGCTTACAAAATCGACAATTAGGCTAGGTTTCCACAAATGACAGAAAATCAGTCAACATTCCACAATGCATAACTCCCAATATACAGATCTAAAAATAGCAAAATCAGTGGTAATAGAAAGCTAACTTAATATGCTTCAACTTTCATGAAGATCATTTTCCAAAATTCCATATCAATTAATTTAGAAAAATCAGCAAAACAATTTGGTCATAGTTTCGGTTACTGTTCACAGACACTAAAACAGGAACTTTCTATGCAAAAATTCCCCTTATAAAATTACAATTTACCAACACCTATTTCATAAAAAATTGTAGCCAACATCCCAAATTTTAATTGGGCACAAACCTCACCTCATTTGCTCACCTACACAATTAGTTATGATCAAAACATTACAATAGGTTCAACACTAAATTTTCCAGATTTCATCCTTACCTCTTCCTCTTCCATTCTATCACTTTACCTACATCAACATACACTCATTTACACCTCCAATTCAACCACAAAATCATTACAACATTTACTTACATGATTAAACAAGATTTGGCAGCACATACACAAGTAATTTTCCTTAATTTCATTCATCTAGCCTTGCAAAACTCAATCCAAAACTAAGCCAAAATCAATGGAAACCATATTCATTCACTCATCCATACACAAGCATACATTTAAACCCATTCAAACCTACCACTATGATGATCAAGTAAATGCATAAATGATCTCCATGAATGCTTCTATATACCAAAAGAATAAAAACAAACATCAATTCTTACCTTAAACAAGTTACAAGCTCTCAATTCTCCAAGTCTTTAAAACTCTCCACACTTACTACCACTTACACACCACTCACGGTTATCCCAAGCATCACAAATATTATCATCAATTCAAGGTTTGAGCTGGCTTTACATGAGAAAGAAGAAGGAGCAAGCAAAGGAACAAAACACTTTCTTGGATGGAGAAGACACCAACGAAGGGAGAAGAGGAACACACCAAGGAAGATACAAGTTTCGGATGGTGGAAAATAATTGCCTTTCCAAGTGACTTTATTTATAAAATGGCCAAGGGAAAGTCGTGGATGATGAGCAATAAAAGACAAAGTTAATAAATGAGGAAACACTTGGCTTTTAAAAATGGGAAAAGAAAAAAAGCTAGTTAATCCTATTAATTAAGAACATTAATCTCACTTAATCCTTAAGCCATCTTATGCTAATGGCTCTTTAAAAAAAATTCCTAAAATCATTTATCCACTAATCTCATGCCATTTGGCAATCATTTTCAGTACAGAAAACTCACTCAGTCAGCCAGTTAGAAATTTTCCGGTCCGGGCAAATAACCGGAAAATTTTTTAAAAAATTCCCATAAATCCCTAAAAATGTAAAACACTCAATGGCGCAATCCGAATAATTTTTCAAATACAAGAACCATATTAATCATAGTAAAACTACATTAAGCACCAAAAACCGGGAATGTCATGTATGCATGTACAGTTATTTCATGTGCACAAAATTCACTGTGTACCAATACTAGTATGCATGAACAGTCCTAATGAAACCCATTCACTCTCATCCTATGCCAAATTACTATTCTTCCCTTCCCGTTGAGGGTGGGATGTTACACTACTGAAGCGTGGAAAGTAGTGCATACCCAGAGGGCTCTCCTACTCCCTAAGACGCAATTACTGTTTAATGTGCCTAAAAAGGGGCTGATGCGTTTGCATCCCTCGAGTAGAGGCGAAGCAAAACCGTGAGGGTTGCCTACCACGCCAAAGCGGACAATATCGAAGGGTGGAAGTGCATTCCCTAAGGGCTCTCCTCCCCCTAAGATGCGCCTACTGAATACTAAATAGTGTTCACTATTTAAGCGCTCAGTCACAACTCAGAATAATGGGAAAGAATTATGTGTATGGATTAAATCGTGGACTAAGAAAAAGGGTGAAATGCTCATAATTATGTGATGATTGATTTGCGAAATTGTTGAGTTCTGCGATTGCATGAGAACTTGATAATTGTTATATGACGATACTGAATGTGTAATTGACTGAAACTGTGAATTGCTTGCGACACGCATTAATTGGGTGAATCATCGATGATGGTTTTTCACTGAGTTTGCAAACTCACCCAAAATTGCAACTATTTTTCAGGAATTGAAGAGTACCCCATTAGAGAACGAGAGTATACCTACTGCATGCGAGTCAGAGAATTGGGGTCGGGATTAGTTCACGTCTGTACTAGTGTCATTCTGTCATTGTGTAAAAATTGTGTTTCTACAATTTTCTGCAGAATAGTGCTTTTTATTTCAGTGGGTCCTAATTGGCTAATACTGTAATTGTAATGTGATTCTTGAAAACGTTCAGAAAATCATTGGGCCCAATTTGATTATGGATTTTGTGATTGAGATGGTTTAAATACTGTTGAGTGTCTGTTATGACTGAAACTGTGTATGATTGAAAATGTTTTCGTGTTAAATCGGACCCAAATCATTTATTGATTTCTGCGCATACAATGTTTTTCAAAAGAAAAATGACATATTGAGTTTTCGGACTAAAATTGACTGCTCTAGCATACCACCCTCGTGAGGCACGGGCTCGGATATCACCCACGATGTCGAGTTTGGGTCTTGCGGGAGTGGGGTGCTACATTTGTGGTATCAGAGCCCAGAAGTACTATCTTATATGGGCTGTTTTTGAAATATGGGTCATTTAAGTCATGTCACGGTAGACGGTGACAACTGATCCCCAGTCTAGCATATGAGTCACATGCATGAGCATGTATCAATTGTTTAAGCGGTTAGAAATAGTGAGGAAGATGATGATTGTTAGAATATGATAAATGGAAGTTGTGGATATCTTGGAATAAGAAAAAGTGTATGGTTCGATTTGACAAATAAAGATTAAGTGTATTGGTACTGATGGATATATTATGAAATATAACATCAGAGTTATACTAGGTATACCCTCAAATATGGGATAGATATGAATATCTAGTTGTGGATTGATAGAGGAAAATAGAGATATGTTAGAAATGAAAAGATTGAAAGTGTATAATCAAAGTGGATGAAAATAAAATGTTATATGATCTAGAGAGGCTTCAATTGGGTTTGATTATCGTGATGAGAGTTTATGAATAAGGGTTATGACTTAGAGTCAGAATATGATAGTGGGAAATCAAGAATGATTATGCACCCATGATTTTGACTTGATTGTAAACATACATGGGTTTGATGAAATAGTTGTCAAGATTCAGTAGATTTGCCTATGTGAACGCACATCTGATAATGGGAACGCCATGGTAAGTTCAAATATGAAGCATATATGTATCATATGTGTGGGATTGATATGGGAAGTAATTGGTGAGTTAGTGGATAATTGCTAGTCATAGTTCTTATAGTTTAAGGTTCAATACGAGTTAGGATAAGAAAGGAAAGTGCTTATAGTGATCAATTGGGAATGAGTTGAGATTTGTTATGTGCAATAAAGAAGAAGAAGGACACGATCATAGCTTAATCCTCACGATTGAGGACGGGTGCAAAAAAGGAAGTGTTGTTAAAAATCAATGAGATCAAGGTATCCTTAGCGTAAGTGATTAATTGGTTAGTTGCCCTGCATCTGTCTTTCAATTAGATTTGATGATTTTGATGGTATGTATACTTCACTGAATCTTATTAAAAAGGGTGTTATGATTATATGAGTTATGGCATAAATTGATCTTAATGGGATATTATGAATAGTTAAAATTGATTTCCTAAGGCATTGAAAATGGTTGACAAGAAATGTGACGACTGTTGATGATTAGGAATTTCATAAGCGGTATTGATGAAAGTAGTAAGAAATCTTCTTTCAAAGAAGAGTTTCCCTGAATTGGGTTAAGTCGATCAGATGATTCAATGTAAAAAACATGATTAATGAAAGGACAAATCTGAGATAAATCTGAAATGAATTAAAAGTCATTGTGGAAGTCCTAATCCTAGCGGAGACTCTAGCGTAAGAGACAGAATCTGCTACTGAGAAGGTATGCACTATGTTAATGTAAAGAATCCGATTGTGTACTAGGATTTTTGAACAATAAGGAGACATTAGTTGCGAATATGAGGAGAATATCGGTTCACGAATATTTTGTGTTAAAATGTTTGGGAAATACAAAGTTGATGTGATGAATGTGTTATCAACTCAGGTTGTAAAGATGGCAATAAATTGAAGAGTATGGAGAACCTAGTGTAAAGGAACATGTGTCAGAATACGTCATTGTGAATCTGAGAATATCATAAGAGAATTTTTCTTCATTGCGGAGATCGAATGCTTAAAGAGTTAAGAAAGTCAATCATGGGTATGAGGAGTTTTGAGTTGTAAATGTCAGAGATAACAATACCCTTGACAGTATTATTTTATTGAAGAGTAAATTGTTAGATCGGATAGTAACTATGGTCATTAATGATATATCAAATGCATTTGAAAAGTGAAGAAAAATAGTTGGCATAGTTGAGGAAATTTCATATCATGAAAGCTTCATAAAAGTGAATCTTAGCTTGATCAAATAAATTGTGGAAGAATTAGTATTCAAACATGGCACATTGGGAGACTTAATGACGATAGAGGTGATGATAAAATGCAAAATTGCAAGGGACATATATATATGGAATTTGGAGTTATTTAGAGCTAGTTGTGTGTGGGATACATCCAGAAGTTATTAAAGGTTTTCTGGTCTTAGCCCTTTGACAAAAATGTTTAAGGAAAAACGTTTAAATCGTATGACTGATGAATATAAAAAGAGACATTTTGAGAAATTTACAACTCGAGTATTGATCGTATCATTTTAATTTGGAGGTTTTTGCAATATTTAACAAAGTGTCCCAGTAAAGGTTATGATGCAATCTGTTGAAATAGTGTAAAGTGGTTCTATGAACATGGGGACAAGTATAACTTCATGGGTTACATTGTAATTGATGATTTGAAATTTGTTGTACTGGGTATTGCTTTGAAAGTTTGGAGATTCTATTCGTACAGAAACATTTTTGGATATATCTATGATTATGTAAATCGATAATGGTTAAGATATTTCGAGAACTTGAAAGAATTGAAAAGGATTATGCGACTGAGTATTTCAAAATTAAGCTAGTGATACATTTAATGTATTGAATAGAAAATTCAATGGCAGAAGATCATATATTGGGCGATAACGTTATTGGACCTAAGGTAATACTGAGTACAAATTGTCGAGTTTGCAATGGGGTAAAAAGAAAGTATCATTAGCTATTGGATGTCCAAATCAGGTGTATATACAAAGGATTGGAAAAAGCCCAAATTGAGGATTTAGAATATGCAGTTCTTATCGAGGAAATTGAAAATCTTGTGACTGAATTAGGAAGAATGTGTAATACCCACTGTTAGAGAAAACTCAAGGAACAATCGAAGCTTTATGGTCTAGTAAGAGTACATTGAAAGAGAAATTGATGGTTTAGAATGTAAGATCGAATGATTATATGTGTGAATGATCAATAGATTTGACTGCTATAGACAAATGTAAAATTGATGTTTTTGGAGTTCTTAGGAACATGAGATTGCTGTATAGTTTAGATTGATTGTGGGCATAACAATCGTTATATTGGTGACACCATTCGAATAGTGTATAAGGGGCCTTACAATCAAAAAGGAGTCGTTCACCCCTATATTAAAGTGAACAGGGCCTAAAAATAGTCAAAGGCCATGATTGATTTAAGATAATGTTGAAAAGTGAAATGAATCTGTAATAGAGGTTAGTAATCCAAGTTAATGACAATGAATCGAGTTGATTAATATAGAAGTTATGGAATCTTACGAGATTAGTGTTTTAACAGTAAAGAGATGTAATTAAGTAAGCGATAAATGAAATACTTCAAAGTGTATCGCCTCAACCAAGATGCACTTAGATGGAGATAAAGGAGTAAGTAGGGGCAAACTGAATTTGTTATAAGGTGACCTCTATGTGACTGTGTTGTGAATAGAACTAAGGATTGGTAAGTCAGTCTAAAACCTATAAGATGATTCGGATTCCGGATTTATAAAGTATTACATAGACAGGATTAGGGAATATTGTTATGATCCGATAAATGTGTTATTGACACTGAAAGGGAAGAATTGCGAGTAATCATGAGGAAATAGTAAGATAAATTGATTGTATTGATTTCAGTTATCGGCAGAAATTAATCATGTAGTGTATAAGTGGGAAACAATATATAAGTAATCGAAACAATTCCCCTGTCTTCCTGATCAATCATATATGAAATTTTGAGGACGAAATTTTTGTTAGGAGGGGAGAATTGTAACATCCCATCACCGATGGGAAGGGTATTTTGGTAATTTAGGTCGGACTATTAAGTCAGACTGCATTTTGATACGAGGATGCATTTGGCCTCTCAATATAGAGAGGAATGAGACATTTTTGCACACACACATATAGGTATATGCATTCATGACATTTCCCGGCATTTGTTTGTGAATATGATCTGTTTTGTAATTTCTGAGACTATTGTGAGTGAGAATTGGAATTGGAACTGTTTTAGGGTGGTTATCAATTGTTAGTGACCCTTAGCACTTTTTCTATAAAATTGGGAGAAAATGTCCGGACCGAAAATTTTTCCAGTGACGGACTAATTGATTTTATAGTACTGAAATAACTGTCCAACGGCCATGGAAAATTAGATTTATGATTTTAGAGATTAATATGTCGAGCCATTGAAATTTGGAGACAAATTGGACTGGAAATAAATTGTGAAACGAGAAAGAGTTAAATGTATTATTGAGGAAGAAACATGTGGCATGTTTCTATTGGTTGAGGTTTATTGATTAACCTTTAAATGCCTTAGGTTTTGAATTAGGTAGAAAACATTTTCTTCTTCATCCTAGGGCACGATTGCTTCTCCTTCGATTGATCCCCCTTTCTTCCTCTTTGTGCGATCTTTGTTGTTCACTTCCTTGCTTCTTCTCCTTGTGCAAAGCCTAGATTAAATCCTAAGGAAGATGAAGTTTTGTGTGGCTTTGGGAGATAATCGTGGGTTCTAGGGTTGGAGAAGATTTCGGAAGATTTGAATATTGGAGAGCTCGATTTGGTAAGTGAATGGTTTTTATGTTGTTGATTTGTTAGATAAATGCATTAATGGGTTTAAATATCAAAGATCGTGGTAGTTGTGTTGAGTTATGGCTGAAATTTAGAGAGAGAAAAGTAAAAAGGGAATCGGAGAAGACGAACCAGGTCCCGCACGTCCAAATGAGGGGATTATTGGATGTCACGACGAACTTAGACGTCGCGACGAGCTTACGCCGCGACGAACGTAGACGTCACAGTGAGCCCCGATTTGTACGCCGCAGCGAGCAAAACCCCCTCCCCCCCCCTTGACGTTGATGCGAGTGTTCCTGTGCCGCGACGAGACTGGTTTTCCTGAACTGAGTTGGTTTAGTTTTTGAGTCTTATCTAATGGTGTAGACCTCCGATTGAGGTGATGTTTGATTTGTTATGAACTAGAGAGAGGGATCTACAAGTGAGGTAAAGAAAGAAAGTTTGAAATCAAATGAGTGAGATCTTAAATATTGAATGAAAGTTGGGTTTAGATTGCTATTACAACCTAAGGGTTGTTTCTTGATCATTGAGGTATGATTGTGAGATTTCTGAATTTAAGGAAATGCTATTAGGGTTTTAAAAACTGAGCCTAATGGGTGAATTTGGATCTAGAGGATAGTGGCACTGGTTTTGAGGTCTTTCTTGAGAATATCCTAGAGGGTATGAATTGGTAAATTGACTGAATGTTAGAAATGAATTGGTGGAGTTTCGTGATATGCCATTGACATGAAATGAGTCATTAATGAGGAATTTAGTGAAAAGTTAGTTTTTGATAAAGAAAGTGGAAATGGGGAAATAGCGCCGGGAAGGTCATGAACATGCATCGTGCATCTTTTACTTAAGAAATGTGCATCATTGAATCTTTCTGATTATGCATTTAGTAATGAATGATTATTTGACTGTTCTAGAGGCACCATTGGAACAACATTCCACGGATATTGCTGGGACTTTCAGGCTATAGCTCGGAAGTACAGGTGAGTAACCTAGTTGCTTCCTCAATTTTTAACTGTTAAATGTTCTGTAAACTGTCTGTGAGTTGATTCTGATTGTATGTGATAAATAAATTCCATAATTGATTGATTAATAACGGTTGTGACTGGAGCTACCACTGAGAGCTACAAGCTCGCTCACTGAAAAACAGCCTCGAGCTCGAAAGGGATTAGTGCATACCCAGAGGGCTCTCCTATCCCTAATGAAACGTGGAAAGTAGTGCATACTGATTGAGCCCAAGTTTAATATATAATTGGCTAAACTTTCATGGTTGTTAGTGCACTTTTTGAATCTTAATTCATGATTTTTGTGTTTAAATTAGTCTCTTACGGTGAGCTTATGTTTTATACAATTTGTTAGTAAAATTGTACAAACTGACATTAATTGCATTATAATTTTTTACTGCAAATTGTTATTTTATATTGTAGGAGAAAAGGAGTCAAAAAGGATCAGAAGAGTCAAAACGGCATGAAGTCCTTAAGGCACGTTGCGGCGTGAACTAATTCCCACATCGCAGCGCATCAACACAGATCGTACGTCGCGACGTCAACAATTCAACACGTCGCGGTGAGCAAGCCAAATCGTACGTCGCGACGAGAATTAATTCATACGTCGTGGCGAGCAAGTCAGAGCACACGTCGCGACGAATATTAATTCATACGTCGCGACGTGCAGACGGGTATTCGGACTTTAAATGAAAAAATCACTCACTGTACTGACCCAACCTTTGAACCATCCTTTAAATATTGCTGAATTAGGTTAGAACGAGTATCTTCTAGGCAATCGACACTCGGAGAGAGAGGAGACCGACGAGCTAGGAAGAGAAGCACCAGGAGCTTTCGCGACGCCTCCTTCCCCAGGGTTCCCTTCGGGGTTCCCAGGGGACAACTTCTGCATTAGTTTTTATCTTCTATTTTTACTGTCGCTGTCCACCATGGATATCTTGGAATCGTTGCGAGTTGTGAGGCTTCCGGTTGCTATGCGGTGATGGCTGGAGTTCGCCGAGCTTCCAAGGGGAGTAGCTTAATCTATAGTTTAGCTATGATTTATAAATTCCTAGGTCTAGGGTTTGTAATTTGTAGTGAAGCTATTTGATTATAGTTAAATGTTAGAAATTTAATGCGTTGTTTGGATTGGTAGTTTACATTGTCACATTTAATTACATTGTTATGAACAGCCGAGGTTGCATCCTATACTGCAATCCTCTATATAAATTATTTTTGTCCGGTTTCCAAGGATCGACTTCAAGGTTGAATCGACAGAGCCGCGATCACATACCCTGAGGGCTCTCCTACTTCCTAAGACGCAATTACTGTTTAACGTGCCCAAAAAGGGGCAGACGCGTTTGCATCCCTCGAGTAGGGGCAAAGCAAAATCGTGAGAGTGGCCTACCACGCCAAAGCGGACAGTATCGAAGGGTGGAAGTGCATTCCCTGAGGGCTCTGCTCCCCCTAAGACACGCTTACTAAATACTGAATAGTGTTCACTGCTTAAGCCCTCAGTCACAACTCATAATAATGGGAAAGGATTATGTGTATGGATTAAATTATGGAATAAGAAAAAGGGTGAAATGCTCATAATTATGTGATGATTGATTTGCCAAATTGTTGAGTTCTGCGATTGCATGAGAACCTGATAATTGTTTTATGACGATACTGAATGTGTAATTGACTGAAACTGTGAATTGCTTGCGACATGCATGAATTGGGTGAACCATCGATGATGGTTTCTCACTGAGTTCGTAAACTCACCCAAAATTGCAACTATTTTTCAGGAATTGAAGAGTACACCGTTAGAGAACGGGAGTATACCTACCGCATGCGAGTCAGAGAATTGGGGTCGGGATCAGTTCACGTCTGTACTAGTGTCATTGTGTCATTGTGTAAAAATTGTGTTTCTACAATTTTCCGTAGAATAGTGCTTTTTATTTCAGTGGGTCCCAATTGGCTAATACTGTAATTGTAATGTGATTCTTGAAAACATTCAAAAAATCATTGGGCCCAATTTGATTATGGATTTTGTGTTTGAGATGGTTTAAATACTGTTGAGTGTCTGCTATGACTGAAACTGTGTATGATTGAAAATATTTTCGTGTTAAATCGGACCGAAATCATTTATTGATTTCCGCGCATAAAATGTTTTTCAAAAGAAAAATGACATATTGAGTTTTCGAACTGAAATTGACTGCTCTAGCATACCACCCTCGTGAGACACGGGCTCGGATATCACCCACGATGTCGAGTTTGGGTCTTGCGGGAGTGGGATGCTACAAAATTGGTAAGAAAAAGGGTTCTTTTTTTGCCTTTGGAATCCTTAAAAGAATTAAATTGAATTGCAAGAAAAATGTTTGAAAAATATTTTTTTGATTTTAAAAATACAAAAACGGGAAGATAAAAACAATGATCAATGGTGATAGTATCCTCTTGAAAATGAGCTTGGCTATTATGGTTCGAAATCAATTTTTGATGGGAGTGAAAATCACTAAGATTCAAATGGTAAACCTTAAAGAACTCTTTAAGTGCAAGGTCTTAATCAATGAACTCCATTTCTTAAGACCTTGTTAAATGCCCTTAGTGTGTATGATGGGTAAGTCCATGCAACAAGTCATTTTGGGATCTTAAATTAACTCATTATCAAACACAACTATGCAAGATAAAAGAGATTCGACAAGATGACAAATTGGCATATGTGAGACTTCATATATTAAAGCACCAAGTTCTACATCAACAAATGACAACCACACATTAAATATCCAATAATTGATTAAACTCTAATCAAGAATGTTCAACAACAAATCACAAATCCTAAACCTAGGTGTTCAAAAATCATAGTTAAACATAGATTAAACTACTCCCCTTTTAATCCCATTGAACTCAAGCCATTGTTACATCTTCAAGAGGGAAAGAGATGCCTAGCAACTTATAGCTTCAAGCAACTTGACAATCGAGAAGTAATTTGAAAATCCCATGGTGATAATAGACGATGGAAAGTGGAAAAACTGGAACGGAGAGAAGACGATGGCGTGCAGATGGGAGGAAGATGACGAGAGTGTGGGAGTGTGTGTCAGCTCTTTTTTTACCGCTTCCACTTAACCTAAAATAGGTAAGTTTCATAAATCGGCTTGATGGATCTAGTTGTATAGTGGGTTATTTTGCCCAAAATGGTCTGGGTCATGTCAATTTTAAGGTTTCGCTGCAACGAACTTATTTTGAAAGGTTTATTAACTTTATTTCCAACTTTTGCAGTGGCATAAACACGTCCTTTTGTCGTGACGAACTTTTCTCTACACGAATCATCAACGTCACCGTGGCAAACTTTCCTTTTACACCGTTAACTTGTTGACTTATTGACTTATCATCTTCAGCCTTCACTCCTTGGCTTTACTTCTCCAGTCTCCTACAATAAACAAATGGTATTTTGCAGTATCAATTGTCTTAGAAAATTAATTTAGTGTAATTACTAATTATTCATGACAATTTTACTCTCAAACTACATAAAGTAAGGGCAAGCACTCAAGATTCAAATTAAGCATAAAATCTAAAAATAAGAGCCAAGAAGTGTAATAAAAATCATGAAAATGCCACCAATTTATATAAGAAACTTAGGTTCAATCAACAGTATTCATGAAAATGGCTATTATTTCTATGATTATGCTATATCAAATAAACCATCAAATTTACATCATATTCATACTTCTCATATAGATTAACACAATACTTACATATTAAAACTCCAAAATCTTCCAAATCATGTGAACCCTAACTCCTCGTGCAACCACGTAGGTCATTTTAGAGGTTCGTAGGTTTCATTTTTCTTTGGGCAAACAGAAAGAAATAACAAAGTAGGAGTGGTAGTGGATAGAAGAAAACAAGATTTTCTTTTTGGTAGGATAAAATGAGTAGTGCTCACAAAAGGAGAACACTACCTAATATAAGAGACCCCTATTAAATCATGACCAAGCCATCTATAAACACTAGGGGAAGCTTGTCTCAAAACATGAAACCGGGAGGAAAATCAAAAGCAAGGTGGGAAAGGAAGTCGGAAGCAAAATTACCTTCTCTATAGATATGAGTGAGTTTCACAGTATTAAAACGCTTCAGTAGGTCGAGGATTCTATTAACAAGAGAGGAACAATCTGAATTTACTTGGACAACACCATTCAACATCTTGGCAGCAATCTCATTATCACTCTCAACAAGAACATCCAAATAAGCAAGATTATAGGTGAGATGAATACCAAGATAAAGGGCCCATAATTCAACACGAAGAATAGAGCAACGACCGGTCTTGAAAACAAACCCATGTTTCCAGCGACCATTATGATCACGAATTAAACCTCCACCTGTAGCAATCCCCATGGCAGTATCCAAAGAAGCATCAGTGTTGAGTTTCATAAAAGGGGAATATGGACATTTCCAAAAAATTAACCGTGAACACGAAGGACTAGTATTCTCCGAAGGTAGCTTATTGAAAGTATCCCGAACCAATTTAGTTTCAGAAATAGTACACTGCAAGAGATTAAAAATGGAAGAATCGCCAGCATAAAAAACTCTATCATTCCTTCCTTTCCAAAGGTTCCAAAAACCTAACCCAAAAATAGTAGGCCAACTGAGATGATCATGAGAGAGATGGGAGCTTTTCAGATTCAAAAACACCCAATCGTCTAGATTATCATTCCAGAAGAAGATCAAATTATTTAAATCAGTAAAGAGATGCCAGAATTGAACAACAACAGGAAAATCATGGAGAATGTGTAGAAGGGTTTCAGGCTCATCTTGGAAGATATCATAAATTCCTGAGTTACTTAAGTGTCTTCTTTTCCTTTCATCATTAGTTAAGATTCCATTGTTGAGGGCTAGTCAAAAAAACATTCTGATTCTTTGGTGTAGATTTGATGAGAAACTTTGTATTAAAGAAAAATAGGAGAAATAAGCTGCGAAAAAGATGAAGATAAGAACAGTAACTTGTCTTTCAAGGTTAAAAAAACTTAACTTTAAAACTTGGATAGTTGTTCACTTCTTGACCTCTTATCCATTTCCCCATACTAAAACTCACCTAAGTATAATTTATACTTAGGTTTATACCTCAATAAAACCATTAAAATCACAATTCAAAACTCATGGAATCACTTTCAGATTTTTCCATAAAAATTGAATTTCGTGTTTACTATTCTATTTCTAAAATAGTATACTGTACACAAATTACATCTAGAAATTAAACATCTTAGAGACTGAATTATAATTTGATTTTTTTCATATGATTTCTAGCTCTATTTCTCTAGTTTACTCCAAATTAAAAATAATCTCATTTTGAATCCTACTTATCCAAATATATTCAAAATACCAAAGTATGTTTAGTAAAATAACACCAGTTCATACTATTCCAAAAGATTCCCCCACTTTCATTCAATCAATAATTTTCAAATCAATTCAGAATGCTATCCATTTTTATATAGATGTGGAATAATGTGTTAGGAATCTATTGGCTTAAGAATCAAGTCATTTGGAGATCTAGAGAAGAAGTTATAGTCAAAAGAAACAAGATTGTTCAGTTTGCAACCACTCTCGGGTGCAGAAGGTCACACAATTGAAGGGTACTGTAGCATGAAAAGACAATTAATGTTGTGAGAATCTATTAATTGAAATTCATGGGTGTGAGAGTGAACAATTACACCCGTGCAAGAGTCAAGGGAATGAGAAAAACTCACTGGGGTGACAAATAAAGACAAACAGGTTGGATGGGAGCATAATAACCAGATCTGTCCGACGTTTAACACTTAATATCTCTCAATTCAGTTCAGATTACTATGGTTTTTGGTGGAGGGATAGATAAATGTATTATGAGTCCAATGGTTTAAGTCTCACATCATCTGGAGGTCGAACGAAGAAGATAGAGCCAAAAAATGAAGGAAGTTTCTCAACCTCCAAGTATTCCAAACTCGTGATCGTGATCGTGCACATTTCACCATTAAGCCTTCAAAGTCGTGATCGTGCTTGTGCACGATCGCGACTTTCACCTAAAACCTTCAAAGTTATCATTGTGCATTTGCACGATAGCGACTTTCACCTTTAAAACTTCAAAGTCGCTATCGTGCATTTGTATGATAATGACTTTCGTGCGAAAGTCTGAATTTCCTTATTCGAATATCCAACTTCAAACCTCCATAATTTTTTATCCAAAGCTCCAAAAATTGTAAAATTTACATAAAGAAAAATCTAAAACAAATATTTACAAATTTAATTAATACAATTTTGTCAAAATCTTCCTAGATCAATACAGTTTAATCGAGGAAGTTTCATATCAGTGTTAACCTTTCTAACTTATCTTTTTCATTCACTGTGATTCTTCTTCCTAAATCTTCATTTATACTTTTCCAACTTAAATTCTTCTAACTTATTAATAATGCATTTATATACTCCGTACAATTTTTAAACAAAACAAAATCAAACTTATACTCCAAAGCTTAAAATTTTGAAACTCATATTTACTACCTCTCTCTTTACTGTAGTTCTCCACTTCTTTATTCTCATTCAATCTTCTTTAATTAACGTATAGAACACTGAAACATTCTTCTAGCTTCATTTTAGCTCAACAACACAAACAAATCAAAATTACAAACTTCATACAAAACATCAAAAATCTAATTTCTCAAGCATGAATTTCCATTTTTTTGCATTTTATTTCTCTTTCTACTTTCATCTGATGCATTTTTCCAATTTTTTCCACACTTTCAATTCTTCAACAACTTAGCAATTTATCAAATCTATACCATAACCTCACTAAATCTTTATTTCATATCATTAAACTCGCTTAAATTCATTTCCACAACAGATCAAAATGAAGACTACACACCAACACCATAAACAGAGCATATTCAGATAACACTAATTCCTGCACTTCCATTTTTCTATATTATACATTTTCAACAACTTCATTTCATTATACACTTTACATTTAAATACTTAACACTATATTACTTATTCAAATTCACTTTTGTTAAGACTTCATATATTTTCATGCATGAACAATACATCAACCATATACGTAATCTTCTAAACCATAACAGAGACAAATATTTCTTCATCAACTTACATAAATTTTTTATATATCACAATCCAAAATCCATTCAACACAGCTATAAACAATTCCAAATTCTCAAATCCACCATTTAAAATATTCATCACTGTAACCATAATTCTCGACAATATCACATTACAATTCAATTTTACCTAGAATGTCAATGAGTGCATGTATAGTTATTTAAAATATGTGTAGTACATCCAAATTTACGTGCGTGTATGCTAAAATATACATGAGTATGAAAAATGCGTTTTTCTTAATCTCTCATTGATCTCACATGTACCATACTTTTGGGTTCTAACTCTTAATATGGGGACAGGATGTTACATGGGATGCATGATTGTGCTAGAGGCTTCATCCCATGCACACCAATAATGTGTATGATAGTATATGCTATTATTCTTCAAGTCTTTCATCTTTTCTTCAAATTTTCTTGATTCCACTCACTATCAAAGACATCAAACAAAACTTGAAACATAATATTATGATTAAATCCTTGATTAGACAATCAAACAATTAAAAACATAAAAAATTTACAAAAACATAATTCTAGGCCCTAAACACATGATTATCTTCTAAGAAAAACTTAAACCTCTATAAAAAATACTATAATATATAAGTATTAGTTGTTCTATCATATTATGATGAAGGCAACTGACACTTATCTTCTTGAAGTATTCCTAATACTAGTAAAAGGATTCTCGATGATGTTGTTTTATCTTAAAAATCTCTTTCCTTATGTTAGCTATCTTTGATTTTGAAAAGTACTTCTCCAAACTTTGCCTCTTTATTTTGATCCACGTGCTCACACTCTTTGGAGGAAAATAAAAAATCTAACATTTGCTACATCCTTTAATGAAAATGGAAAGAATCTCGACATAATCTATTTTTCGATCACCTTTGGAGGATTTATATTAAGAAACACCATATAAAGTTTCTTGATATGCTTGTGAGCACCCTCACTTGAATGATAATGAAATTTAGGCAAAAGAAGGATTAAACCATACTTAATCTCAAAAGTAATATGTTCAATAACATTTGGTAAAGTATTGCATGTCTTTGAGCCAAGTTTGGTGCAACCAACTCTCTAAAAGTTCTCATACTGGCCATGGATTCCTCAAGTAAAACTCTTTTTATTTTCCTAGAGTTGTTCTAGCTCGCTCTACAACTTTCATAATGTCTTTTCAATCTTGGGATCAAATTGTACAAAGTCTTGATGAGGAGATCTCGTCACCACCATGTTCATTAGTCTTAATATCCTATTAAATTGAAAAAAAGAAGTTTAGCTCCTTATAAATTTCCCAATGGTAAGGAATCTTCCCCACTTTGAGTTTTTAATGTTTCATACCTCATTTGGACTCTTAAATGCACTTTAGTACTTAAAATAAGGTTTGTATCTTAATATGTGGTCAGATACATTGACATACAAGTGAATGTGTATGTAAAAATTGTAAAAATCATAAAAATACATGCTCAAAATGAGCTACACGACACACGACCATTTACATAGTCATGTAGCTCAACATGACCGTGTAAGCCCACACATGGCCGTATAGAGTTACAGAGGTGCTTGAAGCTACATCTTTGTGTTCCTATATTCTTTTAGTAAGTTATAATAACTTCATTTCTTGCATTCTTTATCCTTTTTTCACCCTATCTCATCTCTTTTGCTTCTATTAAGGTAAATAAGAATGAGCACTAGTAGAATGACATCATGTATATGAGTTTAGCTCATTTTGGTTCTTGTTCTTCTAACTAGGACTAAAAGCAAAACATGAACCAAAATAAGTATCTTAAGCACATTATAACATTAATCACTAAGCATTATGAAGTAAAAATATAATCAATCAAGCTCTTTTCAGATGTCAACCACATTTTTTTAAAGTTCACATTACATAAAGGATATATTTTTTTATAAATAAAGGTAGATTTAATTTTACTTTGTTAAGAGTTCTTTGCTCTTACTACAAAAAGTAGACAATAAACATAATCAATTGATCCAAAATGTCATTTATAGTTATTTATGACATTTTCATTTCATTGCACAAAGTGTCACCAATTCCTTGTAGTTGAAAATTATAGTTAACATTCTTAAAAATCATAGACAAAAGATACGAAAGAAAATGTAATCAATTGATCCAAATATGTTATATATAGGTATTTATGATATATTCATTTTATTGTATAAAACGTGACTAATTCCTTGTAGCTGAAAATTATAGTTAACATTCTTAAAAATCATAGTCAAAAGATATTAGCTAAAAATGGTTTTGTAGCTAAAAACTGAAAAATGTACCTAAAATTGAATATAAGTCAACATCGGCATGAAAAATTCAGCACCAAATGATTGAAAACTAAATAAAAATGTAGCCAATAATTTTGACCATGTTTTCTCCTTTTTAACTATATAGTCTTTGCTATATTTTTTGTAGCGATATATTATTTTCTATGTTTTATTATTTTGTAGGTACAATTTTTAACTATTTTTTTAAAATATTTTAAGGAAAGACTTTTGACTACAAATATAAAACGACATCGTTAAACATTATTTGCATCTTTTTCGCAATCCATGATATTGAGTAATTTTAAACATTTTATATAAATATTAACATTTTTGTTGTGAATTATTTTCTTATTACTATAAAATTAAATTATAAAGAAATATTATTAATTCATAATGTTGATCATTCTATATATAAAGAAAAATTATATAAATATCATCAAATTATACCAACAAAAAATATAATATTAAAAGATGATCCTTAGTCCTATACAAGATATTAACAATAGAAATAAAGTAATATATAGAGAAATTCACAATAAAAAACATGTTTAACATCACAAAGTTGCTCAAATTATGAAAACAGTTAAGCATAACCTGAACGATTGCCAAGGGTTGAAAAACTAGTTTGGCCTTTAAAAGGGTCAAAAATTGTTTCAAAGTTTCTGCCACAATTAAAGAAATTCCTGCACTATACTAGAAGTTTGAAAATTCATAACTTTTAACACAAAAGCTTAAAAATGTCACATTTTACCTCATTGGAAAGATAAAGAGATGATTTACAACATTCGTGAAGGGTGAACAAATCAATTCAGTCATTTAAAGTGGTAAAAACACTCCTAAAGCTACTGTCTATATATTCAAAAATGGAATAGTAAACCTTACCAAATTAACAGTAACTGTTGGTTTCCCAACCTTATAACTTTTTAATCCTAACTCCAATAATTGCAAATTATACATAATTGAAAAGGGTAAAAGAAAATCTACATTTACTATGAAGGATGAAAAAACCAAAATAAGCTCTAAAGGGGTGAAAAATCCTTCCAAAAGTTCTGTCCAAATTTGTGAAATGAACAGTAACCAAACTAGGTCTAACCCCCATAACTTTTTACTCCTAACTCCAAATAAGGCATAGTATACATCAATAGAAAGGGGTAATGATAACCTATATTTTCTATGAAGAGTACAAAAATCAAAGATAAGCTATATTTTCTATGAAGAAATCAAAAATGAAGAGTACAAAAAATATGAGCTGCATATCGAGATAACTGGGTGAATCTCAGCTCATACTCGCTGACAGACATCTCTCTCTGAGTCAAATTTAAGAACTCCCTGGCCTTCTCTGGCATGTAGACCCAGGAAAGATACTTTTTCCTAAACAGCTCCCCGAAGTCCCTCCATGAAAGCACTGGTGACACAGCCTGAGTCTGTGGCACAGACTCCCACTAGTGAAGAGCATCCCCCTACAATAAACTTACTGCATACTCTAGCTTCTACTCATCTAAGCACTTCATCTGAACAAGTACCCTCTCAGTCCTCTTCAACCAAGATTCTGCTTCCTCCAGATTGGTGGTACCATGGAAGTCTACTGCTCAAAACTTCCGCAGTTTATCGTACTCCCCGCCCCTAGCCATTGGAGCTGGCACTGGAATCTGTGACCCTTGACCCATGGAAAAGGTGAAAGCCTGGGCAAAGGCCTGGAAAAACTGCGGATCCATCGCAGGCATAGTAAGAGGAGGAGGAGGCGGTTGCTCCTCAGTTTGCACACTAGTGCCTCTAAACCAGGAGCTGAGTGTTTCCCCACATCTTGTGGGACATGGGACTTATCTGTACTCCCCTAGTGAGAGCAAGAATGAAGCCGAGCTCCATGAGCTTTACTCCGAGGTGGCATATTACTCCTTCAAAAGAAAACCAGTGAAAAAAAAACTTTAGTTCAAGCAAAAACAATTTATCAAAGTATCTATTACGATTTAAACCATGCAAAATTCGATTAAAATCATGCAAAAGAAACATGTAGTAAAACAATGCAAAATCATGGAAATAATGCAAATAATGCAATTTTAAAAGAATGCACAATAGGTTATAAAAACCCTAAATTTATCCTTCAACTCGAACCTAAAATGAAGACTCTGATACCATAAGTGTTGTAACCCCTTCCAGGTGAGTCGCGGGTCCGACGTCCTACTTGACATCTGAATGCTCATACCCCTAGGGAGGGATTCCTCACCACGCTTTTAAACTCAAAACAGACTTATTTTAATCATCCGAACAAATCTTGTCAATTCACCCTAATTTTCCTCCAATAAAATTGATCTGGTTAGGGCCCGAAATTAAAATCCAATACCTAAGCTAAAATGGAATTTCATGCCTTTATAATAATCAGAAACAAAAATCACTTCAATCGGAGCTTTCTAGATCAAGAAATCACCGAAATACGAAAATATGTTCAATATGTCCGACTAATTCTCTCTCTTTGATAAAATCCGAAAAAATTCAACTTAATCCAAGAATTCTAAATTTTTGCATGAGGGGAAAAAATTTATTAGAAAACTAATGCTTCGAAAATTGAGTGAAACGGAGGCCAAATGTTACACCTGAAATTTTTTAAAATTCATAACTCTTCATATAGAATTCCAAAACTCACAAATTTGATATCTATAAAAAGGTAAAAGGAAGCTCTACAACTTCCATGAAGGATTGAAAAACTAGTTTGGCCTTTAAAAGAGTCAAAAATTGTTTCAAAGTTTCAGCCACAATTAAAGAAATTCCTGCACTATACTAGAAGTTTGAAAATTCATAACTTAAAAAAAAGCCTAAAAATGTCATATTTTACCTCATTGGAAAGATAAAGAGATGATTTACAACCTTCATGAAGGATGTAAAAATCAATTTAGTCATTTAAAGTGGTAAAAACACTCCTAAAGCTACTGCCTATATATTCACCAATGGAACAGTAAACCTTACCAAATGAACAGTAACTGTTAGTTTCCCAACCTCATAACTTTTTAATCCTAACTCCAATAATTGCAAATTATATATCATTGAAAAGAGGAAAAGATAATCTAAATTTACTATGAAGGATACAAAAACCAAAACAAACTCTAAAGGGGTGAAAAACCCTTCCAAAAGTTCTATCCAAATTTGTCAAATGAACAGTAACTGAACTAGGTCTAACGTCCATTACTTTTTACTCGTAACTCCACATAAGGCATAGTATACATCAATAGAAAGGGGGAAAGATAATCTATATTTTCTATGAAGAGTACAAAAATCAAAGCAGATCCTAAGGGGGTGAAAAACCCTGCTAAAGATACTGCCAAACTAAACTCTTATCAACAGTAACTGTCATCTTTTAAACCTTATATCTTCTTCATCCTAAATCCAAAAGTGACAAATTCTATATCATTGGAAAGCCCTCAATGAGTACTATAATATTCAAGAAGACATCTCAATTCAATTCAAGCTCTAAGAGGATCTAAAACCTAAGCAAAGTTTCTGCCCATTTTAAGAAAAATTGGACAGCACCTCCCCTATAATTGCTCTAGCCAAAATCTTCAATCTAACTCAAATACCTGCATAAAAACCTCAATCCACACAATCTTAAATCTCCCAATCACCAAGCAATCCATATAAACTTATAATCTAGCTCAAAATGGCAGCAACACACTCCTAGGAATCTAATTGTTGTCAAACATAAAACAATCTCAACTTACTCTTTTCTTTTTGTCAACTTCAATCATACCACAATACATTATAAGGGAACTTACACAAGTTACATTTCCAATTCAAAAATCTTACATTTACATGGAAACAAGTTAATACAAAGCTTTAGAGGGCATTTTATTCCAAATACATCAAAGTCTCAAAGAACAAAATACAAAGTACATTATTAGTTTCAAAATGCTATCTAAAGCCTTGTTTTCTAACATATGATTTCAAAAACAAAAATGCATCGGAGTAATGCCTCAATCCCAATGCAGTGTCTCGGTTTCTCGCTCATCACCTGTGGAGGGAAAAGGGGGGTGAGCTCAACGGCTCAGTGGGTAACAACTTAATAATCAAGAAATAAGCTAAAACATTATATAATCATTCCTTTCCAAAATCAATATCACTTTGATAACAACATTTTTAATTTCTCAAGACTCTTTATAAAAATTCATCACATCAAACAAGTTACAAATCAATCTATCACATAATCACAGAAAAGTGGTTCGGGTGGATCCGAAACGAAACGTACTACACATTCCCGCGAAGCGGTCATGTGTAGCCGTGAACTTATGGGAGTCCGTGAGGAGCTCCAATGCCACTAGTGGGCAGGCAGGAGAAGCCTATGGTTAGACAGGTGCACCTGACTCTTATGGGACCACCACAAACCTAAAGAAAATATGCATATCACATAATTCACACAATTTATTCAAATTAGCCACAAATGGCTCTTACAAAAATTCACTTTCACTTGATTTTCACATAATCATCGAAATCACATATCCGAATCTTTTTCACTTAACAAATCAATTTTCAAACACTTCCAACATAAACTTACATACAAAAGACGCTTCATGCAAATTGTAATCATCACAAAGAGTAATTACTATAAAATTCTTAAGTCATTGGAAAGCATAATTAGCATTTATTATAAACACTTTAATAAGCCTATTAACTCAATTATTAAAAAATCACCCACCTTAATTCCTTTAACTCTAGGATTGGTCAATTTGCCTTTCTTCTACCTCCTATTGCCTCCCTTCACCTTTATCAAGCACAAAAATTCCCAATTTAACATAGGATACTAAAATTGGAAATTCTAAGGATAGGAAATCAAGAATTTAAACCTATATAACCTTACCCATGCCTTTCCTAAACTATTTAAACCAAAACCTACCTAAAATATCCAAGAATTTCGAAATTCTCTTACCTTAGAAGATAACCCAAGAAATTTGATTTGCTTCCAATAGAAGCTTAAACTCTTTCTCTTTCCTTTTCTTCTTAAAGAAACCCTCCAACCTTCCTTTCTAAGGTAAAATACACCAAAGTCCTAACCTTTTTTCCTCTTCTTCTTCTTCTTCTCTCTTAGCCGAAACCTCCTTCTTTGCTTTCTCCTTGGTGAATTTCGTAAGCTTCTTTAATGACTTAGGGAGACTTGCTTGTTACTTAAAACCTATATCAAAACTACGTAGTTTTAAGTAAGTCACTTTCTTTCCTTGAATTTTTCATATCCTTCCTCTCCACTCACGGCAATTCATCCTTTGTTTCATTAATTCTTCATTTAATGGCATTAAAAAAAACTACAAAGTCCCCTCCTTATAAGCCTTAATTCTTAACAACATAAACAAACTTCCTAATTTACCCCTACACCATCTTATTCTTTTAAAATTTAACAACTACATCAAAACTCTAATTTTGACTAAATCACTTCAATTTATTTCCATTAATTAAGCACTAAAAACCCCAAATTATTCTAACTAAAAGGAAATTAGCAAACTAATCCTCAAAATAAATAAAACATGCTTAATGCAGATCGGGGTCCAACACAAAGTCTACAAGTTTTATAGATCAATTTGAATCAACTAAAATATTCGCATATTTGATATCCTTTAAATTTAAAGAAAGTTCTGTAAGGAAAGGTGTATAAAACATAATGGTACTATAATTCACTTAACTTTTAGATGTTTACTCAGAACATGAGGCATAAGAGATAGTGAAGGCAAGTAAATCCTGCAAATTCTGAAAACTAATTGAATAAATAATTAGAAAAACAAATCAATTTCAACTAGAAACTAAATATAGAAGATTGTTAAGACCATTTGAACTATAAATTATAGTGAATCACCCATTACTTGTGAACAACATCATGATCATGAAGATACTTCTAGTTTTACATTATCTGTTTTAAACATGCTCAAACAACAGAATCCAAGAAGTGGTATTTATGATAGAGATCAAGAAGGGAACCTTGAGTTACAAGCTGAAGGAACATATAGATTTGATTCATCCTCCATAAACCAATTCAAGAAAAATGTTAAAGACCATACTTTTATATGTGATGAATTGATGAAGTCATTTCCAATAACAATTAGGAAAAAATGTAATTTCTAAGGCATTATAAAAAAACAATTAATATGAGTTGATGCAATTATGAAATTGAATTAAGGATGCAAAATTAATACATCATAAAAAGAAAATAGTATCTTATTTGCGTCATAATGTTGAACTTTATTTTCATATTCAATAAAAATTAGTAGAGAAATTTCTTAAAAAACATAGAGAAAAGGGGAAGTTGGCCATGAGAGAACTAAAAATTGTAGAATAATTAGGTTATGACAATAACAATGAAACCCTACCTACTATAGCTTGAAAATACTTTGCCTTCCTTGAGTCCCTTGTTCAAGTAAAGAAACTTATGTGGTAGTCAAAAAAATCCATCACTATATGAACTAGTAAATAATTAATATGATATAAAAGGAAAGTTCAAAACTTAATTGAATGAGAAAGTTCCATAGATTACAATTTATTTCTTTAAAAGAGAAAGAATAAATGTTGACTAGAAAAAAAGTTGATTTCATGATTTCTTCTACAAAAAAAATTGATTTCATGATTTCTTCTCTCTCAACCTCGTCTAAGCACTTTTCGCCATTCTAACTCCTTATTTGATTCAATGGTTTTTTCTCCCTTCGTTATTACATTCCTTGTTGTTGTGAATCTATACATCATTTCACAACTCCATCATCTTTCTCCAACTTTTTTCATTTTTGCCAGCATTTATGAGCTCATCTCTCCCTTTATCTGCTTCATAATCATTGCTCCATCAACCTCTTCTCTTGAACTATTCTACCTTATTTTACTCATTAGTCTCCAAAACACTCTTTATCCTGTTTTTTTTTATATATATAATTGTCTCTATCTTTATCCTATGAACACTTCATATTTCCCACTCTGAACTTAATTGTTCCAAGGCACCCTATGAAAAACTACTTGTTTCTACTGTAGTTAACACTCAATCTTTAGATCATAACATTGTTCTTATCCACAAAATATGGACTTAGGTGATCAATGATGTAAGAATTGAGCTGAAACTAACCTATTTTCCTCCCAGTAAGACTTCTGAGTGGAGAATTGTGTCACCTTTAATAGAAATTTTGAAGATTAGAGTTAGATAAAAGGATTACATTTCCAGTCATGAAATAGTGGGCTTCTGAAAATTGGAAACAACATAGTTTAGTTGAAGTTATGTTGGAAAATGATGATGTATTCCTATTCAGATTTGTGAGTTTAAAGGAAAAAAATTATAGTACAGTTTGCACCTTAGTATGTCCATAATAAACCTCTATTGTTGTAATTATTGAGGTCTGGTCTTAAGTTGGAGTAACTTAAGCAATAAAACATCCCCATTTGGATATGTCTCTGTTAGGTTCCTCTTGAATAGTGGACTACTAGTGGCCTTATCCATCTTGCAAGCTATAAAGGTAGGCTAATGTTTTTGGATCAGTCAACGGTTGAGACCAAGCGAATTAACTATGCAAGATTTGTACCCTAGTTACTTCACTATCTAATTTACCACAAGCAATAGCTTTCACAAGCCTAAATGCAGACTTGGAGCCTGTCAGTGATAAATTAAAAGTCTCATATGGTTGGAGAAATCAACTCGATAAGAAACAAATATGGAGATCAACAGGAAGAATTTTTAAGACAGGAGATCATTAGAAACTTATTGAGATCAACGCTAATCATTAAAAAGATGTTGAAGCAATCCTTCTTGATGTAATAGACATGACTACAAACAACGTATCTTTTAATGTTCACTAAGTGAATGAAGATATTGGAAATTACATCAATGCTATAAAAGAGACTCCAACTCTTATAAAGATTAACCCAAACAAAACTCTTAATAAATAAGAAAAAAAGAAAGGAAAAATGACTAGGAGTTTGAGAATGTTATTAGAAGAAGGACAAATAGGAAAAAGAAACCCTACTTAGGGGAGGTTACAACATGAACATGTTAACTTGGAATGTTAGAGGAGCAAATTCTCCTAATAAGAAGTCGATAATCAAGAATATAATTTTGCCGAATAAAGATTCTATAGAAGAAATTTTGGAAAATAAAATTCGAAAGGATTATTGTAACTTACTGAGCTATTTTCTAGTTCACTGGAAAATTATCTCTACTTGCAATTTTCTTTTCAATAAGAAAGTGATTGTTATCTATGACACTAATGCTCTAACAATATGTTTATAGTTTATTTCAGATAAGATAATCCTTTTTTAATTCTCCAAAGGGGACCTTACACAACCTGTTTGCATTCCAATGATTTATTGATATGTGCTTAACTGTTGATACATTTAATCCATGACACTTAGTGATTAATGCTTTAGAATGTTTAAAACACTCATTCTAGTTCATATTTGATTTTGGTTACAAGTTGGAAGCATAATAGCTAAAGTGAGTCAAAAGCATACTTGTTGAGCCAACTTCATGAGATTTATACTCTATTGTCTTCACAACGCAAGAAGGAGAAGGATTAGAATAAAGATGAAACAAAAAAATGTCAAAAGATTGAAGAATGAAAAAAATCATGGCCATAAGATGTGTCTCACATTCGTGAAAATTTTGTCATGAATGAAGAATGACAAAAATCATGGCCATAAGATGTGTCTCATAGTCGTGAAAAATTTGTCATGGATGCGAGACCTAAGTCACGCCTATGACAATTGTGTCATGGTTGTGACACTAGGTTTCATGGGCATGACAAACCAAGTCACACCCATGACTTGCCACCTATCCTATTTTAACCTATTTTTTCACTATAAAGGGACTATTGTGTGACAGTAGAAACATATGTGAACATATTAAGTTTTTCTTCATTTTTCTGTTAGATTTTCAACAGGAATGGAGGAAAAAAAAGCTACTTCTTGGAGACTTATGGAGAAGATGGAAGGCTAACTTCCCGACACTGTTTCGAAGGTGAAATTGATGCCTAGAGTGCATGATTAAACTTATCTTATCTTTGTTTAATATTGAATCTCTCTCTTAGCATTATTTAGGTTATCCTTTGCTCAATCGATTTGGGTATTTATGTATGGATAATTGCACTCTCATTATCATTAGATTGTTTATATTCTGAACCTAATGTTAGAATTGTTAATACAATTTGTAATCATTATATTTGGATTCATTGCTATAATACTCATTTTAATTTGTAATTGATATATTGAGATTCATTTATGAAAACTAATGAATTCAAATCATCAAGGATAAATTAAACTAGGTTAAATTACCTAAGATTATGTGGTTGTTTCTTAGATTGACATGCTTTCCATATCGTAATGTGGCTGCCCAATTAAATCTAGAGAGTGTATTATAGGTTATTTTGGTAGTTAGATATAATTAATGATCGTTTCTTAATTAAACATGACCAAAGGTAAAATTGGAATTAATAGAACTTATTGTTAGTCTATGACCAGTTCTAAGAGAGATGTGAAAGAGTTATTAACAATGAAGGATGTTTAATTGTGTGAAGGTTGAGATTGATTTGAGAATCAAGTTTCACACATATTCATCACTTTTATCATTTTTGATTGTTTTCTATAATTTGTTCTTGTTAGTTTAAGTTTACTTTATTTTCTCAATTGCTTCAAACTTAAAACCCTCCTTTTATTTCCTTTGTATCGATTATTTTCATTATGAGAGCTAACCTAACATTTCCTGTGGATACGATCTTAACTAACCATAACTACAAATTTTTGGTGGCATAGTTAGGAAAATTTTGCATTGCACTTGATACGCACTGTTAAATTTTGACACCATTGCTAGGTATTATGTTGATTTAATTTTGATTAAGATTATAGGTGGTGTTTTATAAACATATTGTTTATAATAGTTTCTCTTAGTTATTTTCAAGTTTATTAGTTTTGGTGTATGGTAGTGACTAGATCTCATAATAGAGAATCTGTATAATTTGATTCGAAGATCTACAGGACACTACAGAGATTAAGAAGGAAGGCAAGAACAAGTCCAAAAGTAGAACCAAAACTTGAATTCGAGGAAATAATGAAAATCCGTGAACGTTAAAGGCGTTGGCTATAATAGATAACCTAAAGATTTTTATGCATTACATTCTTAATTTTACTAATCATGTCACTTTTGAACGTTAGTTTGGATTAATAAACTTGTTGCCTAATTTTCATTGTCTTGTAAGTAAGGATGTGCAAAAGCATCTCAAGGAACTCAATGTCGTTTGTTTGAACATAAAGTCTTTAAAGGTGATAGACAAGCAAATCATATTGAGAGCTTTTCCATTCTCATTGAAAGATGTAGCAAAAAAATTGGTTGTTTGATCTACTTATTGGGAGTGTGAACACTTGGATAGAAATGAAGTGGATACCTTTGGAAAAATACTTTCTTGCATCAAAGAAATCAAGTATATTGAATGAAATATATCCCATAAAATAACATACAGAGACTTTGTTACGAGTATTGGGAGCACTTTAAGAAGTTATGTTCTAGCTTTCCCTATCAGAACATAACTGAGCAACTCCTTATCCAGTATTTCTATGAGAGATTGTTACCTATAGAGATGAGTTTGGTCGATGCAGCAAATGATGGACCATTATATGAAAAGACTCCTGTAGAGGCTCGTATTTTAATTAATTGAATGGTCATTAATACTTAACAATTCAACACTCAAAATGATGTGTCCGAACATCGTTTAGATGAGTTGACATCTTTTGTTAGAAAACTTGCAATCGAATATGTTGAGACCCGATCTGGGAACCGGTTCCCAAATGGAAAAACGAAAAACAAAACGAAAACAAAGTGGTAGAAACATAAGAAACGGAAAACAAAACGGAGCAAAACAAAAACTACAAAGTGGCAGAACGAAACAAACGGAAAGGAAGGATCTCAAAACCCAAAGTGGGCCAAAACATAAGCGAAACACAAATCGGATCAGAAGGCGAAAAAAAAAATGCGAATCAAATGGACGAAATCAAAAGTGAAAGGCGGACAAAAACAAAGTACGAAACACATGTGAATCAAAAGGCGGAAGAATTGAACGCAAATCGAAACAAATTTCAAATTTCCTACATCCGAGAATTCAAACTTTTAAACAAAACAAACTTGTCGCGTTGGAAAACTCTAAGGCATTTAATCTAAGCTGATCAAATCCGGTATAAATTTTTTTCTTTTTCTCTTTCACTCATTAAAAACTCATACAAAATAATTTAATTTTTCCTAATTGGAATTTTATCCTTAAATCCAAATCTCAAATCATAAGATTCTTCTTATACATTCATACATATCCCATAATTCATCTTTTAAACAAAATCTTATTTGTCTTTTTTCAAAAATTGGGCAGCATAACGGCTGTATTTAAACAATCACAAAAATCTGCAAATGGTTTTGAACTCACTTCTATATTCCAAACCAATCCACACAATTCATCGGACCTCCTGTCCGGAATCCCAACATAAACAAACATAATTCTATACCTATAACACTTCAATAATTCTTAATCAAAAATTAGTATCATCGGACCTCCCATCCGGAATCCATATCACAATCAATCCCATTCATATTCAATCGCATTCATATATGCTAACCATACATAAATTTATTATCTCAATTCAATACACAAATCCATGATTCTTACACAGTATGAATTAATGTTCGCAAAACTATTAATGACATTCCAAGCCATATACAAATCAATATCAAAAGCCCAATTATTTAAAACACAAAATAAGCAAAATTGAACAAATGTCTTGACTTCCTTCATCCAATCTCCTGCTCAAAACTTGGAGATGGGGATGAAAGGGGGGGGGGGGGTGAGCTTATAGCCCGTGGATAACATGTTTATATATCGAAAAATAAACAAAACTCATTTCTCAAAACTTTTCCCATTTTTATAAAAATTTCACAGTAGAAAATTTATCAAAAACTTATTTCTCAAACTTTTCAACTTTTCTAATCATTCATAATCAATTTCCAAAACCTTCTCAGTTGAAAACCTCAATTTCTCATTTCTCGAAATTCTCAAACTTTTCACAATTCATGAGCAAAATCAACACATGAATGCATCACAAAAATAAAAAAATCAAAATCATATAAACAGATCAGTATGGTTTGGGTCGGTCCAAAACGGAACGTATTGCACCTTCCTGCATAGCGGTCCTGTGCTGTCGTAAACGAAACATACTACACTTTCCTGCATAGTGGTCCAGTGTAGCCGCGAACTTATGGGAGTCCGAAATTGGAGCTCCAATGCCACTAGCGGGTAGGCGGGCGAGGCCTTTAAAAAAGACAAGTGCACTTGACTCAAACTTATGGGACCTAACCAAACCCACATAACATATCATTCACACAGAAATCGAATTGCATTGAGGCACATTTCAAAACCTTCCTTTTCATACTGTCTCATATTCAAACGAATTTTCATTCACAATTCCAACCGAAATTCACACAACAATTTTTCAAATCATTTTAAACACAATGTCATTTATAATGTCACATATATCACACAAATTCATAATCAGATGCACAATCATTTACAAACAAGGAAATGCCACAATTTTCATAATTTCTCAATTCAATTAATAATTTCTCAATTCAATCATAAATAATGAATTCCAGAAATTTCCTTAATTTATCAAAACATTTAAAACTTGTAACAATTTTTCAAAAACACTCAGAATTAATAAAATTCGATACTTTCTTTCTTTCACTTTCTTTATTTTTCAAGAACACAAATTTAGCTTATAATTTAAAATATAAACATGTCACCCACCTCATATCCTTGCTAGAAACTTGTCCAAAGCATCAATTGATCCAAAGCCTCACTTAAATTCCCTTATTTCTTCACCATTTTTTGATTTTTTTAGCTTTATAGGAAGCTTTCATCTTCTTCCACATTTTTCCTCTTGAATCCTCTTAAAATCGTGCTTGAAAGCTAGGGAAAACCAAAACCCTAATCCCCTTTTTCTTCTTTCCTCTTCTCTCTTCTTTCTCCACCGAATGCTTCTTCTCCTTTCTTTCCTTCTTTCCTTTTCCTTTCTCATTTTTCTCTTAAGTTTCATGCTACTCCTCCCAAAAATGGCAGCCACTTCATTCGTTCATTTAATGGAAACCAAATGACCATTATACCCTTACATGTATGCCTTAAAACTTAATACTTTAAGTGATCTTCCAAAATTGCCCCTAAATTTCATTTTAATTCAAGCTTATGTTAGGACATTTTTCTAACCATCAAATTGAAGAAATTTGCTAAAACTTTCTTCTAGAGAAATGTTCCTCATTGTCTCAATTTCATAACGCCACCAAAATCATTTAATTTGTTGCACTACTCCACATGTTATACTCCAAACATTTCGGGTTATTCTTATGTGAAAATATTTTCTAGCGATTTACTTCCATCCAAAAATTGACATTCTTAAAGACAAAATTGGAACTCAAGTCCTGCAGAAAATTTGTAGCTCTATTTCTCTAGTTTAATTCAAATCAAGAATAACCTCATTTAGATGACTAGAGCAAAAGTTATGGCCAAAATACTTTTAGCTCTTACAATTCAAGATTGCACACTAAACCCGACTTCAATTAAGAAATTGAAAGTCTTAGGGGCTAAATTAAAATTCAATTCCTTCATATGACTTGTATCCCCATGTTTCTATTTTATTTTACCTCAAGAATCAACTTAATCGGATCTCCACAGATCAAGAATTTCTCAAAATACTGAACTATGTTTAGAAAATTATCCAACTCACTTTGATTAAATCAATATCTTTCAATTTAATCTAAAAAATTCACAAATTTTTCATGACGATGTAGATAATTGTATTAGAAATCCAACGCTTACAAGTCAATCGGATGTCTGACGGAAAAGATATGAGCAAAAGATTGCAAAAGGTTCGGATTATAAGCAAAAGACCAAAATCAAAAGGAAGCAGAAACGACGTCGCATAGAGGGAGGGAGCAAGGCGATACGATGTTACATAGAGGAAAACGACAGCGCGCAGATGAGGAGAACCTGAAACGACATCACAAAGGAGGAAGCGAAAAGACGTCGTAAGGGAGAAAACGCGCGCGCATTGGGCGAGAGCTCGTTCGCCCTTACGAGCTCGTCACAGAGCAACGAGCTCGCCTCGACAGGTGAAAACGCTCGCGAGGCCGAGCAATGCCCTGACATTTTTTCCTTTTTTTCCCAACATATATAAATTTTAATTTTTCCAAAAATCATATTTCTTGAACTCGAACTCCAAATTTAAAATATTTGGTATCAATAGAAAGCTCAAAGGAAGCTCTACAACTTCTATGCAAAACTCCACAACCAATTTCATCTCTAAATGGGTAAAAAACCCAATCAAACTTTCTGTCCGATTAATAAATCCCTAAACAAAGACTCAACTTTGAAAATTTCTATCTTTCAACCCAAAGTCCAAACATGTCATATTTTCTATCAATGCAAAGATAAAAAAGACACTTACAACTTTCATAAAGTACAGAAAAATCAATTTGATCTCTAAGGAAGTCAAATTTTCAATCAAAGGTTCTGTCCACTAATAATCATGCTAAACAGTAACATAAATTTCCAAAAATCATAACTCCACATTCCATGGTCCAAAAATTCTATACTTTATATCAAAATAAATATCAAATCAAAATATTCAACTTTTATGAAGCACTTAAAGGGAATTTCAACCTCTAACTTGGCCAATTTTTCAGTCAAGGTTTCTGCCAAACATGTGTCATCCGAAAACAACATCCAAACTTCCAAATTTCATATCTTCCAATTCTCACATCCACAAATAACATATTACACATCATTGGAAAGCTAGGAAAAATCTTCTATGACTTTCATGTAGATCACTTTACTCAATTCAAAACATATCAGTCCAGAATTTGCCTCAAAACACAGCATACACAATCCTACACTTAAGAGCATTTTCAAAAACAAATTAAAATAATCTTAACTTCGGAAGATCATAACTTTCAATCCCGATGTCGAAAAATATCATACTTTATGGTGATAGAAAACTTTCAACATAAGCTACAAGTTTCATGAAGATCATTATCTCAAATTTAGCCCAAATCAAAAAGTCACTATTCATCTCCAAAAAGTCAAACTTTCTTAATTCTTCAAATTCTCACACTTTTACTATTTATTTCTTGCTTTTGAACTTCCATTTCAATCAACTCATTTCATAACCCATACAAATCTTCTCAAATATCAAAGTTATCAAAACCAATCAATTCTTTTCTCATCAATTTTCTTAAAGCATAAAAACATCTTTAACACAATTCATATACAAAAACACTCATTTAATTTCATTTTAATATTTCTAATTTCCATTAAAAGTTCGGGGTCCAACAGAATAGGAACAGATAAAGACATGTGGAATCAGGTCAAATACAAGTCATCCATGTGAGGCCCAAACTGTACGCTAGTATTTTGTAGGCCCCATAATCGATATTAATGGAATTGTAGGGGTATTTTAGTAATTTGTGTTAATTGTGTTATACATGCATAACGATACATTAATCATGGACTAACTTGCTAAATATATTCAAATTGAATGCAATTTCATAGAATAATACAAAGGTATGGTCATTTTTGCTATTAATGAAAGGTGAAAAGTAGAAACTAATAGGATGGAGCCATTTCCCATATGTCTCACACCAGAACGCTTAGTCATATGGCAAATCGTATGTTTAGCCAAAAAATGGTATGTCATCCATCTGTACCTTTTTTAAAAGATGCAGATGAAGAAAATGAGGCTCGGCAAACAAAAAAACTTTGGAAGATTGAACTTCTATCTCTCCATCCACCATCTTCTTAAATCCCTTTGTGCTTTTGAAATTAAGGTATGTTAATTTCATGTTTTGGGGTAAAATTTAGCTTTTTTCTCATCTACTCTTTATTTAGGGTACTGTTTTACATCTGTGATAGTTAAAAATGAGTACTGAATGGGCATGTTGTGTGTAAAAGAGAAGAAGACCAAAGAAGGCAAGCAATTGGAGTAAAGAATAAGGGTTTTGAAACACTCCTTTTAAAGGTGTGGAAACTTTGATATCTTGATGGTCTTCTGAGTGTTCATGAGGGGTTTGTTAAGAGAAGTATAATAGATGAAAATGGGATGTTTCTTGTTCATTTACATATGTCTTTAGCATTACTTTTTTTTTTCATAATATGACTTAAGTGAGTTAATTGGAGTGTGTACCTCGTTAGATGTAGTGATTCAACTGAATAGGCATCAGTATTTTAGCCATATCTTTACCTGAAGACATCCAAGTGGGATTATTTTAATTAGATATAAACTACATCATATTTCTACAATTTTTATGAAGGAATTGAATTTGAGTTCGATCTCCAACGATTTTGAAATTTGATTTAAAAATGAGTTCTGGTTATTGTCCTTATTTGAGAACAAACTATAGTATTTTGGGTATAACTCTCTAAATAATGAACCAAATTTCATCAACTTTATTTCATTAGAAATTTAAGATATATAATAACATTTTTTAGAATAATATATTGATCGAGCATGAATGAACACTTTCCATTTGAGCATAAGGGAATAACTTCATATGTTATGCATTATTTTTCTTACATGTGGCTTTGAAATGTAATATGTTTTGCTTTAATCTGCCAAGTCCTAGTTGTGGGTAAATAAGCTTGCCTAGAAGGGCCTGCAACTGCTTCTGTTATTAGACACTACAATGTTTTCTATTTTACAAACTTAAGTCTCTTCTGTTTCTGTAGATACCAATCATATGTATCTTTTATTATGTTCTCGTTAGCCAATTATGAAAAGATTAACAGACAATTTGTATGTTTTTTTTATATTTGTGTTGTTTTAATGCAATTAATAGCCAAATTACTCTCTAATTTGAAAAATCAAAGATTGCTTTGTGATATGTCATGATTCATTTGTATGTAAATGTTATACGAATGTTGGAAGCAGTAGCCATCTTATATCTTGTTTATTTATTTTCCCACTAGGCTATATGCTTAGCTGGGTGATTTTTTGTCCGTGTAGGTCTTGATAAAAAGTTTTAAGGCTAGGACAATGGCAGTGGTGAAAGAAGGACTTATTATATTTTGGGAGATTTTATGGTTAAGCTTTGAGTTGTATTCAATATTATGAGACATTTTTTTCAATTCATGTACATGTCTTGTAATAACCATAACAATGGATGGGTTTGAATTTAAGGAATGGATTTGATAAATACAATGTGTATATTGTGTCCTATTTATAACTCAAGCCTTCTTTTCTGGGGATTGTTGGAATGTCTTGGTTTGTTTTAGATTTACTTTGTGTGGCATTCGTATATCCTCCTAGGGGTATTAAGGTGTTACATTTTTGTAACAAAGCATGGTTTAAGCGATTCTGGATTAGGCAATGCTTAAACATTGTGAATTGAAATGAAGCTAAAGCACCATCTCCCCTCCACCTCCAACTCAGAGGGAAGCTATATTTAAGTTATCGCAAGACATGATGATTTTACTACACCGAAAGACTGTACGTAAGGCTTCGATTGATTAGTTACGAAAGTATGAAGTTGAAGAATTCACTGGAACATCTCTAAATGAATCTAAAAAGGATGAATTTTGGTTAGAAAAAGTGAAAAGGGTGTTAGATGAAAATAGCTTCCGACCTAAATAGATGGTGCATTGTATTGTCTCCCTTCTTCAAGGAACGACCTATGAATGGTGGAAATTTGTTCTGAGATATCCTCAACAGATTGAGCCTTTAAGTTAGGATTTCTTTTCCCAGGAGTTTAAAGTGAAATATGACACGGAAGCCTATAAAAAGGAGAGTTGGAAGTAGTTTTTGAATCTGAAGCAAAGAAATTTGTCTGTTGCTGAGTATGACAGAGAATTCAATCGACTTAGCGAATATGCACTTGAACTTGTACTTATTGAGGATTTCTAGTGTCAGTAATTTAAGGAAGATTTGAATGACTCAATTAAATACCATTTTGCAGCAATCCCTCTCCTGCTACAAGTGAGTTATCATTAGTTAGTGCAAACTGCCATTATAATAGAGGAGCAAGAGATGGCTAAGAGTGAAAAAGCTCAACAAAGAGATTTTGCTAGAGGAGGTGTTGGAGTTATGTAAATATATTGTCTTGGAAAGCAAGTGTATTTACATGTAGCTTTATCTTCTTCAGTTACAGTTTTGTAATGAAAATATTTATTATTAATAAAATAAAAGAGTTTGGCTTTATTTGTGTGAGCGTTATTGATCGCGGCTCTGTCGATGCGATCTTGCGATCGATCCTTGGAAACCGGTCAAATAAAATAAATTCCAAGATTGCGGTATAGGTTGCAACCTCAGGTCGTCTCACTTAATTGGAACCAAGTGAAAAAGGTCTAAACTAGCCTAAATGTCAAAAATTGCAATTGAATATTGATAAAACGGGGGTTTGGTATTTTGGTCAAAACTAATAAGTAAAGTAATCAAAATTGGACAAAAGTATAAGAGAATATTTTTGGAATTTTTGGAAATAATGCAATTAACAAAAATCGGATAGAAATTAAATTGATAAAATCCTCTTGAAAATGGGCGCAGGCTATCACAGTTCAAAAATGATTTTTAGGGACACAATCCACTAAGTTTTGAAAGATAAACCCTAAAGGACTCTTTAGGTCTAAAGATTTAATTAATGAACTCCATTATTTAAATCTTTGTTAAAAACCTTAGTGTGTGAAATGGACAAATTAATGCAATCGGTCAAATGGATCAAGTATAATCTCAATGTCAAACACAACTAGGCAGATAAAGAAGGTTAACACAATCACCATCGACATATATTAGACTTCATATATTAAGCACCAAAGTTCTCCATTAATCAATCCATAACACAAAACATCGTTCAACACTTGATTAAACTATAACCAAGCTAATTTAAATACAGGCAGTAAATCCTAACTCAGGCATTTACAACATGTAAATAAACATAGACGATGTAAGATCAACTCCCTTTTAGAACCGGTGAACTCAAGTCCTTTGCTTCATTTTCAAGAAGAAGTGTGGTTTAGTCGCTCATGACTTCGGGTTGTCTCTCGACTGGTAAGGACAGGACATCACCCATGGTAGCTGGCAAGACTGGCGGTGGCGATAAAATGATGCTGACGAACGGCGATGATGGAAATGGATGATGATGGTGGAAGATTAGTCGTCTCTCGCAGCCTCTACAGTGTCCTCCGAAGTGTGTCCTTCTCTTTTAACCTAAAAATAGCAAGCTTATAAATGATGGACGCGGGTCGGGTCAAAACTGGGAGAGATGTTCCCTAATGATAGTGCGGGTGTTTATCTGCGCGCCGCGGTGATATGACATTAGGCGCCGCGACGTGCTTATTTGATCTTTTCGCCGCGGCGTGGCACTTTGCAGGCGCCACGGCGTGCTTCCTTGAGTTGTACATGCCGCGGCGTGCACTCATAATACGTTGCGGCATGCTACTTCCTTGATGCTTTTGACTCTCTTTTCCCCTACAATATCAAATGACAATCTGCAGTATCAATGTTACTCGAAAAAAAATCAATGTCAATTTGTGACAAATCTACTTTCAAATTGTATAAAGTGTGAACTCATATAAGGGACTAACTAAAGCACCAAAATTACAAATTAAGAGTCAAAAAGCACATTAAGGATAGCAGAAGTATAGCCAATTTATGTAATAAACTTGGGTTCAATCAAATTCCCCCATACTTAGACCTTTGTACTCCTGGACAAAGTTTATAAGAGTCAAAAAGTTACAAGTGAAGAGAAAAATTCATCCACGCTCAATCGATAACAAGAACTTGGTGCAAATCACTTAATCAAAACTCAATCCACGCAAATTTAAAGAATGCTAATAAAATAAACACTAAAAGAATTCAATCCAAGAGATTGGACAAAAGAGATTCCACTCAAGATTAAGTGTTTGCTCTCTACTCACATGTCGGGGATATTTTACTCTCAATCTACTTAAGCCATTCTCTTCCATAAGCTTGAAGCAATTCTATTTCTTCACCACAAGAACTATAATTTAAAGATCAAGAGGACTTTGTAGGGTTGTAATGTATGGAAGGCTAGATGAAGGGATGGAATGAATGAAAGAAGAAGATATGAACACATGCATTACAATGATAAACTGGATGTCAAAAGATAAATGAATATTGATTTTGATTTTTTGATTTTTTTTTTTGGCTTTTTTGTTTTTGTTTTTGTTTTTTTTGAAAGAGCATATACATATACTGCTTGAATTGGTATTGCTCTTTTTCTCTTTTTTTTATTATTTATTCTTTTGATGGAAAATGTGTCTCTGTTTCCTTTTTCGAACTTCCTTTTTTTTTTATATGCAAATTAAACTATTGACATCATAAAAGGATGCATGCAAGTGGTCATAAATTAAGTGGCTCAAGGGGTTAACAAGTGATGAATGTTAATGGGACTGTGTTTGGGAACAAGTTAAAGAAAGAATGCCTCTATCATATCAACAAATTCTAGTCCATAAAGCTTTGATTAAGAATTGAAACAAGTTCTAGAGAGGTATGAAATAAGTAGATGCACACAATATTAAAGAAAGAATTTGGCTCAAATATCCTTCCAACAAGGGTAATATCTCAATGTACAATCTCAAGTCTCAAAAACTATTAGTACTACTTTGTTAGCATGCCTGAATTCACTTGAATTGAAAATATCAAAAATGAAATTAGCCAAGACCAACTATCATAAAAAGAATGGAAGGAAATTTCATAAACTCAAGTACCAATTTGAATTTATAAAGTCTTTGAACACAAAAGTTACAAAAGTTTCATGCGGAAGAAGTTAAATTGAGAAGAATGCACCAAGTTTAAAATTTTGTAATATTACGCACGATCGGCTAACACATATATCAAAAAGTGTCAATAAGGAGCATAACAAATAGTAACAATATGGGACAAGCTCCCCCACACTTAATTAACACATTGTCCTCAATGAAAATGAAAACAGAAACTTGGTATTAATCATCGTGGCAAAGAGTGGTCAGTACAAGGTGTGCTAAGAACAGAAAAAGAAAAGAAAAACAGAAAACGAAAGAAAACAACAGAAAAATAAAAGAAAAACAACATAGAACAAAATGCCAGAACTAAGCTGCAGGGTCATCAGGGGCAAGATCAGGAGGAGCAGCTGCAGAGGAGCTAGGATCAATCGAAGAATCAGCATCAGTAGGAGGAAGAGGAATGTGGAGGTGCGCCGTAAGCAAGGCATACATCTGCTGGTGGTATCGACGATCGGCGGCTCGCTGGGCTTCGGAACGAAGAAAAGCAGCATGAAGGGTGGCCACCTGATGAGTGAGGGTGGAAACCTGATGAGTGAGGGTGGCGAAGTGAGAAGAGGAAGAGGGGGGTAAGATGGGGTGGGTGTCGGGAGGAGGCACAGTAACATGTGTAGCAGCAACAACAGGAGGGGAAGGAGGAGGTGGTGGTGGTGAAGGAGAATATGGTGGCGGAGGAGGAGGTGAGGGGGAGTGAGGAGGAGGTGGTGGGGCTAGAAAACGGGGTTGTTTGAGACGGATGTAACGAAAAAGGGAGGCGGGATCAAAAATCTTGTCAGTAGGAAGTTCCGGGACCTGGTGGGCCCGGAACAGATCACTAATAAGGTGGGGGAATAAGATGGAGTGGGTGAGGGTGGAAGTGAGGACGGATTGGCGAAGGGCGGAAGAGATTGCATGAGCAAGATCAACCGGCTGGCCAGCCATCAGGAGGTAAATATACAATGCCTGTTCTTTGGGAACAAAGGCAAGGTGGGAGGTAGGGTGGATGTTATTGCAGATCAAATGTAGCCAAGGACGAGCCTCAGGACGGAGATCGGCACGTCGGATGTATCTTTGAGATACCTAAGGTTGATGCCATTCGGCACCCTCAGGACAAAGGGTACGAAGGACATCATCCCAAGGATAGTCCTGAATAAGATCGGCGTAGTGGCAGCTAGGGATGGAAGGAAGGTGGTAGTGATCACGGATGGCAGCAGGGGTGAAGGATTGAGAAATGGTAACCCCTCGAAAATAAATATCAAAGGTGTTATGGTAGCGAGCATAGGTGTAGAAATGACGAACGAATGTGTCATTTCCAGGAGCCCTAGGTGTCACTAAGCCGGAAAGGTCAGAAAAGACGAGCCGTTGGACGAAAGGGTGATTGGGGGGTGTAAGAGAGAAAGGTCACTCCTTGAGTAGCGGCCTAGCTGCGATCTTCGTAGCGAGATCCGCGTACTCCGGATCGATCGGAGGAGAGGAGGTAGAAGGGTGAGGGTTAAAAGTGGAAGGTGGAGGATCAGGAGATAAATCGGAGGGTCTAGAGTAGGGGATGGTGGCGTTCTTAGTGCGAGGCATGGTCCTGAAAACAAAATAAAACACATAGAAAATAGTCAAGTAAAACAAAAAGAAACAGTGTCACGCCGCGGCGTCTGAACGTGCGCCGCGGCGAAACATATTGCTCACGCCGTGGTGAGATGAAGAAACCCATGCATCGCGGTGAGATGAAGAAGCCCATACGCCGCGGTGAGATGACATTAGGCGCCGCGGCGAAATATATTGCTCACACCCCGCGATGCGGCGTAGCGTCGTCTCCACAGTTTTAAACCCTAATCTACAAAACGAAAATGAAACTAGAGAGGGAAGAGGGAACTTACGAGGAGAAGGCAGAAACGAAGACGGAAGATGGAGGAGAATCACGAGCAATAGATGAAGAAGGAGGAAGGAGGAAGGGCACGACGCAAGGATGAGTAGGAACGTCGACGGCAAGATGGATAGAAGAAATGAAGGTGCGGCGTCTAAAATTGAATTTCGCTGTAGGGATGTAAATGGAGGGAGAATAAAAAGACGAAAAGGGCACTGGACAAAAGAGGAAACCCCCGTATAATGAGGAGAAGGAAGGAATTTCAATGTTTTAGGGTTACGCGGCGAGTTCAACTTGTCACGCCGCGGCGAACTCAACTGCGGAAGTACACGCCGCGGTGTCTAAGTCCTATTTCACGGCGAAAATTCAAGAAAACACTAATTCCTGACCACTTTTGCACAAAATTTTCGTTCATTCAGCAACAAGTACCATGCACTGACTAAGATCAAAGGCTCCAAAGTAGAATGAAATTATTTAAAAACAACCAAACTGAAATCCTACCTACAGCTAACTCTACTGAGGAAGTTTCTTCCCCCACACTTAATCAACATATTCATGCAAACAGTATCAGTGGCATTCCAATTGTCAATAAATTGCACAAATATATGATAAGTACAAGGAAAGAAACTACCTGGGGTTTAAGGTGGGTCTTGGTTCTCATGATAGAGCTTCAATAGATGGCCATTCACCTTGAGGCTTGTTCCAGTTTCTTCATGCAAAAGCTCTACCATACCAAATTTTTGCACCTTCGTGACTAAATATGGTCCATCGCAACGAGTATTGAAAATTCCATGTTTGAAAGCAAACTGAGCCTTGAATAAGAGGGCTTTGTCTCCTTCCTTGAAGCTTTTCCTTCGAATGATCTTATCATGCATCAATTTTGCCTTTTCTTTGTAGAGTCGTGCATGCTCATATGCCTCTAACCTTAATTCCTCGAGCTCTTGAAGTTGTAACTTCCTCTCCATTCCAGAAAATTCCAAGTCCATATTGCATTGTTTGATTGCCCAATATGCTTTTTGCTCCAATTCTACAGGTAAATGGCAAGCCTTTCCATAGATCAAACGATAAGGGGACATACCTATGGGGGATTTATAAGCAGTCCGATATGCCCATAGTGCTTCCTCGAGGCGAAGGCTCCAATCCTTCTTTGATGGCTTTACAATTTTCTCCAAAATGTGCTTCACCTCTCTGTTTGAAACTTCAGCTTGTCCATTGGTTTGTGGGTGATATGCAGTGGAGACTTTGTGAGTGACCCCAAATTTCAAAAATAAGTTATCAATGACTCTATTACATAAATGGGTTCCCCTATCACTCACCACAGCTCTTGGTATACCAAAACGACAAAAGATGTTGGACTTAAGAAATTTAGACACAGCTTGGGCATCATTTTTTCTAGTGGGGATGGCCTCTATCCACTTGGACACATAATCAACAGCTAAAAGGATATACACAAAGCCAAAAGCTGGAGGAAATGGGCCCATGAAATCGATTCCCCAAACATCAAAGATTTCACAAAATAAGAGAGGTTGTTGTGGCATTTCATGTCGTTTACCTAATCCCCCAAATCGTTGTCATTTATCACATGACCGACAAAAGTTAAATGAATCCTTAAAAAGTGTAGGCCAATAAAAACCAGACTCGAGGATTTTCCTAGATGTTTTCCTTGCACTAAAATGACCACCACAAACCATGGAATGATAAGCTGAAATTATATTATCATACTCTTCATGAGGCACACATTTCCTGATCACCGGGTCACTGCACATTCTCCACAGATGAGGGGCATCCCAAATGTAATGTCGAGCTTCACTCTTTAGCTTTTGAGCTTGTTCCTGAGACATAAAAGGAGGAGTGAGTCTAGACATTAGGTAGTTAACAATATGTGCAAACCAAGGTTCTTTAACAATTGAAGCACATAAGACCGAATCAGGAAATGAGTCACAAGTAAGGTCAGAAGAATCCACTCCCTGTGTGTCATTGGGTAGCCTGCTCAAATGGTCGGCAACGTGGTTTGCTACTCCCGCACGATCCTTTATCTCGATATCAAATTCCTGGAGTAACAATGCCCACCGTATCAATCTAGGCTTGGATTGTGGTTTCTGGAGGAGATACCGCATATTGCATGATCAAGAAAATAGTAACATGTGAGTTCAACAGATATTGCCTAAATTTTTCTAAAGTAAAAACTACTGCAAACAGCTCTTTTTCAGTTGTTGTGTAGTTGATCTGAGCTGGATCCAGGGTTTTCGAGGCATATGCAATAACTTTTGGTAGCTTCTCCTCCCGTTGACCCAGCATAGCCCCTACAGCATAATTAGATGTATCACATGAAAGCTCAAAAGGTAAATTCCAATCAGGAGCAACGAGAATAGGTGGAGAAATGAGTTTTGATTTCAGCGTGTTGAAAGCACTCTAGCAAGAATCATCAAACTCAAAATTGTCATCTTTTTGTAAAAGCTTGGAGAGAGGCAGCGCAATTTTGCTGAAATCCTTTATGAAGCGCCTGTAAAATCCTGCATGACCCAAAAATGAACGTATGTCACGAATACAAGTAGGGTAAGGCAAGGAAGATATAACCTCAATCTTAGCTTTATCCACTTCAATCCCCTTGCTAGAAAGTAAATGACCAAGCACAATACCTTCACTGACCATGAAATGACATTTCTCAAAGTTCAAAATCAAATTCTTTTCAATGCATCTGTGTAAAACTTTTGCAAGACTAGATAAGCAAGCATCAAAAGAATCACCATAGACAGTGAAATCATCCATAAACACTTCCATACATTCCTCCAAAAATTCACAGAAAACAGCCATCACACAACGTTGGAAAGTTCCTGGAGCATTACACAAACCAAAAGGCATCCTTCGATATGCAAAGGTGCCAAAAGGACATGTAAATGTGGTTTTGTCTTGGTCTTCTGGTGCAATGGGTACTTGAAAGTATCCAGAGAAACCATCCAAAAAACAGTAATGTGACTTACCTGCAAGCCGCTCAAGCATTTGATCAATAAAGGGGAGAGGGAAATGGTCTTTTCTGGTGGCATCATTTAATCGTCTGTAATCTATGCGAACACGCCACGAATTTTGCACCCTGGTAGGAATAAACTCATCCCTATCATTTTTGACCACTGTTATTCCACTCTTTTTAGGCACTACATGAATTGGACTAACCCACTCACTATCAGAAATGGGATATATTATCCCTGCATTCAACAACTTCGTTATTTCTTTCTTCACAACATCTAAGATAAGTGGGTTAAGTCTTCTTTGAGGTTGCCTCACCGATTTTGACCCTTCACTCAGTAAGATCCTGTGTGTGCAAATGGCTGGGCTAATGCCAGGTATGTCTGCTAAAGTCCACCCTATAGCTCTCTTGTGTTTCCTCAAAACATTCATGAGTCTTTCTTCTTCAGTATGGGACAAGGTGCTAGAAATTATTACAGGTAATCACTTATCAGACTCAAGAAAAGCATACTTTAGAGTTGGAGGGAGGGGTTTGAGCTCAAGCTCAGGAGGGTTCACAACAGAAGGAGTTAATTTATGAAGTTCAAGGGAAAAGAGATCACTCCCTCTTTCTTCTGACGTTAAGTCTGGCTCCCTGTAGGTGGTCGTGGCTAGTCCCTCCTGCTCCCTTGAAACATGGAAAGAAAACCCTTCTCCAAGATCAAGTGAATGTAATCCAGCATCCAAAGAATCTTTTTGTGACTCATATGTTTGGCAAGCATTTTCCTCAACTAAATCAATCATGTTTACACCCAAAAGTGAATAATCCTCATGTGGGTGCTTCATTGCCTCATACATATTAAAGCTCACCTGCTGGTCACCTACCTCCATGGTGATCTTGCCTTCTTTCATGCTTATCATTGTGCTCTCATGATCCAAAAAAGGTCGTCCAAGAATCAAGGAAGTATCCTGCACAACTTCAGAAGACATATCAAGTACATAAAAATCAGCAGGAAATACTAAACCTTTAACCTGGACCAAGTTATCCTCAATGATACCCACTGGATGCCTAAATGATCTGTCAGCCAACTGGAGGACAACAGATGTGGGCTTGATACACTTCACTCCCAAGGCCTCATAAACTGACTTAGGCATCAAATTTATCGCTGCCCCTAGATCTAGCAAAGCTCTGCCTATAGTCACTTTCCCCAAGGTGCAAGGGATGGTAAAAGATCCAGGGTCTTGACATTTAACAGGTATCTGCGGCTTAAACAAGGCTGACACATTTGAGCTCACTTGCACTCTCTCATTCGGCCTAAATTTCCTCTTGTTTATGCACAAATCTTTCAAATATTTTGCATAGGCCGGAACTCTCTTCACTAAATCTAGCAAAGGAACATTCACTTCCACTTTCCCAAACAAGTCAATGATTTCTTTTTCATGTTGTTTTTCCTTTAAGCGCTTACTCATCAAATAAGAGTTTGGAAAAGGAAGGTCTTGAATACTTACCTCCTTACCTTTGCTGGATTGCGTGCTCGATTCTCCATCTTCAGCTTTATCTTCGGAACTCTCTAAAGTAGTTCCCTTGTTCCTTGAAGCTTGCTTTCTCTCTCTCAGAAGTTCTTCTTCCCTCACACTCTCTGATCTCTTAATCTTATCCTGTGGTGGAAGTACTAGCTCTCTATCAATCTCATCCTCACATGGCTCTTCATCATTTTGAAGTTTAAACCTCACTTGCTTCCCACTCCTGAGGGCAATGGCATTCAAACTCTTCGGATTCATCACAGTATTCGAAGGAATAGTCCCACTGCTTTTTGCTTGGTTCTCACTCATGTTGTTGGACAACTGAGTGACATAGGAATTGATGTTCTCTGCCTTGGTCTCCCATTGTTCCATTCTCTTCTCCAAGGCATTGAGTCTAGCAGCAGTCTTTGAAGAATCCTGCTTTGAATAAGAGAAGCAATAGCATTAAACCGGTTAGCGAGAGAATCCTTCTCTTCCTTCATCAATGTCATCATCTTGTGAAGGAGTTGATTGGTGTCTTCTTTGGGGGACCATTAGAGCTTCTTTGTTGATTCGAACTGCTAGTGGAAGTACCAGCTCCTCCCCTTGTGAGAATCTGTTTGGGGCCTGTTCTCCTCATTTCTCCAACCAAATCTCGGATTGGACTTCCATCCCTCATTGTATGTATTGGAGTAAGGGTCCCACTTCTGATTAGCTCTGACTGGATATACAGCTGACACCTCTTCATATCTGCCAGACAAACACTTGAAATGTGCATCACCGACCCACAATTATCACAACAGGTGCGAATATCTCAGAAGGTGATGGGCGATGCACATTCAAGTTCTTCAACTCTGTAGTAATACAGGACAACTGTGATGTTATCCTATTCTCCAGCGAATCTACTTTTCTTTCCAGACTTTCCATTCTCTTTGCTTGAGCTGTCAAAGCTCCCAATTCATTCAAACCTCTGGAATCTCTCACACTATACTGTTGATGGTTGAGGGCCATCTTCTTTATCAAGTCCCACGCTTCCAATGCTGTAAGGTCAATCAAAGATCCTCCAGATGTAGCATCTAACATCCCTTTCTCTTGACTCTTCAACCTGTCATAGAAATACTGCACCAACTGTTCATCAGGAATCTGATGATGGGGGCAGCTGGACAAAAGGACTTGGAAGCGGTTCCAATAGTCATACAGTGACTCATCATAATCCTGGCGGGCTGAGTAAATCTCCTTCCTCATGGAAGATGTCCTGGAGGCTGGAAAATATTTTTCCAAAAATGCTTTCCTTAGGTTGGCCCAGCTATGGTAGGCATTAGCCACATGTCTTGGAAGACTCATGTACCACTCTCTTGCCTTTCCTTCCAATGACAAATGAAATACCTTCCACATCACTTGATCCAAAGTAGCTCCTACTGGCTTCATACTCTGACAAATCATCGTCAAAGCTTGTAGGTGCATATATGGATCCTCTCCTGCCAAACCATGAAATTTAGGAAGTGAATTAATCAATAATCCCTTAATCTCAAAATTAACATCAAAATTAGGGCAAGCAGCTGTAAATGGATCATAATGCACATCAGATGTAGTTGCTTCCCTAATTGTCCTACGTCGCTGATTTTCATTGTTCTCTCCCACTCTCTCATGCTCACCATTTCCTCCATTAGTTCCATTTCTAGGTGGGTGAACAGGAAAATCAGGATTGGGAAAGATATTAGGATTCTCAGCCATGATTTCACTATCTCTCTCAACTACACTCCTTCTCTCCTGTTCTTTCCTCTCTTTCCTAAGTCTCCTCAAATGTCGCTCAACTTCAGGATGGAATTGAACAAGTTTACCTCTCCTGGGCATGCACCAAAAAGTAATCCACAAACAAAAGAATAGTAACAAAAATGCTCACAGTCACACAGAATCAAATAAAAGTGAAATGCGATGAATGTGAGAGTATGGATGTAATGTATGTATGAGTGTGTATGTGTGAGAGATGCAAAAGGAAATCAAACCTATACTATCAACAAGTGCAAAAATTAAACTATACTAAATGCAATCAAAAACAATGATTCCTATTATCAACGACAATTCAAATGAATGACAATGGCTATCCGATGGTAAACCAATTTCTTGGTTCCCCGGCAACGGCGCCAATTTGATCAGCAAGATCGTCGATGCGATCTTGCGATCGATCCTTGAAACCGGTCAAATAAAATAAATTCCAAGATTGCGGTATAGGTTGCAACCTCAGGTCGTCTCACTTAATTGGAACCAAGTGAAAAGGTCTAAACTAGCCTAAATGTCAAAAATTGCAATTGAATATTGATAAAGCGGGGTTTGGTATTTTGGTCAAAACTAATAAGTAAAGTAATCAAAATTGGACAAAAGTATAAGAGAATATTTTGGAATTTTGGAAATAATGCAATTAACAAAATCGGATAGAAATTAAATTGATAAAATCCTCTTGAAAATGGGCGCAGCTATCACAGTTCAAAAATGATTTTAGGGACACAATCCACTAAGTTTCAAAGATCAACCCTAAAGGACTCTTTAGGTCCAAAGATTTAATTAATGAACTCCATTATTTAAATCTTTGTTAAAAACCTTAGTGTGAAATGGACAAATTAATGCAATCGGTCAAATGGATCAAGTATAATCTCAATGTCAAACACAACTAGGCGATAAAGAAGGTTAACACAATCAAGATCGACATATATGAGACTTCATATATTAAGCACCAAACTTCTCCATTAATCAATCCATAACACAAAACATCGTTCAACACTTGATTAAACTATAACCAAGCTAATTTAAATACAGGCAGTAAATCCTAACTCAGGCATTTACAACATGTAAATAAACATAGACGATGTAAGATCAACTCCCTTTTAGAACCGGTGAACTCAAGCCCTTTGCTTCATTTTCAAGAAGAAGTGTGGTATTGCCGCTCATGACTTCGGGTTGTCTCTCAACTGGTAAAGACAGGACATCACCCATGGTAGCTGGCAAGACTGGCGGTGGCGATAAAATGATGCTGACGAACGGCGATGATGGAAACGGATGATGATGGTGGAAGATTAATCGTCTCTCGCAGCCTCTACAGTGTCCTCCGAAGTGTGTCCTTCTCTTTTAACCTAAAAATAGCAAGCTTATAAATGATGGACGCGGGTCGGGTCAAAACTGGGAGAGATGTTCCCTAATGATAGTGCGGGTGTTTATCTGCGCGCCGCGACGATATGACATTAGGTGCCGCGGCGTGCTTATTTGATCTTTTCGCTGCGGCGTGGCACTTTGCAGGCGCCACGGCGTGCTTCCTTGAGTTGTACATGCCGCGGCATGCCGCGGCGTGCACTCATAATACGTTGCGGCGTGCTACTTTCCTTGATGCTTTTGACTCTCTTTTCCCCTATAATATCAAATGACAATCTGCAGTATCAATGTTACTCGAAAAAAAATCAATGTCAATTTGTGACAAATCTACTGTCAAATTGTATAAAGTGTGAACTCATATAAGGGACTAACTAAAGCACCAAAATTACAAATTAAGAGTCAAAAAGCACATTAAGGATAGCAGAAGTATAGCCAATTTATATAATAAACTTGGGTTCAATCAGTTATATATCTGGTCAAAAGGTACCAAGATTTTTTTGTAAGTAATATAAATATACATAGAGATGTATGAGAAAATGTATATGATAAGAATCTAAATTAATTAATTCACGTTAATTAATCAAGTTGGTCGTTTGATTATGATTTAGACTATAGTGTTGCGATTTATCTCCATATAAGTAAAGGAGTTTACTTAAAGGGAATGATGAGTTTCATATCATGATAATAGTAGACTATCAATAATGGCACTATTAAATGCATCTGGAATCAAGAATATTTTTAAGAATAAAGTGGGTCGTTATTTTAATCTTAAAACATACAACTTAAGCATTCGTTTATTATGAACCATAATCTTGATAAGCATTGAACTCATATGTGTTTCATTATAATTCTTGATATGATCAAAATGGATTTTTATTGAGTATTAATCCAATTTCTGCATATTGGAATTATTAATTATATCAGGGAACATTCACTTAAATAAAGAATTTATAGTACTATCATCACTTCTAGATGTTTTAAGGAGATTTGGTGATTAAACTAGTGCCAGTAGTTTGATAGACTAGCTGCCTATCAAGTCTTGAAATCAAGATGAGATCTTATGTGTTAATTACCATATAATGTAAAACGGGAGATCTATAAGCAAAAACCAACATAAGGGAAAAACGGTAATTTTACCCTTTGTTGTGCAGATGGCTATAATAAGGTTCTAAATAGGGTTTGCAATTGGACATGAAATATGTGTTCTCATAATATTTAATAATTCAAGAGTTTAACTAATTGTCTTTAGTGGAATGACATTTAGTTAATAAGCTAGAATTAATTCTAATGAGATTAAATTAATTCTGGGCTTATTGGAGCTTGAATTATGAAAGTCCAATAAGATTTCCCACTTGGGTTTAAGGAAGGTTATCAAGCTAAGTAAGAAATATAAATGGAGGTTTTAGAAGCCCATAATTGAATATTGGGTTTGCTTTAATTAATGGTTAATTAGAAGCCCAAATGTACATTTAGAAATGGGCTAGATTTTGGTTTAATGTAATTAATTAGATTAATTATATTAAAACAATTTTTTTAAAGAGAGAAGTAACAATTTCGATTTTCTTAGGTTAAATATGCAGCTGCACATTTGACATTAAAATGTTAAAATAAAGATGGTCTTTATTATGGTTTATCATCATTAAATGGAGTTATGAACTTACAATTAAATGGTTTAATGGTTATCTTTTAATGTTAGCATGTAATCTATTTGCATTCATTTGATTAAAGAAGAAAGATGTACATTGGATGGACCATCTTCCTTCTTTCTTCTTCTAAAAACCGAAATTGATAATTCAATTTTAGGTTATGGTCTTTTCATATAGCCATTTTAAAGATAAGTGAAAAGAGTCTCATTTATTGGTTGCTTTATGATTGATTAATGAACGAAGTGATGCATTGGATGCCTCTCTCTTCTTCCATTCCATGCATAACCGAATTTGATAGTGTAAGAAAGTCTTCTTGCATGTTTTTAGTTTCTCTATTCTTTCATGCAAGGGTGAATCGAAATTACCAAGTGAAAGAGTTTCAATTTTGGTTCATTTTCTTCTAAGAAAATCTCCTCCAAACATTTCTTCTCCTTTCCCACCAAAGAATTTTGTTAACCTAGTTGTCCTTGAAGAACAAGTGGTAAATAAAATTGGTTGAGGATACAACAACAAGGAGAAGATAGATTGCTAAAGGAAAAGATTCAAAGGCAAAGGATTTGGATACAAGAAGAAGGAGAGGATAGTGTAGCGAGGATTTAAAGTTGTAGCAAAGGAGTCGGTAATAGTCCTCATATTGTTTATGTTTTTATTATCATTATACCATATCATGTATGGATTAGCATGATGATTTGGATTTGTTGTTTCTGCTGGAAAAATGATTTCATAAAAGTTTTGAAATCTACCGTTTCTCCAAATATAACATGCTTTCTTTTTTCGATCCATTAAGAGGCCAATCGTCGGGTAAAAGAAGTCGTGAAGGTCCTTCTGTTGCACAAGAATTCACCCAAAGATTTGTAATTAGAGAAAGGCGACAAGACATTCCCTTATCGATTGATTTTGGTATGGGTCCTCTATGGGGCGAGGTTTCGTTGCATTGAAGTACTCTTATTACTTCAAATACCATTGGGGTACTTGTTGGAGGACTATGGGTGCATGTTTTCGATGTGGTAGCATTGATCATTAGGTAACAAATTTTCCTATGAAACAATCTTAGGCATCACAAGCTATTAAAGAGATTTCTTATGCACCTACAAGGAATAGAGGACGTGGAAGATCTAGCTAGTTTAGGCCTAATCTTAGTACTCTTTTAGAAACTATTGATTGACTTGTTGTACCTTTGTAATAGCTCGGGTCTATGCTCTAAAATTTTGTAAGGACCAGGACACATCGGAGGTCATTACTGGTACTATTTCTCTCTTTGACTCTAAAATGCATGCTTTGATTGATCTTAGATCTACCCATTCTTATATTTGTGTTGGAGAAATTCCTAATAAAAAGATGCTTATAGATCGGTTAGATTGTGATATTGATGTAACCATTCCTTTGGATAGTAGTATGTTAGAAACTAACATATTATGATTTAAAGTAGTGAGTGTGTAGCGACTCTAATTGAATTGTCTTTTTATGAATTCGATTTAATTTTGGGTATGGATTAGTTGTCAAAGTATCGGGTAGTGGTTGATTATAGTGCTAAGATTGTTATGCTTAAAAAGCCTAATCAACCTGAAATAATATTCTATGACATCCACATTAGTCCTTTAGCTAATGTGAAATTTGCTATGCATGCCTGACGGTTCCTTAGGAAGGGGTGTGAAGCTTATTTGAATTTTGTACTTGATTCTAAAAAGGAGAGTGTTAAACTATAAGACATTCTAGTGGTGAGCGAATTTTTAGATGTTTTTCCTAAAGAACTACATAGGCTTCCTCCTGAAAGGGAAGTGGAGCTATCTATTGAGATTATGCCTGACACAGTTCCTATCTCCAAAGCATCACACGTGATGGCTCCTATTGAATTAAAGGAGTTGAAAGTTCAGTTGTAGGAGCTACTAGATAAGGGTTTTTTTTGTCCCAATGTCTTACCTTGGGGAGCACTGATTCTATTTGTTAATAAGAAAGATGGTACACTCCGGATGTGCACTGATTACAAGCAATTAAACAGGGTCACATTAGAGGATAAGTATTTATTGCCAAGTACAAAAGATCTATTTCATCAATTAAAAGGTATCGGGGTATTTTCATAGAAAGAATTGCGCTCAAGGTATTATCAACTTCCAGTAAAGGATATGGATGTTTCAAAGACTGCATTTAGGACCTGTTATAGACACTATGAATTTCTGGTTATGTCATTTGGGCAAACTAATACTCCAGTTGCATTCATATATTTGATGAATAGAATGTTTAGGCCCTATTTAGACCAATTTGTTATAATATTCATAGATGATATCCTAGCCTGTTCTAAGAATAGCATAGCCTTGCTTAGCAACTACAGATTGTTTTACAAACCTTACGGGAAAAACAATTGTATACTAAGCTAAGCAAGTGTGATTTTTGGCTTTAGGAAGTATCTTTTCTAGTATATGTTGTCTCTTCTCAAGGAATTAAAGTTGATCCTAGTAAAATTGAAGTAATTATTAACTAGAAGTCGCCACAGAATATGATGGAAGTGAGAAGTTTTCTAGGTTTAGCTAATTACTATCGTCAATTTATGAATGGGTTTTTAGTGATAACATCCCCTTTGATTAAGTTGCTATGAAAAAGAGTGAAATATGAATGATCTACTAGAAGTCAAATTAGTTTTAATCAACTAAAAGGAGTGTTATTGACTTAACCCACTTTTTGTAAAGAATATGTTATTTTTAGTGATGCATTTAGAAATAGTTTGGGCTGTATTTTGATGTAGGATGGTAAGGTGGTTGCATATGCGTCTAGGAAACTAAAGCTGTATGAACAGAACTATCCTTCGCATGATCTTGAGCTTGCGGCAGTATCGTTTGTTTTGAAAATTTGGAGGCATTACTTGTATGGTGAAAAGTGCAGGATTTTCACTGATCATAGAAGTATGAAATACCTATTTACCTAAAAAGAACTTAATATGAGACAACGAGTTAGTTATAATTGTTTAAAGATTATGATTGTATTATGGGCTATCATCCTAGTAAGGCTAATGTTGTGATTGATGCCTTAAGTCGGAAGATCATTTCGACATTATCAGTGTAGCAGGCTGAGTGGGGACTTGCATCTAATGGGGCTTTAATAGCTTAATTAAAAGCTAGGCCTACCTTGAGATAAGAAATTTATGATGCTCAAAAATTTGATGATAAGTTGCAATAACTTATCTTGGTAACTCAGGAAGGCAATTAACCTGACTTTTATATGAAAGGGGATGATGATTTGTATTACAAAGATCGATTGTGTGTACTAGCTAGTGATGAATTAAAGAAAAAGCTATTGTTTGAGGCCTATAATACTATTTTCACAATGCACCCTAATGGAAATAAAATGTATCAAAATCGAAGCAACAATACTAGTGGTTTGTTATGAAACGTGATGTTGTAGATTATGTATTCAAATGTTTGACATGTCAACAGGTTAAAGCTGAGCACTAATCTCCATTTAGTTTATTACATCCTATTTTGATTCGTTAATAGAAATGGGATAACATTACTATGAATTTTGTCTCTAGGCTTCCTCTCACTCAAAGGAAGTATGAAGCTGTATAGGTGATTATGGATAAGTTTACCAAGTCTTCTCATTTTGTGTCTATTCATCCTGGCTATTCTTTGGATAAGCTTGCAGGTATATATGTGGATGAGATAGTAAGATTTCATGGGGTACCATTGTATATTATTTATAATCATGATCCTTAATTTACTTCGAGATTCTAGAAAATTATGCAAAAGGCTCTAGGTACTCGAATCAAGTTTGGTACTACTTTCCACCCCCAAATAGATGGACAATATGAACAAGTTATTTAGGTATTGGAACATATGCTTTGGGGTTGTGGGTTAGAATTCTTGGGAAGTTGGGATACATATCTTTCTCTGATGAAGTTTGCTTATAACAATAGTTATTAGACTAGTATTAGCAAGGTGCCTTATGAAGCCTTATATGGTAGGAAGTGTAGAACTTTGGTTTATTAGAATGAATGAAGTGCAAACAAGATGATCGGGCTAGATATTATAAAAGATACTGAAGATAAAGTTCAAATTATCCAATCAAGATTGAAATCCGCCAGTGATAGGCAAAAATCGTATTCTAAACTAAAAAGGAAAGATATTGAGTATCAGGTAGGAGATAAGGTATTTTTGAAAATGTCATTATGGAAAAATTTACTTCATTTTAGGAAGACAGGTAAGCTTAGCCCACGATACATTAGTCCCTATGAGATTCTTAAGAAAATCGAACTAGTAGCTTATCAGTTAGCTCTTTCTGAAGAATTGGCCAAGTTGCACATTGTGTTTCATATTTCTATATTGAGAAGATACAGGTCTGATGATACACATAAAGTTCCTGCGCATGAAATTCAAGTACAACTATATTTTTCTTATGTGGAAGGACCTATGTCTATCTTGTCCTAAAAAGTCTGACAACTCAGAAATAAACAAATACCTCTTGTGAAAGTACTCTGGCAATATTGTCGAGATGAGAAAGCAATGTGTGAACCAAAATCGACTATTAAAGCCTCAACATCCTAAATTATTCTCATTAGGTATGAATTTAGAGGAAGAAATTCTTTTAAGGGGGAGACAAATGTGAGGTCCCAAACTATACCCTAGTAGAAATGTTTCTTCTCCATCAAAGTATATGTAATTGGTGTTAACGATTAGGAAATTGAGTTTTTAGTTTGAGACATAATTGATATTAATGGAATTGTAAGGTGGGGTATTTTAGTAACTTGTATTAATTATGTTATACATGTATAAAGATATAATAATCATGGACTAAATTGCTAAATATATTCACATGGAAAGCAATTTCATAGAATAATACAAAGGTGTGGTCATTTTTGTTATTAATGAAAGCTAAAAAGTGTAAACCAATAGGACGGAGCCATTTTTCATTTGTCCCACACCATAACACTTAGCCATGTGACCAATGGCATTTCATCCATTTTTATTTTTGTCTAAACATATAGATGAAGAAAGGGAGGGTTGACAAACATAAAAACTTGCAGAAGATTGAGCTTCTCTCTCTCCATCCACCATCTTGTTAAGTCCCTTTGTGCTTTTGCAATTAAGGTACGTTAATTGCTTATTTTGGTGTGAAATTTTGCTCTTTTATGATCTCCTCTTCAGCTAGGGTTCTATCATACATCTTTAATTATTAGAAATGAGTAGTGAATGGGTATGTTGATTGTATAAGAGAAGAAGGCCAAAGAAGGCAAGCAATTGGAGTAAAGAATAAGGGTTTTGAAACCTTTCAAAGGTATGGAAACTTTGATATCTTGCTGGGTTTTCTAATTGTAACATGAAGGGATTGTGAAGATAAGTATTTTAGATGAAAATGGGATATTTTTGGTTCATTTTCTTATGTCTTTGGCGTTCCTTTTGCATAATATGACTGAAGTGAGTTAATTGGAGTGTGTACCTCGTTAGATGGAGTGGTTCCATTGAATAGGAATCACTATTTTAACCATATCTTGACCTGTAGACATCTAGATGGGATGATTTAAATTGGAAATGAAACTACAAACATATTTCTACAATTTTAATGAAGGAATCAAATTTTATTTCTGTCCCTATGGCTTTTTAAAATTTTTTTGAAGATGACTTCTAGTTGTTGTCCTTGTTTAAGGATAATCTGTAGTATTTTATGTACAACTCTTGAAATAATGAACGAAATTGCATTAAATTTATGTCATTAGAAACTTGAGACATATAGGAAAATTTTTTAGAAGAGTATATTGCCTAAAAACCTCATTGTCTATGTCATAATGGTCATACCAAACTGACCCAAAAACTTGTCCTGAGAAAGGTTGGAAATTGTGTACAACTGTCCATCACTCCCATTTCTAGCCCAAATATGAATTTTTCCTTACCCAAATGCTACTAAATCTCCTGCAAAACTCTTTTAGATATCACTAGAATTTAGAAAAGCAAGTTATAAGGGTAAATAAGAATCATGCTTATAATGTGTAATTACATAGATGATTTCATTGATGCATTATTGCAAAGACTTATATTAAGAAGGCCTATTAAGTTTGATCGGGCATGAAAATTTGAGCATAAGGGAATAAATTCATATTTTATGCGTTATTTCTCCTACATGTGTGATATGTGTTTAATTGTTGATACATTTAATAATTTACCCTTAGATACATTTAATGATTTACCTTTAGCTATTAATGATATGAAAATGTTTAAGATACTCACTTTAATTCATATATGATTTTAGATACAATTTGGAAGCAAAGAAATTAAAGTGATTCAAAAGTACCACATTTGGGCCATTTTTTGAAGATTAATTTTCACTTGTCTTCATGAAGTAAGAAGAAGAAAATTAAAAAACAAGAAGAAGATAAAAAAATCAAAATACAAAAAAGAAGAATTAAAAGTGTTTACTGAAAATAATGAAGAAATAACAAGAGAGCAAATTGCATGTGGCAGTTGGGAGTTGAAGGAAAAAATGAAATCTATGCAAGTGGATTTAAAAAAAGACCAAACGATAGTAGCACAACCCAAAGCAAAAGGAAGTTAGCATTGTATGCGTTTAACGTATAGGTTTAAGCGCTAGCGTTGAACGTGTAAGATAGTGTTAAATGCTAGCGTTTAACACTACAAACGGGTTGAAAAGAACAAATATTTTCTCTCATACAAGGAGGATTTTAAAGAAGCGTGAACGAAAGCATGGTCCAAAAAGTTTATTTGTCAAATTAGTGAATAAGGAAGCTAACATTAGAGGGAGCTTGTGACAGAAGAGTAGAGGCATTACAAGGGGGTTTTGATTATGGTATTTTTGTAGGGGTTAAAGCTTTTTCTTGGGAGAGACTCAGGAAGGGCTAAACGTCCCAATGTCAGTTTAAAGGTGACATCGATGTTGACGACTTAGGTTAAGCATTTTATTAGAAATTGATTATGTTATCTTGTATGGATTGATTAGGTATTTCAATGATGATGATTTTACTGCTCTATTGGATCGTTTTTCATGAAAACCCATTGCTAGAGTCAAATCTAGCAATACGTAATTGTTGTATTCCGGATTCATGTGTAGCAACTAATGGTTCTGAATTATTAGAGACCACATAACCTAGGTTAAATAATCCGAGCTTGTGTAATTATTACCTAGATTGGTTTGTTTTTCTGATTCATAAGGTGGTTGTCTAGATAAACTTAGAGAGCTTGTTATAGGTTTCCCGATAGCTAGGGTTAATTAACGAGCACTTCGTAATTAACTAGGACCTAAGGAAAAATCAGGATTAATAGAGCTTCTTGTTAATCTACGATCAGTAATTATTAAGAGAGATGAAAGAGCAACAAATCAATGAACCAAATCCTTATTAAAGAACCAATCCTTATCGAATTCCCCAATTTTATCATTTTTCAAATGTTTTCTTTAATTTTTCATGTTTTTTTTATTTTATTTTTTTATTCCAAGATCTAAACCCCCCTTTTTCCTAAACATCGATTAATTTCATTACAACTTTTCATACACTCTCTATAGGATTGACCTAGACTCACCATTGTTATAGTAGTAGTCTAGTTATTTTATTTTGACTAGCATTACAACGCGTTTGTCAATATGGTTTTGAAATGTAATATGATTTGCTTTAACTTGCCAAGTCCTAATTGTGGGTAAATAGGCATGCCTAAAAGGTTCTGCAATTGCTTATGTTCTTAGACACTATGAAGTTTTTTATTTTTGAGACTTAAGTCTCTTCTATTTTTGTAGATACCAATCATAGGTATCTTCTATTTTGCTCCTGTTACTTACTTTTGAAAAGATTAGCAGGCAATTCTGTATGTGTTTTGATATTTGTTCTATTATGATGTAATTAATAGTCAAATTACTCCCTAATTTTAATAATCAAAGATTCATTTGCATATAAATGTTAGACAATTGTAGGAAGTAGTCTCCATCTTGTATCTTGCTTTATTTATTTTCCCACTAATCTATATGCTTAGCACGATGGTTTTTTCTCTATGTAGGTTTTAATAAAAAGGTTTAAGGCTGGGACAATCGCAGTGGCCGGAGAAGGATGTATTATCTTTTGGAAGATTTTATGTTTAAGCTTTGAGTTGTACTCAATATTATGAGACATTTTTTTATTTTGTGTAAATGGACTGTAATAACCATAACATAGGATGGGTTTGAATTTAAGGAATGGATTTGAAAAATACAATGTGTGTATTGTGTCCTGTTTATAACTCAATGACATATGAAATATGATGTATGTTTGCCTTATTTTCTGGAGATTGTTGGAATGTCTTGGTTTGTTTTAGGTTTATTTTGTGTGGCATCTATATATCCTCCTAGAGGGTATTAAGGTGTTACAATCCAGTCAATGAGTTCCCAACATTACAAGAAGGAGGTGCAGAATACATGAATGTTGCAATAAGGAACTTTCCTAACCAGTACAACACGTACTCCTAGACGTATAACTTAGGCTATAATGATCATCCTAACTTGAGCTATAGAGGGAATAGGTAGCATAATTACTTTCAAAATCAGCCATAAGGATCACAAAAAATTTAACCTAGGTAATAAGCCTCTTCTTCTAGTTCAGGTTCATCTTTAGATGACTTTATCAAGACTTTTTCTACTAACAATCTTTAATTTAAATACGGTATATAGTAGTAGCTTGAACAAAGTATTCAATAGGTTTAATAGGGTATACAACAGTAGCTTCAACAGAGTGTACAATAGTTTTAGTAGGAGACAAAGTCGAGCATACAAAACATAGAGAACCAAATGGGTTAGATTGTAGTGAGGATTAACCATCTTGAATCACAATAAGGAGGAAAACTACCATCAAAATCAAAGATAAATATAAAGAACATTATTGTTATAACCTTGAGAATTGTAGGAAACTAGAGGATCCTAAAAGAATTACTGAAAGGAAACAAATGAAGAAGACATTGAGAACTAACTTGAAGAAGAAAGGGATATACAATCAAGCTCAAAGGTAAATGATGAATTCCTAATTGTTGAAAAGATTAATCCTCATTCTTTTACTAGTAGGTTAGTGAATTTAAATAATGAGATAAGGATTAAGTCATCTGGGAGACCATTCGAAAGGTTAAAGTGAATATCCCATTATTAGAAACAATTAATCAAGTGCTGAGATATGTAAAATTCCTCAAGGAATTATGCACAAAAAAGCGAAAGTTAAGAGGTAATGAAAGGATTAGGATGGGTGAAACTATTTATGCAGTTTTCAAAAAGAAAATACCTCCTAAGTGTAAGGACCTAGGCATGTTCACTATTCCTTGTAAACTTGGTAACAATGAGATTAAACAGGCCATGCTAGATTTAGGAGCATCAATTAATGTTATGTCTCGTTCCATGTATGTTTTTTTTAAATTTAAGGCTGTTAAAAAGTTAATATTACCACACAATTGGAAGATCGTTCCAATGCTTATCAATTGGATGATCGTTCTAACGCTTACCTAGATTGGGTGATTGAGGATGTGCTTATGCCGGTAAATGAGTCAATATTTCCTAGTGACTTTTATGTGGTTGACATGAAGGATGAAACTTCCCATAACCTAATACCTATCTTACCAGGGAGGTTGTTTCTCAACACGACCTAAACTGAGATAGATGTTCATGAGGGTGCCCTCATGTTGAAATTCGATAGGGAAGTTACTTATTACAATATTTTTTTATGTTAATAAGCACTCCCATAATGAAAACTGCTTTTAAAATTTTCAACTTTCAGTATAGGAAGATTGTAAATAGAGGCATAAAATTAAACAAGAAGCAGTTTCAAGAAAAGAGAAGACCAAAGCTTTTAATTTCTCGTCATAAAGCTTTACCATTAGTAAAAAAGTGCTTCTTTTTTGTGCTAAATATAAATTGTTTCAACATAAATGTTGTCCTTATTGGGTCAATCCTTTTATGATAACTAATGTTCTTCCTTATAGTGCAGTAGAGATAAAAAGTTTAAAAACAGGGAAGAAATCGAATGTAAGTGGTCATCCACTCAAGCCTTATTCTGATGAAGATCAAGTGGATTTTTCCAAAGTTGTGATTCCCAGAGATCAAAATTTTGTTACTTGATGGGAGCAGTATGAGTCGAGCCAACAAAGACAAAAAAAGACACTACTTGGTAGGCAATCTAAAGGACATTTATTTATGTTAATTTATAATTTCACAATTGATATTTTCGATAAGTGCTCCATTTGTTGTATTTAATGTTACATTAGGGGCAATGTAAGTTTTAAGTGTCGGGGTGGGGATCTTAATTTTTATGAATCTTTTTACCTTAATTGTTGCTTATATAAATTCTTAGGCATTTTCAAAAAAAAAAAGGCAAAATCTCTTTTTCTATTGCTTTTAAGTCTATATAGTTATAATTAGAAAGTGAACTAATTATAAAAAAATCATGGCAAATTTAGCATGTACTTTTTTTCCTTATGATTGATCAATATGCATTATCTTTACAAGAGTATTGACTAATGGTAAACAAAAACCAGGGAGATTTTGAGCCTGTATAGATTGGCACATCCATATTAGTCTCATTGTCTTTTGTTTATATGTGATCTTTATGACATACACATCCTGACTTTGCCTTGATTTTCTATTCAAGACCACTTTTTTATCATGTACATTAACATGGAAATGAATAGGCATTCTTTTATATATATATAAACTACATTAGCCAATTAGCCTACCCCTTAATATGAATTTTTCCTTAGTTAAGCCCCCTTGAGTTTTTTAGCCTTTCTTTTTATGCTAACAACATTATAAGCTTTAAACCTAACCAAATGTCTTACCTAATCCTTAAAGCTAGTGGAGCATTTTTTAATTGTTAATGATTATGGAAGTACAAAAGTATAAGCGTGGGGTGTGCATATGTGTGGGATGATTATATTTGTTGGGATGCCATTTTATGTCTTATCAATGAAATTCACATATTGATGTAACTTCTTTCAATTTTTAAATGAAAAGAAAAGGAAAGTTGATAGGATTGAATTATCTTATATTTTCTTATGTATTTCTATGTGATTTCAATCCTATTCTCAAGATAAAATACTTAATTTGTATTGTCTACTAGGTTGAATATGATGATATATTTGAGACTAAAAAGTGAAGATGTTCAAAAAAGGTGGAGCACAATTGTCTAACAAAATAGATTTAAACTGTTGGACTGTGTGTTACGTTTCACACAGCAACACATAGCTTGCGCTGTGTTTAACGTAACAACACAACATATGTTGCGTGAAACATTGTGTTGTTATGAACGCAACAACGCTACATCTTAAAACAACGCCAATACGCTGCGTTGAAGCAGCGTCCATATAACACTGCATTTAAAGGACGTCCAAGGCATAGATAGAAGGCATGCAGGGGGAGGTTTTAAGGAGCAACCAAGGTTTATTCGTGTGGTCATGAATAATGTCGGTGCAAGGGCAATACTAAAGCAGGGAACTACTGGAGACATTGGAGGGCTGGCGGCTTGGAGCTGGCTCAGGCATGAGAGAGGGTAGTAACATGGACCATTAAACTCACCATTTTATTTTTCCATTCATGAATAGTAAAAGGGAGAGGAGCTAACGCAATTTTGCCACAGTAAATGGAAAATAGGAGCCACTCTTGGAGCATAAAAATAGATATAGAGGGATAGTTTCCCGACACTGGTTCAACGGGAATATTAACGCCAAGTCACGGCTAAACTATTTATATCATTTTGAAGTTGTAATTTCTTTTTGGATTGTTGTGTTGTTGGTATTGATTTGGATGGTTTTGGGATTAATGATCTTAATATATTATTTCGATCTTTTTATTTCAAACCTATTGTTAAAACATTGATTGTAATCCGTAATCATTACTTTTGATGTATGTGAGTATCATCTAAGGATCGTTAATTATTAGGATCAACATAACTTAGGTTGGATAATCCAAACATGTGAGATTATTGCCTATATTGATCGTTTTTCAATTCATAATGTGACTGCCAAATTGAATCTAAAGATCATTTCTTAAATTATTCGGTGGTTAGGTTTAATTAATGATCGTATCTTGATTAATTGAAATCTAAGGGAAAACTGAGAATTCTTGAGCATTCTATTAGTCTCAGATCAATAGTCTGAAAAGAATTTTAAAGACTTTAGCATGAAATAATATGTTTGACTGTGTTTAGGCTAAGATTGACCCTAGAACCGGACCTTACTTATACTTAACACTTTTCTCATTTTTGATTATTTGTTTTAATTTGTTTTTGATAGTTTATTTTTACTTTAATTTCTAAACTGTTTGAAACCCAAAACCCCCCATTTACTTTCCTTGCATCAATTAATTTCATTGTGAAAATTAATCGAACATTCCTTGTGGATTCGATCCTGACTTACCATAAGTACAAATTTTAGTGTGCAGAGTCAGGTAAATTTTACAATGCACTCGACACGCACTGTCAAATTTTGGCGTCATTGTCAAGGAGTGTGGTAGCTTAATTTTCAAATTTGATTTTAGTTGGAGTTTTATGGATATTTTTTTTTGTAATCATTCTTTTTGTTACTTGTTAATTTTTAATTGTCCATTAGTGTTAGTGCATGGTAGTGACCAGATCTCCTCGTAGACAAATTGAGCAACTTGATCCAGAGATCGAGAGAACATTGCGAAGATTGCGTAGGGAAGCAAGGTCAACTTTGGTAGATCAATTGGAAGCAAAATCCGAAGACACAATGGCAAATCCGAGACCTCTAAGGGAGTTGGTTGCACCCGATTTAACTCATAGACCATTATGTATAACATTTCTGAATTTTGTTAAACATGTTACCTTTGAGTTAAAATATGGATTAATTCATTTATTACCTAACTTTCAGGGCCTTTCAGGTGAGGATGCACATAAGCATCTTAAGGAACTCGATGTGGTGTGTTTGAGCAAGAAGCCTCATAGGGTAACGGACAAGCAGATCGTATTAAAGGCCTTCCCGTTCTCGCTCAAAAATGTAGTAAAAGATTGGTTATTTGATTTACCAGTTGGAAGTGTGAATACTTGGTTAGAGATGAAGAGATTATTTTTGGAAAAATATTTTCTGACCTTAAAGACAACAAGTATTCGAAAGGAGATATGTGGTATTAAACAACACAATGGGGAGTCACTTTACGAATATTGAGAGTGATTGAAGAAGTTATGTGCCAGTTGCCCACATGAAAACATACCGGAGCAATTTCTCAACCCATTTTTTTGTGAAGGATTGCTGCCAATAGAGAGGAGTTTGGTTGATGTAGCCAGTGGTAGGGCACTTTACGAGAAGACTCCTATTGAATCTAGGATATTACTTGAGCGGATGGCCCTACTAACACCCAACAATTCGGCAATCATAATGATGTTCGACTTGTAAATGAGGTAAGTGTTTCGTCCATTAAACATTGTTTAGATAAATTAACATCTTTTGTGAGACATATTGCAGTTGGACAAGCACAAGTGAAAGTGTGTGGGATATGTTCCAACACAAGTCCTCCAACTGATTAGTGCCCAGCTTTAAAAGAAGGGAGTATGGAGTACATGAATGCTGCAGGAGGGAACTTCTTAAATCAATACAGTCCATACTCGCAAATGTATAACCCAGGTTGGAGGGATCACCCCAACTTGAGTTATGGAGGGAATCGATAGAAAAATTACTCCCAAAATTGACCATAAGGGGCACCAGGATTTCAACCAAGGCAACAAGGAGCACAGGGAGCTTATTCTTCCAGTTCAGGTGCATCTTTAGAAGAAATTGTTAACAAACTTATTGATAACAATTTGCAATTTCAACAGGATATAAAAACAAACCAACAGAGCATGGAATACCAAATGAGTCAAATGGCAGTAAGGTTTAATTGTCTAGAATCCCAAGGTGGAGGAAAATTGCCATCACAGCCTGAGGTGAACCCGAAGAATGTCAGTGCCATAACCCTGAAAAGCAGAAAGGAGATTAAAGGTCCCAAAGAACCCCATCAAAACTTTCTACCAAGGAAGAGATTGAGAAGGAAATGGAAAAGGAAAAAAAATTGTAATCAAGTATGAAGGTAAATGTCGAAAGTCCTAATATTACTAAAACTAACCCTCCACCATTTACGAGCATATTAACAAGACCAAACAAGGAGGACAAGGATAAAGAGATATTGGAGACTTTTCGAAAGGTAAAAGTCAAGATACCTTTGCTCGAAACAATCAATCAAGTGCCAAGGTATGCCAAATATCTCAAAGAACTATGTACACATAAGAGGAAATAAGGGGTGATGAGAAAGTGATAATGGGTGAGAATGTATCAGTAGTATTTAGAAAGAAGATGTCTCCAAAATGCTAGGATCCAGGAATATTCACCATTACTTGCAAAATTGGTAATACTGTGATCAATAAAGCAATGTTGGATTTGGGTCTTTTTTATTAATGTGATGCCTCATTTGATTTATGTTTCTTTGAACTGGGGCCCTTTGAAAAAAAATGAATGTAGTCATCCAATTGACTGATCACATTAATACTTATCCTAATGGTGTAGTTGAGGATGTTTTGTTACAAGTGAATGAGTTAGTATTTCTTGCAGATTTTTATGTTAGGGATATGAATGATGACAGATCATGCAATGCAATGCCTATCCTATTAGGGAGACCATTTTTTAATATGACTCAAACTAAGATAGATGCTCGTAAAGGCACCCTCACAATGGAATTTGATGGGGAAGTAATTCATTTCAATATTTTGATGCCATGAAACATCCTCCTAATGATCATTGTGTTTTTTATATTGATGTGATCGATCCTTTGGTGCAAGAAATGTTTAAATTAAGTTACAGGGATCATTTGAAAATAGCCTTAACCGAGGCTATGGAAGTAGAAGCCAAAACTGATGTTGAGATGGGAGAGGAGCTTGTGGAAATAACAGTCTTCTTGGACTTGTTAGAAAGCTCTTCAAAAAGGTATGATTTGGCTTCTATTCAACTACCTAAAGCTTACCAAAAGTTGTTATCTTTTGATGTGCAGGCCCCAGAATTGGAATTGAAGCCACTCCCTACACATCTGAAGTATGCCTATTTAGGAGATAAACAGACTCTCCCAGTTATCATTTCGGCAGGTTTGACTTCAACTCAAGAGGAGAGGTTGGTTAAGAAGGCCATCGGGTGGACCATTGCATATATCCAAGGGATAAACCCATCCATATGCATGCACTGCATTTTGTTAGAGGATGATGTAAAATCTACAAAACAAGCTCAACTTAGGCTGAATCCTCCAATGATGGAAGTTGTGAAGAAGGAGGTATTAAAGCTTCTTGATGCTTGGGTTATCTACTTGATTTTTGACAGTAAGTGGGTAAGTCCTATCCAGGTGGTTCCAAAGAAGTCTGCAATCACCTTTGTGACAAATGAGGAAGGTGAGTTGATTCCTTCCCGAGTGTAAACCGAGTGGTGAGTATGTATTAATTATAGAAAGTTAAATGCTGCTACTCGTAAAGGTCACTTTCTCCTTCCTTTTATTGATCAAATGCTTAAGAGATTTCTTGGTTATGAATATTATTATTTTTTAGATGGCTTTTCAGGTTATCTTCAGATCCCAATTGCGCCGAAAGATTAAAAGAAAGGTCACATTTACATGCCCATTTGGTATATTTTCCTATCGAAGGATGTCATTCAGATTGTGTTACACACTTGCCACGTTTCGAAGGTGTATGGTAAACAATTTTTCTAAATATGTTAAGAAGGTTATTAAGGTATTCATGGACAATTTTAGTATGTATGGATCTTCTTTTGATGAATGTATTGAGAATCTTGTTATTATCTTAGAACGATGTATAGAAACTAACCTTGTGTTGAACTGGGAAAAATTTCATTTTATGTTGGACCAAGGTATAGTTCTACGTCATGTGATATTTGCTAAGGGTATTGAAGTAGACAAGTCCAAAGTTGATATCATTTCTTTCTTACCTTACCCCTCTACTGTGAGGGAAGTGCCTTCTTTTCTAGGCCATGCAGGTTTTTATTGGAGATTCATTAAGGGCTTTTTGAACTGCACCACTATGCAAGCTTCTTTAACGAGATGTCTCCTTTGAGTTCGACGAGAGGTGTAAAGAAGCATTCAACAAACTTAAAGAGCTTTTGACATGCCCACCGGTGATTCAACTACCAGATTGGAACCTTCTATTCGAGATCATGTGTGATGCGAGAGATTATCTGATGGGGTGGTTCTAAGGCAAAGAGTGGGAAAAGCTTTGCATGCAATTTACTATGCTTCAAAGACTTTAAATCCAGTTCAATTGCATTATTCCACAACTGAAAATGAATTGTTATCTATGATTTTTGCTTTGGAAAAATTTTGATCGTATTTTTTTGGTATGAAAGTGATTGTTTATTCTAATCATTTAGCTTTACAATACTTGCTCATAAAGAAAGAAACAAAACCGAGGCTGATCGGATGGATTCTCTCTTACAAGAATTCGACTTAAAGATCAGAGATAAGAAGGGGGCAGAAAACGTGGTGGCGGATCATTTCAATCATTTGATAAAGGAAGAAAATGATATACCTTTACAAGAAAGCTTTCTAGATGAGCAATTATTTTCTGTCGATGCGACACCACTACGGTATGCAGACATCGTCAATTTTTTAGTAACTAACGAATTACATGTTGGTTTGTCTAAGGATCAGAGGGATAAGCTACGAAGTGAAGCGAAGTACTATGTATGGGATGACCCATATCTTTGGAGGCACTTTGCAGATCAAGTTATCAGGAGGTGTTTACCAAAAAATGAATCATCATCAATTTGAGTCTTCTGCCATTCGTACGCTTATGGAGGAAATTTTGGAGTAAAATGGACAGCTCAAAAAGTTTTGAAAAGTAGCTTCTACTGACCAACATTGTTCAAAGATGCATATACCTTCTACAAATCTTGTGATAGATGCCAACGGTCAGGTAACTTGTCCCGTAAGGATCAATTACCACAAACCCCTTTTTTTATGAAATTTTTTATGTTTGGGGCATTAATTTTATGGGACTTTTCCCTTCGTCTTTTGACTTTACTTATATATTGCTTGCAGTTGATTATGTTTCGAAATGGGTGGAAGCAAAAGCCACTAGGACTAACGATGCTAAGGTTGTTGCAGATTTTGTTAAGGCTAACATTCTTTCTAGGTTTGGGATATCGAAAGCTTTCATTAATGACAGAGGAACCCACTTCTGCAAAAGGGTGATGGAAGCAAAGTTCAAAAAATATCACATCACGCACAAAGTTTCTACCGCTTACCATCCTCAAACTGATGGGCAAGCTGAAGTCTCGTATCGAGAGATCATATTAATCCTAGAAAAAATCGTGCAACCCAATAGGAAGGATTGGAGTGAAATATTGGAAGATGCATTGTGGCCCTATTGGATGGCTTATAAAACACCAATTGGAATCTTGTCGTATAGGCTAGTGTTTCAAAAGCCATGTCATCTTCTAGTGGAATTACAACATAAGGCATATTGGGCTATCAAAAGATGCAACATGCATTTGGATGATGTAGGAGTGCATAGGAAGTTGTAGCTTCAGGAGTTGGAAGGGATGAGGAATGAGTCATATCAAAATGCAATGATATATAAGGAGAGGACGAAAGCTTTTCATGACAAGATGATTTCGAGGAAAATTTTCGCAGTGGGCTAGAAAATGTTACTATATCATTCCAAACTCAAGCTCTTTCCTAGTAAGTTGCGTTCCTGTTGGGTTGATCCATTTGTTATCACTCATGTCTTCCCTTTTGGTGCAGTGGAGATACGAAACCTCAAAACTGACAAGGCATTTCGAGTAAATGGTCATTGCTTGAAACCATATTATGAGGGATTCCAAAAGGAGGATTTGGATTTGTTGATGTTGGAGGACATGACTGGGGCCACTTAAAGTATACAACTGGAGGTCAAGCCAACAACCTTAAACAAAGGTGCTGCTTGGGAGGCAACCTAAAGGAAGTTAATTTCTATCTTTTACATTTCTGCATATGTTATTTTTGTCAGCTACTCCATTTTTGGCATTTGATTTTACATTAAGGACAATGCAAGTTTTAAGTGTGGGGGTGGGGTACATTAGTGTTGATGCATGTTTTTTGAGCTTAATCGTAACTTATGTGACTCCTTAGGCGGTTTTCAAAATTAAACGAACAAAATCAAAAAATTTCTTATTTTCTATTGCTTTTAAGATTATTTAATCATAATTAAAGTGTGAATTGATTAGTAAAATCCATAACAGAATTTGGCATGTACTTTTGCTCCTATGGTTTGTTAATGTGCATTATCTTTAGAATAGTAGTGATTAATGGTCGACAAAGTTGGTGAGATTTTTTAGCCTTATTACACATCTATATCAGTCTTATTGCCTTTTGATGATGTGTGATCTTCATGACATGTACTTCCTGATTTTGCATTGAATTTATGTTCGAGAACACATTTTTATGACATCCATTAACATGAATATGATTAGGCATTCTTTGTTTGTCATCAGCTACATTAGCCAAATAACCTACCCTATTGACATGATTTTTCCCTTTCTAAACCCTTTTAAGCTTTAGCCTTTTTTTTGTATAACCTGAATTTTTTGCTTTTAAACTTAATCAAATGTTCTACCCAAGTCATAAAGCTAGTGGAACATTGGTGACTGTTGAGTTTGTGGATGTACAAAATTCTAAGTGTGGGGGTGTATATATATGAGGGTTGGTGATAATGTTGGGATGTTAATTTATTTCTTATCATTGAAATTCCTATGTTGATGTAGTTTATTTTAATTTTTATAAAGAAAAAAAAGAAAAAAAAAGAAAAGAAAAAAGAAAAAAAAAAGCGAAAAGAAAAGAAAAAGAAACCAAGAAAGAGATAAAAGAGAAAAATATGTTTACAATAAATGTATCAAGGAGGAATTGCATATGTGTTGAAAGGTTGTATATGGTTTATGCATCTTCCTAGAGTTGTAATGGATGTGTTACTTGAGCATGTTGAATATGAGGTAGAGGTTGGCTTGGAAGGTTCACTCTTGTGATTTCATTGGCATAAATTTTATGAGTGATTCCTTCAAATTGGTATATGCTTCATGTGGTTTGTGTGTGAGAGTTGAATGGGGTTGTGAAATATAATTGTTGCATTTTTCATAGCTGACGATACCCAATTTTTGATGAGTGTTGCTTTATTTCACTAACTTTGATGACTTTCATGCTACTTAACCTAAATATATCTCACCTTACCTTTTCCCACATTACAACCTTGAAAAGTCCTTTGATTCATGATTTTGTATATGAACATTAGTGGTGGAGAAATGAAATGATATGAAAACTCATGGATTGTTATGATCATAAATGGTGTTGAGTGTACCCATGAATATATTTTAGTTAAACACATTTTTCGAGTCTGTCACTAGATTGCTCAGTTTTTGAAGATATTGAATGTTGATAGATCATGAGTAGAAGCTTTGAATGTTGAGCTTTTGCTTAGGTTTTGAAAGTCATTCACCTGTACTTATGGCTATCTATTTTTTAAAAATGTGGAAAATGAGTTAAAGTTTTAGTTTGTGATTTTGATTTTGACGATTTGCCCGAGGACAGTCAAAGACCAAGTGTGGAGGTATTTGATAGGATTGAATTATCTTATATTTTCTTATGTATTTCAATGTGATTTCAATCCTATTCTCAAGATAAAATACTTAATTTATGTTGTCTACTAAGTTGGATATGATGATATATTTGAGACTAAAAACAGAAGATGTTCAAAGCAAGGTGGAACACAATTGTTTTTTTTTAAGCATTTAAGTTGCTGGACTGTGCGTTGTGTTTTACGCAACAACGCATAGCATGCATTGTGTTTAATGCAGCAGCACAGCGTGTGCTGCGTGAAATGTTGTGTTGTTATGAATGTAACAATGTTGCGTATTGAAACAGCATCCATATGCTATGTTGAAGCAATGTCCATACAACGTTGCATTTAAAGGACATCCAAGGCATATGCAGAAGGCATGCGGGGGGAGGTTTTAAGGAGCAACGAAGGTTTATTCGTCTGGTCATGACCAGTGTCGACGCAAGGAAAGTAAACGCAGCCCTAAAACCGGGAGCTACTAGAGATGTGGGAGGGCTAACGGCTTAGAGCTGGCTCAGGTGTGAGAGAGGGTAGTAACATGAACCATTAAACTCTCCATTTTATTTTTCCATTCTTAAACGTAAAAGGGAGAGGAGGTAACGTGATTTTTCCATAGTAAATAGAAAATAGGAGCCACACTTGGAACATAAAAATAAACATGGAGGGCTAGTTTCTCGACACCGGTTCAATGGGAATATCGATGCCAAATCACAGTTAAGCTATTTCTATCATTTTGAAGTTGTAATTTCTTTTCGGATTGTTGTGTTGTTTATTGATTTGTATGTTTTTGCGATTAATGATCTTAATATATTATTTTGATCGTTTTATTTCAAACCTATTGCTAAAGCATTGATTGTAATCCATAATCGTTACTTTTGATGTTTGTGAGTAGTATCTAAGGATCGTTAATCGTTGGGAACAACATAACTAGGTTGGATAATCCGAACGTGTGAGATTACTGCCTATGTTGATCGTTTTCCAATTCATAATGCGAATGCCAAATTGAATATAGAGATCGTATCCTAGATTATTCAGTGGTTAGGTTTAATTAATGATCGTATCTTGATTAAATGAAACCTAAGGGAAAACCAAGATTTGTAGTGTTCAATTAGTCTCAGATCAATAGTCTAAAAAAAATTGTAAAGACTTTAACATGAAGGAATATGCTTGATTGTGTTTAGGCCGAGATTGACCCTAGAATCGGACCTTACTTATACTCAACACTTTTCTCATTTTTGATTATTTTGATTAAGTTGTTTTCGATAGTTTACTTTTACTTTAATTTCTAAATTGTTTGAAACCCAAAAGACCCCATTTACTTTCCTTGCATCAATTAATTTCATTACAAAAATTAACCGAACATTCCATGTGGATTCGATCCCAACTTACCACAATTACAAATTTTAGTATGCAGAGTTAGGTATATTTTGTAGTGCACTCGACACGTGCTGTCAAAAGAAAAAGAAAAAACAAAAAAAAGAAAAAGAAAAAGAAAAGAAAAAGAAAAAGAAAAAAAAGAATAAAAGTATGAAGGAGGGAATACAATTGTTTTGAAAAATTGTTAATTATTGGTTTCTCCTCCTAAAGTTGTATTGAATGTCCTAAAGTTGTATTGATTGAATGATTTGTGTATGTTGCATATGAGGTAGATGTTGTTTTGGTAGGATCACTCTTTATAGTTTCAATGTATTGTTATTAATGATTTTTACGAGTAATTCCTTCAAACTGGTTATGCTTTATGTGGTTTATAATGTGAGAGATGAATCTAAGTTGTGAAATATAAATTTTGCATTAATCATAGCTGATGGTACCCATTTTAAATGAATGTTAACTTATGTGTTTGATATTTCATTGAGTGTTACTTTTGCTTCACTAACTTGATGGCTTTTGTGCTTTATCCAAAACACATCTTACCTTACCCTTGTCCATATTATGACCTTAGAAAAGCCCTTTGATTCATGATTATGCATGTGATTTTTAGTGGTGGAGAAATAAAATGATATGTAGAGTTGTGGAATCTGATGATCACGAATGATGTGAAAATACCTTATTTAAACTCATTTTTTCCAAGTCTACCTCTAAATTGCTCAGTTTCTAAATGTGAAAATTGTTGATTAATCACGAGTAGAAGCATTGAATGTTGAGTTCTTGCTATGGTTTTTAAAAGTTATTCATCTTTGCTTATGATTATCAATTCTTAGGAAATATGAAAAATGAGTAAGTTTTTTTAGTTTGTGACTTTGATTTTGATGATTTGCCCAAGGATGGTCAAAAACTAAGTGTGGAGGAACTTGATATATGCTTAATTGTTTATACATTTAATCCATTACATTTAGTGATTAATGTTTTAGAATGCTTAAGACATTCACTTTAGTTCATATTTGATTTTAGGTACAATTTGGAAGTATAATAGCTAAAGTGAGTCAAAAGCATACTTGTTGAGCCATCCTCTCGAGATTCATACTCTATTGTCTTCATGGAGCAACGATGAGAATTAATGGAACGAAGATGAAACAAGAAAATTCCAAAAGAATGAAGAATGAAAAAAATTATGGCCATAAGATGTGTCACACGGCTATGACTAACAACATAAGATGTTTCTCACATGCCCATAACTTGCCACTTGTCTCATTTTTAACCTATTTTTTCACTATAAAGGGATTGTTTTGTGACGAAAAAACATGAGGACAAATTAGGTTTTTCTTTGTTTTCTCTTCGATTTTCAATAAGAATGGGGGCGATGGAAGCAAATTCTTGGAGACTAATGGAGAATATGGAAGGCTAACTTCCCGACACTAGTTCAAAGGTGAAATTGATGCCTGAGTGCACGGTTAAGCTTATCTTATTTTGTTTAATGTTGAATCTCTCTCTTGGAATTGTTTAGGTTATCCTTTGCTTAATCAATTTAGGTATTCATGCATGGATAATCATACTCTCGTTATCTTTAGATCTTTTATATTGTGAACCTATTGCTAGAATCATTAATACAATCCTTAATTGTTGTATTTAGATTCATTGCTAGAATATTCAATATAGTATGTAGTTGTTATATTGAGATTCATTTGTAGAAAATAATGGTTTCAAATTATTAGGGATAAATTAACCTAGGTTAAATGACCTGAGCTTATATGGATGTTTCTTAGATTGTTTTGTTTCTATATCATAATATGGTTGAACAATTAAATCTATAGGCGTATTCTAGGTTATTCAAGTAGTTAGTTTTAATTAACAATTGTATCTTAATTAAACTTAACCTAAGGGAAAATCAGGATTAACAAAGATTATTGTTAGTCTAAGACTAATAGTTCTAAGAGAGACATGAAAACATTATAATAATGAAAGATTTTTAATTGTGTATAGGTTGAGATTGATCCAAGAACTAGGTTTCATACATATTCATTACTTTTATCATTTTGACTATTTTCTATATTTTTTCTAGTTAGTTTAAGTTTACTTTATTCTCAATTGCTTCAAACTTGAAACCCCTTTTTATTTCCTTTGCATCGATTATTTTTATTATAAGAATTAACTGAACATTCCATGTGGATACCACCTCGATTCACCACAAATATAAATTTTTAATATGCATAGTTAGGTAAATTTTGCAGTGCACTCAAAATGTGTTGTCATTTATTCTTATAATAGTCCATATTATAATTGTTTTAATGGAACCAGATCAAATATATAGCTACTTTTGTTAACAATCCTTGTACACTCTCTAGATACTTTAACTCCATTTTCAAAAGTGAGGAAGAAGAAGGCTATAAAGTTGTATGAATTATTTGTTTTGAATTTGGTAGATGCTTTGATGAAGCTCAACTCACTAACATTCCCCCTATTGGATTCTTTTTCACTTAGAGCAATAAGCAATCTAGTTCACTTTTCATTAGCTAATTAAAGATAGATGTCTGATTTCCCAAAATGCTTCTCCAACTTTCTAAACTTTAACTTATTCGATAATTTTTTTATCTTAACTTCCACTGGAGTACCTATCCCTAAATTTCCCTTTAGATTTAACAAATTCATCCTTAATCTAGTAAGTTTTGAAGCTAGAATCTAGAACATTTTAAGATCCAATATCAGAGGAACCAAAAAATTCATCTTTACAAAGAAGTTGAACATCATGAGGCAAAAAATGAAAATGTTGTTTAGGGATAATATTGACAACACTCACCATCTTGCCAATACCACCAAGAAGGACTTGGATAGCATATAGCATATAATCTATCTCAATCCTGATTTCTCACATTTGCAGGTGCTAGAAAGAGATGCCTTGTATAACTATTAAAAAGAACTTTTTTATGATATCTATCTTATAAAACAAATGGCAAGAGTTGATTGGTTAAATAATAGAGATAGGAACACATCAGTTTTTCATAAACCATCTCTCTCAGGCTTAACAATATCAAACTCGATTCATAGTCTTTATAATTACAAGGGCTTTTTATTTCTTAATTGACATGATGAATAGAACTTGTAAAGCTCACTCCTATAAGCTCTTTCTTTAAAAAGATCTTGTTGGATATCATTTCACCTTAGGAAGCTGAATTTTTTTATAGAGCATTCAGTCTTTAAAAAATTAAAGAAACATTGAGATCTTTACATCCTATTAAGGCCCCTGGTCCAGATGGATTCAATGTCAACTTCTTTAATAAGACTTAGTCTCTTACAGATGGCCTGGCATCTAAATTTGTTTTGGAATTTTTAATAATTGTTCTTTTCTTGTATAAGTAAACAAGACATATGTTACTATTGTTCCTAGGAATGGTGATCTTAAACAATTCACTAAATTTCACCTCATTGCTTATTGTAACTCTATTTATAAGATAATTTCAAAGATTCTTGCTCAAAGATTGAGGAAGATGCTTCATAACCATATTGGTCCTTCTTATGGTACATATATACTTAGTAGAGTAAATGGAGATAACATATTGAACCACAAAATGGATACACGATCATGGATCAACCTGTGTAATTTTCTTAGGCAGTGCAGATTTATGAATTCTAAAGATTTTGGGTTATGCACGATTTGATGCACAACCATGCATTAAACTGTGCATCTCTTAAATCCCTAAAATTTACCATAAAAAGATGTGTTCAGAGACAAACTAGTGGGGGGAAGACTACTAGAAATGATTCTATACATGGAGAATATCGAAAAGGGGATATTTTGATTAAGAGAACTGCAAAACAAAAAGAAATTATCAAAAGATCTAAGAGAATACAAGATCAAACCTCTACCTTTTAAAAAACGTTCAATAAGAGGCAGAAGGGAGATTTAGAATTATATACCCTTCATTTTCTATTCATTTTCTTTTTTTCTTTTTTTCTTTTATTTTTCCATCATGTGTAACTAAATTTCTTTAGTGTCTAGGTAAGATGAATGTTATTTTATGCCATAATATGTTTTGATTCATTTATTTAATGTAATTGTTTTGATTTTAATTATGTGTTTAATTTATGTTCTAAAAGATCATAAATAATATATCATAACTTGATTTCATAATATAGAGATTGATAAATCCTTGTATGAATAGATCTACTATAATTGAAAGGAGTTAATTAGGGTAACCCTAACCTTAATCCTTGCAATCTTACTGTAATTGATAAATCCTCCAAATTAGGTTAAACATAACAATAGGATTTAGAATTGGTAAAGCAATCTTATAATCTTTAATTTGAGTAATTCAGTTGATAACGTTAGGATTAGTTGTTATTAGAATCCAAAGAGCAAGTGGCATACCATAGGAATTTGTACAATCTAATAGTCAATAAAAGCATAATAAAAAATTAACTAGTTAAAGGTTTTTAGGGTGATTTGAAGGCTAGACACTAAATTCTTATATCGATAGTTTTTAAATGATTTGTTATTTATTTTCATTCTTTCTACCTATTTTATTTTATTTCCTAAATTTTTTAATTAAAAATAAAATCAAATTAAGTAAACTAGAATAACAATAACTACTAGTATTCATCGTCTTCGTGGGATTAACCCATACTTGTAATATTAGCTATAATTACGTTGTTCACTTGCAGCTATTTAATAATTGACAAATATAGAAAATGTCCATCAAGTTTTTGGATTGATTACCATGGATATTGATATTAGGAACACCTAAAAAGTTATTACTCTTGTCATTATTTTTATTTTATTTTTTATATATGCGACTTATTCATTTAATTATCCTTTGAAATTCTATACTTGATTTTGATTTTGTAGTTTATTGTAGGATTTAAGATGCATTGTCATAGCCACAACTAATAATGGAAGGATGGAGTGGATAATAATTTTATGAGAGCCATAATATGTCTTCATAATCTCTAACATCACCATATAAGAGAGAGAGGCTTCCTCACAAATTTTCATATGCTTAATCAATATCCAAACTGTGTTATGACATTGGTGGGAATAATTTTTCACAATCACGAATGGCGAGCATCAACCTATATGTGGGAGCGATTAAGCATGTACAACCAATCTCAAAGTGCACTATACATGAATTTTTATAATTCAGAGTGAAGCAATTTTTACACCGATGGATGGAACGATTACAGTATAGCTGAAAACTTACAACACTAGCCACCTCTGGTTAACAAGCCAACTTTAAAGGATATAATGATCGATCTCATTCAAGAATCAACCATAAGGCATCAGAGGAAATAGAGGCTTGTATATAAAATATGGTGAATCGAATAGACCAAATGGTGAAGATACCATTTGACAAGATGTAAGGGAGTTTGTTTAGTGCTACTAAAACAAACCCTACAGGTTCTAGAATTGAAGTCACCATTAGTAGCAAAAAAGAATTCCTAGTTAAAGAAGAAGAGGAAGAGGAAAAGAAAGGAAGTATTAAAGATAAATTAATGGAACTCCTTGCTAAAATGAAAGCTAACCGATGAGAATTTGAGAGTGAAAAAAAGAAAAGGGTTGCCTTTATGAATGGAATGACATTCTCAAAAGAGCTTCTAGAAAAAAAAAAAGGAGTTTCCATCCAAGAAGAGGAAGTAGAGGAGTGGTAAGAGGTAATGAAGAAGATGAGCTAGAAACCTTTTCCTATGAGGAGGAAAAAGAAGAAAAAGAGTGGACAAAGTGGCTGAGGAAGAAGTAGCAGAGGAACCATGTAAGAAAAGTACTGATGAGACGTTGGAAGTTACATAGAGTATAGAGGGTTCCTACTTTCTTAAAGACAAAATGTTCAAGTAAATCAATGATTTAGATAGTTCTATTATTCAATATTTTATTAATAGTTTTTCATTCCAAAGGGAATTAATACATATAATTGGATTTATTAATTGGTCAACTTTGGCCCTAAGTTTTACTTTAATTGACAAGTTTAACCCTAAAATTCAAAAGAGTACATATAAGACCCTAACATTTGAAAAAAATTTAAATATAACCTTATAATATCAAAAAATTTGACAGTTTGATAACCTCGTCAATTATCTGTTGACCAGACATTTTATATATTATTTTATTTCATTTGTGGACCTTATTCTCTCTCTCTCTCCCTCTTCATGATCATTAATTTCTTTCTTTCTTTATAGGAATTGAAAATTCAACATTCAAGCAAAACAAACCCAAATTTGTTGCATTAAATCAACACAAGCACAAACATTATTATGATGTATAGTTTATGAATAATGTTAGGATTCATTCAGCTATGCTCTACTTGTTTCCTTTGAGCAACTCTTTGAGCTTCTACATCTATAATAGCCCTTTGAAAGTGTATATAGGTGATCAAAATGACATTCTTACCCCAAAATCAAAGATTAATTCCATAAATGTTTGTGATTCTATCATTGTAAAGTTGTTGGAGAATTGTATGAAAATAGAAATGAAAAAGTGGACTTTCTCATGCAATGCAGAGACATGTTTATCAAAGAATGTAAAACAAATGCTGATGAGAAGATCATTTATTTGTTTTAGTTACTAAGGAAAGAAAATTATACTTTATTTGTCTAAATTCAAGCAATTGTATGACCATTTATCACCCATGTTGATATGTGCAATGATGATAGAACCTTTGATGCGTTTCTGACTATATTTTGTTCGTGCCTATAGATCAAATGAAACTACTTCCCTACTTTGGCCTACTAATTGTAGCTGATGGCATTGTAATGTATAACACCTTTGCCACACTCATCATGTGTATATATAAAAAAGTAACGCAATATATTTGTTTCTTAATCACGTTGTTAAGAATCTTAGATTAATTCAATAAGATGAATAAACCTATTCTCACTACTGTTGTGCAATGATGAATAGTTTGAGCTTGTCTTGAATTTAGGTAAGGAGGTTGAAATTTCAGATTTGAAAATTAAAGAGTGCGAGTCGATTTTGAGTTGCAAGAGTAAAGAGAGAGATGTTGAGATTTTTGAGGTAGACGAAGAGGTTAAGGGAGAAGCTAATCAACCGAAATCAATAGAACTAAAAAAGTTCCCAAAACATTGAACATATGTTTTCCTTGGGGAAAACAACACATACCCAGTGATTATTTCTACTTCGCTTAATAGTGAGAAGGAAGACAAAGTTGTGTGGAACTAAAAATTCTTAAGAAAGCTAATTTTCATGTGCGTGCATAGAATAATCTTACAAGAGGGGGCTAAGCTAATTTTCATGAGGGATTTCTTTTAATTGGTTATATTTGATGTGGTTTATCATAGAAAGGTTAGAATATGAGCTATAAAATATAGTTTTTACACTTATTATATCTTATGGTACCCATTTTTGATTGAATATTGGTTTTTGCACTTGATGTTATATTGAGGGTTTTATTTTGCTTCACTAGCTTTAATGGCATTTGTGCCACATTACCCAAATACATCTTACTTTAACTTTTACCTACAATATAGCCTTAAAAAGTCCTATTGATTAATGATTATACATGTGAATCCTAGTGGTTGAGATTTGAAATGATATACAAAGTCATGGAATATTATGATCATGAATAGGGTATGAGTGTACCCATGAATCTATCATATTTCAAAGGTGATGAATGTTGATTGATCATGAGTAGAGGCATTGAATGTTGAGTTCTTGATATGATTTTAAAAAGTATTTCTCTTTACAAATAGCTATCTATTCTTAAGAAATATGGAAATTATAAAAATGTTAGGTTTGTGACTTTGATTTTGTTGTTTTACTTGAGGACAGTAAAAAGCTAAGTGTTGGGAAATTTGATGTGTGCTTAATTATTTATACATTCACTTTTTAACACTTAGTGATTATTGTTGTGAAATGCTTAAGATACTTATTTTAGTTCATATTTGCTATTAGGTACAAGTTTGAAGCATAAAAACTAAAATGGGATAAAAGCACATTCCTGGACCAACATTTTGAAGTTCAAACTCAATTACCCTTATGGAATAAAAAGGAAATGAATTAGGGCGAGGATTGGACAAGAAATTATAAGAACAATGATTCATCAAAATCTGGAAGACACAAAGTCGTGTAGACTTTCAGAAGACATTTTTGGACTTACACTTTGATACATGGCTATATATCCAACCGTGTGTCTTTAAAAGTTTCACATTTAATTGAATTATATGGTTTGATACATGGCCATGTATCAAACTATGCATATGCCCAGAAATATAATTCTAATATGAATGGAACATTTGGAAGGAAAAAATAGGTATGGATCGATTTTGGAAGAAAATGAGGGGTAGAGCACGTACTCTGTAGAGACTAATGAAGTGTTAGGCTTCTATATTCTAGTTTTGAGGTGAAATCAAAACTGAAGACATATTTTGGGTATCTCTCCATTTTGCATTGAGTTCTTTCTCTCCTAGGGATTGTTTATGTTATCCTATGTTTATTGATTGGGTGTTATGTAAGAATGATTTTAATGTTATGTTAGATTGTTTTTATATAAACTCATTATAAGAATATTAAACATAATGCACAATAGTTATGTTTAGATTCATTTATGGAAAATAATGGTTTTAAATCATTAAGGATAACATAACTTAGGTTAATGACCTAAGCTTGTGTGGTTGTTACCTATATTCGTCTATTTTCCTATTCATAATGTGATTGTCCTATTAAATTTAGAAAGCTTATTCTAGGTTGTCCAATAGCTAAGTTCGGTTAAAGAGAGTGTTTTAGTTGAACAAGACCTAAGGGAAACCTAAGTCAATAGAGCTTGTTGTTAACCTATGATTAATAGTTTCTAATGAGAAGTGTGAGAATAACAAGACAATGGACTATACTTATTCGCGTGTAGGCCAAGACTGAATTAAGAACCGAATTTCGAAACCCATTCATCAAATTTATCATTTTTCACTTCTTTCTTTAATTTTGTTTCATTAGTTTAATTTCACTTTATTTTCTTATTTGAAATCAAAGCAACTCCTCCCCCATAACTCAAACACTAGTTCTTTTCATTTTGAAAGCTTTATGCACACTATTTGTGGGATCAACCTAGACTTATCACTACCTATAGTTTTAAGTTTAGTTATTTTGTGTAATGTTACAATGTGTTATCAATTTTTTCACCATTGTTAGGGAGTGTGGTGTTTTAGTTTTTATCCTTGATTTTAATTAGTGTTTTGTATATATTTTTTCATAATAGTTTTTACATTTATTTCTTGATCTTTTCACGTTTCTTTTATATTTTGTGTATAAAAAGGGCACAGTGAAGGGAGTACGTCACTACTAGATATTATCAATGTTAAGTCCAAATGACTTTACTTAGATATGATTTTGATGTATAACAAAAAGAGAATCAATAGAAAGAAAAATAAAACAGATGAAGTCAGATAGACGAAGTCAGACAGATGAAGTCACAGACATACAGACGAAGTCACGCAAAAGCAAAGCAAAGAAGACACAGACGCAGATGTCGAATAGTAAAACAGACGCAGACGCAGATGCGAAATAACAAAGCAGACCCAGACACAGATGCGAAATAGTAAAGCAGACGCAGACGTAGAAACACATATGATAAAATACAGACAAAGAAAAGAAGATGCGGAATTAAAAAAGAAGACGAAGGAGTCAGTTCGAGTTAATTACAGAACTCAAACTGAATAACCGTTTCTTTAAAGATTCAAGAAACAAGAATCAAGAAGCAGTTGGAGGCGAAGGCTATAAATACAAGTCGAAGTCGAAGATTGCAAAGTTAGATGAAATAAGAAAAGTTAGACAAAGTGAGAAAAACGTGAATTACATCTACGTGATCGTAAAGAGCTTATTGTGTGAATTAGCTGAGAGCTATTCTACTGTAACAAGTGTTCAAACACTTTTCTGAGAAAAAGTAGTACAGATAGCCTGCAGAGGCTAAGTGTGAAAGAATACTGTTTGTAGAGACCTGAAGAGGCTCGCAAAGAATACTTGTAAAATTGAAGAGATAGTGAAATCTCAGAAGCAACTCTGAGGACTGGATGTAGCCCACAGTTTGGGGTGAACCAGGATAAATCTCTGTGTCAATCACTCTTACTCTATATCTCTATATTTTAGATTAAAAGTTTTATCAATACTTAATTCGTAAAAAAAGTTTTCAAAAGTTTTGATTAATCAGAATGTATTGAAAGTTCTGTAAAGAATTTTATTTCTACCAAATAGTTTTGAAAGATTTTTCAAAAAGGGGAATACACAATTCAACCCCCCTTTTCTCGTGCATTCTATATCGTTTTCTAAGTATTGTATTAACGTGTGATTCACTTCAATTGGTATCAGAGCAAGGTATCCAAGGATCACTTTAACAAAGTGTGGATCAAAGATATGTAGGAAAATCCCGGGAGGTACATCACATGTACCAAAGTCGAAAAACAAAATTTTGTTGGGACCTTCAGAAGGCCGGGATCTATGTATCAGATGAAGATTCAAACTGAATAGCCAATAGAGACTATCTCTAAAGGTATCCACGCAGAGATCGAGAGAACCTAACAGGGACAAACCCTTTTGACCCGGAATAGCTAGAACAAAATAAAGGCTGCTAGACCCTACCTACGCCCTGGAGAGCTTAAGATTGACTTTGGAACACTTGGAGAAGAAGAGAAGATCCGATGATGCTTAAGGAAGAAGACTTGAAAATCAACTTTTCAAAGCAAACTTAACAATTAAGTTTTTCAACTTCTAATCCTAGCAAAAACCGTCGGCCATCATCTCCCAAATAAGCCATCTTATAGTTATTTTAACAATTAAAAATGCTAGCCTTAAGATGCTTACAAATGGAGGCTTAATGACCATTCATTAATTAAATGAATAAAGAAATCAAGCTTTGACTTTTCAAAGCTCTTATCCTCTCACCCTTTCCAACGTCCCACATGCTTATATATATATAATTAATTAATCTTACTTAATTAATTAATATATATAAAATTGCTAAAGAGGTCAGTCAAGCTGGAATTCGGTCCTACCGACTGCTTAGACCCCGTCTTGAAAGCTTGACTCGAAACCTTTTCTTAGCAATATTGATGTCGCGATCTCATCGAGACATATCCCAATCTCATCAGTCCAATACTATTTTACGGATTCTCTGAAACACTCTTATGCGTGTGACCCTTTAGGTTCCCGGTTATATTGGCCCTTAGATTAACACTTAATACAGAGGCAAGTCATCATGGCGTCTAGCAACACATCATGACCCCGATTGATCGGAAAGTGGTGGTTTGATGAATTCATCACGAACGGATCACGAACCCTTCCATAGACAATTCTTGTGCGATTAGTCCTTTCGACATCCTATACCCCACTTGGTTATGAGTATGGTCAAGTGTCAACTCTTACTAGACTAAGTCTAACCCAGTGATATCGGTTCTGTCTCGGGACTCATTACTTTATATGTCCATGAAGGCCGTCTTCATGACATAATTATCTCCGACGAGAGACTTAAAGTAATGATCTGACGAGGCGGGGTATCTCTTACGCTATCAGTGATGAATCCTTTATTGGCTACTCGATTACCTTGAATACCTCAAAATTGTACCCAAGCACCACCCATGAGTAACCTCGAAGGCAACAAGGAATGGGTCAAAGCAGAATCAATATCCATGATATCCTTAAGTACCTCGAGTCTAAGGATACTTGCACCATTCTTATGATGAGATCATCAACGACATTAGAATAGGACATCCATGTGATGATCTCATGGCGGGTCATCGATGTACTTACTATCGCTAGTAAGCATCACATGTCAACTCTAAATATCCATATTTACGGTTTACGAGATCCTTTGCTTGATCAATCGAGGGTATAACATATCTAGATGCATGGGATTAATGATGTCGGTCTCATTAATCCTATGACTAGGAGAATTTGAATCTTGACATAATTGCACATGATAGGAATCTCGGGATTATGATCATCATAATTTCCTTCATGCTATGTCATATATCATAGACTTCATTAATTTGATTAAAGATCAATATCAATTCATAAAGAACATCGAATAAATGAAACATGCCTTTCTTTATTTATTCATAAAGTGCATACATGACTATGAACAAAAAAGCGCTAAAGGGATTGCCTTTAGGCACTACTCTAACAATCTCGCGATCTTGTACGCATAAGTCGACTTACACGGGTATACAAGTTGACTTATTAGTACCGAACTGGTATAAGTCGACTTACACCTACAAATCTCCTACTTGACCTAAAGCCAATCGCCTTGGTATCTAATACCATAAGCGAGTACATGAGAATCAAAATTCTTCTGTGACAACGACTTCGTCAACGGATCAGCAATGTTCTGCTCTGTGAGAATTCTCTCGATCACGACATCACCTCTGACAATGATCTCTCGAATTAGATGATATCTGCGGAGTACGTGTTTAGATCGTTGGTGAGACCTTGGTTCCTTTGCCTGAGCAATAGCCCCATTGTTGTCTGTTAGTGTAGTGCCCTAAAGGCAATCCCCTTTAGCGCTTTTTGTTCATAGTCATGTACAGACTTTATGAATAAATAAAGAAAGGCATGTTTCATTTATTTGATGTTCTTTATGAATTGATATTGATCTTTAATCAAATTAATGAAGTCCATGATATATGACATAGCATGAAGGAAATTATGATGTGATTATAACCACGAGATTCCTATCATGTGCAATTATGTCAAGATTCAAATTTTCCTAGTCATAGGATTAATGAGACTGGACATCATTAATCGGATTGCACTAGCATATGTCATACTCCTTGATTGGATCAAGCGGTGGATCTCGTAAACCGTAAATATGAGATATTTAGAGTTGACATATGGATGCTTACTAGTGGTAGTAAGTTCATTGGATGATTCGCCATGAGATCATCACATGGATTTAATGTCGATGATAATCTCATCATAGCAATGGTGCAAGTATCCTTAGACTTGATGTACTCAAGGATATCTTCGATACCGATCCCGCATTTTGACTCCATTCCTGTGGCCTTCCAGAGGTTACTCATAGGATGGTGCTTGGGTACGCTTTGAGGTATTCAAGGTAATGAGTAGCCAATAAGGATTCATCACTCAGAGAATGTAAGAGATACTCGCCTCTTCGTCGATCATTACTTTAAGTCTCCGCCGAAAGATGACTATGCATGAAGAGTGTCTTCATGGACATATAAAGTAATGAGTCCTCAGACAGAACCGATTTCACTGGGCTAGACTAAGTCTAGTAAGAGTTGACATATTAGCCATACTCATAACCAAGTGGGGTATAGGATGATGAAAGGACTAATTGCACAAGAATTGTCTATGGAAGGGTTCGTGATCCGTTCGTGATGAATTCATCAAACCAATTACTTTCCCATCAATCGGGGTCATGATGTGTTGCTAGATACCGCCATGACTTGCTCAGATTAATTGTTAATCTAAGTGGCCAACATAACCGAAACCTAAAGGGTCACACGATAAGAGTGACTCGAGAATCAGAAAATAGTAATTGGACAGAGTTCCAATTATGGAGAGCATTAGATTAAATGAATCCCAATGGATTGGGATATGTCCGATGAGATCGCGACATCAATATTGCTAAGAAAGGTTTTGAGTCGTTTCAAAGATCGGGTCTTGTGAGGCGGTAGACCAATTCAGCTTGACTGAATCGCTAAGCAATTATATATATTAATTAATTAAGTAATATATATAAATATATAGCCTTGCACGTTGGAATGGGAGAAGAGATGAGAAGCTTTGACTTTTCAAAGCTTATTACTTTATTCATTAAAGAAATGAATGGCCATTAATCATCCATATGTAAGCTTCTTAAGGAAGCATCTTTAATTGTTAAAGAAATACATAAGATGGCTTTTGGAAGGTGATAGCCGTAGGTTCTTGCGTGGAAGAGAAAGGAGAAAGCTTAAGAGTTAAGCTTAAGGTGATTTTGGAATTCATTTCTTCTTTTCTCAAGCAACCATCGATCTCTCTTCTCCAAAGCAAAGTTCCAACGTGATCTCAAGCTCTCCAGGACAGAGGTAGGGTCTAGCAGCTCTTATTCTGTTCTAGCTATTCCTGGGTCAAAAGTGTTTGATCCGGTTAGGTTTTCTGATCTCTGCGTGGATACCTTTAGAGATAGTCTCTATTGGCTATTCAGGTTTGAGTTTTCATACCGATACCGGGATCCTGGGTTTCGGGAAGGTCTCGGGAATAAAAAATTTTTGTTTCCGCTGCTGGAACATGTGATGTTCCTCCCGGGATTTTCCTACAGTGGTATCAGAGAGTCTGGTGTCGTGTATGAAGCTTTAACTGAAGCTAGATCATAAACCTTAATTGCTTGTGATGCTGTAGCATGTATTCTGTTAAGATTTCGAATTGCTATAGACATAGGGTTTTCGAAATTTTTCTGCCCAGGAATGTTCATAACATGTTAGAGAATATGTCTATGAATTTTCAGAATTTATCGATTTGATTAGATATAGTTTTGCTAATTATTTCCCTAAGCTTACAGATGCTGTTTTTGAAACAATTCTGTGAACAGGCAGTAGTATAAAATCAAGAATAAATTCTAGAAAAATCTTTTTCTGGATTTTCATTCACATAAATGTCTCTAAGATGTTGGTGAATGTCTGTAAGCATGGAAATTGGATTTCAAGGTGATTGGATATTTATTTTCGATTTTATTCTATGCTGTTGGGAATTTCTGTGCTGATGAACACAGTTTTTGAATCGGTTTTGTTATTTTGGTTTACTGAGTTTTTGATGGCCTAAAATCCTTAAAAAATTTAGGTATAATTTTCTGAACATGTTATAACCTATATAAGTTTCTCATGATTTATTGAAATTGTTTCATTGATCATTTCAAGCAATGTACAGAACTGGACAGTTTTGGTGAAAATTGTTGGGAATGTTTTGCTTAGCTTGATTGAGGTTGCTTTTTCAATTCCAATGCCTTGCACAATTTTTAATGTGATTAAAAATGTGTTATCTTGATGTGGTATGATTTACTAAGTGAATTTCTTGAAGTTTCTTTTCCAAGAATTTTTGAATGCCGAATTGGTCACTTTTGTGTCTCGTTAGTACATTTCATTTTCTTGCTTGTTTTGGCAGTCACAATTTTTTGTGACAAGTGCCGGAGTAGTTTTGAGAGTGTATACACTAGCTTGAGATGCTTAGGGTGAGAATTTGGGTGTTCCTAAATTATTTGGATATTTATGAGTTTTGACTCATTTCAAGCTTTTCATATAGTTTGACTATTTAAGGCATTCATGGATCAATGAAGTGTTCATTGAGGCATCAATTTACAGATATTACCCTAGGTATGATGGTGTTGAGAATTGGAATTGCATTGATTGAGGCATTAGCCGATTAGAAAAATAGCAAATTTTGATGGATAAGTCGACTTGTGCTGTGCATAAGGTGACTTGTTCAAAGTTTTTGCATAAGTCGACTTATATCAGACAAGTCGACTTGTGACATGCTCAGGTTGGATGACGGATGATGGATGATTATAAGGATTGATTCAATTTGATTGATGAAACCTAAATCATGCCATATAGTCCTAGCGACTATGATCCTTCAGCTTGGAGTCTAGAGTTTCTAAATCCCTCCTCGGTATATGAAAACTAACGCCTTCCATTAATATGGTAAAAACCAGAGTTCTTATAGGGATGGGTTGTTGGGTAAACCCAAGCTCACTCTATACGGATATGTTGAACCATGAAAATATGATTTTCGATTAATGGGTTGGTTTTCTTTGAAGCGTTGGTTTGTTGAGTAAACTCAAGGTCGATGTGGACGAGAGGTGAAATTGGGTAGCATACATCGGATGTATGCGCATCAAAAGTTGATACCCGATGTAAGTGCATACATCAACAAGTTGATAAAGACGATCGATAGTTGTGTCTAAGATGTAATTGGTATATCGATACCTCCGAGACATAAGGTGGCTTGTTGGGTAAACCCAAGGTCATTCTCAATTTCGATTATCGATGATGCAATTGGTATGTTCGATACCTACCGATTGACCTAAGTTGTGGCTTGTTGGGTAAACCCAAGGTCATTCTTAGCAATACCGGATATCAACCCACTAGGACATTATGTCACTTTGTTTCTTTGGATTCGTAATGAGGGTTATGGATTCTATGAAACTAGTGGGAGCTTTTTGCATATCATTCAAGTCCTTATGATTATGCAGCTATTCCTATTCTAACATTCTTCCTCTCTATCCGTGTAGGTTGTTTGAAAATGTCGTCAAGTGTGAATCTTGGCCGCTTATGGATTCTAACAAGTTAAGCTGGACGAATTTTCTTGGTCGTTAAGGAATCGAGAATAGTTCTCGATCCGAAAGTCTGGATATATCCTAGATTTTCCGCTTCAGATGCACTTTTCTTTGTCGATGCTTCGATGATGATCGAAGGCATATAGTAAGCATCAAAGGGCGATGACATGGCTACTTGCATCATGCTTGCCTCGATGTCACCAGAGCTGCGAAAGACGAGTCCATGGATGCACACACTATAGTTTTTCATCTTAGGGAGCTGTTTGACGAAAGCAAGCCCGGTCCGAAAGGTTCGAGATCTCAAGGCTTCTCTTCACCATTAAAGATGGCTCGAGGACATCTGGCATGCGATGCATACGAAGATGAATGGCTATATTGAGAGATTGGTCGTCTTAGGTTTTGCAATGGATCATGAGTTAAGTATAGACTTAATTTGGTTGGATTGTCCGGCGTTATGCAGTTAGTGTTAAACTATCGGATGAACCAAATATCCACTACAATACTCGAGTGATCAATCTGCTCAAGAAACATTGAAAGGCACTATCAAGAGTGATAGTAAGCAAGTCTTTGGTAGTAGCTGCTTCTTCTTGAGTTCAAGAAGAAAAAGAACCCAAAGAAGAAGAAGGCAAAGAAACCAAAGGGAAGCGCCATCAAGAAGAAGACCAAAGAAGCTGCCCGAAGGAACTCGCTTCCATCAAGGTAAAGATGGCGATGGAGGCGCAATTGCAAAGTCTATCTCGAGTCATTGAAGCGTAAGAAGGCATCGGATGCCTCGACTACTTGAGTTTGTATGTCATTGAAGTTAATCTCACATTGATCACAACATTTGGGTATTTGATCTTGGTTGTGGCTCACATATGTATTGATATCACGAGGGCCTCGAGGACGATGAGGGCAACTCATGAAGGGAGAAGTAGACCCACGTGTTGGAAATGGAGCAAGAGTTCTTTGCATTAGCCATAGGAACCTATGTTTTGTATCTCCCTCTTTGGGCTTGTTTGGAATTGGATGATTGTTATTTTGTACCCGTTTTGACAAAGAATATATTATGCATTTTTTGTCTAAATAAATTTGGATTCCATATGAATTTTAGTAGCAATGGTTGTTCTATTAATTCTAATGGAATGCTTTATGGAACTGGTACATTGTGCAATGGTATATACATATTAGATATGTCTAATCCAATTTTAAATGTCAATGACACCAAGCGGCATAAAGAGATAATCTAAAGTCAACTTACTTATGGCATTGTCGACTTGGCCATATAAATGAGACACGCATCGCTAAGCTCCACAAGAGTGGCAGTTTAGGGTCATTTGATTATGAATCATATGACACATGCGAATCTTGTTTATTAGGCAAGATGACTAAGTTACCCTTCAAGGGAAAGGGTGAACGAGCGATTGAAGTATTAGACTTAATACATTCAGATGTATGCGGTCCAATGTCCATCCATGCCAGAAGTGGTTGTCGTTACTTCATTACCTTTATCGATGATTATTCACGATATAGGTACTTATATCTGATGAGATACAAATCTGAAGCGTTTGAAAAGTTCAAACAATTCAGAAATGAAGTAGAAAACCAGCTTGGTAAAAGTATCAAGGCATTACGATCCGATCGTGGTGGAGAATACTTAGACCAACGGTTTGGATTATCTCGGAGATAATGGCATTTTATCTCGATGGACTCCTCCTTATCGCCGCATGACAACGGTGTGTTGAAAGGAGAAATCGAACCTTGTTGGACATGATACGATCAATGATGGGTTTCATGAAGTTACCAAAATCGTTTTGGGGTATCTGCGCTAGAGACAAATTGTTTACTTGCTAAGCGAGTTCCCTCTAAGGCGATTGATGTTACTCCATATGAGATGTGGACTAACGAAAACCTTATCTTTCTCATTTGAAAGTATGGGGTTGTCACCTTACGTGAAGCGGATTGATCGAGATAAGCTTGAAGCAAAGTCGACAAGTGTTTGTTTGTAGGATATCCTAAAGAGACCTTTAGCCCGTAGCAATGCTTAAATCCATTCGGATACTCCTAGCCATTGTCGCTCATTATGATTATGAGATATGGCAAATGGATGTGAAGACGGCTTTCCTTAACGAAATCGACCGAGGATGTGTACATGACCTGACAGAGGGCTTCACTTCGATGATGGCGAAAAGGTATGCAAGCTTCAGAAATCCATCTATGGATTGAAGCAAGCATCCAGGAGTTGGAACATCCGTTTTGATGAGTCAATCAAAGAGTTTGGTTTCTCACAAAATCCGGATGAGCATTGTGTGTACAAAAAGGTTAATGGGAATGCAATCGTTTTCCTTGTGTTGTATGTAGATGACATCATTACTCGGAAGCGATGTCTCATTGATCAATCAGTTAAAATTTGGTTGTCAAAGCAATTTGCGATGAAAGACCTTGGTGAAGCAACTTATATCCTTGGGATAAAGATCTATAGAGATAGATCAAAGAGGTTGCTTGGTCTTTCACAATCATCGTACATAGACAAGATGCTAAAGAGGTTTAGCATGGAGCAATCCAAGAGAGGGTTTCTTCCCATTACTCGTGGGATAACACTCTCGAAATCTATGTCTAAGATACAAGATGAGAGGATTCGCATGGATCAGATCCGTATGCATCTGCGATAGGATCGATCATGTATGCTATGTTATGTACGAGGCCCGATGTATCGTATGCTACTGAGTGTCACGGCGGATACCAATCGGATCTGGTGAGGGTCCTTTGGGTGGTATCAAGAATATCCTCAAGTACTTGCGAAGGACTAAGGATGTTTTCTTGATATATGGAGATGGAAATCTCAAGTGGCGGCATCGGATGCCGGTTTCCAATCGACAAGGATGACTCGGATCGGTCAAAGTTATGTTTTCACGCTAAGCGACGGGCGGTCGGTTGGAAGAGTTCCAAACAAGAGGCGATTGCGATTCGACTCTCGAGGCGAGTACATTCTTTGCATCGAGGCGGCAAAGGAAGTTGTTTGGATCGAAGTTCATTTCTGAACTTGGTGTGGTTCCTAGCTGTGATGGACCCATACAGTTGTATTGTGACAACAATGGGGCTATTGCTCAGGAAAAGGAACCGAGGTCTCACCAACGATCTAAACACGTACTCGCAGATATCATCGATTCGAGAGATCATTTCTAGAGGTGATGTCGCGATCGAGAGGATTCCTGAGAGCGAGAACATTCTTGATCCGTTGATGAAGCCATTGTCACAGAAGAATTTTGATTCTCATGTACTCGCTTATGGTATTAGATACAAAGGCGATTGGCTTTAGGTCAAGTGGGAGATTGTTAGTGTAGTGCCCTAAAGGCAATCCCCTTTAGCGTTTTTTGTTCATAGTCATGTACAGACTTTATGAATAAATAAAGAAAGGCATGTTTCATTTATTTGATGTTCTTTATGAATTGATATTGATCTTTAATCAAATTAATGAAGTCCATGATATATGACATAGCATGAAGGAAATTATGATGTGATTATAATCCCGAGATTCCTATCATGTGCAATTATGTCAAGATCTAAATTTTCCTAGTCATAGGATTAATGAGCTGGACATCATTAATCGGACGGACTAGCATATGTCATACTCCTTGATTGGATCAGCGGTGGATCTCGTAAAGCGTAAATATGAGATATTTAGAGTTGACATATGGATGCTTACTAGTGGTAGTAAGTTCATTGGATGACCTTCCATGAGATCATCACATGGATTTAATGTCAGTGATAATCTCATCATAGCAATGGTGCAAGTATCCTTAGACTTGAGGTACTCAAGGATATCTTGAATCTTGATCACGTACTGACTCCATTCCTTGTGGCCTTCCGGAGGTTACTCATAGGATGGTGCTTGGAGTGCGATTTGAGGTATTCGAAGGTAATTGAGTAGCCAATAAAGGATTCATCACTTACGTGAGAAGCAGAAGAGATACCACAACCTCTTGTCGGGATCATTACTTTAAGTCTCGGCGGAGCATGACTATGTCATGAAGAGTGTCTTCATGGACATATAAAGTAATGAGTCCTTAGGCAGAGGCGATTTCACTTGGGCTAGACTTAGTCTAGTAAGAGTTGACATATTAGCCATACTCATAACCAAGTGGGGTATAGGATGATGAAAGGACGAATTGCACAAGAATTGTACATGGAAGGGTTCGTGATCGGTTCGTGATGAATTCATCAAACCAATTACTTTCCGGTCAATTGGGGGTCATGATGTGTTGCTAGATACGCTCATGACTTGCTCAGATTAATTGTTAATCTAAGTGGCCAACATAACCGGAAACCTAAAGGGTCACACGATAAGAGTGATTGGAGAATCAGTAAAATAGTAATTGGACGAGTTCCAATTATAGAAACATTAGGATTAAATGGATCCCAATGGGATTGGGATATGTCCGATGAGATCGCGACATCAATATTGCTAAGAAAGGTTTCGAGTTTGACATCGAGAGCACCAGAGGCAGTAGGGAATGACCCGCTTGATTTGGATCTTAATCAATTATATATATTAATTAATTAAGTAAATAATTAATTAATATATATAAATATATAGCCTTGCACGTTGGAATGGGAGAAGAGATGAGAAGCTTTGACTTTTCAAAGCTTATTACTTTATTCATTAAAGAAATGAATGGCCATTAATCATCCATATGTAAGCTTAAGGAAGCATCTTTAATTGTTAAAGAAATACATAAGATGGCTTTTGGAAGGTGATAGCCGAGGTTCTTGCGTGGAAGAGAAAGGAGAAAGCTTAAGAGTTAAGCTTAAGGTGATTTTGAATTCATTTCTTCTTTTCTCAAGCAACCATCGATCTCTCTTCTCCAAAGCAAAGTTCAACGTGATCTCAAGCTCTCCAGATGAGAGGTAGGGTCTAGCGGCTCTTATTACATTCTAGCTATTCCGGGTTAAAAGTGTTTGATCCGGTTAGGTTTTCGATCTCTGCGTGGATACCTTTAGAGATAGTCTCTATTGGCTATTCGGGTTTAAGTTTTCATACCGATACCGGGATCACGGGTTTGGGAAGGTCTCGAATAAAAATTTTTGTTTCATTGCTTTGGAACATGTGATGTTCCTCCCGGGATTTTCCTACATTGTCACAATACAACTATATGGGCCCATCACAGCTAGGAACCACACCAAGTTCAGTAATGAACTTCTTGATCCAAACAGCTTCCTTTGCTTTCTCGATTCAAGAATGTACTACGCCTCGATCGTTGAATCGTGATGCGTCTCTTGTTTGGAACTCTTCCAACTAATCGCTCACCGTTCAAAGTGTGAAAACATAACCTGACTGGGATTTTGAATCATCCTTATTAGATTGAAAACTGGCATCCGTATGCCCGCTCACTTGGAGATTTCCATATCCATATATCAAGAAAACATCCTTAGTCCTTCGCAAGTACTTGAGGATATTCTTGTGACCACCCGATGACCCTCACGGGATCCGATTGGTATCGCTCGTGACACTCGAGCATGCGATACATCGGCCTCGTACATAACATAGCATACATGATCGATCCTACTGCAGACGCATACGGGATCTGATCCATGCACATCCTCTCATCTTGTGTCTTAGGACACATAGATTTCGAGAGTGTTATCCCATGAGACATGGGAAGAAACCCTCTCTTGGATTGCTCCATGCTAAACCTCTTTAGCATCTTGTCTATGTCGATGATTGTGAAAGACCAAGCAACCTCTTCGATCTATCTCTATAAATCTTTATCCCGAGGATAAAAGTTGCTTCACCAAGGTCTTTCATGGCAAATTGTTTGGACAACCAAATTTTAACTGATTGCAACATAGAAACATCGTTTCCGAGTAATAATATGTCATCTACATATAACACAAGGAATATGATTGCAGTCCCATTAACCTTCTTGTACGCACAGTGTTCATCCGGATTTTGTGAGAAACCAAACTCTTTGATTGACTCATCAAAACGGATGTTCTAACTCCTGGATGCTTGCTTCAATCCATAAATGGATTTCTGAAGCTTGCATACCTTTTCGCCATCGATGGAAGTGAAGCCCTCTGGTTGTGTCATGTACACATCCTCGGCCAGATTTCCATTAAGGAAAGTTATCTTCACATCCATTTGCCATATCTCATAATCATAATGAGCGGAAATGGCTAGGAGTATCCTAATGGATTTAAGCATTGCTACGGGGCTGAAAGTCTCGTCATAGTCAACTCCTTGTCTTTGACAAAATCCTTTGGCCACAAGCCTTGCTTTATAAGTAATCACATTACCATCCACATCGGTTTTCTTCTTAAAAACCCATTTGCACCCTATAGGTTTTATCCCTTCAGGTGCATCAACCAAAGTCCATACTTGGTTTTGGTACATGGAATCCATTTAAACTTTCATGGCACAAAGCCATTTTTCGACTCTGAACTTTTGTAACCTCTTCATAGGTAGCAGGCTCATCATCTTCTATGAGCAATCGTCATTCTGTTCACTACGAAATCCATATCTCTCGAACAAGTCGTATCCTACTTGACCCTCGAACTTCGTGTGTAGTAGAAGGTTGAACTGTTACTTCATCCGAATGAGTGGCGGTCTCGAGTTCGAGCGGTTGATCAGGTGCATTTGAGCATCTTGAACTTCTTCAAGTTCGACTTTGCTCCCACTGTCTTCTTGCAGAAGAAACTCTTTCTCTAAGAAGACAGCATGCTTTGAAACAAACACCTTTTGTTCCTCAGCAAGGTAGAATTGATATCCCATGGTCTCTTTAGGATATCCTACAAACAAACACTTGTCAGACTTTGCTTCAAGCTTATCTGACTGAATCCGCTTCACGTAAGCAGGACAACCCCAAACTTTCAAATGAGAAAGATAAGGTTTTCTGTTAGTCCACATCTCATATGGAGTAACATCAACTGTCTTAGAGGGAACTCTGTTTAACAAGTAAACAGCTGTCTCTAGCGCATACCCCCAAAACGATTTTGGTAACTTTGCGAAACCCATCATTGATCGTACCATGTCCAACAAGGTTCGATTTCTCCTTTCAGCCACACCATTGTGCTGTGGTGTGTAAGGAGGAGTCCACTGAGATAAAATGCCATTATCTCTGAGATAATCCAGAAACTGTTGGTCTAAGTATTCTCCACCACGATCGGATCGTAATGCCTTGATACTTTTACCAAGCTGGTTTTCTACTTCATTTCTGAATTGTTTGAACTTTTCAAATGCTTCAGATTTGTATCTCATCAGATACAAGTACCCATATCGAGAATAATCATCGATAAAGGTAATGAAGTAATGACAACCACTTCTAGCATGGATGGACATCGGACTGCATACATCTGAATGTATTAGGTCTAATACTCCAGTCGCTCGTTCACCCTTTCCCTTGAAGGGTAACTTAGTCATCTTGCCTAATAAACAAGATTCGCATGTGTCATATGATTCATAATCAAATGACCCTAAACTGCCACTCTTTTGGAGTTTAGCGATGCGTGTCTCATTTATATGGCTGTTCGACAATGTCATAAGTAAGTTGACTTTAAATTATCTTTTTTATGCCGTTTGGTGTCATTGACATTCATAATTGGATGAGATATATCTAATATGTAAATACCATTGCATAATGTACCAGTACCATAAAGCATTCCATTAGAATTAATAGAACAACCATTGCTATTAAAATTCAAATGGAAACCAGCTCTATTTAAACAAGAAACAGACAATATGTTCTTTGTCAAAACGGGTACAAAATAACAATCATCCAATTCGAGTACATGCCCAGTAGGGAGAGACAAAACATAGGTTCCTACGGCTAATGCAGCAATTCTTGCTCCATTTCCAACACGCAGGTCTACTTCTCCTTCATGAAGTCGCTCATCGTCCCTTAGGCCTGTGATATCATTACATATGTGTGAGCCACAACCAGTATCAAATACCCAAATGTTGTGATCTGAAACAGTATTAACCTCAATGACAAACATACCTGAAGTAGTTGAGGCATCTGATGCCTTTTTCTGCTTCAACGACTCCAGATAGACTTTGCAATTACGCCTCCAATGGCCATCTTTACCCTGATGGAAGCAAGTTCTTTGGGCGACTTCTTTGGTCTTCTTCTTGATGGCACTTCCCTTTGGTTTCTTGGCCTTCTTCTTCTTTGGGTTCTTTTTCTTCTTTGAACCAGAAGAAGAAGCAGCCACCATTAGCACTTGCTTGCTATCATTCTTGATAGTCTGCTCAGCTGTCTTGAGCAGATTGATCAACTCAGGTATTGTTGTGGATATTTGGTTCATCCGATAGTTTAACACGAATCGTGAATAACTCTTGGACAATCGACCAGAATTAAGTCTATACTTAACTCATAATCCATTACAAAACCTAAGACGGCCAATCTCTCAATATAGCCATTCATCTTCAGGGCATACTGCACAGCAGATGTCCCTGGAGCCATCTTTGTGGTGAAGAGAAGCCTTGAGGTCTCGAACCTTTCAGACCGAGCTTGCTCATCAAACAGCTCCCTAAGATGAAAGACTATAGTGTGAGCATCCATAGACTCGTGCTGCTTCTGCAGCTCTGGTGACATCGAGGCAAGCATAATGCAAGTAGCCATGTCACTGTCCTTTAGATGCTTACGATATGCCTTCTGATCCTCATCAGAAGCATCGACAGCAGGTGCATCTGGAAGTGGAACATCTAGGATGTATCCCAGTTCCTCTTATCTGAGAACAATTCTCAGATTCCTTAGCCAGTCAAGAAAATTCGGTCCAGTTAACTTGTTGGAATCCATTAGCGAGCGTAAGTTCACACTGGAAGACATCTTCAACCAACCTAAACAGAAAGAGAGAAAGAATGCTAGAATAGGAAAAGATGCATAATCATAAGGACTTGAATGATATGCAAAAAGCTCCCACTAGTTTCATAGAATCCATAACCCTCATTACGAATCCAAAGAAACAAGATGACATAATGTCCTAGTGGGTTGATATCCGATATTGCTAAGAATGACCTTGGGTTTACCCAATAAGCCACAATTTAGGTCAATCGGTAGGTATCGAACATACCAATTGCATCATCGATAACCGACATTAAGAATGACCTTGGGTTTACCCAACAAGCCACCTTATGTCTCGGGAGGTATTAGATATACCAATTACATCTTAGACACAACTATCGATCAGTGCTATCAACTTGTTGATGCGTGCACTTACATTGGGTTATCAACTCTTTGATGCGCATACATCTAATGTATGCTACCCAATTTCGCCTCTGTCCACGTTGACCTTGAGTTTACTCAACAAACCAATGCTTCTAGTGAAAACCAACCCATTAATCCGAAAATCACATTTTCATGGTTCGAACATATCCGTATAGAGCGAGCTTGAGTTTACCCAACAACCCAACCCTATAAGAACTCTGGTTCTTACCATATTAATGGAAGGCGTTAGTTTTCATATACCGAGGAGGGATTTCGAACTCTAGACTCCAAGCTGAAGGATTATAGTCACCAGGACTATATGGAATGATTTAGGTTTCATCAATCACATTGAATCTTTCCTTATAATCATCCATCATCCCTCTTGAGCATGTCACAGGTCGACTTACATTAGAATGCAAGTCGTCTTATGCTCCTGCCCACGCATAAGTTGCCTTGTATAGTCGACTTATGCAACGACCTTGAACAAGTCGACTTATGTCCTGTATAAGTCGACTTATCCAACGAAAATTGCTATTATCTCTAATCGGCTAATTCCTCAATCCATGTAATCCCAATTCACAATACCAACATACCTAAGGTAATATCTGTTAATTTGATGTACCAATGAACACTTCATTGTTACATGATTGCCATATACAGTCAAACCATACAAGAAAAGCTTGAAAATGAGTCATTACTCATAAATATCCAAACAATTTAGGAAACACCAAATTATCACCCTAAGCATATCTAGCTAGTCCATACGTTATCAAATTACTTCGGCACAAGTCACAAAAAATTATGACGGCCAAAACAAGCAAGATAATGAAATACACTAACGAGAAGCTAATGTGACCTATTCGGCATCCGAAAATTCTTGGAAAACCAAATTCAAGCAATTCAGTTTGGCAAGCATACTACATCAAGATAACTCATTTTCAATCACATTGAAAATGGTCCAAGGCATTGGAACTGAAAAATACACATTCAATTATGTCAAGCAAAACAGTCCCAGCAATTTTCACAAAACTGCCAAGTACTACACATTGCTCGAAATAATCATTGAAACAATTTCAATAAATTCTGAGAAAATTATACAGGTTACTACATGTTCAGAACATGCTTCATGAATTTTTGCAAGATTTATAGCCATCAAAAACTCAGTCAACCTAAGCAATAAAACCGATTCAAAATCTGTGTTCATCAACACAGCTATTCCCAACAGCATAGAATAAATTCGTGAATAAATAGCAAATCACCTTGAAAACACTTTTCCATCCACATAGACATTCACAAACACTTTCCGGGAGGTACATCACATGTACCAGGTGCGGAAAACAAAAATTTTTTTTACCGGGACCTTCCCGAAGTCTAGGATCTATGTGTCTGTATGAAGATTCAAACCTGAATAGCCAATAGAGACTATCTCTAAAGGTCCACGCAGAGATCAGAAAACCTAACCGGGACAAACCCTTTTGACCCTGGAATGGCTAGAACAAAGTAAAGGCTGCTAGACCCTACCTCTGTCCTTGGAGAGCTTGAGATTGACTTTGGAACCCTTGGAGAAGAAGAGCAGATCCGATGATGCTTAAGGAAGAAGACTTGAAAATCAACTTTTCAAAGCAAAATTAACAATTAAGTTTTTCAACTTCTAATCCTAGCAAAAACCGTCGGCCATCATCTCCCAAATAAGCCATCTTATAGTTATTTTAACAATTAAAAATGCTAGCCTTAAGATGCTTACAAATGGAGGCTTAATGACCATTCATTAATTAAATGAATAAAGAAATCAAGCTTTGAATTTTCAAAGCTCTTATCCTCTCACCCTTTCCAACGTCCTACATGCTTATATATATATAATTAATTAATCTTACTTAATTAATTAATATATATATAATTGCTAAAGAGGTCCAGTCAAACTTGGGTTGGTCTACTACTACTTGGGGCCCCGAGATGAAACGACTCCTAAACCTTTTCTTAGCAATATTGATGTCGCGATCTCATCGGGACATATCCCAATCTCATCAGGATCCATTTAATCCTAATGCTCTCCATAATTGGAACTCAGTCTAATACTATTTTCTGATTCTCGAAACACTCTTATCGTGTGACCCTTTAGGTTCCGGTTATGTTGGCCACTTAGATTAACACTTAATACGAGCAAGTCATGATGGCGTCTAGCAACACATCATGACCCCAATTGACCGTGAAAGTAATTGGTTTGATGAATTCATCACGAACGGATCACGAACCCTTCCATAGACAATTCTTGTGCAATTCGTCCTTTCAACATCCTATACCCCACTTGGTTATGAGTATGGTCAAAGTGTCAACTCTTACTAGACTAAGTCTAACCCAGTGATATCGGTTCTGTCTCGGGACTCATTACTTTATATGTCCATGAAGACCCTCTTCATGACATAATTATCTCTCCGACGAGAGACTTAAAGTAATGATCTAACAAGAGGCGTGGTATCTCTTATGCTATCACGAAGTGATGAATCCTTTATTGGCTACTCAATTACCTTGAATACCTCAAAATTTGCACCGGGCACCACCCTATGAGTAACCTACGAAAGGCAACAAGGAATGGAGTCAAAGCACGAATCAATATCCAAGACATCCTTGAGTACCTCGAGTGCGAGGATACTTGCACCATTGCTATGATGAGATTATCACCGACATTAGAATAGGACATCCATGTGATGATCTCATGGAAGGTCATCAATGTACTTACTACCGCTAGTAAGCATCCACATATCAACTCTAAATATCCCATATTTACGGTTTACGAGATCCACCGCTTGATCCAATCGAGAGTATAACATATCTTAATGCATGGGATTAATGGTGTCGGTCTCATTAATCCTATGACTAGGAGAATTTAGATCTTGACATAATTGCACATGATAGGAATCTCGGGATTATGATCACATCATAATTTCCTTCATGCTATGTCATATATCATGGACTTCATTAATTTGATTAAAGATCAATATCAATTCATAAAGAACATCAAATAAATGAAACATGCCTTTCTTTATTTATTCATAAAAGTGCATGCATGACTATGAACAAAAAGCGCTAAAGGGATTGCCTTTAGGGAACTACTCTAACAATCTCACGGTACTGTACACGCATAAGTCGACTTACACGGGTATACAAGTCGACTTATTAGTACCGAACTGGTATAAGTCGACTTACACCTACAAGATAATGGCAGAATCACATGTATACATCGCAGAAGGAGCCTCAGTCACTAGACCTCCAGCATTCAACGGAGAGGATTATCATTACTGGAAAGATAGGATGCAGCTATTAATAGAATCTACTCATGTCGACCTTTGGGACGTAATAGAGAACAGACCTTATGCACCGGTAGATGAAGATGACAATTTCATTCCACGAGTCAGATGGAAGGTTGATCAAAAGGCGAGAATACAACTGAACTCAAAAGCGAAGTTTTTCTTGACGTGTGCCCTAAGCAGGAGCGAGTATGACAAAGTCCACAGATGCGATACTGCAAAGGAGATGTGGGAAACATTGTCCATTGCTCATGAAGGCACAAGCCATGTAAAAGAATCCAAGATAAGTTTTCTTGTGCACCAATATGAACTTTTCAGGATGAAAGATGAAGAGTCTATTGATCAAATGTTTGGAAGATTTCAAACAATTGTCAATGGATTGAAAGCTCTTGGAAGAATGTACAATAATCAAGATCATGTTCGAAAGATCCTAAGAAGTCTTTCGAAGAGATGGAGACCTAAAGTTACTGCGGTGCAAGAAGCTAAAGACTTGAGCGTATTAAAGCTTGACGAGCTGCTTAGATCCTTGAAGATTCATGAAGTTGAACTTGATGCTGAAGACAAGCTCAAACGGGACAAGTCGATAGCACTGAAGGCCGGACATAAGAATTAGAAGACTCAAAGAAGGAGGAATTCATCAAAAGCCTTGAAGATTGAAGAATCAAAGGATGACGACTCCAGTCAATCAGAATCATAGTCAAGTGATGAAGATGACGAATTATCTTTCATCTCCAGAAAGATAAGACACATGTGGAAGAAGAAGTCCAAAGGGAATCAGACCTTCAAGAAGAATGGCAAAGATGAAGTCAAACTAAAAAAGTCATCTATCATTTGCTACGAGTGCAATCAGCCTGGACACTACAAGTCCGAATGTCCGACTCTAAAACGGAAACCAAAGAAGAGTAGAGAAGGCAAGAAAAGCATGATGGCAACATGGGAGGACCTAGATTCATCGAGAATCGAATCTGAGTTCGAATAAATGCGAACATGCAAACATCTGCCTGATGGCCAAGGAAGATAGTGATGAGGAGGTAAAATCTGAATACGATAATTTGCATGATGCCTACTCAGAATTATTAGAAGATTCTCATGCTATTCTGAAATAGTGCAAACTGTTAAAGAAAAAGTATGCATAAAATATTAGACATAATGAACAAATGGAGAAAGAAAATATCTGTCTGAAAAAGCAATTAGAAGAGAAGAATAAAGTTATAGACAAATCAAAAGAGATTAATCAGATTAAACTAAGAATTTGTCAGCTGATTTAGCTACTTTCACAGAGAGCACTAAGAAAATGAATAAGATGCTTAGAAAATGTAGACATCCGAGTGATAAAATCGGATTAGGGTTTACTAGTAACAAGACTCAGTCTCATAAAAAACCTTTCTTTCAAAAGAGAAACCATAATAAATCTCGTTTTAATCAACGATCTAGTTATATGCATCAAAGAACTCATGATATGCATACTACTAACCATAATGGACCCAAAAAATTATGGGTACCAAAAAATAAGATAGTTTCTCCTGCAGATATCCTTCCTTGAAAAACACGGCAAGCACCATTGGTATTTAGACAGTGGATGCTCGCGACATATGATGGGAAGAAAGTCTATGTTCCTAGACCTTCAGTATAAGAAGGGAGGATCAGTAACTCTCGGAGACAACCAGCAGGGCAAGATTATTGGAATCGGTAATATAGGTAAAGATTCCTTTGCATGCATAAATAATGTACTGCTTGTTGATGGTTTGAAGCATAACTTGATTAGCATCAGTCAATTGTGTGATTCTGGTTTCACAGTCACATTCAATCAAAATCTTTGCAAAGTCAGAAACAAAGATGGGTCTATACTTTTCTCTGCTAAGAAAAGAAACAATCTTTACAAAATTGATTTAGAAGATTTTCAAAGTAAAAATGTTTAATGTTTTCTATCTTCCGAAGAAGAAAGACTAATCTGGCATAAAAAGCTAGGTCATGTCTCTTTTAAACATATTTCAAATTTGGCAAAACATGATTTGGTGAGAGGTTTACCAAAAATAAGTTTTGATAAAGAGTTTTTCTGTGAAAACTGTTTGAAAGGAAAACAAGTTAAAACTTCTTTCTCTTCTAAAAGTTTTGTAACATCATCTAGACCTTTAGAGTTGTTACATATGGATTTATTTGGTCCAACAAGGACAATAAGTCTTGGCAGAAAGAAATATGGACTTGTCATTGTTGATGACTTTACACGATTTTGTTGGATATTGTTTTTATCACACAAAGATGAATCTTTTAAGTGCTTTAGGACCTTATCCAGAAAGTTACAGAATGAAAAAGGAATGTCTATAGTCAGTATCAGAAGTGAACATGGTGGAGAGTTTGAGAATGAGAAGTTTAGATTATTCTGTGAGGAGAATGGAATTTCTCACAATTTTTCTGCTCCTAGGTCTCCTCAACAGAATGGAGTTGTTGAAAGGAAGAACAGGACGATTGAAGAGATGGCTAGGACCATGCTGTGTGAGATGAATCTTCCTAAATACTTCTGGGTAGAAGCTGTGAATACAGCATGCTATATTCAGAATAGAATTCTGTTGCGACCTATGTTGAAGAAGACTCCTTATGAGTTATGGAATGGAAGAAGACCAAATATATCCTACTTTTATCCATTTGGGTGCAAATGCTCTATTCTGAATACAAAGGAGCTGTTGGATAAATTCGATTCAAAAACCTATCCAGGAATCTTTCTAGGCTACTCATCATCGTCTAAGGCATTTCGGGTGTACAACTTTACTTCAAAGATAGTTGAGGAGACCATCCATGTCAAGTTTGATGATAGTTCCCAACCCCATAAGGAAGATGACATGGAGAGTGAAGGTCTTTCAAAGAACTTAGATGATAGAACAGAAACTCCTTCATCAGGAACACATGTAGACAAAGTTGAAGATATTCCAGAAACTATCTGACTAAAAAGAGACTGGAAATATAAAAGTTCTCATCCAGAAGAGTTGATTATCGGAGAGAACTCAGAAGGAGTTAGGACAAGGTCCAGATTCAAGAGAGAAGCTAATGTGGCATTCATTTCAGAAATAGAGCCTAAGAAGGTTGAGGAAGCTCTTCAAGATGAAGCTTGGGTGTTAGCCATGCAAGAGGAGCTGAATCAATTTACTAGGAACAATGTCTGGTCCTTGGTTAAGAAACCCCTAAGAAATTCATTATAGGAACAGATGGGTCTTTAAGAATAAGTTAGGCGAATCGGGAAGAGTGAGTCAAAATAAGGCTAGATTAGTAGCATGAGGCTACAATCGCAAGAAGAATAGACTACAATGAGGCGTATGCTCCGATGGAGACTTGAAGCCACTAGGATATTGGCATATCGCGGTCTGTCATGATATAAAAGCTGTTTTGGATGGATGTGAAGAGTGCCTTTACGAATGATTTTATAGGCGAAGAGGTGTATGTTAAGCAACCACCGGTTTTGAGGATGTTAAGAATCCGGACCATGTCTATAAACTTCATAAAGCCTTATCGACTGAAACAAGCTCTAGAAGCTTGGTATGATCGTCTGAGTACTTTTCTTTTAGAAAATGATTTGATGAGGTCAAGTCGATAAGATGCTCTTTAGGAAAAATTTTCGATGATTTTATTTTAGTTGATTCGTTGATGATATCATTTTGGTGCTACTTGAACAAGTTATGCATGAAGTTTGAGAGTCTAATGAAGCAAGAGTTTGAAATGAGCATGATGGGTGAATTAAAGTTCTTTCTTGGGTTGCAAGTTAAGCAAACTGAAGAGAAAAATTTCATTCATCAACAAAAGTATGTGAAAGAACTGTTGTCCAAATTTGATATGAGTAATGTGAAGCCTATGGCGACCCCTATGCACCCTTCAAACCTTTTGTCCAAAGATGAACTTCGTAAGATGGTGGATCAAACCCTATATAGAGGGATGATCGGTTCTTTACTGTATCTTACAGCAAGTAGACCTGATATTTTGTTCGGTGTATGCTTGTGTGCAAGATTTCAGGCCGATCCTAGAGAGTCTCATTTTATTGTTGTTAAAAGAATTATGAGATATCTCGCAGGTACTACTGATCTTTGCTTAATGTTTAAGAAAGGTAAAGATTTCGGGTTAATCGGATATTGCGATGCGGACTATGCCAGAGATAGAATCAAAAGAAAGAGCACAAGTGGAGGATGTCACTTTCTTGGTGCAAACCTAGTTTCCTAGTCAAGCAAGAGACAAAGCTCAATCGCTCTATCAACCGCCGAAGCAGAGTATATATCTGCCTCAAGTTGTTGTTCACAGACGTTATGGATCAATATCAACTTGAAGACTATTCAGTTCAAGAAGAGGAGATTCCAATCTACTGCGACAACACCAGCATAATTAATCTGTCAAAGAATCCGATTCAGCATTTTAGAGTGAAGCACATCGAAGTTAGACATCACTTCCTGAGAGACTATGTTCGAGAGGAAGGTGGTTCATCTGATTCATCGAAAGCAGAGCATCGGTGGGTAGACATCTTCACCAAACCTTCGAGTGAAGAAGCGGTTCCAAAAGATCGAGCCTTAACCTTAACATGATTATGTTAAGCGGCGATCGAGCTAAAGTAACGTCAAAACTAACGGCGTCGAGATCTGATGAGATTTACATTTGGTAACTTCTATCAAGGAAGTCTTGGAGGAAAAAAATCTGATAATCTCGAGGATCTTAATGATTCTAGAACACACCAGACTAGACCCTTCAAGTAGCTTGAAGTTGAAATCATTGCGGTTACTTTCATCTCTAGACGGTTCCTCTTGCTTTCAAAATTTCTCCCAATCATCCTACCCCAGACGAAGAGCTTTCCAGAAACAGTTTTCATTATGAGATAATGGAGGCAACTATGATTTTCGGAAGGCATGTGGATTTCGATTCATCGAGGAATGATGGTATGGACGTAGAACCGGAGATTGTAAGAGCTGGTTAGAGAAATTTCTTCCAGGTACGAGAACCAGTGTATACCAATGAGGTATTCGATTTCTGAATGAACGCTCAACTTGTAGACAACACTATCATATCTTCAGTAGATGGTATATCTTTTTGTAGGAACATCCCAGGAGGTACATCATATATGCGGCGTGTGAAAACAAAATTTTGTTCGGGACTTTCGAAACGCCAGATCCGGTATCGGTATGAAGACATCAACCTAAATAGCCAAAGAGACTATCTCTAAAGGTGATCCACGCAGAGATCGAGAGAACCTAACCGGATCAAACCCTTTGACGGGAATAGCTAGAAACAGATTAAGAGCTGCTAGACCTACCTACATCACGGAGAGCTTGGAAACCACGTTGAAGAGGAGATGAAGAAGATGATGGAAAGCTTGAAGAATGAAAAACTCTTTTCCTTCCTTCCTTTGCAATCCACGATGATGCCCCTTTAATTTCTCCATCTTCCTTTCTCAAAGGATGAAGAACCAAGAAGAATGAGCATCGTATGCTCTCTAATTTCACATCCACGAGCATCACACTTCTTGTTCCATTTTTTGTCTTTTATCATTTAATGAAAAGTGATGACAAGGCATGTAAAAGAACCTTCTTGCCTCTTCCTTTCCTCTTCCACGTATATGGCTTAATTTATATAATTAATTAATTAATTATTTAATTAATCAATTAATATATAATTGCTAAGTCGATCCAAGTAGAATTGGTCTGGCCCCACCCTCTACAGGCCCCCGATCTTGGCTTGACTCAAAACCTTTCTTAGCAATATCGATGTCGCGATCTCATCGGGACATATCCCAATCCATCGGGATCCATTTAATCCGAATGCTCTCCATAATTGGAACTCTGTCCAATTACTATTTCTGATTCTCTGAAACACTCTTATCGTGTGACCCTTTAGGCTCCGGTTATGTTGGCCACTTAGATTAACAATTAATCTAAGCAAGTCATGGCGGTATCTAGCAACACATCATGACCCCGATTGACGGAAAGTAATCGGTTTGATGTATTCATCACGAACGGATCACGAACCCTTCCATAGTCGATTCTGGTGCAATTCGTCCTTTCACCATCCTATACCCCACTTGGTTATGAGTATGGTCAAGTGTCAACTCTCACTAGACTAAGTCTAGCCCAGTGATTTTAGTTCTGTCCGGGATCCATTACTATATATGTCACGAAGACAATCTTCATGACATATCTGCTTTGCCAAAGACTTTCAAGTAATGATCCTTACAAGAGGCCATGGGTATCTCTTACATTATTCGAAGTGGTGAATCCTTTATTGGCTACTCAATTACCTTGAATACCTCAAGCTGTACCCAAGCACCACCCTATGAGTTACCTGCGGGAGGCAACAAGAAATGGAGTCAAAGCAGGGATCGGTATCAAGATATCCTTGAGTACCTCAAGTCTAAGGATACTTGCACCATTGCTATGATGAGATTATCAACGACATTAGAATAAGATATCCATGTGATGATCTCATGACGGGTCATCGATGTACTTACTACCGCTAGTAAGCATCCACGTATCAATTCTAAAATATCTCATGTTTACGGTTTACGAGATCCTTTGCTTGATCCAATCGAGGAATATGACATGTGCTAGTCTATCCGGATTAACGATGTCGATCTCATTAATCCTATGACTAGGGATAATTTAGATAATGACATAATTGCACATGATAGGAATCTCGATGGTATGATCGCATCATAATTTCCTTCATGCTATATCAAATATCATGGACTTCATTAATTCGATTAAAGATCCATATCAATTCATAAACAATGTTCATGAATATCAAATTAATGAAATATGCCTTTCTTTATTTATTCATAAAGTGCATATCGACTTTGAACAAAAGCAGCTAAAGGGATTGCCTTTAGGGCACAATTTAAACGATTCCGATCCTTGCATAAGTCAACTCACCCCATGTACATGTTGACTTATCGGTACTGAATGCGTGTAAGTCAACTTACACTTACAAATCTCCCACTTGACCTAAAGCCAATCGCCTTAGTACCTAATACCATAAGCGAGTCCATGAGAATCACAATTCTCGTGTGACAACGGCTTTGTCAGCTAACAAACAACACATTGCTCGTGGAATTCTCTCTATGAGGATATCATTTCAACTAATGATCTCCGAATCGGCGAGTGCGATGTGCGGATCGTCGATAAGACCTTGGTTCCTTTACTGCAAGACTAACCCCATTGTATCACAATACAATCCTATGGGCCCATCACAGCTAGGGACCAGATCAAGTTTAGCAATGAACTTCTGATCCAAACCGCTTCCTCTGCGCATCTCATGCGGTAATGTACTTTGCCTCGGTTGATGAATCAGCAGTCCTCTCTTGTTTGGAATCTTTCAAATGACCGCCACGCTATTCGGTGTGAATGTATATAACTGATCATGATTGAGAATCATCCTTATCGAGTTAAATACTAGCATCTAAATGCTCGCTCACTTGGAGATTTCCATCTCCAAAGATGAAGAAAACATCCTTAGTGCTTCACAAGTACTTGAGGATATTCTTGACTGCCACCCAGTGACCCTCACCAGGATCCGATTAGTATCTGCTCGTAACACTTAGAGCATACGATACATCGAGCCTCGTACATAGCATAGTTCCATGCTAAACCCCTTCAGCATCTCATCTATGTACGATGATTGTGAAAGACCAAGCAACCTTTTGATTTATCTCTATAAATCCTTATCGCGAGGATAAAAGTTGCTTTACCAAGGTCTTTCATCGCAATTGATTGGACAACCAAATTTTAACTGATTGCAGCATAGAGACATCGTTTCCTAATATCAGTATGTCATCTACATACAACACTGAGGAATACGATTGCGGTCCACTAACTTTCTTGTACACAATATTCATCCGAATTTTGTGAGAGATCAAACTCTTTGATTGACTCATCAAAACGGATAATCTAACTCCTGGATGCTTGCTTTAATCCATACATGGATTTATAAAGCTTGCATACCTATTCGCCATCATAGGAGATGAAACCATCTGGTTGTGTCATACACATCCTCGGGTTAGATTTCCTCTTAGGAGATCTTCTTCACATCCATTTGCCATATCTCATGACATGATGAGCGGCAATGGCTAGGAGTTTCCGAATGGATTTAAGCATTGCTACTAGGCTGAAGGTCTTGTCATAGTCAACTCTTTGTCTTAGACAAAAAACTTTATACAATCCTTGCTTTATAGGTAATTAGATTACCATCCATGTTGGTTTTCATGGCACGAAGCCATTTATGGACTCGAACCTTTCGGAACCTCTTCATAGGTAGCGGGCTCATCATCTTATATGAGCAATCGTCATTCTGTTCACTTACGAGAAATCCATATCTCTAAGGGAGCGATCGTATCCTACTTAACCTCTGAAATTAGGTATGCGGTAGAAGGTTGAGCTGTTACCTCATCTATATGAGTGGCAGTTTGAGGTTGAGCGATTGATCTATGTTTGTTCGAGCATCTTGAACTTTTCCAAGTTCAACTTTGCTCCCTTGTCTTCTTGTAAAGAACTCTTTCTTCAAAAGCAAAGCTTTGAAACAAACAACTTTTGTTCCTAAGCAAGGTAGAATTAATATTCCACGAACAAACACTTATCGACTTTTACATTAAATGTATCATTGTGTCCGCTTCACGTGGCGAGGACAATCCCAAACTTTCGAGATGAGAAAGATAGGACTTTCAGTTAGTCCACATACATTATGGAGTAACATCAAGCGTCTTTGAGGAACTCTGTTTAGCAAGTAAGCATTGTCTCGTGCACATATTCCCAAAGCTGTGCAAAACCTATCATCAATCGCACCATGTTTAACAAGGTTTGATATCTCCTTTAGCTTGGGCTTAAAAAGTGGAGTATCTTGAGATAAATTCCCATTATCTACGAGATAACCCAAAACACGTTGGTTTAAGTATTCCCTTCGATCGGATCGTAATGCCTTGATACTTTTACCAAGCTGGTTTCTACTTCATTACGAATTATTTGAGCTTTTCAAATGCTTGATTTGTATCTCGTCGAGATCAAATGCCGATATCGAGAACACTTATCGATAAAGGCAATGATGTAGTACACTACTTACGGCATGGATGGACATCGGACCATATACATCTCAATGTATTAGGTCTAATACCCGATCACTCGTTCACCATTTCCTTTAAAGGTAACTTAGTCATCTTGCCTAATAAACAAGATTCACATGTGTCATATGATTCATAATCAAATGACTCTAACCTCCACTCTCGTGGAGCTTAGCAATGTGTCTCTCATTTATATGGCCAAGCCGACAATGCCATAAGTAAGTTGATTTTAAATTATCTAGATTATGTCTTTTCGTGTCATTGACATTCAAAACTAGATATGACATATCTAATATGTCAATTCTATTGCATAATGTACCCGATGCGATAGAGCATTCCATTGAACTAAGAAAACAACCATTGTTTCTAAAATCAAATGGAAATCGGCTCTAATTAAACATAAAACATACAATATGTTCTTTGTTTAATACGGTACAAAATGTCAATCGTCAATTTGAATACAAGCCCAGTAGGGAGTGACAAGACATAAGTGTCTACGGCTAATGTAGCAACTCTTGCTGCATTACCTACACGAAGGTCTAGTTCTCCTTTTATGAGCTTTCTACTGTTCCTGAGGCCCTGCACATCATTTTATATGTGTGAGCCACAACCGGTATCAAAGACCGATATGTTTTGATCAGGAATAGTATTAACCTCAATGACAAACATAATTGAAGGAGTAGAGGCATCGATGCCTTTTCGCTTCGAGGACTCAGATAGATTTTACAGTTTTGCCTCTAGTGGCTAGACTTGCCACATTGAAAGCAAAATCCTTTTGGGGCAGTTTCTTTGGTTTTTCCTCGATGGCACTTCCGTTTGGTTTTCTTCTTGAACCAGAAGAAGAAGCATCCACCACTAGCACTTGCTAGCTATCTTGATAGCATATTTCAATTTGTCATGAAGCGATTGATCATTTCGAGAATTGTTGTGGACATTTGGTTCATCGATAGTTTATCACTGACTGTGAATAGCGTCGAGACAATCCAACAAATTAAGTCTCTACTTAACTCATAATCCATTACAAATCCTAAGACGGCCAATCTCTCAATATAGCCATTCATCTTTAGGGTATACTGCAAAGCAGTTGTCCCTGGAGCCATCTTTGTGATGAAGAGAAGCCTTGAGGTCTCGAACCTTTCAGACCGAGCTTACTCATCAAACAGCTCCCTAAGATGAAATACTACAGAGTGAGCATCCATGGACTCATCTTTGCTCTGCGACTCTAGTGACATCAAGGCAAGCATAAAGCAAGTTTCCATATCACTGTCCTTTAGATGCTTACAGTTTGCTTTCTGATTCCCATCAGAAGCATCGACAGCATGTGCTACTGGAAGTGGAACATCTAGGACGTATCCCAGTTCCTCAGATCTAAGAACAATTATCAGAGTCCTCAGCCAATCAAGAAAATCGGTCCGAAAGGAGGCGAAAATTCACCTTTGAAAGACTTCTTCAATCAACTTAGCCTTGATAGAGAGAAGGAATGCGAGAATAGATATGCTGCGTGATCATAAGGACTTGCATGACATGCATATGGCTCCCACTAGTTTCTAGAATCCATAACCCTCTTTACGAATCCGGAGAAACAATGTGACATAATGTCCTAGTGGGTCGATATCCGATATTGCTAAGAGTGACCTTGAGTTTGCCAACAAGCCACTTCTTAGGTCAATCGGTAGGTATCGGTCATACCAATTGCATCATCGATAACCGACCTTAAGAATGACCTTGAGTTTGCTCAACAAGCCACCTTATGTCTCGGGAGTTATCGGATATACCAATTACATCTTAGACACTGACTATCGATCGATCTTTATCAACTTGTTGATGTGTGCACTTCATTGGGTATCAACTCTTTGATCGCATACATCGATGTATGCTACCCAATTTCGCCTCTGTCCACGTTGACCTTGAGTTTGCTCAACAAACCAGCGCTTCGGTGAAAACCAACCCATTAATCCGAAAATCATATTTTCATAGTTCGAACATATTAGTATAGAAGCGAGCTTGAGTTTGCCCAACAACTGACTCTATAAGAACTCGGTTCTTACCATATTAATGGAAGGCGTTAGTTTTCATATACTGAGGAGGATTTAGAAACTCTAGACTCCAAGCTGAAAGATCATAGTCGCCGGGACTATATGGAATGATTTAGGTTTCATCAATCCAATTGAATCAATCCTTATAATCATCCATCATCCAACTTATGCATGCCACGAGTCGACTTTCATCAAATGCAAGTCGACTTATGCATCTGCTTGACACACAAGTCGACTTGTGTAATACAAATCGACTTATGTCACCTGCCCATGAACAAGTGGACTTATGTAGAGAACAAGTCGACTTATTCTGAAAACAAGTCGACTTATCAAACAAACAAGTGCGACTTACGAAGCGAACAAGTCGACTTATTCTGCAAACAAGTCGACTTATCCAACAAACAAGTTGACTTATGTCCCATATAAGTCGACTTATTTGGGAGAATGCTATAATATCTAATCGGCTAATTCCTCAATCCATGCAATTCCAATTCACAATACCATCATAACTAAGGTAATAGCTGTTAGTTTGATGTATCAATGAACAATTCATTGGACCATGAAAGCCTTATATGGTCAAACCATATGAAAAGCTTGAAATGAGTCAAAACTCATTAATTTCCAAACAATTTAGGAACACCCAAATTATCATCCTAAGCATCTCTAGCTAGCACATACATTATCAAATTTACTTCAGCACATGCCATAAAATTATGACGGTCAAAACAAACAAGATAATCTATATACTAACGAGGCGCTAATGTGACCAATTCGGCATTCAAAATTCTTGGAAAAGCAACTTCAAGCAATTCAACTTGGCAATCATAATACATCAAGATAACACATTTTTAATCACATTAAAAATGGTGCATGGCATTAGAACTGAAAAGGCACACTCAATCAAGCCAAGTAAAACAGTGCCAACAATTTTCACAAAACTGTCCAGTTCTGTACATTGCTTGAAATGATCACTGAAACAATTTCAATAAATCATGAGAACATTATATAGGTTACTACATGTTCAGAACATGCTACCTGAATTGTTTTAGGATTTTAGGCCATCAAAAACTCAGTCAACCTAAATAACAAAACCGATTCAAAATCTGTGTTCATCAGCACAGCAATTCCCAACAGCATAGAATAAATTCGTGAATAAATATCCAATCACCTTGAAATCCAATTTCCATGCTCAAAGACATTCACCAACATCTTAGAGACATGTAGGTGAAGGAAAATCTGAAAAACCATTTTTCTAGAATTTATTCTCGATTTTATACTCATGCCTGTTCCAGAATCGTTTCACAAAACAGCATCTGTAACCTTAGGAATTAATTAGCAAAACTATATCAAATCAAATCGATAAATTCTGAAAATTCATAGACATATTCTATAACATGTTATGAACAATCCTGGGCAGAAAAATTTCGAAAAGCATATCTCTATAGCAAAACGAAATTCAGACAGTATACATGCATCAACATCAACAGCAATTAGGTTTTCGATCTTGCTTAGGTTTTAGCTTCATACGGGATACAGGGCGCTCGATACCCTGTAGGAACATCCCAGGAGGTACATCATATATGCGGCAGCGGAAAACAAAAATTTTGTTCGGGACTTTCCGAGCGCCAGGATCCGGTATCGGTATGAAGACATCAACCTAAATAGCCAAAAGAGACTATCTCTAAAGGTGATCCACGCAGAGATCAGAGAACCTAACCGGATCAAACCCCTTTGACCCGGGAATAGCTAGAACAGATTAAGAGCTGCTAGACCCTACCTCTGTCCTGGAGAGCTTGGAAACCACGTTGAAGAGGAGATGAAGAAGATGATGGAAAGCTTGAAGAATGAAAAACTCTTTTCCTTCCTTCCTTTGCAATCCACGATGATGCCCCTTTAATTTCTCCATCTTCCTTTCTCAAAGGATGAAGAACCAAGAAGAATGAGCATCGTATGCTCTCCTAATTTCACATCCACGAGCATCACACTTCTTGTTCCATTTTTTTTGTCTTTTATCATTTAATGAAAAGTGATGACAAGGCATGTAAAAGAACCTTCTTGCCTCTTCCTTTCCTCTTCCACGTATATGGCTTAATTTATATAATTAATTAATTAATTATTTAATTAATCAATTAATATATAATTGCTAAGGTCCGATCCAGCTGAGAATTCGGTCTCTACCGCCTCTAGGCCCCGATCTAAAAAGCGACTCAGGAAACCTTTCTTAGCAATATCGATGTCGCGATCTCATGGGACATATCCCAATCCATCGGGATCCATTTAATCGAATGCTCTCCATAATTGGAACTCGTCCAATTACTATTTCTGATTCTCGAAACACTCTTATCGTGTGACCCTTTAGGCTCCGGTTATGTTGGCCACTTAGATTAACAATTAATCTAAGCAAGTCATGAGCGGTATCTAGCAACACATCATGACCCCGATTGACGGAAAGTAATCGGTTTGATGTATTCATCACGAACGGATCACGAACCCTTCCATAGTCAATTACCGTGCAATTAGTCCTTTCACCATCCTATACCCCACTTGGTTATGAGTATGGTCAAAGTGTCAACTCTCACTAGACTAAGTCTAGCCCAAGTGATTTTAGTTCCTGTCCAGGATCCATTACTATATATGTCCCTGAAGACAATCTTCATGACATATCTGCTTTGGCCAAAGACTTTCAAGTAATGATCCTTACAAGAGGCCATGGGTATCTCTTCTATTATTCCAGAAGTGGTGAATCCTTTATTGGCTACTCAATTACCTTCGAATACCTCAAACTCTACCCAAGCACCACCCTATGAGTTACCTCTGGAAGGCAACAAGAAATGGAGTCAAAGCACAGGATCAGTATCCAAGATATCCTTGAGTACCTCAAGTCTAAGGATACTTGCACCATTGCTATGATGAGATTATCACTGACATTAGAATAAGATATCCATGTGATGATCTCATGACGGGTCATCAATGTACTTACTACCGCTAGTAAGCATCCACGTATCAATTCTAAAATATCTCATGTTTACGGTTTACGAGATCCTTTGCTTGATCAATCGAGGAATATGACATGTGCTAGTCTATCCGGATTAACGATGTCGATCTCATTAATCCTATGACTAGGGATAATTTAGATAATGACATAATTGCACATGATAGGAATCTCAGTAGTATGATCGCATCATAATTTCCTTCATGCTATATCAAATATCATGGACTTCATTAATTCGATTAAAGATCCATATCAATTCATAAACAATGTTCATGAATATCAAATTAATGAAATATGCCTTTCTTTATTTATTCATAAAGTCATATCGACTTTGAACAAAAGCAGCTAAAGGGATTGCCTTTAGGGCACAATTTAAACAGTTCCGTCCTTGCATAAGTCAACTCACCCCATGTACATGTTGACTTATCGGTACTGAATGCGTGTAAGTCAACTTACACTTACACTTTTGTCATAACTAAGGAGCTAATAAGGAAGGTGACTGATTGTCCATCGGTTGGTGAGACTCTGTCTACCAAAGTTGGTTGGATGTCCCAGGTTGGTATGAAAGAAGAAAATGTCAGAAGACAATTATATGGAGCAAATGACCCATGGGAGAGGAAGACCTCTAGTTTGATTCCAAAGGCTAGGGTTCTTCATGCAATCCTGTTTAATTGCATTCTACCCAGAGCAGGTTCAAGACACTTGGTGACTACTCTGGATGAACAATGCTTATTCTACTTGTTGAATCGCAACCCCATTGATTTAACCTTCTTAATCTTTCACTACATGATTAAGGGGATGAAGGATACAAATAGCTATCCTTACGATATGCTCCTAACAAGGATTTTTAAGGAATCCGCAATCCCTCTACATAAAGGGAATAGAAGGATTGTCCCAGGAAAAAGTAAGATTGATTCGATTATAATACGGCGAATGGGTCTCAGTATAGTGATTAAAAGAGAAGCAGACTCTTCGAGGAAAACAAGAACTGAGGGGGAGCGTGTTTCGAAGAAGACTCCCGCTTCAAGTTCTCGAACTCAACACAGTACGAGATCGCCTGTGGATGAAATAAGAAGAATATTAGGAAGACCGCTGATAAAACAGGTGAGTCTTAATATCAAAGAAAGTCAACCTCGGAGGACAGCAAAAAATACGCCAAAAAGACAAGGAGAAAGTCTTTTAAGTGAAGTAACAAAGAAGGCGAAGAGATCACCGAGTCAAGAATAAAAGATTGCCAGAGAACAGAGTCAAGAACAATCGTCTCAATCTCGTGCACATAAAGCAACAAGATCGTTAGTCTCTATTATGGAAGAGGATATAGCTAGAAAAGTCAAAGAGAATCAGAAGAAGAGAAAATCAGAATCTGAGAGAGAAAAATCTCAAGGGCAGAAATTTTCAAGACTGACTAAAGCAGAAGAAAATACTAAGAAGGTTAGTCGGAAGAAAACTATCACAACTGCTGAGGAAGTTAGTCGAAAGAAAGAAATCTTTGAAGCTGCTCAAAAAGAAAAAGAAACTGAGCAGAGCACAATTCAGGAAACCCCCATTGCTCAATAGGAGGAACCAATGAAGCAAAGATTGGTTCAGGAGGATCTTATTGAAGCACAACCAGAGGCAACAGCAGAATCAGACTCGGATGATGATGAACCTTGTCTGATGGTATACAACTGTCATCAGTTTTTAAGAAAACATAAACTAAAGGTCAGAATGGTTGAAGTTGTTACTAGAAGGAAAACTGTTATTGCAATCTGTAGTTAACCAGCGAAGAAGATAGTGGCTGTGGTACGACCTATATCAATAAATAGTAACACATGGGACTTACTGAAAGAAGATGAAAAGTTTTTCTACGATGCTTTGAGGGATGCTGCTACTAAGCCATAGGGATGCTGCTACCGAGCCATACCTTACAAAAATTCCATGTAAGTCGTGTACTATTTTTCCAATTACAGAGAAGACCGAAATAAAGGTTGCACCAGATATCCAGCCAAGATATCCATTGGATTTGACTAAGGGAAAGTCGAAGCTATTTCCTGAAGAAGTTTTTGATTATCTGTCCGCAGATCAAATAGTTGAAGAAGTGCGTAAAATTGATGAAGCATGCGCTTCTACACAGAATAAAGATCAAGCGAGCTGTAGTTATACTAACAAACGAGAAGACTGTCCAGTGGGATGAAGAGTAATAACAGGGACATTTATTGAGTTCCTTGTTCAGACAATTCTGCGTATTAGACCTCTGTCTAATACAATGTCTATTCAAGCATAAGCATTACCCCTGCAAGGAAGACAGTTGCTGATGCTGCCTGCTCCATTTGACTTATATATTCCTGAAGCTGAAACGTTTATTCGTCCACCAACAATTCAGATCAATGATGAATACATTCTGACCTCTGATTCTTATACTACATCAATACCATGCACTCCTCCCTCAGCAAATATTGATCAAGCCTCCTCATCGATTGACTCACCAAATGAACTCAGAAGATTACGCGGAGAATTCAATGAGATCAAGGAGACGATGAATGGTCTGAAGAAGCCAATGACAGAACTGCTAAAGAGCCATCATCGTTAATCATTTTTTATTATAACAAATAGGGGGAGAAGAGCAGAAAAGAAGAGAATGAATGAAGAGCAAAAGAGAAGAGTGGAAGAGAAGAGGATGATCATAAAAGAAGGTGTGACTGAAGTAGAAAAAGAAAGGAAGAAGTCAAAGAAGAAGTTGAAGATAAGTTTTTTTTTTGTTTTTAAAAACATTATATTTTATTTTCTTTTGTATATAATTTATTATCACCAAAAAGAGGGAGATTGTTAAGTCCAAATGACTTTACTTAGATATGATTTTGATGTATAACAAAAAGAGAATCAATAGAACGAAAAATAAAACAGAAGAAGTCAGATAGACAAAGTCAGACAGAAGAAGTCAGACAGACGAAGTCACAGACATATAGACGAAGTCACGCAGAAGGAAAGCAAAGCAGACACAGACGTAGATGTCGAATAGTAAAGCGAGCCTTGAGCCTTGACGCAGATGCGAAATAACAAAGCGAGCCTTGAGCCGCGAGATCACGAAATAGAAAGGAGGCGAAACACAGACGATAAAATACCGACGAAGAAAAGAAGATGCAGAATTCAAAAAGAAGACGAAGGAGTCAGTTCGAGTTAGTTACAGAACTCAAACTGAATAACCATTTCTTTAAAGATTCAAGAAACAAGAATCAAGAAGCAGTTGGAGGCGAAGGCTATAAATACAAGTTGAAGTCGAAGATTGCAAAGTTAGATGAAATAAGAAAAGTCAGACAAAGTGAGCAAAACAAGTGTTCAAACACTTTTCTGAGAAAAAGTAGTACAGATAGCCTGCAGAGGCTAGGTGTGAAAGAATGCTGGTTGTAAAGACCTGAAGAGGCTCGTAAAGAATACCTGTAAAATTGAAGAGATAGTGAAATCTCATAAGCAACTCTAAGGAATGGACATAGCCCACGGTTTGGGGTGAACCAGAATAAATCTCTGTGTCAATCACTCTCACTCTATATCTCTATATTTTAGATTCAAAGTTTTATCAATACTTAATTCGTAAACAAAGTTTTCAAAAGTTTTGATTAATCAGAATCTATTAAAATTTCTGTAAAGAATTTTATTTCTACTAAACAGTTTTGAAAGATTTTTCAAAAAGGGGAATACACAATTCAACCCCCCCTTCTCGTGCATTCTATATCATTTTCTAAGTATTGTATTAACGTGTGATTCACTTCAATCAATGTTATTGGTAGAAAGTTTTGCAGTAAATCATATTTCCAATACTATAACAAAGTTTGGAGTGATCATATGAATTTTATTTATAGAGGGGATAGCCAGTAAGAGTACTTCCTAGATGGGTTGTAGGATGCAAGGCAATTCCTGTATAGACTAGAAGCCTTTTATTCTAACAAGAGTACATATTTGGAAGATTTAACAAACGCTATTGGCATTAATACTTTAAATTTTCAGTAGGATGTAAGGTAATTTTTTCAAGATACAAGGTCTAGCATCTAAAATTTCGATAGCCATCAAAACTCAGGTTCATCCCTAGAAGACTTACTTAACAATATTGCTTCTAATACTTTACAATTTCATCAGGATGTAAAACGATTCTACCAAGATGCAATGTATCAATTCTTGACCTCGATAAGTCAGAAGGGTTAGATGGCAGGAATTATTAATCACCTGAATCATAAAACAAAGAGAAACAACTATCTTAACCTAAGTTGTACCCAAGGAACATTAGCATAGAAACCTTACGACTAGCCCTAAGTTGTGAAGAAGAAGTTGATAAGAAACTCAAAGGAGAAAGGGGTATATGATTTATCTCAAAGGTGAGTACTATGTCCCTAATTTTTATTAAGACTAGCCCCTGACCTTTACCTAGCAAGTTAGAGAAATTAAACGTGGAAGAAAAAGGTGAAGAGATATTTGATATATCCTAAGAGTCCAGAGACTCAGCAGAGATCAAGAGTTTGAAGATAGGGAAGGCAATGAATTTGAATGATCATCAATTTAAGCCCTATTTTGAAAAACCTTGAGTTGAGAAACCATAAGTTGTGACATATGAAGATCATAACTTTGTCATATGATTAGGAAAACAAGGATTTAAGCTAGCGACAATAAATAAAGGAACTTTTTGAGATGTAAGCCAAAGGAGGTTTATTTCTTTGCTTTTACATTTTTTGCGTTTGTTAGGATTATAATGTGTTTTTAAGTTGTTTGTTTCTTGTATGTATGTGTGTTTTAAGCTTGTTTGTTTCTTATGTGTTTTTAAGTTTTCCAACAAAAGAAAGAGAATCGATACAAATAAATAAACATTTTCTCTTTTTCTATTGCTTATAGGACTATATGGTCATAATTAAAGAGTCAATTGACTAGAAAAATTCATACTAACTTGAACATGCATTTTTACTCTTATGATTGTTCAATATATGTTATCTTTAGAAGAGTAATAACTACTGGTAAACACAAGCCAGTGAGATTTTGAGCCTTTATAGATAGACACATCTATATCAATCTCATTGTCTTTTGGTTTATGTGTGACCTTCATGACATGTACATCCTAACTTTGTTTTAATTTTCTATTCAAAACCACATTTTTATCACATGCATTAACATGCAAATTATATAGGTGTTCTTTCTTTTTATGAACTACATTAGCCAAATAGTCCACCCTTTGATATGGATTTTCCTTTCGTTAAGCCTTCTTGAGTTTTTTTCCCTTTTCTTTTTGTGTTAACCATATTAAATGCTTTTAATCTAACTAAATTTCCTACCTAAGCCTTAAACCTAGCGGAGCATTTAATGATTATTGATGATCGTGGATGCATAAAAGTTTAAGTGTGGGGGTGTGCATATATGTGAGTTAGTTATAATTTTTGAAATATCACTTTATTTTTTATAAATGAATTTTAATATTAATATAACTTCTTTCAGTTTTTTTTTAAAAGAGAAAAAAGAAAAAGGAAAAACAAAAAATGTTCAAATAAAAGTTTCAAGGAGGAAATGCATTCGTTTTGCAAAGTTAGTAATGATTAGTTTTTCCTCCTACAGTTGTATGGAATGAGTAACTTGAGTATGATGCATATGAGGTAGATGGTGCTTTGAAGGATCACTCCTTATAGTGTCAATGTATTATTATCATCGATTTTTGTGAGTGATCCCTTCTATTTGGTTATGTTTCATGTAGTTTATGGTGTAAAGACTGGAATATGAGCTATGAAGTAAATAATTCTTGCATTCATTATAGATGATGGTACCTAGTTTTGAGTGAATATTGGTTTTTGTGCTTGATTTTATATTATGTGTTTTTTCTTGCATTGCTAACTTTGATGGTTTTCATGCCACATTAACCCAATACATCTCACCTTAACTTTTACCCACATTACATCCTTGAAAAGTCCTATTGATTCATGATTATTCATATGAATCTTAGTGTTGGAGATATGAAATGATATGTAAAGTCGTGGAATGTCATTATCATAAATAGTGTATGAGTGTACCCATGAATCTATCATATTTAAAAATATTTTGTCCAAGACTACCACTAGATTGTTCAGTTTCTAAAATTGATGTTTGTCAATTTATTATAAGTAGAGCATTGAATGTTGATTTCTTTATATGATTTTGAAAAATATTTCTCTTTACTTATCGCTATCTATTTTTAGGAAATATGAAAATTATGAAAATGTTTATTTTGTGAGGTTGATTTTGTTGTTTTGTTTGATGACTGTCAAAAACCAATTGTTCAGGAATTTGATGTGTGCTTAATTTTTTATGCATTCACTTCTTAGCATTTAGTGATTATTGTTGTGAAAGGCTTAAGATACTCATTTTCAGTCATATTTGGTATTAGGTACAATTTTGAAACACAATAACTAAAATGGGGTAAAAGTGCATTCCTTGAGCCAATATTTTGATGTTCAAACTTAATTACCCCTATGTAGTAAGAAGGAGATTAATTAAGGTGAGGATCGGACAAGAAATTACTAGAAGAACAACAATTCAATAAAATTTGGGAGACATATGGCTATGTATCCAATTGTATATCTTCATGAGTTTCAAAATTTAATTGACTTGTACGGTTTGATACACAGCCATGTATTAAACCATGTATATTGACAAAAAATTAAATTTTCATATAAATAGAACATTTGGACAACAAAAATAGCTATGTATTAGTTTAGAAGAAAATGAAGGGCAGAGCACAAACCCTTTGGAGACCAATGAAGGGCTAGCTTCCCCATTGTGATTTTGAGGTGAAAACGAAAATGAAGACACATTTTGGGCATCTCTCCATTTTGCATTGTGATCGTTCTCTCTTAGGGATTGGTTTTATCCTATCTGTATTGTAACATCCCATCTCTGATGGGAAGGGTCTTCTCATAAATTGGGACGGGTTAGGAGTATTGAATTATATCTCGGCTAGAACATACAACTTATCGCCTTTATGATTGATGGTTTGTTGCACTTGCACATGGTAAACATGCATTCATAACATTTTCCGGCTTAGATTTCAAATTGAGATCTTTTGTGAAATTTATGGGATAATTGTATTTGAAAAATTATATGGAGTACGCCATTGAGTGTTTTACATTTTTAGGGATTTATGAGAATTTTTTTGGAATTGTCCGGAGAAAATTCCTGGACCGGCAAAATCGCCGGTAAATGACCTAAATGTGTTTTTGTTGTGGAAAATGTGGTTTTCGTGTTTGACCAATTATTGGGAGTGGACTGTCATATGTTTTACAATTTTAGGCAATTTAGGTAATTTTCAAAAAAATGATTCGGGGAAATTTTCAAAAATTTCCAGACCGGGAAAAATCGCCATATGACGAACCGGTTGATTTTTTTTACTGTTATTTGGTATTAAACCATTGCATATTTTGGTGGGACCCAAATGTGGACCCTTAAAATTTTTAAGCACCGAAAATTGGGTTGATAAGTGTTGATAAGTTGGATTTTATTAAAGTAATGTAGTTGCTTCTTTGACTTTTCTTTTAAAACTTGGACTAATCCTAAATTGCCACCTATCCACACCAATTAAGGCCTTCTTATCCTCTCTCTCGGTTGTTACCTACATAAAGAAGGAGAAATCAATTTGTTTGCTTTACTTGCTCTCCATCCACCGAAACTCATTCCATTTTACTCTCACCATCGATTTTCTTCTTCCTCCCTCAAACCTACCTCCAAACCTTAAGAGCTCCTTCATGAAGTCAAGTTATTTTCTTGCTATGGAGACTTGCCCTTGCTTGGTACTAGAAGAAGTTGTTAGAGAGGGTAGGAAGCAAAGATTTGAAAGGAAGTGAAGATTGGAAGCTTAAGTTAGGTAAGGTTTTAAGTTAGTTTTAATTAAGATTTAATTATGTAGTATTGAATTTTGATTGAACTTGCATATAACTTAAGAAGTTTAATGCTGCCAAGTTGAGATAGTATTTGCTAGTGAATGTATGCATGACCTAGGGACTGATTTCTTGTCCATTTGGTATGCTTAGTAAAGTAGAATTGGACTTGGCATGATAGGAAGTGAATGGAGAAGTAAAGCTGGAAAATTTGTTTTTGACCTACCATACTGTTTTGAGCATAACTAATTGTGTGGTTATGCAAATGAGGTGAGGTGTTTTCCCAATGAAACTTTGGGATGTTGGCTTCAACTTTGTGTGAAATAGGTGATGTTAAATTGTAATGTTAGAAGGGTGAATCGTTGCATGGAAAGTTTCTGTTTGTAGGGTCTGTGAACAGTATCCGCATATATGACCTGATTATTTTGCTGATTTTTCTAAATTAATTGAGATGGAATTTGGGAAAATGGTCTTCATGGAAGTTGTAGCATATTCAGTTAGCATTCCATTTCCACTAATCTTGCTAATTTTCGAGTTGTATATTTGGAGATATGAACTGATTTCTATTGATTGGTTTTATGCTTTTTGGAGAAACCTAGTCAAAGTGTTGGTTTTGTGAGCAGTCTGCTTGGGAGCAATTTTAGCAATTTTTGTGGACTGAATTGGTGTGAGTGATCTTCTGAAAAGTTATAGAGGAAGAAATTATCTTGAAAATTATTTATGGTGTGTAATTTTTAGAGGTCAGAGTTGGGAGTTACGATTTTACAAAAACTGAACCTAACTAGATTGTGAATGACTGATCATGACAGTAGCTTCCATAACAGTTTTGAAATTGTTAGAAATCGAATTCGAGTTTGAGTTCTTCATGAAAATTGAAGTTTGAGATCTTAGCTTTTCAGGGATATAAGGTAGTGAATTTTGTGACTTTTGTGCTAAGAGATATGCTGTTTGGAAAATGACTGTCCAGATTGGTTGATTTCAGAGGGTTGATGCTTTGGTGAATTGTTTGACATTGTTAGCAAGTGAATCTGATTTTGGTTGTTCATGAAAGTTGTAAATAACATTGTGAACTTCCTGAGCATATTTATTGTGTTATTGTTGACTTAGGACATGAGTAGTTACTGAATTTGCAATGTACTGCCCTATTTTGATAGGTTTTGAGTGGGTAGTAGGTTTGATTGGATTTTTGATACCCTTAGGGGTGAAATTGATTTTGATGGTATTCATGAGAATGGTAGAACTTTTCATAATCTTTCCAACAAGCTATGATTTGTATTTTTCTGAATTGTGTGCTAAAAGCTATGGATGTTGGAAGTTGGATTAGAAATCAAAAAAAAAAAAAGAGGAATGGGAATGTGGAATCACGCCCGGTTGCTAGGGCGGCGCCTCGCCCTAGCAACGAGGCTCGGAGGGACGGCATCGCTAGGGCGACGCCTCGCCCTAGCGACGAGGCCGGATCAGTCGGCCTCGCGAGGGCGACGTCTCGCACCCGCGAGGCTGATTTTTTTTTTTATTATTTGCTATTTGGTATTTTGTGATTTCTTGTTTCTTTTGTCAATTTCTTTTCCGTCCGACGTCCGATTGACCTGATTCTTGAGGCATCGGATTCGTAGAATATTTAATTTCATTTTGTGAGAAATAAGGAATTTTTGGACAGGAAATTGACGTGGCCCCGGATAACGGAGCCTTTAATCCTTTATTTTGTTTAATTGGGGACTATAGAGGTTCGAATTATGCACCGTCGGCGCCAATAAGTTTCTACTTTTAGGCGGATTTTATTATGGGAAAATTTTGGATTAGGGCTGGGAATGCCATGAACATGCATTATACGTTTACTTATTCCATGTGCATTGTTTGATATTTCTAATTATCGATTGGTAATGTGTACTCATTTCTATTGTTATAGAGGCTCGGTTGGAGCGTCGTTCTCTGGGCGTTGCGAGACTTCCGACAATAGCTTTCGGAGTAATAGGTGAGTAACCTAGTTGGTTCCTCAACCTTTATGTGTTTAAGATTTTGCAATTATGCCATGTGGAGATAATAAGGGATTTATGTGTGTTTACTTTTGATTGATTTCGGACCATAGGTGTCTAAAATATTTGGGAACTTGTTATTGAAGTGCTATTTGTGTGTAACTATTTGTGAATAAGTACATTGGAGATCTCGGACCAAAGGTCCGAGGGAATGGGAAATTAATATTGAAGTGTTAATTATGCATTTTGATACATTGGATGTGACTTTTAATATGATATGGTTGGATGCGATAAATTGTAAATGTATATGGTGAAACACCGGACCGAAGATCCGAAGAAATGGAAAATTGGTCACTAAACTATAACTGACTGTAAATGGGAATTGGAGCATATGCATCCATGCATGATGGCATGATCGAGATAAAAGCGATTGTGGCCGAGCAACACCGTGTCGGGGCATATCACACCAGCGTGTCGAGAGCTTTCACTCAGCCGCACAGACCTCGAGTCCAGCGTATTGAGCCTCGGGCTCGATGTATCGAGCTTCAAGCCCAATGTTTTCGAGCCACGGCTCAGCGCAATGTGCTCATCCTTTGGGACGATTTGAGCGACGGTCACAACAACGTAATGAAAATGAAAAGGGTCTCATGTGCATTGCATATATAGCAATGAAAAGGGTCTCATGTGCATTGCATACGCCTTACATTTGTGAATTGGGATTGTATGTGATAATTGGTAAATTGTGTGTTTATGCATGAATTGAGTGAACTATCGATGATGGTTTCTCATTGAGTTCGCAAACTCACCCAAAATTGCAAATATTTTTCAAGGATCGGAGAGTACCCCGTTGAGCACGGGAGTATGATTACCAATTGCAAGTCAGAGTTAAGGTCGGGATCAGTTCACGTCTGCATTTGTGTCTTTTGAATTATATGTAAATTTGTATTTCTGCAAGATTAAATCTTGGTATTCTTTGAGTGCCGATGATTAATGTTGTATTGTAATTTGATTACGAAATAATGTTACGATTGAAAATGATTTCGTATTAGAAACGAGCCCAATTATTCTTGATATTTACGCACTCAATGGGTTTTAAAAAATATATATATTACTAAGTTTTAAGCGTATTGTGACTCTAGCATACCACCCTCGCGGGTCGCGAGCTCGGATATCACCGTCGGTGTCGGGTTCGGGTCTCGTGGGAGTGGGATGCTACATGTATTGAATTGGGTGTTGTGTAAGAATGATCTTAATGTTCTATTAGATTTGTCTTTACGTAAATCCATTACTAGAATCTTAAATAAAATACATAATAATTGTGTTTAGATTCATCTGTGGAAACTAATGGATTTGAATAATTAAGGATAACATAATCTAAGTTAAACGATCCAAGTTGGTGTGGTTTTTCCCTAGATTAGTTTGTTTTCCTAGTTAGTAATGTGACTGTCCTATTAAATCTAGAGAGCTTATTCTAGGTTGTTCGATAGCTAGGTTTAGTTAATGAGCTTGTTTTAGTTGAACCTGACCTAAAGGAAAATTGGGGTTAATAAGCTTGTTATTAACCTACGATTAATAGTTTCTAATGAAAGCTATGACAATAATAAGGCAATGGAGTATGCTTATTTGTGCAAAGACCGAGATTGAACGAAGCACCAGATTTCAAAAGCCATTCATCAATTTTATCATTTTTCCCTTCTTGCTTTAATTTTGTATCATTTAGTATAATTTCACTTTTTTTATTTGAAATCAAACCAAACCCCAGCCTCATAACTTAAACACCAATTCTTTTCATTTTGAAAGTTTTACACACACTCTCTGTGTGATTAGCTTAGAATTATCACTAGTTATAATTTTAACTTTATTTATTTTATGTAGTGTTATGACGCGCTACCATAACCACAAGCTAAACTTAGACTCATTAAGTGCTTATTTGATTCAAAAACTAAAAGGGTTATTGAAAAAAAATCAGAAGCAGGACGCTTTCCATTCCTATGCAATAGTTTCGTTTCGTACAAGCAGGATCTAAAGTATCTGCCTTATTGGGTAGAATGCCTTCCACTGTGGGTTATCAACCGACCCTTAGTATTGAAATGGGTTCTTTATTATTGCAAACGTTTGATGTGGAAATTAGGGAAAAGAAAGGTAGTGAGAATTTAGTAGCCAATTACCTTTCTAGCTAACACCCTAATGATGATAATGCACACATTACATCTTAGATTGCTTTTGAACTATTTCCTAATGACACAAGTCCTACAATATGCTGATATTGCTAACTATCTTACTTAGGGTATCTTTAGAAATGACACGAAATTTTAGGAAAAGAAAAGATTTCTACATTTTTGTAAGTATTATTTTAGATGAGCCTTATTTGTTCAGGATTTGTAAGGTTGAAATCATTCGTAGATGTATTCCAGAGGAGGAGAAATTGTAAGTGCTATAAATTTTCCACAACATGTATTATGAAAGACATTTTAGAGGAAATAAAACCACCAAGAAGGTTTTTCAAAGTGGTTTGTATTGGCCTTCCCTTCTTAAAGATTCTTACGATTATTGTGTGAGATGTGATAGATGCCAAAAGGTGGGCAATATAAACAAAATAAATGAAATTCCTCTTACTAACTTTATTATGGTAGATACTTTTTTATGTCTAGGGTATTGATTTAATAGTGCCTTTCCCAAAATCTTTTAACTTTGAATATATACTGCTTGCTGTTGATTATGTGTACAAATGGGTGGAAGCCATCCCAACTAGGACAAATAATGTTAACATTATTTTGAAGTTATTGAAGGAATATATTCTTAGTAGATACAGGACACCTAAGGCTATTATAAGTGATGGAGGAAGCCAGTTTTAGAACAAATGGTTCAAAGAATTGATGAAAAAGTTAGGAATCTAACACAAGGTGGTAACCCCATATCATCCTCAGACCTTTGGACAAGTTGAAATCTCCTACAAACAAATCAAAGGAATCCTGGAAAAGATGGTCAGCATGTTAAGGAAAGATTGGGCAATCTATTTTCCTAAGGCACTTTGGGCCTACCAAACAACTTTCAAAATTCCTATTAGGATGAGCTCATAACATTTAGTTTTCGAGAAGGCATGCCACTTACCAGTGGAGTTAGAGAATAAAGCTTAATGGGTAATCAAAACTACAACTATAGGTCTAAATGAAGCAAAGGATTAAAGAATGTTGCAAATTTTAGAGCTTGATGAGCTCAGAAATGAAGCTTATGAAAGTTCAAATATTTACAAAGATAAAAATAAGGCTATACACAATAGAATGGTTTATGGATAAACCTTCAAACTTGGAATGAAAGTCTTGTTGCTCAATTAAAGGATAAGGTTATTTCTTGGGACATTGAAGTCTCAATGGATTGCATAGTTTGAAATCATCCAAGTCTTTCCATGCAAGGTGGTGGAGCTCTTAAAATTGAAGAAAAATGAAACATTCAAGGTTATTGCCCAAAGAGTGAAACCTTACGTGGAGGAATTTTGAGAAGTCAAAGTCATTAAAAGTGTCCTCATTTCTAATGCTTGATCTGACCAAGTCAAGATAATATGACATTAAAGAAGTACTTAGTGAGAGGCAACCTGTTGGTTTGCAATTCCTTTGAATAATTGTTTGGGCAGCTTTAATTTTAATTTCATTTTTTTAGTTTAATAAATTTTTGAGTAGATTTTATTTAGAACAAGTGCTTTAGTTTATTAATTGTTTTTGATGAGATGCAAACATGGAAAAGGGAGTTTTATTGTATTTGGCAAAGGCAAACACAGGGAATTATCTTTGTTATGCCTTAACATGGATTGGCTGTGCCCCTGCCCACCTTAGTCATGCTTCATCAATTCCTTTAACCAAACACAAGATCAAAGCACTCAAACTCAGTCGTGCCTTACTTTATTAATGTCATGTACCTCACAAAAACCATACGTCAACTTTGCCCTACCTTTATGTGTTTATGCCAAGATAGTTGGAATCAAGGCTTTGTATCAAACTATGCAATGATAGAAATCAAGTTCTGCTTAACTCTTGTTATTTCCTTTTCTATCTATATATGGTCACATTGTTTAGGTTTTAATTTCAACTTTTTTTGTTTACTATTTTGTTTAATGTTTACAATGTTGGATCTCATACGGTCCGAGTATTCACAATACACTGCGGAAAAAGACCATACAACAACATGAGAATAATCGAAAACACGAAGGATTAACGAAAATACCTTATTTTCGTGGGTGGATTGCTTCTTTTCAGATTCCAAGACACTGCAAATCGCTAATGCCCTCTACCGGTATCCACACGAGCATGCACAATCCGAACTGCGGTATGTAGTGTGCTATGCGTCTGAAACACTTTACGAGCCGCATGCGATCTTTCTCTTGGTTGGCGGTTAGGGTTTCGTGAGAATGGTGTCTCCTTAACCTAATGAGACCTAAGCTTCTCTATTTATAGAGAAACCCTAATCCCATTTAGGCCCCATTAAGTTTCGGCCCATTATATCATATATAATAAAAGCTCGACAACTTAATTAAATCTAGCCCAATAAATATATCTAAATATATTTATTCAATACATAATAAATTAGTCCCAAGAGAATAAACCCATATCACATTACTCTTTGTGTGCGACCCTGTAGGCTCATTTGATGTTGGCAATGGGGTTGATCACACTTCAAGGCCCATAAATCATAAGCGGCCTCTAGCAAGACATTATGACTACCCAAATCAAATGAGGATCGATAATCCAATTTAACCTGTAACTATGGTTATAGGCTCAGTCTTTTTGTAACACGATATCAAGATTAATCACAAGGCATGGTACATGTCAACCTTGGATTAATCATAATTTCTTGATCCCCAAGTTGACTGATTATAACAAATGACATCTGATGACTCTTCATCAATTCATTTGAGCATGGCTATGCATTTCTTCAGTCACACTTGTCAAGAGGCCCAAATGATATCTCTCTCATTTAAGAGAGGTACAAATCTCATCTACGTCATTCACATCCCTCCGCATGATTCATTTAGTGTCCAACATAAGACTATTTGTTATTAGGTTAAAAATAACTTAGTCTAATATCAAAACACTAAATTCCTCATGTAAGGAACCATGATGACTTCAGTCAAAGGACTAAAGTCAAACCATATAAAGAATGACTAATGACATGAAACCATGTAGTATTCTTTATGTGGGTCGGTCCAATATATGTTCTCTAACATATATCTATGTTTACGATTTGATATCTCATATCCATGATCGGAAAGCGTGATCATCAATCGAACACATACTAGTGTTAATTCATTATTGTTCCACCAATAATGATCGACCAGGGACAGTCTTGAATAGTATTATAACGCTTATGGTTTTACTATCAAGTCACATACTTGATGACATAAGTCTAATACCATTCATGGAATGTAAATCACATTACATGAAATACATGCATATATGAAACGGAAGACCTCATAATATATTATTAACAAGTCATAATGTTAATACATGAATAACAAATATCCATTGGCCTAGGGCACACCACTAACAATCTCCCACTTGCACTAGGCTTAATCGGTCAGATATCTAATACCCATAGACCTCGTATGACTCTCATGTTTAGGCTGTGGAAGAGGCTTAGTAAGTGGATCGGCAATGTTGTCATCTGTGCCTACTTTGCATATCTTCCGTCTCCTCTCTAATGATCTCTAATCGGATGGAAGCGATACGAGTATGTGTTTGGATCTATGATGCGAGTTTGGTTTCTTAGCACGTGCTATAGCCCCATTATTATCACAATAAAGGTCTATAGGACTTGTAATGCTAGGAACAACTCTAAGCTCGATGTGAACTTCACGATCCATCTGACTTCCTTAGCTGCATCCGAAGCGACAATGTACTCAACTTCATTGTAGAATTAGCAATAGTGTCTTGCTTTGAACTTTTCAAGCTCTTTGCACCTCCATTCAAGCAGAACACAAAACGATTGCGATCTAAAATCATCTATGTCGGGATGAAAACCGACATCGGTGTAACCATTTACAATGAGCTCTCCTTCAAGTCCTCCATAGACTAGGAACATATCCTTAGTTCTTCTCAAGTACTTAAGGATATTCTTAACTGCTATCCAATGACTCTCACCATAATTAGATTGGTATCTACTTGTTATGCTCAAATAATATGAGACATCTGGTCGAGTACATAACTGGCATACATGATAGATCCAATTGCGGATGCATATGGAATCTTACTCATGCGCTCAAGCACTTTACCTGAAGTAGGACAATCCTTCTTGGAAAGCTTGATTCCATGTGACATAGGCAAGAATCCACTCTTGGAATCTCGCATATTGAACCTTTTCAGTATCTTATTTATGTATGTACTCTGACTTAGGCCTATAAGCTTTCTTGATCTATTTCTATAGATCTTAATGCCTAAAACATAGGCAGCCTCACCTAAGTCTTTCATTGAGAAACGTTTCCTTAACCAAATCTTGACACTTTGTAAGGTTGGAATATCGTTTCCAATGAGCAATATGTCATCAACATATAAAGCTAAAAAGACAACAACACTCCCACTAACCTTTTTGTAAACACAAGGTTCATCTTCATTCTTGATGAATCCAAACTCTTTGACAACTTCATCAAAACGAAGATTCCAGCTTCTTGATGCTTGCTTCAATCCATAAATGGATCATTGAAGCTTGCACACCTTTCCCGAATTCTTAGGATGGACAAAACCCTCAGGTTGTATCATATATACATCCTCAAGTAAGTTTCCATTAAGGAAACCAGTTTTGACATCCATTTGCCATATCTCATAATCATAGTATGTAGCTATGGCAATAAGAATTCTAATGGATTTGAACATGACCACTGGAGAAAATGTCTCATCATAATCAATTCCATGAACTTGTCGATAACCTTTAGCAACAAGTCTTGCTTTATAAGTGTGCACATTTCCATCCATGTCGAGTTTCTTTTTGAAAACCCATTTGCATCCAATTGTCTTCAAGCCATCAGACGGATTAATCAAAGTCCAAACTTGATTGTCATACATGGATTGCATCTCTGCTTTCATGGCCTCTAACCATTTAGCAGATTCTGGACTTTCCATAGCTTCTTGATCGGTTGTGGGCTCATTATGATCAATGAGCATCACATTGTCATCATCGATGTGAGAAATCCATATCTCTCGGGCTCATGGCGAATCTATCGGATCTACGTAGGCCTTGTGTTCTTGAATCTTGCTCATCAACGACTTGTGAGCTCGCTTCAATCTCCTTTTCAAGCTCAATGTCATTTTGTGAAATTTGAATTTCTTCAAGTTGTACTTTACTCCCCTTGTTTCCTTTGAAAACAAATTCCTTCTCTGAAAAAACCATTTGAGCAACAAACACTTTGTTCTCTCTTTGGGATGTAAAACTAATATCCTTTAGTTTCCTTAGGATATCCCACAAAATAACATTTTCAGATTTGGGTGCCAACTTGTCGGCAATTGGGCCTTCACATAAGCCTCACAACCCCAAATCTTTAGAAAAGATAAATTGGGGCGCTTCCGGTCCATATCTCATAAGGTGTCTTTTCTACAGCCTTTGAAGGAATACGGTTCAATATGAATGCTGCGGTTTCTAAATCATAGCCCCAAAAGTATTTTGGAAGATTAGTTTGACTCATCATTGATCGAACCATATCTAATAGAGTTCGATTTCTCCTTTCAGAAACACCATTCCATTGAGGAGTTCCTGGAGGAGTCAATTGTGAAACGATTCCACAATCCTTAAGATAATCATCAAACTCTTGGTTTAAATATTCACCTCCTCGACCAAATCGAAGGATTTTAATATTCTTGCCAAGCTGATTTTGTACTTCACTCTTATACTCTTTGAACTTTTCAAAAGATTCATATTTCTACTTCATTAAATAGACATACCCATATCTACTGAAGTCATCTGAAAAAGTAATGAAATACAAATAACCTCTCTTTCAGCTCTTCCAAATGGAGTTTGCAGTTCCTTTTCCAATGACTAGGTTTATTGCAGTGAAAGCAAACTCCCTCCTTGGGTGCCTTAGTCTTAGCTTTGGGCTTGGGCTTCGACTTGGACTTGGGTACTTTACCTTTTTCCTTTGCTGTGCCCTTCTTCTTGAAAGCTTTTCCCTTTTTGAACCACAAGAACTTCATTGGTGGTCTTAACCTTTCCCTTTAAGCTCTCTTCAGCAGTTTTCAATATCCTATGCAATTCGTCAATAGACTTCTCCATATTATGCATGTTGTAGTTAAGAATGAATTGATCATATTCATCAGTCAAAGATGCTAGAATAAGATCAGTTGCCAATTCTTGACTAACAGGTGCACCTAATTTCTCAAGATGATGAATGTAACTCTTCATCTTGAGAACATCAGCACTCACGGGTGTGCCAGGAGTCATCTTGCATGAATTCAATGCCTTAGTGGTTCTAAACCTCTCTTGGCGTGCTTGCTCTTGAAACATAGTTTTCAATTGAGTAAGCATGTCATAGGCCTCCATTTCCTCTAAATCCTTCTGAAGGTCAGAGATTATGGTGCCTAACATAAGGCATGACACATCCGTAGATTCATTGATATGCTTCGTGTAAGCATCCTTTTGAGCCTTAGGTGCAATTGCTGGTGGTTCCTCAGGGATGGGCTCTTCTAAGACATAAAGCTTTCTTTCTTGCTTGAGAACAATTCTCAAGTTCCTATACCAATTTAGGAAATTTGTTCCATTAAGTTTTTCTTTCTCTAAGATAGATCGCATAGAAAGGTTTGTGGATGGAGTAGCCATAATCTACAAGAATTATACAATAAGGGTCAACATTCATATATTATGAGGTATTAGCTCCCACTCAAATAAATAACCCTCAATTGTGAATGGGAGAAGCAAGATCCATATTTCACTAAGTCTAAGAAAGCTTTGGCTTAACACTCAAGACATAGTTATTTAGGTAGAAAACTCTTTTCAATTACATCACATGTAACTCTTGATGGGCTTATGTTAAAATACATCTTATGTCTGCATGTATGTATAAACCCAATCTTATGCCCTAAGCCCAAAACCGTTTTGATAGCTTAGTCAAGTTTAACCATACATTACTTATGAATAGCACCATTATTCAAATGTCTTCCCTAGATGATCCCTACATGCCTTGCTTTGGCAAAAACCCATATAAGGATAATCTAGAGATAAACATTGGTAAAGATTTATGGAAGGCATATAAACTTGAAATTATGAAGAGGGTCGTTCTTAGTACATTATGAAGGCTACTAATCCTATTAGTAAGGGTGTTTGTACTATGTTATTTCTAATCCTATACTACAACATACTTGAATATATATATATTAGAAGTATAGAATAGTAACTTACACATGAATATAAATATTCAAAAAATATAAATAAACACATGTAACAACACCCAGAATATATAACACATAACGAACAATCAAGCGTAGGGGAAGCAGCCCCTTGTTGGGCTTGCCAGTCGACTGGAAGAGATGATAGTTGACTAGTCGACTTGTGCTAGTCGACTGGAACCAATACCAGTCGACTGGAACAAACATTTTTGTTGAAACACTCATCTCTGCTCTCCGATCAGTTGACTGGAACACTTCTAGTCGACTGGAAGAGCTTGTAGTCGACTGGTCGACTTGTGTCAGTCTACTGGAATCAATCTCAGTCGACTAGAACACTTCTAGTCGACTGGAAGAGCTTGTAGTCGACTGGTCGACTTGTGCCAGTCGACTAGAACCAAACTCAGTCGACTGGAACACTTCTAGTCGACTGGAAGAGCTTGTAGTCAACTGGTCGACTTGTGCGGTCATTGGAACCAATCTCGGTCATTGGAGCGAGCGTTCTGTTGAAGCGCTCATCTTCGCTCTCCAATCGGTCGAATGGAGCGCTTCTAGTCGACTGGAAGAGATGATAGTCGACTGGAGTATCCTTTTCCAGCATGGATACTTGCGGTTTCCTATTCCACATCCATGTCGTACATGGTGGAAACCCTAGCAGCCACCACCTGTCGGTCAAACCCTTCATGCTTGTCATATATTCTCATTAGTACTAAGATAATCAACAGATCTGAAAAGAACATGCATGAAATAAAAACACTTTCATATCACGCAACCAAAAACTGTGAGCACATGTAATCCAAACATTCATATTTTTCATCTCTATAGAATCCAAATCCGTAAACACATGTAATCCAAACATGTATATATATATATTCGATTATACAGAAGCCAAAATCGTGAACACATGTAATCAAAAACACGTATATTAACGATTTTACAGAAGAACCTGGCTCTAATACCACTGTTGGATCTCGTACGGTCTGAGTATTCACAATACAATGCGAAAAAAGACCATACAATAACATGAGTATAATCGAAAACACAAAGGATTAACGAAAATACCGTATTTTTGTGGGTGGATTGCTTCTTTTTGGATTCCAAGACACTGCAAATCGCTAATGCCCTCTACCGATATCCACACGAGCATGCACGATCTGAAATTGCGGTACAGTAGTGTGCTAGCGATCTGAAACACTTTACGAGCGTCATACGATCTTTCTCTTGGTTGGCGGCTAGGGTTTCGTGACAATGGTGTCTCCTTAACCTAATGAGACCTAAGCTTCTCTATTTATAGAAACCTAATCCCATTTAGGCCCCATTAAGTTTCGCCCATTATATCATATATAATAAAAGCCCGACAACTTAATTAAATCTAACCAATAAATATATCTAAATATATTTATTCAATACCTAATAAATTAGGCCTAAGAGAATAAGCCAGATCACATTACTCTTTGTATGCGACCACAGCAGGCTCATTTGATGTTGGCAATGGGCGATCACATCAAGGCCCATCTGTCATAAGCGACCTCTAGTAAGACATTATGACTACCCAAATCAAATGAGGATCGATAATCCGATTTAACTCAGTAACTATGGTTATAGGCTCGATCCTTTTGTAACACGATATCAAGATTAATCACAAGGCATGGTACATGTCAACCTTGGATTAATCATAATTTCTTGATCCCAAGTTGGTGATTATAACAAATGACATTTGATGACTCTTCATCAATTCATTTGAGCATGGCCATGCATTTCTTCATCATACTTATCAAAAGGCCCAAATGATATCTCTCTCATTTAAGAGAAGTACAAATCCCATCTCGTCATTCACATCCCTCGCATGATTCATTTAGTGTCCAACATAAGACTATATGTTATTCGGTTAAAATAACTTAGTCAATATCAAAACACTAAATTCCTCATGTAGGAACCATGATGACTTGGTCGAAGGACTAATGTCAAACCATATAAAGAATCACTAATGATATGAAACCATGTAGTATTCTTTATGTGGGTCGGATCAATATATGTTCTCTAACATATATCTATGTTTCGATTTGATATCTCATATCCATGATCGATAAAAGCGTGATCATCAATCGAACACATACTAGTCTTAATTCATTATTGTTCCACCAATAATGATCGACCAGGGACAGCCTAGAATAGTATTATAACGCTTATGGTTTTAGTATCAAGTCACATACTTGATGACATAAGTCTAATACCATTCATGGAATGTAAATCACATTACATGAAATACATGCATATATGAAACGGAATACCTCATAATATATTTTTAACAGGTCATAATGTTAATACATGAATAACAAATATCCATTGGTCTAGGGCACACCACTAACATACAAGGCTTTGTTTTCATGTTCTGTTCTCTTATTTTTCAAATTATTTAATGTTTAGATCATTTAAGGCTTTAATGTTTTTAATCAGATTCTTGATAGATTGTTGGACCCCGAATTTTTTTTATGATGTCATTAAGCATGAATTGTGTTAATTATGTGTTTATGGTTAACTAAGGTTTAATTGTGGTTAAGTGAGAATTAAAAGGGTAAAAGAACATGAGGGCATTATGGGAAGATTACTTAGGTTGGAGTGGTTTAAGCTTTGCTAAGAGGGGTAAGTTGGTATTTAGACTTAAGTAAGAAAGAGTTAGAAAGAAATAGAAGAAAGAAAGAAGAGAAAAGAAGAAGGAGAAGAGTCGTGGGAGAGGGAGAAGAGAAAAGAAGAGGGATTTCGATCTTTGAGGATTTCCGACAGATTCGAAGTATGTCCGGGTAAGTTCGTTTTGTTTAAACTTGTTTTGGTTAAATTAAACTTAGGAGGATGTGGAATGTAGTAGAATCGGTGGTTTTAGGGTTTTAGGGTAAAAATGGTTAGATTTTGTGGATTTATGTGTTTATGGCTGATTTTGAGTTGGGATACTCGAGCGATATTAGGTGGGTAATACATTTATGGTTATTGTGTGTATGGGCAAATTGCCTTATGTATGCTGCTTGCATTATGTGACATCGTTTGTGTTGAATTATACGAGAAATATTGAACATGCATTGTGATTACGATTATGCATGGCCTTGATAGGCCTTATGGCATTTTGCAAGAATGAAAAGAATGAAAATTATGAAAGCTTTAAAAAATGATTTGAACATGGAACGAATGGTTATGTGTATTGTTTGGGTGAGAGAGTTACGGATGGAGTCACGTGCACGTCGACATAAAGCCTTCTCGCAGCTGCCCGCTTGAGGCAATGAGATCCTTGAGAAATCGGACTCGGATAGTTTACGGTATAAACTTCAATTTATCCAGATTGTTTTACGGAACTCTCGAACCATTGGTGTGCATTCATGATTGATTTGATAGAAATGATGCATGATAATCATTATGTTGAGAAACAAAAATTGCATGACATATGTTTATATGAACGTGAATCACTTGAGAATGTTTGACTTGTTATACTTGTACGCATATATGCTTGAGTGCGTGGCTCGTTGTCAATGGCTATAAACGTATATGTCACTGAGCTTCACAGCTCACCCCATTACACTCCCCTCCTCAGGTGCATATCGAGACGATCGTTGACGTTGCAAGGCATCGGACACTTCGAGCTAGTTAGGAGCTTTGCATTAAGTTAGTATCTTGGTTAGCCCGCCAAGCATATCATCATAGAGCATATTCGTGTATTTTGGACTTAAACTTTCTTTTATATTATGGTATTTTGAGAATACTTGTTTATTTTCCTTCGAGTTGTAATGGCATGAAGCCCCTTAGTTTATGGGGTGTTTAATTCATAGATGGAATGTGTGCGCAAATGTAGGAATAGGTGTTTGTATCAAATTATGTATGGATGTTGGGATCGGGTCTGATGTTTTGAGGTGCCCGTTGCCGGCGTAGCCTGAGGGGCTACCTCAGGAATAGGGATTCGGGACCCGGGCCCAACATGTTTGATATCAGAGTGCCTAGGTTTAGTGTCCTCGGCTTAGAATGCATATAGGATGAACTGTGTGATATATGGTTAATTGTTGCATTGATTGATTGCCTTAAGTGACACGCATATCGTGCATACATGTAGGAAATCATGATTGACATGCAGCTAATCCTTAGTGTTTCCATTTGAAGGAGTACGATGCCACCTCGTAGAAGGACACGAGGAGTTATACAAGGGTCTGTTGCACCTGACTCTCCGATTGGAGAGGAGAGGACTGATGAGTCAGTAGCCCCAGGAAATGCTGAGGCTTCTGTAGGGCTAGGTAGTGAGCCCGTTCCATCGCAGACTCAGGAGTCGCCAGTTCCACAGGAGCAAGTGCCTCCATTGGATCCGAGGTTGTTTCAGGCATTCACTCAGGCATTTGTGCAGGCTATGGGTCAGATGCCACAGCCTTCTGCTTCAGCCCCAACTAAGAAGGGAAAGCGGTTTGATAAGTTGAGAAAGTATGGGGCAGTTGATTTTTTTGGGACAACAGACCCAGAGGAAGCTGAGACATGGTTAAGAAAGACTGAGAGGGTGTTAGATCAGATGGAGTGTGAGGATGACGAGAGAGTCATTTATGCTGCTAGCTTGCTTCAGGGTGATGCTCTTCATTGGTGGGAGACTGTGTCAGGGAACTAGATGAGGCCAGTAGAGTTGGCATGGTAGGACTTCCTTGTTGCCTTCAGGAAGAAATATCTGTCTGAGGTGTATATTCAATAGAAGCAGAGGGAGTTCCTCAGTTTGACTCAGAGGGAGATGACAGTGAGTGAGTATGAGCGTCGGTTCACTCGATTAGCGAGTATGCTTGGTTGATCTTTGAGTGAGGCTGTTAGATGTCGTCGGTTTGAGTCGGGTCTGCACTTGGCCATCAGAGAAAAAGTGATTGTGCAGAACTTCTGTGATTTTTAGCAGTTGGTTGAGGCAGCTCTGAGGGTTGAGAATGTTGAGAATATCAAGAGTGCAGTGAACAAGAAGAGAACAGGAAGAGAGCAGTTCAAGAGGGGAGGTAGTACTAGTACTCCTATACCAGACAGGAGTGCCAGGAGCTTCCCTGTTCAGTCAGAGGAGAGGAGCAGTGGTGCGAGCCGACCTAGGCAGATGAGGACTTCTACTGTTCCTCACCAAGCCTCAACAGTGGGCGGCAGTAGAAGGGTAGATGGGGATAGGCCATTCGTCCTGAAGTGTGAGCATTGTGGGAGACCCCATAAAGGAGAGTGCTTCAGATTGACAGGAGCTTGTTTCAACAGTGGGGAAAAGGGGCACATTGCTAGAGAGTGTCCTCAGCCTCCACGACAAGAGCGGAGTCAGATGCAAGTTCCTAGGAGAGCAGAGACTGTGGGTCAGAGGACTGTAACAGAAGTTGGTAGTTCAGATGCAGCCAAGAGAGTGAGTATTCCGGGGAGACCTAGGGGGCAGGCACCAGCTAGGGTGTTTGTAATGACTAGGGAGGATGCAGAGACCACTCCAGATGTTGTGACTGGTATGGTTCAACTCTTTTCTAATAATGTGATTGCTTTGATTGATCCGGGTTCTACTCATTCGTTTGTTTCCTCGAGTAGACCTGTGTGATAGAATTGTGAGCCCTTTGGATGCTCCGTTGATGGTGAGTACTCCAATCGGCCAGTATATTATTGTCAGTCAAGTGTATAGAGGCTGTGAGATATGTGTTGGTGGAGAACTTCTAGCGGTGGACTTGATGCGACTGAAGATGGGAGGATTAGATATGATTTTGGGTATGGATACATTGGAGAGGTACAACACCTGCCTGGATTGTAAACGAAAGACAGTGGAATTTGAATTTGATAGCAGCAGGAGAGTGGTGTTTGTGGGGGACAGAAAAGTAGGTCCGCCCAGAATTGTTTCAGCTTTGACAGTAGAGAAGATGATGAGTAAAGGATGTGAAGCATTTTTGGATTATGTGGTAGATACCAAGATAGATAGAGGAAAGTTGGAGGATATTCCAGTAGTCAGGGAATTCTCGGATGTCTTTCCCGAGGAATTGCCAGGACTACCGCCAGCTAGGGAAATTGAGTTTCCCATTGAGCTTCTTTCAGGTACAACCCCGATTTTGATTCCACCTTATCGGATGGCTCCGACGGAATTGAAAGAGCTTAAGGAGCAATTGGAGGAGTTATTGGAGAAGGGGTATATTTGGCCGAGTTATTCACCTTGGAGAGCTCCGGTTCTTTTTGTGAAGAAGAAAGATGGATTGTTGACGATGTGTGTGGACTACCGGAAGCTGAATCAGGTCACGGTGAAGAACAGATATCTGCTTCCTCGCATTGATGATCTGTTTGATCAATTGCAAGGGGCGAAAGTCTTCTCCAAGATAGACTTGAGATCGGGTTACCATCAGTTGAGGATAAAGGAGTCAGATGTGCCAAAGTCTACTTTTAGGACTCGGTATGGGCATTTTGAGTTCTTGGTTATGCCCTTTGGATTGACGAATGTGCCTGCAGCATTTATGGATTTGATGAATCGGGTCTTTAAGCCATTCTTGGACCAATTTATCATTGTCTTCATTGATGATATATTGGTTTATTCCAAGAGTGATGAGCAGCATGAAGAGCAATTGAGGATTGCTTTGGAGACTCTAAGAAGAAATGAGCTATATGTCAAATTCGATAAATGCGAATTTTGGCTGAGGGAAGTTCCATTTCTTGGACATGTGATCTCAGAGCAAGGAGTTTATGCGGATCCAAAGAAGATAGAAGCTGTGGTGAATTGGGAAACACCGAAGAATGTAGCCGAGGTGAGGAGTTTTCTGGGTTTAACAGGTTATTACAGGAGATTTGTGGAGGGATTCTCCATGATAGCCGCTCCGATGATGAAGTTATTGAGGAAGAATCAGAAGTTTGTCTAGAGTGATGAGTGTCAAAAAAGCTTTGTGGAGCTCAAGCATAGATTGACGAGTGCTCCGATTCTGATTTTGCCTTCGGGAGATGAGGGCTACACCGTGTTTAGTGACGCTTCGAGGAAGGGTCTCGGTTGTGTTTTGATGCAGGGAGACAGAGTAATTGCTTATTCTTCGAGGCAGTTGAAGCCTTATGAGTTGAACTATCCGACGCATGATTTGGAGTTGGCAGCTGTGATCTTTGCTTTAAAGATTTGGAGGCATTATCTATACGGAGTTCAGACGAGGATCTTTACCGATCATAAGAGTCTTAAGTATTTGTTGAGTCAGAAGGAATTGAATTTGAGACAACGACGATGGACCGAATTGCTTAAGGATTATGATTTGCTGATTGAGTATCTTCGGGCAAGGCCAATGTTATGGCGGATGCCTTGAGTAGGAAGTCTTTGATTGCTCATGTTTAGACGGTTTATCTTCCTTTATTGGAAGAGATGGCCAAGCTTAAAATAAGCTTGAAGCAGGAGGAGTCGGATTGCCTTCTAGCTAACTTCCGAGTGAGATCGATACTCAGGGAGAAAGTTAGAGAGTTGCAGATTCAAGATGCAGATTTAAGCAAGCTCAGAGATGAAATTTAGAAGGGTAAAGTTTCAGAAGTAGTAGTGAGGGATGATGGGCTTATGACAGTGGGGAACATGTTATGTATCCCAAATGTGCAGGAGGTTAAGGATGAGATTATGGATGAGGCACACAATGCGCCTTATGCCATGCATCCAGGTAGCACCAGGATGTACAGAGATCTGAGAGAGAATTTTTGGTGGAAAGGCATGAAGAGAGATGTAGCAGAGTTTGTCAGTAAGTGTCTAGTGTGTCAGCAAGTCAAGGCTAAACACCAGGCACCTTCGGGTAAGTTGAGGCCATTGTCCATCCCGGAATGGAAGTGACAAAGGGTGACTATGGATTTTCTGATGGGTTTCGCTAAGACCAGTAAGAAGCACAATGCTATTTGGGTTATTGTGGATAGGTTGACCAAGTCAGCTCACTTTTTGGTGATTAAGCAGACTGATTCTTTGCATGTGCTGGCAAAGAAGTATATCGATGAGATAGTGAGATTGCATGGGATTCCGGATTCGATTGTGTCTGATAGGGACCCTCGGTTTACTTCGAGGTTTTTGGGTAGTTTGCAGGAAGCTTTGGGTACTAAGCTGAATTTTAGTACGGCTTTTCACCATCAGACGGATGGTCAATCTGAGAGGACCATTCGGACTCTTGAGGGGATGCTTCGGGCTTGTGTGATGGATTTCAAAGGAGCTTGGGATGAGCATTTGCCATTGGTCGAATTTGCTTATAATAATTCGTACCATTCGAGTATTCAGATGGCTCCATATGAGGCATTGTATGGCAGGAGGTGTAGGACTCCGATCTGTTGGGATGAAGAAGGAGAGAGGAAACTGGTAGGACCAGAATTGATTCAGACGACGGTTGATAAAGTAAATCTGGTTAAGCAACGACTTAAGGCAGCCCAGGATAGGATGAAGAGCTACATTGATGCGCACCGAAAGGAGATGGAGTTTGAAGTCGGTGAGAAGGTATTTCTCAAGACATCTCCTTGGAAAGGAGTGATGAGGTTCGACAAGAAGGGTAAGTTGAGTCTGAGGTATGTGGGTCCATATGACATTCTTGAGAGGATTGGACCACTCGCCTACAGGTTGGCGTTACCTCCGGAATCGTCTCAAATTCATCTTGTTTTCCATGTGTCTATGTTGAGGAGGTTTAGATCAGATCCGTCTCATATCGTTCAGATTAGTGAGGTTTAGTTGCGGGATGATTTGAGCTATGAGGAGCTTCCAGTGCAAATTTTGGATACCAAGGAAAAAGTTCTCAGGAACAAGACGGTTCAACTAGTCAAAGTCCTGTGGAGGAACCATTTGGTAGAGGAGGCTACTTGGGAGCCATTGGAAGCTATGAAGGAGAAGTATCTGTATCTCTTCGATGATTCAGGTAATAATTTCGAGGACGAAATTTCTTTTAAGAGGGGGAGAAATGTTGGACCCCGAATTTTTTTTATGATGTCATTAAGCATGAATAGTGTTAATTATGTGTTTATGGTTAACTAAGGTTTAATTGTGGTTAAGTGAGAATTAAAAGGGTAAAAGAACATGAGGGCATTATGGGAAGATTACTTAGGTTGGAGTGGTTTAAGCTTTGCTAAGAGGGGTAAGTTGGTCTTTAGACTTAAGTAAGAAAGAGTTAGAAAGAAATAGAAGAAAGAAAGAAGAGAAAAGAAGAAGGAGAAGAGTCGTGGAGAGGGAGAAGAGAAGAGAAGAGGGATTTCGATCTTTAAGGATTTCAAAGCAGATTGAAGTATACAGGTAAGTTGCTTTGTTTAAACTTGTTTTGGTTAGATTAAACTTAGGAGGATGTGGAATGTAGTAGAATCGGTGGTTTTAGGGTTTTAGGGTAAAAATGGTTAGATTTTGTGGATTTATGTGTTTATGGCTGATTTTGAGTTGCTGCTGGGTTAGAAATGTAGTATAAGACATGATCTAAGGATTAGGTGTGTTGCATTTGAGTTTGGAAAAGGATTGAAGTTGGAAAATGCTGGAAATCGGGTTTCAGAGTCAAGCTCCAGACCCGCACGTCACGACGTGCGTATGAGTTCGTCGCGACGTATAATAATTAATTCTTCGTGACGAGCAGGGAAGCGTTCATCGCGACGTGTGAAGGAGGCACGCCGCGATGTGTGAGAGAAGCGTTCGTCGCGACGTGCGAGAGGGGCGACGTCGCGACGTGCAAAGAGGTGTTTGTCGTGGCGCGCTCGGCGTGCCCATGGCCAACCGATCGTTCGCCCATGGCGAACCCCTGTGGTCAGCAAAGATGATTTTTGGTATTTTGGGGCATATCTTTTGGTGTAGATGTCCAATTAAGGTGATTTCATATTCGTTGTGAACTAGAAATAAAGGGCTACAAGTTGTATGAAGAAAGGAAGTTCGGAATCAGCCTTTAAGGGTTCAGGAATTTAGATGGAGGTCAGATGTAGATTTTTAGTGCTTTGCCTTTTGGATTTTCAAGCTTTATGGAATATTTCTTTTGCGTATTGATTGAATGAAAACTTGGTTTATTATAGGAAACCAAGCCGACCTAACCCAATCGCAAGAGGAAGGACACTAGTGAGTGGGATACTCGAGCGATATTAGGTGGGTAATACATTTATGGTTATTGTGTGTATGGGCAAATTGCCTTATGTATGCTTCTTGCATTATGTGACATCGCTTGTGTTGAATTATACGAGAAATATTGAACATGCATTGTGATTATGATTATGTATGGCCTTTATAGGCCTTATGGCATTTTACATGAATGAAAATAATGAAAATTATGAAAGCTTTGAAAAATGCTTTGAACATGGAACGAATGGTTATGTGTATTGTTTGGGTGAGAGAGTTACAGATGGAGTCACGTGCACGTCGACATAAAGCCTTCTCCCGGCTGCCCGCTTGAGGCAACGAGATCCTTGAGAAATCGGACTCGGATAGTTTACGGTATAAACTTCGGTTTATCCGGATCGTTTTATGGAACTCTCGAACCATTTGTGTGCATTCATGATTGATTTGATAGAAATGATGCATAATAATCATTATGTTGAGAAACAGAAATTGCATGACATATGTTTATATGAACGTGAATCACTTGAGAAAGTTTGACTTGCTATACTTGTACGCATATATGCTTGATTGCGTGGCTCGTTGCCAATGACTATAAACGTATATGCCACTGAGCTTCGCAGCTCACCCCATTACTCTCCCCTCCTCAGGCGCAGATCGAGACGATCGCTGACCTTACAAGGCATCGGAAACTTCAAGCTAGTTAGGAGCTTTGCATTAAGTTAGTATCTTGGTTAGCCCGCCAAGCATATCATCATGGAGCATATTCATGTATTTTGGATTTAAACTTTCTTTTGTATTATGCTATTTTGAGAATACTTGTTTATTTTCCTTCGGGTTGTAATGGCATGAAGCCCCTTAGTTTATGGGGTGTTTAATTCATAGATGGAATGTGTGCGCAAATGTAGGAATATGTGTTTGTATCGAATTATGTATGGATGTTGGGATCGGGTCTGACATTTTGAGGTGCCCGTTGTCGGCGCAGCCTGAGGGGCCGCCTCGGGAATAGGGATCCGGGACCCGGGACCCGGGCCCAACATAGATGGCCTTAAAAATTTTTGAAGCAAGAATTTAAGAATTGAGTGGAATGAGTAACAATTGTCAATTAGGATGGTCATCCTTTTGCATTACTTTAAACAATTGGCTAGAATTTAAGCCTTTAAGATTGAATTTCAAATGGTTATTCTTCTTAGTGAACATTTTTTATTGTTATATTACTAGAACTTGCTTAGGGATGTGTTTCAAGATCATATTAAAATTGCGATTGAGAATTAAAATGATTAAGGCAATTAGGTTTAACCATTTAACTTAAAAGGACAACCTTTTATATATCTTTAGTGAGCCAATTTTTAGCCTTTGATCCCAAGTTTTTTCTTTTACACAATATTATGAGCCATAAATCATTTTATCACTTTCTCTTAATTTGTTTTACCTTCCATTAAGAACAAGAGCTTTTAAGGAATTTAGTGATTGAATCATTGTGAAAATTAAAATGCAGGGTTAATTTGGTTATCCATGTTATTTGGAGTTGAAATTTCTTTTTAATAGAGTACCTTTGTCGCAATTATGAGTCTTTTCTTGTTAAAAAACATCAAAGAAAAGAAATTTTTGTTCCACACAGCCAGGTGACAACGAGCTTAGTCATGGCTTTTACAATAATGTTTCAAAAAATGAATAAATAAAAACAAGAATGAAAATAATGCAAGAGAGACTCGATCCTTAAATTATAAGCCACTGTAGTAAAAGGGTGAAGATCTTTGAAAAAAATTGTGTTGGGGATTTGTGAAGTAGCAGTCATGCTTAATCACTTAATTCTTGGAATTGATGTAATTAATGAGTAACTCACTTTTCCAAATGATATACCTTTACCCTAGCCCCATTGCAACTGAATCAGAAGACCTTTTAATTGGTACTTGATTGTGGTTAAATGATGGAGATTTGATTAATAAGTAAGCTTATGGAGATATATTTTCATTGAATGTAAAGAATGTAAATACTTCCAAGATTAAACAGTTGAGAGATGTTGTGAGGAAGTGACATTTTTGGTATGCATGGAAGGGCTATTGGATTGCGTTAGTATAGGTTTTGATTGATTTGAGAATAATTGTGGAAATTATTGAAAGGTTTGTCTTAATTTTATCTGATAAGTTTTGAATTTGATAAAATTCTTTCTTGTTTTTTTTTTAACTTTACTTGGACACTAGTAAAACATTAAGTGTGGGGTAGTTGTTATAATGCATTTTATGTTAGGTTTCAAATAGTTTTTGTTCAATTTTAGTCTTTTCTAATTTGTTTGTTTAAGATTGTTGTTAGGTTTTTTGGTTTAGATTAAACTTTAAAGACTTGTATGATAAGAATTTAGAAAGATCAGAGATAGAAAAAATACATGGCCAATTAGAATAAACTTGATTGTGCCTTCTTCTTGAAGAACATAATTGAAAGAGCAAAAGACAAACCAAGACACATCTTGGCAACATGGCCATGTCGACAATTTCAACATTTTGGCTATCAAAGGTTTTTGACATAGATGGAGAGTCCAAATCTAAACATAGTCTTTAGAGAATATTTAGAGGACGTCTTAAGATTTTAAGGAATCCTAGATTTGTAGCTGTGCAAATTTGTTTAGACTAGCAATCGTTTGTTCAATGCAAGACTTATTTCTACATAATTGGCAGCCTAACCATTGGAGTTTTACATAGACGTATTTGGGCTTATGATATCAAAATGAGGTGATTCAAAAGCTCAAAGTCATCCCAACATCCTAAGACATAATTATTATGTAAAATTTATGGCCCAAAAGTGTTGTTTTAAGGAGCTAAAAAGGCTAAGAATGAAATACAAAATCTATCCGGACCCAGTCTAACCTTTCCTTAGTTTTTGCCCTATAACTTTACCTACAGGGATTTGTTTTAAGAAAAGGAACATCCATTGGAAATCTAAGAGGGGGAGCCCCCATTTCTTTGAAGAGATAGTGACCTAAATATGAAGGGATCAAGGTTAGAAAGATAGAAGAAGTATCAAGATAGAATTAAAGTTTCAAACGTTGTTTAGGAGAGAAGATGTGGTGACGCACAGCATAGGAGAAATTTCTTCATTCTTTCTTATTTAATTTTTCTTTAAATCGCTGGAATCTTTTTACAAATTAGGGAGAATCAAATTTTTTTTTCATGAACATTGATTGGGAGATGGAGAAAGAAAACAAGAGTTTGAATCCCAGTCATCATTCGAGGGTTCTTTTTATTTGATTTAATATTTTTCTTGTTTCAATTTCGACTTGATACAATGGAATTTAATGGTTTGAATTTGACCAATATGAGTTAAATTATTCTTACCTTGGGTTTGCATCTAAACTTAATTGAATTGCTTGAGTCAATAATTCACACTAATATATCTCTTACCTGGATTGATTATGTTGTGTTGAAAATCAGGTTAATAGATTGACCATATATTAGTCTTAAAATATTTAGTGAAGAATTGAAAGATGAACTTGATATTTTAACAAAACAATTAATTACCCTAAAAACAAATCAGAAATATAAGTTCTAGGGATTGCTTAATTCGTAACTTTAAACAGTTGGTAATTGTTAGTTTATGGATATGAGAACTATTAAATTGATAGTTGCTAATTTGATTGAAGAGAGAATACAATAGTAGATTATATTAGTGGGAATTTAAAGAATTTAAGCTTGAATTTGGATCTTAGTACAAACCTTAGGATATCTTTGAAAGGTTTTATCAATTTTGTGCAAGTCATTCATTTGTTTAATTTCATCATTTCACAACCTCCATACATTTTTTAATTTGATTCTTTAATTTCTTATTTTTAATCGAGTTATTACAATTAACAGTTTTCTTGTGAGATGACCTTAAGGCATCCACTATATACCATATACTATAGCAACCTTATATACTAACAGAGGACATGTTTAGGTAGTGTTAAGTATAGTGAAACATAAGACAAGTTATCTGTTCGTTGGCAGCTATCACATGAATTACAAAAGATATATGCATCCTTAAACAATGAAGGCCAGTAAAAAACACTCTCTGAAACTTTATAGGTGATCTTTTTTACCCTAAAGTGCCTTCCACAAGCGTACGAATAGTAGAAGTTTAAAATAGAAGGTGACTCACACTTAATAACAAACCTTCTTATGACTTGGTCTACATAATGCCTCCGTAAAAAGGGGTCATCCCACAAAAATTTCTTGGCTTCACTCTTTAATTATTCACTTTAAGCTTTTGAAAAGCAACGGGTAATTTGTTAGAAATAAAAAAATTATGATATCTACATACCTTGGAGGTGTGAAATTGGTGGAAAATAATTGTTTATCTAGAAACATTTCTCTTAAAGGAATATCATCTTCTTTTCTAATCAACCGGTTGAGGTGATCAATAGCCATATTCTTTCCCCTTTGTCATCTCTTACCTCTAAATCAACCCTTTAAAGGAGGAGAATCTAATTAATTAACCTCGATTTTGTTTCCTTTTTAGTGAGAAAGTACTTCAAAGTTGTATGGTCAGAGTAAACAAAGAATTTATTATTCAACAAATAAGACTAAACTTTTACTGAAACAATCAAAATAGATAAAAGCTCTTATTTTCACATTTAAATGGGACATCTTGTTGTAACAACTTGTATAGAGCGAAGACTATCTTTGTGAATCCTTGATTAACTTATGGAAAAAACTTGTATGACCAAGAAAAGAACAAAATTTCCGCATATTTGAGGCGTAAGGAAAAGAATAAATGAGATCAAATTTGTACATGTCCACCTGTATACCCCTAGAAGATACAATATGAATATAACTGTAGCTTGATCTATAATGAAATGGAAAATTTCTATATTGAGTGCATGGTTAGTTTCAATACAAGTTGCCAAAATAAGTTCGTGAGAGCAATCATCAAAAAAAGAACTATAGATACTAAAATTATCTATAAATACCTCTATGATCTTCTCAACTTACTTAGAGAAAATTCTCACCATGCATATTTGGAAAGTGGCGGGTGCCTTACAAAAAATAAATAGTATTCTTTGATAACCAAATGTACCAAATATGTATGTGAAGGTTGTCTTTTCTTAGTTTTTTACTAGAATAAGGATCTAACGATAACTCGAGAATCCATCTAGAAAATAGTAATATTCATATCTAGATAATATTTTTAGCATTTGATCAATAAATGGAAGGAGGAAATGGTCTTTACAAGTTGTAACATTCAACTTCCTATAATAAATACAAACTTATCACCCAATTTGCACGTAGGTGGGAACCAACTCATAATCTTGAATAACGACCATCATGATTCCAAATTTCTTCAAAACCATATGTACTAAACTTGCCCACTGATTGTCAAAGACAAGATAAATGACTCCAATATGGAGAAGCTTCAATACTTCCCTTCGTTGCGACTTCCATCTTTAGAGTATTCAACTTATGTTATACTTCTTTAATGGAATTTCCATCCTCCCGAAAAAATGCAATGCATGCGTATAAAAAGGGCTTTTCCTTCTAATATCTGCAATTATCCATCCAATGGAATTTTTATGCTCCTTTAACGCATAAACTATTTTAGCTTCGTAATCAGAAGTCAAAAATAGAAAAATAATAACTAAAATAGTTTGATTATCACCCAAATATTCATATTTTAAATGGTTTAACATTTGTAGATGATCTCTTGTTTTTATTTGTAGATAAAGTTAAATCAATAAAGGTGTTAATGGATTATGTGAATTAATTCAATGATAACAAGATTTAAAAATCAATCTATAAGAGAGTTTTATTATCATCTTAGGGCCTGATCAACAATATGTTTATGTTCGTACTTTTTATATTAGACTAAAGATGAATAAACTTTTAGGCATGTAGGAGTGTTAACAACCAGCAACCTTATAACTAATATTTTTTGCCTCTATAGATGGTAGCCAAAGTTATGCTATTAATAGAGGAAAGAGTGAAAGGGATTAAGATAAACAATATCTATAACTTATGTAACCTAGAATAACAATTCCGAAACCATCTCTTCCTTATCTATGAAACTTTCAAAATTATATGTGAATAATCCTTGAGATGGAACAACTTTAGTTATTATTGAAGCAACCTTGATAACATCCTTACTTAGGAATTCATATGTAGATTCCCTTAAAATCACACAAAGATCTCTTTAACAGGACACTTGGCAACTACCTTTATTCGATTTGAAGAAAAAGGAATATTAGAACATTTTGAAATTCTCAACAAGTGATTAATAAAGTGATAAGCAAGGTGTGGAACTTGATTTAAATTTTGTTATATGTAAAAATCAACTTCCTGAAGATTACCTAAACTCTTTATAGTAACGAAAACCTAAAAAATGAAAAATGGATGAATCACACCACAATTGATAAAAGATTGTTGAAACTTTAAAGATTGTTGTAGTTAACTGTTCTTGTAGTATGTAATTGACATCAAATATAAACCTTTATTGTATATTTGGATCTTCTAAGAGTTGCAACTTATTTCATATATACTTGAACTTAATCCCTTTCTTTTAGCTAATTGATTAATATATTTCTTTCATTCCTTAAAAAATATTTAATCAATTAGTTAATGGATAACATTGAACTCTCTAAGACCTAATTAAAATATAGCAAACAAGTGATATATTCTAGCCTCTAACTTGAAACTCCTTGAGTCTTAAACCTAACCCACCTAACATTCCCCTTCTGACCTACTGGTAGGTTGTTGTTAGCCTACAAATTTAATCCCCTACATAAATTAATATGTAGCATAGATGAGTAAGGGTTGTTAGTAGTGTGCCCTAGGCAAATGGATAGTTGTGATTCATGTATTAACATTATGATTTGTTGATAATATATTATGAGGTATTCCTTTCATATATGCATGTATTTCGTTTATGTAATGTAATTTACATTCCATGAATGGTTTTAGACTTATGTCATCAAGTATATGACTTGATAGTAAAACTATAAGCGTTATAAGACTATTCTAGACTGTCCCTGGTCGATCATTATTGGTAGAACAATAATGAATTAAGGCCAGTATGTGTTCTTGTTGATGATCACGTTTTACTGATCATGGATATGAGATATCAAATCAGAAACATAGATATATTGTTGGACCCCGTCTCCGAAGCCCAACATTCGGACCCATCCAGCGTAGAAGACCCACAACCGAACACATATGCTAATCACAAATAAGGAAAAATTTCACTTTATAAAATTTGGGGTTGGCTTTTGATAAAAATGATCCCTCGGATCTAATGATTCCAACGCAACTAGAATCGCTCAATTTGGGTTAGAAATGAAGAAGTTATGGTTAAAATACTATCTTAAAGAAAATAGTGAAAACCGACCTTCACCGACTTCACGACAAAATTTGAAAATCAAGGGGACTTAATCGCCACTCAGGTTCTTCATAGAAATTTTAGGTTTATGACTTTAGTTTAATACAAAAAAAGATTCGCCTCGACCCGGGCTCCGTAGCTCCGGATATTGCAGAATTAGTAAAGGATACTCAGACTTTAACCCCCGACTGCCATACTTTGTTTTAGACCATATTTTTGGAAATAAAATAAATACTGATAAAAAAAGTGTAGAAAGATAGGAAATTTTTTTAGAAAACAAACGGTTCGAAAATGAGGTCAATCGGAGGTCTACACAAAGAGTTAGATCCAAAAGAGTGAAGGTAGGTCGGGTTGACCAGCAACCCACCAAAGTGCCCCAACCAAAATGCTTGACACTCTCATGCGCTGGGCAGGCGGATCGCCGGCCTGCTATGCGCTAGGCACCTTGTGATCGCTCGAGGCGATCGCCTGCAGGCGCTCGCCGAAAGCCTACCACCGCCAGACCCTCAAATCAGCCTGACATCAAATTTTTAAATCCTCATAACTTTTGACTCAAAACTCCAAATTGGACAAACTTTGTGCCCATCTTGTAGAGAAAAGAAAGATCTATCATTTAGAAGAAGATTCAAAAACAAACTCAGCCTTTAAAGGGGCCAAAACTGGACTTAAAGCTTCTGCACCATTTCTGCAATTTTGACAGCATTCATTTATAAACTCAACCGCCAACTCCAACCTATTTAACACATCATAATAACTCATTACACATCATGAACAAGTTCTACAGCTCCTCTAATATCCTAAAGGAGTCTCAATAATCCCATTCAACATGAATTTTGGTGAATGCCCAAAATACCCCCAACATTTGCCATATTAACACCAAAGCCTAATGCTTGCAAAACTTCAACAACTCATCAACCTATTCAAATTTCCAGCAAGCCCTCCCAAGCATAAACCAAAAGAAACCCAAACACAACCTTCATTCCACATTTTCTACCCAAACACATGCATTAACTACAAGTAACACAATTATACAAAAGGGAATACTTGTTCTCTTCATTCTCATTTCTAATCCAACCAAAAGTGCATTTATGGTTTTGATTACAGAACAACATATTCATCATGATTTAACACCAAGTAAAAAATACAAAAGATGCTCCTTGTTTGTTATGCTTGCAAAGCTATCCCAAAAGTGAGTCACTAACTTAATGCAAAAATATCTAAAGTCTTGGAGTTTTCCCGATGCCTTGCAAGGTCCGATGCTAGATTTGAGCTTTTTGCACCTGTGAAGGGAAAATGGGGTGAGCTAACACGGCTCTGTGGCTAATACGCCTATAGCCATCGGTGATGAGCCATGCAACACATATATTCATACATATAGTCATGCATATATCAAATAATCCTAAAACATTCACAAAACACCATTTTAGGCATAACAAACATTACATTACTTAAAGCCTAACATGACAACTTTATCAATTATAACACTTATGATGCATCATACACAACAAAGTTTGAATGAAAAATGCACAATAACATGGCTAGAGAGTTTCCGTAAACACAACGAATAAACCGAAGTTTATCGTAAACACAACGAGTCCGATTTCTCAGGATCTCGTGGCCACAAGCGGGCAGCCGAGAGAAGGCTAGGTCAACGTGCACGTGACTATCACAATGGGGTTCTCTCTTGCCCACACACACAAATAATATATGCTCAAATAGTTTCATTCATAGGTTTCTTCAAAATTTTCAAGTATGCACAATTTCATACTTTACATAATTCCATACTTTACATTTCTTTCAAAGGCAAGATGCCACATTTAACATACATATCCAAATATTCATCGGAAATCAACTTTTTACACAAATATAAAATAAAGCACATAAGCATACAAGGTCACCCATTACATAATGACTATAAACGCATTACCCACCTAAAATGTCGAAAATCTGAGTTCACAAATGTCCTTCCTCTCTCTCTTGAGTGAGGTTTCCTTGGTTCCCTTCAATAAAACACATTTCGATTTAATTTCGAAACTCATCGGAAAGTTATAACATTCAAGAATCAAAGGAAAACTAACAATAATCTCAAACCTAACCTATCTATAACCCATTTAAGCTATAATAACCAAAACCCTAGCTTAGGAATCACAAAACCACTCATCTCTTCTTTCTTTCTTCATTCCTACATAAACCCTAACCTTCATTTCATCCCATTTCTTGAATCTAACTCAAAGGAAGATAGATACTTACCTTAAGCTCTTGATTTCTCTTCCCTTTTTCCACTTTTCTTCTTCTTTCTCTTTCTCCTTGGGCTTAGCCGAATCTTCTCTTCTTCTCCCTTCTATTTTCACGTTTTCTCCTCTTTGCTTCTAAGGTATACGACCACTTCACTTCCTCTAACTCATTCACTTATGTCTAACTTAAATCCCTCCAAAACTATGTAGTTTGACATTCCCTTACATAAAGGCTTTTGGGCCTCCACCTCCCAAGGCCTACTACCACCAAACCCACTTATTCTAATCCTCCTTCTTCATTCTAACAACTCTTTAAGCCCACTCCTCCAATAGGCCCATTCTAATAATCTAACTCTAATTTCTAATTCCCCTTTTTAATACTACAAAATATAAGGCTCATCTTTTAAAATATATTGAAACAATTTAAAGCAAAAATTAAGGGATAAACAAAAGAAATTAAATAAATAAAAAATAAAGAAAAATTTTCGGGACCCAACATATATGTTAGAGAACATATATTGGACCGACCCACATAAAGAATACTACATGGTTTCATGTCATTAGTGATTCTTTATATGGTTTGACTTTAGTCCTTTGACCTGAAGTCGTCATGGTTCCCTACATGAGGAATTTAGTGTTTTGATATTAGACTAAGTTATTTTTAACCGAATAACAAGTAGTCCTATGTTGGACACTAAATGAATCATGTGGAGGGATGTGAGTGACGTAGATGGGATTTGTACCTCTCTTGAATGAGAGAGATATCATTTGCGCCTCTTGACAAGTGTGACTGAAGAAATGCATGGCCGTGCTCAAATGAATTGATGAAGAGTCATCAATGTTATTTGTTATAATCAGTCAACTTAGGGATCAAGAAACTATGATTAATCAAAGGTTGACATGTACCATGCCTTCTAATTAATCTTGATATCGTGTTACAAAAGGACTGAGCTTATAACCATAGTTACAGGTTAAATCGGATTATCGATCCTCATTTGATTTGGGTAGTCATAATGTCTTGCTAGAGGCCGCTTATGACTTATGGGCCTTGAAGTGTGATCAAGCCCATTGCCAACATCAAATGAGCCTACAGGGTCGCACACAAAGAGTGATGTGATCTGGGTTTATTCTCTTGGGCCTAATTTATTAGGTATTGAATAAATATATGTAGATATATTTATTGGGCTAGATTGGATTAAGTTGTCGGGCTTCTATTATATGAAATATAATAGGTCGAAACTTATTAGGGCCTCAATGGGATTAAGGTTTCTCTATAAATAGAGAAGCTTTGGTCTCATTAAGGTAGAAGACAATTTTGTCAGGAAACCCTAGCCACCATCCGAGAGGAAAATCGTGCGGCGTTCGAAAAGAGTTTGAGGACGTGCTAGCACACCACATCTGCAGCTCGGATCGTGCATACTCGTGTGGATATCGGTAGAGGGCATTCGCGTTTGCAGTGTCTTGGAATCTGAAAAAGAAGAAACCTATCCATGGAAATAAGGTATTTTCGTACATCCTTGGTATTTTTGATTATACTTCATGTTGTTGTATGGTCTTTTCCGCAGTGCATTGTGAATACTCAGACCGTATGCGATCCAACAAGGCTATCATCCTATAGAGATCAAGACACAAGAAAGAAATCTAAGTTTCAATCAAAAGTAAGCGTGTATATGCTAGGGGAAAATAAAAATTAAATGCATATTATAGCTAAGATGAACAAATTGCAATATTTTATTCCTAAGATGCCAAATGCAAGTGGCACACAAGTGTTAGAGTAGTGCCCTAAAGGCAATCCCCTTTAGCGCATTTTGTTCATAGTCATATACAGACTTTATGAATAAATAAAGCAAGGCATATTTCATTTATTTGATATTCATTTTTTTATGAATTGATAATGATCTTTAATCAAATTAATGAAGTCCCTGATACATGACATAGCATGAAGGAAATTATGATGTGATCATACTATTGAGATTCCTATCATGTGCAATTATGTCAGTATCTAAATTATCCCTAGTAATAGGATTAATGAGACTGGACATCGTTAATCCGGATAGACTAGCACATGTCAAACTCCTTGATTGGATCAAGCAGTGGATCTCAGAAAACGATGACATATTGAGATATTTGGATTTGACATGTGGATGCTTACTAGTGGTAGTAAGTACATTGGATGAGCTGCTATGAGATCATCACATGGATGTCTATACAAATGTCGTTGATAATCTCATCATAGCAATGGTGCAAGTATCCTTAGACTTGAGGTACTCAAGGATATCTTGAGTCTTGATTACGTACTTTGACTCCATTCCTTGTTGCTTTTGGAGGTCGCTCATAGGGTGGTGATTGGAGTGCGACTTGAGGTATTCGAAGGTAATTGAGTAGCCAATAGAGGATTCACCACTTCGTGATAGCGAAGAGATACCCATGGCCTCTTATCGGGATCATTACTTTGAAGTCTCTGGCGCCGAGCATACATATGTCATGAAGATGGTCTTCATGGACATATAAAGTAATGAGTCTAGGGCGAGCGATTACACTTGGACTAGATTTGATCGATCGGTCTAGTAATGACCCCGTTGATTGGACCACTTCACAATTATATATATATATTAATTAAGTAAATAATTAATTAATTATATAAATATATGTTGATTTTAAATGGAAGCCATAAGAATGGAGAAGTTAATAAGTTTGAAAAGTCAAACTTAATGATGATTTAGCATTTTAAGGCACTTTTTTATGCCATCTACGTGGATAGCCTTCCACCAACCTTTTATATGTGTCTTAAGTGTTAAATATACATAGAAGAAGGATTGGAAGGAGGCTTGGTCGTGGGTTTTAGAAGGAAGAACCGAAAGCTTAAAAGTTAAGCTTTGAAAATCTTGTTTTCATCTTCCTCCTCTCATCCTCTCAAGATTGCTTCTACTTCTCCAAGGCTCCACCAAGATCATCTCACTTGCTCTCCAAGGCTAAGGTAAGAGCTAGCACCCTTTTCTTTAGTCTAGCTATTCCCGGGTTAAAAGAGTTTGTCCCGGTTAGGTTTTCCGACCTCTGCGTGGATACCGTTAGAGACGGTCTCCTTTGGTCGTTATGGTTTGATTGTTTGTACATACCGATTGACCTAAGGTGACTTGTTGAGCTAACCTCAAGGTCATTCTTAGCAATGTCGGATATCGACCCACTAGGTCATTGTGCCATTTTGTTTTTTGGATTCATGATGAGGGTTATGGATTCTATTGAAACTAGTGGGAGCCATATGTATGTCATTTAAGTCCTTATGAGCATACATTAAATTCTATTCTAACTTTCTCTCTCTCTCTATGTTTAGGTTGGTTGAAGATGTCGACTAGTGTGTATCTTCGCGCTCTAATGGACTCAAACAAATTAACCGGACCAAATTTTCTTGATTGGCTGCGAAATCTGAGAATTGTTCTCAGATCTGAGGATCTAGGATATATCCTTGATTTTCCGCTTCCGGATCCACTTCCTGAAGGAGCTTCTGATGATGATTAGAAGGCATATCGTAAGCATCTAAAAGACAGTGACATAGCCACGCATTATGCTTGCATCGATGTCACCGAGCTGCGTATAAAGACGAGTCTATGGATGCTCACACGATAGTGTTTCATCTTAGAGAGTTGTTTGATGAGCAAGCACGGTCCGACGGTTCGAGACCTCAAGGTTGCTCTTTACAACGAAGATGACTCTGGTTCATCTGCGATGCAATATGCATTGAAGATGAATGGCTATATTGAGAGGTTGGCCGTCTTAGGTTTTGTGATGGATTACGAGTTAAGTATAGACTTAATTCTTGTTGGTTTGTCGATAGTTATTCACGGTTTGTGTTGAACTATCGAATGAACCAAATATCCACCACAATTCGAGTGATCAATTTGCTCAAGGCAATGAGAACAATTTGTCAAGCAAGATAGCAAGGCGTTGCTATTGGTGGATTCTTCTTCCTCTGGTTCGAAGAAGAAGAAGAAGAAGAAAAAAGGCTCGAAGCGAAAGGAAGTGCAGCGAAAGGCAAGAAGAAGACCAAAGAGACTGACCGAAGGTACCGCTTCCACTGCGGTAAGACCGGTCATTGGGCGTAATCGCAAAATCTATCTAGAAGAGCTGAAGCGAAGAAGGCATCGGATGCCTCGACTTCTTCGGTATGTTTGTCATTGAGGTTATCTTGTTTCGATCATAACATATGGGTATTAGATACGGTTGTGGCTCACACATATGCAATGATATCACGGGGCCTCGAGGACGATGGCGACTCATAAAGGGAGAAATAGACTGCGTGTTGGCAATGGAGCAAGGGTTCTGCATTAGCCGTAGGAACTTATGTTTGACACTCCCAGGTGGGCTTGTACTTAACTTGGATGATTGTTATTTTGTACCGTGTTAACAAAGAACATATTATGCATTTCTTGTTTAAATAGAGCTAGTTTCCATTTGTCTTTTGGTAACAATGGTTGTTCTATTAGCTCAAATGGAATGCTTTATGGTCTTGGTACATTATGCAATGGAATTTACATATTAGATATGTCACATCCAGTTATGAATGTCAATGACGCTAAAAGACATAAAAGAGATAATTTAAAATCAACTTACTTATGGCATTATCGCCTTGGCCATATAAATGAGAGGCGATCGCTAAGCTCCACAAGAGTGGAAGTTTAGGGTCATTCGATTATGAATCTTATGACACATGTGAATCTTGTTTATTAGGCAAGATGACTAAGATTACCTTTAAGGAAAGGGTGAGCAAGCGATTGGATTATTAGACCTAATACATTCAGATGTATGTGGTCCGATGTCCATCCATGCCAGAAGTGGTTGTCGTTACTTCATTACCTTTATCGATGATTATTCTCGATATGGGTACCTGTATCCGATGAGATACAAATCTGAAGCGTTTGAAAAGTTCAAACAATTCAGAAATGAAGTAGAAAACCAACTTGGGAAAAGTATCAAAACATTACGATCCGATCGTGGTGGTGAATACTTAGACCAAGAGTTTTTGGATTATCTCAGAGATAATGGGATTTTATCTCAGTGGACCCCTCCTTACACACCACAGCATAATGGTGTGGCAGAAAGGAGAAATCGAACCTTGTTGGACATGGTTCTATCTATGATGGGCTTTGCATAATTGCCAAAATCCTTTTGGGGGTATGCCTTTGAGGCATTGTTTACTTGTTAAGCGAGTTCCATCAAAGCAGTTGATGTTACTCCATATGAGATGTGGACTAACAAGAAACCTTATCTTTCTTATTTGAAAGTATGGGGTTGTCACCTTATGTGAAGCGGACACGGTCGAGATAAGCTTGAAGCAAAATCGACAAGTGTTTGTTCGTAGGATATCCTAAAGAAACAAGAGGATATCAATTCTACCTCTTTGAGGAACAAAAGGTGTTTGTTTGATGCATGCTGTCTTTAGAGAAGAGTTTCTTTTAAAAGAGGACGGTGGGAGCAAAGTTGAACTTGAAGAAGTTCAAGATGCTCGGACAGACGCGGATCAACTGCCTGAACCTGAAACTGTAACTCATACAGATGAGGTAACAATTCAACCTTCTACTACACACGAAATTCATAGGTCAAGTAGGATACTCACTGTTCCCGAGAGATATGGATTTCTCGTGAGTGAACAGAATGACGTATTGCTCATAGAGGATGATGAGCCTACCACCTATGAAGAGGTTCTGAAGAGTTCAAAGTCTGAAAAATGGCTTCGTGCCATGAAATCTGAAATGGATTCCATGTATGAAAACCAAGTATGGACTTTGGTTGATGCACCTGAAGGGATAAAACCTATAGGGTGCAAATGGGTTTTCAAGAAGAAAACTGACATGGATGGTAATGTGATTACCTATAAAGCAAGGCTTGTGGCCAAAGGCTTTCGTCAAAGACAAGGAGTTGACTATGACGAGACCTCCGATCGAGTAGCAATGCTTAAATCCATTAGGATACTCCTAGCCATTGCCGCTCATTATGATTATGAGATATGGCAAATGGATGTGAAAACGACTTTCTGAATGGAAATCTGGTGAGGATGTGTACATGACACAACTGAGGGCTTCATTTCGCGAGATGGCGAAAAGGTATGCAAGCTTGAAATCCATTTATGGATTGAAGCAAGCATCCAGAGTTGGAATATCCGTTTGATGAGACAATCAAAGAGTTTGGTTTCTCACAAAATCCGGATGAACACTGTGTGTACAAGAAGGTTAATGGAGCTGCGATCGTATTCCTTGTATTATATGTAGATGACATATTGTTGCTAGGAAGCGATGTCTCAATCTTCGCAATCGGTAAAAATTTGGTTGTCAAACAATTTGCCATGAAAGACCTTGGAGAAGCAACTTATATCCTTGGGATAAAGATCTATAGAGATAGATCGAAGAGGTTGCTTGGTCTTTCACGATCAGCGTACATAGACAAGGTGCTAAAGAGGTTTAGCATGGAGCAATCCAAGAGAGGTTTCTTCCATTACTCATGGGATAACACTCTCGAAGTCCATGTCTAAGACACAGGATGAGAGGATGCGTATGAATATGATCCCGTATCGTCTGCGATGGGATCTATTATGTCTGTAATGCTATATACGAGACCCAATGTATCATATGCTCTAAGTGTTCTGACGGATACCAATCGGATCTGGTGAAGGTCATTGGGTGGCTGTCGAGAATATCCTAAAGTACTTGCGAAGAACTAAGGATGTTTTCTTGATATTTGGAGATAGAAATCTCAGTGGCGGGCATACAGATGCGAGTTTTCAATCGATAAGGGCGACTCGAGTCCCAATCAGGTTATGTTTTCCGCTTAATGGCGAAGCGGTCGGTTGGAAGAGTTCCAAGCAGGCGGCTGGCGATTCAACGGCAAAGGCGAGTACATTGCAGCATCGGATGCAAGAATGGGCGATTTGGATCGAAGTTCATTTACGAACTTGGTGTGGTTCCTAGTGTGATGGACCCATCTGATTGTATTGTGACAACAATGGAGCTATTGCGAGCAAAGGAACCAAGGTCTCATCAACGATCCAAACACGTACTCGCCGATACCATTTGATTCGGAGATCATTGCTCAGGTGATGTCACGATAGAGAATTCCTGAGCGAACATTCTTGATCCGTTGACAAAGCCATTGCCACGGAAGAATTTTGATTCTCATGTACTCGCTTATGGTATTAGATACCAAGGCGATTGGCTTTAGGTCAAGTGGGAGATTGTTAGAGTAGTGCCTAAAGGTAATCCCTTTAGCGCATTTTGTTCATAGTCATATATGGACTTTATGAATAAATAAAGCAAGACATATTTCATTTATTTGATATTCATTTTATTATGAATTGATAATGATCTTTAATCAAATTAATGAAGTCCACGATACATGACATAGCATGAAGGAAATTATGATGTGATCATACTATTGAGATTCCTATCATGTGCAATTATGTCGATATCTAAATTATCCTAGTCATAGGATTAATGAGGCTGGACATCGTTAATCCGGATAGACTAGCACATGTCAAACTCCTTGATTGGATCAGCGGTGGATCTCGAAAGCGTAAATATTGAGATATTTGGATTTGACATGTGGATGCTTACTAGTGGTAGTAAGTACATTGGATGAGCTGCTATGAGATCATCACATGGATGTCCTATACAAATGTCAGTGATAATCTCATCATAGCAATGGGGCAAGTATCCTTAGACTTGAGGTACTCAAGGATATCTTAGGTACTGATTCTATACTTTGACTCCATTCCTTGTTGCTTTTTAGAGGTCGCTCATAGGGTGGTGATTGGGTACAGCTTGAGGTATTCGAAGGTAATTGAGTAGCCAATAGAGGATTCACCACTACGTGATAGCGGAAGAGATACCCATGGCCTCTTATCGGGATCATTACTTTGAAGTCTCTGGTAGGAGCATACATATGTCATGAAGATGGTCTTTATGGACATATAAAGTAATGAATCCTAGGACGAGAACTGATTACACTTGGACTAGATTTGATCTGATCAGTCTAGTAATGACCCCAGTTTGACTGGACCACTTCAGCAATTATATATATATATTAATTAAGTAAATAATTAATTAATTATATAAATATATGTTGATTTTCGTGGAAGCCATAAGAATGGAGAAGTTAATAAGTTTGAAAAGTCAAACTTAATGATGATTTAGCATTTTAAGGCACTTTTTATGCCATCTACGTGGATAGCCTTCCACCAACCTTTTATATGTGTCTTAAGTGTTAAATATACATAGAAGAAGGATTGGAAGGAGGCTTGGTCGTGGGTTTTAGAAGGAAGAACCGAAAGCTTAAAAGTTAAGCTTTGAAAATCTTTTTTTCATCTTCTTCCTCTCATCCTCTCAAGATTGCTTCTACTTCTCCAAGGCTCCACCAAGATCATCTCACTTGCTCTCCAAGGCTAAGGTAAGAGCTAGCACTCTTTTCTTTAGTCTAGCTATTCCCGGGTCAAAAGAGTTTGTCCCGGTTAGGTTTTCCTACCTCTGCGTGGATACCGTTAGAGACGGTCTCCTTTGGTCGTTATGGTTTGATTGTTTGTACATACACATGGATCCTGGCTTTCGGGAATGTCCCGGGACTCAAAATTTTAAATTTCGCACCGTGGGCATGTGATGCCTACCCCGGGATTTTCCTACAACAAGACCTAGTTAAAGATTTAGAATGCAAACTACCCTTTAGTGCAGACCAAATTCATGCATGAAAAGGATGGAAAAGAAAGTAAAACAGAGACACATGATTTATAATGTAAAAGATGCATGTCTAGTCTGATTACTATGATGTTAAATATGTGCAGATTGAAGAAGGTGAAAGGTGAATTACGTGACAGGTATGCAAGCTAAGGAGCAAATGTCTTATATGCATGCATTATGTAATTAATTGTCATTAAAAAAACTAGTACCAAACTATATGATGCAGTCGAATTATGGGGGGTTACTTGTGTCAAATTAACAAAAAAAGAAAGAAGAATCGTGAATTAAAAACAGAAAATTTGAGAAAGTGACCATTTTTTTTAAAAAAATTGTAATAAAAGTTTGATAAAAAAATCAAATTAATTAAATATCAATTGTAAAGGCATTTGTTAATTCCCTAAGTTGATTTTAATCATTGTAACCAAAGATTTTATTTTATCCAATTTATGATCAAAATTCAGATTCACCATATAATATTCTTTGCATCCATGTGTAGGAAAATCCCGATGCGTGCATCACATACACGTGGTGCGGAAAACAAAAAAAATTATTCCGGGACTTTCCCAAAGTCTAGGATCTATGTGTCTATACAAAGAAGTATTAGAATTCTCAAACCACAACGACCAAAAGAGACCGTCTCTAACGGTATCCACGCAGAGGTCGGAAAACCTAACCGAATCAAACTCTTTGATCCAGAAATAGCTAGAATAAAGGAGAGAGTACTAGCTCTTACCTTGATTTTTGAAGAGCAACGTGAAGGAGGATGAACCTTTGGAAGAGGAAGAGAGCTTTGGTTGGCTTTTTTTTAAAAAACACATGTTTCTAAAACATGTTAAAATTCTTTTATCTCACGATTATCTTCCTCTCCAAGCTTTCATTTTTGTCTTTTATCCATTAAAGACATTAAATGAAACTTATGAAAGAAGCCATCCATATTATATATATATATATTGGTCCAGTCACATTGGGGTCGGTCTTACCGGGTCTCGGGTGTGAAAAAATGCCGAAGACCTATTTCAGTAATATCGATGTCGCGATCTCATCGGGACATATCCCGATCTCATCGGGATCCATTTGGTTCTATTGCTCTCCATATAATGGATCTCTATCCAAAACTATTTTACAAATTCTCCGAGTCACACTTATGCGTGTGACCCATTAGGTTCCTGATTATGTTGGCCACTTAGATTAACTCTTAGTCTAAGCAAGTCATGAGCGGTGTCTAGCAACACATCATGACCCCCAATTGACCGGAAAGTAAGTGGTTTGACGAATGAACCCATGTTCACCACGAACCATCTTGTGAACCCTCTCATTGACAATTGCTATACAATTCGTCCTTTCACCATTCTATACCCCACTTGGTTATAAGTATGGGCAAAGTGTCAACTCTCACTAGACTAACTACGTCAAATCTAGTCCAAGTGATGTCAGTTTTTGTCATGGGACTCATTACTCTATATGTCAGTGAAGACATTCTTTATGACATATATACTCTGGCTAGAGATTTCCAAGTAATGACCCCGACAAGAGGCCATAGGTATCATCTTCTGCTATCACAGAAGTGGTAAATCCTCTATTGGCTACTCAATTACCTTCGAATACCTCAAGCTGTACCTAATCACCACCCTATGAGCGACCTATGTAAGGCAACAAGGAATGGTGTCAAAGCACAGAATCAGTATCCAAGATATCCTTGAGTACCTCAAGTCTAAGGATACTTGTACCATTGCTATGATGAGATTATCACTGACATTAGAATAGGACATCCATGTGATGATCTCATAGTAGGTCATCCAATATACTTACTACCTCTAGTAAGCATTCACATCTCAACCCTAAACATCTCATATTTACAGTTTCTGAGATCCACTGCTTGATCAAATTAAGGAGCTTGACATGTGCTAGTCTCTCTGGATTAACGATGTCCAGTTTCAATAATCCTATGACTAGGGATAATTTAGATACTAACATAATTGCACATGATAGGAATCTCAGTAGCATGATCACATCATAATTTCCTTCATGCTATGTCATATATCATGGACTTCATTAATTTGCTTATAGATCAATATCAATTCATAAATAATGAACACCAAATTAATGAAATATGCCTTTCTTATTTTTTCATAAAGTCTGTACACAATTTTGTAGAAAACATGCTAAAGGCGATTGCCTTTATGGAACTACTTTAACAAAATCTCCCACTTGACCTAAAGCCAATTGCTTCGATATCTAATACCATATGTTGGGACCCGATTCGAAAACCAGATCCCAACCAAAAAACGAAGGAAAACGAAGGGGATTCAAATCGAATAAATCGAATCACAACATACGGAAGCAAACGTGAAACAAATACGAAGGTATTGAATTAAAACGAATCGAATCAAAACCAATTTCTGACATCCATGAAGAAATATCAAAGAAAGCGTTTGCGTTGGAAACCTTAAGACTATCCGTCGAAACTAATCCAATCCGTGTACTTTTTTTTCTTTCTTTCTTTCTTTCATTTTCATTCCATCTCTTACAAGTGACTTCAATATCCTCAATCCAATAACATTCACATACAATCGCACTATCCAATGTCCAATACCCGTTCATTCACGTTTCTCCATATACAAATCATGCTTATATCTTAGTTGAACAGACACAAGTTATATAACATATCCATGTGCAATACCATAACTCAATGGCCTCATCCAAACCTCATAAATACAATTACGATTTATACACCATTTCATAAATCAAAGCTTTATACAAATCATAGTGGCATTTTCAAGCCTTATACATTACCCATAACCCTAAACCAAAGTACACAATATGCAATGATTCTAGACTTCTCAGCAACCATCTAACTTAACAATAATACAATATAAACACAAGCAAACAGAAATCTTCATTTTCTTTCACCCGATCTACTTCTCATCACCTGTGGATGAGAATGAAGGGGGGATGAGCTTTACAGCCCGTGGGTAACAGTTTATAACAAATATATAAGCAAAATCCTTGAAATTCTTTTTCTTTTCTAGTCTTGGAAAACATTTCTTTCAAATCCGTAAAGCACGTTCTTAAAAGTTCTTTTCTTGTTGTAGTCAAACTCGCAGTTTGTAAAACGTATGATTCTTAGGCTTTTAGCCATAAATCCATAGATTACAAAACATGAATGCATCAACTTGACAATTTATAGATGCAATGTCATATCACATATGCAATGCACACAAATAGCTCGATAGTTCCATAAACACGACGGAAACCGAAGTTTACCGTAAACACAAAGAGTCCATTTTTCGGATCTCGTAAGCCTCAAGCAGGCAGCCAGGAGAAGGCTAAGGGGGGTCAACGTGCACGTGACTTAACGAAATAGGTTCTCTCTTGCCCACACAAAAGCACATATCATGCTCAAAATCATTTATCGCACGATATTTTTCGAATATACGAAATGCCATGTAATCTTTCGAGGCATAACACAATGTATGTTGCAATTCATCCAAAGTCCATGTATTGAATCAAAAATGATTTTTCAAATCATTCATACAATGATGCAACATTTATGATGCAATTGAAATCAGAAAAATCTCTTTATTTAAAGAAAGCAGTAGTGGCTTATAAATTCAAATTATAAACACATTACCTACCTCGAATCGATGCTAGAAACTTGTTCCTCGCTCCAATTTGTCCATTGATTCCTTCTTTCTTCTAATTTAACTTTACCTAAAGCAATTCCACACAAATTCAATATCATAATTAACTTAATCCTCAAATTGAACTTAGAAACACTAATCCCTCATATATTCAAGCTTTCTAAATCACAAATTTCCAAAATCCCCAAATTCCAAATTTGGGCATAAACCCTAATTAATTTCCATCAAAAATTAAACCTATAATACTTAGCAATCAATAAAATTAACTTCATACTCTATAAACACATTCCATTTTCCATGGTTCTAAACCAAAACTTTAAGAGAAACTCAAATCTTAAAATTTGCTCTTACCTCATTTCTCCTCCATTTTCTGATTTTCTTGGTTCAAGATGAAACTCTCTTCATCCTCCACCTTTTTCTTTCTTGGAATGACATTAAAATCTCTCTTCAAGTGGTAGAAAAATCGAGCCCTAGCTCTCTTTCTTTTCTTTCTCCTTCACTCATCCGAAAGCTTGCTCTCCCTTCTCTCTTCTTTCTTTTGTTCTTTTCTTTGTTCAAATGTCGTGTTTCATGTGATAAAACAACAGCTCACTTGTTTTTATAGTGCCAGGACATTTAATGAATGAAGAATGACCCATAAGCCCCTCCATTTAAGCCTATAAACTTAACCCTTTAAGTAAACTTCCAAAATTGCCCCTCCATTGGTCTTTAAAACTGACATCTTGTCTGATTATTTCGATCAGGTAAATGAAGCCATTTGACAAAACTTTCTTCTAGCGAAATGTTCCTCTATGTCTTACGAATCCAATTCTTCAAGAATAAGATCTATCTGAGATCTATAGCTCAAGATATATTCAAAATACTGAAGTTTGTTCTTCAGACTCGAGGCTGAACACTACACCTAACTTCCGACCCAAATTTGGAAGTCTTAGAGGCTAAATTATAGCTTGACTTCTTCATAACATTTGTATCCCCATGTCGCTAGTTTAATTTCCAAAAAGAATCAAATCGATCGGAGCTCTACCAACCGAGATATATCCAAAATACTAAACACTGTTCAAACTTTTACACCCGATCAGCTCACTTTGATCGGGTCGATCTTTTTCTATTTAATGCCAAAACCGATCTATATAGTATGAAAAGATAGAAAAATGTCTTAGAAATCTAACTCTTTAAAAATCGGATCAATCGGAGGTCTACGTAAAAAGTTATGGTCAAAAGAAGGAAGAGGGGTCAAAAATACTAAAGCAGACGATGATGTCAGCACAGACGAAGATGACGTCATCTTCGACGATGACGTCAGCACATACGAAGATGACGTCATCACAGACGATGACTTCAGCACAAACGAAGATGACATCATCACAGACGATGACGTAAGGACAGACGAAGATGACGTCACCACAGACGAAGATGACGTCACCACAGACGAAGATGACGTCATCCCAGACGAAGATGACGTCATCACAAACGATGACGTAAGCACAGAAGAAGATGATGCCATCACATATGAAGATGACACCATCACAGACGAAGGCGTAAGCATAGACGAAGATGACATCATCACAGACGAAGAAGACGTCATCACAGACGATGATGAAGAATAACTTCATCTGACCTTTTTTTTCTCCAGAACATTCCCACTTCGAAGATGCATAACTTCTCACTCAGAACTCCAAATTAGACATCGTTTGATTCGTTGGAAATATAAGAGAAAAATATACAACTTTCTAGAAGGAAATTTTGCCAAAATATATCTCTATCAATCCCAAAATTTCCCCTAAATTCAGAAGATAAGACTTTCATTCCTGCACCAACACTGCACCCAATTCTTCAATTCATGACAATATTTGAGACTCTTAGGCACATAATTGAAATTCGATGTCTTCTTACAAAATGTAGCCATATATCTCTAGTTTAATAAAAATTAAGAATCATCTCGTTTGGATTACTAGACAAAACGTTGTGGCTAAAATACTGAAGCATATTCAGTGAACATTTTTCAGATCACTACCAATCTTGTCTCTAACTCTTTCCTTATCACAACTCATACCAAGATCACTCTTTCCACTCTCTTGTCCAATATTTTCATGCTTTATGTCAATGGAAAGATAAAAACAACCTCTACAATGTTCATAAAGAATTCCAAAGTAACTTCAACCTTTAGTTAAGTCAATTTTTCAATCAAAGTTTCTGCCCTGTTAGCAATCATCTAAGTAATATCCAAACTTCAAGTTTTCATAACTTCTTGCCCCGATATCGAAAAATTGCATACTTTATGGCGTTTGAAAGCTGGCAACATGAACTACAACTTTTATTAAGACCACTTTGGCCAAATCCATCTAAATCAATACAGATTTGTCATTGAATTTTATAAACACCATTCCAACACATCAACTTCACATATCAACACATCACCACAAACTCTTCAACTAATTCATCTCAAACACAATACACACAAATCTTTACACAATTGATATTCATACACAATTGATCTTTCATATCTATATATAAGTCCATGTCTCGTTAACATCATAAGATAAATGTTTATATAATTAAATGGCATTCCAAGCCATATTACAACATCAGTATTCAAGTCCAAGTACAAAAGATACAAAACTCCACCATTCTCCACATATGACTGAAATCTTATTCTTACAATAATCTAACTTAAAACACCACATGCATAACCAAACAAATTGTCTTTAATTTCAAATTTCTTCAAAATTTTACACTTTCACTTTCTATTTCTTGATTTCAACTTCCATTTCAATCCACTCATCCACTTGAACTGTCATAACCCATACAAATCTATTTGAAACCCAAAGTTATCAAATCAAACAAATCTTTTCTCATCAATTTCCTTAAGGCAAAATATCTATAACTCCATTCATATACAAAAACTCTTATCAAATTTTCATTTTCATATTTCTAATTTCCACTGAAAGTTCGGGGTCCAACAGTTTTACCCCTCTTAAATGAATTTCGCCCTCGAAATTCCTATCTGAATAATCACCACGTAACTTATTTTCTCAAATAATCTCTTCAATCACTTTCTGAACTAATTTCTCATCATACATATTTCTCAACTTACTCACAATTTATCACTTCTTGTATCAAATACCACCAATATCATATCATATCAATATTTCTTAACAGATTTACACAAGTCAATGGTCTAATTCTTAATAACCTTAATATGGACCAATACCATTCAATTTAATCCTTTTGAACTTCTATGTATATATCTAAATCTTTATCATTCAAAATCAACCTATTGATCTTCCATACATATATTTCTATAACCATCTCATTATTCAAGTCATCAATGCCCAAAATCAATTCACAAAATTACCGAAGCCTAATCATCATGAAATTTCACTCTCATTCATTCACATATTCCTAAAATCAATCAAATAATCACATTTGTTCTTCAAAGCAAACTTATCCACATCAATATCACACTCTCACTAATTCAATCATACTTCTTGTCATAAAAAGCAAACGATCACTTAGCACTTTCTCACAATCTCAATCTTATCCTTACAAACTCTTATCGATTTCTTACTCATACACATACGCCCAAGTAAGATCATATAACTGGGCTCTGATACCACAAATGTTGGGACCCGATCCGAAAACCAGATCCCAACTAGAAAATGAAGGAAAACGAAGCGGATTCAAATCGAATAAATCGAATCACAACATGCGGAAGCAAACACGAAACAAATATGAAGGTATCGAATCAAAACGAATCGAATACAAATCGAATCGAAACCAATTTCCGACATCCGTGAACAAATATCAAAGAAAGCATTTGCGTTAGAAACCTTAAGACTATCAGTCGAAACTAATCCAATCCGTGTACATTTTTTTTTTCTTTCTTTCTTTTTTTCATTTTCATTCCATCTCTTACAAGTGACTTCAATATCCTCAATCAAATAACATTCACATATAATCGCACTATCCAATGTCCAATACCTGTTCATTCACATTTCTCCATATACAAATCATGCTTATATCTCAGTTGAACAGACACAAGTTATATAACATATCCATGTGCAATACCATAACTCAATAGCCTCATCCAAATCTCATAAATACAATTACGATTTATACACCATTTCATAAATCAAAGCTTTATACAAATCATAGTGGCATTTTCAAGCCTTATACATTACCCATAACCCTAAACCAAAGTACACAATACACAACAATTCTAGACTTCTCAGCAACCATCTAACTTAACAATAATACAATATAAACACATGCTGAGAAGTGCATATTTGTCCAATATTTATGTTTTAATTATTCCCTTTTGCTCCTCTTGATTGATTCAATTATTGGGATTTAACTTGATTTTATGTTTCTTTGTAGGAAACTGTAACTTCTACATGAGGTTGGAAATTAAGAGGAGCAGGTGGACTGATTGGGGCATGACGCAAGTGAGCAGAAGGAGGACAGCAATTTTGGTAGACTGAAATAGAGTCACGCACACTGGAGAGGTGGCACGTGAGTCACGCAGGCAGAGAGGACCAGCGTGGAAGGAAAGTAAGAAGGTTTTTAATGAATAGAAGCCAAGAACGGGGGACAATTATGGCGGCTGCGCATAGAAGAAGGCAACTCTTGGGACTGAATTTGAAAAAGTAACACAACAGTGGAGCAAGATAGGAGAGGCCAACGCCAGCGGCACTCGGAGATCTTCCAGTTCTCCTTATTTCTTTGCTATTTAGACATTGTTAATTAAGAACTTTGTTTTATTTAATTTCCGTATGAGTAGCTAATCTGTTTTAGTCGGGAAATTCCAACTGTTATGCTTTGACTCGTGAGACCTTGTTTGTTCTGATTATTTGGTTTATAATATTCGTGCTGTTTCTGATTTACTGTCATTGTTCATTAATTGATTCTGCGATTGAGGCCTGATTGTAGAGTTAGTTAATTTACATATATGTTGATTTACTTAGTGGAGTCTAGCTGGGTGATTGGTGTTTGTGGCAATTGGCACTAGGGTATAGTACTTATGCGATTTTGTGTGGAGAAACTTACGATCTAACTAGATGAAGCATGAGTGCATGCGTAGTCGATTAGGGTTAGTGTTTCTTTAGAGTTTAATTTGTTAATTAATTGAATCTCGGAGAGAGTCTCGAAGGGTTATTAATTAATTAGGGAATAGTTCAAAGGAGTTTCTGCGACTATTCTAAAATTAAGAAGAAACGAGGGAGCCAGAGGTAGTTGGTAACCATAGCTAACCTATTATTAAACTGAATAAAATATTTGAGTCGATGATCGTGGTCTCTGCATAATAATTTGGAACTTCCTGGCTAAGTTGTCGTTTATTGAGTTTATCAATTTTATTTGCATTCTTGTTGGTTATTGTTTTATTAATTTGCGTTAATCTTTTATCAGTTGTTATTTCAATTAGTAGTTTTAGTCGAAAACTTCAAAACCCCTTTTTATTTAATTTCATTCGTTCTTTGGCATTTGAATAAAATCAATTGTTCCATTCTCTGTGGATCGACCCCATTTACCACTGTGCACAATTTATTTTCGTTTGGTGTTTGGGATTTATTTTTGGTGGATTCGACACCCATCACATGCAAACAGAAATCTTCATTTTCTTTCACCCGATCTTCTTCTCATCACCTGTGGATGGGAATGAAGGGGGGTGAGATTTACAGCCCATGGGTAACAGTTTATAACAAATATATAACCAAAATCTTTGAAATTCTTTTTCTTTTCTGGTCTTGGAAAACATTTCTTTGAAATCCGTAAAGTATGTTTTTAAAAGTTCTTTTCTTGCTGTAGTCAAACTCGCAGTTTGTAAAACGTATGATTCTTAGGCTTTCAGCCATAAATCCATAGATTACAAAACATGAATGCATCAACTTGACAATTTATAGATGCAATTTCATATCACATATGCAATGCACACAAATAGCTCGAGAGTTCCATAAACACGACGGAAACTGAAGTTTACCGTAAACACGATGAGTCCATTTTTCAGATCTCGTAAGCCTCAAGCAGGCAGCTAGGAGAAGGCTAAGGGGGGTCAACATGTACGTGACTTAACGAAATAGGTTCTCTCTTGCCCACACAAAAGCACATATCAAGCTCAAAATCATTTATCGCACGATCTTTTCCGAATATACGAAATGCCATGTAATCTTTCGAGGCATAACACAATGTATGTTGCAATTCATCCAAAGTCCATGTATTGAATCAAAAATGATTTTTCAAATCATTCATACAATGATGCAACATTTATGATGCAATTGAAATCAGAAAATCTCTTTATTTAAAGAAAGCAGTAGTGGCTTATAAATTCAAATTATAAACACATTACCCACCTCGAATCGATGCTAGAAACTTGTTCCTCGCTCCAATTTGTCCATTGATTCCTTCTTTCTTCCAATTTAACTTTACCTAAAGCAATTCCACACAAATTCAATATCATAATTAACTTAATCCTCAAATTGAACTTAGAAACACTAATCCCTCATATATTCAAGCTTTCTAAATCACAAATTTCCAAAATCCCCAAATTCCAAATTTGGGCATAAACTCTAATTAATTTCCATCCAAAATTAAACCCATAATACTTAGCAATCAACAAAATTAACTTCATACTCCATAAACCCATTCCATTTTCCATGGTTCTAAACCAAAACTTTAAGAGAAACTCAAATCTTAAAATTTGCTCTTACCTCTTTTCTCCTCCTTTTTCGGATTTTCTTGGTTCAAGATGAAACTCTCTTCATCCTCCACCTTTTTATTTCTTGGAATGACATTAAAATCTCTCTTCAAGTGGTAGAAAAATTGAGCCCTAGCTCTCTTTCTTTTCTTTCTCCTTCACTCATCCGAAAGCTTGCTCTCCCTTCTCTCTTCTTTCTTTTGTTCTTTTCTTTGTTCAAATGTCGTGCTTCCTTTGATAACACAACAACTCACTTGCTTTTATAGTTCCAGGACATTTAATGAATGAGGAATAACCCATAAGCGCCTCCATTTAAGCCTATAAACTTAACCCTTTAAGTAAACTTCCAAAATTGCCCCTCCATTGGTCTTTAAAACTGACATTTTGTTTGATTATTTCGATCAGGTAAATGAAGCCATTTGATAAAACTTTCTTCTAGAGAAATGTTCCTCTATGTCTTACAAATCCAATGCTTCAAGAATCAGATCAATCCGAGGTATATAGCTTAAGATATCTCCAAAATACTGAAGTTTCTTCTTCAGACCTGAGGCTGAACACTACACCTAACTTCCGACCCGAATTTGGAAGTCTTAGAGGCTAAATTATAGCTCGACTTCTTCATAACATTTGTAGCCCCATGTCTTTAGTTTAATTTCCAAACAAAACTCAAATCGATCGGAGCTCTACCAACCAAGATATATCCAAAATACTAAACACTATTTAAACTTTTACAACCGATCAGCTCACTTTGATTGGGTCGATCTTTTTCTGTTTAATTCCAAAACCGATCTATATAGTATAAAAAGATAGAAAAATGTCTTAGGAATCTTACGCTTTAAAAATTGGCTCAATCGGAGGTCTACGCAAAAAGTTATAGCCAAAAGAAGAAAGAGGGGTCAAAAATACAAAAGCAGACGATGATGTTAGCACAGACGAAGATGACGTCATCTCAGACGAAGATGACGTCATCATAGACGATGACGTCAGCACAGAAGAAGATGATGTCATCATAGACGATGACGTAAGCATAGACGAAGATGACGTCATCACAGATGATGACGTTAGCACAGACAAAGATGACGTAACCACAGACGAAGATGACGTAGGCACAGACGAAGATGACGTCATCACAGACGAAGATGACGTCATCACAGATGAAGATGACATCATCCTAGACAAAGATGACGTCATCACAGATGATGATGTAAGCACAGAGAAAGATGACATCATCACAGACGAGGATGACGTCATCACAGACGATGATGAAGAATAACTTCGTCTGACCTTTTTTTTCTCCAGAACATCCCCACTTCGAAGATGTATAACTTCTTACTCAGAACTCCAAATTAGACACGGCTTGATTCATTGGAAAGCTAAGAGAAACATTTACAACTTTTCAGAAGGAAATTTTGTCAAAATATATCTTTATCAATCCCAAAATTGCCCCTAAAGTCAGAAGATAAGACTTTCATTCCTGCACCAACACTGCACCCAATTCTTCACTTCATGACAATATTCGAGACTCTTAGGCACATAATTGAAATTTGATGTCTTCTTAAAAAATGTAGCCATATGTCTCTAGTTTAATCCAAATAAGAATCATCTCGTTTGGATTACTAGACAAAACGTTGTGGCTAAAAGACTGAAGCATATTCAGTGAACATTTTTCAGATTACTACCAATCTTGTCTCTAACTTTTTCCTTATCACAACTCATACCAAGATCACTCTTTCTACTCTCTTGTCCAATATTTTCATGCTTTATATCAATGGAAAGATAAAAACAACCTCTACAATGTTCATAAAGAATTGCAAAGTAACTTCAACCTTTAGTTAAGTCAATTTTTCAATCACAGTTTCTGCCCTGTTAGCAATCATCTAAGCAATATCCAAACTTCAATTTATCATAACTTCTTACCCCGATATCAAAAAATTGCATACTTTATGGCGTTTGAAAGCTGGCAACATGAACTATAACTTTTATTAAGACCACTTTGGCCAAATCCATCTAAATCAATACAGATTTGCTATTGAAGTTTCTAAACACCATTCCAACACATCAACTTCACATATCAACACATCACCACAAACTCTTCAACTAATTCCTCTCAAATACAATACACACAAATCTTTACACAATTGATATTCATACACAATTGATCTTTCATATCCATATATAAATCCATGTCTCATTAACATCATAAGATAAATGTTTATATAATTAAATGGCATTCTAAGCCATATTACAACATCAGTATTCAAGTCCAAGTACAAAAGATACAAAACTCCACCATTCTCCACATATGAATGAAATCTTATTGTTACAATAATCTAACTTAAAACACGACATGCATAACCAAACAAATTGTCTTTACTTTCAAATTTCTTTAAAATTTTACACTTTCACTTTCTATTTCTTGATTTCAACTTCCATTTCAATCCACTCATCCACTTGAACTGTCATAACCCATACAAATCTATTTGAAACCCAAAGTTATCAAATCAAACAATTGTTTTCTCATCAATTTCCTTAAAGCAAAATATCTATAACTCCATTCATATACAAAAACTCTTATCAAATTTTTATTTTCATATTTCTAGTTTCCACTGAAAGTTTGGTGTCCAACACCATGGGCGAGTACATGAGAATCAAAGCTCTTATGTGATAATGGCTTTGTCAACGGATCAATAATATTTTTCTCGGTGGAAATTCTCTCTATCCGGACATCACCTCGACTAATGATCTCCCTAATCAGATGATATTTGCGGAGTACGTGATTGGATCGTTGATGAGACCTTGGTTCCTTCGCCTGCGCAATAGCCTCATTGCTGTCACAACACAACTGTATGGGCCCATCACAGCTAGGAACCACACCAAGTTCAGAAATAAACTTCTTCATCCAAAATGTTTCCTTTGCTACGTCTGAAGTGACAATTTACTCTGCCTCAGTTGTTGAATCGATAGTTGTCTCTTGTTTGGAACTCTTCCAACTGATCGCCCCGCCGTTCAGTGTGAATATATAACCTGATTGGGATTTAGAATCATCCTTATCAGATTGAAAACTAGCATCTGTATGCCCGCTCACTTTTAGATTTCCATCTCCATATATCAAGAAAACATCCTTAGTCCTTCGCAAGTACTTGAGGATATTCCTGACAGCCACCCAGTGACCCTCACCAGGATCTGATTGGTATCTGCTCGTAGCACTTAGAGCATATGATACATCGGGTCTCGTACATAGCATAGCGTACATGATAGATCCTACTGCAGATGCATACGGGATCATATTCATGCGCATCCTCTCATCTTGTGTCTTAAGACACATAGATTTCGAGAGTGTTATCCCATGAGTCATGAGAAGGTACCCTCTCTTAGACTGCTCCATGCTAAACCTCTTTAGCATCTTGTCTATGTACGTTGATTATGAAAGACCAAGCAATCTTTTTGATCTATCTCTATAGATCATTATCCCAAGGATATAGGTTGTTTCACTAAGATCTTTCATGGCAAATTATTTGGCTAACCAAATCTTCACAGATTGTAGCATAGAGACATCGTTTCCTAGTAATAATATGTCATCTACATATAGCACAAGGAATACGATTGCAGTCCCACTAACCTTCTTATACAGACAGTGTTCATCCAGATTTTGTGAGAAAGCAAACTCTTTGATTACCTCATCAAAAAGGATATTTCAACTCCTGGATGCTTGTTTCAATCCATAGATGGATTTCTGAAGCTTGCATACCTTTTCTCCATCATAGAAAATGAAGCCCTCTGGTTATGTCATATACACATCCTCAGCTAGATTTCCATTTAAGAAAGCTGTCTTCACATCCATTTGCCATATCTCATAATCATAATGAGTGGCAATGTCTAGGAGTATCCTAATGAATTTAAGCATTGCTACTGGGCTGAACGTCTCGTCGTAGTCAATTCCTTGTCTTTGACGAAAACCTTTAGCCACAAGCCTTTCTTTATAGGTAATCACATTACCATCCATGTTGGTTTTCTTTTTGAAAACCCATTTACACCCTATGGGTTTTATTCCTTCGGGTGCCTCAACCAAAGTTCATACTTGGTTTTCATACATGGAATCCATTTCTGCCTTCATGGCACGAAGTCATTTCTCAGACTCTGAACTCTTCAGAACCTCTTCATAGGTAGTAGGCTCATTATCTTCTATGAGCAATACGTCATTCTGTTAACTCACAAGAAATCCATATCTCTCGAGAATAGAGCGTATCCTACGTGATCTATGAATTTCTTATGTTGAAGAAGGTTGAACTATTACTTCATCTGTATGAGTCTCAGTTTTAGGTTCAGGCAGTTGATCTACGTCTGTTCGAGCATCTTGAACTTCTTCAAGTTTAATTTTGCTCCTACTGTCTTTTTGTAAAAGAAACTCTTTCTCTAAAAAGATAGCATGCTTTGAAACAAACATCTTTCGTTCCTCAGCAAGGTAGAATTGATATCCCATTGTTTCTTTAGGATATCCTACAAACAAACACTTGTCAGACTTTACATCAAGTTTATCTAACTGTATCCGCTTCACATAAGCAGGACAACCCCAAACTTTCAAATGAGAAAGATAGGGTTTTTTGTTAGTCCACATCTCATATGGAGTAATATCAACTGTCTTTGATGGAACTCTGTTTAACAAATAAACAGTTGTCTCGAGTGCATACCCCCAAAAGGATTTTGGTAACTTTGCAAAGCCCATCATCGATCGTACCATGTCTAACAAGGTTCGATTTCTCCTTTCAGCCACACTATTATGCTGTCGTGTGTAAGGCGGAGTCCATGGAGATAAAATGCCATTACATCTGAGATAATCTAAAAATTATTGGTCTAAGTATTCCCCACCATGATCGGATCGTAATGTCTTGATACATTTCCCAAGTTGGTTTTCTACTTCATTTTTGAATTGTTTGAACTTTTCAAATGCTTCAGATTTGTATCTCATCAGATACAGGTACCCATATCGAGAATAATCATCGATAAAGGTAATGAAGTAAAGACAATGACTTCTAGTATGGATGGACATCGGACCATATACATCTGAATGTATTAGGTCTAATACTCCAGTCGCTCGTTCACCCTTTCCCTTAAAGGGTAACTTAGTTATCTTGCCTAATAAACAAGATTCACATGTGTCATATGATTCATAATCAAATGACCCTAAACTACCACTTTTATAGAGCTTAGCTATGCGTCTCTCATTTATATGGGCAAGGCGACAATGCCATAAGTAAGTTGATTTTAAATTATCTCGTTTACGTCTTTTCGTGTCATTGACATTCATAATTGGATGTGAATTATCTAATATGTAAATTTCATTGCATAATGTACCAGTACCATAAAACATTCCATTCAAACTAATAGAACAACCATTGCTATTAAAGGTCAAATGGAAACCATCTCTATTTAAACAAGAAACAAACAATATGTTCTTTGTTAAAACAGGTACAAAATAACATTCATCCAGTTTAACTACAAGCCCACTAGGGAGTGACAAAAAATAAGTGCCTATGGCTATTGCAGCAACTCTTGCTCCATTTCCTACGCGCAGGTCTAGTTCTCCCTTCATGAGCTGTCTACTGTCCCTGAGGCCCTGCATATCATTGCATATGTGTGAGCCACAACCAGTATCTAATACCCATATGTTATAATCAGAAACAGTATTAACCTCAATGACAAACATGCCTGAAGGAACCGATGTATCTGATGCCTTCTTCTACTTTAAAGATTCCATATAGACTTTACAGTTTCGCCTCTAGTGGCCAGTCTTGCCATAATGGAAGCAAGTTCCTTTTGGCGCAGTTTCTTTGGTTTCCTTTTTGGCTGCACTTCCTTTTGGTTTCTTAGACTTTTTCTTCTTTAGGTTCTTTTTCTTTGAACCAGAAGAAGAAGAGTCCACCACAAGCACTGGCTTGTTATCCTTCTTGATAGCTTGCTCTGCTGTCTTAAGCAGATTGATCAACTCAAGGATTGTCGTGGAGATTTGATTCATCCGATAATTCAACATAAACTGTGAATAACTATCAAACAATCCAACTAGAATTAAGTCAATACTTAATTCATAATCCATAACAAAACCCAAGATGGACAACCTCTCTATATAACCATTCATCTTCAGTGCATATTGCACTGCAGATGTCCCTGGAGTCATCTTAGTAGTGAAGAGTAACCTCGAGGTCTCGAATCTTTCAAACTGAGCTTGCTCATCGAAAAGCTCTCTAAGAAGAAACACTATGGTATGAGCATCCATAGACTCATGCTACTTTTGCAGCTCTGGTGACATAAAGGCAAGCATAATACAGGTAGCCATGTCACTATCTTTGAGATGCTTACGATATACTTTCTGATCCTCATCAAAAGCATCAATAGTAGGTGGATCAGGAAGTGGAACATCTAGGACATAGCCCAGCTCCTCAGATCTGAGAACAATTCTCAGATTTCTCAGCCAATTGAGAAAATTAGGTCCAATTAATTTATTAGAGTCCATAAGTGAGCGCAAATTCACACTGGAAGACATATTCAATCAACCTAAAGGGAAAGAGAGAAAGAATGTTAGAATATTAATACATGCATGATCATAAGGACTTGCATGACATACATATGGCTCCCACTAGTTTCAAAGAATCCATAACCCTCACTACGAATCCAAGAAACATTATGATAAAGTGTCCTAGTGGGTCGATATCTGACATTACTAAGGATAACCTTCGGTTTACCCAACAAGTCACCTTAGGTCAATCGGTAGGTATCGGTCATATCAATTGCATCATAGATACAACTATCAACTAATGCTATCAACTCGTGATGTATGCACACACATTGGGTTATCAACTCTTGATGCGCGTACATCTGATGTACGCTACCCAATTGTGCCTCTGTCTATGTTGACCTTGAGTTTACTCAACAAATCAACGCTTCTAGTGAAAACCGACCCATTAATCCGAAAATCTTATTTCCATGGGTCGAACATATCCTTATAGAGTGAGCTTGAGTTTACCCAACAACTCTAACTCTAAAAGAACTCTGGTTCTCCCCGTATTAATGGAAGGCGTTAGTTTTCATATTATGTGTGAGGGATTTCATACTCTGGTCTCATCTAAGTCGTAGGATTATAGTCACAATGACTATATGGAATGATTTAGGACATTTCATCAATCACATCGAATCTATACCTATAATCATCCATCATCCCACCTAACCAGCCCTAGCATGCATTCTTTAATGCAATCATCTCATAAGGTTTTCCTATATAGGTTGTGACCTGTTATGCTTCAACAGCTTTGACATTCGATTCAACTCTTGAACTTAGCATCGGCTAATTTCTCAATCCGTATGTTTTCAATTCCAATTCACAATACCAATATACCAAGTGTAATATCCTCTCCTTTGATGTACCAATGAAACACTAATTGTAACATGCTTGCCATACATAGTCATACTAGACATGAAATACTCGAAATAGATTAATACACTATTATTCTCTTAGATTTCCAAATAATTTGAGAACATCAAACCATCACTCTTAGCATCTCTAGGTAGTCTCCATTTCATCAAGACTACTTCGGCACTTGTCACATAACTTGTCACGGCCAAAACAATCAAGAAAATAGAATATACTAACGAGACGCTAATGTGACATATTTGACATCCGAAAATTTTTGGAAACCTAATTTCAAGCAAATCAGTTTGGCATGCATAAAACATCAATGTAACATATTTCTAATCACATTAAAAATGATCCAAGCCATTGGAACCGAATAACACACAAACAATATTCCAAACAAACCAGTTCCAGCAACTTTCTCAAAATTGCCAAGTTCTGTCTTTTGCTTAAAAAAATCATTGAAACAATTTCAATAAATACTGATAAAATTACAGAGGCTACAACATGTTCACAACATGCTCCATGAATATTTTCATAATTTAGTTCCAAGAAAAACTCAACCAACCTCAGCAATTAATCCAATCCAAAAACTGTGTTCCTCAACACAGTCATTCCTAGCAGCACACAAGAAATTCTCAAATAAATATTCAATCACCTCGAAAACATTTTTCCATCTTCATAGACATTTATAAACATTTAGAGACATGTTGGTGAAAGAAAATCCCAAAAAAAATTTCTATATTTTATTCTCTAATTTACAAGCATGTCTGTTCATGGAATGTGCATAAACACAGCAACTAGAACATTAGGGAACTAATTAGAAAACCCATATCAAATCACATTGATAAATTTTTTCCTTCTACAGACATATTCAGCAACATCTCATGAGAAAATCTGGGTAAGAAAATTTTGAAAACAAGATTTCTACACTGATTCGAATTCAACACATTCAGCACGCACAATCATCACAACCAATAGGCAGCATCAATCTTATTATGATTTCTTCTTTATATACGACACAAGTAGCTCTGATACAACTGTAGGAAAATTTTGGTGCGTGCATCACATACACGTGGTACGGAAAACAAAAAAAAATTATTCCGGGACTTTCCCGATGTCCAGGATCTATGTGTCTACACAAAGAAGTATTAGAATTCTCAAACCACAAGGACCAAAGGAGACCGTCTCTAACGGTATCCATGCAGAGGTCGGAAAACCTAACCGAATCAAACTCTTTGATCCGGAAATATCTATAATAAAGGAGAGAGTGATAGCTCTTAACTTGATTCTTGAAAAACAACGTGAAGGAGGATGAACCCTTAGAAGAGGAAGAGAGCTTCGGTTGGCTTTTAAAAAAAACATGTTTCTAAAACATGTTAAAATCCTTTTGTCTCACGATTATCTTCCTCTCCAAGCTTTCATTTTTGTCTTTTATCCATTAAAGACATTAAATGAAATTTATGAAAGAAGCCATCCATATTATATATATATATATGTATATATGTATATATACATACATATATATGTATATACGTATATATGTATATATGCATATGTATATATGTATATATGTATATATATATATACATATATACATATATACATATATATGTATATATGTATATATACATATATACATATATATATATATATATGTATATATATAAATATATGTATATAAATGCTTAAGTGGTCCAGTCACACTAGGGTCGGTCTTATTGGGTCCCAGGTGTGAAAAAATACCGAAGACCTATTTCAGTAATATCGATGTTGCGATCTCATTGGGACATATCCTGATCTCATCGGGATCCATTTGGTTCTATTTCTCTCCATATAATGGATCTCTATCCAAAACCATTTTACGAATTCTCCGAGTCACTCTTATGCGTGTGACCCATTAAGTTCCCGGTTATGTTGGCCACTTAGATTAACACTTAGTCTAAGCAAGTTATGAGCGGTGTCTAGCAACACATCATGACCCCCAATTTATCAGAAAGTAAGTGGTTTGACGAATGAACCCTTGTTCACCACGAACCATTTTGTGAACCCTCTCATAGACAATTGCTATGCAATTCGTCCTTTCACCATGCTATACCCCACTTGGTTATGAGTATAGGCAAAGTGTCAACTCTCACTAGACTGACTATGTCAAATCTAGTCCAAGTGATATCAGTTCTTGTCCTGGGACTCATTACTCTATATGTCAATGAAGACATTCTTTATGACATATATACTCTGGCCAGAGATTTCCAAGTAATGACCCTGACAAGAGGCCATGGGTATCATCTTCTGCTATCACAGAAGTGGTGAATCCTCTATTGGCTACTCAATTACCTTCGAATACCTCAAGATGTACCTAATCACCACCCTTTGAGCGACCTATGTAAAGCAACAAAGAATGGAGTCAAAGCACAGAATTAGTATCCAAGATATCCTTGAATACCTCAAGTCTAAGGATACTTGTACCATTGCTATGATGAGATTATCACTGACATTATAATAGGACATCCATGTGATGATCTCATAGTAGGTCATCCAATATACTTACTACCTCTAGTAAGCATTCACATCTCAACCCTAAACATCTCATATTTACAGTTTCTGAGATCCACTGCTTGATCAAATCAAGGAGCTTGACGTGTGCTAGTCTCTCTGGATTAACGATGTCCGATTTGGTAATCCTATGACTAGGGATAATTTGAATCTTGACATAATTGCACATGATAGGAATCTCAGTAGTATGATCACATCATAATTTCCTTCATGCTATGTCATATATCATGGACTTCATTAATTTGCTTATAGATCAATATCAATTCGTAAATAATGAACACTAAATTAATGAAATATGTCTTTCTTTATTTATTCATAAAGTCTGTACACAATTTTGTACAAAACGCGCTAAAGGTGACTGCCTTTAGGGCATTACTCTAACACCATGACTAACATGTAATGCAAAACCTTTTCATGAAAGCATCAATTCAAAACTAACATGAACAACATACATATGGAAACTTTAAGATTAGATGGATTTTATTGAATCTAAAATTATTTAAAGATGACTAATATACATTAAATAATTCTATGCTCAAAACTAACCTATTAAAATTCTACATATACCTTCATAATATACTAATGTCACTTATTTAATCAAATTCATGACTAATGCCTAATTCAATTAATTGAAATACAAATCATGTAAGATAAATTGAATTATAGACTTCAAAAATATCCAACCTAATTCAGCATTCATGCATTCCATGAGCGCAAATATTCAACCATAAAATATCAAGATTTAAACACAAAATCTCATAAAATCAACCCGTAAGAATTAGTTATTAACCTCCACAATTGAAAAAAAAAACTTAGTTCATCATTAAAATTGAAACAAAGTCAAAAATCTTGTTTAAAACCATGGTGTAAGTTTCAAATATAGAGAAGAAGAAGAAGAAAAGAAAAGAAAATTAGGGTTTTTACCTAAAGAGGAAAAAAGACAAAGGAGAAAACGTTATTACGCCCATCAAAAAGCAAAAGGGACTTCTCTTTCTTATTCTATTCTAAGGGATCCTATTTATACTAGCTAGAGGAGGTCTGGTCTCCCCTAAAAAGACAAGCAAACTTGGAATAGGATTTTTCTTCGTAGCTTGCGTTGTGGAAACCTCCCTGCATAGCAACATGTTCCTGTACTTAAATCTTCGATTTAAGCCTGTTTCGGGCTTCTTCATAGGCTGAACTGCTCTTATTTCTTTTGGGATTGCTCTACATCGAGGTGGGTCTCTTTTCAAATTTTCTACAGATAGGTTCGTCATTACAAGTCATTCAAAATTGGCCCCTACTCTGATCATTCTCGGACTAGTTATGCTATCTCATTTCTAGGCCAACTTCGACTAACCATAAAAAGTAAAATATAGAACTTGGGCAGTTCATAATTGGCCACCAAAAAGATCATTGAGTCAGCTTCAATTTGAGCTTTATATCGTAGAAATTCAACGGTTGGATCTTCATATATGAATTTTTGGATCACAAGAGATCAAACTGTATGCCTCCAACTTTATGTCAGACTTCAAAATTTACTGCTCTCAAATGAAAACTCAAAAAATTTTGAAACTTGGTGGAAACATTCTTCAAAGAGTCAAGATTATGCCTGCCAAATCTTATAATTTTTCTGATGTACCAATCCCGAGATAAAAAATTCCTAAACGTCCAAAGTTCAAATCTGCCCCAAACCGAAAAATAGTGTTAATTTCAACCTATTAAGGATTTTTTTATTTTATGTGTCTAAAGCTCTAATAATTATAAAACATGATAAATAGGCCATAGATAGGCATAAAACACATGCAAGATACTAAATATAAGGTACCAAAAAAATGATTGAATCACCTACCTAAGCTTTCTATTATCCTACATAAACCACCTCTTTCTATATCTATTGTTAATTGAAATGATTCCTTCATCTATCGTCACACCCTAGTTACAAACCTCTCCTTATTATGAATATACCCCTCCTCACATCCCTCAACCTACCCAAACCTTACTACCTCTAGATCTCAACCTAAAAAAATCCCCTTTTACCTTATGTGAAAGTAAACCCTAAGAACGAACTGGAGGAAATCCACACAAATAAACCTTCTTTATATATGGATAAGGCGCTGAAGAACACAATAATTTTGACTAACTTCACTATGTTTCCCCCTTAGATGACTCAAATGTAGCTCTAAAATAAATCTTACAAACTAGAACTAAGAAATAGCTAGCAACACTAGTTGGTCACTTCTTAGGAAAGAAACTATTTTTTTTTCCTCAAATCTAACAATGGGCCAATTTAAATTGGAGAAAACATGCCTAGAAAGTGTTCTTATATGTGAGGATGACTCCTTTGTGCTCAAGTTCTCCATAGTATAGGAAGCTAAGAAAATAATGGAACTTGGACCTTTATAAATCTAAGGGCAGTAATGTTTAATGTAGAAATGAAGATCTAAAATCTCCTTAAAAAATTAGAATAAAAATTATTCCTATATGGACAAATTTCCATCAAGTTCCATTAGAATATTAGTCTGCAGAAGGACTAATCCATATTTCTAGCTTGATAAGCAAAACATTAAGCCTTAAAGAAAGCATCACATATGTTAAAAGAATAGGCTTTGCTCAAGTTTGCACAAAAGTATAAATCACAAATGAACTTCCATATTAAGGCTTTATGAGAATAACAATATAGTTAATAAAACTATCAAGGTTATATATATGTAAACCAAAGACAATGAATGATAAGTGCTTAATTTATTATTTATTTATTCCTTAATGCTTAGTGATCAATATTTAATTTTTTTAAGATACTAATTTTGGTTCCTATTTTTGTTTAGGAACAAGTTTGATGAAAAAGAATAAAAATGAATTAAATTTATAGTTTTGGACAATTTTATTATTGCTCATTCTTATTTCCTAAATGGATCAAAGAGAGATGAGTTAGGGTGAAATCAGGATAGAGAATGAAAGAATTAGAGTTATTTTGGTGGAGCAAGCCTATATGAAGAAGTACATTCCTCTATAAAGGACTATTTAATTCAATGTAAAAATGTACAAGCTCAAGACATTTTTTGTCCATATGGCATGTGGGTTATCCTGTCCACTCTAGAAACCCTAATTATATAGTATAAAATGCAATTTGAGGCCAATTTAAGGGGATATACATGATGGATATTCAAAGATGCCTATTTTTCTCTTTAGAGTTTTGTTTTAACAAACTATGAGTGGCTAATTCTCTTCCTTTCAGTTAAAAGGGGATATCAAGGCCCAATAATATGTTTATGTGTTGATAATTCAAATAACGTTGTTCTTGTTTCTTTTTTGAAATTGATTATGTTATTATATTTATAAACTTTATGATTTATGTATGAAAGATTTAGATAGGGCATGCTAAATCATTCTAATAAATATTTATTACAAAAACATTTAGTTACAATTCATATTTATTGTCAATCTGATTCATGTGCAGTAACCTAATAAATATGCATCATTAGGGATAACATATCTTAAGAAGCTTATGTGACTATTGATTATGTTAACTTATTTTCTTGATTCTTAATGCTCCTATTGCATAAAATATAAAGAGTCTATTTTAGGTTGTCTAAGAGTTAGATCTAATTAAAGAACTTATTTTGATTAGTTATAATCTAAAGGAAAATTTAGGTTAATAGAGCTTGTTCTTAATCCATGATTCATAATTTCAAAAAGAGGAAAGAAGACAACATTACACCTAATTATGGATGTTATGTGAAGGTTGAGATTAAGTTGAGAACTAGACTTAGATCCATCAATTAACTTTTTGTAATTTGATTTGTTAAAAATAATTTTTTACACATTAATTAGATTCTTCCAAACCACCCCCTACCCCCTCTTTTTTACATTGATTAGTTCAACAAAAAAATCAATCAAACATTATATATAAGTATGATTCTTTCTCAGCTCTACTATAAGTTTAGATGTGTAAAGTTAGGTGTTGATTTTAGTGTCTTTGGCATATATCAAGGGATATGACGAAAAAAGATATCCTAGCTAAGCCAATTAAGGAAGCAAGGAACCTAGGAATACAACCTAGGTCTTAGTCGCAAGAGATTAGATTCCACACATTTTGAAAAGGAAAAATACAACAAAGGGATATTTTACATAGTAGTGCGTAAACCAAACAAATAATTCTAACATTAATGCCAATAACTTGGAGCACACTAAAGGTATAAACTCATTATAATTCCTAAACCATACAAAATTATAGGAAAAGAACCCAAATAACTCCGTCCATCTTCTACAGTTCACTTCAATGAAGCCTTTAATATCAAGAGTAAGGTAGGACACAAATCCAAAAGAAAAGAGTGGACAATGCTCCAAGGAAATGAACTTTTTAATTTGGAATTTTAAAACTTTAAACTACCTCAATAAATAGTACGTTTTCAAAGATCATTTGATCTAATAAAAACCCCATTTTATTGGTTTGAAGAAACTAAAATAAAAAACAAAACACTATTACCAAAAAGGTCTCCACTTTTTGAAAAAAGGATGGATAAATTTATCCAACAACAAAAACCATTACAATGAAAAAATTTTGATCTCCTTACATCCCGAAAATTTTTCAATTATAACCTTTGTCTTGCTCAATTCAGTTTATACTCTCCAATGTATTTCTCATTCACTCTCAAACTTCTTTTCTCATTTTGTGTAGCTAATACAAACTTTCAACGGAAATAGTTATGGTCCAATCTATTTTCATTAGTTAACAACCCCAACACTCTATGGATATTGATAGGAGACTTTAATTACACTCTCATTCTTTCAAAAATCCAAGGTTCTAGAATGAAGTCTAGACATAGAAATGATCATTTGCTGAAGCTCACCAAGGATCTTAGGTTAACTAATATAGACTATATTGGAAACTTTTTTACTTGGAATAAAAAACAATCACAGAAATGATTTATGTATAAAAAAGATAGATATCAATTTGTTTCCACTCATCAAGGATAAATTTTGCAATCCACTTACTTCAAATCACACTCCTATATTTGTTCAAATAAGGCGGCTAATGTAAAAAGTAAAACACAACTCAAAATTTTCATTTTTAGTATATCTCATTTAAGCTTTTTAGAGATAGTGCTAAAATGACTAGAACCAAGGTTAAAGGTACTCATTCCTATATATGCATTAAAAAAATGAAGGCCATTAAAAAAGTGCTCAAAATTATTTAAGAGTCATTTATATCCCTCTAATTATATACAAGATTGAACGTTACACAAAGATAATGAAACTCAGGAGGAGTACCCTAGAAATTGTTATGACCTAAATCCCAAAACCCAAGAAGTGATTACACTGAGGTTTTATGGTAATGCATTAAATTTGTTGAACTCCTAACTAAAACAAAATCCCAATTAGTGGTCAAAAGAAGGAAACAAGAATTGTAAATACTTTTATAGGGTAATTCAAATAAAAAGAAACAAAAAAATGATCCTACTTTAAAAGGTGGTTAGTATAGAAGTGAAGAGCTAAAAAGATATGGAGGAATTAGTATTTAAATACTTTAGGGATTTATCACAGGTTAGGGTGACATCTTTCCTCCACTTTGTGATTCTAAGCCATTAATAGCCACTGCTATCTAACCTATCTAGCCCTCCAAATTTTGTATGCTAGATCTTGTGTCTTGTAAAATTTTCCTTACATCCTACTAGAAATGTAGAGTATTAGTGGCAACAATATCTTTTAGAGATGTACCTGAGTTAGAATAAGAGGTCCTTGGTCTATATGGGAATTGTTGTGCACCCTATAGCCTATCTAGGAAGTAGTTTTATTGGCTATACTCTCCATAACTAAGCTTAGGTGATCTCTCCAACCTAAGGTATAGGATTGGTAGTATGGATTATAGGCAAAATTCCCCTAACAATAGTGACATATTCCCTTCGTAGTGTTTTGTTGATCAATCTTGTTGATGAGATCTCATCAATACTATATAAAAAAAACTAACAAACATGAAAGATCAAGAAATAACTATAAAAATAATTAGAAACAAATATACAAATGATAGCAGCGCATCGTAACACTACACAAAATAAACTAAACCTATAACTAAAGCAATGGTAAGTCTAGGTCAATCCCACTGAGAGTGTTTAGTTAGCTTTTATTATGAAAATAATCGGTGTTTAGCTTTAGGGGGTTAATTTAGTTTTGAAATAAGAAAATAAAATGAAACTAAACTAACAAAAAATTAAATAAAAAAATTTAAAATAATGAAAATGATGAATTTGTTAGGACAGTTGAACATACTTCATTAATTTATTGTTCTCAAACCTCTCCCAGCAGCTATGGATCATAGATTAACATCAAGCTCTATTAATCTCGATTTTTCGTTAGGATGTGATTAATTAAGAGATGCTCGTTAATTAAACTTAGCCACTGAATAACCTAGGATATGATCTCTAAATTCAATTGGACAGTCGTATTACGAATTAGGAAAACAGACCAATCTAAGTAATATATGCTCGAGCCATTTAACCTAGGTTATGTTATCCCTACTGATTACAAGCCATTAGTTGCAACAACTGAATCTCAAATATAACAATTATAGATTATATTGAAATTCTAACTATGGGTTAATACACAAACAATTGAACAATAACAAGAATACAATCATTCATACATAAAACCCAAATCCACAAGTATAGTATAACACAATCAATTTCTAAAGCGAGAAAGAAAATAATAAATATAAGGAAAGATTGCTTAATTGGATTACTCAGCATCAATGTCACCTTTGAAATTGCATCAGGATGTTTGACCCTCCATAGGTCTTTTATTATTGAGAGCTTCTATTTCCCTCTTCATTCTCCCAAAGCTACATTGTTTTCCTAATCGAAAACACCAAAACATTCATCCCCTTCCGTCGTTGTATGTTTTGTCCATTTATATTAAAGATGTAGGGTTAAATGGGACATTTGTCCCTCTTCTCATGCCCATGAGTGACCACTCATGAGTGTGACAGGTGTCTCATGGGCATGGTCGTGAGACATCTTCCCATGAACACTACGATGTGGCTGAGAGTGTTTCTATATCTTGTTCTTCACTCTTCATTCTTATATTCTTCATTTTCTTGTCTTCTTCTTGATTTTAATCTTCTACATTTTGCTCCAGGAAAGCAAGTGAGTGTGAATCTTTAGAAAAAGGTCCAAATATAGTGTTTTTAACTTAGTTTATCTCCTTCACCTTCAAATTGTGCCTAAAAACTTTATATGAACTAAAGTGAGTAGCTTAAACATTTTTGTATCAATAATCACTAAGTTTTATTGACTAAATATATAATCAATTAAGCACATATCAACATAACACAAATTAAAAGCCAAAGTAAATACTAAATCACTATACTCCCTAACAACGGTGACAAAATTCTTAAAATGTGTCAAACACACTAGAAAATAAAACCTATCTGTGCATACTAAAATTTATAGTAATGATAAGTAGGTATCATAACCACAAAGAGTGTATGTCTAGCTTTTATTAAGAATGAATTGGTGCTTAGGAAATTAGGAGATGGTTGGATTCAATTAATTGAACTAATAAAAGCAAAATAAGTCAAACAATCAAAAAGTGATAAGAATGATGAATAAGATTAAAATTCAGTTCTTAGTTCAATCTTGGCCTACACACAAATAAGCACACTTGATTGTTATGTAGTTCTTATACCTCTCTTATAAATTATTAATCATAGGTTAAGAATAAGCTTTGTTAACCCCATTTTTTCTTTAAATCGTATCTAACCAAAATAAGTGTTGGATCGGAAAAAGAAAACATGTCATATTTAGAGAAACGATAGATTTCAAAGCTTTTTAGAAATATAAATTACAGCTGACGCAATATATCCAAATCATCATGTCAATCTATACATGATATGGTATAAGGATAATAATAAACATAAACTAGATAGAGATTATATTACCGACTCCTTCGCCACAGCTTTAACTCCTTGCTGCACTATCCTATCCTAGACAATATATCCTCTCCTAAGTGATGTATCCTCTTCTTCTTGTTATCGTTTCCTCTTCTCAATATTGTATTCTCAACCAATTCGATCTACCACTTGTTCGTCTTGGACAGCTTATTTAATAGGATCCTTTGGTGGGAAAGGTGAAGAAAACTTTGGAGGAGAATTTTCTTAGAAGAAAGAAAAACAATAATGAGAAAGTCTCATGCAATTTTCGATTTTTTCATCCAAGATAGGAGAGAGAGTGATAAAAATGTAACAACCCCTTCTTTCTCCCTCACACTTTCAGTTAACAACAAAGGAAAGAAGAGTTTTCCAACCAATGCATCATTTCTTCATTTAATCAATCATAAAGAAGCCATTAAATGAGACTCTTCTCATTTGTCTTTAAGATCACTACATGAAAAATCCATTAACCTAAACGAGACCTATTAATGTCATTTTTTATGATGAAAGAAGGAAGATGGTCCATCCAATGTACATCTTTCTTCTTTAATCCAATGAATGCTAATAGGTTACATGTTATCATTAAAAGATAACCATTAAACCATTTAATGGTAAGTTCATAACTCCATTTAATGATGATAAACCATAATAAAGACCATCTTTATTTAGCAATTTAATGTTAAATGTGCAGCTGCACATTCAGCCATAATGAAAAACAAAATTGCACTTAACTTTCTTAAAAATTTTGTTTTAATTTAATTAATCTAATAAATCAAATTAAACCAAAGTCTAGCCCATTTATAAATGTACATTTGGGCTTCTAATTAACCATTAATTAGTGCAAGCCCAACATTAAATTATGGGCTTCTAAAATCTCAATTTACATTTCTTACTTTGCTTGATAACCTTCTTTGAAGCCAAGTGGGGAATCTTACTAGACTTAGATAATTCAAGCTCCAATAACCCTAGAATTAATTTAATCTCACTAGAATAAATTCTAGCTTATTAACTAAATGTCATTCCACTAAAGACAATTAGTTGAACTTTCGAATTATTGAATATTATGAGAACACATATTTTAAATAATATGTGCAATTGTAAACCCTATTATGAACCTTATTATAGTCATCCATACAACAAAGGAAAAAATTACCATTTTGCCCTTATGTTCGTTTTTCCTTTTATATATCCCGTTTTACTTTATATGGTGATTAACAAACAAGATCTCATCTTGGTGTTAAAACTTGATGGGTAGTTAGTCCATCAAACTACTAACACTAGTTTAATCACCAAATCTTCGTAAAACATCTAGAAGTAATGATATCACTATAAACTCTTTATTTGAGTGAATGTTCCCTGATACATGTTTCAATTAATAATTCTAACATGCAAACATTGGATTAATATCTATAAAAATCCATTATGATCATATCAAGAATTATAATGAAACACTTATAGTTCACCACTCATCAAGATTATGGTCCATAATAAGTGAATGTTTAAGTTGTATGTTTTAAGATTAAAGTTATGACCCACTTTATTCTTTAAAACATACTTGATTCTAGATTCATTTAATAATTCCATTATTGATTGTCAACTCCTTTACTTATATGGAGATAAATCACAACACTATAGTCTAAACCATAATCAAACGATCAACTTGATTATTCATTTGTGAATCAATTAATTTATATTTTAATAATATACATATTTCCCATGCATCTCTATGTTTATGTCTATTACTTACAAAATAATCTCGGTACCTTTTGACTAGATATATAATTTTCATACATATAAAACCAAACTCTTTTATTTCATTAATAATAAATATTTTCATTTCAAAATTGTAATTAGAAGAAAATTAAATTACATGTAAATACACTTGCTTTCGAGGGCCTATATTCACATAACTCCAACAATAAGCTCTTTGATTAAAACTAGTTATCAAATAACCTAGAATAAGATTTCTAAATTTAGTATGAAAGCTATATTATGAACTAGGAAAATGGATTAATCTAGGCAACAATCATGTAAGCTTGGTTCATTTAACAAGTGTTTGTTATCCCTAATGATTTACAACTATTAGTTACAAATGAATCAAAGTTACAACAATCACATATTGTAATCTAGATTTTAACGATGGGTCCATACAAAAATAATATATTGAGAATGAAAACATTAATCATTCATATATGAATACCTAAAACATTATGAAAATAATAGCAGAAATAATTCCTAGAGAGATAACAACATTACAAGAAAAAGAGAAGGTTAGTTGTCCTTAGATCTCAAAGAAATAAGATTTCTACCCCTTTTTGTGTTTTTAAAAATGATTCATCTTATGTTTGGCCACTCAAATTTCCTTATATAGCAAAATTTAGGGTTTTGGGAAATTCATGGTTAGTTATATAGGTGTGCATCTAATCATTTTTGTAAATTTTTCCCTAGTTGCATGTCGTATCTCACTTAAATGGCCATGTATGTACTTACACAGTGGTGATGAAATGATCCTACACGCTTTTAGAGACTGATACAGTCCTATGCATGGTGGTGTAGGTTGCAAGAACTTAATTTCATTCTTTTTATTATCCCATCTTCACCCTAATTTGTCTCCTTCTTGTTCCACTGATTGAAACTTTTCTAAGTTTCAATTATGAAATAACCGTAAGTGCACGATGTCACTGTAGCTAATATTGGCAAGTATGGGTTGATCCCACGAAGATGATGAATACTAGTAGTTACTGTTATCAAATTATCAAGTCTATGAGTTTGATTTGGGATTTAATTAAAGGAAAGAAATTAAAATAAAACAGGTAACAAGATTGAACAAAAAATTAAGAAATTACCTAGAAAACTATCAATATCAAAACTTAATGTTTAGGTTTCGAATCCCCCTAAATACCCTTTTATTAAGCAATTGTTTTATTAATTTATTAGACCGTGGAGATTCCTATGATATACTAATAGTTCACTCTTTATTCTAATAACAACTAATCCTAAAGTGATGGTGTGAATTGCATCATGTTTTAGGGCTTAGTTCAATTAACTTAATCGTTTAGCATGTTTTAGGTTAGAATTGTGTTAGTTTGTTAATTAATTGTGTTCAAGTGTTTTTTATGAGTTAATACAACTTTGTGAGTTTAAATATTATGTATTTAGGGTACCTTGATGTGTTTGTTAATGTTTCAAGGCCAATATTAAAGAATGAAGAAGTTTAAGAGACATTCAGGTTGAAACAACATGTCAGGATTGTGGCCCATATGCCACGATTGTGACAGAAGCATTGGAGACAGCCCATAATCATGGCCTAAATGCCACGATTGCGATAGAAGCGTAAGATATGGCCCACAATTGTGGCCTATGTTACACAGACATGTAGATAGTAAGAAAAGTCAAGTTCAAGGGATTTTTCAGACCTTTTTGACCCTGAAAAAATCCTAAGGTTATCTAGAACACAAAGAGGTATATAAAGAACAAGACAAAGAAGGAAAGGATCTTTTTGATTAGCCACCATAACGAAACCCTAAATGAGAGAAATTTGAGAGATCAAGAAAGAAAAGAAGGAAGAGAGAAGAGGAAGACGACGCAAACTCAACGTGCTTCCTGGAATAAGAAGTTTTTTGAAGATGTAGTCTCCCTTCATCCATTCGAGTTATATTTCCTATGTAATTAAATTTTATTTGATTGTAGAATTGGAATATATACTTTGATGATAGAATTAAATTGTTGATTGATGTTCTATACTCACCTCTAGAATTTTATTTTTGATTTAATGAAATCTTATTGTTTTATGTGTTTATTGAATTAATTGTGGTTTAATTCTACACTTCATGTCTCAATAATAAATTGAGAGGTTGAACTGAGAAAAAATTAAATTGGATTAATGAGAGTTAGGTAATTTAATAGATTTGGAATTAAATCAGGTTGGTAAACTTGCATAGAGAGATCACATATAGGTTTCCAATTGTTTATTAGAGAATTTAAGAATTAATTAGGTTTTGGATAGATTGTTAATTAAGATATTACAACTTCCCACAATCTAATTAAGGTTTATGCTTTAGGGTTCAATTATAACTTGATAGAGAATAATTGAACCTGGGATCATCTAAAACTATTAATTCGATAAATCTTAATCGGTTAGGTTAGCATTAAGGATATATAATTTCCCTTTCTCTCTTTGGTTAATTCACTAGGTTGAATTCTAGGGTGTGCTATCATTGTTCAATAAATCAATCAATTTTCAATAATGCTTATCCATGATCAATCTGAATTTTTTAATCATTGTTTGTTGATTGTTTTTGTTAAGTTTTAATTGTCAATTGGTGTTTTGTTACTTAATTTTGGTTTATTTGATTTATTTAGTTCTCATGTTTAAATTCATTGTTTGCTTAATTTCTATTTAATAATTTCCGATCTTAGACTTTAGGATTAGATTAACCCTCTTCATAGGATCAACACCTTAGGTACAGTGTGAATGACCATTACGCTTGCAGAATATCGAGGTTAAAATATTAAAACTTATATATATCAAAAAACCATGATTATAAGGTTATCAACAAAATTACTCAGGCCAAAGTTTATATAATAGTTTTACCAATTTGTGAATTCAACTATTAAGTTTTAATCTAGAGGATTTATGTCATCCTATCTCTAGGTTTGCAATCATCTCCTTCCAATTATGGTGGATCTATTCACACTCAGGATTTCTCAATCTCTATATTATGAAATTGAATTATGCATTAATATTTTGGATCTATTAGAACATATATTAAATATGTAATTGAATCACAATATACCAATCTAGACAATTTTGTTAATAATAGAATCAAAACATGTTATTTCACAAAACTAGGGTTCTTCTAAACTAGGCATTAAAATAATTTAGTTACATATTGTAGAACATAAATTCAAACATAGACAGAAGGAAAAACGACTTGAAAGTAATGGGTTTATTATTCCAAATCTCCTTGTTTTTCTTTTATCGAATATTCCTACAAGGTAGTGGTTTGATCTTATATTTTGATGGAACTTTTGATGATTTATTTATGTTTTCCACTTCTCTGACTTATAATTGTGTGTTTTGAATGATCTCAACTTTTGTAATCAGATCCTAATGCATGCTCTCTCATTTTGCCTCTAAACATGTCCTTTTATAGTAAATTTTAGGGTTCTAGGTGATGTACGGTCTAATACATGATTGTGTACTAAATCCCGTATAACCCAAAATACCCAGAATTCATGGTTTTATATGGTTTCAGAGAAGTACACAGGTTGATGCAGGACCGTGTATCCCTTTTTTCCTTCAAATCTTTGTTTTATATTATGTTTTCGTCTAAATCTTTTTTAAGTCTATGATGGAAATGATAACCTATAAACATACTTTGAGCAAATTAAGTAGAAAATATATGATAAAAGTATAAAATATTAAACAAATATATATCAAATATGGGGTATAAATATGATCAAATATGCATCCATGAAATATCCCGACACTTAAGTTTTTACTTGTCTTCGAGCAAACCATAATCAAAATTATCAGTTTTATAATGTCAATCCCTCATCAATCTCAACTTGTCCATTCATACTATAAATCATCATATCCTATTGAGCCAAATTAATATACAATTAGAATCAAATCATCCTAAAGGTAACTTTGTAAGTCCGTATTAATAATAACCAAATGAATAATTGCATTGAAATTAAAACCATAAACTTTTACACCCTCATTAAGATTTGACTCAATGTGCTCAAGTGTTTGGGATGAAAAATATTAAAACTCTGAATCAATACATAGTATAACTCTCAATGAATGTATAGTAGAACTCTTACCATAGGTTTGCAATATTATCACATCTGCACCACTTATGTATAAACTAAAAACAAAAATCAAAAGGTCTTTATGTAGTTGTAGTGGTTTCTAGTTATGGTATGGTTAGGATATCAAAAAGGATTAAATTGAAGGAAATTTACTAAAAGAAAATTACAAGACTTGTTTACAAAACAATAGGTACTTTTAGTACAACTCTATTGGTACCATATACACAATTTTTTGTGCTCTCTTTCTTTTCAATCTAAACAATAATTCAAGCATTCAGTACCACAATTAACGAAATAATGTATCTTTAAAAAATTCCAATTCTCAAAAAATAAATAACATAAATAACCTTAAAATTATAAAAATGTATTCAAGAAAAATAGGATAAAGGTTAACAATGTGGTTTAATAACAACTAAAAAGGCTAATTATAGCATCCCACTCCCACGAGACCCGAACCCGATATCGACAGTGATATCCAGAGCTGCGACCATGAGGTGGTATGTTAGAAGCGATCAATGCAAAGTGCACAAACTCATTATGATATTTTTTGTTTTGAAAATGAAAAGTCGCGGAATTAAAATAAACGATTCGGGCCCATGATACGAAACCCCATTTCAGTCTTACTCTTTATCAAAGATCACTTTTCAAACAATATTTATCAATTAGGGCCCTCAAACAATTCAGTACTATTTTTGCGGAATATAAATTTACACATAAGTCAAAATGACACAAATGCAGACGTGAACTGATCCCAACATCGAACACCGACTCTCTTGTAGTAATCATACTCCCGGTTCACTAACGAGGTACTCTTCAATTCCTGAGAAAAATATTTGCAATGTTGGGTGAGTTTACGAACTCAGTGAGAAACCATCATCGATGGTTCACTCAATTCATGCATATTCAATCAATTTACCAAATATCACATACTATCACAATTCACAAATGTAAAGCATATCACCTTTCATACCATCCATATTTAATCATACCATTTATGCAATGAACATGTGACACTTTTCATTTTCGTTTCGTTGTTGTGACCGTGCGCCTGAAACTGTCCTAGTAACGGGCACATTACGTTGAGCCAGTGGCTCTGAAAACATTGGGCTTGAAGCCCTGGTACATTGAGCCTGAGGCTCAATACGTTGGACACGAGGTCACATGCGTTGGTGAAAGCTCTCATATCGTTAGGCGTGATATGCCTGACGTCGGTGGTTGCTCCGGCCACAATCGCCTTTATCGATCATGCCATCATGCATGGATGCATATGCTCTAATTCCCATTTACGATCGATTATAGTTCGGTGACCAATTTCCGTTTCTTGGACCTTGATCAGTGTTTGATCATATACATTTACAATTTCTTGCATCCAGCCATATCATATTAAAAGTCACATTCAATGTATCAAAAGCAGACAATTAACACTTCAATATTAATTTCCCATTCCTCCGGACCTTTGGTCCGAGGTCTCAATGTAATTATTCACAAACAATACACACAAATGGCACTTCGATAACAAGTTTTCAGTACTTCGGACACCTATGGTCTGAAATCAATCAAAAGTAAACACACATAATCCCTCCATTATCTCCACATGGCATCAATGTGTCATATTAAACACACATAGATTGAGAAACCAACTAGGTTACTCACCTGTACTTCCGAGCTAATATCTGGAAGTCTCAGTAACGTCGGTAGATCGACGCTCCAAATGTGCCTCTATGATAATCAGAAAATATAACCATTACCTTTTCTCCAATCAGAACTATTTAATAATGCATATGAAGCAATTTGCAGGTGCACAATGCATGTTCATGATATTCCCGGCCCTAATCCTATTTTTTTCCATTAGAAAAATCCGTCTAAAAATTAGAAACCTATTGGCGCCGACGGCATGCAATTCGGACCTCTATAGGTCCCCGATTAAATAAACGATGATTAACGGCTCGTTACTCGGGCCACATCAATTTCCTGTCTAAAATTCCCAATTTCTCACAAAATAAAATTCAATAAGTTACAAATCCGATGCCTCAAGAATCAGGTCAATCGGACGTCGGACGGAAAAGAAATTGACAAAGAATCACCAAATACCAAAAAATCGAATAATAATGAAAATAGCACCGCCTCATGAGGCGGCGTCGCCTCATGAGGCCAACTGGTCGACCTCGTCGCTAGGGCGAGGCGTCGCCTAGCGATGCCGTACCTATAAGCCTCGTCGAAGAGGCGAGGCGTCGCCACTTGACCGGCGCGATTCAATTCCATTCCTTTTCCTGATTTCTAATCCAACTTTCAACACTCATAGCTCAGTAGCACACAATTCAGAAAAATACAAATTATACCTTGTTGGAAAGATCATAAAACCTCTACAATTCTCAAGAAGACCATAAAATTAATTTCACCACTAAAGGGTGTCAAAATCCCTTTAAAGCTACTGCCTACTCAAATCCCAATAAAACAGAACAGTACATTGCAAATTCCATAGCTCTCTGATTCTTCAGCCAAAATTACCACATAAATATGCTCAATAAGTTCATAATGTCATCTACAACTTTCACGAACAACCCAAAATCAGATTCCATAATTAACTAGATCAAACAATTCCACAAAGAATCTGTCTACTGAAATCAACCAATCTGGACAGTAATTTTCCAATCAGCGTAACTCTTAGCACAAATGTCACAAAAATCACAATCTTATATCCCTGAAAAGATAAGATCTCAAAATTCAATTTTCATGAAGAACTCAAAATCCAATTCAATTTCTAACAATTTAAAAACTGTCATACAAGTTACTGCCATGATCAGCAATTCATAACCTAATGCAGGTTCAATGTTTGAAAAATCATAACTCCCAAATATGAACTCTAAAAATTACACACCATATATCATTTTCAAGATAATTCCTTCCTCTGAAACTTTGCAGAAGATCACTCACACCAATTCAGTTCACATAATTTGCTAAAATTGCTTCCAATCCGCAAGCTCACAAACTCAACACTTAGGCTAGGTTTCATCAAAATGCTCAAAACCAGTCAATAGTAATCAGTTCATATATCCCAATATACAACTCGAAAATTAGCAAGAGCAGTGGCAATAGAAAGCTAACTCAATATGATACAACTTCCATGAAGACCATTTTCCCAAATTCCATCTCAATTAATTTAGAAAAATCAGCAAAATAATCAGGTCATATATGCGGGTACTGTTCACAGACCCTACAAACAGAAACTTTCTATGCAAAGATTCACCCTTCTAACATTACAATTTAACAACACCTATTTCACACAAACTTGAAGCCAACATCCCAAAGTTTCATTGGGAACAAACCTCACCTAATTTTCTCACCTACACAATTAGTTATGATCAAAACATTACAATAGGTCAAAGATTCATTTTCCAGCTTTCAACATTAACCTAACTCCTATCACTTCTAATATCAATAACACATCACTAAGCATCCACTTAAACCTCTAATTTAGCCACAAACTCAACACAACAATTACTTATATACTTACACAAAAGTTGGCAGCACACATATACACAATTCCCATACTTTATTTCCATTCATTACACATCATTCACAACCTTACTTTCACATTCTTTACCTACTCTATCCATTTTCCTCACACAAGCATACATTCTAACCCATACAAACCTACCACTATTTTTATAAAATTAATACACAATCAATCCCCATGAATGCTTCTAACTACTAATTAAAGAACACAATACACAATTCTTACCTTAAACAAGTTACAAGCTCTTCAATTCTTTAATTACTCAACTAACTCACCAACCCTCCACTTCATTTCACCTACACAAACATCACCAAAGCAAGGGAGGTAGGAGGTTGAGCTTGCATGCATGAAAGGAAGTGCTTAAGGTAGAAGGAAGAGTGAGTTAGCTAGAACAAATAGAAAATCGATGGGGAAAAGAGAAAGTATGGAGGTTTGGATGAGAGAAGCAAAACCAACTTTCACTTTTGTTTTTTTTCCAAATGAAAGTGCCGTGAATGATGAGGGAACCACAAGCATAAATTGGCTTTCAAAAGTGAGTTGGTGACTTTTAGAAGGAAGAGTGTCGTGAGTGAAAGAATGGTATAAGACAAGATTATTAAATGAGAGGACACTTGGCATTTTAATGAAGAAAAGACAAAAGTTAGCTAATCTTAGGTAATTAAGCACTAATCCCAATTAAACTCTAATCATGGCACTAAAATAATTCCCTAACATCGATTATCCACTAATCTCATGCCATTAGGCAATCCTGTTCGGTACAAAACAGCTCACTCGATCGGTCATTGAATTTTCCGGTCAAGCACGAACCGAAAAATTCCCATAAATCCTAAAATGTAAAACAATTTATGGCGACTCCAAATAATTTTTCAAATATAATTATCACACAAATTTCACAAAAGATCTCAATCTGATACTTAAGCCGGGAAATGTCATGAATGCATGTATGACTATGTGCACAGGCAAGAATCACCATTTATAGAGGCTGTAAAATGTATGTTCATGTCGCGATATAAATCAATACTCCTAGCCCTTCCCAATTTACCAAAATACCTTTCCCATCGGAGATGGGATGTTACAATTCTCCACTCCTAATAAAAATTTCGTCCTCGAAATTTCTTATACGATTGATCAGGAAGGCAGGGGAGTCTTTTCGATTAATACCCTCTGTTTCCCACTGTTTTCACTCCACGACCAAATTCAGTCAATGAACGGAGATCAAAACAATCAATTACTCTTTTTCCCTTTCTCAAACTTTCCATGATTTTACTGTTTTCTTATGATTAACATATACATCGGATCCTATCAATATTTCCCAATTCTCTCTATGAAACACTTTGTGAATCCGAATCATCTTTAGGTTTTAGCCTAACTGACCAATCCATAATTCTATTTACATCACAGTCGCATAAAGGCCACTTATCACGAATTCAATTTCCTGTAATTACACCTTTATTTCCATCCAAGTACATTTTAGCCGAGGCCATACATTTCAAAATATTTCCTTTATCGCTTATCAGATTCCGTTATTATCAAAACACAAATCTCATGAGATTTATAACCCCAATGTGAATCAATTCGACTCATTGTCACCACCTTATTTTACTTAGCCTATCACTGTATTGCACTGATCACATAGTATAGGGATAACGACTCCTTTTTGGCAGTAAGACCCCTTATACACTATTCGAATGATGTCACTCATATACTGATTCTCTGTCATGCCACAATTACTTTGCACTATACATCAATCTCATATCCCAATGAACTCCAAAATTATCAATTTCACATTTGTCTTCAGGAGTCAAGCCTGTTGATTAATCACACATGTCATCGTTCACTTTGACAGACTATACCATCAATTGCTTTTCCACAATACTTTTACTAAAGCATAACGCTTCGATTGTTTCTTGTGTTTTCTCGAACCATTCACTTATAATCATTTGATTTCCCATTCTAACCTTTCAATTACTCTTTCTATACGCTCGTGCTAGAACATAAAGCTTCGATCATTCCTTACGTTTTCACTAACAGTTCCCGTAATGAGTATCACCCAGATTTCTTAATTTGAACTATACCTATCACTTTCCTCGATAATTGGAGTTATCTTTAGTTCTTCGATACGGTTTACAATTTCAACATTCTCACTTCGGGTTTTGCCAATTCGTTTTGATGCACACCAACTTTGAAATTCCCATAGCTAATAATACTTTCTTTTGCCCCTTTTTGTCAGTTCGACTACTACTACTCAATAATATACCAGATTTGATAACTTTATTGCCCAACTTTTGATTTTATGCAATTGAGATTTAGTTTCGTTCAATCCATTGAATTGCACCATTAGCTTAGTTTGAAGAAATTAGCCGCTTAATCCTTTTTAAATCATTCAAATGCACGAAATAACTCAATCGTTATCAATTTGCATAATCATAGACATCTCCAAACTATTTCTGTACTATTAATGTCTCCAAGATTTTAGGTCACACTCAGTATAACAAATTTCAAATCATCAATCATAATACCGCCCATGGATTCATATTTGTCCCAAGGTGCATAAAATCACTTTATACAATGTCAATAGATCACATCATAATCTTTAATGGAACACTTCAGTATAGATAGTAAATTCTCCAAATGTCTCCTTTATGATCATCAGTCATAACATTCACATGTTTTCCTCAATTATTCTTGTCAATTTACTAAAACCAGAAAATCTTTGACAATTTCTAAACTCATCCAGCATTCCATTAGTTCTAATTAATTCCAAATTCTGCATAAATACCTATATCTTGATTAATTCTCCCAATATCTCATGTTCGCATACTAATTCATCCTTTATTCATTCAATTAGGTTAAGATTCACTCTTATGAGACTTGTATGTCAACCAATTTCCTCAACTATACCAATTCATCTATTTCTTTTACTTATATCCATTATCCATTCCAAACACAATTTAGACCTGTTCCTTTTTAGTAATACAATAAACTTCTTATACCCATAGTCGATTCATATACCTCTTTAATTATCGAACGTTTCCAATGAGGAAAAATTTTCTTATAATTTTTCTCATCATAACATATTCAGCCACATGATCCTTACCTAAATTTCTCCACATAACTCAATTTATTCACGATAGATCACTCACTGACATGAATACACAATCGTTATATCGACCTCGTACTTCCAGAACATAACTACACAAAGTAGACACGAATCTTCAATCCCCTCAACTTTACAATTAAAATTTCCTTAATATTCAGTAATTCTCTTACATAATCAGAGTCATCTCATTAACATAATGTACACTCTTTTAGGAGCATAGTTTAGCTCTTACGCTAGAATCTCTTCCAGATGTAATACAAATCAGTTACTCTTGATACTTCATGAAGATAAATCTCTGAAGGGCACTTAAACAATTTCATTTCCTATAATATCTTGACATACATCACCATGATCATCACACCTTATCTAACAAGATATATATATGCTCATCAATTTGCCCGTTAATAGCTCATACTGCTAAGTACACCTTAATCTCATGTAATTTTTTGATAACCATTCTCTTTTTGGTACCAATTCTCGATCATGGGAACCTTACTCTATTCATGTCGCTCATTTTATTCTCTCAGGCTCATTACCGATGCTAACATCTTTAACTGTCTCACTTCTTTCTCAATTGATCATTCTGAGCATTCTCATGCCTTACTCTCACTCATTTTGAACTTGAGCTATCGACATTATAGTGGAGCTTATGTAATAGGCCACCGATTACTTCCTATATCATATTCACGTAAATTATTCATTTATGCTTAATCATTTTACCCATGATGGTAATCCCACTATCAGATATACACTTACAAAGTGACAATATATTAGGAACTCAAGAACCTTCCTGCTTACACCCGCCCACGCCGTGAGGATCATATACAATCTCTATTCATCCACAATCGATCATTATAAGCACTTTCATTTCTTATTCCAACTCATAAAGGAAAGTTTTTTAACAAGAATTCGCTAGCAATTATCCATTAACTCATCAATTGCAAATGAACATTTTCACTTACCATAGGGCTCCCATAGCGGTGTGCATTTACGTAGGCAGATCAATTAAACCGAACAACTTTTCATCTACCAATTTCATTGTCATACATGTCAAGTTTTTCATTATTGCATTAGACCCATATATTTCCATACTCATATCAATATCACAGATATGAAATCATTCTTGTATAATTTGACTCCAAATCACCAATCCTTATTTATAACACTCATCAGGGTAATCAATCCCAAATGTAACTTCTCTATATCATAGAACACTTTATTGTCATTTACCTTATACACTGGAAATCTTACCATTGTCACATCTCTATTTTCCTCTATTAATTCACAAATATAATCTTTATTTCAAACTCACAGTCAAGAATATACCCCATATCACTCTAATATTGTATTTCACAAGATATCCGTCAATACCCATACACTAAATATTCATCTGTCTGGTCGAACCATACATTTTTTTCCTATTTTGCGATATCAGTTACTTCCTTTTATCAAATTCTAACACATTATCCTTTTTCTCACCTTTTCTAGCCGCTTAAATGACTAAGACATACTTATGCATACGACTCACATACTACACTAGGGATCAGTTGTCACTGTCTACCATGACATGACTTAAATGCACGTAACTTGACTTTTTTTTAGAAAGCCCATGTAAGATTGTACTTCTGGGCTCTGATACCACAAATGTAGCATCCCACTCCCACGAGACCCAAACCCGATATCGACAGTGATATCCGAGCCCGCGACCCGCGAGGGTGGTATGCTAGAGCAGTCAATGCAGTGCAAAAACTCATTATGATATTTTTTTTTTGTTTTTGAAACAGTCGAGTGCGCGGAATTAAAATAAACGATTCGGGCCCGTGATACGAAACCCCATTTCAGTCTTACTCTTTATCAAAGATCACTTTTCAAACAATATTTATCAATTAGGGCCCTCAAACAATTCAGTACTATTTTTGCGGAATATAAATTTACACATAAGTCAAAATGACACAAATGCAGACGTGAACTGATCCCGACATCGAACACCGACTCTCTTGTAGTAATCATACTCCGGTTCACTAACGGGTACTCTTCAATTCTCGAGAAAATATTTGCAATGTTGGGTGAGTTTATTTAACTCGGTGAGAAACCATCATCGATGGTTCACTCAATTCATGCATATTCAATCAATTTACCAAATATCACATACTATCACAATTCACAAATGTAAAGCATATCACCTTTCATACCATCCATATTTAATCATACCATTTATGCAATGAACATGTGACACTTTTCATTTTCGTTTCGTTGTTGTGGACTGCGTACCAAATCGCCCCAAGAACGGGCACATTGCGTTGAGCCGGTGGCTCGAAAACATTGGGCTTGAAGCCTCGTACATCGAGCTCGAGGCTCAATACGCTGACGTGAGGTCTGCGCTGAAATAAAGCTCTCATATACGTTAGGCGTGATATGCCTTGATATGGTGGTGCTCCGGCCACAATCGCTTTATCGATCATGCCATCATGCATGGATGCATATGCTCTAATTCCCATTCTGATCAGTTATAGTTCAGTGACCAATTTCGTTTCTTCGACCTTGATTCAGTGTTTCGATCATATACATTTACAATTTCTTGCATCCAGCCATATCATATTAAAAGTCACATTCAATGTATCAAAGCAGACAATTAACACTTCAATATTAATTTCCATTCCTCCGGACCTTTGGTCCGAGGTCTCCAATGTAATTATTCACAAACAATACACACAAATGGCACTTCGATAACAAGTTTTCAAGATTTTGGACACCTATGGTGCGAAATCAATCAAAAGTAAACACACATAATCCTCTATTATCTCCACATGGCATCAATGCGTCATATTAAACACACATAGATTGAGAAACCAACTAGGTTACTCACCTGCACTTCGAGCTAATATCTCGAAGTCTCGAGAACGTCGGTAGATCGACGCTCCAAATGTGCCTCTATGATAATCGTAAAATATAACCATTACCTTTTCTCCAATCGAACTATTTAATAATGCATATGAAGCAATTTGCAGGTGCACAATGCATGTTCATGATATTCTGCCCTAATCCTATTTTTTCCATTAGAAAATCCGCCTAAAAATTAGAAACCTATTGGCGCCGACGGGCGCAATTCGGACCTCTATAGGTCCCCAATTAAATAACGTTGATTAACGGCTCCGTTACTCGGGCCACGTCAATTTCCGCCTAAAATTCCCAATTTCTCACAAAATAAAATTCAATAAGTTACAAATCCGATGCCTCAAGAATCAGGTCAATCGGACGTTTGACGGAAAAGAAATTGACAAAAGAATCACCAAATACCAAAAAATCGAATAATAATGAAAATAGCACACGCCTCATGAGGCGGCGTCGCCTCTCATGAGGCCAACTGGTCCGGCCTCGTCGCTAGGGCGAGGCGTCGCCCTAGCGATGCCGTACCTATAAGCCTCGTCAATAGGGCGAGGCGTCGCCCTACTGACCGGGCGCGATTCCAATTTCCATTCCCTTTTTCCTGATTTCTAATCCAACTTTCAACACTCATAGCTCTTAGCACACAATTCAGAAAATACAAATTATACCTTGTTGGAAAGATCATAAAACCTCTACAGTTCTCAAGAAGACCATAAAAATTAATTTCACCACTAAGGGTGTCAAAAATCCCTTCAAAGCTACTGCCTACTCAAATCCCATTAAAACAGAACAGTACATTGCAAATTCCATAGCTCTCTGATTCTTCAGCCAAAAATTACCACATAAATATGCTCAATAAGTTCATAATGTCATCTACAACTTTCACGAACAACCCAAAATCAGATTCCATAATTAACTAGATCAAACAATTCCACAAAGAATCTGTCTACTGAAATCAACCAATCTGGACAGTAATTTTCCAATCAGCGTAACTCTTAGCACAAATGTCACAAAAATCACAATCTTATATCCCTGAAAAGATAAGATCTCAAAATTCAATTTTCATGAAGAACTCAAAATCCAATTCAATTTCTAACAATTTAAAAACTGTCATACAAGTTACTGCCATGATCAGCAATTCATAACCTAATGCAGGTTCAATGTTTGAAAAATCATAACTCCCAAATATGAACTCTAAAAATTACACACCATATATCATTTTCAAGATAATTACTTCCTCTGAAGCTTTGCAGAAGATCACTCACACCAATTCATTTCACATAATTTGCTAAAATTGCTTCCAATCCGCAAGCTCACAAACTCAACACTTAGGCTAGGTTTCATCAAAATGCTCAAAACCAGTCAATAGTAATCAGTTCATATATCCCAATATACAACTCGAAAATTAGCAAGATCAGTGGCAATGGAAAGCTAACTCAATATGATACAACTTCCATTAAGACCATTTTCCCAAATTCCATCTCAATTAATTTTGAAAAATCAGCAAAATAATCAGGTCATATATGTGGGTACTGTTCACAGACCCTACAAACAGAAACTTTCTATGCAAAGATTCACCCTTCTAACATTACAATTTAACAACACCTATTTCACACAAAGTTGAAGCCAACATCCATTGGGAACAAACCTCACCTCATTTGCTCACCTACACAATTAGTTATGATCAAAACATTACAATAGGTCAAAGATTCATTTTCCAGCTTTCAACATTAACCTAACTCCTATCACTTCTAATATCAATAACACATCACTAAGCATCCACTTAAACCTCTAATTCAGCCACAAACTCAACACAACAATTACTTATATGCTTACACAAAAGTTGGCAGCACACATATACACAATTCCCATACTTTATTTCCATTCATTACACATCATAAACATCATTCACAACCTTACTTTCACATTCTTTACCTACTCTATCCATTTTCCTCACACAAGCATACATTTTAACCCATACAAACCTACCACTATTTTTATAAAATTAATACACAATCAATCCCCATGAATGCTTCTAACTACTAATTAATGAACACAATACACAATTCTTACCTTAAACAAGTTACAAGCTCTTCAATTCTTTAATTACTCAACTAACTCACCAACCCCTCCACTTCATTTCACCCTACACAAACATCACCAAAGCAAGGGAGGTAGGAGGGTTGAGCTTGCATGCATGAAAGGAAGTGCTTAAGGTAGAAGGGAAGAGTGAGTTAGCTAGAACAAATAGAAAAATCGATGGGGAAAAGAGAAAGTATGGAGGTTTCGGATGAGAGAAGCAAAACCAACTTTCACTTTTGTTTTTTTTCCAAATGAAAGTGCCGTGAATGATGAGGGAACCACAAGCATAAATTGGCTTTCAAAAGTGAGTTGGTGACTTTTAGAAGGAAGAGTGTCGTGAGTGAAAGAATGGTATAAGACAAGATTATTAAATGAGAGGACACTTGGCATTTTAATGAAGAAAAGACAAAAGTTAGCTAATCTTAGGTAATTAAGCACTAATCCCAATTAAACTCTAATCATGGCACTAAAATAATTCCCTAACATCGATTATCCACTAATCTCATGCCATTAGGCAATCCTGTTTCGATATAAAAACAGCTCACTCGATCGGTCATTGAATTTTCCATCAAGCACGAACCCGAAAAATTCCCATAAATCCCTAAAATGTAAAACAATTTATGGCGACTCAAATAATTTTTCAAATACAATTATCACACAAATTTCACAAAAGATCTCAATCGATACTTAAGCCGGGAAATGTCATGAATGCATGTATGACTATGTGCACAGGCAAGAATCACCATTTATAGAGGCTGTAAAATGTATGTTCATGTCGCGATATAAATCAATACTCCTAGCCCTTCCCAATTTACCAAAATACCTTTCCCATCGGATATGGGATGTTACACTAATGCTCAACTTGGTTATTCCTAAAGGATAAAATTATGGGTATTGTAAACATCAAAGAAATAGGCTACTGCCTTTATCATGTTAATGCTTCTAATTTAACAAATATGATCTCATATAACATACACGAAAGAATAATAAGAGCTAAAAAATTTAAAATTTTCATCTTAGGTTCAAAGCTCAGAAAAAAAGATGGATTTATATGTGTAAATAATATGCAATTTCATTCAATTTGATTATCTCAATTATGAATAAAATATGACTTAAATAAGCAATTTTATTCTAACCTTTTACATACCAATTCAACTCAATATTTAATAATGAAGTAGAGTATTGATGGTTAGATTTCAATCAATTTAGAATATCAATTAATAAAATTGACTAATCAAGATTATAATAAGCTTAAAAATCATAAAAATTTGTTAACCCCTTCCTAGCACTTACAGTTGTACATTGTCTTCTATGTACACAATATAAGTATATATGATAATTAAGAAGGGTCAACAATATTTTCCTAATCATGGCAACTTTTTTTAATTTCTAACCTACCCAATGTTAAACTACATCTTGCAAAATATAAGAAAAGGAATAAAAAGAAATAAAAATAACAAAATATAATTAAGCAATAAAATATGAAAACGACATAACAAAAGTAAACCATAATTCTTGGGTTGCCTCTTAAGTAATGCTTGTTTAACATCATTAGTTCAACATATCTTTTATGATCAAGGTGGCTTGGTTAAGTTGATATTTTCATTATTATTATCGAGCTCACGTCTAAACTATAACTTTACTAAATGGTCATTAATCTTAAAAATACTCTTGTGTAGATGGCTTATCTCGATTATGCTATATGAACATACTTTCTCCACAATGAATGGTCTAGACTACCTTGATTTAAGCTTACCAGGAAATAATCTTGGAAAAGAGTTATAGAAAAGAATTTGATCTTCCTCCTTTAATTTTCGTGATTGCTTAGTCATTTGGTTGTGATAATTTTTTACTTTTTCCTGATGTTTTTTATAATTTTCATAAGCCATCAACTGTCATTCGTCCAATTCACTAATTTGGAAGTTCCTCTTTCCACCTACACTTTAAAGAACAAAATTCATATGTTTAATATCGCAATATGTTTTATGTTACAAATCAACAAGTAGACAACAAGTTCTTCCATAAACCAGCCTATAAGGTGTTGTGCTAATAGGTGTTTTATACACAATCCTACAGGCCCATAGAGCATCATCTAATTTAATTAACTAGTCTTCCCTCTAAGACTATATAGTTTTCTCCAAAAAAAATTTTAAATCCCTATTGGATACCTTGACTTTGCCACTAGTTGGAGGGTGATAGAGGGTGGCAATTCTGTGATTAATTCCATACCTTTGAAGTACTTCTTTAAACTACACATTACGTAAATGCATACCCTTATCACTGATAATCACCCTAGGTGTGGCGAAATGGGAAAATAAACCTTTAAGGAGTTTTACAGCAACCTTAGCATCATTTATAGGTAAAGCCTATGCTTCCACAAATTTAGAAACATAGTCAACAACTACTAAGATATTTATTGCCAAAAAAACTTAGAAATGGACCTATGAAATCAATCCCCCATAAGTCAAATATCTTCAAAAACAATAATGAAAATTTGGGGTAATTAAGCCTAACTAGAGGCATTACCTAATCTTTAGCATATATCATATGATGCTATATACCTTTGGGCATCTTTGAAAATTGATGGCTAACAAAAACTTGACTTTAGGATCTTCTGAGCTTTCCTATTTGCACTATGGTTCCCTTTAGTGGATCCAACATGATAGTGTTATAGAATCTTCCACCCCTCAGAGTGAGGTACACATCTCCTTACTATTTGGTCTATGCATATAGGAAACAGATGTGAATCTTCCCAAAAATATTTTGGGAAATCAGTAAAGAATTTTTTCTTTTACTAATAAGATAGACCCTCTAGCGAGATCTTAGATACAAGATAATTTGCAGTATCTACAAACCAAGGGGTCAAAGCTTCACTTAACTCCTTCACGTTGTAGAGGCATTCCTCTGGAAAGGCATCTTCAATGCATTCTTCATTTAGTTCTTCGAAATTTGGATCTTCCAAGTGAGATGGTCTATTGTCAGGTTCTCAACCACTTTCACATCTTTATTCTCTATATGAATTTTTTAAATAGTAGAATCCATCTAATCAAATGAGGTTTAACATCTAGTTTATTCAACAAGTATTTCAATGCATAGTGGTTAGGATTAAAAACAATTTTATATAATACTAAATAAGATTGAAATTTATCAAACACAAAACCTACTTTTAACAATTTCTTTTCTGTTGTTCTGTAGTTCTCTTGAACATCTGTCAAATTCTTGCTAGCATAGTATATTGGTTAAAAGTGTTTATCCTTTCACCTTCCAAGTACTGCATCTATGACAAAGTCACTTACACCATATATCAGGTCAAAAGGTAAATTTTAGTCTGGTGTAACCATAATTAGGGCCTTAGTTAACTTATCTTTTAAATTGTTAAACACATCTAAACATTATTTGGGAAATGTAAAGTGTATGTCCTTCTCTAATAACTTGGTTAAGGGCTTATCAATTTTAAAAAAGATCTTAATGAATCTTCTATAAAGCCCATATGACCTTAAAAAAATTTATTACCTTAACCGAGGAAGGGGGTGGTAGTTTCTTTATAGCTTCAAGTTTGACCTTATCTACCTCTATCCTACGGTGAGAAATTTTATCATCTAGAACTATACCTTCTTGTACCATAAAGTGACATTTTTTCTAGTTTAACACAATATTTGTCTTCTTGCGTCTTTCCAACACTTTTTTTAAATTATGGATGCATAAATCAAATGAATCACTAAACATAGAGAAATCTTCCATAGATAAATCCATTATATCTTTAACTAGATTATTAAAGATGGCCAACATGCAGCTTTGAAATGTAGCAGATGCATTACACAACCTAATTGGCATCTTTTTATAGGCGAACGTACTATAGGGATATGTGAATGCCATTTTTTTTAATCTTTCGGAATAATTGGGATTTGAAATTAGCCCAAAAGTCTATCCAATAAGTAATTGTACATACGACCTGCCAATCATTCTAACATCTAATATGTGAAGGGAAAAGGGAAGTAATCCTTTGTTATTGCATTATTCAATTTTCTATAATCAATGCACACTCTTCATCCAATGATGGTTCTCTTAAGGATCAGCTCATTCTTTTGTTAGAGATGATTGCCATTACTTCATTCTTTGGCATAACTTCCACTAGCTTGACATAAGGACTATCAAAAATGGGGTAAATCACTCCAGCATCGAACAGTTTAATTACCTTAGCTTTTAACACATCCTTCATGTTTGGATTAATCCTTTTTTAAGGTTGTACCAAAAGTTTAAACTTTTCCTCCATTAAAATTTTGTGTATGCAAAAAGATAAGTTGATCCTACTTATGTTAGACATTTTCCATGTAATGGCTGTTTGATGTTCCTTAAGCACATTCAATAATCTTTCCTTTTGTGCCACCTCTATAGTTGAAGCAAAAATTACTTGTAATTTCGAATTCTTCTCAAGAAATGCATTTTCTAAATGATCAAGGAGTGTCTTCAACTCTAACTCTGGTGGTTTTTTAATGGAGGACTTTAAACTTTTCTTTGAATTTTTGTGAATTTCCTTCTTTTGTTCTCATGAAGAGCTTATTATGTTCATATTCATCCTCATCTAGAATCATAAACAATTCTTGTATGTCATTAAACATATTTTCTTGAATAATGTCTAAAGTTACAAAATCCTTAACATCAATAAAATATCAGTAATAGTCACAATCAAGAGCATGTGTTATAACATCAGATATCTTAAAATTTTCTTTTTCTTTTCCCATCCTAAAACTAGTTTACCATCACTAACATCAATAATTGCTTTAGTTGTAGCTAGAAAAGGGCGTCCTAAAATTAAAGGTACTTCTACATCTTCGTCTATATCAAGTTTAACAAAGTTAACTAGGAAGATAAACTAGTCAACCTTTACTAACACATCCTCGATGATTCCCCTAGGATATTTAATAGATCTATTAGCTAATTGAATGCTCATCCTTGTAGGTTTAGGTTCTTTTAATCCTAGTTCATAAATAACTTATAAGGCATTAAGTTGATGTTAGCCCTTAAATCAATTAAGGCATGGTAAAAATCCCTAGATCTTTATGCTTTTTTTGGTATTTTGTTTTGTAGGATTGTTGAGCACTCCTCACCTAGCTGCATTGTAGCATATTCCTCAAACTTTTTATTATTACACATTAGCTCCTTTATAAATTTTGCATATATTGTCATCTATGTTAAAGCTTCAACAAGTGGTTAGTTAATATAAAGTTTTTAAATAATGAATTTACCAAATTGCTAGTTCATGTGATCCTTTTTTAACTTCACTGTGTATGGTGTGGTGGGCTGAAATTCCTTTGCTTTAGGAGGATTCTCCATAACTTTCATCTTTTTTTAACTCTATTCGCAATCCTCCTCTTCATTTTGGGTTTTTGCATTTTTTGTAACTCCACTTCTAAATGTGACTACCTTCATATGCTTATAAGTTTTAGGTTCAAATATATTTGGCAGATTTCCTATTTTCCTTTCAACTAAAATTGTTATCAGTTGGTCAAGTTAAAACTCCAATTTATGTATGGATGTTTGTTGCCTCTTGTTTTTTTCTCTTGATTCTAAATAAATTCCATTATCATTTTTTCCATGTTTGTCTTCTTTCGCTATGATACTCACTACTAATATCAAAGTGGAGGATTGTTTCTTTGTTATCCTTGACATGTGATGGTTCCTCCATCTAGGGTTATTTGATTTGTTATAAGGATTATTTTAGGGTCGGAGTGTTCCCCAAATAATCTATATGTTTGGGCTAAACAGATCAGCACTTTTGTCCTTGGTGATATAGCCAACATGTTCCACACTGCATCACCCTTCCTTGTAGATCCATTGTTAATCTGTCTATCTTATTACTTAAAGCCTCGATTTGACTCACTAATCATGCCACCACATCTACTTTATCAACTCCCATTGTCCTATTAGTTTATGTTCTAGCCAAGCACCACTAAAAGTTTTTCATGGCTATGTCTTCGATCAACTCTTGGGCAGCTCAGGTGTTTTATAGTTCAAAGTCCTTCTAGTTGCTACATGTATTCATTGCCTCGTACTTTGACTTATCCAATTATAAAAAATTTGGATTTGCATCCACAATAGTAGTTTGTGATGAGGGCATCATCTGAGCTTCTCATTAAACCTCTCCCTTGTGTCATAATTGGTTTCACCATCAGTTTGGGAGTATGACGTGATGTCATTCTTTAAATTTACAATCTTTGTAGGGGAAAGTACTTAAGTATAAATTTTTCTGCCACTTGATCCTATGTAGTAAATGATGAATGTGGCATAGAATTTAGCCACTGTTTAGCCTTTCCTTTCATAAAAAATGACAATAGATGCATTCTAATTGCATCATTGTTCGTTCCATTAATCTTAAATGTATTGAAAATCTCTATAAAGTTAGAGATATATGTTTTGGGGTCTTTGTCTTGGAGTGCCTCGAACTAGATTGACTATTGTACCATCTAGATGACGTTTGGCTTGATCCGAGGGTTTTTATCTTGGAGTCCTTCAAGCTGGACTGACTATTGTACCATCTAGATGATGTTCGACTTGATCTCGAAGTTGTGCTCCTGAATAACTCATTATATTGGATTCCATAACAATTAGGTCTAACCAAGCGTATTCGAACATCATGTGTGGTTTCTTTGCCATTTTCTTAGATTCTTTTGTCTCTATTTGACCTCTTAAGCCTTTTATCCAACGATCTAGTTCAAACCATCTCAACTTAGTCCTAGAAAGATTCCTTACGCTGCTCTTTCTATTTCAGGATCTACTTCTACTAAGTGCTAAGATGTACTATAGGTCATAAACTGAATAGGAATTTAATTATAAACTAAAGAAATAAACTAACTAAATTATACAAACAAAATAATGTAATATAAAATAAAAATAAACCAAATAAAAGAAAACAAAGTAATGGCTAAATTAACAAAACTAAGGTTTTCTGAATATCACCATCCTCAGCAGCAGTGCCAAAAACTTAATGAACTTTTTATATGTGTCAATTATGAAATAACCATAAGTGCATAGCATAGCTATAACTAGTACCAAAAAGTACAGGTCAATCAATGAGTATTAGTAATTATCTTAAGCCAATTATCTATTCTACGAGTTTGACCAGGGATTTTAATTAAAGAAAAGAAAATTTAAGAAATTAAAATAAAATAGGCAATAAGATTGAACAAAGGATTAAGAAATTACCTAGAAAACTATCAATATCAAAACTTAGTGTTTAGGTTTCAAATCCCCCTAAATATCCTGAATTTATTGATCATTTATTAAGTAATTGTTTTATTAATTTATTGGACCATGGAGATTCCTATGATATGCTAATAGTCACTCTTAGGTCTAATAACAACTAATCCTAAGGTTATTAACCAAATTGTTTAGATTAAAGTTTATATAATTGGTTTACCAATTTGTGAATCCAACTACTAAGTTTAACCTTAATCTAGAGGATTTATGTCATCCTATCTCTAGGATTACAATCAACTTTTTCCAATTACGATGGATCTATCCATAGATAGGACTTCTTAATCTCTATGTTGTGAATCAGATTATGCAATAATATTTTGGATCTATTATATTAAACACATAATTGAAACACAATATTTCAATCCAAACAATTGCATTAATAAAAGAATTAAAACTTGTTATTGTACAAAATATTTATCTAACCTAGGCACTAAAAGAATTTAGTTCCATATTATAGAGCTGGAAAACAAACATAAACATAAGGAAGAATGAATTGGAAACAATGGGTTCATAATTTTAAATCCCCTTGTTTGTCTTCTACTGAATATTCTTGCAAGGCAGAGGTTTAAACTTATATTCTGATAGATCTTTTTATGATTTCTTCATGTTTTACACTTCTTTGACTTAAAATTGCCCCTTTTGAATGATTTTAGCTTTTTTAATCACCTCTTAATTTCCAATCTCTTGTTTTTCCTCTGAACACGTCCTTTTATAATAAGTTTTAGGGTGGTTCTAGGTGAAGGATGGTCCAATACACAAGTCATGTACAAGACCGTGTATAACTCAAAATACCCATAATTCATGATTCTGTATGGCCTAAAAGAAGTACAGTGGCTGATGCATAACAATGTATCCCTTTTTTGCTTCAAATTTTCATTTCAGGTCATGTTTTCATCCGAATTCATCTCCTTTAAGTCCATGAAGGAAAATATAACCTATAAACATAATTGGAGCAAATTAAGTATCAAATATATGATAAAACTATAAAATATCAAGCAAATACACATCAAATATAAGGTATAAATATGATCAAATATGCATCTATCGTCTATAAAGGCAAATAAGGTTGAACTTCAAAAGGATGGCTCTAAGGATGAGGTTTTTAGCTCGCTTGTGGTTCCTGTGCTTCCAACTTTTACCTAAAACCTAATATGAACCAAAATAAGTATCTTAAGCATTTCAAAACATTAATCACCAATTATTAGGGAGAAACATATAATATATTATTCACTAATCAATAAAGTAATTTCTGGGATATTAGCCAATAGACTAAAAATAGGGCTCCTATAGATCATTAAGCCCTACCAAATTTTTTATATTAATATAATAAATATAGGCAAATATCATGGTAGCTTAAGTACTCATCTAAAGCTATAATTCTAATAAAACAATAAAAATTGTGTTCTAAATTCAACTCATTTAATTGGAAGTTTTTGCTCAATTCTATGTAAGTTATAAGCTTTATATGAAAATTCATCAAATTTACAAAGAAATGCATCACTACTACATCATACTCTATTATAATCAATGGAGAGCCCACTGTGGTACGCAAAGTAGTCAAAGGCCTAAGGTATGGTGATATATTCTTACATTACCTATTTTCCATTAGCATGGAGATCTTCACCATATTAACTAACCTTAAAATATCTAACAAAGTTAGTTTAAAGTTTCACGACAGAAGTAAAAAAAAAAAGACTATTTCATTTATCTTTTGTTGATAATCTTCTATTATTTTGTGGTTTAACCTTTGAATATATTAACCTCATGTTTAATATACTAAATCAATTTAAAGTTTTGTCAGGTTTATATTTCAATCCAATATGTGGGAGGCTAAGATAACCCCTAACTTCACGTACACCCTTTAGCAAAATTTTAATTGCTGGAATGGGACAAAACCACTTACCAAACACAAAATAGGTGATGGACAAGGCACCTCACTTTGGTTTGATCATTGGCCCACTAAGGTCTCTCTCTTTCAAATTGAAATTTTCAAGATGTTATATTGATGATTAAACTGATTGCGAATATGTTAAGATATTATGATTTTCTTAAATAAATTTTTTAATTTGTTGTTCAAATTTCCTTAATCTAATTTCTTCTATATGTGGTATGGTGGTAAACTAGATTCATATTTTGCATTACAGTGTTATTTTGATAAAGGACAACCAAAAGCTAAGTGTAGGAAATTTGATAAGTATAAATTATAGAATATTTTACACCCCTATTTTAAATTTTTTAAAATCATTTACATGGACCATTTAGAAAAAATTGTTGCATTTTATTATTATTAATTCAAGTCATTTAGCTCCATGTTTTATTTTTAAAAGGGGTTTAAATTGAACTAAAATTTTTCTTATAAGTTCGGTTAACTTAAAGAAAGGAATCTAGAAGAAAATCTAGCCCAAAATGATGTTCAACCCAAGAGAAATTCCCAAAATAATAAAACAACCCAAAGTAAAGAAATAGCCTAGTAGAAAAGCAGTAGTCTAATACTTAGCCCATGATCCGACCCAACATAAAGAGGAACAAAATGCAAACCAAATGAAACAAAATACAGAACCAGAGGAAGCAAAATGCATCATAAAAAGAGATAAAATGCAGCAATAAAGAGAAAATGTTAGCAGCTAAATCGTAAAAATTAGAGGAGAAAAATGCAAAATGTAATACCCAAATACCCCCTAAAAGGATATACAGATGTCACACAAAGTATACCTAAATCATACCAATGCATTCCAAAACTTCTTTAAAAGAAACTCGGACAAACATACATTACATCTCATTATAGGTTGAGTTAATAAATAGAATACATCATACACCACTTTTCAAAATACATGCCTTAACTTGTAAATCCATCCTGAATTAAGGTTATTGCAAACCATATACACAAAAATAAAAATTGTCTTCTCATATTGAGTATAACTCAATAACAAACTGACCATTTTCCTAAACAAAACACATCCTTCTAAAAATTGTCTTATCATATTGAGTATAACTCAATAACAAACTGAACATTTTTCAAAACAAAACACATCCTTCTTTAACCACTACTGTTATCATTGTCCCAGTCTTAAATCTTCTTATCAGAACCTAAATAGAGGCAAAACTACCATGCTAAGCATAAAGCTTAGTGGGGAATAACTAAACAAGATATAAAATAGCAACTATTTTTAACAGTCGTCTAACATTCACATGTACTGAATCAGATTATGTCATAAGCAATCTTTAATTATTAAAATTAAAGAGTAATTAGACCATTAAAAACATCAGAACATAATATAATTCATCAAAGCAGAATATTCTTACAGTAGAGCAAATCATATAAGTATTAGAATAGAATATCGTTACTTTAGAGTAGGATATAATTATGTTAGAATAGAATATAACCTATATCAATTCAAGGCAAAACCTATATCAAATCAAAACTTAGCTTGTTTCAGAACTAAACATAGTTCAGAACATAAAAAAGATTAGCCTACTAGTTCTTTTTACAGAAGTGGATAACAAGAACATAACAGAAGACACCGAAGTGTCTAAGAATATGAGTAGCTGTAGACCCTTCTAGGCATGCCTATTTATCCACGACTAGGACTTGACAGTTTTAAAACAAACCATTTCAAATTTTATTTTCATATGTAAAAGATGTAATGCAAAACATATGAATTTATTCCATCTTGCTCATATTGAACATATTCATTCACATTTGATCAAACTTAACATGCCTTACAAACATAAACATATAAGATAACACACCAATGAATACATTAAGTAATTACATTTTACATGTATTCACAGAAGTTCCTGTTCACTAACATTCATAATTAACACTTTGCTTATATCCTTTCGATCACATTTGTTTCCATAAGAACACATTTATCCTTTGAACAGATCATATATTCCAACATTAGATACTTTGATAACAAACAACATCTTCCTTAAGTTAGCACCTTAATTAACAATTCAAAACTTATTCAACCTTTAAACATCAAACTAGGTTCATTTCTAACCTTAATTAAATTCAAATACTACATTATAAAGTGTCTTAAACTTATGTGGTTCAACAATTACACAAAACAGAAATTTTCATGTCAAAACCTTGCCACGATTGTGTGATAAGTGCCACGATCATGGGATACCCAATTTCCTGCAATTTTCATATTTAAACTCCTTCCTTCCAAATCTCAATCACCTTCATCAAAATCCATTCATTTCACCTCAATTCTACCTTACTTATGCTTCAATTCCTCATCCAATTCATGTCTAAATCCAATTCAAAGATATTCATTAGGCAGTCACAAATCATAGTCTTTCATGCATCAAAACCAAAATAGAATTTTCCATATAAAGTTCACTTTTCCAACACTCATTTATCATCATCATAACACATGTTCTATACTAATTTAGTCATCATAAAACTTGTATTAATACATTCTATCAAGTTTAGAATTCCCTTACCTATTTAACTTCAAATTACAACTCTAAAAAACAAGCTAACTAACCTTCCAAGCAATAAACATAACTCCAAAATCCAAGTGAAACTAGGATGATCTTAACACTAAGAACACAATAGCACAAAAGATAACAAGGTCTAACTTCCTTGATGTAGCATCTTGATGTGCTAATCAAGCACAACATAAGCCAAATACCCAAGAATGAAAGAGCATGGTGTTTCGTTGGTGAATGAACAATGAGAAGAAGAATGACCAATAGAAACACTTCTAGCTTAGATGGATTCATTTGATGCAAAGTGTCACTCTCATAATATGGCATATGTCTCTACTACATACATCCCATTTGTCCACTCCTCAGGCTGTTAAATGTCACAATCTTGTCAGACTACTTGTCATTTAGTCAATGTTTCCAAATTTCATTCAATTATACTAACATTTTTCCCTTATTTACTTATGCCAAATGTCATTAAATGTATACGCTTAGTCACCTTAATTTCCATGTATCAACTTGTCTTGCCACTTGACAATTTTTTTAGTCTAAATGTACATTTCAATACATCAATTTTCTAATGGTAACAATTAATTCCAAGTTACTAATCATGGTTTGATGGACCATAGATTCAAGACATATGAAATTGTCAACCATATCACATATACCTTCATAAACATGTAATATTTCTACTAGGGTGTAATTTAGGGCCTTACACAAAATGTTAGCAGCCAAAACTTAAAAACGAGAGGAGCAAAACATATCACGCCAATAGCCAAAACAAAACACAGTAGACATAGAGGAACAAAATGACATAACTAGAGGAAGAAGAAAAAAGATGCAGTAACAAAAAAATAAGAATCTAGCAGTCAAAAGAAAATAATAAAAAAATGCAAAAGTAGAGGAAAGAGCAAAAACACAACAAATAATCGAGGAAAAGAAGAAAACAACATCAGTTGGGATGAGACTCACTGACCTAATGTCTCCATCTAAAAAACCCAACAAAAACCCGACTATATCTACATCAAATCTCTTCAAAATGCAAGAGATATGAGGGAAATCACCAAAAATTTAACAACATAAGGCAACTAGGTTATGTTTCATAGGCCTATAAAAACACAATTGAGAGATTTGACACTCTTCTAAGGCTATTTAAAGCTAGGAGTCATTCCAAGGAATGATTGGGGGTGATAGGGAACCAATTCCCACCTGTTTTAAGCTAGCTCAATATTGGTGGATGAGTTTTTCAGACCTTAAAAAGGCTGATATGAGGTCTGAAAGTGGAGCACATTAATAAATTTTTTAAAACCATTATTCCCCTTACTTCTTATTTTCCAAGCTTTAGCTATGATTAATTGTTAAATTTTCAATTTAGACACATTGCTTAGAGTATCTGGGATATCATTTTTTCTTGATTAATTTAAGTTATTTTGAGTTGATTTAACATTATTAATTGTAAGAGTTTTTTATTTTATTTATTCAATGTTCTTATTTAACTGAATGAATCCTTGATTATTTGAATATGATAAATAGAATTAGTGATTCATTTGGAGTTCAATGGGCTCGAATTTTGATGTTTATCTAAAAAAATTTGTGTTGTTAATTTTATTTCCATATGCTTAACGTGTTTTAATTGAGCTAGCTCAATTTCTAAGAGTGAAAAGGAATAATTTGGAATTAGTTGGTTGGTTCTCTATATTCAACTTCTTAAATGACTTGGATTATCTCGGATATGTTGAAATTGCATGACTAAACTAAACTTTGAAACATGTCTGTTCACTTGTGAATATTGTGTTAGATTTATGTTTTATTTCTTTGATTTTTAGACTTGATTTGAATCACATACCCCCTCTTTTTATATTCGTATCGGATTCCTTAAATTTATTAAGTTTCTTTATTTTGAATTATTTTGGTTTCATAATTTTCCCCTAATTTTAGCTCATTGATAAAGTTAAACTTTTATGTGAGGATAAATAGATGAATATGGGTTTTAATTTGAACATAACGATAGATTCACAATCAAATGAAGAGTTGAAATAAAGAATGGCCAAGTTTATGTTGATTTCTTACATTGCTAGAGATTTCATTCAAGATGTCTAAATCTTTATTTGAGTTGCATTATGTTTGTTTAATCTCTTTTTAACTCAAAAGATAGCATAACTTAATGTATTATGCTCAAAAGAACTATGTAATGGATATTTCGTACGAAATATGTTGATTAATATGCTTCTGGCAGATCTGGAAATTTTTTAAAGGTTTATTAGTTTCTAGAAAGTTGTTTTATTAGTCGAATTATGTTAGGATATATGTCTTGATTAAATTACATGAGTAAATGCCAAATCAGGATTACTTTAAAATTATTACAAGATGAAACAAGGGTTGTTCAATTGAAAATTTTAAGGATTTGTATAATTTGATTTCACCATTAAAAGTTCCAACATTGTATATATTTGATGATCATGAATTATGTCCAGGACGATAATTTCCAACTTTTGAATATTGATTGTGTGGTTCTAAAAACGTGATATAAATTTATTTTAAGTTTTGATGTTGTATCTTACTAATGTAGCTAAAGAGGATATTATATGAGCGTTGATGATATTTATATTTTGTTAATAATTTTTTTCACAAGATCAAGATTATTATAATCACTACAAGAAATACATACAATCCGCGAGGTTTTATTGATAAAACGTCGCGAATTGCAAAGACTTTTCATGATGTTTAAAAAACATTACAAAAATTTTGAATTTTTTGCAACATTTTCATAAACTTCACATATTTATAACACTTTTTGCCACATTTTATCAATATAACATCATGAAATAGAAACCGCGACATTTTGTTGAAGAAAACATCGTAGAAGGCTTACTTAAAACGTTTTGTTTTAGGTACAAAAATATGGAAATTAAGTTAGAAGAATTGGTTTTAGTGTTTTATGTGTTAATTGAAGAAGATAGAAGTAAGAAAAATATAGGAAAATTTACGGTAGAGAGAGGAAGTATATGCAAAGTTTCAGATTTTTGATGTTTGAAGTGTAAGTTTGAATTTGACTTATTTAGAGATTGTATTGGATATAGAAATGCAAGATAGATGATTTAGGAGTGAGTAAATCTGGAAATAATGAAAGAAAGAAGGAGAGAAGAAGAAGAGATGTTCAGTGAAGAAGAAGAGAGCAAGAACGCCTGTGCATAGCAATCAAATTACGCACGGTCGTGCACTCTTAACGCATGGTCGTGCACAATCAAATGACCATTTCAGTTTTTTCTAAAACATGATTTTGGGTCAACTTTGTATCATTATTTTGATAAGGTAAATGAGACAATTAGATAACACTTTCTTCTAGTAAATTATTCTCCAATGTCTTAAGTTTCTAATGACACTAAGATCATACAAATTAATTCAGTATTTCAAAAGTTATACTCAATTTACATTGGACTATTCTTTGAACTATAACTGTACTTTATATTCAACTTCAAATTAGATTTTTAACTATTAGAGGTAGAATTAAAATTTGATGTCTTTATACAATTTGTATCCATATGTCTCTGTTTAAATTTAAATTAAGAATCATTCCATTTAGATACCTCTTGATCAAAATACAGTCCAAATACAGAAGTATGTTCAATGAAATCATGTCAGTTTTTCATATTTTAGTACTCCTCAACATTTTCATCTTAAATTTAACAACCAATACATTTTATATGGCTATAATTTTTCGTGGAGATGAAGAACAATGTGTTATGAGTCTATTGGTTCAAGAATCAAGTCATTTTGATGTCATATGAAGAAGTTATAGTAAATAGATCAAAGGATGTTCAGAAAACCTTTTTCCTATAAAAAGCTTTGGGTTGTGATCATATAGAGGCACGATCGTGAGTTTTCAAACCATCCTGCAAAGTCAAGATTGTGCTTTGACCTTCATTAGTGAAGTTGTAAAATCACGATCATGATTCGTGACCTTTATCAACAAAGTCGCGATCATGTAATTCATGACATTTATCATAAACAAAATGATATCGTTTTGCTTACTTAAAATATTATGCTTTAGGAGCAAAACAAAGTCGTTTGGTTTTAAAACTTTTTTTATAAAAAAATTTAGGTCACAATCATGTTGTTTTCAAACTGTGCTACAAATTCACAATTATGCAGAAGCACGATCTCAATTCGCAACCTTCATCAGTGAAGTCACAATCGTGATTCACAACATTTTTTAGAAGCAAAACGACATCGTTTTGCTTACTTAAAACGTTATGCTTTAGGAGCAAAACAACATTGTTTGGTTTTCATTTTGTTTTTTTAAACCTCTATGCCAATTCCCTTCCTCACTCACCTGCATTTTGCCCCCGATCGCTAGAGCTACATTATTGTCGAGCTTCTCCTCCCTCCTTCCTACCTTCAATTTTCGCAATCTATATGTTACCTTCTCACATATTTCACATCTTGTTCTTCGATTTGGGCTTCCAATGTCTTTCCATTTTCTTCAATTTTAGCTGTAAGCTTCATTTTCTATAATACCCATTAAGCTTTCTATTGTTTCTTTGTTGTGTTGTTTTAGCTATGCGATCGTTGTAGTCTCTATGTACTAGTCATCGAACTGACTAATGTTCTTGGATTTTCTTCTTCTTTGAGTGGGTTAAGTTCAATTTACTGCTGTTATAGCTTGTTTTGGTTTCTATTGTGATAGTGGGGCGTAGTTTTGCTTTCTTGTCTTGGTAGGTGTTCATTTTGAGGGTTTTGAGTGTCCTATGGTTGATAGATAGATGGGTTTTGGGTGTTTAGTGTTATAGATTTTAGCTAAGGAATGGATGTCTCTACGTTTTGGCTTCATTTAGTAACATGGGATTATTTCTACTATTACTTCAATTGCTGGGAGTGTTGCTTCTTGCTGAATCCCGTTTCTGGAGTCCAACAATCGATTCTGAGAGTATCGAAGAACGTTGGGCCTGAATCCCGACCCCCAAGGTTGAATTCGGGGTAACTCGTCGGGATAGTCGCAAGAGAAAGATTTCAATAAAAACAAATTCTAGCATGGCAGCAAAGAGGAGTTCGTCGCGGCGTAAACAATTCCTCGCCGCAGCGAAGTCACAAAAAAAGGGTGCTTGTCGCGACGACATATCGGTTCATCTCGGCGAACCAAAGGAAGGGTGCCGCGGTGACCACTAGCTTCGCCGTGGCAAAAAAGCCAAAATCAAAAATCTTACACCCAACATTCAAACATTCAAAAGAAACACATACATTGACATCTAACATCAAGCTAAGCATAATCATACATAAAATAGACTTCAATTCTTCATACCATTACAAAACCCATGAGTTCGAACAAACTTTACTTACACAACATCATACATACCAAGGCTAAAACAAAATATATAATGATGCTCGATGTTGATATGCTTAACAAGCTATCCAAAATAGTCACTAACTTAGTGCAAAGATCTCTAACTATTGTGGAGTTTTTCGATGCCTTGCAAGGGTAAGTTGTCGTCTTGAGTCGCACCTGAGAAGGGAAATATAATGGGTTGAGCTACATAGCTCAGTGGCTAATATATTTATAGCCATCATTACTAGCACAATTTCAAGCACATGTATGTATATATATCCAGCAATTCTAGCACTCTCACTATATTCAAGCAATTTACACATCCATCACATTTATTTCAACTAACAAAACATTTCACAACATATAACACTTAATATGTTTCATAATGAACAGTTCAATTATGCAATGCATATCATACAGCTCGAGGGTTCCATAAAATAGAATGAGGAAACCGAAGTTTACCCAATGAACAAAATGAGTCCATTTCAGAGCTTATATGTCACAAGCAGGTAGCTGGGAGAAGGCTCTTGTCATCGTGCACGTGACGAACAGAATGGTTCAACTCTCACCCAAATGAAAGCACACAATCATGTTCAGAATCATTTTATCAGATGATATGCTTTCATGCTTTTCATTTATATAGAATGTCATGATCGAAATCGAGGCATAACATGATCAAAATCATAATTTACTTATATCAAATCTCATGCTTCTTTCAAGGTATACAAAATCAGGATCATTATAATCTTATAACAAATCATTCTCCACCAATTAACCACATATTCAATCAAAATGTCATGCATCTCATAATACATAACATAAAACATATATTCACACATAGGCAAGAATTTTCCCAATCACACAATAACTATAAATACATCACCCACCAAATATCACTTGATAATCCAAGTTCAATGTTGTCCTTCCTCTTGCGATTGGATTAGGCCTGCTTGGTTTCCTAAAACAAACCAAGTTCTCATTCAAACAACATTCAAAGGAAATTCATAAAGCTTTGAAAATCAAAAGTGCTAACACTATAATCTATACTCAACTTCCATCCAAATTTTGAGATCTTTATAGACTGATTCAAAACTTCCTTTCATCATAACACTTGTAGCCATATGTCTCTTATTTACAACGAATCAAAAATTACCTCATTTGGACATCTACAGGACCAAAATACCAAAATATGTCTGTGCAGAAAAACAGGATTTCGCCGCGGCGAAATCAGAAGCTCGCCACGACGAAAATGTTGGAGCTCGCCGCGACGAGGAAGCTGGCGCGCGCCGTGACTTGCGAGCCCAAAATCGTCTGAAAACCTATTTTTCCCACATTCTTCAACTAAATACCTCCCATATTTCAAATATAATTCATCTTAACCCTAACCATCATTCCTACTTCATTTCTAAACTTATTCCAACCTAAAATCAGTCACAAACACAATATAATCATTAACCCTAGAAGATTACAACATTTTCGTACACCATTCAACAATAATGTCCTACACACATTCAACCTCATTTTCACGTCCAACTATCATTAAAAATGGTTAATCCAACCAATAAAGAAAGAAAGAATGCTTGCACTTACTTGTTTGGCTTCAAACTCTTCAAGTTCTAAAAGATCTTCAAAAGCCCTAAGTTTTCCCCCTTCTTTTCTCTATTCCCACGATGCTTCTTCTCTTCCTAACAAGCCAACCATTTCTTCTTCTAATTTACACTCTTAATGATTGCAAAATGACCCTTATGCCCTTCCACTTATGCCTAATAACTTAAAGGTTTAAGTGATATACAAAAATTACCCCTCATGCATTCTTACTACATTTATACTTTAATTCCATCAATTCAAACAATAGTTCCTCCTAACATTGGCATGCTAATTACTCCAAAATAATAAATATAACAAGACCTCAAAATAAATCAAATCATGTTTAATAAAATAAAGTAATAAAAAATTCGGGGTCTAACATTTCTCCCCTCCTTAAAACAATTTCGTCCTCGAATTCTTACCTGTGTTATTAAAGAGATGCGAATATCTATCCTTCATTACTTCCAAAGGCTCCCATGTAGCCTCCTCTGTCGAATGATTCTTCCATAAAACTTTATCCAGTTTCACTGTCTTGTTTCTCAAAACCTTTTCCTTCGAGTTCAAAATTTCCACTGGTTTCTCCTCATAAGTTAAATCCTCCCTTAACTGAAGCTCTGAAGGTTGAACTATATGTGACGAATCAGATCGATACCTTCTCAACATCGATACATGGAAGACATTGTGAATCTTAGACAATTCTGGTGGCAACGCTAACTTATAGGCCAAAGGCCCAATCTTCTCAATAATCTCATATAGGCCTAAATACCTCGAATTAAGCTTGCCCCTCTTACTAAATCTCAACACTCCCTTCCATGGAGAAGTTTTAAGGAACACTTTATCTCCAACTTCAAATTCCATCTCTCTTCTATGTGCATCCTCATAACTCTTCATTCTGTCTTGGACTGCTTTAATTCTCTGCTTCACTAATTTGATCTTATCAACTATAACTTACACCAACTCAGGTCCTACAAGTCTCCTTTCACCTTCCTCATCCCAACAAATAGGAGTCTTGCACCTTCTACCGTACAAAGCTTCATAAGGTGTCATTTGAATTCACGAGTGATAGGAATTGTTATAAGCAAGCTCAATTAAAAGCAAATAATCATCCCATGAACCTTTAAAATCCATAACACAAGCTCTCAACATTGCCTTCAGAGTCTGTATGGTTCTCTCCGATTGTCCATCAGTTTGTGGATGGAAAGTCGTACTAAAGTGCAACTTAGTTACCAAAGCCTCCTGTAAACTTTCCCAAAACTTGGAGGTGAACCTCGAATCTCTATCAGAAACTATAGAACTCAGAATCCCATAAAGCCTGACTATTTCATCTATTTATTTCTTGGCCAAAGCATTCAAGGAATCTGTCTGCTTAATTGGCAAGAAATGTGCTGATTTGGTTAGCCTATCCACAATCACCCAAATTGTATCGTGTTTCTTGTGGGTTCTGGGCAACCCCATCAAGAAATCTATCGTGATCTTTTCCTACTTCCATTCTGGAATAGACAAAGGCTGAAGCTTGTCTGAAGGTGCTTGGTGCTCAGCCTTGACTTTCTGACACACTAAGCATCTACTAACACACTCTACAATATCCTTCTTCATTCCTTTCCACCAAAAGTGTTCTTTCAAATCTCTATACATTCTCATACTCCCCAGATGCATTGCATAGGGAGCACTGTGTGCCTCATCAAATATCTCATCTTTCAACTCTAATGAGTCCGGGACACACAATCTATTTCCTACCACCAGTCCATCTTCTCTTATCTCAATTTCTGAAGGTTTACTCTTTTTAATATCTTCTCTGAGCCTGCTTAAATGCTCATCATGTTCCTGCAATTCTTTAATCTTCTCATTTAACACTGGCCTTACGCTAAAGTTAGCCAATAATCTCCCAAATTCATCTAACCTCAAAGTAACCCGAAGTTTGGCTAATTCCTTCAACAAAGGAACATATGTTGTCTCCACCTGTGCCATGGTCGATTTTCTACTCAGTGCATCTGCTACTACATTAGCTTTCCCCGGGTGGTGGTCTATCATCAAATCATAATCTTTCAGTAGTTCTAACCATCTTCTCTGTCTCAGATTCAACTCTTTCTGACTCATTAGATACTTGAGACTTTTATGATCCATAAATACCTTGGTAGTGACTCCATATAAGTAGTGTCTCCATATTTTCAATGCAAAGATTATAGCAGCTAATTCCAAATCATGCATAGGATAATTCATCTCATAAGGCGTTAATTACCTAGAAGCATAAGCAATGACTCTCTCTCCTTGCATCAATACACAACCCAATCTTTTCCTTGAGGCATCACTATACACTGTATACCCATCACTACTTGAAGGCAAAGTCAAGATCGGTGCAGTTGTGAGCCTATTTTTTAATTACTCAAAACTGCTCTAACACTCCTTTGTCCACACAAGCTTCTGATTCTTTCTTGTTAATTTGGTAAGTGGAGCTGCAATTACAAAAAAGCCCTCCACAAACCTCCGATAATATCCAGCTAAACCCAAGAAACTCTTTACTTCTGCTATGTTCTTACGTGCTTCCCATTTCACCACGGCTTCTATTTTTCTTGGATCCACATGCACTCCTTGTTATGAGATCACGTGTCTGAGGAATGTTACTTCCTTTAGCCAAAATTCACATTTGTCGAATTTTGCATACAATTCACTTTTCCTTAATATCTCCAAGGCAATCCTTAAATGCTCTTCGTGCTCCTTATCACTCTTGGAATAAACCAAGATATCATCAATAAAGACAATGATAAATTGGTCCAAAAAAGGCTTAAAGACTCGATTCATCAAGTCCATAAAGGCTGCAGGGGATTTTTCAATCCGAAGGGCATAACTAAAAGCTTAAAATGCCCATACTGTGTTCTGAAAGCAGTCTTTGGCACATCAGACTCCTTTATCCTCAACTGGTGGTAACTCGATCTCAAGTCTATCTTGGAGAAGACTTTTTCCCCTTGCAATTGATCAAACAAATCATCTATGAATAGAAGCGGATGTCTGCTCTTGACAGTGACTTGATTAAGGTTCCTATAATCCACACACATCCTCAACGATCCATCTTTCTTTTTCCTAAAAAGGACCGGAGCTTCCCAAGGTGAAGAGCTCGGCCCTTATGTACCCTTTCTCCAACAAGTCTTCCAATTGCTCCTTAAGCTCTTTCAATTCCGCCGGAGCCATTCGATAAGGCAGAATTGAGATCGGTGCAGCACCTAAAAAAGCTCAATGGGAAACTCAATTTCCCTAGGTGGCGGTAGTCCTGGTAATTCCTCAGGAAAGACATCCGAGAATTCCATGACTACTGGAATATCTTCTAGCTTCTCTTTAACTGCCCTTGTGTCTACCACATAGGCCAAAAATGCCTCACATCCTTTCCTTATCATCTTCTCTGTTGTCAGAGTTGAAACAATTCTAGGCGGGCTTGCTTTTCTATCCCCTGTAAATACCACTCTTCTACCGTTATCCAATTCGAATTCCATTGTCTTTTGTTTACAATCCAAATGGGCATTGTACTTCTCTAATGTGTCCATACCCAAAATCACATCCAATCCTCCCATTTTTAATGGCATTAAGTCGACCACCAAGAGTTCCCCACCAACACATATCTCACACTCTCTATACACCTGATTAATAACAATATACTGGCCAATTGGAGTACTAACCAACAATGGAGTATCTAATGGGCTCAGAATTCTACCACACACAGTTCTACTCAATGAAACAAACAAATGAGTAGAACCTGGATCAATCAAAGCAATCACATCATCAACAAATAATTTAACTATACTAGTCACAACATCTCGATTGGTCTCTGCTTCCTCCCGTGTCATTGCAAACACTCTAGCTATTGTCTGCCCCCTTGGTCTCCCTGAAAGGCTTTCCCTCTTAGCTGCATCAGAACTGCCCACTTCCGTTGTAGTCTTATGTCCCACAGTTTCAGATCTCTTGGAAACTTGCATCTGACTTCTCTCCTGCCTGTCATACTGAGGACATTCTCTAGCCATGTTCTCCTTCTCTCCACATTTGAAACAAGCTCCGGTCAATCTATAACACTCTCCACCATGGAACTTGCCACAATGATCGCACTTAGGGATGAATGACTTGTCCCCTTCTCCCTTTCTATTGCCTCCTACTGTAGAGACTTGATGAGAATAAGTAGGAGTCCTCACCTATCTGGACCTACTTGCACCATTGTTCCTCTCCTCAAAATGGATAGGGAAGCTCCTAGCACTCCTGTTGTTGAGACCCGATCTCAGAACCGGATCCCAGCCGGAAAAAAAAAACGAAGAAAAAAACGAAAAGTGAATCGGAAGTAAAAGCGAAGAATGACGAATCGAACCGAAATCGAAATCGAAATCGAAATCGAAGCAAAAAAATTGTTCAATCGAACCGAATCAAATTTTCGACATCCGTAGCTTATATATTCGAAAACTAAAATCGCGTTGGAAACTCTAAAACTAAAACTATTCGAAATCCGGTATAGTTCAAACAAAACCGGTATATTTTTTTTTCATTCCTTTCATCTTTTATTCTATCTCTTTCAAATCAAAAAATTTAATTTCCCACTTTTTGAAATTCTTCCTCATGTAAAAACTCAAATCATGAATTCTTCTTATACATTCATACAAAATCCAATCTTCATCTTTTAATCATTTTTTTTAATCTCTAATTCAATCAAAAATTTGGCAGCATAACGGCTGCATCATAACTAACCCAAACCTGCAAAGGGTTTAAATTACACTTCTATAATTCTCACACAATAACCAGTATCATCAGACACTCTGTCTGGAAATTCAGCATAGCAAACGCAATTCTATACCTAAGACATTCAATAAATCTCAATCCATAACCCATAACTAGAATCATTCATTTCGAAGTCACAATCAATCATATGCATAATCAAATGCAATTCCCAATCATATCTTAATACAGTATGCAAATTCATAAATCAATACCAATACAACCTAATCATTCTCATCCATCATAACCATACACAAGTTCTTATACAATCTCATAATTCATAGACATCATAAATTAATTACTTACAAATCCTTAATGGCTTTTCAAGCCATTTACAAACCAAATACTAAAATCTAGAAATACAAATTACAAAAGATGCAAAATCAGACAGAAGGCTTGACTTTCCTTCATCTGATCTCCTACTCGAAACCTGGAGATGGGGATGAAAGGGGGTGAGCTTCACAGCTAGTAGATAATATATTTATAAATCGAATAATAAGCAAAAATCATTTAAAAAAACCTTACAGCAGCAAATTTTTCAAAAGTTTATTTCTCAAACTTTTCAACTTTTCAATTCATTTATAATAAATTCCCATTCTCAAAATTTCTCATATTTTTCTTAAGTCATAAACAATTTCAAAAACATGAATGCATCACAAATATTAACAAAAACAAAAATCACATAACACATCAAATAGTTTGGGTCGTCCCCAAACAGAACGTACTGCACCTTCCCCCATAGCGGTCCTATGCAGCGGTGAACGGAACGTACTACACTTTCCCGCATAGCGGTCCAGTGTAGCCGTGACTTATGGGAGTTCGATATCGAAACTCCAGTGCCACTAGCGGGCAGCCGAGAAAAGGCTGTTAAAAACGAAACAGTGCACTGACTCTAACTTAAGGAACCTAACCAAACCCACATATCATATAATTTACACTTGAAAACTCGGATTGCCTGAAGGCATATTTCGAAAATTTACTTTTCTTCATATTATCTCATAATCGCACAAAAAGTCACATAATGTAACATATCAGAATCTTAATTCATCCCAACACGAATAATGCATAAATCATAACAATTTCTTAAAACCATAATTCAAACAAGAATCCAAATCACAATGCACATTTATCATCAAAAAGGAAAACTCTGGTTCTTTTTCTTCCAACAACCCAACTTTCCCAATTCATAACTCCTTACTCAGATCTCCAAATTGAACAAACTTGGTATCGATGGAAAACTAAAGGAAACTCTATAACTTCTACGAAGAGCTTAAGAACCAGATCTGCCTCTAAAAGAGTCAAAAACTAATTCAAGGTTACTGCCCAACTTGCACATGTCCTACACAATGCCAAAAGTTTGAAAACTCATATCTCTTAACACAATCGCCTAACAATGCCCCATTTTACCTCAATGGAAAGATAAAAAGATGATTTACAACTTTCATGAAGGGTGAAAAAGTTAATTCAGTCATTAAAAGAGGTAAAAACACTCTCAAAGTTACTGCCTATATAAAAACCAATGGAACAGTAAACTTGCCAAATGAACAGTAATTGTTTTCTTTCTAACCTTATAACCTTTTGCTCCTAACTCCAAAAATTACATATTATACATCATTAGAAAGATAGAAAGATGATTTACATTTTCTATGAAGGATGTAAAAACTAAAACAGAACCTAAAGGGGTGAAAAACCCTTTCAAAAGTTATGCCCAAATTTGCCAAATGAACAGTAACTGATCTAGGTCTAACCCCATAACTTTTTACTCCAATTCCCTAAAATTTAACATTATTCCTCTTTGAAAAGATAATAACATGCTCTACAGTTTTCATGAAGGGTGTCAAAGTCAATTTAGTCATTTAGAGAGGTAAAAAGGCACTCAAAGTTACTGCTCATAGAAAATCCAATGGAACAGTGAAATTGTCCGAATGAACAATAACTATCTTTTTCCCAACTTCATAACTTTTTATTCCTAACTCCGAAAATCACATATGATACATGAATGAAAAGAGTAAGGGAAATCCACATCTTTCATGAAAAATGCAAAAATCGAAACAGTCTCTAAGGAAGTGGAAAATCCTTCCAAAGCTACTGCATAATCATAAATCAATCCAACAATAGCAGCAATCTTTCCAACCTTATATCTTCTTCATCCTAAGTTCAAAAGTGAAAAATTCTATATCATTGTAAAGCTATCAACAAGTACTACAATCTTCAAGAAGGCATCTCAATTAAATTCAAGCTCTAAAATTTTCTAAAACCCAAAACAAGTTGTTGCCCATTTGCACCTCCCCTAAAAGTGCTCTAGCCAAAAATTCTTCAATCCAACTCCATTTCCTGCATAAAAAACTCAATCTCCAATCTCTCACAACACAATCCAATCCAAATGATACCAAACATAATCTAAATGGAAGCCACCATACGCTTAGGATTCTAGTTATTCTCAAAACACAAAATAACCTCAACTTACTCTTTTCTTTTTGTCAACTTCAATCATGCTACAATACATTTTAGCAGATTTCCAAATCATTCATTCAAACACAATGTCTCACAAATTTCACATATTCAAAACTCAATCAATCACACATAATGAAATTCAAACAATTATTTCCATTTTATCAAGACATTCAAAACCATTGAAATTAACAATTTAATCAATTTATTTAAGAAAAGTCCGAAATAATTGTAGTTATTTTCTAATCATTCAAAAATCAACGAATTTTGTCAATCAAAATCATAATGTTCATACATTAACATAAATAATATTTATAAACATTTTGTTTCTTGATTTTCAAAAACATAATAGTAGCTTATAATTCAAAATATAAATACAATACCCACCTTATTTCCATGCTAGCAACTTGTTTAAGGCATCAATTTTTTCATTTCTTCCTTCTTTCCTCCAAATGAAAATTCCCTAAACCATAATCATCCAAATTCAACATCATAATTAGCATAATCCTCAAAATTAACTATAGGAAACCCAAATTCATCACTTTTTCAAGCTATCTAAAGCAAGAATTTCTAAAATCCCCAAATTTCACAAATTGACTTAAATCCTAACTCACATAAATCTAAAATTGAATCAATTAAACCATGTTATCTCTAAAATTGAGCTTAGGAAACCTAATCTCATACTATTTCCAAGCTATCTTAACCAAGAACTCAACAAAATCTCAACTTAAAAAAATTTTGAAACCTACCTCTTTCTCCCTCCATTAGAGAGCTTTCAAGATTTTTCCACCCTTTTCCCTAGAAAAGCAACAAAAACCCTCAAGAATCAAGTAGAAAAGTCAAAGCATTCATCTCTTTTCATCTCCTCCATCATGATCGAAACTCTCTCTCCCTTTCTTTCTTCTTCTCTCTTCGTTTTCTTCTCTTTTTTTCTTTAAGGGTCGTGCCTTGCTCCCTCCAAACGACAGCTCCCTTATGTATTACAATGCCATGTCATTATTGAATGGCTAATGACCATTTTACCCCTCCAATTATGCCTTGTGACTTAACCTTTTAAGTGGACTTCCCAATATGCCCCTAACGTCTTGCTAATTTAGGACAATTTCTAATCATCAATTTGAAGGAATTTGCCAAAACTTCTTTCTAGATAATTGTTCCTAATTGTCTTAATTTCATAATAACACCAAAATCATTTAATTTGGATCACTATACCAAAAGTTATGCTCCAAACAATTCGGACATGTCTTATGTTAAATCATTTTTCAGCACGTTATTTCCTTCCCAAAATTGACATTCTTAAACACAAAATTGAAAATCAATGTCTTCATAACAATTGTATCCCTATTTCTATAGTTTAACACAAATCAAGAATCACCTCATTTGGATTACTAGAGCAAAAGTTATGGAAAAAATACTTTCAAATCTTACTAATCCAAAACTGCACATTAATCCGAACTTCAAGTCAGAAATTTGAAAATCTTAGGGGCTAAATTGAATTTCACTTTCTTCATATGACTTGTATCCCCATGTCTTAATTTTATTTTGCCTCAAGAATCACTTCAATCAGATCTCCACAGATCCCGAATTTTGCAAAGGTCTAAACCATTTTCAGAAAATTATCCAACTCACTTTGATTTAATTAATTATCCTTAATTTAACCTCATAAAACTACAAATATCCCTCGAGAAAGTAGATAATTGTCTTTGGAATCTAACATTTCAAAAACCAAGTCAATTGGATGTCAAACAAAAGAGATATAAACAAAAGATTGAAATAGGGACATAATAAGAAATAAGAATAGAGACATGTATATATGTATAAACACATATATATATATCCGAATTTTTCAAAAATCATATCTCTTGATCCCGAACTCCAAATTTGACAAATTTGGTGTCAAAAGGAAACTCAAAGGAAGCTTTAAAACTTCCATGAAGGATATAAAAATCAATTTGTCCTATAAACGAGTCAAAAATCCGCTCAAAGTTTCTGTCCCAATCATCTCTTCCTAAACAACTTCCAAATTTTAGTCGATCATAACTCCTAGCCCCAATATCGAAAAATTGCATACTTTATGGCGATAAAAAGCTAGGAATATAAGCTAAAAATTTCATGTAAACTATTTACTCCAATTCAGACCACATTAATCCGGCGATTTGCCTCAAAGCACAGTATACACAATACTACACTTAAGAACATTTACATAAGCAAAGTCAAATAACCTTAACTTTGACTGATCATAACTTTTACTCCCGATATAAAAAAATATCAAAATTTATGGCGACAGAAAGCTCTCAACAGGAGGTACAAATTTCATGTAGATCATTTGCTCAAATTTGGCCTAAATAAAAAAGTCAACTCTCAAGTCAAACTTTCTATTACCAAAAGTCAACTTTCTTAATTCTTCAAATTTTCATACTTTTTCTCTTTATTTCTTGATTTTAAGCTTAATTTTCAATAACCTCATTCACTTTAACTTTCATAACCATACAAATCTATTCAAATCCCAATATTATCAAAATCTATCAATTCTTTCCTCATCACTTTCCTTTAAGTATAAATACATTTATACCTAAACATATACATAACAACACTCATTTCTTTTCAATTTTTGTTTCTAAATTCTACTTAAAAATTGGGGTCCAACACCTGTCTGGCATAGGAGTACTAGTACTACCTCCCCTCTTGAATTGCTTTCTCCCTTTTCTCTTTTTGTTCACAACACTCTTGATATTCTCTACGTTTTCAACCCTCAGTGCCGCTTCTACCAATTGTTGAAAATCACATAAATTCTGCATTACTACCTTCTCTCTGATGGCTAGATGCAAACTCGATTCAAACCTATGGCACTTAACCGCTTCACTCATCATCATCTCAGCTGCATATCAGGATAACTGTGTAAACCGACACTCATACTCGCTAACCGTCATCTCCCGCTGGGTGAGACTCAGAAACTCCCTCTGCTTCTACTGAATGTTGGTGGGCCCTAAATTTTTATTGATTTTATTAAGTATGAATTGATTTGATTATGTGGTTTTTCTAGATAAATTATTTGGTTTAAAGTTTAATTAGCATGTCAATGATTGGAGGATTTATTGCTTAGATTGATAGAATTGGAAGTATTAACTGGAGAAATTAGGATTAAGTTAGAGTATAGTATAGTGTAAGTGAAAATGAAGAAGTAAAAGTGTATAAGGGCAAAATGGGAAGATTACTTAAGGTTAAGAGGTATAAGGCTTACATGGAGGGACATGATGGACATTTGATGATCATTAGGAGTGGAAATTAGAAGAATAAAAATAAAAAGAAGAGAGAAAGAAGAGAGTGTCATGGAAGAGAGGAAGAAGAAGAGAAAAAGAGGAAAAGCTAGGGTTCTGGGAAATTTTGAAGAATTTGAAGCATCAACAAGTAAGTATGAGTTTATTCCATCTTGTTTTGGTTAGATGAAACCCCATTATAGCTTAACATGTGTGGGAAGTGTTAGTGAACGAAATATGCAAGTGTTCTCTTTTAGGATTAGTGATCAAACATAGATTTTGATATTTTGATAATGATTTTGGGTTGGAATGAGCTTAGAAATGACGTATAAGAGTTGATTTAAGATTAAGATAGGTTATATTTGAAATATGGGAAGTGTATAGGTGAAAAATGTCAAGAAAACAGGTTTTCGGGAGGATTTGGGTTCACACATCGCAACCTATGTATGCGCACGTCGCAACGCGCGCCAGCATCCTTGCCGCGGCGAGAGGCCATTTTCCTACACAGACATGTTTTGGTATTTTGGGCATAACTTTTGTTGTAGACGTCCAAATGAGGTAATTTTTGATTCGTTGTAAACTAGAGACATAAGGATACAAGTTTTGTGAAGAAATAAAGTTCTGATTAAGTTTTTAAGTACATCAAAGTTTGGATCTAAGTTAAGCATAGAATTTTTGTTTCAGCATAAGTTATAGTTCGAATCGTTAAAGTATGACTTTCCGATTTCTACACCAAATTGAATAGGATTTTGGTTGTTGTTTAAGGAAATCAAGTGAGGCAAGAGCAGCAAGAGGAATAATAGGAAAGACATTCTTAAACAAGGTTATAAGCAAGTAACTCAAGGTGGGTACACATTTATAATAGAGTAAATATACCACTCATTGTTTTCTTCAAATCAAGAAAGATTTAATAATTTAAATTGCATCATCAATGTTGCCTTATTTTCTTTTTGAGTGAATTGTGAAATTGTTATATGTTTGCTATGCGATTTTTATTGATGATTGATGAAAAGCCTTTGAAAAGGGCTTTTCGTTAAAAGAATACGAGTTCATGAAATCATGTTTTCATAAATGATTTATACAAGGATATCAAGTTGATGAAAAGCAAGTTTACCAAAAAGTGCCATTTTGGAAACAAGTTTACAAGATTTTGAACTATGTGTGTTATGTGGGTTTGTGGTAGTCCCTCAAGAACCGTCACGTGCATGTTGACTCAAGTATAGGCTGCTCTCGCCGGCCCGCTAGTGGCATGGAGCTCGCTCAAGGACTCGCTCAAAAATTTTACGGCTACACAGGACCATTATATGGGAATGTGTAGTGCGTCATGAATTTGGACTTACCCAAACTATTCTGATATGCTTATATTCTTATGATCTGTTAACACGTTTATGATTTAAAATTTCTCATGAATTGTCTGAAAATCAAGCATTTTGAGATAATGATATCTACTATTTACATGCGAAATTACTATAGTTTTGAAAATGTACAACGGCAATGAGCTTTTCAAAATAATTTTGCTTGTTTCTTTATTATAAATATGTTACCCATGAGCTTTATAACTCACCCCCATTCTCCTCCCCCTATTCAGGTGATGAGCAAGAGATTGAGTAAGTCAAGAGTTACGGCATCACTTCGAATTGTCATGTTTTTTGTATTTTTAAGTTATATTTTTGGAATTCAAGGCTTTAGTCACATTTCAAGTTTTATTAGTTCAAGTGTATTTTGTATTTTTGGTTCTTGAACTCAACTGATGTATTATGGCTTGAAATGCCATTAAAGCTTTGTAATGTTGATTATCAATGAGATATGGTTGATGTTGATTTTAGCTTCAAACCTTTCTCATTAAATTGTTTTATCATGAGGATAAGCTTTTGGAAGATTGTGTTTATGTTCAAGTTTATTTTATGTTGGGTTTTTTTTATGAAAATGGATGAAAATTTTAAGTTTGGGTTTTTTTGAAAAAAGGTTTTTCGCCGCGACGAGACCATCTACTCGCCACGGCGAAGTTAAATTCATGGGTAAACTGCGGTGAGAGTTCTTTCGCTTCACGCTCAAACATCACGCTTCTGTGTCCGATGTTGGGCTCCGAAAAAGGGGTCCAACATGTTGTGCTATCAGAGCAACTACGTTTACGTCCAGGTTTGCATTGCATTGTTTTAAATGAACAACTTGCATTGTTTTAAATTGTTCTACACACTTTGAATTGTTTTATATGATTTGAATTGTTTTTACATACTTTGAAAATTGTTTTGCTTGAAATAAAGATTTTCAATGGTTTTATATTGGAGTGAAAATGCCGCCTCGAAAGAGAACTCGAGGAGCTATGACTTGATCTCATTCTCGCCAAGGGAGCACGGATGAATCCCATGCCCACAAGATGCTGGGACATATTTTGCTCCGAATTCTGAGGCACCTAGTTTGCAACAAGAAGTGCCTCCACCGCCTCCTCCTATGCCTCAAACAAATCCCATGGATCCAAGTTTCTTTCAAGCATTTGCTGAGGCTTTCACATATGCCATGGGTCAAAGGTCTCAGGTTTCGATGCAAGCTCCAGTAGACAGGAGTGGACAGTATGATAAGCTCCGTAAGCTTGAGGCTGTGGATTTCAATGGAACGACGAATCCAGAAGAGGCTAAAGCTTGGTTGAAGAGGAAAAAGAGGGTTCTATTTCAAATTAAGTGCTCAAATGAGGAGAAGTTAGACTATGCAGTTAGTTTGTTACAAGGAGACGCATTGCACTGGTGGGAATCAGTGCCTTACAGTCAGGTCATGCCACCAGTATTGATATGGAGAGACTTTGTGGAAGTGTTCAGGAAGAAGTACCTCTCCAGGGTTTATGTACAAGAGAAGGCCAGGGAGTTTCTGAACCTCACATAGAGTGAAGTGGGTGGTAGTGGCTCTACCAGGAATAAGCAGGCTAAGGTAGTATCAGGGCAAGCCTCTAATGTGGGAGGCACTGGAAGAGCAAGAAGGAGTAGATACACAAACCCCCAATGTGAGCATTGTGGGAAACTTCACCAAGAAGAGTGCTTCAAGTTACTTGGAGCCTGTTTTCGATGCGGAGAGAAGGGACATATGATCAGGGATTGTCCAGAGGTACCGAGGCAAGAGGGGTCACAGTTTCAAGCCCCGAGGTGAGCAAAAACAGTGAGAACCAGGCCAGCTACTGAGGTAGGCAGCTCCAGAACTGCAAAGAAGGCTATTCCTCCAAGAAGGCCAAGGGGTCAGGCATAGGCAAAGGTGTTTGCCATGACTAGGGAGGAAGCTGTAATTGCACCTGAGGTTGTCACGGGTATGGCTCAGTTATTTGATTCAGCAGTATATGTTTTAATTGATTCTAGTTCCATGCATTCTTTTGTTACTGCAAACATAGCATTGCATGGTGTGAATTCAGTGCCTTTGGAAAACAATTTGATTTTTAGTACTCCTTTAGGGAGGAATGTGGTGATCAATCAAGTATATAAGGGTTGTGAACTCTTCATTGATGGATCTAGACTGGTAGTGGACTTACTACCTCTAGACCTAAAAGGGTTAGATATTATATTGGGAATGGATACTATGGAGAAATATCTGGTGAAGCTGGATTGTGGCCTGAAAGAGGTGGAATTTGATTTGGGCAATGATGAGAAGGTGATTTTCAGAGGGGATAGAAAAATATCATCACTAAGAATTATTTCGGTTATGCTAGCTGACAGAATGATGGGTAAGGGGTGTGAAGACTTTTTGGCACATGTTGTGGATACCGATGTGAATGAAGGGGAGTTAGAGGATTTTCTGATTGTGAGGGTGTTTCCAGATGTGTTCCCAGAGGAATTACCAAGTTTGCCACCAATGAGGGAAATCAAGTTTGCCATCGACTTGATTACTAGAACCGCACCTATTTCAGTACCGCCTTATAAGATGGCTCTAGCTGAGTTGAGGGAGCTTAAGGAACAGTTGGAGGGACAGTTAGAGAAGGGGTATGTTAGACCGAGTTCGTCACCTTGGAGAGCACCAATTCTGTTTGTCAAGAAAAAAGATGGAACATGGCGGATGTGTATTGACTATCGAAGACTCAATAAGGTGACAATTAAGAACAAGTATCCTCTGCCACGAATAGATGATCTGTTTGACCAGCTGCAGGGAGCAAGGGTCTTCTCCAAGATTGATCTCAGGTCAGGCTATCATCAGCTCAGAATCAAGGAGTCCGATGTAAGCAAGACAGCCTTCGGGACTCGGTATGGGCATTATGAGTTTTTAGTCATGCCATTTGGTTTGACCAATGCTCCAGCTACTTTCATGGATCTTACGAATAGGGTCTTCAAGGAGTATCTGGATTAGTTTGTCATAGTGTTTATAGATGACATTCTGGTGTATTCCAAGAGTGAAGAAGAACATAAGGAGCATCTCAGGACTGTATTGCAGACAATGAGGGAGAAAGAGCTTTATGTTAAGTTCAGCAAGTGTGAGTTTTGGCTTAATGAGGTGACATTCCTTGGACATGTGATTTCGCAAGATGGTTTACATGTTGATCCAAGGAAAGTTGAAGCAGTGGTGAATTGGCATACACCCAAGACAGCGATAGAGGTGAGGAGTTTTCTAGGTTTGGCAGGTTATTATAGGAGGTTTGTGGAAGGATTCTCCATGATACCTGCTTCGATGACTAAGTTATTGAGGAATAATTAGAAGTTTATCTGGAGTGATGAATGCCAGAAGAGCTTTGAGGAGCTCAAGCACAGATTAACAAGTGCTTCGGTTTTGATTCTTCCTATTGAAGATGAAGGGTATACAGTGTATAGTGATGCTTCGAGGAAGGGTCTGGGTGTTAGAGTAGTGCCCTAAAGGCAATCGCCTTTAGCGCATTTTGTACAAATTTGTGTACAGTCTTTATGAATAAATAAAGAAAGGCATATTTCATTAATTTGTTGTTCATTATTTATGAACTGATATAGATCTGTAATCAAATTAATGAAGTCCATGATATATGACATAGCATGAAGGAAATTATGATGTGATCATACTCTGAGATTCCTATCATGTGCAATTATGTCATTATCTAAATTATCCTAGTCATAGGATTCTTGAGGCGGACATGGTGAATCCGGAAAGACTAGCACATCTCAAGCTCCTTGATTTGATCAGCGGTAGATCTCGAAGCTGTAAATATAAGATATTTAGGGTTGAGATGTGGATGCTTACTAGAGGTAGTAAGTACATTGGATGACCTGCCATGAGATCATCACATGGATGTCCTATTCTAATGTCAGTGATAATCTCATCATAACAATGGTGCAAGTATCCTTAGCCTTGAGGTGCTCGAGGATATCTTGAATCTTGATTACGTGCTTTGACTCCATTCCTTGTTGCCTTACTGAGGTCGCTCATAGGGTGGTGCTTGGAGTGCAGTTTGAGGTATTCGAAGGTAATTGAGTAGCCAATAGAGGATTCACCACTTATGTGATAGCAGAAGATGATACCCATGGCCTCTTGTCAGGGTCATTACTTAGAAATCTCTGGCCAGAGTATGTATGTCGTGAAGAGGGTCTTCAGTGACATATAAAGTAATGAGTCCCAGGACAAGAACTGAAATCACTTGGACTAGATTTGACGTAGTTAGTCTAGTGAGAGTTGACACATTACCTATACTCATAACCAAGTGGGGTATAGGATGGTGAAAGGACGAATTGCACAGTAATTGTCTATGGAAAGGTTCGTGATATGGTCCATGATGAATATATATTCATTCGTCAAACCAATTGCTTTCCGGTCAATTGGGGGTCATGATGTGTTGCTAGATACCGCTCATGACTTGCTTAGATTAAGTGTTAATCTAAGTGGCCAACATAACCGGGAACCTAATGGGTCACACGCATAAGAGTGTCTCGGAGAATTTGTAAAATAGTTTTGGACAAAGTTCTAATATATGGAGAGCAATAGGATTAAATGGATTCCGATGAGATCGAGATATGTCCCGATGAGATCTCGACATTGACATTACTGAAATAGGTCTCCGGTGATTTTTCCCTACCGGGACCCGGTAGGACCGACCCCAGTATGACTGGACCACTTCAGCAATATATATACATATATATATGATTAATTAATTAAATAATTAATATATATATATATATATGTTGAAAACGTGGATGAAGGAGGAAGATGGAAGAACCTTCCATCATTTTGCTTAGTCATTAAGTCATTAATGACTAAAGGACAAAATAAAAGTTGATGGAGTAAAGATGATGATCGTGGGATATAAAAGAAGAAATAGAAAGAGTTTCTCAAGGTCTTTTTGCTTATGATCATCGTTGGCTTTGAAGAGAAGTTGAAAGAAAAAAGTTTCTAACTCTTCTCATCATCGTGCTTCTCCATCTTCAAGCATTTTCTTCTCAAGCTTTTCCATCTTTTTCCAAGCTCTCCAAGAACAAAGGTAAGATCTAGCAGTCTTTAATTTGTTCTAGCTATTCCCGGGTCAAAGGTTTGTCCGGTTAGGTTCTCCGATCTCTGCGTGGATACCGTTAGAGGCGGTCTCCTTTAGCCGATTCGGTTTGAGTTTGTATATATATACACATGGATCCTGGCTTTTGGGAAGGTCCGGAACAAAAATTTTTGTTTTCCACACCGTGGGCATGTGATGTTCACACAGGATTTTCCTACAGTGGTATCGAGCCACTTGTGTCGTATATAACAACGAAACCATGACTAGGTCGGAGTTGCTATAGCTTGTGATGATGATGCATGTTGTATGTGTTGAATTTCGAATTCAGTATGAGATATAGTTTTCGAAATTTTCTTGCCCAGATATGTTCACAAGATGTTGTTGCATATGTCTGTGGAAGCCCGGAATTTATCAATGTGATTTGATATGGTTTTGCTAATTTATTCCCTAATGTGCTGGGTGCTGTCTTTGTGCACATTCACTGAACAGGCATGCTTATAAATTCGAGAATAAATTTTAGAAAAATGGTTTTTCTGATTTTCTTTCACCTAAATGTCCCTAAGATGTTATGAATGTCTATGTGGATGTAAAAATGTTTTCGAGTTGATTTACTATTTATTTGAGAATTTATTGTGTGCTGTTGGGAATAGCTGTGTTGAGGAACACAGATTTTGCATTGGCTTTGTTTCTGAGGTTGAATGAGTTTTTGATGGAAATAAATCCTGAAAAAATTCATGGAGCATGTTGGGAACATTAATTTTCTCAGAATTTATTGAAATTGTTTCAATGGGTTTTCAAGCAAAACATAGAGCTTGGCGGTTTTGAGAAAGTTCTAGTATTTTTTTTTGGAATGAGAAATTGTGTAATTTTCAGTTCAATGCCTTGGATCATTTTAATGTGATTAAAAATGTGTTACATTGATGTTGTATGCTTGCCTAAATGAATTTTTGAAATTAGGTTTCCAAATAATTTTGGATGTCAAATGTGTCTCATTAGTGTCCCGTTAGTATATTCCACTTATCTTGATTGTTTTGGCGTCATAAATTTTGTGACATGTGCGAAGTAGTCTTGATAAAGTGTAGACTACCTAGAGATACTTAGGGTGATAATTTGATATTCGAATTATTTGGAAATCCAAGTGAATAACGATGTATTCACCGATTTCAAATTCTTCATGTATAGTTTTGACTATATATGGTGAGCAAGAATGAAAGTGTTTCATTGGTACATCAAGTTAAAGTGTATTACACTTGGTATTGTGAATTTGAACTACACGAATTGAGAAATTAGCTAATTAAGATAGCAATTCCAACTGCACAAGTCGACTTATACGTTCATAACTTGACTTGTTTGTTGCTTTCAGACGCACAAGTCGACTTGCACGATGGTACAAGTCGACTTGTTAGATATCTGTTACATAAGTCGACTTACACATGCATAAGTCGACTTACACAGAGGCATAAGTCGACTTATACATACACAAGTCGACTTATAACATGCAAAGGAGAGATGATGGATGATTTTAGGTATAAATTCAATGTGATTGATGAAGTACCCTAAGTCATTCCATATAGTCGTGGTGACTATAATCCTACGGCTTGGAGAAGAAGAAGATGAGACCTAAAAACCCTTAAATCATATGAAAACTAATGCCTTCCATTAATATGGGGAGAACCAGAGTTCTTATAGAGTTGGGTTGTTGGGCAAACCCTAGCTCACTCTATACGGATATGTTCGAACCATGAAGAATGAGATTTTCGGATTAATGGGTCGGTTTTCACTAGAAACGTTGATTTATTGAGCAAACTCAAGGTCAACGTGGACAGAGGCGAAATTGGGTATTGTACATCAGATGTACACGCATCAAGAGTTGATAACCCAATGTGTGTACATACATCAAAAGTTGATAGCACTAGTCGATAGTTGCACCTAAGATGGAAATGGTATGATTGATACCTGCCGATTGAACTAAGGTGGCTTGTTAGGCAAACCCAAGGTCATTTTAGAAATGTCGGATATCTATCTATGATGCAATTGGTATGACCGATACCTACCGATTGAACTAAGGTAGCTTGTTGGGCAAACCCAAGGTCATTTTTAGGAATGTCGGATATCGACCCACTAGGACATTATTTCATAATGTTTCTTGGATTCGTTATGAGGGTAATGGATTCTTTGAAACTAGTGGGAGCCATATGCATGTCATGCAAGTCCTTATGATCATGCAAGTAATTCTATTCTAACATTCTTTCTCTCTTTTCCCTATAGGTTAGTGAAGATGACTTCAAGTGTGAACTTGCGCTCGCTTATGGAATCCAACAAGTTAACTGGACCAAATTTTCTCGATTGGCTGAGAAATCGAAATTGTTCTCGGTATGAGGCTGGGATATATCTAGATGTTCCACTTCGATCCACCTCTGCGATGCTTGATGAGGATCGAAAGCATATAAAGCATCTTAAAGGCGGTGACATGGCTACTGCATCATGCTTGCCTCGATGTCACAGAGGCTGCGAAGCGGCATGAGTCTATGGATGCTCATACCATAGTGTTTCATCTTAGGGAGCTGTTTGATGAGCAAGCTCGGTCGAAAGGTTCGAGACCTCGAGGCTACTCTTCACTACTAAGATGACTCTAGGTTCATCTGCGGTGCGGTATGCATGAAGATGAATGGGTATAATGAGAGATTGGCCGTCTTAGGTTTTGTCATGGATTATGAATTAAGTATTGACTTAATTCGGTTGGATGTCGATAGTTATTCACGGTTTGTGTTAAACTATCGGATGAACCAAGTATCCACAACAATCCACGAGTTGATCAATATGCTCGAGGCAATGAGCAAGCTATCAAGAAGGATAGCAAGCAAGTCTTGATGGTGGACTCTTCTTCGGTTCAAAGAAAAAGAAAGAAGAAGAAAGGTCTAGAAACCAAAAGGAAGTGCAGCAAGAAGAAAACCAAAGAGGCGCACTAAAAGGAAATTGCTTCCATTGTGGCAAGGCGGTCACTAGAAGCGGGCTATAAAAGTCTATCTGGAGGGAAGCGAAGTAAAGGCATTAGATGCCTCGACTTCTTCGAGTATGTTTGTCATTGAGGTTATCATTTTCGATCATAACATATGGGTATTAGATACGGTTGTGGCTCACACATATGCAATGACATGAGGGCCTCGGGGACGATGAGCGACTCATGAAGGAGAACTAGACTGCGTGTGGGAAATGGAGCAAGACTTGCTGCATTAGCCGTGGCACTTACTTTTGTCCTCCCCACTGGGCTTGTAATTAAATTGGATGATTGTTATTTTGTACTGTATTAACAAAGAACATATTATGCATTTCTTGTTTAAATAAATTTGGTTTCCATTTGACTTTTAGTAACAATGGTTGTTCTATTAGTTTGAATGGAATGCTTTATGGTACTGGTACTTTATGCAATGGAATTTACATATTAGATATGTCACATCCAATTATGAATGTCAATGACACGAAAAGACATAAGCGAGATAATTTAAAATCAACTTACTTATGGCATTGTCGCATGGCCATATAAATGAGAGGCGATAGCTAAGCTCCATAAGAGTGGGAGTTTAGGGTCATTTGATTATGAATCATATGACACATGCGAATCTTGTTTATTAGGCAAGATGACTAAGTTACCCTTTAAGGAAAGGGTGAGCGAGCGTTGGAGTATTAGACCTAATACATTCAGATGTATGTGGTTCGATGTCCATCCATGCTAGAAGTGGTTATCTTTACTTCATTACCTTTATCGATGACTATTCTCGATATGGGTACTTGTATCTGATGAGATACAAATCTGAAGCATTTGAAAAGTTCAAACAATTCAGAAATGAAGTAGAAAACCAACTTGGGAAAAGTATCAAGACATTACGATCAGATCGTGGTGGGGAATACTTAGACCAAGAGTTTTTGGATTATCTCAGAGATAATGGAATTTTATCTCAATGGACTCCTCCTTACACACCACAGCATAATGATGTGGCAGAAAGGAGAAATCGAACCTTGTTAGACATGGTACGATCAATGATGGGCTTTGCAAAATTACCAAAATCTTTTTGGGGGTATGCAATCGAGACAGCTGTTTACTTGCTAAACAAAGTCCCATCAAAGACAGTTGATGTTACTCCATATGAGTTGTGGACTAACAAAAGACCCTATCTTACTCATTTGAAAGTTTGGGGCTGTCCTGCTTATGTGAAGCGAACTCAGTCAGATAAACTTGATGCAAAATCTGACAAGTGTTTGTTCGTAGGATATCCTAAGGAATCAAGGGGATATCAGTTCTACCTTGCCGAGGAACAAAAGGTGTTTGTTTCAAAGCATGCTGTGTTTTTAGAGAAAGAGTTTCTTTTACAAGAAGACAGTGGGAGGAAAATTGAGCTTGAAGAAGTTCAAGATGCTCGAGCATTGCAGATCATTCGCTGAACTGAAGCGTGACTCATCTGAGATGAAATGTGATTCAACCTTCTACAACACATGAAGTTAAGTAGGTCACGTAGGATATGTTCTATTCACGAGAGATATGGATTTCGTGAATGAGCAGGATGACGTATTGCTCATAGAAGATGATGAGCCTACCACTATGAAGAGGTTACGAAGAGTTGAGTCTCGAAATGGCTTCATGCCATGCAAGTGAAATGGATTCCATGTATGAAAACCAAGTATGGACTTTGGTTGATGCAGAAGGAATAAAACCCATAGGGTGTAAATGGGTTTCAAGAAGAAAACCGACATGGATGGTAATGTAATTACCTATAAAGCAAGGCTTGTGGCTAAAGGTTTTCGTCAAAGACAAGGAGTTGACTACTGACGAAACCTTGATCCGAGAGCAATACTTAAATCCATTAGAATACTCTAGCCATTGCCACTCATTATGATTATGAGATATGGCAAATGGATGTGAAGACAACTTTCTAAATGGAAATCTAGGCGAGGATGTATATATGACACAACTGAGGCTTCACCTCCTATGATGGCAAAAAGGTATGCAAGCTTCAGAAATCCATCTATGGATTGAAGCAAGCATCCAGGAGTTGAAATATTCGTTTTGATGAGGTAATCAAAGAGTTTGGTTTCTCACAAAATCCGGATAAATCGTGTGTATAAGAAGGTCAATGGGACTGCAATCGTATTCCTTGTGCTATATGTGGATGACATATTATTACTAGGAAACAATGTCTCTATCTTTTGATCGTCAAGATTTGGTTGTCGAATAATTTTCCATGAAAGACCTTGGTGAAGCAACTTATATCCTTGGGATAAGGATCTATAGAGATAGATCAAAAGGTTGTAGTCTTTCACAATCAACGTACATAGACAAGATCTTTGAAGAGGTTTAGCATGGAGCAATCAAGAGAGGTACCTTCCGTGACTCATGGGATAACACTCTCGAAATCTATGTGTCCTAAAACACAAGATGAGAGGATGCGCATGGATATGATCCGTATGCATCAGCGGTAGGATCTATCATGTATGCTATGCTATGTACGAGACCCGATGTATCATATGCTCTAAGTGTTACGGCAGATACCAATCGGATCTGGTGAGGTCCTTTGGGTGGTGTCGAGAATATCCTTAAGTACTTACGAAGGACTAAGGATGTTTTCTTGATATATGGGGATGGAGATCTCCAAGTGGCGGGTATCAGATGCCGTTTTCAATCGATAAGGATGATTCCAAATCCCAATCAGGTTATGTATTCACTTGAAAAGCGAGGCGATCGGTTGGAAGAGTTCCAAACAAGAGGCATTGTCAATTCAACAACCGAGGCGAGTACATTGCCACTTGAAGCTACAAAGGCGGTTTGGATCAAGAAGTTCATTCTTGAACTTGGTGTGGTTCCTAGCGATGATGGGCTCATATAGTTGTATTGTGACAACAATGGGGCTATTCTTGCAGCGAAGGAACCAAGGTCTCATCAACGATCCAAACACGTACTCATGCAGATATCATTTGATAAGGAGATCATAGGGCGTGGTGATGTCGGATCGAGAGAGTTCCCACCGAGCGAATATTGTTGATCCGTTGTGAAGCCATTGTCACAAAAGAGTTTTAATTCTCATGTACTAGCCTTTATGGTATTAGATATCAAAGGCGATTGACTTTAGATCAAGTGGGAGATTGTTAGAGTAGTGCCTAAAGGCAATCACCTTTAGCGCATTTGTACAAATTTGTACGGTCTTTATGAATAAATAAAGAAAGGCATATTTCATTAATTTGTTGTTCATTATTTATGGCGATATAGATCTGTAATCAAATTAATGAAGTCCATGATATATGACATAGCATGAAGGAAATTATGATGTGATCATACTACCGAGATTCCTATCAAGTGCAATTATGTCATTATCTAAATTATCCTAGTCATAGGATTCTTGAGGCTGGACATCGGTAATCCGGAAAGACTAACACATCTCAAGCTCCTTGATTTGATCAAGCGATAGATCTCGAAGCGTAAATATGAGATATTTAGGGTTGAGATGTGGATGCTTACTAGAGGTAGTAAGTACATTGGATGACTGCCATGAGATCATCACATGGATGTCCTATTCTAATGTCGGTGATAATCTCATCATAGCAATGGTGCAAGTATCCTTAGACTTGAGGTGCTCGAGGATATCTTGAATCTTGATTACGTGCTGACTCCATTCCTTGTTGCCTTCTGAGGTCGCTCATAGGGTGGTGCTTGGAGTGCAGTTTGAGGTATTGAAGGTAATTGAGTAGCCAATAGAGGATTCACCACTTATGTGATAGCAGAAGATGATACCCATGGCCTCTTGTCAGGGTCATTACTTAGAAATCTCTGGCCGGAGTATGTATGTCGTGAAGAGGGTCTTCAGTGACATATAAAGTAATGAGTCCCAGGACAAGAACTGAAATCACTTGGACTAGATTTGACGTAGTCAGTCTAGTGAGAGTTGACACATTACCCATACTCATAACCAAGTGGGGTATAGGATGGTGAAAGGACGAATTGCACAGTAATTGTCTATGGAAAGGTTCGTGATATGGTCCATGATGAATATATATTCATTCATCAAACCAATTACTTTCCGGTCAATTGGAGGTCATGATATGTTGCTAGATACCGCTCATGACTTGCTTAGATTAAGTGTTAATCTAAGTGGCCAACATAACCGGGAACCTAATGGGTCACACGCATAAGAGTGTCTCGGAGAATTTGTAAAATAGTTTTGGATAGAGTTCTAATATATGGAGAGCAATAGGATTAAATGGATCCCGATGAGATTGAGATATGTCCCGATTAGATCGCGACATTGACATTACTAAAATATGTCTCCGGTGATTTTTCCCTACTGGGACCTGGTAGGACCGACCCCAGTGTGACTGGACCACTTTAGCAATATATATACATATATATATGATTAATTAATTAAATAATTAATATATATATATATATATGTTGAAAACGTGGATGAAGGAGGAAGATGGAAGAATCTTCCATCATTTTGCTTAGTCATTAAGTCATTAATGACTAAAAGAAAAAATACAAGTTGATGGAGTAAAGATGATGATCGTGGGATATAAAAGAAGAATTAGAAAGAGTTTCTCAAGGTCTTTTTGCTTATGATCATCGTTGGCTTTGAAGAGAAGTTGAAAGAAAAAAGTTTCTAACTCTTCTCATAATCGTGCTTCTCCATCTTCAAGCATTTTCTTCTCAAGCTTTTCCATCTTTTTCCAAGCTCTCCAAGAACAAAGGTAAGATCTAGCAGTCTTTAATTTGTTCTAGCTATTCCCAGGTTAAAGGGTTTGTCCCGGTTAGGTTCTCCGATCTCTGCGTGGATACCGTTAGAGACGGTCTCCTTTGGTCATTCGGTTTGAGTTTGTTATATATATACACATGGATCCTGGCTTTCGGGAAGGTCCCGGAACAAAAATTTTTTGTTTTCCGCATCGTGGGCATGTGATGTTCACACCGGGATTTTCCTACACTGGGTTGTGTATTGATGTAGGGAGACAGGGTGATAGCTTATGCTTCTCGGCAAATGAAGCCATATGAGTTGAATTATTCGACCCATGATTTGGAATTAGCAGCAGTGATCTTTGCCTTGAAAATTTGAAGGCATTATCTATATGGGGTTCAGACGAAGATCTTTACTGATCATAAGAGTCTCAAGTACTTACTAAGCCATAAAGAACTGAATTTGAGATAGAGAAGGTGGATTGAGTTGCTTAAGGATCATGACTTGTTGATTGAGTACCATTCAGGGAAGGCAAATGTAGTGGCAGATGCTTTGAGTAGGAAGTCTTCCATAGCCCATGTTCGGACAGCTTATCTACCTTTACTGGAAGAGATGGCCAAGTTTAAGATAAGCTTCAATCAGGAGGAACCAAATTGCCTTTTAGCTAACTTCAGAGTGAGGCCAATACTCAGGGAGAAGGTTAGGGAGTTAAAGGCACTGGATGCAGAATTAAGCAAGGTTCAAGAAGAAATTCAGAATGGCAAGAATTCTGAAGTAGTAGTGAGGGATGATGGGCTCATGACAGTAAAAACAGACTTTGTATTCTAGATGTCAAGGAGGTGAAGGATGAGATTTTGGATGAGGCGCACAATGCGCCTTATGCCATGCACCCAGGTAGCACCAGGATGTACAGGGATTTGAGAGAGCATTTCTGGTGGAAAGGCATGAAGAGGGATATAGCAGAGTATGTGAGTAAGTGTCTAATGTGTCAGTAAATCAAGGCTGAACACCAGGCACCTTCAGGTAAGTTAAGGCCATTGTCCATTCTTGAGTGAAAGTGGTAAAGGATAACCATGGATTTTTTGATAGGTTTGCCCAAGACCAGTAGGAAACATGATGCCATATGGGTTATTGTGGATCGGTTGACGAAGTCAACCCATTTTCTTGCAATTAAACAAACTGATTCTTTGCATGTGCTAGCAAAGAAGTACATTGATGAGTTAGTGAGATTACATGGGATTCCAGATTCCATAGTTTCTGATAGAGACCCTCAATTTACTTCGAGATTCTGGGGAAGCATGCAAGAAGTTTTAGGAACTAAGCTGAATTTTAGCACGACTTTTGACCCTCAGACAGATGGTCAATCTGAGAGGACCATTTGGACACTTGAGGGAATGCTCAGGGCATGCATGATGGATTTCAAAGGAGCATGGGATGAGCATTTTCCATTGGTCGAATTTACTTATAATAATTCGTACCATTCGAGCATTCAGATGGCTCCATATGAAGCACTGTATGAAAAAAGGTGTAGAACTCCAATATGCTAGGATGAAGAAGGAGAAAGGAAACTGATAGGACCAGAATTGATTCAGATGACAATTGATAAAGTCAATATGGTTAAGCAACGGTTTAAGGCAGCTTAGGATAGAATGAAGAGCTATACTGATGCACACCAAAAAGAGATAGAGTATGAAGTCAGTGAGAAAGTGTTTCTTAAGACGTCTCCTTGGAAAGGAGTAATGATGTTTGACAGGAAGGGCAAGTTGAGTCCAAGATATGTGGGTTCCTATAAAATTTTTTAGAGGATTGGACCACTAACCTACAGGTTAGCGTTACCCCTAAAATTGTCTCAGATCCATGATTTCTTTCAAGTCTCCATGCTGAGGAGGTATGGATCGGATCTTTCTCATATCATTCAGACCACTGAGGTTCAGTTGAGAAATGATTTAAGTTATGAGGAGATTCTAGTGGAGATTTTGGACATTAAGGAAAAGGTCCTCAGGAACAAGACGGTTCAGTTAGTCAAAGTCCAGTTGAGAAACCATTCCGTGGAAGAGGCCACGTGGGAGCCATTGGAAGCCATGAAGGAGAAGTATCCACAACTCTTCGATGACTCAGGTAATAATTTTGAGGACGAAATTCTTTTAAGAGGGGGAAAAATGTTGGGCCCCAAATTTTTATTGATTTTATTAAGTATGAATTGATTTGATTATGTGGTTTTTCTAGATAAATTATTTTGTTTCAAGTTTAATTAGCATGTCAATGATTGGAGGATTTATTGCTTAGATTGATGGAATTGGAAGTATTAAATGGAGAAATTAAGATTAAGTTAGAGTATAGTATGGTGTAAGTGAAAATGAAGAAGTAAAAGTGTATAAGGGCAAAAAGGGAAGATTACTTAAGGTTAAGAGGTATAAGGCTTACATGGAGGGGCATGATGGACATTTGATGATCATTAGGAGTGGAAATTAGAAGAAAAAAAATAAAAAGAATAGGGAAAGAAGAGAGTGTCGTGGAAGAGAGGAAGAAGAAGAGAAAAAGAGGAAAAGCTAGGGTTTTGGGAAATTTTGAAGAATTTGAAGCATCAACAAGTAAGTATGAGTTTATTCCATCTTGTTTTGGTTAGATGAAACCCCATTATAGCTTAACATGTGTGGGAAGTGTTAGTGAATGAAATATGCAAGTGTTCTCTTTTAGGGTTAGTGATCAAAGATAGATTTTGATGTCTTGTTAATGATTTTGGGTTGGAACGAACTTAGAAATGAAGTATAAGAGGTGATTTAAGGTTAAGATAGCGTCGCGACGTGCGCATACACAGGTCGCGACGTGCGAAGTCAAATCCTCCCAAAAACCTATTCTCTTGACATTTTTCACCTATACACTTCCCATCTTTCAAATATAACCTATCGCGCCGCGACGCCGAGGCAAGAGGCCATTTTTTTGCAAAGACATGTTTTGGTATTTTGGGCATAACTTTTGTTGTAGATGTCCAAATGAGGTAATTTTTATTCATTGTAAAATAGAGACATAAGGCTACAAGTTTTATGTAGAAATTAAGTTCTGATTAAGTCGTTAAGAATATCAAAGTTTGGATGGAAGTTAAACATAGAATTTTTGTTTCAGCAAAAGTTATAGCTCGAATTGTTAAAGTATGACTTTCCGATTTCTACACCAAATTGAATGGGATTTTGGTTGTTGTTTAAGGAAATCAAGTGAGGCAAGAGGAGCAAGAGGAACAAAAGGAAAGAAATTCTTAAACAAGGTGATAAGCAAGGAACTCAAGGTGGGTACACATTTATAATAGAATAAATAAGTCACTCATTTTTTTTTTCAAATCAAGACAGATTTATTGATTTAAATTGCATCATCAATGTTGCCTTATTTGCTTTTTGAGTGAATTGTGAAATTGTTATATGTTTGCTATGCAATTTGTATTGATGATTGATGAAAAGACTTTGAAAAGGGCTTCTCTTTAAAAGAATACAAGTTCATGAAATCATGTTTTCAGAAATGATTTATACAAGGATATCAAGTTTATGAAAAGCAAGTTTACAAGAAAGTGCCATTTTGGCAACAAGTTTACAAGATTTTGAACTATGTGTTGGACCAATGGTGGTGAAAAAATTAAATCCCACTTATGTTTTGATAATAATAAAATGTATAGAATTGGTTAAGAAATTATTTCAGGTATTTTGGGGTTGATATTCAATAAAAGAATTGTGCAAATCAAGATAGCATTAATCTTTGATAGGCAAGAGATTAATCATTGTGGAATCAAGATGGAAATTTCCTGAAATGTGTTAGAGGTATTCAAAGATGAAGATTATGGGAACATCTTGTTAAATCTATCCGTTCGAGTCATCACTAGTCGACTACAATGTGGCAAGTCGACTAATATTATTCAGATTTGTAAGTGGGGAATGAAATAAGTCGACCAACTTATTACAAGTCGACTATTAATCAAGTGAATAGGAGCACTAGTCGACTATCATCACACTTGTCGACTATCATGGCACTAGTTGACTGATCGAATAGCGAAGTTAAAGCCTGCAGTGAAAAATGCTAATACTAGTCGACTATCACAGGTCGACCAGTCGACTATCAAGTAAAGCTAAATAAGATGTGTCCGAATCATTCCTAAATGGAAAGGAAGAAATTAAGCAACGTTCATCAGAAATCATGCAACGACTAGTAGACTTCTCCAACGACTACAATCATCTTAGAGACTGCAAATAAAAGGAAAAACATCAAGGGAATGATAGAGGGGCAGCCAAATCAAAGCATACTAATATAGTTCTATCAATTGGCTCTCATTCTACTCTTAGCTTGATCTTAATTCCATTCATCTGTACTGAGAGTTAGCATTTCAATTTCGTATCATTGTGATTATTGTGAGTTGAGTAATTAGAGGAGAATCACTTGGGAGGTAGGATTTGTGCCGAAAAACAAATCGGTTGTAAAGGTAGGATTTGTGCCGGAAAACAAATCGATTGTATAGGTAGCTTGAGCTGGAAATCAAGTGGTGTTGTAAGAGATCTAGTTGCTGAAAATATTGTCTTGCATGAGACTATTGATGATTTAGATTGCACTAAGGAAGACCACTCTACATGCCTTGCTGAAAAAGAAAATCTTACTTGTGAGCTTGATAGACTTATAAAGGAATTTTTTAATGTGGTTGAAAATTTTGCTGGTGGGAATGAAAAGTTTGAAAAGATGTTATCTTTACAAAAATATTCAATTTCTAAACATGGTTTAGGATATGATCCTTTTGATAGAGATTGTTCTTTAATTTCTAAATTTACTAAAGATGGAAAAGTTGCAAAATGTGGTAAATGCTTGAAAGATAGTCATATAGAAATTGCTTGTAAAAGTATTAGAAGATGTATTAATATGAAAAAAATCTGGGTGGTAAAAGGTACAACACCTCCTAATGTGGTTTATATGACTAACCAAAATGGACCCAAAATGGTTTGGGTACCAATGAGAAGAAAGAATGTTTCAGTTATAGGTACAAGCAAGGAATGAAAATCCACCAAGCATATGGTACATTGATAGTGGATGTTCAAGGCATATGAATGGAGACAAGAACTTATTTATAGAAATCAAACCAAAGAATCAAGGATATGTCACATTTGGAGACAACAACAAAGGTAAAGTCATTGGTGTTGGTAAAGTGGGTAAGGAACCTTTGCCTACCATTGACAATGTGTTGCTTTCATTGGTTTAAAACATGGAAATACATATCTTGCTGATTTACATGATGATAGTTCTTTTAATGAAAAGTATTTTTGAACATTAAATTGAGACTTAGTATGTGTGATTTGAATTCTATTGGTTGATTGTATTTTTCTGCGTACACTATCACAACAAAATGGTCAAGATATTAGGCAAATCTGTAATTCTTTATAAAAATACATCTTTATGATCTACGTTTACGCTAAAATGTGATTTTTTTGGAGTTTAGAAATATTCCAGTCGACTAATTGGAGTTTAAGTCGACTGAGATTAAGGAATTAATCGAGTAATTGTTGATTGGCTTGTTGACTATTGCATCAATAGATAAGGTGTTTAAATGCTTCAGTCAAGTATTACAACCATAGTCGACTAATACATATTTTTTCAAACCAGTCGACTAGTTTTATATCAGACAACCCCCACTCTTTCTTTTATTTTTATTAGTCGACTAACATCCTACTAGTCGACTATAAGTCATCTGTGTTAGGACCCGATCCAGGGACCGGCGCCTTAACCCGAAAACGAAAGACGGAACGAATCACAAAGAGGCGGAACGAATAAACGACTGATCACAAAGCGAAACAAATCATTAACTAATCGAAAGCCAACTTGGAAGCGAAGCATACAAACAAAGTCAAATCGAATTGGCTCGGAGACAAACCAAACAAATGATCACGAATCACAAATCGAATCGAAGCATTCGAACTGAAACACAAGTACCGACATCCGATAATATACTTTTAGGAGAAAGCGTCGCATTGGAAACCTTGGACTAACCTTAGTCCGAAATCGGTATAAATTTTTTTCTTTTTCTTTTCTTTTCTCTCTTTTCTCATTCCTTAATCCAAATACATTCACATACAATCGCACTATCCATGTGCAATACCATAACTCCATAGCCTTATCCAAATCTCAAACTACAATACCTTATCATACTCATAATCATATACACATCCCATATATAACTTAAATCAATACATAATTCCAGAATTCATACACCTTATGCTCATTACATACACAATTTCATAAATCAAAGTTTTATACAAATCATAGTGGCATTTTCAAGCCTTATACATTACCCATAACCCTAAACCAAAGTACACAATACACAACAATTCTAGACTTCTCAAAGAACCATTTAACTTACCAATAATACATTATAAACACATGCAAATAGAAATCTTCATTTTCTTTCACCGATCTTCTTCTCATCACTGTGGATGGGAATGTAGGGGTGAGCTTATAACTAAATGGGTAATAGTTTATAACAAATATATAAGCAAAATCCTTGAAATTCTTTTCTTTTACGGTCTTAGAAAACATTTCTTTGAAATCAAGTAAAGCACATTTTCAAAGGTTCTTTTCCTTCTTGTAGCCAAAATCTCCATTTGCAAAACATATGATTTTTAGGCTTTCAGCCATAAACCCATAAGTTTATAAAACATGAATGCATCAACTTGACATTTCATAGATGCAATGGCAATCACATAAGCAATGCACAACAAAACATGGCTCGAGAGTTCCGTAAACATAATGGATAAACCGAAGTTTACACCGTAAACTATCCGAGTCTGATTTCTCAAGGATCTCGTTGCCTCAAGCGGGCAGCCGGGAGAAGGCTATAACTATACGTCGACGTGCACGTGACTATCCATCCGTAACTCTCTCGCCCACATAAAAGCATATAAGCAATGCTCAAGATCATTTATTGAATGCTCTTTCTTTCGAATATACGAAATGCCATGGAATCTTTCGAGGCATAACACAAATGTATTTTGCAATTCATCAAAAGCTCATGTATGGAATCAATGATGATTTTTCAAATCATTCACACAATGATGCAACACTTATGATGCAATTGAAATCAGAAAATTCCTTTATTTAAAGAAAGTAGTAGTGGCTTATAAATTCTATTATAAACAAGTACCCACCTCGATTCGATGCTAGAAAGTTGTTCCTAGCTCCAATTTGTCCATTGGTTCCTTCTTTCTTCCAATTTAACTTCACCTAAAGCAATTTCACCCAAATTCAACATCATAAATAACAATCCTCAAATTGAACTTAGAAAACATAAATCCTCACATATTCAAGCTTTCTAAATTACAAATTTCCAAAGCCCCAAATTCCAAATTTGGGCATAAACCTAATTCTCAAAATCCCAAATTAAACCCATCATACTTAGCAATCATCAAAATTGACTTCATACTCCCTGAGCCAAACCATTTTCCATATTTCTAAACCATAAATCGAAGAAAAGCTCAAAGCTCAACTTTTCTCTTACCTCAAACTTTTCACCATTTTCAGATTTATTAAGCTTGGAAGCTCTCTTCTCCTTCCATCTTTTCCTTCGTGAACCAACGAAACCGAGCTTGAGCCCCAAAATCTGAAACCCTAAGCTCTCCTTCTTTCTTCTCCGAAGTTTGCTCTCCCTTCTCTCTTTTCTCTTATTTTCTTAAGTCTTTCATTTCTGTGCTTCCTTATGCCTTATACGACAGCCACTATCTTTTATATTGCCATGTCATTTAATGAATGGGGAATGACCCATATGCCCCTCCATTTAAGCCTATAAACTTAACCCCTTTAAGTAAACTTCCAAAATTTCCCCTTCCTTTTTGCCTTAAAAACTTTACAGAAATGTCCCTCTATGTCTTATGAATCCATCGCTTCAAGAATCAGATCGTTCGGAGCTCTATAGCTCAAGATATCTCAAAAATACTGAAGTCTGCTCTTCAGACTCGAGGCTGAACATTACACCTGAATTCCGACCCATATTTGAAAGGCTTAGAGGCTCCATTGTCGATCGGCTCCTTCATAACATTTGTAGCCCCATCTCTCTAGTTTAATTCTCAAAAAGAATCAGTTCAATCCGAGCTCTAGCAATCGGTATATCTCCAAAATACTGAACACTGTTCAGCCATTACAACACCAAGACCGAACACTACCTCGAACTTCCGACCCGTATTTTAAAGTCTTGGAGGCTACCTTAAAGCTCGGCTCCTTCATAACATTTGTATCCCCATGTCTCTATTTTAATTTTCAAAAAGAATCAACTCAATCAGAGGTCTATAACTCAAGATATATCCAAAATACTGAAGTCGGTTCAGCCGTTACAAACCTGAGACTGAACTCTACACTTAACTCCCGACCCGAATTTGGAAGTCTTAGAGGCTCAATAGTCAATCGGCTCCTTAATAACATTTATAGATATATGTATCTAGTGTAATTTAAAAAAATAATTAGATCGATCGGAGCTCTAACGACTGATATAACTCCAAAATACTGAACACTGCTCATACCATTACAAAGCTGAGACTGAACTCTATACCTAACTTCCAACCCTTATTTAAAAGTTTTAGAGGCTAAATTGTCGATTGGCTGCTTCATAACATTTGTATCCCCATGTCTCCAGTTTAATTAGAAACAAGAATGAAATCAATCCAAGCTCTAGAGATCGAGATATATCCAAAATACTAAACACTGTTCAAACTTTTATAACTGATCAGCTCACTTTGTTTCAATGCACCTTTTTCAATTTAATTCCAAAACTGATTAATCTAGTATGAAAAGATAGAAAAATGTCTTATGAATCCAACGCTTCAAAAATCAGGTCGATCGGATTTCGGACGAAGAAGTTATGGCCAAAACAAGGAAGAGAGGTCGGTCGGCTGAAATTCTACCCCGCGGGCCGATCGACCAAATGCCGAGCGGGTCGCTCGCGATCGCTCGGGCGCGAGCGCCCGTTCGCGCTCGCTGCCGAGCGATCGACCATGCGATCTGACCTCTAAACTTCAAAGTTTCATATCTTTTGACTCCGAGCTCCAAATGACACGCGGTTTGTTTCTAAGAGATAGCTCTACCATTTTCAAGAAGGACTCAAAGGCAAGCTCGGATACTAAAAGAATCAAAAGTTTGCTACAAGGTAACCGATCGATAAACTCCTCAACAGTACCAAAACTTGTAAACATCATAACTTTAGATCCAGAACTCCAAATTTGACAACCTTGGTGTCTATGGAAAGGTAAAAGAACCCTCTACAACTTTTATGCGGGCCTTAAGAATCAGATCGACCTCTAAATGGGTCAAAATTTCCACACAAAGCTGACTGGTCGATCAGCTTCACACTAACCAGCATCAGAACTTCTAAAAATCATAACTTTCTACTCCCTTGTCCAATATTTTCGTGCTTTATATCAATAGAAAGATAAAAAACAAGCTCTACAATGTTCATGAAGAACTCCAAAACAACTTCAACCTCTATCTAAGTTAATTTTTCAATCGAAGTTTCTGCCCTGATATCCATCACCTATGCAATATCCAAATTTCACATTATCATATCTTTCGACCTCCACAACCAAAAATCACATATCATACATCATTTTAAAGCTATTGAAATTCTTTATAACTTTCACGTAACTATTTACTCCAATTCAAATCACATCAGTACGGAAATCACCTCAAAACACAACATATACCATCCTACACTTAGAGCATTTCCCAAAACCAAAGCAAAATACACTTAACTTTCAAAGATCATAACTTTCAATCCCGATATCGAAAAATAGCATACTTTATGGCGACAAAAAGCTCTCAAAATAAGCTACAATTTCATGAAGATCATTTCCTCAAATTTTGCCTAAACCAAAAGTCAACTTTTTACTCCAAAAAGTCAAACTTTCTAATTTTCTTCAAAATATAACACTTTCACTAATTATTTCTTACTTTCAACTTCCATTTCAATCATCTCATCCACCTAAACTTTCATAACCAAGACTAATCTTCAAAGTCATCAAAACCAATAAATTCCTTTTCTCATCAATTTCCTTAAGGCATAAAAACTTCTATAACATAATTCATATCCGAAAACATTCTTTGAATTCATTTCATATCTCTAATTTGCCACTTAAGGATTGGGGTCCAACAATTCTCCCCCTCTTAAAAGAATTTTATCCATGAAATTCTTATTAAGACATTATCAAGTATCACAATCTCTTAACTAATTTCTCTCCAATAGATCATAATCAAAAACTTTTCTTATTTAATTTCCTTCTTATTGAGATATCCTTCACTTCTTGTATCTAATACCACCAATTACATGTCAACATTACTATACCCACAAATCAATGTTCCTTAACATATTTACACAAGTCAATGGTCCAATTCTTAATAACCTTAATATGAACCAATCATCATTCAACCTTTTGAACTTCTATACATATATATCTCTATCATTTATCTCATCTTTCAAGTATTCTGCTATTGCATCTCCTATATATTCGTAGTCAAATCATCCAAACTCATCATGAATTTGTAATCTTAACTTCCATACACACAATCTTAAAATCAATCACACCATTGACACTTAAATCAAATAGTCACTGTAATTCCTCGAATAATTTATGAACACTTATTCACATCAATATCTCAATCTCACTAATTCAATCATACTTCTTGTCATCAAAAGCAAACGATCACTTAGCACTTTCTCACAATCTCAATCTTATCCTTACAAACTCTTATCGATTTCTTACTCATACACGTACGCCCAAGTAAGATCATATTACTGGGCTCGGATACCACAAATGTTGGGACCCGATCCGGGGACCGGCACCCCAACCTGAAAATGGAAGACAGAACGAATCACAAAGAGGTGGAACGAATAAACGATTGATCACAAAGCGAAACAAATCATTAACGAATCGAAAGACAACTTGGAAGCGAAGCATACAAACAAATTCAAATCAAATTGGCTCGGAGACAAACCAAACAAACGATCATGAATCAAAAATCGAATCGAAGCATTCGACCTGAAACACAACTACCGACATCCGATAATATACTTTTAGGAGAAAGCGTCGCGTTGGAAACCTTGGACTAACCTTAATCTGAAATCGGTATAAATTTTTTTCTTTTTCTTTTCTTTTCTCTCTTTTCTCATTCCCTAATCCAAATACATTCACATACAATCGCACTATCCATGTGCAATACCATAACTCAATAGCCTTATCCAAATCTCAAACTACAATACCTTATCATACTCATAATCATACACCCATTGATTGAGCCAAGTTTATATTATAAATTGGTTGCATTTTCATAGCTACTTATGCATGTGTTGACTCCTTATTGATGATTTTTGTGCTTAAATTGGTTCCTCATGCTGAATTCTTTCAACTTCCAATTTGTCAGTAAATTGTCATGATTTGATACTTATTTTTTCATAATTTTTATTGGGACAATTGATACTGCAAATTGTTGTTTTTGTTGTTATTTAATTTCAAGAACAAAGGAGTCAACGTCGAAGTCAACGATCAAGGTCTTAAATCATGACGCATGGCGTTTCACGTCGCGTGAACATACTTCCACACGTCATGGCGCATGACGATCGACGCAGCGACGCGACGAGCGAGCGAGTGCACACGTCGCGATTTAATTTAATTCATTTATCTTATTTGTCGTGGACGTCTGGCGGATACCCGACCTGTTTATGGAAAGTCTGTCTCTTTGTTACAACTCGAGCCGTGACCCATCATATAAGAGCTTCCATTTTTAGGTTCTGGGCATGCGAGAGAGGCGAACACGGGGAGACAATGGATAAAAAGATACTGAGCGAGGGAGCGGCTTGAAACGCAGACTCTGGAGCAGAAGACCTTCACATTTTCATCGTCGTCCATCACCATAACCACAGTCATCATCATCACCGTCAGCATCTTCTGCAACATCTTCTGCAACACGAGTCTCGTTCATTCTCCAGCATCTGAGGGATTGACCGGAGACATGAATAGCTAAACCGTCCGTCCTCTTGAAGATGTAGCAATGGCTTGAGTTCTGAGCTTCAAAGGGAGTAATCATTTAGTGTTGAAAGTTTAGTTATATCGTGTAATATACGAGGTTAGAGATTGCATCGGTGTAGCTAGATTAGCATGGTTATAGTTTAATCATGTGTTGAACACTATTTTGAAATTTGGACGAGTATTACGTAGAACTTTTGTGCTTAATATATGAAGTTTCATATATGTCATTGGATTTTGCATCTACGGTTTTAATCGCCTAGTTGTGTTTGATTGAGATTGTTGTGTTTTATTCAATCGACCAATTGCATTTGCTTGTGCGATTTTCACACTAAGGTTTTAACAAAGATTTAAACAATGGAGTTCATTGATTAAATCTTTGGACCTAAGAGTCCTTTAGGGTTGTTCTTACGAAACTTAGTGGATTGTATCCCTAAAATCAATTTTTAGCTGTGATAGCTTGAGCCTCATTTTCAAGAGGATTTTATCAATTTGATTTTATCGATTGTGTGTTTATTGCATTATTTGAAAATACCAAAACATTCTTTACACTTTTGTTTAATTTTGATTGCTTTACGGTTTAGACCAAACCCCATTTTATCAACTTCATTGCAATTTTTGACAATTAGGCTAGATTAGACCATTTTATATTGGTTCCAATTAAGTGAGGCGACACGAGGTTGCATCCTATCTGCGATCTTGGAATTTATTTTATTTGACCGATTTCAAGGATCGATCGTGAGGTCGAATCGTGAGTCCTTGATCAAATTGGCGTCGTGTCGGGGAACCAAGTAATTGGTTTACCATCGGATAGCCATTGTCATTTATGACTTGTCGTTGATAATAGGAATCATTGTTTTGATTGCATTTAGATAGTTTGATTTTTACACTTGTTCATAGTATAGATTTGATTTCCTTTGCACACGCATACATCATACTTTGATCTTATTTCGTACTTTACATTTTCACACATACACACTCATACATACATTCATACATCCATACTCTCACATTCATCGCATTTCACTTTTATCGATTTTGTGTATTTGTGAGCATTTTGATACCATTCCTTAGTTTGTGGATTGCTTTTTGGTGTATGCCCAGGAGAGGTAAACTTGTTCAGTTCCATCCCGAAGTTGAGAGACATTTGAGGAGACTTAGGAAAGAAAGGAAAGAACAAGAGAGAAGGAGTGTAGTAGAGAGAGATAGTGAAATCTTGGCTGAGAATCCCAATATCTTTCCCAATCCTGATTTTCCTATTCACCGACCTAGAAATGGAACTAATGGAGGAAATGGTGAGCATGAGAGAGTGGGAGAGAACAATGAGAATCAGCGACGTAGGACAATTAGGGAAGCAACTACATCTGATGTGCATTATGATCCATTTACAGCTGCTTGCCCTAATTTTGATGTTAATTTTGAGATTAAGGGTTTATTGATTAATTCACTTCCTAAATTTCATGGTTTGGCAGGAGAGGATCCATATATGCACCTTCAAGCTTTGACAATGATCTGCCCGAGTATGAAGCTAGTGGGAGCTACTTTGGATCAAGTGCTGTGGAAGGTGTTCCATTTGTCTTTGGAAGGGAAAGCGAGAGAGTGGTATATGAGTCTTACGAGGCATGTGGCCAATGCTTACCATATTTGGGCCAATCTGAGGAAGGCCTTTACGGAGAAGTACTTTCCGACTTCGGGACATCTTCCATGAGGAAGGAGATTTATTCACCCGTCAGATTATGATGAGTCATTGTATGACTATTGGAACCGTTTCAAGACCTTCTTTCTAGATGCCCCATCACAGATTCACGATGAGCAATTGGTGCGATACTTTTATGATGGGTTGAAGAGCCGGGAGAAGGGTATGTTAGATCTTTGCATCTGGAGGATCTTTGATTGACCTCACGACCTTGGAAGCATGGGATCGATAAAGAAGATGGCTTTAAACCATCAGCGATGCGAGTGTCGAGATCAAAGAGGAGTGCATGAGTTGGGAGCCTTGACGGCTCAAGCTAAAAGAATGGAGAGCCTAGAGTCGAAAGTGGACTCTTTGGAGAGTCGGATATCATCTGTTGTCTTGCATCTTCTTTGGTGAAGAATTTGAATGTACAACGCTCTACTTCTTCAACAGAGCTTACGCACCTAGTTGTGAAAATTGTGGGTCGGTAATGCATATTTGACGTTGCGAGGACATTATAAGCGGTCTCGGCAATGTATCAAAGCGAGCGAGGATCGAAATGGGACCCATACTCCAACACTTACAATGAAGGATGGAAGTCAATCTAGATTTAGTTGGAGGAATGAGGAGAACAGAGGTTAGGCAGATTTTCAGGAGGAGGGCTGGCACTTCCACTAGCAGTTCCCCAATCAGCAAAGAAGCCTGGTGGTCCCACCAAAGGAGGACACCAATCAACTCCTCCACAAAGATGATGACCTTAATGAAGGAAGAGAGGGATTCAAATGCTAACGGTTTAATGCAATTGCTTCTTTGATTCAACAGATTCTCAAAGCTGCAGATTCAATGCCTTGGAGAAGAGGATGGAGCAATGAGAGACCAAGGCTGAGAACATTAATTCTTATGTCACTCGGTTGTCCAACAACATGAGTGAGAATCGGTAGCGATTGGAGCCATTCCTTCTAACTTCTTGTGATGAACAGAAGAGTTTAAATGCTATTGCCCTCAGGAGTGGGAAGCAAGTGAGGTTTAAGCCACAAGATGATGAAGAGCCATGTGAGGATGAGATTGAGAGTGAGCCAGTACCTCCACCACAGGATAAGATTAAGAGATCAGAAAGTGTGAGGGAAGAAGAGCTTTTGAAGGAGAGAAAGCAAGCTGCAAGGAACAAGGGAACTACTTCAGAGAGTTCCAATGATCAAGCAAGAGATGGAGAGTCAAGCAAGCAAGAAGGTAAAGACAAGGAGGTAAGTATTCAAGACCTTCCATTTCCCAATTCATATTTAATGAGTAAGTGCTTAAATGAGAAACAACATGAGAAAGAAATCATTGATTTGTTTGGGAAAGTGGAAGTGAATGTACCTCTGCTTGATCTAGTGAAGAGAGTTAGGCCTATGCTAAGTATTTGAAGGATTTGTGCGAATAAGAGAAAGTTTAGGCCAAATGAGAGAGTCCAGTGAGCTCAATGTGTACGCATTATTCAAGCCCGGATACTGTAAAGTGCGGGACCGGATCTTTACCATCCCTTGCAACTTAGGGAAGGTGACCATAGGTAGAGCTTTGCTAGATCTAGGGGTAGCGATAAATGTGATGCCTAAGTCAGTTTATGAGGCCTTGGGAGTGAAGAGTATTAAGCCCATATATGTTGTTCTCCAGTTGGCTGATTGGTCATTTAGGCATCCAGTGGGTATTATTAAGGATATCTTGGTCCAGGTTAAAGGTCTAGTTTTTCCTGCTGATTTTTATGTACTTGACATGTCTACTGAGGTTGTGCAGGATACTTCACTGATTCTTGGACGACCCTTCCTTCGGACAGCAAGTACCATGATTAGCATGAAGGAAGGGAAGATAACCATAGAGGTTGGCGATCAAAGGGTGAGCTTCAACATGTTTGAAACAATGAAGCACCCCCATGAGGATTACTTCTTGCTTGGAGTAAATATGCTTGACACGGTTATTGATGATGCTTGTTGTGATTTTGCACAAACTTTGACATCTTCTACTGACACTCTTCTTGGAGGACATTTTCTTGCTGATGATTTTGTAGGAGAGACTTCAACTCAGGAGTTGGATATTGTGCTGCACCAGAGACAAGCCATTGGGATGAAGCTCAGATTTTTGTCGGGTGACTATCCCAAGTTTCAGGACCCGCCATGAGACCGAGTTGTTTCTCACCCTACATTCTCTTTATGTTCATGCATCTAGTTTAGAAGTGATGTGAACTGTTGTGTTGCATGAATATCTAGATTTAGTGTGGGGAGAAACCTAGCGATGAAAGTATTTGTAGTTAGGTAGGATTTCTATTCTTTGTTGGAATAAATTGCTTTCCTTCGTTGGCTTTACATCTATCGAAGAAGCATGTATTCTTTGGAGGATCAATTTTTGGGAGATTGATTGTTTGTCGACTGATTGTTATGGATTAAGTCAGGTTTATGTTCTGTTTTCTTTTCGGGCGGACACGTCGTGACGCGTTTTAACTTACACGTCGCGACGTGCCTTACGTTTCTGTAAATGCCCACGTTGCGACGTATTTTCACTTATACGTCGCGACGTATTTCATTTGTTTTGGCGGCCAAATTCGACGTGACTGTGAAATATCCCTTTTACCCCTTTTGTCTAGCGGTTTTTGCGTTAGTCCGAAGCCCTTTCTGTCTTTTCCACGTCGCAACGTCTCATCTCCCTCGCCGTTTCTTCTTCTTCTTCTTCTTCTTCTTCTTCTTCTTCCTTTCTTATTTTCTTCTCCTACCGTCACCGCCTCACTCTCTCTCAGCTTTCCTCTCTGTCGCAACCTCTCTTGCTGCCGTCGCGTCGCCTACTGACCGTGACCGTTGCCTCACCGTTCTCATCGTCTTAGCCTCCCCTACTCTTGCGTCTTTGACTTCAGTAAGTGTCACATTTTCTTTCTCTTATTTTTTCTTATTTTTCGTCTGCGTTGTTAGAGAAATGAGTTAGGTTTCTTCATGACGGCGATTGCTCGCCGCGATGTTTACGGAATAAATAAATGCGTCGCGACGTATGGATTAGGGTTTTTCCTCGTCGCGATGTCCAGAGTCCTTTTCTTCGGTGCGACGTCTGGTCGAGGACTTGACCTCGTCGCAGCGTCTGTCCACACGTCACGACGAGGAGGCTGATTTTTGCTTAATTACTTGTTGATTTTTCTATTCTGTTTTCTTTTGTTTGCAGGATATGCCTCGCACAAAGAACGTTAGCAAGTCCCAGCATCCCACGATCCCTCCGGATTTCTATACCTCTACCTCCCTTGACGAATTTGTTTCTTCTCCACCTGTTTCCCCTCATCACTCTGTCACCCCACCTTCCTTAGGAGTTTTCTCCGCTACTTCTCCCTCTTCTCAGCCTTCCCATTCTTCGCGTCACCACCCTTCCCCTACCCATTCCTCTTCTCCCCCGGTTGATCCAGAGTATGATGCCCTGGCCGCCAAGACCGAGGCCAGGGCCATACTGAAGGAAAAACCTTTTCCTCTGACACCCGTTACTAACCCATTTATCCGCCAACTCTGTGCCCTCAACCTCATCACCCTTGCCCATACCCGTACCACTGGGAACCTCACCTTTGTCCGCCAGTATTACACTCATGCTCGTTCCTCCGGGTCTTATGGAATAGCATTCCGTGGTGTCTCTATTCCCCGTGCCTTCACTTTCGTTTCTATTAGGGAACTTTTTTAGCTTCCACTTATACCCCGTTGCCACTACTCTGCACTCATACATGAGTACCCTTGGGATGATGTTCTTCATACTCTCTGCCCTGAGGGTAGTGAATGGTATCAACCTAGGGGCGCTCAGCGTTATATCCGCCGCGCCGACCTTCGTTCTAAAGCTCGCTCGTGGCTTCATTTTATCTGCAATAACATCCTTCTTACCTCTCACCTAGCCATGGTTCCCAAGGAGCAGGTTTTGTACATTTATCTGCTGATGATCGGTCGACCAGTTGATCTTGCACTTGCCATCACCTCCGCCCTACGCCAGTGCATCCTCTCCACCATCCCCACCCATTCCCTTATCTTCCCTCATCTCATCATCGATATGTTAAGACTGTCGGGTTCGGAACATCAAACCACCTACCTTTGAGCTGTCCACCTTTTTGGTACATCCGTCTCCGTCACCCTCGTGGCCTTCCTTCCCCACCTTCTTCCCCTCCCCCTGCTCCTTCTGTCCCTATTCCTTCTTCTCCTGTGCCTTCTGTTCCTATTCCTCCATCTGAAGCCCCACCTCATAGTCCCATCCATCCTTCCCCTTCACCTCCCGCCTCCTCTAATTCGATAGCCCTTCTTCGCGCTGACTTGCGTCGCATAGAGGTTCAGATGGCTGCCGACCGATAATATTACTCTTCGATGTTCACCCTGATTGCAGATCGGCTGCAGCTGCTCATCCCTCCTGTTCCCCAGGATCCTTCAGCTGGTCCTAGTCCCTCACAGGCTGCCCCTCCATACCCGCCAGCTGATGACCCTGCGGCTTAGTTTTGTGTTTTAGTTCTTTTCTTTGTTGTATTTCTTTTCTTTTGTTTTCTTTTCTTTTTGTATTTAGTCCCTTCGTTCTTTTGTTTCTTGTGTACTTGACTTAATCCACTTAATGATCAATCTTTTCTTTTTGTCCCTTTATGAGCTTCTGGGAATTTATGCTTCTTTTCCATCTTCATTGAGGACAATGTGTGATTCAAGTGTGGGGGAGTTGTCTCCCTATTATTTTTCACATTGCATGCCTGTTGCCATTGTGTTTCATTGAGGACAAATGAATTGTGGCCAATTAGTGCGTTCTGCTGATAACTTGGTGCATTTTCTGTCATTCTGCATTCCTTCGCCGCGACGAGTGTCCATACGGCGCGGCGAAGCGTTCTTCAATTCGACCATACGTCGCGACGTTACCCTTTATACGTCGCGACAACTACACTCATGCATAAATGATTTTGTGCTTAATTCTTCCACTCATTTCAAATTTTTCTTGCACTGGACTTTTGTGACTTTTGTTTTCAAAGTCTTTACTAGTTTCAAAACGATACTTGAGTTATTGAAAACATCTTCCATCCTTTCAATGATAACTTGACTCGACGAAATCTTACTTTCAATGTTTTCAATACAAAGTGGATGGAAGCATGCTAATAAAGTGGCATTTTAAGTTTTAAGACTTGAGATTGTTCATAGAGATCATACCCTTGTAGAAGGATATTTGAGCCCAACATTTTCATTCTATCTTTTGTGCATCTTCTTATTTCATTTTCTCAGAACTTGTTTTAATTCTTACTTGAAGCTTGATGGACTGGATTTTTGTTGATGTGATAGGCGTTTTCTTTTAACCACCTTTCCCAAACACTATCCTTACACACTTATCCATTGCTAGCCCCTTGAGCTTTCCTGTTATGAGCATTTGCATTCATATCTTTATGGTGTCATTGGTTATTTTGCTTATTTCAAAATAATACATAAAAAAAAGAAAGAAAAAGATGCAATTTTGTGTTTCCAGAAAGAGACAATGTCTCTAAAATGCCCAATAAAAAAAGGAGCAATAGCAGAAGAAAAGAGAAAGAAAGAAATGAATAATGTTGCATTATGTTTATGCAATTGTTTAGTTCGAATTCTACTGATGACATTAGTTGGCATTTAGTGCATATGCTCATATATTTTCTTTCTTCTACTTCATCCATTCATTTAACCTTCCATACATTACAACCCTCAAAGTCCTCTTGATCTTCAAAATGATAGTTTTTGTGGTGGAGAAATAGAATTGACACAAGCCTATGGTAGGAGGTGACTTAAGTAGATCGAGAAAAAAAATACCCTAGACACAAGTGAGCTGAGTATAAACACTATATCTTGAGAGTTTCTCTTCTGTTCAATCTCTTGTACTTGAATTCTTTTGGTGTTTATTCTGTTAGCTTTCTTCTTATTTGCTGTGGTTGAATTTTGAGGAAGTAACTTGAGTCAATTTCATTTTATTGTTTTGAGTATGGTTGCTATTTTCTTTTCCTCTTGTATTTTTTTTTACTCTTGTAAACTTTGTCCAGGAGTACAAAGGTCTAAGTGTGGGGGAATTTGATTGAGCCAAGTTTATATTATAAATTGGCTGCATTTTCATAGCTACTTATGCATGTGTTGACTCCTTATTGATGATTTTTGTGCTTAAATTGGTTCCTCATGCTGAATTCTTTCAACTTCCAATTTGTCAGTAAATTGTCATGATTTGATACTTATTTTTTCATAATTTTTATTGGGACAATTAAATCTCACTTATGTTTTGATAATAATAAAATGTATAGAATTAGTTAAGAAATTATTTAAGGTATTTTGGGATTGATATTCAATAAAAAAATTGTGCAAATCAAGATAGCATTAATCTTTGATGGGCAAGAGATTAATCATTGTGGAATCAAGATGGAAATTTCCTTAAATGTGCTAGAGATATTCAAAGATGAAGATTATGGGAAGATCTTGTTAAATCTATCCGTTGGAGTCATCACTAGTCGACTACAATGTGGCAAGTCGACTAATAATATTTAGATATGTAAGTGGGGCATGAAATAAGTCGACTATCAAGTAAAGCTGAATAAGATATGTCCGAATCATTCCTAAATGGAAAGTAGACTTATCAAACGGATACAATCATGTTAGAGTCTGCAAATAATAGGGAAAACATCAAGGGATTGATAGAGGGGCATCCAAATCAAAGCATACTAATATAGTTATATCAATTGGCTCTCATTCTACTCTAAGCTTGGTCTTAATTCCATTCATCTGTACTGAGAGTTAACATTTCGATTTTTCATCATTGTGATTATTGTGAGTTGAGTGTTTAGAGGAGAATCACTTGGGAGGTAAGATTTGTGCCGAAAAACAAATCGGTTGTAAAGGTAGGATTTGTTTCAGAAAACAAATCGGTTGTAAAGGTAGCTTCAATCGAAAATCAAGTGGTGTTGTGAGAGTTCACACTAAACTAAAAAGTGTGTAGTAAAGTGGTTTGCCAAATCCTAAGTGGGAGCTTAGGTAGAGGACCTAGGTCTTAGCACCAAACCTTTATAAAAATAGTGTTTGCTCTTCTTCCCTACTCTTTACATTTAAATTTGTTTAAATTATTTTGTGTGAATTAACTTCTAATTTTATTGTAGAATTTTACAAAAAGCTTTAAAGATCTATTCAACCTCCTTCTAGATCGTTTACATTATGTGTGTCATATGGGTTTGTGGTAGTCCCTCAAGAACCGTCACGTGCACGTTGACGCAAGTATAGGCTTCTTCCGCCTGCCCGCTAGTGGCATGGAACTCCCTCAAGGACTCCCTCAAGAATTTTACGGCTACGCAGGATCATTATATGGGAATGTGTAGTGCGTCATCAATTTGGACTTACCCAAACTATTCTAATGTGTTTATATGCTTATGATCTGTTAACATGTTTGATCCATACATGATTTAAAATTTCTCATAAATTGTTTGAAAATCAAGCATTTTGAGATGATGATATCTACTATTTACATGCGAAATTACTATGGTTTCGAAAATGTACGATGACAATGAGCTTTTGAAAATAGTTTTTCTTGTTTCTTTATTATAAAAATGTTACCCACGAGCTTTATAGCTCACCCCCATTCTCCTCCACCTAGTCAGGTGATGAGCAAGAGATCGAGTAAGTCAAGAGTTACGGCATCACTCCGAATTGTCATGTTTTTTGTATTTTCAAGTTATATTTTTGGAATTCAAGGCTTTAGTGTAACATCTCATCAACGATGGGACGGTTATATTGGTAAATGGGGACAGGCTAGTGGGTCACATTGCATATTTTGATATGAGCATACTTTTGGCCTCTACTTTTAGAGGAATGAGACATCTTTGAACATGCACATATAGGTACATGCATTCATGACATTTTCCGGTATTAATGTGTGAATCTGATTTGTTTGTGAATTCTGAGAGAATTGTGTTTGAAATTCTGAATTGAAATGTTCTTGGAGTGATTTCAGTTAGTAGTGACCCTTAGCAAAATTTCTCTGGAAAATTGGGAGAAAAATTTCAGACCGGAAATTTTCCAAGTAACGGACTGATTGACTTTATAGTACTGGTATAAATGTTCAATGGTAATGGGAAAAATAGATACTGGACTTTTAGGAAATAAAAATGTGGAACCATGGTAAGTTGAGGATAATTTGACTAGAACTGATTGTGGAAAGAGAAAGAGATTTAAAAGAATTTGAGGAAAAGGATGGTAGTATGCCTTATGAGCCCTATGTTGAAATCAATCCTTTGAATGATTTAGGTTTTAAATTTGGCAGTAAACTCATTTCTCCTCTTAGGGCATGTTTCTTACCTCTTTGATCGATTCTCCTGCTTCCTCCTTATGTGATTTCTTGTGTTTTCCTTGCTTTCTTCTTCTCCTTGTGCAAACCCTAGCTTAAACCTTTGAGGTGATGGAAATTTGGGAAGTTTTCAGAGAGAGCTTTGAGTGATGAAGGAGTTGGAGGATTTCGGGAGTTTGAAGATTGAAAGCTTGATTTGGTAAGTTAATGGCTTTTATGTTGTTTATTTGTTAGTTGATGCATTTATGATGTTTAATGAGTAAGATTGGGGGTAGTTGGGTGAGTTATGGCTGATTTTAGAGAAAGAATTTGTGAAATGAGGTTCGGGGACGAAGGGCAGGTCGCGGCGTGCGCGAGGAGCCTCGCCGCGGCGAGACTTCCTTTACTCGTCGCGGCTAGCTTATAGAGGTGCGCCGCGGTGAGCTTTCAGGGGTGCGTCGCGGCGAGTCCCAAAGATTGTCCGCAGTGTGCGAAGCTAGCTTTGACGCGCTGATGAGTCACTTCTGTCGCATGTGAGAGCTCTGCATCTTCTAAACTGCTATGCTTTAGTATTTCGGACATAACTAATGATGTAGACCTCCAATTGAAGTGATGTTTGATTCGTTATGATCTAGAGAAAGAGGTCTACAATTGATGTAAAGAAAGAAAGTCTGAATTTAGGTTTTTAAGATCTCAATTTGTGAATGATAATTGGAGTGTAATTTGGAGATTCTGATTTAGAAACTTAGTATAATGGATGAATCCGATCGAATGAATAGTAATATGGCTTTGAGGCCTCTCTTAAGAATGTAAAGGTATTGTCTGAATGTGATAGTGCTTATACAATGAAAAATCAGTTTCGAGACAAAAGAAAGTGAAATTTGGGAATTAGCACCGGGAAGGTCATGAACATGCACCGTACATCCTTTATTTAAGACATGTGCATCATTGAATTATTCTGATTGTGCATTTAGTAATGGGTGATTATTTGACTGTTTTAGAGGCATCGTTGGAACAACATTCCACAGATATTGTTGGGACTTCCAAGCAGTAGCTCGGAAGCATAGGTGAATAACCTAGTTGGTTCCTCAATCTTTGATTGTTAAATGCTCTGTAAACTGTCTGTGAATGGGAATTGTGTGATTATGGAAATGATTAAGATCAATATGTTTGCTTTTAATAAATCGGATTCAACTGCCATGTGATTTTGAAGAATTGTGATAAATGGATTTTAATGACAATGTGACTGTGATTATATTAGGCATTTTGCATTTCATACACAAATGCATGAACGGATAATAATAATAATAATAGTTGTGACCTGAGTTGTCACTGATACTAAAAAGAGCCTCGAGCTCGAAGGGAGTTAGTGCATACCCAGAGGGCTCTCCTACTACCTAGACGTGTCTACTGAATACTGTTCACTATTTAAGCGCTCGGTCACAACACTATAATAAAATGGTAAAGAGCACATATGCATTGCATACTCATTGTGATAGACTGTGACTGTGAATTATTGTGAATAATCGAGAATGAATTGTCTGCTTCGATAAATTTGGATCTGAGTGCATAGTAATAAGTGAATTTATATGAACGATTGATTAATAATGATTGTGACTGGAGCTGCCACCGAGAACTACAAGCTCGACTACTGGAAAAGGGAATAGTGCATACCCAGAGGGCTCTCCTATTCCTGAGACGCGTGAAAAGTAGTGCATACCCAAAGGGCTCTGCTACCTCCTAAGACGAGATTACTGTTTAATGAGCCCGAAAGGGACAGTTCAGAGCTATATGCTCAACGCTTAACAAGCCCGAAAGGGACAGTTCAGAGCTATATGCTTACCGATTAATGTGCCCATATTTGGATGGTGTAGGCGCTCAGTCATAACAAGGAAATAAAATGGGAAAATTTGATGTATGTATCTGATTGTACTGTGATTTGGAAAAAAGGTTAAATGCTTATGTTTCTGTGAAACTGTTTAGTGAAATTCTGATTTCTGCTATTGTATGAGAATCTGTGAATTGTCTGAGAAATGCATATATGCATTTAATTGAATTTTTGGATTGTGAAAGAGGCAAAATACCTCGCATCTATGTGATTTTTCTGAATATGCCATTATGAAATGATCTATAAACTGTTATACGATATTTTGAAGGTATTATTATGATAATATGTACGCTATTCGCGTAATGCATGAAATGGATGAACCATCGATGATGGTTTCTTATTGATTTCGCAAACTCACCCAAAATTGCAACTATTTTTCAGGATTTGAAGAGTACCCCGTTAGACAACAGAAGTATGCATACTGCATGCAAGTCAGAGTTTGAGGTCGGGATCAGTTCACGTCTGCATTAGTGTCATTCTGTCCTTGTGTAAATTTGTATTTCTGAAATTTCTGCAAAATAGCACTTTGTATTTCAGTGGGTCCCAATTAGCTAATGCCATATTTGTAATGTGATTACTGAAAGTGTTCAGGAACAGCATTGGGCCCAATTTGGTTTTGGATTTTCGTACAAGTAATAGTTAAATATTGTGGAGTGTCTTTTATGAATGAAATTATTTTATGATCGAAAATGTTTTCGTATTAAAGCGGGCACACATCGTTTACTGAATTCCGCGCATACAATTGTTTTCAAAATAAAAATGTCTTACTGAGTTTTTGGACTGTTTTGAGTACTCTAGCATACCACCCTCGTGAGGCACGGGCTCGGATATCACCCTCGATGCCGAGTTTGGATCTTGCGGGAGTGGGATGCTACATTTAGTCACATTTCAAGTTTTATTAGTTCAAATGTATTTTTTATTTTTGGTTCTTGAGCTCAACTGATGTATTATGGCTTGAAATGTCATTAAAGCTTTGTAAAACTCTTCTTTTGATTATCAATGAGATATGGTTGATATTGATTTTAGCTTCAAACTTTTTGCATTAAATTGTTTTATCATGAGGATAAGCTTTTGGAAGATTGTGTTTATGTTCAAGTTTATTTTGTGTTGCGTTGTTTTGATGAAAATGGATGAAAAATTTAAGTTTGGGTTTTTATGGAAAAAGGGCTTTCGTCGCGATGAGACCATCTGCTCGCCGCGGCGAAGTTAAATTCACGGATTCACCGCGGCATAGCTTCCCGAAAGGTTTCACTGCAGAAAAACAACACACGCCACGGTGACGCCCGCCTTTGCTTTCGAGGGATCTTTCTTCTAGATTTTCAACTTCTAGGTTTTCCCTCAATGCTCAAGCATCACGCTTCCGTGTCCGATGTTGGTCTCCGGAAACCGGATCCAACAAATGTACACCTCCGACAAGTACTTCTTCTTATAAGCAGCTAAGAAGTCCTTCCATGCCAACCCTACCGGTCTCATCTGACTCCATGGCACATTCTTCCACCAATGTAGAGCATCTCCTTATAGCAAGCTTGCAGCATACACAACCCTCTCATCATCCTCACACTCCATCTGATCTAGTATCCTCTCGGTCTTTCTTAACCAAGTCTCGGCTTCTTCAGGATCTGTTGTCCCATAGAAGTTGACTACCCCATACTTATACTTCCTCAACTTATCAAACTGTTTCCCCTTCTTAGCTAGGGATGAAGCAGAAGGTTATGGCATCTGACCCATAGCCCGGACAAATGCCTGAGTAAAAGCTTAGAATATTCTCGGATCCAATGGAGGCACTTGCTTTTGCAAAACTGGCGACTCCCGCGTCTACTATTGAATGGGCTCACTACCTTGCCCTACAGAAGCCTCAGCATTTCCTGGGGCTACTGACTCATCAATACTTTCCTCTCTTGTCAGAGAGTCAGGTGCAACTGATTCTTGTAGAATTTCTGGTGTCCTCCTACTGTTAGAGTAATGCCCTAAAGGCAATCCCCTTTAGCGCATTTTGTTCATAGTCATGTACAGACTTTATGAATAAATAAAGTAAGGCATATTTCATTTATTTGATGTTCATTTTATTATGAATTGATAGTGATCTTTAATCAAATTAATGAAGTCCCTGATACATGACATAGCATGAAGGAAATTATGATGCGATCATACTACTGAGATTCCTATCATGTGCAATTATGTCAGTATCTAAATTATCCCTAGTCATAGGATTAACGAGACTGGACATCGTTAATCCGGATAGACTAGCACATGTCAAACTCCTTGATTGGATCAGCGGTGGATCTCGTAAAGCTGTAAATATTGAGATATTTAGATTTGACATGTGGATGCTTACTAGTGGTAGTAAGTACATTGGATGACTGCTATGAGATCATCACATGGATGTCCTATACAAATGTCGTTGATAATCTCATCATAGCAATGGTGCAAGTATCCTTAGACTTGAGGTACTCAAAGATATCTTGAGTCTCGATTACGTACTTTGACTCCATTCCTTGTTGCCTTTCGGAGGTCGCTCATAGGGTGGTGATTGGAGTGCACTTGAGGTATTGAAGGTAATTGAGTAGCCAATAGAGGATTCACCACTACGTGATAGCGGAAGAGATACCCATGGCCTCTTATCGGGATCATTACTTTGAAGTCTCTGGCCGGAGCATACATATGTCATGAAGATGGTCTTCATGGACATATAAAGTAATGAGTCTAGGGCGAACTGATTACACTTGGACTAGATTTGATCGATCGGTCTAGTAAGAGTTGACACATTGCCCATACTCAAACCAAGTGGGGTATAGCTTTGGTGAAAGGACTAATTGCACAAGAATTGTCTATGGAAGGGTTCGTGATTTGGTTTCATTAGTCAAACCAATTACTTTCCGGTCGATTGGAGGTCGTGATGTGTTGCTAGATACCGCTCATGACTTGCTCAGATTAAGTGTTAATCTAAGTGGCCAACATAACCGGGAACCTAATGGGTCACACGCATAAGAGTGACTCGGAGAATCTGTAAAATAGTTTCGGACAGAGATCCGATATCTGGAGAGCAATAGGATTAAATGGATCCCGATGAGATTGGGATATGTCCCGATGAGATCGCGACATCGACATTGCTGAAAAGGGTCTCCGGCGATTTTTCGCCGGCGGGGCCCGGCAGGCCGGTAGGACCGACCCCAGTTTGACTGGACCTCTTCAGCAAATATATATATATTAATTAATTAATTAAGAATTAATTAATTATATATATATATGTTGAATTTCGTGGAAGCCATAAATGGTGGAGATAAGTTAAGTTTGAAAAGTCAAACTTAATGATTATTTTACATTTCAAGGCATTTTATGCCTCCTACGTGGATGAGCATCCACCAAGCCCTTTTATATGTATTTTAAGTGTTAAATAAACATATAAGAAGGCATTGGAAGAAGCTTGTACGTAGGTTGTTGGAGAAGAGTCGAAAAGCTTAAGAGTTAAGCTTTGAAAATTGGTTTTTCATCTTCTTCCTATCATCCTCTCAAGTTGCTTCTACTCTCCAAGGCTCCACCAAGATCATTTCACTTGCTCTCCAAGGCTAAGGTAAGAGCTAGCACTCTTCTCTTTATTCTAGCTATTCCTGGGTCAAAAGAGTTTGTCCGGTTAGGTTTTCCGACCTCTGCGTGGATCTGATTAGAGACGGTCTCCTTTGGTCGTTATGGTTTGATTGTTTGTACATACACTTGGATCCTGGCTTTCGGGAATGTCCCGGGACTCAAAATTTTAAATTCCGCACTTTGTTCATGTGATGAACACCCCGGGATTTTCCTACAGTGGTATCAGAGCCACTTGTGTTGTATATTCAGTCGAAATGATAACTAGGTCGGAGTTCCTTTGTGAATTGAGCTGTGTAGCATGCTGCTTCTGTGAATTTCGAAATCAGTATAGACTTAGGGTTTTCGAAATTTTCTGCCATATACTTGCTCATAAGATGTTGCTGAATGTGTCTATAAAAGGAAAAAATTTATCGATGTCGATTGATATGGTTTTGCTATTTAATTCCCTCAAGTTTCGAATGTTGTCTTGTTGAACGTTTCTGAAACAGGTATGCTTGTAAATTCGAGAAGAAATTCTAGAAAACTTGTTTTTCGGATTGGTTTTCACCGACATGTCCCTAATATGTTTGTGAATGTCTCTGTGGATGGAAAATTGTTTTCAAGGTGATTTACTATTTATTTCCGAATTACTTGTGTGTTGATGGGAATGTCTGTGTTGGAGAACACAGATTCTGTTTCGGCTAGATTGCTGAGGTTCAATGAGTTTTTGTGGGAAATAAATCCTGGAAAAATTCATGGAGCATGTTGGGAACATGTTTTCACCTCTGTAATTTTCTTAGTATTTATTGAAAGTGTTCAATAGTCATTTTGAGCAAAATGTTGAGCTTAGCAGTTTTGAGAAAGTTGCTGGGTCTATTTTGTTTGAAATGATTTCTTGTGTTATTTTCAGTTCCAATGCCTTGAATCATTTTTATAGTGATTAAAAATGTGTTATATTGATGTGGTATGCATTCCAAGTTGAGATTCTTAAATTTAGGTTTCCAATAATTTTTGGATATCGAATAGATCACTTTAGCGTCTCGTTAGCTTATTCCGTTATCTTGGTTATTTTGGCAGTTGCAATTTTTTGTGACAAGTGCCGGAGTAATCTTGATAATGTGTAACCTACCTAGAGATACTTAGCATGATTATTTGGTGTTCTTAAAATTATGTGGAAATCTAGTGGTGAATAGTTGATTAATCGGTTTCAAGTTTTTCTCATTTAGTGTGACTAATTGGCAAGCATGTTTCAATGAAAATGTTTCATTAACACATCAATATAAAGTTCAATATACTTGGTATATTGGTATTGTGAATTGGAAATGCACGGATTGAGAATTAGCCGATTAGAGAGTATTTCACATGCACGATCGACTATCATTCTTGCAATAGTCATTGGGTCATCATTCGATGCCCTAGTCGACTAGCACTCTATGATAGTCACTGGGACATCTACAGTCTCACCAGTCGACTAGCACTTGTGATAGTCGACTGGTAGGTGCATGTGTAGTCGACTGGCATTCCTGTTAGTCGACTAGCATAGGTACAGAAGCAATAGTCGACTGGCATCATTGTTAGTCGACTGAAAGCATACTAAGATGGGATGATGGATGATTTTCGGTATGAATTCAATGTGATTGATGCAATACCCTAAATCAGTCCATATAGTCAAGGTGACTATGATCCTTGGATGAGATTAGAAAGATGAGACCTAAAATCCCTCAATTTAAATATGAAAACTAACGCCTTCCATTAATATGGCAAGAACCAGAGTTCTTATAGGGTTGGGTTGTTGAGCTAACCTCAAGCTCACTCTATACGAATATGTTCAAACCATGAAAATAAGATTTTCGGATTAATGGGTCGGTTTTCCTAGAAGCGTTGATTTGTTGAGCTAACCTCAAGGTCAACGTGGACAGAGGCGAAATTGGGTAGTGTACATCAGATGTACACGCTTCAAGTGTTGATAACTTGATGTATGTGCATACATCAATTGTTGATAAGCATGGCGATAGTTGCATTAGAGATGCAATTGGTATGACCTATACCTACCGATTGACCTAAGGTGACTTGTTGAGCTAACCTCAAGGTCATTCTTAGCAATGTCGGATATCGACCCACTAGGTCATTGTGCCATTTTGTTTCTTGGATTCATGATGAGGGTTATGGATTCTATTGAAACTAGTGGGAGCCATATGTATGTCATTTAAGTCCTTATGATCATACATTTAATTCTATTCTAACTTTCTTTCTCTCTCTACATTTAGGTTGATTGAAGATGTCGACTAGTGTGAATCTTCGCTCACTAATGGATGCAAACAAATTAACTGGACCGAATTTTCTTGATTGGCTACGAAATCTGAGAATTGTTCTCAGATCTGAGGATCTAGGATACATCCTTGATTTTCCGCTTCCGGATCCACTTCCTGAAGGAGCTTCTGATGATGATCAGAAGGCATATCGTAAGCATCTAAAAGACAGTGATATAGCCACGCATTATGCTTGCATCGATGTCACTGAGCTGCGAAGCGACGAGTCTATGGATGCTCACACGATAGTGTTTCATCTTAGAGTTGTTTGATGAGCAAGCACGGTCCGAGCGGTTCGAGACCTCAAGGTTGCTCTTTACAACGAAGATGACTCTGGTTCATCTGCAGTGCAATATGCATTGAAGATGAATGGCTATATTGAGAGGTTGGCCGTCTTAGGTTTTGTGATGGATTGCGAGTTAAGTATAGACTTAATTCTTGTTGGTTTGTCGATAGTTATTCACGGTTTGTGTTGAACTATCGAATGAACCAAATATCCACCACAATTCGGTGATCAATCTGCTCAAGGCAATGAGAATGTTGTCAAGCAAGATAGCAAAGCGTTGCTATTGGTGGATTCTTCTTCCTCTGGTTCCAAGAAGAGAAGCAGAAGAAGAAAAAGGCTCAGAAGCCGAAAGGAAGTGCAGCGAAAGGCAAGAAGAAGACCAAAGAGACTGCACCAAAAGGTATCTGCTTCCATTGCGGTAAGGCTGGTCATTGGAGGCGTAACTGCAAAATCTATCTGGAAAAACTAAAGCAGAAGAAGGCATCAGATGCCTCGACTTCTTCAGTATGTTTGTCATTGAGGTTATCTTTTTCGATCATAACATATGGGTATTAGATACGGTTGTGGCTCACACATATGCAATGATATCACGGGGCCTCGAGGACGATGGCGACTCATAAAGGAGAAATGGACCTTCGTGTTGGAAATGGAGCAAGGGTTCTTTGCATTAGCCGTAGGAACTTATGTTTTGACACTCCCGGTGGGCTTGTACTTAACTTGGATGATTGTTATTTTGTACCGTGTTAACAAAGAACATATTATCATTTCTTGTTTAAATAGAGCTGGTTTCCATTTGTCTTTTGGTAACAATGGTTGTTCTATTAGCTCAAATGGAATGCTTTATGGTCTTTGGTACATTATGCAATGGAATTTACATATTAGATATGTCACATCCAGATTATGAATGTCAATGACGCTAAAAGACATAAAGAGATAATTTAAAATCAACTTACTTGTGGCATTGTCGCTTGGCCATATAAATGAGAGACGATCGCTAAGCTCCACAAGAGTGGAAGTTTAGGGTCATTCGATTATGAATCTTATGACACATGTGAATCTTGTTTATTAGGCAAGATGACTAAGTTACCTTTAAGGAAAGGGTGAGCAGCGATGGATTATTAGACCTAATACATTCGGATGTATATGGTCCGATGTCCATCCATGCGAAGTGGTTGTCGTTACTTCATTACCTTTATCGATGATTATTCTCGATATGGGTACTGTATTTGATGAGATACAAATCTGAAGCGTTTGAAAAGTTCAAACAATTGAAATGAAGTAGAAAACCAACTTGGGAAAAGTATCAAAACATTACGATCCGATCGTGGTGGTGAATACTTAGACCAAGAGTTTTGGATTATCTCGAGAGATAATGGGATTTTATCTCGGTGGACCCTCCTTACACACCACAAAGCATAATGGTGTGGCAGAAAGAGAAATCGAACCTTGTTGGACATGGTTCGATCTATGATGGGCTTTACTGATTGCCAAAATCCTTTTGGGCGTATGCCCTTGAGACATTGTTTACTTGTTAAGCGAGTTCCATCAAAGCAGTTGATGTTACTCCATATGAGATGTGGACTAACAAGAAACCTTATCTTTCTTATTTGAAAGTATGAGGTTGTCACGCTTATGTGAAGCGGACACGATCGAGATAAGCTGAAGCAAAATCGACAAGTGTTTGTTCGTAGGATATCCTAAAGAAACAAGAGGATATCAATTCTACCTTCTTGAGGAACAAAAGGTGTTTGTTTGATGCATGCTGTCTTTAGAGAAAGAGTTTCTTTTAAAGAGGACGGTGGGAGCAAAGTTGAACTTGAAGAAGTTCAAGATGCTCAGACGACGCGGATCAAGCTGCTGAACTCGGCGTAACTCATACGGATGAGGTAGCAGTTCAACCTTCTACTACACACGAAATTGTAGGTCAAGTAGGATACGCTCTGTTCCCGAGAGATATGGATTTCGTGAGTGAACAGAATGACGTATTGCTCATAGAGGATGATGAGCCTACCACCTATGAAGAGGTTACGAAGAGTTGAGTTCGAAAAATGGCTTCGTGCCATGAAATCGAAATGGATTCCATGTACGAAAACCAAATATGGACTTTGGTTGATGCACGAAGGATAAAACCTATAGGGTGCAAATGGGTTTTCAAGAAGAAAAGCGACATGGATGGTAATGTGATTACCTATAAAGCAAGGCTTGTGGCTAAAGGCTTCGTCAAAGACAAGGAGTTGACTATGGCGAGACCTTGATCGAGAGCAATGCTTAAATCCATTAGGATACTCTAGCCATTGCCGCTCATTATGATTATGAGATATGGCAAATGGATGTGAAGACGACTTTCCGAATGGAAATCTGGTGAGGATGTATATGACACAACACGAGGGCTTCATTTCGCCGATGGCGAAAAGGTATGCAAGCTTCGAAATCCATTTATGGATTGAAGCAAGCATCCAGGAGTTGGAATATCCGTTTGATGAGACAATCAAAGAGTTTGGTTTCTCACAAAATCCGGATGAACCTTGTGTGTACAAGAAGGTTAATGGAGCTGCGATCGTATTCCTTGTATTATATGTAGATGACATATTGTTGCTAGGAAGCGATGTCTCAATGCTACTGATCTGTAAAAATTTGGTTGTCAAACAATTTGCCATGAAAGACCTTGGAGAAGCAACTTATATCCTTGGGATAAAGATCTATAGAGATAGATCGAAGAGGTTGCTTGGTCTTTCACGATCAACGATACATAGACAAGGTGCTAAAGAGGTTTAGCATGGAGCAATCCAGAGAGGGTTTCTTCCATTGTTCATGGGATAACACTCTCGAAGTCTATGTGTCCTCGGACACGGGGCGAGAGGATGCGTATGAATATGATCCCGTATCGTCTGCAGTAGGATCTATTATATACGCAATGCTATGTACGAGACCCGATGTATCATATGCTCTAAGTGTTACGGCGGATACCAATCGGATCTGGTGAGGGTCCTTTGGGTGGTGTCGAGAATATCTAAAGTACTTGCGAAGAACTAAGGATGTTTTCTTGATATTTGGAGATGGAAATCTCAGTGGCGAACATCATGATGCGATTTTCAATCGATAAGGGCGACTCGAGTCCCAATCAGGTTATGTTTTCACACTTAATGGCGGAGCGATCGGTTGGAAGAGTTCCAAGCAGAGACGCTGGCGATTCAACGATCGAGGCGAGTACATTGTCGCATCGACGCGATAAAAAGCGATTTGGATCGAAGTTCATTTCGAACTTGGTGTGGTTCCTAGCTATGATGGACCCATACGGTTGTATTGTGACAACACTTTGGGGCTATTCGCGAGCAAAAGGCCAAGGTCTCATCGTGATCCAAACACGTACTCACCGATACCATTTGATTCGGGAGATCATTGCGGCGGGGTGATGTCACGATAGAGAATTCCACGAGCACAACATTCTTGATCCGTTGACAAAGCCGTTGCCACGGAAGAATTTTGATTCTCATATACTCGCTTATGGTAATAGATACCAAGGCGATTGGCTTTAGGTCAAGTGGGAGATTGTTAGAGTAGTGCCCTAAAGGCAATCCCCTTTAGCGCATTTTGTTCATAGTCATGTACAGACTTTATGAATAAATAAAGTAAGGCATATTTCATTTATTTGATGTTCATTTTATTATGAATTGATTGTGATCTTTAATCAAATTAATGAAGTCCACGATACATGACATAGCATGAAGGAAATTATGATGCGATCATACTCTGAGATTCCTATCATGTGCAATTATGTCGATATCTAAATTATCCTAGTCATAGGATTAATGAGGCTGGACATCGTTAATCCGGATAGACTAGCGTGTCAAACTCCTTGATTGGATCAGCGGTGGATCTCGTAAAGCCGTAAATATTGAGATATTTAGATTTGACATGTGGATGCTTACTAGTGGTAGTAAGTACATTGGATGACTGCTATGAGATCATCACATGGATGTCTATACAAATGTCGGTGATAATCTCATCATAGCAATGGTGCAAGTATCCTTAGACTTGAGGTACTCGAGGATATCTTGAGTCTTGATTACGTACTTTGACTCCATTCCTTGTTGCCTTTCGAGGTCGCTCAAAGGGTGGTGATTGGAGTGCGACTTGAGGTATTGAAGATAATTGAGTAGCCAATAGAGGATTCACCACTTACGTGATAGCGGAAGAGATACCCGTGGCCTCTTATCGGGATCATTACTTTGAAGTCTCTCGCACGGAGCATACATATGTCATGAAGATGGTCTTCATGGACATATAAAGTAATGAGTCTAGGGCGAGAGCGATTACACTTGGACTAGATTTGATCGATCGGTCTAGTAAGAGTTGACACATTGCCCATACTCGAACCAAGTGGGGTATAGCTTTGGTGAAAGGACGAATTGCACGATAATTGTCTATGGAAGGGTTCGTGATTTTGTTTCATTAGTCAAACCAATTACTTTCCGGTCAATTGGGGGTCATGATGTGTTGCTAGATACGCTCATGACTTGCTCAGATTAAGTGTTAATCTAAGTGGCCAACATAACCGGAACCTAATGGGTCACACGATAAGAGTGACTCGGAGAATCAGTAAAATAGTTTGAGACGAGATCCGATATCCGGAAGCAATAGGATTAAATGGATCCCGATGAGATTGGGATATGTCGATGAGATCGCGACATCGACATTCTTGAAAAGGGTCTCCGCGATTTTTGGCCGTGGGCCCAGCAGTGAGTAGGACTAACCCAGTTTGATGGACCTCTTGACAAAATATATATATATTAATTAATTAATTAAAATTAATTAATTATATATATATATATGTTGAATTTAAATGGAAGCCATAAATGGTGGAGATAAGTTAAGTTTGAAAAGTCAAACTTAATGATTATTTTACATTTCAAGGCATTTTATGCCTCCTACGTGGATGAGCATCCACCAAGCCCTTTTATATGTATTTTAAGTGTTAAATAAACATATAAGAAGGCATTGGAAGAAGCTTGTACGTGGGTTGTTGGAGAAGAGTCGAAAAGCTTAAGAGTTAAGCTTTGAAAATTGGTTTTTCATCTTCTTCCTATCATCCTCTCAAGTTGCTTCTACTCTCCAAGGCTCCACCAAGATCATTTCACTTGCTCTCCAAGGCTAAGGTAAGAGCTAGCACTCTTCTCTTTAGTCTAGCTATTCCGGGTCAAAGAGTTTGTCCGGTTAGGTTTTCGACCTCTGCGTGGATACCGTTAGAGACGGTCTCCTTTGGTCGTTATGGTTTGATTGTTTGTACATACACTTGGATCCTGGCTTTCGGGAATGTCCCGGGACTCAAAATTTTAAATTCCGCACTGTGTTCATGTGATGAACACCCCGGGATTTTCCTACACCTACGAGGTGGCATCTTACCCTATATGTATGCATGATATGCATGTCACTTAATGCAATCAATAAATTGACAATGCAACAAATAATCATATGGCATAGCAATTCATACTATTATGCATGCTAAGCCGAGGATACAAGAACTAAGCTCTGATAACACAAGATGTAACATCCCACCCCCGCCTGGAAGGGTAAAATAGGAAATGGGTCATTGGATGAGACTAATAGGGATGTGTGAGTAGTGTCGAGTATCTTTGATGCTTGTGATTAGTGAATTTGTGCACACGAACTGTTTGGTCATGCATTCATGACATTCCCGGTAATTGGGCCTAACGGCATTTTATTGTGATAAATGTGTTAGGGGATTTGAAAAATTATTTGGAGTGCACTGTTACGTGCTTTACAATTTTAGGGAGTAAAAAAAAAATGATTCGGGGAAATTCCCGGAAATTCCCGGACCAGAAAAAATTGCCAATTAGCGAACGGTTAAATTTTACTGATTTTGGATCTATCAATTATTTACCTTGGAGGGACCCATAATTGGACCCTTAAACCTAGTGAACCGAAAATGAGATTTGCATTATATTGGTCTTGGTTTTAAAATTTTTGATTGGTTATGACTTTTCCACATTTGACTATGTGACCTAAGCATTTAATGCTTAAGGATGACTTGGCCATATCCTAGAATTTTCGGATGCTCTCTTAAAAGGGATAAAAGATGATTTATTGGTTTGTTTCTCATCACCATCCGAAATCAACTTTGCCTCTTCTCCTCTCCATCAATTTTCCTCCTTTCAAATCACTTCTTCTTCCAAACTCAAGCTTTCCTTCATGCAACCAAGTTGTTGTCTTGCCATGATGACCTCCCCACTTGCATGTGTTTGAAGAGAGTGAAGAAGGTGTTGAGGTGAGATAGTAAAGGGATTGAAGATTGGAAGTTTTAAATAGGTAAAGTTTTAAGTTAAGTGTTTAATTATGCTTGATTTTGTAGTTAATACATCATGGTAGTTAGAAGCATTTAAAGGGGATTATGGTATTATTATTAAGTGTATTGATGCTTTATTTTGATGAGAAGTATAGTATAAATTAATGGGTATAAATGTAAGGTATGTAAGGATAAAGAATGGTAATGGTTAAGTTTGGCTTTAGCTTGATTTTGAATTCATATTGATGATTAATTGTGCATGGAAAGGAAGAGGTTAGTACTGCCAATTTTGGTAGGAATGCCTAGTGAATGTAGACATGATATAGGGACTGATTTTGTGTCCAATTAAGATGCTTATGGATGTAGGAAGGGTGTTGGAATGAAAGGAAGTGAATAGAGAAGTAAAGCTGGAAAATTGATATTTGACCTATTGCACTGATTTGACCATAACTCATAGTGTAGAAATGTAAATGAGGTAAGGTCAGTTGCCACTGAAACTTTGGGATGTTGGCTTCAATTTAGTGTGAAATGGGTGTTGTTGAATTCCAATGATAGAAGGGTGAAATTTTGCATGGAAAGTTACTGTTCCATTGCCTATGAACAGTAACCGCAACCATGACATCTGAGTTTTGTTGATTTTATGAATTAATTGAGATGGAATTAGGAAAATGATCTTCATGGAAGTTGTAGCATATTTGATTATCTTTCCATTGCTACTGATCTTTTATTTTGGAATTATATATTGGGAGATATGAATTGATTACTAATGACTGGTTTTGAGCATTTTGGATGAAACCTAGCTTAAGTGTGATTTTGTGAGTTTACTGATTGGAGGCAATTTTAACATTTTAAGTGGACTGAATTGGTGTGAGTGAACTTCTGAAAAGTTGTAGAGGAAAAGATTACCTTGAAAATGATATATGGTTTGTAATTTTAGAAGTCAGAATTGGGAGATATGATTTTTCAAAACTGATCCTACATTAGGTGATGAATGGCTGATGACAACAGAGACTTCCATAACAGTTTTCAAATTGTTAGAGATCGAATTGGATGTTGAGTGCTTCATGAAAATTGAATTTTGAGATGTTATCTTTTCAGGGATATAAAGTTCTGAATTTACTGACTTGTGTACAGAGAGTTATGCTTGTTGAAATATTACTGCTCATATTGGATGATTTCAGGGACAGCATCATTGATTGAATTATTTGACCAAGTTAACAATGGAATTGGATTTTTAGTTGTTCATGAAAGTTAGATACAACATTGTGACCTTGATGAACATAGTTATTGTGCAATTTTTGACTGAACAGAATGAGAGTTATTAAATTTGAAATGTACTGTTCTGTTTTAATGGGATTGGAGTAGGCAGAAGGTTTGATGGGATATTTGACACCCTTAGGGTTAGAATTGATTTTTATGGTCTTCTTGAGAATTGTAGAGCTTTTCATAAGCTTTCCAATGAGGTATAGTGGGTATTTTTCTGAATTGTGTGCTAAAAGTTAGAGTGGATGGAAATTAAGTTATAAATCTGGAAAAAATAGGCAAGCAGAAGGAGCCGTCTCGCGAGGGCGAAGTTTCGCCTCGCGAGGGCGAGATAATCGAGCCGATCGCGAGGGCGACGACTCGCCCTCGCGACGAAACGAGGTGATTCAGCCTCATGAGGCGACGTTGCGCCTCGATGGCGAGATTTAAAGAGGCTGGTCGCGAGGCGCGCCGCCTCGCGACGCAGTGAGGTGAAATCGCCTCGAGGGCGTCGCGCTCGCCATGAGGCGCATTTATGAAAATGTTTATTTTTTTGTTTTTTTAAAATTTTATTTGGTATTAAATGGTACAATTGTTCTTTTGTCAATTTCTTTCCCGTCCGACGTCCGATTGACCTGATTCTAGAGGCATCGGATTCGTTGAATATTTAATTTCATATTATGAAAAAATGGGAATTTTAGGCGGAATTTGGCGTAGCCTATCGACGGAACTTGTAAACACCGTTTATTTAATTGGGGACCTATAGAGGTCCGAATTGCGCACCGTCAGCGCCTATGGATTTCTAATTTTTCATAGAATTTTATTATGGGAAAATATTGAGTTAGGACCGGGAATTCATGAACATGCATATCTCAGCATCATGAGCACAAATTTCATATTTAGTGACTCGTACTTTTTCTGATTCATATAGAGGTCCAATTGGAGCGTCGATTGACCGACGTCACAAAGGTTTTCCGGCATTAGTTCGGAAGCAATAGGTGAGTAACTTAGATGGTTTCTCAATTTTTTTATGTGTTTAATATTTAGCGATTATGCCATGTGGAGATAATGGATGGGTATATGTGTGTTTGACTTTGATTGATTTGGACCATAGGTGTCGAAATATTGGGAATGAGATAACGAAGTGCTACTTGTGTGTATTTGTTTGTGAATGTTTACATTGGAGATCTCGGACCAAAGGTCCAGAAATAGGGATTGATATCGAAGTGTTAATTATCTGTCTCGATACATGGGATGTATTTGTAAATGCGATATGGTATGACGCAATAAATTGGAAAAAATATATGATTGAAATCTGGACCGAAGGTCCGAGGAAATGGAAATGGCATTGAATGTAAGTGATAGAAATAGCTGTAAATGGAAATTGGAACATATGCATTCATGCATAAGGACATGATCGAGATAAAGGCAATTGTATTGGAGGCGACCACCGTATCGGGGCATATCACGCCTAACGTATGTAAGCTTTCACTCAACGCACGGGACCTCGGGTCCAACGTATTGAGCCTCGGGCTCGATGTATCGAGGCTTCAAGCCCAATGTTTGAAACCACCGGCTCAACGCAATGTGCCGTTATTGGGACGATTTGGTATGCGATCCAATAACATAATGAAAATGGAAAGGGTCTCATGTGCATTGCATATATGGTATGATTAAGCGTGGATTGTATGATAGGCGATTAGCCTTACATTTGTGAAATGTGATTATACGTATTATTTGGTACTACTTTTGTAAATCGTGATCGTATGTGATAATTGGTAAAGTGTTTGAACATGCATGAATTGAGTGAACCATCGATGATGGTTTCTCACCGAGTTCATAAAACTCACCCAAAATTTGCATCTATTTTTCAGTCTGAAGAATACCCGGTTGACACGGAGTATATCTCCGTAGCGAGTAAAGGTTAGAGGTTGGGATCGGTTAGTATCGCATTAGTGTTTTAGTAAATTGTATTCATAATCTTTGTATAACAAGGCATTGTATTTTCTTGAGCCATTGTGGTAGTAATATTTTCTTGCATTGGTGATTGTAATTTATTCTTGGATGACCGTAATAACTGAAACGGGTTTATATTGAATACGGATTTTAATTACTTCCTGTGTTTGCCGTGTGAACGTGGAGTTAATGGCTATAAAGAAAAGAAAAGAAAAAAATGTATACTGAATTTTAAATCGACTGATGTAGTACGCCACCCTCGTGGGACACGGACTCGGATATCACCAACGATATCGGGTTCGGGTCTTACGAGAGTGGGGTGTTACATTTAGGTGGTATCAGAGCCCAGTAGTACGTAATGTATCTGGGCACAGTTTGGACTATAGGTTGCATGCATTTGAGTCGCGTCGTTGCAGACCGTGGTAACTGATCCCTAGTCAGAGTCGCTCGAGGATAAATCCTACGGGTGCATAAATGTCAAGTGACTAAGTGAGAGAAGAGTGAGACTGGATTAGAGTGAAAATCCCTAAAAGGGGATAATTAATTAGGAAAGGATAAAGGAAAAATGGATAAGAAGATTGAAATTGTACTGGGTTAGAAACCCTTATAAGTGATAGCCGAATGACTGTGTTGGCCTAGACTGATTAAGAATTTTCGAATTAAATTGACAATATTATAGTGACAGAAAAAATGCCCGGGATGGTTAGGAAATTACAGTTCTGACTGTATATGTCATGAATGGGGAAATATTGGAATTGAGTAAAATGTAGATGGTCGATCGGGCATATTTTGATTCTTTGTATTCAAGTTAGAGATTAGTAGATTTTATAGGCGAGATGATAATAGCGAAATGGAAAGAAGCTCAATAGAGTCATAACGGTTTCTTGAGAGCTGAAAGAATCGAAAAGGAAGGATGTTGATTGCCTATTTGAGTGAGATAAAAGTGTCTGAGAGAGTGAAATGAATTGGAAATGGTTATGAACTAGACCGCATAAGTTTGAGACTGAAATTGTTAGGTGATTATTGTGCTTGAGGTTGGAAATTAGTATGATAAAATCGTAAAGGAAAAAACAGATGATAATTTCTCTTGAGGGTGTATCGGAAATCTTGAATTAGGTGTATATGGACACAAAATGGTAAATGGATAGGTATATAGATAGAGATCAAATGGAGTAGTATCAACGATTTTGTCGGGTATTGGGGATTTGTGAACACCGATCATAGATCATTTGAGGAAAATTAAAAAAAAAAAAAACAGAATGAAAAATAGGAATAATGATCATAAGCTGATAAGCCAAATTGATATGACCTTATAAGGTCAAGTTGCACGTAATGGATAGGGGAATGAGACATACAGTTTAATGATATGGTGAGAATGAAATAAAGATCTTGAAAAGAATGAAACCACAATAGTGGTGTATGAAAAGAGTTATTGTCTTTAAGTCAATTTACTGTTGGGGATATCTATTGGACAGTAATGTTGATTGTGACTAATGAAATGTATGTGACAGATATATGGAAATCATAGAGGAAATGAGAGGTAAATGTTTAGAGTGATTATAAGTGTGAAGTTCTTAAGAGGTTAAAGTAAGACAAAGGTGGACTGAGTGTACCTGTATGAGACTGAATAAGTGGTAAAGAAAGTGTTTAAGTGGTGACACGAGGAACCTTGCGAAAGGAATGTTACGATCTGTTAAATGATGACATAAGAGTGTCTTGGTTGAGATTATGCATTATAGTGAAGAAGGATTGAAACACAATTAGGAATAATCATTGGTTGATGAGACTTTTGTGGACAAAATTAAAAGTGAAATTGGGTCATAGCTCATATTGTGAGGTTATCTGCACAGTATGTACAGAAATGTAAAGTATCCAACATAAGTGAAATTCTAATTGGAGGTAATCTAATTGCAATGTGACGTGAATCGATCTCCAGTTATGATGTAAAACTGTTGAGGAATCTAGATTTGAAGCGAAAAATAAAAGAGTCCGTCTTGAGAGAGATACTAAAATAAAATGGAAAATTTTGGAGGTTTAAATATGGATGACAAGATAGCAACATATGTTGATATGAAAGATATGAAAACAGTTGAGAAGAGAAAATGAAAAGAAAGCGAATAGAGACAAGAGGGTCAACAAGGAAACTGATAATGAGGTGATGTAGTGACACCTTCATAAAGAAATTGCAGATACTGCGATTGTGGACTCAATGAAAAGGGTAAAAGATATACGGTAACGTCAATAAGACCCTAATAGGGAATTATGCGAGGTAAACAATGGTAGTAACTGTGATTAGAGACAGAATGTGTTGAGAAGTGTTGAACAGTGAAAAGTGAAAAGAACGATAAGATTAATTGAGGAATCTGATACTGATGATATACATACACTGGGAAAAGTGGGCAGTGAGTATTGAACTGCGACAATATGTTGAACAAGTATGAAATAAATTGAACTGACTGTGATAAATGGTATTAGTGCCATTCTCATTATTGAAAGCCTTGAAGACTGTAAATTCCCATAAGCATACACTGTGTTAATTTGAGGAAAGAGACGGTATAAATCGACAATGCTTTAATGAACGGATCCATTACGAGATATTAGGGTTTTCAATTAATGTCAAGCATATCGAGGGTAATTGTGAAGTGTTACGGAAAATGAAGTTGTAAAAATCGTGATAAGAAAGGTTAAGAGTGCAGAAAGTAAAGAGGGAAGTTTTTATGATGAGTTTGAATATACAAATGGAATTGGAAAACTATAGTGAACAAAAGTTGAAGAAGAAGTAAGTGTACCCGATAAAAAGGCATAAGAACAAGAAAGTGAACTGTCAAAGTTAGATATTCTAGTCAGCATATGTGAAAAGTGAAATTGAGTAATTGTAGGTATAGAATGAAATGATTCTTGGCTCAAGAGTTTATAGATTGAATGTCTAATAAGAAAAAGGTTTGATTATGTTCTTGTAATAGAGTTCTGATTGACTGTAAGAATATACGGCTACACTGCGCAGTGCCTACTAGGAGTCAAAGATTATGATGAATTTGAGACTATAATAAGTGAGACAAAGGAAAGTGACTTAGGAAGACTGCATGGTTAGCTAAAGTGAAATCGGATCGGACAAATGAGACGAGTAAAGCTGTATATCCGGATAAAGTGTGTGAACATTATAGAAAAGTGATTTGTCTTACGAGAATCGATTTTAAATATAAAGTGACTGGCATATAATAAATGACTGCATTAGGTACATTGTTACTGATAGTGAATTGGAATTAAGGGAGGTACCAAAGAAATGGAAACGTACTCAATGGAACAGAAATTGGACTATATGGCATTAGGGAAAAAGTATTGGAAAGATATAATGTGATCAATGAATAGATTCGAAAATACTGAACTGAGTTATATATATCGGAACCAAAGGAGGTGACTATTCTAGAAATGACAAGTGAGATAGCTAAGAAAATGTGATCGCCAATTGATAGTCTTGTCAAATCCGTTTACTGTACTAAGTGATAATGAGTTAGCCATAGTAACTGAACCACGGACTGAGAGTGGTTACTGTGATCACTCCAAAAGTGAATCATTAAGTGGAAAAGTATATGGGATATGAAGAATCATATGATTCTTGTCATAGGAATGGTTGATTGAGAATTTCGAGGACGAAATTCTTATAAGGAGGAGAATTGTAACATCCACCCCCTTTGGAAGGGTAAAATAGGAAATGGGTCATTGGATGAGACTAATAGGGATGTGTGAGTAGTGTCCAGGTATACTGGTACTGTGATTAGTGAATTTGTGCACACGAACTGTTTGGTCATGCATTCATGACATTCCCGGTAATTGAGCCTAACGGCATTTTATTGTGATAAATGTGTTAGGGGATTTGAAAAATTATTTGGAGTGCACTGTTACGTGCTTTACAATTTTAGGGAGTCAAAAAAAATGATTCGGGGAAATTCCCGGAAATTCCCGGACCAGAAAAAAATTGCCAATTGGCGAACCGGTTAAATTTTTACTGATTTTTGGATCTATCCAATTATTTACCTTGGAGGGACCCATAATTGGACCCTTAAACCTAGTGAACCGAAAATGAGATTTGCATTATATTGGTCTTGGTTTTAAAATTTTTGATTGGTTATGACTTTTCCACATTTGACTATGTGACCTAAGCATTTAATGCTTAAGGATGACTTGGCCATATCCTAGAATTTTCGGATGCTCTCTTAAAAGGGATAAAAGATGATTTATTGGTTTGTTTCTCATCACCATCGAAATCAACTTTGCCTCTTCTCCTCTCCATCAATTTTCCTCCTTTCAAATCACTTCTTCTTCCAAACTCAAGCTTTCCTTCATGCAACCAAGTTGTTGTCTTGCCATGATGACCTCCCCACTTGCATGTGTTTGAAGAGAGTGAAGAAGGTGTTGAGGTGAGATAGTAAAGGGATTGAAGATTGGAAGTTTTAAATAGGTAAAGTTTTAAGTTAAGTGTTTAATTATGCTTGATTTTGTAGTTAATACATCATGGTAGTTAGAAGCATTTAAAGGGGATTATGGTATTATTATTAAGTGTATTGATGCTTTATTTTGATGAGAAGTATAGTATAAATTAATGGGTATAAATGTAAGGTATGTAAGGATAAAGAATGGTAATGGTTAAGTTTGGCTTTAGCTTGATTTTGAATTCATATTGATGATTAATTGTGCATGGAAAGGGAAGAGGTTAGTACTGCCAATTTTTGGTAGGAATGCCTAGTGAATGTAGACATGATATAGGGACTGATTTTGTGTCCAATTAAGATGCTTATGGATGTAGGAAGGGTGTTGGAATGAAAGGAAGTGAATAGAGAAGTAAAGCTGGAAAATTGATATTTGACCTATTGCACTGATTTGACCATAACTCATAGTGTAGAAATGTAAATGAGGTAAGGTCAGTTGCCACTGAAACTTTGGGATGTTGGCTTCAATTTAGTGTGAAATGGGTGTTGTTGAATTCCAATGATAGAAGGGTGAAATTTTGCATGGAAAGTTACTGTTCCATTGCCTATGAACAGTAACCGCAACCATGACATCTGAGTTTTGTTGATTTTTATGAATTAATTGAGATGGAATTAGGGAAAATGATCTTCATGGACGTTGTAGAATATTTGATTATCTTTCCATTCCTACTGATATTGTTATTTTTGGAATTATATATTGGGAGATATGAATTGATTACTAATGACTGGTTTTGAGCATTTTGGATGAAACCTAGCTTAAGTGTGATTTTGTGAGTTTACTGATTGGAGGCAATTTTAACATTTTAAGTGGACTGAATTGGTGTGAGTGAACTTCTGAAAAGTTGTAGAGGAAAAGATTACCTTGAAAATGATATATGGTTTGTAATTTTAGAAGTCAGAATTGGGAGATATGATTTTTCAAAACTGATCCTACATTAGGTGATGAATGGCTGATGACAACAGAGACTTCCATAACAGTTTTCAAATTGTTAGAGATCGAATTGGATGTTGAGTGCTTCATGAAAATTGAATTTTGAGATGTTATCTTTTCAGGGATATAAAGTTCTGAATTTACTGACTTGTGTACAGAGAGTTATGCTTGTTGAAATATTACTGCTCATATTGGATGATTTCAGGGACAGCATCATTGATTGAATTATTTGACCAAGTTAACAATGGAATTGGATTTTAGTTGTTCATGAAAGTTAGATACAACATTGTGACCTTGATGAACATAGTTATTGTGCAATTTTGACTGAACAGAATGAGAGTTATTAAATTTGAAATGTACTGTTCTGTTTTAATGGGATTGGAGTAGGCAGAAGGTTTGATGGGATATTTGACACCCTTAGGGTTAGAATTGATTTTATGGTCTTCTTGAGAATTGTAGAGCTTTTCATAAGCTTTCCAATGAGGTATAGTGGGTATTTTCTGAATTGTGTGCTAAAAGTTAGAGTGGATGGAAATTAAGTTATAAATCTGGAAAAAATAGGCAAGCAGAAGGAGCCGTCTCATGAGGGTTTAAGCCTCATGGCGAGATAATCGAGCCGATCGCGAGGCGACGACTACGCCCGCGATTTAAACGAGGTGATTCAGCCTCATGAGGCGACGTTAAGCCTCGAGGGCGAGATTTAAAGAGGCTGGTCGCGAGGGCGACGCCTCGCCCTCGCGACGCAGTGAGGTGAAATCGCCTCGCGAGGGCGGCGTCTCGCCCCCGCGAGGCAGACGCATGAAAATGTTTATTTTTTTTGTTTTTTTAAAATTTTATTTGGTATTAAATGGTACAATTGTTCTTTTGTCAATTTCTTTCCCGTCCGACGTCCGATTGACCTGATTCTAGAGGCATCGGATTCGTTGAATATTTAATTTCATATTATGAAAAAATGGGAATTTTTAGACGGGAATTTGACGTAGCCCCTATTGACGGAACTTGTAAACACTGTTTTATTTAATTGGGGACCTATAGAGGTCCGAATTGCGCACCGTCAGCGCCTATGGATTTCTAATTTTTCATAGAATTTTATTATGGGAAAATATTGAGTTAGGACCGGAATTCATGAACATGCATATCTCGGCATCATGAGCACAAATTTCATATTTAGTGACTCGTATTTTTTCGATTCATATAGAGGTCCAATTGGGCGTCGATTGACCGACGTCACAAAGGTTTTCCGCATTAGTTGGAAGCAATAGGTGAGTAACTTAGATGGTTTCTCAATTTTTTTATGTGTTTAATATTTCGCGATTATGCCATGTGGAGATAATGGATGGGTATATGTGTGTTTGACTTTGATTGATTTCGGACCATAGGTGTCTGAAATATTGGGAATGAGATAACGAAGTGCTACTTGTGTGTGATTGTTTGTGAATGTTTACATTGGAGATCTCGGACCAAAGGTCCGAGGAAATAGGGATTGATATCGAAGTGTTAATTATCTGTCTCGATACATGGATGTATTTGTAAATGCGATATGGTATGACGCAATAAATTGGAAAAAAATATATGATTGAAATACCGGACCGAAGGTCCGAGGAAATGGGAAATGGCATTGAATGTAAGTGATAGAAATAACTGTAAATGGAAATTGGAACATATGCATTCATGCATAAGGACATGATCAGATAAAGGCAATTGTGACTGGAGCAGCCACCGTATCGGGGCATATCACGCCTAACGTATGTGAGAGCTTTCACTCAACGCATACGGACCTCGGGTCCAACGTATTCTGAGCCTCAGGCTCAATGTATCAGGGCTTCAAGCCCAATGTTTCAAAGCCACTGGCTCAACGCAATGTGCCCGTTATTGGGGCGATTTGGTAGCGCATCCACAATAACATAATGAAAATGGAAAGGGTCTCATGTGCATTGCATATATGGTATGATTAACTGTGGATTGTATGATAGGCGATTCGCCTTACATTTGTGAAATGTGATTATGCGTATTATTTGGTACTACTTTTGTAAATCGTGATCATATGTGATAATTGGTAAAGTGTTTGAACATGCATGAATTGAGTGAACCATCGATGATGGTTTCTCACCGAGTTATAAAACTCACCCAAAATTTGCATCTATTTTTCAGGTCTGAAGAATACACGGTTGACACGGAGTATATCTATGTAGGCGAGTAAAGGTTAGAGGTTGGGATCGGTTCGGTATCGCATTAGTGTTTTAGTAAATTGTATTCGCAATCAACTGTATAACAAGGCATTGTATTTTCTTGAGCCATTGTGGTAGTAATATTTTCTTGCATTGGTGATTGTAATTTATTCTTTGGATGGTGTAATAACTGAAACGGGTTTATATTGAATACGGATTTTAATTACTTCCTGTGTTTGCCGTGTGAACGTGGAGTTAATGGCTATAAAGAAAAGAAAAGAAAAAAATGTATACTGAATTTTAAATCGACTGATGTAGTACGCCACCCTCGTGGGACACGGACTCGGATATCACCAACGATATCGGGTTCGGGTCTTACGAGAGTGGGGTGTTACACAAGATGCTGGACCCCGTTTTCGGAGTCCAACAATCGATTCTGAGATTACCGAAAAATGTTGGGCCCGAGTCTTGACCCCCAAGGCTGAACCTAGGGTAACCCGTCGGGATAGTCGTAAGAGAAGGATTTCAATTAAAACAAATTCTAGCGTGGCAACAAAGAGGAGTTCACCGCGGCGTAAGCCATTCCTCCTCATAGCGAAGTCGCAAAAAAAGGGTGCTCGTCGCGACGACATATCAGTTCGTCGTGGCGAATCAAAGGAAGGACGCCGCGGCGAAAAGCCCAAAATCAGAAATCCGATATCCAACATTCAACCCTTCAAAACAAACACATACATTCACATCCAACATCAAGCTAAGCATAGTCATGCATAAAAGAGACTTCAATTCTTCATACCATTACAAAACCCATGAGTTCGAACAAACTTTACTTACACAACATCATACATACTTAGGCTAAAACAAAATACATAATGATACTCGACGTTGATATGCTTAACAAGCTATCCAAAATAGTCACTAACTTAGTGCAAAGATCTCTAACTATTGCGGAGGTTTTCGATGCTTTGCAAGGGTCAATTGTCGTCTTGAGTCGCACCTGAGGAGGGAAAAATAATGGGTTAAGCTACACAGCTCAGTGGCTAATATATTTATAACCATCAGTAACTAACACAATTTCAAGCATATGTATGTATATATACCCAACAATTCTAGCACTCACACTATATTCAAGCAATTTACACATCCATCACATTTATTTCAACTCACAAAACATTTCACAATGTATAACACTTGATATGTTTCATAATGAACAGTTCAATTATGCAATGCACATCATACGGCTTGAGGGTTCCATGAAACAGAATGAGGAAACCGAAGTTTACCCATGAACAGAATGAGTCCATTTCGGAGCTCATATGTCACAAGCGGGTAGCCGGGAGAAGGCTTTTGTCATCGTGCACGTGACGAATAGAATGGTTCCACTCTCGCCCAAACAAAAGCACATTATCATGCTCAGAATCATTTTATCAGATGATATGCTTTCGTGCTTTTCATTTATACAGAATGCCATGACTAAAATTGAGGCATAACATAATCAAAATCATAATTTACTTATATCAAATCTCAAGCTTCTTTCAAGGTATACGAAATCAGTATCATTATAATCTTATAACAAATCATTCTCAACCAATTAACCACATATTCAATCAAAATGTCATGCATCTCACAATGCATAACATAAAACATATATTCATACATAGGCATGAATTTGCCCAATCACATAATAACTATAAATACATCCCCCACCAAATATCGCTTAATAATCTAAGTTCAATGTTGTCCTTCCTCTTGCGATTGGATTAGGTCTGCTTGGTTTTCTAAAACAAACCAAGTTCTCATTCAAAGAACATTCAAAGGAAATTCATAAAGCTTTGAAAATCAAAAGTGCTAACACTATAATCTATACTCAACTTCCATCCAAATTTGGAGATCTTTAAAGGCTGATTCAAACCTTCCTTTCTTTATTAAACTTGTATACCTATGTCTCTAGTTTACAACGAATCAGAAATCACCTCATTTGGACATCTACAACAAACGTTATGTCTAAAATACCAAAATATGTCTGCGTAGAAAAACAGGATTTCGCTGCGGCAAAATCAGAAGGTCGCCTCGGCGAAAATGTTGGAGCTCGCCGCAACATCTGAAAACCTATTTTTCCCACATTCTTCAACCATATACCTCCCATATTTCAATGATTCATCTTAACCCTAATCATCATTCCTACTTCATTTTTAAACTCATTCCAACCCAAAATCAGTCACAAACACAAAATAATCATTAACCCTAGAAGATTACAACATTTTCGTACACCATTCAACAATAACGTCCTACACACATTCAACCTCATTTTCACTTCTAACTATCATTAAACATGGTTAATCCAACCAATAAAGAAAGAAAGAATGCTTGCACTTACTTGTTTGGCTTCAAACTCTTCAAGTTCTACAAGATCTTCAAAAACCCTAAGTTTTCCCCCTTCTTTTCTCTATTCCCACGATGCTTCTTCTCTTCCTAACAAGCCAACCATTTCTTCTTCTAATTTAAACTCTTAATGATTGCAAAATGACCCTTATGCCCTTCCACTTATGCCTTATAACTTAAAGGTTTAAATGATCTACCAAAATTACCCCTCATGCATTCTTACTACATTTATACTTTAATTCCATCAATTCAAACAATAGTTCCTCCTAACATTGACATGCTAATTACTCCAAAATAATAAATCTAACAAGACCTCAAAATAAATCAAATCATGTTTAATAAAATAAAGTAATAAAAAATTTCAAGGTCCAACACTTATGTTCTAAGTATATCGAGGTAATTGAGGCTTTTAATAACTTGTTTGTGCCCAGTGACTTGTTATTTTGTGAAATTTATTGATCATAAATTTATCATATATATACAACCTCTAAGAAAAGTAATAATGTTCATTTAGTTGAAGTAGCAAATATATGATTTTGTTACAAAATACACCAAATCATTTGTCATAGGTTGAAATGCAATGATACACAATATCAATTGCTTAGTTTGTGAACTTGGTGGTTACTATATTGAACAATATATGTTCATAAGATTTTATACATTTAATTGCTAAAGTTTAGTTCTAATTTATCGTGATTTATGACAAATACTATTTCCAAGTGCGAGGAGGAGATAGTTGGAGGAACCATTGGAAAACAAGAAGTAGGTATGCTAACTTATAAGTATCAAGTTGTTGGATTGTTAATTGGTTTGTTTGCATTCATACTATAGCTGCTGGATTTGCTATATGAAACGCCATATTTTGCTCTATGCAATTCCACTAAAGTATTAGATAAATAATATAATAAATAAATTGCCAAGAGTTGATGTATGAATTACAGAACCATTGTGTATTAGGTGATTGTATGTTTCTATTTATTGAGACCTTTAATGAAAAGTGTCAAACTACCTCATTAAGCATACGAGTAAGAGTCTTTGTTGATTTTCCATTAACATAACATAATGTTCTCATTCTTATATTTATTTAATAGGTATTTTGACACTTTTCAATAGATAAGATTTGGATGAACAATGTTAGGGTTTCTCGTGAATACATTGATGGCGTTGGGCCCTGAATTTTTCTATTTGATGTTATTAAGCATGAATTGTGTTGATTGTGTGATTATGGCTTAGTTTGATTAAATTGAAAGTATTAGTGGATAATTTAGATTAAGTGAGTATAATGTGGTATAAATGGGAATGAAAGAGTAAAAATGTTTGAGGGTAAAATGGGAAGATCACTTAAGTTGGAAAGGTTAAGGCTTTACTAGGAGGGGTATTTTGGTCCTTGTCCATCTCATTTAGACTTAAGTGAGAAATTAGAAGGAAAAGAAGGAGAAAGTGAGAAAAGAGAGGGAGAGTGTCGTGGAGCTTGGGAAGAAGAAGAGAAAGTAGGGCTTTTCATTCCTAGGGGTTTTTGACGGATTTGAGGCAAATACCTGGTAAGTCTAAGTACATTTCACCTTGTTTTGGTTAGATTAAACCCTAGTATAGCTTGGTATGATGTTAGAATCGGTTGATGAAGATTTTAGGGCAAAATGGTTACAATCTTTTGGGTTGATGATTTTGTTGTAGTTTTTAAGGTTTTGGGAGGGGTTCCTGGACCTGCACGTCGCGACGTGCTCATGAGCACGCAGCGACGTGCAAAGGTGCGCACGCCACGGTGCACATAAATGTGCACGCCTCAGCGTGCGAGAGGGGTGTACACCACAGTGCATACAAGGGTGCACACCACGGCACGCACAGGCCGTTCACCGCAGCGAGCTCCAGTTTCCAGCATAGATATATTTTAGTATTTTGGAAATAACTTTTGCTGTAGATATCCAAATGAGGTGATTTCTAATTTCTTGTGAAATCGAGCCATAGGGATACAAGTTTTGTGAAGAAAGGAAGTTTGGAATTAGCCTCTAAAGATCTAAAAATTTAGATGGAAGTCGAGTATAGATTTTTAGTGTTAGTACTTTTGATTTTCGAAGCTTATTGAATTTCCTTTGAATGTTTTTTGAATGAGAACTTGGTTTGTTATAGGAAAACAAGCAGACCTTCCCCAAGAGCAAGAAGAGGAAGGACGACCTTGAGATTGGATTATCAAGCGATATTAGGTGGGTAATATATTTATGGTTTTTGTGTGTATGGACAAATTGCCTTGCTTGCTTGCATGTGTGTGTGTGACTTTGAAATGGTTAAAAATGCATGATGATTGTGATCATGTATTGCCTTGCAATATCATGGCATTTGGTATGAATGACAAAATAAGAAAGCATGATGAACATGAAAAGTATGAAAGCATTGATAAAACGATTTGAGCATGAAACAAATGATTATGTGCTTTGTTTAGGCGGGAGAGGAACGTTTCGTTAGTCACGTGCACGTCGACGTATAGCCTTCTCCCGGCTGTGCGTTTGAGGCCACAAGATCCTGAGAAATCGGACTCGTTTTGTTCACGGTATAAACTTCGGTTTATCCGTTTTGTTCCATGAAACTCTCGAGCCATTTATTGTGCATTGCACGATTGATTTGTTAAGTATGATGCATAATAAATTTTTATGTTGGGAAACAGAAATTGCTTGACATATTCTTGTGATGACAATAAGACTGTGAATAAATTGTTAAGTGTTGACTTGCTATATACTTGTGTATATATATGCTTGATTGTGTGGCTCGTTGCTAATGGCTATAAATGTATATGCCACTGAGCTTCGCAGCTCACCCTACTATCTCCCACTCCTCAGGTGTAGATCGAGCAGATCGTTGATCCTTGCAAGGCATCGGAAACTCCAAGATAGTTAGAAGCTTTTGCATTAAGTTAGTACTTTTGGTTAGCTTGCAAGCATATCATCATGGAGCATCCTTATGTATTTTGGGATATTGAATCTTGATATGTATTGTGCCATGTTAAGAATACTTGTTAAATTTCACTAAATTGTAATGACATGAAGTTCCTTTGTTTATGGGGATGTTTAAACTCATAGTTAGATTGAATAGGTATGCGATATAATGTATGAGAATGTATGTGTGAATTGAAATTTGCATAGATGTTGGGAATGGGTCCAAAAATTGGGGAGTTCGCCGCAGAGAGCTAATCCTTCGTCGCGGCGCAGCCCTTAGGTGATCGCCGCGACGTGAGGCTGGTCGTTCGTCGCGGCGTGTACCCGCGACGTGAGGCCATGTTTGGCCACGGTGAACCCTTACCGCAAGGCGCTCGCCGCGGCGAACATCCTGTCGCCGCAGTGAGGCCTCCTCCTCCACACTGCTGTTTTCCCTATATTTTTGCATGCTTTCGTTTCTTCCTTCGCGCGCTCCCTACCCGACGCACCCGAGGGGTCACCTCGGGACAGAGAACCGGGACTCGGGCCTAACAGATGGAGCGAGAATGTTTATAAATTTTGTGGCTAAAAAAACGGCAAAGAGTGTGAAATTTCATGCCTTTTTGTGCACGTTGCATTAATTGTTATATTAGGTCTCAGATGAATGTTTTTGAACATTTAATGTAATTTGGCATAGACCAATCATACACCTGCTAGGTTTTGCATAGTGAATTGCTGGAATATAGATTTATCTTTAGGGAAAAAAGACTTGACACTACAAATGTAGATATAGATGGGACGAACAATGATATTAATGAAAGTGATGGTGATGAAGAGGATGATGGCATGAATTGTTTGATGTTGTGGCTACTTTCTTAAATGATTGTCTAATTAATTAGGATAGAAGGAGTCCTCCTACAGATGTTGAAGATTCTACTATGGTTGCCTTTCATGAATTGTTGAATAAAGCAATTGAAGAGTTTACTCTATATGTACAAACTTTTCAAAGTTGTTGTTTTTAATAAAGTTGCTTCACTTGAAATTATACAACAAGTGGAGAAAAAAGCCATTTGACATGTTACTTGCTCTACTGAGGGATGTATTTGTATTACCTAATTATAAATCTTTACCGAAGTCCTATTATGAAGCAAATCAATTTCTACAGAGCCTAGGTTTGGGTTATATGTTGATACATGCATGTAAGTATGATTGTTCCCTATTTTGGAAAGAGTATGAGGACTTTGAAAGTTTTCCCCAGTATGGAACATCAAGATGGAGAATTAATGATGGAAGGGGTGAGAAGATACCTCATAAAGTATTGTGGTACTATCCATTAATGTCCAGATTACAACGATTATTCATGTCAAGTAAAACCGCTAAAAATAAGTTAAAGTTATTTGTAGTGTGCAATTTATAGGTCCTCTTTGTCTGCTTTCCTACATCATATAATTGGACTATCCCTTTAATTCCATTTGTAGATAAAAGTTAAATGACACCAATATTTATTTCACTTTTTTTACTTCATATGGCTGCCACTTGATGTTTCTGCGTATTTGTTCCTATAGACCATTATCTGTAACTATTGATAAATTTAAAAGTGCAAATTACTATTACATTTCAGATTGTTTTGCCTAAGGGTTCAAAAGAACCTTCAGCTATGGTGTCATTTCCAGTAAAGCAATATCTGGAACAAATTGGCTTATCTCTACATACTTCCTAACTACAACTAACTAAAAATTTTGGTTAGCAAATTTCTAACAAAAAATAAAACATAGATACTAAATATAGTAACCAAGAAACTTAGACCTGCATACATCTCTTTTGAATTGCATATAGACCATAGTAATGCATACAGTTATGAAGAGTAAGAAACATATTGATGCAGTATAGTAAAGCATAAGATCTGAGAATATAGTGATGCAGTATAGAAAATAAGGTTATGAAGAGTAAGAATCATATTGATGTCTGATGTTGGCAGATTTCTATACTTATTTTATTTCCATTATGAATTGACTTGTTAATGATGATCTCTTTGCTGGTTAAATTGGGATCTGATTTCATTATAGTTTTATTGGGTGTAGAATCCATATTTTATACAATTTATGTACCATCTATAGCTTGGGATTTTATTCCAATTAGGAACATAAGAGTTTGGTTCATGTGCCTTGAGATTATGCTCCTTATGTAAAGAGGTCTTTGAATCACTCATGCGTCTCTTCTTCGAATTTAAATTTTTTGTTAATATCTGGAAATGCATTAAGGATTTATTCCATTTTAATAAGTCTAGTCTCCACTATGCTGAGTTTATAAAATTGTTATATTTAGATATAAACATCTTTTAAAGAAACATGACAATGTTTTTGATGCTATTTAGTTTGTGCCTTTATAAAAATTTAAAAGAAAAGGACTAACTAATGCTTTTAAGGAGTGGATAGCTCTAAGAAATATATGTTGACTAAACTCATTCAATAGATTAAGGTGTAACTGTTCTAAACAATGAAGGCAGTGGACCAATGGTTGTAAACATGTAGCTGCTTCTTCATAGAGAATTAATCTATACCTGGAGTAAAAGATGCTTTGAAGTGTTGAGTCCCTTTTCCAAGCTTTAGGCTAAGATCAGGAGGGGCAATGCTTAAAAGTTTGTTTACTTATTTCTCAAAAGGAATTGTATTAGTGTAAAGTTAGCTGAAGAATATTTTCCTATATAGATGTTGGTTAGTTCTTATTTACCTACAAAAGCTCATTAGATGAGTTTTGTATCAAAGACCAATACATTTTTTGTATTTGTTATTTCTAAATACTATTTTCATTTTTTTTTAAAATACTGTCACTTGGATTTTATTCCAATTAGGAAGATAAGAGTTTGGTTCATATGCTTCAGTTGTTATAACTTTTCATATTCAAACATGAATGACCTCAGCAAGAATTGGTCTTATGGATGAGTAAGGCAAGTGTAGATAGTTCATTGAATGAAGTTGGCATGGGCTATTTTTCTATTATTCATGAGTTGAATTCTGTCTGTTATAACTTCTCTTATGGATATACAATCCTTAAAACCACATTTCAAGTTTCTTCATCTATATCATGTCATATTTAGGTTTTATAATCTTTCAGTAGTGAACATGCAAGTGACTAATACAATTGTCAGTTTTTGTTGTTTTCTTTAAATATGGTTGATGAATATTACTTTGAAATCTAATTTCGGATTGAATGCAGGTGATTCACATGGGACCTGGTCTACCCAAGAAGAAGAATAAAACTACACAAAGCAGCCGAGTATCAATATAATTGTAGTCGGGTATCGTCAAATTTTTGGAAGTATAGCTAATGAGTCATCTTCTCGTACACAGCCAAAAGATCACACACCTGCACCTTGTAAACCAACTCCAACACAAAGAGATGTCACATCTACACCTATTACTCATCCTAGAGAAAATGTATGAAGAACTTTTGAATATGCGACGCAATATTAGTTCTCCATCAACTTCTCAAAAGATGCCTTCAACTTCTAATAATCAGACACCAGTAAATAACACTATTCTTTCTAGTGTTAATGCTACCTCTGCAAGCACTGTAGGTATGATCTTTCACATCACAATGGTAAATTTTATTAAGTTTAATTATTTTGTTTATCTAACCAATTAAGAGTATGTTTTATGCTAATTGTAAAAAATTCCTTTGCTATTTTAGGATCCACAACTGAACTGAAAAAGATAAGGAATGTCACAAAAGGAAATGGATTGACAAAGATTAATAAGGTGATAGGTAAGAGATTGGAGATAGAGATCTCTACCGCTGAAAGACAACCAATCAACTTCGTACAATCTACCAAATTATTGAGTGAGATTGGTGTGGTATCCCAAACTTCCTTACCTGTAAGAACAAAATTGAAAAAAATTACTAATGAGGAGTTGGACATTGCATTTGATAAGTTAGATGTAAGTATTATAAAATTATCTAATTTGTATGTGTTTTCCATATGTCTAAATCTTTGACTAATAATTTATAATTTTTTACAACAAAAGTTGGAAGTCAAGGGAATGATGATAGACAATGAAATACATGCTGCTGTGAAGAAGTTTCTTGTTTTAAGGTCTAAAGATAAAATATTTCACTTTAAAAAGCATTTTATCAAGCATGGAAAGTGTGTTAAACCGCATAATGTCACAGTGGCAGGTAAATGGACTTATGCGAATATTGAGAGCAATCAACTACAAAGGTTAGTTAATTTGATCACAAAACTTAATTTCACAACTTTATTGACAACTGATTATATTTTAGTATTTATGATTGTGATTTATAGATGTTATAATAGATTTTGTTACGTGTTCAGTTAGGGAAAAAAGTCAAAAAGTTAAATTGGCTAGGAGTCAGGTCAGATGTCGACTAAACTCCGGCTTCAAGGCTTTTGTAGTGATACGATATCATCTTGTGAGTTATTATCTTTTTAATTATATTTTACTTTGATTGACATTTAAAATTTTATAATAAATATTACTAGTAATATATTTCTATAGAATAGAGTGGTAAAGATGAAGAAGAGCGTGACCGAATGAAGCTATGATATCACGCTTATTATGATGAACATAAAGATCAATGGACAATTACCGCGTGCAGAGAAAAATGGGTGAGTACATAGTTCATTACAAATATTTCTTAAATGAGATTGTGTATATAATTATTTCTTACTTTTTTAGAAATTAATGTGTAAGGAACTGGCAGATTCAATACAACTAGGTCATCCGATGACAATGGATGAAGTATGCGACAAAGTCTTGGGAACTAGATCAAATTACGTTGTTGGCAAATGAGTTAGGCCTCGACCACAAGGGAAGACTTCGGTCAGAAAGAGATTTCGAGGTGAACTAGAGGAGTCGAAGAAAATTAATCAGAGGTTACAGTCTCAAGTCGATGAATTGAATAAAAAAGTTGAACAAATGAATAATCGATTAACTATCGAAGTCGAACAACAACAAAAAAGCTGTTGAAACTTTTATGTTCTGTACGTAATATTCGTTTAGATTAGATATATGTACTCATATTGATATAATAAACACTTATGATGTATTGTTTATATTAATTACTGTATTATGACGTGTTTGAAATTGTAATTAAATAATAAATTGTCGTGATATGAAATTTTGTTGTACATCAATAATTATTAAAATTAATGATATACTAAAAATTGAAGAGTTATTAAATAAATAAAATTTATAAATAATATTGAATGGTTATTAAATAAATAATATTAAAAATTTTGTTAATTAAAAATTATTAAAATCCATAAATTATTAAATGAAAATTATTTTGAAAAATGAAAAATTAATTAAAATTGAAAATTATTAAATTAAAATAATTTTGAAAAAATGAGAAAACTATTTGCAACCTTTTTCTAAGGCATTCTGCAATGTTTTTAAAACGTCGCGAAATGTAGCAGATTCCGTAACGTTTTTAATACATCACGGATTGTACATATTCCGCGACATTTCTGTGAGATTCTGCAAAAAATTTTAAAAAAGTTATAGAATGTGAAAAAAGCCGCGAAGTTTCATGAAAACGTCACGGATTGTCCAAACTTTTAATGAAGTTTTTATAAATATCACAGAATGTCATTGTTTTCTGTGACATTTTACATAAAACGTCATAGAAACTTTTTGCCTACACCACATTTTGTGACATATTTTTTATGTTTTTGAACATTCTGTGAAGTTTTAAAAATGTTACAAAATGTTTTGTTTTGTTGTAATGAATGTAATTGTCTCGTTTAAAAGTATTATAATTAACAAACTAAATTAATAAATTAACTTTGCTTGTAAGATCAACCCTTATTTGTTCTATACTAAATTGATTAATAAATTTAAAATCAAAATTAAAATTTAATTTGTAGACAAATCAAATTTTGTTTAAGCTTCGATCAACCTACAATAGAAACTGCGGGAGCACTAGCTTTCTTGGGGAGCTTTGAGTTACCCAATGCAATGCCTACATACGGCTGTCATTGTATCTGTATTATGCTCAAATATAATACACCGCTTCCATCACTTGTCAAGTAAAAAGTAAAACAGATCGGAACAGAATTTTGGATATATATAGCAGTGTAAAAGAAAGTCGGTCCAAACTAACTTTAATGTTTGAGGTATCATTGTGATATTTCTCAAGGTTCGAATCAGAAAAAGTAAAAAATAAAAGAGAAAAAATTGAATCGAAAGAAAAGATATTCTAGTGTTGGCACAAAATAAAGCTAAATAAGATACCCTAAAGACCATGTATAAATATATGGCTACCTATCTTTGTATCACTGTAAGCGAGCAAGTCTATATTGAAACACACTCTTGCAAACGTACATATAGGATAGAGAGGGAAAGAGAGAGAGAGAGATAATGCCAAGGAATTCAGACAGTCTTGCTGTTGGTCGGATAATCGGAGATGTATTGGATCCCTTTACGAGATCTATCTCCCTCACAGTAACTTACAATAATAATGAAGTTACGAATGGTTGTGAACTCAAACCTTCTCAAGTTTTGATTCAGCCTAGGATTGATATCGGTGGTGATGATTTAAGGACCTTCTACACTTTGGTAAACATCCTTCTTATTTTTCACAAAAATTGGTCGTATTGGATCTGGTTTTTAAACGGATTCGATCCCTTCTGTTGTTTCAGGTTATGGTCGATCCTGACGCACCAAACCCCAGTGACCCCAACCTCAGAGAATACTTGCATTGGTAACCTTCAACATCTGCGTTGAGTGTGTGTTCCTCGTGCAAATGCTATATGATTGACATGGCTGCAATTTTAGTATAATCTCCACTAACTTTTCCTAGCATAAACTCCATTTCTCTCTTCACTTTTTTGGCGAAATTGTGAATGAAAACTAGTCTACAGTGGCTTAAAAACTTCATACTGGTAAGCTAGGTGCGTGTACGATGAGGTATTTTGTTGTTTCAATCAAACAAATGCCATCGTTGAGTTGTCTGCGACGGCAAAGAGAATTTATTGGTTTCCTAACAAGCTTATCTTATGTTGTGATTCTTCCTCTTTTCATTTTTTTTTTTTTTTGGAACTCGGAGAATAAAGAATGACTAATGCTCTTAGGTTGGACTAGGTTTTCCAAGTGCATAAAACGGGTGATGGTGGGCCATAGAATCGTACTTGTACTCTGATAACGATGGTGCATGTAAATTAAATAGAATACCCTCACCTCCTGATTTTTATAGTTCGTTCGTCGGTCTTAGACTCTTAGTCGGACGATTGCAAAATTGTCGCTCTGATTTACCGTGTCTTCACTACAATTTATAAAGCATTTTTTGATCAGTTAGATCCAGTAAACGATTTAATTTTTTGGCTTTTAGTGTATCATAGATTCATACACGAACTCAGCAGCTTATCACAGATGATCTAAGTTGGTCGATGTGAGGATACCCTTTACTTAATTTGTCAGCCTGAATTTGAATCTTCTTGTAATCAAGCAAGTTAATGAATGCAACAGCTCGATGTAAGGGTTGGAATCTTTAATTTTCTGCTAATTAAGTCATAGTATAAAAAGTAAGACTTCAAAAGATTAAGAGAAATTCTGAAGCTATAAAATTGATGTGAGAAGTAATTTTAGTTATTATTAGACCAAAAATTTCTTATACGTACACACGTGACTTGCCTACGTACCATAAGAACACTAGAGTAGAACAAAGTCTCTTTGCAATATGAAGGACCCTGTCGTGATAATAAGAAATAATGTCTTTTCCTGAACATGTAGGTTGGTGACCGATATTCCCGGAACTACTGGGGCAAGCTTCGGTAAGTACTGAGACTTGACTTGATTTGAAGTACAGTTTTGTTATCAAAATACGGTGACTTCAAGTCGAGACCTTATCTAAAAGAAAGTGAATTAGAGGGATTTAATGTTCTAGAATTTAGGACAAAACAAGATTTCCATTTTAAGCGAAATCATAATCTGCTAGAGTCCTTATCGTAGCTTGAGTTGTTCCGAGCTAACTAGTTTAGATATATATGTATATATATAGAGATTAGATATCAATCATAGTGTCAAAGTTTGGTATAATGCAAGAAATTACTCATATTAATTTCAGGGCAAGAGATCGTATGTTATGAGAGCCCGAGACCGAGCGTTGGGATTCACAGGTTTGTACTTGTATTGTTCCGACAACTGGGAAGGCAGACGGTGTACGCGCCAGGGTGGCGACAAAATTTCAATACAAGGGACTTCGCTGAGCTCTACAATCTTGGATCACCTGTCGCTGCTGTTTACTTCAATTGCCAAAGAGAGAGTGGGTCCGGTGGAAGAAGAAGATAAATTTGATGAAACCCAATTTAGACATCACTACTACTCTCTCCTAAACCCTGAATAATATTATATAAACATATACAAATGCAATCGGCTGTGAGCCTCAGTTTCAATATATTGCTACTAAAGCTTATCTATTATCCTGTGGCCATTATTTGTATCTAATCATTATTAAACATGATGAAATTATTTTTCTGATACAAATTAATATTTTGTTTTTAACGAAGTTAATCTATCCTCTATTAAATTATCAATACTTTCTTTACACGCTTATAACAAAATTTATTAATTGTGGACAGTTTTAATTTTAAACTGTTAATTCAATAAGGAAAAAGAGTGCCTATTGTTATTCATTAAATTACTATTGGGCTTTCGATGAAGAAACCCGTAGAACCTTTAGATAAGAGGAAACACTGACCCATATGATATACCAAAAATAATCAAGCAAAATGAAAGGAATAAAAAATTAGCCCTCACACTTCTTTCTTATTCTTACAAATAGAAGCAAAACATACATGATAATTGATCTGATCCACTTTAAATTGTGTCAAATTAAGAATTGCATATATATATATGTGTGTGTGTGTATATGTGTATGTATATAAATAGAGAGAGAGAGAGAGAGGTAAAATTCTATTGATGAGCATATATATGAAAAAGCAGTATATAATGAGGGAAAATGTGGCGGTGTACTTGTTGGCAACCGGCAAATGTGGTAAATTTAAAATTATACGGATTTTTATGGATTATGGTTTATGCACATTTTAATGCAATCCTCTAACGATAATCCACAACCCCGCTGTTGTTGGCAGCACGCTAGGCAAAGAACAACTAAACACCTAAGATGATGAAATTGTCGCTAAAGGTATTGAAAGCCCAGAATCATTCAACCATAGACTGCCTACTTTAGAATAATGATGCAGATTGAAGGTATGCTTTCTATCGATTTATTGATATATAGAAAGAGTATGGAAGAAGGAGACCTAAACATTGAATTTTCAGAGAATCTTAAGGCTAGAATGACAAAGCCATGGAAGACATATGTCAGTATGTTAAACTATGGAATACAATATGCCACTGTCAAAGTTAAAACCCTTTTGCAACCCATAGGCTCTTTCCAAGTGATTGATGTAGACGATAACTTTTTATGTGGTACGTGTTACAAAATTTTTAACTTCTATCAACCAATAACAAACTATTTAAATAATAGAAATTAATGTTGAAAAATCGGGTAGGGATCTAATTCCGTTTATAGCGGGATAATCATAAATTTTTTATTTTTTTATTTTCTAAAAATCAAAATCTCTTTTTCTATAAAATAATTAACAAGCAAATTATCACGAAAATAATAATCTTAATGCGTACTTTATTCTGAAGCTTAGTCTTTGTTTCGACGTACCTCTCGAACCATTTTTGAAACTAATTCGTCTCAATCATCATAGTTATACAATAGAGAGAATTAAGCAAGAAGTGCTAGCTTCATAAAGCTTAAGCATATTTATGATATAACATTTTAGTAATTTAATTGAAACTAAATTCTTATTTTAATTATAATTACAAATAATTTTAATTAAATATCAATTATGTCCAAATATAGTCTAATATTTCATATTAATCTTTATTTATTAAATATCTCATATTTAATTATAAAGTTTCTCAAATTTTACAATCAAGTCTAACTTGATAAAATATCTTTGCTCTCTACAACTCATTACGTATGTAAGACCCATTAGGTTCTCAAATATGTTGGCAATGATTACACTTAATGATTACAAATTATAATTATAATTCATAATTAGAATTAGATAAATTAAAAAAATTAAATTTATATTTAATTCTTCAATTAAACAATCAATAACTATATATCAACATTGACATCTAACAACACATCATGACCACCCAAATATTTATAAATGTAAAGTGGTTTTCACTAACCTTTATGTGCATCATTTTTTGCATAATTCAATCCTTTTATCAAAAAATATTCCGATTAAACATAAAGCATGGAATTAATGTCTATTTTATTTTGAGTCCAATCATATTAGTTCTCCATCATTAGCTATTGATTCAATTAATGACATTTGTAAACTATTTACAAAAATGTCATTCCACCTTATCTAAAGATTTTCCGAATTAATACTAATCGAGAATAGTTGAACATTCTCCCTAATTACTTTAAAGTGATGAATCCATAAATTCCTTTAAAATGATGAATCCCTAATTACTTTAAGATGATGAATCTTATCTTAATCACACAACTACCTCCATATAGTTCAAGTTATATCCAATGAATACTGATTGACCGACCTATGATTAAATAGGTCATCATTAATATCAAAACATAGCAATTTCTATGCAAGATAACTTTGGTGACCTCAAGTCAAATGATCACTTATACAATCATCACATTGAGAATTCCATAGACATATAAGTAATGTTCCAAATAGATTTCTCACATCAGGGCTATTTAGTAAACATGTTCTCTAAAAAACATTAATACGTTTGTTTAAATATCTCTATACATTAGCCTATGAGATCGACTACTTTCTTCATAACGAAAAACATAAAGTGCGTTAGTCTTTTTGCATTATATTAATGTCCAACATTAATAGAACAATGACTAGGAACAATTTAGGGACAATACATAAATGCAATATGAATTTCATAACTATAATTTCAATCGCAATGTATTACCTCAGCAGTCTCCAGATAAAGACTTAACTGCTTTGCTTGAGATAAAATAGAATGTATTGTGACCTCACCAAATGCAATGCAAGATTTGACAAGTACTAAATGCTTTTTGTCATCTTTCAAGCCTTTGATTGCCAAACAATTGCTTGAATGAACAAGGGTATCCTGGATGTACATTAAAGTTTTTGAATGTGAGATTCTAAAGAATGATTTATTTTTAACCTAGGAATGTCCCGTAACAATCATTTATCCACATTCAACAATAAAAACAGGGTGGTATTGTAAGAACAAGAAGTAATTCTACCGATATATAGTTACATTTACAATTTACTCATATACTGTCCACCTTAAACACAAATGTTGCAGACAATATCAGAGAATGTCAACTGAGGGCTTGATACAATCTACACAATCTACTCTCCTCTTATGCAGTTAATTAATAACAGCAAACTATCAAAAAATCTCTTATATCAAACAAATTCCGACTAGAATAACACATCAACAATGCAAGAGGAGCAATGAAATGTAAATATCAAATCAACTCTTTAACTGATTACGAATGGATTCTATACTACCAAACCCACAAAACAAATACTCGATCAATTCCATTCATGCACAAAGTTCAACAGTAGTCATTTTCACCTCGAACCCACTATCAAAACTTGGTTTCAAGCAATGCAATCTCCTTGAAAGCCATGCCGCTGGGTCAAATTTAAGAAAAAAAACCCAAACTTTACAATTTCTAAGATAAAACAAAACAGCGTACTCCTTTCTCTATTGTTCTAAAACTAGTTAACAAAAACCCACAATCAGAATGCCATATACCAAAAGATCAAAACTTGAGAAAATAAATGGTGAAAAGGAAATTACTTGAGAATAGAAGAAATCGTGATCCGGTAAACTCCGGGAGAGAGGAGAAGAGGAACCCTAGGGAAGGAGAATTTACGATTTACTAAGTAATAGTCTAATAGAACTGAGGCCCAAAGAAAAGGAGTATAAAATCACAACGGATTGGCTCGTCCCTTTGTTCCTTGGAGAGACTAAAGGACGATGAAAGGAGTATGAAATCACAACGGATTGGCTCGTCCCTTTGTTCCTAGGAGAGCGGAGGATGATGAAATCATGGCGATTGGCTCGTCTAAAGAAAAGCGGTTCAAAATGATAAAATCCTCATTTTGTGTAACAAATACTTACATGTGCCGACCCTGTAGCAACTGACAAGACAAATAAACTTGGTGGAGTTTAAATCCCTTTGCCTTGTGTTGCTTCCGTGCCGCCTCTAGTCTCCTGCAGACAGTGTTCCTCTTAGTTCTGCTTGGCAAGATCAGATCTTGATTAGACAAATAAGATTGAATCACTCCCATTTAAAAACCTCCCTTTGTGTTGTTTCTGTGCGTCCTAAAACAAAATTTTTGAAAGCATGGTTGATGTAATCAGTAAACTAGTAAAGTATACAGTATAACTGTACAATATATTAATATGAACTATTTTGCAATTTTTAAAAATTTTAGGGACTATTTTATAAATTTAAAAATTACCCGAAACGGTATTTGGTTCTCGACTGCACTGCACTGCGTGCTTCGTAACCCAATCCGCACCAAACCCGATGCAGTATTCATAACATTGATTGTAAGTATTATTATTTTGATTATAAATATTATACATAATTAATTATCTTCTCCTCCTCCTCCTCCTCCTTCTTCTTCTTATTATTATTATTATTTTTATTATTAGCATCATCATCATCAATAAATATTATATAAAATATTAAATTAAAAATAATTTATTAGTAATAAAAATAAAATAATTTATTTTAAGTTTTATTTAATTTACAATTATTATTAGTAATAAAATATTTATTATTATTTTAAAACTTTGAAAAAAGGGGAAGGAGAGGTAGGAGGAGGAGGAAATTTTGAAAATTTTGCAAAAAAGTCCCCCAATTTTTTAAAATTTTCGGTACCAACCGGTATTTGACTGATATTTTGAATACCGGCCGGTATTTGATCGGTATTTTAAATACCGGACGATGCAATGAAATTGATGTAAACCGACCGATATTTTCATTGGTACCACCTACACCGTCGTGATCGGTACCGGTTTTGATCGAGCAAAGCGGTATGTACGATCGTCTGATGCGAAATTCTAAACAATGCCCAAGACAAATTTTATAATCTTATTTTATTTTCACAAATTATCCATTTTGTTAATTTATAAATTACGTGTTTTGTATAAATTATTTAATAAATTAATACATTTATGTAGTAACAAAATTAATTTAAAATAAAAAATGGATTGAAATGTCTTCATGAGACAATTGGACTCTGTTTTTGTTGTTCATGGCCTGTTTCAATTTTTAACTGAAATGGACCTTGTTCCCATAAGTCTGGACCTAAAATATGATTCTTTTCTTAATCTTTCATAAGACAGTTGATTCAGGCCCTTGTAAGCTTACCATTTTCACTTAAAACAAAATTTATAAATAATTAATAAATTAATAACTCAAAATTAAATAATTAATCAACTAATATTTACATTAAAACATGAGTTATCATCACTTAAACCAAAGGAAGACGTTTATTTTGAATTTAGTTCAAATTAATAGATTTAGTTTAAATTGATTGAATTTTGAATTAAATTTAAAATTTATTTTTAAAAAACTTAGATTTAAGTGTGGTCCAACCAATGTTAAGAATACCGTACTGGATTTAGTACGGGATTAAGTTCTAATTTGATCAGATCAGATCCTAGATAACCGGATTCCGTTTCGGAAAATTTTTTAAATTTATAAAATAGTTCATGAATTTTTTCAAAATTACAAAATATTCAATTGTCATATTGTACAGTTGTACTTTATATTTTTAACTATGTCTCAAAAATCATAATAATAAATAATAATCACAATTTTAATTTAATTTATAAAATTAATTTAATAATTATTAATAAATATAATTAAATTTATAATATATTTTAAAATATATAAATTTCAAATAAATTTTGATTTCATAATAAAAATATTATTTTATAAATAATAATTTTAAATTATTAATTTAAAAATAAAATTTTTATTAATAAATATATTTTATTAAAATAAATTTAAAGTTTTTTAATTTATAATTATTATTAGTAATAAAAATATTTATTTTATTTTAAAATTAAAAATCACAATAATTATAAAAGTTAAAGTAAATAAAATAACTAGTTAAAAATTTTGAAAAAGAGGGGAAGGAAAGGTAGGAGGAGGAAAGGAGAGTTTAAATTTTTTAAAATTAAAAAAAAAAGTTTCCCAATTTTTTAAAATTTTTGGTACTAGCTGACATTTTAAATACCGATCAATATTAAACTCGATACAATTAACCATCCGTTTTGTACTTCTCACTAAAGAAAGGTTTTAAGTTTTAACATTCTTGTAATACTCATTTTGTTACTATAAATACTTCTTTAGCAATCATATAATGTGGTTGCTGTAAAGAAGTCATGTAAATTTAGCAACCAAATTTATTGGCTGCTAATAGAAAATTTGAAATATTTATAGCGACCACTCAATAGTTGGTTGTTAAATTGGTTGTTAATAATAATTTTTTATAACGACCATTAAAGTTGTTGCTAAAATTGTTATTTTGGCCGTTATATTATTATCCATGAATTGTAAGTTTTAGTGACCATCTATAGCCACCAAGTATTGATTGGTCGGTAAAAAATATACGTAACTTGTATATTGTAACCAAGTAATTTTTGGTTGCAAAATGTATATAATTAGCAACCATTTTACTATTATTGCTGTAAAGTAAAGAAGTCATGTATATTTAGCAACTAAATTTATTGGTTGCTAATGAAAAATTTGAAATATTTGTAGTGACCACTCAATAGTTGGTTGTTAATTTGGTTGTTAATAATAATTTTCTATAGCGACCATTAAAGTTGTCGCTAAAATTGTGAAATTTGGTCGTTATATTATTATCCATGAATTGTAAGTTTTAGTGACCATCTATAGCCACCAAGTATTGATTGGTTGGTAAAAAATATACGTAACTTATATATTGCAACCAAATAATTTTTTGTTGCAAAATATATATAATTAGCAACCATTTTACTATGGTTGCTGAGAATTTGGTTACTGAAACCAAATTTTCTTGTAGTCCCTCATTTGGACATCTACATCAAAAGTTATGCCCAAAATACTAAAGCATGTCGCCGCAGGAAAAATAACCGCTCACCGCGGCAAGAAGAAGGAGCGCGCCGCGACGTGCGACAAAAAAAATGTCCCGAAACTCAAAATTTTCACTTTTCTCAACCATAATCCTCCCATCTTTCAATTATAAACACATCTAAACATTAAAACACCTCCTAAACTTCATTTCTAACCTCAAAATCATACACAAACACAAACACAACAGATCATCAACCCTAAAAGATTTAGCCATCTTATCCGGAAAAAAAAACCCTAACACACGGTTCTAGCTCATGCCAAGTTAATCTTGGGTCTAATCCATCTCAAGCAAGAACAAAATAGCTTGAACTTACCAGAGATTGCTCCAATCCTTTCGAAATCCTCTAGAATAGCAAAATCTCAAACTTCTCTTCTTCTCCCTTAAGCCACCAACGACACCCTCTTCTTTCTCCCTTCACTTTCCTTCTTTCTTTTTCTTTCTAACTCTTTTTCCTTCCACCTAAGCCCTAAATGAAGATACAAAGACTAAAATTCCCTTCCATGCAAAGCCTTAATCCCTTCATCTTAAGTGAACTTCCAATAATGCCCTCACACATTTATTACCCCTTTCATAAACACTTATTCCTTACTAAACTCAAATAATTCTAAATTTTCTACTAACACTTCCAATTAAATCAAACTATACAATAAATCATAAAATCAACATAATTCATACTTAATAACATCAAGAAAAACGATTTGAGGCCCAACATTTCTCCCCTTCTTAAAAGAAATTTCGTCCTTGAAATTTACCTGAATCATCGAAGAGACGCGGATACTTCTCCTTTATGGCGTCCAAAGGCTCCCATGTGGCCTCTTCCACTGACTGGTTCCTCCACAGGACTTTAACTAGTTGAACTGTCTTATTCCTTAGGACTTTTTCCTTTGTATCCAAGATCTCTACTGGAATTTCCTCATAACTCAGATCGTCTCTTAACTGAACCTCCGTAACCTGAATGATATGAGAAGGATCCGATCTATATCTCCTCAGCATGGAAACATGGAAGACATCATGAATCTGAGACAATTTTGGAGGCAACGCCAACCTGTAGGCTAGTGGTCCGATCCTCTTAAGAATCTCATAAGGGCACACATATCTTGGACTCAACTTTCCCTTCTTGCCAAACCTCATTACTCCTTTCCAAGGAGACGTCTTAAGAAACACTTTCTCACCGACCTCATACTCCATCTCCTTATGATGAGCATCAGTGTAACTCTTCATCCTATCCTGAGCTGCCTTAAGCCGCTGCTTAACCAGATTGACTTTATCCACTGTCATCTAAATCAATTCTGGTCCTATCAGTTTCCTCTCACCTTCTTCATCCCAACATATCGGAGTTCTACAGTTCCTTCCATACAAAGCTTCATATGGAGCCATCTGAATGCTCGAATGGTACGAATTGTTATAAGCAAATTCGATCAATGGCAAATGCTCATCCCAAGCTCCTTTGAAATCCATAACACATGCCCTGAACATTCCCTCAAGTGTCCGAATGGTCCTCTCAGATTGACCATCCGTCTGAGGGTGAAAAGTCGTGCTAAAATTCAGCTTAGTACCTAAAGCTTCCTGCAAGCTTCCCCAAAATCTCGAAATAAACCGAGGATCCCTATCAGAAACTATGGAATCTGGAATCCCATGCAATCTCACTATCTCATCGATGTACTTCTTTACTAGCGCATGCAACGAATCAGTCTACTTGATTGCCAGAAAATGGGCTGACTTCGTCAACCTATCCACAATAACCCATATGGCATCATGCTTCCTACTGGTCTTGGGCAAACCCATCAAAAAATCCATGGTCACTCTTTGCCACTTTCACTCAGGAATGGACAATGGTCTTAACTTGCCTGAAGGTGCTTGATGTTCAGCCTTGACTTGCTGACACACTAGACACTTACTTACATATTCCGCTACATCCCTCTTCATGCCCTTCCACCAGAAATGCTCTCTCAAATCCCTGTACATCCTGGTGCTACCTGGGTGCATGGCATAAGGCGCATTGTGTGCCTCATCTAAAATCTCATCCTTAACCTCGTGCACATCTAGGATACACAGCCTGTTCCCTACTGTCATAAGCCCGTCATCCCTCACTACCACTTCAGAAATCTTACCATTCTAAATTTCCTCCCGAAGCTTGCTCAAATCTGCATCCTGTGCCTGCAACTCCCTAACCTTCTCCTTGAGTATCGGCCTCACTCTGAAATTAGCTAGAAGGCAATCTGGTTCCTCCTGCTTCAAACTTATCTTAATCTTGGCCATCTCTTCCAATAAAGGAAGATAAACCGCCTGAACATGGGCAATAGAAGACTTCCTGCTCAAAGCATCCGCCACTATATTGACCTTGCCTGGATGATACTCAATAAACAAATCATAATCCTTGAGCAACTCAATCCACCTTCTTTGTCTAAAATTCAATTCCTTCTGGCTCAGTAAGTATTTGAGACTCTTGTGATCAGTAAAGATCCTTGTCTGAACCCCATATAGATAATGCCTCCAAATCTTCAAGGCAAAGATCACTGCTGTCAACTCCAAGTCATGACTCGGATAATTTAACTCATACGGCTTCAGTTGCCTTGAAGCATATGCTATCACCCTGTCTCCCTGCATCAACACACAACCGAGACTCTTCCTCGAAGCGTCACTATACACTGTATAGCCCTCATCACCAGAAGACAGAATCAAAACTGGAGCACTAGTCAACCTGTGCTTGAGCTCCTCAAAGCTCTTCTGGCATTCATCAGTCCAATTAAACTTCTGATTCTTCCTCAATAGCTTGGTCATCGGAGCAGCTATCATGGAGAATCCTTCTACAAACCTCCTGTAGTAACCTGCCAGACCCAGAAAACTTCTCACCTCTATCACTGTCTTGGGCGCATGCCAATTCACCACTGCTTCAACTTTCCTTGGATCAACATGTACACCATCCTGTGATATCACATGCCCAAGGAATGTCACCTCATGAAGTCAGAACTCACACTTGCTGAACTTGGCATAAAGCTCTCTCTCCCTCAGAATCTGTAATACAATCCTGAGATGCTCCTCATGTTCTTCTTCACTCTTGGAATACACCAGAATGTCATCTATAAACACTATGACAAACTGATCCAGATACTCTTTGAACCGATTCATAAGATCCATGAAAGCATCTGGAGCATTGGTCAAACCGAACGGCATAACCAAAAACTCATAATGCCCGTATCGATTCCTGAAGGCTGTCTTGGTTACATCAGACTCCTTGATTCTGAGCTAATGATAGCCTAACCTGAGATCAATCTTGGAGAAGACCCTTGCTCCCTGTAGCTGGTCAAAAAGATCATCTATCCGTGGCAAAGGATACTTATTCTTAATTGTTACCTTGTTGAGTCTCTGATAGTCTATACACATCCGCCATGATCCATCCTTCTTCTTGACAAACAGAACCGGTGCTCCCCAAGGAGACGAACTCGGTCTAACATACCCCTTCTCTAACAGTTCTTCCAACTGTTCCTTCAGCTCCCTCAACTCAGTTGGAGCCATCCTGTAAAGCGGTATTGAAATAGGCGCGGTTTCGAGAATCAAGTCAATGGCAAACTCGATTTCCCTTATCGGCGGCAACCCGGGCAGTTCATCTGTGAACACATCTGGAAACTCTCTCACAATCGAGAAATCCTCTAACTCCCCTTCATTCACGCCGACATCCACAATGTGTGCCAAGAAAGCTTCACACCCCTGGCCCATTATTCTTTCAGCTAACATAGCTGAAATCAGTCTTGGCGATGGTAATTTCCTGTCCCCTCTGAAAATCACCTTCTCACCGTTGCCCAGATCAAAATCCACCTCTTTCCGACTACAATCCAGCTTTGCCAGGTACTTCTCCATAGTATCCATCCCCAGAATAACATCTAACCCTTTTAGGTCTAGAGGTAGTAAATCCACTACCAATCTAGCACCATCAATAAAAAGCTCACAATGCTCATATACCTGACTAATCACCACATTCCTTCCTATAGGAGTACTAACAAGCAAAGGCTTATCCAAAGGCACAGAATCTACACCATGCAATGCTATACTTGCAGAAACAAATGAATGCGTGGAACCAGAATCAATTAAAACAAATACTGCTGAGTCAAGTAACTGAGCCATACCCGTGACAACCTCAGGTGCAGGTGCAGGTGCAGGTGCAGCTTCCTCCCTAGTCATAGCAAAGACTCTTGTCGGCGCCTGAACCCTTGGCCTTCCTGGAGGAATAGCCTTCCTCGCAGTCCCAGAGCTGCCTACCTCAGTAACTGGCCTGGTTCCCACTGTTTCTGCACGCCTTGGAGCTTGAAACTACGACCCTTCCTATTTCGGTGCCTGAGGACAGTCCCTGAATTTATGCCCTTTCTCTCCACATCTGAAACAGACTCCAAGCAACTTGAGACACTCTCCTTGGTGACGTTTCCCACATTGATCACATAAGGGGTTGGTGAACCAACTCCTTCCTGCTCTACCGGTGCCTCCCACATTAGAGGCTTGCCCTGATACTGCCCTCACCTGCTTGTCCCTGGTAGAGCCACTGTTACTCACTTCACTTTGAGTGTGAAAGCTCCTTGTGCTCCTCTCAAACATTGGAGTACTTGATCCTTTCTTAAAAGACTAGTCCCTATTCCTCCTTTTCACCGCCATTTCATTTCGATATTCTCGGTTTCTCACTGAGAGCAAAGATCCACCAATTCTTTGGTAGTCGCAGAAATTGTGGATCAAGACTTTCTCCCTGATCCCCAAGTGAAGACCTCCCTCAAACTTACAGCACTTGTCTTCTTCTGTCGCCACGATGTTAGCTGCATAACGAGAAAGCTGTGTGAACTTCAGCTCATACTCGCTCACACTCATGTCCCTCTAAGTGAGGTTCAGAAATTCCTTGGCCTTATCTTGCACATAGACTCTGGAGAGATACTTCTTCTGAACACTTCCCTAAAGTCTCCCCATGTCAGCACCGAAGGAACAATCTGACTGTGAGGCACTGATTCCCACCAATGCAGTGCATCACCTGCAACAGACTGACTGCATAGTCTAGCTTCTCCTCATCTGTACATCTCATCTGAACTAGAACCCTCTCGGTCCTCTTCAACCAAGCTTTAGCCTCTTCTGGATTAGTCGTCCCACTGAAATCCACAGCCCCAAACTTGCGGAGCTTATCATACTGCCCACTCCTGTCTACTGGAGCTTGCATCGGAATCTGAGATCTCTGACCAATGGTATACGTGAAAGCCTGAGCAAAGGCTTGAAAGAAACTCGGATCCATGAGATTTGACTGAGGCATAGGAGGAGGCGGAGGAGGCACTTCTTGTTGAAAGCTAGGTGCCTCAGAAATCGAAGCAGAATGTGTCCCAGCATCCTGAGGAACATGGGATTCATCCGTGCTCCCTTGACGAGAATGAGATCGATTCATAGCTCCTCGAGTTCCCTTTCGAGGTGGCATGTTCACTCCTTCAATATAAAACCATTGAAAAACTTTAGTTCAAGTAAAACAATTCCCAAAGCATGCAAAAATAATTCAAATAATGTAAAACAGTGCAAGTCCTTGAAAGCAATGCTATGCAGCCCTAGACCAAAACCTAGGCGCTCTGATACCACAACATGTTGGACCCCGTTTTCGGAGCAAAACATCAGACATGAGAGCGTGGTGCTGGATGCGTGGGGTGAAACATGTTAATTAAACGATTAAGGAAAAAGACCATCGGATGATCAATGGACCCACCGCGAACAAACTCATACTTGCTTTCATGATTAAATCAAACACATCCATAAATCAAAGCTTTAAGAACATGTCAAACCAAATTACAACTTTGAGTTCAAGAGCCAAAAATACAAAATACCCTTGAACCAATAATACTTGAAATATAACTAATGCCTTGACTTCCAAAAATATAACATTGAAAATATGTAAACATAACAAAATGGAGTGCTGCCATAACTCGTGACTCACTCGGTCTCTTGCTCGTCACCTGAATGGGGGAGAATAGAGGGGGTGAGCTATAAAGCTCGTGGGAACATATTTATAATATAGGAATAAGCAAAAGTAATCAAAAATAACTCATTGTCGTGATACTGGATGAAATCATAGCAATTGAACATGCTTGAGTCATTATCTTGAAATGCTTGAATTTTGAACAATTCATGATGCATGAAACATGACAACTGATCATAAACACATAAGCATAGCATAATGGTTTGGGTTAGTCCTTGATTCATGACTTACAACACATTCCCATCGAAACGGTTATGTGTAGACGTAGTTTCGTGAGGGAATCCTTGTGAGAAACCATGTGCCACTTGCGAGCAGGCGGGAGAAGCCTTTTCGTGAGTGAATGTGCACTTGACTGTTCATGAGGGACATACCGCAAACCCACATAACATGCATGATTCAAATTCTTGTAACTTGATTGCCAAACTGACACCTACTTGTAAACTTGCTTGTCATACATTTCGGAAAGCATGAATTCATGTGTGTGTATTCGTGAAAGGAGAAAACCAATTTTTGAAAACCTTTTCATAAATCATGAATGCAAATCATATAGCAAAATATAATCATCCCACAATAGCATGTAATGCAATCATTGATGATGCAATTTAAAGCATTAAATCTTTCTTGATTTGAACAAAACAATGAGTAACTTATGTCTTCTATTATAAACATGAACCCACCTTGAATTCCTTGCTTAAAACTTGCTTAAGAATGAGCTTCCTCTTGTTCCTCTTGCTCCTCTTGCCTCACTTGATTTCCTTAACCAAATAGCCAAAATTCCAATCAATTTGGTTTAGAAATCGGAAAGTCAGACTTGAACAAAAATAAGAATTTCATGCTTAACTTCCATCCAAAATTAAAGATTCTTAGAGACTGATTCAGAACTTCATTTCTTCATAAAACTTGTATCCCTATGTATCTAGTTTACAACGCAACAAAAATCACCTCATTTGGACATCTACATCAAACGTTATACCCAAAATATTAAAGCATGTCGCAGTAGGAAAATGGCGTCATTGCAAGGAAAGTAGCGCCAAGAAGATGCTCATCCATGCAGTCATGGCGCATGAAGAAAAAAATGTCCTGAAAATCAATTTTTCCACTTTTCTCAACCATAATCCTCCCATCTTTCAATTATAAACACATCTAAACATTAAAACACCTCATAAACTTCATTTCTAACCTCAAAATCATACAGAAACACAACAGATCATCAACCCTAAAAGATTTAGCCATCTTATCCGGAAAAAAAAAAAAAACCTAACACATGGTTCTAGCTCATGCCAAGTTAATCTTGGGTCTAATCCATCTCAAGCAAGAATAAAATAGCTTGAACTTACTAGAGATTGCTCTAATCCTTTCGAAATCCTCTAGAATAGCAAAATCCCAAACTTCTCTTCTTCTCCCTTAGGCCACCAACGACACCCTCCTCTTTCTCCCTTCACTTTCCTTCTTTCTTTTTCTTTCTAACTCTTTTTCCTTCCACCTAAGCCTTAAATGAAGATACAAAGACTAAAATGCCCTTCCATGCAAAGCCCTAATCCCTTCATCTTAAGTGAACTTCCAATAATGCCCTCACACATTTATTACCCCTTTCATAAACACTTATTCCCTACTAAACTCAAATAATTCTAAATTTTCTACTAACACTTCCAATTAAATCAAACTATACAATAAATCATACAATCAACGTAATTCATACTTAATAACATAGAAAAAATGATTTGAGGCCCAACAACCTCGGCCTCTAGGGCCTCGCGTCCTCAAAAAGGGCCTTGGCCTCATGGGCCTCGCGCCTTCACAGTTTCACTTTTCCCATTTCCAATTGCCCATAATCCACATTGACTCATATGCTGATATTTCGTTTCTCTTTTCACACTAAGACACTTAACACATGAGCTTAACACTTTTTCATGCGCAAGACTCATTCTCATGGGACTCAGATTAGGGATCAGTCGCCAGTGTCTGCTTTAACATGTCTTTACTGTATACGATTTCACTTATGTTCAGAAATTCCCATGTAAGTTCCTACTTCTGGGCTCTGATACCACTAAATGTAACACCCCACTCCTGTAAGACCCGGACCCAACATCGATGGTGATATCCGAATTCATGCCCTGCAAAGATGGGATGCTACCTCACTCAGTCAAAACACAGTACAAGAATTTTATTTTGACACAATCATACACTTACTTATATGAACGTTTCGAGAAAATATTTTACATAACAAGACTGGTAGGTCCAATGACCACGAGGGTCCTCTTGCAAATACACAATAATAAATATGCAGAGTCCTCACACTAGCGCAGACGCAATTGATCCCGACCTCTCCTGACACTCCACGATCACTATACACTCGTTACTTAACGGGGTATTCTTCTGAGTCCTGAAAAACAATTGCAAATTTTGGATGAATTTTTGCAAACTCAATGAGTGACCATCATCGATGGTCCGCTCACTCAAGTACATAATCAAATAATAACTTATGGTTTCATTCTTTCTATTTGATCTCATTTTTCAATTCCCATAGATCTATCTTTATCTCATAATACATTTTCTCAAGAATTCCCTATTTACATATTTACAGAAAACTATATTCATACATCCCATTTTTCGATACAAAGTATTTCACTCGCTTACTATTTAATTATCATTTGGCTGTGACCTAGTGCCTAAACTGTCCCATAGATGGGCTCAATAATATCTGACCCTTATCCAATACTGGATACCGGGTTTATTAAACGTTGAGCCTAAGGCTCTGGATCAGTCATGAACTCGAAGTTCATTTTCGCACGTTGAGCTAAAAGCTCTAATCGGCAGCAACTCTGGTCAACAGCTCTAGTATTCCATACAACATTAAACATATCACAATCAGTCATACATTCTATAATTAGGAGTACCCCATAACTGTTTTCACACCAGTATATGGTATTTCGCCTATCATTCAATCAACATATCAGAATAAATGCAGTCTAAAATCTTGTAACCCATTATCAATTTATATCAGTGTTGTGACCAAGCATCTATACTGTACCTATAAGGGCACATTAATCATTGAGCCATAGGCTCTGGAACTGTCCCATCAAGGGCTCATTAATCGTTGATCGCGTCTTAGGGGTAGGAGAGCCCTCTGGGTATGCACTACTTCCCACGCGTCTTAGAGGTAGGAGAGCTCTCTAGGCATGCACTAACTCATCAATCGTTGAGTTTTTCGCTCTGAAACTGTCCCATCAACGGCCCATTAATCATTGATCACGTCTTAGGGGTAGGAGAGCTCTCTAGGTATACACTACTTCCCACGCATCTTAGAGATAGGAGAACCCTCTGGGTATGCACTAACTCATCAATCGTTGAGCTTTTCACTTTGAAACTGTCCCATAAAGGGCTCATTAATCATTGATTGCGTCTTAGGGGTAGGAGAGCCCTCTGGGTATACACTACTTTCCACGCGTTTTAGGAATAGGAGAGCCCCCTGGGTATGCACTATTCCCTTTCGAGCTCGAGGCTCTTTTTCAATAGTCGAGCTTGTAGCTCTGATCAGTATTCCAGATTTTGACATCACAAACACAATTACACTTTCACATTCTCATAACATTTCTGTATACTATCACTTCAATACTCCGGACCTTCTATCCGGAGTTCACATTCAATACTATCTCATCATTTTACTTCAGAGAATTTAAATCACTGAATTATAACATTTAATACTTTGAGAACCGTCTAGGTCACTCACCTGGCTTTCGCGCTAATGCCTGGAAGTCTCTAAAATGTCTAAGGTTGACTTTCCAAAAGTGCCTCTATCAAAAATCAGAACACATGTAGCAATCTAATGATAAATACTATGCACTCTCGTGACATTCCCGGAACTGACCATAAAAACAATTCCCGTTTAACCTTCCTGAAAAACAGAAATCAATTGACTCCCAAATTATACAATTTGTTTCAGAAATCTGAAAATCATTGCCCAACATAGATGGATTATCTTTATACAGAAACCATACTTTACACTAAACTTCCATCCAATTTTGAGGGCTTTAATAGACTGCTTCAACACTCCCCCTTTCTATAAACATATAAACCCTTGTCTCTAGTTCATAACAAATCCAACATCATTTCATTTGAATAACGGTGCAAAAAGTTATGGCTTAAAAACCAAAACAAGACTTTCTGGGAACAGTAGCTCGCCATGATGTGGAGAAGCTCGACGCGGCAAAATCCAAACACTCGCCCTCATCACGACGTGCACGCTCGCCCTCATCGTGACGTGCACGCTCGCCCTCGTTGCGACGTGCACGCTCGCCCTCGTCGTGACGAGCACACTCGCCCTCATCGCGACATGCACAAATTCGCGTGCCACGACGTGCGAGCCCGATCGCACCTCCTGAATCCGTCTTTCAACCAATTTAATCCAACTCTTCCAATTTATTCAACACATAACTCATCTAAACCTTACAACATCACTCTCACACCAATTTCCAACCCATTAACAAACCAAATCCACTCTCAAATGTCAAAAATTGACCATATTCGAAAACCCTAAATCAACATATACTTAACCCAAATCTATCATTTTTCACACTTAAACACATAAATCATTCAACTAGTTAAGAGGAAAGGGGTTTAACGTACTTGATTTAACTTTCAGAAACCTTAAACTCTTCATGGATTTGCCAAAACCCTTTCTTCTTCTCTTTCTCTTCTTCTTCGACGGTTCCTCTTCCTCCTTTCCCCTTTTTCCAACCCAATTTTCCCTTTTATAGTCTTACAAACTAAGAAAAGTCCATTTTGCCCTCTTCATTTAACCTTAAGCCTTATTCTCTTAAGTATCTTACCCAAATTGTCCTTATCCAAATTCTTATAACTTTACTACTTCAATTCAGAAATTTCGACCCTTAGAGACTGATTTGAAATTCAACTCTTTCCGAAACACTTGTTTCCATGACTATCAATTTCCAATTCAATCATTTATCTTTCCAACCTTCAATAGCGAACAACTGCTATATCATGTCTTTAATCGGAGTGACAATTGAACAGTCAATCTCAGTACTCGAAATCTCATCGGTACCCACTTTACAATATTTTGCAGAATTCATATAAATCACTCCAATACAATTTTCAAACACACATAAATTCTTAAATTTTTCACAAAGACACCAAAGCCGGGAATTGTCGCAAGTGTATGTACAATTTTGTATACAAAAACATAAACCAATCCAAATTTACTATTTCATTCTTCCCATCGGTGACGGGATGTTACATAGAGAGTGCTTAATATGTTATCCTTGGTTTTCTTCATCCACCGTGAACTTCATTGCTGGAATTGGAGCTGAACCAAGTAAGTGTTGTTTTCATGCAATGCGGTGATTATATGGTCTGTTTTCCACGGGAGATGCATGGATATTTGAGTGTTGATATAAGTCTGTTGATGCTTGAGTGATTGAAAATGAAGTTATGCATGAGAGGTGTAAGATGGGTAGTTTTGGTGTTAAATAGATTAGAGGATTGATTTGAGGATAGGAATTGTTTAATATGGTGTTCATTGAACTCTAGATTGAAAGATGCGTATATACTCTGTTCGGGTTAGAGAAAGCTAAAATGGGTATGCATGCATTTTGTTAGAAGTGAAGCTGCATGTGTGATGGTCGGATTTTGATGTTTTAAATGAATCTTAAATTTGATCTTATGTAAATGATTCGAACTGGATTAGGAGTTAATTGGAGTGAAGTTTTAGAGATTATTTTGAGTATAGAAGTGAAAAATTTGGAAAAAGAAATCGGGGAAGACGAGTTTCAGAATCAGACATCGCGGCATCCATTTTTATTCTCGTCGCGGCTCATTCCTATTTGCTTATTTTGTTTGTACGTTGCGGCGTTCATTTTTATCCTCGCCGTAGCTCATTCCTCTTTGTACGTCACGACTTATTCTTTTGTACGTCGCGACGTGTGGCTATTTTTGCTTGTACGCCGCGGCCTCCATTTTTATTCTAGCCGCGACTCATTCTTATTTGTACGCCGCGATGTATAAGATCCCCTCGAGGTCGTCAAGAATAACGCTGCAAAATCCCAAAAAATTGATTTACTGACTTTGACGTGCGGTGTCACTTTTGTGCAAATTGGGTGATTTTTGATTTGCTGTAAACTAAAGACATAGGGCTACAACTTTTATGAAGAGATGGAGTTTTCATTATGTCTCTAAGAGTTTCAATGTTTGGTTGGAAGTTGAGGTATGAATTTTGCTGGAACTTATGAACCGTCTATAATATTTTGAGCATATCTCTTGGTATACTGATCCAAATTAAATGATTTTGGTGTCTTTAGAAATCTAAGAAAATGGAGAACAACTTTACAGAAGGAAGTTTTGTTCAATTTGGTCATTCAACTTATCTGATTTAGTATCGAAAGTTGACCCGAATATGTTTTATAGGAAAAATCTGAAGTGGTCAATGAAGCTATGAAATTATTTGACTTTGTTTGGTCCAATTCAATTGTAAATATACATGGTATTAATGAGGGCTTTGATTCCTAAATGATTTTTGATAAGGTTCGCATTATTGTACCCCGGAATTGTCATTGAATATGAATTGTGCATACATTCTATACATTGATATTTTTATGAAAGAACATTTGTGCAATTGTGCAAAGTGTGATATTTATGAATGTGTTTTGCCTATTTTAGAGGAAGATATCGGACGTCAATCGGACATTGCCGGACCATCCAGGCAATAGCTTATTGGAGCGTACTATGAGTCAACCTAGATGATTTCCTATGATTAATTTAATTTGATTTGTTTAAGCTTCCAATATTGTTATATTGCTTGCGATTTGATTTTGAATTCTGGACTTTAATTGTCCGAGGAGATCAATATCTGGGAATGTATTAGAAGTGCCTTGATTGTGACTTTGTTTGCTATGGAATTCTGAATGTTATTCTGAATGTTATGTGAATTCTCAACGAAAATTGAATGCCAGATTTAGGTCCGATGATTATGAGTTTTGTTGAGCATTATATGTGATTGTGATACATGCCATACTCAGTTTGATGCATTTCATAAAATGTGTGCTCAGATAAAGGTGTTGTGACTTGAATTGCCCGTATGAAGCACTTCCACGTAGAGCTTTGCTCCGTGATATATGTGTGTGCACGTAGAGCTATGCTCCGTGATTCTGTTCTGACTGAGCCCTATGGGCCAGCATTTGTATAAGTATATGATAGGCATTCAGTCACAACAATAAGAACGAATGTGAGTCTCATATGCATATGTATTTGTTTATATATGATCTGTTTGGCAATGATTGAATGTTATACCCTATTGTGTGAGTTTTGAATCATAAATGTATCTGTTTATGAATGTTTGTGTAATATGTGATGTGTGCTTATGATGTGGTGAATTCATCAATGATGGTTCACTCATGGAGTTTGCAAAACTCATCAAAACTTACAATGTGGCTTTTTAGGTACGAGTCAGGAGACCTAGTTCCTTAGTCAGGACTTAAGGAATCTTTTGGATAGAGATATGGCTCAGAGGTCTGTCAGCTGATACCAGAAGTGCTCTAGCTTTATTTTTTATCGTTTTGCTGGAATTTGTATAAGCTTTTATGAATAGACGTTTGGTGGTATCGGTGTAAGGTTTATGAATGAATGGATTTGAATGGTTTTTAAAATTTAGTGACTTTGAGTGTGTTAGATGATGCCATGTGTAGGTTAGATTTCCATGTGTAAGTCGGATATGTTTTGCTCCAACATACCATTATCATAAGGTATGTACTTGAATGTGCTTCGAGTGTTTGGGTATTTGCCTTATGGTAGTGGGATGTTGCATAGTTCATTATTACAATTGTGTATAAATGAATGTTTATGAGTGTGCAATGTGTATCTTGCATAAATAGGTGATGCAGGTCAAGTTTTCGCATTCAGGTATTCATAGATTTTGAAGGCAAATGCTAATCTGGAGCGTACTGTGAATAGACCTAGATGGTCTCATTCTATTGTTTGTTCTGTTTGTCTTTTCGATATTAATTGAATTTCGAATGTGTTTCATTATGTTGGGTTCTGTACAGGAGGTCCGATGATTGTGATTGTGATTTGGATATTGAAGTGCTAATTGTATATAAACCTGACGAAATAAGTGCTTCAAATGTTGGGACCCGATCTCGGAACCAGATCCCAACTGGAAAAGAGGAAAACGGAAACAAAAAATGAAAAAAAATCCGAAACAGAATCATAAAGCGAATTGGGGTCCAACATCAAATGTACAAATTTGTGAATATGCATATGAATGCAAAAGTGTGCTCAGTACTTCTACTGAATGTCGGACTACGGTCCGATGATGAATGTGGTTTAAAATGTGTATGTGCATCCATGTGATTGACCGAAGTTATGTTATGAGAAACATTCATTACATGAATGCATGCAAGATAAAGGAAATTATGACCGAAGTCGTCAAGATAAAGAGTTTAAAGCTCAGAATGTGATTAAAGCCTCGGGCTCGAGTGCGACTATACCCGATATCCACTAAAAGATATGGGACGTTATATGACACAACTTGGTATCCACTAAGGGATATGAGCTAGTAAAAAGGTACTCGGTCATAACGACAATAACAAATAGAAAATGAGTCTCACGTGCATTGCATATGCATAATATGAATGATTAAGTGCAATGGATATGAAGTGTTAAAGTGAATGTGAAGTGTGAAATAATGTGAAATGTGTAATGTATGTGTTATGTGATTGGCTGAGCCATCGATGATGGTCACTCATTGAGTTCGCAAAGCTCACCCAAAATTTGCAACAATTTTTCAGGATAAGAAGAATAGCCCGTTAGGCCAACGGGAGTATCCATACAACATTCAAGACAAGGATAGAGGTCGGGATCAATTCGCGTCTGCATCGCATTTTTCCCATTTTTTGTATTGAATTGCATTCTTCGCAACTTTTTGTATAAATTGGCATTCCGAAATGACTTATGTATTTTGTAACTGTAAAAGGGCCCTAATGGCTATTGAAATTTTTATCGATGGTTTTGTGTTAATTGAAATTGTTTATGAATGAATGTGGACCCAAATTGAGTATCGATTTTCGCATTTTGTGTTATTGATTTATAAAAAATATTTATGTGGACTTTTCAAAGATTGAGTGTTTTAACACGCTACCCTCTCAGGGAACAAACTCGGATATCACCATCGATATTGGGTTCGAGTCTTGCGGGAGTGGGGTGCTACATTTATGTGGTATTAGAGCCCAGAAGTGCTATCTTATATGGGCATTCTAAAATATGTATCAAGTTGCATGTACATTAGTCATGTCATAGCAGATAGCGGTAACTGATCCCCAGTATGAGTCACATATATGAACATTCCTTAAGAGTCTGAGTTGTTAGAAGCATTGAGATAAATGATGATCTGACAAAATTTGAGAAAATAAGGTTTATGGACATTTTGGAAAATGAGAAATAGTATCTGGTTTTGCATGATAGATAAGAGTCCACCCCAAAAAGGGTATATATCCTTGAAGGAGATATATCCTTTGAGGGGGTGAAATAAGTGTGAATTAGTATATTGCCATAGATTGATTGAGGAAAATAAGAATATGAATAGAAATGAGGAGACTAAAGTGTATAGACACAATGAAATGAAATCATAAATTTGTTATGATCATAAAAGGACGAATTTGGAATCGAAATGGTTATGTGAGTATTGCGATAAGAGAAAATTGAGACCGAAAATTCATAATGATTATGCATTGAAAATTTTGGGTTGGTTAAGGATATATATATATATACACACATGGGAAAAAATAGTATATGGTTAGATATAACAGATAAAGATTTAGTGTATTTGTATCGATGGATGTACTATTGAATATGAAATCGATATTGTGTTCAAGTGACATGTCCTAAAAGGTGAGATAAATATGAATACACTGTCATGGATTGTTTGAGGAAAAATAAGGATATAAGTAGAGATAATGAAATCAAGGTGTCTAAGCCAAGTGATATGACCTTGAAAGGTTGAACTTAGACTTAGAATGGTTATGTGATTATCGAGATAAGAATTTATGATTCAGTATAGGAATATATCAGTGGAATGGAGATCTAAGTTTCATATGAGATATGTCCCTATGATTATAAATTGATAGAGAATATACATATGAGAGATGAAATAAATGACAGTTGGAGAAAGAGATGACGATAGTGATATATGAAAAAGCTGTCGAGTTTAGGCTAATTCGCCATTGTGAGTGCACACTTGATAAAGGGATCACCATGATAAGTGAGAATATTAAGCATATGTGTATAAAGTGCATGGAGATGATATAGGAAGCAATCGGTGACTTATTAAATAAGTGCTAATCATAGTTTCTATAGTTCAAAGTTCAAGATGAGTTAGAGTAAGACGTGAGGGTACTTGTAGTGATCGATTGGGAAGGAATTGAGATTGTCAATGATATTATCATAATTGATGAATTTGAGGAAAGAAGGACACAATTAGGGCATAATCCCTATGATCGAGAACTGGCACAAAAGGAGAAAAATTATTTAGAATTGAATGGGATTAAAGTATCCTTAGTATAAATTACTAATTGGTGAATCGACATAAATACATCTCTAAATAAGAAGTAATAATTTTGGTGATATATACCAAGTTATTAGAGTAAATGAAATTGTTTAGTGCCTCATAGAGCCTCATTACAAAGGATGTTCTGATCTTGTAAGTTATGGTATAAACTGATCTTATTGAGATATGACGTATAGTTGAAATTGATCCACTTGAGGTATTAAGAATGACTGATATGTAATTATGGAAAATAGTTGATTGATAAGGATTTCATGAATAGTATTGATGATTGTAACAAGAAATCTTTTTTCAAAGAAGAATTTCCCTAAATTGAGTTAAATGGATTAGACTATTCGATTTAAGAATGATCAATGAAGAAACAAATCAGAAATGAATATGTAATAAGTCAAAAGTGAATAATGGAGTCATATCCGAAGTGAAGACTCAAGCATAGGAAGTGAATATACTACTAAGAGTATATGCATCAACTACATGAGTGGATAATAAATTCGAGGTGACATTATTGTAAATGTGAGGAGAATATAGGTCCACCTTATATTCGTTGTAAATATGTTCGGGAGATACAAATTGAATCTGAGGAATGAAATACCAACACACAAAGTGAAGCATTCAAATAAATTGAAATGTGTAGGGGGACTAGTACGAATGAATAGGCGTTTGGAGTAAGTCGTTGTGAATTAAAGGAAAACGAATGAAAAGAGAAAATCATTAGAGACAAGATGTCAAGTGAGAGACTGGAAATGACATGAGACAATATTACTTTCATTGAGGAATTAGTCACCTAAGGAATTGTAAGAATTAATTTTTGGATATAAGGAAAATTAGGTTATTTCTGTTGGAGATATCGATACCCCGACAGTATCATGAAGTTGAAAATTTTATTGATCCAAGTAAAATCATATCAATTGGAGATGATGATCATGGCTGAGTGATTGAGCCCAAGTTTATCTTATTAATTGGCTACACTTTCATAACTGTTAATGCACTTTTTGACTCCTAATTGTAACTTTTGCGCTTAAATTAGTTTCTTATATTGAGCTCATATTATTTTCAATTTGTTAGTAAAATTGTTACAAATTGACATTAATTCCATCATAATTTTCCAAGGACAATTGATACTGCAAATTGTAGTTCCATAAAGTAGGGGAAAAGAAGAGTCAAAAGGATCAGAAGAGTCAACACGTCGCAGTGCATGAAGAAGTTCACCGCGGCGAGCAATTCAAAAAGGCACGCCGCGATGCCAACCAAGTAACACGCCACGGCGAGCAATCCAAGAAGACACGTTGCGATGCCAACAAAGCAGCACGCCGCGGCGAACGATCAAAGAAGGGCGCGCCGTGACATCAAAGAATCATCTCGCCGCGACGAACGGTCCGATATCCGGACTTGATTTAGAAAATCCTCTCACTATTCTGACCCGACCCACGACCCATCCTATAAAAACCTTGCCAAATTAGGTTTAAAGAGGTCGAACACGGAGAGAAAGAGGAGACAGAAGAGCGAAGAGACTACAAAAGAATTCACGGCCTCACTACCCAGGGTTCCCTTCGGGGTTCCCTGGGTAGAATCTTTGCATAGGTTATTTTCACCGCGACTCCATGATGGGAGCTTGGATTCGTCACGAATTGTGAAGTTTCCAGTTACAATGCGTGGTTAGGCATTCATTTTCTCCTAGAGATGCAGTGATGGTTGGAGTTCACCGAGCTTCAAAGGGGAGTAGCTTAATCCGTAGTTTAGCTATGATTTATGAATGCCTAGGTCTAGGATTTGTAACTTGTAGTGAAGCTACTCGATTGTAGCTTAATTAAATGTTGGACATTTAATGTGTTGTTTGGATTAGTAGTTTACATTGTCACGTTTAACTACTTTGTTATGAACAACCGAGTTGGGGTTTATTGCTCTGTAGTTAGATTTGCTTAATTAGAGTTTAATTAAGCGTTGAACAATGTAAGGTGTTGTGGATTTGTTTATGTAGAATCCTGTGCTTAAATATATGAAGTCTCATATATGTCAACTTGTGATCTTGTTGATTCTCTTTTATCTGCCTAGTTATGTTTGATATTGAGTTGATGCTAGATTTCATTTGACCCATTGCATTGGCAAATCCACCGCACACACTAAGATGCTTTTAACAAGGTTTTAAGCAATGGAGATCATTGATTAAAGCCTTGGACTTAAAGAATCCTTTAAAGTTCTGAGGCTCAAGAGCGCTCAATGGGATCTTGAGAAATGAAGTTCATAGATTAAGATCCTGGACTTAAAGAGAGTCCTTTAAGGTTTATCATTTCAAACTTAGTGATTTTTAATCCACCGAACACACTAAGATACACTTAACGGGATCTTGAGCAATGGAGTTCATTGATCAAGATCCTGGACTTAAAGAGTCCTTTAAGGTTCTAAGGCTTAAGAGCGCTTAATGGGGTCTTGACAAATGGAGTTCATTAATCAAGACCCTGGAATTAAAGAGAGCCCTTTAAGGTTTACCATTCAAACATAGTGATTTTCAATCCCATCAAATTAGATTTGAACGGTGATAGCCATGTAGGAAAATCCCGGGGTGGGCATCACATGCCCAGGGTGCGGAATTAAAATTTTTAAGTCCCGGGACATTCCCGAAAGCCAGGATCCATGTGTATGTATACACAATCAAACCATAACGACCAAAGGAGACCGCCTCTAATCAGTATCCACGCAGAGGTCGGAAACCTAACGGGACAAACTCTTTTGACCCGGAATAGCTAGAACAAGATAAAGAGTGTGCTAGCACTAACCTTGTTCTATGGAGAGCAAGTGAGATGACTTGGTGGAGGCCTTGGAGAGTGGAAGCCAAGTTGAGATGATGAGAGGAAGGAGATGAAGACAATCTTCAAAAACTTAACACCTTAAGCAAAATTTTCGTTCCTCTTCACTTCACTAACTCAGATATGCTCTCTTCCATACCTTCATATATATATGTTTAACACTTAAACAAAACAAATGAGGCTTGGATGTGAGCTATCCACGAAGAGGCATTAAATTGCCTTAAAATGATAAATGATGATTACATTTGACTTTTCAACTTAACTAATCCTCTCCACTTTTTAGTCTCCACCGAAAATCATCTTTATATATATATAATTAATTAATTATTTAGTTAATTAATTAATATATATAATTGCTGAAGTGGTCCAGTCAAACTGGGGTCGGTCCTACCGGCCTACCGGGCCCCGCCGGCGAAAAATCGCCGGAGACCCTTTTCAGCAATGTCGATGTCGCGATCTCATCGGGACATATCCCAATCTCATCGGGATCTATTTAATCCTATTGCTCTCCAGATATCGGATCTCTGTCCGAAACTATTTTACAGATTCTCCGAGTCACTCTAATGCGTGTGACCCATTAGGTTCCCGGTTATGTTGGCCACTTAGATTAACACTTAATCTAAGCAAGTCATGAGCGGTATCTAGCAACACATCATGACCCCAATTGACCGGAAAGTAATTGGTTTTACTAATGAAACCATATCACGAACCCTTCCATAGACAATTACCGCATAATTAGTCCTTTCACCATGCTATACCCCACTTGGTTTGAGTATGGGCAATGTGTCAACTCTTACTAGACCGATTAAATCAAATCTAGTCCAAGTGTAATCAGATCTCGCCCTAGACTCATTACTTTATATGTCCATGAAGACCTCTTCATGACATATGTATCTTCGGCGCCAGAGACTTCAAAGTAATGATCCCGATAAGAGGCTATGGGTATCTCTTTCGCTATCACGTAGTGGTGAATCCTCTATTGGCTACTCAATTACCTTGAATACCTCAAGTCGCACTCCAATCACCACCCTATGAGCGACCTCTCGAAAGGCAACAAGGAATGGAGTCAGTACGTAATCAAGATTCAAGATATCCTCGAGTACCTCAAGTCTAAGGATACTTGCACCATTGCTATGATGAGATTATCATCGACATTTGAATAGTACATCCATGTGATGATCTCATGGCAGGTCATCCAATGTACTTACTACCACTAGTAAGCATCCACATGTCAAATCTAAATATCTCAATATTTACAGTTGTCTGAGATCCACTGCTTGATCCAATCAAGACATTTGACATGTGCTAGTCTATCCGGATTAACGATGTCCAGTCTCGTTAATCCTATGACTAGGGATAATTTAGATACTGACATAATTGCACATGATAGGAATCTCAGTAGTATGATCGCATCATAATTTCCTTCATGCTATGTCATATATCATGGACTTCATAAATTTGATTAAAGATCACTATCAATTCATAATAAAATGAATATCAAATAAATGAAAAATGCCTTTGCTTTATTTATTCATAATGTCTGTACATGATTATGAACAAAATGCGCTAAAGGGGATTGCCTTTAGGGCACTACTCTAACAACCTCCCACTTGACCTAAAGCCAATCGCCTTGGTATCTAATACCATAAGCGAGTACATGAGAATCAAAATTCTTCTGTGACAATGGCTTTGTCAACGGATCGGCAATATTCTGCTCTGTGGGAATTCTCTCTATCAGGACATCACCTCGAGCAATGATCTCCCGAATCAAATGGTATCGCATGAGTACGTGTTTGGATCGTTGATGAGACCTTGGTTCTTTCGCCTGCGCAATAGCTCCATTGTTGTCACAATACAACCGAATGGGTCCATCACAGCTAGGAACCACACCAAGTTCAGAAATGAACTTCTTGATCCAAACGGCTTCCTTCTTTGCATCCGGCGCCGCAATGTACTCGCCTCGATCGTTGAATCGCCATCGCCTCTTGCTTGGAACTCTTCCAACCGACCGCTCCGCCATTTAGTGTGAAAACGTAACTCGATTGGGACTCGAGTCGCCCTTATCGATTGAAAATCGCATCTTTATGCCGCCACTGAGATTTCCATCTCCATATATCAAGAAAACATCCTTAGTTCTTCGCAAGTACTTAAGGATATTCTCGACACCACCCAAAGGACCTCACCAGATCCGATTGGTATCGCCGTAACACTTAGAGCATATGATACATCGGGTCTCGTACATAGCATTGCGTATATAATAGATCCTCGCAGACGACACGGATCATATTCATACGCATCCTCTCGCCCCGTGTCCGAGGACATAGACTTCGAGAGTGTTATCCCATGAGTAATGGGAAGAAACCCTCTCTTGGATTGCTCCATGCTAAACCTCTTTAGCACCTTGTCTATGTACGTTGATCGTGAAAGACCAAGCAACCTCTTAGATCTATCTCTATAAATCTTTATCCCAAGGATATAAGTTGCTTCTCCAAGGTCTTTCATGGCAAAGTGTTTGACAACCAAACTTTTACCGATTGCAATATTGAGACATCGCTTCCTAGCAACAATATGTCATCTACATATAATACAAGGAAAACGATTGCAGTTCCATTTACCTTCTTGTACACACAAGTGTTCATCCGGATTTTGTGAGAAACCAAACTCTTTGATCGCCTCATCAAAACGGATATTCCAACTCTGGATGCTTGCTTCAATCCATAAATGGATTTACGAAGCTTGCATACCTTTTCGCCATCGCGAAATGAAGCCCTCGAGTTGTGTCATGTACACATCCTCACCAGATTTCCATTCAGAAAGTCGTCTTCACATCCATTTGCCATATCTCATAATCATAATGAGCGGCAATGGCTAGAGTATCCTAATGGATTTAAGCATTGCCATCGGATCAAGGTCTCGTCATAGTCAACTCCTTGTCTTTGACGAAAGCCTTTGGCCACAAGCCTTGCTTTATAGGTAATCACATTACCATCCATGCCGATTTTCTTCTTGAAAACCCATTTGCACCCTATAGGTTTTATCCTTCGGTGCATCAACCAAAGTCCATACTTGGTTTTCGTACATGGAATCCATTTCTGATTTCATGGCACGAAGCCATTTTTCAGATTCTGAACTCTTCAGAACCTCTTCATAGGTAGTAGGTTCATCATCCTCTATGAGCAATACGTCATTCTGTTCACTCACGAGAAATCCATATCTCTCGGGAACAGAGCGTATCCTACTTGACCTACGAGTTTCGTGTGAAGTAGAAGGTTGAATCTGTTACCTCATCTCATATGAGATCTGAGCCAGTTCAGCAGTTGATCTGCGTCTGTCCGAGCATCTTGAACTTCTTCAAGCTCAATTCTTCTCCCACTGTCCTCTTGTAAAAGAAACTCTTTCTCTAAAAAGACAGCATGCATCGAAACAAACACCTTTTGTTCCTCAAAGATTGTAGAATTGATATCCTCTTGTTTCTTTAGATATCCTACGAACAAACACTTGTCAGATTTTGCTTCAAGCTTATCTGACTTTGTCCGCTTCACATAAGCAGGACAACCCCATACTTTCAAATAAGAAAGATAAGGTTTCTTGTTAGTCCACATCTCATATGGAGTAACATCAACTGTCTTTGATGGAACTCGTTTAACAAGTAAACAAATTGCCTCAAGTGCATATCCCCAAAAGGATTTTGGTAATCGTAAAGCCCATCATAGATCGAACCATGTCCAGCAAGGTTCGATTTCTCCTTTCCGCCACACCATTATGCTGTGGTGTGTAGGAGGAGTCCACTGAGATAAGATCCCATTATCTCGGAGATAATCCAAAAACTCTTGGTCTAAGTATTCACCACCACGATCGGATCGTAATGTTCGATACTTTTACCAAGTTGTTTTTCTACTTCATTTCAATTGTTTGAACTTTTCAAACGCTTCAGATTTGTATCTCATTAGATGAGATACCCATATCGAGAATAATCATCGATGAAGGTAATGAAGTAACAACAACCATTTCGCATGGATGGACATCGGACCACATACATCCGAATGTATTAGGTCTAATAATCCGATCGCTCGCTCACCCTTTCCTTAAAGGTAACTTAGTCATCTTGCCTAATAAACAAGATTCACATGTGTCATATGATTCATAATCAAATGACCCTAAACTTCCACTCTTGTGGAGCTTAGCGATCGTCTCTCATTTATATGGCCAAGGCGACAATGCCATAAATAAGTTGATTTTAAATTATCTCTTTTATGTCTTTTAGCGCCATTGACATTCATAACCGGATGTGACATATCTAATATGTATATTCCATTGCATAATGTACCAGTACCATAAAGCATTCCATTTGAGCTAATAGAACAACCATTGTTACCTAAAAGACAAATGGAAACCATTTATTTAAACAAGAAATGATAATATGTTCTTTGTTAACACGGTACAAAATAACAATCATCCAAGTTAAGTACAAGCCCATCGGGAGTGTCAAAACATAAGTTCCTACGGCTAATGCAGCAACTCTTGCTCCATTGCCAACACGCAGTCCATTTCTCCTTTATGAGTCGCCATCGTCCTCGAGGCCCCGTGATATCATTGCATATGTGAGCCACAACCGTATCTAATACCCATATGTTATGATCAAACAAGATAACCTCAATGACAAACATACGAAGAAGTCGAGGCATCCGATGCCTTCTTCGCTTCAGTTGTTCCAGATAGACTTTTAGATTCGCCTCCAATGACCAGCCTTACCGCAATGGAAGCGGTACCTTTTGGTGCATATCTTTGGTCTTCTTCTTGCCTTTCGCTGCACTTCCTTTCGCTTCGAGCCTTTTTCTTCTTCTTTTCCTTTTTTCGAAGCAGAGGAAGAAGAATCCACCAATAGCAACGCCTTGCTATCTTGCTTGACAAATTGTTTCATTGCCTTGAGCATGTTGATCACTCGGGGAATTGTGGAGGATATTTGGTTCATCCGATAGTTCAACACAAACCGTGAATAACTATCCGATAAGCCAACAAGAATCAAGTCTATACTTAACTCAATCCATCACAAAACCTAAGACCGCCAACCTCTCAATATAGCCATTCATCTTCAATGCATATTGCTGACCGCAGATGAACCAGAGTCATCTTCGTTGTAAAGAGCAATCTTGAGGTCTCGAACTGCTCGGACCGAGCTTGCTCATCAAACAACTCTCGTAGATGATACACTATCGTGTGAGCATCCATAGACTCGTGCCGCTTCTGCAGCTCAGGTGACATCGATGCAAGCATAATGCATGTAGCTATGTCACTGTCTTTGAGATGCTTACGATATGCCTTCTGATCATCATCAGAAGCTCCTTCAGGTAGTGGATCAGGAAGCGGAAAATCAAGGATGTATCCAAGATCTTCAGATCTGAGAACAATTCTCAGATTTCGCAGCCAGTCAAGAAAATTCGGTCCAGTTAATTTGTTTGTATCCATTAGTGGAGCGAGATTCACACTAGTCGACATCTTGAATCAACCTAAACATAGAGAGAGAAAGGAAGTTAGAATAGAATTAAATGTATGATCATAAGGACTTAAATGACATACATATGGCTCCCACTAGTTTCAATAGAATCCATAACCCTCATCATGAATCCAAGAAACAAAATGGCACAATGTCCTAGTGGGTCGATATCCGACATTGCTAAGAATGACCTCGAGGTTAGCTCAACAAATCACCTTAGGTCAATCGGTAGGTATCGGTCATACCAATTGCATCTCGAATGCAACTATCGCGATGCTATCAACAGTTGATGTATGCACATACATTGGGTTATCAACACTTGATGCGTGTACATCTGATGTACACTACCCAATTTCGCCTCTGTCCACGTTGACCTTGAGGTTAGCTCAACAAATCAACGCTTCTAGGAAAACCGACCCATTAATCCGAAAATCATATTTTCATGGTTCAACATATCCGTATAGAGTGAGCTTGAGGTTAGCTCAACAACCCAACCCTATAAGAACTCTGGTTCTTACCATATTAATGGAAGGCGTTAGTTTTCATATTTAAATTGAGGGATTATAGGTCTCATCAAATTAATCTCATCCAAGGATCATAGTCATCTTGACTATATGGACTGATTTAGGCATTGTATCAATCATATTGAATTTATACCTAAAATCATCCATCATCCCTCCAAAGAATGTGTTTATAGTCGATCGAGCAAGTTCTAGTCGACTACGACTATCGTAGACGCTCCAAATGATTCGAACATGTTCTAGTCGATTGGAAGGGGTTATCAGCGTTCGCCCAATGATCGACATGTTCTAGTCGATCGAACCCTTCTTCCATCAATGACCGAACAAATCTCGGTCGATCGAATGCTCCTTTCAAATGACCGAGCAATTCCTAGTCGATCGAATGCTCTCTCCAATGACCTGAGCAAGTCCCGATGATTGGAATGAGCTAGGCTTGCTTTTTAGTTGGCTAATTTCAATTCGTGCAGTCCCAATTCACAATACCAATATACTAAGTATATAAAACATTATATTGATGTGCTAATGAAACTTTTTCATCAAATCATGCATGCCATATAGTCAAACTATATTTGAAAACTTGAAACCGATTAATCAACTATTAATCATTAGATTTCCACATAATTCAAGGACACCAAATAATCATGCTAAGTATCTCTAGGTAGGTTACACGTTATCAAAATTACTTCGCACTTGTCACACAAATTGCGACGGCCAAAATAACTAAGATAACTAATAAGCTAACGAGACTCTAAAGTGACCTATTCGACATCCAAAATTATTGGAAACCCTAAATTCAAGAATCTCAACTTGGCATGCATACCACATCAACATAACACATTTTACTCACTATAAAATGATTTAAGGCATTGAAATGAGAATTACACAACCAATCATTTCAAACAAAACAGCCCCAGCATGTTTCTCAAAACTGCCAAGCTATGCATTTTGCTCAAAATGATCATTGAAACATTTTCAATAAATGCTGAGAAAATTACAGAGGTTAAAACATGTTCCTAACATGCTCCATGAATTTTGCAGGATTTATTTCAACAAAACTCATTGAACCTCAGCAATCTAGCCAAACCAGAATCTGTGTTCTCCAGCACAGACATTCCCATCAGCACACAAGAAATTCGGAAATAAATAGTAAATCACCTTGAAAACAATTTTCCATCCACAGAGACATTCATAAACATCTTAGGGACGTGTCGGTGAAAACCAATCCGAAAAACGATTTTTCTAGAATTTATTCTCGAATTTACAAGCATAGCTGTTTCAGAAACGTTCAACAAGACAGCATCCGAAACTTAAGGAATTAAATCAGCAAAACCTTATCAATCGGCATCGATAAAATTTTTCCTTTCATAGACACATTCAGCAACATCTAATGAGCAAGTCTATACAAGAAAATTTCGAAAACCCCAATTCTATACAGAATCGAAATTGCACAGAAGTAGCATGCAACACAGCTCAATTCTCAAAGGAATTCGACCTAGTTATCCTTTAGCTCGCTTATACAACACAAGTGGCTCTGATACCACTGTAGGAAAATCCCGGGTGGGCATCACATGCCCAGGGTGCGGAATTAAAATTTTTAAGTCCCGGACATTCCGAAAGCCAGGATCCATGTGTATGTATACACAATCAAACCATAACGACTAAAGGAGACCGCCTCTAACCAGATCCACGCAGAGGTCGGAAACCTAACGGGACAAACTCTTTTGACCGGGAATAGCTAGAACAAGATAAAGAGTGTGCTAGCACTAACCTTGTTCTATGGAGAGCAAGTGAGATGACTTGGTGGAGGCCTTGGAGAGTGGAAGCCAAGTTGAGATGATGAGAGGAAGGAGATGAAGACAATCTTCAAAACTTAACACCTTAAGCAAAATTTTCGTTCCTCTTCACTTCACCAACCGTATATGCTCTCTTCCATACCTTCATATATATATGTTTAACACTTAAACAAAACAAATGAGGCTTGGATGTGAGCTATCCACGTAAGAGGCATTAAATTGCCTTAAAATGATAAATGATGATTACATTTGACTTTTCAACTTAACTAATCCTCTCCACTTTTTAGTCTCCACCGAAAATCATCTTTATATATATATAATTAATTAATTATTTAGTTAATTAATTAATATATATAATTGCTGAAGTGGTCCAGTCAAACTGGGGTCGGTCCTACCGGCCTACCGGGCCCCGCCGGCGAAAAATCGCCGGAGACCCTTTTCAGCAATGTCGATGTCGCGATCTCATCGGGACATATCCCAATCTCATCGGGATCCATTTAATCCTATTGCTTCCAGATATCGGATCTCCGTCCAAACTATTTTACTGATTCTCGAGTCACTCTAATGCGTGTGACCCATTAGGTTCCGTTATGTTGGCCACTTAGATTAACACTTAATCTAAGCAAGTCATGAGCGGTATCTAGCAACACATCATGACCCCAATCGACGGAAAGTAATTGGTTTTACTAATGAAACCATATCACGAACCCTTCCATAGACAATTACCGCAATTCGTCCTTTCACCATGCTATACCCCACTTGGTTTGAGTATGGGCAATGTGTCAACTCTTACTAGATCGATTAAATCAAATCTAGTCCAAGTGTAATCAGATCTCGCCCTAGGACTCATTACTTTATATGTCCATGAAGACCCTCTTCATGACATATGTATCTTTCGGCGCCGAGACTTCAAAGTAATGATCCCGATAAGAGGCCATGGGTATCTCTTCCGCTATCACGTAAGTGGTGAATCCTCTATTGGCTACTCAATTACCTTCGAATACCTCAAGTCGCACTCCAATCACCACCCTATGAGCGACCTCGAAAGGCAACAAGGAATGGAGTCAGTACGTAATCAAGATTCAAGATATCCTCGAGTACCTCAAGTCTAAGGATACTGCACCATTGCTATGATGAGATTATCAACGACATTTGAATAGTACATCCATGTGATGATCTCATGGCAGTCATCCAATGTACTTACTACCACTAGTAAGCATCCACATGTCAAATCTAAATATCTCAATATTTACGGTTGTTCGAGATCCACCGCTGATCCAATCAAGACATTTGACATGTGCTAGTCTATCCGGATTAACGATGTCCATCTCGTTAATCCTATGACTAGGGATAATTTAGATACTGACATAATTGCACATGATAGGAATCTCAGTAGTATGATCGCATCATAATTTCCTTCATGCTATGTCATATATCATGGACTTCATAAATTTGATTAAAGATCACTATCAATTCATAATAAAATGAATATCAAATAAATGAAAAATGCCTTTGCTTTATTTATTCATAATGTCTGTACATGATTATGAACAAAATGCGCTAAAGGGGATTGCCTTTAGGGCACTACTCTAACAAGCCAAAGCTCATTTTCAAGAGGATTTTTATCATTTGTCTTAATCTTTTCATTTTCTATTTTCAAAAATCGAAAAAAATACTTTTTACATGCTTTTTACAATACTTTTTAGTTCATCCCCCTTTTCCTTACTGATTTCACTTGCATTTTATGACATATAGGCTAGCTTAGGTCCATTTCATTAGGTTCAGATTAAGTGAGACGACCCGAGGTTGCATCCTGTACTGCAATCCTTGGAATTTTATTTTTGACTCGGTTTCCAAGGGATTGATCTTTAGATCGATACGAAGAGCCGATCAAAATGGCGTCGTTGCCGGGGAACCAAGAATTGGTTCTTTAAGTTAGCTTTTTTCATTTTGTTGCTAAGTGAAGTTAAGATTATTTTCTTTTAGATTGCATTTTAGATAGTTTAGTTTCATACTCATTGATAGTTTTCCTTTATCTTTGATAGCTAGCATTTTACAGATTACACCTTCTGTGGAAGTTCGCTAAGGCTAACTCTTATTTTTTTGCTACGACAATCATTTCAGGTGAATCTGGCATAGTGGAGGCTGACATGGACATGGGAATGGATGAAGTTATTTCGCCACATCATGGCCATCTGTCGAAGGTTAACCGAGAGAATAAACAAACCTCCATAACTCCCAGGTTGTTTTTTTCCTTCACTTGTTTCCTTACTTATGCCTTGTGATTGCTCGTGACATATATTGGTGCATTGGTTTGTTAGATAAGTCTCAGGGAGAAACAAAAACTAAAAGAATTCAATCCAAGAGATTGGACAAAAGAGATGTCACTCAAGATAAGGTGTTTGCTCTCTCCTCACATATTGGGGATATTTCACTCTCAATCTACTTAATCCATTCTCTACCATAAACTTGTAGCAATTCTATTTCTCTACTACAAAAACTATAATTTGAAGATCAAGAGGACTTTTTAGGGTTGTAATGTGCAGAGGGCTAGATGAATGGATAGGATGAAAGAAAGAAAAAGATATGAACACATGCACTACAATGATGACCTGGATGTCAAAAGATAAACGAATATTGACATTTTTTTTCTTTTTTTTTGTTGATAGGGCATATATACACTGCTTGAATTGTTTTTGCTATTGCTTTGCCCCCTTTTAAAAAAAAAAATTCTCGGTCCCTGTTTGGAACACTTTTTTTTACTACTGACATCATGTAGAGGTGCATACATGCAAGTGCTCATAAATAAAAATGGCTCAAGGGGCTAGCAAGTGGTAAGTGTTTGTGGGACTATGTTTGGAAAAAGGGTTGAAGAAAGAATGCCTCTATCACATCAACAAAATTCTAGTCCATAAAGCTTTGATTAAGAATTGAAACAAGTTCTAGAGCGATATGAAATAAGTAGATGCACACAATATTGAAGAAAGAAATTAGGCTCAAATATCCTTCCAACAAGGGTAATATCTCAATGGACAACCTCAAGTCTCAAAAACGTAAAGTGCTACTTTGTTAGCATGCCTTAATTCACTTTGTATTGAAAATATAGAAAGTAAAATTAGCCAAGACCAACTATCATTAAAAGAATGGAAGGTATTTTCATAAACTCAAGTACCACTTTGAAACTTATAAGTTCTTTGAAACACAAAAGTGACAAGAGTCTCGTGTGGAAGAAGTTGGAATTGAGAAAAATTTGTCACAAGCATTCTGTAAAAAGGGTGGACGTTGCGACGTGCAGTATGCACGGCGCGACGTGCAAAAAGGGTAGACGTCGTGACGTGTAGCATGCACGCCGCGATGTGTAGGTGTGAACTGCGCCTCGCCGCGGCGTGTGAACTGTCGCCGCCACAAGGAATAGTAGAATGGCTGAAAAAAATGTTCACCAAGTTTAAAAACTGTAATATTATGCAAGATTGGCTAACACACACATCAAAAAGTGTCAACATGGAGCATAAAAAATAGTAAAACAATAGAATTTATGGCGCTTCTTACCATAGGGTATCCACCGAACGCCTGTAGTCATTCCGATACATATCCTACGACAAGAGACCACTCTCGACAACAACCACTACACTCCTCATGGCATCACAATCATAAGACAAGAATAAGAAATTGACCACTTTTAAAACCAAATTGGATTCCATTTCATTCACTCAAAACTCAGTAATTTACGACTGTCAGTATTTTTAATTTACACATGTTCCAAACCATCGACGCTAAGTAAGATCTTGAATGTACAATAAGCAGATCTAACTATAAGTCTCCAAAAGAAAGCCCGGTGACCGACCTTTGAGTCATCGCTTCTCGCCTTGATCCAAGATACTGGCTCTACGGTCCCGAGGGAGCTATCTGCCATGCTAAGGCACGAAAAATAAGTTACAATTTTGGATGAGTTTGCGAACTCAACGAGAAACCATCATCGATGGTTCTCCCAATTCATGCATCACATAAGCATGATACAGGACCCCATTCAATAATTATACAAAACACACGATTGAACCAATCACATAAACCTTATCAGTATACAAATCACAGAACAGTGTATAAAGAACCAGTCAAAACATTTCCAAATATTCAGTCCAGTATGCAATGCACACGTGACTCTTTTCCGATTCATTTCAAGATTGTGACCGAAAGCGCATAACGGTGATCGGTATAAGCGCCCTGGGAGAATTATCTCCGTCGAGCTCGAGGCTCGATTCAATATATCGAGCTCTAGGCTCGGTTCAAGATCTGATGGCGCCTCTGTTCACAACTTTCTTTTTATACGATGTGATGCATTTGTGCATGAATGCACATGGTCCATAGCAGTAAACATGATAATACACAGTCCAAATATTCAGTCCAATTAGACAGTTGCCTCATGTAAATCGCAGTCAGTAATGCCACATATAATCCACGTAATCCCCGTAGGGCAATCAAATCACAGTTATAATCCACGTAATCCCCGTAAGGCAATCAATCACAGTAAACACATAGATTGGAATAACCAACTAGGTTACTCACCTAATAACTTCCACGCTAGAGCCGGGAAGTCTCTGCCAAATCTGTGGAACGATGGTCCACTTGAGCCTCTATAGCAAGTTAAATGAATAACCATTACCATTGGTATAAATGACTAAACAATGCACATGAAATCAGAAAAATGTGTATAATGCATGTTCATGGAAATCCCGGCCCTAATCCAATATTTCCCCATAGTAAAATTCCATCAAAAATTAAGAATCCATAGGCGCTGACGGTGCGCAATTCGGACCTCTATAGGTCCCCATTTAAATAAAACAGTGATTCACCGTTCCGTTACCCAGGGTCACGTCAAATTCCCGTCTAAAAATCCCGAATCTCTCAGAAAATGAAATTAAATATTCAATAAATCCGATGCCTCAAGAATCAGGTCAATCGGACGTCGGATGGAAAAGTTATTCACGAAAGAAACCAAAACTCAACAATTTATATTTTTATATATAACCCTTATTTCCCCCTTTATTTACTGATTTCCAACCAAACTTCCAACACCCATAACTCTTTCTACACATTTCTGAAAAATGCAAACTATACCTTGTTGGAAAGCTTATGAAAAGCTCTACAATTCTCAAGAAGACCATAAAAATCAATTCCAACCCTAAGGGTGTCAAATATCCTAGCAAACCTTCTGCCTACTCAATTCCCATTAACACAGGGCAGTACATTGACAATTTCATAACTCACTGATTCTTCAGAAATAAATTACCACAAAAATATGGTCAATAAGTTCACAATGTCCTCAACAACTTTCATGAACAATCCAAAATCAAATTCTATTGCTAAACAAGTCAATTAATTCATTCAATGTTACTGTCCCTGAAATCCTCCAATTTGGGCAGTAACATTATAACAAGCATAATTCCCTGTATACAAGTCAGTAAAATCAGAACTTTATATCCCTGAAAAGATAACATCTCAAACTTCAATTTTCATGAAGTACTCATCATCCAATTCGATTTCTATCAATTTCAAAACTGTTATGGAAGCTACTGTTATGATCAGTCATTCATAACCTAATGTAGGGTCAATTTTTTTGAAAAATCATAACTCCCAATTCTGACTTCTAAAAAAATTCACACCATATACCAATTTCAAGGTAATCTCTTCCTCTACAATTCTTCAGAAGCTCACTCACACCAATTCAGTCCACATAAAATGTAAAAATTGCCTCCAATCCGAAAACTCACAAAATCACACTTAGACTAGGTTTCATCCAAAATGCTCAAAACCAGTCATTAGTAATCAATTCATATCTCCCAATATAAAATTATAAAAATAGCAAGATCAGTAGCAATGGAAAGATAATTCAATATGCTACAACTTCCATGAAGACCATTTTCCCTAATTCCATCTCCATTCATTCATAAAAATCAACAAAACTCAGATGTCATGGTTGCGGTTACTGTTCACAGGCAATGGAACAGTAACTTTCCATGCAAAAATTCACCCTTCTATCATTGAAATTCAACAACACCTATTTCACACTAAATTGAAGCCAACATCCCAAAGTTTTAGTAGCCACTAACGTTACCTCATTTGAATTCCTACACAATAAGTTATGAATAAATCAGTAACATCAATTTCAACCCTAACTTTCCAGATTTAATGTTAACCTTAGTTCTAACATTTCCAATGCCTTTTTCACATCACTAGACATCCAAATAAATACAAATTAAATATTACTACAGTCATACATATACTAGGGCTAATACTGAAAAATTGGCAGCATTAAATTCCTCAATTCATATACTCAAATAATCATCCATACTCAACTCAAAATCAAACCATATCATTAATTTCAATACATCTTCACCTAGCCTCATACCCATTTCTTCAAATCATAATAATCATCACTTTAATGCCTACATGAACCTAATACATGCTTTAAACCCTTTTATTAATCACTCCTCACTATCATGACATTTAATTCCTTATGCAAATCTCATTTAAAACTCAAACCTTAAATGAAAACTTACAAAACAAAACCTCCTTCAAGCTTCAACAACCAACTTCTAACTCCTACACCAAGGTACCCACTTCCTTCCCTTCTCAAGCATGTACCAAACTCCTCTTCTAGCTTTGATGGATTAAGAGATAAGAGGTATTGAATTTGTGGAGAAAGTTGAAAGAAGAGGGCCAAATTTTTGATGTTTTGATGGAGGAGAAGTTTGTGTTTCGGATAACAATAGCAAATGCCTAAACAATTCATCTTTCCTTCTTTAAAACATACACATCCGAAAGCTTTGAGAGGGAGCATTTAATGATGCTCTAAATGGCAAGTTTCCATTGGTTTAAAAATCAAAGAAAAGTCAAAGCAGTATTTGTTTAATCCAATCCAAAATTTTTACTCCAATTAACTCCAATGACCCTAATTTCAGTCCCAAAATAATATACCCAATATTACAGTGCCAATGGGTAGCAATTTTTGCTACCGAGAATCGACCGGTTCGCCAATTGGCGATTTTTTTCCGGTCCGGGAATTGTCTCCGGAAAAATCCAGAAAAATTCCTAAAAATCCCTAAAAATGTAAAACAATTTATGGCGCATTCCAAATAATTTTTCCAAACTCAATTACTCCATTAATTTCACACAGAAGTTCCATTTAAAACCTGTTTAAAATGTCATGAATGCATGTATACTATGTGCATGTGCAACCAATCAGTAATTATTGAGGCTATATGCTGTATGTGCATGCCGAGATATAATTTAATATCCCGAACCCGTCCCAATTACCAAAATACCCTTTTCCTATAGGAGAGGGGATGTTACAATTTTCCCCTCCTAACAAAAATTTCGTCCTCGAAATTCTTACCTGATTGATCGAAAAGATGAGGATACTGTCTCCTCATATGCTCCTCGGTCTCCCAGGTAGCCTCCTCAGTCGAATGGTTCCTCCAGAGAACCTTCACCAGTGGAATACTCTTATTCCTCAATTGTTTCACCTGAGACCCGATAATCTGGATCGGCTCCTCCACATAACTCAGATTACTGGAGACCTCAATCTCCTGAGCCGGTATCACATGTGTCGGATCCGACCGATATCTGCGGAGCATACTCACATGGAAGACGTCATGTAACTGAGACATCTCGCTCGGTAAAGCTAGCCTGTAGGCCAAAGGTCCGATCCTCTCAGTGATCTCATATGGACCAATGTACCTAGGGCTTAACTTACCCTTTCTCCCAAATCTCAGTACACCACGCCACGGTGACACCCGTAACAATACTCTGTCGCCCACATTATCAATGTCCCTCCTATGCTGATCCACATAACTCTTCTGTCTATCTTGAGCCGCCTTGATGCGACTCCGAATCAGTTTCACTTTATCAATAGTATCCTGAATCAGCTCAGGACCCTCAATCATCCTCACGCCCTCTTCATCCCAATACAAAGGCGATCTACACGATCTCCCATATAACGCCTCATACGGTGCCATCCCGATGCTACTGTGATAATGGTTGTTGTATGCAAACTCAATCAGGGCTAAATACTAATCCCACGCTCCTCTGAACTCCAATACACAAGCCCGAAGCATATCCTCAACAGTCTTAATCGTCCTCTCACTCTGCCCATCTGTCTGAGGATGAAATGTCAGATCAAGTTCACTAGTACCCATAGCGACCGCAAACTCGCCGTAACCTCGAAGTAAACACGGGATCCTCGCCGGACACTATCGACACTGGGACCCCGTGCAATCTCACTATCTCCGCCACATACTTCTGGACCAACTGATCCATCAGATATTCTCCTCATCGCCAAGAAATGGGCCGATTTAGTCAACCGGTCCACTATGACCCAGATAGTATCATGCTTCCTCGGCGTCCTAGGCAACCCCATAATGAAATCCATAGTGACCCGTTCCCATTTCCACTCCGGAATGGGCAACGAATGAAGCTTCCCTACTGGAGTCTGGTGCTCAGCCTTAACTTGCTGGCACGTCAAACACCTAGACACAAACCTGGCCACCGCTTCTTCATACCAGCCACCGAAATGTTGCTTAAGGTGTTATACATCTTGGTAGTACCAGATGCATAGCATATGTGGCCATATGAGCCTCCTCCAAGATCTCTCGCCTCAGATCATCCACATCGTGCACACAAAGCCTCGCCCTATCCATAGAGTCTCATCTCTCACAGCAAACTCAGATCTCGAATCAGTTTTTACTTTCTCAATAAGTCTCACCATAATAGGATCCTTATCCTGAACTCTCCTGATCCTGTCCAGTAGCATCGGTCTCAGTCTCAATGTAGCCAATAATACTCCATCCTGCTCCAGATTCAATCGCACATTCAAAGCTCTCAATCAATCAAGTTAGGCAACCTCATAGCCTGAATCTGAGCTGTACTAGTATGTGACTTCCTACTCAGAGCATCTGCCACCACATTAGCTTTCCCAGGGTGATACTCGATAGTACAGTCATAGTCCTTCAACAACTCAAGCCACCTCCTCTGTCTCAAATTCAACTCTCTCTGGCTCAGTAGGTATCTCAAACTCTTATGATCAGTAAAGATCTGAAAGGTCTCACCATACAGGTAATGCCTCCAAATCTTCAATGCAAATACCACTGCCGCTAACTCCAAATCATGAACAGGATAGTTTACCTCGTAAGACCTCAACTGTCTCGAGGCATAGGCAATGACTCTACCATGCTGCATCAGAACACACCCCAATCCTCGATGTGATGCATCACAGACACCTCAAATCCTCCAGGTCCAGATGGAATAGCCAACACCGGTAGTAGTCAACCGATGTTTCACTCCTCAAAACTCTTTCGACACTCCTTGGTCCATCCGAATGGCACATTCTTCCTCGAAGTTTTGTCGGAGAAATTTGAGATCAATGAGAATCCTCGACAAACCTTCAAGAATAACTCGCTAATCCGAGGAAACTCAATCTCCGGCACATTCCTAGGAGCTTCCCTTCAAAGACCGCCTCAACCTTACTCGGATCCACTGAATACCCTCTCCAAATACTATGTTCCCCAAAATATCACCGATCTAGCCAAAATTCACGATTGCTGAATTTGGCGTAACCTATCTCTCCTCATCGTCGTAACACAATCCTCAAATGCTCACTATGCTCTCTGCTCTATCCCTCGAATACACCAAAATGTCATCAATGAAAACAATAACAAACCGATCCGGTAGGGCTGAAATACCTTATTCATCAAGGCCATAAAAGCTGCCGGGCATTAGTCAACCCAAACGGCATCACTAGAAACTCGAAATGCCCATACCGCCTCAAGGCACTCTTAGCACATCGGCCTCTGCAATCTTCAATCGATAGTAACCGGATCGCAGATCTAACTTGGTGAATACCGAGCTCCCTACAACCGATCAAATAAGTCATCAATCCTAGGCAATGGGTATTTATTCTTTCATCACACCCGATTCACCGCTTATAATCGATGCACGACCTCAAAGTACCATCCTTTTCTTCACAAACAAAACCGAGCTCCCATGGTGAGACACCGGGTCCGATAAACCCTTCTCCAACAACTCCTGAATCGAACCTTCAACTCCCTCGGCCCACAAAGGTGCCATCCTATATGGAGGTATAGATATAGAGCGGTACACGAACGAGGTCAATAGTAAACTCGTCTCCGATCCGCGGCAAACCCAGAACTCCTCAGAAACACATCTGAAATTCCCTAACTACAGGAATATCCTCAAGCCTCCTTTCAACTCTCGTGTCAACCACATGAGCCAGATATACCTCACAACCTCCCTGCATCAATCTCAGGGCACTAAGGAAAGAGATCATTCGGGCTGGCACTGCCTGACTAACTCCTCTGAACACTGCTCTAGGCTAACCAGGAGACTCCAACACAACCTCCTTGGTATAGCAGTCTATGATAGCCCTATGGGCCGTCAGCCAGTCCATCCCCAGAATCAAATCGATCTCTCTCAGAGGCAACACTATAAGGTCTGCCCTCAACACTGCTTGATCAATCTGAATCGAGCATCCCCTGCAGACCTCTCCTAATGCAGTAGTAGTACCTAGAGGTGTACTCACCTCTAGCCCATACTGTAGCATCTCCCTATCCCCATGCAATCTACATGCCATATGAGGTGCAATGAAAGAATGTGTGGATCCAGGATCCAGCAATGCAAAAGCCTCAATATCGTAAATAAGGAGCATACCAGCTACAACATCAGGGCAATCCTGGGCCTCCTACCTCGTCATGGCATATACTCTGGCCTGGGACTGTCTTCGGCTGCCCCGACCCTCAGTCCGTCCAAAGGATCCCTCAGCTCTACCTCGGCCTCTACCCGCCCCTGCATGCAGATCCACCCACTCTACTCACAGACAACAGATTACTCTAACTCGTCCATCGCTAGCAGATGAACTCTCAATGTATCTGGCAGTCCCCAACTCGATGCTCCGCCGAGTCAGATCTCAAGCGAGGCTCCAAGTAAGCCACCAACACTCCCCACTATGTTTCCTCTCACAATGCGGCACATGGAAAAATTTGTCCGTAACCTCTCTCACTACCATCTGTCACCAGACAAATCGCTCTCTCTGTCCAAATCCAGATCGTCTCGAACCTCCCGGAGACACGAAGTCACGCTCAGGCGCTTACTAAAGCTCTGCCAGAGCCTCGACTATCATCTGGCCGCTTACCGGGACCCAATCTCACTGTCTCGCCTCATCACCGCTTCCACTCTAACGGCAAGGCCCTCAACTCAATGAATGTACCCATGTCCGATCGAGCCAACTCGGTACGGATCTCAAGATTGAGGCCATTCTCGAACCTCCCGCACTTATCAGCCTCAGTCGGGATCATCACAGTGGCATAATCTATCAGCTCATTAAATTTCACCTCATATTCTGCCACCGACATCCGACCCTGCTTCAGTTCTAGAAACTCCTGCATCTTCATATCAAGATAGACCTTGGGCATATAATTATCCCTGAAGGCCCTCGTAAACTCAAAGCCCACGACAAGAAGCAAGGCGGCGATCGCTCGCACAGTCTTCCACCACTTATATGCTGGGCCCTGCAACAGTGACACCGCATAATCGAACCTCTCATCAGGTTCGCAGTCCATCTGGTCGAAGACTCTCCGTCCTCTCCAACCATCCCTCCTCACGGTGAGTCAGATCGCCATAGAAATCTGACATACCTTGCATGACAAGTCATACCTCCTCTCCCATCTCACGGGAACTCGAGGAGGCAAATCCTCAGTACGAGGCATAGAAGACTCTCTACTCGCTCCCACTGATCCTTGGTCAGCTGGCTGCTCAACCTGATCACCTAATGCAGAAGACCTAAAACAAAACAAAATTACGATCGGCCCAATACTTCCATCCGATTCATACCTACATTGTTACTATTCCCAAAAGATGCCAAAACCATGCTCTGATACCACCAAATGTAGCGCCCCCTTACCATAGGGTATCCACCGGAACGCCCGTAGGTCATTCCGATACATATCCTACGACAAGAGACCACTACTGACAACAACCACTACACTCCTCATGGCATCACAATCATAAGACAAGAATAAGAAATTGACCACTTTTAAAACCAAATTGGATTCCATTTCATTCACTCAAAACTTCGATAATTTATTTAATCGTCAAGATTTTTAATTTACACATGTTCCAAACCATCGCACGCTAAGTAAGATAATCTTGAATGTACAATAAGCAGATCTAACTATAAGTCTCCAAAAGGAAGCCCGGTGACCGACCTTTGAGTCATCGCTTCTCGCCAAATCCACGTGATCTACTCTACAATCTCGAGGGAGCTATCCGTCTATGCTAAGGCCCGAAAAATAAGTTGCAATTTTGGATGAGTTTATAACTCAATGAGAAACCATCATCGATGGTTCTCCCAATTCATGCATCACATAAGCATGATACAAGATTCATTCAATAATTATACAAAACACACGATTGAAACAATCACAAGACACTTATACAAAGATGAGATCACGAGCGATTGTATAAAGAACCGGTCAAAACATTTCCAAATATTCATCAAGATGCAATGCACGTGTGACTCTTTTCGATTCATTTCAGATTGTGACCGAAAGCATAACAATGATCAAGTATAGACGGCGTCTGGGAGAATTATCTCCGTCGAGCTCGAGGCTCGGTTCAAGATATCGAGCTCTAGGCTCGGTTCAAGATCTGATGGCGTCTCGGTGCTCACAACTTTCTTTTTAACGATGTGATGCATTTGTGCATGAATGCACGTGGTCCATAGCGATAAACATGATAATACATACCCAAATATTCAGTCCAATTAGACGGTTGCCTCATGTAAATCGCAGTCAGTAATGCCACATATAATCCACGTAATCCCCGTAGGGCAATCAAATCACAGTTATAATCCACGTAATCCCCGTAGGGCAATCAATCACAATAAACACATAGATTGGAATAACCAACTAGGTTACTCACCTAATAACTTCCACGCTAGCGCCAGGAAGTCTCTGCCAAATCTGTGGAACGATGGTCCACTTGAGCCTCTATAGCAAGTTAAATGAATAACCATTACCATTGGTATAAATGACTAAACAATGCACATGAAATCAGAAAAATGTGTATAATGTATGTTCATGGCAATCCCGGCCCTAATCCAATATTTCCCTATAATAAAATTCCATCAAAAATTAGGAATCCATAGGCGCTGACGGTGCGCAATTCGGACCTCTATAGGTCCCCATTTAAATAAAAGGTGATTCACCGTTCGTTACCTGTGGTCACGTCAAATTCCCGTCTAAAAATCCCGAATCTCTCAGAAAATGAAATTAAATATTCAATAAATCCGATGCCTCAAGAATCAGGTCAATCGGACGTCGGATGGAAAAGTTATTCACGAAAGAAACCAAAACTCAACAATTTATATTTTTATATATAACCCTTATTTCCCCCTTTATTTACTGATTTCCAACCAAACTTCCAACACCCATAACTCTTTCTACACATTTCTGAAAAATGCAAACTATACCTTGTTGGAAAGCTTATGAAAAGCTCTACAATTCTCAAGAAGACCATAAAAATCAATTCCAACCCTAAGGGTGTCAAATATCCTAGCAAACCTTCTGCCTACTCAATTCCCATTAACACAGGGCAGTACATTGACAATTTCATAACTCACTGATTCTTCAGAAATAAATTACCACAAAAATATGGTCAATAAGTTCACAATGTCCTCAACAACTTTCATGAACAATCCAAAATCAAATTCTATTGCTAAACAAGTCAATTAATTCATTCAATGTTACTGTCCCTGAAATCCTCCAATTTGGGCAGTAACCTTATAACAAGCATAATTCCCTGTATACAAGTCAGTAAAATCAGAACTTTATATCCCTGAAAAGATAACATCTCAAACTTCAATTTTCATGAAGTACTCATCATCCAATTCGATCTCTATCAATTTCAAAACTGTTATGGAAGCTACTGTTATGATCAGCCATTCATAACCTAATGTAGGGTCAATTTTTTTGAAAAATCATAACTCTCAATTCGGACTTCTAAAAAAATTCACACCATATACCAATTTCAAGGTAATCTCTTCCTCTACAATTCTTCAGAAGCTCACTCACACCAATTCAGTCCACATAAAATGTAAAAATTGCCTCCAATCCGAAAACTCACAAAATCACACTTAGACTAGGTTTCATCCAAAATGCTCAAAACCAGTCATTAGTAATCAATTCATATCTCCCAATATAAAATTATAAAAATAGCAAGATCAGTAGCAATGGAAAGATAATTCAATATGATACAACTTCCATAAAGACCATTTTCCCTAATTCCATCTCCATTCATTCATAAAAATCAACAAAACTCAGATGTCATGGTTGCGGTTACTGTTCACAGGCAATGGAACAGTAACTTTCCATGCAAAAATTCACCCTTCTATCATTGAAATTCAACAACACCTATTTCACACTAAATTGAAGCCAACATCCCAAAGTTTCAGTAGCCACTAACCTTACCTCATTTCAATTCTTACACAATAAGTTATGAATAAATCAGTAACATCAATTTCAACCCTAACTTTCCAGATTTAATGTTAACCTTAGTTCTAACATTTCCAATGCCTTTTTCACATCACTAGACATCCAAATAAATACAAATTAAATATTACTACAGTCATACATATACTAGGGCTAATACTGAAAAATTGGCAGCATTAAATTCCTCAATTCATATACTCAAATAATCATCCATACTCAACTCAAAATCAAACCATATCATTAATTTCAATACATCTTCACCTAGCCTCATACCCATTTCTTCAAATCATAATAATCATCACTTTAATGCCTACATGAACCTAATACATGCTTTAAACCCTTTTATTAATCACTCCTCACTATCATGACATTTAATTCCTTATGCAAATCTCATTTAAAACTCAAACCTTAAATGAAAACTTACCTAAAACAAAACCTCCTTCAAGCTTCAACAACCAACTTCTAACTCCTACACCAAGGTACCCACTTCCTTCCCTTCTCAAGCATGTACCAAACTCCTCTTCTAGCTTTGATGGATTAAGAGATAAGAGGTATTGAATTTGTGGAGAAAGTTGAAAGAAGAGGGCCAAATTTTCGATGTTTTGATGGAGGAGAAGTTTGTGTTTCGGATAACAATAGCAAATGCCTAAACAATTCATCTTTCCTTCTTTAAAACATACACATCCGAAAGCTTTGAGAGGGAGCATTTAATGATGCTCTAAATGGCAAGTTTCCATTGGTTTAAAAATCAAAGAAAAGTCAAAGTAGTATTTGTTTAATCCAGTCCAAAATTTTTACTCCAATTAACTCCAATGAACCTAATTTCAGTCCCAAAATAATATACCCAATATTACAGTGCCAATGGGTAGCAATTTTGCTCTGAGAATCGACCGTTCGCTAATTGGCGATTTTTTTCCGGTCCGGGAATTGTCTCCGGAAAAATCCAGAAAAATTCCTAAAAATCTCTAAAAATGTAAAACAATTTATGGCGCATTCCAAATAATTTTTCCAAACTCAATTACTCCATTAATTTCACACAGAAGTTCCATTTAAAACCTAAGCCGGAAAATGTCATGAATGCATGTATACTATGTGCATGTGCAACCAATCAGTAATTATTGAGGCTATATGTTGTATGTGCATGCCGAGATATAATTTAATATCCCGAACCCGTCCCAATTACCAAAATACCCTTTTCCTATAGGAGAGGGGATGTTACAACAGCTCCCCCACACTTAATCAACACATTGTCCTCAATGAAAAATAAAGATAGATAAAGCATAAGGTAAGAAAGCACAAAGGACAATTCAACAAAACAAAAGGAGGGAAAGAGACAGAACTCAAAAGGGGAAATTATTGAATTGAAAGGTTACTGATTAAACTAAAAGCTAAACTATGTTCCTACTGGCGGTTTCTCCCTGACACTTATCTAACAAACCAATGCACCAATATATGTCACGAGCAATCACAAGGCAGAAGTAAGTAAACAAGTGAAGGAAAGAAACAACCTGGCAGTTATGGAGGTTTGTTTATTCTCTCGATTAACCTTCGACAGATGGCCATGATGTGGCGAAATAACTTCATCCATTCCCATGTCCATGTCAGCCTCCACTATGCCAGATTCACCTAAAATGATTGTCGCAACAAAAAAAAAAAGAGTTAGCCTCAGCGAACTTCCACAGAAGGTGTAATCTGTAAAATGCTAGCTATCAAAGATAAAGGAAAACTACCAATGAGTATGAAACTAAACTATCTAGAATGCAATCTAAAAGAAAAGACTCCTAACTTCACTTAGCAACAAAATGAAAAAAGCTAACTTAAAGAACCAATTCTTGGTTCCCCGGCAATGACGCCATTTTGATCGGCTCTTCGTATCGATCTAAAGATCAATCCCTTGGAAACCGAATCAAAAATAATTAAATTCTAAGGATTGCAATACAGGATGCAACCTCGGGTCGTCTCACTTAATCGAAACCTAATGAAGTGGACCTAAGCTAGCCTATATGTCATAAAATGCAAGTGAAATCAGTAAGGAAAAGGGGAATGAACTAAAAAAAAAGTTTTGTAAAAAGCATGTAAAAAGTATTTTTTTGGTTTTTGAAAATAGAAAATGAAAAGATTAAGACAAGTGATAAAATCCTCTTGAAAATGAGCTTTGGCTATCACCGTTCAAAACTAATTTGATGGGATTAGAAATTACTAAGTGTGAATGGTAAACCTTAAAGGACTCTCTTTAAGTCAAGGATCTTGATCAATGAGCTACATTTCTCAAGATCCCATTGAGCGCTCTTGAGCCTCAAAACCTTAAAGGATTCTTTAAGTCCAAGGCTTTAATCAATGAACTCCATTGCTTAAAACCTTGTTAAAAGCATCTTAGTGTGTGCGGTGGATTTGCCAATGCAATGGGTCAAATAAAATCTAGCATCAACTCAATATCAAACACAACTAGGCAGATAAAAGAGAATCAACAAGATCACAAGTGAATATAGCAAACACTCAGTTTGAAATGATAAACCTTAAAGAACTCTCTTTAAGTCCAGGATCTTGATTAATGAACTCCATTTCTCAAGATCCCATTAAGTGCTCTTGAGCCTTAGAACCTTAAAGGACTCTTTAAGTCCAAGGTTTTAATCAATGAACTCCATTTCTTAAAACCTTGTTAAGCGCATCTTAGTGTGTGCGGTGAAATGCCAATGCAAAGGGCCAAATGAAATCTAGCATCAACTCTATATCAAACACAACTAGGCAGATAAAAGAGAATCAACAGGATCACAAGTGGACATATATGAGACTTCATATATTTAAGCTCAAAGTTCTGCATAAGCAAATCCATACACATTACATTGTTCAACACTTGATTAAACTCTAATCAAGCAAATCTAACTACAAAGCAATAAACCCCAACTCGACTGTTCATAACAATGTAGTTAAACGTGACAATGTAAACTACTAATCCAAACAACACATTAAATTCACTACAAGTTACAAATCCTAGACCTAGGCATTCATAAATCGTAGCTAAACTACAGATTAAGCTACTTCCCTTTTAAACTCGGTGAACTCCAACCATCATTGCATCTTCAGGAGAAAAAGAATGCCTAACCATGCATTGTAATCGGAAACTTCACAACTCGTGACGAATCCAAGCTAGTCATGATGGAGTCGGCGGTGAAAATGGAAAAGAAAACCTATATGAAGATTCTACCCAGGAAACCCTGGGTGGTGAGGTCGTGAATTCTTTTGTTTTCTCTTTGCTCTTCTGTCTCTTCTTTCTCTCTGTGTTCGACCTCTTTAAACCTAATTTGGAAAGGTTTTTATATGATGGGTTAAAGGTCGGGTCGGAATAATGAGAGGATTTTCTAAATCAAGTCCGGATACCCGACCGTTCGTCGTGGTGAGATGATTCTTTGACGTCGCAGCGCGCCTTTCTTTGATCACTCGCCGCAGCGTGCTGCTTTGTTGGCGTCGTGGCGTGTCTTCTTGGATTGCTCGCCGCGGCGTGCCTTTTTGGATTGCTCGCCGCGGCGTGTTGCTTGTAGCACGTCGCAACGTGCGAACTTCTTCATGTGTTGCGACGTGTTGACTCTTCTAATCCTTTTGACTCTTCTTTTCCCCTATAATATGGAACAACAATTTGCAGTATCAATTGCCCTTGGAAAAATTATGATGGAATTAATGTCAATTTGTAACAATTTTACTAACAAATTGCAAATCATATGAGCTCAATATAAGGAACTAATTTAAGCACAAAAGTTACAATTAGGAGTCAAAAAGTGCATTAACAGTTATAAAAGTGTAGCCAATTAATAAGATAAACTTGGGCTCAATCACTCATCTTATCCATCTTTATTCAATCTTATACAAATCGAACAATATAATTTCCCCTTTTTGGAAATTCATCCTTAAACAAAAACTCAATTTATTTGATTCTTCTTAATCATGCAATATTTCAATCTCATCTTCTATCTTTCAACTCCTAGGTCCAAACATGTCATATTTTATATCAATGTAAAGATCAAAAAGACAACTACAACTTTCATGAAGGACAGAAAAATCAATTTGACCTCTAAGGAAATCAAATTTCCAATCAAAGATTCTATCCACTAATAATCATGCTAAACAATAACAGAAACTTCCAAAAATCATAACTTCACATTCCATGGTCCAAAAATTGCATACTAAACATCAATGGAAAGATTAAAACATAATCTAACACTTTCATGAAGAACTTAATCACAAATTCAACCTATAACTAGGTCAATTCTTTAGTCAAAGTTTTTGCTAGAATAGTGTGTCATTCTATACCACATCCAAACTTCTTAAAGTCCTAGCTTCCAATTCTCACGTCCACAGTTAACATATGATACCTCATTGAAAAGTTAGAAAAATCTTCTATGACTTTCATGTAGGCCACTTAACCCAATTCAAACACATCAGTACAGAAATGGGCCTCAAAGCAGTACACTCAAAAATGCCCTTAACTAACACTTTTAAAAACAAAGTAACATAGCCTTAATTTCGGAAAATTATAACTTTCAATTCCGATATCGAAAAATATCAAACGTTATAGCGACAGAAAGTTTTCAACATATTCTACAAGTTTTATGAAGATCAATTTTTCAAATTCTGCCTAAATCAAAAAGTCAACTCTCTATGACCAAAAAGTCAAACTTTCTTAATTCTCCAAAATTTGACACTTTCACTAATTACTTCTTGCTTTTTAACTTCCATTTAAAAAAATGTATTCACTATCAATTTCATTTAAACTCAAAAACAACACTTTAGACCGTAATTAATCATAATCATTAATAACCTATCTTAATCTCATATAACAATTCATATTCTTGACTCTTCTTTTTCTTTGCACACTAATAAGTCACCATAAGTTTTCTCATTTAATGCCACTTTATAATTCAAAAATTCCAAGAAAATTCGGGGTCCAACATTTTTTCCCCTCTTAAAAGAATTTCGTCCTCGAAATTCCAATTTGTGTTTTTGTGTATTTTGGAATTTGGTATTGGCTTTGTAAATGGCTTGGAATGCCATTAAGGTTTTGTAAGCAATTATTTATGATATGTATGAATTATGATTTTGTATAAGTACTTGAATGGTATAGTAGTGTATGATGATTTATGAATTTGTGGATGGTTATGAAATCATGTATTGAATTGATTTATGAATATGATTTGGATATGTATTGATATGGATGAATGTGTATGATGATGGGATATGAATTGTGATTGTGTATAAATATGATCGATTTGGGTTTTGGATTAAATTGTGAAATTGTATATGGAATTGAGATATATGATTGTGAATTGAATATGATTGTGTTTTGGATTCCAGACGAGGGGTCCGATGATTCTGAGTTTTGATCAAAAATTATAGAAGTTAGTTTTAAAACCATTTGCAGGTTTGAGTTTCATAAAATACAGCCGTTATGCTGCCCAATTTTTGTTGTATGGCTATATGTGAGAGTTTTTATGACAAAAAGAAAGAATAAGAATAAGATAGATGTTTGTTTTAAAGATGAGATTGAGATATTACATAATTAAGAAGAATCGAATAAATTGAGTTTTTGTTTAAGGATGAATTTCCAAAAAGGGGAAATTATATTGTTCGATTTGTATAAGATTGAATAAAGATGGATAAGATGAGAAAGAAAGAAAAAAATTTATACCGGAATTGTTTGGTTTAGATTAAATGTCTTAGTGGGTTCCAACACAATAGTCTTTTAATATATTTGTTCCCGTATGTCGGGCCTTTGTTCAGTTCAGTTGCTCCGTTTGTATGCTTTGAATTCGCTCTATATGTGTTTCGCATTTTTGTTATTTGATAATTTGATTCCTATTCGCTTTGCTTTCGTTTCTTCCGTCTTATGTTTTCGATTCGATTCGTTATGTCTTCATTTACATACTTTGACTTTCGCCTCATGTTCCGTTCTTTCGAATTCGATTTCGTTCGTTTTCTCTTTCCGCCACTACCAACATAAAAAGTTTTAAAAGATTAATATTTTCGAAAAGAATACACAATTCAACCCTCCTTCTTGTGACTTTTACACATCATACATGATTTCTATATTAACAAGTGATTTACTTCAACCCTATGTTGATACTTTAACACGTTTTGATTCTTTTATTAATGTAATTGGATTGATTGATACATTGTGATCCAATTACATTTTTTATTTATAATCTGATATATCTGAAATATTAGATCATAACCTAATAAATGTAATCACAAATTAGTAAAGCAATCCTATAAACTTTGACACGAGTAATTAGGTTAAAATCTTAGGATTAGTTACTATTAGACTTAAGGCCTAATTAGCATACCATAGGAATCTAGAAAGTCCAATAAATTAATAAAACAATTTTATAGTAAAAGATCAATTTGTTAAGGTTTCTAGGGGGATTCAAAACCTGGATACTAATTTTCTAATCTAGAAAGTTTACTAAGTGCTTTATTAATTCTTTGATTCAATCTTACTGCCATTATCTATCTTACTTTAGTTTTATTTTCTTTTTAGTTCAAAATCAAAACCAAATTTGTAAACTAGATAATAGGATAATGATTATTACTACTATATATAATAACCTAAAACATTTAAAACTATAAGGGCATTTTGAAAAAAAGATTCCTCGGCATCATCACTAAAGCTTTATTGGATTCATGTTGCTATCCATTACAACTTTATAAACAAGTTTCTTGATCTTCACCTTTTCTTATATGTCTTCATTCCACTATCAAGACTCCTTCTTACTACCTCTATCCCTTTAAAAACTCCCAAAATGTTCTTAGGTGCATTTCTTAAAAGAGCTTTTACTCCCTCTCACATCTGGTTAGTATTTCCTTCCAATATGGGAGGGCGTAGTAACTATTTTAAGGAATGTAGCTAAGGAAATCTTAGGAGTTTTTAAAGGAGGTGAAGGTAGTAAGAAGGAGTTTTGGTGGTAGAATAGAGATGTACAAGAAAAGATAAAGATTAAAAAGGGTGCCTATAAAGCTTTATTAGATAGCAACATAGATTTATAGAGAGAAGTTAATAGAGATAGTTACAAGGTACCAAAGAAAGTAGTGAAGAAGATAGTCTTAGAAGTTAAAAATAAAGCCCAAGAGAAATGATATCAACGATTGAAAAGTAAGGATGGAGAAAAGTATATATTTAAGTTGGAGAGAGTAAGGGAACGAAAATTGAGAGAGTTGGATCCAGTTCGTTATATAAAGGATGAAGTACAATGAGTGCTCATAGTTGACAATGACATCAAGAGAAAATGGTAAATATAGTTCTATAGCCTTTTTAATGAAGAAGAAGATGATAACATTTCCTTAGGTGATCTTAGAACTTCTTAGAAATGACATGTCTTCACTTGTTTCCAGTAGATCATGAGAGAAGAAATTGAAGAAGCTTTTAGGAAAAAGAAAAGTGAAAGGGTAATAGGACCTAATAAGTTACCAATAGAGATGTGAAAAAACTTGGTAGAAAAGGCTCTTAATTAGTTAGCCAAACTTTTTAAAGTGATCCTCAAGTCTGCCAAAATGTTTAAGTGATTTGAAACTTGGCACACGAATCCCTCTCTATAGGAACAAAGTGGAGATCTAAAGTTGTAACAACTATAGAGGGCTTAAGCTACTCGATCACACCATAAAGTTATAGGAGAGGGTGAATGAGAAGAAAGTCAGAAAGGCTGCATCTATCTCTGGAAACCAATTTAGTTTCATATCAGGGAGAATCCATGACAAAAGCTTTAAACCTCCTTACATGATTTATGAAATAATATAGAGACAGGCAGAGGAACTTATACATGGTTTTCATTGACTTAGAAAAGACTTATGACAGGGTACCTAGGAAAGTCATATGGAGATGTTTAGAAGTTAAGGGAGTTCTTGTGACCTATATATAGGTTATTAGGGATATGTGTGAAGGTTTTAAAAATAGAGTAAGGACAGCAAACATTTTTCTATCAATAACAAGCCACCGAGGATCCTCGTTGAGCCCTTTCCTGCTTGTAATAGTTATAGATGAGCTTGTTAAGAATATCCAAAGATATGTGTCTTAGTGTATGAAATTGTTTTAATGGAAGAAAATATCAAGCTACAACCTTCGAGGGATGTGCTAGGGTAGAGTGTAACTATTTGAGGCCACAAGGTTGTATCCAATATGGAGATAAAAATTAATTCAAAACTTATATCACAAAAAGATTGTTTTAAGTATCTTAGATTCAGCATCCAAAGCAATGAATAGATAGATGGCAACATAGTTCATCGTATCAAATTAAGGTTACTTAAATGAAGTGGCACACTAGGAGAAAGATCCAATTCAAGCCAAAAGGTAAAGTTTATTGTTTAACAATTAGATTAGTCACACTTTATGGAGAAAAGTGTCGACTCATCAAATAGATACACAATTATAAGTTAATGGTGACATAAATGAGGATACTCTATTAGATGGGCAATCTTACAAAAAAAGATGAGGTCAGAAATGAATTGATAAGGGACAAGTTAGGGATGGCTAACAATATTGGAAAAATGCTACAGTAAGAAGATTCAAGAAATTTGTATTTAGGGATTATAAGAGAAGAAGAGAAAGACCTTAAAAGAATTGAGGAGAAGTGATCAGATATGATATGACCTTATTAAAACATACCTAAAACTTGACCCTTAATAGGAATTTTTGGTGAATTAAAATTTAAATAAAGAATCTTATATAAAGAAGTCGTTCCCTTTTATAAGACTTTCAATCTTTTTTTGTTTTATATTTAGCTTAAGTACCTTTTAGGTATTTTATTTATTTATTTCGTATTTTTCTTTCAATTGTTTGTTTTATTTACTTTTTTCTCTTTTTGTTTACTTATTGATTTGTTTTCTATCTTTATTTTATCTTATTTTGATTTTGATTTTCTTTATTTTGATTTTTTATGCAGTTATTTATTTACGTTTTTACTTTTGTTTTCTTGAAACCATTTTCAACAATAGTTTTCTTTTTTCTATATGTCTATCGAAAACAATCTCTCAACAAGTTATGCGTAAGATTGTACTTCTAAAACTCCTTATCCTTCGCATCTTATCGAGATTTCTACTGAAACGTTAATTTTTCTTTTTCAAAATTGAATAAATAGTATTAATCAAGGAAAACAGCCCTCACTGTAAGAGTTTACACAAGAGGGCTTAAAATTACAATAGTGGATTAAGCCAATGCAATATTAGAATTAGAGATTCCAGCTTATATACAAGGAGTTGGAAAACTTCAACTGGGCTCCTATGATTAGAGCAGCCTTCCTGACGAAATTGATAATCTTAATTTCGATCTCCAAGCTATCAGTTAAGTAGTTCTTAAATGGCCTTTGGTTCCTCTCTTGCCATATCTAGTAGACTAAACAAGACCAAGCTAGTTGAAGGAGTAATATGTCATCCGCAATCATTCCGGGAGAATTCAAGATCCATTGAACTATGCCATTTCAACTAGAGGGCCGATTAGAAGCTCCATACTTGGATAACATTCCAAATGAGACGTCGTTATTATCTTAAACATATACTTTACTAATCATAATGCATAATAATGACATTTTTCACATTTAAAAGACTGGCATATTCAATAAAATGATTGTTAAATGCCAAAAGAATATATATTTTTGGAGTTGCTAAACACATTCCCTCTTGAATACCGTTAGTATAACATTTCGTCATATAAAAGAGGCATCAATTCATAAATTGTTTGGTTATGGATGTGTTATTCACTCAAAGAGATCAAGTCTTTCTAGTCTTTTATTCTCCTAAATAAGTTAAAAAGCTTAAATCACTAGTTCACACACAGCAAATAGAAAGCCACGTTAGGTAACGTACTCAACTTTCTATTAGAAGTGTTTAATATTTTGTTGCGCTATGTATAAGATTCCAACTTGAAATCCAGATCCTTGGAATCTCCTTAAATCGAAAGAGGAATAGAGTTTCCTTTATATACTGGCTAGCACTAAAATAGAAATTGAGCACTTTAAACACAGTAACCTAATTTGTAAACATATATGATGACTGTGTATTTTGCCATCAAGAAAAAAAAAAAGGATCTTTAAATGACCTTATTGTTCAATTCTTATGGAATATTTTCTCCTACCTCGAAATAACAAAAACGGAAGCAAAGATGACCTTATTGTTCACTATGTATGGTCTATAGGTGGAGAAGAATAGGAGAATATTTCAATAGAAACATACGCAGATAGTTGCACTTCAAAGAGAGGTACTCAATTCAATCAGGGAGTAGATTTCTATCCATCAAATTGGTCTCCAAGAAAGCAATCAAATAGCTTTAAAATGGAGATTATAGATCTGGAAGCCTCTCCATGCAGTGTGAAAATGTAGGACTTCGATGAAACCTTAAGTCCCAATTTGATGTTTCATGTATTTCTCAAGAACTATGATCATTTAAGTAGCAAGACTTTACTATGGCTAATGACTCTTGATCAAGTAGCCAAGCTTCTTGGCAACTTCAAATGTAACTCCTTGAAATTGTGATTCTTACCTTGACTAATATAATTCTATAGGTTTCAAAGGAAAACAACCCGGAAAACTTGATAAAGGTGTGAAGATTCCTTCCAAGCTCTTGGCCCAATAAACTTGAATTCAAATGCCCCAAACAAAAGTAAAAACAAAAAATATTAGGCCTTATCAATGGGAAAGAATCAAAACACCACAGGCAGCAAACATTTTGTGTTTCCATTTTCCTTGCTATAGTAATCAACAAAAGAAAGGCTAGAATAAAGAACCTGAAGATAATGAAACTAAGGGGTAAAGCAAGCATAAAATCGGGAACCAAGTAGATAATAGACTTTTTAACAAACTTAAACATACACAAATTTGTAACCTAACAAGCAGAAGCAATTAGAAATGATGCTACTAATACATAACAATCCAATGTTGGATTCATATCTTCAATACAATAAAGCTTGATACCAACGCACATGGTAAAGAATACCAGTACAAATACTTGAGGCTGGAATTCCAGTACATTAAAATATAGCATCTGATGCATAAAGAACAAATACCACGTGTCCAGTTACCTGTATGAATCTGGACGTTTTGGCTTGCTTTGAATAGCAGCCTCGATCTTCTCCATCACAGCAGTAGTCAGTAGTGGGATGACATCAATAGCTTTCATGTTTTCTTGAATCTGCATTATAGGAACCGATATTCAACTATGAACTCACAATTAAAGCCATGGCTTCGTTCAAGTACATATAGAAGATTAATATCAAATTTATTATCTTCCTTTGGCATCACTTTCATGAAAACCTATGCCATCTAAACAAAATTATGATCGAGAGAACTGAAAATAATTCTTGTTGTAATCAATTGAGAATTGGTATCAAATACTCGAGTTTACATTTAAGGTCTTACTAATGCCTTCATACATGTTTAAACAAACAATAGGATGAGTCTAGTTATTATTACTAACTAGTATATCTTAATACTGGTCACTTGAGTTTGTTCCATTGGAAATGCTAGTATCTATAGATAAACAATTTGTATATTGCAAGGTTGGAGCCTTTATTTTTACATAACAATAAAAGACATCTGCACTAATGTTTAGTTTTATATGGTTCTTCACAATTATAGCATAGTCCTTTGTCCTTTCTCTGCTGCCCTACCTCACTCAAAAGCCTAACATAAGGAGCTTTTGCAGTATTATCGGTTATAGTACAATTCTGCAGGTCCTCCCGATACCTAATCCTGCTCATAGTGTTGGTCAAGTCTGTTGGTTGTTTCAGCTCCACCTCCACCATAATCACCTCCTTCAACCCACTTATGAAGATCTCCACCTCCTGCTCACAGTGAAGGGAGCTAACACTGGCAACGAACTACTCAAAATGCCTACAGTACTCTACATTCCATGTTTTAGATAGTTTTGATAATTCTCCCAGATTGCTACAAATTGTCAACCCAAAATGCAAATTTTAATGGTAGTTTTGAATTCTTCCCATGTCAATTGCAGCCTATCCTTCTCCAACTAGATGAATGAGAACTGAGCATCCTGTCCCATATCGAAAGAACTGAATCCCACCTTTTCCTCATCAGGAGTTTGTTGATGGCAGACGAAGTGCTCACACCAACTTAGCCATCAAGGGGCTCATACATCATATCAAGAGAAATCCAACTTCTGTGTGCTAAGATACGAAATTCCCTCCTTTGCTATTCTCTGTCCATCTGCTCTCTACTTCCTCTTGAATATCAGCATCTCTATGATTTTCTTTAGTGATTTCATCTAGTTTAGTCATCATCTCATTCTTCTCTCCTTCCCTTTCAACTTGATCCCTTACTCAATCCTCCTAGTACGTGGCCACAAAATCCTCAATATCTACGTGGTTCAAAGGTACCCCATCACCAACTGCACTGTTACCAAATTGTTATGGTCCCTATTTCTAGATCTAGTTAAAAGAACATGTAGCTGGAAGTCCCCTAATAGCCTTGCTAGCAAACTCGGCCTAGAACACTTCCTTTTGTGTCAACCTAGTTATGTAGAAAGGAATAAAGCTCGTTAGACTATTTTGAGTGAATAAGATCTTTCTTATAACTTTCCTGAATTCCCTTATAATGAATAAAAGACATAATCTTCAAACAAAATCTAGTATCAAACTAACAGACCTTTATCAGAATAGAAAACAATCTTCTAGACACCAATTGCAAAGTCATTTGAACTTCCTACTCTACATTTTGACAAAAGGCACCACCTTCACTAAATCAAGTTCAAGAATATGGACTTGATGTTGTTGCCTAACAGTAACAGATTGTCAAAAACTTAGGATTTGGCATCGACAATAGATTTTAGTATCAATGAGTCAAAAGCCAGGTTAGGGTTGAACAGGTTTTAGTATCAGTGAGTCAAAAACAAGGTTAGGTTTTGATTTTGAAGTTTCATAAAGTAAAATATTAAAACAAAAAAGATAAGAAAGATAAGGACTACAAAGACTAGGGTATAGTTGAAAGGTCCACATCCATGAATACAGGGATTGCAAAGATCCTAGGATATGATATTATTAAGTTTAATTAACCCATGTTATAATAGTAGGCTAATATGAGTATTAACAGATTGTCAAAAACTTAGGATTTTGGCATCGACAATAGATTTTAGTATCAATGAGTCAAAAGCCAGGTTAGGGTTGAACAGGTTTTAGTACCAGTGAGTCAAAAACAAGGTTAGGTTTTGATTTTGACGTTTCATAAAGTAAAATATTAAAACAAAAAAGATAAGAAAGATAAGGACTACAAAGACTAGGGTATAGTTGAAAGGTCCACATCCATGAATACAAGGATTGCAAAGATCCTAGGATATGATATTATTAAGTTTAATTAACCCATGTTATAATAGTAGGCTAATATGAGTATTAACAGATTGTCAAAAACTTAGGATTTTGGCATCGACAATAGATTTTAGTATCAATGAGTCAAAAGCCAGGTTAGGGTTGAACAGGTTTTAGTATCAGTGAGTCAAAAACAAGGTTAGGTTTTGATTTTGACGTTTCATAAAGTAAAATATTAAAACAAAAAAGATAAGAAAGATAAGGACTACAAAGACTAGGGTATAGTTGAAAGGTCCACATCCATGAATACAAGGATTGCAAAGATCCTAGGATATGATATTATTAAGTTTAATTAACCTATGTTATAATAGTAGGCTAATATGAGTTATTAATACTCCTAAATAGAACATTTAAACTATTATAATAGAATACACATAATATCCCAATATAAAATGGGGTACAATAATAATAGTAGTAGTAATTCCACATATATGAGGGTTATATTTGTAACTATTGATTATATATAAGATATAGTATTCAAGCTATTCATGATTTTTTCTCAACTTTACAATCATAACAACTATAAGAACAATAAATCTACAACATCTTCAACATTAAATCTCAACAATCTTCAAAATTGTAATTGTTGCATTAGATTGTAATGTCACCATATGCAAAAATTTGAAAGAAATAACAAAAAAATATTATAAGACAATTTAAAACTACTTTTCATTTTGATAAAAAGTGCAGTAAATTTGTAATACCCAACATCAATAATAAATTAATTTGAAGATATGGCTGAAAAAAACCAAGCCAAGGAGCATAATGTAGCCTGCTAAAGGGTATGTACAATACACACAAAATGTTTTAATGGATTAAAATCACACCTGAATCAATAGGTTTCAATAAGAATGGTCATAGAAAGATATCCGACGATGGTTTTACTAACCTGAGACTCCTTTGTAGCACCAGTAATAACTGACGATACATTTGGATTAGCAGCACACCAAGCAATTGCAAGCTGAGCCAAAGGTACACCTAGCTCATCAGCAATTGGCTTCAGTCCATTGACCTTTTTCAGCACATCATCAACCAGGGAACGGCTAGCAAGATTCTAGAAATTAACAGGGTTTAAAATGATGTAAAAGGGCTCAATAACAAGAATATGTAGTTGATAGTAATTAAAGGAAGTGAATTTCAAATCCTGATGATTTTAAATGTGATAATTAAACCTATCTATCTTTTGTAGGGCAATAGTTGTTCAAAACTAACAGATTCCATATTTGTGGCTGAATGCTATACATATGTAGTCTTAACTGTTGATGATGTTTAATTAAAATCATTTTCCAGATAAAAAAGGTCATCTAGTTAAGGAGGGAATAAACTTGTCCACATCAGGCCAAAAATTTGCAAACCAACTATCTGACCAAGTAGCAATAATTCATAACCAATTGTGTTGTGTGGTGGGGGAACTAGATAGTTCTATGTTTCAAAACCAAACCACTGCATCCAAAAACAATATAACTAGAAAATTGGAACTTGTAAAGGGTTGGAGCTTTACCAATGTGAATTTTAATGATGAGAAATCAATTCAACTCTAAACACATATCCTAAGAGTCATGTAAGTAAAGAATGTTAAGGAGAAAACATAATTACTAAATGCTTAATGCTGCATGTTAGGGAAAAATTGTTGCTATGACTTGCCAAAATCTAATAGAAAAAATAACTCGTTCTCAAAAGTTCTATTGAACTTGGCTACACGATGTTCAACAAGGTTTGCAGAACTCTAAAAATCAAACGTTAATGACCTCTAAGTAGCATGTTTCCTTGAATAAAAACGCACCTTTATATTCCTTCATTATGTTCAATGAATACTGTAATAATAGATTATGATACAAAATGGTAACATATACGCAATGTCATTCCATTGAAGTCGAGGATAACATATATCTGCATTATGTTTGTAAAGAGTAGGGCCCTTGGGTCATATATTAATTACATATGAACTATTGCGATTCATTTGAATAGAAATATGTCAAGAATACTTGCGTGAGGAGAATAAGAGTTAGAGAAAACAAAGTATTACCAACATAACATTAACAAGGAGATACTAAAACCCTTTTGAATTTGAAATGAATATTTTCATGGAATATGAGTCAAACTAAGAAAGGTAAAAATATTTGCATATTGAGGAGATGCATGTTTCAAAAAGAAAATGCTAACTGATTTTCTGTATTTAGAAAAATTAAGAGAGAATGTAAAAATATGAGTGCATCAAAGAAGTGTCACTAGCTACTTCTGAAAATAATATCCAAGATAGAATTTACGTTGGATGGATTATAGATGATCGCAATGAGCAAATCCACTAGGAAAGGGAAAGAGGTCTAAAACAATATGGACCAAGGACCTAGAAGATATTTTTGAATTTTTGGATCAAAATTTGAGAACAGAAGATCCATGTAGCTCATTACCCAAACAAGTACATGGTGAGGATTAGATGAACTGAGTTTTGACAAGCAAGGAAAAATCACAACAAACTCCACAAATAAATGTGCATAAGAAACTGCCATAACTAGAATGTCAATTGGAAAAACTGGTGACAATAGAATAAATAGCAGGAATCTCCATGAATCAAGTTTATAAAACTAAACAACTCTTACTTTATAATTTTCCAAAGCAAACCGACTATCTTGTGGTATAGTGCCCTTATTGTACTTTCCAGTGAGCACCCCAGAAGCTAGTGGACTCCATGTGGTGAGGCCCAGGCCATAGTTGGTGTACAAGGGAAGGTACTCAGACTCAACCTGCAGGCACAAAAATAGTTTACAAGATCATACAGAATGTTCAAAGTTTCAGGTCTGCAGGAAAGTAGTTATGCAATTAATTTTGCCACAAGTTAGTAAAATAAGAGATTAGAATGCATACCATTCTATCTCCCTTATCAAGCAAAGGAATATAATAAACAACTAAATGTTTACCCAAGTTGAGAATCAAAACAAAAATAAACTAACTATTCCCAACTACTAAAATTGCAAAGAAACTATTCAACTCAAAAGTTTAAGCTCTTGGGCAAGTCCAAAAATGAATAAATAACATGCCCAAATAAGAAGTGTGGACAAGCACGACAAAATCTGGCGCACTTTGAATCATACAACCCAAAAGATTAAGTTGATACATCAGGCCCAAAAATGGATAAAAATTATTATTCCCAAAAACAGTAAATGATACATTCTTAGAATTCACTCAAAAGCTTGATTTTTTGGGTTGAATGATTTCTTAAAATGGTATCAAAGCTTTACATGATTAAGAGTCTCAACTTCTAGTTGTCCCACACCCATTTCACACATTTCAGTGAATTTGTGATTTGTATAGCTTATTCACACTTAGTGTGAAAGGTGTGTTAAAATAGTAAATGATCGGCTCTTGGGCTAATCCAGTAGCTTTTTCTTTTTCTAGCTCAATGGGTTTCTGACACCTAAAAACTCAATCCATCAATGCAAATGAAAATTGTACCATTATTGTGAAAGTGAAATGCTAGGATACGATAACGCCTCAAAACAAAACTCCAGCTAGTGAACTAAAAAATGCCAAGCTCAACTTTGGAAGAACCTTTTAATTTTCAAGTGGCAAAGGCATGCTTACTTGGAAACTAGCTCAAAATGATAAAAATATAAGCTTTTATCTCAGGCCAACATATACACAATTTACTAATGTGATGTTGGTGCCAAAAAATCAGAACATATATTCAATGCACTAATGTGATGTTGATGCCAAAAAAATTCTAAGGCAATGGTACTTGTTGTTGAGGTTGTATATTAGCTGTATATAGATTTTAAGAAAGTAAATTTCTTCTTATCCCAAAGATTACAGGATCCAAAGAGATTGTTCCTTATTCGAGGAGATTGATTCGTATCCTAGAATATTGTTTCCTATTTTTCTCCTATATTAAGATGTATATAATCATGTTACTCAAAATCAATTGTAAAAAGACAGATTATTTTTCTTGTCTATTTCATCTTATGATATTAGAACTAGCTTAGGGAAGACCAATGAATGCAAATTCATATATTTTCAGTCAGATGAATGGTGATCTATAGGTGACACAAATAGATTCATATTAGCTATTAGTTGCGGAAAATAGCTTGATTTGGATTAATTCACTTGTAAGGGGAAGATTTTGGATATTCACAAGTTGGCCCACATCAAAAAGAAAAAGAATTTCAACTTAGGTTGTCCAGATTTCAAGTTAGAAAATTTTAGGGTTTGATATGGCTAGAATTTTAGAATATTGGTTGCTGAAAATTTAAGCTAGAATTGCTGGAATTTTAGTGAATTAGACAAGTAATGGAGGCTAGGGAACTAAGAGTCATTCCTAGGGTCTAAAAATAATGCTTACAAAAAAGTATCACACCTTCTAACTGAAAATTAGTTTATAGAAAAAAAAAATCAGGACCTTATTATTGAAGGATTGAGTACAAACATATATATAGAAAAGTTCTTAGACCTCTTATTCTAGAAGTAAAGAACTAAAATATCCAAAAAAGAAAATCAAATCAGATCTTAAATAAGTTTAAATCTTAAACAATAAATACAACTAGGATAATATGTCTAATTTACTACTTCTTACCTAACAAGAAAACCTAGCATAAACTAAATTTCAACCCTGTTGTCTTTGTTGTCACCTCAACTCCCACTCTTCATCCCACCAATTTAAAGCTTATGGTTGATTTATTTTCCCGCTTTTATTTCTTTTATAAACTATAAGCTCTTTTACATTACTGCGGTAAGATTTGATCCTCCTTTACATACACAATCAGCTGAAACACCCCCAGATGACTCACACCTTCCTATTGTTAATAGGAAAGGCATTAGAGAGTATACCAAGAGACCACTATACCTATTATCCCACTATGTATCACTTAAACATCTATCACCAGCCTACAAAAAGTTCACTGGGTGTCTAAATACCATTTCTATTCCAATACTGTTTTTGAGCCATTGTCAAAAAGGGAATGGAGGAATGTTATAAGAGAGGAAATGGATGCGTTGCAGAAGAATAAGACATGGGAGATTGTTGATAAGCGAAAGGGTTAGAATATAATTGATTGTAAATGGATCTTCACACTGAAATATAAAATTAATGGATCACTAGAGAGATATAAAGAATGATTAGTTGCTTAAGGGCAAACTCAAACTTATACGGTCCATTACTAGGAGACATTTGCTATAAAGGAAAAAATGAATACTATGAGGATTTTGTTATCCTTGGCAGCTCACTTTGACTGGCAACTTCTGCAATTCAATGTGAAGATTGTCTTCCTTCATGGAGATCTAGATGAAGAAATCTACATGAATATCCCACCAAGCTTTGAAGAAAACACAGTCAATAAAGTTTGTAGATTGAAAAAGGCTCTATATAGATTGAAACAATCTCCCAGAGCATGGTTTGGAGGATTTGTTAGAGCTATGAAAGGATCAAGATATCAATAAAGTCAAAGAGATCACACTCTCTTCATCAAGCACATGGTTGCATGGGGAGTGACTACATTTCTAGTGTTTGTCGATTATATTATTGTGACTGAAATTGATGAAAAAGAACAAGTGACTTGAAGAAACAACAAATCAAGGATTTCAAGATAAAGGAGCTTAGGAAATCTTTCATCTGCACAAGGATTAATGTGTTCTCACGTCCATAACCTCTTTAATTGAAATTTTTCACTAGGAGCTTCGGAAATGAATTCTACATTGCAAAACAGGAAAATGTGCAATATTTAGCTCAGCATGCCATACTGCTTCAATATCAACCATTACTGTCCTAATCCCCAGATACATTTCGCATTCATTATCTTAATCTTTTGGTTCCATAACCTAGATAATGAACCAAACTTTATTTATTTCATATTTCTTTACTACCTATTTATACCCTTTTTTCCCACCGTATTATTTCACAAATTAAATGCAACTAAACTTGAAATTGTATAGCACCAAGTCTCAAAAACATCTTATGTCAGGTTTGCTGACTCGATAACAAAAAGAGTTTTCTCAAAAGGATAGTTTTTACACATACACTTAATAAAATGGGTAAAAGAGGAGTGTAAAGCAAATTTGATACTCTTGAATAGGGCTAAACATAACTTCGTCCCTCGACAAAAAGTTACCAAAACAAGTTCTTTTCCATCGAAGATATAAATTGTTGCTAAGGTACATATACCACACAACTAATACTTTCATGAAAAAGAGAAGCCAGTGTATGGGCAGTCAAAGTTACTTACCTTGTGTCTAGACAATAAGTTATACTCAGGCTGCTCCACAACAGGACCAACCAAATCTAACTTTTCCGCATATCCCCAAGCTTCAGTAATTTGTTGTGCTGACCACTCACTTGTGCCCCAGTAGAAAGCCCATCCCTTGTCAATAACATAATTCATAGCTCTCACAGTCTCTTCAATTGGTGTTGATGAGTCTGGCCTGTAGAATTAAGTCAGAGACTACATACTGTGTAATAAGACTAAAAAAAAAATCCTAAATATACAAATGCCCATATAAAAGACAATTGAAGACCTCAAATCATCGAAAATCAATAACTAGCTTGAGAAAGCAGACCACATTCAATAAAAAATTGAAAGGTCCCAAGGAACCAATAATGTCAAGATTTCTTCATGAACTATCAAACTAAATCTAGCTAAAACACCCAATACTCACCGGTGGCAGTAAATCACATCAACATAATCCATGTCAAGCCTCTTGAGAGAAGCCTTAGTACCCTCCACAATATGTTTCCTGGACAGTCCCTTGTCATTAGGACCAGAACCGCCCCAGAAGATCTTAGTGGACACAACGATATCGGAACGCCTCCAGCCGAGCTCACGAATGGCTTGACCCATGATCTCCTCCGCTCGACCATTGGCATAAACCTCAGCGTTGTCGAAAAAGTTGACACCGTTGTCTCTGCAGCACTGTAAGATAGATTTGGCCTCTTTGACGTCTAGCTGGTTGCCAAAAGTGACCCACGCTCCGAATGAGAGCTGGCTCACCTTCAGGCCCGATCTACCCAAGTTCTTGTACTGCATATTTCTCAATCACAGAGAAACTTCTTGAACACCAATAGTCAACCACAGAGTCTATTTATTAACAAGGCTCGCTTTACTAAAGAGAGTTAGTTCTACCGGATTTTGGCTGAACTGAACATCGTTATTTTGATCCATGATTCTAAGTAACTTTGGTGGAGATCGACCGCAAAATAGATAAAAACGCCGGGGGGATCCCCACCCGCCCACTCCAACGCTCAAGTTAGTATTTTTGTAAAGGTGCACCGCCAAATTTAGAAAAACTAGGGTTTGTGTCGCGTCTGCACTCTTATCATGATAGAATAATAGTCTTATATCTGACGTGGATGTTAGGTTTAGGTCGTTATGTAGGTTTTGTGTTAGCATGGGAGACTAACTCCCGTGAATGGGTCATGGATCATAGATTGAATATCTTGGGCTGGACTGTTGGTAGGCACCGACATATGTAGCCTCTCCTCGAGCTGAGTCAGAAAGGGTCGAAAGAGTATGTAAATAATGAGCGGCGTGCTTCCTAGGTAGCTCGTCTAGGCTTGATCGATAGGTTATTACTTCTTTGCGGTCATTGAATAGGTGCAATCAAGAATGTCTCTACGATCCGGTCGAAGGTGATGATAGAACCAACCGATCAATTTTGTAGCAATGTAGCGATCGATCGGTTATAACGACAAGGTCGGCCGACCTCAACATTACCCCAACCGCAAGAGTAGTGGCGAGCGATCGATCGATCGGAAGAAGTGAAATGAGGCATTAAGTGCAATTATTATTGTCGGTCCGTATCTTCCAAGCGTCGTTCAAAATTCGGGAGCGCGTCCTTTTGATTGTATTGTCTGTTGCCATGCGTTGTCACGCGTGACCCTTTATCTGCTTCGTCACTTCGGGTCTTTCACTGCCTTAACATCCCTCCACTCAGATTTGTCCACGTGCTCTGCTCCGGATAGGATTTTCGCCACGTGCTCTATGTCAATTGGTAGTCCCGATTCATCGACTTTATAAATTTGAAATTGGTGATTTTCTTCATTCGTTGTTTTTCCGGCCTCCATCTTTTGCATTGTCGTCTTTACGATTACTATAATGTATCTTTCCACTATTGTCTTCTCGTCCGAAAAGGCCTTGTTAAGTAATTGAGTGCGGAGATGATGGCGGAGATGGTCGAGTCTTAGGAGAAGATGAAGGACAAGTGGGAGGTCGAGAACAAGTTAATGGAGTTGCGAAGTTCTATTGGGGAGAGGATTAATGTAGTCAGTGGTGGAAAGAGCTAGACCTAGCGAGGGGCGCTTAGGATTTCTTGATGATTTGTCACTTTCCCTCCGAGGATTGCCACGACGCCAAGCTTGCGTCTCCGATAAGTCGGACGGCTCGTCGTTTGAGGATTATGCCGATTTATTCTTTGTCGTGAGTATGTCATTTATTCTTTGTCATAAGGACTCGCTGTGGTGAAAATTGTGGGTTGTAAAGAATTTGGTTGTCACAGGACTTGTCAGCACAAATATATCAGAGCCTATAATGGACTGATTATTTGACTTTGCCATGGAGAGGTTCACTGATAATTTTTGCGATGGTAGGATAGAAAAGATAGTATTCCTAGAATAAGAAGGCTCATCCGGTCGAGCACACTGAGACAAACTTGTTGGAAATAGAAATAGTTCTTACCTTCATTGTTTTCTTAATTTTGTTGGATGAAGTTCATTGTGAGAGACCGCTTTTTTGAATAGCTGCTGCGAACCAAGACGTTCGATTCGGGCGAGGTCGGCCTTCAGGTCTCATCGAGTTCCCATAATAACGCTTTGATAGCTCGACCGATTGATGTCGAGTTCCCTAATTATTGTGGGTCGATTCGTGGCGAAAACCAAAGCGATGCCAAGGTTACGTGGCTCGCGTCACCGGTTGTAGGAGCTTTGTCTCGAGAGCCTTGTCGATTGATATTGAGACCGAGCTTTGCTCGAGGTCGAACTATGTCGAACGCATGTCGAGGCCCGAGCTTTGCTCGAGGCCAAGCTTTATTGAAAACGTTATGTCGAGACCCAAGCTTTGCTCGAGAGCGAGCTATGTCGAAAATTTGTCGAAAGTTGAATGTCGATGCGAGTAGGGCTCGAGGCACGTAGCCGAGTAATGTCGAGGCACGTGGCCGGGCTCGAGGCACGTAGCCGAGCAATGTCGAGGCACGTAGCTGGGCTCGAGGCACGTAGCCGAGCAATGTCGAGGCACGTAGCCGGGCTCGAGGCACGTAGCCGAGCAATGTCGAACGCGTGGAGGGGCTCGAGGCACGTGGCCAGTAAGTGTCGAGGAGCTTTGGCGGGCTCTGGCGCGTGGCCGAGCAATGTCGAGGCACGCGTGGTCGGACTCGGCACGCGTGGTAGAGCAATGTCGAGGCGCTTTGGTGGGGCTCTGAGCACGTGGCCGAGCAATGTCGAGGCACGTGGAGGGGCTCGAGGCACGTGGCGAACAATGTCGAGGCGCTTTGGCGGGCTCTGGGCACGTGGTGAGCAATGTCGAGGAGCTTTGGCGGGCTCTAGGCACGTGGCCGAGCAATGTCGTGGCTTTGGCGGACTCTAGGGCGTGGTGAGCAATGTCGAGGAGCTTTGGCGGGACTCTGGGCACGTGGTAGAAGCAATGTCGAGGCACTTTGGCGGACTCTGGGCACGTGGCCGAGCAATGTCGGGCGCTTTGGTCGGACTCTGAGCGCGTGGCCGAGCAATGTCGGGCCGAAGCGAGTGTTAGGGCGGTGTGTCGTAAGTCTGGTCGACTTGTACTCTCGATAAGTCGACTTGTTCTTGAAAGTGCCGATAAGTCGACTTGCACATTGCATAAGTCGACTTATTTAAGGACTGTCATTGTTTATTTGTGCCCTAAAGGCAATCCCTTTAGCGCTTTTTATTCACGATCGTATGCGATGAATGAATAAATAAAGAAAAGGCATAATTCATTAATTTGATGTTCATGAGCATTGTTTATGAATTGATTGGATCTTTAATCGATTAATGAAGTCCATGATATATGACATAGCATGAAGGAAATTATGATGTAATCATACTCCGAGATTCCTATCATGTGCAATTATGTCGATATCTAAATTCTCCTAGTCATAGGATTAATGAGACTGGACATCATTAATCCGGATAGACTAACACATGTCATATTCCTTGATTGGATCGGCGGTGGATCTCGAAGCGTAAATATGAGATATTTAGAATTGACATGTGGATGCTTACTAGCGGTAGTAAGTTCATTGGATGACCTTCCATGAGATCATCACATGGATATCTTATCTAGTGTCAGTGATGATCTCATCATAGCAATGGTGCAAGTATCCTTAGACTCGAGGTACTCGAGGATATCTTGAATCTTGATCCGTGCTTTGACTCCATTCCTTGTTGCCTTCCGAGAGGTAACTCATAGGGTGGTGCTTGGAGTGCGACTTGAGGTATTCAAGATAATTGAGTAGCCAATAAAGGATTCACCACTACGGATTAGCGGAAGAGATACCCGTGGCCTCTTGTCGGGATCATTACTTGTAAATCTCGGCGGAGTGAATATGTCATGAAGAGTGTCTTCATGGACATATAGAGTAATGAGTCTGGGGCGAAGCGTTATCACTGGGCTAGACTCGATCTAGTAAGAGTTGACACTTTAACCATACTCATAACCAAGTGGGGTATAGGATGGTGAAAGGACGAATTGCACAGTAATTATCATGGAAGGGTTTGTGATCCGGTTCGTGATGAATACATCAAACCGATTACTTTTCGGTCAATTGGGGTCATGATGTGTTGCTAGATACCGCTCATGACTTGCTCAGATTAATTGTTAATCTAAGTGGCCAACATAACCGGGAGCCTAAAGGGTCACACGCTTAAGAGTGTCTCAGAGAATCTGTAAAATAATAATTGGACATAGTTCCAATTATGGAGAGCATTAGATTAAATGGATCCCGATGGGATTGGGATATGTCGATGAGATCGCGACATCAATATTGCTAAGAAAGGTTTTCGGAGTTGTTTAAGACGCCGGGGCCGTGAGGCCGGTAGGACCGAACCTCGGTTTGATGGACCTCTTAGTAATTATATATATGTTAATTAATTAAGTAATTAATTAATTAAATCATATATATAAAGCCATGTGCACGTTGGAAATGGAAGGAGAAGAGATTAGCTTTGACTTTTCAAAGCTTTTTTACTTTATTCATTAATATATGAATGGCCATTAAGCTTCCACATGGCTTCATCTTATTCAAGTCTTTTAATGGTTATAAAGACATATAAGATGGCTTGCTTAATGTGGAAGGGTCGACGGTTTTGAAAGGAGAGGAAGACAAAAAGGTTTTTCTTAAGTGTTAAGGAAAAGCTTGGAAAGTGATTTCATCTTCTTCTTCTTCATGAAGCACTATCGATTTTCTCTTCTTCCAAGCAAGTCTCCAACGTTTCCTTCAGCTCTCCAGGACAGAGGTAGGGTCTAGCAGCTCTTAATCTGTTCTAGCTATTCCCGGGTCAAAGGGGTTTGATCCGGTTAGGTTTTCTGATCTCTGCGTGGATACCTTTAGAGATAGTCTCTATTGGCTATTTAGGTTTATGTCTTCATACGGATACCTGGATCCTGGGTTCGGGAAGGTCCCGGGAACAAAAATTTTTATTTTCCGCTTCCTGTACATGTGATGTACCTCCCGGGATTTTCCTACAGTGGTATCAGAGAGTCTGGTATCCCGTATGAGGCTATAACCTAAGCTAGATCAGAAACCCTAAGTGCTGTTGATGTTGATGCATGTGTACTGCCCAGATTTCGAATTGCTATACAGATAGGTTTTTCGAAATTTTTCTGCCCAGAAATGTTCATAACATGTTAGAGAATATGTCTATGAATTTTCAGAATTTATCGATTTGATTTGTATAGTTTTGCTAATTAATTCCCTAAGGTTACAGATGCTGTTTTGTGAAACGATTCTGGAACAGGCAGTAGTAGAAAATCGAGAATAAATTCTAGAAAAATCGTTTTCTGGATTTTCCTTCACCTACATGTCTCTAAGATGTTGGTGAATGTCTATGAGCATGGAAATTGGATTTCAAGGTGATTGGATATTTATTTACGAATTTATTCTATGCTGTTGGGAATTGCTGTGCTGATGAACACATATTTTGAATCGGTTTTGTTATTTAGGTTGACTGAGTTTTTGATGGCCTAAAATCCTGAAAATATTCATGTAGCATGTTCTGGACATGTAGTAACCTATATAATTTTCTCATGATTTATTGAAATTTTTTCATTGATCATTTCGAGCAATGTACAGAACTGGACAGTTTTGTGAAAATTGTTGAGACTGTTTTGCTTGGCTTGATTGAGTGTGCTTTTTCAGTTCCAATGCCTTGCACCATTTTTAATGTGATTAAAAATGTGTTATCTTGATGTAGTATGATTGCCAAACTGAATTGCTTGAATTACCTTTTCCAAAATTTTTGAATGCCGAATTGGTCACATTAGCGTCTCGTTAGTATATTTCATTTTCTTGCTTGTTTTGGCCGTCACAATTTTTGTGACAAGTGCTGGAGTAGTTTTGAGAGTGTATACACTAGCTAGAGATGCTTAGGGTGAGAATTTGGGTGTTCCTAAATTGCTTGGATATTTATGAGTTTTGACTCATTTCAAGTTTTTCATATAGTTTGACTATTTAAGGCTTTCATGGTTCAATGAATTGTTCATTGATACATCAAATTTATCAGATATTACCTTAGGTATGTAGGTGTTGTGAATTGGAATTGCATTAATTGAGGAATTAGCCGATTAGAGATTTTAGCAAAATTCCCTGAATAAGTCGACTTGTATAAGGTATAAGTCGACTTGTTCAAGAGTCTTGGATAAGTCGACTTGTGGATAGAATAAGTCGACTTGTTCAGGATCTCAGTATAAGTCGACTTGTAGTACCTTATAAGTTGACTTGTTCATGGGCAGGTGAAATAAGTCGACTTGTGTCATACAAGTCGACTTGTATGTGGACAGAAGCATAAGTCGACTTGCATTTGATGAAAGTCGACTTGTGGCATCTTTCGAGTTGGATGATGGATGATTATAAGGATTGATTCAATACGATTGATGAAACCTAAATCATTCCATATAGTCCTGGCGACTATAATCCTTAAGCTTGGAGTCTAGAGACCCGAAATCCCTCCTCGGTATATGAAAACTAACGCCTTCCATTAATATGGTAAGAACCAGAGTTCTTATAGGGTTGGGTTGTTGAGCTAACCTCAAGCTCACTCTATACGAATATGTTCAAACCATGAAAATAAGATTTTCAGATTAATGGGTCGGTTTTCCTAGAAGCGTTGATTTGTTGAGCTAACCTCAAGGTCAACGTGGACAGAGGCGAAGTTGGGTAGCATACATTAGATGTATGCGCATCAAAGAGTTGATACCCAATGAAGTGCACACATCAACAAGTTGATAGCACTGATCGATAGTTGTGTCTAAGATGTAATTGGTATATCTGATACCTCCCGAGACATAAGGTGGCTTGTTGAGCTAACCTCAAGGTCATTCTTAATGTCGGTTATCGATGATGCAATTGGTATGACCGATACCTACCGATTGACCTAAGTTGTGGCTTGTTGAGCAAACTCAAGGTCACTCTTAGCAATGTCGGATATCGACCCACTAGGACATTATGTCACATCGTTTCTCCGGATTCAGTAAAGAGGGTTATGGATTCTAGGAAACTAGTGGGAGCCATATGCATGTCATGCAAGTCCTTATGATCATGCAGACATTTCTATTCTATCATTCCTTCTCTATCGCGTTTAGGTTGATTGAAGAAGTCTTTCGAGGTAATTTACGCCTCTATTCGGACCGATTTTCTTGATTGGCTAAGGAATCGAGAATTGTTCTCGATCCGAGGAACTGGGATCGCCCTAGATGTTCCACTTCCAGATGCACTCGCTGTCGATGCTTCGATAAGGATCGAAAGCATATCGTAAGCATCTAAAGGACGATGATATGGATACTTGCATTATGCTTGTCTTGATGTCACCAGAGTCTGCGAAAGACGAGTCCATGGATGCTCACGTTATAATATTTCATCTTATGGAGCTGTTTGATGAGTAAGCTCGATGCGAAAGGTTCAAGACCTCGAGGCTTCTCTTCATCACAAAGATGGCTCAGAGACAATCGCCGCAAGATACCTCAAGATGAATGGCTATATTGAGAGATTGGTCGCCTTAGGATTTGTAATGGATTATGAGTTAAGTAGAGACTTAATTCGGTTGGATTGTCGATGGTTATTCACGGTTAGTGTTAAACTATCGAATGAACCAAATATTCACAACAATTCTCGGTGATCAATCTGCTTCATGACAGTGAAAGGTGCTATCAAGATAGATAGCAAGTGCTAATGGTGGATGCTTCTTCTTCTAGTTCAAAGAAGAAAAAGGCCAAGAAACCAAAGGGAAGTGCCAACAAGAAGAAAACCAAAGTATTCTGCCCCAAAAGGATTTTGCTTTCATTGTGGCAAGTCTAGCCACTAGAGGCAAAACTGTAAAATCTATCTGGAGTCCTTGAAGCAGAAGAAGGCATCAGATGCCTCTACTCCTTCAAGTATGTTTGTCATTGAGGTTAATACTATTCCTGATCCAAACATATCGGTATTTGATACCGGATGTCGGTCATACATATGAAATGATATGCAGGGCATCAGGGACAGTAGAAAGCTCATAAAAGAGAACTAGACCTTTGTGTAGGTAATGGAGCAAGAGTTGCTACATTAGCCGTATGCACTTATGTCTTGTTACTCCCTACTGGGCTTGCATTCAAATTGAATGATTATCATCTTGTACCCGTTTTAAACAAAGAACATATTGTATGTTTTATGTTTAATTAGAGCTGGTTTCCATTGGACTTTTAGTAGCAATGGTTGCTATATTAGTTGGAATGGAATGCTCTATGGTACTGGTACATTATGCAATGGAATTGACATATGAGATATGTCATATCCAATTATGAATATCAATGACGCGAAAAGACATAATTGAGATAATTTAAAATCAACGTACTTATGGCATTGTCGGCTTGGCTATATAAATGAGATATGCATTGCTAAGCTCCATAAGAGTGGATGTTTAGGGTCATTTGATTATGAATCATATGACACATGCGAATCTTGTTTATTAGGCAAGATGACTAAGTTATCCTTTAAAGGAAAGGGTGAATGAGTGAATGGAATATTAGACCTGATACATTTGGATGTATGTGGTCCGATGTCCATCCATGCCAGAAGTGGTTATTTTTACTTCATTACTTTTATCGGTGATTATTCACGATATGGGTACATGTATCTAATGAGATACAAATCAAGTATTTGAATAGTTCAAATAATTCGAAATGAAGTGAAAACTAACTTGGTAAAAGTATGAATACATTACGATCTGATCGTGGTGGAAAATGCTTACACCAACAGTTTTGGATTATCTCAGAGATAATGGGATTTTATCTCAGTTCACTCCTCCTTACACGCCGCAGCACAAGGTGTGGCTGAAAGGAGAAATCGAACCTTGTTAGACATGGTGCGATTGATGATAGGTTTTACTGCAGATTTTGGGGTATGCGCCGAGACAATTTGTTTACTTGTTAAACATAGTTCCATTAAAGACAGTTGATGTTACTCCATATGGAGATATGGACTAACTGAAAGCCCTATCTTTCTCAGCTGAAAGTTTGGGGTTGTCCTGCTTATGTGAAGCGGACACAGTCAGATTAGCTTAATGCAAAGTCTGACAAGTGTTTGTTCGTGGAATATCAATTCTACCTTGCTTAGGAACAAAAGTTGTTTGTTTCCAAGCATGCTGTTTTCTTAAAGAAAGAGTTTCTTTTACAAGAGGACAGTGGGAGCAAAGTTGAACTTGGAGAAGTTCAAAATGCTCGAACAAACATGATCAACCGCACGAACTCAAGCATCACTCATATAGATGAGGTAATAGTTCAACCTTCTATTACACACGAATTTCGTAGGTCACGTAGGATACGCTCTGTTCCTGAGAAATATGGATTTCTCGTGGGGAACAGAATGATGTATTGCTCATATGAGATGATGAGCCTGCTACCTATGAAGAGGTTACTCAAGAGTTGAGTCGAGAAATGGCTTTAAGCCGTAAATCAAATGGATTCCATGTACATAAACCAAGTATGGACTTTGGTTGTTTACACGAAGGATAAAACCCACAGGTGAAAAGGGGTTTTAGAAGAAAACCAACATGGATGGTAATTTGATTACCTATAAAGCAATGCTTCTGGTTAAAAGATATCGTCACAGACAAAGAGTTGACTATGACAAAACCTTCAGCCCCGTAGCAATGCTTAAATCCATTCGGATACTCCTAGCCATTGCCACTCATTATGATTATGAGATATGGCAAATGGATGTGAAGATAGCTTTCCTGAGAGGAAATCTACCCGAGGATGTGTATGACACAACCTGAGGGCTTCACTTCCATCGATGGCGAAAAGGTATGCAAGCTTCAGAAATCCATTAATGGATTGAAGCAAGCATCCAGGAGTTGGATTATCCGTTTAGTTGAATCAATCAAAGAGTTTGATTTCTCACAAAATTCGGATGATCATTGTGTGCATAAGAAGGTTAATGGGACTGCAATCGTATTCCTTGTGTTGTATGTAGATGACATACTGTTACTTGGAAACGATGTCTCTATGCTGCAATCAGTTAAAATTTGGTTGTCCAATCAATTTGCGATGAAAGACCTTGGTAAAGCAACTTATATCCTTAGGATATAGATTTATAGAGATAGATCAAAGGTTGCTTGGTCTTTCACAAGCAACGTACATAGATGAGATGCTAAAGAGGTTTAGCATGAAACGATGCTATATACGTGGCCCGATGTATCGTATGCTCTAAGTGTTACGACGAGATACCAATCGGATCTGGTGAGGTCACTAGGTGATATCAAGAATATCCTCAAGTACTTGTGAAGCACTAAGGATGTTTTCTTGATGTATGGAGATGGAAATCTCCATATGAGCGGCATTCGATGATGCGATATCTAATCTGATAAGGATGATTACGAATCATGATTAGGTTATACACATTCACACTAAATAGCGTGGCGGTCGGTTGGAAAAGTTCCAAACAAGAGAGATGCCGATTCATCAACCGAGGCAGAGTACATTATCGCATGAGATCATGAAAGGAAGCGATTTGGATCGAAGTTCATTATTGAACTTGATCTAGTCCCTAATCGTGGTGGGCCCATAGGATTGTATTGTGATACAATGGGGCTAGTGCTGTGCAAAGGAACCAAGGTCTTATCGACGATCCGAACTCGTTTCGCCGATTCGGAGATCATTAGTCGAGATGATATCCCGATAGAGAGAATTCCACAGAGCAAAGTGTTGTTGTTCGTTGACAAAGCCATTGTCACGGGAGAATTGTGATTCTCATGGACTCGCTTATGGTATTGGATACTAAGGCGATTGGCTTTAGATCAGTGGGAGATTTGTAAGTACAAGTCGACTTGTACTCTTGATAAGTCGACTTGTTCTTGAAAAAATCGATAAGTCGACTTGTACATTCATAAGTCGACTTATTTAAGGGCAGATCTTGTTTATTTGTGCCTAAAGGCAATCCCTTTAGCGCTTTTATTCACAAATCGTATGCGGTGAATGAATAAATAAAGAAAAGGCATAATTCATTAATTTGATGTTCATGAACATTGTTTATGAATTGATTGGATCTTTAATCGATTAATGAAGTCCATGATATATGACATAGCATGAAGGAAATTATGATGTAATTATACTTACGAGATTCCTATCATGTGCAATTATGTCAAGATCTAAATTCTCCTAGTCATAGGATTAATGAGACCGACATCATTAATCCGGATAGACTAGCACATGTCATATTCCTTGATTGGATCAAGCGGTGGATCTCGAAACCGTAAATATGAGATATTTAGAATTGACATGTGGATGCTTACTAGCGGTAGTAAGTTCATTGGATGACTCGCCATGAGATCATCACATGGATATCTTATCTAGTGTCGGTGATGATCTCATCATAGCAATGGTGCAAGTATCCTTAGACTTGAGGTACTCAAGGATATCTTGAATCTTGATCACGCTTTGACTCCATTCCTTGTTGCCTTCGGAGGTAACTCATAGTGGTGGTGCTTGGGTGCAACTTGAGGTATTGAAGATAATTGAGTAGCCAATAAAGGATTCACCACTTCGGATTAGCGAAGAGATACCCATAGCCTCTTGTCGGGATCATTACTTGTAAATCTCGGCGAGTGAATATGTCATGAAGAGTGTCTTCATGGACATATAGAGTAATGAGTCTAGGGCGAGAAGCTGTTATCACTGGGCTAGACTCGGTCTAGTAAAGTTGACACTTTAACCATACTCATAACCAAGTGGGGTATAGGATGGTGAAAGGACTAATTACGCAGTAATTGTACATGGAAGGGTTTGTGATCCGGTTCGTGATGAATACATCAAACCGATTACTTTCCGGTCAATTAGGGTCATAATGTGTTGCTAGATACCGCTCATGACTTGCTCAGATTAATTGTTAATCTAAGTGGCCAACATAACCGGGAGCCTAAAGGGTCACACGCTTAAGAGTGTCTCAGAGAATCTGTAAAATAGTAATTGGACAGAGTTCCAATTATGGAGAGCATTAGGATTAAATGGATCCCGATGGGATTGGGATATGTCCCGATGAGATCGCGACATCAATATTGCTAAGAAAGGTTTTGAGTCGTTTCAAAGATCGGGGTCCGATGGCCAGTAGGACCGACCCCAGTTTGACTGGACCTCTTAGTAATTATATATATGTTCATTAATTAAGTAATTAATTAATTAAATCATATATATAAAGCCATGTGCACGTTGGAAATGGAAGGAGAAGAGATTAGCTTTGACTTTTCAAAGCTTTTTTACTTTATTCATTAATATACGAATGGCCATTAAGCTTCCACATGGCTTCATCTTATTCAAGTCTTTTAATGGTTATAAAGACATATAAGATGGCTTGCTTAATGTGGAAGGGTCGACGGTTTTGAAAGGAGAGGAAGACAAAAAGGTTTTTCTTAAGTGTTAAGGAAAAGCTTGGAAAGTGATTTCATCTTCTTCTTCTTCATGAAGCACCATCGATTTTCTCTTCTTCCAAGCAAGTCTCCAACATTTCCTTCAGCTCTCCAGGATAGAGGTAGGGTCTAGCAGCTCTTAATCTGTTCTAGCTATTCCCGGGTCAAAGGGGTTTGATCCGGTTAGGTTTTCTGATCTCTGCGTGGATACCTTTAGAGATAGTCTCTATTGGCTATTTAGGTTTATGTCTTCATACGGATACCTGGATCCTGGGTTCGGGAAGGTCCCGGGAACAAAAATTTTTATTTTCCGCTGCCTGTACATGTGATGTACCTCCCGGGATTTTCCTACAGTGGTATCAGAGAGTCTGGTATCCCGTATGAGGCTATAACCTAAGCTAGATCAGAAACCCTAAGTGCTATTGATGTTGATGCATGTGTACTGCCCAGATTTCGAATTGCTATACAGATAGGTTTTTCGAAATTTTTCTGCCCAGAAATGTTCATAACATGTTAGAGAATATGTCTATGAATTTTCAGAATTTATCGATTTGATTTGTATAGTTTTGCTAATTAATTCCCTAAGGTTACAGATGCTGTTTTGTGAAACGATTCTGGAACAGGCAGTAGTAGAAAATCGAGAATAAATTCTAGAAAAATCGTTTTCTGGATTTTCCTTCACCTACATGTCTCTAAGATGTTGGTGAATGTCTATGAGCATGGAAATTGGATTTCAAGGTGATTGGATATTTATTTACGAATTTATTCTATGCTGTTGGGAATTGCTGTGCTGATGAACACAGATTTTGAATCGGTTTTGTTATTTAGGTTGACTGAGTTTTTGATGGCCTAAAATCCTGAAAACATTCATGTATCATGTTCTGAACATGTAGTAACCTATATAATTTTCTAATGATTTATTGAAATTTTTTCATTGATCATTTCGAGCAATGTACAGAACTGGACAGTTTTGTGAAAATTGTTGAGACTGTTTTGCTTGGCTTGATTGAGTGTGCTTTTTCAGTTCCAATGCCTTGCACCATTTTTAATGTGATTAAAAATGTGTTATCTTGATGTAGTATGATTGCCAAACTGAATTGCTTGAATTACCTTTTCCAAAATTTTTGAATGCCGAATTGGTCACATTAGCGTCTCGTTAGTATATTTCATTTTCTTGCTTGTTTTGGCCGTCACAATTTTTGTGACAAGTGCCGGAGTAGTTTTGAGAGTGTATACACTAGCTAGAGATGCTTAGGGTGAGAATTTGGGTGTTCCTAAATTGCTTGGATATTTATGAGTTTTGACTCATTTCAAGTTTTTCATATAGTTTGACTATTTAAGGCTTTCATGGTTCAATGAATTGTTCATTGATACATCAAATTTATCAGATATTACCTTAGGTATGTAGGTGTTGTGAATTGGAATTGCATTAATTGAGGAATTAGCCGATTAGAGATTTTAGCAAAATTCCCTGAATAAGTCGACTTGTATAAGGTATAAGTCGACTTGTTCAAGAGTCTTGGATAAGTCGACTTGTGGATAGAATAAGTCGACTTGTTCAGGATCTCAGTATAAGTCGACTTGTAGTACCTTATAAGTTGACTTGTTCATGGGCAGGTGAAATAAGTCGACTTGTGTCATACAAGTCGACTTGTATGTGGACAGAAGCATAAGTCGACTTGCATTTGATGAAAGTCGACTTGTGGCATGCTCAGGTTGGATGATGGATGATTATAAGGATTGATTCAATACGATTGATGAAACCTAAATCATTCCATATAGTCCTGGCGACTATAATCCTTAAGCTTGGAGTCTAGAGACCCGAAATCCCTCCTCGGTATATGAAAACTAACGCCTTCCATTAATATGGTAAGAACCAGAGTTCTTATAGGGTTGGGTTGTTGAGCTAACCTCAAGCTCACTCTATACGAATATGTTCAAACCATGAAAATAAGATTTTCAGATTAATGGGTCGGTTTTCCTAGAAGCGTTGATTTGTTGAGCTAACCTCAAGGTCAACGTGATGAGAGGCGAAGTTGGGTAGCATACATTAGATGTATGCGCATCAAAGAGTTGATACCCAATGAAGTGCACACATCAACAAGTTGATAGCGATCGATAGTTGTGTCTAAGATGTAATTGGTATATCGATACCTCCAGAGACATAAGGTGGCTTGTTGAGCTAACCTCGAGGTCATTCTTAATGTCGGTTATCGATGATGCAATTGGTATGATCGATACTACCGATTGACCTAAGTTGTGGCTTGTTGAGCAAACTCAAGGTCACTCTTAGCAATGTCGGACATCGACCCACTAGGACATTATGTCACATCGTTTCTCTGGATTAAGTAAAGAGGGTTATGGATTCTAGGAAACTAGTGGGAGCCATATGCATGTCATGCAAGTCCTTATGATCATGCGAGCATTTTTATTCTATCATTCCTTCTCTATCGCGTTTAGGTTGATTGAAGAAGTCTTTCAGGTGAATTTACGCCTCTATTACGGACCGATTTTCTTGATTGGCTAAGGAATCGAGAATTGTTCTCGATCCGAGGAACCTGGGATACGCCCTAGATGTTCCACTTCCAGATGCACTCTTTGTCGATGCTTCGATAAGGATCGAAAGCATATCGTAAGCATCTAAAGGACGATGATATGGATACTTGCATTATGCTTGTCTTGATGTCACCGAGCTGCGAAGCGTAAAGACGAGTCCATGGATGCTCACGTTATAATATTTCATCTTATGGAGCTGTTTGATGAGTAAGCTCGATGCGAAAGGTTCAAGACCTCGAGGCTTCTCTTCATCACAAAGATGGCTCGAGAGACAAGCCGCTTGCAAGATATACCAAGATGAATGGCTATATTGAGAGATTGGTCGTCTTAGGATTTGTAATGGATTATGAGTTAAGTAGAGACTTAATTCTGGTTGGATTGTCTGATGGTTATTCACAGTTCGTGTTAAACTATCGAATGAACCAAATATCCACAACAATTCCTGAGCTGATCAATCTGCTCATGACAGCTGAGCAGGCTATCAAGATAGATAGCAAGTGCTAATGGTGGATGCTTCTTCTTCTAGTTCAAAGAAGAAAAAGGCCAAGAAACCAAAGGGAAGTGCCAACAAGAAGAAAACCAAAGTATTCTGCCCCAAAAGGATTTTGCTTTCATTGTGGCAAGTCTAGCCACTAGAGGCGAAACTGTAAAATCTATCTGGAGTCCTTGAAGCAGAAGAAGGCATCAGATGCCTCTACTCCTTCAAGTATGTTTGTCATTGAGGTTAATACTATTCCTGATCCAAACATATCGGTATTTGATACCGGATGTCGGTCATACATATGAAATGATATGCGGGGCATCGTGACGATGAAAGCTCATAAAAGAGAACTAGACCTTTGTGTAGGTAATGGAGCAAGAGTTGCTACATTAGCCGTATGCACTTATGTCTTGTTACTCCCTCTCGGGCTTGCATTCAAATTGAATGATTATCATCTTGTACCCGTTTAAACAAAGAACATATTGTATGTTTTATGTTTAATTAAATTTGGTTTCCATTAGACTTTTAGTAGCAATGGTTGCTATATTAGTTGGAATGGAATGCTCTATGGTATCTTGGTACATTATGCAATGGAATTGACATATGAGATATGTCATATCCAATTATGAATATCAATGACGCGAAAAGACATAATTGAGATAATTTAAAATCAACGTACTTATGGCATTGTCGGCTTGGCCATATAAATGAGATATGCATTGCTAAGCTCCATAAGAGTGGATGTTTAGGGTCATTTGATTATGAATCATATGACACATGCGAATCTTGTTTATTAGGCAAGATGACTAAGTTATCCTTTAAAGGAAAGGGTGAACGAGTGAATGGAATATTAGACCTGATACATTTGGATGTATGTGGTCCGATGTCCATCCATGCCAGAAGTGGTTATTTTTACTTCATTACTTTTATCGGTGATTATTCACGATATGGGTACATGTATCTAATGAGATACAAATCTGAAGTATTTGAATAGTTCAAATAATTCAGAAATGAAGTAGAAAACTAACTTGGTAAAAGTATGAATACATTACGATCTGATCGTGGTGGAAAATGCTTACACCAACAGTTTTGGATTATCTCAGAGATAATGGGATTTTATCTCAGTTCACTCCTCCTTACACGCCGCAGCACAAGGTGTGGCTGAAAGGAGAAATCGAACCTTGTTAGACATGGTGCGATTGATGATAGGTTTTGCACAGTTTTGGGGTATGCGCTCAAGACAGCTGTTTACTTGTTAAACATAGTTCCATTAAAGACAGTTGATGTTACTCCATATGGAGATATGGACTAACTGAAAGCCCTATCTTTCTCAGCTGAAAGTTTGGGGTTGTCCTGCTTATGTGAAGCGGACACAGTCAGATTAGCTTGATGCAAAGTCTGACAAGTGTTTGTTCGTGGAATATCAATTCTACCTTGCTTAGGAACAAAAGTTGTTTGTTTCCAAGCATGCTGTTTTCTTAAAGAAAGAGTTTCTTTTACAAGAGGACAGTGGGAGCAAAGTTGAACTTGGAGAAGTTCAAAATGCTCGAACAAACACAGATCAACTGCCTGAACCTGAAACTGTCACTCATATAGATGAGGTAATAGTTCAACCTTCTATTACACACGAATTTTGTAGGTCACGTAGGATACGCTCTGTTCCTGAGAAATATGGATTTCGTGGGAATGAATGATGTATTGCTCATATGAGATGATGAGCACGCTACTATGAAGAGGTTCGAAGAGTTGAGTCCGAGAAATGGCTTTAAGCGTAAATCAAATGGATTCCATGTACATAAACCAAGTATGGACTTTGGTTGTTACACGAAGGATAAAACCCTGTGGTGCAAAGGGTTTTAGAAGAAAACCAACATGGATGGTAATTTGATTACCTATAAAGCAATGCTTCGGTTAAAGGATATCGTCACGCATAAAGAGTTGACTATGACAAAACCTTGACCAGTAGCAATGCTTAAATCCATTCGGATACTCCTAGCCATTGCCACTCATTATGATTATGAGATATGGCAATGGATGTGAAGATAGCTTTCCGAGAGGAAATTCACCCAGGATGTGTATGACACAACCGAGGGCTTCACTTCCATCGATGATTTAAAAGGTATGCAAGCTTCGTAAATCCATTAATGGATTGAAGCAAGCATCCAGAGTTGGATTATCCGCTTAGTTGAATCAATCAAAGAGTTTGATTTCTCACAAAATTCGGATGATCATGTGTGCATAAGAAGGTTAATGGGACTGCAATCGTATTCCTTGTGTTGTATGTAGATGACATATCGTTACTTGGAAACGATGTCTCTATCTTCGCAATCGTTAAAATTTGGTTGTCCAATCAATTTGCGATGAAAGACCTTGGTAAAGCAACTTATATCCTTAGGATATAGATTTATAGAGATAGATCAAAGGTTGCTTGGTCTTTCACAAGCAACGTACATAGATGAGATGCTAAAGAGGTTTAGCATGAAACGATGCTATGTACGTGGCCCGATGTATCGTATGCTATAAGTGTTACGGCGCGATACCAATCGGATCTGGTGAGGTCACTAGGTGATCACAAGAATATCCTCAAGTACTTGTGAAGCACTAAGGATGTTTTCTTGATGTATGGAGATGGAAATCTCCATATGAGCGGGCATTCAGATGCCAGTATCTAATCTGATAAGGATGATTCTGAATCATGATTAGGTTATACACATTCACACTAAATAGCGTGGCGGTCAGTTGGAAAAGTTCCAAACAAGAGAGGACTGCTGATTCATCAACCGAGGCAGAGTACATTGTCGCATGAGATGCGCAAAGGAAGCAGTTTGGATCAAGAAGTTCATTACTGAACTTGATCTAGTCCCTAGCTGTGGTGGGCCCATAGGATTGTATTGTGATACAATGGGGCTAGTGCACAGGCAAAGGAACCAAGGTCTTATCGACGATCCGAACTCGTACTTCGCCGATTCGGGAGATCATTAGTCGAGATGATATCCTGATAGAGAGAATTCCCACAGAGCAAAGTGTTGTTGTTCCGTTGACAAAGCCATTGTCACAGGAGAATTGTGATTCTCATGGACGCGCTTATGGTATTGGATACTAAGGCGATTAGCTTTAGATCAAGTGGGAGATTTGTAAGTACAAGTCGACTTGTACTACTGATAAGTCGACTTGTTCTTGAAAAGTACCGATAAGTCGACTTGTACATTGCATAAGTCGACTTATTTAAGGATCTGTGATTGTTTATTTGTGCCCTAAAGGCAATCCCTTTAAGCTGCTTTTATTCACAAATCGTATGCGCATGAATGAATAAATAAAGAAAAGGCATAATTCATTAATTTGATGTTCATGAGCATTGTTTATGAATTGATTGGATCTTTAATCGATTAATGAAGTCCATGATATATGACATAGCATGAAGGAAATTATGATGTAATCATACTCGAGATTCCTATCATGTGCAATTATGTCAAGATTCTAAATTCTCCTAGTCATAGGATTAATGAGACCGACATCATTAATCCGGATAGACTAGCACATGTCATATTCCTCGATTGGATCAAGCGGTGGATCTCGAAGCGTAAATATGAGATATTTAGAATTGACATGTGGATGCTTACTAGCGTAGTAAGTTCATTGATGACTGCCATGAGATCATCACATGGATATCTTATCTAGTGTCGATGATGATCTCATCATAAGAATGGTGCAAGTATCCTTAGACTCGAGGTACTCAAGGATATCTTGATCTCGATCCGTGCTTTGACTCCATTCCTTGTTGCCTTCAAAGGTAACTCATAGGGTGGTGCTTGGGTACGACTTGAGGTATTCAAGATAATTGAGTAGCCAATAAAGGATTCACCACTTACGGATTAGCGAAGAGATACCCACGGCCTCGTCGGGATCATTACTTGTAAATCTCGGCAGAGTGAATATGTCATGAAGAGTGTCTTCATGGACATATAGAGTAATGAGTCCTAGGACGAAGCTGTTATCACTGGGCTAGACTCGTCTAGTAAGAGTTGACACTTTAACCATACTCATAACCAAGTGGGGTATAGGATGGTGAAAGGACGAATTGCACTGTAATTGTCATGGAAGGGTTTGTGATCCGGTTCGTGATGAATACATCAAACCGATTACTTTCCGGTCAATTGGGGGTCATGATGTGTTGCTAGATACCGCTCATGACTTGCTCATATTAATTGTTAATCTAAGTGGCCAACATAACCGGGAGCCTAAAGGGTCACACGCTTAAGAGTGTCTCGAGAATCAGTAAAATAGTAATTGGACGAGTTCCAATTATGGAGAGCATTAGATTAAATGGATCCCGATGGATTGGGATATGTCCCGATGAGATCGCGACATCAATATTGCTAAGAAAGGTTTTGAGTTGTTTCAAAGCAAGGGGTCTAGAGGTAGTAGGATCAACCCCAATTTGATCGACCTCTTAGTAATTATATATATGTTAATTAATTAAGTAATTAATTAATTAAATCATATATATAAAGCCATGTGCACGTTGGAAATGGAAGGAGAAGAGATTAGCTTTGACTTTTCAAAGCTTTTTTACTTTATTCATTAATATATGAATGGCCATTAAGCTTCCACATGGCTTCATCTTATTCAAGTCTTTTAATGGTTATAAAGACATATAAGATGGCTTGCTTAATATGGAAGGGTCGACGGTTTTGAAAGGAGAGGAAGACAAAAAGGTTTTTCTTAAGTGTTAAGGAAAAGCTTGGAAAGTGATTTCATCTTCTTCTTCTTCATGAAGCACCATCGATTTTTCTTCTTCCAAGCAAGTCTCCAACGCTTCCTTGACTCTCCAGATGTAGGTAGGGTCTAGCGACTCTTAATCTGTTTCTAGCTATTCCCGGTCAAAGGGTTTGATCCGGTTAGGTTTCGATCTCTGCGTGGATACCTTTAGAGATAGTCTCTATTGGCTATTTAGGTTTATGTCTTCATACGGATACTGGATCCTGGTTTGGAAGGTCCGGGAACAAAAATTTTGTTTTCCGCTGCCTGTACATGTGATGTACCTCCCGGGATTTTCCTACAGTGTCGAGGCACAATACTAATTTGTAGAAACAAAATTCAAGCTCATCAATTTTAATCCAGGTGGCAAAATCAAAGTCCTTCAAGGAGCAATTGCAGACACAATGCACATAGATTAATCTTAGAAGGCTGCAAGCCCCAGATCAAATATCAAAACTTACGCTTTGGATGGTTTTATGATTATCCAATAAATCAAGAGCAAATGATTAGTTATAGTCTCGTTAGTACTAAACCACGTAGGCTCTTATCGAGGAACCGAGGGGCCACCAACTCATATTTGAAGCTAAGAAGCATGTTGTTCGAGAAGAAAAATCAACTCGAAAGTAATGCCATGCAATCCAAAGCTTGGAACTCCCATATTACAAGCAATGAGATGATTTCATGCCCACTTCATCAAAGAATGAATATAAGCTTCCAAAATAAGAGAACACCATCAAGCTATGTTTCAAATCCATTTTAAAAATTTGCACTGATAAAGATGGATAAAATGAACACTAGTAAAAGGATAACAATGGCAAAGGTCGATGAGTTGAGTGTCGGTTTTAATCACTTAATGCAACATTATCCAGAAAAATGCTCACTGCAGATGAAGACACAGTTAAACAAGATGATCATTTGAAATGAAACAAAGTCCATGAAGTTGATCAAATACAAGGAAAACATATTAAAAGCGCATAAATCCGAAAGAAAACCTTTTAATTGACCACATTTATCTAACTGGGTAAACACAAACAAGCATAACATAAACATAATAGAGGGAGGGAGAAGACCAAATAAATAACAAAAAAGTTGCTCATTTTGTGAGGTAGCACAACCTCTTCGAGTGAGAGAACAACAGAAAAATAATATATCCTTGGACAGAACTAGCATGAAGCAAACAATTGCATGCTGTAAAATAATAGGATGAGCCAGTGTCATAACATGGCAACATGAGCACACCTGAAGCAAAACTGAAAGACCAGAATAAAAATTCCTTGCAACTAATAACCACCAGAGAGGGAAATAGAGAAATGGAAGAAGGAAAAAAGCAGTATGGAGTAAAGCGAAAGTCAAAAGATGGAAGTCCAACAACTGTAGGCCTCTAAAATTTATCAGAGCTCACACTCATATAGCCAACAATCACTCTCCTCATATGATCCATATCAAAACTCAACGGCCACCACTTATGAAGCTAAACATCCAACAATGTCCCTAATTTTCCGATGAAAGCAAAAGTAATGTCAAAAATTGCAGATGGAGTAGAGATACATAACTGCAGGAGATCAGTACACAGTAAGTTGTGAATCATTTTTTAAAATAGCTATAATGATTGTCTCGTTATCAAAGCAAGTAACCACATGCAGCACCACCTGGCATTATGCCCGCACTTTTAAGTTCCACATAACAAGACCAAAAATTGAAACCAATGCAAAACTTAATGAAGCCCTTTACTGTCACTAACACTCATCTCAAGAGTGTTGAGACAAAACCTCCATAGGCATTTAAGAGTTACAACACATCACCGAGCACCCAAAATATTCATAAATTAGGAATTCTATCAAAATGAAAAGACTGATATCTTAAAGGACTGGATAATTAGGTCGTTTCTCGATGTGTACTGTAAAGACAGATTGAATGTAAATAATCAAAAACAGACGTTCAGAGGCAACGCTACATCAATAATCGATTGAGAAGGAGATCATCAAGAAATCAGTTAAGGACGTGACAGCTGCGTTATTTCAATTGTTAGTCGTTTCCATTAGAAACAGATCAGCTGCGTATCAGATATACCGAGAAACCAAAAAGACGATTATCCATCATCCACCGCAATTTCTCTAATATCCTCTCCAATAACCAACCAAAAGCTAAAAAGAAAGACGACGTCTAAGAAGAAAGCCTAGCCCCTATTCATTAATTGCTTCTCATATGTGCGTAGATCTAAAACGGTAAGAATTTCAGCTGAACTGAAAACCAGAAGCATTAGTCGAGAACAATAGCTTTGAGGAAACAATTTCTGAAATTGTTAAACAAAAACATTCAGAATTGGCCGCGGCCGATTGACTTATCTGAGTGGTTCTAAACGTGGTGCCTTGACGCCGGGCCCCACGGTGGGCGCCAATTGGTTCTGCCGGATTTTGGCTAAACTGAACATCGTTATTTTGATCCATGATTCCGAGTAACTTTGGCTGGAGAGTACCTGCAAAACAGATAAAGGCACGCCAGGTTGGTCCCATTCGCCACTCGACGCTCAAGTTAGTATTTTTGTAAAGGTGCGTACCGCCAGAGCCAGAAGAACTAGGGTTTGTGTCGCGTACCTCTTATCATGGTAGAATAGTACCTTATATACGACGTGGATGTTAGGTTTAGGTCGTTATGTAGGTCTTTGTGTTAGCATGGGAGACTAACTCCTGTGAATGGGCCATGGATGCATAGATTGAATGTCTTGGGCCTGGGCCTAGCACAGCCAACCCGACCAAGAGTAAATCGTACTTGAGAGCTGTAAGGGAATCAAGAAATGATTACTTGTGGCTTTGGGTTTGGAAGTCGGTCCTTGTGTTACCGATATGTGCACATGTGCAGCAGACTGAGGTTATATTGCTATAGGTACGGGTGTAAAAAAAAATCCACGAACTTGTGAATGAGATCTGAACTGAACTGAACTTATAAATAAGGTTATTCGAACGTGAGTTTAGGTTCGGTTCAAATCGAACCTAAAAAATTAGGTACATGGTTCAGGTTCAGATTTTTAACTTGCGATTTTAGGTTAATCGAACCTAACCTGAACCTATAGTAGGTTAACCGAATCGAACCTAATTTATAGATTTAGGTTTAAATCTGAACCTGAAACACCCAAAAAAACTTATCATATATTTAGATATAATTTAGATATCATTTGCAAAAAATTTTTATTATTAACATTTTATTTGATAATGTATTTTTAAAAATAATAAATTGAGTTATGTCTTTAAATCTATTATGTATATACATAAAATAAATAAAAATCTTTTCTTATTACTTATAATTTTATCGTTACTTCGTATAATAAAAATCTATTATGAATTTATGTATATAGCATGAGATCCAATTAATCTTTTATCAAATTATCAAGAAGTTGAAAGGTTTTTATCAATGAAAACAAAGGAAAGGTTTTCCCTACTATAAATGAACCTTTATGAATCCCTTAGCTCTACACATTATCATCCAAAGTTACCTATCTCATAGTTCATACAGTCATGCAGTCGTCACCCGTAAGTCGTGGTTCTGCTAGAGAATCTCTCAGGTGATCACTGTTAAAGGTAAGTGGAAATAACATTACTTCGAGGATGTATTAGTATTACCAAAAACCAATTTACCATAGTTTTGTAAATAAGAAACAAAACTATAAGAAATGAATTACCATAGCAATTGACGACACGTGAACATGATGAATTGAGACAGTGAGATGTTATGCAGATTCAAGAGTAGACAGTAGACACGTCCATGGCTCCAGCCTCCATGCATATATAATATATTTAGATGTCTTTTCATCTTTAAGTTGTGAGACGTGGCAGTAGGGAAGACTCTTTTTAATCATATTATATATGCATAACATACAAAGCTTTAGTATCTTACATAGCAGTAAGGAGTTCTACGTGAATTGGATAGCCTACATAGCTTAACATTACTAAGGAGTTTGTCAGTGTAAAATATGCGCTCAAAGTGAATTAGATGCTTATTTGCAAGCTTTGTGATCATTGCTATTTCTTGCAAGCTTTGTATGTTATGAGACATAAGAGTCAGGTGTTCTACTTACGTTAGTAAATCTTTCCCACCTAATTGATTATCTTAATATATCTGAAGTTTTAAACGTTATTAGAACGTAATAGAATAAAAGGGTTGATCATTAAAAAAATTACAAAATTTGTGTAAAACTTTAATCTAAAGCAAACTTTAGTTTTTGATTAAAAGGTTTACACTTTGTAGAACCTTTTCTTTTCAATATCCCAAATTATTTTTTTATTTTTCATGAAATTTACAACTACAAAAGCTTTAATTTTCTTTATTTTTTTGATCAGGTGTCAACCTCCATGGACTGCACTAGCAATGCATTATTATTGACTCACAGAACGGAACTAATGGAGATACTTCTCACTTCTCAGAGCGTTGATGGTGTTGACATGACTTCTATAACAACTTCTGGTAATCCCTAAACACCTGATTCTAATGCATCAAATCTCCCTAAGCTTACTACCACCTCTTCAAACAAGAAATGATCTTGGGTTTGGGAACACTATATCAAGTCAGGTGAAGCTAACGATAGGGTTGGTGTATGTCAATACTGTAAGAAATCTATTGCTTGTAAAAAGAATAATGGTACTAGCAGCTGAAGGAGACTAGATTGGAGAAGAAGAATCGTTGGAGAGGAAGAGAGGAAGCTTGAAACTCTTTCAAATCCTTTTTCTTGTTCTAACTCTCACTGTAGGAAAATCCCGGTGTGAGCATCACATGCTCACGGTGCGGAAAACAAAAATTTTTATTCCGGGACCTTCCTGAAAGCCAGGATCCATGTGTCTATACAACAAACTCAAACCATAACAGCCAAAGGAGACCGTCTCCAACGGTATCCACCCAGAGATCGAAAAACCTAACCGGGACAAACCCTTTGACCCGGGAATAGCTAGAACAAATTAAAGAGTGCTAGCTCTTACCTTTGTCCTTGGAGAGCTTGAATCAACGATGATGAGAAGAGGAAACCTTGGAGAAGAGAGGAAGCTCGTTGATGAAGAGAGAACAATTTCTCTTAGGTTTCACAAAACCATTCTTCAAAATCCCACGATCATCCTCCTTTTCTTCTTCTTTTAAGCCTTTGTCTTTAACTCTTTTAAAGACATTAAATGCTAATGGTGAGTCATAACCCACGTTAGCCTTTATATATATATATAAAGTTAAAAGATAAAGCTTAAAGGAAACTTCCTTCTCCATCTTCCACGTTGGTCACATATATATACATATATATATATATATATATATATATATATATATATATATAATTATATATATATATATATAAATGTGAAGTTATCCAGTACACTGGGTCGGTCCTCTTGGCCTCTAGGGTCCGGTATGGGAAAAACCTCCGAAAATATTTTTCAGCAATATCGATGTCTCGATCTCATAGGGACATATCTCGATCTCATCGAGATCCATTTAATCCTTTTGCTCTCCATTTATTGGAACTCTGTCCAAAACTATTTTACAAATTCTCCGAGACACTCTTATGCGTGTGACCCATTAGGTTCCCGGTTATGTTGGCCACTTAGATTAACACTTAATCTGAGCAAGTCATGAGCGGTATCTAGCAACACATCATGACCCCCAATTGACCGGAAAGTAATTGGTTTGACGAATGAACATGTATTCATCATGAACCATATCACGAACCTTTCCATAGACAATTACCATACAATTCGTCCTTTCACCATGCTATACCCCACTTGGTTATGAGTATGAGCAAAGTGTCAACTATTACTAGACTGACTAAGTCAAATCTAGTCTAAGTGATATCAGTTCTTGTCCTGGGACTCATTACTTAATATGTCACTGAAGACACTCTTCATGACATATATGCTCCGGCCAGAGACTTTCAAGTAATGACCCTGACAAGAGGCCATGGGTATCATCTTCGCTATCACGTAAGTGGTGAATCTTCTATTGGCTACTCAATTACCTTGAATACCTCAAGTTGCACTCCAAGCACCACCCTATGAGCGACCTCTGTAAGGCAACAAGGAATGGAGTCAAAGCACGTAATCAAGATTCAAGATATCCTCGAGCACCTCAAGTCTAAGGATACTTGCACCATTGCTATGATGAGATTATCAGCGACATTAGAATAGGACATCCATGTGATGATCTCATAGCAGTCATCCAATGTACTTACTACCTCTAGTAAGCATCCACATCTCAACCCTAAATATCTCATAGTTACAGTTTCGAGATCCTTTGCGCCGATCAAATCAAGGAGTTTGAGATGTGCTAGTCTTTCCGGATTATCGATGTCCGTCTCAAGAATCCTATGACTAGGGATAATTTAGATCTTGACATAATTGCACATGATAGGAATCTCGATGAGTATGATCACATCACAATTTCCTTCATGCTATGTCATATATCATGGACTTCATTAATTTGCTTATAGATCAATATCCATTCATAAATAATGAACAACAAGTTAATGAAATATGCCTTTCTTTATTTATTCATAAAGTATGTACACAACTTTGTACAAAATGCGCTAAAGGCGATTGCCTTCAGGGTACTACTTTAACAATCTCCCACTTGACCTAAAGCCAATCGCCTTGATATCTAATACCATAGGCGAGTACATGAGAATCAAAACTCTTTTGTGATAATGGCTTTGTCAACGGATCAACAATATTCGCTCGGTGGGAATTCTCTCGATCTGGACATCACCGCCCTATGATCTCCCCGATCGGATGATATCTGCGAGTACGTGTTTGGATCGTTGATGAGACCTTGGTTCTTTCGCAAGAATAGCTCCATTGTTGTCACAATACAATCAGTATGGGCCCATCACTGCTAGGAACCACACCAAGTTCAGGAATAAACTTCTTGATCCAAGCCGCTTTTTTGCACGCTTCAAGCGGCAATGTACTCTACCTCGGTTGTTGAATCGGCAATCGTCTCTTGTTTGGAACTCTTCCAACTAATCGCCCGCCATTCGGTGTGAATACATAACCCGATTGGGATTTGGAATCATCCTTATCGATTGAAAATCGGCATCTCAGACCCGCGCCACTGGAGATTTCCATCTCCATATATCAAGAAAACATCCTTAGTCCTTCGCAAGTACTTGAGGATATTCTTGACAGCCACCCAGTGACACTCACCAGGATCCGATTGGTATCTGCTCGTAACACTTAGAGCATATGATACATCGGGTCTCGTACATAGCATTGCGTACATGATAGATCCTACCGCAGATGCATACGGGATCATATCCATGCGCATCCTCTCATCTTGTGTCTTTGGACACATAGATTTTGAGAGTGTTATCCCATGAGTCACGGGAAGGTACCCTCTCTTGGATTGCACCATGCTAAACCTTTTTAGCATCTTGTCTATGTACGTTGATTGTGAAAGACCAAGCAACCTTTTTGATCTATCTCTATAAATCTTTATCCCAAGGATATAAGTTGCTTCACCAAGGTCTTTCATGGTAAATTATTCGACAACCAAATCTTGGTGATTGTAGCATAGAGACATCGTTTCCTAGCAATAATATGTCATCTACATACAAAGACAAGGAATACGATTGCGGTCCCACTAACCTTCTTATACACACGGTGTTCATCCGGATTTTGTGAGAAACCAAACTCTTTGATTACCTCATCAAAATGGATATTCCAACTCTGGATGCTTGCTTCAATCCATAGATGGATTTACGAAGCTTGCATACCTTTTCGCCATCATAGGAGGTGAAGCCCTCAGGTTGTGTCATATACACATCCTTAGCTAGATTTCCATTTAGGAAAGCTGTCTTCACATCCATTTGCCATATCTCATAATCATAATGAGTGGCAATGGCTAGGAGTATTCTAATGGATTTAAGCATTGCTCATCGGGTCAAGGTCTCGTCAGTAGTCAACTCCTTGTCTTTGATTTAAAGCCTTTAGCCATAAGCCTTGCTTTATAGGTAATTACATTACCATCCATGTCGGTTTTCTTTTTGAAAACCCATTTACACCCTATGGGTTTGATTCCTTCGGGTGCCTCAACCAAAGTCCAAACTTGGTTTTCATACATGGAATCCATTTCAGCCTGCATGGCATGAAGCCATTTCTCAGACTCTGAACTCTTCAGAATCTCTTCATAGGTGGTAGGCTCATTATCTTCTATGAGTAATACGTCATTCTATTCATTCACGAGAAATCCATATCTCTCGGGAACAGAGCGTATCCCACGTGACTCACTTAACTTCGTGTCTTTATAGAAGGTTGAACTGTTACTTCATCTGTATGAGTTACAGTTTCAGGTTCAAGCAGTTGATCTGCGTCTGTTCGAGCATTTTGAACTTCTTCAAGTTCAATTTTGCTCCCACTGTCTTCTTGTAAAAGAAACTATTTCTCTAAAAAGACATCATGCTTCGAAACAAACACCTTTTGTTCTTCAACAAGGTAAAATTGATATCCCATTGTTTCTTTAGGATATCCTACGAACAAACACTTGTCAGATTTTGCATCAAGTTTATCTGACTGTGTCCGCTTCACATAAGCAGGACGACCCTAAACTTTCAAATGAGTAAGATAGAGTCTTTTGTTAGTCCACATTTCATATGGAGTAACATCAACTGTCTTCAATGGAACTCTGTTTAACAAGTAAATAGCTGTCTCTATTGCATACCCCCAAAAGGATTTTGGTAACTTTGCAAAGCCCATCATTGATCGTACCATGTCTAACAAGGTTCGATTTCTCCTTTCTGCCACACCATTGTGCTATGGTGTGTACGGAGGAGTCCATTGAGATAAAATCCCATTATCTCTGAGATAATCCAAAAACTGTTGGTCTAAGTATTCCCCACCACGATCGGATCGTAATGTTTTAATACTTTTCCCAAGTTGGTTTTCTACTTCATTTCTGAATTGTTTGAACTTTTCAAATGCTTGATTTGTATCTCATCGACATCTGAGATACCCATATCGAGAATAATCATCGATAAAGGTAATGAAGTAAAGACAACCACTTCTAGCATGGATGGACATCGGACCACATACATCCGAATGTATTAGGTCTAATACTCCGATCGCTCGCTCACCCTTTCCTTAAAGGGTAATTTAGTCATCTTGCCTAATAAACAAGATTCACATTTGTCATATGATTCATAATCAAATGACCTAAACTTCCATTCTTATGGAGCTTAGCTATCGTCTCTCATTTATATGGCCAAGCGACAATGCCATACGAAGTTGATTTTAAATTATCTCGTTTATGTTTTTTCGTGTCATTGACATTCATAAATGGATGTGACATATCTAATATGTAAATTCCATTGCATAATGTACCAGTACCATAAAGCATTCCATTCAAACTAATAGAACAACCATTGTTACTAAAAGTCAAATGGAAACCAGCTCTATTTAAACAAGAAACATACAATATGTTCTTTGTTAATACAGGTACAAAATAACAATCATCCAATTTAATTACAAGCCCAGTGGGGAGTGACAAAAAGTAAGTGCCTACGGCTAATGCAGCAACTCTTGCTCCATTTCCCACACGCAGGTCTATCTCTCCCTTCATGAGTTGTCTACTGTCCCTAAGGCCCTGCATATCATTGCATATGTGTGAGCCACAACCGGTATCTAATACCCATATGTCATGGTCAGAAACAGTATTAACCTCAATGACAAACAAACCTAAAGAAGTCGAGGCATCTGATGCCTTCTTCTGCTTCAGTTCATCCAGATAGACTTTACAATTCAGCTTCCAGTGGCCAGTCTTGCCACAATGGAAGCAAGTTCCTTTTGGTGCAGTCTCTTTGGTTTTCTTCTTGGCTGTACTTCCTACTTTCTGATCTTCATCAGAAGCATCACCAGCAGGTGAATCAGGAAGTAGAACATCTAGGACATAGCCCAGTTCCTCAGATCTGAGAACAATTCTCAAATTCCTCAGTCAATTTAGAAAATTTGGTCCAGTTAATTTGTTCGTGTCTATAAGTGAGCGTAAGTTCACACTAGAAGACTTCTTCAATCAACCTTTAGGGAAAGAGAGAAAGAATGTAAGAATAGAATTACATGCATGACATAAGGACTTGAATGACATGCATATGGCTCCCACTAGTTTCAAAGAATCCAGAACCCTCAGTACGAATCCAAGAAACATTATGACAAAATGTCCTAGAGGGTCAATATCCGACATTGCTAAAATGACCTTGGGTTTACCCAACAAGCCACCTTAGGTCAATCGGTAGGTATCGGTCATACCAATTGCATCATAGATATCTGACATTACTAAAATGACCTTAGGTTTACCCAACAAGCCACCTTAGATCTATCGGCAGGTATCGGTCATACCACTTGATTCATAGATGCAACTATCAACTAGTGCTATCAACTCGTGATGTATGCACACTCATTGGGTTATCAACTCTTGATGCGCGTACATCTGATGTACACTACCCAATTTCTCCTCTGTCCACATTGACCTTGAGTTTACTCAACAAATCAACGCTTTTAGGGAAAACCGACCCATTAATCCGAAAATCTTATTTTCATGGTTCGAACATATCCGTATAAAGCGAGCTTGGGTTTACCCAACAACCCAACTCTATAAGAACTCTGGTTCTCCCCATATTAATGGGCGTTAGTTTTCATATGATTCGAGGGTTTTCAGGTCTCATCTTTTCTTCTCCAAGCCGTAGGATTATAGTCACTATGACTATATGGAATGATTTAGGTATTTCATCAATCACATTGAGTCTATACCTAAAATCATCCATCATCCCACCTTCAAGATGTTGTCAGTCGATGGTGCATGTTCTAGTCGATTGGTGCATGTTGATCGACCGAACTTGTGCTAGTCGACTACTACGGGTTATCAGTGACGTTCAATGATCGAACATGTTCCGATGATTGGAATTCACTTTCCAATGATTGGTGCAAGTTCTAGTGATTGGAATCACTTTCCAATGATTGGTGCATGTTCTAATGACCGAAAGACGTCTTGATCGATCAAACATGTGCTAGTCGACTGGTTTGTGGCCTACTCTCTAATCGGCTAATTTCTCAATCCGTGTAGATCAAATTCACAATACCAAGTGTAATATCCTTTATTATGATGTACCAATGAAACACTTTCATTGTACCATGCTTACCATATATAGTCAAACTATACATGAAACTTGAAATTGATGAATACACTCTTATTCATTTAGATTTCTAAATAATTTGAGAATATCAAATTATCACCCTAAGTATCTCTAGGTAGTCTACACTTTATCAAGACTACTTCGGCACCTGTCACAAAATTTATGACGGCCAAAACAATCAAGATAAGGGAATATACTAACGAGACGCTAATGTGACATATTTGACATCCTAAATTGTTTGGAAACCTAATTTCAAGAAATTCATTTAGGCAAGCACACAAAATCAATGTAACACATTTTTAATCACATTAAAAATGATCCAAGGCATTGGAATTGAGAAATACACAATCATACATTTCAAACAAAACAGCTCCAGCAACTTTCTCAAAACTGTCAAGCTCTGTGTTTTGCTTGAAAAACTCATTGAAACCATTTCAATAAATTCTGAGAAAATTAAAAAGGTTACAAAATGTTCCCAACATGCTTCATGAATTTTTTCAGGATTTATTTCCAATAAAAACTCATCCAACCTCAGCAATAAATCCAATGTAGAATCTGTGTTCCTCAACACAGTTATTCCCATCAACACACAATAAATTCTCAAATAAATAGTAAATCACCTTGAAAACATTTTTCCATTCTCATATACATTCATAAACATCTTAGAGACATTTCGGTGAAAGCAAATCCGAAAAACAATTTTTCTACAATTTATTCTCGAATTTATAAGCATGCCTGTTCATTGAATGTGCACAAAGACAGCAACCAGAACATTAGGGAATAAATTAGCAAAACCATATCAAATCAAATTGATAAATTCCGAGCTTCCACAGACATATGCAAAAACATCTTTTGAACATATCTAGGCAAGAAAATTTCGAAAACAAGATCTCTATACTGAATTCAAAATTCACATAATCAACATGCATCATCGTCACAAGCAATAGGCAACTCCGACCTAGTCATGGTTTTTTCGTTATATACGACACAAGTGGCTCTGATACCACTGTAGGAAAATCCTGGTGTGAGCATAACATGCTCATGGTGCGGAAAATAAAAATTTTTATTCCAGGACCTTCCCGAAAGCCAGGATCCATGTGTCTATACAACAAACTCAAACCATAACGGCCAAAGGAGACCGTCTCCAATGGTATCCACGCAGAGATCGGAAAACCTAACCGGGACAAACCATTTAACCCGGGAATAACTAGAACAAATTAAAGAGTGCTAGATCTTACCTTTGTCCTTGGAGAGCTTGAATCAACGATGATGAGAAGAGGAAACCCTGGAGAAGAGAGGAAGCTCGTTGATGAAGAGAGAACAATTTCTCTTAGGTTTCACAAAACCTTTCTTCAAAATCGCACGATCATCCTCCTTTTCTTCTTCTTTTAAGCCTTTGTCTTTAACTCTTTTAAAGACATTAAATGCTAATGGTGAGTCATAACCCACGTTAGCCTTTATATATATATATAAAGTTAAAAGATAAAGCTTAAAGGAAACTTCCTTCTCCATCTTCCACGTTGGTCACATATATATATATATATATATATATATATATATAATTATATATATATATATATATATATAAATGCTGAAGTTATCCAGTCATACTGGGGTCGGTCCTACCGGCCTACTGGGTCCCGGTATGGGAAAAACCCCCGGAAACGTTTTTCAGCAATATCGATGTCGCGATCTCATCGGGACATATCTCGATCTCATCGAGATCCATTTAATCCTTTTGCTCTCTATTTATTGGAACTTTGTCCAAAACTATTTTACAAATTCTCCGAGACACTCTTATGCGTGTGACCCATTAGGTTCCCGGTTATGTTGGCCACTTAGATTAACACTTAATCTGAGCAAGTCATGAGCGGTATCTAGCAACACATCATGACCCCTAATTGACCGGAAAGTAATTGGTTTGACGAATGAACATGTATTCATCATGAACCATATCATGAACCTTTCCATAGACAATTACCGTACAATTCGTCCTTTCACCATGCTATACCCCGCTTGGTTATGAGTATGGGCAAAGTGTCAACTCTTACTAGACTTACTAAGTCAAATCTAGTCCAAGTGATATCAGTTCTTGTCCTGGGACTCATTACTTAATATGTCACTCAAGACACTCTTCATGACATATATGCTCCGACGAGACTTTCAAGTAATGACCCCGACAAGAGGCCATGGGTAGCATCTTCGCTATCACGTAAGTGGTGAATCCTCTATTGGCTACTCAATTACCTTCAATACCTCAAGTCGCACTCCAAGCACCACCCTACGAGCGACCTCTCGTAAGGCAACAAGGAATGGAGTCAAAGCACGTAATCAAGATTCAAGATATCCTTGAGCACCTCAATTTAAGGATACTTGCACCATTGCTATGATGAGATTATCACCGACATTATAATAGGACATCCATGTGATGATCTCATAGCAGGTCATCCAATGTACTTACTACCTCTAGTAAGCATCCACATCTCAACCCTAAATATCTCATAGTTACAGTTTCTGAGATCCACTGCTTGATCAAATCAAGGAGTTTTAGATGTGTTAGTCTTTCCGGATTACCGATGTCCGGTCTCAAGAATCCTATGACTAGGATAATTTAGAATCTTGACATAATTGCACATGATAGGAATCTCATGAGTATGATCACATCACAATTTCCTTCATGCTATGTCATATATCATGGACTTCATTAATTTGCTTATAGATCAATATCCATTCATAAATAATGAACAGCAAGTTAATGAAATATGCCTTTCTTTATTTATTCATAAAGTATGTACACAACTTTTTACAAAATGCGCTAAAGGAGATTGCCTTCAGGGCACTACTCTAACAGCAGCCTGATCAATCACTTGAATAGATGTGTTAAGTATCCATATAACAAGCACAAGAAACCCAAAAGTGGACAAAAAACTATAGAAGGAGCAATAGTAGAAAAAAGATGAAAATGAAGATGGCACATCACGTAGAATGATAACATGGATGTTTGATCAAGAAAGATGTAGGAAGGCATGTTGGGCCCCGATTCGTATTAAGCATGTTGAAATTATTTTGAGGCATGTTTAAATTATGAGGTTTTAGTTTGATAATTTTTAATTGTGGTTGGAATAAATTGAGGATTTTATTGCTTAAGTTAAGAAATACTAAATGAAGGGATTTAGTGACATGTGATTTGGTGAGAAATTATTATTTGTGATATATTGTTAGTATTGAAAAGAATTATACGGCTTAAGGGTCTTATGAATTTAGGTGATTGAGATTAAATGGGGGATTATTTAATTAGAGCTTGTATGGATTTTAGAAATTAAATTGAAGAATTTAGTTAAATGAGTAGATTGTAATTTGAAAGAGCCCATTAGGAAGATGATATATGTTTTTAAAGCTTAAGCTAAGTAAAGAGGGCTTTTAGCCTTTAGCCCTTTTAAATTGTAGTTAAATGAAGGAGAATGAAGTAATTGGGCTAGGTCCATTAGCAAGTAGTTGATCATGTATTAAATGAAAAAGAAAGGGCACATTTGGGCTTTTCAGTGGGAGCCCACAAAATTACAAATGGGAAGGAGGGAAATGAAAATTTGGGAAAGGTGGGAAACTTTGGGCTTGAAGGTTGGGCTTAGTTTAAGTTAAAGAGTAAGAGTTAGGTTTAAGTTAAAGAGAAGAGTTAGGTTTTAAAGAAAAGAAGAGGCAAACGAAAATGCAAGGAGGGAGGCTAAATAGGGTGATGTCGTTTTGCTTAGAAAATAAGAGAGGAAGAGGTCTTTGGTTGCCATCCGAAAACCTACCAAAGAGAGAAGAGAATGAGTGGATTTCGAAAATTCCAAAGGGAGAAAGAAGAAGAGTGAGATTCGGCCAAGCTAGGAGAAGAAGAAGAAGAAGAAGAAGAAGAAGAAGAAGAAGAAGAAGAAGGAGAGAAGATTTCGTGGGTCACTTTTCAAGGTAGGGATTTCGAAATTTTCATGGTTTCTTGTTATAGTTCTTGCCTTTCTTGCTTAAGCATGGAGATTGGAAGATAATTGATGAAAAAAGAAGAAGGATTAATGGAGGTTGAAAAATCAGATTTCATTGGGTTAGGGTTTTCGAAATTCTTTAGTGTTTTTGTTAGGATTTGTGTCTTTAATGATTGTTTTGATGTTAAGGGGTAGGTTAAAGTATAGGTAAGGTGATGTTGCATGAATTTCAAGTTTTTTCCATTCTTGGAAAATTCCAGCACTTGAGTTTTTATTAAATTGTGAATGAAAGATGGGATTTTGCTTGGTTTAGAGAGGGGTTATGATGTTAATTGTTTAAATAAGGTATAGGTCAAGTGAGATGGGTGTTAAACCCAGATTTTGTATTCTTTAACATTTTTCAGCATATGTACCTTATGTTAATTATGATCTTATTGTTAGAATTTTGCTAAAAATGATGTTTTGAAGAGTAGATATGAAGGAAAGGGTAGGTTAGGTTAGTTTAAATGGAAGTTAGTACATCCTTTTAAAAATTCCAGCATAGTTGGTTTTTGTTAAATATGATTCTATTGTTAGAGGTTTGCTTAAAGATGGAATTTGCTTTGCTTGGTTCAAAAGTGTAGTTGGAGAATGATGTATGATGGAAGAAGGAAAGAATAAGAAAAGAAAGATCAAGGAAAAAAAAATTCAGATTGTGATAGGCAACTTTTAGGCATGAGTTTTGTGAAAGTTGTTGGTTATTGAGATAGGTTTTGATGACAATGACTTAGATAAAGTATAGCTAAGATGATAGCAAAGAAATTTCATGTTTTCCTTGATGGTTTAAAATTCCAGCATTGGTAATGTTAGCTAATTCATGATTTTATTGTGAGATTTGTAAAGTTTAAGAATTTATTTAGTTAAGGCTTTAAAGAAGACATTATTTAGGAAGGAAAAGGAAAGAAGAAGAATACATGAAGTTTGAAAATTTCAGCATAGAGAATATGTGAGAGTTTGCATTTTTTGTTCAAACATGTGAAGTGAATCACACGTTAATATATTGAACAATAATATGATCAAGATACACAAGAAGGGGGGGTTGAATTGTGATAAACTTTTTCTTAATCCCCTTAAAAAAAATTGCTTGTTCTTTCGAAAACTTATCGTAAATCAATTCGTAACTAGTTGAAAAAACTTTGTTAATTTTGAAGAATACGATATAAGTAATATGAGAGTAGAAAGAAAAAACACAGCAATTTATCCTGGTTCACCCTAAACTGTGGGCTACATCCAGTCCTCAGATATCCTTCTGAGATTTCACTATCTCCGAATTGTTTACAAGTATTCTTTCGACTGAGCCTCTCCAGGTCTCTTTACAGCAAGTATTATTTTACTCTTAGCCTCTTCAGGCTATCTCGTAACACTTTCTAATTGAAAGAGTAGTAAAGAGCTTGTTACAATAGAAATGCTTTAACACTGCTCACTCAAAATATCGCTCACAATTTTCTCTCGATAATGAAAATCAAAAGTTGAATACTCGAGTTTCATGAAGTTTCATAAAGTTGCATAAAGTTGTTTCTTCTTCAATCTCGACTCTTATTTATAGTCGGGTCTTCAATTTATTTTTGAATATCCGCTTGATTCTTGAAAGAAAGCGGTTATTCGGTTTGACTCAGAACTAACTCAAAATGATGTTTCTTTCTTCCGTCTCGATTTGTTGTATCGGCTTCTTTTCTCTTGTAAAGCTTAAATCGCTTTTCTTGATCACCGCTTTTCTCTTGTAAAGCTTCATCGATTTTCAGATCACCGCTTTTCTCTTGTAAAGCTTCCAGTCGATTTTTGTATCGGCCGCTTTCTCTTGTAAAGCTTCCGCCCGCTTCCTTGTATCACCGCTTTTTCTTGTAAAGCTTCGCCTCGCTTCCGTTTGTAAAGCTTCCACCGCTTTTCTCTTTGTAACGCTTTCGCTTTTCTTCAACTGATTTTTACTTGCTGATTTTTCTCCTTCACTTTTTTTACTTCTCATCGTCCATCTACTTTTCATTTGTATATTTCTCTTTGTTTGTCATGAAAATTATTTAATACGTGAAGTCCGATTTGACTTAACATTCTCCCCTTTTGATGATAACAAATATTGTGAAATAGAAATATGAAAGGTATCAAATTATGAAAAGTATCAAATATCTGAAGTATTAATAGATCAAAATAACTTCGCTTACGCTTTCAAAATTTCTTACATCTTTTCCTTTCAAATTGATTCTCCTTCTCATTCTTCCTTCTCCTTCTCATTCTTCCTTCTCCCCTATTTGTTATTAATCAAAAGAATTATTCCCAAAATGTTTCACCAACTGTTCAAAGATCTTCTTAATCTTCTTCATATCCTTATCAAGTTTCAACTTGTTTCTTTAAAGTCAATGATTCAAATTGCAATGAGGATTATGTCTCAACAACTTGTCTCACAACAACAAAGAATCGTTGTTGTATAAGCTTCCACGCTTGAGACATGTGGTTCAATAATTTGTAGGAGAGGCGAGGAACATATCTGACTTGATCAGAATATCAAGATCATAGGAATCAAGTATACGCTGTAATGTGCTTCCAAGCCAAGGCATAGCTTCGCAATTGAGTTGATCTCCCACAGAGGCCGATTTTGCGTAATGTTCAGAAATACTATAAGAACATTTTAAGTTCCCAATCGTAAAAGAGCGACATCGACCCTTTCTCGATAGTGCCTCCTCGTGGATCATCTGTTGTAGCCTTAGTTTGGCTTGTTCTTGGATCTTGATAAATGCGATAGAACTTCCACTTCTTTTCTCTTCATATGCTTCATCAATCAATTGCATCGCTTCGCATGATCGATCGTAAGTCATGTCATCCAAACACGGTTACGCTGAACTTTCACTTCAGATTTCTCTTTACACTTATGCTCAACAAAATTTGGTGGTTATAAATCGGTACCACCTTGATTTCTTGATCGCCCAAGATTGGATAAGAAGTAAGACGCCTCCAAATGGCTCGTGGATATGGTTCTTTTCCACTCTCTTCGATGATCATAGAAATTTTGTAACCCCTATCCAACAGATGTAGAATGCTGTTATCAAATTCAACTGATATGAAGAAGGCTTTCACAAATCTCTTTGTTTTGTCTCGGATGATGACAGATTTGGTCTTCTTCTCCTCTGTAACAACCAATCTGTGTTCCCAACTTTCTCTTTGAAAAGTTAAATATTTGGATGGATCATTAGTCATCACACTCAAGACTTTTGACTAACCTTTTGTCCCATAACATGTGTAGCAATCTGTTTATGAAGAAGTGAAGACGAAAAGTAGTAGAAACTACTTCTTCAAACATTGGATTATCAAGGACAATGTGAGTATCCTTAAGATTACCGAAGAATGCCTTCCACAAGAAACTCAAAGAATATCAGCGAAGACAATGACAGACTTTTACGTAGTATCAACAACAGTTTTTCTCGCCGCATCTTCTTAGACTTTGTTTCATTGTTGAACTTCCTTCTTTGTCGCACTTATTTTCTTTCCCTTGGTGACTTTTTAGGTTCGTTTTTTGCTTTTCGTGTTCTTCTTTCCTTTTCCTCCACTTCCTCGAGACCGAAGTTTCAATCTTTTCAAGGATTGATGTCAACGACTTTGTAGCTTTTGATCTTTGCGCTCGTAATGCTTTGATTGACTTGATTCTCTGGATTGGTGGCTTCTTCTCGCTGCACGATTTTCGCTCTGGGTGACCTTCTTGCTTGCTTTGGAATGTCACTCAAGAAGGTAGTTCCTTTACGCTTCAAGTCACCGATTCAAAAAATCGAACACTTCTCGACTTTGATTCCTGAGAATGTGATCTTGTTTCCTTTATAGAAGATTTCTTCAGTAAACGCTCCCCCTCAATTGTTGCTTTTCTTGCCAAATCTGCTCCTTTTCTGTCTGAAAATCTCAGACCCATTTTAGCAATAGATGTTGAATCTAAATAGCTTTTAACAGATATCTTCTGTCTGATTCCCCTTTCCAATCTGATGCCAGATTCTCTGAACACTCTTGTCAACAACATCCCATAAGGACAAGTGTTTGTATCCTTTATTGATTTTACCATGTACTGATAAATCAAAAATGGTAAATCTATTGGGTGATGATTCAGAAGATGAAGAATACATTGTTCATCCAGGGTAGTGACCTGATGTCGTGAACCTATTCTTGGTAGAACTGTAACATCCCGTTATTAATGGGATGTGTACAGTTCATTGCATTCGTATTTGTTCATGTGCATGCATTATAGTATACTGTATAATTGGCATTTGTACGTACATGCATATATGACATGTTTCCGACTAGATTTGGATAATTTGAATTTGGAAATTGATTTGGGTTAAGTGGGCTGTGAGAAATTTAATTGGTATTAGAAATGAGAAATTGGAGATTGTAAAATGAAATTTGGAGATGATTAGGTATGTGTGATAATTAGGTTAAATAAGCTCGATGATTGAATTTGAGTTAGAATTGAAAGTTAGAAAGTGAAATTATGATATTGGAGTATATGATAATGAGTTTTCTATTTTTATGGATTTATAGGAATTTTTCTAAAATTTTTGGAGCATTAGGCTCGGACCGAAAAAATTGATCAATGACTGGTTAATTAGATTTTTGGTTCCGAAATTGATTATCCAATGGCACAGACAGGTTAGAAATTTGAATTGAGGAATTAGGGCTTAGCCATTGGAATTCGGAAGAAATTAGAATTTGAAATTGGTTTGAGGTTGTTCGGATTCGGACTGGTGATATTAAAATTTAGCCAAACAAGGCCTTAGTGTTTAGATATAATACCTAACCCTTTGAATTTCTTCTCCCACGACATTTTCTTCTTCTTCCTTCTTCCATCTTCGTGATCCTCTTTGGAGTTGTTTCATTGCATTCAGATTTGTTCATGTGCATGCATTATAGTATCTTGTATAATTGGCATTTGTACGCATATGGATGTATGACATGTTTCGACTAGATTTGGATAATTTGAATTTGGAAATTGATTTGGGTTAAGTAATGTGAGAAATTTAATTGGTATTAGAGATGAGAAATTGAGATTGTAAAATGAAATTTGGAGATGATTAGGTATGTGTGATAATTAGGTTAAATAGGCTCGATGATTGAATTTGAGTTAGAATTGAAAGTTAGAAAGTGAAATTATGATATTGGAGTATATGATAATGAGTTTTCTATTTTATGGATTTATAGGAATTTTTCTAAAATTTTTGGAGCATAAGGCTCGGATCGAAAAATTGATCAATGGTGGTTAATTAGATTTTGGTTCAAATTGATTATCCAATGGCACGTATAAAGTTAGAAATTTGAATTGAGGAATTAGGGCTTAGCCATTGGAATTGGAAGAAATTAGAATTTGAAATTGGTTTGAGGTTGTTCGGATTCGGACTGGTGATATTAAAATTTAGCCAAACAAGGCCTTAGTGTTTAGATATAATACCTAACCCTTTGAATTTCTTCTCCCACGACATTTTCTTCTTCTTCCTTCTTCCATCTTCGTGATCCTCTTTGGAGTTGTTGTGGATTTCTTCTTGCAATTTCTTCCTCTTCCACCCTTAAATCTTTCCCTTTAGATTGTGTAAAGAAGAGATTGAAAATGGGTTCTTTTGGTGTTTAGCCGTGGGTGTCGTGGAGTTTTGAATTTGGGAGACTCTTGAAGATTTGAGATTATAAACCAAGTAAGTTGCTTCTATCTTGTTTTATATAGTTTGATTTGTTGATTTATAAAGTTGGATTGATGATTTAATGTGTTTATTTGAGGATTTATGGATTCGGGTTTCCGAAAATGGTTTTTGGTGATTTAGGGTTGAAATTTTAGGGATATTAATTGTTTGATGAAATAGAAGCTAAAGAGTTGTTATATGATGTGTATAGAATTATTTAAGAGTGATTGGTGAGAAGAAAATCTAGATTTGGAACCAAATCGTCAAAATCTGAAATTTCGGTTTTACGGCGTATCGCAATTGCTCGCCGCGACGTGCGAAGAACAGGCCGCGACGAGCAGAATTGCTTCGTACGTCGTGACGTGTGTCGAGGCGTACCGCGACGAGGAGGTCAAGGCACACGACGCGATTTAACGCAGCGTGCATACGTCGCGATTTAACGCGCGCGACGTCATGACGTGGGATGCTTGATTCGCCATGGCATCGATTTTTCCCAAAATGGAATTGAGGTTTTAAACATTTGGGATTAGGCAATTGGTGATTCAATTAGCTATAGACTAAGTTCAATTTGAAAATTAGAAATTAAGTTCGGGAATTTGGGATTGAGATCGGGAATTTCGAATTTAGGTCGGAAATGTCATAATTTGCATAGTATGTCCATTATTTGATTCATATGCATAATTGAGCATCGGAATTGGTACCAGTAATAATGTTACGTGTATTTTGATTGTTATAGCGGCTCACGTGGATCACCGATCATCTGACGTAGGCGAGACTTCCCGGAAGTAGCTTGAAAGTTCTGAGGTGAGTAACCTAGTTGGTTTCTCAACCTTTATGTGTTTAATTTTCAATACATATGCCATGAGGAGTTATGGATGGATTTTATGTGTTTGTCTTTGATTAATTTCGGACCACGGGTGTTCGAAATATTTGGATTGGATATAGAAGTGTGAATTATGTGTAGACTGTTATAATTGGTCTCAATGGTAAAATTGGACATAGGAAGTTCTATAGTGATACATGTATTGAAAATTGAACATGTGCATACACGCAAAATAGTATGATCAGATAAAGGCAGTTGTGACCGGTGTAGTCACCAAATCGAGCTTTATGCTCAATGTACGTGGCTTCGTGCTAACGATTTGCGAGCTTTATGCTCAACGATTAGGCTTTTGAGCCCGATGTTTACAGAGCCTATGGCTCAACGATATGAGCTCAAAGCACGGTCACAACAACGAAAGAAAATGAAAGAGTCACATGTACCTTGCATATATGAATGATTGTGCATGAATTGTGTGAAAGGCAAATCGCCTTATAAATGTGAAATTGATTGCATGTGATTTCTTGAATGTGATAGTATACGATATTATGTGATTGTTTGATATGCATGAGTTGAGTGAACCATCGATGATGGTTACTCATTGAGTTTCGCAAACTCACCCAAATTGCGAATATTTTTCAGATGTAGATAGTTTGATTCCTAGCTCCGGTCGGTGAGACTTATCTCGCATGCGTCTTGCAGAGAGGAGCATGGCCCATAGGTCTTTCACTGGGATGTTTTGGGGTATTTTGTGGATGGTGGTGTAGAGCTATAGTAGTTCTTTTGGACTTGTTCGATGTATATGTATGTTGATGATGTATGACGGTTTTATGAATGAATGGAAAAAGGAATCTTTTGATTCTAAAATTTAGTGATTGTGATATTTATGCTTTATTCATATTGATGCCATGAGGTTTATAGAAATGATAGTTTGGTAGTGCACCCTCGTCGTAGGTTGTGCATCGGTACGATTTATGGGCGACCCGGTGTATACTCTACGGTGAGGGGGCGCTACATTAGGTGGTATCAGAGCATGGTTTGGCATCTTTTGGGCATAGTATATTTTAGGCTTGAATTTCGTAAGGAAAGCAAGAAATTGATCAGATTTGTGACTTCATTGTAGGTCATCCATTTTTGGTGATCAAGTTGATCAACCAGCTGACCAAGGATCAGTCGGAGCGAGTAGGGAGTCTTCTGTGCCGATGTTTGAGGAGCAGCCTCCGGTAGTTCCCATGAGACGGGAACGGAGGTATGATCGCCTGCGTGGGAAATTTTTCATTCTCAAAGATGCACTCGCTGAGGCTGAGGGTTGGTTGGAGAGGACCGAGCGGGTCCTAGATCAGATGGATTGTGACCCTGAGGAGCGCTTCGATTATGTTGTTTCTTTGCTCCAGGGTCCAGCTTATCAGTGGTGGAAGACTGTCCCGGGTTGTTCCACTAGGCCGTGTGTGTTGACTTGGGCTGACTTCCTGAGGGCTTTCCGAGACAATTTTATGCCCAAGGAATATTTGGATATGAAGATGCAGGACTTTCTAGAGTTGAGACAGGGGTCTATGTCGAGAGTCGACTACGAGGTCGATTTAATGAATTTGTCAGCGTGTCGTCTGCTCGATTGCCTCTGAGGCTGATAGGTGCCGGAGATTTGAGGGAGGGCTGAATCTGGATATTCGGACCAGGTTAGCCCGATCAGACATGGGTACTTTTGTGGAGATGAGATCACCATTCAGAATCGAAAAGCGACTCTTCGAGGCGAGCCGAAGTGAGACCGGTCAGGGATCCGGAGGTAAGAGGTCCAGCGATAGTCAGGGTAGCTCCGGTAGGAGCACGAGCAGACGCCAGAGCAGATTTAGATCAGCTGGGGGATTTAGACAGCGTGTTCATTCAGAGGGGCGATTTAGGCGATCTGGTAGCAAAGTGATGGTAGTGGCAGAGGATTTGGTCAGATGCTTCCTATTTGCATACATTGTGATAAGAGGCACAGTGGCGAGTGTTGGAGAGTGACAGGAGCATGTTTGGCATGTGGATCTATGGATCACATGATTAGGAATTGTCCGATGACTTTGGGAGTCCAGTCAGCTGCTAGTGGGAGAGCTGGTAGTAGCTCGACGGTGCAGCAGAGCCGTAGCGGTGGACCTGGATTTAGGGGCCGAGGCAGAGCCCGAGGTAAAGGCGAGGAGTCCTTTGTGGGGACTGAGGGACGAGGCGAAGAAGTCGCAGCCCCTGTGCCGTGGTCTACGCCATGACTGCACAGAGGCCTGTGATTCTCCCGAGGTGGTTGCAGGGTTGCTTCTACTCTCAGATATAGAGGTGTATGCATTGATAGATCCAGGGTCTACGCATTCATTTATTGCACCGCATGTAGCATGTAGATTGCATGTAGATAGGGAGATGCTACAGTATGGGTTGCAGGTGAGTACACCTTTGGGTAGTACTACCGCTTTAGGAGAGCTCTGCGAGGGATGCCCGATTGGGTAGATTCAGAAGATTGAGTCTGATTTGATTGTGTTACCCTTCAGAGATTGATTTGATTTTGGGATGGATCGCTCATCGCCCATAGGGCTATTTTGGATTGTTATACCAAGGAGGTAGTATTGAGTCTCCCGTCACCGAGGGTCAGATTTCGAGGTGTTAGTCGGTGGTGCCAACCAGATGATTTCGTTTGTGAGTGCTTTGAGATTGATGAGAGGTGGTGAGAGGCTTATTTGGCGCATGTGGTGGACTCTAGAGTGCAAAGAGGTTGCAGGATGTCCTCGTGATCGTGGAGTTCCCAAATGTGTTTCCCGAGGAGTTACGGGTTTGTCACGGATCGGGAGACCTCGCTCGAGATAGACCTCGTGTCAGTGCAGCTATATCGATACCTCCAGATAGGATGGCATCGTTGGAACCGAGGGAGCTTAAGGCTCACCAGGAGTTATTGGATAAGGGTTCATCAGCCGAGTGTTTCAAGTGGGGAGCTCGGTGTTATTTGTGAAGAAGAAGGACGAGACTATGAGACTTTGCATCGACTATAGGCAGCTTAATCGGGTTACTGTTAAGAATAAGTACCCACTGCCTAGGATCGATGACTTATTTGATCAGTTGCAGGGAGCTCAGGTATTCACCAAGTTGGATTTGAGATCCGATTATTATCAGTTGAGGATCGCAGAGGCCGATGTGCCTAAGAGCGCTTTTAGGAGCAGGTATGGGCATTACGAGTTCTTAGTGATGCCGTTCGGGTTGACTAATGCCCCGGCAGCCTTCATGGCCTTGATGAATAGGGTTTTTCAGCCATACCTGGATCAGTTTGTGATCATATTCATTGATGATATTCTGGTATATTCGAGGTCTAGACAGGAGCATGCGGAGCATCTGAGGATAGTACTGCAGATCATGAGGGACAGACAGTTATATGCCAAATTCACTAAGTGTGAATTTTGGCTCGATGAGGTGGTGTTCCTAGGCCACATAGTATCTGGTGAGGGTATCCGGATGGACCCTCACAAGATAGAGGCAGTGAGGAGTTGGGAGATTCCGAGGAACGTGTCAGAGTTGAGGAGTTTCCTCGGATTGGCAGGATATTAGAGGAGGTTTATCGAGGGGTTCTCAGTGATCTCCGCCCCCTTGACAAGACTTCTGAGGAAGGGAGTAGCCTTCAGTTGGACAGATGAGTGCCAGATGACTTTTGCTGAGTTGATACATCGGTTGACTTCAGCGCCGGTGTTAGCCCTGCCATCTGGATCAGGAGGATTTGAGGTTTATAGTGATGCGTCGCAGATGGGTTTAGGCTGTGTGCTGATGCAGCATGGGAGAGTTATAGCTTATGTTTCGAGGCAGTTGAGAGCCCATGAGGGTAATTATCCCGTGCATGATTTGGAGTTGGCTGCAGTTGTGTTTGCTTTGAAGATCTGGAGACATTATCTGTATGGGGAGACGTTCCAGATCTTCACAGATCATAAGAGCTTGAGATACTTGTTGAGTCAGCGAGAGCTGAATCTGAGGCAGAGGAGATGGTTAGAGCTGCTTAAGGATTACGACTACACTATTGAGTACCACCCAGGGAAGGCCAATGTGGTGGCTGATGCATCGAAAGGTGAGATCGCATGGTAAAGGCTCGATTCGAGTTTCGAGGTTGCCGTGCTTAGTTCAGCTGAGAGCTCTCAATGTGAGATGGATTTGAGTCAGGAGGGAGCTCTGATTGCGACTTTGAGGCTGAGGCCAGTGTTACAGGATCGGATTAGGAGAGTGCAGGATCGGGATCCAACATTGGTTAGATTGATGGACAGAGTCAGATCAGGATGGCAGTCTGAGTTTGAGCTGAGGGATGATACTTTGTGGATGGACCAGAGATTATGTGTTCCAGATGTTGAGGATTTGAGGCGAGAGATCTTAGAGGAGGCTCATTTGGCTGCTTATGCCATGCATCCGGGAGTCACCAAGATGTATCGCACGCTTAAGTTGCATTTCTGGTGGCCGGGTATGAAGAGACATGTAGCAGAGTTCGTTTCTCGGTGTTTGACGTGCCAGCAGGTTAAGGCTGAGCACCAGGCCCCAGTTGGGAGATTGCATTCGTTGCCCATTCCGGAGTAAAAATGGGAGCGTATTACGATGGATTTTATCATAGGGTTGCCCAGGACGCCGAGGCAGTGTGATGCTATCTGGGTCATAGTGGACCGATTGACCAAATCGGCTCACTTCTTGCCAGTGAGGGAGAGTAATACCCTAGATCAGTTGGCCCAGAAGTATGTAGCAGAGATAGTTTGACTGCATGGGGTCCCAGTATCTATAGTGTCTGATAGAGATCCCCGGTTTACATCGAGATTCTGGAGGAGTTTGCAGTCGGCTATGGGTACCAGATTGCATTTCAGTACAGCGTTTCATCCTCAGACAGATGGGCAGAGTGAGAGAACTATTCAGACTGTTGAGGATATGTTGAGAGCCTGTGTGTTGGAGTTCCGAGGTGCATGGGATCAGTATTTGCCTCTGGTGGAGTTTGCTTATAATAATCAGTACCAGAGTAGCATCAGTATGGCACCGTATGAGGCGTTGTATGGACGACAGTGCAGATCCCCTCTTTACTGGGATGAAAAGGGTGTGAGGATGTTAGAGGGTCCCGAGCTGATCCAGGACATGGTTGATAAGATACAGTTGATTCGGAGTCGCATCAAGGCGGCTCAGGACAGGCAGAAGAGTTATGTGGATCAGCATCGGCGAGAGATGGAGTATGCTATGGGAGATAGAGTGTTCCTCAGAGTGTCTCCGTGGAGAGGAGTTCTCAGATTTGGCCGTAAGGGCAAGTTGAGTCCTCGGTATATCGGTCCATATGAGATTATCGAGAGGATTGGACCGTTGGCGTATAGATTGGCTTTGCGGAGTGAGATGTCTCAGTTGCATGACGTCTTCCATGTGAGCATGCTTCGGAGATATCGTTCGACTGACGATGTGATTCCGCCAGAGATAGAGATTGCCAGTGATCTGAGTTATGTTGAGGAGCCGGTGCGGATTATTGGATCGCGGGTCAAGCAGTTGAGATCCAGGGTGATTCCATTGGTGAAAGTCCTTTGGAAGAACCATTCGACAGAGGAGGCGACATGGGAGACTGAGGAGCACATGAGGAGGCAGTATCCTCATTTGTTTGATCAGTCAGGTAAGAAAATTTCGGGACGAAATTTTTTATTAGGAGGGGAGAATTGTAACATCCCGTTATTAATGGGATGTGTACAGTTCATTGCATTCGTATTTCTTCATGTGCATGCATTATAGTATACTGTATAATTGGCATTTGTACGTACATGCATATATGACATGTTTCCACTAGATTTGGATAATTTGAATTTGGAAATTGATTTGGGTTAAGTAATGTGAGAAATTTAATTGGTATTAGAGATGAGAAATTGGAGATTGTAAAATGAAATTTGGAGATGATTAGGTATGTGTGATAATTAGGTTAAATAGGCTCGATGATTGAATTTGAGTTAGAATTGAAAGTTAGAAAGTGAAATTATGATATTGGAGTATATGATAATGAGTTTTCTATTTTTATGGATTTATAGGATTTTTTCTAAAATTTTTGGAGCATTAGGCTCGGACCGAAAAAATGATCAATGACTGGTTAATTAGATTTTCGGTTCCGAAATTGATTATCCAATGGCACAGACAGGTTAGAAATTTGAATTGAGGAATTAGGGCTTAGCCATTGGAATTCGGAAGAAATTAGAATTTGAAATTGGTTTGAGGTTGTTCGGATTCGGACTGGTGATATTAAAATTTAGCCAAACAAGGCCTTAGTGTTTAGATATAATACCTAACCCTTTGAATTTCTTCTCCCACGACATTTTCTTCTTCTTCCTTCTTCCATCTTCGTGATCCTCTTTGGAGTTGTTTCATTGCATTCGTATTTGTTCATGTGCATGCATTATAGTATACTGTATAATTGGCATTTGTACGTACATGGATATATGACATGTTTCCAACTAGATTTGGATATTTTGAATTTGGAAATTGATTTGGGTTAAGTGGGCTGTGAGAAATTTAATTGGTATTAGAGATGAGAAATTGGAGATTGTAAAATGAAATTTGGAGATGATTAGGTATGTGTGATAATTAGGTTAAATAGGCTCGATGATTGAATTTGAGTTAGAATTGAAAGTTAGAAAGTGAAATTATGATATTGGAGTATATGATAATGAGTTTTCTATTTTTATGGATTTATAGGAATTTTTCTAAAATTTTTGGAGCATTAGGCTCGGACCGGAAAAATTGATCAATGACTGGTTAATTAGATTTTCGGTTCCGAAATTGATTATCCAATGGCACAGACAGGTTAGAAATTTGAATTGAGGAATTAGGGCTTAGCCATTGGAATTCGGAAGAAATTAGAATTTGAAATTGGTTTGAGGTTGTTCGGATTCGGACTGGTGATATTAAAATTTAGCCAAACAAGGCCTTAGTGTTTAGATATAATACCTAACCCTTTGAATTTCTTCTCCCACGACATTTTCTTCTTCTTCCTTCTTCCATCTTCGTGATCCTCTTTGGAGTTGTTGTGGATTTCTTCTTGCAATTTCTTCCTCTTCCACCCTTAAATCTTTCCCTTTAGATTGTGTAAAGAAGAGATTGAAAATGGGTTCTTTTGGTGTTTAGCCGTGGGTGTCGTGGAGTTTTGAATTTGGTAGACTCTTGAAGATTTGAGATTATAAACCAAGTAAGTTGCTTCTATCTTGTTTTATATAGTTTGATTTGTTGATTTATAAAGTCGATTGATGATTTAATGTGTTTATTTGAGGATTTATGGATTGGGTTTCAAAATTGTTTTTGGTGATTTAGGGTTGAAATTTTAGGGATATTAATTGTTTGATGAAATAGAAGCTAAAGAGTTGTTATATGATGTGTATAGAATTATTTAAGAGTGATCGGTGAGAAGAAAATCTAGATTTGGAAATGAAATCTATCGAAAATCTGGAAATTTCGGGTTTTACGGCGTGTTCAATTGCTCGCCATGACGCGGCGAAGAACACGCCATGACGTGTCGAGGCGCGCCTTGTGGGAGGAGGAGGTCAAGGCACACGACGCGACGAACGCGTGCATACGTCGCGATGAACTCGTGCGTACGTCGCGACGTGGGATGTCGGTTCGCCGCGGCATCGATTTTTCCCGAAAATGGAATTGAGGTTTTAAACATTTGGGATTAGGCAATTGGTGATTCAATTAGCTATAGACTAAGTTCAATTTGAAAATTAGAAATTAAGTTCGGGAATTTGGGATTGAGATCGGGAATTTCGAATTTAGGTCGGAAATGTCATAATTTGCATAGTATGTCCATTATTTGATTCATATGCATAATTGAGCATCGGAATTGGTACCAGTAATAATGTTACGTATATTTTGATTGTTATAGCGGCTCACGTGGATCGCCGAGCATCTGACGTAGGCGAGACTTCCCGGAAGTAGCTCGGAAGTTCTGAGGTGAGTAACCTAGTTGGTTTCTCAACCTTTATGTGTTTAATTTTCAATACATATGCCATGAGGAGTTATGGATGGATTTTATGTGTTTGTCTTTGATTGATTTCGGACCACGGGTGTTCGAAATATTTGGATTGGATATGAAGTGTGAATTATGTAGATTGTTATAATTGGTATCAATGGTAAAATTGGACATAGGAAGTTCTATAGTGATGCATGTATTGAAAATTGAACATGTGCATACACGCAAAATAGTATGATCAGATAAAGGCAGTTGTGACCGGTGTAGCCGTCGAAATCAGAGCTTTATGCTCAATGTATGTGGCTTCGTGCCTAACGATTTGCAGAGCTTTATGCTCAACGTATTAGGGCTTTTGAGCCCAATGTTTACAGAGCCTATGGCTCAACGTATATGAGCTCAGGCGCACGGTCACAACAACGAAAGAAAATGAAAGAGTCACATGTACACTGCATATATGAATGATTGTCTGTGAATTGTGTGAAAGGCAAATCGCCTTATAAATGTGAAATTGACTGCATGTGATTTCTTGAATGTGATAGTATACGATATTATGTGATTGTTTGGATATGCATGAGTTGAGTGAACCATCGATGATGGTTACTCATTGAGTTTCATAAACTCACCCAAATTGCGAATATTTTTCGTGACGAGAGATAGTTTGATTCCTAGCTCGGTCGGTGAGACTTATCCTCTCGTATGCGTCTGCACGAGAGGAGCATGGCCCATGATCTGTCCACCGGGATGTTTTGGGGTATTTTATGGATGACTGGTGTAGGAGCTATAGTAGTTCTTTTGGACTTGTTCAGATGTATATGTATGACTGATGATGTATGACGGTTTTATGAATGAATGGAAAAAGGAATCTTTTGATTCTAAAATTTAGTGATTGTGATATTTATGCTTTATTCATATTGATGCCATGAGGTTTATAGAAATGATAGTTTGGTAGTGCACCCTCGTCGTAGGTTGTGCATCGGTACGATCTACGGGCGACCCGGTGTATACTCTACGGTGAGGGGACGCTACAAGAACACAGTCACTTAGAACCGCGAACAATACCCTTGCCTTTGGTACCAGCCAAGAGGCTCTCCTTTCAGTTAGGTTATTTTGTCCATAAAGTTGACGACTAACTTCATCTTCGTTCATCTTAAGCTTAGTCATCCATTTCGCCATATTAGTGGGTTGAACTCCATCCATCGGACATTCAGTGACTTTCTCCAGTAACTCCTTCGTTACTATAACAGAGTGTGTGTCTACATACGACACGATTGTATCGTCTACTGACTTAGTATTCTTCCAGAACTCATAAACTTCTTGTAGATAGACTTCATCTTGTATTTGAAAGAAGTTTCTCCATCCTGCCGCCATTATCTCCGGCTCTATATCCATCTGTTCTTTTCTTAGTTCTTCGAAATTTACCAATCTTCCCCAGCCCGATCCTGGATCAACTCGCAAAATAGGCTTAACATTCATCTTGTTGATTCTGATTGAGTAGGAACTTGCTTGAAGAAATTTTAGAGAGATTTTAAGAGAACTAGCAATTTCGAATTCGGTAGAAATCCCAAAAGTCGCTTTTAGGGATATTATAGCGAATTCTAGAACGATTGTACTTCTCGATGATCGTGACTTTTTTCCTCTAAAATTTTTCTTGTGAAAGAAGTTTTATATCCGAAACCGCCTAACGCCGTTAACTCCACCGCTCCACTCGTCTTTTCTTTTGAAAATCGATGATCAAACCGTTAACTCCACCGCTCTATCTGTCTTGTCTTTTGAAAAACGGATGAATGGTCCGTTAACTCCTCCGTCTGTCTGCTTTTGTCTTTATGAAAACCGGATGAATGGTCCGTTAACATCACCATATTGAGGTTGCTTCGATTTTTTAAAGCGATCTTCACTTAGTGGTTTTGTGAAGATATCCGCCCACTGATATTTTGTTTCTACGAATTGTAGACTAACGACTTTCTTCCAACGTAATCTCTCAAGAAATGATGTCGACTTCTATGTGCTTCACCCTTGAATGTTGAATTGGATTTTTGACAAGTCGATGGTATTTGGTGTTGTCGCGAGATATTGGAATCTCTTCTTCTTGTATTGAGTAGTCCTCCAATTGATAATTGATCCACAATACTTGTGAACAACAACTCATGCGTATATATATTCAGCTTCGGCATTGATAATGCAATCGAGCTTTGTCTCTTGCTTGACCATGACACGGTTTGGTCCAAGAAAGTGACAATCACCACTGTGCTCTTCCTTTCGATCCTATCACGGCGTAGTCCGCATCGCAATATCCATTCATCCTGAAATTTTACCTTTCTCATACATTAAGCAAAGATCAGTAGTACTGCGAGATATCTCAAAATTTGTTTTACAAAGAATATAATGAGATTCTCTAGGATCGACTGAAACCTTGCACCAAGCATACACTTGAATAGAATGTCAGTCTACTTGTCTGTAAGATAAAGCAAAGAACCAATCATCCTCTAAATAGGGTTTGATCCACCTTCTTACCACTTTCGTCTTTTGACAACAAGTTTGAAGGATGCATCGGGGTAGACATATGTTTAACATCGCATATCAAACTTAGACAACAATTCTTTAAGATGTTTTTGTTGATGGATAAAATCTTATCCTTAGTTTGCTTTACTTGCAATCCAAGAAAGAATTTTAACTCACCCATCATGCTCATCTCAAATTCATTTTCATTAGATTTTCAAAACTCATGCATAACCTTTTGAAGTTGCACCAAAATAATATCATCAACATAAATTTGCACAATAATGAAATCATTACTCAAGTTCTTTCTAAAAAGAGTTTTGTCTACTTTACCTCTAGTAAATCCATTTTCTATAAGAAATGAACTCGAACGATCATACCAAGCTCTAGGGGCTGTTTGATCCATATAAGGCTTTATGAAGTCTGTAGACATGATCTGGATACTTTATGTCCTCAAACCGGAGGTTGCTTAACATAGACTTCTTCATCTATAAAACCATTCGAAATGCACTTTTTACATCCATCTAAAAAGCTTTATGTCATGAGAAACCGTGATATGCAAGCAAAGTATCCTTATTGCTTCAAGTCTTGCTCTTGGAGCATATGTCTCATTATAGTCTATTCCTTCTTGCCGATTATAGCCTTGTGCTACTAATCTTGCCTTATTCGACTTACTTTTCCTGATTCGCCTAGTTTATTCTTGAATACCCATCTAGTACCAATAATGGATTTCTTTTCAAGTTTAGGAACTAAGGACCGGACTTTATTTCTCTGAATTGATTCAACTCCTCTTGCATAGCTAGTATCCATGCTTCATCTTTTAGAGCTTCATCAATCTTCTTAGGTTCTACTTGAGATATAAATGCCACGTTGGCTTCTCTTACGAACTTGGACCTTGTTCGAACACCTTCGAGGTTTCTCTAATAATTGACTCTTTAGGATGAGAACTTTGTATCTCCAATCTTTCTTTAACTCCAAATTCTTGAAATGTTTTCTTTTAGTCATATAGTGTTTCGATGAAGATACTTCTTTGTACTCCGTCAAAGGCATCAGAATATGACATCATTATCTCGATTCCTCTTCCTTATTGGGTTGAGAGCTATCATCGAACTTGACATGAATAGTTTCTTCAACGGTCTTTGAGGTGAGGTTGTAGACTCTAAATGCCTTTGAGGTGAGAGAATAACCTAGAAATATTCCCGAAAGTGTCTTTGCATCAAACTTGTCCGAACTTCCTTTGTGTTCGAATAGTGCACTTGCAACCGAAAGGATGGAAATAAGAAATGTTTGGTTTCCTTCCATTCCACAACTCATAGGGAGTTTTCTTGATATTGGTCACAAAGAACACTCTATTCTCGAACATAGCATCGTTGTATTGACTACGCTTGTAAATATTTAGGAAGATTCATCTCGCACATCATTGTTCTTTCCATCTCTTGAATCGTCCTATTCTTCCTTTCAACAACTCCATTCTGCTGCGGAGTCCTTGGGGCAGAGAAGTTATGGAAAATTCCATTTTCTTCGTAGAATACTCTAAACTTCTCATTTTGAATTCTCCACCATGATCACTCCTTATCTGGCTATAGATACTCCTTTTCATTCAGAACCTCATGGAAAGGTTTCTAAAGCACTTGAAAGACTCATCTTTATGTGCCAGAAAAAGTATCCAACAAAACCTTGTAAAATTATCAATAATGACAAGTCCATACTTCTTTCCACCAAGACTTATTGTCCTTGTTGGACCAAATAAATCCATGTGTAACAACTCTAGTGGTCTAGATGAAGTTCTGAAATGTTTCAAGAGAAAGAGGTTTTAACTTGTTTCCCTTTCGACAACTTTCACAAAAGAAATCTTTGTCAAAACAAATTTGTGGCAAACCTTTACCAAATCATGTTTCAAAAGTTTTGAAATATGTTTAAAACCTGACATGACCTAGTTTTTATGCCGATCGGTCTTTTTCTTGAAGAGATAAAAACATGAAATATTTTGAGACTGAAAATCGTCTAAATCAATTTTGTAAAGATTGTTTCGTCTTTCGGCCGAAAAGAAAATAGAACCATCTTTGTTTCTGACTTCACAAAAGTTTTGGTTGAATGTAACTTCAAAACCAGAATCACATAATTGACTAATACTTATCAAGTTATGCTTTAGACCATCAACTAGCAGTACGTTGTTAATGCATGCATGGGAATTCTTACCAATCTTACCAATCCCGATTATTTTGCCTTGCTTGTTGTCTCCAAAAGTTACCGAACCTCCTTTCTTGTACTGAAGATCTAGGAACATAGACCTTTTTCCCGTCATGTGACGCGAGCATCCATTGTCCAAATACCAATGGTTCTTGCTGGTTCTTCCAAAGAAGGATTTCTGTAGGAGATATTATCTTGTTTTTAGGTACCCAGATTCTCTTGGGTCCTTTAGGGTTAGTATGGTGTAATGAATGATAATAAGAAGTAGAATGAAAACGTTGATGACCTTTTTGAAAACCTGATTGATATCTTTTCTTATCTCTTTGAAAAATTGATTTCACGTATTGCTGGGATTTATTTTTAGTAAACCCTAATCCAGTTTTATCACTCGGATGTCTGCATTTTCCTAGCATTTCATTCATCTTTTTTGTACTATCTGTAAATTTAGCTAGATCAATCGAGAGATTATTGATTCTCGATTTCAACTGATTAATCTCTTGGATCTATCTATAACTTTGTTTTATTCGGTTCCTCAACTTGCTTTCTCGGACTTATATTCTCACTCTCTATCTCATGAGTATGTTTGAGGTTTTCTACATATTTCTTCTTCAACAACTTGTCTTGTTTTCGAATAGCATGAGAATCCTCTAACAATTACGAGTATGCATCTTGTATATTATCATGGCTAGAAGTTACCTCTTCATCACTTTCTTCTTCACTACCGGACATATGTTAGCATGTTACGACGCTTCGAGCTTGTATGTCGATTCGATGAATCCAGATCCTCCACGTTGCCATCATACTTTTCTTGTTATCCCTACTCTTTTGGGTTGTCTTTTCAACATTGGACACTCGGACTTGTAATGTCCCGCTTATTGCATTCATAACATGTAATAGATGTTTTCTCGATTTTCCATCGTCTTTGTCATTGCTCCTTCCGAATGTTGAATTTCCTTTGGACTTCTTTTCCACATTCTTCTTATCTTTCTTGAAATGAAAGATAGCTCGTCGTCTTCATCACTTGATTGATTCGACTTGTTGGAATCATCATCCTTTGATTCTTCAATCTTTAATGCCTTTGATGTATTCCTCTTTGTCTTCTTCTTACGGATCTTGTGATTCATTTGACCCGCTTTGAGCGCTTATGGACTTCTCTTTCTTGGGCTTATCTTACGCATCAAGCTCTACTTCGTGTATCTTCAACGATCCAAGCAATTCATCAAGCTTTAGTACGCTTAAGTCTTTGGCTTCTTGTACTGTGATTACTTTGGGTCTCCATCTTTTGGCGACTCCTCAAAATCTTTAGGACATGGTCTTGGTGTCAGACGTTCTTCCAAGAGCTTTTAGCCCATTAACAATTGTTTGAAATCTTCCAAACATTTGATCAATGGTCTCTTCTTTTTCATTTTGAACAACTCGTCTTGATGCACCGAATGCTTATCTTGGACTCCTTGACTTGATTTGTTCCTTCATGTGCAATTGATAATGTATCCCACATTTCTTTGGCAAAGGTCGCATCCATGAACTTTGTCATACTCGCTACATTCAATGCACAACTCAAGAAAATTTCACCTTGGAGTTTAGTTGAAATCTTGCTTTCGCTTTCACCGTCCATCTTTCTCGTGGAATTGGATTTTTATCATCATCTTCAGGTGTATATGATCCGTTCTCGATGATGTCCCAAAGGTCAATGTGAGTAGATTCGATAAACAATCTCATCCGGTCCTTCCAATAGTGGTAGTCTTCACCAGTGAATGCTCGAGGTCTTGTGACTGAAGCTCCTTCGACAATATACGTGTGTGATTCCACCATTTTCTTTAATTCACACTTTATTAAAGTGATTCTTGAACACCAGGCTCTGATACCAATTGAAGTGAATCACACGTTAATATATTGAACAATAATATGATCAAGATACACAAGAAGGGGGGGTTGAATTGTGATAAACTTTTTCTTAATCCCCTTAAAAAAATTACTTGTTCTTTCGAAAACTTATCGTAAATCAATTCGTAACTAGTTGAAAAAACTTTGTTAATTTTGAAGAATACGATATAAGTAATATGAGAGTAGAAAGAAAAAACACAGCAATTTACCCTGGTTCACCCCAAACCGTGGGCTACGTCCAGTCCTCAGATATCCTTATGAGATTTCACTATCTCTGAATTGTTTACAAGTATTCTTTCGACTGAGCCTCTCCAGGTCTCTTTACAGCAAGTATTATTTTACTCTTAGCCTCTTCAGGCTATCTGTAACACTTTCTAATTGAAAGAATAGTAAAGAGCTTATTCTGATAGAAATGCTCTTAACACTTATTCACTCGAAATATCGTTCACAATTTTTCTCTCAGATAATCTGAAAATCAAAAGTTGAATACTCAGAGTTTCATGAAGTTTCATAAAGTTGCATAAAGTTGTTTCTTCTTCAATCTCGACTCTTATTTATAGTCGGGTCTTCAACTGTTTCTTGAATATCTGCTTCTTGATTCTTGAAAGAAACGGTTATTCAGTTTGACTCCGTAACTAACTCAAACTGATGTTTCTTTCTTCCGTCTGATTTGTTGTAACGGCTTCTTTTCTCTTGTAAAGCTTCCGTCTGCTTTTCTTGTATCAGCTGCTTTTCTCTTGTAAAGCTTCCGTTTGATTTTCTTGTATCAGCTGCTTTTCTCATGTAAAGCTTCCGTCTGATTTTTTGTATCGGCTGCTTTTCTCTTGTAAAGCTTAAATCGCTTTCCTTGTATCATTGCTTTTCTCTTGTAAAGCTTCAAATGCGCTTCCGTTTGTAAAGCTTCATGCCTTTTCTCTTTATAACGCTTTAAATCGCTTTTCTTCAATGATTCTTACTTGGCTGATTTTTCTCCTTCAGCTGTTTTTTACTTCTCATGCGTCCATCTACTTTTCATTTGTATATTTCTCTTTGTTTGTCATCAAAATTATTTAATACGTGAAGTCTGATTTGACTTAACAACATGGTGGTTTGTAGTGTGAATATGAAGGTATAGGGAAGATTAAAATAGGTTAAATGCAAGTTTTCCCAAACCTTAGAATTTTCCAGCATGTGTATCTTATGGTAATTAGGATTTTTTTTTATGCTTTGTTTAAGGTTAAATAAGGTAATTGAAGGCATTAAAGGAAAAGAGAAATGAGAAAGGTAAAGGAGGTGTAAGAAAATCAGCATTTGTGGGGTTCTTTAAAGCAGGAGATTGTTGAAAAGTTTGATACTTTTGAGAAGGGTTTTGATAGTTATAAGTTAGGAATGGCATAGGCATAGTTAGGTAGGTTTTAAGCATGATTTCTATTCTTTTAAAATTTCAGCATTGATTCATTATGTTAATTAGGATTTTATGTCTTGATTAAGGTCCAATAAGGCATGGGAAGTAAAGGAAAGGCAATTGGACCAATCCAAGATGCTAGCAAGGAAAATTAAGGTGGGTAATTTCTTAATAATTGAGTTAATAAGCATGTTAAAGTTTATTATAAATGCTAACTATTGCTTTCCAATGATTTACAAAGCTTGGATTAATTGCTTTTTGTGATGTTTTACACTTGTATGTGGTGTGCTTTGAGTATGAGTTTTATGTTGGAATGATTGATTGTATGGTTTGTTAAATGAAAAATTATAAGTATTGGTGATTTTGGAAAATGATTGAATTATGTGATTTTGGAAAATGTCATGTTTGGCAAGTATGTGTGAATAATGTGAAAATGCATGATTACGTGGGTTTGTTGTGATCCCTCCGTTAGCAAGTGCACTTGTTCATATAAACCGCCCTTTGCCCGCATTAGTGGCCCGGGAGTTCAAATCGGACTCCCCTCATTCCTGGCTACATGGTCGCTTATCGGACATGTAGTACGCTCGTTAGGATCACTCAAACCACTTGTATGTGATTATGTCTTTGTTATGTTATGATAGTTTGATATGCGATTATGTGTTTTCGTATGATCTTGTTGAATCTTTATTGACTTTGCCAATTGTTTGATGTGTGGTATTTTGTAAATGAATAAATGAAACTTGAACATGGTTTTTGCTTATTTCTTTTTTATTAAGTTATTACCCACGGAGCCGTCGAGCTTACCCCCCCATTTTCCCCTCCTCAGGTAACAAGCAAGAATCCGGGTCGTCGCATCGGGATTGAGGAAAATCCGATGCATTTTTGTTGGTTTAGAAGTCTCAAAGCTTTAGTTTGTTCTTTGTAAATGCAGTTTTATCTTTTTGGTTGTATTTGGGCTAAAATGCCTTGAAAGCATTGTATTTACTTATGTCCGTGAAAATGTAAGAGTTTTGAAGTTAAAGTGTATTGTTTGTAAGATTGAAAATGATAAAAACAAGGACGAGATGGTATTCCTTTAGGAATTCAAATGATAAATGCCTATGATTGAGTTTTGGACTTGATGTTGAAATAATTAAATTGACATTGTTGTTGAGATTGTTGGATTGGATTGTAGTTGGATGATTGAAGATTGGGAAGATTGAAGTGGTTTTGTGCAGGTTTGGAGCTTGGATGGTTTAGATTTAGGATTTGGCTAGAGCATTTTAGGGGAGATCTTGTCCAAATTTTCCTAAATTTGGGCAGCAATTTTCGCTAAGGTTTAGACCCTCTAATGAGGGAATTAGCTTTGGAAGTCTTCTAGAAAATTGTAGAGCATGTTAAGATCTTGAAAACGGTAGAAAATAGGCCATTAGATGACTTAGAAGTAAAAAGTTATAAGGGTCGGAAATTGGCCGGTTACTATTCATATGGTCAATTACTATTCCTTTGGTCATTTTGCATTTTCTCTTATAACTTTCTCGTTTAGCCTCTGATTCACCCGAAATTTGAACCAGTGATTTCTCATCAAGTTTCCTACCTTTCCTTGCAAAAATGTCCAATTGTTAGCTTAATTGAATTTTGTCGGAATTAGCCCTCACGTTTGTCTTGTTGCTTTGCCCTATTTGAATTATGCTTCGAGATGTTCGCTTTGCTTCCGCCTTATGCCTTTCGAACCGATGTGCTTTTGTTTTGTTTCCTTCCGCCTTATACCTTTCGGTTCGAGTTGCTTTGGCTTCCGTTTTCGTTTGTTTCCACACTTTGTTATCCGATTCGATTCGTTTCAGTCTGTTTTGTTTTCGATTTCGAGCCTTCGATTTGCTTTGTAATTTGCTTCGGATTCAATTCTTTAGTCTTTGATTTTCATGTGCTTCGTAATTTGTTTTTAGTATGTTTCTTCGTTTCCGTATGCTTTTCTTCCATTCCGTTCGATTTACTTTTGTTTTTGTTCTTCGTTTCGTTCTCCGGTTAAGACCCGAACCATGTATAAGTATGATAATGGATTTTAAGATGAATTAAAAAAAATTTATATATCGGGACTTTCGGAGTAGTCTAAGGTTTTCAACGCGGATTTGGATTCCAATTTGGTTTTTCGTAAGAGGTTGGATATCCATAAATGGGTTCCAACATTTATGGTATCATAGCAAGAAGAGTTTATAAGGAATCATGCGTACGCATGAGGGAATCTGTATGAGTAGTTGGATTTTGAAAACGAGATCCAACATTTATGGTATCAGAGCCCAGTACTATGGTCTTAACTGGGCATATAAGATTGATGAGAGTGTATAAGGATAAAAAATTGAATTTGTGAGAATGCCAGAGCCCAGTCTTATGATCATACTTGGGCAATATGGTTATTAAGAATGACTTTAGTGATTGTTTGAGTTAGATGACGAGAATGAAAAGGAGAATTGAAAGGTTGAATTAAGAATTGAACATGATGGTTTAATTGAGGTGATAACAATCAGAATGTTATGATGATTAGACAATGGGAAAGTGAAATAGACATAAATGACTTCTCATAATATGAATGAAATGATTTGTAGTATGGAGAAAGTTAGAAATGCATACAAGCTAGATCGTTCCGTATGAATAAGATGAAGATTTGAATGAGAAGAGTTAAAGCAAATATTGTTGATGATTATTCCGTAGGAATTTCGAGGACGAAATTCTTTTAAGAGGGGGAGAAATGTTGGGCCCCGATTCGCATTAAGCATGTTGAAATTATTTTGAGGCATGTTTAAATTATGAGGTTTTAGTTTGATAATTTTTAATTGTGGTTGGAATAAATTGAGGATTTTATTGCTTAAGTTAAGAAATACTAAATGAAGGGATTTAGTGACATGTGATTTGGTGAGAAATTATTATTTGTGATATATTGTTAGTATTGAAAAGAATTATACGGCTTGAGGGTCTTATGAATTTAGGTGATTGAGATTAAATGGGGGATTATTTAATTAGAGCTTGTATGGATTTTAGAAATTAAATTAAAGAATTTAGTTAAATGAGTAGATTGTAATTTGAAAGAGCCCATTAGGAAGATGATATATGTTTTAAAGCTTAAGCTAAGTAAAGAGGGCTTTTAGCCTTTAGCCCTTTTAAATTGTAGTTAAATGAAGGAGAATGAAGTAATTGGGCTAGGTCCATTAGCAAGTAGTTGATCATGTATTAAATGAAAAAGAAAGGGCACATTTGGGCTTTTAAGTGGGAGCCCACAAAATTACAAATGGGAAGGAGGAAATGAAAATTGGGAAAGGTGGAAACTTTGGGCTTGAAGGTTGGGCTTAGTTTAAGTTAAAGAGTAAGAGTTAGGTTTAAGTTAAAGAGAAGAGTTAGGTTTTAAAGAAAAGAAGAGGCAAACGAAAATGCAAGGAGGGAGGCTAAATAGGGTGATGTCGTTTTGCTTAGAAAATAAGAGAGGAAGAGGTCTTTTGGTTAAGCCATCCGAAAACCTACCAAAGAGAGAAGAGAATGAGTGGATTTCGAAAATTCCAAAGGGAGAAAGAAGAAGAGTGAGATTCGCCAAGCTAGGAGGAGAAGAAGAAGAAGAAGAAGAAGAAGAAGAAGAAGAAGAAGAAGGAGAGAAGATTTCGTGGGTCACTTTTCAAGGTAGGGATTTCGAAATTTTCATGGTTTCTTGTTATAGTTCTTGCCTTTCTTGCTTAAGCATGGAGATTGGAAGATGATTGATGAAAAAGAAGAAGGATTAATGGAGGTTGAAAATCAGATTTCATTGGGTTAGGGTTTTCAAATTCCTTAGTGTTTTTGTTAGGATTTGTGTCTTTAATGATTGTTTTGATGTTAAGGGATAGGTTAAAGTATAGGTAAGGTGATGTTGCATGAATTTCAAGTTTTCCCATTCTTGGAAAATTCCAGCACTTGAGTTTTATTAAATTGTGAATCAAAGATGGGATTTTGCTTGGTTTAGAGAGGGTTGTGATGTTAATTGTTTAAATAAGGTATAGGTCAAGTGAGATGGGTGTTAAACCCAGATTTTGTATTCTTTAACATTTTCCAGCATATGTACCTTATGTTAATTATGATCTTATTGTTAGAATTTTGCTAAAATGATGTTTTGAAGAGTAGATATGAAGGAAAGGGTAGGTTAGGTTAGTTTAAATGGAAGTTAGTACATCCTTTTAAAATTCCAGCATAGTTGGTTTCGTTAAATATGATTCTATTGTTAGAGGTTTGCTTAAAGATGGAATTTGCTTTGCTTGGTTCAAAAGTGTAGTTGGAGAATGATGTATGATGGAAGAAGGAAAGAATAAGAAAAGAAAGATCAAGGAAAAAAAAATTCAGATTGTGATAGGCAACTTTTAGGCATGAGTTTTGTGAAAGTTGTTGGTTATTGAGATAGGTTTTGATGACAATGACTTAGATAAAGTATAGCTAAGATGATAGCAAAGAAATTTCATGTTTTCCTTGATGGTTTAAAATTCCAGCATTGGTAATGTTAGCTAATTCATGATTTTATTGTGAGATTTGTAAAGTTTAAGAATTTATTTAGTTAAGGCTTTAAAGAAGACATTATTTAGGAAGGAAAAGGAAAGAAGAAGAATACATGAAGTTTGAAAATTTCAGCATAGAGAATATGTGAGAGTTTGCATTTTTTGTTCAAACATGGTGGTTTGTAGTGTGAATATGAAGGTATAGGGAAGATTAGAATATGTTAAATGCAAGTTTTCCCAAACCTTAGAATTTTCCAGCATGTGTATCTTATGGTAATTAGGATTTTTTTATGCTTTGTTTAAGGTTAAATAAGGTAATTGAAGGCATTAAAGGAAAAGAGAAATGAGAAAGGTAAAGGAGGTGTAAGAAAATCAGCATTTGTGGGGTTCTTTAAAGCAGGAGATTGTTGAAAAGTTTGATACTTTTGAGAAGGGTTTTGATAGTTATAAGTTAGGAATGGCATAGGCATAGTTAGGTAGGTTTTTAAGCATGATTTCTATTCTTTTAAAAATTTCAGCATTGATTCATTATGTTAATTAGGATTTTATGTCTTGATTAAGGTCCAATAAGGCATGGGAAGTAAAGGAAAGGAAATTGGACCAATCCAAGATGCTAGCAAGGAAAATTAAGGTGGGTAATTTCTTAATAATTGAGTTAATAAGCATGTTAAAGTTTATTATAAATGCTAACTATTGATTTCCAATGATTTACAAAGCTTGGATTAATTGCTTTTTGTGATGTTTTACACTTGTATGTGGTGTGCTTTGAGTATGAGTTTTATGTTGGAATGATTGATTGAATGGTTTGTTAAATGGAAAATTATAAGTATTGGTGATTTTGGAAAATGATTGAATTATGTGATTTTGGAAAATGTCATGTTTGGCAAGTATGTGTGAATAATGTGAAAATGCATGATTACGTGGGTTTGTTGTGATCCCCTCCGTTAGCAAGTGCGCACTTGTCTATATAGGCTTCGCCTTACTTTGCCTGCATTAGGGCCTAGGAGTTCAAATCGGACTCCCCTCATTCCTGACCACACATGGTCGCTTGTCGGACATATGTAATACGCTCGTTAGGATCACTCAAACCACTTGTATGTGATTATGTCTGTTATGTTATGATAGTTTGATATGCGATTATGTGTTTTCGTATGATCTTGTTGAATCTTTATTGACTTTGCCAATTGTTTGATGTGTGGTATTTTGTAAATGAATAAATGAAACTTGAACATGGTTTTTGCTTATTTCTTTTTTATTAAGTTATTACCCACGGAGCCGTCGAGCTTACCCCCCATTTTCTCCTCCTCGGTGTAGCAAGCAAGAATCGGGTCGTCGATCGGATTGAGGAAAATCCGATGCATTTTGTTGGTTTAGAAGTCTTAAAGCTTTAGTTTGTTCTTTGTAAATGCGTTTTATTTTTTGGTTGTATTTGGGCTAAAATGCCTTGAAAGCATTGTATTTACTTATTTAGTGAAAATGTAAGAGTTTTGAAGTTAAAGTGTATTGTTTGTAAGATTGAAAATGATAAAAACAAGGGCGAGATGGTATTCCTTTAGAATTCAAATGATAAATGCCTATGATTGAGTTTTGGACTTGATGTTGAAATAATTAAATTGACATTGTTGTTGAGATTGTTGGATTGGATTGTAGTTGGATGATTGAAGATTGGGAAGATTGAAGTGGTTTTGTGCAGGTTTGGAGCTTGGATGGTTTAGATTTAGGATTTGGCTAGAGCATTTTGGGGAGATCTTGTCCAAATTTTCCTAAATTTGGGCAGCAATTTCGCTAAGGTTTAGACCCTCCTAATGAGGGAATTAGCTTTGAAGTCTTCTAGAAAATTGTAGAGCATGTTAAGATCTTGAAAACGGTATAAAATAGGCCATTAGATGACTTAGAAGTAAAAAGTTATAAGGGTCGAGAAATTGGCGGTTACTATTCATATGGTCAATTACTATTCCTTTGGTCATTTGCATTTTCTCTTATAACTTTCTCGTTTGGCCTCTGATTCACCCGAAATTGAACCAGTGATTTCTCATCAAGTTTCCTACCTTTCCTTGCAAAATGTCCAATTGTTAGCTTAATTGAATTTTGTGAATTAGCCCTCACGTTTGTCTTGTTGCTTTGCCCTATTTGAATTATGCTTCGAGATGTTCGCTTTGCTTCCGCCTTATGCCTTGAACCGATGTGCTTTTGTTTTGTTTCCTTCCTCCTTATACCTTTCGGTTCGAGTTGCTTTGGCTTCGTTTTCGTTTGTTTCACACTTTGTTATCCGATTCGATTCGTTTGATCTGTTTTGCTTTCGATTTGAGCCTTGATTTGCTTTGTAATTTGCTTGGATTCAATTCTTTAGTCTTTGATTTTCATGTGCTTTGTAATTTGTTTTCAGTATGTTTCTTCGTTTCTGTATGCTTTTCTTCCGTTCCGTTCGATTTACTTTTGTTTTTGTTCTTCGTTTCGTTCTCCGGTTAAGACCCGAACCATGTATAAGTATGATAATGGATTTTAAGATGAATTTAAAAAAATTTATATATCGGGACTTTCGGAGTAGTCTAAGGTTTTCAACGCAGATTCGGATTCCAATTTGGTTTTTCGTAAGAGGTTGGATATCCATAAATGGGTTCCAACATTTATGGTATCAGAGCAAGAAGAGTTTATGAGGAATCATGCGTACGTATGAGGGAATCTGTATGAGTAGTTGGATTTCGGAAACAGGATCCAACAAGGCACTTGCTAGAATGATTATTGTTGATGAGTTACCTTTTCGTCATGTAGAGCAAGAGGGGTTTCGTGATTTTTGTGCATATATCCAACCAAAATTTAAAGTTCCTTCTCGCACTACAGTGACTAGAGATTGTTATGCACTTTACTTAGAAGAGAGAAAGAAGACGAAGGACTTTTTTAAGAAATTGCCTTCCAAGGTTTATCTTACTACAGACACTTGGACATCATGTCAAAATCTCAGTTATATGTGTCTCACGACACATTTTATTGATGACGATTGGAAATTATGTAAAAGAATTATAAACTTTTGCCCAATTTCTGGTCATTCAGGCGATACAATTGGTAAGGCTATTGAGACTTGTTTGGTTAGTTGGGACATTGAAAAAGTATTCACTATAACGGTGGATAATGCAAGTTCAAATGATGTAGCTATTCAATATTTGAGAAAAAGAATTAATAGTTCGAAGGGTGGTGTATTGAAAGGTGAGTTCATACAAATGAGATGTGTTGCACACATCTTAGGTTTAATTGTGAAAGAGGGGCTGTTAGAATTGGGTGATTCAATCATTAGGATTCGCAATGTAGTGAAATATGTTCGGTCTTCTCCTGTTAGAATGGAAAAGTTCAAGTCTTGTATAGAAAAAGAGAAAATAGACAGCAAGAGTATTGTTTGTCTAGATGTTGAAACAAGATGGAATTCTACTTATTTAATGTTAGAGTCAGCTGTGAAATTTCAGAAAGCATTTGATTTACTGGAGAGTCAAGATTCTAAGTATGTTGAAGACCTTTCTGAAATGAAGAATAGTAGAGGTGAGAATAAAAATAATAAAGGTGTTCCTAGTGAAAGTGATTGGGAGTACACAGGTAATTTGCTTCCTTTTCTTTCTATCTTTTATGATGCTACTTTAATATTGTCTGGCTCTCATTATGTAACTGCTATGAGTACATGAAAGAAATTTTTGGCATTGGGATGGTTATTTCAAAGAGATGTAGACTTGGTGATTTTAGTGCAAGAAACATGGCTTGAGGATGAAGAAGAAGCATGATAAGTATTGGGGAGATGTTAATATCAACTGCATGTTGTTTATTGCTGTCGTTCTCGATCCACGTTGCAAATTGAAGTATGTGAACTTTGTGATTGGTAAAGCATATGATGATGTCAAATCTGAGCAGTTGTGTGAGAAAGTAAAAATTACTTTAGATTTGATGTTTGATTTCTACCGATCCTCCATGTCTTTTCCTGTTGCACAATCAAGCGTCCAATCTCAAGCTTCAAGTGATATGGAAGTTGATAACATCAAGGATGTTGCATCATTTTTGGATAATATTTTTGAAGAGCAGGAGGCTAGTCAAGCAAGTGGGGAAACCAAAAGTGAGCAAGATAAATATTTAGCTGAAGATTGTGAACCCAAAGATAAGACTTTCAATATCTTGAGTTGGTGGAAATTAAGTTTTGCTAAGTATCCAGTGCTTGCTTCAATGGCTCGAGATGTTTTAGCTATGCCTGTATCTACTGGTGCATCTGAGTTGGCTTTTAGTACAGGAGGTCGAGTGCTTGATTCATTTCGTATCTCTCTTACTCCAAAGATGGTGGAGGCTCTTGTTTGTGGACAAGATTGGATGAGAAAATCACAAGGTTCTCTTTACGTGGAAGAGAGACTTGAAGAACTTGAGCAAATTGAATCAGGTAATATAATTTACTTTATCTTGTTTTAATATACAAATAAATAAAAAAATTATTTTTTCAATTAAAAAAGAAATAACTAGTCTAACTCTTTTTATTCTTTATTTTATAGAGATATGGCTTCATGTATAACAGTGGATCATCCTACCATCCTATTCGAAGAATAATTGTTTAATAATTTATCTCTTTTGTTCTAATGTGGATCTTTTATAAGACATTGTTTGACTTTTTTTACTTTGCTTGGGTTTAACATAGTGGATTAATCTTTGATGGATTTTATATGCATACTTTTATGAATAATTTGTATATGTTTTTACCAAATATTTTTATAATTTTTTTGTTATATATATTGATATGAATAGGTTCGGTTACCACAGGAACCGAACCTGAAAATAGGTTAACCGATCCTATAGGTTTTTTAGGTTCAGGTTCAGGTTCAGGTTCGTGAAATTATCGAACCTGACATTCATGTTCAAGTTAAGGTTAGTTATGAACGGGTCAGGTTACCCTACCATGAACACCCCTAGTTATAGGCGGCATCAGATCGACTTGCCCTTTTCTATCTTTTGTTCCATGGTACACATCATAGTTATTGTATTTTTATATTTATTTCAATGTTTTAAAATCGCGATATCAAACTAATAAAAAGAAAATTTTAAATTTTAAACATTTAACGATATTAAACTTATATAAATATAATAAATGATAAATAAAAATAAAATTTATAAAAGTAAATAAAATAAAATATTTTATTGAAATAAAAATACATCAATATTTATTATTATATAACGGACCAATAACAAATAAATATGAGTGTAATATAAAATTTAAAATAACAGTAAAAATCAAATTTGTATTTTGAAAAAATTGTATCTCATCATCTTCAAAAGCTTCAAATTCTCCAAGTATGCATATGAGATATACTAAATTTGGAACTATTCAAAGCTCTAATTGTACTAGTCGATAGGAAGTATTGATCCATTTTTTTTCATTTCTTTTTTTTTTCTTAGCAAGGATCTTGTTGTTTATGTCTCATCATTTTCAAAAACTCTAAATTCTCCAATTATGTATATGAGATACACTAATTTTGGAACTATTCAAAGATCTTATTGTACTAGTCAATAGGAAGCACTTATCCATTTTTTTCAATCCATTTTTTTCTTGGCACTAATCTTGCTGTGAAGTATGGATTAACATCTTTTTTCCATTATTAATTCTATTACTTTCTTAAGAAAAAATAATATTTTCCTGAACAACAACATAAAGATGATCTGTATAGATTAAATAGGAAGCAAGAAAATAGTTGATAATGGTGAACGATAAAAAACAAAATTATACCTCAAGAAGATGGATATTGTAAACTTATTATTATTTTAAATATATTAATTATTTCTTTATAGTGTCGTAAATTCATACTATTTATAGTGCATAATATAAATATTTCATGGTATAGTAACAGATAAGAAGGGATAATCATAAAAGTTTTTCCACGGCTGATATAGACATACATCATTTCTTATGGCCAATGCCTATGAGCCCACCCTCCGTCACACAACATAGTAGGTTTTCCTAAATCACTAGTGCTTAAGGATAAGAGAGCTATTCTCCTACTGACGGGACCAAATCTTCTGTTCCCACTACCCAAGATCAATCATGTGTCATTCAAACATGACCATAAATTTCAGTGGGCCCCAGCAAAATTTGTGGCCATGCTTGAATGGCACAGGGTTGATCTTGGGTAGTGGGTACAGAGGATTTCACTCCGCTACTGACAGCATATACAATGCTAAATCTTCAAGAATATCAAAGTTCTCAACAATAAGCTCAAAAAACAAAAACTAATAACCCCAAAACTGAAACCGATACTAATTTGATTTTTATCCTAACGATAAAGCCATTTAAACAAACCCTCCAGAGCCCAGCATCCATGTTTTGATCCATTTTCTCTATCATAAATTTCCCACCATTTCTCCCATCCTTTTTTTAGAAACTAAACCACAACAAACATAAACAATAGAACACAACATACCAAATAGTCAAGTAAACACAAAAGATGGAATAATTATGATTCAGAAGACATAAACAAATAGTAGTAATGGTGACTATACATATACATATAAACAATCCAATAGCATAAAGAAACAAGCAACATAATTGTAACATCCCATCACCAATGGGAAGGGTATTTTGGTAAATTGGGACGGGTTAGAAGTATTAAATTATAGCTCGGCATGCATCTGACTTCTAGCCTCTATGGTGATGGGTTGTTGCACTTACACATGGTAAACATGCATTCATGACATTTTCCGACTTAGGTTTCAAATTGAGACCTTTTGTGAAATTTATGGGATAATCGTAATTGGAAAATTATTTTGAGTGCGTCATAAATTGTTTTCCATTTTTAGGGATTTATGAGAATTTTTCTGGAATTTTTCGGGGTTCTTGCCCGGACCGGAAAATTCCAACTGACGGGCTGAGTGAGCCTTTTTGTACTGAAAAGGGATTGCCTAATGGCATGAGATTAGTGAATAAATAATTTTGGGAATTATGTTAGTGCTATGTTTAGAGTTTAAGTGGGATTAGTGCTTAATTAATTGGGATTAGCTCATTTTTGTCTTTTCTACATTTAAAATGCCAAGTGTCTCTTTGTTATTAAGGAGTGTTGTCTTCTATTATCAATACCTACGACCCTCTTCCTACTTGAAGTCAATAGATAAGTTTTAAAAGATCAATTATTGGGTTTCTTGCTCATCATCATCCGAAATCCACTTTGCTTCTTCTCCTCTCCATCGATTTTCCTCCTTTAAAATAGATTCTTCTTCCAAACTCAAGCTTCCTTCATGCAACCAAGTTGAAGCCTTGAGGTGATGATCATATGCATGTTTGGTGGTGATAATCGTGAGTTTTGTGAGAGGTGAGGAATTGAGTAAAGCTTGGAAGATTGAAGTAGAAGTGGTGTGAACTTGGAGATTAGAGAATTTATAGCTTGAACTTGATTAAGGTAAGAGTTATATTTGCTTTCCTTCTTTTGGTAATTAGAAGCATGCATGGGAATCCTTTGAGCATTTATTTGGTCATAATAAGGGTAGGTTTAACTGGGTTTAAGTAGATGCTTGTGTATGGATGAATGAATGAATATGGTTTTTATTGATTTTGACTTGGTTTTAGTTGACTTGGTTTTAGCTTGAGATTAGAAAGGCTATATGAATGACAAGTGATTGTGTGGGTGCTGCCAACTTTTGTGTTAGTATACAAATAATTGTTGTGTTGAGTTTGTGGCTGAATTGGAGGTGTTAATGAAGGTATATTAATGTAGGTAAAGTGATAGAATGGAAGAGGATGAGGTATTGATGAAATCTGGAAAATTGGTGTTTAACCTATTGAAATGTTTTGATCATAACTAATTGTGTAGGTGTGAAAATGAGGTGAGGTTTGTGCCCACTGAAACTTTGGGATGTTGGCTTCAAATTTGTGTGAAATAGGTGTTGTTAAATTGTAATGTTAGGAAGGTGAATTTTTGCATGGAAAGTTTCTGGTTGTAGGGTTTGTGAACAGTACCCGCATATATGACCTGATTATTTTGCTGATTTTTCTAAATTAATTGAGATGGAATTTGGGAAAATGGTCTTCACGGAAGTTGTAGAATATTGAGTTAGCTTTCCATTGCCACTGATCTTGCTAATTTTCGAGTTGTATATTGGGAGATATGAACTGATTTCTATTGACTGGTTTTGAGCATTTTGATGAAACCTAGCCTAAGTATTGAGTTTGTGAGCTTGCGGATTGGAAGAAATTTTAGCAAATTATGTGAACTGAATTGGTGTGAGTGATCTTCTGCAAAGTTTCAGAGGAAGAAAGTATCTTGAAAATGATATATGACATGTAATTTTTAGAGGTCAAATTTGGGAGTTATGATTTTGTAAATATTGAACCTGCATTTGGTTATGAACTGCTGATCATGGCAGTAACTTGCATGACAGTTTTGAAATTATTAGAAATTGAATTGGATTTTGAGTTCTTCATGAAAATTGAAGTTTGAGAACTTATCTTTTCAGGGATATAAGGTAGTGAATTTTGTGACATTTTTGCTAAGAGTTATGCTGATTGGGAAATTACTGACCAGATTGGTTAATTTCTGTATACAGATTCTTTGTCGAATTGTTTTGACCTAGTTGGTTATGGAATTTGATTTTGGGTTGTTCATGAAAGTTGTAGATGACATTGTGAAATTATTGAGCATATTTATGTGGTAATTTTTGGCTGAAGAATCAGAGAGTTATGGAATTTGCAATGTACTGTTCTGTTTTAATGGGATTTGAGTAGGCAGTAGCTTTGAAGGGATTTTTGACACCCTTAGGGGTGAGATTGATTTTTAAGGTCTTCTTGAGAATTGTAGAGGGTTTCTTTATCTTTCCAACAAGGTATAATTTGTATTTTTCTGATTTGTGTGCTAGGAGTTATGGGTATTGGAAGTTGGATTAAAAATTAGGAGAAAAAGGGAAGCAGTGGGCGGAAACTTGCCCATCGCTAGGGTGACGGGCGTTGCCCTAGCGATGGGGTGGAAAAAGGTCGCTCATCACTAGGGTGACGAGCATCGCCCTAGCGATGGGGTGAAATAAGTCGCCCATCACTAGGGTGGCGCTTTGCCGCCTAGTGACGGGGTTTAATCTTTTTAATGGTTTTGTTTAATTCTTTTGTCAATTTTTTTTCCGTCCGACGTCCGATTGACCTGATTCTTGAGGCATCGGATTACTGAAATATTGAATTTCATTTTATGAGAAATTGGGAATTTTGAGACGGGAAATTGACGTAGCCCCGGGAAATTGTTCTATGGTCACTGTTTTATTTATTTTTGGACCGATCGGGGTCCGAATTGAGTGCTGTCAGTGGCTATAGTTTTCTAATTTTTGATGGAATTTTTATGATGGGAAATATTTGGATTTAGGGCCGAAAATCTCATGAACATGCATTATACACTTACATGTGCATTATATTAGTTCGGATTGGATAATTAGTGATCGGATTTTCCTCTCATTTGTTATAGAGGCACATTTGGGCGTCGATCACCGACGTTATGAAACTTCAGATGTTAGTTTCGAATGCGGTGAGTAACCTAGTTGGTTCCTCAACCTTATGTGTTTAAGATTTTGCAATTATGCCATGTGGAGATAATGGAGGTTTATATGTGTTTGGTTTGATTGATTTGGACCATAGGTGTCTGAAATATTTTGGAATGAGATAACGAAGTGCTACTTGTGTGTAACTGTGTGTGAATGTTTATATTGGGGATCTCGGACCAAAGGTCCGAGGAAATGGGAAATTGATATTGAAGTGTTAATTGTCTGTTTCAATACATTGGATGTGACTTTTAAATGCGATATGGTATGATGCAATAAATTGGAAAAATATATGATTGAAATACCGCATCAAGGTCCAAGAAATAGGAAATGGCATTGAATGTAAGTGATAGAAATAACGTAAATGGAAATTGGAACATATGCATTCATGCATAAGGACATGATCGAGATAAAGGCGGTTGTGGACCGGAGTACCACCATATCGAGGCATATTACGCCTAACGATATGAGAGCTTTCACCAACGACAGGACCTCGAGTCCAACCTATTGAGCCTCAGCTCAATGTATTAGGGCTTCAAGCCCAATGTTTGAGCCATCGGCTCAACGCAATGTGCCCACATCGGGACGATTTGAGCACACAGTCACAACAACGTAATGAAAATGGAAAGGGTCTCATGTGCATTGCATATATGGTATGATTGAATTTGGATTGTATGAAAGGTGATACGCCTTACATTTGTGAAATGTAATGGTATGTATTATTTGAGATTACATTTGTGAATCGTGATCGTATGTGATATTTGGTAAGTGATTGAACATGCATGAATTGAGTGAACCATCGATGATGGTTTCTCACCGAGTTCATAAAACTCACCCAAAATTTGCATCTATTTTCAGGATTTAGAAGAATACCCGTTAGGCAAGCAGGCGTATGACATCTATTAGTTGAGGAAGCGAGAAGTGGTGGGATCGGTTCGCGTGCATCTTAGTATTTCTATTCTTGGAATTTTGTATTACTAAATTGGACAAGTTGTAAAGTCAATTGACTGAAATAAATTGTAAATGTAAAAAGGGCCCCAAGGCCATTGAATTGTTTATATAAATTGTTTTCCGCATTCACGATAACATGTGTGAGTATGTGTTAAAAAAAAAAGTTTTACTGAATTTTCTACTGAGTGATGTAGCACGCCACCCTCGCGGGGTACGGGCCTGGATATCACCGTCGATGTCGGGTTCAGGTCTTGCGGGAGTGGGGTGTTACATTTAGGTGGTATCAGAGCCCAGTAGTACGTAATGTATCTGGGCACAGTCTGAAACATAGGTTGTATGTATTTAAGTCATGTCACGGCAGACAGTGACAACTGATCCCCAGTGTAGTATATGGGTTGTATGCATAAGTATGTCTCAGTCGTTTTAGCGGTTAGAAAAAGTGAGAAAAAGGATAATGTGTTAGAATGTGAGAAAAAGAAGTAATGGATATCGCAAAATAGGAAAGAGTGTACGGTTTGATCAGACAGACGAATATGTAGTGTATTGATATTGACGGGTATATTGGGAAGTACAATATTGGAGTTATATTGGGAATATCCTTGAATATGAGTTAGCTATAAAGATTATAGTTACAAATTAATAGAGGAAAATAGAGAAGTGATAATGGTAAGATTTACAGTGTATAAGGTAAATGAAAATAAAGTGTATCTATGATATAGAAAAGTTACAATTGGGATTGATTACCGTGATGAGAGTTATAAATAAGGATTGGTGATGTGGAGTCAAATTATACATTAAGTGCAAAATCAAGAATGATTTCATATCTATGATATAGATATGAGTATGGAAATATATGGGTCTAATGCAATAATGAAAAGATTGAAATGTAAGACAATGAAATTGGTAGATGAAAAAGTTGTTCGGGTTTAATTGATCTGCCTAAGTAAATGCACACCTGATTATGGGAGCCCTATGTTAAGTGAAAATGTTACCCCAGAATCGATGAGTTAATGGCTACTTACAGGCGAATTCTTGTCAAAATAAAAAAAAAAAAATCCCTTTATGAGTTAGAAGAAGAAATGAAAGTGCTTATAATGATTAGTTGTGAATGAATTGAGATTGTATATGATCCTCACAAGCGAGGACGGGTGTAAATGGGAAGATTGTTGAGTTCAGATTATATGATCACTGTAAGTGTATATGTGATAGTGGGATTACCATCATGGGTGAATTGAGCAAGCATAAATGAATAATTTACGTGAATATGATATAGGAGGTAATCGGTGACCTATTACGTAAGCTTCGATTATAATGCCGGTAGCTCAAGTTCAAAATGAGTGAGAGTAAGGCATGAGAATACTCAAAATGAGAAGTGAGAGAGTTAAAGATGTTAGCATCGGTAATGAGCTTGAGAGAATAAAATGAGTGACATGAATATAGTAAGGTCCCCATGATTAAGAATTGGTACCAAAAACAGAATGGTTATCGAGAATTAAATGTATTCTTAGCAGTATGATCTATTAACGGGCAAATTGATGGGATTATAGAGATATATATTGTTAGATAGAATGTGATGATTATGGTGATGTATGGCAAGATAGTAGAGGAAAAGAAATTGTTTAAGTGCCTTTCAGAGATTGAGCTTCATGAAATATTAAGAGGCACTAATATATATATAGAGATGGAAAATAGTTGATTGATAAAGTTTTATGACTCAATCGTAAGAGATAAAATATGCTACTGAAAAAGTGTACACGTTAATGAGATGAATTTGATTATGTAAGAGAAGTACTGCATATTAAGGAAATATTAATTGCGAATTTGAGGGGATTAAAAGTTCGGGTATACTTTATGTACTTATGTTCTGAAAGTACGAGATCGATATAATGATTGTTTATTCAAGTCAGTGAGTGATTTATTGTGAATAAATTGAGCTATGTGGAGAAATGAAGGACCTTGTGACAGAATATGTTATGATAAGAAAATTAGAAGGAAATTGTTCCTCATTGGAGACGTTTGATCATGAAAGAGTTATATGAGTCAACTATGGGTATAAGTTTATTGTATTACTGAAAAGGAACATGTCTCAATTGTGTTTGGAGTGGATAATGGATACAAACATAAGAGGATATAAGCATAAGAAATGGATAAATTGGGATAGTTGAGGAAATTGGTCGGTATACAAGTCTCATAAGATTGAATCTTAACCTAATTGAATGAATAATGGATGGATTAGTATGCGAACATGGGATATTGAGAGAATTAATCAAGATATAGGTTTTGATAAAATGTGGAAGTTCAAAAGATATGGGTATGTGGAATTGAGAATTTATTAGAACTAACGGAATGCTAGATACATATAGAAATTGTCAAAGATTTTCTGGTTTTAGCAAATTGATGAGAATAATTGAGGAAAACATGCGAATGTTATGACTGATGATCATAAAGGAGACATTTGAAGAATTTACTGTCTCTACTGAAGTGTTCCAGTAAAGGTTATGATGTGATCTATTGACATTGTATAAAGTGAGTTTATGTACCTTGGGGTAAATATGATTCTATGGGCGGTATTATGATCGATGATTTGAAACTTGTTATACTAAGTGTGGCCTAAAAGCTTGGAGACATTAATCGTACAAAAATAGTTTGGAAATGTCTATGAATATGCAAATCGATAACGATTGAGTTATGTCATGCATTTAAATGATTTAAAAGGATTCAGCGGCTGATTTCTTCAAACTAAGCCAATGGTACAATTCAAGGGATTGAACAAAGAAAGAAATAATTTCAATTGTTGAAGATCAAAATTTGGGTAAGAAGGTTATCAAATCTAGTGTATTATTAAGTGAACTGACAAAAAGGGGCAAAAGAAAGTATTATTAGTTATTGGAATTTCAAGTTGGTGTGCATCAAAACGGATTGGCAAAACCCGAAGTGAGGATGTAGAAATTATAAACCGTATCGAAGAACTGAAGATAACTCCAATTGTTGAAGAAAGTGATAGGTATAGTTCAAATTAAGAAATATGGGTGATACTCATTACGGGAACTGTTAGTGAAAATGTAAGGAATGATCGAAGCTTTATGTTCTAGCAAGAGCGTATTGAAAGAGTAATTGAAAGGTTGGAATAGGAAATCGAATGATTATAAGTAAATGGTTCGAGAAAGCATAAGAAACAATTGAAGCGTTATGCTCTAGCAAAAGTATTGTGGAAAAGAAATTGATGGTATAGTCTGTCAAAGTGAACGATGACATGTGTGATAAACCAACAGGTATTTTTGGATGTCATTGGGATATGAGATTGATATATAGTGCAAAGGGATTATGGCATGACAATCATTAAATTGGTGTCACCATTCAAAAAGCGTATAAGGGGTCTTACTGCCAAAAAGGAGTCGTTATCCCTATATTATGTGATCAGGGCAATAAAGTGAAAGGTTAAGGAATTTAAGATGGTGACAATGAATTGAATTGATTCACACTGAGGTTACAAATGTCATGAGATTTGTGTTTTGATAATAACGAAATCTGATAAGCGATAAATGAAATATTTTGAAGGGTAGGGCCTCGGCCTAAAAAGGTAAAGGTGTAGTTAAGGGAAATTGAATTCGTGATGAGGGGCCTCTAGGTGATTGTGGTGTAAATAGCATTATGGATTGGTAAGCTAGACTAAAACTTAAAAGATGATTCGGATCCACAAAATGTTTCATAGACAAAATTTGAAATAGTGTTAGGATTCGATATGTATGTTATTGATAGTGATGATAGTGAAAGTGATAAATTGCGCATAATCATGAGAAAGCAGTAAAATCATGGGAAGTTTGAGAAAGGGAAAAAGAGTAATTGATTGTTTCGTTCATTGATTGAATTTGATCGTGTAGTGAAACCAATAGGAAACAGAGTGTATTAATCGAAAAGACTCCCCTGCCTTTCAGATAAATCGTATATGAAATTTCGAGGACGAAATTTCTATTAGGAGGGGAGAATTGTAACATCCCATCACCAATGGGAAGGGTATTTTGGTAAATTGGGACGGGTTAGAAGTATTAAATTATAGCTCGGCATGCGCATACAGCTTCTAGCCTCTATGACTAATGGGTTGTTGCACTTACACATGGTAAACATGCATTCATGACATTTTAAACTTAGGTTTCAAATTGAGACCTTTGTGAAATTTATGGGATAATCGTAATTGGAAAATTATTTTGAGTCGTCATAAATTGTTTTCCATTTTAGGATTTATGAGAATTTTTCTGGAATTTTTGGGGTTCTTGCGGATAGGAAAATTCAACCGCGGGTGAGTGAGCCTTTTGTACTGAAAAGGATTGCCTAATGGCATGAGATTAGTGAATAAATAATTTTGGGAATTATGTTAGTGCCATGTTTAGAGTTTAAGTGGGATTAGTGCTTAATTAATTGGGATTAGCTCATTTTTGTCTTTTCTACATTTAAAATGCCAAGTGTCTCTTTGTTATTAAGGAGTGTTGTCTTCTATTATCAATACCTACGACCCTCTTCCTACTTGAAGTCAATAGATAAGTTTTAAAAGATCAATTATTAGGTTTCTTGCTCATCATCATCCGAAATCCACTTTGCTTCTTCTCCTCTCCATCGATTTTCCTCCTTTAAAATAGATTCTTCTTCCAAACTCAAGCTTCCTTCATGCAACCAAGTTGAAGCCTTGAGGTGATGATCATATGCATGTTTGGTGGTGATAATCGTGAGTTTTGTGAGAGGTGAGGAATTGAGTAAAGCTTGGAAGATTGAAGTAGAAGTGGTGTGAACTTGGAGATTAGAGAATTTATAGCTTGAACTTGATTAAGGTAAGAGTTATATTTGCTTTCCTTCTTTTGGTAATTAGAAGCATGCATGGGAATCCTTTGAGCATTTATTTGGTCATAATAAGGGTAGGTTTAACTGGGTTTAAGTAGATGCTTGTGTATGGATGAATGAATGAATATGGTTTTTATTGATTTTGACTTGGTTTTAGTTGACTTGGTTTTAGCTTGAGATTAGAAAGGCTATATGAATGACAAGTGATTGTGTGGGTGCTGCCAACTTTTGTGTTAGTATACAAATAATTGTTGTGTTGAGTTTGTGGCTGAATTGGAGGTGTTAATGAAGGTATATTAATGTAGGTAAAGTGATAGAATGGAAGAGGATGAGGTATTGATGAAATCTGGAAAATTGGTGTTTAACCTATTGAAATGTTTTGATCATAACTAATTGTGTAGGTGTGAAAATGAGGTGAGGTTTGTGCCCACTGAAACTTTGGGATGTTGGCTTCAAATTTGTGTGAAATAGGTGTTGTTAAATTGTAATGTTAGGAAGGTGAATTTTTGCATGGAAAGTTTCTGGTTGTAGGGTTTGTGAACAGTACCCTCATATATGACCTGATTATTTTGCTGATTTTTCTAAATTAATTGAGATGGAATTTGGGAAAATGGTCTTCACGGAAGTTGTAGAATATTGAGTTAGCTTTCCATTGCCACTGATCTTGCTAATTTTCGAGTTGTATATTGGGAGATATGAACTGATTTCTATTGACTGGTTTTGAGCATTTTGATGAAACCTAGCCTAAGTATTGAGTTTGTGAGCTTGCGGATTGGAAGAAATTTTAGCAAATTATGTGAACTGAATTGGTGTGAGTGATCTTCTGAAAAGTTGCAGAGGAAGAAAGTATCTTGAAAATGATATATAACATGTAATTTTTAGAGGTCAAATTTGGGAGTTATGATTTTGTAAATATTGAACCTGCATTTGGTTATGAACTGCTGATCATGGCAGTAACTTGCATGACAGTTTTGAAATTATTAGAAATTGAATTGGATTTTGACGGGCGGAAACTTGCCCATCGCTAGGGTGACGGGCGTTGCCCTAGCGATGGGGTGGAAAAAGGTCGCTCATCACTAGGGTGACGAGCATCGCCCTAGCGATGGGGTGAAATAAGTCACCCATCACTAGGGTGGCCGCCGCCGCCTAGTGACGGGGTTTAATCTTTTTAATAGTTTTGTTTAATTCTTTTGTCAATTTCTTTTCCGTCCGACGTCCGATTGACCTGATTCTTGAGGCATCGGATTAGTGAAATATTGAATTTCATTTTATGAGAAATTGGGAATTTTGAGACGGGAAATTGACGTAGCCCCGGGAAATTGTTCTATGGTCACTGTTTTATTTATTTTTGGACCGATCGGGGTCCGAATTGAGTGCTGTCAGTGGCTATAGTTTTCTAATTTTTGATGGAATTTTTATGATGGGAAATATTTGGATTTAGGGCCGAAAATCTCATGAACATGCATTATACACTTACATGTGCATTATATTAGTTCGGATTGGATAATTAGTGATCGGATTTTCCTCTCTGTTTGTTATAGAGGCACATTTGGAGCGTCGATCTACCGACATTACTGAAACTTCCAGATGTTAGCTCGGAAGTACAGGTGAGTAACCTAGTTGGTTCCTCAACCTTATGTGTTTAAGATTTTGCAATTATGCCATGTGGAGATAATGGAGGGTTTATGTGTGTTTGGTTTTGATTGATTTCGGACCATAGGTGTCTAAAATATTTGGAATGAGATAACGAAGTGCTACTTGTGTGTAACTGTGTGTGAATGTTTATATTGGGGATCTCGAACCAAAGGTCCGAGGAAATGGGAAATTGATATTGAAGTGTTAATTGTTTGTTTCAATACATTGGATGTGACTTTTAAATGTGATATGGTATGATGCAATAAATTGGAAAAATATATGATTGAAATACCGGACCGAAGGTCCGAAGAAATAGAAAATGGCATTGAATGTAAGTGATAGAAATAACTGTAAATGGAAATTGGAACATATGCATTCATGCATAAGGACATGATCAGATAAAGGCAGTGGTGACCGGAGCAGCCACCGTATCAGGGCATATTACGCCTAACGTATATGAGAGCTTTCACCAACGCCACAGACCTCAGTCCAACGTATTCAGAGCCTCAGGCTCAATGTATTAGGGCTTCAAGCCCAATGTTTCAGAGCCACTGGCTCAACGCAATGTGCCCGTTACTGGGACAGTTTCAGGCGCACGGTCACAACAACGTAATGAAAATGGAAAGGGTCTCATGTGCATTGCATATATGGTATGATTGAATTTGGATTGTATGAAAGGTGATACGCCTTACATTTGTGAAATGTAATGGTATGTATTATTTGAGATTACATTTGTGAATCGTGATCGTATGTGATATTTGGTAAGCTGATTGAACATGCATGAATTGAGTGAACCATCGATGATGGTTTCTCACTGAGTTCGCAAAACTCACCCAAAATTTGCATCTATTTTTCAGGACTTAGAAGAATACCCCGTTAGGCAACGGGCGTATGACATCTGTTGGTTGAGGAAGCAGAGAAGTGGTCGGGATCAGTTCGCGTCTGTCTTAGTATTTCTATTCTTGGACTTTTGTATTACTAAATTGGACAAGTTGTAAAGTCAATTGACTGAAATAAATTGTAAATGTAAAAAGGGCCCCAAGGCCATTGAATTGTTTATATAAATTGTTTTCCGCATTCACGATAATATGTGTGAGTATGTGTTAAAAAAAAGTTTTACTGAATTTTCTACTGAGTGATGTAGCACGCCACCCTCGCGGGGCACGGGCCTGGATATCACCGTCGATGTCGGGTTCAGGTCTTGCGGGAGTGGGGTGTTACAATAATGGTACTTACTAATTAAACTTTGCTCCAACAAATTCAGTTTTGGTGTTTTAGATCAACAAATTCAATACTTCAAAGAGTATATGTAATCCAACTATCAAAATTAGATACTAAAATGAAATATAGTTCTAACTATTAAAAAAACAAATTAAAAAAGAAATCTCACTGCCTTATCGTTATCTCCTTACCCTTAACATATTGAAACTTGAATAAAACAAAACAAATATAAACACTATACAAACTTGACAACTAGAATCACAATTTCACTCCTTATCAAATCTCAAATTTTTTGCTCCTCCATCCATCTAGTTCCTATACCTCAACCTAAAATAAGTTCTTTCCTTGTCTTCTCCTGTAAGTCAATGGCAGCAGCATCAAGCAAAAGAGTAGTACCCCTTTGAAATAAAAAAATAGAAAGACCAAATTTAAGAGAACATACAATAATAATGACAAATCTTAAATAGAAAGGTTTTGTGTAAAACATAAACATTTCATGGCCTAATAAACCAAAACCTGAGTGTGAGGAACATTGGATGGATGTAGAGGCATCCCTTTAATCATAGTGCTTAGTCATAGAATAAGTAAGAGATCAAAGTTGCTTTAACAACTTCTTTATCTCAAACCGGTTGCATAAGATCTAAGAAGAGAAGATTGAGTTCACAATAGCAGCCCAAGGAGACTTAATAGGGCTTGATTTCTGCATCTATGGTTACCCACATGTATCGTATTTACTTATATACATTTATAGAGGTTGTGAGATCTGGTGAAGAGAAGATGGTAAAGAGGCGAGGAGAGAGTTTGGTTTTCGAAATGAAATCTAATTTTTAGCTTTAGGTATATTTGTATATTAACAAACCAGTTGAACGGATTAGATAAACATCGACCAGTTATTTGGTAAACTGACTTATTTTTATATTTATAGGTTATTAAATGAAGTTAAACCAGACAAGTGGTTAATTTAGACTTTTTTTGGTTGAACCAACTGGTCCAATCTTGTTTTTAAAACCTTGATTTACCTTCTATGTAAATTGCAAATTTTAGTGCCTTTAGAGGTTATTGAAAATCATAGAGAAAATTTTTAATGCAAAGGGCATAAGGTGCCCTTTTGAATTAACTCCCATAGCTGATTTACATGTTCTTTATAAATTGCAAATTTTTTTTAATTGAAAGCATACTATCAACTTCTGTTGAACTTGTCAAATATTATATTATGCATGTCATTTGCATTTGAAAAATTATGTATAAGTTATTATATTATAAGAAAATACATATTTAGTGGAACTTTTCACTAAAATTTTTTTGAAAATTCGAGACCAATTCTAACCGTAGCAGAATAATTACAAAACTTTTTTGTATTTTGATTTCTTAAAAACCAAGATCACTTTAATTCTATAAAATAATTAACATATAAATCATAATAAAGATTGACATCTAGCAACACATCATAATCTTTCCGTGCATGATTTTTCTGTATAATTCAATACTTTCATCGGACAATGTTCCGATTAAAGATAAAGCATATAATTAATGTCTACTCTATTTTGAGTTTAATCATATTAATTCTTCTTCATTAGCTATTCATTCAATTAATGACATTTGTAAACTATTTACAAAATGTCATTCTACCTTGGCTAATGATTTCCTGAATCAATACTAATCGAGAACAACAGAAAATTCTCCCTAATTACTTTATGATGATAATTTAATCTTAATCACTCAACTATCTTCATATAGTTTAAGCCACATCTAATACCTACCAACTAAATGACCTATGATTAAATAGGTCATAAGTAATATCAAAACATAGCAGTCTCTATACAAGATAACTTTGGAGGACCTTAAGTCAAAAGATCACTTATACAATCATGACAATGGGAATTCTATAGAATAAAAGTAATGTTCCAAATAGTTTTCTCATATAGAGTTGGTTTACTGAACTTGGCCTCTAACAAGTACCCACGTGTTTATTTAAATACCTCTATACTTTAGTCTACAAGATCGACTACTATTGGCCCTGAATTTTTTTTGTCTGAATAAGTATGATTTGAATTGCTTTCAAGGTTTTAATAGATAAGCTTTTTATCAAGAGTGATTAATTTTGTTAAAGTATGGAAGAAAATATGACACGGGTTAGTGGAAGTATTAAAGTAGTAAGAGAGCTTGAGGGTAATTATGGCAAGCCACATAAGTCTAGAAACCATAAGGCATTTAAGGAAGGGCAAGGTGGACTTTTATAAGTCATTAAGGGTAAGATGGGAAAAAAGAAGTGTTGTTTTCTTCCCAAAGAGAAGGAAATACGAAAATGGAAAAGAGGGAAGTGAAATAACAAATAAGAGAGAGAGAAAGAAAGATTTTAGGTAGTTGAGAGGAAAGAAGAGGGTTGAGCTAGGGTTTCATCTTTTCTAAGCTTCCTAGGGAGATTTAGAGGTTTTGCAAGAAGGGAAAAAGGTAGAGAAAATCAAAAGCCTTCTTTTGAACTAAGCATCTCTTCTTTTAGTGATGATCTAAGGTAAGAGCATTTCAATGCTTTAGATATGGGAAGGGTTTTTTGTTCATGAAGCTTAGAAAAACCATGAGTTTAAGTTTTCTAGAGCCATCTTATGGAACATACTTTTTGGGTTTCCATTTTAGCAAATCTATTGAAGCTGGAAATTTGTGTCTATGAAAAGGGAATAAAAAAAGACAAGAGGAGCAAGAGGAGGGGCACATTGGAGCAAGCCATAGTCAAGGACTTCAAGGTGGGTTTCACTTTTATAGCTAGGCAATAAGCTAACAAAAGTTTCTTTCAATAAATGACAGTAATAAATTTTGCAACCACCTCATTCATGTGCATTTAAGGTTGTTTAGTGTTGCAAGATTTTTCTACATACTTATACATGATTTGTGGGATGATACATGAAAAGTTTGCTTATTTAAAATGATTCTTTGAAAAGATGCATGATTGTGAAGCCAGACTTTTGGAAATGGATTTTTAGGATATAGCAAACTTATGAAAAGCAAGTTTTCAAGGAAATGTTCCTTTGTGGGCATCAAGCTTACAAGATTTTAAAATTTTATGTGTTATGTGGGTTTGTGGTAGCCCCTCAAGAACCGTCACATGCACGTTGACCCAAGTATAGGCTTTTCTCGCTTGCACGCTAGTGGCATGGAGCTCCCTCAAGGACTCCCTTAAGAATTAACGACTACACACGACCATTTCATTGGAAATATGTAGTGCGTCATGTTTCGGACTTACCCAAACCATCTGATATGTTTATGTGTTCATGAACAGTTGATATGAGTGATGCATTCATAACTGCATACACATGATTTCCTATATAGAAAACATTTGAAAAATGTTTTTGTTTATTGCAATCTATAAAATTGTTACCCACAAGCCTTTGAGCTCACCCTCACTTTCCTTCCCATAAGTAGGTGATGAGAAAGAGATTGACTAAACAAGGGCCAAGGCATCACACCACTTTTGAAATGTTGTTGTAAATTAAACAAATCTAGTAAAACAAGGCTTTAATTGCATTTTGAGCAATTTATTGTTCACATATCTTTTGTATCTTGGAATATTCTTGAGACATTCATGTATTGGGGGCTTGAAATGCCCATTAAAGCTTTGTAAAACTATGATCTTTTGATACTGATGGTTTATGATTTTGTTTCTGTCCATGATACTCAAAGTTATGTAGGGGAACAAAATGTGTGTATTGACTTTAAGGATATTATGGGTTAATGTGAGTTGACTTAAACAAAATTTTCCTCTGGGAAGTTGTAGATGATTTTCCCAGCTTTCCAACGAGATAAAGTTTGTAAGATTTGGAGATCGTAGTAGAAAGTTATGATCATTTGAAGTTGGTATTGTTGCCTAGGGTGAACTTTCAGGAAAGCTGCATTGATTTTAAATTTTGACCCTTATAAAGGCAGTTATTGTTTTTAAGTTCTTCATAAAGGTTGTAGATGATCTTTTCAGTTTTTCAAAAATATAAAGTTTGTAAATTTTGGATATTGGAGTTGAAAGATACGAGCATTACAAGTTATGAGGTTTCATCGTCTTAGTTTGAATTTTTGTGTCTCAGTTTGATCGTCTCATTTTGATTCGTCTCATAATGACATCAGCATCGTCTTAGAATGTCATCATTATCATCTCAGTTACTGTTCATCATCTTAGTTTGATTTTTTGCATCTCAGTTTGACTGTCTCACTTTGATTCATCTCAGTATGACGTCAGCGATTCGTCTCATGACGTCAGCATCATCCTAGTTTTGGCCAGAACATCTACTGGTCCAAATTTGATCCTTTAGATGATAAAATTGGTCTTTGAGGTCTGCATAAAAGTTGTAGATCCTGAAGTACTCTTTCTATTTATATAAAGAAAAACTGAATCAGAGTTTGGTATAGAAAGTTATGCCTATTTTTCTAAATTGTATTATGTGACGTTAGAGATTCGTCTCATGACGTCAGCATCATCTTAGTTTTGGCCAGAACATATTTTAGTCCAAATTTGATCCTTTAGATGATATAATTGTTCTTTGTGTCTTCATAAAAGTTGTAGATCTTGAAGTTCTATTTCTATTCATCTAAAGAACACCTGAATCCGAGTTTTGTACAGAAAGTTATGCCCATTTTTGTAAATCATCTTATATGACGTCAGCGATTCGTCTCATGATGTCAGCATCGTCTTAGTTCCTTCTTCTGTTCTATTTTTGACCCTTTCAGAGGCCGAAACTCATTAGAGTACTTCATGAAAGTTGTAGATTTCGAGGCCCTCCTTCAAATGGTTTTAAAATGAAATCAATCCAACATCTGTAGCAAAGGTTATGGTATTTGCGACAAGACATGTACATTTCAAGTAAAGGGCATAAGCGTGTTGGATTCTTTTGGTCATAACTTCCTCATCCGACCTCCAAATAAAGTGATTCTTAAAGCAATGGTTTTCCAGCATATTTGCCTATACCTCCACAAAAATTTGTATCTTTTGCGGTTGGCATGGTTATTTTTGGTAGAGAGAAAGTGAGGGGTCAGTTGGGAGAGCATAATTGTGGTATGTGCATGCTTTAGTTTTCTAGGTATATCTCGAGCTATAGAGCTTCGATTAAGGTGATTCCTAGTTTCAAAATGAACTAGAGTTTCATAGCTACAAATTTTCTTTAATGAAAGATTTTGGTATTTGACTAGTGTGGGCTTCCACTCTGATAGGATGATGATTATTCAGGGTTACTGGAAATCACCTCACAAGGTACTGCACAAGCCCAAGGTTTATGACTCTGGATGTTGGGCTTTGAAAACGGGGTCCAACATGTTTTGGTATCAGAACGACCAGGTTTAGGTTTAAGTTTGTGATTAGGTTTTGGAGTATCCTAAGTATGACTTGGGCATTTAAAGGCATGAATGTTTTAATTTGTTTCTCATGATTTGAAATTGTTTGATATGATTTAAACTGTTTACCTTCTTTGAAATTTGTTTTGCATAAACTAAAGATTTTCAATGGTTTTCTATTCAAGGAGTGAAAAATGTCGCCTCGAAGAAGAACTCGAGGAGCTCTGACTCAATCTGGCTCTCGCCAAGGGAGCACAGATGAATCCTATGTCCCGCAAGATGCTGGAACACATTCTGCTCCTAATCTTGAGGCACTTAGTGTGCAGCATGAAGTACCGCCGCCTCCTCCTCCTATGCCTTCTATGGACCAACAATTCTTTCAGGCCTTTGCCCAGGCTTTCACCTATTTTATAGGCTAAGGGTCACAGGCTCTGGTACCAACTCCAGTGGATAGGAGTGGGGAGTCTGATAAGCTCCGCAAGTACGGAGCGGTGGACTTTTATGAAACCACATGTTGAGACCCGATCTGGGAACCGGATCCCAACCGAACGAAGAAAGCGGAATCGGATGGAAACGGAAATTTCGGATCGAAAATAAAATGCGGAAGCCAATAACGAAAACGAACTAAACGAACAAATTTCGAAAGTCGAATTCGGAATCAATTCGTAACAAAACAAATCGAAGTCATATCGAACCTAACGAATAGATTTCAAAGCGAAACGAAATCAAGTAGAACAGATCCGACATCCGAGCACAAAAATCAAAGCAAACAATCGAATGAACATAATTGCGTTGGAATTCCTTAAGCTAATCCGATGCAAAAATCCGGTATAATTTTTTTTTTCTTTTCTATTCCATCTCTTATGACCATTTTTACTCAAACCCATACAAAGCAATATTTATCAATTTCATCATCCCACTCAAATCATAACAAATTTCTTTACATTTATACCAATCTCATAAATCCATCTTTCATATATCTAAATCTTATTTTCTTCATTTTCACTTTATTTTCTAACTAAATTTCAAAGATAGATAACGGCTGCATTTATCCTAACCCAAAACCTGCAAAGGTAATTAACCACTTCTATAATCCCAAACAGATCTCAGAATCATCGGACACTCCCGTCCGGAATCCAAACACCAGCAAAACGCAAACCTAAATTTAACACTTCCATAAATCTCAATATACATTCATAACGCAATTTAATATCCAAAACTCATTCACATTTATTCTTATACCAGATACAATGCTTTAATTCAATCTAAACACAACCCAATCATTTATGTACATACACCATACTCATCTTTCTACGTAAATATACTTATCCAAACTTATCTAACTCATATACACATCAACTCACGAATCCAAATGATACAAAATCAAACCAAACGTCTTGACATACTTTCATCCGATCTCCTGCTCGAAACCTGGAGATGGGGATGAAAGGGGGGTGAGCTACACAGCTCCGTGGATAACACATTTATAAACTGATAAATAAGCTGAAATCATTTTTAATAATCTTTTTGCCAAAAAGGGCGAATTTTTCAAACTTTATAATTTTTTAATTTAATTTTTTTCAAACTTTTCATAGTAATCTCACTTTTTCTTATTTTTCAAACATTCTCGAATTTTCATAAATATGAATGCAACATTCAGAAACAAAATTGAAAACACATAACATATCAGAATGGTCTGGCTAGGTCCAAACAGAACGTACTGCACATTCCCGCATAGCGGTCCTGTGCAGCCGTGAACAGAACGTACTACACTTTCCCGCAAAGCGGTCCAGTGTAGTCGTGAAAGGAGTCCGAAATCGGAGCTCCGTGCCACTAGCGGGCAGCCGGGCGAAGGCTATACACATAGAGACAGCGCTGACTCACAAAGGACCTTACCAAACCCATATTGCACATAAACGAAAACAGAAGTTCGAATTACCCGAAGGCATTTTTCAAAAATCTTGCTTTGCCACACAGTCACATAATACACACAATTCAAATAAGTCAATCCATTCAATCAATTCAACAATTTGCATATTTATCAATGCATACACAACAAATGAATTTTCAGAAATTTCTATCGATTTATATATCATTTGAAACAATGAATTTAAACTTGTAATAATTTTTCAGAAATCATTCAGAAATCATAATTTCAAACATTAATCATCTTTATTTCAAATATTTACAAAAACAATAATCTATCAAAAATCCAATTTTTGCTCTCTTTATTTTTTTCAAATTGCTTTCTTTAATTTTTCAAAATTCACATTTAGCTTACAAATCAAAATATAAATATGCTACCCACTCGAAATGATGCCAGAAGTTTGTCCAAATCGTCAATTCTCCAAATTCCTTCTTCTTTCCTCAACCTAAAATTCCTAAGCCATAAATATCCAAATTCATCATCATAATTTGCATAATTTTCACACTTAACTATAGGAAATTCATAATCTTCATTTTTTCCAAATTTTCTAAACCATCAATTTCTAAAACCTCACATTCTCAAAATTGGCCTAAACCAACTTATCTAAATTCCATATCATAAATTTCATAATCCTTAACATTTGATATCATAATTCACTAATCCATCACATTCTCTATAATTCTAAGTCAATTATTCACAAAATCCTTAAACATAAACTTAAGCCTAAACCTTAATTAATTTCCATTCAATATCTAAACATTACCTAAGACAAATACATCACAAGTAGCTTCATATACAAATTCAAAACCATTCACAATACTCAACTTTATATGCAAGTACACTTTTCCATGTTTCTAAACCAAAAACTCATCAAAAACTAAAAGCTCAAATTTTTCTCTTACCTCTTTTCTTCTTCATTTTCGAAATTTCTTGGTTCCCAAAGCAAGCTTCCTTCATTCTCCATCCTTTCCTCTTGAAATAATAACGAAAATCATCTTGGAAGCTCAAGAGTTTCGAAATCTCCAACACCGAAATCATCTTTCTCCATTTTCTCTTCTTTTCTTTCCCTCTTCGTTATTTCTCTTCTCTCATTCTTCTAGAATTATCGATTTCTCTCTTCTTTTAAATTTCCCAGACCTCTCTTAAACAGCAACACATCTTATAATGGTGCCATGTCATTTAAAATTTGATTAAAAGACCAAAATGCCCCTAACATGTTACTTTATGCCATTTTCACTTGCAGTTTTGATTCGCACTATCGACTTGAAGGAATTTGTTAAAACTTCCTTATAGAGAAATGTTTCTCTCAATCATACGAATCCAACGCCACTGACCGCGCTCAATTCGGATCACTACATCAAAAGTTATGCGTAAAACAGTTCGGGTATATCCATATTCTAACACATTTTCCATGTACGATTATTTCCGTCCAAAACTTTACATTCTTAATCCCAGAATTGAAACTCAATGTCTTCATAAAAATTGTAGCCTTATGTCTCTAGTTTAATTCAAAACAAGAATTGCCTCATTTCGATTCCCAGATCAAAAGTTATGCTCAAAATACTCTCAGATGTTCCTAATCCAAAAATTACACACGAATTTGAACTTCCATTCACAATTTGCGGGTCTTAGGGGCAATACTGACATTTCATTTCTTTATATGACTTGTAGCTCCATGTCTTAAATTTATTTCGCCTCAAGAATCACTTCAATCGGATCTCTACAGATCCCGAAATTCTCAAAATACTAACTATGCTCAGAAAATTTCCCGACTCAATTTGATTAATTTAATTGCCCTTAATCTCATAAAATTCACAAATTGTTCCATAGAATGGAATTCATTGTCTTAGGAATCCAACACTTCGAGAATTAAGTCAATCAGATATCAAACGAAAAAGTTATAAGCAAAAGAGCGAATTTAGCGACTAGACGTGGGCACGTCTAAGAAACTTAGAGACTAGATATGTAGGAAACTTTCAAAATTTTCAAATCATATCTTTTGCTCCCGACCTCCAAATGGTATCAATAAAAAACTTAAAGGACTTTGTACAACTTCCATGTAGAACTCCACAACTAATTCAGTCTCTAATGTGATCAAATTTCTAATCAAAGATTTAACCCAAATAATAAATACTTAAACAAAGTCCTCAACTTTGAAAAAATTTCTATCTTTCAACTCCAAACTCCAATCATGTCATATTTTATATCGATGCGAAGATCAGAAAGTCACCTTCAATTTTCATAAAGAACATCAAAGCTCAATTAATCTCTAACTAGATCAATTTCTCACCAAAGTTTCACCATACTTAAAGTCAAAAGTCAACTCTATCTCACATAAACTTTGACTGATCATAACTTCCACTCCGATATCGAAAAATTGCAAACTTTATGGCTACGAAAGCTCTTAATATAATCTACAAGTTTTATGTAGATCATTTTATCAAATTTTGCCTAAATCAAAAGTCAACCCTTAAAGGCCAAAAAGTCAAACTTTTTACAATTTTTCATATTTTCACACTTTTTCTCTTTATTTCTTGATTTTCCACTCCCATTTCAATTAAATAATTTCATTCAAATATCAAAGTCATCTACACTAAACAATTCTTTTCTCATAAATTTTTCTTAATTTCAGCAAATTTTCTTAAATTCATAAATTGTCTTACCAATTTCTTGTTCATTAATATTAATTGTAATATTTTTAATTATCATCAAAAGTTCGGGGTCCAACACCACAAATCCTAAAGAGGCTGAAGCATGGCTGAAGAGGACAGAGAGGGTCCTAGTGCAGATGAAATGTGATGATGAATAGAAGCTGGATTATGTAGTCAACTTGCTGTAGGGGATGCCCTCCACTGGTGGGAATCAGTTCCCCATAGTCAGGTTGTGCCTTCAGTACTGACATGAAGAGATTTTAGGGAAGTATTCAGGACTAAGTACCTCTCCCGGGTGTATATCCAAGAGAAGGCCAGGAAGTTTCTAAATCTCACACAAAGGGACATGAGCGTGAGTGAGTATGAGCTGAAGTTCACCCAGCTTTCCCGGTATGCGGTCAACATTGTTGCTAATGAGGAGGATAAGTGCCGCAAGTTTAAGGGGGATTGCATTTGGGCATCAGGGAGAAAGTCCTGATCCATAGTTTCTGTGACTACCAGCAGTTGGTAGATGCTGCACTCCAGGTTGAGAAACTGGAAAAATATCAGAAATGAAGTGAGCAAAAAAAGGAAGAACAGGGAGCAGTCTACCAAAAGGGGATGAGTACTCCAAGGCATGAGAGGAGTACAAGGAGTTTTCATACTCAGAGTGAAGTAGGAAGTAGTGGTCCTACCAAGAACAAGCAGACAAGGGTAGTCTCGGGGCAAGCCTCGAGTGTACGAGGCACTGGAAGGACAGGGAGAAGCAAATACACAAACCCTCAATATGAGCATTGTGGAAAGCTTCACAAAGGAGAATGCTTAAAGCTAATTGGAGCATGTTTTCAGTGCGAAGAGAAGGGACACTTGATCAAAGATTGTCCCCAACCAACCAGGAAAGAGCGGTTTTGGGTGCATGCCCCAAGGAGACCAGAAACCGCAAGAACCAGGCTAGTCACAGAGGTGGGTAGCTCTAGAACTACAAAGAACACTATTCCTCCAAGGAGGCCAAGGGGTCAGGCACAGGCTAGAGTATTTGTTATGACTAGAGAGGAAGCTGCAGCCGCCCTTGAAGTTGTTACGGGTATGGCTCGGTTACTTAATTCTGCTGTACATGTATTGATTGATTCTGGCTCTACGCATTCATTCATTTATACAAGCATGACATTACATGATGTTCATCTGATGCCACTGAGAAGTCCTGTAATAGTTAGCACTCCTTTAGGGAGGCATGTGATTATAATCCAAGTGTATAGAGATTGTGAGCTTTTCATTGAAGATACCCGACTGGTAGTGGACTTGCTACCTCTAGACCTAAAGGGGTTAGATGTCATTTTGGGAATGGATGTTATGGAGAAGTATCAGGTGAAGTTAGACTGTGGCCTAAAAGAGGTGGAATTTGACTTGGGCAATGGTGAGAAGGTGATTTTCAGAGGGGTCAGGGAAACATCATCACCAAGGATCATTTTTGTTTTGTTAGCTGACAGGATGATGAGAAATGGGTGTGAAGCCTTCTTAGCGCATGTTGTGGACACTGATGGGAATGAAGGGAAGTTGGAAGATTATCTAGTTGTGAGGGAGTTCCAGATGTATTCCTAGAGGATTTACTTGGTTTGCCACCGGTAAGGAAAATCGAGTTTGCCATTGACTTAATTCCCGAAATTGCACCCATTTTTATACCACCATATAGAATGGCTCCAGCTGAGCTGAAGGAGCTTAAGGAACAGTTGGAAGAACTGCTAGAGAAGGGGTTCATAAGATCAAGTTCGTCACCATGGGGAGAGTCAGTTCTGTTTGTTAAGAAGAAGGATGGAACATGGAGCATATGCATCGATTACCGGAGACTCAATAAGATGACCATTAAGAACAGGTATCCCTTACCCCGGATAGATGATTTGTTTGACCAGCTGCAGGGAGCAACGGTCTTCTCAAAGATTGATCTCAAGTCTGGCTATCATCAACTCAGAATCAAGGAGTCTGATGTAAGCAAGATAGCTTTCAGAACACGGTATGGTCATTATGAGTTTTTAGTCATGCCTTTTGGATTAACCAATGCTCCAGCTGCTTTTATGGATCTTATGAATAGGGTCTTTAAGGAATATCTAGACCAGTTTGTCATAGTATTTATCGATGACATTCTAGTATATTCCAAGAGTGAAGGGGAACATGAAAAGCATCTCAAAATTGTGTTGCAGACATTGAGAGAGAGGAAGCTTTATGCCAAATTCAACAAATGTGAATTTTGGCTTCATGAAGTGGTGTTCCTCAGACACGTAATTTCTAAGAATGGGGTACATATAGATCCAAAGAAAATTGAAGCAGTAGTGAATTGGCATGCCCCGATGACAGTGACAGAAGTGAGGAGTTTTCTAGGTCTAGTAGGTTATTACAGGAGATTTGTGGAAGGATTCTCCATGATTGCTGCTCCACTAAGTAAGTTGTTAAGGAAGAATCAGAAGTTTATCTGGGGTGATGAATGTCAGAAAAGCTTTGAGGAGCTCAAGCACAGATTGATAAGTGCTCCGGTTTTGACTTTGCCCACAGGAGAGGAAGGTTATACAGTGTATAGTGATGCTTCAAGAAAAGGTTTGGGTTGTGTACTGATGCAAGGGGACAGGGTAATAGCATATGTCTTATAAGTTAAATTATCCGATCCATAATTTAGAATTGGCAGCTGTAACTTTTTCCTTGAAGATTTGGAGACATTATTTATACGGGGTTCAGACGAGGATCTTTACTGATCATAAAAGTCTCAAGTACTTATTGAGTCAAAAGGAGCTAAATTTGAGACAAAGAAGGTAGATTGAATTGCTCAAGGATTATGATTTGTTGATTGAGAACCATCCAGGCAAGGCAAATGTCATAGCAGATGCCTTGAGTAGGAAGTCATCTATAGCTTATGTTCAAAAAGTTTATCTGCCATTATTGGAAGAGATGGCCAAGCTTAGAATCAGTTTGAAGTAGGAGGAACCTGATTGTTTTATTGCCACCTTCAGAGTAAGACCGGTACTCAGGGAGAAAGTTAGGGAGTTACAAGCATACGATGCAGAATTGAATAAGTTCCGAGAGGAAATTCAGAGTGGCAAGAAATCTGAAGTAGTGGTGAGAGATGATGGACTTGTGGTTGTAGGAAATAGACTTTGTATCCCGAATGTCAAGGAAGTAAAGGATGAAATACTGGATGAGACACACAATGCGCCTTATGCTATGCACCTAGGTAGCACCAGGATGTAAAAAGATCTAAAAGAGTATTTTTGGTGGAAAGGCATGAAGAAAGATGTAGCAGAATATGCAACTAAGTGTCTAGTGTGTCAGCAAGTAAAGGCTGAACACCAAGCACCTTCAGGAAAGTTAAGGCCATTGTCCATTCCTGAGTGGAAGTGGCAAAGGGTGACTATGGATTTCCTGATGGGTCTGCCCAAGACCAGTAGGAAGCATGATGCCATGTAGGTCATTGTAGATCGGTTGACAAAGTCAGCCCATTTCCTGGCAATTAAGCAAATTAACCATCTGCATGTACTAGCTAAGAAGTACATTGATGAGATTGTGAGACTGTATGAGATTCCAGATTCTATAGTCTCTGATAGAGATCCTCGATTTACTTCGAGATATTGGGGAAGCTTGCAGGAAGCTTTAGGAATCAAAATAAATTTTAGTAATGCTTTTCACCCTCAGATAGATAGACAATCTGAGAGGACTATTCGGACCCTTGAGGGAATGCTCAGGGCAAGTGTGATGGATTTTAGAGGAGCTTGGGATGAACATTTTCCATTGGTCAAATTTGCTTATAATAATTCGTACCATTCTAGCATTCAGATGGCTCCATATGAAGCACTGTATGGAAGGAGATGTAGAACTCCGATATGTTGGGATGAAGAAGGAGAAAGATAATTGATAGGGCCAGAGCTGTTTCAGATGACAGTCGATAAGGTTAATCTAGTTAAGAAAAGGCTTAAAGCAACTCAAGATAGGATCAAGAGTTACACTGATGCACACCGAAAGGAGATGGATTATGAAGTCGGTGAGAAAGTCTTTCTTAAGACTCTCCTTGGAAAGGAGTTATGAGGCTTGGCAAGAAGGGCAAGTTGAGTCCAAGATATGTAGGTCCATATGAGATTGTAGAGAGGATTGGACCGCTAGCCTATAGGTTGGCATTAACACCAGAATTGTCACAGATACATGATGTCTTTCATATGTCAATGTTGAGAAGGTACAGATCGGATCCATCCTACATTATTCAAACCACTGAGGTTCAGCTGAGAGATGATCTAAGTTATGAGGGGACTGTAGTAGAGATCTTAGACACCAAGGAAAAGGTCCTCAGGAACAAGACGATTCAACTGATCAAAGTCTGTTGGAGAAATCACTCTGTTGAAGAGGCCACATGGGAGCCAATGGAGGCCATAAGGGAAAAGTATCCACACCTTTTCAATAGCTCAGGCAAGAATTTCGAGGACGAAATTTCCTTAGGAGAGGGAGAAATGTTGGCCCTGAAATTTTTTTTTGTGAATAAGCATGATTTGAATTGCTTTCAAGGTTTTAATAGATAAGCTTTTTATCAAGAGTGATTAATTTTGTTAAGGTATGGAAGAAAATGTGACAGGGGTTAGTGGAAGTATTAAAGTAGTAAGAGAGTTTGAGGGTAATTTTGGCAAGCCACATAAGTCTAGAAACTATAAGGCATTAAAGGAAGAGCAAGGTGGACTTTTATAAGTCATTAAGGGTAAGATGGGAAGAAAGAAGTGTTGTTTTCTTCCCAAAGAGAAGGAAAAACGAAAATGGAAAAGAGGGAAGTGAAATAACAAATAAGAGAGAGAGAAAGAAAGATTTTGGGTGGTTGAGAGGAAAGAAGAGGGTTAAGCTAGGGTTTCATCTTTTCTAAGCTTCCTAGAGAGATTTAGAGGTTTTGCAAGAAGGGAAAAAGATAGAGAAAATCAAGAGCCTTCTTTTGAACTAAAGCATCTCTTCTTTGGTGAAGATCTAAGGTAAGAGCATTTCAATGCTTTAGATATGGGAAGGGTTTTTGGTTCATGAAGCATAGAAAAACCATGAGTTTAAGTTTTCTAGAGCCATCTTATCGAACATACTTTGTGGGCTTCCATTTTAGCAACTCTAATGAAGCTGGAAATTTTTGTCTATGAAAAGGGAATCAAGAAAGACAAGAGGAGCAAGAGGAGGGGCACATTGGAGCAAGCCATAGTCAAAGACTTCAAGGTGGGTTTCACTTTTATAGCTAGGCAATAAGCTAACAAAAGTTTCTGTCAATAAATAACAGTAATAAATTTTGCAACCACCTCATTCATGTTCATTTAAGGTTGTTTAGTGCAGCAAGATTTTTCTACATACTTATACATGATTTGTGGGATGATACATGAAAAGTTTCCTTATTTAAAATGATTCTTTGAAAAGATACATGATTTTGAAACCATACTTTTGGAAATGGATTTTTAGGATATAGCAAGCTTATGAAAAGCAAGTTTTCAAGGAAATGTGCCTTTGTGGGTATCAAGCTTATAAGATTTTGAAAATTTATGTGTTATGTGGGTTCGTGGTAGTCCCTCAAGAACTGTCACGTGCACGTTGACCCAAGTATAGGCTTCTCTCGCCTGCCCGCTAGTGGCATGGAGCTCCCTTAAGGACTCCCTCAAGAATTAACGACTACACACGACCATGTCATTGGAAATATGTAGTGCGTCATGTTTCGGACTTACCCAAACTATCTGATATGTTTATGTGCTCATGACCAGTTGATATGAGTGATGCATTCATAACTTCATACACATGATTTCCTATATGGAAAACGTTTGAAAAATATTTTTGTTTATTGCAATCTATAAAATTGTTACCCACGAGCCTTTGAGCTCACCCCCAATTTCCTTCCCATAAGTAGGTGATGAGAAAGAGATTGAGTAAACAAGGGCCAAGGCATCACTCCACTTTTAAAATGTTGTTGTAAATTAAACAAATCTAGTAAAACAAGGCTTTAATTGCATTTTGAGCAATTTATAGTTCACATATCTTTTTTATCTTGGAATATTCTTGAAACATTCATGTATTGGGGGCTTGAAATGCCCATTAAAGCTTTGAAAAACTACGATCTTTTGATACTGATGGTTTATGATTTTGTTTCTGTCCATGATACTCAAAGTGACGGAGGGGGAACAAAATGTGTGTACTGATTTCAAGGATATTCTAGGTTAATGTGAACTGAATTAAACAAAATGAAAAGTTGTAGATGATTTTCCCAGCTTTCCAACGATATAAAGTTTGCAAGATGTGGAGATCGTAGTAGAAGGTTATGATCATTTGAAGTTGGTATTGTTGCATAGGGTGAACTTTTGAGACAGCTGCATTGGTTTAAAATTTTGACCCTTATAGAGGTAGTTATTGCTTTTGAGTTCTTCATAAAGGCTGTAGATGATCTTTTCAGCTTTCCAACAATATAAAGTTTGTAAATTTTGGATATCGGAGTTGAAAGATACGAGCATTACAAGTTATGAGGTTTCATTGTCTTAGTTTGACTTTTTACGTTTCAGTTTGACCATCTCATTTTGATTTGTCTAAGAATGACGTCAGCATCATCTTAGAATGTCTTCATTATTGTCTCAATTACTGTTCATCATCTTAGTTTGACTTTTTGCATCTCAGTTTGACCGTCTAATTTTGATTCGTCTCAGTATGACATCAGCGATTCGTCTCATGACGTCAACATCGTCTTAGTTTTGGCCAGAACATCTTCTAGTCAAAATTTGATCCTTTAGATGATAAAATTGGTCTTTGAGATCTACATAAAAGTTGTATATCCTGAAGTACTCTTTCTATTCATATAAAGAACAGCTGAATCAAAGTTTGGTACAAAAAGTTATGCCTATTTTTCTGAATCATATTATATGACGTTAGCGATTCGTCTCATGACGTCAGCATCATCTTAGTTTTGGCCAGAACATCTTCTGGTCCAAATTTGATCCTTTACATGATAGAATTGGTCTTTTTGGTCTTCATTAAATTTATAGATCTTGAAGTTCTATTTCTATTAATCTAAATAACACCTAAATCCGAGTTTAGCACAGAAAGTTATGCCCATTTTTCTGAATCGTCTTATATGACGTCAGCGATTCGTCTCATAACGTCAGCATCGTCTTAGTTTTGGCTAGAACATCTTTTGGTCCAAATTTGATCCTTTAGATGATAGATTTGGTCTTTGAGGTCTGTATGAAAGTTGTATATCTTGAAGTTCTCTTTCTATTAATCTAAATAAAACCTGAATCCGAGTTTTGTACAAAAAGTTATGCCCATTTTTCTGAATCCTCTTATATGATGTCAACGATTCATCTCATGACATCAGCATCATCTTAGTTTTGGCCAGAACATCTTCTAGTCTAAATTTGATCCTTTAGGTGATAGAATTGGTCTTTGAGGTCTTCATAAACATTGTATATCTTGACGTCCTGTTTCTATTCATATAAAAAACACCTAAATCCAAGTTTTGTACAGAAAGTTATGCCCATTTTTCTAAATTGTTTTATATGACATCAGCGATTCGTCTCATGACGTCAACATCGTCTTAGTTTTGGCCAGAACATCTTTTGGTCTAAATTTGATCATTTAGATGATAGAATTGGTCTTTGAGGGCTGTATGAAAGTTGTAGATCTTGAAGTCCTCTTTATATATATTAATCTAAAGAACACCTGAATCCAAGTTTTGTAAAGAAAGTTATGCCCATTTTCTGAATCATCTTATTTGACGTCAGCGATTCGTCTCATGACGTCAGCATCATCTTAGTTTTGGCCAGAACATCTTTTGGTCCAAATTTGATCCTTTAGATGATAGAATTGATCTTTGAGGTCTTCATGAAAGTTGTATATCTTGAAGTTCTTTTTCTATCCATCTAAATAAAACCTGAATCTGAGTTTTGTACAAAAAATTATGCCCATTTTTCTGAATCCTCTAAAATGATGTCAGCGATTCATCTCGTGACGACAACATCGTCTTAGTTTTGTCCAGAACATCTTCTAATCTAAATTTGATGCTTTAGGTGTTAGAATTGGTCTTTGAGATTTTCATAAACATTGTAGAACTTAAAGTCCTCTTTGTATTTATTTAAAAAACACCTAAATCCAAGTTTTGTACAGAAAGTTATGCCCATTTTTTGAACCATTTTATATAACGTCTGCGATTCGTCTCATGACGTCAGCATCGTCTTAGTTTTGGCCAAAATATCTTCTGGTCCAAATTTGATCCTTTAGATTATAGAATTAGTCTTTGAGGTCTTCATAAATTTTTTATATCTTGAAGTCCTCTTTCTATTCATCTAAAGAACACCTGAATTTTAGTACTGCTTTTCACCCTTAGACAAATGGACAATCTGAGAGGACTATTCGGACCCTTGAGGGAATGCTCAGGACATGTGTGATGGATTTTAGAGGAGCTTCGGATGAACATTTTCCATTGGTCAAATTTGCTTATAATAATTCGTACCATTCAAGCATTAAGATGGATCCATATGAAGAGCTGTATAGAAGGAGATGTAGAACTCTAACATGTTGGGATGAAGAAGGAGAAAGAAAATTGATAGGGCCAGAGCTACTTCAGATGAAAGTCGATAAGGTTAATCTAGTTAAGCAAAGGCTTAAAGCAGCTCAAGATAGAATGAAGAGTTACACTGATGCACACCGAAAGGAGATGGAGTATGAAGTCGGTGACAAAGTCTTTCTTAAGACATCTCCTTGGAAAGGAGTTATGAGGCTTAGAAAGAAGGGCAATTTGAGTCCGAGATATGTAGGTCCATATGAGATTGTAGAGAGGATTGGACCACTAGCCTATAGGTTGGCACTACCACCAGAATCGTCACAGATACATGACGTCTTTCATGTGTCAATGTTGAGAAGGTACAGATCGGATCCATCCCACATTATTCAGACCACTGAGGTTCAGCTGAGAGATGATCTAAGTTATGAGTAGACTCCAGTAGAGATCTTAGACACCAAGGAAAAGGTCCTCAGGAACAAGACGATTCAACTGGTCAAAGTCCGTTGGAGAAATCACTTTGTTGAAAAGGCTACATGGGAGCCGATGGAGGCCATAAGGGAAAAGTATCCACACCTTTTCAATAGCTCAGGTAAGAATTTCGAGGACGAAATTTTCTTAGAAGGGGGAGAAATGTTGGCCCTGAAAATTTTTTTTGTGAATAAGCATGATTTGAATTGGTTGCAAGGTTTTAATAGATAAGCTTTTTATCAAGAGTGATTAATTTTCTTAAAATATGGAAGAAAATATGACAGGGGTTAGTGGAAGTATTAAAGTAGTAAGAGAGTTTGAGGGTAATTTTGGCAAGCCACATATGTCTAGAAACCATAAGGCATTAAAGGAAGGGCAAGGTGGACTTTTATAAGTCATTAAGGGTAAGATAGGAAGAAAGAATTGTTGTTTTCTTCCCAAAGAGAAGGAAAAATGAAAATGGAAAAGAGGGAAGTGAAATAACAAATAAGAAAGAGAGAAAGAAAGATTTTGGGTGGTTGAGAGGAAAGAAGAGGGTTGAGCTAGGGTTTCATCTTTTCTAAGCTTCCTAGAGAGATTTAGAGGTTTTGCAAGAAGGGAAAAAGGTAGAAAAAATCAAGAGACTTCTTTTGAACTAAGCATCTCTTCTTTTGGTGAAGATCTAAGGTAAGAGCATTTCAATGCTTTAGATATGGGAAGGGTTTTTGGTTCATGATGTTTAGAAAAACCATGAGTTTAAGTTTTCTAGAGCCATCTTATGGAATGTACTTTGTGGGTTTCCATTTTAGCAACTCTATTGAAGCTGGAAATTTTTTTCTATGAAAAGGGAATCAAGAAAGACAAGAGGAGGAAGAGGAGGGGCACATTGGAGCAAGCCATAGTCAAGGACTTCAAGGTGGGTTTCACTTTTATAGCTAGGCAATAAGCTAACAAAAGTTTCTGTCAATAAATGACAGTAATAAATTTTACAACCACCTCATTCATGTGCATTTAAGGTTGTTTAGTGCTGCAAGATTTTTCTACACACTTATACATGATTTGTTGGATGATACATGAAAAGTTTTCTTATTTAAAATGATTCTTTGAAAAGATACATGATTTTGAAACCATACTTTTGGAAATGGATTTTTAGGATATAGCAAGCTTATGAAAAGAAAGTTTTCAAGGAAATGTGCCTTTATGGGCATCAAGCTTACAAGATTTTGAAATTTTATGTGTTATGTGGGTTTGTGGTAGTCCCTTAAGAACTGTCACGTACACGTTGACCCAAGTATAGGCTTCTCTCGCCTGCCCGCTAGTGGCATGGAGCTCCCTCAAGAATTAATGACTACATAGGACCATTTCATTGGAAATGTGTAGTGCGTCATGTTTCAGACTTACCCAAACCATCTAATATGTTTATGTGTGCATGACCTATTGATATGAGTGATGCATTCATAACTGCATACACATGATTTTCTATATGGAAAATGTTTGAAAATGTTTTTGTTTATTGCAATCTATAAAATTGTTACCCACGAGCCTTTGAGCTCACCCCCACTTTCCTTCTCATAAGCAGGTGAAGAGCAAGAGATTGAGTAAACAAGGGCCAAGGCATCATTCCATTTTTGAAATATTGTTGTAAATTAAACAGATCTAGTAAAACAAGGCTTTAATTTCATTTTGAGCCATTTATTGTTAACATATCTTTTGTATCTTGGAATATTCTTGAAACATTCATGTATTGCGGGCTTGAAATGCCCATTAAAGCTTTGTAAAACTATGATCTTTTGATAGTGATGGTTTATGATTTTGTTTCTGTCCATGATACTCAAAATTATGTAGGGGAACAAAATGTGTGTACTGAATTCAAGGATATTTTGTGTTAATGTGAGATGAATTAAACAAAATGGGAAGTTGTAGATGATTTTCCCAGCTTTCCAACGATATAAAGTTTGTAAGATTTGGAGATCATAATAGAAAGTTATGATCATTTGAAGTTGGTATTGTTGCATAGGGTGAACTTTCGGGAAAGCTGCATTGATTTAAAATTTTGACCCTTATAGAGGTAGTTATTGTTTTTGAGTTCTTCCTAAAGGTTTTAAATGATATTTTCAGCTTTCCAACAATATAAAGCTTGTAAATTTTGGATATCAGAGTTGAAAGATACGAGCATTACAAGTTATGAGGTTTTATCGTCTTAGTTTGACTTTTTGCATCTCTGTTTGACCGTCTCATTTTGATTCGTCTCAGAATGACGTCAGCATTGTCTTAGAATACCGTCATTATCGTCTCAGTTACTGTTCATCATCTTAGTTTGACCGTCTCATTTTGATTCGTCTTAGTATGATGTCAGGGATTCGTCTCATGTCGTCAGCATCGTCTTATTTTTAGCCAGAACATCTTCTGGTCCAAATTTGATCCTTTAGCTGATAAAATTGGTCTTTAAGATCTGCATGAAAGTTATAGATCCTGAAGTCCTCTTTCTATTCATCTAAAGGAAAGCTAAATCAGATTTTGGTACAGAAAGTTATGCCTATTTTTCTGAATTGAATTATATGACGTCAACGATTTGTCTCATGATGTCAGCATCGTCTTAGTTTTGACCAAAACATTTTCTGGTTCAAATTTGATCCTTTAGATGACATAATTGGTCTTTGTGGTCTTCATGAAAGTTTTATCTTGAAGTTCTATTTCTATTAATATAAAGAACACCTGAGTCCAAGTTTAGTACAGAAAGTTATGCCCATTTTTCTTTCGTCTTACATGACGTCAGCGATTCGTCTCATGACATCAGTATCGTCTTAGTTTTGACTAGAACATCTTCCGGTCTAAATTTTATCCTTTTGATGATAAAATTGGTCTTCAAGGGCTTTATGAAAGTTGTAGATCTTGAAGTCTTCTTTCTATTAATCTAAAGAACACCTAAATCTAAGTTTTGTAAAGAAAGTTATGCTAATTTTTTTGAATCATCTTATTTGATGTCAACGATTCGTCTCATGACGTCAACATCGTCTTAGTTTTGGCCAGAACATCTTTTGGTCCAAAATTTGATCCTTTAGATGATAGAATTGGTCTTTGAGGTCTTTATGAAAGTTTCATATCTTGAAGTTCTCTTTCTATTAATCTAAATTAAACCTGGATCTGAGTTTTGTAAAGAAAGTTAAGCCCATTTTTTTGAATCCTCTTATATGACGTCAGCGATTCATCTCATGACGTCAGCATCGTCTTAGTTTTTTCCAGAACATCTTCTGATCTAAATTTCATCCTTTAGGTGATAGAATTGGTCTTTGAGGACTTCATAAACACTGTAGATCTTGAAGTCCTCTTTCTATTCATCTAAAGAGCACCTGAATCCAAGTTTTGTACAGAACGTTATGCCTATTTTTCTGAATCGTTTTATATGACGTTAGCGATATGTCTCATGACGTCAGCATCGTCTTAGTTTTGGCCAGAACATCTTCTGGTCCAAATTTGATCCTTTAGATGATAGAATTAGTCTTTGAGGTCTTCATAAAAGTTGTATATCTTGCTGTCCTCTTTCTATTCATCTAAAGAACACCTGAATCTAAGTTTTATACAAAAAGTTATGCCCATTGTTTTGAATCATTTTATATGATGTCAGCGATTCGTCTCATGACGTTAGCATCATCTTAGTTTTGGTCAGAAAATCTTCTGGTCAAAATTTGATCTTTTAGATGATAGAATTGGTCTTCATGAAAGTTACTAATCTTGAAGTCCTCTTTCTATTCATCTAAATAACACCTGAATCAAAGTTTTGTACAGAATGTTATGACCATTTTTCTGAATCCTCTTATATGACGTCAGCGATTCGTCTCATGACGTCAGCATCGTCTTAGTTTTGGCCAGAATATCTTCTGATCCAAATTTGATCCTTAAGGTGATAGAATTAGTCTTTAAGGTCTTCATGAAAGTTGTAAACCTTGAAGTCCTCTTTCTAGTCATATAAATAACACCTGAATCCAAGTTTTTTTTAGAGAAAGTTATTCCCATTTTTCTGAATCATCTTATATGACATCAACGATTCATCTCATGACGTCTGCATCGTCTTAGTTTTGGGTAGAACATCTTCTGGTCCAAATTTGATCCTTTAGATAATAGAATTGGTCTTTGAGGTTTGCATGAAAGTTGTAGATCTTGAAGTCCTCTTTCTATTCATCTAAAGAACACCTGAATCCAATTTTTTTATAGAAAGTTATGCCCATTTTTCTGAATCGTTTTATATGACATCAGCGATTCGTCTTATGACATCAGCATTGTCTTAGCTTTGGCCAGAACATCTTCTAATCCAAATTTGATCTTTTAGATGATAAAATTGGTCTTTGAGGTCTGCATAAAAGTTGTAGATCTTGAAATCCTCTTTCTATTCATCTAAATAACACCTGAATCTGAGTTTTGTATAGAAATTTATTCCCATTTATCTGAATCATCTTATATGATGACAACGATTCATCTCATGACATCAGCATCGTCTTAGTTTTGGCCAGAACATCTTCTAGTCCAAATTTGATATTTTAGATGATAGAATTTGTCTTTGAGGTCTGCATGAAAGTTGTAGATCTTGAAGTCCTCTTTCTATTCATCTAAATAAAACCTGAATCCGAGTTTTGTATAGAAATTTATGCCCATTTTTTGAATCCTTTTATATGACGTCAGGGAGTCGTCTCATGACCTCAACATCGTGTTAGTTTTAGCCAGAACATCTTCTAGTCCAAATTTGATCCTTTAGGTGATAGAATTGGTCTTTGAGGTCTTCATCAAAGTTGTATATATTAAAGTTCTCTTTTTATTCATCTAAAGACCACCTGAATCTGAGTTTTGTACAGAAAGTTATGCCCACATTTCTGAATCATCTTATATGACGTCAGCGATTCATCTCATGACGTCAGTTTCGTCTTAGTTTTGGCTAGAACATCTTCTGGTCCAAATTTGATCCTTTAGTTGATAGAATCGGTCTTTGAGGGCTTCATGAAAATTGTATAGCTTGAAGTTGTCTTTCTATTCATCTAAAAAACACCTGAATCCGAGTTTTGTACAGAAAGTTATGCCCATTTTTGTAAATCATCTTATATGACATCATCGATTCGTCTCATGACGTCAGCATCGTCTTAGTTTTGGAGAGAACATCTTCTAGTCCAATTTTGATCCTTTAAATAAATGAATTGGTCTTTGTGTTCTTCATGAAAGTTGTAGATCCTGAAGTTTTCTTTCTATTCATATAAAGAATACCTAAATCTGAGTTTTGTGCAAAAAGTTATGCCTATTTTTCTAAATTGTCTTATATGACGTCAGCGATTTGTCTCATGACGTCAACATCGTCTTAGTTCTTTCTTCTGTTCTTTTTTTGACCCTTTCAGAGGCCAAAACTCACTTTGAGTGCTGCATGAAAGTTTTATATTTTGAGGCCCTCCTACAAATGGTTTTAAAATGAATTCAATCCAACATCTGTAGCAAAGGTTATGGTATTTGCGACAAGACATGTACATTTCAAGTAAAGGGAATAAGCATGTTGGATTCTTTTAGTCATAACTTCCTCATCCGACCTCCAAATAAAGTGATTCTTGAAGCAATGGTTTTCTAGCATCTTTGCCTATACCTCCAAAAAAATTGTATCTTTTGGGGTTGGCATGATTATTTTTGTTAGAGAGAAAGTGAGGGGTCAGTTGGGAGAGCATAATTGTGGTTTGTGCATGCTTTAGTTTTCTAGGTATATCTCAAGCCATAGAGCTCCGATTGAGGTGATTCCTAGTTTAAAAATGAGCTAGAGTTTCATAGCTGCAGATTTTCTTTAATGAAAAATTTTGGTGTTTGACTAGTGTGGGCCTCCACTCTGATAGGATGATGATTATTCAGGGTTACTGGAAATCACCTCATAAGGTACTGCACAAGCCCAAGGTTTATGACTCCGGATGTTGAGCTCCGAAAATGGGGTCCAACAACTACTGCCTTCATAAGGAAAAAAAACATGTTTTATGAATTTCCAATCGTAATAGATCAATAACTAGGAATAATTAAGAGATAATACATAAATGCAATATGAATCTCATAGTTATAGTTTCATTATAATTTCATTTACATTGTTTAATTATCTCATGAACTTTATCATATACATCTAAACATGTACAAGATAAAGAATATTTTAAATTATTTTATCACTAAACTATAACCAAACTGGATGGTTGTAGAGAATAAACCAATATTTTTATGATAAATATATAGTTTTATCCTAACTTTTGTTGCATACAATTATAGAACTGCTTTGAAAGTATTTTAACAAATGTAATAGTTTTTATATAAAAAGAATCACATTCTCACTTATTATACTAGTTTCATGAACATAAGAAGTCTTTGACTATAGAAATTGATATAGATTTTTCTTATTATAAGCAAACTTTAATGACTATATTAAACGTCATAAAGCTTAAAAATTGCACTAAGCAAATCATTTCATTAACAAAACAAAGAGAAAATTATAAAATAACATTGTAAATTAGGTTTAAAAACTAATCTTAAGTTGACTGGGGCTAAATTTATAAATGAAATAAATAATAGTGAGATTTACATTTACCTTGTTAAATATTTAAGTTTAAAAATTTGAAAATGATAAGAAGTTTTACTTTGAATGATTAAATATTTAATGAATATTATAGTGTGAAATTGATATGTGAGCATATGAAATAAATTAAATTTAATCTCATTTAGTTCATATAATATGATTAATCAATAAATATAACAAAGCATGAATTGTAAATCATACCTTAGCAAAAAGTTTTTTTTCCAGTTTTCCTATAAAATCAATTTTAGATATAGGTTATTGAATACCATAATAACTACATAAGCTTTTGATCTCCAATAAAAACAAAGTTGAAATTTTTTACAAGTAATACGTAGAAGGCTTATATTATGATTGTTAGCACTTATAAAGAGTACACTTATTTAAAATATAGTTTTGATCTTTTAGTATTGTAATTAAAATATAATTTTGTGTTCAAATTAAACCTTAACTAAAATTATAATTATTCCCAATTAAATGTTAATTTTTCCAATAAAGTACAATGTCTAATAGCGGTTCCTTTTTATCAAATATTTTATAGTTGATCCTAAAATTTATCAAGCATTACGATTAACTCTAATTTTATTAAATTACCTTTTACTCTCTTCGATATTTCTTTATATGAGACTTGTTAGATTCTTACATATATTGACAACACAAATAGATTACAAATCATAAATTTTTCTTAGGATTAGATATAATTTTACTTCTATATAGCAAGATTGAAGTTTAATAATGTATCACAATCACCCAAATATTAGAAATGGTAAAGTAGTTTTAACTACCTTCTTTGTACATGATTTTTCTTATAAATTAATATTTTGTTTTCATAAAAATAATGTATAAATTTAATGGCCACTCTATTCGAGTTCAGTCATAATAGTTCTCTATTATTAGTAATTATTTTTAATGGCATTTTAAATTATTTTCAAGTATCATTATACTTGGTCAAAGATTTTGAAATCAATTCTAATAAAAATAATAAAATATTCTCACTAATTACTTTAAAGTGACAAATCATATATTGATAACTTAACGATACTATTGTTATAGTTGAAAATGGTAGATTCTCTAACTATATTACAATATCTCGCTCCTTATACAAAAGTGTCTTTAGCTGAATATTTTTTTTCATGACACACTATAATCATTTATAATGATCTTTCTAAAAAATGGATGCCTGATGATAAATGTCCCTTCTATTGTGAAGACCACTAGGTTATGAGGCTTATCTAGGATATATCTTTTTATTTACATTCAGGAAAGGCCACCAAATTAAATTTTAGTTTAGGTGAGGGAAGTATGATTGCTTTAAAAATAATTAAGAGCTATTTGGAAGGCATTTAGACTTATATTCCTACTAATGTAATTTATATTACAAATGGAAAAATGTTCTTATATGTCGATTTATTCACAAAATAAGGCCTACTATTAATATAGGTATTTCCATCTCTTTAGGGGCTTTGCAACTTAAATTAAATATATGAAACAAGTAGCTATTATATTAAAAATAGAATTTGTTGGACCATGTGAGGTTCTAATTAATGAGTGATAATTACACTATATCTTTAGAATGATTTTTTAGAATATCAATTTGATACTTAAAATGACTTATATTTATTTTTGGTCTTATTTCAATCCCTCCATGAAGAAGGAAAAAGATTGGGAATACTTGAGTCAAAGTGTAGTAACTTTAACAAATTTTAAGTTAATAACTAAGAACACAATACCAACACAGTACTATATTGCTTCTCATGTTCCATCATGCCATATTCTATTTTTGGGAGAGTTTGCTATAAGAGCTATATAGCATACGCACGGACCTATGTTTCTACCATATTCAACATTAAGCCATTTTATTCCTTTACGCTTCTTCCAATATCCTATTATATTTTTCCTATGTTCTCCAATATAAGAGAAGCACAATCATATATTCTTGACCAGTATTTGTAGTAATTATTATAGACAAGTTCTAAAGAGGCATGTTAAGCATGCAGGAGCTAACATATTTACAAAGTCCTAAATTTGTCTGGTATTTGACCTATTTTAGTTAGAATTTTTAGGGTTTCATACTTAAAAGAGGGGATGATAGAAAAAAGGAAATTCGATTGAAAACACTGAAAAAAGATAATTGGAAGCTAACAAAAAGTATCTAAGATTAACAAAGAAAACAATGTTAGGGAAAAATAAGAATATTCGTAAAAAAACATTCAGGATTTAAGATCCATGAGAATTCATTCTTATTTCCTATATCTATGAGAATTTATTTAAATGTAAACTAATTAGGATATAGATCTAGTTAGGATGAGTCCCAAGCCTATTGTTTTAGATTGGTTTTTTTTATTTAATGCAAGATTATAACTTTCTTGAGAACTCTTTTTTTTAATGGAAATGAAAGAATTAAGTCTAATAAAAAAAGTGAGGGAATAAGACTTAGTAGTGGAAACTACCTAACAACAAGAATCAAAGGTAATAAACCAAAGAAAGGAACAAAAAAAGTATAAGGTATCTAGTTATAATCCCATAAGAATAGAAAAAAAAACCAAAAAAAAACTAAGTGGCTTCTTCTAAATAAGGAGTCTTACTTCATCATGATGTTACTAAAGTAAAAAGTACCGAAGGGAAGCAAGCAGTTGGAGTATTATGCGATCCACAGGAACATAAGATTTTGGCTAGCTGCTAGCATCAAGATCCTTAGAAGAATGATTTCTCTAGCTTATCCTATAGTGTTCCATTATGAAGGAGTAAGCTTTCTTTGATGAATTAGAGAAAATTATAAGATTCCTTCCCTCCATGGGGAGTACACCACAAAAATTAAGGAAATTCTAATATCCTAACCTTGTCCTTAGTTCTACGATTGATAAAGCATGCCCAAACAATAATTTGTCTCTAAAAGCTACCATTATAGTGTAAGGAACAAAAATGGAGTATTTTCTCCCAAGTTGCCTAGACAAAGTTGTATAATAAAGAAGAGATGATCAAGCTTATCTAGAGAATTAATATTAGAAGAAGTTGATTTAATTGTTGAAAAAGCTAAAGAATAACATTTCCTTAGTGCTAAGTTTCTCATATATTACTAGGCAAAGGACAAAAGTAGCTTTAGGTAAATTTTTCGATGACCAAACTAGGTTAGACTATGGCATGCATAGAGGAAAATCCTCAAAGATACTTGTATAATATCTATTAGTGAAACATCTATAATTGTGTCTCTTCTAAAGGAATTTATTTTCCTTCCTAGAATTAGTTTGGTAGTTAGGCGTTGCAATAGCAATAGAGGAAAATGGTCTCAGATGAGAAAGTGACCAATTCCAAGCATTATTGGGAATAATTAGCTTTATTTTGAAGGAACTAGGGATTCTAAGCACCATATTAAAAGCATTAGGGAGGATATGAAGAAGACCATTCAGACACATAAAGTTATACTAGAACCAGGTACTTTCACCATTATCAACTATATGCCAAATAAAGATGGATAACTAATGAATGATTATTTGACTATATTTATATACCTACCCCAAAATAAATGCCTAAAAAAGCATGACCCCAGAACCATTGACAAACAGTTCAATTTTTACCAGTCTGATGGGCTCACAAAGTTTGATCCCTCAGTTCGGAGTTCCCTTCTTCCGAGTTTAGCTCAGGTTGAGGTTTCAATACCATCAGCCCTATCGCCAAAGACTTCAATCTCATCTCTCTATTTTAGCTAAGTCTTCCCTTCTTTTTTTTCACTCTTTACGTCTCAATCATCTATTTTCCTTTTTATTTATGTTCTCTCTCGCTTTGATAGGTTATATGGGTTGGTTTGTCTTCAATCCAGATCTAGGGTTTTTGGCTCAAGGTTTTTTTAATAATTATTTGGTTTAGATCTTAAAACTCTATTGTCATCTTTGATTTGGGGGCATATGCTTGGGGTTTTCTTGTGACTGAAAAAGGATATAATGTTTTTAGAATTTCTATGTCGTATTACATCTTCGTGCGTCAGATCCGAATACTTCACTCCTTCTTTGTTGTGTTTCTCTACCGGTTCTATTTCTTTTCATGAACTAGATCATCTATCTGTCAACTGAAATCTGTAATTTAACCTACTTTTTTTTACTTTCTCAAAGTACCGACATTTTTATCCTCTACTCTCTTCTTCGAGCATTTTTGCTTTTTCTACTTCTTGATGTTAGACACCAAAAGTCAATCATAAGCATTAACATCCTTTGAGGAAGTGCTGATTCTTCCCTTCTTGGGGCAACTAGTAGCTTATTCTCCTGAGCTCTTTCCAGGTTTCCTGACATTTACCTATGCCTGATTCCTTACTTTCACTCGGGTTTTCGAAAGTTTCATTCTTTAATGGTCTGGTTTGGGTTTCTGCGTATTGAAGATGATGCTGGCTTGAGTATATGCAACCCCTTGTGTTCTTTTCTATGTGTTTTTGCTTTTGAGGTTGCTTGCTAAAAATCCGTATTGCGTTTTTGATTCAAAGATAATTCCTTTTGTGGGATTTGCCTCTTGGGTTTCCTTTGTTTCAATCACCTTGTGTGTTATTTGGATGGGTTTGGTTGGTTATTAGGTATCTGGGTATTTATTGTATGGCCTTACTCTTCCATTTGTTGCTTTGCACATGGAGATTATTGTAGGTTATGGATTTGGGATGTTGGATCATATCGAGTTTTGTTTTTGTTTTTCTAACTATTGCACTCTTTTGTTATGGAAAAGGAAAATTATAGGGTTTATAAAGACATGGGGGTGAATGACCTCCTCTCTTTCTTTCTCTCTATGTTTTTACTGATAGAAATCACTGATGTGTCAATGTTCCTTCCATACAAACATACCGCCTTAGCTTCTTCTTTCTCCTAACAGACAGTTCCTTGGTATTTCAAGCTACGTGAAGTCGTAGTTAGGGATTTGTTTTGTGTCATAGGCAGTTGACAACACTTAGTTTTTTAGACCAGTGTCCTTCACATATTTTCTTGCAGGTGGTGAAGTGGATTTTTATAAGATATACAAACGAGCCCGTCTTTGATTTTAGTCCCAATTGCCCGTATCAGGTTCTAGGTTTATAAAGGCTTTAGTAGCGGTATCTCTATCACTAGTTTTTCATCTTTATTGCTACATATGTTCTGAATATTGCTTTTAATTTTTGAATGCTTCTTTTTTATGACTGTTTCTTTTTTATGACTGTTGGGAAGGTTTGATTTATATGTGATTCTCCTGAAGTTGATAAGCTCCCCATCCCTTTTGTTTCATTGTTAATGCTTTTATTCTTTTTTATTATTATGATTTTGATTATTCTTATTGTGTCTCTTTTGTTAGTCGTTTTTGGCATTTAGTGGCGATCGTGGTAGAAACTAACCTTCCAAGGTTGTGTTTCTCTAGTAGGATAATCTTCTTCTTCTTTGGCTACCTATATTTGGGAGATCTAGGTTCTACTTGTAATATTTTAGCTTGGTTTTATTTTATTACTATTTTATTATTTATTGTCTTTTCGTAGTTGTATTGGTTTTTATTTCTATTATTATTAACATTTTTTGTACTATTATTATTAGTCGTATTTTCATTATTTTATATATATCTATATATTTTGTTATTTTATTATTATTTCTATTTATTGATGTTTTTATTGTAATTTTATTTTCTTAATAATTTACGGTGCTAGTTTTTCCTATTTTCTCTATAACCTACATCACTCTTATATTTTCTCATTTGCATATGGGTCTGTCGGAAACAACCTCTCGACTATATAGGGGTAAGGTTGCGTACTATCAAATCTCTCCAAACCCCGCTTCATTGCGGGGTTTCGAACTAGGTGATGATGATGATTTATATACCTATATTTAATGTGTTTTATAGTATTTTTGGTACTTAATTCACTTCAAGTGTGTTTATAGGTGCTAATTGCTTTCTTGGACCAAAAGGAGAAGAATTTAAATGAAATTGGCATAAAAAAAGATTTGAAGTAACTTAGAGATACACAGTTGTTTATAGTAACTGTGTAGGTCTTTATAAATATGTGGAGAATTGAAAGTATTGTTTCAGGCCATTTATGTTACCTATATAAGTCTCTATACTCATGTAAAACCACAAATTTTTGTATTTTTGGGGGATAAATGGTGTCCTACACAACTAAGTAAGTGACTGTGTATACCCCAAAATCCTAGTTTTTACTATAAAAGGACATTATTAGAGGCAAAATAGAAAGAGGCAAGTTTTAGAGCATTTTTAGTCTTAAGAAACATAGAGAAGAGGCAGTTTTGAGTAAAGGACAAGGAATCACAAGATCTGATCAACACCATCATGTAATCCAAATTGCAAAAAGATTTATTAGAGAAAAAAGGGAGATTCAGAATATGATTTCTTGGATTTCAATTTGTTATTATGAATATTTGTTATTGGTTTTGTTTTCTATGAGTGGGAACTAAATTTATTAGAGTCAAGGTGTGATGAACCCTAAATTATGATAACCATATGATTTAATCTTTTATTTAATGCAATTTTATTGATTAATTCATTGTGATTCAATTATACATTATATTTTTGAACTAATATATTTGTAATATTAGTCCATGATTCGATTTCATATGAATGAGATTGAAAAATCCTTTTGTGTGAATAAATCTACCAAAGTTGGAAGGAGTTGCATGCAAAACTAGAGATAGGTCGACATAAATCTTCTAGATTAGGGTTAAACCTAATAGTAAAATTCGTAAATCAATAATACAATCTTAGTTAAACTTGAAAGAGATTTCATCAATCAACTGAGAGTTTAATTATTAATATCTAACATAAGATTGGAATTTACATAGTCCAGTAATTAATAATTTAATTGGATGATAAAGGGTTAATATTTATTAATTTTGGGAGTTTCATCACCTAGGTACTATTTACTTGATATAAAAATTTCGTAGTATTTTCCTTTGTTTGAGTTCATTATTATTTCAATCTTAGTTTAGTTTGTTTAGTTTAATTTTTAATCAAATCCACAATATGGTTTGAAGTTTAGATAATAGAAAAAAGGTTAATACTAGTACTTACAATCCTCTTAGGATCAACCCATATTTGTTAGTGCGAGCAAAAACTACATCGTGCATTTGCAATTAAAACTTATAAATCTTTGTAAGCATAAAAAATAATCAATCAAGTTTTTGTCTCTGTTGCTAGGGATTAGTAATATTAGGACAACCTAAATTCTATTAATATAGCCATTTTTACTTTATTTTATCTTACATTTGTCTTTAATTTCTTTATTTATTTTATTTACTCTTTAATTTTTTGTATTTCTCACAAAATTTGACTATTTGGTCAGTTTATGACTCGAAGTAATCCAATGAGCTTAGTGGACAAAGATCCAAAAATTAAAAAACAACTTGTAAAAATCCATGCACAACACAACTTAGAGTTCGAGTTATATTGACAAATAGAGGACTTAAGAGGTCAATTGATACTGAAGAACCAGAAACCATGGTAGACCAACAAAAAATGATGTTCAATTATGCTAGACCAGACTTGATAGAAGCGAAGTCTAACATTGTTAGATTTACTATGAATGCCAATAATTTTGAGATCAAGCCAAGTATCATTCAAATGGAGCAACGATTTATTCAATTTGATAGATTACGAGATGAAGATTCGAATGCACATATCTAAAGTTTTCTAGAGATTTGTGGTACCTTCAAGATCAATAAGGTTAATGACAATGTAATAAGATTACAATTATTCTCGTTTTCATTAAAGGGAAAGGTGAAGTAATGGTTAAACTCTCCGCCATAATAATAAACGAAATGTAGCTCACGACCTTATTAAAGACACAACAACGAACAATTATTAGTGTTGCTCTTCTCAAGCCATACTTGATAAGCTAGCAAGAGTATATGAAGTGGATGAAGTGATGCAACCAAGAGAAAGCTCTGATTATAAAAATTGATAGACTGATGATGAATCTATAATGTCAAGTTATCTAGTGTTAGGTGAGTGGGCTAGAATATTCTAGCCAAAAGTTTTAAGCATTATAGCCCGAACATGTGGATTATGTGGAAAATGTTATTAAACCCAAAACAATCCATATAACCATACCTATAATATGAGATGGAGGAATTGCCCCAATTTCTCTTCAGGAAATTAAGGGCAAGCAAGGAACATCTCTATTCTAAGATTTTAGCAATAACCACCTCAAGTTAAGAAGTTGACTCTAGAAGAGATGATGATAAAACTTTTCAAGATTTTGATGCAAGAAATCAGTGAACAAAGGCTTCTATACGTAACTTAGAGGTTCAAATTGGTTAAGCCACAAAGTTAGTATATGAAAGACCACATGGGAGTTCGCTTAGTACCATAAAGACAAATCTTGTAAAATGTGTAATGGCAATCACCCTTAAGAGTGAAAAAGAGCTTCTAAAAGAAAATGAACTCCAAAAGAAGAAGGAGACTACTAAAAGTCAAGTAAATGTTGAAGGTGGAGGCCTCCTTAAAAAATTCAAGGAATTTAAAGTTGTCATCCCTTGTCCTGCTAAAGTGAATAAAAACCTATCAGATGCACATTTCGATAAGTTCTTCGAAATATTTAAGCAACTTCAGATTAACTTACCCCTTGTTGAAGCTCTTGTGTAGATGCTATAGCACTTGAAAATTTTAAAGGGGCTACAATCAAAAAAGGAAAAGTTGGAAGAGTTGGTGACTATAATGTTTAGCAGAAGGTGTTCGGAAATTATGAAAAGCAAGCTACTAGAGAAGCTTATAGGTCCAGGGAGTTTTACTATCCCTTTTGAAATTGGTAGTTTAAAAATAGATAAGGCTTTAGTTGCCTAGGGTTGGTATTAATATGATGCCTTACTCATTATTTAAGAAATTGGGATTAAGTAAACTAAAACCTACTAGGATAAGTGTACAGGTAATAAATGGATCGGTAAAACATCATAGGGGCGTTATAAACGATATTCTTATTAAGGCTAATAACCTTATCTTCCTAGTAGATTTGTGATTCCTGACATAAAGGAAGATGTAGAGGTAACTCTAGTCCTTGGTCAACCCTCTTTAGCAACTACTAAGTCAATTATCAATGTTGGTGAAGGCACATTAATACTAAGGGTAGGGGATGAAGAGTTTGAATTTAAAATGTCTAATGTTGTGAATCCTACCTTAAGCTTATTGATGATAATGAATCTAGCAAGTAATGTCAAGATTCATTTTTGGATATTTTGCAAGACTTTACCTTTAATGGTTCACTAAAACTTTTACAAGTTTAAGGTAATTAACTAAAGAAAGAACACGACAATAAGTAACAATAAGTAGCTTACTTAGAGGTTATGGAACTAACAATAAGACCATCAAAACCCAATTTTTATAAGCCTCCATGAGCATTAAAGGTACGTCGAGTTAATAGTGTTAAGCAAGTGCTACTCTAGAGGCAACCTAAGAACTAAGTTAGGTTTTATTTTTAAATTCTATTTCATTTTGTTTCTATTTTGATTTTAGTATAGGATTTTATTGAGTTTTGATGTGTGTTAGTTTAGTACATTAAGAATCCTAAAGAGATTGTGCATATTTATCATGTTAGGGTATGCTGGTAAAGTTTCGTAAATTTGAGTATAAAGTTTTTAAAGTTGTCCAACTACTTTTCATATTGCACACATTTATAGTAACTCCATTAGGCATGCCCGTGTTGACTTACATACCCAACAAACATGCCCATGTTGACTTACATGATCAGATACAAAATTGTGTAAGTTTGTAATCACTCACAAACCTGTATTAGATTTTAAGGAGTTTTTGAATTACATGGTTAGCTACATAATCATGTAGTAGACGGTGTAAATTCGTGGCAACCTTTGATTGCCCCACCTCTTTCATTCTTTTCATTTTCTTTCTCTCCATCTCCACTCTCCCTCTCCACTCTCCCTCTCTAACCTAATTTTTTACTTTTTTCTTTCCAATTCAATACCCAAGTAAGTACTCCCATCTATTTCACTTGTTTATGTATGAAAGGGTATTTTGCAATTTTAGGGATTTTCATCCCAAAAAAAGCTATATTTAGGGTTTGGTGATTTTGTATAATTTTTCTTGATTTTGTGGTCAATTGTGGATTAATAGTTGAGTTTTATCCTTATCCATATGATTTATTGATTTAATTTGATGAATTGCATGTAAATTGGAAGAGATTTCAATTGGAATTGCACATATATGCAATTTTACTCACTAATCATTAAATTGTGATGATTTTGCATGAAATTAGAATTAATTAGATGTTTTATAGTTAATTGAAGTTGTTTTCTTGTTTAATTCAATGTTTATTTTTGCTAATTTTGATAATTTGTCATATTAGGTTTATTAAATTGAAATTTAGGTTTTATTTCGTAATTGATTAATTAGATTAATTTTATTGGTTAATTATAGTGTTGTTAATTTCAATTTTGTGATTAATTATGTTATTAGTTAATTTTATAATTATTTCATTTCATTTTATTTATCTATTTGTTTGTTTTCATTAGATTATTTGTTCGTGATTTTGCTATGTGTTTAATTTTCCTTTTTCTAATTTGTTTTTATGTTTATCAATTTAGTAAGCATAAAAAATAAGTGTGGGGAAACAATTATTTTTGTACTTTATTTGCAATTTTCTTACATTTATTTAAAGTTTCAAGCACAATTACAAGACTGTGATCCAAGGAAGCAGTAACGATGAGAAGGGTCTTATAGAGACTCAAGGGGAGCTCGCACATACCAAACACTGGAGCAACCTTAGATGTTACTCTTTAATGCTACGACACATGAGGAGTAGTATCTACGACTCAAGAAGAAGAATTTTGTAATAGGTTGCAACATTAACTAGGAAGCACTGGGGTAGGTCAGTTTGGTCCAGCAAATTCGAGACCCTATCGATGTTGGAACATGTTCCCAATTTTTCGAGATCATGGAGCCCACATAATGGGAGTTAACGCATAGGGTTCTCTCCCTATTCGTTGTGGAGAAAGGAAGTCATGACTGGGACCAACCAAACACTATCCAATTCTAGTTGCTAAGGGAGATGGTCCGTATGAGCTATTTGAAATTCCCTATCATGATGGAATTGTACGACCAAAATTTATAGGAATGTTAGCTTACATAGCCTTGCAGATAGACTTCTTATATAGGATGCCTTCTTGCCAATTCTAGAGTACAATCAATAAGGAGGGCCACTATGACCCGAGTAGATCCATGGCATCATCTCTAAAACCCATAGTGTTTAAATATATACATGGATTTTTGTTGATGCATCTTGAATGCGCCATAAAATAAACTTAACTTTGCACAACTAATTTTATAGTAGTGGTAAGTAGGGATCGCATCTATGGAGAGTGTGTGTAAAGCTTTTTTAATGAGAAGAATTGATGTTTAGGATATGAAGGAGGGTTTGATTTGAAGTAATTAAGAAAACAAAGAAAAATGAAACTAATGAAAACAAATTAAACAAAATAGTAAAAAAATGGTGAAAGTGATTAATGCGTTTAGAATCCAGTTCTTGGCTTAATCTCAACCTATTCACAATTAAACATACGTCATTGTCATATTTTTTCCACACCTCTTTTAGAAACTGTTGATCATAGATTAACAATACGTAATTAAACATACGTCATTGTCATATTGTTTTCACACCTTTTTTAGAAACTGTTGATCGTAGATTAACATTAAGCTTTGTTGACCCCAGTTTTCCCTTAGATCGCATTTAATCAAAATAAATTCTTTAATTAAAACTAGCTATGGAATTATAACATCCCGTTACCCATGTTAAGGTTAAAATAGTAAAATTGAGAGATTACTGAGAAATTAGGAAGCACATTTTATGCTCATGCATTATATGATATGCACATACACGTGAATATTGAATCTTTGCACATAAAAATAATTGTACATGCATTCATTGACAATTTTTAGGTATAATTGTTTATGAATGTGAGTATATTGAGAAATGTGGTTTTTATATATTGAAAATTGATTTAGGGAGTGTATAATTTGATTTAAATTTTTTTGGACTTTTTGGAAATTGTTGGGCATTTCTGAACTAGAAAAATTGCTAAGTGATAAAACAATTGTTAAATGGTAGTAGAAATTACTGTCTAATAGAAACATAAATTTTGATAAATGACTTTAGGATTTATTGAGAAGTGTCATTGAAAATTGGGGGACAATTGGAGTAGGAATTGAAGTAGATTGGACTAGTTAAATGAAAGAACCTAGTCTAATGCATTAGGAATTGGACATGTACCCAACCTTGTCTTAAATCAAAGATGCCTACTTTTTGTTGTCTTTCACGATGCTTCTCTCTAAAAAGGGCAATTGGTGTTTTATTTTGGATCCCTCCATTATTTTCATAGCTCCTCTTCTCTTCCTCTTCTTCATGAACTTGATTCTCCAAATCTCCATTCACCTTAAACCTAACCCTCTCATCTTTCATGCTACTATTTCACCTTGCATTCTCTTTCATTCTCGCTAAAAACCCAAGCTTTTCAACCGCAAGATGATGATGATCATAGGATGTTGGTAAAGTTGGGGATTTTTTATTTTCTTGAAGAGTTTGAAGATTTGGTAGGTAAATCAAGTAAGTCATGTTTTAATTTTATGGGTATGAAGCATTTGTGATGATAGTTAAAGGTTAATGTCATTAAATTATGTTTTGAGTATGTGGGTGTCGTGAATGGTGAAGAGCTTTTATTGATGAGTAATGATTTACAGAAATGTTTTAGAGGTTGAATGATCATGGCAAGGAGTTTTGTATATGCTAAAATATTGGTGAAGAAATGAATATATATATATATATATATGTATATATTAATATTTTGTTTCATATAAACGTTAAATAATGGGTTAGGAGTTGTTTATGGATGATTGATGTTGTATATGATGAGCAACAAACTATGAGTTATGCTTCACATGTTTTAAAGGTGATGTTGTAATGAGATTTGGAAATTGATGAGTATAGAAATACATTTATATCCTGTTTGTGTTAATGGATGAGTGTAGAAATGAGTTGAGAATGAGGAGTAGATGGAGTAGAAAAGGTGATCTTTGTATGAGCTGTGTTAGGGTAAGATTTGGAAACAAAATGGGTAGTTGAGCTGGAAAATTGTAGCAGCAACATGATCTTTAAGTATGCTTCAATATTTTAGCCATAACTTTTTCTCTAGTTATCTAAATGGGATGATTCTTGATTAAAATAGAGACATAGGGCTACATTCATGAAGACATCAAATTTAAATTCTATCTTTAAGAGTCCCAAAATTTGACATGAAACTGAGAACTGGGTACAGTACATTGTTGGATGAATGTATATATTGAGTTATGTTGTGAGTGTATGAGAATGTGTTATATTTTGAGTGTTTATGATCAAGTGGGGAATATGAAATGTGTGTGGATGATTTTGAGTTGAAATTAGGTTTATTTGAAGAAGTTATCCACTTGAGATGATGAATCAAATGAGTTGAGAATTGAGAGTGAATGAAATCTAATTGGTGTTTGAATTGTTATAGAGTGATATTGCATTAAAAGAGGTGAATTTGGGAAGATTGTGAGTGAAAGTGATGTTAGAATGGGTCTAGAATCCATTGGAGGGGTCTTGGAGAAGGAGAATTGAGCAAAACTTGAAGGATACACGGTCAGGCCGTAAAAATTGACATTGATCGTGTGTTCCTGATGCAAAAACACCACCAAACCCTTAAGAAACACGAGCTACCCATGTGAGTTCACATGATCATCTGTTTTGACCCCCCAAATGGCAAAATCTCTTTTTAGAGTCTTCATAGAAGTTGTAGATTTAGAAGTTCTCTTCAAAACCATCCTAAGATGACATTAATCTGAGATATAAAGCAAAAGTTATGGCATTTGTCCCAAGAGATGTTTGTTATTGAATGATTGACTTATCAATGTTGTTCAATGAGATTTTAGGCTTGTTAGTGATATTAAAGGAGCCTAATTGAAGTAGGATTGAGTTATTAACATAAAGAGAGTGTTCTAGGTGTTAGGGAATGATTCAAATATCTTGATAATTGGTTATGGGACATGTATTAAGTATATACACCCGGGAATGTCATTTGAACATGCATTGTAATATTTAATATACATATGTGTGCATCAATAGACACTTATACAATTTATAAAAAATTGTAATATGTGTATGCTTTGTATGATATAGAGGAACATATAGAGCACCATCATCCAAACGTTTCCAGACCTTGGAAGCAAATGCTAATCTGGAGCATAATGTGAGTAAACCTAGATGGTTTTACTTTATTGCTGTTTTGTTTATATTATGAATTGAATGGTTATGCAATGTGAATGTATTGGACCTAGACAATATATGTCCAAGGAGTTTGATGAATTTGAGAATATTGAAGTGCTCCCTATATGTGAATTTGGATGACATAAGTGTACACAAATTGATTGCTAAATGTCGGACCACGGTCTGATGATAAATATGTTCTGAATGTGTATTTGCATATGAACAAAAAGTGATTCTCAACTTTAATGTTGAATGGTGGACTAAGTTCTGATGATATGTGAAAGTGAATAACTGATTATATGTGATTAATGCATTTCATTACATAAATGCATGAAAGATAAAGGAAGTTGTGACTAGAGTAGCCACCGAAAAAGAACTTAAGGCCCAGAATGTGAAAAAGAGCCTCGAGCTCAAAAAGTGATTAAGAGCCAAAGGCTCATTATATAAAATAAGCCTGGTATCTCCAACGGATATGAGATAATTATTAATGAGCACAGTATCCACAATGGATATGGGACAATCATAGACACTCGGTCACAACAAAATAACAAATTAAAAGTGAGTCTCATAAGCATTGCATATGCATATGATATGTGTGATTTAAATAGTTTGATTGATTTTTGAACATGATAAGTGTTCGAATGATTGTAAATGAAAAGACGTGAATTATGTGTTTATAAGTGATGATATGTGTTATGTGATTAAGTGAGCCATTGAGGATGGCCACTCACTGAGTTTGCAACACTCACCCAAAATTTATAATATTTTTTTAAGCTCAGAAGAGTTACCTTGTTAGGAAAACGAGAATATACCCACTGTATTCAAGTAAGAGAAAGAGGTCGGGATCAGTTTGCATCTACACTTGTAATTTCTTATTTTTGTATCGAATTGAGTCTTCCATAATTATTGTAACTTGTGTATTTGAATATTTCTAGTTGTAATACGAACAACCTAAAACAAGCTCTATAGATTTAGTTAGATAGCCATATTACGAATAAGGAAAATAGATCGATCAAGGCAATAACTACATAAGCTTGGGTCATTTAGCCTATGTTACGTTATCCCTAAGCTGCACATGAATCCAAAATACAACTATTACAATACACAATGACAATATGCCCAAAAGTGGTGATTAGTATTCAAACTAGAAGAAGGAAGCTTAACCCTCCAATGGATCTCCAAAGAGTAAGTGTTCTACCCCTTCAGAAAGTCCTAAAATGATTATACTCCTTTTGGCTGCCAAAAATGTCAATTTATAGCAAAAAATAGGTTTTTGGGTATTTGGTGCATGGATGTGCATCCAATCATACAACCCAAAAAATGTGAAGCTCATGAAGATACACAATTGGATACATGAGCAATCATAGTCATGGGCAAAAAAGTAACTAAACTAAAAACAAAACCTCTTCTATATGAGTTGAAAACTATTTCTACCTATGCAAAGTGTCATTTATAGTAACATTAGTAGTTACAAGTTACCTTTGGTATGTATCTTTGGCTTTGTAATTTTGGTTGGTTTAGTAAGTTATGTAGAACCTAACTATTTGCCTTGTACATAAATTTTTAAGGCCTAGCCTTATTGTTTTGAAAATCCATTTATTTTAATTTCTAGAAAAGTTATAAGTGGTGCTTGTTAGTAGTGTGCCCTAGGCCAATGGATATTTGTGATTCATGTATTAACATTATGACTTGTTAATAATATATTATGAGGTATTCCTTTATATATGAATGTATTTCATTTATGTAATGTGATTTACATTCCATGAATAGTATTAGACTTATGTCATCAAGTATGTGACTTGATAGTAAAACCATAAGCGTTATAACACTATTCTAGACTGTCCCTGGTCGATCATTATTGGTGGAACAATAATGAATTAAGACTAGTATGTGTTCTGATTGATGATCACGTTTTATTGATCATGGATATGAGATATCAAATTAGAAACATAGATATATGTTAGAGAAAATATATTGGACCGATCCACATAAAGAATACTACATGGTTTCATGTCATTAGTGATTCTTTATATGGTTTGACTTTAGTCCTTTGACCTGAAGTCATCATGGTTCCCTACATGAAAAATTTGGTGTTTTGATATTAGACTAAGTTATTTTTAACCGAATAACAAATAGTCTTATGTTGGACATAAAATCAATCATGCAGAGGGATGTGAATGACGTAGATGGGATTTGTACCTCTCTTAAATGAGAGAGATACCATCTGGGCCTTTTGACAAGTGTGACTGAAGAAATGCATGGCTGTGCTCAAATGAATTGATGAAGAGTTATCAATGTCATTTGTTATAATCAGTCAACTTGGGGATCAAGAAACTATGATTAATCAAAGGTTGACATGTACCATGCCTTGTGATTAATCTTGATATCGTGTTACAAAAGGACGGAGCTTATAACCATAGTTACAGGTTAAATCGGATTATCGATCCTCGTTTGATTTGGGTAGTCGTAATGTCTTGCTAGAGGCCGCTTATGACTTATGGGCATTGAAGTGTGATCAAGCCCATTGCCAACATCAAATGAGCCTACAGGGTCGCACACAAAGAGTGATGTGATCTGGGCTTATTCTCTTGGGCCTAATTTATTAGGTATTGAATAAATATATGTAGATATATTTATTGGGCTAGATTGGATTAAGTTATCGGGCTTTTATTATATATGATATAATGGGCCGAAACTTATTGGGGCCTCAATGGGATTAGGGTTTCTCTATAAATAGAGAAGCTTAGGTCTCATTAGGTAAGGAGAAGATACCATTGTCTAAAACCCTAGCCGCCATCCGAGAGAAAAATCGTGCGGCGTTCAGAAGAGTTTCAGGACGTGCTAGCACACCACAGCCGCAGCCCGAATCGTGCATACTCGTGTGGATACCGGTAGAGGGCATTTGCATTTTGCAGTGTCTTGGAATCCGAAAAGAAGCAACCTATTAACGACAATAAGGTATTTTCGTACATCTTTGGTATTTTCGATTATACTTTATGTTGTTGTATGATCTTTTTTCGCAGTGTATTGTGAATACTCGGACCGTACGGGATCCAACAGTGGTATCAGAGACAGGTTCTTTTGTATAATCATTAATATACGTGTTTTTGATTACATGTGTTCACGATTTTGGCTTCTGTATAATCGAAAAATATATACATGTTTTGATTACATGTGTTTTACGGATTTGGATTCTGTAGAGATGAAAAATATGCATGTTTTGATTACATGTGCTCACGGTTTTGGTTGCGTAATACGAAAGTGTTTTTATTTCATGCATGTTGTTTTTGGATTTGTTGATTATCTTGGTACTGATGAGAATATATGAAAAGCATGAAGGGTTTGACTGAAAAGTGGTGGCTGCTAGGGTTTCCACCATGTAAGACATGGATTTGGAATAGGAAATCGCAAATATCCATGTTGGACAAGGATACTCCAGTCGACTAGCAAATATCCATGTAAGACATGGATCGGAGAGCGAAGATGAGTTTTTCAGCAAAAACGTCTATTCCAGTTGACTGAGAATGGTTCTAGTCGACTAGCACAGGTCGACTATCATCTCTTCCAGTCGACTAGAAGTGTTCCAGTCGACTGATCGGAGAGCGGAGATGAGTGTTTCAGCAAAAATGTTTGTTCCAGTCGACTAGCACAAGTCGACCAGTCAACTATCATCTCTTCCAGTCGACTAGCACAAGTTGACCAGTCGACTATCATCTCTTCCAGTCGACTAGCATAAGTCGACTAGTCGACTATCATCTCTTCCAGTCGACTGACAAGCCCAGCAAGGGGCTGCTTCCCCTATGCTTGATTGTTCGTTATGTGTTATATATTCTGGGTGATGTTACATGTGTTTATTTATATTTTTTGAATATTTGTATTCATGTGTAAGTTACTATTCTATACTTCTAATATATATATACTCAAGTATGTTGTAGTATAGGATTAGAAATAACATAGTACAAACACCCTTACTAATAGTATTAGTAGCCTTCATAATGTACTAAGAACGACCCTCTTCATAATTTTAAGTTTATATGCCTTCCATAAATCTTTACCAATGTTTATCTCTAGAATATCCTTATGTGGGTTTTTGCCAAAGCAAGGCATGTAGGGATCATCTAGGGAAGACATTTGAATAATGGTGCTATTCATAGGTAAAGTATGGTTAAACTTAACTAAGCTATCAAAACGGTTTTGGGCTTAGGGCATAAGATTGGGTTTTTACATACATGCATTACATAAGATGTATTTTAACATAAACCCATCAAGAGTTACATGTGATGTAATTGAAAAGAGTTTTCTACCTAAATAACTAAGTCTTGAGTGTGAAGCCAAAGCTTTCTTAGGACTTACTGAAATATGGATCTTGTTTCTCCCATTCGTCAATTGAGGGTTATTTATTTGAGTGGGAGCTAATACCTTATAATATATGAATGTTGACCCTTATTGCATAATTCTTGTAGATTATGGCTACTCCATCCACAAACCTTTCTATGCGATCTATCTTAGAGAAAGAAAAGCTTAATGGAACAAATTTCCTAGATTGGTATAGGAACTTGAGAATTGTTCTCAAGCAAGAAAGAAAGCTTTATGTCTTAGAAGAGCCCATCCCTGAGGAACCACCAGCAATTGCACCTAAGGCTCAAAAGGATGCTTACACGAAGCATATCAATGACTCTACGGATGTGTCATGCCTTATGTTAGGCGCTATGATCTCTGACCTTCAGAAGGATTTAGAGGAAATGGAAGCCTATGACATGCTTACTCAACTGAAAGCTATGTTTCAAGAGCAAGCACGTCAAGAGAGGTTTAGAACCACCAAGGCATTATATTCATGCAAGATGACTCCTGGCACACCCGTGAGTGTTCATGTTCTCAAGATGAAGAGTTACATTCATCATCTTGATAAATTAAGTGTACCTGTTAGTCAAGAATTGGCAACTGATCTTATTCTATCATCTTTAACTGATGAATATGATCAGTTCATTCTTAACTACAACATGCATAATATGGAGAAGTCCATTGATGAATTGCATGGGATTCTGAAAACTGCTGAAGAGAACTTAAAGGGAAAGGTTAAGACCACCAATGAAGTTCTTGTGGTTCAAGAGGGAAAAGGTTCCAAGAAGAAGGGCACAACAAAGGACAAAGTTAAAGTACCTAAGTCCAAGCCCAAGCTCAAAGCTAAGATTAAGGCACCCAAGGAGGGAGTTTGCTTTCATTGCAATGAACCTGGTCATTGGAAAAGGAACTGCAAACTCTATTTGGAAGAGCTGAAAGAGAGGTTATTTGTATTTCATTACTTTTTCAGATGACTTCAGTAGATATGGGTATGTCTATTTAATGAAGCACAATTCTGAATCTTTTGAAAAGTTCAAACAGTATAAGAATGAAGTACAAAATCAGCTTGGCAAGACAATTAAAATCCTTCGATTTGATCAAGGAGGTGAATACTTCAGCCAAGAGTTTGATGATTATCTTAAGGATTGTGGAATCGTTTCACAATTGAATCCTCCAGGAACTCCTCAATGGAATGGTGTTTCTGAAAGGAGAAATCGAACTCTATTAGATATGGTTCGATCAATGATGAGTCAAACTGATCTTCCAAAATTTTTCTGGGGCTATGCTTTAGAAACAGCAGCAGCATTCATATTGAACCGTATTCCTTCAAAGGCTGTAGAAAAGACACCTTATGATATATGGACTGGGAAGCGTCCCAATTTATCTTTTCTAAAGATTTAGGGTTGTGAGGCTTATGTGAAGTGTCCAATTGCCGATAAGTTGGCACCCAAATCTGAAAAATATTATTTTGTGGGATATCCTAAGGAAACTAAAGGATATTACTTTTACATCCCAGCAGAGAACAAAGTGTTTGTTGCTCGAAATGGTTTTTTCTTAGAGAAGGAATTTGTTTCCAAAGGAAACAGTGGGAGTAAAGTACAACTTGAAGAAATTCAAGTTTCACAAAATGACATTGAGCCTAAAAAGGAGATTGAAGTGAGCTCACAAGCTGTTGATGAGTAGCTTTCAACAACATAAGGCCTACGTAGATCTGATAGGATTCTTCATGAGCCTGAGAGATATGGATTTCTCGTTATTGATGATGATAATGTGATGCTCATCGATCATAATGAGCCCACAACCTATCAAGAAGCTATGGAAAGTCCAGAATCTGCTAAACGGTTGGAGGCCATGAAAGCAGAGATGCAATCCATGTATGACAATCAAGTTTGGACTCTGATTGATCAATCTGATGGCTGATTAAACCAAATTTATACTATAAATTGGCCCTGTTTTCTTAAGTAATTATGCACTTGTTGACTCCTAATTCATGATTTTTGTGCTTAAGTTGGGTTCTCGTATTGAGCTTTTATAATTTGCACATTGCCAGTATTTTGTTGTCAGTTGATACTAATTTCTGCATAACTTTTATCGGGACAATTGATACTGCAAATGTGTTACATTTCGTAGGAACATGGAGTCAACCAGAAAGTCAACACGTCGTGAGAAGCCATCCATTGGTCGAGACGAATCAACACTCCCATTCGTCGCGACAAATTAATTTGGTATAAATTAATTCGTCGCGATGAGTGACCATTTTTATGCATTGCGACGAACTTTATTCATTAGTCGAGACGAATGTCGGATACCCGGCCCTTAAATGGCAAATTTTTGCACTGTTCCGACCCGGCCCGCTTACAGCTCCTATAAAACCTTCCATTTTAGGTTAAAACAAGAGGCCGCATTCCAGAGGTAGCTCTCCATCTTTCTTCTTCTCTATTTTTCTGATAGGTTTTGTTTTCCTCTGTTTTGCAGATTCGGCGCCACCTCCAGATGACGTCCACCATCACCATCTTCATCTCTTCCATCGTTCGTCGCACTCACTCTCAACTGTTCGTCGTTGGAGTCATGGACCGAGGTGATATTCTAGCAGTGATGGACTCACCCGGCATCATGCGTGGCTAAGGCGTCGGATCTCCTAAAGATGTAGCAACGGTCTGAGTTCCATGAGCTTCAAGGGGTAATCGATCGCTGTTTTGAATTTTTGTCATGGTTTTGTAACAACTCCGAGTTGGAGATTGCATTGTATGACCGAATGAATCTTGCTATAGTTTAGTAGGATGTTAAACTTTGATCTATGTTAAGGATTGGTTTGTGTTGAATATTGTGCTGAATACATGAAGTCTCATGTATATCGGTCGATTTTGCATTAATTAACCTAATCGCCTAGTTGTGTTTGGTTAAGTTGGTTATGTTATTATCGATTGATTTATTGCATAAATCATTTCATACCATACACTAAGGGTTTTAACAAGTTTTAATTTATCGAGTTGATCAATTAAATCTTGGACTTAACGAGTTATTAAGGTTGTGTTTTGAAACTTAGTGGATTTCAAACCCGACATTTATTTTGAGCGATGATGACCCGAAATTTGTATTTTCAGGAGAACTTTAGTTAATTGTTTTCAATCTTAATTATTTCAAATTGTCTTGCCTTTCAAAATCCCAAAACATTTATTTCATACTTAGCTTTCTTTAATTTTAAAGACTAAATCAAAACCCGCTTTAATCGCTTTCTTGCATAATTCAAACATTAGGCTAGTCTTAGGATCAATTCTGCCTTTGGTTCCTTGAGAGTCGACCGAGGTTGCACCGTGTTGCAATTCTTGGTATAAATTGATTTTGACGGTTTCGAGGATCAATCTTAGGATTGAGCGATAAGCCGCGATCAAATTGGCGCCGTTGCCGGGGAACCAAAGTAATTGGTTTTTTAGGTTAGCCAAGTGTTTGTTTTACATTTTAGTTTAGTTGTTTGCATTCTGTTTTGCATTTCATAATTTTGTTTTATTCTGTTTGCTTCAATCTTTTTAGTGTTAATTCTATTTGGTGAGCTTAATTCTGCTTTGCTTTAAGTGTTTAGTTTGATTGTTCCTGTTTATTGTGCCTAATTTTGAGTAATTGTGCTTTGCTGTGATTCTTGGCTGCGACTAGTTCATCATTCGTCGCAACGATTTCATACATTCGTCGCGACGAATATTCGCAATTTTGTTCTGTTCGTCGCAACGAGTTCATACGAGTCATGACGAACGTAAATGAATTAAACCCTTTCTTTCTGCTTTGTCGTTTTGGTGAGCTATCTAGGGTGAACTTCTTTTGTGCATGCCCCGTAGACTTAGGGTAGTTCATTTTCAACCGAAATTGGCGGCACCTCAGAAAACTTAGGAAAGAAAGAAGAGAACAAGAAAATTTTAGCGCTTAGAGCAATTAGAAATTGATATGGCTGAACATCAAGAATTTCCCGGACACCAACCTAGGAATGGAGATCATGGATTAAATGGTGATCAGGAAAGAGTCGATGAGAACATAAGGAACAACAGGCGTAGAACGATCAGAGAAGCTACGACCTCGGACGTCAATTATGACCCTTCCTTCACATGACTGTCCGAACTTCGATGTGAATTTGAAGTTAAGGGCTATTGATCAATTCTCTCCCAAATTTCACGGTTTGGCGGAGAAGATCCCTACATGCATTTACAACCGACAATGATTTGTCAAAGCATGAAACCCGTAGGAGCTCCCCTAGATCATGTGCTGTGGAAGGTGTTTCACTTATCCCTAGAAGGAAAGGCCCGGGAGTGGTACATGAGCCTCCCAAGGCATGTCGCGAATGCCTACCATAGTTGGGCCAACTTGAGAAAAGCTTTCCTGGAAAAGTATTTTCCATCCTCGAGGACGTCATCAATGAGGAAAGAAATCTATTCTGCCAAGCAAGACTATGACGAGTCGTTGTATGACTTTGGAACAGATTTCAGGATCTGTTGTCTTGGTGCCCCCATCATCAAATTCCTGATGAACAGCTTGTTCAATATTTCTATGATGGGGTGAAGAATCAGGAAAAGGGAATGTTAGATGCTGCTTCGGGAGGATCGTTGATCGACCTCACTGCACCTGAAGCGTGGGCCTTGATGAAGAGGATGGCCCTCAACTATCAACAGTATAGTGTTCGTGATTCCAGGAATGTTCATGAAGTAGGAGCCATGTCACTCGGATAAAAGGATGGAAAGCCTGGAATCAAAGGTGGATTCCTAGAGCATAGGATAACTTCACGGTTGTCCTCGATTCGGTGAGTGAAGAATTTGAATGTGCATCGCCTTCATCTTCTCATGAATTGACCGCACCGATTCTGCCGAATCTTGTGGGTCGGTGATGCACATTTCTAGTGTACGCCGGAAGGTATGAAGAAGTTTCATTGTCACCCGGAAGACAAAATCCTAAGTGGGACCCTCGGCCAAAGACGCATAATGAGGGATGGAGATCCCATCCAATTTCAGTTGGAGGAATAATGAGGAAGAGCCCCAACCGCTTTCAACAAGGAGGTGGAGTGGACCATCCACAAACCAGTTCCAGATCGCAAGCATTGACGGTGCAACCACAACCACCGAAGGAGGACACCAACCAGGCCGCATGGTATGATGGCGTTGATGAAGGAAGAAAGAGCCTCTGACTAATCGGTTCAACGCCATCGCAAACTTAATCCAAAGAGGACTCCTCAAGAATGTTGCTGCGTTTATCGCTTTGGAAAAGCGAATGGATCAATGGGAAACCAAGGCAGAAAACCTGAACTCATACGTCACTCAGTTATCCAACAACTTGAGTGAAAATCAAGCGAGGAGTAGCGGATCAATTCCCTCCAACACGGTCATAAATCCGAAAAGCCTGAACGCAATTGAATTAAGGAGTGGAAAGAAAGTGCAATTTAGCATCCCTGAAGAAGAAGAATGCGCCGAAGAAATTGAGGTTGAAGAGACACCTCAAGTAAGAGAAAAGAAGGCTGTGCGATTAGAGAGTGATCGCGAAGAAGAATTGCTGAAGAGAAAGAATAAATCAACCATTGAGGAAACAGAGCAACCATCAAGCAGTCCAAGAGAAAGTCCGCAAAGGAAAAATCTAGTAAGTGAAGTAACCAGAGGGAAGTGAACTTAAAGGATCTCCCTTTTCCAAATTCTTACTTGATGAGTAAGAAGGTCAACGAGCTCAAACATGAAAAAGAAATTATTGACCTGTTTGGAAAGGTGGAAGTGAATGTGCCCTATTTGGACCGGTGAAGAGGATTCCGCCCACGCTAAATATTTGAAGGACTTGTGCACAAACAAGCGTAAGTTTAGGCCGAATGAGAGAGTCCAGGTGAGCTCAAACGTGTCAGCTTTGTTTAAGCCCCAAATTCCGGTAAAGTGTCAAGACCCAGGATCGTTCACTATACCATGTGTCATAGGAAAGGTGACAATTGGAAGAGCGTTGCTAGATTTGGGAGCGGCAATCAATGTGATGCCGAAATCTGTTTATGAAGCCCTGGGAGTTAAGAGCGTAAAACCTACTTCGGTAGTGTTACAGTTGGCTGACAGATCCTTCCGACATCCTATGGGCATCATCGAGGACATTCTGGTCCAAGTGAAAGGATTAGTTTTCCCTGCCGATTTTTACGTGCTGGATATGTCTACGGAAGTGGTGCAGGACACTTCTCTAATCCTTGGATGACCATTCCTTCGGACGGCAAGTACAATGATCAGTATGAAGGAAGGGAAGATCACCATGGAGGTTGGTGATCAACACGTTAGCTTCAACATGTATGAAGCTATGAAGCACCCTAACGAGGATTACTCCTTGCTTGGGGTGAATATGCTTGATGTTGTGATTGATGATGCTTGTTCTGAATTTGCAGAAACTCTAACCCCGACCACTAATGATCTCTTTGGAGGCGTTTTATTTTGATGATAGTGCAGTGCTTATTCGGATACGGGAATGGACATGGAGCTGCCCAGGACCCAAGCTGTTGACATGGAGCTTGGATATCAACCGCACGTCCATCCTGAGCTACAACATCCACCGTGAGCACCAGGTGTTTCTTTTCCTGCATTTTCAATATATTTGTGCACATTATTTGATTTGACTTGAAATGTTGTGTTGCATGAATGTGTTGATTAAGTGTGGGGGGAGCAACCCATCCAGTAGGAATAGCTGTAGTTAAGTAGGATTTTCATTTCTGTTTCAATAAATTGATTCCCTCTTGTTAGCTCCGCATGTTCCTTGTTCGATGAAGCATGAAATAGATAAATGAGATTGAGTGATATGTGGATTGATAAATTGAATGTTTGTGTAATTTGTGTAGGATCCTTAGAAATTTTGTTCTGTTTTGGGTGGTTCGCTGCAACGAACATCGCTGTTCGTCGCGACGTATCTAGGGTTTTTCTGTTTTGTTTGTTGCGGCTAACGATTGCCTCGTCATGACGAATAAGCCCGATTTGCCCTCTCGACCGTTGAACTTCTTTGTTGTGCGGAGCCCTTTTCGTCTTTTTCCCTTCGCGTCTTTTCGCTTCACCTCCGCCTTATTTCTTCTTCTCCTTCTCTTTCTCTCCTTCTTCCTCGCTTCTTCCTTCGCCGAGCCTTGACCTTCGCCGTCGCTCCCAATCGTGCCTCTTTGCGTTTGAAGCTCCCAACTTTCTCAAATCTTCTCCCATCTTCGTTTTCGACCTTAGGTAAGTGTTCTTATTCTTTCATTTTGTCCATTCTCGTTGTTATTTGTTAGATTTAGGACGAATAGCGGCTATTTGTTCGCGCGTCATTCGTTCAGAATCGCCGTTCGTCATGACGAGTTCATACCTCACCGCGCGAACGTGTGTGCTCATTCACGCAAATAACATCCCGTAGTCGCAAAGAATGGAAGAGGACTTCCTCGTCGCAGCGAACTCTCATGTTAAATCACGACGAATGGAAGGACCTCGACTCTTCGCGACGAATGAACATTAGCCATGACGAGGAGGCTGATTACGTAGATTTCTCAAGAACTTACTTATTTCTAATGTGTGTGTGCAGGATCATGCCTCGAATGAAGCAGCCTCTGACCCGAAAGCAATGACTTTCCTCTTCATCTTCCGATTCTACCGATTGCACCCTTCCCTTCTTTGCATCCTCCCCTTCTTCCTCTCATCCGGTGGATCCTGAGATGATCGGTGGCAACTCGAGTTGCCTACCAAGAAATACTCAAGGAGAAACCATTTCCTTATCCCAAAGAACCAACCCTTTTGTGGGTCACTCTTTCAACTCGAGTTGACCGCCTCGCCAACCAAAACCGTTGAAACCTCTCCTTCGTCTATCAATACTATTCCCATGCCCGCTACTCCCACACCTACAGAATTAATTTTCGGGGTGTCTCTATTCCCGATGCTTTCACTTCTACCATAATCTAGGAGCATTACCACCTTCCTGTTGTCCCCCACTGTACCTACTCTGATCTCATCCGTGACTACCCATGGGATGATGTCATTAGTACTCTCTTCCCCACAGGGACTCAGTGGTATCAACCCCGGGGTTCTCAACGGTATATCCATCGTACTACCCTCCTTCCTCAAGCTCGTACCTGGTTACATTTCATATGTCACAATATCCTGCCTACCCTCCACCTCACCAACATTCCCAAGGAGCAGGCCCTTTATATCTACCTGCTAATGACTGACCGCCCTGTTGATCTAGCCTCCGCCATATCCACCGCCCTCCGCCAGCGCATCATAGCCACCAACATTAAACACAAACTTCTTTTTCCCCACCTCATTTCTGACCTATTCCGGGCCTATCGAGTCCCGGAGCATCCTGCCGATCTCCCTTTTTCGCCTGCCCCTCCTTTTGTTTACGTCCGTCTCGATCGCCCTCGCGACCTTCCACCCCCTCCTACTGCCCAGCCTGCTCCCACAACTCCTTCTTCCACCCCCTCCTCCTAGCCCTCCAGTCCTTCCTCATGTTCCCTCTCCGCCTCATATCCCTACTCCAGTTACCCCTGCCCCCTCTGAGATTGCTCTGCTGCGCGAGGACGTCCACCGGCTTGAAGTGCAACTCACCGCTACTCAGGCTCAGGCCGCCGCCACTCATTCGCTGCTCACTTTGATTGCGGCCCACCTCGGCTTGTTTTTCCGCCACCAGCCATTTTGTGTGTCTCTGCTCCTAGCTTTTACGCTTGCCTCCGGATCCGATCAACGACCCTCCCGCTTAGTCGGTCGTCCTCGCTTTGCTTGTATTTTGTGTTTGCTGAATTTCTATTTTCTTTTCCTTGCTGTAATTTTTAGCTAGTTCTTCGGATCCTTCCTTTTGTCCACTTACATTTTGAGCTTAATGATATATCCCCATTTCTCTTTTGTCAATTCTTGTTTCATGCTTTTTTGTGTGCCTTGCTACTTTCGCCATCAGGACAATGCCATGTTTAAGTGTGGGGAGCTAGTTCCCTATTATATTTTGCATTGCATACCTATTAGAATTTGTGCATACTTTTGTGGGCCCACTGCTTTTACTGATAAATTTGAAACTCAATCAGACATTTTCTGCACCTGTTCTTTTGTGCCCTTGCATGCAAATCATTTATAAGTTTCAAAAACTGATACTTGAGTTTTTGAAAATACTCTCCATTCTTCAAACGATAATTAGATCTGGCAAAATTTTAACTTTTGAAGTTTTCAAAACAAAGTGAATGGGAGCATGCTAACAAGGTAGCATTTTTAGTTTTTAAGACTTGAGATTGATCATTGGGACAAAGCCCTTGTTGGAAGGATATTCGAGCCAAAAATTTTCTTTTATATCTTTGTGTGTGCATCTGCTTAGTTCATACTTCCCTAGAACTTGTGTCAATTTTTACTCAAAGCTTGATGGACAAGAATTTTGTTGATATGATAGAGGCGTTCCTTCTTTCAAATTTCTTTCCCCAAACACCAACCCTTAAACACTTTTCCCTTTGCTAGCCCCTTGAGCCTTTATTCTATGAGCATTTGCATACATATTAAGATGATGTCGGTAGTCTGTGTTTTGTTATTAGATAAAAAAAAAGTTAGAAAATAGAAAAGTGTTAGTCTTGTGTATCCCAAAAAGGGATAATAATGTGTTGTATCCCAAAAAGGGATTAGCATCTCAAAATGAGATAGCCAAAATGATTGAAAAAAAAATGTGTGTATTCAATTTATTTCAGTGTTTAGTTTTAGTTGGGCTGTTGACATCAATTCCTCATTTAGTGCGCGTGCTCATATTTTTCTTTCTTTCACTTCATCCATTCATCTAGCCCTCCGCTCATTACAACCCTGAAAGACCTCTTGATCTTCAAAATGATAGTCCTTGTAGTGGAGAAATAGAATTGATACAAGCCTATGGTAGGAGATGCATTAAGCAGATTGAGAGAAAATATCCTTAAACACAAGTGAGTTGAGCGTAAACACCATATCCCGAGTGATTCTCTGTTGTTCAATCTCATGTGCTTAAATTCTTTCAGTGTTTATTTTATTAGCACTCTTTCAATTTGTTGCGTTTAAATTCTGATGAAGTAGATTGCGTCATTTCTGTTATTATTTGAGCATGGGCGGAATTTTTTTTTACTCTTGTAAGCTTTTTCCAGGAGTACAAAGGTCTAAGTGTGGGGGAATTTGATTAAGCCAAATTTATACTATAAATTGGCTCTGTTTTCTTAAGTAATTATGCACTTGTTGACTCCTAATTCATGATTTTTGTGCTTAAGTTGGGTTCTCGTATTGAGCTTTTATAATTTGCACATTGCCAGTATTTTGTTTTCAATTGATACTAATTTCTGCATAACTTTTATCGGGACAATTGATACTGCAAATGTGTTACATTTTGTAGGAACATGGAGTCAACCAGAAAGTCAACACGTCGTGAGAAGCCATCCATTCATCGGGACGAACCAACACTCCCATTCGTCGCGACAAATTAATTTGGTATAAATTAATTCGCGACGAGTGACCATTTTTATGCGTCGCGACGAACTTTATTCATTAGTCGCGACGAATGTCGGATACTCGGCCCTTAAATGGAAAATTTTTGCACTGTTCCGACCCGGCCCGCTTACAGCTCCTATAAAACCTTCCATTTTAGGTTAAAACAGGAGGCTATATTCCCGAGGTAGCTCTCCATCTTTCGTCTTCTCTATTTTTCTGATAGGTTTTGTTTTCCTCTGTTTTGCAGATTCGGCGCCACCTCCAGACGACGTCCACCATCACCATCTTCATCTCTTCCATCGTTCGTCGCACTCACTCTCAACTGTTCGTCGTTGGAGTCATAGACCGAGGTGATATTCCAGCAGTGATGGACTCACCCGGCATCATGCGTGGCTAAGGCGTCGGATCTCCTGAAGATGTAGCAACGGTCTGAGTTCCATGAGCTTCAAGGGGTAATCGATCACTGTTTTGAATTTCTGTCATGGTTTTGTAACAACTCCGAGTTGGAGATTGCATTGTATGACCGAATGAATCTTGCTATAGTTTAGTAGGATTTTAAACTTTGATCTATGTTAAGGATTGGTTTGTGTTGAATATTGTGCTGAATACATGAAGTCTCATGTATATCATCGATTTTGCATTAATTAACCTAATCGCCTAGTTATGTTTGGTTGTTGGTTATGTTATTATCGATTGATTTATTGCATAAATCATTTCATACCATACACTAAGGGTTTTAACAAGTTTTAATTTATCGAGTTGATCAATTAAATCTTGGACTTAACGAGTTGTTAAGGTTGTGTTTTCGAAACTTAGTGGATTTCAAACCCCGACATTTATTTTGAACGATGACGACCCGAGCTGTATTTTCAGGAGAACTTTAGTTAATTGTTTTCAATCTTAATTATTTCAAATTGTCTTGCCTTTCAAAAATCCCAAAAACATTTATTTCATACTTAGCTTTCTTTAATTTTAAAGATTAAATCAAAACCCCCGTTTTAACTGCTTTCTTGCATAATTCAAACATTAGGCTAGTCTTAGGATCAATTCGCCTTTGGTTCCTCGAGAGTCGATTCGAGGTTGCACCCTGTGTTGCAATTCTTGGTATAAATTGATTTTGACCGGTTTCCAAGGATCAATCTTAGGATTGAACGATAAGCCGCGATCAATGGCTTAAAGACTATTGGATGCAAATGGGTTTTCAAAAAGAAACTCGACATGGATGGAATTGTGTACACTTATAAAGCAAGACTTGTTGCTAAAGGTTATCGAAAAGTTCATGGAATTGATTATGATGAGACATTTTCTCCAGTGGTCATGATCAAATCCATTAGAATTTTTATTGCCATAGCTGCATACTACGATTATGAGATATGACAAATGGATGTCAAAACGACTTTCCTTAATGGAAACTTACTTGAGGATGTATATATGATACAACCTGAGGGTTTTGTCCATCCTAAGAATTCCAGAAAGGTGTGCAAGCTTCAAAGATCCATTTACGGATTGAAGAAAACATCAAGAAGCTGGAATCTTCGTTTTGATGAAGTTGTCAAAGAGTTTGGATTCATCAAGAATGAAGATGAACCTTGTGTTTACAAAAAGGTTAGTGGGAGTGCTGTTGTCCTTTTAGCTTTATATGTTGATGACATATTGCTCATTGGAAACGATATTCCAACCTTACAGAGTGTCAAGATTTGGTTAAGGAAACGTTTCTCAATGAAAGACTTAGGTGAGGCTGCCTATGTTTTATGCATTAAGATCTATAGAGATAGATCAAGAAAGCTTATAGGCCTAAGTCAAAGTACATACATAGATAAGATACTGAAAAGGTTCAGTATGCTAGATTCAAAGAGAGGATTGTTGCCTATGTCATATGGAATCAAGCTTTCTAAGAAGGATTGTCCTACTTCAGGTAAAGAGCTTGAGCGCATAAGTTGTTAGAGTAGTGCCCTAAAGGCAATCCCCTTTAGCGCATTTTGTTCATAGTCATGTACAGACTTTATGAATAAATAAAGCAAGGCATATTTCATTTATTTGATATTCATTTTATTATGAATTGATAATGATCTTTAATCAAATTAATGAAGTCCCTGATACATGACATAGCATGAAGGAAATTATGATGTGATCATACTATTGAGATTCCTATCATGTGCAATTATGTCAAGATTCAAATTATCCCTAGTCATAGGATTAATGAGACCGACATCGTTAATCCGGATAGACTAGCACATGTCAAAGTCCTTGATTGGATCAAACAAAGGATCTCGTAAACCGTAAATATTGAGATATTTAGATTTGACATGTGGATGCTTACTAGTGGTAGTAAGTACATTGATGACTGCTATGAGATCATCACATGGATGTCCTATACAAATGTCGGTGATAATCTCATCATAGAATGGTGCAAGTATCCTTAGACTTGAGGTACTCAAGGATATCTTGGTACCGATTCGCACTTTGACTCCATTCCTTGTTGCCTTTCGAGGTCGCTCATAGGGTGGTGATTGGGTGCGACTTGAGGTATTCAAGGTAATTGAGTAGCCAATAGAGGATTCACCACTTCATTATAGCGAGAAGAGATATCCATGGCCTCTTATCGGGATCATTACTTTGAAGTCTCTCGCGCCGAGCATACATATGTCATGAAGATGGTCTTCATGGACATATAAAGTAATGAGTCCTAGGACGAGAACCGATTACACTTGGACTAGATTTGATCGATCGGTCTAGTAAGAGTTGACACATTGCCCATACTCAAACCAAGTGGGGTATAGCATGGTGAAAGGACTAATTGCACAAGAATTGTCTATGGAAGGGTTCGTGATATGGTTTCATTAGTCAAACCAATTACTTTCCGTCAATTGGGGGTCATGATGTGTTGCTAGATACCGCCATGACTTGCTCAGATTAAGTGTTAATCTAAGTGGCCAACATAACCGGAACCTAATGGGTCACACGATAAGAGTGACTTGAGAATCTGTAAAATAGTTTCGGACAGAGATCCGATATCTGGAGAGCAATAGGATTAAATGGATCCCGATGAGATTGGGATATGTCCCGATGAGATCGCGACATCGACATTGCTGAAAACCGTTTCCGGTGATTTTTCGCCGGCGGAGTCTTAGAGGCCGGTAGACCAACCCAGCTTGATCGACCACTTCAGCAATTATATATATTAATTAATTAAGTAAATAATTAATTAATTATATATATATGTGTGTTGATTTTCGGTGGAGACTAAAGTGATGAGAAGAATGAAGTTTGACTTAGTCAAATGTCATCATTATTTAGCAAATTAAGGCATTTCTTATGCCATATACGTGGACTCCTCCAAACCTAGCTTTTCATGTGTGTTTTAAGAGTTAAAACATATATAAGAAGCAATTGGAAAGAGGCTTGCACGGTTTTGAGAAGAGAAGAATCGAAAATGCTTAAAAGCGTTAAGCTTTGAAATTGTTTCATCTTCTTCATCTCCTCCATTCAACTTGCTTCTACTTCTCCAAGGCTCCACCAAGATCATTTCACTTGCTCTCCAAGGCTAAGGTAAGAGCTAGCACTCTTTTCTTTAGTCTAGCTATTCCTGGGTCAAAAGAGTTTGTCCCGGTTAGGTTTTCCGACCTCTGCGTGGATACCGTTAGAGACGATCTCCTTTGGTCGTTATGGTTTGATTGTTTATACATACACATGGATCCGGCGGCCGGAATGTCCCGGGACTCAAAATTTTAAATTCCGCACTGTGGGCATGTGATGCCTACCCCGAGATTTTCCTACATAAGTAAGATTCCATATGTATCTGCAATTGGATCTATCATGTATGCCATGTTATGTACTCGACCAGATGTCTCATATTTTTTGAGCATAAAAAGTAGATACCAATCTAATTATGGTGAGAGTCACTGGATAGCAGTTAAGAATATCCTTAAGTACTTGAGAAGAACTAAGGATATGTTCCTAGTCTATGGAGGACTTGAAAGAGAGCTCGTTGTAAATGGTTACACTGATGCTGGTTTTCAGTTTGACATAGATGACTTTAGATCGCAATCAGGTTTTGTGTTCTGTTTGAATGGAGGTACAGTGAGCTTGAAAAGTTCAAAGCAAGACACTGTTGCTGCTTCTACAAAAAAAGTTGAGTACATTGCTACCTCGGATGCAGCTAAGGAAGCTGTATGGATCAGGAAGTTCATTACTGAGCTTGGAGTTGTTCCTAGCATTGCAATTCCTATAGACCTTTGTTGTCATAATAATGGGGCTATAGCACAGATTAAGGAACCAAACTCACATCATAGATCCAAACACATACTCAGACGTTTCCATCTGATTAGAGAGATCATTGGGAGAGGAGACGTGAAGATATGCAAAGTGGGCACAGATGACAACATTGCCGATCCACTTACTAAGCCTCTTCCACAACCTAAATATGAGAGTCATACGAGGTCTATGGGTATTAGATATCTGACCGATTAGGCCTAGTGCAAGTGGGAGATTGTTAGTAGTGTGCCCTAGGCCAATGGATATTTGTGATTCATGTATTAACATTATGACTTGTTAATAATATATTATGAGGTATTCCTTTATATATGCATGTATTTCGTTTATGTAATGTGATTTACATTCCATGAATAGTATTAGACTTATGTCATCAAGTATGTGACTTGATAGTAAAACCATAAGCGTTATAACACTATTCTAGACTGTCCCTGGTCGATCATTATTGGTGGAACAATAATGAATTAAGACTAGTATGTGTTCTGATTGATGATCACGTTTTATTGATCATGGATATGAGATATCAAATTAGAAACATAGATATATATTAGAGAACATATATTGGACCGACCCACATAAAGAATACTACATGGTTTCATGTCATTAGTGATTCTTTATATGGTTTGACTTTAGTCCTTTGACCTGAAGTCATCATGGTTCCCTACATGAGGAATTCGGTGTTTTGATATTAGACTAAGTTATTTTTAACCGAATAACAAATAGTCTTATGTTGGACATCAAATGAATCATGCAGAGGGATGTGAATGACATAGATGGGATTTGTACCTCTCTTAAATGACAGAGATATCATCTGGGCCTCTTGACAAGTGTGACTGAAGAAATGCATTGCCGTGCTCAAATGAATTGATGAAGAGTCATCAATGTCTTTTGTTATAATCAGTCAACTTAGGGATCAAGAAACTATGATTAATCAAAGGTTGACATGTACCATGCCTTGTGATTAATCTTGATATCGTGTTACAAAAGGAATGAACTTATAACCATAGTTACAGGTTAAATCGGATTATCGATCCTCATTTGATTTGGGTAGTCATAATGTCTTGCTAGAGGCCGCTTATGACTTATGGGCCTTGAAGTGTGATCAAGCCCATTGCCAACATCAAATGAGCCTACAGGGTCGCACACAAAGAGTGATGTGATTTGGGCTTATTCTCTTAGGCCTAATTTATTAGGTATTGAATAAATATATGTAGATATATTTATTGGGCTAGATTGGATTAAGTTATCGGGCTTTTATTATATATGATATAATGGGCCGAAACTTATTGGGGCCTCAATGGGATTAGGGTTTCTCTATAAATAGAGAAGCTTAGGTCTCATTAGGTAAGGAGAAGACACCATTGTCTAAAAACCTAGCCGTCATCCGAGATAAAAATCGAGCGGCGTTCGAAAGAGTTTCAGGACGTGCTAGCACACCACAGCCGCAGCCCGGATCGTGCATACTCGTGTGGATACCGGTAGAGGGCATTCGCGTTTTGCAATGTCTTAAAATCTGAAAAGAAGCAACCTATTCACGAAAATAAGGTATTTTCGTACATCTTTGGTATTTTTGATTATACTTTATGTTGTTGAATGGTCTTTTTTTGCAGTGTATTATGAATACTGGGACCGTACGCGATCCAACAGTGCTAATGCCCATTTGAAATCTTTTGACCTAATTGAGTATGTGATGCGCCCACATATATCCTGGAAGTATTACAGCATGTCTAGGGTGTATTAAGAAGTGACCATAACGAATTAAGTACATCTAAGTATAGTAAGAGATATAATGGTACTTAATCTGAAAGACATGGGTGAATGGATAATTTGTTTGCTTTGGTATGGACATACATACTTAGACGTGAAATATGTATGGAAATTTTTGATATGTTTGCTTGGATTTATGAATGTGATGTGAGGGAATTGATAAAAGAAGTATTCCATAAGCAAATGGGATGCTTTTGGTTAAATTGGATGTATTTTTGTGTTGCTCTTACATGATAAGGTTGAACTTAGTTGATTTGGGATGTGTACATCGCTGAATGGATAGGTTCTACTGAATAGGCTTCTATAATTTGGCCATATCTTTGTCTACAGACCTTAAAATTGGATATTCCAATCAGAGATTAAACTAAAGGCATAGGTCTAAAATTTTCATAAAGGAACTAAAATTTGATTATGACTTTAAGAATTTTGAATTATGGCTACTGTTTTTGTTTTCAAATAGCCTATAATTTTTGTGGTATAACTCCCTATATAATTAACCAAATTGCATGAAATTAATGCCATTAGAAAATTAAGACATAAGGAAATAAAATTAATTGATAAGATCATAGGCCAATATGGTAATTAAAGGAAGAAGAAGGATCAATGAGCAATTTTCCTAAAGTCAACTCGTAGATCAATTGGATTAAAGCATGTGTGACCAATAATAACAAAACATGTGTGTCTATTAGGGATTAAGCACGTGTGTGATTCTTGAAAGTTTTTTAATGGGCATATAGAGAGGGGAGATGGACAACACTTTGGGGGTTATAAGTTCAGATTTTTCTCCTCTCCATTTCACCTTCTTTATCCTGTCATTTTTCATTCAAGAAATTTGGCCAATCTTAGGTGGAAATCAAGGTAAAAGTTAGGGATTTTCTCTTCACCTTTACCCTTTCTTGCTTTACTTATAAAGAGCTAAAATTGTAAGGTTAAAGTGGGATTGAGATGTATATTTGTGGTGTTTCTAGTCGGTGATCAAGCAAAGCCAAAGAGGAAGGGAAAGAAAGGCAATAGAAGACCTACTTTGCTAATTTTGAGGTTTGGGATTTCACTTAGTTGATTTCTATATTTATGTATGATTTAATGGATATAAAGATTCAGTTGGATGTGGAATGGATGATGGGATGTTGCTTTGGAGTTATTTTACATGAACTTGATTGTATATGAAAAGATAGTATTATGTAGTGAAATTTTGTCTAGGGTTTGTTTGAGTCAGTCACAATGTTTAAGTCATAACTCAGCCTACAAACCTCCACATTGTGTGATTTTAGTTGCATATTAAACCTAAGACATGGAGCCAAACATCTCTAGACTAGATTCTAACTTAATTTTTTGGTCCCAATTTTTTTTTTTAGGAGTTAGTTTGTCTTTAGGTCTATATTAGTAGATTTATTGCATGGGTTAGTTAAATTAAAAGTAGTAAGAATGCATAAAAGGGTATTTTGGGTAGCTTACTTAAGTTTAAAAACCATAAGGCATTAAAGGAAGGGCAAGGTGGGCTTTTCTTAATCATTAAGGGTAAAATGAGAAGAAAGAAGTGTTGTCTTCTTTCTAAAGAGGGGAAAAAACGAAAATGGGGGAGAAGGAAGGGGAATGTCAAATCAAAGAGAGAAAGAAGAGAGATTTCGATGGTTGAGAGGAAAGAAGAGAGTTGAGCTAGGGTTTCTTCATTTCTAAACCTTCTAGAGAGATTTTGAGGTTGTGTAAGAAGGGAAAAAGGTAGAGGAAGACAAGAGCTTTTTTTTGAACCAAACATCTCTTCTTTTGGTGAAGATTTAAGGTAAGAGAATTTTAATGCTTCGAATTTTTGAAAGGGTTTTGGTTTATAAAGCTTAAGAAATGCATGGGTTTAGGTGTCGAGGATCAATTTTAGTAGATGTACTATGTGGATCTCCAATTTTGCAACCCCTTTCGAACTTAGGATTTTTGCCTATGAAAAGGGAATCAAGAAAGACAAGAAGAGCGAGAGTGGAAGTGTTGGACCCTGATCTTTTAGTGGAATTTAAAAATATCAAATGTATGAGATGAGTTTTTTTGCATATATATTGTGTTATAGATTTGCATACTATATTGTGTTCATGAGGGTAAATTGTGTGTTTTGAGTTCAGAATAAATTATGTAATAATCTATGATGATTTTGACCAAGATGTCTGATAAAAGTTATAGATGATCCTCTTAGCTTTCTGACGACATATAGTATGCAAATTTAGGACATCGGAATGAAAAGATATGATTGTTACAAGTTAGGATGTTGTTTATGATTTATGGTTGTGACAGCTATGGGAATTGATAGGAAATTGGGGTTTTGATGAACCAAATGAGTTGAGATTTGAGAAGATTGTGAAGTGAAATTGTTGTTTGGATTGTTATGAAGTGTTTAGGGATTTGAATAAGTGAATTTTTGACGATTATAAGTGTATATGATGTTAGATTGACGGTAGAAAGCATTGGAGAGGGTTTGGAGGGGTCTTCGGAACCCCTATGTCCGTTCAACAGACTTTAGGTCCATTTAACGGACATATACGGGTCAAAAAGAATCCAAAGCAGCGCCCATGTCCGTTTAACGGACTTTCTCGGGTGAGAAAATGCATTTTGGCCCGACGGTGTCCGTTAAACAGACATGCATGTCCTTTAAATGAACACTCACAGGTTAGTTTGCGGAAACCGTGACTTTTGACCATTTTAGAAGTCTTCATGAAAGTTTTAGATCTCGAAGTCTTCTTTCCTATGGTCTAAGAAAGAAACTAATCCGACATTTTTGGTGAAAGTTATGACAATCACGCCAAGACATGTTACTGCATGATTGAGGTTATGAGCAAGTTAGATTCTTTTAGTCATAACTCCCTCATCCGACCTCCAAATGAAGTGATTCTTGAGGCGATAGATTTCTAAGACATGACTTTAGCTCACCATGAAATTTGGTACCTTTTGTTTTTAAGATGAAATTTTTTTTTTGTAAGAAAGTGAGAGGTCAGTTTAAAGAGTATGATTTAGGTATAAACACATTTTAAGATTTTAAGCATATCTTGAGCTATAGAGCTCCGATTGAGGTGATTCTTTCTTCAAAACAAATTAGAGGCTTAGAGCTATGATTTCTATGAAAAAGTCAGGATGTGATTTTGATGTTTGAATAGTGTGCGCTCGGCCAACGCGCGATCTGATGCTGCCGTTTTGCTTCGTTTCTGTTTTCTCTCACGCGCAAAACGCTGTCGTCTTGAATTTTCTTCTGATTTTGCTATTTTCTCCCCAATACAAACTTTGTCCAATCTTTTGCTCATATCTTTTCCGTCCGACATTCGATTGACTTGGTTTTTTATGCGTTGGATATCTACATCAGCATAGGAAATTTGTGAATTTTTTAGATTAAATTGAGGGTGATTGATTTAATTGAAGTGAGTTAGATAATTTTCTGAACATGGTTCATTCTTTTGGTAAATTCTTGATGTTTAGAGGTCCAATTGAATTGATTCAAGTTGGAAAATAAAGTAGAGACATGGGACTACAAGTCATATGAAGGAATTGAATTTCAATTTAGCCCCTAAGATTTTTAATTTCTGAATGGAATTTGAGTTTAGTGTTCAGTCTTGGATTAATAAGTTCTGAAATTATTTTGGCCATAACTTTTTTTCTAGTCATCCAAATGAGGTGATTTTTAATTTGGATTAAACTAGAGAAACAGGGCTACAAATTTTATGAAGGACTCGAATTTCAATTTAGTCTTTAAGAATTTCAATTTTTGGATGGAAATAAATCATAGGAAAATGTGTTAGCATAATGCTAGTCCAAAATGTTTGGAGTATAACTTTTAACGTAGTGCACTAAATTAAATGATTTTGGTAGCGTTATGAAATTAAGACAATGAGGAACATTTCTATAGAAGGAAGTTTTAGCAAATTCTTCAATTTGATGGTGAGAAAAATGTCCTAAAGTAAACATGAATTGAAATAAAGTTCTGAGGCAATTTTTGAAGATCATTTAAAGAGTTAAAGTTTTAGGCTTATAAGGAGGGGCTTAAGAGTCATTTTACCTTCATTAAATGACATGTCAAGGGTGGCTGTCGTTTTTAAGTGGAGAAGCCCGAAACTTTGGAAAGAAAAGAAGAAAAGAAGGAGAGAAATAAGAAGAAAGGAGAAGAGAGATGGTTTCGGTGGAGATGAAGGAAGAAGAAAGGGGAAAATAGCTAGGGTTTCGGATTTTGTGGGTTTCAAACAAGGTTTTTCGTTGATTCATGAAGGAAAAGATGGAAGAAGACAAGAGCTTCCTTCCAAGCTAAGAAAAATTCGAAAATGAAGAAGATAAAGGTAAGAGATGGTTCTTGATCTTTAAGTTTTTAATGAGTTTTTGGTTTATTTGGCTTAAGATTGTTGTGGGTTTATGATTTCTGAACTAAATTTTTGAGATAACATGGTTTAATTTGTTCAATTTTGGATGATTAATTAATTAGGGTTCATGTTATTTAGTTAGGAAAAATTAAGGAAAGGCTTTAGAGAATTGAAGTTTGGGACAAAGTTCTAGCATGGAAATGAGGTGGGTAATATGTTTATATCTTGAATTATAAGTTACCATTGTGATTTTGAAAAATCAAGAAGCAAAATGTTATAAATTATTGTTTAAGTTAATGTTTGAAAATTATGATTTTCGAATGATCAAATTCGTTGATTTTGGAATGATTGAAAATTTTCTAAATTTTTTTTGGACTTTTTAATAAAATGATGCAATTGTTACTTTCAAGGGATTTTAAATGATTTGATAAAATGAGAATAATTGTTTGAATTCATTATGTTTACTTGATTAAGAATTCAATATGTGAACTTGTGAGACATTGTGTTTGAATGATTTGAAAATCTACTAAAGTGTTGCATTCTTTGAATTTAATGTTATGCGAATTTTAGTTAAAATTGTGAATATCATTATGTTTTGCATATGACAAGATATGAAAAGTTCAGTTTCGAAATATGCCTTCGGGCATTTTGTTTTTCAAGTATGATTTATGTGTTTTGTGGATTTGGTTAGGTCCCATAAGTCGAGTCAGTGCACTGTCTTTTTTTAAAGGCTTCGCCCGCCTGGCCGCTAGTGGCACTGGAGCTTCGATTTCAGACTCCCATAAGTTCACGACTACACTGGACCGCTATGCGGGAAAGTGTAGGATGTTCCATTCACGACTGCACAGGATCGCTATACGGGAATGTGCAGTACGTTCTGTTTTAGACCGAACCAAACCATTAAGAAGTGTTATGTGATTTTTGATTTGTTTATAATGTGATGCATTCATGTTTTCGATTTTATTTATGAATTGTGAAAAGTCTTGCAATTTTGAGGAATGAGAAATAGAGGTTTTCAACAGTGAAAGTTTCGAAAACTGTTTATAAATGATTTTGAATGATCTGAAAAAGTTTGAAAAATAAACTTTTGAAGTTGAGAAGTGATTATTAATGGAAAATGAGTTTTGCAAAGGTTTTTGCTTATTGTTCATTTTATAAACATGTTATTCATGATCTATCAAGCTCACCCCCTTTCATCCCCATCTCCAAGTTTCGAGCAGGAGATTGGATGAAAGGAAGTCAAGGCATCTGTTAGATCGTACTTGTCTTGTGTTTTATTCATTTGGGATTTTAGTTTTGTATATGGCTTGAAATTGCCATTAAGGTTTGAAATGTATTTATTTTTGGAATGTGAATGATGTATTTTGGTATTGGTTTTTGTATATGGCGTGGAATGCCATTAAAGTTTGTAGTGTATTTATTTCAGAATGAAAATGAATTCCGAACTTGAGTATGAAGTTGTACATGGATATGGTATATGAAATTGGTATATTGGGTTGAGTTATGGAATTGTATATGAATTTGATTGAGATGTGTTTGAATCGAATTATGAATTTTTATTAGGACTTGAATTATGAAATTGTGTATGATGATTTAGAATTTGTATATTGAATTGAAAAATGAATGTGAATTGGATATGGATAATGTGATTTGGATTGAGTTTGGATTCCAGATAGGAGGTCCGAAGAATTGTGTGGTTTGATTGAGCTAGTTTATAGAAGTGAGTTTTGAACTATTTCCAGGCTTTTGGGTTTTGTAAATACAGTCATTATGCTGCCCGATTTTTGTATGGTAGTATATGGATAAGTGTTTTTGGCAAAAGAAAAAGAAAAATAAGAATAAGATAGATGTTTTGTTTAAAGATGAGATTGAGATATTTTATGAATAAGAAGAATCTAATACATTGAGTTTTTTTGTTTAAGGATGAGTTTCCAAAAAGGGGAAAATTATATTGTTCGATTTGTTTAAGATTGATTAAAGATGGATAAGATGAAAAAGAAAAAAAATATACCGATTTGGATTAGATAAAGATCGTTTTAGTCTAAGGTTTCCAACGCGACCCCTTTTGTTTGTTTAAGAAAGTTTGTGTTCATGGATGTCAAAAATTTGTTCTCCGATTTTGATTTGCTTCCGCTATGTTTCTTCTTTTGATTCTGATTTATTTTTTCTTCGCTTTGATTTTCGATCAGTTATTTTATTTCGCATTTGTATTTGTCTGTTCTTTCGCATTAAGAATTCGCTTCTCTTCGTTTTCGTTTCGCTTCCTGGTCGGATGTCGAATTCAGTTTTTGTTTCCGCCTTTGTTTGTTCCGATTTGGAATTAGCTTTTCCATCTCGATTTGTTTCTGATATGTTTTCACTTTGCTTTTGATTCCACGAATTTTTTTTCACTTATGCTTTCGATTTGATTCCGTTAAGAATCCGATTTCGTGTGCATTTGGCCCACTTTTAGGTTTCAGATTTGATTCGTTTTGTTTCCGTTTTCCATTTTTCGGTTGGGGTCCGATCCTGAGATCGAGTCCCAACATTTATGATATCAGAGCACAGTAATAGGATCTTACATGGGCGTATATGTTTGTTATGAGTTTAAGTGGATAGGATTGAATTAGTGAGAATGTGAAAATGAAGTGAATGTATGTCATGAATCATTTGAAGAACCTATGCGGTTTTTAATTAAGGTGTAGAATTATGATTGATTATAAGAATGTGTGTATGGAAATTAAGATTAGAAATTCACGATGAATTTGAATGATTTCACTCCAAATATGTGTGAGATGCAATAACGGATATTTGAAAGATGAGTTAAATAATAGAGATATAGATATGCATAGAAGTTTAAAAGGTTGTTTTTGAATGATGTTTGGTCCATATTTAGGTTCCTCAAGAATTGGACCTTTGACGGATGTAAATAGATTGAGAAACATTGATTTGTGACTATAGTGATTTGATATAATTTTAATGGTTCTTTGATTTATTACTGTAGTGATTTGATATAATTCATGTGACTATGATGAAGAAGTTAAGAATATGTGTGATAAGGAATTTGATACGAAAGTGAGTGATTATGGTCATTTAGAAGCAAGTATTTGGTGATTTCTTAAGTTAGAATTTTGAGGACGAAATTCTTTTAAGACGGGAGAAATGTTTGACCCCGATCTTTTAGTGGAATTTAGAAATATCAAATGTATGAAATGAGTGTTTTTGCATATGTATTGTGCTATAGATTTGCATACTATATTGTGTTTATGAGGGTAAATTGTGTGTTTTGACTTCAGAAGAAATTTTGTACTATTCTATGATGATTTTGACCAAGATGTCTTATAAAAGTTATAGATGATCCTCTTAGCTTTCTGACTCCATATAGTATGCAAATTTAGGATATCATAATGAAAATATACGATTGTTACAAGTTAGGATGTCGTTTATGATTTATGGTTGTGACAGCTATGGGGATTGATAGGAAATTGGGGTTTTGATGAACCAAATGAGTTGAGATTTGAGAATATTGTGAAATTAAATTGTTTTTTGGATTGTTATGAAGTGTTTAGGCATTTGAATAAGTGAATTTGTGACGATTATAAGTGTATATGATGTTAGATTGAAGGTAGAAAGCATTGGAGAGGGTTTGGAGGGGTCTTTGGAACCCCCATGTTTGTTCAACAGACTTTAGGTCCATGTAATGGACATATACGGGTCAAAAAGGACCTAAAGCAGCGTCCATGTCCGTTTAATTGACTTGATGTTGTTTAACGGACTTTCTAGGGTAAGAAAGTGCATTTTGGCCTGACGGTGTTCGTTAAACGGACATGCATACATTAAGCAGACATTCATGAGTCACTATGGAAATCGAGATTTTTTACCATTTTAGATGCAGAATACGACTTTGTAGTCTTCATGAAAGTTTTATATCTTGAAGTCTTCTTTAAGATGGTTTAAGAACAAAACTAATCCGACATTTTTGGTGAAAGTTATGACAATCGCGCCAAGACATGTTACTGCATGATTGAGGATATGAGCAAGTTAGATTCTTTCGGTCATAACTCCCTCATCTGACCTCCAAATGAAGTGATTCTTAAGGCATTAGATTTCCAAGACATGAATTTAGCTCTCCATGAAATTTGGTAGCTTTTGGTTTTGATATGAAAAAGTTTGATTGTAAGAAAGTGAGAGGTCAGTTTAAAGAGCATGATTTAGGTGTAAACACACTTTGAAATTTTAAGCATATCTTGAGCTATAGAGCTCCGATTGAGGTGATTCTTGCTTCAAAACAAAGTACAGGCTTAGAGCTATGATTCTATGAAAAATTCAGGATGTGATTTTGATGTTTGAATAGTGTGCGCTCGCCCAACGCACGATCTGACACTTCCGTTTTGCTCCGTTTCTGTTTTCTCTCACGTGCAAAACGCCGTCGTCTTGAATTTTCTTCTAATTTTGCTATTTTCTCCCTAATCCGAACTTTGTCCAATTTTTTTCTCATATCTTTTCGTCCAATATCCGATTGACTTGTTTTTTGATGCGTTGGATTCCTAAGACAATTATCTACATCAGCATAGGAAATTTGTGAATTTTTTAGATTAAATTGAGGGTGCTTGATTTAATCAAAATGAGTTGGATAATTTTCTGAACATGGTTCAGTCTTTTGGTAAATTCTTGGTGTGCAGAGATCCAATTGAACTGATTCAATTTGCAAAATAAAGTAGAGACATGGGAATACAAGTCATATAAAGGAATTGAATTTCAATTTAGCCCCTAAGAGTTTCAATTTCTGAATGGAAGTCGGGTTTAGTGTTCAGTCTTGGATTAATAAGATCTAAAAGTATTTTGGCCATAACGTTTGCTGTAGTCATCGAAATGAGGTAGTTTTTGATTTGGATTAAACTAGAGAAATAGGGCTACAAATGTTATGAAGGATTCAAATTTCAATTTAGTCTTTAAAAATGTTAACTTTCAGATGGAAGTAAATCACAGGAAAATGTGTTAGCATAATGATAGTCCGAAATGTTTGGAGTATAACTTTTGACGTAGTTCACCAAATTAAATGATTTGGGTGGTGTTATGAAATTAAGACAATGAGGAACATTTCTTTGGAAGGAAGTTTTGGCAAATTTCTTTAATTTGATGGTGAGAAAAATGTCCTAAAGTAAGCATGAATTGAAATAAAGTTCAGGGGCAATTTTGAAAGATCACTTAAAGGGTTAAAGTTTTAGGCCTATAAGGAGGGGCTTAAGAGTCATTTTACCTTTATTAAATGACATGTCAAGGGTGGCTGTCGTTTTTTAGTGGAGAAGCCCGAAGCTTTGGAAAGAGAAGAAGAAAAGAAGGAGAGAAATAAGAAGAAAGGAGAAGAGAGATGGTTTCGGTGGAGATGAAGGAATAAGAAAGGGGAAAATAGCTAGGGTTTCGGATTTTGTGGGTTTCAAACAAGGTTTTTCGTTGATTCATGAAGGAAAAGATGGAAGAAGACAAGAGCTTCCTTCCAAGCTAAGAAAAATTCGAAAATGAAGAAGATAAAGGTAAGAGATGGTTCTTGATCTTTAAGTTTTTAATGAGTTTTTGGTTTATTTGGCTTAAGATTGTTGTGGGTTTATGATTTCTGAACTAAATTTTGGAGATAACATGGTTTAATTTGTTCAATTTTGGATGATTAATTAATTAGGGTTCATGTTATTTAGTTAGAAAAAATTAAGGAAAAGCTTTAGAGAATTGAAGTTTGGGACAAAGTTCTAGCATGGAAATGAGGTGGGTAATATGTTTATATCTTGAATTATAAGTTACCATTGTGATTTTGAAAAATCAAGAAGCAAAATGTTATAAATTATTGTTTAAGTTAATGTTTGAAAATTATGATTTTCGAATGATCAAATTCGTTGATTTTGGAATGATTGAAAATTTTCTAAATTTTTTTTGGACTTTTTAATAAAATGATGCAATTGTTACTTTCAAGGGTTTTTAAATGATTTGATAAAATGAGAATAATTGTTTGAATTCATTATGTTTACTTGATTAAGAATTCAATATGTGAACTTGTGAGACATTGTGTTTGAATGATTTGAAAATCTACTAAAGTGTTGCATTCTTTGAATTTAATGTTATGCGAATTTTAGTTAAAATTGTGAATATCATTATGTTTTGCATATGACAAGATATGAAAAGTTCAGTTTCGAAATATGCCTTCGGGCATTTTGTTTTTCAAGTATGATTTATGTGTTTTGTGGATTTGGTTAGGTCCCATAAGTCGAGTCGATTACTTGTTTTTTTTTAAGGCTTCACTACTTTGGCCGCTAGTGGCACTGGAGCTTCGATTTCAGACTCCCATAAGTTCACGACTACACTGGACCGCTATGCGGGAAAGTGTAGTATGTTCCGTTCACGATTGCACAGGATCGCTATGCGGGAATGTGCAGTACGTTCTGTTTTAGACCGAACCAAACCATTAAGAAGTGTTATGTGATTTTTGATTTGTTTATAATGTGATGCATTCATGTTTTCGATTTTATTTATGAATTGTGAAAAGTCTTGGAATTTTGAGGAATGAGAAATAGAGGTTTTCAACAGTGAAAGTTTCGAAAACTGTTTATAAATGATTTTGAATGATCTGAAAAAGTTTGAAAAATAAACTTTTGAAGTTGAGAAGTGATTATTAATGGAAAATGAGTTTTGCAAAGGTTTTTGCTTATTGTTCATTTTATAAACATGTTATTCATGAGCTATCAAGCTCACCCCCTTTCATGCCCATCTCCAAGTTTCGAGCAGGAGATTGGATGAAAGGAAGTCAAGGCATCTGTTAGATCGTACTTGTCTTGTGTTTTATTCATTTGGGATTTTAGTTTTGTATATGGCTTGAAATTGCCATTAAGGTTTGAAATGTATTTATTTTTGGAATGTAAATGATGTATTTTGGTATTGGTTTTTGTATATGGCGTGGAATGCCATTAAAGTTTGTAGTGTATTTATTTCAGAATGAAAATGAATTCTGAACTTGAGTATGAAGTTGTACATGGATATGGTATATGAAATTGGTATATTGGGTTGAGTTATGGAATTGTATATGAATTTGATTGAGATGTGTTTGAATCGAATTGTGAATTTTTATAAGGACTTGAATTATGAAATTGTGTATGATGATTTAGAATTTTTATATTGAATTGAGAAATGAATGTGAATTGGATATGGATAATGTGATTTGGATTGAGTTTGGATTCCAGATAGGAGGTCCGAAGAATTGTGTGGTTTGATTGAGCTAGTTCATAGAAGTGAGTTTTGAACTATTTCCAGGCTTTTGGTTTTTGTAAATATAGTCATTATGCTGCCCGATTTTTGTATGGTAGTATATGGATAAGTGTTTTTGGCAAAAGAAAAAGAAAAATAAGAATAAGATAGATGTTTTGTTTAAAGATGAGATTGAGATATTGCATGAATAAGAAGAATCTAATACATTGAGTTTTTTTGTTTAAGGATGAGTTTCCAAAAAGGGGAAAATTATATTGTTCGATTTGTTTAAGATTGATTAAAGATGGATAAGATGAAAAAGAAAAAAAATATACCGATTTGGATTAGATAAAGATCGTTTTAGTCTAAGGTTTCCAACGCGACCCCTTTTGTTTGTTTAAGAAAGTTTGTGTTCATGGATGTCAAAAATTTGTTCTCCGATTTTGATTTGCTTCCGCTATGTTTCTTCTTTTGGTTCTGATTTATTTTTGCTTCGCTTTGATTTCCGATCAGTTATTTTATTTCGCATTTGTATTTGTCTGTTCTTTCGCATTAAGAATTCACTTCTCTTCATTTTTGTTTCGCTTCCTGGTCGGATGTCGAATTCAGTTTTTGTTTCCGCCTTTGTTTGTTCCGATTTGGAATTAGCTTTTCCATCTCGATTTGTTTCTGATATGTTTTCACTTCGCTTTTGATTCCACGATTTGTTTTTCACTTATGCTTTCGATTTGATTCCGTTAAGAATCCGATTTCGTGTGCATTTGGCCCACTTTTAGGTTTCAGATTTGATTCGTTTTGTTTCTGTTTTCCATTTTTCGGTTGGGGTCCGATCCCGAGATCGAGTCCCAACATTTATGATACTAGAGCACAGTAATAGGATCTTACATGGGCGTATATGTTTGTTATGAGTTTAAGTGGATAGGATTGAATTAGTGAGAATGTCAAAATGAAGTGAATGTATGTCATGAATCATTTGAAGAACCTATGCGGTTTTTAATTAAGGTGTAGAATTATGATTGATTATAAGAATGTGTGTATGGAAATTAAGATTAGAAATTCACGATGAATTTGAATGATTTCACTCCAAATATGTGTGAGATGCAATAACGGATATTTGAAAGATGAGTTAAATAATAGAGATATAGATATGCATAGAAGTTTAAAAGGTTGTTTTTGAATGATGTTTGGTCCATATTTAGGTTCCTCAAGAATTGGACCTTTGATGGATGTAAATAGATTGAGAAACATTGATTTGTGACTATAGTGATTTGATATAATTTTAGTGGTTCTTTGATTTGTTACTGTAGTGATTTGATATAATTCATGTGACTATAATGAAGAAGTTAAGAATATGTGTGATAAGGAATTTGATACGAAAGTGGGTGATTATGGTCATTTAGAAGCAAGTATTTAGTGATTTCTTAAGTTAGAATTTTGAGGACGAAATTCTTTTAAGACGGGGAGAAATGTTTGACCCCGATCTTTTAGTGGAATTTAGAAATATCAAATGTATGAAATGAGTGTTTTTGCATATGTATTGTGCTATAGATTTGCATACTATATTGTGTTTATAAGGGTAAATTGTGTGTTCTGAGTTCAGAAGAATTTTTGTACTAATCTATGATGATTTTGACCAAGATGTCTTATAAAAGTTATAGATGATCCTCTTAGCTTTCTGACTCCATATAGTATGCAAATTTAGGATATCATAATGAAAATATACGATTGTTACAAGTTAGGATGTCGTTTATGATTTATGGTTGTGACAGCTATGGGGATTGATAGGAAATTGGGGTTTTGATGAACCAAATGAGTTGAGATTTGAGAATATTGTGAAATTAAATTGTTTTTTGGATTGTTATGAAGTGTTTAGGCATTTGAATAAGTGAATTTGTGACGATTATAAGTGTATATGATGTTAGATTGAAGGTAGAAAGCATTGGAGAGGGTTTGGAGGGGTCTTTGGAACCCCCATGTTTGTTCAACAGACTTTAGGTCCATGTAATGGACATATACGGGTCAAAAAGGACCCAAAGCAGCGTCCATGTCCGTTTAATTGACTTGATGTTGTTTAACGGACTTTCTAGGGTAAGAAAGTGCATTTTGGCCCGACGGTGTCCGTTAAACGGACATGCATGTCTGTTAAACAGACATTCACGAGTCAGCTTGCAGAAATCGAGATTTTTTACCATTTTAGATGCAGAATACGACTTTGTAGTCTTCATGAAAGTTTTATATCTTGAAGTCTTCTTTAAGATGGTTTAAGAACAAAACTAATCCGACATTTTTGGTGAAAGTTATGACAATCGCGCCAAGACATGTTACTGCATGATTGAGGATATGAGCAAGTTAGATTCTTTCGGTCATAACTCCCTCATCTAACCTCCAAATGAAGTGATTCTTAAGGCATTAGATTTCCAAGACAAGAATTTAGCTCTCCATGAAATTTGGTAGCTTTTGGTTTTGATATGAAAAAGTTTGATTGTAAGAAAGTGAGAGGTCAGTTTAAAGAGAATGATTTAGGTGTAAACACACTTTGAAATTTTAAGCATATCTTGAGCTATAGAGCTCCGATTGAGGTGATTCTTGCTTCAAAACAAAGTACAGGCTTAGAGCTATGATTCTATAAAAAATTCAGGATGTGATTTTGATGTTTGAATAGTGTGGGCTCACCCAACGCACGATCTGACACTTCCGTTTTGCTCCGTTTCTGTTTTCTCTCACGTGCAAAACGCCGTCGTCTTGAATTTTCTTCTAATTTTGCTATTTTCTCCCTAATCCGAACTTTGTCCAATTTTTTTCTCATATCTTTTCGTCCAATATCCGATTGACTTGTTTTTTGATGCGTTGGATTCCTAAGACAATTATCTACATCAGCATAGGAAATTTGTGAATTTTTGAGATTAAATTGAGGGTGCTTGATTTAATCAAAATGAGTTAGATAATTTTCTGAACATGGTTCAGTCTTTTGGTAAATTCTTGGTGTGCAGAGATCCAATTGAACTGATTCAAGTTGCAAAATAAAGTAGAGACATGGGAATACAAGTCATATAAAGGAATTGAATTTCAATTTAGCCCTAAGAGTTTCAATTTCGAATGGAAGTCGGGTTTAGTGTTCATCTTGGATTAATAAGATCTAAAAGTATTTTGGCCATAACGTTTATTGTAGTCATCGAAATGAGGTAGTTTTTGATTTGGATTAAACTAGAGAAATAGGGCTACAAATGTTATGAAGGATTCAAATTTCAATTTAGTCTTTAAAAATGTTAACTTTCGGATGGAAGTAAATCACAGGAAAATGTGTTAGCATAATGATAGTCCGAAATGTTTGGAGTATAACTTTTGACGTAGTTCACCAAATTAAATGATTTGGGTGGTGTTATGAAATTAAGACAATGAGGAACATTTCTTTGCAAGGAAGTTTTGGCAAATTTCTTTAATTTGATGGTGAGAAAAATGTCCTAAAGTAAGCATGAATTGAAATAAAGTTCAGGGGCAATTTTGAAAGATCACTTAAAGGGTTAAAGTTTTAGGCCTATAAGGAGGGGCTTAAGAGTCATTTTACCTTCATTAAATGACATGTCAAGGGTGGCTGTCGTTTTTTAGTGGAGAAGCCCGAGGCTTTGGAAAGAGAAGAAGAAAATAAGGAGAGAAATAAGAAGAAAGGAGAAGAGAGATGGTTTCGGTGGAGATGAAGGAAGAAGAAAGGGGAAAATAGCTAGGTTTTAGATTTTGTGGGTTTCAAACAAGGTTTTTCGTTGATTTATGAAGGAAAAGATGGAAGAAGACAAGAGCTTCTTTCCAAGCTAAGAAAAATTAGAATATGAAGAAGATAAAGGTAAGAGATGGTTCTTGATCTTTGAGTTTTTAATGAGATTTTGGTTTATTGGGCTTAAGATTGCTATGGGTTTATGATTTGTAAGCTAAATTTTGGAGATAACATGGTTTAATTTGTTCAATTTTGGATGACTAATTAATTAGGGTTTATGTTATTGAATTAGGGAAAATTAAGGAAAGGCTTTGGAGAATTGAAGTTTGGGACAAAGTTCTAGCATGGAAATGTGGTAGGTAATATGTTTATATCTTGAATTATAAGTTACCATTGTGATTTTGAAAAATCAAGAAGCAAAATGTTATAAATTATTGTTTAAGTTAATGTTTGAAAATTATGATTTTTGAATGATCAAATTCGTTGATTTTGGAATGATTGGAAAATTTCTAAAATTGTTTCAGAGTTTTTAGTAAAATGATGCAATCGTTACTTTCAAGGGTTTTTAAATGATTTGATAAAATGAGAATAATTGTTTGAATTCATTATGTTGTAAGTGTAAGTCGACTTGTGTGCTTATGCGAGGCGACTTACACATGTCCAGTACCGGTAAGTCGACTTATTCAAGGACGATACTGTTAATTTGTGCCCTAAAGGCAATCCCCTTTAGCGCGTTTTATTCAAAGTCGTGTGCAGACTTTATGAATAAATAAAGAAAGCCATATTTCATTAATTTGATGTTCATGAACATTGTTTATGAATTGATATTGATCTTTAATCAAATTAATGAAGTCCATGATATATGACATAGCATGAAGGAAATTATGATGTGATCATACTACTGAGATTCCTAACATGTGCAATTATGTCAGTATCTAAATTATCCCTAGTCATAGGATTAACGAGATTGGACATTGTTAATCCGGATAGACTAGCACGTGTCATATTCCTTGATTGGATCAAGCAGTGGATCTCAGAAACTGTAAATATTGAGATATTTAGATTTGACATGTGGATGCTTACTAAGGGTAGTAAGTACATTGGATGACCTACCATGAGATTATCACATGGATGTCCTATTTAAATGTCGCTGATAATCTCATCATAGCAATGGTGCAAGTATCCCAGACTTGAGGTACTCAAGGATATCTTTGATCTCGATTCGTACTTTGACTCCATTCCTTGTTGCCTTTCGAGAGGTCACCATAGGGTGGTGATTGGGTGCAGTTTGAGGTATTCAAGGTAATTGAGTAGCCAATAAAGGATTCACCACTTCGTGATAGCGAAGAGATACCCATGGCCTCTTGTCGGGATCATTACTTGAAATCTCGCCGAGTAGATGTGTCATGAAGACCGCCTTCCTTGACATATTAAGTAATGAGTCCTAAGACGAACCGATATCACTGGCTAGACTCGGCCTAGTAAGAGTTGACACATTGCCCATACTCATAACCAAGTGGGGTATAGGATGGTGAAAGGACTAATTGCACAGAATTGTTCATGGAAGGGTTCGTGATCGGTTCGTGATGAATTCATCAAACCAATTACTTTCGGTCAATTGGGGTCATGATATATTGTTAAGAAAGGTTTTGAGTCGTTTCAAGATCGGGGGTCTAGAGGCAGTAGGACCCAATTCAAAGATGATTGGACCGCTTCAAGATTAATATATATATATTTATTGATTAATTAATTAAAGAATTAATTAATTGATTAATATATATATATGGATGGACGTTGATGAGCTTTGAGGATAAGACTTTGACTTAGTCAAAGTAATGACTCACCATTCATTTAATGCCTAGTGACTAACGTAAGACTCTCTTTTCTTGCCAATTTAATGTCTTCAAAAGTTGAAGATATCAAGAGAATGCAAGGTGTAGCCGTGCGTGAGTGGAAGAGAAAAGGCAAAGCTTAAGAGTTAAGTTTTATATAAAAGTATTTTAAGCCTCTCTCATCTAATACACACGTTGGTAAAGCTCACGAGCTCACCTCCATGCTCCTCAATGTCTTCAACTATTTATGAGATAAATAACTTGAAGACTTGACAGGTAGATGGTCGTGGGAGGCTATAGAGAGTGAAAAAGCTTCAGGGTTAAGTTGCTTGAAAATTTGTTTTTCAAGTTCACTCACAATCGTGATGCATGGTCTCTTCTCTTCCAAGGCTTCAGAATCGTTGATTCCTAGCTCTCCAAGGACAAAGGTAAGGTCTAGCAGCCTTTAATTTGTTCTAGCTATTCCCGGGTCAAAAGAGTTTGCCCAGCTTAGGTTTTCGATCATTGCGTGGATACCTTTAGAGATAGTCTCTATTGGCTATTCAGTTTGAGTTTGCATCTGAATACATGGATCTGGCTTCGGAAGGTCCTGGTAACAAAAATTTTGTTTTCCGCTTTTGGTACATGTGATGTACCTCCCGGGATTACCTTGAAAACAATTTTCCTTTCTCATAGACATTCATAAATATCTTAGAGACATATAGGTGAAGGAAAATCCGAAAAAAAATTTCAGAATTTATTCTCAATTTAAAGTCATGCTTGTTCACGTAATCACAAAAACAGCATCTAGAACCTAAGGAATAAATTAGCAAAACTATATCAAATCAAATCGATAAATTCTCATCTTTCATGACACATCTACTACGGCGGAGATTTCAAGTAATGATCGACAAGAGGCCATGGTAATCTCATCCAAGAATATGGTGATATCGATTCTCGCATTTTGACTCCATTCCTTGTTACCTCCGCAGGTCAATCATAGGTGGTGATGGCGACCTGCTTGAGGTATTCAAGGTAATTCAAGAGCTAATAAAGGATTCACCACTTCGTGATAGCGTAAGAGATACCCATGGCCTCTTGTCGATCATTACTTGAAATCTCCGCCGTAGTAGATGTGTCATGAAGACTGTCTTCCTTGACATATTAAGTAATGAGTCCTAAGACGAGAACTGATATCACTTGGGCTAAACTCAGTCTAGTAAGAGTTGACACATTGCCCATACTCATAACCAAGTGGGGTATAGGATGGTGAAAGGACGAATTGCACGGTAATTGTCTATGGAAGGGTTCGTGATCTAGTTCGTGATGAATTCATCAAACCAATTACTTTCCGGTCAATTGGGGGTCATGATATATTGCTAAGAAAGGTTTCCGGAGCTGTTTCAGTACCGGGGACTCCATTCCTTGTTGCCTTCCAGAGGTCGCTCATAGGGTGGTGATTGGGTACAGTTTGAGGTATTCGAAGGTAATTGTTTCAATGATCATTTCGAGTAATATGCAGAACTGGGAAGTTTTGTGAAAATTGCTGGACTGTTTTGCTTGGCATGATTGTTTGTGTAATTTTCAGTTCCAATGCTTTGGACCATTTTTAATGTGATTAGAAATGTGTTATCTTGATGTGGTATGCTTGCCAAACTGAATTTCTTGAAATTGGTTTTCCAATAATTTTCGGATGTCAAATAGGTCACATTAGTGTCTCGTTAGTATATTTCATTGTCTTGATTGTTTTGGCCGTCACAAATTTTTGTGACAAGTGCCGAAGTAGTTTTGATAGTGTGTAGACTAACTAGAGATGCTTAGGGTGATTATTTGATGTTTTTGAATTATGTGGAATTCTAAGTGATTAATAGTGGATTAATCTGTTTCAAGATTTTCTTGTATAGTATGACTATATGGCAAGCATGATACAATGAAAATGTTTCATTAGCACATCAATATAAAGGATAATATACTTAGTATATTGGTATTGTGAATTGGAAATGCACGGATTGAGAAATTAGCCGATTTGTTAGCAATTCTTAGTGTAAGTCGACTTGCACATGCAGCATAAGTCGACTTGTATGGTATAAGGCGACTTATACGTGCACGGGCATCATAAGTCGACTTGCACATCAGAACAAGTCGACTTGTACAGGCGCAGGAGTATAAGTCGACATGCAACTGGTAAGTCGACTTGTACAGGACCAGATGCGTAAGTCGACTTGTAGGATACAAGGCGACTTGTTGGAGCACAGGAGCATAAGGCGACTTACATTCTCATGTAACTCGACTTATAACATGCGTAGGTGGGATGATGGATGATTATAAGGAGAGATTCAATGCGATTGATGAAACCTAAATCATTCCATATAGTCATGGTGACTATAATCCCAAAGCTTGGATGAGACCTGAATTTCAAATCCCTCCTCGGAATATGAAAACTAACGTCTTCCATTAATATGGTAAGAACCGAGTTCTTATAGGTTGGGTTGTTGGGCTAACTCAAGCTCACTCTATACTTAATATGTTGAACCATGAAAATAAGATTTTCGATTAATGGGTCGGTTTTCCTGGAAGCGTTGATTTGTTGAGCAAACTCAAGGTCAACGTGGACAGAGGCGAAGTTGGGTAGTGTACATTAGATGTACGTGCATCAAGTGTTGATAACCCAATGTTTGTGCATACATCAACAAGTTGATAGCACTGGGTGATAGTTGTGTCTAAGATGTAATTGGTATGTCTGATACCTCCCGAGACATAAGGTGGCTTGTTGGGCAAACCTAAGGTCATTCTTAATGTCGGTTATCGATGATGCAATTGGTATGACTGATACCTACCGATTGACCTAAGAAGTGGCTTGTTGGGCAAACCCAAGGTCATTCTTAGCAATATCGGATATCGACTCACTAGGACATTCTGTCATAATTTTCTTTGGATTCGTAAAGAGGGTTATGGATTCTTAGAAACTAGTGGGAGCCATATGCATGTCATGCAAGTCCTTATGATCATGCAGGCATTTCTATTCTAACATTCCTTCTCTCTATCGCGTTTAGGTTGAAGACGTTTTTCAGTGTGATTTTACGCTCTCTCCCCTTGACTTAATTTTCTCAATTGGCTGAGAAATCTGAGAATTGTTCTCAGATCTGAGGAACTGGACTTTGTCCTAAATGTTCCACTTCCTAATCCACTTGCTGTTGATGTTTCTGATAGAGATCAAAAAGTAGGAAGCACAGCCAAAAGAAAACCAAAGTAACTGCCCCAAAAGGATATTGCTTTCATTGTGCCAAGAACGGCCACTGGAGGCAAAACTGTAAAATCTATCTGGAGTCCCTGAAGCAGAAGAAGGCATTAGATGCCTCGACTCCTTCAGATATGTTTGTCATTGAGGTTAACACCGTTTCTGATCACAACATATGGGTATTAGATACCGGTTGTGGCTCACATATATGCAATGATATGCAGGGCCTCAGGAACAGTAGACAACTCATAAAGGGAGAACTAGACCTTCGTGTAGGCAATGGAGTAAGAGTTGCTGCATTGGCCGTAGGCACTTATGTTTTGATACTCCCCAGTGGGCTTGTACTCAATTTGGATGATTGTTATTTTGTACCAGTTTTAACAAAGAACATATTGTCTGTTTCTTGTTTAAATAGAGCTGGTTTCCATTGGACTTTTAGCAGCAATGGTTGTTCTATTAGTTCGAATGGAATACTCTATGGTACTGGTACATTATGCAGTGGAATTGACATATTAGATATGTCACATCCAATTATGAATGTCAATGACACCAAACAGTTTAAAGAGATAATTTAAACTTAACTTACTTATGGCATTGTCGACTTGGCCATATAAATGAGACACGCATCGCTAAGCTCCATAAGAGTGGCAGTTTAGGGTCATTTGATTATGAATCATATGACACATGCGAATCTTGTTTATTAGGCAAGATGACTAAGTTACCCTCCAAGGGAAAGGGTGAACGAGCGACTGGAGTATTAGACCTAATACATTTAGATGTATGCGGTCCAATGTCCATCCATGCTAGAAGTGGTTGTCGTTACTTCATTACCTTTATCGATGATTATTCTCGATATCGGTACCTGTATCTAATGAGATACAAATCTGAAGCGTTTGAAAAGTTCAAACAATTCAGAAATGAAGTAGAAAACCAACTTGGTAAAAGTATGAATACATTACGATCTGATCGTGATGGAAAATGCTTAGACCAACAGTTTTGGATTATCTCAGAGATAATGGGATTTTATCTCAGTACACTCCACCCTACATGCCGCAGCACAATGGTGTGGCTGAAAGGAGATATCGAACCTTGTTAGACATGGTGCGATTAATGATAGGTTTTGCACAGTTTTTGGGGATATGCGCTCGAGACAGCTGTTTACTTGTTAAACAGAGTTCCTTTAAAGACAGTTGATGTTACTCCATATGAGATGTGGACTAACTAAAAGCTCTATCTTTCTCAGCTGAAAGTTTGGGGTTGTCCTGCTTATGTGAAGTGGACACAGTTAGATTAGCTTGATGCAAAGTCTGACAAGTGTTTGTTCGTAGGATATCATGGGATATCAATTCTACCTTGCTGAGGAACAAAAGTTGTTTGTTTTAAAGCATGCTGTTTTCTTAAAGAAAGAGTTTCTTTTATAAGAGGACAGTGGGAGCAAAGTTGAACTTGAGGAAGTTCAAGATGCTCGAACAAACGCAGATCAACTGCCTGAACCTGAAACTGTCACTCATTCAGATGAAGTAACAGTTCAACCTTCTATTACACACGAAGATCGTAGGTCAAGTAGGATACGCACTTTTCCCGAGAGATGTAAATTTCTCGTAAGTTAACAGAATGACGTATTGCTCATAGAAGGTGATGAGCCTGCTACCTATGAAGAGGTTCTGAAGAGTTCAGAGTCTGAAAATGGCTTTGTGCCATGAAAGCCGAAATGGATTCCATGTACAAAAACCAAGAATTGACTTTGGTTGTTGCACCTGAAGGTGCAAATGGGTTTTCAAGAAGAAAATCGACATGGATGGTAATGTGATTACCTACAAAGCAAGGCTTGTGACTAAAGGCTTTCGTCTAAGACAAGGAGTTGACTATAACGAGACCTTTAGTCCAGTAGCAATGCTTAAATCCATTAGGATGCTCCTAGCCATTGCTACTCATTATGATGATATGGCAAATGGATGTGAAGACAGCTTTCCTGAGAGGAAATCTACCTGAGGATGTGTACATGACACAACCAGAGGGCTTCACCTCCTATGGTGGCGAAAAGGTATGTAAGCTTCAGAAATCCATCCATGGATTGAAACAAGCATCCAGGAGTTGGAATATCCGTTTTGATGAGGTAATCAAAGAGTTTGGTTTCTCACAAAATCTGGATGAATACTGTGTGTACAAGAAGGTTAATGGGACTGCATTCGTATTCCTTGTGTTATATGTAGATGACATATTATTACTCGGAAACGATGTTTCTATGTTGCAATCAGTTAAGTTTTGGTTGTCCAAACAATTTGCGATGAAAGACCTTGGTGAAGCAACTTATATCCTTGGGATAAAGATTTATAGAGATAGATCGAAAAGATTGCTTGGTCTTTCACAATCATCGTACATAGACAAGATGCTAAAGTGGTTTAGCATGGACCAATGTTATGTACGAGGGCCCGATGTATCATATGCTCTAAATGTTACGAGCAAATACCAATCGGATCCTGGTGAGGGTCACTGGGTGGCTGTCAAGAATATCCTCAAGTACTTGCGAAGGACTAAGGATGTTTTCTTGATATATGGAGATGGAAATCTCCAAGTGAGCAGGCATACAGATGCCAGTTTTCAATCTGATAAGGATGATTATGAATCACAATCAGGTTATATACATTCATTCTGAATAGCGAGGCGGTCAGTTGGAAAGAGTTCCAGACAAGAGAGAACTGTCGATTCAACAACCGAGGCAGAGTACCTTGCCGCATGAGATGCGCAAAGGAAGCGGTTTCGATCAAGAAGTTCATTACTGAACTTGATGTAGTTCCTAGCTGTGATGGGCTGATCGGCGACTTATCGTTCAATTTAAGAATTGATCCTTGGAAACCGGTCAAATAAAATTTATACCAAGGATTGCAATACAGGATGCAACCTCGGGTCGACTCTCAAGGAACCGATTCACCAATTGATCCTAGACTAGCCTAATGTTTGAATTATGCATGCAATGAAAGCAATAAAAGGGGGTTTTGATTGATTAATCTAAAATTAAACTAAACTAAAGCAAAGGTAAATATTTTGGGATTTTGAAAGATAAGGCAATTTAAATTAAATGAGACTAAAACAATTAATTAAAACTCTCCGAAAATGCGCTCGGTCATCATCACTCAAAATAAATATCGGGTTTAAAATCCACTAAGTTTCAAAACACAACCTTAATAACTCGTTAAGTCCAAGATTTAATTGATCAACTCGATAAATTAAAGCTTGTTAAAACCCTTAGTGTATGGCATGAAATGATTTATGCAATAAGTTAACCAGATAAAACACAATCAATTCAATCAAACACAACTAGGTAGATTAAATTAACTCATGCAAATTCTTAACATACATGAAACTTCATGTATTTCGAACAATATCCAACACAAACTAATCCACACCATAAATCAAAGTTTTACATCCAATTAAACTATAGCGGATTCAATCCATCATATATCGCAATCTCCAACTCTGAGGTTTTACAAAACATGACAAAATCTAAAACTATGGTTGATTACCCATTGAAGCTCATGGAACTCCGACCTTCACTACATTTTCGGAGAATCTTGATTTAGCAGCTCATGACTCCGCCAACTCCATCATCGCTGGAGAATCACCGATACTCATGATCGACGATGAGCTGTTGAAGATGAAGACAATGAACGTTGTTCGTGGCTGAACTCGTAATACGTAATGAAAACCTATTAGAAGCGAAAAATGTAAAAGAATGAAAGAAACTAGAGAAGAACGAAGAAAATGGAGGAAAAGAAAACTACATGCGGTCATTCCTTTTTGCCCTAAATGGCAAGTTTTTATAGGATACGTCTTGGCCGGGTCGGAATAAAGGGATACTTTGCCAAATATAGACGGGTTACCCGACATTCGCCATGGCGAATGGTCGTAGTTCACGCGCGAAGTCCGGATGGTCACTAGTCGCAGCCAAGTAATTCATTTAATTTATTCGCATGGCGAATGGAGGTTTGGGTTCGCCCAAAGAAATCTCATGCAAGATGTTGACTTCTTGAATGTTGACTCCTTTGGTCCTACAAAATACAACCCATTTGCAGATCAATTGTCCCAATAAAATTATGCGTAATTAATGACAAATGACAACAAAATACTGACAATGTTCAATTTATCAAAACTCAATGTGCGGGACCAAAATAAGCATAAAAATCATAGATCAGGAGTCAACAGATGCATAATTGCTATAGAAAACGGGCCTAATTTATAGTATAAATTTGGTCCAATCAAATTCCCCCACACTTAAACCTTTGTACTCCTGAACAAAGCTTCTAAGAGTCAAAAAGGTACAAGAGTAAAAGAAAATTTTGCCCCATGCTCAAACAATAACCAAAATTGACTCAATCCACTTTATCAGAATTCTAACGCAGCAAATTGAAAGAGTGCTAATAAAACAAACATTGAAAGAATTTAAGCACAAGAGATTGAACAACGGAGAATCACTCGGGATATGGTGTTTACGCTCAACTCACTTGTATAGTAGGGATATTTTTCTCTCAATCTACTTAATACATCTCCTACCATAGGCTTGTATCAATTTTATTTGTCCACTACAAGGACTATCAATTTGAAGATCAAGAGGTCTTTAAGGGTTGTAATGAGCGGAAGGCTAAATGAATGGATGATGTGAGAAAAAGAAAAATATGAGCATGGCATAAAATGAGGGATCGATGTCGATAATCTATACTGAAGCTAGACCTTTACTAAACTAAATTTTGATTGTTTTTTTTTTCAATCTCATTTTGAGATACTAATCCCATTTTGGGATTCAATACACATTATTATCCCTTTTTTGGAATAAACAAGACTAACTTTTTTTTTTCACTAAAAATAAAACAAACTGACTATTGACGTCATTTGAAAATAATGCATGCAAATGCTCATAGCAAGAAGGCTCAAAGGGGCTAGCAAGGGAACGGTGTTTAGGGGTTGGTGTTTGGGGAAAGGGCTGAAAGAAAGAACGCTCTATCATATCCACAAAAATCTAGTCCATCAAGCTTTGAGTAAAACCCACACAAGTTCTAGAGAAGCATGAACCAAGCAGATGCACACACAAAATATAGAAGAAAAATCTTTGGCTCGAATATCCTTCCAACAAGGTTTTGTCTCAACGATCAATCTCAAAACTTAAAACTTAAAATGCTACCTTATTAGCATGCTCCCATTTACTTTGTTTTGAAAACTTCAAAAGTTAAAATTTTGCCAAAACCAATTATCGCTCAAGAATGGAGAGCATTTTCACAAAACTCAAGTATCGTTTGAAACTTATAAGGGCTTTGCATGCAAGGGCACAAAAGAACGAAAGTGCAGAAAATGTTTGATCGAGTCCAAATTTATCAAGAAAAGCAACGGGCCCACAAAATTATGCACAAGTTTTAATAGGTGTACAATGCAAAATATAAAAGGGAACGGCTCCCCCACACTTAAACATGGCATTGTCTACAATGACAAAAGTAGCAGGGCACAAAGGAAACGAAACAAAAATAGACAAAACAGAAATGTGGATATAGCATGAAGCTCAAAACGACAAGTTGCGCAACATGAAGGATTCAAAGAGCTAACCTAGAACAAAAGATATCGAATAAAAGAAAATATAGCGAAACAAAAATAACCGTAAGATGTAAAGAACATGCTAAACTAAACAGGAGGATCATCCTCAACGGGCGGTTCGGGAGGGGCAGCAGCACGAGGAGCACGAAAAAGAAGGTGAGACGGAACTATAGTAAAAGAGTTAGGAGCAGCCGTGACAGGAGGCGGAACAGGTGATCAAGACGAGTGGTAATCATGTTCAAGATGGAGCGGAAGGTCTCATGGTCAGCCTCCATTTGAGTCTCAAGACGACGGATGTCCGCCTCAAGCATGGTCACCTCGGGAGAAGCCGAGGCAACCGCAGTGGAGGAGACTCACGAGACGGAACCGCGGAGGGAGCAAGAGGAGGAGGTTTTCGCCATCGCTAGCATTGTGAGTTTGAGACATGATTCTGCAATTACAAGTAATAGAAACAAAACTTAACCGCAAAATCATACAGAATCACCTCCTCGTCGCGACTCACGCCGGAAGTCACCACTTAATCGAGGTCCGCATCCATTCGTCATGACGAAAGGGGGGTGTTCGCTGCGACGAATGGGCTCTTCGTTAGTCGCGACGAATTATGAAGTTCGTCGCATGAACGGCGATCTCAGAACCACACGGCTTAACAAATATTTCTGGTACCCTAACTAAACATTAAACAACGAAAATGAAAGTGAACAAAGAAAAGAGGCTTACAAGAGTCGATAGTGGAGGGAGACTTTGAAGGAGACGACTACAGAGGGAATGAGAACAGAGGTGGCGAAGAAACGAGAGAATGAGGGAGAAAAAGAAAGAGGAAGAAGGAGAATGAATAGGGTGAGAAGCAAACAAAAGGGCGCGAAAGGAAAAAGACGGAAAGGGTCCTTGGACAAAAGAGATGTCCAACGGTTCAGAGGGTTCGCCGCGACGAGGCAGTCGCTAGCCGTGGCGAATAAAACGCAAAACCCTACATTAGCCGCGGCGAACAGCAAAGTTCGCTACGGCGAATCACCCAAAACATCCCACGTATCAACCATTCACTTCAATCTAATCATGCTTTAGTAAACTAGAAAGATCATAGAGCTAACAAAGGGAAATCAAATTATTTGCAATGTAACGTAAAATCCTACCTAACTACATTTAAGCCTATTGATTGGGTCTTTCCCCCACACTTAAACAATGAATCACAACGATAAAAATTTGCAACAAAAGCAGAGACATATAACAGATAAACAAGTGAGGGAAAGAAGTAACCTGATAATTACGGCGGTTGAGGAGTCCCATGATAGAGCTTGAGCAGATGTCCATCGACCAAATCGCATGCCATTGTTCTCGCAAAGTTCTATCATACCAAAATTATGTACTTTAACTACCACATAAGGCCCTTCCCAACGATGATTGAATTTGCTAGGTTTGAATGTGAAGCGGCTTTATACAAGAGCACTTTGCCGCCTTCCTTAAAAGTCTTTCGAGAAGAATCTTGTCATGTATCGGTTTGGCCTTTTCCTTGTAGAGCCGAGAGTGCTCATATGCTTCAAGTCGCACTCCTCTAATTCTTGCACTGGAGTTTCCTTTCCATTCCCGATAGGTCAAAATCCATGTTGCATTATTTTATTGCCCAATAGGCCTTATGCTCTAGCTCCACAGTAAATGACAGCCTTTCCATAAATCAACGGTATGGGGACATTCCTATCGGGATTTATATAAGCGACACGCCCACAGTGCTTCCTCTAAACGCAGACTCCAATCCTTTTGTAGGCTTGACTATCCTTTCCAAAATGTGCTTAACTCTCTGCTTGAAACTTCCTTGACCATTGGTTTGTGGGTGGTAGGCGAGAGACCTTATGGGTAACTCCAAATTTGGAAAGCAAGTTAGTAATAATCCGGTTGCAAAAATGGGTCCCACGATCACTCACCACCGCTTTGGGAATTCCAAATCGACGTAAGATATTGATTTGAGGAATTTAGTGATCGTCACTGCGCCATCTTGTCTAGTGGGTACAGCCTCGATCCATTTCAAACATAGTCCACTCCTAAGAGAATATACACGAACACGAACGATGGGGAATGGTCCCATGAAGTCGATACCCCAAACATCAAAGATTTCGCAGAACATCATTGGTTGTTGCGGCATCTCATGGCGCTTCCCTAACCCTCCAAACGTTGACACTTGTCGACGCTGGCAAAATGGAAAGAGTCCCGAAAAATTGTAGGCCGGAAGAACTCAATCCAAAACTTTTCTAGTTGTTCTTCTAGCACTAAAATGTCCCCCAGCACCATGGAGTGACAAGTCGATAGTATGTCATTGAATTCCTCATCGATGACACATCGACGAATCACTTGGTCAATGTGATATCTTCCAAAGGTAAGGCTCGTCCCAAATGTAATGCCGAGATTCACTCTTCAATTTCGAGCTCGCCCCGAGTCATACTGCATAGGGTTAAATTTGTCATTAAGTAATTGACAATATGCGCATACCAAGGCTCCTTGAGAGCTGCGGCACGTGATGTAATCGGAAAAGAATCACAAGTCGATCGGAAGAGTCCACTCCTTTAGTATCTTGTGGTAGTCCTTTCGGATGGTCACTACTTGGTTTCTTTCAGACCGCTCGATCTTTAATCTCAATATCAAACTCTTCAAGGAGCAAAGTCCAACGGATCAATCTGGTTTCGATTGTGGCTTCACAAGAGGTACTTAATAAATAAGCGTGATCGGAGAAAATGATGACATGGGAATTGAGCAAATCGTCGAATTTTTCTAATGCGAAAATTATTGCAAAGAGCTCTTTCTCGCCAGGTGTAGTTGGCTTAAGTGGATCTAAAGTTCGGACGCGTATGCAATAACTCGAGCTAACTTCTCTTCATGTTGTCCTAACATGGCTCCCACAAGATAATTGGAAGCATCACACTAAAGTTCAAAAGGCAAATGCCAAACAGGGCAACTGAATAGAGAGGAAATGAGTTTGGCTTTAAGTGTATCAAAAGCCTTTTGGCATGAAGCATCAAACTCAAATTTCTCATCCTTTTGCAAGAGTTTTGAAAGAGGAAGGCGATTTTGCTAAAATCCTTAATAAATCGCTCAGAAAAAATCTGATGACCTAGGAATGACCCGATATCATGGACGCAGTAGGATAAGGCAGGAAGATATGACTTCGATTTTAGCTTTGTCGACTTAAATTCCTTTCTTTGAAATCAAATGTCCAAGCACAATACCCTCATTTACCATAAAATGGCATTTTTCGAAGTTAAGGATCAAGTTCTTCTCGATGCATCTCTTAAGAACTTTAGTCAGGTTAAAGAGACAGGAATCGAATGAATTGCCGTGAACTGTGAAATCATCCATGAAGACTTCCATACTTTCTTCCAAAAAATCGCAAAAGACAGCCATCACACAACGCTAGAAGGTACCGGGGGCATTACATAAACCAAAAGGCATCCTGCGATACGCAAAGGTGCCGAAGGGACAAGTAAATGTGGTCTTATCTTGGTCCTCAGGTGCAATGGGTACCTGGAAGTACCCCGAGAAACCATCTAAGAAACGAAGAACGCGATTTCCGGCTTAGCCTTTCTAGCATCTCGATCGATGAATGGCAAGGAAAATGGTCCTTCGAGTGGCGTCGTTTAATTTGAGATAGTCAATACAAACTCGCCACTTAATTTTGCACTCTAGTAGGGATGAGTTCATCCTCTCATTTTCACCACAAGGATCCCGCTCTTTTGGGAACCACATGAATGGGGTGACCCATTCACCGTCAGAGATGGGATAAATAATCCCAAAGACTTAGCGACTTTGTGATTTCCTTTTCACTACATCCAGATTAGCGGGTTCAATCTTATTTGGGGTTGCCTTACCGCCTTGGAACCCTCATTCAACAATATCCTATGAGTGCAAAGGGCCGGGCTAATCCTGGTATGTCCGCTAATGACCACCCTATTGCGTGCTTATGCTCGTCAACACTTTCAAAAGTTGCTTTTTTCAAGCTCGATAATGAATTTGCAATTATGACCGGTAATTTATTATTGGGCCCGTAAAAGCGTATTTCAATGAGTGAGGTAAGGGCTTTAGTTCTAACTCGGGGTTGTAAAATGGAAGGACCAACTTAGGAAGCTCAAGGAGAAAAGGTTTCAGATTTTACGACAATTGAAAGAATCAATCAAGAATTCTCTTGGATGCGAGCGAACACAATTCAAGATTAGACGACTTATCGTGCAGATCCTCATCGAGTCCGAATGAGTAGAAAGAACGCTAAGCATGTTGACTCCAAGGAGTGAGTAATCCTCATGTGGGTGTTTCATGGCTTCGACATCTTTGAAGCTTATTGATCGATCACCTACCTCCACGGTAATCTTCCTTCCATCATATTGATATTTGTACCACCGTCCAAGGAAGGGTCACCAAGAATCAAAGAAGTGTCCGCACAACTTTAGAGGTCATGTCCAACACGTAAAAATCGGCAGGAAACACTAAACTTTTCACTGGACCAAGATGTCCTCGATGATTCCCAATCGGATGTCGGAATGATCTATCAGCCAACTGTAAGACTACAAGTAGGCTTTATGCTCTTAACGCCCAGGGCTTCATAGACAGATTTCGGCATTACGTTAATCGCCGCTCCCAAATCCAATAATGCTCTCCCAATTGTTACCTTTCCTATAACACAAGGAATGGTAAATGAGCCCGGATCTTGGCACTTTATCGATTTGGGGCTTAAATAAAGCCGACACATTTGAACTCACCTGGACACGTTCATTAGGCCTAAATTTTTGCTTGTTTGTGCACAAATCCTTCAAGTACTTGGCGTAAGCCGGCACTTTCTTAATCAAATCCAGCAGGGGCACGTTGACTTCAACCTTCCCAAACAGGTCAATGATTTCTTTTTCATGTTTGAGCTCATTAACTCTCTTGCTCATCAGATACGAGTTCGGAAAAGGGAGGTCCTTTAAGTTGACTTCCTTACTGGCTGGTTCATTTATGCTCGATTTATCCTTATCAGCTCTTCTTCCTGAAATGCTCAATGATTGCTCTTTATCCTCAATTGTTGATTGCTTCTTGTTCCTCAACAATCTGATCGCACAGCTTGCTTCTCTCTCACTTGAGGCGCTTCTTCAACCTCAATTTCCTCGGTGCATTCTTCTTCTTTAGGAATGTCGAAATGCACTTTCTTTCCACTCCTCAACTCAATTGCATTTAAAATCTTCGGGTTTATTGCCGTGTTGGAGGGAATGGATCCACTGCTCCGAGCTTGGTTGTCACTCAAATTATTAGACAATTGGGTAACATAGGCGTTCATGTTCTCGGCCTTGGTCTCCCATTGCTCCATGCGCTTCTCCAAGGCACTAAAGCGGCAGCATTCTTAGCGAGTCTGTTGGATGAGGTTCGCGATGGCGTTGAATTGATTTGTTGTGGAAGTTCGTTCCTCTTTCATCAACGCCATCATACCATGCGTAAGCCGATTAGTGTCCTCTTTTGGTGGTCGTGGTTGCACCGCCAACGCTTCTTGATCGGGAAGCTGGTTTGTAGATGGTCGGCTCCACTCCCTTGTTGAAAACGGTTGGGTGCTCTTCCTTCATTATTCCTCCAATGAAGTTAGGATGAGATCTCCATCCTTCGTTATATGTGTTGAGTACGGGTCCCACTTTAGAATTTTGTCCGCCGGGTAAACAATGGACACTTCTTCATACCTTCCAGACAGACATCGCAAATGTGCATCACCGATCCACAAGATTCGCAACTAGGTGCGACCGATTGATGGAAGACGATGGGCGATGCACATTGATTCTTAAGCTCGGTAGTGATCGAGGATAAGCGTGAAGTTATCCTATGCTCGTGGAATCCACCTTCGATTCCGTGCTTTCCATACTCTTAGTTTGAGCCGCCATGGCTCCTACTTCATTCACATTCCGAATCTCGACACTATATTCTTCGATGATTTAGGGCCATCCTCTTGATCAAGGCCCATGCTTCAAAGTGCGGTGAGGTCAATCAACGAACCTCCGATGCAAAGATCCAACATTCCTTTCCCGATTTTTCACCCCATCGTAAAAATATTGAACCAATTGTTCATCGGGGATCTGATGATGGGGCCACCGAGATAACAGATCTTAGAATCTGTTCCAAAAGTCATATAAGGATTCGTCGTAATCCTGCTTGGCGGAATAAATCTCTTTTCGCATCGACGAAGTCTTCGAGGCTGGAAAATATTTTTCTAGGAAAGCTTTCCGCAAGTTGGCCCAACTATGATAGGCATTCGCGACATGCCTTGGGAGGCTCATGTACCACTCCCGGGCCTTCCTTCTAACGACAAGTGGAATACCTTCCACAAAGACTGGTCCAGATGTGCTCCTACAGCTTCATACTTTGTGAGATCATTGTGAGGGCCTGAAGATGCATGTAGGGGTCCTCTCCCGCCAAACTGTGAAATTTGGGTAGGGAGTTAATCAATAAACCTTTAACTTCGAAATTTATGTCGAAGTTAGGGCAAGCAGTAGTGAAAGGATCGTAGTTTACGTCCGAGGTTGTAGCTTCTCGAATGGTTCTACGTCTGATGTTCGCATTGTTGTCATCTACGCATTCCTAGTCACCGTTAAGACCGTGATCTCCATTTCGGGGTGGTTGACCGGGATATTCTTGGTGTTCAGCCATCTCAGATTCTAGTCGATCTAGTGTGCTAAGTCTTTCTTGCTCTCTCTTGTTTTTCCTAAGTTGTCTAAGGTGTCGCTCAATTTCAGGTTGAAAATGAACTAGCCTAAGTCTACGGGCATGCACAAGAGAAGTTCACCTAAGATAGCTCACTAAAACGACAATGATAGCAAGGCTTCAATTCACTCGGGTTCATTGCGACGTAGTAATTATTGCAAATAATGAATAAATTGTAACTTTCATTGCGGCGAATATATGAACTCATCTGCGGCGATTAATGAACTCATTGTGATTTAATGATGAACTCGTCACGCCCAAGAAGCCTGAACGCATCAAAGAAAGCAAACGAATCGTAATAAACACTTAAAACAAAGCGTAATGAAATCACAAGCAGGATTAACACTAAAAACACTTAGGCGTAAAAGAAATTAAATAAAATTATGCAATGCAAACAAATTGTAAACAACAAAATTAAGATCAAAACAAACATGGCTAACCTAGAGAACCAATTAATTTGATTCCCAAGAACGGCGCTAATTTGATCGGACTTATCGCTCAATTTAAGAATTGATCCTTGAAACCGTCAAATAAAATTTATACCAAGGATTGCAATACAGATGCAACCTCGGTCGACTCTCAAGGAATCAATGCACCAATTGATCCTAGACTAGCCTAATGTTTGAATTATGCATGCAATGAAAGCAATAAAAGGGGTTTTGATTGATTAATCTAAAATTAAACTAAACTAAAGCAAAGGTAAATATTTTGGGATTTTGAAAAGATAAGGCAATTTAAATTAAATGAGACTAAAACAATTAATTAAAACTCTCCCGAAAATGCGCTCGGTCATCATCACTCAAAATAAATATCGGGTTTAAAATCCACTAAGTTTTGAAAACACAACCTTAATAACTCGTTAAGTCCAAGATTTAATTGATCAACTCGATAAATTAAAGCTTGTTAAAACCCTTAGTGTATGGCATGAAATGATTTATGCAATAAGTTAACCAGATAAAACACAATCAATTCAATCAAACACAACTAGGTAGATTAAATTAACTCATGCAAATTGCTTAACATACATGAAACTTCATGTATTTCGAACAATATCCAACACAAACTAATCCACACCATAAATCAAATTTTACATCCAATTAAACTATAGCCAATTCAATCCATCATATATCGCAATCTCCAACTCTGAGGTTTTACCAAACATGACAAAATCTAAAACTATGGTTGATTACCCTTGAAGCTCATGGAACTCCGACCTTCGCTACATTTTCGGAGAATATCGATTTAGCCGCCATGACTCCGCCAACTCCATCACCGCCGGAGAATCACCGATACTCATGATCGAGACGACATTTAACTGTTGAAGATGAAGACAATGAACGTTGTCTCGTGGCTGAACTCAGAACACAAAATGAAAACCTATTAGAAGCTTAAAAGTAAAAGAATGAAAGAAAGCGAGAAGAACGAAGAAAAGGGAGGAAAAAAAAAACTCTGTGCGGTCGTCCCTTTTTGCCCTAAATGGCAAGTTTTTATAGGGATACGTGCGGGCCGGGTCGGAATAAAGTGGATACTTTGCCAAATATAGGCCGGGTTACCCGACATTCGCTGCGGCGAATGGCTGTAGTTCGCTGCGGCGAAGTCCGGATGGTCACTCGTCGTAGCGAAGTAATTGCATTTAATTTATTCGCCGCGGCGAATGGAGGTTTGGGTTCGCCTCAGCGAATCTCGCGACATGTTGACTTCTTGAATGTTGACTCCTTTGGTCCTACAAAATACAACCCATTTGCAGTATCAATTGTCCCAATAAAAATTATGCAGAATTAATGACAAATGACAACAAAATACTGACAATGTGCAATTTATCAAAACTCAATGTGCGGGACCAAAATAAGCATAAAAATCATAGATCAGGAGTCAGCAGATGCATAATTGCTAGAGAAAACGGGCCTAATTTATAGTATAAATTTGGTCCAATCATGGGCCCATACGATTGTATTGTGATACAATGGGGCTAGTGCGCAGGGAAAGGAACCAAGGTCTCATCATTGATCCAGACACGTACTCCGCCGATTCCATCTGATTCGGGAAATCATTGGTCGAGATGATGTCCTGATAGAGAGAATTCCCACAGAGCAAAGTGTTGCTGATCCGTTGACAAAGCCATTGTTACACAAGAATTGTGATTCTCATAGACTCGCTTATGGTATTAGATACTAAGGCGATTGGTTTTAGGTCAAGTGGGAGATTTGTAAGTGTAAGTCGACTTGTGTGCTTATGCAAGGCGACTTACACATGTCCAGTACCGGTAAGTCGACTTATTCAAGGACGGTACTATTAATTTGTGCCCTAAAGGCAATCCCCTTTAGCGCGTTTTATTCAAAGTCGTGTGCAGACTTTATGAATAAATAAAGAAAGCCATATTTCATTAATTTGATGTTCATGAACATTGTTTATGAATTGATATTGATCTTTAATCAAATTAATGAAGTCCATGATATATGACATAGCATGAAGGAAATTATGATGTGATCATACTACTGAGATTCCTAACATGTGCAATTATGTCAAGATTCAAATTATCCCTAGTCATAGGATTAACGAGGACCGACATTGTTAATCTGGATAGACTAGCACGTGTCATATTCCTCGATTGGATCAGCGGTGGATCTCGTAAATTGTAAATATTGAGATATTTAGATTTGACATGTGGATGCTTACTAAGGGTAGTAAGTACATTGGATGACCTACCATGAGATTATCACATGGATGTCCTATTTAAATGTCGTTGATAATCTCATCATAGCAATGGTGCAAGTATCCTTAGACTTGAGGTACTCGAGGATATCTTCGATACCGATTACGCATTTTGACTCCATTCCTTGTTGCCTTCCGGAGGTCGCTTATAGGTGGTGATTGGAGTGCAGTTTGAGGTATTCAAGGTAATTGAGTAGCCAATAAAGGATTCACCACTTCGTGATAGCGAGAAGAGATACCCATAGCCTCTTGTCGGGATCATTACTTGAAATCTCGGCGAGTAGATGTGTCAAGGTGCCTTCCTTGACATATTAAGTAATGAGTCCTAAGACGAGAATCGATATCACTGGGCTAGACTCAATCTAGTAAGAGTTGACACATTGCCCATACTCATAACCAAGTGGGGTATAGGATGGTGAAAGGACTAATTGCGGTAATTGTACATGGAAGGGTTCGTGATCGGTTCGTGATGAATTCATCAAACCAATTACTTTCCGGTCAATCGGGGTCATGATATATTGCTAAGAAAGGTTTAGGAGTCGTTTCAAGATCGGGGCCCAGTAGGCGGTAGAGACCGACCCCAAGATGATGGACCGCTTCAAGATTAATATATATATATTTATTGATTAATTAATCAAGAATTAATTAATTGATTAATATATATATATGGATGGACGTTGATGAGTTTTGGAGGATAAGACTTTGAATTAGTCAAAGTAATGACTCACCATTCATTTAATGCCTAGTGACTAACGTAAGACTCTCTTTTCTTGCCAATTTAATGTCTTCAAAAGTTGAAGATATCAAGAGAATGCAAGGTGTAGATGCGTGAGTGGAAGAGAAAAGGCAAAGCTTAAGAGTTAAGTTTTATATAAAAGTGTTTTAAGCCTCTCTCATCTAATACACACGTTGGTAAAGCTCACGAACTCACCTCCATGCTCCTCAATGTCTTCAACTATTTATGAGATAAATAACTTGAAGACTTGAGTGGTAGATGGTCGTGGGAGGCTATAGAGAGTGAAAAAGCTTAAGGGTTAAGTTGCTTGAAAAATTGTTTTTCAAGTTCACTCACAATCGTGATGCATGGTCTCTTCTCTTCCAAGGCTTCAAAATCGTTGATTCCTAGCTCTCCAAGGACAAAGGTAAGGTCTAGCAGCCTTTAATTTGTTCTAGCTATTCCCGGGTCAAAAGAGTTTGCCCCGGTTAGGTTTTCTGATCTCTGCGTGGATACCTTTAGAGATAGTCTCTATTGGCTATTCAGGTTTGAGTTTGCATACAGACACATGGATCCTGGCTTCGGGAAGGTCCCGGTAACAAAATTTTTTGTTTTCCGCACCTGGTACATGTGATGTACCTCCCGGGATTTTCCTACATATGTTTGCTTGATTGAGAATTCAATATGTGAATTTGTGAGACATTGTGTTTGAATGATTTGAAAATCTGCTATAGTGTTGCATTCTTTGAATTTAATGTTATGCGAATTTTGGTTAAAATTGTGAATATCATTATGTTTTGCATACGATATGACAAGATATGAAAAGTTCAGTTTCGAAATATGCCATCGGGCATTTTGTTTTTCAAGTATGACTTATGTGTTTTGTAGGTTTGGTTAGGTCCTATAAGTCGAGTTAGTGCACTGTCTTTTTTTTAAGGCTTCGCTCGCCTGCCCGCTAGTGGCACTGGAGTGCCGATTTTGGACTCCCATAAGTTCACGGCTACACTGGACTGCTATGCGAGAAAGTGTAGTACGCGTTCGCTCCGCCGTGCATAGACCACTACTTGGGAATATGCGATGTTCATTTTGGACCGAACCAAACCATTCTGAAGTGTTATGTGATTTTTGATTTGTTTATAATGTGATGGATTCATGTTTTCGATTTTATTTATGAATTGTGAAAAGCCTTGGAATTTCGAGGAATGAGAAATAGAGGTTTTCAACCGTGAAAGTTTCGAAAACTGTTTATAAATGATTTTGAATGATCTGAAAAAGTTTGAAAAATAAAATTTTGAAGTTGAGAAGTGATTATTAATGGAAAATGAGTTTTGCAAAGGATTTTGTTTATTGTTCATTTTGCAAACATGTTATCCACGAGCTATCAAGCTCACCCCCACTTTCATCCCCATCTCCAGGTTTCGAGCAGGAGATTGGATGTGTAGGAAAATCCCGGTGTGAGCATCACATGCCCACAGTGCGAAAAACAAATTTTTTTTATTCTGGGACCTTTCCGAAAGTCAGGATCCATGTGACTATATAACAAAGTCAAAGCAAACGATCAAAGGAGACCGTCTTTAACGGTATCCACGCAGAGATCGGAGAACCTAACCGGGACAAACCCTTTGACCCGGGAATAGCTAGAACAAAGTAAAGAGTGCTAGCTCCTACCTTTGTCCTTGGGGAGCTTGAATCAACGATGATGGAGGAAGATGAAGCCTTGGAGAAGAGAGGAAGATCGTTGATGAGAGATGAATGAAGAGAAAAATCCTTTCTTTCTTCCTTCAAAAAATCACAATCATCTAATGAACTTAGGTTTTAAAACTTGTTTTAAACCTCTTTCATTCTCACACACTCACCAACGATCATGACTCATCTTCTTCCTTTATTCAATTTTGTCCTTTAGTCATTTAATGAGTTTAATGACTAAGCATCACAATGGAAGCTTCTTCCATCAACGTGTACATATATATATATATATATATTAATTAATTCTTTAATTAATTAATATAATATATATATATATATTAATGTCAAGTGGTCCATCACCTTGGGTGGTCTCTTGGCCTACCGGTCCTGTATGGGAAAAACCCCCGGAAATATTTTTCAGCAATATCGATGTCGCGATCTCATCAGGACATATCTCGATCTCATCGGGATCCATTTAATCCGATTGCTCTCCATTTATTGGATCTCAGTCCAAAACTATTTTACGAATTCTCCGAGACACTCTTATGCGTGTGACCCATTAGGTTCCCGGTTATGTTGGCCACTTAGATCAACATTTAATCTAAGCAAGTCATGAGCGGTATCTAGCAACACATCATGACCCCCAATTGACCGGAAAGTAATTGGTTTGACGAATAAACATATATTCATCATGAACCATATCACAAACCTTTCCATTGACAATTACCGTAAAATTCGTCCTTTCACCATGCTATACCCCACTTGGTTATGAGTATGGGCAATGTGTCAACTCTTACTAGACTGACTACGTCACATCTAGTCCAAGTGATTTCAGTTCTTGCCCTGGGACTCATTATTTTATATTTAATATGTCAACGAAGACACTCTTCATGACATATGTACTCTGATCAGAGATTTTCAAGTAATGACCCTGATAAGAGACCATAGGTATCATCTTCTGCTATCACAGAAGTGGTGAATCCTCTATTGGCTACTCAATTACCTTCGAATACCTCAAGCTGTACCCAATCACCATCCTATGAGCGACCTCTGTAAGGTAACAAGGAATGGAGTCAAAGCACATAATCAGTATCCAAGATATCCTTGAGTACCTCAAGTCTAAGGATACTTGCACCATTGCTATGATGAGATTGTCATTGACATTAGAATTGGACATCCATGTGATGATCTCAAAGCAGGTCATGCAATGTACTTACTACCTCTAGTAAGCATCCACATCTCAACCCTAAATATCTCATATTTACAGTTTTTGAGATCCACTGCTTGATCAAATCAAGGAGCTTGAGATGTGCTAGTCTTACCGGATTACCGATGTCCAGTCTCAGTAATCCTACGACTAGGGATAATTTAGATATTGACATAATTGCACATAATAGGAATCTCAATAGTATGATCACATCATAATTTCCTTCATGCTATGTCATATATCATGGACTTCATTAATTTGCTTATAGATCAATATCGCTCATAAAAATGAACAAAGAACGTAATGAAAAATACCTTTCTTTATTTATTCATAAAAGCGTGCACAAATTTGTACAAAATGCGCTAAAGGCTATTGCCTTGTGGCACTACTCTAACAATCTCCCACTTGACCTAAAGCCAATCGCCTTGATATCTAATACCATAGGCGAGTACATGAGAATCAAAACTCTTTTGTAATAATGGCTTTGTCAACGGATCAACAATATTCTATTCTATGGGAATTCTCTCTATCTGCACATCACCTCGACCAATGATCTCCCTGATCAGGTGATATCTGCGGAGTACGTGTTTCGATCGTTGATGAGACCTTGGTTCCTTCGTCACTTAATAGCCCCATTGTTGTCACAATACAATCGTATGGGTCCATCATCGCTAGGAACCACACCAAGTTCAAGAATGAACTTCTTGATCCAAACGGCTTCCTTTTTCGCTCAAGCGGCAATGTACTCTGCCTCGATCGTTGAATCGTGATCGTCTCTTGTTTGGAACTCTTCTAACCGATTGCCCTACCGCTCGGTGTGAATATGTAACCTGATTGGGATTTGGAATCATCCTTATCGATTGGAAACCGCATCAGATACCCGCCACCGAGATCTCCATCCCCATATATCAAGAAAACATCCTTAGTCCTTCGCAAAGTATTGAGGATATTCTTGGCGACCACCCAAAGGACCATCACTGGATCTCGATTCAGATCCGCTCAGAACACTTAGAGCATATGATAAATCGGGTCTCGTACATAGCATTGCATACTTGATAGATCCAACCGCAGATGCATACAGGATCATATTCATACGCATCCTCTCATCTTGTGTCTTGGGACACAGATTTCGAAAGTGTTATCCCATGAGTCACGGAAAGATACCCTCTCTTGGATTGCTCCATGCTAAACCTCTTTAGCATCTTGTCTATGTACGTTGATTGTAAAAGACCAAGCAATCTTTTTGATCTATCTCTATAGATCCTTATTCCAAGGATATAAGTTGCTTCACCAAGGTCTTTCATGGAAAATTGTTTGACAACCAAATCTTGGTGATTAGTAGATCGAGACATCGCTTCCTAGTAATAATATGTCATCTACATATAGCACAAGGAATACGATTGCAGTCCCATTAACCTTCTTATACACACAGTATTCATCCGGATTTTGTGAGAAACCAAACTCTTTGATTACCTCATCAAAACGGATATTCCAACTCCTTGATGCTTGCTTCAATCCATAGATGTATTTTTGAAGCTTGCATACCTTTTCGTCATCATAGGAGGTGAAGCCCTCAGGTTGTGTCATATACACATCCTCAGCTAGATTTCCATTTAGGAAAGCTGTCTTCACATCCATTTGCCATATCTCATAATCATAATGGATTTAAGCATTGCTACTGGGCTGAAGGTCTCGTCGAAGTCAACTCCTTGTCTTTGACGAAAACCTTTAGCCACAAGCCTTGCTTTATAGGTAATTACATTACCATCCATGTCGGTTTTCTTTTTGAAAACCCATTTGTACCCTATGGGTTTTATTACTTCGGGTGCCTCAACCAAAGACCATACTTGGTTTTCATACATGGAATCCATTTCTGACTTCATGGCTTGAAGCCATTTCTCAGACTCTGAACTGTTCAGAACCTCTTTATAGGTGGTAGGCTCATCATCTTCTATGAGAAATACGTCATTCTGTTCATTCACGAGAAATCCATATCTCTCGGGAACAGAGCGTATCCTACGTGACCTACGAACTTTGTGTGTTGTAGAAGGTTGAACTGTTACTTCATCCGTATGAGTTACGATTTGAGTTCAGCGATTGATTCGTCTGTTCGAGCATCTTGAACTTCTTCAAGTTCTATTTTGCTCTCACTGTCTTCTTGTAAAAGAAACTCTTTCTTTAAAAAGACAACATGCTTTGAAACAAACTCCTTTTGTTTCTCAGCAAGGTAGAACTGATATCCCAATGTTTCTTTAGGATATCCTACGAACAAACCATCTTATATGGAGTAACATCAACTGTCTTTGATGGAACTCTGTTTAGCAAGTAAACAGCTGTCTCGATTGCATACCCCCAAAAGGATTTTGGTAACCTTGCAAAGCCCATCATTGATCGTACCATGTCTAACAAGGTTCGATTTCTCCTTTCTGCCACACCATTATGCTGTGGTGTGTAAGGAGGAGTCCATTGAGATAAAATCCCATTATCTCTGAGATAATCTAAGAATTCTTGGTCTAAGTATTCCCCACCACGATCTGATCGTAATGTCTTGATACTTTTCCTAAGTTGGTTTTCTACTTCATTTCTGAATTGTTTGAACTTTTCAAATGCTTCAGATTTGTATCTCATCAGATACAGGTACCCATATCGAGAATAATTATCAATAAAGGTAACGAAGTAAAGACAACCACTTCTGGCATGGATGGACATCGGACCACATACATCTGAATGTATTAGGTCTAATACTCCATTCGCTCGTTCACCCTTTCCCTTAAAGGGTAACTTAGTCATCTTGCCTAATAAACAAGATTCACATGTGTCATATGATTCATAATCAAATGACCCTAAACTTCCATTCTCATGGAGCTTAGCGATGCGTCTCTCATTTATATGGCCAAGGCGACAATGCCATAAGTAAGTTGATTTTAAATTATCTCGTTTATGTCTTTCCGTGTCATTGACATTCATTATTGGATGTGACATATCTAATATGTAAATTCCATTGCATAATGTACCAGTACCATAAAGCATTCCATTCAAACTAATAGAACAACCATTGCTACTAAAAGTCAAATGGAAACCAAATTTATTTAAACAAGAAATGTATAATATGTTCTTTGTTAATACAGTACAAAATAACATTCATCCAATTTAATTACAAGCCCAGTGGGGAGTGACAAAAAGTAAGTGCCTACGACTAATGCAACAACTCTTGCTCCATTTCCCACACGCAGGTCTAGTTCTCCCTTCATGAGCTGTCTACTGTCCCTGAGGCCTTACATATCATTGCATATGTATGAGCCACAACCGTATCTAATACCCATATGTTATGATCGAAAAAAGATTAACCTCAATGACAAACATTCACGAAGAAGTCGAGGCATCCGATGCCTTCTTTCGCTTCGCCTCCCGATAGACTTTACGTTTCTCTTCCAATGGTCAGTCTTGCCACAATGGAAGCAAGTTCCTTTTGGTGCAGTCTCTTTGGTTTTCTTCTTGGCTATACTTCCTTTCGGTTTCTTAGAGCTTTTCTTCTTTAGATTCTTTTTCTTTGAACCAGAAGAAGAAGCCACCATAAGCACTTGCTTACTATCCTTCTTGATAGATTGCTCTGCTGTCTTGAGCAGATTGATCAACTCAAGGATTGTCGTGGATATTTGGTTCATCCGATAGTTTAACACAAACCGTGAATAACTATCGACATCCAACTAGAATTAAGTCAACACTTAATTCATAATCCATAACAAAACCTAAGACGGCCAACCTCTCATTATACCCATTCATCTTGATGCATACTTGACCGCAGATGAACTCGAGTCATCTTAGTAGTGAAGAGTAACCTCGAGGTCTCGAACCTTTTAGACCGAGCTTGCTCATCAAACAGACTCCCAAGATGAAACACTATGGTATGAGCATCCATAGACTCACGCCGCTTCGCACTCTCGTGACATCGAGGCAAGCATAATACAAGTTGCTATGTCACCGTCTTTGAGATGCTTCGATAAACTTTCGATCCTCATCAAGCATCAACAAAGCAGTGGATCGGGAAGAGGAACATCGAGGACATATCCCAGCCTCGGATCGAGAATAATTCTCGATTTCTCACCAATCGAGAAAATTTGGTCCAGCTTAATTTGTTTGAGTCCATAAGCGAGCGCAAGTTCACACTTGAAGTCATCTTCAATCAACCTAAAGAGAAAGAGAGAAAGAATGTTAGAATAGAATTAAATGCATGATCATAAGGACTTGCATGACATGCATATGGCTCCCACTAGTTTCAAAGAATCCATAACCCTCAGTACGAATCCAAGAAACATTATGACAAAATGTCCTAGTGGGTTGATATCCGATATTACTAACAATGACCTTGGGTTTACCCAACAAGCCACCTTAGGTCAATCGGTAGGTATCGGTCATACCAATTGCTTCTTAGATATCCGACATTACTAAAATGACCTTGGGTTTACCCAACAAGCCACCTTAGATCTATCAGTAGGTATCGGTCATACCACTTGATTCATAGATGCAACTATCAACTAGTGCTATCAACTCGTGATGTATGCACACCCATTGGGTTATCAACTCTTGATGCGTGTACATCTGATGTACCCTACCCAATTTCGCCTCTGTCTACGTTGACCTTGAGTTTACTCAACAAATCAACGCTTCTAGTGAAAACCGACCCATTAATCTGAAAATCTTATTTTCATGGTTCGAACATATTCGTATAGAGTGAGCTTGGGTTTACCCAACAACCCAACTCTATAAGAACTCTGGTTCTCCCCATATTAATGGAAGTCGTGAGTTTTCATATTAAGTGTGAGGGTTTTCAGGTCTCATCTACTTCTTCTCCAAGCTATAGGATTATAGTCTCCATGACTATATGGAATGATTTAAGGCAATTCATCAATCACATTGAATCTATACCTAAAATCATCCATCATCCCACCTATGCATGTTGTAAGTCAACTTGTGTATGTATAAGTCGACTTATGCCTCTGTATAAGTCGACTTATGCAAGTGTAAGTCGACTTATGCAACTGTGCACGAACAAGTCGACTTGTAACATTGTGCAAGTGCAAGTCGACTTATGCATCTACAGTGCACGGACAAGTCGACTTGTGCATTGTGTAAGTCGACTTATCCATGTGGAATTGCTATCTAATCGGCTAATTTCTCAATCCGTGCAGTTCAAATTCACAACACCAAGTCTATTACACTTTACCTTGATGTACCAATGAAACACTTTCATTGTTGCTTACCATATATAGTCAAACTATACATGAAAAAACTTGAAATCGATGAATACACTCTTATTCATTTAGATTTCCAAATAATTTTGCGAATATCAAACTATCACCCTAAGTATCTCTAGGTAGTCTACACTTTATCAAGACTACTTTGGCACTGGTCACAAAATTTGTGACGGCCAAAACAATCAAGATAAGGGAATATACTAACGAGACGCTAATGAGACACATTTGACATCCGAAAATTGTTTGGAAACCCAATTTCAAGATAATCAGTTTTGAAAGCATGCAAAATCAATGTAACACATTTTCAATCACATTAAAAATGATCCAAGGCATTGGAACTGAAATCTACACAATTTCTTATTTCAAACAAAACAGCTCCAGCAACTTTCTCAAAACTGCCAAGCTTTGCCTTTTGCTTGAAAAGCTCATTGAACAATTTCAATAAATTCTGAGAAAATTACAGAGGTTACAACAGGTTCACAACATGCTCCATGAATTTGTTCAGGATTTATTTCCATCAAAAACTCATTCAACCTCAGCAACTAAGCCAATGTAGAATCTGTGTTCCTCAACACAGTTATTCCCAGCAGCACACAATAAATTCTCAAATAAATAGTAAATCACTTCGAAAACATTTTTCCTTTCTCATAGACATTAATAAACATCTTAGAGACATTTAGATGAAATAAAATCCGAAAAAAAAAATTCTACAATTTCTTCTCAAATTTATAAGCATGCCTGTTCAAGGAATGTGCACAAAGACAGCAACTAGAACATTAGGGAATAAATTAGCAAAACCATATCAAATCACATTGATAAATCCCGAGCTTCCACAGACATATGCAACAACACCTTGTGAACATATCTGGGTAATAAAATTTCTAAAACACTATCTCTATACTGAATTCGAAATTCACATATATAACATGCATCATCATCACAAGCATTAGGCAACTCCGACCTAGTCATCGTTTCTTCGTTATATACGACACAAGTGGCTCTGATACCACTGTAGGAAAATCCCGGTGTGAGCATCACATGCCCACGGTGCGGAAAACAAAATTTTTTTGTTCCGGGACCTTCCCGAAAGCCAGGATCCATGTGACTATATAACAAAGTCAAACCAAACGACCAAAGGAGACCGTCTCTAACGGTATCCACGCAGAGATCGGAGAACCTAACCGGGACAAACCCTTTGACCCGGGAATAGCTAGAACAAAGTAAAGAGTGCTAGCTCCTACCTTTTTCCTTGGAGAGCTTGAATCAATGATGATGGAGGAAGATGAAGCCTTGGAGAAGAGAGGAAGATCGTTGATGAGAGATGAATGAAGAGAAAAATCCTTTCTTTCTTCCTTAAAAAAATCACGATCATCTAATGAACTTAGGTTTTAAAACTTGTTTTAAACCTCTTTCATTCTCACACACTCACCAACAATCATGACTCATCTTCTTCCTTTATTCAATTTTGTCCTTTAGTCATTTAATGAGTTTAATGACTAAGCATCACAATGGAAGCTTCTTCCATCAACGTGTACATATTTATATATATATATATATTAATTAATTAATTTTTTAATTAATTAATATATATATATATATATATTAATGTCAAGTGGTCCAACACATCGGGTCGACCTACCGCCTACCGGTCCCCAGATGGAAAAACCCCGTAAACATTTTTCAAAGAATATCGATGTCGCGATCTCTTCGACATATCTCGATCTCATCGGGATCCATTTAATCCGATTGCTCTCCATTTATTAGATCTCAGTCCAAAACTATTTTACTGAATTCTCGAGACGCCTTATGCGTGTGACCCATTAGGTTCCGGTTATGTTGGCCACTTAGATCAACATTTAATCTAAGCAAGTCATGAGCGGTATCTAGCAACACATCATGACCCCAATTGACGGAAAGTAATTGGTTTGACGAATAAACATATATTCATCATAAACCATATCATTTAACCTTTCCATAGATAATTACAGTGCAATTCGTCCTTTCACCATGCTATACCCCACTTGGTTATGAGTATGGGCAATGTGTCAACTCTTACTAGATCGACTACGCCACATCTAGTCCAAGTGATTTCAGTTCTTGTCACGGGACTCATTACTTTATATTTAATATGTCAACGAAGACACTCTTCATGACATATGTACTCGATCGAGATTTCAAGTAATGACCTTGACAAGAGGCCATGGGTATCATCTTCGCTATCACGAAGTGGTGAATCCTCTATTGGCTACTCAATTACCTTGAATACCTCAAGTGTGCACCCAATCACCATCCTATGAGCGACCTCTGTAAGGTAACAAGGAATGGAGTCAAAGCACGTAATCAAGATTCAAGATATCCTCGAGTACCTCAAGTCTAAGGATACTGCACCATTGCTATGATGAGATTGTCACCGACATTAGAATAGGACATCCATGTGATGATCTCATAGCAGTCATCCAATGTACTTACTACCTCTAGTAAGCATCCACATCTCAACCCTAAATATCTCATATTTATAGTTTCTGAGATCCACTGCTTGATCAAATCAAGGAGCTTGAGATGTGCTAGTCTTTCCGGATTCGATGTCCGGCCTCAAGAATCCTACGACTAGGGATAATTTAGATACTGACATAATTGCACATGATAGGAATCTCAATAGTATGATCACATCATAATTTCCTTCATGTTATGTCATATATCATGGACTTCATTAATTTGCTTATAGATCAATATCAGTTCATAAATAATGAACAACAACATAATGAAAAATGCCTTTCTTTATTTATTCATAAAAACTGTACACAAATTTGTACAAAATGCGCTAAAAGTGATTGCCTTCAGGGCACTACTCTAACAAGATGAAAGGAAGTCAAGGCATCTGTTCGATCGTACTTGTCTTATGTTTTATGCATTTGGGATTTTAGTTTTGTATATGGCTTGAAATTGCCATTAAGGTTTGAAATGTATTTATTTTTGGATTGTGAATGATGGATTTTGGTATTGGTTTTTGTATATGGCGTGGAATGCCATTAAAGTTTGTAGTGTGTTTATTTCGGAATGAAAATGAATTCTGAACTTGAGTATAAAATTGTACATGGATATGGTATATGAAATTGGTATATTCGGTGGAGTTATGGAATTATATATGAATGTGATTGGGTTGTGTTTGAATCGAATTATGAATTTGTATAAGGACTTGAGTTATGAAATTGGGTATGATGATTTAGAATTTGTATATTGAATTGAGAAATGAATGTGAATTGGATATGGATAATGTGATTTGTATTGAGTTTGGATTCCGGACAGGAGCTCCGAGGAATTGTGTCGTTTGATTGAGCTGGTTTATAGAAGTGAGTTTTGAACTATTTCCAGGTTTTTGGGTTTTGTAAATACAGTCGTTATGCTACCTGATTTTTGTATGATAGTATATGGATAAGTGTTTTTGGCAAAAGAAAAAGAAAAATAAGAATAAGATAGATTTTTTGTTTAAAAATGAGATTGAGATATTGCATGATTAAGAAGAATCGAATAAATTGAGTTTTTTTTTTAAGGATGAGTTTCCAAAAAGGGGAAAATTATGTTGTTCGATTTGTTTAAGATTGAATAAAGATGGATAATATGAAAAAGAAAAAGAGAATATCGGTTTGGATTAGATAAATATCGGTTTAGTCTAAGGTTTCCAACACGACCCCTTTTGTTTGTTTAAGAAAGTTTGTGTTCACGGATGTCGAAAATTTGTTCTCCGATTTCGATTCGCTTCTGATATGTTTCTACTTTTGATTCTGATTTGTTTTTGCTTCGCTTTGATTTTCGATCCATTAGTTTATTTCACATTTGTATTTGTCCGTTCTTTTACATTAAGAATTCGCTTCTCTTCGTTTTCGTTTTACTTCCCAGTCGGATGTCAGATTTATTTTTTGTTTTCTCCTTTGTTTGTTCTGATTTGGAATTCGATTTCCAATATCGATTCGTTTCTGATATGTTTTCGCTTCGCTTTTGATTCCGCGATTTGTCTTTCGCTTATGTTTTCGATTTGATTCCGTTAAGAATCTGATTTCGTGTGCATTTGGCCCACTTTTGGGTTTCAGATTTGATTCGTTTCGTTCTGTTTTCCTTTTTCCGGTTGGGGTCCTGTCCTGAGATCGGGTCCCAACAGGAAACACATTCGAACAAGTTATAATCAAGGAATTCAAGGTGAGTTACATTTTTACAATTGAATAATATGCCATTAATGGTTTTTTTAAGAAAAGGGAAATAAATGTTTTCAACTAATTTTAAAATTTGCATTTATTGTTCTTTAAATGTTTTGAGAAAGTGTTACATTTGCGTGTATGAATTTTGTAGATGAACTACGAAACAAATATGGAAATGATTTTGAAAGGATATCAAGTATTTGAAATCATGTTTCAAAAATGTGTCATTTTGGGCAACAAATTTTCAATATGTGAAATGTATGATTACGTGGGTTTGTGGTTGCCTCCCAAGTATGTCAAGTGCACTTTGACCAAAGGCTTCTTCCGCCTACCGGCTAGTGACATGAAGCTTCTTCATAGACTCCCCTAAGTTCACGGCTACATAAGGCCCTTATGGCAATTGTGTAGTAGGTTCTGTTTTGGATCCACCCAAACCATTCTGATATGCTTATGTGTTCAAATGTGTTGGCAAGTATGATGATGTAAGAATTAAGTTGCTTATGAATTGTTGATAAATTGAGATTTGGAAAATATATGTATCTTAATTCAATGTGAGCTTTAAAATTATTTTTTCTTACTATTGATTATAAAATTGTTACCCACAAGCTTTAACCTCACCCCCTCCATTTTCGCCCCATCTTCAGGTCAAGAGCATGAGAACGAGTAACCAAAGGTCAAGGCATCACTCCAACTTTGCATACTTTTGTATTTTAAGCTATTTTTGTAAACCAAGGCTTTAGTTACATTTTGAGCAAATTTTTGCTCATGTATTCTTCTGTATTTTGTGATTTTGAAATATTGTTATACTGTGTATCTTTTGATGAAAATGATGTATGATTGCGTTTTACATATGATATTTCCAAATTGTTGAGTTTCATTTTCAAGTCTTCCGTAGGGGTAAAATTCATGTTCTGACTTTGAGAGAAAAACTAGATTAATCTAGGTTAAATTAGGCAAAGTTGTCTTCTAAAAAGTTGTAGATTATCTTCTAGCTTTCCAACTATATATAGTATGAAAATTTGGGACATTGGAGTCAAAAGTTATGATCCTTATAAGTGGTGATGCTTAGGAGTATAATTTGTATCATTTGGTGATAATGTATCGTCTGATGATGTCATATCATCTGATGACATCATATTGTCTGGTAGTAATGTATCGTCTGATGATGTCATATTGTCTAGTGATGATGTCATATCGTCTGGTGATAATGCATCGTCTGATGATGTCATATCGTCTAGTGAAGACGTCATATCATCTAGAGCATTGTTCATTTGATCCTATAGTTTGGTCCCATTTTTGACCCTCTACATGATAGAATTTGTCTTCTAAGTCTTCATGAAAGTTGTATATCTTGAAGTCCTCTTTAAAACCATCTAAAGAACACCTCAATTTGATGTCTCCAGAGAAAGTTATATCAATTGTAAAATAACTTCTATGTATTGTTTCCAATTTTGACCTTCTAGACGATAAAATTTGTCTTTAAGATCTTCATAAAAGTTTTAGATCTTAAAGTCCTCTCCTAAATCTTTTAAAGAACACCTCAATCTGATGTCTCTAGAGAAATTTATGCCAATTGTAAAAAAGCTTTTGTGTACTGTTCATTTTGTATCGTCTGGTCCAATTGTGACCCTCTAAATGATAGAATTTGTCTTCAAAGCTTGTATGAAAGTTGTAGATCTTGAAGTTGTCTTTTGAACCTTCTAAAGAAAACCTTAATCTGACATCTCTAAGGAAAGTTATGGTAATTTTTCCAATTCATCTGATCCTTCGTCTGGTTTTATCTGATCCTATCGTCTAGTCCCTTTTTGACCCAGTAGATGATCGAATTTGTCTTAAAGGTCTCATGAAAGTTGTATATCTTGAAGTTTTCGTTCAAAAAATGTAAAGAAAATCTTAATCCAACATCTCTAGGGAAATTTTTGGCAATTTTCCCAATTCATCTGACCCTATCATCTAGTCCACTTCTGTCCCTCTAAATGGTAGAATCTATCTTTAAATTTTTCATTAAGGTTGTAAATCTTGAAGTCTGCTTTCGAATCATTTAAAGAATACCTTAATCCAATATCTGTAGAAAACGTTATACTAATTGTCCCAAAACAGGTTCAATATGATTGAGAACAAAACCTTGTTTGATTTCCTTCGGCCATAACTGTGTCATCCTACCTCTAAATGAGATGATTCTTGTTTCTAAACAAACTAGAGACATAGAGTTACAAATGATCTGAAGGAATAGAATTTTAACTTAATCCCTAAGACTTACAATTTCTGGATGGAAGTTGGGTATAGTGTACTATCCGAGTTTAATAACGGTCTAAAAAGGTTTTGGGCCCAAACTTATAGAATTCTAAGCCAAATTGAATAATTTTGGTGTCTTTAGAAACTTAAGATAATGGGGAAACAATGTTCTAAACAAGTTAAATTGTAATCCTAGTTTGAGTTTTTCCTAAAATATGTTCTAAAATAGGAGAAATGAGTTTGTTTGGATGTTTGATCGGTGTGGGCGCCACTCATGTAGGATGGTGACTAATAAGGGTTCCTTAAAATAACCCTATAGGATAATATGCTCACGCTTTATGATTTTGAAAGTTGGGCTCTAGAATCGGGGTCCAACATTTTATGGTATCAGAGCCCTATGTTTAAGTCCAAGTGTAGGACTAGGTCTAGGAGTAGCTTAGGCAAGAAATGGACAGTTTAAGACATGAAAGGAATGTGCATTATTTTAAATGAATAACTTGCATTATTTTAAAATGTTTCACATGATTTGAAATTGTTTATACGATTTAAACTGTTTTGTATACTTTGAAAATTTGTTTTGCATGAACTAAGAGTTTTTTAGTGGTTTTATATTCAAGGAGTGAAAATGCCACCTCGAAGGAGAACTCGAGGAGCCATGACTCGATCTCACTCTCGCCAAGCAAGCACGGATGAATCCTATTTCCTGCAAGATGCAGAGACACATTCTGCTCCAAATCCTTAGGCACCTAATATGCAACAGGAAGTGCCTCCACCGCCTCCACCGATGCCTCAAGCAAATCCCATAGATTCGCAGTTCTTTCAGGCCTTTGCTCAGGCTTTCACTTATGCCATGAGCCAGGGGTCACAAGCGCTGATGCAAGCTCCAGTAGATAGGAGTGGACAGTATGTCAAGCTTTACAAGTATGGAGTGGTAGATTTCAATGGTACTACAAATTCGAAAAAGGCAGAAGCACGGTTGAAGAGGACCGAGAGAGTCTTGCTTTAGATGAAATGCTTTGATGAGGAGAAACTAGCTGAGCTTGCTACAGGGGGATGCTCTTCATTGATGAGAATCAATACTCCATAGTCAGATTATGCCTTTGGTGTTGCCATGGAGAGACTTTGTGGAAGTGTTCAGGAAGAAGTACCTCTCCAAAGTTTATGTACAAGAGAAGGCTAAGGAGTTTTTGAATCTCACATAGAGGGACATGAGTGTGAGTGAGTATAAATTGAAGTTCATCTAGCTTTCCCGATATGCGACCAACATTGTGGCGAATGAGGAGGACAAGTGCCACAAGTTTGAGAGAGGTCTCCATTTGGGGATCAAGGAGAAAGTCTTGATCCACAATTTTTGTGACTATCAGCTGCTGGTAGATGCTGTACTTTAGTCTAAATATTTGGAAAATATAAAGAATAAAGTGGGTAGAAAGAGGAAGAATTGGGAGCAGTTTTTTAAGAAAGGGGTGAGTGCTCTAATACCTGGGAGGGGTATGAAGAGTTTTCACACATAGAGTTGTAGGAAAATTACGGTGTGAGCATCACATGCCCACGGTGCGGAAAACAAAAAATATTTGTTCCGGGACCTTCCCGAAAGCCAGGATCCATGTGACTATATAACAAAGTCAAACCAAAACGACCAAAGGAGACCGTCTCTAACGGTATCCACGCAGAAATCGGAGAACCTAACCGGGACAAACCCTTTGACCTGGGAATAGCTAGAACAAAGTAAAGAGTGCTAGCTCCTACCTTTGTCCTTGGAGAGCTTGAATCCAACGATGAAGAGGAGGAAACTTGGAGAGGAAGATCTTGATGAAAATGAAGAAGAGTGAGTATGCTTTAGAAACCCTTTCTAAAACCCCCACCCACATCCATCGTTTTTTTTCCCTTTTAAACCAACGATTATGCTCTCTTCATCTCATCAAATGCCATGTGTCTTTAACTATTAAAGACATTAAATACTTAGATGACAAAGCTTGTCCACGTATGGCTATTATATATATAAATATATATAATAAAGTGAAATGATAAGCTTCCTCCTCCTCCATCCACGTGCATATATATATTAATTAATTAATTAATTAATTAATTACTTAATTAATTAATAATATATATATATAAATAAATGCTGAAGTGGTCCAGTCACACTGGGGTCGGTCCTACCGGCCTACCGGGTCCCGGTATGGGAAAAACCCCCGGAAACGTTTTTCAGCAATATCGATGTCGCGATCTCATCGGGACATATCTCGATCTCATCGGGATCCATTTAATCCGATTGCTCTCCATATATTAGATCTCTATCTAAAACTATTTTACAAATTCTCCGAGACACTCTTATGCGTGTGACCCATTAGGTTCCCGGTTATGTTGGCCACTTAGATCAACACTTAATCTAAGCAAGTCATGAGCGGTATCTAGCAACACATCATGACCCCCAATTGACTGGAAAGTAATTGGTTGGACGAATGAAGCTATATTCATCATGGACCATATCACAAACCTTTTCATAGACAATTACCGTGCAATTCGTCCTTTCACCATGCTATACCCCACTTGGTTATGAGTATGGGCAATGTGTCAACTCTTACTAGACTGACTACGTCAAATCTAGTCCAAGTGATTTCAGTTCTTGTCCTGGGACTCATTACTTAATACTTAATATGTCAATGAAGACACTATCCATGACATATGTACTCTGATCAGAGATTTCCAAGTAATGACCCTGACAAGAGGCCATGGGTATCATCTTCTGCTATCACAGAAGTGGTGAATCCTCTATTGGCTACTCAATTACCTTCGAATACCTCAAACTGTACCCAATCACCACCCTATAAGCGACCTCTGTGAGGCAACAAGGAAAGGAGTCAAAGCACAGAATCAGTATCCAAGATATCCTTGAGCACCTCAAGTCTAAGGATACTTGCACCATTGCTATGATGAGATTATCACTGACATTAGAATAGTACATCCATGTGATGATCTCATAGCAGGTCAACCAATGTACTTACTACCTCTAGTAAGCATCCACATCTCAACCCTAAATATCTCATATGCACAGTTTCTGAGATCCACTGCTTGATCAAATCAAGGAGCTTGAGATGTGCTAGTCTTACCGGATTACCGATGTCCAGTCTCAGTAATCCTACGACTAGGGATAATTAAGATACTGACATAATTACACATGATAGGAATCTCTGTAGTATGATCATATCATAATTTCCTTCATGCTATGTCATATATGATGGACTTCATTAATTTGCTTATTGATCAATATCAGTTCATAAATAATGAACAGCAACATAATGAAATATGCCTTTCTTTATTTATTAATAAAGACTGTACACAATTTTGTAAAAAAACGCGCTAAAGGCGATTGCCTTTAGGGCACTACTCTAACAATCTCCCACTTGACCTAAAGTCAATCACCTTGATATCTAATACCATAGGCGAGTACATGAGAATCAAAACTCTTCTATGACAATGGCTTTGTCAACGGATCAGCAATATTCTGCTCTGTGGGAATTCTCTCTATCTGTAGATCACCTCGACCAATGATCTCCCTGATCAGGTGATATCTGCGGAGTACGTGTTTGGATCGTTGATGAGACCTTGGTTCCTTCGCCTGCCCAATAGCCCCATTGTTGTCACAATACAACTGTATGGGTCCATCACTGCTAGGAACCACACCAAGTTCAGTAATGAACTTCTTGATCCAAACGACTTCCTTTGCGGCTTCTGAAGCGGCAATGTACTCTGCCTCGGTCGTTGAATCAGTAGTCGTCCCTTGTTTGGAACTCTTCCAACTGACTGCCCCGCCGTTCAGTGTGAGTATGTAACCTAATTGGGATTTGGAATCATCCTTATCAGTTAGGCGGCATCAGATACCCGCCACTGGAGATCTCCATCCCATATATCAAGAAAACATCCTTAGTCCTTCGCAAGTACTTGAGGATATTCTTGACACCACCAAATGACCCTCACCAGATCCGATTGGTATCCGCTTTCGTAACACTTAGAGCATATGATACATCGGGTCTCGTACATAGCATTGCATACATGATAGATCCAACCGCAGATGCATACGGGATCATATTCATGCGCATCTTCTCATCTTGTGTCTTAGGACACATAGATTTCGAGAGTGTTATCCCATGAGTCACGGGAAGGTACCCTCTCTTGGATTGCTCCATGCTAAACCTCTTTAGCATCTTGTCTATGTACGTTGATTGTGCAAGACCAAGCAATCTTTTTGATCTATCTCTATAGATCCTTATCCCAAGGATATAAGTTGCTTCACCAAGGTCTTTCATGGAAAATTGTTTGGACAACCAAATCTTGACTGATTGTAGCATCGAGACATCGTTTCCTAGTAATAATATGTCATCTACATATAGCATAGGGAATACGATTGCTGTCCCATTAACCTTCTTATCCACACAGTATTCATCCGGATTTTGTGAGAAATCAAACTCTTTGATTACCTCATCAAAACGGATATTCCAACTACTGGATGCTTGCTTCAATCCATAGATGTATTTTTGAAGCTTGCATACCTTTTCGCCATCATAGGAGGTGAAGCCCTCAGGTTGTGTCATATACACATCCTCAGCTATATTTCCATTTAGGAAAGCTGTCTTCACATCCATTTGCCATATCTCATAATCATAATGAGTGGCAATGGCTAGGAGTATCCTAATAGATTTAAGCATTGCTACTGGGCTGAAGGTCTCGTCGTAGTCAACCCTTGTTCTTTGACGAAAACCTTTAGCCACAAGCCTTGCTTTATAGGTAATTACATTACCATCCATGTCGGTTTTCTTTTTGAAAACCCATTTGCACCCTATGGGTTTTATTCCTTCGGGTGCCTCAACCAAAGACCATACTTGGTTTTCATACATGGAATCCATTTCGACTTCATGGCTTGAAGCCATTTCTCGACTCAACCTGCTCGTAACCTCTTCATAGGTGGTAGGCTCATCATCTTCTATGAGCAATACGTTTTTCTGTTCATTCACGAGAAATCCATATCTCTCGGGAACAGAGCGTATTCTACGTGACCTACAAATTTCGTGTGTTGTAGAAGGTTGAACTGCTACTTCATCTGTATGAGTCACGATTTTGAGTTCAGCGGTTGATCTGCGTGCATTGTCACAAGATCTTGAACTTCTTGAGTTCTATTTTGCTCCCACCGTCTTCTTGTAAAAAAGCTCTTTCTCTAAAAAGACAGCATGCTTTGAAACAAACATCTTTTGTTCCTCAGCATGGTAGAACTGATATCCCATTGTTTCTTTAGGATATCCTACGAACAAACACTTGTCAGATTTTGCATCAAGTTTATCTGACTGTGTCCGCTTCACATAAGCTGGACAGCCCCAAACTTTCAAATAAGTAAGATAGGGTCTTTTGTTAGTCCACATCTCATATGGAGTAACATCAACTGTCTTTGATGGAACTCTGTTTAGCAAGTAAACAGCTGTCTCGATTGCATACCCCCAAAAGGATTTTGGTAACTTTGCAAAGCCCATCATTGATCGTACCATGTCCAACAAGGTTCGATTTCTCCTTTCTGCAACACCATTATGCTGTGGTGTGTAAGGAGGAGTCCATTAAGATAAAATCCCATTATCTCTGAGATAATCCAAAAACTCTTGGTCTAAGTATTCCCACCACGATCGATCGTAATGACTTGATACTTTTCCCAAGTTGGTTTTCTACTTCATTTCAATTGTTTGAACTTTTCAAATGCTTGATTTGTATCTCATCGAATCTGGTACCCATATCGAGAATAATCATCGATAAAGGTAATGAAGTAAAGACAACCACTTACGGCATGGATGGACATCGGACCACATACATCTGAATGTATTAGGTCTAATACTCCATCATTCGTTCACCCTTTCCCTTAAAGGAAACTTAGTCATCTTGCCTAATAAAAAGATTCACATGTGTCATATGATTCATAATCAAATGACCCTAAACTTCCACTCTTATGGAGCTTAGCTATCGTCTCTCATTTATATGGCCAAAGCGACAATGCCATAAGTAAGTTGATTTTAAATTATCTCGTTTATGTCTTTCCGTGTCATTGACATTCATTATTAGATGTGACATATCTAATATGTAAATTCCATTGCATAATGTACCAGTACCATAAAGCATTCCATTCAAACTAATAGAACAACCATTGTTACTAAAAGTCAAATGGAAACCACTCTATTTAAACAAAAGCAGATAATATGTTCTTTGTTAATCTGGTACAAAATAACATTCATCCAATTTAATTACAAGCCCGGTGGGGAGTGACAAAAGTAAGTGCCTACGGCTAATGCAAAGACTCTTGCTCCATTTCCCACACACAGTCTAGTTCTCCTTCGTGAGTCGCATCTCATCGTCCCCGAGGCCTCGCATATCATTGCATATGTGTGAACCACAACTCGTATCTAATACCCATATGTTATGGTCAGAAACAATATTAACCTCAATGACAAACATACCTGAAGAAGTCAAGGCATCTGATGCCTTCTTCTGCTTCAATTCCTCCAGATAGACTTTACAGTTCCTCTTCTAGTGGCCAGTCTTGCCACAATGGAAGCAAGTTCCTTTTGGTGCAGTCTCTTTGGTTTTCTTCTTGGCTATATTTCCTTTCGGTTTCTTATACCTCTTCTTCTTCAGTTTCTTTTTCTTGGAACTAGAAGAAGAGTCTACCATAAGCACTTGCTTGCTATCCTTCTTGTTAGCTTGCTCTGCTGTCTTGAGCAGGTTGATCAACTCAGGGATTGTCGTGGATATCTGATTCATCCGATAGTTTAACACAAACTGTGAATAACTATCAGACAATCCAACTAGAATTAAGTCAACACTTAATTCATAATCCATGACAAAACCTAAGACAGCCAACCTCTCAATATACCCATTCATCTTCAATGCATACTGCACTGCAGATGAACCTGGAGTCATCTTAGTAGTGAAGAGTAACCTCGAGGTATTGAACCTTTCAGACCGAGCTTGCTCATCAAACAGCTCCCTAAGATGAAACACTATGGTATGAACATCCATAGACTCATGCTGCTTCTGCAGCTCTGGTGACATCGAGGCAAGCATAATACAGGTTGCAATGTCACTGTCCTTGAGATGCTTTCGATAAACTTTCTGATCCTCATCAGAAGCATCAACAACAGGTGGATCAGGAAGTGGAACATCAAGGACATATCCCAGTTCCTCAGATCTGAGAACAATTCTCAGATTTCTCAGCCAATCGAGAAAATTTGGTCCAGTTAATTTGTTTGAGTCCATAAGCGATCGCAAGTTCACACTGGAAGTCATTTTCAATAACCTAAAGAGAAAGAGAGAAAGAATGTTAGAATAGAATTAAATGCATGATCATAAGGACTTGCATGACATGCATATGGCTCCCACTAGTTTCAAAGAATCCATAACCCTCAGTACGAATCCAAGAAACATTATGACAAAATGTCCTAGTGGGTCGATATCCGATATTACTAACAATGACCTTGGGTTTACCCAACAAGCCACCTTAGGTCAATCGGTAGGTATCAGTCATACCAATTGCATCTTAGATATCCGACATTACTAAAATGACCTTGGGTTTACCCAACAAGCCACCTTAGATCTATCGGTAGGTATCGATCATACCAATTACTTTATAGATGCAACTATCGACTAGTGCTATCAACTCGTGATGTATGCACACCCATTGGGTTATCAACTCTTGATGCGCGTACATCTGATGCACACTACCCAATTTTGCCTCTGTCCATGTTGACCTTGAGTTCACTCAATAAATCAACGTTTCTAGTGAAAATCGACCCATTAATCCGAAAATCTTATTTTCATGGTTCGAACATATTCGTATAGAGTGAGCTTGGGTTTACCCAACAACCCAACTCTATAAGAACTCTGGTTCTCCCCATATTAATGGAAGACGTGAGTTTTCATATTAAGCGTGAGGGTTTTCAGGTCTCATCTACTTCTTTTCCAAGCTATAGGATTATAGTCACCATGACTATATGGAATGATTTAGGGCAATTCATCAATCACATTGAATCTATACCTAAAATCATCCATCATCCCACCTATGCATGTTGTAAGTCGACTTGTGTATGTATAATTCGACTTATGCCTCTGTATAAGTCGACTTAAGCAAGTGTAAGTCGACCTTTGCAACTGTGCACGAACAAGTCGACTTGTAACATTGTGCAAGTCGACTTATACGTCTACAGTGCACAGACAAGTCGACTTGTGCATGTGTAAGTCGACTTATCCGTGTGAAATTGCTATCTAATCGGCTAATTTCTCAATCCGTGCAGTTCAAATTCACAACAACAAGTCTAATACACTTTACCTTGATGTAGCAATGAAACACTTTCATTGTTGCTTACCATATATAGTCAAACTATACATGAAAAACTTGAAATCAATGAATACACTCTTATTCATTTAGATTTCCAAATAATTTTACGAATATCAAACTATCACCCTAAGTATCTCTAGGTAGTCTATACTTTATCAAGACTACTTCGAAACTGGTCACAAAATTTGTGACGGCCAAAACAATCAAGATAAGGGAATATACTAACGAGACGCTAATGAGACACATTTGGCATCCGAAAATTGTTTGGAAACCCAATTTCAAGATAATCAGTTTGGCAAGCATGCAACATCAATGTAACACATTTTCAATCACATTAAAAATGATCCAAGGCATTGGAACTGGAATCTACACAATTTCTTAGTTCAAACAAAACAACTCCAGCAACTTTCTCAAAACTGCCAAGCTTTGCCTTTTTCTTGAAAAACTCATTGAAACAATTTCAATAAATTCTGAGAAAATTAAAGAGGTTACAAAACGTTCACAAAATTATCCATGAATTTGTTCAGGATTTATTTCCATCAAAAACTCATTCAACCTCAGCAACTAAGCCAATGTAGAATCTGTGTTCCTCAACAAAATTATTCCCAGCAGCACAGAATAAATTCTCAAATAAATATTAAATCACCTCGAAAACATTTTTCCTTTCTCACAGAAATTAATAAACATCTTAGAGACATTTCGGTGAAAGAAAATCCGAAAAAAAAAATTTCTACAATTTATTCTCGAATTTATAAGCATGCCTGTTCAAGGAATGTGCACAAAGACAGCAACCAGAACATTAGGGAATAAATTAGTAAAACCATATCAAATCACATTGATAAATCCCGAGCTTCCACAGACATATGAAACAACATCTTGTGAACATATCTGGGCAAGAAAATTTCAAAAAATATATTTCTATACTGAATTCGAAATTCACTCAATTAACATGCATCATCGTCACAAGCAATAAGGAACTCCGACCTAGTCATTGTTTCTTCGTTATATACGACACAAGTGGCTCTGATACCACTGCAGGAAAATCCCGGTGTGAGCATCACATGCCCACGGTACAGAAAACAAAAAATCTTTATTCCGGGACCTTCCCGAAAGCCAGGATCCATGTAACTATATAACAAAGTCAAACCAAAATGACCAAAGGAGACCGTCTCTAACGGTATCCACGCAGAGATCGAAGAACCTAACCGGGACAAACCCTTTGACCCAGGAATAGCTAGAATAAAGTAAATAGTGCTAGCTCCTACCTTTGTCCTTGGAGAGCTTGAATCCAACGATGAAGAGGAGGAAACTTGGAGAGGAAGATCTTGATGAAAATGAAGAAGAGTGAGTATGCTTTAGAAACCCTTTCTAAAACCCCCACCCACATCCATCGTTTTTTTTTTCCTTTTAAACCAACGATTATGCTCTCTTCATCTCATCAAATGCCATGTGTCTTTAACTATTAAAGATATTAAATACTTAGATGACAAAGCTTGTCCACGCATGGCTATTATATATATATATATATATATATATATAATAAAGTGAAATGATAAGCTTCCTCCTCCTCCATCCACGTGCATATATATATATATATATATATATTAATTAATTACTTAATTAATTAATAATATATATATATAAATAAATGCTGAAGTGGTCCAGTCACACTGGGGTCGGTCCTACCGGCCTATCGGGTCCCGGTATGGGAAAAACTCCCGGAAACGTTTTTCAGCAATATCGATGTCGCGATCTCATCAGGACATATCTCGATCTGATCGGGATCCATTTAATCCGATTGCACTCCATATATTGGATCTCTATCCAAAACTATTTTACAAATTCTCCGAGATATTCTTATGCTTGTGACCCATTAGGTTCCCGGTTATGTTGGCCACTTAGATCAACACTTAATCTAAGCAAGTCATGAGCGGTATCTAGCAACACATCATGACCCCCAATTGACCGGAAAGTAATTGGTTTGACGAATGAAGCTATATTCATCATGGACCATATCACGAACCTTTCCATAGACAATTACCGTGCAATTCGTCCTTTCATCATGCTATACCCCACTTGGTTATGAGTATGGGCAATGTGTCAACTCTTACTAGACTGACTACGTCAAATCTAGTCCAAGTGATTTCAGTTCTTGTCCTGGGACTCATTACTTAATACTTAATATGTCAATGAAGACACTCTTCATGACATATGTACTCTGATCAGAGATTTCCAAGTAATGACCCTGACAAGAGGCCATGGGTATCATCTTCTGCTATCTCAGAAGTGGTGAATCCTCTATTGGCTACTCAATTACCTTCGAATACCTCAAACTGTACCCAATCACCACCCTATGAGCGACCTCTGTGAGGCAACAAAGAATGGAGTCAAAGCACAGAATCAGTATCCAAGATATCCTTGAGCACCTCAAGTCTAAGGATACTTGCACCATTGCTATGATGAGATTATCACTGACATTAGAATAGTACATCCATGTGATGATCTCATAGCAGGTCAACCAATGTACTTACTACCTCTAGTAAGCATCCACATCTCAACCCTAAATATCTCATATGTATAGTTTCGAGATCCATCGCTGATCAAATCAAGGAGCTTGAGATGTGCTAGTCTTACCGGATTACCGATGTCCAGTCTCAGTAATCCTACGACTAGGGATAATTAAGATACTGACATAATTGCACATGATAGGAATCTCAATAGTATGATCACATCATAATTTTCTTCATGCTATGTCATATATTATGGACTTCATTAATTTGCTTATTGATCAATATCAGTTCATAAATAATGAACAGCAATATAATGAAATATGCCTTTCTTTATTTTTTCATAAAGACTGTACATAATTTTGTACAAAACGCGCTAAAGGCGATTGCCTTTAGGGCACTACTTTAACAAGAGTGAGCTAGTGAGTAGTGCCTCGGCTAGGAACAAACAACCAAGGGTAGCTTCAGTGCAAGTCTCAACCGCAGGGGGAAATAACAGGGTGAAGAGGAGCAGGAACATGAACCCCCAATGTCAGCATTGTGGAAAGTTTCACAAGGGAGAGTGCTTCAAGTTACCTGGAGCATGCTTCCGATGTGGAGAGAAGGGACACATGATCAAGGACTGTCTCCAAGTAATAGGGAGAGAGGGATCACAGTTGCAAGCCCCAAGGAGAGCAGAAACAGGGGAACCAGACCAATCGTTGAGGTGGGCAGTTCTGGAGTTGTAAGGAAGGCTATTCCTCCAGGAAGGCCTAGAGGACAGGCTCAGGCAAGGGTGTTCACCATGATATGAGAGGAAGCTATAGTCACACCTGAAGTTGTTACTAGTATGGCTCAGTTATTTAGTTCTGAAGTATATGTTTTGATTGATTCTGGCTCTACGCATTCATTTGTTTCTGCAAGCATATCATTACATGTTGTTAATTCAGTGCCTTTGGATAGTCCTTTGATTGTTAGTACTCCTCTAAGAAGGAATGTGATAATAAGTCAAGTGTATAAAGAATGTGAGCTCTTTATCGATGGTGTTAGACTAGTAGTGGACTTACTAACTCTAGACTTAAAAGGTTAGACGTTATACTTGAAATGGATGCCATAGAGAAGTAAAATGCGAAGTTAGATTGTAATCTCAAGGAGGTGGAATTTGATATGGGCAATAGTGAGAAGGTGATTTTTTGAGGGGACAGGAAAACACCATCAATAAGAATCATTTCAGCTTTGCTAGCTGGCAGGATGATGGGAAAGGGGTGTGAAGCCTTCTTGGCATATGTTATGGACACTGATGTGAATGAAGGGAAGTTAGAGGATTTTCTAATTGTGAGAGAATTTCCAAATGTGTTCTTAGAGGACTTACCTGGTTTGCCACCTGTGAAAATAATCAATTCTGGCATCACTTGATTCTCGAAACTGCCCCCATTTGTATACCACCATATAGAATGGCTCCAGCTGAGCTGAACGAGCTTAAGGAACAGTTGGAGGAATTGCTAAAAAATGGGTATATAAGACCGAGCTTGTCACCTTGGGGAGCACCGGTTTTGTTTGTTAAAAGAAGGATAGAACATGGCGGATTTGTATTGATTACCAGAGACTCAACAAGGTGACCATTAAAAACAAGTACCCTCTGGCCCGAGTAGATGATCAGTTTGACCAGTTGTAGGAAATAAACGTATTTTCTAAGATTGATCTCAAGTCAAGTTATGATAAGCTCAAAATCAAGGAGTCTAATGTAAACAAGACAACCTTCAAGACACGGTATGGACATTGTGAGTTTTTAGTTATGCCATTTGGATTGACCAATGCTCCAGCTGCTTTTAAGGATCTTACAAATAGGGCCTTCAGGGAGTATTTGGATTAGTTTGTCATAGTGTTTATCGGTGACATTCTGGTTTATTTTAAGAGTGAAGAAGAACACGAGGGACATCTCAGAATGGTGTTGCAAACAGTAAGGGAAAAGGAACTTTACGTTAAGTTCAACAAGTGTGGATTTTGGCTTCAAGAGGTATTATTCCTTGGACATGTAATTTCGAAGGATAAGGTGCATGTTGATCCGAGGAAAACTGAAGCAGTGGTGAATTGGCATACACCCAAGACAGTGACAGAAGTGAGGAGTTTTCTGGGTCTGACAGGTTATTATAGGAGATTCGTTAAAGGATTTTCTATGATAGCTGCTCTGATGACTAAGTTATTGAGGAAGAATTAGAAATTTATCTAGAGTGAGGAATGTCAAAAGAGTTTTTAGGAGCTTAAGCACAGATTGACTATTGCACCAATCTTGACCCTGCTTGTGAGAGATAAAGGTTATACAGTATATAGTGATGCTTCAAGAAAGGGTTTGGGTTGTGTATTGATGCAAGAAGATAAGGTAATAGCTTACGTCTCGCGAAAGCTGAAGCCTTATGAACTGAATTACCCGATCCATGATCTGGAGTTAGCAACAATAGTTTTTGACCTTTGGAGAAATTATATGTATGGGGTTTAAACGAGGATTTTCACGGATCATAAAAGTCTCAAGTATTTGTTGAGCTAAAAGGAGTTGAATTTAAGACATAAAAGATGGTTAGAGCTAACTAAGGATTATGATTTGTTGATTGAGTATCATCTAAGAAAGGCAAATATAGTGGCGGATGCTTTGAGTAGGAAATCATCAGTAGCCTATGTTTAGATAGTTTATCTACCATTATTAGAAGAGATGGCTATAGTTTATCTACCATTATTAGAAGAGATGGCTAAGCTTAGGATAAGCTTGAAATAGGGGGAGCCAAATAGTATTATTGCAAATTTCAGAGTGAAACCAATAATCAGGGAGAAAGTTAAAGACTTATAAGCACAGGATATAGAATTGAGTAAGCTCCGAGAAGAAATCCTAAATGGCAAGAAATCTGAAGTGGTAGTGAGGGATGATGGACTTATGGTTGTAGGGAATAGACTTTGTATCCCGAATGTCAAGGAAGAAAAGGATGAGATACTTGATGAGGAACATAATGCGCCTTATGCCATGTACCTAGGTAGCACCAAGATGCACAGAGATCTAAAAAAACATTTTTGGTGGAAAGGTATAAAGAGGGATATAACAGAATATACAAGCAAGTGTTTAGTGTGTTAGCAAGTCAAGGCTGAATATCAGGCACCTTCAGGTAAGTTAAGGCTTATCCATTCCTGAATGAAAGTGACAAAAAGTAACCATCCATTTTCTGAAGGGTTTGCCTAAGACTAGTAGGAAGCATAATGCCATATGGGTTATTATTGATCGTTTGACAAAGTTAGCCCATTTTTTGGCAATCAAACAAATTGATTCTCTGCATGTGCTAGCAAAGAAGTATATTCATGAGATAGTAAGATCACATGAGATTCCAGATTCTATAGTTTCTAATAAAGATCCTCGATTCACTTCGAGATTCTAGGGAAGCTTACCTGAGGCTTTAGAAACCAAGTTAAAATTTAACACGATTTTTCATCCCCAGATAGATGATCAATCTGAGAGAACCATTCAGACCCTTGAGGGAATGCTCAGGGCATATGTGATGGATTTTGTTGGCACTCGATTTAGGAACCGGACCCCAACCAAAAAACAGAATCACATATCGAATACATGTACAAAACGTGAGCAAACTTATACTTGGCGAAAGCGAAAGAAATCGAAAGCGAAACGAATTGGCTCGGAATCAAAACAAACAAACGATTAAATCAAACTGAAACAAATTTTCGACATAGTCAATCACTTTCTTATCTAATTCCTGATCATACTTATATCTCAACTTATTCACAATGTTTCACTTCTTGTATCTAATACCACCTAGACCATGTCAAAATCACTATATCCACAAATCAATATTTCTTAACATATTTGACTCAAGTCAATGGTCCAATTCTTAAGGAACCTTACCATGGACCAATTCTCATTCAAAATCAACCTTTTTGAACTTCCATACATAGCTATATCTCTATCATTCAGCTAATCTTTCAAACATCCGTTATTACATCTCACATATATTCGAAGTCAAATCATCCAAATTCATCATGAATTTCTAATTAATTTCCATATGCACATTCCTATAATCAATCATACTCTTGACACTTAAATCAAACAGTCACTTTAATTCCTCAAATAATTCATGAAAACTTATTCACATCAATATCACATTCTCACTAATTCAATCATATCCATTCACTAATTCTTAACAAACATATGCGTCCATGTAAGATCCTAATATTAGCGCTCTGATACCACCTATGTTGGGACCTGATTTGGGAACCGGACCCCAACCAGAAAATGGAATCACATATCGAACACATGTACAAAACGTGAGAAAACTTATACTTGGCAAAAGCGAAAGAAATCGAAAGCGAAACAAATTGGCTCGGAATCAAAACAAACAAACGATTCAATCGAACTGAAACAAATTTCCAACAGCTGAGAACGTGTAACTTACATAAACTAGCGTTGGATACCTTAAGACTAAACCAATCCGAAACCGGTATAAACTTTTTTTTTCATTTTTGATTTATTCATCTTTATTCAATCTCATCTTTAACAAATCTTATTCTTATTCTTATTTTTTTGCCATAAAAACTCCCACATACAAAACTAAATACCATCAATTCTCAAACAATTAGCACTTCCTTAATTCTTAATCAATCATCAGAGTCATTGGACCTCCTGTCCAGAACCCATATCACATTCTATCACATTCATCCATGTCTCCATTCAATACACAAGTTCAAAATTCATTTACATCATGATATACATGCTTAAAAAATCTTAATGGCATTCCACGCCATGTTACAACATCAATATCAAAATTCAAAATGCACAAAATACAAAAATCCCAAAAATGCTCAACATGTCTGAAATCTTAATCTTGCAACCAATTTACTTAAAATCCAATCTTATATATAACGAACGGAAGTTTAAACTTTCTTTCATCCGATCTCCATCTTGATACCTGGAGATGGGGATGAAAGTGGGGTGAGCTTTACAGCTCGTGGATACACGTTTATAATAAAGATAAGCAAAAACCTTGAAAACAGTTCACTTGTCTTAGAAAACTTTCATGGAGTTTATAAAACGCATTTTTTTTCTAGGCTTTCATCCAAAATCAATAAGTTACAAATCATGAATGCATCAAACTTGATGAAACATAACATGAGCACATAAACACATCAGAATGGTTTGGGTAAGTCCAAATTCATGACGCACTACACAATTCCATTGAAATGGTCCTGTGTAGTTGTAGTTTCTTGAGGGAGTCCTTGAAGGAGCTCCGTCCCATTAGCGGGCAGGCGGGAGAAGCCTATTCTTGGGTCAACATCCATGTGACGGTTCTTGAGGGACTACCACAAACCCACTTAAACATAGCTTTCAAAATCTTGTAACTTGTTGCCTAAAATGGCACTTTTCTTGAAAACTTGCTTAACACATACTTGATGTATATCTTGAAAACCATTCTTGAAAACATGATTTCATAACATGCATCTTTTTCAAAATATAACTCAAATCATGTAACAACATATAGCATGTTTCACAAGTCATTCATAAACAATAATGCAACACTTATTATCCAAGTGAAATCAGAAAACTTCTTTGATTTAAAGAAAACAATAGTACCTTATTTAAATTATAAACAAGTACCCACCTGAATTCCTTGCTTGGATACATGCTTAAAAGATGCTTCTCCTCTTGATCCTCTTGCCTTCCTTGATTCCTTTTATCAAAATGTAAAAATCCCATTCAATAGGAATACAAATTTGAGGACCCATAAATTCTAAAAACTCAACCTCTTCCAAAAGTCCAAACGTTCGGATCAATTTTCCATGATCACTCTGATCAAGTAAATGAAAAAATCTGATAATATTATCTTCTAGAAAATGTTCCCCATTGTCTTAAGTTTCTAATGACTCCAAAATCATTCAATTTGTTTCAGAAATCTTAAAGTTATACTTCAAACATATTGGGACTATCCTTATGTTGAAACAAGAATCTATACTCAACTGCCACCCAAAATTTGAGATCTTTAAATCTGATTAAAAACTTCCTTTCTTCATAAAACTTGTATAACTTTGTCTCTAGTTTACGACGAATCAAAAATCACCTCATTTGTACATCTACATCAAAATTTATGGCTAAAATACCAAAACATGTCTGTGTAGGAAAATTGAGCTCGCCGCGGCGAGGGTGCTCGCACACATCGCATCGTGGGCGCATGCGAGTGCCGCGTCATGGGCGCTTGCGCGCGCCGTGACATGGATACCTGCGTGCGTCGCGACGTGCAAGACCGGAAACCTTCCAAACATTTTTTTTTCGACATTTTTCATCTTCATACTTCCCATATTTCACAAATAACTCATCTTAACCATAAATCATCATTCCTACTTCATTTCTAAACTCATTTCAACCCAAAAATCATTCACAAACACAACAAAATCATTAACCCTAGAACACCGTTCATCAATATCATCCTACCCACATTCAACTACATTTTTCTCTTCTAACAATCACTAAACATGATTCATTCAACAAATCAAGAAGGGTTGAGTCTTGTACTTACTTGTTTAGCTCCACGATTCGTCAAATTCTTCAAGATTTCTAAACCCTAGCTTTCTCTTCTTCTCTCCTCCTTCCACGGCTTCTTCTTCTTTTCTTCTCATTCCCAATTTTTCTTCTTCTAATTCATACTCTTAATGAGTGGGCAATGTCCATTTTGCCCTCCAATATAAGCCTTATAACTCATAGATTTAAGTGCCATGCCCAAATCGCCCTTGTATAATCTTATAACTTTAATACTTCAATTTAGAAATTGAAAATCTTAGGGACTGAATTGAAATTCAATCCCTTCAGATAACTTGTATTCCCATGTCTCTAATTTATTTAAAAACAAGAATCAACTTAATTGGATCTCTACATATCAAGATATCATCAAAATACCTAAACATGTTCAGAATAATGTCTAACTCAAACTCTGTAATCAATCCTCTCACCTTGATTCAATCAATCTTTTTCAAATTAATCTAAAAAATCACAAATTTTCATGAAGAGATAAGGGATGTCTTAGTAATCCAATGGTTCAAAAATCAGATCAATCGGATGTCGGACGGAAAAATTAGAAGCAAAAGAACAGGCAAGGGTCGGATCACCCTAACAGTAACAACAACTTGTAAAAATCTTAACTTCCTATTCCATGGTCCAAAAATTCCATACTTTACATTAATGGAAAGATCAAAACATAATCTAAAACTTTCATGAAGGACTTAAAAGCAATTGCAACCTCTAACTAGGTCAATTTTTAGATCAAAGCTTCTACCCAGAAATGTGTCATCCTATATCACATCTAAACTTTAAAATGTCATATCTTCCAAATTCCACAACCATAAATAACATATTATACATCATTGAAAAGCTACGATAATCTTCTATGACTTTCATGTAGATCACCGAACTCAATTCAAAACATATCAGTCCATAGTTGTTCCTCAAAACACTGCATACAAAATCCTACACTTATGAGCATCTTCAAAAACAAAGTAACATACACTTCAATTTGACTTATCATAAAGGTCAATCCTGATATCGAAACATTTCATACTTTAAAGCGATAGCAAGCTTTCAAAAGAAACTACAATTTTAATGAAGATCATTTTATCAAAATCTTCCCAGATCAAGCCAGAAAAATTCGTAAAGTTTCAGATCCAATTTAGCATTTTCTGCTACTATTCATCCTCAAAATTTTATATTTTCACATCTCCAAAATCTAACACTTTCACTAATAAATTTCATAATACCATACAAAACTTACCCAAATCCTCTCATCAATTTCATTAAACTCAAAAACACTCATTACAAGAATTAATCTCCAATTATCATTTCAATTTGTTCAAACTAGAATTTGCCACATAGAACATTACACATAATCATTCAAAATCATGAATTTTTTTTCTTTTCCTTTACACATTTCTAATTCACCACCAATTGCTCATTTCATGTCAAATTTTAACTCGCAATTCTAAGAAAAGTTCGGGGTCCAACAAATTTTAAAGGAGCTTGGGATGATCATTTACCATTGGTCGAATTTGCTTATAATAATTTGTACCATACGAGTATTCAGATGGCCTCTTATGAAGCATTGTAGGGAAGCAGATGTAGAACTTTGATATGCTAGGATGAAGAAGGAGAAAGGAAACTATTAAGGCCAGAGTTACTTCAAATGACAGTGGACAAGGTCAATTTAGTTAAGCAACGAATTAAAGCAGCTCAAAATAGAATGAAGAGTTATACTAATGCACACCGAAAGGAAATGGAGTATGAAGTCGATGAGAAAGTCTTCCTTAAGACATCTCCTTGAAAAGAAATTATGAGATTTGGCAAAAAGGGCAAGTTAGGTCCAAGATATGTGGGTCCTTACGAGATTCTTGAAAGGATTGGACCACTAGCCTATAGATTGACGTGGCCATTGGAATTATCAAAGATTCATGTTGTTTTTCATTTTTCCATGTTGAGGAGATATAGATCAGATCTCTCTCACATCATTCAAAACACCGAGGTTCAGTTGAGAGATGATCTAAGATAAGAGGAGATGGCAGTGGAAATTTTAGACACCAAGGAAAAGGTCCTCAAGAACAAGATGGTTCAGCTAGTTAAAGTTTTGTGAAGAAACCATTCCGTTGAAGAGGCCACGTGGGAGCCCCTAGAGGCCATGAGGGAGAAGTATCTACAATTGTTCAATGACTCAGGTAATAATTTCAAGGATGAAATTTTTTTAAGGGGGGGGGGGGGGGAGAAAATGTTGGCCCCAATAAATTTTTTTTAGGAGTTAGTTCTTCTTTAGGTCTATGTTAGTAGATTTATTGCATGGGTTAGTTAAATTAAAAGTAATAATAATGCATAAAAGGGTATTTTGGGTAGCTTACTTAAGTTTAAAAACCATAAGGCATTAAAGGAAGGGTAAGGTGGGCTTTTCTCAATCATTGAGGGTAAAATGGGAAGACAAAAGTGTTGTCTTCTTCCTAAAGAGGAAAAAAAAACAAAAATGGGAGAGAAGTAAGGGGAATATCAAATCAAAGAGAGAAAGAAGAGAGATTTCGGTGGTTGAGAGGAAAGAAGAGAGTTGAGCTAGCGTTTCTTCTTTTCTAAACCTTCTAGAGAGATTCTTAGGTTGTGCAAGAAGGGAAAAAAGTAGAGGAAGACAAGAGTTTTCTTTTGAACCAAACATCTTTTCTTTTGGTGAAGATTTAAGGTAAGAGCATTTTAATGCTTTAGATTTTTGAAACGATTTTGGTTCACGAAGCTTAAGAAATGCATGGGTTTAGGTACTCTAGGATTAATTTTAGTAAATGTACTATGTGAATCTCCAATTTTGCAACCCCTCTTGAACTTGAGATTTTTGCCTATAAAAAGGGAATCAAGAAAGACAAGAGGAGCGAGAGGGGAGGCACATTCAAACAAGTTATAATCAAGGAATTCAAGGTGGGTTTCATTTTATAATTGAATAATAAACCAATAATGCTTTTTTCAAGAAAAGGGAAATAAATGTTTTTAACTACTTTTAAAATGTGCATTTATTGTTCTTTATATGTTTTGAGAAAATGTTACATGTGTGTATATGAATTTTTTGGATGAAATATGAAAAAAAATGGAAATGATTTTGAAAGGATATCAAGTATATGAAATCATGTTTTGAAAATATGTCATTTTGGGCAAAGAGTTTTCAAGATGTGAAATGCATGATTATGTGGGTTTGTGGTTGTAACACCCCACTGCCGCATGACCCAAACCCGACATCGATGGGTGATATCCGAGTCCGTGCCCCACCAGGGTGGCGTGCTACATCACTAAATAATCAAAAGTCGGTATTTTTTTTCAATAATCACAAATTTAGGCCCACTTTTATTCAAAAATATTTTCATTTATAAGATAAAATGTCGATTAGCCCATTCCAAAAAACAAAACATATTACACTTTGATCAAGCTCTTTTGCAAAACCTTTTTCTAATCGAAAAGTTATACACAACAAATATACTCAAATACACAAAATACAATAATTTGCAGAAATTACAATTCAGTGCGAAAATAAGGGGACACAATGCAGACGCGAACTGATCCCGACCTTTTCTTTCACTCACAAGCAATAGATATACTCCCGTTGCCTAATGGGGTATTCTTCTGAGTCCTGAAAATTAATTGTAAATTTTGGGTGAGTTTTGCGAACTTAATGAGTGACCATCATCAATGGCTCACCCAGTCATATAACACATAATTTGCACATCTCACATTATTTTACATTTCACATTATTTCACATTCACATTATTCATATTCGATACACTTATCATTCATATTGTGCACATGCAATGCACATGAGACTCACTTTTCATTTGTTATTTTGTTATGACCGAGTGCCTAAATTGTCCCATGTAGGGCTCATTAATAACTTTCCCTTATCCATTTGGAGGATACAAGGCTCATTAAATGTTGAGCCTAAGGCTCTGATTCACTTTTGAGCTCGAAGCTCATTTCCACTCGTTGAGCTTTAAGCTCTGATCGGTGGCTACTCTGGTCACAACAGCCATTATATTTCATGCACTTATGCAATAAAATGCATCAATCTCATTCACTCACTTTCACATATCATTGGAATGTAATCCAGCATTCAACAGTAGAGTTGCGAAACATTTCTCATACATATGCAATGCACATTCAAAAGACATTTTTCATCGGTCCGTGGTCCGACACTTATCAATCATACAATGCACACTCAAAACACATTTTTCAATCACATTAAATAAACATAGTTCATCCAATTCACATTCAAGTCGCACTTCAATATCACAACTCCCCCAATACATAGTCATCGGACCTTCTTTTCGAAATCTACAATCCATCACCATTTATATGAACATTCAGCAGTCAATCAATACAAATTCAAACAGAACACATGATGAAATGAGACCGTCTCAGTATACTCACAGTACACTCCAAATTAGCATTTGCTTCCAAATTCTGGAAACGCCTGACTACAGACTTTTATCCTGCACAACCCATTTATGCAATACGTTGCACACACATTAATAATTTTGCACAATTATCAACATTCATTTATGCACATGTGTGTATATGGAATATGTACAATGCATGTTCATGACAATCCCGGTATTATTTCATAAATTGCATCACAAAATGATTCCCATATCAAAACTCATTTATTCCTAGGTTTAAGCCACATAAAATCATTTAACTCGTAATTTATGCTTATTTCAATTTTTTCCTAAAACCACACTTTCGGGTCGACTGCTCCCGAGTAATGAGATAGTCCACATAGGGTAATCTAGGCAACCTCTTTATAATAACAAAATTCCTCTATGCTTTAGGAATCTATAGACACCAAAATTACTCAATTCGGGTCTCTATAGGTCTGGATATTGCCAAAACATTGTCCAAAAAATTAATCAATCGGTCCTCTCACTTTGATTTAATCCATCATTTCCAAATTAATCTAAAAAATTTACTAAATCTCATGGAGAGGTAGATAAAATTCTTACGAATCTGATGCTTCAAAAATCAGGTCAATCGAAGGTCGAATGGCCAAGTTATAAGTAAAAGAGTGGAGGAAGGGAGGATGAGCCAGCAGGCGCGGCTCGGCTAACGACGCGACACTGTCGCGGCCATGAGGCTGCGATTTTCCATATTCTTTTTTTTCTTTTCCACCTATTTTTCCTCTCTCCTTCCACAATGCAGAACTTTTCACACAAAGGTCCAAAATTGACAAATTAGGTATCAATAGAAAGATCACAGAAAGTTCTACAATTTCCATGAAGGATGCATAGACAAATTAGAACTCTAAAGGAGTCAAAATTCCAATCAAAGTTACTATCCAATAAATGTCATCCTAAACAATAGCACATCTTCTAAAAATCATAACTTCCTATTCCATTGGCCAAAAATTACAAGCTTTATATCAATGAAAATATCAGAACACATTCTACAACTTCCATGAACAACTTGGAAGCAAATTCAAGTTTTAAAAAGGTCAAAATCTCAATCAAAGTTTTTACCCCCATAATTTCACCCTAAACCACATCCAAACTTCAAAAATTCATACGTTACAATTCCTACATACAAAAATGGAATATTATATATCATTACAAAGCTAAGAAAGTCCTCTATAACTTTCAATAAAGCTACTTGATCCAATTCAAACCATAACAGTCCAAAATTTGCCTCAAAACACAGTATCACAAAACTTACACTTTTGGACATTTTCACAAACAAAGCACATGAATCTTTGGAATAACATCCAAAAGTCAACAGATTATAACTTTCAACCTCAATATCGAAAAATATCATACTTTATAGAGATAGAAAGCTAACAAGAAAATTTACAACTTTCATGAAGAACAATTTAGCAAAATCTGCCTAAATCTATCAAGAAAAATTCCAAAAGTTTCATATCACAAAATACAATTCTGAAGCTGCTGTTTAACCCTACACACTTTCTCACTTTCAAGTCAAAATTTGGAACTCTTCAAGCCAAAATTTAACAACACTTCCTTCACAATAAATATAGACAAAAACCTCTAGTTTAATTCAAACTAAAACTCATCTCAATTACATAACCATAGAAGGATTTATGGCCCAATCATTGAAACATGCTCAAATCAAATTTCCAGATTTTCAACCTAACACTTTTCCTATCTCTTCCATACCATTTCTACACTCATAACCACTCACTTCACTGAACATATCAACCAAAATTCAATGAAGACCTCTATTTAAACGTTACAATATGACAGCCAAATACACTCAATCATCCATCCTTTTTCTACACTCTTCTAAACATATTTTCACTTCCAAAACACCTCTAACTTACATTCATCAAATTCTACATCATTAATAATCAATCAAAGCAAGCAATTCACACACACACATACCCATATCCTCCAAACACAATTTCCATGCAATTAAATTTAAATAACGTCACAAATAATTTATTTAACTACAATTCCATAAGATAAAACACAATTCTTACCTAATTTAGCCTCTAATTCTTCCATATCTTCAAAAAACTCAAAATCCCTAACTTCTTCACCATCTCACGATCTTCATCATCTAGAGCTTGAAAGGTTGGGGTTTTTGGTAAGAAGGGAAGAGAAAGCAAGATGAAAGAGTAGCATGAAAGGTGATAAAAAATGAAGAATAAGAGAGGAAGAGAAGAGGAGTTGCGAAAATGAAGAAGAGAACAAAATATCTTGGTCTTCTCATATGGAAGCATCATGCATGACAAAACAAAAGGGGGAAAAAGCTTTTAAATACACAAAGGTGGCATGGTTAGGCAAGTGACAAGTGTCACTTGCCATATGTCTTATTTTAAAGCTCTCACCTGGTGTCTTTCCAATTAAGTTTCAATTTCTAGTCCAATTTTTTCCCCAAAATTTCAATGGCTCAATTAATAAATCCTACAATTATTACTCTCAATTTCTAGTGCTATTGGACAGTAATTTCTACTACCGGTGCATAATTAGCCTACCACTTGGTATTTTTCCTAGTCCAAAAATTACACCGAAATTTTAGAAAAATAATTTTTAAAATTCTCCAAAAATTCGAAACTCACAATGACCCTCTCCAACTCAATTTTTCATACACACAAATCACATTTTCATAGATAATCACATTTCTTCACAATTATACCGGGAAATGTCATGAATGCATGTACAGTCATTTTTCATGTGCAAAATTCACTATTCAAAAGTATGCGGATGCTAGATTATGCATGAGCATGTAAGGGCAATTTCTAACGCTCATTAACACCTCAAAATTACTATTTTACCTCCCCATCGGTGATGGGATGTTACAGTGGTGGCCCCCTAAGTATGTCATGTGTATTTTGACCAAAGGCTCCTCCCGTTTACCCGCTAGTGGCATGGAGCTTCTTCATGAACTCCCCTAAGTTCACAGCTACATAAGACTCTTAAGAGAATTGTGTAGTACGTTTTGTTTTGCATCCACTCAAACCATTCTGATGTTCTTATATGTTCAAATGTGTTGGCAAGTTTAATGATGCATGAATTAAGTTACTTATGAATTGTTGATAAATTGAGACTTGGAAAATATGTGTATCTTGATTCAATGTGAGTTTTAAAATAGTTTTTGCTTACTATCGATTATAAAATTGTTACCCACGAGCTTTAAGCTCACCCCCTCCATTTCCTCCCCATCTTCAGGTGAAGAGCATAATAACGAGTAACCAAGGGTCAAGGCATCACTCCGATTTTGCATACTTTAGTATTTTTGGCTAGTTTTGCAAACCTAGGCTTTAGTTGCATTTTGAGAAAATTTTTACTCATGTATTCTTTTGTATTTTGAGATTTTGAAATATTGTTATATTGTGGCTTGAAATTGTTGGATCGCGTACGGTCCGAATATTCACAATACACTGTGGAAAAAGACCACACAACAACATGAGTATAATCGAGAATACCAAAGATGTACGAAAATACCTTATTTTCATGGATAGGTTGCTTCTTTTCTGATTCTAAGACACTGCAAAATGTGAATGCCCTCTACCAGTATCCACACGAGCATGCACAATCCGGGCTGCGGCTGTAGTGTGCGAACACGTCCTAAAACTCTTTTCCGAATGCCACACGATTTTTCTCTCGAATGGCGGCTAGGGTTTTGTCTCTACTCTCCTTAACCTAATGAGACCTAAGCTTCTCTATTTATAGAGAAACCCTAATCCCATTTAGGCCCCATTAAGTTTCGGCCCATTATATCATATATAATTAAAAGCCCGACAACTTAATTCAATCTAGCCTAATAAATATATCTAAATATATTTATTCAAGACCTAATAAATTAGGCCCAAGAGAATAAGCCCATATCACATTACTCTTTGTGTGCGATCCTATAGGCTCATTTGATGTTGTCAATGGGCTTGATCACACTTCAAGGCCCATAAGTCATAAGTGGCCTCTAGCAAGACATTATGACTACCCAAATCAAATGAGGATCGATAATCCGATTTAACCTGTAACTATGGTTATAGGCTCAGTCCTTTTGTAACACGATATCAAGATTAATCACAAGGCATTGTACATATCAACCTTTGATTAATCATAGTTTTTTGATCCCCAAGTTGACTGATTATAAAAAATGAAATTGATGACTCTTCATCAACTCATTTGAGCACGGCCATGCATTTCTTCAGTCACACTTGTCAAGAGGCCCAAATGATATCTCTCTCATTTAAGAGAGGTACAAATCCCATCTATGTCATTCACATCCCTCCACATGATTCATTTAGTGTCCAACATAAGACTATTTGTTATTCGGTTAAAAATAACTTAGTCTAATATCAAAACACTAAATTCCTCATGTAAGGAACCATGATGACTTCAGCTCAAAGGACTAAAGTCAAACCATATAAAGAATCACTAATGACATGAAACCATGTAGTATTCTTTATGTGGGTCGGTCCAATATATGTTCTCTAACATATATCTATGTTTCTGATTTGATATCTCATATCCATGATCAGTAAAACGTGATCATCAATCAGAACACATACTAGTCTTAATTAATTATTGTTCCACCAATAATGATCGACCAAGGATAGTCTAGAATAGTGTTATAACGCTTATGGTTTTACTATCAAGTCACATACTTGATGACAAAAGTCTAATACTATTCATGAAATGTAAATCACATTACATAAACGAAATACATGCATATATAAAGGAATACCTCATAATATATTATTAACAAGTCATAATGTTAATACATGAATCACAAATATCCATTGGCCTAGGGCACATTACTAACAATCTCCCACTTGCACTAGGCCCAATCGGTCAGATATCTAATACGCATAGACCTCGTATGACTCTCATGTTTAGGCTGTAGAAGAGGCTTAGTAAGTGGATCGACAATGTTATTATCTGTGCCCACTTTGCATATCTTCACGTCTCCTCTCCCAATGATCTCTCTAATTAGATCGAAACGTCTGAGTATGTGTTTGGATCTATGATGTGAGTTTGGTTCCTTGGCCTGTGCTATAGCCCCATTATTATCACAATAAAGGTCTATAGGACTTGCAATGCTAGGAACAATTCCAAGCTCAGTAATGAAATTCCTGATCCATACAGCTTCCTTAGTTGCATCAAGGCAAGAATGTACTCGACTTAGGTTGTAGAATCGACAATGATGTCTTGCTTTGAACTTTTCCAGCTCACCGTACCTCCATTCAAACGGAACAAAAAACCTGATTGCGATCTAAAATCATCTATGTCAGACTGAAAACCAGCATTAGTGTAACCATTTACAATGAGCTCTCCTTCAAGTCCTCCATAGACTAGGCACATATCCTTAGTTCTTCTCAAGTACTTAAGGATATTCTTAACTGCTATACAGTGACTCTCACCATAATTAGATTGGTATCTACTTGTTATGCTCAAATAATATGAGACATCTGGTCGATTATATAACATGGCATACATGATAGATCCAATTGCAGATGCATATGGAATCTTTCTCATGCGCTCAAGTTCTTTACCTAAAGTAGGACAATCCTTCTTAGAAAGCTTGATTCCATGTGACATTGGCAAGAATCCTCTCTTGGAATCTTGCATACTGAACCTTTTCAGTATCTTATCTATGTATGTACTCTGACTTAGGACGATAAGCTTTCTTGATCTATCTCTATAGATCTTAATGCCTAAAACATAGGCAGCCTCACCTAAGTCTTTCATTGAGAAACGTTTCCTTAACCAAATCTTGATACTCTGTAAGGTTGGAATATCGTTTGCAATGAGCAGTATGTCATCAACATATAAAGCTAAAAAGACAATAGCACTCCTACTAACCTTTTTGTAAACACAAGGTTCATCTTCATTCTTGATGAATCCAAAACTCTTTGACAACTTCATCAAAACGAAGATTCCAGCTTCTTGATGCTTGCTTCAATCCATAAATGGATCTTTGAAGCTTGTAAACCTTTCCCGAATTCTTAGGATGGACAAAACCCTCAGGTTGTATCATATATACATCCTTAATTAAGTTTCCATTAAGGAAAGCCGTTTTGACATCCATTTGCCATGTCTCATAATCGTAGTATGCAGCTATGGCAATAAGAATTCTAATGGATTTGATCATGACCACTGGAGAAAATGTCTCATCATAATCAATTCCATGAACTTGTCGATAACCTTTAGCAACAAGTCTTGCTTTATAAGTGTGCACATTTCCATCCATGTCGAGTTTTTTTTTGAAAACCCATTTACATCCAATGGTCTTCAAGCCATCAGACGGATCAATCAAAGTCCAAACTTGATTGTCATACATGGATTGCATCTCTGCTTTCATGGCCTCTAACCATTTAGCAGATTCTAGACTTTCCATAGCTTCTTGATAGGTTGTGGGCTCATTATGAACGATGAGCATCACATTATCATCATCAGTAATGAGAAATCCATATCTCTCGGGCTCATGACGAATCCTATCAGATCTACGTAGGCCTTGTGTTGTTGAAGGCTGCTCATCAATAGCTTGTGAGCTCGCTTCAATCTCCTTTTCAGGATCAATGTCATTTTTTGAAACTTGAATTTCTTCAAGTTGTACTTTACTCCCATTGTTTCCTTTGGCAACAAATTCCTTCTCTAAGAAGAAACCATTTCGAGCAACAAACACTTTGTTCTCTGATGGGATGTAAAAGTAATATCCTTTAGTTTCCTTAGGATATCCGACAAAATAACATTTTTCAGATTTGGGTGCCAACTTGTCAGCAATTGCCCGCTTCACATAAACCTCACAACCCCAAATCTTTAGAAAAGATAAATTGGGACGCTTCCCAGTCCATATCTCATAAGGTGTCTTTTCTACAGCCTTTGAAGGAATACGGTTCAATATGAATGCTGCGGTTTCTAAAGCATAGCCCCAGAAGTATTTTGGAAGATCAGTTTGACTCATCATTGATCGAACCATATCTAATAGAGTTCGATTTCTCCTTTCAGAAACACCATTCCATTGAGGAGTTCCTAGAGGAGTTAATTGTGAAACGATTCCACAATCCTTAAGATAATCATCAAACTCTTGGCTTAAGTATTCACCTCCTCGATCAGATCGAAGAATTTTAATTGTTTTGCCATCTGATTTTGTACTTCATTCTTATATTATTTGAACTTTTCAAAAGATTCAGATTTGTGCTTCATTAAATAGACATATCCATATCTACTGAAGTCATCTGAAAAAGTAATGAAATACAAATAACCTCCTCTTTCAGCTCTTCCAAATGGAGTTTGCAGTTCCTTTTCCAATGACCAGGTTCATTGCAGTGAAAGAAAACTCTCTCCTTGGGTGCCTTAGTCTTAGCTTTAGGCTTGGGCTTGGACTTGGACTTAGGTACTTTACCTTTGTCCTTCGCTGTGCCCTTCTTCTTGAAAACTTTTCCCTTTTGAACCACAAGAACTTCATTGGTGGTCTTAACCTTTCCCTTTAAGTTCTCTTCAGCAGTTTTCAGCATCCCATGCAATTCATCAATGGACTTAGTGGTTCTGAACCTCTCTTGGCGTGCTTGCTCTTGAAACATAGTTTTCAATTCATGAATTCAATGCCTTAGTGGTTCTGAACCTCTCTTGACGTGCTTGCTCTTTAAACATAGTTTTCAATTCATGAATTCAATGCCTTAGTGGTTCTGAACCTCTCTTGGCGTGCTTGCTCTTTAAACATAGTTTTCAATTGAGCAAGCATGTCATAGGCCTCCATTTCCTTTAAATCCTTCTGAAGGTCAGAGATCATGGCGCCTAACATAAGGCATGACACATCCGTAGAGTCATTGATATGCTTCGTGTAAGCATCCTTTTGAGCCTTAGGTGCAATTGCTAGTGGTTCCTCAGGGATGGGCTCTTCTAAGACATAAAGCTTTCTTTCTTGCTTGAGAACAATTCTCAAGTTCCTATACCAATCTAGGAAATTTGTTCCATTAAGTTTTTCTTTCTCTAAGATAGATCGCATAGAAAGGTTTGTGGATGGAGTAGCCATAATCTACAAGAATTATGCAATAAGGGTCAACATTCATATATTATGAGGTATTAGCTCCCACTCAAATAAATAACCCTCAATTGACGAATGGGAGAAACAAGATCCATATTTTGTAAGTGATAAGTCGACTTGTACCATGTGTAAGTCGACTTACACATGTTCGGTACCGATAAGTCGACTTGTTAATTCGATAAGTCGACTTGTTCAAGGTCGAGATTGTTTATTTGTGCCCTAAAGGCAATCCCTTTAGCGCTTTTATTCAAAGTCGTAGTGCAGACTTTATGAATAAATAAAGAAAAGGCATTATTCATTAATTTGATATTCATAAACATTGTTTATGAATTGATTGAATCTTTAATCAATTAATGAAGTCCATGATATATGACATAGCATGAAGGAAATTATGATGTGTTCATACTCCTGAGATTCCTATCATGTGCAATTATGTCAGTATCAGAATTTTCCCTAGTCATAGGATTAATGAGACTGTACATCATTAATCCGGATAGACTAGCACATGTCATATTCCTTGATTGGATCAAGCAGTGGATCTCAGAAACTGTAAATATGAGATATTTAGAATTGACATGTGGATGCTTACTAGCGGTATTAAGTTCATTGGATGACCTTCCATGAGATCATCACATGGATATCTTATCTAAGTGTCAGTGATAATCTCATCATAGCAATGGTGCAAGTATCCTTAGACTTGAGGTACTCGAGGATATCTTGAATCTTGATCACGTGCTGACTCCATTCCTTGTTGCCTTCGGAGGTAACTCATAGGGTGGTGCTTGGGTACAGCTTGAGGTATTGAAGATAATTGAGTAGCCAATAAAGGATTCACCACTTACGGATTAGCGGAAGAGATACCCATGGCCTCTTGTCGGGATCATTACTAAGGTTGGCGGCATGTATGTCATGAAGAGTGTCTTCATTGACATATAAAGTAATGAGTCCCGGGACGAGAACCGATATCTCTTAGGCTAGACTCGGTCTAGTGAGAGTTGACACTTTGACCATACTCATAACCAAGTGGGGTATAGGATGGTGAAAGGGACGAATTGCACGGTAATTGTCATGGAAGGGTTCGTGATCCGGTTCGTGATGAATACATCAAACCGATTACTTTCCGGTCAATTGGGGGTCATGATGTGTTGCTAGATACCGCTCATGACTTGCTCAGATTAATCGTTAATCTAAGTGGCCAACATAACCGGAGCCTAAAGGATCTGCGATAAGAGTGTTTGGAGAATCAGTAAAATAGTATTGGACGAGTTCCAATTATGGAGAGCATTTGGATTAAATGGATCCCGATGAGATTGGGATATGTCCCGATGAGATCGCGACATCAATATTGCTAAGAAAGGTTTCCGGAGCTGTTTCAGCATCGGGGCCCGGTAGGCCGGTAAGATCGACCCCAGTTTGACTGGACCTCTTAGTAATTATATATATGTTAATTAATTAAGTAATTAATTAATATATATATATATATATATGCTTGTCACGTGGATGGGAGGAGGAGAAGTATGGAAGCTTCTTTTGGAAGCTTAGTCATCATATTCATTTAGTTACAAAAAGACAAAAATGAAGATGGAGAAGTGATGATCGTAGCTTATGGAATAAGCTAGAAAGAAAAAGAGTTTTCTTTGGTTTTTGGTGAAGAGCATCATCGTGGATTGAAAAGAAGAGAAAGGTTTTATGAAAACCTAAGGAAAAGTGTTTTCTCTCTTCTTCATCTTCATCCAAGGCTTTCTCCTCCAAGCTTTTTCTTCTCCATCAACGTTGATCCAAGCTCTCCAGGACAGAGGTAGGCTCTAGCAGGCTTTAATCTGTTCTAGCTATTTCCGGGTCAAAGGGGTTTGACTCGGTTAGATTTTCTGATCTCTGCGTGGATCACCTTTAGAGATAGTCTCTTTTGGCTATTTAGGTTGATGTCTTCATACGGATACCGGGATCCTGGGATTCGGGAAAGTCCTGGGAACAAAAATTTTTTGTTTTCTGCTGCCAGTACATGTGATGTACCTCCCGGGATTTTCCTACAGTGGTATCAGAGCGTCTGGTATCCCGTATGAAGCTAAAACCTAAGCGAGATCAGAAACCCTAATGGAATTTTCTGTTGATGCATGCCATCTGTTCAGATTTCGAATTTATATTGTGATATGTTTTTCGAAATGTTTCTCCCAGAATTGTTCATAACATTTTATAGAATATGTCTATGAAATTTTAGAATTTATTGATTTGATTTGATATAGTTTTGCTAATTAATTCCCTAAGGTTACAGATGCTGTTTTGTGAAACGATTCTGGAACAGGCATAAGTATAAAATCGAGAATAAATTCTAGAAAAATGGTTTTTCGGATTTTCCTTCACCTACATGTCTCTAAGATGTTGGTGAATGTCTGTGAGCATGGAAATTGGATTTCAAGGTGATTGGATATTTATTCACGAATTTATTCTATACTGTTGGGAATTGCTGTGCTGATGAACACAGATTTTGAATCGGTTTTGTTATTTAGGTTGACTGAGTTTTTGATGGCCTAAAATCCTGAAAAATTTCATGTAGCATGTTCTGAACATGTAATAACCTATGTAATTTTCTCAGAATTTATTGAAATTGTTTCATTGATCATTTCGAGCAAAGTACAGAACTGGACAGTTTTGTGAAAATTGTTGGGACTGTTTTGCTTGGCTTGATTGAGTGTGCTTTTTCAGTTCCAATGCCTTGAACCATTTTTAATGTGATTAAAAATGTGTTATCTTGATGTATTATGATTTTCAAACTGAATTGCTTGAAGTTGCTTTTCCAAGAATTTTTGAATGCCTAATTGATCACAATAGCGTCTCGTTAGCATGTTGCATTATCTTGTTTGTTTTGACCGTCATATTTTTTATGGCATGTGCTGAAGTAAATTTGATAATGCATGTGCTAGCTAGAGATGCTTAAGTTGATAATTAGGGTGTTCCTAAATTATTTGGAAATAAATGAGTTTTGACTCATTTCAAGCTTTTCATATAGTTTGACTATTTAAGGCTTTCATGGTTCAATGAATTGTTCATTGATACATCAATTCACAGATATTACCCTAGGTATAATGGTATTGTGAATTGGAATTGTACTGATTGAGGAATTAGCCGATTAGAGATTTTAGCAAAATTCCCTGGATAAGTCGACTTATATGGGACATAAGTCGACTTGTTCGCTTAATAAGTCGACTTGTTTTCTGGATAAGTCGACTTGTGGAAACTATAAGTCGACTTGTTTAAGATCTCAGTATAAGTCGACTTGTAGTACCTTGTAAGTCGACTTGTTCATGGGCAGATGACATAAGTCGACTTGTGTCACACAAGTCGACTTGTGTGTGGGCAGAAGCATAAGTCGACTTGCATTTGATGAAAGTCGACTTGTGGCATGCATAGGTGGGATGATGGATGATTTTAGGTATAGACTCAATGTGATTGATGAAATGCCCTAAATCATATCATATAGTCATGGTGACTATAATTCTACGGCTTGGAGAAGAAGTAGATGAGACCGAAATCCTCCTCGGTATATGAAAACTAACGCCTTCCATTAATATGGTAAGAACCAGAGTTCTTATAGGGTTGGGTTGTTGGGTAAACCCAAGCTCACTCTATACGGATATGTTCGAACCATGAAAATAAGATTTTCCGATTAATGGGTTGGTTTTCAATGGAAGCGTTGGTTTGTTGAGTAAATTCAAGGTCAACGTGGACAGAGGCGAAATTGGGTAGCATACATCAGATGTATGCGTATCAAAGAGTTGATACCCAATGTAAGTGCATACATCAACAAGTTGATAGCACTGATCGATAGTTGTGTCTAAGATGTAATTGGTATATTTGATACCTCCCGAGACATAAGGTGGCTTGTTGGGTAAACCCAAGGTCATTCTTAATGTCGGTTATCGATGATACAATTGGTATGACCGATACCTACCGATTGACCTAAGTTGTGGCTTGTTGGGTAAACCCAAGGTCACTCTTAGCAATGTCGGATATCGACCCACTAGGACATTATGTCACTTTGTTTCTCTGGATTCAGTAAAGAGGGTTATGGATTCTAGGAAACTAGTGGGAGCCATATGCATATCATGCAAGTCCTTATGATCATGCGAGCAATTCTATTATATCATTCCTTCTCTCTATCGCTAGGTTGATTGAAGAAGTTTTTCGATGTAATTTTCGCTCTCTATTACGGACCGATTTTCTTGATTGGTGAGGACTCGAGAATTGTTCTCGGATCGAGGAACTGGATCGCCCTAGATGTTCCACTTCCAGATGCACTGCTTGTCGATGCTTCGATAAGGATCGAAAGCATATTGTAAGAATCTAAGGATGTTGATATGGATACTTGCTTTATGCTTGCCTCGATGTCACTAGAGCTGCAGCAGCAAAGACGAGTCCATGGATGCTCACTCTATAGTATTTCATCTTAGGGAGCTGTTTGATGAGTAAGCTTCGATGCGAAAGGTTCGAGACCTCGAGGCTTCTCTTCATCACAAAGATCGCTCGAGGATATCTAGCAAGTATGCCACGAAGATGAATGGTTGTATTGAGAGATTGGCGTCTTAGGATTTGTAATGGATTATGAGTTAAGTAGAGACTTAATTCTAGTTGGATTGTCGATGGTTATTCACGGTTTGTGATAAACTATCGGATAAACCAAATATCCACAACAATTCTGAGCTAATCAATCTGCTTTCATGACAACCGAAAGGTGCTATCAAGAGAGATAGCAAATGCTCTTGGTGGATGCTTCTTCTTCTAGTTCAAAGAAGAAAAGGCCAAGAAACCAAATGGAAGTGTCATCAAGGAAAACCAAAGATTCTGCCCCAAAAGGATTTTGCTTTCATTGTGGCAAGTCTAGCCACCTTAGGCTGGCTGTAAAATCTATCTCGAGTCCTTGAAGCGGAAGAAGGCATCGATGCCTCTACTTCTTCAAATATGTTTGTCATTGAGGTTAATACTATTCTGATCCAAACATATCGGTATTTGATATCGGTTGTGGCTCATACATATGAAATGATATGCGGGCCTCGGGGACGATGAAAGCTCATTCAAGGAGAACTAGACCTTCGTGTAGGTAATGCGGCAAGAGTTGCTACATTAGCCGTGAACACTTATGTCTTGTTACTCCTAGTGGGCTTATATTCAAATTGGATGATTGTCATTTTGTACTGTTTTAAACAAAGAACATATTGTATGTTTTATGTTTAATTAGAGCTGGTTTCCATTGGACTTTTAGTAGCAATGGTTGTTCTATTAGTTCGAATGGAAGGCTCTATGCTACTGGTACATTATGCAATTGAATTGACATATTAGATATGTCATATCCAGTTCTGAATGTCAATGACGCGAAAAGGCATAATCGAGATAATTTAAAATCAACTTACTTATGGCATTGTCGGCTTGGCCATATAAATGAGACACGTATCGCTAAGCTCCATAAGAGTGGATGTTTAGGGTCATTTGATTATGAATCATATGACACATGCGAATCTTGTTTATTAGGCAAGATGACTAAGTTATCCTTTAAGGGAAGAGTAAACGAATGAATGGAATATTAGACCTAATACATTCGGATGTATGTGGTCCGATGTCCATCCATGCCATAAGTGGTTGTTTTTACTTCATTACTTTTATCGGTGATTATTCACGATATAGGTATCTAGATCTGATGAGATACAAATCTGAAGCGTTTGAAAAGTTCAAACAATTCAGAAATGAAGTAGAAAACTAACTTGGTAAAAGTATGCATACATTACGATCTGATCGTGGTGGAAAATGCTTACACCAACAGTTTTGGATTATCTCGGAGATAATGGGATTTTATCTCAAGTATACTCCACCTTACACGCCGTGAGACAATGGTGTGGTGAAAGGAGAAATCGAGCCTTGTTAGACTTAGTGCGATTGATGATAGGTTTTACATGATTTTGGGAATATCGCTCAAGACAATTGTTTACTTGCTAAGCAGAGTTCCATTAAAACGATTGTGGTTACTCCATATGGAGATATGGACTAAGCGAAAGCCCTATCTTTCTCATCTGAAAGTTTGGGGTTGTCACCTTACGTGAAGCGGACACGATCGAGATACATTTGATGTAAAAGGCGACAAGTGTTTGATCTTGGAATATCAATTCTACCTTCTTTGAGGAACAAAAGTTGTTTGTTTCCAAGCATGCTGTTTTCTTAAGGAAAAGTTTCTTTTACAAGAGGACGATGGGAGCAAAGTTGAACTTGGAGAAGTTCAAGATGCTCGAACAAACATAGATCAATGCGTCAATCAAAGCAGTAACTCATATAGATGAGGTAGCAGTTCAACCTTCTACTACACACAATTTACGTAGGTTAAGTAGGATACGCCTGCTTCTAGAGATATGAATTTCTTGTAAGTGAGCAGAATGGCGTATTGCTCATATGAGATGATCGCCTACTACCTATGAGCGAGTTACGAAAAGTTGAGTCCGGAACATGGCTTGGTGCCATGAAATCGAAATGGATTCCATGTATGAAAACCAAGTATGGACTTTGGTTGTTACACTGAAGGATAAAACCCACGAGGTGCAAAGGGTTTTAGAAGAAAACCAACATGGATGGTAATCGATTACCTATGAAGCGAGGCTAATGGCCAAAGGATATAAATCACGCATAAAGAGTTGACTATGACGAAACCTTGACCAGTAGCAATGCTTAAATCCATTCGGATACTCCTAGCCATTGCCACTCATTATGATTATGAGATATGGCAAATGGATGTGAAGACAGCTTTCCTGAGAGGAAATCTACCCGAGGATGTGTATGACACAACCTGAGGTCTTCACTTCCATCGATGGCGAAAAGGTATGCAAGCTTCAGAAATCCATGTTTGGATTGAAGCAAGCATCCAGGAGTTGGATTATCCGTTTTGATGAGTCAATCAAAGAGTTTGATTTCTCACTTAATCCGGATGATCATTGTGTGTATAAGAAGGTTAATGGGACTGCAATCGTATTCCTTGTGTAGTATGTAGATGACATACTGTAACTAGGAAACGATGTCTCTATGCAGCAATCAGTTAAAATTTGGTTGTCCAATCAATTTGTGATGAAAGACCTTGGTGAAGCGACTTATATCCTTGGGATATAGCTTTATAGAGATAAATCAAAAGGTTGCTTGGTCTTTCACAATCATCGTACATAGATGAGATGCTAAAGAGGTTTAACATGGAACAATGCTATGTACGAGGCCCGATGTATCGTATGCTCTAAGTGTTACGAGCAGATACCAATCGGATCTGGTGAGGTCCTTTGGGTGGTATCAATAATATCCTCAAGTACTTGTGAAGCACTAAGGATGTTTTCTTGATCTTTGGAGATGGAAATCTCCAAGTGAGCGGGCATTCAGATGCTAGTATTTAATCTGATAAGGATAATTCTGAATCACAATCAGGTTATATACATTCACACTGAATAGCGTGGCGGTCAGTTTGGAAAAGTTCCAAACAAGAGAGGACTGCTGATTCATCAACCGAGGCAGAGTACATTGCCGCATGAGATGCGCAAAGGAAGCGGTTTGGATCAAGAAGTTCATTACTGAACTTGATCTGGTCCCTAGCTGTGATGGCCCCATAGGATTGTATTGTGATACAATGGGGCTAGTTCGCAGGCAAAGGAACCAAGGTCTTATCGACGATCCGAACTCGTACTTCGCCGATTCGGGAGATCATTAGTCGAGATGATATCGATAGAGAGAATTCCACGAGCAAAGTGTTCTTTGTTCGTTGACAAAGCCATTGTCACAGGAGAATTGTGATTCTCATGGACTCGCTTATGGTATTAGATACTAAGGCGATTGGCTTTAGGTCAAGTGGGAGATTTGAAAGTGATAAGTCAACTTGTACCATGTGTAAGTCGACTTACACATGTTCGGTACCGATAAGTCGACTTGTTAATTCGATAAGTCGACTTGTTCAAGGTCGGTACTGTTTATTTGTGCCCTAAAGGCAATCCCTTTAGCGCTTTTATTCAAAGTCGTATGCGGACTTTATGAATAAATAAAGAAAAGGCATTATTCATTAATTTGATATTCATAAACATTGTTTATGAATTGATTGAATCTTTAATCGAATTAATGAAGTCCATGATATATGACATAGCATGAAGGAAATTATGATGTGTTCATACTCCCGAGATTCCTATCATGTGCAATTATGTCAAGATTTAATTCTCCTAGTCATAGGATTAATGAGACTGGACATCATTAATCCGGATAGACTAACACATGTCATATTCCTTGATTGGATCAGCGGTGGATCTCGAAGCTGTAAATATGAGATATTTAGAATTGACATGTGGATGCTTACTAGCGTAGTAAGTTCATTGGATGACTGCCATGAGATCATCACATGGATATCTTATCTAAGTGTCGTGATAATCTCATCATAGCAATGGTGCAAGTATCCTTAGACTTGAGGTACTCGAGGATATCTTGAATCTTGATCCGTGCTTTGACTCCATTCCTTGTTACCTTCGGAGGTAACTCATAGGGTGGTGCTTGGGTACACTTGAGGTATTGAAGATAATTGAGTAGCCAATAAAGGATTCACCACTTCTGGATTAGCAGAAGAGATACCCATGGCCTCTTGTCGGGATCATTACTAAGGCTGGCCAACATGTATGTCATGAAGAGTGTCTTCAATGACATATAAAGTAATGAGTCCCAAGACGAGAACTGATATTACTTGGGCTAGACTCAGTCTAGTGAGAGTTGACACTTTGACCATACTCATAACCAAGTGGGGTATAGGATGGTGAAAGGACGAATTGCACGGTAATTGTCTATGGAAGGGTTCGTGATGAATACATCAAACCGATTACTTTCCGGTCAATTGGGGGTCATGATGTGTTGCTAGATACCGCTCATGACTTGCTCAGATTAATCGTTAATCTAAGTGGCCAACATAACCGGGAGCCTAAAGGGTCACACGCATAAGAGTGTTTCAGAGAATCTGTAAAATAGTATTGGACAGAGTTCCAATTATGGAGAGCATTAGGATTAAATGGATCCCGATGAGATTGGGATATGTCCCGATGAGATCGCGACATCAATATTGCTAAGAAAGGTTTCGAGTTGTTTCAAAGACATCGGGGCCGATGGCCAGTAGGACCGACCCCAGTTTGACTGGACCTCTTAGTAATTATATATATGTTAATTAATTAATTAATATATATATATATATATGCTTGTCACGTGGATGGGAGGAGGAGAAGTATGGAAGCTTCTTTTGGAAGCTTAGTCATCATATTCATTTAGTTACAAAAAGACAAAAATGAAGATGGAGAAGTGATGATCGTAGCTTCTGGAATAAGCTAGAAAGAAAAAGAGTTTTCTTTGGTTTTTGGTGAAGAGCATCATCGTGGATTGAAAAGAAGAGAAAGGTTTTATGAAAACCTAAGGAAAAGTGTTTTCTCTCTTCTTCATCTTCATCCAAGGCTTTCTCCTCCAACCTTTTTCTTCTCCATCAACGTTGATCCAAGCTCTCCAGGACAGAGGTAGGCTCTAGCAGGCTTTAATCTGTTCTAGCTATTCCCGGGTCAAAGGGGTTTGACTCGGTTAGATTTTCTGATCTCTATGTGGATCACCTTTAGAGATAGTCTCTTTTGGCTATTTAGGTTGATGTCTTCATACGGATACCGGGATCCTGGGATTCGGGAAAGTCCTGGGAACAAAAATTTTTTGTTTTCCGCTGCCGGTACATGTGATGTACCTCCCGGGATTTTCCTACATATTTCACTAAGTCCTAAGAAAGCTTTGGCTTAACACTCAAGACTTAGTTATTTAGGTAGAAAACTCTTTTCAATTACATCACATGTAACACTTGATGGGCTTATGTTAAAATACATCTTATGTACTGCATGTATGTATAAACCCAATCTTATGCCCTAAGCCCAAAACCGTTTTGATAGCTTAGTCAAGTTTAACCATACTTTACCTATGAATAGCACCATTATTCAAATGTCTTCCCTAGATGATCCCTACATGCCTTGCTTTGGCAAAAACCCAAATAAGGATAATCTAGAGATAAACATTGGTAAAGATTTATGGAAGGCATATAAACTTGAAATTATGAAGAGGGTCGTTCTTAGTACATTATGAAGGCTACTAATCCTATTAGTAAGGGTGTTTGTACTATACTATTTCTAATCCTATATCACAACATAATTGAGTATATATATATTAGAAGTATAGAATAGTAACTTACACATGAATATAAATATTCAAAAAATATAAATAAGCACATGTAACATCACCCAGAACATATAACACATAACAAATAAACAAGCGTAGGGAAAACTGCCCCTTGCTGGGCTTGCCAGTCGACTGGAAAAGTTGATAGTCGACTGGTCGACTTCTTGCCAAAGCGATGGAAAAGATGATAGTCGATTGGTCGATTATGCCGATCATTGGAACCAATTTCATCATTGGAACAAACGTTTTTACCAAAAACTCATCTCCGCCCTCCAACCAGTCGACTGGAACACTTATAGTCGATTGGAAGAGATGCTAGTTGACTGGTCGACTTGTATTAGTCGACTGGAACCATTATCAGTCGACTGGAACGAACGTTTTTCGCTGAAACGCTCATCTCCGCTCTCCAACCAGTCGACTGGAACACTTTTAGTCGACTGGAAAGGGATGCTAGTCGACTGGAGTATCCTTGTCCAACATGAATACTTACGGTTTCCCATTCCAGATCCATGTCTTACATGGTGGAAACCCTAGCAGCCACCACCTGTCGGTCAAACCCTTCATGCTTATCATATATTCTCATCAGTACCAAGATAATCAACAGATCCGAAAAGAATATGCATGAAATAAAAACACTTTCATATCACACAACCAAAACCGTGAGCACATGTAATCAAAACATGCATATTTTTATCTCTACAGAATCCAAATCAGTAAACACATGTAATCCAAACATGTATATATTTTCGATTATACAGAAGCCAAACTCGTGAACACATGTAATCAAAAACACGTATATTAACGATTTTACAGAAGAGCCTGGCTCTGATACCACTATTGGATCGCGTACGGTCCGAGTATTCACAATACACTACGGAAAAAGACCATACAACAACATGCGTATAATCGAGAATACCAAAGATGTACGAAAATACCTTATAATATATTATTAACAAGTCATAATGTTAATACATAAATCACAAATATCCATTGGCCTAGGGCACATTACTAACAGAAATGCCCATTAAAGGCTTGTAAAACACTTATCTTTTGATGAAAATGATGTATGATTCTGTTTTACAGATGATATTTCCAAATTGTTGAGTTTCATTTTCAAGTCTTCCATAGGGTTAAAATTTGTTTTTTGATTTTAGGGGAACAACTGGATTAATCTAGGTTGAATTAGGAAAAATTGTCTTCTAAAAAGTTGTAGATTATCTTTCTAACTTTCCAACGATATATAGTATGAAAATTTTGGACATTAGAGTTGAAAGTTATGATCCTTATAAGTGGTGATGCTCACAAGTATAGTTTGTATCATCTGGTGATAATGTATCGTCTAATGATTTCATATCATCTGATGATGTCATATCATCTGGTGGTAATGTATCGACTGATGACGTCATATTGTCTGGTGATAATGTATGGTCTGATGGCCTCATATCGTCTGGTGATGACGTCATATCGTCTAGTGCACTGTTTATCTAATCCTATCGTCTAGTCCCATTTTTGACCCTCTAGATGATAGAATGTGTCTTCAAAGTCTTTATGAGAGTTGTAGATCTTAAAGTTTTCTTCAAAACCATCTAAACCATCTAAACAACACCTCACTTCAATTTCTTTAGAGAAAGTTATGCCAATTGTAAAATAGCTTCGATGTATTGTTTATCTTATATCTTCTAGTCCAATTTTGACCTTCTATATGATAGAATTTGTTTTTAATATCTTTATGAAATTTTTAGATCTTAAAGTCCTCTTCAACACTATCTAAATAACACCTTAATCTGATGTGTGCAAAGAAAGTTATGCTAGTTGTAAAATAATTTCTATGAACTATTTATTTTGTATCATCTGGTCTAATTTTGACCCTTAGATGATAGAATTTATCTTCAAGATCTTCATGAAAGTTATGGATCTTGAAGTTGTCTTTAGAACCATGTAGAGAACATCTTAATCTGACATCTCTAGGGAAAGTTATGACAATTTTCCCAATTCATCTGACCCTTCGTCTTGTTTTATTTGACCCTATCGTCTAGTCCCATATTTGACCCTATAGATGATAGAATTTATCATCAAGGTCTCCATGAAAGTTATATATCTTGTAGTACCCTTTCCAAAAATCTAAAGAACATCTTAATCTGACATCTCTAGTGAAAGTTATGGAAATTTTCCTAATTCATCTAACCCTTCATCTAGTTTCATCTGACCCCATCGTCTGGTCCACTTTTTTTCCTCTATATGATATAATCTATCTTCAAGTTCTTCATTAATGTTGTAGATCTTGAAGTCTTATTTTGAACCGTATAAATAACACCTTAATCCAATATCTATAGAAAAAGTTATGCTAATTGTTCTGAAACAGGTTCAATGTGATTGAGGACAAAACCTTATTTGATTTCCTTCGGCCAAACTGTGTAATCCTACCTCTAAATGAGATTATTCTTATTTCTAAATAAACTAGAGACATAGAGTTACAAATGATCTGTAGGAATAGAATTTTAACCCAGTCCTTGAGACTTACAATTTTTTTATGGAAGTTGGGTATAATATATTGTCCTAATTTAATAGCAGTGTAAAAAGGTTTTGGGCCCAAACTCATAGAAGTCTAAGCCAAATTGAATGATGTTGGTGTCCTTAGAAACTTAAGATAATGGGGAACAAATGTTTTGAATAAGTTAAATTGTAATCCTAGTTTGAGTTTTTCCCAAGATTTGTTCTGAAATAGGAGAAATGAGTTTGTTTGGATGTTTGATCTGTGTAGGCGCCACTCATGTGGGATGGTGACTAATGAGGGTTCCTTGAAATAACTCCATAGGATAATATGCTCACGCTTTATGACTCCGAATGTTGGGCTCTAGAATATGGATCCAATATAATTCTGGCTCTATGATCTTGGAAATTGAGATCGAAAATGGTGACTTGATGTTACCTCTGTTTTGGAGCAGCTTGTGATATTTTGTCTATATCTCACGATTTAGAAGTCCAAATGGCCTAAATGTTAGTGCCATAAAAACTAAAGACATAGAGAAAAAATGTCTAGAATACATTGAAACCTAGTTCTGATGTTTTTTATATGCATATTAAAGAACAAGTAGTGGTATGAATGGAGAGTGTCTGTCATGATCGTGACATTGTTTTTGTTTTCGATTTTGACCGCATCTTATCTGAACCTTTTTGAATGTGCATGGAACTTTTAGATACCTAGAAATAAATTAAATAGGACTTGCTATATGTGAATTTGGTGACTAAACATTGGAATTTAATATTGAGCATAATGCATACTAAAGAAAATTTACAAGTACATAAATGATTTGTATGCATATTCATTACTCATATGTGTATAGTATGATTATACAAGTGTGATTTTGATACCCTTCAAATGATAGTGAATTATGGTTTGCATGCATAAACAAAAAAATTGATTTTATGACCTGAAATGTATATCATATGCCTTGTCAATATATTAATCATGAAATTGATAAATGATTAAAAGAAAATGTTATAGTGCCTACTTCATTATCTTGGTGATGGAGAAATAGGCATGCTTATAAGGTTATAGTGCAACTACTATAGTTTGGCACTACCGATGTCCACAGTTTGATACCTTCAGGTATCCACAGTTTGATACTTTTGAGTATACACAGTTTGATATCTTTGAATATCCACAAAATTAGTTATCCAAACCCATAAAGAATGTGTAGGCTTAACACAAAAAGGAATCTTAACAGTCATAAATAAGAAATACAACATGAATAATTGGCATTAATGAACAGTTGTATTCATTGTAATGATGAATTGTAATAATCTACAACTATATTGATCATTTGTATCAATAAGCATTGAATATCAATATTTGACTTGTAAATGTGCATTTTTGGTATATGGATAATACGTTGAAACATATTTGTATTATGCACTTTGCTTAGGTATGTCATCATTGTTTGCATGAGTATTGAATATCAATGTTTGATTCATGAATGTAAATTTATAGTATATGAGTTGTGATATTTTTTAATGTGTGTGCTTGGTGGATGACTGTTGTAAGTGGTCATCTAAACTAAGTGTTTTTCCTACTAAGCTTTCATGCTTAGCACGAGTGTTAAAGACAAGAAAAGAAGCATGGTGTGATCCACCTCAATGAAGATTGGGACATGACTTGTATGGACATGAGCTAGCAAAAGGAGGTTTAAGAGCTAAAATTGGATTAGATTTGAAGTCTAAATTTGCAAGGAAAGGTGCTGAACGAATTCCCATATCAAAGGCCCAACATTCAATTATAATGTTCCTAAAGATCCATTACAAGATGTCGGAGGCCTATGACAAGAGTTAGGGCCGAAGAAATGAAGCAAGCATTTAATTTTTTGATCTAAAATCTTGGAGAGATAGAGTCGATGTTGTTGAGTTAGATTGCATCTCATAAAGGTCCAATAGGCATTGTCTTACTCTTTGAAGCCTGACATGAAATGTCTAAAGGCCCACGTTGAGTCCAATTGGAAGAACTCACATAAAATATCATGTGTCAACTATGTTCCACTTAATAAAAAAGGAAAAGAACTTGCTCTATAAGGTCCAATATGTTCATACCATGTTTTAATTAGTTTCCTTGTTGTTTCGTTTGAAATGTCATCTAGTCAAAACCTTCCTAAGTTTATTTTGTTTCTTTTTATTTTAGAGGTTGATTTGTTTCCTTTTATTTAGTTTCTACCTTACGACATTAATTTAGAACGTTTTTCCTATAAATAGGCACCCTTTACGGGGATTCATTCAGAATTAATATTGAGTATTATTCAGAGCATTTTTACTTTCTTTGTATCCTATGAGAATATGTAACTTATTAAAAGCATGGTCTTCCTTTGTGGTGTCCCAAGGTTAGGATTCTAAGAGACAAATTCTTTTGAAGTTCTTTCTATTGATCAATATTCCTCTAACCCTCTTTTCTCTTTGTGTTCTATTTCTATCTTTTCAATTTTTTTCTTGTGCTTCTGTGTATGTGTTTGATTCTAGCCATTCCAGGGTATAGCTTCATCTTGCTAAAGGTTCTCTAAGACAAGTTCCTATTCTGTATCGCATCATTTATTATTAGAGCTTTGGTTGCTAGATTTTAAATTGCTATCCTTTTGTGTTGTTTATTTGCATTCTTCTTCTCTATCCATTGTTTTGTTTACTTTTTTCTTGAGTTTTTAGCTGATTAATAGGTGTTTCTTGAAGTTCATAATATTTTCTTTCTCCTTGTTTTGGAATCATTCCAATATGAGCTTTATAAAGCAAGTTACACTAAGTTGAAAATTGAGAGCATTCAACTTCTGAAAACTTGCATTTTTTGTTTCCATATTTATTTGCGTGAACTTCAAATTATATGGAAAAAAGAGAAGAAGCATAAGTAAAACAAAAACAAAAAAAAGCAATTAGAGTGTGTTCTACAATTTCATGAGAAGCGGAGTCCAATTTTGTTACTTTCCTTATTACAATTAACTAAAGATAACATCTTTCTTATTACTTAAACTTGAATTGCAAGTACTTTTCTGTTTTGTGTTGCTTGGAACTTGCTTACTTTCCTATTTGTTTCACTTTTTTATTTCAATTATTTTCTTGTTTTGCCTTTAGTTTCCTATTTTATTTCTTGCCTCTTTCTTTAGCTTCAAGTTTGTGACTTTCCTTGAGGTAGTCACATTCCTTAATTCATTCCTTATACTATTTTTCCTTTACTTAATTTCCAAGTTTCTCCACTTTCCCATCATTTTTCTTTCGTAATACTCTTAGTGCTAACTTCCTTTTTTTTCTTGTTTTCAGAGTTACTAAGCCCTCCTTTCCCTTCAAGTCTCCTTCCCTTTGTATATTCATCTCCTTTACTTCTTCTTCTTTATTTTTCACACCCTATTTCCAATTTTGATTCTTTGAGAATTTGATTTTGGGATTTTAGTATTTGATTGCATCTCGTTTTGAATAAGGATACTATAGAAAGCAAGTTGAGTGGTAAAAGGAAAGAGTGTTTGCATTATAGAAAAAGCCAATTTTTGTGTGATGCATGAGTTGTTTGGCATTTGTTGAGTGTATACATGTGAGGTTGAGTGGTGAGGACCATTTTTTTTTGTTCACTAACATTTTGCAGTTCATAAACATGTCTTAAGAAGATGAATCACATGAACAAGATCTCAAAGTCTTTATGAAGTTGTGCAACATCAATTTGGGAGGTTAAATGCTAGGTTAGATGACATCCAATCTAGATCAAACTCCAAAGGTCCTAGAAGGACGTTTCATGAAGAAGATGAAGATGTGGAATCTGAGGATGAAGGCCCCAACACTAGAAGAGGCAGGCAAGCTCTTGACAAAATAAAATTGAAAATCCCTTCTTTTTAAGGAAAAAATGATCCTAAAATGTATTTAGAGTAAGAGTGGAAAACATAACATGTATTTGAGTGTCATACATATAATGAAGAGAAAAAAAATAAAACTTATTGCTATTGAATTTTATGATTATGCTAGTGTTTGGTGGGACCACTTGTAGGTAGTTAAAAGGCATAATCTTGAAAGACCAATCTGCACATGGCAAGAAATGAAAGCCATCATGGGAAAGTGCTTTGTCCTAAGTCATTACTATCGAGACTTATTCAAATGGCTACAAAGATTCAGGAAAGGATCCATGAGTGTTGAAGATTACCACCAAGAGATGGAGATCATCATGATTAGGGAAAATGTTGACGAGGACATGGAAGATGCTATGACAAGATTTATTGATGGTTTGCGCCCTAAAATTATTTCCATTGTAGAGCTACAAAATTTCCTTGATATGGATGAGTTGTTGCATAAGGCCATCATAGTAGAAAAGCAATTAAAGATCCAAAATGATGCTAGATCGAGTTCTTGGAAGAAAAGCATGAAGGAGTCCAAAAATTCCTTCAAATCTAAGGGAGACATCAAGCCAAAGGAAGAAAGTAAGCCTAAATTCTCTTCTCCAAATCCTAAGGGTAAAAATGATTCTAAACCCTCTTCTTCTTCTACTCCTTCTAAAGTTAAATGCTTTAAATGTCAAGGTTTTGTTCATATTGCTTCTCAATACCCTAACAAAAGAACTATAATTTTGTTTAAGAATGGTGATTTTACTAGAGAAAGTAGTGACATTGATGATTTTGATGATTTTCCTTTGCTAACGAATGCTTCCGAAGTTGATTGTGATGCTAAGATTGGTAAAGCCTTTATGGCTAGGCTTGCTCTTAATATCCAACCAAAAGAAGATCTTGAAGAAGAGCAACGTGAGCACATCTTTCATACAATATGTCTTAATAGAGGTAAAATTTGTATCATGATCGTAAATGGTGGAAGTTGTACCAATGTTGCTAGCACTTTACTTGTTGACAAGCTTAAATTTCCTACTTTGAAATATCGTAGAACTTATAAATTGCAATGGCTTAATGATTGTGGTGAGGTGAAGTCACCAAACAAGTGATGGTTGCATTTTCTTTTGGCAAGTATTATGATGAGATTTTATGTGATGTTGCATTTATGTATGCTGGATATGTTTTGCTTGGTCGGCCATGGCAATTTGATAGAAAAGCTAGGGATGATGGATATAAAAATTGCTATTCTTTACCATTGCATGGTAAAAATATTATGCTGAAACCTCTTACGCCTATTCAAGCTTATGAGGATAAAGTGAGGATTGAGAATGAATGCAAATTGAGAGCAAAAGAAAAGAAAGAAAGAGAGGTCAAAAATAAAGAAAAAGAGACAAAAAATAAAACAAGTGGGAAAAATGAAAAAAGATAGTGACTTTATTTGCTAGAAAAAGTGAGATTAAGAGAGCTTTAAAATTTGAAGAATCTTATATAATTTTATATAAAGATGTTTTCTTAGCTATTAATGAGCTTGATGCGTCTTTGTTGTCTAGTGTTTTGTCTTTATTACAGGACTTCAATGACTTCTTTTTGGAGGAAATTCCCAATCGATTGCCCCCTTTAAGAGGCATTGCACCATATAGACTTCCTTCTCGGAGTTTTGATTTTGAATAGGCCTACGTATAGATCCAATCTGAAAGAAACAAAGGAGATCCAAATACAAGTTAAAGAGTTTATGAAAAAGGGCTTTGTGAGAGAAAGCTTGCGCCCATGTAATATGCCCGTTATACTTGCTCCTAAGAAAGATGGCAAATGGAGGATAGTGTGTTGACTGCAAAGCCATCAATAAAATCATAGTGAAATATCATTACCCTATCCATTGCTTAGATGATATCCTTGATGAGTTAAATGGTGCTTGTATATTTTCTAAAATTGATCTTAGAAGTGGGTACCATCAAATTCACTTGAGAAAGGGTGATAAGTAAAAAACTACTTTCAAAAATAAGTTTGAGTTGTATAAGTGGTTAGTTATGCCTTTTAGCTTGACTAATACACCTAGTACTTTTATGAGTTTGATGAATCATATGTTTTTCCCTTTTATTGGAAATTGGTGGTTTTCTATTTTGATGATATTCTAGTGTATTCTAGGAGTTTAGATGATCATGTGAAACACTTGCATGATGTGTTTGGACTTTTAATAGAGAATAAACTTTATGCCAATTTAGAAAAATGTTCCTTTTGCATGGATATTGTTGTGTTTCTTGGTTTTATTATAAGTGCTAAAGGACTTAAGTTGACGAATAGAAAGTGAAAGTAATTAGAGAATGGCCAATTCCCAATAATACGAATGAAGTGCGAAGCTTCCATGGCTTGGTAAACTTCTATAGGAGATTTATGAAGGACTTCTCTACTATTGTTTCTCCTTTGAATGAATTGGTAAAAAAGAACGTGATTTTTAAATAGGGTGATTCACAAGAGGTTGCTTTTAACGCCTTGAAAGAAAAATTGGCTGATGCTCCTCTTCTTACTCTTCCTAATTTTTCTAAAGTTTTTGAGGTTGAATGTGATGCTTATGGAATAGGCATTGATATTGTTTTAATATAGGATTGTAAAATCATTGCTTATTTTAGTGAAAAACTAAGTGATGTTGCTTTAAAATACTCCACTTATAATAAAGAATTGTATGCTTTAAAAAGGTCTTTAGAGACTTGGCAACATTACTTGTGGCCAAAAGAATTTATCATTCATTTTGATCATGAAAGTTTGAAATACATGCTAGGCGATTGGAATTTATTGAAACTTTTCCTTATGTTATTAAACATAAACAAGGGAAAGAAGACATTATGGCTGATGCTCTTTCTAAGAGATACTCTCTTCTTACCTCTATGCATGCTAGATTACTTAGTTTTGAGATGTTGAAAGGCATGTATGAATCTGATTATGACTTTGGAGAAATTTGAAAATCTTATGAAAAACATGGTATTGATAATTTCTATAGATGGATTTCGATTAAAAAGATAAACTTTGCATTCCATCTTGCTCTATGCTTGAATTACTTGTTAGAGAGACACATGGTGGTGGATTGATGGGTCACTTTGGTGTTGAGAAAACTTTAGCTCTTTTGCATGAACATTTTTATTGGCCTAACATGAGAAAGAATGTTATTTATATTTTTGCTAAATGTATTACTTATAGGAATGCAAAATCTAAGGTTCAATCGCATGGTTTATATTCTCCCTTACTTGTCCCCTCTCATCTTAGGGTTTATATATCTATGGACTTTGTGCTTGGATTACCTAGATCATCTTGTGGAATAGATAAAATCTTTGTAGTGGTTGATCGATTTAGCAAGATGGCTCATTTTATTGCTTATTTTAAAACCAATGATGTTATTTATGTTGCTGACTTGTTTTTAAAAAAGGTTGTAAGATTTCATAGGTTGCCAAAGACTATTATGAGTCATATAGAGATGTGAAATTTTTTAGCCACTTTTGGAGAACTCTATGGATAAACTTGGCACTAAACTCTTGTTTTCTACTGTTGCACATCTTTAAACGGATGGTCAAACTAAAGTGGTAAATAGAACTTTGACTACGTTGTTAGGTGTGATCATCTAAAAGAACTTGAAGAATTAGGAAAAGTGTATCCCACACATCGAGTTTGCTTATAATCATGCTAGTTATTCTTCTACTCAATTTTTTGCTTTTGAGATTGTTTATGGGTAATCCTTTGACTCCTTTATAAATTCTTCCATTACCCTCTAATGAGTTTACTAACCTTGATGATATGAAAAAGGCTAAATTTGTGCAGGAGTTGTATGCTAAAGTTAGAGCCAACGTTGAGAGGATAAATGAATAGTACGCAAAGCAAGCCAATAAAGGTTGAAGGCATCGTTTGAACTCGGTGATTGAGTTTGGGTTCACTTGAGAAAGGAGAGGTTTTTAGAACAAAGGAAATATAAGATATAGCAAAGAGGAGATGACCCCTTTCAAGTTTTGGAAGGATTACTAATAATGCTTATAAAATTCATTTGCCTAGCTCCTATGGTAATTAGAGCTACATTCAATGTATTTGACTTATCCCTTTTTGATCCTACAGATTTGAGGACAAATCTTTTCGAGGAGGGAGGGAATGATTAAGAACCATGGGCATGTGAAAGACAACAAAAGAAGTATACATGGTGTGATCCGCCTCAAGGAAGCTTGGGATATGGCTTGCATGGATATGAGCTAGTAAAAGGAGGCTTAGGAGCTAAAATTGGATTAGATTTGAAGTCTAAATATGCAAGGCAAGGAGTTAAATGAAATTACCATACCACAGGCCCCACATTCAAGTCTAATGTTCCTAAAGATCCATTACAAGATGTTGGAGGCCCAATGATAAGAGCTAGGGCCAAATTAATGAAGCAAGCATTGAATTGTTTGATTTAAGACCTTCAAGAGATAGAGCTCATGTTATTGAGTCAAACTGCTTCTTATAAAGGTCCAAGAGGTATTTTCTTACTCCTCAAAACTCAACATAAAATGTCCAAAGGCCCATATTAAGTCCAATTGGAAAAACTCACGGAAAATACCATGTGACAACCATGTTTTTGGAGTTATGTAAATATAGTGCCCTGGAAAGCAAGTGTATTTACATGTAACTTTATCTTCTTGATTCTGATTTTGTAATGAAAATATTTATTATTAATAAAACAAAAGAGTTTGGTTTTATCTGTATGAGCATTATATATCTGGTCATAAGGTACCAAGATTCATTTGTAAGTAATATACATATACATAGAGATGTATGGGAAACATGTATATTATTAGAATCTTAATTAATTGATTCACAGTTGAATAATCAAGTTGGTCGTTTGATTATGGTTTAGACTGTAGTGTTACGATTTATCTCCATATAAGTAAAGGAGTTTACTTAAAGGGAATGATGAGTTTCATATCATGATAGTAGTAGACTATCGATAATGGCACTATGAAATGAATCTGGAATCAAGTATGTTTTTAAGAATAAAGTGGGTCGTTACTTTAATCTTAAAACATACAACTTAAGCATTCTCTTATTATGAACCACTATCTTGATGAGTGGTGAACTCATATGTGTTTCATTATAATTCTTGATATGATCGGAATGGATTTTTACAGGTATTAATCCATTATGCGCATGTTGGAATTATTAATTGAAACATGTATCGAGGAACATTCACTCAAATAAAGAGTTTATAGTGTTATCATCTCTTCTAGATGTTTTAAGGAGATTTGGTGATTAAGCTGGCGCCGAGAATTTGATGGACTAGCTACCCATCAAGTCTTAACACTAAGATGAGATCTTATGTGTTAATCACCATATAAAGTAAAATGAGAGACCTAGAAGGAAAAACCAACATAAGGGCAAAACGGTAATTTTATCCTTTGTTGTGCGGATGGCTATAATAAGGTTCTAAATAGGGTTTGCAATTGGACATATTCTCATAATATTTAATAATACAAGAGTTCAACTAATTGTCTTTAGTGGAATGACATTTAGTTAATAAGCTAGAATTAATTCCAATGAGATTGAATTATTTCTGGGCTTATTGGAGCTTGAATTATCAAAGTCCAATAAGATTCCCCACTTGGCTTTAAGGAAGGTTATCAAGCTAAGTAAGAAGTAGTTTGGAGGCTTTAGAAGTCCATAATTGAATGATGGGCTTATACTAATTAATGGTTAATTGGAAGCCCATATGTTCATTTAGAAATGGGCTTGTTTTGGTTTAATGTAATTGATTAGATTAATTATATTAAAACAATTTTTTTAATGGAGAAGAAGCAATTTCGAAATTGTGTTAGGTTAGATGTGTAACCACACATTTGACATTAAAATACTAAATAAAGATGGTCTTTATTATGGTTCATCATTATTAAATGGAGTTATGAACTTACCATTAAATGGTTTAATGGTTGGCTTTTAATGTTGGCATGTAACCTATTTGCATTCATTAGATTAAAGATGAAAGATGTGCATTAGATGGACCATCTTCCTTCTTTCTTCTTGCCAAAACCGAAATGGGTATTCAATTATAGTTTATGGTCTTTTCAAATAGCCATTTTAAAGATAAATGAAGTAAGTCTCATTTATTGGCTATTTGATGAGTGATTAATGTAAGAAGTGATGCATTGGATGCCTCTCACTTTTTCCATTCATGCATATTTCGAAATTGAGATGTAAGAAAGGGTTCTTGCATGGTTTTTAGACATTCTCTCCTTTCATGCAAGGTAGAACCGAAATTCCTAAGTGAAAGAATTGAAAGAGTTTCAATTTTGGTTCTTCTTCTTCTAAGAAAATCTCCTCCAAATATTTCTTCTCCTTTCCCACCAAAGGATTTTGTTAACCTAGTTGTCCTTGAAGAACAAGTGGTAAATCTAATTGGTTGAGGATACTACAATAAGGAAGAAGATAGATTGCTAAAGGAAAAGACTCAAAGGCAAAGGATTTGGATATAAGAAGGAGAGGATAGCGTAGCGAGGATTTAAAGCTGTAGCGAAGGAGTCGGTAATTCCTTTTATCTTGTTCTTGGTTTTATTATCCTTATACCATATCATGTATGGATTAGCGTGTTGATTTGGATATATTGCTTCCGCTGCAAGATGATTTCTTAAAAAGTTTTGAAATCTATCGTTTCTCCATACTAAGCATGCTTTTTTTTTCCGATCCAACACATGTGTCACTTAAAAATAAAGAGAAGGACATACTCTAAGTTCCAATATGTTCATATCATGTTTTAATTAGTTTCCTTTTTGTTTTCCTTGAAATAAGGTCATCTAGTCAAAACATTTCTAAGTTTAGTTTGTTTCCTTTTATTTTAGGGGTTGATTTGTTTCCTTTTATTTAGTTTCTGCCTTAGGACATAAAGTTTTTCCTATAAATAGGCACCCTCTATGTAAGAGGGTTCATTCAGAAAGAATATTGAGTATTATTAAGAGCATTTGTGCTTTCTTTGTATTCTTTGAGAATACTTGACTTATCAAAGGTGTGGCCTTCCTTTGTAGTGTCCCAAGGCTAGGGCTCTAATAGACAAGTTCTTTTATGGTTCTTTCCATTGACCAACATTCTTCTAACCCTCTTTTCTCTTTTTGTTCTATTTCTATCTTTTCAATTTTATTTTTTGTGCTTCCGTGTGCATGTTTGATTCTAGCCATTCTCAAGCATAGCTCCATCTTATTGAAGATTCTCTAGGACAAGTTCCTATTGGGTCTCACATCAATATTGGCATTATGTACTTTGCTTAAATATGTCATCATTATTTATATAAGCATTGAATATCAATGTTTGGTTCAAGAATGTGAATTTATGGTATATAAGTTGTGGTATTCTGAATGTGTGTGCTAAGCGAATGACTCCTGTGAGTGGTCATCTAAACTAAAAATTTTCCCAATAAGGTTTTAAGCTTAGCAAGGGTATTAATCTGTGTAAGTCTAGGTCATAGGAGTAAGGTATAGGGAACATCTGTAAGGACTAAGGCCAACAGGTAGGAGTAAAAGTAACTTTGGATGTTTCTTTTGATTAAAGAACGGATGTATATGTAATAAAGGAAATTGTATGTTTTCTTTTAAATTACTATGTAAATGTAAAAATGTATTACTATGGTTAAATGATAATGTTAAGCATTAGGGAGTTTTATAATATGTATATGTATAGCATTGAATAGAATTGTATATCTTGAATGCATGTATAAAAATTTGGTTGCTATAAGTGTGGATGGTTGTAGGTTTCGTATAGGGGTGTCATATTTTGTGGTATTAGATCACAATTTAGGCAGTTATGACCAATAAAAGTCTAGTAATATGTGGTATTGTTTGGTTTCAGTGTTAAACTAATACAGATGTCCTAATTTTCTTATAAATAGTAGGGTATAGGGGTGTTATATTTTTTGTTATTAGATCACAATTTAGAAGGTTATGACCAATAAAAGTCTAGTAATGTGTGGTATGGTTTAGTTTCATTGTTAGCCTAATACAGATTTCCTAATTTTCTTATAAATAGTAAAGATAGAAAGACCTTATGAAGCTGATGAGGAGTCAACTGATAGTGTGGTAGGAGAGAGAACAATTAGTTTTGGGTCCTCCTAAGCCTCCAAAGAGTGTGTAATAGAATGTTATCAGTAGATCGACTAGCCTATGATATGGGAGTGATTAGTCCATTGGGCCATAGTGTATATATGAATAAAGTGTATAGAGATTGCCCTATTATGATCCATGGCAAAAAATTTGCTCCTGATCTAATAGAGCTACCCTTCCATAAATTTGACTTGATTTTGGGAATAGATTGGTTGTCCAAACAACAAGCTATAGTTCATTGTAGGTTGAAAATAGTTGTGCTCAAAGATTCTGATGGTTCGTAAATAATGGCGCATGATATTCGGTCTAGTCCTTTGACTAACGTGATATCAGCCATGTTAGCAAGACGACTGCTTAGAAAAGATTGTAAGGCATATTTGGCTTTAATACTTGATTCAAAAAGGGAGAAGGTGAACATACAAGACTTACCGATAGTAAATGAGTTTCTTGACGTGTTTCTAGAGGAGTTAACAGATTCGCCACCTAAAAAGGAGGTAGATGTTAGGCCCCGAATTTTTTTATGATGTCATTAAGCATGATTTGTGGTAATTATGTGATTATGCTTTAATTTGAGTTAATTGGGGGTATTAATGTGGGGGTATTAATGTGGAATTAAGGTTTAATGTAGTTAAATAGAAAATTAGAGAATTTATATGAGTAAGGGCATTTTGGGAAGTGTACTTAAATTGGAATGGACTTAGGCTTATTGGAAGGGGCATTATGGTCTTTGTTTCGTGTCTTAGGGTTAAGAGATTAGAAAGAAAGAGGAAGAGGAAAAAGAAGGAAAACGAAGAGAAGAGAAGAAGTATAGTTACGAGAGAGGAAGAAGAAGAAGAAGAAGGAGTTGCGATTTCAGCTAGTTTTGACGGATTCAGAGCTTCGATCGGTAAGTTTTCGACCTTCCTATCATGTTTTCGTTTGGATTAAACATTGTAATGGCTTGGATTGAGAGAAATCGATGTTTTAGGATTTTAGGGTGAAAAATTGGGAAAATCCTTAGATTGATGATTTTAGGATGAATCTGAAGCTTAGAATGAGTTAGAATGGTAGTATAAGCCTTGATCTATGCTTTGCATGTGGTAGATTTGAGTTTGGAACAGATTGGAAGTTGGGTTCTGCAGAAATTTGGGTTCGGAGTCGAGTTCCTCGACCGAGACGTCGCGACGTGCGTATGAACACGCCGCTGCGAACGAAGAAGGGAGCCACGTCGCGACGTGTAAATAATTTTACGATTATTCGTCGCGCGTATGAAATGTTGTAGACGCCGCGACGTCGGCGAAGGAGACGTCGCGACGCGGCGACGCTTGGTTCATGGCGAGCCTTAACTTCATGGCGGCGAAGGTGGTCTTTCGTCATGACGAAGCGCCCGCCGTTCTTGGCGAAGCCCTTGTTTCAATTTGAGATGTTTATATTGTTAGGGATATCTTTTGGTGTAGATATCCGAATGAGGTGATCTTGGATTCGTTGTGATCTAGAAATTAAGGACTATAAGAAGTATGACAAGGAAGTTTGGAATTAGCCTTGAAGGGTTCAAATTTTAGGAAAAATTGATTATAGATTTTAATGTTTTCTTTCGGCTTTCAAAGCTTTGATGATTTACTATGGATATTGATTTGGATGGAAACTTGGTTGTTTTAGGAAACCAAGCTGACCCGATTTCATCGCAAGAGGAAGGACACCAGTGAATCGGATTCTCGCGCGATCTTAGGTGGGTAATATACTTATAGTTATTGTGTGATTAGGCAATTTCTTGCCTATGTATGAATATATGTGATATGCTATGCATGTTAAATGTGATGAATAGAATGACTTTGATTTATCTATTTTGACATAATCATAGGAATTGATAGAAGTGCATTCTGATTTTGAGCATGTTATGCCCCGACTTCGGTCATGGCATTTTGGATAAATGAGAAACATGAAAACCTATCATTTGATAAAATGATTTCGAGTATGATTATGTGATTTTGTTTGGGCGAGAGTGGAACCATTTCGTTCGTCACGTGCACGTTGACAAGAGCCTTCTCCCGGCTGCCCGCTTGTGGCCTATGAGCTCCGAATGGACTCATTTCGTTCAGGATGTAAACTTCGGTTTCTTCCTTTTGTTTCCATGGAACCCTCGAGCCATTGTTATGTGCATTGCATATGTGAATTGATTATTATGACGCATACTATGTGACGTATTTATGAACTGCATTAATTATAATGAATGTGTACTTTAGTGATTGGCATGTGAATGTCTCGATGTTGTATATAGATATAATATATATACATTCATATCTTGGGATTTGTCTAATTGCCAATGGCTATAATTATATTAGCCATCGAAATGTGTAGCTCAACCCATTCCTTTCTCTCCTCAGTGCATCCGGTTGATCGTTGACTTTCTGTGCATCGAAACTTCGGTCAAATTAGGAGCTTTGTATTAAGTTCGTATTTTGTTGGCCCTCCGAGCATGTTAACATTGAGCATACTTACGTATTTTTGGATTTAGATTTCATTTTGTATTTTGCTATAATTGAGGATACTTGTTGACTTTTCTTTAATTTGCAATAGTATGAAATCCCTATGATTATAGGGTCTTTAATGTATGGTTGTGTATGTATGTATCGAATAATCGATTGTGCCTAAATGTTGGGATCGGGTCCGCGGTTTGGGGCGCTCGGTGCGGGCGTGACCCGAGGGGCCGCCTCAGGATTCGGGGATCCGGGGCCCGGGCCCAACATGTTTGGTATCAGAGCGTTAGGTTAGGTGTCCTCGGCTTAGAATGCATATAGGATGACGTGTTTGCTATTTGCTTATTTGTTGCATTGGATTGATTGCATCGATTAAGTGACATGCACATCATGCATACATGTAGATTTCCGTATAGCTAATCCTTAGTGTTTCTATTTGAAGGAGTACGATGCCACCTCGTAGAAGAACACGAGGACTTATGCCAGGTTCAGTTGCACCTGACTCTCCTATTAGGGAGGAGAGGACCGATGAGTCGATAGCCCCAGGGAATGCTAAGGCTTCGGTAGGGTTAGGCAGTGAGCCCATGTCGCAATCTCAGGAATTGCCGATTCCGCCAGGGCCAGTGCCTCAGTTTGATCCGAGGATGTTTCAGGCCTTCACTGCGTTTGTTCAGGCTATGGGTCAGATGCCACAGCCTTCTGCTCCGGCCCCAGTTAAGAGGGGAAAACAGTTCGACAAGTTGAGGAAGTTCGGAGCAGTGGATTTCTTTGGGACAGCAGATCCTGAAGAAGCTGAGACTTGGCTGAGGAAGACTGAGAGAGTGCTGGATTAGATGGATTGTGAGGATGACGAGAGAGTTGTGTATGCTGCTAGTCTGCTTCAGGGAGATGCTCTCCATTGGTGGGAGACTGTGCCAGGCAGTCAGATGAGGCCAGTTGGGTTATCTTGGCAGGACTTCTTGGTTGCTTTCAAGAAGAAGTATCTGTCAGAGGTATATGTGCAGCAGAAGCAGAGGGAGTTCCTCAGTTTGACTCAGAGGGAGATGACAGTTGCTGAGTATGAGCGCCGATTTACGCAGCTGTCCCGGTATGCTTCAGATCTGATGTTGAGCGAGACTGCCAGATGTCGTCGGTTTGAGTCGGGACTGCATTTGGCCATCAGAGAGAAGGTGATTGTGCAGAATTTCTGTGACTTCCAGCAGTTGGTTGAAGCAGCTTTGAGGGTAGAGAATATCGAGAATATCAAGTGCGCAACAACAAGAAGAGGAAGGGAGAGCGCGCCCGAGAGGAGGTAGCACTAGTACTCCTATGTCTGAGCGGAGTGCTAGGAGCTTCCCTACTCAGTCAGAGGAGAGGAGCAGTGGTGCGAGCCGACCTAGGCCGATGCGGACCTCTACTGTTTCTCACCAAGCTTCTACGGTGCATGGCAGAGGAGGAGATGGGGACAGTCATCGGCCTAAGTGTGAGCACTGTGGTCGATTTCATGGTGGAGAGTGTTACTGATTGACGGTGCATGCTTCAATTGTGGGATGAAGGGCACAGGCGTAGAGTGTCCTCAACCGCCCAGAGAGAGGATCTCGATCTGAGCTCCTAGGAGGACAGAGACGTGGGTCGAGGACTTTGATGAGGTGGGCGCCTGATGTCTTGCAAGAGGGTGAGTCTTAGGGAAGACCGAGAGAGGGTGCACCGGCCGTGGTGTTTGCTATGACGCGGGAGGATGCAGAGGCCGCGCCAGATGTTGTTACTGGTATGGCTCGATTGTTTTCTGATGTTGTGCTTGTGTTCATTGATCCGGGTTCTACTCACTCGTTTGTTTCAGCGGGTAGACCTATGTGTGATAGGAATGTGAGTCCGTTGGATACTCCGCTGATGGTGAGTACTCCGATCGGTCAGTATATTGTGGTTAGTCAGGTGTTCAGAGATTGTGATATTTGTATCGGTGGAACACTTCTAGTGGTAGATTTGATGCCACTGAAGATGGGAGGCTTGGATGTGATATTGGGTATGGATACCTTGGAGAGGTACAATGCCCGATTGGATTGTAGGCAGAAGACAGTAGAGTTTGAATTGGATGATGGCAGCAGAGTAATGTTTGCTGGGGATAGAAAGGCAAGTCCGCTCAGATTTGTTTCGGCTTTGACTGCAAAGAAGATGTTGAGGTCAGGATGTGAGGCATTTTTGGCTTATGTGGTAGATTCCAGAGCAGACAGAGGGAAATTAGAGGATATTCCAGTAGTCAGGAAATTCTCGGATGTCTTTCCCGAGGAATTGCCTGGACTACCGCCAGCTCGGGAGATTGAGTTTTCCATTGAGCTTATGTCAGGTACGAGGCCGATTTCGATTCCGCCTTATCGGATGACTCCGGCGGAATTGAAAGTGTTGAAGGAGCAGTTGGAGGAGTTATTAGAAAAAGGGTATATTCGACCGAGTTCTTCGCCTTGGGGAGCTCCGGTTCTTTTTGTGAAGAAGAAGGATGGATCTTTGAGGATGTGTGTAGACTACAGGAAGTTGAATCAGATTACGGTGAAAATTCGGTATCCGCTTCCTCGCATTGATGACTTGTTTGATCAATTGCAAGGAGCGAGAGTCTTCTCTAAGATAGACTTGAGATCGGGTTATCATCCGTTGAGGATTAAGGAGTCTGATGTGCCAAGTGCGCGCCGGGACTCGTTATGGGCACTTTGAGTTTTTGGTGATGCCTTTCGGATTGACAAATGCTCCGGCAGCTTTTATGGATTTGATGAATCGGGTGTTCAAGCCATTCTTGGACCAATTTATCATTGTCTTCATTGATGATATATTGGTGTATTCCAAGAGTGATCGGGAGCATGAGGAGCATTTGAGGATTTCTTTGGAGACTTTGAGGAGTAATGAGTTGTATGCCAAATTCGAGAAATGCGAATTTTGGCTGAGAGAAGTTTCCTTTCTTGGGCATGTGATCTCCGAGCAGGGAGTGCATGTGGATCCGAAAAAGATAGAGGCTGTAGTGAATTGGGAGGCGCCGAAGAATGTAGCTGAGGTGAGAAGTTTTCTGGGTTTGGCAGGCTACTACAGACGGTTTGTGGAGGGATTTTCGATGATATCTGCTCCGATGACGAAGTTGTTGAGAAAGAATCAGAAGTTTGTCTGGAGTGAGGAGTGTCAGAGGAGCTTCGAGGAGCTTAAGCGCAGATTGACGAGTGCTCCGATTCTAGTTTTGCCTTCTGGAGATGAGGGCTATTCTGTGTACAGTGATGCTTCGAGGAAGGGTCTCGGATGTGTTTTGATGCAGGGAGATCGGGTAATTGCTTATGCTTCGAGGCAGTTGAAGCCTTATGAGTTGAACTACCCGACGCATGATTTGGAGTTAGCAGCTGTGATCTTTGCTTTGAAGGTTTGGAGGCATTATTTGTACGGAGTTCAGACTCGGATCTTCACTGATCATAAGAGTCTTAAGTATTTGCTGAGTCAGAAGGAGTTGAATTTGAGGCAGCGGAGGTGGTTGGAGCTACTAAAGGATTATGATTTGCTGATTGAGTATCATCCGGGCAAGGCCAATGTTGTGGCGGATGCCTTGAAAGGTGAAGTCGCCGATTGCTCATGTTCGATCGGTTTATCTTCCTTTATTGAAGAGATGGCTAAGCTTAGGATAAGCTTGACGTAGGAAGAGCCGATTGTCTTCGGCTAATTTTCGAGTGAGGCCGATGTTGAGGGAAAAGGTTAGGATTTGCGGGCTCGGGATGCGAGTTGAGTAAGATCGAGATGAGATTGGAATGGTAAGAATTTTGAGATAGAGGTGAGGATGATGGTTTGATGACCGTGGGCAGCAGATTGTGTATTCCAGATGTTCGAGCGATTAAGGATGAGATTATGGATGAGGCGCACAATGCACCTTATGCCATGCATCCCAGTAGCACCAGGATGTATCGGGATTCTGAGAGCATTTTTGGTGGAAAGGCATGAAGAGGATATAGCAGAGTTTGTTAGTAGATGTCTAGTGTGTCAGCAAGTCAAGGCTGAACACCAGGCACCTTCGGGCAAGTTGAGGCCGTTACCTATTCAGGAATGGAAGTGGCAGAGGGTGACGATGGATTTTCTGATGGGATTGCCTAAGACCAGTAGGAGGCATGATGCTATTTGGGTGATTGTGGATCGGTTGATGAAGTCAGCTCATTTTCTGGCAATTAGACAGACTGATTCTTTGCATGTGTTGGCAAAGAAGTATATTGATGAGATAGTGAGGTTGCATGGGATTCCAGATTGATCGTGTCGATAGAGATCCTCGGTTTACTCGAGGTTTTGGGCGATTCTTGAGAATGCTTTGGGGACGAAGTTGCATTTCAGTACGACTTTTCACCCTCAGACGGATGGTCAGTCGGAGAGGACTATTCGGACTCTTGAGGGGATGCTTCGAGCTTGTGTGATGGATTTTCGAGGAGCTTGGGATGAACATTTGCCGTTGGTGAATTTGCTTACAATAATTGTACCATTCGAGCATTCAGATGGCTCGTATGAGGCTTTGTATGGCGGAGATGTAGGACTCGATTTGTTGGGATGAGGAAGGAGATAGGCAATTGATGGGTCCGAATTGATTGCATTTACGGTTGAAAAATTCAATTTGATTAAGCAATGCTTAAGGCGTGCAGCAGATAGGATGAAGAGCTATGTTGATGTTCAGGAAGGAGATGGAGTATGAGGTCGGTGATGAGTGTTCCTTAAGACATCTCCTTGGAAAGGAGTGATGAGATTTTGGCAAGGTGGTAAGTCGAGTCCGAGGTATGTGGGTCCTTATGAGATCCTAGAGAGGATTGGACCACTCGCCTACAGGTTGGCGTTACCTCCGGAGTTGTCGCAGATTCATGATGTGTTCCACGTGTCTATGCTGAGGAGGTATAGATCGGACCCGTCGCATGTCATTCAAAGTTAGTGAGGTTGGTGAGGATGACTTGAGCTATGAGGAGCTTCCAGTGCAGATTTTGGATTCTAAGGAAAAGGTTCTTAGGAATAAGACGGTTCGGTTAGTCAAAGTTCTGTGGAGGAATCATTCAGTAGAGGAAGCTACTTGGGAGCCATTGGAGGCTATGCGGGAGAAGTATCTGCATCTCTTCGATAATTCTGTAAATTTCGAGGACGAAATTTCTTTTAAGAGGGGAGAAATGTTAGCCCCGAATTTTTTATGATGTCATTAAGCATGATTTGTGGTAATTATGTGATTATGCTTTAATTTGAGTTAATTGGGGGTATTAATGTGGAATAAGGTTTAATGTAGTTAAATAGAAAATTAGAGAATTTATATGAGTAAGGGCATTTTGGGAAGTGTACTTAAATTGGAATGGACTTAGGCTTATTGGAAGGGGCATTATGGTCTTTGTTTCGTGTCTTAGGGTTAAGAGATTAGAAAGAAAGAGGAAGAGGAAAAAGAAGGAAAAACGAAGAGAAGAGAAGAAGTATAGCCGTCGAGAGGAGGAAGAAGAGAAGAAGAAGGAGTTGCGATTTCAGCTAGTTTTGACGGATTCAGAGCTTCGATCGGTAAGTTTTCGACCTTCCTATCATGTTTTCGTTTGGATTAAACATTGTAATGGCTTGGATTGAGAGAAATCGATGTTTTAGGATTTTAGGGTGAAAAATTGGGAAAATCCTTAGATTGATGATTTTAGGATGAATCTGAAGCTTAGAATGAGTTAGAATGGTAGTATAAGCCTTGATCTATGCTTTGCATGTGGTAGATTTGAGTTTGGAACAGATTGGAAGTTGGGTTCTGCAGAAATCTGGGTTCGGAGTCGAGTTCCTCGACCGAGACGTCGCGACGTGCGTATGAACACGCCGCGGCGAACGAAGAAGGGAGCCACGTCGCGACGTGTAAATAATTTTACGATTATTCGTCGCGGCGTGTGAAATGTTGTAGACGTCGCGACGTCGAAGGGAGACGTCGCGACGCGGCGACGTTTGGTTCATGGCGAGCCTTCGCCACGCGGCGAAAGGTGGTCTTTCGTCATGACGAAGCGTCCCTTCGCTTGACGAAGCCCCTTGTTTCTGAATTTGAGATGTTTATATTGTTAGGGATATCTTTTGGTGTAGATATCCGAATGAGGTGATCTTGGATTCATTGTGATCTAGAAATTAAGGACTATAAGAAGTATGACAAGGGAAGTTTGGAATTAGTCTTGAAGGGTTCGAAATTTTAGGAGAAAATTGATTATAGATTTTAATGTTTTCTTTCGGCTTTCAAAGCTTTGATGATTTACTATGGATATTGATTTGGATGGAAACTTGGTTGTTTTAGGAAACCAAGCTGACCCGATTTCATCGCAAGAGGAAGGACACCAGTGAATCGGATTCTCGCGCGATCTTAGGTAGGTAATATACTTATAGTTATTGTGTGATTAGGCAATTTCTTGCCTATGTATGAATATATGTGATATGCTATGCATGTTAAATGTGATGAATAGAATGACTTTGATTTATCTATTTTGACATAATCATAGGAATTGATAGAAGTGCATTCTGATTTTGAGCATGTTATGCCCGACTTGGTCATGGCATTTTGGATAAATGAGAAACATGAAAACCTATCATTTGATAAAATGATTTGAGTATGATTATGTGATTTTGTTTGGTGAGAGTGGAACCATTTCGTTAAATCACGTGCACGTTGACAAGAGCCTTCTCCGGCTGCCCGCTTGTGGCCTATGAGCTCGAATGGACTCATTTCGTTGTGATGTAAACTTGGTTTCTTCCTTTTGTTTCCATGGAACCCTCGAGCCATTGTTATGTGCATTGCATATGTGAATTGATTATTATGACGCATACTATGTGACGATTTATGAGCTGCATTAATTATAATGAATGTGTACTTTAGTGATTGGCATGTGAATATCGATGTTGTATATAGATATAATATATATACATTCATATCTTTGGGATTTGTGCTAATTGCCAATGGCTATAATTATATTAGCCATCGAGTATGTAGCTCAACCCATTCCTTTCTCTCAAAAGTGCGGATCCGGTTGATCGTTGACTTTCATGCTGCATCGGAAACTTCGGTCAAATTAGGAGCTTTGTATTAAGTTCGTATTTTGCTGGCCCTCCGAGCATGTTAACATTGAGCATACTTACGTATTTTTGGATTTAGATTTCATTTTGTATTTTGCTATAATTGAGGATACTTGTTGACTTTTCTTTAATTTGCAATAGTATGAAATCCCTATGATTATAGGGTCTTTAATGTATGGTTGTGTATGTATGTATCGAATAATCGATTGTGCCTAAATGTTGGGATCGGGTCCGCGGTTTGGGGTGCTCGGTGCAGGCGTGACCCGAGGGGCCGCCTCGGGATTCGGGGATCCGGGGCCCGGGCCCAACAGTAGAGCTATTTATTGAGATTGTATCTGGTACTGCTCCTAATTCAAGGGCACCTTTTGGAATGACTCCTGTAAAGTTAAAAGAGTTAAAGATTCAATTATAGGGACTTTTGGACAAGAGTTTTATCCAGCCCGGTGTGTCACCATGGGGATACAGGTATGAATTTCGATAATGAAATTCATTTTAAAGGGAAAGAAATGTAATGCCCCAACATATGCCCTGGAAGTATTATAACTAGTATAAGGTGTATTAAAAAGTGAGCATTACGAATTAAGTACATCTAAGTATAATAAGAGATATAATGGTACTTAATATGAAAAACATGGGTAAATGAATAATTTGTTCTTTTTAGCACGAACATACATAATTATGCGTGAAATATGTATGGAAATTTTTGTTGGAGTTATGTAAATATAGTGCCCTGGAAAGCAAGTGTATTTACATGTAACTTTATCTTCTTGATTCTGAGCTTTGTAATGAAAATATTTATTATTAATAAAACAAAAGAGTTTGGTTTTATCTGTATGAGCATTATACATCTGGTCATAAGGTACCAAGATTCATTTGTAAGTAATATACATATACATAGAGATGTATGGGAAACATGTATATTATTAGAATCAATTAATTGATTCACAAGTTGAATAATCAAGTTGGTCGTTTGATTATGGTTTAGATCAGTAGTGTTGCGATTTATCTCCATATAAGTAAAGGAGTTTACTTAAAGGGAATGATGAGTTTCATATCATGATAATAGTAGACTATCGATAATGGCACTATTAAATGAATTGAATCAAGTATGTTTTCAAGAATAAAGTGGGTCGTTACTTTAATCTTAAAACATACAACTTAAGCATTCGCTATTATGAACCACAATCTTGATGAGTGGTGAACTCATATGTGTTTCATTATAATTCTTGATATGATCGGAATGGATTTTTACAGGTATTAATCCGATTATCGCATGTTGGAATTATTAATTGAAACATGTATCGAGAACATTCACTCAAATAAAGAGTTTATAGTGTTATCATCTCTTCTAGATGTTTTAAGGAGATTTGGTGATTAAGCTGGCGCGATAGTTTGATGGACTAGCTACCCATCAAGTCTTAACAATAAGATGAGATCTTATGTGTTAATCACCATATAAAGTAAAATGAGAGATCTAGAAGGAAAAACCAACATAAGGGCAAAATGGTAATTTTACCCTTTGTTGTGCGGATGGCTATAATAAGGTTCTAAATAGAGTTTGCAATTGGACATATTCTCATAATATTTAATAATTCAAGAGTTCAACTAATTGTCTTTAGTGGAATGACATTTAATTAATAAGCTAGAATTAATTCCAATGAGATTGAATTATTTCTGGGCTTATTGGAGCTTGAAATATCAAAGTCCAATAAGATTCCTCATTTGGCTTTAAGGAAGGTTATCAAGCTAAGTAAGAAGTAGTTTGGAGGCTTTAGAAGTCCATAATTGAATGATGGGCTTTTACTAATTAATGGTTAATTGGAAGCCCATATTGTAACACCCCACACCCGCAGGATCCTAACCCGACATCCACAGTGATATCCGGGTCCGTGCCCCGCGAGAATGGCGTGCTAACCACTCGATCAGAAATTAGTACATTAATTTTAAATAACAAATGCGCGGAAGTCTATCCAATTGGGTACAAACATTTTCAATAGCCACTGAGATCAATCTTACGAATACAAATAACCATTTTAGTACAAAAGTCAAGACATACAATGCGCATAACCTAACCGATCGACTTCGACCTTCACTTGAATCATGCGAACATACCCCGCTTTGCTAACGGGTACTCTTCGATTTTCTGAAAAATAAGTTGCAATGTTGGGTGAGTTTGTGAACTCGGTGAGAAACCATCATCGATGGTTCACTCAAATCATGCATTACGAAATTGCGTATAGCACAACTGATAATATTAATTAATGATATTATATAACAGTTTCTGATGGTCTATAACGCCATTTGACGATATCTGATGTCAATAATAATAATCTGATGGCGTAGAAGCAGTTTACGTAACGGTATACGATAGTCTATATCAAGATACTGATGTCGGTAACAATATTACAAGAGCATAATGCAGATTCACAAGTATCACATCACAATTTCTGATAAATCATGACATCACTCGACCAAGAATCATCACACAATTTGGCGTTCAATCAATCATGTATATGATGCATATGAGATTCTTTCGGTTATTGATGTTGTGCCCAGTGTTGTTCGACAAGAAATGGGGGGACGACGTCGAGATTTCTCCCCCTGCTAAGCCGGACAAGATCGATGTTCGAGCTCTAGGCTCTTTTCAAATGAGATTAGCAATTTGGGTCACGATCCTTTATCCGATCATGCATTTATGCATGCAATGCGATGTTCAATAAATTGAGATTCAAGAGCGAGATTCAAGAGCTCAAGATATGGCTATAAAAGCCCGGTAGTGTATTTCGGTAACATCTGAAATTCAAGATTGATGATTCAAGAATTTACGATGTATAGCTATAAAGCCCAAAGGTAACAAAGACTCAATGATTCAATAATTGATCCAATACAAGAAACACATACAATGCGATCGTATTCTTTCCAAAGAGTCATGCGATCATACAAAGGTAATTCACATTGTTCGATTCTATACAAGAAGAGCATGCAACTCGACCATATACATTTCAAGAATAATACAAGGCAATCCAATCACATATAATTCAAGAATCATGTACTTCACGTTATCAAGTAATTTCGGTGAACATTTAGACACTCAAGAATTTGAGAAACCAACTAGGTTACTCACCTGTAACTTCCGAGCTACTGGCTGGAAGTCCCAGCAATGCCTGTGGAACGACGATCCAACGGTGCCTTTATAACAGTACAGTACAGTCCATTACAAAATCGCTCAATTAAACAGTACAGTAATGCATATGTCTCTATGAAATTATGTCCAATGCATGATCACGATTTCCGGTGCTAAAACCCCATTTCGATATCCTATGATCGATCTCAACTCTTCACTCAATTGGATCAATACTGATTTAGTTCAATCCTCAGTTCAGTTCAATTTTCTCAATTCATACTTCCTATAACAATTTCCTATCCATTGGTCAAATTATACAGTGAAAAACTCAATTAGAACTCCAATTGTCTCAATTCAATATTTTGGTCACACTATTAACCATAATTGACCTTAATCTCTACGAATCAGTACCATCATAATTAAATTCTAATTCTCATAATTATTCTCAATCGTAGACCTCTTTCCCTAGTTTGCAACGAATCTGGAATCACTTCAATTGGAGGTCTATACCAAAAGTTATGCCCAATAAACCATAATTAAACCAATAAAAGCAGTTCCGTAAATGTCGCGACCTTGCGGCCTTCGTCGCTACCAAAACGGGTCGCTCGCGCATGCGAACGCCTCACGCCAGACGCCATGGCGCTGGCGGGCTCGTCGCGGCGTCAACCAAATGACGCTCGCCGCGACGTCCCCTTCTCCCTCGCCGCGGCGTGAAACCCTTTTGCCCGCGCTGAAATAATAATCCTTTCGCCGCGGCGAGGCCTCAGGCACGCCGCGACGTGCGAGTCGCAGGTTGTCTTCTCCGATCGATTTCCGTCCAGTTTTCTCTCTAAAAACTCCCATTAACTCTCCCAACTACTCAATCAACCATAATAAATGCTATAAATGCCATAAAAACCATCAATAACAACATTAAAACCTTTAAAACTTACCAATCAAGCTCCAAATCCACGGATCTCACAAAAACGCCGTAAACCCTAAAATGTTTCAAACCCAACGATGATCCACTCTAAGCTCCTCAGTCCTTTATCAATCACAATAGACTTGTTAGCCTTACACAATAAGAGGAAAATCACAAGAAATAATCAAATAATCCTCACCCATGAGAGGAAACGAAGAACGCCATGGGAGGAGGGGAGAAGGAGCTCGCGATTGCCTTAGGAAAATAATCCCAATTTTCCAAACCTAGCTATTTATAGGCATAGGTCTCCAAATCGATCCAAATTTTAGTCTCTAAATTTCAGTAGCTCCACATATTTATTTCCTAACAGCCCCACTTTAACTTTTCCATTTCCATTGGACAATTCTTTTGATACTGTACAGTCAATCGGTCAGTCTCTTAAATATTTCCGGTTCCGGCATTTCCTCCCGAATTTCCCGAAAATTTTCTACAAGTCACTATCAGATACCAATCACTCTTGGACTAATCTAAATCAGTCATTCGACTCACTTACTCTTAATTTCTCAATCAGTCATAATCCAATTAGTCCAGTCAGTTCACAATTACAATTAAAATGCCGCTAAATCATGACTGCATGTACCCATAATAAATGCATATGCAAGAAACCAGTTCCTCTATAATTAGAGGCTAGTAACAAAATCAATCAGTAAATGCAATGAAACCATTCGGTCCGTCCCAATTTACCAGAATACCCTTGCTCGCAGTAACGGGATGTTACACATATGTTCATTTAGAAATGGGCTTGTTTTGGTTTAATGTAATTGATTAGATTAATTATATTAAAACAATTTTTTTTAAAATGGAGAAGAAGCAATTTCGAAATTGTGTTAGGTTAGATGTGTAACCACACATTTGACATTAAAATACTAAATAAAGATGGTCTTTATTATGGTTCATCATTATTAAATGGAGTTATGAACTTACCATTAAATGGTTTAATGGTTGGCTTTTAATGTTGGCATGTAACCTATTTGCATTCATTAGATTAAAGATGAAAGATGTGCATTAGATGGACCATCTTCCTTCTTTCTTCTTGCCAAAATCGAAATGGGTATTCAATTATAGGTTATGGTCTTTTCAAATAGCCATTTTAAAGATAAATGAAGTAAGTCTCATTTATTGGCTATTTGATGAGTGATTAATGTGAAGTGATGCATTGGATGCCTCTCACTTTTCCATTCATGCATATTTCGAAATTGAGTTGTAAGAAAGGGTTCTTGCATGGTTTTAGACATTCTCTCCTTTCATGCAAGGTAGAACCGAAATTCCTAAGTGAAAGAATTGAAAGAGTTTCAATTTTGGTTCTTCTTCTTCTAAGAAAATCTCCTCCAAATATTTCTTCTCCTTTCCCACCAAAGGATTTTGTTAACCTAGTTGTCCTTGAAGAACAAGTGGTAAATCTAATTGGTTGAGGATACTACAACAAGGAAGAAGATAGATTGCTAAAGGAAAAGACTCAAAGGCAAAGGATTTGGATATAAGAAGGAGAGGATAGCGCAATGAGGATTTAAAGTCAGAATGGCGAAGGAGTCGGTAATTCCTTTTATCTTGTTCTTGGTTTTATTATCCTTATACAATATCATGTATGGATTAGCATGTTGATTTGTATATATTGCTTCCGCTGTAAGATGATTTCTTAAAAAGTTTTGAAATCTATCGTTTCTCCATACTAAGCATGCTTTCTTTTTCCGATCCAACAATTGGTATCGAGCTGGTTTTCATGCATGATTTGGTTCCTATATGGTGGATGCATGGGTTGGCAATCTTTTATGTATACTGCATATTTTTATGTGATAGAAATATATATGGTGTATGTTGCTCTTTTGGTTTTCCATAGAAGTTAAATTTTATCTTGTAAGATTTCTTCATTTGGTTGTAACAAGGAGGGTGGTCTATCATCATCATGTTTCCTCCTTGGTTTCTTTTTTCTATTTTATTTGATTTTGTAATGTTCAAAATTGATGTAATGATGAAGAAGGAGCAGCCATGGATTGAAGAAATGGAAAGGTAAAATTTTCGGTGTATCCTTTTGTGTTTTGGCATAAGTTTTGTGAAAACTAAGTTGCTAGAATTTTTGTTTCAATGAATCATATTTCAGTTATGATTGGAAAACAAGTGCTGGTTTTTTGTTTCAAAGAATCCAATTTCGGTTTTGCTAAAATACTAAGTGCTATGTTTAATTTTCATGAAATGAGTTTCGATTTTAATAAAACAAGTGCTGGAATTTTTTGTCAAAACAAAGATTTGGTTTTCTAAAAATCTAGTGCTGGAATTTTATTTTTCAAAATGACAAAATTCTAATTTCATAAATGTCATTACATTTTGTTTACCGAATGGGCCGGATCATGTTAGCGAAGAGTTCGAAGCGGAAGATCCAAGATGAAGAAGCATATTTTGGGCCTAAAAGGCTTGTAATTATTTTATGTTTCTAGGATGGACAATCAAAAGTGGCTTTATTAGTTCATGTGATGAATGGAGAAATGAATGCTTGTAATATGTGATATTATGTGATTGCATGTCATTTAGAAAATTGCCAACCCTAGGCCTTGCCATGCATTCATTATGTATGAGATATATAATGAAACAATATAGGATGGATAATAAATTGCATCTAGACAAGAAGGTATTTAAAACTTAAAGCCCAAAAAGATTGAGTGGGAAAGGATGCTCCTGTGAGAGTCCACGGTCTCCAAATGATGGCCCGTTTGCATGTGGTGAAGTGTTACTCCCCGTCGGAGGGCATGGATCCTAGATCTTGCATGGTTTGGGTCTCCTTAAGGATAAGTCCACTTAATGATAGCAAATGTGACCTCCCACCGAGGCATGATTTGTAGGTATCTTTAGTGAATGAATCAAATGGTTATACACTCAACATTTTTATCAATAAACCGCCCACCGTAGCTCATTGGTAAAAGTATGGACCAAATTAAGATGCTTCTTAAAAATTGAGCATGAGATGCTTGGTAGTTTTTTGAGTGGGAGGGTCCCAGCTTTTTCTTTTAATAGATAAGATGGCCCACCGTCACTTAGTCATTATAGATAAGAAAAATAACCGTCAGATAATGTTTTAATTTTTAAGTTTTGTTAAATCTATCATCATGCATACATGCATCATGATTTTATACAAAGTTCCATAAATTGTTGACTAGTATGCTCATGTTTTAATAATTTATATTTTCAGACATAATCAACCACAAAATGAATCCACTCACCCTGCTCTTGACTAATAACAAATTGGAAAATGGAGACAAGTTTAATGAATGGAGACGTAACCTTGACATTGTTCTTCAATATGAACGTATTTCATGGGTGTTAACTGAAAATGAACCTACACCTCTAAGTGGAGATGCAACTCCTGAGCAAGTCCAACAACATGAGCGTTGGCAGAATGCTGACAAGACTACTAAGTGTTATATTCTCGCTTCGTCCATCGTGGCATGTTGCAAAAGCAAATTGCTTGTATGAAAACTGCTAGTAATGGTCCATCACCTACATGAGATGTTTGGTGTGAGGACTAGGTCTGCAAGAGTGAAAGTTATCCAAACCTTTCATAATCTCGCATGTAAACACAGTGAACTAGTGCGGGATTACATAATGAAGGTAATCTCTGCGGTCACCGAGGTGAGATGCTTAGGGCGGATATGGATGCGGACACGCAGATGATTATGATCATCAATAGCTTAAACTCTTCTTTTCAGCAGTTTAAGTTGGACTATGAGCTCAACAAAGAAGGATTACACCTTGAGTGAGTTGATGAATACCCTCCAGAGCACGGAGGAAATATTGAATATTAAGGCTCATGGGCGAAGTTAATGTAGCTTCTTCTTCTAAGCCAAGGGTAAGGGCAAGGAAAAGAAGAAGGGTCTAATGAAAAGAAGGCCCAAATATGGGTCAAGGCTAAACCCATGAAAAGAAGGCCAAAGAGAACATCAAAGGAAAGTGTTTCCTTTGTGATGAGATGGGCCCTTTGGAAAAGAAGCTGTCCCGCCTACCTAAAGTCCCTCAAAAGCAAACAAGGTATGGGCTTCCTAAGTTTGTTAGGAACTAGAAATGTGGCAGATTTATCTAATTCTTGGATATTAGATTAGGAGCCACTAACCATGTTTTTAATTCTTTGCGGGGTTCCAAGAAAGGAAAAGACTTCTAAAGGCCGTTTCAAGTTAAGATAGCAGATGGTTCCTATGTTTCAGCAGAATCGGTGGGAGTAGTTATCTTGGACTTTCCTAGTGGTCATAGGTTATATTTGGAAGATGTTTATTACATGCTAATGATTGTAAGGAACATGATTTACATTTTTTGTCTAATAAAATCTGGCTATTCCTTATATTTTGAAAAGGTTGTTTCAATATATGAGAATAAGGATTTTATTTGTGAAGCGATAATTAAACAGGATTATTTTTATAGAACCTATGAAAGGCTCACTAAACACCACATAATTGATAAAACCAAGACAATCCAATATTTCTAGCATTAATTCAAAGTATCTGTGGCATCTAAGGATGGGTCATATCAATCGAAAATACTTGACAGCTAGTAAAGGATGGGATCCTTATGGGCTTGGATAGTGATCCATTACCCACTGTGAATCTTGTATTGAAGGAAAATGACAAAAGCCTCATTTCCTTCTAAAGGAAACAGATTTGAATCCACATTAGACATGGTACATACTGATGTGTGTGGGCCCATGAATGTACAAGCTAGAGGAGGTTATGAATATTTCATAACTTTTATAGATGATTACTCAAGACATGGCTATTTGTATTTGATGCATAAAAAGATCTTTTGAAAAGTTCAAAGAATTCAAAGCTGAAGCTGATAAGCAACTTAGCAAGCCATTAAAACAGCTTCGATCAGATCGAGGTGGTGAATATTTATCTGGAGAGTTCCAGCAATATTTAATTGACAATGGAATTGTTTCCAATTTGTCGACTCCTTGTACACCTCAATGAATGGTGTAGCGAGAGAGGAGAAATAGAACTCTATTGGAAATGGTAAGATCAATGATGTCTATGCTAGCCTTCCGAATCATTATGGGGATATGCCATACAAACGGCAACATATCTTCTTAACTTTGCTCCATCCAAATCGGTGCCTAAAACACCTAGGGAGTTGTGGGTGCCGAGTGCCTTCATTGAGGTACTTGAGGACTTGGGGCTGTCCAGCCCATGTTCTAAAGCCTGAATCCACAAAGATGGAACCAAGGTCGAAGTTTGTTTGTTTGTAGGATATCCCACGGAACTCGAGGGTACTATTTTTACAGTCCTCATGATAGGAAGGTATTTGTGTGACAAATGCAAACTTCTTAGAGGAAGAGTTTGTGAGAAATCACAAAGGAAGAAGTGAAGTAGTACTAAAGGAGTTAGCAATTTCATCCAAACCAAGAGTTGTTTTGGATATGAGAACAAGATGTCGAAATGGATTCAAGAGTTGAATCGGAAGTGCAACTGAACATCAAGATGTGCCTAGGCGTAGTGGGAGGGTTGTGAGACAACCAGATAGGTATCTGGGTTTAGAGAAGGCTTAATTTCCATCTCGGACCAAGAAGAAACAGATCCGTTACCAATACACGTGCTATTAATGATGTTGATGCAGAAATGGCTCAAGGTAATGGAATCGGAAATAGATTCTATGTATACTAATGAAGTTCAGGTCCTTGTAGATCTACCACCGTGTCTAAAACCATAGGGTGTAAATGGATCTACAAAAGGAAAAGGGATCGGATGGAAAGGTAGAGACCTTTAAAGCTAGATTGGTAGCTAAAGGCTATACTCAAAAGGAGGGTATAGACTACGAGGAGACTTTTCTCCGGTTGCCATGCTTAAGTCCATCAGGATTCTTTTGGCCATAGCAGCCTATTTCGATTATGAAATATGGCAAATGGATGTCAAGACCGCATTTTTGAATGGATATCTTGAGGAGACCATTTATATGGCCCAACCAGAAGGATTCATTGAGCTAGGTAATGAGCATAAGGTTTGCAAGTTGCAAGGTCCATTTATGGACTTAAGCAAGCATCTAGGTCTTAGAACATTAGGTTTGATAAGGCTATCAAAACCTATGGGTTCATACAAAACCTAGATGAGCCTTGTGTTTACAAAAGAATACAAGAAGGTAAGGTTTCTTTCCTAATCTCGTATGTTGATGACATTACGCTCATTGGGAATGATGTGGGAATGTTATCTGCGGTTAAGGATGGTGAATGAGCAGTTTTCAATGAAGGATTTGGGAGAGGCTACCTATGTTCTAGTGGATCGAAAGAACAAGAAGATAGTTTTGTCTCAACTAACCTACATTGAGAATATGCTCAATAAGTTCGCCATGCAAGATTCCAAGAGGGGTTTCACCCTACTAGACATGGAATCAAACTTTCAAAGGAACAAGCACCTAAAACCCAAGAGGAGGTTGAACGATGCGTAACATTCCATATGCTTGGCAGTTGGTAGTTTGATGTATGCAATGTTGCACTAGACCGGATATACATTACGCAGATGGGACCGGTAGCGATTTCAGTCCAATCCAGGAATGGAACATTGGACTGCGGTTAAGTGTATACTTAAGTATCTTCGTAGGACGAAGAACTTAATGCTTGTTTACTCTGGAAGTAATCTTATTCCGACAGGATATACGGATTTTGATTTCCAATCAGATGTTGATTCAAGGAAATCAACTTCTGGTTCTATATTTACTTTAGGAGGTGGAGCCATAGTTTGGAGGAGTGTCAAGCAATCTTGTATTGTTGATTCGACTATGGAGGTGAGTATGTTGTTGCTTGTGAAGCGTGAAAGGAAACGATCGCTCGGAAGTTCCTATATGATTTGGAGGTAGTTCCACAGACAGAAAAAGCCATTACACTTTATTATGATAATAGTGGGGCAGTGGCTAATTCTAAAGAACCTCGGAACCACAAAGCTTCCAAAAACATTGAGCGAAAGTATCATCTCATAAGGGAGATAATACAACGTGAAAAAGTGGATGTGGTAAAGATTCCTACTAGAGCAAAACCTTGCTGATCCGTTCACAAAGACATCGACTCAAAAGAGTTTTGAGAGTCACCTAGAAGGGATGGAAATGAAGGATATGTCAAACTTGCTTTAGGGCAAGTGGGAGATTGTTGGAGTTATGTAAATATAGTGCCCTGGAAAGCAAGTGTATTTACATGTAACTTTATCTTCTTGATTCTGCTTTGTAATGAAAATATTTATTATTAATAAAACAAAAGAGTTTGGTTTTATCTGTATGAGCATTATATATCTGGTCATAAGGTACCAAGATTCTTTGTAAGTAATATACATATACATAGAGATGTATGGGAAACATGTATATTATTAGAATCAATTAATTGATTCACAGTTGAATAATCAAGTTGGTCGTTTGATTATGGTTTACCTTTGTAGTGTTGCGATTTATCTCCATATAAGTAAAGGAGTTTACTTAAAGGGAATGATGAGTTTCATATCATGATAGTAGTAGACTATCGATAATGGCACTATTAAATGAATTGAATCAAGTATGTTTTCAAGAATAAAGTGGGTCGTTACTTTAATCTTAAAACATACAACTTAAGCATTCGCTTATTATGAACCACAATCTTGATGAGTGGTGAACTCATATGTGTTTCATTATAATTCTTGATATGATCGGAATGGATTTTACAGGTATTAATCCAGCGTGCATGTTGGAATTATTAATTGAAACATGTATCAGGGAACATTCACTCAAATAAAGAGTTTATAGTGTTATCATCTCTTCTAGATGTTTTAAGGAGATTTGGTGATTAAACTGGAGCCAGTAGTTTGATGGACTAGCTACCCATCAAGTCTTAACACTAAGATGAGATCTTATGTGTTAATCACCATATAAAGTAAAATGAGAGATCTAGAAGGAAAAACCAACATAAGGGCAAAACGGTAATTTTACCCTTTGTTGTGCGGATGACTATAATAAGGTTCTAAATAGGGTTTGTAATTGGACATATTCTCATAATATTTAATAATTCAAGAGTTTAACTAATTGTCTTTAGTGGAATGACATTTAGTTAATAAGCTAGAATTAATTCCAATGAGATTGAATTATTTCTGGGCTTATTGGAGCTTGAATTATCAAAGTCCAATAAGATTCCCCACTTGGCTTTAAGGAAGGTTATCAAGCTAAGTAAGAAGTAGTTTGGAGTCTTTAGAAGTCCATAATTGAATGATGGGCTTATACTAATTAATGGTTAATTGGAAGCCCATATGTTCATTTAGAAATGGGCTTGTTTTGGTTTAATGTAATTGATTAGATTAATTATATTAAAACAATTTTTTTTGATGGAGAAGAAGCAATTTCGAAATTGTGTTAGGTTAGATGTGTAACCACACATTTGACATTAAAATATTAAATAAAGATGGTCTTTATTATGGTTCATCATTATCAAATGGAGTTATGAACTTACCACTAAATGGTTTAATGGTTGGCTTTTAATGTTGGCATGTAACCTATTTGCATTCATTAGATTAAAGATGAAAGATGTGCATTAGATGGACCATCTTCCTTCTTTCTTCTTGCCAAAACCGAAATGGGTATTCAATTATAGGTTATGGTCTTTTCAAATAGCCATTTTAAAGATAAATGAAGTAACTCTCGTTTATTGGCTATTTGATGAGTGATTAATGTTAGAGGTAATGCATTGGATGCCTCTCACTTTTTTCATTCATGCATATTTCGAAATTGAGATGTAAGAAAGGGTTCTTGCATGGTTTTTAGACATTCTCTCCTTTCATGCAAGGTAGAACCGAAATTCCTAAGTGAAAGAATTGAAAGAGTTTCAATTTTGGTTCTTCTTCTTCTAAGAAAATCTCCTCCAAATATTTCTTCTCCTTTCCCACCAAAGGATTTTGTTAACCTAGTTGTCCTTGAAGAATAAGTGGTAAATCTAATTGGTTGAGGATACTACAACAAGGAAGAAGATAGATTGCTAAAGGAAAAGACTCAAAGGCAAAGGATTTGGATATAAGAAGGAGAAGATAATAAATGAGGATTTAAAGTTGTAGCGAAGGAGTCGGTAATTCCTTTTATCTTGTTCTTGGTTTTATTATCCTTATACCATATCATGTATGGATTAGCATGTTGATTTGGATATATTGCTTCCGCTGCAAGATGATTTCTTAAAAAGTTTTGAAATCTATCGTTTCTCCATAGTAAGCATGCTTTCTTTTTCTGATCCAACAATTTTTGATATGTTTGTTTGGATTTATGAATGTGATGTAAGGGGAATTGATAAAAGAAGTATTCCATAACCAAATGAGTGAAGTGAATCACAAGTTAGTACAGCACTTAGAAAACAATAATAGAATGCACGAGAAGGGAGGGTTGAATTGTGTATTCCCCTCTTTATAAGTCTTTTCAGAATTACTTGTTAGGAATAAAAATCTTTACAGAATTTTTTATTTATTTCGATTGATCAAACTTCTCAAAACTATGTATATGAACAGTAAGTAATGATAAAATTTGAAACTAAAAACGAGATAGAGAGTAAGAGTGGTAGACACGCGGATTTATCCTGGTTCACCCCAAACCATGGGCTACGTCCGGTCCTCGAGTTTCTTCCGAGATTTCACTATCTCTTCAATCGTTACAAGTATTCTTTCACGAGCCTCTTGTGTCTCTACAACCAAGATTCTTTAGCACTTAGCCTCTGCGCAGTTATCTCGTACACCTTTTCTTTTCAGTAAAATATTTGAATACTTTGTCTGAAGAAGATAGCACTCACTAGTTTGCACTTAACCGCTTTTTCACTTTGTGTAATTTTTCTAAAATCGCAGACTTTTCGTTTCGATTTTGACTTGAATTTATAGCCTTCGCCTCTAATCGCTTCTTGATTCTTGAATCTTGAATCTTTAATCTTTAAAGAAGCGGTTAATCAGTTGAGTTCTATAACTAACTCGAATCGACTCTTGCGTTTGTTTCTTTATCGCTTCGTGATTCGCTTCACATTTGCGCTCGCTTTGCTTTTGCGTCTGCGTCTGCTCAAGGCTCGCTTTGCATTTGCGCTGCCTCAGGTATGCTTTGCATTTGTGTTGCGTCGCTTTGTATTTGCGCTCACGTCTGCGTCGCTTTGGATTTGCGTCTGTATGTTCTTTGCTTTTGCGTCTGCGTCTCGCTTTGCATTTCGTCTGCGTCGCTTTGCATTTGCGTCAGATCTTCTTTGTATTTGCGTCTGCGTCTGCTTTGTATTTGCGTCTGCGTCTGCTTTGCATTTGCGCCTGTGTCTGCTTTGCATTTGCGCCTGTGTCTTCTTCACATTTGCGTCTGCGTCTGCTTTGTATTTGCGTCTGTGCCTGCTTTGCATTTGCGTCTGCGTCTGCTTTGCATTTGCTTTTGTGTCTGCTTTGTATTTGCGTCTGCGTCTGTTTTGCATTTGCGTCTGTGTCTGCTTTGCATTTGCGTCTGCGTCTGCTTTGTTTTTCTTGTATATGATCTCTCTTTGTTTGTTATACATCAAAATCATTTTTATGTAAAGTCATTTTGACTTAACAATCTCCCCCTTTTTTAATATAACAAATTTCATACAAGAAAAGAAAACAGAACAAAGTAAATTTACAGATTTTGCAAAGTAGAAAAAAAACTTATCTTCTTCCTTTCTTCGTCTGTTGTGGTCACACCTTCTTTGTCTTAACATCCTCTCCTTTTCGGTTGATTATTTTCTTTTCCTGCTCTCCCCCTATTTGTTATAATCAAAAATGATTAACGATTCTGGATCTTCAGCAGTTCTGCTATCATCTTTCTCAGATCATTCACTGTCTCCTTCATGTCATTAAGTTCACCTCGTAATCTGCTAACTTCATCTGGTGGATCAACCGACGAAGAGGCTTGATCAACTTCTGCTGATGGAGGAGCGAAAGGAATTGAAGTAGTGTAAGCATCAGAGGATGGGATGTAGTCTTCATTGATCTCAAAGGTAGGTGGACGAATGAACGTTTTAGCTTCAGGAAGATCTAAATCAAAAGGAGTAGGCAGCATCAGCAATTGTCTTCCTTGCAAGGGTAGAGCTTGTGCTTCAATAGACAGTGTATTAGACAAAGGGCTAATACGAAGAACCGCTCGAACGAGAAACTCAAGAATGTTCTCGTTTTATTCTTCCCCATGGACAGTCTTCCTCACTATTAGTATGGCTGCAGCTCGCTTTATCTGACTTCTGTGCAGGCGTGCATGCTTCATCAATTTTTCGCACCTCTTCTGTAATTTGATCTACGGACAGATCATCACTAGCATCATCTTCAGGATATAATTTTGATTTCCCCCTGGTAAAATCTTTTGGGAATCTTGGCTGTATATCTGGTGCAACCATTATCACTGTATTTTTAGTGATTGGGAAAATAGTACACGGATGGCAGAGACGTTTTGTAGGATATGGCATAGTAGCAGCAAATCCCAAAGTATCATAGAAGATCTTTTCGTCTTCTTTGAGTAACTCCCATGTGTTATGATTAATCACCATAGGATGTACGACAGCTACTATTTTCTTCACTGGTTGAACACCGATTGCAATAGCAGTCTTCTGTCTGGTAACTACTTCCACTATTTTGATCTTCAACTTCTGTTTCCTCAAAAACTTGTGGTAGTTGTATACCATTAGACAAGGTTTATCATCCTCCGAATTTGATACTGCTATTGCTTCTTGATGTGCTTCATTAGGAGTCATCTCAACTGGCTTTCATCTATCGCTCCTCTGTTGAGCAATGTGTTTCTGAACCGTGCTTTCTTTAGCTGGTTCTTCCTCTTGTTGAACAATAGGGGTATCATGTACTGTAAACTGCTCAGGTTCTGTTTCTACTTGAACAGTATTGATAGTTTCTTTCTGTTGACTAATGTCCTCAGCAGTTGAAATGATCTTCTTTTGACTAACCTTCTTAGTCTTTTTCTCTGCTTCAGTTAGTTTTACTGATTTCTTCGTTGGAGATTTTCTTTTCTCAGATGTTTTCTTTCTCTTCCTCTCAGTCTCTTTGGATTTTCTGGCCGTATCTTCTTCCAGAATAGAGACTAAGGATCTTGTGGCTCTGGGTGCACAAGATTTAGATGTTTCTTCTCGACTGCTGTTCTCCGCAATCTTTTCTTCTGTTGCCTCAGAGTCCTAATTCTTGGTGATCTCTTTGCTTTCTTCACAACTTCGTTCAAAAGACTTTCTCCTTGTCTCTTTCGCGCACTTTGTTTTGTCCTCTGAGATTGGCTTTCTTTGATAAAAGGACTCACCATTTTCATGAGAGGTCTACCTAGCACTCTCCTTAGTTCAGCAGTAGGTGATTTGATACTCACTGGAGACTGAGAACTTGAGACAGGAGTCTTCTTCAATACACGCTCCCCCTCAGTTCTTGACTTCCTTGAAGAGTCGGCTTGGTCTTTGTCTACTGTGTTCAGACCCATTCACCGTATCGTATGTGCATCGATCTTGCTCTTCACAGGAACAGTTTGTCTGATACCTTGGTGCAGACGAATACTAGATTCCTTAAAAATCCTCGTCAAAATCATACCATAAGGATAACTGGTAGTTTCCTTTAACCCCTTAACCATATAGTGAAAGATTAAGAAGGGTAAATCTATGGGGCTTCGATTCAGTAGGTAGAACAGACATTGTTCATCCAGAGTGGTCACTAAATGTCTTGAACCGACTTTGGGTAGAATGCAATTAAACAAAATTGCGTGAAGCACCCTAGCCTTCGGAATCAAATTTGATGTCTTCCTCTCCCTTTAGTTATTTGTGCCATATAGTTGCCTCTTGATATCTTCTTCTTTCATTCCGATCGAGGTCATCCATCCGCCTTGGTAGACAATTTCTCACCAACTGATGGACGATGGTCACCTTCTTTATCAAATCCTTTGTGACAAGAATGTATATTCTCTACAAAGGATACAATGGTGTTATCTATCGACGAGGCGTTCTTCCGTAACTCATATACTTCATTCAGATAGACTGGTTCTTGTATCTCGAAAGAAGTTCTTCCAACCAGCTCTTATGATTTCGGTTCTACATCCATGTCGCTCTTCTTAGTGACTCAAAGTCCACAAGTCTTCCATAAACCATGGTCGCTTCCATTGTATAGAGTGAAAAATATCTTCCGGAGAACTTTTTGAGCTAAATGTTTTGAGAGAATTGGTAAAGCGAAATGAATCGTCGGAGATGATGAAAAGATTGCTATAATTTCATCTTCATCTACATATAGGGTTATGGTCGGTGGGTTCTAGAATCATTAAGAACCTCGAGATTATCGATTTTTCCTCCAAAATCTTTCTTGTGAGAGAAGTTACCGATTGTAACTCAATGTAACTAACGCCGTTAGTTTCCACGTTACTTTAGCTCGACCGCTCATTTAACATCACCATGTTAAGATTAAGGTCTTATCTTTCAAACCGTTCTTCACTTAGTGGTTTAGTGAAGATGTCCGCCCACCAAGTTACTGTTTCAACAAACCGTAGAAGCACCACTTTCCTCTGAACATAATCTCTCGTGAAATGATGTCGACTTCTATATGCTTCACTCGGAATGTGAATTGATTCTTTGATAGATTTATTGCGCTTAGTGTTGTCGCAATAAATTGGAATCTCCTCTCTTTAACTGAATAGTCTTCAAGTCGATACTTGATCCACAACGTCTATGAGCAAAGAATCATGCGGATATATATTCTCGCTTCACGGTTGATAGAGCAATTGAGCTTTATCTCTTGTTTGACCAGAGACTAGATTTCCTCAGAAAATGACATCCTCCACTTGTGCTTTTCTTTCGATTCTGCTCTCGGCATAGTCCGCATCGCAATATCCAATTAACTGAAATCTTTACCTTTCTTAAACATTAAGCAAAGATCGATAGTACCGAGATATCTCAAAATTCTTTTAACAAAGATAAAATGAGACTCTCTAGATCGGCTTGAAATCTTGCACACAAGCATACACTGAATGTAATATCAGGTCTACTTGTCAGAAGATACAAGAAAGAGCCGATCATCCCTCTATATAGGGTTTGATCCACCTTCTTACCAAGTTCGTCTTTAGACAAAAGGTTTAAAGGATACATCGGAGTTGCCATAGGCTTCACATTATTCATATCAAACTTATTCAACAACTCTTTCACATACTTTTGTTGATGAATGAAGATCTTCTCTTGATGCGCTTAACTTGCAACCCAAGAAAGAACTTTAACTCGCCCATCATACTCATTTCAAATTCTTTCTTCATTAAGCTCTCAAACTTTAAACACAATTCTTTTCAAGTAGCACCAAAAATGATATCATCAACGAGATCCGCATTTAAGATAAAATCATTCGAAAACTCTTTCTAAAGAGCGCCTTATCAACTTGACCTCTCTGAAACCATTCTCTATTAGGAAGGTACTCAGACGATCATACCAAGCTCTAGGAGCTTGCTTGGACCGTATAAGGCTTTGTGAAGTCTATAGACATAGTCCGGTTTTTAACATCTTCAAAGCCGGTGGTTGTTTCACAAACACCTCTTCATCTATAAAACCATTCGTAAATGCACTCTTAATATCCATCTCAAACAACTTTATATCATGACAGATCGCATATGCTAACAAAATCCTTATAGCTTCAAGTCTCGCCCTTTGGAGCATATGTTTCATTGTAGTCTATTCCTTCTTTGATTATAGCCTCAGGCTACTAATCTAGCCTTATTACAACTCACCCTACCGATTCGCCTAACTTATTCTTGAAAACCCATCTGGTTCCAATAATGGATTTCTTAAAAGGTTTTGGGACTAAGGACCAGACGTTATTTCTAGTAAATTGATTCAGCTCCTCTTGTATGGCTAACACCCAAGCTTCGTCTTGAAGAGCTTCCTCAACCTTCTTAGGCTCTACTTCAGAGATAAAGGCCACATTAGCTTCTCTTCTGAATCTGGACCTTGTCCTAACTCCTTCTGAGGTTTCACCGATAACTAGTTCTTCTGGATGAAAACTTTTATATCTCCAATTTTGTCTTAGTTCTATAGTTTCTGGAATATCTTCAATCTTGTTCTCATGAGTGTCTGACGAGGGAGTTTCTGAGGTATCATCTAAGTTCTTTGAAGGACCTTCATTCTCCACGTCATCTTCCTTATGGGATTGAGAATTATCATCAAACTTGACATGGATCGTCTCTTCAACAATCTTTGAAGTCAAGTTGTAAACTTGAAACGCTTTAGACGATAATGAGTAGCCTAGGAAGATTCCTGGATAGGTCTTCGAATCAATTTATCCAATGACTCTTTCAGATTCGAATGGAACATTTGTACCCAAATGGATGAAAGTAAGATATGCTTGGTCTTCTTCCATTCCATAACTCGTAAGGAGTCTTCTTCAACATAGGTCGTAACATGATCCTATTCTGAATATAGCATCTTTGTATTCACGACTTACCTTGAAATACTTAGGAAGATTCGTCTCACATAACATTGTCCTTGCCATCTATTGAATCATCATATTCTTTCTTTCAACAACTCCATTTTGTTGTGGAGTTCTAGGGGCTGAGAAGTTGTGGGAAATTCCATTCTCCTCACAGTATACTCTAAACTTCTCATTTTCAAATTATCCACCATGGTCACCCCGACATCTTGGCTATGGACATTCCTTTTCATTCGTAACTTTCTGGATAAGATTCTAAAGCACTTAAAACACTCATCTTTGTGTGATAAAACAATATCCAACAAAATCGAGTAAAGTCATCAACAATGACGAGTCCATATTTCTTTCTCGCTAAGACTTAATGTCCTTGTAGGACCAAATAAATCCATATGTACAGATTCTAAAGGTCTTGATGAGGTTACAAAACTTTTAGAGAGAAAGAGGTTTTAACTTGTTTTCCTTTCAAACAATTTTCACAGAAAAGTTCTTTGTCAAAACTTATTTTGGCAAACCTCTTACCAAATCATGTTTTACCAATTTTGAAATATGTTTCAAAGAGACATGACCTAGCTTTTTATGCAGATTAGTCTTTCTTCTTGTAAGATAGAAAACATGAAATATTTTGTTTTGAAAATCTTCTAAATTGATTTTGTAAAGGTTATTTCTTCTCTTGGCGAGAAAAGTATAGACCCATCTTTGTTTCGACTTTCAAAGATTTTGATTGAATGTAGCTGTGAAACCGAATCACACAATTGGTCGACGCTAATCAAGTTATGCTTTAGACCATCAACAAGCAATACATTATTTATGCATGCAAAGGAATCTTTACCTATTTTCCGATTCTAATAATTTTGCCCTTTGGTTGTCTCCGAAAGTTCTTGATCCTCCTTCTTATCTTGAAGGTCTAGGAACATAGACCTTCTTCCCGTTATGTGTCGCGAGCATCCTTTGTCTAAATACCAATGGTGCTTGCCGTATCTTCCAAGGAAGGATATCTGCAGGAGAAACTATTTTATTTCTTGGTACCCAATTTTCTTGGGTCCTTTATGGTTAGTAGTATGCATATGATGTGATCTATGATGCATATTATTAGAATGTTGATTAAAATGAATCATCCTATATCTTCTTTTTGAATGATGATTTTTACGAGGCTGAATCTTGTTTCTGTAAACCCTAATCCATCTTATCACTCGGATGTCTACATTTTCCAAGCATCTCATTCATTTTCTTTGTACTTTCGTGAAAGTAGCTAAATCAACTGATAAATTCTTAATCCTTAGTTTAAGTTGATTAATCTCTTTCGATCATCTACAATTTTCTTTTTATCTTCTAATTGTTTCTTTAAACAAACATTTCTCTCTTTATTACCTCAAGATGTCTAATATTTTCTACATACTTCTTCTTTAATGACTTGTCTTTGTTTGAGAATAGCATGAGAATCTTCTAACAATTACGAATAGGCATCATGCAAATTATCATAATCTGGTTTTACCTCCTCATCACTATCTTCCTCGGCCATTAGGCAAATGTTTGCATGTTACGATGACTCGAGCTCAGATTCGATTCGGATGAATCTAGGTCCTCCATGTTGCCATCATGCTTTTCTTGCCTTCTCTACTCTTCTTTGGTTTCTTCTTGAGAGTAGGACATTCGGACTTGTAGTGTCCAGGCTGGTTGCACTCGTAGCAAATGATAGAAGACTTCTCTGGTTTAGCTTCATCTTTTCCATTCTTTCTGAACGTCTGGTTCCCTCTGGGCTTTTTCTTCCACATGCGTCTTATCTTTCTGGAAATGAAAGATAATTCGTCATCTTCATCACTTGACTCTGATTTGGATTGGCTGGAGTTATCATCCTTTGATTCTTCAATTTTCAACGCTTTTGATGACTTCCTCCTTCTCTGATTCTTAAGATTCTTTTGTCCGTCCTTCAGTGCTATTGACTTATCTCGCTTGGGCTTGTCTTCAGCGTTGAGTTCTACTTCATGAATCTTTAAGGATCCTAGCAACTCATCCAGCTTTAACACGCTCAAGTCTTTGGCTTCTTGCACTGCAGTAACTTTAGGTCTCCATCTCTTAGGAAGACTTCTTAGAATCTTTCGAACATGATCTTGATTGTTGTATGTCCTTCCAAGAGCTTTCAATCCATTGACAATTGTTTGAAATCTTCCAAACATTTGATCAATAGATTCTTCATCTTCCATCCTGAAAAGTTCATATTGATGCACAAGAATACTTATCTTGTATTCTTTAACTTGGCTTGTGCCTTCGTGAGCAATAGACAATGTGTCCCACATCTCTTTGCATGTCACAACCGTGCACTTTGTCATACTCGCTCGCTTAGGCACATGTCAAGAAAAATTTTGCCTTTGAATTTAAGCGTATTCTTGCTTTCGATCATCGTCCATCATTACGTGGAATAGAATTGCCTTCTTCATCTACAGGTGTGTAAGGTCCGTTCTCTATAACGTCCCAAAGGTCAACATGATTAGATTCGATGAATAACCGCATACTATCTTTCCAGTAGTGATAGTCTTCTTTGTTGAATGTTGGAGGTCTAGTGACTGAGGCTCCTTCAGCGATGTATACATGTGACTCCGCCATTATCTTTAATCCACACTTCGCCAAAGTGATTCTTGGATACCTTGCTCTGATACCAATTGATGTGAATCACAAGTTAATACAGCACTTAGAAAACAATAATAGAATGCACGAGAAGGGGGGGTTGAATTGTGTATTCCCCTCTTTATAAGTCTTTTCAGAATTACTTGTTAGGAATAAAAATCTTTACAGAATTTTTTATTTATTTCGATTGATCAAACTTCTCAAAACTATGTATATGAACAGTAAGTAATGATAAAATTTGAAACTAAAAACGAGATAGAGAGTAAGAGTGGTAGACACGCGGATTTATCCTGGTTCACCCCAAACTGTGGGCTACGTCCAGTCCTCAGAGTTTCTTCTGAGATTTTACTATCTCTTCAATCGTTACAAGTATTCTTACACGAGCCTCTTCATGTCTCTACAACCAGTATTCTTTAACACTTAGCCTCTGCAGGCTATCTGTACACCTTTTTCTTTTCAGAAAAATATTTGAATACTTTGTTACATTAAGATAGCACTCAGCTAGTTTGCACTTAATCGCTTTTTCACTTTGTGTAATTTTTTTAAAATCAGCAGCTTTTCAGTTTTCAACTTCGACTTGAATTTATAGCCTTCGTCTCTAATTGCTTCTTGATTCTTGAATCTTGAATCTTGAATCTTTAAAGAAACGGTTAATCAGTTGAGTTTCAGAATTAACTCGAATCGACTCTTGCGTCTGTTTTTTTCTGCGTCAGACCGCTTCACATTTGCGCTCGCTTTGCTTTTGCGTCTACTTCTGCTTTGCATTTGCGCGTCTGTGTCTGCTTTGCATTTGCGTCTGCGTCTGCTTTGTATTTGCGTCTGCGTCTGCTTTGTATTTGCGTCTGCGTCTGCTTTGCTTTTGCGTCTGCGTCTGCTTTACATTTGCGTCTGCGTCTTCTTTGCATTTGCGTCTGCGTCTGCTTTGTATTTACGTCTGCATCTGCTTTGTATTTGCGTCTGTGTCTGCTTTGCATTTGCGCCTGTGTCTGCTTTGCATTTGCGCCTGTGTCTTCTTTGCATTTGCGTCTGCGTCTGCTTTGTATTTGCGTCTGCGTCTGCTTTGCATTTGTGTCTGCGTCTGTTTTACATTTGCTTCTACGTCTACTTTGTATTTGCGTCTGCGTCTGCTTTGCATTTGCGTCTGCGTCTGCGTCTGCTTTGTATTTGCGTATGCGTCTGCTTTGCATTTGCGTCTGCGTCTGTGTCTGCTTTGCATTTGCGTCTGCGTCTGCTTTGTTTTTCTTGTATATGATCTCTCTTTGTTTGTTATACATCAAAATCATTTTTATGTAAAGTCATTTTGACTTAACAATGAGATGTTTTGGGTTAAATTGGATATATTTTATGTTGCTTTTGGATGCCAAGACTAAAGCTAGTTAATTTGGGATGTGTCCCTCACTGAATGGACAGGTTCTACTGATAAAACTTCTATAATTTGGTTATATCTTAGCTTATAGACCACCAAATTGGATAATTTCAATTAGAGATTAAGTTAGAGACATATGTCTAAAACTTTAATGAAGGAACCAAAATTTGATTCTGATTCTAAGAGTTTTGAATTATGGCTTGAAGTTTAATTCTAGCTGTTGTCCTTATTTTCTAATAGCCTATAGTTTTTAGGGTATAACTCTCGATATAATTAACCAAATTGCATGAAATTAATGCCATTAGAATATTAAGACATAGGAAAATGAAATTAATTGATAACAACATAGGCCAATGTGGGAATTAAAGGAAGAAGAACGATTAATGTGTAATTTTCCTAAAGTCAACTCATAGACCAATTAGATTAAAGCATGTGTGACAAACAATAACAAAGCATGTGTGTCTAATAGGGATTAAGCATATATGTTAGTCTTGAAAGTTCTTGAATGGGCATATGGAGAGGGGAGATGGATGAAACTTTGGGGGTTCTAAGTTCAGATTTTTATCCTTTCTATTTCACCTTCTTCATCCTGTCAATTTTCATTTAAGAAATCAAACCAATCTTAGGTGAAAATCAAGGTAAAGTTAGGGATTTTCTCTTCACTTTTACCTTTTATTGCTTTGCTTATGAAGAAATAAAATTATAAGATTGAAAGTGACATTGAGATGTATATTTATGGTGTTTTTAGTCGGTGAGTCATGCATAACCAAAGAGAAAAGTAAGGAAAGGAAGACCTACTTTGTCAATTTGGAGGTTTAAGACTTTACTTAGTTGATTTCTGTATTTGTGTATAAATGAATGGATATTAAGATTCATTTGGATGTGAAATGTTTACTGGGACATTGCTTTGGTGTTATTTTGGTGCTACTTTGCATGAACTTAGTTGTATATGACAAGAGAGCATCGTGTAGTGGAATTCTATCTAGGTTTATTTGAGTCAATCACATTGTTTGAGTCATAACTCAGCCTACAGACCTCCAAATTGTGTGATTTTACTTGCATATGAAACCTAAGACATAGTGCTAAACATCTCTCAAAGGGATTCTGACTTAATTATGGCTTTATGACCTTAGAATTTGAGATCAAAAATGGTGACCTGATGATGCCTCTGTTTTGGAGCAACTTCTGATATTTTGTCTATATCTCAAGATTTAGAAGTCCAAATGGTCTTAATGTTTGTGCTATAGAAACTAGAGATATAGAGGGAAAAAATTTAGAATATATTGAAACCTAGTCCTGACGTTTTCTACATGCATATGAAGGAACAAGTAGTGGTATGAATGGAGAGAGTGCCTGTCACAACCGTGACATTGTTTTCGTTTTTTATTTTTATTGCATCTTATCCAAACCTTTATGAATGTTTATGAAACTTTTTAAACACCTAGAAATAAATAAAATAGGACTTACCATATTGAATTGGGTGACTGAATATTGGAATTTAATGTTGAGCATAATGCATACTAAAGCAAATTTACATTTATATAGATGATTTGTATGCATATTCATTATTCATATGTGTATAGTATGATTATATACGTGTGATTTTGATACCATTCAAATGGTGGTGAATTATGACTTGCATTCATGAACACGAATACAGATTTTATAACCTAAAATTGAATCTTATGAGTTGTCAATATGTTAATCATAAAATTGGTAAATGATTAAAAGAAATAAAACTAAAAAATTTCAGAATTCCTATAAAGGTACTCAAGTTAGTTTATAAAGTGAGTTTTTTAATTTTTTTGGATTTATTACATTAGTTATAAATTAAAGTTTAACTCCAAAAAAGGAATTCAAGTGTTTTGAAGCTGATTTTGAGTGAATTTACATGCTTTGGACATCACATAAGTGAGATATTTCAAGGTATTTATATCTCAGGTCTCATGTTCAGTGTTTGAAAACGCATGATAATCACTCAAACTGAGATTGTTTCAAGTAAAAGTCTCAAAAAAAGTTCAAAGACGATGTATTCAACACAAAAATGTGATAATTTGCTTGTGCATTCACGTTTAACATTTATTAATGATATTTTATCATATATTGTATGCCTATATAAAGTCTGATGATAACATAAAGGTGTATCCATTATGTTTGAGGATCTTTTTTAGTACTAATGAGACTGCAATCACTACAGTGACCTTTCAAGTTAGTATTTGGATTATTCTATTTGCACGTTAGGGGATGTCCCTAGTCTCATGTTTGGTTATTTTGCCCACAAGTTTTATCCTTACATGAGATTTAGAGATGTGCATAAAGGCATTAAGTAGAAGAAATTCGTTGCTTGAATGATCTATTCACCCATAGGTGGTAGTGTCATGAGAGTTGATGGTTTGTACTATGATCGCTTTTATGTGGAGGTCTAATTACATATATTATGTATTCAACACATAGGTGTTTCATAATATGGGTAATCGGATTCTTGATAAAGATACTTTTAAAGGCTTTAAGTATCGTTGTTATCCTACATTTGTGCTTAATGGTACATTGTCATTTTGTAATCACTTTTTCGATCAACAATTACAGTGTTACCATTGAAACCCTGATTCTTTTCAATACAAGGAAATGGATAGAAGATGTATTGAATGAGCAATGGAGATGACTGAAAATAATATGGCCACTCGTACGAAGAGGCCATCTTCACCTACATCTAAGAGTTAGAGAGCTCATAAAGCAACCTATGTAGCCTAGCCTAGGATTGATTAAAAAAAATGTATTGCGTGACCATTAAGAGATCTATACCTGACCATCTGCTGAGTGGACTTCCGAAGATAGACATAATAAAGGAATTTCTTGATAATGTATCCAAGAGGGACACCATCTCATCTAATGTTGAGACAAATGCTTTTATGAAAGAATTTTTCTCTATAAGCTATATTAGAGAAGGGGGAGTAATCAACTACATATCAAGAATGATCCATCTACAAAGTAGACTGAAGATGTTGAATATTCCTCTCCTTGATGTCTTTATAGTTCAATAAACGATGTGTACTCTCCCTCTAGAGTTTAGTAATTTGGTGATGACATGTTACTTACTAGATGGGGAATGGGACTTCACTGCATTGATTGCTTATTATGTTGCTGAGGAGGAGAAAGTCAAGACTGTTGCTCTTACAACCCCTCAAAGAAACTAAAGGGAAGGCAAAGATGAAGCCCGCTAAGTTCGAAGGTAGAAAGGCTAAATCTTCTCCGTATACTGAAGTAGGTCCATTAAGTGTTAGTAAAGATCTTGTGAATATAAGCCAAAAATTTAAGGCCTATAAGAAAAAAAAACCGTCAGGTAACTCCTTGACTTATGAATTAATGAATCTAATTTTGTGATAACCATATAAAGTTCCTTGTGGTTGGAAAGTGGAGCATCTAATCGAGTTGTCTTCATAATACAAAGATCCATATCCATGATAAAAGCAATTAAGGACCAGTAGACACTGATGATTGGAAACAATGAAGTAGTGTATGGTATATCTATGGGGACTGTATGGTTGGACCTTTAAACAAGGTTCAATTTGGTATTACATGGTACATTTGATATTTGATCGTTGCATCAATTTTGTACAAACAAGGTTAATGTTTTGTAATTAATGCGTTATTTTTCGGTTAATACAAAATATATCGGTACAATTTTTTTATCATATGGTTTACATAGAATGTGTCTCACCCTGGAAAGATATATGCTTCTTCATAAATTTCCCAACAGGTCATGAAGTATAAAAACCCTAATAAAGGAAAAAGTCATACATGTTGTGACATAAAGATTAGGCCATATTTTCAGAGGTAGGATTGAGAGATTGATTGAGGATAACTTTCTCTCAAATCTGGATTTAGATGATATGGAAACATGTATTGACTTCTGCAGGGGTAAGTTCACTAAAATAAAGAATAAGGAGTCAACTTAAGTATTTGGCTAATTGGATCATATACATACAGATTTCGATGGACCTTATGCATCTACATTGTATAAGTCTAGACATTTTCTGACATTTAAAGATGATTATTGCCGTTACAGTTTATGTCTTTTTACTTAAAACAAAGGCTGAAGTCCTTGGTGGTATCTAGATCATTAAGACTACAGATAAAAATTAGTTAGGAAAATCCATAAAGATTGTCAAATTTGATCACGAAGGATAGTATTATGGTAGTTATGATGTTTCAGAATAAGAAAAGGTCCATTTATCAAATATGTGCAATCAATTGAAATAGTGACTCAAATCACTATGTCATATAGTATTGAGCAAATCGATATGTTGTTGAAAGGCATAATCACACCCTAAAGGACATGACAACGTCAATGCAGAGTAAGATCAACTTGCCTAATTATCAGACAGATAGGAAGCCTGATACACATTCGTCTATAGGGTTATCCTGATGAGGTGCATTTATATAATCTTTATGAAGACAATTTGCATATTTGTTCCTCTTATTGCTATTTAGTAGGATATCCTGATCGTTTTAAAGACTACAGATTCTACTATACAGAGAAAGGTCTTGAATTATGGAATCACAAACGATAGAGTGTATGGAATACAATGTCTATGATAGTGGTGGACCTCTCACCCTTCACATGATAACTAGATAGATACTATAGTAATTATGTATCTGTTACTCAAACAGTAAGGTTCAGTGGATCTTGGTTTGAGTACCATTTCTTTAAGGGAACAGGAACTCATAACGGAACATACAAAGGTTCTTAGGGCATTAAATCCAATGCAGTTATGCAGTTCCACTATAATGAGACAACCTACTATCTCATTAGAATACATATTCTATTTGGGTAAACAAAACTATAACATTGAACATGTTGAAGATCCAGTCACTTTAATAGACGTTGTTTCTAGACCCATGCGGATTTGTGGTAGGATGTAATGAAGAACGAGATGCAATTAATGAAGCATAATAAAATATGGGAGCTAGATTTATTTGTCTCAAGAAAGCAAACTTGTTAGTTAAAAATAACTGTTTAAAATCATAAAGCATTCAGGATAAAGTTTAGCAGTTTATGACTCACTCAATTGCTAAAGGGTTCACTCAGTGAGAGGGGGTTGACTTTAATGCTGCATTTTCTCACGAATTCTCTAAAGATACATTCAGAGTGATTATAACAATTGTAGCTCATGATGATATAAAATTACATCAGATGGTTATCAAAATTGCTTTCCTAAATAAAGACCTTTATGAAGAAATCTATATGGTGTATCCTAAAAGTTTTCAAGATTTAGACAGAACTAACATGGTTTGTATGTTGAGCACATCAATATACGGTTTACATAAAACCTCCCAAAAGTGGAACCTTATATTTGATGAGTTTTTGACTTCTTTCATCTGCATGGAAAATAAAATTAAAAGATGCTTGTATCACAAGGTTAGGGGGAGCAAAGTTATCTTCCTATTATCGTATGTGGTTGATATATTGCTCACATTTAATAGCTCGACCATATTGCATGAAGTTAAGCAATTTTTTGGTAATCATTTCAACATAAAGGACGTTAGTGAAGCATATTTTGTCCTAGGTATGCAAATGTACTGGACAAATCTCAACACTTATTAGGACTTTCACAAAATGCATACATTGAGTATGTGTTATAGAGGTTTAATATGGTTTATAGTAAACCTATTGTAGCACTAATCCTTTAGAGTGAGAGACTATCTTTGGCACAATATCCAAATAATGAAGTGAAAAGAGAAGCTATGAGAAATGTTCTTTATTCTAGTGTGATTGATTGCCTGATGTATGCTAGGGTATGCACTGGGTAGAACATTACATTTTTTGATGGATAGTTAGGAACTAGAAGACAGTCAAGTGAGTGTTGAAATACTTACCAATGATTATATGTTAACATACAGTTAGGTCAACAATCTAGACCTTATAGGATTTTCAAATTCCAATTTTGTTATATTTCTGGATGATCGAAAGTCCACTTCAGTTAACATTTTCATGTTAGCATATGGTAAAATACTATGGAAGAGAGTTAAGTAGATACTAACGACTTCCTCGATAAAGCATGCAAAAGTTATAACATGCTATGGGGCTGCTTTATCGACGAATTGCCCAAAAAATGGATTTCCAAGTTGTCTGTGGCTAATAAGGAGGCTAGACCCATTCGGTTGTACTGTGATAATCTTATTGTTGTGTTGTTTAATAACAACAATAAGAATATCACAAAATTTTAGCATTTAAAGGTCAAATAATTAACCATAAAGGAGTTGATACATAAAAGGTGACATTAAGGTAGAGCATTTGAGGATTGAGAAATTTTTAACAAATCCTTTAACTAAGAGACTTCGCCCATATATGTTTGAAAAATATGTATCCAGTGTAGGCGTATTGAAGTCTTTAGACACTAGTAGTTAGGGAACATTAAGTTTTCTACTTAAAAGTTTGTTTTGATGTATTACGATAATATGGTAGTTTATCAATAAAGATGATCATCGTTTGTCCTCATTACTTATCATACATAGTTATAATATATGTAGAAGTCTTAAGATTTGTGTCGATCTTAAGCATTTTAAAGGTCATCGGACATATATACAAATTGAACTTGAGCCTATGACATTAGGACACGTGCAATTTAAAAGGATATCCATAGATTTTTCACATGACATAAGGAGATATAAGTTTTTTAATCTCATAAAGGTTCTCTAATGCAATTATCAATTAGATAACATAAAGGTTTTCTTTAAAGCTATTTAGCATTCAGTGAGAGGAAATAAGAATTCTCTAACACAATTTCGCATATATAATTTAGCATAAAGTTTAGAGAAATCAAGACCTACAAATAGAAAGATGATACACATTAGATCATATAGGTATCATCTAAGTTTGCCACACTCTATTTTCTCATTCATGTTAATAAGGTATTAGATATTCATGATTATATTGGACCTGTGTCATACTGTTGGATCGGAAAAAGAAAACATGCTTTGTTTGGAAAAACAGTAGATTTCAAAACTTTTAAAAAATCATTACTTGCAGCAGAAGCAACAAATCCAAATCAACATTCCATTCCATACATGATATGGTATAAGGATAATAAAATATAAACAAGATCAGGAGTATTACCGACTCCTTCGCTACAGCTTTAAATCCTCGCTGCGCTATCCTCTCCTTCTTCGTGTATCCAAATCCTTTGCCTTTGACTCTTTTTCGTTTAGCAATCTAATTTCTCCTTGTTGTAGTATCCTAAACCAGTTAGATTTACCACCTGTTCTTCAAGGAAAATTAGGTTAACAAAATCCTTTGGTGGGAAAGGAGAAGAAATGTTTGGAGGAGATTTTCTTAGACGAAGAAGAAGCAAAATTGAAACTCTTTCAATTGGTATTTTCGATTCACTCTTTCATGAAAGGAGAGAAGGTGTAAAGAATATACAAGAACTCTTTCTTGCCTACCAATTTCATATTTGCATGGATGGAAGGAGAGAGAGGCATCAAAATCATCACTTCTCTCAATAATCACTCATAAAATAGCCAATAAATGAGATTATCTTCGTTTATGTTTATGATGGCTATTTGAAAAGACCATAACCTAAAATTCAATACCCAATTTCAGTTTTGCCAAGAAGAAAGAAGGAAGATGGTCCATCTAATGTACATCTTTCATCTTTAATATAATGAATACAAATAGGTTACAAGCCAACATTAAAAGACAACCATTAAAACATTTAATGGTAAGTTCATAACTCCATTTAATGATGATTAACCATAATAAAGACCATTAGCATTTTAATGTCAAATGTGTGGTTACACATTTAACTAGGAATAACCGAAATTGCTATCTTCTTCTTTAAAAAAATTGTTTTAATATAATTAATCTAATTAATTACATTAAACCAAAAACCAAGCCCATTACTAAATGTACATTTGGGCTTCTTTAATTAGACCAAGCCCAAGATTCAATTATGGGCTTCTAATTAACCTCCATTTATATTTCTTACTTAGCTTAATAACCTTCCTTAAAGCCAAGTGGGAAATCTTATTGGACTTTGATAATTCAAGCTCCAATAAGCCGAGAATTAATTCAATCTCATTGGAATTAATTCTAGCTTATTAACTAAATGTCATTCCACTAAAGACAATTAGTTGAACTCTTGAATTATTAAATATTATGAGAATATGTCTAATTGCAAACCCTATTTAGAACCTTATTATAGCCATCCGCATAACAAAGGGTAAAATTACCGTTTTTCCCTTATGGTGGTTTTTCTTTCTAGATCTCTCATTTTACTTTATATGGTGATTAACACATAAGATCTCATCTCAGTGTTAAGACTTGATGGGTAGCTAGTCCATCAAACTACTGCCGCCAGTTTAATTACCAAATCTTCTTAAAACATCTAGAAGAGATGATAACACTATAAACTCTTTATTTAAGTGAATGTTCCCTGATACATGTTTCAATTAATAATTTCAACATGCAGACACTGGAATAATACTCTGTAAAAATCCATTCCGATCATATCAAGAATTATAATGAAACATATATGAGTTCACCACTCATCAAGAATATGGTTCATAATAAGCGAATGCTTAAGTTGTACGTTTTAAGATTAAAGTAACGGCCCACTTTATTCTTGAAAACATACTTGATTCCAGATTCATTTAATAGTGCCATTATCGATAGTCAACTACTATCATGATATGAAACTCATCATTCCCTTGAAGTAAACTCCTGTACTTTTATGGAGATAAATCGCAACACTATAGTCTAAACCATAATCAAGCGACCAACTTGATTATTCAACTGTGAATCAATTAATTCAGATTCTAATGATATACATGTTTCCCATACATTTCTATGTATATGTATATTACTTACAAATGAATCTTGGTACCTTATGACCAGATATATAATGCTCATACAAATAAAACCAAACTCTTTTGTTTTATTAATAATAAATATTTTCATTACAAAGCAGAATCAAGAAGATAAAGTTACATGTAAATACACTTGCTTTCCAGGGAACTATATTTACATAACTCCAACAATCTCCCAGTTTCCCTAAAGCAAGTTTGACATATCCCCCATTCCCATCCCTTCTAGGTGACCCTCAAAGCTCTTTTGAGTCAACGTCTTTGTGAACGGATCAACAAGGTTTTGCTTGGTGGGAATATTTACCACATCCACTTCTCCTCGTTGTATTATCTCCCTTATAAGATGATACTTTCGCTCAATGTGTTTGGTAGCTTTGTGATTCCGAGGTTCTTTAGAATTAGCCACTGCCCCACTATTATCACAATAAAGTGTAATGGCCTTTTCTGCCTCTGGAACTACCTCCAAATCATTTAGGAACTTTTAGAGCCAGACTGCTTCCTTTGCTGCTTCACAATCAGCAACACACTCAGCCTCCATAGTCGAATCAGCAATACAAGATTGCTTGACACTCCTCCAAACTATGGCTCCACCTCCTAAAGTAAATATAGAACCAGAAGTTGATTTCCTTGAATCAACATCTGATTGGAAATCAGAATCTGTATCTCCTGTCGGAATAAGATTACTTCCAGAATAAACAAGCATTAAGTTCTTCTTCCTATGATACACTTAACTGCAATCCAATGTTCCATTCCTAGATTGGACTAAAATATGCTTACCAGTCCCACTGTATAACAGATATCCGGTCTAGTGCACAACATTGCATACATCAAACTACCAACTGCCGAAGCATATGGAATATTACGCAGGCGTTCAACCTCCTCTTGGGTTTTAGGTGCTTGTTCCTTTGAAAGTTTTATTCCATGTCTAGTAGGAGTAAAATCCCTCTTGGAATCTTGCATGGCGAACTTATTGAGCATATTCTCAATGTAGGTTAGTTCAGACAAAGCTATCTGCTTGTTCTTTCGATCCCTTATAAGTTTGATCCCTAGAACATAGATAGCCTCTCCCAAATCCTTCATTGAAAACTGTTCATTCACCATCCTTAACTATGTGATAACATTCCCACATCATTCCTAATGAGCGTAATGTCATCAACATGAGTGATTAGGAAAGTAACCTTACTTTCTTCTATTCTTTTGTAAACATAAGGCTCATCTAGGTTTTGTATGAACCCATAGGTTTTGATAGCCTTATCAAACCTAATGTTCCAAGACCTAGATGCTTGCTTAAGTCCATAAATGGACCTTTGCAACTTGAAAACCTTTTGCTCATTACCTGGCTCAATGAATCCTTCTGGTTGGGCCATATAAATGATCTCCTCAAGATCCCTATTAAGAAATGCGGTCTTGACATCCATTTTCCATATTTCATAATCGAAATAGGCTGCTATGGCCAAAAGAATCCTGATGGACTTAAGCATGGCAACTGGAGAAAAAGTCTCCTCATAGTCTATACCATCCTTTTGAGTATAGCCTTTAGCTACCAATCTAGCTTTAAAGGTCTCTACCTTTCCATCCGATCCCCTTTTCCTTTTGTAGATCCATTTACACCCTATGGCTTTTAGACCTGGTGGTAGATCTACAAGGACCCATACTTCATTAGTATACATAGAATCTTTTTCTGATTCTATCGCCTTGAGCCATTTTCCTGCATCAACATCATTAATAGCCTGTGTATACGTAATGGGATCTATTTCTTCTTAGTCCGAGATGGCAATTAAGCCTTCTCCTAAACCTAGATACCTATCTGGCTGTCTCACAACCCTCCCACTACGTCTAGGCACACCTTAATGTTTAGGTTGCACTTCTGATTCAACTCTTGAATCCATTTCGACATCTTGTTCTGTCATATCCAAAACAACTTTTGGTTTGGATGAAATAGCTAACTCCTTTAATACTACTTCACTTCTTCCTTTATGATTTTTCACAAACTCATCCTCTAAGAAGGTTGCATTTGTCGACACAAATACCTTCTTATCATGAGGACTGTAAAAATAGTACCCTCGAGTTCTTGTAGGATATCCTACAAACAAACATACTTCTGACCTTGGTTCCTTCTTTGTGGATTCAGGCTTTAGAACATGGGCTCGGCAGCCCCAAGTCCTCAAATGCCTCAATGAAGGCACTCGGCCAGTCCACAACTCCCTAGGTGTTTTAGGCACCGATTTGGACGGAGCAAAGTTAAGAAGATATGTTGCTGTTTGTATGGAATATCCCCAAAATGATTCTGGAAGGCTAGCGTAGGACACCATTGATCTTACCATTTCCAATAGAGTTCTATTTATCCTCTCTGCTACACCATTCTGTTGAGGTGTACGAGGAGTTGACAAATTGGAAACAATTTCATTGTCAATTAAATATTGCTAGAACTCTCCAGATAAATACTCACCACTCGATCCGATCGAAAAGTTGTTTTAATGGCTTGCAAGTTGCTTCTCGACTTGACTTTGAATTCTTTGAACTTTTCAAAATATTCACTCTTTTTATGCATCAAATACAAATAGCCATGTCTTGAGTAATCATCTATAAAAATTATGAAATATTCATAATCTCCCCTAGCTTGTACATTCATGGGCCCACACACATCAGTATATACCAGGTCCAATGTGGATTCAGATCTGTTTCCTTTAGAAGGAAATGAGGCTTTGGTCATTTTTCCTTCAATACAAGATTCACAGGTGAGTAATGGATCACTATCCAAGCCTATAAGGATCTCATCCTTTACTAGCCTGTCAAGTCTTTTCTGATTGATATGACCCATTCTTAAGTGCCACAGATACTTTGAATTAATGCTAAAGATTTTGGATTGTCTTGGTTTTATCAATTTTGTGGTGTTTAGTGAGCCTTTCATAGGTTCTGTAAAAAACAATCCCTGTTTAATTATCGCATCACAAATAAAATCCTTATTCTCATATATTGAAACAACCTTTTCAAAATATAAGGAATAAGCAGATTTTATTAGACAAAAAATAGAAATCATATTCCTTACAATCATTGGCATGTAATAAACATCCTCCAAATATAACCTATGACCACTAGGAAAGTCCAAGATAACTACTCCCACTAATTCTGGTGAAACATAGGAACCATCTGCTATCTTGACTTGAAACTGACCTTTAGGTAGTCTTTTCCTTTGCTGGAACCCCTGCAAAGAATTACAAACATGGTTAGTGGCTCCTGAATCTAATATCCAAGAAGTAGATAAATCTGCCACATTTCTAGTTCCTAACAAACTTAGGAAGCCCACACCTTGTTTGCTTTTGAGGGACTCTAGGTAGACTGGACAGTTTCTTTTCCAGTGGCCCATCTCATCACAGTGGAAACACTTTCCTTTGATGTTCTCTTTGGCCTTCTTTTTCATGGATTTGGCCTTGACCCCTATTTGGGCCTTCTTTTTTATTGGACCCTTCTTCTTTTCCATGCCCTTAACCTTAGGCTTAGAAGAAGAAACTACATTAGCTTCTGGCCCATGAGCCTTAATATTCAATATCTCCTCCGTGCTCTGGAGGGTATTCATCAACTCACTCAAGGTTTAATCCTTGCTGTTGAGCTCATAGTCCAACTTAAACTGCTGAAAAGAAGAGTTTAAACTATTGATGATCATAATCATCTTCGTGTCCGCATCCATATCCGCCCCAAGCATCTCAGCCTTAGTGACCGCAGAGAATACCTTCATCATGTAATCCTGTTGGATCCCGTTTTTGGAACCCAACTCAAACTAAAACCACTTACTCGCTAACCTGCTTTGATACCGCAAATGTCGGGCCCCGTTTTCAGAGCCTAACCTCGGAACAAAATACCATCATATTGAGGCGTGGTTCATTGAAATCTTTTCTTTCCCTGCTACCAAACATGATGAGCCCCGATCTCGGAGTCCGACCATTGAACCAAAAACGTTGGCATACACTACATAAATCGTGAAGCTTACAATCTCATTTCATTTCTACGTTCCTTTTTCCATAACACATCTCGTTTCGGCATATAAATACATATGCATAACCAAAATTCACAATCCAAAAATCATATCATAACCATAAGTCCCTCAAGTAAAACAAATTCTCACTCAATCCGGTCCGCATACACAAATGCGTACTTCCATTGGTTATCAGCCATACATAATTCATTTACATCAAAGAATAGAATTTACAAGTTCTCATAGCATACCAAGCCACAATACAATATCAATATCGAAATCCGAATATACAAAATATACCGATCCCAAGATTTCCAATGCCAATTTAACTTAGAACAATATAATATGTACACATATAAATCGAAACCGTCACTTCCCTTCACCCGATCTTCTTCTCATCACCTGTGGATGGGAATGAAGGGGGTGAGCTTATAGCTCATGGGTAACAGGTTTATAACTATGAACAAGCAAAACCGTTGAAAAAGTTCATTTGTTATACAAAGATCATAATAAGTTCATAAAACGCTTTATTCCCAAATTCTCAGTCAAATCCAAAATTTTGAGTTCAAACTCGTAGTTGAAAAGTGTAATTTCATAGTGGAAAATGTTATCACATCAACACAACATGTTCATTCAATCTTCAATACAAAATGCTCAATTTATGCACAAACTTGACAATTCAAAGATGCAATGTACAAACAAATGGCTCGAGAGTTCCGTAAAATGATCCGGATTGTAGCACTCCACTCCCGCGAGACCCGAACCCGATATCGACGGTGATATCCGAGCCCGTGACCCGCGAGTCGCAGGGTCGTCTTCTCCGGCTGATTTTTTGCCATTTCTCTCTCTAAAACTAGTCCTAACTCACTCATTACTGCCCAATCCTTTCACAGTTAACCCCATGCATGCATTAAACTAACAAATCAACAACATTAAACCCATTAACTTACCAATTAAGCATAAATCCTCAAATCTTCGAAAATCACCTCCAATCCCTTTAACTTCCTCCATCATCCACGGTGAACTCTCAACTTCAACAGATCTTGCTCTTCTCTCAAAGTTTCTAGCTGATCTTCCATCTCAAAGAAGGAGTAAGCACACTCTCGAAGAGAGAATCGAAAATCGTCCAAGGAGAAGAGAAACCATCGTGCCCTAGGAGAAAAGAATTTCTTTTCTCCCTTTTCAAATCCTAAAACATTTTAAAGGTTAATTCCTTAAGTCCCTTGTCCCTCTTTCCTCATAATACTTGTAAATCTGTTTCTCTTTTCAATTTCATTTCTATTCCAATTCGTCTCCAAATTTCAATGGCTCGACATATTAATTTCTAAAATCATAAACTCTAATTTTTTCCATGGCCATTGAACTGTCATTTCGATCCTATATCCTCAATCATTCCACCACTCGGAAAATTTCCGGTCCAGACTTTTTCTCCCGAATTTTTCAAAAAATTTCCGAAGAGTCACTACCAATTAGCAATTACTCTGAAAATTTTCCTATTAAATTTTCAAGCCCAATTATTCCACAATTCTCCATAATTCAAAAGCAAACCTAATTATTCACAATTTCACAATTCATAACCGTATCATAATCAAAGGCTGGGAAAAAGTCATGAATGCATGTACCTATCAGTGCACGTGCCAAATGGCTCAATCCTCTACAATTAGAGGCCAAATGAATGTTCAGTCGATATTATGCGGTACAATCCTATCTCGTCCCAATTTACCAATATAACCTTCCTATCGGTGACGGGATGTTACAATTCTCCCCTCCTAATAAAAATTTCGTCCTCGAAATTTCATATACGATTGATCCGAGAAACAGGGGAATTGTTTCGATCACAATCGATCACTCTTTTTCCTTTCTCAATCTTTACACTATCATAACTGATTCCTCATGATTACTCGCAATTCTTCACTTTCGGTATCAATAATACATATACCAGATTATAACAATATTTCCTAATCCTGTCCATGTAACACTTAACAAATCCGAATCACCTTTTTGGTTTTAAACTGTCTTACCCATCTATTAACACCACAATCACATAGAGGTCAATTAATCACGAATTTAGTTTCCCCATTTTATCTCCATCTATTCATTTTGGTCGAGGCGATACATTACGAAACATTTCATTTGTTACTTATCAGATTACTGCCACTTTAGTATTAAAACACTAATCGCATAAGATTCTAATAACCTCGATAATAATAAACTCGACTCATTATCATTACCTTGGATTTCTTAATCCCTATTACAGATTCATTTCACTTGTCAACATTGTACACTATTCGAATGGAGTCACCAATAAAACAATTGATATAACCACAATCAATCTGAACTATACATTGATCTCATGTCCCTATGAACTCCAAAAGTACCAGTTTTACATTTATCTCCAACAGTCAAGGCTGTTGGTTATTCACACATATAATCATTCGATTTTTCCCTCTAAACCATCAATTCACTCTTGGTGAAGCATAGGGCTCTGATCGCTCCTTGCTATTTCTCTAACAATTTCTTTAGTGGTATCACCCATATCTCTTAATTCAATCCTAAATATTATTCACTCAAAATTTTGATTCATTTACAACTTTTTTATAAGGTTTGCAGATTCTAGATCCTCAATTCGGGTTTTGCTCACCCCTTTTATACACACCAGTTTTTGAAATTCTCAAAAGCGAATAATACTTTCTTTTTGCCCCTATGCTAGATCGACAGTTTACACTCAGGAACACACTAGGTTTAATAGCCTTATCGCTCAATTCATGATCTTCTGTCCTTGAATTTTCTATTCGATCCAGTCAATTGCATCACGAGCTTAATTGTGAAATACTCAATCGCAAAATCCTTTTCAAATATTTCAAATTCTCGAAATCTCTTGACCGCTATCGATTTGCATATTCAAAAACATATCTCTCAATGTTTCTGTACAAATAAAGTCTCCAAACTTTTATAGCAATACTCAGTACAACAAATTTCAAATCATCCATCATAATATAGTCCTTGAGGTTATACTTGTCTCTAAATACATAAAATCACTTTACACAATGCCATCAGATTGCATCATAACCTCTGCTGGGACACTTCAGGATATATTGTAAAGTCTCCAAATTAAAACGATACGATCAATACTCAATTTGCAATTTTCTCCAAATGGCCCTTGTACAATCATCAGTCCTAACATTTACATATTTTTCCTCAAAAAATTTTGATCTTTAACAATTTCTGGACGTATCCAGCATACAAATGGTTCTAAATAATTCCAATTCACGTATACACATGTCCCTTGAAATTTGACATTGTATCAATATCTCTATCTTCAATAAGTCTCCCTAATGAGGAAATTTCTCTTATGATTTTCTCAGTTTCATCATAACATATTCTGACACATGTTCCTTTATACTAGTTTCTCCATATATTTCAATTTATTGCCGTCATTACAAACTGGATTAATAACACATTCATCAAATCCACTTATACTTTCCGAACATTCTTACACAATTATTTATGAATCAATATTCTCCTCAAATTCGCGACTAATATCTCCTTACTGTTCAATAATCCTATTACACAATCGGATTCCTTGCACTTCACATAGGGCATATCTTTTCAGTAGCTGATTTTATTTCTTACACTTAAGTCTCAGCTAAGATTATGAATCCCAAGTTAACCTGTAATTCATTTCATATTTACCGCTATATTGCCCTTTCATTTATCACTTGCAACTCGAATCATCTGATCATCATACCCAATTCAGGTAAATTCTTCTTTGAAAGAAGATTTCTTACTATTTTCATCGATACCATTTATGAAATTTCTACTCGTCAACTATTGTCATTATTTCTTGTCAATCATTTTCAATACCATAGGAAATCAATTCCAGCTATACTCAATATCCCATGTAGATCAATCTATGCCATAATCCACATACCAAAAACATACCATTACAGTACATACCATTGAAAATCATTACGTCAATATACCAATTTGTCACTTACGCTAAGGATACTTTGTTTTCATTCAATTTTGACAACACTTTCCGTTTTTGCAGTCGTTCCCAATCGTGAGGATCATAAACACTCTCCATTCATTCCCAATTGATCACTATAATCACTTTCATTTCTTATTCTAACTCATATTGAACTTTAAACGATAGGGACTATGACTAACAATTAGCCACGAACTCACAAATTTCTTCTCATATCATCTCTACCCATATGAGACAATTGAGCTTAATATTTTTACTTGCCATTGGGCTCCCATAATCAGGTGTGTATTTACTCAGGCAATTCAACTAAACCTTGGCAACTCTTTCATCTGTCATTATCAGTGTCTTACATTTCAGTCCTTTCATTACTACATCATAACCACGTATTTTCATACTCTAACCAGTATCATAGATATACAATCATTCTTGATCTATTTAACTCAAGGTCGTAAATCATTATCCATAACTCTCGTCATAGAAATCAAACCTAATTGTACCTTCTCTAGATCATAGAACACTTTATTTTCATCCACTTTATACACTTGAAATCGTGCAAATTCTAACACATCTCGATTTTCCTCTATCAACCCACAATTCTAAATTTATATCTGTTCCACATTTAAGGATATACCACATTATAACTCCGATATCGCGTTTCACAACATATCCACTAATACCAATACACTAAATTTTCAGTTGTCTAATCGAACCATACACGTTTCCTTATTCCACAATAATCACAACTTCCTCTTATCACATTCTAACCTATTCTCATTCCCTCACTATTTCTAACCGCTTAAACGACTGATACATGCCCATGCATGTGACTCATATGCTAGACGGGGGATCAGTTGTCACTGTCTGCCGTGATATGACTTAAATGCATGTACTTGACATATTTTTCTCAGAATGCCCATGTAAGATTGTATACGGCTCGATACCTAAATGTAGCACCCACTCCTTGAGACCCGAACCTGACATCGACGGTGATATCCGAGCTCGTGACCCGCGAGGGTGGTATGCTAGAGCAGTCAAAATCGTTCAATTTCTTCGTATGACATTTTTTTTAATTTCTTTCAAAACACTCACATATGCGGAAATCAATAAACAACTTGGGCCCATTTATATAAAAACGTTTCAATCAAAACACAATTCCAGAAATCACATTACAATTACATTTGTCAAATAAGGACCCTCTGAAATAACAATTCTATTTTGCGGAATATCAAAATTTCATGTGAATTAGAAAGACACTAATGCAGACATGAACTGATCCCGACTCGAACTCTGACCTGCCTGCTGTAACCATACTCCCGTTTCTCTAACGGGGTACTCTTCAATTCCTGAAAAATATTTGCAATGTTGGGTGAGTTTGCGAACTCAGTGAGAAACCATCATCGATGGTTCACTCAACTCATGCATATTCACTCAATTTACCAAATATCACATACGATCACATTTCTCAAATGTGAGGTGTTTCGCCTTTCATACAATTTACATTCAATCACACCAAATATGCAATGCACATGTGACACTGTCCAATTTATTACGGTATTGTGACCGAGCGCCTATCAGTGATCAGTAATCAGTAATCAGACGCATCTAGGGAGTAGGAGAGCCCTCAGGGTATGCACTAACTCCTCTCGAGCTCAAGGCTCGGTTCAGTACAGTGTTTCGGTGGGCTTAAAGCCCTAATACAGTGAGCCTGTGGCTCTAACGTTGGTTGCTCCGGTCACAACTGTCATTATCTGATCATGCTCTTATGCATGCATGCATATGCTCCAATTTCCATTTACAATCATTTACATTTCAGTAACCAATTTCCGTTTCTTCGGACCTTCGGTCCGGTATTTCAGTCATATGCATTTACCAGTTGTTTCATTGATGCATTCATAATTGATTACACACAATAGCACTTCTATATCACGTTCCCAATATTTCAGACACCCATGGTCCGAAATCAATCAAAATCAAACACACATATCCATCCGTTATCTTCACATGGCATCAATGCATAATATTAAACACACATAGATTGAGAAACCAACTAGGTTACTCACCTGAACTTCCGAGTTACCTGCCTGGAAGTCTCAGCAATATCCGCGGAATTATCGTTCCAACGATGCCTCTAAAATAGTCAAATAATTTTCCAATTACTAAAATACACAATCAGAAATAATTTAATGATGCACATGTCTTAATTAAAAAGATGTACTATGCCTATTCATGAATTTCCCGGTGCTATTTCCCATTCTCCACTTTCTTTTGTCAAATTCTAACTTTTCACTCAATTGCTCAATAATGACTCAATTCCAATTCAATAACATATTACGGAAATCTCCAATTTCAATTCTAATATTCAGTCAATTTATCAAATCATATTCGGTAGGGTATTATCTCAAAATCAATATCACTATTCTCTAGATCGATTTCATCCTTTATGCTCAGTTCTTAAAATTCCCAGTAGCATTGAATTTATTTTTAAAGTCTCACACTATACCCCAATTATCAAGAATAATCCTAAGATTGCAATTCAGTCCCATTTTTAATTTTCTTTCTAAAATTTAGATCTCAAAAATCTGAATTCAAACTCTCATTCTTTTCCTCAATTGTAGACCTCTTTCTCAAGATCATAACAAATCAAACATCACCTCAATTGGAGGTCTGCACTAAAAGTTATGCCCAAAAACTAAACTGTTTCACTTCAGAAAAATTCCCCTTGCCGCGACCAAGGATCCCTCGCCGCAGCGTAAAAAGGGTTGCTCGCCGCGGCGTGGAAATCGCTCGCCGCGGCGAACACCTTTCATCAATCTCGCCGCGACGCATGGGAAATGGACTCGCCGCGACGTGGAAAACTCGAGCTCGCCGCGACATCCAACGTTTTGAGCTCGCCGCGACGTCTTCCTTCCCGATCGCCGTGACGAATTAAATGTTGTTTCGCCGCGGCGAGGCTTCGCGCACATCGTGACGTGCGAGTCGCAGGGTCGTCTTCTCCGGCTAATTTTTCGCCATTTCTCTCTCTAAAACTAGTCCTAACTCACTCATAACTGCCCAATCCTTTCACAGTTAACCCCATGCATGCATTAAACTAACAAATCAACAACATTAAACCCATTAACTTACCAATTAAGCATAAATCCTCAAATCTTCGAAAATCACCTCCAATCCCTTTAACTTCCTCCATCATCCACGGTGAACTCTCAACTTCAACAGATCTTCCTCTTCTCTCAAGGTTTCTAGCTGATCTTCCATCTCAAAGAAGGAGTAAGCACACTCTCGAAGAGAGAATCGAAAATCGTCCAAGGAGAAGAGAAACCATCGTGCCCTAGGAGAAAAGAATTTCTTTTCTCCCTTTTCAAATCCTAAAATATTTTAAAGGTTAATTCCTTAAGTCTCTTGTCCCTCTTTCCTCATAATACTTGTAAATCTGTTTCTCTTTTCAATTTCATTTCTATTCCAATTCGTCTCCAAATTTCAATGGCTCGACATATTAATTTCTAAAATCATAAACTCTAATTTTTTCCATGGCCATTGAACTGTCATTTCGGTCCTATATCCTCAATCAGTCCACCACTCAGAAAATTTTCGGTCCAGACTTTTTCTCTCGAATTTTCCAGAAAAATTCCGAAGAGTCACTACCAATTAGCAATTACTCTAAAACATTTCCTATTAAAATTTCAAGCCCAATTATTCCACAATTCTCCATAATTCAAAAGCAAACCTAATTATTCACAATTTCACAATTCATAACCGTATCACAATCAAAGGCGGGGAAAAAGTCATGAATGCATGTACCTATCAGTGCATGTGCCAAATAGCTCAATCCTCTACAATTAGAGGCCAAATGAATGTTCAGTCGATATTATGCGGTACAATCCTATCCCGTCCCAATTTACCAATATAACATTCTCATCGGTGACGGGATGTTACACGAATAAACCGAAGTTTATACCGTAAACAAAACGAGTTCGATTTCTCAAGGATCTCGTGACCTCAAGCGGGAAGCCGGGAGAAGGCTATACGTCGACGTGCACGTGACTCCATCCGTTACTCTCTCACCCAGACAAAACACATAACCATTCGTTTCTTGCTCAAAGCATTTTATCAAAGCTTTCATACTTTTCATGCTCTTTTCTTTCTTTTCCGAATATACAAATTGCCATGAATTTTTTTAAGGCATGACATAAAATGTTTCAATGCATTCTCATCTTTATTTTGAAATTCATCAGAAAAGTTCATATGCTAAAACATGTAGAAATTTTGCAATGCATTCAATAGAAACAAAACGATATTTATGAAGTAATTGAAATCATTCTTGATTTGGGTGAAAACTTTAGTGGCTCATTACTAATTTATAAACATGAAACCCACCTGGAATCCTTGCTTGGATACATGCTTCAAAGATACCTCTCATCTTGATCCTCTTGCCTTCCTTGATTCCCTTTATCAAATGTAAAATTCCTATTCAAATAGGAATACAAATTAGGGACCCAAAAATCGCATATTCACTAAGATAAATTCTAAACAAACCCAAACTCTGCCAAAAGTCCAAACATTCGAGTCACTTTTTCCATAAAATTCCTCATTGTCTTACGTTTCTATTCAAAAACCCGAAAGTTATTCCCCAAACAAGTTAAGACTATCCTTATGCTGAAACAAGAATCTATACCCAACTCGTGACCCAATTTTAAGATTCTTATAGTCTGACTTTTCAATTTCATTGCTTCATAAAACTTGTAGAACTTTGTCTCTATTTTACAACGAGACAAAAATCACCTCATTTGGACATCTACATCAAAAGATATACCCAAAATACCCAAAATTCATCTTTGCTGGAACAGAAGGGCTCACCGCGGCGAAGGCACGCTCGTCGCGGCGAACGGCCCGCTCGTCGCAACGAAGGCCTGTGCTCGTCGCAGCGAATACTATTTTGCACGCCGCAACGTGCACAAATTTGCACGCCGCGGCAAATATAAATTCGCACGCCGCGATGTTGCTCCCCTTCCTCACACGTCGCGGCGTGTTCATACGCACGTCGCGACGTGCGGGTCTGGAGAACGACTCCTAAACTCGAGTTTCCAGCATTTTCCAACTTCAATCCTTTCCTTAATTACATGCAACACATCTAAACCTTGATTCAAGTCCCATGCTACATTTCTAACCCATTAACAACTTAAAACTAGTCACAAAATCATCAACCCAAAGATTTTAACCATTTTTCCCTTTAAACCCTAAACCACCGATTCTAACACATTTAATCCATCTTAGGGTTTAATCTAACCACAATACAATGGAAGGAACTTAAACTTACCAAGAAATGACTTCAAATCTTTCGGAAATCATAAGGATCAAAAACTCAATTTTTCTCTTCTCTTCTTCCTCTTTCACGATACTCCTCTTCTTCTCTTCTTCTTTTTCTTTCTTTCTTTTTAATTCTTCTTCTTGTTCTAATTTATATTCTCAATAAAAGTGAAATGTCAATTTTGCCCCTTTCATTTAAGCCTTAAGCCTTATAACCTTAAGTTCCAAGGCAAAAATGCCCTCACACATTTTACCCCTTTTTATACAACCAAACCATATAAAAAAATCCACCAACATTTACATAGCAAGTAAGTCCAAAATTTTATCCATCAAATCTCATAATTCAGTTAAATTGAATTATAATCATGCTTAATTCAATACAAAAAATTCGGGGCCAACAAATCCCGCACAGGTTCACCAGGTTTCTGTCTGAGATTATGAAAGGTTTGGATAGCTTTCACTCTTGCAGACCTAGTCCTCACACCAAACATCTCATATAGGCGATGGACCATTGCACTAGTAGTTTTCATACAAGCAATTTGCTTTTGCAACATGCCGCTGACAGAAGCCAGAATATAACACTTAGTAATCTTGTTAGCATTTTGGCAACGCTCATATTGTTGGACTTGCTCAGGAGTTGAATCTCCACTTGGAGGTGTAGACTCATTTTCAGTTAACACCCATGAAATACATTCATATTGAAGATCAATGTCAAGGTTACGTCTCCATTCATTAAAATTGTTTCCGTTTTCTAATTTGTTATTAGTCAAGAGCAGGGTGAGTGGATTCATTTTTTGGTTGATTATGTATGAAAATATAAATTAAAACATGAACATACTAGTCAACAATTTATGGAACTTTGTATAAAATCATGATGCATGTATGCATGATGATAGATTTAACAAAACTTAAAAAATTAAAACATTATACGACAGTTATTTTTCTTATCTATAACAGACTAAGTGACGGTGGGTCATCTTATCCATTAAAAGAAAAATTAGGACCTTCCCACTCAAAAACTACCAAGCATCTCATGCCCAATTTTTAAGAAGCGTCTTAATTTGCTCCATACTTTTACCAACAGAGCTACGGTGGGCAGTTTATTGATAAAAAATGTTGAGTGTTTAACCATTTGATTCATTCACTAAAGATACCTATAAACCATGCCTCAGTGGGAGGTCACATTTGCTATCATTAAGTAGACTTATCCTTAAGGAGACCCAAATCATGCAAGATCTAGGATCCATGCCCTCCGATGGGGAGTAACATTTCACCATATACAAACGGGCCATCATTTGGAGACCGCGGACTCTCACAGGAGCATCATCTCCCACTCAATCTTTTTGAGCTTTAAGTTTTAAATATCATCTTATCTAGATGCAATTTATTATCCATCCTATATTGTTTCATTATATATCTCATATATAATGAATGCATAGCAAAGCCTAAGGTTGGCAATTTTCTAAATGATATGCAATCACATAATATCACATATTATAAGCATTCATTTCTCCATTCATCACATGAACTAATAAAGCCACTTTTGATTGTCCATCCTAGAAAAAGTAAATAATTATAAGCCTTTTAGGCCCAAAGTATTCTTTTTGGACTTGGATCTTCCGCATTGAACTCTTCAAAAACATGATCCGGCCCATTCGGTAAACAAAATGTAATGACATATATGAAAATCAAATTTTGTCACTTTGAAAAATAAAATTCCAGCACTAGATTTTTAGAAAACCAAATCTTTGTTTTGACAAAAAATTCCAGCACTAGTTTTCACAATAAAAATCGAAAAGTGATCCATTGAAACAAAATTCCAGCAACTATGTTTTCACAAAACTTATGTCAATACACAAAAGGATACATCGAATATTTTACCTTTCCATTTCTTCAATCCATGGCTGCTCCATCTTCATCATTACATCAATTTGTACATTACAAAATAAAAAAAAATAGAAAAAAGAAACCAAGGAGGAAACATGGTGATAATAGACCACCCTCCTTGTTACAACCAATGAAGAAATCTTACAAGGTAAATTTAACTTCTATGGACAACCAAAAGAGCAAACATACACCATGTCTATTTCTATCACATAAAAATATGCAGCATACACAAAATGATTGCCAACCCATGCATCCAATATATAGGAACCGAAATCATGTATTAGAACCTGGCTCTGATACCAATTGTTGGATCGGAAAAAGAAAACATGCTTCATTTGGAAAAACGGTAGTTTTCAAAACTTTTAAGAAATCATTACTTACAGCGGAAGCAACAAATCCAAATCAACATGCCAATTTATACACGATATGATATAAGGATAATAAAATATAAACAAGATCAATAGTATTACCGACTCCTTCGCTACAGTTTTAAATCATCGTTGCGCTATCCTCTCCTTCTTCGTGTATCCAAATCCTTTGCCTTTGACTATTTTCCTTTAGCAATCTACTTTCTCCTTGTTGTAGTATCCTCAACTAGTTAGATTTACCACCTGTTCTTCAAGGACAATTAGGTTAACAAAATCCTTTGGTAGGAAAGGAGAAGAAATGTTTAGTGGAGATTTTCTTAGAAGAAGAAGCAAAATTGAAACTCTTTCAATTGGTATTTTCGATTCTCTTTTTCATGAAAGGAGAGAAGGTGTAAAGAACATGCAAGAACTCTTTCTTGCCTACCAATTTGGTATTTGCATGGATGGAAAGAGAGAGAGGCATCAAATGCATCACTTCTCTCATTAATCACTCATAAAATAGCCAATAAATGAGATTATCTTCATTTATCTTTATGATGGCTATTTGAAAAGACCATAACCTAAAATTCAATACTCAATTTCAGTTTTGCCAAGAAGAAAGAAGGAAGATGGTCCATCTAATGTACATCTTTCATCTTTAATCTAATGAATGCAAATAGGTTACAAGTCAACATTAAAAGACAACCATTAAACCATTTAATGGTAAGTTCATAACTCCATTTAATGATGATTAACGATAATAAAGACCATCTTTATTTAGAATTTTAATGTCAAATGTGTGGTTACGCATTTAACCTAGGAATAACCGAAATTGTTATCTTCTTCTTAAAAAAATTGTTTTAACATAATTAATCTAATTAATTACATTAAACCAAAAACTAAGCCCATTACTAAACGTACATTTAGGCTTCTTTAATTAGACCAAGCCTAAGATTCAATTATGGGCTTCTAATTAACCTCCATTTATATTTTTTACTTAGCTTGATAATCTTCCTTAAAGCCAAGTGGGGAATCTTATTGGACTTTGATAATTCAAGCTCCAACAAGCCGAGAATTAATTCAATCTCATTGGAATTAATTATAGCTTATTAACTAAATGTCATTCCACTAAAGACAATTAGTTGAACTCTTGAATTATTAAATATTATGAAAATATGTCCAATTGCAAACTCTATTTAGAACCTTATTATAGTCATCCGCACAACAAAGGGTAAAATTACCATTTTACCCTTATGTTGGTTTTTTCCTTCTAGATCTCTCATTTTACTTTATATGGTGATTAACACATAAGATCTCATCTCAGTGTTAAGACTTGATGGGTAGCTAGTCCATCAAAATCGGGCGCCAGATTTAATCACCAAATCTCATTAAAACATCTGAAGAGATGATAACACTATAAACTCTTTATTTGAGTGAATGTTCTTGATACATGTTTCAATTAATAATTCCAACATGCAAACACTGTATTAATACTCTGTAAAAATTCATTCGATCATATCAAGAATTATAATGAAACATATATGAGTTCACCACTCATCAAGATTATGGTTCATAATAAGCAATACTTAAGTTGTATGTTTTAAGATTAAAGTAACTACCACTTTATTCTTGAAAACATACTTGATTCCAATTCATTTAATAGTGCCACTATCGATAGTCAACTACTATCATGATATGAAACTCATCATTCCTCAAGTAAACTTCTTTACTTATATGGAGATAAATCGCAACACTATAAAGATAAACCATAATCAAGCGACCAACTTGATTATTCAACTATGAATCAATTAATTCAGATTCTAATAATATACATGTTTCCCATACATCTCTATGTATATGTATATTACTTACAAAAGAATCTTGGTACCTTATGACCAGATATATAATGTTCATACAGATAAAACCAAACTCTTTTGTATTATTAATAATAAATATTTTCATTACAAATCAGAATCAAGAAGATAAAGTTACATATAAATACACTTGCTTTCCAGGGCATTATATTTACATAACTCCAATACATACATGACACATGTGTGTAATATCTTTATATATCAAAAGCCTTGTGGGACAGAACGATAAACTTTTGTTATCTTTGGATCAAATGTTTTGTTTTTAAACTTGATCAATCAATAAGTAACGTGACTTAACCAAAATTTTAAATTGGTTTTCAACTTGATTCATTATCGCAATTATTTATTGTCCAAGGAAGAGAATGTTAGAAAATCTCCCATTTAGTGAACAAAAATTAATTGCATTTTAACATTTTTTTAAATAACTTATCAGTTAAGTTACATAAATTTGATCTAGATAAAGGTAATAAAGTGACTTTATAAATGATCTAAATTAATGGGCCAAAGTTTGGGAAAAAAATAGATTCAGTCAGTATGGACCAAACTCATATTGAGCCTTTGATGAGGAGACCTGATATACACGCTACATAAAGAAGGTTAAGGTTTTCTATCGCTGCTGTAGCAAATCGTGAACGTAAGGATACCATGACTTATTTTGAGGTTCACATATGCAAAAAGCTACAAAAAGGCTTTAATGCATCTCGGTAAGTAATTTCCGTGAAAATGTTGGTAGATTCGCACTCGTTTCGACTTCGAAAAGCTCGTTTGAAGTCATGAAACTAAAATAAAGTATTTTCCTCATTTATTCATTTATTTCCCTCACACTTTTGATTCAAAATACATAATTAAGGTCCCGTTACGTATTACAACATATTCATAAATCATGAATCATTACCTAGTAAAATGAATAAAAGAATCAAGGAAGAAAGGTCAAACAATAAGAAAGAAAATTAAAGTACGAAAATAGAAATACCCTATTCATTACGTCGATGGAAGCTTCAAAAGTGAAAGCCAAAGAACCCTAATCTTGGGTCTTCTCTGTTTGTTGTTGATCAGGTTGAACAAAAGATACAAAACTAAAGAGTTATACAAAGAGGTTGAGTTAGATTGGAGATAGAGACTGAAAATGCTTTCAAGATAGAACAAATAAAAGAGATTGAAGTTTGGTCATATCTAGAGTCTAAAAAATCAAAACTTGAAGAAGAGTGACGAAGATTATTAGGTCACGGTTTCTTTTTTTACTTACGTTTTAGGAACAACCAGACGATTAAATAATAAACCGGCTGGCTTTTTATTAAAACGATTATAACTATGAACCGGACCAAAAAGCTACCTGGTTCATACTTTTTCAAGTTGAATCGGTCAATCCAATCTGATTTTTAAATCCTTGATTAATATTTTATCAGGGTAGTTTTCTTTCAACAGCAACTAATTGGTATATAATAGACAATAAACACGCATCAGCTAATGCTAGCACAGGTGGCACATACCACATGCTCTTCCTTCGACTTTAGTTCGAACATCCCTAGATACTAATGAACAAAATTATGCGTTGCGTTGTTCAACAAGAATAGCATACCTTATTGGGTTTCACCGAGTTCAAAAAATAGCATAAAGAATTACTTTTATAGCTTATGAGACGAACAAAATTCAGGCTGTCGCACAATGTATATTTGATCACCACGGCTGTCTTCCTTGTAAATGTCCTGATTTCTATGCCAAGTCCATAATGCATATGTAGAATTTATGACCTGTTTCGAGGAATATAAAAAGAGGCATGCACGATAAGTTATAGATTACAGCTACAACAGAAGTCACTTAATGAAGACAGAGGTCGTTTCAGGTGGCAGTCTAAAGTCATGTTGATTTCTTATCCCTTTTGAGGTCAAGTGAATTACGTCTTACCACTACTGTGCTTTGGTAATGTGTCACTTGACTAGCTTCTCAAGGAAAATAGAATAGAAGCAAAGAAAGATTTTTGTCGTATAAAAAAGCTCCTCACAGACATAAAACAAGTCACGTTTTACTTTGTTTACTCTCTTGACAAGGAACTTAATGGAATACAGGAAAGTTCAACATTTTAGTTTTACTAACATAAATCTTAACAATCTCATGTAATCACATCAGGCAGTAAATTACCAAAATGTGGACATATATCTATACTCGTTCACCAATAAAAAACAATGTCTACATCATATGATAGCTACCGTTTTCAAGGAAATGTTATACATGCATGTTGATGCATATTAGATAAGCCGTGGGGCGTATGGACCAAATTGTAGATGATGATAGGAAAAATGAAACCAATTAATAAGCATATCATGAGAGAAATTCAGTATTAGTTACATGAAGTAACAGAAAGTTCTTGTTATCAGATGTATGGATAGCATATCAAAGATATATAAAAGGGATTTGAGTTATGATCATAAAACTGTACCTCAAGTATTCCATGCCCAAAACTGCTTTCTCTGAACGCACTCCACTCTGGTTGCTTGTCCCAACAAAACTTGCCTTGAGCTGGGCCTGAAGTAAAATTTATATGACATACCCCTCCAAACTCGGGCATGTTGTCTCCAGCAGAAGGGCAATTTCCAGGATCATCTGCATGTTTAACATCAACCTCCTCAATATTTCCACCATCACCAACTGTTATGTAAACAGGACCACATGGATCCAAAGTATAGTCAAAAACTCTGTTCATCCGCTCATAGGCATGTACCTGAAAGGCAGAATTATACGCCATATTACATCTCTTCTAGTATCTAAGACTGAAATATTAGTTACGGATAAAAAAGATAAGCATCAGCAGCAGCTTTTGTTTTATAATTGCATGGCTTATACATGTGTTAAAATTTGAATAGGAACTATATCTTTTGCATATTTCTAACGTTTGCAGCAGGTATAACCTATATACAAAATTCTAGTATAAGTGAAAACTAATAATTCTAGTACAATATCTAATCCCATAATTTATGGGATATTATCTAATCTCATGATTTATGGGATATTCTAATATAATAGAAAACTTAATCAAATACAAGCAATCATTCCATGCTGATTGCAGATTTATTGTCGCAATATAGTCTCATAGGGCCGTCCCACTTAATCTTCAAATCTTCAAGAATAATCTTCAACCAAAGTAGTTCACACACACCTTGAGCCATCATCCAAAACTCAGCCTCTGCACTTGATGGAGTCATTACACCTTTTTTTTGCTTCTCCAAGTCATTAGGTTCCCACCAAGAAAAGTGCAATATCCTGAAGTTGATCTTCTATCAACAATAGATCCAACATAATCAACATCAGTGTATGCCTCAAGAATCAAACATCCATTTTTTTATAACAAAATACCTTTCCCTAGTGTTCCTTTAAGATATTGAAGTACTTTTTAAGCTACTTGCAGATGAACTTCCTTCGGACAATGCATAAACTAACTAATTACACTTATTGCATATGCTATATCCGGTCGTGTGTGAGACAGATAAATTATTCTTCCTACTAGGTGCTGATACATCTCTTTATCTACTACAACATCCTCCTCTTCTTTGCCAAGCTTAAGATTCGGATCAGTAGGGGTGCTTGCAAGTTTGCATGTTGTCTTGCCTGTTTCCTTGCGAAGATCTATAACATACTTTTGTTGCGAGATAAAAATTCTTTGCCTAAAATGTGCAACTTCAATTCCAAGGAAATACTTCAACCTTCCAAACGCCTTAATCTCCAATTCCATAGCTAATCATTGACTCAAAAACTGTTTCTCTTTACCATCATCCTCTGTCACTTTATATGAACATATACTAGAAGAGTTGTTACTCCCTTCAAAGGAGAGTGTTTGATAAACAATGTATGATCTCGTTGACTTTGCCTATATTCGATAGCTAATAAAACTCGAGCAAATCTTCCGAATCATGCTCAAGGTGATTGCTTAAGGCCATATAGTGCTTTCTTTAACTTAAACACAGTATGAGCAACCAAAATTTTCCTATAACTTGGCGGAACTTCTATATAAAATTCCTCTTCTAGATCTCCATGTAGAAATACATTATTGACATCAAACTATTCCAGTTCCCAACCAATTATGAGTTGCTAATAACAAAAATACTATAACTGCATTTAACTTTGCGACAAGAGCAAAAGTCTCCAAGTAATCAATCACATAAGTTTGAGTATAGCCATTTGCTACTAGCTACGCCTTGTATCTTTCAACTGATCTATCTGCCCTATATTTCACCATATATACCCACTTACAACCCACTGGATTCTGTCTTATAGGTAACTTTACTAATTCCCAAGTTTTGTTTTTTCCCATTACCTTTGTCTCGACATTCATAGCTTGTTTTCACTTTTCATTAGATAAAACCTCAAATAAGATGGTAGGATGGTAATAGTATTTGGGCTCACAAGGAAGGTTTTGTGAGACGGTGAAAATTTTTTAAATGATAAGAAATGTTTAAGAGTGTATAATGGTCATTTTGTACACTCTCGGGTCGGGCCAGGCTGGGACCCAATTGCCATGCCTACTCTCCGGTTACTTTTCTGATAGCATTATCCAAAAGAGCTTTAGTTTTATTTTGTAATGTAGGATTAGAAATTGTTACCTCATGTGGAGAATCTAAGTTGGACTCTTGGACTTATGTAGGTTTAGGAACAACCGTCTTTTTTCTTGTGAACACCTTGTCTTTGCGAAATCTCAAATCTCCAAGGGTAGAATCAGTTTTTTCTTGTGCTTCACTTTGTTCTTAAAGAAAGGGTTCAAATATGGGTTGTTCACGAATAGGGTTAGATGGTTGTTTTGACATATGGTTTCAACAGGATGAATAAAAAGGTAAGGTTGGTGCTATAGAATTGGACATAGGAATCAGATCAAGCCAAAAACTTCCATTGTCTTCCCCAATTGAATTCTCCCCCTGAAGACAAGGGTTGCAAGAATCTTGGTCATTGAATGAGACATCTATTGAGACATAGAGTTGTTTTGATGAATGATGGTAAGACTATATCGTTTTTGAGTCGAAGAATAGCCCAAAAACACACATTTTAGAGCCGTAAGATCTAATTTCTCTCTAATATGAACATGAACAAATGACATACACTCGAAAATTCTAGAAAGTAAAACTATTCTGAAAAAGGGATTTATTGAAGAAAGTCTTAATTCATGTGTGGTTTTGACACTATTGACTCCTAAAAAGATGAAAGTTGACGAATGTGTATTAATTGTCGGGCGATAAATAAGATCACAATAAGGTATAGATTTCCAACACCTTGCCTTGATGACATGTTAGACATGTTGATTGGAGCTACTATCTTTACCTAGATAGACTTACGAAGTGAGTACCATCAAATTAGAATCAGACCTAGAGATGAATAGAAAATGGCTTTTAAGACAAAAGAGGGACTTTGTGAATAGTTGGTGATGCCATTTGGACTCTCTAATGCACCTAACACTTTTATGAGAGTGATGAATCAAGTATTTCGACCACTTATGGGTAGATTTGTTATGGTATCTTTTGATGATATATTAATATACAATAAGACTAAAGAAGACCACCTATTACATCTACAGGTCTTGACAGTTTTGGAGCAAGAGAAACTTTATATAAACTTAAAGAAGTGTTCTTTCATGCAATCAAGTGTTTTAGTTTTAGGTTTTATGATGTCCTATTGTGGAGTGGAGATGAATCCTGAGAAGATTAAGGTCATCCTTAATTGGCCTATTCGAAAAGATGTACACAAGACACGAAGTTTCCATAGTCCAGCAACATTTTATAGGCGATTTATTCGTAATTTCAGCACCATAATGTCATCTATTACTAATTGTAGGAAGAAGGACAAGTTACTTGGAGGAAGGCAACAACTAAAGCATTTGAAGAAATTAAGAAACAAATGATTGAATCTCTTATTTTACAACTCCCAGATTTTTCTAAGGTATTTGAAGTTGCTTGTGACGCATCTCATGTGGGAATTGGAGGCATACTCAACCAAGAGGGACATCTCATTGCATACTTCAGTGACAAGTTAAGAGAAGAGAAACAACGATACTCGACCTATGACAAGGAATTTTATACAGTTGTACATGCTCTTTACAATTAATGTCACCATCTCTCATACAAGGAATTTATTCTATATTCAGATCATGAATCTCCTTAACACTTCAATTCTCATAAGAACTTGAACAAAAGGCACACCTTATGGAGTGAATTTGTGAAGCGCATAGGCAACAAGTGTATTTAGTAGAAAGAGCTATTTGTTTAACACTTTGGCAGTAAAAGTTGTAGCACTTGATAAAATAAAAAGAAAATATGTTTGAAATCAAGATTTTATAATAATCTATTCGGAAATTACATCTGGACAAAGACACCAATACTTTCCTTTTGTGATCCACAATGGCTACTTTTTCAAAGGAAATTGACTTTGCCTAGCCCATACTTCTGTAAAGGAGTATGTTATTTGATAATTACATAGAGGAGGGCAGCAAGTCACTTTGGAAGAGATAAAACCATCGTAATGGTTAAAGATCACTTTTATTGGCGTTCTTTAAAGTGGGAAGTATCTAGGGTCATATGACAATGTTGAACATGTCAATTAACTAAAAGAAAGAAACTAAATTGTGGATTATACACACCACTGCCCATGCCTCATGAACCATGGCAGGATTTAAGTATGGATTTTGTCTTGGGAATTCCTAAAACTATAAGAGGCTATGATTCTATTTTCGTAGTTGTCGATAGGTTTTTCAAGATGAGTAATTTCTTTCCATGATCCAAGACTTATGATGTTGTCCATATTGCTAAACTCTTCTTCAAAGAAGTTTTACATCTCCATGGAATACCTTTGACAAGCATTTATGATCATGACGTGAAGTTTATGAGTTGTTTTTGGAGAACTCTATGAAAACTAATGAACATTAAGTTTCAATTTCTAATTCTTTCCATCTCCAAATTGATGGACAAACGAAGATGTGATGAGAAGCTTGGGAGACTTATTAAGATGTTTGATTTGAGTCAATGAAAAAAGTTTGGACCTAATTCTTCCTATGGCAAAATTTGCATACAACAGTTCTATAAATAGGTCAACTGTTAAAACTCCTTTTAAGATATTCTCGGGACTTCAACCAAGGAAGCCTATTTACTCAGTTCCTTTACCATAAACAACACAAGTGAATGTTGAAGCTAAAGGTTTTACACAAACATGAGGGACATCTTTTATGAGGTACAACAAAAGATAACAACCAGCAACTTATCTTATAAAGAATATGCTGACCAATATAGTCGATTGGTAGAACTCAATTAAAGGGCCATGGTGATGGTTAGGATTCGTCCAGAGCATTTTCCAAAAGGGAAATATAAGAAACTTTATTCATTGAGCATTGGACCTTATAAAATAATCAAGAAAATAAGTGTTAATATTTATGTTTTGGAATTACCAAGTGACATAGGAATTAGTCCTATCTTTGGTGGACTTAACTATTTATCGTGGATATGATGATAGGCAATCTCCTCCTCAAGTTGTGAGAATTCTAGCAATTCCTCATCTTAAAGAGGAGATAGTTGATGTTCTTAATGAACACATTATTGCCATTAGAGATGGAGAATATCAATAATTTCTTGTCAGGTGGAAAAGAAGATCGAATTCTAACAACACTAGAATTTTAGAATCTAAATTTTAGAAGTTGAATCCAGACTTATATAATCAATATTTATCACTTTCTATATTGAGGAAGACTTTTGGGGGGAATTCGATATAAAAGAGCTTAAAGTCTATAGAAGAAGCAAAAGAGAAAAAATTAGTCAACCACATGCCTTAATTTGGTGAGATGAGGATTGAAATTGAGTTGAGGAAAAAGAAAAGAGCTAAAATTTAGATTATGTTACGATTTCCTATTAGACAAGAAAAGTAGTGGTGAATTAAATATGTTATTCTATAGATAGCTTATCCTAGTTGTTTAGGACTTAAATCTATATTAGATTAAGATTTAAATTTGTTAGGAATCCTTTCCCACTAGAATACGATTCTAACAACCTGTCTATAAAAATATGTATATTTAGCCCTTCAAGAATAACAATATAAATTTTTTTTTACAAACTTGAGTTTTTAACTAGAGCGTGTGATACTTTCTTCAATGAGCGAGTGATTCCTAATTTCCTACCCTCCATTCTTTGTATTCCTTACTAAATTCCAGCAATTCATACCTGGAATTCCAGCAACCAAAATCTTAGATTCCAGCCATATTAAATCCCGAAATCCTATGCCTAAATTTCCAACAATCAAAGCCACAAAAAACCCAGCTATACCAAATCTTAAATTTTAGCATTCCAAATTGAAATCCAAACCTAAAACTTGATATTCCAGCAGCCTATTACTAATTTTGTGAGTTGTAGCTGCAAGTAAGTACTTTTTCTATTTGTCCTACATAAATTTCTTTCAGGAGTTCAAGAACTACAAAAATCCAAAATGTAGCAATTTACGCTTCAAACCATGTGATTAACCTCTGTAATAGTCACATCAACTTCCGCCATTATCTTTTGTGAAATTAATCCAGATATTGTTTATTGTATTAAACCACTTTACAAGAAAGCTTCACATGGAAACGATCAATGTTCTTTTAACTAGAGAGGGGTCCAACTTACGTGTCCAGAGAAAACAATGTCAACATGATATTGATAAAGAAGAGCTTCCATTTCCTGCCTCATACATTCAAATTCTTGATAATGTGAGGAATAACTATTGTACCAAGGTGGATGCCATGCAGCTACAAGCCAGGGGATCTTAGTACGATCCACTTGGTATAGATCTTTCTTTAGCCAATCATACTGAGCACCTGGAATTAATAACAATGTAGCTTACTTTAAAAGCTGCAATAAATTTTGAAAGTGAGCTACACAACATAGTAACTTAAAATTCCTGAATCATGTAAATTCAATTTTCAAATGGCAATATGAAGAAATGAAATGACAAACCGGTAACGTTGTAGTCAACATATGCTCCCAACATGATAAAGTGTACACCTCCAGCATCAAAAGAATAGTAGAAGTTACTGTTGGAGCCGGACTCTTCTGATGGAAAAGCAAACCTAGTTGAATATGATCTGAAAGTTATACTAGAAGCTTGAGGTTCAATTTCATGGTTTCCTTCAATGACCATCATAGGAACTCTTGAAATCAGTGGCTCCATGAACCTGAACTTCTGAAAAGTAGTGTTAATGACAAGCCCGGAAAGCCAGTTGTTTTAACTACACTGAGATATCAATTTTGAAGCACCACTAGAGTGTAAAAAATGGATCAGTATACCACCAATTTGTATCGGAAAAAATAAAGATATAAAACTTACAAGTATCCGGTTTTGTTAATCTGATAAAACTTACAAGTATCCGGTTTTGTTAATCTGATAAAACTTACAAGTACCGAATTTTGTTAATCTATTTACCTCATTCCTATCCCTAGTCAAAACTTGATCCCCCAAGGATTCCAATAGAAATGTTACCTTCCCCAACCATCCCAGCGAGGTTGATATGTCTCTCTTATAGGTGCATCAGGGAAAGCACATGAGAAGCATGAAGCTCCCTTCCCACCAGTTGTAAGATATTGATTTGCATATGTTAAATCTCCAACCATTAAAATCAGTGATGGATCATTAAAGATCACATGGTCTATGGTGACTGATGAATTGCTTGTCAAACCTAGATCTCCAATAACTGCTATTCTACGAGGATATGAATCAGGCCTAGGCAATGGTAACACTTTAAAGGTGCGTTCTTCACTCATTGATGGGATCGAGCTATCTCCACACCTGTAATAATATTTTGTCCCAGGTTCAAGATCTGCAAGGGGAAAGACTCATCAAATAGAAAACCATTCAAGGTAAATGAGGGGTACAACTTGAAGTTGAAATAGACACATTAATCACATAAAAATTGAAACAATAATCTTTGATGCACAGCTCGCAGCATTTAGTTCCCACACAGCTGCCATCAATTGCTTCATTCTGGAAAACAAAACACTAAGCCATGAATTGCTTGTAAAATGCTGGAACCATAAAATTCAGGAAGATTTAACCAACATGATCACCTTCCACTACACATAAGCAAGTACGTTGCAATAAAGGCTACTATGGGAAGTGTATCCATGATCGTAACCTTGATTTTATTAGTAAAAGAATGTTCAAGATGAAATACTTTAAGCACAAGATAGATTATTTAATCTTTTCTGTTTTGGATAAATGTAGATTATTTAATCATGCATAAAAGAAAAAGCTAAAATAGTCAGATGAAAATAGATTACCAACTATTCATCACCGTGTTCATCAGAACTAACTCTTTAATCATTAACGGAATAAACTTATTGCCATAATGAAGGGAGATTGAAGATCCCCACCTCTCAATCATCCACTTAAGTGAAAAGTTATGGAAGAGTTCTTCTATCTATTTAGATCTTAGAGTTTAGTTTTCACTCGTCCCATAGGATTGAACAACTGCTTTGGAGCCTAACTATTTTATAGTTAAAAGGTTGAGGTTTATATAATTACCAACAATCCTCACGTGGTGAATGATAGCAGAGGTGTAGTTCTGAAGTCCTTCAAACGGATACAACTGACTGTAAACACTCGAATTACCTCTCTGTTTACTTGTATATTTCCCACTTTCTTTACCATACCATACCTCACTTGTCACAGCGGCGGGATCAAGAGGAGTGACATTAAAACCAATCTGTGCGTCCCCTGAAAAAATCCAAACAACAACTACTCTAGGAAAAGAATAACACAAAATCCACCAAACCAAGTAGCAACATAATAGAGACAACACGAGGAATGATCAAACAAGAAATAGTAAACTACCAGTGACCCAAGAAACCCACATAGACGTTGGAGAAGAGAGTGCTAGTGCTATCTGCTCCGGGAAGTTGGAAGTGACATTCTTCTTAAGGCGTGGATGGTTCATGGGCAAGTCATCACTCCCTCTACGTAGCGAACTGTCAAAACTGCGAGTGAAAGGCTCAAAGGGTCCTTCGAGTGTGGTTGGTATACTTTTACTTGTATGACGAGCCATCACTACCCTTACAGTTGCTAGCAACAACATCGTTATATGCATCCTCCAAACTCCACACTGATTCATTTTTATGGGCTGCCACTCGGGATTCCAAGCTTAACATGTTTTGGATTTCATTTATTTATCGAGTATTCATTTTCAAGGAAACGTGCAAGTTAAAAAGGAGGACGTCAGAATATTCCATTTATTGTTCAGTACTCCAAACGATTTACCTAATCAAGGGTGTAGGTAGCAGAAAAGGATGGAAACATGAAATACAATATATACTAATCACCAAAATAATACTATAAGGCTCTGTTTGGTTATCAATGCAATGCAGATAGGGATAGAGAAGACAAGAAGATGAGACAAAGCGAGGATGACAAGAATCAAGACAGTGAGATGTTTGGTTGCGATGAGAGAGACGAGAGAAAATTGTCTTCGTCTGCGATGGATGAAATGTGTTTGGTTGCGTTGGACGTAACAAAAATAGTGTTAAATGTCAACAATACCCTGCGCAGATAATGTATTGGAAAGATGTATTTCAATGGTTATTTCATAACTATTGACACAATAGTTATATTAAACGTATTTGCAATCGTATTAACATTAATTATCTTATTAATTATATATTTTATAAAATTAATTATTGATACAATTTAATATTAAATTTTGTAATTGTTGTTAGTATAATTCATTGGTCTTTTATAAGTGTAAGAATATTTATTTTAAGTTTATTTGCAACTCTAATAATAATTATTATGTTATTATTATAATTTGGTAATCACCAAAATTATAAAATTAATATGAATATTAATATTAAGTAAAATTATGTCATCATCATTATCATTGATATGGTAATAATTTAATGATTATTATAAGTATTATTATTAATAATTTTTTGTTATTGTTGTTGTTGTTATTATTATTATTATTATTATTATTATTATTATTATGGTATCTGCGTTTCTACTCACTCCGAATGAGAGAGGGTTCGACGAGGAAAAAATCGGGACATTTTGGCCATTTCATCTTCCTGTCCAACGAACAATTTCTTCTGTACCATAGTTTAGGATTGGACATAAAATTTTGTCCTTGTCTATTGAAGACTGTCCAAAATTTTTTGTAGACGGTAAGCAAACACCTATCCGGACAGAAAATTTATGTCCTTGTCATCCGTCCTCACGTCCGAGGACGGTAACCAAACACAGCCTAAAGATGGACTGGCATCATAATGACAAAACGGAAGCTATTAAATGTATCAAAAGTAGCTTCTACACAAAACACAATAGCGACGTTATCCTAATAAAATACAAAATTTGAGAAGGTATAACTCGTAATAGCTTTTTATTTTATTATTGGATCGCGTGAATTTTTGCAAGATGGATCCAAGGTTCAATCCAGCGTATTATATTCATGTCTTTCTTTCATTGTTTTTTGTTCTTGGTTGATAATGACTGCTGCGGTGGTGCTTGTATCCTCAACTAGCAGGTTAACACTGCGTAAATGCGCAGTAAAAGTGCCCAGTGAATTTATACGCAGGGCAAAATTTAAGATGACAGTTAAATAAAAAATAATTTGAAAATGTAATCAGATAATCATCGGTTGGGAGAAGAGCTAAGATGAAATAACTTTCTTTCAGATAAGATAAAAATAATTTACAATGTTTTCGAAGAAGGATTAGTCAATTCAGATACTCCAAGAAGAATTATGGAATTGGTAAGTGAAATTTAATCGAGTTGAAATGACATCAACCGAATCGCTTTAAATAAAGAAGAACAAGAACATGCTCAAAGAAGCAAAAATACGCTCAAGTAGTAAGATGTTGAAAAGGCGAAAGAAGAAGAACAGACGAAAGTTCAAAAGTAGATGAAAGCAAAAGCGCTTGTTATATCGATAGATAATCTAGTGGAAAATCTTCAACAAAGCGCACGCAGCATAAAATGACGCAGACGCGAATACTAAAGCGAGACGCAGATGCAAATAGTAAAATGACGAAGACGTGAATAATGAGCGGAGAAGAATCAAAGCGGATGCAAGAGTCGATTCGAGTTAGTTAGGAAGTCAACTGATTAACTGCTTCAGAAAGATTCAAGAAAGAAGAATCAAGAAGCGCTTGAAAGCATTGAGTGTGGAAAATGGTGGAAAGAATCGTACGAAGCGAGACGCAAAAATAAGATTCAAAGCCTGTTTGAGTATGAAGATTGTACAAAAAGAAGCAGATTCTAAGAAAATAGCAAGACCGAATGAAGAATGTTGTTATAATCGACAGATAATCTAATGGAAAGATTGTAATAATGTTGATCTTTCTTGTAGTCATTCATAATGTGTGAATCAGTTTTTGGGTAAGAGCTATTGAAAAGCGGAGGAACTTCAATGAAGACTGAGTTGAACAGAGAGGAGTTGGCATTCTCTTTCCTTGTACATATATTTTTTCATGTCGAAAGGAACTCCTCACAAAGCAGAGATTTGAGGATTATCGGGAGGAATCATCTAGTTTAAGACATATCGCTTTGTAAAGTTTTATGCTCTAACTTTTGTGCTTTATGTCTTACTTGAGTCTGCATTTTAATTTTCAATATCTGAATTTGGTCGTTTCACTTCTATCGCCTCGCTTCTTAATTGGGAGGTGATTTGCTTATTCTATCGCTCGCTTGTTAATTGGACGTGATTTGCTCTGGTTGGTTTTCCATCGTCCGCTTTTCCTCACTTCTAACACACTAACTTGACAAGACAGAGGAAGAGAGAAAAAAAGATGGAGTTGAGAAAGTGATTTAACTTAAAAATAGATGGAATTGAAAAAGTAGACGGTTATAAATATGAGCGGAGATGAAAAAGTAGACGAAGTTAAAAATATACACGGAGTTGAAAAAGTAGACGAAGTTAACAATACAGACGGACAATAAGAAAATTAGACGAAGATATAAAGATGTATTTAAAAGCGCATTTAAGCATAAAAGCAGAGGAATCGTAAAAGGCATTTAAGTTCAATTTTTTTCTTCGAGAGAAGTAATGAGCTTTGACGAAATACATCAAATTTGCTATAAAACATAATGGATAATTTGAGTAGGAAGCATTCATCTAAATTGAACTTGAACAAGGCAACATCCCGTAACTAATTAGCATGGAGAATACAAACGCCGACGAAGACATAAAAAGATGCATTAGAAGCGTATTTATACGAACACAAATGACGAAGCACAAAAGGCATTTAATGAGAAAAGCGGATTTGAAGCTCAATTTTCTTGTTAGAGAAGTAACGAGCTTTGACGAACTACATCAGATTTGCTATAAAACATTATGGGCCTTTGAGTAGGAAACTCAATTGTAATAGAATTGACCTCGATATTAGGAAAACAATGGAGGACGGCGACTTCAGATTTCTCGACTTGGATGTTAATGTAAATTGAACTTGAACATGATGTCGAGGAACTGGAACGAGACGAAGCAAGCATTTATATTATGCTATCTATTATTACAATTCTTCAAAGTAAATTACACGTTAATATATCGAGCAATAATATGATCAAGATGCACAAGAAAGGCGGGTTGAATTGTGATAAACTTATCGTTAACCCCTTTAGAGATATGACTTGTTCTCTCAAACACTTATCGTAAGTCAATGTGTCTAGTTTAAAACTTGTTAATATGAAAAGTACGATTTAGATAAAGTAAGGGTTAGAGAGAGAAACACATGAATTGATTCCGCCTCGATTTTTGTATCGGCCGCTTTTCGCTCCTAAGGCTTCAAATCGCTTTTTGTAAAATGCTTTCCGCCCCTTTTCAAAAAGCTTCCGTCATTTTTTTGCTTAGCTGCGCTTCGCTGTAAAAGCTCCGCCTGCTTTTTGCTTAGCTTCCGCCCTGGTTTTTCTTTTAGCTTCCGCCTGCTTTCGTAAAATGGTTCCGCTCGCTTTTAGCTTCCTCTCATCTTTCGTAAAGTGCTTCCGCCTCGCTTTTCTTTTTAGCTTCGTCCTCTTTTCGTAAAGTGCTTCCGCCTCGCTTTTCTTTTAGCTTTCGCCTGCTTTTCGTAAAATGCTTCTCGCTTTTCTTTTAGCTTCCGCCTCGCTTTTCTTCCTTTCACTGATTTTTCTCATGCGTATTACTTTTCATTTGTATATTTCTCTTTGTTGTATAGTTCTCTTTGTTTGTCATCAAAATTATTTAATACGTGAAGTCCGGTTTGTTGAACATTCTCCCCTTTGATGATAACAAATACTTGTGAATTAGAGAAATATGAAAAGTATCAAATATATCTGTATATTAAGAGATCGTAAATAACTTCGCTTTTTACAAAATATTCGCTTCGCTTTTCCTTTCAAATTGATTCTTCTTTCGATTCTTCCTTCTCCCCTATTTGTTATTAATCAAAAATCTATTTCCCAATCTGCTTCATCAACTTTTCAGCATCTTCTTAATTTTCTTCATATCCTTATCAAGTTTCGAACTTGCTTCTTTAAAGTTGATGATTCACCGCAATGAGGATTACATCTCAACAACTTGCTTTTCAACAATAGCAATTGTTGTTGTATAAGCTTCTCTTTAAGACATTTGATTCAATGATTTGTAGGAGAGGTGGAGGAACATATACACTTTGTTCAGAATATCAAGATCAAAGGGATCACGATACGTAGAAACGATGCTTCCAAACCATGGCATAGCTTCAGAATTGAGTTGATCTCCCACAGAGGTCGATTTCGCAGAATGTTCGTAAAATAGTATAACAACATTCGAGTTGCCAATCGGTGAGCAATATTGACCCTTTCTCGATAGTGCCTCCCTGTGGATCATCTCGCTGTAGCCTCGGTTTGGCTTGATCCGGATCTTGATAAACGCAGATAGAGGTACCACTTCTTTTCTTTTCACATGCTTCATCAATCGGCCACCGCTTCGCAATCGATCGAAGTCATGTCATCCAAGACCGGCCGTGGTTGAACTTTCACTTCATTTTCTCATACTTGAGTTCAAAAAATTTGGTGGTTGTAAATCGTACCACCTTGATCATCAGATCTTCCAAAGATTGGATAAGAAGTGAGACGCCTCCAAATGGCTCTGGCGGATATGGTTCTTTTGCAACTCTCTTCAGTTGATCATAAAAGTTTTTGTAGCCCCTATCTAACAGATGTAAAATGCCATTATCATATTCAACTGATTTGAAGAAGGCTTTGACAAATCTTTTTGGTTTGTCTTTGAGACATTTGATTCAATGATTTGTAGGAGAGGTGGAGGAACATATACAGCTTGTTCAGGAATATCAAGATCAAAGGGATCACGATCGTGAGAACGGTGCTTCCAAACCATGGCATAACTTCGAATTGAGTTGATCTCCACAGAGGTCGATTTCGCAGAATGTTCGTAAAATAGTATAACAACATTTCGAGTTGCCAATCGGTGAGCAATATTGACCCTTTCGATAAGGCCTCCCGTGGATCATCTGCAGTAGCCTCGGTTGGCTTGATCTCGGATCTTGATAAACGCAGATAGAGGTACCACTTCTTTTCTTTTCACATGCTTCATCAATCGGTTTCACCGCTCGCAATCGATCGAAGTCATGTCATCCAAGACCGGGTCGTGGTTGAACTTTCACTTCATTTTCTCATACTTGAGTTCAAAAATTTGGTGGTTGTAAATCAGTACCACCTTGATCATCAGATCGTGTCAAGATTGGATAAGAAGTGAGACGCCTCCAAATGGCTCGTGGATATGGTTCTTTGCAACTCTCTTCGATTGATCATAAAAGTTTTGTAGCCCCTATCTAATGTATGTAAATGCCATTATCATATTCAACTGATTTGAAGAAGGCTTTGACAAATCTTTTGGTTTGTCTCTGATGATAACAGATTTGGTCTTCTTCTCCTCTGTAACAACCAATCTATGTTCCCAACCTCTTTATTTATGATAACAAATTTTTGACAATAAGCTTTTCCGCTCTCGACGACATCTTTTTTTCCAACACTTCAACGACGACGGCTATAATATCTATCATGTGTTAAACATTAATGTAATCACAAAGTGGAAAGTTTTGTAAGATTGTATGAAAATATATTAAGCATCTAACCAACAGATTTTTGCTTGTCGTCCACATAATCCATAAGACTTTGGAAAGGCGTGAAGTTGAAAATCGAGGATGATTGCATCGTCTTGTGTGACAGTTCGATGACCGTATGCGACTTGTGAGAATCCATCAGATGTTCAAATTTTCAGTTTGATATCAAGGGGAATTGATTTGACAATTGCATTAGAAATGATATATTCTTGACACTACTGTAAGATGTCTCCAATTTTTGTATATCATTGTTGAATATGATACCTCAACTTGCGATCCTCGTTAATTATAAAGAAATTATTGATAGGTAAGTTGATAAAATGTGAAAGGAAAAAGTGTAATTGATATACCGAGAATCGCAGAAGACAAACTTTTGTCTTTTAGTCGGTGAATTAACCAAGCAACGACTGTTGTTTTGTTGGACCATCACTGACAAGACCATGATTGCGCTCGTGCAAAATATTCTTCATCAATAAACGATTATCCATGCTGAAAGAAAATGTTGGATGGTCAGCGTTAAGACAAATAATTATGCCTATAAAATCAAATCATGTGAATCGAGACAACAAACAAATAATATACCTTGTCTTGTGAGGAAATTTGATGTTTTATTATTTGACTAATTCAAAATTTCACGGAAAACAATATTCCTTGTCTTTTTTTCAAGTCTAAAGATTGAAAAGTTCCAGAATAATAAGAACTTTAATCGATTCAGAGTTCGCGCCTTGACAGAGCTACATATAATTGTCCGTGTGAGAATACAGTTGACGGAGATAAATTCCAACATGATCAAGTGTTTGACCTGGGATTTGTTTATAGTCATTGCAAAACATGTATTTAATTGAAATTGTGTTCGATAAAAGGAATTCCATTTTTTCGCTCTCCTGAGATTGCAAGGAATCTTAGGTATAAAATGATTTTTCCTTTGTGAGGTCCAAAACAATTTCAGCTGAAATTGTATGATCTTTTAGCCGTCTGCATATCAACCTTGTTCCATTGCATAATCCTTCCGTTGGATTTAAATTCTCGAAGCATAATTAGAGAGCCTTCTTTCAAAGAAAAGTTTATGAGGAGGTAGTCCTTTAGGTTCAAAGAATCGAGAAAATCTTGATAATCACTTGATGTCCGCGATCAACCGCCTTGTCAAAACTCACATATGAATGCAAATCTCCGTTAATTTTGAATCATGATGTCATTAATTTCATCAACACAATTATTCGCTGGACATAGCACGATCTGCTTATCATTTGATACGGTCGATGAATATAAGCTTAGGTCAGGAAAACATTTTCCAAAGAACCTAGTAAGCACAATCAGATATTAGGAAAGTATAATCGTAATGCAAAAAAGATTAGTATGTAATTTAATGAAAAAGAAGCAACCTATGAATGTATTCATCCTTGTTGTCGTAAGGAATAATGAGTTCATCCGTAAACATATTTGATCTTGTTCATCCATTGGTTGAGCCTTCTCCAACCCGCAATAAGAAATCACAAAATGTGGATTTGAGATAGCTCTCATATTTGTCGTTAAATGAGTTTAGAGATATGCCGCCGAGATGTGAATTTAGAAGACTTGAATCAATGAGTTGTTGTTTCGCTGCTTGGTGAATAATCGCAATGTTCGCTAAAGTCACCACCAAATACAACAATTTTACCTCCAAAAGGCTGATCGAGTTCATTATATCTTGTAGTAAACCATTAAATGCTTCGATGGCTTTCGCTTTGCCATGGAAGCCTCGCCCCATAAAATAAGGCCGGATTCAAATATCAATTTTGCAACACCGCTTGTTTGCTCAATCGACAAACTTTTGCTTTGATAAATCAAGGGATTTTAAATCTTGAGTGAGCTGTCCCACCACCGAAGAATTGACGAAGAACGCTCGATGTCGCCATCGCTATTGCAATGTGTCTCGTGATCGTAAATTTGCAAGAAGAGCTCGATATAAGAAAGTTTTACCTGTTCCCCGGACCATCGATAAAATAACTCAGACTCGTTGAAGTGAGAACTGATTTCATTATTAAATCAAATACGTGCTTTTCTGGCTGTTTAGTTTTGATTGTAATAAGAAGTCCTGCTCATCAATCTCCATATTCATCTCACTTTCTACCTCCTTATTTTGTCAGCCGTGTAATCAAGAAGAAATTCATGTTCGGTGAAATGATAATCGCCTAAGCTTTTTCCATTTGTTCCAGATTTATTGATATCTTCAAGAGCCATTTTGTAATATCATCATATGTATACGTATTAGAGGATGAATAAGCATATAGGTAGTCGAGTAGAGGTGGTCTCGAAAGTTTCCCGAGTTCCTAGGATTTGCGGTGAACAATAGAACAAGAGTGTAGCAAATAACAACTGAGGGATGTTGGCATTTGAAATATGACAGCCGTCAAGTGTTTGTTGTATGTAAGAGTCGATGCTAGTAATCCTAATTGCAAGCAAAGATCCTCAAATACCACCTTTTCACCATCAACAGCTAACAAGTTGTCAAACGACGTTGGTCCTCTAACATTTGCGAGCAATAATCTCAAGTAATACCTTTCTCCTTCTCGAGGGTCAACAAAGGACTAATCGTCCTATCACTTTTCTCCGCTTTCTTTCCTAACCACGCCCTTGTTTTTTGATTCCAAACAAAATGTTGAGGGAAATCCGCATACGTACATTTCATTTCGCAGCCTTTTGATTTGTTGAATTGGTCCAAAAATTCGTAAGCATTGTTTTGAGAAGTCAAAATTCCTCAATAAATAAGACAAATTAGCATCTTTAGCTAAGGAAACATATTGTTGATCCGAAGGTGAACTTGAGTATATAGATGGATGGATTAATCTCGCAAGGCAGAATTCATATATGCGCCATAAAGCTTCGGGGTGAAATCCAACGCCTTCTTGAAATTTGTGATTTCGCCAATATCGCACTGGTTTCTTGGTCGTTGACGCTAAAGTTGACAAGGTCGTGGCCCTTAAATACATATTTGTATAAATATTTAACAAGCTTCACAAAGGAACATATTTCAACATTAATGTGGCGCTCAAGCAACATCGAAGGTACGGGTTATGAGGAACCACCCATCTAATATCAACCTCATGTCCGGATATTTTAACTTTTCTTCCATTATCTCTACGCCTATAGCACGGATAACTGTCTTCGCCATGGACAAGGAAAGGAGTAAAACTTGGGTAATGACTTTGCATACACCATTTCTCATGCAGTGGCATCGCTTGTTCATAAAACCACAAGGACCGTGGATCATGTGCTTAATGACAAGAGAATATAACTGAATTATCATCGATTAGGTATTTCAATGATATGATTTGATCATAGAATCTGGATTCAATAGCTTAAATTGTGGTTCAAGTATTAGAAGCAAGTGAGCATGAGGAATCCACACTTTGAAATTCAATTACGTAAACAAATGCGCAACATCTCCAAATATTCCTTTTTGATCAAGTGATTTTCGAATTTCAAATTTCGCCTCAACACTCGCGCAATAAATCTGGTCTCTCTTGTGCTTTTTCATGGAATTTAAGATTCTCTTGTATTTCCTTCCACATAGGGTTGCAAGTCATAGTGAGAAAAAATCTGGTTTGCCATATTTTGCACCGAGCCATTGCATCTAGATAGCGCCGCTTCACGTCCTCGGGCGCCGATAAATGAAGTCGAGGACAACTCGCCGCCAATTGTAGAAGCTTCAGTTTGACCAATATTAACGCTATCTAAAACACCCGCAAAATTTCGATCGATTTCGCTCGCTTTTTCCTATGGAATTCAAGCCGTGATGTTTCAATCTTTATATAAGAACCAACAACGAATTGTTGTAGTAGTCTTAAGTCGTGGATAAGCATGGATTCATCATAACTTCTCATTTGAAGTCGATGGCGATAATACTCTCGCAGATACTACGCCATGTTTGGCAGTCCGTCCTCGAGTAATTAGTAATAGTAAGAAAAATGATAAATTAGTTTTGCCCAATTAGACAATATGTCGGAACCAAGGTAATAAGCGCATAACCAACCTATGTTTTCGAGAGCAAATAATTCAGCCGCTGAGTAAAAGTGTTTAAAGGAGCACCGCTTGTTTGATCGTAACCATTGGTGCCGCTTTGTTTGAGAATTTAACCGCTTAATGCGAGGATGCCATCCCGATTCACCCCGTGGAAATGAAGTGGGTATTGAAGCGGTCGTAGTATGCATAATAAGATTGAATTCTATAGTCCGACCGAGGATCAGAGACTTGGATATGAGGAGATTTATCATGCCGTTCATCATCGCTTCAAACCATATAGCAGCCTACTTGGGATGCAGTTGGAAGATTGTAAACGCTACCGATCAAGACCCGGATAACATCTCGTAACAACTGTGATTTTCAAGGAAGGAATATCTTTAAGACGCGAAAGAACCTAGCATAAGGGTTATCTTCAAGAATTGTCATAATCGCCTTCAAGGTACTTTCACGAAGTTTATCACAACCGCCGAGCCTTTGTTGTAGTTCTTCATCGGTATCAAAGAAATAAAGTTGATTCCAGATACTTTATTGCTTGTCGACACTAAACTGTCAAGGAAATGGTAAACTTGTCCTTGAACACGGAATGTATAAACTCCCATTGTGTTTTTTGTCAGCCCACGATCATATCTGGCTCCATAGGAAGTGAAAGCTACATTGTTATTATATGTACGAACATTCTTTTCAAATGTTCGGATTCTTCGTCGCTATTTAGAAACAAAGACTTTAAAGCATAAGGCATCCGAGGAGCAACAATAGAAATTTGTCCCGATTTAACAACAAAACGATGGAGGTTCAAGGTAAAATCGTTTTATGCTATAATATTGACAATCTTCAACGAAAGGGAGCCGTTTCACCAACCGTAAATTTCAGAATAATGTTAATGTTGTAGGAGATGTGCGATGATTTATCCTTGAAACGTATAAAAGGACATTATAATGATGTGGAGTAATTAGGTTGGAAATAGTTTCGATATATTGTAAAACAAGTTACCTTCATTTATGTAAGAGGGTTCATAACTTGAAGTTGACCGTGGAAGGTTCGATATTAATGAAAGATTCCTTCGTTGAGGAGTAATTCTTTCTTCAAGTGTAGATGAAGTGGAAGATGTGTTTTGGCAGCTCGATTTTCTACGCCGTCGCAACAATTCTTGTTTTTTCATTTGGCATTTGAGCATAATTTTGACGCCTTTTAGCATTTCTATCCATATGTAAATACCGAGGAATCGACATAATATAAACGCCCTTGATCTATCCATTCATGATCTTCGTGTATCATAGTGAACATTAATAAATAAACATTATGTTTATGACCTAATAAACAATATGTCGAGCAAACATGAATACAAACCATTTAAACAACTAAAGCGAATTTATATAAAAAAATTATTTAATTTAACTACAAAAATAGAGTATACATGCAGCCACAACGTAGAAAGGAGAATATGCTCTATTCAGGTTAATAAATAACAAAGCAGAATTTTGACTCAAAATTTATTTTACCTAAACATATATACCTTAGTACTCTAAGAATGCAGCAGAGAATAAGCACAGGAACTGAAAAAATGGAGTATAAATGCAGTTAGAATCTAGAACGGTGAATTTGATAACTAAAAGAAGAGGGTAGTTGAGAGAAGTAAAGTTTGGGTGGAGAAAATGTTTCAGCGGTTGGGATAGATTTGGTTTAAGGATTAAGAGAGGAGAACAGGTAAGAAGTTAGAATATAAAGGTGTCAGCGGAGTGCGGACGACGAGATCAAATATCGCTCTAAGTTATTTTGATGCCAAAGAAATTGCTCTTGAATGATTGATTGACAAAGGATGCAAAAGGCAAGCTTCGAAGAAAAGGAAATGATTGTAGAAGACCCGTCAGAAGAAACGAAAGGCAAACAACGATAGTAATTTCAAGAAGAGAAAATAATTGTAGAAGGTCAACCGTCCCAGTAGCACGTATAATAATTTTATCACCTATGAATTGAAACGCCGATCTCTACTGTGGTGCTCTTCTTCTTCTAATTTCGCTCATGTTTGCTTACTTCTACAATATGTTTTGGCAGAATCGACATTATTATACTAGTTAGAAGATTATTCCATACAAGAAAAGCACGCCTTCCGTTCAAACATTTTGGCGTACTGTTTTTTCCTTGCCACAAGTAAAAATTATGACGGTCCGACCTATGAATTAAAACGTTAATCTGCTCGCGTTTATCAGAATACGCTGGCAAGTGTTTGACATTATACGATTAATTGAAACGTCAATCCGGTGACACAAGAAACTTCGCAGCTTAAAAGGAAGAGATTGTTAAGTCAAAACAACTTGACATCAATGATTTCGATGAAGTACAAATAATGATGAAAAGGAGACGATGAAAACAAGACGGAAGTTCAAAAGCAAACACAAGTTGAAAAGGATGGAAGCAAAACAGACGGAAGCAAAAGCGGATGAAAGTTGTGCAAAAGTAGACCGAGTAAAAGCGAGGCGGTCAAAAGCGTATTTAAAGCAAACCACGTGTGAATTACTTAATCAGTTTATGACCTATGAATTGAAACGTCAATCTCGTTATGGTCCTCTTCTTGTCTTTGTATTCCTCATTTTCTTATTTCGAATAGGTTATTGGCATTTGGCTCGAATTGAGATTATCATAGCAGCTGGAAGATTATTGGATACAAGACAAAGAGATGTGAAAATGATTCATACATTTTGGGAGTAACCGCAAATGCGCGCATGACAGATAAAATTTCGTTCTAAGTTATTTTGATGCCAAAGAAATGGCCCTTGAATGATTGATTGATAAAGGGATGCAAAAGCCGAGCTCAAAGAAGAGCAAATGATCGAGAAGGTAAACCCGCCACGAAGAAAAGTAAAGGAAAACAATGATAGTAATTTCTAAGAAGAGAAAATAATTGTAGAAGGTCAACTCGTCCCAGTAGGACGGTATAATAATTTTATCGCTATGAATTGAAACGTCGATCTCTACTCCGTGCTCTTCTTCTAATTTCGCTCATGTTTGCTTACTTCTTCAATACGTTTTTGGCAGGAATCGACATTATTATACCGTTAGAACATTATTCCATACAAGAAAAGCGTGTCTTCTTAATCTACGCCTGTTGTTTACTTCGCAATACGCTATTGGAAGTGTTTGACATTACCTATTAATTCAAACGTCAATCTACCCGATGAAGAAATCTGCAGTTAAAAGGAGGAGATTGTTAAGTCAAAACGACTTAACATAAATGATTTCGATGAAGTACAAATAATTATGAAAAGGAGACGATGAAAACAAGACGGAAGTTGAAAAGCAAACACAAGTTCAAAAGCAGATGGAAGGGATGCAAAAGCCAAGCTTCAAAGAAGAGCAAATGATCGTAGAAGGTGAACCCGCCACGAAGAAAAGTAAAGGAAAACAATGATAGTAATTTCGAAGAAGAGAAAATAATTGTAGAAGGTCAACTGTCCCGAGTAGGACGGTATAATAATTTTATCACTATGAATTGAAACGCCGATCTCTACTCGTGCTCTTCTTCTAATTTCGCTCATGTTTGCTTACTTCTTCAATACGTTTTAGTGAATCGACATTATTATACCGTTAGAACATTATTCCATACAAGAAAAGCGGTCTTCTTAATCTCGCTACGGTGTTTATCAGAATACGCTATTGGAAGTGTTTGACATTACCTATTAATTCAAACGTCAATCTACCCGATGTAAGAAATCTCTGCAGTTAAAAGGAGGAGATTGTTAAGTCAAAACGACTTAACATAAATGATTTCGATGAAGTACAAATAATTATGAAAAGGAGACGATGAAAACAAGACGGAAGTTGAAAAGCAAACACAAGTTCAAAAGCGATGGAAGCAAAAGGCATTTAAAGTTGTGCAAAAGTAGATTTACAAGAAAAAATGACGATGCAAAAATGTATTAAACCAAAGCACGGTGAATTACTTAATCAGTTTGAGTTAGTTACATAACTCAATTGAATAACATGTTCGTCAAGAATCAAGCAATCTCGTTATGGTCGCCTTCCTCTTGCAAAAATGTAAAATAATTGTAGAAGGTCAACTGTCAGAGTAGCGGTAAGAAATCTTTCACCTATGAATTGAATCGTCAATCTCGTTATGGTCCTTCTCTTTGCAATCCCGATTTTGCTTACTCGAATACGTGATTGGTATTTGGCAGAATTGACATTATCATACCAGTTAGAAGATTATTGCATAGAAGAAATACAAATGTCAAACCGTTGTGTCAACAATTACAATCGCTCGGTCGTCTTCTTCCTCTTGCGAAAAACATAAAATAATTGTAGAAGGTAAACCCGCTGAAGTAGCGGTAAGAAATCTATCACCCATGAATTGAAACGTCAAACTGTTGTTCGTCCTCTTCTTGCAGTCCTCATTTTGCATACTTGTGGAATACGTTATTGGTATTTGGCAGAATCGACATTATCATACCGCTAGAAGATTATTGCATAGAAGAAAACAGTTCGAGAGTCATTCATACATTTTGGGGTTACGGTATTTCCTTGCCACAAATAAATCAATATGACGGTGTCGAGAAGTCTTATCACGCTTGAATTGAAACGTGAATCGTGTTCGTTTACTTCGCAACACGCTATTGGCAAGTGTTTGACATTATTATAGCGGCTAGAAGATTGTACCTATTAATTGAAAACTCAATCTCACGCGAGAGAAAAAATCTATGCAGATTTTAACCTATTGAATCGCATGTTAAGTAAAACGACTTGACATATATGATTTGAATGAAAACAAACGAACAAAAAAGACGGAGAATGCGAAAGCATAAATAATATGTTGACTTCGACTCTTATTTATAACCTTCGTGTTCAACTGCTTGTCCACCCATCTGTAGTAGCATTGTCTGAGAAATTTAGACATAAAAGACGCATATGTTCAGCCATGCAAAGGACGCATTTAAACAAAGAAGACGAAAAGAATAAAGAATTCAAGAAAAGTGTCAGCCCAAAATATTTTTTTAAAATTAAGCATGATTAGATTGATTAAGTAAGTTGTTAGCATTATTTTGGAATTCATGGGTAGATGGATGATGTAAGTTTAAGTGAGATTATAGCATGTTGAGAGTGGAGTGGATGACTTGAGAGGTTTAGAAGATAAAGAAATATGTTAGGAATCCAATGCTTCAAGAATCGGGTCATTTGGAGCTCTATAGCTCAAGTTATCCTGAAAACACTGATCTATGCACGGATGCTTTCTTTCAAATTGATTTTATTTCAGCTGATTTTCGCTTCATTGGTTTTCGCTTCAACTGATTTTCCTTCACTGATTTTTGCTTCACTGATTTTTGCTTCACTGATTTTCGCTTCACTGTTTTTTGTTTCAAATTGATTTTCCTTCACTGATTTTTGCTTCAATTGGTTTTCGCTTCACTTGATTTTTGTTTCAAATTGATTTTCGATTCACTGATTTTTGTTTCAATGATTTTCGGTTCATTGATTTTTGTTTCACTGATTTTCCTTCACTGAATTTTTTCACTGATTTTCGCTTCACTGATTTTCTTTCACTGATTTTCGTTTCAAATTGATTTTCCTTCAGTGATTTTTCATTCAAGATAAGTGGAGACGTTAGTCAAGTGTTTTGGGTATAGTTAGAGGTCAATCTCATTTTTCAGTCTTCATGAGAGTTGTATATCTAGATGTACAAATGCATGAGTTAATGAAAACAGATTACATCGTCTTTTTTGTTCGCAGCTCGCTTTTATTCTGCCTTTATGTCTTCGCCTCACTTTTGTATACTCCGTCTGTATTGTTAACATCGTCTACTTTTGAACTCCACTTATATTTTAAACTTCACAACTTTTAAACTCCGTCTATATTTAAGACTTCGCTCTACTTTTTCAATCCATCGATTTTGAACTTCGCCTACTTTCTCAACTCCCATCCCAATACACACGTAGTAGATTATGGGGTCCAAAACATGTCTTTAAAGTACTTGCAGAGGACAAGGTAAAATTAGTTACTTACTTTCTATATGAGATTTTCACTTGTGTATCGATATTATCTTGAGAAAATATAAATTGCAAAGCTTTGAACTTATGGTCCATTATCGTCAGACGCCCGCTTTTTCTGCCTTTATGTCTTCGCCTCGACTTTTGTATTCTCCGTGTATTGTTAACTTGGTATACTTTTTCAACCCCTTTATATTTTTAACTTCACAACTTTTTCAAGTCCATCGATTTTAAGTTCGTCTACTTTTTCAAGTCCGTCTATATTTAGAACTTCGCCAACTTTTTCAATCGCAATGATGTTTAACTTCGCTTGCTTTTTCCTTCTTCGTCTGTTAGAGGTGAGAAAAGCGTACGATTGAAAGCAAAGCAAAGCAAATCACCTCCAATTAAGAAGCAGACGATAGAAGAAGCAAATCACCTCTCAATTAAGAAGCGAGACCATAGAAGTGAAACGATGAAAGTAAGATACCGAAAAGTTAAAACCCCGCCTCGCTTTCAGATTCGCCTCGCCAGGCTTCGTCTGCTTTTCTTCAGATCGCCTCGCTTTAAATCTGTCTTTATGTCTTCGCCACTTTTGTATTCTCCGTCTGGATTGTTAACTTCGTCTACTTTTTCAACTCCGTTATATTTTAAACTTCGCCTACTTTTTCAACTCCGTTATATTAAAACTTCGCTCTACTTTTTCAACTCCGGTTATATTTTACACTTCGTCTGTTAGAGGTGAGAAAAGGCACGATGGAAAGCAAAGCAAATAACCTCCAATTCAGAAGTTTAGACGATACAGTGAAACGATCAAAGTGAGATATTGAAAAGTGAAAAGCACATCAAGTAAGACATAAAGCGTAAAAGTTGCAAAGAATCAAACTAAGACATAAAACTTAATGGGATAGATTGCATGCTCGCCCATCCCATTCGCCTTAATATATATACGTAATAAAACTTTTCAAAGCTGCAGCCTTCGTAGTTATATGGACAAAGATCGACGATGAATCGCCATATCCAAGTCTGCACTATAGCTTCTTTGTTGAACGATCCATTTTCGGGATTAAAGCGTATGATTCCCGGTGATAATCAGAAACTTCGCTTTCACAGAGGAGTTCGCTTCGACATGAGAAAATATATGTACAAGGAAAGAGGATGATGGTGGTGAAGTAATGACTTTGCAATTTATGATAAATCTCCTCATAGCCAAGTCCGACTACGCCTTTCGCATTTGGGGCACTCTTTTCGTAAGTCTCGACCACGATTCTTTATTCGAGCCATCCGTATTTACGATGGCAACATGAAAAATCTCCTCATATCCAAGTCTGTCAGTAGCCCTCGAAAACATCTCAGACACACCAAAACCTCCGACGCGGTTGGTGAAAACCTTAAACAACCTTATGCTTCAAGACTACGCCTTCGCCGGTGAAGTAGCAGCTTTGCAATTTATGAAGCTACAATATCCGATAAATATCCTCATATCCAAGTCCGCACTACAAAGAAAAATAGCCAAATACGGAAACCATCAGACAAACAAAAAACCTTATGCTTCAAGACTACGCTTCTCGCCGGTGAAGTAGCGACTTTGCAATTTATGAAGCTACAATATCCGATAAATATCCTCATATCCAAGTCCGCACTACAAAGAAAAATAGCCAAATACGGAAACTATCGTACAAATAAAAAAATCCTAAAAGAAGATTTACAAGTAACAAAGGACAAAAGCAACATGAAGCAACTCTTTCGACAAAGAACAACAAATCCACAAGAACGATCAAACAACAAATTTATGACAACCACGATATCGACACGAGAGATAAGAGAGGATAAGAAAACGTTAAGAAGATTTACAAGTAACACGGGTTAAACCTAAGACCAACTAGAAACCGTAATTTGTAAATCTTCTTTACGCAGCTCTCATCTTCTCTTATCTCGTGACGCTTGTCGTGGTCATCGCAACTATTGTTCCGCGAAAGAGTATCGGTGTTCACCAATCAACAAAGAACAACGGCTAGGACAACAGAACAGAGGAAACCACCGATACTCTTTCGACAACAACAGCTACGACAACACGAACGGAGGAAACCACTGATACTCTTTCGACAACAACAGCTGGAGAAAGCAGAGGAACGCAAGGGCGAGAGGAAAACAAAGAGAGAGAAAGGACACAACATGAATGAAGAGATATGAACACATATAAGCAAAGTGATAAGGGCACGATTAGGCGGTCGTCACAGCGGTCGCTCGACAAAATATTACAATGAAGATTGCATCCAAGATTGAAGATTGTGTCAAGATTGCGTGTATATCGCTGCCAAGAAACAACATTCAATAAAAATACCGATTAAATAAATGGACGAAGAAGGAGATCCGATCAATATAGGCCGTCAGATTACATGAAAAAGCAGAAAATGTAAATCGCTGGATTAAATGGACGAAGCAGATCTGACTGAATATAGGCCGTCAGATTAAATGAACGAATGGGATGGATTGCATGGTCGTCCATCCCATTCGCTCTTAGTATATATACTTAATAAGCAGCTGAGATTCGCTTTCTTGGTTTTAACGAGTGAGCGAGGAGGTGGGTCCTTGTACCCCCGAAAACTTTTAGCTTTTAGTAACTTATTCTATGTAATCATACTTTCTAATCGTTATACTTAGAGGTAGGTCAAAAGAAAGCACACAATTCAATGAGGGCTTGACCCTACGAGTTTTTCCTATTCAAATTGGAGATAAGGGCAATTCTGAAATCAAAAAGTCAATTAAATAGTTTTTATAGACTCATAAAAATAGTTTTGAAAATGGCTCAAAAATAATAACAAAATATGTAAACAAATAATTATATAAATGAAAAATCAAAATCAAAGATAAAAAAAATAAAAATAAAGATATAAGTAAGCAAATAAATATTATTCTATATGTAGAAACAACATAATAAGGCTTCATTTTCAAGGCTCAAAATAAAATAAGCTTAATAAGGTTGACAATTTTAATTTTTTAAAATTACATATAGATTTTTTGTTAAGGAGCCATAGATTCATGCATCACATGTACAGCAAGGCAGCATAAGTGTTGGAATCTAAATTCATATCTCATGACATCCCCAAAATTCCAAAATCTTAGTTGCATGCATATATAGATTATAAGAACATGAAATTTCAACACTTATACTTTTGATAATGCTTCTCCTTTCTTTAATCTTCGCACTGTTTGGGTTGTAACAAACGCCAAACAACTTCCTTGATCACTCAAGAATACGCAAGGATGAAGAAGCAGTGTGTAAAGGTGATTAGAGCACCAAACTAGATGGGTTCAAGTAGATGCTCAAATGAAGAGATAAATCAAGATTATGTTGCATGCAATTAGATTCATGCAACAATTGCATAAAATGCATGAACAAGACTCAAAACTAATTCTCTCTAACTCCCAAGCACTTCTGAACCCCTTATCCTCCCACTTAAGTGTGTATTAATTTGTTGGTCTTCGTGTACATAAGTGAAGAACTCACTCGTGTATCATCTGTCGAGCCTTGGGTCACGATCATGGCTTACTTCATTGACAGCCATGCACACTTTGTTTTTCATCCGATCTTTTATGCGTGTGACCCTTAAGTTCCCTGTTATTTTAGGCACTTGAATTAACTATTAATCCGAGCAAATCATGGATGGTTTCATGCCACTTGAATTAATTCTTAATTCAAGCAAATCATGAAGGGTTTCATGATGCCAATTTACTAGAATATAAGTGGATTAACACATGAACTCTTCGATAGTTAACTATCCGACTTACAAACTTTTTTATAGACAATTACCGTGCAATTTTTCCTTTTATCATTCTATACCCCACTTGGTTCAGAGTATGGGCTATGTGTCAAATCTCACTAAACTGACTACGTCACATCTAGTCCAACTGATATTAGTTCTTGTCTTGAGATCTCATTACTTCATATGTCATTGAAGACTCTCTTCATGACACATAACTGCTCTGGCCAGAGACTCCTGAGTAATGATCCCGATAAGAGGCCGGGGTATCATGTCCTTCTATTGGGAGTAGTGAATCCTTTATTGGCTATCTAATTACCTTCGAATATCAATAGTTGTACTCAATCACCACCCTAAGAGTGACCTCATCTTGAGGTAACAAGGAATGATCTCAAAGAACAGGATCAATATCAAGATATCCTTGAGTACCTTAAGTCTAAAGATATTTGTATCATTGCTACGATGAGGTTAATCATTGAAATTTGATAAATCATCCATAAGATAATCTCATAGCAGGTCATCTGATATACTTACTATTTTTAATAAACATCCACATGTTAACTCTGAACCTCTCATACTTACAGTTTGTGATATCTACTGCATGATCAAATTAAGGAGTATAACATGTGCTAGTCTATTTGGACTAATAATATCATGTCTTATTAATCCTATGACTATAGATTATTTAGATACTAATATAATTGCACATGATAGGAATCTCATTATCATGATCTCATTATGATTTCCTTCATGTTGTGTCTTATATCATAGACTTTATTAATTCGATTTAAGATCGACGTCAATCCATAAATAAACGAGCATCAAATTAATGAAAAATTACCTTTCTTTTTATTAATTAAAATAAAGTTTGTACAAAAGTGCTAAAGGTGATTGCCTTTAGAGCATTACTATAACATTTTTAACCAATAGTTTAAAGCAAGACAAAAAGTTCAATTTATCTATTAAAATTTCATAAAAATTTAAAATAATATAATATAATATTTTTAGTATTTTAAAAAGATTCTAATTGTAACAACTCACTCCCGCATGACCCAAACTCGACATCAATGGTGATATCCGAGTTCGTGTCCTGCGAATGTGACGTGCTACATCACTCAACCTAACCTCAATATAATTTTTTTAAAAAACACAACATACACTATGTGGAAATCAATTAACATATATAGTCAATAGTAAAATTTATGACCACGGGGGCCCTCTTTATGAATACAAATCAATTCAATCCGTTTGTTGGAACCCCTCCCGGATGAGTCACGTGTCCGACGTCCTACGTGACATCTGGACGCGCATCCCACGAAGGAGGGATTCCTCACCACGAACTTAAACTCCAAACAGACTTAATTTAATGTCCTCCGAACAAATCTTGATAAATTCATCCTAATAAATCCGCCATAAAAATTAAAAATACTTCGGGCTCATAATTAAATCTGATTCCTAAGCTAAAATAAATTTCCATGTCTCTATAATAATCAGAAATGAAAATCGCTTCAATCGAAGCTCCTGAGATCAAGAAATCACCGAAATACGGAAGCATGTTCAATATGTCCTACTAATTCACTCTCTTTGATAAAATCCGACAAAATTCAACTTAATCCGAAAATTCTAAATTTTTACATGAGAGGGGGTATAATTTTTTTCTTAGAAAACCAATGCTTTGAAAATCGAATGAATCGAAGGCCAAACGAAAAAGTTACTAGCAAAGGAGTGAGAGGAGGTTTAATTTGGGAAAGAGGAAAATCAGAAAAATGAAAGAAAAACAAAAATGCACAAACGACGTCGCCTCGTGCACGCGGGTCACTCATGTTGCAGTAGTAAGTTGCTTATGGGACGTCATGTCATGGTCGGAAGCTGCTTATGGGAAGCGCCGTCTCATGAGGGTGCCATGCGAGTCCAAAATTCCACATGTATATGTATACATATGATTTCCTTTTTGTTTTTCTTTGGAAACCAAACATTACACCTGAAATTTTTGAGAATTCATAACTTTTCACACCGATTTCCAAAACTCGCAAACTTGGTATAAATGAAAAGGTAAAAGGGAGTCCTACGACTTTCCTGAAGGATTTAAAAGCTAGTTTGGCCTTTAAGCAGGTCAAAAGTTGTTTCAAAGTTTCTGCTACAATTGAAAAATTCCTACACTATACTAGAAGTTTGAAAATCCATATCTTTTAGCACACAAGTCTAAAAATATCACATTTTACCTCATTGGAAAGATAAAGAAATGATCTACAAAATTCATGAAGGGTACAAAGACTAATTCAGTGATTTAAAGTGGTAAAAACACTCCTAAAACTACTGCCTATATATTAACCAATGGAACAGTAATCCTTACCAAATGAACAGTACCTATAATCTTTCAAATCTTATAACTTTTTATTCCCAACTCCAATAATTGCAAATTATACCTCATTGGAAAGGGGAAAAGATAATCTATATTTTCTATGCAGGATGCAAGAACCAAAACAAACTCTAAAGGGAAGAAAAACCCTCCCAAAAGTTAAGTCCAAAATTGCCAAATGAACAGTAACTGAACTAGGTCTAACCCCCATAACTTTTTGCTCCTAACTTCAAATAAGGCATAGTATACATCAATAGAAAGAAGAAAGGATGATCTACAAGTTTCATTATGAGAGAAAAAATCAATTCAATCATTTAGAGAGGTAAAAACACTCTCAAAGTTACTACCTGTATAAAATCCAATAAAACAGTAACTCTACCTAAATGAATAGTAACTGTCATCTTTTCAACCTCATAACTTCGTCATCCTAAGTCCAAATTTGACCAATTATACATCATTGGAAAGCTCTAAACAAGTACTACATTCTTCAAGGAGAACACCCAAACTAGTTCAAGCTCTAAAATATTTTAAAACCTAAGTTAATTTGCTGCCCAAATTTAGGAAAAATTGGACAGCACCTCCCCTATTTTGTAACTAACCAAAATCTTCAATCCAACTCATCCCAACTCAAGTACCTGCATAAAAACTCAATATCCAATGGAAACAACACACTCCTAGGCTTTTAAACATTTCTCAAACCATAAGTCAATCTCACTCCTAAGCATCTACTCATTTCCAATCCATAAAGTCACACAATCCCATTCTTTCTTTTTGTCATTCTCAACCATACAACAATACATTCTTAGAAAACATACATAAGATACATTTTTAATCTTTAAAAACTTTATATTTACAAGTAAAGTAGAAATTATACAAAGCTTTAGAGGGCATTTTAGCCCGAATACAACGGAAGCATCAAAAGTTAAATACAATCCAAAATGCGACCTAAAGCTTTTGTTTTCTCAAAATTGACTTCAAAAGCGAAATGCATCGGAGTATCGCCCTAATCCTGATGCGGTGACTCAGTTTCTCGCTCAATACCTGTGGAGGAGAAATGGGGGGTGAGCTCGACGGCTCCATGGGTAATAAATTAATAAACGAGATTATAAGCAAAAACCATTATTCATTCTTTCATTTTCAAGACAATATCATATTAAGAAAAACATTGACAATTTTCAAACCTCTTCGCAGAAATTAGCACATCAAACAATTTACAAATGTAACACATCACAAAGAAATCTAATATTTCACAAAATCACAAACAAAGTGGTTCAGGTGAATCCGAAATGGAATGTACTACACATTTCCGCGAAGCGGTCATGTGTAGCCGTGACTTATGGGAGTCCTTGAGAGGAACTCCAATGCCACTAGCGGGCAGGCGGGAGAAGCTTATGGGTAGACAGGTGCACCTGACTCTTATGGGACCACCACAAACCTAAATAAAACATGCATTTCACATAATTCGCATAATTCAATACACATTAGCCATAAGTGGCCCTTACAAAAATTTACTTTCACTTGAATTTCACATAGCGTCGAAATCACATATCCGAAACTTTTTCACTTAACAAACCATTTTACAATCATGTCCAACATAAACTTACATACAAAAGACATCTCACATAAGTTAGAATCGTTACAAAGAATAATTAACATGAAACTCTTAACTCATTGGAAAACATAATTAGCATTTTTTATAAAAACTTTAATAAGCCTATTTACTCAATTATTAAGAAATCACCCACCTTAAATCCTTTAGCTTGGAGGTTGATCAATTTGCCTCTCCTCTACTTCCAATGGCCTCTCTAGACCTTCATTAAGCATAATAATCCCATATTAAAAGAGATAACAAAATTCATAATCCTTAGGAAAAAAAACATGAAATTGATTCCATATAACCTTACCCATACCTTATCTAAGATATTAGCATCAAAACCCAATCAAGAATCTCCAAGAAAATTCAAAATTTCCTTACCTATATGAAACTCACGAATTTGGATTTTGCTTCAAAAGGTAACTAAAACTCTTTCTCTTCCCTTTTCTTCTTAAAGAAACTCTTCAATCTTCCTTTTTAAGGTAAGATACACCAAAGCCCAAATCTTTTTCCTCTTCTTCTCCTTCTTCTTCTTCTCTTGGCCGCAGGTCACCTCTTTTCTCCTTTCTCTTTGTGATTTTTGTGGCTCTTCTAAATGACTTAAGGAAAAACTTACTCCATAACTTAAAACCCATCCAAAACTACGTAGTTTCCATCTTTCCCTTCTTAAAACTTAAAAATTTCATGGGCTTCCTCTTGATTCATGGCAATTCACCAACTAATCCCTTCCTTCTTCATTTAAATGATATTTAAAAGGACTAAAAGCCCACTTTATTTACCTTAAGCCTTAAAAACATATATGATCTTCCTATAATGCCCTTATACCATCTTAATCTTTTTAATTTCTAAAAACTTATCAAACTCTAATTTTAACTAATGACCTCCAATTAATTTCTATTAACTAAGTACTAAAAATCCCAAATTATTCTAATTAAAAGAAAATTAGCAAACTAATCCTCAAAATAAATAAAACATGCTTAATGCAAATCAATCCAACATTTCTCCCCCCTTAAGAGAATTTTGTCCTCGAAATTCTTACCTAAACTACTGAAAAGATGGGGATACTTCTCCTTCATAGCTTCCAATGGCTCCCACGCGGCCTCTTCCACCGAGTGGTTCCTCCATAAGACTTTTACCAACTGCACAGTCTTGTTTCGGAGAACCTTTTCTTTGGTATCCAAGATCTGCATTGGAAGCTCTTCATAACTCAAATCGTCACTCAACTGAACTTCATCAGCTTGAATGACATGAGAAGGATCTGATCGATATCTCCTCAACATAGAAACATGAAACACATCATGAATCTGTGATAGCTCAGGAGGCAATGCTAACTTATACGCCAACAGACCAATCCTCACCAAAATCTCATAATGTTGGACCCCGAACCTTGAGTGACAATTTGATTTAGTAATATGAATGATCAAGTGGATGAGTTGATTGAAATGAAGTTATATAGCAAGAATTAGAAAGAAAAAGTGTGAAAATTTGAAGGATTTAGAAAGTTTGACTTTTTGGAGAGAGAATGTTTGACTTTGAGAGTTGACTTATGATTTAGGCAAAATTTGATAAAATGGTCTTCTGAAACTTGTAGGTTATGTTAAGAGATTTTGTGGACATAAAGTTTGTAATTTTTCGATATCGGAGTGAAAGTTATGATCACCAAAGTTTATGTTTGATCGGGTTTGACTTTTATATTGGTTGAAACTTTGACTGAGAAATTAACCTAGTTAGAGGTTAATTGAGCTTTGATGTTTTCATGAAAATTGAAGGATTTGTTTTGATCTTTATTTCGATATAAAGTATGAAATTTTTCGATCTCTAATAATAAGTTATGATTTTACAAGTTTGTATAGAGGATAGTATCTTTGACCGGAAAATGGACTCCGTAGGAGTTAAATTGAGTTTTATGTTCTTCTTGGAAGATTTAGAGCTTCTTTCAAGTTTTCTATAGAGACTAAGTTTGTCAAAATTGGAGTTCGGATTAAGAGTTATGAATTTGAAGTTTTGATAATAAGTGAAAAAAATTAATTAAGCATCCCGTCACTACGGCGACGATCGCCAGTAGCGATCTGAAGTTAGTCAAGATCACCAGGGCGACGCGTCGCCTGGTGATGCAAGCGCCTTCCTTGCCCCAAACGACGCTGCTTTTGCTCCCCGATTTCTTGACTTTCTTTCTCCAATCCGACATTTGTTTACCGCTTTGTTCATATCTTTTCCGTCCGACATCCGATTGAGTTGATTCTTTTTGCGTTGGATTCCTAAGACAATGAATTTCATTTTATAAGAAATTTAGAACTTTGAGATTAAATTAATGGTGATTAATTTAATCAAAGTGAGTCGGGAAATTTTCCGAGCATGATTCGTGGTTTTGTGAAATTCGGGATCTGAGAGATCCGATTGAAGCGATTCTTGAGGCGAAATAAAGATAAGACAAGGGCTACAAATCATATGAAGACATGAAATGTCAATTTTGCCCTTAGGACTTTTAATTTTGAATTTAAGTTCGGATTGGGGTGTAATTTTGGATTGGGAACACTGTGAGTATTTTGAGCATAACTTTTGATCTGGGAATCGAAATGAGACGATTCTTGTTTTGAATTAAACTAGAGACATAAGGATACAATTGTTATGAAGACATTGAGTTTCAATTGGGATTAAGAATGTGAAATTTTGGACTGAAATAATCGTACATAAGAAATGTGTTAGAATATGGATTTTCCCGCACTGCTTTAGATATAACTTTTGATGTAGTGATCGGAATTGAGCGCAGTCGGTATGCTGGATTCTTATGATTGAGAGGAACATTTCGAGAAGGAAGTTTTGACAAACTCCTTCAGATTGATAGTGCGAATCAACCTGCAAATGAGCATGACATAAAGTAATAATGGAGGGCAAATGGTCATTTGACCATCATTTAATGAAACACTTGATGAGTTGTCGTTTTGGTTATTCAAAGCCACGAAAGTGGCTGGAGAGTTCTGGAAAAATATAGAAGAGGAGAAGAAAATAAGAAGAGACGGAAAAAGAAGAGGAATTCGAAGGAGAAAGAGAGAGAGTAGAGAGAGAAATCAAAGTTTCGATTTTTTTTTCTACTCATTCTTAAGGATTTTGAGTTAGTTTCAAAGGGAAAAAGATGGAGAATGAAGAAAGCTAGCTTTGGGAGCCATGAAATTTCAAAAATTGAAGAGAAAAGAGGTAAGAGAAATTTTTCAACTTTGAGATTTTGTTGAATTTTTGATTGAGAAGCATGGAAAATGATATGGGTATGTGGTATTTGAAGTTAATTTGAGAGATTATTAAGTATATTGATTTAATTTTGAATGAAATTTTGATTAAAGTTTAAGCTAAATTTTATGGTCGAGGATTTGGTGAATTTTGGTGTAGAATTAAAGATAATAATATGGGTTTGTAGAATATGAAATTAGTTTTGAGAAAATTTTGAATTATGATATAGAATTTGTAAAAATTGGTTTAGGCCAAAGTTGAAAATGGAGATTTTGAAATTGGTGGTTCAGATATTGTGAAAGTATTACTAATTGATGAATTGTGAAGTTAGTTTTAAAAATTAAGTTATTTATGAGATTGAATTTGAGTGTATTGGGTTAGGTCAAGTTTTGAAATTGGGAAATTTAGAAATTTGGTTTAGAAAGCTTGGAAATGTGATGTTTATGGATTTCAATAGTTAATTTTGAGAATTATGCAATTTATGATGCGGACTTTAGATATTTTGGCTTAGGAATTTTAAGGTTGAGGAAAGAAGAAGGAATTTGGAGATTCGATGCGTTGGACAAAGTATTAGCGTCATTTCGAGGTGGGTAGCATATTTATATTTTGATTTGTAAGCAATCTACGACTTTTGAAAAATTAAAGAAAGTAAAAATTTGGATTTTGATAAATTAAGGTTTTTGTAAATATTTGAAAATAAAAGTTTGTTATCGTTTGGCATTACGAGTCCCAAATGAGTTTTGAATAAAATTTGCATCATTATATATGAAGTTTTAATAATTGCTATGGTCAGGCATTATTGACTTTTTGAGAATGTGTTATGTGTATTGTATTGCTTGAAGATTGTGAATTTATGAATGAAAATATGTCCATTAGGACACGTGTGAAAAATATCAAGATTTTGAAATTTGTGCCTTCGGCAAATTGATTTTCGCCAGGAATGTGTTATGTGGGTTTGGTAGGTCCTTTGGTGAGTCGTCATTGTCTCTATGTGTATAGCCTTCTCCAGCTGCCCGCTAAGGGCACGGAGTCGATTCGAACTCCTTCACGGCTACTTTGGACCGCAATGCGGAAAGTGTAAGACGTTTCATTCACGATCCTGCACAGGACCGCTATGCGGACTGCAAAGACGCTCGCTTGGACCTAGCTGCACCATTCGATATGTTATGTGTTTTCAATTTTGTTTCGAATGTTGCATTCATGTTTATAAAAAATTCGAGAAGTTTGAAAAAAAAAAGAGAAAAAGTGAGATTATTATGAAAAGTCAAAATATATATATATAAAAAAGGTTTGAGGAAATTGTTTGAAAAATTGTAAAGTTTGAAAAATTAGCCCTTTTGGCTAAAGATTATGAAAAGAATGATTTTCCGCTTATTTATCGATTTATAAATGTGTTATCCACGAGCTTCGAAGCTCACCCCTTTCATCCCCATCTCCGTGTTTCGAGCAGAGATCGGATGAAAGAATGTGAAGACGCGGTTCGACATTTGAATACGTTGGTTTTGAGAAATTTGGATCTTGTGTATGAATATGTTTATGACTTTAGATAAGTTTGGAAAAATGTATTTGTGTATAAAGTTGAAAATTGTGAATGATTGTGAAATTGTATATGAAATTATGAATAATTTGGGAATATATTTGTATGATTGATTTGGGAATGAGATTGAATTATGAGAATAGTAGATCGACTTACAAATATGAGAATGTTTTAGAAATAGGTTTGTGGTTATTCACGATATCCTGACGGAGGGTCCGGTGGATTCGATGTGTGTGATTGTTTGGAAATTTTAGAAGTGTTGTTTTGAACACTTTGCAGGTTTGTTAGGATAAAGGCAATTAGTTATCTTTTAATTTTCGTTAGAAAATAAAGTGAAAATGAAGAAAAATAAGATTTAGATATATGAAAGATGGATTTATGAGATTGGTATAATGGGTTTGAGTAAAAATGGTCATAAGAGATGGAATAGAAAAGAAAAGAAAGAAAAAAATTTATACCGGATTTCAGGATATGTGTTAGTTTAGATTCCAACGCGATGCTTTTTCTCGGTTCTTTGTTCTCGGATGTCGGATCCACTTTGCTAAGTGCTTGTTTCCGTTTTCGATTTTGTATTCGATCCGCTTCGCTACTTTTGGTTTGATTTGATTCGATTCGCTTGATAATCCGATTTGCTTTCGGTTTTGCCTTATGTTTTGCTTTGTATTTTTCGATTCGATTCGCTTCAGTTTGTATTTCGATTCCGCTTTGCATTTGTTTCGCGTGCTTTGTTTTCTGATTCGAAATTTCGATCCGAAATTTCCGCTTCCCTTCGTTTCCGTTTGCTTCGGTTTCCGTTCTGCGTATCTAGTTGGGTTCCGGTAACGGGATCCAACATTTATGGTATCAGAGCCCAGTAATATGATCTTACTTGGGCGTATGAGTATGAATAAGGAATTGATACGAGTTTGTAAAGATAAGAGTGAATTTGTGAGAATGTGCTAAGTGATCATTTGATTTTGATGAAAGAAGTATGATTGTCTTTAGGAATTTGAAAATTGTTATGCATGACTATTTGACGAATTCAAATGATTGGTTTGATTTGAGTGTTAAGAATATGTTTGATTTTTGAATGTGTTGAGGAAATTAAGATTTAACTTCGAGAAATTGTGATGAATTGATATAGATGAAAGAATGATGACATAATGATGATTAAACCATATTAGGGTTCCTTAAGAAATGGACCATTAATTTGTGCCCATATATGAAGAAATAATGAGTTATAGATATAGTGTTTTGATATGATATGAGTGATATATGATTTAAGGAAGTGAAAATTTTGAAGAGATTGAGAATAGGTATGAAGAGTAAAAAGTGATGAAAAAGAAATTGATTATGAGTTGTGGAAAGAAATTAGTAAGAAAGTGCTTGATGATCATTGTTTAGAAAGAAATTTATGCAAGAATGAGTTACTTGGAGTTTAAGTAAGAGTGAATTTCGAGGACTAAATTTTTTAAGAGGGGAGAAATGTTAGACCCGAACCTCGAGTGACAATTTGATTTAGTAATATGAATGATCAAGTGGATGAGTTGATTGAAATGAAGTTATATAGCAAGAATTAGAAAGAAAAAGTATGAAAATTTGAAGGATTTAGAAAGTTGACTTTTTGGAGAGAGAATGTTTGACTTTGAGAGTTGACTTATGATTTAGGCAAAATTTGATAAAATGGTCTTCTGAAAACTTGTAGGTTATGTTAAGAGATTTTTGTGGACATAAAGTTTGTAATTTTTCGATATCGGGAGTGAAAGTTATGATCAGTCAAAGTTTATGTTTGATCGGGTTTGACTTTTATATTGGTTGGAACTTTGACTGAGAAATTAACCTAGTTAGAGGTTAATTGAGCTTTGATGTTTTTCATGAAAATTGAAGGATTTGTTTTGATCTTTATTTCGATATAAAGTATGAAATTTTTCGATCTCGGAATAATAAGTTATGATTTTTACAAGTTTGTATAGAGGATAGTATCTTTGACTGAAAAATGGACTCCCGTAGGAGTTAAATTGAGTTTTATGTTCTTCTTGGAAGATTTAGAGCTTCTTTCAAGTTTTCTATAGAGACTAAGTTTGTCAAAATTGGAGTTCGGGATTAAGAGTTATGAATTTCGGAAGTTTTTGATAATAAGTGGAAAAAAAAAATTAATTAAGCATCCCCGTCACTACGGCGACGCATCGCCGTAGCGACGGCGAAGCGCTCAGCCGCCGTCACTACGGCGACGATCGCCGAAGCGATGCGAAGTTAGTCAAGATCACCAGGGCGACGCGTCGCCATACGGTGATGCAAGCGTCTTCTTTGCCCAAACGACGCCGCTTTTGCTCCCCGATTTCTTGACTTTCTTTCTCCAATCCGACATTTGTTTACCGCTTTGTTCATATCTTTTCCGTCCGACATCCGATTGAGTTGATTCTTTTTGCGTTGGATTCCTAAGACAATGAATTTCATTTTATAAGAAATTTAGAACTTTTGAGATTAAATTAATGGTGATTAATTTAATCAAAGTGAGTCGGGAAATTTTCCGAGCATGATTCAGGGTTTTGTGAAATTCGGGATCTGTAGAGATCCGATTGAAGCGATTCTTGAGGCGAAATAAAGATAAGACAAGGGGCTACAAATCATATGAAGACATGAAATGTCAATTTTGCCCTTAGGACTTTTAATTTTTGAATTTAAGTTCGGATTGGGGTGTAATTTTTGGATTGGGAACACCTGTGAGTATTTTGAGCATAACTTTTGATCTGGGAATCGAAATGAGACGATTCTTGTTTTGAATTAAACTAGAGACATAAGGATACAATTGTTATGAAGACATTGAGTTTCAATTCGGGGATTAAGAATGTGAAATTTTGGACTGAAATAATCGTACATAAGAAATGTGTTAGAATATGGATTTTCCCGCACTGTTTCGCATATAACTTTTGATGTAGTGATCGGAATTGAGCGCAGTCGGTGGCGTTGGATTCTTATGATTGAGAGGAACATTTCTCGAGAAGGAAGTTTTGACAAACTCCTTCAGATTGATAGTGCGAATCAACCTGCAAATGAGCATGACATAAAGTAATAATGGAGGGGCAAAATGGTCATTTGACCATCATTTAATGAAACACTTGATGAGTTGTCGTTTTTGGCTATTCAAAGCCACGAAAGTGGCTGGAGAGTTCTGGAAAAATATAGAAGAGGAGAAGAAAATAAGAAGAGACGGAAAAAGAAGAGGAATTCGAAGGAGAAAGAGAGAGAGTAGAGAGAGAAATCAAAGTTTCGATTTTTTTTCTACTCATTCTTAAGGATTTTGAGTTAGTTTCAAAGGGAAAAAGATGGAGAATGAAGAAAGCTAGCTTTGGGAGCCATGAAATTTCGAAAATTGAAGAGAAAAGAGGTAAGAGAAATTTTTCAACTTTGAGATTTTGTTGAATTTTTGATTGAGAAGCATGGAAAATGATATGGGTATGTGGTATTTGAAGTTAATTTGAGAGATTATTAAGTATATTGGATTTAATTTTGAATGAAATTTTGATTAAAGTTTAAGCTAAATTTTATGGTTGAGGATTTGGTGAATTTTGGTGTAGAATTAAAGATAATAATATGGGTTTGTAGAATATGAAATTAGTTTTGAGAAAATTTTGAATTATGATATAGAATTTGTAAAAATTGGTTTAGGCCAAAGTTGAAAAATGGAGATTTTTGAAATTGGTGGTTCAGATATTGTGAAAGTATTACGAATTGATGAATTGTGAAGTTAGTTTTAAAAATTAAGTTATTTATGAGATTGAATTTGAGTGTATTGGGTTAGGTCGAAGTTTTGAAATTGGGAAATTTAGAAATTCTGGTTTTAGAAAGCTTGGAAATGTGATGTTTATGGATTTCAATAGTTAATTTTGAGAATTATGCAATTTATGATGCAGGACTTTAGATATTTTGGCTTAGGAATTTTAAGGTTGAGGAAAGAAGAAGGAATTTGGAGATTCGATGCGTTGGACAAAGTATTAGCGTCATTTCGAGGTGGGTAGCATATTTATATTTTGATTTGTAAGCAATCTACGACTTTTGAAAAATTAAAGAAAGTAAAAATTTGGATTTTGATAAATTAAGGTTTTTGTAAATATTTGAAAATAAAAGTTTGTTATCGTTTGGCATTACGAGTCCCAAATGAGTTTTGAATAAAATTTGCATCATTATATATGAAGTTTTAATAATTGCTATGGTGTGCATTATTGACTTTTTGAGAATGTGTTATGTGTATTGTATTGCTTGAAGATTGTGAATTTATGAATGAAAATATGTACATTAGGACACGTGTGAAAAATATCAAGATTTCAAATTTGTGCCTTGAGCAAATTGATTTTCGCCATGAATGTGTTATGTGGGTTTGGTAGGTCCTTTGGTGAGTCATTGCCTCTATGTGTATAGCCTTCTCCAGCTGCTCGCTAGGGCACGGAGACTCGATTCGGACTCCTTCACGGCTATAACTGGACCGCAATGCGGAAAGTGTAGTACGTTTCGTTTCACGATCGCACAGGACCGCTATGCGGGCTATGCAAGACGCTCTGCTTGGACCTAGCTGCACCATTTCGATATGTTATGTGTTTTCAATTTTGTTTCTGAATGTTGCATTCATGTTTATAAAAAAATTCGAGAAGTTTGAAAAAAAAAAAAAGAGAAAAAGTGAGATTATTATGAAAAGTCAAACATATATATATAAAAAAGGTTTGAGGAAATTGTTTGAAAAATTGTAAAGTTTGAAAAATTAGCCCTTTTGGCGAAAGATTATGAAAAGAATGATTTTCCGCTTATTTATCGATTTATAAATGTGTTATCCACGAGCTTCCGAGCTCACCCCCCTTTCATCCCCATCTCCAGGTTTCGAGCAGGAGATCGGATGAAAGAATGTGAAGACGTCAGTTTCGACATTTGAATACGTTGGTTTTTGAGAAATTTGGATCTTGTGTATGAATATGTTTATGACTTTAGATAAGTTTGGAAAAATGTATTTGTGTATAAAGTTGAAAATTGTGAATGATTGTGAAATTGTATATGAAATTATGAATAATTTGGGAATATATTTGTATGATTGATTTGGGAATGAGATTGAATTATGAGAATAGTAGATCGACTTACAAATATGAGAATGTTTTAGAAATAGGTTTGTGGTTATCTGCTGATATCCCGGACGGAGGGTCCGGTGGATTCTGATGTGTGTGTGATTGTTTGGAAATTTTAGAAGTGTTGTTTTGAACACTTTGCAGGTTTGGGTTAGGATAAAGGCAGTCGTTATGCTGCCGAATTTTCGTTAGAAAATAAAGTGAAAATGAAGAAAAATAAGATTTAGATATATGAAAGATGGATTTATGAGATTGGTATAATGGGTTTGAGTAAAAATGGTCATAAGAGATGGAATAGAAAAGAAAAGAAAGAAAAAAATTTATACCGGATTTCAGGATATGTCTTAGTTTAGATTCCAACGCGACGCTTTTTCTCGGTTCTTTGTTCTCGGATGTCGGATCCACTTTGCTAAGTGCTTGTTTCCGTTTTTGATTTTGTATTCGATCCGCTTCGCTACTTTTGGTTTGATTTGATTCGATTCGCTTGGTAATCCGATTTGCTTTCGGTTTTGCCTTATGTTTTGCTTTGTATTTTTGATTCGATTCGCTTCGTTTGTATTTCGATTCCGCTTTGCATTTGTTTAGCGTGCTTTGTTTTCGATTCAAATTTCGATCCAAATTTCCGCTTCCTTCGTTCCGTTTGCGGTTTCGTTCTGCGTATCTAGTTGGGTTCGAAGCGGATCCAACATTTATGGTATCGAGCCCGAGAATATGATCTTACTTACGTATGAGTATGAATAAGGAATTGATACGAGTTTGTAAAGATAAGAGTGAATTTGTGAGAATGTGCTAAGTGATCATTTGATTTTGATGAAAGAAGTATGATTGTCTTTAGAATTTGAAAATTGTTATGCATGACTATTTGACTAATTCAAATGATTGGTTTGATTTGAGTGTTAAGAATATGTTTGATTTTTGAATGTGTTGAGGAAATTAAGATTAGAACTTCGAGAAATTGTGATGAATTGATATAGATGAAAGAATGATGACATAATGATGATTAAACCATATTAGGGTTCCTTAAGAAATGGACCATTAATTTGTGCCCATATATGAAGAAATAATGAGTTATAGATATAGTGTTTTGATATGATATGAGTGATATATGATTTAAGGAAGTGAAAATTTCAAGAGATTGAGAATAGGTATGAAGAGTAAAAAGTGATGAAAAGAAATTGATTATGAGTTGTGGAAAGAAATTAGTAAGAAAGTGCTTGATGATCATTGTTTAGAAAGAAATTTATGCAAGAATGAGTTACTTGAGTTTAAGTAAGAGTGAATTTCGAGGACTAAATTCTTTTAAGAGGGAGAAATGTTGGACCCCGAACCTCGAGTGACAATTTGATTTAGTAATATGAATGATCAAGTGGATGAGTTGATTGAAATGAAGTTATATAGCAAGAATTAGAAAGAAAAGTATGAAAATTTGAAGGATTTAGAAAGTTTGACTTTTGAGAGAGAATGTTTGACTTTGAGAGTTGACTTATGATTTAGGCAAAATTTGATAAAATGGTCTTCTGGAAACTTGTAGGTTATGTTAAGAGATTTTTGTGGACATAAAGTTTGTAATTTTTCGATATCGGGAGTGAAAGTTATGATCAGTCAAAGTTTATGTTTGATCGGGTTTGACTTTTATATTGGTTGGAACTTTGACTGAGAAATTAACCTAGTTAGAGGTTAATTGAGCTTTGATGTTTTTCATGAAAATTGAAGGATTTGTTTTGATCTTTATTTCGATATAAAGTATGAAATTTTTCGATCTCGGAATAATAAGTTATGATTTTTACAAGTTTGTATAGAGGATAGTATCTTTGACTGGAAAATGGACTCCCGTAGGAGTTAAATTGAGTTTTATGTTCTTCTTGGAAGATTTAGAGCTTCTTTCAAGTTTTCTATAGAGACTAAGTTTGTCAAAATTGGAGTTCGGGATTAAGAGTTATGAATTTCGGAAGTTTTTGATAATAAGTGGAAAAAAAAAATTAATTAAGCATCCCCGTCGCTATGGCGACGCATCGCCGTAGCGACGGCGAGCGTTCAGCCGCCGTCACTACGGCGACGCATCGCCGTAGCGATGTGAGTTAGTTCGATCACCAGGGCGACGCGTCGCCTGGTGATGCAAGCGTCTTCCTTGCAAACGACGCCGTTTTGCTCCCCGATTTCTTGACTTTCTTTCTCCAATCCGACATTTGTTTACCGCTTTGTTCATATCTTTCCGTCCGACATCCGATTGAGTTGATTCTTTTGCGTTGGATTCCTAAGACAATGAATTTCATTTTATAAGAAATTTGTGAACTTTGAGATTAAATTAATGGTGATTAATTTAATCAAAGTGAGTCGGGAAATTTTCGAGCATGATTCAGGGTTTTGTGAAATTCGGGATCTGTAGAGATCCGATTGAAGCGATTCTTAAGGCGAAATAAAGATAAGACAAGGGCTACAAATCATATGAAGACATGAAATGTCAATTTTGCCCTTAGGACTTTTAATTTTGAATTTAAGTTCGGATTGGGGTGTAATTTTGGATTGGGAACACTGTGAGTATTTTGAGCATAACTTTTGATCTGGGAATCGAAATGAGACGATTCTTGTTTTGAATTAAACTAGAGACATAAGGATACAATTGTTATGAAGACATTGAGTTTCAATTCAGGGATTAAGAATGTGAAATTTTGGACTGAAATAATCGTACATAAGAAATGTGTTAGAATATGGATTTTCCCGCACTGTTTCGCATATAACTTTTGATGTAGTGATCGAATTGAGCGCAATCGGTGGCGTTGGATTCTTATGATTGAGAGGAACATTTCTCGAGAAGGAAGTTTTGACAAACTCCTTCAGATTGATAGTGCGAATCAACCTGCAAATGAGCATGACATAAAGTAATAATGGAGGGGCAAAATGGTCATTTGACCATCATTTAATGAAACACTTGATGAGTTGTCGTTTTTGGCTATTCAAAGCCACGAAAGTGGCTGGAGAGTTCTGGAAAAATATAGAAGAGGAGAAGAAAATAAGAAGAGACGGAAAAAGAAGAGGAATTCGAAGGAGAAAGAGAGAGAGTAGAGAGAGAAATCAAAGTTTCGATTTTTCTACTCATTCTTAAGGATTTTGAGTTAGTTTCAAAGGAAAAAGATGGAGAATGAAGAAAGCTAGCTTTGGGAGCCATGAAATTTCGAAAATTGAAGAGAAAAGAGGTAAGAGAAATTTTTCAACTTTGAGATTTTGTTGAATTTTTGATTGAGAAGCATGGAAAATGATATGGGTATGTGGTATTTGAAGTTAATTTGAGAGATTATTAAGTATATTGGATTTAATTTTGAATGAAATTTTGATTAAAGTTTAAGCTAAATTTTATGGTTGAGGATTTGGTGAATTTTGGTGTAGAATTAAAGATAATAATATGGGTTTGTAGAATATGAAATTAGTTTTGAGAAAATTTTGAATTATGATATAGAATTTGTAAAAATTGGTTTAGGCCAAAGTTGAAAAATGGAGATTTTTGAAATTGGTGGTTCAGATATTGTGAAAGTATTACGAATTGATGAATTGTGAAGTTAGTTTTAAAAATTAAGTTATTTATGAGATTGAATTTGAGTGTATTGGGTTAGGTCGAAGTTTTGAAATTGGGAAATTTAGAAATTCTGGTTTTAGAAAGCTTGGAAATGTGATGTTTATGGATTTCCAATAGTTAATTTTGAGAATTATGCAATTTATGATGCAGACTTTAGATATTTTGGCTTAGGGAATTTTAAGGTTGAGGAAAGAAGAAGGAATTTGGAGATTCGATGCGTTGGACAAAGTATTAGCGTCATTTCGAGGTGGGTAGCATATTTATATTTTGATTTGTAAGCAATCTATGACTTTTGAAAAATTAAAGAAAGTAAAAATTTGGATTTTGATAAATTAAGGTTTTTGTAAATATTTGAAAATAAAAGTTTGTTATCGTTTGGCATTACGAGTCCCAAATGAGTTTTGAATAAAATTTGCATCATTATATATGAAGTTTTAATAATTGCTATGGTTGTGCATTATTGACTTTTTGAGAATGTGTTATGTGTATTGTATTGCTTGAAGATTGTGAATTTATGAATGAAAATATGTACATTAGGACACGTGTGTGAAAATATCAAGATTTGAAATTTGTGCCTTGGGCAAATTGATTTTAAACATGAATGTGTTATGTGGGTTTGGTAGGTCCTTTGGTGAGTCATTGTCTCTATGTGTATAGCCTTCTCCAGGCTGCCCGCTAGTGCACGGACTCGATTCGGACTCCTTCACGGCTACACTGGACCGCAATGCGGGAAAGTGTAGTACGTTCTGTTCACGACTGCACAGGACCGCTATGCGGGACTGTGCAGTACGTTCTGTTTGGACCTAGCCAGACCATTCTGATATGTTATGTGTTTTCAATTTTGTTTCTGAATGTTGCATTCATGTTTATAAAAAAATTCGAGAAGTTTGAAAAAAAAAAAAGAGAAAAAGTGAGATTATTATGAAAAGTCAAACATATATATATAAAAAAAAGGTTTGAGGAAATTGTTTGAAAAATTGTAAAGTTTGAAAAATTAGCCCTTTTGGCGAAAGATTATGAAAAGAATGATTTTCCGCTTATTTATCGATTTATAAATGTGTTATCCACGAGCTTCCGAGCTCACCCCCCTTTCATCCCCATCTCCAGGTTTCGAGCAGGAGATCGGATGAAAGAATGTGAAGACGTCGGTTCGACATTTGAATACGTTGGTTTTGAGAAATTTGGATCTTGTGTATGAATATGTTTATGACTTTAGATAAGTTTGGAAAATGTATTTGTGTATAAAGTTGAAAATTGTGAATGATTGTGAAATTGTATATGAAATTATGAATAATTTGGGAATATATTTGTATGATTGATTTGGGAATGAGATTGAATTATGAGAATAGTAGATCGACTTACAAATATGAGAATGTTTTAGAAATAGGTTTGTGGTTATCTGCTGATATCCCGGACGGAGGGTCCGGTGGATTCTGATGTGTGTGTGATTGTTTGGAAATTTTAGAAGTGTTGTTTTGAACACTTTGCAGGTTTGTTAGGATAAAGGCGTAGTTATCTTGCGAATTTTAGATTAGAAAATAAAGTGAAAATGAAGAAAATAAGATTTAGATATATGAAAGATGGATTTATGAGATTGGTATAATGGGTTTGAGTAAAATGGTCATAAGAGATGGAATAGAAAAGAAAAGAAAGAAAAAATTTATCTGGGATTTCGGGATATGTCTTAGTTTAGATTCCAACGACGCTTTTCTCGGTTCTTTGTTCTCGGATGTCGGATCCACTTTGCTAAGTGCTTGTTTCCGTTTTTGATTTTGTATTCGATCCGCTTCGCTACTTTTGGTTTGATTTGATTCGATTCGCTTGGTAATCCGATTTGCTTTCGGTTTTGCCTTATGTTTTGCTTTGTATTTTTTGATTCGATTCGCTTCAGTTTGTATTTCGATTCCGCTTTGCATTTGTTTCGCGTGCTTTGTTTTCTGATTCGAAATTTCGATCCGAAATTTCCGCTTCCCTTCGTTTCCGTTTGCTTCGGTTTCCGTTCTGCGTATCTAGTTGGGTTCGATAGAAGGATCCAACATTTATAATATCGAGCCCGATAATATGATCTTACTTGGGCGTATGAGTATGAATAAGGAATTGATACGAGTTTGTAAAGATAAGAGTGAATTTGTGAGAATGTGCTAAGTGATCATTTGATTTTGATGAAAGAAGTATGATTGTCTTTAGGAATTTGAAAATTGTTATGCATGACTATTTGACGAATTCAAATGATTGGTTTGATTTGAGTGTTAAGAATATGTTTGATTTTCGGAATGTGTTGAGGAAATTAAGATTAGAACTTCTTGAGAAATTGTGATGAATTGATATAGATGAAAGAATGATGACATAATGATGATTAAACCATATTAGGGTTCCTTAAGAAATGGACCATTAATTTGTGCCCATATATGAAGAAATAATGAGTTATAGATATAGTGTTTTGATATGATATGAGTGATATATGATTTAAGGAAGTGAAAATTTTGAAGAGATTGAGAATAGGTATGAAGAGTAAAAAGTGATGAAAAAGAAATTGATTATGAGTTGTGGAAAGAAATTAGTAAGAAAGTGCTTGATGATCATTGTTTAGAAAGAAATTTATGCAAGAATGAGTTACTTGGAGTTTAAGTAAGAGTGAATTTCGAGGACGAAATTCTTTTAAGAGGGGGAGAAATGTTGGACCCCGAACCTTGAGTGACAATTTGATTTAGTAATATGAATGATCAAGTGGATGAGTTGATTGAAATGAAGTTATATAGCAAGAATTAGAAAGAAAAAGTATGAAAATTTGAAGGATTTAGAAAGTTTGACTTTTTGGAGAGAGAATGTTTGACTTTGAGAGTTGACTTATGATTTAGGCAAAATTTGATAAAATGGTCTTCTGGAAACTTGTAGGTTATGTTAAGAGATTTTTGTGGACATAAAGTTTGTAATTTTTCGATATCGGGAGTGAAAGTTATGATCGGTCAAAGTTTATGTTTGATCGGGTTTGACTTTTATATTGGTTGGAACTTTGACTGAAATTAACCTAGTTAGAGGTTAATTGAGCTTTGATATTTTCATGAAAATTGAAGGATTTGTTTTGATCTTTATTTCGATATAAAGTATGAAATTTTTCGATCTCGGAATAATAAGTTATGATTTTTACAAGTTTGTATAGAGGATAGTATCTTTGACTGGAAAATGGACTCCCGTAGGAGTTAAATTGAGTTTTATGTTCTTCTTGGAAGATTTAGAGCTTCTTTCAAGTTTTCTATAGAGACTAAGTTTGTCAAAATTGGAGTTCGGGATTAAGAGTTATGAATTTCGGAAGTTTTTGATAATAAGTGGAAAAAAAAATTAATTAAGCATCCCCGTCGCTACGGCGACGCATCGCCGTAGCAACGGCGAACGTTCAACCGCCGTCACTCTGGCGACGATCGCCGTAGCGATCGAAGCTTTCCTTCGCATCACCAGGGCGACGCGTCGCCCTGGTGATCAAGCGTCTTCCTTGCCCAAACGACGCCTGCTTTTGCTCCCACGATTTCTTGACTTTCTTTCTCCAATCCGACATTTGTTTACCGTTTTGTTCATATCTTTTCCGTCCGACATCCGATTGAGTTGATTCTTTTGCGTTGGATTCCTAAGACAATGAATTTCATTTTATAAGAATTTGTGAACTTTTGAGATTAAATTAATGGTGATTAATTTAATCAAAGTGAGTCGGGAAATTTTCGAGCATGATTCAGGGTTTTGTGAAATTCGGGATCTGTAGAGATCCGATTGAAGCGATTCTTGAGGCGAAATAAAGATAAGACAAGGGCTACAAATCATATGAAGACATGAAATGTCAATTTTGCCCTTAGGACTTTTAATTTTGAATTTAAGTTCGGATTGGGGTGTAATTTTGGATTGGGAACACTGTGAGTATTTTGAGCATAACTTTTGATCTGGGAATCGAAATGAGACGATTCTTGTTTTGAATTAAACTAGAGACATAAGGATACAATTGTTATGAAGACATTGAGTTTCAATTCAGGGATTAAGAATGTGAAATTTTGGACTGAAATAATCGTACATAAGAAATGTGTTAGAATATGGATTTTCCCTTTATTTAGCATATAACTTTTGATGTAGTGATCGGAATTGAGCGCAGATCGGTGGCGTTGGATTCTTATGATTGAGAGGAACATTTCTCGAGAAGGAAGTTTTGACAAACTCCTTCAGATTGATAGTCGAATCAACCTGCAAATGAGCATGACATAAAGTAATAATGGAGGGCAAAATGGTCATTTGACCATCATTTAATGAAACACTTGATGAGTTGTCATTTTGGCTATTCAAAGCCACGAAAGTGGCTGGAGAGTTCTGGAAAAATATAGAAGAGGAGAAGAAAATAAGAAGAGAGGGAAAAGAAGAGGAATTGAAGGAGAAGAGAGAGAGTAGAGAGAAATCAAAGTTTGATTTTTTTCTACTCATTCTTAAGGATTTTGAGTTAGTTTCAAAGGGAAAAAGATGGAGAATGAAGAAAGCTAGCTTTGGGAGCCATGAAATTTGAAAATTGAAGAGAAAGAGGTAAGAGAAATTTTCAACTTTGAGATTTTGTTGAATTTTGATTGAGAAGCATGGAAAATGATATGGGTATGTGGTATTTGAAGTTAATTTGAGAGATTATTAAGTATATTGGATTTAATTTTGAATGAAATTTTGATTAAAGTTTAAGCTAAATTTTATGGTTGAGGATTTAGTGAATTTTGGTGTAGAATTAAAGATAATAATATGGGTTTGTAGAATATGAAATTAGTTTTGAGAAAATTTTGAATTATGATATAGAATTTGTAAAAATTGGTTTAGGCCAAAGTTGAAAATGGAGATTTTTGAAATTGGTGGTTCGAGATATTGTGAAAGTATTACGAATTGATGAATTGTGAAGTTAGTTTTAAAATTAATTTATTTATGAGATTGAATTTGAGTGTATTGGGTTAGGTCGAAGTTTTGAAATTGGGAAATTTAGAAATTCTGGTTTTAGAAAGCTTGGAAATGTGATGTTTATGGATTTCAATAGTTAATTTTGAGAATTATGCAATTTATGATCGGACTTTAGATATTTTGGCTTAGGAATTTTAAGGTTGAGGAAAGAAGAAGAATTTGGAGATTCGATCGTTGGACAAAGTATTAGCGTCATTTCGAGGTGGGTAGCATATTTATATTTTGATTTGTAAGCAATCTACGACTTTTGAAAAATTAAAGAAAGTAAAAATTTGGATTTTGATAAATTAAGGTTTTTGTAAATATTTGAAAATAAAAGTTTGTTATCGTTTGACATTACGAGTCCCAAATGAGTTTTGAATAAAATTTGCATCATTATATATGAAGTTTTAATAATTGCTATGGTTATGCATTATTGACGTTTTGAGAATGTGTTATGTGTATTGTATTGCTTGAAGATTGTGAATTTATGAATGAAAATATGTCTGTTAGGACACGTGTGTGAAAAATATCAAGATTTCGAAATTTGTGCCTTCGGGCAAATTGATTTTCGCTTGTGAATGTGTTATGTGGGTTTGGTAGGTCCTTTGGTGAGTCAGCGCTGTCTCTATGTGTATAGCCTTCTCCAGGCTGCCCGCTAGTGGCACGGAGCTCCGATTTCGGACTCCTTCACGGCTACACTGGACCGCAATGCGGGAAAGTGTAGTACGTTTCGTTTCCTGATCGCACAGACCATTATGCGGGGCTATGCGACGCCTGCTTGGACCTAGCCGGACCATTACGATATGTTATGTGTTTTCAATTTTGTTTCGAATGTTGCATTCATGTTTATAAAAAATTTAGAAGTTTGAAAAAAAAAAGAAAAGTGAGATTATTATGAAAAGTCAAAAATATATATATAAAAAAGGTTTGAGGAAATTGTTTGAAAAATTGTAAAGTTTGAAAAATTAGCCCTTTCGCGAAAGATTATGAAAAGAATGATTTTCCGCTTATTTATCGATTTATAAATGTGTTATCCACGAGCTTCGAGCTCACCCCCTTTCATCCCCATCTCCGGGTTTGAGCGGAGATCGGATGAAAGAATGTGAAAACGTCGGTTCGACATTTGAATCGTTGGTTTTGAGAAATTTGGATCTTATGTATGAATATGTTTATGACTTTAGATAAGTTTGGAAAAATGTATTTGTGTATAAAGTTGAAAATTGTGAATGATTGTGAAATTGTATATGAAATTATGAATAATTTGGGAATATATTTGTATGATTGATTTGGGAATGAGATTGAATTATGAGAATAGTAGATCGACTTACAAATATGAGAATGTTTTAGAAATAGGTTTGTGGTTATCTGGCGATATCCGGACGGAGGGTCCGGTGGATTCGATGTGTGTGATTGTTTGGAAATTTTAGAAGTGTTGTTTTGAACACTTTGCGGGTTTGAGTTAGGATAAAGGCAGTAGTTATCTTTGCGAATTTTCGTTAGAAAATAAAGTGAAAATGAAGAAAAATAAGATTTAGATATATGAAAGATGGATTTATGAGATTGGTATAATGGGTTTGAGTAAAAATGGTCATAAGAGATGGAATAGAAAAGAAAAGAAAGAAAAAAATTTATACCGGATTTCAGGATATGTCTTAGTTTAGATTCCAACGCGACGCTTTTTCTCGGTTCTTTGTTCTCGGATGTCGGATCCACTTTGCTAAGTGCTTGTTTCCGTTTTCGATTTTGTATTCGATCCGCTTCGCTACTTTTGGTTTGATTTGATTCGATTCGCTTGGTAATCCGATTTGCTTTCGGTTTTGCCTTATGTTTTGCTTTGTATTTTTCGATTCGATTCGCTTCAGTTTGTATTTCGATTCCGCTTTGCATTTGTTTCGCGTGCTTTGTTTTCTGATTCGAAATTTCGATCCGAAATTTCCGCTTCCCTTCGTTTCCGTTTGCTTCGGTTTCCGTTCTGCGTATCTAGTTGGGTTCCGGTAACGGGATCCAACACATAAGGCCCTACATACCTCGGACTCAGCTTACCCTTCTTTCCAAATCTCATAATCCCTTTCTAAGGGGAAGTTTTAAGAAACACCTTCTCGCCGACCTCATACTCCATCTCTTTCCTATGAGCATCTTCATAACTCTTCATCTTGTCCTGAGCTGCCTTCAGCCTGTGTTTTATCAAGTTGACCTTATCAATGGTCATCTGTATCAACTCTGGGCTCAAAAGTTTCCTGTCTCCCTCTTCATCCCAACACACTGGAGTCCTACATCTCCTCCCATACAGAGTCTCATACGGCACCATCTGAATGCTCGAATGATACGAATTATTGTATGCAAATTCGATCAGAGGCAAGTGCTCATCCCATGCTCCTCTAAAATCTATCACACATGCCTTGAGCATTCCCTCAAGGGTCCGAATGGTCCTCTCAGATTGACCATCAGTCTGAGGATGAAAAGCAGTGCTGAAACTCAACTTAGTGCCTAGAGCTTCCAGCAAACTGCCCCAAAATCTCGAAGTAAAGTGAGGATCCCTATCATACACAATCGAATCCGGGATCCCATGCAATCTCACAACCTCATCAACATACTTCTTGGCTAACACGTGCAGAGGATCTGTCTGTCTTAATGCCAGAAAATAGGCTGATTTCGTCAATCTATCCACAATCACCCATATGGCATCATGTCTCCTACTGGTCCTGGGCAATCCCATCAAAAAATTCATAGTGACTCTCTGCCATTTCCACTCAGGAATGGATAATGGCCTCAACTGGCCTGAAGGTGCCTGATGCTCAGCCTTGACTTGCTGACACACCAGACACTTACTCATATACTCGACCACATCTTTCTTCATACCTCTCCACCAGAATTGCTCCTTAAGATCTCTATACATCCTGGTGCTACCTGGGTGCATAGCATAAGGCGTATTGTGCGCCTCATCCAGAATCTCATCCTTCACCTCCTTGACATCAGGAATACATAGCATATTCCTGACTGTCAGGAGTCTATCATCAGTCATTATCATATCAGACTTCTTACCCTTCTAAATCTCTTCCCGCAACTTACCCAGTTCTGCATCATGATCTTACAACTCTCTCACTTTTTCCCTGAGGATAGGTCTCAACTTAAAAGTGGCAATCATGCAATCAGACTCCTCCTGCTTAAGACTGATTCTGAGCTTAGCCATTTCTTCCAATAGCGGTAGATAGACTGTCTGCACATATGCTATGGAAGACTTCCTGCTCAAGGAATCTGCAACCACATTGGTCTTACCTGGATGATACTCAATCAACAGGTCATAGTCTTTGATTAGCTCAATCCACCTTCTCTGTCTCAAATTCAGCTCCTTCTGACTCAACAAGTATTTGAGACTCTTGTGATCTGTAAAGATCCTGGTTTGTACTCCATACAGATAATGCCTCCAGATCTTCAAGGCAAAGATCACAGCTGCTAACTCCAGATCATGGGTAGGATAATTCATCTCATAAGGCTTTACCCGTGACACATATGCTATCACCTTATCTCCCTACATAAGTACACATCCCAACCCCTTTCTGGAAGCATCACTATACACAGTATAACCTCCCTCTCCTGTGGGTAAAGTCAGAACTGGAGCACTAGTCAATCTGTGCTTGAGCTCCTCAAAGCTCTGCTGGCACTCATCACTCTAGACAAACTTTTGGTTCTTCCTCAGTAATTTAGTCAAAGGAGCAGCAATCATAGAGAATCCCTCCATAAATCTCCTGTAATAGCCCGCTAAACCCAAAAAGCTCCTCACTTCAGTCACTAACGTCGGAGCATGCCAATTCACCACTGCCTCAATCTTCTTTGGATCTACATGCACCCCACTCTCAGAAATAATGTGACCCAAGAAGACCACTTCATGCAGCCAAAATTTACATTTAGCGAATTTGGCATACAGCTCTCTCTCCCTCAACCTCTGCAATACTATCCTCAAATGCTCCTTATGCTCTCCCTCACTCCTGGAATACACTAGAATGTCATCGATGAACACGATAACAAACTGATCTAAAAACTCCTTAAAGACCCTGTTCATCAGATCCATAAAAGCAGAAGGAGCATTGGTCAGTCCAAAAGGCATAACAAAAACTCATAATGGACATATCGTGTTCTGAAAGTTGTCTTACTCACATCAGACTCCTTAATCCTGAGTTGATGGTAGCCAGACCTGAGGTCGATCTTAGAGAAGACCGTTGCCTCCTGTAGTTGATCAAACAAATCATCAATCCGAGGCAAAGGATACTTGTTCTTCACCGTCACCTTATTGATCCTCCTGTAATCAATGCACATTCGCCAAGTTCCATATTTCTTTTTCACAAATAAGACCGACGTTCTCCAATGTGAAGTGCTCGGCGTAATGAACCCCTTCTCTAATAAATCCTCTAACTGCTCCTTAATCTCCTTCAGCTCAGCTGGAGCCATCCTGTATGGTGGAATAGAGATAGGAGTCGTCTCGGGCCAAATTAATAGCAAACTCAATCTCCCTCTCCGGTGGCAAACCAGGAAACTCCTCAGGAAACACATCAGGAAATTCCCTCACAATGGGAATATCCTCCACCCTGCTCTCCTGCATATCGGTATCCACTACACACGCCAAGAAAGCCTCACAGCCTCTTCCCATCAGTTTATCAGCTAACAAAGCTGATATAAGCCGTGGCGGTGTCAACTTTCTGTCTCCTCTAAAAATTACTTTCTGACCCTCACCCAGATCAAATTCCACTTCCTTTAGACCATAATCAAACTTTGCCCGATACTTCTCCATCACATCCATTCCGACAATCACATCCAACCCCTTCAGATCTAGAGGTAGCAGATCCACCACCAATCTAGATCCCTCGATAATAAGGTCACAGTCTCTATATACTCTGCTCACAATCATATTTCTCCCTAACGAAGTACTAACAAGAAAAAAATTATCCAAAAGATCTGACTGCATAACAGGTAAGATCATGCTTGCAGAAACAAAGGAATGGGTGCTACCAGAATTAAATAGTACAAACACAGCAGAATGAAAGAGCTGAGCCATACCAGTAACAACCTCCGGTGCGGCTGCAGCTTCCTCCCGCGTCATGGCAAACACCTTAGCCTGTGCTTCCCCTCTCGGTCTCCCTGGAGGATTGGGCTTCCTCACTAATTCAGAATTGCCTACCCCAGCAGCTGGTCTAGTCCCTACTGTCTCTGCTCTCCTCTGAGCCTGTGGCTGAGATCCTTCCCCCTAGTCATCTGAGGACAATCTCTGATCCTTTGGCCCTTCTCTCCACACTTGAAACAGGCACCTGAATGTTGGACCCCAATTTTTGAGTGACATTGAGAAAGATTAAGTGAAATTAAATGAGTGGTTTTATATATGTATTGTGAAATAAAAGTAATTATGCTTTGAGGAAATTCATAAGAAAAGAATGATTTTGATTTTGATACCTTCGGGTTTTGAGTGGATTGGTATGGTTTATGAAATTAAGTGGATGAGCTGATTGAAATGAATTTAAATAGCAAGAATTAAAAAGAAAAAGTGTGAAAATTTGAAGAATTTAAAAAGTTTGACTTTTGACCATTGAGAGTTGACTTTTGATTTAGTCAAAATTTGAGAAAATGGTCTACATGAAACATGTAGATTATGTTGAGAGATTTATGTAGCCATAAAGTTTGCAATTGTTTGATATCGGGAGTGGAAGTTATGATCAGTCAAAGTTTAGGTGAGTTATCGGTTGACCTATGTTATTGCTAAACCTTTGACTGAGTAATTGACCTAGTTAGTGGTTGAATTTGCTTCTGAGTTCTGCATGAAAGATTTAGATAATGTTTTGATCTTTATTTTTATATAAAGTGTGCAATTTTTCGATCAAGGAATAATAAGTTATGATTTTTACAGTGTCCGGTTATGGTTTTAGCATAATTATTAGCGGACAAAACGTTCGAATGGAAAAATTGACTTCCTGAGAGGTCAAATTGATTTTTGTATTCTTCATGAAAGTTGTAGGTGACTTTCTGATCTTCGCATCGATATAAAATATGACATGATTGGACTTTGGAGTTGAAAGATAGAAATTTTCAAAGTTGAGGTCTTTGTTTAGGTATTTATTATTTGGGCTAAATCTTTGATTAAAAAATTGATCATTTTAGAGATGAAATAAGTTATGGAATTCATCATGGAAGTTGTAGAGCTTCCTTCAAGCTTTCCATAGAGACCAAATTTGCAATTTTTGGAGTTCTTCGCGAAACGGGTGATTCCACCCCGTTCCGGGCGGGTCGACCGGTCCAACCCGACCCTAATCTGACCCGCTTTTGACCCTCTTCCAATCTTTTGCTCATATCTTTTCCGTCCAATATCCGATTGAGTTGATTCTTGAAGCGTTGGATCCCTAAGACAATTCTCTACATCCTCATGGAAAATTTGTAATTTTATGTGATTAAATTAAGGGTGATTAATTTAATCAAAGTGAGTTGACAAATTTTCTAAACATGGTTCAGTATTTTGCGAAATTCGGGATCTGCGGAGATCCGATTGAGGTGATTCTTGAGGCGAAATAAAATTAAGACATGGGGCTACAAGTCATATGAAGAAAGTGAATTTCAATTTAGCCCCTAAGATTTTCAATTTATGAATGGAAGTTCAGATTAGTGTGCAGTTTTGGATTAAGAACATTTGAAAGTATTTTGTAACTTTTGATCTGGTAATCTAAATGAGGCGATTCTTATTTTGAATTAAACTAGAGACATAAGGCTACAATTGTTATGAAGATATTGAGTTTCAATTTTGGGTTTAAGGATCTCAATTTTTGGATGGAAATAATCGTACATGGAAAATATGTTAGAATATGAATATACCCGAAATGTTTTGAGCATAACTTTTGACGTAGTGCTCCGAATTGGATGATTCTTGTGGCGTTATGAAATTAAGACATAGAGGAACATTTTTCTAGAAGGAAGTTTTGGTAAATTCCTTCAAATTGATAGTACGAATCAAATCTGAAAGTAAGCATGACTAAAAATAAATGTTAGGGGCATTTAGTATTTTACCTATCATTTAATGACATAGCTTTAAAAAGACAAAAGGGTTGTCGTTTTTAAAGGGAGAGTCACGATTTTAAGAGGAAAGGAGAAGAAAATAAGAAGGGAGAAGAGAGTAGAAGCTTCGTCCATGGAGAAAGATGAGAGAGAAAGCTAAGTTTCGATTTTTCTACTTATTTCTTAGGGATTTTCGAGATGGTTCAAGAGAGAAAAAGGTGGAGGAGCACAAGAGCTTCCTTCCAAGCTAAGAAATGTCGGATTTTAGTGAAAAATGAGGTAAGGTCAAAAATTTGATGTGTGATTTTTGATAAGTTCTTGGTTTAGAAACATGTAAAAGGATATGGGTTTGTGATATATGAAGTCGATTTTGATATTTATGCCTTAGGTTATGTTTAATTTTGGATGAAAATTAATTACGGTGAAGGCTTAATTTTGTGATTAAGGATTTTGTGAATTATTGGTATAGAATTATAGATAATAGTATGGGTTTGTGAATTATGATATCAGTTTTGAAAATTATGGGTTTTATGATTTTAAATTTGTGTAAATTGGTTTAGGACAATTTTAGAAATTGGGGTTTTTGAAAATTGGAGATTTAGATAGTTTGAATATGTGAAGAATTAATGTTTTCTAAGCTCAATTTGAGAAATTAAGTTAAATATGATATTGAATTTGAGTGAATCGGTTTAGGTCAAATTTGGAATTTGGAGATTTTAGAAATTGGTGTTTTAAATATCTTAGAATTAGTATGAATTGATGAATTATGACATCAATTCTAAGAATTATGTTATTTATGAGGTTGAATTTTGATGAAATTGGTTTAGGGGAAATTTAATTAGAAGAAGGAAAGAGGAAATGGTCACATTAAAGCAAGGAACAAATTTCTGGCATCGATTCGAGGTGGGTAACATATTTATATTTTGATTTGTAAGCTCAATATGAACTTTCAAAAATTAAAGAAAGCAAAATTTTAGATTTTTGATAAATTATTTGTTTTTGTAAATGTTTGAAAAATTTGATTAATGTTTGAACTTATGATTTCCAAATGATTTATGAAAAATTATTACAAGCTTGCATTCATTGTTTTAAATGAGTTGATAAACAAATATCAATTTCTGGAATTCATTTGTTATAAATGCATTGTTGAATTATGCATATTGTTGAAAACATTGATTGAATGATTTGATTGTTGAAATTAGAATTTGAATGATGAATTGATTGAATTGTATGCTTTATGTGAATGTGTGAAAAGTAAGATTTTGAAAAATGCCATCGGGCAATTCGAAGTTCCGTTTTCGCTTATGTGTTATGTGGGTTTGGTCAGGTCCCTCGTGAGTCAGTGCTGTTAGGCCCCGAATTTTTTTTATGATGTCATTAAGCATGAATTTCGTTAATTATGTGTTTATGGCTTCATGTGATTAAATTGGGCATAATATTGGATAATTGAGTTTAAGATATGATTAAATATGGTTTCAATAAGGGCTTAGAGGGTTAAATGGTGTAAGGACATTTTAGGAAGATTTCTTATGTTGGAATGGATTTGGGCTTAACTAAGGAGGGTATATTGGTCATTGTCCCATGCCTTAGGTTTAGGTTAAGATAAAATAGAAGAGAAAAGAAGGAGAAGAGAAGAGAGGACGCCGTCGAGGAGAGGAAGAGAAGAGAAAGGAGATTTGGCGTTTCCGCAGATTCAAGCTCATTTCGGTAAGTTAGTTTCGTTTCTTCTTGTTTTGGTTAGGTTTAAACCTAGAAAATGTTGAATATGGGAGAATCGGCGGTTTTAGGGTTTTAGGGTTGAAGCGGTGAGATTCCTTGGGTTGATCGTTTGTGGTTGATTTGAAGTCTAGAATGGTTTAGAAATACCTTATGAGACTTGATGTATTGTTTAGATCGTTGGTTTTGGTAAAGGGAAGAATCGTATTTGGGTTCTGCAGAATCTGGGTTTGGTCGGACTTGGACGGGCGTCGCCGACGACGACGTATGAATAAGCTGCGACGTGTGAGGAAGGGAGCCACGTCGCGACGTGTAAATAATTTTACGATTATTAAATCGCGACGTGTGGAGCGCAGGAGTCGTCATGACGTGTGATATTTGTTCGCCTTGACTAGTCTTTGCGGCAGTAGTAAATCGATTCGTCATGACGAGCGTCTCTTCGTCATGGCGAGCCCCTTTTCAGCGAGAATTGTTCATTTTCGAGGATATCTTTTGGTATAGATGTCCGATTGAGGTGATTCCAGATTCGTTATGAACTAGAAATAAAAGGTTACAAGTTCTATGAGGTTGGGAAGTTCGGAATTAGCCTTGAAGGGTTCGGAATTGTAGGAGAAGATCGGATATAGATTTTAATGCTTTATTTTGGATTCCAAGCTTTGAATATTTACTATGGATATTGATTAAATGGAACTTGGTTGTTTTAGGAAACCAAGCTGACCCGATTTCATCGCAAGAAGAGGGACATCAGTGAATCGGATTCTCGAGCGATCTTAGGTGGGTAATATACTTATAGTTATTGTGTGATTAGGAAAATTCTTGCCTATGTATGAATATATGTTATAGATGATGCATGATTAAATATGATGAACTAGGTGATTGTAACTTCATACATGTGAAAGAATCATGGAAATTGATAGCCTGACATGGTGATTTTGAGCATGTTATGCCTCGACTTCGGTCATGGCATTTTGAGTAAATGCAAGATATAAAAGAATATCGTATGATTAAACGATGATGATCATGATTATGTGCTTTTGTTTGGGCGAGAGTGGAACCATTTCGTTAAATCCGTGCACGTAGACAAGAGCCTTCTCACGGCTGCCGCTTGTGGCATATGAGATCGAATGGACTCATTTCGTTCGAGGTTAAACGGTTTCTCCCTTTTGTTTCCATGGAACCCTCAAGCCATTGTGATGTGCATTGCATATGTGAATTGTTTATTGTGAAGCATACAGTGTGACATAATCATGAATTGATGAATTAATTATATTGAATCGTGAATTGTTTGATTAGCATGTGAATGATTGAATGGATGTGCGTATAGATATAATATATATACATTCATATTCGGGATTTGTGCTAGTTGCCGATGGCTATAATTATATTAGCCATCGTGCTGTAGCTCGACCCATTATTTTCCTCCTCGAGTGCGAGCGGGACGATCTTTGAATTTGCGAGGCATCGAAAACTTCGAGTTAATTAGGAGCTTTGCCATAAGTTTGTATTTTGGTTGGCCCTCCGAGCATACTCACATGGAGCATATTTCATATATTTTAGATTTGAACTTTGTTATGTATCTAGTATGATTTTGAATACTAATGGCATGAATTTAATTCATATTTATGCACGTGTAAGTGCCGGAATGTATGAGAATGATGAATATGTCTATGTATATGTATGAGTATGTGTATGAATTATGATCGAATTAAGTATATGTATAAATGTTGGGATCGGGTCCGACGGTATTTGGGCGCCCGACGCCGGCGCAGCCCGAGGGGCCGCCTCGGGATTCGGGGATCCGGGGCCCGAGCCCAACAAGTGCACTGTCTCTATTCGTTTATAGCCTTCTCCCGGCTGCCCGCTAGTGGCATGAAGTTCCGATTTCGGACTCCCTTCACGAATACACTGGACATTATCGCGGAAAGTGTAATACGCTCTCATTCGCAGTACCTGGGACCGTTATGCGAGAATGTGCGATGCGTTCATTTTGGGTGAACAGACCATTTGCTATGTTATATGCTTTTGATTTGTTTCTGTGTGCTGCATTCATGTTTAAAATTGAGAAATGAAGAAGTGGGATTTATATGAAAAGTTTGAAAAATTGAAAGGTTTGAGGAAACTGTTTAAAGTTACAAAGTTTGAAAAATTGGCCCTTTTGGCAAAAAGCTTATGAAAAATGTTCTCTGCTTATTTTTCAATTTATAAATGTGTTATTCACGAGCTTCCGAGCTCACCCCCCCTTTCATCCCCATCTCCAGGTTTCGAGCAGGAGATCGGATGAAAGAATGTAAAGACGTTTGGTCCGATTTTGCGTCGTCTGTATTGTTATGTGAATTGAGATTTGGATATTAATATTGTTTATGGCTTGAATTGCCATTAAGTAAGTGATTATGATGTATTTCGAGCGTGTATTTCAGAATGTATGAGGATTATGAATTAATGTATAAGAGTGTGAAATTGTATATGACTTTGTATATGAATTTGGGAATGAGATTGAATTATGAGACTAGTAGATTGATTTACAATTATGAAAGTGTTTTAGAATTAGGTTTGCATTTGTGTGTACTGAGATCCCGGACGGAGGGTCCGGTGGATTTTGATGTTTGTATATTTGATTGGGAATTTTAGAAGTGTATTTTGAACCCTTGCAGGTTTTGGGTTAGGTTAAAGACAGCCGTTATGCTGCAGAAATTTTGATAAAAATTGGTATAAAGATAAATTTTTGGGATTTGATTGTATGTACAAGCAGTTTGTATGATTTGAGGATTGGATTGAAGATAATTTCCAAGAAAAAAGAAATTGTATGATGATATGTGCTTAATTGTAGATATTTTTAATTATTTTCACTTAGCGATTATCGATACAAAAATGCTTAAAATACTCACTTTAATTCATATTTGTTTTTAGGTACAATTTGAGAGCAACGAAATTAAATTGAGTCAAAAACACCCATTTTGAGACATTTTCCGAAGTTTAGTACTTGTCAGTTGTCTTCATGGAGTGGACAAAGAAGAAGAAAATTTTTTTAATGCAAGGAATTAAAAAAAAGAAGAAAAAAAAGAAGAGAATTTAGCGGCGGAAAAGCAGCTGCGTCCGAAATCTTGCGTGAAATTTGGCGGCACACGAGGAACGACATCATAGGAGAAAAAACGCCAGCGTGGAAGCGTAGGAGCTGTGTCGTTTTGAAGGTAGAACAAGAGGGCGTGAGCAGCTGAGGTTTTAAAGGGTTTAGGCAATGTTTAATTGTCTTATCAATAAATAGGAACACGCCACAGTAGAGAACTCCAACGCTAGAGGAACGACGACACATCAGGAAGGGTTTTAACGCAGGTTTTAATTGTCTTGTCAATTGGGCACAGTGGCGGCAGCAAAAGGAATAGAGAGTAGAGGAATGAAGCGGCAGTGAAGCAAATAAAAGAGAGAGAGAAAAAAAATTGAGTGCGACGCTTGAAGAGAAACAAGAGGCGTGAGCGGCGTGAGTCGCGGCTAGAAACTTCGTCTGCTGCTTGTTTTAGGTCTTTGGCGTTTCAAGCTCTGAGAGGAGCGATGTGGAAGTCTTTGAGGGCAAGAAGCTAGGAGGATTTAAATGAGTTGAGAGACATTAAATTGTCAAATCAAGCAACAGTGTTGGGCAGTAAACAATAGAGGATTTTTTACTAGGGACATTGGATGGGGGTTAAAGCAATTTGTTGGGAAAGACCCATGAAGAGCTGAATGTCCCGGCGTCGGTTCGGAGGTAATATTGACGCCGAAGACCCGGGTTAAGTATTTTTTTAATTAGTTTGTTGTTTCTTTCTCTCGTTAGGAATTGATTGTGTTATCCTGCTTTAATTGATTTGGGTATTATTTATGGATAATCAGATTTTCGTTATTATTCGGTTATTTATGTATGAACCCTTTGGGTATTTTTAATTGGTGATTTTAATGCGTTCATTGAATCGTTAATTTCAAACCCATTGCTAGAATTTCAATTTAATCCGTAATTGTTATGTTGAAATTCATTTGTAGCGACTAATGATTCGTAATCATTAGGGATAACATGACCTAGGTTAAATGACCCGAGCTTATGAGGTTTGTTGCCTTGATTAATCGGTTTTCCTAATTCGTAATGCTACTGCCTAATTAAATCTAGAGATCGTATCCTAGGTTGTTGTTAGAGTAGTGCCCTAAAGGCAATCCCCTTTAGCGCTTTTTGTTCATAGTCATGTACAGACTTTATGAATAAATAAAGAAAGGCATGTTTCATTTATTTGATGTTCTTTATAAATTGATATTGATCTTTAATCAAATTAATGAAGTCCATGATATATGACATAGCATGAAGGAAATTATGATGTGATCATAATCACGAGATTCCTATCATGTGCAATTATGTCGATATCTAAATTTTTCTAGTCATAGGATTAATGAGGCTGGACATCATTAATCCGGACGGACTAGCATATGTCATACTCCTTGATTGGATCAGCGGTGGATCTCGAAAGCGTAAATATGAGATATTTAGAGTTGACATATGGATGCTTACTAGTGGTAGTAAGTTCATTGGATGACCTGCCATGAGATCATCACATGGATTTAATGTCAGTGATAATCTCATCATAGCAATGGTGCAAGTATCCTTAGACTTGAGGTACTCAAGGATATCTTGGATATTGATCCTGTACTTTGACTCCATTCCTTGTTTCCTTTCAGAGGTTACTCATAGGGTGGTGCTTGGGTACAGTACAGCTTGAGGTATTCGAAGGTAATTGAGTAGCCAATAAAGTTTATCATACGTGATAGCGAAGAGATACCACGCCTCTTGTCGGGATCATTACTTTAAGTCTCGGCGAGGCATGACTATGTCATGAAGAGTGTCTTCATGGACATATAAAATAATGAGTCCTCGAGCGAACCGATTTCACTTGGGCTAGACTTGGTGCAGTAAGAGTTGACATATTAGCCATACTCATAACCAAGTGGGTATAGGATGATGAAAGGACGAATTGCACGATGAATTATCTATGGAAGGGTTCGTGATCGGTTCGTGATGAATTCATCAAACCGATTACTTTCCGGTCAATTGGGGGTCATGATGTGTTGCTAGATACCGCTCATGACTTGCTCGAGATTAATTGTTAATCTAAGTGGCCAACATAACCGAAAACCTAAAGGGTCACAGCGATAAGAGTGTTTGAGAGAATTAGTAAAATAGTTTTGGTGAGTTCCAATTATGGAAACATTGGATTAAATGGATCCCGATGGGATTGGGATATGTCCCGATGAGATCGCGACATCAATATTGCTAAGAAAGGTTTAGAAGTTGTTTGACCTTAGGGGCGATAGAGGCAGTAGGACCAACCCCAATTGGGCTGGACCTTAGCAATTATATTCTAATTAATTAATTAAGTAATTAATTAATTAATTATTATATATATTATGCATGTGTCGTTGGAAAGAGGGAGAAGAGATGAGATCATTTGACTTTTCAAAGCTTGTTATTTTAATCCATTAATTTGTTAATGGTTTATAAGCTTCCACATGGCATCATCTCATGCTTAGTCTTTTAAAAGTTAAAAGACTTATATACATGTGTTTTTGGCAAGTGTGGTTCGTAGGTTTTGCTGGAGGAAAAAGAGGAAGCTTAAGAGTTAAGCTTAAGGTGAAATTAGGATTTCATTTTCTCCTTTTTCTCAAGACAACCATCGATTCTCTCTTCTTCTCAAGTGGTCCAGCGTGAATCAAGCTCTCCACGGGATGTAGGTAGGCTCTAGCAGGCTTTATTCTATTCTAGCTATTCCCGGGTCAAAAGTGTTTAATCCGGTTAGGTTTTCTGATCTCTGCGTGGATACCTTTAGAGATAGTCTCTATTGGCTATTCAGGTTTGAGTTTTCATACCGACACCGGGATCACAGGTTTCGGGAAGGTCCCGGGAACAAAATTTTTGTTTTCCGCTGCTGGAACATGTGATGTTCCTCCCGGGATTTTCCTACAGTTGTTAGGTAGTTAGGTTTAATCAACGACCGTATCTTGATTAAATAAAACCTAAGGAAAAACTCGGGTTAATTTTTAATCCACGATTAATAATTTCTATGAGAGGTTAAAGAACAACAAATTAATAAAATATGCTTAGTCAGGGTGTAGGCCAAGATTGAACCAAAAAGCAGGATCCTACCAAATTCCCACATTTTCATTTTATTGCATGTTTTCTTTATTTTGTGTTTATTAGATAGTTTTATTTTCTTTTCTTTTCTTTGAAAATCCAAAACCCCCATTTATTGTAAACACCGATTGATTTCATTTCATAAACTTTACACACACTCTCGTGGGATGGAGCCTAGACTAAATCCTGCTACAGTAGTAGTCTAGTTATTTTAATTTTAATTAGCGTTAGCGGTCAAATACAACTCCCAAAATAGGCGGTAAAATTTGACGTAGCGTGGTAGCGTAATCAAGTAAAAAATTTGGTAGGATCCTGCTCTTGGTTCAATCTTGGCTGTTCAACACCCTAACTAAGCATATTTTATTAATTTGTTGTTCTTTAACCTCTCATAGAAATTATTAATCGTGGATTAAAAATTAACCCGAGTTTTTCCTTAGGTTTTGCTTAATCAAGATACGATCGTTGATTAAACCTAACAACCTAACAACCTAGGATACGATCTCTAGATTTAATTAGGCAGTAGCATTACGAATTAGGAAAAATGATTAATCAAGGCAATAACCTCATAAGCTCGGGTCATTTAACCTAGGTCATGTTGTCCCTAATGATTACGAATCATTAGTCGCTACAAATGAATTTCAACATAACAATTACGGATTAAATTGAAATTCTAGCAATGGGTTTGAAATTAACGATTCAATGAACGCATTAAAATCACCAATTAAAAATACCCAAAGGGTTCATACATAAATAACCGAATAATAACAAAAATCCGATTATCCATACATAATACCCAAATCAATTAAAGCAGGATGACACAATTAATTCCTAACGAGAGAAAGAAACAACAAACTAATTAAAAAAATACTTAACCCGGGTCGTCGGCATCGATATTACCTCCGAACCGGCGCCGAGACATTCAGCTCTTCATGGATCTTTCCTAACAAATTGCTTTAACCCCCATTCAATGTCCCTAGCCAAAAATCCTCTATTGTTTACTGCCCAGCACTGTTGCTTGATTTGACAATTTAATGTCTCTCAGCTCATTTAAATCCTCCTAGCTTCTTGCCCCTCAGCACTTCCACATTGCTCCTCAGAGCTTGAAAGCATGGCCTAAAACAAGCAGCAGACGCAAGCCTCAAGCCGCAGCTCACGTTGCTTCGCGCCTCCTGTTTCTCTTCAATCGCCGCACTCAATTTTTTTTCTCCTCTCTCTGCTTTTATTGCCTGCTGCCTGCTTTATTCCTCTACTCTCTATTCCTTTTGCTGCCGCCACTGTGCCCAATTGACAAGACAATTAAAACCTGCGTTAAAACCCTTCCTAATGCGTCGTCGTTCCTCTAGCGCTGGAGTTCTCTACTGTGGCGTGTTCCTATTTATTGATAAGACAATTAAACATTGCCTCAACCCTTTAAAACCTCAGCTGCTCACGCCCTCTTGTTCTGCCTTCAAAATGACGCAGCTCCTATGCTTCCACGCTGGCGTTTTTTCTCCTGCGATGTCGTTCCTCGCGTGCTGCTAGCCTCATGCTCACACTCCTGGATGCAGCGTTTTACGCTGCTTGAATGAAGCAGCAACGCTGCTAAATTCTCTTCTTTTTTTTCTTTTTTTTTTAATTCCTTGCATTAAAAAAAATTTCTTCTTCTTTGTCCACTCCATGAAGACAACTGACGAGTATTGAACTTCGGAAAATGTCTCAAAATGGGTGTTTTTGACTCAATTTAATTTCTTTGCTCTCAAATTGTACCTAAAAATAAATATGAATTAAAGTGAGTATTTTAAGCATTTTTGTATCGATAATCGCTAAGTGAAAATAATTAAAAATATCCACAATTAAGCACATATCATATGATTTGATTGAGTTCGAGGAAAAATGAATATAAGAAAAAGAAAAAAAATTTATACCGAATTTCGGATCGATTTAGCTTAGGATTTCCAACGCATTCATTCGTTAAGCGGTATGTTCACGGATGTCGGACATTTGTTATTCTATTCGATTTTTCTTCATTTGTATTTTTTGATTTTTGATCTGCTTTCGATTCGCCTTTTGATTCCATATTGTTTCTTTCACTTTCGTTCGTTTCTCGGATGTCGGATATGTTCTGCTTTAATTTGTCTCCGCCACATGGTTTGATTAATCCGATTTGTATTTTGCTTCCGTATTTTGGTTTTCGTACTTTGTTTCGCATTCGATACTTCCGTTATTCCATTTTGATTCGAGTATTCGCTTCGCTTTCGATTCTTTTGCTTTGTGATTCGAGTTCGTTTTTGCTATTAGCTTCCACCTTTCGCTATTTACCTCGTTCTGATTGTTTTGCTCTTCGTTAGTCCGGTTGGGATCCAGTTTCCCGGATCAGGTCACAACACTGAAAGTCTACGACACTCACCCCGATGCATATTCCCACAGTGCTCACATACAGGGTTCTGGTTCCTGCTTTTCTCTATTCTGCTATTTCCTCTCACTAAGGAAGTCTGTACTGACCCAGTCCTGATCTGCCTACTCTGCTGAGAGGCACTCTCGCCACCGACGACTCGAGTCGGGCACTCTTTCCACCTGTCGGTGCATTGCTGCCTCCTCTCTTGGATGATTGCTCTCTGCTCTTTCTCTTCCTACTCACCTCCTGCCTGATGTTCTTCAACTTCTCAGCCTGGAGTGCAGCATCCACCAGCTGCTGATAATCACATAAATTATGGATGATCACCTTCTCCTTGATGCCCAGGTGGAGGCCTCCCTTAAACTTTCTGCACTTGTCTTCCTCACTGGCCACAATATAAGCTGCATATCGGGATAACTGGGTGAATCTCAACTCATACTCGCTGACAGACATCTCTCTCTGAGTCAAATTGAGAAACTCTCTGTCCTTTTCCTGCATATAAACTCGGGAGAGGTATTTCTTCCTGAACAACTCTCCAAAATCACTCCATGTAAGCCCTGGTGGCACAACCTGACTCTGTGGAACTGACTCCCACCAGTGTAGAACATCTCCCTGTAATAAACTTACAGCATACTCCAGCTTCTCCTCATTAGAGCATTTCATCTGAATAAAGCGCCCTCTCTGTCCTCTTCATCCAAGATTCAGCTTCCTCCGGATTGGTGGTACCATGAAAGTCCACCGCTCCGAAATTCCGCAATTTATCATACTGCCCACCCCTAACCACTGGAGCTGGCATTGGAGCATGAGATCCCTGGCCCAAGGCAAAAGTGAACGCCTAGGCGAAGGCCTGGAAAAACTGCGGATCCATCACAGGCATAATAGGAGGAGGAGGAAGAGGCGGCTCCTTGGGTTGCACACTAGGTGCCTCAGGGCTGGGAGCAGAGTGTGTCCCCGTATCTTGTGGGACGTGGGACTCATCTGTACTCCCCTGGTGAGAGCGAGAACGAAGTCGAGCTCCTCGAGTTCTACTGTGAGGCGGCATATTTACTCCTTCAAAATAAAACCAGTGAAAAACTTTAGTTCATGCAAAAACAATTTTCAAAGCGTATAGTACAATTTAAATCATGCAAAAATCTGGTTGAAATCATGCAAAATCAACATTTAGTCATGTAAAATTAGTTAAAAACAATGCAAAAGTACACAAATGATTCAATGTTAATATAGGTCATAAAAACCCTACATTTCTCCTTCTACCTGAACCTAAACCGAAAGCTTTGATACCATAAGTGTTGGAACCCCTCCCGGATGAGTCACGTGTCTGACGTCTTACGTGACATCTGTTAGAGTAGTGCCCTGAAGGCAATCGCCTTTAGCACATTTTGTACAAAGTTGTGTACATACTTTATGAATAAATAAAGAAAGGCATATTTCATTAATTTGATGTTCATTATTTATGAATGGATATTGATCTATAAGCAAATTAATAAAGTCCATGATATATGACATAGCATGAAGGAAATTGTGATGTGATCATACTACTGAGATTCCTATCATGTGCAATTATGTCAGTATCTAAATTATCCCTAGTCATAGGATTACCGAGACTGGACATCGGTAATCCGGAGAGACTAGTACATCTTAAGCCCTTGATTTGATAAGCGGTGGATCTCGAAGTCGTAAATATGAGATATTTAGGGTTGAGATGTGGATGCTTACTAGAGGTAGTAAGTACATTGGATGACCTGCTATGAGATCATCACATGGATGTTCTATTCTAATGTCAGTGATAATCTCATCATAGCAATGATGCAAGTATCCTTAGACTTGAGGTGCGTGAGGATATCTTGGATCTTGATTACGTGCTTTGACTCCATTCCTTGTTACCTTCAGAGAGGTCGCTCATAGGGTGGTGATTGGGTGCGACTTGAGGTATTGAAGGTAATTGAGTAGCCAATAGAGGATTCACCACTTCTGTGATAGCAGAAGATGATACCCATGGCCTCTTGTCAGGGTCATTACTTGGAAGTCTCTGGCTGGAGCATATAGGTCATGAAGAATGTCTTCATTGACATATTAAGTAATGAGTCCCAGGACAAGAACTGAAATCACTTGGACTAGATTTGACGTATTTAGTCTAGTAAGAGTTGATACTTTGCCCATACTCATAACCAAGTGGGGTATAGCATGGTGAAAGGACTAATTGCACAGTAATTGTCTATAGAAAGGTTCGTGATATGGTTCATGATGAATACATGTTCATTCGTCAAACCAATTACTTTCCGGTCAATTGGGGGTCATGATGTGTTGCTAGATACCGCTCATGACTTGCTCAGATTAAGTGTTGATCTAAGTGGCCAACATAACCGGGAACCTAATGAGTCACATGCATAAGAGTGACTCGGAGAATTTGTAAAATAGTTTTGGACAGAGTTCCAATATATGGAGAGCAATCGGACTAAATGGATCCCGATGAGATCGAGATATGTCCCGATGAGATCGCGACATCGATATTGCTGAAAAAGGTTTCCGGTAGTTTTTTCATACCGGAACCCGGTAGGACCGACCCTAGTGTGACTGGACCACCTCAGCATTAATATACATATATATATCATATTAATTAATTAAAGAATTAATATATATATATATGTGTGTGTTTTACGTGGAAAGGGAAGAGAAGGTTCCTTTTCATGCTTTGTCATTAGTTTCATTAAATGACTAAAAGACATGTTGGGACCCGATCCGGAAACCGGATCCCAACCGGAAAACAAAAAACGAAGGAAACGAAAATTTCGCATCGAAATTTCGAATCGGTAACAATCGATACTTAACAAACGGAGCCGACATCCGAGAACAATCAAGAACACAGAACCACATTCGCGTTGGAAACCTAGACTATCCATCTGAAATCCGGTACAAATTTTTTTTTCTTTTCTTTTTTCTTATACTCATGTATCAAACTCATACCAAACTTACTTCTTAATTCTTATTCTTATCTTAACCCGGTTTTTTTTACCGAAAATCGGACAGCATAACGGCTGTATTTTGACAGCCCAAAAATTTCTGCAAAGGCAAAAATACACTTCTAATATCACAACCCAACAACACAAATCATCATCGGACCCTCCCGTCCGGAATCCATAACACCAGCAGGAACGCACATCTAAACCTAACACTTAATAAATCCTAAATCGATTATATAAAATCTCAATCAGTCCCAACCACATTCAATATCTCAAATCCATATACAAAATCCTCATTCAATATCCAATTACAAACATAAAGCATAATCATACTCAATTATGATAATAAAATCAATATCCAAGTCTCGAATTCATATACATCCCATAATAACTGCTTTATATACACAAAAGGCAATTCAAGCCAAAACAATATCAATTCTCAATTTACACAAAAATACAAATGCGGCAAAATCAAACTTGACGCTCTTTCATCCGATCTCCTATTTGAATACCTGGAGAATGGGATGAAAGGGGGGGTGAGCTCGGAAGCTCGTAGATAATATATTTATAAATTGAACAATAAGCGAAAATTATCTTTTAAAACTTTTCAAACATTTCCCATTCAGAAATTTATCCAAAAATTTATTTTCAAACCTTTCAAAACATTCATAAACCTTCATCAACATTTTCTAAAATTTCCAAATCTTTATTTGTTTCAAATATTCATAAACACTTACTTTCTCATTTCTCAAGTTCTCAAACTTTTCACAATTCATGCACAATTTCAAACATGAATGCATCACGTCATAATGCATCATAATACAAACAGAGCAAAATCACATAACACATCAAAATGATTTTATGTTGGACCCCACTCCCCACCCGTAGGTGTTTGCAGGTTATACTGCGGCGTGTGTTTGCGGGTTATACCGCGGGATCCAACACAAATCACAATAACGCATTAAATGGTTTGGTTTGGTCCATATCGGAGACGTCTTGCACATTTTCAGATAGCGGTCATGTGTACCGTGAAGGAGTCCGTGATCGAACTCCATTGCCTCTCATGAGCGGTAGCGAAGGCTTAAACAAGTAGAGCGATCACTGACTCATAAAAGAACGACCAAACCCACATGCACATAAGCAAAGCGGAATTTCAGATTGCTGAAGGCACTTTTCAAAATCTTAATTTTCTTTGAATTTTCATATCATATCATCATAATGTGTCATAAATGACACAAACATATATCCATATGAATTCATATAACAAATCGAATGCAATTCACTTAAATCACATATTCATCAAATTCATCACAATAAATGCACTAATTCTTTAAATAATTTAAATCATAAATCAAATAATTTGAAAACCATGAATTTCATAATTCTTGCATTTTCTAAAACTCATTTCAACCCTTGAAATCATAATTTCAAACATTTACTTCCTTTTCAAACATTTTTATCAACAATAATTTGTCAAAAATCAAATTTTGTTTTCTTTAATTTTCAAAAATTCACATATAGCTTATAAATCAAAATATAAATATACTACGCACCTTATTTCCATGCTAGCATCTTGTCCAATGCTTCAATTTGACTTTTGCTTCTCTCTCTCTTCCAATTTAACAAAACCTAAACCATAATCATCCAAATTCACATCATAAATAACATAATCTTCAAAATTAACTTAGGAATTCACCAATTTACCATAATTCCAAGCTATCTAACTCACCAATTTACAAAACCCTAATTCACCAATTTGGCTAAACCAACTTATCCAAATTCAATACCATAAATTACACTTTCTTCAAAATTGATTTCATAATTCATAAACTCATCATATTTCAAGCCATCTTACTTGACAATTTCTAAAATCCCAAAATCCCCAATTTCTAAATTGAACCTAAACCAATTCAATCAAATTCGATATCACAAAAATCATAATTACTCAAATTGAGCTTAGGAAATATCAATTCCTCACATATTCAAGCTATTTCAATCTCCAATTTTGAAAATCCCCAATTTTCAAAATTGGCCTAAACCAATTTACATAAATTCCATATCATAAATCACAATTTCTTCACAATTGATTTCATATTTCACCAATTCATATTAGTATTGATGATTCTACACCATTAATTCACAAAATCCCCAAATTTCAAATTAAGCCTAAACCCCCAATTTACAATTTTTCAAATTAAGCTTCACCTAAAGCATAAACATCAAAATTGACTTAGGATATCTCAAATTCATCACTAATTCAAGCAATCTAAAGCAACAATTTCAAAAACCCCCAACTTTCAAATTTGACATAAACTCAAATTTTCAATTAATCCAAAATTAAACATAATCATAGTCTAATCTCTTCAAATAATCATAGATAAACTAAATCCATAACCATTCCAAGCTTAATCAACCATCAAACAAATCAAAAACTCAAAAACTCAAGCTTTCTCTCTCTTACCTTCTCTCTCCAATTTCGGATTTCACCATGTTGCAAGCTTCCATGTTCTTCTTCCTCCTCTTTGCTCTTAAAATAAATAAAATTTGGCTGGAAACCCATGAAAAAAAAAACGAACTTGCATCACTCTTCTTCTTCTTCTCCTCATCTCCACCATCGCCCCTCTCCTTCTTCTCTCTTCTTCATCTTTTCTTTCTTTCATTTTTGCCTCATTTTCGTGAGTTGCTGGACACAAAACGACAGCCCCATGTTGCTTCTGTCATGTCATTAAAAATGGGGCGCAAATGACCAAGTTGCCTCTCACTTATTTGCCTATTTCCAAAATTGCCCCTGCAAGAACTTGAAAAATTGACTACTTGCGTCCTATTTTCAAGCATCTAAACAAAATAATTTGGACAAACTTTCTTCTTGAAAATTGTTCCTCTAGATCATACGAATCCAACGCCACCAACCGCGCTCAATTCAGATCAGAAACGAAGAATTTATAGCTAAAATACTATCGAACCTTCACAAAATCCGAGACTGAACATTAACATAACTTCAGTCCAGAAATTCACAAGAGTTGTAGCCCTATATCTTAATTTTATTTTCCCTTAAGAATCAACTTAATCGGAGTTGTAAAGCTCCCGAAAATCACAAAATACTGAACCATATTCAGAAAATTATCCAACTTATAACCTATAACCCAATCTCTTACCTTGGTTCAATCAATCTCTTTCCATTTAATCTCCTAAAAATCATAATTCTTCATAAAATGAAATTAATCGTCTTAGGAATCCAACGCTTCAAGAATCAAATCAATCGGATGTCGGACGAAGGAATTACAAGCAAAAGATTACGAAAGGGATCGGATAAAGAAACAAAGTAGCGGAACTTCAAAACCGAAGTTTTCAAAAATCATATCTCTCGATCCCGAACTCAGAATTTGACAAATTTGGTGTTAATAAAAATATCAAAGGAAGCTCTACAACTTCCCTGAAGAACTCAAAATCAAATTAGGTCTCAAAAGAGGTCAAAGCCTCAATCAAAGATTATGTCCAAAACAGCTTTTCCTAAACGACTTCCAATTTTAATTGCTCATAACTCCTAGCCCTGATATCGAAAAATTGCAAACTTTATATCAATGGAAAGATAAAAACATCATCTAAAACTTTCATGAAGATCACTTATTCTAATTCAAACTAAATCCATACGACGAGTGGCCTCGAAGGATAGAACACACAATTCTATACTTAATAGCATTTTCAAAACAAGGCATATCTTCAGAAATTCATATCTCTCAATCCTGACATTTAAAAATAGCAAACTTTATGTCCACAAAAAGCTCTCGACAGAGGCTACAATTTTCATATTGATCATTTTCTTGAATTTTGCCTAAATCAAAAGTCAACTTTTCTTCAAAAAGTCAAACTTGAAGCGAACTTTGACTGATCATAACTCTCACTTCAGATATCGAAAAATATCAAACTTTATGGCTACAGTAAGCTCTTGACATAAACTACAAGTTTCCAGAAGATCATTTTCTCAAATTCTCCTAAAATCAAAAAGTCAACTCTGAAGTCAAACATTTTATCTCCAAAAGTCAAGCTTTTTAAATTCTTCAAATTTTTACACTTTTTCTTTTTAATTCTTGGTATTTAACTTCATTTCAATCAACTCATCCACTTTCTTCTCATAATCCATATAAGTTCACTCAAATATCAAAGTCCTTAAAATTAAACAATTCTTTTCTCATAATTTTTTTTAATTTCATCAAATTTCCTTAAATTCATAATTTTCTCACCAATTTCTTTCTCACTTAAATTCATTTTAATATTTCTAATTTTCATCAAAAGTTCGGGGTCCAACAAGACAAATATGAAGATGGTCTTCGTGTGTGTGACATGTGGCCATATGGAAAAGGAGAAACCTATTTAAAGACAAAATGAAGATGAAGAATGATGATGATGGTCGTTGCTTTTGGAAGAAGGCTAATTGAAAAAGTGTTTTTCAAGTTTCCTTTCATCTCATCATCTTCATCCTTCAAGCTCTTCTCCAAGGTTTCATCTCCTCTTCATCGTTGTTTTTCAAGCTCTCCAAGGACAAAGATAAGAGCTAGCACTCTTTAATTTATTCTAGCTATTCCCGGGTCAAAGGGTTTGTCCCGGCTAGGTTTTCCGATCTCTGCGTGGATACCGTTAGAGACAGTCTCCTTTGACCGTTATGGTTTGAGTTTGTTGTATAGACACATGGATCCTAGCTTTTGGGAAGGTCCCGGAACAAAAATTTTTGTTTTCCGCACCGTGGGCATGTGATGCTCACACCGGGATTTTCCTACAGTGGTATCAGAGCCACTTGTGTCGTATATAACGAAGAAATCATGACTAGGTCGGAGTTGCCTAATGCTTGTGACGATGATGCATGTTGTAAATGTTAATTTCGAATTCAGTGTAGAAATATAGTTTGCAAAATTTTCCTACCCAGATGTGTTCATAAGATGTTGTGGAATATGTTTGTGGAAGATCAGAATTTATCAATGTGATTTGATATGGTTTTGCTAATTTATTCCCTAATGTTCTGGTTGCTGTGTTTGTACACATTCCTTGAACAGGCATGCTTGTAAATTCGAGAATAAATTGTAGACTTTTTTTTCAGATTTTCTTTCACCAACATGTCTCTAAGATGTTTGTGAATGTCTATGAGAATGGAAAAATGTTTTAAAGGTGATTTACTATTTATTTGAGAATTTATTGTGTGCTGCTGGGAATAACTGTGTTAAGGAACACAGATTCTACATTAGCTTTGTTGCTGCGGTTGGTTGAGTTTTTGTTGGAAATAAATCTTGAAAATATTCATGGAGCATGTTGTGAATATTTTGTAACCTCTGTAATTTTCTCAGAATTTATTGAAATTGTTTCAATGACTTTTTTAAGCAAAAGACAAAGCTTGGCATTTTTGAGAAAGTTGCTGGAGCTGTTTTGTTTGGAATGATTAATTGTGTATTTCTCAATTCCAATGCCTTGGATCATTTTTAATGTGATTAAAAATGTGTTATATTGATGTTGTATGCTTTCCAAATTGAATTTCTTGAAATTGGGTTTCCAAAAATTTTCGGATGTCAAATATGTCACATTAGCGTCTCGTTAGTGTATTTCGTTGTCTTGATTGTTTTGGCCGTCACAATTTTGTGACCAGTGCTGAAGTAATCTTGATAAAATGTAGACTAGCTAGAGATACTTAGGGTAAAAGTTTGATATTCTCAAATTATTTGGAAATTTAAATGAATAAGAGTGTATTCATCAATGTCAAGTTTTTCATGTATAGTTTGACTATATATGGTAAGCATGGTACAATGAAAGTGTTTCATTGGTACATCATAATAAAGGATATTACACTTGGTATTGTGAATTTGAACTACACGAATTGAGAAATTAGCCGATTAGAGAGCATGCCAAGATCATGTTCCGATGGATCGCACATTCACCACGATCATTATGCGTACCGACCGGTACATGCACCGATCGGTAGCTCGTGCACGATAATCCATAGTAGTCGATCGAACATGCACCAATCGACCGGTTTGTGCACAATAATCCATAGTAGTCGACTAGCACGTACCACCGTCAAGATATGCACCAAATCGACTAGCACATGCACCAAATGACTACAACATGCAAAAGGTGGGATGATGGATGATTTTAGGTATATATTCAATGTGATTGATGAATTGCCCTAAATCATTCCATATAGTCATGGTGACTATAATCCTACGACTAGGAGAAGAATTGGAGAAGAAGAAGATGAGACCTGAAAACCCTCACATATCATATGAAAACTAACGCCTTCCATTAATATGGGGAGAACCAGAGTTCTTATAGAGTTGGGTTGTTGGGTAAACCCAAGCTCACTCTATACGGATATGTTCGAACCATGAAAATAAGATTTTTAGATTAATGGGTCGGTTTTCACTAGAAGCGTTGATTTGTTGAGTAAACTCAAGGTCAACGTGGATAGAGGCGAAATTGGGTAGTGTACATCAGATGTACCCGCATCAAGAGTTGATAACCCAATGTGTGTGCATACATCACGAGTTGATAGCACTAGTCGATAGTTGCATCTATGAAGCAAATGGTATGACCGATACCTGCCGATAGATCTAAGGTGGCTTGTTGGGTAAACCCAATGTCATTTTAGTAATGTCGGATATCTATGATGCAATTGGTATGACCGATACCTACCGATTGACCTAAGGTGGCTTGTTGGGTAAACTCAAGGTCATTTTAGTAATGTCGGATATCGACCCACTAGGACATTTTGTCATAATGTTTCTTGGATTCGTACTGAGGGTTATGGATTCTTTAAAACTAGTGGGAGCCATATGCATGCCATGCAAGTCCTTATGATCATGCATGTAATTCTATTCTAACATTTTTTCTCTCTTTTCCCTATAGGTTATTGAAGATGACTTCAAGTGTGAACTTGCGCTCGCTTATGGACTCAATAAATTAACTGGACCCAACTTTCTTGATTGGCTGAGAAATATGAGAATTGTTCTCAGATATGAGGAATTGGGCTATGTCCTAGATGTTCCACTTCCTGATCCACCTGCTGTTGATGCTTCGATGAGGATCGAAGCATATCGTAGCATCTCAAAAGCGGTGACATGGCTACCGCATTATGCTCGCATCTATGTCACCAGAGCTGCAGAAGCAGCATGAGTCTATGGATGCTAATACCATAGTGTTTCATCTTAGGGAGCTGTTTGATGAGCAAGCTCGGTCTGAAAGGTTCGAGAACTCGAGTCTACTCTTCACTACTAAGATGACTCCAGGTTCATCTGCATTGCAGTATGCATTGAAGATGAATGGGTATATTGAGAGGTTGGCTGTCTTAGGTTTTGTTATGAATTATAAATTAAGTGTTGACTTAATTCTGGTTGGATTGTCTGATAGTTATTCACAGTTTGTGTTAAACTATCGGATGAACCAAATATCTACGACAATCCTCGAGTTGATCAATCGCCAAGAGGCAGAGAGCAAGCTATCAAGAAGGATAGCAAGCAAGTGCTTATGGTGGACTCTTCTTCTAGTTCAAAGAAAAAGAAGCTGAAGAAGAAAAGGTCTATGAAACCGAAAGGAAGTGCAGCCAAGAAGAAAACCAAAGAAACTGCACCAAAAGGAACTTTCTTCCATTGTGGCAAGACTGGCCACTAGAAGCGGAACTGTAAAGTCTATCTGGAAGAATTGAAGCAGAAGAAGGCATCAGATGCCTCGACTTCTTCAGGTATGTTTGTCATTGAGTTTAATACTGTTTCTAACCATAACATATGGGTATTAGATACCGGTTGTGGCTCACACATATGCAATGATATGCAGGTCTCGAGGACGATGAGCGACTCATGAAGGAGAGATAGACTGCGTGTAGGAAATGGAACAAGAGTTCTTTGCATTAGCCGTAGGCACTTATTTCTTGTCACTCCCGGTGGGCTTGTAATTAAACTGGATGAATGTTATTTTGTACTGTATTAACAAAGAACATATTATGCATTTCTTGTTTAAATAGATTTGGTTTCCATTTGACTTTTAGTAACAATGGTTGTTCTATTAGTTTGAATGGAATGCTTTATGGTACTGGTACATTATGCAATGGAATTTACATATTAGATATATCACATCCAATTATGAATGTCAATGACACGAAAAGACATAAGCGAGATAATTTAAAATCAACTTACTTATGGCATTGTCACCTTGGCCATATAAATGAGAGACGCATAGCTAAGCTCTATAAGATTGGTAGTTTAGGGTCATTTGATTATGAATCATATGATACATGCGAATCTTGTTTATTAGGCAAGATGACTAAATTACCCTTTAAGGAAAGGGTGAACGAATGATCGAGTATTAGACCTAATACATTCAGATGTATGTGGTTCGATGTCCATCCATGCGAAGTGGTTGTCTTTACTTCATTACCTTTATCGATGATTATTCTCGATATGGGTACCAGATTCGATGAGATACAAATCAAGCATTTGAAAAGTTCAAACAATTCAGAAATGAAGTAGAAAACCAACTTGGAAAAAGTATCAAAACATTACGATCCGATCGTGGTGGGGAATACTTAGACCAACAGTTTTTGGATTATCTCAGAGATAATGGGATTTTATCTCAATGGACTCCTCCTTACACACCACAGCATAATGGTATGGTAGAAAGGAGAAATCGAACCTTGTTAGACATGGTACGATCAATGATGGGCTTTACAAAGTTACCAAAATCCTTTTGGGGGTATGCACTTGAGACAGCTGTTTACTTGTTAAACAAAGTTCCATCAAAGACAATTGATGTTACTCCATATGAGATGTGGACTAATAAAAGACCCTATCTTACTCATTTGAAAGTTTGGGGTTGTCCTGCTTATGTGAAGCGGACACAGTCAGATAAACTTGATGCAAAATCTGACAAATATTTATTTGTAGGATATCCTAAAGAAACAATGGGATATCAATTCTACCTTGCTAAGAAACAAAAGGTGTTTGTTTCGAAGCATGCTGTCTTTTTAGAGATAGAGTTTCTTTTACAAGAAGACAGTGGGAGCAAAATTGAACTTGAAGAAGTTCAAGATGCTCGAACAGCATAGATCAACTGTCAACACAAAGCGTGACTCATACGGATGAAGTAACAGTTCAACCTTCTACAACACACGAAGTTCAGTAGGTCACGTAGGATACGCCTGTTCGAGAGATATAGATTTCGTGAATGAACAGAATGACGATTGCTCATAGAAGATGATGAGCCTACCACCTATGAAGAGGTTCGAAGAGTTCGAGTGCGAGAAATGGCTTCATGCCATGAAATTTGAAATGGATTCCACGTATGAAAACCAAGTATGGACTTTGGTTGAGACACCCGAAGGAATCAAACCCATAGGGTGTAAATGGGTTTTTAAAAAGAAAACCGACATGGATGGTAATGTGATTACCTATAAAGTAAGGCTTGTGGCTAAAGGTTTTCATCAAAGACAAGGAGTTGACTACGACGAGACCTTCAGCCCAGTAGCAATGCTTAAATCCATTAGAATACTCCTAGCCATTGCCACTCATTATGATTATGAGATATGGCAAATGGATGTGAAGACAGCTTTCCTAAATGGAAATCTAGCTGAGGATGTGTATATGACACAACCTGAGGGCTTCACCTCCTATGATGGAGAAAAAGTATGCAAGCTTTAGAAATCCATCTATGGATTGAAACAAGCATCCAGGAGTTGGAATATCCGTTTTGATGAGGTAATCAAAGAGTTTGGTTTCTCACAAAATCCGGATGAACATTGTGTGTATAAGAAGGTTAATGGGACTGCAATCGTATTCCTTGTGCTGTATGTAGATGACATATTATTGCTAGGAAACGATGTCTCTATGCTACAATCGATGAAGATTTGGTTGTCCAAACAATTTGCCATGAAAGACCTTGGTGAAGCAACTTATATCCTTGGGATAAGGATCTATAGAGATAGATCAAAAAGGTTGCTTGGTCTTTCACAATAAACGTACATAGACAAGATGCTAAAAAGGTTTAGCATGGAGCAATCCAAGAGAGGCTACCTTCCCGTGACTCATGGGATAACACTCTCGAAATCTATGTGTCCTAAGACACAAGATGAGAGGATGCGCATGAGTATGATCCCTTATGCATTTGCGGTAGGATCTATCATGTATGCAATGCTATGTACGAGACCCAATGTATCATATGCTCTAAGTGTTACGAGCAAATACCAATCGGATCCTAATGAGGGTCACTGGGTAGCTGTCAAGAATATCCTCAAGTACTTGCGAAGGACTAAGGATGTTTTCTTGATATATGGAGATGGAGATCTCAAAGTGAGCGGGTATACAGATGCCAGTTTTCAATCTGATAAGGATGATTCCAAATCCCAATCAGGTTACATATTCACACTGAATGGTGGGGCAGTTAGTTGGAAGAGTTCCAAACAAGAGACAACTGCCGATTCAACGATCGAGGCAGAGTACATTGCCGCTTTAGAAGCAACAAAGGAAGCAGTTTGGATCAAAAAGTTCATTACTGAAATTGGTGTGGTTCCTAGCTGTGATGGGCCCATGCAGTTGTATTGTGACAACAATGGGGCTATTGCGCAGGTGAAAGAACCAAGGTCTCATCAACGATCCAAACACGCACTCGCAGATATCATCGATCGGGGAGATCATAGGGAGGTGATGTCCAGACGAGAGAATTCCCACCGAGCGAATATTGTCGATCCGCTGACAAAGCCATTATCACAAAAGAGTTTTGATTCTCATGTACTACTTTATGGTATTAGATATCAAGGCGATTGGCTTTAGGTCAGTGGGAGATTGTTAGAGTAGTGCCCTCAAGGCAATCGCCTTTAGCGCATTTTGTACAAAGTTGTGTACATACTTTATGAATAAATAAAGAAAGGCATATTTCATTAATTTGATGTTCATTATTTATGAATGGATATTGATCTACAAGCAAATTAATGAAGTCCATGATATATGACATAGCATGAAGGAAATTGTGATGTGATCATACATCGAGATTCCTATCATGTGCAATTATGTCAAGATCTAAATTATCCTAGTCATAGGATTACCGAGACCGGACATCGGTAATCCGAGAGACTAGTACATCTCAAGCTCCTTGATTTAATCAAGCGGTGGATCTCGTGTCGTAAATATGAGATATTTAGGGTTGAGATGTGGATGCTTACTAGAGGTAGTAAGTACATTGGATGACCTGCTATGAGATCATCACATGGATGTTCTATTCTAATGTCAGTGATAATCTCATCATAACAATGGTGAAAGTATCCTTAGACTTGAGGTGCTCAAGGATATCTTGGATACTGATTCTGTGGTTTGACTCCATTCCTTGTTACCTTACAGAGGTCGCTCATAGGGTGATGATTGGGTACAGCTTGAGGTATTCGAAGGTAATTGAGTAGCCAATAGAGGATTCACCACTTCTGTGATAGCAGAAGATGATACCCATGGCCTCTTGTCAGGGTCATTACTTGGAAGTCTCTGGCCGGAGCATATATGTCATGAAGAATGTCTTCATTGACATATTAAGTAATGAGTCCCAGGATAAGAACTGAAATCACTTGGACTAGATTTGACATATTCAGTCTAGTAAGTGTTGACACTTTGCCCATACTCATAACGAAGTGGGGTATAGCATGGTGAAAGGACGAATTGCACAGTAATTGTCTATGGAAAGGTTCGTGATATGGTTCATGATGAATACATGTTCATTCGTTAAACCAATTACTTTCCGGTCAATTGGGGGTCATGATGTGTTGCAAGATACCGCTCATGACTTGCTCAGATTAAGTGTTGATCTAAGTGGCCAACATAACCGGGAACCTAATGGGTCATATGCATAAGAGTGACTCGGAGAATTTGTAAAATAGTTTTGGACAGAGTTCCAATATATGGAGAGCAATCGAACTAAATGGATCCCGATGAGATCGAGATATGTCCCGATGAGATCGCGACATCGATATTGCTAAAAAAGGTTTCCGGTGGTTTTTTCATACTAGGATCCGGTAGGACCGACCCCAGTGTAACTGGACCACCTCAGCTTTAATATACATATATATATATATATATCATATTAATTAATTAAAGAATTAATATATATATATATATATATGTGTGTGTGTGTGTGTGTGTTTTACGTGGAAAGGGAAGAGAAGGTACCTTTTCATGCTTTGTCATTAGTTTCATTAAATGACTAAAAGACAAATATGAAGATGGTCTTCGTGTGTGTGACATGTGGCCATATGGAGAAGGAGAAACCTATTTAAAGACAAAATGAAGATGAAGAATGATGATGGTGGTCGTTGCTTTTGGAAGAAGGCTAATTGAAAAAGTGTTTTTCAAGTTTCCTTTCATCTCATCATCTTCATCCTTCAAGCTCTTCTCCAAGGTTTCATCTCCTCTTCATCGTTGTTTTTCAAGCTCTCCAAGGACAAAGGTAAGATCTAGCACTCTTTAATTTGTTCTAGCTATTCCCGGGTCAAAGGGTTTGTCCCGGTTAGGTTTTCCGATCTCTGCGTGGATACCGTTAGAGATGGTCTCCTTTGGCCGTTATGGTTTGAGTTTGTTGTATGGACACATGGATCCTGGCTTTCGGGAAGGTCCCGGAAAATTTTTTTTGTTTTCCGCACCGTGGGCATGTGATACTCACACCGGGATTTTCCTACAACATCTGGACGCGCATCCCACGAGGGAGGGATTCCTCACCACGAACTTAAACTCCAAACAGACTTAATTTAATGTCCTTCGAACAAATCTTGATAAATTCAACCTAATAGATTCGCCATAAAAATTAAAAATGCTTCTGGCTAATAATTAAATCCGATTCCTAAGATAAAATGAAATTCCAGGTCTCTATAATAATCAGAAATGAAAATCACTTCAATCGGAGCTCCCGAGATCAAGAAATCACCGAAATACGGAAGCATGTTCAATATGTCCGACTAATTCACTCTCTTTGATAAAATCCCACAAAATACAACTTAATATGAAAATTTTAAATTTTTGCATGAGAGGGGGTAGAATTTTTTTCTTAGAAAACCAATGTTTTGAAAATCGAATGAATCGGAGGCCAAACGAAAAAGTTACTAGCAAAGGAGTGAGAGGATGTTTAAATTGGGAAAGAGGAAAAATCAGAAAATGAAAGAAAAACAAAAACTCACAAACGGCGTCCCCTCGCGCAAGCGGGCTTCTTGCGGTCGCGATCGCAAGCTGCTTGGGGGGGCGAGGCCCTTGCAAGGCGAGGCGCTCGCCCTCGCGAGGGTGCCGGCGAGTACGAAATTCCACATGTATATGTATACATATGATTTCCTTTTTGTTTTTCTTTGGAAACCAAACATTACACCTGAAATTTTTTAGAATTCATAACTTTTCACACTGAATTCCAAAACTCACAAACTTGGTGTCAATAAAAAGGTAAAAGGGAGTCCTACGACTTTCCTGAAGGATTTAAAAGCTAGTTTGGCCTTTAAGCAAGTCAAAAGTTGTTTCAAAGTTTCTGCTACAATTGAAAAATTCCTACACTATACTAGAAGTTTGAAAATTCATATCTTTTAGCACACAAGTCTAAAAATATCACATTTTACCTCATTGGAAAGATAAAGAAATGATCTACAAAATTCATGAAGGGTGCAAAGACTAATTCAGTGATTTAAAGTGGTAAAAACACTCCTAAATCTATTGCCTAAATATTCACCAATGGAACAATAACCCTTACCAAATGAACAGTACCTGTAATTTCTCTAACCTTATAAATTTTTATTCCTAACTCAAATAATTGCAAATTATACCTCATTGGATAGGGGAAAAGATAATCTACATTTTCTATGAAGAATGCGAAAACCAAAACAAACTTTAAAGGGGAGAAAAACCCTCCCAAAGGTTCTATCCAAAATTGCCAAATGAACAGTAACTGAACTAGGTCTAACCCCCATAACTTTTTACTCCTAACTCCAAATAAGGCATAGTATACATCAATAGAAAGAAGAAAGGATGATCTACAAGTTTCATGAAGAGAGAAAGAATCAATTCAATCATTTAGAGAGGTAAAAACACTCTCAAAATTACTGCCTGTATAAAATCCAATAAAACAATAACTCTACCTAAATGAATAGTAACTGTCATCTTTTCAACCTCATAACTTCTTCATCCTAAGTCCAAATTTGACCAATTATACATCATTGGAAAGCTCTAAACAATTAATACATTCTTCAAGAAGACCACCCAAACTAATTCAAGCTCTAAAATGTTTTAAAACCTAAGTGAAGTTGCTGCCCAAATTTAGGAAAAATTGGACAACACCTGCCCTATTTTGTAACAAACCAAAATCTTCAATCCAACTCATCCCAATTTAAGTACCTGCACAAAAACTCAATATCCAATGGCAACAACACACTCCTAGGCTTCTAAACATTTCTCAAACCATAAGGCAATCTCACTCTTAAGCATCTACTCATTTCCAATCCATAAAGTCACACAATCCCATTCTTTCTTTTTGTCATTCTCAACCATACAAAATTACTGTTGGACCCCAAATTTTTTTATGATGTCAAATTAAAGGATAAAAGTTTATGAGGGCACTTTAGGAAGATTGCTTGAGATAGATGAGTTAAGGCTTAGCATGGAGGGGTAAAATGGTCTTTACCCATCTCCTTAAGTGAAAGAATTAGAAGAAGGAAAAGAAATAGAAGAAGAGAAGAAGAGAAGAGGAAGTGCCGTAGGTGAGGAGGAAGGAGAAGAAAAAGAGAGTTTTCGATCTTTGTGATTTTCGACAGATTTGAAGCTCATTCTTGGTAAGTTAGCTTCTTTTCATCTTATTTTAGTTGGATTCAACCCTAGAATCATTTTGTATGAGGTTAGAACCGATTATGTAGGGTTTTCGGAAAAACCTAAGTGAAATCCTTAGGTTGATGATCTTATGACTGTTTTTAAGGTTTGAATGAGTTAGAACTGAAGTTTAGGACTTGAATTAATGTTTAGGTGTATTGCTTTTGCAAGATGGGATGATTGGGGATGAGAAAAAGCTGGAAAATTGGGCTCAGGACGAGTTCCCAGACCCGCACGTCGCGTCGTGCTCATGAGCACGCCGCGACGTGCGAAGATGTGCACGCCGCGTGCACCGGATGTGCACGTCGCAGCGTGCAAAAGTGTGCACACCGCAGCGCACATGTTGTGCACATCGCGGCGTATGTTTAGGGGGGGCGTACGCCACGACGCATTCGGGTCGTTCGTCGCGGTGAGCCCCTGTTTCTAGCAAATATAAATTTTGGTATTTTGGGCATATCTTTTTCCATGGATATCCAATTGAGGTGATTTTGGATTCGTTGTGATCTAAAAATAAAGGGCTACAAGTGTTATGAAGAAGGGAAGTTTGGAATTTGCCTCTTAGGTTAGGGAAATTGGATTGGAAGTCGGATGTAGACTATTAGTGCTTTTACTCTTGCTTTGTTTTAAGCTTTTGAATATTTCCTTTGAATATTGCTTGAATGGGAACTTGGTTTGTTATAGGAAACCAAGCCGACCTGATCCAATCGTAAGAGGAAGGACAATAGTGATTCGGATACTCAAGCGATGTTAGGTGGGTAATATATTTATGGTTGTTGTGTGTATGGGCAATATGTGTATGCTTGCTTGCATGTGTGTGACACTACTTGTGTTGAATTATAAGAAATATTGAAAATGCATTGTGATCATGATTATGTGTTACCTTGATAGGCCTTATGACATTTTGCAAGAATGAAAAGAAAGAAAAGTATGAAAGCTTTGATAAAATGCTTTGAGTATGAAATGAATGGTTATGTGCTTTGTTTGGGTGAGAGGGTAATGGATGGATAGTCACGTACACGTCGACGTATAGCCTTCTCCCGGCTGCCCGTTTAAGGCCAGTAGATCCTTGAGAAATCGGACTCAGATAGTTTACAGTATAAACTTCAGTTTATCCGGATCATTTTACGGAACTCTCGAGCCATTTGTTGTGCATTGCAAGATTGATTTGTCAGAAATGATGCATATTAATTGTTATGTTGTGAAGCAGGAATTGTATGACATATCATTTGGTGGCTATATGAATGTGAATCAATTGTTAAGTGTTGACTTGCTATGCTTGTATATATACATATGCTTGAATGTGTAGCTCGTGCCAATGGCTATAAATGTATATGCCACTGAGCTTCGCAGCTCACCCCATTATCTCCCACTCCTCAGGTGCAAAACGAGACGATCGTTGATCTTGCAAGGCATCAGAAACTTCAAGCTAGTTAGGAGCTTTGTATTAAGTTAGTATTTTGGTTGGCCCTCCAAGCATATCATCATGGAGCATATTTATGTATTTTGGATTTAAAATTTATTCTGTATTATGCAATTTTGAGAATGCTTGTTTGAATTTCCTTCGGATTGTAATGGCATGAAGCCCTTTGATTTATGGGGTGTTTAATTCATAGCTTCAATGACTGTGTGTATGTTATAATGTGTGCGAATTGAATTATGTATGGATGTTGGGATCAGGTCTGAAGTTTTGGGTCGCATGTCGCTGGCGTAGCCTGAGGGGCCACCTCGAGAATAGGGATCCGGGACCCGAGCCCAACATGTTTGGTATCAGAGCGCCTAGGTTATGTTTCCTCAGCTTAGAATGCATAATGTTAGGAGTGTGCCCTAGGCCAATGGATATTTGTTATTCATATATTAACATTATGACTTGTTAATAATATATTATGAGGTATTCCTTTCATATATGCATGTATTTCGTTTATGTAATGTGATTTACATTCCATGAATAGTATTAGACATATGTCATCAAGTATGTGACTTGATAGTAAAACCATAAGCATTATAACACTATTCTAGAATGTCCCTGATTGATCATTATTGGTGGAACAATAATGAATTAAGACTAGTATGTGTTCTGATTGATGATCACGTTTTACTGATCATGGATATGAGATATCAAATCAGAAACATAGATATATGTTAGAGAACATATATTGGACCGACCCACATAAAGAATACTACATGGTTTCATGTCATTAGTGATTCTTTATATGGTTTGACTTTAGTCCTTTGACCTGAAGTCATCATGGTTCCCTACATGAGGAATTTAGTGTTTTGATATTAGACTAAGCTATTTTTAACCGAATAAAAAATAGTCTTATGTTGGACACTAAATGAATCATGCAGAGGGATGTGAATGACGTAGATGGGATTTGTACCTCTCTTAAATGAAAGAGATATCATCTGGGCCTCTTGACAAGTGACTGAAGAAATGCATGGCCGTGCTCAAATGAATTGATGAAGAGTCATCAATGTCATTTGTTATAATTAGTCAACTTGGGGATCAAAAAACTATGATTAATCAAAGGTTGACATGTACCATGCCTTGTGATTAATCTAGATATCGTGTTACAAAAGGATTAAGCCTATAACCATAGTTACAGGTTAAATCGGATTATCGATCCTCATTTGATTTGGGTAGTCATAATGTCTTGCTAGAGGTCGCTTATGACTTATGGGCCTTCAAGTATGATCGCCCATTGCCAACATCAAATGAGCCTGCTGTGGTCGCACACAAAGAGTTATGTGATCCGGCTTATTCTCTTGGGCCTAATTTATTAGGTATTGAATAAATATATTTAGATATATTTATTGAGCTAGATTGAATTAAGTTGTCGGGCTTTTATTATATGAGATATAATGGGCCGAAACTTATTAGGGCCTAAATGGGATTAGGGTTTCTCTATAAGTAGAGAAGCTTAGGTCTCATTAGGTTAAGTAAGTGACATTTTGTCATTAAACCCTAGCCGTCATCCAAGAGAAATATCGTGCGGCGTTCGAAAGAGTTTCAGGACGTGCTAGCACACAACAGCCGTAACCCAGATTGTGCATACTCGTGTGGATACCGGTAGAGGGCATTCGCATTTTGCAGTGTCTTGGAATCCGAAAAGAAATAACCTATCCACGAAAATAAGGTATTTTTCGTACATCTTTGGTATTCTCGATTATACTCATGTTGTTGTATGGTCTTTTTCCGCAGTGTATTGTGAATACTTGGACCGTACGCGATCCAACAGTGGTATCAGAGCCAGGTTCTTCTGTAAAATCGTTAATATACCTGTTTTTGATTACATGTGTTCACGATTTTGGCTTTTGTATAATTGAAAATATGCATGTTTGGATTACATGTTCTTACGGTTTTTGGTTGCATGATACGAAAGTGTTTTATTTCATGCATGTTGTTTTTGGATCTGTTGATTATCTTGGTACTGATGAGAATATATGACAAGCATGAAGGGTTTGACCGACAGGTGGTGGCTGCTAGGGTTTCCACCATGTAAGACATGGATCTGGGATGGGAAACCGCAAGTATTCATGTTGGACAAGGATACTCCAGTCGACTAGCATCTCTTCCAGTCGACTAGAAGTGTTCCAGTCGACTGGTCGGAGAGGGGAGATAAGCGTTTCAGCGAAAACGTTTGTTCCAGTCGACTGAGATTGGTTCCAGTCGACTAGCACAGATCGACCAGTCGACTATCATCTCTTCCAGTCGACTAGAAGTGTTCCAGTCGACTGATCGGAGAGCGGAGATGAGTGTTTCAAGAAAACGCTTGTTCCAAATGATTGAAATTGGTTCCAGTTGACTAGCACAAGTTTCCACCAATGACTATCATCTCTTCCAATGATCGGTAGCACAAGTCGACATCAAATGACTATCATCTCTTCCAATGACCGACAAGCCCAGAAGAGGCGCTTCCCACGCTTGTTTGTTTGTTATGTGTTATACATTCTGGGTGATATTACATGTGTTTATTTATATTTTTGAATATTTATATTCATGTGTAAGTTACTATTCTATACTTCTAATATCTATATACTCAAGTATGTTGTAGTATAGGATTAGAAATAGCATAGTACAAACACCCTTACTAATAGGATTAGTAGCCTTCATAATGTACTAAGAACGACCCTCTTCATAATTTTAAGTTTATATGCCTTCCATAAATCTTTACCAATTTTTATCTCTACATTATCCTTATGTGGGTTTTTACCAAAGCAACGCATATAGGGATCATCTAGGGAAGACATTTGAATAATGGTGCTATTCATAGGTAAAGTATGGTTAAACTTAACTAAGCTATCAAAACGGTTTTGGGCTTAGGGCATAAGATTGGGTTTTTACATACATGCAGTACATAAGATGTATTTTAACATAAGCCCATCAAGAGTTACATGTGATGTAATTGAAAAGAGTTTTCTGCCTAAATAACTAAATCTTGAGTGTTAAGCCAAAGCTTTCTTAGGACTTAGTGAAATATGGATCTTGTTTCTCCCATTTTTCAATTGAGGGTTATTTATTTGAGTGGGAGCTAATACCTCTTAATAATAAGAATGTCGACCCTTATTGCATAATTTTTGTAGATTATGGCTACTCCATCCACAAACCTTTCTATGCGATCTATCTTAGAGAAAGAAAAGCTTAATGGAACAAATTTCCTAGATTGGTATAGGAACTTGAGAATTGTTCTCAAGCAAGAAAGAAAGCTTTCTGTCTTAGAAGAGTCCATCCCTGAGGAACCACTAGCAAATGCACCTAAGGCTCAAAAGGATGCTTACACGAAGCATATCAATGACTCTACGGATGTGTCATGCCTTATGTTAGGCACCACGATCTCTGACCTTCAGAAGGATTTAGAGGAAATGGAGGCCTATGACATGCTTGCTCAACTAAAAGCTATGTTTCAAGAGCAAGCACGCCAAGAGAGGTTTAGAACCACTAAGGCATTGAATTCATGCAAGATGACTCCTGGCACACCCGTGAGTGCTCATGTTCTCAAGATGAAGAGTTACATTCATCATCTTGAGAAATTAGGTGCACTTGTTAGTCAAGAATTGGCAACTGATCTTATTCTATCATCTTTAACTGATGAATATGATCAGTTCATTCTTAACTACAACATGCATAATATGGAGAAGTCCATTGATGAATTGCATGGGATGTCTGAAAAAATCAAGAGAACTTAAAGGGAAAGGTTAAGACCACCAATGAAGTTTTTGTGGTTCAAAAGGGAAAAGCTTTCAAGAAGAAGGGCACAACAAAGGACAAAGGTAAAGTACCCAAGTCCAACCCCAAGCCCAAGCCTAAAGCTAAGACTAAGGCACCCAAGGAGGGAGTTTGCTTCCACTGCAATGAACCTGGTCATTGGAAAAGGAACTGCAAACTCTATTTGGAAGAGCTGAATTAGGCCTAATACATACCGATATATGCGGTCCTTTTAGCATATCAGCGAGAGGAGGTTATTTGTATTTCATTACTTTTTCAGATGACTTCAGTAGATATGGATATGTCTATTTAATGAAGCACAAATCTGAATCTTTTGAAAAGTTCAAAGAATATAAGAACGAAGTACAAAATCAGCTTGGCAAAACAATTAAAATCCTTCGATCTGATCGAGGAGGTGAATACTTAAGCCAAGATTTTGATGATTATCTTAAGGATTATGCAATCGTTTCACAATTGACTCCTCCAGGAACTCCTCAATGGAATGGTGTTTCTGAAAGGAGAAATCGAACTCTATTAGATATGGTTCGATCAATGATGAATCAAACTGATCTTCCAAAATATTTCTGGGGCTATGCTTTAGAAACAGCAGCATTCATATAGATCCGTATTCCTTCAAAGGCTGTAGAAAAGACACCTTATGAGATATGAACTGGGAAGCATCCCAATTTATCTTTTCTAAAGATTTAGGGTTGTGAAGCTTATGTGAAGCGTCCAATTGTCGACAAGTTGGCACCCAAATATGAAAAATGTTATTTTGTGGGATATCCTAAGGAAACTAAAGGATATTACTTTTACATCCCAGCAGAGAACAAAGTGTTTGTTGCTCAAATGGTTTTTTTCAGAGAAGGAATTTGTTTCCAAAGGAAACAGTGGGAGTAAAGTAAAACTTGAAGAAATTCAAGTTTCACAAAATGAAATTGAGCCTAAAAAGGAGATTGAAGCGAGCTCACAAACTATTGATGATGTAGGAAAATCCCGGGAGGTACATCACATGTACCGCAGCTGAAAACAAAAATTTTGTTCCTGTGACTTTCCAATCCTGTGATCCAGTATCCGTATGAAGACATCAACCTAAATAGCCAAAAGAGACTATCTCTAAAGGTTATCCACGCAGAGATCGAAAATCTAACCGAAGTCAAACCCCTTGACCCGGAATAGCTAGAACAGATTAAAGCTCGCTAGAGCCTACCTCATCCGGAGAGCTTGAGGGAAACGTGGAGGAGATGACAAAACTTGGAGGAGAAGATGAAAGCTTGAATGAAAGATGATGAACCTTAGGTTTTAGAACCAATTTCTTCAACCCACGATCACCATCCTCTCTCTTTTAATTTCTCCATATTCCTTTCTCAAAGGATGAAGAAAATGAGCATCGTGTATACTTGCTCCCTCCACCAACGAACATCACTTTTTCACCTTTTAAGATTTTGTCTTTTAGTAATGATAAAAGTGATGACTAAGCTTAATGACTAAGCCTCCTTATGGAAGCTTCTTTCATTAGCCTCCTCCATACACGTGACAAGCATATATATATATATATATATATTAATTAATTAATTAATTAATTAACATATATATATATAATTACTAAGAGGTCCAATAAACTGGGTTGGTCCTACTGCATTATCGGGCCCCTAAGGTCAAACACTCCTAAACCTTTCTTAGCAATATCGATGTCGCGATCTCATCGACATATCCCAATCCCATTGGGATCCATTTAATCCTAATGTTTCCATAATTGGAACTCGTCTAATTACTATTTTCTGATTCTCTGAAACACTTTTATGTGTGACCCTTTGGGCTCCCGATTATGTTGGCTACTTAGATTAACAATTAATCTGAGCAAGTCATGAGCGGTATCTAGCAACACATCATGACCCCAATTGACCGAAAGTAATCGATTTGATGTATTCATCACGAACCGGATCACTAACCCTTCCATGAACAATAATTATGTAATTCGTCCTTTCACCATCCTATACCCCACTTGGTTATGAGTATGGTCAAAGTGTCAACTCTCACTAGACCGAGTCTAGCCTAAGTGATATCAATTTCGCCAGGAATCATTACTTTATATGTCAATGAAGACACTCTTCATGACATACATGCTTTGCCAAACTTTAGTAATGATCCCGACAAGAGGCTACGGGTATCTCTTCGCTAATCCGTAAGTGGTGAACTTTATTGGCTACTCAATTATCTTGAATACCTCAAGTCGCACCCAAGCACCACCCTATGAGTTACCTCCGAAGGCAACAAGGAATGGAGTCAGCACAGATCAAGATTCAAGATATCCTCGAGTACCTCAAGTCAAGGATACTTGCACCATTGCTATGATGAGATTATCAACGACACTTAGATAAGATATCCATGTGATGATCTCATGGCGTGTCATCCAATGAACTCACTACCGCTAGTAAGCATCCACATGTCAATTCTAAATATCTCATATTTACGCTTCGAGATCCACCGCTGATCCAATCAAGGAATATGACATGTGCTAGTCTATCCGGATTAATGATGTCCAGCCTCATTAATCCTATGACTAGGAGAATTCGACATCGACATAATTGCACATGATAGGAATCTCGGGAGTATGAACACATCATAATTTCCTTCATGCTATGTCATATATCATGGACTTCATTAATTCGATTAAAGATTCAATCAATTCATAAACAATGTTTATGAATATCAAATTAATGAATAATGCCTTTTCTTTATTTATTCATAAAGTCCGCACATGACTTTGAATAAAACTCGCTAAAGGGATTGCCTTTAGGGCACAAATAAACAAGATCGATTTGAACAAGTCGACTTATCGAATGAACAAGTCGACTTATCGATTATCGAATATGTAAGTCGACTTACACATGGTACAAGTCGACTTATCACTTACAAATCTCCCACTCGACCTAAAGTCAATCGCCTTAGTATCTAATACCATAAGCGAGTCCATGAGAATCACAATTCTCCCGCGACAATGGCTTTGTCAACTAACAAACAACACTTTGCTCTGGGAATTCTCTATCGTGATATCATCTCGACTAATGATCTCCCAAATCGGTAAGCACGAGTTCGGATCGTCGATAAGACCTCGTTCCTTTGCTCACAAGACTAGCCCCATTGTATCACAATACAATCCTATGGGCCCATCACAGCTAGGGACTAGATCAAGTTCAAGAATGAACTTCGATCCAAACCACTTCCTTTCGCAGATCTCACGCGGCAATGTACTCGCCTCGGCTGATGAATCGCAGCCTCTTGTTTGAACTTTTCAAACCGACCGCCACGCTATTCAAAGGTGAATGTATATAACCCGATTGTGATTCGTAATCATCCTTTTCAAATTAAATACTAGCATCTGAATGCTCGCCACTTGAGATTTGCATCTCCAAAGATCAAGAAAACATCCTTAGTGCTTCGCAAGTACTTGAGGATATTCTCGATCGCCACCCAAATGACCCTCACCAGATCCGATTGGTATCCTTTCGTAACACTTAGAGCATACGATACATCGGGCCTCGTACATAGCATTGTTCCTTGCTAAACCTCTTTAGCATCTCATCTATGTACGATGATTGTGAAAGACCAAGCAACCTTTTGATTTATCTCTATAAATCTATATCCCTAGGATATAAGTTGCTTCACAAAGGTCTTTCATCGCAAATCGATTGGACAACCAAATTTTAAGCGATTGAAGATAGAGACATCGCTTCCTAGTTACGAAGATGTCATCTACATACAACACAAGGAATACGATTGCAGTCCCATTAACCTTCTTATACACACAATGATCATCCGGATTTTGTGAGAAATCAAACTCTTTGAGTACCTCATCAAAACGGATATTCGAACTCCTAGATGCTTGCTTCAATCCAAACATGGATTTCTGAAACTTGCATACCTTTTCGCCATCGATGGAAGTGAAGTCCTCTGGTTGTGTCATACACATCCTCTGTAGATTTCCTCTCGTGAAAGTCGTTTTCACATCCATTTGCCATATCTCATAATCATAATGAGTGGCAATGGCTAGGAGTATCCTAATGGATTTAAGCATTGCTACGGGGCTGAAGGTTTTGTCATAGTCAACTCTTTGTCTGTGACGAAATCCTTTGGCCAGAAGCATTGCTTTATAGGTAATCAAATTACCATCCATGTTGGTTTTCTTCGAAAAATCCTTTGCACCCTGTGGGTTTTATCCTTCGTGTAACAACCAAAGTCCATACTTGGTTTTCATACATGGAATCCATTTCAGATTTCATGGCACAAAGCCATGTTCCGACTCAACTTTTCGTAACTCTGCTCATAGGTAGTAGGCGATCATCTCATATGAGCAATACGCCATTCTGCTCACTTACAAGAAATTCATATCTCTAGAACAAAGGCGATCCTACTTAACCTACAAAATTGTGTGTAGTAGAAGGTTGAACTGCTACCTCATCTATATGAGTTACGCTTTGATTTGTGCAATTGATCTATGTTTGTTCGAGAATCTTGAACTTCTCCAAGTTCCACTTTGCTCCCATCGTCCTCTTGTAAAAGAAACTCTTTCTTTAAGAAAACAAAGATGCTTGGAAACAAACAACTTTTGTTCCTAAGCAAGGTAGAATAGATATTCCACTAACAAACACTTATCGATTTTACATCGCTAATCTGACCGTGTCCGCTTCACATAAGTAGACAACCCCAAACTTTCAGATGAGAAAGATAGGCTTTCAGTTAGTCCATATCTCCATATGGAGTAACCACAACCGCTTTAATGGAACTCGTTTAGCAAGTAAACAATTTGTCTTGAGTGCATATTCCCAAAATGCAGTAAACCTATCATCAATCGCACTATGTCTAACAAGGTTCGATTTCTCCTTTCAGCCACACCATCAGGTTGCGGCGTGTAAGGTGGAGTATACCGAGATAAAATCCCATTATCTACGAGATAATCAAAACTATTGGTCTAAGCATTTTCCACCACGATCGATCGTAATGTATTCATACTTTTACCAAGTTAGTTTTCTACTTCATTTCAATTGTTTGAACTATTCAAATGCTTGATTTGTATCTCATCGACACTGATACCTATATCGTGAATAATCACCGATAAAGTAATGAAGTAAAACAACCACTTATGGCATGGATGGACATCGGACCACATACATCCGAATGTATTAGGTATAATATTCCATTCACTGCTTACCCTTCCTTTAAAGGATAACTTAGTCATCTTGCCTAATAAACAAGATTCGCATGTGTCATATGATTCATAATCAAATGACCCTAAACATCCACTCTTATGGAGCTTAGCGATGCGTGTCTCATTTATTTATATGGCCGACAATGCCATAAGTAAGTTGATTTTAAATTATCTCGATTATGTCTTTTCGCCATTGGCATTCACAACTAGATATGACATATCTAATATGTCAATTCAATTGCATAATGTACCAAGAGCATAGAGCCTTCCATTCAACTAATAGAACAACCATTGCTTCTAAAAGTCCAATGGAAATCACTCTATTTAAACATAAAACATACAATATGTTCTTTGTTTAAAACAGTACAAAATGTCAATCATCCAATTTGAATATAAGCCTACTAGGAGTAACAAGACATAAGTGTTCACGGCTAATGTAGCAACTCTCACGCATTACCTACACGAAGGTCTAGTTCTCCTTGAATGAGCTTTCTACTGTCCCCGAGGTCCTGCATATCATTTCATATGTATGAGCCACAACCGGTATCAAATACCGATATGTTTGGATCAGGAATAGTATTAACCTCAATGACAAACATATTTGAAGAAGTAGAGGCATCTGATGCCTTCTTCTGCTTCAAGGACTCCAGATAGATTTTACAGTTTCGCCTCTAGTGGCTAGACTTGCCACAATGAAAGCAAAATCCTTTTGGGGCAGTTTCTTTGGTTTTTCCTTGATGGCACTTCCCTTTGGTTTCTTGGCCTTTTTCTTCTTTGAACTAGAAGAAGAAGCATCCACCATTAGCACTTGCTTGCTATCCTTCGATAGCTCGTCACTGTCTTCGAAAGCAGATTGATCACCAGAATTGTTGTGGATATTTGGTTTATCCGATAGTTTATCACAAACTGTGAATAACCATCAGACAATCCAACTAGAATTAAGTCTCTACTTAACTCATAATCCATTACAAATCCTAAGACGCCAATCTCTCAATATAGCCATTCATCTTCGTGGCATATCGCATGCCAGATATCCCCGAGCCATCTTTGTGGTTAAGAGAAGCCTTGAGGTCTCGAACCTTTCGCATCGAGCTTACTCATCAAACAGCTCCCTAAGATGAAATACTATAGAGTGAGCATCCATGGACTCGTGTCGCGCCGCAGCTCTAGTGACATCGAGGCAAGCATAAAGCAAGTATCCATATCATCGCCCTTAGATGCTTACAATATGCTTTTCGATCCCCATCAAGAAGATCGACAAGAAGTGCAAGTGGAAGTGGAACATCTAGGACGATCCTAGTTCCTCAGATCTAAAAACAATTTCGATTCCTCACCAATCAAGAAAATTCGTCCGTAATAGAGAGCAAAATTACACCGAAAGACTTCTTCAATCAACCTAGCGATAGAGAGAAGGAATGATAGAATAGATATGCTGCATGATCATAAGGACTTGCATGATATGCATATGGCTCCCACTAGTTTCCTAGAATCCATAACCCTCTTTACTTAATCCAGAGAAACAAAGTGACATAATGTCCTAGTGGGTCGATATCCGACATTGCTAAGAGTGACCTTGGGTTTACCCAACAAGCCACAACTTAGGTCAATCGGTAGGTATCGGTCATACCAATTGTATCATCGATAACCGAAATTAAGAATGACCTTGGGTTTACCCAACAAGCCACCTTATGTCTCGGAGGTATCGATATACCAATTACATCTTAGACACAACTATCGATCGCTATCAACTTGTTGATGTATGCACTTACATCGGGTATCAACTCTTCGATGCGATACATCCGATGTATGCTACCCAATTTCGCCTCATCCACGCTGACCTTGAGTTTACTCAACAAACCAACGCCCAATGAAAACCAACCCATTAATCCGAAAATCTTATTTTCATGGTTCAACATATCCAGATAGAGCGAGCTTGGGTTTACCCAACAACCCAACCCTATAAGAACTCGGTTTTACCATATTAATGGAAGGCGTTAGTTTTCATATACCGAGGAGGATTTTGGGTCTCATCTACTTCTTCTCCAAGCCGTAGGATTATAGTCACTATGACTATATGATATGATTTAAGGCATTTCATCAATCACATTGAGTCTATACCTAAAATCATCCATCATCCCACCTATGCATGCCACAAGTCGACTTTCATCAAATGCAAGTCGACTTATGCTTCTGCCCACACACAAGTCGACTTGTATGACACAAGTCGACTTATGTCATCTGCCCATGAACAAGTCGACTTACAAGTCTTGAACAAGTCGACTTATTCTTCAAACAAGTCGACTTATCCAGAAAACAAGTCGACTTATCTAGAAAACAAGTCGACTTATTAAGCGAACAAGTCGACTTATGTCCCATATAAGTCGACTTATCCAGGAAATTTTGCTAAAATCTCTAATCGGCTAATTCCTCAATCAGTACAATTTCAATTCTCAACACCATCATACCTAGGGTAATATCTGTAAGTTGATGTATCAATGAACACTTCATTGATTCAAGAATGCCTTAAATAGTCAAACTATATGAAAAACTTGAAATGAGTCAAAACTCATTAATTTCCAAATAATTTAGGAACACCCTAATTATCAACCTAAGCATCTCTAGCTAGCACATACATTATCAAATTTACTTCAGCACATGCCATAAAAAATATGACGGTCAAAACAAACAAGATAATGCAACATGCTAACGAGACGCTATTGTGATCAATTAGGCATTAAAAAATTCTTGGAAAAGCAACTTCAAGCAATTCAGTTTGGAAATCATACTACATCAAGATAACACATTTTTAATCATATTAAAAATGGTGCAAGGCATTGGAACTGAAAAGGCACACTCAATCAAGCCAAGCAAAACAGTCCCAACAATTTTCACAAAACTGTCCAGTTCTGTACATTGCTCGAAATGATCAATGAAACAATTTCAATAAATCATGAGAAAATTATATAGGTTACTACATGTTCAGTACATGCTACATGAATGTTTTCAGGATTTTATGCCATCAAAAACTCAGTCAACATAAATAACAAAACCGATTCAAAATCTGTGTTCATCAGCACAGCAATTCCCAACAGCATAGAATAAATTCGTGAATAAATATCCAATCACATTTGAAATCCAATTTCCATGCTCACAGACATTCACCAACATCTTAGAGACATGTAGGTGAAGGAAAATCCGAAAAACCATTTTTTTTAGAATTTATTCTCGATTTTATACTCATGCCTGTTCCAGAATCATTTCACAAAACAGCATCCGAAACTTTAGGGAATTAATTAGAAAAACTATATCAAATCAAATCGATAAATTCTGAAAATTCATAGACATATTCTCTAACATGTTATGAACAATTCTGGGCAGAAAAATTTCGAAAAGCATATCACAATTTAAATTCGAAATCTGAACAGGTAGCATGCATCAACAGCAAATTCCATTAGGGTTTCTGATCTCGCTTAGGTTATAGCTTCATACGGGATACCAGACGCTTTGATACCACTGTAGAAAATCCCGGAGGTACATCACATGTACCGCAGCGGAAAACAAAAATTTTTGTTCCCAGGACTTTCCCAATCTCGTGGATCCGTATCCGTATGAAGACATCAACCTAAATAGCCAAAAGAGACTACCTCTAAAGGTGATCCACGCAGAGATCAGAAAATCTAACCGAGTCAAACCCCTTTGACCCGGGAATAGCTAGAACAGATTAAAGCCTGCTAGAGCCTACCTCTGTCCTGGAGAGCTTGAGGGAAACGTGGAGGAGATGACAAAAACTTGGAGGAGAAGATGAAAGCTTGAATGAAAGATGATGAACCTTAGGTTTTAGAACCAATTTCTTCAACCCACGATCACCATCCTCTCTCTTTAATTTCTCCATATTCCTTTCTCAAAGGATGAAGAAAATGAGCATCGTGTATACTTGCTCCTCCACCAACGAACATCACTTTTCACCTTTTAAGATTTTGTCTTTAGTAATGATAAAAGTGATGACTAAGCTTAATGACTAAGCCTCCTTATGGAAGCTTCTTTCATTAGCCTCCTCCATACATCGTGATAAGTATATATATATATATATTAATTAATTATTTAATTAATTAACATATATATATATAATTACTAAGAGGTCCAACCAAACTGGGTCGATCCTACCGCTTATCGGGCCAAGTCTTTCAAATGACTCCTAAACCTTTCTTAGCAATATCGATGTCGCGATCTCATCGACATATCCCAATCCCATTGGGATCCATTTAATCCTAATGTTTCCATAATTGGAACTCGTCCAATTACTATTTTACTGATTCTCCAAACACTCTTATGCGTGTGACCCTTTAGGCTCCCTTGCTATGTTGGCCACTTAGATTAACAATTAACTGAGCAAGTCATGAGCGTATCTAGCAACACATTATGACCTCCAATTGACCGGAAAGTAATCGGTTTGATGTATTCATCACGAACCAGATCACTAACCCTTCCATAGACAATTATCGGTAATTCGTCCTTTCACCATCCTATACCCCACTTGGTTATGAGTATGGTCAAAGTGTCAACTCTCACTAGACCGAGTCTAGCCTAAGTGATATCGGTTCTCGTCCCGACTCATTACTTTATATGTCAATGAAGACACTCTTCATGACATACATGCCGCCAAATTTTAGTAATGATCCCGATAAGAGGCCATGGGTATCTCTTCCGCTAATCCGTAAGTGGTGAACTTTATTGGCTACTCAATTATCTTCAATACCTCAAGTCGCACCTAAGCACCACCCTATGAGTTACCTCTAGAAGGCAACAAGGAATGGAGTCAAAGCACAGGATCAAGATTCAAGATATCCTCGAGTACCTCAAGTCTAAGGATACTTGCACCATTGCTATGATGAGATTATCACCGACACTTAGATAAGATATCCATGTGATGATCTCATGGCAGTCATCCAATGAACTCACTACCGCTAGTAAGCATCCACATGTCAATTCTAAATATCTCATATTTACGCTTCGAGATCCACCGCTGATCCAATCAAGGAATATGACATGTGTTAGTCTATCCGGATTAATGATGTCCGGCCTCATTAATCCTATGACTAGGAGAATTCGACATCGACATAATTGCACATGATAGGAATCTCAGAGTATGAACACATCATAATTTCCTTCATGCTATGTCATATATCATGGACTTCATTAATTCGATTAAAGATTCAATCAATTCATAAACAATGTTTATGAATATCAAATTAATGAATAATGCCTTTTCTTTATTTATTCATAAAGTCCGCACATGACTTTCAATAAAACGCGCTAAAGGGATTGCCTTTAGGGCATAAATAAACAAGATCGATTTTGAACAAGTCGACTTATCGAATGAACAAGTCGACTTATCGGTACCGAACATGTGTAAGTCGACTTACACATGGTACAAGTCGACTTATCACTTACAGATGAGCAGTCTTCAACAACACAAGGCCTATGTAGATCTGATAGGATTCGTCATGAGCTCGAGAGATATGGATTTCTCGTTACTAATGATGACAATGTGATGCTCATTGATCATAATGAGCCCACAACCTATTAAGAAGTTATGGAAAGTCCAGAATTTGCTAAATGGTTAGAGGCTATGAAAGCAGAGATTCAATCCATGTATGACAATCAAGTTTGGACTTTGATTGATCCGTCTGATGGCTTGAAGACCATTAGATGCAAATGGGTTTTCAAAAAGAAACTCGACATGGATGGAAATGTGCACACTTATAAAGCAAGACTTGCTGCTAAAGGTTATCGACAAGTTCATGGAATTGATTATGATGAGACATTTTCTCTAGTGGTCATGATCAAATCCATTAGAATTTTATTGCCATAAATGCATACGATGATTATGAGATATGGCAAATGGATGTCAAAACGACTTTCCTTAATGGAAACTTACTTGAGGATGTATATATGATACAACCCGAGGGTTTTGTCCATCCTAAGAATTCGGGAAAGGTGCAAGCTTCAAAGATCCATTTATGGATTAAAGCAAGCATCAAGAAGTCGGAATCTTCGCTTTGATGAAGTTGTCAAAGAGTTTGATTCATCAAGAGTGAAGATGAACCTCAGGTTTACAAAAGGTTAGTGGGAGTGCTGCTGGCTTTTTAGCTTTATATGTCGATGACATACCGCTCATTGGAAACGATATTCCGACCTTACAGAGTGTCAAGATTTGGTTAAGGAAACATTTCTCAATGAAAGACTTAGGTGAGGCTGCCTATGTTTTAGGCATTAAGATCTATAGAGATAGATTAAAAAAGCTTATAGGCCTAAGTCAGAGTACATACATAGATAAGATACTGAAAAGGTTCAGTATGCAAGATTCTAAGAGAGGATTCTTGCTTATGTCACATGGAATCAAGCTTTCTAAGAAGGTGTTAGGCCCGGGTCCCGTATCCCCGATCCCCGAGGTGGCCCCTCTGGTCACGCCGGCGATAGGCGCCCAAATACTGTCGGACCCGATCCCAACATCCATACAACTACATAAATACAATTCGATTCAAACATACATATACTCATACATTCTAAACAGGCATTCATCATTAAACATGCATAAACCAACTGTCATTTGCATTCAAAGAAATTCTACAAGTATTCTCAAATGCAGCATAATACAAAATGAAATTAAATCCCAAAATACAAAAGTATGCTCCATGATGAAATGCTGGTGGGCTAACCAAAGTACTAACTTAAGACAAGGCTCCTAACTAGCTCGACGCTTCGATGCCTTGCAAGGTCCATAATCGCCCTCGATCCGCACTCGAGGAGGGAGAGTAATGGGGAATGAAGCTAAGCTCAGTGGCATATACGTTTATAGCCATTGGCAACGAGCCACACAATCAAGCAATATACATATATCACTAGCAAATCAAAATTCATCAATTTATTCACATTTATATAAGCATAGGTCATGTAATTTTTGTTTCTCCACATAGCAACTCAAATTAATCATGTTAACAAATCAATCGTGTATGCAAAAACGGTTGGCTCGAGAGTTCCGTAAACTATCCTGTTAAATCGAAGTTAAATCCATAAACTATCCGAGTCTGATTTCTCAAGGATCTCGTGGCCTCAAGCGGGCAGCCGGGAGAAGGCTCTATGTCAACGTGCACGTGACTCCATCCGTAACTCTCTTACCCAAACATATCACATAATCCATTCGATTCATGCTCAAAGCATTTTTCACAGTTTTCTAAATTCTCATTCTTGTCCATTTCCATAAGGCTTATCAATCCATGCATAATTATAATCAAAATGCATATTGCTCATATAATTCAATACCAATAAGATCATATCATGCAAGCAAATAAGCACACACAAGGCAATTTGCCCATACACACAATAACCATAAACATATTACCCACCTAGTATCGCTTGAGTATCAGACTCACTGCTGTCCTTCCCCTTGCAATTGGGTCAAATCAGCTTGGTTCCCTATAATAAACCAAGTTCTCATTTAATCAATATCCATAGAAAATATGCCATAAAGCTTGACAAGCAAAATAAAGCAATAAAGGTCTCCATCCGACTTCCAACTAAAATCCCGAATTCTTCAAAACAATTTCCGAACTTCCCTTCTTCATACAACTCGTAGTCCTTTTTCTCTAGTTCATAACGAATCCAAAATCACCTCAATCGGACATCTGAAGCCCAAGATATGCCCAAAATATTAAAAATTTCATTTTCGGACAAAAGGGGGCTCGTCGCGGCGAATCGCCTGCGCACGCCTCCCTGGCACGCCACGACGTGCACCATACGTGCACGCGGTGTGCACAAATTTGCACGCCGCGACGTGCGGATCGAGGAAACGTTCCTAAACCCGAAAAATCCTAGATTTTCCAACTCCAATCCGTTCCAAACGCAAATGCAACACATCTAAGGCATAGATCAAGACTTCTACTATAGTTCTAACCCATTCTAAGCTTCAAATCCAACACAAACACATCAACCCAAGAAAATCTCTACATTTATGCCCTAAAACCCTAAAACCTTCGATTCTCACATATTCAAGCCATCTTAGGGTTTAATCTAACAAAAACAAGCTTAAACAAAACGAGACTTACCCAGAAATGATTCGAAACTGTCGGAAATCTCAAAGATCGCACAACCTCTCTTCTCTTCTCTTCTTCTCACCGTCGGCGCTACTGTTTCTCTTCTTTTCTTCTTCTTTTCTTTCTCTTTCTTCTAAGTCTTTCTTTAAAACATAAGGTGGTTGAAGACCAAAATACCCCTCCTACTAAACCTAAATCCATTTCAACTTAAATGAACTTCCCAAAATGCCCTCACGTAATTTAATCCTCTAATTCTCATTTAAACCACATTACACGCAAATACACCTCAATTATCCACTATTAATCTCAGGTAAATCAAATCAAAGCATAAAACCACAATTATCACACTTTATGCTTAATATCATCATTAAAAAAAAAAAATTTCGGGGTCTAACATTTCTTCCCCTTTTAAAAGAAATTTCGTCCTCAAAATTTACCTGAATCATCGAAGAGATGCGGATACTTCTCCCGTATGGCTTCCAATGGCTCCCAAGTAGCCTCTTCTACCAAATGGTTCCTCCATAGGACTTTGACTAACTGAACCGTCTTGTTCCTGAGAACCTTGTCCTTGGTATCCAAGATTTGCACTGGAAGCTCCTCATAGCTTAAATCATCCCTCAGCTGAACCTCACTAGTCTGAATGATGTGAGAAGGATCTGATCTATACCTTCTCAACATAGAAACATGGAAAAAATCATGAATCTGCGATAACTCCGGAGGTAACGCCAACCTATAGGCGAGTGGTCCAATCCTCTAAAGGATCTCATAAGGACCCACATACCTCAGACTTAACTTACCCTGCTTGCCAAATCTCATCACTCCTTTCCAAGGAGACGTCTTAAGGAACACTTTCTCACCTATTTCATACTCCATCTCCTTTCGATGAGCATCTACATAACTCTTCATCCTATCATGTGCTGCCTTAAGCCGTTGCTTAACCAAGTTGACTTTCTCTACTGTCGTCTGAATCAATTCTAGTCCTTCCAATTGCCTCTCTCCTTCTTCATCCCAATAGATCGGAGTCCTACACCTCCTGTCATACAATGCCTCATATGGAGCCATCTGAATGCTCGAATGGTACGAATTGTTATAAGCAAATTCGACCAACGGCAAATGCTCATCCCAAGCTCCTCGAAAATCCATCACACAAGCCCGAAGCATCCCCTCAAGAGTCCGAATGGTCCTCTCAGATTGACCATCCGTCTGAGGGTGAAAAGCCGTACTAAAATTCAACTTTGTCCCCAAAGCTTCCTGCAAACTGCCCCAAAACCTCAAAGTAAATCGAGGATCTCTATCCGACACAATGGAATCCGGAATCCCATGCAACCTCACTATCTCATCAATATACTTCTTTGCTAGAACATGCAAGGAATCAGTCTGCTTGATAGCCAAAAAGTGAGCTGACTTCATCAACCGATCCACAACAACCCAAATAGCATCGTGCTTCCTACTGGTCCTGGGCAAACCCATCAAAAAGTCCATAGTCACTCTTTGCCACTTCCATTTCGGGATGGACAATGGCCTCAACATGCCCGAAGGTGCCTGGTATTCGGCCTTGACTTGCTGACACACTAAACACTTACTCACAAACTCCGTTATATCTCTCTTCATGCCTTTCCACCAAAAATGCTCTCTCAGATCTCGATACATCCTGGTGCTACCTGGATGCATGGCATAAGGCGCGTTGTGTGCCTCATCCATAATCTCAGCCTTAACCTCCTGCACATCAGGAATACTCAACCTGTTCCCCACTGTCATAAGCCCATCATCTCTCACCTCTACTTCTGAAATCTTACCCTTCTGAATTTCTTCCTGAAGCTTGCTCAAATCTGCATCTTGAGCCTGCAACTCCCTAACCTTTTCCCTGAGAATCGGTCTCACTCGAAAGTTAGCTAGAAGGCACTCCGACTCCTCTTGCTTCAAGCTTATCTTAAGCTTGACCATCTCTTCCAATAAAGGAAGATAAACTGATCGAACATGCGCAATCGAAGACTTTCTACTCAAGGCATCCGCCACAACATTGGCCTTGCCCGGATGATACTCAATCAACAAATCATAATCCTTGAGTAACTCGATCCACCTTCTCTGCCTCAAATTCAGTTCCTTCTGGCTCAACAAATACTTCAGACTCTTATGATCGGTAAAAATCTGCGTCTAAACTCCATACAAATAATGCCGCCAAATCTTCAAAGCAAAAATCACAGCTGCTAACTCCAAATCGTGCGTCGGATAATTTAGCTCATAAAGCTTCAACTGCCTCGAAGCATAAGCAATCACCCGGTCTCCCTGCATCAAAACACAACCAAGACCCTTCCTCGACGATCACCTGCACAATCAGATACCCCTCATCACCCAATGGCAATATCAAAATCGGAGCACTCGACAATCTATGCTTAAGCTCCTCAAAACTCTTCTGACACTCATCACTCCAAACAAACTTCTGATTTTTCCTCAACAACTTCGTCATCGGAGCGGCTATCATAGAGAATCCCTCCACGAATCTCCTATAATAGCCTGCCAAATCCAGAAAACTCCTCACCTCTGCTACATTCTTTGGGGCTTCCCAACTCACCACAGCTTCTATCTTCTTTGGATCCACATGAACTCCTTGCTTGGAGATCACATGTCCAAGAAATGCAACTTCCCTCAGCCAAAATTCGCATTTATCGAATTTGGCGTACAACTCATGCCTCCTCAGAGTCTCCAAAGCGATCCTCAAATGCTCCTCATGCTTCTCATCACTCTCGGAATAAACCAAGATATCATCAATGAAGACAATGATAAATTGGTCCAAAAATGGCTTAAAAACTCGATTCATCAAATCCATAAACGCTGCAGGCGCATTCATCAATCCAAAAGGCATCACCAAGAATTGAAAGTGCCTATACGGAGTCCTAAAAGCAGACTTCGGCACATCCGACTCCTTAATCCTCAACTGATGATAACCTGATCTCAAATCGATCTTCGAGAAGACTCTCGCCCCTTGCAATTGATCAAACAGATCATCAATGCGAGGAAGCGGATACTTGTTCTTTACCGTTACCTGATTCAGCTTCCGATAATCTATACACATCCTCAATGAGCCATCTTTCTTCTTCACAAAAAGAACCGAAGCTCCCCAAGGCGAAGAGCTCGGTTGAATATATCCCTTCTCCAACAACTCCTCCAATCGCTCTTAGCTCCTTCAATTCCACGAGCCATCCGGTAGGCGGAATTGAAATCGGGTAGACTCGATAAAAGCTCAATAGGAAATTCAATTTCCTTAGCTGGCGGTAGTCCTGGTAATTCCTCGGGAAAGACATCCGAGAATTACCTGACTACTGGAATATCCTCCAACTTCCCTCTATCAGCTCTGGAGTCTATCACATAAGCCAAGAATGTCTCACATCCTTTACTCATCATCTTCTCTTCTGTCAATGCTGAAACAATTCTAGGCGGACTCGCTTTCATGTCCCCCACAAACACCACTCTCTTTTCACTATCCAATTCGAACTCCACTGTCTTCTATTTACAATCCAAACGGGCATTGTATCTCTCTAAGGTATCCATACCTAAAATCACATCTAATCCTCCCATCATCAGTGGCATCAAATCGACCACTAGAAGTTCTCCACCAATGCGAACCTCACAACCTCTGTACACTTGACTAATCACAATGTACTGGCCGATTGGAGTACTCACCATCAGCGGAGTATCCAAAGGGCTCACAATCATATCACACACGGGTCTACTCGAGGAAACAAATGAATGAGTAGAACCCGGATTAATCAAAACAATCACAGCATCAGAAAATAACTGTACCGTACCCGTGACAACATCTGGGGTGGTCTCAGCATCCTCCCTAGTCATCGCAAACACCCTAGCTGGTGCCTGCCCTCTCGGTCTCTCCGGAAGATTCACCCTCTTAGCTGCATCTGAACTACCCACTTCTGTTGCAGTCCTCTGTCCCATGGTCTCTGTCCTCCTCGGAGCTTGCATCTGACTCCTCTCTTGTCGTGGAGGTTGAGGACACTCTCTGGCAATGTGTCCCTTCTCCCCATAGTTGAAACAAGCTCCTGTCAATCTGAAGCACTCTCCTCTATGAGCTATCCCACAGTGCTCACACTTCGGGACGAAAGATCTATCTCCATCTCCCCTTCTATCGCCACCCACCGTTGAGGTTTGGTGAGAAACAGTAGAAGTCCTCATCGACCTAAGTCGGCTCGCACCACTGCTCCTCTCCTCGGACTGGACTGGGAAGCTCCTAGCACTGTTCCCCGCATAGGAGTACTAGTGCTACCCCTCTCCGGACTACTCGCCCTTCCTCTTCTTGTTCACAACACTCGATATTCTCAATATTTTCAACTCTCGAGTCAGCCAACCAATACCGGAAATCATGTAAATTTGCACAATCACCTTCTCTCCGAGCAGCAAGTGCAGACTGCTCAAACCGCGACATCCGCAGCCTCACTCAAGATTAGATCCTGAAGTATACCGATAGGCGTATGTAAACCGCGCCATACTCGCTGACTGTCATATCCCTCTGGGTCAAACTGAGGAACTCCCTTTGTTTCTGCTGAACATAGACTTCTGACAGATACTTCTTCCTGAAAGCCACAAGGAAGTCCTGCCATGCCAATCCTACTAGCCTCATCTGGCTGCCTGGAATGGTCTCCCACCAATGCAGAGCATCTCCATGAAGGAAACTGGCAGCATAGATGACTCTCTCGTCATCCTCACACTCCATCTGGTCTAACACTCTCTCAGTCTTTCGTAACCAAGTCTCAGCTTCTTCAGGATCTGATGTCCCAAAGAAATCAATCGCCCATACTTCCTTAACTCACAACCCGCCTCCCCTTCTCAATCAATGAAATGCAGAAGGTCGTGGTATCGACCCATAGCCTGCACTAATGCCTGAGTAAAGGCCTAGAACAACCTCGGATCAAGTGAAGGCACTTGCTCCTCGTGATAATCGGCGACTCTTGAAGTCGGCGAAGGAACGGCTCACTACTCTAGCCCTATGAAGCCTCAAGATTCCCAGGGCTACGGACTCATCGATCCTCTCCTCTCTAGTTGGAGAGTCAGATGCAGCAGATCCTTGCATAATTCCTCGTGTCCTTCTACGAGGTGGCATCGTACTCCTTCAAATGGAAACACTATGGATTAGCTACAGGTCAATCTACATGTATGCATGATATGCATGTCACTTAATCAATGCAACATTTAATCATATATCACACAGTTTTTCCTACATGCATTCTAAGCCAAGGACACTAAACCTAGGTGCTCTGATACCAAACATGTTGGACCCGGGTCCCGTATCCCAGATCCCTGAGGCGGCCCCTCGGGTCACGCCGGCGATAGGCGCCCAAATACCGTCGGACCCGATCCCAACATCCATATAACTACATAAATATAATTCGATTCACACATACATATACTCATTCATTCTAAATAGGCATTCATCATTAAACATGCATAAACCAACTGTCATTTTCATTCAAAGAAATTCTACAAGTATTCTCAAATGCAACATAATACAAAATGAAATTAAATCCCAAAATACAAAAGTATGCTCCATGATGAAATGTTGGTGGGCTAACCAAAGTACTAACTTAAGACAAGGCTCCTAACTAGCTCGACGCTTCCGATGCCTTGCAAGGTCGACAATCGTCTCGATCTGCACCTGAGGAGGGGAGAGTAATGGAAGGAATAAGCTCAAGGACATATACGTTTATAGCCATTGGTAACGAGCCACACAATCAAGCAATATACATATATCACTAGCAAATCAAAATTCATCAATTTATTCACATTCATATAAACATAGGTCATGCAATTTCTGTTTCTCCACATAGCAACTCAAATCAATCATGTTTTATGCTCAACAAATCAATCGTGTATGCATAAACAGTTGGCTCGAGAGTTCCGTAAACTATCCGGATAAACCGAAGTTAAATCCATAAACTATCCGAGTTCGATTTCTCAAGGATCTTGTGGCCTCAAGCGGGCAGCCGGGAGAAGGCTTTATGTCAACGTGCACGTTACTCCATCCGTAACTCTCTTACCCAAACATATCACATAATCCAATCGATTCATGCTCCAAGCATTTTTCACAGTTTTCTAAATTCTCATTCTTGTCCATTTCCATAAGGCTTATCAATCCATGCATAATTATAATCAAAATGCATATTGCTCATATAATTTAATACCAATAAGATCATATCATGCAAGCAAATAAGCACACACAAGGCAATTTTCCCATACACACAATAACCATAAACATATTACCCACCTAGTATCGCTGAGTATCGACTCACCGCCGTCCTTCCCTTGCGATTGGTCAAATCAGCTTGGTTCCTATAATAAACCAAGTTCTCATTTAATCAATATCCATAGAAAATATGTCATAAAGCTTGACAAGCAAAATAAAGCAGTAAAGGTCTCCATCCGACTGCCAACTAAAATCCCAAATTCTTCAAAACAATTTCCGAACTTCCCTTCTTCATACAACTCGTAGTCCTTTTTCTCTAGTTCATAACGAATCGAAAATCACCTCAATCGGACATCTGAAGCCCAAGATATGCCCAAAATATTAAAATTTTAATTTTCGGACAAAAGGGGGCTCGTCGCGGCGCTTCGCCGCGATGAAGGCCAAGTCTTCGCGGCGAATCGCTCACAAGACGTCGTCAAGGCGTAAAGCATGCGCAAGCAAGCGGCGATGCCTCCTCAAGCGCCGACGCGGCACCATACGTGCACGTGGCGTGATCTTGAGCACGTTGCGACGTGCGGATAGAGGAAACGTTCCTGAACCCGAAAAATCTCAGATTTTCCAACTCCAATCCGTTACAAACGCAAATGCAACACATCTAAGGCATAGATCAAGACTTCTACTACAGTTCTAACCCATTCTAAGCTTCAAATCCAACACAAACACATCAACCCAAGAAAATCTCTGCATTTATGCCCTAAAACCCTAAAACCTTTGATTCTCACAGATTCAAGCCATCTTAGGGTTTAATCTAACAAAAACAAGCTTAAACAAAACGAGACTTACCCAGAAATGATTCGAAACTGTCGAAAATCTCAAAGATCGCATAACCCTCTCTCTTCTCTTCTTCTCACCGCCGCCATCGCTTTCTTCTTCTTTCTTCTTCTTTTCTTTCTCTTTCTTCTAAGTCTTTCTTTAAAACCTAAGGTGGTCAAAGACCAAAATACCCCTCCTACTAAACCTAAATCCATTCCAACTTAAATGAACTTCCCAAAATGCCCTCACGTAATTTAATCCTCTAATTCTCATTTAAACCACATTACACGCAAATACACCTCAATTATCCACTATTAATCTCAGGTAAATCGAATGAAAGCATAAAACCACAATTATCACACTTCATGCTTAATATCATCATTAAAAAAAAAATATTTCGGGGTCTAACAGAAGGATTGTCCTACTTCAGATAAGGAGCTTGAGCGCATGAGTAAGATTCCATATGCATCTGCAATTGGATCTATCATGTATGCCATGTTATGTACTCGACCAGATGTCTAATATGCTTTGAGCATAACAAGTAGATACCAATCTAATTATGGTGAGAGTCACTGGATAGCAGTTAAGAATATCCTTAAGTACTTGAGAAGAACTAAGGATATGTTCCTAATCTATGGAGGACTCAAGGAGAGCTCGTTGTAAATGGTTACACCGATGCTAGTTTTCGCCTAACATAGATGATTTTAGATCGCAATCGTGTTTTGTGTTCTGCTTGAATGGAGGTGCAAAGTGAGCTTGAAAAGTTCAAAGCAAGACACATTATTCGATTCTACAACCGAAGTCGAGTACATTGTCGCTTCTGATGCGCTAAGGAAGTCAGATGGATCGAAGTTCATTATCGAGCTTGAGTTGTTCCTAGCATTGCAAGTCCTATAGATCTTTATTGTGATAATAATGGGGCTATAGACATGCTAAGGAACCAAACTCGCATCATAGATCCAAAACATACTTTATCGCTTCCATCCGATTAGAGAGATCATTGGGAGAGGAGACGTGAAGATATGCAAAGGGCACAGATGACAACATTGCCGATCCACTTACTAAGCCTCTTCCACAGCCTAAACATGAGAGTCGTACGAGGTCTATAGGTATTAGATATTTGACCTATTAGGCCTAGTGTAAGTGGGAGATTGTTAGTAGTGTGCCCTAGGCCAATGGATATTTATTATTCATGTATTAACATTATGACTTGTTAATAATATATTACGAGGTATTCCTTTCATATATGCATGTATTTCGTTTATGTAATGTGATTTACATTCCATGAATAGTATTAGACATATGTCATCAAGTATGTGACTTGATAGTAAAACCATAAGCGTTATAACACTATTCTAGACTGTCCCTGGTCGATCATTATTGGTGGAACAATAATGAATTAAGACTAGTATGTGTTCTGATTGATGATCACGTTTTACTGATCATGGATATGAGATATCAAATCAGAAACATAGATATACGTTAGAGAACATATATTGGACCGACCCATATAAAGAATACTACATGGTTTCATGTCATTAGTGATTCTTTATATGGTTTGACTTTAGTCCTTTGACCTGAAGTCATTATGGTTCCCTACATGAGGAATTTAGTGTTTTGATATTAGACTAAGTTATTTTTAACCGAATAACAAATAGTCTTATGTTGGACACTAAATGAATCATGCGGAGGGATGTGAATGATGTAGATGGGATTTGTACCTCTCTTAAATGAGAGAGATATCATCTGGGCCTCTTGATAAGTGTGGATCAAGAAATGCATGGTCGTGTTTCAAATGAATTGATGAAGAGTCATCAATGTCATTTGTTATAATCAGTCAACTTGGGGATCAAGAAACTATGATTAATCAAAGGTTGACATGTACCATGCCATGTGATTAATCTTGATATCGTGTTATAAAAGGATTGAGCCTATAACCATAGTTACAGGTTAGATCGGATTATCGATCCTCATTTGATTTGGGAAGTCATAATGTCTTGCTAGAGGCCGCTTATGACTTATGGGCCTTGAAGTGTGATCAAGCCCATTGCCAACATCAAATGAGCCTCTGTGGTCGCATACAAAGAGTTATGTGATCTGGGCTTATTCTCTTGGGCCTAATTTATTAGGTATTGAATAAATATATTTAGATATATTTATTGGGCTAGATTGAATTAAGTTTTCGGGCTTTTATTATATGAGATATAATGGGCCGAAAATTATTAGGGCCTAAATGGGATTAGGATTTCTCTATAAGTAGAGAAGTTTAGGTCTCATTAGGTTAAGTAAGTGACATTTTGTCAGGAAACCCTAGCCGTCATCTGAGAGAAATATCGTGCGGTGTTCGGAAGAGTTTCAGGACGTGCTAGCACACAACAGCCGCAACCTGGATCGTGCATACTCGTGTGGATACCGGTAGAGGGCATTCGCGTTTTGCAGTGTCTTGGAATCCGAAAAGAAGCAACCTATCCATGAAAATAAGGTATTTTTGTACATCTTTGGTATTCTCGATTATACTCATGTTGTTGTATGGTCTCGTTCTGCAGTGTATTGTGAATACTTGGACCGTACGCGATCCAACACATAATAGGAATTGTTTGCTATATGATTATTTGTTGCATTGATTGATTGCATTAAGTGACATGCATATCATGCATACATGTAGGAATTCAGATTGCCATGTAGCTAATCCTTAGTGTTTACCATTGAAGGAGTACGATGCCACCTCGTAGACGGACACGAGAAGTTTTGCAAGGATCTGTTGCACCTGACTCTCCGACTGGAGAGGAGAGGACTGATGAGTCGGTAGCCCCAGGAAATGCTGAGGCTTCTGTAGGGCTAGGTAGTGAGCCCCTTCCATCGCAGACTCAGGAGTCGCCAGCTCTACAGGAGCAAGTGCCTCCGCTAGATCTGAGGTTATTCCAGGCATTCACCCAAGCGTTTGTTCAGGCTATGGGTCAGATGCCACAGCCTTCTGCTTCAACCCCAGCCAAAAAGGGCAGACGGTTCGATAAATTGAGGAAGTATGGAGCAGTGGACTTCTACGGGACCACTGATCTTGAGGAAGCTGAGACCTGGTTGAGAAAGACCGAGAGAGTGCTAGATCAGATGGAGTGTGAGGATGACGAGAGGGTTGTTTATGTTGCAAGCTTGCTTCAGGGAGATGCTCTGCATTAGTGGGAGACTGTGCCAGGGAGTCAGATGAGACCAGTAGGGTTGGCATGGCAGGACTTCCTTGCTGCTTTTAGGAAGAAATATCTATCTAAGGTGTATATTCAGCAGAAGGAGAGGGAGTTCCTCAGTCTTACCCAGAGGGAGATGACAGTCAATGAGTATGAGCATCGGTTCACTCAGTTGGCGAGGTATGCTTCAGATCTGATGCTGAGTGAGGCTGCTAGATGTCGTCGGTTTGATTCGGGACTGCACTTGGCCATCAGAGAGAAAGTGATAGTGCAGAACTTCTGTGATTTTCAGCAGTTGGTTGAGGCAGCATTGAGGGTTGAGAATATTGAGAATATCAAGAGTGCAGTGAACAGGAAGAGAAAAGGAAGAGAGCAGTTCAAGAGGGGAGATAGTACTATTATTCCTATGCCTGACAGGAGTACTAGGAGTTTCCCTATTCAGTTAGAGGAGAGGAGCAGTGGTGCGAGCCGATCTCGACCTATGAGGACTTCTACTGTGTCTCACCAAGCCTTAGCGGTGGGCGGCAGTAGAAGGGGAGATGGGGATAGGTCATTCATTCCGAAGTGTGAGCATTGCGGTAGATCCCATAGAGGAGAGTGCTACAGATTGACAGGAGTTTGCTTTAATTGTGGGGAGAAGGGGCACATTGCTAGAGAGTGCCCTCAGCCTCCACGACAAGAGAGAAGTCAGATGCAAGCCTTTCGGAGAACAGAGACTGTGGGACACAAGACTTCTACAGAAGTGGACAGTTCAGATGTAGTTAAGAGGGTGAGTCTTCCAGGGAGACCCAGGAGGCAGGCACCAGCCAGAGTGTTTGCGATGACTCGGGAGGATGCGGAAACCGCTCCAGATTTGGTGACTGGTATGGTTAAGTTATTTTCTGATGATGTGCTTGCTTTGATTGATCTGGAATCTACTCATTCGTTTGTTTCCTCGAGTAGACCTGTGTGTGATAGAATTATGAGCCCTTTGGATACTACGTTGATGTTGAGTACTCCAATCGGTCAGTATATTATTATCAGTCAAGTGTATAGAGAGTGTGAGATTCGTATTGGTGGAGAACTTTTGGTGGTGGATTTAATGCCACTGAAGATGGGAGGATTGGATGTGATTTTGGGTATGGACACGTTAGAGAAGTACAATGCCTGCTTGGATTGTAAGCAGAAGACAGTGGAATTTGAACTGGATGACGGCAGGAGAGTTGTGTTTTCGGGGGACAGAAAAGCAAGTCCGCCCAGAATTGTTTCAGCTTTGACAGCAGAGAAGATGATGAGGAGGGGGTGTGAGGCATTTTTGACCTATGTGGTAGACACCAGGGAAGTTAGAGGGAAGCTGGAGGATATTCCAGTTGTCAGGGAATTCTCGGATGTCTTTCCCGAAGAATTACCAGGACTACCGCCAGCCAGGGAAATTGAGTTTCCTTTTTAGCTCTTTTCAGGTACTGCACCGATTTCAATTCTGCCTTATTAGATGGCTCCGGTGGAATTGAAGGAGCTTAAGGAGCAATTAGAGGAGTTGATGGAGAAAGGGTATATAAGGCCGAACTCATCACCTTGGGGAGCTTCGGTTCTTTTTGTGAAGAAGAAAGATAGATCGTTGAGGATGTGTGTAGACTATCGGAAGCTGAATCAGGTTACTGTGAAGAACAGATATCTGCTTCCTCGTATAGATGATCTGTTTGATCAATTACAAGGGGCGAAAGTCTTCTCCAAGATAGACTTGAGATCGGGTTAACATCAGTTGAGGATAAAGGAGTTGGATGTGCCCAAGTCTGCTTTCAGGACTCGGTATGGGCATTTTGAGTTTTTAGTTATGCCTTTCGGATTGACGAATGCCCCTGCAGTCTTTATGGATTTGATGAATCAGGTTTTTAAGCCTTTCTTGGACCAGTTTATCATTGCCTTTATCAATGATATATTGGTCTATTCCAAGAGTGATGAGCAGCATGAAGAGCATTTGAGGATTTCTTTGGAGACTTTGAGGAGAAATGAGTTATATGCCAAATTCGATAAATACAAATTTTGGCTGAGAGAAGTTTCATTTCTTGGACATGTGATCTCAGAGAAAGGAGTGCATGTGGATCCAAAGGAAATAAAAGCTGTGGTTAATTGGGAAGCACCAAAGAATGTAGCAGAGGTGAGGATGTTTCCAAGTTGAGGAGGTATAGATCGGATCCTTCTCATATCATTCAGACTAGTGAGGTTCAGTTAGTCAAAGTCCTGTGGAGGAATCATTCAGTAGAGGAGGCTACATGGGAGCCTTTGGAAGCCATGAAGGAGTATCCGTATCTCTTCGATGATTCAGGTAATAATTTCAAGGACGAAATTTCTTTTAAGAGGTGGAGAAATGTTGGACCCCGAATTGTTTTTATGATGTCATTAAGCATGAATTGTGTTAATTATATGATTATGCCTTAGTTGGATGAAATTGGGAGTGTTAGTGGATAATTGAAGTGTAATTATGTTTAATATGGTTTAAATAGGAATTAAATGATAAAAGTTTATGAGGGCATTTTGGGAAGATTGGTTGAGATAGATGAGTTAAGGCTTAGCATGGAGGGGTAAAATGGTCTTTACCCATCTCCTTAAGTGAAAGAATTAGAAGAAGGAAAAGAAATAGAAGAAGAGAAGAAGAGAAGAGGAAGTGCCGTAGGTGAGGAGGAAGGAGAAGAAAAAGAAAGTTTTCGATCTTTGTGATTTTCGACAGATTTGAAGCTCATTCCTGGTAAGTTAGCTTCTTTTCATCTTGTTTTAGTTGGATTCAACCTTAGAATCATTTTGTATGAGGTTAGAACCGATTATGTAGGGTTTTCGGAAAAACCTAAGTGAAATCCTTAGGTTGATGATCTTATGACTATTTTTACGATTTGAATGAGTTATAACTGAAGTTTAGGACTTGAATCAAGGTTTAGGTGTGTTGCTTTTGCAAGATGGGATGATTGGGGATGAGAAAAAGATGGAAAATCAGGTTCGGGAAGAGTTCCTAGACCAGCACGTCATGACGTGCTCATGAGCACGCCACGGCGTGCGAAGATGTGCACGCCGCGTGCACCGGATGTGCACGTTGCGGTGTGCAAAAGTGTGCACTGTTAGAGTAGTGCCCTAAAGGCAATCCCCTTTAGCGCATTTTGTTCATAGTCATGTACAGACTTTATGAATAAATAAAGAAAGGCATGTTTCATTTATTTGATGTTCTTTATGAATTGATAGTGATCTTTAATCAAATTAATGAAGTCCATGATATATGACATAGCATGAAGGAAATTATGATGTGATCATACTCCTGAGATTCCTATCATGTGCAATTATGTCAGTATCTAAATTTTCCCTAGTCATAGGATTAATGAGACTGGACATCATTAATCCGGACAGACTAGCATATGTCATACCCTTGATTGGATCAGCAAAGGATCTCTTAAACGTAAATATGAGATATTTAGAGTTGACATATGGATGCTTACTAGTGGTAGTAAGTTCATTGGATGACCTGCCATGAGATCATCACATGGATTTATGTCAGTGATAATCTCATCATAGCAATGGTGCAAGTATCCTTAGACTTGAGGTACTCAAGGATATCTTGGATACTGATCCTGTATTTTGACTCCATTCCTTGTGGCCTTCGGAGGTTACTCATAGGGTGGTACTTGGGTACAGTTTGAGGTATTCGAAGGTAATTGAGTAGCCAATAAAGGATTCATCACTTCTGTGAAAACAGAAGAGATACCCTGGCCTCTTGTCAGGATCATTACTTTAAGTCTCTGGCCAGAGCATGACTATGTCATGAAGAGTGTCTTCATGGACATATAAAGTAATGAGTCCTCGACAGAACCGATTTCACTGGGCTAGACTTAGTCTAGTAAGAGTTGACATATTAGCCATACTCATAACCAAGTGGGGTATAGGATGATGAAAGGACTAATTGCACAAGAATTGTACATGGAAGGTTTCGTGATTTGGTTCGTGATGAATTCATCAAACCAATTACTTTCCGTCAATTGGGGTCATGATGTGTTGCTAGATACCGCTCATGACTTGCCTGCATTAATTGTTAATCTAAGTGGCCAACATAACCTAAACCTAGTGGTCACACGCTTAAGAGTGTTTGAGAGAATCAGTAAAATAGTATTGGTGAGTTCCAATTATGGAGAGCATTAGGATTAAATGGATCCCAATGGATTGGGATATGTCCCGATGAGATCGTGACATCAATATTGCTAAGAAAGGTTTAGGAGCTATTTAAGATCGGGGCCAGAGTCAGTAGGACCGATTCCCGCTTGATTGGACCTCTTAGTAATTATATATATATGTTAATTAATTAAGTAATTAATTAATATATATATATATATATGCATTTTCGTTGGAAAGGGAAGAGAGGATAAGGACTTTTGACTTTTCAAAAGTTAATGCATTTAATGCTTAGCCAAATGTATGGTCATTATCCTCCACTTGTCATGATCTTATGGATAGTCTTTTAATTGGTAAAAGACATATAAGATGGCTTGTAAAATGGGATGGCGCAGGTTTTGCTAGAGAAAAGGAAGAGCAAATTTCTTAAGGGTTAAGGAAAGAGCATTGGAAAGGGTTTTCAAGTCTTCTTCCTAAGGCAACCATCGATTCTCTCTTCTCAAGGCAAGTTCCAACGTTATTCTCAAGCTCTCCGAGACGGAGGTAGGGTCTAGTAGCTCTTATTCTCGTTCTAGCTATTCCGGGTCAAAAGGGTTTGACTCGGTTAGGGTTTTCGATCTCTGCGTGGATACCTTTAGAGATAGTCTCTATTGGTGCTCAGTTTGAGTTTTCATACCGACACCGGGATCCTGGGTTTTCGGGAAGGTCCCGGGACCAAAAATTTTTGTTTCCGCTGCTGGAATATGTGATGTTCCTCCCGGGATTTTCCTACATGCACGCCGCGGCACACATGTTGTGCACGTCACGTCATACGTTTAGGGGGGCATACGTCGCGGCGCATGCATGCGTGCCGCCGCGGCTATACGAACCTTCATTGTGCTTAACGAGTAGCCATCATGGCAAGGCGTGCTCGGGCTGTCACGCGACGGCGGAACTTCCCCGCGACGAGCCCTTGTTTCCAGCAAAGATGAATTTTTGGTATTTTGGGCATATCTTTTGCTAAGAATATCTGATCGCGGCTCTGTCGATGCGATCTTACGATCGATCCTTGGAAACCAGTCAAATAAAATAAATTCCAAGATTGCTGTATAGAATGCAACCTCGGGTCGTCTCACTTAATTGGAACCAAATAAAAATGGTCTAAACTAGCCTAAATGTCAAAAATTGCAATTGAAGTTGATAAACGGGGGTTTAGTATTTTGGTCAAAACTGATAAAGTAATCAAAATCGAACAAATAGTGTAAAGGAATATTTTTGAGATTTTTGAAATAATGCAATAAACAAAGAATCAGATAAAAATCAAATTGATAAAATCCTCTTGAAAATGAGGCTCAGGCTATCACAGTTCAAAAATGATTTTTAAGGATAAAATCCACTAAGTTTCGAAAGATCAACCCTAAAGGACTCTTTAGGTCTAATGATTTAATTGATGAACTCCATCATTTAAATCTTTGTTAAAAACCTTAGTGTGAAAATTGGACAAGCAAATGCAATCGGTCAATGGGATCAAAACATAACAATCTAATCAAGCACAACTAGGCAGATAAAGAAAGTAAATGCAATACCCAATGACATATATGAAACTTCATATATTAAGCATCAAAAGTTCTACAAATTACTTAGTCCAAATCTCAACAAAGCATTCAGCACACAGTTAAACTATAACTATGCTAATCTAGTTATATCAATGCACCCTCTAACTCAGAGTTTACATAAATATAACTAAACTACAGAACACTATGCGATTACTCCCCTTTGAAGCTTCTGTGAACTCAAACCGTTGCTACATCTTCAAGAGGAAAGGTGACTTAGCCACGCATTGTTGTAATCGATCCCTCAGCTATGGAAGGTTGGATGATACTCATTTTAGCAGAAGATCCGAACGGTGGCGATGGTGATGGGTGGAATCGAAGGAGATGAAAACATGATGACGATGGTGAAGAATGGTGTCGTCTCTTCTGCCCGAATGATCAGGGTCTACACCTCAAGTGTCTGCGTGCGTCTCTGTGTGAAAATCTACGTGTGTCCGTCTCCGAGTCTCAGCCTCCGCGTATTCCCATCTCTTCTGACCTAAAAATAGCAAGTTTTTATATGTTGGACACGGGTCGGGTCAGAGCAGTGAGATAGACTTTCCATATTAGGTCGAATATCTGCTCGTACGTCGCGAAGTGTACATCGTCATGCATTGCGACGTGCGGAAGTGATATGCTCGTCGCGGCGTGTGGGCTGTTGACTTCTTGATCCGTTGACTCCTTTTTCTCCTACAAGAAAAATAACAATTTGCAGTATCAATTGTCCTCATGAAAATAATAGAGAAATTAATACCAGATCATGACAATTTACCAACAAATTGTGAATTAAAAGAGCTCATTGTGAGGAACCAATTTAAGCACAAAAAATCATCAATTAAGAGTCAACAAATGCATAAACAAATATGAAATTGCAGCCAATGTATAATATAAACTTGGCTCAATCAAATTCCCTCACACTTAGACCTTTGTACTCCTGGACAAAGTTTACCAAAGTAAAAAAGAATACATGTGGAAAAAAAAATATCCGCCATGCTCAAAACAATAAAATGAAATTAACGCAAGTCACTTCCTCAAAATTCAAACACAGCAAACAAGAAGGATGTTAACAGAACAAACATTGAAAGAATTTAAGCATAAGAGATTGAACAGAAGAGATAACACTCAAGATATAGTGTTTTCGCTTAGCTCACTTGTGTCTAAGGATATTTTTCTCTCAATCTACTTAATCAATCTCCTACCATAAGCTTGTGTCAATTCTATTTCTCCACCACAAGAACTATCATTCTGAAGATCAAGAGGACTTTAAGGGTTGTAATGTATGGAAGGCTAAATGAAATGGATGAACGGAAAGAAAGAAAATATGAGAATATGCACTAAACAAAGAATTGATGTCATAAATAGGATGTTTCTTTATTTGTTGTTCATGCAACATATGCTGCATAAATTGTTATTGAACTTGGTTTTCTTCTTTTCTTCTTCTTTTATATATATATATATATATTTATTTATTTTTTTTGAATTTTGAACATTTTAAAGAAATTGTCTCTTTCTGGACACTTTTTTTTTGTTTTTTTGTTTTTTTTACAATATATGAAAAATAACTGATGACACCACAAAGATATGAATGCAAATGCTCATAATAGGAGGGCTCAAAGGGGCTGGCAAGAGATAAATATGTAGTGGACAGTGTTTAGGAAAATGGGTTGAGAAAGGAACGCCTCTATCATATCAACAAAAATTCAGTCTATTAAGCTTCAAGTAAGAATTGAAACAAGTTCTAGAAAAGAATGAAATAAGTAGATGCACACAAAGATAGAAGAAAACTTATGGCTCAAATATCCTTCCACAAGGGTATAATCTCCATGTACAATCTCAAGTCTCAAAAACTCACAATGTCATTTTGTTAGCATGCTTCCATTTATCAGCAGAATGCACCAATTGGCCAACAATTCATATTGTCCTCAATGAAGCATAATATCAACAATCATACAATGTGAAAAATAAATGAGGAAACAACTCCCCCACACTTGAAGCACACATTGTCCTCAATGAAAAGTAGAGGAAAGAAAAGAGCAGAAGAAGAAGGCACAAAAATCATAGATTGATCATGAAGTGGATTAAGTCAAATACAAAAGAAACAAAAGAACTAAAGAACTAAATACAGGAAGAAAAGACAACAAAAGGAAAGAAATAAAATGAAAGAAAAGAAGTACAATAACAGAAAATAATGAAAAGACAAAGCTAAGTCGGAGGATCATCAGCGTGTGAAGTACTAGGACCAGCTGAAGGATCCTGAGGAACAGGAGGGATGGGCGTTGCAGCGATCCATGATAAGGGTGAACATCGATGCTGTATCTTGGCAGACGAAGGTGATGTTCCCAGAGGGACGGGTACGGGAAAGGGTGATGAGGTTTAGTGTGAAGAGTTGGCGGACAAATGGGTTAGTGGCAGGGGTCAAAGGAAAAGGTTTTTCCTTCAGTATGCCCCGGGCCTCAGTTTTGGCAGCCAGGGCAACATACTCCGGATCAACCTAGGAAGAAGAGGAATGGGTAGGGGAGAGGTGCTACGAAGAATGTGAGGGTTGAGGAGAGGGAGAATTAGCGGAGAAAACCCTTAAGGAAGGTGGAGAGACGGGGGGATGAGGGGAAGTAGGTGCAGCAGAAATAAACTCGTCAAGCGAGTGCTCAGGAGAAGGAAAGACATGAGAAGGGGTCGTGGGATGCTGGGACTTGCTAACGTTCTTTGTGCGAGGCATATCGTGTAAACAAAAAGAAACAGAAAAGAAAAGTCAATAAGGAATTAAGCAAAAATCGGCCTCCTCGTCGCGACGTGTGGGTAGACGCCGCGGCGAGGCCAAGTCCTCGACTAGACGTCGTGACGTGCGGAAGCAGACTTCGCGGCGAAACAAGGTACTTTATGTAGGAAAATCCCGGGAGGAACATCACATGTTCCAACAGCGGAAACAAAAATTTTTTATTCCCGGGACCTTCCCGAAACCCAGGATCCAGGTGTCGGTATGAAAACTCAAACCTGAATAGCCAAGAGAGACTATCTCTAAAGGTATCCACGCAGAGATCAGAAAACCTAACCGAGTCAAACACTTTTGACCCGGGAATAGCTAGAACAGAATAAGAGCTGCTAGACCCTACCTCTATCCTGGAGAGCTTGAGATTGACGTTGGTATCCTTGTTGGAGAAGAGAGAATCCGATTATGCCTTAAGGAAGAATGAAAAAAAATGAAAACCTAGTTTTTCCAAAGCTTAACTCTTAAGCATTCTCTTTTTTTCTTCCAAGCAAACCGTCGTACTTCATGCATCCAAGGAAGCCTCCTTATAGGTTTATTTAACAATTAAATAAGACACCTAAAGATGAGGACATTTGGATGATTAATGGCCATAAGATCCTTAATGAATAAAGAAATAAACTTTGACTTTTTCAAAGTTTTATCCTCTCTTCCCTCATTCCACGCACATGTCCATACATATATAATAATTAATTAATTAATTTACTTAATTAATTAATTAGAATATAAATGCTAAGGTCCATCCAAGCTGGGGCGGTCCTACTGAGCCTCATCGGGACCCGATCGTCAAAAGCCCTAAATCTTTCTTAGCAATATTGATGTCGCGATCTCATCGGGACATATCCCAATCTCATCGGGATCCATTTAATCCGTTGCTCTCCATAATTGGAACTCGGTCCAATACTATTTTATGGATTCTCCAAACACTCTTATCGTGTGACCCTTTAGGTTCCGGTTATGTTGGCCACTTAGATTAACAATTAATCTGAGCAAGTCATGAGCGGTATCTAGCAACACATCATGACCCCAATTGACCGGAAAGTAATTGGTTTGATGAATTCATCACGAACGGATCACGAACCCTTCCATAGACAATTCTTGTGCAATTCGTCCTTTCAACATCCTATACCCCACTTGGTTATGAGTATGGCTAATATGTCAACTCTTACTAGACTAAGTCTAGCCCAAGTGAAATCGGTTCTGTCTCGAGAACTCATTACTTTATATGTCCATGAAGACACTCTTCATGACATAGTCATGCTCCGCGAGAGACTTAAAGTAATGATCCCTGACAAGAGGGCAGGTATCTCTTACATTCTCACGTAGTGATGAATCCTTTATTGGCTACTCAATTACCTTGAATACCTCAAATCGCACTCCAAGCACCATCCTATGAGTAACCTCCGGAAGGCCACAAGGAATGGAGTCAGCAGTGATCAAGTATCAAGATATCCTCGAGTACCTCAAGTCTAAGGATACTTGCACCATTGCTATGATGAGATTATCAACGACATTAAATCCATGTGATGATCTCATGGCGAGTCATCCAATGAACTTACTACCACTAGTAAGCATCCATATGTCGACTCTAAATATCTCATATTTACGGCTTCGAGATCCACCGCTGATCCAATCAAGGAGTATGACATATGTAATGCATGGGATTAATGATGTCGGTCTCATTAATCCTATGACTAGGAAAATTTAGATCTTGACATAATTGCACATGATAGGAATCTCGTGATTATGATCGCATCATAATTTCGTTCATGTTATGTCATATATCATGGACTTCATTAATTTGATTAAAGATCAATATCAATTCATAAAGAACATCAAATAAATGAAACATGCCTTTCTTTATTTATTCATAAAGTCATGCATATTTGTGAACAAAAAGCGCTAAAGGGATTGTCTTTGGGCACTACTCTAACAATCTCCCACTTGACCTAAAGCCAATCGCCTTGGTATCTAATACCATAGCGAGTACATGAGAATCAAAATTCTTCGTGACAATGGCTTCGTCAACGGATCAAGAATGTTACGCTCTGTGGGAATCCTCTCGATCACGACATCACCTCTAGCAATGATCTCTCGAATCGATGATATCTGCGAGTGCGTGTTTAGATCGTTGGTGAGACCTCGGTTCTTTTGCTCGAGCAATAGCCCCATTGTTGTCACAATATAGCTGTATGGGTCCATCACATTAGGAACCACACCAAGTTCAGAAATGAACTTCTTGATCCAACGACTTTTGCCGCCTCGATGCAAAGAATGTACTCGCCTCGGTCGTCGAATCGTGATCGTCTCTTGTTTGAAACTCTTCCAACCGACCGCTCCGCCGTTTAGCGTGAAAACATAACTGGTGGGATCTGGAGTCATCCTTGTCAGTTGGAGGCGGCATCCGTATGCCCGCCACTTGAAATTTCCATCTTTATATATCAAGAAAACATCCTTAGTCCTTCGTAAGTACTTGAGGATATTCTTGATGACTACCGATGACCCTCACCGGGATCCGATTGGTATCCGCCGTGACACTCGTGAGCATACGATACATCGGGCCTCGTATATAACATAGCATACATGATTGATCCTATCGCAGACGATACGGGATCGATCCATGCGAATCCTCTCATCTTGTGTCTTAGGACACATAGATTTCGAGAGTGTTATCCCATGAGTAATGGGAAGAAACCTCTCTTGGATTGCTCCATGCTAAACCTCTTTAGCATCTTGTCTATGTACGATGATTGTGAAAGACCAAGCAACCTCTTTGATCTATCTCTATAGATCTTTATCCCAAGGATATAAGTTGCTTCACCAAGGTCTTTCATCGCAAATTGCTTGGACAACCAAATTTTAACTGATTGCATCAATGAGACATCGTTTCCGAGTAACAGTATGTCATCTACATACAACACAAGGAAAACGATTGCATTCCCATTAACCTTCTTGTACACACAGTGTTCATCCGGATTTTGTGAGAAACCAAACTCTTTGATTGACTCATCAAAACGGATGTTCCAACTCCTGGATGCTTGCTTCAATCCATAGATGGATTTCTGAAGCTTGCATACCTTTTCGCCATCACTGGAAGTGAAGCCCTCGGTTGTGTCATGTACACATTCTCGGCGATTTACATTAAGGAAAGCTGTCTTCACATCCATTTGCCATATCTCATAATCATAATGAGCGGCAATGGCTAGGAGTATCCAAATGGATTTGAGCATTGCTACGGGGCTGAAGGTCTCGTCATAGTCAACTCCTTGTCTTTGACGAAATCCTTTGGCCCAAGCCTTGCTTCAGAGGTAATCACATTACCATCCATGTCGGTTTTCTTCTTGAAAACCCATTTGCACCCTATAGGTTTTATCCCTTGGTGCATCAACCAAAGTCCATACTTGGTTTATGTACATGGAATCCATTTCGCTTTCATGGCACAAAGCCATTTTTCGACTCGAACTTTCGTAACCTCTTCATAGGTAGCAGGCTCATCATTTTCTATGAGCAATACGTCATTCTGCTCACTTACGAAATCCATATCTCTCGAACAAGGCGCATCCTACTTGACCTACGAACTTCGTGTGTCACAGAAGGTTGAACTGTTACTTCATCTGAATGAGTGGCAGTTTGAGTTCAGCGATTGATACATGCTTGTTTGAGCATCTTGAACTTCTTCAAGTTCGACTTTGCTCCCACCGTCCTCTTGCAGAAGAAACTCTTTCTCTAAGAAGACAGATGCTTTGAAACAAACACCTTTTGTTCCTCGAAGGTAGAATTGATATCCCATGGTCTCTTTAGGATATCCTACAAACAAACACTTGTCGACTTTGCTTCAAGCTTATCTCGGTGAATCCGCTTCACGAAGGTGACAACCCCATACTTTCGGATGAGAAAGATAAGGTTTTCTGTTAGTCCACATCTCATATGGAGTAACATCAAGCTGTCTTAGAGGGAACTCTGTTTAACAAGTAAGCAAATGCCTCTAGTGCATACCCCAAAACGATTTTGGTAACTGCGAAACCCATCATTGATCGTACCATGTCCAACAAGGTTCGATTTCTCCTTTCAGCCACACCATTGTCTTTGCGACGTGTAAGGAGGAGTCCACCGAGATAATATCCCATTATCTACGAGATAATCTGGCTGTTGGTGTAAGTATTCTCCACCACGATCGGATCGTAATGCCTTGATACTTTTACCAAGCTGGTTTTCTACTTCATTTCAATTGTTTGAATCTTTCAACGCTTCAGATTTGTATCTCATCAGATACAAGTACCCATATCGTGAATAATCATCGATAAAGGTAATGAAGTAACGACAACCACTTCTGGCATGGATGGACATCGGACCGCATACATCTGAATGTATTAGGTCTAATACTCCAATCGCTCGTTCACCCTTTCCCTTGAAGGGTAACTTAGTCATCTTGCCTAATAAACAAGATTCGCATGTGTCATATGATTCATAATCAAATGACCCTAAACTGCCACTCTTATGGAGTTTAGCGATGCGTGTCTCATTTATATGGCCGTTCGACAATGCCATAAGTAAGTTGACTTTAGATTATCTCTTTTATGTCGTTTGGTGTCATTGACATTTAAAATTGGATTAGACATATCTAATATGTAAATACCATTGCACAATGTACCAGTTCCATAAAGCATTCCATTAGAATTGATAGAACAACCATTGCTATTAAAATTCATATGGAATCTAGCTCTATTTAGACAAGAAACAGACAATATATTCTTTGTCAAAACGGGTACAAAATAACAATCATCCAATTCCAGTACAAGCCCAGTAGGGAGATTCAAAACATAGGTTCCTACGGCTAATGCAAAGAACTCTTGCTCCATTTCCAACACGTAGGTCTACTTCTCCCTTCATGAGTTGCCTACTATCCCTGAGGCCCTGCATATCATTACATATGTGAGCCACAACCAAAGTATCAAATACCCAAATGTTGTGATCGATATGAGATTAACTTCAATGACATACAAAAACTGAAGTAGTCGAGGCATCGATGCCTTCTTCGCTTCGGCGACTTGAATAGACTTTGCAATTGCGCCTCAATGGCCATCTTTACCGAATGGAAGCAAGTTCCTTCGGGCGCTTCTTTGGTCTTCTTCTTGATGGCGCTTCCTTTGGTTTCTTTGCTCGCTTCTTCTTTGGGTTCTTTTCTTCTTGGAACTCAAGAAGAAGAAACTACTACCAAGACTTGCTTACTATCACTCTTGATAGTTCTTTCATTTGTCTTGAGCAGATTGATCGGCTCAGTATTGTAGTGGATATTTGGTTCATCCGATAGTTTAACACGGTGCGCATAAGCGCCGGACAATCCAACCGTAATTAAGTCTATACTTAACTCATGATCCATTGCAAAACCTAAGACGGCCAATCTCTCAATATAGCCATTCATCTTTGTGGTGAAGAGAAGCCTTGAGGTCTCGAACCTTTCGGACCGGCTTGCTCGTCAAACGACTCCCTAAGATGAAATACTATAGTGTGAGCATCCATGGACTCACGCCGCTTCTCGCAGCTCTGGTGACATCGAGGCAAGCATGATGCGGTAGCCATGTCATCGTCCTTTAGATGCTTACTATATGCCTTCGATCATCATCAAGCATCGACGCAGTGCATCCGAAGCGAAAAATCTAGGATATATCCGGACCTTGGATCGAGAACTATTCTCGATTCCTTAACGACCGAAAATTCGGTCCGCTTAACTTGTTGGAATCCATAAGCGGCGAAGATTCACACTTGCGACATTTTCAAATAACCTACACGGATAGAGAGGAAGAATGTTAGAATAGAATAGCTGCATAATCATAAGGACTTGAATGATATGCAAAAGAGCTCCCACTAGTTTAATAGAATCCATAACCCTCATTATGAATCCAAAGAAACAAAGTGACATAATGTCCTAGTGGGTTGATATCCGATATTGCTAAGAATGACCTTGGGTTTCGCAACAAGCCACAACTTAGGTCAATCGGTAGGTATCGAACATACCAATTGCATCATCGATAACCCACATTGAGAATGACCTTGGGTTTACCCAACAAGCCACCTTATGTCTCGGAGGTATCGGATATACCAATTACATCTTAGACACAACTATCGATCTGTCTTATCAACTTGTTGATGTATGCACTTACATTGGGTATCAACTCTTTGATGCGCATACATCCGATGTATGCTACCCAATTTCACCTCTGTCCACGTTGACCTTGAGTTTACTCAACAAACCAACGCTTCCAGTGAAAACCAACCCATTAATTAGAAAATCATATTTTCATGGTTCGAACATATCCGTATAGAGTGAGCTTGGGTTTACCCAACAACCCATCCCTATAAGAACTCTGGTTCTTACCATATTAATGGAAGGCGTTAGTTTTCATATACCGAGGAGGGATTTAGAAACTCTAGACTCCAAGCTGAAGGATCATAGTCACTAGGACTATATGGCATGATTTAGGTTTCATCAATCAAATTGAATCAATCCTTATAATCATCCATGGACTCATCCAACCTGAGCATGTCACAAGTCGACTTACAACGAATGCAAGTCGCCTTATGCTCCTGCCCACACACAAGTCGACTTATCTAACATAAGTCGCCTTATGCACTGCCCAAGCACAAGTCGCCTTGTATGATGCTACAAGTCGCCTTATGCTGCTGTCCCTGCACAAGTCGCCTTGTATACTACTACAAGTCGCCTTATGCACAGACCTTGAACAAGTCGACTTATGCCATGCACAAGTCGGCTTATCCAGGGAGAAATGCTATAATCTCTAATCGGCTAATTCCTCAATCCATGCAATTCCAATTCTCAACACCATCATACCTAGGGTAATATCTGTACATTGATGTATCAATGAACAATTCATTGATCCATGAATGCCTTAAATAGTCAAACTATATGAAAAGCTTGAAATGAGTCAAAACTCATAAATATCCAAATAATTTAGGAACACCCAAATTCTCACCCTAAGCATCTCAAGCTAGTGTATACACTCTCAAAACTACTCCGGCACTTGTCACAAAAATTGTGACGGCCAAAACAAGCAAGAAAATGAAATATACTAACGAGACACAAATGTGACCAATTCGACATTCAAAAATTATTGGAAAAGCAAATTTAAGCAATTCAATTTGGCAATCATAATACATCAAGATAACACATTTTTAATCACATTAAAAATGCTGCAAGGCATTGGAATTGAAAAAGCAAACTCAATCAAGCCAAGCAAAACAGTCCCAACAATTTTCACCAAAACTGTCCAGTTCTGTACATTGCCTAAAATGATCAATGAAAAAATTTCAATAAATCATGAGAAAATTATATAGATTACTAAATGTTCAGATCATGCTACCTGAATTGTTTCAGGATTTTAGGCCATCAAAAACTCAGTCAAACAAAATAACAAAACCGATTCAAAAACTGTGTTCATCAGCACAGCAATTCCCAACAGTATAGAATAAATTCGTGAATAAATATCCAATCACCTTGAAATCCAGTTTACATGCTCACAGACATTCACCAACATCTTAGAGACATGTAGATGAAGGAAAATCCAGAAAAAATGTTTTCTAGAATTTATTCTCAATTTTATACTCATACCTGTCCACAGAGTGTTTCACAAAACAACATCTGGAACCTTAGGGAATTAATTAGCAAAACTATATCAAATCAAATCGATAAATTCTGAAAATTCATAGACATATTCTATAACATGTTATGAACAATCCTGGGTAGAAAAATTTCAAAAAACCTATCTCTATAGCAATTCGAAATCTTAACAGAATGCATGCTACAACATCACAAGCAATTAGGGTTTATGATCTAGCTTCAGTTAAAGCTTCTTACACGACACCAGACGCTCTGATACCACTGTAGGAAAATCCCGGGAGGAACATCACATGTTCCAGCAGCGGAAACAAAAAATTTTTATTCCCGGGACCTTCCCGAAACCCAGGATCTAGGTGTCGGTATGAAAACTCAAACCTGAATAGCCAATAGAGACTATCTCTAAAGGTATTCACTCAGAGATCAGAAAACCTAACCGAGTCAAACACTTTTGACACGGGAATAGCTAGAACAGAATAAGAGCTGCTAGACCCTACCTCTGTCCTGGAGAGCTTGAGATTGACGTTGGTATCCTTGTTGGAGAAGAGAGAATCCGATTATGCCTTAAGGAAGAATGAAGAAAAATGAAAACCTAGTTTTTCCAAAGCTTAACTCTTAAGCATTCTCTTTTTTTCTTCCAAGCAAACCGTCGTACTTCATGCATCCAAGGAAGCCTCCTTATAGGTTTATTTAACAATTAAATAAGACACCTAAAGATGAGGACATTTGGATGATTAATGGCCATAAGATCCTTAATGAATAAAGAAATAAACTTTGACTTTTCAAAGTTTTATCCTCTCTTCCTCATTCCACGCACATGTCCATATATATAATAATTAATTAATTAATTTACTTAATTAATTAATTAGAATATAAATCTAAGGTCGATCCAAGCTGGGGCGGTCCTAAACCTCTGGGACCCGATCTTTGAAAAACGACTCTAAACCTTTCTTAGCAATATTGATGTCGCGATCTCATGGGACATATCCCAATCTCATCGGGATCCATTTAATCCAGTTGCTCTCCATAATTGGAACTCGGTCCAATACTATTTCTGATTCTCTGAAACACTCTTATGCGTGTGACCCTTTAGGTTCCCGGTTATGTTGGCCACTTAGATTAACAATTAATCTAAGCAAGTCATGAGCGGTATCTAGCAACACATCATGACCCCCAATTGACCGGAAAGTAATTGGTTTGATGAATTCATCACGAACCAGATCACGAACCCTTCCATAGACAATTACTGTGCAATTCGTCCTTTCAACATCCTATACCCCACTTGGTTATGAGTATGACTAATATGTCAACTCTTACTAGACTAAGTCTAGCCCAAGTGAAATCAGTTCCTGTCTGAGGACTCATTACTTTATATGTCCATGAAGACACTCTTCATGACATAGTCATGCTCGCCGAGACTTAAAGTAATGATCGACAAGAGGTTGTGGTATCTCTTACATTCTCACGTAGTGATGAATCCTTTATTGGCTACTCAATTACCTTGAATACCTCAAAGCGTACTCCAAGCACCATCCTATGAGTAACCTCTGGAAGGCCACAAGGAATGGAGTCAAAATGCAGGATCGATATCAAGATATCCTTGAGTAACTCAAGTCTAAGGATACTTGCACCATTGCTATGATGAGATTATCAGCGACATTAAATCCATGTGATGATCTCATGGCGAATCATCAATGAACTTACTACCACTAGTAAGCATCCATATGTCAACTCTAAATATCTCATATTTACGGTTTCGAGATCCTTTGCTTGATCCAATCAAGGAGTATGACATATCTAGTCAATGGGATTAATGATGTCGGTCTCATTAATCCTATGACTAGGAAAATTTGAATCTTGACATAATTGCACATGATAGGAATCTCAGGATTATGATCACATCATAATTTCGTTCATGCTATGTCATATATCATGGACTTCATTAATTTGATTAAAGATCAATATCAATTCATAAAGAACATCAAATAAATGAAACATGCCTTTCTTTATTTATTCATAAAGTCTGTACATGACTGTGAACAAAAAGCGCTAAAGGGGATTGCCTTTAGGGCACTACTCTAACACTTTATACGACGCGACGAGGCAATGCACTCGTCGCGGCGTATGGCGATTTTCTCAGACGCATTGCGGCGAGCAATCGCTCGTCGCGGAAAACCTAACTCATACCTACAAACAGGGAAGACGAAAAACAGGAAAAGAAAGACAATGGGACACTTACTAAAGTCGAAAACACAAGAAGGAAGACAGCGAAAACGGAGGGCACGGCGAGGCAGCGGACACAGCAAAACAGAGAGAGTGAACAGAGAGAGAAAAGTGACGACAACGGCGGGAAAAGAAAAGAAGAAGAAATGAAGGAGAAAAAGAAGAAGAAGAGGAAGCGGCGAAGGAGATGAGACGTCGCGACGTGAAAAGACAAAAAGGGCTACAGACGGACGCACAAACCGCAGGACATAAAGGGGAAAAAGGGTATTTCAAATGATGGGACGTTGCGGTGTCAGAGTGTGGGCACGTCGCGACGTAGGCGCCATATGAACAAGATATGTCGCGACGTATAAATGCAAATATGTCGCGACGAGGGCATAAAGAGGAACGAGGTATGTACGTATAAGTACAGATACGTCGCAGCGCCTCTGCCCGAAAAGAAAGACATAATCCTGACTTAATCCAATCAACAATCAATCTCCCAAAAATTTATCCTCCAGCAATGTCATGCTTCATTAGAAAGATATAAAGTTAACAAAGGGAAAGCAATTTATTCGAGCAGTGAAAAGAAATCCTACCAAACTACAACTAGTCTACTGGCTAGGTTTCTCCCCTACAATTAATCAAATTACTCATGCAACACAAAAGTTCACATCACTTCCAAGCAAGGTGCATGAATAAAATGCAAATGGTGAAAGCGACACCGGTCTTATAGAGGATCCTAAAACACAGGATGGTCATTTGAAATCCGAGATTCATCCCGCTGACTTGGTTCTTGTGCGACTCCATGTCCAAAACTTGACTTGAAGTCTCCCTACAAAATCATCACAAGCAAATGTTCTCAAGAAGAGTGTCGCAGAAGATGTTAAAGTTTGTGCAAAATCACAACATGCATCATCAATAACCGTGTCAAGCATATTTACTCCAAGCAGAGAGTAATCCTCATGGGGGTGCTTCATTGCTTCATACATGTTGAAGCTCACCCTTTGATCGCCAACCTCCATGGTTATCTTCCCTTCCTTCATGCTAATCATGGTACTTGCTGTTCGAAGGAAGGGTCGTCCAAGAATCAGTGAAGTATCCTACACAACCTCAGTAGACATGTCAAGAACATAAAAATCGGCAGGAAACACTAAACCTTTAACTTGGACCAAGATATCATCTATAATACCGACTGGATGCCTAAATGATCTGTCGGCCAATTGTAAAACTACAGATGTAGCTTTTACACTTTTCACTCCTAGGGCCTCATAGACTGATTTAGGCATCACATTGATAGCAGCCCCTAAATCTAATAATGTACGTCCTATGGTCACCTTTCCTATAACACAAGGAATAGTGAACGATCCAAGATCCTGACACTTAACTGGAATTTGGGGCTTGAACAATGCAGACACATTGGAGCTTACCTGGACTCTCTCGTTTGGCCTAAACTTCCTCTTATTCGTGCACAAGTCCTTTAAATACTTGGCATAGGCCGGAACTCTCTTTACTAGATCAAGCAAAGGCACATTCACTTCCACTTTCCCAAACAGATCAATGATTTCTTTCTCATGTTGTTTTTCATTTAGGCGCTTGTTCATCAAATAAGAATTTGGAAAAGGGAGGTCTTGAATACTTACCTCTTTACCTTTGCCTGCTTGCTTGCTTGACTCTGCACTTTCTGCTTTTTCATTGGAACTCTCTGAAGTAGTTCCCTTTTTCCTTGAAGCTTGCTTTCTCTCTCTCAGAAGTTCTTCTTCCCTCACACTTTCCGATCTCTTAATCTTATCCTGTCTTTGGAGGTCTTGGCTCACTCTCAATCTCATCCTCATGGCTCTTCATCATCTTGAGGCTTAAACCTCACTTGCTTCCCACTCCTGAGGGCAATGGCATTCAGACTCTTCGGGTTCATCACGGTATTGGAAGGAATGGTCCCACTGCTTTTTGCTTGATTTTCACTCATGTTGTTGGACAACCGAGTGACATAGAAATAATGTTCTCCACCTTGGTCTCCCATTTTTCATTCTCTTCTCCAAGGCATTGAATCTGACAATCTTTGAGGAATCTGTTGAATCAAAGAAGCAATAGCATTAAGCTGGTTAGCATTGGAATCCGCTCTTCCTTCATCAAGGTCATCATCTTGTGGAGCAACCGATTGGTATCCTCCTTTGGTGGGACTACGAGGCTTCTTTGTTGATTAGGAGGCTGGCTAGTGGAAGTGCAGCTCCTCCCCTTGTGAAAATCTGGTAGGTGCCTGTTCTCCTCTTTCCTCCAAGCGAATCTAGGATTAGCCTTCCATCCTTCATTGTATGTGTTGGAGTATGGGTCCCATTTCTGATTCTACCTGCCTTGATACATTGCCGAAACTTCCTCATATCGTCCTGGGCAAACACTCAAAATATGCATTACCGACCCACAATTTTCACAATTAGGAGCGGTAAGCTCTGTTGAAGTAGTAGAGCGATGCACTTTCAAATTTTTCAGCTCGGCCGTGATGCAAAACAGTTGTGATGTTATCCGATTTTCCAAGGAATCCACTTTAGATTCTAGGTCTCCAATCTCTTAGCTTGAGTCGTCAAGGCTCCTAACTCATGCACTCCTCTTTGGTCTCTGACACTGTACTGCTGATGGTTTAAAGCCATCTTCTTAATCAGATCCCATGCTTCCAAGGCTGTAAGGTCAATCAGAGAGCCTCCAGATGCAGCATCTAACATACCCTTCTCTTGACTCTTCAACCCATCATAAAAGTACTGCACCAATTGTTCATCAGGAATTTGGTGATGGGGGCATCTGGACAAAAGATCTTGGAAGCGATTCCAATAATCATACAGTGACTCATCGTACTCCTGGCGGGCTGAGTAAATCTCCTTTCTCATGGAAGATGTCCTGGAAGCTGGAAAGTATTTCTCCAAAAAGGCCTTCCTCAGATTGGCCCAGCTATGGTAAGCATTGGCCACATGCCTAGGAAGACTCATATACCACTCTCTTGCTTTCCCTTCCAAGGACAAGTGAAAAACCTTCCAAAGCACTTGATCCAAGGTAGCTCCCATCGCTTCATACTCTGGCGAGATCATTGTCAAAGTGTCAGAGGTGCATATATGGATCCTCTCTGTCAAGCCATGAAATTTAGGAAGAGAATTAATCAACAAGCCTTTAATCTCAAAATTAACATCAAAATTAGGGCAAGCAAGCGATAAATGGATCATAATGAACATCGAAGTTGTAGCTTCCTAATTGTCCTCGTCTCTGGTTCTCATTGTTTTCTCCCACTCTCTCATGCTCACCATTTCCTCCCTTAGTCCCATTTCTAGGTTGGTGAACAGGATAATCAGGATTCGGACAAATATTTGGATTCTCAGCCATACTTTCACTATCTCGCTCAACTACTCTCTGTCTCTCTTGTTCTTTCCTTTCTTTCCTAAGTCTCCTCAAATGTCTCTCAACTTCAGGATGGAACTGAACAAGTCCACCTCTCATGGGCATGCACCAAAAAGCAATCCAAAAGCAAAAGAATGGTAACAAAATGCTCACAGTCACTCAAAATCAGATAAAAGTGAAATGCGATGAATGTGAGAGTATGAATGTATGAGTGTATGTATGAGAGTGTATGCGTCAAAAATGTGCAAAGTAAGAGATAAAATTAAAGTATGAAGTATGCTTGTGCGAAGGAGAATCAAACCTATACTATGAATAAGTGTGTAAATTAAACTATACTAAATGCAAGCAAAAACAATGATTCCTATTATCAACGACAAGTCAAAAGAATGACAATGGCTATCCAATGGTAAACCAATTTCTTGGTTCCCCGGCAACGGCGCCAATTTGATCGCGGCTCTGTCGATGCGATCTTACGATCGATCCTTGGAAACCGGTCAAATAAAATAAATTTCAAGATTGTTGTATAGAATGCATCCTCGGGTCGTCTCACATAATTGGAACCAAATAAAAATGGTCTAAACTAGCCTAAATGTCAAAAATTGCAATTGAAGTTGATAAACGGGGGTTTAGTATTTTGGTCAAAACCGATAAAGTAATCAAAATCGAACAAATAGTGTAAAGGAATATTTTTGGGATTTTTGAAATAATGCAATAAATAAAGAATCAGATAAAAATCAAATTGATAAAATCCTCTTGAAAATGAGGCTCAGGCTATCACAGTTCAAAAATGATTTTTAAGGATAAAATCCACTAAGTTTCGAAAGATCAACCCTAAAGGACTCTTTAGGTCCAAAGATTTAATTGATGAACTCCATCATTTAAATCTTTGTTAAAAACCTTAGTGTGAAAATTGGACAAGCAAATGCAATCGGTCGATGGGATCAAAACACAACAATCTAATCAAGCACAACTAGGCAGATAAAGAAAGTAAATGCAATACCCAATGACATATATGAAACTTCATATATTAAGCATCAAAAGTTCTACAAATTACTTAGTCCAAATCTCAACAAAGCATTCAGCACACAGTTAAACTATAACTATACTAATCTAGCTATATCAATGCACCCTCTAACTCAGAGTTTACATAAATATAACTAAACTACAGAACACTATGCGATTACTCCCCTTTGAAGCTTCTGTGAACTCAAACCGTTGCTACATCTTCAAGAGGAAAGGTGACTTAGCCACGCATTGCTGTAATCGATCCCTCAGCTACGAAAGGTTGGATGATACTCATTTTAGCAGAAGATCCGAACGATGGCGATGGTGATGGGTGGAATCGAAGGAGATGAAAACGTGATAACAATGGTGAAGAATGGTGTCGTCTTTTCTGCCCGAATGATCAGGGTCTACGCCTTAAGTGTCTACGTGCGTCTCTGTGTGAAAATCTGCGTGTGTCCGTCTTCGAGTCTCAGCCTCCACGTATTCCCATCTCTTCTGACCTAAAAATAGCAAGTTTTTATATGTTGGACACGGGTCGGGTCAGAGCAGTGAGACAGACTTTCCATATTAGGTCGGATATCCGCTCGTACGTCGCGATGTGTACATCGTCATGCGTTGCGACGTGTGGAAGTGATGTGCTCGCCGCGGCGTGTGGGCTGTCATGCGTCGCGACGTGCGAAAGGACCGAGTGACTGTTGACTTCTTGATCTGTTGACTCATTTTGCTCCTACAAGAAAATAACAATTTGCAGTATCAATTGTCCTCATGAAAATAATAGAGAAATTAATACCAGATCATGACAATTTACCAACAAATTGTGAATTAAAAGAGCTCATTGTGAGGAACCAATTTAAGCATAAAAAATCATCAATTAAGAGTCAACAAATGCATAAACAAATATGAAATTGCAGCCAATGTATAATATAAACTTGGCTCAATCAATATCCAATTGAGGTGATTTTGGATTCGTTGTGATCTAGAAATAAAGGGCTACAAGTGTTATGAAGAAGGGAAGTTCGGAATTTGCCTCTTAGGTTCAGGAAATTGGATTGGAAGTCGGATGTAGACTATTAGTACTTTTACTCTTGCTTTGTTTTAAATGTTTGAATATTTCCTTTGAATATTGCTTGAATGGGAACTTGGTTTGTTATAGGAAACCAATCGGACCTGATCCAATCGCAAGAGGAAGGACAACAGTGAGTCGGATACTCAAGCGATATTAGGTGGGTAATATATTTATGTTTGTTGTGTGTATGGGCAATATGTGTATGCTTGCTTGCAGGTGTGTGACACTGCTTGTGTTGAATTATAAGAAATATTGAAAATGCATTGTGATCATGATTATGTACTACCTTGATAGGCCTTATGGCATTTTGCAAGAATGAAAAGAACGAAAAGTATGAAAGCTTTGATAAAATGCTTTGAGCATGAAACGAATGGTTATATGCTTTGTTTGGGTGAGAGACTAACAGATGGATAGTCACGTGCACGTCGACGTATAGCCTTCTCCCGGATGCCCGCTTGAGGCCACGAGATCCTTGAGAAATCAGACTCGAATAGCTTATGGTATAAACTTCAGTTTATCCGGATCGATTTACAGAACTCTCGAGCCATTTGTTGTGCATTGCATGATTGATTTGTCAGAAATGATGCATAATAATTGTTATGTTGTGAAGCATGAATTGCATGACATATCCTTTGATGGCTATATGAATGTGAATCAATTGTTAAGGGTTGACTTGATATGCTTGTATATATACATATGCTTGAATGTGTGGCTGGTTGCCAATCCCTATAAATGTATATGCCACTGAGCTTCGCAGCTCACCCAATTATCTCCCACTCCTCAGGTGCAGAACGAGACGATCATTGATCTTGCAAGGCATCGGAAACTTCAAGCTTGTTAGGAGCTTTGTATTAAGTTAGTATTTTGGTTAACCCTCTGAGCATATCATCATGGAGCATATTGATGTATTTTGGATTTAAACTTTATTTTGTATTATGCTATTTTGAGAATGCTTGTTTGAATTTCCTTCGGATTGTAATGGCATGAAGCCCTTTGATTTATGGGGTGTTTAATTCATAGCTTCAATGACTATGTGTATGTTATAATGTGTGCGAAAATGCATGTGTCAATCGAATTATATATGGATGTTGGGATCAGGTCTGAAGTTTTGGGGCGCACGTAGCTGGCGCAGCCCGAGGGGCCACCTCGCGAATAGGGATTCGGGACCCGGGCCCAACAAATACATTCTTAGAAAACATACATAAGATACATTTTTAAACTTTAAAACCTTTATATTTAAAAGGAAAGTAGAAATTATACAAAGCTTTAGAGGGCATTTTAGCCCGAATACAATGAAAGTATCAAAAGTTAAATACAATCCAAAATGCGACCTAAAGCTTTGTTTTCTCAAAATTGACTTCAAAGTGAAATGCATCGGAGTATCACCCTAATCCTGATGCGGTGATTCGATTTCTCGCTCAATACCTGTGGAGGGAAATTGGGGGCTGAGCTCGGCGGCTCCGTCGGTAATAACTTAATAAACGAGATTATAAGCGAAAACCATTATTCATTTTTTCATTTTCAAGACAATATCATATTAAGAAAAACATTGAAAATTTTCAAATCTCTTCGCAGAAATTAGCACATCAAATAATTTACAAATGTAACACATCACAAAGAAATCTAACATTTCACAAAATCACAAAAAAAGTGGTTCGGGTGGATCCGAAACGGAACGTACTACTCATTTCGGCGAAGCGGTTATATGTAGCCGTGACTTATGGGAGTCTTTGAGAGGAACTCCAATGCCACCAGCGGGCAGGTGGGAGAAGCCTATGGGTAGACAGGTGCACCTGACTCTTATGGGACCACCACAAACCCAAATAAAACATGCATTTCACAGGTGCACCTTATCTAAGATATTAGCATCAAAACCCAATCAAGAATCTCCAAGAAAATTCAAAATTTCCTTACCTATATGAAACTCACGAATTTGGACTTTGCTTCAAAAGGTAACTAAAACTCTTTCTCTTCCCTTTTCTTCTTAAAGAAACTCTTCAATCTTCCTTTCTAAGGTAAGATACACTAAAGCCCAAATCTTTTTCCTCTTCTTCTCCTTCTTTTTTTTCTCTTGGTCGAAGGTCACCGCTTTTCTCCTTTCTCTTTGTGATTTTCGTGGCTCTTCTAAATGACTTAGCGAAAAACTTACTCCATAACTTAAAACCCATCCAAAACTACGTAGTTTCCATCTTTCACTTCTTAAAACTTAAAAATTTCGTGGGCTTCCTCTTGATTCACGGCAATTCACCAACTAATCCCTTCCTTCTTCATTTAAATTATATTTAAATGGCTAAAAGCCCACTTTAGTTACCTTAAGCCTTAAAAACATATATGATCTTCCTATAATGCCCTTATACCATCTTAATCTTTTTAATTTCTAAAAACTTATCAAACTCTAATTTTAACTAATTACCTCCAATTAATTTCTATTAACTAAGTACTAAAAATCCCAAATTATTCTAACTAAAAGAAAATTAGCAAACTAATCCTCAAAATAAATAAAACATGCTTAATGCAAATCAGGTCCAACACCGTTGACTTTACAAAAATGACCTAATCATTTGTACAAAAATTTAGAAAATACTTTTATACAGAAGTGTGCAATACTAATGCAAACTCGAACTGATCCCGACCTCTTCTCTCACTCACATATGGTTGCTATACGCCCGTTGCCTAACGGGGTATGCTTTTGGGTCCTGAAAAATAATTGCAAATTTTGGGTGAGTTTTGTGAACTCAGTGAGTGACCATCATCGATGGCTCACCCAGACATAGAACACAATATTCACACAGCTCACTTTATTTCATAGTGCACATTCACAATATTTCACATTCACTCATTTACAAAATTCCACATTCACATTATTCATATTCGATATTTCTATTATGCAGATGCAATGCACATGAGACTCACTTTTCATTTATTAATTTGCTGTGATCGAGTGCCTAAATTGTCCCATGTAGGGCTCATTAATAACTGTCCTTTATCCTATTGGAGGATACAAGGCTCATTAAACGTTGAGCCGGAGGCTCTGAATCACTTATGAGCTCGACACTTATTTTCACTCGTTGAGCTTAAAGCTCTGATTGGTGGCGACTCTGGTCACAAAAGCCATTATATTTCATACACTTATGCCATGCAATGCATCAGTCACATCTACTCACTTTCTCATGTCATCGGACCGTAGTCCGACATTAGAACACATTTATTTCACATAAGCATAAGGCATGTGTCTTTCACTTAATCAAATATATGTAAGCTAATGAATATGAAATGCCCATTTGACACTTTCCAATTTATTACGGTATTGTGACCGAGTGCCTGAGCTGTCCCAATATAGGCACATTAATCGTTGAGCCTGAGGCTTTAAATCACTGTGGGGCTCGAGGCCTGAGTAAAATCGTTGAGCTTTTAGCTCTCGGTGACTGCTCCAGTCACAACTATCATTATCTAGTTATATATTCATGAATGAAATGCATATTCCACAATTAATCATATTACTATGCACGTATGCATATGTCATAATCAACATTTATGTATCACAATTAATCACATGTATCCCAATTAGTCACATCATAGGCACATAGGTCGCAAATTCACATACAAGTAGCACTTCTATAACCAACTCCCCAGTACACAATCATCGGACCTTCTATCTGAAATTCACATTCACAGCAAACCTCAAAACCACCATTATTCACCCGTTCAGCAATAAATTTATACAAAATGAAGACAAAATAGAGTACAGGGTGAAATAAAACCATCTCGGTCTACTCACAGTACGCTCCAGATTAGCATTTGCTTCCAAATTCTGGAAACGCCTGGCTTTGAACTCTTAGCCTGCACAACCCATTCATTCAATACGTTGCACACACATCAATAGTTTTACACAATTATAATCATTGATGCACATATATGTACGATGCATGTTCATGACTATCCCGGTATCAATCGATAAATTTTATCGGAACAACCATTCCAATATCACAGCTCAAGTATGCCTAGGGTTTAGCCACACTAAAATCCTTAAACTCGCAATTTATGCTTATTGAAATCTTTTGGGTCTACTACTCCCGATCGACGAGCTAGTCCACATAGGGTAACCTAGGCAACTTCCCTTGAAAGAAAAATTTCCCTAAGAAGTAGGAATCCATAAACATTAAAATCACTCCATTCGGATCTCTATAGGTCCAATTATGGCTAAAACACTTTCAGCTCTCACTAATCGAAGAATGAACACTGTACTTAACTTCAATTCAGAAATTGAAAGTCTTAGGGGCTAAATTGAAATTCGATTCTTTTAGATAACTTATAGCCCCATGTCTGTAGTTTATTTAGAAATAATAATCAACTCAATTGGATCTCTACAGATCAAGAATTTACCAAAATACTGAACCATGTTCAGAAAATTTTCTAACCCACTTTGATTAAATCAATCTCTTTCATTTTAATATAAAAAATCCATGATTTTCCATGGACAGATAGAGGGATGTCTTAGGAATCCAACGTTTTAAAAATCAAGTTGATCGGATGTTAGACGGAAAAGATATAGCCAAAAGAGTGAAGTGTATTTAGAAAATAATCTTCCTTAAATAAAATGAGAAGTTGCGATCGTGCATGTAATCTGGTGGGCCAGCGGAGGCCGACCGATAGCCACATTTCTGGCCGACCGATCGTCACATTCTGGCCGATCGATCACCACATTTCTGGCCAACCTATCGCCACATTTCTGGCCGACCTATCGCTACATTTCTGGCCGATCGATCGATCGCCACATTCTGGCCGACTGACCGCTCGTCATAATCTTCACCAACATCTCAACTTTCAAATTTCATAACTTTTGATTTAGAACTCCAAAATTTACAAACTTTATATCAATGGAAAGCTAAAAGGAAGCTTTACAACTTCTATGAAGAACCCAAAAATCGATTTTGTCTCTAATAGGGTCAAATAGCCACTCAAAGTTTCTATCCACTAATGATCATGCCAAACTGTAATAGAAACTTTTAAAAATTATAACTTAACATTCTATGGTCTAAAAATTACATGCTTCACATCAATGGAAAGATCAAAACATAATCTAAAACTTTTATGAAGACTAATTCTCAAAATCTGCCTTATTTAGCCTAGAAAAATTTCTCAAAGTTTCAGGTCTTCAATGATAGACTCACAAACATGGCACTATTCACCCTACACATATTACCCAATTTCAAGGCAAAATTTAGAATCCTTCAAGTCAAAATTGGACAGCAATTCCTTCATAAAAATTTTAGCCAAACTTCTCAAGTTTAATTCAAGCTAAATCTCATCTCAATAGCATAACCATATAAAAAGTTATGACCAAATCATTGAAATATACACAAAGCAAAGTTTCCAGATTCACAACCTAACTCACATTCTGCATATTCCATACCATTTCTAAACCAACCAACACTCAATTAACTTCATATATCCACCATAACTAAACCACAACCTATCCTTGAACATTAGTCCACAAATGGCAGCACACACACTCAATAATCTTTTTCTACACTCATCAATCATCAATTAAACAAGCAAATTTCATACCCATCTATACCAACTCAATTTGCACGCAATTAGGTTCACAACCATCACAAATAATGCATTTAATTCCAATTTATAACATAAAGCACAACCTTACCTACTTAAGCTTCCACTTTCTTCAATTCTTCACAAAAACCATAAACTCACTTCCTTTCCCCAAACACCATACATGATAATCATCATCACTTGAGGGAGGTGATGGTTTGGTTGGATATTTAATGGACAAGGAAAAGAAAGTAAGTAAAAAAGAAGAGTGTCTTGTGTGGGTGGAGCTTAAACGAACGAAGGAGGAGCAAGGAAGAAGATACGGATGAGGAGGAAAAACTTGCATTTTAAAAGTGATTTTAACTCTTTCTAAGGAAGCATCAACAATCACTTGGTTTAATAACCTAAATACCCACTTAATTTCCTTCCAATTCACTTCCAATCTCTAGTCCAATTTCACCCCAAAATTCCAATGGTTTAAAATTCATAATTTCTAAAATCATGTATCTAATTTCCAATGTCATTGGTCAGTATTTTTTACTGCCGATAACCAGTCAGTTTGCCACTTGGCATTTTTCCTAGTCCGGATGACGTTTGTGCTTGAAATTTTAATTGGAGTGGGTCTTTGTGTGTTTTAAATTTTGGGAGAATTTTAAAATTTTGCTGAAAATTTTCGGGTTACTTTTCCTAGTACGAAAAAGTACCCCAAAAATTTCCAGCAAAATTTCTAAAATTCTCCCAAAATTTAAAACACATAAAGACCCACTCCAATTAAATTTTCAAGCACAAACGTCATATTTTTCACAAAAAATCACATTTATGACCAAATATACCAGGAAATGTCATGAATGCATTTGCAGTCATTTACGTGTGCACAGGTCACTATTTATGTGTATATATATGCATGAACACGCCAAGACAATCTTAAATACTCAGAAACCGTTTGAAATGACTATTCTACCCTTCCCCTCGGGGATGGGATGTTACAACTCTCCCCTCCTAATAAAAATTTAGTCCTCGAAATTCATTTCCAATTTTTTCACTTCCAAGCTTAACAACACATATATCGAATGTGATTCCGACGACCATAAAACAACTCATAATTCCATAGTCCTATTATCGCCATAATTTTATATGGACTACTTTATATCAAACTTAGTTTCCCCTTATTTACTCCTGTATTTTCATCTTGGCAAAGGTGAAACACTCAAGAACATGGCATATGTTTCACTTTTCATCAGTGGTAATACACTGAACTTCCAAATCTTTCTCCATATATTCACAACTTTGATTCCATTCGTCTTCCGAAACCTACTTCATTCAGATTTTAAATTCATTCACTCACTAACAGTATCCCAACTTTGTTCTGGATTTTACTCAGGGTAAATGACTCTTTTTGTCGTCTTACGCCTCTAATGATATCACCAGGATAATAATGATTATGCCTGTAGTGTTGGATCGCGTACGGTCCGAGTATTCACAATACATTGCGAAAAGACCATACAACAACATGATGTATAATAAAAAATACCAAGGATGTACGAAAATACCTTATTCCCGTGAATAGCTTGCTTCTTTTTCAGATTCCAAGACACTGCAAACGCGAATGTCCTCTAATGGTATCCACACGAGTATGCACGATCCGGGCTGCGGCTGTGGTATGCTAGCACGTCCTGAAACTCTTTCCGAACGCCGCATGATATTCCTCTCAGATGGTGGCTAGGGTTTCGTGACAATTGTGTCTCCCATCTAATAAGACCTAAGCTTCTCTATTTATAGAGAAACCCTAATCCCATTGAGGCTCCAATAAGTTTCGACCCATTATATCTCATATAATAAAAGCCCAACAACTTAATTCAATCTAGCCCAATAAATATATCTACATATATTTATTCAGTACCTAATAAATTAGGCCCAAGAGACTAAGCCCAGATCACATCACTCTTTATGTGCGACCCTGTAGACTCATTTGATGTTGGCAATGGGCTTGATCACACTTCAAGGCCCATAAGTCATAAGCGGCCTCTAGTAAGACATTATGACTACCTAAATAAAATGAGGATCGATAATCTGATTTAACCTGTAACCATGGTTATAAGTTCAGTCATTTTGTAACACGATATCAAGATTAATCACAAGACATGGTATATGTCAACCTTTGATTAATCATAGTTTCTTGATCCCCAAGTTGACTGATTATAACAAATGACATTGATGACTCTTTATCAATTCATTTGAGCACGACCATGCATTTCTTCAGTTACACTTGTCAAGAGGCCCAAATGATATCTCTCTCATTTAAGAGAGGTACAAATACCATCTACATCATTCACATCGCTCCGTATGATTTATTTGATGTCCAATATAAGACTACTTGTTATTCGGTTAAAAATAACTTAGTCTAATATCAAAACACCGAATTCCTCATGTAGGGAACCATGATGACTTCAGGTCAAAAGACTAAAGTCAAACCATATTAAGAATCACTAATGACATGAAACCATGTAGTATTCTTTATATGGGTTGGTCCAATATATGTTCTCTAACATATATCTATGTTTCTGATTTGATATCTCATATCCATGATCAGTAAAACGTGATCATCAATGAAAACACATACTAGACTTAATTCATTATTGTTCCACCAATAATGATCGACCAGGGACAGTCTAGAATAGTGTTATAACGCTTATGGTTTTATTATCAAGTCACATACTTGATGACATAAGTCTAATACCATTCATGGAATGTAAATCACATTACATAAACGAAATACATGCATATATGAAAGGAATACCTCATAATATATTATTAACAAGTCATAATGTCAATACATGAATCACAACTATCCATTGGTCGAGGGCACACTACTAACAATCTCCCACTTGCACTAGGCCTAGTCGGTCAGATATCTAATACCCATAGACCTCATATGACTCTCATGTTTAGGCTGTGGAAGAGGCTTAGTAAGTGAATCGGTAATGTTGTCATCTGTGCCCACTTTGCATATCTTCACATCTCCTCTCCCAATGATCTCTCTAATCACAACTTCAATTTTCCCATTTGTTTGGGGTTGATAGGCACCACTAAAGTTGAGTTGTGCATTGATCATTTTCCATAAGAATTAGCCCACCCTCTAAAGGTGTATCCATTATAAAATTGGAATCATCTTGTCTGATTTCTCCACCAAAAATGACTAAAGAACTTGGTGTCCCTGTCTGAGACAATAGATTTGGTAACCCATTTAGACGATAGACATCCTGAAAAAACAGTTGCGCGACACTAAAAACATTAGTTTTCTTCTTACAAGGGATCAAGTGAACTACCTTGGAAAACTGATCAACCACGAAGAAGATGGAATCATTACCTCGCTATGTACGAGGTAATCTTAGCACAAAATCCATGCTAATATCAACCCACAACTATGTTGGAATGAGTAATGGTTTGTATAACCCTGCAATGGTTACCACCCCTTTCGAGACTTGTCACACTTGATAACACTAGACATACTTCTCTACCTCTTTTCAAATTGTGGGCCAAAAGTAGGAGGCTTGGACTAGCTGTAGAGTGTGATCACGCAGAACATGCCCCCCATTATGTAGCTCTTTAACAATCTTCAGCCATAAGCTGCAATATGAGATATATAGTTGATTCTCTTTTAATAGAAACTTGTCTAATAATACAAAACTAGCTTTTCTCCTGCCTGCACAACACTCAAAATGCCAAAAAAATATAGGTCAATATAAAAAAAATCACGAAATGTATAAAAACCAAATACCTCCACATTCATTTTAGTCAACAATGCCCTTCAACGGCTCAAAGAATCTGCCACACGATTCGTCACCCCCACCTTATGTTTCACCACAAAAGTAGATAAACGACCCAAGAGGTATGTCTAGTCGACACCTTATCCTACCTATGGAGGTGCTTTAAGGCTTCGTGATCAGTATAAAGGATGAACTCTTTGTGAAACAGATAGTGCTTCCAATGTTTGATAACTTATACAACAACATAGAACTCCACATCACAGATACTATAATTAAGCTTAGAACTGTATAACTTCTCGTTGTAGTATGTCACTGGTCTACTTTTCTGGCTCGAAACTGCTCCATTGCCCACCTTTGAGGCATCACTATGTAATTCTAATGGCTTGGAAAAGTCAGGCAATGTTAATAATGGTGTTGTAGTAAGGTATTATTTTATCAATTGGAAAGTTCCCTCAACCTCTTTAGTCCATAGAAGTTTGCCTCCCTTCACACAATCTATGATTGGGGCCATGATATTACTAAAGTGGGGAATGAAACGCCTATAAAAAGACGTCAAACCCTGATAACAGTATCCCAACTTTGTTCTGGCTTTTACTCAGGGTAAATGACTCTTTTTGTCGTCTTACGCCTCTAATGATATCACCAGGATAATAATGATTATGCCTGTAGTGTTGGATCACGTACGGTCCGAGTATTCACAATACACTGCGAAAAGACCATACAACAACATGATGTATAATAAAAAATACCAAGGATGTACGAAAATACCTTATTCCGTGAATAGCTTGCTTTTTTTCGATTCCAAGACACCGCAAACGCGAATGTCCTCTAATGGTATCCACACGAGTATGCACGATCCGGTCATGGTACGTGGTATGCTAGCACGTCCTGAAACTCTTTCCGAACGCCGCATGATATTCCTCTCAGATGGTGGCTAGGGTTTCGTGACAATTGTGTCTCCCATCTAATGAGACCTAAGCTTCTCTATTTATAGAGAAACCCTAATCCCATTGAGGCTCCAATAAGTTTCGACCCATTATATCTCATATAATAAAAGCCCAACAACTTAATTCAATCTAGCCCAATAAATATATCTACATATATTTATTCAGTACCTAATAAATTAGGCCCAAGAGAATAAGCCCAGATCACATCACTCTTTATGTGCGACCCTGTAGACTCATTTGATGTTGGCAATGGGCTTGATCACACTCCAAGGCCCATAAGTCATAAGCGGCCTCTAGTAAGACATTATGACTACCTAAATCAAATGAGGATCAATAATCTGATTTAACCTGTAACCATGGTTATAAGTTCAGTCATTTTGTAACACGATATCAAGATTAATCACAAGACATGGTATATGTCAACCTTTGATTAATCATAGTTTCTTGATCCCCAAGTTGACTGATTATAACAAATGACATTGATGAATTTTTATCAATTCATTTGAGCACGGCCATGCATTTCTTCAGTTACACATGTCAAGAGGCCCAAATGATATCTCTCTCATTTAAGAGAGGTACAAATACCATCTACATCATTCACATCGCTCCGTATGATTTATTTGATGTCCAATATAAGACTACTTGTTATTCGGTTAAAAATAACTTAGTCTAATATCAAAACACCGAATTCCTCATGTGGGGAACCATGATGACTTCAGGTCAAAGGACTAAAGTCAAACCATATTAAGAATCACTAATGACATGAAACCATGTAGTATTCTTTATATGGGTTGGTCCAATATATGTTCTCTAACATATATCTATGTTTCTGATTTGATATCTCATATCCATGATCAGTAAAACGTGATCATCAATCAAAACACATACTAGTCTTAATTCATTATTGTTCCACCAATAATGATCGACCAGGGACATTCTAGAATAATGTTATAACGCTTATGGTTTTATTATCAAGTCACATACTTGATGACATAAGTCTAATACCATTCATGGAATGTAAATCACATTACATAAACAAAATACATGCATATATGAAAGGAATGCCTCATAATATATTATTAACAAGTCATAATGTCAATACATGAATCACAACTATCCATTGGTCGAGGGCACACTACTAACAATCTCCCACTTGCACTAGGCCTAGTCGGTCAGATATCTAATACCCATAGACCTCATATGACTCTCATGTTTAGGCTGTGGAAGAGGCTTAGTAAGTGGATCGGTAATGTTGTCATCTGTGCCCACTTTGCATATCTTCACGTCTCCTCTCCCAATGATCTCTCTAATCAGATGGAAACGTCTGAGTATGTGTTTGGATCTATGATGCGAGTTTGGGTCTTTAGCCTGTGCTATGGCCCCATTATTATCACAATAAAGGTCTATAGGACTTGCAATGCTAGGAACAAGTACAAGCCCAGTAATGATCCATACAGCTTCCTTAGCTGCATCCGAGGCAGCAATGTACTTAGCTTCAGTTGTAGAATCAACAACAGTGTCTTGCTTTAAACTTTTCCAGCTCACTGCACCTCCATTCAAACAGAACACAAAACTTGATTGTGATCTAAAATCATCTATGTCAAACTGAAAACCAGCATCAGTGTAACCGTTTACAACGAGCTCTCCTTCAAGTCCTCCATAGACTAGGAACATATCCTTAGTTCTTTTCAAGTACATAAGGATATTCTTAACTGCTATCCAGTGACTCTCACCATAATTAGATTGGTATCTACTTGTTATGCTCAAAGAATATGAGACATCTGGTCGAGTACATAACATGGCATACATGATAGATCCAATTGCAGATGCATATGGAATCTTACTCATGCGCTCAAGCTCTTTATCTGAAGTAGGACAATCCTTCTTAGATAGCTTGATTCCATGTGACATAGGCAAGAAACCTCTCTTGGAATCTTGCATACTGAACCTTTTCAGTATCTTATCTATGTATGTACTCTGACTTAGGCCTATAAGCTTTCTTGATCTATCTCTATAGATCTTAATGCCTAAACATAGGCAGCTTCACCTAAATCTTTCATTGAGAAACGTTTCCTTAACCAAATCTTGACACTCTGTAAGGTTGGAATATCGTTTCCAATGAGCAGTATGTCATCAACATATAAAGTTAAAAAGACAACAGCACTCCCACTAACCTTTTTGTAAACACAAGGTTCATCTTCATTCTTGATGAATCCAAACTCATTGACAACTTCATCAAAACGAAGATTCGAGCTTCTTGATGCTTGCTTTAATCCATAAATGGATCTTTGAAGCTTGCACACCTTTTCCAAATTCTTAGGATGGACAAAACCCTCAGGCTGTATCATATATACATCCTTAATTAAGTTTCCATTAAGGAAAGCCGTTTTGACATCCATTTGCCATTTCTCATAATCATAGTATGCAGCTATGACAATAAGAATTCTAATAGATTTGATCATGAAAACTGGAGAAAATGTCTCATCATAATCAATTCCATGAATTTGTTGATAATCTTTAGCAACAAGTCTTGCTTTATAAGTGTGCACATTTCCATCCATGTCGAGTTTCTTTTCGAAAACCCACTTACATCCAATGGTCTTCAAGCCATTAGACGGATCAATCAAAGTCCAAACTTGATTGTCATACATGGATTGCATCTCTACTTTCATGGCCTCTAACCATTTAGCAGATTCTGGACTTTCTATAGCTTCTTGATAGGTTGTGGGCTCATTATGATCGATGAGCATCACATTATCGTCATCAGTAACGAGAAATCCATATCTCTCGGGCTCATGACAAATCCTATCAGATCTACATAGGCCTTGTCTTTGTTGAAGGTCGCTCATCAACGACTTGTGAGCTCGCTTCAATCTCCTTTTCGTGCTCAATGTCATTTTGTGAAACTTGAATTTCTTCAAGTTGTACTTTACTCCCATTGTTTCCATTGAAACAAATTCTTTCTCTAAGAAAAACCATTTCGAGCAACAAACACTTTGTTCTCTCATTGGGATGTAAAAGTAATATCCTTTAGTTTCTTTAGGATATCCCACAAAATAACATTTTTCAGATTTGGGTGCTAACTTGTCGGCAATTGGACGCTTCACATAAGCCTCACAACCCCAAATCTTTAGAAAAGATAAATTGGGACGCTTCCCAGTCCATATCTCATAAGGTGTCTTTTCTACAGCCTTTGAAGGAATACGGTTCAATATGAATGCTGCTATTTCTAAAGCATAGCCCCAGAAATATTTTGGAAGATCAGTTTGACTGTTGGACCCCGTTTCCAGAATCCAACTCAAACTAAAACCATAACACTTACTAACCTGCTTTGATACCGCAAATGCTAGGCCCCATTTTCAGAACCTATCCTCGGTACAAAAATACCATCATACTGAAGCGTGGTTCGCTGAAATCTTTTCTTGCTCTGCTACCAAACATGATGAGCCCCGAACTCGGAGTTTGACCATTGAACTAAAAACGTTGGCATACAACACAGAAATCGCGAAGCTTACAATCTCATTTCACTTCTACATTCCTTTTTTCATAACACATCTCGTTGTGGTATATAAATACATATGCATAATCAAAATTCACAATCCAAAAATCATATCATAACCATAACTCCCTCAAGTAAACTAAATTCTCACTCAATCCGGCCGAATACACAAATGCGCATTTCCACTTTGGTTATCACCATACATAATTCATTTACATCAAAGAATAGAATTTACAAGTTCTCGGCATACCAAGCCACAATACAATTTCTGAATATACAAAATATACCGATTCAAAATTTCCAATACCAATTTAACTTAGAACAATACAATAAGCACACATATAAATCAAACCTTCACTTCCCTTCACCCGATCTTCTTCTCATCACCGTGGATGGAATGAGGGGGTGAGCTTATAGCTCATGGGTAACAGGTTTATAACGAAGAACAAGTAAAACCGTTGAAAAGTTCATTTGTTATACGAAAATCATAATAAGTTCATAAAACGCTTTGCTCCCAAATTCTCAGACAAATCTGAAATTCCGAGTCAAACTCGTAGTTGAAAACTGTAATTGCATAGTGAAAAATGTTATCACATAAACACAACATGTTCATTCAGTCATCAATATAAAATGCTCAATTTATGCACATTCTTGACAATTTATAGATGCAATGCACAAACAAACGGCTCGAGAGTACCATAAAACGATCCGGATAAACCGAAGTTTATTCCGTAAACAAAACGAGTCCCATTTCTCAAGGATCTCGTGGCCTCAAGCGGGCAGACGGGAGAAGGCTATATGTCGACGTGCACGTGACTCCATCCGTTACTCTCTCACCCAAACAAAGCACATAACAATTCACTTTATGCTTAAGCATTGTATCAAAGCTTTCATACTTTTCATTCTCTTTTCTTTCTTTTTCGAATATACAAAGTGCCATGAATTTTTCCCAGGCATGACATAAAATGTTTAATGCATTTTCATCTTTATTTTGAAATTCATCAGAAAAGTTCATATGCTGAAACATGCAGAAACTTTGTAAATCATTCAATAGAAATAAAACGATATTTACAAAGTAATTGAAATCATTCTTGATTTGGGAGAAAACTTTAGTGGCTCGTTATTAAATCATAAACATAAAACCCACCTGAAATCCTTGCTCAGATACATGCTTCAAAGATACCTCTTATCTTGATCCTCTTGTTTTCCTTGATTCCCTTTATCAAATGCAAAATTCCTATTCAAATAGAAATACAAATTAGAGACCCAAAAATCATACATTCACTAAGATAAATTCTAAACAAACCCAAACTCTACCAAACTCCAAATATTCGGGTCACCTTTCCCATAAAAGTTCTCATTGTCTTACATGTCTATTGGCTTTAAAAACATTCAATTTGGTTCAAAAACCTAAAAGTTATACCCCAAACAAGTTGAGACTGTCCTTATGCTGAAACAAGAATCTATACCCAACTTCTGACTAAACTTTAAGATTTTTATAGTCTAAATTTCAATCTCATTGATTAATAAAACTTGTAGCCCTCTATCTCTAGTTCACAATGAATCTAAAATCACCTCAATTGGACATCTACATCAAAAGATATGCCCAAAAAAAATATCAAAATTCATCTTTGCTGGAAGTTGGGGGCTCGTCATGCATTAACGCCTCGTGCTCACCATGGCGTGTTCCTTCTCGCACGCCGAGGCTAACCCTTCCCGCCGTCATGACGAATTTAATTATTACACGTCATGATTTAACTCGACGTCACAAGATGTTTATACGCATGTCGCGACATGCGGGCCTGGAAAACGACTCCGAAACTCGATTTCCAGCATTTTCCAACTTCAATCCTATCCCTTTTCCAATTACAACACATCTAAACCTTAGATCAAGTCCTACACTACATTTCTAACCCATTAACAACTTTAAAACCTGCACAGAATCATCAACCCAAAGAAATCTAACCATTTTTTCCTTAAAACCCTAAACCACCGATTCTAACACATTCAATCCATCTTAGGGTTTAATCTAACCATAACAAGATTAAAAGAAGCTAAACTTACCAGGAAAGGCTTCAATCATTTAAAATCACAAAGATCGAAAACTCCATTTCCTCTTCTCTTTTTCCTCTTTCATGGTTTCTTCTCTTCTCTTCTTCTCTTTCTTTTCCTTCTTTCTTCTAACTCTTTCTTTTAATTCCACTTCATTGTCAAATGTCCATTTTACCCCTTTCAATTAAGCCTTAAGCCTTATAACCTTAAGTGTCATGACCAAAATGCCCTTATGAAATTTACCCCTTTTAATACAACCAAACCATATAATAAATTTCACCAACATTTACAAAGCAAGTAGGTCCAAAATTTTATCCATCAAACCTCATAATTTATTTAAATCATGCTTAATTCAATACGAAAAATTCGGGGGCCAACATTGACTCATCATTGATCGAACCATATCTAATAGAGTTCGATTTCTCCTTTCAGAAACACTGTTCCATTGAGGACTTCCTGGAGGAGTCAATTGTGAAACGATTCCACAATCCTTAAGATAATCATCAAACTCTTGGCTTAAGTATTCACCTCCTCGATCAGATCGAAGGATTTTAATTGTTTTGCTGTTCGATTTTGTACTTCATTCTTATACTCTTTGAACTTTTCAAAAGATTCAGATTTGCGCTTCATTAAATAGAAATATCCATATCTACTGAAGTCATCTAAAAAAGTAATGAAATACAAATAACCTCCTCTCGCTGAAATGCTAAAAGGACCACATACATTGGTATGTATAAGGCCCAATAGCTCATTGGCCCTTTCCCCTTTTCTTGTGAAGGGGCCTTTGTCATCTTACCCAGTAAACAAGAATCACATGTCTCAAAAGATTCAAAAGAATCAATCAATCCATCTTGATGGAGTTTTGAAACGCGTTTTTCATTTACATGGCCTAAGCGACAATGTCAGATATAGGTTGGGTTCAAATCTTTAGATTTAAACTTCTTGGTATTTATGTTATAGATGGGCTCATTTGTAACAAACTCGAGGTTCAGAGTATAAATGCCATTTAATTGACACGCAATGCCATATAAAATGTCATTCTTATAAATGGAAATACTTCTATTCGCAATAGAAAATTTAAATCCATCATTCTCTAAACAAGAAAAGAAATAATGTTCCTACCATAAGTAGGTACATAATAACAATTTCGAGTTCCAAAATGAGCCCAGAGGCAAAATAAGATCATAAGTCCCCACAGATAAAGCAGCAACTCTTGCTCCATTTCCCACGCCAGCAGTCGATCTCACCGGACATCAATCTTCTAGTCCTTCTTAGACTCGCACATTAGTACAATGTGAGTTGCAGCTTTGGTATCTAATACCCAAGATGCGTATGAGTAAAATTTATTTCTATAACAAACATACCAAGAAGTAGTCGATTATTCTTCTTCTCTTCACTCTTCCAAATAGAGTTTGCAGTTCCTTTTCCAATGACCGTGTTCATTGCAAAGTGAAAGCAAACTCCCTCCTCGGGTGCCTTAGTCTTAGCTTTGGGCTTGGGCTCGACTTAGGTACTTTACCTTTGCCTTTCGCTGTGCCCTTCTTCTTGAAACCTTTTCCCTTTTGAACCACAAGAACTTCATTGGTGGTCTTAACCTTTCCCTTTAAGTTCTCTTCAGCAGTTTTCAGCATCCCACGCAATTCATCAATGGACTTCTCCAAATTATGCATGTTGTAGTTAAGAATGAACTGATCATATTCATCAGTCAAAGATTGTAGCCTCCCACTCCCGCAAGACCCGAACCCGACATCGATGGTGATATCCAAGCCCGTGCCTCACGAGGGTGGTATGCTAGAGCAGCCAATTCAGTTTAAAAACTCATTATGACATTTTCTTCCCTTTGAAAACAATCGAGCGCGCAGAAATCAATAAATGATTCGGGCCCACGATACGAAAACATTTTTCAATCAAAAACCGATTTCAGTCATAAAACCATTCATACACACTCATATTCACAACCAATTTGGGCTCAATACAATAATAATGTTTATTTGCGAAAATACAATTTTTCACATACAATCAAAATGAATCAAATGCAGACATGATACTGATCCTGATGCCAAACTCTTCCTTGCTTGCAGTAATTATACTCCCGTTTGACTAACGGGGTACTCGCCAATTCCTGAAAAATAATTGCAATGTTGGATGAGTTTATACTCTCGAGGAGAAACCATCATCGATGGTTCACTCAATTCATGCATATACAATCAATTTCCCAAATATCACATAATCACATAATGGCATTTACAGAAATATCACATGCAATTTCAATTTTCACATTTCACAGTTGATCATATAAATATGCGATGCGCATGTGACACTTTCATTTTCTTTTCGTTGTTGGACTGCGTGCTCTGAAATCGCCCCGATGACGGGCACATTGCGCTGAGCCGCTGGCTCAAAACGCTGGGTTTGAAGCCTCGATACATCGAGCTCGAGGCTCAATACGCTGGACCGAGGTCCAGACGCTGAGCTTAAAGCTCATATACGTTAGGCGGATATGCCCCTGCACGGTGGCACGCTCCGGCCACAATCGCCTTTATCTCGAGCATGTAATTATGCATGAATGCATATGTCTCAATTGCCAATTTCACATGCCAAATGTACATTCAATTTCACACATTTAACACTTCAATGACGAATTACCGATCCCTCGGACACTCTTGGTCCGCTCCCAAATCAAATCATTCACATAACCCTCCATTTCATCCACATGGTGTAAGTATAGAATTAAACACACAAATATTGAGGAACCAACTAGGTTACTCACTTGAACTTCCGAGCTACCTGCCTGGAAGTCTCAGCACGATCCATGGATTATCGATCCATCGGAACCTCTATAACAATCAAATAATTCCATTCATTACCAAAATGCACAGTCAAACATAATTGATGATGCACATGCCTTCAAGTAAGAATTAAAACAAGTTCTGGAGAAAAATGAAATAAGAAGATGCACACAAAGATAGAATGAAAATTTTGGCCTCAAATATCCTTCCACAAGGGTATGATCTCAATGAACAATCTCAAGTCTCAAAAACTTAAAATGCCACTTTGTTAGCATGCTTTCATTTACTTTGTATTGAAAACGTTGAAAGCAAGATTTTGTCAAGTCCAATTATCATTAAAAGAATGGAAGGTGTTTTCAAAAACTCAAGCATCGTTTTGAAACTAGTAAAAGCTTTGAAAACAAAAACCACAAAAGTCCAGTGCAAGAAAAATTTGAAATGAGTGGAAGAATTAAGTATAGAATCATTCATGCATGAGTATGGACGTCGCGACGTGTAGAAGCAGACGTCGAGACGTATAGACGTCGCGAAGTAGCAAGGATGACATCGCGACGATACCAAATTTGAAGACTTCGCCGACGTATGGACACTCGTCATGCGAAGAAATGCGAATGATGAAAATACAACAAGTTTATCGCCAGAAAGCACCAATTGGCCAACAATATAATATCAACAGTCATGCAATGTGAAAAATAAATAGGGAAACAACTCCCCCACACTTGAAACACACATTGTCCTCAATGAAAGTGTAACAGAAGCAAAAGATGAGAAGAAGAAGGCACAAAAACAAAGATTGATCATTAAGTGGATTAAGTCAAGTACAAAAGACACAAAAGAACTAAGGAACTAAATACAGAAAGAAAAGAAAACAAAAGAAAAAAAATACAAGAAAAGAAAACAACAGAAAGACAAAACTAAGTCATAGGTCATCATTTGGCGGATCCGGAGGAGCAAACTGAGAAGCACTAGACCAAATTGAAAGATCCTGGGAGGCAGGAGGAAGTAGTAACTGCAGCCGATCCGCAATCAGGGTGAACATCGAGGTGTAATACTGTTGGTCGGCAGCCATATGAGCCTCTATGTGACACAAGTCAGCGCGAAGAAGGGCGATCGGATCAGAGGAGGCGGGAGGTGAAGGGGGTGGACGGATGGGGCTACGAGGTGGGGCCTCTGATGGAGGAATAGGAATGTAGGAACAGGAGAGGAAGGTATAGGAAGTAGCAGGGAAGGGAAGAAGGTGGGGAAAGAGTAGATGGGGAGGAAGGCCACGAGGTCGACGGAGACAGACGCATCAAAAGGTGGGCAGCTCAAAGGTAAGGTCACGGATGTTCCGAACCCGATAGGTCTCAAACATGTCGATGATGAGATGAGGGAAGATAAGGGAATGGGTGGGGTTGGTGGAGAGGATGCATTGTCAAGGGCTGAGGTGATGGCAAGGCGAGATCAATCGGCCGATCGACCATCAACAGATAATGTATAAAGCCTGCTCGGGAACCATGGCTAGTGAGAAGTAGGAGGATGTTGTTGAGATAAAATGAAGCCACGGACGGGCTTCAAAACGAAGGTCCTTTCGGCGGATATAACGCCGAGCACCCCTAGGTTGATACCATTCAATACCCTCGAGGCGAGAGTATGAAGAACATCATCCCAAGGGTACTCATGGATTAGCTCAGAGTAGTGGCAACGGGGTGTAGGCGGAAGCTGAAAATGTTCCCTAATGGATATGGAAGTGAAGGAACGGTGAATGGAGATACCCCGGAACGCAATGCCATAAGTGCCGGAGGAACGGGCATGGGTGTAAAACTGGTGGACGAAGGTAAGGTTCCCAGCGGTACGGGTATGGGCAAGGGTGATAAGGTTAAGGGAAAAGAGTTGGCAGACAAATTGATGAGTAGCGGGTGTCAAAGGAAAAGGTTTTTCCTTCATTATGGCCCGGGCCGCAGTCTTGGCAGCCAGGGCAGCATACTCCGGATCAACCGGGACAGAGGTAGAGTGGGAAGGGGAATGGTGGTGGTGCGAAGAATGGGAGGCCGAGAGAGGAGAAGAAGGAGAAAACTCCTAAAGAAGATGGGGATACAGCAGGATGGGGGGAAACGGGTGGAACAGAAACAAACTCGTCAAGCGAGTGGGAGGGGGTTGGAAGGACATGAGACGGGGTGGTGGGACGCTGGGACTTGCTGACATTCTTTGTGCGAGGCATATCTTGCAAACAAAAAGAAACATAATAGAAAAAAAATCAATACGTAATAAGCAAAATTGACCTCCTCGTCGCGACGTGGGCAGACGCCATGCATGAGGCAGAGCCCTCGATTAGACGTCATGACGCAGTAAACAGACGTCAAGGGAAGCAAGGTTCACAGACGTCGCGACGAAAGCGATTACGATTTTCAGACGATCGCGGCAAGCAACGCCGTCAGGGAAACCTAACTCAAACTTCTAACAATGCGATTTAAAAACAAGAAAAGAAAGAGAATGGGACACTTACTGAGGTCGAAGACGCAAGAGTGGAGATGGCTAAAATGACGAGCACGGTGAGGCAGCGGTCACGGTTAGACAGAGAGGAGAGCTGAGAGAGAGCGAGGTGATGACGGTGGGAGAAGAAAATGAGAAAGAAAAAAGAAGAAGAGGAAACGGCGAGGGAGGCGGAACGTCGCTACGGGGAAAAGACAAACAGGGCCTCGGACAAACACAGAGACCGTTGGACTTAAGGGGCAAAAGGGGTATTTCCAATGATGGGACGTCGCGGCGTAAGCGCCATATGAACAAGATACGTCGCGACGTATAAATGCAGATACGTCGCGACGAGGGAAAGAAAGATTGAACAAGATACGTCGCGACGTAAAATGCAAATACGTCGCGACGCCTTTGCCCAAAAAGAAAAACACAAACCTGACTTAATCCAGCAACAATCAATCCAAAAACAATCAATCTTCCAAAAATTAATCCTCCCAGCAATGTCATGCTTCTTCAGAAAGATATAAAGCTAACAAAGGGAAAGCAATTTATTCAAAAAATGAATAGAAATCCTACCTAACTACAGCTATTCTACTGCCTAGGTTTCTCCCCCACACTTAATCAAGATATTCATGCAACACAAAAGTTCACATCACTCCTAAACAGGATGCATGAATATAAAGAGGATGTAGGGTGAGAAACAACCTGGTCTCATGGCGGGTCCTGAAACTTGGGATAGTCACCTGGCAAAAATCTGAGCTTCATCCCAATGGCTTGGCTCTGGTGCAGCTCAATGTCCAACACTTGACTTGCGGTCTCTCCTACAAAATCATCAGCAAGCAAATGTTCTCCAAGAAGAGTGTGAGTAGAAGATGTCAAAGTTTGTGCAAAATCACAACATGCATCATCAATAACCGTGTCAAGCATATTTACTCCAAGCAAGGAGTAATCCTCATGGGGGTGCTTCATTGCTTCATACATGTCAAGCTCACCTTTGATCGCCAACCTCCATGGTTATCTTCCTTCCTTCATGCTAATCATGGTGCTTCATTGCTCAAGGAAGGGTCGCCTAAGAATCAATGAAGTATCTGCACAACCTCAAGAGACATGTCAAGTACATAAAATCAGCAGGAAAAACTAGACCTTTAACTTCGACTAAGATATCCTCAATTATCCCCATCGGATGCCTAAAAGACCTATCGCCAATTGTAACACTACAGATGTAGGTTTTATGCTTTTCACCCTAGGTTCTCATAGATCGATTTAGGCATCACATTGATAGCCGCCCCAAATCTAATAAAGCTCTCCGATGGTCACTTTTCCTAAAGTGCGGATGGTAAAAGATCCAAGGTCTTGACACTTGACAGTATTTGGGGCTTGAATAATGCGTATACATTGGAGCTCACCGACTCTCTCATTTGGCCTAAACTTTCTTATTCGTGCACAAATCCTTCAAATACTTAGCATAAAGTGAACTCTCTTCACTAGATCAAGCAAAGGTACATTCACTTCCACTTTCCCAAACAAATCAATGATTTCTTTCTCATGTTGCTTCTCATTTAAGCGCTTACTCATTAAATATGAATTGCTAAAAGGAAGGTCTGAATACTTACCTCCTTACCTTTACCGCTTGCTTACTTGACTCTCCACTTCCCGCTTCTCTTTAGAATCTCTTGGAGTTGTTTCCTTCTCGCTTGTTGTGAGTCTCTTCCTTTCTTTCAAGAGGTCCTCCTCTCGCACTTTCTCGATCTCATTACCCTTGTTGGAGGTAATCGCTCACTATCAATCTCATCCTCACATGGCTCATCTTCATCTTGAGGCTTGAACCTCACTTGCTTTCCACTCCGAGGGCAATGGCATTAAGACTCTTCAGTTCATCACAAGATTGGAAGGAATGGCTCCTTGCTTTTAGCTTAATTTTCACTCATGTTGTTAGACAACCGAGTGACATAGGAATTGATGTTCTCTCGCCTTGGTCTCCCATTGCTCCATCCTCTCTCCAAGGCATTGAATCTGGCAGCAGTCTTTGAGGAATCCTGTTGAATCAAAGAAGCAATTGCATTAAACTGGTTAGCATTAGAACCCCTCTCTTCCTTCATCAATGTCATCATACTATGGAGCAACTGATTGGTATCCTCCTTGGTGGCACTACCAAGGCTTGATGTTGACTAGGAACTGCTAGGGAAATGCCAGCTCCTCCTCCTGTGAAAACTCGGTAGTGCCTGCTCTCTTCACTCCTCCAATCAATCTAGGATTGATCTCCATCCTTCATTGTAAGTGTTGGAGTATGGATCCCATTTCGATTCTCGCCGCTTTGATACATTGCTGAGACTTCCTCATATCGTCCCGGCAACACTCAAATACGACATTCTGACCCACAATTTTCACAACTAGGTGCGGTAAGCTCTATTGAAGAAGTAGGCGTTGCACATTCAAATTTTTCACCACCGTGATGCAGACAACCGTAGTTATCGACTCTCCAAAGAATCCACTTTCGACTCTAGGCTCTCCATTCTTTTAGCTTGAGCTGTCAAGGCTCCCAACTCATGCACTCCTCTTTGATCTCTGACACTGTACTGCTGATGGTTTAAAGCCATCTTCTTGATCAGATCCCATGCTTCCAAGGCTGTGAGGTCAATCAAAGATCCTCCAGATGCAGCATCTAACATACCCTTCTCCTGGCTCTTCAACCCATCATAAAAGTATTGCACCAATTGCTCATCAGGAATCTGGTGATGGGGGCATCTAGAAAGAAGGTCTTGGAAACGGTTCCAATAGTCATACAGTGACTCATCATAATCCTGGCGGGCTGAATAAATCTCCTTCCTCATGGAAGATGTCCTGGAAGCTGGAAAGTATTTCTCCAGAAAGGCCTTCCTCAGATTGGCCCAGCTATGTTAAGCATTGGCCACATGCCTCGGAAGACTCATATACCACTCTCGTACTTTCCCTTCCAAAGACAAATGAAACACCTTCCAAAGTACTTGATCCAGTAGCTCCCATCGCTTCATACTCGGTAGATCATTGTCAAAGCTCAGAGGTGCATATATGGATCCTCTCCTGCCAAACCATGAAATTTAGGAAGAGAATTAATCAGCAAACCTTTAATCTCAAAATTAACATCAAAATTAGGGCAAGCAGCAGTAAATGGATCATAATGTACATCAGATGTTGTTGCCTCCCTAATTGTCCTACGTCACTGATTCTCATTGTTCTCTCCCACTCTCTCATGCTCACCATTTCCTCCATTAGTTCCATTTCTAGGTTGGTGAACAGGATAATCAGGATTTGGGTAAATATTAGGATTCTCAGCCATGTTCTCACTATCTCGCTCAACCACACTCCTTCTCTCTTGTTCTTTCCATTCTTTCCTAAGTGTCCTCAAATGTCTCTCAACTTCAGGATGGAACTGAACAAGTTTACCTCTCCTGGGCATGCACCAAAAAGCAATCCACAAACTAAAGAATGGTATAAAAAAGGCTCACAGTCGCACAAAATCAGATAAAAGTGAAATGCGATGAATGTGAGAGTATGGATGTATGAATGTATGTATGAGTGTGTATGTGTGAAAAATGTGTAAAGTATGAAATAAGATCAAAGTATGATGTATGCGTGTGCAAAGGGAAATCAAATCTATACTATGAATAAGTGTAAAAATTAAACTATACTAAATGCAAAAAAAAAACAAAGATTCCTATTATCAACGACAAGTCATAAATGACAATGGTTATCCGATGGTAAACCAATTACTTGGCTCCCCGGCAACGGCGCCAATTTGATCGCGACTCTGTCGATGCGATCTTACGATCGATCCTTGGAAAATGGTCAAATAGAATAAATTCCAAGATTGCGGTGTAGGATGCAACCTCAGGTCGTCTCACTTAATTGGAACCAAATGAAAATGGTCTAATCTAGCCTAAATGCAAAAATTGCAATCGAAGTTGATAAACGGTAATTTGGTCGAAATCGGTAAAGTAATCAAAATTTAACAAAAAGTATAAAAGAATATTTTTGGGATTTTTGAAATAATGCAATAAACAAATAATCGGATAAAATCAAATTGATAAAATCCTCTTGAAAATGAGGCTCGGGCTATCACAGTTCAAAAATGGTTTTCGGGGATACAATCCACTAAGTTTCGAAAGATCAACCCTAAAGGACTCTTTAGGTCCAAAGATTTAATTAATGAACTCCATCATTTAAATCTTTGTGAAAAACCTTAGTGTGACAATTGGACAAGCAAATGCAATTGGTCAAATGAATAAAAACAACAATCTCAATCAAACACAACTAGCGATTAAAACCGTGAATGCAAGACTCCAATGACATATATGAAACTTCATATATTAGGCATCAAAATGTTCTACAGATTACTTTGTCCAAATTTCAACATAGTATCAACACACGGTTAAACTATAACAATGCTAATCTAAATATATCGATGCAATCCTCAAACTCAGAAGTTTACACAAATATACTAGACTTCAGATACTAAGTGATTACTCCCTTTCAAGCTCAGAACTCAAGCCATTGCTACATCTTCAAGAGAAAGGTTGGCTTAGCTACGATGACTCCGGTCGATCCCTCGGATCGGAGAATGAACGAGACTCATGTTTGCGAGAAGACGATGACGGTGATGATGGCGATCGTGGTGATGATGGTAGACGATCATCGAAAATGTGAAGGTCTTCTTCCTTCCAGTCTGCGTCCAAGCCGTCTCAGATTCAAAAGTCTGCGTGAAAAAAAAGAGTCTCTCGATGACCTAAAAATAGCAAGTCTTATATGATGGATCACGGGTCGGGTTGGAACAGTGAGATGAACTTTCCATAAACAAGTCGGTATTCGCCATACGTCATGATTTAATAAGATAAATGAATTAAGTTCATCGCGACGTGTGCACTCGTTTGCTCGTCGCGTCGTGTACATCGCCGTGCGTCACGACGTGCGGAAGTGTGCTCGCCGCGTCGTGTGAGATGCCATACGTCGCGACGTGCGGAAGGACTGTTGACTTCCTACGTTGACTCCTTTGTTCCTGCAACAAAACAATAACAACAATTTACAGTATCAATTGTCCCAATAAAAACTATGGAAAATAAGTATCAAATCATGACAATTTCATCGACAAATTGAGAATTGAAAGAACTCAGATGAGGAACCAATTTAAGCACAAAAATCATCAATACGGAGTCAACACATGCACAAGTAGCTATGAAAATGCAGCCAATTTATAGTATAAACTTGGCTCAATCAACATTCATAATTGGATGTGACATATCTAATATGTAAATTCCATTGCATAATGTACCAGCACCATAAAGCATTCCATTCAAACTAATAGAACAACCATTGTTACTAAAAGTCAAATAGAAACCACTCTATTTAAACAAGAAATGTATAATATGTTCTTTGTTAAAACAATTTACAAAATAACATTCATCCAATTTAATTACAAGTTTCACTGGGAGTGACAAAAATAAGTGCCTACGATTAATGCAAAGAACTCTTGCTCCATTTCCTACACGCAGGTCTATCTCTCCTTCATGAGTCGCTCATCGTCCCTCGAGGCCTCGTGATATCATTACATATGTGAGCCACAACCGTATCTAATACCCATATGTTATGGTCGAAATAGTATTAACCTCAATGACAAACATACCGAAGAAGTCGAGGCATCCGATGCCTTCTTCGCTTCGCTTCTTCCAGATAGATTTTATAGCTTCGCTTCCAAAGGGCGGCCTTGCCACAATGGAAGCAAGTTCCTTTGGTGCGATTTCTTTGGTTTTCTTCTTGGCTGCACTTCCTTTTGGTTTCTTAGACTTTTTCTTCTTTAGATTCTTTTTCTTTGAACCAGAAGAAGAAGAGGCCACCATAAGCACTTGCTTTGCTATCCTGCTTGATAGATTGCTCTGCTGTCTTGAGCATATTGATCAACTCAGGGATTGTCGTGGATATTTGGTTCATCCGATAGTTTAACACAAACTGTGAATAACTATCAGACAATCCAACTAGAATTAATTCAACACTTAATTCATAATCTATAACAAAACCCAAGACGGCCAACCTCTCAATATACCCATTCATCTTCAGTGCATACTGCACTGCAGATGAACCTGGACTCATCTTAGTAGTAAAAAGTAGCCTCGAGGTCTCGAACCTCTCAGACCGAGCTTGTTCATCAAATAGCTCCCTAAGATGAAACACTATGGTATTACCATCCATAGAGTCATGCTGCTTTTGCAACTCTGGTGAGATAGATGCGAGCATAATGCAGGTAGCCATGTCACTGTCTTTGAGATGCTTACGATAAGCTTTCTGATCTTCATCAGAAACATCAACAGTAGGTGAATCAGGAAGTGGAACATCTAGGACATAGCCCAGTTCCTCATATCTGAGAAAAATTCTCAGATTTCTCAACCAATCAAGAAAGTTGGGTCCAGTTAATTTGTTCGAATCCATTAGTGAGCTTAAATTCACACCGAAGTCATCTTCAATAACCTATAAGGAAAGAGAGAAAGAATGTTAGAATAGAATTACATGCATGATCATAAGGACTTACATGACATGCATATGGTTCTACTAGTTTCAAAGAATTCATAACCCTCAAGACGAATCCAAGAAACATTATGACAAATGTCCTAGTGGGTCGATATCCGACATTACTAAAATGACCTTGGGTTTACCCAACAAGCCACCTTAGGTCAATCGGTAGGTATCAGTCATACCAATTGCATCATAGATATCCGACATTACTAAAATGACCTTGGTTTTACCCAACAAGCCACCTTAGATCAATCGGCAGGTATCGGTCATACCAATTGCATTTAGATGCAACTATCGACTAGTGCTATCAACTCGTGATGTATGCACACACATTGGGTTATCAACTCTTGATGCGCGTACATCGGATGTACACTACCCAATTTTGCCTCTGTCTACGTTGACCTTGAGTTTACTCAACAAATCAACGCTTCTAGTGAAAACCGACCCATTAATCCGAAAATCTTATTTCCATGGTTCGAACATATCTGTATAGAGTGAGCTTGGGTTTACCCAACAACCCAACTCTATAAGAACTCAGGTTCTTCCCATATTAATGGAAGGCGTTAGTTTTCATATTATGTGTGAGGGATTTCAAGCTCTGGTCTCATCTTCTTCTTCTCTAAGCTGTGGGATTATAGTCACCATGACTATATGGAATGATTTAGGGCATTTCATCAATCACATTGAGTCTATTCCTTTGATCATCCATCATCCCACCTTTGCATGTTGTAGTCGACTTGTGCATGTGCTAGTCGACTGGTGCATGTGTTAGTCGACTGGTACATGTGCTAGTCAACAACTATGGATTACTGTGCACGAGCTAGTCGACTGGTGCATATGCTAGTCGACTGATACATGTACTGACATGCTCTCTAATCGGCTAATTTCTCAATCCGTGTAATTCAAATTCACAATACCAAGTGTAATATCCTTTATTATGATGTACCAATGAAACACTTTCATTCTACCATGCTTACCATATATAGTTATACTATACATGAAACTTGAAATCAATGAATACATTCTTATTCATTTAGATTTCCAAATAATTTGAGAATATCAAACTATCACCCTAAGTATCTCTAGGTAGTCTACACTTTATGAAGATTACTTCGGAACTGCTCACAAAATTGTGACGGCCAAAACAATCAAGACAACGAAATATACTAACGAGACACTAATGTGACACATTTGACATTCCAAAATTTTTGGAAACCCAATTTCAAGAAAATCAGTTTTGGAAAGAATAAAAAATCAATATAACACATTTTTAATCACATTAAAATTGATCCAAGGCATTGGAATTGAGAAATACACAATTAATCATTTCAAACAAAACAGCTTCAGCAACTTTCTCAAAACTGTCAAGCTCTGTCTTTTGCTTGAAAAACTCATTGAAACAATTTCAATAAATTCTGAGAAAATTACAGAGATTACAACATGTTCATAACATGCTCCATTAATGTTTTCAGGATTTATTTCCAAAAAAAGCTCATCCAACCTCAGCAACAAAGCCAATGTAGAATCTGTGTTCCTCAACACAGTTATTCCCAGAAGCACACAATAAATTCTCAAATAAATAGTAAATCACCTTGAAAACATTTTTCCATCCCCGTAGACATTCATAAACATCTTTGAGACATGTCGGTGAAAGAAAATACAAAAAAAAAATCTACAATTTATTCTCGAATTTATAAGCATGCCTGTTCAAGGAATGTGCACAAACACAGCAACCAGAACATTAGGGAATAAATTAGGAAAACCATATCAAATCACATTGATAAATTCTGCTCTTCAACAGACATATTCCACAACATCTTATGAACACATCTGGGAAAGAAAATTTAGAAAACTATATTTTTATACTGATTTCGAAATTAACACAGTCAACATGCATCATCGTCACAAGCAATAGGCAGCTCCGACCTAGTTATGATTTCTTCGTTATATACGTCACCAGTGGCTCTGATACCACTGTAGGAAAATCTCGGTGTGTACATCACATGTACACGGTGCGGAAAACAAAAATTTTTGTTCCAGGACCTTCCCGAAAGCCAGGATCCATGTGTCTATATAACAAACTCAAACCATAACGGCCAAAGGAGACCGTCTCTAACGGTATCCACGCAGAGATCGGAGAACCTAACAGGGGCAAAACCCTTTGACCCGAGAATAGCTAGAAAAAAGTAAAGACTGCTAGATCTTACCTTTTTCCTAGGAGAGCTATGGAGAAATGAGGAAGGAGAGCTTGAAGAAAGATGATTGTCATATGTCTTTGAGAGGAAACTTGAAAACCCCTTTTCAATTAACCCCTTCTTTATCAACGACCATCCACTCTTCATTTCTACCTAAGCCTTTTATCTTTAACACTTTAAAGACACATTAAATGCTAAGGTGAGTCATTGATCCACGTTAACCTTTATATATATATATATATATAAAGTTAAAAGATAAGGCTTAAAGGAAGCTTCCTCTCCTTTCCACGTAAATGCTATATATATATATATATTAATTAATTCTTTAATTAATTAATAATATATATATGTATATAAATGCTGAAGTGGTCCACCACATCTGGGTCGGTCTCACCTACTACCTGTGTCTTGTATGGAAAACCACCGAAACTTTTTCAAGAATATCGATGTCATGATCTCATCGGGACATATCTCGATCTCATCGGGATCCATTTAATCCTATTGCTTGCCATATATTGGATCTCTGTCCAAAACTATTTTACGAATTCTTCGAGTCACACTTATGCGTGTGACCCATTAGGTTCCCGGTTATGTTAGCCACTTAGATTAACACTTAACTGAGCAAGTCATGAGCGGTATCTAGCAACACATCATGACCCCAATTGACCGGAAAGTAATTGGTTTGACAAATGAACATATATTCATCATGAACCATATCATTTAACCTTTCCATAGACAATTATCGTGTAATTCGTCCTTTCACCATGCTATACCCCACTTGGTTATAAGTATAGGCAAAGTGTCAACTCTTACTAGATCGACTACGCCGATCTAGTCCAGTGATATCAATTCTCGCCCGGGACTCATTACTTTATATGTCATCAAGACACTCTTCATGACATATGTACTCGCCGAGATTTCCAAGTAATGACCCCACAAGAGGCTATGGGTATCATCTTCGCTATCACGTAAGTGGTGAATCCTTTATTGGCTACTCAATTACCTTCAATACCTCAAGTCGCACTCCAATCACCAACCTATGAGCGAATTGTAAGGCAACAAGGAATGGAGTCAAAGCACGTAATCAAGATTCAAGATATCCTCGAGTACCTCAAGTCTAAGGATACTAGCACCATTGCTATGATGAGATTATCACCGACATTAGAATAGGACATCCATGTGATGATCTCATAGCAGTCATCCAATGTACTTACTACCTCTAGTAAGCATTCACATCTTAACCCTAAATATCTCATATTTACAGCTTCGAGATCCACCGCTGATCAAATCAAGGAGCTTGAGATGTGCTAGTCTCTCCAGATTACCAATGTCCAGCCAAGAATCCTATGACTAGGATAATTTAGATATCTTGACATAATTGCACATGATAGGAATCTCAGTAGTGTGATCACATCACAATTTCCTTCATGCTATGTCATATATCATGGACTTCATTAATTTGCTTATTGATCAATATCAGTTCATAAATAATGAACATCAAATTATTGAAATATGCCTTTCTTTATTTATTCATAAAGTCTGTACACAACTTTGTACAAAACGCGCTAAAGGCGATTGCCTTTAGGGCACTACTCTAACATGTGTATGTATGAACACTCCAAGACAGTCTTAAATACTCAGAACCCGTTCCAAATGACTATTCTACCCTTCCCCTCGGGGATGGGATGTGACACTAATATTTGACAAACTATAATATTCAAATTATAAATTGATAAAATTTTAAATTTTTTTAAAATTTATTGACCTAATATTATTTATATTAGGGAATCAAATAAATCATAACTCTTAAAGACCTTAATATCCTAAAATTTGGGAATTTAAAGTTTTAATCACAGATACATAAATGTTGCTAAATATGGTGTTTATCTCTAGCCACTATTCCTTCTCCATCGCTATCTCTCCTTCATCTTTTCCTATTGTATTGTGATTATGTTTTAATCATAAGCATACCACTTAGTTATAACTAATATTAACAAGTATGGATCAATCATATTAGGAATATAACTATTAGTGATGATCCTCTTTCTATTATCTAATTTAAATAAATGAACAATTGATTTAAAAGAATAAACAAAATAAAATAAAAATAAGAATAAATTAACCAAAACAATAGACAAGAATAAATTAATCAATAAGTAGATAAGAATTAGATGTAGAATCCCTTAAAACTTCTCTTTCTTTTAATTTTCTTGAATTAATGTTAACTCTAATTACTTAGATCGATAAGAATTCATAAGATATAACCTTCTTCTCTCTCGAGCAACACAATCTCTGTCCTTTAATTGATTTGATCAAAATCTCTTTCTAATCAAAACAATCTAAGAAGCTATTAATTCGCTTTATAAATTCTCATGATAGGTTTTACTTTAACGCATAAACATTAGGGAGTTCTCCCTTGAGAAACCCAACCCCCTCATATTTGTATTATGATATAAAAATACACATCATTGTAATAATCTCAATGTTTGAATCTAATTATTCAATTTTCAACTCTAGCTCCTTAAAGTCAACATAATATATTAATAAGAAGAATTGTTAAGAAAATAATAATCTTTCATTAGACCAAAGAGATCAATTCAAAACATAAATTCTAGGGTTATAACATCTAAATCTATATTCCAATTTTGTTCATAATAAAACAAAGAAAACCAAGAAAAAATAAATAAATAACAAGAAAAAAATGAGATGTCATGGCTTAAATCTTATTGTTTCCTGATTAATTGTGATAAAATCTTGCTTTTCTCTAAGATTGCTACTCCTTTTTTATGTGCTCTTGAGTCTTCACAAACTTGGAACAATTTTTTGGTCCTCCTATAAATCTCTCCTTCAGTTACCTCTTTTTCCTTGTCTTTTTCATTATGAAACCATAGAAATTTAGTTAAATACAACCTTTGTTGGTAACGTATTGTTTTACACCCCTCTTGGCTTCTTTTTTGTAAAAATTACTAGCAATATGGGTCTAACATAACCCCATATTGGTCTTGTATTACTCTCTCCAAAAAAGGGAACAAACAAAATAATCCATTATAGAACATAAGTTGAACACTAGTCTTTGTTGGCTCCTTATTACCCCCTGTTCTAAAACGTAGGTCCTTGTTAGCTCCCTATTGTCCATTGTTCCAGAATATAGGTATTGGCTCCTAGTTTGCCCCTATCCTAAAACATGATTCCCTATTGCATCCTCGTTGCACTCATGTTTAGTAGCATGGCGTCTTATTAGTGGCATACTCGATGCTGCTTTGGAGTATCTACAAATAAAATATAGGGGGCTCTTATATTGTTTAGCTTCCTAACATAAGACACAAATGGAGTCCTAGGTGCCAAACCATCTACTCTTAGTTCTAATTTTGTTTTTAATCATAAGATAAATGATTAGGGAAGCTTTGGGATTAAGATATTGCTTCCAAAGTAGTTCGTGCCAAGGGACTTCACTAAAACTGCTTGTAAATATCTTATGACAGGAGTTATTTACGAATATCCCATTCGGACTAGGAGTCCATATTATTCTATCTTTTATATACCTCTTAGGTATTAAGGTAAATATTTAGTAAGTAGAGATCAACCTCTAAAATTCCCATATCAATCTCCAATTTGAATAAATGAGGATACTTTAGTGTTTAGAGGGATTCTATTCCTAAGGTAAATGATTTCATTCCTTTGTTTGAAAGGCTTAGAATTAGACCAATTGTCATACCAAAATCATAGGTTTGCTCTGTTTCCCAATTTGTGTTTGATCTTGGGATAAATTATGTTTCTTAAGTTCAATAATTGATTGAAAGCCCAAGAAAAATATCTTGAGTTAGTTATTTGCCAGAAGTTTCGGTTTTTGAGGTGATATTCATGCATCCATTTGATCTAAAGGGCTTTCTTGTCTGTGTATAGTCTCCATACTCTTTTGCTCGAAAGCAAATTTTGCATAAGTAAAATGGGGATGATTCCTAGACCACCTTACTTATTTGGAATGACAAGTTCGCTCCATTTTACTTTGGCACTTTTGGAATTCTCTGCTTTTCTAGACCACAAAAATGTTTTAACAATTCTTTCAATTTCCTTGATGAGTTTTTTTGGCAATATAATATGAGCTAACCAATGAATGTGTCAACTATTAAGAAATAAATTGATAAGTGTGAATCTAGCAGTAAAGGAAAGACCATAAATGTTAGGAACTGTTTTCAGAACCCAACCTATTGCGAATATCATAATACTCGAGCGAATCTTCCTGTAGGGTTATTTCCAAAAAAGCCTTATTAGGCATCATCCCACAAGGGTGGCATGCCCATGACAATCAAATATCGAAACAAACTTATTACTTTAATGTTGGATCTTATCTCTAAATGTGAACTCCAACTCTTGCTGAAAAGTCATAAGACTCTCATATCTTTACTTCATCATACATCTTTAATACATTACTTACAACTAATATCATCATTCATATTTCATTACCCTCAAAACAAACTGGTCTTACACGCCACAATACATTATAATTCAAAAATCTCATAATACAGAAGTTACAAGAACTACTAATTTTCATAAATGCAACTTAACCCTCCTAGTTACAAAATCTAGCTTGAAATACAAAATAGCAAATTTGAAGAATTTCCTTTAGAATCTTGCTCGCTTGACTTCTTAATTATCATTTGAGGAGGGGACAGAGAGGGGGTGAGCTCAAAAGCTCGTAGGTAATAGTTTATAATAGAAGAAAGATAAGCAAAACTTTTGAAATAATTTCTTCCTTTTCATTTGAAAATGCTTTCATTGAGTTTATACAAAAATACATATTTTTCAAAAATTCTTGTCTTGTCAAGAAATCAAAATCATAACCAACATAATTTTTGCAATTTTTCAACTTATTCAAAAATCATGAATGCGTCAACTTGATCAAACATAGCATGAGCACATAAGCAAATCAGAATGGTTTGGGTGGATCCAAACAAAACATACTACACATTTCCCATATGAGTCTTGTGTAGCTGTGAACAGAACGTACTATGAAATCCCACGTAATTGTCTTACGTAGTCGTGAAATTATGGGAGTCTACGAGGGAGCTCCATACTACTAGTGGGCAGGCGGAAGAAGCCTTTAGATAAGTGCATTTGACTTTACTTAGGGGACCACCACAAACCCACATAACACATATATTTCAAAAGTTGTAAACTTGTTGCCCAAACTGGCACTTTTTTTGAAAGCTTGCTTTTCACCTGCTTGATGTATATGTTGAAAGCCATTCTTGAAAGCATGTTTTTATAAACATGCATCTTTTCCAAAAAGGCATCACTCAAATCATGTAACAAACATATATCATAATTCACACCCATTGATAAACAATAATGTAGCACTTATGATGCAATTGAAAATCAGAAAAATTCTTTTATTTAATGAAAAAAGTAATGGCTTATTAACTTAATTACAAACATGAAACGCACCTTAAAAATCCTTGCTTGTAGACTTGCTCAGAATGAGTTCTAATGAATGTCTCTTTCTTTGCAAGCAACCTAAGGTCTCTAAGACTCTTCCCTGTTGTATCTTTAATGTGTGCTCCGTGAGCTGATCTAACTGAAATAGGTCTCTTCACCAAATGAAGAGATCCCCTAGCTCAAATGGAAGCTCTTCTCGTCATCTACCTTTTTCCTTTCTTGATCAACTCCAAAATCTCTCTTATAGGCTAAGGAAATTAAAAACCTAGCTTGGTTTCTCTTCTCTCTCTCACCCTCTTCCTCTCTTTGTATTTCTCTCTCTGTTTCATGACATTCCTTTTTCTCTTTCTTTTTTCCTTTTTCTCTTATTCTCTTATGCTTCCTTTCATTTATAGGCAAGATAACACTTCTTCTTCCAATTATGCCCTTCCATTTTTGCCTTACGTCTTTTACACGTAAATGTCTTGCCAAAAGCACCCTTGAATATTATGACATAATACTTTATTCTAGAAGAATCTTTTCTATTGTCTTATGTTTCCAATGACACCAAAATCATTCAATTCGGGTCAGTAATTTAAAAGATACACTTTAAACATTTTTTGACTGCTCTTGTCCAAATTAGCATACTATTCATAACCCCTATCGAAAATCTAAACATCTTAGAAACTGAATTATATTTCAACTTCTTCATACCATTTGTAGCTCCCTGTCTCTAATTTATCATTTTATTCGCAGTTCTATTGATCCAGAAATCCTTAAATACTAAAACATGTTCAGTAAAATATCCAATTCCTACTCTTCCAATCAACACCCTTACTTGATTTAATACATCTCTTTCAAATCAACACCAAAAGCTATGACCTTCAATGGAGACACAAAAAGAAAAATGTTAGGAATCTAAGGGTTTAAGAATCACTTCATTTGGAGGTCGGATAACGAAATTATGGCCAAAAGAATCAAACAAAATTTGGTCCTTAATCATATCAAAGTTGTCTCGGGACAAATGACATACTTTCACTAGAGATGTTGGATTAAAATTATCTTAGGATGATTTCGAAAAAGGACTTCAAGATCTACAAATTTCATAGATACCTTGAAAACAAACTCTATCATCTAGAGGATCAAAAATAAACCAAACGATAGCAAAAGGCAGAAAAAGCTCACTTTGTAATCTACAACATTGAAGAACACCTTGAGGTCGGATTTTATCATTTGAATGGTCCAAATAGACCAGACGGTAGGATCAGATGAAGCCAAAGGGAAAACAGACGAGTGGGAAAAGACAGAAGAAGTGGGAAATTGCTATAACTTTCCCTACAAATATCGGAGTTAGGTTTCCTTTATATGATTCGAAAGAAAACTTCAAGCTTTACAACTTTCATGAAGACCTTGAAGACAAATTCTATCTTCTGAAGGATAAAAAATGGAACAGAAGATATAACATGAACAGTAACCCAGAAGCAAAACATAGACGAAGCGAAAATAGAAGAAGTGAAAGGCAAAAACTTAGACGAAGCAAAAGGCAGATGGAGCAAAACTCAGAAGATGCAAAAGTCAAAAGAAACAAATCGGCAAAACACAGAAGATAGCAAAAGATAGAAGAAGTTCATAAACAGTAACCCAGAAGATATTTATGAACAGTAACCCAAAAGGAACAAAACCCAGAAGAAGAAAATTAGTTATTGGGCCCCGTTTCCAGAAACCAATCTCGGATTCATAAATCGAAAAACAAAGTGGCCGAAAGCGAAAGAACGGATCACAAAGAAAAACGAAAGGCGGACAAAGAACCCAACCTCGGATTTATAAATAAAAAAACAAAGTGGCCGAAAGCGAAAGAACGGATCACAAAGCAAAACAAAAGGTAGATAAAGCGGATCACAAAACGAAAGGAATCGAAAACACGTGCGGAACTAAAAGAAATCGAATTCTTAATGAGCCATAGAAAATCGAAAGACTCGGAAATCATAAAGCGGAAACAAATCAAAAGCGGAAATCGAAGGAACATATTTAAAACAATCTCAGAATCAAAGAAACCAAAACGGTTTAATCAGAATTAAGGTCAAATTCTGAGATCCAAGAATGCCAACTTTTTAAACAAACAAACGTGTCACGTTTGAAACTATATGACAATCTTGGTCTATGCAATTCCAAAACAGTATAATTTCTTTTCATTCTTTATTCAATCTCATACAAAGCAATTCAACTTCCCATTTAAAAATTTATCCTCAATCAAAATCTCAAATCATAAGATTCTTCTTATACAATCATATCCCATCATTTTAAACTCTTACCTTACATTTACTATAAAAACTCATACATGTCAATATGTCATCAAGTCATAAACAAAGAGCACTTCTTTATTTTAAATCCATCAACACAATCATCGGATCTTCTGTCTGGAATCCCAACATAATCAAACACATTTATAAACCCAAAGCACTTCGATAATTCTCAATTAACAAAATCATCGGACCTCCTGTTTGGAATCCAAACACAATCAAATCATTATCATATTCAGTCAAATTCACATTCATCTCATCTACATACCATATATCATTCACATACCATATCCATACACACATTTGTATCCCAATTCCATACACAAATCCATAATTCATTTACATTCCAAAATAAATGCATTACAAACTTTAACGGCATTTTTAAGCCACAATACACGTCAATCTCAAAATCCAAAATACAAAGATACAAAAATCCCCACAATACTCAACTTAAGCCTAAGCTCTTATTTTTACAACAATCTAACTAAAACACATCATATACAAAAACAAACGATTGCCTTGACTTTCTTCCATTCAATCTCCAGCTTATTACCTGGAGATGGAGATGAAAGGGGGTGAGCTTTACAGCCCGTGGATAACATGTTTATAACTGAAAAATAAGTTAAAATCATTTTCCAAAACTTATTGCCAGTTTATAAAAATTTCATAGTAGAAAAATCATCAAATGCTTATTTCTTAAAAATTCTCAATTTATCAAATAATTCATGAGCAATTTCGAAACATGTATGCATCACACTTAGAAACAAAACAAGAGCACATAAACACATCAGAATGGTTTGGGTCGGTCCAGAAACAAAACATACTATACATTCCCTGTAGCGCCCCCTCACCGTAGGGTACATATCGAGATGCCTGAGGGTCGCTCCGACACGTATCCCACGATAAAGTTGCACTACCAGAAACTCCCGCTACTAGACCACATGGCATCACAATAAATAAATCACAATATCAGAAACCACTAAATTCTTAAAATCATAATAACAATCTTGATACAATCATCCAATAGCAGAATAGACAAGTCTATCAGTCCCCTAAACAAAACCCAAAAAGGAAACTGATACAAGCGTCTATTCTAAGTCATCTGTAAAAGTCCGACCCAGCTGACCGACCTGTGTGCCATCGCTTCTCTTGCCAGCACGCTCGCACGGCAGGAAAAGACTATCTCCGGAGCTAGGAGTCTACTCTATCGATCCTAAAAAATAGGTTACAATTTTGGGTGAGTTTGCGAACTCAATGAGAAACCATCATCGATGGTTCACTCAAATCATGCATTACGCAGATTGCGTATAGCATAGCACAAGAATATTCAATTAATAAAGATCATATCACAATTTACTGATATTAACAGCTTTCTGTAGTATGTGATAATTTGCAATCTCTCATGCCATCACATAATTCAAGAAGTGTCACAAATCAATCACCATGTATACAATACATATGTGACTCTTTTTCGATTATTCGATGTTATGCCTAAACATCAAGATTTAGTATTCAGTGTGGGACGCTGTGATTTCTCCTCGGGCTCGAGGCCCAGTCAGTACAATGTTCGAGCTCGAGGCTCATTCAGTGATATTAGCGACTTGGGCCACAACGTTCATTATCTGATCATGCCTTTATGCATGTAATGCAGTGTTCAGTAATTCAGTGATATGGCTATAAAATCCCAGTATCTCAATTCCCAATGTCATGCAGTAGTCCAATCCTATATAGTAGAAGCATGGAATTCGATTATATACATTTCAGTAATCATTCAATTCACATTGGCAAGTAATTCACATAGAGCATTTAGACAATCAGGAATTTGAGAAACCAACTAGGTTACTCACTTGTAACTTCTGAGCTACTGCCTGGAAGTCCCAGTAATGTCCATGGAATGACGGTCCAACGGTGCCCCTATAACAGTTAAATAAATCCCCATTACTAGATGCTCAGACAAAACAGTTCAACGATGCATATGTCTTAGTGGAAATATGTACAATGCATGTTCACGATTTCCGGCGCTAAAACCCAATTTTGATATCTTACGCCCAATTCTATCTTTTCACTCAATTGGATCAACAATGAGTTGATTCAAATCCTAAAATTTAGTTCAATCTCCTCGATTCATATACCCTATTGACTTTATTGACTTTATTCTCTATGAATCGATACCATAGAAATTAAATTCCGACTCTCATAAATTTCCTCAGTTGAAGACCTCTTTCCCTAGTTCGCAACGAATCAGGAATCACCTCAATCGGAGGTCTATACCATAAATTATACCCAATAAACTAAATATCAATCCATCAGAAAGCTGCTCTTCGCCGCAACCTACATCCTCGCCGCGGCGTGCAGAAGGTCACTCGCTGCGGCGTGAAGGACGCTCGCCGCGGCGTGCATCCTCTTCGAGGCTCGCCGCGGCATAGAAGAAAACGTTCGCCGTGGCGTGAAACCATGCGCTCGCCGCAGCGACGAGCACTTAATTTACTCGTCGCGACGTGCGGGTCGCGCCACCGTCTTCTCCGATCGCTTTTTCCTCTTCTCTCTCTAAAAACCAATATTAAATACTCCCAACTACCCATTCAAACACAATAAATGCCATAAATGTAACAATTAACCATTAATAACAACATTAAGCCATAAATACTTACCAATCGAAGATCAAATTCCACAAATCCCTCAAATCTCCGTAAACCCTAAAATTCTTCAAAATCAATGATTAACCACTCTCAAAGTTTCTCAACCTTCATCAACCGCAATAAACAAGATAGCCTTTCACAATGAGGAGAAAACCACAAGGAAAAATCGAAGAACCTCACCGATGGGAGGGATCGAAGATCACCGTGGAGAAGAGAAGAAGAAATGCTAAAGCCTTAGGGTAAAAATCCCCAAATTTCAAACCTAAGTATTTATAGACATAAATCTCCAAATCAGTTCAAATTTCAGTCTCTAAATTTCAATGGCTCAACATTTTAATTTCCTAACAGTATAACTCTAATTTTTCCATCGCCATTGGATAATTCTTTCAGTACCATATGGTCAAATCGGTCTGTCACTCAAAAATTTCCGGTCCGGGCATTTTCTCCCGAATCTTCTGAAAATTTCCTATAAGCCACTATCAATTGCCAATCACTCTTAAGCTATTCCAAATTAGTCATTCGAGCCCAATTACTTCTAATTTCTCAATTAATCACGATCCAGTCAGTTTCCAGTTCACAATCCAATCAATTCATACTCACACTTAAAATGCCGGAAAATCATGAATGCATGTACCTATGAATAAATGCCTATGCAAGAAACCTGTTCCTCTATGATTAGAGGCCAGTAACATGTTCAATCAGTGAATGCAATGAAACCTATCAGTCCGTCTCAATTACCAAAATACCCTTACTAACAATAACAGGATGTTACATTCCCGCATATTGGTCCTGTGTAGCCATGAATAGAACGTACTACACCTTCTCACATAGCGGTCCAGTGTAGCCGTGAACTTATGGGAGTCTTTAACGGAGTTCCAATGCCACTAGCGGGTAGGCAGGCGAAGCTTTTGACAAGTGCACTTGACAACTTATGGGACTTAACCAAACCCACATAACAGATATTTTCACACTTGAAAACAGATTTTCCCAAAGGCACAATTTCAAAATCTTAATCTTCATATGCATGTCATATCTCAAAAACATTTACATTAAAAAAATTTCACAATGTCAACACATTTACATAGCAATTTCTTAATCATTTAACAACAAGGAATGCAACAATTTTAGCAATTAGAAAATCATTCAAAACAATGAATGTAACAATTTTATCAATTTTATCAAATCATTCAAAACACTGAATTTAACCATTGTAGTAATTTCTTAAATAATTCAAACATAATGAATAACAATTTCTTAAAATCATTCCAAAAACAATGAATTTAATCATTCAAAAATAATAATTTAAAAACATTTTGCTTTCTTGATTTTTCAAAAACTCATAATTAGCTTATAATTCAAATTATAAACATGGTACCCACCTTAATTCCATGCTTGAAACTTGTTCACACTCCTCTTTCCTTGCTCCCACAATTTCTCTAATTTCCTTCATCTTTTGCAAAAATCCCTAACCAATAGGAATTTAAATTGAACATCACATAAGGCATAATCAACAAAATTAACTTTAGAAAACTCAAACCCATAACATTTTCAAGCTATCTAAACCAAGATCTCTTTAAAAAATCAAAGATCAAAATCCACCCTTACCTTGATCCTTCACCAAATTCGAAACTTCTTAGCTCATATGAGAGCTCTCATCTTCTTCCACCTTTTTCCTTCTTGAAATCTACTTCAAATCACTCTTGAAACCCAACAAAAATCGTAACCTAGCTTTTCTTTTCTTCTTTCTCCTGTCTCCATCCGAAGCTACTCTTCTCTTTCTTTCTTATTCTTTTGTTTCTTTTCTCCCTTTCTATTTCGTGCTTCACTTCATTTCATATGAAGAATTACACTTCCATTTCCTAAATTTCCATTAATGAATGAGTAATGACTCATTTGCCCTTCCTTATAAGCCTTGAAACTTAAAACCTTAAGTGTTCTTCCAATTTTGCCCTTTATGCATTTCTAACACTTTAATTTAATTTAATCCAATCAACTTATGCCATATGATCTTACTCAAGTTAATATGTTAATTTTTCACATTAACATGCTAATTTATTCCCAAAAAATCTTAAAATAAATCAAAGTCTCAAAATATCACTAAATCATGATTAACTTAGGACATTTTTCTAATCATCAAATTGAAGGAATTTGCTAAAACTTCCTTCTAGAGAAATGTTCCTCATTCTCTCAATTTCATAACGCCACTAAAATCATTTAATTTGGTTCACTACTCCAAAAGTTACACCTCAAACATTTTGGACTATTCTTATGCTAAAATATTTTCCAGTGATTTACTTCCATCCAAAAATTGATATTCTTAGAGACTAAATTGAAACTCGTTTTCTTCATAACATTTGTAGCCCTATTTTTCTAGTTTAATATAAATTAAGAATTACCTCATTTGGATGACTAGAGAAAAAGTTATGGCCTAAACACTTTCAGCTCTTACTAATCCAAGACTGAACATTAAACCCAACTTCAATTCAGAAATTGAAAATCTTAGAGTCCGAATTAAAATTCAGTCCATTCAGATAACTTGTAGCCACATGTCTCTAGTTTATTTTTCAATAAGAATCAATTCAATTGGAGCTCTACAGATCAAGAATTTACCAAAATACTGAACCATGTTCAGAAAATTATCCAACTCACTTTGATTCAATCAAACTTCCTCAATTTAAACTCAAAATCCCCAAATTTTCCATGACGAGGTGGAGGGATATCTTAAGAATCCAACGCTTTAAAAATCAAGTCAATCGGATGTTGGACGGAAAAGTTATACACAAAAGAAGGGCAAAGGCAAATTGGAACAAGAAAGTCAAAAGAATCTAGGAAAAAGGGGCGCTCGCGGCGCGGTGCATCCGATTTTTTTTCCTCTAAAACTCCTAACTTCCAAAATACATATCTTTTGACTCAAGAGTCTAAAATTTACAAACTTGGTATCAAAAGAAATTTGAAAGGAAGCTCTACAACTTCCATGCAGAATTAAAAAATCAATTCCGTCTCTAAAGGGGTCAAAATCTCACTCAAACTTTCTGTCCAATTAATGTATCCCGAAACAATAACTCAACTTCAAAAATTTCTATCTTTCAGCTACAAGGTCTAAAAATTTCATACTTTCTATCAATGGAAAGATCAAAAAGCAACCTACAACTTTCATGAAGGACAGAAAAATCAATTTGGCCTCTAAGGGAGCCAAAAAGCCACTCAAAGTTTCTGTCACTAATGATCATGCCAAACTTTAACATAAACTTCTAAAACTTATAACTTCACATTCCATGGTCCAAAATTTCCATACTTTACATAAATGGAAAGATAAAAAAAAATCTAAAACTTTCATGAAGCACTTAAAGGTAATTTCAACCTCTAACTAGGTCAATTTTTCAATCAAAGTTTCTGCCAGAAAATTTTCATCCTAAAACAACATCCAAACTTTCAAATTTCACATCTTCCAATTCCCACAATCAGAAATAACATATTATACATCATTGTAAAGCTATGAAATTTCTCTATAACTTTTATGTAGACCACTTATTCTAATTCAAACCACATCAGTACAAAATTTGCCTCAAAGTATAGTACACACAAACTTATCCTTAATAGCATTTTTTTTAAATAAAGCAAAATAACCTTAACTTTAAAAGATCATAACTTTCAATACCGATAACAAAAAATGTCATACTTTAAGGTGATAGAAAGCTTTCAACAGAAGCTAAAATTTTCATGAAGATAATTTGATCAAAATCTGCCTGGATCAAGTCAGAAAAATTCATAAAGTTTCAAATCTAAATTGCCATTTTCTGCTACTATTTATCCCAAAATTTTCAGATTTTCTATTCTCCAAAATCTAACACTTTCATTATTCATTTCTTGCTTTTCAACTCCATTTAAAGATATTCGTTCACTATCAATTCCATTCAAACTCAAAACACCATTTTAGGCTATAATTAATCATAAACATCAATAAAAAAAGCATACACTCATATGCACTCTCATCATCAACTTGCTAAAATCACCTACCTTAATCTCATATATCAATTCACATTCTTAAATTTTCTTTTTCTTTGTACATGAATAATTCACCACAAATTTCTCATTTAATGCTAATTTATAACTCACAATTCTAAGAAAAGTTCGGGGTCCAACATTAGCAAAACACAGAAGATGACGCGTCAACAAAACACAGAAGAAGACGCGTCAACAAAACACATAAGAAGACATGTCAGCAAAATACAGAAGGAGACACGTCAACAAAACACAGAAGAAGATGTGTCAACAAAACACAGAAGATAACAAAACACAGACGATAGAAAAATACAAACGATACACAAGGAAAAAGATACAAAAGACAAACGATACAAAACACAGAAGGTACAAAACACATTAGATACAAAAGGCAGACGATACAAAACACAGAAGTACAAAACACAGACGATAAAAAAGGCAAACAATGCAAAAAACAGACAATATAAAACACAGAATATACAAAACACAGACGATATAAAACACAGAAGGAGTTCATGAATAGTAACACAAAAGAAGTTCATGAATAGTAACACAGAAAAAACAAAACTTAAACGAAGCAAAACACATAAGAAGATGACGTTATCAATGACGTTATCACAGAAGAAGTAAAAACATAGAAGATATGACTCCTCTCTTGCATATCTCCCTTATAAGGACTATGGCCTTCAGCCTAGAAGACCAAAAATTCTATACTATACATGGCTGGAAAGCTAAAAAAATATCGACAACTTACTAGTAGACACACTTTTTCTAATCTAGCCTAAATCAACCTAGATTAATCTAAATTTTCCCTCGAATACAAAACATGAATTTTCTGCATTCATTCATTATACTGCACCCAGTTCTTAACTTCATAACAACTTGGGATTCTCAAAGACCGAATCTAAATTCGATATCTTCCTAAGAAATGTAGCCATATGTTTCTAATTTAATCCAAATTAAAAATCATCTCGTTTGGATAATTAGAGAAAAGTTGTGACTAAAAGACTGAAACTTACTCCTTAACATTTTACAGATCAACCATCCTTTTAGTTTCACAATCTTTCCTTAACACAAATCATACTAAAACGACCTTTTCTACTTCATTTACTCCTCATTCTCAACTCCATCTCAAATCAATAGCATCCGAAGAAAATAGATAGTCCATTTTTAATAATGAACACCAATAACAGATCATACCCGTATGTACCTATTCTTCATCCACTTACTACACAAATGCAACTTCATTTTTGGCTTTAATTCTACTTCTAACTTTCACCTTAATTCTTTTCACTTCAAAATCTTATATCCATCAGAAACACCAAAATAAAACTTGAACATATGACATCAAGACTTTAGATGCTTACGATATGCTTTCTGATCCTTATCACTGTCCTTTAGATGCTTACGATATGCTTTCTGATCCTTATCAGAAGCATCGACAGCAGGTGCATCTGGAAGTGGAACATCTAGGACGATCCGGTTCCTCGATCCGAGAACAATTCTCAGATTCCTTAGCCAATCAAGAAAATTCAGTCCAGAATAGAGAGCGTAAATTCACACTGAAGGACTTCTTCAATCAACCTAAACGCGATAGAGAGAAGGAATGATAGAATAGAAATGCCTGCATGATCATAAGGACTTGCATGGCATGCATATGGCTCCCCCTAGTTTCCTAGAATTCATAACCCTCTTTACGAATCCAGAGAAACGCTGTGACATAATGTCCTAGTGGGTCGATATCCGACATTGCTAAGAGTGACCTTGAGTTTGCTCAACAAGCCACAACTTAGGTCAATCGGTAGGTATCGGTCATACCAATTGCATCATCGATAACCGACATTAAGGATGACCTTGAGGTTAGCTCAACAAGCCACCTTATGTCTCGGGAGGTATCAGATATACCAATTACATCTTAGACACAACTATCGATCAGTGCTATCAACTTGTTGATGTGTGCACTTCAATGGGTATCAATTCTTTGATGCACATACATCTAATGTATGCTACCCAACTTCGCCTCTGTCCACGTTGACCTTGAGGTTAGCTCAACAAATCAACGCTTCTAAGAAAACCGACCCATTAATCCGAAAATCTTATTTTCATGGTTTGAACATATTCGTATAGAGTGAGCTTGAGGTTAGCTCAACAACCCAACCCTATAAGAACTCGGTTCTTACCATATTAATGGAAGGCGTTAGTTTTCATATACCGAGGAGGATTTGGGTCTCTAGACTCCAAGCTTAAGGATTATAGTCACGAAGACTATATGGAATGATTTAGGTTTCATCAATCGTATTGAATCAATCCTTATAATCATCCATCATCCAACTCGAGCATGCCACAAGTCAACTTTCATCAAATGCAAGTCGCTTTATGCTTCGCTTCACACACAAGTCGACTTGTATGACACAAGTCGACTTATTTCACCTGCCCATGAACAAGTCGACTTATAAGGTACGACAAGTCGACTTATACTGAGATCCTGAACAAGTCGACTTATTCTATAGACAAGTCGACTTATCCCAAAAACCTTGAACAAGTCGACTTATTTCACATACAAGTCGACTTATCCAGGTAAATTTGCTAAAATCTCTAATCGGCTAATTCCTCAATTAATGCAATTCCAATTCACAACACCTACATACCTAAGGTAATATCTGATAAATTTGATGTATCAATGAACAATTCATTGAACCATGAAAGCCTTAAATAGTCAAACTATATGAAAAACTTGAAATGAGTCAAAACTCATAAATATCCAAGCAATTTAGGAACACCCAAATTATCATCCTAAGCATCTCTAGCTAGCATATACATTATCAAATTTACTCCGGCACTTGTCACATAAATTGTGATGGCCAAAACAAGCAAGAAAATGAAATATACTAACGAGACACAAAGGTGATCAATTAGGCATCTGAAAATTCTAGGATAAACAACTTCAAGCAATTCAGTTTGGCAATCATACTACATCAAGATAACACATTTTTAATCACATTAAAAATTGTGCAAGGCATTGGAACTGAAAAATCACACTCAATCAAGCCAAGCAAAACAGTCCCAACAATTTTCACAAAAACTGTCCAGTTCTGTACATTGCTCGAAATGATCAATGAAACAATTTCAATAAATCATGAAAAAATTATATAGGTTACTACATGTTCAGAACATGCTACATGAATGTTTTTAGGATTTTAGGCCATTAAAAACTCAGTCAACCTAAATAACAAAACCGATTCAAAATCTGTGTTCATCAGCACAGCAATTCCCAACAGCATAGAATAAATTCGTGAATAAATATCCAATCACCTTGAAATCCAATTTCCACGCTCACAGACATTCAACAACATCTTAGAGACATGTAGGTGAAGGAAAATCCAGAAAACGATTTTTCTAGAATTTATTCTCGCTTTTATACTACTGCCTGTTCCAGAATCGTTTCACAAAACAGCATCTGTAAATTTAGGGAATTAATTAGTAAAACTATATCAAATCAAATCGATAAATTCTGAAAATTCATAGACATATTCTCTAACATGTTATGAACATTCCTGGGTAGAAAATTTTCGAAAAACCTATCTGTATAGCAATTCGAAATCTGAGCAGTACACATGCATCAACATCAACAGCACTTAGGGTTTCTGATCTAGCTTAGGTTATAGCCTCATACGGGATACCAGACGCTCTGATACCACTGTAGGAAAATCCCAGGAGGTACATCACATGTACAGGCAGTGGAAAACAAAAATTTTGGTTCCCGGGACCTTCCCGAACCCAGGATCCAGGTATCCGTATGAAGACATCAACCTAAATAGCCAATAGAGACTATCTCTAAAGGTGATCCACGCAGAGATCAGAAAACCTAACCGGATCAAACACCTTTGACCCGGGAATAGCTAGAACAGATTAAAGCCTGCTAGAGCCTACCTCTGTCCTGGAGAGCTTGAGATTCAAGTTGGACCTTGCCTTGGAGAAGAGAAGAATCAATGATGGCTTGATGAAGAAGAAGAAATGAAACTCTTTTCAAAAGCAAAGCTTAACCTTTAAGCTTTCAATTTCTTATTCTCCTCCACGCAAACCATACGGCCACCTACTTCTCCAAGCCATCTTTTATGTCTTTTTAACAATTAAAAAGCCAACCATGAGATGATGACATGTGTGGAGCTAATGGCCATTCATTTCATAAATGATTAAAGTAATAACTTTGAAAAGTCAAATGACTTTATCCTCTTCTCCCACATCCAACGTACACATGGCATATATTTATATATATTAATTAATTATTTACTTAATTAATTAATATATATAATTGCTAAAGCAGTCCAGTCAAACTGGGGTCGGTCCTACCGGCCTATCGGGCCCCGATGCTGAAAAATCACCGGAAACCTTTCTTAGCAATATTGATGTCGCGATCTCATCGGGACATATCCCAATCCCATCGGGATCCATTTAATCCTAATGCTCTCCATAATTGGAACTCTGTCCAATTACTATTTTACAGATTCTCTGAAACACTCTTAAGCGTGTGACCCTTTAGGCTTCCGGCTATGTTGGCGATTAGATTAACAATTAATCGAGCAAGTCATGAGCGGTATCTAGCAACACATCATGACCCCTAATTGACCGGAAAGTAATCGGTTTGATGTATTCATCAAGAACCGGATCACGAACCCTTCCATGACAATTATCGTGCAATTCGTCCTTTCACCATCCTATACCCCACTTGGTTATGAGTATGGTCAAAGTGTCAACTCTTACTAGGCTGAGTCTAGCCTAAGTGATAACAGATCTCGCCCTATGACTCATTACTCTATATGTCCATGAAGACACTCTTCATGACATATTCACTCTGGCCAGAGATTTACAAGTAATGATCCTGACAAGAGGCCATGGGTATCTCTTCTGCTAATCCAGAAGTGGTGAATCCTTTATTGGCTACTCAATTATCTTGAATACCTCAAGTCGCACCCAAGCACCACCCTATGAGTTACCTCGGAAGGCAACAAGGAATGGAGTCAGTACGTGATCAAGATTCAAGATATCCTCGAGTACCTCAAGTCTAAGGATACTTGCACCATTGCTATGATGAGATTATCACTGACACTAGATAAGATATCCATGTGATGATCTCATGGCAGGTCATCCAATGAACCTACTACCGCTAGTAAGCATCCACATGTCAACTCTAAATATCTCATATTTACAGTTTCTGAGATCCACTGCTTGATCCAATCAAGGAATATGACATGTGCTAGTCTATCCGGATTAATGATGTCCAGTCTCATTAATCCTTTGACTAGGGAGAATTTAGATACTGACATAATTGCACATGATAGGAACCTCAGTAGTATGATCACATCATAATTTCCTTCATGCTATGTCATATATCATGGACTTCATTAATCTGATTAAAGATCCAATCAATTCATAAACAATGTTCATGAACATCAAATTAATGAATTATGCCTTTTCTTTATTTATTCATTCAGTCTGCATACGACTGTGAATAAAACGCGCTAAAGGGGATTGCCTTTAGGGCACAAATAAACAGTACCGTCCTTGAATAAGTCGACTTATCCAATGTACAAGTCGACTTATCGGTACTTTTCAAGAACAAGTCGACTTATCAGTAGTACAAGTCGACTTGTACTTACATAATGTGCTTAGGTAAAGGCTTGAACTCAAGAGTTAGTGGCTTCACAATGGAGGGTCCTAGTATGGCTGCTTTTTCACTCACTAAGATCTCTTGATTAGACTGAACACCTAACTCATCCTCTCTTTCTTATTTAATTTCAACACCCTCAAAACTATCTTCCTCATTGCGGCTCTCCTCTTGTTATTTAATACAATCATCCATAATGTCTATATTTATACAAGAGCTACTTTCCTTTAGATTCTTTAAGAAATTTTTTCATCTTAAACTCTACTTGATCATAAAAAGTTTGAAGGATAGTTTTGTCATCACGAACACCAATCAAAGCTCTTCCTGTATTCATGAAAGGATTGCTAATAGTGAGTGGACAATTTCAATCATCTTAAAAGTCTAATACCATAAAGTCCACCATAATAATGAACTTATCCACTTTCACAGTGACTTCATTCACCATACCAAATAGTTTCTTGATCGATTAATTTACCAACTAATTCAACATAGAAGTTGGCTTCATATTGTCGAGTCCTAATTTCTCATAAATTGACAAAGGCAACATATTAATACTTGCACTTAAGTCACATAAACATTTAGCAAACTTTAAATCATAAACAACACAAGGTATCATAAAACTCCCTACATCTTTGAATTTTGAAGGCATGTAGTTGGTGATGATGGAATTGTAGCTTTCATCCACTTGTTTAATGGCATATCTTTAAGGAACTTCATATACTTGGGTATATGTTCCAACGCTCCATAAAAGATAAGTTTATTTGCAAAGTATTCAACTTTTCTACTAACTTTGCAAATTATGCATCTAATTTATTCTCATGAAGTCTTTGTAGGAATGGAATCTCTAGTGGATATGGAGAAGGAGGAATGTAGGTGGGATTCTCATTCTTCTCATCTTCCTTTTTCTTTTTCTCTTGATCTTTTACACGATGGGATTTGACTTGTTCTTCTGTTGGTTCTTCTAGCTCTTTCTTGCTCATATGTGTAATAGCCTTAATTTGATCCCTTAGATTTACTTTCTTGTTGCTTAGGAGACTTCCAACACTTTGTGTAGACATTACATTGGCTAACTAGCCCACCTAAACCTCCAGATTATAAATAGAAGAGGCCTAATTCTTATATAATTGATCAAATTTCACTTTCATACTCTTTTGTTCCTCATTTTGTCTTGTTAACTTAGAATTTAGCATGTCCATTAAATTGTCCATCCTCGTTTCCCACGAATTGGACTTATCTTGTTAAAAACCTAGTAGACTTGAGCTCTTATTTTAATCTTATTTGAATCCCTACATTGTTAAAGCAAGAAAAATTCATACGGTTCTTGCACTAAGGATTGTATGGTTTTGAATAAGAATTGTTACCTCCTCAGCTAAATTGTGCTCCCATGAAGTTGAGTCGCTCTACGTTGTTATTTTACACTAAGAAGCAATCAGCTATGATATGGCTCTATTGTCTACATAGCTTCTGTCCATGCTAAATTATCTTAAATGGAGAAGAAGAGGAGGCTTTTAGACTACTCAATTGCTTGGCTAGGTTGGTGACCTCAACCTACAATGCTTTCATTGAGTTGACTGTAATCATTCCCTTTTGATTCGAAAAGATTGACTATTGTCTACTTGATTCTAATATCCAAAGACAATTATTTTTTTTGGTAAATCAGCAAAATTTTATACAAATACGAAAATGTTATGTAAACAACTAGAGAATTTCTAATAGAAATTTCTTTCCTACTAAAAGGAATAAGGTAGTGCAATCATAAGAAACCTAAATCAAATTGTGAAACAAACACTACTAACAACACTCCTCCACTACCTTCCTACCAAGAAACCTTATAAATCTAGCTCTTTTACCCAGTAACATAAATTCACTAACATACAGTCTAGCAACACAAATTTACAACATTCATATACCAAACCCAAACAAAACCAAAGTTGTAATCAGTCACTATCATAGTTGCCTTTTTCTCACATACCTTTATCGATAGAGCTTTTGTAGGAAATGGTTCTCCTACTATTAAGGTTATAATCATCTTCGTTGGAGACAGTGATCTACAATAAGGATAAAACTGTAAACTTGCAACTCCTTGTCACTGAAATCATTTCCTGCCAAAACTCTGTGATTTTTGAATTTTGGTAGGAGTGATTATTGTCTGTATCCACTCTTTTTCTAGCAAAGAAGTTATATGTCCAATTACTTGTGCAGTTACCATTCTTGAAATAGAAAATTTGCAAACAAGTGATTAGTGAATAATTTTTACCTCTATTTACCTTCCCTCAGTGTTTGAGCTGAGATGTTCCATAACTTGGAAGATTACTCTGGAGTGTAAGGTCTCCACATCCATGGCTTTATCCTTGAATCTTCTTGTATTTCTTTTAGTCCAAATGTTATAAACAGTAGTGGAAAGTAGGAGAGGGAAAAGGTTGCTATGAGAGGTTCTTTGGTTAAACCAATTGAGGATGGATTGAAGGCTTGTCTTGTTGGAAATGTGTATTTAGAAGTGGTTGAGGCAATGTTCCCATACTGATTTAGAGAAGGAGCATTCAAAAAATAAGTGTTCATTGGACTCATTGTTCTAGAGACATAAGGAATAGTGGTTAGGAGTATAGAGAAAATGAAGTTTATCCCGTGTTTGTAGCTTTTTAAGGAAAGCTAGCCATAATATGAAAGAAAACCTAGGGTTATTGTTTTTAAACCAGATTATGCCAAGAAATAATCTGTGTTGAAGGTCTCAAGAAGTTATAGGTTGATACATTAGTGTATTTTTTTTAAGGGCTACGTAACCATTCCAAATAATCCATTTTAGAGCCATATGGTTGGTACAGTAGAGGTTCAAGGTTACTAATGATCTTTATAGGTATTTCTTGCCATCTCCGCTCATTATTTCTGATAACTTCAGAAACTGTTGTTGGCATAGGTTGTCCGGATCCATTGATCTCCCTTAATGAAGAGAAGTTCTTCAGGATTCCCCTAGGATGCCAAGAATCCTACCATATGATAGTAGAGTATCCATTCCCTATTCTAAATCTGAATTAGTTCCCTAATTTATCCCTCACAAATAAGAGTTTTCTCTAACTCCAAGAGCTATTATTGGTAGGTTGTGCACTTCAAAAAAATTTCCTTCTCAAAATGATCATATGCATCACTTAACCCACAAAGCCACACTATTAGAAAACAAATACCAAATCCTCTTCTCTAACAAGACAAAATTCCAAGTTGGCACATGTTTAATCCCTAAACCTCCCTCCTTTTTCGATCTACTAATGTCACTTTAATTTACCTTAGCATGAGATTTGGTGTACACCTTCCCAGCCCATAAAAAATTCATAAGTTTGGACTCAATCTTCTTAAGTATGGAAGAAGGGAGAATGATATGTGTAGTGTTGGACCCCGTCTCTGAGGCCCAACATTTGGAAGCACACAAGCATACATAAGCATAGAGGACCCAAAACCGAACACAAACTGACCACAAATAGAGAAACTTTTTAATAGAAAATTTGGGATTTGTTTTTTAAGAAAAAAAATGTTCCTCATGATCTCACAATTCCAACGCCACTGAAAACGCTCAATTTGGATTAGAAATGAAGGAGTTATGGTTAAAATACTATCTTAAAGAAAATATTGAAAACTGACCCTAAACCGACTTCGTGTCAGAATTTGAAACCTTTAGAGGATAAATTGCCAATCGGTTCCTTCATAAAACTTCTAGGTTTATGTCTCTAGTTTAATTTAAAATAAGAATCACCTTAATCCGAGCTTTATAGCTTCAGATATTTCAAAATTAGTAAAGTATATTCAGACTTGATCAACCGACCTCCACACTTTGTTTCAAACCACCTTTTTCAATTTAAAAGCACTACTGATAAATCAAGCATGATAAGATAGAAAATGTTCTTAGGATTCCATCGCTTCAAAAATTAGCTTAATCGGAGGTCTACACAAAAAATTATGGCCAAAAGAAGGGAGAGGGGTCGGTCGGCCAAAGATCGACCCCAAACGCGCGGACGCTCGGCATGGGCGAGCGACCAGCGCTCACCCGCATGGACGAACGGGGAGCGCTCGCCCGCATGGGCGAACGGGCAGCGGTCACCCGCATGGGCGAGTGACCAACTCGCCCGCAAGCGCCTGGGCGACCTGTCCTGCAGCCCGACCTACCAAATTTCTAACCCTCATAACTTTTGACTCCGAGCTTCAAATTAGACATGGTTTGAATCGTTGGAAAGCTAAGAGAAAAATATACATTTTTTAAGAAGGACTCAAAGACAAGCTCAGCCACTAAGGGAATCAAAATTTTACTCTAAGACCGATCGACTAGCTCTCCACAAACAGTACTAGAACTTACAAACACCATAACTTTTGACCCAGGACTCCGAATTTAACAAACTTAGTGTCTATGGAAAGGAAAAAGAATTATATACAGCTTTCATGAAGATCACTAACCTAAACTCCAATTCTATAAGGGTCAAAAGTGGACTCCAAGCTCTGCCTGACAATCTGCCATTTAGACAGCACCTGCATATAATTCTAACGACTCACACCTTGCAATCAATACCTCAAAACTAACTCATTACACCTCATGAACAAGTTCTATAGCTCGTCTAGCACCTTCAACAAGTCTAACTGATCCTCTTCAACCTAAAACAACCCATAATTTGTAGCACAACACAATATACTCAAAACTGACCGCATGAGCACATCAGCCCAGAATTTGCAGAACTTCAACATCTATTCAATAATTAAAAATACCCATACAAATACTATTTCAAGGCCACATGCAACTCGCAAATCAACACTAACACATGATAAAGAGAGTACTAGAGCTCTCATTCTCTTCTCAAAACATAAAGAGTTCAAGCATGGCTTTATTTACATATCATCATATTCATCAAGAGTCAAGTACAAAATACAAATATGAGATACTCAATGATCAATATGCTTATAAAGCCATTTCAAAAGCTAGATACTAACTTAATACAAAAGTTTCTAGTATTCTTGGAGTTATGCCTGATGCCTTTCAAGGTTCCGCGATCAACTAGAATTTGCACCTGAGGAGGGAGAATGGGGTGAGCTAACACGGCTTAGTGGCTAACATGTTTATAGCCATCGAGTAATGAGCCACACACAAAACACACAATTAAGAATCCAAAACGATGGCAATTTATCATATAAAACACCAATAACCCAAAATCATCACATAAGGCATGATATGAGACTCTATATCAATTAACACATATTATGCATCATAAACACAATTAAAGGATGGAATGCACACACTTGGCTCGAGAGTTCCATAAACACGATGGAAAATCGAAGTTTTACCGTAAATACGACGAGTCCATTTTTTGGATCTCGTAAGCCTCAAGCAGGTAGCCGGGAGAAGGCTAAGGGGGGTCAACGTGCACGTGACTATCGAAGTAGGTTCTCTCTTGCCCAATCACAACCAATTTATGTTCACACATTAAGGCACAAGCATAGCATTTTATGCTTCTTTCATTCTATCAAATCATCATAGTTTCTTTCTTTTTCTTGCAAACTAAATGAAAACACTTTCAATATACACACAATTTAACAAAGATAGCACACATAGGGCATTTGCCCATTACACAACAACTATAAAAATGTTACCCACCTATCGTCGGTATCCGAATTCAAGATTTCCCTTCCTCCTTGTCTTGAGTGGGATTTTCTTGAATTCCTTCAATTAAATCATAGTTCATTCAATAAGTACATTTTAAAAGAAAGTCATAATATTCATAAATCAAGCAAAGATGAAAATAAAATTTAAACCTAACCTACCCATAGGGCATTTAAGCTAGAATAACCATAACCTTTCTTAGAAAGTCCCAAAAATCCATAGATCTCACCTTTCTCTCTATCTTTCTTTAATCTCTACACAAACCCTAACTTCCATTTCATCCCATTTTCGAATCTAACATAAATAAAGATGGAACTAACCTCTAATAAGTCGATTTCTCTTGTTTTTCCTCTTTTTCAAGCTTCCTACGACTCTCTTTCACTTAGCCGAAAGTTCTCTTTCTCCTTGCTCACGTTTTCTCTTCTTCTCTTCTTTTCCTTTTGTGACTTACGACAATCTCTCTTCTTCTCCTTCATCCTTTAATTCATTTAACTCTTTTATTCTCATCTTAAAAGCCTACCTCAAAACTACATAGTTTTGAGCTCTCCTTCTAACAATCCCTTTTTGGGCTCTCCTCCTCACAAGCCCACTACACATAATCCACTTATTTCTAATCCTCCTTCTTCTTATTCCACTTATTCTATAAAGCCCATTCTTTCCAACATTAAATTATAACCCTTCACTTGATTTCAAAAAATTCTAATTCCCAATCATACATGCTAATCCCAAGACTCAATAAAATATATATCTATATAAACACATAATTAAAACAATTAAAGCAAGAATAGCAAATAAATTAATAAATAATCAATTAAATAAACGAAAAAAATTTTCGGGGCCCAACATGTAGCCCAATGCACTTGAAAAGAAGATAGGACAGAAATGACCAATTGTAGTCTACCAACATAGGAAAGATTTTTATGAGTCCATTTGTTGATCCTACCATCAATCTTATCCAATAAATGTAAACAATCCCTCCTCGATAACCTCCCTGTTATAAGAGGTACCCCTAAATATCTTATGGGGAGATATCCTTTACTAAGCCTAGACATAACTTCCATTTGATGGGACAAGTGATCTATATCATAAGAAAGGAAAATTTGACTCTTGGAAGGATTCATATCCATTCCTAAAAATCTAGAGAAAGTACTTATACAATTGAGTAAAGTTTGAGCTAAACCTATATCTGCTTGACAAAACAACAGTAGATCGTCAACAAACAAGAGATGAGTGAGTTTAAAGGTTTTACACCTTCAGCGGTATTTGAAAGAAGGACTTCTCACTATTAAATCATTCAAACTTCTAGAGAATAATTTGATACAGATAATGAAGAGGAAAGGAGATAAAGGATCTCCGTGTCTTAGGCCTGACTTATCTTTAAAAATTTTGAAAGGAGAACCATTGATCAGAATAGAATAAGAAGGGAAGGAGATACACTCTTGGATCCATTTAATGAACTTGGGAGGTAGGCCTATAGCTTTTAAAGAATTTAGGAGGAAATCCCATTGAATGTAACCATAGGATTTTTGAAAGTCCACTTTGAAAGCACATCTCTTATGGTTATTGAAGTGGTGATAATTCTTGAAAATTTCTTAGGCCAATAGGTTGTTATCCACTATTTGATGATTTTTAATGAACATGCTTTGGTTAGGACTAATAATGTGAGGAAGAGTCTCCCTAATCCTATTTGCAATTATTTTAGCAATCACCTTATAATGCATGTTACAGCAAGAAATAAGCTTGTAATCTAACACTGTAGGAGGGTGGGTCTTTTTTGGAATTAGTTTAATAAAAGTGGAATTAAGCTCTTTGAGAAGTTTACTATGTTGGAAATTTTTTTTAGATGGCATTAGTGACTTGCTCTCCAATAATGTGTCAGGTTTGTTTAAAGAAAAACTCATTAAACCCATCTGGACCAGGAGCCTTATTAGGATTAAAGGAATTGAAAACCTCTCTAGTCTCTTGACCTAAAACATCAGCAACAAGAGAGTTATAAATATTTTCAGGCAAAGATTGAGGGAAAAGATTTCCCACAAAATCCTTAGAAGATTAAAGAGCCTTTTGACTCCCTATAGAACCTTGAAAGAATTCAAAAAACTAATCTTGAATCTCTTCTAGACCTATAATCATGTTCCTATTACCCACTTCTATAGAATGGATGTTGTTTTTGTTTCTATTAGCTATGAGTGAGTTATGGAAAATTTTGGTGTTCCTATCTCCTTCCTTTAGACATTTAATCCTAGAAGCCTTCTTAAAGAAAGATTATTAGTCTTCTAAAGCTCTATTTAACTCATTTATGGCCTCATATTCCTTAGCAAGCAAAAGAGATGACTTAGGCAAAAGTCTCAACTGATCCTGAATGTTATTAAGATTTACCTGACAATTCACAACTCTAACATTTGTGTCACCAATCTAGCCAACATTAAGAGATTTGAGAGCTTTTTTAACTAGTTTGAGCTTAGATACTACACAAAACATAGGAGTACCCTGAATTTAAGAGGACCATGGTTGCTCAACTGACTGAAGAAAATTAGGCTGAGAGGAAAGAAAATTTGAGTACCTAAATGGAGAAGATCTCTTCTGCATGGATGCTAAAATTCTAACCACTAGTAGAGAATCGTCTGAAATGTTAGGGTAATAAATAACACTATAAAATCTAGGGAAACAAAAGCTCCATCTCAAGTTAATAAGGGTTCTATCTAACTTCCTAACAATAAAAAAATCTCCACTTTGTTTGTTGTTCCAAGTAAAACCTAGACCACTAGAATTTAGATCATACAATGAATTTCCCTCAACACATTACCTAAAGTCACTCATCCCCTTTAGAGCTGAGGAACTTATAGGATCTGCCTTATGTGGGAAAAAAATAGCATTAAAGTTCCCCGTAATAATCCAAGATGATTTCCACTTGAAAGGTTGACATTTGATAGATCAGTCCAAAGGTTCTTCCTATGCTTTAGGTTATTGGACCTATATACACAAGTCACTAAAAAAGAAGGAGAACTAGTCCTGGAACTCAATTCTAAGTGAATAAGCTGATCATTAGAGTGGAGGAAGTTTCACAAATAACTACCAGGATTCCAAGCTACCACATACATAGAGGCATATACATTATTCAAATAAGAAGGAGACATAATCCTAGATTGAAGCAAACAAACAAAAGAAACAAATAGTCTCTTAAGACAAGCATGTACTGCTAATTGTTTTTAGTTTTTTAGACCCCTGACATTCCAAAAAGCTAAATCCATATCGTAATTTCTCTTAGGTTTCCTACTTTTTGACATTGAAAAATCCCCTTTTTCCCTTCCTATAATACCAGGACTATTAGGAACAAATTCAAAAATAGGAAAGGAAGGATTAGTACCTACTTGAATTATGGCAAGAGCCTTCAGATCCTCAAGGTTTCCACTCAAGCCATCTTGTTCCTATTGTTCCTTACGTGGAGGAGAAGGACTACCAGTAGTATTTCAAGGTTGCTAAACATGTTGCTTCAACGCCATAGTATGATCCATCTGGAGAGGTCCTAAGCCCTTATAGTGCTCTTTAATTTCTAATGTTCTAATCTTCTCATTCCTTTAAGCTATCTTTTCTAAGGTTAATTCCAGCTCCACTTCTTACTGCTAAGGGCTATTTGGTATCACCTCCTTTCCTTTTTCCAACTTATGGTGTTCTATAGTTTTAAACAAACTCCCTGTAGGTGCCCATTCCTTTTTTGTGCACTCTGATCAGGCCTCCCTTCGTATTTAATCCTTATTTCCTTAAAAATTATTTCCCCATCCTCGTTGTATGTCGCTAGTTGAAAAGAGGTAGGCCAACTCCTTTTTAGTTCTAACTCTATACACTTCCTTGCATACACTATCCAAGCCATCCTAGCAGTTTGAGAATGCATGAGAAGCGGGTGTCGCACAGCACTTGCAATTCTACCCAACCCCTCTATGTTCCAGTATTGTACTAGAATATTATAAAACCTAGCCCACACTGGGGCATACCTCATGGCCTCCTGCTCCCCCCCATTCAAACTCCAATTTCTTAGAAATAAGGGCTTGCTTTGGATATGCCAAGGACCCTTTTCCAACATTGAATTCACTCCTATTTCTGAATAAAACTTAAATAAGAAATTGTTTAAACTTGTAATCAAAATCTCTTTTAGCCCAAGCTCTGCCCTGGATTTAGTTAAAGCTCTTTGTACCACAAGGAAAGTAGGTCTCTTACCTATGAAAAAACCTATCAGAGCTAACTTGAAGTTTGCAACTCCTTTCTTAACTAACTTTGGAGGAGGTATGACAAAGATGTGATTCCCCCTGATCTCCAGAGGGTAGTAGGTTAAAGATTTATTTATTGAGGGTTTTGACATACTATTTGAAACCACTGACTTCCAAGATCTGATATTCCCCTTAATTTCCAAAGCTTGGTTAACAGCTCCAAGGCTAACTCCTGCTGCAAAGCGGTTGCTCCTCAACTACTAGGGATTTTGTTTCAGTATTGGTTTGTTGAGGGTATGTGTGAAAGGGTGTTTACTGAAGTGGTTTTTTTATCGAGGAGGTGAAGATGGTGTTTGGGTCGGTGTTTTGATTTCGGGTCCAATTAGGGTTTTCAATGGTAGATTTTTTATAGGAATAAGGTTCATAGAAAGGCAAAGATGAAAGAGGGGATTGGGGTAGGGTAAGAGAAGACGATGAAGCTATGGAGAGGGGTCTACTCACCTATAATCTCAAAAGTTCAGGAACAATCTCTCGCCCTGTCGCTCTCTCTCAGTCGCTCTCACATCTCATAAACTGACAACTATTATTTGCCATCTCCTCTAACAAATAATCTACCTCCTCAACTATTTTTGTCATCAACAATCTTCCAGCAGCTGCATCAATGGTGCCTTGTATGGATAGATTAACTTTGTTGTAAAATGTTTACAAAAGGAACTCCCTTGGCAAGTTGTGATGCAAACATCTCCTCATATCTTTCCCTGGCTTCATATAGAAACTCCCCTTCATTTCACTAGAAATTAGTAATTTCATTTATAAGCCTTGTTGTCTTAGTTAAAAGGAAGTGCTTATCTAAAAACGCTTGTACCAACTACCTCTATGTTGTGACTTTTGCTGGGTTAAATGAATTCAACCATGCCTTAGCTCTATCCTTAAGTGTAAAGGAGAAGAGTGTCATCCTAACTACATCTTCGAACAACCCATTATAGTGGAATGTGTTACAAATCTCTAAGAAATTAGCTACATGAGAATTGGGATCCTTATTAGTAAAATCATTAAACTATACGTTGGTATACAGTATATTTAATAGTTTTATTTTAATCTCAAATATGTTTGTTTGCACTGGTGGTCAAGTAATTGCTTGTTGATTGACATTGAACCATGGACGTATAAAGTCCATAATGGTACTTTACTAATCCCTGTGATTTATTTCCTCCTCTTAGCTCTTTAAATATCTATTTCTTGCTTTATGATGTTCAGAGTTGGTGTGTCTTCTACTTTTATTAAACTCCTAGTGATCCTTATGTTCATGCACTACAATCACATGAGAAAAAGCTACGAAATCCTTAAATCAAAGGAATTCAAGTCATATAAGATGTTAATTAAGGCCTAATAATGGCACCAAAAACTTATTGATTTGTTTCATATAGAAAACTTTTAATACCACAAGTATACGAATAGTAACATATAGTATCAAAGGTATCATTTCCATGATGACTAATTAGACACATAACAAGTTGAATAAAATTTTGTTTAAGATATTAGAAGATTGATTGAATTAAAATAAATTACTGAAATTGAAATAACTGATAAATCTAAACAATGGAATAAGTGAGTTGCTAATAAAAATAAAATTGATCAAGTTGGAAACTTAGAAATAATTATATCATTGTTTTGTCTCCCTTATTCTTGTTCATCCAATTATGTTTAATCCTATATAACCTAAGGTTTTGATCACCCTCTCGAGATCTATTAAAATCTTAATTAAAATCAATAATAATAGAATTATAACCTCTTGATTCACAAAACTACTCCCAACTATTCAATTAGATTTGAAGCAATTTGAAGGATAATTAATTCACAATTAAGATCTCTCTTCAATTGTTAGTTAATCTGATAGTTATAGGTCTATTAAACTACCAACTCTTATTGCGCACCTTAACACATGTAACTTGATTCATTAGTTCGATATATTACTAAGTATAAGCACAAAATTATCACAAAGCATTAATATATCAATTGAATTAAAAAAATAAGGTTTAAAAACATATAAAAACAATCTTTAATATGGATTTAGAAACCTATAATCATGTTTAACTTCGTAATAATCCAAATAAACATCCAAGACAATGAAATATATAAGAGAAAAGAAAGAAAAACTAGTTGGAATTTTGATTTGAAAATCTAGAATTTCTGGAGCTTCCCTTAATGTCTCTCCTCTTGATCTTCTTTTAATCTAGTGTTTGCTCTCTTTTTGTATTTTTTTTTGCCTTAAATATTTCTTAGGTTTCTAGGGTTTTCTCACATAATTTGGTTCCAAAAATAGCCATGAAATATCAAGAATACAAAAAAACTCACGAGATGGAAAATCTAAAATTTGCTCCCTCCTACATTTATGACTTACTTCTATGCATCAAATTCTTCTCTTTTCTTCAATTTCCTATTTCCATTCACTCTCAAACACATCAAACACCCCTTGAAATATAAAATTAAGATAAAATTTTTACTTTATACCTCTCAAACAATTAAAACACATAAAAACATTAACAATAATATAATTCCAAGTCCTAAACATATGATTATCATCTAAGAAAACACTTAAAAACACACCTGAGCACCTAGAAAAACATACTATAATCTACATCTATCATCGTTCCCACGAGAACTACTTAGACACCTAATGACTTGAATGTAATTTGTTTAAGATACTTGATATGTGTTTAAATGTTGATTCATTTGATATATTACACTTAGTGGTTGATGCCTTAGAAATACTTAAGATACTCATTTTAGCTCATATTTGATCTTAGGTACATTTGAGAAGTGAAGGAGCTAAGGTGACCTGAAAGCATGACCGTTGAAGCCATCTTCTCAATTTCCATATTCTATTGATTCATGGAGCATGAAGAAGAAGATGATTGAAAGAAAATAAAATTAAATGCCAAGAAAGATAAGACATATGCTGGAAACACAAAGAAGAATATTGCATTGTAACTCACGGCTATGCAATATTTTATTTCCACTAATGTTTGAGGCATAAAGAATACATGCGTGTGACATGAAGAGTGGCTAGAAAAATAAAGAAGTGTGAGATGAAGATGGCTGGCAAGAGGACAAAGTTGAATTGGTGTCAGTTATAGCATGAAAAAGTTGGGATAATAAAACAAAAATTGGACAGTTACACATTTGGAGGGCTCTCACTCACAACTACATGGATTGTATCGACTGAATGTGTATCACACGAGTTGCAACTGTTATTTCATGTTTAAAGTATAAAAAAACAAAGGGATATCGGGGTGTTAGGCTGAAGTAACAAACATGTGTGAGTGGTGCTAAAAGGGGGGTAGAATAAAAACGTGAAAGAATTGGAATGGGAGGCTTACAAATACCGCAACACCTGTCCATTTTACTTTCTTTTAACGTAACTGCCTCATGAGTCCTGGGGAAGGCTACTGAATAAATAAAAGGTGAAAGAATAGTAGAAGGAAGCAATTGAAGTGCAATTGTATTGTATTTCTTATGTGTTTAACTAAATATCTTTTATTTGTATTTATACATGTTTTTGGTATCTAATAATAATAACAAATAACATATTGAGGATCAAACAAGATATGCAAGATATAGAAGATAAAATCAAAAGAGATATATATTAAAGAGAAAAAAAATCATATCTCATATGATGAGATTGCACAAAGATCTGTATATATTTATCAGGTCCCCTCAAGCTCATTGTGGATAAAAATGGTGAGCTTGCTGTAAAGGCGATGAAAAGCAGATGAAGCTAATGCTTTAGTCATGATGTCTGTAATTTGATCAAATGAAGATATATGTCGAATATAAAAAGCCTTGTTTGTGACTAGATCACGAACAAAATGGATGCCAATCTCGATATGTTTAGTACAAGCATGAGCTATTGTGTTGGACCCCGAACTTTTGATGAAAATTAGAAATATTAAAATGAATTTAAGTGAGAAAGAAATTGGTGAGAAAATTATGAATTTAAGAAAATTTGATGAAAAAAAAAATTATAAGAAAAGAATTGTTTAATTTTGAGGACTTTGATATTTGAGTAAACTTATATGGATTATGAGAAGAAAGTGGATGAGTTGATTGAAATGAAGGTAAATAACAAGAATTAAAAAGAAAAAGTGTGAAAATTTGAAGAATTTAGAAAGTTTGACTTTTGGAGATAAATTGTTTAACTTTGGAGTTGACATTTTGATTTTGGGAGAATTTGAGAAAATTATCTTCTAGAAATTTGTAATTTATGTCAAGAGCTTTCTGTAGCTATAAAGTTTGATATTTTTCGATATCGGAAGTGAGAGTTATGATCAGTCAAAGTTCGCTTGAAATTTGACTTTTTGAGAAAAAAGTTGACGTTTTTATTTAGGCAAAATTCGAGAAAGTGATCAACATGAACATTGTAGCCTCTGTCGAGAATTTTTTGTGGACATAAAGTTTGCTATTTTTCGATGTCGGGACTGAAAGATATGATTTTATGAAGATATGCTTTGTTTTGAAAATGCTATTAAGTATAGATTTGTGTGTTCTATGCTTCGAGGCCACTCGTCGTATGGATTTAGTTTTAATTAGAGTACGTGATATTCATGAAAGTTTTAGATGATGTTTTTATCTTTCCATTTATATAAAGTTTGCAATTTTTCGATATCGGGGCTAGGAGTTATGAACGATTAAAAATTGGAAGTCGTTTAGGAAAAGCTGTTTTGGACAGAATCTTTGATTGTGGTTTTGACCCCTTTGAAGACCTAATTTGATTTTGAGTACTTCAGGGAAGTTGTAGAGCTTCCTTTGATCTTTTTATTGACACCAAATTTGTCAAATTCTGAGTTCGGGATCGAGAGATATGATTTTTGAAAAGTTTGGTTTTGAAGTTCCGTTATTTCGTTTCTTTATCCGATCCCTTTTGTAATCTTTTGTTTATAATTCCTTCGTCCGACATCCGATTGATTTGATTCTTGAAGCGTTGGATTCCTAAGACAATTAAGTTCATTTTTATGAAGAATTATGATTTTTAAGAGATTAAATGGAAAGAGATTGATTGAACCTAAGTGAGAGCTTTGGTTATAGGTTATAAGTTGGATAATTTTCTGAACATGGTTCAGTATTTCACGAAATTCGGGAACTGTACAACTCCGATTGAGTTGATTCTTGAGGGAAACTAAAGTTAAGATATAGAGCTACAACTTTTGTGAAGGGATCGAAATTTAATTTCATCCCTAAGATTGTTAATTTCTGGACTGAAGTTATGTTAATGTTCAGTCTCGGATTTTGTGAAGGTCCGATAGTATTTCGGCTATAACTTCTTCATTTCTGATCCGAATTGAGCGCGGTCGGTGGCGTTGGATTCATATGATATAGAGAAACAATGTTAAAGCAGAAAGTTTGTCCAAATTATTATTTTTAGATGCTTGAAAATAGGACGCAAGCTATCAGATTTTGAAACTCCTGTGCAGGGGCAAACTTGGAAATAGGCTTAATTGGAGGGGCAAGATGGTAAATTGTGCTTCATTAAATGAAACACAAAAGGGATGGTCGTTTTTTAGAGGAGGGAGCACGATTTTTCCAGAAGCAAAGAAAGAAGAAGAGAAATAAAAGAAAGAAAAGATGAAGAAGAGAGAAGAAGAGAAGAGAAGGTTTCGCCTTATGGAGAAGAAGTAAGTTTTCGTTTTTCTTTGAGATTTCTAAAGGATTTTGTGGCTTTGCAAGAGGAAAAAGGTTGAAGAAGAGGATAGCTTGTCTTGGAGCTTGAAAATAACGAAAAATGGAGGAGAAAAAGGTAAGAGAGAGAAAGTTTTGATGTTGAATTTTTGATGAGTTTGATGGTTGATTAAGCTTGGAATGGTTATGGATTTAGTTTATCTATGATTATTTGAAGACATTAGACTATGATTATGTTTAATTTTGGATTAATTGAAAATTGGAGTTTATGTCAAATTTGAAAGTTGGGGGTTTTTGAAATTGTTGCTTTAGATTGCTTGAATTAGTGATGAATTTGAGATATCCTAAGTTAATTTTGATGTTTATGCTTTAGGTGAAGTTTAATTTGAAAAATTGTAAATTGGGGGTTTAGACCAAATTAGGAATTTGGGAATTTTGTGAATTAATGGTGTAGAATCATCAATACTAGTATGAATTGGTGAAATATGAAATCAATTGTGAAGAAATTGTGAATTATGATATGGAATTTGTGTAAATTGGTTTAGGCCAATTTTGAAAATTGGGGATTTTCAAAATTGGAGATTGAAATAGCTTGAATATGTGAGAAATTGATGTTTTCTAAGCTCAATTTGAGAAATTAAGTTAATTATGATATTGAATTTGAGTGGATTGGTTTAGGTGCATTTTGGAATTTGGAGATTTTGAAGGATTTTAGAAATTAATGATGTACATATCTTGGAATTAGTATGAATTGATGACTTATGCATCAAATTGAAGGATTAAGTTATTTATGAGATTGAATTTTGATGAAATTGCTTTAAGGAATGTTAAATTGGAAGAAAGAAGGAGGCTTTGGAGCAATTGAGGCACAAAGCAAGTTGTTAGCATGGATAAGAGGTGGGTAGTATATTTATTTATTGAATTGTAAGCTAAGAATGTGATTTTGAAAATTTAAGAAAGCAAAATTTGATTTTGATAAATTATTGTTGATAAAATGGGTTGAAAAAGGTTGTAAATGTTTGATATTATGATTTCAAAGGGTTAAAATGAGTTTTAGAAAATGCAAGAATTATGAAATTCATGGTTTTCAAATTATTGGATTTATGATTTAAATGATTTGAAGAATTAGTGCATATATTGTGATGAATTTGATGAATATGTGATTTAAGTGAATTGCATTTGATTTGTTATATGAATTCATGTGGATATATGTTGGTGTCATTTATGACACATTATGATTATATGATATGAAAAATTTAAAGAAAATGTGAAATTTCGAAAAGTGCCTTCGGGCAATCTGCTTGTTTTAAGCATGAATATGTGAATTGTATAGGTTTGGTCAGGTCCCCTCCGTAGAGTCAGTGCACTGTCTCCCTCTGATAGCCTTCTCCCGGCTGCCCACAAATGGCTTAGGAGTTCGATTTGGACTCCCTCGTTAACGATCGCACATGACCGCTATGCGGAATGTGCGATACTCGTTAGACCGAAACCGAACCATTTTGTTATGTTATGTGATTTTTTATTTTGTTTATGCGCGTGAAATTTCTCTGATGTGATTGCATTCATGTTTATGAGAAATTTTGAAAAATGAGAAAAAGGGTTTTGAACCATGAAATTATAGAAATTTGATATGAAAAGTTTGGAAAATTGAAAAGGGTTTGAGAAAATATTTGAAAGTTGAAAAGTTTGAAAACTAAGCCTTTGGCAAAAGTTTATGAAAATTGATTTCTGCTTATTATTCAGTTTATAAATATGTTACCCACGAGCTTCCGAGCTCACCCCCCCTTTCATCCCCATCTCCAGGTTTCGTGCAGGAGATCGGATGAAAGAGTATCAAGACGTTTGATTCAATTTTGTATTATTTGGATTTTTGTGCAAATTGAGATTTTGGTATTAAGATTGAATATGGCGAATTTCCATGTATGTATATGATTTATGAAGTTTGTATGAAATTGTGTATATTAGGTTGATGTAAAAGAATGAAGAGGTCGATGTACGGATTTTGAATTCCGTGATTGTAAATGATTTTGGAAATTGTATATGAAATTGTGTATGATTTTGGGAAAATATATTGTTAATTGATATGAGAATTTGATTGAAGTGTTTAGATCTAAGATTGCGTTTGTTTGCTGGTGTTTGGATTCCGGACGGGAGAGTCCGATGATTCTGGATTTTGTGATATTAGAAGTGTATTTTGCCTTTGCAGGAATTTTTAGGCTGTCAAAATACAGCCGTTATGCTGCCCGATTTTCGGTAAAAATCGGGTTAAGATAAGAATAAGAATTAAGAAGTTAGTTTGGTAAAGATGAGATTTGCGTGATTAAGACATATTATATGAATTGAGTGTTATATGAGGATAAATTTCCAAAAAGGAAATTGTATGGATTGATTATGATTTGAATGTGATTGAGTAAAGGGAAAAGGAATGAAGAAGAGAAAAAAAAAATATACCGGGTTTGGATAGTCTAAGTTTCCAACGCAATCATGTTTCTCTGTTCGTTGTTTCCGGCTGTCGGATTTGTTTGCTTTGGTTCGATCCGTTTCGTATCCGTTTTTGTTTTTCGGTTGGGATCCGGTTTCTGGATCGGGTCCCAACATATTGGAACATCGACAAGGAAGGTTGCTCCAAGATTGTCACACCAGAGTGTAGATGTAACATCTGGATATTGTATTCAACTTCAGTGCTTGATCTGGAAATAGTGGGTTGTTTCTTAGCACTCCAAGAGATGATATTGGATCCAAGAAAATACAATATCCGGAGGTAGAACGACGATCATCAAGACAGCCAGCCCAATCAACATCACAGTAGGCCTATAATGTATACCTGAAGAGGGTGTAGATCGGAGGTAGCGAAGAATCCGTTTCGCCGTAGTCCAGTGAATGTTAGTAGGATATTGTAGAAATTGAGAAAATTTGTTAACAGTAAATTGAATGTTAGGGCTAGTAAGACAAAGATATTATAAAGCACCAACAGTACTCCGATATTGAGTAGGATCGAAAAGAGGAATACCATGACTTTTTGAAGAGGGAGAGTGGGTGTGATTAGTGTAGGTACAGATTTGGGGTTATCTAAGTCAGTGTTATGTAGTAGTTCTTTGGTGTATTTAGTTTATGTGAGTAAAAGGCCATTTGTCATTTCAGTTGTAACATCCCATTACTAGTAGGAAGGGTAGAATGGTAAATGTGAGTGACTAATGAGAGTTAAAGATGCATTTCCATGTTCATGCATGATATGCCTTGCACTTATACATAAATAGTGAATTTATTTGCACATGAAAATAATTGTACATACATTCATGAATAATTTCGGGAATGATTGGATTGATTTGTGAATTTTTTAGAATTATGAATGTTTTACATTGGAAATTTTATGGGTTAGTGAAATTGTGATATTATGAATTTTGGTGAATTTAGGAAATAAATTATAAAAATTTTAAAAAAAATCAAAAAAAAAAATCAAAAGAAGCTTTGGAGATAATTGATTTGTAAGGATGGGAGTTAATGAGTTTAGTTTAAAAGAAACTAAGTTAGAGTTTAGTCATTAATAAAGTGACAAGTGTCACTTAGGTTTTTGTGCTACAAGTAGATTACTATTCTTTGAGAGTTGACAGGTTAAGTCTTATCTAAGTCCCTTCTTTATTATCCTTTTTTCCAAACTTCCTTTTTTGAAACACATAGTTTTCCATCAAATCTTTTCTAAGAGACTTTTGTGTTTTTCCTTTTCTTCACCAAACTTACTTTACCATTTGTGTCCTCTACCCTAAGAAAAACCAGAAGTGGATCATTGCACTCAGTGAAGTAAGAAAATTTTGTGGATATTAGGGCTTGAAGATTTTGGAGTTTCAGTAGGTAAGTAGTAAATAAATCTTTTAGAGTTGAGGATTCATGCAACAAATTGCTAAGTTATTATCATTTGCATGGAAAATGACATTTTTGTGTTTGTTCTTAAATACTGTGTTGTTAGGGGATGAAAAATCTTGTTATGGTGTTAATTTATTGTTTAAAAGGTTATGAGCATTGAGTGTTGTAAAAGTGATTTTTGGAGTAGAATGCAAGAGATAATTCAGGTATAAGATGAGTTAGATGTAAAGTGATGAAAGTTGGAAAATCTGGAAAAACGTTCACTGAATATGCTTCAGTCTTTTAGCCATAACATTTTCTCTGGTCAATCAAACGAGATGATTCTTGATCGAATTTCATTTCTATCTCTAAGAGTCTCAAAAGTTGTCATGAAGTTGAGAATAGGGTGCAGGGCGTTGAAAGCTGATTGTAAAATTCGTGTTCTGATTTCAGAAGAAAATTTGGACTTGATATAGATAGATTTTGGCAAAGTTGCCTTCTAAAAAGTTGTATATCTTTCCAAAGGTATATAGCATGAAAATTTTGGAGATCAGAGTAAAAAGTTATGATCCTTATAAGTGGAGACGTTCTGGAAGAAAAGCAAACTATAGAAATGAGACGGAAGAAAAGCAGACGATAGAAATGAGACGGAAGAAAAGCAGACGATAGAAATGAGACGGAAGAAAAGCAGAAGATAGAAATGAGACGGAAGAAAAGTAGAAGATAGAAATGAGACGGAGGAAAAACAGACGATAGAAATGAGACAGAGGAAAAACAGACGATAGAAATGAGACGGAAGAAAAGCAGACGATAGAAATGAGACGATAGAACTAAGACGAAAGCAAAAATAGACTGGAATCTTTTGGTCATAACTTCTTCTCTAGACCTCCAAATGACTTGATTTTTGAAACATTGGATTCTTAACGCATTTATTTATCTCTCCAAAAAAATTTATGGTTTTTGGTATTAAATTGAAAATTATTGGTTGAATCAAAGTAAGGGTATTGGTGGAAGGAGCATGAACTGGATATTTTACTGAACATATTTCAGTATTTTGATGATATCTTGGTTTGTAGGACCCCAAATGTAGCACCCCCTTACTGTAAAGTACGCATCGGAACCCCCGTGGGTCATTCCGATATGTATCCTACAATAAGGGAGAGCTACGTTCGGCCACTCATTACAATACTCTCATGGCATCATACTCATAAAATCGTAATATAAAAAAATCACTAAATTTTGAAACTGAATCACTTTCTCATATCATGTCATCAAAACAGAAATTTACATGACTATCAGTTTTCCACTGTCCAAAAACATTAATCCAAAAGGGAAAACTAATACAAAAATCTATCTAGGTCATCCCCAAAAACAATCCCAGCTGACCGACCTGTGAGCCATGACTTTTCTCACCAACTCGATCACACGATAGGAAAAGTCTCTCTCTGGAGCTAGTTCACTCAATTCATGCATTTCTAAGACAATTCACAGATTCTTATAGAATAGCAAAAATCAGGATTTAACCCTTTTCCCAAATCACAGTACAATCAGATGCATACATAACATTTTTCCATTATTTTCCATTTTAAATTCTATGTTGTGACTGAGCGCCTGCACTGTCCCACTATTGGGTGCATCGATCGGTGAGCCTGAGGCTCTAAACTGTCCCAAAATGGGCGCATTAACGTTGAGCTTATAGCTCTGTACTATCCCTTTTTGGGTGCATTAAACGTTGAGCATATAGCTCTGAACTGTCCCTTTTTGGGCTCATTAAACGTTGAGCATATAGCTCTGAACTGTCCCTTTTCGGGCTCATTAAACGTTGAACATATAGCTCTGAACTGTCCCTTTTCGGGCTCATTAAGCGTTAAACGCGTCTTAAGGGTAGGAGAGCCCTCTGAGTATGCACTACTTCCCACGCGTCTTAGGGATAGGAGAGCCCTCTGGCTATGCATTATTCCCTTTCGAGCACGAGACTCTTTTCCAGTAGTCGAGCTTGTAGCTCTCGGTGGCAGCTCCAATCACAACCGTTATTAATCAATCGTTCATGGAATTCTTTTATCACAATGCAATCAGATCCAATTTATAAAAAACGGACATATCGTTCTCAATCACACATTACCATACATTCACAATTTATTACATTGAAGCATGAACATTTCACATTCACAAACAGTCTACACTTCAATGTCAAAGCAATCAATCCCTCGGACCTTCGGTTTGAGATTTCAAACATAACAATTCACATATACTCATCATTATTCTCCATAAAATTCTAAGTATAGAACATTTAACAATCAAAGATTGAGGAACCAACTAGGATACACACCTGTAACTTTCGAGCTACTGCCTGAAAGTCCCAGTAATATCCGTGGAATGTCGTTCCAATGGTGCCTTTATAACGGTCAAATAATTATCCATTACTAAATGCACAATCAGAATAATTCAATAATGCACATGTTGTAAATAAAAGATGTACGATGCATGTTCGTGACATTCCCGGTGCTACTTCCCAAATTTCACTTTCTTTCATCTCGAAACTAACTTTTCATTCTATATACACTATAACATTTAGACAATACCTTTAAATTCTCAAGAAAGAGCTTAAAGCCAAAATTACTATTCATTCGTTCAAATTCACCAATTATACTAAGTTTCTAAAACCCCAAAAGCATTTCATTTATTTCAGAAGTCTCCAAATTATACTCCAATTATCATACAACACACTTAGGTTGAAATAAAAACCTATCCTCAACTTTCATTCAATAATTGAGATCCTACTAATTTGAATTCAAACTTTCTTTCTTCACCTTCATTTGTAGACCTCTTTCTCTAGTTTATAACGAATCAAAAATCACTTCAATTAGAGGTCTACATCATTAGTTATGACCCAAAAACTAAAATAAATCAGTTCGGAAAAATCAGCCTCGCCGCGGTCAAAGGACGCACGTCGCGACAACACGAGGTCGCTTGTCGCGGCGTCTAAACACGCTCGTCGCGACGTCCAAACACGCTCGTCGCGACGAAGCCCTCACACACGTCGCGACGTGCGGGTTCCAGTTCGTCTTCTCCGACCATTTTTCCCCTATTTCTCTTCTAAAATCAGCCATAACTCACATTGAACTATCGCAATCTTTCACATTAAACACCATAAAAACATTTAACTAACAAATAAACAACATAAAAGCCATTTACTTACCAAATCAAGCTTCCTCTCTTTAAACTCCCGAAAATCTTCTCCAACTCTTTACCCCTCTCTAAAACCCACGACCATCTCTTCTCCTCTCACAACTCATCATGTCTCAAGGGTTTAGGGTTGGTCTTAGGACAAAGAAAACAAGCAAGCAAGTGGACAAGAAAGAGTCGTGTAGAGAGGATCGAAAATCAACAAAGAGAGAAGATGAAGATATGCCCTAAGTGAATGAAATCAATTTTCTGCCAAGAGATTTTCAAAACCTTCCAAGGGGAAATTTAAAACCTAAGGCATTTAAAGGTTACTCACTTAACAATTTAAAACCTAGGGTTCAATACATACTACTCTTCTTTTCCACAAATTCTTTTTAAATCTCTTTCTCTTTCCAAAATCATTTCTAGTCAAATTCGTCTCCAAATTTCAATGTTTCCACATTTTTATTTCCTAAAAATCAAAATGTCTATTTTTCCCATTACCATTGGACACTTATTCCAGTACTACAAAAATCAATCTGTCCGTCACCTAGAAAATTTTCCGGTCCGAACTTTTTCTCCCAAAATTTCCATAAAATTTCTAAAGGTCACTAACAATCGAGAATCACTCCTAGAACATTTCAATTCAGATTTTCAGACATAATTATTTTATAATTCACAAACAATTCAAATTCACACATGAATGCCGGGAAATTTCATGAATGCATGTACATATAAGTGCATGTGCAAAATGTCTCATTCCTCTCTATATCGAGAGGCCAAATGAATGAACAAATCAAAATATGCAATGTGACCTACTAGCCTATCCCAATTTACCAATATAACCTTCCCATCGGTGATGGGATGTTACACCAAATGAGGTTATTCTTGATTTGTAGTAAACGAGAGTAATAGGGTTACAAATCATATGAAGAAGCTGAATCTTGATCCAGTCTCTAAAGCGTTAAATTTCTGGATGGAAGTTGGGTATAGTACACTGTTTTGGAGAGGAACAGTCCGAAAATGTTTGAGGCATATCTTCCAAATTACAGAACCAAATTAAATGTTTTTAATTTCAATGGAAAGATAAAAGATAAAGGAACACTTTTCTAGAAGAATGTAGGATCAAATTATGCAAGTCTTGCCTTCAAATTAAACTTGAACGATGGACCTAAAAGTTAGAGTTTGGAGAAAGATCTGAAATGGTTCATTGGGCTATGAAATTGGATTCAAATGGGTTATGGAGGTTTAAATCCAACAGACTGATGCTAGTTAAGTGAGTTTTGATAGTTTAATGTCTGGTTATGAAATTGATGGATTGATACTCAGGATAGTCATGAATATGCATTATCAAACACTTATGATTGTTCATTTCATTCATGTGCATTATTAAACACTTATGATTGTTCAAATTGTGATATATGTGTATGCTATTTGTTATAAAGGAACCACTGGAATGTCAACCTCCAGACGTTGCTGGATTTTCCAGGAATTAGCTTTTGGAGAAACTTGTGAGTCAACCTAGATGATTTCCTAAGATTGATTTGCTTTGAAATTGTTTGATGTGTTAGCTTCCAATTATAAAGTATTTGTGATTTGATTGAATTTCGGGCTTAAAGTCCGAGGAGTTTGTTATGTCGATATGGTATTGGAAGTGCTTTGTTTTGATCTGAAATTCTGTATAATACGTGGATTCTCAACGAAAGTTGAATGCCAGACTTAGGTCTGATGATAATGAGTTTCTGATTAAATGTCGCATGTGAGTATCTGATATGACATAATCCATATATGGTGCATTTCATAAATGCTTGCTCAAATAAAGGCGTTGTGACTTGAGTGGCTAATGAAGCTCTTCCACGTAGTACTTGGTTCCGCGATATATGTTTTGTGTACAGAGTTTTGCTCTGTAATTCTGTTCCAACTGAGCCCTATGTGTAACACCCCACTCCCGCATGACCCGAATCTAACATCGATGGTGATATCCGAGTCCGTGCCCTGCGAGGGTGGCGTGCTAAACATCACTCAATCAAAACTCAGTATCAATTTTTTTTGAAACACAAACATACATGAAGCGGAAATCAATGAACATGCAATCATTATTAAGTACATTGGCCACGGGGGCCCTTTTCATAAATACAATTTATTTCAGTCTGTTAACTTTACAAATTGACCTAATCATTAAGACAAAAATTCAGAAAAATACTATTTTATCAGACACTAATGCAGATTCAAACTGATCCCGACCACATCTCTCACTCATCAACAGATGATATATGCCTGTTGCCTAACGGGGTATTCTTTTGAGTCCTAAAAAATAATTACAAATTTTGGGTGAGTTTTGCGAACTCAGTGAGGTAACCATCATCGATGGTTTACTCAATTCATGCAACACATCAATTCACATATCATATATTCACATTGTTGCATGTTTGATCACATTTCACAATTTCACTTGAGCGTAGACAATTTGATACATTACATTAGATTAGACACCATAACCAACTGAATTTACAAAACACTCAAGCATAATACAGTTGTTTCATAATTCACATTCAGAAGTACCACATGATTGGTACCGCAGAAGCATAAGGCAGTTAGCCTTTCACTAAATCAAAGAGATTAAAATCATATGCATATGACATACGCATGTGACATTTTTCTAATTTATTTTGGTGTTATGACCGAGCGCCTGAACTGTCCCAATATGGGCGCATTAATCGTTGAGCCTGAGGATCTGAATTGTCCCAATATGGACGCATTAATCATTGAGCCTGAGGCTCTGAATCACTGTAAGGCTCGAGGTCCAAATATAAACGTTGAGCTTGTAGCTCTCGGTGGCTACTCCGGTCACAATTGCCATTAACTGATCATGCATTCATGCATGGAATGCATATGTCGCAATGAAGCAATATCATCATCACACTCGTTCCCAAATTATCACATTTAACCAAATAGTTCACAATTAATCACATTAAAATCACGATCACAATTTATCACAGTTAAACACGGAGGTCCCAAATTCTCAAACAAATAGCACTTCTATGTCAGAATTTCCCAATATACCAGACCTTCTGTCCAGAATCCATAATCAAGACACAATTCCCACCATTATTCACCACAGAACTATAAACAAAACAAATAATAATTAAGGAATTGTCTAGGTCACTCACCAACTGCCTCCAAAGCTAGTGCCTGGAAGTTTCGCCAACATCTGAGGGTCAACGTTCCAGTTGCTCCTCTATAACAAATAACATATATGTATATCACAATTTGCACAATCATAGGTGTTTAATAATGCACATGAATAAAATGAAAGATGTACAATGCATGTTCATAACAATCCCGGGGTGAAAACCTTGCAAAATCATTCTCTTACCAAAACTCATCTATTTCCAAGTCACTCTTTTGGGTCTATGATTCACATTAAAAAGGAAAGTGAAGATGAAGTAATTTGATCATACCCCCTTCTAGAAAGGTGTTCCTCTATGTCTTATGATTCCATTGACACCAAAATCACTTAATGTGGTTTATTATATTGGGAAATATACCTCAAATTTGAATATTTTAGGAATTGAATTAAAATTTAGCTTCTGCATAAGATTTGTAGTCCTATCTCTCTAATTTACTGCAAAGGAAGAATCATCTCATTTGGAGTCCTTTAGGTCCAAATATAAGCGAAACATTGAAGTATGCTTAGTAAAACTACTCCCATTAACAAAGTTCCAACAGACTTCAACTCTTTCTTTTGATCAATCTATTTCAATTCAACATCAATTAATACCAATTTTCATGGAGATGTAGAAAATGTGTTAGGAACTTATTGCTTCAAGAACCAAGTCATTAGGAGGTCTAGGGAATGAGTTATGGTCAAAAGAAGCAACCAAGTTTAAGACCTCAATCAAATTGAACATAGTTTGGCGCGATTACCATAAATCTTGATAATAGTCTTATATTTCTTTCATTTTTGGACCATTAGAAAGAGGACTTTGAGATCTACAACTTTTCTGAAGACCACAAAGTGATATTCGACCTATGAGATGCTCCAAAATTCACGATTTCCCATGTTGTCCCGTGATTTACATTCATGTCCGTTTAACGGACATTGTCGGGCAAAATTGCCCCAATTCATCCGAGAAAGTCCGTTTAACGAACATACACTATCCCAAGGGTGTTTTTACACCTGAGAAGGTCCGTTTAACGGACCTAATGTCCGTTTAACTGACATATATCTCCAAAACCTTCCTCCAAATCCTCTTCCAAGGTTTCTACACTCATTCTATCATCATATCTACCCATAATCTTCTCAAATTCACTTCATCTAGCATAAAACCACTTCATAATATCTCAAGTTTAGCTCAAACTCATTCATACTCCATTCAGATGCCCTAATTGGTTATAAACACCCAAAATAAAACACCATCATACACATTCATCTATAACTTTTACTGCACTTAATTCATGTCAATATTTGGGACTCTTAAAGACAACATTTAAAAACAACATCTTCATAAGAAATGTAGCCAAATGCCTATAGTTTCATCCAAAACAAAAATCAGTTAACTTGGACAACTATAAAGGAAGTTATGGCTCATACATTAAAGAATACTCAAAATCATATTGCTGCAAAATTTCCAGATTTTTTTTTCAAACATTCAATCTTTGCATCTAACTCATCTTATACCTTCTTATTCCTAGATCATCTTCTCCATTACATTTACTCATCGTTCTCTACCTAATTCAACTCAATAAAACACTCACAAACAATTTACGATCTATAATTTATCAATACTCAAAAATAGGGCATACACATATATATCCAAGCATCAACAATTTCTACACTCATCTAATCATTCCTTTGGAAGTCATTCAATCTCTAAACCTCTATATACCCTTACATGCATTATCACTCATCCCACACATACAAAACAAGATATGAACATGAATTTGCATCATCCAAGACACATACATAGTCCTAGCACAATTCAACCATCAAGATACTCAAGTTAAGCACAAAGTGAGCTTTACTTAACCATACCTATGTGATTGAGCCAAGTTTATACTATGAATTGGTTGCATTTTTATGGCTGCTTGTGCATGTGTTGACTCCTAATTGATGATTTTTGTGCTTAAATTGGTTCCTCATACCGAGTTCTTTCAATTCTTAATTTGTCAGTAAATTGTCATGATTTGATACTTATTTCTCTACAATTTTTATTGGGACAATTGGTACTGCAAATTGTTGCTATTATCTTATTACAGGAACAAAGGAGTCAATGTCAGGAAGTCAACAGCCATAGGTCTTTCCGCACGTCGCGACGCACGGCGATGCACACGACGCGACGAAAGCAAAGCGATTACACACGTCATGATTTAATTTGATTTATTTATTTTATTCGTCGCGACGTACGAGCGGATATCTAACTTTTTATGGAAACTTTGTCTCACTGTTCCCACCTGGCCCGCGCTCCATCATATAAAAACTTGTCGTTTTTAGGTCATACGCAAACGAGGATAGGATAGAAAAAAAACTTTGAACACGCAGACTCGGGAAGCAGAAGAAGGAGACGACATTCGATTCCATCTCCACGTTTTCATCATCGTCTACCATCATCACCACCGTCAGCGTCTTCTGCCAAAATGAGCATCGTTACATCTCCAGTATCTGAGGGATCAACCAAAGTCATGCGTGGCTGAGTCAACTTTCCTCTTGAAGATGTAGCAATGGCTTGAGTTCACAGAAGCTTCGAAGGGGAGTAATCACATAGTATCTGAATTCTAGTTATATTTGTGTAACTTTTGAGTTAAAGGATTGCATCGACATTTCTAGATTAGCATTGTTATAGTTTAACCGTGTGCTGATAACTATGTTGAAATTTGTACTAAGTAATTTGTAGAACTTTTGATGCTTAATATATGAAGTTTCATATATTTCATTGAATATTGCATTTACAGTCTTTATCTGCCTAGTTGTGTTTGATTGAGATTGTTGTGTTTTATTCAATAGACCGGTTGCAATTGCTTGTGTATTCTCACACTAAGGTTTTTAACAATGATTTAAATGATGGAGTTCATTAATTAAATCTTTGGACCTAAAGAGTCCTTTAGGGTTGATCTTTCGATACTTAGTGGATTGTATCCCTAAAAATCATTTTTTGAACTGTGATAGCCTGAGCCTCATTTTCAAGAGGATTTTATCAATTTGATTTTTATCTGATTCTTTGTTTATTGCATTATTTAAAAAATCCCAAAAATATTCTTTTATACTTTTTGTTCGATTTTGATTACTTTATCGGTTTTGACCAAAATACCAAACCCCCGTTTATCAACTTCAATTGCAATTTTTGACATTTAGGCTAGTTTAGACCATTTTTATTTGGTTCCAATTAAGTGAGACGACCCGAGGTTGCATTCTATACAGCAATCTTGGAATTTATTTTATTTGACCAGTTTCCAAGGATCGATTGTAAGATCGCATCGACAGAGCCGCGATCAAATTGGCGCCGTTGTCGGGGACCAAGAAATTGGTTTACCATCGGATAGCCATTGTCATTCTTTTAACTTGTCGTTGATAATAGGAATCATTTTTTTTGCTTGCATTTAGTATAGTTTGATCTTTACGCTTGTTCATAGTATAGGTTTGATTCCCTTTTGCACACAAATACATCATACTTTGATTTTTGTCTCTTACTTTGCACATTTTTATTTTCACACATACACACTCATACATACACTCATATATCCATACTCTCGCATTCATCGCATTTCACTTTTATCTGATCTTGTGTGACTGTGAGCAATTTTGTTACCATTCATTTTATTTGTGGATTGATTTTTTGGTGCATGCCCAGGAGAGGAAGACTTGTTCAATTCCATCCCGAAGTTGAGAGACATTTGAGGAGACTTAGGAAAGAAAGGAAAGAACAAGAGAGACGGAGAGTAGTTGAGCGAGATAGTGCGAATATGGCTAAGAATCCAAACATTTTTCCGAATCCTGATTATCCTGTTCACCAACCTAGAAATGGGACTAATGGAGGAAATGGTGAGCACGAGAGAGTGGGAGAAAACAATGAGAACCAAAGGCGTAGGACAATTAGGGAAGCAACAACTTCGATGTTCATTATGATCCATTTCTCGTTGCTTGCCCTAATTTTGATGTTAATTTTGAGATTAAAGGCTTGTTGATTAATTCTCTTCCTAAATTTCATGGCTTGGTGAGAGGATCCATATATGCACCTGCTGTGCTTTGACAATGATCCGCGAGTATGAAGCCGATGGGAGCTACCTTGGATCAAGTGCTTTGGAAGGTGTTTCACTTGTCCTGGAAGCGAAAGCAAGAGAGTGGTATATGAGTCTTCCTAGGCATGTGGCCAACGCTACCATAGTTGGGCCAATCTCGAGGAAGGCCTTTTGGAGAAATACTTTCCACTTCCAGGACATCTTCCATGAGGAAGGAGATTTACTCACCCGTCGAGTCTGACGAGTCATCAGATGATTATTGGAACCGCTTCAAGATCTTTTGTCAGATGCCCCATCACCAAATTCACGATGAACAATTGGTGCAGTACTTTTATGATGGGTTCAAGAGTCGAGAAGGGTATGTTAGATGTCGATCTGAGGCTCTCTGATTGACCTTCTGACCTTGGAAGCATGGGATCGATTAAGAAGATGGCTTTAAACCATCAGCAGACAAAGGTCGAGATCAAAGAGGAGTACATGAGTTGGGAGCCTTGATGGCTCAAGCTAAAGAATGGAAAGCCTAGAATCGAAAGTGGATTCTTTGGAAAATCGGATAACATCACAGCTGTCTTGCATCACGGCCGAGCTGAAAAATTTGAATGTGCATCGTTCTACTACTTCAACAGAGCTTACCGCACCTAGTTGTGAAAATTGTGGGTCGGTAATGCATATTTCGAGTGTTTGCCTGTGACGATATGAGGAAGTTTCGCAATGTATCAAAGGCAGCAGAATCGAAATGGGACCCATACTCCAACACATACAATGAAGGATGGAAGGCTAATCCTAGATTGATTGGAGGAATGAGGAGAACAGGCACCTACCAGATTTTCACTGAGGGGAGGAGCCGGCACTTCCACTAGCAGTTCCTAATCAACAAGAAGCCCAGTAGTCCCACCAAAGGAGGATACCAATCAGTTGCTCCACAGTATGATGACCTTGATGAAGGAAGAGAGGGATTCTAATGCTAACCAGTTTAATGCTATTGCTTCTTTGATTCAACAGGATTCCTCAAAGACTGCTGCCAGGTTCAATGCCTTGGAGAAGAGGATAGAGGAATGGGAGACCAAAGAGGAGAACATAAATTCCTATGTTACTCAGTTGTCTAACAACATGAGCGAAAATAAAGCAAAAAGCAGTGGGACTATTCCTTCAAATACTGTGATGAACCCGAAGAGTTTGAATGCCATTGCCCTCAGGAGTGGGAAGCAAGTGAGGTTTAAGCCTCAAGATGATGAAGAGCCATGTGAGGATAAGATTGAGAGTGAGCCAGTACCTCCACCACAAGATAAGATTAAGAGATCAGAAAGTGTGAGGGAAGAAGAACTTCTGAGAGAGAGAAAGCAAGCTTCAAGTGTGGCGCCCCCTTACCGTAGAGTATACACCGATACGCCCGTAGGTCATACCAATACATGCCCTACGATGAGGTTGCACTACCAGACAATCGCTTCTAATAAAACCTCATGGCATCAACATAATCAAAGCAGTAAGATCGCAATCGCTAATTTTAAGACCAAAGAGTACTTCTCAATGCATTCATAAATCTTAAGTACAATATCCGATCATAATTTACAACTGCATAAGACCAAAATAAACAAGAATGGCTCCTATCTAGGTCATCCCCAAAATACCCCAATGGTCCCCAATGACCGACCATGGGCCATGCTCCTCTCGCAAGACACACACAAAGCAAAAATCTCAAAATCCGAGCTAGAGTCACACTATCACCGTCTCCAAAAATAGTCGCAATTTGGGTGAGTTTATAAACTCAATGAGTAACCATCATTGATGGTTTACCCAATTCATGCATTACGCAAAATCGCGCATAAAGCAAACACATATCACATTTCAATCATAAATCAGAATTTCATACAATCATAGTCACACAGCTTCAATTAATTCCATATCACATTCACAAAGATAATCACGCACTAAATGCACAATGATTTCCGGTTCATTTTTAGTGTTGTGACTGGGCGTCAGAGTTATCCCATTTGTGGGCACATTACACAGAAATCGCGTTTTCGGGGGTAGGAGAGCCCTCTGGGTATGCACTACTGCCCACGCGCACTAGGGATAGGAGAACCCTCTGGGTATGCACTAATCCCTTCTCACTTATCACAATAATGAGCTTATAGCTCCAATGATCGTAATATGCTCCACCACACTGGCTGTTAGTTACTGATTTCTAATCATGCCTAGCATGCATTCACAATTCTCAATAACTTATCTCATGCGAATCACTTAATCAGAAGCACAGATAATTCACATACAAAGCACATAGAACATCAGAGATTGAGAAACCAACTAGGTTACTCACCTGTAACTTCCGAGCTACTGCCTAGAAGTTCCGGCAATATCCGTAGAACGACGATCCAACGACGCCTCTAAAACAGTAAAATATAGACCCATTACTAAATGCTCAATTAATAAAGACAAGAATGCATATGTCTCAGTGAAATGACGTATTATGCATGTTCACGATTTTCCGGTGCTAAAACCCAATCTTGAACTCTTAAGCCCAATTCTGCCTCTTTATTCAATTGATCGACAGTAATTAATCCAATCCTAATATTCAGTCAATTTCCTCAATTCATACTCTCTATCATCAATTCCTATTCATTCGATTGAAACCTCTAAAGCAATTTCCAATGAAAACCCAATTGATTGATTGACACTTAGGTCACACTATGCACTATGACCGACCTTAATCACTATAATTCAATACCATTTAATTCAATTCTAACTCCCATAAAACTTCTCAAACACACCTCTTGGACACCGTATGAGGTCAACAAGGAATGAAGAACCAAGTGACATCGCGTCCTTGATTGCACTGGCGCCAACCTCACGCCCGCAGTCGACTGGCGTGAGCCCTAGCCATTGGCTGAACCGCCACGCTGCTGACGAACTACGCAGATCGCTCGTCCACAGCTCGCCTGCATGGCCGAGCTACACACTGCTCGTCGCTCGGTCGCCCGCATGACCGATCGATACGCAGCTCGTCGGTCGGTCGCTCGCATGACCGATCGATACGTAGTCGATCGATTCGTCAGACGATCGATCGATACGTTTCGTCGGTCGGTCGCTCGCATGACCGATCGATACGCAGCTCGTCGGTCGGTCGCTCGCATGATCGATCGATACGCAGCTCGTCGGTCGGTCGCTCGCATGACCGATCGATACGCAGCTGGTCGGTCGGTCGCTCGCATGACCGATCGATACGCAGCTCGTCGGTCGGTCGCTCGCATGACCGATCGATACGCATACCGAGCTACACTCGCTTTCGTCGCGATGCCGAGCTACTCGCTTTCGTCCAGATGCCGAAGCTACACTCTGTCAGTCGCATGCCGAGCTACACTCTACTCGTCCGCATGCCGAGCTACACAAAGCCGCGTAGTCTCCAATCTAAATCCAATCTACACATACAGCTCTCCTTCTTCCCCAACACATCTTTTAAACACACCAGTCCAGTATTCCCATCATTCCGACTCTATAACTCTCCAATTCCAATCTTTCCTCTTTCAACAACTCTCAAACAATTCAATACACCTAAATCAAACAATTTCATCATCGGAAACCTTAACATATACAATCATCAAAACTTTCACAAATCCACTCTTCGATCCTTTACACGTACCGACAACACCAAAACAAAACCCATCCAAAAACACTCCCAATACCCAATCAAACATAATAAATGCCATAAAAACAGTAGAAACCATTAATAATAACATTAAATTCATTAAAACTTACCAATCAAAGCTCAAATCCACAAATCTCTCAAGATCGCCGTAAACCCTAGAAATCCTTCAAATCCTCCGATCTACCAATATCAAACCTTCCAACCTTTAACAACCATTAAAACATGTTAGACTAACATCAATGAAGAGAACTCATTAAAGAAAATCAAGAAATCCTCACCAATGGGAGGAAATCAAGAACGCCGTAGAGGGGAAGAGGGGAACTCGCCAATGCCTTCTTCGATTTTTCCCCAAAATTGCTAAACCCTCACTATTTATAGACACTGGTCTCTATATCACCTGCATTCCAATCTCTAAATTTCAATGGCTCAACATAATTATTTTCCATTGCCCTAAGACCATTCTTCCAAAGATTATACAATCATTTAATCATCACTCTAAAATTTCCTATCCGCATTATCTCTCTAATTTCTTGGAAATTTCCTATAAGCCACTATAAATTACCAATCACCATAAACTACTCTAAATCATTCACTTGAACCCAATAACTCTAAATTCCTCAATTAAACACGATTGATCTACCGATTGGTTGGCTCACAATCCAATCGCCTAGTCACTATTGAAATGGGAAAATCATGAATGCATGTACTATAAATAAATGCATATGTAAGAAATCAATTCCTCTATAATTAGAGGCCAATAACATATTCAATCGGTGAATGCAAGGCGATCTATCGCCTAACCCATAATTACTAAAATACCCCCGTCGCAGAAACGGATGTTACAATTCTCCCTCCTAACAAAATTTCGTCCGAATTTTCTTACTCGACCGATCGAACAAGTGAGGATACTACCTCCTCATGTGCTCTTGCCTCCCAAGTCGCCTCCTTATGAGAATGGTTCTTCCAAAGGACTTTCACCAATGGAATAACTCGGGACCTCAACTGTTTGATTCATGATCCAATAATCAGACCGGCCTCAATATAATTCAGATCATCGCTATCTCTATCTCCCGAGCGGAATCACACGAGTCGATCCGATCGGTATCTCCAAGCATGCTCACATGGAACACATCATGAAGTCTGCGACATCTCACTCCTAGAAGGCCAACCTATAAGCCAATGGTCCAATCCGCCAAGAATCTCATATGGACCGACATACCGAGGACTCAACTTGCCCTTACGGCCAAATCGAGAACTCCTCTCCACGGAGACACTCGAGGAACACTCTATCACCCACAAAGATACTCCATCTCTCGCCGACGCCGATCCGCATAACTCTTTCGCTTATCCCGAGCCGCTTTGATGCGACTCAATCAACTGCACTTTATCAACCGTATCCCGGATCAGCTCGGGACCTCTAACATCCTCACACCTTCTTCATCCCAAAGAAGAGGGGATCCGCACGGACATCCATATAATGCCTCGTAAGGTGCCATACCGATGCTACTCGCATCGACATTATAAGCAAACTCTACCAGAGGCAAATACTGATCGCATGCACCTCTGAACTCCAACACACAGGCTCTCAACATATCCTCAACAGTTTGAATAGTCCTCTCACTCTGCCCATCTGTCTGAGGATGAAACAGCAGGTTGAAGTGCAATCGTCCCCATAGTCGATCGCAGACTCCTTCGTAATCTCAAGTAAACACCGATCCCTATCTGACACTATCTAAACTGGAACCCCATGCAGTCGAACTATCTCGGCTATATACTTCTGGGCCAACTGATCAAAGGTATTACTCTCCCTCACTGGCAAGAAGTGAGTCGATTTAGTCAATCGGTCCACTATGACCCAGATAGCATCACTCTGCCTCGGCGTCCTGGGCAACCCCATGATAAAATCCATCGTAATACGTTCCCATTTCCACTCCGGAATGGGCAACGAATGCAGATCTCAATCGGGGCACAGTGCTCGGCCTTAACTCGCCGGGCACGTCAAACACCGAGAAACATACTCCGCCACATGTCTCTTCATACCCGGCCACCAGAAATGCAACTTAAGAGTACGATACATCTTGGTGACCCCCGGATGCATGGCATAAGCGCCAAATGAGCCTCCTCTAAAATCTCACGCCTCGGATCCTCCACATCAGAACACACAATCGCCGCCCATCCATAAAGTATCATCCTCACCAAACTCGATCGCCATCCCGATCCGACTCTGCCAATCAATCGACCAAAGTCGGATCCCGATCCCGCACCTCCCGATCCGATCATGCACATGGCCTCACCTCGAGTCGCAATCAAAGCTCCATCCCGACTAAATCTATCTCGCACATTAAGTGCTCTCAATTGAACTAAGCATGGCAACCTCGAAACTGAATCTGGCCGCACTACCATGCGATCTCCTACTCAATGCATCAGCCACCACATTGGCCTTCCGTGGTGGTACTCGACAAGGCAATCAGAATCATAAGCAGCTCTAACCATCTCCTCGCCTTAGATTCAGCTCTCACCGACTCAACAAGTACCTCAGCTCTTATGGTCGGTGAAGATCCGAACGCGTCTCCCATACGAGATAATGTCTCCAGATCTTGAGCAAACACCACGACCGCTAACTCCAAGTCATGCATGGGATAATTACCCTCATGGGCTCTCAATTGTCTCGATGCATAGGCTATGACTCTCCGTCTTTGCATCAAGACACGGCTAAACCCAGTGCAAGCATCACTATAAACCTCGAACCTCCCGATCCAGATGGCAAAGCTAACACCGCGCCAGAGTCAACCGATGTATCAACTCAACGAAACTCACCGACACTCATCCGTCCATCCAAGGCCACACTCTTCCTCGAAGTCTTGTCAAAGGCGGAGATCACGAAAACCCTCGACAAACCTCCGTAATATCCTCGCTAATCCGAGGAAACCTCAACTCGCATATCGTTCCTAGGAATCTCCCAACTCTCATCGCCTCAATCTTGTGAGGATCTACCGATACCCTCACCAGATACTATGTGGCCTAAAACACCACCTCGTCGAGCCAAAATTCACACTTAGTGAATTTGGCATCTGATTACCTATCCTCATAATTTGCAAAGACAACTCTCGATGCTCTGATGCTCTCGTCTAGACCTTGAATATACCAAAATGTCGCCAATGAACACTATCACAAACCGATCTGTATGGCTGAAAACCCTATTCATCAAGGCCATGAAGGCTGCCGGGGCATTAGTCAACCCAAACGGCATCACTAAAAACTCATAATGCCCATACCTGCTTCTGAACGCACTCTTAGGCACATCGGCCTCTGCGATCCTCAACTGATAATAACCAGATCTCAAGTCCAACTTGGTAAATATTTGAGCTCCCTGCAACTGATCAAAGAGATCATCGATCCTAGGCAGTGGGTACTTATTCTTAACAGTAACCCGATTGAGCTGCCTATAATCGATGCAAAGTCTCATAGTCCCGTCCTTCTTCTTCACAAATAATACCGGAGCTCCCCATGGCGACACACTCGGCCTGATAAATCCCTTATCCAACAGCTCCTCCAACTGAGCCTTAAGCTCCCTCAGGTCCACCGGTGCCATCCCATACGGAGGTATCGATATAGAGCGGTACACGAACGAGGTCAATCTCAACTCATCTCCGATCCCGGCAAACCCAGAACTCCTGAAACACATCTGGAACTCCCGATCACAGGACATCCCGCAGACTCTGCAGACTCTCGAATCCACCACGTGAGCCAAATAGGCCTCACACCCACCTCTCAAAGAACCTCAGAGCACTCAAACGAATCATCCCGCTGGCATCGCCGACTAACACCTCGAAAAATAGCCCTCTACCGACCAGAGACTCTAACACAACCTCCTCGTATAACAATCCATAATCGCCTCTATGGGCAAGGAGCCACCCATCCCCAAAATCACCTCAATCTCTCAAGGCAACACAATCAAATCAGACTCAATACTCATCAATCTACCAATCGGGCATCCTCTGCAAATCTAGCCTAAAGCGGTGGTACTACCTAAAGGTGTACTCACCGCAATCCATATCAAGCATCTCTACTCATATGCAATCTACATGCCACATGAGGTGCAATGAATGAATCGTGGACCCGGATCTATCAATGCATACACCTCAATATCGTAAAGCGTATAAACCTGCAACCACATATGGCGAGTCCCGAGCCTCCCGCTGGTCATGGCGTAGACTCGCTCGCGATCATGGCCGACTATCCCGACTCTCCGATCCCATAAAAGAATCTCTTGTTCCTCTCCGAGCTCGCCTACCCCTCAATCCAGTCCACTACTCGGCTCTCACACGACAACAGTCGTATACTACCACCTCCCACTCAAGCGCATCGAGCTCCCACAATCTCGGACAATGTCGAATCGATGCTCCATCGAGCCACATCTCAAACAAGCTCCAATGAACCTCCAACACTCCCCACTATGCCTCCTCTCACAAAACTCACACAGAGGAGGAAGTCGGCCGAGCCTCGACCATCGCCATCGCACCCGATCGCCTAAATCTGCCTCTCGAACCGAACCAGATCGCCTGGGACCTCCCAAAATCTGAGCTCGCCTCGACGCTGCTAAAGCTCCTCCCGAGCTACCTCGGCTATCACCGGATCTCTTACTCCGAGATCCTCGACCAACCTCAACTCGCTCTGCCTCAAAGTCGCTTAATTCGACCGCCACGACCTCACCCATTAAAGGTACCCATGTCGATCGGGCTAACCTGCACGAATATCCAGATTCAGCCTCCTCAAATCTCCTAAGACCGATCCGCCTCAAGAAATCGTAACAGACGATACGCCGACAACTCATTAAACCGACCTCATAGTCGGCCAACGCCATAAACCCCGCCTCAAATCCAAAACTCCTGCATCTTTATTTCCATATAAACCTCAGGATAATTGTCTCAAAAGCTCTCAAAAGTCGCCAAGTCAAAACATGTGGTCCGTGGAACTCCCTACACAGCCTTCCACCACCGTCTGTTGGACCTCGAGCAAAGAAACAAGATAGTCAAACCTCTCCTCTCGTGATCGAATCCATCCGTCCAAAGACCCGCCGGTCCTCTCCAACCAACCTCACCGCAGGGTTCGGCCGCCAGAGAAATCGACGGCCTCGCCACGCATAGCGATCATACCTCCGCTCCTGCCTCATGGGAACCACAGAGGTGCGCCTCAAACCTAGGCATGAGGACTCTCTACTAGCTCCCATCGATCCTGGTCACCGAGTGATCGACCGATCACCAAAGACGGATGACCTACAATAAAATCACAATTCTGATCAATTTCTTTCTTTTCTCACACAATTCAAGCCTAAAATATACTATGCCCAAAAGATGCCAAACCATGCTCTGATACCACCAATGTGGCGCCCCCTTACCGTAGAGTATACACCGATACGCCCGTAGGTCATACCAATACATGCCCTACGATAACGTTGCACTACTAGACAATCGCTTCTAATAAAACCTCATGGCATCAACATAATCAAAGCAGTAAGATCGCAATCGCTAATTTTAAGACCAAAGAGTACTTCTCAATGCATTCATAAATCTTAAGTACAATATCCGATCATAATTTACAACCGATAAGACCAAAATAAATAAAGAATGGCTCCTATCTAGGTCATCCCCAAAATACCCCAAGGGTCCCCAATGACCGACATGGGCCATGCTCCTCTCGCACACACACACAAGCAGAAAAATCTCAAAATCCGAGCTAGAGTCACACTACCGTCACGAAAAATAGTCGCAATTTGGGTGAGTTTATGAACTCAATGAGTAACCATCATCGATGGTTTACCCATTCATGCATTACGCAAAATTATGCATAAAGCAACACATATCACATTTCAATCATAAATCGAATTTCATACAATCATAATCACACAGCTTCAATTAATTCCATATCACATTCACAAAGATAATCACGCACTAAATGCACAATGATTTCCTGCTCATTTTAGTGTTGGATGGCGCCGAGTTATCCCATTTGTGGGCACATTACACATAAATCGCGTTTTCGGGGTAGGAGAGCCCTCGGGTATGCACTATCGCCCACGCAAGACTAGGGATAGGAGAGCCCTCCGGTATGCACTAATCCCTTCTCACTTATCACAATAATGAGCTTATAGCTCCAAATGATCGTAATATGCTCCAAATACAACTGCCGCCATCGATTTCTAATCATGCCTAGATGCATTCACAATTCTCAATAACTTATCTCATGCCAATCACTTAATCAAGCACGATAATTCACATACAAAGCACATAGAACATCGAGATTGAGAAACCAACTAGGTTACTCACCAGAACTTCCGAAGCATCGCTTAGAAGTTCCGAATGTCCGTAGAACGACGATCCAACGACGCCTAAAAAAAGAAAATATAGACCCATTACTAAATGCTCAATTAATAAAGACAAGAATGCATATGTCGGTGAAATGACGATTATGCATGTTCACGATTTTCCTGCTAAAACCCAATCTTGAACTCTTAAGCCCACCGCCTCTTTATTCAATTGATCGACAGAATTAATCCAATCCTAATATTCATCAATTTCTCAATTGATACTCTATCACCAATTCCTATTCATTCTGGCCGAAACCTCTAAAGCAATTTCCAATGAAAACCCAATTGACCTAATTGACACTTAGGTCACACTATGCACTATGACCGACCTTAATCACTATAATTCAATACCATTTAATTCAATTCTAACTCCCATAAAACTTCTCAAACACACCTCTTGGACCTGTATGAGGTCAACAACGAATGTAAGAACCAAGTGACATCGCGGCCCTGATTGCACTCGGCGCCAACCTCATGCCCGCAGTCGACTGGCGCGAGCCCTAGCCCACTGGTCAACCGCCACGCTCGACGAGCCACGCAGATCGTCGTCCTACGCGCCGCGATGGTCGAAGCACACATCGCTTCGCCGGTCGCCTGCATGACCGATCGATACGCAGCTCGTCGGCCGCCGCCGCGATGACCGATCGATACGCAATTGGTCGGTTGGTCGCCGACGATCGATCGATACGCAATTGTTTCGGTCGGTCGCTCAGATGACCGATCGACACGCTAGTTTGGTCGGTCGGTCGCCAGATGACCGATCGATACGCAGCTCGTCGGTCGATCGGTCGCCAGATGACCGATCGACACGCAGCTGGTCGGTCGGTCGCTCGCAGATGATCGATCGACACGCAGCTCGTCGATTGGTCGTCTCGATGACCGATCGATACGCATACCGAAGCTACACTCTCGTCGTCAAGATACCGAGCTACTCGCCGTCGTCCGATACCGAAGCTACACTCGCTTCGTCTGCATGCCGAGCTACACAAAGCCGCTGTAGTTCCAATCTAAATCCAATCTACACATACAGCCTATCCTTCTTCCCCAACACATCTTTTAAACAAACCACCAAAGATTCCCATCATTCCACTCTATAACTCTCCAATTCCAATCTTTCCTCTTTCAACAACTCTCAAACAATTCAATACACCTAAATCAAACAATTTCATCATCGGAAACCTTAACATATACAATCATCAAAACTTCCACAAATCCACTCTTCGATCCTTTACACAGCCACGACAACACCAAAACAAAACCCATCCAGAAACACTCCCAATACCCAATCAAACATAATAAATGCCATAAAAACAGTAGAAACCATTAATAATAACATTAAATTCATTAAAACTTACCAATCAAAGCTCAAATCCACAAATCTCTCAAGATCGCCAGAACCCTAGAAATCCTTCAAATCCTCCGATCTACCAATATCAAACCTTCCAACCTTTAACAACCATTAAAACATGTTAGACTAACATCAATGAAGAGAACTCATTAAAGAAAATCAAGAAATCCTCACCAATGGGAGGAAATCAAGAACAGTAGAGGGAAGAGGGAACTCGCCAATGCCTTCTTCGATTTTTCCCCAAAATTGCTAAACCTCACTATTTATAGACTGGTCTCTATATCACCCGATTCCAATCTCTAAATTTCAATGGCTCAACATAATTATTTTCCATTGCCCTAAGACCATTCTTCCAAGATTATATACTATTTAATCTGCCACTCTAAAATTTCCTATCCGCATTATCTCTCAATTTCTGAAATTTCCTATAAGCCACTATAAATTACCAGTCCACTCATAAACTACTCTAAATCATTCACTTGAACCCAATAACTCTAAATTCTCAATTAAACACGATTCATCAATTCACGGTTCCTGCTCACAATCCAATCGCCTAGTCACTATTGAAATTGGGAAAATCATGAATGCATGTACTATAAATAAATGCATATGTAAGAAATCAATTCCTCTATAATTAGAGGCCAATAACATATTCAATCGGTGAATGCAAAGGATCCATCGCCTAACCCATAATTACTAAAATACCCCTTTCATAAACGGATGTAACATCAAGGAACAAGGGAATGATTGGACCAAATTTATATTATAAATTAGGTCCGTTTTCTTTAGTAATTATGCATTTGTTGACTCCTGATTTATGATTTTTATGCTTATTTTGGTCCCGCACATTGATTTTTGATAAATTGTACATTGTTAGTATTTTGTTATCATTTGTCATTAATTTTGCATAATTTTTATTGGGACAATTGATACTGCGAATGGGTTGTATTTTGTAGGACCAAAGGAGTCAACATTCAACAAGTCAACCACGCGAGATTATTTGGCTAACTAAACTCTCCATTCGCCGAGGCTAATTAATGGTATTAATTTTTTCGCCATGAAAGTGATTATTCAACGTTATTGCAATAACGGCCATAAGTCGCAATGAAAGTCGGATAATCCGCCTATATTTGGCAAAGTTTCATCGTTACGACCCGCCCGACGCATCCCTATAAAACTTTGCCATTTAGGCAAAAACAGAGACTACCGCATGAGTTTTCTTTTCCTCCCTTTCTTCGCTCTTCTCCGCTTTTCATTCTTTTCATTTTCGCTTCTAATAGGTTTTCATTCGTGTTACTGAGTTCACCACGCATAACGTCATTGCCTTCATCTTCAACAGCTTGTCGTCGATCATGAGTATCGGTGATTCTCCAGCAGTGATGGAGTTGGCCGGAGTCATGAGCGGCTAAATCAGTAGTCTTCTGGAAATGTAGCATTGGGTCAGAGTTCAACAAGCTTCAAGGGGTAATCAACAAAATACTAACAATGTGCAATTCCTTCTAACGACAAGTGGAATACCTTCCACAGCACCTGGTCCAGATGTGCTCCTATAGGCTTCATACTCTGACAAATCATGGTAAGGGCTTGAAGATGCATGTAGGGGTCCTCTCCCGCCAAACCGTAAAATTTGGGGAGAGAGTTGATCAATAAACCTTTAACTTCAAAATTGACGTCGAAGTTAGGGCAGGCAGCAGTGAAAGGATCGTAGTTTACGTCCGAAGTTGTAGCTTCGCGGATTGTTCTACATTTTCGAGAGAATACTGATTTATCAAAAATTGCACATTGTTAGTATTTTGTTGATTACCCCTTGAAGCTTGTTGAACTCTGACCCAATGCTACATTTCCAGAAGACTACTGATTTAGCCGCTCATGACTCCGGCCAACTCCATCACTGCTGGAGAATCACCGATACTCATGATCAGACGACGAACTGTTGAAGATGAAGACAACGAACGTTGTCTGTGGCTGAACCTGTAACACAGAATGAAAACCTATTAGAAGCGAAAACAGAAAAGAATGAAAGAAACTGGAGAAGAACGAAGAAAAGGGAGGAAAAGAAAACTCGTGCGTAGTCTCGCTTTTTGCCCTAAATGGCAAAGTTTTATAGGATGCGCGGGCCGGGTCGAATAAAGGAACTTTTGCCAAATATAGGCCGGATTATCCGACTTTCGCTGCAGTTTATCGGCTTCGTCACGCAATAACGTTGAATGGTCATCCGCGCTGGCGAAAGAATTAATACCATTAATTCGCCCGCGAATGGAGAGTTTGGTTAAGCCTCAAATAATCTCGGCGCAAGGTTGACTTGTTGAATGTTGACCTTTGGTCCTACAAAATACAACCCATTCGCAGATCAATTGTCCCAATAAAATTATGCAAAATTAATGACAAATGACAACAAAATACTAACAATGTGCAATTTATCAAAATCAACAAAGGGACCAAAATAAGCATAAAAATCATAAATCAGAGTCAACAAATGTATAATTATTAAAGAAAACGGGCCTAATTTATAATATAAATTTGGTCCAATCAAATCCCCACACTTAAACCTTTGTACTCTCGAACAAAGCTTATAAGAGTCAAAAGGTACAAGAGTAAAAGAAAATTCTGCCCATGCTTAAACAACAACCAAAATTGACTCAATCCACTTTATCGTAATTCTAACGCAAGAAATTGAAAAGTGCTAATAAAACAAACATTGAAAGAATTTAAGCACAAGAGATTGAACAATAGAGAATCACTCAGATATGGTGTTTACGCCGTCTCACTTGTATAGTAGGGATATTTTCTCTCAATCGCTTAATACATCTCCTACCATAAAGCTTGTATCAATTTTATTTCTCCACTACAAGGACTATCAATTTGAAGATCAAGAGGTCTTTAAGGGTTGTAATGAGCGGAAGGCTAAATGAATGGATGATGTGAAAGAAAGAAAAATATGAGCATGCGATAAAGTGAGGAATCGATGTCAACAAAGAAAACTAAAACACTACACTAAAATAAATTGAATACACACTTTTTTTTTCATTTTGAGATGCTAATCCTTTTGGGATGCAACACATTATGATCCTTTTGGGATACACAAGACTAACACTTTTCATTTTTCAACACTTTTTTTTCAACAGCCTAATAACTAAACACGTATCACCGATCATCTAAGAATGTATGCAAATGCTCATAGAAAAGGCTCAAGGGCTAGCAAGAGGAAAAAGTGTTTAAGGGTTGGTGTTCGGGGAAAGAGCCGAAAGAAAGAACGCCTATCATATCCACAAAAATCTAGTCCATCAAGCTTTGAGTAAAATTGACACAAGTTCTAGAGAAGAATGGACTAAGCAGATGCACACACAAAATATAGAAGAAAAATTTGGCTCGAATATCCTTCCAACAAGGTTTTTGTCTCAATGATCAATCTCAAGTCTTAAAACTTAAATTGCTACCTTGTTAGCATGCTCCCATTTACTTTGTTTTGAAAACTTCAAAAGTTAAAATTTTGCCAAAACCAATTATCGCTCAAGAATGGAGAGCATTTTCAAAACTCAAGTATCGATTTGAAACTTATAAGGGTTTTGCATGCAAGGGCACAAAAGAACAAGTGCAGAAAATGTTTTGATTGAGTCCAAATTTATCAAGAAAAGCAACGGGCCCACAAAATTATGCACAAATTTTAATAGGTGTACAATGCGAATATATAAAGGAACGGTTCCCCACACTTAAACATGGCATTGTCCACAATGGCAGAAGTAGCAAGGCACACAATAAAAGCATGAAACATGCGGAGCTAACAAGAGGGAATCAATTTATTGAAACAGTAAATGAAAATCCTACTTAACTAAATTTATTCCTCTTTGGATGGGTTGCTCCCCACACTTAATCAACACATTCATGTAACACAACATTTCAAGTCAAATTATATAATGTGCACAAATATATTGAAAATGCAGAAAAGAAACACCGGTGCTCACGGTGGATCTTCAGCTCGGGATGGACGTGCGGTTGATATCCAAGCTCTATGTCAACAGCTTGGGTCCCGGCGACTCCATGTCCATTCCGTGATCTCGAATAAGCACCGCACTATCATCAAAATAGAAACCGTCTCCAAAGAGATCATTAGTGGTCGGGGTTAGAGTTTCGCAAATTCGTAACAAGCATCATCAATCACAACATCAGCATATTCACCCCAAGCAAGGAGTAATCCTCGTTAGGGTGCTTCATAGCTTCATACATGTTGAAGCTAACGTGTTGATCACCAACCTCCATGGTGATCTTCCTTCCTTCATATCGATCATTGTACTTGTCGTCCAAGGAAGGGTCGCCCAAGGATTAGAGAAGTGTCCGCACCACTTCAAGAGACATATCCAAAGACGTAAAAATCGGCAGGAACACTAATCCTTTCACTTGGACCGTAATGTCCTCAATGATGCCCTGTGGTGTCGAAAGGATTTGTCACCAACCGTAACACTACCAAGTAGGTTTTACGCCTAACCCCTGTGGCTTCATAGATGCAGATTTTGGCATCACATTGATTGCGCTCCCAAATCCAAAGAACGCTCTACCAATTGTCACCTTCCTATGACACAAGGAATGGTGAACGATCCCGGTCTTGACACTTTATCGAATTTGGGGCTTGAATAATGCGGAAACATTCAAGTCGACCTGGACTCTTCGCTCGCCTAAATTTCTTGTTGGTGCACAAGTCTTTCGGATACTTGGCATAGGTCGACACTCTCTTAACCAGTCCAAAAGGGCACGTTGACTTCAACCTTCCCAAACAGGTCAATGATTTCTTTTCGTGTTCGAGCTCATTGACTCTCTTGCTCATCGACACGAGTTCAAAAAGGAGGTCCTTAAGTTGACTTCCCTTTGTGTTGCTTCATTTCGCTTTTGTTGTTCCTTTCAAGCTCTTACTTCAGCATTGCTTGATTGTTGTCCTTTCGCAACTTCTTCTTGTTCACTCTCTGATCTCACATCCGCTTTTCCTTAATTTGAGGCGCCTCTTCAACCTCGATTTCTTGGTGCATTCTTCTTTATCGGGAATGTTGAATTGCACTTTCCTTCCTCTCCGTAGCTCAATAGATTCGGACTCTTTGGATTTATGACCGTGTTGGAAGGAATTGATCCGCTATTCCTCGCTTGGCTCTCACTCAAATTGTTAGACAACCGAGTGACATATGAGTTCGTGTTCTCAGCCTTGGTCTCCCATTGTTCCATCCGTTTCCAAGGCACTAAAGCGGGCAGCATTCTTAGTAGAGTCTGTTGGATGAGGTTCGCGATGGCGTTGAATTGATTTTTGTGGAAGTTCGCCTCTTCCATCAACGCCATCATACCATGCGAAGCTGATTAGTGTCCTCTTTGGTGGTCGTGGTTGCACCGCCAACGCTCTTGATCGGGAACTGGTTTGTAGATGGTCCGGCTCCACTCCCCTTGTTGAAAACGGTTGGGTGCTCTTCCTTCATTATTCCTCCAACTGAAGTTAGGATGAGATCTCTATCTTTCGTTATATGTGTTGGAGTACGGGTCCCACTTAGAATTTTGTCTGCTTGGGTAAACAACGGACACTTCTTCATACCTTCCGGGACAAATGCTGGAAATGTGCATCACCGATCCACAAGATTCGCAACTAGGTGCGACGAGTCAGATGGAAGGTGACGGCGATGCACATTCAAATTTTAAACTCGCAGTGATTGAGGATAATCGAAGTTATCCGATGTTCCAAGAATCTACTTTCGATTCCGTGCTCTCCATTCTCTTAGTTTGAGCCATGGCTCCTACTTCATTCACATTCCCGGAATCGCGGACACTATATCGTTGATGATTCAGGCCATCCTCTTTATCGTGGCCCAAGCTTACAGTGCGGTGAGGTCAATCAACGAACCTCCGACACAAAGATCCAACATTCCTTTTCTTGATTCTTTACCCCATCATAAAAATATTGAACCAATTGTTCATCGTGGATTTGATGATGGGGCACCGAGATAATGAGATCTTGGAATCTGCTCCAAAATCATCTGAGGACTCGTCACAATCTTGTTTGGCGAATATATCTCCTTTCTCATCGACGATGTCCTAGAAGCTGGAAAATACTTTTCCAAAAACTTTCCATAAGTTGGCCCAACTGTGATAGGCATTTGCGACATGCCTTGGGAGGCTCATGTACCACTCCGGGCCTTTCCTTCTAACGACAAGTGGAATACCTTCCACAAAGACTGGTCCAGATGTGCTCCTACTGTGCTTCATACTCGACAAATCATGGTAAGGGCTTCAAGATGCATGTAGGGTCCTCTCACGCCAAACCGTGAAATTTGGGAGAGAGTTGATCAATAAACCTTTAACTTCAAATTGACGTCGGAAGTTAGGGCGAAACGACGATGAAAGGATCGTAGTTTACGTCCGGGTTGTAGCAGCGGATTGTTCTACGCCTAATGTTCGCATTGTTGTCATCTACGCGTTCTGGTCACCGATTAAGACCGTGATCTCCATTTGGGGTGGTTGACCGGGATATTCTTGGTGTTCACCATCTCGATTCTAGTCGATCTAGTGTGCTAAGTCTTTCTTGCTCTCTCTTATTTTTCCTAAGTTGTCTAAGGTGTCGCCAATTTCAGGTTGAAAATGAACTAGCCTAAGTCTACGGGCATGCACAAGAGAAGTTCACCTAAGATAGCTCACTAAAATGACAGCGGATAGCAAAGCTTCAATTCACTCGAGTTCATTGCGGCGTGGAAGAACTTCTGCGCGCGAATCGAGTAAAATTGTAACTTTATTGCGATTTAATATATGAACTCACCTGCTGCGATCGATGAACTCATTGTGATTTAACAATGAACTCGTCACGCCCAAGAATACCTGAACCAAAGAAAGCAAACGAAATTAACTAAAATTAAGCACAATAAACAAAACAATCGGACTAAACACTTAGAACAAAGCGTAATGAAATCACAAATGTAATTAACACTAAAAACACTTAAGCGTAGCGTAAATTAAGAATGAAATTATGCAATGCAAATAAAATGCAAACAACAAAAATTAAAATCAAAACAAACACTGGCTAACCTAAAGAACCAATTAATTTGATTCCCCGGCAACGGCGCCAATTTTGATAAATCGACTTATCGCTCAATATTAAAATTGATCCTCGAAACCGTCAAATAAAATTTATACCAAGGATTGCAATACAGGATGCAACCTCGGGTCGACTCTCAAGGAACCAGTGTACTAACTGATTCTAGACTAGCCTAATGTTTGAATGATGCATGCAATTAAAGCAATAAAAAGGGGGTTTTGATTTGATTAACTAAAAATTAAACTAAGCCAAAGTAAGAATAAATGTTTTTGGGATTTTTAGAAAACTAAACGATTGAAATTAAACAAGTTTGAAATCAACTTACTAAAACTCTCCTGAAAATGTAGTCGAGTCATCATCGTTCAAAATAGATATTGGGGATTGAAATCCACTAAGTTTCGAAAAGTAAACCTTAACAACTCGTTAAGTCCAAGAACTAACCAATCAACTCGATTAATTAAAACTCGTTAAAACCCTTAGTGTATGCTATAAATGATTAATGCAATAAATCAATCAAATTAAAACATGACTAACTTAATCAAACACAACTAAGCGATTAGGTTAACCAAAGATAAAATATGACCGATATACATGAACTCCATGTATTTAAGCCTGACATTCAACACTAATCAATCCATAACACAAATCAAAGTTTAACATCCTACTAAACTATAGAAGATTCATTCGGTTATACACCGTAATCTCCAACTCGGAGTTGTTACAAATCCATAACCAAATCTAAAACAATGGTTGATTACCCTTAAAGCTTGTTGAACTCGACCCAACGCTACATTTCCGAAGACTATCGATTTAGCAGCCATGACTCGCCAACTCCATCACTTCTGGAGAATCACCGATACTCATGATCGCAACGATTTAACTGCTGAAGATGAAGGCAATGAACGTTGTTCTGTGGCTGAACAGTAATACGTAATGAAAACCTATTAGAAGCGAAAAGCAGAAAAGAATGAAAGAAACCGGAGAAGAACGAAGAAAAGGAGGAAAAGAAAACTTTGTGCGTTGCTCGCTTTTTGCCCTAAATGGCAAAGTTTTATAGGATGCGTCTTGGGCGGGTCGAACAGTGGAACTTTTGCCAAATATAGGCCGGATTATCCGACTTTCGGCAAGGGTTATGGCTTCGCCGTTCATTGCGGCTTAACATTGAATGGTCACTTTCACGAGGTGAAAGAATTAATACCATTAATTCGCCTCGGCGAATGGAGAGTTTGGTTCCCGAATCTCATGGCGTGTTGACTTGTTGAATGTTGACTCCTTTGGTCCTACAAAATACAACCCATTCGCAGATATCAATTGTCCCAATAAAATTATGCAAAATTAATGACAAATGACAACAAAATACTAACAATGTGCAATTTATCAAAAATCAATATGCGGGACCAAAATAAGCATAAAAATCATAAATCAGGAGTCAACAAATGCATAATTACTAAAGAAAACGGGCCTAATTTATAATATAAATTTGGTCCAATCAGGGAACTACTTCATAGAGTTCCAATGATCAAGCAGGAAGTGGAGAGTCAAGCAAACAAGCAGGTAAAGGTAAGGAGGTAAGTATTCAAGACCTTCCTTTTGCAAACTCTTATTTGATGAGCAAGCGTCTAAATGAAAAACAACATGAAAAAGAAATTATTGACTTGTTTGGGAAGGTTGAAGTGAATGTGCCTTTGCTAGATTTAGTGAAGAGAATTCCAGCCTATGCAAAATATTTAAAGGATTTGTGCACTAACAAGAGGAAGTTTAGGCCAAATGAGAGAGTGTAAGTGAGTTTCAATGTTTCTACATTGTTTAATCCGCAGATACCTGTCAAGTGTCAAGACCCCAGATCTTTTACCATCCCTTGCACCTTAGGGAAGGTGACTATCGGTAGAGCTTTGCTAGATCTGGGGGCAGCAATAAATGTGATGCCTAAGTCAGTTTATGAGGCCTTAGGAGTGAAGAGTATTACGCCTACATCTGTTATCCTCCAGTTGGCTGATAGATCCTTTAGGCATCCGGTGGGGATAATTGAAGATATCTTGGTGCAAGTTAAAGGTTTAGTGTTTCCTGCCGATTTTTATGTTCTTGACATGTCTACTGAGGTTGTGCAGGATAATTCACTGATTCTTGGACGACCCTTCCTTCGGACAGCAAGTACAATGATTAGCATGAAGGAAGGAAAGATAACCGTGGAGGTTGGCGATCAAAGGGTGAGCTTCAACATGTATGAAGCAATGAAGCACCCCCATGAGGATTACTCTCTTTTTGGAGTAAATATGCTTGACACGGTTATTGATGATGCATGTTGTAATTTTGCACAAACTTTAACATCTTCTACTGACACTCTTCTTGGAGAACATTTGCTTACTGATGATTTTGTAGGAGAGACTTCAAGTCAAGTGTTGGGCATGGAACTGCACCAGAGCCAAGCCGTTGGGATGAAACTCGGATTTTTGCCGGGTGACTATCCCAAGTTTCAGGACCCACCATGAGACCAGGTTGTTTCTCTACCTGCATTCTCATTTTATTCATGCATCCTGTTTGGAAGTGATGAAAACTTTTGTGTTGCATGAATATCTTGATTAAGTGTGGGGGAGAAACCTAGCCAGTAGACTAGCTGTAGTTAGGTAGGATTTCTGTTCATTGTTTGAATAAATTGCTTTCCCTTTTTAGCTTTACATCTTTCTAAAGAAGCATGACATTGTTGGAGGATAAATTTTTGGGAGATTGATTGTTTTTAGATTGATTGTTGATTGGATTAAGTCAGGTTTGTGTCTTTCTTTTCAGGCAGAGGTGCTGCGACATATTTGTACTTATACGTCGCGACGTACCTCGTTCCTCTTTTATGCCCTCGTCGTGACGTATTTGCATTTATACGTCGCGACGTATCTTGTTCATATGGCGCTTATGTCGCGACGTGCCCACACTCTGACACCGCGACCTCCCATCGTTTGAAGTACCCTTTTTACCCCTTATGTCCTGCGGTCTTCGCGTTTGTCCAGAACCCTTCTTGTCTTTTCACGTTGCGACGTTCCATCTTTTTTCGCCGTTTCATCATCATCTTCTTCTTCTTCTCTTTTCTTCTTACTCTTTTCTTTTCCCGCCGTCGTCGTTGCTCTAGCTCTCTCCGTTCGCTCTCTCCGTTCGCTCTCTCTGTGTTGCTGAGTCCACATCCGTCTCCCTTCTTGCATCTCTGATCTTTGTAAGTGTTCCATTGTCCTTCATGTTCTTTTTTTTTCGTCGGCGTTGTTAGAGGTTTTGAGTTAGGTTTCCCGCGACGAGCGATTGCTCGCCGCGATGTGTCTGAAAAAATCACCATACGCCGCGACGAGCGCATTGCCTCGTCGCGACGTACGAAGTACCTTGCCTAGCCGCGACGTCTTCTTCCGCATGTCGCGACATCTAGTCGAGGACTTGGCCTCGCCGCGGCGTCTGCCCACATGTCGCGACGAGGAGGTTGATTTTTGCTTAATTCCTTATTGATTTTTCTATTCTGTTTCTTTTTGTTTGCAGGATATGCCTTGCACAAAGAACGTTAGCAAGTCCCAGCGTCCCACGACCCCTTCTCATGTCCTTCCCTCTCCCTCAAACTCGCTTGATGAGTCTATTTCTGCTCCACCTGTTTCCCCTCATCCCGCCGTCTCTCCACCTTCCTTAGGGGTTTTCTCCGCTAATTCTCCCTCTCCTCAACCCTCACATTCTTCGCACCACCACCCCTCCCCTACCCATTCCCCTTCTCTCCAGGTTGATCTGGAGTATGTTGCCTGCCATGGCGAGGTCCGGGCCATCTTTGAAGGAAAACCTTTTCCTTTGACCCCCGCCACTAACCCATTTTTCCACCAACTCTTTGCACTCAACCTCATCACCCTTGCCCATACCCGTACCTCTGGGAACATCACCTTTGTCCGCCAGTACTACACCCGTGCCCACTACTCAGGCTCTTATGGCATTGCGTTTCGTGGTGTCTCCATTCCCCGTGCCTTTACTTCCATCTCTATTCGGGAGTATTATCAGCTTCCTCCCACACCCCGTTGCCACTACGCGGAGCTCATACATGAGTACCCTTGGGATGATGTTCTTCATACTCTCTGCCCTGAGGGTATTGAATGGTATCAACCCAGGGGTGCTCAGCGTTATCTCCGCCGCGCTGACCTTCGATCTGAAGCCCGTCCGTGGCTTCATTTTATCTGCAACAACATCCTTCCTACTACCCACCTAGCCATGGTTCCCAAGGAACAGGCTCTTTATATTTATCTGTTAATGGTCGGTCGGCCAGTCGATCTCGCTCATGCCATCACCTCTGCCCTTTGTCAATGCATCCTCTCCACCAACCCCAACCATTCTCTCATATTTCCTCACCTCATCACTGACATGTTCCGGGCCTATCGGGTCCCGGAACATCCGATCGACCTTACCTTCGAGCCTGCCCCTGCTTTCCGGTACATCCATCTCCGTCAGCCACGTGGCCTTCCTACCCCATCTACCCCTTCCCCACCTTCTTCTCCTACCCCTCCCCCTGCTACTTCTACCCCTGTTCCTTCCCCTCCTGTTCCTCCTGTTCTTGTTACTCTACCCGAGGCTCCTCCTCGTGATCACATTCCCTCCCCTTCCGCCTCCTCTGCTTCGATCACCCTTCTTCGCAGCGACTTACGCCGAATAGAGGCTCAGATGGCTGCAGACCACCAGTATTACTATACGATGTTCACACTTCTTGCGGATCGCCTGCAGCTACCCATCCCTCCTGTTCCCCAGGATCCTTCAGCTGGTCCTAGTACTTCTCCGACTGCTCCTCCGGACCCACCAGTTGGTGATCCTCCGGCTTAGCTTTATCTTTTAGTTCTTTTCTTTTATTGTATTTCTTTTCTTTTGTTGTATTTCTTTCCTTTTTTTGTCTTTTCTTCATGTATTTAGTTCCTTAGTTCTTTTGTTTCTTTTGTCCTTGACTTAATCCACTTCATGCTCAATCTATGATTTTTGTGCCTTCTTCTTCTTCTCTTTTCCTTCCTCTACTTTTCATTGAGGACAATGTGTGATTCAAGTGTGGGGGAGTTGTTTCCTCATTTATTGTTCACATTGTATGACTGTTGATATTGAGGACAATATGAATTATTGGCTAATTGGTGCATTCTGCTGATAAACATGGTGAATTTTCTATCTTTCTGTCATTCTGCATTTCTTCGTCGCGACGAGTGTCCACACGTCGCGGCGAAACGTTCTTCAGATTTTGTATACATCGCGACGTCATCCTTGTTACGTCGCGATGTCCATACGTCTCGACGTCTGCTTCTGCACGTCGCGACGCAATACTCATGCATGAATGATTCTGTGCCTAATTCTTCCACTCATTTCAAATTTATCTCGCACTAGACTTTTGTGGCTTTTGTTTTCAAAGTTTTTACTAGGTTCAAAATGATGCTTGAGTTTTTGAAAACACCTTCCATCCTTTTAATGATAATTGACCTTGACAAAATCTTGCTTTCAATGTTCTCAATTCAAAGTGAATGGAAGCATGCTAACAAAGTGGCATTGTGAGTTTTTGAGACTTGAGATTGTTCATGGAGATTATACCCTTGTGGAAGGATATCTGAGCCATAACTTTTCCTCTATCTTTGTGTGCATCTACTTATTTCATTCTTTTCTAGAACTTGTTTCAATTCTTACTTGAAGCTTAATGGACTGAATTTTTGTTGATATGATAGAGGCGTTCCTTTCTCAACCCATTTTCCTAAACACTGTCCACTACACATTTATTCCTTGCTAGCCCCTTTGAGCCCTCCTATTATGAGCATTTGCATTCATATCCTTGTGGTGTCATCAGTTATTTTGCCTATGTCAAAATAACAAAATATATATATATATATATATATATATATATATATTAAAAAAAATTAAAAAAAAATTGGGTGTCCAGAAAGAGACAATGTCTTTAAAATGTTCAAATGTAAAAAAAAATGTTGCATTCTGTTTATGCAAATGATTAGTTTGCATTCCACTGTTGACATCAGTTCGCGTTTAGTGCATATGCTCATATTTTCTTTCTTTCCGTTCATCCATTTCATTTAGCCTTCCATACATTACAACCCTCAAAGTCCTCTTGATTTTCAGAATGATAGTTTTTGTGGTGGAGAAATAGAATTGAAACAAGTTTATGGTAAGAGATGGATTAAGTAGATTGAGAGAAAAAAAATATCCCTAGACACAAGTGAGCTGAGCGAAAACACTATATCTTGAGTGCTATCTCTTCTATTCAATCTCTTGTACTTGAATTCTTTCAATGTTTATTTTATTAGCACTCTTTCATTTTGCTGTGGTTGAATTCTGAGGAAGTGACTTGCGTCAATTTCATTTTATTGTTTTGAGCATGGATGCTAGTTTCTTTTTCTCTTATATTCTTTTTGACTCTTGTAAACTTTGTCCAGGAGTACAAAGGTCTAAGTGTGGGGGAATTTGATTTATCCAAGTTTATACTATGAATTGGCTGCATTTTTATAGCTGCTTGTGCATGTGTTGACTCCTAATTGATGACTTTTTTGCTTAAATTGGTTCCTCATACCGAGTTCTTTCAATTCTTAATTTGTCAAGAATTGTCATGATTTGATACTTATTTCTCTACAATTTTTATTGGGACAATTGGTACTGCAAATTGTTGCTATTATCTTATTGCAGAACAAAGGAGTCAACGTCGAAGTCAACGACCATAGGTCTTTCCATGCGTTACGACGATGCGATGCGATGCACGACGTGACGTAATGAAGCGATTGCACACGCGTCATAGCAATTTGATTTATTTATTTTATTTGTCGCGACGTACGAGCGGATATCTGACTTTTTATGGAAAGTTTGTCTCACTATTCCGACCCGGCCCGCGCTTCATCATATAAAAACTTGTCATTTTTAGGTCATACGCAGACGGGGATAGGATAGAAAAAAAACTTTGAACACACAGACTCGGGAAGCAGAAGAAGGAGACGACATTCGATTCCATCTCCACGTTTTCATCATCGTTTACCATCATCACCACCGTCAGCGTCTTCTGCCAAAATGAGCATCGTTACATCTCCAATATCTGAGGGATCAACCAGAGTCATGCGTGGCTGAGTCAACTTTCCTCTTGAAGATGTAGCAATGGCTTGAGTTCACAGAAGCTTCGAAGGGGAGTAATCACATAGTATCTGAATTCTAGTTATATTTGTGTAACTTCTGAGTTAGAGGATTGCATCGATATTTCTAGATTAGCATTGTTATAGTTTAACCGCGTGCTGATAACTATGTTGAGATTTGTACTAAGTAATTTGTATAACTTTTGATTGATGCTTAATATATGAAGTTTCATATATGTCATTGAATATTAATTCTGCCTCTTTATGCGCCTAGTTGTGTTTGATTGAGATTGTTGTGTTTTATTCAATAGACCAGCTGCAATTGCTTGTGTATTCTCACACTAAGGTTTTTAACAAAGATTTAAATGATGGAGTTCATTAATTAAATCTTTGGACCTAAAGAGTCCTTTAGGGTTGATCTTTCGAAACTTAGTGGATTGTATCCTAAAATCATTTTTGAGCTGTGATAGCTGAGCCTCATTTTCAAGAGGATTTTATCAATTTGATTTTTATCTGATTCTTTGTTTATTGCATTATTTCAAAAATCCCAAAAATATTCTTTTGTACTTTTTGTTCGATTTTGATTACTTTATCAGTTTTGATCAAAATACCAAACCCCCGTTTATCAACTTCAATTGCAATTTTTGACATTTAGGCTAGTTTAGACCATTTTTATTTGGTTCCAATTAAGTGAGACGACCCGAGGTTGCATTCTATACAGCAATCTTGGAATTTATTTTATTTGACCAGTTTCCAAGGATCGATCGTAAGATCGCATCGACAGAGCCGCGATCACTATGACATGTAAAGCAAAACTTACTTGATTTAACTTCAAACTCTTCAAATTCTCACTCAACCCTAGTTCCCAAGCATCCCATGTTCTTCATCTTGAAAGACATAAAACTAGGTTTTCTTATGGCAACTTAAAAAATCAATAAGAAGGAAGTAGAAAGTGAAAGGTGGAGCAAGGTTTCATCAACTCAAGAAGGAGATGAAGAGAGGGAGATGAAGCCACGAAATTGAGAAGAAAGAACCTAAAAACAAAGCTCCAAAGGGTGTTTGAAAGATAACTGTTGTGGGAGAGAGCAAGAATGGATTTTTAAGCAATTAACAAATGGTTATAAGACATGGCTTGACAAGTGACACTTGTCACTTGCCACATGTCCAACTCCCATGCATTCAATCTTATTAAATTATTCATTCCACCCCCATTTCCAATGAATGACACTTGTCGAACATATCTAAAGTCCTGTATCAAAAATTTCCAATGCTATTTGACAATAAATTCTACTACCATTTATCAATTGGTCTGTCACTTACCACTTGCCACTTGTCCTATTCTTAAACACTTAATTCTTTCCTTTCCAAATTACGATTCAATTTCTACTCCAATTTCTCTCCAAATTTCAATGGCTCGGAGTTATAAACTCTAAAATCATATATCTAATTTTCTAGCTAGTGTTATTGGACAGTCATTTTTAATACCGAAAATCCAATCAGTCAGTCGCTTAGTAATTTTTTCGGTTCGGAAGTTTTTCCCCAAAATTTCCAGAAAAATTTTCTAAAATTTCCTAAAAATGTAAAACACACATAAATCACTCCAATTTAATTTTTCAAGCACATATATCACATTTTTCACTAAAATTACATTAATAGACACATATGCCGGGAAATGTCATGAATGCATATACAGTCATTTGCATGTGCAAAAATTGCCATTCATATATATTTAGCGACCGTAATATGCATGGACATGCTGAGCTATGATTCCACACTCCTAACCCGTCCCCAATGACCAATTTACCCTTCCCATCGGTGATGGGATGTTACACTATGGGCAAGTAATTATGTATATACGTATGTGATGGCTACTCGGTCACAACAATAAAAACGAATGTGAGTCTCATACATATAACATTATAAGATTGAATCCAGTGAATGAATATTAGTGAATTATGTGATATGTGCGTTTGATCCGGTGAAGTCATCAATGATTGTTCACTCATTGAGTTCGCAAAACTCATCAAAATTGCAATGTTGTCTTTTCAGGACAGAGGGGAGATCCATTTAACTAGGAACTCCACTGTCGTACAGACTGTGTTTTGGGCGAGTGAGGTCATGGCTCAAAGGTCGGTCAGCTGGGACTCTTGGATGACTTAGATAGATTTGATACATTTCCTCTTTTCATGTTATACTTTTGTATTAGGTTTTTGATGATGTACATAAGGAAAACATGAAAGACACAATGTAATCATCGATTTTGTGAAAGGAAATGAGAAAAGAGGAGTTTTAACAAAAAAAATATTGTGATCTTCTTATGATTCCTTATAAGTGCATATTGTTATGATGCCATATGAAGTGAATGTAGTGATCAAATGTAGCTCGTCCTTATCGTAGGTTATGTACCGGAATGACCTCCGGGCATCCCGATGTGTGCCCTGCGGTAAGTGGGCACCACACATAGGTGTTATCAAGGCATGGTTTGGCATCTGTTGGGAAATATAGAATTATCATGAATGATGCAAATAATGATTGAAGTTATTATTTATTATAGGTCATCCGGTCTAGGTGATCAAATTGATCAACCAGTTGACCAAGGATCTGTGGGAGCCAGTAGAGAGTCCTCGTTGCCTCAATCTGAGGAATTGCCTCCTAGAGCTCCCGAGAGAAGGGAGAGGAGGTATGATAAGCTACGGAAGCAGGGAGCTATGGACTTCTATGGTAACAAAGACCATGCTGAGGCCGAGGGATGGTTAGAGAGGATAGAGAGAGTATTTGATCAGATGGACTGCGAGCCCGATGAGAGGTTCAATTATGCAGTGTCTCTCCTGCAGGTCTCAATATAACAGTGGTGGAAGACTATTCCAAGTAGTACCACCAGGCCTTGTTAATTGAAGTGGGAAGACTTTCTAAAGGTCTTCAAAGATAATTACATGCCCAAGATTTATTTAGACATGAAGATGCACGAGTTCTTGGAATTGAAGTAGGGCAAGATTTCAGTGGTTGAGTATGAGGTCCGGTTTAATGAATTGATGGGTTATGCTATTGCTCTAATCCCTACAAAAGATGACAAGTACAGGAGGTTTGAGAATGGGCTTAATATGTAGATCAGAACAAGGTTGGTGAGGTCAGATATGGGTACTTTCACTAAGTTGAGAGCTACCTTAATTAGAATTGAACAGTTGATGAAGGAGAAACAAGTTAAAACTAGACAGGGGTCCAGAGGTAAGAGGCCTAGTGAGAGTCAGGGCAGTTCTAGTAGGGGCTTTAGTAAGCGCTAGAATAGACCATTCAGATCCTCCGGTAGATCAAGGCAGTCAGGATCTAAACAAAGTGGCAGGTTGTCATAGACTGGCAGTGGTAGAGGCTCAGCTTAGAACCAGTTCCCAGTTTGCGAGTATTGTGAGAGGAGGCATGGTGGTGAGTGCTGGAGATCGACGGGAGCTTGTTTTAAATGCGGCTCCATGGACCACTAGATTAGAGATTGCCCAGAGATGTTAGAAACTCAGTCTGGTATCAGTGGGCGATCTGGGCGTAATACTACAGTCCAGTAGAGTAGAGGTGGTGGATCTGGACAGAGAGGCCGAGGTAGACGTAGAGGGAGAGCTGGGAGTTCCTCCTTGAGGACTGAGGGACAGAGTAAACGACTGCAGTCCTAGGCCAGGGTCTATGCTATAACTAGACAGGAGGCCCAGGACTCACCAGATGTGGTAGCAGGTGCACTTCTTATTTATGACTTTGAGGCGTTTACACTGCTAGATCCAGGATCCACACACTCCTTTATCGCACCGCATTTGGGATGTAGGTTACATTGTGATAGGGAGTTACTGCAGCATGGATTAGAGGTGAGTACACCTCTAGGTAGTACTATTGTTTTAGGAGAGGTCTGTAAGGGGTGCCCCGTTAAGATTGATCAAGTAGAGCTAAAGGCAAACCTGATTGTATTACAATTGAGAGAGATAGATGTGATCCTAAGAATGAATTGGCTCATGAACTGCTATACCTAGGAGGTAGTACTGGAATATCCTGGTTAGCCAAGGGCGGTATTCAGAGGAATTAGTCAGACAGTGCCAACCAGGATGATATCATTCATGAGTACATTGTGGTTGATACGGGGAGGATGTGAGGCTTTTCTGGCCCATATCATTGATACTAGAGTTGAGCAGAGTATTCAGGACATTCCAGTTGTTAAGGGGTTTCTGGATGTGTTTCCTGAAGAGTTACCTGGGATACCACCAGATCGAGAGACTGAGTTCACCATTGATTTAGTTCTAGGTGCTGCTCTTATATCTATTTCACCATATAGGATGGCACCTGTGGAACTGAAAGAGTTGAAAGCTCAGTTGCAGGAGATGTTGAAAAAGGGCTTTATAAGGCCTAATGTTTCACCTTGGGGAGCTCCAGTGCTGTTTGTGAAGAAGAAAGATGAGACTTTGAGGTTATGCATCGATTGTAGGAAGCTTAATCGGGTGACAGTGAAGAATAAATACCCACTGCCTAGAATCGATGATTTACTTGATCAGTTATAGGGGGCTCAGGTGTTTACCAAGTTGGATTTGAGGTCAGGGTACTATCAGTTGAGGATAGCTGAAGCTGATGTACCTAAGAGTGCATTCAGAAGTAGGTATGGGCACTTCGAGTTCTTAGTGATGCCATTTGGGCTGTTTAATGCCCCAACAGCTTTTATGGCCCTGATGAATAGGGTGTTTCAGCCCTACCTGGATCGATTTGTGATTGTATTTTTTGATGATATCTTGGTGTATTCAAAGAGAAGAAAGGAGCATGCTGATCATTTGAGAATTATTTTACAGATTATGAGAGAGAAGCAGTTGTATGCCAAATTCAGTAAGTATGAATTTTGGTTGGATCAGATGGTATTTCTGGGACATATAGTGACTAGAGATGGCATACAGGTAGATCCAAAGAAGATAAAGGCAGTGATGAATTGGGAAGCTCCGAGAAATGTGTCAGAGATCCGAAGCTTCCTAGGATTGGCTGGGTATTATCGAACATTTGTCGAGGGGTTTTATCTAATCTCGGCCCCTCTGACTAAACTTTTGAGGAAGAATGTAGTGCTTAGATGGAGTGAGGAGTGTCAAAAGAGTTTTGAGGAGTCGAAACATCGGTTGACTACTGCACCGGTGCTGACTATTCCATCGGGTACTGGAGGTTATGTGGTGTACAGTGATGCATCGCATCAAGGTTTAGGATGTGTATTGATGCAGCATGGCAAGGTGATCGCCTATGAATCGAGACAATTAAGGTCTCACGAGATCAATTATCTGGTACATGATTTAGAGCTAGTTGCAGCTGTATTTGCTCTAAAGATTTGGAGACATCATTTCTATGGAGAGATTTTTCAGATATACACAGATCATAAGAGTTTGAGATATTTACTGAGTCAGAAAGAGTTAAAATTGAGATAGAGAAGATGGATTGTGTTGGACCCTAAACTTTTCTTGGAAGTTAGAACTATTGTATATGAAATGTTGGAAGTCAAAAGTTGGAAAATGTAGTTGGAACATGTTACATTGATCATGCTTCGATTTTTTTACCATAACATTTTCTCTAGTTATCCAAATGAGACAATTCTTGATTCGGATTAAAAGAGAGAGATAGGGATACAAATTATCTGATGAAATTGAGTTCTAATTCAGTCTTTAAGAAAGTCAATTGTTTTATGGAAGTTGAGCACAAAATATTGTTTCTGTATAAGGATAGTTTGAAAATGTTTGGGACATAACTGTTAGAATTTTGAACCAAATTGAATGATTTTGGTGTCATTAGAAAATTAAGACAATGAGGAACATTTTTCTAGAAGGGAGTGTTAGCAAATTCCTTCAATTGTTCCATGATAATTAGTTAAGAGGTTAGAAGTATAAGATGTTAGTTTAAAGACCAAAAGGAGGGCAAAATGGGAAAGACAAGCTTAATGAAGGGTAAAATGGGAAGAGCAGGAAAATAGTGGTCTTGAAATAAGAAGAAGAGGGGGAAAACATAGAGAGAGGAGAGAATTTCGTGAGAAGCAAAAGAAAGAGGAAAAAACATGGAAGAAGAAAGGAGATGAGAGAGAGTTCGTGAGAGTGTGCAAGAAGGAAGAAGAAAGAAGGAGAAATCAAGCTTAAAAAGGTAAGTTTATCTTCTTCTTGATTTTTTAGAGAAAGAGTTAGAGAGAGAGATTGTTTTGTGCAGAGAATGGGTGTGGATTGGAAGAAGAAGATTTGAGAGAACCCATTTAAGTTTTGGGTTTCTAAGCTAGGTTTTGGTTTTTCTAACCTAGATGGACTATAGGTAGGTTGGATTTGTGCTTGATTTATGTTGATTTCATTGATTGTGATTTTTGAAGTTTTAGGGTTTTAATGAATTGGAATTGAAAAGGATAAATTGGTTGTTTTAGGAAATCAAGAAAACCCTATTCAAGGGCAAGAGGAAGGGCACCATTGAAGTTGAATTTTCCAAGAGTACAAGGTGGGTAATTTATTTATAGTTTTTGTGTAATGGGCAAAGTGCATTGCGTGTGTATGCTTGAATTTCCAAATTGTGAATTGCTATGATGTGGAAAATGCATTGTGATGTGTTTATGTTATGTTATGCATTGAAAGATGTATGACATTTTGACAAGAATTGAATTGTGAGCATGATTATGCCTTTTATGATGGCATTTTGATTATGTCATGTCTTGAAATTGTATCATGACATTTTGATTAAATGGAAAGAAGAAAAAGCATGAGAATATGAAATCATGAATGATTGATTTGAGCATGAAAATTGATTGTGTTTGGGAGAGAGAGGAACCGTTTCGTAGTCACGTGCACGTTGACATAAAGCCTTTTCCCGGCTTCCCGCTTGTGGCCCACGAGATTCGAAAAGTGGACTCGTTTCGTTCACGTTGTAAACTTTGGTTTCTCCGTTTTGTTCCACGGAACCCTCGAGCCATTTGATTGTGCATTTGCATTTCGACATGCTATGTTATGATGCAAACTGTTTGTTGTGCTTGAATGTTAAAATTGTATTAAATATATTTAATGTGATGATTATTATGATTTATGAGTTATGAATGTTGATCTTGCATTGATGGATCAAAATAAGATGTGCATGCTTATATGGACATTCGAATATGTTTGATTGTGTGGCTCATCGCGAATGGCTATAAGTAGATTAGCCACTGAGTTGTGTAGCATAACCCAATATTTTCCTACTCCTCAGGTGCAGAACAGGAAGGTTAGCGATCCTTGCAAGGCAATTGGACAACGTCGAGATAGTTAGCTTTTGTATTAAGCTAGTTCGAACACTTTTGTATAGCTTATGAAGCATGCAAAACTTTGAGCATCTATTTGTAATTGTTTTAAATTTTGTTATGTGTAAATTGTTATGTAATAAAGTTTGTTCTTATATTTACTTTGCTTGGTCATGAGATTGTGAATTTGAGGATTTCATTTTTTTGTATGATTTTGTCAATTTTTGCAAATAAGTATGTTAGTAGTGAAAGTGGATTGTGTGTATGTATATGCTTCTCCGTTGACATTGCGAATTTTAGGTTGTCTTCGAATAATATGTTAGAAAGGTTTTATGGGATGAATAATTTGAAGTGAGATTCAAGAGTTAATGAAAAGTAGTTAGTGGTGGAATTGATATGAATAGATATTGCATTTTGCAAGTTCAAGGGTATAACAATTGTGAACCAACTTCAGTGGAAAAACTGGATTAAAATAGGCTGAATTGGACAATGTGATCTTCACAAAAATTGTAGCTCGTCTTTATAGCTTTTCGACGCTATAAAGTATGCAATTTTTGGACATGGAAATCGAAAAGATATGATTGTCACAAGTTATGATGTTGCATAGGAATTGTGTATGATGACAACTATGGTAAATGATAGAAAATGGTGGTTTTAATGAACCAAATGAATTGAGAATTGAGAGTTTTATGTGATAATTTTTGGTGGTTGAGTTATTATGAAGTGAGTTGGCTCTAGAAGAGTTGAAATTTGGAAGATTATGAGTGAATATGATGTTAGATTGGATGTAGGAAGCATGGGAGAGGGTTTGGAGGGGTTTTGGGAACCCCATATTCGTTTAACGGACTTTAGGTCCATTTAACGAACATTTATGGGTCAAAAAGGATCCCAAGCATCACCCATGTCTATTTAACGGACTTCCTCGGATGAGAAAGTGCTTCATGAAATCGCGATTTTTTACCATTTTAGACGCAGAAAATAACTTTGTGGTCTCCATGAAAGTTGTAGATATAGAAGTCTACTTTGAAATGGTATAAGGAAGAAACTAATCAGACATTTTTGGTGAAAGTAATGACAATCGCGCCAAAACATGTTCAGTTGGAATAAGGACATCAACATATTGGATTCTGTTGACCATAACTCCTTCGTTCGACCTCCAAATTGAGTGATTCTTATGGAGATAGATTTCTAAGACATGAACTTATCTCTCCATAACAATTGGGAGTTTTTGGAGTTGATTTGAAAAAGTTTGATTGTAAGAAACTGAGAGATCAGTTTAGAGAGCATGATTGAGTTATAAACACACTTTGGAATTTTGAGCATATCTTGAGCTATAGAGCTCCGATTAAGGTGATTCTTGCTTCAAAACAAAATAGAGGCTTAGAGATACGATGTCTTTGAAGAAGTCAAATTGAAATTCTGATTTGAAGGTTTCCAAATTCTGTGGACAAATACGAGAAATGAGTTTGATTTTTATGGACACGCCATTGAACAAATTGTTAGGAAAAATTTTGGGATGTTATGAAAATGAAGACGAACTGATGATGGCTAATGAGGGTTAATTGAAATAACCCTACAGGGTGTTATGCTCCCATTTTGTGACTTCGGAATGATTGTTGGGCTTCAGAAACGGGGCCCAACATCTTGTTGTATCAGAGCTTAGACTTTTGGGTTCCTAGGCTTAGAATGCATAGTGTTATGAATTGCTATGTTATGTGACCTCTTGTTTGCATTGTGAATTGATTGATTTCATTTAGTGGCATGCATAGCATGCATACATGTAGGAAATAAGATTAGAATGAAACGTAAGCTAAATGTTAGTGTTTGCATTGAAGGAGTAAAATGCCACCTCGTAAAAGACTACGAGGAGTTTTGCAAGGATCTGCTGCACCTAATTACTCACCCTTACAGAAGGGCACGGATGAATATAGAATCCCAGTAATTACAATTGCATGAGTCACATGTATGAATTTTCGTTAAGAGTTTGGATTATTAGGAAAAAGAATGAGAAGAATGGTGTTTTGTCAGAGTGTAAGAAAAGGAAAGTTGTGGCTATCTAGAAATAAGAAATATGACATTGTTTGAAATGTTAGACATAAATTTCATATTTATGGATATGCCAACGAATTTGGTAACGAATTTTTGTTGAAGATAAGTACTTGAATTGATATGGATGTGAAAACATTTTCAAGAATTGAATAAAAGTCAAGGGTGGAAATAACAAGATTTATGGTGTACAAGCAAAGTGAATCTGACAAGCTGAACTCGGAATTTATGATCTAGAATAAGATTGTGATAGTGAATTGAGATCAAAATTTCAAGAGGTCTATGCATCTATAATTTGAAATTGATTAAGAATGCACATATGGGAAAAAAATGAAACAAATGATAGTGATATATGTAGAAGTCCTCGAGGTTATGTTGACCAGTTATTATGAGTACATATCCGATAATGTGGTTGCATTGGTTAATAATGTGATTGAGTACATATGATATTTATATTTGGATATGGTATAGGAGGTACTCTATGATCTTTATAGTTAAAATTATGAGATGAATCAGAATAATGTATTGGAAGTATGGTATAGATTTTTATGTTAAAAAGGTAACTACGATGGAGAAGAAATTTTAAATAGTAATATAATATTCAGAGGTTGTTCGGAATTAGTTACGATTGACGTATTAGTTGCATAAGATATAAATTGGCGACTTGTCAAAATATAAGAGTAAACGAATATGTCTCTTAGTTCATGGAGTTTTATTATAAAGGATATTTTGATCATGTAAAGTGTGACTGAGATTGACATTATTGAAATATCATGAGTAGTTGAAATCGATCGTATTGAGGTGTTAAGAATGGCTGAAACAACATTGATGATGATAGCAGTTGACTGATAAAGATTGCAAGAACAGGATGATAGTAGCAAGAAATCATTTTTTGAAGAAGAGTTTCATTGAATTCGGTTGAACATATTAGTTTGTTTGTATTAAGAATGATCAAGGAGAGAGCAAATTAGAAAAGAACAAGAAATGAATTAAAAGTGAATATTGGAGTCATATCCCTAGTGGAGACTCAAGCATAAGAGATAGAGTATACACAGAAGGTGTAAATTAGATTTTGATGAATGTATTACCAACATAGGAAGTCAAGTTTGCAAATAAATTGAAATGTGAGGAGAAATTAGTATGAATGAGTGGATAATAGAATAAGTCAATGTGAAATTAGAAAATCAAATGAATTGAGAAGATCTGTTGAGAAAGGAAGTCAATTGGAAAATTGAAAATAGCGTGGGATAATACTACCTCATTGAGGAATAAGATACTGAAACAATGACGAGAACCAATCACGGGCACAAGGAGTTTTTGATCATATCTGTTAGAGTTGACGATTCCCTTATGGTACTATGGAGTTGAAGATTAAAGTGATTCAACCAAAGTTTCATGATATATTAAACGTATTCGAGGAAAAGTTGAGAAAAGCAGTTTGAATACTTGAGGAAAAAAATGTATAAATTGTATGAGAAATGAAAAAAAAGAGAATTTTGAGGAATTATAATACCGATATTATAGATTTGGAGACTTTATAGTATAAAATGATATTGTATAAGAGATTAGGATAAAATCCAACGCAGTATGATAAAGTGATTTCGTATGCATGGAGACAATTGAAACCATATGGGTTAATTATTTGATACATGAACTGAAATTTGCTACAGTAGTGATTGCTTTGGAAGTTGGAGATAGTATATGTATGGGAACATCTTGGATGTATATAAATATACAGATCATTAAAGTTTGAGGTAAATATTGAGTTGAAAGAATGGAATACGAGATTGAGACAATAGAAAGAGTTATTCGAAGGATTATGATTAAGCAAATGAGCATTATACTGGTAAAGATAGTGTTGTAATCAAATGCATTAAATAGAAAATCTCAATAGCAATGAAGCATGAATTGAGGTATTGAGGTTATCAGTTATAGTGTTAAAAAAAAGAGAGAGCATAGAATGAGGAGTTGAATTTTGAGGCAAATCAAAAAGAGAGCATAGAATCTGATGAAATTGAGTTCTAATTCAGTCTTTAAGAAAGTCAATTTCTTTATAGAAGTTGAGCACGAAATATTGTTTCTGTATAAGGGTGGTTCGGAAATGTTTGGGACATAACTGTTAGAATTTTGAACCAAATTGAATGATTTTGGTGTCATTAGAAAATTAAGACAATGAGGAACATTTTTCTAGAAGGGAGTGTTAGCAAATTCCTTCAATTGTTCCGTGATCATTAGTTAAGAAGTTAGAAGTATAAGATGTTAGTTTTAAAGACCAAAAGGAGGGCAAAATGGGAAAGACAAACTTAATGAAGGGTAAAAAGGGAAGAGTAGGAAAATTTTGGTCTTGAAATAAGAAGAAGAGGGGGGAAAACATAGAGAGAGGAGGGAATTTCGTGAGAAGCAAAATAAAGAAGAAAAAACATGGAAGAAGAGAGGAGAAGAGAGAGAGTTCGTGAGAGTGTGTAAGAAGGAAGAAGAAAGAAGGAGAAATCAAGCTTAACAAGGTAAGTTTATCTTCTTCTTCTTGATTTGTTAGAGAAAGAGTTAGAGAGAGAAATTGTTTTGTGTAGAGAATGGGTGTGGATTGGAAGAAGAAGATTTGATAGAACCCATTTGATTTTTGGGTTTCTAAGCTAGGTTTTGGTTTTTCTAACCTAGATGGAATATGTGTAGATTGGATTTGTGCTTGATTTATGTTGATTTCATTGATTGTGATTTTTGAAGTTTTAGGGTTTTATTAAATTGGAATTGAAAAGGAGAAATTGGTTGTTTTAGGAAATCAAGAAAACTCTATTCAAGGGCAAGAGGAAAGGCACCATTGAAGTTGGATTTTCCAAGAGTACAAGGTGGGTAATTTATTTATAGTTGTTGTGTAATGGGCAAAATGCCTTGTGTGTGTATGCTTGAATTTCCAAATTGTGAATTGCTATGATAAGGAAATTGCATTGTGATGTGTTTATGTAATGTTATGCATTGAAAGATGTATGACATTTTGACAAGAATTGAATTGTGAGCATGATTATACCTTGTATGATGGCATTTTGATTATGTCATGTCTTGAAATTGTATCATGACATTTTGATTAAATGGAAAGAAGAAAAAGCATGAGAATATTAAATCATGAATGATTGATTTTAGCATGAAAATTGATTGTGTTTGGGCGAGAGAGGAACCGTTTCGTAGTCACGTGCACGTTGACATAAAGCCTTCTCCCGCTGGCCTCTTGTGGCCCACGAAACCCTCGAGCCATTTGATTGTGCATTTGCATTTCGACATGCTATGTTATGATGCAAATTGTGTGTTGTGCTTGAATGTCAAAATTGCATTAAATATATTTAATGTGATGATTTATATGATTTATGTGTTATGACTGTTGAACATGCATTGATGGATCAAGATAAGATGTGCATGCTTATATGGACATTCGAATATGTTTCATTGTGTGGCTCATCGCCAATGGCTATAAATAGATTAGCCATTAAGCTGTGTAGCTCAACCTAATATTTTCCCACTCCTCAGGTGCAGAACGGGAAGGTTAGTGATCCTTGCAAGGCAATTGGACAACGCCGAGATAGTTAGCTTTTGTATTAAGCTAGTTCGAACACTTTTGTATAGCTTATGAAGCATGCAAAACATTGAGCATCTATTTGTAATTGTTTTAAAGTTTTTGATGTGTAAACTGTTATGTATTAAAGCTTGTTCTTATATTTACTTTGCTTGGTAATGATATTGTGAATTTGAGGATTTCATTTTGTGTATGATTTTGTCAATTTTTGCAAATAAGTATGTTAGTGGTGAAAGTGGATTATGTGTATCTTTATGCTTCTCTGTTGAGATTGCAAATTTTAGGTTGTCTTAGAATAATATGTTAGAAAGGATTTATGGGATGAATCAATTGAAGTGAGATTCAAGAGTTAATGAAAAGTTGTTAGTGGTGGAATTGATATGAATAGATATTGCATTTCGCAAGTTCAAGGGTATAGCAATTGTGAACCAACTTCAGTGGAAAAACTAGATTAAAATAGGCTGAATTGGACAAAGTGATCTTCACAAAAATTATAGTTCGTCTTTATAGCTTTCCGACGCTATAAAGTATACGATTTTTTGACATCGAAATCGAAAAGATATGATTGTCACAAGTTATGATGTTGCATAGGAATTGTGTGCGATGAAAACTATGATAAATGATAGAAAATGGTGGTTTTAATGAACCAAATAAATTGAAAATTGAGAGTTTTATGTGATAATTTTGGTGTTTGAGTTATTATGAAGTGAGTTGGCACTAGAAGAGTTGAAATTGGGAAGATTATGAGTGAATATGATGTTAGCTTGGATGTAGGAAGCATGGGAGAGGGTTTGGAGGGGTTTTGGGAACCCCACGCTTGTTTAACGGACTTTAGGTCCGTTTAACGGACATTTATGGGTCAAAAAGGACCCCAAACATCGCCCATGTCCTTTTAGAAAGTGCATTTTGGCCCGAAAGTGTCCGTTAAACGGACATGAATGTCTGTTAAACGAACGCTCACGGGACAGCTTCATGAAATCGCGATATTTTACAATTTTGGAGGCAGAATCTGACTTTGTGGTCTTTATAAAAGTTGTATATCTAGAACTTTGCTTTCAAATGGTCTAAGAACGAAATTAATCAGACATTTTTGGTGAAAGTTATGACAATCGCTGCAAAACATGTTCAGTTGGAATAAGGACATAAACATATTGGAGTCTCTTGACCATAACTCCTTCGTCCGACCTCCAAATTGAGTGATTCTAGAAGAGATAGATTTCTAAGAAATTAATTTATCCTTCCATAAAACTGGGAGTTTTTGGAGCTGATTTGAAAAAGTTTGATTGTAAGAAAGTGAGAGGTCAGTTTAGAGAGCATGATTGAGGTATAAACACGCTTTGTAATTTTGAGTATATCTTGATCTATAGAGCTTCGATTGAGGTGATTCTTGCTTAAAAAAAAATTAGAGGCTTAGAGATACGATTTCTTTGAAGAAGTCAAATTGAAATTCTGATTAGAAGGTTTCCAAATTCTGTGCACAAAAGAAATGTGTTTGATTATGGTGATTGATTCGTATGGACGCGACATTGAACAAATTGTTAGGAAAAATTTTGGGATGTTATGAAAATGAAGACAAACTGATGATGGCTAATGAGGGTTAATTGAAATAACCCTACAGGGTGTTATGTTCCCATTTTGTGACTTCGGAATGATTGTTGGGCTTCAAAAACGGGGCCCAATAGATTGAGTTACTTAAGGATTATGACTGCACTATTGAATACCACCCGGGGAAAGCTAATGTTGTGGCAGATGCTTTAAGCGGGAAGTCTAATATTAGTACAGTTCAGATTCAATTATCGAGGTTACCTAATCTGATTCACTTGAGAGCTCTGAATGTGGTGTTGAATCTAGAGCAGGATAGGGCCTTGATTGCTACTTTCAAGATGAGACTAATGCTACATGACAGAATCAAGATGGTCCAGGGGAAAGATCCTGATATGGTAAAGCTTATAGAAAAAGTGAAGGCAAATATGGATTCTGAGTTTGAGTTGAGGGATGAGACTTTGTGGTTGAGGCATAGGCTGTGCGTGCCTAAAGTAGATGATTTGAGGAAAGAGATTCTCGAGGAAGCTTATATGGTCGCCTATGCTATGCATCCTGGTACTACCAAGATGCATAACACATTGAAGCAACATTTCTGGTTGCCTGGAATGAAGATGCAAGTGGCTGAGTATGTATCTAGATGTATGACTTGTCAACAAGTCAAGGCTGAGCACCAAGCTCTAGTAGGGAAGTTACATTCGTCGCCCATTCCAGAGTGGAAATGGGAACGGATCACTATAGACTTCATCATGGGTTTGCCAAAGACTCCGAGGTAGCATGATGTTATATGGGTCATAGTGGACCGGTTGACTAAATCAGTCCACTTTTTACCAGTGAGAGAGAATAACTCACTTGATTAGTTAGCCCAGAAATATGTAAATGAGATGGTGTGACTGCACGAGGTTCCAGTGTCTATAGTATCGGATAGGGATCCCAGATTTACTTCGAGATTTTGGAGGAGTTTACAGTCTACTATAGGTACCAATCTCAACTTCAGTACAACATTTTCATCCTCAGACAGATGGACAGAGTGAGAGGACAACCAAGACTGTTGAGGATATGTTCAGAGCTTACGTATTGGAGTTCAGAGGAGGTTGGGATCATTATATGGAATTGATGGAGTTTGCCTACAACAATCATTACCACAATAGTATCAGAATGGCATCGTATGAGGCACTGTATGGTAGAAAATGTTGGTCGCCATTGTATTGGGATGAAGAGGGCTTAAGAGTGGTGGAAGGTCCAGAGTTGATACAAGATACCGTGGATAAAGTAAAGTTGATTCGAAGTCTAATTAAAGTGACTCAAGATAGACAAAAGAGTTATGTGGATCAACGTCGACGTGATATGGAGTATAATGTGGGAGATAGAGTATTTTTTAGAGTGTCACCCTGGAGGGGAGTTTTGAGATTCGATAAAAAGGGCAAATTGAGCCTTAGGTACACTGGTCCTTATGAAATCATTGAGAGGATAGGACCTTTGGCCTATAAGTTAGCCTTACAGAATGAGATGTCTCAATTGCATAATGTGTTTCATGTGAGTATGCTCTGAAGATACCGATCGGATTCGACACATGTGATATCGGCTCAGGAGATTAAGGTTGCTAGTAACTTAAGCTATGTTGAGGAGCCAATTAAGATTGTGGGATCGCAGATCAAGCAGTTGAGGAACAGGGTCATTCCATTGGTAAAAGTCCTTTGGAGAAACCACTCAACTGAAGAAGCAACATGGGAGACAGAGGAGCATATGAGGAGACAATATCCCCATCTATTTGAGCAAGTAGGTAAGAATTTCGAGGACAAAATTTCTTTAAGGAGGGGAGAGTTGTAACATCCCATTAGTAGTAGGAAGGGTAGAATGGTAAATGTGAGTTACTAATGAGAGTTAGAGATGCATTTCCATGTTCATGCATGATATGCCTTACACTTATACATAAATAGTGAATTTATTTGCACATGAAAATAATTGTACATGCATTCATGAATAATTCTGGATATGATTGGATTGATTTTTAAATTTTTGAGAATTATGAATGTTTTACATTGAAAATTTTATGGGTTACCGAAATTGTGATATTTTGAATTTTGGTGAATTTAGGAAATAAATTCTAAAAATTTTAAAAAAATCAAAATCAAAATCAAAATCAAAAAGCAAAAAAAGCTTTGGCGATAATTGATTTGTAAGGATGGGAGTTAATGAGTTTAGTTCAAAAGAAACTAAGTTAGAGCTTAGTCATTAAGAAAGTGACAAGTGTCACTTAGGTTTTTGTGCTACAAGTAGATTACTATTCTTTGAGAGTTGACAGGTTAAGTCTTATCCAAGTCCCTTCTTTATTATCCTCTTTTCCAAACTTCCTTTTTTGAAAAACAGAGTTTTCCATCAAATATTTTCTAAGAGACTTTTGTGTTTTTCCTTTTCTTCACCAAACTTACTTTACCATTTGTTTCCTCTACCCTAAGAAAAACCAGAAGTGGATCATTGCACTCAGTGAAGTACGAAAATTTTGTGGAGATTAGGGCTTGAAGATTTTGGAGTTTCAGTAGGTAAGTAGTAAATAAATCTTTTAGAGTTGGGGATTCATGCAGCAAATTGCTAAGTTATTATCATTTGCATGGAAAATGACATTTTTTTGTTTATTCTTAAATACTGTGTTGTTGGGGGATGAAAAATCTTGTTATGGTGTTAATTTAGTGTTTGAAAGGTTATGAGCGTTGAGTGTTGTAAAAGTGATTTTTGGAGTAGAGTGGAAGAGATAATTCAGGTATAAGATGAGTTAGATGTAAAGTGTTGAAAGTTGGAAAATCTGGAAAAAAGTTCACTGAATATGCTTCAGTCTTTTAGCCACAACGTTTTCTCTGGTCATCCATATGAGATGATTCTTGATTTGGATTAAACTAGAGATAGGTGACTAAATTTTTTATGAAGATATCTAATTTCATTTCTATCTCTAAGAGTCTCAAAAGTTGTCATAAAATTGAGAATAGGGTGTAGGGCGTTGAAAGTTGATTCTAAAATTAGTTTTCTAATTTCGGAAGAAAATCTAGACTTGATATAGATAGATTTTGGCAAAGTTGTCTCTAGAAAATTATAGATCTTTCTTTTAGCTTTCCAACAGTATATAGCATGAAAATTTTAGACATTAGAGTCAAAAGTTATGATCCTTATAAGTGGAGATGTTCTGAAAGAAAAGCAGACGATAGAAATGAGACGGAAGAAAAGCAGACGATAGAAATGAGACGTTGGAAATGAGACGATAGAACTAAGACGAAAGCAAAAACAGACTGGACTCTTTTCGTCATAACTTCTTCTCTAGACCTCCAAATGACCTGATTTTTGAAGCATTGGATTCCTAACACATTTATTTATCTCTTCACAAAAAAATTGATGGTTTTGGTATTAAATTGAAAATGATTGATTGAATCAAAGTAAGGGTATCGGTGGAAGGAGCATGAACTGGATATTTTACTGAACATATTTCAGTATTTTGATGATATCTTGGTCTATAAAACCCCAATTGAGGTGATTCTTGATTTGCAGTAAAATAGAGTAATAGGGATACAAATCATATGTAGAAGATTAATCTTGATACATCTCTAAGGTGTTAAATTTCTGAATAGAAGTTGGGTATAGTACACTATTTTGGAGAGGAAAAGTCCAAAATTTTTTTAGGCATATCTTCCAAATTACAAAACCAAATTAAGTGTTTTTAGTGTCAATGGAATGATAAAAGATAGAGGAAAACTTTTCTAGAGGAATGTAGGATCAAATTATGCAAGTCTTGCCTTCTAATTAAACGTGAAAAGTGGACCCGAAAGTTAGAGTTTGGAGAAAGATCTGAAATGGTTCATTGATCTATGAAATTGGATTCAAATGGGTTATGGAGGTTTAAATCCCACATACTGATGCTAGTTAAGTGAGTTTTGATAGTTGAATGTCTTGTGATGAAATTGATGGATTGATACTCAGGATAGTCATAGATATGCATTGTACATATTTCATTTCATTCATGTGCATTATTAAACACTTATGATTGTTCATATTGTGATATATGTGTATGTTATTTGTTATAGAGGAGCCACTAGAACGTCAACCTCCAGACGTTGCTGGATCTTTCAGGCATTAGCTTCGGGAGAAACTTGTGAGTCAACCTAGATGATTTCCTAGGATTGATTTGCTTTGAAATTGTTTGATGTGTTAGCTTCTAATTATAAAGTATTTATGATTTGGTTGAATTTCGGGCTTAAAGTTCGAGGAGTTTGTTATGTGAATATGGTATTGGAAGTGCTTTGTTTTAATCTGAAATTCTGTATAATACGTGGATTCTTAACGAAAGTTGAATGCCAGACTTAGGTCCGATGATAATGATTTCTGATTAAATGTCGTATGTGAGTATCTGATATGACATAATCCATATGTGGTGCATTTCATAAATGCATGCTAAGATAAAGGCGTTGTGACGTGAGTGGCTAATGAAGCGCTTCCACGTAGAGCTTGGCTTCATGATATATGTTTTGTGTATAGAGCTCTGCTCTGTAATTCTTTTCCGGCTGAGCCCTAAGGGTAAGTAATTATGTATATACGTATGTGATGGCTACTCAGTCACAACAATAACAATGAATGTGAGTCTCATGCATATAACATTATAAGATTGTATGCAGTGAATGAATATTAGTGAATTATGTGATATGTGCGTTTGATCTAGTGAACTCATCAATGATAGTTCACTCATTGCGTTAATAAAACTCATCAAAATTGTAGCGTTGTCTTTTCAGGACAGAGGGGCGATCCATTTCACTAGGAACTCCACTGTCCTACATACTGTGTTTTGGGCGAGTGAGGTCATGGCTCAAAGGTCGTTCAGCTAGGAGTCTTGGATGACTTAGATACATTTGATACATTTCCTTTTTCATGTTAGACTTTTGTATTAGATTTTTGATGATGTACATAAGGAAAACATGAAAGACTACAATGTAATCATCAATTTTGTGAAAGGAAATGAGGAAACAGGAGTTTCAACCAAAAAAAAAATTGTGATCTTCTTATGATTCCTTATAAGTGCATATTGTTATGATGCCATATGAAGTGAATGTAGTGATCGAATGTAGCTCATCCTTATTATAGGTTATATACCGGAATGACCTCCGAGCGTCCTAGTGTGTATCCTACAGTAAGGGGGCGCTATATAAGTAGCTTCAATACTAAGAAAATAATGGATGGGTCCTAAGTCTTTGATGGAAAGGGAAGTGCTAAGATCTTGAATAAGGGTGGTGATGAATGAGGGTGAAGAACTGGTAATCAAGATATCATCAACATACACTAAAAGAAAGGTAGTATTGGAGGGGGTGTTATGAATGAAAAGTGACTTGTCAAATTTAGTGGAGACAAAGTGAAGTTTATGAATGTTTTGACTAAGGCGATGAAACCAAGCACGAGGAGCTTATTTGAGACCATTAGAGCTTTGTGAAGGTGACAAACATAAGAGGGATGATATGTATCTATGAAGCCAGGAGGTTGAGTCATAAAGACTGGTTCTTGAAGATTTCCATTAAGGAAGGCATTGTTAATGTCAAGTTGACGAATTTGCCAATTTTTGGAGAGTGCAATAGTAAGGTCAACTAGGCTAAAATTATCCGTATAATCTATACCAGGAGTCTGACGATATCCTTTGGCATCAAGACGAGCGTTATAGCGATCAAAAGCTCCATTAGAATTTTGTTTTGTGCGAAAGACTCATTTACAATCAACAAGATTGACATTTGGTAATGGAGGGACAAGAGTCCCTATGTTGTTGCGATGAAGAGCTATGAATTCGTTAAGCATGGCCTGACGTCAATGTGGAAACTTGTTAGCTTGAGTGAAAGATGGGGGATCAGGATTATTAGAAGTTTGTGTTTGGGTAGAGTAAGTGATATAATCAGAGAATGTGCGAGTTATACGAGTCTGATCATGGGTGCAGCTTACCATGGGATGATGTGGGATAGCAGGTGGAGAGGAGGAGGTTAGTAAGGGAGATGATGTTGTGAGTGGAGACATAAGTAGGGTTAAAGAGATGAATGATGAAGATATTGAGTCAGGAGAGGAAGAGTGAGAGGAACTAGTATAGGGAAAGTCAATTTCAGAAAAAACGAACATGACGTGTGATATATATTTTAGATGTAGTAGGGTCAAGGCAACAATAGCCTTTGTGATTAGGAGAGTACCCAACAAAGACACATTTTGTAGACTTTGGTTCAATTTTTTCCGAACGTGTGGAACCAATGAAGGGAAAGTAGGTGCACCCAAAGACTCGAAGGTGAGAAAGGTTGGGCTTTGTGGGAAAAAGAATTTCATGGGGGATTTGTTATGAAGAACAGGGGTTGGTAATAGATTTATGAGGTAGGCACCTGTAGACAATGCTTCATACCAAAAGGCTTTAGGAAGTGAGTTATGTATAAGAAGTGTGAAACTAGTTTCAATAAGATGACGAATTTTACGTTTGACGATTCCATTTAGTTGTGGGGTATGAGGAAAAGAAATATAATAAGTAATGCCACGTGTAGTAAGAAAGTTAACAAATAGACCTTTGACGAGTTCAGGAGCTCTATCGTATTGAAAAGTTTTTATAGAGGTCGAAAAAAAATTTTCAGAGTGAGCTTTGCATGTTTGAAAACGAGAAAGGGCTTGAGATTTATGGGTTAAAGGATAAATCCATGTATATTGACTGAAATCACCAATAAAAAGAATAAAATAACGAAATTCAAAGAAGGAAAGGGAGGGAGATGGTCCCCAAATATCACAGTGGACAAGATGTAGTGGCTTATTTGAAACATGAGAAGATAAGGGGAATGAAAGATAAGTACTTTTTCCTTGAAGACAAGAAGTACAATGTTTTATTACATGAGGTTTGATATTTAAAAAGGTAGATAACCTAGAGAGTGTAGTGGGACAAGGATGACTAAGACGCTGATGCCATAATTGAAGTGGAGTAAAGCTAGTGTGAAGAGCAATCGGATTTGTGAAATTGACTGGAATCTTCAATGGGTAAACATTATTGTGTATGGTACCTGCGAGAAGTGGCATCCTGATGTGGAGATCCTTCACAATATAACCAAAGGGATTAAATGCGTTGATGTAAGAATTATCCTTAACAAATTTAGCTACAACAAGTGAATTTCCAATAAGATTGGGAACAACTAAAATGTTATTGAGGTGAAAAGATCTAATGAGAGTAGAGAATGTGATGTTGCCAGTAAAGGAAATTGGAAGAGTTTGTCCATTACCGACAAACACTTTGTTTAAACCATTGTATGGTGTTGAGGATTTAACAAGTTGAGGGTCAGGTGTTATGTAGGTTATAGCACCAATGTTAGGTAGCCATTCTGTAATAGTGTTAGAAGTGCCAGTTGAAGGATAAGAAGAGTTGGTGATGTCGAGGGCAGTAAATGTAATGGATAAATTATTAGGTTCTATTGGGGTCAGAGGTGGGCAATTTTGGGATTGAAAATATCTAAAAAGACAATATGCAACAATATGGCCCCATTTCCAACAAATTTGGCATTTAAGGGAAGGTTTATTAGGCCTAACATATGTATGAAATTGTTTTTACTGGTGGTTTTGAGTGGGTCTGGGCTTAGATGAATATTGATTAAAAAAGGCTGGCCCATTAGAACTAGACCAGTGCCCAACAATCGAGGGCCCAATCTACCCATGTACAGGACCATAATCATTTGGCCCATGTAGGAAAATCCCGGTGTGAGCATCACATGCCCACGGTGCGGAAAACAAAAATTTTTGTTCCGGGACCTTCCTGAAAGCCAGGATCCATGTGACTATATAACAAAGTCAAACCAAAACGACCAAAGGAGACCGTCTCTAACGGTATCCACGCAGAGATCGAAGAACCTAACCGGGATAAACCCTTTGACCCGGGAATAGCTAGAACAAAGTAAAGAGTACTAGCTCCTACCTTTGTCCTTGGAGAGCTTGAATCCAACGATGAAGAGGAGGAAACTTGGAGAGGAAGATCTTGATGAAAAATGAAGAAGAGTGAGTATGCTTTAGAAACCCTTTCTAAAAACCCCCACCGTTTTTTTCTCCTTTTAAACCAACGATTATGCTCTCTTCATCTCATCAAAATGCCATGTGTCTTTAACTATTAAAGACATTAAATACTTAGATGACAAAGCTTGTCCACGTATTAGCCTTTTTATATATATATATATATAAAGTTAAAAAAATGAAGCTTCCTCCTCCTTCATCCACGTAACACACATATATATATATATTAATTAATTCTTTAATTAATTAACAATATATATATATATATTAATGCTGAAGTGGTCCAGTCACACTAGGGTCGGTCCTATCGGCTTACTGGGTCCCGGTATGGGAAAAACCCCCAGAAACATTTTTCAGCAATATCGATGTCGCGATCTCATCGGGACATATCTCGATCTCATTGGGATCCATTTAATCCGATTGCTCTCCATATATTGGATCTCTATCCAAAACTATTTTACAAATTCTCCGAGACACTCTTATGCGTGTGACCCATTAAGTTCCCGGTTATGTTGGCCACTTAGATCAACACTTAATCTAAGCAAGTCATGAGTGGTATCTAGCAACACATCATGACCCCTAATTGACCGGAAAGTAATTGGTTTAACGAATGAACATATATTCATCATGGACCATATCACGAACCTTTCTATAGACAATTACCGTGCAATTTGTCCTTTCACCATGCTATACCCCACTTGGTTATGAGTATGGGCAATGTGTCAACTCTTACTAGACTGACTACGTCAAATCTAGTCCAAGTGATTTCAGTTCTTGTCCTGGGACTCATTACTTAATATGTCAATGAAGACACTCTTCATGACATATGTACTCTGATCAGAGATTTCCAAGTAATGACCCTGACAAAAGGCCATGGGTATCATCTTCTGCTATCACAGAAGTGGTGAATCCTCTATTGGCTACTCAATTACCTTCGAATACCTCAAACTGTACCCAATCACCACCCTATGAGCGACCTCTGTGAGCCTACAAGGCATGGAGTCAAAGCACAGAATCAGCATCCAAGATATCCTTGAGTACCTCAAGTCTAAGGATACTTGCACCATTGCTATGATGAGATTATCACTGACATTAGAATAGTACATCCATGTGATGATCTCATAGCAGGTCAACCAATGTACTTACTACCTCTAGTAAGCATCCACATCTCAACCCTAAATATCTCATATGTACAATTTCTGAGATCCACTTCTTGATCAAATCAAGGAGCTTGAGATATGCTAGTCTTTCCGGATTACCGATGTCCAGTCTCAGTAATCCTATGACTAGGGATAATTAAGATACTGACATAATTGCACATGATAGGAATCTCAGTAGTATGATCACATCATAATTTCCTTCATGCTATGTCATATATCATGGACTTCATTAATTTGCTTATTGATCAATATCAGTTCATAAATAATGAACAGCAATGTAATGAAAAATGCCTTTCTTTATTTATTCATAAAAACTGTACACAAATTTGTACAAAATGCGCTAAAGACGATTGCCTTCAGGGCACTACTCTAACAATCTCCCACTTGACCTAAAGCCAATCGCCTTGATATCTAATACCATAGGCGAGTACATGAGAATCAAAACTCTTCTGTGACAATGGCTTTGTCAACGGATCAGCAATATTATGCTCTGTGGGAATTCTCTCTATCTGCACATCACCTCGACCAATGATCTCCCTGATCAGGTGATATCTGCGGAGTACGTGTTTGGATCGTTGATGAGACCTTGGTTCCTTCGCCTGCGCAATAGCCCCATTGTTGTCACAATACAACTGTATGGGCCCATCACTGCTAGGAACCACACCAAGTTTAGAAATGAACTTCTTGATCCAAACTGCTTCCTTTGCTGCGTCTGAAGCGATAATGTACTCTGCCTCGGTCGTTGAATCAGCAGTTGTCTCTTGTTTGGAACTCTTCCAACCGATCGCCTCATTGTTCGGTGTGAATATGTAACTGATTGGGATTTGGAATCATCCTTATCAGTTAGGCTCGCATCTGTATACCCGCTCACCTGGAGATCTCCATCCCCATATATCAAGAAAACATCCTTAGTCCTTCGCAAGTACTTGAGGATATTCTTGACAGCCACCCAGTGTCCCTCACCAGGATCCGATTGGTATCTGCTCATAACACTTAGAGCATATGATACATCGGGTCTCGTACATAGCATTGCATACATGATAGATCCAACCGCAGATGCATACGGGATCATATTCATGCGCATCCTCTCATCTTGTGTCTTAGGACACATAGATTTTGAGAGTGTTATCCCATGAGTGATGGGAAGGTACCCTCTCTTGGATTGCTCCATGCTAAAGCTCTTTAGCATCTTGTCCATGTACGTTGATTGTGAAAGACCAAGCAATCTTTTTGATCTATCTCTATAGATCCTTATCCCAAGGATATAAGTTGCTTCACCAAGGTCTTTCATGGAAAATTGTTTGGACAACCAAATCTTGACTGATTGTAGCATCAAGACATCATTTCCTAGTAATAATATGTCATCTACATATAGCACAAGGAATATGATTGCAGTCCCATTAACCTTCTTATACACACAGTATTCATCTGGATTTTGTGAGAAACCAAACTCTTTGATTACCTCATCAAAACGGATATTCCAACTCCTGGATGCTTGCTTCAATCCATAGATGGATTTTTGAAGCTTGCATACCTTTTCGCCATCATAGGAGGTGAAGCCCTCAGGTTGTGTCATATACAAATCCTCAGCTAGATTCCCATTTAGGAAAGCTGTCTTCACATCCATTTGTCATATCTCATAATCATAATGAGTGGCAATGGCTAGGAGTATCCTAATGGATTTAAGCATTGCAACTGGGCTGAAGGTCTCGTCGTAGTCAACTCCTTGTCTTTGACGAAAACCTTTAGCTACAAGCCTTGCTTTATAGGTAATTACATTACCATCCATTTCGGTTTTCTTTTTGAAAACCCATTTGCACCCAATGGGTTTTATTCCTTCGGGTGCCTCAACCAAAGACCATACTTGGTTTTCATACATGGAATCCATTTCTGACTTCATGGCTTGAAGCCATTTCTCAGACTCTGAACTATTCAGAACCTCTTCATAGGTGGTAGGCTCATCATCTTCTATGAGCAATACGTTATTCTGTTCATTCACGAAATCCATATCTCTCGAACAGGCGTATCCTACGTGACCTACAAATTTCGTGTGTTGTAGAAGGTGAAGCTGTTACTTCATCTGTATGAGTCACAGTTTGAGTTCAGCGATTGATCTGCGTCTGTTCGAGCATCTTGAACTTCTTCAAGCTCAATTTTGCTCCCACCGTCTTCTTGTAAAAGAAACTCTTTCTTTAAAAAAACAGCATGCTTTGAAACAAACACCTTTTGTTCCTCAAGAAGGTAGAAGCGATATCCCATTGTTTCTTTAGGATATCCTACGAACAAACACTTGTCGATTTTGCATCAAGTTTATCGACCGTGTCCGCTTCACATAAGGTGACAACCCCAAACTTTCAAATGAGTAAGATAGGATCTTTTGTTAGTCCACATCTCATATGGAGTAACATCAATATCTTTGATGGAACTTTGTTTAACAAGTAAACAATTTGTCTCGATTGCATATCCCAAAAGGATTTTGGTAACTTTGCAAAGCCCATCATTGATCGTACCATGTCTAACAAGGTTCGATTTCTCCTTTCGCCACACCATTATCTTTGTGGTGTGTAAGGAGGAGTCCATTGAGATAAAATCCCATTATCTCTGAGATAATCCAAAAACTCTTGGTCTAAGTATTCCCCACCACGATCAGATCGTAATGACTTGATACTTTTCCCAAGTTGGTTTTCTTCTTCATTTCTGAATTGTTTGAACTTTTCAAATGCTTCAGATTTGTACCGAATCAGATACAGGTACCCATATCGAGAATAATCATCGATAAAGGTAATGAAGTAAAGACAACCACTTCTGGCATAGATGGACATCGGACCACATACATCTGAATGTATTAGGTCTAATACTCCAGTCGCTCGTTCACCCTTTCCCTTAAAGGACAACTTAGTCATCTTGCCTAATAAACAAGATTCGCATGTGTCATATGATTCATGATCAAATGACCCTAAACTTCCACTCTTATGGAGCTTAGCTATACGTCTCTCATTTATATGGCCAAGGCGACAATGCCATAAGTAAGTTGATTTTAAATTATCTCGTTTATGTCTTTTCGTGTCATTGACATTCATTATTGGATGTGACATATCTAATATGTAAATTCCATTGCATAATGTACCAAGATCAGTAAAGCATTCCATTCAAACTAATAGAACAATCATTGTTACTAAAAGTCAAATGGAAACCAGCTCTATTTAAACAAGAAGCAGATAATATGTTCTTTGTTAATACAGTACAAAATAACATTCATCCAATTTAATTACAAGCCCGTGGGGAGTGACAAAAGTAAGTGCCTACGGTTAATGCAGCAACTCTTGCTCCATTTCCCATACGCAGTCTAGTTCTCCTTCATGAGTCGCATCTCATCGTCCCCGAGGCCCTGCATATCATTGCATATGTGTGAGCCACAACCGTATCTAATACCCATATGTTATGATCGAAGCAAGATAACCTCAATGACAAACATACGAAGAAGTCGAGGCATCGATGCCTTCTTCGCTTCAATTCCTCCAGATAGACTTTACGCTTTCTCCAAAGTGGCGGTCTTGCCACAATGGAAGCAAGTTCCTTTTGGTGCAGTCTCTATGGTTTTCTTCTTGGCTATACTTCCTTTCGGTTTCTTAGACCTCTTCTTCTTCAGTTTCTTTTTCTTGGAACCAGAAGAAGAGTCCACCATAAGCACTTGCTTACTATCCTTCTTGATAGCTTGCTCTGCCGTCTTGAGCAGATTTATCAACTCAGGGATTGTCGTGGATATTTGATTCATCCAATAGTTTAACACAAACTGTGAATAACTGTCAGACTATCCAACTAGAATTAAGTCAACACTTAATTCATAATCCATGACAAAATCTAAGACAACCAACCTCTCAATATACCCATTCATCTTCAGTGCATACTGCACTGCAGATAAACCTGGAGTCATCTTAATAGTGAAGAGTAACCTTGAGGTCTCGAACCTTTCAGACCGAGCTTGCTCATCAAACAGCTCCCTAAGATGAAACACTATGGTATGAGCATCCATAGACTCATGCTGCTTCTGTAGCTCTGGTGACATCGAGGCAAGCATAATACAGGTTGCAATGTCACTGTCTTTGAGATGCTTTCGATAAACTTTCTGATCCTCATCAGAAGCATCAACAGCAGGTGGATCAGGAAGTGGAACATCAAGGACATATCCCAGTTTCTTAGATCTGAGAACAATTTTCAGATTTCTCAGCCAATCGAGAAAATTTGGTCCAGTTAATTTGTTTGAGTCCATAAGCGAGCGCAAGTTCACACTGGAAGTCATCTTCAATCAACCTAAAGAGAAAGAGAGAAAGAATGTTAGAATAGAATTAAATGCATGATCATAAGGACTTGCATGTCATGCATATGGCTCCCACTAGTTTCAAAGAATCCATAACCCTCAGTAGGAATCCAAGAAACATTATGACAAAATGTCCTAGTGGGTCGATATCCGATATTACTAACAATGACCTTGGGTTTACCCAACAAGCCACCTTAGGTCAATCGGTAGGTATCAGTCATACCAATTGCACCTTAGATATCCGACATTACTAAAATGACCTTGGGTTTACCCAACAAGCCACCTTAGATCTATCGGTAGGTATCGGTCATACCACTTGATTCATAGATGCAACTATCAACTAGTGCTATCAACTCGTGATGTATGCACACTCATTGGGTTATCAACTCTTGATGTGTGTACATCTGATGTACACTACCCAATTTCGCCTCTGTCCACGTTGACCTTGAGTTTACTCAACAAATCAACGCTTCTAGTGAAAACCGACCCATTAATCCGAAAATCTTATTTTCATGGCTCGAACATATTTGTATAGAGTGAGCTTGGGTTTACCCAACAACCCAACTCTATAAGAACTCTGGTTCTCCCCATATTAATGGAAGACGTGAGTTTTCATATTAAGTGTGAGGGTTTTCAGGTCTCATCTACTTCTTCTCCAAGCTATAGGATTATAGTCACCATGACTATATGGAATGATTTAGGGCAATTCATCAATCACATTGAATCTATACCTAAAATCATCCATCATCCCACCTATGCATGTTGTAAGTCGACTTGTGTATATATAAGTCAACTTATGCCTCTATATAAGTCGACTTATGCAAGTGTAAGTCGACTTATGCAACCGTACACGAACAAGTCGACTTGTAACATTGTGCAAGTCGACTTATACGTCTACACTGCACAGACAAGTCGACTTGTGCATGTGTAAATCGACTTATCCGTGTGGAATTGCTATCTAATCGGCTAATTTCTCAATCCGTGCAGTTCAAATTCACAAAACCAAGTCTAATACACTTCACCTTGATGTACCAATGAAACACTTTCATTGTTACTTACCATATATAGATAAACTATACATGAAAAACTTGAAATCGATGAATACACTCTTATTCATTTAGATTTCCAAATAATTTTACGAATATCAAACTATCACCCTAAGTATCTCTAGGTAGTATACACTTTATCTAGACTACTTCGGCACTGGTCACAAAATTTGTGACGGCCAAAACAATCAAGATAAGGGAATATACTAACGAGACGCTAATGAGACACATTTGGCATCCGAAAATTGTTTGGAAACCCAATTTCAAGATAATCAGTTTTGCAAGCATGCAACATCAATGTAACACATTTTCAATCACATTAAAAATGATCCAAGTCATTGTAACTGAAATCTACACAATTTCTTATTTCAAACAAAATAGCTCCAGCAACTTTCTCAAAACTGCCAAGCTTTGCCTTTTTCTTGAAAAACTCATTGAAACAATTTCAATAAATTCGGAGAAAATTACAGAGGTTACAACACGTTCACAAAATTCTCCATGAATGTTTTGAGGATTTATTTCCATCAAAAACTCATTCAACCTCAGCAACTAATCCAATATAGAATCTGTGTTCCTCAACACAGTTATTCCCAGAAGCACACAATAAATTCTCAAATAAATAGTAAATCACCTCGAAAACATTTTTCCTTTCTCAACGACATTAATAAACATATTAGAGACATTTAGGTGAAAGAAAATCCGAAAAAAAAATTTTCTACAATTTATTCTCGAATTTATAAGCATGCCTGTTCAAGGAATGTGCACAAAGACAGCAACCAGAACATTAGGGAATAAATTAGCAAAACCATATCAAATCACATTGATAAATCCCGAGCTTCCACAGAAACATGGAACAACATCTTGTGAACATATCTGGGTAAGAAAATTTCGAAAAATATATTTCTATACTGAATTCGAAATTCACTCAATTAACATGCATCATCGTCATAAGCAATAACGAACTCCGACCTAGTCATGGTTTCTTCATTATATACGACACAAGTGGCTCTGATATCACTGTAGGAAAATCCCGGTGTGAGCATCACATGCCCACGGTGCGGAAAAATTTTTTTTTTGTTCCGGGACCTTCCCGAAAGCCAGGATCCATGTGACTATATAACAAAGTCAAACCAAAACGACCAAAGGAGACCGTCTCTAACGGTATCCACGCAGAGATCGGAGAACCTAACCGGGACAAACCCTTTGATCCGGGAATAGCTAGAACAAAGTAAAGAGTGCTAGCTCCTACCTTTTTCCTTGGAGAGCTTGATTCCAATGATGAAGAGGAGGAAACTTGGAGAGGAAGATCTTGATGAAAAATGAAGAAGAGTGAGTATGCTTTAGAAACCCTTTCTAAAAACCCCCACCCACATCCATCGTTTTTTTCTCCTTTTAAACCAACGATTATGCTCTCTTCATCTCATCAAAATGCCATGTGTCTTTAACTATTAAAGACATTAAATACTTAGATGACAAAGCTTGTCCACGTATTAGCCTTTATATATATATATTTATATATAAAGTTAAAAAAATGAAGCTTCCTCCTCCTTCATCCACGTGACACATATATATATATTAATTAATTAATTCTTTAATTAATTAACAATATATATATATATATTAATGCTGAAGTGGTCCAGTCACACTGGGGTCGGTCCTACCGGCCTACCGGGTCCCGGTATGGGAAAAACTCCCGGAAATGTTTTTCAGCAATATCGATGTCGCGATCTCATCGGGACATATCTCGATCTCATCGGGATCCATTTAATCCGATTGCTCTCCATATATTGGATCTCTATCCAAAACTATTTTACAAATTCTCCGAGACACTCTTATGCGTGTGACCTATTAGGTTCCCGGTTATGTTGGCCACTTAGATCAACACTTAATCTAAGCAAGTCATGAGCAGTATCTCGCAACACATCATGACCCCCAATTGACCGGAAAGTAATTGGTTTGACGAATGAACATATATTCATCATGGACCATATCACGAACCTTTCCATAGACAATTACCGTGCAATTCGTCCTTTTACCATGCTATACCCCACTTGGTTATGAGTATGGGCAATGTGTCAACTCTTACTAGACTGACTACGTCAAATCTAGTCCAAGTGATTTCAGTTCTTATCCTGGGACTCATTACTTAATATGTCAATGAAGACACTCTTCACGACATATGTACTCTGATAAGAGATTTCCAAGTAATGACCCTGACAAGAGGCCATGGGTATCATCTTCTGTTATCACAGAAGTGGTGAATCCTCTATTGGCTACTCAATTACCTTCGAATACCTCAAACTGTACCCAATCACCACCCTATGAGCGACCTCTGTGAGGCAACAAGGAATGGAGTCAAAGCACAGAATCAGCATCCAAGATATCCTTGAGTACCTCAAGTCTAAGGATACTTGCACCATTGCTATGATGAGATTATCACTGACATTAGAATAGTACATCCATGTGATGATCTCATAGCAGGTCAACCAATGTACTTACTACCTCTAGTAAGCATCCACATCTCAACCCTAAATATCTCATATGTACAGTTTCTGAGATCCACTGCTTGATCAAATCAAGGAGCTTGAGATGTGCTAGTCTTTCCGGATTACCAATGTCCACTCTTAGTAATCCTATGACTAGGGATAATTAAGATACTGACATAATTGCACATGATAGGAATCTCAGTAGTATGATCACATCATAATTTCCTTCATGCTATGTCATATATCATGGACTTCATTAATTTGCTTATTGATCAATATCAGTTCATAAATAATGAACAGCAACGTAATGAAAAATGTCTTTCTTTATTTATTCATAAAAACTGTATACAAATTTGTACAAAATGCGCTAAAGGCGATTGCCTTCAGGGCACTACTCTAACAGCCAAGCCATTCCACTGTCATAATGTTATCCATTAGGGTTAAAACTTTGGTCTTGTCCACGTCCTCCTCTCCTCAATCTAGATCCACTGCGTCTGAAGGTGTTTATAGAGGATGAATGACTAGTTATCGAAGTGGTGAGAGCAGTGTCCAACGATGGAGTGGAGTGAAACGAGAGAAATCATTCTTTATGGATGTGGAGCTTTACCTGGAGTTCACCAAAAGAGATGTTGGATTCACGATGCTCCACCGTTGTGATGAAGGATTAAAAATCTGCATGTAAACCATTCAAGGTAAAAAGTATACGGTCAGAATCTGATATTTTGTCACCTATAGCTGCTAACTTGTCTGTCGTAGTTGAGATAGTTGCAAGGTTTTCGGTAATTGATTTTTGTCCTTTTTGGATGGTATGTAGTTTGCGTCAAAGTAGAGAGCACTGGTAGCTAGATTGTTGCATGAAGTATTGCTCTAGATTGAGCTAGAGGCCACGAGTTGTGGTACATCTAATTGCAAGACGAGCGGTGGACGTGGACAGAGAGACGGTGAGGAAACAGTAGACCAGTAGATCAAATTTTTTCCACCTGAGATATTCTGAAGGTTTAGCATCTGGAGTGATAGAAGGTGGAGTGACTGATCCATCAATGTAGCCAATGAGATAAAAGGTGACAAAGATGGCATGTATTTGGTTGCGCCAAATGAGGTAATTGGAAGAATCTAATTTTGTGGTTAGGAAGTTTGTAATCTAATTGAATGGTAATATGGGGGAAGTAGGATCTTCCATTGAATTTTGTTTATGATGTACTAGTTCGAAAAAAATTAATGTTTTGTGTCTCTTTGATTTTTTATTTCTGTATACAAAGTGAGGTGTTTTTGTGTGATTGTTTCTGTTGTTTCTATATGCAAGGTAGGTGTTTGGGAAAAGGACCATTTAGCTTGAATGTGTAGCTTGATAATAGGAATAGTGTATAGGCTCTGATACCATGAAAGAATAGTAGAAGGAAGCAATTGAAATGCAATTGTATTGTATTTCTTATGTGTTTAGTTGAATAGCTTTTATAGGTATTTATACATGTTTTTGGTATCTAATAATTAAAAAAATAAGATATTGAGGATCAAATGAGATATACAAGATACACAAGATAAAATCAATTGAGATACATATTAAAGAGAAAAAATCATATCTGATATGGTGAGATTGCATGAAGATCTGTGTATATTTATCAAAAGGGGAGGAAGAAGTCGGTGGGCTGAAAAAAGAATGAGGGTTAGCGGTGAGTGAAAGAAACCAAGAGTGAATAAAACAAAGACATCTCCCTCATTGTTTGTCACCTTCAGTTTTGGAAACAAGTGGAGCAGTTGGATGACTCATCTTCTCTTCGGTTAACCTTCATCTCACATGATTTTTAAGCTATTTTTTAATCATAAAAAAGGTGAGAGTGTCGGCTGAAAGAGGAAAAAGGGAGCTAACCTATAAACCTCTTTAGTTTTGCAAAGGAAGGTGGGGCCTAGCTAAAAATGTTTTATTTCATTTCTATTCATTTTTTTATAAAAACAAAGGTGATCTTGGCTGAAGCTTGGAGACCCATAGAGAGGATGGAGGGATAGACGTCCTAGAGCTAGGTCACGAGGATATCAATGCTAAGTCACAGCTAAGCTATTTCATCTTGATTAATGTTGTTAATCTCTTTTTGGTTTGTTATGTTTTTTGTGTTGATTGAATCGAGTTTTCATATGAATGATCTTAATATGTTATTTGTATTGTTCTTTATGAACCTATTGCTATAATGTTGAATGTAATCTATAATTGTTAAATTTGATGTTTGTTAGTAGCATCTAATGATCCCTATCATTAGGAACAACATAACTTAGGTTTGATAACCAGAACGTGTGAGGTTACTACTTATATTGATCGTTTTCCATATTGTAATGCAGCTGCCAAATTAAATCTAGAGATCATATACTAGGTTATTCAGTAGTTAGGTTTAATTAATGATCATATCTTGATTAAACACAACCTAAGGTAAAATCGAGATTAGTAAAGCGTTGTAGTAGTCTCAGAACAATAGTTCGAAAAGAGTTGTAAAGACATTAGGATGATGGAATACGATTGATTATGCTTACGCCGAGATTGACCCTAGAATTGGACCTTACTCATATTTGCCACTTTAATCAATTTTTATTACTTGTTTTAATTTTTTTATAGTTTAATTTGATTTTATTTTCTAAATTGATTGAAATTCAAAACCCCCCTTTTTTATATTTTCCTTGCACTAATTAATTTTGTTACAAAAATTAACCAAACATTCCCCGTGGATTCGATCCCTACTCACCATAACTATAAATTTTAGTGTGTAGAGTCAGGTAAATTTTGCAACGTACTCAACATACATTGTTAGTACTAAAAGATTGATTGAACTAAAACAAATTTACTGAAATTAAAAAATTAATAAAACTAAATAATTGAATAAGTGAATAATTGAGACTAGCAATATGATTAAAGTTAATCAATGATGGAAACTTAGGAATTATTCTATCCTTGTTTTGTTTTCCCTTTATCTTATTGATTCAATTTATGTTTGATCCTAGACATCCTAAGGTTTTGATTACCCTCTCTCGAGATCTAATCAAGTAATATAAATTGAAATTGATAATAATAGAATTACAACCTCTCGAGTCACAAGATTACTCCAATTATTCAATTGAATTTAAAGCAATCACGAGGAAAATTAATTCATATTAAAGATCTCTCTTCAATTGTTTATTAATCTGACGCATATGACTTGATTCACTATCTCGATTTATTACCTCATATTTGCGTAACAAATATCACAACCATTAATGTATCAATTGAATTCAACAATAATAAAGTTTAATAAAACAGATCAAGAATAATTCCTAATATGGATTTATAAACTCATAATCTTGTTTAATATCTTGATAATCGAAATAAAAATCCAAGATAATGAAATTACTAAAGACAAAAGAAAGAAAAACTGTTTGGAGTTTTAATATGGAAATTTGGAATTTTTGGAGTGCTCTTAACGTCTCATCTTAATGTTCCTTGAATCTGGTCATTGCTCCCTTTTTTTGGTCTTTTTCTTTTTCTTAAATACTTCTTGAGACTTCTAGGGTAATTTTTAAGGTTTCCTTGTTTAATATGGTTTCAAAAATAACCCCAAAATGTCAAAAGTACAAAAAACTTCACGAGTTGGAAAAGTAAAATTTTAATTTATACCTTGCCTGCAATGATCTTGGCATCTTCTATACTTCACATTCTTCTTCTTTTATCTAATTTTTCTGTTTCCATTCACTCATAAACATATCAAACACCCCTTGAAACAAAAAAAATTAAGATAAAATTTTTTATCTAGACCACTCAAACAATTAAAACACAAAACACTAACAATAACACAATTCTAAGTCCTAAACATATGATTATCATCTAAGAAAACACTTGAAAAAACACTTAAACATTTAGAAAACATATTATAATCTAAAACTATCACCAGTCACCTTAAATGTCTTTCTAGTTTTAAAGCTTTGTATCTCTACGACAATGTATAGAAAACATTAGAAACTACAAAAGCATCAACCTAATGAGAATGCAACTTGTTTGAGAATTATTTTAAGTCTTGAATGTTAAAAAAAAACTTTTAAACTAATAACAAAGCTTTATCTCGAGATCAACTTTTCTTGGAAAGCATTGGTCTTTTCTTTATATATCCTTGCATTCTTATACAATTCGTTCTGTATCTTTTCAAGCTTTTTTAATTGTAACTTTCTATAGACTTTTGTCTCATCATGGTTCATGTTACAATACTTGATAGCTTATTATGCCTTATGTTATAGTTCCACATGAATATGCATAGGTTCCTAAAAACCAATCTATATGAGGACATACCAATTGGGGGTTTATAGGTCGTCCTATAAGCCTACAATGCATCTTCCCACCAAAAACTCCATTCTTTCCAGTTAGGTTGAAATGTTTTCTCCATAATCAACTTGATTTCTCAATTAGATATCTCAACTTGGCCACTAGTTTGGGGATGGTAATTAGTAGAAACATTGTGCATGATATGGTACTTCTTAAACAGAATCTCCATCACCTTATTTGAAAAGTGTGTTCCCCTATCGCTTATGATAGCTCTTAACATCCTAAACTAAACTTAAAAAAACTAAAATAACTTTATCATCATTAGCTTTAGTGGCTTTAACTTTTACCTACTTGGAGGCATAATCAAGTACAAGTAAGATATAATGAAAGACAAATGATGGAGGAAATGATCCTATAAAATCAATGCCTTAAACATCAAGATTTTCATAAAAAGAATGAGCATTTATGGCATTTGGTTTTTACAGGACAAGTTACCAGATTGTTGGCACCTGTCGCATTACTTGTAAAAGACATATACATCCTTAAACAATGAAGGCAAGTACTTGGGTCACTTTGAAAGGAACACTCCAATGTAATTTGGGCTTCCTAAAAATAATTTTAATCATGGGTTGAGTTGAATAATAAACCACATCTCTAACTTTAAACTTGTTTTTCTTAATATGAGAATTATGCAATTTTTAACTTTCTCCTTATATGACTTGGCATTCTAATAAGCATTTAGTAGTAACTTTTCTATCTCATTTAATTGTAGAAGTCACTTTTCAATAGTTGTCTTCTAATGGAAATTTAAAGTCTTAGTTTCCCAATATGCCCTATCCTTTAACTCTATAGGCAAGTGACAAGCCTTATCATGAACAAGTCAAAAGGGTATTGTACTAGTCAAATTCTTAAAGGTAGTTCAATATGCCCATAGAGCATCATTAAAAATCAATGCCTAATATTTCCTTAAACTATTGACTGTCTTCACCAATATTCTCTTAAGTTCATGGTCAACAATCTTTGGTTGGATGATAAGGCATGGCCACTCGATGTCAGACTCCATATCTCCTAAGAAGGGCTTTAAGAAACTTATTACATAAATGGGCTCCTTCATCATTATTTACTGCTCTTAACATTGCGGATCTACTGAATAACCTTTTGATGAACTTTTGTACTACCTTACCGTTGTTAGTTGAAGTCTTCATTGCTTCAGCCCATCCCGATACATAATTTACCCCCACTAACGTATAGGTGTTCCTCATTAAGGATGTGAATGGTCCTATAAAATCCAACCCCCATACATCAAATACTTCTACCTTTAAAAACTTTGAAAGTAGCATTTCATCTCTTTTTGAAATGTTCCCCACTATTTGGCATTGATCACATTGTGCCACAAATTCATGAGCATCCCTAAACAAGATATTCCAGCACTCAAGTTTTTTTATTGTTCACTCCAAAATGCCCTACATAAGTAAAATCATGATGATGTGTTACTATGTCTAACATCTCCTCCTTCGAAACACATCTCCTAATCAAACCATTAACATAATTTTTTTAGGGAATTGGCTCATCTTATAATTAATAAATGCACTCATACAAAAAACTTTTTCATTATTGGTATGCTATACGAACATATCGTGGAATCAATTGGCAATTTATCATTATCTTGGACTCATTAGGGAATCGTCCATTGATATCTTTACTTTGTTATAACTCCCATCCTTTAAGATGTGATAGGCGATTAACCACCAAGTTTTTTGCTCCCTTTCCTCTTAATTTTAGATTCTTAAAGAAGCAGTACTTATCAAATAAGTCTCGATTTTGCATCTTTCTTAGTAAAAAGATGATACAAATGATCATTTTAGATCCTAAAAGATAATATCAAAACTTTTCACTGGCGAATATAATTGCTAGTAACTCCTTTTTAATAATGGTGTAATTTTGTTTGTCTCCCACTAATGTCTTATTTTAATAGTGGATATGCTTTCCATAAATAAGGATCATCCTAGAAATAGTATTTGGATTCAACCTTTTATTTTGTCCCTTTGAGAACTTATTAGATCATTTGAAAACAACCTAGTAACTAAATAATTTCATATATCCACATACTAAGGTGAATTACCTTTAATCAAAGAGTAAAGTTGCTTATCTAGAAAGTATTCAGAAACCATAGGCCAATCCTCATTAGGTGTTATTATACTAAAATGAATTGTTACTAGAATCTCTACACCATTTTTATCTCTATTTTTAAATTCAAATTCTTGCAATAAGAGCATCCATCATAATAAACTAGTTTGGATTCTTTCTTTTTTAAGAGATATTTAAATGGAACATGGTCTAAGAAAACAATTTCTTTTTTTCCTAACAAGTATGAATGGAATCTAATGCAAATATAATAGCAAACATTTATTTTTCCGTTATGGTGTAATTACATTAAGCAGGATCCAAAGATTTAGATGCATAATATATCACATAAGGTTCTTTATCTTTTTTTTTTAACCTAATACTTCTCTAACTGCCTTATCACTCGCATCACACATTATTTCAAATGGTAAAGTCCGATCAGGTGGATGAATTACAAGAGCACTGCTTCACCTTTCCTTCAGTTCATCAAAAGCATTTTTACAAGTATTGTCAAACATAAAGGAAGATTCTTTCACTAGCAATCCACATAAATGAGATGCAATTTTTGAAATTCTTTTGATAAAATGACAATAAAAACCAATATGGCCTAAAAATGATCTAACTTCCTTCATACACATAGTGTATGGAAGAGAACTTATGGTCTTTATTATTACCTTGTCAACTTCTAAACCTTTTGAACTTACTATATGCCCTAAAATGACACTTTTCATATTTTACTATAAAATGACACTTTTCATATTTTAAAACAATATTAATATCAATGCATCTTTGCAAAACAATAGAAAGATTAAAGAGATATAACTGAAAAAATCATCAAACACAATAAAGCCATCCATAAAAGTTTCCATTTCATGTTTAATTAAATCAGAAAAATGTTGATCATGAGTCTTTGAAAATTACCTAAAGCATTACAAAGTCCAAATGGCATTCTCCTAAATGAAATCATACCAAAAGGGCATATAAATGTGGTTTTATCTTGATCTTCAGATGATATAGCAACCTGTGTATATCCTGAATAGCTATCTAAAAATCAAAAGTAAGATTGTCTTGCTAGTTTTTCCAGTATTTAATTCATTACCCATTTGATATCCTAATAGGAACAAGTTCACCTTTGCTATTTTCTACTACGGTCATGCTTGATTTCTTAGATACTATATGTATGGGCCTTAACCATTTAGAATATGAAATAGGGTATATTATGCCTATATCTAACCACTTTAATATTTCCTTATTTAACACTTCCATTATAGGGGAGTTCAACCTACGTTGGGCTTCTCTAATGGGTTTAGCATTTTCTTCTATAAGGATCTATGCATACACAAAGTTAGGTTAATAACTTTTATATCAGCTGTGGTCCATCCTATGGCATCCTTATGGTCTTTTAATACTAATAAAATTTTCTATTCTTGTGATAAGGTTAAACCACTTTTGATTATAATAGGCAAGTAGCATTTTCATCCAAAAAAATATACTTGAGATTATTGGGAACAAGTTTCAGCTCTAATTCAGGTGCTTGGACAAAATATTGTACTAAATTAGAAGCAATAAGAGGTAAAGATTAGAAAGTGTTGATTGTTCCTTTTGTAAGGATTTATCTATCTATATTGCTTCCTCAATGCTCTTAATTCCCTCTAATTGTTCTACTTCATCACCTATGCTTATGTTGGACTTAAATAATATGTATGCAATCTCATCAACAATATCTATAGTGTTAAAAAAGCATAAATAATTGATGTTATCACGATATTGCAAAGCATAAAAAATGTTAAACCTGATAAGGTCACCTTTACGGACATCTATCTTTGTTCTTGACATTTTAAAAAAGGGTCTTCCTAATAGTAGCGATACTTCCTTTTTTAAAACAAAAATTTCTCCCAAATCTAGCACACAAAAAATTAGCTGGGAAAACTAACTTGTTATCCTGCATTGAAACATCTTTAAGTATACCATCAAGATATAAATGTGTATTTGTATTCTTTTGATATTCTACCCCCTATGTGTGTACTTACCCAATCTAATTAGCTAATTGTCTCACCATATCTTTTAAATGTTGACCAGTGGTTGGTTTTAAGGTAGGTTAGGTATAAAAGAAAACCTTGGATTGTTTTGGTTACTAACAAAAGCAGGTGGGTTTGTCCTAGGCCTATATTTAAAGTTTGAATTATCTTTACAACCCTCATTATATGTGATTGAAAAAGGTTCATATTCCCTCCATGTTCCTAGATAACTACCCAAAAAATTAACATTTTGAACCTACAAAGAAGGACATGCACCAGTAGTGTGAGTAAAATCAGTGCAAATTCCACAAACATAAGCTTGGGTAATAACACCATCTATAAGTTTTGACATTAAAGTAATCAAATGAGCTACTTATTGAGAATGTTACTTTAATTGTTCTAGAATGGCATGCACATCTATTTTATTAACTCTCCTAACTTGATTAATCTCATTTTTAGTTCCAAATTGTTGTGAATTTGTATCCATGTTAGAGACTAATTGTCTAGCTTGTAAAAGAGTTTTATCAACTAATGTCTCCCACTAACTGCATCTATCATGCTTCCATCATATGGTAATAGTCCCTGATAGAAATATTTTATTAATAATTGGTCACCAATATGATGATCGGGGCAACTAGTACATGTAAGTACAAGTCGACTTGTACTACTGATAAGTCGACTTGTTCTTGAAAAGTACCGATAAGTCGACTTGTACATTGGATAAGTCGACTTATTCAAGGACGGTACTGTTTATTTGTTCCCTAAAGGCAATCCCCTTTAGCGCGTTTTATTCACAGTCGTATGCAGACTTCATGAATAAATAAAGAAAAGGCATTCTTCATTAATTTGATATTCATAAACATTGTTTATGAATTGATTGGATCTTTAATCGAATTAATGAAGTCCATGATATATGACATAGCATGAAGGAAATTATGATGTGATCATACTCCTGAGATTCCTATCATGTGCAATTGTGTCAGTATCTAAATTCTCCCTAGTTATAGGATTAATGAGACTGGACATCATTAATCCGGATAGACTAGCACATGTCATATTCCTTGATTGGATCAAGCAGTGGATCTCAGAAACTGTAAATATGAGATATTTAGAGTTGACATGTGGATGCTTACTAGCGGTAGTAAGTTCATTGGATGACCTGCCATGAGATCATCACATGGATATCTTATCTAGTGTCAGTGATAATCTCATCATAGCAATGGTGCAACTATCCTTAGACTTGAGGTACTCAAGGATATCTTGATCTCGATCCTGCACTTTGACTCCATTCCTTGTTGCCTTCCGAGGTAACTCATAGGGTGGTGCTTGGGGTACAACTTGAGGTATTCGAAGGTAATTGAGTAGCCAAAAAAGGATTCACCACTTCTGGATTAGCAGAGGAGATACCCATGGCCTCTTGTCAGGATCATTACTCGGAAATCTCTGGCCAGAGTGAATATGTCATGTAGAGTGTCTTCATGGACATATAGAGTAATGAGTCCTAGGACGAGAACTGTTATCACTTGGGCTGGACTTGGTCTAGTAAGAGTTGACACTTTGACCATACTCATAACCAAGTGGGGTATAGGATGGTGAAAGGACGAATTGCACAGTAATTGTCTATGGAAGGGTTCGTGATCCGGTTCGTGATGAATACATCAAACCGATTACTTTCCGGTCAATTGGGGGTCATGATGTGTTGCTAGATACCGCTCATGACTTGCTCAGATTAATTGTTAATCTAAGTGGCCAACATAACCGGGAGCCTAAAGGGTCACACGCTTAAGTGTGTTTCAGAAAATTTGTAAAATAGTAATTGAACAGAGTTCCAATTATGGAGAGCATTAGGATTAAATGGATCCCAATGGGATTGGGATATGTCCCGATGAGATCGCGACATCAATATTGCTAAGAAAGGTTTTGAGTCGTTTCAAAGATCGGGGCCCTAGAGGCAGTAGGACCGACCCCAGTTGGACTGGACCTTAGCAATTATATTCTAATTAATTAATTAAGTAAATTAATTAATTAATTATGAATTTTATAAGTTGTGTACGTTGGAATGGGAGAAGAGATGAGATTGGCTTTGAAAAGTCAAAGTTATAACTTTATTCATTAAAGAATGAATGGTCTTTAGCCATCCACTTGTCCATTTCTTATGGAAGCTTTTTTAAAGAGTTAAAAAGAAACATAAGGAGGCTTAAGGCATGGAGGGATCGACGGTTATGCATAAGAGAAGAAGAAGTGGAAGCTTAAGTGTTAAGCTTTCTTAGAAAAATTGTTTTTCAAGTCTTCTTCCATCAAGCATCATGTTTTCTTCTCTTCTCCAAGGCATGGATTTCAACGTGCTCCTTCAGCTCTCCAGGACAGAGGTAGGGTCTAGCAGCTCTTAATCTGTTCTAGCTATTCCCGGGTCAAAGGGGTTTGACTCGGTTAGGTTTTCTGATCTCTGCGTGGATCACCTTTAGAGATAGTCTCTTTTGGCTATTTAGGTTGATGTCTTCATACGGATACCTGGATCCTAGGTTCGGGAAGGTCCCGGGAACAAAAATTTTTGTTTTCCACTGCCTGTACATGTGATGTACCTCCCGGGATTTTCCTACAGTGGTATCAGAGCGTCTGGTATCCCGTATGAAGCTAAAACCTAAGCTAGATCAGAAACCCTAAGTGCTGTTGATGTTGATGCATGTGTATTGCCCAGATTTCGAATTGCTATAGAGATAGGGTTTTCGAAATTTTTCTGCCCAGGATTGTTCATAACATGTTAGAGAATATGTCTATGAATTTTCAGAATTTATTGATTTGATTTGATATAGTTTTGCTAATTAATTCCCTAAGGTTACAGATGCTGTTTTGTGAAACGATTTTGGAACAGGCAGTAGTATAAAATCGAGAATAAATTTTAGAAAAATCTTTTTCTGGATTTTCCTTCACCTACATGTCTCTAAGATGTTGGTGAATGTCTGTGAGCATGGAAATTGGATTTCAAGGTGATTGGATATTTATTTTCGATTTTATTCTATGCTGTTGGGAATTGCTGTGTTTATGAACACAGAATTGGAATCGGTTTTGTTATTTTGTTTGACTGAGTTTTTGATGGTCTAAAATCCTGAAAAAATTCAGGTAGCATGTTCAGAACATTTAGTAACCTATATAATTTTCTCATGATTTATTGAAATTTTTTCATTGATCATTTCAAGCAATGTACAGAACTGGACGTTTTTGGTGAAAATTGTTGAGACTGTTTTGCTTGGCTTGATTGAGTGTGATTTTTCAGTTCCAATGCCTTGCACCATTTTTAATGTGATTAAAAATGTGTTATCTTGATGTAGTATGATTGCCAAACTGAATTGCTTGAAGTTGTTTATCCTAGAATTTTTGAATGTCGAATTGGTCACATTAGCGTCTCGTTAGTATATTGCATTATCTTGTTTGTTTTGACCGTCATATTTTTATGGCATGTGCTGAAGTAAATTTGATAATGTATATGCTAGCTAGAGATGCTTAGGATGATAATTTGGGTGTTCCTAAATTGTTTGGAAATTAATGAGTTTTGACTCATTTCAAGTTTTTCATATAGTTTGACTATTTAAGGCTTTCATGAATCAATGAAGTGTTCATTGATACATCAAATTTCTCAGATATTACCTTAGGTATGTAGGTGTTGTGAATTGGAATTGCATTAATTGAGGAATTAGCCGATTAGAGATTTTAGCAAATTTACCTGGATAAGTCGACTTGTCTATAAAATAAGTCGACTTGTTCAAGGTTTTTGGGATAAGTCGACTTGTCTATAGAATAAGTCGACTTGTTCAGGATCTCAGTATAAGTCGACTTGTAGTACCTTATAAGTCGACTTGTTCATGGGCAGGTGAAATAAGTCGACTTGTGTCATACAAGTCGACTTGTGTGTGGGCAGAAGCATAAGTCGACTTGCATTTGATGAAAGTCGACTTGTGGCATGCTCAGGTTGGATGATGGATGATTATAAGGATTGATTCAATACGATTGATGAAACCTAAATCATTCCATATAGTCTTCGTGACTATAATCCTTAAGCTTGGAGTCTAGAGACCAAATCCTCCTCGGTATATGAAAACTAACGCCTTCCATTAATATGGTAAGAACCAGAGTTCTTATAGGGTTGGGTTGTTGAGCAAACTCAAGCTCACTCTATACGGATATGTTCGAACCATGAAAATATGATTTTCGGATTAATGGGTTGGTTTTCACTGGAAGCGTTGGTTTGTTGAGCAAACTCAAGGTCAACGTGGACAGAGGCGAAATTGGGTAGCATACATCGGATGTACGCGCATCAAAAGTTGATACTGATGAAGTGCACACATCAACAAGTTGATAGACCGATCGATAGTTGTGTCTAAGATGTAATTGGTATATCGATACCTCCCAAGACATAAGGTGGCTTGTTGAGCTAACCTCAAGGTCATTCTTAATGTCGGTTATCGATGATGCAATTGGTATGACCGATACCTACCGATTGACCTAAGTTGTGGCTTGTTGAGCAAACTCGAGGTCACTCTTAGCAATGTCGGATATCGACCTACTAGGACATTATGTCACTTTGTTTCTCCGGATTCAGTAAAGAGGGTTATGGATTCTAGGAAACTAGTGGGAGCCATATGCATGTCATGCAAGTCCTTATGATCATGCAGGCATTTCTATTCTATCATTCCTTCTCTATCGCGTTTAGGTTGATTGAAGAAGTCTTTCATGTGAATATCGCTCTCTATTCGGACCGATTTTCTTGATTGGCTAAGGACTCGAGAATTGTTCTCGGATCCGAGGGCTGGATCGCCCTAGATGTTCCACTTCCAGATGCACCTGCTGCCAATGCTTCTGATAAGGATCAGAAAGCATATCGTAAGCATCTAAAGGACAGTGATATGGATACTTGCATTATGCTTGTCTTGATGTCACTAGAGCTGCAGAAGCAGCACGAGTCCATGGATGCTCACGTTATAGTATCTCATCTTAGGGAGCTGTTTGATGAGTAAGCTCGGTCTGAAAGGTTCAAGACCTCAAGGCTTCTCTTCATCACAAAGATGGCTCCAGGGACATCTGCTGTCCAGTATGTCCTGAAGATGAATGGCTATATTGAGAGATTGGCCGTCTTAGGATTTGTAATGGATTATGAGTTAAGTAGAGACTTAATTCTGGTTGGATTGTCTGATGGTTATTCACAGTTTGTGTTAAACTATCGGATAAACCAAATATCCACAACAATACTCGAAGTGATCAATCTGCTTTCATGACAATGAAGGTGCTATCAAGAGAGATAGCAAGTGCTAGTGGTGGATGCTCCTTCTTACGGTTCTAGAAGAAAACCAAAGGAAGTGCCATCGAGGAAAACCAAAGATTACGCCCCAAAAGTTTTGCTTTCATTGTGGCAAGTCTAGCCACCAGAGGCTAAACTGTAAAATCTATCTCGAGTCCTCGAAGCGTAAAAAGGCATCGATGCCTCTACTTCTTCAAATATGTTTGTCATTGAGGTTAATACTATTCCTGATCCAAACATATCGGTATTTGATACCGGATGTGGCTCATACATATGAAATGATATGCAGGGCCTCAGGGACAGTAGAAAGCTCATAAAAGGAGAACTAGACCTTCGTGCAGGTAATGAAGCAAGGGTTACTACATTAGCCGTATGCACTTATGTCTTGTTTCTCCCTATTGGGCTTATATTCAAATTGGATGATTGTCATTTTGTACCCGTTTTAAACAAAGAACATATTGTATGTTTTATGTTTAATTAGAGCTGGTTTCCATTGGACTTTTAGTAGCAATGGTTGTTCTATTAGTTCGAATGGAATGCTCTATGGTACTGGTACATTATGCAATGGAATTGACATATGAGATATGTCATATCCAATAATGAATGTCAATGACGCGAAAAGACATAATTGAGATAATTTAAAATCAACTTACTTATGGCATTGTCGGCTTGGCCATATAAATGAGACACGCATCGCTAAGCTCCATAAGAGTGGATGTTTAGGGTCATTTGATTATGAATCATATGACACATGCGAATCTTGTTTATTAGGCAAGATGACTAAGTTATCCTTTTGAGGAAAGGGTGAACAAGTGAATGGAATATTAGACCTGATACATTCGGATGTATGTGGTCCGATGTCCATCCAAGCCAGAAGTGGTTGTTTTTACTTCATTACTTTTATCGGTGATTATTCACGATATGGGTACATGTATCTGATGAGATACAAAATCTAAAGCGTTTGAATAGTTCAAATAATTCAGAAATGAAGTAGAAAACTAACTTGGTAAAAGTATGAAGACATTACGATCTGATCGTGGTGGAAAATACTTAGACCAACAGTTTTGGATTATCTCAGAGATAATGGGATATTATCTCAGTGAACTCCTCCTTGCACGCCACAGCACAATGGTGTGGCTGAAAGGAGAAATCGAACCTTGTTAGACATGGTGCGATTGATGATAGGTTTTGCACAGTTTTGGGAATATGCGCTTGAGACAGCTGTTTACTTGCTAAACAGAGTTCCATCAAAGACAGTTGTGGTTACTCCATATGGAGATATGGACTAACTAAAAACCCTATCTTTCTTAGCTGAAAGTATGGGGTTGTCCTGCTTACGTGAAGCGGACATAGTCAGATTAGCTTGATGCAAAGCTGACAAGTGTTTGTTCGTGGAATATCAATTCTACCTTGCTTAGGAACAAAAGTTGTTTGTTTCCAAGCATCTGTTTTCTTAAAGAAATAGTTTCTTTACAAGAAGACAGTGGGAGCAAAGTTGAACTTGAGAAGTTCAAGATGCTCGAACAAACATGATCAATGCTGAACTTGAAAGCTGTAACTCATGTAGATGAGGTAACAGTTCAACCTTCTACTACACACGAATTTCGTAGGTTAAGTAGGATACACACTGTTCCCGAGAGATATGAATTTCTCGTAAGGGAACAGAATGACGTATTACTCATACGAGATGATGAACCTACTACCTATGAAGAGGTTCTGAAAAGTTCAGAGTCTGAGAAATGGCTTTAAGCCAAAAAAAATCTGAAATGGATTCCATGAATAAACCAAGTATGGACTTTGGTTGTTACACCTGAAGGGATAAAACCCACAGGGTGCAAAGGAGTTTTCAGAAGAAAACCAACATGGATGGTAATCTGATTACCTATGAAGCGAGGCTAATGGCCAAAGGATATCGTCAAAGACAAAGAGTTGACTATGACGAAATCTTCAGCCCCGTAGCAATGCTTAAATCCATTCGGATACTCCTAGCCATTGCCACTCATTATGATTATGAGATATGGCAAATGGATGTGAAGATAGCTTTCCTGAGAGGAAATCTACCCGAGGATGTGTATGACACAACCTGAGGGCTTCACTTCCATCGATGGCGAAAACGTTTGCAAGCTTCAGAAATCCATGTTTGGATTGAAGCAAGCTTCCAGGAGTTGGAATATCCGATTTGATGAGTCAATCAAAGAGTTTGATTTCTCACAAAATTCGGATGATCATTGTGTGCATAAGAAGGTTAATGGGACTGCAATCGTATTTCTTGTGTTGTATGTAGATAACATACTGTTACTAGGAAATGATGTCTCTATGCTGCAATCAGTTAAAATTTGGTTGTCCAATCAATTTGCGATGAAAGACCTTGGTAAAGCAACTTATATCCTTGGGATATAGATTTATGCAGATAGATCAAAGGTTGCTTGGTCTTTCACAAGCATCGTACATAGATGAGATGCTAAAGAGGTTTAGCATGAAACAATGTTATACGAGGCCCGATGTATCGTATGCTCTAAATGTTACGGCAGATACCAATCGGATCTGGTGAGGTCCATGGGTGGTATCAAGAATATCCTCAAGTACTTGCGAAGCACTAAGGATGTTTTCTTGATGTTTGGAGATGGAAATCTCCATATGAGCAGGCATTCAGATGCCAGTATCTAATCTGATAAGGATGATTCTGAATCACAATCAAGTTATATACATTCACACTAAATAGCGAGGCGGTCAGTTGGAAAGAGTTCCAAACAAGAGAGGACTGTTGATTCATCAACCGAGGCAGAGTACATTGCAGCATCGGATGCAGCAAAGGAAGCGGTTTAGATCAAGAAGTTCATTACTGAACTTGATCTGGTCCCTAGCTGTGATGGGCCCATAGGATTGTATTGTGATACAATGGGGCTAGTGCGCAGGCAAAGGAACCAAGGTCTTATCGATGATCCGAACTTTTACTCCGCCAATTCGGGAGATCATTAGTCGAGATGATGTCCTGATAGAGAGAAATTCCCACAGAGCAAAGTGTTGCTGTTCCATTGACAAAGCCATTGTCACAGGAGAATTGTGATTCTCATGGACTCGCTTATGGTATTAGATACTAAGGCGATTGGCTTTAGTTCAAGTGGGAGATTTGTAAGTACAAGTCGACTTGTACTACTGATAAGTCGACTTGTTCTTGAAAAGTACCGATAAGTCGACTTGTACATTGGATAAGTCGACTTATTCAAGGACGGTACTGTTTATTTGTTCCCTAAAGGCAATCCCCTTTAGCGCGTTTTATTCACAGTCGTATGCAGACTTCATGAATAAATAAAGAAAAGACATTCTTCATTAATTTGATATTCATAAACATTGTTTATGAATTGATTGGATCTTTAATCGAATTAATGAAGTCCATGATATATGACATAGCATGAAGGAAATTATGATGTGATCATACTCCTGAGATTCCTATCATGTGCAATTGTGTCAGTATCTAAATTCTCCCTAGTTATAGGATTAATGAGACTGGACATCATTAATCCGGATAGACTAGCACATGTCATATTCCTTGATTGGATCAAGCAGTGGATCTCAGAAACTGTAAATATGAGATATTTAGAGTTGACATGTGGATGCTTACTAGCGGTAGTAAGTTCATTGGATGACACGCCATGAGATCATCACATGGATATCTTATCTAGTGTCGTTGATAATCTCATCATAGCAATGGTGCAACTATCCTTGACTTGAGGTACTCGAGGATATCTTGAATCTTGATCATGCTTTGACTCCATTCCTTGTTGCCTTCGAGAGGTAACTCATAGGGTGGTGCTTGGGTGCACTTGAGGTATTCGAAGGTAATTGAGTAGCCAATAAAGGATTCACCACTACGGATTAGCGGAGGAGATACCCGTGGCCTCTTGTCGGGATCATTACTCGGAAATCTCGGCGAGTGAATATGTCATGTAGAGTGTCTTCATGGACATATAGAGTAATGAGTCCTAGGACGAGCTATTATCACTGGGCTGGACTTGGTCTAGTAAGAGTTGACACTTTGACCATACTCATAACCAAGTGGGGTATAGGATGGTGAAAGGACGAATTGCACGAGAATTATACATGGAAGGGTTCGTGATCCGGTTCGTGATAAATACATCAAACCGAATACTTTCCGGTCAATTCGGGGTCATGATGTGTTGCTAGATACCGCTCATGACTTGCTCAGATTAATTGTTAATCTAAGTGGCCAACATAACCGGAGCCTAAAGGGTCACACGCTTAAGAGTGTTTTGAAAATTTGTAAAATAGTAATTGGACGAGTTCCAATTATGGAAACATTAGATTAAATGGATCCCAATGGGATTGGGATATGTCCGATGAGATCGCGACATCAATATTGCTAAGAAAGGTTTAGGAGTGTTTCAAAGATCGGGGCCCGATGAGGCCGATAGGACCAGACCCAGTTGGATGGACCTTAGCAATTATATTCTAATTAATTAATTAAGTAAATTAATTAATTAATTATGAATTTATAAGTTGTGTACGTTGGAATGGGAGAAGAGATGAGATTGGCTTTGAAAAGTCAAAGTTATAACTTTATTCATTAAAGAATGAATGGTCTTTAGCCATCCACTTGTCCATTTCTTATGGAAGCTTTTTAAAGAGTTAAAAGAAACATAAGGAGGCTTAAGGCATGGAGGGATCGACGGTTATGCATAAGAGAAGAAGAAGTGGAAGCTTAAGTGTTAAGCTTCCTTAGAAAAATTGTTTTCAAGTCTTCTTCCATCAAGCATCATGTTTTCTTCTCTTCTCCAAGGCATGGATTTCAACGTGCTCCTTGACTCTCCGAGACGTAGGTAGGGTCTAGCAGCTCTTAATCTGTTCTAGCTATTCCGGGTCAAAGGGTTTGACTCGGTTAGGTTTCGATCTCTGCGTGGATCACCTTTAGAGATAGTCTCTTTGGCTATTTAGGTTGATGTCTTCATACGGATACCGGATCCTAGGTTGGGAAGGTCCAGAACAAAAATTTTGTTTTCCTTTGCTGTACATGTGATGTACCTCCCGGGATTTTCCTACAGTACATAGTCTTTTAAGTCTTTCCCAATATTTATATAGTAATTCATTCATTTTTTGTCTAATTCCACATATTTCTTTCCTAATAGATCTTGATTTACTAACAAGAAAATAATTTTCAAGAAAAGCCCTTTTTAATTCTGCCCATATATTTATAGATCTAAGAGACAAATAATAAAAGCAATCTTTAGCAAAATCATGTAATGAAAATGGAAAAGCACGTAACTTCACTTATTCTTCATGAATTCCTTAAGGTCTCATACTAGAATAAACAAGCAAAAAATCTTTTAAATGCTTATAAGGATCCTTACTTGCACATCTATAGAATTTAGTCAATAAATTTCAAAAACCTGAATTTAGCTTTAAAGGTCTTTCCAAAACCAGGAAGACAAAGCATAAAGGTTCATCTTCTAATTTTGGCTTAAAGGTAACTGCGTCCATTTATATCTTTTTGACTTCCATTTCCAGTTTGATTTGTACTTCAGTTTCTTTTCCACCTCTTAATTTCATAAAAATCACCTTTTTTTTGTCTTTACTTATTTTTTTAAAACAAAAGAATTGTTAGTTATGATTAAAAATAAATAAACTATGAAAATAAAACTTTCCCCGCAATGACACCAAAACTTGATTTGTGTTGTTAGGTGTATACAAATTAAATCCTTATTTGACTTTCAATTTATTAAACAATTTAATATAGAGTAAATAATAGTTGATTCCATAAGGAAAGTTAATTTCATAAATAAGTTTATTTGTCGATAAGTTTAAAAAAATTTGAACAAGTCAATATCAACTTTTGATCAAGCAAAATCATTTTTAAATAAAAGAAACTGAAATGCAAATTAAATTGGAAAAGGAAGACATTATCTCCTTCAATTCTCTTCAAAATGGAAAAGATAAGGGAAGCCTTTCAAAAATCCAGCAACATACGACTCTTAGAGACATTTTTAGGCCAAAAAATGGTAGCAGCAGGGAGGAGAAAATAACAAGCATCCATACAAGAAGGGAGTTCTCTGAGACAGTTGGCACCCCTTTAAGGTAGATTACAGTGGGAACTATTGCATTTTTATTTGTTTTCCTCTGCTACATTTTGTTTTTTTCTACTGCTATGTCATTTTGCTCCCTTCTCTGTGCTTTTGTTCATCTTCTTCTTCTTCTGTTGCGTTGTGTTTTGTTCTTTTTCCAACTGCCACATTAAGTTTTCTTCTTTTTTTTTTCCTCTGATGTGTGTTTCATTTGTTGCTCTTTTCTACTATGTTTTGCTTGTTGTTTCTTTCCTTTGCCACTATTGTTTTATCTACTGATGGGCTGCATTTTGTTTTTTGTCTAGTGGGCTATTTTGCTGATATTTTTCTATTGGGTAATTCTTCATTTTGGGTGAAATTTTTTTCTTGATTTCTTTCTTTAAGTCCACCAAGCCTATAAGAAAATGTTTAGTACAATTTAAACCCTTTTTAGAATAAAATATAAAATTAAATAATTCGAATAAATAATAAGAAAATGCAATAATTTACTCTAAAAGTGTTATGTAAATAATATAAAATAGGGTTGAAAATATGCTATAATTTCTACTTATCAAGATAGCATGCAACGTTTTGTCCTTCTATTGCCCTAATACACATCCTATTGATTCATCGCTAGTATTGCACATGACCTCAAATGGAAATGACTAATCTGACAATGTTAGTATAGATGCTGAAATGAGTGCCTCTTTTAACCTATCTGTCACTTAAGTTAAGTGTTGTTTCTCCTTATGTAGCTTGAAATTACGGTCCCTCCAAATAATATAGATAGCATATGTAAAAGCTATTTTCACTAATTAGCCATCCTATTTTAGTAAAGTCTACCTATTAACCTAGTCCAAAATACCTTACCACTCCTTTGGGCCGCCATAGACTAGTATAGTATTATGGTCCAAATAGCTACAGTAAAATGAAATTGAAAGAAAAGATGGTCTCTTGTTTCTAGAGATACCCTATAGAGTAGGCATCTAGGGGATTAGAGACATTAAAACAACTATCCTTAGTTCTTAACTTATTTTAAGCTACCAACTAGTTGTTTAAGGAAGCTTTAGGCATAAGAGTGTTCTTTTAGATCAAGTTAAATCGAGGGACTAATGGAGTGAGACCTTAAAGCTTAGTAATAGGAATCATTAGAGAATATGTGAGTTTTGCTTCCCTTCCAAAAAAGTTCATCCTCCATTTGCTCATTAGGATTATAGTGAGGGATCAACTTAAGTAGACAAGGAGCCTCTAACTTCACTCTAGCTACTATTAGAAATGATAGACTTAGCCCTTTTCTATAAGAGGAAATATGATTCTTAAATGAGATAGGTCCTAATTAATAAATGGAGTCTTGTAACTTAGCATATAAATGAAAGTCCATGATTGATCTATAGTCTCCTAAATTTGCCAAAAATTTCTTTTTCTAAGATAGAATTCATTGATCCGCTTAGACAATAAGGACTCCTTACTAGTTAAAGCCTTCCAAATCCTTTTAGTTATGAAATTTGTTTGCACTTTGATTGAACTAATTCCCAGCCTTTCCTTTTACTTAGGTAGATAGATCTCCTACCATTTAACTTTAGCTCCTTTGTAAAATTCAACATTGCTTGATCAAAGAAAATTCCTTATTTATTTCTTCATTTCTTGAATCACCTTTTTAGGTAAACATAGATGGGCAAACTAATGAACACTAATGTTTCTTAACATTAAAGTTATAAATAGAAGCCTACTAGCTACTGATGGGAATATGTTCTACGAACTATTGATTCTTTACTTGATTTTGATTAAAAGAGGTAGGAAACCAACATATTTTAGCTTCTTGATAGTAATGAGAATCCCTAGGTATATGAATGAAGCTTCTCGAGTAGACATTCCCATTACACTGTTGAGGACCCTATATTTCATACATCAGAATGGGTTCACCTTCAATTTAGATAAATTTGAAAACTCTTTAAACATCCTCATTATAGTCTCATAGAGTAAAAGTTTGCACCACAAAACATCATTACATCATCAGCAAAGTCAAGATGTAAAAGCTTTAGGGATTTATAGTTATGATGAGAGAAGAATATGGAATCTATGGAAGTGTAATATGCGATCATTCTTGACAAAACCTAAAGGACAAGAGTTAATAGATAAGGTAAAAGAGGATCCTCATGCCTAAACCATTAGTTCCTATGAAAAACTTAGTGGGAGCACCATTGAGTAGCATACTCATGGAGGACGTAGAAATTCAAGCTTAAATCCACCCTACAAAGGAATTTGGGAATTTAAATGGTTTAATACAATCCAAGATAAAGCTTCAATTTACTGTATTAAAAGATTTGTAAAATTCAATCTTCAAATCATAACTTTTGATAACTTTCTTACGATCATAATCCTTTAATATTTCCTAAATCATCATAACCATCCTTAATGTAGGTATGCAAGTTGGATCTATCCGAACTTTGATTGGAAAAGTTTCCTAAAAGACTTTGGAAGTAGTAATAGGTGAGCTTCTATATCTAACCCATATTAGTGATGGTCTCCCCATCTTCATACAGTAGCATGGAAATCTTATTCCTATTTCTCCTAGGCAAAATTGCATTATGGAAAATTTTGGAGTTATTATCTCCCTCTCTTAGCCATAGAGCTTTAACTATTGGATAAAATAGAGAGTTGAGCATAGATAAGGCTAAATTATACTCCCTTAAAATGATCCATGGATCCTAAACTTAGTATTTAGTGAGTTAAGATAAAATTCCTCCTAAGCTTTTCAAACTCTATCCTTAATAAGTTGTACCATTTCAACATGTTAAAATTATGGAGATTTTTTTATTCCTTCTTTAACCATACTCAAATTCCTACTGAGCTAACAGGATTTACAACCTCTGACCTGCTAGGACTATTATCTTCTTAAAGTATCGCCAAACAATTTGTTTGTAGATAAAAAGTTAAAGAAACTGAAGGGTGCTCTAGATTTAGATCTTAGACTAATTTTAGAGTGATGTGAACATATTGAATTTCCAAAATAAGCATATGGATCCTGAAAGGCATAATTAATTTCCCATTACTTTGTCAAGTTTCTTTCTGATAAACTAACCTGCTTACTACTTATTATCCTATATAAATGGTTCCTTATGTATCTTAAATACCCCAATCCCACCTAAAGCACAACTTGAGTCAACTCCTTATTTACTCCTTTAAGTTAGATTCTTATCCCTTTGGCCCTCCCTGGAGATTCTTATCTCTAAAAAATAAGTGACTTCTTGATATGATCTGCTTTTGTTAGTAATAGACGTTTATCTAAAATGACGTCCTTAATATATTGGATTTTGAGAGGGTTATTCATTCCTTTCAATTCCACACCAAAATAGTCATTTATAGGATAAAATAGGGTTAGGAATAAACATATAGATTCAAGGATAACAATCTTTGGATATACTTTTACCCTTCTTTCTTCTTGATCTTCTTCTACTAGAGCGACTAGGCTGCAATAAGAAATTTTTAATAAGAAGTTCCTACTTAGCTCGAAACAAAGAAGGCTTTATAGATTTGTTGGTTACTGCCAAAGGATCTTGTTCTATATTTAACCTAAGATTAGATATAACTCTTAGGTTTATTTCAGAGCTTCGCGGTTCACTACTTTGAAGGCATTGAGCATGACTAGTTTCATTAGTAGGATTAGAAGATGTTGGAGGTTTATACCCTATTTCCCTAATCCCTAGTACCCATGCTTGAACTTGAGGGAATGTCGGTGTTCTCCCAGGAAAGAAACCTATCAAGGATGAAGACCAGGTGGCAGCACCCACCTAAAGTAACTAGATGGGAGGAGAGATGACTCCTTTGCTTTTATGTTGTAGTTTTTGTTTTTCATTTCATTGTTTTGTTTCCTAATTTCTTCGTTTAAACAAAAATAAAAACTTATTTACTTACTAATATTAACTTAGTTTAACTTTTGTTATTCATAATAATTAAATATTAAATAAAACTTAGAGAGAATTTTATTTTATGAATTAATTAAGGAAATAATTTTATTTTAATCTTGTACAATATTTTATTAGTAATACTAATAAAATGAATATGAAAACTAATTTATGCTTATTGCATAATAAATGATATTAATTATGAAAAGAAAACCAAAAGATACTACCATTCATTAAAGCTTTCCTTTTGATATTATTCCTAAAGATACTACTTTCCTTCACTAACTCTTTCTTTCCTGAGTCTCCTTTTGAAGGCCTATTGTTTGTAAAAACCTAATCTAATAGGGCTAGACGTCTTTGTTTGCTCCAACTTTGCTAATCGCATCCTTGCACAATGGCATCCTTTGTGTCCTGGCACTTCATAGGAAAATGTAAAATACTAAGTAAAATGACAAAATAAATAATGTTGATGGATATTTTCACTATTATTTATCCTTTTGATTTTTGAACTTATCATATGTAAAGCTTTACTACTCTCATACTATCTATTAAAGTCATTAGGTGATAAAAAATGATTCCTAACTCGTATACATAAATTTCGGCTAGTAGTAATGATTCTTGAATGGATACGATATGTGATGGTATGGTCTTTATATGAAAAGAACTTTTGTATAATTTAACATAATGATTTCCCATATAAAATTACATTATTTTCCCATCTTGATTAATTGGTTTTCTATTCATTATTTAGACTATAATTTTTAGTTTGTAAACTAAAATTTTATTTTTATCTAACTTTTGCATAGTTCATCATTTATAGGTTTTTAGTCTAATTAGCACCTTTTTTCTTTATGCTTTAACTTTTGTCTAGGTTGTTGTTTGTCATTTTTTGATCTTGTGAGCTTTTCTCTCTCTTCCTATTTTATAGAAAATCTCTATCTACGCAACCACTTGCTATTTTTTAGTCTTACGAGCTTGCTTTTTTTCTTTAAACTGCTCTCACTTTTTGTAACACCCACATACCCCTGGGAGGATATGCAGATACCACACAAAATAGAACCAAAATAATATAAAACATACCAAACATTCCTTGTATGCATTTAGGAAACTAAAGCAAACAAACATTCAATCCAATAGGAGTTATTTTATAAAATATATCAAGATATTCCAAAAATTCCCTAAAAATAAGGCAACACATTTCACATTAATAATTGTTGAATTATATACAGAGCATATCATACATATTATACTTATCAAAACACATGCCTTAAACATAATCCATCCTATAATAAAGTTATTACAGATCATTAAACAAAATACCAACTAAAAAACAAACTTAATTATACATCTTCAAAAACAAAAGACATTCGTCTTGACCACTATGATTGTCTTTGTCCCAATCTTTAACCCTTATTATCAGAACCTATATAGAGGCAAAACCGCAATGCTAAGCATATAGCTTAGTGGGGAATATCTAAGCAAGATATAATCTAGCGACTATTTTTAACGGTCGTCTAGCATTCACATGCAATGAATCATATCAAATCACATACAAACTTTAATTGTTCAAATTAAAGAACAATCCCACATTATTTTCATAAGAACAAAATATAACATATTAGAAAAGGATATACTTACTTCAGAACAAAACTTACAAGTATCCGAACAGAATACCATAATATCAAAATAGAAATTTAAGGTATCAGAACATAACTTGATTGTGTCAGAAAAACACTTGATTATATCAGAACATAATTTAGTTGTATCATAACTGAAATTAACTTATATTAGAATTAAACACATATCAGAACATAAAACAAGCTAGACTACTAATCCTTTTTATAGAATGGGACCAAAGCAGAAGATACTCATATTTAATATTTGAAACAGAAGAGACCTAGGTCTCTAAAATAAAAGACATAGAAGTGTCTAAAATTAGAAGATACTCATGTTTAGTATTTGAAATAGAAGAGACTCAAGTCTCTAAAACTGAAGACATAGAAGTGTCTAAAATCAGAAGATACCGAAGTGTTTGGCATAAAAGACACCATAGTTGTCGGTTACAGGAGCAGTTGTAGACCCTTCTAGGCATGCTTATTTATCCACGACTAGGACTCAGCAATTTTAAAACAATCCATTTCAGATTTTAGAATCACAAGGCAAAAAATGTAGTGTATATAATAAATGACTTTATTTCATTTTGCTCCAATTAAACTTATTCATTGACATATGATTAAACTTATCATGCCTTATAAATACAAGCATGTGTAATAATGCATTAATAGAAGTATTGTTAGGCCCCAAATTTTTATTTTCTTGAAGTTATTAAGTTTGAATTAATTTGATTTATGATTTATGGTCTAGATTGATTTTATTGAAAATATTCATGGAAAATTTGGATTTAATTGCGTTTAGTGTTGAAAAATGGTTATGAAAGGGTAATTATGGTTAAGGGCATATTGGTCAAGTATTTGAGTTATGATGATTTTAGCCTAAGTAAGGAGGGGCATTTGAGTCTTTGGCTTATCATGTAGGTTTAAGAAATTAGAGTAAGGAAATAGAGTAAGGAAAAGCGAGAGTAAGAAGAGAAGAGAGTGTCGGTAGTGAGAGGAAAGAAGAAGAAGAAAGAGGAAAGCTTGATCATTGGTTTCGAAGGTTTTAAGCATTCCTGAGCAAGAATCACTCTTTTATACTTGTTTGTGTTGGATTGAATATTTGATTTCTGGAAATGGTTTGGATTGAGTAATGAATCGGTGAAGTTAGGGTTTGAGATGAACTTTGGAAGATTTGTGGATTTAATTGTGTTTTGTGGTGTTGTTGTGTTAGACAAGTGTAGAAAGGGAGTATGATGCATGATATATAGTTTAAGAGTATTGAATTAACGAAAAGAATAGGTTTGATTCTGCAAATCTGGAAAATCTGGGTTCGGATGAGTTTACTGCGACCCAGCATGTGGCGTGTTCATGAAACGCCTTGGCGTCAAGGAAGGCTACTGCGCATGCGGTGTGCAAATTAGTTAGTGAGATCGGCTTGGTGAGGCAGCGGCGTGCAGCCAGGTTGGGAGACCTTGGCGCATGAAGAGGCGTACGCGCCATGGCGTGTAGGAGTCTCTCGCCATGCGAGCTGACCTTTGTCATGGCCAAGACGCTTCAACAAGAAGTTTCCAATTTTAGCGTAATTGGTTTTAAACTTATATCTTTTCTCAGAGGTCCTTTTGGGGTGATTTTAGAGGCATTGTGAGCTAGAGATAGGTCTACAAGTTATGTGAAGGGATAAAGTGATGAACTAGGTTCTAAGGATATGGAATTCTAGATAGAAGCAGAATGGAACTTTTGATTTAGCATGAATTATTAAATGAGATTGTGGTTCTTATTTTAGGAGAACAAGAGAGGCAAGAGGATCAAGAGGCACAAGAGGAAATTCAGTCTGGCAAGAACAAGCAGGATATCGAGGTGGGTTCATGTTTATAATCTGATATATAGGTACTCATTGTTTAGTTCAAATCAAGCAAGATCTTATGCATTTACATTCTGACATTCCACGATCGCATTGCATGCTACCATGAATGATCATATTCGCATTGTGTTATGCATTCATGACTATTATCAAGAGTTTTACAAAGGAATGTTTTCCTTTCACGAATACAAGTGCATGAATTCAAGCTTTCTGAAATATTTATATATGACAAGCAAGATCACAAGCAAGTCTTGGATTGGCAAACCAGTTTACAAAAATACGATTTATGCATGCTTATGTGGGTTTGCGGTGTCCCTCACGATAGTCAAGTGCACATTGACTCGAGAAAGGCTTCTCACTTTGCCTGCGTGCACGGGGTTTCTCGGATAGATTCCCTCATGAAACTACGCCTACACATCAACATTTCGATGGCTATGTGTAGTACGTCACGAACCAGGACACCCAAACCATCATGTTATATGTTATGAAATGTTATGTGACATGCATCATGATTTATTAAATCAAGCACTTTACAAGAAATGACTCATACATGTTGATATTATGATTTCAACAAGTATTACGGCAATGAGATATTTTGAATATTATTTTGCTTATTACTATATTATAAATATGTTCCCACAGCGTTATAGCTCACCCTCTAATCTCCCCATACGGTGTGAGCCGGAGATCGAGTGAGTGAGTCACGAGTGCAATGACACTCAGTTATATTTTGTCATGTTTATTTTCATGACTTTAATTTCATTTCAAGTATCATTGGTTCAAGAGTGTTTTATATTTTGGCTCTTGAACTCAGAGTTGTAATTTTTTTTTGAGATATCATCAATTGAAACATGAATTACGGATTTGTATGTTTAAAAGCATGAAAGTTTTACGATGGGTCCATTGAACTTCCAATGGGTTCCTTTCTAAACTGTTAAATTTGCATGTTTCGCCGCATTTATTCAAATAACATGAAGCAGGTTTCAAGTATGTTTTCCCAGCAGGCCCATTAATCTTCCGCGGGTCTTTTTCGTTTAAATGTATTATGATCACGTTTTCCCGCCACGCTCTCACGACAGACGTTGGGCTCCGGCAGCGGGGTCCAACATGTTTGGTATCAGAGTGCCTAGGTTTTTGATCTAGGGCTGCATGACATTGCTTTCAAGAAATAATTTGCATTGTTTTACACGATTAGAACTGTTTTCGCATATTTTGAAAATTGTCGTACTTGAACTAAAATTTTCAATGGTTTTCTATTCAAGGAGTGAACATGTCACCTCGAAGGAGAACTCGGGGAGCTATGACTCGATCTCATTCTCGTCAGGAGAGTACGGATGAATACCATATTCCTCAGGATGCCAGGACACACTCTGTTTCGATTTCAGAGGCACCTAGTTTGCAGCAAGAAGTGCCTCCTCTGCCTCCTCCTATGCCTCAGGGAACACCCATGGATCCGGGTTTCTTTCAAGCCTTTGCACAGGCTTTTACATATGCCATGGGACAGGGATCTCAGATGTCGATGAAGGCTCCGGTAGACAGGAGTGGACAGTATGACAAGCTCCGGAAGTTTGGGGCTGTTGATTTCAGTGGGATGACGAATCCCGAAGAGGCTGAAGCTTGGTTGAAGAGGACCGAGAGGTCTTAGTTGAGATGAGGTGCTCGGATGAGGACAAGTTGGACTATCGATCGGTTTGTTGAGGAGATGCACTTGCATTGGTGGGAGTCGTGCTTGCGATCGAGTTGTTCCTTGATCTTGACATGGAGAGATTTTGTGGAAGTATTTAGGAAGAAGTACCTATCCAGGGTGTATGTGCAAGAGAAAGCTAGAGAATTTTGAATCGATGCGAGAGAGACATGAGTGTGGCGATGCGACTGAAGTTCACGACTTTCGGATATCGGCGAACATTGTATGAGAAGAAGACAAGTGCCGCAAGTTTGAGGGAGGTCTTCACTTGGGAATCGGGAGAAAGTCCGATTCATAATTTCTGCGACTATCGGCGATTAGTGGATCTTGCTCTCCAGTGAGAAGTGGAGAATATCGAGAATGAGGCAAACAAGAAGAGGAAGAACGAGGAGCGAGTTTGAGGAAGGGTGCAGTGCTCCATTGCACGAGAGGAGCACGAGGAGCTCTTACACTCGAGTGAAGTAGGTAGCAGTGAGGCTACCGAGAACAACAGTGAGAGAGCTGTTTGAGGCAAGCCTCTAATGTGGGAGGCGCGGTAGAAATTGGAAGGAGCGGGTTCACTTACCCCATATGTGACCAGTGTAGGAAGCACCATCGGGAGAGTGCCTCGGTCTCTTGGAGTTTATTCTGAATCACGAGAGAAGGGACATATAGCGAGAAATTGTCCCGAGCACCGAGACAAGAGGGTCTCGATTTGAGCTCTAGGCGTGCGAGGCAGTGGGAACAGCCGATGGCGAGGTAGGCAGCTCTGGGACTGTAAGGAAGACTGTTCCTCCAGGAAGGCCAAGGGGTCAGGCGCCAGCAAGAGTGTTTGCCATGACCAGGGAGGAAGCTGCAGCCGCACCTCAGGTTGTCACGGGTATGGCTCAGTTATTTGATTCTTCAGCATTTGTGTTGATTGATTCTGGTTCCACACACTCTTTTGTTTCTGCTAGCATAGCATTGCATGGTGTGAGTTCTGTGCCTTTGGATAGGCCCTTGATTGTTAGTACTCCTTTAGGGAGGAATGTGGTGACCAGTTAGATGTATAAGCAGTGTGAGCTCTTCATAGATGGTGCTAGATTGGTAGTGGACTTACTACCGCTAGACCTTAGAGGGTTAGATGTTATCCTAGGGATGGATACTATGGAGAAGTATTTAGCCAAGCTGGATTGTGGTCGGAAAGAGGTAGAGTTTGATCTGGGCAATAGTGAGAAGGTGATCTTCAGAGGGGATAGGAAGACACCATCACCAAGATTGATTTCAGCTATGTTGGCTGAAAGGATGATGGGCCAGGGATGTGAAGCTTTCTTGGCGCATGTTGTAGATGCCGATGTGCATGCAGAGAAGTTAGATGATTTCCCGATTGTGAGGGAATTCTCAGATGTCTTCCCAGATGAGTTACCAGGTTTGCCGCCGGTGAGGGAAATCGAGTTTGCCATTGACTTGATTCCCGGAACCGCGCCTATTTTTATACCGCCTTACAGGATGGCTCCAGCTGAGTTGAGGGAGCTTAAGGAACAGTTGGAGGAACTGTTAGAGAAGGGGTATGTAAGGCCTAGTTCGTCTCCTTGGGGAGCGCCAGTTCTGTTTGTCAAGAAGAAGGATGGATCATGGCGTATGTGCATTGATTATCGGAGACTTAACAAGGTGACAATTAAGAACAAGTATCCGTTGCCACGGATAGATGATCTGTTTGATCAGCTGCAGGGAGCATGGGTCTTTTCCAAGATAGATCTCAGGTCAGGCTATCATCATCTCAGAATCAAGGAGTCTGATGTAAGCAAGACAGCATTCAGGACCCGTTATGGGCATTATGAGTTTTTGGTTATGCCATTCGGCTTGACCAATGCTCCAGCTGCTTTCATGGATCTCATGAACAGGGTCTTCAAGGAGTTTCTGGATCAGTTTGTCATAGTGTTTATAGATGACATTCTGGTGTATTCTAAAAGTGAGAAAGATCATGAGGAGCATCTCAGGACTGTTTTGCAGACTCTTAGGGAGATAGAGCTTTATGCTAAGTTCAGCAAGTGTGAGTTTTGGCTTCATGAGGTGACTTTCCTTGGTCATGTGATTTCGCAGGATGGGGTACATGTTGATCCGAGAAAAGTTGAAGCAGTAGTAAGTTGGCATGTACCCAAGACAGCGACAGAGGTGAGGAGTTTTCTGAGTCTTGCAGGTTACTACAGGAGGTTTGTAGAAGGATTCTCCATGATAGTTGCTCCTATGACCAAGCTATTAAGGAAGAATCAGAAGTTTATCTGGACCGATGAGTGCCAGAAGAGCTTTGAGGAGCTCAAGCACAGATTGACTAGTGCTCCAGTATTGATTTTGCCTTCAGGTGATGAGGGCTATACAGTATATAGTGATGCCTCGAGGAAAGGTCTAGGTTGTGTGTTAATGCAAGGAGATAAGGTGATAGCTTATGCTTCAAGGCAAGCTCAAGCGATATGAGTTGAATTACAGACTCATGACTTGGAGTTAGCAGCGATGATTTTGCCACGAAGATTTGGAGGCATTATCTTTATGGAGTTCAGACCAGGGTCTTTACAGATCATAAGAGCCTCAAGTACTTACTGAGCCAAAAGGAGTTGAATTTGAGGCAGAGAAGGTGGATTGAGTTACTCAAGGACTACAATTTGTTGATTGAGTACCACCCAGGCAAGGCGAATGTAGTAGCTGATGCTTTGAGCAGAAAGTCCTCTATTGCTCATGTTCAGACAGTTTACCTTCCTTTATTGGAAGAGATGGCCAAGCTTAGGATAAGCTTGGAGCAGGAGGAACCAGATTGCCTCTTAGCTACTTTCAGAGTGAAGCCTATACTCAGGGAGAAGGTTAGGGAGTTGCAGGCTCAGGATGCAGAGTTGAGCAAGCTTAGGGAGGAAATTCAGAATGGTAAGGTTTCTAAAGTTGTAGTAAGAGAGGATGGACTCATGACAGTAGGGGACAGACTTTGTATTCCAGACAGCAGGGAAGTTAAGGATGAGATTTTAGATGAGGCACACAATGCGCCTTATGCCATGCACCCAGTAGCACCAGGATGTCTGAGAGATTTGAGAGAGCATTTACGGTGGAAGGGCATGAAGAGGGATGTAGCAGAGTATGTCGATGAAGTGTCTAGTGTGTCGACAAGTCAAATTTGAACACCATGCGCCTTCGAGAAAGTTAAGGCCATTGTCATTCACGAGTGGAAGTGGCAAAGAATAACCATGGATTTTTGATGGGTTTGCCCAAGACTAGTAAAGCATGATGCCATATGGGTTATAGTGGATCGGTTGTGAAGTCGACCCATTTTCCGCAATCGACGGTGATTCCTTGCATGTGCTAGCCAGGAAGTACATTGATGAGGTAGTGAGATTGCATGGGATTCCAGATTCCATAATGTCTGACAGGGATCCTAGGTTCACTTCTCGATTTTGGGGAAGCTTGCAGGAAGCTTTAGGTACTAAGCTGTATTTTAGTACAACATTTCATCCTCAGACGGATGGTCAATCTGAGAGGACCATTCGGACACTTGAGGGAATGCTCAGGGCATGTGTTATGGATTTCAAGGGAGCATGGGATGAGTATTTGCCTTTGGTCGAGTTTGCTTACAATAACTCGTACCATTCTAGTATTCAGATGGCTCCATATAAGGCTTTATATGGAAGGAGATCTGAGACTCCTATATGTTGGGATGAAGAAGGAGAGAGAAGCTAGTCGGACGAGTTGATTGAGTTGGTTGTGGATAAAGTCAATCTAGTCAGCAATGACTTAAAGCGGCCAGGGACGGGATGAAGAGTTACACTGATTCTCATCGGAAGGAGATGGAGTATGAAGTTGGTGAGAAAGTGTTTCTCAAGACGTCTCCTTGGAAGGGAGTAATGAGGTTTGGCAAGAAAGGCAAGTTGAGTCCAAGATATGTAGGTCCATATGAGATTCTTGAGAGGATCGGACCTCTAGCTTACAGGTTGGCGTTGTCGCCAGAGTTGTCTCAGATCCACGATGTCTTTCACGTTTCCATGCTAAGAAGGTACAGATCAGATCCTTCTCATGTCATTCAGGTTTCAGACATTCAGTTGAGAGATGACTTAAGTTATGAGGAGAGTCCAGTAGCAATCTTGGACACCAAGGATAAAGTCTTTAGAAACAAGACAGTTCAGCTAGTTAAGGTTCTGTGGAGGAATCATGCAGTGGAAGAAGCCACGTGGGAGCCTAGGGACGCCATGAAAGAGAAATATCCAAGTCTATTCGACGATTCAGGTAAATTTCGAGGACAAAATTTCTTTTAAGAGGGGGAGAAATGTTAGGCCCCAAATTTTTATTTTCTTGAAGTTATTAAGTTTGAATTAATTTGATTTATGATTTATGGTCTAGATTGATTTTATTGAAAATATTCATGGAAAATTTGGATTTAATTGCGTTTAGTGTTGAAAAATGGTTATGAAAGGGTAATTATGGTTAAGGGCATATTGGTCAAGTATTTGAGTTATGATGATTTTAGCCTAAGTAAGGAGGGGCATTTGAGTCTTTGGCTTATCATGTAGGTTTAAGAAATTAGAGTAAGGAAATAGAGTAAGGAAAAGCGAGTGTAGAGAGAAGAGAGTGTCGGCCGAGTGAGAGGAAAGAAGAAGAAGAAAAGAGGAAAGCTTCGATCATTGGTTTTCGAAGGTTTTTAAGCATTCCACAGGTAAGAATCACTCTTTTATACTTGTTTGTGTTGGATGAATATTTGATTTGCTGGAAATGGTTTGGATTGAGTAATGAATCGGTGAAGTTAGGGTTTGAGATGAACTTTGGAAGATTTGTGGATTTAATTGTGTTTTGTGGCTGTTGTTGTGTTAGACAAGTGTAGAAAGGGAGTATGATGCATGATATATAGTTTAAGAGTATTGAATTAACGAAAAGAATAGGTTTGATTCTGCGAAATCTGGAAAATGCAGGTTGGATGAGTTTCTGCGACCCACACGCTTGTGGCGTGTTCATGAGCACGCCTTGGCGCAAGGAAAAGGCTGCTGCACGCGGTGTGCAAATTAGTTAGTGAGATGCGGCTTGGTGAGGCCGGCGTGCCAGCTGGTTGGGAGGCAGTGCTTTCATGAAGAGGCGCATACACGCCGCGGCGTGTAGGTCTCTCGCCGCGGCGAGACGGCCTTTGTCGCGGCGCGCACGCTTCTCAGCGCGGCGAAGTTTCCAATTTTTGGTAGAATTGGTTTTAAACTTATATCTTTTTCTACAGAGGTCCTTTTGGGGTGATTTTAGAGGCATTGTGAGCTAGAGAGATAGGTCTACAAGTTATGTGAAGGGATAAAGTGATGAACTAGGTTCTAAGGATATGGAATTCTAGATAGAAGCAGAATGGAACTTTTGATTTAGCATGAATTATTAAATGAGATTGTGGTTCTTATTTTAGGAGAACAAGAGAGGCAAGAGGATCAAGAGGCACAAGAGGAAATTCAGTCCTAGGCAAGAACAAGCAGGATATCAGGTGGGTTCATGTTTATAATACAGTATATAGGTACTCATTGTTTAGTTCAAATCAAGCAAGATCTTATGCATTTACATTCTGACATTCCACGATCGCATTGCATGCTACCATGAATGATCATATTCTGCATTGTGTTATGCATTCATGACTATTATCAAGAGTTTTACAAAGGAATGTTTTCCTTTCACGAATACAAGTGCATGAATTCAAGCTTTCTGAAATATTTATATATGACAAGCAAGATCACAAGCAAGTGCGGATTGGCAAACCAGTTTACAAAAATACGATTTATGCATGCTTATGTGGGTTTGCGGTGTCCCTCACGATAGTCAAGTGCACATTGACTCGAAAGGCTTCTCACTTTGCCCGACCGTGGCATGGGTTTCTCGATAGATTCCCTCATGAAACTACGTCTACACATCAACATTTCGATGGCTATGTGTAACGTCACGAACCAGGACACCCAAACCATCATGTTATATGTTATGAAATGTTATGTGACATGCATCATGATTTATTCAAATCAAGCACTTTACAAGAAATGACTCATACATGTTCGATATTATGATTTCAACAAGTATTACGGCAATGAGATATTTTGAATATTATTTTGCTTATTACTATATTATAAATATGTTCCCACGAAGCGTTATAGCTCACCTCTAATCTCCCCATACGGTGTGAGCAGGAGATCGAGTGAGTGAGTCACGAGTACGGCAGCACTCCAGTTATATTTTGTCATGTTTATTTTTCATGACTTTAATTTCATTTCAAGTATCATTGGTTCAAGTGTGTTTTATATTTTGGCTCTTGAACTCAGAGTTGTAATTTTTTTTTGAGATATCATCAATTGAAACATGAATTACGGATTTGTATGTTTAAAAGCATGAAAGTTTTACGATGGGTCCATTGAACTTCCAATGGGTTCCTTTCTAAACTGTTAAATTTGCATGTTTCGCCGCATTTATTCAAATAACATGAAGCAGGTTTCAAGTATGTTTTCCCAGCAGGCCCATTAATCTTCCGCGGGTCTTTTTCATTTAAATGTATTATGATCACGTTTTCCCGCCACGCTCTCACGACAGACGTTGGGCTCCGGCAGCGGGGTCCAACAAGTATTAAGTAATCACACATTATGTATATTCATATAATTAGAAAGCACTTTCGATACAATCACAATTATCAAACTCCACGGATAATTGATGGTCTGGAATTATCACAATATCATAATCACATCATAGTGAAATAATGCGTAAGTATGAAGCCCAAATTGAAAAAATTCATTCTCAATTGAACAAACTTAATATACCTTATAAACATAAGCTTTTGCATCAATATATCAATAAACGTTAAGTCATTACATATTATATATAATCACTCAATTTCCTAATTCATAAACATTCATAACTAACACATTACTCTTGTTCTTTAAATCACATTAGCATTCTTAATTAAACTTCATTCCTTTAACAACTTATAAGTTCCAAAATAGATATTTTGTTATCAAATAACATCTTTCTTATGTTTTTACTTCAATTAAAATCTAAATCTTATTTAACTTTAATTAAACTATTCTACATCAAACTAGGTTCATTTTCAAGCTCAATTAAGTCCATTTAAACCATTATTAAATACCTCAACCTTATATAGTCCAACAATTGTCTAAAACCAACATTTTCTACTTCCTAAGTACTTCTGATGATCATGATAACCTTATATAGTCCAAAAATTGTCAAAAACCAACATTTTCTACTTCCTAAGTGCTTCCCACGACTGTGGGAATGAACCATATAAATCCCACGATCGTGGGATGCACAACCTCTAATTTGTTTCCAAAACTTGACTTCTTCACTTCCATTCGACACACCTTCACTAGAGTTCATCAAATTCACTTCAATTCTACCTTATTCATGCTTCAATACCTCATCAAATTCATGTCCAAACAAATTCAAAAATCATTGAAAAGGCAGCTCATAATCTTTCAAGTATCAACATCCAAAGCAAAAGTTATCAAACAAGTATCATATTCCATACTTCAATTCTTCATCAACTCAATACATATTCTATCCAATTCAAACATCATATAGTTCATATTACATCATACTATCAAGTTTAGAATTCCCTTACCTCCTTAATTTCAAAGAACAACTCCAAAGAAACAAGCCAACTAGACTTCCAGGCAACCATACACAACTTCTATACCAAGGTGCAAATTTTAGCATCAACAAAACAATAACACATAAAAAAGAAAGGCTTATTTCTTGATGCAATAACTTACAAGATTCCAAGTGAAGTTTATCCAAAATCAAGCAAAATTCCATAAGTTGACTGGGAGTAAGAGTTTCGGTAGTGAATAAGCGAGGAGAAGGAAGAGTTACAGCAGAAACTAGCCAATGCATAAGGTCATGCCATATGTAAGATGACTCATCTTACTCTAAGGACACTTGTTACCTAAGGACACAAGCCATATGTCCTCTCCTTAACTAGCAAACATGTTCTTCTATAAGGCTGCCAAATGTCACAATTTAGTTAGGCCACTTGTGACTCAACTAATGTTGCCAAATGTCAATGCATCAACTATGCCAAATGTCACTAACTTATAGGCTTAGTCATTTTAATTTTCATATACCAAGTTATCTTTCCACTTTACAATTTTCCTAGTTGAAATGTGCATTTTAATACCTCAATTCTTTAATGATATCAATTAATTCCAAATCACTAAGTATGATCCATTAAACCAAAATTCAAGTCATATGTAATTCTTGTTCATATCACAACTTTTAACACCTATCATACATGTACTTTCATGAACATGTAACATTCCAACTAGGGTACAATTTGGGGCTGAAACTTTTGCCTAAACTACCATTTATTGATTTTTGACCTAGTGAGCTTTTGATTTGTAAATGTTCATCTTCTTTTTAGGAAGCCATTTATTGGTTTTTAACCTAACAACCATTTTGGATACTTAAATATTTGTTCTGGAGATTATGATGTAATTGTTCCTAAAAGGAAATATTCTCTCTCTTCTCTCTCTCTCTTTTTTCTTTTTTATTATTTATTTATTTGATTATTTTGCTCAAGTGATTTATTAGCTTTCCTTTTTTAGATTGATTCTTTTTTTCCAGCTAACATCTCGATTGATGTCTACTAAGAATGTTGCTAAGCTAACAAATTTAAATTTTGAATTTTTAAATGTAAGCTAGTTCAATGGTAACTGCCTGGTAGTTCATGGAAATAACTAAGATGATCTATTGTGACCTAATGAACCTATAATCTTGAGACAAATAACTTGGTTGAAGTAAGGACATCAAATTTTGACCAAGTAAAATGTCTTATAAAAATAGATCAATTAAAACTTACATAAAAAATTATCAAGATATTTCATGTTCATGGTGCATATTTAGATGCTAATTTTTGCTTATAAAGAAAATTATTAACTTGTTATTAGGACATTAACTTTATTTCAAGTTTTCTCACGATCATTTTATTACTTCAGGTGCATATTTAGGATGTTGTGAATTATTGAAATTTTTTTCTTTATTTGATAAATCTTGAACTAGATTAAATATCAAATAATTGAAACATTTTAGTATACATTCTTTCATTAGTTCCTATTAAGGTCATTAGAGCATCTCTAATTATACGGGGAGAGTTGGTTTTTGTCCAATTCAAGAATTAAATTGGTGAAGATTTTTTTAATAAAGTAAAAACTTACTAATCCTTTTCACAATGATAATTTTTTACACTCTCAAGGGCTAGAAATCATTTTCTTAAGACAAAAACCTAAATGTCACCATTTTTTAATTTGAAAGGTTCAACATTATAGTCTTATTCTATACCCAAAGACCCTTTTTGTTTACAATTAGATTGTTTTCTTGGTTAACTGATTATTGATCAAACATTGGCTCACCTAGATTATCAAGATCATATAAGTCTACATTGAACAAAAGGAAAAGGTATTAATATTACTATAACAAACTAGGCTACATGCTATAAACCAAAACATAGCCAATTCTTCCAAAAGCGTCACATATTATATTTGTGACATTATCAAATTGTTGCCTAGAATGTAGTCAATTCCTTGTTGCAGAACAATTTAAGTAAAATTTTCCTGAGACCTAAATAAAGTAAAATTATTAGTTACAAATTATTTTGTACCAAAAACACCATGAATTCATAGTTACTATATAGTAACTATGAATTCATGGTGTTTTTGGTACAAAATAATTTGTAACTAATAAAATATAACAAGCATTGTTTAGCTACATTTTCTTAGATTGTAGTCATATATTATTTATTATATCTTGATAATTTTGCAAGTATGCTTTTTTAACTATGAGTTTGTGAAAATTTGGTCAAAATATAACCAAAAATATTTGCAACATTTTGTTTAAACCTTTATAATTTGCTACAAGAAATCTATTCTATTTTGATTTATTATTATTATTGATCTTATTGTTATTTGAATAAATAATTTGAAGTTCTCACCTTTAATTTTTTAATGTCATTATTTTGTTAATTGTCAATAAAGTAAATAAATATTAAAAATACTATAAATTAAAATATGTTTGAACATAATGTTAAGTATTATAGCAAAAAGTCTTGTCAAATGTTCTTTGACAGTATTGAATGTAGCAAATGTAGTTCTATATCCTTTGCTCAACTCACTTTTACAACTGCTACTTGGCACATACTTGGGTAGAACAATTACTAACATCTAGATAATATTATCCAATAATGTTAAGAGTTACCCATGATATTGGTAAAAAATAATTACATAACCAATGCTGAGGTGGTGATGGAATTTCGCTGAATGGTGGGAATCCTATTAGTAGTTGATAGTAATAAAACCAATGCTCCATAAGTTTACCTCCAGGCTAAAATGTTTTACAAAGACTTTAGGTGCAGTATGATATGAACTTCCAATAGGCTCAGTAAGTATAGATGACAATCAGTTCGACTGACCCTTGTCAGTTGGGGAGTGAAATTGAAGCAGCGAGCCCGAGCCTAAGCCTAACCCCTCCAATTTTTAAAGTAAAGGTTCAAAACAATGTTATTTTTAGAAAAAAGAATTCTCAACCTAAGGTCTGATCATTCTAACTAAAATGACGAGCCTAGGCTTGGCTTTATCAACTTGGGTCTAGTCTGATGACTTCAAGGCAGGCCCAGTTTAGGCCCAAGCCCAATTGTCACCTTATCAGTAAGTCTTTTGTTTTCAAGTGTTACACAAAAAAAATATACCAAGATGTGAAAGTGTTAGGGATGCATTTGTGGGGCACCATTATTCTCGCAGCCAACTAAGGAAAAAAAGTTGAAATTTAAGGTGGCAATATAATCTTGATGGGAGTGATCTCTAATTCAATAATTTTTATTACCTACTTTTGGCCTAAATCAGTCTCTAAATCAACGGATTATATTCCTCATTATTTAGCTTAATTTTTCGGAATTAGTTTCCTATTTGGTCATGGCAAGCTTGTACTATATAAACAAAAGCTTTTTAACGAACAAAACAAGCCTAATATGATCAAAAAATTACCTCTACGACTAAGGTAGCTCTTTCATCACAACAAACTCCATTTTTCTTCATCATAGATGCACGACACAAGTGTAAATCGAAGGGAACTCTTATCCCTGAGTTTAGCCATCGCCCTTTGACTAAGTCCTACAAACAAGCATATAATAAGTTAGTATTAGAGCACGTCATCATAGGTGACACATTCAAAAAGCCTACAAGCTTTGAGGAGCTATTTTTGGCCTTTATGGAATGCTATGAGTAGTACCACACAGTTGATCAATGGGAACTTATCATCATCACTGTTGCTTTGGAAAAAATCAGGTGGCGGTCGAGGGTAGGACGAGGGGATAGTGGTGGAGTCCCTAGGAGGCCAGGTCAAGAGTGGGAGGCAGGGGTTGGTAGTAGCACCATGTTTGGAAATTCTAACAGGAGTAATTCCAAGGTGGAGGACACTCAAATCTGCAATGGAAACAAGTTCCTTTCGGCACAGTCTCTTTGAGTTTCTTTTTGGCTACATTTACGTTTCGTTCTTAGACCTTTTCTTCTTTAGGTTCATTTTCCTTGAACCAAAAGAAGAAGATTCCACCACTAGCACTGGCTTGCTATCCTTCTTGAAAGCTTGTTCTAATGTCTTGAGCAGATTGATCAACTCAGGGATTGTTGTGGAGATTTGGTTCATCCAATAGTTCAACACAAACTATGAACAACTATCAGACAATCCAACCAGCATTAAGTCAACAATTTATTCATAGTCCATAACAAAACCCAAGGTGGCCAACCTCTCAATATAACCATTCATCTTCAATGCATATTACACTGTAGATGTCCCCAAAGTCATCTTAGTCGTGAAGAGCAACTTGGAGGTCTCAAACCTTTCAGACCGAGCTTTCTCATCAAAAAGCTCTTTAAGATGAAACACTATGGTATTAGAAATTCATACTGGAAGACATCTTCAATCAACCTAAATGTGAAGAGAGAAAGAAAGTTAGAATATACATACATGCATAATCATAAGGACTTGCATGATATGCATATAACTCCGACTAGTTTCAAAGAATCCATAACCCTCACTATGAATCCAAGAAAATTATGACAAAGTTTTCTAATGGGTCGATATCCGAAATTACTAAGAATGACCTTGGGTTTATCCAATAAACCACCTTAGCTCAATCAGTAGGTATCAGTCATATCAATTGCATCATAGTTGTAACTATTGTCTAATGCTATCAACTCATAATGTATGCACATACATTAAGTTATCAACTCTTATTGCATATACATTTGATGTACGCTATCCAATTGCAAGCAAATCAATTTTTCATGCATACAACATAAAAGTAAAATATTTCTTATCATATAAAAAAATGATCCGACGCATTCAAACCAAAAACACACAATCACCACTTCAAACAAACTAGGTCCAGGAATTTTCTAAAAAATGTCTAGCTTTGTATTTTGCTTGAAATAATTATCGAAAATTTTTCAATAAATTATGACAAACTTGTAGAGGCTATAACATGTACCCAAAATGTTCCATGAATTTTTTCATAATTTATTTCCAATAAAAACTCAACCAACCTCAACAACCAAGTCAATCCAGAATCTGTGTTCCTCAACACAGACATTCCCAACACAACACAAGAAATTATCAAATAAATATTTAGTCACCTTAAAAATATTTTTTCATCTACATAGACATTTACAAAAATCTTTAAAAGAGTGTGGAGAAATCCAAAAAATTAATTTTCTATAATTTATTCTCGAATTTGCAAACATTCCTGTTCATGTAATGTGCATAAACACAACGACCAGAATAGTAGAATTAATTAGCAAAACATATCAAATCACATTGATAAATTTTTTCATTCCACATATATATTTAGCAACATCTCATGAGAAAATCTGGGCAATAAAATTTCTAAAACAATATCTCTATACTGATTTCAAATTCAACACAATCAGAATGCACAACTGTCACAACCAATCAACAACATCAAACATGTTATGGTTTCTTCTCTATACGGGGCACAAATGGCTTTGATACCACTATAGGAAAATCCCGTTGCGTGCATCATATACATACAATGTAGAAAACAAAAAAAAATTGTTCTGGGACATTCCCAAAGTCTAAGATCTATGTGCCTATACCAGGAAATACTATTAAACCTAGCTGAAAATTCCCAATTCACATACATGTTTATATATTTATATATATATATATATAGGAATTCGTAGAATTTACACAAATCAATTATTTATATAATAACCATGTGCCTTTTGTATAGTGTCTTTCATTCTTCGATCTTCTACTTGTCAAATTGTCGTAAACCACAACGACCAAAATAGACCGTCTCTAACGGTACCCACACAGAGATCGTAGAAACTAACTAAACCAAACTCTTTGATCTGGAAATGGCTAGAACAAAGACAAGAGTGTTAGGTCTCTTCTTTTTGCTATGGAGAGCAAAACTGTGAAAGAGAATGAAGAGGAAGATGGTGAGAAAGATGAGGAGAATAAGGAGAGAATCGTGAAGATTTCTTAATTAACCATTTTCACGATTATCAACATCTTGCTTTTTGTTTTTATCTTTAATTGTTTTTTCTTTTATCATTTAAAGACAATAAATGCAGAACTTTAAAGAAGCCTCTCTTGTCTTCCATGATGCACATATCTTATATATATATATATATGTATGTTGAGGTGGTCCAGTCACACTAGGGTCGGTCCTACTGGGTCCCGTGTGAGGAAAAAATACCAAAGACCTGTTTCAGTAATATTGATGTCACGATCTCATCGAGACATATCTCGATCTCATCGAGACGTATCTCGATCTCAACAAGATTCATTTAGTTCTATTACTCTCCATATAATTGATCTTTATCGAAAACCATTTTACAAATCCTCTGAGTCACTCTTATATGTGTGACCCATTAAGTTCTTGGTTATGTTGACCACTTGAATTATCACTTAATCCAAGCAAGTCAAGAGCAGTTTCTAGTAACACATTATGACCCCTAACTGATCAGAAAGTAAGTAGTTTGACGAACGACCCCGTGCTGGTCGCGAACTATCTCAAGAAGACATTCTTCATGATATCAGTTCTCGTCTTGGGACTTATTACTCTATATGTCAATGAAAACATTCTTCATGACACACGTACTCCGACCAAAGATTTCCAAGTAATGACCCCGATAAGAGGCCATGGATATCATCTTCTACTATCACAGAAGTGGTGAATTCTTTATTGGCTACTCAATTACCTTCGAATACCTCAAGTTGTACCTAATCACCACCTTATAAGACACATCTGTAAGGTAACAAGGAATGGAGTCAAAGTATGGAATCAATATTAAGTCTAAGGATACTTGCACCATTGTTATGATTAGATTATCACTGACATTATAATAGGGCATCCATATGATGATCTCATGGTAGGTCATCCAGTGTACTTACTACCTCTAGTAAACATCCACATCTCAACTCTAAACATCTTATGTTTACAGTTTCTGAGATTCACTACTTGATCAAATAAAGGAGTTTGACATGTACTAGTCTATCCAAATTAATGATGTCCAATCCCATTATTCCTATAACTAGGGATAATTTGGATACTAACATAACTGCACATGATAGGAATCTTAGTAATATGATCACATCATAATTTCTTTCATGCTATGTCATATATCATAGACTTCATTAATTTGTTTATAGATCAATATCAATTCATAAATAATGAACACCAAATTAATGAAATATTTCTTTCTTTATTATTGAAAATAAAGTTTGTACACAATTTTGTACAAAACGCGCTAAAAGTGATTGCCTTTAGAACACTACTCTAACAAATTCCAGTCAACCAAATACTTGATTAATGTTTCCTTCAAGGACCCAACCCGACATTGTGGATGATATTCGAGTCCATGCCCAGCGAGGGTGGCGTGCTAAAGCACTCAATCATTCAAAAATCAGTATATAATTTCTTTTGTAAAATTTACACACGCGTATACAAAAAACAATAATTGAAACGGCCCATTCTAATCATAAACTCACTCAATTGCATTAATACAATCATTAATATTTCAATAGCCATTTGGGCCCTTTCATAAATATAAAACACTTTAATCATTTCAAAATACAAATTTATACAAAAAGTTGTAGAAAATACAATTGAATACAAAAATAAAGAAATGCAATGCAGACGCGAACTGATCCCAACCTCTATCCTTCACTTAAATGCTATGAGGATACTCCTGTTGGCCTAATGGGATATTTTTCTATCCTAAAAAATATTTGCAAGTTTTGGTTGAGTTTTGCGAGCTCAATGAGTGACCATCATCGATGGCTCACCCATTCAGATAACACATAATTCACAAGATTTCATATCCAATACAATTAAATCATTCATAATATGCATATGCAGAGCACATGAGACCTACTTTCCATTTGTTACTTTATTGTGACCGAGTGCCTAACTGTCCTATATAGGGCCCATTGATAACCGCCCCATATAGGGCTCATTAATAATTGTCCCACATAGGGCTCATTAAACGTGAAGCCTGAGGCTCTAAATCACTTTTGAGCTCGAAGCTCTTTTTCACGTTGAGCTTTAAGCTCTGATCGATGGCAACTCTGGTCACAATAGTCATTATGTTTCATACATTCATGACATGGAATGCATCACTTACAATTGCATATTTGCAGTCACTCACATTCACTTATCATCGAATCATAGTCCGACATTCAATTCACAATATAACCTATTCACGTATCACATATAACTCATAAATATTCTCATACAGATCAATTCACTATAGTTTAGCTTATCCTTTATCCAAATCTGAGCACACCTTGGTAAGGTGACATTCTCGGAAGTATTTCATCCCTTGCTTGCTGTTTTACATCCCTTTAGTGCAAACACACTCAACTCTTATATCTATCCCACGATATTTCATAACTTCGATGTTTATCCACTTATCTCATTTCTCTTTCATAAGTCACTTTACTCTTATTTCAGCTTCATCCCCCTCACTAACAGTGTCTCACATTTATTATGGCCTTATACCACCGTAGGCCCTCTTCATCTCAATGTAAGGGTGAATGACCTCCTTTTTGTCATACAATGCCCTATACCACATTCTAATTGTTGGACCAATGGTGGTTGACAAATTAAATCCCTTTATGTTTTGATAATAATAAAATATCTAGAATTAGTTAAGAAATTATTTTCAGGTGTTACTCAAGGAAAGAATCATGCAAAACAAGATGAGCAAATGTTTAATTATTGAAAAATCAAGAAAGCAGGTTCATTCTAAGTATAAGTGGCATAAAAGATGAAGATTCTAGAGGATTTGAACGAATGTTACTATTGAAGGCTAAACAAGTCGACTTACACATTACAAGATGGCTTACATATGAAGATGAACTCAGACAAGTCGACTTATAGCAAACAAGTCGACTTATCGGGAGAAACAAGTCGACTTATTAGAGAGCGGAGGTACATGTTTTACGTAAATGGTTGAAACAAGTTGACTTATGTATTCGACAAGTCGACTTATTGAAGCACAGATTCAGCTCCAACGGTCCAATTTGCTAAAAATGGAATGGAGAAGATCAAGCAACGACTATATCAAATCAAGCAACGGCTAGAAGAGCTCCAACAACTATATTTCTTTGACTATAAATAGAGGATGAAGCAAGGAGATGAAATATAAGTTCTATAAGCTCAAATACTCTCTTATTGCTTCACATTGCTCATTATTGCTCTTATATTGTTACAAATTACCTTGAGCATTTGTTCTTCAATTTTTACATTGTGTTGTTAAAATTGAGTGGCTAGAGGAAAGGTCACGTGAGGTAGGATTTGTGCCGTAATACAAATCGTGTGTAAAGGTTGCTTGAGCCGGAATTCAAGTGAAGTTGTAAAAAGTTCACACTCAACTACAAAGTGTGCAAATAAAGTGATTGGCAAAATCCTAAGTGGGAGCTTAGGTAGAGGACGAGGTCTTAGCACCGAACCTCTATAAAAGCAGTGTTTGATCTTCTTCCTATACTATTTCATTTAAGTTTATTTAAATTATTTTTGTGTGTTTAACTTCTAATTTTCTTGTAGAAATTTTCAAAGAATTTTAAGATCTATTCAACCCCCCTTCTAGATCACTTACAATTGGTATCAGAGCAGAAGTATCTGGGATGGCACACAACAACCTAGTGGAAGAAGGTAATACTAATAACCGACCTCCTTTGTTTAATGGCTCTAACTATTCTTCGTGGAAAAATCCTATGAAATACCACATTATAAGTGAGGGAGTTGAATACTGGAAGATCATTATCTTCGGACTTCAAGCTCCTCTAAAAGAAAATGGTGAGTTGAAAACTGAGCTGGAGTATGATGATAACGATTGGAAGCAAGCTTACATCAACGCCAAAGCTATGAAGCTGATATACTGTGCATTAACGGTTGAGGAAAGAAACCGGGTAAATTCTTGCACCACTGCCAAGGAAATGTGGGAGAGACTTCGAGTCACTCATAAAGGGACAAATCAAGTTCGGGAGACAAAAATCAACATGCTTTTCCACGACTATGAGATGTTCGTAATGAAGGAAGGTGAGTCAATTTCTATAATGCTTGACCGTTTTACAGAAATTATAAATGGCTTAGGCAACCTGGGAAAGCACATGACGGATAGTGAGAAGGTAAAGAAGATTCTTCGTTCATTACCTAAAGAATGGGACTCTCAAGTCACCGCAATCATGGAGTCGAAGGATCTAAACCATCTAGAATTCAATGCTTTAGTAGGATCTCTCATCAACTATGAGATAATTCTCAAATCCAGAGGAGGTAGAGGTAAGCCTAAAAAATCTATTGCTTTTAAAGCTAACACCTCTTTTGATGAAAGTGATGAGGAACTAGATGAAGACGAAGAAGATGAGGAAATCGCTATGTACGCCAGAAATTTAAGGAAGTTCAAAGGACTTCTCAAAAACCGAAGGAAAGAATTAAATGGCGGAAAACAGGTAGAAAGAAAGAGATTCGGCACTGAAAGAAAAACAAAAGGCTATGATGAAAAGAAAGGTAACGAAGAATGTTGGAGATGTGGAAAAAGGGGACATCTCGCAAGAGAGTGCAAAAGCTCGTCATCAACATCAAACTTTCAGAAAAATGACAAATATGACAAAGGTAAAAAGAAGACTAGCTTGGTAGCCACTTGGAGTGACGATGAGCAAGCCTACCAAAGTGACGAAGAAAACAATTTGGCGCTTATGGAAAAAAGTTCATCAAGCGATGATGAAAATGAGGTAACTCTCAATGACCAAGATCTACAAGATTCTTTTGATTCTTTACAAGCTGATTTTGAAGAAGCTATTGAGTTTAACAAAAAATTAAGAAAGAAAATACGTGAATTGATTGCTGAAAATAGTGTTCTACATGAAACAATTGATGATTTAGATAGCCCAAAAGAAGATCATTTAGATGTCTTATTGAAAAGAAAATCTTATTTGCGAACTTGATAGACTTCGAAAAGAATTTTCTTATGTGGTTGGAATGTTTCTTTGGTGGAAATGCTAAGTTTGAAGAACTATTGTCTTTACAAAGATATACTATCTCCAAACATGGTTTAGGATATGATCCATATAATGAGAGAATGTTCTTTAATTTCAAAATTTACTAAAGATGGAAAAGTTGCACAATGTGCTAGATGTTTGAAAGATGGCCACATAGAACTTGTTTACAAAAGTACTAGAAGATGTGTTAAGATAAAGAAAATTTGGGTTATAAAAGGCACAACACCACCTAATGTGGTTTATATGGCTAACCAAAATGGACCCAAAATGGCTTGGGTACCTATAAGAAGAAAGAACGTTGATATTGTAGGTACAAGCAAAGAATGAAAGGTCGTCAAGCACTTGGTACATCGATAGCGGGTGTTCAAGACACATGAGTGGAGACAAAAACCTTTTTGTGGAAATTCAACCAAAGAATCAAGGATTTGTCACTTTCGGAGACAACAACAAAGGTAAGGTCATAGGAATTGGTAAAGTGGGTAAGGAACCTTTGCCAACCATTGACAATGTTTTGCTTGTTGATGGGTTGAAACATAATCTGCTAAGTGTTTCTCAACTTTGTGACATGAATTTTAATGTAAGTTTTGAATCATCACATTGCATGGTTAAGAAGGATGATCATATAGCTTTTATTGGTTTAAGACATGGTAATACGTACATTGTAGATCTGCATGATGATAGTTCTTTCAATGAAAAATGCCTAGTGACACTAGAAGAAAATGCATTTTATGGCATAGGAAATTAGGACATGCACCGTTGCCTTTAATTTCTAAGCTTTCAAAGAATGACATTGTAAGAGGTTTGCCTAAGATTAAATTTGTTAAAGATCATTTGTGTGAGTCATGTTTGAAAGGAAAACATGTTAGAGCATCTTTAAACCAAAGAAAGAAATTTGCACATCTAGATTTCTTGAACTTGTGCATATGGATTTAATTGGACCATCCAGCATGCTAGTCTTAGTGGAAAATTGTATGTCCTAGTGATTGTAGATGATTTCTCTAGATTTACTTGGGTAAGATTTCTTGCTAATAAAAATGATGCCATTAATGAATTTACCAAGTGGTGTAGATTGGTTCAAAATGAGAAAATTCTGTCTATAGTTGCAATTAGAATCGATCATGGAGGAGAATTGAATGTGAACCTTTCAAAATCTTTGCAAAAATACGGTATGGAGCACAACTTCTACACCAAGAACACCGCAACAAAATGGTGTGGTGGAAAGGAAGAATCGCTCACTTGAAGAAATGAGCAGGACTATGCTAAATGAGTACAATCTTCCTAAATCATTTTGGGCGAGTATAATCAATACCGCATGCTACATCATCAATAGGGTACATTTGCGAAGAGACAAAATATGACACCCTACTTAACTCTGGAAGGTAAGAGACCCAACATTTCCTATTTTCATCCATTTGGTTGTAAAGTTTTATACATAATAATGGAAAGAGTAATTTAGGAAAATTGATTCTAAATCCGATGTTGGTGTATTTATTGGTTATTCTCAAACTAGTAAGGCTTTTAGAGTTTATAATAATAGGACTAAATGTGTTGAAGAAAGTATACATGTTAAATTTGATGAAATAATTTCACCCCCGAGAAAGGTTTGTTTTGATGATGATGCAGGTAGTTCAGGTAATAAATTTGAAGAAATTGGATCCAAGATTGAGGAATTGAAGCTGGATGAAGAAAACCATGTAACCGACACTAAATCTTGGGCAAAAGCAAAGAATCATCCTATGGAGCAAGTGATCGGTGATTTGAATGTTGGAGTAAGGACTAGGAGAAACATTTATGAGAATATGAGTAATTCAGCTTTCATTTCATTGGTGGAACCCAAAAATATAGAAGAAGCGCTTAAAGATGAGAATTGGCTTTTAGCTATGCAAGAGGAGCTTAATCAGTTTAAGCGAAATGATGTTTGGGATTTGGTAGCTCCACCAAACGATAAGACCATCATTGGAGTCAAGTGGGTAAATCGGATTAAATACGATGAGAATGATGAAGCAATCAAAAATAAATCAAGGTTAGTGGCTCAAGGATTTTATCAAGAAGAAGGTCTTGATTACAATGAAACATATGCTCCTGTGGCTCGTTTGGAAGCAATTAGATTGCTATGTGCTTTCGCGTCACATAAAAGGATCAAATTAAATCAAATGGACGTCAAGACCGCATTTCTAAATGGGTATATTCAAGAAGAAGTCTATGTCAAGCAACCGCCGGGATTTGAAGACCATGAGCATCCAGATTACGTATACAAACTCAAGAAGGCACTTTATGGACTAAAGCAAGCACCTAGAGCTTGGTATGAGAGGTTAAGTACATTTCTAACTCAACATGGATATGTTCGTGGTAAGATAGATAATACTTTGTTTATTAAACATGTTGATCATGATATGCTTATTTGTCAAATTTATGTTGATGATATTGTGTTTGGTGCTACTAATGAATTTTGTGTAAGGAATTTAGTGATTTAATGCAAGGTGAGTTTGAAATGAGCATGATGGGAGAACTCAAGTTCTTTCTAGGATTGCAAATCAAGCAACAAAAAAATGGCATTTTCATCCATCAATCAAAGTACACCAAGGAACTTCTTAAGAAATTTAAAATGGATGGATGCAAAGTGGCAGCAACACCAATGGCGACAAATCTAGTCTTGGAAAAACATGAAAATGAAGAAGGCGTTGATCAAAACTCTATAGAGGTATGATCGGCTCTCTTTTATATTTAATCGCTTCTAGACACGATATCATGTTTGCCACATGTCTATGTGCCGATTTCAATCATGTCCTAAGGTTTCACATTTGAGTGCATGCAAAAGAATTTTAGATATTTGAGTAGAAGCTGTCAATCATGGTTTGTGGTATCCTAGTTGTGATTCATTTGATTTGTATGCATATAGTGATGCTGATCATGGTGGCTGTAGAATTGATAGAAAAGTACTAGTGGATTGTGTCATTTCTTAGGTTCATCTTTAATTTCTTGGGCTAGTAAAAGCAAGTCGGTGTAGCCATTTCCTTCTTTGAATCAATATGTAGCATTGGAAGTGCTTGTGCCCAAGTTCTTTGGATTAAACATCAATTGCTAGATTATGGTATTATGGTTAAAATATTCCTATTTATTGTGATAATACAAGTTCAATTTGTTTAAGTAAAAATCCTATATTGCATAGTAGGACAAAGCACATTGAAATTAGACATCATTTTATTCGTGATCATTGCTTGAAAGGTGACATTGTTTTGAAGCATGTTTCTACTAATGATCAATTGGCTGATATTTTTACTAAACCGCTTAAGGAAGATGTGTTTGTGAATATTAAATTGAGACTAGGAATGTGTGATTTACATTCATTTGGTTGAGTTTATGTTTGGTTACATTTACATCAAATGGTCAAAATTTAAGGCATTTATGCAATCACATCCGAAGATACATTCATCGTGTTGTTTACTTAGGAAAATTTAAAAGAATTATTCGGGAATTTTGGACATACTGTTTGACTGGACCATCATCAAGTCGAGGTATGAGGAAATTAGTTTCTTGGGCAAACAGAAAATCGGAAAATAACTCGACTTATTTGGAAAATAAGTCGACTTATTAAGGTCGATAAGTCGACTTATTTTGGAAACAAGTCGACTTATTACTGGACGGAGGAGTTTTTAAAAACCTTTCCTCTTCATCTTCTCCGCAGACTTTCTCCCTCAAAACCCTAAACCCTTTCTCTCAACTCGACTTGTTCTGCACATACTCCTTAAATCTCCTTCACCCATCCATTTTCAACCTTCACCCACTCACTACCTACTCATTACCTTCTCTAATCCTTCCCTCTTTTCGAAAACCCCTTCTTAAAACCCTAACCCCAAATCTGCGTTTTCTTACTTCTTCTCTCTAGATCTTCCATGGCTCCAAGAAAAACTTCTCAAAAAGGAAAAGAATCCACTCCATCTCAAGATCCTCAGGTTCCTCCAAAGCCACGGGTTCGTGGGTCTTCTTCAAGAGGAGATGCGACAAGGGAGGATGATGTTCTTGAACCTAGATTCGTCTCAAGGGATGCTCAAAATGTGTATTACAAGGTATTGAAAGACGAAGTCTTAATTCCCTCGATGATATTTGATTGGATTGAGCTTGATAGAAGTGAGTTCTCGGAGGTATTTGTTGAAATTGTGAATCTTGGGTTAAAAGAGTTTTTAGGTTTTCATGATATTATCTATAAAGAAGTGGTAAAGGAATTTTATGCAAATCTGTTTGTGATTAGAAGCAATGTTGAAGAAGGAGTTCTCTTGTCTTCAAAAATTAACGGGAAAGCTTTCTATCTCAGCGAATCAGACTTATGTACGATGTTTAATTTTCCTAGAGGAGGAGTTAGGCCTAGAGCATCGTTTATTGATTATGAGATTTTAAGAAATGCTGAGGGCGATACTGATGAGGAAGCCGAAGAAAATTTCAGCTATACTGAGGAAAAAGGTGCTGACTTGTTGATTCGGCTATGTTCCGACCATTCCCCTCCATTTGAGGCAATGGATTTACCTTTAAATTATCGTTTATTGCATTACGCTGTTAACAGAGTTGTGTTTCCTAAGAAGGCTAGCAATAATCAGATCACTGCCTTGGATAAGGAAATTTTGTGGCATATGGAGGAGGGTCGGAAAATAAACTTTTCGAGTTTGATTATTCAAATGATGAGGAGAAAAGCAAGCTTATTACGTGGACAGCTGAAAGGGAAATTAGTCCGGCATACAGGAATGCCTTATGCAAAGATCGATCACCCATATCTCTCAAAGTTAGAAGATGTGACTTGGACTCCATGCTAGTTTTCCCTATCCGCAGAGTGGAGGTTCACACCTTATAACCTAAGAAGCATGAAGTCTGGTTGGACAGTTGAGAAAGGTTGGGTCTATTCCTATCATGTAGAAAAGCTTGGGTTGACTTTGGTAGGTGAGCAAGCTTCTTCGAGAAAACGATCTAGGACAACAGATCGTCCAGGTAGTTCACGGCCTCGTAATGTAGAAAGGAGTGAGGTATCACAAACTGACATTCAAGAACTCCGTGATCAGTTGGATGAGATTAATGAGCGTCATGATGATCAACAAGATACTTTGATTAGACTGGAAAGGAAAATTGATGAAAATCGCAGCATTCTTACCCGATTGAAAAAGAGCATCAAGAAGATTTTTGATAAGCTAGGGTGTAGGCACGATGATTCTTCATCTTGATGTGTATTGCATTGTGCCTTGACCAACATTTCAACTTGTGTTTACTTGCTTTATGTGTTTCATTTCATTTACTTTTTTTTGCTGGTATGACATTTCTATTATGTGTTTCATTGCATTTATCTTTTGAATTTTGGATTTTTGCTATTTTAATCTTTTGGATTTATTGATCATGACAAAAAGGGGGAGTAAGATTGAAATTGTTATTTGATTTAGGGGGAGTGAACATGCTTTAATATTTATTCATTAATTCTTTAATTAAGGGGGAGACAAACTAACCATCAAGACAAGGGAAACCTTGATCATATTTTATATCTTTCAAATTTCTTGTCAATTTCTAAATATTTTGTCATTATAAAAAAGGGGGAGATTGTTGGACCAATGGTGGTTGACAAATTAAATCCCTTTATGTTTTGATAATAATAAAATATCTAGAATTAGTTAAGAAATTATTTTCAGGTGTTACTCAAGGAAAGAATCATGCAAAACAAGATGAGCAAATGTTTAATTATTGAAAAATCAAGAAAGCAGGTTCATTCTAAGTATAAGTGGCATAAAAGATGAAGATTCTAGAGGATTTGAACGAATGTTACTATTGAAGGCTAAACAAGTCGACTTACACATTACAAGATGGCTTACATATGAAGATGAACTCAGACAAGTCGACTTATAGCAAACAAGTCGACTTATCGGGAGAAACAAGTCGACTTATACATAACAAGTCGACTTATTAGAGAGCGGAGGTACATGTTTTACGTAAATGGTTGAAACAAGTCGACTTATGTATTCGACAAGTCGACTTATTGAAGCACAGATTCAGCTCCAACGGTCCAATTTGCTAAAAATGGAATGGAGAAGATCAAGCAACGACTATATCAAATCAAGCAACGGCTAGAAGAGCTCCAACAGCTATATTTCTTTGACTATAAATAGAGGATGAAGCAAGGAGATGAAATATAAGTTCTATAAGCTCAAATACTCTCTTATTGCTTCACATTGCTCATTATTGCTCTTATATTGTTACAAATTACCTTGAGCATTTGTTCTTCAATTTTACATTGTGTTGTTAAAATTGAGTGGCTAGAGGAAAGGTCACGTGAGGTAGGATTTGTGCCGTAATACAAATCGTGTGTAAAGGTTGCTTGAGCTGGAATTCAAGTGAAGTTGTAAAAAGTTCACACTCAACTACAAAGTGTGCAAATAAAGTGATTGGCAAAATCCTAAGTGGGAGCTTAGGTAGAGGACGAGGTCTTAGCACCGAACCTCTATAAAAAACGAGTGTTTGATCTTCTTCTCTATACTATTTCATTTAAGTTTATTTAAATTATTTTTGTGTGTTTAACTTCTGATTTTCTTGTAGAAATTTTCAAAGAATTTTAAGATCTATTCAACCCCCCCCCCCTTCTAGATCACTTACACTAATGAGGCCACTATAAATCACAATTGTAATCAATCTGAATTATACCTCAATCTCATCTTCCTATTAAATAAAAAAAATGAGTTTCAAGCATATTCCCAATAGTTAAAACTATTGGTAGTTCAAACACTTAATCACTTAATTCTACTTCTTTAGCCACTGAATACTATTTCAGCATATTCCTACTAAGATATCTAACTTAGGTTATCTCTTGAGCTATCTCTATTAATCTCTTTGTTCACTTATCTTTATCAGTACACATCCTTTTTGATTCGGTCATCATATAACACTTTCCAAATCAAACTCAATTTTGAATTCATTTCTGATCCCTCAATAAGATCCACAATTTCCAAATTCTCAATTTGGGCTTTGGTAATCTTTTCAAGTGAGACCGACCTTAAATTCAATAGCTAAGAGTACTTATTTGCTGAATCAAAATCTTTCAATAACTCTATTCATTGTCTATTTAATGTGTCAGATTACACAAGTATAACACTCATCTGTACATTCCTTTCAAACTTAATAATTTCCTTAAAGTTACATAATTTGTACATTCCAGAAATGACTCTACACATCTAATTCCTCCAAGACCTCAAAGCAATTACTATCATAGCACTTCTAAACAATGTATCAAAATCACTTATAAGACTTTAACCGTCTCATGCATACCAAAAACCACTTTTTTTTTTACTATTTCAACTTATTGCATCTTAATCTCTGATGTGAAACTTTATTATATACTACATAATCTTCAAATCCAAATGGCATAATTAGCATTCAGGTTATAGTTCCTCAAAATTCTTCTTACATTCATCATTCATACGGCTTACACACCTTTCCTCAAATGTTCAAAATTATTCTTCTTAACTGTTCGAATACATTCAAAATCCTATCCAAGATCCTCATCACTAACTGATTTGATCTCACTTAGGTCACTTAAATTTTCAACTTCAAAAAAATGTGGGTCATTGATAACTCCAACAGACATAATCCCAAGTTTCCTTATACCTAAAATTTATTCTTGCAATTCTTTAAATGACAAATTCCTCAATGAAGAGGGTATATATATATATGTTGGAGTTATGTAAATATAGTGCCCTGGAAAGCAAGTGTATTTATATGTAACTTTATCTTCTTGATTCTGCTTTGTAATGAAAATATTTATTATTAATAAAACAAAAAGTTTGGTTTTATCTGTATAAGCATTATATATCTGGTCATAAGGTACCAAGATTCATTTGTAAGTAATATATATATACATAGAGATATATGGGAAACATGTATATTATTAGAATCTAAATTAATTGATTCACAGTTGAATAATCAAGTTGGTCGCTTGATTATGGTTTAGACTCTAGTGTTGCGATTTATCTCCATATAAGTAAAGGAGTTTACTTCAAGAAAATGATGAGTTTCATATCATAATAGTAGTTGACTATCGATAATGGCACTATTAAATGAATCTGAAATCAAGTATGTTTTCAAGAATAAAGTGGGTCGTTACTTTAATCTTAAAATATACAACTTAAGCATTCGCTTATTATGAACCATAATCTTGTTGAGTGGTGAACTCATATATGTTTCATTATAATTCTTGATATGATCGGAATAGATTTTTACAGAGTATTAATCTAGTGTTTGCATGTTGGAATTAATAATTGAAACATGTATCAGGGAACATTCACTCAAGTAAAGAGTTTATAGTGTTATCTTCTCTTCTAGATGTTTTAAGGAGATTTGGTGATTAACCTGGCGCCAGTAGTTTGATGGACTAGCTATCCATCAAGTCTTAACACTGAGATGAGATCTTATGTGTTAATCACCATATAAAGTAAAATGAGAGATCTAAAAGGGAAAACCAACATAAGGGCAAAACGGTAATTTTACCCTTTGTTGTGCGGATGGCTATAATAAGGTTCTAAATAGGGTTTACAATTGGAAATATTCTCATAATATTTAATAATTCAAGAGTTCAACTAATTGTCTTTAGTGGAATGACATTTAGTTAATAAGCTAGAATTAATTCCAATGAGATCAATTAATTTCGGGCTTATCGAGCTTGAATTATCAAAGTCCAATAAGATTCCCCACTTGGCTTTAAGGAAGGTTATCAAGCTTAGTAAGAAATATAAATGGAGGTTAATTAGAAGCCCATAATTGAATCTTGGGCTTGGTCTAATTAAAGAAACCCAAATGTACATTTAGTAATGAGCATGGTTTTTGGTTTAGCGTGATTAATTAGATTAATTATATTAAAACAATTTTTTTAAGAAGAAGATAGCAATTTCGGTTATTCCTAGGTTAAATGTGTGACCACACATTTGACATTAAAATGCTAAATAAAGATGGTCTTTATTATGGTTAATCATCATTAAATGGAGTTATGAACTTACCATTAAATGGTTTAATGGTTGTCTTTTAATGTTGGCTTGTAACCTATTTGCATTCATTAGATTAAAGATGAAAGATGTACATTAGATGGACCATCTTCCTTTTTTATTCTTGGCAAAACCGAAATTGGGTATTGAATTTTAGGTTATGGACTTTTCAAATAGCCCTCATAAAGATAAATAAAGATAATCTCATTTATTGGCTATTTTATCAGTGATTAATGAAAGAAGTGATGCATTTGATGCATTTGGTCCCAGTTTTTCTTTTAATGGATAAGATGGCCCACCGTCACTTAGTCTGTTATAGATAAGAAAAATAACCGTCGTATAATGTTTTAATTTTTTAAGTTTTGTTAAATCTATCATCATGCATACATGCATCATGATTTTATACAAAGTTCCATAAATTGTTGACTAGTATGCTCATATTTTAATAATTTATATTTTCAGACATAATCAACCACAAAATGATTCCACTCACCATGCTCTTAACTAATAAAAAATTGGAAAACGGAGACAATTTTAACGAATGGAGACATAACCTTGACATTATTCTTCAATATGAACGTATTTCATGGGTGTTAACTAAAAATGAGCTTACACCTCCAAGTGGAGATTCAACTCCTGAGCAAATCCAACAACATGAGCGTTGGTAGAATGCTGACAAGACTACTAAGTGTTATATTCTGGTTTCTGTCAGCGGCATGTTGCAAAAGCAAATTACTTGTATGAAAACTGCTAGTGCAATGGTCCATCACCTACATGAGATGTTTGGTGTGAGGACTAGGTCTGCAACAATTAAAACTATCCAAACCTTTCATAATCTCATACAGAAACGTGGTGAACCGGTGCGAGATTACATGATGAAGGTAATCTCTGCGGTCACTGAGGCTGAGATGCTTGGGGAAGATATGGATGCGGACACGCAGATGATTATGATCATCAATAGCTTAAACTCTTCTTTTCAGCAGTTTAAGTTGGACTATAAGCTCAACAGCAAGTATTACACTTTGAGTGAGTTGATGAATACCCTCCAAAGCACGGAGGAGATATTGAATATTAAGGCTCAAGGGCCAGAAGCTAATGTAGCTTCTTCTTCTAAGCCCAAGGGTAAGGGCAAGGAAAAGAAGAAGGGTCCAATGAAAAAGAAGGCCCAAACAGGGGTCAAGGCCAAATCCATGAAAAAGAAGGCCAAAGACAACATCAAAGGAAAGTGTTTCCACTGTGATGAGAAGGGCCACTGGAAAAGAAATTGTCCATTCTACCTAGAGTCCCTCAAAAGCAAACAAGGTATGGGCTTCCTAAGTTTGTTAGGAACTAAAAATGTGGCAGATTTATCTACTCCTTGGATATTAGATTCAGGAGCCACTAACCATGTTTGTAATTCTTTGCAGGGGTTCCAGCAAAGGAAAAGACTACCTAAAGGCTAGTTTCAAGTCAAGATAGCAGATGGTTCCTATGTTCCAGCAGAATCAGTGGGAGTAGTTATCTTGGACTTTCCTAGTGGTCATAGATTATATTTGGAGGATGTTTATTACATGCCAATGATTGTATGGAACATGATTTCTGTTTTTTGTCTAATAAAATCTGGTTATTCCTTATATTTTGAAAAGGTTGTTTCAATATATGAGAATAAGGATTTTATTTATGATGCGATAACTAAACAGGGATTGTTTTTTATAGAACCTATGAAAGGCTCACTAAACACCACAGAATTGATAAAATCAAGACAATCCAAAATCTCTGGCATTAATTCAAAGTATCTGTGGCACTTAAGAATGGGTCATATCGATCAGAAAAGACTTGACAGGCTAGTAAAGGATGGGATCCTTATGGGCTTGGATAGTGATCCATTACCCACCTGTGAATCTTGTATTGAAGGAAAAAAGACTAAAGCCTTATTTCCTTCTAAAGGAAGCAGATCTGAATCCACATTGGACCTGGTACATATTGATGTGTGTGGGCCCATGAATGTACAAGCTAGAGTAGGTTATGAATATTTCATAATTTTTATAGATGATTACTCAAGACATGGCTATTTGTATTTGATGCATAAAAAGAGTGAATCTTTTAAAAATTTCAAATAATTCAAATATGAAGCTGAGAACAACTTGGCAAGCCATTAAAACAGCTTCGATCAGATCGAGGTGGTGATTATTTATCTGGAGAGTTCTAGCAATATTTAACTGACAATGGAATTTTTTCCAATTTGTCATCTCCTCGTACACCTCAACAGAATGGTGTAGTAGAGAGGAGAAATAGAACCCTATTGGAAATGGTAAGATCAATGATGTCTTATGCTAGCCTTCCAGAATCATTATGGGGATATGCCATACAAACGACAACATATCTTCTTAACTTTGCTCCGTCTAAATCAGTGCCTAAAACACCTAGGGAGTTGTGGACTAGCCGAGTGCCTTCATTGAGGCATTTGAGGACTTGGGGCTTCCCAGCCCATGTTCTAAAGCCTAAATCCACAAAGATGGAACCAAGGTCAGAAGTATGTTTGTTTGTAGGATATCTTACAGGAACTGGAGGGTACTATTTTTACAGTCCTCATGATAAGAAGGTATTTATGTCGACAAATGCAACCTTCTTAGAGGAAGAGTTTGTGAAAAATCACAAAGGAAGAAGTGAAGTAGTACTAAAGTAGTTAGCGATTTCATCCAAACCAAGAGTTGTTTTGGATATGACAGAACAAGATGTCGAAATGGATTCAAGAGTTGAATCAGAAGTGCAACCTAAACATCAAGGTGTGCCTAGACGTAGTGGGAGGGTTGTGAGATAGCCAGATAGGTATCTAGGATTAGGAGAAGGCTTAATTATCATCTCGGACCAAGAAGAAATAGATCCCATTACGTATACACAGGCTATTAATGATGTTGATGTAGGAAAATGGCTCAAGGAGATGGAATCGAAAATAGATTCTATATATACTAATGAAGTCTGGGTCCTTGTAGATCTACCACCATGTCTAAAAGCCATAGGGTGTAAATGGATCTAAAAAAAGGAAAAGGGGATCGGATCGAAAGGTAAAGACCTTTAAAGCTAGATTGGTAGCTAAAGGCTATACTCAAAAGGAGGGTATAGACTATGAGGAGACTTTTTCTCCGGTTGTCATGCTTAAGTCCACCAGGATTCTTTTGGCCATAGCAGCCTATTTCGATTATGAAATATAGCAAATGGATGTCAAGACCGCATTTCTTAATGGGGATCTTGAGGAGACCATTTATATGGCCCAACCAAAAGGATTCATTGATCCAGGTAATGAGTATAAGGTTTGCAAGTTGTAAAGGTCCATTTATGAACTTAAGCAAGCATCTAGGTCTTGGAACATTAGGTTTGATAAGGCTATCAAAACCTATGGGTTCATACAAAACCTAGATGAAGCTTGTGTTTATAAAAGAATACAAGAAGGTAAGGTTACTTTCCTAATCATGTATGTTGATGACATTTTGCTCATTGGGAATGATGTGCGAATGTTATCTGCGGTTAAGGGATGGCTGAATGAACAGTTTTCAATGAAGGATTTGGGAGAGGCTACCTATGTTCTAAGGATCAAACTTATAAGGGATCGAAAGAACAAGTACATAGCTTTGTCTCAACTAACCTACATTGAGAATATGCTCAATAAGTTCGCCATGCAAGATTCCAAGAGGGGTTTTACTCCTACTAGACATGGAATCAAACTTTCAAAGGAACAAGCACCTAAAACCCAAGAGGAGGTTGAACGCATGCGTAACATTCCTTATGCTTCGGTAGTTGGAAGTTTGATGTATGCAATGCTGTGCACTAGATCGGATATCTGTTACGCAGTGGGACTGGTAAGCAGATTTCAATCCAATCCAGGAATGGAACATTGGACTGCGGTTAAGTGTATACTTAAGTATCTTCATAGGACGAAGAACTTAATGCTTGTTTACTCTGGAAGTAATCTTATTACGGCGGGATATATGGATTTCGATTTCCAATCAGATGTTGATTCAAGGAAATCAACTTCTGGTTCTGTATTTACTTTAGGAGGTGGAGCCATAGTTTGGAGGAGTGTCAAGCAATCTTATATTGTTGATTCGACTATAGAGGCTGAATATGTTGCTACTTGTGAAGCAGCAAAGGAAGCAGTCTGGCTCTGGAAGTTCCTAAATGATTTGGAGGTAGTTCCAGAGTCGGAAAAGGCCCTTACACTTTATTGTGATAATAGTGGGGCAGTGGTTAATTCTAAAGAACCTCAGAACCACAAAGCTGCCAAACACATTGAGCGAAAGTATCATCTTATAAGGGAGATAATACATCGTGAAGAAGTGGATGTGGTAAAGATTCCCACCCAACAAAACCTTGCTGATCCGTTCACAAAGACATTGACTCAAAAGAGCTTTGAGGGTCACCTAGAAGGGATGGCAAGGAGGGATATGTCAAACTTGCTTTAGGGCAATTGAGAGATTGTTGAAGTTATGTAAATATAGTTCCCTGGAAAGCAAGTGTATTTACATATAACTTTATCTTCTTCAGTTATAGTTTTGTAATGAAAATATTTATTATTAATAAAACAAAAGAGTTTGGTTTTATCTGTATGAGCATTATATATCTGGTCATATGGTACCAAGATTCTTTTTTAAGTAATATATATATACATAGAGATGTATGGGAAGCATGTATATTATTAGAATCTAAATTAATTGATTCACAGTTGAATAATCAAGTTGGTCGCTTGATTATGGTTTAGACTGTAGTGTTGCGATTTATCTCCATATAAGTAAAGGAGTTTACTTCAAGAAAATGATGAGTTTCATATCACGATAGTAGTTGACTATCGATAATGGCACTATTAAATGAATCTAGAATCAAGTATGTTTTTAAGAATAAAGTGGGCCGTTACTTTAATCTTAAAACATACAACTTAAGCATTCGCTTATTATGAACCATAATCTTGATGAGTGGTGAAATCATATATGTTTCATTATAATTCTTGATATGATCGGAATGGATTTTTACAGAGTATTAATCCAGTATCTGCATGTTGGAATTATTAATTGAAATATATATCAGGAAACATTCACTCAAATAAAGAGTTTATAGTGTTATTATCTCTTGTAGATGTTTTAAGGAGATTTGGTGATTAAACTGGCACCAGTAGTTTGATGGACTGGCTACCCATCAAGTCTTAACACTGAGATGAGATCTTATGTGTTAATCACCATATAAAGTAAAATGAGAGATCTAGAAGGAAAAACCAATATAAGGGCAAAACGATAATTTTACCCTTTGTTGTGCGGATGGCTATAATAAGGTTCTAAATAAGGTTTGCAATTGGACATATTATCATAATATTTAATAATTCAAGAGTTCAACTAATTGTCTTTAGTGGAATGACATTTAGTTAATAAGCTAGAATTAATTCCAATGAGATTGAATTAATTCTGGGCTTATTGGAGCTTGAATTATCAAAGTCCAATAAGATTCTCCACTTGGCTTTAAGGAAGGTTATCAAGCTAAGTAAAAAATATAAATGGAGGTTAATTAGAAGCCCATAAGTGAATCTTGGGCTTGGTCTAATTAAAGAATCCCAATTGTACATTTAGTAATGAGCTTGGTTTTTGGTTTAACGTGATTAATTAGATTAATTATATTCAAACAATTTTTTTAAGAAGAAGATAGCAATTTTGGTTATTCCTAGGTTAAATGTGTAACCACACATTTGACATTAAAATGCTAAATAAAGATGATCTTTATTATGGTTAATCATCATTAAATGGAGTTATGAACTTACCATTAAATGGTTTAATGGTTGTCTTTTAATATTGACTTGTAACCTATTTGCATTCATTAGATTAAAGATGAAAGATGTACATTAGATAAACCATCTTCCTTCTTTCTTGTTGGCAAAACCGAAATTAGGTATTGAATTTTAGTTTATGATCATTTCAAATAGCCATCATAAAGATAAATGAAGATAATCTCATTTATTGGCTATTTTATCAGTGATTAATGAAAGAAGTGATGCATTTGATGCCTCTCTCTCCTTCCATCCATGCATATACAAAATTGGTAGGCAAGAAAGAGTTCTTGCATGTTTTTTACACCTTCTCTCCTTTCATGAAAGAGAGAATTGAAAATACCAATTGAAAGAGTTTCAATTTTGCTTCTTCTTCTTCTAAGAAAATCTCCTCCAAACATTTCTTCTTCTTTCCCACCAAAGGATTTTTTTAACCTAATTGTCCTTGAAGAACAGGTGGTAAATCTAATTGGTTGAGGATACTACAACAAGGAGAAAGTAGATTGCTAAAGGAAAAGATTCAAAGGTAAAGGATTTGGATACACGAAGAAGGAGAGGATAGCGCAGCGAGGATTTAAAGTTGTAGCGAAGGAGTCCGTAATACTCCTGATCTTGTTTATGTTTTATTATCCTTATACCATATCATGTATGGATTGGCATGTTGTTTTAGATTTTTTACTTCCGCTGCAAGTAATGATTTCTTAAAAGTTTTGAAATCTACCGCTTTTCCAAACAAAGCATGTTTTCTTTTTTCGGTCCAACAATATATATATATATGTATATACATATATATATATATATATATATATATATATATATATATATATATGTATATATATGTATATATATGTATATATATGTATATATTTATATATATATAGATATATATAGATATATATATATAGATATATATGCATATATATATACATATATATATATATATAGATATATATTCTATGTCATTTTTAGTTTCCCACTCGACTTCTTTTCTCTAATGATTTTCTCATTTCGTTCGATTTCCTTTAATTCACATCGACTTATTTAAATGCCTATGCATTCATACTTGTTCCTCCACACATTTCAATTCATTTGAATTCTCCACTTTGTGTGTTAGTAACACATTCCTCAACTTCAATTTGTATCTCCTAAATATATTCACATCAAATATAATGTGGATCTATGTCCTCCTCACATTTTCAATAGTGTCACCTCAAATTCAAAATCTACTCACGTAGTTGGATACTTTATATCAAACCAAAGTGCATACACTTTCAGTTGCATATTCCTTTTTTTTTCCCAAAATTCATCATTAATAACCTCAACCTACCATCTATTGATCACAAATAACACTTCCATGTATTGCTCTAATTCATCATAAACTTTGAACTATGGGCACTATGACTAGCAATACCCAATAAGTCTTAGATTGCTTTCTATATTATCCCACACATATAATACATATGTGCCCAATATTGTCACTTGTCACAATAATCCCCATTATCAAAAAGTACTCATGATAACAAACTAACTTAACCTTGGGGGCTTTCGCTTACCTTTTTCTCATTCTTGGATAAACTCTATCTTATATGCATTTCTAACCTTCTCCTTACTACACATCGTTCATCTTTTGTAAAACCAGTTATGTCTATTTCATTCCCTTTTTGTTCTTTTCCTCATTTCTATCTCATCTTCCTATCATCACTCATTTTATCTTTCATATGTATATCCTCGATCACTTCAGAATTTTTTATGCATAATCACTATGAAATTCTAGTCTCAAATTTCACAAACATATTCTTATACTGAATCATATACTTTTATTTGGATACTCACACAACCATTCTATGTCCAAGTTTAACCATTCTATGTCCAAGTTTAATCTTTTAAGGTCATAGGAAAACTTATTTTCTTTCGACTTAGCTTGAACTCTTAATCTCATTATTTCTACTTATATCCTTATTTTTCTCAAAAAATCTATGACAATACATTCACATTTATATCATAATCGAGGATATATCCTTACAGTACAATCTTGGTGTCATATTCAATAATACATCCACCAATATGATTGTGTTAAATCTTTGGCTATCATATCCAATCATATACTATTTCTCATTTATAAATATCCACAAACTTTCATTTTCTCACATATCATCATCTTTCTCACTAATTCAATCAACTTAAGCACTTAACACATGCTCATGCGTGTGACTCATGCTTATGTGACTCAGACTAGCGATCAGTCGCTTTCGTCTGCTATGACATGACAAAAATGCATGTATCTTGACACATTTCAGAAAATGCCCATATAAGATAGTAATTCTAGGCTTTGATATCACATAAATGTAGCACCCCACTCCCGCAAGGACCCAACCCGACATTGTGGGTGATATCCGATTTTGTGCCTTGCGAGGGTGGCGTGCTAAAGCACTCAATCATTTAGAAATCAATATATAATTTTTTGTAAAATTTAAGCATGCGTATACAAAAATCAATAATCGAAACGGCCCATTCTAATCATAAACTCATTCAATTGCATTAATACCATCATTAATATTTCAATAGCCATTTGGTCCCTTTCACAAATATAAAACACTTTAATCATTTCAAAATACAAATTTATACAAAAAGTTGTGGAAAATACAATTCAATACAAAAATAAAGAAATGCAATGCAGACGCAAACTGATCTCGACCTCTATCCTTCACTTGAATGCTGCGAGGATACTCCCGTTGGCCTAACGTGGTATTCTTCTAATCCTGTAAAATATTTGCAAATTTTGGGTGAGTTTTGCAAACTCAATGAGTGACCATCATCGATGGCTCACCCATTCACATAACTCATAATTCACAATATTTCATATCCAATACAATTAAATCATTCATATTAGGCATATGCAGTGCACATGAGACCCACTTTTCATCTGTTACTTTGTTGTGACCGAGTGCCTAACTGTCTCATATAGGACTCATTGATAAATGTCCCATATAGGGCTCATTAATAACTGTCCCATATAGGGCTCATTAAACGTGGAGCTTGAGTCTCTGGATCACTTTTGAGCTCGAGGCTCTTTTTCACGTTGAGCTTTAAGCTCTGATTGATAGTTACTCTGGTCACAATAGCCATTATGTTTCATACATTTGTGACATGGAATGCATCACTTATAATTGCATATTTGCAGTCACTCACATTCACTTATCATTGGACCATAGTTCGGCATTTGACATTCAGTTAAGAAAACACTTTCACTTATATACATGATCCCACTTTCCTTCAGAACTAAGTCCAACATTTAATAGCCAAATCATGTGTCACATATTTCATCCAATTCACATACAATGAACACTTCAATATTTCATTCATGCATTGCATTCATCGTACCTTCTGTCCAGAAACCAACACAATCATTTACATTCATAATATCATTCAGTAATCAATTAATACAAAATTCAAACACAACAAATAATGAAGTGAGACCATCTCGGTCTACTCATAGTATGTTCCATATTAGCATTTGCCTTCAAATTCTAGGAATGCCTGAATGCGGACACTTGACCTGCACAACCCATTTTTGCAATATACAATTCACACACGTTACAAAACTCATTTATGCACAAATAGCTATATAGACTATGTAAAATGAATGCTCAATGACAATCCCGGGTACCTTACCAACTTCCCAACTTAATCAAAATCTATCATTTATTCATAATCATCAAAAGCAGAAACATTCATTAAGTACATTCATCTCCTTTTCTGCATTACCGCACTTTCATTCACTTCACTTTTTTTTTCTAGTTATCACTTAAATCTTTCTTTCTTAGCACTAAACATCACCATACACTTTTTTTGTTGGGACTCGATTTCAGAACCGGACCCCAACTAGAAGAATAGAAACAGAAACGAAAAGCGAAACAAAAGAACAGATCCGAAACGAAAGAATGGATTCAAAATCAAGAGCGAAAGAGTCAGAAGCGGAAACATATGGTGAAAGTCAAAGAAAGCAAATTAGATCAAAGGAGAAACAATTCAAAGAGAATCGAATTGGCTCAAAAATCAAAGAAAACAAATGGTTCACTTGAACTAAAACAAATGTTCCAACATCTGATAACATACACTTTAGAAAAACGCGCGTTGGAAACCTTAAGACTAAACCAATCCGAAACCGGTATAAATTTTTTTCTTTCTTTCTTTTTCATTCTTTAATCATATAAAGCACTTGGATTTCCCCTTTTGGAAATTCATCCTCAATTCAAACTCAATACATAAGATTTTTCTTAACCATGCATAACTCAATCTCATCTTTAAAAAGAAATCTTATACTTATATTTTCTTTTGCCATAAAAACAATCACACATGACCATATACTATCAATTTAAACTTAATAAGAACTTCTATATTTTCCAGCTCAATCAACACAATTCATCGGACCTCCTGTCCGAAATACCAACACAAACAAACACATTCATAATCATATGCAATTCCCATTCATATCTTAATCATTCATAACTTACACAAATTCATAATTTATCTCAATTCAATACACAAATTTCATAATTCTTCATAATTCATACACCTCATGAAATAATTTCTTACAAAAATATTAATGGCATTCCAAGCCATGTACAAAACCAATACTAAAATATTAAATACATAAAACACAGGACAAACAAAATCGAACAAAAGCTTTGACTTTCTTTCATCCGATCTCCTGCTCGATACCTGAAGATAGGGATGAAAGGGGGTGAGCTCGACAGCTCATGGATAACATGTTTATAAATCGAACAATAAGCAAAAACATTTTCAAAATTCATTTTTCCATTTATAAACATTTCAAAGTAGCAAAATTTAACAAAAGCTTATTCTTCAAACTTTTCAACTTTTCAAATCAATCATAAACAATTTCCAAAATTTCATGGTTAAAAACTCACTTTCTCATTTTTCAAATTTCTCAAATTTCTCACAATTCATAAACAAATTCAAAACATGAATGCATCACAAATATAAACAAATCAGAAAATACATAACACATCATAATGGTTTGGGTCGGTCTAAAATGGAACGTACTGCACATTCCTACATAGCGGTCCTGTGTAGCCGTGAACAGAACGTACTACACTTTCCCGCATAGCGGTCCAATGTAGCCATGAACTTATGGGAGTTCAAAATCGGAGCTCCAATGCCACTAGCGGGTAGGCGGGGAAAGCCTATAAAAAGACAAGTACACTTGACTCAACTTATGGGACCTAACCAAACCCACATAACACATAATTCATACATGAAAATTGGATTGCCCGAAGGCACATTTCAAAAAATTAATTTCCATATCATGTCATATTAGACACACTGACATTCACAAATTTCATACATTCAAAACCCGCATAACAATCATTCAATTTTCAAACAACTTTCCACAATATCAAATTTCACATAATGATCAAAATCACATATAATTTTTCAATCAATCAAACACAAAAATGCAACAATTTTCATAATTTATCAATTCAATCATAAATAATGAATTTCATAAATTTCCTTAATTTATCAAAACATTTAAGACTTGGAACAATTTTTCAAAAACATTCGGAATTAATAAAATCCGATACTTCTTTCTTTCACTTTCTTGATTTTTCAAGAACACAAATTTAGCTTATAATTCAAAATATAAACATATTACCCACCTCATTTACATGCTTGAAACTTGCCCAAAGCATCATTTTCTCCAAAGCCTCCCTTAAATTCCCTTAATCTTTCACCCAAATTCGAAATTTCTTAGCTCCATAGGAAGCTCTCATGCTCTTCCACCTTTATCCTCTAGAATCTACGTGAAAATCCTTCTTGAAAGCCCATAAAAAATCGAAACCCTAAAATCCCTCTTCTTTTTTTCTTTTCTAAACCACTGAAGCTTCAGTCTCTCTTTCCTTCTTTCATTTCTTCCATTATTCGCAAATTTTCGTGCTTCCTTTTCTCTTTAAACGACAGCCAACTCCTCTTCCTTTTAATAAATGAGAAAAGACCATAATGACCTTCCTTAAAAACCTAGAAACTTAAAAGCTTAAGTAACCTTCCAATTTTGCGCTTCATGCTTTCCTTACACTTTAATTTCTATCACTTTAATTTAATCCAATCCAATCAACTTATCCCATATGCTCTTACTCAATTTAACATGCTAATTAATCACATTAACGTACTAATTAAGTCCTCAAAATCATAAAATATAACAAGGTCTCAAAATTCATCAAATCATGCTTAACTTAGGAAATTTTTCAAATCATCAAATTGAAGGAATTTGCTAAAACTTCCTTCTAGAAAATGTTCTGTATAATCTCAATTTCATTACGCCACCAAAATCATTTAATTTGGTGCACTACTCCTAAAGTTACACTCCAAACATTTCGGACTTGTCTTATGCTAAAACATTTTCCAGCGATTTACTTCCATCCAAAAATTGACAATCTTAATGACTAAATTGAAACTTGAGTCCTTCATAAAATTTATATCCCTATTTCTCTAGTTTAATCCAAATCAAGAATCACCTCATTTGGATGACTAGAGCAAAAGTTATGGCCTAAACACTTTTAGCTCTTACTAATCCAAGACTGAACATGAAACCCAATTTTAATTCAGGAATTGAAAGTCTTAGGGGCTAAATTGAAATTCAATGCCTTCATATGACTTGTATCCCCCATGTCTCAAGTTTATTTTGTAATAAGAATCAGATCAATCGGATCTCCACAGATCAAGAATTTCTCTTAAGACTGAACCATGTTCAGAAAATTATCTAACTCACTTTGATTAAATCAAAATCATTCAATTTAATCTAAAAAATCCCCAAATTTTCCATAGGCAGATAGAGGGGTGTCTTAGGAATCTAACGCTTCAAAAACCAAGTCAATCGGATGTCGGACGGAAAAGATATAAGAAAAAGAGCGAGAGAGGGGGTCGGATTAGGTTGGGCAAAACAAAAGTCGCTCGGCCAAAACAAAGGTCGTTCGCCCAAAACAGAGGTCGATCGGCCAAAACAAAGGTCGCTCGGCCAAAACAAAGGTCGCTAGACCAAAACAAGGGGTCACTTTAAAATGCATACTGACTTTAAAGAATTCATAAATTTTTAGACAGAAGTCCAAAATTTACAAACATGGTATCAAACGAAAGCTGAAAGGAAGATCTACAACTTCTATGAAGAACGGAAAAATCAATTCCATCTATAAAGGGGTCAAAATCCCAATCAAAGTCACCGCCCCTACTTGTCATCCCAAAACAGTAACTCAACTTCTAAAATTTCTATCTTTCAACTCCAAGGTCCAAACATGTCATACTTTATATCAATGAAAAGATCAGAAAGCAACCTACAACTTTCATGAAGGACAGAAAAATCAATTTGGCCTCTAAGGGAGTCAAAAATTACTTCAAAGTTTCTATCCACTAATGATCATGTAAAAACAGTAACAAAAACTTCTAAAAATCATAACTTCCTATTTCATAGCCCAAAATTTCCATAATTTACCTCAATGGAAAGATCAAAACATAATCTAAAACTTCCATGAAGAACTTAAAAGCACTTTCAACCTCTAACTAGGTCAATTTCTCAATCACAGCTTCTGCCCAGAAATGTGTCATCCTATATCATATCCAATCTTCACAATTTCACATCTTTCAATTTCCACAACCAAGATTAACATATTATACATCAATATCAAGCTATAAACTTCCTCTACAACTTTTATGTAGACCACTTAACTCAATTCAAAACATATCAGTCAATAATTTTTCTCAAAACACTGCATACAAAATCCTACACTTATGAGCATTTTTAGAAACAAAGTAAAATAACCTTAACTTCGAATGGTCATAACTTTCAATCCCGATATCAAAAAATATCATACTTTAAGGCAATAGAAAGCCTTAAACAGAAGCTACAATTTTCATGAAGATCATTTGATCAAAAATCTGCCTAGATCAAGCCAGAAAAATTCACAAAGATTTCAGCCCAAAAAGTCAACTCTGCTACAATTCATCCCCCAAAAGTCAAACTTTCTTAATTCTCACACTTTTACTATTTATTTCTTACTTTTCAACTTCCATTTAAATCAACTCATTCACTTTAACTTTCATAATCTGTACAAATCTACTCAAATATCAAAGTCATCAAAACCAATCAATTCTTTTCTCATCAATTTATTTAAAGCACAACAACATCTATAACGCAATACATATACAAAAACACTCATTTCATACATTTAATATTTCTAAATTTCACTAAAAGATCGGGGTCCAACATTTTCATTGATCTTCCGACTCCAAAATCATTTCTACAATTTCTTATAACATTTTATCATTAAATCCAAAGAAAAACATATATATGGCATACTCAAAAGCTCCTCACTCATTTTCCAGCAATTACAAATATCACTATTATTAACCTACGTAATCATAATAAGATTACTTGTTTAAAGCTCCAAAGCCTGCAACCCTCACAAAGCCCTAACTTTTTCAAATCACGTAAACCCTAGTTTCTTATGCAACCCACGTACCTCATCTTGAAGGTTGACAGGGGATTCGGTGTTTCCATGGAATGGAAGAAAGAAATATCATAATGGAAGTGATGACAACAGAGAAAAGTAAGGTTTAACTTCGAGGAATATTTGATGAAAAGCTATGGGTTAGAGGAGCCCTAGAGAAAAAAGCTTTGAGATAAAGAAAGGAAGGCAAGTTCCGTGACTTCTCCTTCAAGGTTATTTAAAACTCTACTTTAACTAGGAAACCTGTCCAATTCTTAGCCAATTATCCGTTTCTAGTGTTAAGTCAAAATGACTTTACTTAGATATAATTTTGATGTATAACAAAGAGAAAAATTAAAGAGAAACAAATATAGACGAAGTAATACAGACGAAGCAACGCAGACGTACAGTAAGACGTAGACAAACGCAGACAAACAGTAAGATGTAGACAAACGCAGACGTAGACAAACGCAAACGTACAGTAAGACGTAGACACAGACACAGCAGTTAAAGATAGACACAGACGTACAGTAAGACGTAGACACAGACGCAGACACAAAATAAAACAGACGAAGACGTGAATTAAGAAAAACTGTTGGACCCCACTGTCGGAGCCCAACATCGGTCGTGAGAGCGTGGCGGGAAACTTGCTGATTATACATGTTTAAAAAAGACCCGCGGAAGAGTAATGGGCCTACTGGAAAACATAATTGAAACCTGCTTTCATGTGATTTAATAAACAAGGCTAAACAGATCAATTTAACGATTGAGAAAGGAGACCATTGGAAGTTTAATGGATCGATCGTGAACAATCTCAAAACTTACTTTCATGCTTTAAAACAAACATATTCATAAGTCGTTATCAAAAAGATGAGTTTTACTAAAGCTTTAAGAACATCTCAAACCAAATTACAACGTTGAGTTCAAGAGCCAAAAATACAAAATACTCTTGAACCGATAGTACTTGAAATGAAACTAAAGTTTAAAAATAAACATGACAAAATGGAGTGTCGCCGCATCAGTAACTCACTCGATCTCCCTTTCGTCACCTGAATGGGGGAGATTAGAGGGGGTGAGCTATAAAGCTCGTGGGAACATATTTATAATATAGTATTAAGCAAAAGTATTCAAAAATATCTCATTGTCGTGGTACTTGTTGAAATCATAGTCATTGATCATGTATATGTCATTGTCTTGAAAAATGCTTGATTCTTGAACAATTCATGATGGATGACACATAACAAATCATAACACATAACATAACATAATGGTTTGGGTTGTCCCTGGTTCAAGACGTACTACACATGCCATCGAAATGTTGATGTGTAGACGTAGTTTCGTGAGGGAATCCTTGTGAGAAACCCTGTGTCTCAGTCGAGCAGGCGGGAGAAGCCTTTTCGTGAGTCAATGTGCACTTGACTATTCGTGAGGGACACCGCATGTCGGGACCCGACCCGGAGATCGGACCCCTACTGTTGGATCCCGTTACCGGAGTCCAACTCTTGAACCGTAAAACATGAAACTTGATCATCTTGCCTTGTAGGGTTTATTTCATTTAACCCTAATTTCAAGTATAATTTCTCTTGTAAATCATATTCTTATGACTCTTGTTTAATTTAAGACAAGAATCGCTTCAATCAGAGTTCTATAACTCAAGATATGCTCCAAAAACCTAAAAGAGTTCATACCGGAAACATGCTCTCTTAACCGGCCTTTCACTTACTTTAATGAGAACTTCCTCCATTTAACTCCAAATGATAGAACTTTTTGTATCCAGAAAGATACATGTCTTAGCAAACTAATGGTTCAAGCCTCACCTCATTTGGAGGTCGGATGATGGATTTATGTCCAAAATAATAGACCATGCTCACTTCAAAAATCCAAGTGAAACACTTTTGGAGCGATTGCCATAACTTTTTATCTAAAGGTCGTATTGTGTTCTTTATTTCACCATTTGAAAGTAGACATCTATATCTACAACTCTCATGAAGACCTCAAAACCAAATTCGGCCTCTAACAATGTCCAAAATGCACTTTTTCCCGTAGTTGTCCGTTAAAAGGACAGCCATGTTCGTTTAACGGATACATTCGGGTGAAGGTGTTCTAATTGGTTCGCAAATGTCCGTTAAACGGACATGCAAGTCCGTTTAACGGACATGGGCAGGGGAAGGGGTGTTTTGGCACCCGAGGCTGTCCGTTTAACAGACATTCACGGACACGCCTTTCTTCAAAACTTCCCACCTCTCATCCTTCAATCCAACTTCAAACCACTTGACACTGGCATCTTTCAAAGCTTATAACTTCTTATTCCTAGCTCCAATTGGTACATACTATACCTCTATGGAAAGATAATGAGATAAACTACAGATCTCATGAATGATGAAAAAGCTAAATCCATCATTGGCATGGTTTCTACCACTGTAGGAAAATCCCGGTGGGTACATCATATGTACCCGCTGTGAAAAACAAAAATTTTTGTCCCGGGACTTTCCCGAAACCCAGGATCGTTGTGTCTATATAACTAGGTCAAACCATAATGACCTACGTAGCCCGTCTCTAACGGTATCCACGCAGAGGTCGAAAAACCTAACCGGGACCAACCCTTTGGACCCGGGAATAGCTAGACTAGAGTAAAGAGTGCTAGCTCTTACCTTAGCCTTGGAGAGCAAGAAGAATCGATGAAGAAGCACCTTGGAAGAGAAGAGCTATCGTGTAGGATGAAGAGAGAACTTAAGAAAATCAAATTTTCTTACACTTTTGTTGAAGTTTCGGTTCTCCAACAACACACACCCGATTAGCCACTTCCTTAAGCCTTAAGTATGTATGTTTTAACAATTAAAAACAATAAACCAAGGCCTTGGATGAGAGGAACCCGTGTATGTTCATTTTCATTAAATAAACATGTTATGATGAGCTTTGACTTTTCAAAGCTAATCCTCTCTTCCTTTGGTCTTCCAATCGAAAACACATATATAAATATATATATTAATTAATTATTTACTTAATTAAGTAATATATATAATTGTCAAGTGGTCCGATAAAGCTGGAATTGGTCCTACTAAACCTACCGGCCCCGTATGAAAAACACACCGAAAACCTTTTTCAGCAATGTCAATGTCGCGATCTCATCGGGACATATCCCAATCTCATCGCGATCCATTTAATTCGATTGCTCTCCGGTATTGGATCACTATCCAAAACTATTTTACGAGTTCTCCGAAACACTCTTATGCGTGTGACCCATTAGGTTCCCGGTTATGTTGGCCACTTAGATTAACACTTAATCTAAGCAAGTCATGAGCGGTATCTAGCAACACGTCATGACTCCCAATTGACCGGAAAGTAATTGGTTTGACGAAGTTATATAAACTACGAACCAAATTACAAACCTTTCCATAGACAATTACCGTGCAATTCGTCATTTCACCATGCTATACCCCACTTGGTTTGAGTATGGGCAAGTGTCAACTCTTACTAGACCGATCGATCAAATCTAGTCCAAGTGTAATCGGTTCTTGTCCTAGACTCATTACTTTAATGTCCATGAAGAATGTCTTCATGACATATGTGCTCGGCGCGAGAGACTTGCAAGTAATGATCTTCACAAGAGGCCATGGGTATCTCTTCTGCTAATATCACAGAAGTGGTGAATCCTTTGTTGGCGACTCAATTACCTTCGAATACCTCAAACTGCACTCCAAGCACCACCCTATGAGCGACACGTGTAAGGCAACAAGGAATGGAGTCAAAGCACGTAATCAAGTATCAAGATATATTTGAGTACCTCAAGTCTAAGGATACTTGCACCATTGCTATGATGAGATTCTCACTGACATAATATCCATGTGATGATCTCATGGTAGGTCATCCAATGTGATTTCGAAATTGGCACATATAACATGCATCATTATCAAATTCACTAAACTATTCCAACCTAGGCATGGTTTCTACTTCATATAAGACACAAGTGGCTCGATACCTTGTAGGAAAATCCGGTGGGTACATCACATGTACTGCCATGAAAACAAAAATTTTGTCCCGGACTTTCCCGAAACCCAGGATCGTTGTGTCTATATAACTAGGTCAAACCATAACGACCTACGTAGCTCGTCTCTAACGGTATCCACACAGAGGTCGGAAAACCTAACCGGGACCAACCCTTTGGACCCGAGAATAGCTAGACTAGAGTAAAGAGTGCTAGCTCTTACCTTAGCCTTGGAGAGCAAGAAGAATCGATGAAGAAGCACCTTGGAAGAGAAGAGCTATCGTGTAGGATGAAGAGAGAACCTAAGAAAATCAAATTTTCTTACACTTTTGTTGAAGTTTCAGTTCTCCAACAACACACACCCGATCAGCCACTTCCTTAAGCCTTAAGTATGTATGTTTTAACAATTAAAAACAATAAACCAAGGCCTTGGATGAGAGGAACCCACGTGTATGTTCATTTTCATTAAATAAACATGTTATGATGAGCTTTGACTTTTTCAAAGCTAATCCTCTCTTCCTTTTGGTCTTCCACCGAAAACACATATATAAATATATATATTAATTAATTATTTACTTAATTAAGTAATATATATAATTGCTGAAGTGGTCCAGTCAAACTGGGGTCGGTCCTACCGGCCTACCGGGCCCTGGTATGAAAAACACACCAAAAACCTTTTTCAGCAATGTCAATGTCGCGATCTCATCGGGACATATCCCACTCTCATCGGGATCCATTTAATTCGATTGCTCCTCGGTATTGGATCACTATCCTGTTAGAGTAGTGCCCTAAAGGTAATCCCCTTTAGCGTTTTTTGTTCATAGTCATGTACAGAATTTATGAATAAATAAAGAAAGGCATGTTTCATTTATTTGATGTTCTTTATGAATTGATATTGATCTTTAATCAAATTAATGAAGTCCATGATATATGACATAGCATGAAGGAAATTATGATGTGATCATAATCCGAGATTCCTATCATGTGCAATTATGTCAAGATCAAATTCTCCTAGTCATAGGATTAATGAGACCGACATCATTAATCCGAATGACTAAGATATGTCATACTCCTTGATTGGATCAGCGGTGGATCTCGTAAACTATAAATATGAGATATTTAGAGTTGACATATGGATGCTTACTAGTGGTAGTAAGTTCATTGGATGACCTGCCATGAGATCATCACATGGATTTAATGTCAGTGATAATCTCATCATAGAAATGGTGCAAGTATCCTTAGACTTGAGGTACTCAAGGATATCTTGGATACTGATCCTGTACTTTGACTCCATTCCTTGTGGCCTTCCAGAGGTTACTCATAGGGTGGTGCTTGGGTACAGTTTGAGGTATTCGAAGATAATTGAGTAGCCAATAAAGGATTCACCACTTCTGGATTAGCAGAAGAGATACCCATGGCCTCTTGTCAGGATCATTACTCGGAAATCTCTGGCCAGAGTGAATATGTCATGAAGAGTGTCTTCATGGACATATAGAGTAATGAGTCCTAGGATAAGAACTGATATCACTTGGGCTGGACTTGGTCTAGTAAGAGTTGACACTTTGACCATACTCATAACCAAGTGGGGTATAGGATGGTGAAAGGACAAATTACATAGTAGTTGTCTATGGAAGGGTTCGTGATCTGGTTCGTGATGAATACATCAAACCGATTACTTTCCGGTCAATTGGGGGTCATGATGTGTTGCTAGATACCGCTCATGACTTGCTCGATTAATTGTTAATCTAAGTGGCCAACATAACCGGAACCTAAAGGTCACACGATAAGAGTGATTCAGAGAATCAGAAATAGTAATTGGACGAGTTCCAATTATGGAGAGCATTAGGATTAAATGGATCCCGATGAGATCGAGATATGTCCCGATGAGATCGCGACATCGATATTGCTGAAAAAGGTTTTCGGTGGTTTTTCCATGCCAGGGCCCGGTAGGACCAACCCCAGTGTGACTGGACCACCTTAGCAAATATATTCTAATTAATTAATTAAGTAATTAATTAATTAATTATTATATATATATATGTCCATGTACGTTGGAATGGAGAGGAAGAGGATAAAACTTTGACTTTTCAAAGTTTGATTATTTAATTCATTAAATAAACTAATGGATACAAAGCCTCCATTTGTAAGCTTTTATGGATTGTTTTTAAGTGTTAAAAACAACATAAGGTGGCTTTTGGAGGATGATGGTCGGGTTTTGGCTAGAGGAAAGGAGAAAGCTTAAGAGTTGCTTAAGGTGAAAAGGTGATTTCATTTTCTTCTTCTTCATCAAGCCATCATCGATTTCTTCTCTTCTCCAAGCACAAAGTTCCAACGCTTTCTCAAGCTCTCCAGATGTAGGTAGGCTCTAGCAGCTTTATTCGTTCTAGCTATTCCCGGGTCAAAGGGTTTGACTCGGTTAGGTTTTCGATCTCTGCGTGGATACCTTTAGAGATAGTCTCTATTGGCTATTCAGTTTGAGGTTTTCATACCGACACCGGGATCCTCGGTTTCGGGAAGGTCCCGGGAATAAAAAAATTTTGTTTCTGCTGCTGGAACATGTGATGTTCCTCCCGGAATTTTCCTACATATCCAAAACTATTTTACGAGTTCTCCGAAACACTCTTATGCGTGCGACCCATTAGGTTTTCAGTTATGTTGGCCACTTAGATTAACACTTAATCTAAGCAAGTCATGAGCGGTATCTAGCAACACATCATGACTCCCAATTGACCGAAAAGTAATTGGTTTGACGAAGTTATATAAACTACGAACCAAATTACAAACCTTTCCATAGACAATTACCATGCAATTCGTCCTTTCACCATGTTATACCCCACTTGGTTTGAGTATGGGCAAGTGTCAACTCTTACTAGACCGATCAGATCAAATCTAGTCCAAGTGTAATCAGTTCTTGTCCTAGGACTCATTACTTTAATGTCCATGAAGACTGTCTTCATGACATATGTGCTCCGGCGCCAGAGACTTGCAAGTAATGATCTTCACAAGAGGCCATGGGTATCTCTTCTGCTAATATCACAGAAGTGGTGAATCCTTTGTTGGCGACTCAATTACCTTCGAATACCTCAAACTGCACCCAATCACCACCCTATGAGCGACACTTGTAAGGCAACAAGGAATGGAGCCAAAGCACGTAATCAAGATTCAAGATATCTTTGAGTACCTCAAGTCTAAGGATACTTGCACCATTGCTATGATGAGATTCTCACTGACATAATATCCATGTGATGATCTCATGGTAGGTCATCCAATGTACTTACTACTACTAGTAAGCATCCATATGTCAAATCTAAATATCTTAATATTTACAGGTTCTGAGATCCACTGCTTGATCCAATCAAGGAGTTTGGCATATGCTAGCCTATCCGGATTAACGATGTCCATTCTCATTAATCCTATGACTAGGGATCATTTAGATACTGACATAATTGCACATGATAGGAATCTCAATAGTATGATCACATCATAATTTCCTTCATGCTATGTCTTATATCATGGACTTCATTAATTCGATTTAAGATTAAAATCAATTCATAAATATGAACATCAAATTAATGAAATATGTCTTTTCTTTATTCATACAAACATCTTTGTACAAAACGCGCTAAAGGGGATTGTCTTTAGGGCACTACTCTAACACTCTTACAATGCATAAGTCGACTTATCACATATACAAGTCGACTTGTCAGTATCGTAGAGGTATAAGTCGACTTATACTTACACATATAACATAACTTAATCCCAATAGTAACTCCCAACTCAATCCAAGGCAACAACCACACTCCTAACATTCACCTACCTACATGATATTCATGCCATCTCATGCATCATTGAAAAACTACACAATCAAACATAATAACATAGGGTTTGAAATTTTAGTTTTGAGTTACCACTCAATTTCATTTTATCTTCATCATATCATGTTCATTTAATCATGTATCATACAATGCTTTAGTGGGCATTTTAAGCCCAATTACAATGAAGCGTCAAAATACAATATCTTCTCAAATGCAACTAAAGCATTGTTTTACAAAATCATTTCCAATACAAAACTAAAAGAAAATCTTGGAGTAAATGCCTTTAAGCTTGCTCCTCGGGATCTGCGCCATTTCACGGAGAATTGAGGGGGTGAGCTTTAAGCTCCACGGGTAACACATTTATATTTATATAACAAGCATGTCTATTTAGTTATTCATACATTTAGCAATCTTTTAATGAAATCATAATACATGCATCATGCAATTTTCATCAATACATAAACATAATTTCTCACAATTCAAACATTCATAATTCTTGCAATTTCATGTAATCACATATGAAACACATCAAATGGCTCGGTAAGTCCATATTCTTGGCAACCATATAGTCTCATTTAATGAGCTTATATGGGCAAATCTTGAGGAGCCCAAATGTTGGATCATCCTATGCCACAATCGGTGGCCAAGGCGAAGGCTTTCATGGTCGACGTGCACGTGAGTTCTTGGGACTATACCTTACCCACATAACATAACAATCATGCATCATACAAGAAAATTGACTTTTTTGTCCAATTCACATTTCTTTAAAATCATCTTTTCATACATCATTCATGCTTTTCATCATATTCATTTAACAAGTTTCTCCAAAACAATTTCAATCGCCATCATACAATGTACATTTATAAACATCATAATTCCATACTCAACCTTCACAATTGCCTAACAACAACAACATCAAACATTTCATACAATCATCAATGGCTTATAACAACCACATCCAACATTCAATCACAAACATTTAATACAACTACCAAGTAATCAAAACTCATTAATGTCATGCATTAATTTACATTTATAGCTTATATACATAAAGATAAATATGAAACCCACCTTGTAGACTTGATAAATTCTTGGTTTCCTTGCTATTACTCTTGTTCTTCTTCTCTTCCTTCTCTTTCTTCATTAAAAACCAAAAACCCAAGTCACTTAACACAAATTGAAAATAACATACAACATCATTCATGAAATTAGTCCTAGATTCACTATACCCATTCCATTTTCAACTCTTCTCAACCATAACCCAAACAAAAACTCTAACAAAACTTCATGACTTACCTTAAACTTCCACCAACCAAGTGATGACATGGTTCAAAATGAAGCTCTAGTGATTTCCCCCACTTTTTCCTCTTGAACTTTCTTCAAAAACCCTCTAAATCTCTTGGAAGATCAACCCTAACCAAGCTCTTCTTTTTTCTCCTCCTTCTTTCTCCATTCACGACATCTCTTCTTCTTCTCCTTATAATTTTCGTAAATCCCCTTCTTTCCCCTACAACTCATTTAACTCCCTCTCTTTTATACTCTTCTCATTTAACTTAAGCCCAAGCCCAAGTCCACTTCATTTAATTCCTTCCTTCTTATTTTCCTACTACAACTTAAGCCCATTTCATTAATCCTCTCTTCTTTCTTATTTCATTTGGACCCAAAGCCCAATTAACACATTAACTACATCTAACTCATTTAAATCAACTAATACATTTACTAACATTAATTCTTAACACCTAACTCATTTAATTTCATTAACTCATCACCTAACTCCTTAATGCTATCACATGTTAATTAATCTCAATTCAATTTATGCTAACTTAACTTACTTAATTAATCTAATCATGCTTAATTTTAAAAAAAAAAATTTGGGGCTAACATTTCTCCCCCCCCTTAAGAAATTTCATCCTCAAAATTCTTACCTGGTTCATTGAAGAGGTGTGGGTACTGCTCCTGCATTGCATCCTGAGGCTCCCATGTCGCCTCTTCAACTGCATGATTCCTCCACAGGACTTTGACTAGCTTAATTGTCTTGTTCCTGAGGACCTTATTCTTGCTGTCCAGAATTGCCATAGGCATTTCTTCATAACTCAGATCATCACTCAGCTGAACTTCTAAGGTCTGAATGATGTGAGAAGGATCTGATCTGTACATTCTCAACATCGAAACATAGAATACATCATGAATCTGCGACAATTCTGGAGGCAATGCCAACCTGTAGGCCAATGGCCCAATCCTCTCTAAAACTTCATACGGACGCACATAGCGAGGACTTAACTTCCCCTTCTTACCAAATCTCATAACTCCCTTCCATGGAGACGTCTTGAGGAACACCTTGTCACCCACTGCATATTCCATTTCTTTTCTGTTAGCATCGACATAACTCTTCATTCTATCTCGGGTCGCCTTAAGTCATTGTTTCATTACATCCACTTTCTCAATCGTCATCTGGACCAACTCGTCCCACTAATTTTCTCTCACCTTCTTCATCCCAACATATCGTAGTCCCGCATCTTCGCCATAAAGGGCTTCATAAGGAGCCATCAGATGCTCGAATGGTACGAATTGTTATAAGCAAATTCGACCAACGGCAAATGATCATCCCATGCTCCTCTGAAGTCCATGACACATGCTCTAAGCATCCCCTCTAGAGTTTGGATTGTCCTCTCAGACTAACCATCCGTCTAAGGATGAAACGCCGTACTAAAATTCAGCTTAGTTCCTAATGCTTCCTCCAAACTTTCCCAAAATCTCGATGTGAATCGAGGGTCCCTGTCGGATACTATGAAATTCGGAACTCCATGAAACCATACCACTTCATCAATATACTTCCTGGCTAAGACTTGCAATGAATCTGTTTGCTTGATTGCCAGAAAATGGGCTGACTTGGTCAACCGATCAACTATAACCCAAATGGCATCATGCTTCTTGCTGGTCCTAGGCAAACCCATCAGAAAATCCATCGTGATCCTTTTCCACTTCCATTCAGGAATGAAAAATGGCCTTAGCATGCCTGAAGGTGCTTGGTGTTTAGCCTTGACTTGCTGACACACTAGACATCTGCTCACATATTCAGCTACATCCCTCTTCATACCTTTCCACCAGAAATGCTCCTTTAAATCTCTATACATCCTGGTGCTACCTGGGTGCATGGAATAAGGCGCATTGTGTGCCTCATCCATGATCTCATCCTTAACTGCCTTATCATTTGGAATATATAACCTGTTTCTGACTACCATTTGCCCATCATCCCTTACTTGCACTTCTGACTGCTTACCATGGTGAATTTCTTCTCTCAGCTTACTTAATTATGTATCCTGCTCCTGCAACTCCTTGACCTTCTCCCTAAGGATAGGTCTCACCCTGAATTGAGCAAAAACACCATCTGTTTCATCCTGCTTTAAACTGATCTTCAACTTGGCCATCTGTTCCAACAGAGGCAAGTAAACTGATTGCACATAAGATATGGATGACTTCATGCTCAAAGCATCCGCCACTACATTCGCCTTTGCTCGGATGATACTCTATCATCGGTCATAGTCCTGAACAACTCCAACCATCGCCTCTCGCTTTAAATTCAACTCTTTCGACTCATAATATACTTAAGACTTTTGTGGTCCGTGAAGATCCTAGTCGAACCCCATATAGGTAGTGTCTCCAAATCTTTAGGGAAAAATTACCGCTAACTCCAAGTCATAAGTCGGATAATTTATCTCATCCGCTTCAATCGCCGTGAAGCATAGGCTATTACCTCGTCATCCTCTGCATCAAGACACATCCTAAACCCTTCCTCGAAGCATCATCAGATAATCAGATACCCCCGGTCTCCATTAGGCAAAACCAACATCAAGCACTTGTCAATCTGTTCTTGAGCTCCTCAAAGCTCTTCCGACATTTCTCCCCATATGAACAGTTGATTCTTTCTTAATGACTTAGTCATAGGGCAGCTATCATTGAGAATCCTTCCACGAATCTCCTATAATAACCTGCCAGGCCTAGAAAACTCCTTACCTCCTTCACTATCTTGGGCTCTTGCCAATTCACTACTGCTTCTACTTTCCTCGAATCAACATGGATCCCTTTACTGGAAATCACATGTCCAAGGAAAACTACTTCATGCAGCCAAAATTCACACTTGCTGAATTTGGCATACAGCTCCTGCTCTCTCAATCTCTGTAATACTATCCTGAGATGTTGTTTATGCTCTCCTTCATCCTTGGAATAGACCAGAATGTCATCAATGAACACAATGACAAACTGATCTAAGAATTCATTAAACACCCTATTCATCAGATCCATAAAGGCAGCTGGAGCATTGGTCAATCCGAAGGGCATGACCACAATTCATAGTGCCCGAACGGGTCCCGAAGCTGTCTTGTTTACATCAGACTCCCTAATTCGGAGTTGATGATAACCTGATCTTAGGTCAATCTTCGAAAAGACCCTTGTTCCCTGCAACTGATCAAATAAATCATCTATCCGTGGCAACGGATACTTGTTCTGAATCATCATCTTGTTAAGCTTCCTATAGTCTATACACATCCTCCACGTTTCATCCTTCTTCCTAACAAACAGGACCGGAGCTCCCCAAGGTGAAGAACTCGGCCTGATGAACTGCTTCTCTAACAATTTCTGCAATTGCTCCTTGAGTTCTCTCAACTCAACTGGAGCCATTCTGTAGGGTGGCATGGAGATTGGCGCGGTTCCGGGAATCAAGTCAATTTCGAACTCAATTTCCCTCACCGGTGGCAACCCTGGTAATTCTTCTGGAAATACATCAGGAAACTCCCTCACAACCTGATAATCCTGCAATCTTCCAACATTTACCTCTGGATCCATCATATGTGCCAAAAAGGCCTCGGCCCCCTGGCCCATCATCCTGTCAGCTAACATAGTCGAAATGATCCTCGGCACTGGCAGTTTCCTATCCCCCTTGAAGACTATCTTCTGATCATCTCCCAAATCAAATTCTACTTCCTTCAAACTACAATCTAGCTTCGCCTTGTATTTCTCCATGACATCCATCCCCAAAATGACATCCAACCCTTGAAGGTCTAGAGGTAGTAAGTCTACTACCAGTCTAGCACCGTCGATATTGAGCTCACAATTCTTATAGATCAAACTAATCACCACCTTACTACCTAAAAGAGTACTAACAATCAGAAAATTGTCCATAATCTCAGGACACATAACATGCAAATTCATACTTGCAGATACAAATGAATGGGTGGAGCCAGTATCAATCAACACATAAACTGGTAAATCAAATAGCATAGCTATACCCGTCACTACTTCCGGAGCGGCTGCAGCTTCTTCCTTGATCATGGCAAAGACCCGAGCTGGTGCCTGACCCTGTCCTCTAGGTCTCCCTGCCGGATATGCCTTCCTTGCAGTTCCTGAACTGCCCACATCATGCACTGGCCATGATGCCACTGTTTCTGCTCTTCTTGGGGCCTGAGACTGAGACCCTTCCTGCCTGACTGCCTAGGGACGATCCTTGATTCTGTGCCCCCTTTGGCCCCAGCCAAAACATGCTCCTATCTTCAGCAGACATTTCCCTTTATGAAATCTCCCACAGTGATCACACTGGGAATTTCCTCTGCCTGTCCATCCTGGGCTTGCTACACTTGAAGTTTGCCCTGACATAGCCCTAGGCTGCTTGCTCTGAGTGGGGCCCCGCTTGCCCACCTCACTGTGTATGATGAGTTCTAGTGCTCCTCGCAGTCTTTGGAGCACTCATGCCTTTTCTGGAGGCGCTCTCTGTTCTTCCTCTTTTTAGTCACTTGATACGATGTTCTCTAACTTCTGCTTGAAGAGCAAAGATCAACCATTCTTTGGTAATCACGAAGTTGTGAATTACCACCTTTTCCTCGATCCTCGGTGCAATCCACCCTCACACTTTAAGCCTTGTCTTCTTGATTGCCACGATATTGGCTGCATATCGCGATAACTGAGTGAACTTCAATTCATACTCTGCCACACTCAACTCCCTCTCGAGCGAGATTCAGAAATTCCTGGCCTTATCCTGCATGTATACCATCGAGAAATACTTCCTCCGAAAGGCCTCTAGAATTCCCTCCATGTCAATACCGAGGTACTTCTCGATCATGGGCATCGACTCCCACCAAGGCAAAGGCATCCCTTGCAATAAGTCGATCGATAATCGAGCTTCTCATCATCGTAACACTTCATCGATTCAGGACCTCTCGGTCCTCTTCAACCATGCTTCGCTTCCTCGGGATTAGTAGTCCGCTGAAGTTAATCGCCCATACTTAGGAGCTTATCATCTTGCCGCTCCTCTCTACTAGGGCTGGCACTTGAGTCTGTCTTCCTTGGCCCATGGCATAAGTGAAAGCCTGGGCAAATGCCTGGAAGAACTGGGGATCCATAGGGTTCACTTGTGGCATGGGAGGAGGCGGCGGAGGCGCCTCATGTTCCACACTTGGTGCATCAGAGTCGGAGACAGGGAAGGTCCCTGCATCCTGCGGAACGTACGACTCATCCGTACTTCCGCGGTGAGAGTTGGGTCGAGATTGAGCTCCTCGAGTTCTCCTTCAAGGCGGCATTACTCCTTCAATTTAAAAATCAGTGAAAATCTTTAGTTCACATAAAACAAGTTCAATTCATGTAAATCAATTTAAAACAAGTCAATTCACTCATTTAAAAGCAATGTTGCATGTTATGCATTTAAAACAATGCACATAATTCATATAATTCATGTAGGAAAATGCATGATGACTTGACCCTTAGACAATCCCACTAAGGTTCCTAGGAAACCCTAAACCCGGTTTCGTTCTGATACCATAGATGTCGAGACCGGACCCGGAGACCGGACCCCAACTGTTGGATCCCGTTACCGGAGTCCAACTCTTGAACCGTAAAACATGAAAATTGATCATCTTGCCTTGTAGGGTTTATTTCATTTAACCCTAATTTCAAGTTTAATTTCCCTTGTAAATCATAGCCTTATGACTCTTGTTTAATTTAAGACAAGAATCGCTTCAATCGGAGTTCTATAACTCAAGATATGCTCCAAAAACCTAAAAGTTCATCATACCGAAACATGCTCTCTTAACCGGCCTTTCACTTCCTTTAATGAGAACTTCCTCAATTTAACTCCAAATGATACCAATTTTTGTAGAAATAAAGATAAATGTCTTATAAAACTAATGGTTCAAGCCTCACCTCATTTGGAGGTCGGATGAGGGATTTATGTCAAAAACAATAGACCATGCTCACTTCAAAAATCCAAGTGAAACTCTTTTGGCGCGATTGCCATAACTTTTTATCTAGAGGTCGGATTGTGTTCGTTCGTTCACCATTTGAAAGTAGACATCTAGATCTACAACTCTAATGAAGACCTCAAACCAAATTCGGCCTCTAACAATGTCCAAAATGCACTTTTTCCCGTAGCTGTCCGTTAAACGGACAGCCTTGTCCGTTTAACGGACACATTCAGGTGAAGGTGTTCTAATTGGTTCGCAAATGTCCGTTAAACGGACATGCAAGTCCGTTTAACGGACATGGGCAGGGAAAGGGGTGTTTTGGCACCCTACGCTGTCCGTTTAACGGACACACCTTTCTTCAAAACTTCCCACCTCTCATCCTTCAATCCAACTTCAAACCACTTGACACTGGCATCTTTCAAAGCTTATAACTTCTTATTCCTAGCTCCAATTGGTGCATACTATACCTCTATGGAAAGATAATGAGATAAACTACAGATCTCATGAAGGATGAAACAGCTAAATCCATCGTTCATCGGGGTAAAAACTCATTCGAATGCACTTCTCTAACAATGACCAATGAAACAATAGATAGACTATATAAACAGTAACTGATATAGGTTTTATCCCCATAAGTTTTTACACCTAACTCCAAATAAGACAAATCATATACCATTTTAAAGATCTAGTCTTAAGCTACAATCATCAAGAAGATCTCTCAATTCAATTCAAGCCTTAAGAGGGTCTAAACCTGAAGCGAAGTTCTGTCACTTCCCTTAAAAATGCAACTAACCAAATTTCAATCCTAATGCTTCCATCTGCATAAAACTCAACATGCAACCTCATATAACATAAGTTAATCCCAAGAGTAACTCCCAACTCAATCCAAGGCAACAACCACACTCCTAACATTCACCTACCTACATGATATTCATGCCATCTCATGCATCATTGAAAAACTACACAATCAAACATAATAACATAGGGTTTCAAATTTCAGTTTTGACTTACCACTCAATTTCATTTTATCTTCATCATATCATGTTCATTTAATCATGTATCATACAATGCTTTAGTGGGCATTTTAAGCCCAATTACAATGAAGCGTCAAAATACAATATCTTCTCAAAATGCAACTAAAGCATTGTTTTACAAAAATCATTTCCAATACAAAACTAAAAGAAAATCTTGGAGTAAATGCCTTTAAGTTTGCTCCCGGGATCCCGCTCATTTCGGAGAATTGAGGGGGTGAGCTTTAAACTCATGGGTAACACATTTATATTTATATAACAAGCATGTCTATTTAGTTATTCATACATTTAGCAATCTTTTAATGAAATCATAATACATGCATCATGCAATTTTCATCAATACATAAACATAATTTCTCACAATTCAAACATTCATAATTCTTACAATTTCATGTAATCACATATGAAACACATCAAATGGCTCGGTAAGTCCATATTCTTGGCAACCATATAGTCTCATTTAACGAGCTTATATGGGCAAATCTTGAGGAGTCCAAAATGTTGGATCATCCTATGCCACAATCAGGCGTACCAAAGCGAAGACTTTCATGGTCGACGCACGTGGATTCTTGGGACTATACCTTACCCACATAACATAACAATCATGCATCATACAAGAAAATTGGACTGTTTTGTCCAATTCACTGTTTCTTTAAAATCATCTTTTCATACATCATTCATGCTTTTCATCATATTCATTTAACAAGTTTCTCCAAAACAATTTCAATCGCCATCATACAATGTACATTTATAAACATCATAATTCCATACTCAACCTTCACAATTGCCTAACAACAACAACATCAAGCATTTCATATAATCATCAATGGCTTATAACAACCACATCCAACATTCAATCACAAACATTTAATACAACTACCAAGTAATCAAAACTCATTAATGTCATGCATTAATTTACATTTATAGCTTATATACATAAAGATAAATATGAATCCCACCTTGTAGACTTGATAATAAATTCTTGGTTTCCTTGCTATTACTCTTGTTCTTCTTCTCTTCCTTCTCTTTCTTCATTAAAAACCAAAAACCCAAGTCACTTAACACAAATTGAAAATAACATACAACATCATTCATGAAATTAGTCCTAGATTCACTATACCCATTCCATTTTCAACTCTTCTCAACCATAACCCAAACAAAAACTCTAACAAAACTTCATGAATTACCTTAAACTTCCACCAACCAAGTGATGACTTGGTTCAAAATGAAGCTCTAGTGATTTCCCCCACTTTTTCTTCTTGAACTTTCTTCAAAAACCCTCTAAATCTCTTGGAAGATCAACCCTAACCAAGCTCTTCTTTTTTCTCCTCCTTCTTTCTCCATTAACGACATCTCTTCTTCTTCTCCTTTCAATTTTCGTAAATCCCCTTCTTTCCCCTACAACTCATTTAACTCCCTCTCTTTTATACTCTTCTCATTTAACTTAAGCCCAAGCCCAAGTCCACTTCATTTAATTCCTTCCTTCTTATTTTCCTACTACAACTTAAGCCCATTTCATTAATCCTCTCTTCTTTCTTATTTCATTTGGACCCAAAGCCCAATTAACACATTAACTACATCTAACTCATTTAAATCAACTAATACATTTACTAACATTAATTCTTAACACCTAACTCATTTAATTTCATTAACTCATCACCTAACTCCTTAATGCTATCACATGTTAATTAATCTCAATTCAATTTATGCTAACTTAACTTACTTAATTAATCTAATCATGCTTAATTTTTAAAAAAAAAATTGGGGCTAACACCGCAAACCCACATGAACATGTATGATTCATGTTCTTTTAAACTTGTTTGCTAAACTGACACTTGCTTGTAATCTTGCTTGTCATATATTCATATAACATAATTTCATGTACTTGTATTCGTGAAAGGAGAACACCCCTCTTTGTAAAAATCTTGGTAATGATCATGAATGCAAATCACATAGTAGAATATAATCATTCATAATAATATGTAATGCAAATCGTGGATGATGCAATTCAAATGCATTAATTCTTTCTTGATTTGAACAAAACAATGAGTACTTAATTACTCTATTATAAACATGAACCCACCTGAATTCCGTGCTTGTCCTTGCTTAGGAATGAGTTTCCTCTTGAGCCTCTTGATCCTCTTTCCTCACTTGATCTCCTAAAATAAGAACCAAAATCTCATTCAATAACTCTTGCTGAAACAATATTTTCATTCTTAACTTCCATCCAAAATTTCATATCCTTAGAAACTGATTTAAAACTTCATCACTTCACAAGACTTGTAGATCTATGACTCTAGTTCACAACGCCTTAAAAATCACCCCAAAAGGACTTCTGTAGCAAAAGATATGATCAAAATACAAAAAATATCACTTCTTTGGAAAAACTGGCTCATGATGATTTAGGTCATTGTCATGACGAATGACTTGGCACGCCACGCCAAGGCGGCGACCCTTTTCTCATCGCACGCGTCGCAGCATGTAGCTCGGCACGTCGCGACGTGTGGCCTTCTGCATGCCGCGGCGTGCGGCCTCACGCACGTCCCGACGTGCGAACGGGAGCTTCGTCTCCCGAACCCAGTTTCCGCCATTTTCAACCTTAAAAACCTTCCATTCTTCTACTACAACACATCTAAGCCATAAACCAAGTCATATACTACCATTCTGAACTTATTCTAGCACCAAAATATCAAAAACACAACAACCCATACAAATCTACAAATCTTTTCCATAAACCCTAACTCCAACGATTTCTACTCATACAACCTATTCTAGGTTTCCAACCATCTCAAACATAGATAAAAGAGTTAATCTTACCTTAAGGATGCTTGAAATCTGTCGAAAAGTGCCTGAAACTAACTTCCTCTTCTTTTCCCTCACTCTGCCTGTTAGTAGTGTGCCCTAGGCCAATGAACATTTGTGATTCATGTATTAACATCATGATTTGTTAATAATATATTATGAGGTATTCCGTTTCATATATGCATGTATTTCATTTATGTAATGTGATTTACATTCCATGAATGGTATTAAACTTATGTCATCAAGTATGTGACTTGATAGTAAAACCATAAGTGTTATAATACTATTCTAGATCTGTCCTAGTCGATCATTATTGGTGGAACAATAATGAATTAAGGCTAGTATGTGTTACGATTGATGATCACGTTTTCTCGATCATGGATATGAGATATCAAATCGAAACATAGATATATGTTAGAGAACATATATTGATCGACCAAAAGAGAATACTACATGGTTTCATGTCATTAGTGATTCTCAATATGGTTTGACTTTAGTCCTTTGACTGAAGTCATCATGGTTCCCTACATGAGGAATTTAGTGTTTTGATATTAGACTAAGTTAATTTTAACCGAATAACAAATAGTCTTATGTTGGACACTAAATGAATCATGCGGGGATGTGAATGACGAGACGGATTTGTACCTCTCTTAAGTGAGAGAGATATCATTTGGGCCTCTTGACAAGTGTGATCAAGAAATGCATGGTCGTGCTCAAATGAATTGATGAAGAGTCATCAATGTCATTTGTTATAATCAGTCAACTCATGGATCAAGAAACTATGATTAATCAAAGGTTGACATGTACCATGCCTTGTGATTAATCTTGATATCGTGTTACAAAAGGATCGAGCTTATAATCATGATTACAGGTTAAATCGGATTATCGATCCTCATTTGATTTGGGTAGTCATAATGTCTTGCTAGAGGCCGCTTATGACTTATGGGCCTTGAAGTGTAATCAAGCCCATTGCCAACATCAAATGAGCCTACGGGGTCGCACACAAAGAGTGATGTGATCTGGGCTTATTCTCTTGGGCCTAATTTATTAGGTGTTAAATAAATATATTTAGATATATTTATTGGGCTAGATTTAATTAAGTTGTCGGGCTTTTATTATATATATGATATAATGGGCCGAAACTTAATAGGCCTGAATGAGATTAGGGTTTTCTATAAATAGAGAAGCTTAGGTCTCATTATTTTATACACAACCTGTTGTCAAGAAACCCTACCGCCAAGAGAAAGATCGCATGCGGCGTTCGAAGGTTTTCGGGACGCTAGCACACTACTGACCGCAGACCGGATCGTGCATGCTCGTGGGGATACCGGTAGAGGACATTAGCGATTTGCAGTGTCTTGGAATCCGAAAAGAAGCAATCCATCCACGAAAATAAGGTATTTTCATTAATCATCGTGTTTTCGATTATACTTGATAATTTTGTATGGTCTCTTCCGCAGCGTATTGTGAATACTCGGACCATATGCGATCCAACAGTGGTATCAGAGACAGGTTTAATCGTTAATCTTGAATTAGAGGCTTGATTATAATTGATGATTTGTTTTGATGCTTCAGAAACGCAATATACTATAGAAAAGGTCTACGCTTTTATGTATCTTGTGTTTTGGAAATTGTTTCAAGCTATCCTCCACCGAAATTGTTTCTTGTTTGTTTGTGTTCTTGAATGTATATGTTTTCTCCGGAAATCAATTTACAAATCGATGACTATACATGTTCTGAAAAATCTAGGGTTTTATGAAATCCTAATTTCGTCGCCTTTCATATGCTTTCAAACTCATAAACCGTACGTTTTGTGGGTTCGGGTATGTGCGTATTCTTTGGATTTTCTGATATCCTTGGTATTCGACGCATGATTCAATGCATGTTTTGTTGTCCATCTGAAATAGTTTCCTCCATTGTCGCACCCATGTTTTTCGATGATACATGATTTGTTTTAAACAAAAGCATGAAGGAGTTTATGCGATTATGCCAAGCCATATGTTTTAACATCCGAAATCTTGCAATTTTGAATGACTAGGGTTTTCTGAAATTTGTCTAACCTAATTTGCGATCTTGGCTTCTGGAATTACTTGTGTTTTGTTGAATCATATACTTGCGATTGTTACGATATTGCATATGGAATTGTTTCGGAATTTCTATCTGCGTTTTCCTCCTCCATGGATCTCGCATTTTTCTCCCTCCTTTGTGTTTTCGAAAATCGATGGGTGAGTAACACCCATCGATCGGCGACGCAACACCATCACTAGATGATGGTGTCGTCGTGAAATGGCGTCTCCGGTGACGCCATGGCTCGGAAACCGTCGGGTGGAGACCCACGGTTGGAGGTTCTGCTTTTCCCTGGAGTTCGGTTGTGCGTGCGGCGTGGGGTGCGTGATGTGGTTGTGGAAAGAAGATCCAGAAGAAAAATGAGGAAAACCAGAAGAAGGGGCGACGTGTTGGAGAAGGCGACGGCGCGTGTGGGACACGCAGCTGCCTGCTGAGGGCGTGGGCACGCCTACAGCGATGCCAGACATTGGCGGCGTGCTTTGCGCGCCTGACGCTACCCCTTCCTTTTTAATTTTTTTTTAAAATTTTTATATATATGGTTTTAAAATTGTTTTAAACCCAACTTGTCTTTTATTAATTTAATAGAGATTAAATTAATAAATACTCCTAATAAAATAAAAGGTGTTTTATTAAATTTGAAAATTATTTTCAAAGGATTACTTATTAGGAAAGGGTTTTGGAATTTAATTTAATTTTTCAAGAGTTGAATTATTAAGTTAAAATTTTCAAATCAACAATTAGAATCAAGCCAAGGTTGTAACAAGTGTTTTGTAATCTTCCATAATTCTTTACGTGTTCGTTACGTGTGTTAGTTCGTTGCGTGTCATTTATTCTGGGTGGTTTTACATATGTTTATTTATATTTTTGAATATTTATATTCATGTGTAAATTACTATTCTATGCTTCTAATATATATATACTCAAGTATGTTGTAGTATAAGATTAGAACTAGCATAGTACAAACACCCTTACTAATAGGATTAGTAATTGAATTACCCTCATGATAATTTCAAGTTTATATGCCTTCCATAAATCTTTACCAATGTTTATCTCTAGATTATCCTTATGTGGGTTTTTGCCAAAGCAAGGCATGTAGGGATCATCTAGGGAAGACATTTGAATAATGGTGCTATTCATAGGTAAAGTATGGTTAAACTTGACTAAGCTATCAAAACGGTTTTGGGCTTAGGGCATAAGATTGGGTTTATACATACATGCAGTACATAAGATGTATTTTAACATAAGCCCATCAAGAGTTACATGTGATGTAATTGAAAAGAGTTTTCTACCTAAATAACTAAGTTTTGAGTGTTAAGCCAAAGCTTTCTTAGGACTTAGTGAAATATGGATCTTGTTTCTCCCATTTTATAATTGAGGGTTATTTATTTGAGTGGGAGCTAATACCTCATAATAGATGAATGTTGACCCTTGTTGCATAATTTTTGTAGATTATGGCTACTCCATCCACAAACCTTTCTATGCGATCTATCTTAGAGAAAGAAAAGCTCAGTGGAACAAATTTCCTAGATTGGTATAGGAACTTGAGAATTGTTCTCAAGCAAGAAAGAAAACTTTATGTCTTAGAAGAGCCCATCCCTGAGCAACCACCGGCAAATGCACCTAAGGCTCAAAAGGATGCTTACATGAAGCATATCAATGACTCTACGGATGTGTCATGCCTTATGTTAGGCGCCATGATCTCTGACCTTCAGAAGGATTTAGAGGAAATGGAGGCCTATGACATGCTTGCTCAACTAAAAGCTATGTTTCAAGAGCAAGCACGCCAAGAGAGGTTTAGAACCACTAAGGCATTGAATTCATGCAAGATGACTCCTAGCACACCCGTGAGTACTCATGTTCTCAAGATGAAGAGTTACATTCATCATCTTGAGAAATTAGGTGCACCTGTTAGTCAAGAATTGGCAACTGATCTTATTCTAGCATCTTTGACCGATGAATATGATCAGTTCATTCTTAACTACAACATGCATAATATGGAGAAGTCCATTGATGAATTGCATGGGATGCTGAAAACTGCTGAAGAGAACTTAAAGAGAAAGGTAAAGACCAACAATGAAGTTTTTGTGGTTCAAAAGGGAAAGGGTTTCAAGAAGAAGGGCACAGCGAAGGGCAAAAGTAAAGTACCTAAGTCCAAGCCCAAGCCCAAAGCTAAGACTAAGGCACCCAAGGAGGGAGTTTGCTTCCATTGCAATGAACCTGGTCATTGGAAAAGGAACTGCAAACTCTATTTGGAAGAGCTGAAAGAGAAGAAGAATAGTGTGACTACTTCTTCAGGTATGTTTGTTATAGAAATCAATTTTACTCCTTCTACATCTTGGGTATTAGATACTGGAGCTGCAACTCACATTTGTACTGATGTGCAGGGTTTAAGAAGGACTAGAAGATTGATGGCTGGTGAGATCAACCTGCGCATGGGAAATGGAGCAAGAGTTGCTGCTTTATCCGTGGGGACTTATGATCTTATTTTTGCCTACTGGACTCATTTTGGAACTTAAGAATTGTTATTATGTACCTACTATGAGTAGGAACATTATTTCTTTTGCTTGTTTAGAGAATGATGGATTTAAATTTTCTATTGAGAATAGAAGTATTTCCATTTATAAGAATGACGTTTTTATATGATATTGCACGTCAATTAAATGACATCTTTACTCTAGACACCGAGTCTCTAACAAATGAGCCCATCTATAACATAAATACTAAGAAGTTTAAATCTAACGATTTGAACCCAACTTATCTCTGGCATTGTCGCTTAGGCCATGTAAATGAAAAACGCATTTCAAAACTCCATCAAGATGGATTCATTGATTCTTTTGAATTTTTTGACACGTGTGATTCTTGTTTACTGGGTAAGATGACAAAGGCCCCCTTCACAGGTAAAGGGGAAAGGGCCAATGAGCTATTAGGCCTTATACATACCGATGTATGCGATCCTTTTAGCATATCAGTGAGAGGAGGTTATTTGTATTTCATTACTTTTACTGAGATGACTTCAGAGATATGGGTATGTCTATTTAATGAAGTACAAATCTGAATCTTTGAAAAGTTCAAAGAGTATAAGGATGAAGTACAAAATCAACTTGGCAAGAATATTAAAATCCTTCGATCGATCGAGGAGGTGAATATTTAAACCAAGAGTTTGATGATTATCTTAAGGATTGTGGAATCGTTTCACAATTGACTCCTCCAGAACTCCTCAATGGAATGGTGTTTACGAAAGGAGAAATCGAACTCTATTAGATATGGTTCGATCAATGATGAGTCAAACCGATCTTCCAAAATACTACGGGGCTATGCTTTAGAAACCGCAGATTCATATTGAACCGTATTCCTTCAAAGGTGTGGAAAAGACACCTTATGAGATATGGTGGAAGGCGTCCCAATTTATCTTTTCTAAAGATTTGGGGTTGTGAGGCTTATGTGAAGCGCCCAATTGTTGACAAGTTGGCACCCAAATCTGAAAATGTTATTTTGTGGGATATCCTAAGGAAACTAAAGGATATTACTTTTACATCCCATCGAGAACAAAGTGTTTGTTGCTCGAAATGGTTTCTTCTTAGAGAAGGAATTTGTTTCCAAAGGAAGCAGTTAGAGTAAAGTACAACTTCAAGAAATTCAAGTTTCACAAAATGACATTGAGCTGAAAAAGAGATTGAAGCGAGCTCACAAGTCGTTGATGAGCGGTCTTCAACAACACAAGGCCTACGTAGATCGATAGGATTAAATCATGAACCCGAGAGATATGGATTTCTCGTTACTGATGATGATAATGTGATGCTCATCGATCATAATGAGCCCACAACCTATCAAGAAGCTATGGAAAGTCCAGAATCTGCTAAATGGTTGGAGGCCATGAAAGCAGAGATGCAATCCATATATGACAATCAAGTTTGGACTTTGATTGATCCGTCTGATGGCTTGAAGACCATTGGATGCAAATGGGTTTTCAAAAAGAAACTCGACATGGATGGAAATGTGCACACTTATAAAGCAAGACTTGTTGTTAAAGGTTACCGACAAGTTCATGGAATTGATTATGATGAGACATTTTGTCCAGTGGTCATGATCAAATCCATTAGAATTCTTATTGCCATAACTGCATACTACGATTATGAGATATGGAAAATAGATGTCAAACGGCTTTCCTTAATGGAAACTTACTTGAGGATGTATATATGATACAACCTGAGGGTTTTGTCCATCCTAAGAATTCGGGAAAGGTGTGCAAGCTTCAAAGATCCATTTATGAATTGAAGCAAGCATCAAGAAGCTGGAATCTTCGTTTTGATGAAGTTGTCAAAGAGTTTGAATTCATCAAGAATGAAGATGAACCTTGTGTTTACAAAAAGGTTAGTGGGAGTCTTTGTTGTCTTTTCAAACTTTATATGTTGATGACATATTGCTCATTGGAAACGATATTCCGACCTTACAGAGTGTTAAGATTTGGTTAAGGAAACGTTTCTCAATGAAAGACTTAGGTGAGGCTGCCTATATTTTAGGCATTAAGATCTATAGAGAAAGATCAAGAAAGCTTATAGGTCTAAGTCAGAGTACATTCATAGATAAGGTACTGAAAAGGTTCAGTATGCAAGATTCCAAGAGAGGATTCTTACCTATGTCACATGGAATCAAGCTTTCTAAGAAGGATTGTCCTAAGTGGGCACAGATGACAACATTACCGATCCACTTACTAAGCCTCTTCCACAGCCTAAACATGAGAGTCATACAAAGTCTATGGGTATTAGATATCTGACTGATTGGGCCTAGTGCAAGTGGGAGATTGTTAGTAGTGTGCCCTAGGCCAATGAACATTTGTGATTCATGTATTAACATCATGATTTGTTAATAATATTGTAGCACCCCCTTACCATAGGATATGTACCAGGATGCCCGTAGGTCATTCCGATACACACTCGACGATAAGGGTGCGCTACGAACAAACTAACACTCCACATGGCATCTAAGTATTGTAAAGCATTAATATGAAATCCACTAATTTTGAAACCATAAATTTCTCAGTTCATAACCTCAAGCAGTAAATTTTACACAACTGGTATTTTCTGTACATTACTCCAGAAGAAAATCAAACAGAAAGCTAACTAGGTCATCCCTCCAAAAAGTGCCAGCTGACCGACCTGTGTGCCATGACTTCTCTTGCCAACTCAATCTACACGGCAGGAAAAGTCCCTCTGGAGCGATAAGTCTACTCTCTCGGTCCTGAAAAATAATTTGCAATTTTGGGTGAGTTTGCGAACTCAGTGAGGAACCATCATCGATGGTTCACCCAATTCATGCATATTCACAGATTCACATAGCTATATCACTCAAACACATTCAGAAGTACCACATGATTATCACGTTATCAGTCAAAAGAACCCAATTCAAATGCACATGAAATGTGTATGAGACGCTTTTCCAATTTAATTTATTGTTGTGACTGAGCGCCTGAAACTGTCCCTTTAAGGGCGCATTAATCGGTGAGCCATAGGCTCTAAATCACTGTGGACTCAAGGCCCAATCACGTTGAGCTTAAAGCTCTCGCTATCGGTCCGTCACAACCGCCAATTACCGATCATGCAATTATGTATGAATGCAAATGTCCAAATCCACACCATAACCGATTCCCATTTAACAAATTCTATAAGTCATTTCCACGTAATCACATGAAGATCACATATAACACTTCGATATCTCATACCAAATATTTCGAGACACCCATGGTCCGAAATCAATCAAAATCAATCACACATATTCCCATCCATTATCTCCACAGTTGTATAAGTGCAAAATATAACCAAATAATAATTGAGGAACCATCTAGGTTACTCACCTAATAACTTCCGAGCTAATGCCGGGAAGTCTCTGCGATGTCCGTGGATCTACGGTCCAACTGAGCCTCTATAGCAAACACAATAGGTTCACATTACTAACTGTATAGTTCGAATGACCAAATAATGCACATGGAATAATTAAAACGTGTATAATGCATGTTCATGACATTCCCGGCCCTAATCTAAATTTTTCCATCACAAAAATCCGTCTAAAAATTAGAAAACTATAGGCGCTGACGGTGCGCAATTCGGACCTCTATAGGTCCCCAATTAAACAAAATAAGTGATTACCGAACAATTATTGGGGCCACATCAATTTCCGTCCCAAAATTCCCAAATTCTCACCAAATGAAATTAAATATTCTACGAATCCGATGCCTCAAGAATCAGGTCAATCGGACGTCGGACGGAAAAGAAATTGACAAAAGAACAATCGGATCACTTAATGCCAAATAATAATCAAAAATAATAATATATATATATATCTATGCACCTGCCTCGCAGGGCGAGACGTCGCTCATGAGGCTGACTCATCTCGCTGTCATGAGGGCGAGGCGTCGCCCTGTGATCGGGCCAATTTCTCTCGCCTCATGAGGGCGAGACGTCGCCTCGCGATCCCATGAGTTTCCCTACTTCTTTGCCCTTTTCCAGATTTCAATCCCAATCTCCAACTACTCTAATTCTTAGCACACAAATCAGAAAAATACACACTATACCTCATTGGAAAGCTTATGAAACCTCTACAATTCTCAAGAAGCCCACAAAAGTAATTCCACCTCTAAGGGTGTCAAAATCCCATCCAAGATACTGCTTACTCAAAACTCATAAATATAGGACAGTAACTCACAAATGCAAGGACTCACTGATTAGTCAGCTAAAAATTACCAAATAAATATGCTCAATCAGTTCACAATGTCCTCTACAACTTTCATGAACAACCCAAAATCAAATTCCATTGCTAAACAAGTCAATTAATTCACTCAATGTTACTGTCCCTGAAACCATGCAATTTGAGCAGTAAATTTATAACCAACATAACTCCCTGTAGACAAGTCATTAAAATCAGAGCTTTATATCCCTGAAAAGATAAAATCTCAAACTTCAATTCTTCCTGAAATAACCAAACTCCAATTCAGCCTCTAACATTTTCAAATCTGTCATGCAAGTTTCTGACCTAAACAACACTTAACATCACAATGTAGGTCCAGATTTTGAAATTCCATATTTCCCACATCTGACCTCCAAAAATTAGAAGCCATATACCATGTTCAAGATCAGTCTGATATCTAAAACTCTTCGGTACAATGGAAACCCCAAATCAAATCACAAAAATTCCTAAAATTCCTCCAAACCCGAAAGTGCACTAAATGTGCCAATCCAGCTAGGTTTCAGCCAATGCATGAAAACAGTCATCAGTAATCAGGTCATATCTCCTAAAATACAACTCGAAAAATAGTAATATCAGTGGCAATGGAAAGCTAATTCAATAGGCTACAACTTTCATGAAGACCATTTTCCCTAATTCCATACCAATTAATTTAGAAAAATCAGAAAAATTCATTGAACACATTTGCGGATACTGTTCACAGCCAACAAAACAGAAACTTTCCATGCCAATTTTCGACCTTCTCACATTATAATTTAATAACACCTATTTCACACTAAAATGAAGCCAACATCCCAAAGTTTACTTGGGCACAAACCTCACCTCATTTGCTCACCTATACTATTTATTATGATCAAAACAGTACCATAGGTTCAAAACTCAAGTTCCAGCTTTCACCATCAACCAAGCTCCTATCACTTCTAACATCTATAACACTTCACTAAGCATCAAATTCTACCTCTAATTCAACCACAAACTAATCATAACATTCATTTATATAATTCACCCAACTTTGGCAGCACATATATCCACAATTGTCATACTTTATTTCCATGTATTAAACATTATAACATCATTCATAACATCACTTATCACATACTTTAACTACCCTAACCAATTCCCTCACACAAACATACTTGAAACCCATTCAAACTTACCACTTCCACAATCAAGTAAATGCTTAAAAGCTTACCATGAATGCATCTAACTACTTAAAGAATGAAACAAACATAAGTACTTACCAAATCAAGTTCCAACTCTCAAATCTCCAACTCTTTTACAACCCTCCAAAACTTCACAACTCACTTCCTCACCCACGGCTATCTCCACTATACAAGCAACTCATCAACTTCTCAAGGGTCTAACTTACTCTTAGGTGTGCAAGGAAGAAGCAAGCAAGGCACCAAAGCAACCTTCCATGTATGGAAAAGAAGAAGAGACTTCAAAGGTGGAGAACAAAACCAACACACCAAAGAAGAAGCAACCTTCGGATGAGAGGAAGAAGATTATACTTTCAAAGCTTTTAAAATGAGTTTTTAAGTAGAATAAGGAGGAAAGTCGATGATGAAGCTTAATATAAGACAAAATGACTTAAATACATGGACACTTGGCCTTTTAACATAGGAAAAGACAAAAAATGAGTTAATTAACTTACTTTAATCCTAATCTCTTCTTAATCTCACTTAAACACTAATCATGACTCTAAAATAATTCTTAACATTAATTATCCACTAATCTTATGCCATTAGTCAATCCTGTTCAGACAAAAAATTTCACCCAATATCTGTTGAATTTTCCGGTGCGGGCAACAACCCCAAAAATTCGAGAAAAATTCCTATAAATCCTTAAAATGTAAAACGCTTTATGGCTTAACTCCAAATAATTTCTCAAATACAATTATCCCATAAATTTAACAAAGATCACAATTTAAAACCTAAGCCGGGAAATATCATGAAGGCATATATACTCTGTGCATGTGCAACCAAATCAATACTCATAAAAGCTATATATTGCATGTTCATGCCGAGACCTAAGTCAATACTCCTAACCCGTCCCAAATTACCAATAAACCCTTCCTATGGGAGATGGATGTTAAATTTCTCCCCTCCTAATAAAAATTTCGTCCCCGAAATTCTTACCGATCGATCGAATAGATGAGGATACTGTCTCCTCATATGCTCCTCGGTCTCCCATGTAGCCTCCTCAGTCGAGTGGTTCCTCCAAAGAACCTTCACCAGTGGAATACTCTTATTCCTCAACTGTTTCACCTGTGACCCGACAATCTGAATCGGCTCCTCTACATAACTCAAATTACTAGACACCTCAATCTCCTGAGCCGGAATCACATGAGTCGGATCTGACCGATATCTCCGGAGCATACCACGGAAGACGCGTCGTAATCGAGACATCTCACTAAGAATGCTAATCTATACGCCAATGGTCCTATCCTCTCGACAATCTCATACGGACCAATGTACCTAGGGCTCAACTTGCCCTTCTTGCCGAATCTCAGTACACCACGCCACGGTGACACCCTTAAGAATACCTTGTCTCCCACATTATACTCCATCTCCCTCCTGTGCTGATCCACATAACTCTTCTGCCTATCCTGAGCCGCCTTGATGCGACTCCGAATCAGTTTCACCTTATCAACAAGATCCCGAATCACCAGACCTCAATCATCCTGACACCCTCTTCATCCCAATACAAAGGCGATCTACACGGTCGTCCATACAGTGCCTCATATGGTGCCATTCCAATGCTACTGTGATAATGGTTGTTGTATGCAAACTCAATCAAGGCTAGATACTGATCCCATGCTCCTCTGAACTCCAATACACATGCCCGAAGCATATCCTCAACAGTCTTAATAGTCCTCTCACTCTGCCCATCTGTCTGAGGATGAAAAGTCGATCAAGTTCACTTAGTCCCCATAGCAGACTGCAAACTCTGCCAGAACCTCGAAGTAAATCTGGGATCCCTGTCAGACACTATCGACACTGGGACCCCATGCAGTCTCACTATCTCAGCCACATACTTCTGGGCCAACTGATCCATGGTATTGTTCTCCTCATCGGCAAGAAATGGGCCGATTTAGTCAACCGATCCACTATGACCCAGATAGATCATCTTTGCCTCAAGGCCCTAGGCAAACCCATAATGAAATCCATAGTAATTGCTCCCATTTCCACTCTGGAATGGGCAACGAATGAAGCTTCCTCATCGAGCCTCGGTGCTCACCTTAACTCGCTAAAGACGTCAAACATCCGGATACAAACTCCGCTACCGCTTCTTCAAGCCGAGCCACCGTAAATGTTGCTTAAGAGTGTTATACATCTTGGTAGTACCAGATGCATAGCATAAGTGGCCATATGAGCCTCCTCCAATATCTCTCGCCTCAAGTTATCCACATCGTGCACACAAAGTCTCGCCCTATCCATAGAGTCTCATCTCTCACATCAAACTCAGATCTCGAATCGGTCTTCGCTTTCAATCAGCCTCACCATAACAGATCCTTATCACGAACCTCCCGATCCCGCCCAAGAGCATCGGTCTCGGTCTCAGTAGCCAATAATACTCCATCCCGCTCCAGATTCATCTCGCACATTCAAAGCTCTCAATGAATCAAATTAGGCAACCTCATTGCTCGAATCGAAGCTGCATCAGATGTGACTTTCTACTCGAGCATCCGCCACCACATTGGCTTTCCCGGGTGATACTCGATGGTGCAATCATAATCCTTCAAGAACTCCAACCATCTCCTCTCGTCTCAAATTTAACTCTCTCGCTCGACAGTACCTCAAACTCTTATGGTGCGTGAAGATCTGAAAGGTCTCACCATATGTAATGCCTCCAAATCTTCAGTGCAAACACAACTGCAGCTAATTCCAAATCATGAACAGGATAGTTTACCTTATGAGACCTCAACTGTCTCGAGGCATAGGCAATGACTCTACCATGCCGCATCGTAACACACCCCAATCCTCGATGTGATGCATCGCTATACACCTCAAATCCTCCATCCCAGATGGAATAGCCAACACCGGCGAAGAGTCAACCGATGTTTCACTCCTCAAAGCTCTTCCGACACTCCTCGGTCCATCCGAATGGCACATTCTTCCTCGAAGTTTTGTCACGGGCCGAGATCAATGAGAACCCTCGACAAACCTCCGTAATAACCACCAATCCGAGGAAACTCCAATCTCGTGCACATTCCTAGGAGCCTCCCACCTCAAGACCGCCTCAACCTTGCTTGAATCCACCAATACCTCTCCCGTCACTATATGTCCCAAAAGATCACCGATCCACCAAAATTCACATTTATCAATTTCATGCATAACTGCTCTCTCCTCATAAATGCGTAACACAATCCTCAAATGCTCACTATGCTCCCGTCTATTCCTCGAATACACCAAAATGTCATCAATAAAACAATAACAAACCGATCCAGTAGGCTGAAATACCTTATTCATCAAGGCCATGAAGGCTGCGGGGCATTAGTCAACCCAAACGGCATCACTAGAAACTCGAATGCCCATACCGCCCTAAAGGCGCCTTAGGCACATCGGCCTCGCAATCTTCAATCGATAATAACCAGATCGCAGATCTAATTTGGTGAACACCGAGCCCCCTGAATCGATCAAACAAGTCATCAATCCTAGGCGGTGGGTACTTGTTCTTCTGATCACCCGATTCACCGCCTATAATCGATGCATGACCTCAAAGTCCCATCCTTTTCTTTACAAACAAAACGGAGCTCCCATGGTGAGACACTAGGTCCGATAAAGCCCTTCTCCAATAACTCCCTGAATCGAGCCTTCAGCCCCTCGCCCACACAGTGCCATCCTATATGGAGGTATAGATATAGGAGCAATACCGAACGAGGTCAATGGCAAACTCATCTCCCGATCCGTGGCAAACCCAGAACTCATCAGAAACACATCCGAAATTCCTAACCACGGAATATCCCAAGCCTCCGCCAACTCGTGTCAACCACATGAGCGAGATATGCCTCACACCTGACCTCCTGCATCAATCTCGGGGCACTAAGGAAAGAGATCATCCGGCCGGTCTTCGCCGACTAACTCCTCGAACATCGCTCTAGTCGACCAGAGATTCCAAAACAACCTCCTTGGTATAGCAGTCCATAATAGCCCTATGGGCGTCAACCACCCATCCCGTAATCACATCGATCTCTCGGAGGTAATACTATAAGGTGCGCCTCAACACCGCTGATCAATCTGGATCAAGCATCCCTCGCACCTCTCCCAACGCTGATAGTAGTACCTAGAGGAGTACTCACCTCTAGCCCATACAAGAGCCTTTCCCTATCCCCATGCAACCTAGATGCCATATGAGGTGCTGATAAAGAATGCGTGGATCCGGGATCCAAGAATGCAAACGCCTCAATATCGTAAATAAGTAACATACCGGCCACAACATCGGGGAATCTGGGCCTCACCGCCTCGTCATGGCGTAGACGGCTCAGGATCGTGGTGGTGCCTCACCCTCGGTCCTCACAAAGGATCCTCTACTCTACCACGGCCTCTACCTCGGCCTCTCTCGCACCGATCCACGTCCGGATCCACCCACTCTACTCTGCATGCGGTGGTGCTACTCCCACTCGGCCACTACCAACAGACCGAGCTCCTAATGTGGTCGGGCAATCCCGAATCGATGATCCATGGAGCCGCATTTAAGGCAAGCTCCGGTCAATCGCCAAAGACTCTCCAAAATGTCTCTTCTCACACGGTGCTCACAGAATGGGGCATCCGCCCCAAACCTCTGCCACTACCATCGCCATCGCCATTACCAACCAGCATAAATCTACCTCTCTGCGCCTAAAACCGCATGTTTGGACCCTCTCAAGATCTAAAGGTCCCGCTCAGGCGCTGCTAAAACTCCTACCAGAGCTACCCCGATCGTCACTAACTCTCTTCCTCTGGACCCGTAACCCATCTCTACTCGCCTCTGCCTCACTAATCGCTCTACTCTCAAAGAAGCAGCTCTCAACTCTATAAAGAGCCCATATCGAACGAGCGGTCCCCGCGGATCTCCAAATTCAACCCCATCTCAAACCTCCGACACCTATCCGCCTCGGTGGAAACTACTGAGAAAGATACCCCATCAACTCATTAAACCTCACCTCGTACTCGCCATTGTCATCCTACCGCCTCAATTCTAAGAATTCCTGATCTTCATTTCCAGATACACCTTGGGCATATAGTTATCTCTCGAAAGTCCTCAAAAGTCCGCCCATGTCAAGAAGCAAGGCCCGTGGTACTACCCTAATAGTCTTCCACTGTATAAGTCGGGCCCGAAGAGAGATCTTGATAATCGAACCTCTCATTAGGTTCGATCCATCTGGTCGAGAACTCTCTCGGTCCTCTCCGCCTAACTCTCACCTCGGCGGGTGCATCTTCGCCATAGAAGTCGATGACCCGCCACGCAAAGAAATCATATCTCTCTCCCGTCTCACGGGGACTTTAGGAGGTAACTCCTCGGATCGAGGCACCGAGGACTCTCTCGCTAGCTCCAACAGATCCTCGTCATTTGGTTGATCTATCGATCACCAAATACGGATGACCTATAACAAACAAGAACTCGATCGGTTTATCGTTTCTCACAATAATTCAAGCCTAATTATATACTAGTCCCAACAGATGCCAAACCATGCTCTGATACCACCTAATGTAGCACCCCCTTACCATAGGATATGTACCAGGATGCCCGTAGGTCATTCCGATACACACTCGACGATAAGGGTGCGCTACGAACAAACTAACACTCCACATGGCATCCAAGTATTGTAAAGCATTAATATGAAATCCACTAATTTTGAAACCATAAATTTCTCAGTTCATAACCTCAAGCGAGAATTTTACACAACCGGTATTTTCAGACATTACTCTAGAAGAAAATCAAGCGAAAGCTAACTAGGTCATCCCTCCAAAAGTGCCGGTGACCGCACATGTGCCATGACTTCTCTTGCCAACTCAATCTACACGGCAGAAAAGTCCCTCCTGAGCGATAAGTCTACTCTCGGTCCTGAAAATAATTTGCAATTTTGGGTGAGTTTATTTAACTCGGTGAGAACCATCATCGATGGTTCACCCAATTCATGCATATTCACAGATTCACACAGCTATATCACTCAAACACATTCAGAAGTACCACATGATTATCACGTTATCAGTCAAAAGAACCCAATTCAAATGCACATGAAATGTGTATGAGACGCTTTTCCAATTTAATTTATTGTTGGTTGGCGCTCAAATCGTCCCTTTAAGGCGATAATCGGTGAGCCATAGGCTCTAAATCACTTGTGGACTCAAGGCCCAATCACGTTGAGCTTAAAGCTCGTTATCGCTTTCGTCACAACTGCCAATTACCGATCATGCAATTATGTATGAATGCAAATGTCCAAATCCACACCATAACCGATTCCCATTTAACAAATTCCCATAAGTCATTTCCACGTAATCACATGAAGATCACATATAACACTTCGATATCTCATACCAAATATTTCAGACACCCATGGTCCGAAATCAATCAAAATCAATCACACATATTCCCATCCATTATCTCCACAGTTGTATAAGTGCAAAATATAACCAAATAATAATTGAGGAACCATCTAGGTTACTCACCTAATAACTTCCGAGCTAATGCCGGGAAGTCTCTGCGATGTCCGTGGATCTACGGTCCAACTGAGCCTCTATAGCAAACACAATAGGTTCACATTACTAACTGTATAGTTCGAATGACCAAATAATGCATATGGAATAATTAAAACGTGTATAATGCATGTTCATGGCATTCCCAGCCCTAATCTAAATTTTCCCATCACAAAAATCCGTCTAAAAATTAGAAAACTATAGGCGCTGACGGTGCGCAATTCGGACCTCTATAGGTCCCCAATTAAACAAAATAGTGATTAGAACAATTATTGGGGCCACGCCAATTTCCGTCCAAAAATTCCCAAATTCTCACCAAATGAAATTAAATATTCTACGAATCCGATGCCTCAAGAATCAGGTCAATCGGACGTCGGACGGAAAAGAAATTGACAAAAGAACAATCGGATCACTTAATGCCAAATAATAATCAAAATAATAATATATATATATATCTATGCACTGCCTCAGGGCGAGACGTCGCCTCATGAGGCTGACTCATCTCGCTGTCATGAGGGCGAGGCGTCGCCTCGCGATCGGGCCAATTTTCTTGCCTCGAGGGCGAGGACGTCGCCCTCGCGATCCCGTAGTTTCCCTACTTCTTTGCCCTTTTCCAGATTTCAATCCCAATCTCCAACTACTCTAAGTCCTAGCACACAAATCAGAAAATACACACTATACCTCATTGGAAAGCTTATGAAACCTCTACAATTCTCAAGAAGCCCACAAAAGTAATTCCACCTCTAAGGGTGTCAAAATCCCATCCAAGATACTGCTTACTCAAAACTCATAAATATAGGACAGTAACTCACAAATGCAAGGACTCACTGATTAGTCAGCTAAAAATTACCACATAAATATGCTCAATCAGTTCACAATGTCCTCTACAACTTTCATGAACAACCCAAAATCAAATTCCATTGCTAAACAAGTCAATTAATTCACTCAATGTTACTGTCCCTGAAACCATGCAATTTGAGCAGTAAATTTATAACCAACATAACTCCATGTAGACAAGTCATTAAAATCAGAGCTTTATATCCCTGAAAAGATAAAATCCCAAACTTCAATTCTTCCTGAAATAACCAAACTCCAATTCAGCTTCTAACATTTTCAAATCTGTCATGCAAGTTTCTGACCTAAACAACACTTAACATCACAATGTAGGTCCAGATTTTGAAATTCCATATTTCCCACATCTGACCTCCAAAAATTAGAAGCCATATACCATGTTCAAGATCAGTCTGATATCTAAAACTCTTCAGTACAATGCAAACCCTAAATCAAATCACAAAAATTCCTAAAATTCCTCCAAACCCGAAAGTGCACTAAATGTGCCAATCCAGCTAGGTTTCAGCCAATGCATGAAAACAGTCATCAGTAATCAGGTCATATCTCCTAACATACAACTCGAAAAATAGTAAGATCAGTGTAAATGGAAAGCTAATTCAATAGGCTACAACTTTCATGAAGACCATTTTCCCTAATTCCATACCAATTAATTTAGAAAAATAAGAAAAATTCATTGAACACATTTGCGGATACTGTTCACAGCCAACAAAACAGAAACTTTCCATGCCAATTTTCGACCTTCTCACATTATAATTTAATAACACCTATTTCACACTAAACTGAAGCCAACATCCCAAAGTTTACTTGGGCACAAACCTCACCTCATTTGCTCACCTATACTATTTATTATGATCAAAACAGTACCATAGGTTCAAAACTCAAGTTCCAGCTTTCACCATCAACCAAGCTCCTATCACTTCTAACATCTATAACACTTCACTAAGCATCAAATTCTACCTCTAATTCAACCACAAACTAATCATAACATTCATTTATATAATTCACCCAACTTTGGCAGCACATATATCCACAATTGTCATACTTTATTTCCATGTATTAAACATTATAACATCATTCATAACATCACTTATCACATACTTTAACTACCCTAACCAATTCCCTCACACAAACATACTTGAAACCCATTCAAACTTACCACTTCCACAATCAAGTAAATGCTTAAAAGCTTACCATGAATGCATCTAACTACTTAAAGAATGAAACAAACATAAGTACTTACCAAATCAAGTTCCAACTCTCAAATCTCCAACTCTTTTACAACCCTCCAAAACTTCACAACTCACTTCCTCACCCACGGCTATCTCCACTATACAAGCAACTCATCAACTTCTCAAGGGTCTAACTTACTCTTAGGTGTGCAAGGAAGAAGCAAGCAAGGCACCAAAGCAACCTTCCATGTATGGAAAGAAGAAGAGACTTCAAAGGTGGAGAACAAAACCAACACACCAAAGAAGAAGCAACCTTCGGATGAGAGGAAGAAGATTATACTTTCAAAGCTTTTAAAATGAGTTTTAAGTAGAATAAGGAGGAAAGTCGATGATGAAGCTTAATATAAGACAAAATGACTTAAATACATGGACACTTGGCCTTTTAACATAGGAAAAGACAAAAAAATGAGTTAATTAACTTACTTTAATCCTAATCTCTTCTTAATCTCACTTAAACACTAATCATGACTCTAAAATAATTCTTAACATTAATTATCCACTAATCTTATGCCATTAGTCAATCCTGTTCAGTACAAAAATTTCACCCATCGATCAGTTGAATTTTCCTATCCGCAACAACCCCAAAAATTCGAAAAATTCCTATAAATCCTTAAAAATGTAAAACGCTTTATGGCGAACTCCAAATAATTTCTCAAATACAATTATCCCATAAATTTAACAAAAGATCACAATTTAAAACCTAAGCCGGGAAATATCATGAAGGCATATATACTCTGTGCATGTGCAACCAAATCAATACTCATAAAAGCTATATATTGCATGTTCATGCCGAGACCTAAGTCAATACTCCTAACCCGTCCCAAATTACCAATAAACCCTTCCTATGGGAGATGGGATGTTACAAATATATTATGAGGTATTCCGTTTCATATATGCATGTATTTCATTTATGTAATGTGATTTACATTCCATGAATGGTATTAAACTTATTTCATCAAGTATGTGACTTGATAGTAAAACCATAAGTGTTATAATACTATTCTAGGCGTCTCCTAGTCGATCATTATTGGTGGAACAATAATGAATTAAGGCTAGTATGTGTTACGATTGATGATCACGTTTATCGATCATGGATATGAGATATCAAATCGAAACATAGATATATGTTAGAGAACATATATTGATCGACCAAAAGAGAATACTACATGGTTTCATGTCATTAGCGATTCTCAATATGGTTTGACTTTAGTCCTTTGACTGAAGTCATCATGGTTCCCTACATGAGGAATTTAGTGTTTTGATATTAGACTAAGTTAATTTTAACCGAATAACAAATAGTCTTATGTTGGACACTAAATGAATCATGGAGGGACGTGAATGACGAGCGGATTTGTACCTCTCTTAAGTGAGAGAGATATCATTTGGGCCTTTTGACAAGTGTGATGAAGAAATGCATGGTCGTGCTCAAATGAATTGATGAAGAGTCATCAATGTCATTTGTTATAATCATCAACTTGCGGATCAAGAAACTATGATTAATCAAAGGTTGACATGTACCATGCCTTGTGATTAATCTTGATATCGTGTTACAAAAGGATCGAGCTTATAATCATGATTCTGAGTTAAATCGGATTATCGATCCTCATTTGATTTGGGTAGTCATAATGTCTTGCTAGAGGTCGCTTATGACTTATGGGCCTTGAAGTGTAATCAAGCCCATTGCCAACATCAAATGAGCCTCTGTGGTCGCATACAAAGAGTGATGTGATCTGGGCTTATTCTCTTGGGCCTAATTTATTAGGTGTTAAATAAATATATTTAGATATATTTATTGGGCTAGATTTAATTGTTGTCGGGCTTTTATTATATATATGATATAATGGGCGAAACTTAATAGGCCTGAATGAGATTAGGGTTTCTCTATAAATAGAAGCTTAGGTCTCATTATTTTATACGACACAACTGTCAAGAAACCCTACCGCCAAGAGAAAGATCGATGCGGCGTTCGAAGGTTTTCAGACGTCTTAGCACACTACTGACGCAGCAAATTAATCGTGCATGCTCGTGTGGATACCGGTAGAGGACATTAGCGATTTGCAGTGTCTTGGAATCCGAAAAGAAGCAATCCATCCACGAAAATAAGGTATTTTCATTAATCCTCGTGTTTTCGATTATACTTGATAATTTTGTATGGTCTCTTCCGCAGCGTATTGTGAATACTCGGACCATATGCTATCCAACACTGCCGACTCTCTTCTTCGTTCTTCTCTTCTATTTTTCTCTTCCTCTTTTCTTCTTTCTTTCTTTTCTTCTTTAATTTCTTAAACCTACAAACATGGGCAAGGACTATAATGCCCTCCTATGCTTAGCCTTAAACTTCATAACTCAAGTGCCTTGACCATCTTGCCCTTAAACGTTTTTACTCTTCCATACACTTATTCCATGCTAAACTCAAATAAATCCAAATTTTTCACTAATACTTTAAAAAAAATCAAACTAGGCCATAAATCATAAATCAAAATAATTCATACTTAGTAACTTCAAGAAAACAAAAATTTGGGGCCCAACAAAAACAGACGCAGAAGAGGAATTGAAAAGCAGATGCAAGAGTCAGTTCGGGTTAGTTACAGAACTCAACTGATTAACCGTTTCTTTTAAAGATTCAAGAAACAAGATTCAAGAAGCAAGAATCCAGAAACAAGAATCAAGAAGCAGTTGGAGACGAAGGCTATAAATACAAGTCGAAGTCGAAGATTGCAAAGTTAGTTGCTAAGTTGAAAAATTAGCATAAATACATCTACGCGATCGTAAAAAGCATTCTGTTCAAATTAGCCGAGAGTTATTTTACTGTAACAAGTTTGAAACACTTTTCTATAAGGAAGAAGTACAGATAGGCTGCAGAGGCTAAGTATGAAAGAATACTGATTGTAGAGACCTGGAGAGGCTCGCAAAGAATACTTGTAAAAGTTGAAGAGATAGTGAAATCTCAGAAAGAACTCTGAGGATTGGACGTAACCCACGGTTTGGGGTGAACCAGGATAAATCGTTGTGTCAACTACTCTTACTCTATCTCTTTTAGATTCAAGTTTTATCATTACTGAGTTCGAAACAAAGTTTCTTATTAAAGTTTGATTAATTAGAATCTATCGGAAGTTCTGTAAAAGAATTTTATTTCTAACAAACATTTTTGAAAGAATTCATAAAAAAGGGGAATCACAATTCAATCCCCCTTCTCGTGCATTCATATATCATTTTCTAATCATTGTATTAATGTGTAATTCACTTCAATTGGTATCAGAGCCTGGTATCCAAGGATCACTATAGCAAAGTGTGGATCAAAGATAATGGCGGAATCATATATATACATCGCAGGAGGAGCCTCAGTCACTAGACCTCTAGCATTCAACGGAGAAGATTATCATTACTGGAAAGATAGGATGCGGCTATTCATAGAATCTACTCATGTCGATCTCTGGGACGTGATAGAGAATGGACCTTATACACTAGTAGATGAAGATGGGAATTCTATTCCACGAATCAGATGGACGGCTGACCAAAAGGCAAGGATACAACTAAACTCAAAAGCGAAGTTCTTCTTGACCTGTGCCCTAAGCAGGAGCGAGTATGACAAAGTCCATGGCTGCGACACCACGAAGGAGATGTGGGACACATTGTCCATTACTCGTGAAGGCACAAGCCAAGTTAAAGAATCCAAGATAAGTATTCTTGTTCACCAGTACGAGCTTTTCAGGATGAAAGATGAAGAATCGATTGATCAAATGTTTGCAAGATTTCAAACAATTGTCAATGGATTGAAAGCTCTTGGAAGAACGTACAACAATCAAGATCATGTTTGAAAGATCTTAAAAAGTCTTCCGAAGAGGTGGAGACCTAAAGTTACTGTGGTGCAGGAAGCCAAAGGTTTGAGCGTGCTAAAGCTTGACGAGTTGCTTGGATCCTTGAAGATTCATGAAGTTGAACTCGATGCTGAAGACAAGCCCAAACGGGACAAGTCGATAGCGCTGAAGGCCGGATAAAAGAATCACAAGACTCAAAGAAAGAGGAAGTCATCAAAAGCGTTAAAGATTGAAAAATCAAAGAATGACGACTCCAGCTAATCAGAACAAGAGTCAAGTAATGAAGATGATGAATTATCTTTCATCTCTAGAAAGATAAGACGCATGTGGAAGAAGAAGTCCAAAGGCAATCAGACTTTCAAGAAGAATGGAAAAGATGAAGCTAAGCCAGAGAAGTCATCTGTCATTTGCTACGAGTGCAATCAACCTAGACATTACAAGTCCGAATGTCCTACTCTAAAGAAGAAACCCAAGAAGAGTAGAGAAGGCAAGAAAAGCATGATGGCAACATGGGAGGACATAGATTCATCAGAATCAGATACAGATTCTGATTCGTCTGAACATGCAAACACCTGCGTGGTAGCCGATGAAGAAAGTGATGAGGAGGTACAATCTAATTATGATAACTTGCACGATGCCTACTCAGAATTGTTAGAAGATTCTCATACTATTCTGAAACAGTACAAATTGTTAAAGAAAAAGTATGTAGAAAATATTAGACATACAGAAATAATAGAGAGAGAAAATATATGTCTAAAGAAGCAATTAGAGGAGAAAAAGAAAGTCGTAGACAGATCAGAAGAGATCAATCAGCTGAAACTGAGAATTAAGAATCTGTCAGCTGATTTAGCTACTTTCACTGAGAGCACAAAGAAAATGAATGAGATGCTTCAATCAGCAAGCACCATTGGTATTTAGATAGTGGATGCTCGCGACATATGACGGGAATAAGGTCTATGTTCCTAGACCTTCAGTATAAGAAGGGAGGATCGGTAACTTTCGGAGACAACAAGGTGGCAAGATTATTGAATCGTAAGATAGGTAAAGATTCCTTTGCATGCATAAATAATGTACTGCTTATTGATGGTCTGAAACATAACTTGATTAGTGTCAGTCAATTGTGTGATTCTGGTTTCACAGTTACATTCAATCAAAATCTTTGTGAAGTTAGAAACAAAGATGGGTCTATACTTTTTTCTGCCAAGAGAAGAAATAATCTTTTACAAAATTGATTTAGAAGATTTTCAAAGTCAAAATGTTTCATGTTTTCTATCTTCTGAAGAAGAAAGACTAGTCTGGCATAGAAAGCTAGGTCATGTCTCTCTTAAACACATTTCAAAGTTGGCAAAACATGATTTGGTAAGAGGTTTACCAAAAATAAGTTTTGACAAAGAGTTTTTATGTGAAAATTGTTTGAAAGGAAAACAAGTTAAAACTTCATTTTCTTCTAAAAATTTTGTAACATCATCTAGACCTTTAGAGTTGTTACATATGGATTTATTTGGTCCAACAAGGACAATAAGTCTTGGCAGAAAGAAATATGGACTTTTTATTGTTGATGACTTTACTCGATTTTGTTGGATATTGTTTTTATCACACAAAGATGAATCTTTTAAGTGTTTTAGGACCTTATCCAGAAAGTTACAGAATGAAAAAGGAATGTCTATAGCTAGTATCAGGAGTGACCATGGTGGAGAGTTTGAGAATGAGAAGTTTAGATTATTCTGTGAGGAGAATGGAATTTTATACAATTTCTCTGCTCCGTGACTCCACAATGAATGGAGTTGTTGAAAGGAAGAACAGATTTATTCAAGAAATGGCTAGACTACGCCAGAGATGAATCTTCCTAAGACTTGGGGAAGTCGTGAATGCAAGATGCTATATTCGTAATAGAATTCTATCATGCGACCCATATCAAGAAGACTCCTTATGAGTTATGGAGTGGAAGAAGACCAAACATATCTTACTTTCATCCATTTGGGTGCAAATGCTCTATTCTGAATACAGAGGAGCTGTTGGATAAATTCGATTCAAAGACCTATCCAGGAATCTTTCTAGGCTACTCATCATCATCTAAGGCATTCCGAGTGTACAACCTTATTTCAAAGATAGTTGAGGAGACCATCCATGTCAAGTTTGATGATAGTTCCCAACCCCATAAGGAAGATGACATGGAGAGTAAAAGTCCTTCAAAGAACTTAGAAGACACAACAGAAACTCCAACACTAGGTACTCAAGTAGACAAAGTTGAAGATATTCCAGAAACTGATAGACTGAAAAGAGACTAGAAATATAAAAGCTCTCATCTAGAAGAGTTCATTATCGGAGATACCTCAGAAGGAGTTAGGACAAGGTCCAGATTCAGAAGAGAAGCTAATGTAGCTTTTATCTCTCAAATAGAGCCTAAGAAGGTTGAGGAAGCTCTTCGAGATGAAGCTTAGGTGTTAGCCATGCATGTAGCGCCCCCTCATCGTAAGGTACGCACCGGGACGTCCGCAGGTCATTCCGACACAACCTACGATAAGGGTGCACTACCGAGCAAAACCAACTATACTCCACATGGCATCGAAATAAATAAAACCGATCTTTGAAACTAAAATACTTTTTATTTCATTTTTCGAATCCATAAATACACAATTATGTCCATACAATACTCAAAAGAAACTAAAACAACTCCTATCTAGGTCATCTCTAAAAGTCCCAGCTGACCCACCTTTGTTCCGTAACTTCTCTTGCCGGAACGATCTACAAGGCAGAGAAAAACTCTAACTCTGGAGCTAGAAGCCTACTATCACGATCCTGAAAAATATTGCAATGTTGGGTGAGTTTGCTAACTCAGCGAGAAACCATCATCGATGGTCCACCCAACTCATGCATATACAGTCAATTCACAGAATATCACATAGTATCATATACAGAAATATCACATGCCCTATCATTTTACAAATATAAGGCGTTCCGCCTTTCATACAGTCCATTTTCAATCATATGGTTATGCAATGCACATGTGACACTTCCCATTTTATTACGGTGTCAGGACTGCATACCGAATCGCCCCAAATGATGGGCATTATTAACGGTGAGCCGATGGCTCTGAAATACGCTGGGCTTGAATGCCCTGATACGGTGAGCCTGTGGCTTTGAATTACGTTAAGCTCGAGGCCTTGTTGCGTTGAGCTTTAAGCTCTGAAATACGTTGGCTGCTCCGGTCACAACTGTCATTATCTGATCATATCTTTATGCATGAGATGCATATGTTTCAATTTAGTATTAATCACTTCACAACATAATAACACATGCCCCAATTCACATTTGCACTAAGTAGTACCATTTATACATGTAACACTTCAATAACAAGTTACCGATACTTCGGACATCTATGATCCGAAATCAATCCAAATCAATCACATAAACCCTCCATTTCTTCCGCATGGCATAAGCGCATAATTTAAACACACAAAGATTGAGGAACCAACTAGGTTACTCACCTCTAAACTTCCTAGCTAATGTCAGGAAGTCTCAGCCACGTCGGAGGATCGACGCTCCACTTATTCCTCTAAAACAATCAAAATATCCAGACATTACTAATTGCATAAGTTACAATAATCAATGATACATATGCACCGATTTAATCGCGTACAATACATGTTTATGGCAATTCCCGTCACTAAACTCAAATCTTCCCAACTCAATCTTTTCTTCTCTAATGATGGAAATTCATGGACTCCATCACTCAATTGACTAAGTTCAAAACTCCAAAAGTTAAATTCCAAGACATGGGAACTATCTGTATCTCGAAATCAATTTCACTATTCAATAGCGATCTGAATTCGCAAAATTTCGAAATTGATTCAGAACTTTTGTTCTTATAAATCTATATTCTTTAGTCTCTAAATTGCAATGAATCAAGAACCAATTCATTAGGGTTAAAACCTCAAAATTCATCATTTAAAAGAATCAAAACACTCTCGGAGAAATGGCGTGATCGCTGCGGCGCAAGATCGCTCGCCACGGCGAGATACCTCGCATTGTCATGCAGAGGCGCTTAACGCGCCAGCAGCGTGGCCTCCCACGCCGCCATGGCGTGTGTTCATCGTCACAAGGCAAGCGAGAGGAATTTGCTTTCGCCATGACGTGAAACACGCCCAAAACCCAGAAATTGCTCACTTCTGACGACTTAAATCCAACAATCCTCTTTCAAACACTCCCCCAAACAACTTAATACACTTCACACAACTCATCCCTAACCTCAATTCCATCAAATAACCATTATCTCTCAAATACCCAAATCTAAACAAAATAAACTCAAAAATATCATATCATCCGAAACTCATATATATATCTCAACAATCATATACTTTAATCAATCATCAAATACTTTAATCAATCCACAAATCAAACTATCTAAAGCAAGAAGAGTAAGAACTTACTTGATTTAAACCTTGAAATCTTCAAAAACTCCAACCCCTTCAAACTCTCACACACCCACGGCAATCATTCAATTTCTCACCACTCATCATCTTCTTCCAACCCAAGCTTAAGGATAGATTAAGGTGGAGAAGGAAGCAATTTAACAAGAAGAAAATGGAAGAAGCAAGCAAGGAGATGATCCACGATGAAGGAAAGAAGAAGAAGAGCAAATGGTCTTTCAAGAGGAGCAAATATCGTGGAACAAATTCAAAGGCTAAAAGGTTTTATACAAAATCATTTAAAAGGGCTAAGGCTTGTTTGGCAATTCAATTGCCACAAGACCACTCCAGACAGCCTAAATCCAAATTCTTAATCTAATTTCTCCCAAATGCAATGGCTCTATACAATAAATCCTAAAATCATAACTCAAATTTTCCCGTGCCATTTGTCAATCAATCTCGGAACCGGAATTCAATTTATTAGCCATTAGGTCAATTTTTCCGGTCAGGACCCATTACTCCAAAAATTCCTGAAAATTTTTCTAAAAATCCTCAAAAATATATACACATGATCATACACTCTAATTCTATTTTTCAAACCTCTAGAAATCATTTTTCACTCCAATTCAATATTCAAAACACGATCCACACAAAGATCACAGAATTCCCAAATTTACACCATGGTACCGAGAATATGTCCTACATGTATGTACCTGCATATGCTAGTGCCACAATTACTAATTATCAAAATATAGAGGCTAAATAATGCATGAACATGCCAAATTATGAATGAACAACCACTGTACCCATCCCATCGGTGACGGGATGTTACAATGCAAGAGGAGCTGAATCAATTTACTAGGAATAATGTTTGGTCCACAATTCCGAAACCCCCTAAGAAATCCATTATAGGAACCAGATGGGTCTTTAAGAATAAGTTAGACGAATCAGGGAGAGTGAGTCGTAATAAGGCTAGACTAGTAGCACAAGGCTATAATCAGCAAGAAGGAATAGACTATAATGAGACATATGCTCCAGTAGCAAGACTTGAAGCCATTAGGATATTGTTGGCATACGCAATCTGTCATAATATAAAGCTATTTCAGATGGATGTGAAGAGTGCCTTTCTGAATGGTTTTATAGACGAAGAGGTGTATGTCAAGCAAACCACCTGGTTTCGAGGATGTTAAGAATCTAGACCATGTCTATAGACTTCATAAAGCCTTATACGGACTGAAGCAAGCTCCTAGAGCTTGGTACGATCATCTGAGTACTTTTCTCTTAGAGAATGGTTTTAATAGAGGTCAAGTTCATAAGACGCTCTTTAGGAAGAATTACGAAAATGAATTTATGCTAGTACAGATCTATGTTGATGATATTATTTTTGATGCTACTTCAAAGAAGCTATGCATGAAGTTTGAGAGTCTAATGAAAAATGAATTTGAAATGAGCATGATGGGTAAATTGAAGTTCTTTCTTGGATTGCAAGTTAAGCAAACCAAATAGAAAACCTTTATCCATCAACAAAAATATGTGAAAGAACTCTTGAATAAGTTTGATATGCAAAATGTGAAGTCAATGACTACTCCAATGCATCCTTCAAACCTTTTTTAGAAAGATGAAAATGCTAAGAAGGTGGATCAAACCCTGTATAGAGGGATGATCGGTTCTTTACTCTATCTTACAGCAAGTAGACCTGATATTTTGTTCAGTGTATGCTTGTGTGCAAGGTTTCAGGCTGATCCTAGAGAGTCTTTTTTGGGCCCGGATCTCGGATGCCTATTCCAGAGGCGGTCCCTCGGGCTGCGCCAGTGACGAGCTCCCAAACCTCGGACCCGATCCCAACATCTAAACATAATTTCGATTCACACATGCATTTTCGCACACATTATAACATACACACAACTATGAATTAAACACCCCATAAACCAAGGGGCTTCATGCCATTACAATCGGAAGGAAATTCAAACAAGCATTCTCAAAATAGCATAATACAGAATAAAGTTTAAATCCAAAATACATGAATATGCTCTATGATGATATGCTCGGAGGGCCAACCAAAATACTAACTTAATACAAAGCTCCTAACTAGCTTGAAGTTTCCGATGCCTTGCAAGATCAACGATCGTCTTGAGTTGCACCTGAGGAGGGAAAAGTAATGGGTTGAGCTACACAGCTCAGTGGCTAATATAATTATAACCATCAGTAACTAGCACAAATTCAGGCATATGTATGTATATATATATTATATATATATACATGCAACAATTCTAGCACTCACAAGCTAATCAAACAATTTACGCCTTCAACATAATTAATCCAAGTTACAGAACATGTCACAAATATGCTTCATAATGAACAGATCAAATATGCAATACACATCATAGGGCTAGAGGGTTCCATGGAAACAAAAGGGAGAAACTAAAGTTTACACCCTGAACAAAATGAGTACATTCGGAGCTCATAAGCCACAAGCGGGCAGCTGGGAGAAGGCTCTGGTCGACGTGCACGTGACGAACGAAATGGTTCTACTCTCGCCCAAACAAAAGCACATAATCATGCTCAAAATCATTTTATCAAATGATATGCTTTCAAGCTTTCATTTAGTCAAAATGCCATGACTGAAGTCGAGGCATAACATGCTCAAAATCAAAATATGCTTCGATCAGTTCTCATGCTTCTTTCAAAGTATACGAAAGCAAAAATCATTCCTATCTTATAACGATTTATGTTTAAACAATTAACCACCTATACGATCAAAAATATCATGCATCTCATCATACATAACACATAACATATAGTCACACATAGGTAAGAATTTGCCTAATCACACAATAACTATAATTACATTACCCACCTAATATCGCTCGAGAATCCAAGCTCACTGTTGTCCTTCCTCTTGCGATTGAATCAGGTCGGCTTGGTTTCCTATAATAAACCAAGTTCCCATTCAATTAACATTCAAAAGAAATATTCAAACAACTTGAAAATCAAAAGTAAAGCACTAAAAGTCTACATCCGACTTCCAACCCAATTTCCCAAATCTAAGAGGCAAATTTTGAACTTCCTTTATTCATAAAACTTGTAGCCCTCTATCTCTAGTCCACAACGAATCCAAAATCACCTCAATTGGATATCCGTAGTGAAAGATATGCCCAACATACCAAAATTCACTGCGCTAGAAAACTAGGGCTCGCCGCAATGAAGTTCACGCTCATCGCGCGAAGGTCTGAAAGGCCATGGCGATAAGCACATGCGTGTGTCGTGGCATGCACGATTCACGCAAGACGCCATGACGCAAGGGTCCGGGAACCTCCCAACCCGACATTCCAGCTTTTTCTCATCCCTAATCTTCCCATCTTGCAAATGCAACACACCTAAACCACCGATTCTAACACAAGCAACCCATCTTAGGGTTTAATCTAATCACAATACAATGGAATGAAGCTAAACTTACCAGTAATGTGCTTCAAACTCTATCGAAAACCTTAAGCCCAAATTTTTCTTCTCTTCTTTCTCACCCACGATAACTTCCTTCTTCTTCTCTTCTTCTATTTCCTTCTTCTTTCTAATTCTCTCTTTTAAGCCTAAGACAAAGACCATCATACCCTTCCTAACAAAGCTTTAACCTATCCAACTTAAGCAATCTTCCTATAATGCCCTCATAAACTTTTATCCTTTAATTTCTATTTAAACCACATTAAACTCAATTAAACCTCAATTATCCACTATTACTCCCAAATAAATCAAATTAAGCCTTAATCACAAAATTAACACAATTCATGCTTAATGACATCATAAAGAAAAATTCGGGGTCCAACATTTCTCCCCCTCTTAAAAGAAATTTCGTCCTCGAAATTATTACCTGAATCATCGAAGAGATACGGATACTTCTCCTTCATGGCTTCCAATGGCTCCCAAGTAGCCTCCTCTACCGAATGATTCCTCCACAGGACTTTGACTAACTGAACCGTCTTGTTCTTGAGGACCTTGTCCTTTGAATCCAAAATCTGCACTGGAAGCTCCTCGTAGCTCAAATCATCCTTTAGCTGAACCTCACTAGTCTGAATGATATGAGAAGGATCCGATCGATATATCCTTAACATGAAAACATGAAACACATCATGAATCTAAGACAATTCCGGAGGTAACGCCAACCTATAGGCGAGTGGCCCAATCCTCTCAAGGATTTCATAAGGACCCACATACCTCGGACTCAACTTGCCCTTCTTGCCAAACCTCATTACTCCTTTCCAAGGAGACGTCTTAAGGAACACTTTCTCACCGACTTCGAACTCCATCTCCTTTCGGTGTGCATCAATGTAGCTCTTCATCCTATCCTGTGCTGCCTTAAGTCGCTGCTTAACTAGATTGACTTTATCAACTGTCGTCTGAATCAATTCTGGTCCTACCAGTTTCCTCTATCCTTCTTCATCCCAACATATTGGAGTTCTACATCTCCTCCCTTACAAAGCCTCATGTGGAGCCATCTGAATGCTCGAATGGTATGAATTGTTATAAGCAAATTCGACCAATGGCAAATGCTCATCCCAAGCTCCTTTGAAGTCCATCACATAAGCCCTAAGCATTCCCTCAAGTGTCCGAATGGTCCTCTCAGATTGACCATTCGTCTGAGGGTGAAAAGTCGTACTAAAATTCAGCTTAGTACCCAAAGCTTCCTGTAAACTTCTCCAAAATCTCGAAGTAAACCGAGGGTCCCTATCAGACACAATCGAATCCGAGATCCCATGCAATCTCACTATCTCATCGATATACTTCTTTGCTAGCATGTGCAAAGAATCAGCCTGCTTAATCACCAAAAAGTGAGCTGACTTGGTCAACCGATCCACAATAACCCAAATGACATCATGCTTCTTACTGGTCCTAGGCAATCCCATCAGAAAATCCATGGTCACCCTCTGCCACTTCCATTCCGGGATAGGCAACAGTCTCAACTTTCCTGAAGGTGCCTGGTGTTCAACTTTGACTTGCTGACATACTAGACACTTACTGACATACTCTGCTACATCCCTCTTTATGCCTTTCTACCAAAAATGCTCTCTCAAATCCCTGTACATCCTGGTGCTACCTTGATGCATGACATAAGGCGCATTGTGTGCCTCATCCAAAATCTCATCCTTTACCTCCTGCATATCTGGGATACAAAGCCTATCCCCCACTGTCATAAGCCCATCATCCCTCACTATGACCTCAGAAATCTTACAACTCTGAATTTCATCCCTGAGTCTGCTCAACTCTACATCTTATGCCTGCAATTCTCTAACTTTCTCCTTGAGTATCGGTCTCACTTAAAAATCAGCTAGAAGATAATCTGGCTCCTCCTGCTTCAAGCTTATCTTAAGCTTGTCCATCTCTTCCAATAAAGGAAGATAAACTGTCCGCACATGAGCAATCGAAGACTTCCTACTTAAGGCGTCTGTCACTACGTTGGCATTGCTTGGATGATACTCGATCAGCAAATCATAATCCTTAAGCAACTCGATCCACAGTCACTGTCTCAAATTCAATTCCTTCTGGCTCAACAAGTACTTGAGAATCTTATGATTGGTAAAGATCCTTGTCTGAACTCCATTTAGATAATGCCTCCAAATTTTTAAGGCAAAGATCACTGCTGCCAACTCCAAATCATGCGTCGGATAGTTCAACTCATAAGACTTCAACTGCCTCGAAGAATAAACAATCACCCTATCTCCCTGCATCAATACACAACCGAGACCCTTTCTCGAAGCATCACTATACACGGTGTAACCCTCATCTCCAGAAGGAAGAATTAGAATCGGAGCACTTGTCAATCTGCGTTTGAGCTCCTCAAAGCTCTTCTGGCACTCATCGCTCCAGATAAACTTCTGATTCTTTCTCAACAACTTAGTCATCGGAGCGGCTATCAAGGAGAATCCCTCCACAAACCTCCTATAATAATCTGCCAAACCCAGAAAACTCCTCACCTCTGCTACATTCTTCGATGCTTCCCAATTCACCACAGCTTCTATTTTCTTTGGATCCACAAGCACTCCTTTCTCTGAGATTACATGTCCAAGAAATGAAACTTCTCTCAGCCAAAATTTCCATTTATCAAATTTGGCATATAACTCATTTCTCCTCAAAGTCTCCAAAGCAATCGTCAAATGCTCCTCATGCTCCTCATCACTCTTGGAATAGACCAATATATCATCGATAAAGACAATGATAAACTGGTCCAAGAAAGGCTTAAAGACCCGATTCATCAAATCCATAAAGGCTGCAGGGGCATTCGTCAATCCGAAAGGCATAACCAAAAACTCAAAATGCCTATACCGAGTTCTGAAAATAGACTTTGGCACATCCGACTCCTTTATCCTCAGCTGATGATAACCCGATCTCAATTATATCTTGGAGAAGACTTTCGCTCCTTGCAATTGATCAAACAGATCATCTGTGTGAAAGCGGATATCTTTTCTTCACCGTGACCTGATTCAGCTTCCGGTAGTCTACACACATCCTCAACGATCCATCTTTCTTTTTCACAAAAAGAACCGAAGCTCCCCAAGGTGAAGAGCTCGTCCTTATGTACCCTTTCACCAACAAATCCTCTAGTTGCTCCTTAAGCTCCTTCAATTCTGTCGGAGCCATCTGGTAAGGCAAAATTGAAATCGGAGCCGTACCTGAAAAGAGCTCAATGGGAAACTCAATTTCCCTAGGCGACGGTAGTCCTGGTAATTCCTCGGGAAAGACATCCGAGAATTCCTTGACTACTACAATATCCTCAAGATTCCCTCTATCTACCCTGGTGTCTACCACATAGGACAAAAACACCTCACATCCCTTCCTCATCATCTTCTCTGCTGTCATGGCTGAAACAATTCTGGGCGGACTTGCTTTTCTATCCCCTGAAAACACAACTCTCCTACCGTCATCCAGTTCAAATTCCACTGTCTTCTATTTACAATCCAAACGGGTGTTGTACCTCTCCAACGTGTCCATACCCAAAATTACATCCAAACCTCCCATCTTCAGTGGCATTAAATCGACCACTAGAAGTTCTCCACCAATACAAATCTCACGGTCCCTATACACTTGACAGATAATAATATACTGGCCGATTGGAGTACTCACCATCAGCGGAGTATCTAAAGGGCTCACATTTCTATCACACACAGGTCTACTCGAGGAAACAAATGAATGAGTAGATCCCGGATCAATCAAAGCAAGCACATCATTAGAAAATAACTTAACCGTACCAGTCACAACATCTGGAGAGGTCTCTGCATCCTCCCGAGTCATAGCAAACACCCTAGATGGTGCCCTCGCCTGGTCTCCCTAATGTTCACCCTCTTAGCCACATCGAATCGCCCACATTGCTGGTCTTTTGTCCCACAGTCTCTGTTCTCCTAGAAGCTTGCATCTATGCTCTCTCTCTTCTGAGTGGCTTGGGACACTCTCTAGCCAAGTGTCCTTTCTGTCCACAATTGAAGCATGCTCCTATTAATCTGTAGCATTCGCCTCCATGAAAACTACCACAATGCTCACACTTAGGGACGGACGACCTGTCCCCATCTCCCTTTCTGTTGCCTCCCGCCATAGAGGCCTGATGAGAATAAGCAGGAGTCCTCATCTGTCTAAGCCTACTTGCACCAATGCTCCTCTCCTCTGACTGAATAGGAAGGCTCCTGGCACTCTTGTCAGGCATAGGAGTACCAGTACTACCTCCTCTCTTGAACTGCTCTCTTCCCTTTCTCTTCTTGTTCACAACACTCTTAATGTTTTCTGTGTTCTCAACCCTCAATGCTGCCTCAACCAACTGCTGAAAATCACAGAAGTTCTGCACTATCACTTTCTCTCCGATGGCCAAGTGCATTCCCGACTCAAACCGGCGACATCTAGTAGCCTCACTCAGCATCAGATCTAAAACATACCTTGCCAACTGAGTGAACTGACGCTCATACTCACTGACTGTCATCTTCCTCTGGGTAAGACTGAGGAACTCCCTCTGCTTCTACTGAATGTATACCTCAGACAGATATTTCTTCCTGAAAGCAGCAAGGAAGTCTTGCCATGCCAACCCTACTGGTCTCATCTGACTCCCTGGCACGATCTCCCACTAATGCAAAGCATCCCCCTGAAGCAGACTTGCAACATAGACAACCCTCTCATCATCCTCACACTCCATCTGATCTAGCACCCTCTCGGTCTTTCTCAACCAAGTCTCAGCTTCCTCAGGATCAGTGGTCCCGTAGAAGTCCACTGCTCCATACTTTCTCAATTTGTCGAACCTTCTCGCCTTTTTTCAATGGGTGAAGGTTATGGCATCCACCCATAGCCTGAACAAACGCTTGGGTGAACGCCTGAAACAACCTCGGATCCAGCGGAGACACTTGCTCCTATATAACCCATGACTCGAGTCTCTGCGATGGCATGGGCTCACTACCTAGCCCTACGAAGCCTCAAGATTTCCTGTGGCTATCGACTATCAATCCTCTCTCTCTCGTCGAGAGTCAGTGCAACAAATCCTGCGTAACTCCTCGCCGTTCTTCTACGATGTGGCATCGTACTCCTTCAAAGGTAAACACTAAGGATTAACTACATATAAATCTGAATTCCTACATATATGCATGATATGCATGTCACCTAAGGCAATCAATCAAATAATTCATCCTATTATGCATTCTAAGCCGAGGACACTAAACCTAGGCGTTTTGATACCAAAATATGTTGGGCCCAGGTCCTGAATCCATATTCCCGAGGCGGCCCCTAGGGCTGCACTAGCGATGAGCTCCCAAACCTCAGACCTGATCCCAACATCAAAACATAATTTCGATTCACACATGCATTTTCGCACACATTATAACATACACACAACTATGAATTAAACACCCCATAAACCAAGGGGCTTTATGCCATTACAATCTGAAGGAAATTCAAACAAGCATTCTCAAAATAGCATAATACAGAATAAAGTTTAAATCCAAAATACATGAATATGCTCTATGATGATATGCTCAGAGGGCCAACCAAAATACTAACTTAATACAAAGCTCCTAACTAGCTTGAAGTTTCCGATGCCTTGCAAGATCAACGATCGTCTTGAGTTGCACCTGAGGAGGGAAAAGTAATGGGTTGAGCTACACAGCTTAGTGGCTAATATAATTATAGCCATCGGTAACTAGCATAAATTCAAGCATATGTATGTATATATATATTATATATAAATACATGCAACAATTTTAGCACTCACATGCTAATCAAACAATTTACACCTTTAACATAATTAATCCAAGTTACAGAACATGTCACAAATATGCTTCATAATGAACAGATCAAATATGCAATACACATCATACGGCTCGAGGGTTCTATAAAAACAAAAGGGAGAAATCGAAGTTTACACCTTGAACAAAATGAGTCCATTCGAAGCTCATAAGCCACAAGCGGGCAGCCGGGAGAAGGTTCTTGTCGAAATGCACGTGACGAACAAATTGGTTCCACTCTCACCCAAACAAAAGCACATAATCATGCTCAGAATCATTTTATCAAATGATATGCTTTCAAGCTTTCATTTAGTCAAAATGCCATGACCGAAGTCAAGGCATAACATGCTCAAAATCAAAAATAATTATAACGATTATTTTATAACGATTCATGTTTAAACAATTAACCACCTATTCGATAAAAAATATCATGCATCTCATCATACATAACACATAACATATAGTCACACATAGGCAAAAATTTGCCTAGTCACACAATAACTATAATTACATTACCCACCTAATATCGCTCGAGAATCCAAGCTCACTGTTGTCCTTCCTCTTGCGATTGAATCAGGTCAACTTGGTTTCCTATAATAAACCAAGTTCCCATTCAATTAACATTCAAAAGAAATATTCAAACAGCTTGAAAATCAAATGTAAAGCACTAAAAGTCTATTTCCGACTTCCAACCCAATTTCCCGAATCTAAGAGGCAAATTTCAAACTTCCTTTATTCATAAAACTTGTAGCCCTCTATCTCTAGTAAACAACGAATCCAAAATCACCTCAATTGGATATCCGTAGCAAAATATATGCCCAACATACCAAAATTCTCTCAGACTGAAAACTGGGTCACAGTGGCAAACACTACGTCATTTGGGTGAACGCCCAAGTTAATAGGGCCAAGGTTATGTTCACCGCAGCGAAGGTCCGTGTGCACTGCGGCGTGCACGCATGCGTGCGCCGCGACGTACACCCCCCCTAAATGCATGCCGCGACGTGCACAAACATGTGCACAGCGGCGTGCACACTTTTGCACGCTGTGACATGCACGTCCAGTGCACGCTACGTGCGGGTCTAGGAACTCCTCCCGAACCCAACTTTCCAGCTTTTTCTCATCCCCAATCTTCCCATCTTGCAAATGCAACACACCTAAACCTTGATTCAAGTCTTAGTCTACATTTCTAACTCATTCAAACCTTAAAAACAATCATAAGATCAACTCAAAAAAATCTATCCATTTTTCCCCTAAAACCCTAAACCACCGATTCTAACACAAGCAACCCATCTTAAGGTTTAATCTAATCACAATACAATGGAATGAAGCTAAACTTACCAGTAATGTGCTTCAAACTCTGTCGAAAACCTTAAGCCCAAATTTCTCTTCTCTTCTTCCTCACCCACGATAACTTCCTTCTTCTTCTCTTCTTCTATTTCCTTCTTCTTTCTAATTATCTCTTTTAAGCCTAAGACAAAGACCATCATACCCTTCCTAACAAAGCTTTAACCTATCTAACTTAAGCAATCTTCCTAAAATGCCCTCATAAACTTTTATCCTTTAATTTCTATTTAAACCACATTAAACTCAATTAAACCACAATTATCCACTATTACTCCCAAATAAATCAAACTAAGCCTTAATCATATAATTAACACAATTCATGCTTAATGATATCATAAAGAAAAATTCGGGGTCCAACAGTCTCATTATATTGCTGTTAAGAGGATTATGAGATATCTAGCAGGTACTACTGATCTTTGCTTAATGTTTGAGAAAGGTAAAGATTTCAGGTTAATCGGATATTGCGATGCGGACTATGCCGGAGATAGAATTGAAAGGAAGAGCACAAGTGGAGGATGTCACTTTCTTAGCTCAAACTTAGTTTCATGGTCAAGCAAGAGACAAAGCTCAATCGCTTATCAATCGCCAAGCAGAGTATATATTCCGCCGCAGTCGTTGTTCACAAACGCTAGGATCAAATATCAACTTGAAGACTATTCAGTTCAAGAAGAGGAAACTCCAATTTATTGCAACAACACTAGTGCAATCAATCTATCAAAGAATCCGATTCAGCATTCAAGAATGAAACACATCGAAGTTAGACATCACTTCTTGAGAGATTATATTCAGAGGAAGGTGGTTAAACTACAGTTCATTGAAACAAAGTATCAATGGGCAGACATCTTCACTAAAACATTAAGTGAAGAACGGTTCCAGAAGATCAGACGCAACCTTAACATGGTAATGTTAAGCGAATAGTCAGGCTAAAGGGACGTCAAAATTAACGGCATTAGAAACAGTGAGTTACAGCTGGTAACTTCTCTAATAAGGAAGTTTTGGAGGGAAACGTTTCACGATCTTTAGAATCCCGACGATTCTAGGCATGCGTGATAAGACACTTCAAGTAGCCTGAAGTTGATATCATTGCGGTTACTCTCATCTATTGACGGTTCATCTTGCTTTCAAAATTCTCTCAATCATCCTACCCTAAAAGAAAAGTTTGTCAGAATCAGTTTTCATTCTGAAGCAATGGAGGCAGCTATGATATTCGGAAGGCATGTGGATTTTGAGTCACTAAGGAAGGATTGTATGGACGTAGAACCTGAAATTGAAAGAGCTAGTTGGAGGAATTTCTTCCAGGTACGAGAACCAGTCTACACCAATGAGGTATTTGATTTTTGGAAGAATGCTCAACTTGTAGACAACACTATTGTATCCTTAGTAGATGGTATATCTGTTGTCGTTACAAAGGAGCTGATAAGGATGGTGACCGATTGTCCATCAGTTGGTGAGACCCTGTCAACCAAGGCTAAGTGGATGAAAATGGTCAATATGAAGGGAGAAGATGTTAGCAAACAGTTGTATGGAGTGAATGATCCTTCGGAGAGGAAGACTTCAAGTCTGGTCCCGAAAGCTAGGGTTCTTCATGCGATTTTGTTTAATTGCATCTTACCCAGAGCAGGTTCAAGGCATTTGGTGACCACTCTGGATGAACAATGTTTGTTCTACCTGCTGAATCGCAATCCTATTGACTTACCCTTTTTAATCTTCCATTATATGATTAAGGAGATGAAGGATACAAACAGTTATCCTTATGGTATGCTTCTTACAAGGATCTTAAAGAAATCCGGAGTCCTTCTACACAAAGGAAATAGAAGGATTGTACCTGTGAAGAGTACTATTGATTCAATCACTATATGGCGAATGGGTCTGAGGAAAGTGAAAAAAGAAAAAGCAGACTCTTCAAGGAGAACTAGAACTGAGGGGGAGCGACTATTGAAGAGTTCTCCAAAAACAAGTTCTAGATCCCATGGAAGAGTGAATATGTCAATAGAAGAAAGGAGAAGATTATACGGAAGGCCTTTGATAAAACAGGCATGTCCTAGAGAAGAGTATAATCTAGCTCAGAGGAAAGACGACGGTGCGACAAAAAGGAAAGGAGAGAATCTTTTGGGTGAAATTACTAAGAAAGCAAGGAGATTACCTAAGATTCGAACTTTAAGACAACAAGAAGAGAGAAGAGCCAGAGAGCAGGATCAAGATGAAGCCTCTGGATCTAGTGCACCAAAGGTGACAAGATCTCTCGTCTCAATTTTGGAAGAAGAATCAGCCAAACAGAGCAAGGAGACTGAGAAGAAGAGAAAAATTGAGTCTGAGATACAGCAATCTCAAGTCAAGAAAAATCCAAGAATAAAGAATAAAGTAGTTAGTCGAAGGAGGAGTTTGTCTACTCCTGAAGTTAATCAAGAGAAGAATACTGCCATCTTTGAGCAACCGGAGGAACCAGTGGAGCCTAGCCTGGTTCAGCCTACTCCTGACAGAAATCAACAAGAGGTCACAGCAGATTTGAGCTCAGAGCAGGTACCATTGAATAATATCTGTTGAACCTAGTATGGTCACTCACAACTATTCTGAATTTTTAAGAAAGGATAAGTTTGAAGTCAGACTGGTTGAAGTGGTGACAAGGAGGAGTACTGCAATTACTATCTGCAGTCAACCAAGAAGACAAATAAAGGTTATCTTACAACCTATTCTGATAAATAGTGAGACATGGAATATATTGAATGAAGATGAAAGGAACTTCTATGATACTTTAAGGTATGCTGCTACAAAGCCATACCCTACGAAAATGTCTTCTCGTCCATGCACTATTTATCCAAATACGTAGCGATCAATAATAAAGGTTGTACCAGACATTCAGCCAAGATATCCTTTGGATATGAATAAAGGGAAAAAAACTATATCCAGAAGGAATCAGTGATGATCTGACCGCAGATCAGATTGCAAAAGAAGTGCGGAAAATTGATGCAGCATGCACTTCAACAGAGAATAAAGACGGAGCTAGTTGCAGTTTCACGGATAAATATGAAGACTGTCCAGTAGGGGGAAGATTAATAACAGGACGTTTATTGAATGCCTTGTTCGCATAGCTTTACGATTAGACCACTCTACGATAATCGTCTTTACAAAATGTAGCCATACCCCTGCAAGGAAGACAGTTGCTCATGCTACTTACCCCGTTTGATTTAGATCTTCCTGAATCTAATACATTCATTCGTCTACCAACTATTGAGATTAATGATGATTACATTCCTTCCTCGGATGCATATGCTACAACAATTACGTTCACTTCACCCTCAGCAGAGAATGATCAATCCTCTCCACCGTTGGACTCACAAGCTAAAATCAGCAAATTACGCGGAGAAGTCAACGAGATAAAGGAGACAATGAATGATTTAAAGAAGATGATGACAGAATTGTTGAAGAGTCATCGTCGTTAATCATTTTTTATTATAAAAAATAGGGGGAGAAGGGAATGAGCAGAGGAGGAGAAGAGAATGTTCATAAAAGAATCTCAAAAGGTGTGACTGAAGCAGACGAAGAAAAGAAAGGAAGAAGTTAAAGAAGAGTTTTGAAGATAAGTTTTTTTACGAACATTGTATTTTGTTTTCTTTCTTGTATATAATTTTTTATCATAAAAAAGGGGGAGATTGTTAAGTCAAAATGACTTTACTTAGATATAATTTTGATGTATAACAAAGAGAAAAATTAAAGAGAAACAAATACAGACGAAGCAACGCAAACGTACAGTAAGACGTAGACAAACGCAGACGTACAGTAAGACGTAGACAAATGCAGACGTATAGTAAGACGTAGAAAAACGCAGACATACAGTAAGATGTAGACAAATGCAGACGTACAGTAAGACGTAGACACAGACGCAGCAGTTAAAGATAGACGCAAACGTACAGTAAGACATAGACACAGAGGCAGCAGTTAAAGATAGACGCAGACGCAGAAGTTAAGAATAGACGCAAACGCAGAAGTTAAATACAGATGCAGACGCAGAAGTTAAAGACAGACGCAAACGTAGAAGTTAAGAACACACGCAGACACAGAAGTCAAAGCAGACGCAGACGCAGACACAAAATAAAACAGATGAAGACGTGAAGTAAGAAAAACAGACGCAAGATTCAGTTCAGGTTAGTTACAGAACTCAACTGATTAACTATTCCTTTTAAAGATTCAAGAAACAAGATTCAAGAAGCAAGAATCCAAAAACAAGAATCAAGAAGCAGTTGGAGACGAAGGCTATAAATACAAGTCGAAGTCGAAGATTGCAAAGTTAGTTGCTAAGTTGAAAAATTAGTAGAAATACATCTACGCGATCGTAAAAAGCATTCCGTTCAAATTAGCCGAGAGTTATTTTACTGTAACAAGTTTGAAACACTTTTTTGTAAGGAAGAAGTACAAATAGCCTGCAGAGGCTAAGTGTGAAAGAATACTAATTGTAGAGACCTGGAGAGGCTCGCAAAGAATACTTGTAAAAGTTGAAGAGATAGTGAAATCTCAGAAAGAACTCTGAAGACTGGACGTAACCCACGGTTTGGGGTGAACCAGGATAAATCGTTGTGTCAACTACTCTTACTCTATCTCTTTTAGATTCAAGTTTTATCATTACTGAGTTCAAAACAAAGTTTCTTATTAAAGTTTGATTAATTAGAATCTATCGGAAGTTCTATAAAAGAATTTTATTTCTAACAAACATTTTTGAAAGAATTCATAAAAAAGGGGAATACACAATTCAACCCCCCATTCTCATGCATTCATATATCGTTTTCTAATCATTGTATTAACATGTAATTCACTTCAATTATCTGTTTCTAGATCTTTCCATTGACAGCAAAATCACTTAATTTGGTTCAGTACTTCAGAATATGTGCCTTAAATATTTTTGGATTGTCATATTCCAAAGTAGTGTACTATACCCAACTTCCGTTTAGAATTTAAATATCTTATAAACTGAATCACAATTATACTTCTGAGACAATTTGTAGGCCTATATCACTAGTCCGCTCCAAAATAAAATTCATCTCATTTGGAAACCTACAGGTCTAGATACTCAAAATAATGAAGTGTTGTTCAGTGGAATAATCCCAGTTCATAAAATTTGAGAGCACATTCACTGTACTCGTTTCACGTTTTTTACTCAATCTTTCTCAATTTATTTCAAATAGCTAAGATTTTTAGGTGAAGATGTAGGGTAATGTCTTACGAGTTTAATGGTTTAAGAATCAATTCATTTGGAATCCTATAGAAGAAGTTATGGTCAGACGAAGAAAGACAGAAGAAGCGGAAAATTTGTTATAACTTTCCCCACATATATCGGGGTTAGGTTTCCTCTATATAGTTCGAAAGAAGACTTCAAGCTCAACAATTTTCATGAGACCTTGAAGACAAATTCTATCTTCTAAAGGTTTAAAAATGGAATAGAAGATATAAGATGAACAATAACCCAGAAGATAGCAAAATACAGACGAAGCGAAAGCAAAAGAAGCAAAGGGCAGAAACTTAGACGAAGCAAAACTCAAAAGATGCAAAAGTCAGAAGAAGCATATCAGCAAAACATAGAAGATAGGAAAAGACAGAAAAAGTTCATAAACAGTAACCTAGAAGAACTTTATGAACAGTAACCCAGAAGGAACAAAACCCAGAAGAAGACACGTCAGCAAAATGTTGGATCGCGTATGGCCTGAGTATTCACAATACACTGCGGAAAAAGACCATACAACAACATGAAGTATAATCAAAAATATCAAGGATGTACAAAAATACCTTATTTTCGTGGATAGGTTGCTTCTTTTTCAGATTCCAAGACACTGCAAAACGTGAATGCCCTCTACCGGTATCCACACGAGTATGCACGATCCGGGTTGCAGCTATGGTGTGCTGGCACGTCCTGAAACTCTTCCTGAAAACCTTATTGCAGTATAATTTTCCTATCGAATGGTGGCTAGGGTTTCGTGTGACAATGGTGTCTCTTCTAATGAGACCTAAGTTTCTCTATTTATAGAGAAATCCTAATCCCATTGAAGCCCAATAAGTTTTGGCCCATTATTTCTCATATAATAAAAGCCCGACAACTTAATTCAATCTAGCCCAATAAATATATCTACATATATTTATTCAATACCTAATAAATTCGGCCCAAGAGAATAAGCCCAAATCACATCACTTTTTGTGTGCGACCCTGTAAGCTCATTTGATGTTGGAAATGGGCTAGATCACACTTCAAAGCCCATAAGTCATAAGCGGTCTCTAGCAAGACATTATGACTACGCAAATCAAATGAGGATCGATAATCCAATTTAACCTGTAACCATAGTTATAAGCTCAGCCCTTTTGTAACACGATATCAAGATTAATCACAAGGCATGGTACATGTCAACCTTTGATTAATCATAATTTCTTGATCCCCATGTTAATTGATTATAACAAATGACATTGATGACTCCTTATCAATTCATTTAAGCACGGCCATGCATTTCTTCAGTCACACTTGTCAAGAGGCCCAAATGATATCTCTCTCATTTAAGAGAGGTACAAATCCCATCTACGTCATTCACATCCCTCCACATGATTCATTTGATGTCCAACATAAGACTACTTGTTATTCGGTTAAGAATAACTTCGTCTAATATCAAGACACCGAATTTTTCATATAGGGAACCATGATGACTTCAGGTCAAAGGACTAAAGTCAAACCATACTAAGAATCACCAATGACATGAAACCATGTAGCATTCTTTATGTGGGTCGGTCCAATATATGTTCTCTAACATATATCTATGTTTCTAATTTGATATCTCATATCCATGATTAGTAAAACGTGATCATCAACAAGAACACATACTAGACTTAATTCATTATTGTTCCACCAATAAAGATCGACCAGGGACAGTCTAGAATAGTCTTATAACGCTTATAGTTTTACTATCAAGTCACATACTTGATGACATAAGTCTAAAACCATTCATGGAATGTAAATCACATTACATAAACGAAATACATACATACATGAAAGGAATACCTCATAATATATTATTAACAAGTCATAATGTTAATACATGAATCACAACTATTCATTGGCCTAGGACACACTACAACACAAAACACAGAAGAAGATGCGTCAACAAAACACAGAAGAAGACGCATCAACAAAACACATAAGATATATAAAACACAAATGATACCAAAGACAGAAGAAGCGTATCGTCAAAATACAAAACATATACAAAACACAGACGATACCAAAGACAGAAGAAGTGTATCGTTAAAACACAAAAGATATACAAAAGATAGATGATACCAAAGACAGAAGAAGCGTATCGTCAAAACACAGAAGATAGATAAAACACAGATGATACCAAATACAGAAGAAGCGTATAGTTAAAACACAGAAGATATACAAAACACAGACGATACTAAAGATAGAAGAAGTGTATCGTCAAAACACAAAAGATATACAAAACACAGACGATACCAAAAATAGAAGAAACGTATCGTCAAAACACAGAAGATATACAAAATACAGACGATACCAAAAACAGAAGAAGCGTATCATCAAAACATAGAAGTGTTAGAGTAGTGCCCTAAAGGAAATCGCCTTTAGCGCGTTTTGTACAAAGTTGTGTACATACTTTATGACTAAATAAAGAAAGGCATATTTCATTACTTTGCTGTTCATTATTTATGAATTGATATTGATCTACAAGAAAATTAATGAAGTCCATGATATATGACATAGCATGAAGGAAATTATGATGTGATCATACTACTGAGATTCCTATCATGTGCAATTATGTCAGTATCTAAATTATCCCTAGTCATAGGATTACTGAAACTGGACATCATTAATCCGGAGAGACTAGCACTTCTCAAGCTCCTTGATTTGATCAAGCAGTGGATCTCAGAAACTGTAAATATGAGATATTTAGAGTTGAGATATGAATGCTTACTAGAGGTAGTAAGTACATTGGATGACCTGCTATGAGATCATCACATGGATGTCCTATTCTAATGTCAGTGATAATCTCATCATAGCAATGGTGCAAATATCCTTAGACTTGAGGTACTCAAGGATATCTTGGATACTGATTCTGTACTTTGACTCCATTCCTTGTTGCCTTACACGGGTCGCTCATAGCGTGGTGATTGGGTACAGCTTGAGGTATTCGAAGGTAATTGAGTAGCCAATAAAGGATTCATCACTTCTGCGATAGCAGAAGATGATACCCATGGCCTCTTGTCAGGGTCATTACTTGGAAATCTCTGGCCGGAGTTAATATGTCATGAAGAGTGTCTTTAGTCACATATAAAGTAATGAGTCCCAAGACGAGAACTGATATCACTTGGACTAGATTTGACGTAGTCATTCTAGTAAGAGTTGACATTTTGCCCATACTCATAACCAAGTGGGGTATAGCATGGTGAAAGGACGAATTGCACAGTAATTGTCTATGAAAAGGCTCGTGATATGGTTCATGAAGAACATAGGTTCATTCATCAAACCAATTACTTTCCGGTCAATTGGGGGTCATGATGTGTTGCTAGATACCGCTCATGACTTACTTGGATTAAGTGTTAATCTAAGTGGCCAATATAACCGGGAACCTAATGGGTCACACGCATAAGAGTGGCTCGGAGAATTCATAAAATAGTTTTGGATAGAGATCCAATAAATGGAGAGCAATAGGACTAAATGGACCCCAGTGTGACTGGACCACTTCAGTATTTATATATATATATATATATCTTATTAATTAATTAAGTAATTAATTAATATATATATATATATATGAGCAGTGTGGAAGCAAGATGATAAGCTTTAACTTTATATATATATATATATATAAAGGCTAACGTGGAAAAAAATTCCACTTTAGCATTTAATGTCCTTAAAATTGTAAAAGAAAAATGGCTTATGGAGGTAAGAAGGGTTGATGATCGTTGGACAAGAGTGAGGACAAGTGAAAAAGTGTTTTTTAAGCTTCCTCTCAAAACCCATGACAATCATATTCTCCAAGGCTTGATCATCTTCTTCTCCAAGCTTCTTCAAGCTTCCTCTCCAAGCTCTCCAAGAATAAGGTAAGATCTAGCAGTCTTCACCTTGTTCTAGCTATTCCCGGGTCAAAGGATTTGCCCCGGTTAGGTTCTCCGATCTCTGCGTGGATACCGTTAGAGACGGTCTCTTTTGGTCGTTATGGTTTGACATTGTTATATAGACACATGGATCCTGACTTTCGGGAAGGTCCCGGAACAAACATTTTTGTTTTCCACACCGTGTGCATGTGATGCACACACCGGGATTTTCCTACAGTGGTATCAGAGACACTTGTGTCGTATATAACGAAGAAATCATAACAAGGTTGGAGCTGCCTATTGGTTGTGACGATGATGCATGTTGACTGTGTTAAATTCGAAATCAGTGTAGCAATCTTGTTTTTGGAATTTTCTTACCCAGATTTTCTCATAAGATGTTTCTGAATATGTCTGTGGAAGGAAAGAATTTATCAATGTGATTTGATATGGTTTTCCTAATTTATTCCCTAATGTTCTGGTTGTTGTGTTTGTGCACATTCCAAGAATAAGGCATGCTTGTAAATTCGAGAATAAATTGTAGAAAAATTTTTTTCGGATTTTCTTTCACCGACATGTCTCTAAGATGTTTATAAATTTCTATGAGGATGAAAAAATGTTTTCGAGGTGATTTACTATTTATTTGAGAATTTATTGTGTGCTACTGGGAATATCTGTGTTGAGGAAGACAGATTCAACATTGTCTTGGTTGCTGAGGTTGGATGAGTTTTTGTTGGAAATAAATCCTGGAAAACTTTATGCAGCATGTTGTGAACATGTTGTAACCTCTGTAAGTTTCTCAAAATTTATTGAAATTGTTTCAATGATTTTTTCAAGCAAAAGATAGAACTTAACAGTTTTGAGAAAGTTCTTGGAGCTGTTTTGTTTGGAATGATTGATTGTGTAGTTTTTGGTTCCAATGCCTTGGATCATTTTTAATGTGATTAAAAATATGTTACATTGATTTTGTATGCTTTCCAAACTGATTTTTTTGAAATTAGGTTTCCAAAAATTTTCGAATGTCAAATGTGTCTCATTAGCCTCTCGTTAGTATATTTCCTTGTCTTCATTGTTTTGGCCGTCACCAATTTTGTGACCAGTGCCGAAGTAGTCCTGATAAAGTGTAGACTATCTAGAGATACTTAGGAAGATTATTTGGTATTCTCAAAATTATTTGGAAATCTAAGAGATTAATAGTGTATTAATCCATTTCAAGTTTTTCATGTATAGTATGATTATATTTGGTAAGCATGATACAATGAAAGCGTTTCATTGATACATCAAAGTAAAGTATATTACACTTGGTATTGTGAATTTGAACTGCACGGATTGAGAAAATTAGCCGATTAGAGAGCAAGTCTACATATAAGTCGACTTACACATGCACAAGTCGACTTGTATTCTCATATAAGTCGACTTACACATGCACAAGTCGACTTGTATTCGCAGGTAAGTCGACTTACACAGGCATAAGTCGACTTGCTTGTGCACAGTAGTCTAAGTCGCCTTGCATTCTCAGGTAAGTCGACTTACACATGCATAAGTCAACTTACAAATGCATAAGTCGACTTACACATGCAAAGGTCGGATGATGGATGATTATAGGGATAGATTCAATGTGATTGATGAAATGCCCTCAATCATTCCATGTAGTCATTGTGACTATAATCCTACAGCTTGGATGATGAGACCAGAGTTGAAATCTCTCACACATAATATGAAAACTAACACCTTCCATTAATATGGGGAGAACCAGAGTTCTTATAGAGTTCGGGTTGTTGGGTAAACCCAAGCTCACTCTATACGGATATGTTTGAACCATGAAAATAAGATTTTCGGATTAATGGGTCGGTTTTTACTAGAAGCGTTGATTTGATGAGTAAACTCAAGGTTAACGTAGACAAAGGCAAAATTGGGTAGTGTACATCAGATGTACGCGCATCAAGAGTTGATAACCCAATGTGTGTGCATACATCACGAGTTGATAGCACTAGTCGATAATTGCACCTGTGATGTAACTAGTATGACCGATACCTACCGATTGATCTAAGGTGGCTTGTTGGGTAAACCCAATGTCATTTTAGTAATGTCGGATGTCTATGATGCAATTGGTATGACCAATACCTACCGATTGACCTAAGGTGGCTTGTTAGGTAAACCCAAGGTCATTTTTAGTAATGTCAGATATCGACCCACTAGGACATTTTGTCATAATGTTTCTTGGATTCGTAATGAGGGTTATTGATTCTTTGAAACTAGTGGGAGCCATATGTATGTCATGCAAGTCTTTATGATCATGCATATATTAATATTCTAGCATTCTTTCTCTCTTTCCCTTTAGGTTTATTGAAGATGTCTTCCAGTGTGAATTTGCGCTCACTTATGGACTCTAATAAATTAACTGGACCTAATTTTCTCGATTGGCTGAGAAATCTGAGAATTGTTCTCAGATCTGAGGAACTGGGCTATGTCCTAGATGTTCCACTTCCTGATCTACCTGCTGTTGATGCTTCTGATGAGGATCAGAAAGTTTATCGTAAGCATCTCAAAGACAGTGACATGGCTACCTGTATTATGCTCGCCTCTATGTCACCAGAGCGGCAGAAGCAGCATGAGTCTATAGATGCTAATACCATAGTGTTTCATCTTAGAGAGCTTTTTGATGAGCAAGCTCGGTCTAAAAGGTTCGAGACCTTGAGGCTACTCTTCACTACTAAGATGACTCTAGGTTCATCTGCAGTACAGTATGCACTGAAGATGAATGGGTATATTGAGAGGTTGGCTGTCTTGGGTTTTGTTATGGATTATGAATTAAGTGTTGACTTAATTTTGGTTGGATTGTCTGATAGTTATTCACAGTTTGTGTTAAACTATCGGATGAACCAAATATCCACGACAATCAGAGTTGATCAATCACTTTCAAGGCAATGAGCAAGCTATCAAGAAGGATAGCAAGCCGTCTTTGTGGTGAACTCTTCTTCTTCGGTTCAAAGAAAAAAAGCAAGAAGAAAAGGTCTAGAAACCAAAAGGAAGTGCAGCCAAAAGAAAACCAAAGCGCACTAAAAGGAACTTGCTTCCATTGTGGCAAGACTGGCTACTAGAAGCGAAACTGTAAAGTCTATCTGGAAGAATTGAAACAGAAGAAGGCATCAGATGCCTCAGCTCCTTCAGGTATGTTTTTCATTGAGGTTTGTTGGACCCCGAACCTTGAGTGACAATTTGACTTAGTAATATGAGTGATAAAGTGGATTGAAATTAAGCTGAAAATCATGACTAAAAAGAGAAAGAGTGAAAATATGAAAAATTGTGAAATAGTTGACTTTTTGGCCTTTGGAAGTTGACTTTTGATTTAGGCAAAATTTGAGAAAATGATCTACATGAAACTTGTAGATTATGTTAAGAGCTTTCTGTAGACATAAAGTTTGCAATTTTTCGATATCGGGAGTGAAAGTTATGATCAGTCAAAGTTTATGTTTGATAAGGTTGACTTTTGACTTTAATTATGATGACTGAATCTTTGACTGAGAAATTAACCTAGTTAGAGGTTAATTGAGTTTTGATGTTCTTCATGAAAATTGAAGGGTTTGTTTTGATCTTTATTTCGATATAAAGTATGCAATTTTTCAATCTCGGAATAATAAGTTATGATTTTTACAAGTTTGTATAGAGGATAGTATCTTTGACCGAAAAATGGACTCCCGTAGGAGTCAAATTGATTTTTATGTCCTTCATGGAAGATGTAGAGCTTCCTTTAAGCTTTCTATAGAGACTAAGTTTGTCAAAATTGAAGTTCGGGATTAAGAGTTATGAATTTTGGAAGTTTTGAATTTTATGTAAAAAAAAAGAGAAAAATGAAGTACCCCCGTCGCTAGGGCGACGCATCGCCGTAGCGATGGTGAGCGTCCGGCTCGCGTCGTTAGGGCGACGCGTCGCCAGGGTGACCTCGCCCTCGCCACGCGCAGCACGCGGGCGTTTTCGCTTGGTGCGACGCCGTTTTTGTTCCTCCAAAACCGCGCCGTTTTGATTCCTTTGTTAGCCTCCTTTCACAAATTTGACCTTTGTTCACTATTTTGCTTATATCTTTTCCGTCCAACATCCGATTGAGTCCATTCTTGCGGCGTTGGATTCCTAAGACAATTATCTACATCCTCATAGAAATTTGTGAATTTTTTAGATTAAATTAATGGAGATTAATTTAATCAAAGTGAGTCAGGAAATTTTCCAAACATGGTTTAGTATTTTGTGAAATTCGGGATCTGTAGAGATCCGATTGAAGCGATTCTTAAGGAGAAATAAAGATAAGACAAGGGGCTACAAATCTTATGAAGAAATCAAATGTCAATTTTGCCCCTAAGACCTTCGAATTATGAATGGAAGTTCGGATTAGAGTGTAATTTTTGGATTGGGAACACCTGTGCATAAATTGAGCATAACTTTTGATCTGGGAATCGAAATGAGGCGATTCTTGTTTTGAATTAAATTAGAGACATAAGGCTACAATTGTTATGAAGACATCGAGTTTCAATTCTAGGATTAAGAATGTGAAATTTTGGACGGAAATAATCGTTCATGGAAAATGTGTTAGAATATGGATATACCCGAACTGTTTTGCGCATAACTTTTGATGTAGTTATCGGAATTGAGCGCGGTTAGTGGCGTTGGATTCGTATGATTGAGAGGAAAATTTCTCAAGAAGCAAGCTTTAACAAATTCCTTCAAATTGATAGTGCGAATCAGATCCGCATGTATAAATGAAGTTAGGGGCAATTTTGAAATTAAGCTAAAGAGTGAGGGCAAAATAGTCATTTGCCCCTCAATTTTTATGACTAGGCATTCTAAAAATCAGATGAGTGTCGTTTTAAGAGAGAGAGTTTCAATTTTTCTAGAGAAAAAGAAGAAGAAATAAGAAGAGAAAGATGAGAAGCTTTTTCGTATGGAGAAAGAAGAGAGAAAGAAGAAAGGTAAGAAAGTTTTTTATTTTTTCAAGCTTCCAAGGTGATTTTCGTGCTTCTTCCATGGAGGAAATAGATGGAGGAGCTTAAGGACTTTCTTCCAAGTCCAAAATTTCGAAAATGAAGAAGAAAAGAGGTAAGACAAAAATTTGAGTTTTGAGTTTTTGGTGAAATTTTTGTTGAGAAATAAGGAAAATGATATGGGTATGTGGTATTTGAAGTCAATTTGAGAGATTGTTAAGTATATTGGATTTAATTTTGGATAAAATTTTAATTGGGATTATGCCCAAATTTTATAATTTGGGATTTTTAGAAATTGGTAGTGTAGAATTATGAAAAACACTATGGATTGATGATATGTGAAGTTAATTTTGAAGAAATTGTGAATTATGATATTGAATTTAAATAAATTGGTTTAGGCCAATTTTAAGATTTGGGGATTTTTCCCAAATTTTGTAAATTAAAGGTGTAGAATCATCAATAATAGCATGAATTGATGAAATATGGAATCAATTTTGAAGAAATTATGTTTTATGAGATTGAATTTGAGTGTATTGGTTTAAGCCAATTTTGAAAATTGGAGATTTTCAAAATTGAAGATTGAAATAGCTTGAATTAATATGGAATTGGTGTTTTCTAAGTTTAATTTGAGTAAGTAAGTGATTTATGATATTGAATTTGACTAGTTCGGTTTAGGTCAAATTTGGACTTTGGGGCTTTTAGAAATTCTGGTTTTAGAAAGCTTAGAAATATGATGATTATGAATTTCCGATAGTCAATTTTGAGATTTACGCAAATTATGTTGTAGAATTTGGGTGATTATGGCTTAGGTCATTTTTAGTTGAAAGAAGGAAAGAAGCAAGGATCAAATTGAAGCTTGGAACAAGTTCCTAGCGTCATTTCGTGGTGGGTAGCATATTTATATTTTGATTTATAGGCAAGATACGAATTTTCAAAAATGAAAAAAAGCAAAAGTTTGGATTTTGATAAATTATTGTTTTGTAAATGTTTGAAAATAAGAATTGATTAAAAGTTTGAAATTTTAATTTCCGAAGGTTTTCTGAAAAATTATTATAAGCTGATTTGATAAATTGATAGAAATTTCTGAAAGTGCATTTGTTGTGTATGCATTATTCAATTGTTGAAATTATTGTTTGATTGAATGATTTGATTGTTGAATTTAGTGAACGATAGATTGAATAAATTGAGTTATATGCATTTTGTGGAAATTTTGAAGAAAATCAAGATTTTGAAAAGTGCCTTCGGGCAATTCGAATCTCTGTTTTCTCTTACGTGTTATGTGGGTTCGGTTAGGTCCTTTGGTGAGTCAGCGCTGTCTCTATTTGTATAGCCTTCGCCCGGCTGCCTGCTAGTGGCACGGAGCTCCGATTTCGGACTCCCTCACGGCTACTTGGACGCTATATGAGGAAAGTGTAATACGTTCATTCACGAACGCATGGGACCGCTATGTGGGAATGTGCGATGCGTTCATTTGGATCGAACAGCACCATTTTGATATGTTTTGTGATTTTTGATTTTGTTTATGTGCATGAAATTTCTCCGATGTGATTGCATTCATGTTTATGAGAAAATTTTGAGAAAAAAAAAGAAAAAAGAAAAGGGGTTTTTAACCAGAAATTTTAGAAATTTGATATGTAAAGTTTGGAAAATTGAAAAGGGTTTGAGAAAAATATTTGAAAGTTAAAAAGTTTGAAAACTACGCCTTTTGGCAAAAAGCTTGTGAAAAATAATTTCCGCTTATTTATCGATTTATAAATGTGTTATCCACGAGCTTTCGAGCTCACCCCTTCTTTCATCCCCATCTCCAGGTTTCGAGCAGGAGATCGGATGAAAGAATGTGAAGACTTTTGGGTCCGTTTTTGCATCGTTAGTATGGTTGTGGAAATATTGAGATTTGGAATATTTTGTAAATGGTTTGAATTTCCATTAAGTGATTATGATGTTTTTCAGAATGTATGAAGATTAGGACTGAATGTTTGAGAGTAAGAAATTGTATATGATTTGGAAATTTGTATATGAATTTGGTATTGAATTGAGAATTATGGAAGTATTAGATTTAGGTTTGCGTTTTTGCTGGTGTTTGGATTAGGACGGAGAGTCCGATGATTACGAGATCTGTTTGGCTTTTAGAAGTGTATTTCTTTACCCTGCAGGTTTGGGTTAGGTTTAAAGCGGTAGTTATCTTGCGAAATTCGATAAAATTAGTATGAATATGATTTTGGGATTAATACCAATGTGTAAGAATATGGTTAAGTTTTGAGATTTCGCATGAGAAAGAATTTCCAAGGAAAAGGATATAAGATTTCTTTGTATGAGTTTGATAAATGAGTATAAGAAGAAAAAAAAAATTATACCAAATTTTGGAACGTCTTAGGGTTTCCAACGTGATTGTGATCCTGTGTTCCTACTTGTTCTCGGATGTCGGACATTTGTTAAGTATCGATTCCGCCGTTTCGTTTTGGTTCAAGACATTTGTTATGCTTGGTTTGATTTCGAATTGACTCGCTTTTCGATTCCATGTTACTTACGCTGTTCGTTATTTATGATTCGATCCTATATTCGATTCGCAATTTCGATACGGAATTTCCGTTTCCATTCGATTCCGTTTCCTTCGTTCTTTATTTTCCGGTTGGGATCCGGTTTCCGGATCGGGTCCCAACAAGGTTAATACTGTTTCCGACCATAACATATGGGTATTAGATACCGATTGTGGCTCACACATATGCAATTATATCACGAGGGCCTCGGGGACGATAAACAACTTCGTGAAGGAGAACTAGACCTGCGTGTAGGAAATGAAGCAAGAGTTCTTTGCATTAGCCGTAGGCAATTATTTTTGTCACTCCCAGTGGGCTTGTAATTAAAGCTGGATGAATGTTATTTTGTACTGTTTTAACAAAGAACATATTATGCATTTCTTGTTTAAATAAATTTGGTTTCCATTTGACTTTTAGTAGTAATGGTTGTTCTATTAGTTTGAATGGAATCCTCTATGGTACTGGTACATTATGCAATGGAATTTACATATTAGATATGACACATCCAATTATGAATGTCAATGACACGAAAAGACATAAACGAGATAATTTAAAATCAACTTACTTATGGCATTGTCGCCTTGGCCATATAAATGAGAGACGCATAGCTAAGCTCCATAAAAGTGGTAGTTTAGGGTCATTTGATTATGAATCATATGACACATGTGAATCTTGTTTATTAGGCAAGATGACTAAGTTACCCTTTAAGGGAAAGGGTGAACGAGCGACTGGAGTATTAGACCTAATACATGTAGGTGTAAGTCGACTTGTATGGAGATGTAAGTCGACTTATACCAGTTCGGTACTAGTAAGTCGACTTATCGTTATGCGATCGTGAGATTGTTAGAGTAGTGCCTAAAGGCAATCCCTTTAGCGCTTTTTGTTCATAGTCATGTATGGACTTTATGAATAAATAAAGAAAGGCATGTTTCATTTATTTGATGTTCTTTATGAATTGATATTGATCTTTAATCAAATTAATGAAGTCCATGATATATGACATAGCATGAAGGAAATTATGATGTGATCATAATCCTGAGATTCCTATCATGTGCAATTATGTCAGTATCTAAATTCTCCCTAGTCATAGGATTAATGAGACTGGACATCCGGACAGACTAGCATATGTTATACTACTTGATTGGATCAAGCAGTGGATCTCAGAAACTGTAAATATGGGATATTTAGAGTTGACTTGTGGATACTTACTAGCGGTAGTAAGTACATTGGATGACCTGCCATGAGATCATCACATGGATGTCCTATTCTAATGTCAGTGATAATCTCATCATAGCAATGGTGCAAGTATCCTTAGACTTGAGGTACTCAAGGATATCTTGGATATTGATTCTGTACTTTGACTCCATTCCTTGTTGCCTTTCAGAGGTTACTCATAGGGTGGTGCTTGGGTACAGCTTGAGGTATTCGAAGGTAATTGAGTAGCCAATAAAGGATTCATCACTTCTGTGATAGTAGAAGAGATACCCTGGCCTCTTGTCAGGATCATTACTTTAAGTCTCTGGCCGGAGCATAATTATGTCATGAAGAGGGTCTTCATGGACATATAAAGTAATGAGTCCTAAGACAGGAACTGATATCACTTGGGCTCGACTTAGTCTAGTAAGAGTTGACACTTTGACCATACTCATAACCAAGTGGGGTATAGAATGTTGAAAGGACAAATTGCACGGTAATTGTCTATGGAAGGGTTCGTGATCTGGTTCGTGATGAATTCATCAAACCAATTACTTTCCGGTCAATTGGGGGTCATGATTTGTTGCTAGACGCCGCTCATGACTTGCTCAGATTAATTGTTAATCTAAGTGGCCAACATAACCGGGAACCTAAAGGGTCACACGCATAAGAGTGTTTCAGAGAATCCGTAAAATAGTATTGGACAGAGTTCCAATTATGGAGAGCATTAGGATTAAATGGATCTCGACGAGATCGAGATATGTCCCGATGAGATCGCGACATTGATATTGCTGAAAAAGGTTTTCGGGGGTTTATCCCATACCGGGACCCGGTAGGCCGGTAGGACCGACCTCAATGTGACTGGACTACTTCAGTAATATATATATATGATTAATTAATTAAATAATTAATTAATATATATATATATATGTTGAAAACGTGGCATGGAGGAGGAGAGGACATGATTTAACTTATATATATATATATATATATAAAGTGGCTTACGTGAGACTCTCTCCACCATAAGCCTTGAATGTGTCTTTTAAGTGTTAAAAAGACATATGAAAAGGTGAGACATAAGAGGATGGTTCGTGGGTTTTGAAAAAGAGTAAGAAGAAAGGATTTTTGGAAAATCCTAAGCTCTTCTCTTCACACAATCGTTCATCAAGCTTTCTTCTCCATTGATTCAAGCTCTCCATAGGACAGAGGTAGGGTCTAGCAGCTTTTACTTTGTTCTAGCTATTCCGGGTCAAAGGGTTTGTCCCGTTAGGTTTTTCGATCTCTGCGTGGATACCTTTAGAGATAGTCTCTATTGGCTATTCAGGTTTGAGTCTTCATATCGACACATAGATCCTGGCCTTCGGGAAGGTCCCGGTGACAAAATTTTTGTTTTCCGCACCTGGTACATGTGATGTACCTCCCGGGATTTTCCTACAGTGGTATCAGAGCCACTTGTGTCGTGTATGAAGCTAAAACCCTAGCTAGGTCGGACTTCCTATTTGAATTTGACGTTGATGCATGTATGCTGTCCAAATTTCAATTAATATAGGGATATGTTTTCAAAATTTTCTGCCCAGAATTGTTCATAACATGTTATAGAATATGTCTGTGAAAGATGAGAATTTATCAATTTGATTTGATATAGTTTTGCTAATTTATTCCCTAAGCTTCTAGATGCTATTTTGTGACACATTCTGTGAACAGGCATGTGTATAAATTCGATAATAAATTCTAGAAAACTTGTTTTTTGGATTTGCCTTCACCAACATGTCCCTAAGATGTTTTTGAATGTATATGTGGATGGAAAAGTGTTTTCAAGGTGATTTGCTATTTATTCACGAATTTATTCTATGCTGTTGGGAATAGCTATGTTGATGAACACAGATTTTGAATCGGTTTTGTTGCTTAGGTTGACTGAGTTTTTGATGGCTATAAATCCTAAAAACATTCATGAGGCATGTTCTGAACATGTAGTAACCTGTGTAATTTTCTCAGAATTTATTGAAATTGTTTCAATGATTATTTCGAGCAATGTGTATTACTTGGCAGTTTTGTGAACATTGCTGGGACTGTAGGTATGCTTGCCAAACTGAATTTCTTGAAGTTAGTTTTCCAAGAATTTTCGGATGCCGAATAGGTCACATTAGCGTCTCGTTAGTGTATTACATTATCTTGCTTGTTTTGGCCGTCATAATTTTTGTGACTTGTGCGTCAAGTAATTTGATAACGTATGGACTAGTAGAGATGCTTAGGGTGATAATTTGGTGTTTCTAAATTGTTTGGATATTTATGAGTAATGACTCATTTTCAAGCTTTTTGTATGGTTTGACTGTATATGGCAATCATGTAACAATGAAGTGTTCATTGGTACATCAAATTAATGATATTACCTTAGGTATGTTGGTATTGTGAATTGGGATTACATGGATTGAGGAATTAGCCGATTAGAGATAATAGCAATTTTCGTTGGATAAGTCGACTTATACAGGACATAAGTCGACTTGTTCAAGGTCTTGCCATAAGTCGACTTGTATCATGATATAAGGCGACTTGTGCGTGGGCAGGGGCATAAGGCGACTTGCATTCTTTGTAAGTCGACTTGTGACATGCTCAAGAGGGATGATGGATGATTATAAGGAAAGATTCAATGTGATTGATGAAACCTAAATCATTCCATATAGTCCTGGTGACTATAATCCTTCAGCTTGGAGTCTAGAGTTCGAAATCCCTCCTCGGTATATGAAAACTAACGCCTTCCATCAATATGGTAAGAACCAGAGTTCTTATAGGGTTGGGATGTTGGGTAAACCCAAGCTTGCTCTATATGGATATGTTCGAACCATGAAAATGTGATTTTCGGATTAATGGGTTGGTTTTCACTAGAAGCGTTAGTTTGTTGAGTAAACTCAAGGTCAGCGTGATGAGGCGAATTGGGTAGCATACATTAGATGTATGCGCATCAAAGAGTTGATAACCCAATGTAAGTGCGCATCAACAAGTTGATAGACCGATCGATAGTTGTGTCTAAGATGTAATTGGTATATCGATACCTCCGAGACATAAGGTGGCTTGTTGGGTAAACCCAAGGTCATGCTTAATATCGGTTATCGATGATGCAATTGGTATGTTCGATACCTACCGATTGACCTAAGTTGTGGCTTGTTGGGTAAACCCAAGGTCATTCTTAGCAATATCGGATATCAACCCACTAGGACATTATGTCATTTTGTTTCTTTGGATTCGTAATGAGGGTTATGGATTCTATGAAACTAGTGGGAGCCTTTTGCATATCATTCAAGTCCTTATGATTATGCATATTTTCCTATTCTAACATTCTTTCTCTCTTTCCGTTTAGGTCGGTGGAAGATGTCTTCCAGTGTGAACTTACGCTCGCTAATGGATTCCAACAAGTTAACTGGACCGAATTTTCTTGGTAGCTAAGGAATCGAAATTGTTCTCGAGATCTGAGGAACTAGGATACATCTAGATGTTCCACTTCGGATGCACTTTTCTGTCGATGCTTCGATGAGGATCGGAAGGCATATCGTAACATCTAAAGGACGATGACATGGCTACTTGCATTATGCTTGCCTCGATGTCACCAGAGCTGCAGAAGCAGCATGAGTCCATGGATTCTCACACTATAGTATTTCATCTTAGGGAGTTGTTTGATGAGCAAGCTCGATCTGAAAGGTTCGAGACCTCAAGACTTCTCTTCACCATTAAAGATGGCTCGGGGACATCTGCATGCAATATGCCCTGAAGATGAATGGCTATATTGAGAGATTGGCCGTCTTAGGTTTTGTAATGGATTATGAGTTAAGTATAGACTTAATTCTGGTTGGATTGTCCGAGAGTTATTCACAGTTCGTGTTAAACTATCGGATGAACCAAATATCCACAACAATACCGAGTTGATCAATCTGCAAGACAAGGCAGTGACGGACTATCAAGAATGATAGTAGCGAAGTGCTAATGGTGGCTGCTTCTTCTTCTGGTTCAAAGAAGAAAAAGAACCCAAAGAAGAAGAAGGCCAAGAAACCAAAGGGAAGTGCCATCAAGAAGAAGACCAAAGAAGCTGCCCCGAAAGGAACTTGCTTCCATTGTGGTAAAGATGGCCATTGGAGGCGCAATTGCAAAGTCTATCTGGAGTCTTGAAGCGAAGAAGGCATCGGATGCCTCAACTACTTCGGTATGTATGTCATTGAGGTTATCTGCTTTGATCACAACATTTGGGTATTTGATCTGGTTGTGGCTCACACATATCTAATGATATCTGAGGGCCTAAGGGACGATGAGCAGCTCATGAAAGGAGAAGTGAACTGCGTGTTGGAAATTGAGCAAGAGTTCTTTGCATTAGTAGTAGGAACCTATGTTTTGTCTCTCCCAGCTGGGCTTGTACTTGAATTGGATGATTGTTATTTTGTACCCGTTTGACAAAGAACATATTATACATTTCTTGTTTAAATAAATTTGGTTTCCATTTGAATTTTAATAGCAATGGTTGTTCTATTAATTCTAATGGAATGCTTTATGGTCTTGGTACATTATGCAATGATATTTACATATTAGATATGTCTCATCCAATTATGAATGTCAATGACACCAAAAGACATAAAGAGATAATTTAAAGTCAACTTACTTATGGCATTGTCAATTTGGGCCATATAAATGAGACACGCATCGCTAAACTCCATAAGAGTGGCGGTTTAGGGTCATTTGATTATGAATCATATGACACATGCGAATCTTGTTTATTAGGCAAGATGACTAAGATTACCCTTGAGGAAAGGGTGAGCAAGCGTGGAGTATTAAACCTAATACATTCGGATGTATGCGGTCCGATGTCCATCCATGCTAGAAGTGGTTGTCGTTACTTCATTACCTTTATCGATGATTATTCTCGATATGGGTACTTGTATCGATGAGATACAAATCTGAAGCGTTTGAAAAGTTCAACAATTCGAAATGAAGTAGAAAACCACTTGGTAAAAGTATCAAGGCATTACGATCCGATCGTGGTGGAGAATACTTAGACCAACGGTTTGGATTATCTCGAGAGATAATGGCATTTTATCTCGGTGGACTCCTCCTTACACACCACAAGACAATGGTGTGGCTGAAAGGAGAAATCGAACCTCGTCGGACATGGTACAATCAATGATGGATTTATACGATTACCAAAATCGTTTTGGGGTATCGCTAGAGACATTTGTTTACTTGTTAAGCGAGTTCCCTCTAAGGCGATTGATGTTACTCCATATGAGATGTGGACTAACGAAGAAAACCTTATCTTTCTCATTTGAAAGTTTGGGGTTGTCACGCTTACGTGAAGCGGATTCAATCGAGATAAGCTTGAAGCAAAGTCGACAAGCTGTTTGTTTGTAGGATATCCTAAAGAGACCATGGGATATCAATTCTACCTCTTTGAGGAACAAAAGGTGTTTGTTTCAAAGCATGTTGTCTTCTTAGAGAAAGAGTTTCTTCTACAAGAAGGCGGTGGGAGCAAAGTTGAACTTGAAGAAGTTCAAGATGCTCAAACAGAACCTGATCATTTGCACGAACACGAGGCATCACTCATTCGGATGAAGTAATGATTCAACCTTCTACTACACGAAGTTAGTAGGTCAAGTAGGATACGCCTTGCTCCCGAGAGATATGGATTTCGTAAGTGAGCAGAATGACGTATTGCTCATAGAAGATGATGTGCCTGCTACCTATGAAGAGGTTCTGAAAAGTTCAGAGTCTGAAAAATGGCTTTGTGCCATGAAAGCTGAAATGGATTCCATGTACCAAAACCAAGTATGGACTTTGGTTGATGCACCTGAAGGGATAAAACCTATAGGGTGCTAATGGGTTTTTAAGAAGAAAATCGACATAGATGGTAATGTGATTACTTATAAAGCAAGGCTTATGGCCAAAGGATTTCGTCAAAGACAAGGAGTTGACTATGACGAGACCTTGACCAAGTAGCAATGCTTAAATCCATTAGGATACTCTAGCCATTGCGCTCATTATGATTATGAGATATGGCAAATGGATGTGAAGACGACTTTCCTTAATGAAAATCGGCGAGGATGTGTACATGACACAACCAGAGGGCTTCACTTCCATCGATGGCGAAAAGGTATGCAAGCTTCAGAAATCTATTTATGGATTGAAGCAAGCATCCAGAGTTGGAACATCCGTTTGATGAGTCAATCAAAGAGTTTGGTTTCTCACAAAATTCGGATGAACACGTGTGTACAAGAAGGTTAATGGGATTGCAATCATTATTCCTTGTGTTATATGTAGATGACATATTATTACTCGAAAGCGATGTTTCTATGTTGCAATCGTTAAGATTTGGTTGTCAAACAATTTGCGATGAAAGACCTTGGTGAAACAACTTTTATCCTCGGGATAAGAATCTATAGAGATAGATCAAAGAGGTTGCTTGGTCTTTCACAATCATCGACCATAGACAAGATGCTAAAGAGGTTTAGTATGGAGCAATCGAGAGGTTTCTTCCATGTCTCATGGGATAACACTCTCGAAATCTATGTGTCCTAAGACACAAGATGAGAGGATCTTGCATGGATCGAGATCCGTATCGTCTGCGATGGGATCGATCATGTATGCTATGTTATGTACGAGGCCGATGTATCATATGCTCGAGTGTCACGGCGGATACCAATCGGATCTGGTGAGGGTCCTTGGGTGGCTGTCAAGAATATCCTCAAGTACTTGCAAAGGACTAAGGATGTTTTCTTGATATATGGAGATGGAAATCTCCAGTGGCGGCATACGGATGCGATTTTCAATCGATAAGGATGATTCAAAATCGATCGAGGTTATGTTTTCACATCGAGCGGCGGAGCGATCGGTTGGAAGAGTTCAAACAAGAGAGGCATTGGCGATTCGACAACCGAGGCGAGTACATTCTTGCATCGAGGCAAAGAAGGAAAGCTATTTGGATCAAGAAGTTCATTCTTGAACTTGGTGTGGTTCCCTATTGTGATGGGCCCATCTGGTTATATTGTGACAACAATGGGGCTATTGCTCGAGCAAAGGAACCAAGGTCTCACCAACGATCTAAACACGTACTCCGCAGATATCATCGATTCGAGAGATCATTGCGGAGGTGATGTCACGATCGAGAATTCCTGAGCGAGAACATTGCTTATCGTTGTGAAGCCATTGTCACGAAGAATTTTGATTCTCATGTACTCGCTTATGGTATTAGATACAAAGGCGATTGGCTTTAGGTCAAGTGGGAGATTTGTAGGTGTAAGTCGACTTGTATGGAGATGTATGTCGACTTATGCGTGTACAGTACCGTGAGATTGTTAGAGTAGTGCCCTAAAGGCAATCCCCTTTAGCGCTTTTTGTTCATAGTCATGTACAGACTTTATGAATAAATAAAGAAAGGCATGTTTCATTTATTTGATGTTCTTTATGAATTGATATTGATCTTTAATCAAATTAATGAAGTCCATGATATATGACATAGCATGAAGGAAATTATGATGTGATCATAATCCTGAGATTCCTATCATGTGCAATTATGTCAGTATCTAAATTCTCCCTAGTCATAGGATTAATGAGACTAGACATCATTAATCCGGACAAACTAGGATATGTTATACTACTTGATTGGATCAAGCAGTGGATCTCAGAAACTGTAAATATGGGATATTTAGAGTTGACTTGTGGATGCTTACTAGCGGTAGTAAGTACATTGGATGACCTGCCATGAGATCATCACATGGATGTCCTATTCTACTGTCAGTGATAATCTCATCATAGCAATGGTGCAAGTATCCTTAGACTTGAGGTACTCAAGGATATCTTGGATATTGATTACGTACTTTGACTCCATTCCTTGTTGCCTTTCGGAGGTTACTCATAGGGTGGTGCTTGGAGTGCAACTTGAGGTATTCGAAGGTAATTGAGTAGCCAATAAAGGATTCATCACTTCTGTGATAGTAGAAGAGATACCCTGGCCTCTTGTCAGGATCATTACTTTAAGTCTCTGGCCGGAGCATAATTATGTCATGAAGAGGGTCTTCATGGACATATAAAGTAATGTGTCCAAGGCGAGGCTGATATCACTTGGGCTCGACTTAGTCTAGTAAGAGTTGACACTTTGACCATACTTATAACCAAGTGGGGTATAGAATGTTGAAAGGACAAATTGCACGGTAATTGTCTATGGAAGGGTTCGTGATCTGGTTCGTGATGAATTCATCAAACCAATTACTTCCGGTCAATTGGGGTCATGATGTGTTGCTAGGCGCGCTCATGACTTGCTCGATTAATTGTTAATCTAAGTGGCCAACATAACCGGGAACCTAAAGGGTCACACATAAGAGTGTTTGGAGAATCCGTAAAATAGTATTGGACGAGTTCCAATTATGGAAACATTAGGATTAAATGGATCCCGATGAGATCGAGATATGTCGATGAGATCGCGACATTGATATTGCTGAAAAAAGGTTTTGGGGTTTATCCATCTAGGGACCCGATAAGTAGGTAAGGCCAGACCCATGTATTTGGACCACTTGATAATATATATACATATATATATATATGATTAATTAATTAAATAATTAATATATATATATATATATGAAAACGTGGCATGGAGGAGGAGAGGATATGATTTAACTTTATATATATATATTTATATAAAGTGGCTTACGTGGGACTCTCTCCACCATAAGCCTTGAATGTGTCTTTAAGTGTTAAAAGACATATGAAAAGGTGAGACATAAGAGGATGGTTCGTGGGTTTTGAAAAGAGTAAGAAGAAAGGATTTTGGAAAATCCTAAGCTCTTCTCTTCACACAATCGTTCATCAAGCTTTCTTCTCCATTGATTCAAGCTCTCCATGGGGCGGTAGGTCTATGACCTTTACTTTGTTCTAGCTATTCCGGGTCAAAGGGTTTGTCCGGTTAGGTTTCGATCTCTGCGTGGATACCTTTAGAGATAGTCTCTATTGGCTATTCAGGTTTGAGTCTTCATACCGACACATAGATCCGGCCTTGGGAAGGTCCGCGATAAAATTTTGTTTTCCTTTGGTACATATGATGTACCTCCCGGGATTTTCCTACAATACATTCAGATGTATGTGGTTCGATGTCCATCCATGCTAGAAGTGGTTGTCTTTACTTCATTACCTTTATCGATGATTATTCTCGATATGGGTACCTGTATCTGATGAGATACAAATTTGAAGCATTTGAAAAGTTCAAACAATTCAGAAATGAAGTAGAAAACCAACTTGGGAAAAGTATCAAAATATTACGATCCGATCGTGGTGGGGAATACTTAGACCAACAATTTTTAGATTATCTCAGAGATAATGGGATTTTATCTCAATGGACTCCACCTTACACACCACAGCGTAATGGTGTGGCTGAAAGGAGAAATCGAACCTTGTTAGACATGGTACGGTCGATGATGGGCTTTGCAAAGTTACCAAAATCCTTTTGGGGGTATGTACTCGACACGACTTTTTATTTGTTAAGCGAGTTCCATCAAAGATAGTTGATGTTACTCCATATGAGATGTGGACTAACAAAGGCCTATCTTACTCATTTGAAAGTTTGGGGTTGTCTGCTTATGTGAAGCGGATACAATCGAGATAAACTTGATGCAAAGTCGACAAGTGTTTGTTTGTAGGATATCTAAAGAAACAATGGGATATCAATTCTACCTCTTTGAGAAACAAAAGGTGTTTGTTTCAAAGCATGCTATCTTTAGAGAAATAGTTTCTTTACAAGAAGGCGGTGGGAGCGAATAAAACTTGAAGAAGTTCAAGATGCTCGAGCACGCAGATCAATTGCTAAACACTGGCGTGACTCATACGGTTGAAGTAGATTCAACCTTCTACAACACATGAAGTTAGAGGTCACGTAGGATCGCTCTGTTCCGAGAGATATGGATTTCGTGAATGAACAGAATGACGTATTGCTCATAGAAGATGATGAGCCTACCACCTATGAAGAGGTTCTGAAGAGTTCAGAGTCTGAGAAATGGCTTCATGCCATGAAAGCTGAAATGGATTCCATGTATGAAAACCAAGTATAGACTTTGGTTGAGGCACCCAAAGGAATAAAACCCATAGGGTGTAAATGGGTTTTCAAAAAGAAAACCGACATGGATGGTAATGTGATTACCTATAAAGCAAGGCTTGTGGCTAAAGGTTTTCATCAAAGACAAGGGATTGACTATGACGAGACTTTCGGCCCAGTAGCAATGCTTAAATCCATTAGGATACTCCTAGCCATTGCCACTCATTATGATTATGAGATATGGCAAATGGATGTGAAGACAGCTTTCCTAAATGGAAATCTAGCTGAGGATGTGTATATGACACAACCAGAGGGCTTCACGTTCTATGATGGCGAAAAAGTATGCAAGCTTCAGAAATCCATCTATGGATTGAAGCAAGCATCCAGGAGTTGGAATATCCGTTTTGATGAGGTAATCAAAGAGTTTGGTTTCTCACAAAATGCGGATGAACACTGTGTGTATAAGAAGGTTAGTGGGACTGCAATCGTATTCCTTTTGCTATATGTAAATGACATATTATTACTAGGAAACGATGTCTCTAAGCTACAATCTGTGAAGATTTGGTTATCCAAACAATTTTCCGTGAAAGACCTTGGTGAGGCAACTTATATCCTTGGGATAAAGACTTATAGAGATAGATCAAAAAGGTTGCTTGTTCTTTCACAATCAACGTACATAGACAAGATGCTAAAGAAGTTTAGCATGGAACAATCTAAGAGAGGGTACCTTTCCGTGACTCATGGGATAACACTCTCGAAATCTATGTGTCCTAAGACACAAGATGAGAGGATGCGCATGAATATGATCCCGTATGCATCTGCAGTAGGATCTATCATGTACGTTATGCTATGTACGAGACCCGATGTATCATATGCTCTAAGTGTTATGAGCAGATACCAATCGGATCCTGGTGAGGGTCACTGGGTGGCTATCAAGAATATCCTCAAGTACTTACGAAGGACTAAGGATGTTTTCTTGATATATGGAGATGGAAATCTCAAAGTGAGCGGGTATACAAATGCTAGTTTTCAATCTGATAAGGATGATTCTAAATCCCAATCAGGTTATATATTCACACTTGAGCAGTAGGCGATCAATTAGAAGAGTTCAAATAAGAGACAACTGTCGATTCAACAACCGAGGCGAGTACATTGCCGCTTGAACGCATAACAAAGGCGGTTTGGATCAGAAAATTCATTACTGAACTTGGTGTGGTTCCTAGCTGTGATGGACTCATACAGTTGTATTGTGACAACAATGGGGCTATTGTGCAGGCGAAGGAACCAAGGTCTCATCAACAATCCAAACACGTACTCCGCAGATATCACCTGATTAGGGAGATCATTTGTCGAGGTGATGTCTAGATAGAGAGAATTCCCACCGAGCAAAATATTGTTGATCCGTTGACAAAGCCATTTTCACAGAAGAGTTTTGATTCTCATGTACTTGTCTATGGTATTAGATATCAAGGCGGTTGGCTTTAGGTCAAGTGGGAGATTGTTATAGTAGTGCCCTAAAGGCAATGGCCTTTAGCGCGTTTTGTACAAAGTCGTGTACATACTTTATGACTAAATAAAGAAAGGCACATTTCATTACTTTGTTGTTCATTATTTATCAATTGATATTGATCTATAAGCAAATTAATGAAGTCCATGATATATGACATAGCATGAAGGAAATTATGATGTGATCATACTACTGAGATTCCTATCATGTGCAATTATGTCAGTATCTAAATTCTTCCTAGTCATAGGATTATTGAAATTGGACATCATTAATCCGGAGAGACTAGCACATCTCAAGCTCCTTGATTTGATCAAGCAGTGGATCGCAGAAATTGTAAATATGAGATATTTAGAGTTGAGATGTGAATGCTTACTAGAGGTAGTAAGTACATTGGATGACCTGCTATGAGATCATCACATGGATGTCCTATTCTAATGTCAGTGATAATCTCATCAAAGCAATGGTGCAAATACCCTTAGACTTGAGGTACTCAAGGATATCTTGGATACTGATTTTATACTTTGACTCCATTCCTTGTTGCCTTACACAGGTCGCTCATAGGGTGGTGATTGGGTACAGTTTGAGGTATTTGAAGGTAATTGAGTAGCCAATAAAGGATTCATCGCTTCTGTGATAGCAGAAGATGATACCCATGGCCTCTTGTCGGGGTCATTACTTGAAAATCTCTGGCCAGAGTTAATATGTCATGAAGAGTGTCTTCAGTGACATATAAAGTAATGAGTCCCAGGACGAGAACTGATATCACTTGGACTAGATTTGATGTAGTCATGTAAGAGTTTACACTTTGTCCATACTCATAACCAAGTGGGGTATAGCATGGTGAAAGAACGAATTGCACAGTAATTGTCTATGGAAAAGTTTGTGATATGGTTCATGATGAACATAGGTTCATTCGTCAAACTAATTACTTTTCGATCAGTTGGAGGTCATGATGTGTTGCTAGATACCGCTCATGACTTGCTTGGATTAAGTGTTAATCTAAGTGGCCAACATAACCGGGAACCTAATGGGTCACACGATAAAAGTGGCTCGAAAATTAAATAAAATAGTTTTGGATAGAGATCCAATAAATGGAGAGCAATAGGACTAAATGGATCCCGATGAGATTGGGATATGTCCTGATGAGATCGCGAAATCGATATTGCTGAAACATATCTTTGGTGTTTTTTTCATACCGGGACCCGGTAGGACCGACCCCAGTGTGACTTGACCACTTCAGCATTTATATATATATATATATCTTATTAATTAATTAAGTAATTAATATATAAATATATATATGAGCAACGTGGAAGCAAGATGATAAGCTTTAATTTTATATATATATATATATATATATATAAAGGCTAATGTGGAAAGCGATTCCACTTTAGCATTTAATGTCCTTAAAATTGTAAAAGAAAAATGGCTTATGGAGGTAAGAACGGTTGATGATCGTTGGACAAGAGTGAGGACAAGTGAAAAAGTGTTTTTCAAGCTTCCTCTCAAAACCCGACAATCATCTTCTCGAGGCTTGATCATCTTCTTCTCCAAGCTTCTTGAGCTTCCTCTCCAAGCTCTCCAAGAATAAGGTAAGATCTAGCAGTCTTCACCTTGTTCTAGCTATTCCTGGGTCAAAGGGTTTTCCCCGGTTAGGTTCTCCGATCTCTGCGTGAATACCGTTAGAGACGGTCTCTTTTGGTCGTTATGGTTTGACATTATTATATAGACACATGGATCCTGGCTTTCGGGAAGGTCCCAGAATAAAAATTTTTGTTTTTCGCACCGTGTGCATGTGATACACACACCGGGATTTTCCTACAAGAAGATATACAAAACACGGAGGATACCAAAAATAGAAAAAGTGTATACTCAAAACACAGAAGATATACAAAACACAGACGATACCAAAAACAGAAGAAGCGTATCGTCAAAACACAGAAGATATACAAAACACAAATGATACCAAAAATAGAAGAAGCGTATCGTCAAAACACAGAAGATATACAAAACACAGACGATACCATAGAAAAAAGAAGCATATCATCAAAACACAAAAGATATACAAAACACAGACGATACCAAAGACAAAAGAAGCATATCATCAAAACATATAAGATATATAAAGCATAAACGATACCAAAGACAGAAGAAACGTATCGTCAAAACAAAGAAGATATACAAAACACAGAAGAAGTTTGTGCACAGTAACACAGAAGAAGTTTGTGCACAGTAATACAGAAGAAGCAAAACTTAGAAGAAATGAAGCAAAACACAGAAGGAGATGACGTCATCACAGAAGTGTAAGTGATAAGTCGACTTACACATGTTCGGTACCGATAAGTCGACTTGTACATTGGATAAGTCGACTTATTCAAGGACGGTACTGTTTATTTGTGCCCTAAAGGCAATCCCCTTTAGCGCGTTTTATTCACAGTCGTATGCAGACTGAATGAATAAATAAAGAAAAGGCATAATTCATTAATTTGATGTTCATAAACATTGTTTATGAATTGATTGGATCTTTAATCAAATTAATGAAGTCCATGATATATGACATAGCATGAAGGAAATTATGATGTGATCATACTCTGAGATTCCTATCATGTGCAATTATATGGGTATCTAAATTCTCCTAGTCATAGGATTAATGAGGCTGGACATCATTAATCCGGACGGACTAACATATGTCATACTCCTTGATTGGATCAGCGGTGGATCTCGAAGCTGTAAATATGAGATATTTAGAGTTGACATATGGATGCTTACTAGTAGTAGTAAGTTCATTGGATGACTGTCATGAGATCATCACATGGATATCTTATCTAAGTGTCGGTGATAATCTCATCATAGCAATGGTGCAAGTATCCTTAGACTTGAGGTACTTTCGAGGCTATCTTGAATCTTGATCACGTGCTGACTCCATTCCTTGTTGCCTTCGGAGGTAACTCATGGGGTGGTGCTTGGGTGCGACTTGAGGTATTGAAGGTAATTGAGTAGCCAATATAGGATTCACCACTTACGGATTAGCGAAGAGATACCCATGGCCTCTTGTTAGGATCATTACTCGAAAATCTCGGCGAGTGAATATGTCATGTAGAGTGTCTTCATGGACATATAGAGTAATGAGTCTAGGGCGAGCTATTATCACAGGCTGGACTTGGTCTAGTAAGAGTTGACACTTTGACCATACTCATAACCAAGTGGGGTATAGGGCGGTGAAAGGACGAATTATGCGATAATTATACATGGAAGGGTTCGTGATCCGGTTCGTGATGAATACATCAAACCGATTACTTTCCGGTCAATTTGGGGTCGTGATGTGTTGCTAGATACCGCTCATGACTTGCTCAGATTAATTGTTAATCTAAGTGGCCAACATAACAGGAAACCTAAAGGGTCACACGATAAGAGTGTTTGGAGAATCAGTAAAATAGTATTGGTGAGTTCCAATATATGGAAGCAACTGGATTAAATGGATCCCGATGAGATCGAGATATGTCCCGATGAGATCGCGACATCGATATTGCTGAAAAAGGTTTTCGGTGGTTTTTCCATGCCGGGACCCGGTAAGACCGACCCCAGTGTGACTGGACCACTTTAGCAATATATATACATATATATATATATCATTAATTAATTAAATAATTAATATATATATATATATATATGTGTGTACGTTTAAAGGGAGGAGAAGAAGCAAAGGAAGCTTCTTTAATGCTTAGTCACCAAAGTTGCATTAAATTGCAAAAGGACAAAAGATGAGTGGTGATATGAAGATGATGTTCGTATGGTTTGTGAGAGGCATGAGAAAAAGGAGTTTTTTTTTAACCTTTTGCAAGAGAGATCATCGTGAATGATAGAAGAAGAAAGAAGGTTTTGAGAAAACCTAAGGCTTTCATCTTCTCCATTGATTTCTTCATCTTCACCTCCAAGCTTTTGTCATCTTCTTCAACGTTGATCCAAGCTCTCCAGGAAAGAGGTAGGGTCTAGCAGCTCTTATTCTGTTCTAGCTATTTTCGGGTCAAAAGGGTTTGACTCGGTTAGGTTTTCTGATCTCTGCGTGGATACCTTTAGAGATAGTCTCTATTGGCTATTCAGGTTTGAGGTCTTCATACCGACACCTGGATCCTAGGTTTCGGGAAAGTCCCGGGAACAAAAATTTTTGTTTTCCGCTGCCGGTACATGTGATGTACCTCCCGGGATTTTCCTACAGTGGTATTAGAGCGTCTGGTGTCGTGTATGAAGCTAAAACCGAAGCTAGATCAGAAACCCTAAGTGCTGTTGATGTTGATGCATGCATACTGCCTGATTTTCGAATTTATATTGTGATATATTTTTCGAAATTTTTCTGCCCAGGAATGTTCATAACATGTTAGAGAATATGTCTATGAATTTTCAGAATTTATTGATTTAATTTGATATAGTTTTGCTAATTAATTCCCTAAGCTTACAGATGCTGTTTTTGAAACGATTCTGTGAACAGGCAGTAGTATAAAATCAAGAATAAATTCTAGAAAAATCGTTTTCTGAATTTTCCTTCACCTACATGTCTCTAAGATGTTGGTGAATGTCTTTGAGCATGGAAATTGGATTTCAAGGTGATTGGATATTTATTTTCGATTTTATTCTATGCTGTTGGGAATTGCTGTGCTGATGAACACAGATTTTGAATCGGTTTTGTTATATAGATTGACTGAGTTTTTGATGGCCTAAAATCCTGAAAAAATTCATGTAGCATGTTATGAACATTTAGAAACCTATATAAGTTTCTCAGAATTTATTGAAATTTGTTCATTGATCATTTCAAGCAATGTACAGAACTGGACAGTTTTGGTGAAAATTGTTGGGACTGTTTTGCTTGGCTTGATTGAGTTGCTTTTTCAATTCAATGCCTTGCAGCATTTTAATGTGATTAAAAATGTGTTATCTTGATGTAGTATGATTTCCAAATTGAATTTCTTGAATTTGTTTTTCAAGAATTTTGAATGCGAATTGGTCACATTTGTGTCTCGTTAGTATATTTGATTTTCTTGCTTGTTTTGGCCGTCACAAATTTTGTGACAAGTGCGGAGTAGTTTTGAGTGTATACACTAGCTTGAGATGCTTAGGATGATAATTTGGGTGTTCCTAAATTGTTTGGAAATGAATGAGTTTTGACTCATTTCAAGCTTTTCATATAGTTTGACTATTTAAGAACTTTCATGGTTGATGAATTGTTCATTGATACATCAAATTTATCGAGATATTACCTTACATTATGTAGGTGTTGTGAATTGGAATTGCAATGATTGAGGTATTAGCCGATTAGAAAGTATAGCAATTCTTTTTGGATAAATCGACTTGTTTTATACATAAAGTCGACTTGTTGAATTTTGGATAAGTCGACTTGTACTATACATAAGTCGACTTGTTCAAATTTCGGATAAATCGACTTGTTCAAAGTTTTTGCATAAATCGACTTATATTAGACAAGTCGACTTGTGTGTGGGCAGGAGCATAAGTCGACTTATATCAGACAAGTCGACTTGTGTGTGGGCAGTGGCTTAAGGCGACTTATGACATGCTCTAGTTGGATGATGGATGATTATAAGGATTGATTCAATGTGATTGATGACATCTAAATCATTCCATATAGTCCTAGTGACTATGATCCTTCAGCTTGGAGTCTAGAGTTTCTAAATCCCTCCTCGGTATATGAAAACTAACGCCTTCCATTAATATGGTAGAACGAGTTCTTATAGGGATGGGTTGTTGGGTAAACCCAAGCTCACTCTATCTGGATATGTTCAAACCATGAAAATATGATTTTTGATTAATGGGTTGGTTTTCTTTGAAGTTAGTTTGTTGAGTAAACTCAAGTCGGCGTGGACAGAGGTGAAATTGGGTAGCATATATCGGATGTATGCGCATCAAAGAGTTGATACCTGATGTAAGTGCACATCAACAAGTTGATAGCAGCGATCGATAGTTGTGTCTAAGATGTAATTGGTATATCGATACCTCCGAGACTTAAGGTGGCTTGTTGGGTAAACCCGAGGTCATTCTCAAAGTCGGTTATCGATGATGCAACTGGTATGACCGATACCTACCGATTGACCTAAGTTGTGGCTTGTTGGGTAAACCCAAGGTCACTCTTAGCAATGTCGGATATCGACCCACTAGGACATTATGTCACTTTGTTTCTCTGGATTCGTAAAGAGGGTTATGGATTCTAGGAAACTAGTGGGAGCCATATGCATATCATGCAAAGTCCTTATGATCATGCAGGCATATCTATTCTATCATTCCTTCTCTTTATCGCGTTTAGGTTGATTGAAGAAGTCTTTTAGTGTGAATTAATGCTCTCCTTTCTGGACCGATTTTCTTGATTGGCTAAGGACTCTGAGAATTGTTCTCAGATCTGAGGAACTGGGATTTGTCCTAGATGTTCCACTTCCAGATGCACCTGCTGTCGATGCTTTTGATAAGGATCAGAAAGCATATCGTAAGCATCTAAAGGACAGTGATATGGATACTTGCATTATGCTTGTCTTGATGTCACAGAGCTGCAAAGCAAAGACGAGTCCATGGATGCTCACTCTATAGTATTTCATCTTAGGGAGCTGTTTGTTGAGCAAGCTCGATGCGAAAGGTTCAAGACCTCGAGGCTTCTCTTCATCATTAAAGATGGCTCGAGGATATCTCGCTATCTGATATGCCACGAAGATGAATAGCTATATTGAGAGATTGGCGCCTTAGGATTTGTAATGGATTATGAGTTAAGTAGATACTTAATTCGGTTGGATTGTCGATGGTTATTCACGGTTTGTGATAAACTATCGGATAAACCAAATATCCACAACAATTCTCGGTGATCAATCTGCTTTCATGACAGTGGCGAGCTATCAAGAGAGATAGCAAGTCTAGTGGTGGATGCTCCTTCTTACGGTTCTGAAGAAAACCAAAGGAAGTGCCATCAAGGAAAAATCAAAGATTCTTCCCCAAAAGGATTTTGCTTTCATTGTGGCAAGTCTAGCCACTAGAGGCGAAACTGTAAAATCTATCTGGAGTCCCTGAAGCAGTAAAAGGCATCAGATGCCTCTACTCCTTCAATTATGTTTGTCATTGAGGTTGATACTATTCCTGATCAAAACATATCGGTCTTTGATACCGGTTGTGGCTCACACATATGAAATGATATGCACGGCCTCAGGGACAGTAGAAAGCTCATTCAAGGAGAACTAGACCTTCGTGTAGGTAATGCAGCAAGAGTTGCTACATTAGCCGTAGACACTTATGTCTTGTTACTCCCTAGTGGGCTTATATTCAAATTGGATGATTGACATTTTGTACCTGTTTTAAACAAAGAACATATTGTATGTTTCATGTTTAATTAGAGCTAGTTTCCATTGGACTTTTAGTAGCAATGGTTGTTCTATTAGTTGAATGGAATGCTCTATGGTAATGCTGGTACATTATCTGATAGAAATGACATATTAGATATGTCATATCCAGTTATGAATGTCAATGACGGAAAGACATAATCGAGATAATTTAAAATCAACTTACTTATGGCATTGTCGACGGCCATATAAATGAGACACGCATCGCTAAGCTCCATAAGAGTGGATGTTTAGGGTCATTTGATTATGAATCATATGACACGTGCGAATCTTGTTTATTAGGCAAGATGACTAAGTTATCCTTCAATGGAAAGGATGAGCGATGGATTATTAGACCTAATACATTCAGATGTATGTGGTCGATGTCCATCCATGCGAAGTGGTTGTCGTTACTTCATTACTTTTATCGATGATTATTCACGATATGGGTACATGTATCTGATGAGATACAAATCTGAAGCGTTTGAAAAGTTCAAACAATTCAGAAATGAAGTAGAAAAGCAGTTTGGTAAAAGTATCAAGGCATTACGATCTGATCGTGGTGGAAAATAATTAGACCAACATTTTTGGATTATCTCAGAGATAATGGGATTTTATCTCAGTTCACTCCACCTTGCACGTCGCAGCACAATGGTGTGGCTGAAAGGAGAAATCGAACCTTTTTAGACATGGTGCGATTGATGATAGGTTTTGCACAGTTTTAGGGGTATGCGCTCGAGATAGCTGTTTACTTGTTAAACAGAGTTCCATTAAAGACAATTGATGTAACTCCATATGGAGATATGGACTAACTGAAAGCCCTATCTTTCTCAGCTGAAAGTTTGGGGTTGTCCTGCTTATGTGAAGCGGACACGGTCATTAACTTGATGCAAAGTCGACAAGCTGTTTGTTAAATGGAATATTAATTTTACCTTGCTTAGGAACAAAAGTGTTTGTTTCAAAGCATGCTGTTTTCTTAGAGAAAGAGTTTCTTCTATAAGAGGACAGTGGGAGCAAAGTTGAACTTGGAGAAGTTCAAGATGCTCGAACAAACATAGATCAATCGCTGAACTGAAAGCTGTCACTCATATAGATGAGGTAACGATTCAACCTTCTATTACACAATTTAAGTAGGTCACGTGGGATACGCGCTCTGTTCGAGAAATATGGATTTCGTGGGGAGCAGAATGACGTGTGCTCATATGAGATGATGAGCACGCTACTATGAAGAGGTTACGAAGAGTTGAGTGCGGAAAATGGCTTCGTGCCATGAAATCGAAATGGATTCCATGTATGAAAACCAAGTATGGACTTTGGTTGTTACACGAAGGATAAAACCCACGAGGTGCAAAGAGGTTTTGGAAGAAAACCAACATGGATGGTAATCGATTACCTATGAAGCGAGACTAATGGCTAAAGTTTCGTCAAAGACAAGGAGTTGACTATGACGAGACCTTGACCAGTAGCAATGCCTAAAACCATTCGGATACTCTAGCCATTGCGCTCATTATGATTATGAGATATGGCAAATGGATGTGAAGACGACTTTCATAACGAAAATCGGCGAGAATGTGTATATGACACAACGAGAGGGCTTCACATCTTATGATGGCGAAATGGTATGCAAGCTTCAGAAATCCATGTATGGATTGAAGCAAGCATCCAGGAGTTGGATTATCCGTTTTGATGAGTCAATCAAAGAGTTTGATTTCTCACAAAATCCGGATGATCATTGTGTGTATAAGAAGGCTAAAGGGACTGCAATCGTATTCCTTGTGTTGTATGTAGATGATATACTGTTACTCGGAAACGATGTCTCTATGCTGCAATCAGTTAAAATTTGGTTGTCTAAACAATTTGCCTTGAAAGACCTTGGTGAAGCAACTTATATCCTATGGATATAGCTTTATAGAGATAAATCAAAAGGTTGCTTGGTCTTTCACCATCATCGTACATAGATGAGATGCTAAAGAGGTTTAGCATGAAAAGATGCTATGTACGAAGCCCGATGTATCGTATGCTCTAAGTGTTACGAGCAAATACCAATCGGTTCCTAGTGAGGGTCACTGGGTGGCTGTCAAGAATATCCTCAAGTACTTGTGAAGCACTAAAGATGTTTTCTTGATGTTTGGAGATGGAAATCTCCACGTGGCGGGCATTCGGATGCCGTATCTAATCGATAAGGATGATTACGAATCATGATCGGGTTATATACATTCTGCTTGAATAGCGTGGCGGTCAATTGAAAGAGTTTCAAAACAAGAAAGGATCGCTGATTCAACAACCGAGGCAGAGTACACGCCGCATGAGATGCATGAAAGAAGCGGTTTGGATCGAAGTTCATTCTTGAACTTGATCTAATCCCTAGTTGTGATAGGCCCATAGGATTGTATTGTGATACAATGGGGCTAGTGCGCAGGCAAAGGAATCAAGGTCTCATCGACGATCCAAACATCTACTCCGCCAATTCGGGAGATCATTAGTCGAGATGATGTCCTGATAGAGAGAAATCCCACAGAGCAAAGTGTTGCTGATGTAAGTACAAGTCGACTTGTACTACTGATAAGTCGACTTGTTCTTGAAAAGTACCGATAAGTCGACTTGTACATTGCATAAGTCGACTTATTTAAGGACGGTACTGTTTATTTGTGCCCTAAAGGCAATCCCCTTTAGCACGTTTTATTCACAGTCGTATGTAGACTGGATGAATAAATAAAGAAAAGGCATAATTCATTAATTTGATGTTCATGAACATTGTTTATGAATTGATTGGATCTTTAATCAGATTAATGAAGTCCATGATATATGACATAATATGAAGGAAATTATGATGTGATCATACTCCACGAGATTCCTATCATGTGCAATTATGTCGGTATCTAAATTCTCCTAGTCAAAGGATTAATGAGCTGGACATCATTAATCCGGATAGACTAACACATGTCATATTCCTTGATTGGATCAAGCGTTGGATCTCGAAGCGTAAATATGAGATATTTAGAATTGACATGTGGATGCTTACTAGCGGTAGTAAGTTCATTGGATGACTGCCATGAGATCATCATATGGATATCTTATCTAGTGTCGTTGATAATCTCATCATAGCAATGGTGCAAGTATCCTTAGACTTGAGGTACTCAAGGATATCTTGAATCTTGATTACGTACTGACTCCATTCCTTGTTGCCTTCGGAGGTAACTCATAGGGAGGTGGTGCTTGGGTACACTTGAGGTATTCAAGATAATTGAGTAGCCAATAAAGGATTCACCACTACGGATTAGCGAGAAGAGATACCCATGGCCTCTTGTCGGGATCATTACTCGAAATCTCGGCGAGTGAATATGTCATGAGAGTGTCTTCATGGACATATAGAGTAATGAGTCCTAGGGCGAGATCTGTTATCACTGGGCTAGACTCAGTCTAGTGAGAGTTGACACTTTGACCATACTCATAACCAAGTGGGGTATAGGATGGTGAAAGGACGAATTGCACGGTAATTGTCTATGGAAGGGTTCGTGATCCGGTTCTTGATGAATACATCAAACCGATTACTTTCCGGTCAATTGGGGGTCATGATGTGTTGCTAGATACCGCTCATGACTTGCTCAAATTAATTGTTAATCTAAGTGGCCAACATAACCGGGAGCCTAAAGGGTCACACGCTTAAGAGTGACTCAGAGAATCTGTAAAATAGTAATTGGACAGAGTTCCAATTATGGAGAGCATTAGGATTAAATGGATCCCGATGGGATTGGGATATGTCCCGATGAGATCGCGACATCAATATTGCTAAGAAAGGTTTTTGAGTCATTTTTCAAAGATCGGGGCCCGGTAGGCCGGTAGGACCGACCCCAGTTTGACTGGACCTCTTAGTAATTATATATATATGTTAATTAATTAAATAATTAATATATATATATATAAACATAAGGACATGTGCACGTTGGAAAATAAAAGAAGAAGAGATGATAGCTTTTGACTTTTCAAAAGCTTAGTTTATTTATTAAATAATGAATGGTTAAGAACGATTCACATGGATGGCCTTCTCTCCAAGCATAAAGTCTTCTTTTAAGAGTTAAAAGAGGGACTCAAGTGGGCTAGGTGATTGTGGTCGACGGTTTTTGCAAGGAGGGAGGAGAAGTTGGAAACTTAAGAGTTAAGTGTCCTTTGGAAAATTGGTTTTTCAAATCTTCTTCCTCATGCATCATCGTTTTTCTCTTCTCCAAGGCAAGGTTTCAACGTGCTCCTCAAGCTCTCCAGGAAAGAGGTAGGCTCTAGCAGCTCTTAATCTTTTCTAGCTATTCCCGGGTCAAAGGGGTTTGACTCGGTTAGGTTTTCTGATCTCTGTGTGGATCACCTTTAGAGATAGTCTCTTTTGGCTATTTAGGTTTATGTCTTCATACGGATACCTGGATCCTGGGTTCGGGAAGGTCCCGGGAACAAAAATTTTTGTTTTCCACTGCCTTTACATGTGATGTACCTCCCGGGATTTTCCTACAGTGGTATCAGAGAGTCTGGTATCCCGTATGAAGCTAAAACCTAAGCTAGATCAGAAACCCTAAGTGCTGTTGATGTTGATGCATGTGTACTGCCCAGATTTCGAATTGCTATAGAGATAGGGTTTTCGAAATTTTTCTGCCCAGGAATGTTAATAAAATGTTAGAGAATATGTCTATGAATTTTCAGAATTTATCGATTTGATTTGATATACTTTTGCTAATTAATTCCCTAAGGTTACAGATGCTGTTTTGTGAAACGATTCTGGAACAGGCAGTAGTATAAAATCAAGAATAAATTCTAGAAAAATCTTTTTCTGGATTTTCCTTCACCTAAATGTCTCTAAGATGTTGGTGAATGTCTATGAGCATGGAAATTGGATTTCAAGGTGATTGGATATTTATTCACGAATTTATTCTATGTTGTTGGGAATTGCTGTGCTGATGAACACAGATTTTGAATCGGTTTTGTTATTTAGTTTGACTGAGTTTTTGATGGCCTAAAATCCTGAAAAACTTCATGTAGCATGTTCTGAACATTCAGTAACCTATATAATTTTCTCATGATTTATTGAAATTTTTTCATTTATCATTTCGAGCAATGTACAGAACTGGACAGTTTTGGTGAAAATTGTTGAGACTGTTTTGCTTGGCTTGATTGAGGTTGCTTTTTCAATTCCAATGCCTTGAACCATTTTTAATATGATTAAAAATGTGTTATCTAGATTTAGTATGATTTCCAAACTGAATTGCTTGAAGTTGTTTATCCTAGAATTTTCGGATACCTAATTGATCACCTTTGTGTCTCGTTAGTATATTTCATTTTCTTGCTTCTTTTGGCCGTCACAATTTTTGTGACAAGTGCCGGAGTAGTTTTGATAATGTATATGCTAGCTAGAGATGCTTAGGGTGAGAATTTGGGTGTTCCTAAATTGCTTGGATATTTATGAGTTTTGACTCATTTCAAGCTTTTCATATAGTTTGACTATTTAAGGCATTCATAGTTCAATGAAGTGTTCATTGAGGCATCAAATTTATCAGATATTACCTTAGGTATGTAGGTGTTGTGAATTGGAATTGCATTAATTGAGGAATTAGCCGATTAGAGATTTTAGCAAAATTACCTGGATAAGTCGACTTGTGTATGAAATAAGTCGACTTGTTGAAATTTTTAGGATAAATCGACTTGTCTATAGAATAAGTCGACTTGTTGGGATCTCGGTATAAGTGGAACTTGTAGTACCTTATAAGTCGACTTGTTCATCAAGCAGGTGAAATAAGTGGACTTGTGTTATACAGAGTGGACTTGTGTGAAGCGAAGCATAAGTCGACTTGCATTTGATGAAAGTGGACTTGTGGCATCTTTCGAGTTGGATGATGGATGATTATAAGATTGATTCAATACGATTGATGAAACCTAAATCATTCCATATAGTCTTCGTGACTATAATCCTTAAGCTTGGAGTCTAGAGACCGAAATCCTCCTCGGTATATGAAAACTAACGCCTTCCATTAATATGGTAAGAACCAGAGTTCTTATAGGGTTGGGTTGTTGAGCAAACTCAAGCTCACTCTATACGGATATGTTCGAACCATGAAAATAAGATTTTCGGATGAATGGGTTGGTTTTCACTAGAAGCGTTGGTTTGTTGAGCAAACTCAAGGTCAACGTGGATGAGGCGAAATTGGGTAGCATACATCGGATGTATGCGCATCAAAAGTTGATACCCGATGTAAGTGCACACATCAACAAGTTGATAGCAGCGATTGATAGTTGTGTCTAAGATGTAATTGGTATATCGATACCTCCGAGACATAAGGTGGCTTGTTGGACAAATCAAGGTCATTCTCAATGTCGGTTATCGATGATACAATTGGTATGACCGATACCTACCGATTGACCTAAGTTGTGGCTTGTTGGGCAAACTCGAGGTCACTCTTAGCAATGTCGGATATCGACCCACTAGGACATTATGTCACATCGTTTCTCTGAATTTGTAAAGAGGGTTATGGATTCTAGGAAACTAGTGGGAGCCATATGCATATCATGCAAGTCCTTATGATTATGCGAGCATTTTATTCTATCATTCCTTCTCTGTCGCGTTTAGGTTGGTGAAGAAGTCTTTCGGTGAATTTTCGCTCTCTATACGGACCGATTTTCTTGATTGGCTAAGGAATCGAGAATTGTTCTCGAGATCGAGGAAGCGGGATACGCCCTAGATGTTCCACTTCCAGATGCACTCTTGTCGATGCTTGATAAGGATCGAAAGCATATCGTAAGCATCTAAAGGACGATGATATGGATACTTGCATTATGCTTGTCTTGATGTCACAGAGTGCAACAAACAAAGACGAGTCCATGGATGCTCACTTTATAGTATCTCATCTTAGGGAGCTGTTTGATGAGTAAGCTTGGTGCGAAAGGTTCAAGACCTCGAGGCTTCTCTTCATCACAAAGATGGCTCAAGGATAAGCCGCCATGCGGTATGCCACGAAGATGAATGGCTATATTGAGAGATTGCCGATCTTAGGATTTGTAATGGATTATGAGTTAAGTAGAGACTTAATTCTGGTTGGATTGTCTCTGGTTATTCACGGTTTGTGATAAACTATCGGATAAACCAAATATCCACAACAATTCTGGTGATCAATCTGCTTCATGATAGTGAAACGTGCTATCAAGATAGATAGCAAGTCTTAATGGCGAATGCTTCTTCTTCTCGTTCAAAGAAGAAAAAGGGCAAGAAACCAAAGGGAAGTGCCAACAAGAAGAAAACCAAAGTATTCTTCCCAAAAAGGATTTTGCTTTCATTGTGGCAAGTCTAGCCAATAGAGGCGAAACTGTAAAATCTATCTGGAGTCCCTACTGGGCACTTATGTCTTGTCACTCCCTGGTGAGCTTATATTCAAATTGGATGATTATCATTTTGTACCCGTTTTAAACAAAGAACATATTGTATGTTTTATGTTTAATTAGAGCTGATTTCCATTTGACTTTTAGTAGCAATGGTTGCTATATTAGTTGCAATGGAATGCTCTATGGTACTGGTACATTATGCAATGGAATTGACATATGAGATATGTCATATCCAATTATGAATATCAATGACGCGAAAAGACATAATCGAGATAATTTAAAATCAACTTACTTATGGAATTGTCGGCTTGGCCATATAAATGAGACACGCATCGCTAAGCTCCATAAGAGTGGATGTTTAGGGCCATTTGATTATGAATCATATGACACATGCGAATCTTGTTTATTGGGCAAGATGACTAAGTTATCCTTTAAAGGAAAGGGTGAACAAGTGAATGGAATATTAGACCTAATACATTCAGATGTATGCGGTCCGATGTCCATCCATGCCAGAAGTGGTTGTCGTTACTTCATGACCTTTATCGATGATTATTCACGATATGGGTACTTGTATCTGATGAGATACAAATCTGAAGTATTTGAATAGTTCAAATAATTCAGAAATGAAGTAGAAAACTAACTTGGTAAAAGTATCAATACATTACGATCTGATCGTGGTGGAAAATGCTTACACCAACAGTTTTGGATTATCTCAGAGATAATGGGATATTATCTCAGTGGACTCCACCTTGCACACCGCAGCATAATGATGTGGCTGAAAGGAGAAATCGAACCTTGTTAGACATGGTGCGATTGATGATAGGTTTAGCACAGTTTTGGGAATATGCGCTTGAGACAACTATTTACTTGCTAAACAGAGTTCCATCAAAGACAGTTGATGTTACTCCATATGGAGATATGGACTAACTGAAAGCCCTATCTTTCTCAGCTGAAAGTTTGGGGTTGTCCTGCTTACGTGAAGCGGACACAGTCAGATTAGCTTGATGCAAAGCTGACAAGTGTTTGTTCATGGAATATCAATTCTACCTTGCTGAGGAACAAAAGTTGTTTGTTTCCAAGCATGTTGTTTTCTTAAAGAAATAGTTTCTTTTACAAGAAGACAGTGGGAGCAAAGTTGAACTTGGAGAAGTTCAAAATGCTCGAACAAACCTGAATCAACTGTGCGAATCAAGCTGTCACTCCATATAGATGAGGTAACATTCAACCTTCTATTACACACAATTTCAGTAGGTTAAGTAGGATCGCCCCGAGAGATATGAATTTCTCGTAAGGGAACAGAATGACGTATTACTCATACGAGATGATGAGCCTACAACCTATGAAGAGGTTCTGAAGAGTCCAGAGTCTGAAAAATGGCTTCGTGCCATGAAAGCCGAAATGGATTCCATGTACATAAACCAAGTATGGACTTTGGTTGTTACACCTGCAGGGATATAACCCACAGGGTGCAAAGAGGTTTTAGAAGAAAACCAACATGGATGGTAATTTGATTACCTATAAAGCAATGCTTCTGGTCAAAGGATATCGTCAAAGACAAGGAGTTGACTATGACGAAACCTTCAGCCCCGTAGCAATGCTTAAATCCATTCGGATACTCCTAGCCATTGCCACTCATTATGATTATGAGATATGGCAAATGGATGTGAAGATAGCTTTCACGAGAGGAAATCACCCCGGATGTGTATGACACTGACCGAGGGCTTCACTTCCATCGATGGCGAAAAGGTATGCAAGCTTCAGAAATCCATTAATGGATTGAAGCAAGCATCCAGGAGTTGGATTATCCGTTTAGTTGAGTCAATCAAAGAGTTTGATTTCTCACAAAATTCGGATGATCATTGTGTGCATAAGAAGGTTAATGGGACTGCAATCGTATTCCTTGTGTTGTATGTCGATGACATACTGTTACTCGGAAACGATGTCTCTATGTTGCAATCAGTTAAAATTTGGTTGTCCAAACAATTTGCCTTGAAATACCTTGGTAAAGCAACTTATATCCTAGGGATATAGATTTATAGAGATAGATCAAAGGTTGCTTGGTCTTTGACAAGCATCGTACATAGATGAGATGCTAAAGAGGTTTAGCATGAAACGATGCTATGTACGTGGCCCGATGTATCGTATGCTCTAAGTGTTACGAGCAGATACCAATCGGATCCTAGTGAGGGTCACTAGGTGACTGTCAAGAATATCCTCAAGTACTTGTGAAGCACTAAGGATGTTTTCTTAATCTATGGAGATGGAAATCTCCATGTGAGCGGGCATTCACATGCCAGTATCTAATCTGATAAGGATGATTCTGAATCATGATTAGGTTATACACATTCACACTGAATAGCGTGGCGATCATTTGGAAAGAATTCCAAACAAGAGAGGACTGCTGATTCATCAACCGAGGTAGAGTACATTGTCGCATGAGATGCGCAAAGGAAGCAGTTTGGATCAAGAAGTTCATTACTGAACTTGATCTGGTCCCTAGCTGTGGTGGGCCCATAGGATTGTATTATGATACAATGGGGCTAATGCGCAGGCAAAGGAACCAAGATCTTATCGATGATCCGAACTCATACTTCGCCGATTCGGGCGATCATTAGTCGAGATGATATCGATAGAGAATTCCTACGAGCAAAGTGTTAACATTACATTGACAAAGCCATTGTCACGGGAGAATTGTGATTCTCATGGACTCGCTTATGGTATTAGATACTAAGGCGATTGGCTTTAGGTCGAGTGGGAGATTTGTAAGTACAAGTCGACTTGTACTCTTGATAAGTCGACTTGTTCTTGAAAAGTACCGATAAGTCGACTTGCATTGCATAAGTCGACTTATTTAAGGATCTTTGTTTATTTGTGCCCTAAAGGCAATCCCTTTAGCGCGTTTTATTCACAGTCATATGTAGATTGGATGAATAAATAAAGAAAAGGCATAATTCATTAATTTGATGTTCATGAACATTGTTTATGAATTGATTGGATCTTTAATCAGATTAATGAAGTCCATGATATATGACATAGCATGAAGGAAATTATGATGTGATCATACTCCTGAGATTCCTATCATGTGCAATTATGTCAGTATCTAAATTCTCCCTAGTCAAAGGATTAATGAGACTGGACATCATTAATCCGGATAGACTAACACATGTCATATTCATGATTGGATCAAGCGGTGGATCTCGAAGCTGTAAATATGAGATATTTAGAATTGACATGTGGATGCTTACTAGCGTAATAAGTTCATTGGATGACCTGCCATGAGATCATCATATGGATATCTTATCTAGTGTCGTGATAATCTCATCATAGCAATGGTGCAAGTATCCTCAGACTTGAGGTACTCGAGGATATCTTGAATCTTGATTACGCATTACTGACTCCATTCCTTGTTGCCTTCCGAGGTAACTCATAGGGTGGTGCTTGGGTACAGCTTGAGGTATTCAAGATAATTGAGTAGCCAATAAAGGATTCACCACTTCGGATTAGCGAAGAGATACCCACGGCCTCTCGTCGGGATCATTACTAGGAAATCTCGGCGAGTGAATATGTCATGAAGAGTGTCTTCGTGGACATATAGAGTAATGAGTCTAGGGCGAGATCTGTTATCACTGGGCTAGACTCGATCTAGTGAGAGTTGACACTTTGACCATACTCATAACCAAGTGGGGTATAGGATGGTGAAAGGACGAAATGCTGCAGTAATTGTCATGGAAGGGTTCGTGATCCGGTTGATGAATACATCAAACCGATTACTTTCCGGTCAATCGGGGTCATGATGTGTTGCTAGATACCGCTCATGACTTGCTCAGATTAATTGTTAATCTAAGTGGCCAACATAACCGGAGCCTAAAGGGTCACACGCTTAAGAGTGTCTCGGAGAATCAAAATAGTAATTGGACGAGTTCCAATTATGGAGAGCATTAGGATTAAATGGATCCCGATGGGATTGGGATATGTCGATGAGATCGCGACATCAATATTGCTAAGAAAGGTTTTGAGTGTTTCAAGACACCGGGCCCGATAGGCAGTAGGACCTAATTCCCAGTTGATTGGACCTCTTAGTAATTATATATATAATTAATTAAATAATTAATATATATATATATAAACATAAGGACATGTGCACGTTGGAAAATAAAGAAGAAGAGATGATAGCTTTGACTTTTCAAAAGCTTAGTTTATTTATTAAATAATGAATGGTTAAGAACGATTCACATGGATGGCCTTCTCTCCAAGCATAAAGTCTTCTTTTAAGAGTTAAAAGAGGGACTCAAGTGGGCTAGGTGATTGTGGTCGACGGTTTTTGCAAGGAGGGAGGAGAAGTTGGAAACTTAAGAGTTAAGTTTCCTTTGGAAAATTGGTTTTTCAAATCTTCTTCCTCATGCATCATCGTTTTTCTCTTCTCGAGGCAAGGTTTCAACGTGCTCCTCAAGCTCTCCAGGATAGAGGTAGGCTCTCAGCAGCTCTTAACTGTTCTAGCTATTCCGGGTCAAAGGGTTTGACTCGGTTAGGTTTTCGATCTCTGCGTGGATCACCTTTAGAGATAGTCTCTTTTGGCTATTTAGGTTTATGTCTTCATACGGATACGGATCCCGGTTGGGAAGGTCCAGGAACAAAATTTTGTTTTCCGCTGCTGTACATGTGATGTACCTCCCGGATTTTCCTCTGGTGATCCGTTGACAAAGCCATTGTCACGGAGAATTGTGATTCTCATGGGACGCGCTTTATGGTATTAGATACTAAGGCGATTGGCTTTAGGTCAAGTGGGAGATTTGTAAGTGATAAGTCGACTTACACATGTTCGGATGCCGATAAGTCGACTTGTACATTGGATAAGTCGACTTATTCAAGGATTCTGCATCGTTTATTTGTGCGCCCTAAAGGAAATCCCTTTAAGCGTTTTATTCACAATCGTATCTGATGAATGAATAAATAAAGAAAAGGCATAATTCATTAATTTGATGTTCATAAACTTTGCTTATGAATTGATTGGATCTTTAATCAAATTAATGAAGTCCATGATATATGACATAGCATGAAGGAAATTATGATGTGATCATACTACCGAGATTCCTATCATGTGCAATTATGTCAAGATCTAAATTCTCCTAGTCATAGGATTAATGAGACTGGACATCATTAATCCGGACAGACTAGCATATGTCATACTCCTTGATTGGATCAAGCGGTGGATCTCGAAACCGTAAATATGAGATATTTAGAGTTGACATATGGATGCTTACTAGTAGTAGTAAGTTCATGGATGACTGTCATGAGATCATCACATGGATATCTTATCTAAGTGTCAGTGATAATCTCATCATAGCAATGGTGCAAGTATCCTTAGACTTGAGGTACTCAAGGCTATCTTGGATACTGATCCTGTGCTTGTAAGTACAAGTCGACTTGTACTACTGATAAGTCGACTTGTTCTTGAATAGTATCGATAAGTCGACTTGTACATTGGATAAGTCGACTTATTCAAGGATCTGATCGCTTATTTGTGCCTAAAGTCAATCCCTTTAGCTGCGTTTTATTCACATCGATGCATCGGTGAATGAATAAATAAAGAAAAGGCATAATTCATTAATTTGATGTTCATGAACATTGTTTATGAATTGATTGGATCTTTAATCGATTAATGAAGTCCATGATATATGACATAGCATGAAGGAAATTATGATGTGATCATACTCCCGAGATTCCTATCATATGCAATTATGTCAAGATATCTAAATTCTCCTAGTCAAAGGATTAATGAGATCGACATCATTAATCCGGATAGACTAGCACATGTCATATTCCTTGATTGGATCAAGCGGTGGATCTCGTAAACTGTAAATATGAGATATTTAGAATTGACGTGGATGCTTACTAAGCGGTAGTAGGTTCATTGGATGACCGCCATGAGATCATCACATGGATATCTTATCTAGTGTCAGTGATAATCTCATCATAGCAATGGTGCAAGTATCCTTAGACTTGAGGTACTCAAGGATATCTTGGATACTGATCCTGTGCTTTGACTCCATTCCTTGTTGCCTTCCAGAGGTAACTCATAGGGTGGTGCTTGGGTACACTTGAGGTATTCAAGATAATTGAGTAGCCAATAAAGGATTCACCATACGGATTAGCAGAGGAGATACCCATGGCCTCTTGTCAGGATCATTACTTGTAAATCTCTGGCCAGAGTGAATATGTCATGAAGAGTGTCTTCATGGACATATAGAGTAATGAGTCCTAGGACGAGATCTGTTATCACTTGGGCTAGACTTAGTCTAGTGAGAGTTGACACTTTGACCATACTCATAACCAAGTGGGGTATAGGATGGTGAAAGGACGAATTGCACGGTAATTGTCATGGAAGGGTTCGTGATCGGTTCTTGATGAATACATCAAACCGATTACTTTCCCGGTCAATAGGGGTCATGATGTGTTGCTAGATACCGCTCATGACTTGCTCAGATTAATTGTTAATCTAAGTGGCCAACATAACCGGGAGCCTAAAGGGTCACACGCTTAAGAGTGTTTCAGAGAATCTGTAAAATAGTAATTGGACAGAGTTCCAATTATGGAGAGCATTAGATTAAATGGATCCCGATGGGATTGGGATATGTCCCGATGAGATCGCGACATCAATATTGCTAAGAAAGGTTTAGAGTCAAGCCCGGGGCCGATAGAGGCTGGTAGACCGACCCAGTTTATTTGGACCTCTTAGTAATTATATATATATGTTAATTAATTAAGTAATTAATTAATATATATATATATATATGTAAGCACGTGGAATAAGGTGGAGAGGAAGCTTTTATCTTAACTTATATATATATAAAGAGAAAAACGTGGAGCTCTCTCCACCATAAGTTTTGATGAGTCTTTAATGTATTAAAAAGACATATAAAAGGCTTATGAAGAGAGGATGGTCGTAGGTTTTGAAAAGGAGAAGATAAAGAAAGCTTAAAGGTTAAGCTTTGGTTTGAAAGTGGTTTTTCAAGTCTTCTTCCTCAAGCATTATCGATTTTCTCTTCTCCAAGGCAAGGTTTCAACGTGCTCCTCAAGCTCTCCAGGACAGAGGTAGGGTCTAGCAGCTCTTAATCTGTTCTAGCTATTCCCGGGTCAAAGGGGTTTGACTCGGTTAGGTTTTCTGATCTCTGCGTGGATCACCTTTAGAGATAGTCTCTTTTGGCTATTTAGGTTTATGTCTTCATACGGATACCTGGATCCTGGGTTTCGGGAAGGTCCCGGGAATCAAAATTTTTTTTTCCGCTGCCAGTACATGTGATGTACCTCCCGGGATTTTCCTACAGTGGTATCAAAGCGTCTGGTATCCCGTATGAAGCTAAAACCTAAGCTAGATCAGAAACCCTAAGTGCTGTTGATGTTGATGCATGTGTACTGCCCAGATTTCGAATTGCTATAGAGATAGGGTTTTCGAAATTTTTCTGCCCAGAAATGTTCATAACATGTTAGAGAATATGTCTATGAATTTTCAGAATTTATCGATTTGATTTGATATAGTTTTGCTAATTAATTCCCTAAGGTTACAGATGCTGTTTTGTGAACCGATTCTGGAACAGGCAGTAGTAGAAAATCGAGAATAAATTCTAGAAAAATATTTTTCTGGATTTTCCTTCACCTACATGTCTCTAAGATGTTGGTGAATGTCTATGACCGTGTAAATTGGATTTCAAGGTGATTGGATATTTATTTGCGAATTTATTCTATGCTGTTGGGAATTGCTGTGCTGATGAACACAGATTTTGAATTGGTTTTGTTATTTAGGTTGACTGAGTTTTTGATGGCCTAAAATCCTGAAAAACTTCATGTGGCATGTTCTGAACATGTAGTAACCTATATAAGTTTCTCATGATTTATTGAAATTGTTTCATTGATCATTTCGAGCAATGTACAGAACTGGACAGTTTTGTGAAAATTGTTGAGACTGTTTTGCTTGGCTTGATTGAGTGTGCTTTTTCAGTTCCAATGCCTTGAAACATTTTTAATGTGATTAAAAATGTGTTATCTTGATGTAGTATGATTGCCAAACTGAATTGCTTGAATTACCTTTTCCAAGAATTTTTGAATGCCGAATTGTTCACATTAGCGTCTCGTTAGTATATTTCATTTTCTTGCTTGTTTTGGCCGTCACAATTTTTGTGACAAGTGCCGGAGTAGTTTTGATAATGTATACACTAGCTAGAGATGCTTAGGGTGAGAATTTGGGTGTTCCTAAATTGCTTGGATATTTATGAGTTTTGACTGATTTCAAGTTTTTCATATAGTTTGACTATTTAAGGCTTTCATGGTTCAATGAATTGTTCATTGATACATCAAATTTATCAGATATTACCTTAGGCATGTAGGTGTTGTGAATTGGAATTGCATTAATTGAGGAATTAGCCGATTAGAGATTTTAGCAAAATTCGAATAAGTCGACTTGTATAAGGTATAAGTCCATTTGTTCAAGAGTCTTCGATAAATCGACTTGTGGATGTAATAAGTCGACTTGTTCAGATTCAAAGATAAGTCCACTTGTAGTACCTTATAAGTCGACTTGTTCATGGGCAGGTGAAATAAGTCGACTTGTGTCATACAAGTCGACTTCAGTATGTGACGAAGCACAAGTCCCACTTGCATTTGATGAAAGTCGACTTGTGGCATGCTCAGTTGGATGATGGATGATTATAAGGATCGATTCAATACGATCGATGAAACCTAAATCATTCCATATAGTCTGGCGACTATAATCCTTAAGCTTGGAGTCTAGAGACCAAATCCTCCTCGGTATATGAAAACTAACGCCTTCCATTAATATGGTAAGAACCGTAGTTCTTATAGGTTGGGTTGTTGAGCTAACCTCAAGCTCACTCTATCTGAATATGTTCAAACCTTGAAAATAAGATTTTCGGATTAATGGGTCGGTTTTCCTAGAAGCGTTGATTTGTTGAGCTAACCTCAAGGTCAACGTGACAGAGGCGAAGTTGGGTAGCATACATTAGATGTATGCGCATCAAAGAGTTGATACCAATGAAGTGCACACATCAACAAGTTGATAGACCGATCGATAGTTGTGTCTAAGATGTAATTGGTATATCCGATACCTCCCGAGACATAAGGTGGCTTGTTGAGCTAACCTCAAGGTCATTCTTAATGTCGGTTATCGATGATGCAATTGGTATGACCGATACCTACCGATTGACCTAAGTGTGGCTTGTTGAGCAAACTCAAGGTCACTCTTAGCAATGTCGGATATCGACCCACTAGACATTATGTCACATCGCTTCTCTGGATTCGTAAAGAGGGTTATGGATTCTAGGAAACTAGTGGGAGCCATATGCATGTCATGCAAGTCCTTATGATCACGCAGCATTTCTATTCTATCATTCCTTCTCTCTATCGCGTTTAGGTTGATTGAAGAAGTCTTTCGGTGAATTTACGCTCTATTCTCGACCGATTTTCTTGATTGGCTAAGGAATCGAGAATTGTTCTCGATCCGAGGAACCGATACGCCCTAGATGTTCCACTTCCAGATGCACTCGCCGTCGATGCTTCGATAAGGATCGAAAGCATATCGTAAGCATCTAAAGGATGTTGATATGGATACTTGCATTATGCTTGTCTTGATGTCACCAGAGCTGCGAAAAGACGAGTCCATGGATGCTCACGTAATAATATTTCATCTTATGGAGCTGTTTGATGAGTAAGCTCATCCGAAAGGTTCAAGACCTCAAGGCTTTCTTCATCATTAAAGATGGCTCCAGGACAATCGCAGGCAAAGATACCCTCAAGATGAATGGCTATATTGAGAGATTGGTCGCCTTAGGATTTGTAATGGATTATGAGTTAAGTAGAGACTTAATTTGGCTGGATTGTCGATGGTTATTCACAGTTCAGTGTTAAACTATCGGATGAACCAAATATCCACAACAATTCTCGAATGATCAATCTGCCACGATAAATGAAAGCGAGCTATCAAGATAGATAGCAAGTGCTAATGGTGGATGCTTCTTCTAGTTCAAAGAAGAAAAGGAAAGAAACCAAAGGAAGTGCCAACAAGAAGAAAACCAAAGTATTCTCGCCCCAAAAGGATTTTGCTTTCATCAGGCAAGTCTAGCCTACCAGAGGCTAAACCGTAAAATCTATTCGAGTCCTTGAAGCGAAGAAGGCATCGATGCCTCTACTCCTTCAAGTATGTTTGTCATTGAGGTTAATACTATTCCTGATCCAAACATATCGGTATTTGATACGGATGTCGGCCATACATATGAAATGATATGCAGGCATCGAGGACGAGAAAGCTCATAAAAGAGAACTAGACCTTTGTGTAGGTAATGCAGCAAGAGTTGCTACATTTGCCGTAGGCACTTATGTCTTGTTACTCCCTCATCGGGCTTATATTCAAATTGATGATTGTCATTTTGTACCCGTTTTAAACAAAGAACATATTGTATGTTTTATGTTTAATTAGAGCTAGTTTCCATTGGACTTTTAGTAGCAATGGTTGCTTATTAGTTGGAATGGAATGCTCTATGGTACTGGTACATTATGCAATGGAATTGACATATGAGATATGTCATATCCAATTATGAATATCAATGACGCGAAAAGACATAATTGAGATAATTTAAAATCAACGTACTTATGGCATTGTCGGCTTGGCCATATAAATGAGATATGCATTGCTAAGCTCCATAAGAGTGGATGTTTAGGGTCATTTGATTATGAATCATATGACACATGCAAATCTTGTTTATTAGGCAAGATGACTAAGTTATCCTTTAAAGGAAAGGGTGAACGAGTGAATGGAATATTAGACCTGATACATTTGGATGTATGTGGTCCGATGTCCATCCATGCCAGAAGTGGTTATTTTTACTTCATTACTTTTATCGGTGATTATTCACGATATGGGTACATGTATCTAATGAGATACAAATCTGAAGTATTTGAATAGTTCAAATAATTCAGAAATGAAGTAGAAAACTAACTTGGTAAAAGTATGAATACACTACGATCTGATCGTGGTGGAAAATGCTTACACCAACAGTTTTGGATTATCTCAGAGATAATGGGATTTTATCTCAGTTCACTCCTCCTTACACGCCGCAAAGACAATGGTGTGGCTGAAAGGAGAAATCAAACCTGTTAGACATGGTGCGATTGATGATAGGTTTTGCACGCTTTAGGGTATGCGCCGAGACAAATTGCTTATTTGTTAAGCGAGTTCCATTAAAGACAATTGATGTTACTCCATATGGAGATATGGACTAGCTGAAACCCTATCTTTCTTAGCTGAAAGTTAGGGGTTGTCCTGCTTACGTGAAGCGGACACAGTCAGATTAGCTTGATGCAAAGCTGACAAGTGTTTGTTCGTGGAATATCAATTCTACCTTGCTTAGGAACAAAAGTTGTTTGTTTCCAAGCATGTTGTTTCCTTAAAGAAAGAGTTTCTTTTACAATAAGACAGTGGGAGAAAAGTTGAACTTAGAGAAGTTCAAGATGCTCGAACAAACAGTATCAATCGCTCGAACTTGAAACTGCCACTCATATAGATGAGGTAACAGATTCAACCTTCTATTACACACTAATTTCAGAGGTTAAGATACGATCGCTTGTTTAGAGATATGAATTTCGTAAGGGAACAGAATGACGATTACTCATACGAGATGATGAGCCTACTACCTATGAAGAGGTTCGAAAAGTTCGAGTCTAAAATGGCTTTGTGCCATGAAAGTTTAAATGGATTCCATGTACATAAACCAAGTATGGACTTTGGTTGTTACACACTCGAAGGATAAAACCCACAGTGGTGCAAAGGGTTTAGAAGAAAACCAACATGGATGGTAATTTGATTACCTATAAATCAATGCTTCGTTAAAGGATATCGTCACGCATAAAGAGTTGACTATGACGAAACCTTCAAATTTCAGTAGTAATGCTTAAATCCATTCGGATACTCCTAGCCATTGCCACTCATTATGATTATGAGATATGACAAATGGATGTGAAGATAGCTTTTCCGAGAGGAAATCTACCCGAGGATATGTATGACACAACCGAGGGCTTCACTTCCATCGATGGCGATAAAACGTATGCAAGCTTCGTAAATCCATGTTTGGATTGAAGCAAGCATCCAGAGTTGGATTATCCGCTTAGTCGAGTCAATCAAAGAGTTTGATTTCTCATAAAATTCGGATGATCATGTGTGCATAAGAAGGTTAATGGGACTGCAATCGTATTCCTTGTGTTGTATGTAGATAACATACCGTTACTCTAAACGATGTCTCTATGCCGAATCGCTAAAATTTGGTTGTCCAATCAATTTGCGATGAAAGACCTTGGTAAAGCGACTTATATCCTCGATATAGATTTATGCAGATAGATCAAAGGTTGCTTGGTCTTTCACTAGCATCGCATATAGATGAGATGTTAAAGAGGTTTAGCATGAAACGATGCTATATGACGCGGGTCTGATGTATCGTATGCTCTAAGTGTTACGAAAGCGTATACCAATCGGATCTGGTGAGGGTCACTAGGTGGTTGTCAAGAATATCCTCAAGTACTTGCGAAGCACTAAGGATGTTTTTTTATCTATGGAGATGGAAATCTCCATGTGAGCGGCATTCGATGCCAAGATCTAACTGATAAGGATGATTCAATCACAATCAGTTATATACATTCACACCGAATAGCGTGGCGGCCATTGGAAAGAATTCCAAACAAGAGAGGACCGCCGATTTATCAACCGGCAGAGTACATTGCCGCATGAGATGCGCAAAGAAGCGGTTTAGATCAAGAAGTTCATTATCGAACTTGATCCGTCCCTAAATGTGGTGGGCCCATAGGATTGTATTGTGATACAACGGGCTAATGCGCAGCAAAGGAACCAAGGTCTCATCGACGATCCGAACTCAGACTCACCGATTCGGAGATCATTAGTCGAGATGATATCCCGATAGAGAGAATTCCATGGAGCAAAGTGTTGCTATTCCGCTGACAAAGCCATTGTCACGGAGAATTGTGATTCTCATGGACTCGCTTATGGTATTAGATACTAAGGCGATTGGCTTTAGGTCAAGTGGGAGATTTTAGTACAAGTCGACTTGTACCATCGATAAGTCGACTTCTTCTTGAATAGTATCGATAAGTCGACTTGTACATTGGATAAGTCGACTTATTCAAGGACTGAGATTGTTTATTTGTGCCCTAAAGCCAATCCCTTTAGCTGTTTTATTCACAAATGATGCGCATCGAATGAATAAATAAAGAAAAGGCATAATTCATTAATTTGATGTTCATGAACATTGTTTATGAATTGATTGGATCTTTAATCGATTAATGAAGTCCATGATATATGACATAGCATGAAGGAAATTATGATGTGATCATACTCCGAGATTCCTATCATGTGCAATTATGTCAAGATTCAAATTCTCCTAGTCAAAGGATTAATGAGATCGACATCATTAATCCCGATAGACTAGCATATGTCATATTCCTCGATTGGATCAAGCAAGGATCTCGTAAACCGTAAATATGAGATATTTAGAATTGACATGTGGATGCTTACTAGCGGTAGTAGGTTCATTGGATGACCTGCCATGAGATCATCACATGGATATCTTATCTAGTGTCAGTGATAATCTCATCATAGCAATGGTGCAAGTATCCTTAGACTTGAGGTACTCAAGGATATCTTGGATACTGATCCTGTGCTTTGACTCCATTCCTTGTTGCCTTCCAGAGGTAACTCATAGGGTGGTGCTTGGGTACAGCTTGAGGTATTCGAAGATAATTGAGTAGCCAATAAAGGATTCACCACTTCTGGATTAGCAGAGGAGATACCCATGGCCTCTTGTCAGGATCATTACTTGTAAATCTCTGGCCAGAGTGAATATGTCATGAAGAGTGTCTTCATGGACATATAGAGTAATGAGTCCTAGGACGAGAACTGTTATCACTTGGGCTGGACTTGGTCTAGTAAGAGTTGACATTTTAACCATACTCATAACCAAGTGGGGTATAGGATGGTGAAAGGACGAATAGCACGGTAATTGTATATGGAAGGGTTCGTGATCCGTTCGTGATGAATACATCAAACCGATTACTTTTCGGTCAATTGGGGTCATGATGTGTTGCTAGATACCGCCATGACTTGCTCAGATTAATTGTTAATCTAAGTGGCCAACATAACCGGAGCCTAAAGTGGTCACACGCTAAGAGTGTTTCGAGAATCAGAAATAGTAATTGGACGAGTTCCATTATGGAGAGCATTAGATTAAATGGATCCCGATGGATTGGGATATGTCCCATGAGATCGCGACATCAATATTGCTAAGAAAGGTTTCGAGTCGTTTCAAAGACTAGGGCCCGAGAGGTCGGTAGACCGACCCCAGCTTGACCGACCTCTTAGTAATTATATATATATGTTAATTAATTATAATTAATTAATATATATATATATATATATATGTAAGCACGTGGAATAAGGTGGAGAGGAAGCTTTATCTTAACTTATATATATATAAAGAGAAAACGTGGAGCCTTCCACCATAAGTTTTGATGAGTCTTTAATGTATTAAAAGACATATAAAAGGCTTATGAAGAGAGGATGGTCGAGGTTTTGAAAAGGAGAAGATAAAGAAAGCTTAAAGGTTAAGCTTTGGTTTGAAAGTGGTTTTCAAGTCTTCTTCCTCAAGCATTATCGATTTTCTCTCCAAGGCAAGGTTTCAACGTGCTCTCAAGCTCTCCAGACGTAGGTGGTCTAGCAGCCTCTTAACTGTTTAGCTATTCCCGGTCAAAGGGTTTGACTCGTTAGGTTTTCTCGATCTCTGCGTGGATCACCTTTAGAGATAGTCTCTTTGGCTATTTAGGTTTATGTCTTCATACGGATACTGGATCCCAGGTTCGGAAGGTCCCGAACAAAAATTTTGTTTTTCGCACTGTTCACGTGATGTACCTCCCGGATTTTCCTATGTTGCTTTTGACTCCATTCCTTGTTGCCTTCCAGAGGTAACTCATAGGTGGTGCTTGGGTACACTTGAGGTATTCAAGGTAATTGAGTAGCCAATATAGGATTCACCACTTCGGATTAGCGTAAGAGATACCCACGGCCTCTTCGTCAGATCATTACTCGGAAATCTCGGCCGAGTGATTATGTCATGTAGAGTGTCTTCATGGACATATAGAGTAATGAGTCCTAGGACGAGAACTGTTATCACTGGGCTGGACTTGGTCTAGTAAGAGTTGACACTTTGACCATACTCATAACCAAGTGGGGTATAGGATGGTGAAAGGACTAATCGCACAAGAATTGTCTATGGAAGGGTTCGTGATCCGTTCGTGATGAATACATCAAACCGATTACTTTCCGGTCAATTGGGGTCATGATGTGTTGCTAGATACCGCCATGACTTGCTCAGATTAATTGTTAATCTAAGTACAACATAACCGAAACCTAAAGGGTCACACGATAAGAGTGTTTCGAGAATCAGTAAAATAGTATTGACCGAGTTCCAATATATGGAGAGCAATCTGGATTAAATGGATCCCGATGAGATCGAGATATGTCCCGATGAGATCGCGACATCGATATTGCTGAAAAAGGTTTTGGTGGTTTTTCCATGCCGACTGGTAGACCGACCCAGTGCAGATCGACCACTTCAGAATATATATACATATATATATATCATTAATTAATTAAATAATTAATATATATATATATATGTGTACGTAAAGGGAGGAGAAGAAGCAAAGGAAGCTTCTTTAATGCTTAGTCACCAAAGTTGCATTAAATTGCAAAAGGACAAAAGATGAGTGGTGATATGAAGATGATGTTCAGATGGTTTGTGAGAGGCATGAGAAAAGGAGTTTTCTTTAACCTTTGCAAGAGAGATCATCGTGAATGATAGAAGAAGAAAGAAGGTTTTGAGAAAACCTAAGGCTTTCATCTTCTCCATTGATTTCTTCATCTTCACCTCCAAGCTTTTGTCATCTTCTTCAACGTTGATCCAAGCTCTCCAGATGTAGGTAGGTCTAGCAGCTCTTATTCGTTCTAGCTATTCCGGGTCAAAAGTGGTTTGACTTGTTAGGTTTTCTGATCTTTCGTGGATACCTTTAGAGATAGTATCTATTGGCTATTCAGTTTGAGGTCTTCATACCGACACTGATCCTGGTTTCGGAAAGTCCGGGAACAAAAATTTTTGTTTTCCGCTGCCGGTACATGTGATGTACCTCCCGGGATTTTCCTACAAGAAGAAGCGAACTCCTCTCTTGCTCATCTTCCTTATAAGGACCATGACTCTAAGCTCAAACATCCAGAATTTCTATAACTTCTAAGAAGACAATTTTCTCTCATCTAGCCTAGATTAATCCATATTTTTCCTCAAATACAGAACATGAATTTTCTACTTTCATTCAATGTACTGCACCCAATTCTCAACTTTATGACAAACTTGAGATCCTTAAAGACCAAATTTAAATTCGATGTCTTCATAAGAGATGTAGCCATGCATCTAATTTAATCCTAATTAAGAATCTTCTCGTTTGGATAACGAGAGAACCAGTTATGGCTTACAGATCGAAGCACACATAGTGAACACTCTCCAGATCACTCCACTTCTCATTTTCAATCACAATCACATTCAAAAATAATCATACCTGGAAGTTGTCAATGAATGCACGTAAAATTATTTTTTTGTGTGCATGAACATTTAATTTTCAATATGTACGTGTACGCCATATTATGCATGAGCACGGAATGTGTTTTCTACTTCCTCAGTACTTTCTCTCATCCATTGATTTTTTCTTGACATGGGTAACGAGATGTTACACCTTTGGATCATCCTCTTCAAGATTTTCATCCTCTTCTTCTTACTCCTCTTGACCATTAGTGGTAAGGAATTATAGATCAACACTCCTTTATATATTTTTGGTATCTAAAAAATGATAAATTAATTATATTTATAAATCCATATTTACCATGTTTTACTTGTTATTTAAGAGATTTATAGTATTTTGGTACTTATTTTGCTTTAAATATGTTTTTAGGTAAGAATTGCCTTCATAGACCAAAAGGAGAATAATTTAAGTGAAATTTTATGGCATATAATGAAATAATTAAAGCAATTTTGGATATACACTGCCGTGTATAATGACTGTGTAAGTCATTATAAACACGTGGAGCTTCAAAGACACTATTTCTGCCCATGTAAAGATACATGCCTATGTATGTTGAAATAAGTGATCGTGCATATTGCCCATGTAAATCTTAGTTTCTATTATAAAAAGGATACTAGTCTCATGGTTCATACTTAAAAAACTCTCATGGTTGATACCAAAAATTGTTGTTTTGATATCCTTTTCATTGAAAGCCTAATGAACATGGAGTTTATTGCTAGTAAAGAGAATAAGTAACTACATTCCCAATAACTTGCATATAAGATAATGTTTTATTAGAGGTCCTTCAGTTATTTTGGAAGCAATTCATTACTTATTTTTAGATATCCTAATCACTAATAGTCCTTCCTTATCCTCTATAGAAAACTTTTTTTTTCTTATTCTTTAAAAGGAGCTAGTATTCCTATCCTCGTATCTCATCTAGTTGATTTTTTTTCCTTTTTGTTTTAATACAGAATGATGGTACATCAGGGATGGTATGTACATTTCAAGAGCTTTCCTTCCCTTATTATTTAAGTCAATATTCATTGGTGGTTTTTCAAGCTTAACTTTGGCATATCTTAGTTCCTCTCTTACCTTGTTGATTGTCTCATTAGTGTGTGTGATTCTCTCCTTACGAAGATTTTTCAATTCACCTTTCGTAGATTAAAGCTTTTTTATACGTTTATAGGCTTTAAAACCATCTATTTGATTAGTTATACCTCTCTTCAAAACCTCTTCAAACCTATTCATCTTAGAGACAAAGTTGAAGTATTTGAAAAATGGTTCAACCTCCTGAAGTTAGTGCCTAAGGATACTTTTATATGGATATGATCTGTTGGACCCCGCTACCGGAGCCCAGCATCGGACATGAGAGCGTGATGTGAAACATGTTAATTATACGTTTAAGGAAAAGACCCGCGGAAGATCAATGGGCCTACTGGAAAACAAACTTGAAACCTGCTTTCATTTGATTTAAACAAACAAATTCATAATTCATGCTCCAAAAGATGAGTTTTACTAAGCTTGAAGAACATCTCAAACCAAATTACAACTTTAAGTTCAAGAGCCAAAAATACAAAATACCCTTGAACCAATAATACTTCAAATGTAACTAAAGCCTTGACTTCCAAAAATACATCATAACAAAAGAAAATGGAGTGCTGCCATAACTCGTGACTCACTCGGTCTCTTGCTCGTCACCTTAATAGGGGAGATAGAGGGGGGTGAGCTAAAAAACTCGTGGGAACATATTCATAATATAGAAATAAGCAAAACTGTTCAAAAATAACTCATTGCCGTGATGTTCTTTGGAATCATAATAGTTGAGCATATTAGAGTCATTATCTTGAAAAATGCTTGATTCATGAACAATTCATGATGCATGAAACATAACAACAGATCATAAACACATAACATAACATGATGGTTTGGGTTAGTCCCTGATTCATGACGTACTACACATTTCTATCGAAATGGTTATGTGTAGACGTAGTTTCGTGAGGGAATCCTTGTGAGAAACCCTGTGCCACTTGCGAGCAGGCGGGAGAAGCCTTTTCGTGAGTCAATGTGCACTTGACTGTTCGTGAGGGACATACCGCAAACCCACATAACATGCATGATTCATATTCTTGTAAACTTGTTCGCCAAACAGGCACTTGCTTGTAAACTTGCTTGTCATACATTTCGTAAAACATGATTTCATGTACATGTATTCTTGAAAGGAGAACACCCCTTTTTGAAAACCTTGGTAATAATCGTGAATGCAAATCATATAGCAAGATATAATCATTTCACAATAGCATGTAATGCAATTTAAAGCATTAAATCTTTTTTGATTTGAACAAAACAATGAGTAACTTATTTACTCTATTATAAACATGAACCCACCTTGGAATTCTTGCTTAAAACTTGCTTGTTCTTGCCTAGGAATGAGTTTCCTCTCGATCCTCATGATCCTCTTGCCTCACTTCATTTCCTAAAATAAGAACCAAAATCCCATTCAATAACTCATGTTGAAACAATATTTCCATTCTTAACTTCCATCCAAAATTTCATATCCTTAGAGACTGATTCAGAACTTCATCACTACACAAAACTTGTAGATCTATGACTCTAGTTTACAACGCATCAAAAATCACCTCAATAGGACTTCTGTAGCAAAAGATATGCTCAAAATACTAAAAGACAACTTCATCGAAATCGGGCCTCGCCATGACGTGCGGCACGGCGCAGGCAAGCGTCGTCCACAAGACGTCATGACGTGTCGGCTGGAGATCGACTCCGAAACCCAGATTTTCAACATTTTCAAACCTTAATCCTTTCCTTTCTCAAATACAACACATCTAACTCTTGAATCATGTCCTATACTTCCTTTTTAGGTTCATTCTAACACAAAATCATCAACAAACACAACCAAATCAACAACCCTAAGAGATTTCACCCATTTTGCCGAAAACCCTAATTTCAACGATTCTACCCCAATCCAAGCAATACTAGGGTTCAATCCATCTCAAACAAGAAGAATTAAACTCATACTTACCCGAGAAGGCTTCAAATCCTTCGAAATCAATAAACCTGAGCTTTCCTCTCTTTCTCTTCTTCTTCCTCTCTTCCCACGACACCTCTTCTCCTTTCTCCCTTTTTTTATTTTCCTTTCTTCTATTTCTAACTCTTTAAGCTTAAAAGAAACACAAGGACTAGAATGCCCCTCTTAGTTAAGCCTAAAACCTCTTACCCTTAAGTGACTTGCCCACTTTGCCCTTATGTATATTTTTACCCTTCCATAACCATTTATTCCACACTAATTTAAAATAATTCTTAATTTCCCATTAACACTTCCACTAAAATCAAACTATGCAACAATTAACACAATCAACTTAATTCATACTTAATAACATCAAGAAAAACAATTTGGGGCCCAACATTTATCACCCTCTAAAAAGAAATTTCGGCCTCGAAATTATTACCTGAGTCATCGAAGAGTTGTGGATACTTCTCTGTCATAGCATCCAATGGCTCCCACGTGGCTTCTTCCACTGAATGGTTCCTCCACAGAACTTTAACTAGCTGAACTGTCTTGTTCCTGAGGACCTTTTCCTTGGTGTCCAAAATCTCCGCTGGAATCTCCTCATAACTCAAATCATCTCTCAACTGTACTTCCGAAACCTGAATGATATGAGAAGGATCTGATCTATACCTTCTCAACATGGAAACATGAAAGACATCATGAATCTGAGACAATTCTGGCGGTAATGCCAACTTGTAAGCTAGTGGTCTGATTCTCTCAAGAATCTCATAAGGACCCACATATCTTGGACTCAACTTGCCTTTCTTGCCAAACCTCATTACTCCCTTCCAAGGAGACGTCTTGAGGAAAACTTTCTCACCGACTTCATACTCCATCTCCTTCCGATAAGCATCAGTATAACTCTTCATCCTATCCTGGGCTGCCTTAAGCCGTTGCTTAACCAGGTTGACTTTATCCACTATCATCTGAATCAACTCTGGTCCTACCAGTTTCCTCTCTCCTTCTTCATCCCAACATATCAGAGTTCTACACCTTCTTCCATATAAAGCCTCACATGGAGCCATCTGAATGCTCGAATAGTACGAATTATTATAAGCAAATTCGACCAATGGTAAATGCTCATCCCATGCTCCCTTGAAATCCAACACACATGCCCTGAGCATTCCCTCAAGTGTCCGAATGGTCCTTTCAGATTGACCATCCGTCTGAGGGTGAAATGCCGTACTAAAATGCAGCTTAGTACCTAAAGCTTCCTGCAAGCTTCCCCAGAATCTCGAAGTGAACCGAGGATCCCTGTCAGACACTATAAAATCTGGAATCCTATGCAATCTCACTATCTTATCAATGTACTTCTTTGCTAGCACATGCAACGAATCAGTCTGCTTGATTTCCAGAAAATAGGCTGACTTTGTCAACCTATCCACAATAACCCATATGGCATCATGCTTCCTACTGGTCTTGGGCAAACCCATCAGAAAATCCATGGTTACTCTTTGCCAGTTCCACTCAGGAATGGACAATGGCCTTAACTTGCCTGAAGGCGCCTGGTGTTCAGCCTTGGCTTGCTGACACACGAGACACTTACTGACATACTCTGCTACATCCCTCTTCATGCCCTTCCACCATAAATGCTCTCTCAAATCTCTGTACATCCTGGTACTACCTGGGTGCATGGCGTAAAGCGCATTGTGTGCCTCATCCAAAATCTCATTCTTAACCTCCTTGCTATCTGGAATACAAAGTCTGTCCACCACTATCATGAGTCCATCATCTCTCACTACGACTTCAGAAACCTTACCATTTTGAATTTCCTCTCGAAGCTTGCTCAACTCTGCATCCTGTGCCTGCAACTCCCTAACCTTCTCCCGGAGTATAGGCCTTACTCTGAAATTAGCTAGAAGGCAATTTGGTTCCTCCTGCTTCAAGCTTATCTTAAGCTTGGCCATCTCTTCCAATAAAGGAAGATAAACTGTTTGAACATGAGCAATGGAAGACTTCCTGTTGGAGTTATGTAAATATAGTGCCCTAGAAAGCAAGTGTATTTACATGTAACTTTATCTTCTTCGCCATAGCTTTGTAATGAAAATATTTATTATTAATAAAACAAAAGAGTTTGGTTTTATCTGTATGAGCATTATATATCTGGTCATAAGGTACCAAGATTCATTTGTAAGTAATATACATATACATAGAGATGTATGGGAAACATGTATATTATTAGAATCAATTAATTGATTCACAGTTGAATAATAATCAAGTTGGTCGCTTGATTATGGTTTAGATCAGTAGTGTTGCGATTTATCTCCATATAAGTAAAGGAGTTTACTTAAAGGGAATGATGAGTTTCATATCATGATAGTAGTAGACTATCAATAATGGAACTATTAAATGAATCTGGAATAATAAAGTATGTTTTCAAGAATAAAGTGGGCCGTTACTTTAATCTTAAAACATACAACTTAAGCATTCGCTTATTATGAACCATAATCTTGATGAGTGGTGAACTCATATGTGTTTCATTATAATTCTTGATATGATCGAAATGGATTTTTACAGGGTATTAATCCAGTGTCTGCATGTTGGAATTATTAATTGAAACATGTATCAAGGAACATTCACTCAAATAAAGAGTTTATAGTGTTATCATCTCTTCTAGATGTTTTAAGGAGATTTGGTGATTAAACTAGCGCCAGTAGTTTGATGGACTAGCTACCCATCAAGTCTTAACACTAAGATGAGATCTTATGTGTTAATCACCATATAAAGTAAAATGAGAGATCTAGAAGGAAAAACCAACATAAGGGCAAAACGGTAATTTTACCCTTTATTGTGCGGATGGCTATAATAAGGTTCTAAATAGGGTTTGCAATTGGACATATTCTCATAATATTTAATAATTCAAGAGTTCAACTAATTGTCTTTAATGGAATGACATTTAGTTAATAAGCTAGAATTAATTCCAATGAGATTGAATTATTTCTGGGCTTATTGGAGCTTGAATTATCATAGTCCAATAAGATTCCCCACTTGGCTTTAAGGAAGGTTATCAAGCTAAGTAAGAAGTAGTTTGGAGGCTTTAGAAGTCCATAATTGAATGATGGGCTTATACTAATTAATGGTTAATTGGAAGCCCATATGTTCATTTAGAAATGGGCTTGTTTTGGTTTAATGTAATTGATTAGATTAATTATATTAAAACAATTTTTTTTAAATGGAGAAGAAGCAATTTCGAAATTGTGTTAGGTTAGATGTGTAACCACACATTTGACATTAAAATACTAAATAAAGATGGTCTTTATTATGGTTCATTATTATTAAATGGAGTTATGAACTTACCATTAAATGGTTTAATGGTTGGCTTTTAATGTTGGCATGTAACCTATTTGCATTCATTAGATTAAAGATGAAAGATGTGCATTAGATGGACCATCTTCCTTCTTTCTTCTTGCCAAAACCGAAATAGTTATTCAATTATAGGTTATGGTCTTTTCAAATAGCCATTTTAAAGATAAATGAAGTAAGTCTCATTTATTGGCTATTCGATGAGTGATTAATGTAAGTGATGCATTGGATGCCTCTCACTCTTTCCATTCATGCATATTTCGAAATTGAGATGTAAGAAAGGGTTCTTGCATGGTTTTTAGACATTCTCTCCTTTCATGCAAGGTAGAACCGAAATTCCTAAGTGAAAGATTTGAAAGAGTTTTAATTTTGGTTCTTCTTCTTCTAAGAAAATCTCCTCCAAATATTTCTTCTCCTTTCCCACCAAAGGATTTTGTTAACCTAGTTGTCCTTGAAGAACAAGTGGTAAATCTAATTGGTTGAGGATACTACAACAAGGAAGAAGATAGATTGCTAAAGGAAAAGACTCAAAGGCAAAGGATTTGGATATAAGGAGGAGAGGATAGCGCAGCTAGGATTTAAAGCTGTAGCGAAGGAGTCGGTAATTCCTTTTATCTTGTTCTTGATTTTATTATCCTTATACCATATCATGTATGGATTAGCATGTTGATTTGGATATATTGCTTCCGCTGCAAGACGATTTCTTAAACAGTTTTGAAATCTATCGTTTCTCCATACTAAGCATGCTTTCTTTTTCCGATCCAACACTTCCTGCTCAATGCATCAGCCACTACATTCGCTTTGCCTAGATGGTAATCAATCAACAAATCATAATCCTTGAGTAACTCAATCCACCTTCTCTGTCTCAAATTCAATTCCTTCTAGCTCAGTAAGTACTTGAGACTCTTATGATCAGTAAAGATCCTTGTTTGAACCCCATAAAGATAATGCCTCCAAATCTTCATGGCAAAGATCACTACTGCCAACTCCAAATCATGAGTCGGATAATTCAACTCATATGGCTTCAGTTGCCTTGAAGCATAAGCTATCACCCTGTCTCCTTGCATCAACACACAACCTAGACCCTTCCTCGAAGCGTCACTATACACTGTATAGCCCTCATCACCAGAAGGCAAAATCAGCACTAGAGCGCTTGTCAACCTGTGCTTGAGCTCCTCAAAGCTCTTCTGGCACTCATCGGTCCAGATAAACTTCTGATTCTTCCTCAATAGCTTGGTCATTGGAGCAGCTATCATGGAGAATCCTTCTACAAACCTCCTGTAGTAACCTGCCAGGCCCAGAAAACTCCTTACCTCTGTCACTGACTTGGGTGCATGCCAATTGACCACTGCTTCAACTTTCCTCGGATCAACATGTACACCATCCTGCGAAATCACATGTCCAAGAAATGTCACCTCATGAAGCCAAAACTCACACTTGCTGAACTTAGCATAAAGCTCTCTCTCCCTCAAAGTCCGCAATACAATCCTGAGATGCTCCTCATGTTCTTCTTCACTCTTAAAATACACCAGAATGTCATCTATAAACACTATGAAAAACTGATCTAGATACTCCTTGAAGACCCTATTCATGAGATCCATGAAAGCAGCTGGAGCATTGGTCAAACCGAATGGCATAACCAAAAGCTCATAATGCCCATATCGAGTCCTGAATGTTGTCTTGCTTACATCAAACTCCTTGATTCTGAGCTGATGATAGCCTGACCTGAGATCAATCTTGGAAAAGACCCGTGCTCCCTACAGCTGATCAAACAGATCATCTATCCGTGGCAGAGGATACTTGTTCTTAATTGTCACCTTGTTGAGTCTTCGATAGTTAATACACATACGCCATGATTCGTCTTTCTTCTTAACAAACAGAACTGGTGCTCCCCAAGGAGATGAACTCGGTCTGACATACCCTTTTTCTAACAGTTCCTCCAACTGGTCCTTAAGCTCCCTCAACTCAGCTGGAGCCATCCTATACGGCGGTATTGAAATTGACGCAGTTTCAGGAATCAAGTCAATGGCAAACTCGATTTCTCTCACCGGCGGCAAACCTGGTAACTCATCTGGAAACATATCTGGAAACTCCCTCACAATTGGAAAATCCACCGACATCCATAACGTGTTCCAAGAAGGCTTCACACCCCTGGCCCATCATCCTTTCAGCTCGCATAGCTGAAATCAGTCTTGGAGATGGTGTCTTCCTGTCCCCTCTGAAGATCACCGTCTCACCGTTGCCCAGATCAAACTCCACCTCTTTTCGATCATAAACCAGCTTGGCCAAATATTTCTCCATAGTATCCATCCCCAGAATAACATCTAACTCTCGAAGGTCTAGCGGTAGTAAGTCCACTACCAATCTAGCACCATCAATGAAAAGCTCACACTGCTCATACACCTGACTGATCACCACATTCCTCCCTAGAGGAGTACTAACAAGCAAAGGCCTATCCAAAGGCACAGAATTCACACCATGCAATGCTATACTTGCGGAAACAAAAGAACGCGTGGAACCAGAATCAATTAAAACAAATACTGCTGAATCAAGTAATTAAGCCATACTCGTGACAACCTCAGGTGCACCTGCAGCTTCCTCCCTAGTCATGGCAAACACTTTTACCGGCGCCTGACCCCTTGGCCTTCCTAGAGGAATAGCCTTCCTTGCAGTCCCAGAGCTGCCTACCTTAGTAACTGGCCTGGTTCCCACTGTTTTTGCACGCCTTAGAACTTGAAACTGCGACCCCTCTTGTCTCGGTGCCTGTGGACAATTCTTGGCTATATGTCCCTTCTCTCCACATCTAAAACAAACTCCAAGTAACCTGAGGCACTCTCCTTGGTGACGTTTCCCACACTGGTCATATAGGGGGTTGGTGAACCAACTGTTTCCTGCTCTTCCAGTGCCTCCCATATTAGAGGCTTGCCCTGATACTACCCTCATCTGCTTGTCCCTGGTAGCCCCACTGTTACCAACTTCACTCTGACTGTAAGAGCTCCTCATGCTCCTCTCAGGCATTGGAGCACTAGCACCCTTCTTGAAAGTCTGCTCCCTGTTCCTCCTCTTCCTGCTTACTTCATTTCGATATTCTCGGTTTCACGGAGAGCAAGATCCACCAATTCTTTGGTAGTCACAGAAATTGTGGATCGTGACTTTCTCCCGATCCCCAAGTGAAGACCTCCTCAAACTTACTAAGACTTGTCTTCTTCTGTTGCCACAATGTTAGTTGATAACGAGAAAGCTGTGTGAACTTCACTCATACTCGCCACACTCATTTCTTTCTCGAGTGAGGTTCGAGAATTCTCGGCCTTATCTTGCACATAGACTCTAGAGAGATACTTCTTTCTGAACACTTCCACAAAGTCTCTCCATGTCAGCACCAAAGGAACAACTTGACTGTGAGGCACTGATTCCCACCAATGCAGTGCATCTCCCTGCAACAAACTGACTGCATAATCTAACTTGTCCTCATCTGAGCATTTCATCTGTACTAGAACCCTCTCGGTCCTCTTCAACCAAGCTTCAGCCTTTTCTGGATTAGTCGTCCCACTGAAATTCACATCCCCAAACTTACGAAGCTTGTCATACTGCCCACTCCTGTCTACTTGAGCTTGCATCAGCATTTGAGATCTCTGACCCATGGCATACGTAAAAGCCTGAGCAAAGGCTTGAAAGAAACTCGGATCCATGGGATTTCCCTAAGGCATAGGAGGAGGCGGAGGAGGCACTTCTTGTTGCAAGCTAGGTGCCTCAGAAGTCGGAGCAGAATGTGTCCCAGCATCCTGTGGAACATGGGATTCATCCGTGCTCCCCTGACGAGAATGAGACCGAGTCATAGCTCCCCGAGTTCTCCTTCGAGGTGGCATGATCACTACTTGAATAGAAAACCATTGAAAAATTCAGTTCAAGTAAGACAAGTTTCAAAATATGCAAAAACAGTTCCAATCGTGTAAAACAATGCAAATTATTTCTTGAAAGCAATGTCATGCAGCCCTAGATCAAAACCTAGGCGCTCTGATACCACAACATGTTGGACCCCGCTGTCGGAGCCCAACATCGGACATGAGAGCGTGATGTGAAACATGTTAATTATACGTTTAAGAAAAAGACCTGCGGAAGATCAATGGGCCTACTGGAAAACAAACTTGAAACCTACTTTCATTTGATTTAAACAAACAAATTCATAATCCATGCTCCAAAAGATTAGTTTTACTAAGCTTGAAGAACATCTCAAACCAAATTACAACTTTAAGTTCAAGAGCCAAAAATACAAAATACCCTTGAACCAATAATACTTGAAATGTAACTAAAGCCTTGACTTCCAAAAATACATCATAACAAAAGAAAATGGAGTGCTGCCGTAACTCGTGACTCACTCGGTCTGTTGCTCGTCACCTGAATAGGGGAGATAGAGGGGGGTGAGCTAAAAAGCTCGTGGGAACATATTGATAATACAGAAATAAGCAAAACTGTTCAAAAATAACTCATTGTCGTGATGTTCTTGGAAATCATAATAGTTGAGCATATTAGAGTCATTATCTTGAAAAATGCTTGATTCTTGAACAATTCATGATGCATGAAACATAACAACAGATCATAAACACATAACATAACATGATGGTTTGGGTTAGTCCCTGATTCATGACGTACTACACATTCCCATCGAAATGGTTATGTGTAGACGTAGTTTTGTGAGGGAATCCTTGTGAGAAACCCTGTGCCACTTGCGGGCAGGCGGAAGAAGCCTTTTCGTGAGTCAATGTGCACTTGAATGTTCGTGAGGGACATACCGCAAACCCACACAACATGCATGATTCATATTCTTGTAAACTTGTTTGCCAAACTGGCACTTGCTTGTAAACTTGCTTGTCATACATTTCGTAAAACATGATTTCATGTACATGTATTCTTGAAAGGAGAACACCCCTTTTTGAAAACCTTGTTAATAATCATGAATGCAAATCAAATAGCAAGATATAATCATTTCACAATAGCATGTAATGCAATCATTGATGATGCAATTTAAAGCATTAAATCTTTCTTGATTTGAACAAAACAATGAGTAACTTATTTACTCTATTATAAACATGAACCCACATTGGAATTCTTGCTTAAAACTTGCTTGTTCTTGCCTAGTAATGAGTTTCCTCTTGATCCTCTTGCCTCACTTGATTTCCTAAAATAAGAACCAAAATCCCATTCAATAACTCATGCGGAAACAATATTTCCATTCTTAACTTCCATCCAAAATTTTATATCCTTAGAGACTGATTCAGAACTTCATCACTTCACAAAACATGTAGATCTATGACTCTAGTTTACAACGCATCAAAAACCACCTCAATAGGACTTCCTTAGCAAAAGATATGCTCAAAATACTAAAAGACAACTTTGCTGGAAACTGGGCCTCGCCGCGACGAAGGCTCACTCGTCGCGACGTGCGGCCTGGGACGTCGCGACGTGCGGCCCTTACGGCGTGCGGCCATGATGCACGTTGCGGTGTGCGGCCCTGATGCACGTCGCGGCGTGCAGCCCTGCGCACGTCGCGACGTGCGGGCTAGAGATCGACTTCGAAACCCAGATTTTCAACATTTTCAAACCTTAATCCTTTCTTTTCTCAAATACAACACATCTAACTCTTGAATCATGTCCTATACTTCCTTTTTAGGTTCATTCTAACACAAAATCATCATCAAACACAACCAAATCAACAACCCTAAGAGATTTCACCCATTTTACCGAAAACCCTAACTTCAACGATTCTACCCCAATCCAAGCAATACTAGGGTTCAATCGATCTCAGACAAGAAGAATTAAACTCATACTTACCCGAGAAGGCTTCAAATCCTTCGAAATCGACAAACCTGAGCTTTCCTCTCTTTCTCTTCTTCTTCCTCTCTTCCCACGACTCCTCTTCTCCTTTCTCCCTTCTTTTTATTTTCCTTTCTTCTATTTCTAACTCTTTAAGCTTAAAAGAAACACAAGGACTAGAATGCCCCTCTTAGTTAAGCCTAAAACCTCTTACCCTTAAGTGACTTGTCCACTTTGCCCTCATGTATATTTTTACCCTTCCATAACCATTTATTCCACACTAATTTCAAATAATTCTTAATTTCTCATTAACACTTCCACTAAAATCAAACTATGCAACAATTAACACAATCAACTTAATTCATACTTAATAACATCAAGAAAAATAATTTGGGGCCCAACATGATCAGAGTATGGGGGAACTTTTAAAGGTGCCTTACTTTTAAAGAAATTTGAAATTCAGAAAATATTTGCTAAGGCTCTATCCAATTTTTTTTCCTTATGAGCCATTTTTCATCCTACTTATTGCTCCAAGTAAAGCAAGCTTCATCACATCTACTTAGGCCTTTCAAGCAATTTAAGAAGTCTATTTCTTGCAATCTTACCATGCTTAGCTCCCTTTGCTTTTTGAGTTAAGATAGTACTATTATAGTCACCCATAACCTTTAATGGAGCTTAAATGGAGGAGCTCAAAGAGATCAAATCTCTTATTAGATAGTGTACTTGGAATTCAGAATTAACAACATAGAAGTTGCTAAGATTCTACCATAAACCTAGTCAATGCTCAGTTCTAAGTGTAGGAATTGATTTAATACAACAAAATGATTCACTTGGGATATGTTAGGGTTAAAACCAATTATAATTCTCCCATTTTGATGTAGATGATGGTTTTTTAGTAGCTTCTAATGATGCCTAAAGATCCTGACAATCTTAGGTTTTATTCTACTTAACCTTAGCTTTCAGAAGACCTATTATGCATGTTTTTTGTTTGTAAGTAGTCATGGATTATGTACTTTCTATTGGGGCTATTTTTGTTCCCTATATTCCGGCCTATAATCATTATTTAGGGACAAGGATTAAGGTCCCTTTCCTCTTTGCTTTCCTCTCACATTTCCTCTTTTTGAGTTATCTATTAACTACCCAATGACACTATATTTGCTTGGATAATCACCTTATCATTCTTTTCATCATTTTCTAGGTTAAGGGTGCATTTGGTCTCCTTTTATCAATGTTCAAATCTTAAGGCTTATCTTTAAAAAAAAATTAAGTTGTACAAATAGATTGAACTCCATCCCATCAGCTTGAGGCTCAAGAGAGGTCCATATATAACTTTACATGTTTCATTCAATTTCTCATTTTACTTTTCCTCTTTATTAGAAAGGTTGTTAATATAGGAAGTATCTACAATTTTTTATGATGAATTGAAGAGCCATCTAATGCATTTCCCAATTTAGTTTCCTTTTCATTTGAATTTTTCTATGAATAAACTTTTTTAGAGTTCAATAGTTCAATACTCCCTCTTATCGCAAATATTTTTCATATGGGATTGTAATGCTTCCTCACATTTTGAGAATTTAGCTTCCATTGGTATAAGCATGCTATTACATCATCTGATAAATCATTATCTTCATTTAAACATTTAATTCTTAGAGTACCAGGTAGTTGCTTCTGAAGCTGATCAACTTCCACATATATTATGGCGTATCATATCCTTTTCAATCCTACAGTGTGCTTATCCAAACATATTGGTTTCCTATTTGAGCTAGTTAGATAGCTTAAGCCTATAGTGGACTAATATTTGAGTGGCACATTATGCCAGTTCATCCATATAGGGATCTTCATGGTACAACTTTTTAAATACATGCCAAGTCTTTATTTTTGCAGCATCACCAACTTCTATGCCAAAAACCTATTTATATAACTTTTTGCATACCTATCTCACTTCCAAATTTGAAGATAAATGAGTCTTCTTCATTGATTAGATTACTCTCAAGTTCTTTCTTACTCCAAGTATAGGCTAACAAAAAGAAGGGCATGTTATCTAAAAAGTAGCCTATTAGAGTCATATTCCACCTCAATTCTGTTGGATCGCGTACGGTCCGAGTATTCACAATACGCTGCAGAAAAGACCATACAAGAACATCACGTATAATCGAAAACACGAAGGATTAACGAAAATACCTTATTTTCGTGGGTGGATTGCTTCTTTTTCAGATTCCAAGACACTGCAAATCGCTAATGCCCTCTACCGGTATCCACACGAGCATGCACGATCCGGGCTGCGGCTGTAGTGTGCTAGCACGTCCTGAAACACTTTCTGAACGCCGCACGATCTTTCTCTTGGATGGCGGCTAGGGTTTCGTCTTTTCTTCCTTAACCTAATGAGACCTAAGTTTCTATATTTATAGAGAAACCCTAATCTCATTTAGGCCCTATTAAGTTTCGGCCCATTATATCATATATAATAAAAGCCCACAACTTAATTAAATCTAGCCCAATAAATATATCTAAATATATTTATTCAACACCTAATAAATTAGGCCCAAGAGAATAAGCCGCATCACATCACTCATGCGATCAGAGGCTCATTTGATGTTGGCAATGGGCTTGATTACACTTCAAGGCCCACAAGTCATAAGCAGCCTCTAGCAAGACATTATGACTACCCAAATCAAATGAGTATTGATAATCCGATTTAACCTGTAACTATGGTTATAGGCTCAGTCCTTTTGTAACACGATATCAAGATTAATCACAAGGCATGGTACATGTCAACCTTTGATTAATCATAGTTTCTTGATCCCAAGTTGACTAATTATAACAAATGACATTGATGACTCTTCATCAATTCATTTGAGCACGGCCATGCATTTCTTCACCACACTTGTCAAGAGGCCCAAATGATATCTCTCTCATTTAAGAGAGGTACAAATCCCATCTACGCCATTCACATCCTCCGCATGATTCATTTAGTGTCCAACATAAGACTATTTGTTATTAGGTTAAAATAACTTAGTCTAATATCAAAACACTAAATTCCTCATGTAGGGAACCATGATGACTTCAGTCAAAGGACTAAAGTCAAACCATATAAAGAATCACTAATGACATGAAACCATGTAGTATTCTTTATGTGGGTCAGTCCAATATATGTTCTCTAACATATATCTATGTTTATGATTTGATATCTCATATCCATGATCAGTAAAACGTGATCATCAATCAGAACACATACTAGTCTTAATTCATTATTGTTCCACCAATAATGATCGACCAGGGACAGTCTAGAATAGTGTTATAACGCTTATGGTTTTACTATCAAGTCACATACTTGATGACATAAGTCTAATACTATTCATGGAATGTAAATCACATTACATAAATGAAATACATGCATATATAATATGAATACCTCATAATATATTATTAACAAATCATAATGTTAATACATGAATCACAAATGTTCATTGGCCTAGGGCATACTACTAACAAATTCTCCAACTATGAGTATTTCCATTGGTGGTGAAATCATATGAGCTTCATTATTAGAAAGTATAGAGATGTATTTTAACTTTATTAAGGGAGCATGGTCTCCATAACCTAACTGTAGGTTTTCGTCAAGTTTCCATTTCTAAGGTTTCTATGGGAGTTGTTCCATAATGCAAAAAATGGAGTGGGTGTAAGAAAACTAGAGTCTTAATAAAAGGCAAGAGGAGAGGCCCACTAGGACTAGGTAGAAGAAATGAGTTAGAGGTGGAGTAAGAGTTCGACCAAAAAAAAAAGTAAGGGTGATAAAATATTTAAAGGAAGAGCAGAGAGTTGAGCAAGGTATGTAACATCCCGTTACCGATATGAAGGGCATATCGGTAATCCGGATGGGTTAGAAATGAATGCATTCATATTATTGAATTTCATTGCATTTAGCCTCTACAAATTATTGATAAATGATCCATATTGCACTAGCATATGTATGTACATGCATGTATGACAGATTTCCGACTTGATTGTGAAAATTGGAGATTTTGTGATTTCAAGGTTAATTGTGCTTTGATTAGTGAATTGGAGTGTCAAATTGAATTTTAGGGATTTGAATTATGAAATTTGAGTGTAGGATTATGCAATTTATATTTTGGGGATTAATAGGAATTTTCTGGAATTTTCGGAGCAATAGGCCCGGACCGAAAAATTTACCTAATGACTGATTAATTGGATTTTCGGTTCCGAAATTAATCATTCGATGGCACAGGAGGATTAGAAATTTGATTTGGTGATTTAGGATCTGAGTCATTAGAATTCGGGTGAAATTAGAATTAGAAATTGGATTAAGGTTGTTTGGTTTGGACTTGTGGCAATTAAATTGCCAAACAAGCCCTTAGTTCCTTAGTTTATAAACCCTACCCTTTGAATTTTGGTTTCCACGATACTCCTTGACTTTGAGAGAAGAAATTTGCTCCTTCCTTCATTGTGGATCTCTTTCTTGTTGTTGCTCTTTCCTCCATCTTTCTCTTTGGCTTAGTGCTAAAAAGATGGTGATGGGCTTGGTTTGTAGAGAAACTGTGGGTGTGTAAGAGTGAGGGATTTGTGATCTTTGAAGTCTTTGAAAGTCTAAATCAAGTAAGTTTCTACATGTTTATGTTTTAAATAGTTTGATTTGAGCATTGAATTAAGGTATAAATTGTTTAAGAATTTGGAAGTTTTCGGATGATATAGGTTTTAGGGAAAATGTTGATTTTGATTTGGGTATTTGTGGAATAATGGTTATTTGGTGGATTTAAGGTTAGGAATGAGTTGTATTAAGTATAGGAAGTTGTTTTGGAGTGTTTAGAAGGGGTTTGAATGGATTTATATCAGAAGATCTGAGAATTTTCTGGGTTTCGGACACAAATCTGGGATCGCACATCGTGACGTGTGATGAACACGCCGTGGCGAGCCTTCCCCTTCTTGCACGTCGCGACGAATATTTATTTGTACGTCGCGACAAGCAGATTTCTGGCGCACGCCGCGACGAGCGGATTTCGCATGCACGTCGCGACGAGCAGCAGTGCACGTCGCGACGAGCAGAGGGTTTTTTGTTGCGGGAGAAAGGTAGTGTGCATCGCGGCAAAGGCAGGAGACTCGCCGCGGCGAGCGACCTTGAGCCGCGGCGAGGACGCCAGTTTCTGAAGGAAAATTTAATTAGATTAAGTGATTTTTTTTAGGTTCTAATGAGTTGGTTAGTGATTGATTGGAATATAGTCAATTGAATTATGGTATTAGGAATTGCTATGGATTAGAGTGAAAACGCAAAATTGAGATAATTCGGGATTAGGGTCGGAAATGTCATAACATGTATAGTACGTAAATCATTCGATACATATGCATCTTTGAATGACTGAAATTGGGCAATTGGTGATATTTGGATATTATGATTATTGTAGAGGCTCGAGTGGAGCGTCGATCCTCTGATGCAGCGAAGACTTCCCGGCAGTAGCTCGGAAGTTCTGAGGAGAGTAACCTAGTTGGTTCCTCAATCTCTGATGTGTTAAATGCTTTGAATGATCTGTGTGACCTGAATGAATGTTTCTGTGTGGGGTGTGACATTGTGAAATTGTGAACATATGCTAGGTATGATTAGTAATCGGTAATTAACAGTTGTGACTGGAGCACATTCTGATCGGAGCTATAAGCTCAACTATTGTGAAAAGGGAATAGTGCATACCTAGAGGACTCTCCTATCCCTAATGCGCGTGGGCAGTAGTGCATACCCAGAGGGCTCTCCTACCCCGAAAACGCGATTTCTGTTTAATGTGCCCAGAAATGGGATAATACTAACGCTCAGTCGCAACACTAAAATGAAATGGAAATCATCATGCATTCAGTATGTGATTATGTTGTGAATTTGAAATGGGTTGAATGCAAATGCATGATAATTGTTTAGTAAATTTATGATTGCCATTCTGAACGTGCTATTGTATTGTTCTATACGCAATTTTATGTAATGCATGAATTGAGTAAACCATCGATGATGGTTACTCATTGAGTTCGCAAACTCACCCAACATTGCAAATTATTTTTCAGGACAACGATAGTTGACTCCTAGCTCCAGTTAGCGAGACTTTTCCGCCGTGTGAGTCTAAGAAGAGAAGTATGGCCCATGTCTGGTCACCGGTATCTTTTGGGGATGATCTATTTATCAGTTCTTTTTGGATTTTGTACTGCTGTAAATTCTGACAAAATTGTGAACTTATGGTTTTGAAGAAATGAAATGAGAAGTATCTCTTGGTTTTAAAATTTAGTGAATTTGATATTACTGCTTTATTATATTGATGCCATGAGGTTTATAGAAATGATCGAATCGTAGTGCACCCTCATCGTAGGTTATGCATCGGTATGACCTACGGGGGTCCCGTTGTATACCCTACGGTAAGGGGGCGCTACATTAGGTGGTATCAGAGCATGGTTTAGCATCTTTTGAGCATAGAATATCTTAGGATTGAATCATTGTAAGAAAAGCAGAAATTGATCGAATTTGTTGTTTTGTTATAGGTCATCCATTCTTGGTGATCAGGTAGATCAACCAGCTGACCAAGGATCAGTCGGAGCTAGTAGGGAGTCTTCCGTGCCTCTGTATGAGGAGCAACCTCCTAGAGTTCCCATGAGACAGGAGAGGAGGTATGATCGTCTGCGCAAACAGGGAGCTGTGGACTTTTATGGCAGCACAGACCCTGCTGAGGCTGAGGAATGGTTGGAGAGGACTGAGAGAGTCCTAGATCAGATGGACTGTGACCCCGATGAGCGCTTTGATTATGCCGTCTCGTTGCTTCAGAGTCCAGCATATCAGTGGTGGAAGACTGTCCCGGGTAGTTCCACCAGACCTTGTATTCTGACTTGGGCAGATTTTCTGAGAGCCTTTCGAGATAATTATATGCCCAAGGTCTATTTGGAGATGAAGATGCAGGAATTCTTAGAGTTGAGACAGGGGTCGATGTCAGTGGCCGAGTATGAGGTTAGGTTCAATGAGTTGGCGGCGTATGCTTCTGTTCTGATTGCCTCTGAGTCTGATAGGTGTCGGAGATTCGAGGGAGGGCTTAATCTGGAGATCCGTACCAGGTTAGCCCGGTCTGATATAGGCACCTTTGTGGAGTTGAGAGCTGCTGCAATAAGGATTGAGCAGCTTCTGAGGCAGAGTCAGACCGAGACTAGTCAGGGATCTAGGAGTAAGAGATCGAGCGACAGTCAGGGTAGCTCTAGTAAGAGTTTTAGCAGACGCCTGTAAGGTGTTCAGATCTTGTGAGGACCTGCATGCCTAGTTTTGTTCGAGGGGAGATTTGGGCAGTCTAGTAGTGGCAGTGGCGGTGCCAGAGGTTCAGGCCAGATTCCTCCGTTATGTGAGCATTGTGAGAGGAGACATAGTGGAGAGTGTTGGAGATTTACTGGAGCTTGTCTCAGGTGTGGCTCTATGGAGCATCAAATCCGGAACTGTCCAGAGATTTTGGGAGTTCAGTCTGCTGTGAGTGGGAGAGCAGGTAGTAGTTCCACGGTACAGCAGAGTCGTAGTGGTGGACCTGGATTTAGGGGCCGAGGCAGAGGCCGAAGTAGAGGTGGAGATTCCTTTGTGGGGACCGAGGGACGAGGTAGCAGGTCGCAGTCCCAGGCCAGGGTCTACGCCATGACTAGGCAGGAGGCCCAGGATTCTCCAGATGTGGTTGTAGGTTCGCTTCTGATCTCTAGTATTGAGGTTTTTGTATTGATAGATCCAGGGTCCACGCATTCTTTTATTGCACCGCATGTGGCATGTAGATTGCATGTAGATAGGGAGATGTTGCAGTATGGGCTAGAGGTGAGTACACCTCTAGGTAGTACTCTGAGCTGGGAGAGGTGCGCAAGGGTGTCCGATTATGATTGATCATCGGAGTTGAGTGCACTGATAGTGTTGCCTCCGAGAGATTGATTTGATTCGGGATAGATCGCCCACCGCCCATAAGGTCAGTATGGATTGCTATACCAAGGAGGTCGTGTTAGAGTCTCCTGGTCAGCCGAGAGCTATGTTTCGAGGTGTTAGTCAGGCAGTGCCAGTCAGGATGATTTCGTTTATGAGTGCCCTGAGGTTGATACAGGGAGGTTGTGAGGCCTATTTGGCTCATGTGGTGGATTCTAGAGTGGAGCAGAGATTGCAGGATGTTCCCGTGATCAGGATATTTTCAGATGTGTTTCTTGAGGAGTTACCGGGTTTGCCGCCGGATCGAGAAACAGAGTTGAGATTGACCTCATTCCATGTACCGCTCCTATATCGATACCTCCATATAGGATGGCACCGGTGGAATTGAGGGAGCTTAAGGTTCAGTTGCAGGAGTTGTTGGACAAGGGGTTCATTAGGCCGAGTGTTTCGCCGTGGGGAGCTCCAATGTTATTTGTGAAGAAAAAGGACGGGACTTTGAGGTTGTGCATCGATTATAGGCAGCTGAATTGGGTTACAGTCAAGAACAAATACCCACTGCCTAGGATCAATGATTTATTTAATCAGTTGCAGGGAGCTTAAGTGTTTAACAAGTTGGATTTGAGATCCGGATATTATCAGTTAAGGATCACAGAGGTCGATGTGCCTAAAAGTGCCTTTAGGAGCAGGTATGGGCATTTCGAGTTCTTAGTAATGCCGTTCGGATTGACTAATGCCCCGGCAGCCTTCATGGCCTTGATGAATAAGGTATTTCAGCCCTACCTGGATCAGTTTGTTATTGTATTCATTGATGATATTCTGGTGTACTCAAGGAGTAGACAGGAGCATGCGGAGCATCTGAGGATTGTGTTACAGATCATGAGAGATAGACAGTTGTATGCCAAATTCACTAAGTGTGAATTTTGGCTAGATGAGGTGGTGTTCTTAGGCCACATTGTGTCTGGCGAGGGTATCCGGGTGGATCCTCACAAGATTGAGGCAGTGAGGGGTTGGGAGGTTCCGAGGAATGTGTTAGAGTTGAGGAGTTTCCTCGGTCTAGCAGGATATTACCGGAGGTTTGTCGAGGGGTTTTCTGTAATCTCATCCCCTTTGACAAAACTTCTGAGGAAGAGTATGGCCTTCAGATGGACAGATGAGTGTCAGAGGAGTTTTGAGGAGTTGAAACATCAGTTGACTACGACACCAGTGTTAGCTTTGCCATCTGAAGCAAGAGGTTTTGAGGTTTTCAGTGATGCTTCACAGTAGGGTTTAGGATGTGTACTGATGCAGCATGGGAGAGTTATAGCATATGCTTCGAGACAGTTGAGGTTGCATGAGATTAATTATCCGGTGCATGATTTGGAGTTAGCAGCAGTTGTGTTTGCTTTGAAGATCTGGAGACATTATTTGTATGGGGAGACGTTCCAGATCTTCACTGATCATAAGAGTTTGAGATATCTATTGAATCAGCGAGAGTTGAATTTGAGGCAGAGGAGATGGTTAAGTTGCTTAAGGATCATAACTGCACTATTGAGTACCACCCAGGGAAGGCCAATGTGGTGGCTGATGCATTGAGTAGGAGATCTTATGGTAGTGCAGCTCAGATTCAGGTTTCAAGGTTACCGTGTTTAGTTCAGTTGAGAGCTCTTAACGTACAGATGGATTTGGGCCAGGATGGAGCTCTGATCGCTACTTTGAGACTTAGGCCGGTATTGCATGATCTGATTAGGAGAGTATAGGATCAGGATCCAGCATTGGTGAGATTGATTGATAGAGTCATATCTGGATGGCTTTCTGATTTTGAGTTGAGAGATGGGACTCTTTGGATGGACCAGAGATTTTGTGTTCCAGATGTAGATGATTTGAGGCGTGAGATTTTGGAGGAGGCTCATTTGGCTGCTTATGCCATGCATCCTGGTACTACCAAGATGTATCGCACTCTTAAGTTACATTTCTGGTGGCCAGGCATGAAGAGGCAGGTGGCAGAGTTTGTTTCTCGGTGTCTGACATGCCAGCAAGTTAAGGCTGAGCACCAGGCTCCAGTGGGGAAATTGCATTCGTTGCCCATTCCGAAGTGGAAATGGAAACAAATTACGATGGATTTCATTATGGGATTGCCTAGGACGCCGAGGCAGCATGATGCTATCTGGGTCATAGTGGACCGGTTGACTAAATCGGCTCACTTCTTGCCAGTGAGGGAGAGCAATACTCTCGATCTGTTGGCCCAGAAGTATGTGGCAGAGGTAGTGCGACTGCATGGGGTTTCGGTGTCTATAGTCTCAGACAGGGATCCCAAATTTACTTCAAGGTTTTGGAGGAGTTTGCAGTAGGCTATGGGTTCGAGGTTGAACTTCAGTACAGCATTTCATCCTCAGACAGATGGGCAGAGTGAGAGGACGATTAAGACTGTCGAGGATATGTTACGAGCTTGTATATTGGAGTTCCGAGGTGCATGGGATCAGTATTTGTCTCTGGTTGAGTTTGCGTATAATAATCAGTACCAGAGCAGTATTGGGATGGCACCGTATGAGGCCTTATATGGGAGGCCGTGTAGATCACCTCTTTACTGGGATGAAGAGGGTATGAGGATGATAGAGAGCCCCGAGTTGATCCAGGATACTGTGGATAAGGTACAGTTGATTCGGAGTCGCATCAAGGCGGCTCAGGACAGACAGAAGAGCTATGCGGATCAGCATCGGAGAGAGATGGAGTATGTTGTGGGTGATAGAGTGTTCCTCATAGTGTCTCTGTGGAGAGGAGTTCTCAGATTTGGCCGTAAGGGCAAGTTGAGTCCTCGGTATATCGGTCCGTATGAGATTACTGAGAGGATTGGACCGTTGGCCTACAGATTAGCTTTGCCGAGTGAGATGTCGCAGTTGCACGACGTCTTTCACGTGAGTATGCTCAGATGATATAGATCAGACCCGAACCATGTGATTCCGGCTCAAGAGATTGAGATAGCCAGTGATTTGAGTTATGTAGAGGAGCCGGTACGGATTATAGGATCGCGGGTCAAGCAGTTGAGGAGCAGGGTGATTCTATTGGTGAAAGTCCTTTGGAAGAACCATTCGACTGAGGAGGCAACTTGGGAGACTGAGGAGCACATGAGGAGGCAGTATCCTCACTTGTTCGATCAGTCAGGTAAGAAAATTTCGCGACGAAATTTTTATTAGGAGGGGAGAATTGTAACATCCCGTTACCGACATGAAGGGCATATCGGTAATCCGGATGGGTTAGAAATGAATGCATTCATATTATTGAATTTCATTGCATTTAGCCTCTACAAATTATTGATAAATGATCCATATTGCACTAGCATATGTAAGTACATGCATGTATGACAGATTTCTGACTTGATTATGAAAATTGGAGATTTTCTGATTTTAAGGTTAATTGTGCTTTGATTAGTGAATTGAAGTGTCAAATTGAATTTTAGGGATTTGAATTATGAAATTGGAGTGTAGGATTATGTAATTTATATTTTGGGGATTTATAGGAATTTTCTGGAATTTTCGGAGCAATAGACCCGGACCGAAAAATTTACCTAATGACTGATTAATTGGATTTTTGGTTCTGAAATTAATCATTCGATGGCACAGGAGGATTAGAAATTTGATTTGGGGAATTAGGGTCTGAGACATTAGAATTCAGGTGAAATTAGAATTAGAAATTGGATTGAGGTTGTTCGGTTTGGACTTGTGGCAATTAAATTGCATAACAAGCCCTTAGTTCCTTAGTTTATAAACCTTACCCTTTGAATTTTGGTTTCCACGATACTCCTTGATTTTGAGAGAAGAAAGTTGCTCCTTCCTTCATCGTGGATCTCTTTCTTGTTGTTGCTCTTTCCTCCATCTTTGATTAATTCTCTTTGGCTTAGTGCTGAAAAGATGATGATGGGTTTGGTTTGTGGAGAAACTGTGGGTGTGTAAGAGTGAGGGATTTGTGATCTTTGAAGTCTTTGAAAGTCTAAATCAAGTAAGTTTCTACATGTTTATGTTTTAAATAGTTTGATTTGAGCATTGAATTAAGGTATAAATTGTTTAAGAATTTGGAAGTTTTCGGATGATATAGGTTTTAGGGAAAATGTTGATTTTGATTTGGGTATTTGTGGAATAATGGTTATTTGGTGGATTTAAGGTTAGGAATGAGTTGTGTTAAGTATAGGAAGTTGTTTTGGAGTGTTTAGAAGGGGTTTGAATGGATTTATATCAAAAGATCTGAGAATTTTTTGGGTTTCAGACGCAAATCTGGGATTGCACGTCGCGACGTGTGATGAACACGTCGCGACGAGCCTTCCCTTTCTTGCACGTCGCGACGAATATTTATTCATACGTCGCGATGAGCTGATTTCTGGCACACGCCGCGGCGAGTGGAGATGTGCTCCGCGGCGAGCGGATTTCGCCTGCACGTCGCGGCGAGCAAAGGATTTTACACCGCAGGAGAAAAGTAGCGTGCGTCACGGCGAGCGACCTTGCGCCGCGGCGAGGACGCCAGTTTCTGAAGGAAAATTTAATTAGATTAAGTGATTGTTTTGAGGTTCTAATGAGTTGGTTAGTGATTGATTAGAATATAATCAATTGAATTATGGTATTAGGAATTGCTATAGATTATAGTGAAAACGCGGAATTGAGATAATTCGGGATTAGGGTCGGAAATGTCATAACATGTATAGTAGGTAAATCATTCGATACATATGCATCTTTGAATGATTAAAATTGGGCAATTAGTGATATTTGGATATTATGATTATTGTAGAGGCTCAAGTGGAGCGTCGATCTTCTGATACAGCAGAGACTTCCCGGCAGTAGCTCGGAAGTTCTGAGGTGAGTAACCTAGTTGGTTCCTTAATCTCTGATGTGTTAAATGCTTTGAATGATCTGTGTGACCTGAATGAATGTTGCTGTGTGGGGTGTGACATTGTGTGTAAGTACAAGTCGACTTGTACTACTGATAAGTCGACTTGTTCTTGAAAAGTACCAATAAGTCGACTTGTACATTGCATAAGTCGACTTATTCAAGGACGGTACTGTTTATTTGTGCCCTAAAGTCAATCCCCTTTAGCGCGTTTTATTCACAAATGATGCGCATGAATGAATAAATAAAAAAGGCATAATTCATTAATTTGATGTTCATGAACATTGTTTATGAATTGATTGGATCTTTAATCAGATTAATGAAGTCCATGATATATGACATAGCATGAAGGAAATTATGATGTGATCATACTACTGAGATTCCTATCATGTGCAATTGTGTCAGTATCTAAATTCTCCCTAGTCATAGGATTAATGACACTGGATATCATTAATCTGGATAGACTAGCATATGTCATACTCCTTGATTGGATCAAGCAGTGGATCTCAGAAACTGTAAATATGAGATATTTAGAGTTGACATATGGATGCTTACTAGCGGTAGTAAGTTCATTGGATGACCTGCCATGAGATCATCACATGGATATCTTATCTAGTGTCAGTGATAATCTCATCATAGCAATGGTGCAAGTATCCTTAGACTTGAGGTACTCGAGGATATCTTGAATCTTGATCCTGCTTTGACTCCATTCCTTGTTGCCTTCGGAGGTAACTCATAGGGTGGTGCTTGGGTGCGACTTGAGGTATTCAAGATAATTGAGTAGCCAATAAAGGATTCACCACTTACGGATTAGCGGAGGAGATACCCATGGCCTCTTGTCGGGATCATTACTTGTAAATCTCGGCAGAGTGAATATGTCATGAAGAGTGTCTTCATGGACATATAGAGTAATGAGTCTAGGACGAGAAGCTGTTATCACTGGGAATTTGGACTTGGTCTAGTAAGAGTTGACACTTTGACCATACTCATAACCAAGTAGGGTATAGGATGGTGAAAGGACGAATTGCACGGTAATTGTCTATAGAAGGGTTCGTGATCCGGTTCGTGATGAATACATCAAACCGATTACTTTCCGGTCAATTGGGGGTCATGATGTGTTGCTAGATACCGCTCATGACTTGCTCAGATTAATTGTTAATCTAAGTGGCCAACATAACCGGGAGCCTAAAGGGTCACACGCTTGAGAGTGTTTCAGAGAATCTGTAAAATAGTAATTGGACAGAGTTCCAATTATGGAGAGCATTAGGATTAAATGGATCCCAATGGGATTGGGATATGTCCCGATAAGATCGCGACATCAATATTGCTAAAAAAGGTTTTCAGAGCTGTTTCAACACCGGAGCCTGGTAGGCCGGTAGGACCGACCCCAGTTTGACTGGACTGCTTTAGCAATTATATATATTAATTAATTAAGTAAATAATTAATTAATATATATAAATATATAGCCATGTGTACGTTGGATGTGGGAGAAGAGGATAAAGTCATTTGACTTTTCAAAGTTATTACTTTATTCATTTAAGAAAATGAATGGTCATTTGGCTCACACATGTCCTAATCTTATGGTTGGCTTTTTAATTGTTAAAAAGACATATAAGAGGGCTTGAAGGTGGGAATGGCCGTATGGTTTGCGTGGAGGAGAATAAGAAAGTGAAAGCTTAAAGGTTAAGCTTTGCTTTTGAAAAGAGTTTCATTTCTTCTTCTTCATCAAGCCATCATTGATTCTTCTCTTCTCCAAGGCAAGGTCCAACTTGAATCTCAAGCTCTCCAGGACAGAGGTAGGCTCTAGCAGGCTTTAATCTGTTCTAGCTATTCTCGGGTCAAAGGGGTTTGATACGGTTAGGTTTTCTGATCTCTGCGTGGATCACCTTTAGAGATAGTCTCTTTTGGCTATTTAGGTTTATGTTTTCATACGGATACCTGGATCCTGGGTTCGGGAAGGTCCCGGGAACAAAAATTTTTGTTTTCCGCTTCCTGTACATATGATGTACCTCCCGGGATTTTCCTACAGTGGTATCAGAGCGTCTGGTATCCCGTATGAAGCTAAAAGCTAAGCTAGATCAGAAACCCTAAGTGCTGTTGATGTTGATGCATGTGTTCTGCCCAAATTTCGTTTCTATATAGAGATGCATTTTTCTAAATTTTTCTGCCCAGAAATGTTCATAACATGTTAGAGAATATGTCTATGAATTTTCAGAATTTATTGATTTGATTTGATATACTTTTGCTAATTAATTCCCTAAGGTTACAGATGCTGTTTTGTGAAACGATTCTGGAACAGGCAGTAGTATAAAATCGAGAATAAATTCTAGAAAAATCTTTTTCTGGATTTTCCTTCACCTACATGTCTCTAAGATGTTGGTGAATATCTGTGAGCATGGAAATTGGATTTCAAGGTGATTGGATATTTATTCACGAATTTATTCTATGCTGTTGGGAATTGCTGTGCTGATGAACACAGATTTTGAATCGGATTTGTTATTTAGGTTGACTGAGTTTTTGATGGCCTAAAATCCTGAAAAACTTCATGTAGTATGTTCGGAACATGTAGTAACCTATATAATTTTCTCATGATTTATTGAAATTGTTGCATTGATCATTTCAAGCAATGTACAGAACTGGACAGTTTTTGTGAAAATTGTTGAGACTGTTTTGCTTGGCTTGATTGAGTGTGCTTTTTCAGTTCCAATGCCTTGCACCATTTTTAATGTGATTAAAAATGTGTTATATTGATGTAGTATGATTTCCAAACTGAATTTCTTGAATTACCTTTTCCAAGAATTTTTGAATGCCGAATTGGTCACATTAGCGTCTCGTTAGTATATTTCATTTTCTTGCTTGTTTTGGCCGTCACAATTTTTGTGACAAGTGCTGAAGTAAATTTGATAATGTGTATGCTAGCTAGAGATGCTTAGGGTGAGAATTTGGGTGTTCCTAAATTGCTTGGATATTTATGAGTTTTGACTCATTTCAAGTTTTTCATATAGTTTGACTATTTAAGGCTTTCATGGTTCAATGAATTGTTCATTGATACATCAAATTTATCAGATATTACCTTAGGTATGTAGGTGTTGTGAATTGGAATTGCATTAATTGAGGAATTAGCCGATTAGAGATTTTAGCAAAATTCCCTGAATAAGTCGACTTGTGTATAGAATAAGTCGACTTGTTCAGGATCTCAGTATAAGTCGACTTGTAGTACCTTATAAGTCGACTTGTTCATGGGCAGGTGACATAAGTCGACTTGTGTCATACAAGTCGACTTGTGTGTGGGCAAAAGCATAAGTCGACTTGCATTTGATGAAAGTCGACTTGTGGCATGCTCAGGTTGGATGATGGATGATTATAAGGATTGATTCAATACGATTGATGAAACCTAAATTATTCCATATAGTCTTCGTGACTATAATCCTTAAGCTTGGAGTCTAGAGACCCGAAATCCCTCCTCGGTATATGAAAACTAACGCCTTCCATTAATATGGTAAGAACCAGAGTTCTTATAGGGTTGGGTTGTTGAGCAAACTCAAGCTCACTCTATACGGATATGTTCGAACCATGAAAATAAGATTTTCGGATTAATGGGTTGGTTTTCACTGGAAGCGTTGGTTTATTGAGCAAACTCAAGGTCAACGTGGACAGAGGCGAAATTGGGTAGCATACATCGGATGTATGCGCATCAAAGAGTTGATACCCAATGAAGTGCACACATCAACAAGTTGATAGCACTGATTGATAGTTGTGTCTAAGATGTAATTGGTATATCTGATACCTCCCGAGACATAAGGTGGCTTGTTGGACAAATCCAAGGTCATTCTCAATGTCGGTTATCGATGATACAATTGGTATGACCGATACCTACCGATTGACCTAAGTTGTGGCTTGTTGGGCAAACTCAAGGTCACTCTTAGCAATGTCGGATATCGACCCACTAGGACATTATGTCACATCGTTTCTCTGGATTCGTAAAGAGGGTTATGGATTCTAGGAAACTAGTGGGAGCCATATGCATGTCATGCAAGTCCTTATGATCATGCAGGCATTTCTATTCTATCATTCCTTCTCTCTATCGCGTTTAGGTTGATTGAAGAAGTCTTTCAGTGTGAATTAATGCTCTCCTTTCTGGACCGATTTTCTTGATTGGCTAAGGAATCTGAGAATTGTTCTCAGATCTGAGGAACTGGGATACGTCCTAGATGTTCCACTTCCAGATGCACCTGCTGTCGATGCTTCTGATAAGGATCAGAAAGCATATCGTAAGCATCTAAAGGACAGTGATATGGATACTTGCATTATGCTTGTCTTGATGTCACCAGAGCTGCAACAGCAGCACGAGTCCATGGATGCTCACGTTATAATATTTCATCTTATGGAGCTGTTTGATGAGTAAGCTCGGTCTGAAAGGTTCAAGACCTCAAGGCTTCTCTTCATCACAAAGATGGCTCCAAGGATAACTGCTGTGCAGTATGCCCTGAAGATGAATGGCTATATTGAGAGATTGGCCGTCTTAGGATTTGTAATGGATTATGAGTTAAGTAGAGACTTAATTCTGGTTGGATTGTCTGATGGTTATTCACAGTTTGTGATAAACTATCGGATAAACCAAATATCCACAACAATTCCTGAGCTGATCAATCTGCTCATGACAGCTGAGCAGGCTATCAAGATAGATAGCAAGTGCTAATGGTGGATGCTTCTTCTTCTAGTTCAAAGAAGAAAAAGGCCAAGAAACCAAAGGGAAGTGCCAACAAGAAGAAAACCAAAGTATTCTGCCCCAAAAGGATTTTGCTTTCATTGTGGTAAGTCTAGCCACTAGAGGCGAAACTGTAAAATCTATCTGGAGTCCTTGAAGCAGAAGAAGGCATCAGATGCCTCTACTTCTTCAAATATGTTTGTCATTGAGGTTAATACTATTCCTGATCAAAACATATCGGTCTTTAATACCGGATGTGGCTCATACATATGAAATGTTATGCAGGGCCTCAGGGACAGTAGAAAGCTCATAAAGGAGAACTAGACCTTTGTGTCGGTAATGGAGCAAGAGTTGCTACATTAGCCGTATGCACTTATGTCTTGTTACTCCCTACTGGGCTTATATTCAAATTGGATGATTATCATTTTGTACCCGTTTTAAACAAAGAACATATTGTATGTTTTATGTTTAATTAGAGCTGGTTTCCATTGGACTTTTAGTAGCAATGGTTGTTCTATTAGTTCGAATGGAATGCTCTATGGTACTCGTACATTATGCAATGGAATTGACATATTAGATATGTCATATCCAATTATGAATATCAATGACGCGAAAAGACATAATTGAGATAATTTAAAATCAACTTACTTATGGCATTGTCGGCTTGGCCATATAAATGAGATACGCATTGCTAAGCTCTATAAGAGTGGATGTTTAGGGTCATTTGATTATGAATCATATGACACATGCGAATCTTGTTTATTAGGCAAGATGACTAAGTTATCCTTTAAAGGAAAGGGAGAACAAGTGAATGGAATATTGGACCTAATACATTCAGATGTATGCGGTCCGATGTCCATCCATGCCAGAAGTGGTTGTCGTTACTTCATTACCTTTATCGATGATTATTCACGATATGGGTACTTGTATCTGATGAGATACAAATCTGAAGTGTTTGAAAAGTTCAAATAATTCAGAAATGAAGTAGAAAACTAACTTGGTAAAAGTATGAAGACATTACGATCTGATCGTGGTGGAAAATACTTAGACCAACAGTTTTGGATTATCTCAGAGATAATGGGATATTATCTCGATGGACTCCACTTGCACGCCGCAAAGACAATGATGTGGTGAAAGGAGAAATCGAACCTTGTTAGACATGGTGCGATTGATGATAGGTTTAACGATTTTGGGAATATGCTTCGAGACAATTGTTTACTTGCTAAGCAGAGTTCCATCAAAGACAGTTGTGGTTACTCCATATGGAGATATGGACTAACTGAAAGCCCTATCTTTCTCAAATTTGAAAGTTTGGGGTTGTCCTGCTTATGTGAAGCGGACACAGTCAGATTAGCTTGATGCAAAGTCTGACAAGTGTTTGTTCGTGGAATATTAATTCTACCTTGCTGAGGAACAAAAGTTGTTTGTTTCAAAGCATGTTGTTTTCTTAGAGAAAGAGTTTCTTCTGTAAGAGGACAGTGGGAGCAAAGTTGAACTTAGAGAAGTTCAAGATGCTCGAACAAACACAGATCAATCGCTGAATCAAAGCTGTCACTCATATAGATGAGGTAACATTCAACCTTCTACTACACACAATTTCAGAGGTTAAGTAGGATCGCCTTTGTTCGAGAGATATGAATTTCGTAAGGAGCAGAATGACGTATTACTCATACGAGATGATGAACCTACTACCTATGAAGAGGTTCTGAAAAGTTCAGAGTCTGAGAAATGGCTTTAAGCCATAAAAATCTGAAATGGATTCCATGTACATAAACCAAGTATGGACTTTGGTTGTTACACCTGCAGGGATAAAACCCACAGGGTGCAAAGGGGTTTCAGAAGAAAACCAACATGGATGGTAATTTGATTACCTATAAAGCAATGCTTCTGGTTAAAGGATTTCGTCACGCATAAAGAGTTGACTATGACAAAACCTTGACCCGTAGCAATGCTTAAATCCATTAGGATACTCTAGCCATTGCCACTCATTATGATTATGAGATATGGCAAATGGATGTGAAGACGACTTTCCCGAGAGGAAATCACCAGAGGATGTGTATGACACAACCTGAGGGCTTCACTTCCATCGATGGCGAAAAGGTATGCAAGCTTCAGAAATCCATGTTTGGATTGAAGCAAGCATCCAGGAGTTCGAATATCCGTTTTGATGAGGTAATCAAAGAGTTTAATTTCTCACAAAATTCGGATGATCATTGTGTGTATAAGAAGGTTAATGGGACTGCAATCGTATTCCTTGTGTTGTATGTCGATGACATACTATTACTCGGAAACGATGTCTCTATGCTGCAATCAGTTAAAATTTGGTTGTCCAAACAATTTGCCTTGAAAGACCTTGGTAAAGCAACTTATATCCTTAGGATATAGATTTATAGAGATAGATCAAAGGTTGCTTGGTCTTTCACTAGCATCGTACATAGATGAGATGCTAAAGAGGTTTAGCATGAAAAGATGCTATGTACGAAGCCCGATGTATCATATGCTCTAAGTGTTACGAGCAGATACCAATCGGATCTGGTGAGGTCCTTTGGGTGGTTGTCAAGAATATCCTCAAGTACTTGCGAAGCACTAAGGATGTTTTCTTTATCTATGGAGATGGAAATCTCCATATGAGCGAGCATTCGGATGCGATTATCTAATCGATAAGGATGATTACGAATCACAATCAAGTTATATACATTCACTTTGAATAGCGTGGCGGTCGGTTGGAAAGCATTCAAACAAGAGGACTGGCGATTCATCAACCGAGCAAAGTACGCCGCGTGAGATGCGCAAAGAAAGGCGGTTTGGATCGAAGTTCATTCTTGAACTTGATCGGTCCCTAGCTGTGGTGGGCCCATAGGATTGTATTGTGATACAATGGGACTAATCTGTGAGCAAAGGAACCAAGGTCTCATCGACGATCCGAACATGTACTCACCGATTCGGAGATCATTAGTCGAGATGATATCCCGATAGAGAGAATTCCACGAGCAAAGTGTTGTTGTTCCATTGACAAAGCCATTGTCACGGAGAATTGTGATTCTCATGGACTCGCTTATGGTATTAGATACTAAGGCGATTGGCTTTAGGTCAAGTGGAAGATTTGTAATACAAGTCGACTTGTACTACCGATAAGTCGACTTGTTCTTGAAAGTACCAATAAGTCGACTTGTACATTGCATAAGTCGACTTATTCAAGGATCAGATTGTTTATTTGTGCCTAAAGCCAATCCCTTTAGCGCGTTTTATTCACGATCGTATGCGCATTGAATGAATAAATAAAGAAAAGGCATAATTCATTAATTTGATGTTCATGAACATTGTTTATGAATTGATTGGATCTTTAATCGATTAATGAAGTCCATGATATATGACATAGCATGAAGGAAATTATGATGTGATCATACTCTTGAGATTCCTATCTTGTGCAATTGTGTCAAGATATCTAAATTCTCCTAGTCATAGGATTAATGACCTTTGGACATCATTAATCCGGATAGACTAGCATATGTCATACTCCTTGATTGGATCAGCGGTGGATCTCGAAGCGTAAATATGAGATATTTAGAGTTGACATATGGATGCTTACTAGCGGTAGTAAGTTCATTGGATGACCTGCCATGAGATCATCACATGGATATCTTATCTAGTGTCAGTGATAATCTCATCATAGCAATGGTGCAAGTATCCTTAGACTTGAGGTACTCAAGGATATCTTGGATATTGATCCGTGCTTTGACTCCATTCCTTGTTGCCTTCCAGAGGTAACTCATAGGGTGGTGCTTGGAGTGCGACTTGAGGTATTCGAAGATAATTGAGTAGCCAATAAAGGATTCACCACTTTTGGATTAGCAGAGGAGATACCCATGGCCTCTTGTCAGGATCATTACTTGTAAATCTCTGGCCAGAGTGAATATGTCATGAAGAGTGTCTTCATGGACATATAGAGTAATGAGTCCTAGGACGAGAACTGTTATCACTTGGGCTGGACTTGGTCTAGTAAGAGTTGACACTTTGACCATACTCATAACCAAGTAGGGTATAGGATGGTGAAAGGACGAATTGCACGGTAATTGTCTATGGAAGGGTTCGTGATCCGGTTCGTGATGAATACATCAAACCGATTACTTTCCGGTCAATTGGGGGTCATGATGTGTTGCTAGATACCGCTCATGACTTGCTCAGATTAATTGTTAATCTAAGTGGCCAACATAACCGGAGCCTAAAGGGTCACACGCTGAGAGTGTTTGGAGAATCGTAAAATAGTAATTGGACGAGTTCCAATTATGGAGAGCATTAGATTAAATGGATCCCAATGGGATTGGGATATGTCCCGATGAGATCGCGACATCAATATTGCTAAGAAAGGTTTTGAATTTTTTAAAGAAGGGCTCAGTAGTAGAGTAGGACCGACCCAGTTTGGTGGATGCTTTAGCAATTATATATATTAATTAATTAAGTAAATAATTAATTAATATATATAAATATATAACCATGTGTACGTTGGATGTGGGAGAAGAGGATAAAGTCATTTGACTTTTCAAAGTTATTACTTTATTCATTTAAGAAAATGAATGGTCATTTGGCTCACATGTCCTAATCTTATGGTTGGCTTTTAATTGTTAAAAGACATATAAGAGGGCTTGAAGGTGGGAATGGCCGTATGGTTTGCGTGGAGGAGAATAAGAAAGTGAAAGCTTAAAGGTTAAGCTTTGCTTTTGAAAAGAGTTTCATTTCTTCTTCTTCATCAAGCCATCATTGATTCTTCTCTTCTCGAGGCAAGGTCCAACTTGAATCTCAAGCTCTCCGGGATGAGGTAGGCTCTAGCAGCTTTAATCTGTTTAGCTATTCCCGGTCAAAGGGTTTGATCCGGTTAGGTTTTCGATCTGCGTGGATCACCTTTAGAGATAGTCTCTTTTGGCTATTTAGGTTTATGTCTTCATACGGATACATGGATCCTGGGTTCGGGAAGGTCCCGGGAACAAAAATTTTTGTTTTCCGCTGCCTGTACATATGATGTACCTCCCGGGATTTTCCTACATTGTGAAATTGTGAACATATGCTAGGTATGATTAGAAATCGGTAATTAACAGTTGTGACTGGAGCACATTCTGATCGGAGCTATAAGCTCAACTATTGTGAAAAGGGAATAGTGCATACCTAGAGGACTCTCCTATCCCTAATACGCGTGGGCAGTAGTGCATACCCAGAGGGCTCTCCTACCCCAAAAATGCGATTTCTGTTTAATGTGCCCAGAAATGGGATAATTCTGACGCTCAGTCGCAACACTAAAATGAAATGGAAATCATCATGCATTCAGTATGTGATTGTGCTGTGAATTTGAAATGGGTTGAATGCAAATGCGTGATAATTGTTTAGTAAATTTATGATTGTCATTCTGAACGTGCTATTGTATTGTTCTATACGCAATTTTGCATAATGCATGAATTGAGTAAACCATCGATGATAGTTACTCATTGAGTTCACAAACTCACCCAACATTGCAAATTATTTTTCAGGACAACGATAGTTGACTCCTAGCTCTAGTTAGCGAGACTTTTCCTGCTATGTGAATGCTGGCGAGAGAAGTATGGCCCACAGGTTGGTCAGCTGGGATCTTTTGGGGATGATCTATTTATCAGTTCTTTTCGGATTTTGTACTACTGTAAATTCTGACAAAATTGTGAACTTATGATTTTTAAGAAATGAAATGAGAAGTATCTTTTGGTTTTAAAATTTAGTGAATTTGATATTACTTCTTTATTATATTGATGTCATGAGGTTTATAGAAATGATCGAATCGTAGTGCACCTTCATCGTAGGTTATGCATCGATATGACCTACGGACGTCCCGGTGTATATTCTATGGTAAGGGAGCGCTACAAGGTGAAATGGAAAACAAGAAATTGGACTTGGGAGGAAGAGGAACACCAAACAAGTATGCTTTGGACGTTGATTCCAATTTTTGGAAAAGATGCGAACTAGCCAAATCTAAGGCGAAAGAATTCTCACTAGGACAAATTTTGAAAGAAAGCATATAATTAGAAAGAAAGGGAGTCAACAAATGAAATTGCACATGGAAAAAAGGAAACTTTTGATCATAAGGTTTGCCTATCTTGTTAAATTAAATCTTAACACTTTAGAGCATTCAAATTAAACACTATCATTTTAAAAATGTTCGAATTGAACCATACATTAATGAAAAAGGTGTTGAAAATGACATTGCAAAAATTATAATAATTTAATATGATTGTGGATCTCACAATACAAAGTGATACTTATGATACCCACTTATTGAAAATAAATTATTAAATTATTAAAACATGTGGGACTCACTTATTTAATTTATCTTTAAATATAATTATCCTAACTAATTAAACTAATTAATTTTTTTAACTAAACTAATTAATCTATTAAGAAATTAACCATAAAACTTAGAAATCCCAAATCAAATCCTCTTCATTGAAGAATGCATTTTACTGCCTAATATTTCTCAAACGTCGTGGATAATAATCTAGAGGAACATCTGTTCATTGAGAACCTATCTTTGACAGTATTTTTGGTCCTTTCACTAATCTCAGGAGGTTGGTTCAGACTGAAAATGGTTTTTATAGAAGTATTCCTAATGGGGATGGAGATTTGATTAACCTTGAAAATATTACGTTGTCAAGAAACTAGTTAAGCGTTGGGGTTTCATTTGATAGACTAGCAAAGTTGAAGAAACTAAAAGTGCTCGACTTGAGCCAAAATCATTTTGATGGAATCATCGTCGAGTCTTTAGGAGATTTTTCTTTGCCTTTGAGGTTTAATTTAAGCTCTAACTGGTTTTCTTGGACTTGAGTTTGTATTGAAAGACGTTGACTTGGGATTTTTAAGTTTCGGAGTTAATAGATTAATTAATTTATTTTCAACAAGCGGGTCCCAATTCCAAAGCCAAACTACTACTTAGTGGTGCGAGACCGTAATAATCTTAAAATATTATAATTTTGTCGTATTATTTATCACAGACATTATGTCCTGTCATTTTTATTAACCTAATATTTGATTTAAATATTTTTAAAATAATAAAATTTAATTTGAACTTTTTAAGATATTAAAGTTAAATTTGTTAGCAAAAGGTAAAGGGGTCAAATTTGTCCCCTTTGTCATTTCAAATATATCTATTGCAATCAACACTTCATTTTCTATGGAGTCCAAATCTTTTTCATAGAAAATTAAGAACAAGAAAAAGAAAAAAAATGAAGTCAAAACTTCGGGGCTTTTTTCTTCCTAAAAAGCCAGTGTTCTTTTTTGTATAAATTCTATTTCTTCTCTGGCAGCAAAGTAAGATAATGCAAGACAATTAACAAAATTTTAATTTCTATTTTGTAAAGACAAAATGTATTTTAAACGTTAACTTTTACATCATAATATAAGTCGACATTTCAAAGTGTTTAATTTAAAACTCATCATTTGCAAAACATTTGAAATAGACCTTAGAAAGATAAAATTTAAAGGAGTTACTCTTCATTAATTAAACTTACGATATATACGAGATAATTTTTAAAAAATTTATGCATATCTAACATTTATTGATCGTAGCATTCTATTATTTAAATAAAAGTGAGTTGTAAAAATTAATTTTTTAAAAACTGAATCGAATATCGAACCGATTGAAAGAAATGTTTAAATTTTAGAAATTTAACCAATAAATAAAATCGGCATATAATAAATGACTAAAATTTAAGACCTTGACATTACCAGAAATACTAGGCAATATCACCTGCGAATTAAATCTTACAAGCATATTTAAACTCATGTCAATCTGACGAGCCTTTAGTCAGAGAAAAAAGTCCCCATCTAAATTCCCATCTTTCGATGCAAGTCAAAGCACTTGAAGCCCTAAAAGCAACTCAAAGGCCCGAGGAATATTTGTACTTAATCCATTTACAGATTAGATTCAGATACAACAAACTATTCAGCCTTGTCCATGATGCTGATAGAGGCCCAGAAAAGGAGTTGCAGCTAAAGTCCAGGTATTCAACCGATTCAAGCTCTAAAATTGTGTCAGGAATTGAGCCCAAGAAATTGTTCCCATCTAATGAAAATTTCATTAGACTCTAGTTTACCAATACCTACCGGTACTGCCGAAGAAAAGAGATTATAGACAAGTCCAAGAATTCAAGCCTTCTGAAGTTTTTGACATTTTCAGGACTTTTTCCGATATAGAGTTGTTAGACGTTGAGAGTTTGACAAGTTTCGTAAGATTTGTGAACACATTCAAATCTATATCAGCAGAGAGGCCTAAGTTATTCAGGACAACAACAGCAACATTTCCACCGTTGCAGACTATGCCATTCCAAGAGGCAGGTCAACCATTGAAATCAATGGACTCCTCATTCCATGATTCAAGCACATAACCAGTAGGATCATACTTGATACTTTTCTTAAGCTCAAGTAATGCCAAAATGTCTTTGTGAAGGAAGCTGGCCAACCACTAAGAAGCAAAATAAGGATAACACGAAAAGCCTGAAGAGTTTTATATTCTTCCTACCAATTCTCCAATTAGGTCTAAAGTAAAGTATCAGTGAAAATTTAGGAGAAGCTTCTATATTCAGCAGATTAAAATAAAATTTAGATCATGAAATGCTCAAAAGAACATAAACAACATTTGGCTCTTGAATAAAATAGAGAGAAGCATAGAACAACTAGAAACTGGAATCTACAGTAAGGTCCGACCTTTTAAAAACTAAAAGAATAGTGCAGGGAAGACCTTTATGTTCAACTAGAAAATCATATCACCCTCCAGTGCTCTATAATTAGAACTAAAATCACCCTTTACTAAAAACCTCAAACCGAGCTTCGCATTTTAGCCCTCTTTCTTGACAATAGACTAGAGTCTAGAGAAGCGGAGCTTTTAGGGAAGTGATTATGATTCTAGCAACATAGACTTGGATTAGCAAAAGAAGCTTATTTTTTTCTTAGCTGTTCCAATGCATTAATCGGCATATATGAACTACAGAACTATCGAACCCTATTGAAATATTCAAGCGGAAAAACCTGTAGCATTTTCCATCAAGATCTCAACTTTCATCAACAATGCAGGTTCATCAAAAAACGAAGAGCAACAATATAACATGACCAAACAATCAAAGAGAGCATGAACAAAAGTGAAGAGGTGGTGATGTCCCAAGTCAATTCCTTAGAGAGAAAAGAAGACAGAACTCCAGGCCACCATGCCAGGCAGATTGTGAAGCAGGTAAAAGAATGTGTTGGCAGGAAAGTTGGTTTAGAGATCACAAACACAGTTTTAAACAGAGAGCAAGGAATCATAAATGAGCATGTTAAGCAACCCAAGTCTAGGAAAATTTCCAAGGTGTTGATCAAGAAAGTTGATGAATCAAATTCAGGCAAGCAGTGCACACCAGCTTCTTCCTCACCAAACTTCAAAATCCTTGAAGTCAAAAACGAAAAACTACTCAAGAAGCATCCTCAAACATCAAATAGTTTACAAAAGAAGCAAGCAGAACCACTTGTTCGGGCAACGTTTCAGACAAGAAAACTCCATTGTCTAAAAACGTGACTGTCTGCAACTTGCTTCCAGTAAAGAAGGACACTAGTACTCCAGCTATGAGAATTCCTCAAACGTTTAAAGTTAGGGGTTCAGGGATTTTGTGATTTACAAAACGGTGAGTTTTGAATTTTTAAGACCCACTTTATTTAAATAATAAAATGCTAGGTAGGGTCCTTCTGCGCATCACATCCCCGTCAACGTCGTGAAAAAGGAAAACCAATTCAGCCAACTTGCTTAACGTTCCATGTACGATTGTTTACTGCCAACTCTTCTGTCATTCTCTCTGACTCTATCCTCTTTTTTATATCTTAAGATGATTCTCGTGACAACTCTCCCAGATTCTCCGCTGCTTTCTGAGTCAACGCCAAGCGCCTCAAACGCCGAACTCAAGTTTCTTGATCCTCGGTTCAAATTAATCAGAACTCCTTTAGGGACTCACTCCTCACCCATTTTTCTGAAATGGGTCGTCGTCAAAACGACTCAGAAGGCTTCCGTTTCACTCCTGTCGCTCTCACCTTGGTAGGGTTGATCTCCTGTGCTCTGATCTACACAGTCCTTTCCATTATCCTAAATCCTAACGCTGGTTTCTCAAGCTCTGCCCTTGGGTCTTCTGCATTGACAGAGAGGAGGTCTGAGGGTGATGGATGTTGTAGAGGAATTGAGGGCTTGGAGCTATGGGGAGCGGCGGTTAAGTGGGGATCTGATTTTAAGTTCAATTCTTCTAAGGAGTGCTGTGAGGCGTGCAAGGCTATGTGCACTGGAAGTGATGGACCTTGCTTGTGTGATACTTGGGTATTTTGCGGGAATAGGGAGGCTTGTGGAGCGAAATTCGGTGAGGTATGCTGTATATTTTGTTGATAGACGGTTTTATGGAAAGGGATAGTTATATTTTGAATATATTCGTTGATCCTTACGAAATTTTAATCGTTGGCCCTTCTTTAGATTTCAATTTATTAAAAGACTAGTCAAAGCACAGGTGATGCAATTTCTTAAAACACTAGGTTGTTTCAACGAATGAAATAATGTAAAAAGAGATCTGATTGTGACGCTTGTTAACTATAAATCATTTAACATGTATAACGCATAAAACCGTTGTGTGCTCACCCACAGTAAAGCATGTCTAACGTAGTGTTTTCAGTACCAGATACTGCTACTAAAGCACGTCCTGTTTTCGCTTTATTTTATTGGGATAATTATCTCTTTTTGTGGGCTATTTTTGCAGTTTCATTGATTATATTTGTTTTGTCAGTGTTGGCTGAAGAAACAAAAGAATATTTTGGTCCCTGATCGGCAGGAAGCTGGAGAGCCGGTTATTTGGACATCTGGACTTATCTTTGGGAAAGGAGAGGTATTTAAATTTGGATGAATTATCTGTATCGTTCAGAAACTGGAGCTTAAGGACCCTGTCAAAAATACTCCTGCAGCCCTATGGTCCAATTTCATTCTTTTTGCTTTGGGCTAAAAATATAATTCAAAGGAAAAACCATGCTCAAATTTCATTAAAGATGGAGCTTGGTTGAAGCATTGCTGTTTTCGATAATGATACCAATATTTGTTAGAAAATTCTTCCATACTTGTTCTACCTATTTTAAAATTTCCATTAAAATGCGATAAATTAGTTTCGGGGGGCCGTGAAATTTCGTTAATATTACGAAAATCGCTTCCTTTATCTTGATGTATCAAAAGTTTATATGATTGGCATTGGGAGCTATAGGATGTTAATGGTATTCTTATTGTTTCCTAACCGGAATTCTTGTGCACCTTAGGTTTGTCATTGCCTCAAGGCTTGAACTTTTTCATTTTTCATTTCAGGGCATCGTTGGCTTGGAAACAGAATATGGCATTATTCATATAAAAGTAAGTGCTCATAATTTTTGGCAATTTTGTGATTAATTGACACGGTAATTGTTATGGTGTCTTATTGAATAAAATTGTCAAGTTCATTAAGGTTTAAATTAGTCTTTGTGATTGTTAATCAAAAAGTGTGTTTATTACAAACAACTATTTAGCTCAATTCATTCAAAAGATGAACAAAATAGAGATATGGTAAAAGCTAAATTGTGATTGATCTATTCATAAAAAAAATAATATAAAGAATTGATTTATTTCCTCCTCGAAACATTTTGCAATGATCACCTAAGGATTTGCTATTCATAGTTCTCAACTACACTTTTCTCTCAATGCTCTCGTCTCTCTCTTACAGATAATTGAATATATTTAATGTTCTATAAATAAACTACAAAAAATACCTTTATATAAGCTTAGAAGAACTTATAGACCAAGTAATTAACCTCCCTAGTTTCTCTACCAACCTGTGTTAATGGAGAGTTGTCTCTTTTTTCATTAACTTTGCTAAATTAGTGAGAAGTTATTCCATTTTGACCACTAACTCTTAACATATAAAAATATAGAATAGGAAGACAATCACCCTTCTGCCTCTACTTCATATTCTTACCACCTCGTCGTTTCTTAAAAACAAGTGCCTTAATGACTTTTTTGGTTACTCATTTCAAGCTATCTTTGTGCATAGGTCATCCAAACACATTTATAGTGTAGTCTCATGACCTAAGTTAGCAATAACCAAAGCCACTATATAATAAAGGGATAACCAATCCTAATGTACTCACTTTTTTGGATTTTTTTTTTCAAATCAGTGCCTAAACTTGTAATTTTTTAATTGAGTGTTTTTAAAACTTTAATAATTTAGTTCAGAACATTAGTTTTTACTGATGTAGCTTATAGATGGACATTCACGTAACATTTAATGGACATGTCACATCATTAAAAATAACCTTTTGAACTGAATTTAAAAGGTTAGTCATTTAATTAAAAATTTTAAAAGCTTAGGCATTGAATTGAGAAAATCTTAAAAAATTAGACACTTTTAAATGTGTTATCCCTGTAATAAACCTTGTACATTTATATACCTTTAGACCTCTCTTTAAAGTTAGGCGTCCTTTTATACCCTCGAACTAGTGTGACTTAATTGCGCCATCATCTTTGTTCTCGTACTTGAACCTTTCCCATCATTAGATATTTCTGTCAATGTGTACCAAGATATGCCAGCACTTGCATACTCTTGAGTTTTAATTTATATTTTTCATTTTTTGCTTTCTTGTATGTTTTTTCATTGTTCTTTCATTAACATGATATTTTCGTATCAGCCTAAATGTCAAGCACCGATCATGTTTGTCAACACTTACACAATTCCATCATTTAGATTTAGGAGTCTAACAAATCACCCCACTAGAAAAAATTAATGCCTTTGTTGAAACAATCCATGAGCACTCTTCCATGAACATTTGCCTCGAACTCTTCCATGAACATTTGCCTCGAAGACTAATCTGACTTCGATGGGTCTGACGACCAATCTAACTTTGGCAAGTGGCATTCGAATCGTCAGAAGCTGGAGAATGTGATGGTAGTCTCAGATTGGTGTTTGGGGTTCTGAAAAGGGACAAAGAAGTTTGAACAATAAAGGAGAGACAAGAATAAAGCAGACCATCTAACAAAAAAATTGCGGAACAAGGGTTTGAGCAGAAGAAGGGGTTTCTTATATGGTGTACAACGGAGTAAGATGTAAAGTAGGATAATATGACGACATAATTGCATAATATTAGAACATAATTACAGAATATTTATATATATATATGTCTATAGAACATACACGTAGATAAGGGAGACAAGGCATGAAAAAACATGGTATACAAATGCTGTGGGTTGGTTGTTACTAGGTGTCACTGACAGTTAATAGTATATGGGGAGTGATATCAGTGTATTCCCTTGCTGAGAACGTTAGGAGATCTGTTTGATATGTTGGTTTAGTGTAGTAGTGTCAATTTTTATTCTTTTTTGTTGTTGGTTTCTCTTGCGAAGAAAAACAGTTTTCTCAAAGTCCGTAGAACTGTTAGATTGAATATCTGTGTAATTACTTTTTTTTTTTTAACTGTATAAAAGATAAACAATTGGTATGTGCAGCTTTTTCCAGACTGTGCTCCACATTCTGTGACATACATTCTTGAGTTGCTGACACTGCGACATTGTGCTGGTTGCCAATTCTATCGTGCAGAGAAGCGTGATCAGTTTTGGGATTCAGAAGGAAACCATGTGAAAGATGTAACAATCTTACATACTTGGTTTCCGTTTGTGTTTAGAGTAAAATTTTCATTAATTTACCAAAGATATTGTGTTATAAATTAACTTTTATATACGAATTATTTTTTAATCCGGACTCCTTATCAATTATAAGTGAATTTGACAGCTTAATAATTTATTTCAAAGGCTTTCTAATTTTTAACTTAAAGGTTTATTCTTGCCCATTTGTGCATAGACCTGCCCTGACTTTGATGCTGTGAAAATTTCTCATAGGCTCCTTATGGCCCTCCATATGCACTTATACAAGGTGTACTGGAAGCTCAAGGAACATCATTCAAAAAAATTTCAAAAGAAGCTTGCCCAAGAATAACTAGGGGTTCAGTGGCCTGGATTGGTTCTGGTCCAGAATTCTTCATTAGCCTAGCCAATCATTTTGAGTGGAAAAATGCATACACTGTCTTTGGCTCTGTTCTTCCAGAAGACATGTACATTGCAGAAAAAATCTCCCAGCTACCCACCAGATCAGATATTTGGAACAACTTCAATGTATCTGTCTTAGAGAAGCCTGTTCCCTTGGTGTTAAGAAGAATTAAAATGAGCCACACAGACCTTAATTGAATTCCATGTCGGAACCAAAATGAACCATAAACACTGGTTTATACTGATTGTTGGAGTCCTGAAGCTCAGGGAATTACACATCATTTTGTCTTTCCTCTCTTCCTTCATTGTACAATCACTACTGCTATTTTTGTTTACTGAATCCATTCTTGACTTCATCCGTTATAAAATATAATATCTTGATGGAATTTAGAGATAATGTGTTGATGGAATCTAGGTTCTCTCAATGTTCTCAAAGGTAGGTTCCATTCAAATGGCATATATCACAAAAATATATCTCCTATGTTTGTTGTACTAAAAGGTAGACACTTAACTTTTAATTATTAAAAAATTGACACAAATAACCGAAAAGTGATAATTTTAAGGATACAATTATTGGTTGTAATCAAAATATTAATACATTTGATCTTAAATATCTACTACACTATTTGAATTCATAATATAAAAAACATTTATACACATTATGTAACGATAACTCAAACTTATAATTATTTAATTAAATATTTACTATAAAATCCAAATTTCATATTAATACGAAAAAATTATTAACTTTAATACTTCTATATCTTATATAATTTCATATAGATTATAATTCAAGACAATAACTAAAAGATTTTAACATAAAACAATCACTGAAAATTAGTAAAAAGGACATCTTACGTACGAGGATGTCAACCTTTCTTTCCCTGCTTACCTTAGCGGTAGAAAGGGGGAGGGGATTGTGTGAAGGTTGTGGGTTCGAGTTTTGGGAGGAGCAGCCTTTATTTGAGATGATGTAATTCTCCTTATGGTGACCCATTTTTCGGGAGCAAGTACCTCTGATACTATCTAGGATCAAACCCGGATTTACCTATCTATGAGTCTGGGTTGGTGACTCATAGGTATCAGGTAGTCGGGCCAAACCCGGACCCTGAGTTATAAAAAAAAAACAATAAAGTACAAGTCAAATCAAGAGATTGTTACACGTATAATTTGCTAAAGACCGGAACTTCTACCCTCCGTCATCTATAATGTGCCTTACTTGATCGAGTTCGGGTCTTCTATTTCCTTAAATCTTGTTCTACATCTAATCGAATCTCGTTTCGTAGTTATAACAATGTCATATTATGCACAGAATAGGTTGAAACAGAGTTATTGGTAAAAGGATCTAGTCGATCACCGTATACGTATGATTTCAATGGAAACGTAGGATATTGCCCTTTGGTTAATGAGGAGAATAATTTGGAAGAATAGAGACCAAGAGAAGGAGAACAAATCCTCTCTCCCGGTAAACTAGTTCCTACCTTGATTTATTAAATCTCATCTACACATTTATACGAGACTTATACAAATGTCTAGATAAAATTAAATAGCACAGGGTAGAAACTGTTAATTTATATCCCACAGTCAATCGCTTTAGTTATAATTTAGTGACAAATTATTTAAAAGTTCATGGGATAATTATACATTAGAAATGAAATTATAATGAGATTATAATTATGAAATTCATATTGCATTTATGTATTATTCCTAAATTGTTCCTAGTCATTGTTATATTAAAACTAGATATTAATAAAAAACGCAAAAAAATTAGTACATGTTATGTTTTTCTTTTTGAAGAAAGTAGCTGATCTCATAGACTTAGGTATATAAATATTTAAACAAACGTTTAGGTGCTTATTAGAGAATAAGTTCACTGAATAGACACGACATGAAAAATTCATTTGGAACATTACTTGCATGTCTATAGAATTCTCATTGTAATGATTATATAAGTAATTCTTTGACTTAAAATTAATAAAGTTATCTTGTATAGGGATTGCTATATTTTGAGAGTATCTATGACCTATTTAATCATGGGTCAATCAATTAGTAGTCATTGGATGTAGCATGAACTTTATGGAGGTAGTTGTATGATTAAGATAAGATTAATCACCTTAAAATAATTAGGGAGAATGTTTATGGAGATAATTGTGTGATCAAGATAAGATTAATCACCTTAAAGTAATTAGGGAGAATATTTCGTTATTCTCAATTAATATTGATTTCGTAAATCCTTGGCCAAGGTGGAATGAAATTTTGTAAATAGTTTATAAATGTTATTAATTGAATCGATATAGCGAAGAACTCATATGATTGGACTTAAAATAGAGTAGACTTTAATTTCATGCTCTATGTCTAATCAAAATATTGTATAATGAAATGATTGAAACATACAAAAAAATCATGCACAGAAAGTTTAGTCAAAACAACTTTAACATTTCTAAATATTTGGGTGGTCATGAAGCGTTACTAAACGTTAATCTTAATTTATGATTATAAATTGTTTAATTGGAGAATTAAAATAAATTAAAAGGAGTTTTAATTTATCTTATTCTAATTATGAATTGTAATTATAATTTATAATCATTACCAACATATTTGGGAACATAATGGGTCTCACATATATAATGGATTGAAGAAAGCAAAGTTAATTTAATTAAGTTGGATTTGATTATAAAGTTTGAGAAACTCTATGATTAAAAATGAGATACTTAATAAATAAGGATCAATATAAGATATTGAATCTTATTTAGAATAATTGGTAATTAATTAGAATTAATTGTAATTCTAATTAAAGTTTAATTAAAATTAGAACTTAATTTTAATTAAATTACTAGAATGTTCAAAGTTTATAAATTGACTTAAACTCTATAGAGCACTTCTTGTTTAATCCTCTCTGTAAGAGTTATAAAATTCTCTCAATCCATTCTTTGAAAAGCATTAGAGGCCGAACATTTATGCGGCTATGGTAGTTAAGATAGATCGGTTTCAGAAACAATTCAAAAAATACGATAAGATAAAAATCAAGCTTTGGAATAAGGTACGAATTTCGATTCATACTTTGTTATGATTCATGTATTAATCATTTTATAGAATTACAGAGATCTTGGTTTTAAGGAATTATAAAATTATGAAACAGTTTCATGATTATCCAGTTGCAGTCGAGATCAGATCCCAAGCCGATTTTCTCATCGAAACACTATTTACGACACAGGGGATTTCATGTGCAAGAAAAGGGGTATGAGATCGTCCGTGTCATCAAGCCTGTGCCATTCCTTTGTTGTCCTTCCCTAGTCACAAATTTTGGCCTTGAGATCTTCTGTCCCAAAATACCCTGGCCCCCCTGTCCCCTTTGCATCCAAGCCATCCATTTACAATGAATGGATGGCTTGGATGCAAAGGGGACAGGGGGGTCAGGGTATTTTGGGACAGAGAAATACGTCCTCAAATTTTGCTCTATCACATTTATTTATTGGAGATTTTGTGGCTAAAGGAAAATGGTACAGGGATGGCACATACAATCTTCGTTCGAGAGAAGAACAAAAAGCAAGCTAATTTTTCTGACATCTTTGGACTAATCTCGGTCTTTTTTTAGTTGTTTATAATAAGGGGTTAAGAAGACAAGAAAAATTACAAGATGAGAGGTCTATTTTCTTAATAAAAATACAATTTTTATTGAATATATATTAAAGTTATATAAAATAATAAAATTAATAAATTAAAATTAAAATTAGTTAAAAATAAACAAAAAGATTATATATAAAATGCAACATTCATTTAATTAGTATAATTTTTAATGCATGTATATATTAAATGTAAATAACATGACAAAATTAATAAGTTGAAATCAATTATATTTTTAAAAGAAAGAAGCAAATAATTATATATGAAAATGAAACATTTATTTAATTAGCGAATTGCTTAATTAAAATTAAAATTTTTAATGAATGTATACATTAAATGTACATAAAATGATATAATGAATAAGTTGAAACTTAATTTTATTTTTAAAGAAGTTGAACAAAAAGATTATATATGATAAATGCAAAATTAATTTAATCAACATAATTGCTTAATACAAAAATGAGTTTTAATGACCATATATATTAAATGTATTATCATCATGCTAATATTATCTAAATTTTTTCATGATGCAATTTACAAATAGTCAAAACGAAATTATCAACTAATGTTGGAGTCTTGGAGACCTGGAGGCGATATTGAACTTGAGAATTTGTAAAAAGATACACAAATAAATAATTATATCTTCAATACAAAAAAAACACAATCATCGAAAATAAGTAATTCGAAATTAAGATTAAAGATAACAAACTTGTATAGGAAATGAGATAACTAATCGTTATAATCAAGATTGTAAATAGTTTACACAACTTTATCGTATGTAGAAACATTATTATGTAAATAATATTAAGTATCTGTAATAATTGCATTAAATGAACATTAAACACATGATAATAATTAATGAACAATTAAATATACCTTCATCGTAAAATATGTTCATGAAATATTTTCAGTTGAATGATTAGTCACCTCCGTATCAATACCTATAATTGTATTAATATAAAATTAAAAAATAAGATAAGATAATATCATAAAAATAGAAAAAATTGATATATTATAAAGAAAAGAGTTTATCCTTAATATCTTCATCATCTAACAAATTTGAGCACCCATAAGGGCTTCCATAGTACTGAGAAGAAGTTGAGCACAATGATAACTAATAATATTATTGCCATTATTAAAAGGAAACCCTAAAGTAATAATAAATGATGAAATTGGTAATAGATCTCCTACAATTACTTGCATAAGAAAAAAATTATTTCCATTGTTCTTCTACCGTTACAATACATCAAACTCCATTCCTTTAACTTCAATATCAAAATCTTCCATCAAATATTTGTCCAACATCTTGAAGGTTGAGCTCTATACCTTTAAAAGATACAACATATCGTAGAACTAACATTAATCTACCATAAAATGCCATTTTTTCAATTATGTATAAGGTTAATTTTAATACACCTTTCCAAATAAGTGTAAGATTATTTAAGCAATCATCAAAAGAAGAACTATAGACACTTAAATCATCTATAAATACATACTCAAAGAAAATGCTCATCATGTATTTTTAGAAATGGGCAGGTGCATTGAACAAACCGAACATCATCCTTTGGTAAGCAAATATACTAAACGGGCAAGTGAATGTTATCCTTGCTTGGTCTTCTAGTGCAATAGGGACTTGAAGATAACCTAAAAATCCATCTATAAAATAGTAATATTAATATCCAGTCAGTCTTTCAAACATTTGATCAATAAATGAAAAAGAAATTGGTCTTTATGAGTTAGAAGAATCAACTATCTATAATCAATGCATACACGACACCTAGTTTGCATATAAAGATCAAGTTTTGGAATAACCCTCCTCGTGGGATCGACACCCTAGATACTACACGAATGACCTGTACGCTTATGGAATATCGAGGTTAAAATATTAAAACTTACACATATTAGAAAACTACGATCTACACCTCTCATACTACATCCACGACCTATGCACTTGTAGTATTTTTAGGACTTATAAATCGTAAAACTTGCCTATCACCAAGTTTTTGACACCGTTGTCAAGGAGTTAGCATGAGTTAGTTTAATTATTTTAATCTAAGGAATTTTCACCATCTCTTGTGATTATGGTATCCAATCACAAAAAATTAATTAAAAACGAAAAAAGAAAGAAGTTTTGGATGCAAAGTAGAAGACATATCAATTTGGAACATCAATTTGGACATCACAAGGCAACAATGGGAATCTGCAAAAGTTAAATGTCAAGAAGAGATAGAAAGGATGATGATGGAGGAAGCAAATTATAGGGAGCAAAGGACCTTTGCAGACTTCAATGAAGCACAATTTGATTAGGAAAGTCATCATCCTTATCTGAACATGTACAATCCAAGTTGGCATAACTACCTAGATTTCTATTGGTGTAACAATGTAAGGACTCACATGGGATTTCAAGACCTATTAGGATTTCAATAAGATGATTCTATCTCATGGGATTTTAAATTAGACAAGATCATATATAAGCTCATGAACATGGATGAGGCGCAGAAGAGAGTAGAAGAGAAGTTTGAGTAAGTAACGAAAGACCATGCCTCTTCTATTCATAACCTAGAGCTTCAAATGAGAAAGGTTTTCTGTGAATTTAGTAAGAGAAGTGTGGAAAACTATCTGAGCAACATTGAAGTAAATCTAAGAGAGTAGTGTAAGTTTACCACACTTAGGAGTGGAAAAGAGCTAGAAATACCAGAGGAAAAACAAGTTGAATCCCACCTTGTAGAAGACCATGAGAAGAAGAAGGAAGGTGACTTATTCAAGAAAATTGATATGGTTGAATCTTTAAAGGAGAAAAAAAGAAGAAAAACATATGAAAATGGACATAAAGCTTGAAGAATATAAGGAAGTCTATGTTCATGAAGTGAAAGAATAAGAGGAGATAAGGGTGAATGAGGAAGAATAAGAGCAGATCATCCTCTTACAGCGCAAACTGTTGGATTCATTAGAAGATTCAGGAAGTTTTTTTTATTTTTTATTATATTGACAGTTTTTATTAAAAAGGGCATTTTTGAACTTAATTGGTTTTCTTAATTTTATCAACATTGTCTTTTTGATTATCTTCCAACATTTATTTTATTTATAGGTTAAAAAGCTAAAATTGGGCAACAAGGGTGAAAATAAGCCACTCATAATTGATCTCAACAGAGTTCCGAAAGATACAAGGTTAAGATAATAACTATAACCTAGCACGTTTATTGTTTAGATTTAAATTTTTGTGAGGTTAGAATTGACTTAAATTCTATAAATAATTCTTAATGATTTAGAATGGGTTAGATTCCTGACTCTCTTACTCTCTTAAATTAGTTATAAGAAAGGAAAACAATCTCGGTGTCAAGCTTATTTGGTTTCAACACTAACACCATCACCACCTCAATCACCATGACGGTTCTATTCTCTAACACTTGTCTTTTATATTATTGTTATTTTTAATTGTTCTTATGTTTCTCTTGTTTTGTTATTTTTATTCCCACCTTATTTATTGTTTGTTTTCTTTCTCACTTTGAGGACAATATGTTATCCAATGTGTTGAGGGTTGTATGCATTATATGTTTTTTTAAATTTGAATGTGAATTTTGCATGTTACATATTAGTTTTATTTACGATTGCATGATGTGATTTATGTGAAGTGTCAATAGCTAGGACTTAATGGAATCGATTTAGCTTTGACCATTGCATTTTAGGTTGAGAAGATTTATTAGCTTATGAAATTAGTGCTCTAGGTTGTTTCAGTTAAATCTGAATATTGATTAGGATTTGATGTCGGTTCATTCACTTTGAAACCACATTCAATTATAAATTTAGTTCAAATGCATAGCATTCTTAGCACCATTTTATGAGAATGATTAGCTAAAAAAATTAGGTAGGCAATAAAAAATGTGTGTTTTGTTTAATTAATAACTATTCCAAAAGCCATTTTGAAACAAATCGGGTTATGAATAGATCTAGTAGCCAGTTGAGAATGTGATTTAGTTGAGTAACTAGGAAACATTCATCATAAATATTTGCCTTCCAACTAAGTCGTTTAATAAAAACATGACCTAGTTGAGTAACTAGATCGACATTTGTTACAAATATTTGCCTTCATGTAAAAAGGCTAGGTTCATCTCAACAAAAATAGTGTTTTATCAAATAAACCTACCGATCTTTATGAATAGCTTGAATTTTCATGAAAAGCTACTTAAGGATAGTTACAATTTTGGTTGACTGAATAATCATCAATTTGTGTGTGTAAGTGATAGGAGCAAATTAGTTTGACATTAAAGTCTTGATTAGTATGTATATTGGGTACGAAGTACTTAGATACAGATTTCACAAGTTAATAAGTTAGAATAACTTGAGCGATGGTATGAAGTACTTGGACACATATTTCACATTTTAATAAGTTAGAACAACTTGAGAGATGGGTTTTGTAGTTAAATTTGTTTCGTAAAGTTTAATGTCATTGTCCCATTATGGCATATGTTTGTATGTTATGTTTTGGTGTTTTGTTTGTTTGTTTTGATTTTGCTTGAGTGCAAGAAAAAGTTTAAGTGTGGAGATGTTGATTATGGTATAATGAAAAATGTTTTAGTAGGTTGTTTAGTATGTGTTTAGTAATTAAATTTAATTATTAGTGCATATTTAGATTAGGATTATGTTAGTTAGTTAGATATTTGTGTTTTGTGGGTTAGAGCATGCAATTGAGCTTCAATTTTATGTGATTGAGGTGCCTTGATATGTTTATTAGTTTTTAGGGCAAATATCAAATAGCAAAGGAGATTCAGAGAAGGCTCGGAGTCAAACTCAGGTGGCCAATAAGCTAAGATCGTGACATAACTAAATAGAAGGTGCCATGATCGTGGCCAATGAGCCGTAATTGTGAGAAAACCAAATAGAAGGCATCACAATCGTGTCCTATTTTCGATGGACTTTATGGATTTTTTGAACCCAAAGGGTTGCCCAGAATAAATACGAGCATAAAAAGGACAAAGAAGAAACCCTAAGGGAGCTCTCTAATCTAACACTAGGGAAACTCCAAGAAGAGAGAAGAAGAAGAGAACAAAGAGGAAGAAGAGAAGAGAGGAGTTAGCTTCTTTTGCTGTTGCTTTCCTAAGGCTTCCAGATCCCCTTCCAAAGTGTATTTCATTCATCTTTGTGCTCTTTTTCTTTAAATGTTGAGATGGATATGAACATGTTGACGAATTTGGGTTTGATCATGATATTCTAATTTTTTTTAGGGATTTTGACTTAATTTAATGTTAATTAAGTTATTTTTGTGTTTAATCCTTTAGGTGTTATGATTAGTTGTTATAACTTCATGTTTTGGTAATAATTAGAGAGAGTGAATTGAATGAAAAATGATTAGGTTGGTATAATAAGAGTTAAGCAATCCAATAGACCACGTAATGAATCAAATAAATTATTATATGGAGAGAGATCTCGTGTGAGACCCAGTTCTTTTTTAGAAAACCTAAAAACTTATTAGGGTTAGAGTTGTTCATAATTGAGAGATTACATGTTCAGTATTTAACCTAATTAGGGATTGTTAATTAGGGTTTGTGATTACAACTTGAGAGAGAGTAATCCTTGCTTCGATGGTCTAGAATCGACGCCTCATTAAAACATAAATGACTAGGTTAGCATTAATGATAGAAAAATCCCCCTTTCTCATAATTTAGAATTTTTTGTGTGATTTCCCATTTTGAATTTAGGATAGCTGTTGGACCCCCATCTTTTTTTAGAATACTAGAACTAATAAATGAGAAATGTGGATATGTCCATGTTCTGCTTTGGTGTTTCTGGTGGATAAGAGATTTTGAAATGAAAAGAATTAAGGAGAAAGTTAGAAGTAGAATGAAAGCAGAAATGAAGTTGAATTTGTGTAGTAAGTTGAGGAAGAATATGTATATATGTGTATATTTTGTTGTTGATGTTCATGATTAATCATGGACTATATTTTCTTTATAGATGATATTGATTTGAAATGGAGTTGAGAATGAGGAGTTAATGAAGTAGAAAAGGTGATCTTAGTATGATTTGTGTTAAAGAAAGAGTTATGTCAGAATATTCAAGAGTGCTTTTGGCAAGACACTTAAGTATAAAAGAAAAGGCATAATGGAAGGAAAAATGGGACAATTCTTAATCATTAAGGTCATAACTAGAAGAATGTAACATCCCATCACCGATGGGAAGGTTATATTGGTAAATTGGGAAGGGTTAGGATTTTATATTGCATATTATTGATTAAGCACACATTTGGCCTCAAATTATAGAGGAATGAGTTATTTTGCACATGCATTTATAGGTACATGCATTCATGACATTTCTCGGCATTTATTTGCAAATATGATGTGTTTATGAATTCTAAGATAATTGGGTTTGAATAGTTGATTTGGAACTGTTTTAGAGTGTTTGTCAGTTGAGAGCGACCCATAGGAAATTTTTCTGGAAATTTGGGAGTAAATGTCCGGATCGAAATTTTTTCGAGTGACAGACTGGTTGACTAAATGGTACTGAAATAACTATCCAATGGCAATGGGAAAAATTAGATATTTGATTTTAGGAATTTTGATATGTCGAGCCATTGGAATTTGAAGACGAATTAGACTAGAATTGTTTTGAAAGTGAAGGAGATTTAAAAGAATTTGAGGAAATATGCCTTATGAGCCCTAGGTTTAAAAACAACCTTTAATGCCAAGGTTATGAAAAATTGCTTGGCAGTAACTTTTCTCTCCTAGGGCACGATTTCTTCTCCCTCGATTGATTTCCCTTTCCTCCACTCGATTCTTGCTTGATCCTTCCTTGTTGTTAAGATCAAACTTTATCCATGAGAAGATGAAGATTGTAGGGGTTTTGAGAGAGGGTCGTGGGTGTTAGAGAAAGTGAAAGGGGTTGGAGAAGATTTCGGAAGATTTGAAGATTGGAGAGCTTGATTGGTAAGTGATTGGCTCTAATGTGGTTTTATTGTTTTTTGATGCATTTATTGTGGTTAATATGAAAGATTGGGGTAGTTGAGAGTGAGTTATCGTTGATTTAGAGAGAAAATTGGGAAAAGAGAGTCGGAGAAGACGAACCAGCGACCGCACGTCGCGGTGCGCCTGCGCCACGATGCAGTGAGAATTAAGGTTCTCGCCACGACGTGCGTGAGGGCCTCGCCGAGACGAATTAATATTAATTTGCCGCGGTGAGCGAGCAAATGAATTCCAAACCGCGACGAGCTCCGTTTTGTTACGCCGCGACAAGCCCTTCCTGTATGTCGCGGCTGTTAGAGTAATGCCCTGAAGGCAATCGCCTTTAGCGCATTTTGTACAAAGTTGTGTACATACTTTATGAATAAATAAAGAAATGCATATTTCATTAACTTGTTGTTCATTATTTATGAATGGATATTGATTTATAAGCAAATTAATGAAGTCCATGATATATGACATAGCATGAAGGAAATTGTGATGTGATCATACTACCGAGATTCCTATCATGTGCAATTATGTCGATATCTAAATTATCCTAGTCATAGGATTCTTGAGACTGGACATCGGTAATCCGGAGAGACTAGTACATCTCAAGCTCCTTGATTTGATCAAGCAGTGGATCTCAGAAGCTGTAAATATGAGATATTTAGGGTTGAGATGTGGATGCTTACTAGAGGTAGTAAGTACATTGGATGACTGCTATGAGATCATCACATGGATGTCCTATTCTAATGTCATTGATAATCTCATCATAGCAATGGTGCAAGTATCCTTAGACTTGAGGTGCTCGAGGATATCTTGGATCTTGATTACGTGCTTTGACTCCATTCCTTGTTGCCTTACAGAGGTCGCTCATAGGGTGGTGATTGGGTACAGCTTGAGGTATTCGAAAGTAATTGAGTAGCCAATAGAGGATTCACCACTTCTGTGATAGCAGAAGATGATACCCATGGCCTCTTATCAGGGTCATTACTTGGAAGTCTCTGGCCGGAGCATATATGTCATAAAGAATGTCTTCATTGACATATAAAGTAATGAGTCCCAGGACGAGAACTGAAATCACTTGGATTAGATTTGACATAGTCAGTCTAGTAAGAGTTGACACATTGCCCATACTCATAACCAAGTGGGGTATAGCATGGTGAAAGGACGAATTGCACGGTAATTGTCTATGGAATGGTTCGTGATATAGTTCATGATGAATACATGTTCATTCGTCAAACCAATTACTTTCCGGTCAATTGGGGGTCATGATGTGTTGCTAGATACCGCTCATGACTTGCTCAGATTAAGTGTTAATCTAAGTGGCCAACATAACCGGGAACCTAATGGGTCACACGCATAAGAGTGTCTCGGAGAATTCGTAAAATAGTTTTGGAGAGAGTTCCAATATATGGAGAGCAATCGGACTAAATGGATCCCGATGAGATCGAGATATGTCCCGATGAGATTGCGACATCGATATTGCTGAAAAAGGTTTTTGGTGGGTTTTCCCATACTAGGACCCGGTAGGCCGGTAGGACCGACCCCAGTGTGACTGGACCACTTCAGCATTTATTTATATATATATATATATAATTAATTAAAGAATTAATATATATATATATATATGAGTCATCGTTGATGATGGGAGAAGAGGATAAGACCAAAGCTTATTTTATTAATCTTTGGCACCAACGTGGAAAGCAAGCTTTATTTCACCATTTAATGACTTTTAAAAGTTAAAAGACAAATGGCATTTGGTGATAAGAAGAGAGATTCATCGTTGGTTTATAAAGAGAAAAACGATGGATGAAGAAAGATGGTTTTTTAGAAAGAGTTTCTAAAAACATAAGCTTTCTTCTTCAAAGCTCCATCATCTTTCAAGTTCCTCTTCATCGTTGGTTTTCAAGCTCTCCAAGAACAAGGTAAGATCTAGCAGTCTTCAACTTGTTCTAGCTATTCCCGGGTCAAAGGGTTTGTCCCGGTTAGGTTCTCCGATCTCTGCGTGGATATCGTTAGAGACGGTCTCCTTTAGCCGTTATGGTTTGAGTTTGTTGTATAGACACATGGATCCTGGCTTTCGGGAAGGTCCCAGAACCAAAATTTTTTATTTTCCACACCGTGGGCATGTGATTCTCACACCGGGATTTTTCTACAGTGGTATCAGAGCCACTTGTGTCGTATATAATGACAAAACCATGACTAGGTCGGAGTTGCCTATTGCTTGTGATGATGATGCATGTTGATTGTGTGAATTTCGAATTCAGTATAGAAATATAGTTTTCAAAATTTTCTTGCCCATATATGTTCAAAATATGTTGTTGCATATGTCTGTGGAAGCTCGGAATTTATCAATGTGATTTGATATGGTTTTGCTAATTTATTCCCCAATGTTCTGGTTGCTGTCTTTGTGCACATTTAATGAACAGGCATGCTTATAAATTCGAGAATAAATTGTAGAAATTTTTTTTTTGGATTTGCTTTCACCAACATGTCTCTAATATGTTTATGAATGTCTATGAGAATGGAAAAATATTTTCGAGGTGATTTACTATTTATTTGAGAATTTATTGTGTGCTGCTGGGAATAACTATGTTGAGGAACACAGATTCTACATTGGCTTTGTTGCTGATGTTTGTTGAGTTTTTGTTGGAAATAAATCCTGAAAAAATTCATGGAACATGTTGTGAACATTTTGTAACCTCTGTAAGTTTCTCAGAATTTATTGAAATTGTTTCGATGAGTTTTTCAAGCAAAACACAGAGCTTGGCAGTTTTGAGAAAGTTGCTGGAGCTGTTTTGTTTGGAATGATAAATTGTGTATTTCTCAATTCCAATGCCTTGGATCAATTTTAATGTGATTAAAAATGTGTTATATTGATGTTGTATGCTTTCAAAATTGAATTTCTTGAAATTGGGTTTCCAAATATTTTTCGGATGTCAAATGTATCACATTAGTGTCTTGTTAGTGCATTTCGTTGTCTTGATTATTTTGGCCGTCATAAATTTTGTGACCAGTGCCAAAGTAATCTTGATAAAGTTTAGACTACCTAGAGATACTTAGGGTGATAGTTTGATATTCTTAAATTATTTGGAGATCTGAATGAATAAGAGTGTATTCATCAATTTCAAGTTTTTCATGTATAGTTTGACTATATATGGTAAGCATGGAACAATGAAAGTGTTTCATTGGTACATCATAATAAAGGATATTAAACTTGGTATTGTGAATTGGAACTGCACGGATTGAGAAATTAGCCGATTAGATAGCAATTCCACATGGATAAGTCGATTAATAAAGATACAAGTCGACTTGTCCGTGCACTGTAGACGCATAAGTCGACTTGCACAATGGTACAAGTCGACTTGTTCGTGCATAGCTGCACAAGTCGACTTACACATTCATAAGTCGACTTACACATACACAAGTCGACTTACAACATGCAAAGGTAGGATGATGGATGATTTTAGGTATAGATTCAAAGTGATTGATGAAATGCCCTAAATCATTCCATATAGTCATGGTGACTATAATCCTACGGCTTGGAGGAGAAGAAGATGAGACCTGAAAACCCTCACATATAATATGAAAACTAACGCCTTCCATTAATATGGGGAGAACCAGAGTTCTTATAGATTTGGGTTGTTGGGTAAACCCAATCTCACTTTATACGGATATGTTCGAACCATGAAAATAAGATTTTCGGATTAATGGGTCGGTTTTTACTAGAAGCGTTGATTTGTTGAGTAAACTCAAGGTCAACGTGGACAGAGGAGAAATTGGGTAGTGTACATCATATGTGTGTGCATACATCACGAGTTGATAGCACTAGTCGATAGTTGCATCTATGAAACAAATGGTATGACCGATACCTGCCGATAGATCTAAGGTGGCTTGTTGGGTAAACCCAAGGTCATTTTAGTAATGTCGGATATCTATGATGTAATTGGTATGACTGATACCTACCGATTGACCTAAGATGGCTTGTTGGGTAAACCCAAGGTCATTTTAGTAATGTCGGATATCGACCCACTAGGACATTTTTGTAAGTGCAAGTCGACTTACACGTATTCAGTACCGATAAGTCGACTTGTACATGGGGTAAGTCGACTTATGCAAGGACGGTACTGTTTAATTTGTGCCCTAAAGGCAATCCCCTTTAGCGCGTTTTATTCAAAGTCGTGTGCAGACTTTATGAATAAATAAAGAAAGGCATATTTCATTAATTTGATATTCATGAACAGTTTTTATGAATTGATATGGATCTTTAATCGAATTAATGAAGTCCATGATATATGACATAGCATGAAGGAAATTATGATGCGATCATACTACTGAGATTCCTATCATGTGCAATTATGTCAATATCTAAATTATCCCTAGTCATAGGTTTAATGAGACTGGACATCGTTAATCCGGATAGACTAGCACATGTCATATTCCTTGATTGGATCAAGCAGTGGATCTCAGAAACTGTAAATATTGAGATATTTAGATTTGACATGTGGATGCTTACTAAGGGTAGTAAGTGTTAGAGTAGTGCCCTAAAGGCAATCCCCTTTAGCGCTTTTTGTTCATAGTCATGTACAGACTTTATGAATAAATAAAGAAAGGCATGTTTCATTTATTTGATGTTCATTTTATTATGAATTGATATTGATCTTTAATCAAATTAATGAAGTCCATGATATATGACATAGCATGAAGGAAATTATGATGTGATCATACTCCTGAGATTCCTATCATGTGTAATTATGTCAGTTTCTAAATTCTCCCTAGTCATAGGATTAATGAGACTGGACATCATTAATCCGGATAGACTAGCATATGTCATACTCCTTGATTGGATCAAGCGGTGGATCTCGAAGCGTAAATATGAGATATTTAGAGTTGACATATGGATGCTTACTAGTAGTAGTAAGTTCATTGGATGACTGCCATGAGATCATCACATGGATTTAATGTCGGTGATAATCTCATCATAGCAATGGTGCAAGTATCCTTAGACTTGAGGTACTCAAGGATATCTTGAATCTTGATCACGTATTTTGACTCCATTCCTTGTGGCCTTCGGAGGTTACTCATAGGGTGGTGCTTGGGTGCAGTTTGAGGTATTGAAGGTAATTGAGTAGCCAATAAAGGATTCATCACTTACGTGAAAAATGAAGAGATACCACGCCTCTTGTCGGGATCATTACTTTAAGTCTCGGCGAGCATGACTATGTCATGAAGAGTGTCTTCATGGACATATAAAGTAATGAGTCTGAGGCAGAGGCGATTCACTTGGGCTGGACTTAGCCTAGTAAGAGTTGACATATTAGCCATACTCATAACCAAGTGGGGTATAGGATGTTGAAAGGACGAATTGCACAAGAATTGTACATGGAAGGGTTCGTGATCGGTTCGTGATGAATTCATCAAACCGATTACTTTTCGGTCAATTGGGGTCATGATGTGTTCTAGATACCGCTCATGACTTGCTCAGATTAATTGTTAATCTAAGTGGCCAATATAACCGGAACCTAAAGGGTCACACGCATAAGAGTGATTGAGAGAATCAGTAAAATAGTAATTGGACGAGTTCCAATTATGGAAGCATTAGATTAAATGGATCCCAATGGGATTGGGATATGTCGATGAGATCGCGACATCAATATTGCTAAGAAAGGTTTAGTCGTTTCAAAGACGGGCCCGATAGGCAGTAGGACCGACCCAGTTTGATGAACCTCTTAGTAATTATATATATGTTAATTAATTAAGTAAATAATTAATTAATATATATATATATATATGTTGAATTCGGTGGAGACATGAAATGGAGAGGAGAAATGAGTTTGAAAAGTCAAAACTCATCATTATTTATCTTTTTAAGGCATTTTATGCCTTCTACGTGGATGTCTCACAACCAAGCTTCATGTATGTGTTTTAAAGTGTTAAAAATACATTGAAGAGGCATTGGATGTAAGGGATGGTCGTAGGTTTTGAAGAGAAGGAAAGGTTTTGCAAAACTTAGAGATTTGATCTCTCATCCATCTTCTTCAAGCTCTCATTGTTCTCTCTTCTCCAAGGCTCCACCAAGCTCATTTCACTTGCTCTCCAGGACAGAGGTAGGGTCTAGCAGCTCTTATTCTGTTCTAGCTATTCCCGGGTCAAAAGGGTTTGACTCGGTTAGGTTTTCTGATCTCTGCGTGGATACCTTTAGAGATAGTCTCTATTGGCTATTCAGGTTTGAGTTTTCATACCGACACGGGATCCTGGGTTTCGGAAGGTCCCGGAATAAAATTTTGTTTCGCTGCTGGAACATGTGATGTTCCTCCCGGATTTTCCTACAGTGGTATCAGAGCGTGCGGTGTCGTGTATGAAGCTTTAATGAAGCTAGATCATAAACCCTAATTGCTTGTGATGTTGTAGCATGCTTTCTGTCCAGATTTCGAATTGCTATAGAGATAGGGTTTTCGAAATTTTTCTGCCCAGGATTGTTCATAACATGTTAGAGAATATGTCTATGAATTTTCAGAATTTATCGATTTGATTTGATATAGTTTTGCTAATATAATTCCCTAGGTTCCAGATGCTGTTTTTGAAACGATTCTGTGAACAGACAGTAGTATAAAATCAAGAATAAATTCTAGAAAAATCGTTTTCTGGATTTTCCTTCACCCACATGTCTCTAAGATATTGGTGAATGTCTGTGAGCATGGAAATTGGATTTCAAGGTGATTGGATATTTATTTTCGATTTTATTCTATACTGTTGGGAATTGCTGTGCTGATGAATACAGTTTTGGAATCGGTTTTCTATTTTGGTTGACTGAGTTTTGATGGCCTAAAATCCTGAAAAATTCAGGTAGCATTTTCAGAACATTTAGTAACCTATATAATTTTCTCATGATTTATTGAAATTGTTTCATTGATCATTTCAAGCAATGTACAGAACTGGACAGTTTTGGTGAAAATTGTTGGGACTGTTTTACTTGGCTTGATTGAGTGTGTTTTTCAGTTCCAATGCCTTGCACCATTTTTAATGTGATTAGAAATGTGTTATATTGATTTGGTATGATTGCCAAATTGAATTGCTTGAAGTTGTTTTTCCAAGATTTTTTGGATGCCAAATAGGTCACTTTTGTGTCTCATTAGTGTATGTCATTATCTTTCTTGTTTTGGCCGTCACAATTTTTGTGACTTGTGCCGAAGTAATTTGATAAGGTATAGGCTAGTTAGAGATGCTCAAAGTGATAATTTGGGTGTTCCTAAATTATTTGGAAATTAATGAGTTATGACTCATTTTCAAGCTTTTTGTATAGTTTGACTATATATGGCTTTCATGGTACAATGAAATGTTCATTGGTACATCTAAGTTACCTTAGGTATGTTGGTATTGTGAATTGGATTTACATGGATTGAGAAATTAGCCGATTAGAGATTTTAGCAAATTTACCTGGATAAGTCGACTTGTGTATGAAATAAGTCGACTTGTTCAAGGTTTTTGGGATAAGTCGACTTGTCGATAGAATAAGTCGACTTGTTCAAGATCTCATTATAAGTCGACTTGTAGCACCTTGTAAGTCGACTTGTGTGTGGGAGATGCAATAAGGCGACTTGCATTTGATGAAAGTCGACTTATGGCATACTCGAGTTGGATGATGGATGATTATAAGGATTGATTCAATTGGATTGATGAAACCTAAATCATTCCATATAGTCTTAGTGACTATAATCCTTACGCTTGGAGTCTAGAGTTTATAAATCCTCCTCGGTATATGAAAACTAACGCCTTCCATTAATATGGTAAGAACCGAGTTCTTATAGGGATGGGTTGTTGGGTAAACCCAAGCTCACTCTATACTGGATATGTTGAACCATGAAAATATGATTTTTCGATTAATGGGTTGGTTTTCTTTGGGCGTTAGTTTGTTGAGTAAACTCAAGGTCAACGTGGACAGAGGTGAAATTGGGTAGCATACATCGGATGTATGCGCATCAAAGAGTTGATACCTAATGTAAGTGCACACATCGATAAGTTGATAGCGATCGATCGATAGTGTGTCTAAGATGTAATTGGTATATCTGATACCTCCCGAGACATAAGGTGGCTTGTTGGGTAAACCCAAGGTCATTCTCAATGTCGGTTATCGATGATGCAATTGGTATGTTCGATACCTACCGATTGACCTAAGTTGTGGTTTGTTGGGTAAACCCAAGGTCATTCTTAGCAATATCGGATATCAACCCACTAGGACATTATGTCACTTTGTTTCTTTGGATTCGTAATGAGGGTTATGGATTTTATGAAACTAGTGGAGATCTTTTGCATATCATTCAAGTCCTTATGATTATGCAGCTATTCTATTCTAACATTCTTCCTCTCTATTCGTGTAGGTTGTTTGAAAATGTCGTCAAGTGTGAATCTTCGCCGCTTATGGATTCCAACAAGCTAGCTGGATCGAATTTTCTTGATGGTTAAGGAATCGAGAATAGTTCTCGATCTGAAAGGTCAGGATACATCCTAGATTTTCCGCTTCGGATGCACCGGTTATCAATGCTTCGATGATGATCGAAGGCATATAGTAAGCATCTAAGGGCGATGACATGGCAACTTGCATCATGCTTGCCTCGATGTCACCAGAGCTGCGAAGACGAGTCCATGGATGCTCACACAATAGTTTTCATCTTAGGGAGTGTTTGACGAGCAAGCCCGGTGCGAAAGGTTCGAGACCTCGAGGCTTCTCTTCACTACTAAGATGGCTCAGGGACATCTGGCATGCGAAGACATACGAAGATGAATGGCTATATTGAGAGCTTGGCCGTCTTAGGTTTTGCAATGGATCATGAGTTAAGTATAGACTTAATTTGGTTGGATTGTCCAAGCGATTATGCGCGATTCGTGCTAAACTATCGGATGAACCAAATATCTACTACAATACCGGTGATCAATCTGCTCAAGGCGGTGAGCGGACTATCAAGAGTGATAGTAAGCAAGTCTTTGGTAGTAATGCTTCTTCTTGAGTTCAAGAAGAAAAGAACCCAAAGAAGAAGAAGACCAAGAAACCAAAGGAAGCGCCATCAAGAAGAAGACCAAAGAAGCGCCCCAAAAGGAACTTGCTTCCATTGCGGTAAAGATGGCCATTGGGCGCAATTGCAAAATCTATCTCGAGTCATTGAAGCGAAGAAGGCATCGGATGCCTCGACTACTTCAGTTTGTATGTCATTGAAGTTAATCATTATTGATCACAACATCGGGTATTTGATCTGGTTGTGGCTCACATATGTAATGATATCACGGGGCCTCGGGGACGATGGGCAACTCATGAAGGAGAAGTAGACCACGTGTTGGAAATGGAGCAAGAGTTCTTTGCATTAGCCGTAGGAACCTATGTTTTGTCTCTCCCTCTTGGGCTTGTCTTTGGAATTGGATAATTGTTATTTTGTACCCGTTTTGACAAAGAATATATTATCATTTCTTATCGAATAAATTTGGATTCCATATGAATTTTAGTTGCAATGGTTGTTCTATTAATTCTAATGGAATGCTTTATGGAACTCGGTACATTGTGCAATGGTATATACATATTAGATATGTCTAATCCAATTTTAAATGTCAATGACACCAAAAGACATAAAAGAGATAATCTAAAGTCAACTTACTTATGGCATTGTCGACTTGGCCATATAAATGAGACACGCATTGCTAAGCTCCACAAGAGTGGCAGTTTAGGGTCATTTGATTATGAATCATATGACACATGCGAATCTTGTTTATTAGGCAAGATGACTAAGTTACCCTTCAAGGGAAAGGGTGAACGAGCGATTGGAGTATTAGACCTAATACATTCAGATGTATGCGGTCCGATGTCCATCCATGACAGAAGTGGTTGTCGTTACTTCATTACCTTTATCGATGATTATTCACGATATGGGTACTTGTATCTGATGAGATACAAATCTGAAGCGCTTGAAAAGTTCAAACAATTCGGACATGAAGTAGAAAACCGACTTGGTAAAAGTATCAAGGCATTACGATCGATCGTGGTGGAGAATACTTAGACCAGCAGTTTGAGGATTATCTCGTAGATAATGGGATTTTATCTCGGTGGACACCTCCTTACACGCCTTGTGACACAATGGTGTGGTGAAAGGAGAAATCGAACCTTGTTGGACATGGTACGATCAATGATGGGTTTCATAAAGTTACCAAAATCGTTTTGGGGTATCGCTAGAGACGACTATTTACTTGTTAAGCGAGTTCCCTCTAAGGCAGTTGATGTTACTCCATATGAGATGTGGACTAACGAAAACCTTATCTTTCTCATGTGAAAGTATGGGGTTGTCACGCTTACGTGAAGCGGATTGATCGAGATAAGCAGGCGAAATCGACAAGTGTTTGTTTGTAGGATATCCTAAAGAGACCATGGGATATCAATTCTACCTTGATAAGGAACAAAAGGTGTTTGTTTGAAGCATGCTGTCTTTTAGAGAAAGAGTTTCTTCTGCAAGAAGGCGACAAGGGAACAAAGTCGAACTTGAAGAAGTTCAAGATGCTCAAACAAGCATGATCAATTGCTGAACTCGAGGCATCACTCATTCGGATGAAGTGTGATTCAACCTTACGTGACACACGAAGTTAAGAGGTCAAGTAGGATGCGACTTGGTCCCGAGAGATATGGATTTCTCGTAAGTGAGCAGAATGACGTATTGCTCATAGAAGATGATGAGCTGCTACCTATGAAGAGATTACGAAGAGTTGAGTCGAAAAATGGCTTTGTGCCATGAAAGCCGAAATGGATTCCATGTACATAAACCAAGTATGGACTTTGGTTGATGCACCTGAAGGGATAAAACCTATAGGGTGCAAATGGGTTTTCAAGAAGAAAACCGACATGGATGGCAATGTGATTACCTACAAAGCAAGGCTTGTGGCCAAAGGATTTCGTCAAAGACAAGGAGTTGACTATGACGAGACCTTCAGCCCCGTAGCAATGCTTAAATCCATTCGGATACTCCTAGCCATAGCCGCTCATTATGATTATGAGATATGGCAAATGGATGTGAAGACAGCTTTCCTTAATGGAAATCGGCGAGGATGTGTACATGACACAACCGAGGGCTTCACTTCGATGATGGCGAAAAGGTATGCAAGCTTCGAAATCCATCTATGGATTGAAGCAAGCATCCAGGAGTTGGAACATCCGTTTTGATGAGTCAATCAAAGAGTTTGGTTTCTCACAAAATCCGGATGAGTATTGTGTGTACAAAAAGGTAAATGGGAATGCAATCGTTTTCCTTGTGCTATATGTGGATGACATACTGTTACTCGGAAACGATGTCTCATTGATGCAATCAGTTAAAATTTGGTTGTCCAAACAATTTGCGATGAAAGACCTTGGTGAAGCAACTTATATCCTTGGGATAAAGATCTATAGAGATAGATCAAAGAGGTTGCTTGGTCTTTCACAATCATCGTACATAGACAAGATGCTAAAGAGGTTTAGCAAGGAGCAATCCAAGAGAGGGTTTCTTCCCATCACTCATGGGATAACACTCTCGAAATCTATGTGTCCTAAGACACAAGATGAGAGGATTCGCATGGATCAGATCCGTATGCATCTGCGAGAGGATCGATCATGTATGCTATGTTATGTACGAGGCCCGATGTGTCGTATGCTCGAGTGTCACGGCGGATACCAATCGGATCTGGTGAGGTCTTTGGATAGGTATCAAGAATATCCTCAAGTACTTGCGAAGGACTAAGGATGTTTTCTTGATATATGGAGATGGAAATCTCAAGTGGCGGCATACGGATGCGGTTTCCAATCGACAAGGATGACTCGGATCCCGTCGGGCTATGTTTTCACGCTAAACGGCGGAGCGGTCAGTTGGAAGAGTTCCAAACAAGAGACGCATTGCGATTGACGACCGAGGCGAGTACATTCTTTGCATCGAGGCGCAAAAAGGAAGTATTTGGATCAAGAAGTTCATTTCGAACTTGGTGTGGTTCTAGCTGTGATGGACCCATCAGTTGTATTGTGACAACAATGGGGCTATTGCTCGGCGAAAGAACCGAGGTCTCACCAACGATCTAAACACGTACTCGCAGATATCATCGATCAGAGATCATTCTAGAGGTGATGTCGCGATCGAGAGGATTCCCCAGAGCGAACATTGTCGATCCGTTGTGAAGCCATTGTCACGGAAGAATTTTGATTCTCATGTACTCGCTTATGGTATTAGATACCAAGGCGATTGGCTTTAGGTCAGTGGGAGATTGTTAGAGTAGTGCCACAAAGGCAATCCCTTTAGCGCTTTTTGTTCATAGTCATGTATGGACTTTATGAATAAATAAAGAAAGGCATGTTTCATTTATTTGATGTTCATTTTATTATGAATTGATATTGATCTTTAATCAAATTAATGAAGTCCATGATATATGACATAGCATGAAGGAAATTATGATGTGATCATACTCACGAGATTCCTATCATGTGTAATTATGTCGGTTTCTAAATTCTCCTAGTCATAGGATTAATGAGACTGGACATCATTAATCCGGATAGACTAACATATGTCATACTCCTTGATTGGATCAAGCGGTGGATCTCGAAGCTGTAAATATGAGATATTTAGAGTTGACATATGGATGCTTACTAGTAGTAGTAAGTTCATTGGATGACACGCCATGAGATCATCACATGGATTTAATGTCGGTGATAATCTCATCATAGCAATGGTGCAAGTATCCTTAGACTTGAGGTACTCAAGGATATCTTGAATCTTGATCACATACTGACTCCATTCCTTGTGGCCTTCCGGAGGTTACTCATAGGGTGGTGCTTGGAGTGCAGTTTGAGGTATTCAAGGTAATTGAGTAGCCAATAAAGGATTCATCACTACGTGAAAAATGTAAGAGATACCTGCCTCTTGTCGGGATCATTACTTTAAGTCTCGGCGAGCATGACTATGTCATGAAGAGTGTCTTCATGGACATATAAAGTAATGAGTCTGAGGCAGAACTGATTCACTGGGTGGACTTAGCCTAGTAAGAGTTGACATATTAGCCATACTCATAACCAAGTGGGGTATAGGATGTTGAAAGGACGAATTGCACAAGAATTGTATCATGGAAGGGTTCGTGATCGGTTCGTGATGAATTCATCAAACCGATTACTTTTCGGTCAATTGGGGGTCATGATGTGTTGCTAGATACCGCTCATGACTTGCTCAGATTAATTGTTAATCTAAGTGGCCAATATAACCGGAACCTAAAGGGTCACACGATAAGAGTGATTCAGAGAATCGTAAAATAGTAATTGGACGAGTTCCAATTATGGAAGCATTAGATTAAATGGATCCCAATGGGATTGGGATATGTCCGATGAGATCGCGACATCAATATTGCTAAGAAAGGTTTAGAGTTTGTTCAAAGATCGGGGCCGATAAGCCGGTAGGACCGACCCCAGTTTGACTGGACCTCTTAGTAATTATATATATGTTAATTAATTAAGTAAATAATTAATTAATATATATATATATATATTGAATTCGGTGGAGACATGAAATGAGAGGAGAAATGAGTTTTGAAAAGTCAAAACTCATCATTATTTATCTTTTTAAGGCATTTTATGCCTTCTACGTGGATGTCTCACAACCAAGCTTCATGTATGTGTTTTAAAGTGTTAAAAATACATTGAAGAGGCATTGGATGTAAGGGATGGTCGTAGGTTTTGAAGAGAAGGAAAGGTTTTGCAAAACTTAGAGATTTGATCTCTCATCCATCTTCTTCAAGCTCTCATTGTTCTCTCTTCTCAAGGCTCCACCAAGCTCATTTCACTTGCTCTCCGGATGTAGGTAGGGTCTAGCAGCTCTTATTCTCATTCTAGCTATTCCCGGTCAAAAGGGTTTGACTCGGTTAGGTTTTTCGATCTCTGCGTGGATACCTTTAGAGATAGTCTCTATTGGCTATTCAGTTTGAGTTTTCATACCGACAGGGATCTGGGTTTCGGAAGGTCCCGGAATAAAATTTTTGTTTCATTCTTTGGAACATGTGATGTTCCTCCCGGGATTTTCCTACAGTAAGTACATTGGATGACCTGCCATGAGAACATCACATGGATGTCCTATTCTAATGTCAGTGATAATCTCATCATAGCAATGGTGCAAGTATCCTTAGACTTGAGGTACTCAAGGATATCTTGAATCTTGATTACGTGCTTTGACTCCATTCCTTGTTGTCTTCCGAGGTCGCTCATAGGGTGGTGATTGGGTGCGACTTGAGGTATTGAAGGTAATTGAGTAGCCAATAAAGGATTCACCACTTCTGAAATAGCAGAAGAGATACCCTGGCCTCTTGTCAGGAGGACCATTACTTGAAGTCTTCGGCCGAAGCATAACTATGTCATGAAGAGTGTCTTCATGGACATATAAAGTAATGAGTCTGGGACAGAACTAATATCACTTGGGCTAGACTCAGTCTAATGAGAGTTGACACTTTGACCATACTCAGAACCAAGTGGGGTATAGGATGGTGAAAGGACGAATTGCACGGTAATTGTCTATGGAAGGGTTCGTGATCTGGTTTATGATGAACTCATCAAACCGATTACTTTCCGGTCAATTGGGGGTCATGATGTGTTGCTAGACGCCGCTCATGACTTGCTCAGATTAATTGTTAATCTAAGTGGCCAACATAACCGGGAACCTAAAGGGTCACACGCATAAGAGTGATTCAGAGAATCTGTAAAATAGTATTGGACAGAGATCCAATTATGGAGAGCATTAGGATTAAATGGATCCCGATGAGATTGGGATATGTCCCGATAAGGTCGCGACATTAGCATTGCTGAAAAGAGTCTCCGGCGATTTTTTGTCACCGGGGCCCGGTAGGCCGGTAGGACCGACCTCAGTGTGACTGGACCTTTCCAGCAATTATATATATATATATATCAATTAATTAATTGAGAATTAATTAATTAATATATATATATGCTTTTTTCGTTAGCCTTAGGAGAGGATTAGGTTTGACTAAGTCAAACCTAATGACTCACCCTTCATTTAATGACCTAAGGCATCAACGTGGGAGGCTTTGGTTCATTAGCTTTTACTTAATTAAGTAATTGACAAGTGGCAATGAAAGTAAGGAGAAGTTGATGGTCGTGTAACTTATATAAGAGTTTGGAAGCCTTACTTGTTAAGTAACCTTTAAAAAGTGTTTTAAAGGATTTCTCTCAAAAAGGCTCACGATGACACTCTCTTCCTTAGCATTTTTCGTTGTCTTCCTTTTGTTTATGTGATAAACAAATTGAAGACTAAGGAAGGATGCTTGATGGTCGAGAGTTATGGTAGTGAGTTGAGAGAGACTTAATTGTTAAGTCCTTGAAAATGGTTTTCAAGGTTTTTCTAAAAAAGGTTCACGATTTTTCTTCTCCTCCAAGGCTTCAGAATCGTTTCCTATAGCTCTCCGAGGACAAAGGTAAGATCTAGCAGTTTTTAATTTGTCCTAGCTATTCCCGGGTCAAAGGGGTTTGTCTCGGTTAGGTTTTCTGATCTCTGCGTGGATACCTTTAGAGACAGTCTCTATTGGCTGTTTAGGTTTGAGTTTGCATACAGACACATGGATCCTGACTTCGGGAAGGTCCCGGCGACAAAAATTTTTGTTTTCCGCACTTGGTACATGTGATGTACCTCCCAGGATTTTCCTACAGTGGTATCAGAGACACTTGTGTCGTGTATGAAGCTAAAACCCTAGCTAGGTCAGAATTCCTATTTGAGTTTGTAGCTGATGCATCTGATCTGTTCAAATTTCGAATTTATATAGAGATATGTTTTTTGAAATTTTTATGCCCAGATTTGTTCATAACATGTTATAGAATATGTCTGTGAAAGATGAGAATTTATCAATTTGATTTGATATAGTTTTGCTAATTGTTTCCCTAAGGTTCCAGATGTTGTTTTTGAAACATTCTGCGAACAGGCATGAGTATAAATTCGGGCATAAATTCTAGAAAATTTTTTTTTCGGATTTGTTTTCACCGAAACGTCCCTAAGATGTTTGTGAATGTCTCTGTGGATGGAAAATTGTTTTCAAGGTGATTAACTATTTATTTTCGAATTTATTCTATGCTGTTGGGAATTGCTGTGTTAGTGAACACAGATTTTGAATCGGTTTTGTTGCTTAGGTTGACTGAGTTTTTGATGGCTATAAATCCTGAAAAAATTCATGAAACATGTTCGGAACATGTAGTAACCTTTTTAATTTTCTCAGAATTTATTGAAATTTTTTCAATGATTATTTCGAGCAATGTACAGAACTTGGCAGTTTTGTGAAAATTGCTGGGACTGTTTTGCTTGGCATAATTGAATGTGCATTTTTCAGTTCCAATGCCTTGGACCATTTTAATGTGATTGAAAATGTGTTATCTTGATGTGGTATGCTTGCCAAACTGAAGTTCTTGAAATTGGTTTTCCAATAATTTTCAGATGTCAAATAGGTCACATTAGTGTCTCGTTAGTATATTTCGTTGTCTTGATTGTTTTGGCCGTCACAAATTTTTGTGACAAGTGCCGAAGTAGTTTTGATAGTGTGTAGACTAACTAGAGATGCTTAGGGTGATTATTTGATGTTTTTGAATTATGTGGAATTCTAAGTGATTAATAGTGGATTAATCTGTTTCAAGATTTTCATGTATAATATGACTATATGGCAAGCATGATACAATGAAAATGTTTCATTAGCACATCAATATAAAGGACAATATACTTAGTATATTGGTATTGTGAATTGGAAATGCACGGATTGAGAAATTAGCCGATTTATTAGCAATTTTTAGTGTAAGTCGACTTGCATGAGGAGTATAAGTCGACTTGCACATCAGAACAAGTCGACTTGTACAGGCGCAGGAGTATAAGTCGACGTGCAACAGGTAAGTCAACTTGAACAGGACCAGATGCGTAAGTCGACTTGTAGGATACAAGGCGACTTGATGAAGCACAGGAGCATAAGGCGACTTGCATTCTTATGTAAGTCGACTTGTGACATGCTTAGGTTGAATGATGGATGATTATAAGGATGGATTCAATGTGATTGATGAAACCTAAATCATTCCATATAGTCATGATGACTATAATCCTAAAGCTTGGATGAGACCTGAATTTCAAATCCCTCCTCGGAATATGAAAACTAACGTCTTCCATTAATATGGTAAGAACCGAGTTCTTATAGAAATTTGGGTTGTTGGGCTAACTCAAGCTCACTCTATCTGAATATGTTGAACCATGAAAATAAGATTTTACGATTAATGGGACGGTTTTCCGAAGCGTTGATTTGTTGAGCAAACTCAAGGTCAGCGTGGACAGAGGCGAAGTTGGGTAGTGTACATTAGATGTACGCGCATCAAGTGTTGATAACCCGATGTTTGTGCATACATCAACAAGTTGATAGACCGGCGATAGTCATGCGAGATGTAATTGGTATGGCTGATACCTCCCGAGACTTAAGGTGGCTTATTGGGCAAACCCAAGGTCATTCTCAAAGTCGGTTATCGATGATGCAATTGGTATGACCGATACCTACCGATTGACCTAAGGTATGGCTTGTTGGGCAAACTCAAGGTCATTCTTAGCAATGTCGGATATCGACTCACTAGGACATTCTGTCATAATTTCTTTGGATTCGTAAAGAGGGTTATGGATTCTTAGAAACTAGTGGGAGCCATATGCATGTCATGCAAGTCCTTATGATCATGCAGGCATTTCTATTCTAACATTCCTTCTCTCTATCGCGTTTAGGTTGATCAAGGCGTTTTTCGATGTGATTTTACGCCACTCTTACGGACTTAATTTTCTCGATAGGCTGAAAAATCGAGAATTGTTCTCATATTTGAGGCTGGACTTTGTTCTAGATGTTCCACTTCGAGATCCACTTGTTGTTGATGTTTCGATAGAGATCGAAAGTAGGAAGTGCAGCCAAAAGAAAACCAAAATGTCTACCCCAAAGGAATTTGCTTCCACTTGTGGCAAGACCGCCCTTTGGAGGCAAAACCGTAAAGTCTATCTCGAGTCCTTGAAGCGAAGAAGACATGAGATGCCTCACCGCTTCATTAATGTTTGTCGTTGAGGTTAACACCGTTTCTGATCACAACATATGGGTATTAGATACCGGTTGTGAACCGGCTCACACATATGCAATGATATGCAGGGCCTCAGGGACAGGAGAAAGCTCATAAAGGGAGAACTTGACCTTCGTGTAGGTAATGGAGCAAGAGTTGCTGCATTAACCATAGACACTTATGTCTTGTCATTCCCCAGTGAGCTTGTATTCAAGTTGGATGATTGTCATTTTGTACCTGTTTTAACAAAGAACATATTGTATGTTTCTTGTTTAGCTAGATTTGGTTTCCATTGGACTTTTGGAAGCAATGGTTGTTCTATTAGTTGAATGGAATGCTCTATGGTACGGGTACATTATGCAATGTAATTGACATATTAGATATGTTACATCCAATTATGAATGTCAATGACTCGAAAAGACATAATCGAGATAATTTAAACTCAACTTACTTATGGCATTGTCGCCTTGGCCATATAAATGAGAGACACATCGCTAAGCTCCAAGAGTGGATGTTTAGGGTCATTTGATTATGAATCATATGACACATGTGAATCTTGTTTATTAGGCAAGATGACTAAGTTACCTTTTAAGGGTAAGGGTGAACGAGTGACTGGAGTATTAGACCTAATACATTGAGATGTATGTGGTCCGATGTCCATCCATGCCAGAAATGGTTGTTTTACTTCATTACCTTTATCGCTGAGTGTTCTCGATATCGGTACCTATATCTGATGAGATACAAATCTGAAACATTTGAAAAGTTCAAATAATTCAGAAATGAAGTAGAAAACCAACTTGGTAAAAGTATTAAGCCATTGCGATCGGATCGTGGTGGGAAATACTTAAACCAACAAGTTTTGGATTATCTCAGAGATAATGGGATTTTATCTCAATGAACTCCACCTTTTACGCCGCAGCATAAAGGTGTGGCTGAAAGGAGAAATCGAACCTTGTTAGACATGGTGCGATTAAGGATAGGTTTTGCATGTGTTTTTGAAGTGTACGCTTTCAAGCAAATTGTTTACTTGTTAAGCAGAGTTCCATCAAAGACAGTTGATGTTACTCCATATGAGATGTGGACTAACAGAAAACCTTATCTTTCTCATATGAAAGTTTGGGGTTGTCACGCTTATGTGAAGCGGACACAGTCAAATACATTTGATGTAAAGGCGACAAGTGTTTGTTAAGTAGGATATCATGGGATATCAATTCTACCTTGCCGAGGAACAAAAGTTGTTTGTTTCAAAGCATGCTGTTTTCTTAGAAAGAGTTTCTTTTACAAGAAGGCGGTGGGAGCAAAGTTGAACTTGGAGAAGTTCAAGATGCTCGAACAAACACTGACTCAATTGCTGAACTGGCTGTGACTCATACAGATGTAGTGTGATTCAACCTTCTACTACACACGAAGTTCGTAGGTCAAGTAGGATATGCACTGTTCCCGAGAGATATGAATTTCTCGTAAGTGAACAGAATGACGTATTGTTCATAGAACATTATGAGCCTGCTACCTATGAAGAGGTACTGAAGAGTTCAGAGTCTGACACATGGCTCCGTGCCATGAAATCTGAAATGGATTCCATGTATGAAAACCAAGTATGGACTTTGGTCGTTGCACCTAAAGGAATAAAACCCACAGGGTGCAAAGGGGTTTTCAAAATGAAAATCAACATGGATGGTAATCTGATTACCTACAAAGTAATGCTTAAATCCATTATGATACTCCTAGCCATTGCCACTCATTATGAGTATGAGATATGGCAAATGGATGTGAAGACAGGTCTCCTGAGTGGAAATCTAGCCAAGGATGTGTATATGACACAACCTGAGGGCTTCACCTCCTATGATGGCGAAAAGGTATGCAAGCTTCAGAAATCCATGTATGGATTGAAGCAAGCATCCGGGAGTTGGAATATCCGTTTTGATGAGACAATCAAAAAGTTTGGTTTCTCACAAAATTCGGATGAATATTGTGTGTACAAGAAAGTTCATGGGACTGCAATCGTATTCCTTGTGTTATATGTAGATGACATATTATTACTAGGAAACGATGTCTCTATGCTACAATCTGTAAAGATTTGGTTGTCCAAACAATTTGCCATGAAAGACCTTGGTAAAGCAATAAAGATTTATAGAGATAAATCAAAGGTTGCTTGGTCTTTCACCATCAACGTACATAGTCAAGATGGACAAGATGCTAAAAAGTTTAGCATGAAGCAATCCATCGAGAATGCGATGAGAATGATCCGAATGCATCTGCGATGGGATCTATCATATACGCATTACTATGTATGAGAGACCCGATGTATCATATGGTCTAAGCGTTACGGCGAGATATCAATCGGATCTGGTGAGGTCACAGTGGCGATCAAGAATATCCTTAAGTACTTATGATTTAACTAAGGATGTTTTCTTGAGTTATGGAGATGGAAATCTCCAGTGAGCGGCATCTGAGATGCTAATATTTAATCTGATAGGATGATTCAGAATCATAATCAGGTTATATACATTCACTCTGAATAGCGCGACGGTCAGTTGGAAAGAGTTCCAGACAGGAGACAACTGCCGATTCAACAACCGAGGCAGAGTATATTGGCGCATGAGATCTGCAGAGGAAGCAGCTCGGATCAAGAAGTTCATTACTGAACCTGATGTGGTTCCCAGCTATGATGAGCCCATAGGATTGTATTGTGATACAATGGGGCTAGTACGCAGGGAAAGGAACCAAGGTCTCAGCATTGATCCAAACACGTACTCCGCCGATTTCATCTGATTCGGGAAATCATCGGTCGAGATGATGTCCTGATAGAGAGAATTCCCACAGAGCAAAGTGTTGCTGATCCGTTGACAAAACCAGAGTTCTTATAGAGTTGGGTTGTTGGGTAAACCCAATCTCACTTTATATGGATATGTTCGAACCATGAAAATAAGATTTTCGGATTAATGGGTCGGTTTTTACTAGAAGCGTTGATTTGTTGAGTAAACTCAAGGTCAACGTGGACAGAGGCAAAATTGGGTAGTGTACATCAGATGTGTGTGCATACATCACGAGTTGATAGCACTAGTCGATAGTTGCATCTATGAAACAAATGGTATGACCGATACCTGCCGATAGATCTAAGGTGGCTTGTTGGGTAAACCCAAGGTGATCGGCGGTTTATCGTTCAATATTAAAATTGATCCCTGGAAACCGGTCAAATTAAATTTATACCAAGGATTGCAATACAGGATGCAACCTCGGGTCGACTCTCAAGGAACCAATGCATCAATTGATCCTAGACTAGCCTAATATTTGAATGATGCATGCAATTAAAGCAATAGAAGGGGTTTTGATTTGATTAATTAGAAATTAAACTAAGCCAAAATAAGAATAAATGTTTTAGAATTTTAAAAACTAAATGATTGAAATTAAACAAGTTTGAAGTCAAATTACTAAAACTCTCCGAAAATGTAGCTCGGGTCATCATCGTTCAAATAATGTTGGGGTTTGAAATCCACTAAGTTTGAAAATAAAACCTTAACAACTCGTTAAGTCCAAGAATTAATTAATCAACTCGATTAATTACAACTTGTTAAAACCCTTAGTGTATGCATGGATTGATTAATGCACTAAATCAACCAAATAATAACACAACCAATTCAATCAAACACAACTAAATGATTAAATTAGTTAATGCAATCATTTAAGCGATATACATGAACTCCATGTATTTAAGCACGATATTCAAAAATAGTCAATCCATAACACAAATCAAAGTCTAACATCCTACTAAACTATAGCAGATTCAATCGAAATATATTGCAAAATACCAACTCAGTTGTGCAAATACATTATTGAAATCCTAAACTAAGATTGATTACCCGTGTTTAGTTACGGAACTCCAACCTCGCAACATTTCAGAAGACTATGAGCTTAGCCACTCATGACTACAGACGACTCCATCATTGTTGAAGTATCACCGAAGACCATGCTCAGACGGCGAATGCGGAAGAGTAGAGATGAAGGAAATGACTGCGATGATCGTCGCCTGTGACTAAACCTGAAATCAAACACAGAATGAGAGACTGTTAGATCAAAAACAGAAAACAGAAAAGAAGAAAACGAAGAAAACTGGAGAAGACGAAGAGAAGAGAAAACGAAGAACTCTTTTGTAGGCGGCCCTCTCTCATTTGCCCTAAATGGTAAGGTTTTATAGGGAACTGTGCGGGCCGGGTCGGAACAGTGGATACTTTTGCCATTTTTGGTCCGGGTCACCCGACATTATTTTGCGATGAATGATGTAGTTTATTCTGGCGAATGAATTTGGTCACTCGTCGCGTGAATGAATTAAACACCATTAATTAGCCATGGCGAATGGAAGTCTGATTCGTCCCGTGAACTCATGCGTGTTGACTTCTTAATTGTTGACTACTTTGGTCCTACAAAATACAACCCATTTGCAGTATCAATTGTCCCAATAAAGATTATGCAGAATTAATGACAAATGACAACAAAATATTGACAATATGCAATTTATCAAAACTCAATGTGCGGGACCAAAATAAGCATGAAAATTATAGATCAGGAGTCGACAGATGCATAATTACTAAAGAAAATGGGCACGATTTATAGTATAAATTTGGTCGATCAAATTCCCCACACTTAAACCTTTGTACTCCTGAACAAAGCTTATAAGAGTCAAAAAGGTACAAGAGTAAAAGAAAATTCTGCCCATGTTCAAACAATAACCAAAATTGACTCAATCCACTTTATCAGAAGTCGAACGCAGCAAATTGAAAGAGTGCTAATAAAACAAACATTGAAAGAATTTAAGCACATGAGATTGAACAACAGAGAATCACTCGGGATATGGTGTTTACGCTCAACTCACTTGTATAGTAGGAATATTTTCTCTCAATCGCTTAGTACATCTCCTACCATAGGCTTGTATCAATTTTATTTCTCCACTACAAGGACTATCAATTTGAAAATCAAGAGGTCTTTCAGGGTTGTAATGAGCGGAAGGCTAAATGAATGGATGAAGTGAAAGAAAGAAATAGTATGAGCATGCATGAAGTGAGGAATTGATGTCAACAACAAAACTAAAACTAGACAATGAGATAAATTGAATATACACATTTTTTTTTGGCTATCTCATTTTGAGATGCTAATCCCTTTTGGATACAACACATTAGTATCCCTTTAGGATACACAAGACTAACACTTTTTCCTTTTTCAATTTTTTTAAATTACAAAACATAGACTATCGACATCATCTTAATATGTATGCAAATGCTCATAACAAAAAGGCTCAAGGAGCTAGCAAGGAAAAAGTATTTAAGGGTTGGTATTTGGGAAAGGGTTGAAAGAAGGAACGCTCTATCATATCAACAAAAATCTAGTCCATCAAGCTTTGAGTAAAAACGACACACAAGTTCTAGAGAAGAATGGACTAAGTAGATGCACACACAAAATATAGAAGAAAAATTTGGCTCGAATATCCTTCCAACAATGTTTTGTCTCAATGATCAATCTCAAGTCTTAAAAACTTAAAATGCTACCTTGTTAGCATGCTCCCATTTACTTAGTTTTGAAAACTTCAAAAGTTAAAATTTTGTCAGATCCAATTATCGTTCGAAGAATGGAGAGCATTTTTACAAAAACTCAAGTATCAAGTTGAAACTTATAAATGCTTTGCATGTAAGGCACAAAAGAACAAGTGCAGAAATTGTTTGATTTGGGGACCAAATTTATCAGTTAAAGCAGTGGCCACAAAATTATGCATAATGTTCTAAAGGTGTACAATGTAAAATATAAAAGGGAATGGCTCCCCCACACTTAAACATGGCATTGTCCACAATGGCAAAAATAGTAGGGCATAGAGGAGACCATAAAAACAGATAAAACATAAATGTGGATATATCCTTAAACTCAAAAAGTGTGGACGAAATGAAGAATCCAAAGAACTAACTAAAAATTACAGCGAAGAAAAGAAAATACAGGAAAAACAATAACGATAAAAGAAAGGAAATAAACAAATTTATACTATTTGCAGGATCGATGGCAGGCGGATCAGAGAGGCATTGCGCAGAAGAGTCAAAGGCGAGTCGGAATAGGCAGCCGAGGTGAGCCGCAATCATGGTCGACAGGCGAGTGAACTCATGATCGGTGATCATCTGAGCCTCGAAAGTAGATAGCCGGGCCTCAAGCCGAAGGACGTCTTGGCGCAGCAGAGCCACCTCAGAAGGAGCAGGTGGAGCAGAAGGAGGGGAAGACACGGGTGTAGAGATAGGAGGCGGAGAGGAAACAGGAGGAAGGACGGGAGGTGCGGAAGAGGGGGCTGGAGGGGGAGAGGGAGAAGAAGAGGAAGCTGGTTGGGCAGGAGGTGGTGGTGGAATGGCACGTGGCTGTCCTAAACGGACATAGACAAATGGAGAGGCGGGGGGAAGGTGAGGTCGTTTGGATGTTCTGGGACTCGAAGGCCCGAATAAGTCGAAATGAGATGGGGAAAGAGGAGTTTATGTTTGGGGTTGGTGGCGAGGACACTTGGCGGAGGGCGAAGGAAATGGCGAAGCTAGGTCGATGGTGGCAGTCACCATAAGTATATGTATGAGACTGCTCCTTTGGGATGTTGGTGAGGTGGAGGGGGTAAAATGTTGTTACATATAAAATGTAACCATGGGACGGGCTTGTGGAAGGAGATCGAACGCCTGGATATGCGCCGAGCCCCGGGGTTGAAGCCACCGAGTACCCTCGTAGGTAGAGTACGAATGACGTCGCCGAGGGTATGTGATCGATTGAGAATAGGGACAACGAGGGACAACAGGAGGTGGTAGTGCTCTCGGATTATGACGGATGTAAAAGCATCGGAATAGAAACACCTCGGAAGTTAATTCCGTAGGTGTGAGATTGACGAGCATGGGTATATAATGGCGCACAAAGGAAAGGAAAGTGGTCCGAGGTTAGGCGAGGCGGTCAACTCGAGTTGGAAGAGTTGACCTACAAAAGGGTTGGTAGCGGAGTAAGAGGAAATGATTTTTCTTTTAGTAAAGTTTGGCTAGCAACTTGCGTGGCTAATTGTACATACTCGTGGATCTGCTAGGTGAGAGGAAAGCGGAAGGTTGCGAGGAAGGAGAAAGGGTGTGATCGGAGGAAGAAGAGGATGACTGCTGCTCCGGTCTGGTGGCTTGTTTCATTCTAGGCATGATCAGAAGGGTGAAAACGCAGTTGGAAGGGGATTTGAGGAGAATGGAAGCTTCAAACAGCAGAAGGCACGGAGAGGACTACGGCGAGGCAGCGAGGAAGACGGCGAAGTGAGAAGGAAAGGGGAAGGAAGAAGAAGAAAAAGAAGAAAGAGCGGGAGACGAGAGGACGCGAGAGAGGAAAAGACCAAAAAGGGCCTCGGACAAAAGAGAAATCCAACGGTCCAGAAGGGCAAAAAGTCCTTATTCGCTGCGACGAAGCGGTCGCTAGCCGCGGCGAATAAGATGAAAAACCCTAGGTTAGCCGCAGCGAACAGCGATGCTCGCTACGGCGAACCACTGAAACGAATCACACGATCTAAGGATTCTACTCAGTTTGCACAATCATTCAATTAATCATCCCAAATATGAACCATTTTCTTCAATCTAATTATGCTTCATTAGGGAGAACACAGAGCTAACAAAGGGGAAACATTTTATTCAAACAGAAAGGGAAATCCTACCTACTACTCTAATTCTACTGGTTTGATCCCTCCCCCACATTTAAACAATATAATCATGTTCAACAATATGCACGTTGGTATAAAACATAGCACAATTATATAGTAAATGAAGGAAAGAAAAACCCGCACTCAAGGTGGGTCTTGTAGCTCGGGATGGACGATCGCTCGATATCCAAGCTCTAGCTCAAGAGCTTGGTTGCTAGTCGGCCCACGTCCATACCGCACCCAGATGTGCTCTGCAAAATCATCAAAGGAGAAACTTTCCCAAAAATATTGTCGATGGTAGGAGTCAAAGTTTCTACAAATTCGAACAAGCATCGTCAATCACCACATCAAGCATGTTGACACCAAGCAAGGAATAATCTTCGTGGGGTGCTTATAGCTTCATACATGTTGAAGCTAACTTTTGATCGCCCACTTCCATGGTGATCTTCCTTCCTTCATACTAATCATAGTACTTCTGTCCAAGAAAGGGACGCCCAAGGATCGAGAAGTGTCATGCACCACTTCGAGGTCATGTCCAACACGTAAAATCCGCAGGAAACACTAAGCCTTTGACTGGACCAAGATATCCTCAATAATGCCCACGGGATGTCGAAGGATCGTCGGCCAATTGCAACACTCTTGATGTAGGCTTTATGCTCTTCACTCAGAGGACCTCATAAATGATTTGGCATAACATTAATCGCTGCTCCCAAATCCAATAATGCTCTCCCAATTGTTACCTTTCCTATAACACAAGGAATGGTAAATGAGCCGGTCTTGGCACTTGACCGGATTTGGGGCTTAAATAAACCGACACATTTGAGCTCACTGGACACGTTCATTGGGCCTAAATTTACGCTTGTTGGTGCACAGGTCCTTGGATACTTAGCATAGGCGAGGCGTTTTTAATCAAATCCAGCGAGGGCACGTTGACTTCAACCTTCTCAAACAGTCAATAATTTCCTTTTCATGTTTTAGCTCATTGACCTTCTTGCTCATCGATATGAGTTCGAAAAGGAGGTCCTTTAAGTTGACTTCCTTCTTGGCGGGGTCATTTTGCTCGATTTATCCTTATCGGTTCTTCTTCCTAATATGCTCGATGATTGCTCTTTATCCTCAATTGGTGATTGCTTCTTATTTCTCAACAATTCCTCTTCGCGATCACTCTCTGATCGCACAGCTTGCTTCTCTCTCACTTGAGGCGCTTCTTCAACCTCAATTTCCTCGGTGCATTCTTCTTCTTCAGGAATGTTGAAATGCACTTTCTTTCCACTCCTCAACTCAATTGCATTTAAACTCTTCGGGTTAATCACCGTGTTGGAGGGAATGGTCCCGCTACTTCTAGCTTGGTTGTCACTCAAATTATTAGACAATTGAGTGACATATGAGTTCAAGTTCTCGGCCTTGGTTTCCCATTGATCCATGCGTTTTCCAAGGCACTAAAGCGGGCAGCATTCTTAGCTGAGTCCTGTTGGATGAGGTTTGCGATGGCGTTGAATTGATTTGCTGTGGAAGTTCGTTCCTCTTTCATCAACGTCATCATACCATGCAGCAGTTGGTTGGTGTCCTCCTTGGGTGGTGGTGGTTGTTGCACTGTCAACGCTTGTTGATCCTGGAACTAGTTTGTAGATTGTCCAGCTCCCTCCCTTGCCTTTGAAAGCGGTTTGGTGCTCTTCCCTCGTTACTCCTCCAACTAAAATTTGGGTGGGATCTCCATCCCTCATTATATGTGTTGGAATACGGGTCCCATTTCGATCCTGTCTACCTTGATACATTGCGGAGACTTCTTCATATCTGCGGGACAAACACTTGAAATGTGCATCATCGACTCACAAGATTCGCAACTAGGTACGACTAGTTGATGGAAGTTGATGGGCGATGCACATTCAAATTCTTGACTCCGCCGTGATTGAGGATAACCGAAAGTTATCCGATGTTCAAAAGAATCTACCTTGATTCCGGCTCTCCATCCTCTTAGTTTGGTGACATGGCTCCCACTTCATTCACATTCACGGAATCGCGGACACTATACTATTGATGATTGGGGCCATTCTCTTAATCGGGGCCTAAGCTTGGCGTGGTGAGGTCAATCAATGAACCTCCGACGCAAACATCCAACATCCCTTTCTCTTGATTCTTCACCCCATCATAAAAATATTGAACGAGATGTTCATCGAGGATCGATGATGGGGCACCGAGACAACAGATCTTGAAATCTGCTCCAAAATCATCTGAGGACTCGTCATAATCTTGTTTGGCGTAATATATCTCCTTTCTCATTGACGGCGCCCTAGAATTTGGAAAATACTTTTCGTAAAAGCTTTCCGTAAGTTGGCCCAAATGTGATAGGCATTCGCAACATGCCTTGGGAGGCTCATGTACCACTCCGGGCCTTTCCTTCTAACGACAAATGGAAGACTTTCCACGACTGGTCCAGATGTGCTCCTACGAGCTTCGTACTCGATAGATCATGGTGAGGGCCTCAAGATGCATGTAGGGTCCTCTCCCGTTAAACCGTTAACGAAATTTACATGAAGTTAGGGTGAGCAGCGATGAAAGGATCGTAGTGTACGTCCAGGTTGTAGCTTCTCGGATGGTCCTACGCCCGATGTTCGCATTGTTGTCATCTACGCGTTCTGGTCACGATTAAGACCGTGATCTCCATCTCGGGGTGGTTGACCGGGATATTCTTGTTGTTCAGCCATCTCAGATTCTAATCGATCTAGTGTTCTAAGTCTTTCTTGCTCTCTCTTGTTCTTCCTAAGTTGTCTAAGGTGTCGCTCAATTTCAGGTTGAAAATGAACTAGCCTAAGTCTACGGGGCATGCACAAGAGAAGTTCACCTAAGATAGCTCACTAAAACGACAACGGATAGCAAGGCTTCAATTCACTCAAGTTTTGCGGCGTGTAAGAACTCATTGCCGCGCGAATCGAATAAAACTGTAATGTTCGCTGCGGCGAATATAAACTCGCTGCAGCGACGGATGAACTCGCTGTGACGAATGAGGAACTCGTCACAGCCAAGAAGCACAGACAAGCAAGGCAAACAGAATTAACTTAAAATTACGCACAATAAACAAGAACAATCAGAATAAACACTTAAAACAAAGCAGAATGAAATAACAAACAGGATTAACACTAAAAACACTTAAGCAGAACAGAAATTAAATGAAATTATGCAATGCAAACAAAAATTAAAATCAAAACAAACACTGGCTAACCTAGAGAACCAATTAATTTGATTCCCCGGCAACGGCGCCAAAATTTGATCGGCGGTTTATCGTTCAATATTAAAATTGATCCCTGGAAACCGGTCAAATTAAATTTATACCAAGGATTGCAATCTGAGGATGCAACCTCGAATCGACTCTCATGAACCAATGCATCAATTGATCTAGACTAGCCTAATATTTGAATGATGCATGCAATTAAAGCAATAGAAGGGGGTTTTGATTTGATTAATTAGAAATTAAACTAAGCCAAAATAAGAATAAATGTTTTTAGAATTTTTAGAAAACTAAATGATTGAAATTAAACAAGTTTGAAGTCAAATTACTAAAACTCTCCTGAAAATGTAGCTCGGGTCATCATCGTTCGAAATAATGTTGGGGTTTGAAATCCACTAAGTTTCGAAAATAAAACCTTAATAACTCGTTAAGTCCAAGAATTAATTAATCAACTCGATTAATTACAACTTGTTAAAACCCTTAGTGTATGCATGGATTGATTAATGCACTAAATCAACCAAATAATAACACAACCAATTCAATCAAACACAACTAGGCAGATTAAATTAGTTAATGCAATCATTTAACTGATATACATGAACTCCATGTATTTAAGCACAGTATTCAACAATAGTCAATCCATAACACAAATCAAAGTCTAACATCCTACTAAACTATAGCGAGATTCAATCGAAATATATTGCAAAATACCAACTCAGTTGTGCAAATACATTACCTGAAATCCTAAACTAAGATTGATTACCCGTGTTTAGTTCGGAACTCCAACCTCGCAACATTTCGAAGACTATGAGCTTAGCCACTCATGACTACGGACGACTCCATCATTGTTGAAGTATCACCAAAGACCATGCTCGACGGCGAATGCGGAAGAGTAGAGATGAAGGAAATGATGCGATGATCGTCGCTTTGTGACTAAACACGAAATCAAACATGAATGAGAGTATTAGATCAAAATGCAGAAATGTAAAAGAAGAAAACGAAGAAAAGCGGAGAAGGCGAAGAGAAGAGAAAGCGAAGAACTCTTTTGTAGGCGGCCCTCTCTCATTTGCCCTAAATGGTAAGGTTTTATAGGGAATGCGGGCGGGTCGGAATAGTGGATACTTTTGCCATTTTGGTCGGGTCACCCGACATTCGCCGCGGCGAATGATCGTAGTTATTCTGCGCGAATGAATTTAGTCACTCGTCGCGTGAATGAATTAAACACCATTAATTAGCCATGGCGAATGGAAGTCTGATTCGTCCCGGTGAACTCATGGCGTGTTGACTTCTTAATTGTTGACTACTTTGGTCCTACAAAATACAACCCATTTGCGATTATCAATTGTCCCGATAAAGATTATCAGATTTAATGACAAATGACAACAAAATATTGACAATATGCAATTTATCAAAACTCAATGTGCGGGACCAAAATAAGCATGAAAATTATAGATCAGAAGTCGACAGATGCATAATTACTAAAGAAAATGGGCCTGATTTATAGTATAAATTTGGTCCAATCACAAGGTCATTTTAGTAATGTCGGATATCTATGATGTAATTGGTATGACTGATACCTACCGATTGACCTAAGATGGCTTGTTGGGTAAACCCAAGGTCATTTGAGTAATGTCGGATATCGACCCACTAGGACATTTTTGTAAGTGCAAGTCGACTTGTACATTGTGTAAGTCGACTTACACGTATTCAGTACCGATAAGTCGACTTGTACATGGGGTAAGTCAACTTATGCAAGGGCGATCGTTTAATTTGCCCTAAAGGCAATCCCTTTAGCGTTTTATTCAAAGTCGTGTGCAGACTTTATGAATAAATAAAGAAAGGCATATTTCATTAATTTGATATTCATGAACAGTCTTTATGAATTGATATGGATCTTTAATCGAATTAATGAAGTCCATGATATATGACATAGCATGAAGGAAATTATGATGCGATCATACTACTGAGATTCCTATCATGTGCAATTATGTCAATATCTAAATTATCCCTAGTCATAGGATTAATGAGACTGGACATCGTTAATCCGGATAGACTAGCACATGTCATATTCCTTGATTGGATCAAGCAGTGGATCTCAGAAACTGTAAATATTGAGATATTTAGATTTGACATGTGGATGCTTACTAAGGGTAGTAAGTACATTGGATGATCTGCCATGAGATCATCACATAGATGTCCTATTCTAATGTCAGTGATAATCTCATCATAGCAATGGTGCAAGTATCCTTAGACTTGAGGTACTCGAGGATATCTTGAATCTTGATTACGTGCTTTGACTCCATTCCTTGTTGCCTTCGAGAGGTTGCTCATAGGGTGGTGATTGGAGTGCGACTTGAGGTATTGAAGGTAATTGAGTAGCCAATAAAGGATTCACCACTTACGAAATAGCGAAGAGATACCCCGCCTCTTGTCGGGAGGACCATTACTTGAAGTCTTGGTACCGAAGCATAACTATGTCATGAAGAGTGTCTTCATGGACATATAAAGTAATGAGTCTGGGCAGAACTAATATCACTTGGGCTAGACTCGGTCTAGTGAGAGTTGACACTTTGACCATACTCGAGAACCAAGTGGGGTATAGGATGGTGAAAGGACGAATTGCACCAGTAATTGTCATGGAAGGGTTCGTGATCCGGTTTATGATGAACTCATCAAACCGATTACTTTTCGGTCAATTGGGGGTCATGATGTGTTGCTAGGCGCGCTCATGACTTGCTCAGATTAATTGTTAATCTAAGTGGCCAACATAACAAGAACCTAAAGTGGTCACACGATAAGAGTGATTGAGAGAATCAGTAAAATAGTATTAGATGAGATCGATTATGGAGAGCATTAGGATTAAATGGATCCCGATGAGATTGGGATATGTCCCGATAAGATCACGACATTAGCATTGCTGAAAAGGGTCTCCAGCGATTTTTTGCCACCGGGGCCCGGTAGGCCGGTAGGACCGACCTCAGTGTGACTGGACCTCTCCAGCAATTATATATATATATATATCAATTAATTAATTGAGAATTAATTAATTAATATATATATATGCTTTTGTCGTTAGCCTTAGGAGAGGATTAGGTTTGACTAAGTCAAACCTAATGACTCACCCTTCATTTAATGACCTAAGGCATCAACGTGGGAGGCTTTGGTTCATTAGCTTTTACTTAATTAAGTAATTGACAAGTGGCAATGAAAGTAAGGAGAAGTTGATGGTCGGTAACTTATATAAGAGTTTGGAAGCCTTACTTGTTAAGTAACCTTTAAAAGTGTTTTAAAGGTTTCTCTCAAAAAGGCTCACGATGACACTCTCTTCCTTAGCATTTTCGTTGTCTTCCTTTTGTTTATGTGATAAACAAATTGAAGACTAAGGAAGGATGCTTGATGGTCGAGAGTTATGGTAGTGAGTTGAGAGAGACTTAATTGTTAAGTCCTTGAAAATGGTTTTCAAGGTTTCTCTCAAAAGGTTCACGATTTTCTTCTCCTCGAGGCTTGTAATCGTTTCCTATAGCTCTCCGAGGACAAAAGTAAGATCTAGCAGTTTTAAATTTGTCCTAGCTATTCCCGGGTCAAAGGGGTTTGTCCCGGTTAGGTTTTCTGATCTCTGCGTGGATACCTTTAGAGACAGTCTCTATTGGCTGTTTAGGTTTGAGTTTGCATCTGAACATGGATCCGGCTTGGGAAGGTCCGGTGACAAAATTTTGTTTTCACTTTTGGTACATGTGATGTACCTCTCGGGATTTTCCTACAATTTTGTCATAATGTTTTTTGGATTCATATTGAGGGTTATGGATTCTTTGAAACTAGTGGGAGCCATATGCATGTCATTCAAGTCCTTATGATCATGCATGTAATTCTATTCTAACATTCTTTCTCTCATTTCCCTATAAGTTATTGAAGATGACTTCCAGTGTGAACTTGCGCTCGCTTATGGACTCCAACAAATTAACTGGACCTAACTTTCTAGATTGGCTGAGAAATCTAAGAATTGTTCTCGATTCGAGGCTGGGATATGTCTAGATGTTCCACTTCCGATCCACATTGCGATGCTTGATGAGGATCGAAAGCATATCGTAAGCATCTTAAAGGCAGTGACATGGTGCTTTTGTATTATGCTTGCCTCGATGTCACCAGCTGCGAAGCGGCATGAGTCTATGGATGCTAATATCATAGTGTTTCATCTTAGGGAGCTGTTTGATGAGCAAGCTCGGTCTGAAAGGTTCGAGACCTCGAGGCTACTCTTCACTACTAAGATGACTCCAGGTTCATCTGCAGTGCAGTATGCACTGAAGATGAATGGGTATATTGAGAGGTTGGCCGTCTTAGGTTTTGTTATGGATTATGAATTAAGTGTTGACTTAATTCTAGTTGGATTGTCTGATAGTTATTCACAGTTTGTGTTAAACTATCGGATGAACCAAATATCCACGACAATCCCTGAGTTGATCAATCTGCTCAAGACAGCAGAGCAATCTATCAAGAAGGATAGCAAGCAAGTGCTTGTGGTGGACTCTTCTTCTGGTTCCAAGAAAAAGAAGCTGAAGAAGAAAAGGCCTAAGAAACCAAAAGGAAGTGCAGCCAAGAAGAAAACCAAAGAAACTGCACCAAAAGGAGCTTGCTTCCATTGTGGTAAGACCGCCACCTGGGCGAAGCGTAAAGTCTATCTGGAAGAATCGAAGCGAAGAAGGCATCGGATGCCTCGACTTCTTCAGTATGTTTGTCATTGAGGTTATCTGTTTCGACCATAACATATGGGTATTAGATACGGTTGTGGTTCACATATGGAATGATATGGGGCCTCGGGGACGATGAGCGACTCGTGAAGGAGAACTAGACTGCGTGTGGGAAATGGAGCAAGAGTTCTTTGCATTAGCCGTAGGCACTTACTTGTTGTCACTCCCATTGGGCTTGTAATTAAATTGGATGAATGTTATTTTGTACCTGTATTAACAAAGAACATATTGTTTGTTTCTTGTTTAAATAGAGCTGGTTTTCATTTGACTTTTAGTAACAATGGTTGTTCTATTAGTTTGAATGGAATGCTTTATAGTACTGGTACATTATGCAATGGAATTTACATATTAGATATGTCACATCCAATTATGAATGTCAATGACACGAAAAGACATAAATAATTTAAAATCAACTTACTTATGGCATTTTCGCCTTGGCCATATAAATGAGAGACGCATAGCTAAGCTCCATAAGAGTGGTAGTTTAGGGTCATTTGATTATGAATCATATGACACATGCGAATCTTGTTTATTAGGCAAGATGACTAAATTACCCTTTAAGGGAAAGGGTGAACGAGCGACTGGAGTATTAGACCTAATACATTCAGATGTATGTGGTCCGATGTCCATCCATGCCAGAAGTGGTTGTCTTTACTTCATTACCTTTATCGATGATTATTCTCGATATGGGTATACATGTCGATGAGATACAAATCGAAGCATTTGAAAAGTTCAAACAATTGAAATGAAGTAGAAAACCAACTTGGAAAAGTATCAAGACATTACGATCAGATCGTGGTGGGGAATACTTAGACCAAGAGTTTTGGATTATCTCGAGATAATGAGATTTTATCTCGATGGACTCCTCCTTACTTACACCACAAAGATAATGGTGTGGCAGAAAGGAGAAATCGAACCTTGTTAGACATAGTACGATCAATGATGGGCTTGCAAAGTTGCCAAAATCCTTTTGGGGTATGCACTTGAGACATTTGTTTACTTATTAAGCAGAGTTCCATCAAAGCGATTGATGTTGAGACCCGTCGAGGAACGGATCCCAACCGGAAGCGAGCGGAAAGCGGAATCGAATGGAGACGAAAATTTCGTATCGAAATTTCGAATCAGAATACAAAGCATAATAATCGAAAGCTAAAGCGCATAAACGAAAATTTTGATCGAAAATTGAATCGGAAACAATATGGCGAATTACAATTCGATCTGAATAATGAGAATCTGAATCGAATCAAAGAATAAAGGTGAACTGAAAGCAAATCGAATCATAAAGCAGCATACAAAGCGAAGTGGATACTTGACAAATGTCCGACATCCGTGCATAAGTTATCTACAGAAAGCGTCGCGTTGGAGATCTAAACTAAGACATATTCCAAAATCCGGTATGAATTTTTTTTTCACATAAAAGCCCAAAACTTCCGAAATTCATAACTCTTAATCCCGGACTCCAATTTTGACAAACTTAGTCTCTATAGAAAGCTTGAAGGAAGCACTACATCTTCCACGAAGGAAATAAAAATCAATTTGACTCCTACGGGAGTCCATTTTCCGGTCAAAGATACTATCCTCTAATAATCATGCTAAAACCACAATATAAACTTGTAAAAATCATAACTTATTTTTCCAAGATCGAAAAATTCTATACTTTATATCAAAATAAAGATCAAAACAAATCCTTCAATTTTCATGAAGAACATCAAAGCTCAATTAACCTATAACTAGGTTAATTTTTCAGTCAAAATTTCAGTCATCATAATTAAAGTCAAAAGTCAACCTTATCAAACATAAACTTTGACTGATCATAACTTTCACTCCCGATATCGAAAAATTACAAACTTTATGTCTACAGAAAGCTCGTAACATAATCTACAAGTTTCATGTAGATCATTTTATCAAATTTTGCCTTAAACAAAAGTCAACTCTCAAAGTCAAACATTCTCTCTCTAAAAAATCAAACTTTCTAAATCCTTTAAATTTTCACACTTTTTCTTTTTAATTCATGCTATTTAACTTCATTTCAATCAACTCATCCACTTTCCTCTCATAATCCATAAAAATTCATTCAAATATCAAATTCCTCTAACTGAAACAATTATTTTCTCCTACATTTTTCTTAAATTCATCACATTTCCTTAAATTCATTCTCATTCTCACCAATTCTTTCTCACTTAAATTCATTGTAATATTTCTATTATCCTCAAAAGTTCGGGGTCTAACATTTCTCCCCCTCTTAAAAGAATTTCGTCATCGAATTCATACTTACTTAAACTTCAAGTAACTCATTCTAGCATAAATTTCTTTTTAAACAAAAATCATCAAGTACTTTCTTACTAATTTCTTTCCAAAACTCATAATCAATCACTTTCTCTTATCAATTTCCTCATCATGCATATTCTCAATCTTTTCACAATTTTCACTTCCTTAAATCACATACCACTCATATCATATCAAAATGCTATATTCATAATTTACTTTTTCTACACCTATGGACACAAGTTAATGGTTCATGTAAATTTCTCCCAATTCATCACGAAATTCAAATCTTAAGTTCCAAAAACACATATTTCTAATCAATCGTATTCTTAACACCCAAATCACATAATCACACAGATTCATGTAAATATCATTCGCATGAAAATCACATTCACTATATAACCTTACATACTCTTCCAATTTCTTACTCATACACATACGCCCAAGTAAGGTCATATTACTGGGCTCTGATACCATAAATGTTGGGACTCGATCCGGGAACCGGATCCCAACCAAAAAACGAAACGGAAAAACGGAAAATCGAAAAGCGAGAAATCGCTAATCGGAAAACAAATCGCATCATCGGAGCAAAACGAATACTCAGAAAATTGTGCATCGGAAATACGAATAACAAAGCAGAGAAACTCGAAAGGCAGAATTCCGAATCGAATGCGAATCGAAATAATCAAACTGAAACACACACCGACATCCGTTTCAAACATGAAGCATAGCAAACTCATTGCGTTGGAAACCTTACGACATTTCAAATCCGGTATAAATTTTTCTCTTTTTTTTTATTCATGCTATTTAACTTCATTTCAATCAACTCATCCACTTTCCTCTCATAATCCATAAAAATTCATTCAAATATCAAATTCCTCTAACCGAAACAATTCTTTTCTCTTACATTTTTCTTAAATTCATCACATTTCCTTAAATTCATTCTCATTCTCACCAATTCTTTCTCACTTAAATTCATTGTAATATTTCTATTATCCTCAAAAGTTCGGGGTCCAACAGTTGATGTTACTCCATATGAGATGTGGACTAACAAAAGACCCTATCTTACTCATTTGAAAGTTTGGGGTTGTCACCTTATGTGAAGCGGACACGGTCGAGATAAACTTGATGCAAAATCGACAAGTGTTTGTTAAGTAGGATATCTAAAGAAACAATGGGATATCAATTCTACCATCTTTGAGGAACAAAAGGTGTTTGTTTCAAGCACGCATCTTTTTAGAGAAAGAGTTTCTTTTACAAGAAGGCGATGGGAGCAAAATTGAACTTGAAGAAGTTCAAGATCCTCGAGCAGCAGAGATCAACCGCTGAACCTAAAATTGTGACTCATATAGATGAAAGTGATTCGACCTTTTACAACACACGAAGTTCGTAGGTCACGTAGGATACGCTCTGTTCCCGAGAGATATGGATTTCTCGTGAATGAACAAGATGACGTATTGCTCATAGAAGATGATGAGCCTACCACCTATGAAGAGGTTCTGAAGAGTTCAGAGTCTGATAAATGGCTTCATGCCATGCAGGATGAAATGGATTCCATGTATGAAAACCAAGTATGGACTTTGGTTGAGGCACCCGAAGGAATCAAACCCATAGGGTGCAAATGCGTTTTCAAAAAGAAAACCAACATGGATGGTAATGTAATTACCTATAAAGCAAGGCTTGTGGCTAAAGGCTTTCATCAAAGACAAGGAGTTGACTACGACGAGATCTTCAGCCTAGTAGCAATGCTTAAATCCATTAGAATACTCCTAGCCATTGCCACTCATTATGATTATGAGATATGAAAAATGGATGTGAAGACAACTTTCCTAAATGGAAATCTAGCTGAGGATGTGTATATGACACAACCTGAGGGCTTCACCTCTATGATGGCGAAAAGGTATGCAAGCTTCGTAAATCCATCTATGGATTGAAACAAGCATCCGTGAGTTGGAATATCCGTTTTGATGAGGTAATCAAAGAGTTTGGTTTTCACAAAATTGGATGAACACCGTGTGTATAAGAAGGTTAATGGGATTTGCAATCGTATTCCTTGTCTGTATGTAGATGACATATTATTGCTAGGAAGCGATGTCTCGATGCTACAATCAGTCAAGATTTGGTTGTCCAAACAATTTTCCATGAAAGACCTTGGTGAAGCAACTTATATCCTTGGGATAGGATCTATAGAGATAGATCAAAAAGGTTGCTTGGTCTTTCACAATCAACGTACATAGACAAGATGCTAAAAAGGTTTAGCATGGAGCAATCCAAGAGACGGTACCTTCCCGTGACTCATGGGATAACACTCTCGAATTCTATGTGTCCTAACACATAAGATGAGAGGATGCGCATGAGTATGATCCCGTATGCATCTGCGGTAGGATCTATCATGTACGCAATGCTATGTACGAGACCCGATGTATCATATGCTCTAAGTATTCTAAACAGATATTAATCGGATCTGGTGAGGGTCCTTTGGGTGGTCATCAAGAATATCCTCAAGTACTTGCGAAGGACTAAGGATGTTTTCTTGATATATGGGGATGGAGATCTCGGTGGCGGGTATCTGAGATGCAGATTTCAATCTGATAAGGATGATTCCAAATCCCAATCAGGTTACATATTCACATTGAATGGCGGGGCGGTCAGTTGGAAGAGTTCCAAATAAGAGACGACTGCCGATTCAACGATCGAGGTAGAGTACATTACCGCTTCAAAAGCAGCAAAGGAAGCAGTTTAGATCAAGAAGTTCATTACTGAACTTGGTGTGGTTCCTAGCAGTGATGAGCCCATACAGTTGTATTGTGACAACAATGGGGCTATTGCGTAGGCGAAAGAACCAAGGTCTCATCAACGATCCAAACACGTACTCCGCAGATATCATCTGATCAGGGAGATCATAGGACGAGGTGATGTCTAGATCGAGAGAATTCCCACCGAGCAAAATATTGCTGATCTGTTGACAAAGCCATTATCAAAAAAGAGTTTTGATTCTCATGTACTCGCCTATGGTATTAGATATCAAGGCGATTGGCTTTAGGTCAAGTGGGAGATTGTTAGAGTAGTGCCTGAAGGCAATCGCCTTTAGTGCATTTTGTACAAAGTTGTGTACATACTTTATGAATAAATAAAGAAAGGCATATTTCATTAACTTGCTGTTCATTATTTATGAATGGATATTGATCTATAAGCAAATTAATGAAGTCCATGATATATGACATAGCATGAAGGAAATTGTGATGTGATCATACTATTGAGATTCCTATTATGTGCAATTATGTCAGTATCTAAATTATCCCTAGTCATAGGATTACTGAGACTGAACATCGGTAATTCGGAGAGACTAGTACATCTCAAGCTCCTTGATTTGATCAAGCAGTGGATCTCAGAAGCTGTAAATATGAGATATTTAGGGTTGAGATGTAGATGCTTACTAGAGGTAGTAAGTACATTGGATGACCTGCTATGAGATCATCACATGGATGTCCTATTCTAATGTCAGTGATAATCTCATCATAGCAATGGTGCAAGTATCCTTAGACTTGAGGTGCTCAAGGATATCTTGGATACTGATTCTGTGCTTTGACTCCATTCCTTGTTACCTTACAGAGGTCGCTCATAGGGTGGTGATTGGGTACAGCTTGAGGTATTCGAAGGTAATTGAGTAGCCAATAGAGGATTCACCACTTCTGTGATAGCAGAAGATGATACCCATGGCCTCTTGTCAGGGTCATTACTTGGAAGTCTCTGGCCGGAGCATATATTTCATAAAGAATGTCTTCATTGACATATAAAGTGTAAGCGATCTAGAAGGGGGGGTTGAATAGATCTTAAAAATTCTTTGAAAATTTTTACAAGAAAATCAGAAGTTAAAACACACAAAAATAATTTAGATAAACTTAATTGAAAAGAGTAGGGAAGAAGATCAAACACTTGTTTTTATAAAGGTTTGGTGCTAAGACCTACGTCCTCTACCTAAGCTCCCACTTAGGATTTTGCCAACCACTTTATTGCACACTTTGTAGTTCAGTGTGAACTCTTACAAGCCGCTTGATTTTCGCTCAAGCTACCTTACAATTTGATTTGTCTTAAGCACAAATCTTACCAATACCGCTGATTTCGGCTCGAACAACCTACAGATGATTTGTCTTCGGCATAAATCCTACCAACAACACTTGATTTTGGCAAGCTGCCTCACGTGACCTACCACTAGTCACTCAATTTAAAAGAAATAGGATAAAGATCTAAGAACAAGTGCTCAATACAAATGTAAACAAAGTAAGAACAATGATGAGCAATTTGGAGCAAGATAAGAGTATGTAGGCCTGAGGAACTTCGCTGAACTCTTCTTCCATCATCCTCTATTTATACTTGAAGAAATATAGCTGTTGGAGCTCTTCTAGCCGTTGCTTAATTTGTGATAGCCGTTCCTTGATAATCTCCATTCCATTTTTAGCTAATTTGACCGTTGGAGCTGATTTACTGCATCTATAAGTCGACTTGTCGAATGTATAAGTCGACTTGTTTCAACCATTTACGTAAAATTTTATCTCCGCTCTCTAGTAAGTCGACTTGTGCCATGTAAGTCGACTTGTCGTCCTCGATAAGTCGACTTGTGTTTGATAACTCCACTTGTATTGACATTGCTTCATCTTTAAGTCGACTTGTTCTTTGTAAGTCGACTTGTATTGCCTTCAATGGTAACATCCGACCAAATTCTTTATAATCCGCATGTTTTATGCCATTTTCACTTAGAAGGCAACTCCCATCTTGATTCTTCATTGAATATCAATCCCAAAATACCTGAAACAATTTCTTAACCAATTTTATACATTTTATTATTATCAAAACATAAGTGGAATTAATTTGTCAACCACCATTGGTCCAACATAAAGTAATGAATCTCAGGACGAGAACTGAAATCACTTGGACTAGATTTGACATAGTCAGTCTAGTAAGAGTTGACACATTGCCCATACTCATAACCAAGTGGGGTATAGCATGGTGAAAGGACAAATTGCACGGTAATTGTCTATGGAAAGGTTCGTGATATGGTTCATGATGAATACATGTTCATTCGTCAAACCAATTACTTTTCGGTCAATTGGGGGTCATGATGTGCTGCTAAATACCACTCATGACTTGCTCATATTAAGTGTTAATCTAAGTGGCCAACATAACCGGGAACCTAATGGGTCACACGCATAAGAGTGTCTCGGAGAATTCGTAAAATAGTTTTGGAGAGAGTTTCAATATATGGAGAGCAATCGGACTAAATGGATCCCGATGAGATCGAGATATGTCCCGATGAGATCGCGACATCGATATTGCTAAAAAAGGTTTTCGGTGGGTTTTCCCATACTGGGACCCGATAGGCCGGTAGGACCAACCCCAGTGTGACTGGACCACTTCAGCATTTATTTATATTTATATATATATATAAAATTAAAGAATTATATATATATATATATATATATATATATATGAGTCATCGTTGATGATGGGAGAAGAGGATAAAACCAAAGCTTATTTTATTAATCTTTGGCACCAACGTGGAAAGCAAGCTTCATTTCACCATTTAATGTCTTTTAAAAGTTAAAAGACAAATGGCATTTGGTGATAAGAAGAGATTCATCGTTGGTTTATAAAAGAAAAGCGATGGATGAAGAAAGATGGTTTTTTAGAAAGAGTTTCTAAAAACATAAGCTTTCTTCTTCAAAGCTCCATCATCTTTCAAGTTCCTCTTCATCGTTGGTTTTCAAGCTCTCCAAGAACAAGGTAAGATCTAGCAGTCTTCAACTTATTCTAGCTATTCTCGGGTCAAAGGGTTTGTCCCGGTTAGGTTCTCCGATCTCTGCGTGGATATCGTTAGAGACGGTCTCCTTTGGCCGTTATGGTTTGAGTTTATTGTATAGACACATGGATCCTAGCTTTCGGGAAGGTCCCGGAATAAAAAAATTTTGTTTTCCGCATCGTGGGCATGTGATGCTCACACCGAGATTTTCCTACAGCGGCGAGCCAATGAGTGACGCTGCGGCGAGGACCAATTTTATGAATGGATGTAGTTTATTTTTGAGTCATAACTAATGGTGTAGACCTCCAATTGAGGTGATTTTTGATTCGTTATGAAATAGAGAAAGAGGTCTACAAGTGATGTGAAGGATGAAAGTTTGAATTTAAATTAGTAGGATCGCTATTATTGAACGAAAGTTGAGTAAGATTTCCTATTTCAACCTGAGGATAGTTTCTCGATAATTGGAGTATAATTGTGAGATTTCCGAATGTAAATTCAATGCTATTGGAGTCTTCAATAGGTGAATTTGATCTAGTTCAAGATGAAATTGGTTTTGAGATTTTCTTGAGATTAGTTTAGTGTATATGATTTGGCAAATGGAACTGAAAAGTAGAAATGAGACTCGTGGAATTCCAAGTCAGTATATTGGCGAATGAGTCATTATTGATCAATTGAGTGAAAGGTTAGATTTTGACAAAAGATAGTGAAATTGGGGTTATAGCGCCAGGAAGGTCACGAATATGCATCGTACATCTTTCCTTTAAGACATGTTCATCATTGAATCTTTCTGATTATGCATTTAGTGATGGGAAATTATTTGACAGTTATAGAGGCACCATTGGATCGACTTTCCACGGATATTGTTGGGACTTCCAGGCAATAGCTCGGAAGTTATAGGTAAGTAACCTAGTTGGTTCCTCAATTTTTGATTGTTAAATGTTCTGTAAATTGTCTGTGAACGTGAATTGTATGATCATGTGAATGATGAAGATCGATATGTCAGCTTTTGATAAATCGGATTCGACTGCCATGTGATTTTGAAGAATTGCGATAAATGAGTGTTAATGTCAATGTGACTGTGATTATATTAGGCATGTTGCATTTCATACAAAAATACAGAAACAGATAATAATAGTTGTGACCTGAGTCGCCACTGATACTGAAAAGAGCCTCGAGCTCGAAGGGAGTTCGTGCATACCCAGAGGGCTCTCCTACTCCCTAGACGCGTCTACTGAATATTTTTCACTGTTTAAATGCTCGGTCACAACACTGTAATAAAATGGGAAAGAGTCACATATGCATTGCATACACATTGTGATGGATTGAATATAGTGAATGGGAAATAGGCAAGAGTGCATGATACAATTGTGATAACTGATTTGCAAAATTTCTGAGTTCTGTGATTGCATGAGAATCTGTAAATTGCTATATGGTATGCTGAATGTATTATTGTGATATGCTATACACTATTTGTGTAATGCATGAATTGAGTGAACCATCGATGATGTTTTCTCATTGAGTTCGCAAACTCACCCAAAATTGCATCTATTTTTCAGGATCGATAGAATAGACTCCTAGCTCCAGAGATAGACTTTTCCTGCCGTGTGAGCGCGTTGGTAAGAGAAGTTATGGCAAACAGGTCGGTTAGCTGGGATTGATTTTGGGGATGACCTAGTATAGACTTTTGTATCAGTTTCCTTTTTGGAGTAATGTATTTAGAAAGTGGAAATCTGATAGACTTGTATATAATTTTGTTTGAAGATATGAATGAGTAAGTATCTTGGTTTTAAAATATAGTGATTTTTATATTGTGGTTTTATTATATTGATGCCATAAGATTACTGTAGTGACTGACTGCTAGTAGCTCTTCCTTATTGTGGGATATGCGTCGGAATGACCCACGGACGTCTCGGTGCATACCTTGCGGTAAGGGGGCACTACATTTAGGTGGTATCAGAGCATAATTTGGCATTTGTTGGGCATAGGGCATATTTAGGCTTGAATTACAATGAGAAAAGCAAAAATTGATTAGAATTCCTGTTTGTTATAGGTCATCCGTTCTTGGGGATCAAATAGATCAACCAGCTGATCAAGGATCAGTCGGAGCTAGTAGGGAGTCACCGGTACATCGTTATGAGGAGTTACCTCCCAGAGTTCCCGTGAGACGGGAGAGGAGGTACGATAGACTGCGCGAAGGGTACATTGACTCTATGGCGGCCTGAGACCCGGCGAGGTGAGGATGGTGGAGAGGGGTGAAAGAGTCTTCGATCAGATGGACTATGACTTTGATGAGCGTTTTGATTATGCAATCTCTCTCCTACAGGGTCCAACATATCAGTGGTGGAAGATTGTTTCGGGTAGTACCACCAGACCCTGTATTCTGACTTGGGAGGACTTCTTGAGGGCTTTCCGGGATAATTATATGCCTAAGGTTTATTTGGAGATGAAGATGCAGGAGATTTTAGAGTTAAGACAGGGTCGGATGACAGTGGTAGAGTATGAGGTGAGGTTTAACGAGCTTATGAGGTATGCTACTGCTCTGATTTTCACAGAGGCTGATCGGTGCCGGAGGTTCGAGAATGGCCTCAACTTGGAAATCGCACAGATTAGCGGATCGGACATGGGTACTTTTATTGAGTTGAGGTTCTTTGCGGTCTGAGTGGAAGCAACTAATGAGACAGAGCAGGGCCGAGAGGGTTTGAGAGGAAGAGTGAGTGTGATCGAGGCGATTCTGGCGGGGGCTTGATGGCGCAGAGCGGGACCTTGAGTCTCCGGAGGATCTAAACGATCTGGTTTTAGGCAAAGAGGAAGATTTGTACAGGCTGGCAGTGGTAATGGCAGAGGTTCAGGATAGCTTCCTCCAGTGTGTGAGCATTGTGAGAGGAGACACAATGGGGAGTGTCGGTGGTGTTAAGTCAAACCAGACTTTACGTATTAAATAATTTTGATGACAAACAAAGAGAAATATACAAATGAAAAGTAGATGGACGCGCCGAAGTAAAAATCAGCTGATACAAGAAAAGCGGGCGGAAGCTTTAAAAAGCGACTAAGCGTCCAAGAAAAATCAGTGATACAAAAAAAGCGAGCGGAAGCTTTAAGAAAAGCAGACGGAAGCTTTACAAACAGAAAGCAGACGGAAGCTTTACAAATAGAAAGCAGACGGAAGCTTTACAACAGAAAGCAGACGGAAGCGTTACAAGAAAAATCAGTTGATACAAGAAAAGCGCATTTAAGCTTTACAAAAAGCAGGCGGAAGCTTTACAAGAGAAAAGCGGCGATACAAAATGTCGACGGAAGAAAGAAACATCGATTTGAGTTAATTCTGAGTCAAAGCTGAATAACCGTTTCTTTCAAGAATCAAGCGAGATAATCAAGAAAGCGATTGAAGACCCAACTATAAATAAGAGTCGAGATTGAAGAATAAACAACTTTATGCAACTTTATGAAACTTCATGAAACTACGAGTATTCAACGTTTGATTTTGATTATCGAGAGAAAAATTGTGAACGATATTTCGAGTGAGCGATGTTAAAACATTTCTATTGTAACAAGCTCTTTACTATTCTTTCGGTTAGAAAGTGTTACGAGATAGCTGAAGAGGCTAAGAGTAAAATAATACTTACTGTAAAGAGACACGAGAGGCTCGGTCGAAAGAATACTTGTAAACAATTGAGAGATAGTGAAATCTCGGAAGGATATCGAGGATGGGCGTAGCTCACGGTTTGGGGTGAACCAGGATAAAGCTAACGTGTTTTCTCTACTCTCATATTACTTATATCGTATTCTTCAAAGTTAACAAAGTTTTTCAAACTAATTACTGAATTGATTCGATAAGTTTTGAAAGAACAAGTATTTTTAGGGGATTAAGAAAAAGTTTATCACAATTCAACCCCCTTCTTGTGTATCTTGATCATATTATTATTCAATATATTAACGTGTGATTCACTTCAATTGGTATCAGAGCTTGGTGTTTAAAAATCACTCTAAAAAGTGTGAATTAAAGAAAATGGTGGAATCACACACGTATATTGTAGAAGGAGCTTGATCCACAAGACCTCCAGCATTCAATGGTGAAGACTACCACTATTGGAAGGACCGGATGAGATTGTTTATCGAATCTACTCACATTGACCTTTGGGACATCATCGAGAATGGACCATACACACTGAAGATGATGATAAAATCCAATTCTCGAGAAAGATGGACAGTAGAAGCGTAAAGCAAGATTTCAACTAAACTTCAAGGCTAAATTTTTCTTGAGTTGTGCATTAAGCGAGCGAGTATGAAAAGTTCATGGATGCGACATCGCCAAAGAAATGTGGGATACATTATCAATTGCACATGAAGGAACAAATCAAGTCAAGGAGTCCAAGATAAGCATTACGGTGCATCGATGCGAGTTGTTCAAAATGAAAGAAGAAGAGACCATTGATCAAATGTTTGGAAGATTTCAAACAATTGTTAATGGGCTAAAAGCTCTTGGAAGAACGTACAACGATCAAGACCATGTTCGAAAGATTTTGACGAGTCCGCCAAAAGATGGAGACCCAAAGTAGCTATTGTAAGAAGCCAAAGACTTAAGCGTCATTGAAGCGATGAATTGCTTGGATCGTTGAAGATACACGAAGTAGAGCTTGATCAGAAGATAAGCCCAAGAAAGAGAAGTCCATAAGCGCTCAAGCGAAGTCAAATGAATCACAAGATCCGGAAGAAGAAGACAAAGAGGAATACATCAAAGTCATTAAAGATTGAAGAATCAAAGGATGATGATTCCAAAGAAGTCGAGAATCTGAATCAAGTGATGAAGGCGATGAGCTATCTTTCATTTCAAGAAAGATAAGAAGAATGTGGAAAAGAAGTCCAAAGGAAATTCAACATTCGGAAGGAGCGTGCAAAGCGATGGAAAATCGAGAAAGCATCTATTACATGTTATGAATGCAATAATAGGGACATTACAAGTCCGAGTGTCCAATGTTGAAAAGACAACCCAAAAGAGTAAGGATAACAAGAAAAGCATGATGGCAGCGTGGGAGGATCTGGATTCATCGAAATTAGATACAAGCTCGAAGCGTCGAACATGCTAACATATGTCCAGTAGTGAAGAAGAAAGTGATGAAGAGGTAACTTCTAGCCATCATAATATACAAGATGCATACTCGGAATTGTTAGAGGATTCTCATGCTACTCGAAGCGATACAAAGTTGTTGAAGAAGAAATATGAAAACCTCAAACATACTCGTGAGATAGAGAGTGAATATAAATCGAGAAAGCAAGTTGAGGCTGAATAACAACAAAGTTATAGATAGATCAGAAGATATTAAGCAGATTGAAAGCGAGAATCAATAATCTCTCGATTGATCTAGCTAAATTTACAGATAGTACAAAAAAGATGAATGAAATGCTAGGAAAATGCAGACATCCGAGTGATAAAACTGGATTAGGGTTTGCTAAAAAAAAGTCTCAGCATTATGTGAAATCAATTGTTCAAAAAGATAAGAAAAGATATCAATCAGGTTTTCAAAAAGGTCATCAACGTTTTCATTCTACGTCTTATTATCATTCATTACACCATACTAACCCTAAAGGACCCAAGAGAATCTGGGTACCTAAAATAAGATAATATCTCCCATGAAATTCTTCTTTGGAAGAACCAAAGAAGCACCATTGGTATTTGGACAGTGGATGCTCGCGTCACATAACGGAAAAAAGGTCTATGTTCCTAGATCTTCAATACAAGAAAGGAGGTTCGGTAACTTTTGGAGACAACAAGCAGGGCAAAATAATCGGGATTGGTAAGATTGGTAAGAATTCCCATGCATGCATTAACAACGTACTGCTAGTTGATGGTCTAAAGCATAACTTGATAAGTATTAGTCAATTATGTGATTCTGGTTTTGAAGTTACATTCAACCAAAACTTTTGTGAAGTCAGAAACAAAGATGGTTCTGTTTTCTTTTCGGCCAAAAGACGAAACAATCTTTACAAAATTAATTTAGACGATTTTTAGTCTTAAAATATTTCATGTTTTTTATCTACTGAAGAAGAAAGACTGATCTGGCATAAAAAACTAGGTCATGTTAGTGTTAAACATATGTCTACCCCGATGCATTCTTCAAACTTATTGTCAAAAGAAGAAAGTGGTAAGAAGGTGGATCAAACCCTATTTAGAGGGACGATTGGTTCCTTGCTTTATCTTCTGACAAGTAGACGACATTCTATTAGGTGTATGCTTGTGTGCAAGATTTGAGCCGATCTAGAGAATCTCATTATATTCTTTGTAAAGCGAATTTTGAGATATCTCGCGGTACTCGATCTTTGCTTAATGTATGAGAAAGGTAAAAATTTCAGGTTGAATGGATATTGCGATGCAGACTATCTTTGGTGATAGGATCGAAAGGAAGAGCACGAGTGGTGGCTGTCACTTTCTTGGACCAAACCTGGTGTCATGGTCAAGCAAGAGACAAAGCTCGATTGCATTATCAACCGCCGAAGCTGAATATATGTCTGCCACAAGTTGTTGTTCACAAGTATTGTGGATCAAGTATCAATTGGAGGACTATTCAATACAAGAAGAAGAGATTCCAATATACTGCGACAACACCGGCGCCATCGACTTGTCAAAGAATCAATTCAACATTCAAGGTAAAGCACATAGAAGTCGGACATCATTTCTTGAGATTACGTTAGGAAGAAAGTGATGGGTTTACAATTCGTAGAAACAAAATATCGGTGGGTGGATATCTTCACAAAACCACTAAGTGAAGATCGCTTTAAAGAAATCGACGAACCTCAATATGGTGATGTTAACGGACCATTCATACGGTTTTCATAAAGACAAGGCAGACAGACGGAGGAGTTAACGGACCATTCATCCAGTTTTCAAAAGACAAGACAGATAGGCGGTGGAGTTAACAGTTTGATCATTTGATTTTTTCAAAAAGAAAAGACGGTGGAGCAGTGGAATTAACGGCGTTAGGCGGTTTGAGATATAAAACTTCCTTCACGAAAAAGTTTTAGAGGAAAAAGTCAGATCATCGAGAAGTACAATCGTTCTAGAATTAGCTATAATATCCCTAAAAAGCGACTTTTGGGATTTCTACGAATTCGAAATTGCTAGTTCTCTTAAAATCTCTCTGAAATTTCTTCAAGCAAGTTCCTACTCAATCGTAATCAGCAAGATGAATGTCAAGCCTATTTTTGCGAGTTGATCTAGGATCGAAATTTGGGAAGATTGGTAAACTTGAAGAACTAAGAAAAGAACGAGATGGATATAGAATAGGAGATAATGGCGGCGGGATGGAGAAACTTCTTTCAAATACGAGATGAAGTCTATTTACAAGAAGTTTATGAGTTACGGAAGAATACTAACTCGATGAGCGATACAATCGTGTCGTATGTAGACACACACTCTGTTATAATAACGAAAGAGTTCTTGGAGAAAGTCACTTGAATGTCAGATGGATGGAGTTCAACCCATTAATATGGTGAAATGGATGACTAAGCTTAAGATGAGCGAAGATGAAGTTAGTCGTCAACTTTATGGAGAAAATAACCCAATCGAAAGGAGAGCCTCTTGGTGGTACCAAAAGCAAAGTGCTGTTAGCGATTCTATGTGGTGTGTTTTACCGAGAATAGGTTCACGACATCAGTCACTACTCTTGATGAACAATGTATCTTTCATGTTCGAATCATCACCCAATAGATTTACCATTTTGATTTATCGAGACATGGTAAAATCAATAAAGGATACAAACACTTGTCCTTATGGGATGTTGTTGACAAGAGTGTTGAGAGAATCGGCATCAGTTGGAAGGGAATCGATGAAGATATCATTAAAAGCTATATAGATTCAACATCTATTGCTAAAATGGGTGCGAGATTTTCAGACGGAAAAGGAGCAGATTTGGCAAGAAAAGCAACAATTGAGGGGGCGTTCTGCGAAATCTTCTATGAAGGAAACAAGATCACATTCTCGGAATCAAAATCAAGAAGTGTTCGATTTTTGAATCGGTGATTTGAAGCGTAAGGGAACCCTCTTGAGTGACATTCCTAAGCAAGCAAGAAGGTCACCCAGAAATAAAATGCAACAGAGAGAAGCGATCAATCTAGAGGATCAAGAGCTACAAAGTCGTTGACATCAATCCTTGAAAGAGATTGAAACTTCATCTCAAGGAAGTGGAGGAAAAAGGAAAGAAGAAGCTGAAAAGCAAAAAACGCAACCCAAAAAGTCACCAAAGGGAAAGAAAATGAGTGCAACAAAAGAAAGAAGTCCAACAACAAAAACAAAGTCTAAGAAGGTATGGCAAGAAAAGACTGTTGTTGATACTTCAGAAAAGTCATTACTATCTGGTTGAAATTCTGAAGTTAATGTGGAAGCTGTTACTGGTAATCTTAAGGATACTCACAATGTCCTTGACAATCCAATGTTTGAAGAAGTAGTTTCTACTACCTTTCAGTCTTCACTTGTTTGCAAACATATTGCTACACATGTTATGGGACAAAAGGTTAGTCAAAAAGTCTTGAGTGTGATGACTAATGTTCCATCCCAATATTTAACTTTTCAAAGAGAAAGTTGGGAACACTGATTGGTTGTCACAGAGGAGAAGAAGACCAAATCTGTCATCATCAAGAGACAAACCAAAGAGATTTGTGAAAGCCTTCTTCAAATCGGTGAAATTTGATATGACATTCTACATCGATGGATAGGGGTTATAAAAATTTCTATGATCAAGCAAGAGAGTTGGAAGAACCATATCCACGAGCCATTTGGAGGCGTCTTACTTCTTATCCAATCATTGGGCGATCTGATAATCAAGGTGGTACCGATTTACAACCACCAAATTTTGTTGAGCATAAGTGTGAAGAAAGCTGGTGAAAGTTCAACCGGAACCAATTTTGGATGACATGACTTGATCGATCGATTGCGAGCGGTGCAATTGATTGATGAAGCATGTGAAAAGAAAAGAAGTGGAAGTTCTATCTGCATTTATCAAGATCCGAGGAACAAGCCAAACTAAGGCTACAACAGATGATCCATGAGGAGGCACTATCGAAGAGGTCGATGTCGTTCTTTTCGATTGGGAACTTAAATTGTTCTTATAGTATTTTACTGAACATTCGCAAAATCGTCCTCTGTGGGAGATCAACTCAATTGCGAAGCTATGCCTTGGCTTGGAAGCACATATCAATGTATACTTGATTAGTATGATCTTGATATTCTGAACAAAGTTGTATATGTCCCTCTGCCTCTCCTCCAAATTATTGAACCACATGTCTCAAGCGTGGATGCTTATCAACAACAGTTGCTATTGTTGAAAAACAAGTTGTTGAGGCAGAATCTTATTGCTTGCTGAATCATTAACCTTAAAGAAACAAGTTCGAAACTTGATAAGGAAATGAAGAAGATTAAGAAGATCTTGAAAAAGTTGGTGAAGCGATGCAGGAAATAATTTTTGATTAATAACAAATAGGGGAGAAGGAAGAATGAGAAGGAGAATCATTTGAAAGGAAAAGATAGAAGAAATTTTGAAAGTAGAAAGGCGAAGTTATTTTGATCTATTAATACTTAGTATATGTGATACTTTTCATAATTTGATACCTTTCATATTTCTATTTCATAATATTTGTTATCATCAAAAGGGGAGAATGTTAAGTCAAACCGGACTTTCGTATTAAATAATTTTGATGACAAACAAAGAGAAATATACAAATGAAAAGTAGATGGATGCGCCGAAGTAAAAATCAGCTGATACAAGAAAAGCAGACGGAAGCTTTAAGAAAAGCGAGGCAGGCGTCCAAGAAAATCGGTGATACAAGAAAAGCGAGCGGAAGCTTTAAGAAAAGCGGAAGCTTTACAAGCGAAGCGACGGAAGCTTTACAAATAGAAAGCATTTAAAGCTTTACAATGTAAAGCGAGCAGGCGTTATAAGAAAAATCAGTGATCAAGAAAAGCGGGCGGAAGCTTTACAAAAACATACGGAAGCTTTACAAAGCGAAGCGAGCTAAGCTTTACAAATAAAAGCGAGCGGAAGCTTTACAAGTAAAGCGAGCCAGGCGTTATAAGAAAAATCGTCGATACAAGAAAAAGCGGAAGCTTTATTAAAAAGCGACGGAAGCTTTACAAGAGAAAAGCAACCGATACAAAATGTCGAGACGGAAGAAAGAAACATCGGTTTGAGTTAGTTACTGAGTCAAACTGAATAACCGTTTCTTTCAAGAATCAAGCGAGATAATCAAAGCAGTTGAAGACAGACTATAAATAAGAGTCGAGATTGAAGAAGAAAGCGACTTTATGCAACTTTATGAAACTTCATGAAACTCGAGTATTCAACGTTTGATTTTGATTATCGAGAGAAAAATTGTGAACGATATTTCGAGTGAGCAGTGTTAAAACATTTCTATTGTAACAAGCTCTTTACTATTCTTTCAATTAGAAAGTGTTACAGATAGCTTTGAAGAGGCTAAGAGTAAAATAATACTTCTTTGTAAAGAGACACGAGAGGCTCGATCGAAAGAATACTTGTAAACAATTGAGAGATAGTGAAATCTCGAAGGATATCGAGGATGGGCGTAGCTCACGGTTTGGGGTGAACCAGGATAAACTGCTGTGTTTCTCTCTACTATCATATTACTTATATCGTATTCTTCAAAGTTAACAAAGTTTTTCAAACTAGTTACGAATTGATTTACGATAAGTTTTCGAAAGAACAAGTATTTTTTTAGGGGATTAAGAAAAAGTTTATCACAATTCAACCCCCCTTTCTTGTATATCTTGATCAAATTATTGTTCAATATATTAACGTGTGATTCACTTCAGGTGGCTGACTGGAGCCTGCCTTAGATGTGGCTCGATGGACCACCAGGTTAGGGATTGCCCCGCCACCTTGGGAACTCAGTCCACTATGATTGGGCGATCTGGCAGCAACATCACAGTACAACAGAGTTGGGGAGGTGGATCTGGACTGAGAGGCCGAGGTAGAGGCCGTGACAGAGTAGAGGGGTCCGTTGTGAGGACAGAGGGACAGAGTAGCAGACTGCAGTCCCAGGCTAGAGTCTATGCCATGACTCGGCAGGGGGCTCAGGATTCCCTAGATGTTGTTGCTGGTATGCTTATGATTTATGATTTTGAGGCTTATGCATTGTTAGATCCTGGATCCACTCATTCGTTTATTGCACCGCATATGACATGTAGACTGCATGAGGATAGGGAGAGATTACAGTATGGGCTAGAGGTGAGTACACCTCTAGGTAGTACTACTGCATTGAGAGAGATATGCAAGGGGTGCGCGATCCGGATAGACCGAGCAGTTTTGAGTGCAGATCTTATAGTATTGCCTCTAAGGGAGATATATGTGATTTTGGCGATGGACTGGCTTACTATACATAGGGTTGTTATGAACTGCTACACCAAGGAGGTTGTATTGGAGTCTCCTGGTCAGCCCAGAGCAGTGTTTCGAGGAGTTAGTCAGGCAGTGCCAGCCCGCATGATTTCTTTTCTAAATGTCCTGAGGTTGATGCAGGGAGGATATGAGGCCTATCTGACCCACGTTATTGATGCTAGAGTCAGAAAGAGGCAGCAAGATATTCCCATGGTTAGGGAATTCCTGGATGTGTTCCCCGATGAGTTACCCGGTTTGTCGCCGGATCGGGAGACAGAGTTCTCGATTGATCTCGTTCCAGGAACCGCTCCTATGTCCATACCTCCATATAGGATGGCACTAGTGGAACTGAGGGAGCTTAAGGCTCAGCTGCAGGAGCTTCTGGATAAGGGATTTATCAGGCCCAGTGTTTCACCGTGGGGAGTTCCAGTTCTGTTTGTGAAGAAGAAGGATGGGACTTTGAGACTGTGCATCAACTATAGGCAGTTGAATCGGGTGACAGTGAAGAACAAGTATCCACTGCCTAGGATCGATGATTTGTTTGATCAGTTGCAAGGGACTCAGGTGTTCACTAAGTTGGATCTGCGATCTGGTTATTATCAGTTGAAGATAGCAGAGACTGACGTGCCTAAGAGCGCTTTCAGGAGCAGGTATGGGCATTTCGAGTTTCTAGTGATGCCGTTCGGGTTGACTAATGCCCCGACAGCTTTCATGGCTTTGATGAAGAAAGTTTTTCAGGCCTACCTGGATTAGTTTGTAATAGTATTCATTGATGACATTTTGGTGTATTCAAGGAGTAGACAGGAGCACGCTAAGCATTTGAGGATAGTTTTGCAGATCATGAGAGAGAAGAAGTTGTATGCCAAATTCAGTAAATGTGAATTTTGGCTGGATGAGGTAGTTTTTCTAGGGCACATTGTGACTGGTGAGGGTATTCAGGTGGATCCTCACAAGATTGAGGCAGTGTTGTATTGGGAGTCCCACGGGCATCCCAGTGCGTACCCTGCGGTAAGGGGGCGCTACAAAGAAGAAGTATTTTCTTGCTTATAAATGAAGAAAAAAAACATGAATGGAAGGATAAACAGAAGAGAATAAAGAAATGAGAAAGAAAGAGAAAGAGAGTTTAATTGTTTGACAGAAAAGAAGAGAGTTGAGCTAGGGTTTAACTTTTCTTAGTCTTCAAAAGAGATTTTGGAGTAGTTCAAGAAAGGAAAAAGGAAGAGGAAGAGAAGAGCTTCCCTTTGAGCTAAAGATCTCTTCAATTGGTGAAGAATCAAGGGAACCAAGAGAATCCTACCCAAGAGCAAGGAGAAAGAAGCTTAATATTGTGAAAGAAGCTTAATATTTTTATAAAATCAAATCATGATTTTGATCAATATTATGCCATTGAATTATATCGTGGCATTTTGTTTTGAATGGAAAGAAGAAAGAGCATGAAAAGTATGAAAGTATTTCAGTTTGATAAAATGATTTTGAGCATTGATTATATGCTTTGTTTAGGCGAGAGAGGAATTGTTTCGTAGTCACGTACACGTCGATGTAAAGCCTTCTCCCGGCTGCCCACTTGTGGCCCACGAGATCTGAAAGATGGAGTCGTTTTGTTCACAGAGTAAACTTCGGTTTCTCTATTTTTTTCCTCGAAATCCCTCGAGCCATTAGTTTGTGCATTGCATTTTAAATTGTCAAGTATGAAGCATATTGAGTGTTATATGTTATAAGTTTGAGTTAAATTGATGAATGTTTAAATTGCTTGAATAAAGAATGAATGCTAGAATTGCTAGACATATATATATATATATATATATATACATATGCTTGACTTTGGTCAATTGCCAATGACTATAAATATATTAGCCACTGAGCTATTTAACTCACCCCATACTTCCCTCCTCAGGTGCAAAAAGAGAAGATTAGCAATCTTTACAAGGCATTGGAACTTTAAGATAGTTAAAGACTTTTGTAATTAAGTTAATTCAGGAACTTTTTGTAATTTAGAATCATTTTAAGCATAAGCATTCAAATTGTATCGCGTGTATTTTTGTATTTGTATTAAAGCAAAGGGGTGGTTTTTGAAATGTAAAGATCTTGTGAAAACAAGCATTGTGTTCTGAAATGGGCTCAAGTGATTATTGAAACCCTGATGTGTTCAATAATGTTTGCATCTTGATGACTAAAATGGTTTTTAAATAAATTAGGCCGATTTGATTATCAATTTTCCACGTATGCATTAAATTGTTTTAAAAAAATATTTCATAATGAGTTTTGACCGTTAAAATTTTTCGAATGCTGGGCTTCAAAAATGGGGTCCAACATTGTTTGGTATCATAGCTTAGGTTTTTCCGAGGCTTAGAATGCATTATGGGATGAATTGTGTGCTATGTGATTTATTGTTGTATTGTGAATTGATGTGTTGCATTAAGTGACATACATATCATGCATACATGTAAGAAATAAGATTAAAATGAAAGTAAGCTGAAAGATGGTGTCTTATCGAAGGAGTAAAATGCCACCTCGTAAAAGAATACGAGGAGTTTTATAAGGATCTGCTGCATTTGATTCCTCACCACTTGAGAAGGGTACTGATGAGTATAGAATCCCATAAAATTGCAACCGCATGAGTCACATGTGTTGGGACCCGATCTGGGAACCGGATCCCAACCGGAATAACGAAAAGCGAAGGAAACGGAAATTTCGCAACGATTATGTTGGGACCCGATCCGGGAACCGGATCCCAATCAAAAAAGCGAAAGACAGAAACAAAAACGAAGTGACAGATAGCTAAAATCAGACAAAAGTGAAAGCGAAAATATCAAAACGAATCGAATAAGTGAATCGGATACGAATAACAAAGCTGAGAGAACGAAATCGAATCATAAAGCGAAAACGGATCAAAAGCAAATCGGATATCAAAACGAATACACATCGGAATTGAATGCGAAAATGAATTGAATAAAATACGAAAGCGAATCGAACTGAATTAAATGCCGAGATCCGTTGGAAACACAAAGTATGGACAACTTATCGCGTTGGATTACCTCGACTAACCATCCGAAATCCGGTATAAATTGTTTTTTCTCTTATTCATTCCTTTTCTCTTTACTCAATCACATTCAAATCATAATCAATCCTTACAATTTCCTTTCTGGAAATTTATCCTTATATAACACTCAATTCATATAATTTGTCTTAATCACACAAATCTCATCTTTACCAAACTAACTTCTTAATTCTTATTCTTATATTAACCCGATTTTTACCGAAAATCGGGTAGCATAACGACTGTATTTTGACAGCCCAAAAATTCCTGCAAAGGCAAAAATACACTTATAATATCTCAACCCAACAACAAAAATCAACATCGGACCTCCCGTCCGAAATCTGAAACACCAGCAGAAATGTACATCTAAACCTAACACTTCAAAAATCCTCAATCGATTATATAAAATCTCAATCAATCCCAACCACATTCAATATCTCAAATCCATATGCAAAATCCACATTCAATATCCAATTACATACATAAAGCATAATCATACTCAGTTATGATCATAAAATCAATATCCAAGTCTCGAATTCATATACATCCCGTAATAACTGCTTTATATACACAAAAGGCAATTCAAGCCAAAAACAATATCAATTCTCAATTTATACAAAAATACAAATGCGAAAAATTCGAACTTGACGCTCTTTCATCCGATCTCCTGCTCAGAAACCTGGAGACGGGGATGAAAGGGGGGTGAGCTTGGAAGCTCGTGGGTAACATATTTATAAAATGAATAATAAACAGAAATCATTTTTCATAAATTTTAGCCAAAGGGCTTATCTTTTTCAAACTTTTCAACTTTTCTAGCATTTTCTTGAAACCCTTCAATTTTCCAAACTTTTCATATCAAATTTCTATAATTTCATGGTTGAAAACCCTTTTTCTCATTTCTCAAAATTTATCATAAACATGAATGCAATCACATCAGATCACAAAACACATAAACTCTTAACTCAATACATAAAAAACATCAAACGGTTTGGGTTGGTCCTATCGAGCGTCTTGCACATTCTCATAAGCGATTCATGCGATCGTGAACGGAGGGGAGTCCGAAATCGGAACTCCTAAGCCACTTGTGGGCAGCCGGGAGAAGGCTATAAACAAGTAGAGACAGTGCACTGACTCACAAAAGGACCTGACCAAACCCACATAACATATAAGCGGAAAGAGAATTCAAATTGCCCGAAGGCATTTTTCAAAAATCTTGATTTTCTAAATCTTTATATCATCATATCAAATCGTGTCAAAATGCTTGACACAGGCACACATATTCACATTCATTTATATAACAATCATATTCAATTACTCAATTAATCCTATATCAATCAAATGCATAAAACAGCATGGTTCACATTTTTCAAAAATGCGAAAACACAATTTTCATAAATCTCGTATTCTCAATTTTTCTACAATTTTCCTGAATCATTTTCAAACATTTTAACGTAACCCTTTGAATAATTATTTTCAAATCCTTTAAAAACATAATTTCAGAAATATTATTCTTTTCTTGATTTTTCAAAATCACATAATTTACTCATAATTCAAAATATAAATACATCACCCACCTCGAGTTGACGCTAATACTTTGTCCAAAGCATCGAATCTCCAAATTCCTTCTTCTTTCCTCAACCTTAAAATTCCCTAAGCCATAATTATCCAAAATAAATATCATAATTCACTTAATTCTTCAAATTAAACACCAATTCCATATAAAATCAATCTATCTAAATCATAAATTCCAAAAATCCCCAAATCTTAAAATTGGCTTAAACCAATTTATACAAATTCAATATCATAAATAACATAATCCTTAAAATTGATGTCATAATTCATCAATTCATACTAATTCTAAGATATCTAAATCATCAATTTCAAAAATTCCCAAATCTCAAATTTTACCTAAACCTTAACTCACATAAATTCAAAATTAAATCAATTCATCATGAAATCTTCCAAAATTAATCATGGAAAACACAAACCCATCACCTTTTCCATATTTCTAAACAAAGAAATCACTAAAAACTCAAAGCTCAAATTTTTCCCTTACCTCTTTCTCCTGCAAATTTCGGATTTATAGAGCCTTAGAGGGAGTTTCCACCTTCTTTCATCCTTCTTCCTTGAAATCTACTCAAAAACAAACTTCAAATCTCCAAAAATAAAAATCCCAAGCTTTCCCTCTCCTCTTTGCCGAAATCCCCATTTTTCCTCCACTTTTCTTCCTTTCTTTCTCTCATCATCGTATTTCATCTTTTTATTCTCTTCTTTTAATTTCTAGCTCCTTCCTTACACGACAACTCATCACATTTTGGTGCCATGTCATTTAAAATGGAGGGTAAATGACCATTTTGCCCTCACTTATTTGCCTATTTCCACGTTTGCCCCTGCACTTTCTTTAAAAATCTGATGCTTTGCGTCCTGGTTTCGAGCATCTAAACAAAATAATTTGGACAAACTTTCTTCTTAAAAATTGTTCCTCTAGATCATAAAAATCCAACGCCACTGACGGTGCTCAATTCGGATCAGAAACGAAGAAGTTATAGCCGAAATACTATCGGACCTTCACAAAAATCCGAGACTGAACATTAACATAACTTCAGTCCAGAAATTAACAATCTTAGGGATGAATTTAAATTTTGATCCCTTCACAAGAGTTGTATCCCTATATCTTAATTTTATTTTCCCTCAAGAATCAACTTAATCGGAGTTGTACAGCTCCCGAATTTCGCAAAATACTGAACCATGCTCAGAAAATTATCCAACTTATAACCTATAACCAAATCTCTTACTTTGGTTCAATCAATCTCTTTACATTTAATCTCCTAAAAATCATAATTCTTCAAAAAAATGAAATTAATTGTCTTAGGAATCCAACGCTTCGAGAATCAAATCAATTGGATGTCGAACGAAGGAATTATAAGCAGAAGATTACAAAAGGGATCGGATTAAAAACAAAGTATCGGAACTTCAAAAACGAACTTTTCAAAAATCATATCTCTCGATCCCTAACTCATAATTTGACAAATTTGATGTCAATAAAAATATAAAAGGAATCTCTACAACTTCCCTGAAGTACTCAAAATCAAATTAGGTCTCAAAAGAGGTCAAAAACTGAATCAAAGATTACATCAAAACAAATTTTTCCTAAACGACTTCCAATTTTTAATCGCTCATAACTCCTAGCTCCGATATCGAAAAATTGCAAACTTTATATCAATGGAAATATAAAAACATCATCTAAAACTTTCATGAATACCACTTACTCTAATTCAAACTAAATCCATACGACGAGTGGCCTCGAAGCATAGAACACACAAATCTATACTTAATAGCATTTTCAAAACAAAGCATATCTTCAGAAATTCATATCTCTCAATCCCGACATCGAAAAATAGAAAACTTTATGTCCACAAAAAACTCTCGACAGAGGCTACAATTTTCATGTTGATCATTTTCTCAAATTTTGCCTAAATCAAAAAGTCAACTTTTTTCTTCAAAAAGTCAAACTCTAAGCGAACTTTGATTGATCATAACTCTCACTTCCGATATCGAAAAATATCAAACTTTATGGTTACAGAAATCTCTTGACAGAAACTACAAGTTTCATGTAGATCATTTTCTCAAATTATGCCTAAATCAAAAGTCAACTATCAAAGGCCAAAAAGTCAAACTTTTCACAATTCTTCATATTTTCACACTTTCTCTCTTTATTTCTTGATTTTCAACTTAATTTCAATTTACTCATCCACTTTTGAATATTTCTTATTTTCACTCAAAAATCGAGGTCCAACAATATGTATGAACTTCCATTAAGAGTTTGGACTAGTAGAAACGATAAGAGGAAGGGTGTTTGATTAGAGTGTAAGATGAGGAAAGTTTGTGGATACTTAGAAATAAGAAATATGGTGTAGTCTGATATGCTAGATATAGATGTAGTATCGGTAGTTGTGTTAGCAAATAAAATAATAGAATTTCGTTAGGATATGTACTTGAATTGATATGGATGTAAAAACATTTCCATGACTTGACTGAAGAAGAGATAGAGATAGAATGAAAATGACAAGATTTAAGGTGTACAAGCAAAGTAGAATTGGATGGTTGAACTCAGAATTTATAATCAAGTATAAGATTGTATTAGTGAATTTGAGATTTGAGTTTCAAGATGGCTATATGTTTATGCTCCTAAATTGATTAAGAAAGTATGTAAAGTGATATATGTAGAGGTTCTAAAGGTTATGTCGACTAGTTATTGTGAGTACATATTTGATAATGTGGTTAAATTGGTGAATAATATGATTGAGTACATATGAGACCTATATTTGGATATGGATAGGAGATAATCAATGATCCCTATAGTTAAAGATTATGAGATGACTTAGAGTAATGAGATGGAAGTATAGCATAAACGATTGTAGCAAGAACTCTTCTTTCGAAGAAGAATTTCTTTGAATTAGGTTAAGCAGATCAGGTAATTTATGCTAAGAATGATCAATAAAAGAACCAATCAGATATGAATATGCAATGAATTAGAAGTTAATATTGGAGTTCTATCCCTAGTGGAGACTCAAGCATAACAGGTAGAGTATGCTACTGAGGATGTATGCATTTTTTGATGAAAAGTATCCAACTACAAAAGTGGATTTTAGGAAATTGAGATAATAATATTGCTAATGTGAGGAGAACTTAGATCCACATTATATTCTATGAGAATATGTGAAGAGATATAAATTAGATTTTGATGAATGTATTACCAAAACAGGAAGTTAAGTTACAAATAAATTGAAATGTGAGGAGAAACTAGTATGAATGAGCAACATTAGAATAAACCAATGTGAAATATCTGGAAATCTAAAGAATGGAGAAGATCATTTAAGAAAGGTGAGTCAATTGAGAAATTGAAAATAACACGAGATAATATTACCTCATCGAGGAACTAGTTATTTAAGGAATTAAGAGAGCTAATCATGGGCATATGGAGATTGATAATAATTGTTTGAGTTAACAATTGCCCCGATAGTACCATGGTATTGAAGATTATAGTGATCCAAGAGAAATTTGATGATGTATTAAAGGTATTCGAAAATTTGGGAAGAATAATTTGAATACGTGAAGAGAAATGTGTAACGCGTATGACTAATGAAAGTAAAGAAAATTTTGATAAATTATACTAATATTAATTATATCGTATGGATTTGGAGATTCTATAGTATGTAATCATATTATATAAGAGATTTGGATGAATCCAATACAACAGGATAAAGTGATTTCATATGTATGGAGGCAACTAAAGTCCTATGAGTTGATTATTCGATATATGATTCAGAGATACTATGTTTTGAAGTTTGGAGGCAATATATGTAAGGGAACATCTGGGATGTATATATACATGTACAGATCATAAAAGTTTGAGGCAATCAATGAATTGAGAGAATTGGAGATGAGACCGAAAAGATTGATATAAATATCGAAAGACCATGATGGGACAATTGAGAAATTCCAAGTAAGGCTACGTGTTATATCAGACACCTTAAGCAAAAATTCAATATTGAGGATTATCAGAACTAGAGTAAAAAGAAGTATAAAATGTGGGGCTTGGTTATCCCAAATTAAGGATTCAAGAATTGAGAATCTTATTAAGGAATTGAAAAGAATTCTGAGTTTAAATTGGAAGATGAGGCTTTGTGATCGAAAAGGAGAAATATGTATACCTAATAAAGAGATAAAGGAGTTAGTGGATCAATACCGAAAGTATAGAGTAAAGTGAGACAGACATAAGAGTAGAGCGTACTGATACTATAGAGATGTGAACTATAAAGAAAAGGATGAAATGTTTATAAGAGTATCGTCTCCCCAAGGTGTGCTTAGATTGAGTGCAAAATTTGCTCAGGCTAAGATAAAGAATCCACTAAGCTTGAATTGTTTTGGTCCAAATAAAGATATTGAGAACCGGACCATTGACTTGCGATTTAGTTAGTATTACTAACAAAGGTGTCTTTGGTTTGTAATGTGAGTATGTTAAGAGAAATCAACATGATTTGATATTGATGTTATCGACACAGGAATTGGGAAAAGTGTGAGTAATCCGAAACCTAATGAGAAACTTGTTAAGAAAGTGAATGATTAAATGAGTGATTGAAAGACAGAGTGAGTCTTTTGACTATGATCACTTAAAGGAGATTATTCAAGTGAAGAAGTTACTAGGGAGACTGAGGAAAACATAAGACAATGTTACCTCCATTTGATTAATCACTCATGTAAGAATTTCGAGGATGAAATTCTTTAAAGGGGGAGAGTTGTTGGACCCCGAACTTTTCTTAGAATACTAGAACTAATAAATGAGAAATGTGGATATGCCCATGTTCTATTTTGGTGTTTCTAGTGGGTAAGAGGTTTTGAAATGAGAAGAATTAAGGAGAAAGTTAGAAGGAGAATGAAAGCAAAAATGAAGTTGAATTTGTGTAGTAAGTTGAGGAAGAATATGTATATATGTGTATGTTATGTTGTTGGTGTTCATGATTAATTATGGACTATATTTTCTTTATAGATGATATTGATTTGAAATAGAGTTGAGAATGAGGAGTAAATGAAGTAAAAAAGGTGATCTTAGTATGATTTGTGTTAAAGAAAGAGTTATGTCAGAATATTCAAAGGTGCTTTTGGTAAGACACTTAAGTATAAAAGACATAACGCATAAATGGAAGGGCAAATGGGACAATTCTCAATCATTAAGGGCATAATTGGAAGAAGAAGTGTTTTCTTGCTTATAAATGAAGAAGAAAAATGTGAATGGAAGGATAAACAGAAGAGAATAACGAAATGAGAAAGAAAGAGAAAGAGAGTTTGATTGTTTGAGAGAAAAGAAGAGAGTTGAGCTAGGGTTTAACTTTTCTTAGTCTTCAAAAGAGATTTTGAAGTTGTTCAAGAAAGGAAAAAGGAAGAGAAAGAGAAGAGCTTCCCTTTGAGCTAAAGATCGCTTTAATTGGTGAAGAATCAAGGGAACCAAGAGAATCCTACCCAAGAGCAAGGAGAAAGACAACTTTGACTTGGATTTTTGCAAGCAAACTAGGTGGGTAATGTATTTACAGTTATTGTGTAATTGGGCAAATTCTTGCCTATGTGTGAATATGTGTAAATTTTTTTGAATTTGATTTGTTGAAAATACATGATGACTTTGATTTTGTTATAATGTGAAAGAAGTTTAATATTTTTATAAAATCAAATCATAATTTTGATCAATATTATGCCATTGAATTGTATCGTGGCATTTTGTTTTGAATGGAAAGAAGAAAGAGCATGAAAAGTATGAATGTATTTCAGTTTGATAAAATGATTTTGAGCATTGATTATGCGCTTTGTTTGGGCGAGAGAGGAATCATTTCGTAGTCACGTGCACGTTGACGTAAAGCCTTCTCCCGGCTGCCCGCTTGTGGCTTACGAGATATGAAAGATGGACTTGTTTTGTTCATGGAGTAAACTTTGAATTTTCTATTTTGTTCCATGGAACCCCTTGAGCCATTGGTTTGTTCATTGCATTTTAAATTATCAAGTATGAAGCATATTGAGTGTTATGTGTTATAAGTTTGATTTAAATGGATGAATGTTTAAATTGTTTGAATAAAGAATGAATGCTAGAATTGCTAGACATATATATATACATATGCTTGACTTTGATCAATTGCCAATGGCTATAAATATATTAGTCACTGAGCTGTGTAGCTCACCCCACGCTTCCCTCCTCAGGTGCAGAAAGAGAAGATTAGCAATCCTTGCAAGGCATTGAAACTCTAAGATAGTTAAAGTGTAACATCCCGTTACTGGTGTGATGAGTATATCGGTAACTTGGATCGGGTCAGGATTGAGTACAGGAAAATGTTGGATTGCTCATGCATTATAGTTTCGATAGTCATTGGTAACTGATTTTTATTATATGAATGTACATACATGTATGACAATTTCCCGATTAAATTATGAAAATTGGAAATTTTCTGATGAGTGCGTAAATCAGGTTTTGAAATATAGAATTGGAAAGAAATTGAATTTAGAGGATTGGAAATTGGAATTTGAGTATAGGAATGGGTATTTCCTAATTTTGTGAATTTATGGGAATTTTTTCGGAAATTTTATAGTAATGAATCCGAACCGAAAAATTGGCCTAATGACTGATTAATTAGATTCCGGGTCCAAGAGTGATTGACAATTGATATGAAGCAATTGGAGTTATAATTATGGGATTTATTATTTATGATCATTGCGAAATTGGGAGTAAGATAGAATAAGAAATTGGATTGAGGTTGTTCGGACTGGTCTTGTGGCAGATGATTAGCCAAACATGCCCTTAGCTTTAAAATCTCTTATATATATGCCCTTACCCTTTTGAAATTGCCACCTACGACCGATCCTCTTTGTTTTTGAAAGAAAATCCCATTTCTTCTTCTCTTCTCCTTCGTGATCCATCGTTTTTGCTGGTTGTTCCATCTTCTTCCTTTAAATTGCTCCGATCATCGTCTTCAACTTAGCTTAAGCTTTGGAATTGGAAGAAAATGTTATTTGGAGGAAAAGTGGAGATTGTCGTGGGTGAGGATTGAACCTAAGGCTTGTATATTTGGTGATTTTCGAAGGTTTAAAGCTTGAATCAAGTAAGTCTCTGTTTCTTTATGATTTAAGTCATTTAATTTGATCATTGAATTGAGTATGAAATTGTGCAGAAATTGATAAGTTTCAGATGTTAGGGTTTTTGAGAATTTCGTTGATTTTGATTTGGGTTTTTGATGAATAATGGTTATTAGAAGGATTTGAGGTTAAAAATAAGTTGGGTTTAATGTTTAAAATTGATCGAAAGTGTTTAGAATGGATTTGGATGGATAACATATCAGAAAATTTGGGAATTTCTGGGTTTCGGATGCGTTTCTGGGATCGTACGCCGCGGCGAGCGATGAACACGCAACGGCGAGCCATCCAAGCATGCACGCCGCGACGAGTGATGAAGTGCGCCGCAGCGAGCAGCTTTCATTCGCACGCCGCGACGAGACCAAGGCGCACGTCGCGGCGAGCGGACGTGGTTACGCCGCGGGAGAGAAAGGAAGTGTGGCCGCGGCGAGGACGCCTGAATTTTCGAGGGTGAATTGCTTGTTTAAAAGGATTTATTCTTAATGAATAGGCTATGGATTAACTGAATTTTTGAGACTAGGAATTGCAATTTGGAAGAATGAAATTTAAGTGTTTATGAGATGATTGTTACAAGTAATGAGTTTGAGGTTTTGATTGCAAATGAATTGGTCCTTAGTGATTAATTGGAATTTAGAGTCTAAGAATTTTGAATTGATATGACGGAAATTCGGAATTCAAATTCGAGGATTATCGTAATCGAGTGGCAATGAATAGTGATTATGATTTTTTGGAATGTGTCTAGAGAGAGATGGAATTGAGTCAATTGAATTATGGTATTTGGAATTGTTTTGATTAAGAGTGAAAGAGATCAAATTGAGAAAATTCGGGAATAGGATCGGGAATGTCATAACATGTATAGTATTTATCACATTTGCTAAGCATGCGTTATTGATTATTGAAATTTGGTATAATTGGTAATGTGAAATTATTTGACTGTTTATAAAGGCACCGATGGAGCAATTCCGCGGATATGCTGGGACTTCCAGGCTGTAGCTCGGAAGTGCAGGTGAGTAACCTAGTTAGTTTCTCAACCTATATGTGTTTAATTTATTACACAGATGCCATGTGGAGTTAAGGATGGATATATGTGATTGCTTTTGATTGATTTCGGACCATGGGTGTTCGAAATATTGTAATGTGATATAGAAGTGCAAATGTGAATAAATGTGTATGAATGCATTGGCTAATTGAGCAGTAAATGCATTAGTGAAATGAATTGAATCTGATATGATTGAAATACGGACCAAAGGTCCGAAGAAATGAAAAATGGTATCGAAATGGAAAAATGACTGGAAATGAATAGTGACATATGCATTCATGCATAATTGAATGATCAGATAAAGATAGTTGTTGACCCGAGACGCCACTGTACTGAACCGAGCTTTGAGCTCGAGGGGATTAGTGTATACCCAGAGGGCTCTCCTATCCCTAATGTGAGCGGGCAGTAGTGCATACCCAGAGGGCTCTCCTACTTGCCTAAAATGTGATTACTGTTACTGGACCGAGCCTTGTGCTCGAGGGGAGTTAGTGCATACCCGGAGGGCTCTCCTACTCCCTAGATGTGTTCGATTTCTGATAAGTGATAGGTGCTCGGTCACAACAACGATAAGAAAATGAAAGTGTCTCATGCGCATTGCATATGTATCTGATGACTGAAAATGTGAATAAGGAAATTGCATGTGATATTTCTGTAAATGCTACTATGTGACTATGTGGATATGATTTGTGAATGTATGAGTTGGGTGAACCATCGATGATGGTTTCTCACTGAGTTCACAAACTCACCCAACATTGCAATTATTTTTCAGGAAACGAAGGGTACCCCGTTAGACAAACGGGAGTATGTCTACCTCTAGCAAGGCAGAGTTTCAGGTCGGGATCAGTGTAGTTCACATCTGCATTAGTGTAGTGTCTTTTTATTTAGTGGGTCCCAATTGATTATGTATAATTGTATTGTATTACTGAAGATGTTCAGAAATGGCATTGGGCCCAGTTGGGTCATGCATTTCTGTTTATGAAGTGATTGAGCACTATTGAGTGCTTTTGAATGACAAAAAAATTGTGTTTGATTGAAAATGTTTTGTTATAAATCAGGCCCAAATTGGTTATTGTTTTCCGCACTCAACTGTTTTCGAAAAGAAGAAAAGAAAAAAAAATTTCATAACGAGTTTTGAAAGTGTAAATGTTTTGCTCTAGCATACCACCCTCGCGGGTCACGGACTCGGATATCACTGTAGATGTCGGGTTCGGGTCTCGCGGGAGTGGGGTGCTACATAAAAAATTTTGTAATTAAGTTAGTTCAGGAACTTTTTGTAGTTTAGAATCATTTTAAGCATAAGCATTCAAATTGTATAGTGTGTATTTTTGTATTTTTATTAAATCAAAGGGCTGGTTTTAGAAATGTAAACATCTTATGAAAATAAGCTTTGTGTTCTGAAATGGGCCTAAGTGACCTGATGTGTTCAATAATGTTTGCATCTTGATGACTAAAATGGTTTTAAATAAATCGGGTCGATTTGATTATTGATTTTTCGTGTATACGTTAAATTGTTTTAAAAAATATTTTGCAATGAGTTTCGACCGTTAAAAGTCTCCGAATGTTGGGTTCCGGAAGCGGGGTCCAACAATAGCTTAATTTAATTTCTTTCTTGTTAATTTACAAATTAATTGTCTCCTAATTATTTTCACTTGTTTTCTTTTTTGTCTACTTTTTATTTTCATTTTCTTAATTTTTAGGGCCTTAGAAAATTTAGAATATAATTAGTTTACCACTCCTCAAGAGATTGACATCTCTTATACTACACACACGACCTGTGCGCTTGTAGTATTGTTGGACCCCGAACTTTTCTTGAAATTTTGAAGTATAAATTGACATTAGATGAGAAATTTGTGGTGAATTATTCATGTGCAAAGAAAAAGACAATTCAAGAATGTGAATTGTTATATGAGATTAAGATAGGTGAATTTAACAAGTTGATGATGAGAGAGTATAGGTGTGTGTATGCTTTTGTTATTGATGTTTATGATTAATTATGGCCTAAAATGGTGTTTTGAGTTTCAATGAAATTGATAGTGAATACATTGCTGTAAATGGAAGTTGAAAAACAAGAAATAAATAGTGAAAGTATGAGATTTTGGAGAATGAAGAAAAGTTTGACTTTTTGGTTATAGAGAGTTGACTTTTTGATTTAGGCATAATTGGAGAAATTGATATTCATGAAACTTGTAGAATATGTTGAAAACTTTTTGTCTCTATAAAGTTTGATATGTTTCGATATCGAGATTGACATTTATGATCAGTCAAATTGAAGTGTACGTTACTTTGTTTTTGAAAATGCTTATAAGTGTAGGATTTTGTATGCAGTGTTTTGAGGAATAATTATAGACTGGTATGTTTTGGATTGAGTTCAGTGATCTACATGAAAGTCATAGAAGATTATCCTAGCTTTTCAATGATGTATAATATGTTATTTCTGGTCGTGGAATTTGGAAGATATGAAATTTGGAAGTTTGGATGTTGTTTTAGGATGACACATTTCTGGGTAGAAGCTTTGATCGAAAAATTGACCTAGTTAGAGGTTGTAATTGCTTTTAAGTTCTTCATGAAAGTTTTATATTATGTTTTGATCTTTCCATTAATGTAAATTATGGAATTTTTGGACCATGGAATAGGAAATTAAGATTTTTTACAAGTTGTTGTTACTGTTTAGGGTGATCCGACCCTTGCCCGTTCTTTTTTTTCTAACTTTTCCGTCCGAAATCCGATTGATCCAATTTTTGAAGTGTTGGATTCCTAAGACATCCCTTATCTATTCATGAAAATTTGTGATTTTTTAAGATTAATTTCCAAAGATTGATTGAATCAAAGTGAGAGGATTGATTACAAAGTTTGAGTTGGACATTTTTCTGAACATGTTTAGGTGTTTTGATGATATCTTGATCTGTAGAGGTCTAATTAAGTTGATTCTTTTTTCTAAATAAATTAGAGACATGGAAATACAGGTTATCTGAAGGAATCGAATTTCAATTCAGTCCTTAAGATTTTCAATTTCTGAATTGAAGTATTAAGTTATAAGAATATATATAAGGGCAAATTGGGCATGACACTTAAGTCTAAGAGTTATAAGGCTTATGTGGGAGGGAAAAATGGACATTGGCCACTCATTAAGAGTATGAATTAGAAGAAGAAAATTGGTAATGAGAAGAAAATGAAGAAGAAGCCGTGGAGGAGGAAGAGAAGAAGAGAAAGGCTGGGTTTGGAGATCTTTGAAGATTTTGAAGAATTTGAAGCCAAATCAAGTAAGTATAAGCATCTTTCCTCTTGATTTGATGAATGAAACATGCTTGGACGTTAGTTAAGAGAGGATTATATGTTAGAAGTTGTCGAATGAGTTAAAGCATATGTCGGGTTTTTGGGATTAATGATTATGTTGTTTGTGGATGATTTTGGGTTGGAATGAGTTTAGAAATGAAGTAGGAATGATGATTTAGGATTAAGATGAGTTATTTTTGACATATGGAAAGATTGTAGATGAAGAATGTTGAAAAATCAGGTTTCGGGAGGTTTTTGGGCTCGCACGTCGCGACGTGCTCATGCTCATGTCGTGGCGCGTGCAAGCGCACACGTCGCGGCGCGCGCAAGCATGCACGTCACGATGCCCGCAAGCGTGCACATCTCAGCGCACGCAAGTGTACACGTCGCGGCGCACACAAGCTAGTGCCCTCGTCGCGGCGAGCTCAACCTTCGTCGCAGCGAGCTCAACCTTCCTGTACAGACATGTTTTGGTATTTTGGACATAACTTTTGATGTAGATGTGCAAATGAGATGATTTTTGATTCGTTGTAAAATAGAGACAAAGGTATACAAGTTGTATGAAGAAAAGAAGTTTTAATTCAGTTTTTAAAGATCTAAAATTTTGGTTGGAAGTTGAGTATAGATTCTTGTTTCAGCATAGGGATAGTGCCAACATGTTTGAGGTATAACTTCCACATTTCTGAAACAAATTGAATGATTTTGGGGTCATTAGAAACTTAAGAAAATGGGGAACATTTTCTAGAAGATAATATTATCAGATTTTGTCATTTACTGGATCAGAGTGATCATGAAAAAATTGACCAAAATGTTTGGACTTTTGGAAGAGTTTGAGTTTTTATCAATATGCAATATATGGGTTCTCAAATTGTATTCCTATTGAATGGGAATTTTTTCATTTGATAAAGGAAATCAAGGAAGGAAAGAGGATCAAGAGGAGAGACATCTTTTAAGCATGTATCCAAGCAAGGAATTCAGGTGGGTACATGTTTATAATTTAAATAAGCTACTACTGTTTTCTTTAAATCAAAGAAGTTTTCTGATTTCATTTGCATCATAAGTGCTGCATTATTGTTTATGAATGACTTGTGAAATATGCTATATGTTTGTTACATGATTTGAGTGATATTTTTGAAAAAGATGCATGTTTATGAAATCATGTTTTCAAGAATGGTTTCCAAGATATATATCAAGTTTATGAAAAGCAAGTTTACAAGAAAGTGCCATTATGGCAACAAGTTACAAGATTTTGAAATCTATGTATTATGTGGGTTTGTGGTAGTCCCTCAAGAACCGTCACGTACACGTTGACCCAAGTTAAAGACTTCTCCCACCTGCCCGCTAGTGGCATGGAGCTCCCTCAAGGACTCCCTCAAGAAACTACGACTACACAAGACCATTTCGATGGAATTGTGTAGTGCGTCATGAATTTGGACTTACCCAAACCATTATGATGTGTTTATGTGCTCATGTTATGTTTGATCAAGTTTGATGCATTCATGATTTGCAACTTATGAATTTGGCTGAAAGCCTAGAAAACATGCGTTTTATAAACTCCATGAAAGTTTTCTAAGACAAGTGAACTGTTTTCAAGGTTTTTGCTTATCTTTATTATAAACGTGTATCCACGAGCTGTAAAGCTCACCCCCCTTTCATCCCCATCTCCAGGTATCAAGAGGGAGATCGGATGAAAGAAAGTCTAGTCGTCCGTTCGTTATGTATATGATTGGCTTTTAAGTTATTTGTTGCAAGATTCAGATTTCAGACATGATACAAATTTTGGGATTTTTGTATTTTGTGCATTTTGGATTTTGATATTGAGGTTGTAACATGGCTTGAAATGCCATTAAGATTTTGTAAGCATGTATATCATGATGAAATTGATTTATGGATTTGTATATATAATGGAAAGTGAATTATGGTTTGTATAATGATTATGATATATTGTGTTTGGATTTTCGGATAGGAGGTCCGATGATGTTGATTGATTGGGAATATTGAAGTGCTTATTTATGTATGATTTGTGGGTATATAGATGTGTTTATTAAGTTTCATTTGGAAAAGAAAGAATAAGAATAAGAATAAGAATACGATTTGTTAAAGATGAGATTGAGATATTGCATGATTATGAAGAATTATATCAATTGAGTTTTGATTGAGGATAAATTTCCAATAGGGAAACTATATTATTTTGATTTGTATAAGATTGAATAAAGATGAAAAGAATGAAGAAAACAAATTTATACCAGTTTCGGATTTGTTTAGTCTTATGGTTTCCAACGCGATGTTTCCAAAATATTTGTTTTCGGATGTCGGAGTTAAGATTTTGTCCTTCAGTGATATGATTGCTTTGATTCTGAGCCAATTCGTTTCGCTTTCGATTTCTTTCGTTTTCGCCAAGTATAAGTTTACTCACGTTTTGTACATGTGTTCGAGTTATGATTCCAAGGTTGGGTTTCGAAAATGGGATCCAACATTTGTGGTTGATTGATCCATTTTGTTTCTTTATTTCTGAAATTTTGTAAATCCGAGCCTTTCGATTTTTCTATGGCTCATTAAGAATTCGATTCGTTTTCGATATGTGATTCCGTTGTTTCGGTTGGGGTCCGATTCTGAGAGCGGGTCCCAATAAGTATTGTGAGGGTTTTAATAGGTTAAAACTTTCCTTAATAGATATATCCTAAAATATCATTTTAAGGGAAACCAAGAAAATTATTGAATATTGATATGACCTTAAAGCTGTTAGTGCATTCCTTGTCCATGTTTAAAGAAGACACATAAAGATTCACACTTTGGAGTATCAAACTCGTGTTGCTCTCTAAGAGAAATAGAAAATTCCATAGTCCTGTCAGAAATCATGCTAATTTTTAGAGGATATGTAGAGACTTTTCACATCTTATCATCATTTTTACTCTTAAAAGTTATGGTTAACTATTGGGAGGTACACTAACCCTTGGGAGTTCAATTTCAAAGTTATTTTTGTTAGAAAAACAAGATTGGAAGTCACCCTAATAAATAAAACTATAAAAAATATCCATGCCTAGCCTCTGTCTTAGCAGAAAAAGTGGTTGACCATCAATGTGCCATGATCTTGATTCAATAACTTTTAACATGGTTAGGTTCATTGGATAATTTGAAAATGAAACAATCATTTTTATTTATTAGAACTTATTCCAAGTCTAGTTTCCATTAGTTTTTCTTGGTTTAATGTTGCTCCATAAGATAAGATAAACTTTATTCCACAAAGAAACCTATTCTAGTGCTCATCTATTATAAAGCACCAGCTTAAAGAGCATCGATGGGAGGAGTAACCATAGGAAAGTCTTCTTAAGGAGGAAGGAGAAACCCTTACCCTGCATTTGGTTACCATCTTCGGACGTGAAGACGGATGACGAGGACATAAAAGTTCTGTCCGAAGGTGCGTTTGCTACAAATCTTGACTAATTTACATCCGTCTTTAAAGGACAAGGACAAAAAATTTTGTCCAACTAAAAAACGTCAGACGTTGAAGTGTTGTCCGTCAGACAAGAAAAGGAAAAGGCGATAATAACCTCCAGCAAACGTCGAATACCTAAAAACCATTCTCTGTCTTCAACAGCTGCGTCCTCATTCTACTGAATCTTCATCTCCACTGATCGGCGCGGTAAGTATCAGAAGCTTCTCTTCCCCCTTCAATGTACGCATATGGGTGTACATTGAAGTACTAATCTCTCTCTATTCTCCATAAATGTGCTCATTGTTTGCGTCTCGTTCTTCCCCAGATTTGATTTTGTTCCGTTTCCAATGAACCTCCGTCTTCGTTGAAGCAGCGTCCTACCATCTTTCCTCGCTTCTGGGTAAGACATTCATGCTACCGTTTTGGTTTTTAGAATGTGGGTTATGTTTGGAATTTATCTTCTTCTTCTTCTGGGTTTTTGAACGTACGTTCTTCAATGTTGTTTGGTCTTGTAAGCAAGCTATAAAGAATAATTTTAGGGTAGAAAAATTCAAGCACAGCGATGTGTGTGGGGCTGCTTGTGAAAATGAAGATCATTTCAACTTTTTCACTTTGCTCTCTCTGCTGTCCCATGATTCTAGATATTTTCCTAAAAACAGAAGGTCGCCCTGATTGTTCGTCACGCTCTGGATTTGTCAATCAAAATTTAACATTTGAGCTTAAGTTTTGACCTTCTATTCTTCCAAAATTCTGAAGTTTCTGTTACCCTTTTCGTTTGTGATTCTCCTGATAAGATGAGCTTGTTAATTAGTGAAGTAAAACGTTGACAGAAGCTGATCCTACCATGGTATTTTGTTGCTGATGACATGAGGATTCTCATTTTCCTTTACAAATTCCCTGAGATTTTAGATTAGAGGAGTACATACTTGTAGAAGGATAATAAGACATAACCCTCCATCTGAAGTAGCAGGAATAGTAAGTGTAGTGGGGTTTGATAAATCTCAATGAAATGCCTTTGTTAAATGTCCACTGTTTTTTTAAGCTGCACCCATATTCAAGCCTTCCAAGTGAAATTAGCAGCGATTGAGATTTGGGTAAGCGATGGGTGTGTGTTAAGTTACATCTAAATTGCACTTGAGTAAACTAATCAATTAGTTGAAATTTACTGTTTCAGGGTGTGGACATTGCATTAGTTGTACAACAATCTGCTTGCATTCGAAAACTTGCATTTTGGATACTTCTTATCAAAGTGGTAAGTCCTTCTTTATCTTACCTTCATATTCAAATATTCTTTATGTTTGTAGTCTCGTTGTTTTGCTCTATTTAATCTATTGTGTTTGTGTGATTGTTATATCATTTGTAATTATTGCTACTAAGTTAAAATTCCAAAACTTTATGCACTCTCTTTAAGCATAATTGTGAAAACTATATGCTCATGGTGTTTGTGATCTCATAAAACCGATAGGCTTTATATATTGTTGTGAATCTCATGCTATAGGCTACAGCTGTTGCATTGTTTCTGGTTTGACAGAAACAGCAGCATTGTAGTGTTTTGTGCTGAAATTGTAGACAATATGGCATAAACTCCCCTAAACAAAAATCAGTTTCTAACCTTTTGTACATACAGGCTAACTTTTTCTAGTTAAAGTGCTAATAATAATGCAATTTGAATAGATCAATTATGACATTCAATCTCGATGCATGAAGTTCACACACATTACAAAGGTGGTTCAACTTTTAAACATTTCATAACCCTTATCAAAAGAAAGGAAGCACATTGAATTTACATTAACATAAGAGCAATTGATGACAAATTGCCATGTTGTTATTTTGATTACATACATATGCTTCGGTTTTGTAGACAATAAAAATTTACTTCTGACTGTTTATTTCCACAAGCATTGGCAGTACAATTTCATAAAAAAAAGGACATATTTTATGCATATTACTCATTATCCTTCCATGTTCACCTATTATATGCAATTCTTACTAATCCTTTTCCTTCCGCAATCTGTCAAGATGGCATGCAATTCTTACTATTCTCTACATATTTACAAATGTAGGTATTGTATATATACATATAAATGTAGTTGATGATCATTATATTCATTTCTCTGCGCAGATAGTTGTTGTTACAAATTTGGGCTGAATGGATCATGATCATATGTTTGAGTTTTTGGCTTTGTTTGAGCTTTGGAATGGGCAATTGAATTTTATGAGAATGTTAATGTTGTTATGCTTGTATGTATACACCAAACAGCGTCGTAGAAGTGAAAATGCTCAAGGTTCTAGGGCATTAACAGTACCTAACAGACAAGCCAATATATATCAGATTTTGCATGAGGGTGATAGGAATAGTCAGTGGGATTTAAGGATGGACAATAATGCATTTACATTGTTATGTCAAATGCTTAAGGGCCATGGTAGGTTGAGGGATAATGGCCATGTGCCAATTGAGGAAAAAGTTTTAATCTTCCTACGAAAATCAGCACAAAACGAATCTAATAGAGTATTACAAGTTCAGTTTATGAGGTTAGGAGAAACAATAAGTAGAGCCTTCCATAGTGTGTTAAGAGCTGTAATCAGGCTTCGACAACTGTTGCTTGTCAAGCCTATACCAATCCCAGAGGACTGCACAGACCATAGATGGAAATGGTTTAAGGTTAGTTAATTTATGTTGTCACAGTGCATTGTGTCATTTAACTTTACGACATAATTTAATAAGACTTTTTGGTGTTTGCAATTTAAAACATAGGGTTGCCTGGGTGCTCTAGATGGGACCTATTTAGATATAATAGTACCAAAAGTAGACAAACCCAGATACAGAGGAAGGAAAGGGAGAATATGCACTAATGTTTTAGGAGTGTGTGATAAGGACTTAAACTTTGTTTATGTCCTCGCTGGCTGGGAGGGTTCAGCTGCGGATTCACGGGTTCTCCATGATGCTGTGAGTAGGCCACATGGACTTCAAGTTCCACGGGGTATGTAAGAATGAAATGGTTAGAAATTAGCAATGTGTTTTTTGGAATGTTGATTACAGAACCATTAAGTGATTGTGTTTATTGCTTATAGGAAATTACTACTTAGTAGATGCTGGTTATACAAATGGTCTTGGTTTTCTTGCACCTTATAGAGGCACAAGATACCATATTCAAGAGTGGGCAAGAGATGGAAGGGCACCACGGAATCCTCATGAGCTTTATAATAAGAGACACTCAGCTGCCAGAAATGTGATTGAACGTGCATTTGGCGTACTGAAAAAAAGATGGAAAATCCTTAGAAATCCCTCTTTCTATAATCCAGCCACTCATGTGCACATCATTCTGGCATGTTGCCTTCTGCATAATTTTATTAGGTTGCATATGAGTGTTGATCCACTCGAGCTCACTCCTCTTGAAGATGAGGATATGTCAATTGGGGAAGATAGAGCGTTGCCTGAATTTCTCGATCGTGTTGAACCAAGTAATGAATGGACTCAATGGAGGGATGATTTAGCGAACAACATGTTTGCTAAATGGAGAAGAAACCATTAAACCTGTGAACTTTATATTAGCATTTGTGTCCATGCTGTTGTCTGCGTTTGTTCTTAATTACATGTTTCGTTTACTTAAATGTTGCCTTATTTCAACCTACACAAATTACATGTTTCGTTTACTTTGGTTACTGTCATGGTTTGGGGTATGACATTGTATGGGTTAGGTACAATGTCATGGGTTTGGACAGAAGATGAAACAGACACATTCGTTACCTTGTTGGAAGAGGCGGTTGTTAATGGCCAGAGAACCGACAATGGCCAATTTAAGCCTAGGACTTTCCAAGCGATTGCTAGAAAGATGGTTGAGAAGTTTCCTAGGTGTGGAATCGAGAAGAGACATATCCAAAATAAGCATAAAAGGCTTAAGGAAAAATATCAGACAGCGTATGACATGTTGCAATGCAGTGGCTTTGGGTGGAACGAAAGCAAGCAATGCGTCGATGTAGAAAGCAAGCAATTCCTTGACGAATGGATGAGGGTAAGATGTTTGTATACGCATGATGATGATATTTTTGGTTATCATGCTAACATTATTTTTATAATTTATGCAGAGCCACCCTAATAGGCACTATACCCCTGGGAAGTCGTTTCCATTGTACCGTAGACTTGAGTCAGTATTTAGGAAGGATAGAGCCACTGGTGCAACATCTCAAGATCCGAAAGATGCTGAGGTTTAGTTTGATGCGGAAGAAAATGAAGGTGGTGAAGCGGAAGCTTCACCCTTTAATGGTTCCCCATTGAGTGAACCAGGACCAGCAGACACTCACACGGCAACAACAACCATCCGTGTTGGTGGGTCCGTCGCCTCTTCTTCCAACACAGATGCCAGCCAACAACCTTCCAAGAAACGGAAGGTGAGGGACGATACACTGATGACACGCCTTGCTACAACACTTGCCCGTGCCGCTGAATCCAGTGCAAGGAGTGCAGAGCTTATTGCAGAAGCCATGAATAAGAAAATGCAACCTCCCGAACAGCAAATTCCCCAGCAACAAAATCTCCAGCCGCAAATTCCCCAGCTTGGTGACGAGCTTGAGCGGTTAGGTTTCTCCACTGAAGACATTGTTACGACAACAATGATCTTCGCGACCAATGCTCATGCTGGGACTCTTTTCTGGGGGTTAAAAGCAGAACAAAAGCAGGCCTATGTGCGGAGGCTCTTACGTGATCATGTCTGACTTTATGAGAAATGACCTTATATTTGTATATTAATTTGTTGCGATTATATGGACATGTATAATGGTTACCATCCGTCAAACTTAACTTATTTGTTTTCATACCAGGTGATGTCTATTGATGAGATGATATAGTTGTGACTATGGTTGTTAGCATTTCTTTCAATGATCAATGGTTGGGTTTAACATTATTTCATTGTAGACATGTTTCTGTACGTTCATGAATGGTTGTGATATGATACATTGGCAGGTACATCACTATGGCCAGATACAGCTTTTATGTTGTCTTCGTTGGACGATAAGTGGGCATATTCAATAATTGGGACGACGTGAAATTGCAAACTCAGGGCTTCCCAAACGCTAGATTCAAGGGGTATCGGACCTTGGAAGAAGCGGAAACTGCTTATGCCCAGGATCAACATGGGCGCAGTCGTCCAAACAACCAAATTCATCCTACCCCCACTGAACCGGCCAATGCACCCGCAGCAAACCTGCTCCCACCATCACTGCCAACAACGTCACAACCAATCGCAGATGTCCCAACCGAACAAACAATCGCAGTTGCAACATTAGTGGAACAAATGGCATGTACTCGTGACTTTTTACTAATTGTTGTTGGGGTCATTTTGGGATTTGTCATTAAGGACATTCTTGCTAAATTTTAAGGCTTCAATGTAATTAAAGCCATGAATGATGTTTATGTAAATTATTATGTATTTGAATTTCTTGGTTGTCAAACTTATTTCAACCTATTATGTAATGTTCATATGTTTTATGTAATTTGTTTGTCCTAACTAATCTTTATAATTATAATCATAATAAGAAGAAGAATCCGGTAATTGCGTTTAATTACAAACTATTAATAATTAGTTTAATTTTATAAACTAATAATAACAAATCATAACGTTGCATTACAATTATTAGTAGTACTAATAATTAGTCTTGTTATTTGATTACATAATTTAGAATAAATCTCACTAATAATAACAATAATTAATCACAATAATAATATTACTTATAATAACATAACTAATTTTGTTTAACAAATATCATACTAAAATTAATAACATTAACAAATAGAAGTCATAATAGGTATAATAATAATAATAATAATAATCATAATAATAATCATAATAATTTGAATAATTAGAATAATTAGAAATTTTATTACAGCTACAAGTGGGTAATAGCATAATTAAATATTGTAATGTAAATAATTATACAATGATAAAATAATAAATGAATTACATCAACTCTTCTTATTATACTACAAGGGCATTTTTGTCATTAATACTGTTTCTTGTTCTATCCCCTGCAATCAAACACATTTCTATCCTCGGGACAAGGACAATATTATCATCTCGCCCATCGCAACCAAACATCTCACTGTCTTCAGTTCTTGTCTTGTCCCGTCCAATTCTATCCCGTCTCGTCCTATCTCTACCTGCTGCAGACACTAACCAAACGCAGGGTTAGGGTTTCAAATGATAAGATGCTCCCTTCTATATGGCTTCAGTATTTTATTTAGAGCAAAGGGATGATTAAATGAGGTTGGGAGCAACAAATGAACAAAAGGAGTTAAGAGCAATGGGGGAGGGGTGAGGGTTAGGGTAAGCCTACAAGAAGATAAGGATGAATTGGGATGTTGAAGCCTCAAGTTGTGTAGAAGAAAGAGTTGAGCCTAAGATTTGGGAATATTTTGCAGTTGTTAAAGGGACCTTACTGGGAAAGGCTTAGGAGCTCGAAGATGTAGTAGATGGAGTATTAAAGCCTATTTGGATGGGCTTATATCAGTAAAGCTTTTGTTAGTAGAGCTTTTGTCAGTAGAGTTTTTCTAACATGAGCTTTTCTTAGAAGTCAGTTGATTATTTAGTTGTTATTTTAAAAAGAACTTTTTTGAAAGAGTTTCATACAATAGACTATTTGACAACATAAAAATAAAAAGTATTTTTAATTTTAACTATATTAATAAAAATTATTTATGCATATAAATATTATTTAAAATATATTAAACAATATGCAAAGCACAATATATTAATTATTATATAATTTTAAACCATATAAGACATAAATAAAATATATCTAACCAAATATTTTATATGGATTATAATATAAGTAAAACTAATATCAAAAATAAATATTAAAATATATAAAATTCAAATAATATTATATAATTCTCAAAATAAACGTAAAGAAGTATTTGTGAATATTATAAAACATAAAGGTAAATAGGACTAGAAAAATAGGCTCATTAATTGATCTGAAAAATTTACTTTAAAAGTACTTATTTGAAAAGCTCCAAATTTGAGTTTATAAAAAAACTATATTTTAGCTTTCAAAAAGTCATTTCTATGAAAAAACGCTTTTTCATTTTACAGCCAAACATTCAGTTTTCTTAAAAAACAACTTTTGCGGTGAAAAAAAGTATTTATTCACCTACAAAAGTTAAACCAAACAGGCACTTAAATATTGAATAACAATAAAGGGCAAGTAGATGAGCGACAACAAAAGGAAGGAAGGCTACCAGGGAGGAGTCTAATGAGTCTAATTTATTACGGCTGAGGCACTTAAATTCCTATCCTAGAATGGGAAAATAATCAAAAGGAAAATTTTAAATAAAAGTGAAATAAATTCTAGAGAGAAGCAATTTTTCTATTTAAAAATGAAAATGAAAATTTTATTTTGAAAAAATTATTTTTGAAATTCATAAAATTTATCTTAAAATTGTGAGTTAGAAGTAAGGTAAAATTATCTTCTTTATAATATTGATGTATTACAACTTTTATGTTTCAAAATCTTTTAACAAAAATGAGTAAAAGTTTTCTAAACTCTTTAACGAGTCAATTACAAAAATATATCCTTTCACTTCCGCATACGATATTCTCAAGTCTTTAACGAGTCAATTACATTATCCTTTCACTTCCACGTAGCACATTCCATCATTTTCTCATCTCTTTAAGGAGTGGATTACATTAGTTTCATTAATTTAACTAATTACGTTTTATTAACAATGTTATTAAAGAATTCCACTTTATTACAAATCTCTAAGATGGAGTCCATGTGTCAGTGTAGCTATTACGACACTATTGTTTTGACATTGTTCCCCTCATGACAACACACAATTGACCTCCAAACTAAATTTCTTTTCAATCTTGCAATATATAATAGATATGATGTATCAATTTTGACTAACTTCTCCTTTTAAATTAATAACAAAGCAGGGGTTCACGTGGAATCAAAATAATTCAGATGAATTATCCAACCTCTACCATTAGCTTTTATATAATTAATATAAAAATAAAAAATTCCTTTTAAACTAATCGGACAAGAATGCGAGATTGAAAGAAACGACAATTATAGAATTAAATTTTAGCAAGTCAATGTATTCAAATCTGACTTTATCTGATAATGGAATCGAGTCGACCATTATGGAGAACATCACGATCTAACAACTTGATCATAACAAAAACAAATTTCTTTGATTAACAAATGTGCAATAATGGACACTTGTCGCTGCTTATTTAAAACTGCTAGATTTTGTAATATCCACCTAAGAGATTAAGAGATAACATATTCTAATGCTTCCGATCAACTTGAAATAGGAGTTGACAACTTGCCATCTAGCTGATAGTTGCTTGGAGACTTGTATTTATGTAATTAAATATTTTATCATCATCCAAACGGTTGCATAAGAGCCTATCAAACATTTTGTTGAACTTTAATTGTAAATAACAAAAAAAATGTCAAGAAGTCAACTTTTTATTAATTGCCAGATCTTTTGGGCTGGAATCTCATGCATATTTTTAATGCGTCTGGACACTGATTACATAGAGATGAAACCTAAATTTAATTCATGTCTAAGTTTTAGTATGTACATTGTAGTAAAAAGGGAAATCAATTTTTCCCGAGGCCATAAACTACACTTTAAGTTATTTCTTTCAAAATTAAAAATTGATTAATATAGAAACTTCCAAAGGAGAGAGACAAGATAAGTTTTATCTGTTAGGCTCCATCCGTGACCGAATCACGAGCACAGCCAAAAACAAAAATTTTTACAGATCCCGACAATGAATTAACTTGAATAAAACAAAAAATGCATTATAAGAAATCGTACATTGTTCGAGTTTCTGTTGAAAATCCTTTTAAACTTTTCTCGATTTGTCAACTATGAGTTGTTGAAACGTTCAACTTCTAATGATATTCACAAAACAATTTCTCAAGATTTTTTTGAGAGGAAGAACAGAAGTGCTAACTTCTAAACATTCTTCCCATTAACAGAAAAATCATGAGGATTTTTAACTTTTATTAAAATTAAATTCTTTAATTATAATTAAAATTTTTAATTTTAATTAATTTAATTTAATCAAATCAAATATCTCATATTTGATCCTTAAAGTTTTCAAATTTTATAATTAAATCCAACTTAATTAAGGAGATTATTCTTTCACAAATTGTTCTTTGATGTGTGATCCATTCGGTTCCTAATATATTAACAATGATTATAAATCAAAATTTTAATTAACAATTAAAATAAGATAAATTAAAACTTCTTTTAATTTATTTTTAATTTTCTAATTAAACAATTTATAAATATAGATCAAGATTAACGTCTAGTAATATGTCATGACTACCCAAATATCAGGAATGTCAAAGTGGTTGACCTAACCTGTCTATCCGTGGTTATGATGTATAATTTAATCCATTCGTCATCCAATATTTTACTTGGATAGAGTATGGATACATTGTCTACTCTTTTCATCCAGTCATGTTCGTTCTTGCTAATTAGTAATTGATTTATAATTGAAATTTGAAAACGCCTATTTAAATGTCAATTCACTCTAGCCAGAGATTTTATAAATCACTATAAATCAAGAACAATAGAACATTCTCTTTAATTACTTTAGAGTGACGAATCTTTTATTGACTTATCTTCATATGGTTCATATTACATCCAAGTACTACTGACTAAATTATCCTAGGATAATTCATAAATAGCATCAAAACACAATAATTTTCATACGAGATACCTTGGTAATCTCAAGTTTAATGGTCAATTATACATTCATCATTATGAGGAAATCCACAGACACATAAGTAATATTCAATTTAGTATTCTCATAATCGGGTCAGTTTAGTGACTTATTCTTTAGTAATCACCCACACATTAGTCTAAGTATCTCGATACTTTAATTTATGAGATCAATTACTTTCTTAATAAGAAAGAAACATAATGTGTGCTAGTTTTAATGTTTCAATAATATCCTTTCCTAATAAAACGCAACTAGGAACATTTAAGAACAATATTTAAATATTAATTGAATCTTATGATTATAATCTTATCATAATTTCAATTACACAATGTTTATTCCAAGAATTTTACCTTTAGTATTAAAACATCAAGTGTAACTAAATTAATACAAAAAATAAAGAAATTCTTTCTCATCAATTAAATAATAATTACATGCATCAAATTGCATCCAATTGATTGGTTGTAAAGGCATAAACTAACAAAATGCTCCCACTTGCACTAAAGTCAATCACCTATGTATCTAATGCCATATCCATCCATATGTCAATCATGTCTCTTTTGAGACAATAGCTTAGTGAGAGGATTTGTAAGATTCTCTTTAGTGGGTACTCACTCTAATACTATGTCTTTCCACTCCATTATCTCCTTGATCAAGTGAAATTTTGTAAGTATACGCTTGGACTGTTGATGAGACCTTGGTTCCTTTGCCTATGCAATAGCACTGTTGTTGTCATAGTACAATACTATAGACTTAACAATGCTAGAAGCCACTCTAAGTTCACTTCTTAATCTAAACTTCTTCCTTTGTCACCTCTGACACTAAAAATGTATTCTGCCTTGGTCGTTGAATTTGCATTGGTTGGTTGTTTGGAACTCTTCCAACTTACTTGTAACATCCTGTTTCTATACTTAGGGTTAAAACCCTAGATTTCTGTAATTGAGAAATAGCAATGAAAGATTAGAAAAATGCATTTCATGCTCATCCATAATGTTAGCATACACACATGTGAATTTGATTATTACACACATTACAATGAATGGCTCATGCATTCATTTGACAATTTTCAAGCATAAATGATTGTTTTAATGTGATTATAATGCGAATTATGGATTATGTATCTTAAAAGCTAAGTTGGAGTGTATAATTAGTGAATTAAAATTTTTGGTAAAAATTTGGAAATTTTTAGAATTTAAGGATATTTTAGGACTAAGAAAAATACCAAGTGGTAGAACAATTGATGAATAGTAGTAGAAATAAGAGTCAAATGGAAATGGAAATTTTCATAAATGATATTGGGATTTAATGACAAGTTTCATTAAAAATTCAGAGAAATTTAGGTTGAAAATTAAAGACAAATGGACTAGCTTTTTAGAAGAGTCAATTGGAGATCACAAAAAGAGGACAAATGACAAGTGACAAGTGTCACAACACTTGCCACTCACCACTCACGATTTTATTCTCCCAGATTAAAGACCATCTAATGGTCTTTCACTTGTCAAAAACGATAAATGCCCCTCCTCTTCATCTTCTTCCTTTACTCTCTTCTTCACTCACGGATATCCCACCTCACCCTCATCATATTGATTTTTGTTTAACTCTTTCATCTTGTTTCTTGAAGATTCATTGTCTTCTCTATCTTGTTATTAAAAGAACCAACCTGTTCCACCTTTAAAAGGGTGATGATCGTATATGTTGGAGGAGCTAGGGTTTCATAGTGATTGAAGAAGCTTTGGGTAATCAAGTAACCTATTAATCATCATGGATTTGATGAATAAAGCATATTTGATGGTAGTTAGAGGTTAAATGCTCATAAAATGAGGATGGGTACATGCTAAAATGTGAATGAGTAATATGGTAGATTAATGTCTTGGTTTGGTGTTTTGATGGGTAATAGATTATGGAATGATATAATGTTGGATTAACCGAGTAAATGGTGATTAAAGTGTGTTGGAAAAATGTTAAATGTAACATTTTTCCACTAATTATGCATTTGTAATTTAGCCATAACTTGTTCTATAGATATCCAAATGAGATGATTTTTGATTTAGATTAAATTAGAGACATATGGATAAATTTTTTCATGAAGACATTTAATTCAAATTATGTCTGTAAGAGCTTTGAGTTTTGACTTTACTTTGAGTACCGGGTGTAGTAAATTAATGGATGAGTACATGTGTTTGTGTTCTATTTTGAGAGTATGAAAACCATGAATGATGAGTTGTTATATAGATGTTATGAGCTATGAATTAAGGGTATAATGAAGATGAAAGTTATTTTAACCAAGATGTTAATTTATGCTCTTGAAATGAGATGAATTAAGAAGATAGTTAGAAGTGAAATGAAAGTGGAAATGAAGTTGAATATGTGCAGAAAGTTGATGATGAATATATATATGTATGTGTTTTGTTTTTAGTGTTCATGATCAATCATGAACTATAAATTGTTTATAGATGATATTGAGTTAAAATGGAATTAGAATAATGGGGAAATGATGAGTATTAAACTAGAAATGATAGACCAAGCATAAGGTGTTGAATGTAGTAAGTAAAGAGTTAGAAATCTAGAAATAAGGGCAAGAACCATAATTTTTTCTGTAGAACTCTGATTGAGATCATTTAAGTATGGTTTCGAAGAGGAATTTGAGTTATACAACTTCTATGAAGACTCCAAGAAAATATTTTGAGGTCAAGAGGGACAAAATTTTAAATTTCTATAAGTGACCCGTGAAGGTCTACTCAGCAGACATGGGCGCCTAACAGACATTCATTGGTCATTAGGTCTTAATTAAGGATTAAATGGAGCTTGAATTGAACATTCATTAAGTTATTAAATGTGTGATATGTTTGAAGTAATAATTGGAGTTATAACTTAGTGAATGAATGGATGATATCAAAGTACCAAAGGCATGAACATAATAGGAATGAAGATGCTCATATGAATGTAGTTATGATTCAAACGAGTTAAGTAATATGCATTGAGTAAATGTGGATGAGAATTGGGTATTATGCGAGCATATAATATTAGAAAAGAAATGACGAGAAATTGAGTTATGATATTAGAATAACCAAGTGTTCTTGAGGTGTAAACCTAATATTAAGTTAGACACATACAAAGGATAAGGATTTAATGGTGAACTTATAATGATCATGTACAAATGAAGTGTCAACCTAAGTTAAATTAGACATACATGGATTATGAAATGAGAATGAGCATAAGATGTGAATTTAGATAATATACCCTAGATTGTCATTGAGCATGCATTATACATAACACATATACATATGTATAGAATTGAATGTTTATGTGATTGTGCAATTATTAATGTGTATTGCAAAAATTTTGATGTGCAAGGTAAATGTCCGCATCCAGAAGTTTCCAAATCATGGAAGCTAATGCTAATTTGGAGCGTGCTATGAGTCAACCTAGATGTCTCACTTCACTAATGTTCTGTTTTAAATTTCTGCATTGAATGACTACTAATATGATTGACATGCAATGTGAATATGATTGTACTAATTCTAGACATTAATTTTTCGAGGCATTTGATGCATGAATATCATAGTGGATGTGCTCATTGTATGTGAATTTGACGAAGTAAGTGATTCTCAACTTAAATGTTGAATGTTAGACCAAGGTTCGATAACATATGTAAAGTGAAATAAAGTGACTGATTGATTTTATGTGATTAATGCATTTCATTACATGAATGTATGAAGCATAAAGGCTGGTGTAACCGAAGTGGTCATTGAAAAAGAGCTTAAAGCTCAAAATGTTAGGCCCGGTTCTCATTACTTATTATAAGGCCACAATATGTGACAGTCAGGTAAAGTTTAGGTAAGAAGAAAATTGAATAAGGAGAAATTTCAGCATTTGAAACTAAGGAATATGACTAATGATCTTTCGGGAAAAGTTTGTCGCGGTCAACATCTGGTTTCGCTGCGACACAGTTCCAAAGTTGAGCAAATGCACCCTTCGGGAAAAATGCACCACGACAAAGTTATAAGATCGAGCCTAAAACACCTTTCGAAAAAGGTTTGTCACATATTTGAAGGTTTTGCTGCAACAAAAGTCTTAGTTTCACCGCAACAAAACCTTTGAATCCGCAACCCAGTACCCAACAAACCAAGACAACTTGCACATACAATTTCCATATACAATTAACAACTCAACAAAAGATAAATATGAACATATGCAAAAGGAATTTCTTCCATTCATAATCTCATTACTAAATTGAAACAAAGTTTGAGCCTATCTTTAATTACATATCAACAGCTACAACAATAACTTAATACAAAATACAAAATGGATGCCCATGTTTAATATGCTTATAAAGTTACCCAAAATAGTCGAACTAACTTAGTTGCTAAATGTAGCTATCTTAGAGTTTGCCCTAAAGCTTTGTAAGGATCAACAACCTTCTTATTCTGTACCTGAGGAGTGAAAATAATAGGGTGAGCTGCGAAGCTCGGTGGCTAATATATTTATAACCATTAGTATCAAGCACACAAATCAAGCATATATATATTTATATATACATCTTTATCTCATCTTTATCTAGCAATTCAATCATCATCTATTCTAGCTCACATATTCAAAGTTAAAATTTCATCAGATATAACATATCATGTATATTTAACCATCAAAACATAACACTCAATTTGTAGCATACTTGACAAATCAAAGACGAAATGCGCAAACATAATGGCTTGAGAGTCCCATGGATCGAAATAGAGAAACCGAAGTTTACACCATGAACTAAATGAGTTCATTTCTTAGGAGCTCATATGTCACAAGTGGGCAACCAGGAGAAGACTTTAAGTCAATGTGCATGTGACAAACAAAATGATATCTCTCTTACCCAAACACAAGAAAATTTTTATGCTCAATTCATTCCATCTCATATTCATATTTTCATGCTTCTTATGTTATTTCCTCTTTTGATCATACCAAATGTCATAACATCTTTCAAAACATGACATGATAATCAATCATAATGCATTTTTCTAACAAACACAACAATTCAAAATCAAACAATTAAGCATACACACATAGGTAAGAAATTTTGCCCATCTCCACAATGACTATAAACATATTACCCCCCTAAATTGCTTGAAAATTCAAACTCAAGTTTGCTTACCTCTTGCTCTTGTATGGGATTGTCTTGGTTTCCTTCAAACAAACCAATTTTCCATTCAAAGTAATATTCCAATGGAAATTCCATAAAGCTTCAATAATCAAGAATAAATAGAAATTGAGCTTAGACTCAATCTACCCATAATTTAGCTAGACTAGCAAAACTAAAACCTAGTTTTAAAACCCACGAAAATCAAAATGGGTTCCTTAGGTTCCCTTCTTTTTCCCTTCATTCCCAACACAAACCCACTTCTCTACTTCTTTTTCTACCCAAACAAGAAGAAAAGATGAAACTTACCTAAAATAAGTTGATTTTTCTTCCTTCTTCTTCTTTCTCCTTCTCCATGATTTTCTTCTTTTTTTCTTAGATTCTCCACATTTTCTTCTTCTTTCTTTCTCCCTTCACGATTTTCTTCCCTTCTTTCTTATTCAAGATCGATGATACTAAAAGTTGGGTTGCCAATTGCACTTTTTTTAAGATAGTTATGCAACGTAAAAACTGCACAAATTATTTTATTTTGATCTATTAATGAATACTTAGACATTTTCTCTAGTATCTTCCATTGAGCCTTAAGAATACCGAAAGCCTCTCAATACAATTTCTTAATGATGAATGAGCTCATTAAAAAACTTCTCAAGATCCTCTTGAATTTGCACCACGAAACTTTGATTGATGATATCTTGTCTTTAGGTAAGGTGTCAAATATCCTTCTCTTTTCGGATATCCTTTGTTAACCAAATAATATTTACCTGAGTTTCCATAGAACAATATAATTAGTATAAATGATATCATAAAAAATCTAAATCATTAATAACAAATCCTAAAAATGTTAAAATTATATATCGGTAGTTTTGGAAATTAAGTCTCGTATTACTTATTGTATCAAGGAAAATGCGAAATCGTTTGCTGATCTTTCCCAACTCGCTAAAACATGTGTAAATAGTAAGTTAAAGTCACCTGTTGCCAACACATTTGTTGTTGTTATTCCTTTCCATCCTTTAAATCTCATTTGATCCTCCTCTACAATAACTATCGCTATATGTGTGCTATCAATAGCTCCAATGTAATCCTAATATAAAATAATAATCATAAGATGATAAAGCAACATTTTTCAATGGAAAATATAATAAAGGGGGGAGGAAGAACATATTCAATTACCTTAAAATGTGACATATATCTAACATCATTGGAAATTTATGGTAGAATTTCCTTGAATTAGGGATCTTTTGGTACGAGTATATCCTTTAAAAATCTATCCATAGCAGTCAAAACTTCTTTAAAAACTTTACTCAAAATTTCACCAGAATGTTGAAAACACTATTGGGTATCTCTATTAGAGGAACTTTACTTAGGACATACACGAATAAACCAACTTTCTCCAAAATAGACATCCTATCCGAAGGTCTCAAACTATAATTATTTTCCAAAACCATACATAATTGACGATATGTATTTTGATTCATCCTAAATGTATTAAAACACCTTTTTCATGACCATTTAATAATTTATTCATTCATAGTTCTCCTATTTGGTAGGAAGTCATGCATGGTTCCTTGTATATGTGGTTAAAAAATACATACTCATGTAACCCATTACACAAGCCACCGAATCCCAAAACTCAATGTCATCGTCCAAAAATTGCTTCATTTGTAGAAGTTGCATAATTTGCAAAACATTATCATCCATATCTACAGATGAATAAGTAAAATTATATTATATGTAAACATGATACATATATGTCTAAATATATATAAAAAATAACACATAATAAAATTATTGATTACCAACAATATAACATAATATAATAAAATAAGCTAAACAAACTCATAATGTCTTAAAAAAACACCAAGTTAACATTCTTACATTTTAGCAGATCTTCCTACCATTTTAGCAGAATTAGTTCTTACATTCTTGTTGTTTTATGAACTATCACTCTCCAAAACCCATTTGCATCATCTTCTCTCACTCCTTTCACAATGTGTAGCTTGAGGGGTTGGGGTAGGTTCTCTCCACACTTCTTCCCAATTGTTTAGACCACTATTCTTATCTATATTCTCGTGATCATGATAACTTGATAATTGATGATGAGCATTATGACTATCAGGTGGAGAAGGAACATATACTTCTTCAACTTCTTGTTGTCCTTATGGAGGATCAACCATAGGACAAAATGTAGTCTCTCCTGGAGCCAAACATCCAAAAGGTTGATCCAACTTACATTCAATCTCAAGTTCAAGCCCTTCCTTTTTAAATGTTTTAAAATTGACATTCTCCTACAAAAAAATTAAATTACTTATATCTAACTAACTATTTGGAATAGCGTAAAGGAAAATAATTTGAATTGGGAAAAAGGGGATAACCTTAATCTTCAAAGTCCACCGCTCCTCAATAGTAACAATTGTTCCTTTGTTAGAATCCCATCCTAATCCCATTTCTTTCCCTTTCATCTGTTTCCAAAGACTCCATATAGTTCTCATCCAATCAAACTTATTTTTAAGCTTTGTTTTATCCCATGGTAAGTTGGTTGCTTTGTGAAACTCTTCCTCCACCTTCTTCCATGGTAACCTTTGACTAATAACTCCACTGCATTTCCCCTTACTCCTTTCAATATGCTGGTTACAAATGTCAAAAAAGATGAGAAGAGTTTCTTTTAGCCAACGAATCCGATCTATATCATTCCCCCTTGACTTCCTCCTTCGTTTCCTTTTTAGGATGATGCCATCTAATCATATAAGATTAAAAAGATTATATGTTAGTTAATCAATTTGCAAATGATTTCACTACTTAATTAGTTTTACTAGCTTGAATTAAACTAGTTCAACAAAATAAATAAATAATTATTTTTATCATTATTATATTTGTATTAATTTTTTAATTTAAAATTATTTATCTCCACAACAATACATTGTTATAAAACATATACAAATGGCACAAAATACATTAAAAATTAAAACTCTTGCATTTACATGAACTATAGAAGTTATTACAAAGCTTTGGAGGACATTTAGGCCCTAATACATCAAGAGTATCAAATGTCAAAATACAAAGAAAGTCATTTATCCAAAATGCAATCTAAAGCCTTGTTTTCCAAAAGATGACTTCAAAAGTAAAATGCATCGAAGTAATGCCTCAATCCCAATGCGGTAACTCAGTTTCTCGCTCTTCGCCTGTGGAAGGGAAAAGAGGTGTGAGCTTGACGGCTTAGTGGATAACATTTTAATAACTAAGAAAACAAGCAAAAACCCTTTAACAAGTATTTTCAAAGCAAACTTTACAATAGTCATTTTTTTGCCATAAAGAAAATCTCAACATTTTTAATTGATCAAAGCATTCACCAAATGAACATAAACAAAGTATTATCAGATAAGTACATATAAGTTGGTTTGGGTGGATCCAACGGACGTCGCACATTCCTTGAAGCGGTCATGTGTAGTAAACTTATGGAGTCCGTGAGGAGCTCCAATGTCACTAATGGGCAAAGGGAGAAGCACTGTGGATGACAAGTGCACTTGACTCTTAAGGGACCACCACAAACCCATAAAATCATGTAATTCACACATTTCACACATAATTTCCCAAAATGGCATTTTTTTTTCCGAAATCACATATTCTAATCTTTTTCACTTAACAAACAATTTTTCAAAATTTTCCACAATGTGTTTACATACAAAAGACATCTCATACAAGTTTAAATCATCACAAAAAGTAATTAATTCAAAAATTGAGGGTCATAGGAAAGCATTAAATGACATTTATTAAAGACAATTAAGTAGCTTATTAACTCAATTATTAAAAAGTCACCCACCTTAATTCGTTTAGCTTTAATCTTTGTCAATTTGCCTTTCCTCTAACTCCAGTTGCTTCTCTTGACCTTCATCAAGCACAATAATCCCATGTTAATATGAGATATCAAAATTGGAAATTCTAAGGAAAGGAAAGCATGAATTAAAACTTACATAACTTTACCCATGCCTTTCCTAAGCTATTAAAACCAAAACCCATCTATAAAACCAACAAATTTCAAAATTCTCTTACCTTAGAAGCCTCCCACGAAAATGCTTCTTGCTTCCAATGGAAGCTTTATCCTCCCTTTTTCCTTTTCCTTCTTAAAGAACTCTTAGAATCTCTTCTCTAAAGCAAGAAATGACAAAATCCCTAACCTTTTCTTCTTCTTCTTCTTCTTTTCCTTCCTTCAACCGAAAGTCTCCCTCTCTCCTTTCTCTTTGATAGTTTCGTGACTTCTCTTTTAAATGACTTAGGCAATTTTTTGTTTCTTAACTTTAAAACCTAAGCCTAAACTACGTAGTTTCATTAACTCCCTCTTTAAACATGAATTTTCGTGGCTTTCATTCTCTCATACGGCCACCACCCCATTTGATTCTTTCCTACTTGTTTTAATAAGTCTAAAAGACTAAAATAGCCCTCCTTGAAAGCCTTAAACTTAAAGAACCCAAGAGAACTTCCTAAATTAGCCCCATTCATCTTATTCCTTTAATTTCTAACTCCATACCAACTCTAATTTAAACTCTTAATCCCTCCATTAAAAATCCATCCACCTAAGCATTGAAACCTCAAATTATTCTAATTAAAAAAATTTAAACAAACTAAACCTCAAAATAATTTAAACATGCTTATTTAATAAGAATGAGGAATCAGGACCCAACAGTAATAAATAAAAAGAAAATTAGTTATAGCCGCTAAGAAACATCTTTCTCATATATAATATCAAACTTTATTTATTTCTCAACTACTATCACACTTCATTTAATGAAATATCTATCTCAAATATGCTTTCATTAAATCAATAGACGGTGGGCAGTTGTGATTGCATACTGCAGGAGATAAATGCAATAAATAATAAAAGTTACTACGTCCCCCACGAAACATAAGACTGGTTAAAGCAATAGATACAAAATATATACAATCATAATACTCTATAGTGCAGTGATAAGAACAACGGATAAATTGAAGTCTCTTGAACCACATCCTACAATCCATAACAGTCAAAAACCTTCATTCGTACAACCTTAAAGCTAGTATCTAGATACCAAACTCCAAAACAAATATGCACAGAATAAGAGCAGATCCAAATGAAGAAAAAGGATCCTTTTGTAATTTTATTTTTTGTAATCCTTTTATTAGGTCCCCATAACTGCATAACTAGGAAGATACACATCAATTTCAACAATTAACACAAATTTCTCAAAAACCAAAAGACAATATCAATTAGGAACCAAAATAAAATTAAAAAAAAATCACAAATTGGAACCACACCCAGACTAAAGATAAGACCTTTGACTATCAAAGGAACGAACACACAATTGACATAATAATAAACAAATAATTAACTAAAAAGATAAGAAATTGATAGTTACATCTTTCTCAAATATACTATCAGACTTCGTTTATATCTCAACTACTATCACACTTCATTTAATGACATCAACGAATACAAAATAGACTGGTTAAATCAACATATACAAAACAGATACAATCATAATACTCTATAGTGCGGTGATAAGAATAACGGATAAATTGAAGTAAGCACTTACAAGATAATTTCACTTACTTTTTGCATCAATAACCCTTTTTGCAAAAGATGGCAGATAGAAAGATGTTGTGTGGATATGAAATTAGCAACATTTGACTATCATTTCTTATCAATTTTTAGTTCTCAAGTGGAAGACAAAAAGATGCAAAATTTGGTAGAAAATAGTTGACAAACCTTTGAGTTGTAGAATTTTAATGGCCGACTTTGTTTATCAATAGCTTCCATAATAATTTCAACATGGGAAAGACTAAAATGAAGGCCAAAATAGCTTACATTAACCACCATCTTATCTATTTAACATATATCAATTTGTTTAACAGAAGAATGTCAAGCAACTTCCCACAGAACTCCTCCATCTCCTCCGCTAATTACCAAAACCTACAATTACAAATGAAAAAAAAATGAGGGAACAAAATGAAGAAACTTTATAGCTAAGTTTTCCAATGGCAAGGTCTTTAGAAAATTGAACTATGTCAGTAAGTTACTTTCAACAAGTTAGAATAACAAATAGGTACTTTGTCTGCTGGTAAATTTTTAACATTCTTGACTTCAACTCTTCTCCTAAATATTTCATAATCCTCAAGGTATGATCTTGAAGTGTCAAATTACAATATGGTCTCCCTAAAGGAAATCTTCATGCATGCTACTCCTTGGCTTTAAAGTACAAAGTAAAGTTCTAAGGAGTGGTCATGGTTTGCAATTATGGAATTTAGCAGTTGTAGATCATGTTATACTATAAATTGTAGGTGTTACAATACGGATTTTTCTTCAAAAGCACCATATCCTATTGGAAATTTTGTAAAACATAAGGTAAGAGCACATTGGTGGGATGTAAAAACAACCCTCTTGGCCAACCAAATTAAAGCAATCGAAAAACCCAGTTGATATCTACGTCAAATAATCAAAACAAAACTAATGGGATCTTTCGTTCTTGTAAACGTTACCGATTATTGTAGTATCTCTCTTAAACTCCACCAAGAAAGAAAGAAAGAAAAACATCAATATTGCCAAAGATTGTTGAATGGGAACACTAAAACTTACACATAAACCTAAATTCATTGGGTTGGATATTTAAGAGCTCCATTGCCATGAGACTTTCTTTAAAACCCTAGAAAAAAAATACACATTGAAGCGAAGGGATTAGAGCGTGAAAATCATATCAAAACCAGTAAAAAAACAAAGAAGGAAACAATCATAGAATCTAACCAAGTATTCAATAGGTTTTAACTTGAGCTCGAGGGAAGAGAGAAGGAGAACAGAGGATTATGAAATAAGAAAAAGGGTTTAGTAGTTAAGAGGAGAAATTGTTGTTGGGGCCTTGGTTATAGTGTTGCTCCGGCGATGAGCAGATCTTGTCATCTGAGATAGAATAACCCTAGATTTGGACGATTGATCTAGTTCAGAAGAAGAGTAGAGAGAAAATGAGATTGATTCTTCTAGAGAAAACGAGAGAGACATAACGAGGTCAAAAACTTTTGACAAAATTGGTATTATGGGTATGGGGTAATCAGCGGTGTTGTAGAGCAGCTTCTTATTTTTAGCTAGTTGGGTTGAATCAGCCAACCCAACCAACCAACCACCAAACAAATTTAACAATTGTTTGACTAGTCAATCAGCTAAATATTAGCTAATCAACTATCATCCAAATAAGGCCTAACATTCAAAACCAAACTCACAAAACATTACACTTTTACCCATTAAACACCCAATCTAACTGATTATTTATTTGACTAGCAACCATAAACCAATATGTTTTCTAGAAACCATAATATTCTCAAAGTTAATTCCAAAATTTTGGAACAATTCTGGTTTATGGTTTTTTAGATACTCATTATGGGTCTCAGGTGATTTAGGATTTAAAGAGATTTCTTAATAAGTGTATATATCTTTTAGACTTCGTAGACTTTATTTTAATGTTTAATTTATTGTTTAACTATTAAACAATTCTTAATCACATTAGCAGTTCAATATTAAATTGAATCAGTTCTAAGGTCTACAAAAACATTAATTAGATCTAAATCTAAATTTTAGGATTTAATTTTAATTCTAAAATTTAAGATCAAACAATTTTATAAAATTATATAATTAAAATACGACTTTGGTACCATTGTTGAGAAATAGGACGAGATCTCATCCCGACTGCAGTGGAATAATTATAAAACCTTTTTGTATTTTGATTTTTCAAAAATTATGATCACTTTAATTTTATAAAATAATTACACATCAATCATAATAAAGAATAAATCTTAATTCGTACTTCATTCTAAAACTTGATCATATTCTTCTTGTATCCCTCAAACTATTTTCAAAATTGATCTATCTCAACCACTATAACTACATAAGTATTTTACCTCCCAAGCTATTCATACAATAGGTTGAGATAAGCTGTATAACTTTTACAGAGAGGGTTAAGAAGAAGTATTAGTGTCATTAGAGCTTAAGCCTATTTATAATAAGTTTTAAACATTTTAGTAATTTAATTAAAATTAAATTTTAATTTCAATTAAACTTTAATTATATTTATAAATAATTCTAATTAAATACCAATTATGTCTAAATAAAATCCAATATCTTATATTGATTCTTATTTATTAAATATTATATATTTAATCATGAAAATTTTCAAACTTTACAATCAAGTTAAAATTGATCAAAATATATTTGTTCTCTTCAACTTGTTCTTTATGTGAGACCCATTAGATTTCAAAACTATATTGGCGATGATTATAAATTCTATTTCTAATTCATAATTAAAATTAGATAACTTAAAACTCCTTTTAATTTATCTTTAATTCTCTAATTAAATAATTTATAATCATAAAATAAGATTAGTGTCTAGCAATATATCATAACCACCTAAATATTTAAGAATGTCAAAATATTTTTAAATAACATTTACGTGCATGATTTTTTCGTATAATTCAATTCTTTTATCATACAATGTTCCAATTAAACATAAAGCATGAAATTAATGTTTACTTTATTTTGAGTCCAATCATATTAGTTCTTCGTCATTAGTTGTTGATTCAATCAATGATATTTGAAATTATTTACAAAATGTCATTCTATCTTAGGCAAAGTTTTCTCGAATCAATACTAATCAAAAACAACAAAACATTAACATTCTCCTTAATTATTTTAGGTTGATGAATCTTATTTTGATCATTCAACTACCCCCATGTAGTTCATTCTACATCTAATGACTATCATTGAATGATCTATGATTAGAATATGTCATAAATAAAATCAAAATATTACAATCCCTATACAAGATAATTTTGAGGATATCAAGTTAAATGATCATTTATATAATTATTACAATGAGAATTTTCATAAACATATAAGTAATATTCTAAATATATTTCTTATATCGAGTGAGTTGACTTGTTCTTTAATAGGCAACCACACCTTTATTGAAGTATCTTTATACTTTAGTCTATGAGATTAACTACTTTCTTCATAAGGAAAAATATAGCATGTGTTAGTCTTTTACATTATATTGATGTCCAATCTTAGAACAACGACTAGGAATAATTTAGGAATGATACATACATTATAAATCTCATAATTATAATCTTATTATAATTTCATTTGCAATGCATCATTATTTTATAGATTTTATCATATATATATATATATATATCGAACATTTACAAAACAAAGATTGTTTTTAAATAATTATCACTAAACTATAATCAAACTAATTAACTGTAGGACATAAACTAACATTATGAACTTCAAACCAATCTATAATATGAAACCTTAGAGAGAGTAAAAGATAAATAACTTGAAGTATCAACTACAAGGAGAAAGGCAACGAAAAAATAATTTACGGTAATGAGTAAAAGTGGTGAAGGTAAAAGTAAGAGGTGATGTGAAGGATAGCGAAATTGTGCAAAAAATCATAATGGAAAAATATAAATAAAAATTTTAATGAACGGCAAGGATATCACGCAAAAATAAAAATAAAAAACATGAAAGGGGGTGACCAAAGAAATCTTATTAGCTTTTCTCTCTCTCTCTCTTCATATTGGATATCAAAATTTCACTTAGTAATTTCTTAAAATAGTGATTACTGACAACAAAATGCTATCTTGCGGGGCAGTATAAGTTGAACTAAAAAGCACATTTTATTGAAGATGTTTCACTTTTTATTTATTTATTATTTCAATGAAAAATATCTGTATTTGAAGTACACTTTTTGAAATAAATGTATAGTTATAATTGTAATGGAACAAAAATCCATTCTGTTTAAGAAATGGGATTACGGGAATATACTCTAATTTCATCTAATGATTCTTCTGACCGTTCGTGAGTGGTCCATGCCACTTGTCAAGCCAACACTTTGTCAAACCGTTTTTCCCATGTTATTGGACGACATTGTGCCCCTAATGCACGGTTGTCTGGTTTGCACCCTAAACGAATCGAACATGGACATGTGATTGGTCTGAGATTTCTATTTAACCATTAGAATTTTCAATTTTTAAAGCCAACCCAAACAAGTACTAGTTACTTTCGGCGCTTGTCCAGCCATTGTCGGCAGTTTTAATTAATTCTTTTCGTCAAGGAAGTTTAATTATTAGATCTAGATATAATTCAGTGGTTGGCTGACTTCATTGCAAAGTGTTTGCTGGGTGTTCGTAGCTTTTTGACTTTTTCCTGGAGATTCGAGAAAAACCTCCCTTTATATTATAAACAGAAGCATTATTAAAGACGTAAAAAAATTAAAGTAAATTTGTTATCGTTGATTATTGTATAAATTTATCTTTAAAAGATGATCTTTCAATTACTCCAAATACATTCTACTTCTCCGCAATTTTATAAGTTAAATTTAAAAAGTTAATTATAAAATATTTCAAACTTTATTCAATATTATAATTACAACATAAACTTTAAAAAGTGTCAAAGTTATAATTATAACAAGGCTTGCTACTATAAACTGTTATATACGTCAGACTTAATTAAGTTTTATTAAATTATGTTGTTTTGAGTTTGAAATTCTAAATCAAACTCACTACCTAAATTATTGAAATTGAAAACTACTTAATTAAGTTTTATTAAATTATGTTGTTTTGGGTTTGAAATTCCTAAATCAAACTCACTACCTAAATTATTGAAATTGAAAACTCTAAACCAGCTCGTCCTGACATAGAAAAGTATGTCTTTGTTAAAAAGTATGGACCATCTATTGTACCTAAAAGTATGGACATCGAAAAGTACCTAAAGTATTGACACTAAAACAATAGAAGGCCTAGGATGACAAATTGGGGTTTCATTTAAATTGTTAAAAAGTATGTCTTTGTCGTCTCACACCAGCATAACAAAGTGTCTTTGTGGACTCGCATCGGCATGATAGAGTTTAATTTAGAGATTTTAATCCCAAAAAGACGTAATTTAATTAAACTTACAAACTTAATTAAGTCTGACGTGTATAAGTGTTTATGATTTTTGTCTTATATAATAAATCACATTAGCATGATTTTAGCAACGTTAACGGAAATACTAATGTAAGATTAGAATTAAAAAATTTGAAAGTTTGAGTATTTAATTATTACTATTTTAAGTTCGAGCGATAATTACAAAATTGAGTAAAATTTGAAATTTTAATTAACTCATTTTAAAATATTCATACTAAACCTTAAAAAGTGAATAAATAAATTTTCTTTTGTTTCTTGTTGTAATATGATTTATTGATCATATATTATTTAAAATTTATGTAACAAATCCTATGAAAGAGGTTAAATTTTGTCTTATTCATATGATACTTTTGTCTCTAATTTTCTATTGAAACAATAGTAATTTTTCAACTGAAAGAAAATAGATTAACTTAGAATTCTGGTTTGAGAAGTATAACCTAAATTGAAAGTAATTCGAAAGAAAGCTTTAGAAGCTATAACCAATAGGAAAGCAAATCACTAAACAGTTGCTTAGTTTCACTTCTATTTTAATTATGGTTATTAAATTCTGTTTTCTATTTTTTTAAAAACTTGATTAATTATTAATTTCTAATAATTGCATATAAAATTATTTATTAATTAATTAGTTAATTTTATTTTAATCTCGAATATCATATTTATAGATAAACTATTGGCAAAATTTATTTATATTTATTAAAATAAATAATTAAAATTTTATTTATAAATTAATATATGCTTTTAATTACTAATTTTTTAAATTTATATATTCTGAATTTATTTTAAATTTAACATATATTTATCAATAATTGTTAAATTAATTTTTATTTCGAAATTAATATTTAAATGAACTAGTTAAATTAAATTAAATCATTCATAATCCTTATTAATAATTAATATTCAATAATATATATTTAGTTGATAATAAATGAAATTATGAAAAAGAATAGAAACATAAAACAAAATTCACTTTTATGGTTTTCATAAGTTATGAAAAGTAAAAGAAACCAAAACTCAAACAAACAGATTTTTTACTGAATTTAAAATAAAATAAATGGAAATAAACAGGCCCTAAGTTTTAAGTTGAATGGAAAATTGCATAAAAATAGTTACAGAGATATAGTTGTTGTAAGGCTTCATATGTACTTTGCAAATAGCTTTGAGAATTAATAGTACATCTCCATATTAGACTTGAAGTATTGAACTTAATGGTAGTGAATTATGAGTTTTTTAGCTTAAAGGTCTTTCGGAGGTGCAAATATATATATATATATATATATTATATATATATATATATATATATATATATATCGACATACGTTGCACTACACTTGAAGTGGAGTCATTTTGTTATTGTAATCTTCATTTGTCCAATTAAAGATACATTTGAGGAGAATTAATGGTTCTTTTCCCTTTTGTTGAAAGCTTTAAATAAAATAGACGTAGTAGCACGTTCCAAGCTTAAAGATTGAGAGGTCATATTTGTCTTACAATTACAACTTTATGGACCAGTTAACAGTTTGAGGACAAGTATGAGCATGAAAATGTCGATTGCGAAGGTTTACAATCTAAATCCATATAGAGTTAGTGTAAATACACTAAAACAATAGATGGTCCATATTTTTTAGTATTTATCTACAAAACTTACAAAGGACATTAGTATGAGGGTCCCAATTGACCTTATTGATGACTTTGAGTCTATTTTTGATTACCAACTATACGAAAACAAAGGCTTTTAATAGATTCCTTTTGAACTAAATTAGTTTCCTACAAAGCACAATAGGTTCTACTGAAGTGAAAATGAGGAAACAAGAGCTATAGGTGATGCTTTTTCAGCTATATCTTTGCTAGATGATTGTATCCTCCTTGGAAAGATTAGGATTTTAATTAAGTAGACAATTTAACATTGTTGCAAATCCTCCGTTATCACATTTCCATAATCCATCCTTGATTATCTCTTTAGCCTTGGCCTTAACAAGAATAGAAGGCTTGAGAGTGTTGAATTTAGGGAGTAGGATTAAGGGTCTCTAGATATTACCAAATTAGATGCTAGTTTTCCCACGATCACTAATCTAAAATTTGATTTCTTTAAAGATGATATTTTTTTAGTAGCAATTGGTTAATTTTCTACAGGTTACTAGGATTCTTCATGTTCCAAAAGCTATTTTCTTTGAGATATTCCTTCTACATCCATTTAACATATATGCATTCCTAATCATTGTAGAGTCTCCAAGTCCTTTTAACTAGTAGAACCTTATTAAAGACTTGTATCTTCGATCCCTATCCCTCTTTGAGCCTTAGGTAGGTATATCACCTTCTATATCACTTTGGCTAAGTTAACGCCATTAGTGTCACCAAACCTTAAGAAATTCTTAAGGATACTCTCAATAACCTTTATCATATTTTGGGTATAAAAAAGTGGGAACTCAAACAAATATTAAGATTATTAATAATAAGGACTATGAATTGGAGCCTCACCATATAATAAAGAACTTTGCTCTTCCATTTCCTGTTCTTTTGAGGATTGAATCAAAGAGACGCAAGTAGTCCATATAATTGAGTCTAAAGTTAGTTATAGGGATTCCCAGATACTTGATAAGTGGATTTAAATATTTAATCCTTTCAAGCATAATAATTCTTAAGCTATATTACCAGGATTAGTAAAGACAAAGAGTTGGTTTTTGGAGATGTTTACTATAAGACTAGAGGGAGCTAAAGAGTATTTAAGTGATTTTATAGGAGTGGTGATGGAGAATTTATCAAATCTACATACCAAAATGAGGTCATTAACAAATTACAAGTTGCATTACTTCAGATCCATGCATTTATAATGATATTTAAAGGCCATGCCATGATTAATGTTGTGGGAGATAAGGTTGATTAAACCTTTGTGTAAAGGGTGAAGATGTAGGATAAGAGTATATTACCTTATCTAATACCTCTAGCTCCTTTGAATATAAAAACTGGTTCCCTGTTAACCAAAGATAATGTTGGAGATGCATTTTTCAATCCACAGAATAAAAATTCTTATAAATCTAATAGCCTTAAAAGTGTTTACTATGATTTTTTAACTAATGGAATTAAAAGCTCTAAAGAACTCAATCTTCATAGTGCAACTTTTAATTGATTTCTTCCTATAGTAATATTTCAAAGCTCCTGATCAAAATGAATGTCAACTACATGTAAGACTTTAATTTCAATTTCTAAAGAAGGATTGTATAGGAAAATCTAGGAAGCATTCACACATCTTTATAAGGTCTACAAATTATACTAGGTGACTTCAACAGTGTTCTCCATAAAGATTAGATAGAGGGGAATACAATATAAAGATATTTAACTAATGAATTTAGGGAATGTCCATAATGAATTGAAGTAACTAACTTGAAAATGGAAGGATGGTTCTATTCTTGGAGTAACTAGAAAAATTCAAGATGGATGTTGAGGAAAAAATTAGATAAAGCCTTAGTCAACGAGGATTGGTTAAAAAATTTCTTAAAGAGCAAGGCTATATTTAAAGCTCTAAGAATATATGATCACTCTCCAATTATTGTATAGGAATTGGAAAATACAAGAAGAAGGAAAAGCCCCTTCGAATTTAACAACCTCCTAATTGTGGAAGATGGATTTGATGATGTAATGACCAAGGGTAAGTAATAAGTAACTGATTATTTGCTCCCTAATTCTTAGTGATTAATGTTATGTTATTCTTAACATACTTATTTTGCTTCATTTTTTGTTTAGGTATAAGTTAGAGGAACAAGAACCAATATGAGCTAAAAATATATCCTTAGAGTTGTTCTATCGATGTTTGATCATATTTTCCTTTCTAAAAGTAAGAAAGAGATAAATTAAGGTGAATATGGGATAAAGAATGAAAGAAATGAAGTTATTACAACTTACACAAGCATCTATAGGATTGAGTAACTCACTAGAAGCGTATAAGATCTTAAAGATGCAATTTTGAGCACCTCTACAACTGACATAGTCTTGTAAGTGAGCTACATGACAATGTTTAAGTTAATAATTCTTTCAATTTTCACACACACAATCACCTACTTGCCCATGTAGTTGATCATTCATTGTGATAAAACCCTAATTTTTTTAACTATAAAAAGGCATTTAAAAGGCTAAATGAATATGAAGACTTTAGAGAAATGAAAGGGAGTAGGTTTTTTACCTTTTAGAGAGCCATGAGAAGCTAAACTTTATCCTTCCAATTCAAAGGGGATATAGAGATCGAAATACATGTTTGGGCATTCATTAATCTAATGATGTTGTTTGATTTTGTTATTCTATGACTAATGTGTTTGAGATTTATGTATGAATGATTTAGACACTTAAAATAGATTATCTATATATAAACCAATTGCCCAAATATAGATTGCAATACATAATTGTAGTATATCTGATTCACTTGTGATAAACTAATGGTTGAACATCATTAGGGATAACAAGCATAGGTTAAATGGCCTGAGCTTATATTGTTGTTGCTTATATTAACCTATATTCCTATTACGTAATGCATTTGTCACACTAATTTAGAGAGTTTATTCTAGGTTGTTTGACATCTAAACTTAATTAAAGAGTTTATTTTAACTAGATACAACCTAAAGGAAAATTGGGATTAATATAGCTTGATTTTAACCTATAGTTAATAATTTTAGAGAGACGTATGAGAATGACATGACAATTAATTTTGCTCATTCATGTGAAGGTTAAGATTGAACCATGAAATTGATTTGAAAGCCATCAATTAATCTTAACAATATTGTACTATTTAATTTGATTTATAATTAAGAGTTTAGTTTTACATTATTTTGTTAATCTAATCAACCAAAACCCCCTAACCAATCCTAAACACTAATTTATTCTTTAAAAAAGCTAGACATGCACTCTCTGTAGATAGGATCATTACTCAACACTACTACAAATTTAGTTATGCAAAGTTAGGTTTTATTTCTAATGTGTTCGATGCACATAAATTTTTTTGGTTTTATTGCTAAATAGTGAAGTGAATTAGTTTTTGTTTTTCCTGCTAATGAGTGTTTTGTATATATCTTTGTTTGGCGTTGTTGTTAAGGAGTGAAGTGAGTTAGTTTTTGTTTTTCATACTAATTGGTGTTTTGTATATATCTTTGTTTGGCATTGTTACTAGGGAGTAAAGGGAGTTAGTTTTTGTTTTTCATACTAATTTGTGTTTTGCATATATCTTTGTTTATAATTGGTTTTTATAGTTGTTTCTTAATCTTTTTATATTTGTTAGCGTTCGTGTATGGTAGTGATGCTTGTTTATGGTCCTGTTAAGTTTTCCTCATCAAGACCATGTATAATTTTATCTTAAGATTGAAAAGACCTTGTGAAGGTTACATAAAAAAACCAGAAAAAACTCCAAAAACATAGCAAGGAATTAAACTTTAGGAAAAGATGGTTAATTTGAGAACTCTAAGAGATTTGGTTGCATTAGACTTAACTCAAACACCCTTATGCATTACCTTTCCAAATTTTGCTAAAGATATTAATTTTGAGCTTAAGTTTGGCCTAATCTACATTTTTCTCACTTTCACAGTCTTGTAAATGAGGATGCTCACAAACATATTAAAGAGCCCAATATGGTTTGTTTTGGTATGAAACCTTTAGGGGTGATGGAAAAGTAGATTATTTTAAAAGTCTTTCCATTTTCATATAAAGAAGCAACAAAAGAACGACTTTTTAATTTTCCAACAAGGAGTGTGAGCTTATGGAGAAATGTAAAGGCTATTTTTAGACGAGTACTTTTCAGTATTAAAGATAGATAGTATAAGGAAAGTGATTTGTGAGATAAAGTAGCATCACAAAGTATCCATTTACAAGTATTGAGAGTTCTTGAAGAAGTTGTGAGCCAGCTACGCTCACCATAACTCCTTATCCAATACGTCTACGAAGGATTATTGCCTATATATAAAAGCTTCATGATATCTTATTTTTCGGTATATGCTTAAGGTTTAACCCTAGATTAAGTATTGCATATACATGATATCCTATTCTTCGCAACACCCAAATGCAATAACATAAAAACGACTATATTAACATTTAATTAAGTTCAAATCCCTAAAAAAAATTAGAACATCATGATCAAACCCAAATCCATCAACATATTAATATCCATCTCAAATCTTCAAAGGAAAAGAACACAAGATGAATGCAATACACTATTGGAGGGGATCGAGATGCATTGGGAAAAGCAATAGTAGTTAAGCCAACTCCTCTTTTCTCTTCTTCTTCTCTCTTCTTGGACTTTTCCAACTATGGCAAAATGTGAAGCTCCTTTAGGGTTACATCATTATGCCTTATATATTTTTTCCCATTTAGAGTAACTCTAGGGTTTTTCGAGGTCCCAAAAACCTGAAAAGTTCCTCAAAAACATAAAACTGGATGGTTGTCTTCACTATTTGTCATGATTGTGGCACATTGTTTCACCTTCTATCATGATCGTGGCTTGGCCATAGGTTCGACTTTGAGCTTCCTCTAAATCATCTATATTCTTCAATATTTTCCTTGAAACATTAACAAACACTTCAAGGAACCATAAACATATAAAATTAAAACTCAATAGGGTGCTTTAACCCACAAAACACTCAAAACACAAATACTTAAATAAATAACAAAATCCTAACCTAAACATACACTAAACATTAAATTTAACCACTAAACACATCCTAAACTGGCGCTAAACATTATGTAATCTACCACTATTACGTCTCATACCATTCCCAAACCAGCGACCATATTGAGGTATCTAACGAAGAAATTAATTTGACCCTAGAGAAAATAGTTAAACCTAGTAGGAAGGATTGTAGCTTGAGGTTGGAAGATGATTGTGGGCCTATATGTTGGACCCCGAACCTTGAGTGACAATTTGACTATGATCAAGTGGATGAGTTGATTGAAATTAAGTTGAAGATCATGAAATAAAGAGAGAAAGTATGAAAATATGAAAACTTGTGATATAGTTGACCTTTTTGGCATTTGAAAGTTGACTTTTGTTTGAGGTAAAATTTGATAAAATGATCTACATGAAACTTGTAGATTATGTGAAGAGATTTTTGTGGACATAAAGTTTGTAATTTTTCGATATCGGGAGTGAAAGTTATGCTCAGTCAAAGTTTATGTTTGATCGGGTTTGACTTTTATATTGGTTGGAACTTTGACTGAGAAATTAACCTAGTTAGAGGTTAATTGAGCTTTGATGTTCTTCATAAGAATTGAAGGATTTGTTTTGATCTTTATTTCGATATAAAGTATGAAATTTTTCGATCTCGGAATAATAAGTTATGATTTTTGCAAGCGTGTATCGAGGATAGTATCTTTGACCGGAAAATGGACTCCCGTAGGAGTCGAATTGAGTTTATGTTCTTCTTGGAAGATTTAGAGCTTCTCTCAAGCTTTCTAGAGAGACTAAGTTTGTCAAAATCGGAGTTCGGGAGTTAAAGTTATGAATTTTGGAAGTTTAGAGGAAAAAAAAAAAAAAAAAAAAAAGGTTTAGCGCCTCGCTAGGCGACGGCTCGCCTAGCGAGGCGGCGCCATCAGACGCGCCTCGCTAGGCGACGCCTCGCCTGGCGAGGCGGGCGCCAGACGCGCCTCGCTAGGCGGCGCCTCGCCTGGCGAGGCGGGCGGCTTCGCCTCGCGAGGCAAGGCTCGCTCCTGAAGCTCAGGCGCCTCGCTAGGCGACGACGCCCTAGCGAAGCGGGCGTCTCGCCTCATGAGCGGCGTCTCGCCTCATGAAGCGGCGTCTCGCCCATGAGCGGCGCCTCGCCCTCATGAGTTAGGCGTCCGTCTGCATCGACGCCGTTTTGTTTCTGAAATTTTGATTTCTTTGTTTTTAATCCGACCTTTGCTCACTATTTTGCCTATATCTTTCCGTCCGACATCCGATTGAGTTGATTCTTTTGCGTTGGATTCCTAAGACATTGAATTTCATTTTATAAGAAATTTGTGAACTTTTGAGATTAAATTAATGGTGATTAATTTAATCAAAGTGAGTCGGGAAATTTTCCGAGCATGATTCAGTGTTTTGTGAAATTCGGGATCTGTAGAGATCCGATTGAAGCGATTCTTGAGGGAAATAAAGATAAGACAAGGGCTACAAATCATATGAAGACATGAAATGTCAATTTTGCCCTTAGGACTTTTAATTTTGAATTTAAGTTCGGATTAGGGTTTAATTTTTTGATTGGGAACACCTGTGAGTAATTTGAGTATAACTTTTGATCTGGGAATCGAAATGAGACGATTCTTGTTTTGAATTAAACTAGAGACATAAGGCTACAATTGTTATGAAGACATCGAGTTTCAATTCTGGGATTAAGAATGTGAAATTTTGGACGGAAATAATCGTACATAGGAAATGTGTTAGAATATGGATATTTCCGCACTGTTTCGCACATAACTTTTGATGTAGTGCTCGGAATTGAGCGCGGTCAGTGGCGTTGGATTCGTATGAGTGAGAGGAACATTTCTCGAGAAGGAAGTTTTGACAAATTCCTTCAATTTAATAGTGCGAATCAAACCGCAAGTAAGTGTAATTTTAAGTTTTGAATGAAGGACAATATGGTCATTTGACCTTCAATTAATGAAACACCTGGAGAGATGTCGTTTTTGGCATATTAAAAGCCACGAAAGTGGCTGGAAATTTCCAGAGAAGAAGAGAAAGAAAATAAGAAAGAGAAGAAGAATGGAGAAGAGTTCGGGTGATGGAGAAAAGAAGAGAGAGAAAGCTTTGTTTCAATTTTTCTACTTGTTTTCTTAAGGATTTTGGGATGGTTCCAAGAGAGAAAAAGGTAGAGGAGCATAAGAGCTTCCTAAGGAGCCAAGAAAATACGAATTTGGAAGAGAAAGAGGTAAGAGAAATTGTTCTACTTTGAGATTTTGATTAATTTTCGGTTTAGAATTATGACATATGAGATGGGTTTATGGATTGTGGAATTAATTTTGATATATATGCTTTAGGCTGAGTTTAATTTTGGATGGAAAATTGAGTAAAGTTTAGGCTAAATTTTATGATTGAGAATTTTGAGATATTTTGGTGTAGAATTATAGGAAATATGATGAATTGATGATATATGAAATCAATTTTGAAGAATTGGTAATTTATGGTATTGAATTGGGATAAATTGGTTTAGGCCAATTTTAAGATTTGGGGATTTTTGAAATTGAGGATTTAGATGTCTTGGAATTAATGTGAATTGATGAATTGTGAGATTAATTTTGAAGAAATTATGTTTTATGAGATTGAATTTGGGTGTATTGGTTTAGGCCAATTTTGAAAATTGGGGATTTTCAAAATTGGAGATTGAAATAGCTTGAATGTAAATGGAATTGGTGAATTCCTAAGTTGATTGTGAAAATTAAGTATTTTCTGATGTAAAATTTGGATGATTATGGTTTAGGTTTTGGTACTTTGGAAGAGAGAGAGAAGCAAGGATCAATTGGAGCTTGAAATCAAGTTTTCGGCAATAATTCGAGGTGGGTAGCATATTTATATTTTGATTTATGAGTTAAATATTACTTTTCGAAAATTTGAGAAAATGAAAGAAAAGATTTTCGTACTTTGTTTATTTCTGAATGATTTTTGGAAAATTATGACAAGCGTAAATTCATTTCGTTAAATGATTTGATAGAAATTCTGAAAAATGCATTTGTTGTGTATGCATTGAATGATTTGATTTCTGAAAATTAGAATTCGAATGATGAATTGATCAAATTGTATGCTTTATGTGAATGTGTGGAAAATTAAGAAATTGAAAAGTGCCTTCGGGCAATCCGACTTTTCGTTTTCGATTATGTGTTATGTGGGTTTGGTAGGTCCCTTGGTGAGTCAGCGCTGTCTCTATGTGTATAGCCTTCTCCAGGCTGCCCGCTAGTGGCACGGAGCTCCGATTTCGGACTCCTTCACGGCTACTGGACCGCAATGCGGAAAGTGTAGTACGTTTCGCTCACGATCGCATGGACGTATTATGGGAATGTGCAAGACGCGTCTGCTTGGACCTAGCTGCACCATTCGATATGTTATGTGTTTTGTTTTGTTTCGTGTTCGCATTCTTGTTTATAAAGTGAGAAATGAAAATTGAAATTATGTTGCATTCATATTTATGAAGAATTGAGAATTTTGAAAATGAGAAAATGATATTTTATGAGAAGTTTGGGAAAATTGGAAAGAGTTTGAGAGAAATATTTGAAAGTTGAAAAGTTTGAAAATATGAAAAAAAAAAAGTGTTTGAAGAAATTGTTTGAAAATTATAAAGTTTGAAAAATTAGCCCTTTGGCAAAAGCTTGTGAAAAATGATTTCGCTTATTTATCGGTTTATAAATGTGTTATCCACGAGCTGAAGCTCACCCCCTTTCATCCCCATCTCCGTGTTTGAGCGGAGATCGGATGAAAGAATGTGAAGACGTATGTCAAGACGTCAGTTTCGACATTTGAATACGTTGGTTTTTGAGAAATTTGGATCTTGTGTATGAATATGTTTATGGTTTAAGAGAGATTTGAAAGAAAATGTATTTGTGTATAAAGTTGAGTATTGTGAATGAATGAGAAATTTGTATATGAAATTATGAATAGTTTGGGAATCTATATGTATGATTGATTTGGGAATGAGATTGATTTAGAATTAGGTTTGTGTCTATCTGCTGATATCCCGGACGGAGGGTCCGGTGGATTCTGATATTTGTGTGATTGATTGGCATTTAGAAGTGTTGTTTTGAACACTTTGCAGGTTTGGGTTGGGATAAAGGCAGCCGTTATGCTGCCGAAATTTCGATAAAATCTAGGATAAAAATGTAATTTGAGATTCGTATGGATTTATATAAGATTATGTACGACTGTATGGATTGAAGATGTTTTGGATATGATTGAGTAACGAGAAAAGAAATGAGAATAAGAAAGAAAAAAAAAATTCATAACGGATTTTGGAACGTCTTAGAATTCCCAACGCGATTCGCTTTCTCTTGCTTTGCTTATGCGGATGTCGGAAAGTGTTTCAGTTTACATTGATTTGTTTGCTTACTTTGTTTTCTATCCGTATTCGATTTGCATTCGATTCGATCCCGCTTTCGCTTATTCGTTTCGCTTTGTGATTCGTATTCGATTATTTCGCTTCGCTATATTCGATTGAATATGTTCGTTTGATTCGATTAGCTTTTGCTTCCGCTTGCGTTTGTATTTCGATTCCGATTTGCATTTGCTTCCGCTTCGCTACTTTCGGATTTGTTCGCTTCCGCATTTTGTTTTCGATCCGAAATTTCCGCTTCCCTTCGTTTCCGTTTGCTTCGGTTTCCGTTCTGCTTATGTAGTTGGGTTCCGGTAACGGGATCCAACAGCTATAGTATCGAAGCATAGAGTGAGAGTGTCAAGTTTTTTCGGTTGGGATCCGGTTCCCGGATCGGGTCCCAACACTATAAGACAACTTATAAAATGCCAATTTTTTAATCCCTATGTAGACTAGTGTTTGGGAAGTCATGACATTTTCTTGTGGAGCTGTAACATAACACAAAACATATAGGGCTATCAAGCATTGTAACATAAACATTGATGAGATGAGAGTCTATAGAAAGCTATAATTGTAAGAGTTTGAAAAGATGCAGAACAACTTGTATGAGAATGCAAGGATATATAAGGAAAAGACCAAAGCTCTCTATGATAAGATGATTTTAAGAAAAACTATTTGTTATTGTTCAAAAATGCTTCTTTATCATTCCATATTGAAATTACTCCTTGGTAAGTTGCGTCCTTATTGGGTGTGTCCTTTTGTGGTTTTTAATGCTTTTCTATATGGTTCAATATAGATATAAAACTTGAAAACTAGAAAGACAATTAAGATGAATGGTCATCGACTGAACCCAAGCAAGGAAGGTGGAAGCAGTGATTTTTGAAGACTTGGATCACATCATGTGAAGAAGAAAATATTGAGTGTAGCCAACAATCATAAACAAAGGCACTGGTTGGAAGGAAACCTAAGTAGAGTTTGTTCCTTTTCCTTTACATTTTCATAATTATTGCTTTTGTTAAATACTCCATTTCTTACATTTAATGTTACGATGGGGACAATAGAAATTTTAAATATGGGGGTGGGGAACTTACTTCTTACGTTTGTTTTAAGTTATTTTTGGGTGGCTTTAAGTTCTTTTTTAATGTAAAAAATTATCTCCTTTTCAATTGCTTTTAGGACTATATATTTATAATGAGAGAGTAGAGTTAACTAGAAAAATTTAGGAACCTTGGGCATATATTTTTACTATTGTGATTGGTCAATGTACGAGTAGTGACTAATTGATAGACATAAGTCAATGAGATTTTCAGCCTTTTAGAATAACACATCTATATCAATCTCATTGTCTTTTGTTCACGTATAACCTTCATAACCTGTACACCTAACTTTACATTGATTTTCTATTCAAGATCACTTTTTTACAATATGCATTAACATGGAAATGATATAGACATTCCTTTATTTATGAACTACAATATCCAAATAGCCTATCTAATGATACAATTTTATCTTTTGTTAAGCCTCTCAAGCTTTATGTGCCTCTTAATTTTTTTAAACCACATTATGAGCCCTTAACTCAACAAAATGTCTTACCCAAGCCAATCATTTGTGATTGTTGAGTTTTGGGGATTTACAAGAGAATAAGGTTAGAATTGTGCAAATATACAAGTTGTTTGTAGTTAATAGAATGTGATTTTTATCTCTTATCAATGAATTCCTTCGCTGATGTAGTTTCTTTCAATTTTTGTCTTTATTGAGCAAAAAAAGAAAAATAAATAAAAGAAAAAGAAAAGGATAATAAAAAAAGAATTTGTCAAGGAGGAAAATCATTTGTTTTTCAAAGTAATTCAAGTTAGTCTTTCCTCCTAAAGTTGTATGAAATGGGTGAATTGATTATGAAGCAAGTAAGGAAGAATTTGTTGTGAAGGTTTACTCCTTATGGTTATAGTGTATTGTTCATAATTGTTTTTATGGGTGATTCCTTCTAATTCCTTATGCTTCATATGCTTTGTAGTATGGAGGCTTGAATCTTATTTGTGAAATAGAGTTTTTGCATTCATCATAGTGGATGGTACCTAGTTTTGAGTAGATGTCAATTTTTACACTTGATAATCCATTTATTGTTTTTCTTTCTTCACTAGTTTTAATGAATTTTAAACTACATGACCTTAACCTTTAGCCCAATTACAACCTTGAAAAGTCCTTTGATTCATGATTATGCATATGAATCTTTAGTGGTGGAGATCTAAAATGATATTGACAGTTATGGAATGTCTTGATCATGAAAGATGTTTGGGTGTACGTATAGATTTATCTTATTTTTAAACATAACTTATCAAATTCTACCCATATATTGCTCAATTTTTGAAGTGAATATTTGTTGATTCATCATGAGTAAAAGCATTGAATGTTTAGTTCTTTCCATGGTTTCAAAAGTTATCACTCTTTTCTTATGAATATTTATTTCTTGCAAAATATGGTTAAAGAAGAAGTGTTTTAATTTAATTTTGGTTTTTGGTTTTACTCAACAACAATCAAATGCTAAATGTGGGAGAATTTGATAAACACTTGATTGAATATATATTTACTTCCTAATGCTTAGTGATTAATGTTATGTTGTGCTTAAGATAGTTATTTTGGTTCATATTTTATTTTAGGTATAAGTTGGAGAAACAAAAACCAAAATGAGCTAAAAAATATTTGTGAAGCTACTGTTAGATCTTATTTTCCTTCGTGGAAAAAAGAAGAAGATGAATTAGGGTGAAGATGGGATAAAAAATGAAAGAAATGAAGTTATTGCAATTTGCACGACCATATATAGGACTATGTAAGTCGCTGAAAGTATGTAGGCACACAAAGATGCAATTTTAAGCACCTTTACATCCTAAGTGGCTATGTATGAACTTACACAATTGTTTAAGTTAGCTACACAACCATGTAAGTGGCCATGTATCTTCTTGTCAACGTGTAAGTTCACAATTCTTGCAATTTTCACACACGTAGTTAACTTCACGCCTGTGTAGATGATCGTGTATTATGACAAAACCATAATTTTTACTATAAAAGGGCATTTAAGAGGTCAAATAAGGCATAAAGACTTTAGAGATATGAAAGGGGGTAGATTTCTTCCCCTTTAGAGAGGTATGAAGAGCTAAATTTTATCCCTCTAATTCAAAGGGGATATAAAGACCCAAAAACAAGTTTGGGCATTGATTAATCTAATGATGTTGTTCTCACTTTTTTTGGGAATTGATTGTGTTATTCTATAATTAACTTGTTAGGGACTATGTATGAATGAGTTAGACACTTCAAATATATTATTTATATATGAACCATTGCTAAAAGCTTGATTACAATACATAATTGTTGTACATCTGATTCACCTATAGTAAACTAAAAGTCGAGCATCATTCAAGATAACATAGCATAGTTTAAATTACCTAAGCTTATATAGTTGTTGGTTAGATTTACTTGCTTTCTATTATGCAACGTGATTGTCACGCTAAATCTAGAGAGTTTACTCTAGGTTGTTAGATAACTAGACTTAATTAAAGTTCTTATTTTAATTAGATTCAACTTAAGGGGAAAAAAAGGGGATGCTAGAGTTTGTTGGTAATCTACAGTTAATATTTTCAAAGAAAGGTACAAGAACAATATGAAATTAATTGCACTCATTCGTGTGATGGTTAAGATTAAACTGCGAGCTAGGCTTGAAAACCATCAATTAATCCTAGTTACTTTGTACTATTTAATTTGATTTTTCTTCAATAGTTTAATTTTACTTTATTTATTTAATTTAATTCAACTAAAACCTATCCCTGTAACCATTCCTAAATACTAATTTATTTATTACAAAAGTTAGACATGTAATTTTTATGGATATGATCCTTGTTCACCACTACTATAAACTTAATTATCAGAGTTAGGTTTTGTTTTCTAGTGTGTTCAATATGTATCAGTGAGAAACAAGAGATTAGGGGTGAAAGGAGTTCAAAAGTATGTGGAAACTACATTTGATCGAACTTGAATTAAAGGAACTCAATGCAAAAAAGTCCTTGCACATCATATAAAATGTTGAAGCTGCTAAATTAAGAATGATATTAGCCTACAAAAATTTGCACGAAAATCCAACAAACCATAAATCATTCGAAGAAGAGAAGATTGATATGAATGAATACAAAAAAGCTAAGAAGTCCATAGCTCTATCATGAAGCAAAAAATTTGAATAAATTGGATCTAAAAAGGAGAAAAAAATACAATATTTTTCCATAACTAAGCTAAAAGGTGAGCAAGTTACAGTTGAATGAAGAGGTTTATAGATACTTTAGTGAATTCCTTAAAAATTAGGAAAATAATTAACCCTTAATTCCACTGCTAAGATCCTTCATTAGTCATTAAATAAGCATATGTTGTTCAACTACTACTTAGGAAATTGAGAAAATGGTTTTTGAACTAAACCCTCATAGAGCTCCATATTTAGACGATCTCAATAGCTATTTCTTTAACAAAGTATGGTCCTTTATTAGGCACTTAGTAATTGATGCAATTTTGAAATTTTTTGAAAATGGAAAGATGTTAAAAGAGCTTAATAACAAATTTATTTGCATGATCGGTATAAGATTCCTAATCTAGATTCTTAAATTAACTTTAGACATATATTATATTGTAATTTTGTTTATAAAATCATTTAAATGCTACTACAAGATTGAAAAGGGATTTGCACCATTTGATTAAAGATTCATAAAGAGCATTTTTAAAGGGTAAAACAATTGGGGATGATATATTATTAGCTTAAGAACTATTTAGTGGCTATACAAGGAAAGGATCACCAAAGAATTTTGTATTGAAAGTTCATTTTAATAATGCTTTTGACACAATTGGCTAGGATTTCACCATGCAATTGCTTTAGGTTTATGATTTTTCAGATAACTCTAGAAATTGGATTAGTGAGTAAATAACCTCAACATCCTTTAGCATCCTAGGAAATGAGGAACTAATAAGACTTTTTAAAGGGAGAAATAGGCTGAGGTAAGGGTATCCCCCACCTCTTTAGATTGCTCATAAAGGCATTATCTAAATTGTTAAGACAAATATATCCTTGAATCTAGTGTCTGGTTACCATAGCAAATGTAACAAAGCTGGCTAGTTAGTTTGTCATCTGCAAATGACCTTTTAATTTTCTATAGGGTAGATGATAGGTCAATATAAAAAGTCATTAAAACCTTGTAAATATTTAAGGACCTTTAAGGTTTAGGTGTGAACTACAACAAAAGCCAACTAATATTATCCTTAAGTGCCATGGCTAAAGATAAATGGTGATCTAGAATTTTAGGATTCTAAATAAAACAACCTCCTTTTACCTATCGTGGGTGATTATGGTTTAGCTATATGTAATTTTTAGTTATTAACCCTCAATAATCCACAAGCGCAAGGTTCATTAGCGTAATACCAAAGGTGTCGATCCCACAACGAGGGAACTAATCTAATCTTAAGATCTAAGGCCAGAACAAATAACAAAAATTCAAGATGCAACAAAACTAAAACGAGAATTTAATTCAATTAATCAAATTAAAAATCAAACAAGAAAATACTAGTTACTATACAATTGCAACACACCCAAGAGTCAACTGAAAGAAATTATCAATTGAGAGAAAATGAATTTTATTTATCCTTAATGCTAACTTAACTAATTATGAATTATTGGATTGTTAGTTCTAGACTATCCTAGGGTTGATTACTCTCTCTTGAGCTATAACTATTAACCCTAAATCATAAACTCTAATCAAATTATAGAGGTTGTAATCTCTCAATTCACAACCTATCTAAAATCTTAATTAGTTATGAAGTTCTCTAATAAACTATCAGAAAGCTATGCAAGATCTCTCTTCACACAATTTCTTGATTTGATTCAATTCTAGTTTCTACTAAATCACCTAACTCTCATTAGTATAATTTAATCATTTTTATTCAATTCATCCTATCAGTTTATTATTGAATTATGCAATCACAAAATTAAACCACAATAATATCTAGTAAACATATAAATAATCAAATCCTCATTAATTCAAGAATAAAATTTCAAAGGTGAGTGTAAAACATTCTCAACATTCTAGATCCTATCATTAACTATTCAATCCAATTCTATATAATAACAAAACTAAAATAAAAAGAAATACAATCTAAAATGGATGACGAGATGTAGCATTGTCGGGAAACCTCCTGATCCTAGAAGTACTTCAAGTCAGCTTCTTCTCCTCTTCTTTCTTCCTTCTTCTCTTCCTCTGTCTCTCGATGATCTCTGTAGGGTTTCTTAAGGTGGATGATCCAAAAACTGATCTCTCTTCCTCTTTTGTTATTCTTTAAAAATCCTCTTGTGTTTTGGGTAACCCTAAGGTTTTTTCGAGGTCTAAAATGTCCAAAAAATCCCTCGAAACTTGACATTCTTGAATGTCTGTGCATATGCTCAACGCAAGCTATGATTGTGGCCCTGTAGGCCAAGATCGTGGGCCATTCCTTGGGCTTCTATCACAATCGTGGTATGTAGGACACGATCATGGGCCAACTCTGGTGCTTTTGTTACAATCATGGCCTGACATGCCAAGATCATAGGTCATTGTTTCAGCTCGAATGTTTCCGAAACTCCTTCGTTCTTCAATATTAACCCTAAAACACTAGTAAACACATCAAGGTACCTAAAAAAACATAATATTTAAGCTAAAGACTTGTACTAACCCATAAAAAACTTAAAACATAAATAATTAACAAACTAATACAATTCTAACCTAAACTTATACTAAATGATTAAATTAACAGCTAAACATATATCAAACTATACCCTTAAACATGATGTAATTTACACTTATCAAAATCCCCACACTTAAACATTTGCTTGTCCTTAAGTAAACGAAAAAAAAACAACACAAAATCACAAAGCACACAATGGAAGCTTTGGACTACATATAAATATTAATCAAGACTAAAATGTGAAGTTTATTTGCCCCTTTTAATTGTACACACACATTAATAATTATTTTGTCCTTTAAACTTTGTAACTAATCCTAATTTCATGAACAATTAAGCTATTTATAAGTTTGGTAGGTTTTATTAGAATTTTTTAATTACTTTTGACATGAAAGCACATATTTTACTACCTACATTGTTAAAATTTAAAATTTACTACCTACATTGTTGCTTTAGCTACTCATTTTCATGAAAAATACTAGCTAAGTTACTTAGTTGAAATACCTAAAATTATGAATGAATGTGACAACTTATAGGTGATAAACTAACACTAAATACTAATTAACTTGCATATTTTAGCCAAAGAACTCATATCATTAATTTTGTGAGCTAATAACTCTTCATAACCTAATAGATTATGTTCAAAATTAAATCGATTTTAATCCATCTAAGCCATTGACACCTTCACACAATTTACAATATGCAACATAAACAAACTATCATACAATATGCAAAATTAACATTCAAAGCAAGACACACAACCCTCCCCACACTTGAACAACACATTATCCTCAAAGTGAGAAGGAGGCAAACAAACACACATGGAAGGAACATAAAATAAAATATAAAAAAATAAAAATAAAGACTAAATTTAAAAGAAAAGGGTTAGAAATAAGGCCTCACAGTGATGGAGGCGGAGATGGTGTCAGAGGTGGCAGTTGGATGTCTTAAACATCAAAATATTGATGAATCTGACATATATCTTGGCTTTGATGTCATTATATGTGGGCCATCTCCTTCATCCCTCTAGAGTTCTCTACAAGTGTATCTGTAATTACCTTGGTATTGGCGGAGATTTATTGAGCACTTTTTTCCAACCAGGTTCTTCTGTGTTTTCTTCCTCCTCGAACTCCTCAGTAGTTGAGTCCTCTTCTGCCTGCTAAGGTGGCGTTGTGCTAGAACTCACTTGGCTGGCCTTGATCTTCGCATAAGTCATTTAGCTGATGTCCCGGAGTCCATATTATAGGACTTTAGGATTTTAGCATGCCACAAATGATGGTGATTTAAAAAATCAGGGGGGTAGACAATTAGTCCACTACAATCCACGCCATAGTACTCATCAATGATAGAAACCAAGTACCCCAAACCCAAATTGTTGCTCCTCTTACATAAAGTCGTAGCAATAACATTAAGCACATATATGGAGGTGTACACTAGGATGTTGTGATCCATGCACCACAACAGAACAAGTTCCTTTTTTGAGCACTTGTTGGTTTCTAATTTCTCAAAAACCATTTGACACATGAATTTATGCAATAAAAAATGCTCATGGGTTCATATAATGTTGTTATGGGCATTTTTAGCATCGAATTACTCTAACCCAGTGAGCTCATTCTAATAACAAGAAACACGAAAATCATCATGCTAATCTATAATGGAAGATTTAGGGAATCCACAAATATCACACATGATTTCAATGTTCAACTTATAAGTCCATCCCTACAACCTAACCCACATTTCCTTAGGGTTACTAGGTTTGAAATGAAGGAAAGTGAAGAATTCGAGAGTGAGCTCCAGGTAGACAGGATATCAGAAGTGTATAAACTTGGCTCGTTGAATTTTTTCTGCTAGATTCTCTACCTTATCTCGCAATTCTAACCTATAAAGCATATCAAAATCAAAATATTTTGGGACTACTATTTGTTTAACATTAAGGGATTAGAAATTAATACCTTCCTCCTTTGTGTAGATTAGGAAGGGTATCTACCACCCTGTTTCTTCACCCTCTGCTCAAGACTTGACTTTGTTCTGATGATTGATTGCACTTCACTGACTACTTGATGTGCGGTATACTAGACTGCAAGTAGGTACAAGCTAGAATAAAGTGAAGATTTAGAAGTTGATTAGAGAGAAGTTAGAGTGTTTAGAGGTTCTAACTTAGAGAGATAAAGTGAAAAATGAAAGTGAGCGAAAAAATGAAGTATGAAATGAATATATAGGTGAAGGAAGGGAAAAATGGTAAAAATTTTAGCTGAAAATTGCATGGACAATTTTACCTTGTTGCAGGCCATGATAGTTTCACCAATTTCAGTATTTTTTTTCTTTTGTCCTTCTACACATTCCCAAGATCACTTCCTAACTATTGATAGCTCTTTTACCTCTTTTTTGCTTACTTTCTCGATCATCTAACTCATGTCAAAGTGCTCTGCCTTCCCAACTTTATTTGGAAATGAAATAATCTAACTACGTAATTCAAACTATTTAAAAGTCAAAGGAAATAGCATGGAATTAACAATCCATGGGTTACCTCCCATGCAGTGCTTCTTTTAATATCAGTAGCTTGACACTCTTTTGTTGTTCAAGGTGGTTCAAATGAATAGTGCAATGGTAGCATAGTCATCGATCTTACTGTTGTGTCTAATTTATATTGCTTTTAATTTCCTTGATATATTAATTTTGGTTACAAATCCTTTTTTTTTGATCCAAATGTGAGATTAATTAAATGAAAATGGTGTGAATATTGCATAAATGTTAATTGGGTTATTTTGTAAATTTTGCACCAAACTCATGTAATTTTTTCATGAAAATTAAAAAAAGAAAAAAAGGAAAGAAAAAAGAAAAAAGAATGACCCGTGACTCCCCATGCACACCCATGATAAGATTAATTTTGGCTTTAATATGTGACAGTTTAAGACGTTAAGGCACACAACCCTAAACTTAGGAACAATTTAAAAAGGGCAAGGGGTGGTGGCTGAGGGAAAATTCATCTTCCTTTCACTGTTTCATTGGTTCACAGAGAAAGAGACACAAACATGGGAGGTGTAGAGAGATAGAGGAAAAGAAGATAAATAGAGATGAGAAATAGATATAGTCTGAGAAGGAGAAGAAGATAGTAATAATAGAGAAGTGGGAGTTAGGAAGAGAGACCGAAAGCTAGAGTTTAAGTTGATTTTGAGCAATCATTCGGTTGGAGGAGAGCAACTGAAGCAGAAGGTGAGAGTCAAAACTGAAAGTTGAGAGTGCAAAAGACCTCCAATATCTTATTATCCGACCCTCTGTTTCTTCTCTCATTCCTCATTTGTTGTTTGTTTGTTTGAGTTTACTGTTCTGTTAGTATTAATTGATTCAGCTTAATGACTGTTGTTTGTTACCTTGTCATAGTTCATTTAAGTAGTTACTGGATTGTTATTTTCAAACTTCTGTCGACAGTAATATGGAATTGAAGTATTTAAGTATGATGAAACGTGTCTATGATATGATGGGTAGATCTTTTTTCTTGAGAATTAATGTAGGTATTTAGTTGAATATGCATGATTGGGTTACGGATATGTTGTTTTAATTATTGTTGTGATTTATGAACTAAATGGATGTAATAGAATAACCAAACTTTGCATCGTTTTAGTGTTAAATGAAGATTTGAGAGATGAAGTTATACGGATCATGAAACTATGGACACTTAGGTTAAGAACTAGAAATATATTAACTTAAGTGCTAATTGGTAGTCAGATTTTCATTATTAATTCGGATAGAAACTTGTTGAATATGAAAGTTAGACTAGTTCATTATTTGATTCGATTTAGAACCTAACTATTAATTTTAGTAAGAAAATAACCAATCATTTTCCCTTAATCATGTATAGGAGATTAAATTAGTGAAATTAATTCTTAAGAGTTTTTCCACTTTGATTAATCTATTTTTTTTTGTTCTCTATTGATTCTGTCTACTTTTAAATTTATTTTCGTAATTATCCTTAAAAACTTTCAATCAATAATTGGGATAGAATGTTTAGGAATGAATTATTTTTATTTTTATTTTTAATTCAAACTCAATTTAAGTTGACCAATTTAACCTCTTTGGGAGACGACCTTAGGTTATCAGCTACAACTATCCCGTATACTTACGAGTAGGATAGCCTAGGTCTTTTTAGAACTTTTTGGGCACAACAAGTTTTTTACACCATTGTTGGGGAGATGTTTAGTGTTTTGAAACTTGAATTAATTTTATTTATTTTTGTTTACTAAAGTGATTTTGATTGTTTCGTCGATAGTATTATCTGTTCATGCATACGTTTTTGTTATGTTAGTTTATTGAGTTATTTTATTAATTTTCTTATTAACTCACTGTTGTTGATTTGGTTTATGCAAGAAGGTCTTAGGAAGGTGAACTTGCTCCCTTTATTGACAATGTACATCAAATAAGATAACTTTCAAGGGACTTTGAAGACAATCTCAAGCGATCCAAACTAGAAAACTAAGCAATGGGTGAAAGGCAGCCAATGACAACGTACATCGAATAAGAGAACTTCCATGGTACTTTGAAGACATCCTCGAGGGACCAAACCAGAAGATCAAGCGATTGGTGAAAGATAACCAATGATGAAGGAGTATGCCAGATCGGTAATTAATACCGCCATTTCGTGCATATGAATGGGGGAGGCAGCTAGGAATTATGAATTAAAAAGTATCCACTACAACATGTTGCCATCATTCTATAGGGTTCTTAATGAAGACCCTTTAAACTTCATTCAAGAATTCTATACCACTCCCTAGACATTCCCGTTAGATGACTGGGATGAAGATCAACTCAAGATGAGGTGCTTCCTATATATATATTAAAGGATTAGGCCAAGGTATGCTGATGACACTTCCACCTAGTTCATTGACTACATGGGAAGAGGTGTACAACAAGTTTATGGGAAAGTTCTATTCCCACTAGAAGACTTTTAAGTTGTGGACAAAGATGGCGACCTTCACTCAGATGGAAGGAAAGCCATTCCATGAGGTGTGGGAATGCTTCAAACTCCTGCTCGTTCAATGTCCACACCATCATTTTCCACTCCACATGCAGAACTAGTTCTTTTATGATGAATTGAACAACAATGTCAATATACGATGGACAAGATAATAGGAGGAGCAATAGGAGAGAAGATGACCAAAGAGACATATGAGATCTTTGAAATGTTGGGGGGCAATTCTCACAAAAAAGCATGAAGGGAAGAAGAACTGGAGTTTATGAAGTGAGCTTGAATCAAGAACTAGTTATGCAGTTAGCTGAGTTGACTAGGCATATGAAGATGTTAACTACAAGGCTACCCTAAAATATTCCAAATCAAGAGGTATGCGGTATTTATGGAACTTGTGGTCATGGAGCTAACATTTGTTCATATTCTTATGAGCCTTTTGTAGATGGGTAGGATCAAGTGAACTCACTCAATGGTTTTTAACCAAAGGAGGGACATAGGAGAGTTGACTAGACTGACTTGAACAAGTCAGATCCATACTTAAATACCTACAACCTTGGTTGGAGAAACCACCCCAATTTTTCATGGAAGACCAATAATCCACCAGTATAGCCCTAACAACAATACCAAAATTTTCAAAGGCCAAGTTATTACCAAAGGTAATTCTCACTTCAAAACCCACCAAGTAAGCCTTATTTGGAGGAAAAACTAAATGCCTTTCTTCAGATCACAACTCAAAATCAAGAAACGAACAATAAGAGATTCCATTCTTTAGAGGCATCTATAAAGAGGATTGAGATCCAAGTAAGGCAACTTGCGGCTCAATTGTATAATAATCAAAAAAGGAAGTTGCCTAGTAAACCTGAGTAAGCACAAGTAGTCACTATTTTGAGAAGTGGTAAGGTAATCGATAAGCATGTTTAGATCCCTTTTAATCTTTCTAGTGTAAGTAATTAAGAGGAGGCAAGCCTTCGCATTGAAGAAAGTAAACATAATGGAGGAAGCAATGGGCAAGATAGTTCTTCAAGTTAGGTTCAAAAGGATAAAAAATTGGGTCATGCAACTAACTGAAATAAAGGACCAAGATTACATAAGGCGACTGATCCTTATAGACCACCGATCCCATAGTCGAGCCACCTTAAGAAATTGAAATAAGATAAGCAATTTTTTTATCTTTATAATATGTTTTCCAAAGTTAACATTAACCTGCCTTTGGTAGGTGTGATCAAAAACATTCCAGCTTATGTGAAGTTCTTCAAGGAACTAAGAACCAAGAAATGGAAGTTTAAGCCAAATGAGAAGGTTCTAGTTTCAAAGGTTGTAGGTGTGGTGCTATAAGAACAATTACGCCCCAAATTGAAGGATCTAGGGTGTTTTCTTACGTAAGTATCAATGGGTAATAGTGATGAGGTTAAAGGTATGCTTGACCTTGGGGTGATTATAAACCTTGTGCCTTAATCTATTTATGAGAAACTGGATCTAGGACAATTAAGTCCAACCAATATATGCCTATAATTAGCTGATAGGACAATCCATTATCTGAAAGGAATAATGGAAGATGTGTTGATGATGGTTAGCAGATTGACTACTCCTGGAGGCTTTGTGGTCTTAGACATAAGGAAGGTTAAATAGAAAGGAAAGGAGCACATCATACTCCTAGGGAGGCCTTTTATGGCCACTAATAATACCTTGATTGATGTGAAGAACAAAAAGTTGAGCATGACTGTTTTAGGAGAAATAGTAGAATTCTCAATTTTTAATGTTGAACTTGTTCCAACAACTACTGTTTATGAAGAATGCTCTCATGTTGATCAGTTTAATCTTGTAAACTTTGATTTTGTGTAATAGGAGGAAAAAGAAAAGAAATTGATCTCAGTGATGGAGATTGACAAGTGTTGTCAATGGCTGGATGATGCAATTGTAGGAGAGGTTGGAAAATTTTTAAAGAAGACTCGTGAAGAGAAGGCGATAGTGGAATCAATCACTTTGGACGATCCATCTTAAGTGTAGCGGTTGAGGCATCCAACCTAAAAACTTTAAAGAATGCTAAATGGGAGGCATCCCATATCATTTCTGTTTTGTCTTTCAATTTATTTGTTTGATATTTCTTTTAGTGAAACTCAACTTAATCTATTTTCTTTGTGTGCACTGACTTTCTTTTCAATCTCTTCTGTTTGTCTTCCTCACAACTATCTCCACTCCTTAATTTAAGACGTCATGTTTATTGCCATACTCCACATCGCATTGACGCAATTAACACCACACTTTCGTATCATATTCCTTTCCCTATCCTTTTTATTGTTCGTGTTGTATACAGTTTAATTTCTTTTACTCTTTAGTTTTTGTCCTCATTCAAGTTAACCTTTATCTTTTGTCCTAGACCCTGCTTTTACTTTTTTGTGTTACATTAAGAATAATGTGATGTTTAAGTGTGGTGAAGGGGGTGTTAGAGAGGAGTATTAATTGTATATTGCGTGTTTGTTTTCCCATTTATTATTTAGAGATGCATGATCATTAAATGAACACAATCAGGATTAGAAATGTAAAATATGATTGAATGAGTATACTTGCATGTTTAGACTGATTAACTTAGATTCCGGTTAAAAGGAAATTAGTTTATTGTGATAGATGAATGACACTTTTCATTTGGTAGGAATTTGAGCCTTTTTGAATTATTAAACACCAATTTTGAGTATTCTTTGTTGAGAGTGCTCTTTCATGATTAAGGATGAATCTGTTTCTTCCTTTAAACCCAAAATATGAGCTTGGATTTAATTATTTATCCATTTCATTACGTCTATCGTAAAGGCAAGTTGAGTATTTGAAAAGATATAATTGAGTTTAAGGAATAAGTGTGGGGGAATAGATAGTTTTTGAGTCAGGGATGGTGTTGGACCCTATTTCCAGAACCCAACTCTGATGTCATAAAAACATGTGCTTGTGCTTCTTAGCTTGCATGGTTATTTCAATTAACTTTCATTAGTCATCCTCGGTTCATCTTCATTCTCGGAAACCATAAGTTTCGGGCCCCATTTCTGAATTATTCTTAAATAGAAGGAAATATTTTGTGCTCAACTTCTATCCAGAAATTGAAAGTCTTAGGGATCGAACTAAAATTTCATTCCTTCAGATCATTTGTAGTTCTATATCTCTAGTTTATTTAAAAACAAAAATTCATCTCATTCTTAGACAGTTTGAAATAGGACTTATAGATCTATAACTTTCATGAAGACATTGAAGTGAGATTTTGTCATCTAGAGGGTCAAAACTGGACAAGACGATAGGTTAGATGATACTAGACGAAAGGTCAGACGAAAGGCTTCAATCTAAGACCTATTTTGGAACAATTAACATAACTTTCTTTAGAGATATCAGATCAAGGTCATTCTTAGACGGTTTGAAAGAGTACTTATAGATCTACAACTTTTATGAAGACAATGAACCTATATTTTGTCATTTAGAGGGTCAGAACTGGACCAGATGATACAAGATGAAAGGTTAGACGAAAGACTTCAATCTACGACCTATTATGGAACAATTGACGTAACTTTCTCTAAATTTATTGTATCAAGGTCATTCTTTGATGGTTTGAAAGAGGTCTTATAGATATACAAGTTTTATGAAGACACTAAAGTGAGATTTTGTCATCTGGAGGGTCAAAATTGGACCAGATGAAAGTTAGATGATTCAATCTATAGTGCATCAGACGATTCTGTCTGAGATGCATTAGACGATTGTATTTCTACTGGGTCTTCCTAACATCACCAAAAGTTCTAAATCACTAACTACACTCTCCAAAGCTTTTGCACTTATAAAGATCATAACTTCTAGCTCCGATGTCCAAAAATTTCATACTATATATTGTTGGAAAGCTAAAAAAATAAACTACAAATTTTTAAAAGACAACTTTATCTAATTAAACCTAGATTAATCCAGATTTTTCCTGAAGTTAGAACACAAATTTTTTCCCCTATGGAAGACTTAAGATTTGCACTGTACAAACTTAGAATGACCTGAGCATAACCATTCTGGTACCAAATTGACTTTGTTAAACTCTCAAATCTCAACTTATTTGACTCATCACATTCAAAAACATCTCATCGTTCATAATTCCTATCTTTCTTTTCCATAACATCTCACTTATACATAATATCTCACTTATACAACAACCATTCATGTTTAAAATCATCAACTCAAGTTGATAACTTCTTCACGTATATCTAATTTCAACTCACATCATCCATACACAAGTCATGTTTCATTAACACCAAGGATAAGAGTTTACAAATATTTAATGGCATTCCAAGCCACATTACATTATTGGTATCAAAATCCAACATATAAAGATACAAAACCCTAATAATTCTCGAAATATGTCTAAAGCCTTGCTTTTATAAATTCTAACTTAATTTACAAAACATTGCAAAAGTAGAATGATTCCTCAACTCTTGGTTACTCGATCTTATTTTCTTCACTTGATGATGGGATGAAAAGGGAGTGAGCATGAAAGCTCATGAGTAACAGTTTATAACAAAAAAAATAAGCAAAACCTTTGAAAACATTCACTTGTCATAGAAAATTCTAATTGAATCCATAAAGCGCGTTTCTCAAATTATCATTATGTAGTCAAATTCACAAACTATAAAACATGAATGCATCAAACTTGTTCACATATTATAAGCACATAAGCACATCAGAATGGTTTGCATAGATCTAAAACAAAATGTACTATACATTTCTCCTAAGGGTTCTGTGTAGCCAACATAATGTACTAACGCAATCCTTTATAATGGTTTTGCATAGCTATGAACTTATGGGAGTCCATGAAGGAGCTCCATGTCACTAGCGGGTAGGCGAGACAAGCCTTTTGTCAAAGTGCACTTGACTTTACTTAGGGGACCACTACAAACTCACATAATATGTAATTCACATCTTGTAAACATATTGCCCAAATGACACTTTTCCGAAACTTGATTTTTCATAAACTTTAGATATTTCGAAAATATGATTTCATAAACATGTTATCTTTTAAAAAAAATCACTTTCAAAGTCTTTTTATAAATCATCACACAATTTATATAACAACATATTGCAATTTCTTAAATCATTCAAAAGCAATAAATGCAAAACTTATGATGCAATTGAAATCATTAAACTTCTTTAGTTCAAAGAAGACATCAGTGGCTTATTACTCTATTATAAACATGTACCCACCTTAATTTCCTTGTTTAAAGACTTGCTCAAAATGCCTCTCTTGATTCCCTTCTACAATAACAAAAATCTAACTCAATAGGGTTTTTAATTGAAAATCTCACAAGGCACAATCACTAAAATTGGTTCTAGAATACCTAAACCCATGCATTTACTAAACTCTATGAACTAAAATCCTTCAAAAAATCCAAAAGATTCAAAACGATTTTACCTTGATTCTTGACCAAATGAAGAGATCTCTGGCTCAAATGGAAGCTCTTCTCTTCCTTTACCTTTTTCTCTTCTTAAACCACTTCAAAATCTCTCTCAAAAGCTAAGAAATGATGAAAGCCTAGCTCAACTCTCTTCTTTTCTCTCAAACCACCAAAACTCTCTTCTCCTCTCTTCTATTTTTGTTTTTTTCTCTCTTCTCTCCCTCAATTCACGTTTTTCTTCTTCATTTAAATGCAAGACAACCTTTTCATCTTCCAATCCTACCCTTAATGAATGTAAAATGCCCATTTTGTCCTTCCTTATATGCCTTATATCTTTTATCCTTAAGTGTCTTACCAAAAATACCCTTGAACATTCTTATAACCTTAACACTTTAATTCCATTAACCCATGCAATAAATCCTACTAACTTTTACATAATAATAACTCTAAAAAAATAAATCTATCAAAACCTCATAATTCATTTAAATTATGCTTAACTTCAATGAAAAATTTTGGGGGACCAATAGATGGATATGGTTGTAGTAATTTTCTCTCTCCTATATTTTTATTCCCTTAATTTCCTTGTTTTAAATGAATAAATAAAGAAATAAAGAAAGAAAGAAAAAATGAATTGAAAAGAAACAAAGGAAAGAGAAGATGACCAGAAAATGAAAGAAGAGGAGAGACATAAAAATGAGGAGTGCTAACTTTATTACGTGAGAGGAAAGAATTGAGTGTTTTATTTATCATTTTTCTAAATTACTTTGAATGCTCAATTAGCTCTGTGGTTTTAAACTACAATTTTTCTTTTTCCTATCCTTAATCTGACCTCATTACAACTGAAATAAAGACTTTCGGATTGATATTTGTGTTTGATATGAGTGGTGGAGATTAGGTTAGTAAGAAAGCCTAAGGTAGATACCTTAGATGAAATGAATGATGAGTGAATATTTACTACCTTTGAATTCTTGTGAGGATGGAGAGTGGAGCGAGTGTCTATCACATCACATTTATTGATGGCTCTTTGAATTGAAGTGCTTGCTGATTTTGGCTAAATATGTGAAGAATTGCTTATTTATGAGTTTCAAGTTCCTAGGTTGTGATTGTTGAATTGATCGTTGATATTTTTGACTATTATTTGGGAAAATTGTTGTTTTCATTGTTTTTTCTTTTATAGTCTAGTGTTCTTTATTATGTTTGAGGACAAGCATAGTTCAAGTGTGGGGGAATTGCTGTGTCTAACTTCTATTGCTTTTAATTGCCTTCATATCTTGATTTTGGTTACAAATCTTTGTATTTTGATTCAAATGTGAGATTAATTGAGTGAAAATTGTATGGATATTGCATTAATGTTAATTGAGTTATTTTGTGAATTTTGCATTAAAACACCAAAGTCACATAATTTTTGTATGAAAATTAAAAAAGGACAAAAAAAGGAAAAAATAAAGAATGTTATGCACGGTGGTGACTTAAAGATGGTGATTTTATGTCACCACTATGCATGGTTAATGTACGAGGGTTACAAGGGAGTCACACTCGTGACTCCCTATGCACAAATGTCACAAGGGTGATCATACCCTTGACTCCCTATGCACGCCCATGAAAAGTTTTAAGATTAATTGTAGCTTTAATATGTGGCAGCTCACGACGTTAAGGCACACAACCCTAAACCTAGGAATAATCTATAAAGGGTAATAGGTGGCAGTTGAGGGAAAAACCATCGTTCATTCACTATTTCATTGGTTCACAGAGACAGAGACACAAACATGGGATGCACAGAGAGATAGAGAAAAAGAAGATAAACATAGAAGAGAAATAAAGATAGTCTGAGAAGGAGACTAAGAGAGCAACAATAGATTAGTGGGAGCTAGGAAGAGTGGCCGAAAGCAAGAGCTAGAGTTGATCTTAAGCAAACATTCGGTTAGAGGAGGGCAACCAAAGCATAAGGCAAGAGTCAAAGCTAAAAGTTGAGAGGGAAGAAGACCTCCAATATCTCATTATCTAACCCTCTATTTTCTGATCTCGTTCCTCATCTGCTGCTTGTTTCTTTGAGTTTACTGTTATATTGGTATTAACTGATTCATACTCTTGTTAGCTTAACGATTGTTGCTTGTTATCTTATCATAGTTCATTTAAGTAGTTACTGGGTTGTTATTTTCAAACTTCTGTTGATAGTAATAAGGAATTAAAGTATTTGAGTATGATGAACCATATGTATGATATAATGGGCCGATCTCTTTTCTTGAGAATTAATGTAGTTATTTAGATGAATATACATGATTGGCTTAATAATTTATTGTCTTATTTATCACTGTGGTTTCTGAACTAAATGGATGCAATAAAATGGCCAAACTTTGCGTCATTTTAGTTTTAAATGAAGATTCGAGGCATGAAGTTTAATACGGATCGTGAAACTATGGACACTTAGGTTACGAACTAGAAATATATTAACTTATGTGGTAATTGGTAGTCGGGTTTTCATTATTAATTCAGATAGTAACTTGCTGAATACAAAAGTTAGGCTAGTTCATTATTGGATTCGATTTATAACCTAGCTATTAATTTGAGTAAGACAAAAATCCAATCATTTTCCCTCAATCATGCATAGGATATTAAATTAGTGAAATTAATTCTCAAGAGTTTTTCACTTTGATTAATCTATTTGTTTTTACTCCCAATTGATTCTGTCTACTTTTCAATTTAATTTCATAATTTTCCTTAAAAACTTTCACTTAACTGTTAAGTCAAATCAGACTTCACGTATTAAATAATTTTGATGACAAACAAAGAGAAATATACAAATGAAAAGTAGATGGACGCATGAGAAGTAAAAAACAGTTGAAGGATAAAAATCAGCCGAAGTAAGAATCAGTTGAAGAAAAGCAGACGAAAGCGTTACAAAGAGAAAAGCAGACGGAAGCTTTACAAACGGAAAGCAGATGGAAGCTTTACAAGAGAAAAGCAGCTATACAAAAAATCAGACGGAAGCTTTACAAGAAAAAAGCAGCTGATACAAGAAAAGCAGACGGAAGCTTTACAAGAGAAAAGCAGCCGATACAACAAATCAGACGGAAGAAAGAAACATCAGTTTGAGTTAGTTACGGAGTCAAACTGAATAACCGTTTCTTTCAAGATTCAAGAAGCAGATATTTAAGAAACAGTTGAAGAACCCGACTATAAATAAGAGTCGAGATTGAAGAAGAAACAATTTTATGCAACTTTATGAAACTTCATGAAACTCTGAGTATTCAACTTTTGATTTTCAGATTATCTGAGAGAAAAATTGTGAACGATATTTCGAGTGAACAGTGTTAAGAGCATTTCTATTGTAACAAGCTCTTTACTATTCTTTCAATTAGAAAGTGTTACGATAGCCCAAGAGGCTAAGAGTAAAATAATACTTCTTTGTAAAGAGACACGAGAGGCTCGATCGAAAGAATACTTGTAAACAATTCGAGATAGTGAAATCTCATAAGGATATCTGAGGACTGGACGTAGCCTACGGTTTCGGGTGAACCAGGATAAATTGCTGTGTTTTTTCTTTGTACTCTCATATTACTTATATCGTAGTTTTCAAGATTAACAAAGTTGTTCAAACTAGTTATGAATTGATTTACGATAAGTTTTCGAAAGAACAAGTAATTTTTAAAAGGGGATTAACGAAAAGTTTATCACAATTCAACCCCCCCTTCTTGTGTATCTTGATCATATTATTGTTCAATATTTTAACGTGTGATTCACTCCAATTGGTATCAGAGCCTGGTGTTCAAGAATCACTCTAAAAAAGTGTGAATTAAAGAAAATGGTGGAATCACACACGTATATTGCCGAAGGAGCTTCAGTCACTAGACCTCCAGCATTCAATGGTGAAGACTACCACTATTGGAAGGACCGGATGAGATTGTTTATCGAATCTACTCACATTGACCTTTGGGACATCATTGAGAACAGACCATACACACCTGAAGATGATGATAAAAATCCAATTCCACGAGAAAGATGGACAGCCGAGCATAAAGCAAGATTTCAACTAAACTCCAAGGCGAAATTTTTCTTGAGTTGTGCATTGAGCAGAAGCGAGTATGACAAAGTTCATGGATGCGACACTGCCATAGAAATGTGGGATACATTATCAATTGCACATGAAGGAACAAATCAAGTCAAGGAGTCCAAGATAAGCATTCTGGTGCATCAGTACGAGTTGTTCAAAATGAAAGAAGAAGAGACCATTGATCAAATGTTTGGAAGATTTCAAACAATTGTTAATGGGCTAAAAGCTCTTAAAAGAACGTACAACAGTCAAGACCATGTTTGAAAGATTTTGAGGAGTCGCCAAAAGATGGAGACCCAAAGTAGCTCGCTGCACAAGAAGCCAAAGACTTAAGCGCATCAAGCTTGATGAATTGCTTGGATCGTTGAAGATACGAAGTAGAGCTTGATGCGTAAGATAAGCCCAAGAAAGAGAAGTCCATAGCGCCAAAGCAGTCAAATGAATCACAAGATCCAGAAGAAGAAGACAAAGAGGAATACATCAAAGGCATTAAAGATTGAAGAATCAAAGGATGATGATTCTAGCAAGTCAGAATCTGAATCAAGTGATGAAGACGACGAGCTATCTTTCATTTCAAGAAAGATAAGAAGAATGTGGAAAAAGAAGTCCAAAGGAAATTCAACATTCGGAAGGAACAACGGCAAAGACGATGGAAAAATCGAAAGCATCTATTACATGTTATGAATGCAATAAGTCGGGACATTACAAGTCCGAGTGTCCAATGTTGAAAAGAAACCCAAAAGAGTAGGGATAACAAGAAAAGCATGATGGCAACGTGGGAGGATCTGGATTCATCGAATCGATATAAGCTCGAAGCGCCGTAACATGCTAACATATGTCCGTAGTGAAGAAGAAAGTGATGAAGAGGTAACTTCTAGCCATGATAATATACAAGATGCATACTCGTAATTGTTAGAGGATTCTCATGCTATTATGAAACAAAGACAAGTCATTGAAGAAGAAATATGTAGAAAACCTCAAACATACTCATGAGATAGAGAGTGAGAATATAAATCGAGAAAGCAAGTTGAGGAACTGAATAACAACAAAGTTATAGATAGATCCGAAGAGATTAAACAGTTGAAAGCGAGAATCAATAATCTCTCGATTGATCTAGCTAAATTTACAGATAAGTACAAAAAGATGAATGAAATGCTAGGAAAATGCGGATATCCGAAAGTGATAAAACTGGATTAGGGTTTGCTAAAAAAGTCTCAAAGATTACATGAAATCAATTGTTCAAAAGATAAGAAAAGATATCAATCGGGTTTTCAAAAAGGTCATCAACGTTTTCATTCTACGCCTTATTATCATTCATTACACCATACTAACCCTAAAGGACCCAAGAGAATCTGGTACCTAAAATAAGATAATATCTCCTGTAAATCCTTTTTGGAAGAACCAAGAAGAACCATTGGTATTTGGACAAGGATGCTCGCGTCACATGACGGAAAAGGTCTATGTTCCTAGATCTTGAAGACAAGAAAGGAGGTTCGTAACTTTTGGAGACAACAAGGTGGCAAAATAATCGATTGGTAAGATTGGTAAGAATTCTATGCATGCATTAACAACGCATCGCTAGTTGATGGTCTAAAGCATAACTTGATAAGTATTAGTCAATTATATGATTCTGGTTTTGAAGTTACATTCAACCAAAACTTTTGTGAAGTCAGAAACAAAGATGGTTCTATTTTCTTTTCGGCCGAAAGACGAAACAATCTTTAAAAAATTGATTTAGACCATTTTCGGCCTCAAAATATTTCATGTTTTTATCTATCAAGAAGAAAGACGATCCGCATAAAAACTAGGTCATGTCAGTTTTAAACATATTTCAAAACTTTTGAAACATGATTTGGTAAAAGGTTTGCCACAAATTTGTTTTGACAAAGATTTCTTTTGTGAAATTTGTCAAAAAGGGAAACAAGTTAAAACCTCTTTCTCTTCAAAACATTTCGTAACTTCATCTAGACCACTAGAGTTGTTACATATGGATTTATTTGGTCCAACAAGGATAATAAGTCTTGGTGGAAAGAAGTATGGACTTGTCATTGTTGATGATTTTACAAGATTTTGTTGGATACTTTTTCTGGCACATAAAGATGAGTCTTTCAAGTGCTTTAGAAACCTTTCCATGAGGTTCTGAATGAAAAGGAGTGTCTATAGCCAAGATAAGGAGTGATCATGGTGGAGAATTCAAAAATGAGAAGTTTAGAGTATTCTGCGAAGAAAATGGAATTTTCCATAACTTCTTTGCCCCAAGGACTCCGCAGCAGAATGGAGTTGTTGAAAGAAAGAATAGGACAATTCAAGAGATGGCAAGAACAATCTTGACGAGATGAATCTTCCTAAATATTTCAAGCGTAGTCATCAATACAAAGATGCTATATTGAGAATAGAGTGTTCTGCGACCACTATCAAGAAAACTCCTATGAGTTATGGAATGGAAGGAGACCAAACATTTCTTATTTCCATCCTTTCGGTTGCAAGTGCACTATTACGAACACAAAGGAAGTTACGGACAAGTTTGATGCAAAGACACTTTCAGAATATTTCTAGGTTATTCTCTCACCTCAAAGGCATTTAGAGTCTATAACCTCACCTCAAAGACTGTTGAAGAAACTATTCATGTCAAGTTCGATGATAGCTCTCAACCCAATAAGGAAGAGGAATCAGATAATGATGTTGTTACAGTGCCTTTGACGGAGTACAAAGAAGTATCTTCATCAGAAACACTAAATGACGAAAAGAAAGACATTTCGAAGAATTTGGAGTTAAAGAAAGATTGGAGATACAAAAGTTCTCATCCTAAAGAGTCAATTATTGGAGAAACCTCAGAAGGTGTTCGAACAAGGTCCAAGTTCAGAAGAGAAGCCAACGTGGCATTTATATCTAAAGTAGAACCTAAGAAGATTGATGAAGCTCTAAAAAATGAAGCATGGATACTAGCTATGCAAGAGGAGTTGAATCAATTATGTAGAAATAAAGTCTGGTCCTTAGTTCCTAAACTTGAAAAGAAATCCATTATTGGTACTAGATGGGTATTCAAGAATAAACTAGACGAATTAGGAAAAGTAAGTCGCAACAAGGCAAGATTAGTAGCACAAGGCTATAATCAGCAAGAAGGAATAGACTACAATGAGATATATGCTCCAGTAGCAAGACTTGAAGCAATAAGGATACTGCTTGCATATGCGGTTTTCCATGACATAAAGCTTTTTCAGATGGATGTAAAAAGTGCATTTCTGAATGGTTTTATAGATGAAGAAGTCTATGTTAAGCAACCTCCGGATTTGAGGACATAAAGTATCCAGATCATGTTTGAGACTTCATAAAGCCTTATATGGATCAAACAGCCCCTAGAGCTTGGTATGATCGTCTGAGTTCATTTCTTATAGAAAATGGATTTACTAGAGGTAAAGTAGACAAAACTCTTTTTAGAAAGAACTTGAGTAATGATTTCATTATTGTGCAAATTTATGTTGATGATATTATTTTTGGTGCAACTTCAAAAAAGTTATGCATGAGTTTTGAAAATCTAATGAAAAATGAATTTGAGATGAGCATGATGGGTGAGTTAAAATTCTTTCTTGGATTGCAAGTAAAGCAAACTAAGGATAAGATTTTTATCCATCAACAAAAATATCTTAATGTATGAGAAAGGTAAAAATTTCAGGATGAATGGATATTGCGATGCGAACTATGCCGGTGATAGGATCGAAAGGAAGAGCACGAGTGGTGGTGTCACTTTCGACCAAACACGTGTCATGGTCAAGCAAGAGACAAAGCTCGATTGCATTATCAACTGCCGAAGCTGAATATATGTCTGCCGCAAGTTGTTGTTCACAAGTATTATGGATCAAGTATCAATTGGAGGACTACTAAGTACAAGAAGAAGAGATTCCAATATACTGCGACAACACCAGCGCCATTAGCTTGTCAAAGAATCCAATTCAACATTCAAGGGTGAAGCACATAGAAGTCAGACATTATTTCTTGAGAGATTACGTTCAGAAGAAAGTCGTCAGTCCACAATTTGTAGAAACAAAATATCAGTGGGCGGATATCTTCACAAAACCACTAAGTGAAGATCGCTTTAAAGAAATCAAACGCAACCTCAATATGGTGATGTTAACGGACCATTCATCTGGTTTTTCATAAAGACAAAACAGACAGACGGAGGAGTTAACGGACCATTCATCTGGTTTTTCATAAAGACAAAATAGACAGACGGAGGAGTTAACGGACCATTCATCTGGTTTTTCAAAAAGACAAGACAGATAGACGGTGGAGTTAACAGTTTGATCATCTGATTTTTCAAAAAGAAAAGACAGTGGAACGGTGGAGTTAATGGCGTTAGACGGTTTCAGATATAAAACTTCTTTCACAAGAAAAATTTTTAGAGGGAAAAAGCTGTCAGATCATCGAGAAGTACAATCGTTCTATAATTCACTATAATATCCCTAAAAACTGACTTTTGGGATTTCTACCGAATTCAGAAATTGCTAGTTCTCTTAAAATCTCTCTGAAATTTCTTCAAGCAAGTTCCTACTCAATCGGAATCAGCAAGATGAATGTCAAGCCTATTTTGCGAGTTGATCCAGGATCAAGCTGGGGAAGATTGGTAAACTTCGAAGAACTAAGAAAAGAACATATGGATATAGAGCCGGAGATAATGGCGGCAGGATGGAGAAACTTCTTTCAAATACGAGATGAAGTCTATCTACAAGAAGTTTATGAGTTCTGGAAGAATACTAAATCAGTAGACGATATAATCGTGTCGTATGTAGACACACACTCTGTTATAGTAACGAAGGAGTTACTGGAGAAAGTCACTGAATGTCCGATGGATGGAGTTCAACCCACTAATATAGCGAAATGGATGACTAAGCTTAAGATGAAAGAAGATGAAGTTAGTCGTCAACTTTATGGACAAAATAACCCAACTGAAAGGAGAGCCTCTTGGCTGGTACCAAAGGCAAGGGTATTGTTCGCGGTTCTAAGTGACTGTGTTCTACCAAGAATAGGTTCACGACATCAGGTCACTACCCTGGATGAACAATGTATTCTTCATCTTCTGAATCATCACCCAATAGATTTACCATTTTTGATTTATCAGTACATGGTAAAATCAATAAAGGAATCAAACACTTGTCCTTATGGGATGTTGTTGACAAGAGTGTTCAGAGAATCTGGCATCAGATTGGAAAGGGAATCGATGTAAGATATCGTTAAAAGCTATATAGATTCAACATCTATTGCTAAATGGGTCCGAGATTTCGATGTAAAAGGAGCAGATTTGGCAAGAAAAGCAACAATTGAGGGGAGCGATATCAAGAAATCTTCTATGAAGGAAACAAGATCACATTCTCAGAATCAAAGTCGAGAAGTGTTCGATTTTTGAATCAGTGACTTGAAGCGTAAAGGGAACCACCGCTGAGTGACATTCCAAAGCAAGCAAGAACGTTACCAGAGCGAAAATCGTGCAAATGTAAAAAGCCACCAATCCAGAGAATCAAGTCAATCAAAGCATTCGAATCGCAAAGATCAAAAGCTACAAAGTCGTTGACATCAATCCTTGAAAAGATTCGAAACTCGGCCTCAAGGAAGTGGAGGAAAAGGAAAGAAGAACCTCGAAAAGAAAAACGCAACCTAAAAAGTCACCAAGGGAAAGAAAATGAGTGCGATAAAAGAAGGAAGTCCAACAATGTAAACAAAGTCTAAGAAGGTACGACAAGAAAAGATCATTGTTGATACTACGTAAAAGTCTCGTCATTGATACGGTTGATATTCTTTGAAATTCTATGTGGAAGTCATATCGGTAATCTTAAGGATACTCACAATGTCCTTGATAATCCAATGTTTGAAGAAGTAGTTTCTACTACTTTTCGCCTTCACTTGTTCGCAAATGATTGCTACACATGTTATGGGACAAAAGGTTAGTCAAAAAGTATTGAGTGTGATGACTAATGTTCCATCCAAATATTTAACTTTTCAAAGAGAAAGTTGGGAACACAGATTGGTTGTCACAGAGAGAAGAAGAACAAATCTGTCATCATCCGAGACAAACCAAAGAGATTTGTGAAAGCATTCTTCAAATCGATTAAATTTGATAACAAGATTCTACATCTGCTGGATAGGGGTTACAAAAATTTCTATGATCAATCAAGAGAGTTGGAAGAGAACCATATCCACCGAGTCATTTGAGAGCGTCTTACTTCTTATCCAATATCGACAAGACAAGAATCAAGGTGGTACCGATTTACAACCACCAAATTTTGTTGAACATAAGTGTGAAGAGAAACTGTCGAAAGTTCAACCGAACCAGCTTTTGGATGACATGACTTCGATCGATTACGAAGCAAAGGCAATTGATTGATGAAGCATGTGAAGAGAAAAGAAGTGGAAGTTCTATCGCATTTATCAAGATCCAGAACAAGCCAAACTAAGGCTACAAGCAGATGATCCACAGGAGGCACCATCGTAAAGGGTCGAGATCGTTTTTTCGATTGGGAACTTAAAATGTTCTTATAGTATTTTACGTAACATTCTCGCAAAATCGGCCTCGTGGGAGATCAACTCAATTGCGAGGCTATGCCTTGGCTTGGAAGCACATTGCAACGATACTTGATTCCTATGATCTTGATATTCCGATCGTCGTATATGTTCCTCCGCCTCCTCCAAATTATTGAACCACATGTCTCAAACATGGAAGCTTATACAACAACAGCTTGTTATTGACACACAAGTTGTTGAGATGTAATCCTCGATCGCAATTGAATCATTGACTTTAAAGAAACAAGTTCGAAACTTGATAAGGATATGAAGAAGATTAAGAAGATGCTGAAAAGTTGGTGAAGCGATCTGGGAAATAATTTTTTGATTACTAACAAATAGGGGAGAAGAAAGAATGAGAAGGGAGAATCAAATTGAAAGGAAAAGATAGAAGAAATTTTGAAAGCAGAAGGTAGAAGTTATTTTTGATCTATTAATACTTCTGTACATGTGATACTTTTCGTAATTTGATACCTTTCATATTTCTCTATTTCATAATATTTTTATCATCAAAAGGGGAGAATGTTAAGTCAAATCGAATTCACGATTAAATAATTTTGATGACAAACAAAGAGAAATATACAAATGAAAAGTAGATGGACGATGAGAAGTAAAAAATAGTGAAGGAGAAAAATCAGTCAAGTAAGAATCGCTTAAAGAAAAGCGCATTTAAAGCGTATAAAGAGAAAAGCGACGGAAGCTTTACAAACGAAAGCGATTTAAGCTTTACAAGAGAAAAGAAGCTATACAAAAATCAGGCGAAGCTTTACAAGAGAAAAGCAATGATATAAGAAAAGGCATTTGAAGCTTTACAAGAGAAAAGCACCGATACAACAAATCGACGGAAGAAAGAAACATCGGTTTGAGTTAGTTACTGAGTCAAACTGAATAACCGCTTTTCAAGATTCAAGCGAGATATTCAAGAAACAGTTGAAGAACCCGACTATAAATAAGAGTCTAGATTGAAGAAGAAACAATTTTATGCAACTTTATGAAACTTCATGAAACTCGAGTATTCAACTTTTGATTTTCAGATTATCCGAGAGAAAATTGTGAACGATATTTCGAGTGAACAAAGTGTTAAGAGCATTTCTATTGTAACAAGCTCTTTACTATTCTTTCAATTAGAAAGTGTTACGAGATAGCCCAAGAGGCTAAGAGTAAAATAATACTTTCTGTAAAGAGACCGGAGAGGCTCAATGAAAGAATACTTGTAAACAATTGAGAGATAGTGAAATCTAAGAAGGATATCCGAGGATCGGACGTAGCCCACGGTTCAAAGTGAACCAGATAAATTGCTGTGTTTTTCTTTGTACTCTCATATTACTTATATCGTAGTTTTCAAGATTAACAAAGTTGTTCAAACTAGTTACGAATTGATTTACGATAAGTTTTCGAAAGAACAAGTAATTTTTTAAAAGGGGATTAACGAAAAGTTTATCACAATTCAACCCCCCCCTTCTTGTGTATCTTGATCATATTATTGTTCAATATATTAACGTGTGATTCACTTCATTAACAATCGGGATAAAATGCTTACAAATGCATTGTTTTTATTTTTATTTGTAATTCAAACTTAATTTAAGTTGACCAATTTCAACTCTATGGGAGACGACCCTGGTTATCAACTACAACTATCTCATATACTTACGAGTAAGATAGCCAGGTGTTTTTAGAACTTTTTGGGCATAACACTTACCATTTACATATGAGGTACCAATGTTGGGACCCGATTCGGGAACCGGATCCCAACCAGAAAAGCGAAAAGAACGAAGGAAACGAGGCGAATGGAAACGGAAAATTCGCATCAAAATTTCAAATCGGAAACAAATAGCGGAAGCAAAGCAAGCGGAAGCAAAACAATTGCGAATCGAATACAGAATCAAAATGGAAGCAAATCGGAAAGCATAAAAAATGTCCGACATCCGTGCAAAAATCATCTTAAAGAAGCGTCGCGTTGGAAACCCAAACTATCCAAATCCGGTATAATTAATTTTTTTCTTCTTTTTCTCATATTCATTTATTACATCTTTAGGCAATCTCATTCAAATCAAACAAACAATTTCCACTCTTGGAAATTCATTCTCATGCAAATCTCAAAACTTGCTCATATTCTTATATATCCATACAAGTCCCAAAATACATTTTTATCCCAATTTTTTTTTTTACGAAATTTTGGCAAGATAACTACCGCTTTTATCCTAACAAACCTCGCAAAGTGTTCAAAACAACACTTCTAAAAGCCCAATCAATCAAACAATCATCAAAATCAACCGGACCCTCCGTCCGGAATCTCAGCAGAAACAATCGCAATCCTAATTCTAAAACATTCTCATAATTGTAATTCAATCTACTATTCTCATAGTTCAATCTCATTCCCAAACTTATACACAATTCCATATACAATTTCATACTCTCATTCATAATCTTCATACATTCTGAAATACATCATAATCACTTAATGGCAATTCAAGCCATTTACAAAATATTTCAAATCTCAATTTATAATACAATGCAAACGATGCAAAACGAACCAAACGTTTTCACATTCTTTCATCCGATCTCCGTCAAACCCGAGATGGGGATGAAAGGGGTGAGCTCAAAGCTCGTGGATAACACATTTATAAATCGACAAATAAGCAAAAACATTTTCATAAGCTTTTTGCCAAAGGGCTTATTTTTCAAAATTTGTAACTTTCAAAACGGCTTCTCAAACCTTTCAATTTTTCAAACTTTTCATAACAAAATTCACTTTTTCATTTCTCAATTTTAAGCATGAATGCAGAACACATAAACAAATCAAAACACGAATATATCAAAATGGTCTGTTCGGTCCAAATAGAGCGCGATCGCACATTCTCAAGATAGCGGTCCTGCGGTCAGGAATAAAACGTATTACACTTTCTCGCATACGGTTCAGCAGTAGCCGTGAAGGAGTCGAAATCGACTCCGTGCACTAGCGGGCAGCCGGGCGAAGGCTATAATAAATAGAGGCAAAGCAATCGACTCACCAAGGACCGACCAAACCCACATAACACATAACTCAAAACTGAAACTTTCAGTTGCTCAAGGCACTTTTCAAAATCTTGTTTTCATCAAACACAAACAAACTCACAATTCACATAATTCATACAATTTAATTTATTCAATCAATCAATGCAACAATTTGCATAATTTATCAATGCATACACAACAAATGCATTTTCGAAATTCTATCGATTTTTCAAATCATTTAAAACAATGAATTTAAACTTATAATAATTTTCCAAAATCATTCTAAACTAATAAAATTTAAAATCTTTTCTTTCACTTTTTGAATTTTGAAAAGTCATATATAACTTACAAATCAAAATATAAATATGCTACCCACCTCTAATTATTGCCGTAAACTTGATCCTAGCTCCAATTTGATCCTCGCTTTTTCCTTCTTTCAAATAAAATTGACCTAAGCCATAATCATTCAAATTCCACATCATAATTTGCATAATTCTCAAAATTAACTATCGAAAATTCATAATCATCATATTTCTAAGCTTTCTAAAAGCCCCAAAGTCCAAATCTGACCTAAACCAATTCACTCAAATTCAATCTCATAAATAACTTAATTTTCAAAATTGATGTCATACTTCATCAATTCATACTCATATCAAGATATCTGAACCACAAATTTCGAAAATCCCCAAATCTCAAAATTGGCCTAAACCAATTTATCTAAATTCAATATCATAAATCACAATTTCTTCAAAATTAACTTCATATTCCACAAACCCATATCATTATCTATAATTCTACACCAAAATATCACAAAATTCTTCATCACAAAATTAAACCTAAACCTTAATCAAATTTTCATCCAAAATTAAACACAACCTAAAGCATATATATCAAAATCAACTTCATAAATCACAAACCCAAGACCTTTTCCATGTTTCTAAACTAAAAATTCATCAAAATCTTAAAGCTCAAAATTTCCTCTTACCTCATTTCTCCTCCAATTTTCGGATTTCTTGGCTCATGAAGATGCTCTCTTCATTCTCAATCCTTTTCCTTCTTGGAAAAATCCCAAAAGCCTTAAGAATCAAGTAGAAAAATTGGAACTTAGATTTCTCTCTCATCTTTCCACCATAACCGAAACTTCTCCTCTCTTCTTTTTCTTATTTTCTTCTGATTTTCCAGCCACTTTCGTGGCTTTATAATGCTTCAAATGACATCTCACCATGTGTTTAAAGCCATGTCATTTAAAATGTGATAAAAGACCAAAATGCCCCTAACATGTTACTTTATGTCATGATTAATTTTGGATCTGATTCACACTATCAATTTGAAGGAATTTGTCCAAAATTCCTTTTAGGGAAATGTTCATCTCAATCATACGAATCCAACGCCACCGACCGCGCTCAATTCGGATCACTACACCAAAAGTTATACGCAAAATAGTTCGGGTATATCCATATTCTAACACATTTTCCATGTACGATTAATTCCTTCCATAAATTTACATTCTCAATCCCATATTTGAAACTCAATGTCTTCATAACCATTGTAGCCTTATGTCTCTAGTTTAATTCAAAACAAGAATCGCCTCATTTTGATTCCCAGATCAAAAGTTATACTCAAAATACTCTCAGATGTTCCTAATCCAAAAATTACACCCTAATCCGAACTTCCATTCATAAATCGAAGGTCTTAGGGGCAAAATTGACATTTCATTTCTTCCTATGATTTGTAGCCCCTTCTCTTATCTTTATTTCGCCTTAAGCATCACTTCAATCGGATCTCTACAGATCCCGAATTTCTCAAAATACTGAACTATGTTTGGAAAATTTCCTGACTCAATTTGATTAAATTAATCACCATTAATTTAATCTCAAAAAATCATAAATTTTTATGAGGATGTAGATAATTGTGTTAGGAATCCAACGTCATAATAATCAACTCAATCGGATGTCGGACGGAAAAGTTATAAGCAAAAGAGTGAAATATGTTCAGAAAATTGCCTTTCTTAAACAAGTAGGAAAGTCGCGATCGTGCGCGTGCACGACCGCGATATCCGCAAGGACCAGCGGAGTCGCGATCGTGCGCGTGCACAATCGCGACAATGCGGTGAACCTGCAGAGTCGCGATCGTGCGTATGCACGACCGCGACTTTTGGGTGGACCTGCACCCCTTTCTCTTTTTTTTTTTTTTTTCGAAACTTTCAAAAATCTTAACTTTTTATCCTGAACTCCAAATTTAACAAATTTAGTCTCTATGGAAAGCTTAAAGGAAGCTCTATAACTTCCATGAAGAACTCCACAACCAATTCCATCTCTAAAATGATTAATTTTTTAATCAAAGATTTAACCCAAATAATAAATACTTAAACAAAGTCCTCAACTTTGAAAATTTCTATCTTTCAACTCCAAACTCCAATCATGTCATATTTTATATCGATGCGAGGATCAGAAAGTCACCTACAACTTTTATGAAGAACACAAAAATCAATTTGACTCCTAAGGGAGTCCATTTTTCGGTCAAAGATTTTGTCATCTAATATTCATGCTAAAACCATAACATAAACTTGTAAAAACCATAACTTATTATTCCTCGATCGAAAAATTGGATACTTTATGTCAAAATAAAGATCAAATCAAATCCTTCAACTTTCATGCAGAACATCAAGGCTCAATTAACCTCTAACTAGGTTAATTTCTCAGTCAAAGATTCAGTCATAATTAAAGTCAAAAGTCAACCCTATCACACATAAACTTTGACTGATCATAACTTCCACTCCCAATATCGAAAAATTACAAACTTTATGGCTACAGAAAGCTCTTAACATAATCTACAAGTTTTCATAAGACCATTTTCTCAAATTATGCCTAAATCAAAAGTCAACTTTCAAAAGCCAAAAAGTCAACTATTTCACAATTTTTCATATTTTCACACTTTCTCTTTTTAATTTTTACTATTTAACTTCATTTCAATCAACTCATCTACTTATAAATATTTCTTATTTTTACTTCAAAATCGGGGTCCAACATTTCCCCCCCTCTTAAAAGAATTTCGTCCTCAAATTGGACTTACTTAAACTTTAAGTAACTCATTCTTGCATAAATTTCTTTCTAAACAAAGATCATCAAGCACTTTCTTACTAATTTCTTTCCAAAACTCATAATTAATCACTTTTTTTTATCTAATTTCCTCATCATACATATTCGCAATTTCTTCACAATTTTCTCTTAAATCACATACCACTCATATCATATCAAAATACTATATTCATAACTCACTGTTTCTACACTTATGGACACAAATCAATGGTCCATTTCTTAAGAAACCCTAATATGGTTCAATCATTGTGTAATCTTTCTCATAATATCATCATTCTTTCATCTATATCAATTCATCACAATTTCTCAAGAAATTCTAATCTTAAGTTCCTCAACACATTCCGAAAATCAATCATATTCTTAACACCCAAATCGAACCAATCACTTGAATTCGTCAAATAGTCATGCACATCAATTTCACATTCCTAAAGACAATCATATTTCTTTCATCAAAATCAAATGATCACTTAGCATATCCTCACTAATTCAATCTTATCCTCACACACTCTTATCAATCTTATATGCCCAGTTAAGACCCTAATACTGGGCTCTGATACCATAAATGTTAGAACCCGATCCGGGAACCGGATCCCAACCGAAAAAGCGAAAAGAACGAAGGAAACGAGGCGAATGGAAACGGAAAATTCGCATCGAAATTTCAAATCGGAAACAAATAGCGAAGCCAATAGCAAAACGAACTCAATCACAAAGCAAGTTTAAAGCAAAGTAAATGCGAATCAATACGTAATCAAAATGGAAGCAAATCGAAAGCATAAAAATGTCCGACATCCGCAAAATCATCTTAAAGAAGCGTCGCGTTGGAAACCCAAACTATCCAAACCGTATAATTAATTTTTTCTTCTTTTCTCATATTCATTTATTACATCTTTAGGCAATCTCATTCAAATCAAACAAACAATTTCCACTCTTGAAATTCATTCTCATGCAAATCTCAAAACTTGCTCATATTCTTATATATCCATACAAGTCCCAAAATACATTTTATCCCAATTTTTTTTTACGAAATTTTGGCAAGATAACGCCGCTTTTATCCTAACTCAAACCTCGCAAAGTGTTCAAAACAACACTTCTAAAAGCCCAATCAATCAAACAATCATCAAAATCAACGGACCTCCGTCCGAATCTCAGCAGAAACAATCGCAATCCTAATTCTAAAACATTCTCATAATTGTAATTCAATCTACTATTCTCATAGTTCAATCTCATTCCCAAACTTATACACAATTCCATATACAATTTCATACTCTCATTCATAATCTTCATACATTCTGAAATACATCATAATCACTTAATGGCAATTCAAGCCATTTACAAAATATTTCAAATCTCAATTTATAATACAATGCAAACGATGCAAAACGAACCAAACGTTTTCACATTCTTTCATCCGATCTCCGCTCAAACCTCGAGATGGGGATGAAAGGGGTGAGCTCAAAGCTCGTGGATAATACATTTATAAATCGACAAATAAGCAAAAACATTTTCATAAGCTTTTTGCCAAAAGGGCTTATTTTTCAAAATTTGTAACTTTCAAAACGGTTTCCTCAAACCTTTCAATTTTTCAAACTTTTCATAACAAAATTCACTTTTTCATTTCTCAATTTTAAGCATGAATGCAGAACACATAAACAAATCAAAAACACGTAACATATCAAAATGGTCTGGTTCGGTCCAAACAGAACGTACTGCACATTCCTACATAGCGGTCCTGTGCAGTCGTGAACAAAACATACTACACTTTCTTGCATAGCGGTCCAGTGTAGCCGTGAAGGGAGTCCGAAATCGGAGCTCCGTGCCACTAGCGGGCAGCCGGGCGAAGGCTATAACGAATAGAGACAGTGCACTGACTCACCAAGGGACCTGACCAAACCCACATAACACATAACTCAAAACTGAAACTTTCAGTTGTTCAAGGCACTTTTCGAAAATCTTGTTTTTCATCAAACACAAACAAACTCACAATTCACATAATTCATACAATTTAATTTATTCAATCAATCAATGCAACAATTTTCATAATTTATCAATGCATACACAACAAATGCATTTTCATAAATTCCTATCGATTTTTCAAATCATTTAAAACAATGAATTTAAACTTATAATAATTTTCCAAAAATCATTCGGAAACGAATAAAGTACGAAAATCTTTTCCTTCGCTTTCTTGAATTTTTGAAAAGTCATATATAACTTACAAATCAAAATATAAATATGCTACCCAATTCGAATTATTGCCGTAAACTTGATCCTAGCTCCAATTTGATCCTCGCTTTTTCCTTCTTTCAAATAAAATTGACCTAAGCCATAATCATTCAAATTCCACATCATAATTTGCATAATTCTCAAAATTAACTATCGAAAATTCATAATCATCATATTTCTAAGCTTTCTAAACCGAATTTCTAAAGCCCCAAAGTCCAAATTTGACCTAAACCAATTCACTCAAATTCAATCTCATAAATAACTTAATTTTCAAAATTGATGTCATAATTCATCAATTCATACTCATATCAAGATATCTGAACCACAAATTTCGAAAATCCCCAAATCTCAAAATTGGTCTAAACCAATTTATCTAAATTCAATATCATAAATCACAATTTCTTCAAAATTAACTTCATATTCCACAAACCCATATCATTATCTATAATTCTACACCAAAATATCACAAAATTCTTCATCACAAAATTAAGCCTAAACCTTAATCAAATTTCCATCCAAAATTAAACACAACCTAAAGCATATATATCAAAATCAACTTCATAAATCACAAACCCAAGTCCTTTTCCATGTTTCTAAACCAAAAATTCATCAAAATCTTAAAACTCAAAATTTCCTTTTACCTCATTTCTCCTCCAATTTTCGGATTTCTTGGCTCATGAAGATGCTCTCTTCATTCTCCATCCTTTTCCTTCTTGGAAAAATCCCAAAAGCCTTAAGAATCAAGTAGAAAAATTGGAACTTAGATTTCTCTCTCATCTTTCCACCATAACCGAAACTTCTCCTCTCTTCTTTTTCTTATTTTCTTCTGATTTTCCAGCCACTTTCGTGGCTTTATAATGCTTCAAACGACATCTCACCATGTGTTTAAAGCCATGTCATTTAAAATGTGATAAAAGACCAAAATGCCCCTAACATGTTACTTTATGTCATGATTAATTTCAGATCTGATTCACACTATCAATTTGAAGGAATTTGTCCAAACTTCCTTTTAGATAAATGTTCCTCTCAATCATACGAATCCAACGCCACCGACCGCGCTCAATTCGGATCACTACACCAAAAGTTATGCGCAAAACAGTTCGGGTATATCCATATTCTAACACATTTTCCATGTACGATTATTTCCTTCCAGAAATTTACATTCTTAATCCCAGATTTGAAACTCAATGTCTTCATAACCATTGTAGCCTTATGTCTCTAATTTAATTCAAAACAAGAATCGCCTCATTTTGATTCCCAGATCAAAAGTTATACTAAAAATACTCTCAGATGTTCCTAATCCAAAAATTACACCCTAATCCGAACTTCCATTCATAATTCGAAGGTCTTAGGGGCAAAATTGACATTTCATTTCTTCCTATGATTTGTAGCCCCTTCTCTTATCTTTATTTCTCCTTAAGCATCACTTCAATCAGATCTCTACAGATCCCGAATTTCTCAAAATACTGAACTATGTTCGGAAAATTTCACGACTCATTTTGATTAAATTAATCACCATTAATTTAATCTCAAAAAAATCACAAATTTTTATGAGGATGTAGATAATTGTCTTAGGAATCCAACGCCATAAGAATCAACTCAATCGGATGTCGGACGGAAAAGTTATAAGCAAAAGAGTGAAATATGTTCAGAAAATTGCCTTTCTTAAACAAGTAGGAAAGTCCCGATCGTGCGCGTGCACGATCGCGATATCCGCATGTAGCAACGGAGTCGCGATCATGCGCGTGCACGATCGCGACAATGCGGTGAACCCGCAGAGTCGCGATCGTGCGTATGCACGACTGCGACTTTTGGGTGGACCTGCACCCCTTTCTCTTTTTTTTTTTCCGAAACTTTCAAAAATCATAACTTTTTATCCTGAACTCCAAATTTAACAAGTTTAGTCTCTATGGAAAGCTTGAAGGAAGCTCTATAACTTCCATGAAGAACTCCACAACCAATTCCATCTCTAAAATGATTAATTTTCTAATCAAAGATTTAACCCAAATAATAAATACTTAAAACAAAGTCCTCAACTTTGAAAATTTATATCTTTCAACTCCAAACTCCAATCATGTCATATTTTATATCGATGCGAAGATCAGAAAGTCACCTACAACTTTTATGAAGAACACAAAAATCAATTTTGAAGTGAATCACACGTTAATATATTGAACAATAATATGATCAAGATACACAAGAAGGGGGGGTTGAATTGTGATAAACTTTTCGTTAATCCCTTTAGAAATTACTTGTTCTTTCAAAACTTATCAGAATCAATTCAGAACTAGTTTTAAAAAACTTTGTTAGTTCTGAAAACTACGATATAAGTAATATGAGAGTAGAAAAAAACACAGCAATTTATCTGGTTCACCCTAAACTGTGGGCTACGCCCGATCCTCGATATCCTTCGAGATTTCACTATTTCTGAACTGCTTACAAGTATTCTTTCGATCGAGCCTCTCGTGTCTCTTTACAGCAAGTATTCTTTTACTCTTAGCCTCTTCAGCTATCTGTAACACTTTCTAATTGAAAGAATAGTAAAGAGCTTGTTACAATAGAAATGCTCTTAACACTGCTCACTCGAAATATCGCTCATAATTTTCTCTCGATAATCTGAAAATCAAAAGTTGAATATTCAAGGTTTCATGAAGTTGTATCTTCTTCAATCTCGACTCTTATTTATAGTCGGGTTCTTCAACTGTTTCTTGAATATCTCGCTTGAATCTTGAAAGAAACGGTTATTCAGCTTTGACTCAGAATTAACTCAAACCGATGTTTCTTTCTTCATCGATATTTTGTATCGGCCTTTTCTCTTGTAAAGCTTTAAATCGCTTTTCTCTTGTAAAGCTTTAAATGCCTTTTCTCTTGTAAAGCTTTAAATCGCTTTTTCGCTTGGTGATTCTTACTTCGCTGATTTTCTCCTTCATTTTTTTTACTTCTCATGCGTCCATCTACTTTTCATTTGTATATTTTCTTTGTTTGTCATCAAAATTATTTAATACGTGAAGTCCGGTTTGACTTAACATTCTCCCCTTTTGATGATAACAAATATTGTGAAATAGAGAAATATGAAAGGTATCAAATATACGTAAGTATGAATAAATCAAAATAACTTCTACTTTCAAAATTTCTTCCGCTTTTCCTTTCAAATTGATTCTCCTTCTCATTCTTCCTTCTCCCCTATTTGTTATTAATAAAAAATTATTTCCCAAACTGTTTCACCAACTTTTCAAAGATCTTCTTAATCTTCTTCATATCCTTATCAAGTTTCGAACTTGTTTCTTTAAAGTGAATGATTCAAATTGCGAGTCAAGATTCATCTCAACAACTTGTCTCGTCAACAACAAAGAATCGTTGTTGTATAAGCTTCCACGTTTGAGACATGTGGTTCAATAATTTGTAGGAGAGGCGGAGGAACATATATAGCTTGATCAGGAATATCAAGATCATAGGAATCAAGTATACGTTGAAATGTGCTTCCAAGCCAAGGCATAGTTTCTGCAACTGAGTTGATCTCCCACAAAGGTCGATTTTGCATAATGTTCTGTAAAATACTATAAGAACATTTTATGTTGCCAATCAGAAGAGAATGATACTGACCCTTTCTGATAGTGCCTCCCTGTGGGTCATCTGCTGTAGCCTTAGTTTGGCTTGTTCCTGGATCTTGATAAATGCAGATAGAACTTCTACTTCTTTTCTCTTCACATGCTTCATCAATCAATCAGACCGCTTCGCAACTGATCGAAGTCATGTCATCCAAAATCGGTTACGTTGAACTTTCGACAGATTTCTCTTCACACTTATGCTCAACAAAATTTGGTGGTTGTAAGTCGTACCACCTTGATTATCAGATCGTCCAAGATTGGATAAAAAGTAAGACGCCTCCAAATGGCTCGTGGATATGGTTCTCTTCCAACTCTCTTCGCTTGATCATAGAAATTTTGTAACCCTATCCAACAGATGTAGAATGTGTTATCAAATTCAACCTGATTTGAAGAAGGCTTTCACAAATCTCTTTGGTTTGTCTCGGATGATGATGATTTGGTCTTCTTCTCCTCTCGTGACAACCAATCAGTGTTCCCAACTTTCTCTTTGAAAAGTTAAATATTTGGATGGAACATTAGTCATCACACTCAAGACTTTTGAGTAACCTTTTGTCCCATAACATGTGTAGCAATTTGCTTGCGAATAAGTGAAGAATGAAAAGTAGTAGAAACTACTTCTTTCAAAATTGGATTATCAAGGACATTGTGAGTATCCTTAAGATTACGAAGAATGACTTCCATATTTACTTCAGAATATCAACCGTATCAACAATGACTTTTCGTAGTATCGCTAATGCCTTTTCTTGCCTTTACCTTCTTAGACTTTGTTTCGTTTTGGACTTCCTTCTTTGTCGCACTCATTTTCTTTCCCTTGGTGACTTTTTAGGTTGCATTTTTTCTTTTCAGTTCTTCTTTCCTTTTCCTCCACTTCCTTGAGACTGAAGTTTCAATCTTTTCAAGGATTGAAGTCAACGACTTTGTAGCTTTTGATCTTTGCGCTCGTAATGCTTTGATTGACTTGATTCTCTGGATGGATGGCTTCTTCTCATTTGTACGTTTTCGCTCTGGGTGACCTTCTTGCTTGCTTTGGAATGTCACTCAAGAGTGGTTCCCTTTACGCTTCAAGTCACCGATTCAAAAATTGAACACTTTCGACTTTGATTCACGAGAATGTGATCTTGTTTCCTTCATAGAAGACTTCAAGATATCGCTCCCCTCAATTGTTGCTTTCTTGGCGATTACGCTCCTTTTCGTCTGAAAATCTCGGACCCATTTTAGCAATAGATGTTGAATCTATATAGCTTTTAATGATATCTTCGTCTAATTCCCCAATCCAATCGATGCCGATTCTCGAACACTCTTGTCAACAACATCCCATAAGGACAAGTGTTTGTATCCTTTTGATTTTACCATGTATCGATAAATCAAATATGGTAAATCTATTGGGTGATGATTGAGAAGATGAAGAATACATTGTTCATCCAGGTAGTGACCGATGTCGTGACCTATTCTCGATAAAACACGATCACATGTAACCGCGAACAATACCTTGCTTTTGGTACCACCAAGAGGCTCTCCTTTCGATTGGGTTATTTTGACCATAAAGTTGACGACTAACTTCATCTTCGCTCATCTTAAGCTTAGTCATCCATTTCGCCATATTAGTGAGTTGAACTCCATCCATCTGACATTCAAGGACTTTCTTTAGTAAATCCTTCATTATAACAGAGTGTGTGTCTACATACGACACGATTGTATCGTCTCATCGACTTAGTATTCTTCCGTAACTCATAAACTTCTTAGAGATAGACTTCATCTCGCATTTGAAAGAAGTTTCTCCAACCCGCCGCTATTATCTCCTATTTATATCCATCTGTTCTTTTCTTAGTTCTTGAAGTTTACCAATCTTCCCCACCCGATCCTGGATCAACTCACAAATGGGCTTGACATTCATCTTCTTGATTCGATTGAGTAGGAACTGCTTGAAGAAATTTTCAGAGAGATTTAAGAGAACTAGCAATTTCTCGAATTGGTAGAAATCCCAAAATTAGTTTTAGGAATTTATAGCTAATTCTAGAACTATTGTACTTCTCGATGATCTCGACAGTTTTTTCCTCTAAAACTTTTCTTGTGAAAGAAGTTTTATATCTGAAACCATCTAACGCCGTTAACTCCACCGTTCCACTGTCTTGTCTTTATAAAAAACCAGATGAATGGTCCGTTAACTCCTCCGTCTGTCTGTTTTGTCTTTATGAAAAACCAGATGAATGGTCCGTTAACTCCTCCGTTTGTCTGTCTTGTCTTTATGAAAAACCAGATGAATGGTCCGTTAACTCCTCCGTCTGTCTGTCTTGTCTTTATGAAAAACCAGATGAATGGTCCGTAACCATCACCATATTGAGGTTGTGTCTGATTTCTTTAAGGCGATCTTCACTTAGTGGTTTTGTGAAGATATCCGCCCACTGATATTTCGTTTCTATGAATTGTAGACTGACGACTTTCTTCTGAACGTAATCTCTCAAGAAATGATGTCTGACTTCTATGTGCTTTACCCTTGAATGTTGAATTGGATTCTTTGACAAGTCGATGGTATTTGGTGTTGTCGCAGTATATTGGAATCTTTTCCTCTTGTATTGAGTAGTCCTCTAATTGATACTTGATCCACAATATTTGTGAACAACAACTTGCAGCAGACATATATTCAGCTTCGGCAGTTGATAATGCAATCGAGCTTTGTCTCTTGCTTGACCATGACACCAGGTTTGGTCCAAGAAAGTGACAGCCACCACTCGTGCTCTTCCTTTCGATCCTATCACCGGCATAGTCCGCATCACAATATCCATTCAACCTGAAAATTTTACCTTTCTCATACATTAAGCAAAGATCAGTAGTACCTGCGAGATATCTCAAAATTCGCTTTACAAAGAATATAATGAGATTCTCTAGATCGGCCTGAAACCTTGCACACAAGCATACATCTGAATAGAATGTCGTCTACTTGTCAGAAGATAAAGCAAAGAACCATCATCCTCTAAATAGGGTTTGATCCACCTTCTTACCACTTTCGTCTTTTGACAACAAGTTTCAAGGATGCATCGGGGTAGACATATATTTAACATCGCATATCAAACTTAGACAACAATTCTTTAAGATATTTTTGTTGATGGATAAAATCTTATCCTCGTTTGTTTTACTTGTAATCCAAGAAAGAATTTTAACTCACCCATCATGCTCATCTCAAATTCATTTTTCATCGATTTTTAAAACTCATGCATAACCTTCTCAAGTTGCACCAAAATAATATCATCAACATAAATTTGCACAATAATGAAATCATTATTCAAGTTCTTCCTAAAAGAGTTTTGTCTACTTTACCTCTAGTAAATCCATTTTCTATAAGAAATGAACTCAGACGATCATACCATGCTCTAGGGCCTGTTTCATCCATATAAGGCTTTATAAAGTCCGTAGACATGATCTGGATACTTTATGTCCTCAAACCGGAGGTTGCTTAACATAGACTTTTTCATCTATAAAACCATTCGAAATGCACTTTTTACATCCATCTGAAAAAGCTTTATGTCATGGCAAACCGTGATATGCAAGCAAGATCCTTATTGCTTCCAGTCTTGCTCTTTGGAGCATATGTCTCATTGTAGTCTATTCCTTCTTGCTGATTATAGCCTTGTGCTACTAATCTTGCCTTATTGCGACTTACTTTTCTGATTCGCCTAGTTTATTCTTGAATACCCATCTAGTACCAATAATGGATTTCTTTTCAGGTTTAGGAACTAAGGACCAGACTTTATTTCTACAAAATTGATTTAACTCCTCTTGCATAGCTAGTATCCATGCTTCATCTTTTAGAGCTTCATCAATCTTCTTAGGTTCTACTTCAGATATAAATGCCACGTTGGCTTCTCTTCTGAACTTGGACCTTGTTCGAACACCTTCTGAGGTTTCTCCAATAATTGACTCTTTAGGATGAGAACTTTTGTATCTCCAATCTTTCTTTAACTCCAAATTCTTCGAAATGTCTTTTTTTTCGTCATATAGTGTTTTTGATGAAGATACTTCTTTGTACTCCGTCAAAGGCACCAGAATAAAGATCATTATCTCGATTCCTCTTCCTTATTGGGTTGAGAGCTATCATCGAACTTGACATGAATAGTTTCTTCAACATTCTTTGAGGTGAGGTTGTAGACTCTAAATGCCTTTGAGGTGAGAGAATAACCTAGAAATATTTCTGAAAGTGTCTTTGCATCAAACTTGTCCAGAACTTCCTTTGTGTTCAGAATAGTGCACTTGCAACCGAAAGGATGGAAATAAGAAATGTTTGGTTTCCTTCCATTCCACAACTCATAGGGAGTTTTCTTCAATATTGGTCGCAAAGAACACTCTATTCGAATATAGCATCTTTGTATTGATGACTTACGCTTGTAAATATTTAGGAAGATTTATCTCGACAAAGATTGTTCTTGCCATCTCTTGAATCGCCCTATTCTTCCTTTCAACAACTCCATTCTGCTGCGGAGTCCTTGGGGCAGAGAAGTTATGGAAAATTCCATTTTCTTTGCAGAATACTCTAAATTTCTCATTCTCAAATTCTCCAACATGATCACTCCTTATACTGGCTATAGACACTCCTTTTTCATTCTGTAACCTCATGGAAAGGTTTCTAAAGCACTTGAAAGACTCATCTTTATGTGCCAGAAAAAGTATCCAACAAAACCTTGTAAAATCATCAACAATGACAAGTCCATACTTCTTTCCACCAAGACTTATTATCCTTATTGGACCAAATAAATCCATATGTAACAACTCTAGTGGTCTAGATGAAGTTACGAAATGTTTTGAAGAGAAAGAGGTTTTAACTTGTTTCCCTTTCTGACAACTTTCACAAAAGAAATCTTTGTCAAAACAAATTTGTGGCAAACCTTTTACCAAATCATGTTTCAAAAGTTTTGAAATATGTTTAAAACTGACATGACCTAGTTTTTTATGCCAGATCAGTCTTTCTTCTTCAGTAGATAAAAAACATGAAATATTTTGAGACTGAAAATCGTCTAAATCAATTTTGTAAAGATTGTTTCGCCTTTTCGCCGAAAAGAAGATAGAACCATCTTTGTTTCTGACTTCACAAAAGTTTTGGTTGAATGTAACTTCAAAACCAGAATCACATAATTGACTAATACTTATCAAGTTATGCTTTAGACCATCAACTAGCAGTACGTTGTTAATGCATGCATGGGAATTCTTACCAATCTTACCAATCCCGATTATCTTGCCCTGCATGTTGTCTCCAAAAGTTACCGAACCTCCTTTCTTGTACTGAAGATCTAGGAACATAGACCTTTTTCCTCATTATGTGACGCGAGCATCCACCGTCCAAATACCAATGGTGCTTGCTGGCTCTTCCAAAGAAGGATTTCTGTAGGAGATATTATCTTGTTTTTAGGTACCCAGATTCTCTTGGGTCCTTTAGGGTTAGTATGGTGTAATGAATGATAATAAGAAGTAGAATGAAAACGTTGATGACCTTTTTGAAAACCTGATTGATATCTTTTCTTATCTTTTTGAACAATTGATTTCACGTAATGTGGGACTTATTTTAGTAAACCCTAATCCAGCTTTTATCACTCGGATGTCCGCATTTTCCTAGCATTTCATTCATCTTTTTGTACTATATCAGTAAATTTAGCTAGATCAATCGAGAGATTATTGATTCTCGATTTCAACTGCTTAATCTCTTGGATCTATCTATAACTTTGTTGTTATTAGGTTCCTCAACTTGCTTTCTCAGACTTATATTCTCACTCTCTATCTCATGAGTATGTTTGAGGTTTTCTACATATTTCTTCTTCAACAGCTTGTACTGTTTCATAATAGCATGAGAATCCTCTAACAATTCTGAGTATGCATCTTGTATATTATTATTGCTAGAAGTTACCTCTTCATCACTTTCTTCTTCAACTACCAGACATATGTTAGCATGTTTTGACGCTTCTGAGCTTGTATCTGATTCTGATGAATCCAGATCCTCCCATGTTGCCATCATGCTTTTCTTGTTATCCCTACTCTTTTTGGGTTGTCTTTTCAACATTGGACACTCGGACTTGTAATGTCCCGCTTATTGCATTCATAACATGTAATAGATGCTTCTCGATTTTCCATCGTCTTTGCATTTGTTCCTTCCGAATGTTGAATTTCCTTTGGACTTCTTTTTCCACATTCTTCTTATCTTTCTTGAAATGAAAGATAGATCATCGTCTTCATCACTTGATTCAGATTCTGACTTGCTGGAATCATCATCCTTTGATTCTTCAATCTTTAATGCCTTTGATGTATTCCTCTTTGTCTTTTCTTCGGATTTTTGATTCTTTTGACCGCTTTGAGCGCTATGGACTTCTCTTTCTTGGGCTTATCTTACGCATCAAGCTCTACTTCATGTATCTTCAATGATCCAAGCAATTCATCAAGCTTTAGTACGCTTAAGTCTTTGGCTTCTTGACAACAGATTACTTTGGGTCTCCATCTTTTGGCAGACTCCTCAAAATCTTTCAACATGGTCTTGATGTTGTACGCTCTTCCAAGAGCTTTTAGCCCATTAACAATTGTTTGAAATCTTCCAAACATTTGATCAATGGTCTCTTCTTCTTTCATTTTGAACAACTCGTACTGATGCACCAGAATGCTTATCTTGGACTCCTTGACTTGATTTGTTCCTTCATGTGCAATTGATAATATATCCCACATTTCTTTGGCAGTGTCGCATCCATGAACTTTGTCATACTCACTTCTGCTCAATGCACAACTCAAGAAAAATTTCACCTTGGAATTTAGTTGAAATCTTGCTTTCTGCTCAGTTGTCCATCTTTCTCGTGGAATTAGATTTTTATCATCATCTTCAGGTGTGTATGGTCCGTTCTCGATGATGTCCCAAAGGTCAATGTGAGTAGATTCGATAAACAATCTCATCCGGTCCTTCCAATCTTGGTAGTCTTCACCATTGAATCTTTGGAGGTCTAGTGATCAAGCTCCTTGACAATATACATGTGTGATTCCACCATTTTCTTTAATTCACACTTTTAAAGTGATTCTTAAACACCGTGCTCGATACCAATTGAAGTGAATCACACGTTAATATATTGAACAATAATATGATCAAGATACAAGAAGGGGGTTGAATTGTGATAAACTTTTCGTTAATCCCTTTAGAAATTACTTGTTCTTTCAAAAACTTATCGTAAATCAATTCGTAACTAGTTTTAAAAAAACTTTGTTAATTTTGAAAACTACGATATAAGTAATATGAGAGTAGAAAGAAAAAACACAGCAATTTATCCTGGTTCACCCCAAACCGTGGGCTACGTCCAGTCCTCAGATATCCTTATGAGATTTCACTATTTCTGAACTGTTTACAAGTATTCTTTCGACTGAGCCTCTCCAGGTCTCTTTACAGCAAGTATTCTTTTACTCTTAGCCTCTTCAGGCTATCTGTAACACTTTCTAATTGAAAGAATAGTAAAGAGCTTGTTACAATAGAAATGCTCTTAACACTGTTCACTCGAAATATCGTTCACAATTTTTCTCTCAGATAATCTGAAAATCAAAAGTTGAATATTCAAGGTTTCATGAAGTTGTATCTTCTTAAATCTCGAATCTTATTTATAGTCAGGTTCTTCAACTGTTTCTTGAATATCTCGCTTGAATCTTGAAAGAAAGCGGTTATTCGGTTTGACTCAGAACTAACTCAAATCGATGTTTCTTTCTTCCGTCGATATTTTGTATATTTGCTTTTCTCTTGTAAAGCTTTCGTATGCTTTTCTCTTGTAAAGCTTTCATCTGCTTTTATCTTGTAAAGCTTTCGTCTTCTTTTCTCTTGTAAAGCTTTAAATCGCTTTTCACTTTTGATTCTTACTTCGGCTGATTTTTCTCCTTCAGTTATTTTTTACTTCTCATGCGTCCATCTACTTTTCATTTGTATATTTCTCTTTGTTTATCATCAAAATTATTTAATACGTGAAGTCTGGTTTGACTTAACAAATTTGACTCCTAAGGGAGTCCATTTTTCGGTCAAAGATTTTGTCATCTAATATTCATGCTAAAACCATAACATAAACTTGTAAAAATCATAACTTATTATTCCTCGATCGAAAAATTGAATACTTTATGTCAAAATAAAGATCAAATCAAATCCTTCAACTTTCATGAAGAACATCAAAGCTCAATTAACCTCTAACTAGGTTAATTTCTCACCAAAGATTCATCATAATTAAAGTCAAAAGTCAACCCTATCACACATAAACTTTGACTGATCATAACTTCCACTCCCAATATCGAAAAATTACAAACTTTATGGCTACAGAAAGCTCTTAACATAATCTACAAGTTTTCAGAAGATCATTTTCTCAAATTATGCCTAAATCAAAAGTCAACTTTCAAAAGTCAAAAAGTCGACTATTTCACAATTTTTCATATTTTCACACTTTCTCTTTCTAATTTTTACTATTTAACTTCATTTCAATCAACTCATCTACTTATAAATATTTCTTATTTTTACTTCAAAATCGGGGTCCAACAACCAAGCCCTAGGTTCCACCTTCCTTCTGCTTTACCTTCCTTCGCCTTCCCCTCTGCAATCGTTTCGTTCTAAATGCATTCTCAGGATCCTCAATATCTTCCCATTATCTTCGAGGTTTGCTTTCTTTGAAGTTAGCTGGAAGTAAGGGAGAACTGTCTTCATTCTTTGACATAATGAAGGTTATTTTATGCTTTTCAACCCTCAAAGTTCGTTCACCCCATCAACGTCAATTATTGAGAAGTAGTTAAGAATGGTCGTCCAAGGACTATAGGGGTTTTCACATCTTCTCTAATATCTAATACAAAGAATTCAATAGGGAAGGTAAATATATTGATCTATACTTGCACATCCTTAATAATACCCTTTGGCTGATGAACTGTTCTGTCCGCTATCTTCACTAGCATTGTAGTGGTTCTAACTCTTCTAACCCAATTTTTGACTAAAGGTATAGGGCATCATATTAATACTCGCTCCCAAGTCTGGGAATGCCCTGTCTATTTTAACTCTATTGATACTACAAGGAATGTAAAAATCCCCTAGGTCCTCTTTCTTCTATGCTATATTAGGGTTTTTTCCACTATGCGCTCCTTAACCTTCTTCTTGATTGATTCCTTTAATGTGAGCCTTATTTGTAGATGTTTCATTATGTCCTCAACATTGTTTAATTCAACCTCCTTAGAATTTCTCGTCACCTTACTTGAATGTGACTTCCACTGAGCTAGAATAGGGTACAGAAATTCAGGTCGAGGTTCCTCGATTGGCTTAATTATGAGCTCACTTGGAAGGAATTCCACATTTGCTTGTGCTTCTCCCTTGTCTCCATCTTCTTGCGTATGTTTGAGTTTCTTTTTATGGGTTTGAATAAAGGCCATGATTCATTCCTTTAGGTTAGATTCAGTATTGCTTAGAAGGGTTCCTGCATTCTGAGTTGAAATTGCCTCTGTTGGTTGACCTACTTGGACCTCCAGATTGAGTATTGAAGAGGCGTAGTTTTTAGTGACTTGTTTGAACTTGCTTTCAAATCTCCTATATGCATCCTCCATGCCTCCAATTTTATCTAAAATCGTATCTAACTTGGATTCTATTGAGCTTGGTTTATCTTATTGGGAACTTGGTTGTCCTTGGGGTTTGAATTGTTCTCCAACATTGTTCATCTAAGAGAAGTTAGGGTGATTCTTCCATCCAGGGTTGTATATGTTGGAGTAGGGATTGTTTCCCCTTCCTTGTCCATATTGAGGTTGCCTATAATTAATTTGCTTCAAATCATTATCCTTCATTAAGAAGCAATCCATCGCATCATGGTCCATCTGTCTACAGAGTTCACACTTTAGTTGCACGACTTTTACTGAAGCTAAGGACGAAGCCTTCATGTTGTTAAGTTGTCGAGTTAAGTTGTCAATTTTTACCTGTATCTTTTTCATTTGATCAACATTTATAACTACTTATTGTTTTCGGAAGGTAGTGGGTTGTCTACTTCGCTTGTTCATCCATAAGCAGTTATTACTCACCATCTCTCTGCTTCATCTATTGTCTTTCTCATTAGTGATTCTCCTAAAGCTACATCAATCGTGCCTCTCATATGTAGGGTTACTCCATTATAGAATGTTTGCAACAAGAACTCCTTAGGTAAGTTATGGTGTGGGCATTTTCTTTGTAAGTCTTTATATCGTTGCCACACTTTATAGATTGATTCCCCGCCATTTTGTTGAAATTGGTAATCTCCTTGATAATCTTTATGCTCTTCGTAAGGGGAAAATACTTGTCTAAAAAGGCACAAACTAGTTAATCCCAAGTAATGACATTAGCTGGGTTGAGGGAGTGGTACCAGGCTTTTGCTATATCTTTTACGGTTAAAAAAAAAACTTAATTCTTACCTCACCCTCTGACATCTATTGGTACCGAAACGTATCACAGATTTCAAGAAAATTTACTATATGTGCATTGTGTTGGACCAATGGTGGTTGATAAATTAAATCCTACTTATGTTTTGATAATAATAAAATGTATAGAATTGGTTAAGAAATTATTTAAGGTGTTTTGGAATGAAATAAATCAAGACAACATTAATCTTCAATGGACAAGATATAAATCATTGTGAAATCAAGAAGGAAATAATCTTCATCGTATAAGAAATACTCAAACATGAAGATTATGGGAAGATTTGAATAAATATATCCGTTGGAGTAATCACTAGTCGACTACATTGTGGCAAGTCGACTAATAATATTCAGATATGTAAGTGGGGCATGAAACAAGTCGACTAAGATGTTACAAGTCGACTACAAATCAGGCAGATAGGTGAACTAGTCGACTGTCATGGCACTAATCGACTAATCGAAGAGCGGAGATGAAACCTGCCTTGAATTTCGTTAGTACTAGTCGACTATAACAGCTCGACTAGTCGACTATCAGGTGAAGCTGAACAAACTTTATCTGGATCAATCACAAATAGAAAGGAAAAAGTTTAGCAACGTCTATAAGAAATAAAGCAACGGCTAGAAGAAGATTTGCAACGTCTATATTCATCTCTAGTAAGCAAATAAATAGAGGTACATTAAGGGATCGATCAGTGAAGTTCGAAAAAGCAAAAAGCATACCACTATTGTTCCTAATTTGTTCTCAATTGCTCTTAGCTTGTTCCAAATTTTGTACTGAGCATTATTACTTCTCTTATATCTTTGTTATTATTGTGAGTTGAGTGATTGATTGAAAATCACTTGTGAGGTAGGATTTGTGCAGGAAAACAAATCGATTGTAAGGGTAGCTTGAGCCGGAAATCAAGAGGAGTTGTAAAAGTTCACACTAAACTAAAAAGTATGCAGTAAAGTGATTTGCCAAATCCTAATTGGGAGCTTTGGTAGAGAACGTAGGTCTTAGCACCGAACCTCTATAAAAACAGTGTTTGCCTTTCTTCTCTACTCTTTACATTTAAATTTGTTTAAATTTTTTTGTGTGTATTAACTTCTGATTTTCTTGTGGAACTTTACAAAAAAAGGTTCAAAGATCTATTCAACCCCCCTTCTAGATCATTTACAATTGGTATCAGAGCAGAAGAATCAAGGATGGCACACAATAATTTAGCAGAAGAAGGTAACACCAATAATCGCTCTCCTTTGTTTAATGGTACTAACTATTCTTCTTGGAAAAATCCTATGAAATACCATATTATAAGCGAGGGAGTAGAGTATTGGAAGATCATCATCTTCGGTCCACATGTTCCATTGAAAAAAATGGCGAGGTAAAGACGGAGCTGGAGTATGATGACAATGATTGGAAGCAAGCTTACATCAACGCAAAAGCTATGAAATTGATATGTTGTGCTCTCACTGTTGAGGAGAGAAATCGAGTGAACTCATGCACTAGTGCTAAAGAAATGTGGGAAAGACTTCGCATCACTCATGAAGGAACCAATCAAGTTCGAGAGACTAAGATCACCCTCTTAGTTTATTATCGAATTATGCAATCACATAATTAAACCACAACAATATCCAATAAACATATAAACAATCAGATTCTTATTAATTCAAAAATAAAATTTTAAAGGTGAGTTTAGAATATCCTCGATTTTTTAAATCCTATCATTAACTTTTCAATTCAAATCTATGCAATGATAAATCTGAAATAACAGGAAATGCAATATAAAATGGATGACGAGAGGCAGAGACATCGAGAAACCTCCTAATCTGGGAAGTACTTCGAGTTAGCTTCTTCTCCTCTTCTCTCTTCCTTCTTCTCTTCCTCTATCTTTTGGTGATCTCTCTCTAGAGTTTCTCAAGGTGGCTGATGCAAAAAGTCTCTCTCTACCTCTTTTGTTGTTCTTTAAATATCATTTTGTGTTTTGGTAACCCTATGGTTTTTTCGGTGTCTAAAATGTCCAAAAAATCCCTCAAAACTTGACATTCTTGAGTGGCTGCGCGTCTGCTCGACATAGGCCACGATCATGGGCCATTCCCTAAGCTTCTGTCACGATTGTGGCAAGTAGGTCACAATCATGGGCAACTCTGGTGCTTCTGTCACTGTCGTGGCCTAACATGCCACAATCGTACGATATTGTTTTAGTTCAAATGTCTTCGAAACTCCTCCTTTCTTTAATATTGCCCTTGAAATAGTAACAAACATATCAAGGTACCTCAAAAACATAATATTGAGACTCAAAGAATTGTACTAACCCATAAAACACTTAAAACATAAATAATTAACAAACTAACATAATTCTAACCTAAACACATACTAAATGATTAAATTAATAGCTAAACACATCAAAATATGCCCTAAAATACAATGCAATTTGCACTTATCAACGTGGGCTACCTGTCTCTACAAAAAGAATAATGTACATAGATTGCTTCCACTTGGTGGAGAAGGTTCAAACAAAACTTAACCACTAATAAAAAAGGATTTGTCACATGTAAGAAGGTTAACAATGATAAAATAGATCATAAGCTGCCTTCATGTGTATTGATCAACCACATGGTTCTTTCCAAATGCATTATAAAATCACTAGAAAAATTATAAGAGCTTTCTTATAGGGAGGCATAAGGGAGGAGAAAGTGATGGCAAAGGTATACTGGTAAGAGGTTTGTGAACTTATGGATGAAGGTGGACTCAGAGTAACTGAAATACGTATTACAAACAAAATATTGATTGCAAAAAGATCATAGAGATTACTAGAAGGAAAAGATACCCTTTTGATACGATGGATATGTGTATAAGAGATCAATTCTAAAACAGAATGCTCATGGCTTATGTCATAGTTAATAAAGTTAAAGGAGACTAGTAAAATTTATCAAATGTAAGAAAAGGAATGGGAAAATAGCCTCTCTATACTTTGACAACAAGACCAAAGAATATTGGACCCCGAATCTTTTGGTAAGTTAGGATGATTAAATAAGGATTTTTGAATGATTATTCATGAGTGAAGAAGTTAAGAATTCTTGAAATTGAAATGAAATAGAAGATATGGTATAAATATGAGATGGATTAATGTGGAATTAATTGACATGTTAATATGCTTAAGGTAAGGTGTCATGAAATTAGGTGGCATGATTTAATGGGATTCAAATATTGTATTTTGTGGACTTAATTAGCATGTTAAGGAAATTTAATTAACATGTTGATTAGACTAAGACTATATGACATGGATTAAGTGTATTAAGGTGTTATGCAGGTTATAAATGTATTAAGGGTTAAATGGGCCGTGGACTCAAGTTGGGCTTAAGTGGTGATATAAAAAGAAGAGGATTAAACGAGAGTAATGAGTTAGGTGGCATGATTTAATACAATTAAATCTGCTAGTTGAATTTAAGAGTTTAGAGTTCAATTGGGCCTAAGAGAATAATGGGCCTAAATCAAATGAAAAGAAGAAGAAATGGTTTGGACTTAAGTGATTTAGTAGGATGAGAAGAAAGAAGGGAGTTAGGTAATAAATGAATGTGATTAAATGAGTTGGATAGCATGTATTAAATGTATTAGTTGGTTTAAATGAATTAGAGGTAATTTAATGTGTTAAATGGGGCTTTGGGTCCAAATGAAATAAAAGAAGAGAGGATATATATGAAATGGGCTTTAATGTAGTAGGAAGTAAAAGAAGAAAAGAGAATAGGTTGGGCTTAGAAGATGAATGGGCTTAAGTAGTAAAAGAGGAGAATAAGAAAAGAAGAAGAGTAAGTGAATGGGCCTTAAGTTAATGGGCTTAAGTGACTTAAATAAGGAGTATGAAAGAAGAAAGAAATAAGTAGGATTGTAGAGGAAAGGAGGAGTTATGAAAATTAAAGGAGAGGAGAGAGTTTCGACCATGGAAGGAGAAATGAGAAAAGAAGAAGAAGCTTGCTAGGGTTGGTCTTTCCAAGAGATTAAGCAAGAGTTGGAAGAAAGTTCAAGAGTTAAAAGTGTGGGAAATCACTAGAGCTTCACTTTGAACCAAGAAATCACTTGGTTAGCTAAAGATTCAAGGTAAGCTTCTTGATTAAGGTTAAGCTTTTGTTGGTTTTATGGTTTAGAAAGCTTAGAAAGAAGATGGGTCTAGTGATTCTAAAGTTTATAGCATGATTTAAGTTCATTAGGTTTTTCAATTTTAAAACCCTAAGTGATTATGGGTTTTCGATTTTAATGAAGGGAAAGAAGAAAGAGGAGAAGAACAAGAAGAGGAACTCCATTAGCAAGGAATCATAAGGTAGGTTTTATGTTTATAGTTAAATAATGGGCCATTGATATACTTTTCAAAAAAATTAAGAATATAAAAATGCTTTCAAACTCATTGTTTTTGAATGCCTTGAGAAATTGCTATAATTGATGTACATTGGTATGAATGATTTGAAAATGTTATGTGAATTGGATGATTGATGATTTGAAATGTGAATGTGGATGTTATGTGATTTTGCTTGAGGAATGATGATGCATTGCATATGAAATGCTTTATGTTCATGAGATGATTTATGAAAATTTGCATGATTTATGCAAAACAAGATTTTCAAGATTTTTGCCTTTGGGCAATCAAGTTTCAAGACATGATTATATGTTATGTGGGTTAGGTTAAGTCCACCCAAGAAACGTCTCGTGCACGATGACCATGAATAGCCTTCGCCCGGCTGCCCGATTGCGGCATAGGATGATCCAAGATACGGACTCCTAAAGATTTGCCCATATAAGCTCATTAAATGAGATTATATGGTTGCCAAGAATTGTGGACTTGCCAAACCATTATGATGTGTTAGGTTGTATGTGTTATATGATGTGAATTGTGATAAGTTGAATTGCATTCATGATTTCATGAAAGTTTGAAAAAATGCATGAATTACATTTATGATTTTATAAACCTTTGAAAAATGAATGACTTGTGATTTCAAGAAAATGACAAGAGTTCTTAGTTTATGATTTTATGAAACTTTGAAAAAAAAGAATGATTTGTGATTTCAAGAAAATGACAAGAGTTTTGAAGAAAACAATGTTTTATGATCCAAAGGAAATTTATATGGAAATGGACTTCTAAAACTGTTTTGTTCATTATTTGGTTATAAGCATAGAACCTATTGGGCTCCCCAAGCTCACCCCCCTATTTTCCCAATTTCCAGGTTTTTAGCAAGAAGTCAAGAGGAAGTGGATCAAGACATCTTGTGCTTGTTTTATTGTGTATTTGAAGTTTGGTTATGTAAATGTATAGTTGTAATTCATATGAGCAATTGAATAAGGTTATTGGTTTTGGATTTTGGCTAGGAAATGCCAATGAAATTGTAAAACTCTTATGTATGATGATTAATGCAATATGGATTTGAGTATGATTGTGAATGTAAAATTGCATATAAACGAATATGGAGCAATGGTTGAAAGTTAGCATGATGCCTAAGTCTTGTTGATGAGGATAGCTTTGATGGTTGCCTAGGAATTTAGGGTTTGATGAGCAAATTGAATCAAGAATTTATAGAATGATAAAATAAGTGTGATGTTTGAGTTGTTATAAAGTATGTTAGCATGAGAGGGCATGAATATCATATAGATAGGTAAACGTTATGAGGTTGGGATTGATGGTCATGCATGTGTAATGAAGGTGAGAATGAGGCTTGTGTGAGGTTGATTGGGCAAAGTCATGTTGAGGTGTTAAATTATTGAATGAATGAGTTGGGCATAGAAATGGGTAGGTTTAAAAAGGTTAGGAGTGTTCATGGTGTTTGGGTTAGGTCAAGAGAGCGTATAGAGGGTTGGAGACGAGTTAATAATAGACATAGTTCGAGTTATTGTCTCCATAACTCGACTTGTGAAGCACAGTTTGAATAATAAGTTGACTTGTTAGTGATAAGTCGAGTTATTTGTCTCGATAAGTCGACTTGTTAGTGATAAGTCGAGTTATTTGTCTCAATAAGTCGACTTGTTAGTGATAAGTCGAGTTATCCATCAGCAGACCTCGAGTTACGGGAAAAATGGCATATTGGACATTGTTAGAGGCCGAATTTGGTTTTGTGGTCTTCATGAGAGTTGTAGATCTAGATGGCTACTTTCAAATAGTGAAAGAACGAACATGATCCGACCTATAGATTAAAAGGTATGGCAATCGCGCCAAAAGAGTCTCAATTGGATTTTTGAAGTGAGCATGGTCGATTGTTTTGGGCACAAATCCCTCATACAACCTCCAAATGAGGTGAGGCTTGAACCATTGGATTTATAAGACATATATCTTTCTTACTAAAGAAATTGGTATCATTTGGAGTTAAATTGAGGAAGTTCTCATTAAAGAAAGTGAAAGGCCGGTTAAGAGAGCATGTTTCCGGTATGAACTCTTTCAGGTTATTGGAGTATATCTAGAGTTATATAACTCCGATTGAAGCAATTCTTATCTTAAATTAAACAAGAGTCATAAGGATATGATTTACAAGAAAATTTCAAATGAATTTAAGATTTTAAGTTTTTCAAATTCGGTGAACGCGTAGAGAAAATAAGTTCAAGTAAGATGATTAGGTACATGGGCACATTACGGAACTTTGGTAAGTGAATTTTGGGAGCGTTTTGAGCATGAGAATGAATTCATGATGTCTTTAAGGGTTCAAGGGATTAAGAATGAAAAAAAAAATTAAAACCCTTCAAAGTAATACGCACGCTCAGGTTTCACGATCTTAAGCAAGAGAGTTGGGTTCGATGAATCAGGATCCAACAATGGGGTCGATCTCGAGTCGGGTTCCGAAATTTGTGGTATCAGAGCGACGGAATTGAGATCTTATATGGGTGCATATGTAAAAGTTACATGCAAGAGCAAATTGTTAAGAGTTTGAGCCAATCGAATTAGCGAATAAATTGAAGTTGTGGATTAGTGGAAATGAGAATAGTGCATGGTCAAACATGACCCAGAATGAGTCAATGCATCATTGATGAAATCGAATATGGTATAAATGACATACTATGGTGCTTATCCTTGAATGTGGGAAATATGTGAATTATGAGCATGGATTGTTTGAGGAAAAGTAGGGGGACAAGGATTAAGGGGTTCAAGTAGAACTTCATGAAAGTCGAAATTCTTATGGTTTTAAGAAGATGAAACCGAACCCCGGTGGGTGCATGCTTATAATAAATTCAATAAGCCAAGTTTTTTCATTAAATCGAGCAAGAAAATTTCATAATTTAAATTGCATCATAATTGTTGCATCAGTTGTGCATTGAGTGCATTATGAAATGTTGCATGTTTAATATGTCGATTATGTGAATGATTGATGAAATGACTTTAAAAAGGGGTTTTTCTTTTTAAGAATAAAAGTTTATGAAATTATGCTTTCAGACATGATTTGTGCAAGGATATCACGTTGTGAAAAGCAAGTTTATAAGAAAGTGCCATTACGAGCACCAAGATTACAAGTTTTGAAATCTATGTCTTTGTATGAAATATGTGATGATTTTATTTCCACAAGTTTAAGTCAATGACAATATATATACATACATATATATATATGTAAGATGTGAAGTGAAGGATAATGGGACAATGAGATGATTGATAGTAATGTATGTATAAGTTCAAGAAGGTCAAATTGGTTGTTGTTGGGAGTATTTGTATGGAAATCCATAATTATGCACAAATGAGTGTATTAAGCACATAAGCAGAATATGTGTGAAGATGATAGAGGAAGAAACCTATGATTTAGTGAATATTATTAGTCATAGTTTCCCATATTTTAAAGCCTAAGTGATCTAGTAGACATAGATTGAGAGTTGTTGATGATGTTATAATAAGGAATAAATTCTAAGATCAAGAGAAGAATATTGTCTAGGATTAATGAAGATCAAAGTATCAATCATGTGAGAGATTGATTTATGAATTGATGAAGATAAGTCTGTGGATAAAATATGATGATGATAATGGGAGATTGATTAAGATTGCAGGAATAGTATAGATGATTGCAGCAAAAGAATCCTCTTTTGAAGAGGGATTTCATTAAGTTAGAATAAGCAGATCAAATGGTTCATGTTAAGAGTAATCAAAGAAAGAACTAATCGAAAAGAATATGTGATGATTCAAAGTGAGTACACTCACTATAGAGACCTTGATTGCTAACATGAGGAGTATGTAAGTCTATGTTATATATTACATGAAAGTATGTTTGGGAGATATTGGTATGACTTGATGAATATATTAAAATCACCCTAATTAAGTTTGCAAATAAGCTGCAAATTGTGGAGAAAAATCATTCGAGGAAGAAAGTCAATAAGAGGAATCGAAAGGAAAGTGAGTCAATATACCTCATTGAGGAATTAGCTAAGTAAGGAATCCACAAGGCTAATCGAGAGATACATGAAAATTGAAAATGATTGCTTAAGTTAACAAATGCCCAATAGCACTATGGAATTGGAGACTATTTGATGATGTATGAAAGGTATTCAGAAAGATGCTCAAAAAAAATTGAGGAGAATGGTTTGAATACATGAAGAGAAGCGATGTAAAGTCCTATGAGTGAATTTTGATACATGACTTAGAACTGCAACATTGATTATTGTTTGAAAGTTTGAGACAACATATATACAGGAACATGTATGAGCATGCAAATCTGATTGTAAAAGTACAAGACAATTCTTGAATTGGGAGAATTAAATATGAAACTCAAGAGATTGAGATATGTATCAAAAGACTATGATTGCACCAAGAAGAGATTCCAAGGAGGCTAAGTGTTGCATCCAATATATTAAGCATGAATTCGATACTATGATGTCCAGAACTAGTGCAACAAGAAGCATAGCAGGTGGGACATAGTTTATCCCAAATTAAGGATAAAAAGATTGTGAATCTTATTAAGAAATTGATACGGATCTGAATTTCAAGTTCAAATAGGAAGAATGATACCAGGTGAATGAAATAGGAGGTATATGAAATCAATAAAGATGATTAAGTGAAAAGGTTGCTAGCAAAGTACAAATGGTAACATGAGGTATGCATCCTAGCAGGATTTCATCGAAGATCTCTTAGTGATCAAAATGTCAAATAAGCAAGTGAATGTAGGAATTGATGGTCTTAATTATCAAGAATATGCTTAAAGCATATAGTTAAAGTTCATAAGATTATGAGATCCAAGTATAACTTTAGTTTATTTTAAGTACAAAATCACAGTTCTAGTGAATTCAATCAAATGCGGTATGAAGAATTAGATGATAGAAAGATTCATCTTTTTAGCATTATGATGATAAGTAAGGTCTACAAGTTATAGAAGGCTAGAATTGAAAAGGTTATGGACAGTGAAATGAATGAGTGATAAGAATCAAGTGAAGTAAGAAAGATGAATTAGAAGAATCCAAGAATAGGCATGGAAGTGGTGTGTTAGCTCACAATACTTACCATTATTATGATGTGAACATCAAGCATAAGACGAGTTACCCCAATAATGCTCTCGAGTTACATGCTTTTACTCTCACGAGTACATGATTATGAGTACATGTTTAAGAGTGCCACCGTGACAAGGTGCACTCAAGATCAAATAAGTGGTCGGGATGGTGAACTATCTGAATAAGTCATGCAAGAATAAGTTGAATCATTAATTAAGGATTTAAACCCTTGCCACTAGATCAAGAAGATAGGAATTTCGAGGACTAAATTCTTTTAAGAGGGGAGAATTATTGGACCCGAATCTTTTAGTAAGTTAGGATGATTAAATAAGGATTTTGAATGATTATTCATGAGTGAAGAAGTTAAGAATTCTTGAAATTGAAATGAAGTAGAAGATATGGTATAAATATGAGATGGATTAATGTGGAATTAATTGACATGTTAATATGCTTAAGGTAAGGTGTCATGAAATTAGGTGGCATGATTTAATGGGATTCAAATATTGTATTTTGTGGACTTAATTAGCATGTTAAGGAAATTTAATTAACATGTTGATTAGACTAAGACTATATGACATGGATTAAGTGTATTAAGGTGTTATGCGGGTTATAAATGTATTAAGGGTTAAATGGGCCGTGGACTCAAGTTGGGCTTAAGTGGTGATATAAAAGAAGAGGATTAAACGAGAGTAATGAGTTAGGTGGCATGATTTAATACAATTAAATCTGCTAGTTGAATTAAGAGTTTAGAGTTCAATTGGGCCTAAGAGAATAATGGGCCTAAATCAAATGAAAAGAAGAAGAAATGGTTTGGACTTAAGTGATTTAGTAGGATGAGAAGAAAGAAGGGAGTTAGGTAATAAATGAATGTGATTAAATGAGTTGGATAGCATGTATTAAATGTATTAGTTGGTTTAAATGAATTAGAGGTAATTTAATGTGTTAAATGGGGCTTTGGGTCCAAATGAAATAAAAAGAAGAGAGGATATATATGAAATGGGCTTTAATGTAGTAGGGAAGTAAAAGAAGGAAAGAGAATAGGTTGGGCTTAGAAGATGAATGGGCTTAAGTAGTAAAAGAGGAGAATAAGAAAAGAAGAAGAGTAAGTGAATGAGCCTTAAGTTAATGGGCTTAAGTGACTTAAATAAGGAGTATGAAAGAAGAAAGAAATAAGTAGGATTGTAGAGGAAAGGGAGGAGTTACGAAAATTAAAGGGAGAGGGAGAGAGTTTCGACCATGGAAGGGAGAAAATGAGAAAAGAAGAAGAAGCTTGCTAGGGTTGGTCTTTCCAAGAGATTAAGCAAGAGTTGGAAGAAAGTTCAAGAGTTAAAAGTGTGGGAAATCACTAGAGCTTCACTTTGAACCAAGAAATCACTTGGTTAGCTAAAGATTCAAGGTAAGCTTCTTGATTAAGGTTAAGCTTTTGTTGGTTTTATGGTTTAGAAAGCTTAGAAAGAAGATGGGTCTAGTGATTCTAAAGTTTATAGCATGATTTAAGTTCATTAGGTTTTCAATTTTAAAACCCTAAGTGATTATGGGTTTCGGTTTTAATGAAGGAAAGAAGAAAGAGGAGAAGAACAAGAAGAGGAACTCCATTAGCAAGGAATCATAAGGTAGGTTTTATGTTTATAGTTAAATAATGGGCCATTGATATACATTTCAAAAAAATTAAGAATATAAAAATGCTTTCAAACTCATTGTTTTTGAATGCCTTGAGAAATTGCTATAATTGATGTACAATGGTATGAATGATTTGAAAATGTTATGTGAATTGGATGATTGATGATTTGAAATGTGAATGTGGATGTTATGTGATTTTGCTTGAGGAGTGATGATGCATTGCATATGAAATGCTTTATGTTCATGAGATGATTTATGAAAATTTGCATCATTTATGCAAAACAAGATTTCCAAGATTTTTTCCTTTGGGCAATCAAGTTTCAAGACATGATTATATGTTATGTGGGTGATTGGACCAAATTTATACTATAAATTAGGCCCGTTTTCTCTAGTAATTATGCATCTGTTGACTCCTGATCTATGATTTTTATGCTTATTTTGGTCCCGCACATTGAGTTTTGATAAATTGCACATTGTCAGTATTTTGTTGTCATTTGTCATTAATTCTGCATAATTTTTATTGGGACAATTGATACTGCAAATGGGTTGTATTTTGTAGGACCAAAGGAGTCAACATTCAAGAAGTCAACATGCCGCGAGATTTGCTGGAGCGAACCCAAACCTCCATTCGCCGCGGCGAATAAATTAAATGCAATTACTTCGCTGCGACGAGTGACCATCCGGACTTCGCCGCAGCGAATGTCGGGTAACCCGGCCTATATTTGGCAAAGTATCCACTGTTCCGACCCGGCCCGCATGTATCCCTATAAAAACTTGCCATTTAGGGCAAAAAGGGACGGCCGCACAGAGTTTTTCTTTTCCTCCCTTTTCTTCGTTCTTCTCCAGGTTAACTTCTTCTTTTCTGTCTTCTCCTTCGTTTCTAATAGTTTTTGTTCTGTTTTTATTTGCAGGTTCGCCGCACTGCATCACGCCCGCTTTTCCGATTTCTTCATCCGTTCCACTCGTCCATCATTTGTTGTTGTATCCTTCCTCGTTCGTCGTTGGAATCATGAACCACGGTGATATTCCAACAATGAAGAGTTCATCGAGTTATGGTCGGCTAAGAGTTCCATTCTCTTGAACATGTAGCAAGGATTGGAGTTCACCGAAAGCAATAGGGTAATCACTAATGTCTCAAGTCTAGGTATATTTATGTATAGATCCGAGTTGGGTATGCATTGATATAGCTAGGTTAGTGTGGTTAATAGTTTTAGCCGTGTGTTGACATTATGTTGAGATTTGGATATTACTTTTGTAGATTTTTCGTGTCAAAATACATGAAGTCTCATGTATGTTATTCGGATTTTACATCGATTAATTTGATCTCGCCTAGTTGTGCTTGGTTGGGTTAGTTGTGTTATTATCGATTAACTTATTGCAATTGTTTATCCAATTTTCACACTAATGGTTTTAACAAGATTTGACTAATCGAGTTGATTAATCAAATTCTTGGACTTAACGAGTTGTTAAGGTTTACATTTGAAACTTAGTGGATTTCAAACCACGAAAATTATTTGAGCGATGATAATCCAAGTTGCATTTTCAAGAGAGTTTTAGTAATTTGATTTCACACTTGTTTAATTTCAATCGCTTAGCTTTCTAAAATCCCAAAAACATTTATTCTTACTTTGGCTTAGTTTAATTTTTAGTTAATCAAATCAAAACCCCTTTTTTTATTGCTTTAATTGCATGCATCATTCAAACATTAGGCTAGTCTTAGAATCAGTTAGTACACTGGTTCCTTGAGAGTCGACCCGAGGTTGCATCCTGTATTGCAATCCTTGGTACAAATTTTATTTGACCGGTTTCCGAGGATCAATTCTTTAATTGAACGATAAGCTGCCGATCAAAATTGGCGTCGTTGCCGGGGAATCAAATTAATTGGTTCTCTAGGTTAGCCAGTGTTTGTTTTGATCTTAATTTTTGTTGTTTACATTTTGTTTGCATTGCATAATTTTATTTAATTTCTTTTCTGCCTAAGTGTTTTTAGTGTTAATCCTGTTTGTGATTTCATTCTGCTTTGTTTTAAGTGTTTATTCTGATTCGTTTGCTTTTTTCGGGCATGCTTCTTGGTCGTGTGAGTTCATCATTCGTCACAACGAAGTTCATTAATCGCCGCAGCGAAGTTCATATATTCGCCGCATGAAGTTACAATTTATTCGGGATTCACCGCAAATAATTACTACACGCCGCAATAACCCGAGTGAATTGAAGCCTTGCTATATCCGTCGTCGCTTTAGTGAGCTATCTTAGGTGAACTTCTCTTGTGCATGCCCGTAGACTTAGGCTAGTTCATTTTCAACCTGAAATTGAGCGACACCTTAAACAACTTAGGAAAAACAGAGAGAGCAAGAAAGACTTAGCACACTAGATCGACTAGAATCGAGATGGTTGAACACAAGAATATCGGTCAACCACCGAAATGGAGATCACGGTCTTAACGGTGACCAGAACGCGTAGATGACAACAATGCGAACATCGACGTAGAACCTTCCGAGAAGTTACAACCTCGGACGTAAACTACGATCCTTTCATCGTTGTCGCCCTAACTTCGACGTAAATTTGAAGTTAAAGGTTTATTGATTAACTCCTACCCAAATTTCACGGTTTGGCGGGAGAGGACCCTACATGCATCTTGAGCCCTCACAATGATCATCAAAGTATGAAGCTGTAGGAGCACATCTGGACCAGTCTTTGTGGAAGGTATTCCACTTGTCATTAGAAGGAAAGGCCCGGAGTGGTATATGAGCCTCCCAAGGCATGTCGCGAATGCCTATCACAGTTGGGCCAACTTATGAAAGCTTTTACGGAAAAGTATTTTCCGACTTCTAGACGTCGTCGATGAGAAAGGAGATATATTACGCCAAACAAGATTATGACGAGTCCTCAGATGATTTTGGAGCAGATTCCAAGATCTGTTATCTCGGTGCCCCATCATCAAATCCACGATGAACAATTGGTTCAATATTTTTATGATGGCGAAAGAATCAAGAAAAGGAATGTTGGATGTTTGCGTCGGGAGGTTCGTTGATTGACCGACCGCGCGTAAAGCAGGCCCGATAAAGAGGATGGCCCTGAATCATCAACAGTATAGTGTCCGCGATTCCAGGAATGTGAATGAAGTAGGAGCCATGACGGCTCAAACTAAGAGAATGGAGAGCCTGGAATCGAAAGTAGATTCCTTGGAACATCGGATAACTTCCCAGTTATCCTCAATCACGGCGGAGCTTAAGAATTTGAATGTGCATCGCCCGTCACCTTCCACTGAACTGGTCGCACCTAGTTGCGAATCTTGTGGATCGGTGATGCACATTTCCAGCGTCTGTCCCGGAAGGTATGAAGAAGTGTCTGCGGTCTGCCCAAGCAGACAAAATCAAAAGTGGGACCCGTACTCCAACACCTATAATGAAGGATGGAGATCTCATCCTAATTTTAATTGGAGAAGTAACGCAGAAGAGCACCCAACCGCTTTCGGCAAGGGAGTGGAGTGGTCAATCTACAAACCGGTTCGGGATCAACAAGCGTTGACGGTGCAACAACCATCGCCACCCAAGGAGGACACTACCCAATTGCTACACGGTATGATGGCGTTGATGAAAGAGGAACGAACATCCACACAAATCAATTCAACGCCATCGCGAACCTCATCCAACAGACTCCGCTAAGAATCTTGCCGCTTTAGTGCCTTGGAAAACGCATGGATCAATGGGAAAACAAGGCCGAGAACTGAACTCATATGTCACTCAATTGTCTAATAATTTGAGTGACAACCAAGCTAGAGTAAGCGGAACCATTCCTTCTAACACCGTGATTAACCCAAAGAGTTTAAATGCAATTGAGTTGAGGTGGAAAGAAAGTGCATTTCGACATTCTGAAGAAGAAGAATGCACCGAGGAAATTGAGGTTGAAGGCGCCTCAAGTGAGAGAGAAGCAAGCTATGCGATCAGAGAGTGATCGTGAAGAAGAATTGTTGAGGAACAAGAAGCAATCAACAATTGAGGATAAAGAGCAATCATCGAGCATTTCAGGAAGAAGAGCTAATAAGGATAAATCGAGCAGAAATGAACCAGCCAGTAAGGAAGTCAAATTAAAGGACCTCCCTTTTCCGAAATCGTATCTGATGAGCAAGAGAGTCAATGAGCTCAAACACGAAAAGAAATCATTGACTGTTTGGGAAGGTTGAAGTCAACGTGCCCTCGCTGGATTTGATTAAGAAAGTGAAACACGTCAAGTACACGAAGGATTTGTGCACAAACAAGCGAAAATTTAGGCCTAATGAGCGTGTCGGTGAGTTCAAATGTGTCGGCTTTATTTAAGCCCCAAATCGATAAAGTGCCAAGATCCAGGCTCATTTACCATTCCTTGTGTTATAGGAAAGGTAACAATTGGGAGAGCATTATTGGATTTGGGAGCGGCGATTAACGTAATGCCGAAATCTGTCTATGAAGCCTTGGGCGTTAAGAGCATAAAGCCTACTTCGGTAGTCTTACAGTTGGCTGATAGATCTTTCCGACATCCAGTGGGAATCATCGAGGACATCTTGGTCCAAGTGAAAGGTTTAGTGTTTCCTGCCGATTTTTACGTGTTGGACATGACCTCTGAAGTAGTGCAGGACACTTCTCTGATCCTTGGACGACCCTTCCTGCGGACTGCGAGCACAATGATTAATATGAAGGAAGGAAAGATCACCATGGAGGTTGGTGATCAACACGTTAGCTTCAACATGTATGAAGCTATGAAGCACCCTAACGAGGATTACTCCTTGCTTGGGGTGAATATGCTTGATGTGCTTGTGGATGATGCATGTGTTGATTTCGGCCACACTTTGACCCATCCTACTGACACTCTCTTCGGAGAAGATTATTTTGATGATAGTGTAGGTGCCTATTCGGATATGGGAATGGACATGGAGCTGCCCAAGACCTAAGCTGTTGACATGGAGCTTAGATATCGACTGCCCGTCCACCCCGAGCTACAAGATCCAACGTGAGCACCAGGTGTTTCTCTTCCTGCCTTTTCGATATATATTTGTGCACGTTCTTTGATTTGATTTGATATGTTGTGTTGCATGAATGTGTTGATTAAGTGTGGGGAGAGACCCAACCGATGGGTTTAGGCTGTAGTTAGGTAGGATTTCCTTCCGTTTGAATAAAGTGTTTCCCCTTTGTTAGCTCTGTGTTCTTCCTAATAAAGCATGATTAGATTGACGAGAATGGTTGATATGTGGGATGATTAATTGAATGATTGTGCAAACTGAGTAGGATCCTTAGACATTGTGATCTGTTCTGGGTAGTTCGCCGCAGCGAGCATCTCTCGTCATTGCGGCTAATCTAGGTTTTACTACTTGTTCATCGCGGTTGGGATCGCTTCGTCATGGCGAATAAGGACATCTCCGCCCTACGGACCGTTGGACATCTCTTTTGTCCGAGGGCCATTTCTGTCTTTTCCTCTCTCGCGTCCTTTCGTCTCCCGCGTCTTCTTCTTCTTCTTCTTTTTTTTTCTCCTTCCCTCCTCATTTCGCTGCCACCTTTGCTGCCCCGCCAGCTGACGATCCTGCCACATAGTTTGGGCTGTTTATTTTCTTTTGTTGTTGTTTTTCCTGTCTTTTCTTTTCTTCGTTGTATTTTTTTTTAGTTCGTTCTACGGATTCTCTTTTTGTACATTACATTTTGAGCTTAATGCTATATCCACATTTCTGTTTTGTCTATTTTTGTTTCGTTTCCTCTGTGCCCTGCTACTTTTGTCATTGTGGACAATGCCATGTTTAAGTGTGGGGGAGTCGTTCCCTTTTATATTTTGCATTGTACACCTATTAAAACTTGTGCATAATTTTGTGGGCCCGTTGCTTTTACTGATAAATTTGGACTCAATCAAACATTTTCTGCACTCGTTCTTTTGTGCCCTTGCATGCAAAGCCCTTATAAGTTTCAAATCGATACTTGAGTTTTGTGAAAATGCTCTCCATTCTTGAGCGATAATTGGTTTTGACAAAATTTTAACTTTTGAAGTTTTCAAAACAAAGTAAATGGGAGCATGCTAACAAGGTAGCATTTAAGTTTTAAGTTTTGAGATTGATCATTGAGACAAAACCTTGTTGGAAGGATATTCGAGCCAAAGATTTTTCTTCTATATTTTTGTGTGCATCTGCTTAGTTCATGCTTCTCTAGAACTTGTGTGGGTTTTACTCAAAACTTGATGGACTAGATTTTTGTGGATATGATAGAGGCGTTCTTTCTTTCAGCCCTTTCCCCAAACACCAACCCCTAAACACCGTTCCCTTGCTAGCCCCTTTGAGCCTTCTTGCTATGAGCATTTGCATGCATTATTTTAGGATAGCGTCAATAGTCGGTTTGTTCTATTTTAGTGAAAAAAAGTTAGTCTTGTTTATTCCAAAAAGGATAATAATGTGTATTGAATCCCAAAATGGGATTAGTATCTCAAAATGAGATATATATATATATATATAAATCAATCAAAATTTAGTTTAGTAGAGGTCTAGTTTCAGTATAGATTATCGACATCGATCCCTCATTTTATGCCATGCTCATATTTTTCTTTTTCTCACATCATCCATTCATTTAGCCTTCCGCTCATTACAACCCTTAAAGACCTCTTGATCTTCAAATTGATAGTCCTTGTAGTGGAGAAATAAAATTGATACAAGCCTATGGTAGGAGATGTGTAGTAGCGCCCCCTTACCATAGGGTATCCACCGGAACGCCCGTAGGTCATTCCGATAAATATCCCACGACAAGAGACCACTACTGACAACAACCTACTACACTCCTCATGGCATCACAATCATAAAACAGTAATAAGAAATTGACCACTTTTTAAAACCAAATTGAATTCCATTTCATTCACTTAAAACTCAGTAATTTACAACTGTCAGTACTTTTTAATTTACATATGATCCAAACACTGCACACTAAGTATCATACTGTACTGTACAAGAAACAGTTCTAACTATAAGTCTCCAAAAGAAAGCCCGGTGACCGACCTTTGAGCCATCGCTTCTCGCCAATCCACAATATCGGCTCTACGGTCCGAGGGAGCTATCATCATGCTTATGCTCGAAAAATAATTGCAATTTTGGATGAGTTTGCGAACTCAATGAGAAACCATCATCGATGGTTCTCCCAATTCATGCATCATATAAGCATGAAACAGTATACACGCAGTAATTATACAAAACACAATAGTAATTCAGTCACAGTACAATTACAGATCACAGACGGTAAATATTCATCGATCGATAACATTGTCAAATGTTGATTCGATATGCAATGCACGTGTGACTCTTTTCGATTCATTTCGATATTGTGACCGGCGCATATCGGTGATCGGTATAGACGCGCGTCTGGGAGAATCATCTCCGTCGAGCTCGAGGCTCGGTTCGATATATCGAGCTCTAGGCTCGGTTCGATCTGATGGCGTCTCGGTTCACAATTTTCCTTTTAACAATGTGATGCATTTGTGCATGAATGCACATGTCCCATAGCGAGATACATGGTATTACAGTTCAATTTTCAGTCCAATTATAAAGTCTCATTGAGCGATCAATAAAACCACATAATCCCGTAGGGCAATCACTTCACAATCATAATCCATATAATCCCGTAGGCGATCAAGTCACAACAATAATTCATGTATTCCCGTAGGCAATCAATTCTGATTAACACATAGATTGGAATAACCAACTAGGTTACTCACCTAATAACTTCCACGCTAACGCCGGAAGTCTCTGCCAAATCTGTGGAGCGATGGTCCACTTGGAGCCTCTATAACAAATTAAATGAATAACCATTACCATTGGTGTAAATGATTAAACAATGCACATGAAATCGGTGAAATGTATATAATGCATGTTCATGGCAATCCCGCCCTAATCAATATTTCCCCATAATAAAATTCTATGAAAATTAGAAATCCATAAGCGCCGACGGTGCGCAATTAGGACCCTATAGGTCCCCAATTAAATAAAAATGATGATTCACCGTTAGTTAATAGGGGCTCGTCAAATTCTCGTTTAAAAATTCCCGTTTTCTCATAACATGAAATTAAATATTCAACGAATCCGATGCCTCTAGAATCAGGTCAATCGGACGTCGGACGGGAAAGTAATTGACAAAAGAAACCAAAAGTCAATTTAAACAATTAATATCTATCTAAATACCTAACCCTTATTCCCTTCTTAAATTTCTGATTTTCAACCAAACTTCCAACACCCATAACTCTTTCTACACATTTCTAAACAATGCAAACTACACCTTGTTGGAAAGCTTATGAAAAGCTCTACAACTCTCAAGAAGACCATAAAATCAATTCCAACCCTAAGGGTGTCAAATAATCCATCAAACCTTCTGCCTTCACAATTTTCATCTACACAGGGCAGTACATTAACAATGTCATAACTCACTGATTCTTCAGTAATAAATTACCACAAAAATATGTTCAATAAGTTCACAATGTCCTCAACAACTTTCATGAACAACCCAAAATCAAATTCTATTTCTAAACAAGTCAATTAATTCATCTAATGTTACTGTCCCTGAAAACCTTCAATTTGGGAAGTAACCTTACAACAAGCATAACTTCCAGTATACAAGTCAATAAAATCAGAACTTTATATTCCTGTAAAGATAACATCTTAAACTTCATTTTCATGAAGCACTCATCATCCAATTCGATTTCTATCAATTTCAAAACTGCTATGGAAGTTACTGTTATGATCAGCCATTTATAACCTAATGCAGGATCAATTTTGCAAAATCATAACTCTCAACTCTGACCTCTAAAATTACACACCATCTATCACTTTCAAGGTAATCTCTTCCTCTACAATTCTTCAGAAGCTTACTCACACCAATTCAGTCCACATAAAATGTTAAAATTGCCTCCAATCAGTAAACTCACAAAATCACACTTAAGCTAGGTTTCATCCAAAATGCTCAAAACCAGTCATTAGTAATCAATTCATATTTCCCAATACACAATTCCAAAATAGCAAGATCAGTAGCAATGGAAAGATAATCATATATTATACAACTTCCATGAAGACCATTCTCCTAATTCCATCTCAATTAATTCATAAAATCAACAAAGTTCATATGTTGTGGTTTCGGTTACTGTTCACAGGCAATGGAACAGCAACTTTCCATTCAAAACTTCACCCTTCTATCATTGAAATTCAACAACACCTATTTCACACTAAATTGAAGCCAACATCCCAAAGTTTCAGTGGCCACTAACCTTACCTCATTTGCATTTCTACACAATAAGTTATGAATAAAACAGTAACATCTATTACAAATCTCATTTTCCAGATTCAATGTTAACCTTAGTTCAAACACTTCCAATATCTTTTCACATCACTAAACATCAAAATAAATACAAATTAAATATTAATACTATCATACATATACTAAGGCTCACACTGAAAAATTTACAGCATTAAATCCATATGCAAACCTCATTTAAAAACTCAACCCTTAAATGAAAACTTACCTAAAACAAGACCTCCTTTCAAAGCTTCAACTTCTAACTTCCAACTTCTAACTCCTACACCAAAATACCAACCACCTTTCCTTCCCAAACATATACCAAACTCATCATCATCTAGCTTTGATGGGAGTAAGAGATGGTAGCATAAAGTTGCAAAGAAGATGAGAGGAGGAGAAAATTTCGATAGTTTAAGAGAGTTTTCTTTGTGTTTATGTTTTCGGATGGATATATAAGAAAGCCTAAACAATTATCTCTTCATTATGTAAAACATATCCGAGAGAGAGTGAAGGGAAGCATTAATTGTTACTTTTAAATGGCATAATTTGATTGGTTTCTATTTATTTTGAAAAGTCAAATTATCTTTATTTAATCCAGATCCAAAATTCTACCCAATTAATCCTAATGACCCTATTTTCAGTCCCAAAATAATATACCCTATATTATTGTGCCATTGGGTAGCGATCTTTCTACTAGAAAATTGACCGATTAAGCAATTGGCGATTTTACGGTCCGGAATTGTTTAGGAAAAATCCAGAAAAATTCCTAAAATCCCTAAAATGTAAAGCGAATTATGGCACATCGAAATAATTTTCCAAACTCAATTTCCCATTAATTTCACACGAAGTTCAATTTCAACCTAAGCGGAATATGACATGAATGCATGTATACTACGTGCATGTGCAACAGACACGATGTCGAAAGGCTATATCTTTGTATCGCATGCGAGATATAATTTAATATCCCGAACTCAACCTAATTACCAAAATACCCTTCTATAGGAGAGGGATGTTACAATTCTCCCTCCTAACAAAAATTTCGTCCTCGAAATTCTTACGACCGATCAAAAGGTGAGGATCTGTCTCCTCATATGCTCCTCGGTCTCCCGGTAGCCTCCTCGGTCGAATGGTTCCTCAGAGAACCTTCACCGATGGAATACTCTTATTCCTCGGTTGTTTCACTTGAGACGATAATCAATCGGCTCCTCCACATAACTTTCAGACATGGAGACCTCAATCTCTGAGCCGGTATCACATGTGTCGGATCCGACCGATATCTGCGGAGCATACTCACATGAAAGGCGTCATATGGCGAGACATCTCACTCGGTAAAGCTAGCTTTCAGAGGCGAAGGTCCGATCCTCTCGGTGATCTCGTATGGACCAATGTACCTAGGGCTTAACTTCCCTTTCTCCCAAATCTCGTTACACCACGCCACGGTGACACCGTAAGAACACTTTGTCGCCCACATTATACTCGATGTCCCTCTATCTTTGATCAACATAGCTCTTACATCTATCCCGAGCCGCTTAATGCGACTCCGAATCAGATTTCACTTTATCAGCGGTATCTGAATCAACTCGGGACCCTCGATCATCCTCACACCCTCTTCATCCCAATACAAAGGCGATCTACACGGCCGCCCATACGATCTCTCATATGGAGCCATCCCGATGCTACTATGATAGTGATTGTTATAAGCAAATTCAATCGGGCTGAATATCGATCCCATGCTCCTCTGAACTCCAATACAAGCTCAAGCATATCCTCAATAGTCTAATTGTCCTCTCACTCGCCCATCATGCGAGGATGAAATGCGATCTTGAAATTCAGCCTAGTACCCATAGCAGATCGCAACTCTGCGAGAACCTCGAAGTGAATCTGGGATCCTCGTCGACACTATCGACCTTTGGGACCCGTGCGATCTCACTATCTCCGCCACATACTTCGGGCCGGTGATCCATAGTATTATTCTCCTCTTCGCCAAGAAATGGGCGATTTAGTCAACCGGTCCACTATGACCGAGATAGCATCATGCCGCCTCGGCGCCCTAGGCAACCCCATAATGAAATCCATGGTGATCCGTTCCCATTTCCACTCCGGAATAGGCAGCGAATGAAGCTTCCCTCTTTGGAGCTTGGTGCTCACTTTAACTTGGCTGGCACGTCAAACACTGGACACATACTCGCCTACACCTTCTTCATACCAGCCACCGAAATGTTGCTTGAGAGTGTTATACATCTTGGTAGTACCGGGATGCATAGCATATGTGGCCATGTGAGCCTCCTCCGGTATCTCTCGTCTCGGATCATCCACATCGAGCACACAAAGCCTCATCCCATCCATAAGGTCTCATCTCTCACAACAAACTCAGAACTCGAATCAGCTTTTACTTTCTCAATCAGTCTCACCATAACAGGATCCTTATCCTGAACTCTCCTGATCCTGTCCAGTAGTATCGGTCTCAGTCTCAATGTAGCCAATAATACTCCATCCTGCTCCAGATTCAACTGCACATTCAAAGCTCTCAACTGAATCAAATTAGGCAACCTCATTGCCTGCACCTGAGCTGTACTAGTATGTGACTTCCTACTCAGAGCATCTGCCACCACATTAGCCTTCCCCGGGTGATACTCGATAGTACAATCATAATCTTTCAATAACTCCAGCCACCTCCTCTGTCTCAAATTCAACTCTCTCTGGCTCAGTAGGTATCTCAAACTCTTATGGTCAGTAAAGATCTGAAAGGTCTCACCATACAGGTAATGCCTCCAAATCTTCAGTGCAAACACAACTGCAGCAAGCTCTAAATCATGAACAGGATAGTTTACCTCATGAGACCTCAACTGTCTCGAGGCATAGGCAATGACTCTACCATGCTGCATCAGAACACATCCCAATCCCTGATGTGATGCATCATCAGACACCTCAAATCCTCCAGGTCCAGATGGAATAGCCAACAGGTGCATGAGTCAATTGATGTTTGGCTCCTCAAAACTCTTGACACTCCTCGGTCCATCCGAATGGCATATTCTTCCTCGAAGTTTTGTCGAGGGGTGAGATCAATGAAAACCCTCGACAAACCTCCGTAATAACCAGCCAATCGAGAAACTCGAATCTCAGACACATTCCTAGGAGCTTCCCACTTCAAAGACTTGCCTCTACCTTACTCGGATCCACTGAATACCCTCACCAAATCACTATATGCCCCAAAAGATCACTGATCCACCAAAATTCACATTTGCTGAATTTGGCGAACAACTACCTCTCCTCATCGTCAGTAACACAATTCTCAAATGCTCACTATGCTCCGTCTATCCCTCGAATACACCAAATGTCATCAATGAAAACAATAACAAACCGATCCAGTAGGGCTGAAATACCTTATTCATCAAGGCCATAAAAGGCTGGGGCATTTGTCAACCCAAACGGCATCACTAGAAACTCGAAATGCCCATACCGCCCTGAAGGCACTCTTAGGCACATCGGCCTCTGCAATCTTCAATCGATAGTAACGGATCGCAGATCTAACTTGGTGAATACCGAGCTCCTCTGAATGATCAAATAAGTCATCAATCCTAGCGGTGGGTACTTATTCTTTATTGTCACCCGATTTAGCGCCTATAATCGATGCCTGACCTCAAAGTCCCATCCTTTTCTTCACAAACAAAGCTGGAGCTCCCGGGGTGAAACACTAGGTCCGATAAACCCTTCTCCAAAGAACTCCCCTGAATCGAGCCTTCAACTCCCTCGGCCCACGGTGCCATCCTATATGGAGGTATAGATATAGAGCGGTACTGAGGCGAGGTCAATAGTAAACTCCGTCTCCCGATCCGGCAAGCAAACCCAGTAACTCGTCAGAAACACATCTGGAAATTCCCTAACCACGGAATATCCGAAGCCTCTGCTCAACTCTGGTGTCAACCACATGAGCAGATATGCCTCATGACCTCCTGCATCAATCTCGGGGCCTAAGGAAAGAGGTCATCCGGTGGCCTTTGCTGGCTAACTCCTCGAACACCGCTCTAGGTCGACCGGGGAGACTCAACACAACCTCCTTGGTATAGCAGGTCCATGATAGCCCTATGGGCGTCGGCGATCCATCCCAGAATGACATCGATCTCTCGGAGGCAACACTATAAGTGCGCCCTCAATCTTGCTTGATCAATCAATCGAGCATCCCTGCGCACCTCTCCCAATGCGATAGTCATACCTAGAGGTGTACTCACCTCTAACCCATACCGTAACATCTCCCTATCCCCATGCAATCTACATGCCATATGAGGTGCAATAAAGAATCGTGGATCTGGATCCAAGAATGCAAATGCCTCAATATCGAGATGAGAAGCATACCGGCTACAATATCGGGAATCTGGGCCTCTGCCGTGTCATGGCGTATACTCTACTTTGGGGCGTGGTGGCCGCCCGACCCTCGATCCTCACAAAGGACCCTCGGCCTACCACGGCCTCTACCTCGGCCCCTCTGTCCGGATCCACCCACTCTACTCTGCTGTACAGTAGTGGAACTCCCAGCTCGTCCGCTACCAGTAGACTGAACTCTCAATGTATCAGGGCAATCCCTGACCTGATGCTCCGTCGAGCCGCACCTCAAACAGGCTCCAGTAATCCACCAACACTCCCCACTGTGCCTCCTCTCACAATGCGGGCACACTGGAGAAATCTGTCCGGAGCCTCTGCCACTACTACTACCAGTCGATCCAAATCTCCCCCTCTGCCCAAAACCAGACTGTCTCGAACCTCCCGGAGACCTGAAAGTCCTGCCCTGGCGCTTACTAAAGCTCCTGCCAGAGCGCCTCGACTATCCTTGGGCGCTTACCGGGACCCAATCTCGGCTGTCTCTGTCTCATCACCGCTCCACTCTCGGCGGCGTGACCCTCAACTCAATAAATGTGCCCATATCTGACCGAGCCAACCTGGTCCGAATCTCAGTATTGAGGCCATTCTCGAACCTCCGGCACTTATCAGCCTCAGTCGGGATCATCACTGTGGCATAGTCTATCAACTCATTAAATTTCACCTCATACTCTGCCACCGACATCCGTCCCTGCTTCAATTCGAAACTCTGCATCTTCATATCGAGATAGACCTTGGGCATATAATTATCCTTGAAGGCCCTCAGAAACTCAGCCCATGTCAACAAGCAAGGCACGTGGTACTTGCTCGCACGATCTTCCACCACTTATATTTGGGCCTGCAGCGGTGATATTGCATAATCGAACCTCTCATCGAGGTTCGCATCCATCTGATGAAGACTCTCTCCTCTCCAACCATCCCTCGGCCTGGGTGAGTGCATCGCCATAAAATCTCATACCCCCCTTTGCGCAGAAGTCATACCTCCTTTCCGCCTCACGGGAACTCGAGGAGGCAACTCCTCGATCTGAGGCATAGAAGACTCTACTTGCTCCCACGGATCCACGTGGTTGGTCGCTCAACCTGATCACCTAGTACCGAAGACCTAAAACAAAACAAAAATTCTGATCAGTTTCAACAGTTCCATCCGATTCATACCTATATTGTTACTATTCCCAAAAGATGCCAAACCATGCTCGATACCACCAAATGTAGCGCCTTCACCATAGGGTATCCACGGAGCGCCAGTAGGTCATTCCGATAAATATCCCACGACAAGAGACCACTACTGACAACAACCTACTACACTCCTCATGGCATCACAATCATAAAACAGTAATAAGAAATTGACCACTTTTTAAAACCAAATTGAATTCCATTTCATTCACTTAAAACTTCGATAATTTACAAGCTGTCAAGTACTTTTAATTTACATATGATCCAAACACGCACACTAAGTATCATCTTGTCTTGCATAAGAAACAGATTCTAACTATAAGTCTCCAAAAGAAAGCCCGGTGACCGACCTTTGAGCCATCGCTTCTCTCGCCAATCCACGATATCGGCTCTACAGGTCTGAGGGAGCTATCATACATGCTTATGCTCGAAAAATAATTGCAATTTTGGATGAGTTTGCGAACTCAATGAGAAACCATCATCGATGGTTCTCCCAATTCATGCATCATATAAGCATGAAGCAGTATACACGCAGATAATTATACAAAACACAATAGTAATTCAACACAAGTACAATTACGATCACAGACGATAAATATTCATCCGAATAATAACATTGTCAAATGTTGATTCGATATGCAATGCACATGTGACTCTTTTCCATTCATTTCGATATTGTGACCGAGCGATATCGGTGATCAGTATAGACGCGTCTGGGGAGAATCATCTCCCGTCGAGCTCGAGGCTCGGTTCAGTATATCGAGCTCTAGGCTCGGTTCAGTACAGTGGCGTCTCGGTTCACAATTTTCCTTTTAACAATGTGATGCATTTGTGCATGAATGCACATGTCCCATAGCAGTATACATGGTATTACACAGTTCAATTTTCAGTCCAATTATAAAGTCTCATTGAGCAGTCAATAAAACCACATAATCCCGTAGGGCAATCACTTCACGATCATAATCCATATAATCCCGTAGGCGATTCAAATCACAACAATAATTCATGTATTCCCGTAGGCAATCAATTCTGATTAACACATAGATTGGAATAACCAACTAGGTTACTCACCTAATAACTTCCACGCTAACGCCGGAAGTCTCGCCAAATCGTGGAACGATGGTCCACTGGAGCCTCTATAACAAATTAAATGAATAACCATTACCATTGGTGTAAATGATTAAACAATGCACATGAAATCAGTGAAATGTATATAATGCATGTTCATGGCAATCCCGGCCCTAATCCAATATTTCCCCATAATAAAATTCTATGAAAAATTAGAAATCCATAGGCGCTGACGGTGCGCAATTCGGACCCCTATAGGTCCCCAATTAAATAAAACAGTGATTCACCGTTCCGTTAATAGGGGCTACGTCAAATTCTCGTTTAAAAATTCCCGTTTTCTCATAACATGAAATTAAATATTCAACGAATCCGATGCCTCTAGAATCAGGTCAATCGGACGTCGGACGGGAAAGTAATTGACAAAAGAAACCAAAAGTCAATTTAAACAATTAATATCTATCTAAATACCTAACCCTTATTCCCTTCTTAAATTTCTGATTTTCAACCAAACTTCCAACACCCATAACTCTTTCTACACATTTCTAAACAATGCAAACTACACCTTGTTGGAAAGCTTATGAAAAGCTCTACAACTCTCAAGAAGACCATAAAATCAATTCCAACCCTAAGGGTGTCAAATAATCCATCAAACCTTCTGCCTTCACAATTTTCATCTACACAGGGCAGTACATTAACAATGTCATAACTCACTGATTCTTCAGTAATAAATTACCACAAAATATGTTCAATAAGTTCACAATGTCCTCAACAACTTTCATGAACAACCCAAAATCAAATTCTATTTCTAAACAAGTCAATTAATTCATCTAATGTTACTGTCCCTGAAAACCTTCAATTTGGGAAGTAACCTTACAACAAGCATAACTTCCAGTATACAAGTCAATAAAATCAGAACTTTATATTCCTGTAAAGATAACATCTTAAACTTCATTTTCATGAAGCACTCATCATCAATTCGATTTCTATCAATTTCAAAACTGCTATGGAAGTTACTGTTATGATCAGCCATTTATAACCTAATGCAGGATCAATTTTTGCAAAATCATAACTCTCAACTCTGACCTCTAAAATTACACACCATCTATCACTTTCAAGGTAATCTCTTCCTCTACAATTCTTCAGAAGCTTACTCACACCAATTCAGTCCACATAAAATGTTAAAATTGCCTCCAATCAGTAAACTCACAAAATCACACTTAAGCTAGGTTTCATCCAAAATGCTCAAAACCAGTCATTAGTAATCAATTCATATTTCCCAATACACAATTCCAAAATAGCAAGATCAGTAGCAATGGAAAGATAATCATATATTATACAACTTCCATGAAGACCATTCTCCTAATTCCATCTCAATTAATTCATAAAATCAACAAAGTTCATATGTTGTGGTTTCGGTTACTGTTCACAGGCAATGGAACAGCAACTTTCCATTCAAAACTTCACCCTTCTATCATTGAAATTCAACAACACCTATTTCACACTAAATTGAAGCCAACATCCCAAAGTTTCAGTGGCCACTAACCTTACCTCATTTGCATTTCTACACAATAAGTTATGAATAAAACAGTAACATCTATTACAAATCTCATTTTCCAGATTCAATGTTAACCTTAGTTCAAACACTTCCAATATCTTTTCACATCACTAAACATCAAAATAAATACAAATTAAATATTAATACTATCATACATATACTAAGGCTCACACTGAAAAATTTACAGCATTAAATCCATATGCAAACCTCATTTAAAAACTCAACCCTTAAATGAAAACTTACCTAAAACAAGACCTCCTTTCAAAGCTTCAACTTCTAACTTCCAACTTCTAACTCCTACACCAAAATACCAACCACCTTTCCTTCCCAAACATATACCAAACTCATCATCATCTAGCTTTGATGGGAGTAAGAGATGGTAGCATAAAGTTGCAAAGAAGATGAGAGGAGGAGAAAATTTCGATAGTTTAAGAGAGTTTTCTTTGTGTTTATGTTTTCGGATGGATATATAAGAAAGCCTAAACAATTATCTCTTCATTATGTAAAACATATCCGAGAGAGAGAGTGAAGGGGAAGCATTAATTGTTACTTTTAAATGGCATAATTTGATTGGTTTCTATTTATTTTGAAAAGTCAAATTATCTTTATTTAATCCAGATCCAAAATTCTACTCCAATTAATCCCAATGACCCTATTTTCAGTCCCAAAATAATATACCCCATATTATTGTGCCATTGGGTAGCGATCTTTGCTCTAGAAAATTGACCGATTCGCCGATTGGCGATTTTACGGTCCGGAATTGTTTAGGAAAATCCAGAAAAATTCTAAAATCCTAAAATGTAAAGCAATTATGGCACAATCGAAATAATTTTCCAAACTCAATTTCCCCATTAATTTCACACAGAAGTTCAATTTCAACCCTAAGGCGGAATATGACATGAATGCATGTATACTACGTGCATGTGCAACAGAACGATGTCGAAAGGCTATATGTTTGTATGCATGCCGAGATATAATTTAATATCCCGAACTCAACCTAATTACCAAAATACCCTTCCTATAGGAGAGGGGATGTTACAAGATGTATTAAGTAGATTGAGAGAAAAATATCCCTACTATACAAGTGAGTTGAGCGTAAACACCATATCCCGAGTGATTCTCCATTGTTCAATCTCTTGTGCTTAAATTCTTTCAATGTTTGTTTTATTAGCACTCTTTCAATTTACTGCGTTAGAATTCTGATAAAGTGGATTGAGTCAATTTTGGTTGTTGTTTGAGCATGGGGCAGAATTTTCTTTTACTCTTGTACCTTTTGACTCTTATAAGCTTTGTTCGAGAGTACAAAGGTTTAAGTGTGGGGGAATTTGATTGGACCAAATTTATACTATAAATTAGGCCCGTTTTCTCTAGTAATTATGCATCTGTTGACTCCTGATCTATGATTTTTATGCTTATTTTGGTCCCGCACATTGAGTTTTGATAAATTGCACATTGTCAGTATTTTGTTGTCATTTGTCATTAATTCTGCATAATTTTATTGGGACAATTGATCGCATATGGGTTGTATTTTGTAGGACCAAAGGAGTCAACATTCAAGAAGTCAACATGCCGCGAGATTCGCTGGGGCGAACCTAAACCTCCATTCGCCGCGGCGAATAAATTAAATGCAATTACTTCGCTGCGACGAGTGACCATCCGGACTTCGCCGCAGCGAACTACAGCCATTCGCCGCAGCGAATGTCGGGTAACCCGGCCTATATTTAGCAAAGTATCCACTGTTCGACCCGACCAGACGTATCCTATAAAACTTGCCATTTAGGGCAAAAAGGGACGACCGCACAGAGTTTTCTTTTCCTCCTTTTCTTCTTTCTTCTCGAGTTAACTTCTTCTTTTCTGTCTTCTCCTTCGCTTCTAATAGTTTTGTTACATTTTTTATTTGCGGGTTATTGCCGCACTGCACTACGTCCATTGCTTCCAGTTTCTTCATCCGTTCCATCGTCCATCATTTGTTCTTTGTATCCTTCCTCGCTCGTCGTTGGAATCATGAACCACGTTGATATTCCAACAACAAGAGTTCATCGAGTTATGGTCGGCTAAGCGTTCCATTCTCTTGAACATGTAGCAAGGATTGGAGTTCACCGAAAGCTTAATAGGGGTAATCACTAATGTCTGAAGTCTAGGTATATTTATGTATAGATCCGAGTTGGAGTATGCATTGATATAGCTAGGTTAGTGTGGTTAATAGTTTTAGCCGTGTGTTGACATTATGTTGAGATTTGGATATTACTTTTGTAGATTTTTCTGTGTCAAAATACATGAAGTCTCATGTATGATATTTGGATTTTTACACTGATTAATTTGATCTGCCTAGTTGTGCTTGGTTAGGTTAGCTGTGTTATTATCTGATTAACTTATTGCAATTGTTTATCCAATTTTTCACACTAATGGTTTTAACAAGATTTGACTAATCGAGTTGGTTAATCAAATTCTTGGACTTAACGAGTTGTTAAGGTTTACATTTCGAAACTTAGTGGATTTCAAACCCTGAAAATTATTTGAAAGATGATAATCCAAGTTGCATTTTCAAGAGAGTTTTAGTAATTTGATTTCACACTTGTTTAATTTCAATCGTTTAGCTTTCTAAAAATCCCAAAAACATTTATTCTTACTTTGGCTTAGTTTAATTTTTAGTTAATCAAATCAAAACCCCCCTTTTTTTATTGCTTTAATTGCATGCATCATTCAAACATTAGGCTAGTCTTAGAATCAGTTAGTACACTGGTTCCTTGAGAGTCGACCTGAGGTTGCATCCTGTATTGCAATCCTTGGTACAAATTTTATTTGACCGGTTTCCGATGATCAATTCTTTAATTGAACGATAAGCTGCCGATCAGTGGGTTAGGTTAAGTCCACCCAAGAAACGTCTCGTGCACGATGACCATGAAAAGCCTTCGCCCGGCTGCCCGATTGCGGCATAGGATGATCCAAGATACGGACTCCTAAAGATTTGCCTATATAAGCTCATTAAATGAGATTATATGGTTGTCAAGAATTGTGGACTTGCCAAACCATTATGATGTGTTAGGTTGTATGTGTTATATGATGTGAATTGTGATAAGTTGAATTGCATTCATGATTTCATGAAAGTTTAAAAAAATGCATGAATTGCGTTTATGATTTTATAAACCTTTGAAAAATGAATGATTTGTGATTTCAAGAAAATGACAAGAGTTCTTAGTTTATGATTTTATGAAACTTAAAAAAAAAAGAATGATTTGTGATTTCAAGAAAATGACAAGAGTTTTGAAGAAAACAATGTTTTATGATCCAAAGGAAATTTATATGGAAATGGACTTCTAAAACTGTTTTGTTCATTATTTGGTTATAAGCATAGAACTATTGGGCTCCCCAAGCTCACCCCTATTTTCCCAATTTCCGTGTTTTTAGCAAGAAGTCAATAGGAAGTGGATCAAGACATCTTGTGCTTGTTTTATTGTGTATTTGAAGTTTGGTTGTGTAAATGTATAGTTGTAATTCATATGAGCAATTGAATAAGGTTATTGGTTTTGGATTTTGGCTAGAAATGCCAATAAAATTGTAAAACTCTTATGTATGATGATTAATGCAATATGGATTTGAGTATGGTTGTGAATGTAAAATTGCATATAAGCGAATATGGAGCAATGGTTGAAAGTTAGCATGATGCCTAAGTCTTGTTGATGAGGATAGCTTTGATGGTTGCCTAGGAATTTAGGGTTTGATGAGCAAATTGAATCAAGAATTTATAGAATGATAAAATAAGTGTGATGTTTGAGTCGTTATAAAGTATGTTAGCATGAGAGGCATGAATATCATATAGATAGGTAAATGTTATGAGGTTGGGATTGATGGTCATGCATGTGTAATGAAGGTGAGAATGAGGCTTGTGTGAGGTTGATTGGGCAAAGTCATGTTGAGGTGTTAAATTATTGAATGAATGAGTTGGGCATAGAAATGGGTAGGTTTAAAAAGGTTAGGAGTGTTCATGGTGTTTGGGTTAGGTCAAGAGAGCGTATAGAGGGTTGGAGACGAGCTAATAATAGACATAGCTCGAGTTATTGTCTCCATAACTCGACTTGTGAAGCACAGTTTGAATAATAAATCGACTTGTTAGTGATAAGTCGAGTTAATTGTCTCGATAAGTCGACTTGTTAGTGATAAGTCGAGTTATTTGTCTCGATAAGTCGACTTGTTAGTGATAAGTCGAGTTATCCATCAGCAGACCTCGAGTTACGGGAAAAATGGCATATTGGACATTGTTAGAGGCCGAAGTTGGTTTTGTAGTCTTCATGAGAGTTGTAGATCTAGATGTCTACTTTCAAATGATAAAATAACGAACATGATCCGACCTCTATATTAAAAGTTATGGATTTCGTGCCAAAAGAGTCTCAATTGGATTTTTGAAATGAGCATGGTCGATTGTTTTGGGTACAAATCCCTCATACGACCTCCAAATGAGGTGAGGCTTAAACCATTGGATTTATAAGACATATATCTTTCTTACTACAGAAATTGGTATCATTTGGAGTTAAATTGAGGAAGTTCTCATTAAAGAAAGTGAAAGGCCGGTTAAGAGAGCATGTTTCCAGTATGAACTCTTTCAGGTTATTGGAGTATATCTAGAGTTATATAACTCCGATTGAAGCGATTCTTGTCTTAAATTAAACAAGAGTCATAAGGATATGATTTACAAGAAAATTTCAAATGAATTTAAGATTTTAAGTTTTTCAAATTCGGTGAACGCGTAGAGAAAATAAGTTCAAGTAAGATGATTAGGTACATGGGCACATTACGGAACTTTGGTAAGTGAATTTTGGGAGCGTTTTGAGCATGAGAATGAATTCATGATGTCTTTAAGGGTTCAAGGGATTAAGAATGAAAAAAAAAATTTTAACCCTTCAAAGTAATACGCACACTCAGGTTTCACGATCTTAAGCAAGAGAGTTGGGTTCCGATAACGGGATCCAACAGTTGGGGTCCGGTCTCCGGGTCGGGTTCCGACAAAGAAGGCTCCTTTCATCAATCTAATATTGGAGTACATAAGTCAAATAGATTTCCAAATAATGACAAAGTGAAGGAATAGATTATAGGTAGAAATTGGATCAACCATCTACAAAAAGAGATAGAGGATATATATATTTAGCGACAAAATTCTTCAATAGAATTCATAAATAGCACATGCAGTAAACTAATCAGAGGTAAAAGTGACAAAGTAAGTTGACATGAGATCACGTGGGACAAAAGCTTTTCTCTTAAAATATCCTTCCTATTATGGATAACTATAAAAAATGGTCTAACTATAAAGGATAAGATAAACTTCTAGAATATTCAAGACATTTGTATACTGTACAAAGCTAAAAAAAAAAGATAGTCAATCTATTCTTTTAATGCAAGTACACCAAACAGATATGGGACAAAATTCAAGATAAAATCTTTATACATAGGAAGCTCTTCAACCATACAATCATAATCAAATAGCTTTAGGAAGAAAACACATTAAGGAGGGAAGAACAAGTTAACTTGGGCTCATGTATGTATAGGATATGGAAAGATAGAAGTCATAGATGTTTTCAAGGTGTAAAAGACACAAAACGGTGCTTACTATGAGACAACACAATAGAGGAGATGAATAGTTACTCAACATAAGAAGAGAAAGATGCAAGCAAAGATCATTTACACTATAATAAAGAGTTGGAGCATAAATGGAGGAACATTAAGATAGAAAATAAAACACCTTTAAAGGTTTAAATTTGTCAACAATAGGATTTATAAGCAAGTTAGAATGTAATAGTTGTGATAATATGTATTGATGGGAACATATTAGTTTCCTCAAGTTAGTCATCTGTATAATAGCACTGCCGATTGTGTCACTCATTGACTTGATCTTCTCCTGATTGTATATTTGTAATTGTATTTTTGGTTGCCTATAATTTAGGATTAGATCAAGGAGATTATATCTCCAATTACTTTGAATTTCAAACTACCTTACTTGTAATATGGATGAGTTTAAATACTCGTACTCAATACAAATTAAGGACAGCTTGTTCTCATCTCCTTTATGGTATCAGAGCCTCTAAATCTCCACTGATTTTTTTCCTCCCTATTCCAGTTCCTCTCTGCATCCATGGCTCACACCGTCCTCCTCAACTCCGATGCCAACCCCACCAATATCATTGTTCAGTTCAATCCCGCCACTCAACTCCCTATCAAACTGAACCATCTCCACTTAGCTGATCAAGTTGCGGATTTGCTTACCAAGCCTTTGCCGCGAGCTTCCTTCCTTCAGAATTTGTCAAAACTGGGCCTTGTTGATCACATCCACAACTTGAGGGGGCGTAATAGCACTGCCGATTGTGTCACTCATTGACTTGATCTTCTCCTGATTGTATATTTGTAATTGTATTTTTGGTTGCCTATAATTTAGGATTAGATCAAGGAGATTATATCTCCAATTACTTTGAATTTCAAACTACCTTACTTGTAATATGGATGAGTTTAAATACTCTTATTCAATACAAATCAAGGACAGCTTGTTCTCATCTCCTTTACTGTATACCTTTAAAATTTTGAAATTATTTTTTTTCTTTTCTTAAGTTATGAACAAAAGAATACAAATAGTAGACTTGATTAGCAATAGCACAATAAACTTAATCTTTGGCTCAAAATATTTTCTTAAGATTATAAATCTTAACAAAGTTGTTATACTAGTAACACACCCGCTTAATCTCTTTAAAAAAAAAAGAAAAACATGATAGTTTTTGGATAGTTCACGAGGTGTCTTAAGAGGGTCCCAATTATGTAAAGATTCCTTTAAACTATTCACTTCTAAATTAATCCCTGCTCACACTGGGTCAGCCTATAAGAGATAAAGTGTTGGTCAGAGAGATTTTTCTATTCTTAAAACTTGAACTCGAGATCTTTAATTAAAGGATGTGAGTATTGGCCACTAATCCGTTTAGTCCATGATACTTGACTTTCAGCAAGTCGTTAAGTATCTATACTAAGAGCGAATGGGATGGACGACCACGCAATCCATCCCTATCGTCCATTTAATCCAACGGCTTATATTTTCTACTTCTTTCTGTTTATATCCATCCCTATTATCCATTTAATCCAACGGCTTATATTTTCTGCTTCTTTCTGTTTATTGAATGTTGTCTCTTCGCGCAATGTACACACAATCTTCTGACCCAATCTTCAATCTTCTGATGTAATATTTTGTTAGGCGACCGCGCACGCGGCCGCCCAATGCATGCCCTTGTGACTGCTTATATGTGTACATATCTGTTCATTCAAGTTGTGTCCTTTCTCTCTCTTTATTTTCCCTCTATGCCCTTGTCTTCCTCTGCTTTCTCCAGCTGTGGTTGTGCAAAGAGTATCAACAGAAAACTCTGTTGGTGTGGTTGTCGTAGCTACTACGACAACTGTCACAGAGATAAGAGAAGATGAGAAAAGCGTAAAGAAGATTTACAAGTAACACTTTTTGCTGTCGAAAGAGTATCGGTGTTCACCAACTCGACATCCGATCTTGTAACTGAAGTGAATCACACGTTAATACAGCACTTAGAAAACGATATTAGAATGCACGAGAAGGGGGGGTTGAATTGTGTATTCCCTTTTTTATAAATCTTTTCAGAACTATTTGTTTGAAATAAAAGTTTTTACAGAATTTTTATAAATTCCGATTGATCAAACTTTTCAATACGATATGTATAAAAAACTAAGTAATGATAAGATTTGAAACTGAAATAGAGATAGAGAGTAAGAGTGGTAGACACGAAGATTTATCCTGGTTCACCCCAAACCGTGAGCTATGTCCAGTCCTCAGAGTTTCTTCTAAGATTTCACTATCTCTTCAATCGTTACAAGTATTCTTTCCACGAGCCTCTTCAGGTCTCTACAATCAGTACTCTTTCACACTTAGTCTCTACAGGCTATCTGTACAACTTTTCTTCTCAGAAAAATATTTGAACACTTTGTTACAGAAAAATAGCACTCAGCTAAATCACTTTTTCATGTAGTAATTTTTCTCGCTATTTCGTGTAAGTATCTATAAGCTTTTTGTGAATGTTGTGGAACTTTCTGTAACTTTGCAATCTTCGACTTCGACTTGTATTTATAGCCTTCGTCTTCAACTGCTTCTTGATTCTTGAATCTTGAATCTTGAATCTTGAATCTTTAAAGAAACGGTTAATCAGTTGAGTTATGTAACTAACTCGAACTGACTCTTGCGTCTGCTTCTTTTCTGCGTCTGCTTTTACATTTGCGTCTGCATCTGCGTCTGCGTCTGTATTTGCATTTACATCTACATCTGCGTCTGTATTTGCGTCTGCGTCTGCTTTTGTATTTGCGTCTGCGTCTGTATTTGCATCTTTCATTGTCTGTGTCGTCTTCGTCTGTGTTGACTTTAACTGTTTCAACTTCATCTGTGTTTTAATTAAATACGTGTTCATCGTATGCGAGTTCGCCATTACAACTTTATGCGTATGCAGGTTAAATGCGTGTCCGACTTGATTATTTCAACTTCATACGTATGCGGAGTTCGTTTGTGTCCGACTTCGTCTGTTTTGTTTTTCTTTGTATTTGATCTCTTTTTGTTATACATCAAAATCATATTTATGTAAAGTCATTTTGACTTAACAGTAACCGCTTCGTCTCAGTTTCCAGTTGCTTTTGGTTTTCGCTTCATGTTGCTTTTTTTCCTCTATTACTTGTAAATCTTCTTTAAGGTTTCAAAGCTTTTTATGGTGTGTACAGATGTTTTTGAAGTGTGTCTCCTGGTTTAGTCAGATTTCTTTTTTACTCATTTTCTCTTATCTTTGTGACAGTGAACACCACGTTGGATGTGTTGCCACCCAAGGCCAACTCCACGTCTAATGATGTATTCCTAGCCTTGACCAACTCTACGTCGGATGTTGGACCCCGATCTTTGAGTGAAAATAAGAAGTTTTCAAAAGTGGATGAGTTGATTGAAATTAAGTTGAAGATCATGAAATAAAGAAAGAAAGAGTGAAAATATGAAAATTGTGAAATAGTTGACTTTTTGGCCTTGGAGAGTTGACTCTTGATTTAGGCAAAATTTGAGAAAATATGCTACATGAACCTTGTAGATTATGTCAAGAGCTTTTCGTAGACATAAAGTTTGATATTTTTCGATATCGGGAGTGAGAGTTATGATCAGTCAAAGTTCGTTTGAGGTTTGACTTTTAGGGTAAAAAGTTGACTTTTTAATTGAGGCAAAATCCAAGAAAATGATCAACGTAAAACTTGTAGCCTCTGTCGAGAGCTTTTCGTGGACATAAAGTTTGCTATTTTTCGATGTCGGGATTGAGAGATATGAATTTCGGAAGATATGCTTTGTTTTGAAAATGTTATTAAGTATAGATTTGCATGTGCTATACTTCGAGGCCACTCGTCGTATGGATTTAGTTTGAATTGGAATAAGTGGTCTTAATGAGAGTTGGAGCTTGTATTTCGATCTTTCCAATGCCATAAAGTTTGTAATTTTTCGATATCGGGGCTAGGAGTTATAAGCGATTAAAAATTGGAAGTCTTTTAGGAAAAGCTGTTTTGGGCAGAATCTTTGATTGAGGTTTTGACTCCTTTAAAGACCTAATTTGATTTTGAGTACTTCAGGGAAGTTGTAGAGCTTCCTTTGATCTTTCCATAGACACCAAATTCTTCAAATTCCGAGTTCGGAATTAAGAGATATGATTTTTGAAAAATTCAGTTATAAGTGGGTATTTAAGGTTTTGAAAAAATTTTGCTTGAACTCCGATCCTTCTGCAATCTTTTGTTATAAATCTTTCGTCTGACATCCGATTGATTTGATTCTTGAAGCGTTGGATTCCTAAGACAATTACGTTCATTTTTATGAAGAATTATGATTTTTAGGAGATTATATGGAAAGAGATTGATTGAACCAAAGTAAGAGATGGGTTATAGGTTATAAGTTGGATAATTTTCTAAACATGGTTCAGTATTTTGCGATTTTGGAGCTGTACAACTCCGATTGAGTTGATTCTTGAGGGAAAATAAAGTTAAGACATAGGGCTACAAATCATGTGAAGGGATCGAAATTTAATTTCATCCCTAAGATTGTCAAATTCTGGACTGAAGTTATGTTAAAGTTCAGTTTCGGATTTTTGTGCAGGTCAGTTAGTAATTTGGCCATAACTTCTTCGTTTTAGATCCGAATTGAGCGCCGTCAGTGGCGTTGGATTCGTATGATCTAGAGGAACAATTTTCAAGAAGAAATTTTGTCCAAATTATTTCATTAAGTTGCCCTAAATCAGATCGTAAGCTATCAGGTAAAATGTTGAAAGATTGCTTGAATGAGGGGCATTATAGTCTTTTCCCCCATTTTAATGAGGTGGCATAAAACACAATCCATGAAGCTTCTGGAATTCACGTTTTACAGGAGAAGAATAAGAAAGAAGAGAAAGAGAAATAAAAGAGGAGGAGATTACGAAAATGGAAGAAAGAAGGAGAATCATCGCTTTTGTTCAAAGCAAAGAGAGAAGCCACGAAACTTCAAGAAGAGAGGAGAAGGGTGATTTTCGTTGAAGATGAGGAAGAAGAAGAAGATGAGAAGAAGGTTTAGCAAAGAAGAGAAGAGAGATGTCGTGGGTCTCTCCAAAAAGGTAAGAGATTTCGAAATTTATGGTTTAATAGTTAGGGTTTTTGTCTTTCTTGCTTAAACATGGTAGATTTAAGAGTAAATTATGAAAGAAAGAGGAAGAGAAAGAGTTTTGTTGTTAGAAGCAAGAAGGTGATTTCGTGGGTCATCATTTTACCTTAGAGAAATTCAAATTTTGTTGTTTTTAAGGATGAGTTTTGATGTAAATGGCTTAGTGAAGGTGTGGGTAAGGATGGTGAATTAAATTCATGTTGTTTTAAAATTCCAGCATATGTCCTTGTTGTAAATTCATGGTTTTCTTAGAGTTTTGCCTCTCATGTTATACATGGTGGTTGAAGAATGATTAAGGAAGGTATAGTAGAGTTAGATGGGTTTTAAATCAAGATTTGCATTCTTTATCAATTTTCCAGCATTGTGAGCTTAGGAGAAATCATGACTTTTTGTGGGATTTTCCCATTTTATTTAGCTGAATTGTGATGTGGATAGCTTAAGAAAGGTCTAAGTAAAGTTAGGTAAAGTTCGATGATTGTTTAAGCCAAGTTTGTCATTCCTAGAAAAATTTCAGCATGAGTATTGATTGGTAATTCATGATTATTGTTAGGTTTATTCTTTCTTATTTGCTAATGATGGTTTGAGTGAAGGATTAATAAATGAAAGAAGAAGAATTAGGAAAGTGGAAAGAAAATCAGCATGTGTATTAGTGGTTAATTCATAGTTTTGATTGTTAGGTTTTATCTTTTCTTGCTTGATTTGAAGAATGAGTAGAAGAAAAAAATGAGTATGAAGTTGGGATTTGAGTTTCGGAAAATCAGAATTGTTGTGAAGGGGTTCTAAACTTAGAGATTTTCAAATCTTGATGGTTGTTTAAATACGTGTTGATGCTATTGGTTTAAGTAAAGTATGGGTAAGATGGGTTAGGAAGAGGTTTATAAAAAGGTAGCTATATATGTTCTGTTTTGGTTCTTGTTTAATGCTAGATGTTACATCATGATTGGTTTTGAGTTATTGATTGGGTTATTGAGTGAATGAATGTAGGGTAAGTGAAGTACTAAGATGGAATGTGGAGATAGTTGTAAATGGATGTTCTCGATCATGTTCATTTGAGTGTTTAGTGTAATTAAAAGGATATGATTTGTGTGGTATGATCATATAGGGACTCAGAATTGAGTATGAGATGTTGAAGTGTGAATAGAAATGGTTCACATCACCTTGGAATGAATGACTTGTATATTTGAAGTGCTTAGTATGGAGAATTAGATGGAAATGGAGGTTTGGGAAAATTTCCAGCATTGTTCCCATTTGTTAGATTATGGTTTTTGTGGGATTATATGAAAGAATTTGCATGTTTTCTTTTCTTTACAAAATTTCAGCAATGATATATCCCTGGGAAATGAGGGTTTTTGTGTTTAATGGGTTTCTTGAAAATGAATAGAGATATTGAGATCTATCTTAGAGTTTAAGGAAGGAACATTGTTAAATATAATTGATTCATTTGAGATAGGTTTTAGATGTTATAGTTGAGTTAAAGTATAAATGAGATTTTGAAAGTTGAAAGTCAAGTTTCGACGTTCTTTTAAAATTCCAGCCTTGAGAATTATTGTTAAGTAGCATTGTTATGCTTAATTAAGGCTCGTGGAGATTAAAGAAGGACAATGTGGTCACTCCTAAAGCTTAAGGAAAATTCAGGTGGGTAAGATATTTATACTTCAATTATAAGCTAAGTATTATTTTACTGAGTTTCAAAATGTTTTGATAAATGAAGAAATTTTCTGAAATTCATGATACTTGAAGGATTTGTCAATTATAGAGATTGATACTTCTGCTGCGTTTATCATCTATGAATGATTTTGATAAAATTAACAAAAACATTGCATACTTTATTGATGACTGGAATGATATTTGATTTGCTATGTGAATTATGTGAAATTGTGAATGAGAATGTGCCAATATGAAAATCAAATTTTGAAATGTGCCTTCGCAATTTGAATTTCCGTTTTGCTTAAGTGCTATGTGGGTTTGGTCAGTCCGTTGTGAGTCGTGTAATGGTCTCTACATGTTTATAGCCTTGCATTTGCCGCTCGCTAAGTGGCATAGGAGTTCCGATCTCGGACTCCCTCTTTCACTTACCTGCAGAATCGCTATGCGGAATGTGCGAGACGTCTGCTTGGACCAAACCAAACCATTTGATGTGTTATGTGGTTTGTGTTGGATGCCATGTATCACCCATGAAACACACGCCGCAAAGATAACTCGCAAACACCTACGGGTGGGGTGTGGGGTCCAACACTAACCTACTTGACGTATTATGTGATTTTGAGTTGATTATGTTATTTTAATTTGATTATGATGTGATGCATTCATGTTTAAAGCTGGGTATGATTTGAAAAAGGTTTGAGATTTTGAGAAATGAGAAAATAAATATTTATGAATATTTTGAAATAAATGAAGATTTGGAAGTTTTAGAAAATGTTCCTGAAAGTTTATGACTGGTTTGAAAGGTTTTCAATTCCCGAATGGGGAATGTTTGAAAGTTAAAAAGACAAATTTTCACTTATTGTTTAATGTATAAATGTGTTACCCACGGAGCCGTCGAGCTCACTCCTTTTCCCCTCCACAGGTCTTGCACGAGAAACTGAGTCCCACATCGGAAGTGAAGCAACTCCGATGCAGTTGATTTTAAATGTTATGTTTGAGAATGTAATCGGGCTAAATGCCCTTTGACTCTTGTATTGCTTTGGTTTTATGTCATTAGTAAGGCTTAGAAGTTTCAATTGTATAGTGTATGTATTTCCTAAGTATGTATGAATGTAAGAGTTTTGTCTTTGGAAGGCATTTTGTATATGTATTCTAAGAAAGAATGTATGGATGTATGTATGGGAATGATAAAAATAAGGATGAGATGAAATAGTTTTAAGAATTCAAATGATAGATGATTAAGATTGAAGTGGCCCTTAAGTTGGGGATGGGCTGTGCTATTGAGTTGGAAGATAGAAGTGTTTTTATGCAGGGTTGTAGACTGGGGATGAAATGGAAAATTTGGCTAGATCCAAATTTAGGGGAGGTGCTGTCCAAATTTTCCTAAATTTGGGCAGAAACTCCATTTGGCGTTTAGACTCTCTTAATGAGGGAATTAGCTTTGGAGGTATTTCTTAAGGTGTGTAGAACTTGTTAGAATTTTCTCCAACGAGGTACGGTGCATCCAAATCGGAGTTAAAAAAAAAAAATTACCGTATTTGGACCGTCTTAGGGTTTCCAACGTGATCCCGTTCTTTGTTCTTTGTTTTCCAACGGATGTCGGAATGTGCTTCAATTCCAATTGATCTGTTTGTTTACTTTGTGTTCTATCCGTATTCGATTTCGATTCGATGCGATTCCTCCTTTGTTTTGTATTTCGCTTTATTATCCGTGTCCTTTGCCTTTCGTTTTTCGGTTTCCGATTTGAAATTTCGATCCGAAATTTCCGTTTCCCTTCGTTTCCGTTTGCTTCGTTTTTCGTTCTGCGTATGTAGTTGGGTTCCGATAACGGGATCCAACATCGGACGTCAAATGTGTGAATCAGTTTTTAGGTAACACTTTGAAGTCTCTTTGTCTATGAAGATGACCTAGTGCAGATTTGGATATGAGGAGATTTATCATGGTCTCATCGTCAGTGTCATTCCATATTCTATGGATGATGTCTTCCCACCCTTGAGACAACTCTACGTCAGATCTGAAGTCTCTTTGTCTATAAAGAAGACGTAGTGCAATTTGGATATGAGGAGATTTATCATGTTTTCAGGCGAGAAAAATCTGAAAAAGGATGCCTCAAACAAAGAAGGCGTAATGCTGACTTGGTCAGTCTCAGTCCATATAACGGGTGCTTGTGATCCAATAGGAAGATTGTAAATGCGTTGACCAAGATTGTATCTTGACGAATTGTAATATTAGATGGCATAATATTAGATCGCTTCCTGTTATTTTTAAAAGTCAAGATTAAAAGTTAAGACGAAGTGAAAGTCAGACGATACAAGTGAACACAAAGTGAAAGTAAGACGATATAAAAGTAAGACGGAGTGAAAGTGAGGCGATCAAAGTAAGACAATAAAAACTATAAAAGGGTGCCTGAAATAAAGAAGGCCTAGTGCAGATAAAGAAGGCCTTGGTTCGTCTGACATATCGCTTCGTGTTATGTTTTTTAAGTTAAGATGAAGTGAAAGTAAGTCAGTTTGGCTCTGCTTATTCTTAGTTTCTATCGTCTTAGTTTGACGATTCTTTCGTCTTAGTTTGATTCTGCTTCGTTAGTGCAGACAATAGGAAGATTGTAAATGTGCTCACTAGGATTGTATTTACAAGAATTGTAATATTAGATTGCATAATATGGTAACTACTTTGTCTCGGTTTTCAGTTCGTCTGATATATTGCTTCGTGTTATTTTTTAAAGTTAAGACGAAGTCAAGGTAATGCGATAGATTTTTTTAGCTTTGTTACAGTAAGATAGCTCTACATAATTCGCTTTGTTACAGTAAGATAACTCTACACAATTGGCAAATTATTTTTCTCTCAAGTATGGCTCATCGTCTGCTTTTGCTTGCGTCTCCTTTTGCTTCCGTTTGTTTTTGCTTTCGCCTTCTTTTCAACTCGACTTGGAACTATCGCTCGGCCAGGTTGCCAAGACAAGATCCTTGGAACCATCAATCGGCCATTTTACCAAGACAATATCCTTGGAACCATCGATCGTCCTCGATTATTGCTCGGCCAGGTTGCCAAGACAAGATCCTTGGAACCATAACTCGGCCTCGACCATCGATCGGCCAGGTTATCAAGACAAGATCCTTGGAACCATCGATCGACCTCCACTATCGATCGGCTAGTTTCCAAGACAAGATCCTTGGAACCATAGCTCGGCCTCGACCATCGATCGGCCAGGTTGCCAAGACAAGATCCTTGGAACCATCGATCGACCTCGACTGTCGCTCGGCCTTCGCCTTAGTTTCTATCATCTTAGTTTGACGATTCTTTCGTCTTAGTTTGATTCTGTTTCATTAGTGCAGACAATGGGAAGATTGTAAATGCACTCACCAGCATTGTATTTACAAGAATTGTAATATTATATTGCATAATATGGTAATTACTTCGTCTTAGTTTCCAGTTCGTCTGACATATCGCTTTGTGTTATTTTTTAAAGTAAAGACGAAGTCAAGGTAAGGCGATAGATTTTTTGAGTTTTGTTATTGTAAGATAGCTCTACATAATTCGCTTTGTTACAGTAAGATAACTCTATATAATTCGCAAATTATTTTTCTCTCAAGTATGGCTCATTGTCTGCTTTTGCTTGTGTCTCCTTTTGCTTCCGTCTGTTTTTGCTTCCGTCTGCTTTTCAACTCGACTTGGAACTATCGCTCGGCCAGGTTGCCAAGACAAGATCCTTGGAACCATAGCTCGGCCTCGACCATCGATCGGCCAGGTTGCCAAGACAACATCCTTGGAACCATCGATCGACATCCACTCTTACTCGGCCAGGTTGCCAAGACAAGATCCTTGAAACTATAGCTCGGCCTCGACTATCGATCGGCCAGGTTGCCAAGACAAGATCCTTGAAACCATCGATCGACCTCCACTATCGCTCGGCCACTTGCGAAGACAAGATCCTTGGAACCATAGCTCGGCCTCGACCATCAATCTGCCAGGTTGCCAAGACAAGATCCTTGGAACCATCAATCGACCTCGACTGTCGCTCGATCACTTGCCAAGACAAGATACTTGGAACCATAGCTCGGTCTCGACCATCGATTGGCCAGGTTGTCAAGACAAGATCCTTGGAACCATCGATCGACCTCGACTGTCGCTCGGCCAGTTGCCAAGACAAGATCCTTAGAACCATAGCTCGGCCTCGACCATCGATCGACCAGGTTGCCAAGACAACTGTAGGTGTAAGTCGACTTGTATGGAGATGTAAGTCGACTTATACCAGTTCGGTACTAATAAGTCGACTTGTATACCCCTGTAAGTCGACTTATGCGTGTACAGTACAGTGAGATTGTTAGAGTAGTGCCCTAAAGGCAATCCCCTTTAGCGCTTTTTGTTCATAGTCATGTACAGACTTTATGAATAAATAAAGAAAGGCATGTTTCATTTATTTGATGTTCTTTATGAATTGATATTGATCTTTAATCAAATTAATGAAGTCCATGATATATGACATAGCATGAAGGAAATTATGTCAGTATCTAAATTCTCCCTAGTCATAGGATTAATGAGACTGGACATCATTAATCCGGACAGACTAGCATATGTTATACTCCTTGATTGGATCAGCGGTGGATCTCTAAAGCGTAAATATGAGATATTTAGAGTTGACATGTGGATGCTTACTAACGGTAGTAATTACATTGGATGACTGTCATGAGATCATCACATGGATGTCCTATTCTAATGTCGTTGATAATCTCATCATAAGAATGGTGCAAGTATCCTTAGACTTGAGGTACTCGAGGATATCTTGAATCTTGATCTTTGCTTTGACTCCATTCCTTGTTGCCTTCGGAGGTTACTCATAGGGTGGTGCTTGGGTACAGCTTGAGGTATTCGAAGGTAATTGAGTAGCCAATAAAGGATTCATCACTTCTGTGATAGCAAAAGAGATACCCTGGCCTCTTTTCAGGATCATTACTTTAAGTCTCTGGCCAGAGCATAAATATGTCATGAAGAGTGTCTTCATGGACATATAGAGTAATGAGTCCTAAGACAGGAACTGATATCACTTGGGCTAGACTTAGTCTAGTAAGAGTTGACACTTTGACCATACTCATAACCAAGTGGGGTATAGGATGATGAAAGGACGAATTGCACGGTAATTGTCTCATGGAAGGGTTCGTGATCCGTTCGTGATGAATTCATCAAACCAATTACTTTCCGGTCAATTGGGGTCATGATGTGTTGCTAGACACCGCTCATGACTTGCTTTCGAGATTAAGTGTTAATCTAAGTGGCCAACATAACCGGAACCTAAAGGGTCACACGATAAGAGTGTTTGGAGAATCAGTAAAATAGTATTAGATAGAGTTCCAATTATGGAGAGCATTAGGATTAAATGGATCCCGATGAGATCGAGATATGTCCCGATGAGATCGCGACATCGATATTGCTGAAAAAGGTTTTCGGGGGTTTATCCCATATCGGGACTCAGTAGGCCGGTAGGACCGACCCCAGTGTGACTGGACCACTTCAGCAATATATATACATATATATATATGATTAATTAATTAATTAATTAATTAATTAATTAATATATATGCTTGTCACGTGGGATGGAGGAGAAGATGGAAGAAACTTCCATTAGGTTGCTTAGTCATCAAAGCATTAAATAGCTAAATGACAAAACCAAGAAGATAAAAAGAAGATGATGCTCGTAGATGATGTAGAGAGGTTTAAAAACAAGTTTTAAACCTAAGTGAAAGAGAGCTTGTTCGTGGGTTGAGAAAAGAAGATAGAAAAGTGTTTTTCAAAGGTTCTTTTACTCTTCTCCAACGTTCTCTTCATCATCTCCAAGCTTCATCCTCCTTCCTTCTCCATCGATTTTCCAAGCTCTCCAGGACAAAGGTAGGGTCTAGCAGCCTTTACTTTGTTCTAGCTATTCCCGGGTCAAAAGAGTTTGTCCCGGTTAGGTTTTCTGATCTCTGCGTGGATACCTTTAGAGATAGTCTCTATTGGCTATTCAGGTTTGAGTCTTCATACCGACACATAGATCCTGGCCTTCGGGAAGGTCCCGATGATAAAATTTTTTGTTTTCCGCACCTGGTACATGTGATGTACCTCCCAGGATTTTCCTACAGTGGTATTTGAGCCACTTGTGTCGTGTATGAAGCTAAAATCCTAGCTAGGTCGGACTTCCTATTTGAATTTGATGTTGATGCATGTATGCTGTCCAAATTTCGAATTATTATAGGGATATATTTTTCGAAATTTTTCTGCCCAGAATTTTTCATAACATGTTATAGTATATGTCTGTGAAAGATGAGAATTTATCAATTTGATTTGATATAGTTTTGCTATTTTATTCCCTAAGGTTCTAGATGCTGTTTTGTGACACATTCTGTGAACAGGCATGTGTATAAATTCGATAATAAATTCTAGAAAAATTGTTTTTCGGATTGGCCTTCACCAACATGTCCCTAAGATGTTTTTGAATGTCTATGTGGATGGAAAAGTGTTTTCAAGGTGATTTTCTATTTATTCACGAATTTATTCTATGCTGTTGGGAATAGCTGTGTTGATGAACACAGATTTTGAATCGGTTTTGTTGCTTAGGTTGACTGAGTTTGTGATGGCTATAAATCCTTCACAAATTCATGAGGAATGTTCTGAACATTTAGTAACCTGTGTAATTTTCTCAGAATTTATTTAAATTTTTTCAATGATTATTTCGAGCAATGTGTAGTACTTGGTAGTTTTGTGAACATTGCTGGGACTGTTTTGCTTGACATAATTGAATGTGTATTTTTCAGTTCCAATGCTTTCCAAACTGAATTGCTTGAAGTTGGTTTTCCAAGAATTTTCGGATGCCGAATAGGTCACATTAGCGTCTCGTTAGTGTATTTCATTATCTTGCTTGTTTTGGCCGTCATAATTTTTGTGACTTGTGCCGAAGTAATTTGATAACGTATGGACTAGCTAGAGATGCTTAGGGTGATAATTTGGTGTTTCCTAAATTATTTGGATATTTATGAGTAATGACTCATTTTCAAGCTTTTCTTGTATGGTTTGACTGTATATGACAATCATGTAACAATGAAGTGTTCATTGGTACATCAAATTAACAGATATTACCTTAGGTATGTTGGTATTGTGGATTGGGACTACGGATTGAGAAATTAGCTAATTAGATAGCAATTTAAGCTTGGATAAGTCGACTTACACAATGTACAAGTCGACTTGTCCGCAGCATCGTAGAGCGTATAAGTCGACTTGCACAATGGTACAAGTCGACTTGTTAGTAGCATTAGCAGGTACAAGTCCACTTACACATGCATAAGTCGACTTATTATAGAGGCATAAAGTTCCACTTATACATACACAAGTCGACTTATAACATGCAAAGGAAGGATGATGGATGATTTTAGGTATAAATTTAATGTGATTGATGAAGTACCTAAGTCATGCCATATAGTCATGGTGACTATAATCCTACGGCTTGGAGAAGAAGAAGATGAAACCTGAAAACCCTCAAATCATATGAAAACTAACGCCTTCCATTAATATGGTAAGAACCAGAGTTCTTATAGGGTTGGGTTGTTGGGTAAACCCAAGCTCGCTCTATACGGATATGTTCGAACCATGAAAATGTGATTTTCTGATTAATGGGTTGGTTTTCACTAGAAGCGTTGGTTTGTTGAGTAAACTCAAGGTCAACGTGGAAAGAGGCGAAATTGGGTAGCATACATCAGATGTATGCGCATCAAAGAGTTGATAACCCAATGTAAGTGCACGCATCAACAAGTTGATAGCACTGATCGATAGTTGTGTCTAAGATGTAATTGGTATATTTGATACCTCCTGAGACATAAGGTGGCTTGTTGGGTAAACCTAAGGTCATGCTTAATGTCGGTTATCGATGATGCAATTGGTATGTTCGATACCTACCGATTGACCTAAGTTGTGGCTTGTTGGGTAAACCCAAGGTCATTCTTAGCAATATCGGATATCAACCCACTAGGACATTATGTCCATTTTGTTTCTTTGGATTCGTAATGAGGGTTATGGATTCTATGAAACTAGTGGGAGCTTTTTGCATATCATTCAAGTCCTTATGATTATGCATCTATTCCTATTCTAACATTCTTTCTCTCTTCCGTTTAGGTTGGTCAAGATGTCTTCGGTGTGAACTTACGCCGCTAATGGATTCCAACAAGTTAATCGGACCGAATTTTCGATCGCTAAGGAATCTGAGAATTGTTCTCAGATCTGAGGAACTGGGATACATCTTAGATGTTCCACTTCCAGATGCACCTGCTGTCGATGCTTCTGATGAGGATCAGAAGGCATATCGTAAGCATCTAAAGGACAGTGACATGGCTACTTGCATTATGCTTGCCTCGATGTCACCAGAGCTGCGTATAAAGACGAGTCCATGGATGCTCACACTATAGTATTTCATCTTAGGGAGCTGTTTGATGAGAAAGCTCGGTCTGAAAGGTTCGAGATCTCAAGGCTTCTTTTCACCACAAAGATGGCTCCAGGGACATCTGCTGTGCAGTATGCCCTGAAGATGAATGGCTATATTGAGAGATTGGTCGTCTTAGGTTTTGTAATGGATTATGAGTTAAGTATAGACTTAATTCTAGTTGGATTGTCCGAGAGTTATTCACAGTTCGTGTTAAACCATCGGATGAACCAAATATCCACAACAATACCTGAGTTGATCAATCTGCTCAAGACAGCTGAGCAGGCTATCAAGAATGATAGCAAGCAAGTGCTAATGGTGGCTGCTTCTTCTTCTGGTTCAAAGAAGAAAAAGAACCCAAAGAAGAAGAAGGCCAAGAAACCAAAGGGAAGCGCCATCAAGAAGAAGACCAAAGAAGCTGCCCCGAAAGGAACTTGCTTCCATTGTGGTAAAGATGGCCATTGGAGGCTTAATTGCAAAGTCTATTCGAGTCATGAAGCGTAAGAAGGCATCGATGCCTCAACTACTTCAGGTATGTATGTCATTGAGGTTAATATTGTTTCTGATCACAACATTTGGGTATTTGATACTGGTTGTGGCTCACACATATGTAATGATATGCAGGGCCTAAGGGACAGTAGACAACTCATGAAGGGAGAAGTAGACCTGCGTGTTGGAAATGGAGCAAGAGTTGCTGCATTAGCCGTAGGAACCTATGTTTTGTCTCTCCCCACTGGGCTTGTACTCGAATTGGATGATTGTTATTTTGTACCCATTTTGACCAAGAACATATTGTCTGTTTCTTGTTTAAATAGAGCTAGTTTTCATTTGAATTTTAATAGCAATGGTTGTTCTATTAATTCTAATGGAATGCTTTATGGTACTGGTACATTATGCAATGGTATTTACATATTAGATATGTCTCATCCAATTATGAATGTCAATGACACCAAACGACATAAAAGAGATAATTTAAAGTCAACTTACTTATGGCATTGTCGGCTGGGCCATATAAATGAGACACGCATCGCTAAGCTCCATAAGAGTGGCAGTTTAGGGTCATTTGATTATGAATCATATGACACATGCGAATCTTGTTTATTAGGCAAGATGACTAAGTTACCCTTCAAGGGAAAGGGTGAACGAGCGACTGGAGTATTAGACCTAATACACATTCAGATGTATGCGGTCCGATGTCCATCCATGCTAGAAGTGGTTGTCGTTACTACATTACCTTTATCGATGATTATTCTCGATATGGGTACTTGTATCGATGAGATACAAATCAAGCGTTTGAAAAGTTCAAACAATTGAAATGAAGTAGAAAACCAGCTTGGTAAAAGTATCAAGGCATTACGATCCGATCGTGGTGGAGAATACTTAGACCAATAGTTTCTGGATTATCTCAGAGATAATGGCATTTTATCTCAGTGGACTCCTCCTTACACACCACAAAGACAATGGTGTGGCTGAAAGGAGAAATCGAACCTTGTTGGACATGGTACGATCAATGATGGGTTTCGCAGTTACCAAAATCGTTTTGGGGTATCGCTAGAGACATTTGTTTACTTGTTAAGCGAGTTCCTCTAAGACGATTGATGTTACTCCATATGAGATGTGGACTAACGAAAACCTTATCTTTCTCATTTGAAAGTTTGGGGTTGTCGCTTACGTGAAGCGGACACGATCAGATAAACTTGATGCAAAATCGACAAGTGTTTGTTTGTAGGATATCCTAAAGAGACCATGGATATCAATTCTACCTTCTTGCCGAGGAACAAAGGTGTTTGTTTCAAAGCACGCTGTCTTCTTAGAGAAAGAGTTTCTTCCGCAAGAAGCGGTGGGAGCAAAGTTGAACTTGAAGAAGTTCAAGATGCTCAACAGTATACGCATCAACCGCTCGAACTCGAGATCATCACTCATTCGGATGAAGTAACAGATTCAACCTTCTACTACACACGAAGTTCAGAGGTCAATTAGGATACGTCATCGCTTCGAGAGATATGGATTTCGTAAGTGAATGTAATGACGATTGTTCATAGAAGATGATGAGCTGCTACCTATGAAGAGGTTCTCAAAAGTTGAGTTCGAAAATGGTTTTGTGCCATGAAATCGAAATGGATTCCATGTACCAAAACCAAGTATGGACTTTGGTCGATGCTACCAAGGATAAAACCTATAGGGTGCAAATGGGTTTTTAAGAAGAAAACCGACATGGATGGTAATGTGATTACTTATAAAGCAAGGCTTGTGGCCAAAGGATTTCATCAGAGACAAGGAGTTGACTATGACGAGACCTTCAGCCCCGTAGCAATGCTTAAATCTATTCGGATACTCCTAGCCATTGCCGCTCATTATGATTATGAGATATGGCAAATGGATGTGAAGACAGCTTTCCTTAATGGAAATCTGGCCGAGGATGTGTACATGACACAACCAGAGGGCTTCACTTCCATCGATGGTGAAAAGGTATGCAAGCTTCGTAAATCCATTTATGGATCAAGCAAGCATCCAGAGTTGGAACATCCGCTTTGATGAGTCAATCAAACAGTTTGGTTTCTCACAAAATCCGGATGAACACTTGTGTGTACAAGAAGGTTAATGGGACTGCAATCGTATTCCTTGTGTTATATGTAGATGACATATTATTACCGAAACGATGTTTCTATGTTGCAATCAGCTAAAATTTGGTTGTCCAAACAATTTGCGATGAAAGACCTTGGTGAAGCAACTTATATCCTGGATAAAGATTTATAGAGATAGATCAAAGAGGTTGCTTGGTCTTTCACAATCATCGTACACATAGACAAGATGCTAAAGAGGTTTAGCATGGAGCAATCCAAGAGAGGGTTTCTTCCCATGTCTCATGGGATAACACTCGAAATCTATGTCCTAAGACACAAGATGAGAGGATGCGCATGGATCAAATCCGTATGCATCGCAGTAGGATCGATCATGTATGCTATGTTATGTACGAGGCTCGATGTATCGTATGCTCGAGTGTCACGAGAAGATACCAATCGGATCCCGTGAGGGTCCTTTGGGTGGTATCAAGAATATCCTCAAGTATTTGCGAAGGACTAAGGATTTTTTCTTGATATATGGAGATGGAAATCTCCAAGTAAGCGGGCATACGGATGCCAGTTTTCAATCTGATAAGGATGATTCAAAATCCCAGTCAGGTTATGTTTTCACACTGAACAGCGGAGCAGTCAGTTGGAAGAGTTCCAAACAAGAGACGATAGCTGATTCGACAACCGAGGCAGAGTACATTGCTGCATTAGAGGCAGCAAAGGAAGCTGTTTGGATCAAGAAGTTCATTACTGAACTTGGTGTGGTTCCTAGCTGTGATGGGCCCATACAATTGTATTGTGACAACAATGGGGCTATTGCTCAGGCAAAGGAACCAAGGTCTCACCAACGATCTAAACACGTACTCCGCAGATATCATCTGATTCGAGAGATCATTGCCAGAGGTGATGTCGCGATCGAGAGAATTCCCACAGAGCAGAACATTGATGATCCGTTGACGAAGCCATTGTCACAGAAGAATTTTGATTCTCATGTACTCGCTTATGGTATTAGATATCAAAGCGATTGGCTTTAGGTCAAGTGGGAGATTTGTAGGTGTAAGTCGAATTGTATGGAGATGTAAGTCGACTTATGCCAGTTTGGTACTAATAAGTCGACTTGTATACCCTCGTAAGTCGACTTATACGTGTCTGAAGATCGTGAGATTGTTAGAGTAGTGCCACTAAAGGCAATCCCTTTAGCGCTTTTTGTTCATAGTCATGTATGAGACTTTATGAATAAATAAAGAAAGGCATGTTTCATTTATTTGATGTTCTTTATGAATTGATATTGATCTTTAATCAAATTAATGAAGTCCATGATATATGACATAGCATGAAGGAAATTATGATGTGATCATAATCACGAGATTCCTATCATGTGCAATTATGTCAAGATCTAAATTCTCCCTAGTCATAGGATTAATGAGACTGGACATCATTAATCCGGACAGACTAGCATATGTTATACTCCTTGATTGGATCAAGCAGTGGATCTCGGAAACTATAAATATGAGATATTTAGAGTTGACATGTGGATGCTTACTAATGGTAGTAAGTACATTGGATGACCTGCCATGAGATCATCACATGGAGGTCCTATTCTGATGTCAGTGATAATCTCATCATAGCAATGGTGCAAGTATCCTTAGACTTGAGGTACTCAAGGATATCTTAGATACTAATGTTGTGCTTTGACTCCATTCCTTGTTGCCTTTCAGAGGTTACTCATAGGGTGGTGCTTGGGTACAGCTTGAGGTCCTTGTTTTCCGCACCTGGTACATGTGATGTACCTCCCGGGATTTTCCTACAACAACATCCTTGGAACCATCGATCGACCTCCACTCTCGCTCGGTCAGGTTGCCAAGACAAGATCCTTAGAACCATAGCTCGGCCTCGACCATCGATCGGCTAGGTTGCCAAGACAAGGTCCTTGGAACCATCGATCGACCTCTACTGTCGGTCGGCCACTTGCCAAGATAAGATCCTTGGAACCATAGCTCGGCCTCGACCCTTGATCGACCAGGTTGCCAAGACAAGATCCTTGGAACTATCGATCGACCTCAATTGTCGCTCGGCCAGTTGTCAAGACAAGATTCTTGGAACCATAGCTCGGCCTCGACCATCGATCGACCAGGTTTCCAAGACAAGATCCTTGGAACCATCGATCGATCTCAACTGGCGATCGGCCAGGTTGCCAAGACAAGATTCTTGGAACTATAGCTCGGCCTCGACCATCGATCGGCCAGGTTGCCAAGATAAGATCCTTGGAACCATCGATCGACCTCGACTATTACTCGGCAAGGTTGACAAGACAAGATCCTTATCGCTTGTCCTAATTCGCCCGATTGACGCACATTGAGTGCATTCATTCGCCACCTGCTATTCGAGAGGATCGTCTAATCTCTAACACAAAAAAGAGGTAATGAAAAACGAGCTTCTATTTCTTTGAATTAAAGTTCTAGTCACAAGCCCGACCAGATGAGCCTTACAAGGGGAAACAGTCACTCTGATCCTTCCGGAGGAGAGGAAAGGCCAGCACCAGAAGTAGCCAGGTCGGCAGAGGAGGGGCCAGCAGCCGAATAAGGAGACAGCGGAGAGACATCCTCTTCCTCTTCTGAGCTAAGGTCCAGCTCCTCATCCGGAACAAAGGTCCGCTCTCCCTCGATCCTCTCCCTCATTTCCTCCAAAGAAAGGCCGAGAGCAGCGGGAGGCATCGGCTCGGCATATTCCTCAAACGAAGGACACTCCGACCTGTGAAGAACATGAACCTCGTGGCACCTCTTTAAGACCGGAAAGGTTAAGTCGCAAGCAAACTCTAAGCACTCCCCATGTAGGAACCGACTTTTCCACCGTTTAATCACCTCAACCCTCTGCTCTTTGAGGGAGCACCACAACTCTCTCAATATATCCTCGGTCCTATTTTTACCCTCCACCACTGCATGACAATCCTGGAGGAATTTCTTACTACGCTCCTGCTCCGTCTTCACCTCCTTCTTCAAGCCCTCACACTCCTCATCCAGCCCGTCCCTCTCCAAAATCACCCTATCTCTCTCCTCCTCACTTGTAGTGAGTTGAACCTTCAAAGCACTCCTCTCCTCCTCCCAAGACTTCTTCTCCTCCTCAACTGAAGAGAATTGAGCCCGAAAAATGTCTTGTCCCTCCTTCACCTCTGTAAGTTCAGCTCTCAGAGTGTTTACTTGCTCAAGAAGGTCATGAACCTCCCGATCCATTGTCCGGTTCACATCATCGAGTTGATCCAGACGTTGGTACATTTCAAAGGTATATACCATGTCTCTGACGCAGCTGCGGAAGAGACGAGCCATCAGCTTTTTATTGTCCAACGCGTCCAAAAAATCCTCATCCGCAGTAGGAAGGGCATTCTGGGCAATCTGCAGAGCCACACCAGCGTCTTTAAGCGACACAGCCTTGTCAAAGCTGACTGCGAACTCCCATCGATCGCCACTGGAGGCTCGCTCCTTCCCTTTGCCCTTATCCAACTGGGGCGTTCGCTTTTCCCCCACTCTCCTCTCCTGCTGACCAAACGACCGGCCAGCACTCCGAGCGGTCCTCTTCCTTTTGAGTGGAGGCTCTGTCTCCTCCTCCTCTAAACCCGCTCGGCCCATACTCATTGGCATGATCGGCAATGCCATCGACACGTTAGGACGATCTTCAGTGGGCGGAGGGGCCAGCAACATTGTAGAATGGCCTGCCTCCATTGGTGGAGCGGCGCCTTCGCTGGTTTCTGCCTCCTTCCTCTATTTCTTCCCTTTGAGCTACCTTTTGGATTTAGGGGGAAGGGAGGACCGGCAAAATCGTCGATCCTTGCCATGGCTGCACAACAATAAAAACAGGTCAGAAAGCGAAATCAATACTTACAAATACAGAAAATAGTTCAACCACCAGGAGTAAACCAGAGGGGACAGTTTCCTCTCCTAACCCACTAATTTGGGGCGGGGGGTCGATTAGAAAGGAATTGGCCGAGGCCCCCCCACGATATCCCAGAATTAGCCGATCGAAGCCATACCGGTCGAGCCCCTTAATACGACCAACTACCTCCCACTCCTCCCTGGTAAGAGATATGCTCGATGCATCGTTCCAACGCTCAGCTAAAGGGTACCTCCACGGCCGATACTCAAAGGAAGATTCTGGGGTCCTCACAAAAAAGTACTTCGCCCGCCAAGAAGTAATTTTTGATGCTGTTCCGACCGGACGGTATCGGGCATCTCTGTACTGCAAATGAGGGATCTCGACCCTGGAGCTCGAACTCTGATTCATCCTCAAAAAATGACGTAGGATGCCAACCGAAGGCAAACAACCAAACTTATGGCACAGCAAGGTCAGACCGTTAATGAACCTCCAGCCATTCGAAGGAATCTGGCTCAGCATCAACTGGTATCCGACGCATACCTCGTCAACAATCGGGGCATACGGAAGCCTCATACCACCGACCGCGAAGAAACTATCAGAAACAGCAAAATACCCAATCAAATTGATGTGGATCTGTTCATTCTCCAAGGCCAGCCTAGGCCCCCAGGACATAGGGATATTATTCCTGATAATCGACCGTTTCAGCTCCCCCATGGTCATCGACGATTTATCCCTCGGTGGCTCCTCCACGACCAGCCCATCCTTTCGTTCTCTCGTCGAGATTTCTTCAACACCTCTTACCCCCGACACTGCCGCTACTTCAAGCACCCCGACAGGTTGAGAGGCCCTCTTGGTGACTTCACCCCTAGGGCTAACCATACCTCTAGAACTGGCTAACAACATGCTTACTAAGACGAAATCTTTGAGAAAACTAGGAGGAGACGAGGAAAAACAACGTACCTATTTAGTGACTTGAGATTGGAAATTTGGACGGTGGTTGAAAGAAAACTTTGGAGACTGTGGGCAACAAAACAAAAATGAAAGAAGAATGAAAGCCAGAGAATAAAACAGTCGTAAAAAAAATCTCCAGTCTATTGACCCTGAGTACTTATAGAAGATCGGTCGAATGGACCCTCCGATCAACGCTCGACACATGGAGAAAATCCGAACCAAGCTCAGACACGTGGCACAATCTGAGCTCAGGTGAATTAGGGTTATTCAAAATCCAGAGCGGCGCAGCAGTTGAAAGGACATACGTGACAGCTGCACAACGGTTACAAAGACGTTTCGTTTCAGATTATGAAAATTTGTCAGAGGGCACGCGTCGTCAGTAATGATGAAATAAAGTACCTCCACGCACTCAGCTTAGATGTTCATCCGAACTTTCTTGCTACGGCACGAGCAGTCATGTACTATCTGTTGATATCCGACCAATCGAGCCTACCCCGAGCTGTCCCACAGATGAGCTACAAGATCTTTATGTACTCTTTCGACCCTTCTCCTTGCTCAGACTCGAGGAGTAGGGGGGCTTATGGTCAGGTGGGTCATGCTAGGCCCAAACCCACTCGAAATGACTCATGGACCGATCGGTCCATCCCACAAGGACTGACCTAGCCCCTATCGGTTATGCTAGGCCCAAACCCTAGTCCACGCATCCACGGTCCACTTGCAGGTCGAAGTCTCCCATGCATACGTAAAGACCTAAACCTAGCATCTATTCTATATATAAGGTACGACGTTGCCATGATTCAGGTACGAGATCAGAACTCTGACTTTCTCTGCTTTACAGCAACCAAGACCCTCATAAAAAGACTAACTTGAGCATCGGAGGGGCTTGTCGAATTCTAACCCCCAGCGTGCCTTGCTTTATTTTGCAGGTATTCTATCACTCAAGATGACAACTTGGCCTGTAACACCCCACACCCGTAAGACCCGAACCCGATATCGTTGGTGATATCCGAGTCCGTGTCCCACGAGAGTGGCGTACTACATCAGTCGATTTAAAATTCAGTATACACTTTTTTTTTAGGAGCCATTAACTCCACGTTCACACGGCAAACACAGTAAGTAAATAAAATCCGTGTTTAATATAAACCAGTTTCAGATTATTACGGTCATTCAAGATAATTATAATCACCAATGCAAGAAAATATTACTACCACAATGGCTCAAGAAAATACAATGCCTTGTTATACACGTTGATTGCGAATACAGCTTACTAAGACACTAATGCGGATACCTAACCGATCCCGATCTCTAACCTTTACTCATCTACAGAGACATACTCCTGTCGTGGGGTATTCTTCAGACCTGAAAAATAGATGCAAATTTTGGGTGAGTTTGCGAACTTCGGTGAGAAACCATCATCGATGGTTCACTAAATCATGCATTACGCCCATGGCGCATGATATAAGACAAGAATCATCAATTACCAATAAGCGATCAGCGATCAATAACCATAGCAAGAATAAAGAAACCATTCACAAGAAACATACCATCACTAAAGCGATTATTTATGCGAATACAATGCATATGTGACTCTTTCCGATTATTCATTATTGTGCCCAAGTGCTCATCGGTGTTGATGGGGACGCTGTCGAGGATTTCTCCCCTGGGCTCGAGGCCCCACAAGACAAGATGAGAGCTCAAGCTCTTATCAATAATAATAGCAACTGGGGCACGCCCATTATCCGATCATGCAATTATGCATGCAGGCAAGATTTAGTAAATATCGATTTGGCTATAAAGCCCGGTGTATCAAAATCCACAATATGGCTATAAAGCCCAAAGTATCACTAATCCACAATATGGCTATAAAGCCCGGTGTATCGGTCATCCACAATATGGCTATAAAGCCCAAATGTATCATCAATCCACAATATGGCTATAAAGCCCGGTGTATCATCCATCCACAATATGGCTATAAAGCCCAAAGGTATCAAGATCAAGAAATCATACAATACAATCCCATACATTACATGCCAAGATTCATACAAAGGATCATTCAATTCACTTTTGCACGTAATTCACGCTGAGCATGTAAACAACCAGAAATTTGAGAAACCAACTAGGTTACTCACCTATTGCTTCCGAGCTAATGCCGGAAGTCTCGTGACGTCGGTCAATCGACGCCCAATTGGGCCTCTATATGAATCGAAAAAGTACGAGTCATAAATATGAAATTTGTGCTCATGTTGATGAGATCCTAATTCAATATTTTCCCATAATAAAATTCTATCAAAATTAGAAATCCATAGGCCGACGGTGCAATTAGGACCTCTATAGGTCCTCAATTAAATAAAGCAGTGTTTACATGTTCATCGATAGGGGCTACGTCAAATTCCTGTCTAAAATTCCCGCTTTCTCATAATATGAAATTAAATATTCAACGAATCCGATGCCTCTGGAATCAGGTCAATCGGACGTCGGACGGAAAGAAATTGACAAAGAACAATCGGATCAATTAATACCAAATAAAAATTCCGAATAAATAAAAAGTATACCCACGCTACCGCCTCATGGGCGAGACGCCCGCCGAGGCGGATACACTCGCTCGTCGCGAGGCGAGGCGTCGCCTCGCGACCAGCCCTAATCTCGCCATGAGGCGAGATGTCGCCCTCATGAGACGGCGAGTTTGTCTCGCCTCGCCTTTCCCTTTCTTTCGATTTAAATCCCAATTTCCAATTATGCTAACTTTTAACACACAAATCAGAAAAATACTCACTATACCTCATTGGAAAGCTTATGAAAAGCTCTACAATTCTCAAGAAGACCATAAAAATCAATTCCAACCCTAAGGGTGTCAAATAACCCATCAAACCTTCTGCCTACTCAATTTCCATCAACACAGGGCAGTACAATTACAATTTCATAACTCACTGATTCTTCAGTAATAAATTACCACAAAAATATGGTCAATAAGTTCACAATGTCCTCTACAACTTTCATGAACAATCCAAAATCAAATTCTATTTCTAAACCAGTCAATTAATTCATTCAATGTCACTGTCCCTGAAATCCTTCAATATGAGCAGTAACCTTACAACAAGCATAACTCCCTATATACACGTCAGTAAATTCAGAACTTTATATCCCTGAAAAGATAACATCTCAAGCTTCAATTTTCATGAAGCAATCAACATCCAATTCGATCTCTAACAATTTCAAAACAGTTATGGAAGTTTCTGTTGTGATCAGTCACTCATAACCTAATGTAGGGTCAGTTTTGAAAATCATAACTCCCAATTCTGACTTCTAAAAATTACCAACCATATGTCATTTTCAAGGTAATCTCTTCCTCTACAACTTTTCAGAAGCTCACTAACACTAGTTCAGTCCACATAAAATGTTAAAATTGCCTCTAATCAGTAAACTCACAAAATCACACTTAAGCTAGGTTTCATCCAAACTGCTCAAAACCAGTCATTAGTAATCAATTCATATCTCCCAATACACAATTCTAAAAATAGCAAGATCAGTAGCAATGGAAAGATAATCAAATATGCTACAGCTTCCATGAAGACCATTCTCCCTAATTCCGTTTCAATTAATTCATAAAAAATCAACAAAACTCAGATGTCATGGTTGCGGTTACTGTTCACAGGCAATGGAACAGTAACTTTCCATGCAAAATTTCACCCTTCTATCATTGGAATTCAACAACACCCATTTCACACTAAATTGAAGCCAACATCCCAAAGTTTCAGTGGCCACTAACTTTACCTCATTTACATTTCTACAAAATAAGTTATGAATAAAACAGTAACATCACTTATAATTCCAACTTTCCAGATTTAAGGTTAACCTTAGTTCAACCACTTCCAATGCCTTTTTCACATCACTAGACATCAAAATAAATACAAATTAAATATTACTCCAGTCATACATATACTAGGGTTAATACTGAAAAATTTACAGCATTAAACTCCTCAATTCAAAGACTCAAATAATTATCCCTATTCAATTCAAAATCAAACCATATCATTAATTTCAATGCATCTTCACCTAACCTCATACCCTTTCCTTCAAATCATAATAATCATCACTTTAAATGCCTACATAAACCTAATACATGCTTTAAACCCTTTTATTAACCACCCCTCACTATCATGGCATTTAATTCCATGTAAAAACATCATCAAACATCATATGAAACTCAAATTCCTTTACTTACCTATTAGCTTCCAATCCTCACTTCTTCTCTTCAATTCTTTCCTATGCTTTCAAACTAATCCCACCAAGACCAAGCATGCATCTCCTCATCATCTAACTTTGGTGGAATAAAGGATGGTAGCTTAAAGATATGGAGAAAATGGAGAAAAGAAGAGTCAAATTTTCGATGGTTTTCAATGAAGAGTTTAAGTTTCGGATGGCTATAATGATAAAAGCCTTAAAACAACTCTTCCTTCCTTCTTTAAGCACACATGTCCGAGAACATTGAGAGGTGCATTAAATGTAACTTTTTCTTGGCAAATTATGATTGGTCCACATATTTAAAGAAAAGTCAAAATATATTTGTTTAATCCAGTCCCAAAATATTACTCCATTTAACTCCAATGACCCTACTTTCAGTCCCAAAATAATATACCCCATATTACTGTGCCATTGGGTAGCGATTTTTGCTACCGAGAAACTACCGGTTCGCCACTTGGCGATTTTGCCGTTCCGGGAATTTCCCCGAATTATTTTTCTGAGAATTAATGAAATTCCCTAAAATTATAAAACAGGTAACAGTGCACTCCAAATAATTTTTCAATCACAAAAATCACCTTTTCTACCCCAAAACATGTTTAGGCCAGTTACCGCGATTTTGCCGGTCCGGGAATTTTCTCCGGAAAAAATCCAGAAAAATTCCTAAAAATCCCTAAAAATGTAAAACCATTTATGGTGCAGTCCAAACAATTTTCCAAACTCAATTATCCCATGAATTCCAATAAAATTGCTTTAGGCCCAACCACGGAATGTCATGAATGCATTTACCGTAATTCCATATACACAATTGATACTGTGTATCGATCCTATTATGCATGAACAGTACTAAATATTCCCTATTAGTCTCATCCTATGCCAATTTTACTATTTTACCCTTCCAGGAGGGGGTGGGATGTTACAATTCTCCCCTCCTTATAAGAATTTCGTCCTCGAAATTCTCAGTCAACGGTTCACTATGACCGTTATCACATGATTCTACATATTTCATACACTTTTTCACTTATTAAATCACTTTTTGATTGATCACAGTAACCACTTTCAGTCTGTGGTTTAGTTACTAATTTGGCTAACTCATTATCACTTAGTACAGTAGACGGATTCGATAAGACTATTTATTTGGCGATCTCATTTTCTTAGCTATCTCACTTGCCATTTCTAGAATAGTCACTACCTTTGGTTCCGATATATTACTCAGTTCAGTATTTTCAAATCTATTCGCTGATCACATTTTATCCTTCTAATACCTTTTTCCCCAAAGTGCCATATAGTCCAATTCAGATTCCATCGAGGACATCTCCATGTCTTTGGTACCTCCCTTAATCACGTCAGGGACGATTTACATTCCCTTGGTACCAATACAGTAACATTTAATTCCACTTCACTATAATCAGTAACAATGTACCTAACGCAGTCATTTTTTTATATGCCATTCACTTTATATTTAAAATCGATTCTCGTAAGACAATTTCACTGTTCTATAATGTTCACACACTTTATCCGGATATACAGTTTACTCTATCTCATTTGTCCGATCCGATTCCACTTTAGCTAACCATGCAGTGTTCCTAAGTCACTTTCCTTTTTCTCACACATTTTAGTCTCAAACCCATTACGGTCTTTAATATGCTGACTAGAATGTCTAACTTTGACTGTTCACTTTCTTGTTCTAATACCTTTTTATCGGGTACACTTATTTCTCCTTCGACTTTTGTTCACTATAGTTTTCCAATTCCATTTGTATATTCAAACTCATCATAAGAACTTCCCTCTTTACTTTCTGCACTCTTAACCTTTCTTATCACGATTTTTACAACTTCATTTTTCCAGAACACTTCACAATTACCCCTGATATGCTTGACATTAATTGAAAACCCCAATATCTGTAATTGATCTGTTAATTGAAGCATTATCGTATTTACACCGGTCTCTTTCCTCAAATTAACACAGTATATCCTTATAGGAATCTACAGTCTCCATGACTTTCACTCGCGAGCATGACACCAATACCATTTATCAACGTCAGTTCAATTTATTTCATACCCGTTCAACATATTGTCTCAGTTCAATACTCACTGCCCACTTTTCCAGTGTATGAATATCATCAGTATCAGATTCCTCAATTAGTCCTATCGTCCTTTTCACTTTTCACTGTTCAACACTTCCAAACACATTCATCTCTAATCACAGCTACTACCATTGTTTACCTCGATAATTCCCTATTAGGGTCTTATTGACGTTACTGTACATCTTTTACCCTTTTCATTGAGTCCACAATTAGTGTATCTACAATTTCTTTATGAAGGTGTCACTACATCACCTCATTGTCGATTTCCTTTTGACCCTCTTGTCTCTATTCGCCATTACTCTTTTCATTTCTCTTCTCATTTGTTTTCATATCATTCCTATCAACATATGTTAATACCTTGTCATCTATATTTAAACCTCCAAAATTTTCCATTTTCTTTTAGTATCTCTCTTCTCAGTTCGGGACTCTTTTATTTTTCGTTTCAAATCTAGATTCCTCAACAGTTTTACATCATAACTGGAGATCGATTCACTTCACATTGCAATAGAATCACCTCAAATTAAAATCTCACTCATATGGAATTCTTTACATTTCTGTACATACAGTGCAGATAACCTCAACAATATGAGCTATGTCCCAATTTCACTTTTAATTTTGTCCCTACTTCTATCCATTTGACCGTTCGTCTTGATACCATCTTTATACGGTTCACGAAAGTCTCCTCCACCAATTATTATTCCTAACTGTTTTTCAATCATTCTTCACTGTACGTATAATCTCAATCAGAACACTTTTATGCCATAATTTAACAAATCAAAACATTCCTTTCGCGAAGGTTCCTTGTGACAGTCACTTAAACACTTTCTTTACTACCTATTCAGTAATCTATACCAGAATCACTTTTCAATTCCTCTCATACAGGTACACTCACCCACTTTTGTCTTACTTTAACCTCTTAAGAACTTCACACTTATAATCACTCTAAACATTTACCGCTCATTTCCTCTATGATTTCCATATATCATCACATACATTTCATTAGTCACAATCAACATTATCGTCCAATAGATATCCCTAACAAGAATTGACTTAAATACAATAACTCTTTTCATATACCGCTATTGTGGTTTCATTCTTTTCAAGATCTTTATTTCATTCTCACCATATCATTAAACCGTATGTCTCATTCCCTATCCACATGCGTAACTTGACCTTATAAGGTCATATCAATTTGGCTTATCACTTATGATCATTATTCTTATTTTTCATTCCGTTTTCTCGCTACTTATCTTCTATTTCCTCAAATGCCTATGATCGGTGTTCACGGTCCCCAATATCCGACAAAGTCGTTGATACTACTCCATTTTATCTCTATCTATTACCTATCCATTTACCATTTTCGTGTCCATATACACCTAATTCAAGATTTTCCCATACACCATCAAGAGAATCATCACCGTTTTTTTCCTTTATGATTTTATCATACTAATTTCCAACCTCAAGCACAATAATCACCTAACAATTTCAGTCTCAAACTTATGCGGTCTAGTTCATAACCATTTCTAATTCATTTCAGTCTATCTCAGACACTTTTACCTCACTCTAATAGCCTTGAACATCTTACTTTTTCGATTCTTTCAGTTCTCGATAAACCAATACAGACTCTATCGAGCTTCTTTCCATATCATCATCTCGCTTATAATATTTATCGATCTCCAATTCAATACTGTGAATCAAGATATGCCCGATCGACCATCTACATTTTACTCAATTCCAATATTTCCTTTCATGACATATACGGTCGAATCAGAATTACCTAACCCTCCAGGGCTTTTAATTTCACTTAGATCTACTATAACCAATATGCTTCCATATCTCTAATGGACCTCTCCAAGTTCTCAACATCTTCATTTTTTCTGTCACCATAACATTGTCAATTTAATTTGGAAATTTTAATTAGTCAAGGCCAACACGGTCATTCTCATATCACATACGAGGGTTTCTAAACCAAGACAAAGATCAACCTTCTTATCCATTTTTCCTTTTCCTTTCCTAATTGATTATCCCTTTTAGGATTTTCACTCTAATCCAGCCTCACTCTTCTCTCACTTAGTCACTGACACTTATGCACTGTAGGATTTATCCTCGAGCGACTCGACTAGGATCGCTACCACGGCCTGCAACGACGCGACTCAAATACATGCAACCTATATTCCAAATCGTGCCCAGATACATTACGCATCATCGGGCTCGATACCACCTAATGTAACACCCACACCCGTAAGACCCAACCCGATATCGTTGGTGATATCCGAGTCCGTGTCCCACGAGAGTGGCGACTACATCACGATTTAAAATTCAAGATACACTTTTTTTTGGGAGCCATTAACTCCACGCTCACACCAAGCAAACACAAGAAGTAAATAAAACCGTGTTTAATATAAACCAGCCAGCTTATTACGGTCATTCAAGATAATTACAATCACCAATGCAAGAAAATATTACTACCACAATGGCTCAAGAAAATACAATGCCTTGTTATATGTTGATTGCGAATACGTTTACTAAGACACTAATGCGCAATTTAACCGATCCCGATCTCTAACCTTTACTCATCTACAGAGACATACTCCCGTGTCGACCGGGTATTCTTCAGACCTGAAAAATAGATGCAAATTTTGGGTGAGTTTTATGAACTCGGTGAGAAACCATCATCGATGGTTCACTCAAATCATGCATTACGCCCATGGGCGTCTGGTATAGTACAAGAATCATCAATTACCAATAAGCAAAGCGAGCCAATAACCATAGCCAAGAATAAAGAAACCATTCACAAGAACACATACCATCACGAAAGCGATTACTTATGCGAATACAATGCATATGTGACTCTTTCCATTATTCATTATTGTGCCCAAGTGCTCATCGTTGTTCATGGGGACGCGTCTGTGATTTCTCCCTGCTCGAGGTCTTGGCCAAGATAAAGATGAGAGCTCAAGCTCTTATCGTAATAATAGCAACTGGGCACGCCCATTATCCGATCATGCAATTATGCATGCAAATGCAAGATTTAGTAAATATGCGATTTGGCTATAAAGCCCAAAGGTATCAAGAATCCACAATATGGCTATAAAGCCCAAAGGTATCACTAATCCACAATATGGCTATAAAGCCCAGTGTATCGATCCACCCACAATATGGCTATAAAGCCCGGTGTATCACTAATCCACAATATGGCTATAAAGCCCAAAGGTATCACCACCCACAATATGGCTATAAAGCCCAAAGGTATCAATGTCAAGAAAATCATACAATACAATCCCATACATTACACGCCAAGATTCATACAAAGGATTATTCAATTCACTTTTGCACGTAATTCACGCTGAGCATGTAAACAACCAGAAATTTGAGAAACCAACTAGGTTACTCACCTATTGCTTCCGAGCTAATGCCGGAAGTCTCGTGACGCCGATCAATCGACGCCCAATCGGGCCTCTATATGAATCGTAAAAGTACGAGTCACTTAAATATGAAATTTGTGCTCATGTTGATGAGATCCTAATTCAATATTTTCCCATAATAAAATTCTATCAAAATTAGAAATCCATAGGCCGACGGTAATGCAATTCGGACCTCTATAGGTCCTCAATTAAATAAAGCAGTGTTTACATGTTCATTATAGGGGCTACGCCAAATTTCGCCTAAAATTCCCGCTTCTCATAATATGAAATTAAATATTCAACGAATCCGATGCCTCTGAAATCAGGTCAATCGGACGTCGGACGGAAAGAAATTGACAAAAGAACAATCGGATCAATTAATACCAAATAAAATTCCGTAATAAATAAAAAGTATACCCACGCTACCGCTCATGGGCGAGACGCCGCTCATGAGGCGGATACACCTCGCTGTCGAGGGTGAGGCGCCGCCTCGCGACCAGCCCTTAATCTCGCCATGAGGCGAGATGTCGTCATGAGGCGAGATGTCGCCCTCATGAGATTCGGCGAGTTTGTCTCGCCTCGCCTTTCCCTTTCTTTCCAGATTTAAATCCCAATTTCCAATTATGCTAACTTTTAACACACAAATCAGAAAATACTCACTATACCTCATTGGAAAGCTTATGAAAAGCTCTACAATTCTCAAGAAGACCATAAAATCAATTCCAACCCTAAGGGTGTCAAATAACCCATCAAACCTTCTGCCTACTCAATTTCCATCAACACAGGGCAGTACAATTACAATTTCATAACTCACTGATTCTTCAGTAATAAATTACCACAAAATATGGTCAATAAGTTCACAATGTCCTCTACAACTTTCATGAACAATCCAAAATCAAATTCTATTTCTAAACCAGTCAATTAATTCATTCAATGTCAATGTCCCTGAAATCCTTCAATATGAGCAGTAACCTTACAACAAGCATAACTCCCTATATACACGTCAGTAAATTCAGAACTTTATATCCCTGAAAAGATAACATCTCAAGCTTCAATTTTCATGAAGCAATCAACATCCAATTCGATCTCTAACAATTTCAAAACAGTTATGGAAGTTTCTGTTGTGATCAGTCACTCATAACCTAATGTAGGGTCAGTTTTTGAAAATCATAACTCCCAATTCTGACTTCTAAAAATTACCAACCATATGTCATTTTCAAGGTAATCTCTTCCTCTACAACTTTTCAGAAGCTCACTAACACTAGTTCAGTCCACATAAAATGTTAAAATTGCCTCTAATCAGTAAACTCACAAAATCACACTTAAGCTAGGTTTCATCCAAACTGCTCAAAACCAGTCATTAGTAATCAATTCATATCTCCCAATACACAATTCTAAAAATAGCAAGATCAGTAGAAATGGAAAGATAATCAAATATGCTACAGCTTCCATGAAGACCATTCTCCCTAATTCCCTTTCAATTAATTCATAAAAAATCAACAAAACTCAGATGTCATGGTTGCGGTTACTGCTCACAGGTAATGGAACAGTAACTTTCCATGCAAAATTTCACCCTTCTATCATTGGAATTCAACAACACCCATTTCACACTAAATTGAAGCCAACATCCCAAAGTTTCAGTGGCCACTAACCTTACCTCATTTACATTTCTACAAAATAAGTTATGAATAAAACAGTAACATCACTTATAATTCCAACTTTCCATATTTAAGGTTAACCTTAGTTCAACCACTTCCAATGCCTTTTTCACATCACTAGACATCAAAATAAATACAAATTAAATATTACTCCAGTCATACATATACTAGGGTTAATACTGAAAAATTTACAGCATTAAACTCCTCAATTCAAAGACTCAAATAATTATCCCTATTCAATTCAAAATCAAACCATATCATTAATTTCAATGCATCTTCACCTAACCTCATACCCTTTCCTTCAAATCATAATAATCATCACTTTAAATGCCTACATAAACCTAATACATGCTTTAAACCCTTTTATTAACCACCCCTCACTATCATGGCATTTAATTCCATGTAAAAACATCATCAAACATCATATGAAACTCAAATTCCTTTACTTACCTATTAGCTTCCAATCCTCACTTCTTCTCTTCAATTCTTTCCTATGCTTTCAAACTAATCCCACCAAGACCAAGCATGCATCTCCTCATCATCTAACTTTGGTGGAATAAAGGATGGTAGCTTAAAGATATGGAGAAAATGGAGAAAGAAGAGCCAAATTTTCGATGGTTTTCAATGAAGAGTTTAAGTTTCGGATGGCTATAATGATAAAAGCCTTAAAACAATTCTTCCTTCCTTCTTTAAGCACACATGTCCGAGAACATTGAGAGGTGCATTAAATGTAACTTTTTCTTGGCAAATTATGATTGGTCCACATATTTAAAGAAAAGTTAAAATATATTTGTTTAATCCAGTCCCAAAATATTACTCCATTTAACTCCAATGACCCTACTTTCAGTCCCAAAATAATATACCCCATATTACTGTACCATTGGGTAGCGATTTTTGCTACCGAGAAACTACCGGTTCGCCACTTGGCGATTTTGCCGGTCCGAGAATTTCTCCGAATTTTTTTTATGAGAATTAATGAAATTCCCTAAAATTATAAAACAGGTAACAGTACACTCCAAATAATTTTTCAATCACAAAAATCACCTTTTCTACCCCAAAACATGTTTAGGCTGCCATCTGGCGATTTTAGCGGGCCCAGAATTTTCTCCGAAAAATCCAGAAAATTCCTAAAATCCCTAAAATGTAAAACCATTTATGGTGCAGTCCAAACAATTTTCCAAACTCAATTATCCCATGAATTCCAATAAAATTGCTTTAGGCCCAATTACCGGGAATGTCATGAATGCATTTACCGTAATTCCATATACACAATTGATAATGTATCGATCCTATTATGCATGAACAGTACTAAATATTCCTATTAGTCTCATCCTATGCCAATTTTACTATTTTACCCTTCCGAGAGGGGTGGATGTTACAATTCTCCCCTCCTTATAAGAATTTCGTCCTCGAAATTCTCAGTCAACGGTTCACTATGACCGTTATCACATGATTCTACATATTTCATACACTTTTTCACTTATTAAATCACTTTTTGATTGATCACAAGAACCACTTTCATGCGTGGTTCAGCTTATTAATTTGGCTAACTCATTATCACTTGAAGACAAGAGATTTGATTCGATAAGACTATTTATTCATGCATCTCATTTTCTTAGCTATCTCATTTGCCATTTCTAGAATAGTCACTACCTTTGGTCCGATATATTACTCGATTCAAGATTTTCAAATCTATTCACGATCACATTTTATCCTTCTAATACCTTTTTCCCACAAAGGCCATATAGTCCAATTCAGATTCCATCGAGGACATCTCCATGTCTTTGGTACCTCCCTTAATCACGCGGGTGACGATTTACATTCCTTGGTACCAATACAAGAATATTTAATTCCACTTCACTATAATCGTAATAATGTACCTAATGCGGTCATTTTTTATATGCCATTCACTTTATATTTAAAATCGATTCTCGTAAGACAATTTCACTGTTCTATAATGTTCACACACTTTATCCGGATATATGCTTTACTCTATCTCATTTGTCCGATCCGATTCCACTTTAGCTAACCATGCAAGTGTTCCTAAGTCACTTTCCTTTTCTCACACATTTTAGTCTCAAACCCATTACGGTCTTTTAATATGTCGACTAGAATGTCTAACTTTGACTGCTCACTTTCGTTTCTAATACCTTTTATCGGTACACTTATTTCTCCTTCGACTTTTGTTCACTATAGTTTTCCAATTCCATTTGTATATTCAAACTCATCATAAGAACTTCCTCTTTACTTTCTCGCACTCTTAACCTTTCTTATCACGATTTTTACAACTTCATTTTTCCGTAACACTTCACAATTACCCCTGATATGCTTGACATTAATTGAAAACCCCAATATCTGTAATTGATCTGTTAATTGAAGCATTATCGTATTTACACCGGTCTCTTTCCTCAAATTAACACAGTATATCCTTATAGGAATCTACAGTCTCCATGACTTTCACTTCATGAGCATGACACCAATACCATTTATCAACGCTCGCTCAATTTATTTCATACCCGCTCAACATATTGTCTCAGCTCAATACTCACGCCCACTTTTCCAAAGGTATGAATATCATCAAGATCGATTCCTCAATTAGTCCTATCGTCCTTTTCACTTTTCACCGCTCAACACTTCCAAACACATTCATCTCTAATCACATTACTACCATTGTTTACCTCGTGATAATTCCCTATTAGGGTCTTATTGACGCTATCTGTACATCTTTACCCTTTTCATTGAGTCCACAATTAGTGTATCTACAATTTCTTTATGAAGGTGTCACTACATCACCTCATTGTCGTTTTCCTTTTGACCCTCTTGTCTCTATTCGCCATCTTTTTCATTTTCTCTTCTCATTTGTTTTCATATCATTCCTATCAACATATGTTAATACCTTGTCATCTATATTTAAACCTCCAAAATTTTCCATTTTCTTTTAGTATCTCTCTTCTCGCCGGGACTCTTTATTTTTCGTTTCAAATCTAGATTCCTCAACGCTTTTACATCATAACGGAGATCGATTCACTTCACATTGCAATAGAATCACCTCAAATTAAAATCTCACTCATATGGAATTCTTTACATTTCTGTACATACAAAGGTGTATAACCTCAACAATATGAGCTATGTCCCAATTTCACTTTTAATTTTGTCCCTACTTCTATCCATTTGACCGCTCGTCTTGATACCATCTTTATACGGTTCACTTAAAGTCTCCTCCACCAATTATTATTCCTAACTGCTTTTCAATCATTCTTCATCAGACGATAATCTCAATCGTAACACTTTTATGCCATAATTTAACAAATCAAAACATTCCTTTCGCTGAAGGTTCCTTGTGATACCACTTAAACACTTTCTTTACCACCTATTCAAGAATCTATACCGTAATCACTTTTCAATTCCTCTCATACAGTACACTCACCCACTTTTGTCTTACTTTAACCTCTTAAGAACTTCACACTTATAATCACTCTAAACATTTACCGCTCATTTCCTCTATGATTTCCATATATCATCACATACATTTCATTAGTCACAATCAACATTATCGTCCAATAGATATCCCTAATAAAGAATCGACTTAAATACAATAACTCTTTTCATATACCGCTATTGTGGTTTCATTCTTTTCAAGATCTTTATTTCATTCTCACCATATCATTAAACCTGTATGTCTCATTCCCTATCCCACGTGCAACTTGACCTTATAAGGTCATATCAATTTGGCTTATCACTTATGATCATTATTCTTATTTTTCATTCCGCTTTCTCGCTACTTATCTTCTATTTCCTCAAATACCTATGATCGGGTGTTCATATTCCCCAATATCCCATAAAGTCGTTGATACTACTCCATTTTATCTCTATCTATTACCTATCCATTTACCATTTTCGTGTCCATATACACCTAATTCAGTATTTCCCCATACACCATCAGTAGAATCATCAGTCTGTCTTTTTTTTCCTTTATGATTTTATCATACGAATTTCCAACCTCGAAGCACAATAATCACCTAACAATTTCAGTCTCAAACTTATGCGGTCTAGTTCATAACCATTTCTCGAATTCATTTCAGTCTATTTGTACACTTTTACCTCACTCTAATAGGCACTGAACATCTTACTTTTTCGATTCTTTCAGTTCTCGATAAACCGTTATGAAGATTTCTATCGAGCTTCTTTCCATATCATCATCCGCTTATAATATTTATCGATCTCCAATTCAATACCGTGAATCAAGATATGCCCGATCGACCATCTACATTTTACTCAATTCCAATATTTCCCTTTCATGACATATACTACGAATCAGAATTACCTAACCCTCCCGGGCTTTTAATTTCACTTAGATCTACTATAACCAATATGCTTCCATATCTCTAATGGACCTCTCCAAGTTCTCAACATCTTCATTTTTTTTCTGTCACCATAACATTGTCAATTTAATTTGGAAATTCTTAATTAGTCAAGGCCAACACAGTCATTCTGTTATCACATATGAGGGTTTCTAACCCAGTACAGCATCAACCTTCTTATCCATTTTTCCTTTTTCCTTTCCTAATTGATTATCCCCTTTTAGGGATTTTCACTCTAATCCAGTCTCACTCTTCTCTCACTTAGTCACTTGACACTTATGCACCCGTAGGATTTATCCTCGAGCGACTCTGACTAGGGATCAGTTACCACGGTCTGCAACGACGCGACTCAAATGCATGCAACCTATATTCCAAATCGTGCCGGATGATACATTACGCATCATCGGGCTCGATACCACCTAATGTAACACCCACACCGTAAGACCCAACCCGATATCGTTGGTGATATCCGAGTCCGTGTCCCACGAGAGTGGCGATTACATCGGTCGATTTAAAATTCAAGATACACTTTTTTTAGAGCCATTAACTCCACGCTCACACGGCAAACACAGTAAGTAAATAAAATCCGTGTTTAATATAAACCAGTTTCATTATTACGGTCATTCAAGATAATTACAATCATCAATGCAAGAAATATTACTAACCACAATGGCTCAAGAAAATACAATGCCTTGTTATACGCTGATTTGGAATACAGATTTACTAAGACACTAATGCGCATATACCTAACCGATCCCGATCTCTAACCTTTACTCATCTACAGAGACATACTCCCGTGTCGATCGGGTATTCTTCAGACCTGAAAATAGATGCAAATTTTGGGTGAGTTTTATGAACTCGGTGAGAAACCATCATCGATGGTTCACTAAATCATGCATTACGCCCATGGCATAAAGATAGTACAAGAATCATCAATTACCAATAAGGCCAAGCGATCAATAACCATAGCGAGAATAAGAAACCATTCACAAGATATATACTATCACGAAAGCGATTACTTATGCGAATACAATGCATATGTGACTCTTTCCGATTATTCATTATTGTGCCCAAGTGCTCATCGTTGTTCGTGGGGGACGCTGCTGTGATTTTCTCCCCTGCTCGAGGCGGTCAAGATAAAGATGAGAGCTCAAGCTCTTATCAAGAATAATAGCAACTGGGGCACGCCCATTATCCGATCATGCAATTATGCATGCGAAGGCAAGATTTAGTAAATATGCGTGATTTGGCTATAAAGCCCAAAGGTATCACTAATCCACAATATGGCTATAAAGCCCAATGTATCACTAATCCACAATATGGCTATAAAGCCCAGTATCGGTCCATCCACAATATTGCTATAAAGCCCAAGTATCACTCAATCCACAATATGGCTATAAAGCCCAAGGTATCATCACCCACAATATGGCTATAAAGCCCAAGCAGTATCAAGACGTAAAATCATACAATACAATCCCATACATTACACGCCAAGATTCATACAAAGGATCATTCAATTCACTTTTGCACGAATTCACGCTGAGCATGTAAACAACCAGAAATTTGAGAAACCAACTAGGTTACTCACCTATTGCTTCGAGCTAATGCCGGAAATCTCGGACGCTTGGCCAATCGACGCCCAATTGGGCCTCTATATGAATCGTAAAAGTACGAGTCACGAAATATGAAATTTGTGCTCATGTTGATGAGATCCTAATTCAATATTTTTCCATAATAAAATTCTATCAAAAATAGAAATCCATAGGCATCGACGGTGCAATTGGACCTCTATAGTCCTCAATTAAATAAAACAAAGGTTTACATGTTAAAATAATAAGGGCTACGTCAAATTCCTGCCTAAAATTCCTTTTCTCATAATATGAAATTAAATATTCAACGAATCCGATGCCTCGAATCAGGTCAATCGGACGTCTTGACGGAAAGAAATTGACAAAAGAACAATCTGATCAATTAATACCAAATAAAATTCCGAATAAATAAAAAAGTATACCCACGCTACGCCTCATGGGCGAGACGCCTCGCGAGGCGGATACACCTCGCTCGTCATGGGCGAGGCGTCGCCTCGCGACCAGCCCTAATCTCGCCATGAGGCGAGATGTCGCCATGAGACGGCGAGTTTGTCTCGCCTCGCCTTTCCCTTTCTTTCCAGATTTAAATCCCAATTTCCAATTATGCTAACTTTTAACACACAAATCAGAAAATACCCACTATACCTCATTGGAAAGCTTATGAAAAGCTCTACAATTCTCAAGAAGACCATAAAATCAATTCCAACCCTAAGGGTGTCAAATAACCCATCAAACCTTCTGCCTACTCAATTTCCATCAACACAGGGCAGTACAATTACAATTTCATAACTCACTGATTCTTCAGTAATAAATTACCACAAAAATATGGTCAATAAATTCACAATGTCCTCTACAACTTTCATGAACAATCCAAAATCAAATTCTATTTCTAAACCAGTCAATTAATTCATTCAATGTCACTGTCCCTGAAATCCTTCAATATGAGCAGTAACCTTACAACAAGCATAACTCCCTATATACACGTCAGTAAATTCAGAACTTTATATCCCTGAAAAGATAACATCTCAAGCTTCAATTTTCATGAAGCAATCAACATCCAATTCGATCTCTAACAATTTCAAAACAGTTATGGAAGTTTCTGTTGTGATCAGTCACTCATAACCTAATGTAGGGTCAGTTTTTGAAAAATCATAACTCCCAATTCTGACTTCTAAAAATTACCAACCATATGTCATTTTCAAGGTAATCTCTTCCTCTACAACTTTTCAGAAGCTCACTAACACTAGTTCAGTCCACATAAAATGTTAAAATTGCCTCTAATCAGTAAACTCACAAAATCACACTTAAGCTAGGTTTCATCCAAACTGCTCAAAACCAGTCATTAGTAATCAATTCATATCTCCCAATACACAATTCTAAAAATAGCAAGATCAGTAGCAATGGAAAGATAATCAAATATGCTACAGCTTCCATGAAGACCATTCTCCCTAATTCCCTTTCAATTAATTCATAAAAAATCAACAAAACTCAGATGTCATGGTTGCGGTTACTGTTCACAGGCAATGGAACAGTAACTTTCCATGCAAAATTTCACCCTTCTATCATTGGAATTCAACAACACCCATTTCACACTAAATTGAAGCCAACATCCCAAAGTTTCAGTGGCCACTAACCTTACCTCATTTACATTTCTACAAAATAAGTTATGAATAAAACAGTAACATCACTTATAATTCCAACTTTCCAGATTTAAGGTTAACCTTAGTTCAACCACTTCCAATGCCTTTTTCACATCACTAGACATCAAAATAAATACAAATTAAATATTACTCCAGTCATACATATACTAGGGTTAATACTGAAAAATTTACAGCATTAAACTCCTCAATTCAAAGACTCAAATAATTATCCCTATTCAATTCAAAATCAAACCATATCATTAATTTCAATGCATCTTCACCTAACCTCATACCCTTTCCTTCAAATCATAATAATCATCACTTTAAATGCCTACATAAACCTAATACATGCTTTAAACCCTTTTATTAACCACCCTCACTATCATGGCATTTAATTCCATGTAAAACATCATCAAACATCATATGAAACTCAAATTCCTTTACTTACCTATTAGCTTCCAATCCTCACTTCTTCTCTTCAATTCTTTCCTATGCTTTCAAACTAATCCCACCAAGACCAAGCATGCATCTCCTCATCATCTAACTTTGGTGGAATAAAGGATGGTAGCTTAAAGATATGGAGAAAATGGAGAAAAGAAGAGCCAAATTTTCGATGGTTTTCAATGAAGAGTTTAAGTTTGGATGGCTATAATGATAAAAGCCTTAAAACAATTCTTCCTTCCTTCTTTAAGCACACATGTCCGAGAACATTGAGAGGTGCATTAAATGTAACTTTTCTTGGCAAATTATGATTGGTCCACATATTTAAAGAAAAGTCAAAATATATTTGTTTAATCCAAATTCCAAAATATTACTCCATTTAACTCCAATGACCCTACTTTCAGTCCCAAAATAATATACCCCATATTATCGTGCCATTGGTAGCGATTTTTGCTACCGAGAAACTCACTGGTTCGCCACTTGGCGATTTTGCTTATCCGAATTTCCCAATTATTTTTCGAGAATTAATGAAATTCCTAAAATTATAAAACAGTAATAAATGCACTCCAAATAATTTTTCAATCACAAAAATCACCTTTTCTACCCCAAAACATGTTTAGGCCAGTTACCGACGATTTTGCCGGTCCGGAAATTTTCTCCGAAAAAAATCCAGAAAAATTCCTAAAAATCTCTAAAAATGTAAAACCATTTATGGTGCAGTCCAAACAATTTTCCAAACTCAATTATCCCATGAATTCCAATAAAATTGCTTTAGGCCCAATTACCGGGAATGTCATGAATGCATTTACCGTAATTCCATATACACAATTGATACTGTGTATCGATCCTATTATGCATGAACAGTACTAAATATTCCCTATTAGTCTCATCCTATGCTAATTTTATTATTTTACCCTTCCAGGAGGGGGTGGGATGTTACATGGCCGAGCGAAGCCGATCGATGTCGAGGCCCAACGATGGTTCCAAGGATCTTATCTTGGCAACCTCACGAGCTATGTCCATCGACGTCGATGCCGAGCCATGGTTCCAAGGATCTTATCTTGACAACCTGGCGAGTTATGTCGATCAACATCCAGGCCGAACGATAGTTTCAAGGATCTTGTCTTGGCAACCTGGCCGAGCGATAGTCGAGGTCGATCGATGGTTCCAAGGATCTTGTCTTGGCAACCTGGCTGAGCGATAGTGGAGGTCAATCAATGGTTCGAAGGATCTTGTCTTCGCAACCTGGCCGATCAATGGTCGAGGCAATCAATTCATAGGTGGCGAGGAAAGAGACGCTACCCCCCAAAATGTATGAACCAGATCGAATAATCTTCTAACTGCTATAATAATGTCGAATCCTGCCAAAAACATATTTTACAAGTAAGCAAACATGAGGAGAATTACAGAAGAAGAGCACCAGAATAGAGATTGACGTTTCAATTCATAGGTGATAGATTTCATTTTTTACTAGCGGCAAGGAAAGAGGCGCTAAACCCCACAATGTATGAACTATCAAATCAAATAACTTGTTTATGCACGTTTCTAGTTATTATACACGTCCTACTCTTGACAGGTTGACCTTCAACAGTCCTTTTCTCTTATTCGAAAATTACTATCATTGCTTGCCTTCACTCTTCTTCCTAACAGGTTGACCTTCTACAATCATTTTCTCTTCTTCAGAAATTACTATCATTGCTTGCCTTTACTCTTAATAGAGATTGACGCTTCAATTCATAGCTGATAGATTTCTGCACACCTTCGTCATTTTTTACTTGTGTCCAGGAAAGACACGCTAACCCCCAAAATGTATGAACCAGACATTCATATTTGTTTTTCTTGTATCGAATAATCTTGTAACTGCTGTAATAATGTTGATTCCTGCCAAAAACGTATTGAAGAACTTAGCAAACATGAGGAGAATTAGACAAGACGTTTCAATTCATAGGTAATAGATTTCATTTTTTACTTGCTGCAAGGAAAGACACGCTAACCCCCATAATGTATGAACTATCAAATCAAACAACTTGTTAATCCACGTTTCTAATTATTATACACGTCCTACTCCTGACAGGTTGACCTTCTACAATCCTTTTCTCTTCTTCGAAAATTACTATCATTGCTTGCCTTTACTCTTCTTTCTAACAGGTTGACCTTCTACAATCATTTTCTCTTCTTCGGAAATTACTATCATTGCTTGCCTTTACTCTTCTCTGCGCATTCAGAAATAACCATCATTGCTTACGTTTTTTTCCATTCGTTTTTCAATCAATCATTTAAGGGCCATTTCTTTGTCATCAAAATATTTTACATCGAAATTTGATCGCTAGCACGCCCTCCACTGACACCTTTATATTCTAACTTCTGGCCTTTTCTTCTGGTGTCTTAACCCTTAAAGCAAATCTACCCTAATCGCTGAAAGATTTTCTCCACCAAACTTAACTTCTCTCAACTACCCTCTTCTTTTACTTATCAAATTCTCCCTTCTACATTCTGACTGCATTTATACTCTATTTTTGTTAAGCTCCCTGCTTATTCTCCGCTGTATTCTTCGAGTACTAAGGTATACATGCTTAACTTAAATAAATTTATTGTAGAAATTCTGTTATACTTATTTATTGATCTGAATAGATCGAATTGTCCTTTCTACGTTCTGACTGTATGTATATTCCATTTTTTATAGGTCCCCTCCTTATTCTCTGATGAATTATTAGAGTAGTCAGGTATGTGTAGTTAAATGAAATCAATTTTTTTTATTCTGCTATGGTTATTTTAATGGTATATTATCATTTTGTTCCACATATTGTTTGTTATATCATAAACAAAATATTGTTTTTACATGTTTACTATGAAATCATTTATAATATATATTAAATTTTATTGTTTGTATATATATATCGATATATCTATATAGATACATTTATATATATATATATATATATATATATATATATATATATATATATATATATACATATCTATAGCTATGTATGTATGTCTGTATATATATATCTAACAATTCATTTTTAGCCAACATCATTAATGGATCGATCAAAGACGTTCATATTATGTCCATCCCTCCAGTTTTTAGATATGGATAGTGTTGGATCCCGTTTTGCCCTCAATGCTATTTACCACCTTAATAAACTTAATTCATGCCATATGATCTTAGTCAAATTAACATGTTAATTAAATCCCATTAACATGCTAATTAATTTCATAAAATACTTTAGTAATTTGCATTTTTGACCAATTTTGAAGTCGAATCTCGTTTTGAGGCCTCTAATACGAGTTGTAGATCTCGATGTTATATTTCCAATGGAAGAAGAACGAAGGCATTTGGATATTTGTAGAAAAAGTTATGGCAATCGCGCCAAAGTATGTTCAAATTGATTTTGGGGAATGAACATGTTATACTCTTTTGATCATAACTCCCTCATCAGACCTCCAATTGAGGTGATTCTTGAGGCAATGGTTTTCGAAGACATGTAGCTACCTCTCCATAAAATTTTGTAGCATTTGGAGATGATTTGAGGAAATTTTTATTAGAGCAAGTAAGAGGTCGGTTAGGAGAGCATGATTAGGGTTTTTGCACGTTTTAGTATTTTGATGATATCCTGAGCTATAAAGCTCCAATTGAAGTGATTCTTGCTTTAAAACGAACAAGAGATATATAGATATGATTTCTATGAAGAAGTAAAAAAGAATTGAAGATGTCAAAAAGAATTGAAGATGTTAAGTCTTCCAAATTCTGTGCATAAATAGAAGAAATGAGGTTAAGCATAGTGACTGTTTTGTTTGGGCACACCATGGAAGATATTGTAAGTGAATTTTGGATTGTTATAAGCATGAAGATAAATTGATGATGTCTAAATGGATAAAGAATGAAAAAAAAATTTAACCCTCCAAGGTTATGTTCACACTCCCGTTTCATGATCCAAAATAAGCAAGGCTTTATAAGTGAGCAAGAGAGTTGGGTTTCGGTAACGGGATCCAACAGATAGAAATGCTAGAAGACGTAAAAAATATGCTGAATTGACAAATGAGAAAAACCAAGAATTGTTACGACGACATAGAGAAAGTCGATCTGCAAAAAACACAACTTCCGCTTCATCGACACTTCAGCAAACAATTACTCCTCAACATCGCCATTCTTTCGTTAATATCGAACCTTCCACCGGTCAACAACCTACTCATGAACCCTCTTATCAACAAATACGTGACCGATGTATTAATTTCCATGCTCATCACATAAATGAAGTTAAATTTTTTTCACTATATTTAGACTATTTCCGAGCTAACTTGTGCACATAATGATAATGTCGTTTTTATACGTTTCAAGGTATAAATCATCCCACCTTTCCTTCAAGATTAACATCCTTGCAGAATTTACCTCTTGAACCTCAACAGCTCCGTTCTGTTCCAGATTGTCAATATTATAACGCAAAATGATTTCACCTTGAACCTCCATCGTTCTGTTGCTCGTCCGGACAAATTTCTATTGTTGCTCCTCAGATGCCGTATGCTTTAAAGTCTTTCTTTCTAAATAGTGACGAAGAATCGGAACATTTCAGAAAGAATGTTCGTACATACAATAACAATGTAGCTTTCACTTCCTATGGAGCCAGATATGATCGTGACCTCATAAAAAACACCAAGGGAGTTTATACATTTCGTGTTCAAGGACAAGTTTACCATTTGCTTGACAGTTTAGTGTCGACAAGCAATAAAGTATCTGGAATCCAACTTTATTTCTTTGATACTGATGAAGAACTACAACAAAGGGTCAGCAGTTCTAATAAACTTCGTGAAAGTACATTGAAGCGGATTATGACAATTCTTGAAGATAACCCTTATGCTAGGTTCTTTCGAAGTCTTAAAGATATTCCGTCGTTTGAAAATCACCAGATTGTTCTCAGATGTTATCCGGGTCTTGATCAGCGCATTTACAATCTTCCTACTACATCACAAGTTGCTGCTATATGGACTGAGACTGGTGATGAACAACATGATAAATCTCCTCATATCCAAGTCTACACTCACTCAGGTCCGACCTATAGAATTCAATCTTATTATTCATGCTACGACCCACTTCAATACCCACTTTTGTTTCCACGGGGTAAATTAGGATGGCATCCTCGCATTAAGCAGTTAATGCCATAAGCAAACAGCACCAATGTTTCCGATGAAACAAGCATTGCTCCTTTATGCAGTTTTACTGAACCAGCTGAATTATTTGCTCTCGAAAACATAAGTTAGTTCTCTGCTTATTTCCTTCTTTCCAAAATATTGTGTAATTACGCAAAATTAATTTATCATTTTATTCTTACTATTAATAGTTACTGAAGAAGAGAACTCTAAACATGGCATTGTTTCTGCCACAGAGTATTACTGCTATAGGCTTCAAATCATAAGTTATGATGAATCCATGCTTCTGCACAGCTTAAGACTGCTACAACAATTCGTTGTTGGTTCTTATATAAAGATTGAAACATCACGGCTTGACTTCTATAGGGAAAAACAAAACGAGATACGGTCCGAAATTTTGTAGGGTGTTTTAGATAGCGTTAATGTTGGTCAAACTGAAGCTTCTACGATTGGCCGGCGAGTTGTCCTCCCAGCTTCTTTTATCGGCGGCCTAAGGGACATGAAATGCCGTTATCTAGATGCAATGGCTCTAGTGCAAAAAGATGGGAAACCAGATATTTTCATCACTATAACTTGCAACCCTATGTGGAAGGAAATACAAGAGAATCTTAAATTCCATTTAAAAAGCACAAGATGCATTGATTTATTGTCCGAGTATTCGTATTAAAATGGAAATTCTAAAAAATGAGATGATAAAAAAAGGAATTTTCGGAGATGTTGCCAAATATGTTGACGTTATTGAATTTCAAAAGCGTGGATTCCCTCATGCTCATTTGCTTCTAATACTTCAACCACAATTTAAGTTGTTGAATCCAGATTCCTATGATCAAATCATATCAGCTGAAATACCTAATCCTGATCACAATTCCCGGTTATATTCTCTTGTCATTAAGCATATGATCCACGGTCCTTGTGGTTTCATGAACAAACAGTGCCTTTGTATGAGAAATGGTGCATGCAAAATTCATTACCGCAAGGATTTTACTCGTTTCACTGTCCATGGTGAAGACAATTATCCGTGCTATAAACGTAGAGATAATGGAAGAAAAGTTCAAATTTCCAGACATGAGGTTGATAATAGATGGGTGGTTCCTCATAACCCATACCTTCTGATGTTACTTGATTGCCACATTAATGTTGAAATATGTTCGACTGTCAAGCTTATTAAATACTTATACAAATATGTATTTAAGGGCCACGACCTTGTAAACTTTAGCGTTGGCGACCAAGAAATCACACCTCATATTGACGAAATCACAAATTTTCAAGAATACGTTGATTCCCAAGCTTTATGGCGATATATGAATTCCTACCGCGTAGATTAATCCATCCATCTATATACTCCAAGTTCACCTTCCGGATCAACAATCTGTTTCCTTTGCAAGAGCATTTGTCTTATTTATTGAGGAATATTGACTTCTCCAAAACAATGCTGACCGAATTTTTTAAGACCAATTCAACAAATCAAAAGGCTGCAGAAATGAAATGTCTATATCTGATTTCCCAACATTTTGTTTTGAATCAAAAAACAAAAACATGGTCAGAAAGAAAGCGGAGAAAAGTCATAGGACGATTAGTTACTGTTAACCCTGGAGAAGGAGAAAGGTATTACTTGAGATTATTGCTCACAAATGTTAGAGGACCAACATCGTTTGACCACTTGTTAACTATTGATGGTCAAAAGATGAACTCTTTCAGAGATGCTGCACTGCAATTAGGATTGCTAGCATCTGACTCTTACATACAACAAACACTTGAGGAAGTCGCAATATTTCAAATGCCAACGCCGCCGATTGTTATTTGCTACACTTTTGTTTTATTGTCGCCAAGCAAATCCTAAGGAACTCGGGAAACTTATAGAGACGACCTCTGTTCTGACTACCTGTATGCTTATTCTTCCTGTAATACGTATACAACTCATGATATTACAAAGATGGCTCTTCAAGATATCAATAAATCTCTAGAACACATGGGAAAAAGCTTAATGATTATCATTTCACTCAACATGAATTTCAGATCGATTCGCCAAGATCGGACTAAGGAAATAGAGTGAGATGAATATAGAGATTGATGAAGATGACCTCTTATTACAATCAAAACTAAACAGCGAGCAAAAGCACATATTTGACTTAATAATGAATTCAGTTCTCACTTTAACGACTGCAAGTTTTTTTATCGATGGTCTCGGGGGAACGGGAAAAACTTTCTTATACCGAGCTCTTCTTGCAAATTTACGATCACAATGACATATTGCAATCGCAGTCATGACATCGAGGTTCTTTGCCTCAATTCTTCGGGGTAGGACACTCACTCAATATTTAAAATCCCACTTGATTTCTCAAAGCAAAAAGTTTGTCAGTTGAGCAAACAAAGCAGTATTGCAAAATTGATATTTGAATCTAGCCTTATTTTATGGGATGAGGCTTCCATGGCAAAAAGAGAAGCCATCGAAGCATTTCACAACTTACTTCAAGATATAATGAACTCTGATCAGCCTTTCGGAGGTAAAAATGTTGTATTTGGTGGCGACTTTTGCCAGACTTTGTCAGTTATTCACCAAGCAACGAAACAACAACTCATTGATGCAAGTCTTCTAAATTCACATCTCTGGCACCACATATCTAAATTCTGTTTAACGACAAATATGAGAGCTATCTCAAATCCAATTTTTTGTGATTTCTTATTGCGGTTTGGAGAAGGCACTGAACTAATGGATGAACAAGATCAAATATGTTTACCAAATGAACTCATTATTCCTTACGATGATAAGGATGAATCTGTTAATAGGTCAGTTCTTTTTTCATTAAACAACATAGTAACCTTTTTCCTATTACTATTATACTTTCCTAATATACAATTATCCTCACTAGGTTATTGGAAAACTTCTTTCCTGACCTAAGCTTATATTCATCCGACCCATATCAGATGATAAACAGATGCGTGCTATGCCCAACAAATAGTTGTGTTGATGAAATTAATGACATCATGATTCAAAAATTAGCAGGAGATTTGCATTCATATGTGAGTTTTGACAAGACGGTTGATCGCAGACACCAAGCTAATTATCAAGATTTCCTCAATTCTTTGAACCCTAAAGGCCTACCTCCACATAAGCTTTTGTTGAAAGAAAGCTGTCCAATTATACTTCTCAGAAATTTAAATCCAACTGACGGATTATGCAATGGAAAAAGGTTGATATGCAGACAACTAAAAGATCATACAATTTCAGTTGAAATTTTTTTTGGACCTCACAAAGGAAAATTCATTTTTATACTAAGATTCCTTTGCAATCTCCGGAGAACAAAAAAAATGGAATTCCTTTCATCAGAACACAATTTCCAATTCGTCTGTGTTTTTGCAATGACCATAAACAAATCCCAAGGTCAAACACTTGATCATGTAGGAATTTTTCTCCGTCAACCTGTATTCTCACACGAACAGCTCTATGTGGCTCTGTCAAGGGCTTGAAGTCCTGAATCAGTTAAAGTTCTTATTATTCCGGGAACTTTTCAATCTTCAGACTTCGTAAAAAAGACAAGGAATATTGTTTTCCGTGAAAATTTTCAATTAGTCAAATTATAAAACATCAAATTTCCTCAAAGGTATATTACTTGTTTGTTTTCTCAGTTCACATCATTCAATTTTATATGATTAATTTTTTCTCTTCCCTTGACCATCCAACATTTTCTTTCAGCATGGATAATCGTTTATTGATGAAGAATATTTTCCCTAGAGAGCAATCATGGTCTTGTCAAGTGATAGTCCAAGAAAAACAACAGGTCGTTGCTTCGGTTAATTCACCGACTAGAAGACAAAAGTTTGTCTTCTGCAATTCTGAGGTATATCAATTACACTTTCTTCCTTTTACATTTTATCAACTTATCTTTCGATAATTCCTTGATAATGAACAGGGATCGCAAGTTGAGGGTATCATATTCAACAATGATATCCAAAGAATTGGGGACATCTTACAGTTGTGTCAGGAATATATCATTTCTAATGCGATTGTCAAATCAATTCCCCCTCAGTACCAAACTCAATATTTGAAGATACAGTGGATTCTCACAAGCTGCACGGTCATCGAATCTGTCACACAAGACGATGCAATCGTCCCTCTAATTTTCAACTTCACACCTTTCCAGAATCTTATGGATTATGTGGACGACAAGCATAAATCTGTTGGTTAGATGCTTAATATATTTGTTCATAAAATCTTCCATAAAGTTGACCGTTGCTGATTACATTAATCTTTAACACATGATAGATATTTTAGCCGTCGTCGTTGAAGTGTTGGAAAAAAAAGATGTGATGAGAGACGGAAAAGCTTCAACTGTACAAAAATTTGATATAATGAATGAAGAGTAATTCTCAGTCTGTATCTTTGTTGCTATTTTGCGTTGGAAGTAAACAAATTTAACATCTTCTCATAATGTCTTCTTTTTTTTAGGCAACAAACAGTCATACTATCGCTTTGGAATTCTTTTGTTGAGAACAAGGGCTAGCAGATTATCGAATCACTTCACTCTCATCCGGTTATTGTTTGCACAAAGCTCAAAGTTAATTTCTTTAACGATATTTTTTCCTTCCTCATAATAACACATCTTACTATGTCCCTTTTTATTCTATCTCAAACATTGATTTTCAAATGTTAGGTGTTACATTGTCAACGTGGTTCGACTCAGCCATCGTCGTTGACCCACCAATACATGAAGCTGCAGATCTCAAAAATTGGTAATCCATTATGTTACCCAGAACCTTTGTAATATTTTGTCACAATTTATATACCAATTTTAAAATTTCTTTATTTTCTCACCTATATAATTATTATGTTACAGGACACAACAAAATAACAGCCATACGAAAAACCGATCTTACTTCACATATAATCCTCCTATATCTTCTGGATCTCGCCAGAATATCACCAAGATTATGTCTCTACATTCTACCCCCAATGTAATCACATATGCGTATTCCAGTGAGAATTTAGAACTTCTTCCTCTGAACGTTCTTATCGGTTTTTCCCTATATATCATGGATTGAAGCCAAAATTTCCTTCCAGTACATTTTGCAAAAATTTTGGTATATGGCATGCAACAAATGTTTCCGCTCTACAGCTGCTGCATCTGGAGTTCTCTTCACTTGTAATTACTGTAGAGAAAAACGAACAGCAGAGCCAAGGTTTCTGACTTCTATTTGCAATCTTCCATTTGTTCCTTATTCCTTCCGTGTGCATTCCGTAATTTTCGCATCACTTTTTACTTCCATGTCACCTGCACTTCTTTTTTGTCTGCACTCTTCCTTTTTTATTATTCTGACTTTATTATACAGATGCCGATATGACATGGATTTGACCGACGATACTGGAACTATAACGGCTTCCATTTTCAGCGACCTTGCTGAAAAATTATTAAACTTCACCGCCGTTAAGACTATGAAATATTACAATGAGGTTACATTTTCCCTCCTTCTTTCATCTACATTTCCAATTTAATCAGCACAAAATATGTTGATGTACTTATTCCACTGATAATAGAGATTTTTTGTTTTACGTTATAAGAACATGGATCTCCTGTTGGAGAAACTGCACGCACAATTGAAAACCGATACCTTTCTTCTCCACGTGAAGCCAACAAACACTCGGTCTTCAGATGGGGTGCAACGATTTACTGTTGTTTACTGCCACAAAATCGATGCTCATGAACTACAACAGACTTCACTTTTACCCATCTCAGATCCTTTTTGTTCTTCCTTCATCTTGATTTTATCTATAACATCATCTTTGATTATTTCTGTATGTGCCATTTAGTTTGCAGTAATCTCCCCTTATATCGCTTGCTTAATATATACTCATTTATGATATTTTCATAAAAAAATCATGAATCTTCTTCATCGGCTAAACAATGCCTCGAAAAAAGATTATCTGATGCTGAACACAACTCGCCGTCACAAATGGATAAACCGATCAGCAGCACCGAATGTACGCCACAATCAGACACACAGTCCACTACAGACACTCGTCGTAATAGGAAAAAAGCCAGATTCTCATAAACTTTTATTGTCACATTGTGGTATCTTTTGAATGATTTCAGACGATTTTCACGCTAATCTACCTTTGGTTTAAGGTTTATTAAATTCATTATTATTATTCAACTTGATTCATATATTCATGTTTTTTTATATAATCATAATAACGGTTCATGACATATTTGATTTTATTAATATAAGCCAAAAATGTTTTTAAACCTAACTTTATAACCTTCGTCTTCAATTGCTTCTTCAATCTTCCTTCTTCAATCTAAAAAGAAGCAGTTATTCAGTTAAGTTTTGTAACTAACTCAAACTGATTCTTAATTCGGAAGTGGTTTGCTTTCGTCTACTTTCCATCGTCTGCTTTTGCTTCCGTCTGCTTTTGAATAACTTTCGTCTGCTTTTGCTTCCGTCTGCTTTTCCTCCCGTCTGCTTTTCAACTTCCGTCTTCTTTTGAACTTCCCTCTGCTTTTCAATAGCTTCCCTCTGCTTTTCTTGGTATGTTTTTCATCGTCTCCGTTTTTCATCATTATTTGTACTTCATCAAATAAATATCTGTCTTTACAATCACGTTCACTAGGATTGTATTTACAAGAATTGTAATATTAGATTGCATAATATGGTAAGATCCTTGGAACCATAGATCAACCTCAACTATCGCTCGCCTAGGTTGCCAAGACAAGATCCTTGGAACCATATATAGCTCGGCCTCGACCATCGATTGACCAGGTTGCCTAAACAAGATCCTTGGAATCATCAATCGACCTCGATTATTGCTCAACCAGGTTGCCAAGACAAGATCCTTGGAACCATAGCTCGACCTCGACCATCGATCGGCCAGGTTGTCTTACAGTAAGATAACTCTACATAATTTGCAAATTATTTTTCTCTCAAGCATGGTTCATCGTCTGCTTTTGCTTGCGTTTCCTTTTGCTTCCGTCTACTTTTCAACTCGACTTGGAACTATCGCTCGGCCAGGTTGCCAAGACAAGATCCTTGGAACCATAGCTCGACCTCGACCATCGATCGACCAGTTTGCCAAGACAATATCCTTGGAACCATCGATCGACCTCGACTATTGCTCGACCAGGTTGCCAAGACAAAATCCTTGGAACCATAACTCGGCCTCGACCATTGATCGGCCAGGTTGCCAAGACAAGATCCTTGGAACTATCGATCGACCTGGACTATCGATCGGCCAGTTGCCAAGACAAGATCCTTGAAACCATAGCTCGGCCTCGACCATCGATCGGCCAGGTTGCCAAGACAAGATCCTTGGAACCATCGATCGACCTCGACTGTCACTCGGCCAGATTGCCAAGACAAGATCCTTGGAACCATAGCTCGGCCTCGACCATCGATCGGTCAGGTTGCGGCCAGGTTGCCAAGACAAGATCTTTGGAACCATAGCTCGGCCTTGACCATCGATTGACCAGGTTGCCAAGACAAGATCCTTTTAACCATAGCTCGGCCTCGACCATCGATCGGCCAGGTTCTCAAGACAAGATCCTTGGAACCATCGATCGACTTCGACTATCGCTCGGCCTGGTTGCTAACACAAGATCCTTGAAACCATAGCTCGGCCTCGACCATCGATCTCCATGCTCATCAACTACAATAGACTTCACTTTTACCCATCTCAGGTCCTTTTTATTCTTCCTTCATCTTGATTTTATCTATAACATCATCTTTTATTATTTCTGTATGTGCCATTTAGTTTGCAGTGATCACCCCTTATATCGCTTGCTTAATATATGTCGAGGTCGAACGATGGTTCCAAGGATCTTCTCTTGGCAACCTGGCTAGCTATGTCGATCGACGTCGATGCCCAGCCATGGTTCCAAGGATCTTGTTTTGACAACTTACCGAGCTGTGTCGATCGACATCGAGGCCGAGCGATGGTTCCAAGGATCTTGTCTTGGCAACCTGGCCGAGCGACAGTCAAGGTCAATCGATGGTTCCAAGGATCTTGTCTTGGCAACCTGGCCGATCCATGCAGAAATCTTCCTCAAGCTCTGGAACAAATAAAGACGTTCCAAAGGCAGAGGCACCCAAACAGAGAGCAAATAATCACAAATCTTCCTCAAGCTAAAGCTCTTATAACTACTTTGACTTTACTTTCATCTTATTTTCACTCTGCTTCGTCTTAGTTTCTATCGTTTCATGTTTTACTTTCCGTAGTTGAAGTTTTTATAGTGTGTAGTAAACTATGTATTTCTCCGATTTTAATATATGTTGTACTCAGTGTTTGTGTCTTGCTGTTTTGTATTCTTTCTTTTAACTTATGTGTTCCTATCATTCTTTTTGTTTTTATTAAGTCAGAATGTTGGCTGATGAATGCGAAAAATGTTGCTTACTTAATTGTAATTTACGCCAGATTTATCATCTGAAATGGGTCGGATGAATATAAGCTTAGATCAGGAAAGACGTTTTCCAATAACCTAATAGTAATCGAAAAAAGGTTAGTATGTTGTTTAATCAAAAAAGAACTCACCTATTAACACATTGTTACAGTAAGATAGCTCTACATAATTCGGAAAATAATCTTCTCTCAAGTATGGCTCATCGTCTACTTTTGCTTGCGTCTCCTTTTACTTGCGTCACCTTTTGCTTCCGTCTCCTTTTCCTTTCATCTGTTTTTTCTTCCGTCTGCTTTTCAACTTCCCTCTGTTTTTCTTCTTTCCTCTGCTTTTCAGCTTCTGTCTGCTTTCTTCACTTCGTCTTATTTTTGCTTCTCTGTTTCGTTTTATTCTTTCCTGCATTTTTGCACAGATCAGTCAACAGATCAGCCTTGTTTGCAACTTTTTTGCCAAGCTGTTGAATATTTTTCATTAGATTATCTGTCTAGTATAAGAACATTCTTCATTCTAATATCGACTAACTATTCAGCTTCCGTCTGCTTTTCAACTCGCGTATGTTTTTCCTCTTTCGTCTGCTTTTCAACTTCTTACTTTCATCGTCTCACTTTTATCGTCTGACTTTTATCCTCTTACTTCGACATCGTTTTACTTTCGCTTCCTCTAACTTTAATCGTCCTGCATTATCTGTGCACGATAACAATATTCTTCATTCTAATATGCACTAAGGATTATTCGCCGGGATCGGTCCTTTCCTTGAAAAAGATTGGAAGTAGAATTGCCTAACCTTTCCCAGTCCTACTTCTCATTAATTTCTCCTTCATGTTACCGCCGCTTCGTCTTACTTTAGTCTCCCCACTTCGTCTTATTTTTCTCTCAGACTTCGTCTTATTTTGCTTTCTCGCTTCTCTTACTTTTCTCTCCGCGCTTCGTCTTATTTCTATATTTCCACTTCAACTTGTTTTTGCTTCTTTGAGCTTCGTCTTGTTCTTCTTTATTTAAAGCAGTTGAGTTGATGTCATTTATAACTCGCATTAAATTTCACTTACCAATTCTATAATCCTTCTTGGAATATACCAATTGACTAATCCTTCTTGGAAAACATTAACCTCTTCTATTTCAACAAACAAAAAACAACCGTTCAGCTCACTAACCGATTCTTTTCTCCATTACTTTTTTATCCCAATTTTCCAATTTATAATGTCTCCATAAATTTGTTAAATAATTATGACATTTATAGACTAATTTCATTATTTTAATGGCAGATATGAATTCCACCTGAGCTGATGTCATTTCCAACTCGCATTAAATTTCACTTACCAATTCTATAATCCTTCTTGGAATATACAAATTGACTAATCCTTCTTGGAAAACATTAACCTCTTCTATTTCAACAAACAAAAAACAACCGTTCAGCTCACTAACCGATTCTTTTCTCCATGACTTTTTTTATCCCAATTTTCCAATTTATAATGTCTCCATAAATTTGTTAAATAATTATGACATTTGTAGACTAATTTCATTATTTTAATGGAAGATATGAATTCCACCTATTTCAACCACTAAAGATATTTGAAAAAAAGCCATAAACACGCAATCCATCCCTATCGTCCATTTAATCCAACGGCTTATATTTTCTGCTTCTTTCTGTTTATTGAATGTTGTCTCTTCGCGCGATATACACGCAATCTTCTGACCCAATCTTCAATCTTCTGACGCAATCTTTTGAAGCAATTTTTTATGAGCCGACCGCGCACGCGGCCGCCCAATGCATGCCCTTGTGACTGCTTATATGTATACATATCTGTTCATTCATGTTGTTTCCTTTCTCTCTCTTTGTTTTCCCTCTACGCCCTTGTCTTCCTCTACTTTCTCCAGCTGTGGTTGTGCAAAGAGTATCAGCGGAAACCTCTGTTGGTGTGGTTGTCGTAGCTGTTGTTGCTGTCGAAAGAGTATTAGTCGTTTCCTCTGTTGGTGAACAACATCGGACATCCAGTTGGTGAACACGGATACTCTTTAGAAGAACAACAATTGCGATTACCACTTATTAATCGGAGATAGAGAAGATGAGAAAAGTGTAAAGAAGATTTACAAGTAACATTTTCCAGTTGCTCTTAGGTTTCGCTTCATGTTACTTGTAAATCTTCTTTAGGCTTTTCTCATCTTCTCTTATCTGTGTCACAGTTGTCCTGGTTGTCGTAGCTGTTGTTCTTGTTGACTGTTGTTGCTGTCGAAAGAGTATCGGTGTTCACCAACTCGACATCCGATCTTGTAACCGCTTCGTCTCAGTTTCCAGTTGCTATTGGTTTTCGCTTCATGTTGCTTTTTTTCCTCTGTTACTTGTAAATCTTCTTTAAGGTTTCAAAGTTTTTTTTGGTGTGTACAGATGTTTTTTGAGTGTGTCTCCTGGTTTAGTCAGATTTCTTTTTTACTCATCTTCTTTTATCTTTGTGACAGTGAATACCACGTCGGATGTGTTGCCACCCAAGGCCAACTCCACGTCTGATGATGTATTCCTAGCCTTGACCAACTCTACGTCGGACGTCGAATGTGTGAACCAGTTTTTGGGTAACACTCTGAAGTCTCTTTGTCTATGAAGACGACCTAGTGCAGATTTGGATATGAGGAGATTTATTATGTTCTCATCGTCAGTGTCATTCCATATTCTATGGATGATGTCTTCCCACCCTTGAGACAACTCTACGTCGGATCTCAAGTCTCTTTGTCTATAAAGAAGACGTAGTGCAGACTTGGATATGAGGAGATTTATCATGTTTTCAGGCGACAAAAATCTGAAAAAGGATGCCTCAAACAAAGAAGACGTAGTGCTGACTTGGATATGAGGAGAGTTATCATGTTCATCGTCAGTCTCAGTCCATATAGCGGGTGCTTGTGATCCAATAGGAAGATTGTAAATGCGTTGACCAAGATTGTATCTTGACGAATTGTAATATTAGATGGCATAATATTATATCGCTTCCTGTTATTTTTAAAAGTCAAGATTAAAAGTAAAGACGAAGTGAAAGTCAAACGATACAAGTGAACACGAAGTGAAAGTAAGACGATATAAAAGTAAGACAGAGTGAAAGTGAGACGATCAATGTAAGACGATAAAAACTGTAAAAGGATGCCTGAAATAAAGAAGGCCTAGTGCAGATAAATAAGGCCTTAGTTCGTCTGACATATCGCTTCGTGTTATGTTTTTTAAGTTAAGATGAAGTGAAAGTAAGTCAGCTTGACTTTGCTTCATCTTAGTTTTTAGCGTCTTAGTTTGACGATTCTTTCGTCTTAGTTTGATTCTGCTTCGTTAGTGTAGACAATAGGAAGATTTGTAATATTAGATAGCATAATATGGTAACTACTTCGTCTCGGTTTCCAGTTCGTCTCACATATCGATCGACCAGTTTGCCAAGACAATATCCTTGGAACCATCGATCGACCTCGACTATTGCTCTGCCAGGTTGCCAAGACAAGATTCTTGGAACCATAGCTCGGCCTTCACCATCGATCGGCCAGGTTGTCAAGACAAGATCCTTGGAACCATCGATCGACCTCCACTATCGATCAGCCAGTTGCCAAGACAAGATCCTTGGAACCATAACTCCGCCTCGACCATCGATCTACCAGGTTGCCAAGACAAGATCCTTGAAACCATAGATCAACCTCGACTGTCGCTCGGCCAGGTTGTCAAGACAAAATCCTTGGAACCATAGCTCCGCCTCGACCATCGATCGGCCAGGTTGCCAAGACAAGATCCTTGGATAGGTTGCCAAGACAAGATCCTTGGAACTATAGCTCGGCCTCGACCATCGATCCGCCAGGTTGCCAAGACAAGATCCTTGGAACCGTCGATCGACCTCCACTATCGATCGGCCACTTGCCAAGACAAGATCCTTGCCACCCAAGGCCAACTCCACGTCTGACGATGTATTCCTAGCCTTGACCAACTCTACGTCGGACGTCGGATGTGTGAACCAGTTTTTGGGTAATACTCTGAAGTCTCTTTGTCTATGAAGATGACCTAGTGCAGATTTAGATATGAGGAGATTTATCATGTTCTCATTGTCAGTGTCATTCCATATTTTCAAATTCATCAAAGAAGTTAACTTCAAGACTAGGAAATTTTATGAAGCACAAATTAAAAAACTTATAGATTAAGGTATCTTTATACTGCTATTTTAATCTCAAATATAGTCATTTCATCTTATTTCTTCTCTTAATCGATGATTATTTCATTACATTTGTATATTATTTTTTATTTAATTATGACCTTAAAATTTTTTCAAAGTTTAAATTTAGTGGGCACTTTTACTATGCATCTGCGAAGAGTTATTATGCTAGTAGTCAATAACGAGCCATTGAATAAAATTAGGACGTAAAGATTTTACGGGACTAAAACAGAAAATGCTTTTGATGTCAAACTCAACTTCTCTTCTTTTACTCGCACGTGTACTTTCTTCCTATCTTCGAGTCCTGGCCGGTTCCCAATTTGACTATTTTCCCAGTCCCAACCCACTCATTTTCGAAAAATGAACTGAAAAAAGGTGACGGAACTAAAACACAGCAATAATGTTTTAAAATATTAGTAATTTAACAATGATGCGAATAAGGGTAAAGAAAAGAAAAACTAATTTATAATCATCCAGGGAAAGTGATTGATTACAAAAGAAAATCAGTAACAGCCGTCGGATCAGCAAGCTTTCTCCTTCGTTGTGGTTTTGTTTTAGTCACCAAAGCCAGAAGCATGCATTTCTCTCTCACTCTGGACTCTGTATGCTTTCTGTGCTAGAGGACTCTCCCTCTCTCCCTCCTTTGTTTTATTATAATTTCCTCAACCAAACGCCCATTGTCCACGGCTTTGGTTCTATTATTTGTTCGGTAAGTTTATTTTCTTTGCTTTTCTTTGTTATTGATTTCTGTATGGCGCTCATTTCTTGATGATCTCTTTTTTTATTCATTAGGTCTTTGTTGATTTATCTGGGTTATTTCTGTTTTTCACTTCTGCTGCAATCTTTGTGTGGTTCCTGAGTAATTTGAGGAGACCTGAGAGAGCAGAGACGGCTTTTTGTTTTGCTTCGGGTTTGGGGTACTAAGAATACTACAGATTTGGAACATTAACGTTTCTAGTTTGCTTTCAATCATGGAAAATTATAATTTTCTGTTTTAAATTGATGAGGGTTTTCTTTGGGGTTAGCAAATTTTCTAAGATTGATAAATAAGATTAAATCTTTTGATGAAAATTGTCTTGCCATTACTTATTTGCTCATGTATGTGGAGATGTTTTTGAATGTTATAGATTTGTAATTTGCAAGGTAAAGAGGGTTTCGATGATGGATGGTAGTCAGTGATCGCTCACGCGCAAATTCTTGTATTGGCCTATCTGTTCTTCCTTCCTCAGCTGTAAATGGGCTGTTTTAGTTCTAAAGTAGCCAGACAGTTTCCCGGACACGAGGATCCTATTCCTCTCGCATCTCAAACTGCCTGTAAGTTGTATTTATCTAATTCACTTGTTAGTTGGTTCTTTGAACTATGGTTTTGTCAACTGCATGGTTTTTTACGCTAGTTTTTAGTAAGCGATAACCCATTCTAAAGCGTCCAGTCTTTTGAGATTTTTCAATTCAGTATCCAATCTTTTAAAGTTTTTAATTGAGTGATCATCCTTTTAAAACCATAATAGTGCAAAACTTTAGCTCTATTGTTGTTCATGAGAAATTCAAGTCTACCTGAAAAAATAGTGGCTATGGTTAGACTAGAGTATAAAGAATTTTTTCAAGTGTACACTTACATATCATGAACAAAAAAGATTTCATTAGCCAAACCAGTCAATTACTAACAAGACTGATGTTTTAAACTGAATTTTTAAGTTTTTAAAAGGTTGGTCACTCAATTGAAAATTTTTAAAAATTAGACACGAAATTTAAAAAAAATTCTAAAAGGTTTTACACTTTAGAATTAGTTATTCCTTTTAGTAATTCATCTAAAACTGGAGAAAATAGTAACCCTTCAAACTGTTGCCATTTCTTATTCAGTTTCACAAAACTTCAGTATGTAGTCTTTCATTTGCTTGAAGATGTGTACTTAATTTTTCATCATGTGAATTTTATTGCTCAAATATGCCCAAACAATTACACTGCTCTGTTGTTATACATGAGGCATTACTGGTGGCAGTTTATAAAAAAACAAGTGAAAGCCAAATTCTTAAGAGAAATTCCCATTCTAGCTACAGAGTCAGCTACAGTAATATAAGCTCCAGAAACATGTGTAACCTGTACTTCCCATCACTGTTTCAAAACTCTCTTACGTTCAGGAAAAAGAAAAAAAGAAAAAAGAAGAGAGTATAGGCGCTGGACATGGGAAGACCTCAATATAGGCAACTTATGAATCTGTCAGTCAGATCTGGCCCAAAACCCATGCCAGTTTTCCATAGTGCTTATCTGAATTCAGTCTTTATGTGCTTGCTTGCCAATATTTCACAGTATTAACTTCTGTTTTATGGTTATGATATTTCAGTCTCATACGTACTTCTTCCCTTTTTTGGCTTGTATTCATAGGTCAGTAGTTGAGTATTATGTTTTGAGCTGCAACCACCATTAAAGAAAAAAAGAAATTGAGAAAGTTTGCTGAAATTCACTTTCATTGTTCATATTAAGGCAGTCTTAAATTCTCCTTATTTTATGCAGTGTTCTGTTTGATTTCATCCTCCTCTTTTGCTTTTTTTTTTTAATTTTAATTTCTCAATTCCTCAGTCAGTGTCAGTGAAGTTGAAGCCCTTTTTGAACTGTTCAAGAGCATTAGTAGTTCTGTTGTTGATGATGGTTTGATAAGCAAGGTAATTAACATTTTTCTTCCATGCATTTTGTAGCTCTTTTCTGTAGTTCCTTTTCGTCTGTCCTGGTGTTTCTCCTCTCTACTAGTGCAATTCAAAGAGATATTCCAAGTATGTGATTCACTGAATGTTTCTAATTGAAGCATGCAGCATTTTCTTACAAATGATGAATCCCATTTGTCTGTCATATATCATTTTAGAAAGAGTTTATATAGCTCATTTCTTTTTCTAGCAGAAAGGATCATTTTTGCATTTGATTATGCCAACAGATATTCAATTGACATGATTTGAAGTCTTCTCTCATCATATTCATGTAATTTTGCATTGATTGCAGGAAGAATTTCAACTTGCTCTATTCAAGAATAGAAAGAAAGAAAATCTCTTTGCAAATAGGGTAATGGTCCTTAAACTCTGTGTTTCTTTCTTTATCAACACTTCAAAGGCTTTATATGATTTGATTAACAACCTGCATTTTGTCACTCTTTTATCATGTTCATCTTCTCAACCTTTTACTGGATTTTATGAGGCATGAAACCCGGTTTGTAAATTATGGTTATAAAATAAAACTCAAAAAAGATAGTGCTCCAAGAAATGTTACAGTGCTTCAAGAAATGTTCAATCACTAATGCCCTTGTATTCTTACTATAAATTGCATTATTTCAATCACTAATGCCCTTGTATTCTTACTGTAAATTGCATTATGTAAAATTTCCTTACAGCTTTTCCAATTTGTACTGTAGATCTTTGATCTGTTTGATGTTAAACGGAAGGGAATCATAGATTTTGGTGACTTTGTTAGAGCACTTAATGTCTTCCATCCCAATGTCCCACAGGAAGACAAGATAGACTGTGAGTTAAAATATATTGAATATATCATTTTCTGCATATTGGTCTTGATCTTTGATATGCCCTACATGCATTGGCATATGCTTACACTTAATGTTTTCATTCACCTTGTAGTCTCATTTAAGCTTTATGATCTGGACAATACAGGATTCATTGAGCGTCATGAGGTATGAGGTTGCTCACTTGCATTTAAATATAATCTATGAAGAAGAATCTGAGAAGTTGCTTGGATGACTTGAATTTTCTTATGGTTGGGTGAACTAGTTGAGGACATTAGTCTATTTTCTACAGCATCCATCCTGTCCTCTGAGAAACAATGCAGAACCATAATTGAAAATTATACAGTATGTAAGTTGTAGCTTTTGTCCTGGTATCTTTTTGGTCCTTGTTTTGGTTAATATTGCAACTTAATAGGGAAATATGTGAGTCTCTCCCAGTTAACTAAATCTTGATGATCTGGTAATATAACAAAAACGGGTGGATTTTTTTGGATCAACTTGAAATTGGTGCAATTCATTCTAATCTAAAAATGAATTTTGCGGATAGTTAGCATAAAATAAAAATGTCTATTAATCTATCAAAAACATTCTAGTGGTTCACATTGCTAACCTATGTTTTTTTGTACTCAGTGTATGGAAAATGCATTTGTAGATCATTATTGCCTATATTTGAATTTTCTATTTGAGACGCAGACACGTCTTTTTTATTTTGCTCTTAGTTCTGCCATCTTCTAATGAGTATAAATTATGTTACCTGTTAGGTATAAAGATCTTAGTTATCAGGCCAAGCATTTTTGATAAAGCTCATATCAGCTATCTACCTGAGTGTGACTAGATGCAACTTATCAGTTTGCAAGTTCAGTTACATTAAAGAATGAGTTGCATCTCATCTTCCAGAACTGTTTTGTTCATTGATTATCCTTCTTTTTAAACTTCCTGCAGCCATCTTCATTGACTGTACTTATTGACAGGTTAAACAAATGTTAATTGCTCTTCTCTGCGAGTCTGAAATGAAGTTGGCCGATGACACAATTGAAATAATTCTTGATAAAGTGAGTTGATGTAGGTCTGATTAACTGGCTGTCGGGTTTGCTTTTTCTTATAACTGTTCAGACATTCGCAGTTCTTGTTCTATTAGGCAGAAGCTGGTTGCAGCTTTTGTTATAGTTTGTGGACGGCTTGTTTCTTGATAACTCTGCAACATAAAATTTCCTTCTTATTTTCTGTGAATAGACTTTCTTGGAAGCCGATGTGAATAATGATGGGAAGATAGACCAAACTGAATGGCACAACTTTGTCCGTAAAAATCCATCATTGTTGAAGGTCATGACGCTTCCATACTTGAGGTAAAGAACCAAATTTCTGTAGTTTGCAGTTTGCAGTTTGATTGCTTTCATAGTCCTCAACCGTTATTTTATGTCTAAATCAAATGCAGGGACATCACAACAACATTTCCAAGTTTTGTTTTTAACTCTGAGGTGGATGAAATAGCCACGTGAAATGAAAATAGGATGTAACATAGATGAAACTGCAATTGGTACAAAATATTGCGTCATCTTTTTTAATTTTTGGGTTGGACACAGAGAAAAGGATGTTTTGCGAGGTGGAGACCACTGGCAATGATGGGTAAATTGCGATAAAATTGTTCTGCCCATTTCTAATGCAAATGGTAAAAGCGCAGCAATTTGTTCTATGCAAAGACGGTTCTTTCTGGTTTCTAACATCCAAAGTATCTTTTAAAGGAATTAAAAACAAAACCCTGAATGCTCGCTCCTCAATTCACTCTAGTTACTAAACATCTCTATTGCTTTCTCAGCATTTATATTTATAATTAATTCTGGTTAGTAGTAGATAATTTAGATGAAGGTAAAAGTCTTTATTTCACATTAGTGTAGATGTCGCATAAGTAAATTTTTCTTAGTAACGTGTATCCTAATATCACAAGTGACGTACATCTAATATAATTGAACTCATTTTTTAAAATATTATAAAAATTTGAATTATGATTATATAACTATAACTATAACTAATATTAAAAATACAAATTAACTTTGTCTCCCCGAATGATCTAAAAATCAGATTTGTCCGATAGGTTCTACCGACTTAAGTACTAACCGGATTGCTTTTCAGTTCGGCTTTTACTATTAACCGTTGTGATTGGCCAGTTTCTTCTAAACCCTAAGAACTGGATAGTTTTTTAGACGCTCAAACACTGGATCAGTATAGAAAGATGAGAGTTTTGAATGATTGACATTTGAGAAATCAACAGTAAAAATTAAATTGATCTGAACCCAAGATTGAGCAAATGGGTAGTTGAGTTTGGCAACAGAAACGAAACAAAAGCTTGAAGTAGACAAATCAAAAGAAGATGGATTCAGCTCAAAGCCAGAGCTTTGATAAATTGTATATCAAAATATCTGAAAGCAAATGAACAGAAAGATGTTAAAAATTAGTAGCTACGGGAGAGAAAAAGGAAAGGAGGTTTGAGTAATATCATTAAAAAAGACAATAAATACGTGATGATAGTTTAATAACTTGTATAGATGTTGTCACTCCCTTCTGGACACTCCTTTTCCTCTTGTAGTATCGGACACTCATCAGTCGGATGGCTTGTATTTGAACATATTTCATATGCTTTTACTTGTTGTTGGACACCAATTTTTTTCTTGATGAATAAGTATGATTTTCGTTAATTATGAGATCTTTATGAAAGTTTGTGGAGTTAAGTATTATAATGATGTTAGAAAGATTATATGATATAGGTTGATTGAAATAAAGTGTTAAGGTTATAAGAATGATCAAGAGTGTTTTTGGGAAGACACTTAAGGTTAAAAAAATTTAAATTTATAAGGAAGGACAAATTGGACATTTCTTAATCATTAATGGCAAAATTGAAATAAGAAGTGTTGGCTTGCTTTTAAGGAAGTGGCAAGAACGTGATTTGAGGATAGAAAATGAGAGAATAAATGAAGAGAAGAGAGAAGAAGAAGAAAGTTTCAGTTTTGAGAGGAAAGAAAGAAGAAAAACTAGGGTTTCAATTTTCTAAGCCTCCAAGAGAGACTTTAAGGTTGTTTAAGAAGGGAAAAAGGTAGAGAAAGAGAAGAGCTTTCATTTGCGCCAAAGATCTCTTCATTTGATGAAGAATCAAGAGATCAAAAGAGGTAAGAGGAACAAGAGAAGAGACATTTTTGAGCAAGTCTATAAACAAGGAAATCAAAGTGGGTACATGTTTATAGTAGAATAAATAAGCCACTAATGTTTTTCTTTAAATCAAGAAAGTTTAATAATTTAAATTGCATCATCAATGTTGCCTTTATTGCTTCTTGAATGATTTGTGAAATTATTATACGTTTGCTACATGGTTTATGTTGATGTTTGATGAAAAGACTTTGAAATGAATTTCTCTCTAAAATCATGTTTTCAAGAATGGTTTTCAAAATATCTCAAGTATATGAAAATCAAGTTTTCAAGAAGTGTCATTTTGGGCAACAAGTTATCATGTTTATGAAATGTGTATTATTTGGGTTTGTGGAAGCCCCTCAAGAATATCACGTGCTTGTTGACCAAGTCATGGGCTTCTCCCACCTGCCCGCTAATGGCACGGAGCTCCTCCATGAGCTCCCTAAAGTTTACGACTATACAAGACCATTAAGTAGAAATGTGTAGTGTGTCATGTTTATGGATCTACCCAAACTATTCTGATGTGCTTATGTGCTTATGTTCTATTAACAAGTTGATGCATTCACGTTTTGAAATTTGTGGATTTTGGCTGAAAGCTTAAGAAATATGTGTTTTATGAACTCAATGAAAATTTTCTATGACAGGTAAAATGATTTCAAAGGTTTTGCTTATTTTTTATTATAAATTATTACCCACGAGCTTTCAAGCTCACCCCCTTTTTTACCCCATCTTTAGGTGATAGCTAAGAGATCAAGTGATTAAGAGCCTAAGGGAAATTCTCCGAATTTGCTTAATTTGTATTTTGAGCTGGTTTTGAGAAAGCAGTAAGCTTGTTTGTTCAAGAACCTTTTGTAATTTGAGATTTTGAGACGGTGATGTAATGTGGCTTAGACTGCCATTAAAGATTTGTAAAACATTATTCTTTTGCTGTTAATGAAATATGAATGATGTATGGATGATGTGGGTTGAAATTAAATATATGAGAAGAAGTTATCAACTTGAGTTGATGATTGTGGATCATGAATTGTTTATACATATATATATAGATAGATATACATATGCCTAAGTGAGATTTAAGGGAAGGAAAGACAGAAATTATGATTGATCAGAAGTAGTTGGATGTGATGAGGCAAATGAGTTAAGTTTTGAGAGTTTAATGAAGTCAACTTGGCAACTGAATGGTTAAACTCAGGATAGTCCAAGTTTGCAAAATGCAAAATTACAAGCCTTCTATAGGGTAAATTTGTGTTATGATTTCAAGGAAAAATCTGGATTAATCTAGGCTAGATTAGACCAAATTGTCTTCTAGAAAGTTGTAGGTATCTCTTCTAGCTTTCCAACGGTATATAGTTTGGAATTTTTGGACCTCTGGATCGAAAGTTATGGTCCTTAGAAAGGGAAATGCTTAGGAGTATAAAGATGCATCGTCTGTAAAGACGTATTGTCTGTGATGACGTCACATCATTTGTGATGACCTCATTTTGTTTGTAGGGATTCATTATCTGTAAAGATGTATCGTTTGTGATGACATCACATCGTCTGTGATGACGTCATTTCGTCCGTAGGGATGCGTCATCTATAAAGATACATCGTCTGTAAAGATGTATCGTCTGTAAAGACGTATCATCTGTGATGACGTCGTATCATCTGTGATGACGTCTTATCGTCTGTGATAATGTCATATCGTCTTAAGAGTTGGATCATCTTAAGTTAACTTTGTTTCGTCTTAAGTTGACTCCGCTTCGTCTTAAGAATTGCATCGTCTTAAATTGACTTTGCTTCGTCTTAAGTTGACTCCGCTTCGTTTTAAGAGTTGCATCGCCTTAAGTTGACTTTGTTTCGTCTTAAGTTGAATCCTCTTTATCTTAAGAGTTGCATCGTCTTAAGTTGACTCTGCTTTATCTTAAGAGTTACATCATCTTAAGTTAACTTTGCTTCATCTTAAGTTGACTTTGTTTCGTCTGCTTTTTGTTTCGTCTATTTTTTGCTTCTTTTGTTTTTTGCTTCATCTGTTTTTTGCTTCATCTGTTTTTTGCTTCGTCTGCTTTTTGTTTCGTTTGCTTTTGCTTCGTCTGCTTTTTTTTTTGTCTGCTTTCTGTCAATGTGATCTAAACTTCTCCTTCTATACACTATTTGTCTGATGATATCGTCTGATCCGTTTTTGACCCTTCAAATGATAGAATTTATCTCCAAAGCCTTCATAAAAATTATAGACCTTAAAGTCCTCTTTCGAACCCTCCAAGAATGACATTGATCTGATATCCTTAAAGCAAGTTATGCCTTTTGTCCCGAGATAGGTGCAATATGATTGAGGATAAATCATGTTTGATTCTTTAGACCAAAACTTCATTATCCGACCTCCAAATGAGATGAATCTTGTGTCTTAATAAACTAGATTCATAAAGCTATCAAATGATATGAAGGAATAGAACTTAACCTAGCCTATAAGATGTTCAATATCTGGATGGAAGTTGAGCATAGAATATTTGTTTCAGTATAAGAAAGATTCGGAAGATAGGGCCCGACACTACAGTATCAGATCAAGAAGAGAAATCGACGATAATTAAGGAGACTTCATTGGAATAAGTTCAGTGATTATGGTTTCAAGAGTTGGGTTTCAAAAATGGTTCCCAACAATTTTGGTATCAGAGCAAGAAGAGGAATCAATGATGGTTAAGGATTTCATTAAAATAAGCTCACGTTTTTATGACCTCTGAGTTGGACCTCGAAATCGAGGTCCAACACTTGTGCTTGTCCAAGTACAATCTGTCTAACAAAAGATATTAGTTCGTCTAATCGATGTTCGATAGATGAAGTACTTACCTCATTTATACGTCGAACATCATTGCGAGTACCGAATTGTGGAGTGTTAATGGTCATCTGCTCAAGTAAAATCCTAGCTTCGATAAGGATCTTCTCACATAGTGCCCCACAAAAATACTAGGTGAAAAGTTGCTTCGGAATTTTGTAGTGAGGGCAGCTGGCACACAGCTTCTTAAAATCCTCCCAGTACTCATAAAAAGACTCTCCATTATGCTACTTGATACCACATATTTCCTTTCAAATACTCTTTGTCTTTGATGATAGAAAATATTTTTCCAAGAAATAGTCTCTTAATCTCTAGCCAAGTATTCACACTCCCAGTAGGTAAATGGAACAACTAATCCTTCGTTGCATCTTTTAGTGAGAACGAGAAAGCCCTCAACATGATTTACTCGTCTGTCACTCCTGGAGGTTTTATGCTCAGTCAAACCACATCGAGCTCCTTGAGATGCTTAAGTGTATCCTCACTTGTAAGACCATGAAAATTAGGTAATAAATGTATTAACCCATATTTTAGCTCAAAAGTAACATGTTCAATAAAATTTAGAAATATAATGCACAAAGGCCTTTAGGTTAGGTTTGGTGCAGCTAACTCCATTAGCGTTCTCGGATTTGCCATCGTCTCTTCCGATTCAGGTTCTGATTCTACTTCTAAAGTTGTTCTTACTTCTCTTCGTAATCTCCACAGTGTCCTTTCGATTTTCAGATCAAGTTGCTCAAGTTCTCTATGAGGAGATCTGGTAACTACCATACATCAATAATAACAAACGTTTAAAATTAACAAATAACAAAAAGAAAAAATTATAAACAAAGACATACACAAAACACCAACTAAAATAAAAAAAATTAAATCACCACAATCCTCAACAACGACACCAAATTTTTGATATCACTTGTCAAGTGCATTGCAAAATTTACCTAGCTCTACACACTAAAAACTTGTGAAAGTGGTGAGTCGTGATCGTATCTACAACAAATGTTTAGTTCATTGTCGTAATGAAAATAATTGATGTAAAGGAAATAAAAAGGGAGTTTTGAGTTTTTATTTAATTGAGAAATTAAAGTAAATTAAACTAATGAAAATAAATTATAGAAAAAATAAAAAATGATGAAAGTGTCGAATGTGTGTAAAGTCCGATGCTAGGATCAATCTTGACCTAGACACGATTAAACATTAGCCATCATTCTAATGTTTTCACACCTCTCTTCAAACTATTGATCGTGGACTAACAATACACTATGCTAATTCCAGTTTTCCCTTAGGTTGTTTTTAATTAAGAGATGCTCGTTAATTAAACCTAGCCATCAAATAACCTATGATATAATCTCTAGATTCAATTGGCAGCTACATTACAAAGTGGAAAATGGATCAATATAGGCAGTAACCTCACACGTTCGCGTTATCTAACGTAAGTTACATTGTTCCTAACGATTCAAGATCATTAGTGGCTACTAACGAACATCAAATATAATGATTATAGATTATAGTCAACATTCTAGCAGTAGGTTCATAATATAATAATCCAAATAACGTATGATAATTATCTTTACAAAACTCATTCAATCAACATAAACAATAATAAAATTCGAAAAGAGATTCAACATCAACAACATGAGATAAGCTTAACTGTAACTCGGGCATCGATTGCACCTTTGAACTGGTGTCAGGATGTTAGCCTCCCATCTTCTCCATCAATCTCCAAGAAGAATAGTTGTTGCCTCTTTCCATCTTAAAAATTGAAGAGAAAATGATGAAGAATAATTGTTGTCCACTGCTATCTTCGTTATTCCACCTTGAAAATCTAAGAGAAAATGATGATGAATGGCATCTCTCCACTGTTGTCTCCATATTCCATCTTGAAAATCCAAGAGAAATTGATGATGAATGAGGTCCTTCCACTGCTTTCTCGTTATTCCACCCCCACCTTTCCGTCACACATGTTTCTTTATATCTTTAAAAGATAGGTTATAATAGACAGCTAGGTTAAATGGACAGTTGGTGTCAATGGTGAATGATATCTCATGGATGTGAGTGGTGTCTCACACCCAAAAGCTATCTTGCATGGGCGTGCAACATTTATGTTATAGTCATGAGACTACTCATGGTTGTGACATTTATTTTAGCTTAGCCGTGAACCACCATGTACCATTCTCAACTTTTATGCTTTATCTTGTCTCTTTTTCTTCTTCTTGCTCCATGAAGACAATAGAGTATGAACATTGAGAAGATGGCTCAATGAGTATGTGTTCAGTCACTTCCAAAATGTACCTAAAATCAAATACGAGTTAAAGTGACTATCTTAAGCATTTTAAGGCATTAATCACTAAGTGTAATGAATTAAATGTATCAATATTTAAGCACATGTCAAATATATATCGTCCAATGTCAATGCCTAAAAATTGCATTTATATATGCTATCATATAGTCCATATGAACTGATGGAATTCAACCTTCAATATATCCAAAACATAATAGCCAAAATTGATCAGGTAGAATATACACTTGTATTATCTTAGTCTATATGGAATATAAGTGCATCAAACAAAATACAAAACAAAACTAGTATGGATAGACACTCTAACATCCTTCACAAATTTCCTTTATCCACTCATAATCATAACCTTTCTATAAAGGAAAAGTATATTAGAATTGTTCTAAAACAACTATGCACATAAATAGGTTTATATATCTAAAGAATGAAATATTAATTACTTTATTGTGACTGCATTTATTTAAAACAATTAATGTAGTTCGTAAACTAACAATATAACGATACAATAAGTTTTACTTAATAAAGTCAAAAGGTGTTAACTTTTTAATCCACATTGGGTTCATTATATTTGGAAATAAAAGATAAGCAAACCATATTTGACAATATAATAATCACATATATACTACCAACACAAATGAGAAAACATATACCACTTTAAAGACATAATTGGAGTTATTGTTGATATGTTTTTTAAATGATTTGGCATTGCTCTTCACTATATTTGATCTTTTAGTTCATAAGTTTTTTTAACGCTTTTTCAAAAAAATTGACCTAAACATTGCTGCATATATTTGCTTCTTCTCTTTTTTCATTATAAAGACCTGTAACAATAAAAAAATGTTAATTTTTCTTGATAACCATATGGACGTATTTAGATTACTAATTTTTTTTAAACATATAGTAATGAAAATATTTTTTTTTGAAGAAATAGAAAAATAACTAAAGGCCTTCTATAACAAATTATTGATCAATATCCATCATGTAGCAGCCCACTCTCGCAAGACCCAAACCCAACATCGATGGGTGATATCTGGGTCTGTGCCCTGCAAGGATGACGTGCTAGATCACTTAGTCAGTTAAAAACTTAGTATAATTTTTTTTATACAATCAAATACGCGAAAATCAGAAATCAATTGGAGCCCACTTTATTTCATTGATAACCATTCTCAGTTCACAACTCATCAGAGATTCATTAATCACTTCAGGGCCCATTAAAAATACAAAATCTAGACATAATGTCTTTACATTACAATGTAAACACATTTGTACAACCATTTCTGAGTATAAAATTTATACAAAAATAGGAAAAATATAAATGTAGACGCCAACTGATCCCGACCACTATCTCTTACTTGTGTGCCGTAGTAAGTATACTCCGTTTGTTTAAGGGGATATTCTTCTGAGTCCTGAAAAATATTTGTAAATTTTGGGTGAGTTTTGCGAACTCAATGAATGACTATCATCGATGACTCACCTAATCACGTAACACATAATTCACATCATTACACATTTCACACTTCACATTCAATACCATTTAATCACTCATATTATGCATAAGTAGTGCACATAAGACTCACTTTCTATTTGTTACTTTGTTGTGATAGAGTGCCTAATTGTTCTATATAAGGCTCATTGATAGCTGTCCTTTATCTGTTTGAGAGATACATGGCTCATTAAACGTCGAGTCTGAGGCTCTGAATCACTTTTGAGCTTGAGGCTCCTTTCTACTCGTTGAGGTTAAAGCTCTGTTCGGTGGCTACTCTGGTCACAACAACCATTATATTTCAGGCATTCAGGAAATGAAATGCATTAGTCACATTTGCATGATTCACATTCACATGTCATCGGATCGTAGTCCGACATTCAACATTTGAGTTGAGTATCACTTTTTATTTACATGCAAATGCACTTTCAGAACATATTTAACAATCAACTTGCGTACACTTAGTTCATCCAATTCACATTCAATGAGCACTTCAATATTTCATTCATACGACACACTCATTGGACCTTTTATTTGGAAATTAACACAATCAATTCACATCTCATTCATAATCACTCAAGTCATAACATAAACAAAACAAACAATAAAGTAAGACCATCTAGGTCTACTCACAGTACGCTCCAGTTTGGCATTCGCTTTTAAATTCTAGAAACGCCTAAATGTGGACGTTCTAACCTACATAGTTCATTTATGCAATACACATTTCCTACACGTCACAACTTTGAACAATTATAATTGTTCAATAATGCACATGTATGAAAAGGATTATATACAGTGCATGTTCATGAAAATCCTGGGTATCTTTCCATCAATTTCATCACAAAATCATTCTCATTTCAAAACTCATCTAAGTATAATTTATACTTAGGTCTATGCCTCACTAAAGCCATTGAAATCAAAATTTATTTCTCATTGGCTCACTTCAGAATGTTTTGATAAGTCACACTTTCGGTTGTTCATATACAAAAACAGTTTAATATACACAACTTCCATCCAGAATTTGAATATCTTAGAGAATGAATCCAAATCCTACTTCTTCAGATAATTTGTATCTCTATTTCTCTACTTTACTCTAAGATAATTTGTATCATTTGGATGACTAAAGATCAAGATATAACTGAAATGCTCAAACATGTTCAGTGAAATCACACCAGTTCATACACTTCCAACAGATTCCTTCACTTTCTTCCGATCAAACTTTTCCAAATCAATTCAAAATGCTACAATTTTCCATGGATATATTTAAAAATGTGTTAGGAATCCATTGGTTGAGTAATCATTTCTTTTTGGGGTCGGGTTATGAAGTTATGGTCAAACGAATCTAACATGTTCATGTCCTCAATCACATTGTACCTATCTTGGGCCAATTGGCAATATCATTCCATAATCATTCAAACACTATTCAAATTTCATTCACTCTTAATTCTCAAATCTTTTGACTCATCATCTCAAATGGATAATTTCTTCAACTATACCCAATTTCCAGTCAACATCATCCATACACATTTCATATTCCACACTTGATCATAACCACCCAAAATATAACACACTCTCATACATTTAAAACATAACACAACACAACATTCATCCATAACTTTTGCTGCACCCAGTTCTTAATTTCATGTCAAAATTTGGGAAACTTGAAGACAAAATTTAAATTCTATGTCTTCATAAGAAATGTAGCCATATTTATCTATTTTAATAAAATCAAAAATTGTCTCAATTGAACAACTCTAGAAGAAGTTATGGCTAAAAGACTGAAGCATACTCAGTGAATTTTTTTTTCAATCCATCATATTCAATTTTTTTCTCCAAATTTTTACACCTAACTTACTTGTGCAAAGATCATCCTTTTCTACTCCGGCTACTCCTCATTCTCAACTCCATTTCAACTCATTTTTACACTCATCCATCAACTTCCAATTCTTATTAAAACGTCCATTTCACAACCAATTCATCTTTAAAACATGAGTAACATAACTTATAGTTTCTTACTCATCATATACAACATCAGTCATCCATAAACAACTCCTAACCCATTATTTAGCATTTACATGAAACAACCGTCAATATATACATACATACATACATACATACGTATATATATATATATATATAGATATATATATATATATATATATATATATAAATGTTCATTTCTTCATTAACATTCTAGCATATACAAAACTCCTTATCACGATCATTCAACCTCCACAACATTTTTATAACTCATTACTCATCAATAAAAGCAAGAAATTCACACACCCTTCCCCATTCACGACACCCATATACTCAAAATACCATTTCATGAGATTAACCTCTAAATATCATCACAAATGCTTCATTTAACCAAAACCCATGATATTTGACAAGATACTTACTTGACTTAGCTTCCAATTCTTCAAAATCTTCAAGAAACTAAAAAATCCCTAGCTTCACCAACAACCCACGATCATCTTCATTTTGAGCTTGAAAGGTTTGGGTTTTTGGTGAGAATAGAAGAGAAAGCAAGATGACAGAGTTGCATGCAAAATGAGAGGGTTGGGTTTAAGATGAATGGGGATTTCAAGACTCAAAACTTATGAAGAAGAGGGAGAGAGGCTACAAAAATGAAGAAAAGAACAAGAATCAACACTTACTTGGTCTTCTCATATGAAAGCATCATGGAAGACAACAAAAAGGGGAGGAGGCTTTTAATTAAAAAGGGTAGTGGACTTAAGGCATTGTTTGGCAAGTGACTTAATGTCCAATTCTTACAACCTAAGTCCGATTTCTATTCTAATTGTCTCCCAATTTTCAATGGCGCTTGTCAATAATTCGTAATGTCATTTATGAAAATTTCCATTACCATTGGACAGTAATTTCTACTACCATTTAACAATTATTTTGCCGCTTGGCAATTTTCCTAGCTAAAATACCCAACAATTTACATAAATTTCTCCAAAAATTTGAGAAATTTTAAATAAACAAATACACTTTCCAAATCAATTTTTTAACACATAAACCACATTTCTCAATATACTCACTTTTACAAACAATTATACCCAAAAATTGTCAATGAATGCATATACAATTATTTTCATGTGCAAAGATTCAATATTCATATGTATGTGCATATCACATAATGCATGAGCATGAATTGTGTTTCCTAATTTCTTAGTAATCTGTCACATTTACTATTTTAGCCTTAACATGGGTAACATGATATTACACATCAATCACATTCAATGTTATCTCTTACACTACTCAAAGCCATCAATTTCGCAAGGCATATTTTATAGGAAATGAACTAATGAAGGTTACAATGTCTTATACATAGAAGAAAGTATATCTCCACACTTAGCTTTAAATTTGACTTTTCCTAATGTATATGAGCTTAATTAATTATAAATTTAATCCATAACACTTAATGATTATTGCTATGAAACGCGTAAGACATTCACTTTAGTTTATATTTGGTTTTAAGTACAATTTTGAAGCGAAAAAGCCAAAGTGAGTCAAAAGCACAATATTTGAGCCGTCTTATTAAGATTCATGCTCAGTTGTCTTCATGGAACAAAAAGAAGAATGATTAGAGCAAGAGGAGACAAGAAAATGCATGAGGATGAAAAGTATACATTATAGAAAATCAAGTGACGACATAACATCATAGCTCACAACCATGACATAAAAATCATGAGCGTGACTTTGTCATGGGCATGACACTTCATGCATGCCCATGACTTATTTATCATAGGCGTGAAACCACCATGCATGCCTATAACAAGTGATTGAGATGTCCATGGGAAACTATTACTTGCCATCTTCTCTATCAACTCTTTTGCTTCATCTACCGTCCTTCTCATTAGTGAACCTCCTGAAGCTGCATCAATCATGCCTCTCGTATGTGGGGTTACTCCATTATAGAATGTTTGCAATAACAACCCTTAGGTAAGTTATGATGTGGGCATTTTCGTTGCAAATCCTTGTATCTTTCCTGCACTTTACAGATTGACTCCCCATCACTTTGTTAAATGTTGGTAATCTCCTTAATAATCTTCGTCGTCTTGGTCAGAGGAAAATATTGGCACGAGCTAGTTGTTCCCAAATGGTGACATTGGTTGGGTTTAGAGAATCATACCAAGCTTTTGCTCTATCTCTAAAGATAAAAGGAAAGAGTCTAATTCTTACTGCATCCTTGGACATCTGATAGTACCAAAAGGTATCACAGATTTCAAGAAAGTTCACTATATATGCATTGGGATCTTCATTCATTAGTCTATAGAACTACATGTTATATTGAAGCATATTTAAGAGGGCTGGTTTAATTTCAAAATATGTTGCTTGTACGGGTGGCCTAGCTACTCCTTGGTTAGACACATTGAACCCTAGTCCTATGAGGTCCATAAGGGTCAATGTCCTTGGTTCGCTCCGTGGTCCAAATCTTGCTAAAATTCCTCCACCATTGTCACTTTCGTGATTTTTTCTTCTTCATCTTCACACCGAGCTTTCCTAATGGATCTTTCTAATCAAGTGATGTCTAACTTTAAGTTTTCAGATACACGACTCTATCTTCTCGTGACTCTTGTGTTTATGTAAGAGCACGATTTCATAAATAAAAAGAAAGTTTAAATAGAAAACAAAAACTAACTAAACACCTTAAATTATAGAATCAATGGCACCAAAAAATTGATCTAGATGTTGATGTGTGTAACTTTAAATAAAAACCCTTAAAAAACTGCAAGCACACGGTTCGTTCATGTAGTACCTAAGATGTCAATCCTATGAGGAGGGATAATCAAATCCTAAAATATAAGGACAAAATAAAAAAATCAAATATAAAGAACTAAAATGAGAATTCAATTTAATCAATCAAAACAATTCAAGAATCAAACACGAAAATATTAACAACTCAGTGATTGCAACACAAACCCAAAAATCAACCTAAGAGAATTACCAATTGAGAGAAAGGGAAAATTTCATATCCTTAACTCTAACTTGATTGATTATGAATTACTAAATTATTAGTTCTAGACGATCCTAGGGTTGATTACTCTCTCTCGAATTATAACTGTTAACCCTAAAATATAAACCCTAATCAAATTATGGAAATTGCAATCTCTCGATTAACAACCTATCCAAAACCTTAATTAGATCTGAAGTTGTCCAATAAACTACCAAAAATAGATCTCTCTCTTTGCACAATTACCTATTTGATTTAATTCTTGTTCTATTAAATCACCTAATTCTCGTTAACAATTTAATTATTTTTCATTCGATTCACCCTCTCAGTTTAGTACTGAATTATGCAATCACATAATTTAATTACAATAAATCTGAAAAATGTAAAAACAGTCAGATTTCATTAATTCAAGAATAAAACTCTGAAGGTGAGTTTAGAACATCCTTAACAATTTGATTCTATCATCAACTATTCAATCTAATTTTATACAATGATAAAATTAAAATAAATAGGAAATACAATCGAGTGGAGGACGGGAGGCGTCCATGTTTGGGAAACCTCCTGATCTAGAAAGTATGTCGAATCGGCTTCTTCTCCATTTCTCTCTTCCTTTTTCTCTTTCTCAATCTCTCGATGAATTCTCTCTAGGGTTTCTTCAAGGTGGCTGATGTCCACGCTCGTGAGTCTTTAGACAGTTGTCCCTGAAATCGTAATTTTTAGTATAAAAACATCGTTTTGATGGCAGAAACTTATAAAAGTTTGGAGGAAACGTTATAGGGGTTTTAGGAGGATGAAGAAGGACAGAGCTCACATACTTTGGAAACCCATGTAGGCCTAGATTTTCGGCATCGGTTTGGAGGTGATATCAACACCAAAAACCTTCGTTAAACATTTCTTTCATTGTTTTTGTTGTTCTTTCTCTCTTATGGATTGATTATGTTCTCCTATGTTTATGGATTTGGGTTCTCATGTACGAATGATCTTTATTCTCATTGTTGAACCCTGAAAATTTTTCTTTAAGTTAAGCATGATTTGAAATAGTTTTGAGGTTTAGATAGGTTAAATTTTGGAGTTATAATTATGTCAAGGTTAGTAGGATTTATTGAATGGGTACGTGGAATTAAAGTGTTAATGTAATAAGGATGTTCAAGGGCATTTTTGGGAGATCACTTAAGCATAAAAGAACATAAGTTTATAAGGGTGGGTAAGATGGACTTTTTGGTCTCATTAAGGGTACAAATGGAAAAAGAATACGCTGTCTTGCTTATAAGAGGAAAAAAAACGTGAATTGAAGAGGGAGGAGAGTGAAAACAAAAATAGAATAGAAGAAAAGAGGTTTCGGTGAAAAAGAAAAGAAAAAAATCAAGTTTGTTAAGGTAGGTTAACCATCTTTTCTTCTTACTTTATTAAAGGAATGGGTTGTATTGAGGATGAAGGAGTTAGAGACAAAAGAGGTTTGTGTGGGAAGAAGATAGAGTAGGAGAACCTAATTAATTTTAGGGTTTCTAAACTAGGTCTTAGGTTTTCCTAACTTAGATAGACTATGGGTAGGTTAGATTTGAGTTTAATTTGTGTTTGTTGAAATTTTGTGATTTTTGAAGTTTATGAATTTTTATTGGAATGCTGTTTTGAATGGAACCTTAGTTATTTTAGGAAACCAAGAGAATCCTACCCAAAAGCAAGGGGAAAGGCAAACTTGATTTGTATTTTTGCAAACTAATTAGGTGGGTAACATATTTATGGTTATATTGTAATTGGGCAAATTCTTGCCTATGTGTGTATGTTGAAATTGACTTGTTTGTAAATGTTGACAATGCATGATGAAATATGACTATGTTATACCTCAAAAGAGGTCATGACATTTTGTATTAAATGAAAAGAAGACAAAGCATAAAAGTATGAGCATATGAGAAAACAATTATGTGTTTTTGTTTGAGCGAGAGTGGAACCATTCTATTCATCACATGCACATTGACAAGAGCCTTCTCCTGGCTACCCGCTTGTGACATATGAGTTTCGAAATTGGACTCATTCTGTTTATGGGGTAAACTTAGGGGGCGTTTGGTTTGAGGGTTTGGGAATGAAGGAATGGAATAATTGTAAAAAATAATATTTGTTTTGGAGTTTTCAATTCCAAGGGAATAGATTATTCCATTAAGTTTGAGAATCTACTAAACCCTCCAAAATAGGTGGGTATTAAGTTTTCATTCCAATCTAGTAGTTACTATTTATACCCCTCCCCTACATAAGCAATTTTTATTCTTAATTATATTACTCATCACTTATCATCATCATCTTTATTATTATTATTATTATTATTATTATTATTATTATTATTATTATTATTATTATTATTATTATTATTATTATTATTATTATTATTATTATTATTAAGTTTTAAACTTATTATTATTAATAATAATTGTTGTTATTGTTGTTGTTGTTGTTGTTATTATTATTATTATTATTATTATTATAAATTTTAAACTTCTTAATAATAATAATAATATTATTATTATTAATTATTGTTCTTATTATTATTATTTATTATTATAAAATTTAAACTTGTTATTATTATTATCCTTATTATTATTATTATTATTATTATTATTTATTATTATTAATGTTATTATATGAAATTAATTATCTTATTATTATTATTAATTTTTTATTAATTTTATTATCTGAAATTAATTATCTTATTACTATTATTATTATTATTATTATTATAAATTTTGTAATAATAATAATAAATATGATATGGAAAAATGATATGAAAAAATGGTATTATATTGTCTTTCATTCCCATTAATGCAACAAACCAAACAACATTATTGGTATTAATACAGAAACTCAAGTTACAAACCAAACATCATTTTTTATTTTTCATGCCTATTCCCATTCCCTTCTACTATTATACCCATATCCATACCCAACCCCGTGCTTAAACCAAACGCCCCCTTAGGTTTTTATTTCTATGAAACCCTCGAGCCATTTGTTGTGCATTGCATCTTTAATTTGTCATGTATGATGCATTTGAATGTTATGTGCTATAGGTGTTAAACTAAATTGAAGAATGCTTGAATTACTGAATATATACACACACACACACACACAGATATATATATATTGTAGCGCCCCCTTACCGTAGAGTATACACCGGGACGCCCGTAGGTCATACCGATACATATCCTACGATGAGGGTGCACTACCAAACAATCACTTCTAATAAACCTCATGGCATCAATAATTTAAGCAGTAATGATCACATTCACTAAAATTTTGAAACCAAAAGAGTACTTCTTATCTCATTTCTGAAAACCATACTTCTGTCATCATTACAAATATACAGAGCCAAAATGAACAATAATAGCTCCTATCTAGGTCATCCCCAAAATACCCCAAAGGATCCCTAGCTGACCGACCTATGGGCCATGCTCCTCTCGCCGACACACACAAAAAGAAGAGTCCCAAAATCTGGAGCTAGAAATCTCACTACCGCTGTCCTGAAAAATAGTCACAATTTGGGTGAGTTTGCGAAACTCAATGAGTAACCATCATCGATGGTTTACCCAATTCATGCATTACGCAAAATCGCGTACAAAGCAACACATATCACATTTCGAATCATAAATTAGAATTTCATACAATCATAATCACACAGTTTCAATTAATTCCATATCACATTCACAGCATAATCACAAACTAAATGCACAATGATTTCCGGTTCATTTTTAGTGTTGTATCAAGGCGTCGAGTTATCCATTTTCGGGCACATTACACAGAAATCGCGTTTTCGGGGGTAGGAGAACCCTCTGGGTATGCACTACTGCCCACGCGCACTAGGGATAGGAGAGCCCTCTGGGTATGCACTAATCCCTTCTCACTTATCACAATAATGAGCTTATAGCTCCAGTCAGATCAGAATATGCTCCAGTCACAACTGTCAGTTACTAATTTCTAATCATGCCTAGCATGCATTCACAATTCTCAATAACTTATCTCATGCGAATCTCTTAATCAGAAGCACAGATAATTCACATACAAAGCACATAGCACATCAGAGATTGAGAAACCAACTAGGTTACTCACCTCTAAACTTCTGAGCTACTGCCGGGAAGTCTCCGCTGCGTCAAAGGATCGACGCTCCACTTGAGCCTCTACAGTAATCATGATATCCGAATATCACTAATTGCACCAATTGCAATAACCAGAAATGCTGATGTCTCAAATGAATAATGTACTATGCATGTCAAGACATTTCCGACCCTATAATCGATTATCTCAGTTCCATATTTCCACACTAATTCATAGAAATTTCTAATTCCATAAGTCAATTTGCTAAGTTCTAATTCTCCAAAGTCAAATTCAAATACACAGGAATTATCGTTGAATCAAATTCAAATTCACTATGCAATTGCCATCCGATTTCAAGAATTACAGAATTAAATTTCCGAAACTTAATTCTCTCAAATTGAAATTCGAACTCCCCAAATTCAAAATCTTTAATTTGAAATCAATCCATATATAATTAAATTATCAATCCTAATTCCCAATTTCAAAAACCCTAAAAATTCAACTTTCCCCATAAGCATTCCTCGCATGCACAAGCCTCACCTCACCTCTCTTGGCGTAATGCAAGATCCGCCTCGCGCCATGGCGAAGCTTCTTCTTCGCACCTCATGGCGAGCCAATTTCAATTCTCTCGCCACAGACGCTCTCATTGTCGTCATGGCCTCTGACTCCTCATTCACTTTGGCGTGTTTGTCATACACAGGCTTGCAACATCGCAGATTCGCCAGAAAAACCCAAAAATCTCCAGATTCTCGATAGATAAAAACACCAAATCCAGGTTTTCTCCTTATAAATCACTCCTAAATAATTCCATACATAATATACAACTAATCTTTAACTTTTATTTCATCAAACAATCAATATCCCCAAATTTTAACCCTAAAACCCATATCGTCCGAAACACTCTAATTCTCAAACCATTAATCAGTAAATTTCTGCTTAAATCAGAAGATTAAACACATAAATAAGCAATAACTTACTTGATTAAGCCTTAAACTCTTCCAAATCACCTAGAAATCCACGCAAGGGAAGAAGAAGAACAAAGCAATTTTCTCCAGAAAAAGAAGCAAACATCGTCTCTCAAAGTTCAAAGGAATAGGCTTTATATATACAGAAACCTTAAGGCTTGTTTGGCAATTTCGATTGCCACAAGTCCAATCCGAACCAGCTCAATCCAATTTCTAACTTTAATTTCTCCCGAATTTCAATAGTTCATACCCTAATTCCTCAAATCATAATTTAAATTATCTCATATCAATTATCAATCAATTCGAACCAAAATCGCAATTAAATCAGTCACTAAGCCATTATTCCAAATCAAGGGCCTAATACTCCAAAATTTCTAGAAAAATTCCTATAATTCCACAAAATTAGAAAACTCATTATCATATACTCCAATTTTCAATTCTCAATGCCTATGTTCAATTTGACTCCTCAATTTCATAAATCAAGTTCTAAAATATTAAATTCCACTAATAACACAATTTCTCCAAATTCACAAATCAAAGCACACTAAACCTTAATCACAAGGTCTCCAATGACACAAACAAGTGAATTACATCATACATGCATGTACATACAGATGCTAATGAAATCTTGAACATTTATCAAATGTGCAGAGGCTATAAATCTGAATGAGAATCACGATCTGAGAATACGTATAAGAGGAACTACACATCCTATCGGTGACGGATGTTACAATTCTCCTTCCTAACAAAAATTTCGTCCGAAATTTTCTTACTGATTGATCGAACAAGTGAGGATCGCCTCCTCATATGCTCCTCGTCTCCCAAGTTGCCTCCTCGAAGAATGGTTCTTCCAAAGGACTTTCACCAATGGAATCACCACCTCCAATCGCTTGACCCAGCGATCCAATAATCCTCACGGCTCCTCAATATAACTCAAATTCTTGGCTATCTCAATCTCTGAGCGGGATCACATGAGTCGGGTCAGATCGGTATCTCCGGAGCATACTCACATGGAACACATCGTGCAACTGGGACATCTCACTCGGTAAGGCTAACCTGTAAGCCAACGATCTGATCCGCTCAATAATCTCATATGGACCGATATACCGAGGACTCAACTTGCCCTTACGGCCAAATCTGAGGACTCCTCTCCACGGAGACACTCTGAGGAACACTCTATCTCCTATTGCATACTCCATCTCTCACCGATGCTGATCCACATAACTCTTCTGCCTATCCTGAGCCGCCTTAATGTGACTCCGAATCAACTGCACCTTATTAACCGTGTCCTGGATCAGCTCGGGACCCTCTAACATCCTCATACCCTCTTCATCCCAGTAAAGAGGGGATCTGCACGGACGTTCATATAAAGCCTCATACGGTGCCATACCGATGCTACTCGTCTCGATTATTATATGCAAACTCTACGAGAGGCAAATCGATCCCACGCTCGGAACTCCAATACACAGGCTCTCAACATATCCTCAATAGTCTGAATAGTCTTCTCACTCTGCCCATCTGTCTGAGGATGAAACGCTGTACTGAAGTTCAATCTCGTACCCATAGCTGACTGCAGACTCCTCCAGAATCTCGAAGTAAACCTGGGATCCCTATCTGACACTATCAAAACTGGGACCCCATGCAGTCGAACTATCTCTGCCACATACTTTTGGGCCAACTGATCTAGGGTACTACTCTCCCTCACTGGCAAGAAGTGAGTCGATTTAGTCAATCGGTCCACTATGACCCAGATAGCATCACACTGCCTCAACGTCTTGGGTAACCCCATGATAAAATCCATCGTAATCCGCTCCCATTTTCACTCCGGAATGGGCAACGAATGCAATCTCCCAACTGGGGCCTAGTGCTCAGCCTTAACCTGCTGGCATGTCAAACATTGAGAAACATACTCCGCCACATGCCTCTTTATACCCGACCACCAGAAATGCAACTTAAGAGTGCGATACATCTTGGTGACACCCGGATGCATGGCATAAGCGGCCAAATGAGCCTCCTCTAAGATCTCACGCCTCAAATCCTCCACATCAGGAACACACAATCTCTGGCCCATCCACAAAGAACCATCTCTCAACTCAAGCTTAGATACCCATCCAGATCTGACTCTATCAATCAATCTCACCAAAACTGGGTCCTGAGCCTGCACTCTCCTGATCCGATCATGCAATACTGGCCTCAGCCTCAAAGTCGCAATCAGAGCTCCATCCTGACTCAAATCTATCTGCACATTAAGAGCTCTCAACTGAACTAAGCATGACAACCTCGAAACCTGAATCGAAGCCGACTACCATGCGATCTCCTACTCGATGCATCGGCCACCACATTGGTCTTCCACAGGTGGTACTCGATAAGCGATCGTAATCATAGCGGCTCTAACCATCTCCTTCGCCTCAGATTCAGCTCGCCGACTCAACAAATACCTCAAACTCTTATGATCGGTGAAGATCCGGGCGTCTTCCCATCTGAGATAATGTCTCCAGATCTTGAGCAAACACCACGATCGCTAACTCCAAGTCATGCAGGATAATTACCCTCATGGGCTCTCAACTGTCTCGAGGCATATGCTATCACTCTCCCATGCTGCATCAACACACAGCCTAAACCTGCTGCGAAGCATCACTATAAACCTCGAAACCTCCCGATCCAGATGGCCGGGCTAACACCGGGTGCCGTAGTCAACCGATGTATCAACTCATCGAAACTCCTCTGACACTCATCATCCATCCAAGGTCACACTATTCCTCGAAGTTTTGTCAGCGGGGCTGAGATCACAGAGAACCCCTCGACAAACCTCCGGTAATATCCTGCTAATCCAAGGAAACTCCTCAACTCTGACACGTTCCTCGGAATCTCCCAACTCCTCACTGCCTCGATCTTGTGAGGATCCACCCGGATACCCTCACTAGATACAATGTGGCCTAGGAACACCACCTCATCCAGCCAAAATTCACACTTAGTGAATTTGGCATACAGCTGCCTATCTCTCATAATCTGAAGCACAACTCTCAGATGCTCCGCATGCTCCTGTCTAGACCTCGAATACACCAAAGTGTCGTCAATGAACACTATCACAAACCGATCCGGTATGGCTGAAAGACCTATTCATCAAGGCCATGAATTTGCGGGGCATTAGTCAACCCGAACGGCATCACTAAGAACTCGTAATGCCCATACCTGCTCCTGAAAGCACTCTTAGGCACATTGGCCTCTGCGATCCTCAACTGATAGTAACCGGATCTCAAATCCAACTTGGTAAACACCCGAGCTCCCTACAACTGATCAAAGAGATCATCAATCCTAGGCAGTGGGTACTTATTCTTAACAGTAACCCGATTAAGCTGCCTATAATCGATGCAAAGCCTCAAAGTCCCGTCCTTCTTCTTCACAAACAATACCGGAGCTCCCCACGGGGAAACACTCGGCCTGATAAATCTCTTATCCAACAACTCCTGCAACTGAGCCTTAAGCTCCATCAGTTCCACCGGTGCCATCCTATACGGAGGTATCGATATAGGAGCGGTACCTAGAACGAGGTCAATCTCGAACTCCGTCTCCCGATCCGACGGCAACCCCGGTAACTCCTCGGGAAACACATCGGGAAACTCTCTAATCACAGGGACATCCTACAAACTCTGCTGCACTCTAGAATCCACTACATGCGCCAAATAAGCCTCACAGCCACCTCTCATCAACCTCAAAGCACTCATAAAAGAGATCATCCTGGCTGGCACTGCCTGACTAACACCTCGAAAAATAGCCCTCGGCTGACCAGAAGACTCTAACACAACCTCCTTGGTATAGCAATCCATAATCGCCCTATGGGCAGTGAGCCAGTCCATCCCCAAAATCACCTCAATCTCTCGAAGGGGCAACACTATCAAATCTGCACTCAATACTGCTGAATCTACCCGTATCGGGCATCCCCTGCAAATCTCGCCTAAAGCAGTGGTACTACCCAAAGGTGTACTCACCTGCAACCCATACTGAAGCATCTCTCTATGCACATACAATCTACATGCCACATGCGGTGCAATAAATGAATGCGTGGACCCTGGATCTATCAATGCATACACCTCTATATCAGAGAGCAGAAGCAAACCTGCAACCACATCTGGAGAGTCCTGGGCCTCCTGCCTGGTCATGGCGTAGACCACGGCTGCGCGATGCGGCCGACTCCCCGACTCTCCGACCCCACAAAGAATCTCGGCTCCACTCCGAGCCTCGCCCACGAATCCAGTCCACTCTCAAGGCTCTGCTTGCGCATCGTCTTATACCAGCTCTCCCACTCAAGGCGGTGAGCTCCCAAAATCTACGGGCAAGGTTTGGGATCGATGCTCCATCGAGCCACACCTTAAACAAGCTCCAGTAAACCTCCAAAGCCTCCCACTATGCCTCCTCTCACAAAACTTCGACAGAGGAGGAAGCTGGCCGGAGCCTCGACCACTACCACTGCTACCCGACTGCCCAAACCTACCTCTCTGAACCGAACCAGACTGTCTGGGACCTCCCGAAAATCTGAGCCTGCCCTGACGTCGGCTAAAGCTCCTACCCGAGCTGCCCTGACTATCACTGGATCTCTTACTCCGAGATCCCTGACCAATCTCAACTCGGCTCTGCCTCAAGAGCTGCTCGATCCTGACAGCAGCTGACCTCAGCTCCACAAAGGTGCCTATGTTAGATCGGGCTAACCTGGTACGAATATCCAGATTCAGCCCTCCCTCAAATCTTCGGCACCTATCTGCCTCAGAAGAAATCAGAACAGATGCATACGCCGACAACTCATTGAATCGGACCTCATAGTCGGCCACTGTCATAGACCCCTGTCTCAAATCCAGAAACTCCTGCATCTTCATCTCCATATAAACCCTGGGCGTATAATTATCTCGGAAAGCTCTCAGAAAATCCGCCCAAGTCAAAACACAGGGTCTGGTGGAACTCCCCGGAACAGTCTTCCACCACTGATACGCTGGACCCTGGAGCAAAGAGACAGCATAGTCGAAGCGCTCATCGGGGTCACAGTCCATCTGGTCTAGGACCCGCTCGGTCCTCTCTAACCAACCCTCAGCCTCGGCGAGTGCATGCTACCAAAGAAATCCTGACTCCACCGCAGACGATCATACCTCCGTTCCGTCTCATGGGAACCACAGGAGGTCGCTCCTCAAACAAAGGCACAGAGGACTCTACTAGCTCCTCTCGATCCTTGGTCGGAAAGTGATCGACCTGATCACCAAAGACGGATGACCTACAATAAAATCACAAACTAAATCAATTTCTGCTTTTCTCATAAAGATTCAGGCCTAAAATACACTATGCCCAAAAGATGCCAAACCATGCTCTGATACCACCAATGTAGCGCCCCCTTACCGTAGAGTATACAGGGGACGCCTGTAGGTCATACCGATACATATCCTACGATGAGGTGCACTACCAAACAATCACTTCTAATAAACCTCATGGCATCAATAATTTAGCAATAATGATCACATTCACTAAAATTTTGAAACCAAAAAGTACTTCTTATCTCATTTAAAAACCATAATTACATCATCATTACAAATATCTGAGCCAAAATGAACAATAATAGCTCTATCTAGGTCATCCCAAAATACCCCAAAGGATCCCCGGTGGTGACACATGGGCCATGATCCTCTCGCCGGCACACACAAAAAGAAGAGTCCCAAAATCTGGAGCTAGAAATCTCACTACCGCTGTCCTGAAAAATAGTCGCAATTTGGGTGAGTTTGCGAAACTCAATGAGTAACCATCATCGATGGTTTACCCAATTGATGTATTACGCAAAATCGCGTACAAAGCAACACATATCACATTTCGAATCATAAATTAGAATTTCATACAATCATAATCACACAGTTTCAATTAATTCCATATCACATTCACAACATAATCACAAACTAAATGCACAATGATTTCCGGTTCATTTTTAGTGTTGTGACTGGGCGTCAGAGTTATCCCATTTCTGGGCACATTACACAGAAATCGTGTTTTCGGGGGTAGGAGAGCCCTCTGGGTATGCACTACTACCCACGCGCACTAGGGATAGGAGAGCCCTCTGGGTATGCACTAATCCCTTCTCACTTATCACAATAATGAGCTTATAGCTCGAAATGATCGAATATGCTCCGGTCTGGCAATCGATTCTTGATTTCTAATCATGCCTAGCATGCATTCACAATTCTCAATAACTTATCTCATGCGAATCGCTTAATCAGAAGCACAGATAATTCACATACAAAGCACATAGCACATCAAAGATTGAGAAACCAATTAGGTTACTCACCTCTAAACTTCCGAGCTACTGCCGGGAAGTCTCCGCTGCGTCAAAGGATCGACGCTCCACTTGAGCCTCTACAGTAATCATGATATCCGAATATCACTAATTGCACCAATTTCAATAACCAGAAATGCTGATGTCTCAAATGAATAATGTACTATGCATGTCAAGACATTTCCGACCCTATAATCGATTATCTCAGTTCCACATTTCCACACTAATTCATAGAAATTTCTAATTCCATAAGTCAATTTGCTAAGTTCTAATTCTCCAAAGTCAAATTCTAATACACAGGAATTATCGTTAAATCAGATTCAAATTCACTATGCAATTGCCATCCGATTTCAAGAATTACCGAATTAAATTTCCAAAACTTAATTCTCTCAAATTGAAATTCGAACTCCCCAAATTCAAAATCTTTAATTTGAAATCAATCCATATATAATTAAATTATCAATCCTAATTCCCAATTTCAAAAACCCTAAAAATTCAATTTTCCCCCATAAGCATTCCTCGCATGGCACAAGCCTCACCTCTGCTTGTGGCGTAATCGCATCCGCTCGCCCTCATGGCATGAAGCTTCTCTCTCGCGCCGCCGCAGCGGCAAGATGCCTCGCGGCGAGCCAATTTCAATTCTCCTCGCATGGGGCACGCTCCTTTTCGTCATGGCGGCCTTTCCTGCTCCTCGCTCGCAAGTGGCGTGTCATACACAAGGCATCGATCGCAGATTCGCCAGAAAAACCCAGAAATCTCCAAATTCTCGACAGATAAAAACACCAAATCCAGGTTTTCTCCTTATAAATCACTCCTAAATAATTCCATACATAATATACAACTAAGCTCTAACTTTTATTTCATCAAACAATCAATATCCCCAAATTTCAACCCTAAAACCCATATCGTCCGAAACACTCTAATTCTCAAACCATTAATCAGTAAATTTCTGCTTAAATCAGAAGATTAAACACATAAATAAGCAATAACTTACTTGATTAAGCCTTAAACTCTTCCAAATCACCAAGAAATCCACGCAAGGGAAGAAGAAGAACAAAGCAATTTTCTCCAGAAAAAGAAGCAAACATCGTCTCTCAAAGTTCGAAGGCATAGGCTTTATATATACAGAAACCTTAAGGCTTGTTTGGCAATTTCGATTGCCACAAGTCCAATCCGAACCACCTCAATCCAATTTCTAACTTTAATTTCTCCCGAATTTCAATAGTTCATACCCTAATTCCTCAAATCATAATTTAAATTATCTCATATCAATTATCAATCAAATTCAGAACCAAAATCGCAATTAAATCAGTCACTAAGCCATTATTCCAGTCCGGGCCTAATACTCCAAAATTTCCAGAAAAATTCCTATAATTCCACAAAATTAGAAAACTCATTATCATATACTCCAATTTTCAATTCTCAATGCCTATGTTCAATTTGACTCCTCAATTTCATAAATCGAAGTTCTAAAATATTAAATTCCACTAATAACACAATTTCTCCAAATTCACAAATCAAAGCACACTAAACCTTAATCACAAGGTCTCCAATGACATAAACAAGTCGGAATTCGGTCATACATGCATGTACATACAGATGCTAATGAAATGCTGAACATTTATCAAATGTGCAGAGGCTATAAATACAGATGCAGAATACGTATACAGAATACGTATAAGAGGAACTGTACATATCCTATTGGTGATGGGATGTTACATATATATATATACATATGCTTGAATTTGTGATCAACTGCCTATGACTATAAATATGTTAGTCACTCAGTTGTGTAGCTCACCCCAATAATCCCTCCTCAGGTGCAGAACGAGAAAGTTAACAATCCTTGTAAGGCATCGGAAACTCCAAAATATTAGAAACTTTTTTAACTAAGTTAGTTCGATCACTTTTGGATAGCTTCGTAAGCATGTAAAACATTGAGCATCCTATATATGTTGTATTTTGTGTTAAGCCCTTCTTTATAATGATATTATGTAATTAAAGTTATGTATGAGCTTCTGTTGCTTTGGCAAATGAGTTTAGATCTGAAAAGTTCCCTAGGTGTATGTGCATGTTTCTTTTGTAGTTGTACACTTCATAACCTAAGTCTTTCATAGGTATATAAATTATGTACTAATTCAAGGAAAAAATCGAATTAATTTAGGGTAAATTAGTTAAAGTTGTCTTCTGGAAAGTTGTAGCTTATCATCCTAGCTTTCCAATGGTATATAGTATGAAATTTTTGGATATCGAAGTCAAAAGTTATGATTCTTATAAGTGGAGATGTTCAGGAGTATAGGACATATCGTTTGGTACCTCATCATGAAAATTCGTTACCTCATCATGAAAAGGTACAAATTTTAAAAACCCTATTTTTCATTATTCACTAGCCACCAAAACTCTTACAAAATATACTGACTTGAGCGTCGGAAGGGCCTACCAGAAATCAACCCCCGGTGTACCTTTATTGTTTTGCAGGTATTTCTGAACCAGAACCAACCAATCTCATGGATCTAAGTGGCAGTGCCTAGCCCCACTAGAATCCAACAGAACCAATTGGTGCCCACCGTGGGGCAGGGCATCAAGGCACCACGTCCAGAAATACTCAGATCAATCAGGCGGCGACAACAAATCCCGATGTAGTCGCTGTTGCGACACTTGCATTGCAGCGAATGGGTTTGTGGCTACCCACCACCCTTCCATCACCGCCCTCTAATCACCAGACACACCCTTCGCCCCTACACCAAAACCCTAGTATAAACGAGCCACCCCCTTAACACTCACATCAGCATGATCAACCACAACAGTCCTAAAGCCAAGACCACGAAGCACAAAGCGTGGCCCTAGAGGATGACGCTCGAACCAGCTCACATCCTCACATCCAATACCCCCTCAACACGAACCCTCATGCACCACAACTAGCCTTCCTCACACAGAGACAAATAGAAGAAGCGGCTAATCTATTGATTCGCCAAATCCTACAATCTCAACCGGAACAGCAACAAACCCCCGCTCGGTAGATTGGTGTGATGGCCGATCGGCACTCAGCTGAAGCCCTGAAAAAAATCATGGACCAAAGAATCAATGTGGTCATGAATTCCCGTCCCAGTCAACCATCATCATAGTACAACTCTCCTTTCATTTCGGAGATTTTGGATAGCCTCCCAGTGGTCGGTACTAAGATACCGATGCCAGAAAAGTATACTGAAAAGACAGATCCTCTCGACTATTTGTAACATTTTCAATCGATGATGAACCTGCATTGCGTTCCAGATGCCATTCAATGCAAGGCTTTCTGCAAAGCCTTTCAAGAAGGGGCCTGAAGATGGTTCAACAGCTTGCCCCCACGCTGCATAACCAGTTTTGAGGATTTTAAGTTGCTATTCCTCAACCAATTCGCTACAAGTAAATGGCCACAGAAGATTGCTTTGGAAGTAATGCAGCTGACCCAAGGAAGGAACGAGAGTTTGCGGGAGTTCATCACCTGATTTAACAATAAAGCTATCAAAGTTCTTGACCTTACTTGCTCGTCTATGTTGGTTACTTTGATGAGAAATACGAGGGATGAAGAGTTCAAGAAGTCACTGGCTCTTGATCAGCCCAGGTCCATCTAAGAGATAAGAAATCAGGCAGACAAGTACATCCAGCTGGAGGAACTGTTGAAAAACACAAAATGCAGAGCGGATGACCACTGGCCGAGTAGTAGGACCGATGATTCATATAAACGGCAGAGGGATCGTTCTAGCTGGAGGAAGTCGATCGATCAAAAAGAATAGAGGCAAGATTCCTTCACTCTGCTCAACAGGCGATATGCGGAAGTGCTGGAGGTTATGAGAGAAGAAGGGGAATCCCTCTGAGAACCTAATAAATTGAAAACTTCTCTCAAGAAAAGGGACTCTTCTTTATACTGTCGCTTCCACAGAGATATTGGTCATGAAACGGAGGATTGCTGGGACCTAAAGAAAGAAATCAAACTCCTCATCCAGAGGGGAAGGCTGGATAGATTTTTGAAGTATCTTAGAAATGTCGATTGGGGTAATGAGGGCAGAAGCGATCGGTCTGACAATTGACGAAGACCCTGGAGACAAAACATAAACGATGGAGGAAGGAAGACCAGGAATATGGACGACCAACGCGACACGAGGGGACAGTCCAGGGCTAGAGATGATAGAAATACGGGGCAGTAAGATGATCGACTGGTTAGGGTCATCAATATGATTTTTGGCGGCAGCGCAGCAGGGGGTCCACCGACAAAGGAAGGAAGCAGTATGCCAGGCAGATCGCTAAGGGTCAGTCAGCAGCGAAAAAGCCGCAAGTTAATGAGGCGATCTCCTTTGACGAGTCTGACCTGGCTGGCATCAGCTGCCCTCATGATGACGCACTCGTGGTTACTTTGAATATGGACAGTAGTGAGGTGAAGCGCGTGATGATTGACACAGGCAGCTCGGTCGACTTGCTATACTACGATGCTTTTAAGCAGATAGAAATTTCAGAAGAACGGCTACTACCAATAGAAGGGCCAATCAAAGGGGTAACAGGAGCGTCCGCCTATCCATTAACTCGAGTCTTGCTGAACGTAAAGTTCGGACAAAAGCCGCTCTAAGTAGTGAGGAATGTTGAATTCTTAGTGGTGAAGTTTGCAGGAGCCTATAATGCAATAATTGGAAGAGCCACACAAAACGCCCTTAGAGCTGTCGTCTCAACTTATTATCAGGCGATGAAATTCCCAACACCCCATAGCATCGGCATTGTCAGGGGTCAACAAAGAATCGCTCGGGAATGCTACTTGGCAGAAACAAAAACCCTCGAAGGAGCGGTAGTATTGGCGAGTTCTCTGGATGTAAGAGCAGATGAAGAAACCGAGAGGATGAACCCTACAGAAGAAACTCAGCGGGTTATACTGGATGAAGAAGACCGATCCAAATTTACAAATTTGGGTGCCGAACACAGTTTCCCACTGCCCAAGATCGATCAGTTGGTAGATTCCACGTCAGGGCACGAGCTTCTCAGCTTCTTGGATGCCTTCTCTAGTTATCACTAAATAAAAATGAGTCTCGAAGATGAAGAAAAAATAGCTTTCATAACTGACTAGGGCACATATTGCTACTAGGTGATGCCGTTCCGTCTGAAAAATACGGGGGCTACTTACCAGCGGCTCGTCATGGAAGTTTTTAAAAAATAGATCGGCAGAACAGTTGATGCGTATGTGGACGACATGGTGGTCAAAAGCAAGACAACTGCCGAACATGTGGAAGACCTTAGAGAAGTCTTCCTAACCCTCAATAAATTCCAAATGAAGTTGAATCCCGAGAAGTGCGTCTTTGGTGTAGCATCGGGGAAGGTCCTGGGATTTATGATTACTCAGCGGGGGATCGAGGCTAATCCAGAAAAGATCGAAGCCATTGTCCAAATGCCCTCACCACGATGCTTGAAGGATGTACAGATTCTGACCGGACGGATAGTTTCTCTGAGCAGATTCATCTCCAGGATGGGGGACAAGTGCCTCCCTTTCTTCAAAATTTTGAGGAAGGCAGATGTGACCCAGTTCCAGTAGCTGGATGAGTGCGAAAAAGCATTCTAGCACTTGAAGCAATATCTGACCAGTCCACCCATCTTGCAGAGCCTAGTTGCGGGGGAGAATCTGATTCTTTATTTGGCAGTCACAGAGGGGGCGATCAGCGCAGTCCTTGTTCGATTGGATAGTAAGGAGCAATTCCCGATCTACTACGTCAGTAAGGTGCTGAACGGACCAGAAACACGGTATGCGCCTATAGAAAAGCTGGCTCTCTCCTTGATAACTGCGGTACGAAAACTAAGGCCCTACTTCCAGAGTCATATCATCGAGGTATGGACCGACCAACCCCTCAAGCAGTGCCTCCAAAAGCCCGAGACCTTCGGGTGATTAATAAAATGGGCAGTAGAGCTGGGGGAGTTCAATATACACTATAAACCACGAACGACAATCAAGGCCCAAGTATTGGCAGACTTCGTTGCAGAAATGAGTCAACCTGACTCGCAGGGTGAGCAACGCCCTGCTTGGAGCCTATTTGTGGATGGGTCGTTGAACGCTTAGGGATGCGGAGCAGGAGTGGTATTGATCAACCCACACCGGGAAGAAAAGGTGGAGTATGCTCTCCGGTTAGAATTTAGAGCCTCCAATAACGAAGCAGAATACGAGGCTCTGATAGCCGGCCTCCAATTGGCAAGGGATATAGGGGTAAAGCGTCTAAAGGTGTACAACGATAGCCAAATAGTAGTTGGTCAAGTCACTGGAGAGTATGAGGCCAAGGGGAACAACATGATCATGTACCTAGAATTGGTAAAACAGTAGTTGAGTAATTTCGAGCAATACTCGGCCAGTAGGATAGAACGAGCTCAAAATGCTCATGCAGGTGCACTTTCCAAGATGGCTTTCGATCAAAATGTCAGGAACAATATCTTGGTTGAGCGGTTCGACCAACCCAGCATCTAGAAGGCCACTGAAGTCCTTCAAACAAATGATCGGGCAAGTTGGATGGAGCTGATCAGGCAGTACCTTCTCAAGGGAATACAACCGGCGGAAGCTTTGGAGGCTAGGAAACTAAGGGTAAAGGCGGCTGAATATGTGATCATCAATGACATTCTGTACAAGCGTTCTTACGACTGGTCGCTATTACGTTGCTTGAATGAAGAGGAGCCAGAACAAGCAATGGCTAAGGTTCATGAAGGAATGTGTGGAAATCATTTAGGAGGCAAAATGTTGGCTCATAGATTGATCAGAAAGGGGTATTACTGGCCGACAATGAAGAAGGATTGTCAAAGGAAAGTTAACCGATGCGAGGCCTGCCAGAAGAGTAGCAACTTATCTCACCAGCCGACCGAGCAACTGAAAATTGTGAGCCATCCCATTCCCTTTGCTCAATGGAGAATGGACATATTAGGCCCTTTTCCTCTTGGTCCGGGGCGGAAATTTTTTTTGATAGTAGCGGTCGATTACTTCACTAAAGGGTAGAAGCGGATGCGGTCGCCACCATCACTGAGCAGAAAATCGAAAACTTCGCACGTAAAAATATACTGAGCCGTTTTGTGATGCCTATAGTTTTGGTGACAGACAACGGTCGGCAGTTTGATAACGAGAAGTTCAAAGATTTCTGCGAACTACTGAGGATAAGGCTCCAGTTGACTTCAGTAGCTCACCCTCAAAGTAATGGTCTAGCGGAGAATACTAACAAGAAGATAATAAGTGCTCTCAAGAAGAACTTAGATGGACGTAAGACTTGGGTGGAAAAAATAGATGAAGTGTTGTGGGCATACAGAACAACCCCAAACGGGGCCACCGGTGAGATACTGTTCAGAATGACCTTCGGGGCAGAGGCTTTAGTCCCAGTAGAAGTAGTGCTACCTAACCAACGGGTTTCGAGTTACGAAGAAGAGAGGAATGATGAAGCCCACAGAGCGGAACTGGTACTTCTCAGCAAAGACAGAGATAGGGTGGCTGCTCGTTCAGAAGTCGTCAGACAAAAAATAACGAAGTTTTACAATAAAAGGGTAAGGCCGAGCGACATAAAGGTCGGTGGATACGTTCTGCAAAAGGCTGAGGCAGCTGGAAAGCATCCTGGAAAGCTCGGTCAGACATGGAAAGGACCCTATTAAGTGGTTAAACAGGCCAGACACGACTCTTACGTCCTGCGCAATACAAACGGGAAGATTCTACCGAGGCCCTGGAACTCTCAAAACCTGAAGACGTTCTACCAATAGATAAGCTTTATTTTAGTTCTTATTCCCCTGTTTATTATTGTTTATTGTACACGCAACTTGTGGGTATCTTTTTCCTGGCCATGCCAGTCAGGTTTTTTAACGGCCCACGCCCTTGTCATCGTTAATAAAGGGATTTCAAATTTCTTGACAAGAAAAATCTCACTAAATTGGGAAAGAGGAGAAAATTCTACCAACTGATCGTCGACCACATCGCTCGGCCAGGTTGCCAAGACGGGATCTTGGAACCAGGTGATGCCAAGACAGGATCTTGGATCGCTCGGCCCCTACATCGCTCGTCCAGGTTGCCAAGACGGAATCTTGGAACCAGGCAATGCTAAGAAAGGATCTTGGATCACTTGGCCTCGACATCGCTTGGCCAGGTTGTCAAGACGAGATTTTGGAACTAGGCGATGCCAAGAGCCAAAATCTTGGATCGCTCGACCTCTACATCGCTCGGCCAGGTTGCCAAGATAGGATCTTGGAACCAGATGATGCCAAGATAGGATCTTGGATCGTTCGACCAGGTTGCCAAGACGGGATCTTGGAACCAGGCGATGCCAAGACAGGATCTTGGATCGCTCAGCCTCGACATCGCTCGGCCAGGTTGCCAAGATGGGATCTTGGAACGAGGTGATGTCAAGAGCCAAAATCTTGGATCGCTCGGCCTCACAATTGTTCCGCCAAGTTCTATTGCCTCGGTCGACCATGATTCTCTCAGACCCTACAACCGATTGATGCACATCGAGTGCGTTTGTTCACTACTTGATATTGGGAAAGATCGTCCAATTTTAACACGAAAAATGAAAGTGATAAAGAACAAAAGAATTCTATTTCCTTGAATTTATGTTCTGGTCACAAGCCCGACCAGATGAGTGAAAAAAAATCAAAATCAGTTTGATCTTTCGGGGGGAGAGGAAGGGTCAGCAGCCGGATCGGCAGGAGAAGACGATGGAGAGACATCCTCTTCCTCATCTGAACTCAGGTCCAGCATCTCATCCACCAAGACCTCTCTTTCCTTTTCGGCTATCTCTCTCATCTCTTCGAGTGAAAGGCCGAGCTCGGAGGGAAGCATCGGCTCGGCATAGTCCTCGAATGAAGGACCCTCCGACCCGTCAGGGACGTAAACATTGTGGCAGGTCCTTAAGATGAAAAGAGCCAAGTCACAGGCAAACTCCAGACACTCCTCCTGTAAATACCGCTCTTTCCATCGCTTGATCGCCTCAATCCTCTGCTCCTTGACGGAGTCTTACAGCTCTAACATTTTCTTCTCAACCTTTATCTTCTCTGTCACTGCCTCGTGACACTCTCGGAAGGCTTTCGAACGAAGCTCCTCCTCCAGTCGCACCCTTAAAGTGGCATCGAGCACCTTTTTCCTTAGGTTCTCAATGCAGATCTGTAATACTCGGCATTCACTCTCCAGCTTGGCCCTGGAAGAAATCATTCTACCCCTCTCCTCTTCCCCCGAAGCGAGCTGAGCCTTCAAAACGCTCTTCTCCTCCTCCAAAATGCTCTTCTCCTCCTCCAATGAAGAGAGTTGAGCTCGTAAGACGTCCTGTCCCTCCTTCGCCTCTGCAAGATCAGCTCTTAGAGTATTAACTTGCTCAAGAAGGTCATGAACCTCCCGGTCCATTGTTTGCCTCACTTCATCGAGCTGATCAAGACGTTGATACATCACAGAGGCGAACGCCATACCCCTGGCACAGTCGCGGACGAGACTAGCCATCAGTTCTTTATTGTTCAGCGTATCCAAAAACCTCTCGTCCGTAAGAGGAACAGTCTTTTGGGCAATGTGCAGAGCGACGTTGACGTCCTTAAGCGATACAGTCTTATCAAGACTGATCGTGGGCTCCCATTTTTCACCACTGGAAGCGCGCTCTTTCCCCCTTCCCTTATCCAATCGAGGTGGTTGCTTTTCTCCCATTTCTCTCCCCAGCTGACTGGACGATCGACCAGCACTTCCAGCGGTCCTCTTCTTTTTGAGTGGCGGCTCCATCTCTTTGTAACATCCCATTATCGATGGAAAGGGTAAAATAGTAATTTTGGAATGGGTTATGAGTATGTAAACTAGTCTCGGCATGTTCATGCCTAATATGGCCTCCATATATGCATAAGCTATAATTTTTGTATATGCACATAATTATACATGCATTCATGACATTTCCCTGTATTATTGTGAGAAACATATGATTTAGTACTTGAAAATCAAATTGGAGTGGATTTTTATGTGTTTTTCATTTTTGTGAAAATTTAGAAATTTTTCTGGAAATTTTTCTGGATACCTTTTCGGACCGAAAAATTTACAAATGACAGACTGATTTGGTTTCCGGTATCGAAAATGACTATCTAATGACACTGAAAAATTAGATACATGATTTTAGGATTTATTATTTTGAGCCATTGGAATTTGGAGAGAAATTGGACTAGAAATTGAATTGAAATTGGAAAAAAGACTTGAGGAGTATTTAAAACCAGGACAAGTGGCAAGTGACACATGTCACTTGCCTACTTAGTCTTGGTATATAAATATCCTATCTAATTTAAGTGCTTCCATGACACTTCTCTTTTGAAGGAATAAAAAGTGTTTTAGATGGATTTTTCTCCTCCATCTTCGTAGCCTCCTTCATCTCCTCTTCTTCATCGAATTTTCTCCTTCTTTTTAACTAGAATTGCTACTCTTCTCTTCTCCCTTAAGTGCTTCCTCTTTATGTGTCCAAGCCTAAGCATGTTGCCTCCCTTATAGTGATGATCGTATGGTGAGAGAGGAATGGTAGAGTATGGGTGAAAAGTGGAAGAAAAAAAGAATTAAAGGCTTGTTTAGTGAGTATTTTGTTTTTATGGTTTTAAATTAGTAGTTGATGCTTTATTTGTGATGTCTTGAATATTAATTTCATGGTACTTGGGATTAGCTTGGATGGGTATAAATTCATGTTTGTGTAAGGAGGAATAATATAACATGTAAAGTATAGTTAAATTGTGTGTTTTGGATAGATTTTGGTATGTTAGATGCTTACTTCTTAAATGAAAATGATTGAGTAATTGTGCTGGAATTTTGTGGGGTTATGTTCAAGTGAATGTCTTGATGATTTTGTGGCTGAATTAGAGACTAAATTGGATGCTTATTGAAGTAGGATTGGTGTTGGAATGAAAGAAGTCGTGTTAGATACGAAATCTGGAAAATGTTACTTTGTATAGGTTTGAGATTTTTGCTCATAACGTTTGATGTGGTTGTCCGATTGAGATGAGCTTGGGCTTAACTTAAACTTAATAAATATGGTTAGATTCCATATGAAGGAATTTTTTTTCAATTATGGCTTTAAGGGTTTTAAAATTGGCTTGGAAAGTGAGTTGTAGGTGTTGTATGAACAGTAATCAGAACCTTGTGACCTGAAAATTTGATGATTTTCTTTAGGTTGATTTGGATTGAATTTGCTAATTTGGTCTTCATGAAAGTTGAAGATTTTTGTGTTAGCTTTCTAACTCCGATAAGTATGAATTTTTTTGATTTGTAGGTTAAAATTTATGGTTTGTTAATATTCAGGTGGTAATTCAGCCCAAAATGTGTGTTGGTGGGCAAATGCTCTAAGTGCATAGGTTTTGTGCTTTTTGTGTGCTGATATTAATTTTGGACTGTTAAGGGTGAAATTGGCTCAAGTGACCATCTGGAACGTTATAGAGAATTGTTTTAGCTTTCTAATGAGGTATTATATGCGAATTTTGGATGTAAGGATTGTAAGATATAAATTTGTAAAGTTTTTTTTATGGTTTAGGTTAAATGTTGATTTCATAAACCCTAATTGGACAACCACATTAATGGGAGGTTTTGACCTAGTTAGAGATGGAATTTGGTCCTAAGTCCTTCTTGAGAATTGTATTTTATTGTATGAGCTTTGTATTGCTGTATGGTTTGGAATTTTTGGCTAAGGGGATGAAAAGTTATGATTTTAGGAAAAGTGTTGCACTGTTATAGTAAATGTGTGACTAGGCAGTATCTTTGAGTGCATTTTTGACACCCTTAGAGGTGTTATTAAATTTCAAGATCTGTATGAAACTTGAATATGGTCTTGTTATCTTTCCATAGCCACTAAGTATGAAATTTTTCGATATCTAGGTTGAGAGTACTGATCTGCTGACTTTTGGGTGTTAATATGCTTAGTGCTGGAAAATGTGTTAAGTATAAGGTTTGTGGTGATTATGCATTGACGCTAAATTCTGAACTGTTGTGATGTTAATTAGCTCAAATGGTCTTCTGGAAAGTTGTAGAGGAATGTTTTAGCTTTAAAATGGTGCATAATATGCTATTTTAGATGTACGAATTGTGAGTTATGGATTTTGCAAGAATGAATCTGATTTAGGTCATCTGTTAGTTAACAAGCTTTAACAGGGCAGCCACCGTCATGGAAGAAATTGACCTAGTTAAAAATGTAATTGGCTTCTAAGTCCTTCATAATAGTTGTAGTATGTTCTCTGATCTTTTTATTGATATAAAGTATGCATTTTTTGGACAATTGGGTAAGGAGTTATAATTTTTGAAAGATTGTGTGACTGTTCAGGGGGTCATTTATGGGCAGAACCTTTGATTGAGAATTTGAGGTGTTTAGAGATTGAATTTGATTCCAAATTATTCATGAAAGTTGTATATCATGTTTTGATCTTTCTTTTGGCATAAAACTTGTAATTTTTGGTAAAGTTAATGAGAAGTTATAGTCTTTGAAAAAATGATGTTCTGTTTTAGGACCTTATGACTAGGTAGTAACTTTGATTGAATTTTTGACACCCTTAGGGGTGAAATTGGTTCAAGTGTCCTTGAAGGAACTTATAGTATTTCTTATTACCTTTCCAATGAGATCTCATTTGTAAGTTTTGGATAGGTTTGTAAAGAGTTATGCATGTTAGAAATTCAGATGGTGGAAGAGAGGGAAATAAGTGCAAACTCTCTTATCTTTTGTTTTGTCCTAAAGCTTCTTTTGCTTATATCTTCGTTATCCCACCACCGATTGACCTGATTCTTGAGGCATCGGTTTTGTATAATATTTAATTTCATTTATTTGCAAAATTGGGAGTTTTTAGAGCTAAAATTGTCAGGGATTGGTTAGGTCGAAGTGATAGGATCGAGTAATGATTATTCTGATTCGTGTTTTATTTATAATTGGACCTATAGAGGTCCGAATTGGGTGATTTTAGTTTCTATGGGTTTCTAATTGTTAGAAGAACACTTTGCGATGGAAAATTGTGATATAGTACTGTGAATGTCACGAACATGCATTGTACTCATTTTAATTGCTACATGTGCATTATTAAATATTTCTGAGTGTACCTTTGGTGATGGTGAATATTTTGGACTGTTTAGAGATGCTTTTGGAACGTCACCCCACAGATGTTGTTGAGACTTTCAGGATTTTGCTTCGGTAGCTATTGGTGAATAACCTAGATGGTTTCTCAATTATTATTTGTTTATTATCTTGCACTTATAACTCTGTGGAGAAGAATGGTGGACTTGTGCGTTTGTTTATGACTAGATTCCGGACCGAAGGTGTCTGATGTATTGGGAGATTATGACATAGAAGTACTATATGTGTGATTTGGAATGTGATTAATTGTAAAATACTTGTGTGAATGTGTTAATTTGGGTTTGATTGTAATGTGATATTGCTCAATTGCGACATATGCATTCCATGCATGAATGCATGATCAGTTAATGACAGTTGTGACCGGAGCTGCCATCGAGAGCTACAAGCTCAACGTTTATATTTGGGCCTCGAGCCCACAGTGTTTCAGAGCCTCAGGCTCAATGGTTAATGCGCCCATAATGGGGTAGTTCAGAGCCTCAAGCTCAACGATTAATGCACCCATAATGGGACAGTTCAGAGCCTAAGGTTCAACGATTAATGCGCCCATATTGGGACAGTTCAGGCGCTCGGTCTCAACATATAAATAAATTAGAAAAAGTGTCACATGTGCATGTCATATGCACCTAAATTTTTAATCTCTTGATTGATTTAAAGGCTAACTGCCTTATGTTTCTGTGATACCAATTATTCCGAATGTGAATTATGAAACAATTGGCTTGTGCTTGAGTGTTTTATGAATTGTGCATTGTGATTAAATATGCAACAATGTGAATATATGTTATGTGAAACGATGTGTTGTATGAATTGAGTAAACAATCGATGATGGTTCCTCACTGAGTTCGCAAAACTCACCCACAATTTTTAATTATTTTTTTGGTCCCAAAAGAATACCACGTTAGGCAACGGGAGTATAGCAATCGCATACGAGTGAGAAAAGAGGCTGGGATCAGTTCGCGTCTGTTAGAGTAGTGCCCTAAAGGCAATCGCCTTTAGCACGTTTTGTACAAAGTTGTGTACATACTTTATGAATAAATAAAGAAAGGCATACTTCATTAATTTGATGTTCATTATTTATGAATTGATATTGATCTATGATCAAATTAATGAAGTCCATGATATATGACATAGCATAAAGGAAATTATGATGTGATTATACTACTGAGATTCCTATCATGTGTAATTATGTCAGTATCTAAATTATCCCTAGTCGTAGGATTCTTGGCTGGACATCGGTAATCAGGAGAGACTAGCACATCTCAAGCTCCTTGATTTGATCAGCGGTGGATCTCGAAGCGTAAATATGAGATATTTAGGGTTGAGATGTGAATGCTTACTAGAGGTAGTAAGTACATTGGATGACTGCTATGAGATCATCACATGGATGTCCTATTCTAATGTCATTGATAATCTCATCATAGCAATGGTGCAAATATCCTTAGACTTGAGGTACTCGAGGATATCTTGAATCTTGATTACGTGCTTTGACTCCATTCCTTGTTGCCTTACACAGGTCGCTCGTAGGGTGGTGCTTGGGTACAGCTTGAGGTATTCGAAGGTAATTGAGTAGCAAATAGAGGATTCACCACTTCTGTGAGAGTAGAAGATGATACCCATGGCCTCTTGTCAGGGTCATTACTTGGAAATCTCTGGCCGGAGTTCATATGTCATGAAAAGTGTCTTCAGTGACATATAAAGTAATGAATCCCAGGATAAGAACTGATATCACTTGGACTAGATTTGACGTACTCAGTCTAGTAAGAGTTGACACTTTGCCCATACTCATAACCAAGTGGGGTATAGCTTGGTGAAAGGACGAATTGCACAGTAATTATCTATGGAAAGGTTCATGATATGGTTCATGGTGAACATAGATTCATTCGTCAAACCAATTACTTTCCGGTCAATTGGGGGTCATGGTGTGTTGCTAGATACCGCTCATGGCTTGCTCAGATTAAGTGTTAATCTAAGTGGCCAACATAACCGGGAACCTAATGGCTCACACGTAGAAAAGTGATTCGGAGAATTCGTAAAATAGTTTTAGATAGAGATCCAATAAATGGAGAGCAATGGAATTAAATGGATCCCGATGAGATCGAGATATGTCCCGATGAGATCGCGACATCGATATTGCTGAAACAGGTCTTCGGTGTTTTTTTCCATATCGGGACCGATAGGCCGGTAGTGTTGGAGTTATGTAAATATAGTGCCCTGGAAAGCAAGTGTATTTACATGTAACTTTATCTTCTTGATTCTGATTTTGTAATGAAAATATTTATTATTAATAAAACAAAAGAGTTTGGTTTTATCTGTATGAACATTGTATATCTGGTCATAAGGTACCAAGATTCATTTGTAAGTAATATACATATACATAGAGATGTATGGGAAACATGTATATTATTAGAATCTGAATTAATTGATTCACAGTTGAATAATCAAGTTGGTCGTTTGATTATGGTTTAGATCAGTAGTGTTGCGATTTATCTCCATATAAGTAAAGGAGTTTACTTAAAGGGAATGATGAGTTTCATATCATGATAGTAGTAGACTATCGATAATGGCACTATTAAATGAATCGGAATCAAGTATGTTTTCAAGAATAAAGTGGGCGTTACTTTAATCTTAAAACATACAACTTAAGCATTAAACTTATTATGAACCACAATCTTGATGAGTGGTGAACTCATATGTGTTTCATTATAATTCTTGATATGATCGGAATGGATTTTTACAGGTATTAATCCGATTATGCGCATGTTGGAATTATTAATTGAAACATGTATCGAGGAACATTCACTCGAATAAAGAGTTTATAGTGTTATCATCTCTTACAGATGTTTTAAGGAGATTTGGTGATTAAGCTGGCGCCCGATAGTTTGATGGACTAGCTACCCATCAAGTATTAACACTAAGATGAGATCTTATGTGTTAATCACCATATAAAGTAAAATGAGAGATCTAGAAGGAAAAACCAACATAAGGGCAAAAGCGGTAATTTTACCCTTTGTTGTGCGGATGGCTATAATAAGGTTCTAAATAGGGTTTGCAATTGGACATATTCTCATAATATTTAATAATTCAAGAGTTCAACTAATTGTCTTTAGTGGAATGACATTTAGTTAATAAGCTAGAATTAATTCCAATGAGATTGAATTATTTACGGGCTTATTGGAGCTTGAATTATCAAAGTCAATAAGATTTCCCACTTGGCTTTAAGGAAGGTTATCAAGCTAAGTAAGAAGTAGTTTGGAGGCTTTAGAAGTCCATAATTGAATTATGGGCTTATACTAATTAATGGTTAATTGGAAGCCCATATGTTCATTTAGAAATGGGCTTGTTTTGGTTTAATGTAATTGATTAGATTAATTATATTAAAACAATTTTATTTTTTTTAAATGGAGAAGAAGCAATTTCGAAATTGTGTTAGGTTAGATGTGTAACCATAAATTTGACATTAAAATACTAAATAAAGATGGTCTTTATTATGGTTCATCATTATTAAATGGAGTTATGAACTTACCATTAAATGGTTTAATGGTTGGCTTTTAATGTTGGCATGTAACCTATTTGCATTCATTAGATTAAAGATGAAAGATGTGCATTAGATGGACCATCTTCCTTCTTTCTTCTTGCCAAAACTGAAATTCCTAAGTGAAAGAATTGAAAGAGTTTCAATTTTGGTTCTTCTTCTTCTTCTAAGAAAATCTCCTCCAAATATTTCTTCTCCTTTCCCACCAAAGGATTTTGTTAACCTAGTTGTCCTTGAAGAACAAGTGGTAAATCTAATTGATTGAGGATACTACAACAAGGAAGAAGATAGATTGCTAAAGGAAAAGACTCAAAGGCAAAGGATTTGGATATAAGAAGGAGAGGATAGCGCAACGAGGATTTAAAGCTGTAGCGAAGGAGTCGGTAATTCCTTTTATCTTGTTCTTGGTTTTATTATCCTTATACCATATCATGTATGGATTAGCATGTTGATTTGGATATATTGCTTCCGCTGCAAGATGATTTCTTAAAAAGTTTTGAAATCTATCGTTTCTCCATACTAAGCATGCTTTCTTTTTCCGATCCAATAGGTAGGACCGACCCTAGTGTGACTGGACTACTTTAGCATTTATATATATATATATATCTTATTAATTAATATATATATATATATATATATATATATATGTGGTCAACGTGGAAGCCTAATGATAAGCCTTATCATCTTAACTTTATATATATATATATATATAAAGGCTAACGTGGAAAGCAACTCCCACTTTAGCATTTAATTTCTTTAAAAGAGTTAAAGACAAATGGCTTATGGAGATGAAGAGTTGATGATCGTTGGAATAGAGAGAAGACAAGTGAAAAAGTGTTTTTCAAGCTTCCTCTCAAAACCCATGACAATCATCTTTTCCAAGGCTTGATCATCTTCTTCTCCAAGCTTCTCTTCACTGTTTCTCCTTAGCTCTCCAAGAACAAGGTAAGAGCTAGCTCTCTCTCCCTTGTTCTAGCTATTCCCGGGTCAAAGGGTTTGCCCCGGTTAGGTTCTCCGATCTCTGCGTGGATACCGTTAGAGACGGTCTCTTTTGGTCGTTATGGTTTGACATTGTTATATAGACACATGGATCCTGGCTTTCAGGAAGGTCCCGGAAAAAAAATTTTTGTTTTCCCAACCGTGTGCATGTGATGCACACACCGGGATTTTCCTACAGTGGTATCAGAGCCACTTGTGTCGTATATAACGAAGAAATCATAACAAGGTTGGAGCTGCGTATTGGTTGTGACGATGATGCATGTTGACTGTGTTAAATTCGAAATCAGTATAGAAATATTGTTTTCGAACTTTTCTTGCCCAGATGTGCTTATAAGATGTTTTTGAATATGTCTGTGGAAGACCAGAATTTATCAATGTGATTTGATATGGTTTTGCTAATTCATTCCCTAATGTTCTGGTTGCTGTGTTTGTGCACATTCCTTGAACACGCATGCTTGTAAATTCGAGAATAAATTGTAAAAAACTTATTTTTCGTATTTTCTTTCACTGGAATGTCTCTAAGATGTTTATGAATGTCTATGAGGATGGAAAAATGTTTTCGAGGTGATTTATTATTTATTTGAGAATTTATCATGTGTTGCTGGGAATAACTGTGTTGAGGAACACAGATTCTACATTGTCTTTGTTGCTGAGATTGGTTATTTTTTTTTAAAAATAAATCCTGAAAAAATTCATGGAGCATGTTGTGAACATTTTTTAACCTCAGTAATTTTCTCAGAATTTATTGAAATTGTTTCAATGAGTTTTTCAAGCAAAAGACAGAGCATGGCAGTTTTAAGAAAGTTGCTGGAGCTGTTTTGTTTGGAATGATTGATTGTGTATTTCTCAATTCCAATGCCTTGGATCATTTTTAATGTGATTAAAAATATGTTACATTGATTTTTTATGCTTGCCAAACTGATTTTCTTGAAATTGGGTTTCCAAAAATTTTCGCATGTCAAATGTGTCTCATTAGTGTCTCGTTAGTATATTTCCTTGTCTTGATTGTTTTGGCCGTCACCAATTTTGTGACAAGTGCCGAAGTAGTCTTGATAAAGTGTAGACTACCTAGAGATACTTAGGGTGATAGTTTGATATTCGCAAAATTATTTGGAAATCTAAGTGAATAATAGTGTATTCATCAATTTCAAGTTTTTCATGTATAGTATGATTATACATGGTAAGCATGATACAATGAAAGTGTTTCATTGGTACATCAAAGTAAAGTATATTACACTTAGTATTGTGAATTGGAACTGCACGGATTGAGAAATTAGCCGATTAGAGAGCAATTTTAAAAATATAAGCCGACTTAGCATAAGTCGACTTGCATTCCCATATAAGTCGACTTATACATGCATAAGTCGACTTGCATGCTCACATAAGTCGACTTACACATGCACAAGTTGACTTGTTTGTGAACAGTAGTCAGGTAAGTCAACTTGCAAAATGGTATAAGTCGACTTGCATGTACACAGTAGCATAAGTCTACTTACACATGCATAAGTCGACTTACAACATGCTTAGGTGGGATGATGGATGATTATAGGTATAGACTCAATGTGATTGATGAAATGCCCTAAATCATTCCATATAGTCATGGTGACTATAATCCTACAGCTTGGATGAGACCAGATTTTGAAATCCCTCACATATAATATGAAAACTAACGCCTTCCATTAACACTATAACAAAAAGATGCATTTCGCGTCGTCTAAAAAACGTCGTAGAAGCTCCATAGACGTCGGAGGAGACCTTCAACGACGTCTATTAAAACGTCACAATAGGCGTCGTAGATGGTCAGAGGTAATGGGTTTTCTCGGCGCCCCGAGTATAGGCGTCGTGAAGGCTAATCAATTATCGACGTTGATGAAGGCGTCGGAAAATATGCATGTAATTACCGGCGTTTAGTGAAAGCGTCGAGGATTGTATGTTTTTGACGACGTTGGATGAGCGTCATGAAGCTTCTGTCTGCGACGTCTAATAAGTAGGCGTCGTTGATTGTCAAGTATTTATTAAATTATAATTAATTTATTATAATTTTGGTAAATTTTTTAATAATTGTTTAATATAAATTAGAAATTCATGATTTGTTTTAATTGATCGAATATTGAAAGAATTTATAATTTAATCAAAATTAATTATTAAATTATATTTTTAATTTTGGAGGAAAATTTTAATTGAATAAATTTGATTTGTTATTAGCTTTTTGTTTAAATATGTTTAATTATTTGCTAAATATAAATTTAACTAAATATTAAAATAATATATATTTAATAACTATTAGATATTATTAGGAATCTGAAAATTTTAATAAACAAAGCGTCATAAGTGTTTAATATATGAAAATGAGTACATGTTTAGTACGAGCGAAGATTATGTGTAGAACATAAAAGTTCTATTCGATCCTGCATTTCTTTAAATTGTTTAGTCAATTGATCGACTTGAGACTGCAATTCCTGATTAGCCCTCTATGACTCTTGTAATTCGTCTCGAAGTCTCTTTCTGGCCGAAGTATTCCCTTGCGGTCGAGGCCCAATTCCCATGCCAACAATGTAATCTGTTCTAGTGCCCAGGACTTTATCGCACACTTCATCTACTGTCATGGATGACCTTGTTCTATTGAACTTGTCATTTCATTACACATTAATTCCTGAAAAAGTAAGAATTAATTACATACACATTCTCATATAACAAATATCTGTAAATGAATTATGTACTGACCCATTTTGCTTTGCTTTCGGCAGTTGTCCATTGATCTTTGCTTTCATCATAATGAGTGTGATACCATAGCTTCATCCGGTCACACTCTTCTCCATCCTCACTCTGTTGTAAAAAATATTACAATAAATGCTTTTCATAAATTTGTAAATGTCAATCAAAGTAAAATATAATTAAAAGATGGTAACTCACAATCTCATGTCATTATCGCTACAAAGGCCTTGGAGCGAGTTTGGTGGACATTTGACGACTCTAGCCAGTTTGGCTTTCCGACTTTGTCCTAATCATACACGTAGGAAAATTTATTATAACATTTATAAATCAGAAATCATAAATACTAAAATATAATTAGTTATGAAAGAAGTTGTGGAATAAAGTTTTTATCCGAATAAGAACTAACCTTTATGGCGATTGCTCCCAATACTCACATAAATCCATCCACTATGCTAATGTGACACTATCAAACTTCACATCCTTTCCGTGCTTGGTAAAATGCCTTTTAAATTATACCTTTGATCTTTAGACCTTAATGAAAGAAACCTCTTCACAAAGACATGGATTTCGTTGTGGGTCCTCATTCCCTTGATGTCCAACTTTTCTGCAAAAAATTATAAGTTATTGGTCAACGCTTTAACCAAATGGAAAACACGTACAAATTGGATTGGTTTAGAATACTTACGTCTAACTTGTCCAATGCAATGTTCAATTCGTCATCAGTAATTTTTGAAAATTTAGTTCTTCTGAGCAAAGAAGTTCGAGATATCACACCAATCTCACTCGATAATTTGGCGGTCGTAAGGAGTTGGTTGGTCGATCCTTGATGAGGGAGATCTCTATCTCCAATCTTTTACCTATCGCCTTATTAATCTTTGCTAATCCGTGTCCTTTCGTGACACCCCTTGTTTTTTTTGCATTATTTGTGGATCCTAAAATAGCAAAAGAATAATTTATAATTAGCATATAACAATTAATGATAAATCTAATTAATGTTAAGATCATACCTGCAGTACTTGCAGAAGAGGAGCCCACACTGGAAGGAATAGTGTGATTTATTGGTGTCAGATAATTAGAAACTGGAGGATTGCCTGGTGTCTGATAATTTGAAGCTGGAGGTGTCTGTTCAGAAGTTGGTGGAGTGCTAATATTGCGTCGCATGTTCAAAATTTGTTCATACTTATCTCTAGGACGAATACTAGGCATAGAATTGACTTCTCTTGGTGTTTCAGTATGGTCAGAAGGTGCACGTGTGCGAGCTTGTGCCTGTGTAAGTGTAGGTGCAGGTGCAGGTGCAGGTGCAGGTGTCTTATCTTGTGGTTGTGGAGGAGCAGATGACTCATTAGCTGCACTTCCAATTAGCTGACGATACCGCGACTGCAGTTGTGTAGGTACTAAGGAACTTGGTGCAGCCTTATTCTTCTTCTTGGGTAGACTAGGTCCCATGTCAATACAATCTGCATTCACATTGACATTAGTACATAAATCCTATGTCATTCACATCAAGATCACTGTAAGAAAAAACAAGATGTTTTGAACCTATGTCATTAACCAAACATTCATAAATACATAAAAGTCATTGCACATATTACCTGCTATATGGAGGAATGAAGAGATAGATGATGTGTCTTACTGTGTATTTGAATACAATCTGCAAATTCTATTGTTCTGTTAAAATGGCATTGTTGCATTCACTTTCAAATGTAAAGCATATCTGCATCAGATTCATAGTTACTAAGAGACTTTGTAAACATATTAGGGGATTGTAGGGGATTTGGGGTATGAAACATGCTGGTTTAATAACTGATGCAAATCACAAGCCTAAGCCTTCATCGAGTTCACAAGCCTATTCCCATAATCTATATCAGTTTTTCTTTCAATGCTAGTTTTCCAACCTTTGTGTTGGTCAATTATCCAATTATTTGGTTTCACATGTCTTGAAAAAGTTATGTTAGGTGTTATACCTGTATACATATATTATGCATGCTTAGAGAACACAAGATCAAAAACTAGATCAAAAGCTTTCCAAAAGGTTGATGTCAAATACTGAACTTGTATCAAAAGCACGAATATGCTATAATGAAGCATCGATATAATGAAGCAATAGGTAATGATACATACATGCACTAAAAACAAGTATAATGAAGTGATAGGATCCTATAAACAACAGCTAGAAAGATACATTCATTCTAAATGCATATACAAGTAGCAACCACGGATCCATCCAAAAATTCCGTTTCCATTAACAAATTGTTAGAGTTCATATACAACAACTGGCACTTATACGCAAAATATGAAGCCACAACTTGGATAGCTATCATTGGCATTGCAATCCATTCATAAGGAGTCAAAGAGAAGCATGGATGATGCATATAAAGAAATGGTGAAATCCATGGACTGAATGTTGATGCCTTGCTAATATGTGTATCATGTTTTCACAATTCAATGCCATTCACATCCATCAAATTTCTGTTTTAAGTTAGTAAAATAACTGATATAATAGCTCCATTTTCACATATGGCAGTACATAGCAATGTTTCCAATGAAGAACATCATTAGTGCATTGGAGAGATTGATTCCAATTTGTTTTATGCTTACTTACAATTTGTTTCAAGTGCTGAAGATTGCGAGTTCTAAAGCTCAAAACTCTCTAAGCCCTTGAACAACATCTGGCGATACATAGCAATGTTTGCAATGAAGGAAAATAGCATATTTTCAATCATCTTTTGATTCTGAGGAAAACAAATAATTTGAGGATGCATGTTTTCGGTCATAGCGGTAAGTAATTTAGCTAATAAGAGTAAGTAATAGCATATTTTCAGTCATAGCAGTAAGTAATTTAGCTAAATTACTTACTGCTATGACTGAAATCCAGAAATAGTATAAGTAATTTAGCTCATTGGACAATGAAGCTATAGCTCCCCAACAAGGATTATTATCATATTTCTTGGTTTAGGCATGGTATAGGTATGAAGTGATAATATGAAGTGAATATATTATGCTAAAATCTATGCTGAAGTTAAAATAGAAGCTAAACTTCTTAAAAGTATTCCAATCCTCAAGCTAGGAGAGGATGGGGATATGGTGTGCTGTCAAATTCCAATTACTTCCCCTTGAAAATAGAGCAATACACAATAGAACAAAGATGGATTTTTTCTGACATCTAAACAAACATTGAATTAGCTGCTTTGCAGCCTAGACTTTGAATTTTCTCGTCAACATAATCATCTGCTTGTTTCTTACCTATATGTGGTACAAGCTTAATCCTTCAAGTCACCAAAATCATCATCAACCAGCAATGTTTCATATATGCGTATTAGAATTTTTTGAAATTGCTTAAGACTTTATTTGAGAGGGGGGTTAAACTTGCGATATTGAATAAATTAGAAGGTCATCTGCAATGATTAATGGTTATAGCTTAGAGATGAGTGGCTGAGTATTGGTCACTTTTAGTCAAGTTTTCACAACAAACAGATTCTGGTTTTCCACTTACAAAATTTGGCCCACCTGTCAATTGGAATTGAATCATAACAGATTCTGGTTTTCCATCAAAGTATTCCTAAAATTTGACCAGATGATTTTGGTCAATATTAACCTGCATTCCCAGAGGAGCAAGTATTGCTTCTGTTATGGTGATTCTTGAGTTTGATTTCTGAATAAGTTGTTGCAATATCAGTATAGGTTGTTGAAGATTCAGATTAAGGATGCTGGAAATTTTTAGTTACAATTGCTGGGATTCTAGTAGAATAAGAAAGCATACTAAGGTTTTCTTATAAGAAAGCCTAATAAGAAAACCTAATTCATATAAAATAAGGTTGCACTTGCTCTGATCACTACTTTTTCCTCATACAGAACATTATTCCTACTACTAGGGATGGTTTTCCCTTCAAAGTTTTGAATGGCCTAGCTCACAGTAAAGGGTTTATGGAAATTATTTTGAATTGTTGGAATCATCTTGTTATAGGATATAAGGCTTTCTAATTAATGTATAAACTTAAGTTAGTTAAGTAAGCCTTTAAGATTTTTTAGGAATCAAAACTCTAGTATTTCTAGTTCAAAACTCAAATTGCAGAAGGCTCAACAGGAATGTTATAAATTTCCACACAACATTGCTTTGAGAGTAATTGCAAATCAAAGAATTCAGGAGAACTTTGAAGTAACTAGATTGCAGAACTCTATTCTTAAGCAAAAAGCTATAGTGAATTGGATAGGTGAAGGGGATATTATTACCAAATTCTTCCACTTGACTCTTTTCGAAAGAAGAAATTAAAACAAGATCACTAAGTTGAGAATGATAGAGGGGTCTCTTGTACTAAGCTAGAAGTGTTGGATCGGAAAAAGAAAGCATGCTTAGTATGGAGAAACGATAGATTTCAAAACTTTTTAAGAAATCATCTTGCAGCGAAAGCAATATATCCAAATCAACATGCTAATCCACACATGATATGGTATAAGGATAATAAAACCAAGAACAAGATAAAAGGAATTACCGACTCCTTCGCTACAGCTTTAAATCCTCGCTGCGCTATCCTCTCCTTCTTATATCCAAATCCTTTGCCTTTGAGTCTTTTCCTTTAGCAATCTATCTTCTTCCTTGTTGTAGTATCCTCAACCAATTAGATTTACCACTTGTTCTTCAAGGACAACTAGGTTAACAAAATCCTTTGGTGGGAAAGGAGAAGAAATATTTGGAGGAGATTTTCTTAGAAGAAGAATAACCAAAATTGAAACTCTTTCAATTCTTTCACTTAGGAATTTCGGTTCTACCTTGCATGAAAGGATAGAATGTCTAAAAACCATGCAAGAACCCTTTCTTACATCTCAATTTCGAAATATGCATGAATGGAAAGAGTGAGAGGCATCCAATGCATCACTTCTTACATTAATCACTCATCAAATAGCCAATAAATGAGACTTACTTCATTTATCTTTAAAATGGCTATTTGAAAAGACCATAACCTATAATTGAATACCCATTTCGGTTTTGGCAAGAAGAAAGAAGGAAGATGGTCCATCTAATTCACATCTTTCATCTTTAATCTAATGAATGCAAATAGGTTACATGCCAACATTAAAAGCCAATCATTAAACCATTTAATGGTAAGTTCATCACTCCATTTAATAATGATGAACCATAATAAAGACCATCTTTATTTAGTATTTTAATGTCAAATGTGTGGTTACACATCTAACCTAGCACAATTTTGAAATTGCTTATTCTCCATTTAAAAACAAATAAATTGTTTTAATATAATTAATCTAATCAATTACATTAAACCAAAACAAGCCCATTTCTAAATGAACATATGGGCTTCCAATTAACCATTAATTAGTATAAGCCCATCATTCAATTATGGACTTATAAAGCCTCCAAACTACTTCTTACTTAGTTTGATAACCTTCCTTAAAGCCAAGTGGGGAATCTTATTGGACTTTGATAATTCAAGCTCCAATAAGCCCAGAAATAATTCAATCTCATTGGAATTAATTCTAGCTTATTAACTAAATGTCATTCCACTAAAGACAATTAGTTGAACTCTTGAATTATTAAATATTATGAGAATATGTCCAATTGCAAACCCTATTTAGAACCTTATTATAGCCATCTGCACAACAAAGGGTAAAATTACCGTTTTGCCCTTATGTTGGTTTTTCCTTCTAGATCTCTCATTTTACTTTATATGGTGATTAACACATAAGATTTCATCTTAGTGTTAAGACTTGATGGGTAGCTAGTCCATCAAACCATGGCGCCATTTAATCACCAAATCTCCTTAAAACATCTGAAGAGATGATAACACTATAAACTCTTTATTTGAGTGAATGTTCACGATACATGTTTCAATTAATAATTCCAACATGCAGAACCTTTGGATTAATACCTGTAAAAATCCATTCCGATCATATCAAGAATTATAATGAAACACATATGAGTTCACCACTCATCAAGATTGTGGTTCATAATAAGTGAATGCTTAAGTTGTATGTTTTAAGATTAAAGTAACGCCCACTTTATTCTTGAAAACATACTTGATTCCAATTCATTTAATAGTGCCATTATCGATAGTCTACTACTATCATGATATGAAATTCATCATTCCCTTTAAGTAAACTCCTTTACTTATATGGAGATAAATCGCAACACTACGATCTAAACCATAATCAAACGACCAACTTGATTATTCAACTGTGAATCAATTAATTGATTCTAATAATATACATGTTTCCCATACATCTCTATGTATATGTATATTACTTACAAATGAATCTTGGTACCTTATGACCAGATATATAATGCTCATACAGATAAAACCAAACTCTTTTGTTTTATTAATAATAAATATTTTCATTACAAAGCATGAATCGAAGAAGATAAAGTTACATGTAAATACACTTGCTTTCCAGGGCACTATATTTACATAACTCCAACAATCTCCCACTTGCCCTAAAGCAAGTTTGACATATCCTTCATTCCCATCCCTTCTAGGTGACCCTCAAAGCTCTTTTGAGTCAATGTCTTTGTGAACGGATCAGCAAGGTTTTGCTCTGTAAGAATCTTTACCACATCCACTTCTCCACGTTGTATTATCTCCCTTATGAGATGATACTTTCGCTCAATGTGTTTGGCAGCTTTGTGGTTCCGAGGTTCTTTAGAATTAGCCACTGCCCCACTATTATCACAATAAAGTGTAATGGCTTTTTCTGCCTCTGGAACTACCTCCAAATCATTTAGGAACTTAGAGCGATCGCTTCCTTTGTCGCTTCACAAGCAAGAATCGTTGAACCCTCCTCGGTGAGTCGCGTCCGACGCCCCACGTGACATCTGGACGCGCATCTCACGAGGGAGGGATTCCTCACTACGAAGGAAACCTCGAAATGAACTTAATTTAACGTCATCCGAACAAAACTTGATGATTTTACCCTAATTTTCTTCCAATAAAAGTTAATCTGCTTAGGGCCCATAACTAAATCCAAATTCTTAGCTAAAATGAAATTTCATATCTCTCGGTTACATAGAATCAAAAATCGCCTCAATCCGATCTTTATAGATCACAAAATCGCCCAAAAACGGATTTATATCCAAATCCGTCACACAATTGATTCGCTTTAATCTTATCCGTAATTTTCGACTAAAACCCGAAACTCTTATTTTACTAAAAAGGGTATAAATTTTTCTTTTAGTAATTTAATGCTTCAAAAATCGTTAAAATCGGAGGTCAAACGGAGGAAAGACGAAGAAAATAGGAAAAATGATTTTATTTATAATTTTAGAAAATTCAGAAATAATTAAAAAAAATAAAAATAAAAAATAAAAAAAAATTTAAAATTTTTTGTTCCTCGCTATTGCGAGTCTCCTCGCACTAGCGAGGAGCAAAGTTAATTTTAATTTTAATTTTTTTTTAAAAAAAAAATCTGAAATAACCCTTAAATTTTCAATAAGTCTAACTTTTTACCCCGAAATCGAAACTTCGCAAACTTAGTGTTATTAGAAAGATAAAAGGGAGTTCTACAACTTCTTAGAAGGATTTAAATATTAATTTAGCCATTAAGATGATCATATTTGGGGTCAAAGATTCAGCCCAAAAATACAATTTCCTACCCAAAGTCTAAAATTGGAAAATTCATATCTCTTAGCACACAAGTCTAAAAATGACACATTATACCTCGTTGGAAAGATAAAAAGAAGCTCTACAAGTTTCATGAAGAGAACAAAAATCAATTCAATCCTTAAAGAGGGGAAAAACCTATGTGAAGTTTCAGCCTATAAACTAACCAATGGAACAGTAATTTTTCTTGTATAAACAGTAACTGTCAACTTCTAAAGCTCATAACTTTTGATTCCTAACTCCAATAACTGCAAATCATACCTCATTTTAAAGGTAGAAAGATAATCTACATTTTTCATGAAGAGAGCAAAAATCAAATCAGTCTCTAATTGGACGAAAAAGCCTTCCAAAGTTGCTGCAAAATTTTACATCTAACAACAGTGGCTGAAACCTTTCACCTCTCATAACTTTTTCATCCTAAGTCCAATTGGGACAAATCTTATGTCGTTAAAAAGCTCTAATCAGGCTCTACATTTTTCAAGAAGACCATCCAAACCCATTGCAGCTCTAAGCCATTCTAAAACTGAATGGAAGTTGCTGTCCAATTTCTGGAAAAATTGGACAGCACCTCCCCCAATTTACACCTATCCCAAATTTTTCACTTCAATTCTTCAACCTGCATAAGAACTCAATATCCAATAGCAGCAACACACTCTTAGGCTTCTAAACATTTCTCAAACTATAGAGCAATCTCACTCCTAAATATCTACTTATTTCCAAACTATAAATCTACACATTTCATTCTTTCTTCTTTTGTCATTTTCAACCATACAACAATACTTTTGCAAGAAACAAACATAAGATATATTTCAAATCCAAAACTCTTACAAACATGTGGAATTAAATTCATACAAGGCTTTAGAGGGCATTTTGGCCTGATTACATCAAAAGTAGTAAAAATTACATAAAAGTCCAAAATGCAACCTAAAGCCTATTTTCTCAAAACATAACTTCAAATACAACTTCAAAAGTAAAACTGCATCGGAGTTGCCTCAATCCTGATGCGGTGACTCGGTTTCTCGCTCGACACCTGTGGAGGGAAAATGGGGGGTGAGCTCGACGGCTCTGTGGGTAATAACTTAATACACGAGAAATAAGCAGAAACCGTTATTCATTTTTTTTCATATTCAAACAATATCACATTCATTAAAAGTAATTTCTCTTTACAACACTTTTCACCGAATTTACTATTTCGAACAATTTACAAACTCAACATATCACAAAGATAACCTAGCCAATCACAAATTCACAAACAGAGTGGTTCGGGTGGATCCGAAACAGAACGAACGACACATTTCCGCGAAGCGGTCATATGTAGTCGTGACGAATAGGAGTCCTTAAGAGGAACTCCACGGCCACTAGCGGGCAGGCGGGAGAAGCCTATAATAGACAGGTGCACCTGACTCAAACTGGACCACCACAAACCCAAAGAAAACATATAGTTCACACAATTCAAAACCACTTGCCTCTACTGGCATTTACAAATTCATTTTCACATAAGTTGCCAATTTTTCGAAATCACAGTTTCTTATCGTTTCCACTTAACAAGTAATTAAACCAACCATTCCAACATAATTTCATAAGCAAGAATATCACATACAAGTTCAAACATCATCAAGAGTAATTCTACAAAATTTCCAAGTCATTTTAACATCTTAATTCACATTTATTATAAAAACGGTAATATACCTATTAGCTCAATTATTAAGGAATTACCCACCTTAAAATCCTTTAGCTTGTAGGATGGTCAAATGGCCTTGGCTCTTCCTCCAATTGCCTTAATTCACCTTCATTAAGCATAATTATCCCATAAGAACATAGGATATCAAAATCTGACGATTTTAAGGATAGGAAAATTTGGATTAACAACCATCTAACTTAACCCATACCTAAACGAAGCTATTTAAGCCAAAACCTACCTAAAATACTCAAAAATTTTGAATTTCCCTTACCTTAGAAGATGACCCACGAATTTTGCTTTTACTTTTCAAGAAAGCTTAAGCTCTTTCTCTTCCCTTTTTCTTAAAGAAACTCTTAAAGTCACCTTGCTCAAGCTAGAAATCAACAAAACTCCAACTCTTTTCTCCTTCTTCTCCAACCGAAACTCCCTCTCTCTCTCACTATAAATTCGAAAACCTCTCTTCTTTCTTGTAATTTCGGAAGTTTCTAGGTTTAAAAGCCTAAGGAATAAGCCTCTCTAACTTAAAACCTATACTAAAACGACATAGCTTCACTTAAGTCTCCATATACAAGCTCTTTTCATTTTCTCCTCCTTACATTCTTACGACCCTCACTTGCTTCCCATGTAATTCATCACTAATTCCTTCATTTTAACTTAAACTAAAAGACAATTTAAAAGGGCTAAAAGCCCATCTCCTAATCTTTAAGCCCTAAAACCTAAGCAAACTTCCTAATTTACCCTAACTCCATCTTATTCTTTTTAATTCTACCAACATATTAAAATTCTAATTTTAACTAACTTCCTCCAATTAATTCTATAAATCAAGCACTAAATCTCAAATTATTCTAACTAAAAGGAATTTATCACTTTAAACCTAAAAATAACTAAACAAACTTAATGCAAATCGGGCCCAACAAAGAACATACTCGGCCTCCATAGTGAATCAAGAATACAAGATTGCTTGACACTCCTCCAAACTATGGCTCCACCTCCTAAAGTAAATATAGAACCGAAGTTGATTTCCTTGAATCAACATCGATTGAAATCGAATCCGATATCCCGTCGGAATAAGATTACTTCAGAGTAAACAAGCATTAAGTTCTTCGTCCCACGAAGATACTTAAGTATACACTTAACCATGATCCAATGTTCCATTCTGGATTGGATGAAATCGCTACTACCCCATGCGTAATAGATATCCGGTCTAGTGCACATCATTGCATACATTAAACTACCAACTGCCGAAGCATATGGAATGTTACGTATGCGTTCAACCTCCTCTTAGGTTTTAGGTGCTTGTTCCTTTGAAAGTTTGATTCCATGTCTAGTAGGAGTGAAACCCCTCTTGGAATCTTGCATGGCGAACTTATTGAGCATATTCTCAATGTAGGTTAGTTGAGACAAAACTATCTTCTTGTTCTTACGATCCCTTATAAGTTTGATCCTTAGAACATAGGTAGCCTCTCCCAAATCCTTCATTGAAAACTGTTCATTCAGCCATCCCTTAATCGCAGATAACATTCCCACATCATTCCCAATGAGCAGAATATCATCAACATACAGGATTAGGAAAGTAACCTTACCTTCTTGTACTCTTTTGTAAACACAAGGCTCATCTAGGTTTTGTATGAACCCATAGGTTTTGATAGCCTTATCAAACCTAATGTTCCAAGACCTAGATGCTTGCTTAAGTCCATAAATGGACCTTTGCAACTTGCAAACCTTATGCTCATTACCTAACTCAATGAATCCTTCTGGTTGGGCCATATAAATGGTCTCCTCAAGATCTCCATTCAGAAATGCGGTCTTGACATCCATTTGCCATATTTCATAATCGAAATAGGCTGCTATGGCCAAAAGAATCCTGATGGACTTAAGCATGGCAACCGGAGAAAAAGTCTCCTCGTAGTCTATACCCTCCTTTTGAGTATAGCCTTTAGCTACCAATCTAGCTTTAAAGGTCTCTACCTTTCCATCCGATCCCTTTTCCTTTGTAGATCCATTTACACCCTATGGATTTTAGACACGGTGGTAGATCTTCAGGACCTGACTTCATTAGTATACATAAAATCTATTTCCGATTCCATTGCCTTGAGCCATTTTCCGCATCAACATCATTAATAGCACATGTATACGTAACGGATCTGTTTCTTCTTGGTCCGAGATGGAAATTAAGCCTTCTCCTAAACCCAGATACCTATCTGGTTGTCTCACAACCCTCCCACTACGTCTAGGCACATCTTGATGTTCGGGTTGCACTCCGATTCAACTCTTGAATCCATTTCGACATCATGTTCATCATATCCAAAACAACTCTTGGTTTGGATGAAATTGCTAACTCCTTTAGTACTACTTCACTTCTTCCTTTGTGATTTCTCACAAACTCTTCCTCTAAGAAGTTTGCATTTGTCGACACAAATACCTTCCTATCATGAGGACTGTAAAAATAGTACCCTCGAGTTCCCGTAGGATATCCTACAAACAAACATACTTCTGAACTTGGTTCCATCTTTGTGGATTCAGGCTTTAGAACATAGGCTGGACAGCCCCAAGTCCTCAAGTGCCTCAATGAAGGCACTCGGCCAGTCCACAACTCCCTAGGTGTTTTAGGCACCGATTTGGATGGAGCAAAGTTAAGAAGATATGTTGCCGTTTGTATGGCATATCCCGTAACGATTCTCGAAGGCTAGTATAGACATCATTGATCTTACCATTTCCAATAGAGTTCTATTTCTCCTCTCTGCTATACCATTCTGTTGAGGTGTACGAGGAGCTGACAAATTGGAAACAATTCCATTATCAATTAAATATTGCTGGAACTCTCCAGATAAATACTCACCACCTCGATCTGATCGAAGCTGTTTTAATGGCTTGCCAAGTTGCTTCTCACTTCAAATTTTGAATTCTTTGAACTTTTCAAAGATTCACTCTTTTATGCATCAAATACAAATAGCCATGTCTTGAGTAATCATCTATAAAAGTTATGAAATATTCATAACCTCCTTTAGCTTGTACATTCATGGGCCCACACACATCAGTATGTACCATGTCCAATGTGGATTCAAATCTATTTCCTTTAGAAGGAAATGAGGCTTTTGTCATTTTTCCTTCAATACAAGATTCACAGTGGGTAATGGATCACTATCCAAGCCCATAAGGATCCCATCCTTTACTAGCTTTGTCAAGTCTTTTTTCGATTGATATGACCCATCCTTAGATGCCACAGATACTTTGAATTAATGCTAGAGATATTGGATTGTCTTGGTTTTATCAATTACGTGGTGTTTAGTGAGCCTTTCATAGGTTCTATAAAAACAATCACTGTTTAATTATCGCTCACAAATAAAATCCTTATTCTCATATATTGAAACAACCTTTTCAAAATATAAGGAATAGCCATATTTTATTAGACAAAAACAGAAATCATGTTCCTTACAATCATTGGCATGTAATAAACATCTTCCAAATATAACCTATGACCACTAGGAAAGTCCAAGATAACTACTCCCACCGATTCTGCTGAAACATAGGAACCATCTGCTATCTTAACTTGGCGGCCTTTAGGAAGTCTTTTCCTTCTTGGAACCCCGCAAAGAATTACAAACATGGTTAGTGGCTCCTGAATCTAATATCCAAGAAGTAGATAAATCGCCACATTTCTAGTTCCTAACAAACTTAGGAAGCCCATACCTTGTTTGCTTTTGAGGGACTCTAGGTAGATCGGCAGTTTCTTTTCCAAAGTGGCCCATCTCATCACAAAGGAAACACTTTCCTTTGATGTTCTCTTTGGCCTTCTTTTCATGGGTTTGGCCTTGACCCTATTTGGGCCTTCTTTTCATTGGACCCTTCTTCTTTTCCTGCCCTTACCCTTGGCTTAGAAGAAGAAGCTACATTAACCGCCTATGAGCCTTAATATTCAATATTTCCTCCGTGCTCGGAGGGTATTCATCAACTCACTCAAGGTGTAATCCTTGTTGTTGAGCTCATAGTCCAACTTAAACTGCTGAAAAGAAGAGTTTAAGCTATTGATGATCATAATCATCTGCGTGTCCGCATCCATATCCGCCTAAGCATCTCAGCCTCAAGTGACCGCAGAGATTACCTTCATCATGTAATCCCGCACCGGTTCACTGTGTTTCATCGAGATTATGAAAGGTTTGGATAGCTTTCACTCTTGCAGACCTAGTCCTCACACCAAACATCTCATGTAGGTGATGGACCATTACACTAGCAGTTTTCATACAAGCAATTTGCTTTTGCACCATGCATTGATGAAGCTTTAATATAACACTTAGTAGTCTTGTCAAGATTCGCCAACGCTCATGTTGTTGGACTTGCTCAGAGTTGCATCTCCACTTAGAGGTGTAGGCTCATTTTCGTTAACACCCATGAAATACGCTCATATTGAAGAACAATGTCAAGGTTACGCTCCATTCATTAAACTTGTCTCCATTTTCCAATTTGTTATTAGTCAAGAAGCGGGGTGAGTGGATTCATTTTGTGGTTGATTATGTCCGAAAATATAAATTATTAAAACATGAGCATACTAGTCAACAATTTATGAAACTTTGTATAAAATCATGATACATGTATGCATCATGATAGATTTAACAAAACTTAAAAATTAAAACATTATCTGACGATTATTTTCTTATCTATAACAGACTAAGTGACGGTGGGCCATCTTATCTATTAAAAGAAAAACTGGGACCCTCCCACTCAAAAACTACCAAGCATCTCATGCTCAATTTTTAAGAAGCGCCTTAATTTGGTCCATACTTTTACCAACAGAGCTACGGTGGGCGGTTTATTGATAAAAATGTTGAGTGTATAACCATTTGATTCATTCACTAAAGATACCTACAAATCATGCCTCGGTGGGAGGTCACATTTGCTATCATTAAGTGGACTTATCTTTAAGGAGACCCAAACCATGCAAGATCTAGGATCCATGCCCTCCGATGGGGAGTAACACTTCACCACATGCAAACGGGCCATCATTTGGAGACCGTGGACTCTCACAGAGCATCCTCTCCCACTCAATCTTTTGGGCTTTAAGTTTTAAATACCATCTTGTCTAGATGCAATTTATTATCCATCCTATATTGTTTCATTATATATCTCATACATAATGAATGCATGGCAAGGCCTAGGGTTGGCAATTTTCTAAATGACATGCAATCACATAATATCACATATTACAAGCATTCATTTCTCCATTCATCACATGAACTAATAAAGCCACTTTTGATTGTCCATCCTAGAAACATAAAATAATTACAAGCCTTTTAGGCCCAAAATATGCTTCTTCATCTTGGATCTTCCGCGAACTCTTCGCTAACATGATCCGCCCATTCGGTAAACAAAATATAATGGAATTTATGAAATTAGAATTTTGTCATTTTGAAAATAAAATTCCAGCACTAGATTTTAGAAAACCAAATCTTTATTTTGACAAAAATTCCAGCACTTGTTTTATTAAAACGAAACTCATTTCATGAAAAATAAAAACAGCACTTAGTATTTTAGCAAAACCGAAATTGGATTCTTTGAAACAAAAAACCAGCACTTGTTTTCCAATCATAACTGAAATATGATTCATTGAAACAAAAATTCCAGCAACTTAGTTTTCACAAAACTTATGCCAAAACAACAAAGGATACACCGAAAATTTTACCTTTCCATTTCTTCAATCCATGGCTGCTCCTTCTTCATCATTACATCAATTTTGTACATTACAAAATCAAATAAAATAGAAAAAAGAAACCAAGGTGGAAACATGGTGATGATAGACCACCCTCCTTGTTACAACCAAATGAAGAAATCTTACAAGATAAAATTTAACTTCTATGGACAATCAAAAGAGTAACATACACCATATATATTTCTATCACATAAAAATATGCAGTATACATAAAAAGATTGCCAAACCATGCATCCACCATATAGGAACCGAAATCATGCATGAAAAACCGTCTCTGATACCAATTGTTGGATCGGAAAAAGAAAGCATGCTTAGTATGGAGAAACGATAGATTTCAAAACTTTTTAAGAAATCATCTTGCAGCGGAAGTAATATATCCAAATCAACATGCTAATCCACACATGATATGGTATAAGGATAATAAAATCAAGAACAAGATAAAAGGAATTACCGACTTCTTCGCTACAGCTTTAAATCCTCGTTGCGCTATCCTCTCCTTCTTATATCCAAATCCTTTGCCTTTGAGTCTTTTCCTTTAGCAATCTATCTTCTTCCTTGTTGTAGTATCCTCAACCAATTAGATTTACCACTTGTTCTTCAAGGAAAACTAGGTTAACAAAATCCTTTGGTGGGAAAGGATAAGAAATATTTGGAGGAGATTTTCTTAGAAGAAGAATAACCAAAATTGAAACTCTTTCAATTCTTTCACTTAGGAATTTCGGTTCTACCTTGCATGAAAGGAGAGAATGTCTAAAAACCATGCAAGAACCCTTTCTTACATCTCAATTTCGAAATATGCATGAATGGAAAGAGTGAGAGGCATCCAATGCATCACTTCTTACATTAATCACTCATCAAATAGCCAATAAATGAGACTTACTTCATTTATCTTTAAAATGGCTATTTGAAAAGACCATAACCTATAATTGAATACCCATTTCGGTTTTGGCAAGAAGAAAGAAGGAAGATGGTCCATCTAATGCACATCTTTCATCTTTAATCTAATGAATGCAAATAGGTTACATGCCAACATTAAAAGCCAACCATTAAACCATTTAATGGTAAGTTCATAACTCCATTTAATAATGATGAACCATAATAAAGACCATCTTTATTTAGTATTTTAATGTCAAATGTGTGGTTACACATCTAACCTAACACAATTTCGAAATTGCTTCTTCTCCATTTAAAAAAAAATAAATTGTTTTAATATAATTAATCTAATCAATTACATTAAACCAAAACAAGCCCATTTCTAAATGAACATATGGGCTTCCAATTAACCATTAATTAGTATAAGCCCATAATTCAATTATGGACTTCTAAAGCCTCCAAACTACTTCTTACTTAGCTTGATAACCTTCCTTAAAGCCAAGTGGGAAATCTTATTGGACTTTGATAATTCAAGTTCCAATAAGCCCAGAAATAATTCAATCTCATTGGAATTAATTCTAGCTTATTAACTAAATGTCATTCCACTAAAGACAATTAGTTGAACTCTTGAATTATTAAATATTATGAGAATATGTCCAATTGCAAACCCTATTTAGAACCTTATTATAGCCATCCGCACAACAAAGGGTAAAATTACCGTTTTGCCCTTATGTTGGTTTTTCCTTCTAGATCTCTCATTTTACTTTATATGGTGATTAACACATAAGATCTCATCTTAGTGTTAATACTTGATGGGTAGCTAGTCCATCAAACTATCGGCGCCAGATTTAATCACCAAATCTCCTTAAAACATCTAAGAGATGATAACACTATAAACTCTTTATTTGAGTGAATGTTCTCGATACATGTTTCAATTAATAATTCCAACATGCGCACAATCGGATTAATACCTGTAAAAATCCATTCCGATCATATCAAGAATTATAATGAAACACATATGAGTTCACCACTCATCAAGATTGTGGTTCATAATAAGTTTAATGCTTAAGTTGTATGTTTTAAGATTAAAGTAACGACCCACTTTATTCTTGAAAACATACTTGATTCAATTCATTTAATAGTGCTATTATCGATAGTCTACTACTATCATGATATGAAACTCATCATTCCCTTTAAGTAAACTCCTTTACTTATATGGAGATAAATCGCAACATTACGTCTAAACCATAATCAAACGACCAACTTGATTATTCAACTGTGAATCAATTAATTGATTCTAATAATATACATGTTTCCCATACATCTCTATGTATATGTATATTACTTACAAATGAATCTTGGTACCTTATGACCAGATATATAATGCTCATACAGATAAAACCAAACTCTTTTGTTTTATTAATAATAAATATTTTCATTACAAAATCAGAATCAAGAAGATAAAGTTACATGTAAATACACTTGCTTTCCAGGGCACTATATTTACATAACTCCAACAAGAAGATCTCCAACTGATTGCTAAAAACTTTTTCATCAACTTGATGGGATCTCAAGTATTTGAGGTAGATTTTAACATTATCATATTCTTTGATAGCTCTATAAACCAGGAGATGAAATAATTATTTTTAACTTCTTTAAAGATTTTGATAATATCAAATGGAGTTTCATTCAAGTCTATTTAAGTGGTCTTAAATTTCACACTCAGTTTGTGAATTAGATAATAGCTTGTATTACTTGCTCCTCTTTTAGAATCTCGTTAATGGTATTCCCACCACGAAAGGAATAAGGCAAGGAATCCCTTTTCCCTTACCTATTCACTCTAGTTATAAAAGGTCACTCTAGGATGTTAAGCAAGTTAATTGAGTGTAATGACAATTTCTTATTCCCTATAGGCATGGTAAAGAACTCAAGATCACTCATCTATTGTTTCTCGATGATCTTATGCTATTACATGGGGCTAATATTCATTCTAATCAGACACTATTGAACATAATAAAACAACAAACATCTACTCCATAATAAAACAAATGTAGTAAAGGGCAATTACCTCAAGATATTGCTCCACTTCAAATGACACCACAGATTAGTGATCTCTTGCAATTGTAGGATGAGCAACCTACAATGTTAAAGAGATTTCCACTGTTAAAGTTGAAAATGTAGAGGAAAAAAGCCTATACGCATTTAAAATCATAAACATTTAAAACCACTATATGAAGTGAAGAGATACATCATTTTTAGCTGCATGAAACAAAGGCAGATTAGATCATTGAAGTTGAAGAAGAAGGGTTATGAAGTCCTCTATATGGTTGATGCTATTGACGAGTATCTTTGTTGGTCCGTTTGATTACTTATGCAGTCCTCTACTTGTGATATTAGTTACCTTAAACATGCACATGTCATTAAGCAATGAAAATAGATCAACAAACATATAATTGCATAATAAGAATTTATTCATCATCGTCATCGATGGACTCTTCATATACAATATCACATTCATTGTCACCATCGCTTGTCTCTAAGTCATCCAAATCATCATTCAAACGTATGCGGAATTGACCACAACATTATTTATTACATCAAAAGCAATATCAGTCCAATCTAAAACTCTAGGAACATTCCTCGAGTTCCACTCGAACATCGAAGACTCCTCAACGCCATCGCATCTTCTTCACTACCATGCAATGGGATGTCATACGACGCCTAACTTCACATTCTTGAACAATCCGCCAATTTGAACCTAGTACCAAATCTTCCACTAAAAAAATTTGCTTTGCTTGGTTTGCCAAAACAAATGGGTCATCCTTGAACCAAAACTTTGTAATGTTGATGCTTTTAAGAATGCCATTGACCCTCATATTCGTATTCCCAAGATCGTACCATTTGCATTTGAAAAGCACAACACTTTCACCTCTAACATATTCAAGCCTTATAATATCTGTCAGCATCCCATAAAATGTTATATTATCTTCCCCATAATTTCCTAACACTGCAACACCACTGTTTTGTGTAATCCTTCGCACATCACGGGCTTCAGTGCGAAATCGCATGCCATTTGTATTGCATACAGTATATTTTTGTACCAAGCCATGAGGTCCACATGTCAATGCATACAACGACTTAAACATATGTCCTTCACGGGAGCTAGTTAATGTCGTCATCTATAACAAGCAATGAAAATTAGTTAATTATATATAATTATTAGTTGCCCACGCATGCACTTTCTTCTCACCCGATGCTTTAACCATGAAGCAAATTGTTCTCTATGTCTCCTATCAACATGCAATGGACTTTGTTGCCTCAGCTCATCCATGTGCTCACTATGGGTCATCATAAAGTCAATCAATATTATATGAGATATCTTAACTTATGTCATTCGTAATTTGACAAAAGGTTAGACAAACTTACTCAATGAAGGGCCTAATCTCATGACAATTCATCAGCACATACCAATGTGCAATCTCTAGCTCATTTGTAAGAAGAGCAATTGCTTTGGCAGCACCAATCAGCTTACATTGTTGAAAGAATACCGAAATGTCACAACCATCAACCATATCATTGATGCGCTCTGGCATGTTGAAGTTGGTTTCAATTCCTTTTAAATACATTGAACAGAATGTCATGCACTCTTTAACAACATACGTTTCTGCAATTGACCCTTCTGGGCATGCTTTATTCCTAACAAATCCCTTTAGTGTACCTAAGAATCTGCACAAATGATTAACCATTAATCGATACGCCACTATTTACTTAAATCTTTGATGTAATAAGATTTTTTAAAATAATACCTCTCAATTGGATACATCCATCTGTACACAACCGGTCCGCCAAACAAGGCTTCATTTGGCAAATGAATAGCCAAATGTACCATCACATCAAAGAACGCCGGTGGGTATATCATTTCAAGCATGCATAAGATTAAAGTAATCTCATCACACATATTCTTAACCTGATCCTTATTTAGACTTCGTCTACAAATTCGACAAAAGAAGTCCCCCAACTCCATTAAAACACCTGTCACATCTTTGTTCAATATAGAACGCGTTCCTATTGGTAGAATGCTTTGTAACAATACATGACAATCATGAGACTTAAGTCCAGTAATCTTCCTTTCATCAACATTAACACATCTAGATATATTCGATGCGTAACCATCTGGAAACTTCACCTGCTTTCCAAACTCACAAAACTTCTTCTTCTCATCGGTAGTCATTGTATAGCATGCTGGAGGTTTTCCAACAATAGTTCCATCAACTGCTCTTATCAAGTGTAATTCTTTTCGAATATTCATATCTTCCAAATCAAGCCGAGCCTTGATTGTGTCTTTGGTTTTACCTTCAACGTTCATCAAAGTTCCAAGGATATTGTCACAAATATTCTTTTCTATATGCATGACATCAAGGTTATGCCTTAATTTTAACTTATGCCAATATGGTAGTTCAAAAAGAATACTTTTTTTATTCCAATTCAACTCTCCTTCCAATCTCCTTCTCCTCTTATTGTTGGGATGCTTGCCATAACATATATTCTGCATATGACTTAATTGTTCCACCATATCATCTCCAGTAATGAAGTTAGGTATAGGCCGATGATCACTCTTGCCATCAAACTTCTTGCTTTTCCTCCATGGATGATTATAAGGAAGAAAATGACGATGGCCTAAGTATCCAATCTTACTTCTTAACTTACAAGAAGGAGTGTCCTTGTTACAAACAGACATGCCATGTAGCCTTTGTGCTCCAAATGTAAATGCAGTACCATAGGCTGGAAAGTCATTAATAGTCCACATTAAAGTTGCATGCAATCGAAAATTCTCTCCTTTTGAAACATTAAATACATCAAAACCATCCTCCCATAACTTCTTTAACTCATCTATTAGTGGTCTCATATATACGTCAATGTCTCTACCGACCGCGTTCGGACCTGGAATAACCAACGATAGCATAAATAATGACTCATCCATACACATCCAAGGGGGTAAATTGTATGCTAAGAGAACAACAGGCCACACACTATATGAAACGGACAAATTACCATGTGGATTGAATCCATCAGTTGCTAACCCTAGTCTAACATTACGTGGTTCTCGGCAAACTCAGATATAGCTCATCAAAGCTCTTCCAAGCTTCTCCATCAGAAGGATGAACCATGTTATAACTGTCACCTTTAGGCCTATCATTATGTCACGTCATTTCTTTAGCGGTCTTACTTGACATGAATAATCGTTGTAATCTAGACTGCAATGGAAAGTACCGCAATACTTTATGTGGTATCTTCTTACCCCTGCCATCATTAACTCTCCATCTTGATGTTCCACACTGGGGACAACTTTCCAAGTCATCATACTCTTTCCAATATAGGATACAATCGTATTTACATGCATGTATCGACACATAACCCAAGCCTAGGCTCCGTAGGAATTGATTTGCTTCATAATAGGACTTCGGCAAAGATTTACCATTCGGTAATACATCCTTCAACAGAGCAAGTAACATGTCAAGTGATTTATTGCTCCACTTGTTGTACACTTTCAAATGAAGCAACTTCATAAGAAAAGACAACTTAGAATAATTCGTACATCCAGGGTACAACTCTTCAGCAGCTTTACTCAACAATTCATGAAACCCACCCATAGTAGAATGTGCAATGCCTGTAGGACGACTCCTTCCGCCTTCATTAATTGGATGATCATTTATGAAAGTACCCATATCATCAAGCAAAGCTTGCATCCCATCATCCTCCTCATCGCTATCACCTTCATTAAAGTCCGTCCCATCTATGTCAACATTGCCAGTGTCAAGCCTTTCTTCCCTACGCATAAATCTATATCTGGCTCTTCACCATGTAAAACCCAACGGTGTATGATTGGTCAATGCCGAATTGCATTAAATGTTCAAACACATTTGTCCGAGATCTCTTATAACAATTCATACAACGTGCACAAGGGCATGAAATGTCACACTCTTTGCCCTTTTTCCAGCGACAAAAGTCATAAACATCCTTACTCCATCTATATATTCACGAGAAACCCTAACACTGTTCATCCAACTCTTGTCCATAGAGCAACATATACCTATCAATTCACTCTAAAAATGAAAACATTATGTTATGTTAGTAGTTTAAGGATGAGGAAAGGTTAAATACGCATCTAAATGTGTGTAGAACAACTAACTATTAACGTAGTAAAACTTATTTTTGCTACCCTACGCTTATAATGTGAATTAGGCCGTTGCTCACACATACTAATATGTATAATTTGCCTTGCTATTTCATAAACTATACGGATAATTAGGAGAGAGCAATAAAAAGTCATCAAACAAATTAAGAAAATATGACATTTCATTTATGTATTTATGTATGAATGCAGATCCTTACTTTAGCATAAATACAAGAAAACACCATGTGGCATCTCATATAGCAAACCTCATAGCTAAAGTATGAATGAAAATTGGATTAATGATTGAGCTTAGGGTATATTAAGAGTATACTCACGTTTCTTATATCAAGAGTATATTATATCCTATATTCCTCCTTGAATGAATCATACTTAAATTGGATTAATGATTGAGCTTAGGGTTACTTTCAATCTAGCTTACTAACATCTTAGAAATTCTCTAGTATATTACATTATAAAAAGATGTGGGTCTATAATCTTACATGATAAAAGGGTTAAGATTCTTAGGAATGTGGAAAATAAAAGCTTTGTCCACTTACTTATACATTTTATCCTTTGAGGGAGGTTTTAAAATTTCCTTTGAGACTAGACTTCCAACTAGATGCCATGTATTTTTTTAGAAAAATAGACAATGTTTCGACTAGGCCCTACTATATTGGCATGAAGTTTAATGATGAGATTCATTTTAGGTAAGAATAAGCAATTATGTGATTACAAATGGATATGATGTTTCAATGATCAGATTTGGTGTGAAAATGAATGTTGCTTGTGAGCTATAATGTCCTTTTAAGTAAACAAGCATAGTTGCAGGAAAGTGTAAAGAAAAAAGCAAGCTAGTAAGAAATTGATCGTAAAAGAATTCATACACAACTTTTAGGAGGACTCTAAACTAGTCAATTATGAGATGATAGACGATCTTCAGATAAATTATGCATTACATGTAACTAAATCTCAATATTATGAGGCTAAATGTAAAACTATTGTGATGTTACAAGGATCTATGCAACGTCATTATGGATTGACAAAGAATGACTATTCATTATTTAAACTAAACTGGATGAAAAGTCCGGACAACTAATATTTAGGAGGTTCTACATAGGATTTAAGGTATTAAAGTATAGTTTCCTTAGTAGTTGTAGGAAAATAATATGGTTAGATGGAGGCTTTGTAAGTATATTTTTTAGTGGTGCTTTATTATCTATAGTTAGGAGTGATGGAAACAATCAAATGTACCTTATATATAGGGTTATTCTAAGGGGAGAGAATTACTAATCTTGCAATTGTATTTTAAATCTTCTTGGTGAAGACCTAAACATAAGTGAGAATTCATTAACTTTTGTAAGCCATTAACAAAAGGTCAACATTCAAATATTCGTACTGCTTATTTTTATATATGCGTTGAATTATTATACTTACATTATATTGTTTGGCTCATTCTTTTTTTGTGTTTAGGATTTAGTGGATGCATTGAGAAATCTCTTCCCAAAAGCTAAGTATAAAAAATGTGCCTTATGTGTTTATACAAATTATAAGGTCACAAATATAAGAGTTTATTTTGGCAAATCTTAATTGCACAATAGAAGTGGAATTTGATGAGATAATAGAGCATTTCAAGAATATATAAAATAAGGCTTATGATGACTTCAAAGTAAGGAATCCTGAGACTTTTGTGAAAGCATTTGTCAACAGAAGACCAAATTATGAAATTGTTCACCATAACATATTAGAGGCATTTAACAAAATCAGTTATGAAGATAGATCAAAATGCTTGATCAAAATGCTTGAGGATATTCAAGTTACTTTAATGACTCAAATTCATGAAAAAGGGATATGGTGATCAAGTCTACCTATTATATATGTCCAAGGGTGAGAAAATAGATAGAGAATGCATAATAGGAAACAAGGCAATGTATCATCAAGAGAAATGGAAGTTTTAAGTTTGAAGTAACACATTAAGTTCATTGTTGATTTACAAGTAAGAACATGTTAATGTAGACTTTGAGATTTAATAAGGATCCTTGTAATTATGCATTTATTTGTATATCATATAAGAGGGAGGATACTGATGGGTATGTGAGCTGATATTATAAGTGTGAATGTTATTTAAATAGTTATTAGTATGTCATGAAACCCATTAGTAGTCTAAAATTTTGTTCAAAGACTGAAAACTTGTAGCTCATATTACCTTATTTATAATTGTGTTTGATTCAAATATTCTTTAAATATCTAATTATTCATTACAAATTGTACATTATTGTAATGATAACAGGAAAGACCCACTAAAAAATCAACTATATTAAACAATGATAGTATATATTCAGCCAAACTATATATGTTAATTTTCAATGAGTTCAATGGTGACTAGCATAAGCTACTCACCATTGGATCAAAATAAGATGTTGAAGTCCACCAGAAGCTAAAAATACATTTAACTTCAACCTCAGTTCAATCGAAGACCATTCAAAAGGAAAACCAACAACAAACATGAACTTCAAAATAAAACAATAGCATAGAAGGTTAATTACCTCTACAATTTGCTCCACTGCTAATGACAACACAGTTGATTGATCTTTTGAACCTGTAGGAATAACAGTTATATGCACTGTTAAAGTTACAAGTTGAGACGACGAAAAGGTTATAGGAACAAAAACGCAGATGAACATAAGCGGAAGAAGATACTGTCACACAATGCAAACCCAAATGCATTGTGTTACAGATAATCAAAATAAACGATTAAGCAACCTTAAACCCAGATTAAATCGTCAACTACAATCGACTCACATTAATCGCAAGCAAAGTCGTTCGATGACTTACCTCAACCAGTATGCACATGCCCTCCAACTGTAAATGACAGAAGCTCAAAAACTGGTGACGCAAACTCCACAGATTCCAAGCGCTACACAGGATGAGAGAGGGAAGGTGGAGGAAGACTGATTCACAGATCGAAGCGCGGGCGGGAGAATGAAGATGAACCTCTGATTTTCATTTACACAGAAGATGAGACGACGTCGTTATGGGGGGCGGCAACACGACGTCGTCTCATTTGGTGGGGAAGGGCATAAGTTAAATACGTGTACCTGGCCTTTCCTGACGTCTATTTCTAACAGACATCATTTTTTCTATTTTGGCACGTCTTTGTACAAAGACGACGTCAAAAATTACTCTTTTTGGCGACATCTGAATACAACGTCTTAGCTTCTACGAATCTTTCATGACGTCTTACCAAACATCGCGATATCCTCACACCATTCGCGACGTCTACTTTCAAAACGACGCAAAAAGCTTAGTTTTGTTGTAGTGTAATATGGGGAGAATCAGAGTTCTTATAGATTTCGGGTTGTTGGGTAAACCCAAGCTCACTCTATACGGATATGTTCGAACCATGAAAATAAGATTTTCGGATTAATGGGTCAGTTTTCACTAGAAGCGTTGATTTGTTGAGTAAACTCAAGGTCAACGTAGACAGAGGCGAAATTGGGTAGTGTACATCAGATGTATGCGCATCAAGAGTTGATAACCCAATGTGTGTGCATACATCACGAGTTGATAGCACTAGTCGATAATTGCACCTGTGATGTAACTGGTATGACCAATACTTGCCGATTGATCTAAGGTGGCTTGTTGGGTAAACCCTGTAGGAAAATCCCGGGATGTACATCACATGTACAAGGTGCGAAAAACAAAAATTTTTATCACCGGGACATTCCCGAAGGCCAGGATCTATGTGTCGGTATGAAGACTCAAACCTAAATAGCCAATAGAGACTATCTCTAAAGGTATCCACGCAAAGATCAGAAAACCTAACCGGGACAAACCCCTTTGACCCGGGAATAGCTAGAACAAATTAAAGGCTGCTAGACCTTACCTTTGTCCTCTAGATAGCTTGGATTGACGCTGAACACTTGCTTGGAGGAAGAGAGAAATCGATGGTTGCTAAAGAGAGAAGAGATTATGAAACATTTTCATAACCTAACCTAACCTTTTAAGTTCTTTCTTCTCCTCCTTCAAAAACCGTCGTTCACCTTCTTAAGCAAGCCATCTTATAGTTATTTAATCACTTAAAATAACTTACCATAAGATGTCAACATGTGGAAGCTTAATGGCCATTAACTAATTAATGGATTAAATAATCAAGGTTGAAAACTCAAACTTTTATCCTCTTCACCCTTACCAACGTCCACATGCCTAATATATATAATAATTAATTAATTAATTAGAATATAATTGCTAAGGTCCATCAACAATGGGTCGGTCCCTACCGCTCATCGGGCCCGATCTTCAAACAAATACCGAAACCTTTTTAGCAATATTGATGTCGCGATCTCATCGACATATCCCAATCCCATCAGGATCCATTTAATCCTAATGTTTCCAATAATTGGAACTCGTCCAATTACTATTTTCTGATTCTCCGATTCACTCTTATGCGTGTGACCCTTTAGGTTCCCGGTTATGTTGGCCACTGAGATTAACAATTAATCTGAGCAAGTCATGAGCGGCGTCTAGCAACACATCATGACCCCCAATTGACCGGAAAGTAATCGGTTTGATGAATTCATCACGAACCAGATCACGAACCCTTCCATAGACAATTACCGTGCAATTCTTCCTTTCACCATCCTATACCCCACTTGGTTATGAGTATGGTCAAAGTGTCAACTCTCACTAGAGCCCAAGTGATATTAGTTCTCGTCCTAGGACTCATTACTCCATATGTCAATGAGGACACTCTTCATGACATATTTGCTGGCCAACCTTACAAGTAATGATCCCGACAAGAGGCTATGGGTATCTCTTCTGCTAATCCAGAAGTGGTGAATCCTTTATTGGCTACTCAATTACCTTCGAATACCTCAAGCTGTACCCAAGCACCACCCTATGAGTGACCTCTAGAAGGCAACAAGGAATGGAGTCAAAGCACAGAATCAGTATCCAAGATATCCTTGAGTACCTCAAGTCTAAGGATACTTGCACCATTGCTATGATGAGATTATCACTGACACTAGAAGAAGGTATCCATGTGAGGATCTCATGGCAGGTCATCTAATGTACTTACTACCGCTAGTAAGCGTCCACATGTTAACTCTAAATATCTCATATTTACAGTTTCTGAGATCCACTGCTTGATCCAATCAAGGAATATAACATGTGTTAATTCGTCTCGGATTAATGATGTCCGGCCTCATTAATCCTATGACTAGGAGAATTTAGATATTGACATAATTGCACATGATAGGAATATCAGTAGTATGATCACATCATAATTTCCTTCATGCTATGTCATATATCATGGACTTCATTAATTCGATTAAAGATCCAATCAATTCATAAACACTGTTCATGAATATCAAATTAATGAAATATGCCTTTCTTTATTTATTCATAAAGTCTATACACGACTTTGAATAAAACGCGCTAAAGGGGATTGCCTTTAGGGCACTACTCTAACAATCTAACGGTACTGGACATCCATAAGTCGACTTAAACTGGTGAACAAGGCGACTTATCAGTACCGATCAAGCATAAGTCGACTTACACATGGTACAAGTCGACTTACACTTACAAATCTCCCACTTGACCTAAAGCCAATCGCCTTGGTATCTAATACCAAAAGTGCGTCCATGAGAATCACAATTCTTCTGTGACTATGGCTTTGTCAACAGATTAGCAACACTTTGCTCTATGGAAATTCTCTCTATTAGGACATCACCTCGATCGATGATCTACTGAATCAGATGGAATCGGCGGAGTACATGTTCGGATCGTTGATGAGACCTTGGTTCCTTTGCTCACAAGACTAGCCCCATTGTATCACAATACAACCCTATGGGCCCATCACGACTAGGAACCGGATCAAGTTCGAAATGAACTTCGATCCAAACCGCTTCCTTTGTCGTGATCGATGCGCAATGTACTCTACCTCGGTTGTTGAATCAGCGATCCTCTCTTGATTGAACTCTTTCCAACCGACCGCCAGCCGCTCAAGTGTGAATGTATATAACCTAATCGTGATTCGTAATCATCCTTATCGATTAAACGGCATTTGTATGCCCGCCACTTGAGATTTTCATCTCCATATGTCAAGAAAACATCCTTAGTGCTTCGCAAGTACTTGAGGATATTCTTGACACCACCCAAAGGACCTCACCAAGATCCGATTGGTATCTGCTCGTAACACTTAGAGCATATGATACATCGGGTCTTGTACATAGCATTGTTCCATGCTAAACCTCTTTAGCATCTTATCTATGTACGTTGATTGTGAAAGACCAAGCAATCTCTTTGATCTATCTCTATAAATCTTTATCCCAAGGATATAAGTTGCGTCACAAAGTTCTTTCATGGCAAAATGTTTGGACAACCAAATCTTAACTGATTGTAGCATAGAGACATCGTTTTCCTAGTATTAATATGTCATCTACTTATAACACAAGGAATACGATTGCAGTCCTATGAACCTTCTTATACACACAATGTACATCCGAATTTTGTGAGAAACCAAGCTCTTTGAGTACCTCATCAAAATGGATATTCCAACTCCTGAATGCTTGCTTTAATCCATACATGGATTTCTGAAGCTTGCATACCATTTCGCCATCATAGGAGGTGAAGTCCTCTGGTTGTTTCATATACACATCCTCGGGAAGATTTCCATTCAGGAAAGCTGTCTTCACATCCATTTGCCATATCTCATAATCATAATGAGTGAAAATGGCTAGGAGTATCCTAATGGATTTAAGCATTTCTATGGGGCTGAAGGTCTCGTCATAGTCAACTCCTTGTCTCTCATTTAAATCCTTTGGCCACAAGACTTGCTTTATAAGTAATCACATTACCATCCATGTCGGTTTCTTCTTGAAACCCATGTGCACCCTTTGGGCTTTATTCTTGGTGCAATAACCAAAGTCCATACTTGGTTTTCATACATGGAATCCATTCAGATTTCATGGCACAAAGCCATTTTTCAGACTCTGAACTTTTCAGAACCTCTTCATAGGTAGTAGGCTCATCATCTCGTATGAGCAATACGTCATTCTGTTCCCCACGAGAAATCCATATCTCTCAGGAACAGAGCGTATCCTACGTGACCACGAAATTTTGTGTAATAGAAGGTTGAACTGTTACCTCATCTCAGTATGAGTTACAGCCATGTGTTCAGCAGATTGATCTGCGTTTGTTCGAGCATCTTGAACTTCTTCAAGTTCAACTTTGCTCCCACTGTCCTCTTGTAAAAGAAACTCTTTCTCTAAGAAAACAACATGCTTTAAAACAAACAACTTTTGTTCCTCAGCAAGGTAGAATTGATATCCCACGATATCCTACGAACAAACACTTGTCAGACTTTGCATCAAGCTAATCTGACTGTGTCCGCTTCACATAAGCAGGACAACCCCAAACTTTCAGCTGAGAAAGATAGGGCTTTCAGTTAGTCCACATCTCATATGGAGTAACATCAACTGTCTTTAATGGAACTCTGTTTAATAAGTAAACAAATTTGTCTCGAAAGATATACCCCAAAAACTGTGCAAAACCTATCATTAATCGCACCATGTCTAACAAGGTTCGATATCTCCTTTCAGCCACACCATTGTGCTGCGGCGTGCAAGGTGGAGTGTACTGAGATAAAATCCCATTATCTCTGAGATAATCCAAAACTGTTGGTCTAAGCATTTTCCACCACGATCAGATCGTAATGTATTCATACTTTTACAAAGTTAGTTTTCTACTTCATTTCTGAATTATTTGAACTTTTCAAATGCTTCATATTTGTATCTCATCAGATACAGGTACCCATATCGTGAATAATCATCGATAAAGGTAATGAAGTAAAGACAACCACTTCTGGCATGGACGGACATCGGACCACATACATCCAAATGTATTAGGTCTAATATTCCATTCACTCGTTTACCCTTTCCCTTAAAGGATAACTTGGTCATCTTGCCTAATAAACAAGATTTGCATGTGTCATATGATTCATAATCAAATGACCCTAAACTGCCACTCTTATGGAGCTTAGCGATGCGTGTCTCATTTATATGGCCAAGCCGACAATGCCATAAGTAAGTTGATTTTAAATTATCTCGATTATGTCTTTTCACGTCATTGATATTCAGAACTGGATATGACATATCTAATATGTAAATTCCATTGCATAATATACCAGTAGCATAGAGCATTCCATTGGAACTAATAAAACAACCATTGCTACTAAAAGTCCAATGAAACCAGCTCTATTGAAACAAGAAACAGACAATATGTTCTTTGTTAAAACAGGTACAAAATGACAATCATCCAATTTGAATACAAGCCCACTAGGGAGTGACAAGACATAAGTGTCTACGGCTAATGAAGCAACTCTTGCTGCATTACCTACACGAAGGTCTAGTTCTCCTTTATGAGTCGCTCATCGCTCCCGAGGCCCTGCATATCATTTCATATGTATGAGCCTGGCGGTATCAAACACCCATATGTTTTGATCGAAACAAGATTAACCTCAATGACAAACATATTTGAAGGAGTAGAGGCATCTGATGCCTTCTTCTGTTTCAGGAACTCCAGATAGACTTTACAGTTTCGCCTCTAGTGGCCAGTCTTGCCACAATGAAAGCAAAATCCTTTTGGGGTAGTTACTTTGGTTTTTCCTTGATGGCACTTCCATTTGGTTTCTTGGCCTTTTTCTTCTTTGGACCAGAAGAAGAAGCATCCACCACTAGCACTTGCTTGCTATCCTTCTTGATAGTCTGCTCAGCTGTCATGAGCAGATTGATCAGCTCAGGAATTGTTGTGGATATTTGGTTCATCTGATAGTTTAACACGAACTGTGAATAACTGTCAGACAATCCAACCAGAATTAAGTCTATACTTAACTCATAATCCATTACAAATCCTAAGACAGCCAATCTCTCAATATAGCCATTCATCTTCAGGGCATACTGGACAGCAGATGTCCCTGGAGCCATCTTTGTGGTGAAGAGAAGCCTTGAGGTCTCGAACCTTTCAGACCGAGCTTACTTGCATTGTAAATATTTTAGTTGTTACATGTGCATTATTAAATATTTCTGAGTGTACCTTTGGTGATGGTGAATATTTTGGACTGTTTAGAGGCGTTTTTGGAACGTCACCCCACAGACGCTGTCGAGACTTCCAGGCTTTTGCTTCGGGAGCTATTGGTGAGTAACCTAGATGGTTTTTCAGTTATTATTTGTTTATTATCTTGCACTTATAACTCTGTGGAGAAGAATGGTGGAATTGTGCATTTGTTTACGACTGGATTCCTGACCGAAGGTGTCCGATGTATTGGGAGATTATGACATAGAAGTACTATATGTGTGATTTGGAATGTGATTAATTGTAAACTACTTGTGTGAATGTGTTAATTTGGGTTTGATTGTAATGTGATATTGCTCAATTGCGACATATGCATTCCATGCATGAATGCCTGATCAGTTAATGACAGTTGTGACTGGAGCAGCCACTGAGAGCTACAAGCTCAACGTTTATATTTGGGCCTCGAGCCCACATTGTTTCAGAGCCTCAGGCTCAATGATTAATGCGCCCAAAATGGGACAGTTCAAAGCCTCAAGATCAACGATTAATGCGCCCATAATGGGACAGTTTAGAGTCTCAGGTTCAACGATTAATGCGCCCATATTGGAACAGTTCAGGCGCTCAGTCACAACAACGAAATAAATTGGAAAAGTGTCACATGTGCATGTCATATGCATCTAAATTTTTAATCTCTTGATTGAGTGAAAGGCTAACTACCTTATGTTTCTGTGATAACAATTATTCCGAATGTGAATTATGAAACAATTGGCTTATGCTTGAGTGTTTTATGAATTGTGCAATGTGATTAAATATGCAACAATGTGAATATATGTTATGTGAAATGATGTGTTGCATGAATTGAGTGAACCATCGATTATGGTTCCTCACTGAGTTTACAAAACTCACCCAAAATTTGCAATTATTTTTCAGGACCCAGAAGAATACCCCGTTAGGCAACGGGCATATAGCAATCGCATACGAGTGAGAAAAGAGGTCGGGATCAGTTCGCGTCTGCATTAGAGTTTTAAAAAAAATTGTACTTTCTGAATTTTTGTACAAATGAATAGGTCATGTTGTAAAGTCAACAAACTGAATGAAATTGTATTTACAAAAGGGCCTCTGTGGTCATTGAACTCACCGATGATTATTTATGTAAATTGTTTTCCGCATATATATAAAAAATATGTGTATGTTTCAAAAAAAATTTATACTGAGTTTTGACTGAGTGATGTAGCACGCCACCCTCACAGGGCACGAACTCGGATATCCCCAATGATGTCGGGTTCGGGTCATGTGGGAGTGGGGTGCTACACTCTTGCTCCTTCAAATCCGCTCGGTCTGCACTCATCGGCTGGACCGATAATGATGCTAACATGCCAGGACGGTCCTCAGTAGACGGAAGGGCCAGGAACGCTGTAGATTGGTCTAACTCCATTGGCTGAGAGGCGTCTTCGCTGGCCTCTGCCTCCTTCCTTTGCTTCACCTTCGAAGAAGCTTTGGGCCCCTTGGCTTGTCCTTTGGATTTAGGGAGACGGGAGGACTCGACGAACTCCTTGAACTTTACCATGGCTACACAATTACAGAAGCAGGTTAGAAATCGAAATTGATACTTGTGAATACAGCAGATAAATAAACTACGAGGAGTTAACTAGGAGGGACTGTCTCCTCTTCCAGCCCTCTAATTCGGGGAGGGGGATCAATCAAAAAGACATCGGCTGATGCACCTCCACGATACCCCAGAATGAGACGGTCGAAAGAAAATCGACCAAGCGTCTTGATCCTACCGATCACTTCCCACTCCTCCCTGGATAGATGTAGGTTGGCAATGTCATTCCATTGCTCGGCCAGGGGATACCTCCACAGTCAGGACTCAAAAGTGGATCCTAGAGGCCTCACGAAAAAATATTTCGTTTTCCACGCTTTGATCAATCCAGCTATTCTAGCGGGACGATACCTCGCATCCTTATATTGGAGGTGAGGAATCCTGGCCACGACGCTTGAGCTCTGGTTCATTCTTAGAAAGTACCACAGAACACCGACCGATGAAGGACACCCGAAATTATGGCACAGCAGAGCTAGACCGTTGATGAACCTCTAGCCATTTGGGGGAATCTGGCTCGGCCCTAAGTGGTAGGCGCGCCATACTTCATCGATGATCGGGGCGTATGGAAGCCTCATACCACCGACTGAGAAAAAGCTCTCTGTCACAGCGAAGTAGCCGCACCCACTGCTATAAATCCTTTCGTTCTGGCCAGCCAGCCTAGGCCCCTAAGACGAGGGGATATTATGCTTAATAACCGACCGATTTAACTCCCTTTCGGTCATCGTCGAAGGGTCACTCGATGGTTTCTCAACAATTTGCCCATCCTTTCGGGCACTCGCTCCGACCTCCTCATTCTCCCTTAACTCCGATGCCTCATTTCTGCCGGCTTCCGGCACCTCCACCGTTTCCGCCGCTATCTCCAGCGGCCCAACAACCTGTAAAACTCCTTCGGCGACCAGTTCCTGATAGAGCTCCCTCAGAACCGTAATTACTTCCCCTCTAGGACTCGAGGATGCCGGTGGCGAAGGCTGTCGAGCAGGCGACCGAGAAGGAAAGGGGGAGCTAGATTCGTTCCTAGATCTAGTTGACGACATAGTCACTGAAAATCACACTTACAGGCGAGAAAAGGAAGAAGGACGTACCTAGTTTAGTGACTAGAATTAAGAATTGGGACGACGGTGAAAAAGGGAACCCCAATGGCTGCAAATAGGGAGATGAAAAGAGAAAGCAAAGATCGAAGAATCAAACACGCAAAAAGTGAAGAGGTATCAATTCTGAGCATTTATAACAAGATAATGAGCAGGCGCACGGATGGGACTTGGACACGCGACAAAATCTGGGTTGTCCAAATTTAGGTTACCTGATGACCCATAACGGCGCAACAGCTGAAAAGACGCCCGTGATAGCTACGCAGCAATTAAAAAGATGCCTCGTTTTGAATTCCTGATGACCCATAATGATGCAACAGCTGAAAAAAAGCCCATGATAGCTACACAGAAATATAAGAGACACCTCGTTTCAAATTTTGAAAACCTGTCAAAGGGAACGTGCTGTTAGTAATGATTAAACCAAGTGCCTTCACGCACTCGTCGTCGACAAATTAACCGACCGATCCTAGCGCGAGCTATTATGCACTAAACATCAATGTCGATCGATCGGGACATTCAATCAATCGATCCCAGCACGAGCTGTCATGCGCTATGAATTGATGTCCGACTGATTGGGCCTAGCACGAGCTGCCATATGCTATGAATTGATGTCCGACCGATCGAGCCTATCATGAGCTGTCTTACAGACGAGCTGCACGATCCTTATGTACTCTTTTGATCCTTCTCCTTGGTCAGACTCGAGGAGTAGGGGGGCTTATAGTTAGGTCGGTTGTGCTAGGCTCAAGCCTTGACGCAGAACGACGCATGGGCCGATCGACCCATCCCTTTGGGATTAACCTAATTCTCACAGGTAATAATCATATAAATTTGTTACCTCATCATGAAAAGTATGAATTCCAAGAACCCTATTTTTCATTATTCACTAGCCACCATAACTCTCACAAAATATACTAACTTGAGCGTCGAAGGGGCCTACCGGAAATGAACCCCCGACGTGTCTTTATTGTGTTGCAGGTATTTTTGAACCAGAACCAACCAATCTCATGGATCCAAGTGGCAGTGCCCAGCCCCACCAGAATCCGACAGAACCAATAGGATTCGCGTTCGATGTCTTCATAAAAGTTGTAGATCTAGAAGTCCTCTTCAAAACCATTCAAAAAAATCCTTAATCCAAAATTTGTAGTGAAAGTTATGCTAATTGTTCCGATATAGGTACAACGTGATTGAGGACATGAGCATGGTTGATTCTTTTGGCCATAACTTCATAACCCGACCTCCAAATCCAAATGAGAAGTTTCTTCTTTCAAAATAAACTAGAGGCATAAAGCTACAATTAGCTTGAAGAAGTCAAATTATGATGTTGGTGATGGGCCACTGTGGGCAAGCCACCCTTGGGAGATGATGGCAAAGTGAGGGTTCATTGGAATAACCCAACAAGGAACTCATGCTTTTTCGATTCCGGAACGATAGTTAGGCTTTGAAAATAAGGCCCAACATCTTGTGGTATCAAAACAAATGTTGGTCTCTAGAAATGGGGTCCAACACTCGTTCTTGTTAGATTGTTTATGTGTGAACCTGGTATTAGAATTTTGAACACAATTCGTAATTTTTGTGTTTGGACATTGCTAAAATCTTAAATATAATTTGTAATTATTATATTGAGATTCATTTGTAGCAACTAATTGTTTTGGATCATGGGGCACGAAAAGTGGCCACCATATCCGATTTACCTTCTTTGGAGACTTGAAGGCACAATTGTTCAATGGGTTTCCAAGGGGTGAGGTTCTTGGGAGCCATTGAAGAAGAAAAATCTGCCAAAATATAGAAAAGAGAGGTGAGCACATTTTATAGAGAGAAAGAAATTAAAAAAACTTACCAAATCCTTGTATTCTTGGTTGTGTAATGTGAAATAAGTGCAAAAGAAGTGATTAATGATGGAAAAGATGAAGAAAGTACCAAGATTTGGCAGAAAAATGAAAGTTCTTCAAAAGTAAGGTTAGTGAGAGAGTCGACTATAAAGAGAATAACTAAGGGAAAGTGAAGAAAGAAAAAGAAAAAAGGGTTTTTAAAAAATGTCTATCAAAGGATCCCATGATGGTGGGAATCCCTGTGATTTCCATGATCATGGGTTAAAGCTCCAAAAACTTTCTGGAGTGCCTTCCCACACTCATGAAAAATGGATCAATTTCCACGATCATGGGCTAAGGCTCTAGAAAGTTTCTGGAAAGCCTTGCCATGCTCGTGGAAAATGGATCAGTTTCCACGATCATGGGTTAAGGCTCCAGAAAGTCTCTAGAAAGCATTCCCATAGTCGCAGGAATCAACCCAGTTCTCACAATCGTGGATTATCCAAAATTTCCCAACTTCTTATTCTTCTTCTAAGCTTAACATGCATTCCCAACATTCAATCAACCTACCAACACATCAAAATCAACTATCTAACAAGAAATTTAACAAGGAAATAAATTCGAACTTAAACAAAATTCAAACTAAACATAATCAAAACCAAACAATCCACACACACAAGTAAAAAAAAATCAAGCAAATGAAAGATAAATGTTCTAAGTTAAGGTCATTATCTTGACCATTTCACAAGCATTCATGAAGGAGTAAAGGAAAGGAAAGAGATGATTTCCTTTTTTGTAGGTATGGCTTGCATCTATGCCCATTGACCTTTAATGATTCACCATTTTCTAACTCTAAAGCTCTATAAGGAAACACCTGAATAACCTTAAAAGATCCACTCTATCTTGACTTGAGCTTTCTAAGAAATAACCGAAGTCTTGAATTAAATAAAAGCACCAAGTCTCCACTCTTGAACACCTTCTTTTTTATGTGAGCATCCTACCACTTCTTTGTCCTTTCCTTATACAACTTTCCATTTTCATAAGCGTCAAACCTCAATTCTTCTAATTTGTTAAGTTGTAACAATCTTTTCTCACCCACAAGATTCTAATTCATGTTAAACTGCCTAACTGCCCAATTGACTCGATGTTCTAACTCCATAGGTAAATGGCATGCCTTGCCATACGCAAGTTTATATGAAGTAGCTCCTGTGGGTATTTTGAACGCTATTCTATAAGCCCATACGGTTTCATCTAACTTCAACGCCCAATCTTTTCTTGAGGTGTTCACTACCTTCTCCAAAATTTTCTTCAATTCTCTATTTACCACCTCTATTTGATCAATAATTTGAGGGTGGTAAGAAGTCGCCACTCTATGATGAACATTGTATCTCTTCATAAGAGCCTCAAACGGTTTGTTGCATAAATGACTCCCTCCATCACTTATAATCTCTCTGGGAACTCTAAATCTCGTAAAAATCTTTTAATGAACTTTTGAACCATCTTGCCATTATTAGTTGGAGTAGCTATAGCCTCAACCCACCTAGAAACATAATCAACTTTAACTAATATGTAACTATTACCTAAGGAGGATGGGAATGGTCCCATGAAGTTCACACCCTATACATCGAATATCTCCACCTCCATAATGTTTGAAAGCAGCATCTCATCACTCTTCAATATGTTACCTACTCTTTGACACCTATCACACTTTATCACAAAATCTCGAGCGTCCTTAAACAAAGTTGGCTAATAAAATCCACACTCAAAGATCCGAGTTGCAGTCTTGTTGGCTCCATAATGTCCTATATAAGGTGAACTGTGACATTGCATCAACAATTTAGGAATTTCATCTTTAAGGATACACCTACGAATTACACTGTCAGTGCATATCTTATAAAGCACAAGTTCTTCCTTGCTGGATCCCACTTCTGGAGCCCAACATTCAGAGACATTTGACGGAAACGAAGCTTGCCCTCAACTATACTAAACCTGTTTTTGGACATCTGAAATAACTCTCACTATGGATATCAGATTAGGGAATTTTTTCAATAGTTCGAAAGAGGACTTCAAAATCTACCACTTTCATGAAGACCTTAAAGACAAATTCTATCGTTTAAAGGGTAAAAAAAATAGACCAAACGATGGTATCAGATGAATAGTGTAAAGAAGAAGAAGTCTCAGTCACATAAGCAGAAGGTAGACGAAATAAAAAGACAGAAGAAACAAAAAGCAGATGAAGCAAAAAGGCAGATGAAACAAAAGACAGATGAAACAAAAAGCAAATGAAGCGAAATGCAGATGAAGAAAAATTAAATTAAGAGGAAGCAATGTCAACTTAATACGATGCAACTCTTAAGATGAAGTGGAGTCAATTTAAGACGAAACAAAGTCAATTTAAGATGATGCAACTCTGAATACGAAGCGGAGTCAACTTAAGATGAAGCAAAATCAACTTAAAATAATGTAAATCTTAAGACCAAGCAGAGTCAACTTAAGATGAAACAAAGTCAATTTAAGACAATGTAACTCTTAAGACGAAGCGGAGTCAACTTAAGACTATATGACATCATCACATACGATATGACATCATCATAGATGATACGTCTCTATAGACGATATGACGTCATCACAGACGATGTCCATCATAGACGATACATCTTTACAGACGATAAATTTATTCTCCTAAGCATCTCCCCTTATAAAGACCATACCTTTCGACTCCGATGTTCCAATTTTCCAGATTATATATCATTGGAAAGCTAGAAAGATAAGCTTCAACTTTCCAGAAGACACTTGAACTAATTTTGCCTCAGTTCGTCTAGTTTTCCCTTGGAAGTTGGCACACAATTTCTACACCTATGAAAGACTTAGATCATAAAATGTACAACTACCAAAGAAACATGCACATACACTTGGGGACTTTTCAGTTCTAAACTCATTTGCTAAGGCAACAGAAGCTCATACATCACTTTAGTTACATCATAACAATTTGAACAAGGGCTTAACCCGAAAATACAACATATATAGGATGCTCGATGTTTAACATGCTTATGAAGCTATCCAAAATTTATCGAACTAACTTAGTTACAAAAGTTTCTAATATCTTAGAGTTTTCGATGCCTTGCAAGGATTGCTAAACTTCACGTTCTGCACTTGAGGAGGGAATAGTGGGGTGAGCTACACAGCTCAATGACTAATATATTTATAGTCATTGGCAATTGACTGCAAATTTAAGCATATGTATAGATATATATATATACGCATATTCAGTAATTCAAGCATTCTCCAATTTAATCTAACACTCATAGCACATAACACTCAAATGCATCATACATGAAAAATTAAAGATGTAATGTACAACAAATGGCTCGAGGGTTCCATGAAAACAAAATGGAGAAACCGAAGTTTACCCCATGAATAGAATGAGTCCAATTTTGAAGCTCATATGCCAAAAGTCACGACTTCATTTGAGGTATAACATAGTAATATTTCATCATGCATTTTTCAACATACACACATAGGCAAGGATTTGCCCAATTACACTATAACCATAAATATGTTACCCACCTAATTGTCTTACAGAAATCTAAATCAAACTTGTCTTTCCCCTTGCTGTTAGGTAGGATTCCTGTTGGGCCCCGACTCGTAATAAGCATGCTTAAATTATGTTGAAGCATGTTTAAATTATTTTGAGGTTTTAGTTTAATAATTTTAATTTGGTTGGAATAAATTGAGGATTTTATTGGGTAGGTTTTGAGTATTAAATGAAGGGATTTAGTGAAATTCGATTTGTTGAAAAATTATTATTTGGTGAGGCATTGTTAATATTAAAAGAATGATATGAATTGAGGGTCTTATGAATTTAGGTGATTGAGATTAAATGGGGGATTATTTAATTAGAGCTTGTATGGATTTTAGAAATTAAATTGAAGAATTTAGTTAAATGAGTAGACTGTAAATTTGAAAGAGCCCATTAGGAAGATGATATATGTTTTTAAAGCTTAAGCTAAGTAAAGTGGGCTTTTAGCCTTTAGCCCTTTGAAATTGTAGTTAAATGAAGGAGAATGAAGTAATTGGGCTAGGTCCATTAGCAAGTAGTTGATCATGTATTAAATGAAAAAGAAAGGGAGCATTTGGGCTTTTAAGTGGGAGCCCACGAAATTTCAAATGGGAATCGAAATGAGACGATTCTTGTTTTGAATTAAACTAGAGACATAAGGCTACAATTGTTATGAAGACATCGAGTTTCAATTCTGGGATTAAGAATGTGAATTTCTGGACGGAAATAATCGTACATGGAAAATGTGTTAGAATATGGTTTTACCCGAACTGTTTTATGCATAACTTTTGATGTAGTGATCAGAATTGAGCGCGATCAGTGGCGTTGGATTCGTATGATTGAGAGGAACATTTCTCGAGAAGAAAGTTTTAACAAATTCCTTCAAATTGATAGTGAGAATCAGATCCGCATGTATAAATGAAGTTAGGGGCAATTTTGGAATTAAGTTAAAGAGTAAGGGTAAAAGGGTCATTTACCCTTCATTTTAATGACTTGGCACCAAATTTGATGTGTTGTCATTTAAGAAAGGTCTGGAGATTTTAAAAGAAGAGAGGAAATCGATTTTTAGAAGAAAGAAAGAAGAAGAAACGTTGGAGAAGAAAGAAGAAGAGAAAATGGAGAAAGATGATTTCGGTGTTGGAGATTTCGAAACTCTTGAGCTTCCAAGATGATTTTCGTTATTATTTCAAGAGGAAAGGATGAAGAATGAAGAAAACTAGCTTTGGGAACCACGAAAATAGAAGGAGAAAGAGGTAAGAGAAAATTTTCAACTTTGAGTTTTTGATGAATTTTTGGTTTAGAAACATGGATAAAGACTTGGGTTTGTGATTTATGAAGTTGATTTTGATACATATGCTTTAGGTTGTGTTTAATTTTGGATGAAAATTTGATTAAGGTTTAGGCTTAATTTGAAATTTGAGGATTTTGTGAAATTTTGGTGTAGAATTATAGATAATGATATGGGTTTGTGGAATATGAAGTTAATTTTGAAGAAATTGTATTTTATGGTATTAAATTTGGATAAATTGGTTTAGGCTAATTTTGAAAATTGGGGATTTTCAAAATTGGAGATTGAAATAGCTTGAATATGTGAGGAATTGATGTTTCCTAAGCTCAATTTGAGAAATTAAGTAAATTATGATATTGAATTTGATTGGATTGATTTAGGTTCAATTTGTAATTTAGGGGTTTTTGGAATTAGTGATGTAACTATCTTGGAATTAGTAAGAATTGATGACTTATGCATCAAATTGAAGGATTAAGTTATTTATGAGATTAAATTTTGATGAAATTGATTTAGGGAATTTTCAATTGGAAGGAAGAAAGGAGAAAAGGTCAAATTGAAGCATTAGACAAGATGCTAGCATGGATAAGAGGTGGGTAGTATATTTATTTATTGAATTATAAGCTAAATGTGAATTTTTGAAAATTAAATAAAGCAAAATTTGATTTTTGATAAATTATTATTAAAAAAATGTTCAAAAAGGATGTAAATGTTTGAAATTATGATTTTAAAGGAGTAAAATGAGTTTTAGAAAATGCAAGACTTATGAATTTCATGGTTTTCAAATTATGTGATTTATGATTTGAATGATTTAAAGTAGTGCATATATTGTGATGCATATGTGATTTACGTGAATTACATTAGATTGATTATGTGCAATTATGTGGATATATGCTTGTGTCATTAATGACACAATTTGATGTTATGAGTTAAAAAAGGTAAAAAAATCAAGATTTTGAAAAGTGCCTTGAGCAATCAAATTCGTTTTCATTATGTGTTAAGTGGGTTTGGTCAGTCCTTTTGTGAGAGTCATTGTCTCTACTGTTTAAGCCTTCTCCCTACCCGCTAGTGGCATAGGAGTTCGATCTCGGACTCCCCTCATTCACTGTTTGCAGAATCGCTATCTTGAGAATGTGCGAGACGTCTATTTTGGACCGAACCAAACCAATTTCGATGTGTTATGTGTTTTAATTTGATTATGATGTGATACACTATGAAGTGATGCATTCATGTTTAAGGCGTGCATGTTTTGAAAAGGTTTGAGATTTTGAGAAGCGAAAAGTAAATTTTCAAGCATGAAATTCTGGCTGGATATAAATGTTTTGAAACAAATGAAAATTTTGAGAAATATCTTAGAAAGTGTTGATGAAATTGAAAAGTTTGAAAATGAGTTTTGGAGAAATTCTTAAATGGGAAATGTTTGAAAAGTTTGAAAAATAAAAGATTTTTCCGTTTATTGTTGGTTTATAAATATATTATCCACGAGCTTCGAGCTCACCTCCCTTTCATCCCCATCTCCGTGTTTTCACGCAGGAGATCGGATGGAAGGCAGTATGATGTCAACCCGATAGTTTTGTATGCTTTGTTTTATGTGTAATGTTGGAGTTTAGTTTTGAATTTGTGAAAAGGTTTATGGATTATGTATTGCTTTTGTTTATGGCTTGAAAAGTCATCATGTAAATTTATGATGTATTTCAGGTTATGAGTTATGTATGATTGTGGAATAGATTTTGTACGTAAATTTGAATTGAGATGGATATAAATGGCAATTGGAATGTATATGAATGGCTTGTGATTGAATTGTGGATAATTAAGCTGAGATGTATTATGGATTGGAATGATGAAGTGTTTAGAACTAAGATTGTGTTTCTGCCGATGTTTGGATTCCAGACGGGGAGTCCGATGACTTTGTGTGATTGGATTTGGTTTATAGAAGTGTGTTTTTGCCTTTGCAGATTTTTGGGCTGTATAAGATACAGCCGTTATGCTGCCCGATTTTCGGTAAAAATCGGGTTAAGATAAGAATAAGAATAAGAAGTTAGTTTGTTAAAGATGAGTTTTTAGTTAAGAAGATGAAATTTTTGGGATTTTTGTGATTGGTTAAGAAAAATAATATGAATCGAAATGTTATTTGAGATTTAAGTGAATTGAAATTTGTGCGAGGATGAGTTTCCAAAAAGGAAATGGTATGGATTGGTTATGTTTTGAATGAGTTTGAATAAAGAGAAAAGGAATGAATAAGAGGGAAAAAAAATTTATACCGGATTTGAAATGTCGTAAGGTTTCCAACGCGATGAGTTTGCTATGCTTCATGTTTGAAACGGATGTCGGTGTTTGTTTCAATTTGATTATTTCGTTTCGCATTCAATTCGAAATTCTGCTTTTCGAGTTTCTCCTCTTTGTTATTCGTATTTCTGACGCACAATTTTTCCGAGTATTCGTTTCGCTCCGATGATGCGATTTGTATTCCGATTAGTGATTTCTCGCTTTTCGATTTTCTGTTTTTCCGTTCCGTTTTTCTATTGGGATTCGGTTCTTGGATTGGGTCCCAACAATTCCCTTGGTTTCCTAAAACAATCAAGGTTTCATTCAAAAGAACATTCTAATAAAATTCATAAACTTCAAAAATCACAAAAATTCAATAAACACAAATTGAACTCAAATCTAACCTACCCATAACCCACCTCAGTTAGAAAACTTAAGATCTAGTTTAGAAACACTAAAATCAATTAGGTTATCCTAATCCATCTTCTTCCTACACGAACCTCTTTGCTCTCTAACTCCTTCATCCTCAATAAAACCCATTCCTTTAATAAATAAAGAAGGAAAGATGATTAATCTACCTTAACAACTTGATTTCTCTTCTCTTCTTTTTCACTCAAACCTCTCTTCTGCTCTCCTATTTTCATTTTTCTCTTCTTTCTCTTTGGTTGTCACGACACTTATCTCTTCTTCTTCTAATTCAAGACCATTTTTAATGGTCTTTTCCCCATTTTACCCTTCATTTATCTTGTCCTTCCCATTTTGCCCCTTCTTTTATTCAATCCATCTACTAACTCCTTTAAGCTATTTTTTTTTCTAACATTCCCATATTAATTCTAACTTAATTCTAATCCTTCCATCTAATTCTAATCTCTATTCATGCCACTAAATTAATGAATAAAATCAAAAAATAATCAATCAATTGAATAATCAACCAAACCCTAAATAAATAGTTAAGTAAACAAATCAATAATAATTGGAAAAAAATTTCGAGTCCAATAATCCTAAATATAACGACAACAATGAAATACAAACCACTTCTTTTGTTGATAAGAGAGATCAGAAGGAAGAATACCAATTGAAAGATAGTTTGCAATATCTACAAACCAAGGATGAAAAGGTCTGTCTACCATCATTAAAGCCTCATTAGGAAAACCCTCTTCAATTTCCTCTTATTCTTTATGATACCCTCCCTCAAGTCTCGAGAGATGGTTCGCTACAACATTCTCTACTTCCTTCTTGTCTTTAATCTCAATGTCAAATTCTTGGAGTTGAAGCAACCACCAGATAAGCCTAGCCTTGGCATCCTTTTTTGTAAAAAGATATCGCAATGCTGCATGATCTATAAAAACAATAACATGTGAGCCTAAAAGATAATAACGAAATTTCTCACATACAAATACCATAGCAAACAATTCCTTTTCTGTGGTTGTGTAATTTAGTTGTGCTCCCATCAAGGACTTGCTTGTATAGTAGATGACTCATAGCCTCTTTTCCTTTCACTGACTAAGGGCACAACCAATGACATGATTGCTTGCATCACACATAATCTCGAAAGGAAGAGACCAAGGAAGGCTCGGATGCCCTTGATGTTGGTAGGAGGTGGTAACTTTTTATTTAGTTTGATCTTATCTCGATCCACTTCAATCCCTTTGCACGAGATATCATGGCCCAATACAATTCCTTCTTTGACTATAAAATGACACTTCCCTCAATTCAAGACCAGATGAGACTACTCACATTTTTGAAGCAATTTGTCTAAATTCAACAAGCAATGATCAAAATAATTTCCAAAGATAGAGAAATCATCCATAAATACCTCCATGAAGTTCTCATTCATGTCTGCGAATATCACCCACTATGCACCTCTGGAATGTGGCAGGTGCATTACATAAATCGAACGACATCCTTTGATAAGCAAAAGTCCCATAAAGAGAAGTGAAAGTAGTCTTCTTTTGATTTTATAGGTATATAACCACCTGATTGTACCTTAAGTATCCATTAAAAAAATAGCAAAATGCATGGACAACCACCCTCTCTATCATTTAGTCCATAAAAGGTAAAGGAAAGTGATCTTTCTTGGTGGCCAAATTGAGCTTCTAGTAATCAATAAATATTCTCCAACCTGTGATGGTCCTAGTAGAAATCCTTTCACCTTTTTCATTTTCCATCATTATCATGCCTCCCTTCTTGCGCACACATAGTACTAGACTCACCCACTCACTATTTGAAATGGGATAAATTATTCCTGCATCCAACAGCTTTACTACCTCCTTCTTCACAACCTCTTGCATGTTTGGATTTAACCTTCTTTGTTGCTCTCTCACTATTTTGCACTCTTCTTCTAGGTTAAGCCTATGCATCACCATATTGGGGCTAATCCCCCTAATATCATAAATTTGTCATCTCATAGGTCTCATCCTTTTCCTAATCTCAAATGAGAAGGTAAGGGTTTAAACTCTAATGTGAGGGGCTTAACGAAAGAAGATTGTGTAGGTGTATCTATTTTCTCCAACTTCTCTAACTCAACTTCCTCACATAAATACTCTTCTGTCATACGCTCATCCTTGAGCACTTCAGTAACTTCCTACTTAACCTCCTTCACACAATCATCCATAACTTCAATCTTCATACATATATTACCATCCCTCAATTTCTTCAAAGATTTAGACATATTAAACTCAACCTGCTCATCACCAATCCTTAAAACAAGTTTTCCCTCATGCACTTCAACTAATGCCCTACCATTATTCATAAAGGACCTATCCAAAATCAATGGACAATTTTTATAAGCTTTAAAATCCAAGACCACAAAACCAATAGGAATGATAAATTTATCTACTTTTACCAACACATCTTCTACAACTCCATATGGTCTCTTGATGGATTGATCCGCAAGTTGAATCAGCATGGATGTTGGCTTAACCTCTCCCAGTCCCAAAGGCATCAAGTTAATGCTTGCACCTAAATGACATAAGCATTTAGAAAATTCAAAGTTACCAACAACACATGGAAACGTAGAAGTCCCTGGATCTTGTAGTTTTGAAGGCATCATGCTTGAGATAATCGAACTACAATTCTCCATCAAAGTGACCATCAGTTTATCCTTCCAAGTATATTTGTGTGTTAGTATGTCCTTTAGAATCTTTATGTACTTAGGCATGCACTCCAAAGCTTCCACCAATGACAAGTTGATCTGAAGCTTCTTTCGTTTCTCCAAAAACTTGGAAAATTGAATCTCCACTTGATGTTGTCTCACCCTTTATGGATATGGAAGTTTGGGCTTGTATGGTGATGGTGGCATATAAGGCCTCTCTTCTTCTTTCTCTTCTCGAATATCCTTACCTTTTCCTTTTTCACACTTATTTCCTCCATCCACTTGTCACTTCGAAGTGTGATAGCCTTTAATTGTTCCTTTGCGTTAGCCTTAGTATTGCTCAGTAAGCTACTTGCACTTCTAGAAGAAATGGCATAAGCCTATACCTCCAAGTTGTGGATGGATGACGTAGAATTCTTCACTATTTGATCAAATTTTACCTCAATGTTTTTATGACTTTCCTCTTAGCTTGAAAACATCCTCTTTTGGTTCTCTTCTTAATTTGTCAGTTTGGACACCAAAACTTCCATCAACTTGACCATTTTGTTTTCTAAATATCCAAGTCGGTCTTGTTGAAATCCCAGAGGTGTTTACTATCTAGCTTGGCCACCTGCATTGTTAGTATTCCAAGAAAAATTTGGTTGGTTTTTCCACCTTGGATTATAAGTATTCGAATATGGTTGTTACCTCGTTGTGGTTAGCCCAAGTAACTTACCTGTTCAGTGCTACTAGCTCCTAACAAGAAACATTATGTTGTGCAATGGTTGTCCTGCCCTCATAACTCACACTTTGATTACACAGCTTTGGCTGTAGATGAAGATGCTCTTTGCATGTTCCTCAATTATTTGGTGAGGGCTGTGATTTATGCCTACAAAATGGTAATAGATTGAATTTGGATCATATCTTTTTGCTCCTTCTACCCTTACCTACTCCTTTACACCATAATAGAATGTTTGCATGAGGAACTCCCTTAGAAGATTGTGGTGAGGACAGCTTCTCTGTAGTTCCTTAAACCTTTCCTACGCTTCATATAAAGACTCCACATCTCTTTGTTGAAAATGTGTGATTTCCTTAATGATCCTTGTTGTCTTGGTCAATGGGAAATATTTAATGAGAAATGTATGAGGTAGTTGTTCCGAAGTATTAATCTTCCCTAAGCTGAGTGAATTGTACCATGCCTTTGCCCGATCTTTCAAAGTGAAAGAGAATAGTCGTAACCTCACAGCATCATCTAACATCCATTAAACCGGAGAGTGTTGCATATCTCTAAAAAATTGGCAAGATGGGTGTTAGGATCTTCATTGTACAACCCATAGAACTACACACTACTCTAAAGATGTTAAAGAGTACTAGCTTGATCTCAAAATTGTTAGCTTGAATTGTTGGCCTCACAACTCCTTGAGGACTAAATCCTAGTCTCACAAAGTCCATCAGTGTCCTTTCAACCCCTAATTGTTCTACTTCTCTGTTAAATTTCTTTGTATAATGTTTTGACATTTTTCTCTTCTCAGTCGTCGTTCATGCCTTGTGATATCTACTAACTCTTCATCGTGAAATTCAGTATTCCTTTATGTATTCCTTGTTTCATGCACCTACAAAGACACAAGGAAAATTATCAAAAATTCTTAAATCAAAATAACCCAAAATAAACAAAATGCCAAACAACAATCCTCGGCAACAGCGTCAAAAACTTATTGAATGCATAACACACTACTAGCTTTATGCTCAAAACCATAAGTATATGGATCATACTTGTTGTTGGAAGCGGATATCGATCCCACGAGGATTGTGCTTAGGCACCACTTAATTTAAGTTATTCTTTGTTTAAGAAATCGTTTCTCTCAAATTTAAAAACAATAAATAAAATGAAGGCAAACTAAATGTAATAGGAAATAACGCAACCCAAACCAAAATCGTAAACTAGGACTTGAACAAAAATCAAGATTAAGCATTGGGACTTATCATTATCCCTATTTGCTCCCTTCTGATTAATTGATTCAATTTATGTTTGACCTAAGATTTCCTAAAATTCTAGCTAACCTCTCTTAAGGTGTAACTAAATGTCACTAGTTAAATAAACTAGAATTAACTTCCGGATCTCTCGATGCATAAGAATTTAACTAGATATGAAGCTATCCTATAGGCAGTGTATTGATCTATTGAAATCTCTTCCTAATAAATCAATCACTTGTTATTTATGTTGATTTATACCCTATAGTCAATCGCTTTGGTTGTAGTTTAGTGACAAATTATTTAAAGGCATTCTTTGTCTTGTACATGTTTAAATGTATATGATAAAGTTCATAGGATAATTGTACATTGCAAATGAAATTATAATGAGATTATAATTATAATTATGAGATTTATATTGCATTTATGTATTATTCCTAAATGTTCTTAGTCATTGTTCTATTAATAATGGACATTAATAGAACGTAAAAAGACTAACACGCATTTTATTTTTCCTTATGAAGGCTAAAGTATAGAGATACTTAAACGAACGTATGGGTGTTTGCTAGAGAACAAGTTCATTGAACAAACCCAGTATAAGAAATCCATTTGGACCATTACTTGTATATCTATGGAATTCTCATTATGATCATTGTATAAGTGGTCCTTTGAATTGAGGTCATCAAACTTATCTTGTATGGGGATTGCTATATTTTGATGCTACTTATGATATATTTAATCATAGGTCGTTTAATTGGTAGTCATTGGATATAGCATAAACTATATGGAGATAGTTGAATGATCAAGATAGGATTCATCACCCTAAAGTAATTAAGGAGAATGTTGTTAAGTCAAGAGGACTTCACTTCTATTAATTTTGATGACAATCAAATAGTAATAATCTTAGAAATGTATGAACTGTTTTGATAAGTTTATTAAGTGTGCAGAAAAATGCAAGTAACACTTAGTCAACTCAGAAGGTGCACGGTCAACATCGGACGAAGTGCAACAACAGACGAAACGTGACAATAGACGAAGCGCAACAATAGACGAAGCGCGACAACAGATGAAACGCAACAACAGACGAAACGCGACAACAGACGAAGCAATACAATAGACAAAGCAAAATAACAAACAAAACATAATAATAGAAGAAGCATTATTCCAGAAAATACAAAAGGAAGATATTCTAGAACGTAGACAGTTAGTTGGAGTTAGTTATAGGACTCAACTAATAACCGTTTCTAGAAGATTTAAGAAGCAATTTTGAAAAAGACAGCTAGAGACTTCGGCTATAAATACTAGTTCTAGTCGAAGACTAAGAGAATGAATGCTTTTACATTAGCAAATATTCTGTATTCAAAGTGCAAAAGAAGTGAGCGAATACATCTGTAACCTAAAGCTCAAAAATACTTTTTTTAGAGAGAGAAAGGAAGGCTAAAGCCTGGATAGGCTAATATAGCTAATAAAGAATACTTTATGAGAGAGACCTGAAGAGGCTCTGCAAGTGCAGAAAGAATACTTGCAAAGTTGAAGCATATAGTGAAATCTCATACTAACTCTGAGAACTGGACGTGGCCTAAGGTTTGGGGTGAACCAGTATAAAATTGCAGTGTCTATTCTCTAACCCTTACTTTTAATTTTCTTGCTGTTAGACAAATAGCTAATATTACTTGCGATTGCATTGTTTATCAACTTTAGCAAAGTGTTTTAGTAATCATTTGAATTGTCGTAAAGAAATTCAAGAAGTCTCAAAAGATTAATATTTTTTAAAAGATTACACAATTCAAGCCTCTTTATTGTATAGTTTACATATCATATTGGATTTTTATATTAACAAGTGATTTACTTCAGTTGGTATCAAAGTGAGATTTCCAAGAAATAATGTCACGAAGTGAGGACAAAGATCCATGGCTGAATCATTTGTTTTTATAGTTGAAGGTGCCTCGGTCATATGACCTCCTGCGTTCAATGATGAGGATTATCCTTATTGGAAGGACAAGATGCGGCTCTTCATAGAATACACACATATTCATCTTTGGAATGTCATCGAGAATGGTCCATATACAGCGACAGACGATGAAGGCAATACCATCTCTCGTGACAAATGGTCAGCTAATCAAAAAGCTCGATTTTAGTTGAATTCAAAGGCTAAGTTCTTTATAAGTTATACCCTAAGCAGAATTGAATATGACAAGGTTCATGGATGCGTATCTGCAAAGGAGATGTGGGACACATCAGCCATTGCACACAAAGGCACAAATCAAGTGAAAGAGTCCAACATCAGTATTCTTGCTAATCAGTATGAGTTGTCCAAGATGAAAGATGAGGAGACTATTGATTACATGTTTGGATGATTTCAAACAATCATTAATAGAGTTAAAGCTCTTAGGAGAATCTACGATAATCATGATCATGTTAAAAAGATTCTCAGAAGTCTACCTAAAAGATGGAGACCTAAGGTTACAACAATACAAGAGGCCAAGGACTTAAGCAAGCTAAAGGTAGATGAATTGCTTGGTTTACTGAAGATACATGAAGTATAGCTTGATGCAGAAGATAAACTTAGAAAAGATAAGTCTATCGCATTAAAGGTTGGTCAGAAGAATCAAAAGAATCAGAAAAATAGAAACACACCTTCAAAAGTATTAAAGATTGAAGAAATCAAGAATGATGATGCCAGTGAATCTGATCAATATTCAAGTGAAGATGATGATGAATTATCTTTCATTTCAAGAAAGATTCAGAGCATGTGGAAAAAGAAAGCAAAAGGAAATAAAGATTTTACGAAGCCAAGAACGAGAAAATGTCTATCATCTACTACAAGTGTAATAAACTAAGACATTACAAGTCTGAATGTCCATTGCTCAAAAGAAAACAAAAGAAAAAAAAAGAGCATGATGGCAATGTGGGAAGATTTGGACTCATCTGAATCTGATTTCGATTCAAAAGCGTAAGAACAAGCAAATATATGCTTGTTAGTTGAAAAGGAATGCGATGATAAGGTAACTTCTAACTTTAATGATCTTCAAGAGGTATATTTAGAATTGTTAGAAGATTCACATGTTATATTAAAGCAATATAGGATTTTGAAAAAGAAATTTATTGAAAGCTTGAAGAACATGGAAGTGTTAAAGAAAGAAAACATCTGCCTTAAGAAACAAGTAGAGGATATGAAAAAAAAACTATAGATAGATCTGAGGAAATTAATCAATTGAAACAAAGGATTAATAGTCTTTCAGCAAATTTATCAGCATTTATTGAAAATACTAAATGGATGAATGATATAATTGGAAAATATAGACATCCAAAGCATAAGAGTGGTTTAGGGTTTACTAATAGTAATGTTCGTCATAATAAGAGTTTTGTTCCTAGAAGAAAGAAAAAGAAGCAATATTCTTGTTATTCAAGGAATTATCGTAAATCTAACCTCAAAGGACCCAAGAAAATATAGGTACCTAAGAAAGACATAATATATATTGAAGATCTCCCTTCTTGGAAAAAGCAACTAGCACCAATGGTACTTGGACAGTAGATGCTTGCAACATATAGCGGAAAGAAGGTCTATGTTCCTAGACCTCCAAAATAAGCAAGGATCATCAGTAACTTTTGGAGACAACCAGCAAGATAAAATAGTTGGAATCGGCAAAATTGGTAAAAATTCATTGGCGTCTTTTGATAATGTTCTGCTAGTTGAAGGATAAAAGCATAATCTAATTAGTGTAAGTCAATTATGTGATTCTAGCTTTGATGTATCCTTTAATCAAAATTCTTGTGTAGTAAAAAACAAGGACAGTTCCGTATTCTTTTTTGTCAAAAGATGAAACAATCTCTATAAGATTAATTTCGATGATTTGAAAAGTCAAAATATTTCATGTTTTATATCAACAGATGAGGAAAAACTGATTTGGCATAAAAAGCTAGGTCATGTTAGTTTTTAAACATATTTCCAAGTTGGTTAGACATGATTTGGTAAGAGGATTACCAAAAATAAGTTTTAACAAAGATTCTTTTCTGAGAGTTGTCAGAAAGGAAAACAAGTTAAAACATCTTTTTTCTAAAAATGTTGTAACTTTGTCTAGATCTCTAGAGTTGTTACATATAGAATTGTTTAGTCCAACTAGAGCATTAAGTCTTGGCGGAAAGAAGTATGGTCTCGTAATTGTTGATGACTTCACTAGATTTTGTTGGATATTATTTTTATCGCATAAAGATGAATCTCTTAAGTACTTTAAAGTTCTTTCCAAAATGTTACAAAATGAAAAAGGAATTTTTATTGCTGGAATTAGGAGTGATCATGGTGAAGAATTTGAAAATGAAAAATTCAGAATGTTTTGTGAAGAGAATAGAATTTTCCATAATTTCTCTACTCCTAGAACTCCATAACAAAATGGAGTTGTAGAAAGAAAGAAATGGACGATTCAGGAAATGGCAAGGATTATGCTATGTGAAATGACTCTTCCTAAGTATTTTTGGGTTGAAGTTGTGAGCATTGTTTGTTATATTCAAAATAGAGTATTTCTACGACTTATTTTAAATAAAACTCCATATGAGTTATGTAAAGAAAGAAAGCCAAATATTTTTTACTTCCATCCTTTCGGTTGCAAATGCACTATATTGAATACAAAATAAAAATTAGATAAATTTGATTCTAAGATCAATTTAGGAATTTTTCTAGGATATTTGATGTCTTCTAAAGCTTATAGAGTTTATAATCTTGTTTCTAAATCTGTTGAAGAATCTATGCATGTTAAGTTTGAGGATGATTCTCATCCAGATAAAAGGGATGATTTTGATGATGAAACTCTATCTGCTACTTTAGTTGATAAACTAGACATGTCATCACTAGTTGATCCACCTGATAAGGTGATACGGCAACAACCTAGAATCAATATCTAGATCACCTCTGTTTCAATAATTGTTCTCAATCCTAAATTCAATCAATCAAACAAGACCCTTCGCCCCCAAAACAGCAAGGAATTGGTAACAAAAAAGTATAAAGATTGTAGGAATTGAATTAATGCCACAAGTTAGAACTTACTTGATAAGTTGAATCAATCCTTAAGGTAAAACATGTAAGAATTTGAATTCTCTCTTGAAGAATGCTTTCTAATTCTATTCATCTCTTAAAACTCATGTTCATGCCTAAAACAAGGGTTTAAATACCATTTGCAATGTAAACCCTAACAAAGATAACCTAAAAACCCTAAAGAAAGCCCAAAATATCAAAAAGGCCTTCTTGAAACAAATCTGCCCAAGAACAAATCCCACATGGATTTGGGCTTCAAAACTAATTAAAATTGACTAGTCCTAGTCTAAATAGGATAAGAATACCACAAAAATAGAATACTAACTTAAAAGGGGCGAATTGGGTTTTAAAACTAGGCTCACAAGCTTGGTTCCTTAAAATAAAACATGCACATGACTTTTTTAATGAAGCACATGCACACTTAATGCAAATCAGTTCATGACAAAGCCTAAAAGAAGTCCACACAGCCTTTACAAGATAAAAAAAGGCCCAAGCCCATTGATTAGACTTGTGCTTGTGAAAATTGGCTAAGTGTTAGCCCTCTTGGTTTGATGCCTCCAATGTGCGCACACACTTAGGTGTCTTCCTAAGCTCTTCCTCAAGCTTGATCAACAAAACTTCTTGAAGTTCTTGTGAAACAAAAGCTTGTAAATAAATATGAAATTATGCTTTGAGCTTGTTGTAGCGTGACCTTGTAATTGGACCCATTGGCATCCTCAAGTCTCCATTGCCTTGGTGAGTTGTATCATTTCCTCCCTCCTCAAAAGGATTCGTCCTCGAATCAAGACCTACATTATCAAAGGGAGATAGATCAAAAAAATTAAAAGTAGCACTAACATCATACTCACCTGGCAAATCCACCCTATAGGCGTTGTCATTGACGCATTCAAGCACTTGAAAAGGACCATCGCCTCTAGGATCGAGCTTAGATTTCCTTTGTTTAGGAAATCTCTCCCTCCTGAAGTGCACCTAAAACTAATCTCCAGGTTCAAACTTCATCACCCTGCGCCCTTGATTGGCTCTTTGAGCATACTTCTTGTTCTTTTTGTCAATGTGCTTTCTAGCTTTCTCATGTATTGTCTTAACCAATTCGACCCTTTACTGCCCATCTACATTAACAATCTCATTCAAGGGTAAAGGCAATAAATCCAATGGAGTTAATGGGTTAAAAACATACATAATCTCAAATGGAGAATAACTTGTAGAAGAATGAATGCTTCTATTATACATAAACTCAATCAAAGGCAAACAATCTTCCCAAGCTTTCAAAATTTTATCCACAACAATAGCCTTAAGTGCATCTAACACAAGCCTAAGATGCTCAATATGCTTATTAATGCTTTTGCTATAGATCAATATGTCATCAAAATATACCACAACAAACCTATCAATAAATGACCTCAAAACATGATTCATCAAACGCATGAATGTACTAGGAGCATTAGTTAAGAAAAAAGGCATCAAAAGCCACTCATATAAACCATGTTTTGTTTTAAAAACAGTTTTCCATTCATCACCAATTTTCATGCTAATCTGATGGTAACCACTCATAAGATCAATTTTGGTAAACACACATACACTATGCAATTCATCAATCATATCATCCAATCTAAGTATAGGATGGCGATACTTTACCATTATCTTGTTAACAACTCTGCACTCCACACACATGCGCCAACTCCCATATTTCTTTGGAACCAATATCACTGGCACGACACAAAGACTAAGACTCTCCCTGATGTGTCCCTTTTGGAGCAATTCTTCCACTTGCTTTAGGAGTTCCTTAGTTTCTTCAGGATTAGCCCTATAAGCAAGTCTATTTGGAATCTGCGCCCCAAACATGAAGTCTGTTGGACCCCATCTTCGAGGCCCAACATTCGGACCCATACAAGCATGGAAGACCCAAAATTGAACACAATTGGCCATAAGTAGAGGAACTTTTTAATGGAAAATTTGGTATTTTTAATAAAATTGTTCCTCATGATCTCATGATTCTAACGCCACTGAAATCGTTCAATTCGGATTAGAAATGAAAAAGTTATGGCAAAAATACTATCTTAAAGAAAATAGTGGAAACAGTCCCTCTACCGACTTCATGTCAAAATTTGAAAACTTTAGAGGCTGAATTACCAATCAGCTCCTTCATGAAAAGTGTAGATTTATGTCTCTAGTTTCATTTAAAACAAGAATTGCCTCAATCCTAGCCCTATATCTCCAGATATTTAAAAATTAGTGAAGTATATTCAGAAAGAATCAGCCGACCTCCACACTTTGTTTCAAATAACCTTTTTCAATTTAAAAGAAATAATGATAAATCAAGTGTGGAAATATATAAAATTTTCTTAGAAATCCATCGCTTCGAAAATCAGCTCAATCGAAGGTCTGTACAAAACGTTATGGCCAAAAGAAGGGAGAGGGGTCGGTCGGCCAAAACCGACCCCCAAACGACGAGCCATCGCCCAGCGCTTGGCATGGCCGCGCTCGGCCTGGCCGAGCGACCAGCGCTCGGCATGAGCCATAGTGCTCGCGCACGGGCGAGCGCCCATATGCCAAGTGACCTGCTCGGCAATCCGACCTATCAGACTTCTAACCTTAATAACTTTTGACATCGAGCTCCAAATCAGACACGGTCGGAAGCGTTGGAAAGCTAGAAGAAAAATATACATTTTTCAAGAAGGAATCAAAGACTAGCTTCGCCACTAAGGGAAACAAATTTTTAATACAAAGGCCGATCGACTAGCTCTCCCTAACAGCATCAGAACTTGTAACCTCCATAACTTTTGACCCAGAACTCCAAATTGAGCAAACTTAGTGTCTATAGAAAGGTAAAAGAATTATCTACAACTTTTATGAAGACCACCGACCTATATTCCAACTCTATGAGGGTCAAAAGTGGACTCAAAGCTTTGCTTGACAATCTGTCACTTGGACAACACCTGCATTTAAATCCAACGACTCATACCTACCAATTTAACTCATCATAAATGGCTCATAAATCATCCTGGGAGAGTCCTACAGCTCGCCTACCACTCTCCATGAATCTAAAGATCCCATACGACCTATATCAACCCAGAAATTTGCAGAAAACACAACAACCCCAAAATTGCCCACATGAACACTTCAGCCCAGCCTTTCTGCAACACTCTACTCAACTTCAACAACAAAAATCATAGCAGATATTCCAGCGACCTCTCCCAAAGCTAAAAACTCAACAGCAACTCATATGATTACAAGAATCATACACATACTATTTCAAGGCCATACACAGATCGGAAATCAACATTTTCACAATATGGAGAGTACTAGAGCTCTCATTCACAATCCAAATCATAACAAAGATTCATGCACAATCACAACTCATTTATGCTCACATATTCAAGCACAGTAATAGCAATTTATGCTTCTTTCATTCTTTCAATTCATCATAGTTTCACACTTTACTTTCAAATCAAAGGAAATACATTTTCACTATGCACATAATTATCAAAGATAGCACACATAGGGCATTTTCCCATTACACAATAACTATAAAAATGTTACCCACCTATCGTAGAAATCCGAATTCAAGATTGCCCTTCCTCCTTGTCTTGAGTGGGGTTTCCTTGAGTTCCTTCAATTAAATCATACTTCATTCAATAAATACATTTTCAAAGAAGGCCATAATACTCATAAATCAAGCAAAGATGAAAATAAACTTTAAACCTAACCTACCCATAGGACATTTAAGCTAGAATAACCATAACCTTAGCTTAAAAATCCCTAAAATCCATAGATCTCATCTTTCCCTCTATCTTTCTTCAATCTCTACACATACCCTAACTTCCATCCTACACCATTCTTAAACCGAACTTAAGCAAAGATGAAACTTACCGTTTGCAAGAAGGTTTCTTCACCTTTTTCTCCTTCTTTCTTCCTCCCTACGACTCACTCCCTTGCTCTCTTGGCCGAAGCTCTCCTCTCCTTGCTAGCTCACGTTTTAACTCCTCTTCTCCTTTCCTTTGGTGACTTACGACACTCCTCTCCGCCTTCTTTAATTCATTTAACTCATTTAATTCTCAACTTAAATCCCTCATCCAAAACTACATAGTTTTATATTGGGCTCTTCCTTATCCTTTTACAAGTAACTATAATGGGCTCACCTCTAACTTACAAGCCCACTACACATCACCCACTTATTTCTAAGCCTCCTTCTTACTCCACTTATTCCATAAAGCCCATTCTTTCCAACATTAAATCCAAGCCTTCAATTAATTTCTAACTTCTAATCCCAAGCCCACATAAAAAAATTTATATAAACACATAATTAAATCAATTAAGGCAAAATAAAAATAATTAACGAATAAATCCATACATCAATAAATAATAATTAAATAAAAATAAAAATTTTTCGGGGCCCAACAATTCTCCCCTCCTAAAAGAATTTCGTCCTCGAAATCCTTACCTGAATCCATGAAGAGGTAGGAATACTTCTCCCTCATGGCTTCCAAAGGTTCCCAAGTCACTTCCTCGGTCGAATGGTTCCTCCACAAGACCTTAACCAGCTTCACTATCTTGTTCCTCAACACTTTTTTCTTTGAATCTAAGATCTCCACTGGTTGCTCCTCATAAGTCAAATCGTCTCTCAACTGAACCTATGAAGGTTGAACTATGTGCGAAGGATCCGATCTGTACTTCCTCAGCATCGACACATGAAACACATTGTGGATCTTAGACAACTCCAATGGCAAATCTAACTTATAAGCCAAAGGCCCGATCCTCTCAATGATCTCATATGGGCCTATGTACCTCGGGCTAAGCTTGCCCTTCTTGCCAAACCTCAAAACACCTTTCCATGGAGAAGCTCTAAGAAACACCTTCTCACCCACTTCAAATTCCATTTCTTTCCTATGAGCATCCGTGTAACTGTTCATCCTATCTTGAGCGGCTTTAAGCCTCTGCTTCACTAACTTAACTTTATCCACTGTAACCTGGACCAATTCAGGTCCTATAAGCTTCCTTTCACCTTCCTCATCCCAACATATAGGAGTTTTGCATCTCCTACCATACAAAGCCTCATAAAGTGCCATCTGAATTCCCGAATGATAGGAATTGTTGTAAACAAACTCAATCAAAGGTAAGTGATCATCCCACGAACTTTTGAAATCTAAAGCACAAGCTCTCAACATAGCCTCCAAAGTCCGAATTTTCCTCTCCGATTGTCCATCAGTCTGCGGATGGAAAGCCGTACTAAAATACAATCGAGTCCCCAGAGCCACCTGCAAACTTTCCCAAAATCTGGAGGTAAACCTAGGATCCCTATTAGACACTATCGAACTCGAAATCCCATGAAGTCTGATTACCTCATCCACATAATTCTTAGCCAAAACATTCAAGGAATCCGTCTGTCTAATTGGCAAGAAGTGCGCTGACTTAGTCAAATTATCAACAATCACCCAAATAGCGTCATGCTTTTTGCTAGTCCTCGGTAAACCCATTAGAAAATCCATGGTAATCTTCTCCCATTTCCATTCCGGAATCGGCAAAGGATTAAGCTTTCCTGAAGGTGCTTGGTGTTCAGCTTTCACTTGCTGACACACCAAACATCTTTTAGCATACTCTGCCACATCTTTCCTCATTCCCTTCCACCAGAAATGGTCTTTCAAATCCCGATACATCTTAGAACTCCCTGGGTGCATTGCATAAGGAGCGTTATGCGCTTCATCAAGGATTTCATCCTTCAGCTCTAACACATCTGGAACACACAATCTGTCACCCATAACCATCAATCCATCTTCCTTTACCTCTACATCAGAAGGCTTGCCATCCTTTATCTCTGCTCTAAGCTTACTCAAGTACTCATCCTGTTCCTGCAATTCTTTGATCTTCCCCCTCAGCACTGGTCTCACTCTGAAATTTGCCAAAATACAGTCAGGCTCAACTCGCCTCAATGTCACATCAAGTCTGGCTAATTCCTTCAGCAAGGGAAGGTACACTGTCTCCATATGTGCCATAGAGGACTTCCTACTCAATGCATCAGCTACAACATTAGCTTTCCCCGGATGGTAGTCTATCACCAAATCATAATCTTTTAATAACTCCAACCATCGCCTCTGCCTCAAATTCAGCTCTTTCTGAGTCAACAAGTACTTAAGGCTCTTATGATCCGTAAATACTCTAGTAGTAACTCCATACAAGTAGTGTCTCCAAATCTTCAATGTGAAAATAATAGCAGACAATTCCAAGTCATGAATAGGGTAGTTCATCTCATAAGGCTTCAATTGCCTAGAAGCATAGGCAATCACTTTCTCTCCTTGTATCAATACACATCCTAAACCCTTCCTGGAAGCGTCACTATACACAATGTATCCATCATCACCATAGGGTAATGTCAAAATCGGTGCAGTAGTAAGCCTATTCTTTAATTCCTCAAAACTACTTTGGCACTCCTCAGTCCACTCAAACTTTTGATTCTTTCTCGTCAATTTGGAAAGTGGAGCAGCTATCAAAGAAAAGCCCTCCATGAACCTCTTGTAATATCCAGCTAGTCCCAAGAAACTTCTCACCTCAGCCACATTCTTAGGTGCTTCCCATTTAACCACAGCCTCTATCTTTTGCGGATCCACATGCACTCCATGCTCTGAAATCACATGCCCAAGAAATACTACTTCCCTTAACCAAAATTCGCACTTATCGAATTTGACATACAACTCGTTCTTTCTCAAAGTCTCCAAAGCAACCCTCAAATGATCCTCGTGCTCCTCATCACTCTTAGAATAGACCAATATATCATCAATAAAGAAAATGATAAATTGATCTAGGAAAGACTTGAAGACTCTATTCATCAAATCCATAAAGACTGCAGGAGCATTCGTTAACCTGAAAGGCATAACCAAAAACTCAAAGTGGCCATACCTCGTCCTAAAAGCAGTCTTTGACACATCGGTCTCCCTAACCCTCAACTGATGATAACCCGATCTCAAATCTATCTTGGAAAAGACTCTCGCCCCTTGCAACTGATCAAATAAATCATCTATGCGCGGGAGCGGATATCAGTTCTTAATGGTGGCATGATTCAACTTCCTATAATCCACACACATCCGCAACGACCCATCCTTCTTCTTCACAAAGAGCACCGGAGCTCCCCAAAGAGAAGAGCTCGGCCTAATGTAACCCTTCTCTAAAAGATCCTCCAATTGCTCTTTAAGCTCCCTCAATTCCGCCGGAGCCATCCGGTAAGGCAGAATCGAAATCGGCGTAGTACCTGGAAGAAGCTCAACAGGAATCTCAATTTCCCTCGGAGGAGGTAGTCCTGGCAATTCCTCGGGAAGACGTCCGGGAATTTCCTGACTACAGGAATATCCTCCAACCTCCCTCTATCTGCCTTCGTGTCTAACACATAGGCCAGGAATGCTTCACACCCCTTACTCATCAATCTCTCTGCTGACATAGCTGAAACAAACCGAGGCGGACTGGCTTTCCTATCTCCCACAAATACCACTTTTCTGCCATTCTCTGACTCAAATCCCACTGTCTTCTGCTTGCAGTTTAAGTTGGCATGATACTTCTCTAAAGTATCCATACCTAGGATCACATCCAATCCTCCCATCTTCAAAGGCATCAAATCCACCACAAACTTCGCTCCACTAATCTCTATCTCGCAGTCTCTATACACTTGACTGATAACAATAAACTGGCCGATCGGAGTACTCACCATTAGCAGAGTATCCAATGGGCTCAAGACTCTACCACATACAATTCTACCTGAAGACACAAAAGAGTGGGTAGAACCCAGATCAATCAAAGCAAGAACACAATCGTCAAACAATTTAATCATACCCCGTCACCACTTCTGGAGCTGTCTCTGCCTCCTCTCGAGTCATAACAAACACTCTAGCTGGTGCTTTCCCACTGGATTCATCTGGAGGATGAGCTCTCTTAGGTACTCCAGAGCTACCCACTTGATCCTGACCTTACATCCCCTTGGCTCTATCCTCCTGGAAGCTTGCATCTGTGATCCCTCTCTTCTATTCGGCTTAGGACACTGTCTGGCTATGTGTCCTCTCTGCCCACAATTGAAGCATGCTCCTGATACTCTGAAACATTCTCCTCTATGATACCTCCTACAGAGCTCACACTTGGGAAGAGGTGGCCTCTCCCCATCTCCTCTCCTACTGCCGCCCACCGTTGAGGCTTGGTGAGAAACAGTAGAAGTCCTCATCGGTCTAGGCCGGCTTCCACCGGTGCTCCTCTCCTCAGACTGCACAAGAAAGATTCTGGCACTTCTCTCAGGTATGGAAGTACCACCTCCCCTCCTGAACTGCTCCCTTCCCTTCCTCTTTCTGCTAACTGTACTCTTAATATTCTCGATGTTCTCAACCCTCAGAGCCGCTTCAACCAGCTGCTGAAAATCAAAAAAATTCTGCACCACTACCTTCTCTCTGATGGCGAGATGCAAACCCGACTCAAACCTGCGGCACTTGGCAGCCTCACTGAACATCAGCTCCGAAGCATACCTCGACAACCGAGTGGCCCGCTCATACTCAAGAAGGTCATCTCCTCTGGGTGAGACTCGAAACTCCCTCTGCTTCATTGAATGTACACCTCGAGGCAGATACTTCTTCACAGACACGGTCAGAAGTCTCCCATGACAACCCTACTGGTCTCGTTTGACTCCCTGGCACAGTCTCCCACCAATGCAAGGCATCACCCTGCAGCAGGCTGGCAGCATAAACCACTCTCTCAGCATCCTCGCACTCCATCTGATCTAAGACCCTTTCGGTCTTCCTCAACCAAGTCTCAGCTTCCTCAGGATCCGTGGTCCCGTGGAAATCCACCGCTCCATACTTCCTCAGCTTATCAATCTGCCTTCCCTTCTTAACTGGGGCCGAACCAGAAGCCTGGGGCATTTGACCCATAGCCTGAACGAATGCTTGGGTAAATGCCTGGAAGAGTCTTGGGTCTAGAGCAGGCAGTTGCTCAGACTGACTAGGCGACGGCTGAGTCTGAGATCGGAGGGGCTCACTACTCTGCCCTAGAGAAGCCTCAGCTGCGACCACTCCCGGGGCTACAGACTCATCCATGCTCTCCTCTCTCAGTGGAGAGTCAGGTGCAATAGAACCTTGCAGAACTCCTCATGTCCTTCTACGAGGTGGCATCTTACTCCTTCAATGAAAACATTTATAATTAGCTACAATTCATTTTAATCTTAGTTTCTATATGTATGCATGATGTGCATGTCATTTAATACAAACAATCAATTCATAATGCAAACATTTAATCACATAACAAAATAATTTCCCTACTATGCATTCTAAGCCTAGGAGTAAACCTAAGCTCTGATACCACACAATGTTGGACCCCGTCTCCGAGGCCCAACATTCGGACCCATAAAAGCATGGAAGACCCAAAATCGAACACAATTGGCCATAAGTAGAGGAACTTTTAAATAGAAAATTTGGGATTTATTTTTAATAAAATTTTTCCTCATGATCTCACGATTCTAATGCCACTGAAATCGTTCAATTCGGATTAGAAATGAAAAAGTTATGGCAAAAATACTATCTTAAAGAAAACAGTGGAAACAGTCCCTCTACCGACTTCATGTCAAAATTTGAAAACTTTAGAGGCTGAATTACCGATCAGATCCTTCATGAAAAGTGTAGATTTATGTCTCTAGTTTCATTTAAAACAAGAATCGCCTCTATCCGAGCCCTATAGCTCCAAATATTTAAAAATTAGTGAAGTATATTCAGAAAGAATCAGCCGACCTCCACACTTTGTTTCAAACCACCTTTTTGAATTTAAAAGAAATAATGATAAATCAAGTGTAAAAAGATAGAAAATTTTCTTAGAAATCCATCACTTTGAAAATCAGCTCAATCGGAGGTCTATGCAAAAAGTTATGGCCAAAAGAAGGGAGAGGGGTCGGTCGGCCAAAACCGACCCCCAAACGACGAGCCATCGCCCAGCGCTCGGCATGGCTGAGCGCCAGCGCTCGCGCACGGGCGAGCGCCCAGCGCTCGGCCTGGCCGAGTGACCAGCGCTCGGCATGGCCGAGCGCCCATATGCCGAGTGACCTGCTCGGCAATCCGACCTATCAGACTTCTAACCTTAATAACTTTTGACACCGAGCTCCAAATCAGACACGGTCGGAAGCGTTGGAAAGCTAGAAGAAAAATCTACATTTTTCAAAAAAGAATCAAAGACTAGCTCGGCCACTAATGGAAACAAATTTTTAACACAAATGCCGATCGACTAGCTCTCCCTAACAGCATTAGAACTTGCGACCTCCATAACTTTTGACCCAGAACTCCAAATTGAAAAAACTTAGTGTCTATGAAAAGGTAAAAGAATTATCTACAACTTTCATGAAGACCAAGGACCTATATTCCAACTCTATGAGGGTCAAAAGTGGACTCAAAGCTTTGCTCGACAATCATCACTTGACTGAGACTGCATTTAAATCCAACGACTCATACCTACCAATTTAACTCATCATAAATGGCTCATAAATCATCCAGGAGAGTCCTACAGCTCGTCTACCACTCTCCATGAATCTAAAGATCCCATACGACCTATATCAACCCAGAAATTTGCAGAAAACACAACAACCCCAAAATTGCCCACATGAACACTTCGGTCCGACCTTTTCTGCAAAGACTCTACTCAACTTCAACAACACAAATCATAGCAGATATTCCAGCGACCTCTCCCAAAGCCAAAAACTCAACAGCAACTCATATAATTACAAGAATCATACACATACTATTTCAAGGCCATACACAAATCGGAAATCAACATTTTCACAATATGGAGAGTACTAGAGCTCTCATTCACAATCCAAATCATAACAAAGATTCATGCATAGCTTTGGTTACATATTGGCATATTCATCAAGATCAAGTACAAAATACAAAAGATGAGATGTTCAATGATCAATATGCTTACAAAGCTATTCCAAAAGCTAGTTACTAACTTAATACAAAAGTTTCTAAAGTTCTTGGAGTTTTGTCCGATGCCTTGCAAGGTTCCGAGTTCAACTTGAATTTGCACCTAAGGAGGGAGAATGGGGTGAGCTAACACGGCTCAGTGGCTAACATGTTTATAGCCATCGCACAATGAACCACACAACACATCATTAACAATCCGAAACAACAACAATTTATCATATAAAGCTCAAATAACCCACAATCATCACCTAAGGCATAACATGAGAATTTACATCAATCAAACACATATTATGCATCATAAACACAATTAAAGAATAGAATGCACACAATAGGCGTGAGAGTTCCATAAACACAACGAATAAACCAAAGTTTATCGTAAACACAACGAATCCATTTTCGGATCTCGTGGGCCACAAGCGGGCTGCCGGGAGAAGGCAAAAGGGGTCAACGTGCACGTGACTTATTGAAGTGGGTTCTCTCTCGCCCAATCACAACTCATTTATGCTCACATATTCAAGCACAATAATAGCAATTTATGCTTCTTTCATTCTTTCAATTCATCATAGTTTCACACTTTACTTTCAAATCAAAGGAAATACACTTTCACTATGCACATAATTATCAAAGATAACACACATAGGGCATTTGCCCATTACACAATAACTATAAAAATGTTACCCACCTATCGTAGAAATCCGAATTCAAGATTGCCCTTCCTCCTTGTCTTGAGTGGGGTTTCCTTGAGTTCCTTCAATTAAATCATACTTCATTCAATAAATACATTTTCAAAGAAGGCCATAATACTCATAAATCAAGCAAATATGAAAATAAACATTAAACCTAACCTACCCATAGGACATTTAAGCTAGAATAACCATAACCTTAGCTTAAAAATCCCTAAAATCCATAGATCTCATCTTTCCCTCTATCTTTCTTCAATCTCTACACAAACCCTAACTTCCATCCTACACCATTCTTAAACCTAACTTAAGCAAAGATGAAACTTACCGTTGGCAAGAAGGTTTCTTCTCCTTTTTCTCCTTCTTTCTTCCTCCCTCCGACTCACTCCTTTGCTCTCTTGGCCGAAGCTCTCCTCTCCTTGCTAGCTCACGTTTTAACTCTTCTCTTCTCCTTTCCTTTGGTGACTTACGACACTCCTCTCCTCCTTCTTTAATTCATTTAACTCATTTAATTCTCAACTTAAATCCCTCATCCAAAACTACATAGTTTTATATTGGGCTCTTCCTTATCCTTTTACAAGTAACTATAATGGGCTCACCTCTAACTTACAAGCCCACTACACATCACCCACTTATTTCTAAGCCTCCTTCTTACTCCACTTATTCCATAAAGCCCATTCTTTCCAACATTAAATCCAAGCCTTCAATTAATTTCTAACTTCTAATCCCAAGCCCACATAAAATTTTTTATATAAACACATAATTAAATCAATTAAGGCAAAATAAAAATAATTAACGAATAAATCCATACATCAATAAATAATAATTAAATAAAAAAAAATCGGGGCCCAACAAAGTCAATTTGATGTTCTATTCCTTTAATGGGCGGCAACTCCTTAGGTAACTCCTTAGGGAAAACACCTCCATACTCCTGCAAAAGAGAAACAACACTAGTAGGCAAATATGGGTCAAGGTCAGATTCATTAAAATAAGCTTGCTTGTACAAAAGTACAAACAAACATCTCCTTTCCACACAAGCAACCCTTACATCTCTCATTTTTGCATAGAAGTTTTGTTTCTTTCTACCCTCTCTCCAATTTGGGTCTTTCAATTGAATTTCTTTTGAGGCCTCTTTCCCCACTTTTCTTCTCTCACCCTCGGCCTCACTTTCTCTCTTTTCTTTTGATTTAAATTTTTGCTCCCCTTTTGCAAGGTTCTCAACCTTCCCCTCAATTTTTGTAATATCATGCTTTTCTTGAAGTTTTTCATCCTTTTTTTGTTGCATTGTGTTGGACCCCGAATTTTTTTTATTTATTAAGCATGATTTAATTTATTTTGAGGTCTTGTTAAATTAATTATTTTGGAGTAATTAGCATGTCAATGTTAGGAGGAATTATTATTGGAATTGATGGAATTAAAGAATAAATGTAGTAAGAATGCATGAGGGGTAATTTTGGTAGATCACTTAATCCTTTAAGTTTTAAGGAATAAGTGGAAGGGCATGAGGGTCTTTTCACAAGCTTTAAGAGGGTACATTAGAAGAAGAAATGTTTGGCTTGTTAGGAAGAGAGGAAGAAGCATCGTGGGAATAGAGAAAAGAAGGGGAAAGACTTAGGGTTTTGAATATCTTGTAGAATTTGAGGAGTTTGAAGCCAAACAAGTAAGTGCAAGCATTCTTTCCTTCTTCATTGGTTGGATTAACTATGTTTAATGATGTTAAGTCAAAATGAATTTACTTAGTTATAATTTTGATTTATAACAAAGAGTAAAAGAAAGAAAAAACAAAAGCAGACGAAGCAAAGCAGATGAAGTAATACAGATGAAGCAACACATACATAGATGCACAATAAGACGTAAACGAAGAATGCAGAAGAAATAAACAGACGCAGACACACAAAGTCTACGCGAAGCAACACAAACGCAGGCGCTTACAATAAGGCGTAGATGAAGAATGCAGAAGAAATAAGCGAGCCTTGAACAAAGTAATACAGACGAAGCAACACAGACGCAGAAGCACAATAAGACGTAGACGAAGAACATGGAAGAAATAAACAGACGTAAACACAAAATAAACACAGACGAAGCAACGCAGACGCAAAAGAGAAATATAGACGCAGACGGAGACACAGTATAAAATAGATGAAGACGTAATAGTAAAACAGACGAACACTCGAATAAAAAAGACAGACACAGAAGAGGAATTGAGAAGCAGACGCAAGAGTCAGTTCGGGTTAGTTACAGAACTCAACTGATTAACCATTTCTGTTAAAGATTCAAGAAACAAGAATCAAAAAGCAGTTGGAGACGAAGGCTATAAATACAAGTCGAAGTTGAAGATTGCAAAGTTAGTTAAAAACATGAGCTAAACTATTGAAAAATTAGCTGAATTACATCTACGTGATCGTAAAAGCATTCTGTGCAAATTAGCCGAGAGCTATTCTTACTGTAACAAGTGTTCAAACACTTATCTGTGAGAAAGTAGTACAGATAGCCTGCAGAGGCTAAATGTGAAAGAATACTGGTTGTAGAGACCTGAAGAGGCTCGCAAAGAATACTTGTAAAGTTGAAGAGATAGTAAAAAACTCATAAAGAACTCTGAGGACTAGACGTAGTGTACCACCCCACTCCCGCGAGACCCGAACCCGACATCGACGGTGATATCCGAGCCCGTGACCCGTGAGGGTGGTATGCTAGAGCAGTCAAAACAATTCAAATACTTAGTATGACATTTTTTATTTTTCAAAACAATCGAGTGCGCGCATATCAGTAAACAATTTGGGCCCACAATAATACGAAAACAATTCGATCAAAACACTATTTTAATAATCAATCTACAATACAGCAGTAATCAATTGGGGCCTTTTTCAATAACAGTACAAATCTTGCGGAATGACAAATTTAAATAAAAATCAGAATGACTCAAATACAGACGTGAAATTGATCCGACCCCTTTACTTTAACTCTCTTGCAGTAATCAGACTCTCGTTTGTCAAACAGGGTACTCGCCAATTCCTGAAAAATAATTGCAATGTTGGGTGAGTTTGCGAACTCAATGAGAAACCATCATCGATGGTTCACTCAATTCATGCATATACAATCAATTACCAAATATCACTTACGATCACATATCTCAAATGTAGGGCGTTTCGCCTTCAACACAATTCGCAACCAATCATTCATATATATGATGCACATGTAAAACTTTCCAATTTATTACGGTGTTGTGACCGAGCGCCTATCACTGATCAGTAATCAGACGCGTCTAGGGAGTAGGAGAGCCCTCATGCAGGATGCACTAACTCCCCTCAAGCTCGAAGCTCGGTTCAGTGACAGTATTAGAGCTTAAAGCTCTTTTCAGTAATAAAGGCGACTTGGGTCACAACGTTCATTATCTGTGAATGCATTTATGCATGAAATGCAAATGTCCAGTGATCCACAGTCATATGGCTATCAGCCCATTTAACACAGTTTCCCATTATCATGTATCAGTGAAATCCAATTTATCAAAAACATGCATCTTGATCCTAATCATTCACATTAGCAAACAGTTCACATAGAGCATTTAGCACATCAGAAATTGAGGAACCAACTAGGCTACTCACCTGAACTTCCGAGCTACCTGCCTGGAAGGCTCAGCAATATCCGTGGAATTGTTGTTCCAACGGTGCCTCTAAAACAGTCAAACAATTTCCAATTACTAAAATGCACAATCAGAATTAATTTAATGATGCACATGTCTTAATTAAAAAGATGTACTATGCCTATTCATAACTTTCCCGGTACTATTTCCCAATTTCACTTTCTTTCGTAAATTTCCAACTTTTCACTCACTTTATCAATAATGACTGATTTCAATTCGATAACATATCATAGAAATCCACCAGATTCATTTTTACTATTAAGTTCCATTTGCCAATTTATATACACTAGGCTAATCTCATAAAAATCTCAAAACCAATATCATTTGAACTAGATCAAATTCACCTATTGAAGACTCCAATTGCATTGAATCCGCATTCATAATGCTCACAATTATAACCTAATTATCAGAAACCATCCTTAGATTGCAATTACAATTGCATTCTTAGTTGTCTTTCACTAATTGCGATCTCAAAAACCTGCATTCAGACTCTCTTTCTTTTCCTCAATTGTAGATCTCGTTCTCTAATTCATAACGAATCAAACATCACCTCAATAGGAGGTCTACACCATAAATTATGCCTCAAAAACCACATTAAATCAAATCAGAAATTCATCCCTCACTGCAACCTCAAGCCGTTCGCCGCGACGTGTGATGTCGCTCGCCGTGGAGAACATTTCTCTTGGGGCTCGCCGCGACGCACGGGAGAGGACTCATCGCGGCGTGGAAGACTTGCGCTTGCCGCGACGTCGAGAGGAGCTCGCCGCGGCGTCCAACGTTTTCGAGCTCGCCGCGACGTCTTCCATCCCGCTCGTCGTGATGAATTAAATGTTAATTCGCCGCAACGAGGCTTCGCACACGCCGCGACATGCGAGTCGCAGGTCGTCTTCTCCGATCGATTTTTCTCCCAATCTATCTCTAAAACCAGTCCTAACTTAACTCAAACACTCTAATCTTTAACAATTAACCTCATGAATGCATTAAGCACCAAAATAAACAACATATAACCAATTTACTTACCAACTCAAGCTCAAAACCTCCGATCTCTAAAATTTCTCCAACTCTTTCCCCTTTCTCTAACACCCACGATGAGCTTCTTAACTCTCAAAAACCTTCACTCTCTCAACGATTTTAATCATTCATCAACCTCGAAGAAGGGCAAGCAAGGAACTCAATGAGAGATCGAAAATCTCCAAGGAAGAAGAGAAACCATCGTGCCCTAGGAGAAGAGAAGAGGATTTCTTTTCAAACTTTAAAACCTATGCTATTTAAAGGATAATCACTTAAGCCTCTTACCTCCTTCCTCACAATACATTTAAATATGTTTCTCTTTCAATTTCATTTCTATTCCAATTCATTTCCAAATTTCAATGGCTCGACATATAAATTTCTAAAATCATATTTCTAAATTTTCATAGCCGTTGGACAAGTATTTCAGTACCATACGGTCAATCAGTCCGTCACTCAGAAATTTCCGGTCCGGACATTTTCTCTCGAATTTTCCAGAGAAATTTCGAAGAATCGCTATCAGCTTGCAATTACTCTAAAACATTTCCTATTATATTTTCAATCCCAATTATTCATAATTTCACAATTCATAACCGTATCACAATAAATGTCGGAAAGAAGTCATGAATGCATGTACCTATTAGTGCACGTGCCAAATGACTCAATCCTCTACAATTAGAGGCCAAATGAATGTTCAGTCGATATTATGCTGTAAAATCCTATCCCGTCCCAATTTACCAATATAACCTTCCCATCGGAGACGGGATGTTACAATTCTCCCCTCCTAATAAAAATTTCGTCCTCGAAATTTCATATACGATTGATCCGAGAAACAGGGGAATTGTTTCGATTACTATATACTGTGTCCCACTTATTTCTCTACATAACCAATTCCTGCCAAATATGCTGAATCAATACAATCGATCAATCTTTACACTATCATAACTAATTGCTCATGATTACTCGCAATTCGTCACTTTCGGTATCAATAATACATATACCAGATTATAACAATATTTCCTAATCCTGTCCATGTAACACTAAACAAATCCGAATCATCTTTTTGGTTTTAGACTGTCTTACCCATCTATTAACACCACAATCACATAGAGATCATTTAATCACGAATTTAGTTTCCCCATTTACCTTTATCTCCATCTATTCGTTTTGGTCGAGGCGATACATTACGAAACATTTCATTTGTTACTTATCAGATTACCTCCATTTTAATATTAAAACACTAATCTCATAAGATTTTAATAACCTCGATAATAATCCACTCGACTCATTGTCGTTACTTTGGATTTCTTAATCCCTATTACAGATTCATTTCACTTATCAACATTGTACATTATTCAAACGGTGTCACCAAATAAAACAATTGATATAACCACAATCAATCTGAACTATACATTGATCTCATGTCCCTAAGAACTCCAAAAGTACCAGTTTTACATTTGTCTCTAACAGTCAAGGCTGGTGGTTATTCAAACATACAATCATTCGATTTTTCCCTTTAAACCATCATTTCACTCTTACTGAACCATAGGGCTCTGATCGCTCCTCGCTATTTCTCTAACAATGTTTTTGGTGGTATCACCCATATCTCTTAATTCAATCCTAAATATCATTCACTTAAAAATTGGATTCATTCCCAATTCTTTTATAAGGTTTGCAATTTCTAAATCCTCAATTCGGGTTTTTCTCACCCTATTTAAACACACCAGTTTTTGAAATTCCAAAAGCGAATAATACGTTCTTTTTGCCCCTTTGCTAGCTCGACAGTTTCCACTCAGTAATACACTAGGTTTAATAGCCTTATCGCTCAATTAATGATCTTTTGCCATTGAAGTTTCTATTCAATCCAGTCAATTGCATCACTAGCTTAATTGTGAAATACTCAATCGCAAAAATCCTTTTCAAATCTTTCAAATTCATGAAATATCTCGTGATTGTTATCGATTTAGACATTCATAGACATATCCATAATTGTTTTTGTACAAATGAAATCTCCAAACTTTCAAGAAATATTCCGTACAACAATTTCATCAGATTGCATCTTAACTTTTACTGGGACATTTATGTACATATATTGCAAAATCTCCACATTACGATCAATACTCAATTTGCAATTTTCTCCAAATGATTCCTTTTTACACTCATCAATCGTATGATTCACACGTTTTCCTCAAACAAATTTTGATCTTTAACAATTTCTGGACGTATCCAGTATACAGCTAATTTAAATAACTCCAGATCCTATATACATTCACTTATAACCTTGCATTTTATCGTTACCTCTATCATCATTAAGTCTCCCAATATGCCATGTCCAAATGCTAATTCATTCATAATTTATTTGATCAACTAAGATTACCTTTTTGAAGCTTTCATGATATGAAAGATTTCCCTATCCATGCAAAATATTCTTCTCCACTTTTCACATACTATAAATACATCATTAATGGTCATAGTCACTATCCAATTTAAACATAATCGAAACATTTCACTCTTCAACAATATAACACTACCGGGGCATTGATATCTTTGACAATTTCAACCCAAAATTCCCTATACCCATAATTGATTTTTATAACTCTTTATGCATCTGATTTTCCCAATGAGTAATCTTTAACGTCTGTTCCTTTACACTAATTTCTCCACATAACCCAATTTATTTACGATTTATCACTCCCTGGTTTGAATAAACATTCATCATATTGACTTTCTACTTCCCGAACAATTTTACACCAATTATTCGTGAACTAATATTCTCCTCAAATTCACAAATAATGTCTCCTTAATGATCCATAATCCTATTACAAAATCGGATTCCTTGCACTTAACATAGGTCATATCTTCTCAGTAGCAGATTTTATTTCTTACACTTGAGTCTCAGCTAAGATTATGACTCCCAAGTTAACCTGTAATTCATTTCAGATTTATCCCTATATTGTCCTTTCGTTAATCACTTGCAAATCAAATCATCTAATCATCGTACCTAATTCAAGTAAATTCTTCTTTGAAAGATGATTTCTTACTATTTTCATCGATACCATTTATGAAATTTCTACTCATCAACTATTGTCATTATTTCTTATCAATCATTTTCAATACCATAGGAAATCAATTCCAGTTATACTCAATATTCCATGTAGATCAATCTATGCCATAATCCACATACCAAGAACATCCTTTTAATACTATTCATTACGGTACATACCATTGAAAATCATTACGTTAATATACCAATTTGTCACTTACGCTAAAGATACTTTGTTTTCATTCAATTTTTTTGACAACACTTTCCCTTTTTGCAGTCTTTCCCAATCGTGAGGATCCTAAACACTCTCCATTCATTCCCAATTGATCACTATAATCACTTTCGTTTCTTATTCTAACTCATATTGAACTTTAAACGATAGGGACTATGACTAACAATTAGCCACGAACTCACAAATTTCTTCGCATATCATCTCTACACATATGAGACAATTGAGCTTAATATTTTTACTTACCATGGGGCTCCCATAATCAGGTGTGTATTTACTCAGGAAAATCAACTAAACCTTGGCAACTCTTTCATCTGTCATTATCAATGTCTTACATTTCAGTCCTTTCATTACTACATCATACCCACGTATTTTCACACTCCAATCAGTATTATAGATATACAATCATTCTTGATCTATTTGACTTAAGGTCGTAAATCATTATCCATAACTCTCGTCACCGAAATCAAACCCAGTTGTCTAGATCATAGAACATTTTAATTTCATCCACTTTATACACTTGAAATCTCGCAAATTCTAACACATCTCTATTTTCCTCTATCAATCCACAATTCTATATTTATACCAGTTCCACATTTAAGGATATACCACATTACAACTCCGATATTGCGTTTCACAATATATCCACCAATACCAATATACTAAATTTTCATTTGTCTAATCGAATCATACACTTCTCCTTATTCTACAATATTCACAACTTCCTCTTATCACGTTCTAACCTATTCTCATTTCGTCACTATTTCTAACCGCTTAAACGACTGATACATGCCCATCCATGTGACTCATATGCTAAACTGGGGATCAGTTGTCACTGTCTACCGTGACATGACTTAAATGCCTGTACTTGACACATTTTTTTTCTCAGAATGCCTATGTAAGATTGTACTTCTAGGCTCTGATACCATACGTAGCCCACGGTTTGGGGTGAACCAGGATAAATCGCTGTGTCAACTACTCTTACTTTATCTCTCTTTTAGATTCAAGTTTTATCATTACTTATTTTGAAACAAAGTTTTCAAATTTTTTGATTAATTAGAATTTATTGGAAATTCTGTAAAAGAATTTTATTTCTAACAAACAGTTTTGAAAGATTTTCAAAAGGGGAATACACAATTCAACCCCCCCTTTTCGTGCATTCTTATATCGTTTTCTCAGCATTGTATTAACGTGTGATTCACTTCAATTAGTATCAGAGCCTGGTTTCCAAGGATCACTTTAAGGATCACTTTACCAAAGTGTGGATCAAAGATAATAGCAGAATCACATGTATACATCGCAGAAGGAGCCTCAGTCACTAGACCTCCAGCATTCAACGGAGAAGATTATCATTACTGGAAAGATAGGATGCGGCTATTCATAGAATCTACTCATGTCGACCGTTAGGACGTGATAGAGAACGAACCTTATACACCAGTAGATGAAGATGGTAATTCTATTCCACGAATCAGATGGACGGCTGACCAAAAGGTGAAAATACAGCTGAACTCAAAAGCGAAGTTCTTCTTGATCTGTGCCCTAAGCAGGAGCGAGTATGACAAAGTCCACGGATGTGACACCGCAAAGGAGATGTGGCACATATTTTCCATTGCTCACGAAGGCATAAGACAAGTTAAAGAATCCAAGATAAGTATTCTTGTGCACCAGTACGAACTTTTCAGGATGAAAGATGAAGAATCTATTGATCAAATGTTTGGAAGATTTCAAACAATTGTCAATGGATTGAAAGCTCTTGGAAGAACGTACAACAATCAAGATCATGTTCGAAAGATCTTAAAAAGTATTCTGTTGGACCCCGATCTTTAATTGGAATTTAGAAATAGTAAATGAAATTGAATCAGTGTTTTGTTTAAGTATTATGTTATAGATGAAATTATGCTTTAAGGAAATTTTGAGAAAAGAATTATGAGTTTTCAATGTATTTGTTAATTGTGGAGATTTGTATGGGTGATGAAAGTTTAAGCGAATGAATTGATTGAAATTAAGAAATAAAGAGAAAAGTGAGAGAATTTGAAAAATTAAGAAAGTTGACTTTTGGAGATAGAAAGTTTGACTTGAGAGAGTTGACTTTTTGTTTGAGGCAAAATTTGAGAAAATTGTCTTCTGAAAACTTGTAGTTTATGTTAAGAGTTTTATGTAGCCATAAAGTTTGATATTTTTCGATATCGGAAGTAAGAGTTATGATCAGTCAAAGTTCGCTTAGAGTTTGACTTTTTGATTTAGGCAAAATTCGAGAAAATGATCAACATGAAAATTGTAGCCTCTGTCGAGAGTTTTTTGTGGACAAAAAGTTTGCTATTTTTTTATTTCGGGATTGAGAGATAAGATTTTCTGCAGATATGCTTTGTTTTGAAAATGCTATTAAGTATAGATTTGTGTGTTCTATGCTTCGAGGCCACTCGTCGTATGAATTTAGTCTGAATTGGAGTAAGTAGTCTTCAAGAAAATTTTAGGTGATGTTTTTATCTTTCCATTGATATAAAGTTTGCAATTTTTCGATATCGGGGCTAGGAGTTATGAGCGATTAAAAATTGGAAGTCGTTTAGGAAAAGCTGTTTTGGATAGAATCTTTGATTGAGGTTTTGACCTCTTTCGAGACCTAATTTGATTTTTAGTTCTTCAGGGAAGTTGTAGAGCTTCCTTTGATCTTTTTATTGACACCAAATTTGTCAAATTTTGAGTTCGGGATCGAGAGATATGATTTTTGAAAAGTTTGGTTTTGAAGTTCCGATACTTTGTTTTTAATCCGATCCCTTTTGTAATCTTTTGCTTATAATTCCTTTTTCCGACATCCGATTGATTTGATTCTCGAAGCGTTGGATTCCTAAGACAATTAATTTCATTTTCTTGAAGAATTATGATTTTTAGGAGATTTAATGGAAAGAGATTGATTGAACCAAAGTAAGAGATTTGGTTATAGGTTATAAGTTGGATAATTTTCTGAACATGGTTCGGTATTTTGCGAATTTCGGGAGCTGTACAACTCCGATTAAGTTGATTCTTGAGGGAAAATAAATTTAAGAGATAGGGCTACAAATCATGTGAAGGGATCGAAATTTAATTTCATCCCTAAGATTGTAAATTTTTGGACTGAAGTTATGTTAATGTTCAGTCTCGGATTTTGTGAAGTTCCGATAGTATTTCGGCTATAACTTCTTCGTTTCTGATCCGAATTGAGCGCGGTCGGTGGCGTTGGATTCGTATGATCTAGAGGAACAATTTTAAAGAAGAAAGTTTGTCCAAATTATTTTTTTAGATGCTTAAAAACAAGACGCAATTAGTCAGTTTTTCAAAATCCTGTGCAGGGGCAATGGTGGAATATTGCTTAAAAGAAGGGGCAATATGGTCATTTATCTACTATTTTAATGAGGTGGCATTACACATTAAAGGGATAGTCTTTTTTTTCAGAGGAAGAAGCTCGTTTGTTCTAGAATGAAAGAAGAAACGTTGGAGGAGAAAGAAGAAGAAAATGGAGAAAGATGATTTTGGGTGATGGAGATTTCGAAACTTTTAAGTTTCCAAGATGATTTTCGTTGTTATTTCAAGAGGAAGACATAGAAGAAGAAGAGAGGAGAGTGTCGTGAGTTATGAGAGGGAGAAGAAAGAAAACAAAAAGAGGAGAGAAGAAGGAGGAAAGTCGTGGGAGAAAAGAAAAGGGAGAAGATTCAAGCTTCCTAAGGTATATTCTTCTTCTTCTCCATGTTTTCTTTAAAAATGGGTTAGGGTTTGGTTATGGAAGATTCTAGAGAGAGAAAGCTTAGTGAAGAAGATGATGAATAGTGAAATTTATAAGATTTTTTGGGGTTTTTTAAATTGTTGCTTTAGATTGCTTGAATTAGTGATGAATTTGAGATATCCTAAGTTAATTTTGATGTTTAGGCTCTAGGTGAAATTTAATTTGAAAAATTGTAAGTTGGGGGTTTAGACCAAATTAGAAATTTGGAGATTTTGTGAATTAATGGTACAGAATCATCAATAATAGTAGGAATTGGTGAAATATGAAATCAATTTTGAAGAAATTGTGATTTATGGTATTGAATTTGTGTAAATTGGTTTAGGCCAATTTTGAAAATTAGGGATTTTCAAAATTGGAGATTGAAATAGCTTGAATATGTGAGGAATTGATGTTTTCTAAGCTCAATTTGAAAAATTAAGTTAATTATGATAATGAATTTGATTGAATTGGCTTAGGTTTAATTTGGAATTTGGGGGAATTTGGGATTTTTAGAAATTGTTGGATTAAGATGGCTTGAAATATGATGAGTTTGTGAGTTATGAAATCAATTTTGAAGAAATTGTAATTTATGATGTGAATTTGGATGATTATGGTTTAGGTTTTGTTAAATTGGAAGAGAGAGAGAAGCAAAGGTCAAAGTGAAGCGTTGGACAAGATGCTTGCATGGAAATAAGGTGGGTATCATATTTATTTTCGAAATTATGAGCTTTGTAAGTTTTCTTGAAAAAAAATTTTCCGAAAGTGAAAGTGTTTGAAAATGTGTTGTTTCGGATATTGTAAATTTATTGTTTTGAATACTTTGATATAATTGAAAGATTGTTTGTTTGAGTTTTAAAAAAAAAAATAGAAGATGAATGCTTTGAAAGTTTATCGTATACTTCGGAAAATCTAGAAGGAAAGTATTTCGATTTTATTAAGAAGATGTTTGAAAATTTTAAATTCCAAATATTTGTGAAAATGTTTATCGAATATAGTTATGTAAAGATTTGAAAGCTTATGATTTCGAATGTTTATGAAATAATACAAAATGTTGTTTATAAAAGTAGTTGAAAATGATGATTTCGAACATTCTTGACGTTATTTATAAAATATGGTTTATATAAGTTTATGATTTCGAAAGTGTTTAAAAGTTTATGATTTTCGAAATTGATTATAAAAGTGTTTTAAAAAAATTATGATTTCCGAAATTATTTATGTAAAGGTTTGAAATTTGGATTTCCGAATGATTTGGAGAAGGTGGAAGAAAGAAAGTATCGAATTTTGGTATTGATTTCAAATGGTTTGGAAAATTGCTCCAAGATCTAAGTGTTTGAAAATTTGGATTTCCGAATATTTTAGAATTGATTTTAAAATCATGTTTAAATAAAGGTTTGGAAAGTGATTGTTTTGAAATCGCTTATAACATATCGCTTTTAAAACGTTTGGAAACATTTATGATTTCTGAATAGTTTCGGAATTAGTGATAAAAGATTGGTTTTGTAAGATTTTTGAATGTTTCGAATTTGTTATAAAAATATTTCTTATGAAAATGATTGGAAAATTATGATTTCTAAATGTTTTTGAAATAGGTATAAAAATGTTGTTTTAAAAAATGTTTGGAAAATCATGATTTCGATTTGTTTTGGAAAGTAGGGAAAACGATGATTTTTGAATGCTTTTGGGAATTAATTATAAAATATCGTTTATGTAATTGTTTGATTTTCATTTGATGAAATTCTTTGCTTTTGGAATAACTTTAGAAATTTTGTTATATGTTCAATGATATGAGAAATTGAAACTTTCAATTTCGAAAGTTTTCAAAGGTTTTAAATATTGATAGATTTCGAGCATATGTCCGAATTACGAAAATTATTACAAAAGTTAGATTTTTGTTTCTAAAGGATTTTGAAATTGATTTAAGAAAATTGTTATTCAAGATATTCAAATTTTTAAGAAATTGTTATTTATGTTTTGGAAAATCAAGGAGAGAAATGCTTTTGGAAATCTATTTAAGAAATTAAAACGATTAGTGATTTTTATTGTTTTTAATAAAAGGTGAAAATCGTGGTTTATATTTTGGATGAGAAATGTGTATTGTGAATTTGTAAGAAATTGATTGGTGTATTTGTATTTTTGCAATATGACATATGAAATTATGTGCTTAGTGAATGTGATTGTGTCTAGTAAGACACGACATGACAATGTGAAATTTGAAAAGTGCCTTGAGCAACTGTTTGTTTTAAGTATGAATATGTGAATTGTATGGGTTTGGTCAGTCCCTCCATAGAGTCAGCAGACTGTCTCCTCTCGATGACCTTCTCCCTACGCCTCAAGAAGGCTTAGGAGTTCCGATTTGGACTCCCCTCACATTCCTGTTGCACATGACCGCTATATGGGAATATGCGAGACGTCTGTTAGACCAAACCAAACCATTCTGTTATGTCATGTGATTTTGATTTTGTTTATGTGCGTGAAATTTCTCTTATGTGATGCATTCATGTTGAAATTTTGCATGATTTGTGAGAAGGTTGAGAACTTGAGAAATGAATTTCGAAAACTATTTATGAATGTTTTGAAATAAATAAAAATGTTGAGACAAATCTTAAAAACATGTTGATGAAGGTTTATGAATGTTTTGAAAAAATTTTGAAGATGAGTCTTTGGATAAAATTTCCGAATGGGAAAGGTTTGAAAAGTTTGAAAAGAAAATTTTCGCTTATGTTTCATTAATACGTATGTTAGCCACTGAGCTGTCAAGCTCACCCCACCTCTCATCCCCATCTCCAGGTTTCCAAGGGGAGATTGGATGAAGACGGTCGAATATCGATTACTGCGTATGTCGATAATAGGGTTCGCTGAGATTATGGTTTTTGGTTTGATATCGTCGATTGAAAATGTCACTTTGGTATTGATGATGTATTTGAGTTAAGTTATGGAATTGAATTTATGTATGATAGTGGAACTGGATTATGTAAGTAGATCATGGTAGTTTATATGAATATGATTGAATTGTATTCGAATTGAAGTATGTATGATGGATTGAGATTATGATGTGCTTAGATATAGGATTGCGTTTTTGCTGGTGTGATGGATTCCGGACAGGAGGTCTGATGTTGAATTGTGTTGATTGGGATATGTATTAGAAGTGTATTTTTGCCTTTGCAGGAAATTTTTGGGCTATCAAAATACAACCGTTATGCTGCCCGATTTTCGTAAAAAATCGGGTTAAGATAAGAATAAGAATTAAGAAGTTAGTTTGGTAAAGATGAGATTTGCGTGATTAAGACCAATTATATGAATTGAGTGTTATATGAGGATAAATTTTCAAAAAGGAAATTGTATGGATTGATTATGATTTGAATGTGATTGAGTAAAGAAAAAAAAGGAATGAATAAGAGAAAAAAAAATATACCGGATTTCAGATGGTTAGTCGAGGTAATCCAACGCGATAAGTTTTCTATACTGTGTGCTTCTCCGGGATGTCGGAATGTGTTTCAATTCGATACATTCGTTTTTTCGATTCGGTTCGATTTGCATTTCCGCTACGTGATCCTTCGCTTTCTTTGATTCCGCTTTCGCTTTGTTTGTCGTTATCGAATTTAATTTATCCAAGTTGAATTCGCCTCGTTCTTTGTATCCGTTTCCTATATTCCGGTTGGGATCCGGTTCCCGGATCGGGTCCCAACATCTTCCGAAGAGGTGGAGACCTAAAGTTACTGCAGTGTAGGAAGCCAAAGATTTGAGCGTGCTAAAGCTTGATGAGTTGCTTGGATCCTTGAAGATTCATGAAGTTGAACTCGATACTGAAGACAACCCCAAACGGGACAAGACAATAGCGCTGAAGGCCGGACAAAAGAATCACAAAACTCAAAGAAGGAGGAAGTCATCAAAAGCGTTAAAGATTGAAGAATCAAAGAATGACGACTCCAGCCAATCAGAACAAGAGTCAAGTGATGAAGATGATGAATTATCTTTCATCTCCAGAAAGATAAGACGCATGTGGAAAAAGAAGTCCAAAGGAAATCAAAATTCAAGAAGAATGGCAAAGATGAAGCTAAATCAGAGAAGTCATATGTCATTTGCTACGAGTGCAATCAGCCTGGACACTACAAGTCCGAATGTCCTACTCTAAAGAAGAAACCAAAAAAGAGTAGAGAAGGCAAGAAAAGCATGATGGCAACGTGGGAGGGCCTAGATTCATCAGAATCAGATACAGGTTCCGAGTCGTCTAAACATGCAAACATCTACCTAGTAGCCGAGGAAGATAGTGATGAGGAGGTAAAATCTGATTACGATAACTTGCATGATGCCTATTTAGAATTGTTAGAAGATTCTTATGCTATTCTGAAACAGTACAAACTATTAAAGAAAAAGTATGCAAAAAATATTAAACATACGGAAGCAATAGAGAGAGAAAATATCTGTCTGAAGAAACAATTAGAGGAGAAAAAGAAAGTCGTCAACAGATCAGAAGAGATCAATTAGCTAAAACTGAGAATTAAGAATCTGTTAGCTGATTTAACTACTTTCACCGAGAGCACAAAGAAAATGAATGAGATGCTTGGAAAATGTAGACATCTGGGTGATAAAATTGGATTAGGGTTTACAGGCAATAAATCTCATCCTCATAAGAACTCTTTCACTCAGAAGAGAAACTATAATAAATCTCGTATTAATCAACGATCTAGTAATATGCATCAAAAAACTCATTATGTGCATGCTACTAACCATAAAGGACCCAGAAAAATATGGGTACCAAAAAATAAAATAGCTTCTCCTACAGATATCCTTCCTTGGAAGATGTGCAAGCACCATTGGTATTTAGACAGTGGATGCTCGTGACATATGACGGGAAGAAGGTGTTGGACCCCACTGCCGGAGCCCAACGTCTGTCGTGAGAGTGTGGCGGGAAAACGTGATCATAATACATTTAAACGAAAAAGACCCGCGGAAGATTAATGGGCCTGCTGGAAAACATACTTGAAACCTGCTTCATGTTATTTGAATAAATGCGGCGAAACATGCAAATTTAACGGTTTAGAAAAGAGACCATCGGAAGTTCAATGGACCCATCGTGAAACTTTCGTGCTTTTAAACATATTCCTAATTCATGCTCCAAAGAAGAGTTTCATAAAGATTTACGAATATCTCAAATCAGACCACAACTTTGAATTCAAGAGCCAAAAATCTAAAACACTCTTGAACCAGTGATACTTGACATGTAACTAAGGTCTTGTCGTCTAAACATAACATTGAAAATAAATAATCATAATGAAATGAAAACGGGAGTGCTGCCGAAACTCGTGACTCACTCGATCTCTAGCTCGTCACCTGCATGGGGGAGATTAGAGGGGGTGAGCTATAAAGCTCGTGGGGACATATTTATAATATCGCTATAAGGAAAAATATTCAAAATTTCTCATTGCCGTGATACTTGTTGAATTCATAATACTAGAGCATGTATGAGTCATTTCTTGCAAAATGCTTGATTCTTGAACAAATCATGATGCATGTCACATAACAAATCATAGCACATAACATGATGGTTTGGGTGTCCCGGGTTTGTGACGTACTACACATAGCCATCGAAATGTTGATGTGTAGACGTAGTTTCGTGAGGGAATCCTTGTGGGATAACCCTGTGCTACAGTCGGGCAGGCGGGAGAAGCCTTTTCGTGAGTCAATGTGCACTTGACTATCGTGAGGGACACCACAAACCCACATAAGTATGCATAATTCAACTTGTTCTTGTAAACTTGTTTGCCAATCTGGCACTTGCTTGTAATCTTGCTTGTAAACTTGCTTGTCATAAATATTTCGTAAAACTTGATTTCATGCACTTGTATTCGTGAAAGGAAGACAGTCCTTTGTAAAAATTTTGATAATAATCATGAATGCAAATCATAATGCAGAATATAATCATTCATGGTAGTATGCAATGCGATCGTGGATGAGGTAATGTAAATGCATGAGATCTTGCTTGATTTGAACTAAACAATGAGTAACTTATATACTTTATTATAAACATGAACCCACCTGAATTTCCTTGCTTATTCTTGCCTAGAAATGAATTTTCTCTTGTGCCTTTTGATCCACTTGCCTCTCTTGTTCTCCTAAAATAAGAACCAAAATCTCATTTAATAACTCATGCCGAAACAAAAGTTCCATTCTTAACTTCCATCCAAAATTCCATAGTCTTAGAAACCAATTCATTACTTCATCCCTTCACATAACTCGTAGATCTATTACTCTATTTCACAACGCCTCTAAAATCATCCCAAAAGAACTTCTGTAGTGAAAGATATGATCAAAATATCAAAAATAATCTCTGCAGGAAAAAAAATTTGAGTTTCGCCATGGTGAGTCTGCGCTTCATCACAAGCGAACAACTCAAGGCCAAGCAACGCAACGCGCGCTTCGCCGCAATGAAGTGATTCTGCGAGCATGGCGTGCTAACTTCCTCGCCGCGTCTCACTAATATAATCGCACACCGCAAGGCAGTATATCGACGTCATGGCGGCAGTAAGTTTTCCTCAGACGCCTTGTGGCGTGTTTCATGAACACGTCATGACGTGCGGGTTCTGTAAACTCATCGAACCCAGCTTTTCCCAGTTTTTCGCAGATCCATCTACTCCTTTGGCTCCTTCAACACTCTTAAACTCTACATCATGCATCCAACTTTATTGCTACACTTATCTAACACAACAACAACCACAAAATCACAACCAAAACAACAAATCTACCAAAGTTCACCTCAAGCCCTAACCCAACGATTTCTACTCATTTCCAAAGAAATCAAATGTTCAATCCAACACAAACAATGATAAGAGTTAGACTTACCTTCAGGATACTTGAAACCGTGAAAATCCTCAAATGGTACCTTTCCTCTTTTCCTCTTCTCTTCTCCCTCACACGCCGACTCTCTCTTCGTGCTTTCTTCTTCTTTTCTATTTCTCTTTCTTTTCTTTTCCTTACTTTTAATCCCTAAACCCTAAAATGCACATGAACTCAATTGTCCTTCCTTACTTAGTCTAAAATCTTATAACTTAAGTACCTTGACCATTTTGCCCTTAAACCATTTACTCTTCCATAAACGTTATTCCATACCAAACTCAATTAAATCCAAATTTTTCCATGAATATTTTCAATAAAATCAAACTATACCATAAATCATAAATCAAATAAATTCATACTTAGTAACTTCAAGAAAACAAAAATTTGGGGTCCAACATTTCTCCCCCTCTTAAAAGAAATTTCGTCCTCGAAATTTACCTGAATCATCGAAAAGACTTGGATACTTCTCTTTCATGGCGTCCAAAGGCTCCCACGTGGCTTCTTCCACTGTATGGTTCCTCCACGGCACCTTAACTAGCTGAACTATCTTGTTTCTAAGGACTTTATCCTTGGTGTCCAAGATTGCTACTGGAATCTCCTCATAACTTAAGTCATCTCTCAACTGAATGTCTGAAACCTGAATGACATGAGAAGGATCTGATCTGTACCTTCTCAGCATGGAAACATGAAAGACATCATGAATCGAGACAACTCGCGGCAATGCCAACTCAGAAGCTAGAGGTCCGATCCTCTCAAGAATCTCATAAGGACCTACATATCTTGGACTTAACTTGCCTTTCTTACCAAACCTCAAAACTCCCTTCCAAGGAGACGTCTTAAGAAACACTTTCTCACTAACTTCATACTCCATCTCCTTCCGATGAGAATCAGTGTAACTCTTCATCCTGTCCTGGGCTGCCTTAAGCTGCTACTTGACTAGATTGACTTTATCCACAGTCAACTGAATCAACTATGGTCCGACTAGCTTCCTCTCTCCTTCTTCATCCCAACATATAGGATTTCTACACCTCCTTCCATATAAAGCCTCATATGGAGCCATCTGAATGCTAGAATGGTACGAGTTATTGTAAGCAAACTCGACCAAAGGCAAATGCTCATCCCATGCTCCCTTGAAATCCATAACACATGCCCTGAGCATTCCCTCAAGTGTCCGAATTGTCCTCTCAGATTGACCATCCGTCTGAGGATGAAATGTTGTACTAAAATGCAGCTTAGTACCTAAAGCTTCCTGCAAGCTTCCCCAAAATCTCGAAGTGAACCGAGGATCCCTGTCAGAAACTATGGAATCTGGAATTTCATGCAATCTCACTACCTCATCAATGTACTTCCTGGCTAGCACATGCAAGGAATCACCGCTTGATTGTTGAAATGGGCTGACTTCACAACCGATCCACTATAACCCATATGGCATTATGCTTCTTACTAGTCTTGGGCAAACCCATCAGAAAATCCATGGTTACTCTTTGTCACTTCCACTCAGGAATAGACAATGGCCTTAACTTTCCTGAAGGCGCCTGGTGTTCAGCCTTGACTTGTTGACACACTAGACACTTCATCGACATACTCTGCTACATCCTCTTCATGCCCTTCCACCGTAAATGCTCTCTCAAATCTCTGACATCCCGGTGCTACCAGGTGCATGGCATAAGGTGCATTGTGTGCCTCATCTAAAATCTCATCCTTAATCTCCTTGCTATCTGGAATACAGAGTCTGTCCCCCATTTTCATGAGTCCATCATCTCTCACTACTATCTCAGAAACCTTACCATTCAGAATTTCCTCCCTAAACTTGCTCAAACCTGCATCCTGAGCCTGCAACTCCCTAACCTTCTCCCTGAGTATAGGCCTCACTCTGAAAGTAGCTAAGAGGCAATCTGGTTCCTCCTGCTTCAAGCTTATCTTAAGCTTGGCCATCTCTTCCAATAAAGGAAGGTACATCGCCCAACATGAGCAATAGAGGACTTCGCTCAAAGCATCGCCACTACGTTCGCTTTGCTCGGGTGATACTCAATCAACAAATCATAGTCCTCGAGCAGCTCAATCCACCTCTCTCGCCTCAAATTCAACTCCTTCGCTCGCAAGTACTTGAGGCTCTTGTGATCCCAGAAGATCCTTGTCCGCACCCATAAAGATAATGCCTCCAAATCTTCAAGGCAAATATCATCTTTGCTAACTCCAAGTCATGAGTGGATAATTCAACTCATCTCGCTTGATTGCCTTGAAGCATAAGCTATCACCTTATCTCCTTGCATCAATACACAACCTAAAACCTTCCTCGAGGCATCACTGTACACTACATAGTCCTCATCACCAGAAGGCAAAATCAGCACTGGAGCACTTGTCAACCTGTGCTTGAGCTCCTCAAAGCTCTTCTGGCACTCATCAGTCCAGATAAACTTCTGATTCTTCCATAATAGCTTGGTCATCGGGGCAGCTATCATGGAGAATCCCTCCATGAACCTCCTGTAGTAACCTACAAGACCCAAAAAACTCCTCACCTCTATCACTGTCTTGGGTACATGCCAACTTACTACTGCTTTAACTTTTCTTGGATCAACATGTACCCCATCCTGCGAAATCACATGTCCAAGGAAAGTCACCTCATGAAGCCAAAACTCACACTTGCTGAACTTAGCATAAAGCTCTCTCTCCCTAAGAGTCTGCAAAACAATCCTGAGATGCTCCTCATGATCTTCTTCACTCTTAGAATACACCAAAATGTCATCTATGAACACTATGACAAACTGATCCAGAAACTCCTTGAAAACCCTATTCATGAGATCCATGAAAGCAGCTGGAGCATTGGTCAAACCGAATGGCATGACCAAAAAATCATAATGCCCATAACGGGTCCTGAATGCTGTCTTGCTAACATCAGACTCCTTGATTCTAAGCTGATGATAGCCTGACCTGAGATCAATCTTGGAGAAAACCCTAGCCCCCTGCATTTGGTCAAACAGATCATCTATCCGTGGCAACGGATACTTGTTCTTAACTGTTACATTGTTGAGTCTCCGATAATCAATGCACATCCGTCATGATCCATCCTTCTTCTTAACAAATAGCACTGGTGCTCCCCAAGGAGACGAACTAGGCCTGACATACCCCTTCTCTAACAGTTCCTCTAACTGTTCCTTAAGCTCTCTCAATTCAGCTGGAGCCATCCCGTAGGCGGGATAGAATAGCGCGTTCCGGAATCAAGTTAATGGCAAACTCGATTTCCCTCACCGCGCAAACCCGTAACTCATCCGGGAAAACATCTGGAAACTCCCTCACAACCGGGAAATCCTCTAGCTTCCCTTCATGCACATCAGCATCTACAACATGCGCCAAGAAAGCTTCACATCCCTGGCCTATCATCCTTTCAGCTAACATAGCTGAAATCAGTCTTGGCGATGGTGTCTTCCTATCTCCTCTGAAGATCACCCTCTCACCATTGCCCAGATCAAACTCTACCTCTTTCCGACCATAATCCAGCTTGGCCAGATACTTCTCCATAGTATCAATCCGCAGGATAACATCTAATCCTCTAAGGTCTAGCGGCAGTAAATCCACTACCAATCTAGCACCATCTATGAAGAGCTCACACTGCTTATACACCTGACTGATCACCACATTCCTCCCTAAAGGAGTACTAACAATCAAAGGCCTATACAATGGCACAGAACTCACACCATGCAATGCTATGCTCGCAGAAACAAATGAATGCGAGGAACCAGAATCAATCAAAACAAAGACTGCTGAATTATATAACTAAGCCATACCCGTGACCACCTCAGGTGCGGCTGCAGCTTCCTCCCTGGTCATGGCAAACACTCTTACCGGCGCCTGACCCCTTGGCCTTCCTGGAGGAATAGTCTTCCTTACAGTCCCAGAGCTGCCTACCAAGAATCGTCTGTTCCCACTGCCTCGCACGCCTAGAGCTGGCTGTGACCTCTCGGTCTCTTGCATGTGGGCAATGCTTGGCTATATGCCCTTCTCTCGTGATCTCAAACAAACGCCAAGTGATCTCGAGGCACTCTCCCTGGTGATGCTTCCCACACTGGTCACATAAGGGGTAAGTGAACCCGCTCCTTCCAGCTCTACCTGTGCCTCCCACATTAGAGGCTTGCCCTGAAACAGCTCTCACCTGCTTGCTCCTGGTAGCCCCACTGCTACCCACTTCGCTCTGACTGAAAGACCTCCTTGTGCTCCTCTCAGGCAATGGAGCACTAGCACCCTTCCTAAAACTCTACTCCCTGTTCTTTCTCTTCTTATTCGCTTCATTCCTGATATTCTCCAAATTTCTCACCGAGAGCAAGATCCACTAACTGTTGATAATCACAGAAATTGTGAATCGGGACTTTCTCTCGATTCCCAAGTGAAGACCTCCTCAAACTTCGGCACTTGTCTTCCTCTGTTACAATGTTTTTGATATCGTGAAAGTCAGGTGAACTTCACTGCATCGATCACACTCATGTCCCTCACGTAAGATTCAAAACTCTCGGCCTTATCTTGCACATAAACCACGGAGAGATACTTCTTCCTAACACTTCCACAAAGTCCCTCCATGTCAAGACCAAGGAACAACCTGACCGTGAGGCATCGACTCCACCAATGCAAGTCGCCACCTCGCAACAAACCGACAAGATAATCTAGCTTGTCCTCATCTGAGCATCTCATCTGAAATAGGACCCTCTCGGTCCTCTTCAACCAGGCTTCAGCCTCTTCTGGATTGGTAGTCCCACTGAAATCCACAGCCCCAAACTTCCGGAGCTTGTCATACTGTCCACTCCTGTCTACGGGAGCTTGCATCGGCATCTGCGATCCCTGTCCCATGGCATACGTGAAAGCCTGAGCAAAGGCTTGAAAGAAACTCAGATCTATGGGAGTTCCCTGAGGCATAGGAGGAGGCGGAGGAGGCACTTCTTGCTGCAAACTAGGTGCCTCTGAAATCGGAACAGAATGTGTCCCGGTGTCCTGAGGAATATGAGATTCATCCATACTCCCCTGACGAGAATGAGATCGAGTCGTAGCTCCCCGAGTTCTCCTTCGAGGTGGCATGTTCACTCCTTGAATAGAAAACCATTGAAAACTTTAGTTCAAGTACGACAATTTTCAAAGTATGCGAAAACAGTTCTAATCGTGTAAAACAATGCAAGTTATTTCTTGAAAGCAATGTCATGCAGCCCTAGATCAAAAACCTAGGCGCTCTGATACCAAACATGTTGGACCCCCACGCCGAGCCCAACGTCGTCGTGAGCGTGTATAAAAACGTGATGATAATACATTTAAACGAAAAAGACCCGCGGAAGATTAATGGGCCTGCTGGAAAACATACTTGAAACCTGCTTCATGTTATTTGAATAAATGCGGCGAAACATGCAAATTTAACGGTTTAGAAAAGAGACCATCGGAAGTTCAATGGACCCATCGTGAAACTTTCGTGCTTTTAAACATATTCCTAATTCATGCTCCAAAGAAGAGTTTCATAAAGATTTACTTAATATCTCAAATCGACCACAACTTTGAATTCAAGAGCCAAAAATCTAAAACACTCTTGAACCAATGATACTTGACATGTAACTAAGGTCTTGTCGTCCAAACATAACATTGAAAATAAATAATCATAATGAAATGAAAACGGGAGTGCTGCCGAAACTCGTGACTCACTCGATCTCTGGCTCGTCACCTGCATGGGGGAGATTAGAGGGGGTGAGCTATAAAGCTCGTGGGGACATATTTATAATATCGCTATAAGGAAAAATATTCAAAATTTCTCATTGCCGTGATACTTGTTGAATTCATAATACTAGAGCATGTATGAGTCATTTCTTGCAAAATGCTTGATTCTTGAACAAATCATGATGCATGTCACATAACAAATCATAGCACATAACATGATGGTTTGGGTGTCCCGGGTTTGTGACGTACTACACATAGCCATCGAAATGTTGATGTGTAGACGTAGTTTCGTGAGAGAATCCTTGTGGGATAACCCTGTGCCACAGTCGGGCAGGCGGGAGAAGCCTTTTCGTGAGTCAATGTGCACTTGACTATCGTGAGGGACACCACAAACCCACATAAGTATGCATAAGTCAACTTGTTCTTGTAAACTTGTTTGCCAATCTGGCACTTGCTTGTAATCTTGCTTGTAAACTTGCTTGTCATAAATGTTTCGTAAAACTTGATTTCATGCACTTGTATTCGTGAAAGGAAGACAGTCCTTTGTAAAAATCTTGATAATAATTATTAATGCAAATCATAATGCAGAATATAATCATTCATGGTAGTATGCAATGCGATCGTGGATGATGTAATGTAAATGCATGAGATCTTGCTTGATTTGAACTAAACAATGAGTAACTTATATACTTTATTATAAACATGAACCCACCCGAATTTCCTTGCTTATTCTTGCCTAGAAATGAATTTCCTCTTGTGCCTATTGATCCACTTGCCTCTCTTGTTCTCCTAAAATAAGAACCAAAATCTCATTTAATAACTCATGCTGAAACAAAAGTTCCATTCTTAACTTCCATCCAAAATTTCATAGTCTTAGAAACCAATTCATTACTTCATCCCTTCACATAACTTGTAGATCTATTACTCTATTTCACAACGCCTCTAAAATCATCCCAAAAGGACTTCTGTAGAGAAAGATATGATCAAAATATCAAAAATAATCTCTGCTGGAAAAAAAAATTTGAGTTTCGCGTGGTCGAAGTTCAAGGCCGCCATGGTAACAACTTTCGCAAGGCCATGGCAACGCCGCGCCTTCGCCATGACGGCGACCTGACTGAGCCGCAAGCGTACAACTTCCTCACCGCGTCTCACCAACATAATCGCACGTCATGGCGTGCATACTCAGACGTCACGCGGCAAGCCTTTTCGCCAGACGCCAAGCGCGCAAGGGTTAGAGAAACTCATCCGAACCAGTTTTCCCAGATTTTCGCAGATCCATCTACCCTTTGGCTCCTTCAACACTCTTAAACTCTACATCATGCATCCAACTTTATTGCTACACTTATCTAACACAACAACAACCACAAAATCACAACCAAAACAACAAATCTACCAAAGTTCACCTCAAGCCCTAACCCAACGATTTCTACTCATTTCCAAAGAAATCAAATGTTCAATCCAACACAAACAATGATAGAAGAGTTAGACTTACCTTCAGGATACTTGAAATTCGTCGAAAATCCTCAAACGGTACCTTTCCCTCTTTTCCTCTTCTCTTCTCCCTCACACGGCCAACTCTCTCTTCGTGCTTTCTCTTCTTCTTTTCTATTTCTCTTTCTTTTCTTTTCCTTACTTTTAATCCCTAAACCCTAAAATGCACATGAACCCAATTGTCCTTCCTTACTTAGTCTAAAATCTCATAACTTAAGTACCTTGACCATTTTGCCCTTAAACCATTTACTCTTCCATAAACATTATTCCATACCAAACTCAATTAAATCCAAATTTTTAATGAATATTTTCAATAAAATCAAACTATACCATAAATCATAAATCAAATAAATTCATACTTAGTAACTTCAAGAAAACAAAAAAGCCAAATGGTAAGAGGCGAGCATGTGGAAGCTATAAAACCTTGAGGTCTTGTGTTCGAATCCTGGAGAGGGATTCCCCTGACCAAAGAGGACAGTACCAATTATGTGGACCGCGGGGTATGGGGTATGGGGGCTGCTTGCCTCAAGACCAAATCCGGACCCAACATAAAAGCGCTTTTATGTTGGGTGGAAGTTCACAACTGCCCACACATTGGTCGTCCTTCTTGGTCGGGAATCCTCTCCGTGATTCAACACAAGACCTCAAGGTTTTATAGCCCACATGCTCGCCTCTTACCATTTGTTAAATCTTATAGCTTCCACATGCTGCCTCTTACCATTTCGCTAAGTTAGCCAAATGGTAAAGAAGCAGCACGTGGAAGCTATAAAACTCGAGGTCTGTGTTCAATCACGGAGAGGATTCCCATGACCAAAGAGGACAGTACCAATTATGTGGGCCGCGGGGGTATGCGGGGCCTGTTTGCCTCGGTACCAAATCCCGGTACTAAATCCCGGACCCAACAGAAGGTCTATGTAACATCCCATCACCGATGGGAAGGGTAAATTGGTCAATTGGGACGGGTTAGGAGTGTATAAATTAGTCTCGGCATGTTCATGCATACGAAGCCCTCCATATAAACATAAATTGAAATTTTTGCACATGCACATGATTCTACATACATTCATGACATTTCCTGGCATATGTGTTTACTGTGAAAAATGTGTTATTTGTATTTGAAAATCAAATTGGACTGGATTTTTGTATGTTTTTCATTTTTGTGAAATTTAGAAATTTTTCTGAAAATTTTTGGGAATCAATGTCCGGACCGAAAAATTTCCAAGTGGCTGATTGAGTGAATTTTCGGTACTAGAAATGACTGGCCAATGGCACTGAAAAATTAGAGATATGATGTTAGGATTTATTAAGTTAAGCCATTGGAGTTTGACGAGAAATTGGAGCAGAGTTTGGAACCGGATTAAAAACCGGGACAAGTGGCAAATGACACATGTCACTTGCCTACTTAGTCTAATATTTAATGGTTTTATTATTACCTAACCTTTATAGTGCATTCTCGAAGCTTTCTTTTGAAAGTGAGCAAAGCTCCTTTAAATGCATGTTTTCTCCTCTCACCCGTAGCCTCCATTTCCCTTTCTTCTTCTTTGATTTTCTCCTCCATATTAAATTGCTCCTCATCTCCACTTATACAAGTCCTCATCTCCTACGTATATCTTCCCCTTTTTATTTAAAAGAAATCACAAACCTAAGCCTTGTGATGGTGATGACCGTATGGTGTGTGAGGAAGGTAAAGAATTGGTGAAAATTTTGGAAGACTTGAAGTTGGAAGCTTGTTTAGGTGAGGGATTTGTTTTATGCTCTTTAATTGGTAATTGATGCATTATTTTTGTTGTCTTGAACATTAGTTTCATGGTATTTGGGATTTGATTGTATGGGTATAAGTGCATGTTTATGTGAGGATAAATGATGAATATGTTATGGATTGGTATTGGTTTGATTGGTTGTGATGTTAGAATGATTGTAGATGAGTGAGAATTCAAATAAGGAGAGTGTGTGTTTTGTGCTGCTAAATTGTAATTTTTATTCAAGGGAATGTTTAGATGAACTTGGTGCTGAATTAGAGACTAAATTGGATGCTTGTTGATGTAGGATTGATGATAGAAGGAAATAAGTGGAGTTGATGAGGAAATCTGGAAAATGTGACTTTGTGTAGGTTTCAGATTTTGGCTCATAACTTTTGATATGGTTGTCCAATTGAGCTGAAATGTGTTTTAAATTAAACTTAAGAAGTATGGCTAGATTTCATATCAAGGAAGTTTGATCCAATTCTGACTTTAAGGATTTTAATTTTGGCATGCAAAGTGAGTTGTTAGGTGCTGTATGAACAGTATCCGAACCTTGAGACCTGAAACTTTGATGATTTTTTTTGGATTGAATTGGATTGAATTTGCTACTTTGGTCTTCATTAAAGTTGAAGATTTTTGTGTTAACTTTCTAACGCCACTAAGTATGAATTTTTTTGATTTGTACGTTGAAAGTTATGATCTGTTAATGTTCAAGGGGTAATACAGCCTTTGGTGTGCAATGCTCTAAGTGTATAAGTCTTGTGCTTTTTGTGTTCTGCCATTTATTTGGGACTGTTAAGGGTGAAATTGGTTCAAGTGACCTTATGTAAAGTTTTATAGGATTGTTGTAGCTTTCTAATGAGGTATTTTGTGTGAATTTTCGATGTAAGGATTGTTAGATATAAATTTGCAAAATTTTGTTATGGTTTGGGTTAAATGCTGAGTTCTTAAACCCTAACAGGGCAGCCACATTAGTGAGAGGATTTGACCTAGTTTGAATGAGAATTTGCTTTGAAGTCCTTCTTGAGAATTGTACTATATTGTCTGAGCTTTTTATTTCTGTATGGTATGTAATTTTTCGACAATTGGTTGGAAAGTTATGAATGTTGGAAGATTCTGTTACTGTGAGAATGAGATTTATAAAGGCAGAAGTTTTGCTTGAGAATTTGAGTTGTTTAGAGGTTGATTTTGCTTCCAAGATATTCATGAAACTTGTAGAAAATGTTTTTATCTTTCTTTTGAAATATATCTTGGAATTTTTGGCATAAGGAATGGAAATATAGGAATTTTTTTTGTAGAGTGCATTTACTGTTCATATGGTAGTTTTACTGTTTCATTGGGCAGAACCTTGGTTTGTGTTTTTGACCCTCTTATAGATTGAATTGGATTAGGAGGTCTTCTTGAAGATTGTAGAAAATGTTTAGAGCTTTCTAATGGTGTATAATGTACCTTAATTGGAGTTATGAGTAAAAAGTTATGAGGATTGGAAGAACACAGTTACTGTTCATATGGTCATTTATGGGCAGTAACTTTGAAGGAGTTTTTAGCACCCTTAGAGGTGAGATTGGTTTGTGAGCCCTTCATGAAACTTGTAGGGTTTCTTGTTATCTTTCCAATGAGATCTTGTTTGCAATTTTTCAATAAGTGTGTAAAAAGTTATGCATGTTAGAAATTCAGATGGTGGAAGAGATGGAAATAGGGCAAACTCTCTTATCTTTTGTTTTGTCCTAAAGCTTCTTTTGCTTATATCTTCGTCATCCGACCTCTGATTGATCTGATTCTCGAGGCGTCGGATTCATAAGTCAATGATCTACCTCTCCATGTGGAATTGTGAACTTGTAGGATTTTAATTGAGATTTAGGGATTGAATCTAAGTGAGAGAATTGAGTAAAGTTTGGCAATATCCGGACCTATAGAGGTCCAAATTGAGTAATTATGGTGTCTATAGGTTCCTAAGACATAGGGGAATCTTTTGTGATGTGAATTATGAGAAATTCTGGGAATATCACGAACATGCATTGTACACATCTAAATTCCTACATGTGCATTATTTAATATTTCTAATTGTGCATTTGGTGACATGTGAATATTGTGATTATTATAGAGGCACAGTTGGAACGTCATCCCACGGACGTTGCCGAGACTTCCCGGCATTAGCTCGGAAGCTATTTCGTGAGTAATCTAGATGGTTCCTTAATAATAATTTGTTTATATTTTGCACTTATAAAACTGTGGAGAATAATGGTGGGACTATTGCGTTTGTCTATGCCTATATTCCGGACTGAAGGTGTCCGATGTATGTGGGAGGCTATGACATAGAAGTGTTATCTGTTGTGAATCCGTGAATTACTTGCTTTTGATGTGATACATTGTGACACGTGAATTGATTGTGATACAATGACTGCCTAATTGTGACATGTGGATTAAGCGTGATATATTGACTGTTAAATTGGGGCATATGCATTTCATACATGAGTGCATGCTCAGATAATGATAGTTGTGATCGGAGCAGCCACCGAGAGCTAAAAGCTCAACGTATCAGGGCCTCAACCCCACAGTGATGCAGAGCTTCAGGCTCACCGATCAATGAGCCCTATATGGGACAGTTATTAATGAGCCCTATATGGGACAGTTATTAATGAGCCCTATATCTAAAAATACGGGACAACTCAGGCGCTCGGTCACAATATCGAAATAAATTAGAAAAGTGTCACATGTACATGGCATATGCATTTGAGTGAATAATTGTGATTAGGTGAAAGGCAAAAAAATGCCTTCTACTTATGTGATCGTAATCATGTGGCACTCCTGAACATGCAATTGTGAAATAATTGTGATTTGCTTGAGTGCAAGCATATAGTACTTCTGAATGTGAAATTGTGATACAACTGTGAGTGTTGCATGTATTACTGATATGTTTAAATGGTCTATCCTCAAGTGAAAGTGCAATTATCTATGTTCAAGCAAAATTGTGACATATGATCCCACATGCAATAAGGCGAGTATATGATATGTGACTTGATGTGCTGCATGAATTGGGTGAACCATCGATGATGGTTCCTCACTAAGTTCGCAAAACTCACCCAAAATTTGCAATTATTTTTCAGGACTCAGAAGAATACACCGTTAGCCAACGGGCGTATGGCATCTGCTGGTTAATGAAATAGAAGAGTGGTCGGGATCAGTTCGTGTCTGCATTAATGTATTTTTTATTTTCTGAAATCTTGTATTAAGATTAGGTCAATTTGTAAAGTCAACAGACGGAAATAAATTGTATTTATGAAAAGAGCCCCGAGGCCATTGAGTTGTTTATGTAATTTGTTTTCCACATAAATTATAATGTGTGTGTGTATGTGTTAAAGAAAAAAAATTGTACTAATTTTTGACTGAGTGATGTAACATGCCACCCTCGCAGGGCACGAATTTGGATATCACCATCGATGTCCAGTTCGGGTCATACGGGAGTGGGGTGTTACATTTAGGTGGTATCAGAGTCCAGAAGTACGAACGTATCTGGACAATTTCAGAAATAGGGTGATCGCGGCTCTGTCGATGCGATCTTATGATCGATCCTTGAAAACCGGTCAAATAAAATAAATTCCAAGATTGCTGTATAGAATGCAACCTCGGGTCGTCTCACTTAATTGGAACCTAATGAAATGGACCTAAGCTAGCCTATATGTCATAAAAAACAAGTGAAATCAGTAAGGAAAAAGGGGGTTTTGTTTGAAAACATTAATTACACTAAAAAGCATGTAAAAATTATTTTTGGATTTTTGAAAATAGAAAAAAGAAAATACTAAAACAAGTGATAAAAATACTCTTGAAAACAAGCTTTGGCTATCACAGTTCAAAACTAAGTGTGAATGGTAAACCTTAAAGAATTATCTTTAAGTCCAGGGTCTAGATTAATGGACTCCTGTCACTCTTGACTCCATGTCTCAAGACCCCATTGAGTGCTCTTGAGCCTCGTAACCTTAAAGGATTCTTTAAGTCCGGGATCTTGATCAATGAACTCCATTGTTCAAGATCCCGTTAATGCATCTTAAGCGTGTGCGGTGGATTAAAATCACTAAGTTTGAATGGAAAAACCTTAAAGAACTCACTTTAAGTCCAGGGTCTTGATTAATGGACTCCTGTCACTCTTGACTCCATGTCTCAAGACCCCATTAGGTGCTCTTGAGCCCTAGAACGTTAAAGGATTCTTTAAGTCCAAGAATTTAATCAATGAACTCCATTGCTTAAAACTTTGTTAAAACATCTTAGTAAAAGGGGATTTGCCAATGCAATGGGTCAAATGAAACCTAGCATCAACTCATTATCAAACACAACTAGGCAGATAAAAGAGAATCAACAAGATCACAAGTTGACATATATGAGACTTCATATATTTAAGCACAAAGTTCTACATAAACAAATCCATAACACATTACATTGTTCAACGTTTAATTAAACTCTAATTAAGCTAATCTAACTACAAAGCAGTAAACCCCAACTCGGCTGTTCATAACAATGCAGTTAAACGTGACAATGTAAACTACCAATCCAAACAACACATTAAATGTCAAACATTTAGCTATAATCAAATAGCTTCACTACAAATTACAAACCCTAGACCTAGGCATTTATAAATCATAGCAAAACTACAAATTAAGCTACCCCCCTTGAAAGCTCGGTGAACTCCAGCCAGCACTGCATCTTCAATAGAAAACAAATGCCTAACCACGCATTTTAACCGACACCTTCACAATTCGTGACGAATCCAAGCTATCCATGATGGCGTCGGCGGTGAAAATGAAGGAAAAAACCTATGTGAAATTATCCCCAGGGAACCCCGAAGGGAACCCTGGGTGGTGGACGATGCTGCTTCCTCTTCTTCTCTCTTCGCCCGTCGATCTTCTCTCTTCTTCCCCGCGTGTCGATTGCCCAGCAGAAAATTGATCTTCTAACCTAATTCTGCAGTATTTAAAGGATGGGTCACGGGCCGGGTCGGTACAGTGAGAGAAATCTCTATTTGGAGTCCGGGTATCCGTCTGCACGTCGCGACGTATAAATAAAAATTCGTCGAGATGTGTCTCTGGCTTGCTCGCCGCGACGTGTTGAATTGTTGACGTCGCGACGTACGATTTGTGTTGATGCGTCGCGACGTGTGAATATCGCCGCGGCGAGGTGATTGGTTCACGCCGTGACGTGCCTTAAGGACTTCATGCCATGTTGACTCTTCTGATCCTTTCTGACTCCTTTTCTCCTACAATATAAAATAACAATTTCCAGTATCAATTGTTCTTAGAAAAATTATAATGCAATTAATGTCAATTTGTACAATTTTACTAGAAAATTGCATAAAACATAAGCTCACCGTAAGAGACTAATTTAAGCACAAAAATCATGAATTAAGAGTCAAAAAGTGCATTAACAACCATGAAAGTGTAGCCACTTATATATTAAACTTGGGTTCAATCATAGGGGCAAGTGACATACATTCAAGTCATGTCATAGTAGACCATAGTAACTGATCCCTAGTCTGAGTAGTATGGGTATGCGTCAGTGGTTGGTGTGAGAAAAGTGACGATATGTCAGAAGTTGTGCCAATGAAAGTTTATGGGCAATTAGAAATGGGAAAAGAAAAATGGATAATAATATGCATATTGTACTGTGGTTATAAACCCTTGATTGTGCTACGAATGTGAATACGTTGGCATGGGCAGATTTAGGAAAAAAGTGATCTCAAAATGACTAATGAGACTTAAGGTGTAGAAATCGAGTTGAAATAAAGGGACATTTGCGATAGTCTGGAGAGGTCAAATGTGGACATGAGAAGAAAATTGGTTAATAGTGATAAAAGTTATGAAAGCAAAGAATATGCCTATGTGAGATCAAAATGGGTATTTATATGTTTGATAACATGGGGATAATTGGAAATGAAAAAAAAAACATGATTCAATAAGGCAACTGTACTGGTCTACCTTTAAATGAAATCAAGAAGTGAAGATATTGTCAGGAAGAGGTAGAGTGGTGAGATTAAAGTGTACGAACCCGGTTAAAAGAAATAATTAGAATAGACTTGGATTTGAAATGTGATAAAAGGTTTGATTGAGTGTAATAAGATAACTTGGATCGATGATGATCTTGCATTTATAATTCGAATGGGTGGAGAACATACATATGGATGATGAAATAATAGAAATATGATTTTTATAGGTGACGAAATGTGATACATGATGTGTTAGTCTGGAAATAATTAGGTATGCGCTTAGGTTTGAATTGTAAATATATATGCGATTATGGAAAAAGATGATAACTCAAAGGAGGAGAGTGAATGCACTCAAAATGCAAATTCAATGATTAGGATGGGAAGAAGAAGAGGTAAATGCTTGGCAATTGAGATAGCATCGCTGTCTATAGGTGTGTTAAGGTGATGAAAAAAGTACAAGATACGTTATAGACCTACAAAAAAAAGAGGTTTTTGTCATGATCAAATAGAAATTTCCAGTCCTGGGTATATCTGGAGTCAATTGGAATGTAAGTAGCATTAGCGAATGGAAGTAAATGCAGACACAACCAAAAAAAAAAACAAACAAACAAACAAATACATCTTTAAGTAAGATGTAAGAATTTTGGATGGTATTTGCTAAGGTGTTAGTGTAAATGAATTTGCTTAATGCCTCTTTGAGCCTTAGTATGGAGGATGCATTGACCATAGAAGTCATGAGACGAATTGATCTTCTAAAGATCTTGTGAAAAGTTATAATTGATTTCCTTGAGCTATTGAGAATGACAGAGATAATAGGCGAGTGACAATATCGAGGTTTGTACCAAGAATCACTGAGATAGGGTCAGAAAACTGGGTAATTTGATATATAAACAGTGAAGGCAGGCTTTTCATGCCCAGTAACTGGGATCATAAGCTCTTCTCTCTATGGAACAATGGAATCGAGAAATTCTTTCATTGTCCAGTGGTCACAGGCCCTTCGCTTGAGTCAATCGGGTTTGTTTGAAAGGGAACCGACCGACACAATAGAGGGAAGTTCGAAATAAGATGAAAGGTCTCCAGGGATGTGATGTGCCGACTTCCTATCAATAATGAATATTGGAGTCATATACATAGCAAAGACTCAAGCATAAGAGTTGGAAAAGAGCTATTGGGAGTCTACATATAGGTATTATCGATGTGAAGTATTCCACTATACTAGTGGATTTTTGATACCTCGAGGAGACATTCTGGTTAATGTGAGATATAAAAATTTGGTCCACATCATAAGTTGTGAAAATATGTTTAGGAACCCCCAAAATGTCTCTGATGATGAGGCTTCCAACACAGGAAATTATGTTTGACGATAGATTGCAATGGGTGGAGTAATAGGCATAAATGAGCAAATATGAGCATACATCAACGTATAATCATTGGGAAAGAAAAAGAACTACTGAAATCTGTAGAAAAAAGGGAAGCTCAATGAAAAAGTAATGAAAAAAATAGCTACTCAATGAATTACAAGAACTAAATATAAGCATATTGAGTTTGAGGTTTTATCTATTGAAGTTAACCATAACTTAATAGACTTATGTTATTAAAGGTTCAGGTGAGCCAAGCAACATGATATTCATGAGTGACTATGATCATATTGACAAAAGTAGATGAAAGTTTGAATACTTGGGGGGAATAGATGTAAGTCGCATCAGTGATAAATGAAAACAAAATAAGTATAGTATTAGGTATGCTATTTGAAATTGGAGATTTTATAGTATCCATAATAGAGGTTCCCAATCGATATCATGAGGGAATTGGTTGTAATGTAGAAGGTGATTTTGTGTACCTAAAGAAAAATATAGCTTCATAAGCTAAACTTAGATACATGACTTGGAGATTTCTGCAATAGTAGTTGGTTTGAAGGTTTGGAATCATGATGTGTACAGAACCATATCGAATATATATATATGAAAAGACAAATGAGTAGAAACTAAGGTAAGACTGGAATGGGAAAAGATTGAGGGGATTGTACAGAGGGACTCATTCTGATAAAGTTGGTGTTATAATCACCTGTATTGATTAGCACATTTCATAGCAGAGGATCACATATTTGGATATGACACAAGGTTATTCAATCTAGTGCAATAAATAGGGTATTGTGACGAGTTTAAAGTAAAAAAAAAAGGGAATCTGATTAGTTATGGGAAAAGTAACATCAATTTTGCAAACAGGAATTTGGAAAGCCCAAATCAAGGATTTTAGGAATAACGTATATGTACTACTTGCTAGTAAGTGTACCTCAAAAGAGCAATTAGCGACTAAGTATATCAAACTGAGTGATTATATGTATGAGTTCATTGTAGTTTTACCTATTGGAGACAGGTGTAAAGCTTATATGTTTGAAATGCCTTAGCATATAAGATTAATGTATAGTGCAAAGTGATTACTAAGAAAAATCGTCATTATTTTGGTGAGATGACAAAGGAGTCGATCACCCTGAGTAAAAGTCAGAACAAATTTGGGATATCATTAGCAAGTGAAATAATGGGTGAAATGAATTTAAATCTGAATAAAGTGGTTTTGAAAGACAAATGGCTTTTGGTAGATTACATTGAAGTTGGGACTCTATAGAGAAAAATATGAAGGTTTAGTGTACTAATACCTTAAAAAAAATGAAATGAATGAAATGAAAATGACTTGTCCTTGAGTGTATCACCTGTGACAAGGGAAGCTAAGTATGACATAAAGTGGTCTATATGAAACTATGGCAAAAATGAGACAAAGACATTATGAGTGATTTTATGGTTTATATTGGTATAAGTCGATATATATGGTATTGAAAAGAAAGATGATACAAGAAACGGAGGAGTGTACGAGATAACAGTACCCCTACTTTCTTCAGCATCAAAAATGAATTTCGAGGACGAAATTTTTATTAGGAGGGGATAATTGTAACATCCCATCACCGATGGGAAGGATAAATTAGTCAATTGCGATGGGTTAGGAGTGTATAAATTAGTCTCGGCATGTTCATGCATACGAAGGCCTCCATATATACAAAAATTGAAATTTTTGCACATGCACATGATTGTACATGCATTCATGACATTTCCCGGCATATGTGTTTACTGTGAAAAATGTATTATTTGTGTTTGAAAATCAAATTGAAGTGGATTTTTGTATGATTTTCATTTTTGTGAAATTTTAGAAATTTTCTGAAAATTTTTGGGAATCAATGTCTAGACCAAAAATTTTCCAAGTGGCTGATTGAGTGTATTTCCGGTACTAGAAATGACTGGCCAATGGCACTGAAAAATTAGAGATATGATGTTAGGATTTATTAAGTTAAGCCATTGGAGTTTGACGAGAAATTGGAGCAGAGTTTGGAACCGGATTAAAAACCGGGACAAGTGGCAAATGACACATGTCACTTGCCTACTTAGTCTAATATTTAATGGTTTTATTATTACCTAACCTTTATAGTGCATTCTCGAAGCTTTCTTTTGAAAGTGAGTAAAGCTCCTTTAAATGCATGTTTTCTCCTCTCACCCGTAGCCTCCATTTCCCTTTCTTCTTCATTGATTTTCTCCTCCATATTAAATTGCTCCTCATCTCCACTTATACAAGTCCTCATCTCCTACGTATGTCTTTGTAGCGCCCCCTTACCATAGGGTATCCACCGGAACGCCCGTAGGTCATTCCGGTACATATCCTATGACAAGAGACCACTACTGACAACCACCACTACACTCCTCATGGCATCACAATCATAAGACAGTAATAAGAAATTGACCACTTTTTAAAACCAAATTAGATTCCATTTCATTCACTCAAACTCAGTAATTTACAATCATCAAGTATTTTTTAATTTACACATGATCCAAACATCGCACACTAAGTATCATCTTGTCATCGCATAAGAAAGCAGATCTAACTATAAGTCTCCAAAAGAAAGCCCAGCTGACCGACCTTTGAGCCATCGCTTCTCTCGCCAATCCACAAGATCTATTTCTACAAAGTCCGAGGAGCTATCTGCTCATGCTTATGCCTGAAAAATAATTGCAATTTTGGATGAGTTTGCGAACTCAATGAGAAACCATCATCGATGGTTCTCCCAATTCATGCATCATATAAGCATGTAACAATATACACTCAGTTGTTATACAAAACACAATAATAATTCAGTCACAGGCAGTAAATATACAGGCAGTCAATAACATTGTCAAATGTTCAGTTCAGTATGCAATGCACATGTGACTCTTTTCCAGTTCATTTCAGTATTGTGACCGAGCGCATAACAGTGATCAGTATAGACGCGTCTGGGGAGAATTATCTCCCGTCGAGCTCGAGGCTCGGTTCAGTATATCGAGCTCTAGGATCGGTTCAGTACAGTGGCATCTCGGTTCACAATTTTCCTTTTAACAGTGTGATGTATTTGTGCATGAATGCACATGTCCCATAGCAATTAACATAATGATACACAGTCCAAATACACAGTATAATCATACAATCCAATTAACAGTTGCCTAATGTTTATTTCACCGTCAATGGAGCCACATATAACCATATAATCCCGTAGGCGCCAATTCACGCCTTAATCCACGTAATCCCCGTAGGGCAATCAAACCACAGTTAACACATAGATTGGAATAACCAACTAGGTTACTCACCTAATAACTTCCACGCTAGCGCCGGGAAGTCTCTGCCAAGTCTGTGGAACGATGGTCCACTTGAGCCTCTATAGCAAGTTAAATGAATAACCATTACCATCGGTATACTTGAAATGACTAAATAATGCACATGAAATCAGTAAAATGTGTATAATGCATGTTCATGGCAATCCCGGCCCTAATCCAATATTTTCCCATAATAAAATTCTATCAAAAATTAGAAATCTATGGGCACTGACGGTGCGCCAATCGGACCTCTATAGGTCCCCAATTAAATAAAACAGTGGTTCACATGTTCCGTTAATAGGGGCTACGTCAAATTCCCGTCTAAAAATTTCCGTTTTCTCATAAAATGAAATTAAATATTTAATAAATCCGATGTCTCAAGAATCAGGTCAATCGGACGTCGGACGGAAAAGAAATTGACAAAAGAAACAATCGGGTCACTTAATGCCAAATAATAACAAAAATAATAATATATATGTATATGTGCCTTCCTTGCCCTTTTTTCCAGTTTTCAACCCAAAGTTCCAACCTCTATAATTCTTAGCACACAATTCAGAAAAATACAAACTATAGCTTGTTGAAAAGTTTATGAAAAGCTCTACAATTCTCAAGAAGACCATAAAAATCAATTCCAACTCTAAGGGTGTCAAAAATCCACTCAAACCTACTATCCACTCAAAACCTGTCAAAACAGGGAAGTAAATTTCAAATTCAGTAACTCTCTGATTCTTCAGTCAACAATTCCACAATAAATATTCTCATTAATATCACAATGTTATCTACAACTTTCATGAACAACCCAAAATCAAATTCTATTGCTAAACAAGTCAATTAATTCATCTAATGTTACTGTCCCTGCAATCCTCCAATTTGGGCAGTAACCTTACAAGAATCATAACTTCCAGTATACAAGTCAATAAAATCAGAACTTTATATCCCTGTAAAGATAACATCTCAAACTTCAATTTTCATGAAGCACTCAACATCCAATTCGATCTCTAACAATTTCAAAACTGTTATGGAAGTTTCTGTTATGATCAGCCATTTATAACCTAATGCAGGATCAATTTTTGCAAAATCATAACTCCCAATTCTGACTTCTAAAAAATACACACCATATATCAATTTCAAGGTAATCTCTTCCTCTACAATTCTTCAGAAGCTCAATCACACCAATTCAGTCCACATAAAATGTTAAAATTGCCTCCAATCAGTAAACTCACAAAATCACACTTAAGCTAGGTTTCATCCAAAATGCTCAAAACCAGTCATTAGTAATCAATTCATATCTCCCAATATACAACTCTAAAAATAGCAAGATCAGTAGCAATGGAAATATAATTAAATAAGCTACAACTATCATGAAGATCATTCTCCCTAATTCCATCTCAATTAATTCCTAAAAATCAACAAAACTCAGATGTCATGGTTGCGGTTACTGTTCACAGGCAATGGAACAGTAACTTTCCATACAAAGATTCACCCTTCTATCATTGAAATTCAACAACACCTATTTCACACTAAATTGAAGCCAACATTCCAAAGTTTCAGTGGCCACTAACCTTACCTCATTTGCATTTCTACACAATAAATTATGAACAAAACAGTAACATCAATTATAATTCCAATTTTCCAGATTCAATGTTAACCTTAGTTCAATCACTTCCAATGCCTTTTCACACCACTAGACATCAAAATAAATACAAATTAAATATTAATACAGTCATACATATACTAGGGCTAATACTGAAAAATTGGCAGCACTAATTCCCTCAATTCAAAGACTCAAATAATTATCCCTATTCAATTCAAAATCAAACCATATCATTAATTTCAATGCATCTTCACCTAACCTCATACCCTTTCCTTCAAATCATAATAATCATCACTTTAAATGCCTACATAAACCTAATACATGCTTTAAACCCTTTTATTAACCACCCCTCACTATCATGGCATTTAATTCCATGTAAAAACATCATCAAACATCATATGAAACTTAAATTCCTTTACTTACCTATTAGCTTCCAATCCTCACTTCTTCTCTTCAATTCTTTTCTATGCTTTCAACTAATCCCACCAAGACCAAGCATGCATCTCCTCATCATCTAACTTTGGTGGAATAAAGGATAAGAGGTATGGAATTTATGGAGAAAGTTGAAAGAAGAGAGTAAAATCGATGGAGTTTGAGATGAGGGTGTGTGTTTGGTGAAGAAGAATAAAACCTTACAATTCATTCTTCCTTTCCTTTAAACACTTACATATCCGAGAAAGAGTGATGAGGGAGCATTTAATGTCTCTTTATAAATGGCAAATTATAATTGGTACACAATTCAAAGAAAAGTGAAAAAAATATTTGTTTAATCCAGTCCACAATTTTTACCCCAATGCACTCCAATGACCCTACTTTCAGTCCCAAAATAAAATACCCAATATTACTGTACCATTGGGTAGCGATTTTTGCTACCTAGAAACGACCGGTTTGCCAATTGGTGATTTTTTTCCGGTCCGGGAATTGTCTCCGGAAAAATCCAGAAAAATTCCTAAAAATCTCTAAAAATGTAAAACGATTTATGGTGCAGTCAAAATAATTTTCCAAACTCAATTACCCCATTAATTTCACACAGAAGTTCAATCTAAAACCTAAGCCGGAAAATGTCATGAATGCATGTATACTATGTGCATATGCAACCAATCAGTAATTATAGAGACTATATGTTGTATGCGCATGCCGAGATATAATTTAATATCCCGAACCCATCCTAATTACCAAAATACCCTTCTTATAGGAGAGGGGATGTTACAATTCTCCCCTCCTAACAAAAATTTCGTCCTCGAAATTCTTACCTGATTGATCGAAAAGGTGAGGATACTGTCTCCTCATATGCTCCTCGGTCTCCCAGGTAGCCTCCTCAGTCGAATGGTTCCTCCAGAGAACCTTCACTAGTGGAATACTCTTATTCCTCAATTGTTTCACCTGAGACCCGATAACTGGATCGGCTCCTCCACATAACTTCGATTCATGGAGACCTCAATCTCTCGAGCGGTATCACATGTGTCGGATCCGACCGATATCTGCGGAGCATACTCACATGAAAAACGTCATGTAACTGAGACATCTCACTCGGTAAAGCTAGCCTGTAGGCTAATGGTCCGATCCTCTCAGTGATCTCATATGGACCAATGTACCTAGGGCTTAACTTACCCTTTCTCCCAAATCTCAAGACACCACGCCACGGTGACACCGTAAGAATACTCTGTCACCCACATCATACTCAATGTCCCTCTATCTTTGATCCACATAGCTCTTACATCATCCCGAGCCGCTTTAATGCGACTCGAATCGATCTCACCTTGTCAAGATATCTGAATCACTCGGGACCCTCGATCATCCTCTCACCCTCTTCATCTCAATACAGAGGCGATCTACACGGTCGCCCATACGAGGCCTCATATGGAGCCATCCCGATGCTACTATGATAATGATTATTATAAACAAATTCAATCGGGGCTGAATCTGATCCCATGCTCCTCTGAAATCAATACACAAGCCCAAGCATATCCTCAACAGTCTTAATCGTCCTCTCACTCGCCCATACATGCGAGGATGAAACGCAGATCTTGAAGTTGACTAGTACCCATGTGCATCGCAAACTCTGCGAACCTCGGTAAACTGGGATCTCATCGGATACTATCGACACCGGGACCTCATGCGCAGTCTCACTATCTCGCCACATACTTCGGGCCAATGATCCATGGTATTATTCTCCTCTTTGGTAAGAAATGGGCGATTTAGTCAACGGTCCACTATGACCTGAGATAGCATCATGTTGCCTCGGCGTCTAGGCAACCCCATAATGAAATCCATGGTGATCCGTTCCCATTTCCACTCCGGAATGGGCAACGAATAAAGCTTCCCTCATCGGAGCTTGGTGCTCACTTAACTTCGGGCACGTCAAACACCTGAACACATACTCACCACCGCTTCTTCATACCAGGCCACCAGAAATGTTGCTTAAGGGTGTTATACATCTTGGTAGTACCAGGATGCATAGCATATGTGGCCATGTGAGCCTCCTCCAGTATCTCTCGCCTCAGATCATCCACATCAGGTACACAAAGCCTCTGCCCTATCCATAGAGTTTCATCTCTCACAGCAAACTCAGATCTCGAATCAGTTTTTACTTTCTCAATCAGTCTCACCATAACAGGATCCTTATCCTGAACTCTCCTGATCCTATCCAGTAGCATCGGTCTCAGTCTCAGTGTAGCCAATAATACTCCATCCTGCTCCAGATTCATCTGAACATTCAAAGCTCTCAACTGAATCAAATTAGGCAACCTCATAGCCTGAATCTGAGCTGTACTAGTATGTGACTTCCTACCGAGCATACGCCACCACATTAGCTTTCCTGTGGTGATACTCAATAGTACAGTCGTAATCCTTCAACAACTCAAGCCACCTCCTCTGTCTCAAATTCAACTCTCTCTGGCTCAGTAGGTATCTTAAACTCTTATGGTTAATAAAGATCTGAAAGGTCTCACCATACAGGTAATGCCTCCAAATCTTCAGTGCAAACACAACTGCAGCTAACTCCAAATCATGAACAGGATAGTTTACCTCATGAGACCTCAACTGTCTCGAGGCATAAGCAATGACTCTACCATGCTGCATCAGAACACACCCCAACCCCTGGTGTGATGCATCGCTGTACACCTCAAATCCTCCAGTCCTAGATGGAATAGCCAACACGGTGCGAGAGTCAACCGATGTTTGACTCCTCAAAGCTCTTGACACTCTTCATCCATCTGAATGGCACATTCTTCCTCGAAGTTTTGTCGAGAGAGTGAGATCAATGAAAACCCTCGACAAACCTCCGGTAATAACACGCTAATCCGAGAAACTCGAATCTCGGCACATTCCTAGGAGCTTCCCACTTCAGCACTGCCTCAACCTTACTCGGATCTACCTGAATACCCTCTCCAGTCACTATATGCCCCAAAAAGATCACCTGATCCAGCCAAAATTCACATTTGCTGAATTTGGCGTACAACTGTCTCTCCCTCATCGTCTGTAACACAATCCTCAAATGCTCACTATGCTCCTGTCTATCCCTCGAATACACCAAAATGTCATCAATGAAAACAATAACAAACTGATCCAGGTAGGGCTGAAATACCTTATTCATCAAGGCCATGAAAGCTGCCGGGGCATTAGTCAACCCAAACGGCATCACTAGAAACTCGAAATGCCCATACCTGCTCCTGAATGCACTCTTAGGCACATCGGCCTCTGCAATCTTCAACTGATAGTAACCAGATCGCAGATCTAACTTGGTGAATACCTGAGCTCCCTGCAACTGATCAAATAAGTCATCAATCCTAGGCAGTGGGTACTTATTCTTTACTGTCACCCGATTCAATTTTATAATCGATGCTGACCTCAAAGTCCCATCCTTTTCTTCACAAACAAAAGCTGGAGCTCCCATGGTGAGACACTGGTCCGATAAACCCTTCTCCAAAGAACTCCTGAATCGAGCCTTGACTCCCTCGGTTCCACAGGTGCCATCCTATATGGAGGTATAGATATAGGAGCGGTACAGAGCGAGATCAATAGTAAACTCCGTCTCCTATCCGTGGCAAACCCGGTAACTCGTCAGAAACACATCTGGAAATTCCCTAACCACGGAATATCCCAAGCCTCTGCTTCAACTCTGGTGTCAATCACATGAGCAGATATGCCTCTGACCTCCTGCATCAATCTCGTGGCACTAAGGAAAGAGATCATCCGGTGGCACCGCCGACTAACTCCTCTCGAACCTCGCTCTAGGTGACGGAGACTCCAACACAACCTCCTTGGTATAGCAGTCCATGATAGCCCCTATGGGCGTCGGCCGATCCATCCCCGTAATCACATCGATCTCTCGGTGGCAATACTATAAGGTGCGCCCTCAATCTCGCTTGATCAATCTGGATTGAGCATCCCCACAGACCTCTCTAATGCATAGTAGTAGTACTGAGGTGTACTCACCTCTAGCCCATCTCAGTAGCATCTCCTATCCCCATGCAATCTACATGCCATATGAGGTGCGATGAAAGAATGTGTGGATCCGGGATCCAGTGAGCAAATGCCTCAATATCGAAAGGAGAAGCATACGGCTACAACATCGGGGAATCTCAGGCTTCTGTCAGCGTCATGGCGTATACTCTACTTTGGGGCTGTGGTGGTGCCCGACCCTCAGTCCTCAAAGGACCCTCACTCTACCACGGCCTCTACCTCGGCCCCTCTGTCCGGATCCACCCACTCTACTCTGCATGCAGTCAGACTACTCCCGACTCGCCCACTACCAAAGAAGTTGAACTCTCAATGTATCAGGCAATCCACGACTGATGCTCCGTCGAGCCGCACCTCAGCGAGCTCCGGTAATCCACCAACACTCCCATCTGTGTCTCCTCTCACAATGCGGGCTGCTGGGAAATCATCGAGCCCCCGCCACTACCACTACCAGTCGGTCCAAATCTCCCCTCGCCCAAAACCAGTGTCTCGAACCTCCGGAGATCGAAAGTCACCTACAGGCGCTTACTAAAGCTCTGTCGAGCGCCACGACTATCACTGGGTCGCTTACCGGGACCCAATCTCGGCTGTCTCGTCTCATCATTTGCTCCACTCTAACGGCCGCGCCTCAACTCAATGAATGTACCCATATACGATCGAGCCAACTGATGCGGATCTCGAGATTGAGGCCATTCTCGAACCTCCGGCACTTATCGGCCTCGATCGGGATCATCAACGTGGCATAATCTATCAGCTCATTAAATTTTACCTCATATTCTGCCACCGACATCCGTCCCTGCTTCAGTTCCAGAAACTCCTGCATCTTCATATCAAGGTAGACCTTGGGCATATAATTATCCCTGAAGGCCCTCAGAAACTCAGCCCATGACAGTAAGCAAGGCCTGGTGGTACTGCCTGGCACAGTCTTCCACCACTTATATGCTGGGCCCTGCAACAGTGACACCGCATAATCGAACCTCTCATCAGGTTCGCAGTCCATCTGGTCGAAGACTCTCTCCGTCCTCTCCAACCATCCCTCAGCCTCGGTGAGTGCATACTACCATAGAAATCTCATTACCTTGCGCGACAAATCATATGTCCTCTCCCGTCTCTCGGGAACTCGAGGAGGCAGATCCTCAGTACGAGGCATAGAAGACTCTCTACTTGCTCCCACTGATCCTTGGTCAGCTGGCTGCTCAACCTGATCACCTAATACAGAAGACCTAAAACAAAACAAAAATTATGATCAGTGTCAACAGTTCCATCAAATTCATACCTAAATTGTTACTACTCCCAAAAGATGCCAAACCATGCTCTGATACCACCAAATGTAGCGCCCCCACCATAGGGTATCCACCGAACGCCTGTAGTCATTCAGTACATATCCTATGACAAGAGACCACTACTGACAACCACCACTACACTCCTCATGGCATCACAATCATAAGACAGTAATAAGAAATTGACCACTTTTTAAAACCAAATTAGATTCCATTTCATTCACTCAAAACTCAGTAATTTACAATCACATTACTTTTTTAATTTACATGATCCAAACATCGCACACTAAGTATCATCTTGTCTTTGTATAAGAAAGATCTAACTATAAGTCTCCAAAAGAAAACCCAGTGACCGACCTTTGAGCCATCGCTTCTCTCGCCAATCCACGATATCTGGCTCTACGGTCCCTGAGGAGCTATCATCATGCTTATGCGAAAAATAATTGCAATTTTGGATGAGTTTGCGAACTCAATGAGAAACCATCATCGATGGTTCTCCCAATTCATGCATCATATAAGCATGTAACAATATACACTCAGTTGTTATACAAAACACAATAATAATTCAGTCACAGGCAGTAAATATCTGAGCGATCAATAACATTGTCAAATGTTGATTCGATATGCAATGCACATGTGACTCTTTTCGATTCATTTGAGATTGTGACCGAAAGCGCATAATGGTGATCAGTATAGACGCGTCTGGGGAGAATTATCTCCCGTCGAGCTCGAGGCTCGGTTCAGTATATCGAGCTCTAGGCTCGGTTCAGTATAGTGGCGTCTCGGTTCACAATTTTCCTTTTAACAGTGTGATGTATTTGTGCATGAATGCACATGTCCCATAGCAATTAACATAATGATACACAGTCCAAATACACAGTATAATCATACAATCCAATTAACAGTTGCCTAATGTTTATTTCACCGTCAATGGAGCCACATATAACCATATAATCCCCGTAGGGCAGTCAATTCACAGTCTTAATCCACGTAATCCCCGTAGGGCAATCAAACCACAGTTAACACATAGATTGGAATAACCAACTAGGTTACTCACCTAATAACTTCCACGCTAGCGCCGGGAAGTCTCTGCCAAGTCTGTGGAACGATGGTCCACTTGAGCCTCTATAGCAAGTTAAATGAATAACCATTACCATCGGTATACTTGAAATGACTAAATAATGCACATGAAATCGATAAAATGTGTATAATGCATGTTCATGGCAATCCGGCCCTAATCAATATTTTCCCATAATAAAATTCTATCAAAATTAGAAATCTATAGGCTGACGGTGCGTAATCGGACCTCTATAGGTCCCCAATTAAATAAAGCGATGGTTCACGTATTTAGTTAATAGGGGCTACGTCAAATTCCCGTCTAAAAATTCTCGTTTTCTCATAAAATGAAATTAAATATTTAATAAATCCGATGTCTCAAGAATCAGGTCAATCGGACGTCGGACGGAAAAGAAATTGACAAAAGAAACAATCGGGTCACTTAATGCCAAATAATAACAAAAATAATAATATATATGTATATGTGCCTTCCTTGCCCTTTTTTCCAGTTTTCAACCCAAAGTTCCAACCTCTATAATTCTTAGCACACAATTCAGAAAAATACAAACTATAGCTTGTTGAAAAGCTTATGAAAAGCTCTACAATTCTCAAGAAGACCATAAAAATCAATTCCAACTCTAAGGGTGTCAAAAATCCACTCAAACCTACTATCCACTCAAAACCTGTCAAAACAGGGCAGTACATTTCAAATTCAGTAACTCTCTGATTCTTCAGTCAACAATTCCACAATAAATATGCTCATTAATATCACAATGTTATCTACAACTTTCATGAACAACCCAAAATCAAATTCTATTGCTAAACAAGTCAATTAATTCATCTAATGTTACTGTCCCTGCAATCCTCCAATTTGGGCAGTAACCTTACAAGAATCATAACTTCCAGTATACAAGTCAATAAAATCATAACTTTATATCCCTGTAAAGATAACATCTCAAACTTCAATTTTCATGAGCACTCAACATCCAATTCGATCTCTAACAATTTCAAAACTGTTATGGAAGTTTCTGTTATGATCAGCCATTTATAACCTAATGCAGGATCAATTTTTGCAAAATCATAACTCCCAATTCTGACTTCTAAAAAATACACACCATATATCAATTTCAAGGTAATCTCTTCCTCTACAATTCTTCAGAAGCTCAATCACACCAATTCAGTCCACATAAAATGTTAAAATTGCCTCCAATCAGTAAACTCACAAAATCACACTTAAGCTAGGTTTCATCCAAAATGCTCAAAACCAGTCATTAGTAATCAATTCATATCTCCCAATATACAACTCTAAAAATAGCAAGATCAGTAGCAATGGAAAGCTAATTAAATAAGCTACAACTATCATGAAGATCATTCGCCCTAATTCCATCTCAATTAATTCCTAAAAATCAACAAAACTCAGATGTCATGGTTGCGGTTACTGTTCACAGGCAATGGAACAGTAACTTTCCATACAAAGATTCACCCTTCTATCATTGAAATTCAACAACACCTATTTCACACTAAATTGAAGCCAACATTCCAAAGTTTCAGTGGCCACTAACCTTACCTCATTTGTATTTCTACACAATAAATTATGAACAAAACAGTAACATCAATTATAATTCCAATTTTCCAGATTCAATGTTAACCTTAGTTCAATCACTTCCAATGCCTTTTTCACACCACTAGACATCAAAATAAATACAAATTAAATATTAATACAGTCATACATATACTAGGGCTAATACTGAAAAATTGGCAGCACTAATTCCCTCAATTCAAAGACTCAAATCATAATAATCATCACTTTAAATGCCTACATAAACCTAATACATGCTTTAAACCCTTTTATTAACCACCCCTCACTATCATGGCATTTAATTCCATGTAAAAACATCATCAAACATCATATGAAACTTAAATTCCTTTACTTACCTATTAGCTTCCAATCCTCACTTCTTCTCTTCAATTCTTTTCTATGCTTTCAACTAATCCCACCAAGACCAAGCATGCATCTCCTCATCATCTAACTTTGGTGGAATAAAGGATAAGAGGTATGGAATTTATGGAGAAAGTTGAAAGAAGAGAGTAAAAATCGATGGAGTTTGAGATGAGGGTGTGTGTTTCGGGTGAAGAAGAATAAAAACCTTACAATTCATTCTTCCTTTCCTTTAAACACTTACATATCCGAGAAAGAGTGATGAGGGAGCATTTAATGTCTCTTTATAAATGGCAAATTATAATTGGTACACAATTCAAAGAAAAGTCAAAAATATATTTGTTTAATCCAGTCCACAATTTTACCCCAATGCACTCCAATGACCCTACTTTCAGTCCCAAAATAAAATACCCAATATTACAGTACCAGTAGGTAGCAATTTTTGCTACCTAGAAGCAATCGATTAAGCAATTGGCGATTTTTTCAGATCGGGAATTGTCTCCGGAAAAATCCAGAAAAATTCCTAAAAATCTCTAAAAATGTAAAACGATTTATGGTGCAGTCAAAATAATTTTCCAAACTCAATTACCCCATTAATTTCACACAGAAGTTCAATCTAAAACCTAAGCCGGAAAATGTCATGAATGCATGTATACTATGTGCATATGCAACCAATCAGTAATTATAGAGACTATATGCTGTATGCGCATGCCGAGATATAATTTAATATCCCGAACTCATCCTAATTACCAAAATACCCTTCCTATAGGAGAGGGGATGTTACAGTCTTCCCCTTTTTATTTAAAAGAAATCACAAACCTAAGCCTTGTGATGGTGATGACCGTATGGTGTGTGAGGAAGGTAAAGAATTGGTGAAAAATTTGGAAGACTTGAAGTTTGGAAGCTTGTTTAGGTGAGGGATTTGTTTTATGCTCTTTAATTGGTAATTGATGCATTATTTGTGTTGTCTTGAACATTAGTTTCATGGTATTTGGGATTTGATTGTATGGGTATAAGTGCATGTTTATGTGAGGATAAATGATGAATATGTTATGGATTGGTATTGGTTTGATTGGTTGTGATGACAAAATGATTGTAGATGAGTGAGAATTCAAATAAGGAGAGTGTGTGTTTTGTGCTGCTAAATTGTAATTTTTATTCAAGGGAATGTTTAGATGAACTTGGGGCTGAATTAGAGACTAAATTGGATGCATGTTGATGTAGGATTGATGATAGAAGGAAATAAGTGGAGTTGATGAGGAAATCTGGAAAATGTGACTTTGTGTAGGTTTCAGATTTTGGCTCATAACTTTTGATATGGTTGTCCAATTGAGCTGAGGTTTGCTTTAAATTAAACTTAAGAAGTATGGCTAGATTTCATATGAAGGAAGTTTGATCCAATTCTGACTTTAAGGATTTTAATTTTGGAATGCAAAGTGAGTTGTTAGGTGCTGTATGAACAATATCCGAATCTTGAGACCTGAAACTTTGATGATTTTTTTAGGATTGAACTGGATTGAATTTGCTACTTTGGTCTTCATGAAAGTTGAAGATTTTTGTGTTAGATTTCTAACGCCACTAAGTATGAATTTTTTTGATTTATACGTTGAAAGTTATGATTTGTTAATGTTCCAGGGGTAATTCAGCCTTTGGTGTGCAATGCTCTAAGTGTATAGGTCTTGTGCTTTCTGTGTTCTGCCATTTATTTGGGACTGTTAAGTGTGAAATTGGTTCAAGTGACCTTATGTAAAGTTTTAGAGGATTGTTGTAGCTTTCTAATGAGGTATTTTGTGTGAATGTTCGATGTAAGGATTGTTAGATATAAATTTGTAAAGTTTTGTTATGGTTTGGGTTAAATGCTGAGTTCTTAAACCCTAACAGGGCATCCACATTAGTGAGAGGATTTGACCTAGTTTGAATGAGAATTTGCTTTGAAGTCCTTCTTGAGAATTGTACTATATTGTCTGAGATTTGTATTTCTGTATGGTATGTAATTTTTCGACAATTGGTTGGAAAGTTATGAATGTTGCAAGATTCTGTTACTGTGAGAATGAGATTTATATAGGCAGAAGTTTTGCTTGAGCATTTGAGTTGTTTAGAGGTTGATTTTGCTTCCAAGATATTCATGAAACTTGTAGAAAATATTTTTATCTTTCTTTTGACATATAACTTGGAATTTTTGGCATAAGGAATGGAAAGATAGGAATTGTTTTGTAGAGTGCATTTACTGTTCATATGGTAGTTTTACTGTTTCATTGGGCAGAACCTTGGTTTGTGTTTTTGACCCTCTTATAGATTGAATTGGATTAGGAGGTCTTCTTGAAGATTGTAGAAAAGGTTTAGAGCTTTCTAATGGTGTATAATTTACCTTAATTGGAGTTATGAGTAAAAAGTTATGAGGATTGGAAGAATACAGTTACTGTTCATATGGTCATTTATGGGCAGTAACTTTGAAGGAGTTTTTAGCACCCTTAGAGGTGAGATTGGTTTGTGAGCCCTTCATAGAACTTGTAGGGCTTCTCGTTATCTTTCCAACGAGATCTTGTTTGCAATTTTTCAATAAGTGTGTAAAAAGTTATGCATGTTAGAAATTTAGATGGTGGAAGAGATGGAAATAGGGCAAACTCTCTTATCTTTTGTTTTGTCCTAAAGCTTCTTTTGCTTATATCTTCGTCATCCGACCTCCGATTGATCTGATTCTCGGCGTCAGTTCATAAGTCAATGATATACCTCTCCATGTGGAATTGTGAACTTGTAGGATTTTAATTGAGATTTAGGATTGAATCCAAGTGAGAGAATTGAGTAAAGTTTGGCAATATCCGGACCTATAGAGGTCCAAATTGAGTAATTCTGGTGTCTATAGGTTCCTAAGACATAGGGGAATCTTTTGTGATGTGAATTATGGGAAATTCTGGGAATGTCACGAACATGCATTGTACACATCTAAATTCCTACATGTGCATTATTTAATATTTCTAATTGTGCATTTGGTGACATGTGAATATTGTGATTATTATAGAGGCACAGTTGGAACGTCATCCCACAGACGTTGCCGAGACTTCCCGGCGTTAGCTCGGAAGCTATTTGGTGAGTAACCTAGATGGTTCCTCAATAATAATTTGTTTATATTTTGCACTTATAAAACTGTGGAGAATAATGGTGGGACTATTGCGTTTGTCTATGCCTATATTCCGGACTGAAGGTGTCCGATATATGTGGGAGGCTATGACATAGAAGTGTTATCTGTTGTGAATCCATAAACTACTTGCTTTTGATGTGATACATTGTGACACGTGAATTGATTGTGATACAATGACTGCCTAATTGTGACATGTGGATTAAGCGTGATATATTGACTGTTAAATTGGGACATATGCATTTCATACATGAGTGCATTGTAACATCCCCTCTCCTATAGGAAAAGGGTATTTTGGTAATTAGGATGGGTTCGGGATATTAAATTATATCTCGGCATGCACATACAGCATATAGCCTTTCTGATTACTGATTGGTTGCACATGCACATAGTATACATGCATTCATGACAGTTTCTGGCCTAGGTTTTTTATTGAACTTCTGTGTGAAATTAATGGAGTAATTGAGTTTGGAAAATCATTTGGACTGCACCATAAATTGTTTTACATTTTTAGGGATTTTTAGGAATTTTTCTGGATTTTTCCGGAGACAATTCTCAGACCGGAAAAATCGCCAATTGGCGAACCAGTCGATTCTCGGTAGCAAAAATCGCCACCCACTGGTACTGTAATATTGGGTATATTATTTTGGGGCTGAAAGTAGGGTCATTGGAGTCGATTGGGGTAAAATTTTGATCTGGATTAAAGAAATAATATTTTGACTTTTCTTATATAAGTGGACCAATGAGAAATTGTCATTTATAAAGCTTCATTAAATGCTTCCTTCCATGCTCTCGGTGTTGCTTGTGTTAAAAGAAGGAAAGGAAGAAATTTTAAGGCTTTTGTTTTAAACTCACCCGAAACAAACTCTTCTTTGCAACCATCGAATTTTTCTCTTTTCTCATCTTACTCCATAACTTCAAGCAACTATCTTAGATTCCATCAAAGCTAGAAGATGAGCTTTGAGCATACTTGAGAAGGGAAGGAGGTTGGTACTTTGGTGTAGAAGTTAGAAGTTGGTTATTGAAGTTTTGAAGGAGGCTTTTAAATTAGGTATGTATCCATTTAAGGTTTAAGCTTTAAATGATGTTTGCATATGGAATTAAATGCCATGATAGTAAGGAGTGATTAATAAAAGGTTTAGAGCATTTAGTAGGTTCATGTATGCATTAAAGTGATGATTAATATGGTTTGAAGTAATGGGTGTAAGGCTAAGTGTTTGATGAATTGAAAGTAGTGATATGGCTTGATTTTAAATGGAATATGGATGATTATTTGGGTATCTGAATTGAGGAATTAAGTGCTGCAATTTTTCAGTATTAGCCCTAGTATATGTAGGAATGTGGTAAGACCTAATTTGTATTTAATTGGATGTCTAGTGATGTGAAAAAGGCATTGGAAATGATAGATCTAAGGTTAACACTAAATCTGGAAAATTAAGGTTTTAATTGATGTTCCTGTTTTATTCATAATTTATTGTGTAGAAATGCAAATGAGGTCAGGTTAGTGGCCACTGAAACTTTGGGATGTTGGCTTCAATTTAGTGTGAAATAGGTGTTGTTGAATTTTAATGATAGAAGGGTGAATTTTTGAATGGAAAGTTACTGTTCTATTGCCTGTGAACAGTAACCGAAGCCACAACATATGAACTTTGCTGATTTTTCTGAATTAATTGAGATGGAATTAGGGAGAATGGTCTTCATGAAAGTTGTAGCATATTTAATTAGCTTTCCATTGCTACTGATCTTGCTATTTTTTAGAGTTTTATATTAGGAGATATGAACTGATTACTATTGCCTGGTTTTGGGCATTTTGATGAAACCTAGTCTAAGTGTGATTTTGTGAGTTTTCGGATTAGAGGCAATTTTAACATTTTATGTGGACTGAATTGGTGTGAGTGAGCTTCTGAATAATTGTAGAGGAAGAGATTAACTTGAAATTTATATATGGTGTGTAATTTTTAGAAGTCAGAATTGGGAGTTATGATTTTTCAAAAATTGACCCTACATCAGGTTATGAATGGCTGATCATAACAGTAGCTTCCATAACAGTTTTGAAATTGATAGAGATCGAATTAGATGATGAGTGCTTGATGAAAATTGAAGTTTGAGATGTTATCTTTTCAGGGATATAAAGTTCTGATTTTACTGACTTGTATACAGGGAGTTATGCTTGTTATAAAGTTACTGCCCAAATTGGAGGATTTCAGGGACAGTAACATTAGATGAATTAATTGACTTGTTTAGCAATAGAATTTGATTTTTGATTGTTCATGAAAGTTGTTGAAGACATTGTGAACTTATTAACCATATTTTTGTGGTAATTCATTACTGAAGAATCAGTGAGTTATGAAATTGCAAATGTACTGTCCTGTGTTGATCCATTTTGAGTAGGCAGTAGCTTTGATAGGATATTTGACACCCTTAGGGTTGGAATTGATTTTTATGGTCTTCTTGAGAATTGTAGAGCTTTTCATAAGCTTTCCAACAAGGTATAGTTTGCATTTTTCAGAAATGTGTAGAAACAGTTATGGGTGTTGGAAGTTTGGTTGGAAATCAGAAAATAAAGGGGGAAATAAGGGTTATATATAAAAATATAAATTGTTGAGTTTTGGTTTCTTTCGTGAATAACTTTTCCGTCCGACGTCCGATTGACCTGATTCTTGAGGCATCGGATTCATTGAATATTTAATTTCCTTTTCTGAGAGATTCGGGATTTTGAGACGGGAATTTGACGTAGCCCCGGGTAACGGAACGGTGAATCACTGTTTTATTTAATTGGGGACCAATAGAGGTCCGAATTGCGCACCGTCAGCGCCTATGGATTCCTAATTTTGATAGAATTCTATTATGGGAATTATTGAATTAGGGCGGGATGCCATGAACATGCATTATACACATTTGTTGATTACATGTGCATTGTTTAGTCATTTATACCGATGGTAATGGTTATTCATTTAATTTGCTATAGAGGCTCAAGTGGACCATCGTTCCACGGACTTGTGAGACTTCCGGCATTAGCGTGGAAGTTATTAGGTGAGTAACCTAGTTGGTTATTCCAATCTATGTGTTTCTTGTGATTTGATTGCCTACGAGGATTACATGGATTATTCTTGTGAATTGATTGCCTACGGGGATTACGTGGACTACATGTGGTTTTATTGGTCGCTTAATGAGACTGTATAATTGGACTGAATATTGGACCGTGAAATACCATGTTTATCGCTATGGACCATGTGCATTCATGCACAAATGCATCGCATCGTTAAAAGGAAAGTTGTGAGCCGAGACGCCATTTGTCATTGAACCGAGCCAGAGCTTGATATCTTTGAACCGAGCCTCGAGCTCAACGGAGATAATTCTCCCTGACAGCGTCTATCTTGATCAACGTTATGCGCTCGGTCACAATCTGAAATGAACTGGAAAAGAGTCACATGTGCATTGCATCTTGGATGAATATTTGGCAATGTTTTGGTGGTTCTTTATATCTTGTTAGAGATCGTATCTTGTAATTGTCTTGTGATTGTTTCAATTGTGTGTTTTGTATAATTGTTGAATGAGTCTGTATCATGCTTATATGATGCATGAATTGGGAGAACCATCAATGATGGTTTCTCATTGAGCTCGCAAACTCATCCAAAATTGCAATCTATTTTTCGGGCCTAAGTGTGAGCAGATAGCTCCCTCGAGTACGTAGAGTAGTATACTGTGGATTGGCGAGAGAAGCGATGGCTCAAAGGTCGGTCAGTTGGGCTTTCTTTTGGAGACCTATAGTTAGATCTGTCTTTTGTACATTACAGTATGTCATTTAGTGAGTAGTGTTTTGGAGCATGTGTAAACTAAACATATTGACAGTTTGTAAATTACTGAGTTTTGAGTGAATGAAATGGAATCTAATTTGGTTTTAAAAAGTGGTCAATTTCTTATTACTGTCTTATGATTGTGATGCCATGAGGAGTGTAGTGGTTGTTGTCGGTAGTGGTCTCTTGTCGTAGGATATGTATCGGAATGACCTACGGGAGTTCCGGTGGATACCCTATGGTAAGGGGGCGCTACATTTGGTGGTATCAAAGCATGGTTTGGCATCTTTTGGGAATAGTAACAATGTAGGTATGAATCGGATGGAACTATTGGAAACTGATCAGAATTTTTGTTTTGTTTTAGGTCTTCTGCATTAGGTGATCAGGTTGAGCAGCCAGCTGACCAAGGATCAGTGGGAGCAAGTAGGGAGTCTTTTATGCCTCATACTGAGGATCTGCCTCCTCGAGTTCCCGAGAGACGGGAGAGGAGGTATGATTTCTTGCTTGTGGGGTATGAATTTCTATGGTAGTCTGAGACCCGCCGAGGCTGAGGGATGGTTGGAGAGGACGGAGAGAGTCTTCGACTAGATGGACTGCGAACCTGATGAGAGGTTCGATTATGCGGTGTCATCGCTGTAGGCCCAAAGATATAAGTGGTGGAAGATCGTGCGAGCGGTACCACCGGGCCTTGCTTACTATCGTGAAATTTGAGTTTCTGAGGGCCTTTAGGGATAATTATATGCCCAAGGTCTATCTTGATATGAAGATGCAGGAGTTTCTGGAACTGAAGCAGGGTCGGATGTCGGTGGCCGAATATGAGGTAAAATTTAATGAGCTGATGGATTATGCCACTGCGATGATCCCGACTGAGGCCGATAAGTGCGGAGGTTCGAGAATGGCCTCAATCTTGAGATCCGTACCAGGTTGGCTCGGTCGGACATGGCTACATTTATTGGGTTGAGAATTGCTGCCGTTAAGTGGAGCGGTGATGAGGCGTAGACAGTTGAGATTGGGTCCCGGTAAGCGGCCCGATGATAGTCAGGCAGCTCTGCAAGAGCTTTAGTAAGCGCCTGTGAGCGGGACTTTCAGTCTCCGGAGGTTCGAGACGATCTGGTTTTGGGCGAGGGGAGATTTGGACCGGTGGTAGTGGTAGTGGCGGGGCTCTGGACAAATTTCTCCAGTGTGCCCACATTGTGAGAGGAGACACGATGGGGAGTGTTGGTGGCTTCTTGGAGCCTGCTTGAGGTGCACTCGACGAGCATCAGTCGTGGATTGCCGGATACTTTGAGAGTTCAACTTCTTTGGTAGTGGGCGAGTCGGGAGTAATCTGTTGTCTGTGAGTAGAGTGGGTGGATCCGGACGAGAGGCCGAGGTAGAGGCCGTGGTAGAGTGAGGGTCCTTTGTGAGGATCGAGGGTCGGGCACCGACCACAGCCCCAGCGAGAGTATACGCCATGACGCGCAGAGGCCCAGATTCCCCGATGTTGTAGTTGGTATGCTTCTCCTTTCGATATTGAGGCATTTGCTCTGCTAGATCCGGATCCACACATTCTTTCATTGCACCTCATATGGCATGTAAATTGCATGGGGATAGGGAGATGCTTCTGATATGGGCTAGAGGTGAGTACACCTCAGTACTACTCTTGCATTAGGAGAGGTGCATGGGGATGCTCGATCCGATTGATCAAGCAAGATTGAGGCGATCTTATAGTATTGCCTCGAGAGATCGATGTGATTACGGGATGGATCGCTTATCGCCCATAGGGCTATCATGGACCGCTATACCAAGGAGGTTGTCTTTGGAGTCTCTGGTCACCTAGAGCGGTGTTGAGAGGAGTTAGTCAGCGATGTCGGCCGGATGATCTCTTTCCTTAGTGCCCCGAGATTGATGCAGGAGGTTGTGAGGCATATCTCGGCTCATGTGGTTGACACCGAGTTGAAAGCAGAGGCTTCAGGATAATCCCGTGGTTAGGGAATTTCCAGATGTGTTTCCTGATGAGTTACGGGTTTACTACGGATCGGAGACGAGTTTACCATTGACCTCGTTTGGTCGCACCTATATCTATACCTCCATATAGGATGGCTTTGTGGGCGAGGGAGCCAAGGCTCGATTCTGAGGAGTTGTTGGAGAAGGGGTTTATTAGACCCAGTGTCTCACCATGGGGAGCTCCAGTTTTGTTTGTGAAGAAAAAGGAGGGGACTTTGAGGCTGTGCATCAATTATAGGCAGTTGAATCGGGTGACAGTGAAGAATAAGTATCCACTGCCTAGGATTGATGACTTATTTGATCAGTTGCAGGGAGCTCAGGTATTCACCAAGTTGGATCTGCGATCTGGTTATTTTCAGTTGAAGATTGCAAGGGCCGATGTGCCTAAGAGTGCCTTCAGGAGCAGGTATGGGCATTTCGAGTTTCTAGTGATGCCGTTTGGGTTGACTAATGCCCCGATAGCCTTCATGGCCTTGATGAATAAGGTATTTCAGCCCTACCTGGATCAGTTTGTTATTGTTTTCATTGATGACATTCTAGTGTATTCGAGGAATAGACAGGAGCATGGTGAGCATTTGAGGATTGTGTTACAGACGATGAGGGAGAGACAGTTGTACGCCAAATTCAGCAAGTGTGAATTCTGGCTAGATGAGGTGATATTTTTGGGGCATATAGTGACTGGAGAGGGTATTCAGGTGGATTCGAGTAAGGTTGAGGCAGTGCTGAAGTGGGAAGCTCCTAGGAATGTGCCGGAGATTCGAAGTTTCCTCGGATTAGCGGGTTATTACCGGAGGTTTGTCGAGGGGTTTTCATTGATCTCATCCCCTCTGACAAAACTTCTGAGGAAGAATGTGCCATTCAGATGGACTGAAGAGTGTCAGAAGAGCTTTGAGGAGCTGAAACATCGGTTGACTACTGCACCGGTGTTGGCTATTCCATCTGGGACTGGAGGATTTGAGGTGTACAGCGATGCATCACATCAGGGATTGGGATGTGTTCTGATGCAGCACGGTAGAGTCATTGCCTATGCCTCGAGACAGTTAAGGTCTCACGAGGTAAATTATCCTGTTCATGATTTAGAACTAGCTGCAGTTGTGTTTGCACTGAAGATTTGGAGGCATTACCTATATGGTGAGACTTTTCAGATCTTCACCGACCGCAAGAGTTTGAGATACCCTCTTGAGCGAGAGAGTTGAATTTGAGGAGAGGAGGTGGCTTGAGTTATTGAAGGATTACTGTTGCACTATTGAGTATCACCCAGGAAAGCTAATGTGGTGACAGATGCTTTGAGTAGGAAGTCACATACTAGTACAGCTCAGATTCAGGCTATGAGGTTGCCTAACTTGATTCAGTTGAGAGCTTTGAATGTTCAGATGAATCTGGAGCAGGATGGGGTCTTATTGGCTACATTGAGACTGAGACCGATGCTACTGGACAGGATCAGGAGAGTTCAGGACAAGGATGTTGTTTTGGTTAGACTGATTGAGAGAGTAAAAGCTGATTCGAGTTCTGAGTTTGACTTGAGAGATGGGACTTTATGGATGGGACAGAGGCTTTGTGTGCCTGATGTGGATGACTTGAGGAGAGAGATATTGGAGGAGGCTCATATGGCCACATATGCTATGCATCCTGGTACTACCAAGATGTATAACACTCTGAAGCAACATTTCTGGTGGCCTGGCATGAAGAAGCAGGTAGCCGAGTTTGTGTCTAGGTGTTTGACGTGCCCAAGAGTTAAAGTCGAGCACCGGGCTCCAGTAGGGAAGCTTCATTCGTTGCCCATTCCGGAGTGGAAATGGGAACGGGTCACCATGGATTTCATTATGGGGTTGCCTAGGACGCCGAGGCAGCATGACGCTATCTGGGTCATAGTGGACCGGTTGACTAAATCGACCCATTTCTTGGCAGTGAGGGAGAATAATACTATGGATCAGTTGGCCCAGAAGTATGTGGCGGAGATAGTGAGATTGCACGGGGTCCCAGTGTCGATAGTGTCTGACAGGGATCCCAGATTTACTTCGAGGTTCTGGCAGAGTTTGCAGTCTGCTATGGGTACTAGGCTGAACTTCAGTACAACGTTTCATCCTCAGACAGATGGGCAGAGTGAGAGGACGATTAAGACTGTTGAGGATATGCTTCGGGCTTGTGTATTGGAGTTCAGAGGAGCATGGGATCAGTATTTAGCCCTGATTGAGTTTGCATACAACAACCATTATCACAGTAGCATCGGGATGGCACCGTATGAGGCGTTATATGGGAGACCGTGTAGATCGCCTTTGTATTGGGATGAAGAGGGCGTGAGGATGATTGAGGGTCCTGAGTTGATTCAAGATACTGTTGATAAAGTGAGACTGATTCGGAGTCGCATCAAGGCGGCTCAGGATAGACAAAAGAGTTATGTGGATCAGCATAGGAGGGACATTGAGTATAATGTGGGCGACAGAGTATTCTTACGGGTGTCACCGTGGCGTGGTGTACTGAGATTTGGGAGAAAGGGTAAGTTAAGCCCTAGGTACATTAGTCCATATGAGATCACTGAGAGGATCGGACCTTTGGCCAACAGGCTAGCTTTACCGAAGTGAGATGTCTCGATTCATGGCGTTTTCATGTGAGTATGCTTCGCAGATATCGGTCGGATCCGACACATGTGATAACCTCGGAGATTGAGGTCTCCGAAGAATCGAGTTATGTAGAGGAGCCGATCTAGATTATCGGGTCTCAGGTGAAACAATTGAGGAATAGGAGTATTCCATCGGTGAAGGTTCTTTCAAGGAACCAATCGACCGAGGAGGCTACAGGAGACCGAGGAGCATATGAGAGACAAGATCCTCATCTTTTCGATCAATCGGTAAGAATTTCAAGACGAAATTTTTGTTAGGAGGGAGAATTGTAACATCCCTCTCCTATAGGAAAAGGGTATTTTGGTAATTAGGACGGTTAGGGATATTAAATTATATCTCGGCATGCACATACAACATATAGCCTTTCGACATCGATTGGTTGCACATGCACATAGTATACATGCATTCATGACAGTTTCCGGCCTAGGTTTTTTATTGAACTTCTGTGTGAAATTAATGGAGTAATTGAGTTTGGAAAATCATTTGGACTGCACCATAAATTGTTTTATATTTTTAGAGATTTTTAGGAATTTTTCTGGATTTTTTCGGAGACAATTCCCGGACCGGAAAAATTGCCAATTGGCGAATCGGTCGATTCTCGAGAGTAAAAATCGCCACCCATTGGTATCGTAATATTGGGTATATTATTTTGGGATTTGAAAGTAGGGTCATTGGAGTCGATTGGGGTAAAATTTTGATCTGGATTAAAGAAATAATATTTTGACTTTTCTTATATAAGTGGACCAATGAGAAATTGCCATTTATAAAGCTTCATTAAATGCTTCCTTCCATGCTCTCGGTGTTGCTTGTGTTAAAAGAAGGAAAGGATGAAATTTTAAGGCTTTTGTTTTAAACTCACCCGAAACAAACTCTTCTTTGCAACCATCGAATTTTTCTCTTTTCTCATCTTACTCCATAACTTCAAGCAACTATCTTAGATTCCATCAAAGCTAGAAGATGAGTTTTGAGCATACTTGAGAAGGGAAGGAGGTTGGTACTTTGGTGTAGAAGTTAGAAGTTGGTTATTGAAGTTTTGAAGGAGGCTTTTAAATTAGGTATGTATCCATTTAAGGTTTAAGCTTTAAATGATGTTTGCATATGGAATTAAATGCCATGATAGTAAGGAGTGATTAATAAAAGGTTTAGAGCATTTAGTAGGTTCATGTATGCATTAAAGTGATGATTAATATGGTTTGAAGTAATGGGTGTAAGGCTAAGTGTTTGATGAATTGAAAGTAGTGATATGGCTTGATTTTAAATGGAATATGGATGATTATTTGGGTATCTGAATTGAGGAATTAAGTGCTGCAATTTTTCAGTATTAGCCCTAGTATATGTAGGAATGTGGTAAGACCTAATTTGTATTTAATTGGATGTCTAGTGATGTGAAAAAGGCATTGGAAATGATAGATCTAAGGTTAACACTAAATCTGGAAAATTAAGGTTTTAATTGATGTTCCTGTTTTATTCATAATTTATTGTGTAGAAATGCAAATGAGGTCAGGTTAGTGGCCACTGAAACTTTGGGATGTTGGCTTCAATTTAGTGTGAAATAGGTGTTGTTGAATTTTAATGATAGAAGGGTGAATTTTTGAATGGAAAGTTACTGTTCCATTGCCTGTGAACAGTAACCGAAGCCACAACATATGAACTTTGCTGATTTTTCTGAATTAATTGATATGGAATTAGGGAGAATGGTCTTCATGAAAGTTGTAGCATATTTAATTATATTACCATTGCTACTGATCTTGCTATTTTTTAGAGCTTTATATTTGGAGATATGAACTGATTACTATTGCCTGGTTTTGAGCATTTTGATGAAACCTAGTCTAAGTGTGATTTTGTGAGTTTTCGGATTAGAGGCAATTTTAACATTTTATGTGGACTGAATTGGTGTGAGTGAGCTTCTGAAGAATTGTAGAGGAAGAGATTACCTTGAAATTGATATATGGTGTGTAATTGTTAGAAGTCAGAATTGGGAGTTATGATTTTTCAAAAATTGACCCTACATCAGGTTATGAATGGCTGATCATAACAGTAGCTTCCATAACAGTTTTGAAATTGATAGAGATCGAATTGGATGATGAGTGCTTCATGAAAATTGAAGTTTGAGATGTTATCTTTTCAGGGATATAAAGTTCTGATTTTACTGACTTGTATACAGGGAGTTATGCTTGTTATAAGGTTACTGCCCAAATTGGAGGATTTCAGGGACAGTAACATTAGATGAATTAATTGACTTGTTTAGCAATAGAATTTGATTTTGTATTTTCATGAAAGTTGTTGAATACATTGTGAACTTATTAACCATATTTTTGTGGTAATTCATTACTGAAGAATCAGTGAGTTATGAAATTGCCAATGTACTGTCCTGTGTTGATCCATTTTGAGTAGGCAGTAGCTTTGATAGGATATTTGACACCCTTAGGGTTGGAATTGATTTTTATGGTCTTCTTGAGAATTGTAGAGCTTTTCATAAGCTTTCCAACAAGGTATAGTTTGCATTTTTCAGAAATTTCTAGAAAGAGTTATGGGTGTTGGAAGTTTGGTTGGAAATCAGAAAATAAAGGGGAAATAAGGGTTATATATAAAAATATAAATTGTTGAGTTTTGGTTTCTTTCGTGAATAACTTTTCCGTCCGACGTCCGATTGACCTGATTCTTGAGGCATCGGATTCATTGAATATTTAATTTCCTTTTCTGAGACATTCGGGATTTTGAGACGGGAATTTGACGTAGCCCCGGGTAACGGAACGGTGAATCACTGTTTTATTTAATTGGGGACCTATAGAGGTCCGAATTGCGCACCGTCAGCGCCTATGGATTCCTAATTTTTGATAGAATTCTATTATGGGGAATTATTGAATTAGGGCCGGGATGCCATGAACATGCATTATACACATTTGACTGATTACATGTGCATTGTTTAGTCATTTATACCAATGGTAATGGTTATTTATTTAATTTGCTATAGAGGCTCAAGTGGACCATCGTTCCACGGACTTGGCAGAGACTTCTCGGCACTAGCGTGGAAGTTATTAGGTGAGTAACCTAGTTGGTTATTCCAATCTATGTGTTTACTGTGATTTGATTGCCCTACGGGGATTACATGGATTATTCCGTGAATTGATTGCCTACGGGATTACGTGGACTACATGTGGTTTTATTGACTGCTTAATGAGACTGTATAATTGGACTGAATATTGGACTGTGAAATACCATGTTTACTACTATGGACCATGTGCATTCATGCACAAATGCATCACACTGTTAAAAGGAAAGTTGTGAACCGAGACGCCACTGTACTGAACCGAGCCTAGAGCTTGATATACTGAACCGAGCCTCGAGCTCAACGGGAGATAATTCTCCCCAGACGCGTCTATACTGATCACTGTTATGCGCTCGGTCACAATACTGAAATGAACTGGAAAAGAGTCACATGTGCATTGCATACTGGACTGAATATTTGGCAATGTTTTGGTGGTTCTTTATATCCGCTTAGAGATCGTATAATCGAATTGTATCTTGTGATTGTTTCAATTGTGTGTTTTGTATAATTGTTGAATGAGTACTGTATCATGCTTATATGATGCATGAATTGGGAGAACCATCAATGATGGTTTCTCATTGAGTTCGCAAACTCATCCAAAATTGCAATCTATTTTTCAGGCCTAAGTGTAGACAGATAGCTCCCTCAGGGCTGTAGAGCCGTATACTGTGGATTGGCGAGAGAAGCGATGGCTCAAAGGTCGGTCAGCTGGGCTTTCTTTTGGAGACCTATAGTTAGATCTGTCTTTTGTACATTACAGTATGTCATTTAGTGAGTAGTGTTTTGGAGCATGTGTAAACTAAACATATTGACAGTTTGTAAATTACTGAGTTTTGAGTGAATGAAATGGAATCTAATTTGGTTTTAAAAAGTGGTCAATTTCTTATTACTGTCTTATGATTGTGATGCCATGAGGAGTGTAGTGGTTGTTGTCGGTAGTGGTCTCTTGTCGTAGGATATGTATCGGAATGACCTACGGGCGTTCCGGTGGATACCCTATGGTAAGGGGGCACTACATGCATGCTCAGATAATGATAGTTATGACCGGAGCAGCCACCGAGAGCTAAAAGCTCAACGTATTAGGGCCTCAAGCCCACAGTGATGCAGAGCTTCAGGCTCACCGATCAATGAGCCCTATATGGGAAAGTTATTAATGAGACCTATATGGGACAGTTATCAATGAGCCCGATATCTAAAAGATACGGGACGGTTCAGGCGCTCGATCACAATATCGAAATAAATTAGAAAAGTGTCACATGTACATGGCATATGCATTTGAGTGAATAATTGTGATTAGGTGAAAGGCAAAAAAATGCCTTCTACTTATGTGATCGTAATCATGTGGCACTCCTGAACAAGCAATTGTGAAATAATTGTGATTTGCTTGAGTGCAAGCATATAGTACGAATGTGAAATTGTGATACAACCGTGAGTGTTGCATGTACATCGATATGTTTAAATGGTCTATGCTCAAGTGAAAGTGCAATTATCTATGTTCAAGTAAAATTGTGACATATGATCCCACATGCAATAAGGCAAGTATATGATATGTGACTTGATGTGTTTGATGAATTGGGTGAACCATCGATGATGGTTCTCACCGAGTTCGCAAAACTCACCCAAAATTTGCAATTATTTTCGAACTCGAAGAATACCCGTTAGGCAAGGCGATGGCATCTATTTGGTTAATGAAATAGAAGAGTGGTCGGGATCAGTTCGCGTCTGCATTAATGTATTTTTTATTTTCTGAAATCTTGTATTAAGATTAGGTCAATTTGTAAAGTCAACAGACGGAAATAAATTGTATTTATGAAAAGGGCCCCGAGGCCATTGAGTTGTTTATGTAATTTGTTTTCCACATAAATTATAATGTGTGTGTGTATGTGTTAAAGAAAGAGAAATTGTACTGAGTTTTAACTGAGTGATGTAACATGCCACTCTCGCAGGGCACGGATTCGGATATCACCATCGATGTCGAATTCGGGTCATACGGGAGTGGGGTGTTACAGTCTATGTTCCTAGATCTTCAGTATAAGAAGGGAGGATCAGTAACTTTCGGAGACAACCAGCAGGGTAAAATTATTAGAATCGGAAAAGTAGGTAAAGATTCCTTTACATGCATAAATAATGTACTGCTTGTTGATGGTATGAAACGTAATTTGATCAGCGTCAGTCAAATGTGTGATTCTGGTTTCACAGTCACTTTCAATCAAAATCTTTGTGAAGTCTGAAACAAAGATGGGTCTATACTTTTTTCTGCCAAGAGAAAAAATAATCTTTACAAAATTGATTTAGAAGATTTCCAAAGTCAAAATGTTTCATGTTTTCTATCTTTCGAAGAAGAAAGACTAGTATGGCATAGAAATCTAGGTCATATCTCTTTTAAACACATTTCAAAGTTGGCAAAACATGATTTGGTAAGAGGATTACCAAAAATAAGTTTTGACAAAGTCTGTGAAAATTGTTTGAAAGGAAAACAGATTAAAATTTCTTTTTCTTCTAAAAATTTTGTAACATCATCTAGACCTTTAGATTTGTTACATATGGATTTATTTGGTCCAACAAGGACAATAAGTCTTGGCGGAAAGAAATATGAACTCGTTATTGTTGATGAATTTACTCGATTTTGTTGGATATTGTTTTTATCACACAAAGATGAATCTTTTAAGTGTTTTAGAACCTTATCCAGAAAGTTACAGAATGAAAAAGGAATGTCTATAGCTAGTATCAGGAGTGACCATGGTGGAGACTTTGAGAATGAGAAGTTTAGGTTATTTTGTGAGGAGAATGGAATTTTCCACAATTTCTCTGCTCCCAGGACTCCACAATAGAATGGAGTTGTTGAAAGGAAGAACAGGACGATTCAAGAGATGGCAAGGACTATGCTGTGTGAAAAGAATCTCCCTAAGTACTTCTGTGTAGAAGCTGTGAATACAACATGCTATATTCAGAATAGAATTCTGTTGCAACCCATATTGAAGAAGACTCCTTATGAGTTATGGAATGGAAGAATACCAAACATATCTTACTTTCATCCATTTGGGTGCAAATGCTCTATTCTGAATACAAAGGAGCTGTTAGATAAATTCGATTCAAAGACCTTTCCAGGAATCTTCCTAGGCTACTCATCATCGTCTAAGACATTCTGGGTGTACAACTTTATTTCAAAGACAATTGAGGAGACCATCCATGTCAAGTTTGATGATAGTCCCCAACCCCATAAGGAAGATGACATGGAGAGTGAAGGTCCCTCAAATAACTTAGACGACTCAACAGAAACTCCAACACCAGGTACTCATGAAGACAAAGTTGAAGATATCCCATAAACTATTGGACTAAAAAGATACTGGAAATATAAAAGTTCTCATCTAAAAGAGTTGATTATCGGAGAAACCTCAGAAGGAGTTAGGACAAGGTCCAGATTCAGAAGAGAAGCTAATGTGGCTTTTATTTCTGAAATAGAGCCTAAGAAGGTTGAGGAAGCTCTTCAAGACGAAGCTTGGGTGTTAGCCATGCAAGAGGAGCTGAATCAAGTTTCTAGGAATAATGTTTAGTCCTTAGTTCCGAAACCCCCTAAAAAATCCATCATAGGAACCAGATGGGTCTTTAAGAATAAGTTAGACGAATCAGGAAGAGTGAGTCGAAATAAGGCTAGATTGGTAACACAAGGCTATAATCAGCAAGAAGGAATAGACTACAATGAGACATATGCTCCAGTAGTAAGACTTGAAGCCATTAGGATATTGCTAGCATGTTGGACCCCACTGTCGGAGCCCAACATCGGACATGAGAACGTGGCGTGAAACATGTTAATTATACGTTTAAGGAAAAGACCCGCGGAAGATCAATGGGCCTACTAGAAAATAAACTTGAAACCTGCTTTCATGTGATTTAAACAAACAAATCCATAATTCATGCTCCAAAAGATGAGTTTCATAAAGCTTTAAGAACATCTCAAACCAAATTACAACTTTGAGTTCAAGAGCCAAAAATACAAAATACTCTTGAACCAATAATACTTGAAATGTAACTAAAGCTTAAAAAATAAACATGACAAATTGGAATGCTGTCGTAACTCGTGACTCACTCGGTCTCTTGCTCGTCACCTGGATGGGGGAGATTAGAGGGGGTGAGCTATAAAGCTCGTGGGAACATATTTATAATATAGAAATAAGCAAAAGTATTCAAAAATAACTCATTGTCGTGGTACTTGTTGAAATCATAACAATTGAGCATGTATGAGTCATAGCTTGAAAATGCTTGATTCTTGAACAATTCATGATGCATAAAACATAACAACAGATCATAAACATATAACATAACATAATGGTTTGGGTTAGTCCCTGGTTCATGACGTACTACACACTACCATCGAAATGGTTATGTGTAGACGTAGTTTCGTGAGGGAATCCTTGTGAGAAACCCTGTGCCACTAGCGGGCAGGCGAGAGAAGCCTTTTCATGAGTCAATGTGCACTTGACTGTTCGTGAGGGACATACCGCAAACCCACATAAATATGCATGATTCATGTTCTTGTAAACTTGATTGCCAAACTGGCACTTGCTTATAAACTTGCTTCTCATATATTCGTAAAACTTGATTTCATGTACATGTATTCTTGAAAGGAGAGCACCCCTTTTTAAAACCTTGTTAATAATCAAGAATGCAAATCATATAGCAGAATATAATCATTCATAAGAATATATAATGCAATCGTTGATTATGCAATGTAAAGCATTAAATCTTTCTTGATTTGAACAAAACAATGAGTAACTTATTTACTCTATTATAGACATGAACCCACCTTGAATTTCTTGCTTGTTCTTGCCTAGGAATGAGCTTCCTCTTGAACCCCTTGGTCCTCTTGCCTCACTTGATTCCCTTAATTAATAACCAAAATCCCAATCAATTTGGTGTAGAAATCGAAAAGTCAAACTTTAACCATTCAAACTACAACCAAAACTGAAACAAAAATTTCATACTCAACTTCCATCCAAAATTTAAGATTCTTAGAGACTGATTCAGAATTTCATTTCTTCATAAAACTTATAGCCCTATGTATCTAGTTTACAAATAAAAAAGAATTACTTTATTTGGATATATACATCAAAAGTTATGTCCAAAATACTAAAGTATGTCAGTGCAGGAAATTGGCCGCTCGCCGCGACGAAAAGGGAGCTCACCGCGACGAGTAAACTTGGGCGCGCCGCGACGAGGGCATGAGCGCGCTGCAACGAACGAGCTCAGAAACCTCTCGTAACTTGTTTTTCTCATTTTTTTTCAACCCTAAACCTCCCATCCTTCAATTACAACACATCTAAATCCTAAATCATGTCTTAAACTTCATTTCTAAGCTCATTCTAACCCAAAATCATAAACAAACACAACATGATCATCAACCCTAAGAGATTTAACCATTTTTCATAAACCACTCAACCACCATTTTCCTACACATGCTAAACTATATTAGGGTTTCATCCAACCCAAATAAGAAGGAAAAGAGCTAAACTTACCTCAGATTGCTTCAATCCGTCGAAATCCCTTGGAAACGCAATACCTCAGATTGCTTCCTCTTCTCTTCTTTCCTTTACTCTTCTTTCTTCTTCTACTTTTTATCACTTAAGTTAAATGGCATGAACAAAGACCATCTTGCCCCTTCATGTAAGGTCTTAAACTTCCCAACCTAAGTGTTCTTCCAAAATTGCCCTTACACAATTTATCCTTTCATAAACATTTATTCCATAATTAACTCAAATAGTTCTCAATTATCCACTAATTCTCCAATGTAATCAAAATAAGGCATAAACACACAATCAACATAATTCACACTTAATAACATCAATAAAAGAAAATGTGGGGCCCAACATTTCTCCCCCTCTTAAAAGAAATTTCGTCCTCGAAATTTACCTAAATCATCGAAAAGACTTGGATACTTCTCTTTCATGGCGTCCCTAGGCTCCCACATGGCTTCTTCCACTGAATGGTTCCTCCACAGAACTTTAACTAGCTGAACTGTCTTGTTTCTGAGGACCTTTTCCTTTGTGTCCAAGATCTCTACTGGAATTTCCTCATAACTCAAGTCGTCTCTTAACTGAACCTCTGAAACCTGAATGACATGAGAAGGATCTGATCTGTACCTCCTCAGGATGGAAACATGAAAGACATCGTAAATCTGAGACAACTCTAACGGCAACACCATCCTGTAAGCTAGAGGTCCGATCCTCTCAAGAATCTCATACGGACCTACATATCTTGGACTTAACTTGCCTTTCATGCCAAACCTCAATACTCCTTTCCAAGGAGACGTCTTGAGGAACACTTTCTCACCGACTTAATATTCCATCTCCTTCCGATGATCATCAGTGTAACTCTTCATCCTATCCTGAGCTGCCTTAAGCCGCTGCTTAACCATATTGACTTTATCCACTATCATCTGAATCAATTCTGGTCCTACCAGTTTCCTCTCTCCTTCTTCATCCTAACGTATCAGAGTTCTACACCTCCTTCCATATAAAGCCTCATATGGAGCCATCTGAATGCTCAAATGGTACGAATTATTATAAGCAAATTCGACCAATGGCAAATGTTCATCCTAAGCTCCCTTGAAATCCATCACACATGCCCTGAGCATACCCTCTAGTGTCCGAATGGTCCTTTCAGATTGATCATCCATCTGAGGGTGAAAAGTCGTACTAAAATGCAGCTTAGTACCTAAAGCTTCCTGCAAGCTTCTCCAAAATCTCGAAGTAAACCGAGGATCCCTGTCAGACACTATAGAATCTAGAATCCCATGCAATCTTACTACCTGATCAATGTACTTCTTGGCTAACACATGCAACGAATCAGTCTGCTTGATTGCCAGAAAATGGGTTGACTTCGTCAATCGATCCACAATAACCCATATGGCATCATGCTTCCTGCTGGTCTTGGGAAAACCCATCAGAAAATCCATGGTCACTCTTTGCCACTTCCACTCAGGAATGGACAATGGCCTTAACTTACCTGAAGACGCCTGGTATTCAGCCTTGACTTGCTGACACACGAGACACTTACTGACATACTTTGCTACATCCCTCTTCTTGCCCTTCCACCAGAAATGCTCTCTCAAATCTCTGTACATCCTGGTACTACCTGGGTGCATGGCATAAGGCGCATTGTGTGCCTCATCCAAAATCTCATCCTTCACTTCCCTACTATCTGGAATACAAAGTATGTCCCCTACTGTCATGAGTCCATCATCTCTCACTACTACCTCAGAAATCTTACCATCCTGAATTTCCTCCCGAAGCTTGCTCAACTCTACATCATGTGCCTGCAACTCCCTAACCTTCTCCCGAAGTATAGGCCTTACTCTGAAATTAACTATAAGGAAATTGGGTTCCTCTTGCTTCAAGCTTATCTTAAGCTTGGCCATCTCTTCCAATAAAAGAAGATAAACTGTTTGAACATGAGCAATAGAAGACTTCCTGCTCAAAGCATCAGCCACTACATTCGCTTTGCCTGGATGGTACTCAATCAACAAATCATAATCTTTGAGTAACTCAATCCACCTTCTCTGCCTTAAATTCAATTCCTTCTGGCTCAGTAAGTACTTGAGACTCTTGTGATCTGTAAAGATCCTTGTCTGAACCCCATAAAGATAATGCCTCCAAATCTTCAAGGCAAAGATCACTGCTGCCAACTCCAAGTCATGAGTCGGATAATTCAACTCATACTGCTTCAGTTGCCTTGAAGCATATGTTATCACCCTGTCTCCCTGCATCAATAAACAATCCAGACCTTTCCTCGAAGCATCACTATACACTGTATAACCCTCATCACTAGAAGGCAGAATCAGCACTGCAGCACTGGTCAACCTGTGCTGGAGCTCCTCAAAGCTCTTCTAGCATTCATCAGACCAAATAAATTTTTGATTCTTCCTCAATAGCTTGGCCATTGGAGCAGCTATCATGGAGAATCCTTCTACAAACCTCCTGTAGTAACTTGCCAGACCTAGAAAACTCCTCACATCTGTCACTATCTTGGGTGCATGCCAATTCACCACTGCTTCAACTTTCTTCGGATCAACATGCACACCATCCTGCGAAATCACATGTCTAAGGAAAGTCACCTCATAAAGCCAAAACTCACACTTGCTGAAATTAGCATAAAGATCTCTCTCCCTCAGAGTCTGCAATACAATCCTGAGATGCTCCTCATGCTCTTCTTCACTCTTAGAATACACCAGAATGTCATCTATAAACACTATGACAAACTGATCCAGAAACTCCTTGAACACCTTATTCATAAGATCCATGAAAGCAGCTGGAGCATTGGTCAAGTCGAATGGCAAAACCAAAAACTCGTAATGTCCATAACGAGTCCTGAATGCTGTCTTGCTTACATCAGACTCCTTGATTCTGAGCTGATGATAGCCTGACCTGAGATCAATCTTGAAGAAGACCCGTGCTCCCTGCAGCTGATCAAACAGATCATCTATCCATGGCAAAGGATACTTGTTCTTAATTGTCACCTTGTTGAGTCTCCGATAGTCAATACACATCCGCCATGATCCGTCTTTCTTCTTAACAAACAGAACCGGCACTCCCTAGGGAGATGAACTCGGTCTGACATACCCTTTCTCTAACAATTCCTCCAACTATTCCTTCATCTCCCTCAACTCTGCTAGAGCCATCCTATACGGGGGTATTAAAATAGGCGTGGTTCTGGGAATCAAGTCAATGGCAAACTCGATTTTCCTCACCGGCGGCAATCCTGGCAATTCATCTGGGAACACATCTGGAAACTCCCTCACAATCGGGAAATCCTCTAACTTCCCTTCATACACATCGGCATCCACAACATGCGCCAAGAAAGCTTGACATCCCTGGCCCATCATCCTTTCAGCTAACATAGCTGAAATCAATCTCGGCGATGGTGTCTTCCTATCTCCTCTGAAGATCACCTTCTCACCATTGCCCAGATCAAACTCTACCTCTTTCCGAATATAATCCAGCTTGGCCAGATACTTCTCCATAGTATCCATGCCCAGAATAACATCTAACCCTCTTAGGTCTAGCGGTAGTAAGTCGACTACCAATCTAGCACCATCAATGAAAAGCTCACACTGCTCATACACCTGACTGATCACCACATTCCTCCCTAGAGGAGTACTAACAATCAAAGGCCTATCCAAAGGCACAGAATTCACACCATGTAATGCTAAGCTTGCAGAAACAAATGAATGCGTGGAACCAAAATCAATCAAAACAAATACTACTGAATCAAATAACTGAGTCATACCCGTGACAACCTCAGGTGCGGCTGCAGCTTCCTCCCTGGTCATGGAGAACACTCTTGCCGGCGCCTGACCCCTTGGCCTTCCTGGAGGAATAGCCTTCCTTGCAGTCCCAGAGCTGCCTACCTCAAGAATCGCCTAGTTCCCGCTGCTCTCGCACGCTTGAGCTTCAAATCTGCGACCCTCTTGTCTCGGTGCTGTGGACAATCCTTGGCTATATGTCCCTTCTCTCCGCATCTAAAATGACTCTAAGTAACCACGAGGCACTCTCCTGGTGACGCGTTTCCCACAATGGTCACATAAGGGTTTGGTGTACCAACTCCTTCCAAGACCTCCCACATTGAGGCTTGCCCCGACATCGCCTCACCGCTTGTTCTGGTAACTCCATCGCTACCCACTTCACTCGATCATTGTAAGAGCTCCTCGTGTTCCTCTCTGCATAGGAGCACTAGCACCTTTCTTGAAAGTCCGCCCTCGCTCTTCCTCTTCTTGTTCACGCTATTTCGATATTCTCTAGTTTCTCACCGAGAGCAAGATCCACCAACCGCCGATAGTCGCAGAAATTGTGAATCAAGACTTTCTCCCCGATCCCCAAGTGAAGACCTCCTTCAAACTTCGGCACTTGTCTTCCTCTGTTACAATGTTAGCTGATAACGAGAAAGTCATGTGAACTTCAACTCATACTCGCCACACTCATGTCCTCCGCATGAGATTCAGAAATTCTCCGCCTTCTCGCACATAGACCACGAGAGATACTTCTTTCGAACACTTCTACAAAGTCCCTCTATGTCAACACCGGTGGCACAACCTGACTGTGAGGCACTGATTCCCACCAATGCAGTGCGTCACCCTGCAACAAACTGACTGCATAATCTAGCTTCTCCTCATCTGTACATCTCATCTGAACTAGAACCTTCTGGATTAGTCGTCCCACTGAAATCCACAGCCCCAAACTTACGGAGCTTATCATAACGCCCACCTCGCTCATCGGAGCTTGCATCGGCATCTGAGATCTCTGACCCATGGCATACGTGAAAGCCTGGGCAAAGGCTTGAAAGAAACTCGGATGCATGGGATTTCCCTGAGGCATAGGATGAGGCGGAGGAGGCACTTCTTGTTGCAAGCTAGGTGCCTCTGAAATCAGAACAGAATGTGTCCCGACATCCTGAGGAATATGGGATTCATCCATGCTCCCCTGACGAGAATGAGATCGAGTCATAGCTCCTCGAGTTCTCTTTCGAGGCGACATGTTCACTCCTTCAATATAAAACCATTGAAAATCTTTAGTTCAAGTAAGGCAATTTCAAAGTATGTAGAAACAGTTCAAATCATGTAAAACAATGCAAGTTTTTCCTTGAAAGCAATGCCATGCAGCCCTAGACCAAAACCTAGGCGCTCTGATACCACAACATGTTGGACCCCACTGCCAGAGCCCAACATCGGACATGAGAGCGTGGCGTGAAACATGTTAATTATATGTTTAAGGAAAAGACTCGCGGAAGATCAATGGGCCTACTGGAAAACAAACTTGAAACCTGCTTTCATGTTATTTAAACAAACAAATCCATAATTCATGCTCCAAAAGATGAGTTTCATAAAGCTTTAAGAACATCTCAAACCAAATTACAACTTTGAGTTCAAGAGCCAAAAATACAAAATACTCTTGAACCAATAATACTTGAAATGTAACTAAAGCTTAAAAAATAAACATGACAAAATGGAATGCTGCCGTAACTCGTGACTCACTCGGTCTCTTGTCACACCGGATGGGGAGATTAGAGGGGGTGAGCTATAAAGCTCATGGGAACATATTTATAATATAAAAATAAGCAAAAGTATTCAAAAATAACTCATTGTCGTGGTACTTGTTGAAATCATAACAATTGAGCATGTATGAGTCATAGCTTGAAAATGCTTGATTCTTGAACAATTCATGATGCATGAAACATAACAACAGATCATAAACATATAACATAACATAATGGTTTGGGTTAGTCCCTGGTTCATGACGTACTACACACTCCCATCGAAATGGTTATGTGTAGACGTAGTTTCGTGAGGGAATCCTTGTGAGAAACCCTGTGCCAATAGCGGGCAGGCAAGAGAAGCCTTTTCATGAGTCAATGTGCACTTGACTGTTTGTGAGGGACATACCGCAAACCCACATAAATATGCATGATTCATGTTCTTGTAAACTTGATTGTCAAACTGGCACTTGCTTGTAAACTTGCTTCTCATATATTCGTAAAACTTGATTTCATGTACATGTATTCTTAAAAGGAGAACACCTTTTTTTAAACCTTGTTAATAATCAAAAATGCAAATCATATAGCAGAATATAATCATTCATAAGAATATATAATGCAATCGTTGATGATGCAATGTAAAGCATTAAAGTTCTTTCTTGGGTTGTAAGTTAAGCAAACTGAAGAGAAAATCTTTATCCATCAACAAAAATATGTGAAAGAACTGTTGAATAAGTTTGATACGCAAAGTGTGAAGCCAATGACTTCTCCGATGCATCCCTCAAACCTTTTGTCGAAAGATGAACTTGGTAAGAAGGTGGATCAAACCCTGTAAAGAGGGATGATCGGTTCTTTACTGTATCTTACAGCAAGTAGACCTGATATTTTATTCAGTGTATGCTTGTGTGCAAGGTTTCAGGCCGATCTTAGAGAGTCTCATTATATTGTTGTTAAAAGAATTATGAGATATCTTGCAGGTACTACTGATCTTTGCTTAATGTTTGAAAAAGGTAAAGATTTCAGGATAATTAGATATTGCGACGCGGACTATGCCAGAGATAGAATCGAAAGGAAGAGCATAAGTGGAGGATGTCACTTTCTTAGCGCAAACCTAGTTTCCTGGTCAAGCAAGAGACAAAGTTCGATAGCTCTTTCAACTGCCGAAGTAGAGTATATGTCTGCTGCAAGCTGTTGTTCACAAACATTGTGGATCAAATATCAACTTGAAGACTATTCAATTCAAGAAGAGGAGATTCCAATTTATTGCGACAACACCAGTGCAATTAACCTGTCAAAGAATCCAATTCAGCATTCGAGGCGGAAACACATCGAAGTCAGACATCACTTCTTGAGAGACTATGCTCAGAAGAAGGTAGTTAAACTTTAGTTCATCGAAACAGAGTATCAGTGGGCAGACATCTTCACCAAACCACTGAGTGAAGAATGGTTCCAGAAGATCAGACGCAACCTTAACATGGTTATGTTAAGCGAACAGTCAAACTAAAGGGACGTCAAAAATAACGGCGTCAGATACAGTGAGTTACAGCTAGTAACTTCTCTGACAAGAAAGTTTTGGAGGGAAACGCTTCACGACCTTTAGAATCACGACGATACTAGGGGACGTGTGATAAGACCCTTCAAGTAGCCTGAAGTTGAAATCATTGCGGTTACTCTCATCTCTAAACGATTCATCTAGCTTTCCAAATTCTCTCAATCATCCTACCCTAGAAGAAAAGCTTACCAGAGACACTTTTCGTTCTGAAACAATGGAGGCAGCTATGATTTTCGAAAGGCATGTGGATTTCGAGTCACTAAGAAAGGATGGTATGGACGTAGAACCTGAGATTAAAAGAGCTGGTTGGAGGAATTTCTTCCAGATACGAGAACCAGTGTACACCAATGAGGTATTTGACTTTTGGAAGAACACTCAACTTGTAGACAACACTATTGTATCCTCAGTAGACGGTATATCTGTTGTCGTGACTAAGGAGCTGATAAGGAAGGTGACCGATTGTCCATCGATTGGTGAGACTCTGTCAACCAAGGCGAAGTGGATGAAAATGGTCAACATGAAGGAGGAAGATGTTAGCAAACAACTGTATGGAGTGAACGACCCTTCGGAGAGGAAGACTTCGAGTCTGGTTCCAAAAGCTAGGGTTCTTCATGCGATTTTGTTTAATTGCATTTTACCCAGAGCATGTTCAAGACATTTGGTGACCACCTTGGATGAACAGTGTTTGTTCTACCTGTTGAATCGCAATCCTATTGATTTACCCTTCTTAATCTTTCATTATATGATTAAGGGGATGAAGGATACAAATAGCTATCCTTATGGCATGCTTCTTACAAGGATTTTTAAGGAATTCGGAGCCCTTCTACACAGAGGAAATAGAAGGATTGTACCTATGAAGAGTATTATTGACTCAATCACTATACGGCGAATGGTTCTGAGGACAGTGATTCAGGAAGATGCAGACTCTTCAAGAAGAACTAGAACTGAGGGGGAGCGGTTATTAAAGAATTCTCCAGCAACAAGTTCTAGATCTCATGGAAGTGTGAGTATGCCAATAGAAGAAAGGAGAAGATTAAATAAAAAGTCTTTGATAAAACTGGCATGTCCTAGAGAAGAGTATGATATTGCTCGGAGGACAGACGATGGTGCGACAAAAAGAAAAGGAGAGAATCTTTTGGGTGAAATCACTAAGAAAGCAAGGAGATCCCCTAGGATTCGAACCTTAAGGCAACAAGAAGAGAGAAGAACCAGAGAGCAGGAACAAGAAGAAGCCTCTGGATCCAGCGCACCAAGGGAAAAGGTGACAAGATCTCTCGTCTCAATTTTGGAGGAAGAATCAGCCAAAAAGAGCAAGGAGACTGAGAAGAAGAGAAAATTGGAGTCTGAGACACAGAAGTCTCAAGTGAAGAAAACTCCAAGAATAAAAACTAAAGTGGTTAGTCGAAGGAGGAGTTTGTCTACTCCTGAGGAAGCTAATCAAGAGAAGAATACTCCCATTGTTGAGAAACCAGAGGAACCAGTGGAGCCTAACCTGGTTCAGCCTACTCCTGTCGATAATCAACAAGAAGTCACAGCAGATTTGAGCTCAGTGCAGGTACCATTGAAGAAATATGATGAACCTAGTCTGGTCGTTCATAACTATTCCAAATTTTTAAGAAAGGATAAGTTTGAAGTCAGACTAGTTGAAGTTGTGACAAGGAGGAGTACTGCAATTGCTATATGCAGTCAACCTAGAAGGCAAATAAAGGCTGTCTTACAACCTATTCTGATAAATAGTGAGACATGACACATATTGAATGAAGACGAAAGGAACTTCTATGATACGTTAAGGTATGCTACTACAAGGCCATACCCTACAAAAATGTCTTCTCGTCCGTGCATTATTTATCCAGTCACAGAACAGTCGATAATAAAGGTTGTACCAGACATTCAGCCAAGATATCCCTTGGATTTGAATAAGGAGAAATCGACACTTTTTCCTGAAGAAGTTAGTGATGATCTGTCCGCAGATCAAATTGAAAAAGAAATGCGGAAAATTAATGAGGCATGCGCTTCTAAAGAGAATAATGGTGGAGCTAGTTGTAGCTATACTGATAAGAAAGAAGACTGTCCAGTAAGGGGAAGATTTACAACAGGGACATTCATTGAATTTCGTGTCCAGACAGTTTTGCATATTTGACCCTTATCTAATACACTGTCTATTGAAGCTGAAGGCATACCCTTGCAAGGAAGACAGTTGCTTATGCTACCTGCTCCCTATGACTTGGATATTCCAGAGTCAAGTGTATTAATTCATCCACCCACATTTGCGATTAATGAAGACTATGTTCTATCCTCGGACGCATATGCTACAACAATTGTGTTCACTGCACTCTCCGAAGATAATGATCAATCCTCCTCAACGTTTGCCTCCCAAGCAGAAATCAGTCAATTACGTGGAGAAGTAAACGAGATAAAGGAGACGATGAATGATCTGAAGAAAATGATGACAGAACTGTTGAAGAGTCGTCGTCATTAATCATTTTTTATTATAACAAATAGGGGGAGAAGAGAATGAGTAGAAGAGGAATGGAAATTGTCAAATCTTAAGGGTGTGAATGAAGGAGCTGAAGAAGAAGGAAGAAGAAGAAGATTTTTTGAAGATAATTTTTCTTTTCTTATACATTGTATTTTGTTTTCTTGATTGTATATAATTTGTTATCATCAGAAAGGGGGAGATTGTTAAGTCAAAATGACTTTACTTAGTTATAATTTTGATGTATAACAAAAGCAGACGAAACCAAAGTAGACGAAGAAAAATAGACGAAGTAATACAGACGAAGCAACACAGACGCAGACGCACAATAAGACGTAGATGAAGAACGCAGAAGAAATAAACAGACGCAGACACAAAGTAATACAGACGAAGCAACACAGACGCAGACGCACAATAAGACGTAGATGAAGAACGCAGAAGAAATAAACAGACGCAGACACAAAGTAATACAGATGAAGCAACACAGACGCAGACGCACAATAAGACGTAGACAAAGAACGCAGAAGAAATAAATAGACACAGGCACAAAATAAACACAAACGAAGCAACGCAGACGTAAAAGAGAAATACAGACGCAGACGGAGACACAGTATAAAACAGACAAAGATGCAATAGTAAAACAGACGAAGACGCGAATAGAAAAGACAGACGCAGAAGAGGAATTGAGAAGCAGACGTAAGAGTCAGTTCGGGTTAGTTACAGAACTCAACTGATTAATCGTTTTTGTTAAAGATTCAAAAAACAAGATTCAAGAAACAAGAATCAAGAAGCAGTTGGAGACGAAGGCTATAAATACAAGTCGAAGTCGAAGATTGCAAAGTTAGTTAAAAATGTGAGCTGAACAATTGAAAAATTAGCTGAATTATATCTACGTGATCGTAAAAGCATTCTGTGCAAATTAGCCTAGAGCTATTATTACTGTAACAAGTGTTCAAACACTTATCTGTGAGAAAGTAGTACAGATAGCCTGCAGAGGCTAAATGTAAAAGAATACTGGTTGTAGAAACCTGAAGAGGCTCGCAAAGAATACTTGTAAAGTTGAAGAGATAGTGAAAATCTCAGAAAGAACTCTGAGGACTGGACATAGCCCACGGTTTGGGGTGAGCCAGGATAAATCGTTGTGTCAACTACTCTTACTCTATCTCTCTTTTATATTCAAGTTTTATCATTACTTATTTTGAAACAAAGTTTTCAAAGTTTTTTGATTAATAAGAATCTATTGGAAATTCTGTAAAAGAATTTTATTTCTAACAAACAGTTTTGAAAGATTTTCAAAAGGGGAATACACAATTCAACCCCCCCTTCTCATGCATTCTTATATCGTTTTCTCAGCATTGTATTAACATGTGATTAACTTCAAATGATAGTGGGAAGTGAAAATGAGGTTGAATGATGTATGAAAGTGTTATGATCTTCTAGGGTTTTTGATGTTGTGGTGTTTGTGAATGATTTTGGGTTGGAATGAGTTTAGAATTGAGGTAGGAATGATGATTTAGGGTTAAGATGAGTTGTATTTGAAATATGTGAAGTATATAGATGAAGAATGCTGAAAAACAAGGTTTTGGGAGATTTCTGGGCATGTTTGACGGCGAGCTTTTGCCCTCGCCACGGCGAGCTCCAATAGTTTCGCCGCGGCGAGCTTCTGTTTTTCAGCATAGACATCCTTTGGTATTTTGGGCATAACTATTGTTGTTAATGTCCAAATGAGGTAATGTTTAATTCGTTGTAAATTAGATACATAGGGCTACAAGTTTTATGAAGAAATGAAGTTCTGATTCAGTCTTTGAAGATATCAAAATTTGGACGAAAGTTGACTGTAGATTATAGTTTCAGCATAAGGTTATTTCCAACATGATTGGGGTATAACTTCCATGTTTCTGAACCAAATGGAATGAGTTTGGTGTCATTAGTAATTTAAGATAATGAAGAAAATTTTTATAGAAGGAAGGGTTACCAAATGTCTTCATTTATTTGATCATAACGATCATGAAAAAATTGACCCGAAAGTCTAGTTTTGAAAGGGTTATGGTTCAATTTTAGCACTTTTGATTTTCAAAGCTTTATGAAATTTCCTTTGAATGTTGTTTGAATGAGAACTTGGTTTGTTATAGGAAACCAAGCCGACCCAATCCAAACGCAAGAGGAAGGACAACAATGAACTTGGATTATCAAGCGATATTGGTGGGTAATATATTTATAGTTGTTGTGTGTATGGGCAAATTATCTTGCTTGCTTGCATGTATGTGTGGCATTGAAATTATTGAAAATGTATTGTGATTGTGATTATGTATTGCCTTGAAAAACATTATGGCATTTTGTATGAATGGAAAGATGAAGAAGCATGATGATCATGAAAAGTATGAAAGCTTTTGATAAAATGATATGAGCATGAAATGAATAATATGTGCTATGTTTGGGTGAGAGAGGAAAATTTTGTTAGTCACGTGCACGTCGATGTATAGTCTTCTCCCGGCTTCCCGCTTAAGGCCACGAGATCCTGAGAAATTGGACTCGTTTTGTTCACGATATAAACTTCGGTTTATTCATTTTTTTTCCACGAAACTCTCGAGCCATTTGTTGTGCATTTCATCATTGATTTGTTAGGAACAATGCATAATTAATTGTTATGTTGTGATGCAGAAATTACATGAAATATTTTTGTGATGACATTTTGATGGCTATAAGATTGGAAATAATTGTTAAGTGTTGACTTGCTATATGCTTGTGTTTATATATGCTTGAATGTGTGGCTCGTTGCCAATGGCTATAAATGTATAAGCCACTGAGCTTTGCAGCTCACCCTATTACCTCCCACTCCTTAGGTGTAGAACGAGAAGATCGTTGATCCTTGCAAGGCATCGGAAACTCCAAGATAGTTAGAAGCTTTTGTACTAAGTCAGTGCTTTTGGGTTAGTTTTCCAAGCATATCAATGTTGAGCATCTTCATGTATTTTGGATTTAAACTTTGATATGTATTGTGCTATATTAAGAATGCTTGTCAAATTTCTTGAATTGTAATGACATGAAGTTCCTTTGTTTATGGGGGTGTTTAACTCATAGTTAGAATGAAGGTATGTGTGAGTTTGAAATTGCATAGATGTTGGGAACGGGTTCAGTTTTTGTGGAGTTCGCCGCGGTGAGCCAGTCCTTCGCCATGATGCATTCCTTGGGTGTTCTCCGTGGCGTAAGCCCACAAGTTCGCCACGGTGAAGCCAAGTTTTGGTCGCGGCGAACCATTCCAGCAAGGTACTCGCCGCGGCGAGCAGTCTGTTTCTGCGGTGAGTCCTCCTCCTCCACACTGTTGTTTCTCTGTATTTTTGCATGTTTTCGATTCTTCCTTTGCAGGCCCCGTACCTGGCAACCCTGAGGGGTCACCTCGGGATGGGGCTCTAGACTCGGGACCAACATGTTTGGTATCAGAGTTTAGGTTTGTGTTTCCTCGACTTAGAATGCATAATAGGATGAGTTGTTTGAGATATGATTATTTGTTGCATTGTTAATTGATTGATTACATTAAGTGACTTGTATATCATGCATACATGTAGGAATTAATATAGACATGTAGCTAATCCTTAGTGTTTATATTTGAAGGGGTAAGATGCCACCTCGTAGAAGGACACGAGGAGTTCTGCAAGGATCTGCTGGACCTGACTCTTCGACAAGAGAGGAGAGTACTGATGAGTCGGTAGCCCCAGGAAATGCTGAGGCTTCTGTAGGGCTATGGAGTAAGCCCATTCCATCGCAGACACAGGAGTCACCGGTTCTGTAGGAGCAAGTGTCTCCAATAGATCCGAGACTGTTCCAGGCATTAACTCAGGCATTTGTCCAGGCTATGGGTCAGATGCCACAGCCTTCTGCTTCAGCCCCAGCTAAGAAGGGGAGACGGTTTGACAAGTTAAGGAAGTATGGAGCAGTGGACTTCTACGGGACCATTGATCTTAAGGAAACCAATAGCTGGTTGAGAAAGACTGAGAGAGTATTGGATCAGATGGAGTGTGAGGATGATGAGAGGGTTGTGTATGCTGCAAGTCTACTTCAGGGGGATGCCTTGCATTGGTGGGAGAGTATTCAGGGGAGTCAGTTGAAACCGATAGGGATGACATGGAAGGACTTCCTTACTGCTTATAGGAAGAAATATCTGTCTGAGGTGTATATTCAGCAAAAGCAGAGGGAATTCCTCAGTCTCACCCAGAGGGAGATGACAGTTAGTGAATATGAGCGTCGGTTCACTCAGTTGTCGAGATATGCTTTAGAGATGATGTTGAGTGAGGCTACTAAATGTTGCCGGTTTGAGTCGGGTCTACACCTAGCCATCAGAGAGAAAGTGGTAGTGCTGAACTTTGGTGACTTTCAACAGTTGGTTGAAGCAGCTTTGAGAGTTGAGAACATCGAAAACATCAAGAATGCAATTAGCAGAAAAAGAAAGGGAAGAGAGCAGTCCAAGAGGGGAGGCGGTACTTTTTTACCTGAGAGGAGTGCCAGAAGCTTCCCTGTGCAATCTAAGTAGAGGAGCAGCGGTGCGAGCCGACCTAGATCTATGAAGACTTTTACTGTTTCTCACCAAACCTCAACGGTGAGCGGCAATAAAAGGGGGATGGGGATAGGCCACCTATTCCTAAATGTGATCACTGCGGGAGACTCCATAGAGTAGAATGCTATAGATTGAAAGGAGCTTGCTTTAACTGTGGGGAAAAAGGGCACATGGCTAGAGAGTGCCCTCAGCCTTCAAGACAAGAGAGAAGCCAGATGCAAGCTTCCAAGAGATCTGAAACTGTGGGACACAATACTACAACAGAAGTGGGCAGTTTTGATGCAGCTAAGAATGTGAGCATTCCAGGGAGACCAAGGGGGCAGGCATCAGCTAGGGTGTTTGCAATGACACGGGAGAATGCAGAGACCACCCCAGATGTTGTTACTGGTACAGTTAAATTATTTATTGATGATGTGATTGCTTTAATTGATCCGGGTTCTACTCATTCGTTTGTTTCATTGAGTAGAATTGTGTGTGGTAGAAATTTGAGCCCATTGGATACTCCATTGATGGTGAGTACTCCAACTGGACAATATATCATTATCAGTCAAGTGTATAGAGAGTGTGAGATATGTATTGGTGGGGAACTTCTAGTGGTGGATTTACTGCCATTGAATATGGGAGGATTGGATGTGATTTTAGGTATGGACATGTTAGAGAAATACAAAGCCCGTATGGATTGTAAACAGAAGACAGTGGAATTTGAATTGGATAACGGCAAAAGAGTGGTATTTTTAGGGGACACAAAAGTAAGCCCACCTAGAATTGTTTCAGCTCTGATAGCAGATAAGATGTTTAGGAAGGGATGTGAAGCATTTTTGGCCTATGTGGTAGACACAAGGGCAGATAGAGGGAAGTTAGAGGATATTTCAGTAGTCATGGAATTCTCGGATGTCTTTCCCGAGGAATTACCAGGACTACCACCACCTAGGAAAATTGAGTTTCCCATTGAGCTTCTTTCAGGTACGGCACCGATCTCGATTCTGCCTTACCGAATGGCTCCGGTGTAATTGAAGGAGCTTAAGGAGTAGTTAGAGGATTTGTTGGAGAAAGGGTACATAAGGCCGAGCTCTTCACCTTGGGGAGCTCCGGTCCTTTTTGTGAAAAAGAAAGCTGGATCGTTGAGGATGTGTGTGGATTACATGAAGCTTAATCAGGTCACTGTTAAGAACATATATCCGCTCCCACGCATAGATGATCTGTTTGATCAATTGCAAGGGGAAAAAGTATTCTCCAAGATAGACTTGAGATCGGGTTACCACCAGTTGAGGATAAAGGAGTCTAATGTGCCAAAGACTGCTTTCAGAATACAGTATAGGCATTTTGAGTTTCTAGTTATGCCCTTTGGATTGACAAATGCCCCTGCAGCCTTTATGGATTTCATGAATCGAGTCTTTAAGCCTTTCTTGGACCAATTTATCATTGTCTTTATTGATGATATATTGTTTTATTCCAAGAGTGATAAGGAGCATGAAGAGCATCTGAGGATTGCTTTAGAGACATTGAGGAAAAACGAGTTGTATGCCAAATTCGATAAATGCGAATTTTGGCTAAGGAAAGTTGCATTTCTTGGACATGTAATCTCAGAACAAGGAGTACATATGGATCCAAAGAAAATAGAAGCTGTGGTGAATTGGGAAGCACCGAAGAACATAGCAGAGGTAAGGAGTTTTCTGGGTCTAGCAGGTTACTAAAGGAGGTTTGTGGAGGGATTCTCCATGATAGCTGCTCCGATGACGAAGTTATTGAGGAAGAATCAAAAGTTTATCTGCAGTGATGAATGCCAGAAGAGCTTTGAGGAGCTCAAGCACAGATTGACAAGTGCTCCGATTCTGATTCTGCCTTCTGGAGAAGAGGGCTATACCGTGTTTAGCGATGCTTCGAGGAAGGGTCTTGGCTGTGTATTGATGCAGAGAGACAGGGTGATAGCTTATGCTTCAAGGCAACTGAAGTCATATGAGTTGAATTATCCGATGCATGATTTAGAATTAGCTGTCATAATCTTTGCATTGAAAATATGGAGACATTATTTATATGGAGTCACTACCAAGGTGTTTACGGATCACAAAAGTCTTAAGTATCTGATGAGCCAGAGAGAGTTGAATCTGAGACAAAGGAGATGGCTGGAACTGCTGAAAGATTATGATTTGATGATAAACTACCACCCGGGAAAAGTTAATGTAGTAGTGGATGCACTGAGTAGAAAATCAATCATGGCACAGGTAAAGACAGTATATGTTCCTTTTTTGAAGGAATTAGCCACACTTCGGGTTACTTTGAGGCAAGATGAATTTGGGAGTTTATTGGCTAACTTTAGGGTAAGGCAGTGTTAAATGAGAAGATTAAAGAATTGCAGGAACAGGATAAGCATTTGAACAGGCTCAGAGAAGAGATTAAAAAGGGTAAACCATCGGAAATTGAGATAAGAGACGATGGATTAATGGTGGTAGGAAACAGATTGTGTGTCCCGGACTTATTAGAGTTGAAAGATGAGATATTTGATGAGGTGCACAATGCTCCCTATGCAATGCATCCAGGGAGTACGAGAATGTATAGAGATTTGAAAGAACACTTTTGGTGGAAAGGAATGAAGAAGGATATTGCAGAGTATGTTAGTAGATGTTGTTGGATCGGAAAAGGAAAACATGCTTTGTTTGGAAAAACGGTAGATTTCAAAACTTTTAAGAAATCATTACTTGCAGCGGAAGCAACAAATCCAAATCAACATGCAATATGTTTTCAGTTAACACCCATGAAATACGTTCATATTGAAGAACAATGTCAAGGTTACGTCTCCATTCATTAAAATTGTCTCCGTTTTTCAATTTGTTATTAGTCAAGAGCAGGGTGAGTGGATTAATTTTGTGGTTGATTATGTCTAAAAATATAAATTATTAAAACATGAGCATACTAGTCAACAATTTATGGAACTTTGTATAAATTCATGATGCATGTCTGCATGATGATAGATTTAACAAAACTTAAAAAATTAAAACATTATACGACGGTTATTTTTCTTATCTATAACAGACTAAGTGACGGTGGGCCATCTTATCCATTAAAAGAAAAACTGGGACCCTCCCACTCAAAAACTACCAAGCATCTCATGCCCAATTTTTTAAGAAGCGTCTTAATTTGGTCCATACTTTTACCAACAGAGCTACGGTAGGCAGTTTATTGATAAAAAATGTTGAGTGTTTAACCATTTGATTCATTCACTAAAGATACCTACAAACCATGCCTCATTGGGAGGTCACATTTTCTATCATTAAGTGGACTTATCCTTAAGGAGACCCAAACCATGCAAGATCCAGGATCCATGCCCTTCGATGGGGAATAACACTTCACCACATGCAAACGGGCCATCATTTGGAGACCGTGGACTCTCACAGGAGCATCCTCTCCCTCTCAATCTTTTTGGGCTTTAATTTTTAAATACCATCTTGTCTAGATGCAATTTATTATCCATCCTATATTGTTTCATTATATATCTTATACATAATGAATGCATGGCAAAGCCTAGGGTTGGCAATTTTCTAAATGACATGCAATCGCATAATATCACATATTATAAACATTCCATTCATCACATGAACTAATAAAGCCACTTTTGATTGTCCATCCTAGAAAAATTAAATAATTACAAGCCTTTTAGGCCCAAAGTATTCTTCTTGGACTTGGATCTTCCGCTTCGAACTCTTCACAAACATGATCCGGCCCATTCGGTAAACAAAATGTAATGGCATATATGAAAATCGAATTTTGTCACTTTGAAAAATAAAATTCCAGCACCAGATTTTTAGAAAACCAAATCTTTGTTTTGACAAAAAATTCCAGCACTAGTTTTCATTAAAACCGAAGCTCATTTCATGAAAATAAAAAACCAGCACTTAGTATTTTAGTAAAACCAAAATTTGATTCTTTGAAACAAAAATCCAGCACTTGTTTTTACAATAAAAACCGAAAAGTGATCCATTGAAACAAAATTCCAGCAACTCTGTTTTCACAAAACTTATGTCAATACACAAAAGGATACACCGAAAATTTTACCTTTCCATTTCTTCAATCCATGGCTGCTCCATCTTCATCATTACATCAATTTGTAAATTACAAAATCAAAGAAAATAGAAAAAAAAAACTAAGGAGGAAACATGGTGATGATAGACCACCCTCCTTGTTACAACCAATGAAGAAATCTTACAAGGTAAATTTAACTTCTATGGACAACCAAAAGAGCAAACATACACCATGTATATTTCTATCACATAAAAATATGCAGCATCCACAACAAGATTTCCAACCCATGCATCCAATATATAGGAACTGAAATCATGCATTAGAAATTGGCTTTGATACCAATTGTTGGATCGGAAAAGGAAAACATGCTTTGTTTGAAAAAAACATTAGATTTCAAAACTTTTAAGAAATCACTACTTGCAACTGAATCAACAAATCCAAATCAACATGCCAATCCATACATGATATGGTATAAGGATAATAAAATATAAACAAGATCAGGAGTATTACCGACTCCTTCGCTACAACTTTAAATCCTCGCTGCGCCATCCTCTCCTTCTTCGTGTATCCAAATCCTTTGCCTTTGACTCTTTTCCTTTAGCAATCTATTTTCTCCTTGTTGTATTATCCTCAACTAATTAGATTTACCACCTGTTCTTCAAGGACAATTAGGTTAACAAAATCCTTTCGTGGGAAAGGAGAAGAAATGTTTGGAGGAGATTTTCTTAGAAGAAGAAGAAGCAAAATTGAAACTCTTTCAATCGGTATTTTCGATTCTCTCTTTCATGAAATGAGAGAAGGTGTAAAGAACATGCAAGAACTCTTTCTTGCCTACCAATTTCGTATATGCATGGATGGAAGGAGAGAGAGGCATCAATTGCATCACTTCTTTCATTAATCACTCATAAAATAGCCAATAAATGAGATTATCTTCATTTATCTTTATGATAGCTATTTGAAAAGACCATAACCTAAAATTCTATACCCAATTTCGGTTTTGCCAAGAAGAAAGAAGGAAGATGGTCCATCTAATGTACATCTTTCATCTTTAATCTAATGAATGCAAATAGGTTACAAGCCAACATTAAAAGACAACCATTAAACCATTTAATGGTAAGTTCATAACTCCATTTAATGATGATTAACCATAATAAAGACCATCTTTATTTAGTATTTTAATGTCAAATGTGTGGTTACACATTTAACCTAGGAATAACTGAAATTGCTATCTTCTTCTTAAAAAAATTGTTTTAATATAATTAATCTAATTAATTACATTAAACCAAAAATCAAGCTCATTACTAAATGTACATTTGGGCTTCTTTAATTAGACCAAGCCCAAGATTCAATTATGGGCTTCTAATTAACCTCCATTTATATTTTTTGCTTAGCTTGATAACCTTCCTTAAAACCAAGTGGGGAATCTTATTGGACTTTGATAATTCAAGCTCCAATAAACCCATAATTAATTCAATCTCATTAGAATTAATTCTAGCTTATTAACTAAATGTCATTACATTAAAGACAATTAGTTGAACTCTTAAATTATTAAATATTATGATAATATTTCCAATTGCAAACCCTATTTAGAACCTTATTATAGCCATCTGCACAACAAAGGGTAAAATTACCGTTTTGCCCTTATGTTGGTTTTTCCTTCTAGATCTCTCATTTTATTTTATATGGTGATTAACACATAAGATCTCATCTCAATGTTAAGACTTGATGGGTAGCTAGTCCATCAAACTACTAGCGCTAGTTTAATCACCAAATCTCCTTAAAACATCTAGAAGAGATGATAACACTATAAACTCTTTATTTGAGTGAATGTTCCCTGGTACATGTTTCAATTAATAATTCCAACATGCAGACACTGGATTAATACTCTGTAAAAATTCATTCCAATCATATCAAGAATTATAATGAAACATATATGAGTTCACCACTCATCAAGATTATGGTTCATAATAAGCGAATGCTTAAGTTGTATCTTTTAAGATTAAAGTAACGACCCACTTTATTCTTAAAAACATACTTGATTCTATATTCATTTAATAATGTCATTATCGATAGTCAACTACTATCATGATATGAAACTCATCATTCCCTTGAAGTAAACTCCTTTACTTATATGGAGATAAATCGCAACACTACAGTCTAAACCATAATCAAGCGACCAACTTGATTATTCAACTGTGAATTAATTAATTCAGATTCTAATAATATACATGTTTCCCATACATCTCTATGTATATATATAACTTACAAAAGAATCTTGGTACCTTATGACCAGATATATAATGCTCATATAGATAAAACCAAACTCTTTTGTTTTATTAATAATAAATATTTTCATTACAAAACTGTAACTGAAGAAGATAAAGTTATATGTAAATACACTTGCTTTCCAGGGCACTATATTTACATAACTCCAACAGATGCTTAGTATGTTAGCAATTCAAGGCTGAGCACCAGGCACCTTCAGGCAAGCTTAAGCCTTTGTCTATTCCAGAATGGAAGTGGGAAAAGATCACGATGGATTTCTTGATGGGATTGCCCAGGACCCACAAGAAGCACGATACAATTTGGGTGATTGTGGATAGGCTAACCAAGTCAGCACATTTCTTGCCAATTAAGCAGACAGATTCCTTGAATGCTTTAGCCAAGAAATACATAGATGAAATAGTCAGGCTTCATGGGATTCTAAGTTCTATAGTTTTTGATAAAGATCTGAGGTTCACCTCCAGGTTTTGGGAAAGCTTACAGGAGGCTTTGGGAACTAAGTTGCACTTTAGTACGGCTTTCCATCCTCAGACTAATGAACAATCGAAAAGGACAATACGGACTTTGGAGGCAATGTTGAGAGCTTGTGTTATGGATTTTAAAGGTTCATGGGATGATCATTTTCCATTAATTGGGTTTTCTTATAATAATTCCTATCACTCGAGAATTCAAATGGTACCTTATAAAGCTTTGTATGGTAGGAGGTGGAAAACTCCTATTTGTTGGGATGAGGAAGGTGAAAGGAGACTTGTAGGACCTGAGTTGGTGCAAGTTACAATGATAAGATCAAATTGGTAAAGCAGAGAATTAAAGCAGCTCAAGACAGAATGAAGAGTTATGAGGATGCACATAGAAGAGAGATGGAATTTGAAGTTGGAGACAAAGTGTTTCTTAGAGCGTCTCCATGGAAGGGAGTGTTGAGATTTGGTAAGAAGGGCAAGCTTAGTCCGAGGTATATAGGCCCGTATGAGATCATTAAGAAGATCGGGCCTTTATCCTATAAGTTAGCTTTGCCACCAAAATCTTCTAAGATTCACAATGTCTTCCATGTATCGATGTTGAGAAGGTATCGATCTGATCCGTCACATATAGTCCAACCTTCATAGGTTCAGTTAAGGGAGGATTTGACTTATGAAGAGCAACCAGTGGAAATTTTGGACTCGAAGGAAAAGGTTTTGAGAAACAAGGTAGTTCAGTTAGTCAAAGTTCTTTGGAAAAACCATTCGGTGGAGGAGGCTACATGGGAGCCTTTGGAAGCAATGAAGGACAGGTATCCACACCTCTTTGTGGACTCAGGTAAGAATTTCGAGGACAAAATTCTTTTTAGGGGTGGAGAAATGTTGGACCCCGAATTTTTTTTATTTATTAAGCATGATTTAATTTATTTTGAGGTCTTGTTAGATTAATTATTTTGGAGTAATTAGCATGTCAATGTTAGGAGGAATTATTGTTGGAATTGATGGAATTAAAGTATAAATGTAGTAAGAATGCATGAGGGGTAATTTTGGTAGATCACTTAATCCTTTAAGTTTTAAGGCATAAGTGGAAGGGCATGAGGGTCTTTTCACAAGCTTTAAGTGTAACATCCCACCCCCACTAGGAAGGGTAAAATAGTAATTTGGAAAGGGGCCGAGAGTGTTTAGTATTGGGTTGCAATATTTATGCATATCATTGAACGTGTATAGAGAAATTGCACATGAACTTGACTGTACATGCATTCATGACATTTCCCGGTATTTGTGCCTAAATGGAATGTGGTTGTGAATTACGTGGTAATTGTATTTGAAAAATTATTTGGAGTGAGTCTTTGTGTGTTTTATATTTTAAGGAAATTTTCAGAATTTTTAGGGACTTTTTCGGAAAAAATTTCCGAACCGGAAAAACCACCAAGGGGCGAACCGATTAGTTTTCGGTACAGTAAATTGCTGCCAAATAGTACTGGATTATTGGATATTTTCTGTTGGGACCGATAGTGGGACCCTCAAAAATGGTTTGAAAATGTGATTTTTTTTATTTGGATTATTGTTTTTATCAAAGACCATTACTTAGTTTTGTCCTTTTCTTCTTTAACTTGGAATAGCATCAAATTGACACATATCACTTTCATTTAATGGTTGCTAGTATTCTCGGTGGTTCCTTATTGAAGGAAGGAAAAGATAAATTTTGCTTGGTTAGTTAATTCTCCAACCGAAACTTCATCTTCTTCTTTGGTCTCTCCTTCAACTTTGGCTTAAATTGCTACTTTCCTTTCAACCTTGGGTGTTTTCCTTTCATGCTTACAAACCTCCTACTTCCTTACTATGATGGTGATTGTGTATGTGGAGTGAAGGAGAGAAAGGATAATAGTTGGAGTCTTAATTAAAGAATGGAAGAGTTGGAGTTGGAAGCTTTAAAGTAGGTAAGAAATTAATTATGTTCTTTTCTTAGTAGTTTGATGCATTAATTGGGAACTATCGTTCATTAACTATGAGTTATGATGTCTTGATTTCATGAAACCTATAGTTTGAGTTGTTGGGTACAAGGTTATGTTTGTGTATGACTTGATGAAGTTACCATGAATTATGTGTTTTTAACTTGGTTTTAGCTTGATTTTGGATTGATTTTTGATCACTATTATTGACTGGAAAAGTGTTGCTAAATTGTGGCTATTGGTCTAAATGAAAGTATTGATGATCCAGTGGCTGATTTCTTGTCTCAATTGGATGCTTGTTGTTGTGTAATTGGCATTGGAAGTGATAGAATATAAGTTTAGGAGCAAAGCTGGAAAATGCAAATTGATCATGATTTCATGTTTTTGCCATAACTAATTATGTGGTTAAGCAAATGAGGTGAGGTTTGTGCTAAATTAAACTTTAGATGTTTGGCTTCAATTTCTTGTGAAATAAGTGTTGTCTAATTGTAACTTGAAGAGGTTGAATTTCTGCCTTGAATGTGAACTATACTGGCTGTGTGAACAGTTCCGAATTAGATGACCTGAAACTTTGATGATTTTTCTAGATTGATTTAGGAGGACTTGGTAAAAATAGTCTTAATGAAAGTTGAAGCCTATCTTGTTAGCTTTCCATTTCCACTGATTTTGAAATTTTTCGATGTGTATGTTGGGAGTTATGAATTGTTGACTGTTGACTGGTTATGTGCATTTTGGTGAAACCTAGCCATAAGTGTGGGTTTGTGAGTATTGTGATTGGAAGCAAATTTTGAGATTTCTATGATTTGAATTGGCTCAAGTGATCTTCTGGAAAGTTGTATAGGAATCAATTATCTTGAAAATTAGATATACTATACTATTTTTGGATATCAGAAATGGGAGTTATGAATTTTCAAATATTGAACTTAAGTTAGGTCATTGACTAGTGATCAGGGAAGCCACTTGCATGACAGTTTTGAGTTTGTTAGAGATGAAATTGGCTGTTAATCCCTTCATTAGAAGTGTATTATTCTGTTTTATCTTTTCATGGGTATAAAGTATGCAATTTTTTGACATTTTTGCAAGGAGTTATGCTTTTTAGGAAATTGATGTTCAGTTCAGGTGGTTTCAGTGGGCAGAATCATTCATTGAATTGTTTGACCTACTTAGCAATTTAATTTGATTTCATGTTGTTCATGAAAGTTGTAGGTCACATTCTTATATTTCATTTTGCATAAATCTTGTAATTTTTAGCAAAGTTAATGAGAAGTTATGGATTTTACAAAATGTTGCACTGTTTTGACAAAATGTTGCACTGTTTTGAGAGGCATTGTGAAGACAGTAATTTTGAGTATATTTTTGACACCCTTAGAGGTGCAATTAGTTTTTGTGTCCTTCATAAAAATTGTAGAGCTCTCTTTTCTCTATGAAATTGACACACCATTTGTCCAATTTGAAGTTTGGAGTAAGGAGTTGTTCCCTGTGAAAGTTGGTATGTTGGAGAAAGTTGTGTAGATCTGTCATTGTAGTAGTGTAAGTCGACTTGGATAAGTCGACTAGCACATGCACAGTAGTGTAAGTCGACTGGTAGTCTCAGGTAAGTCGACTTACACATGCATAGGAGGGTAAGTCGACTTAGGATCCTCCGCCTAGTCGACTAGGACATGTAACTTTTCCGTCCGACATCCGATTGACCTGATTCTTGAGGCATCGGATTCGTGAAATATTTAATTTCATTTTATGAGAAATTGGGAACTTTTGGGCGGAAAATTGACTTGGGTCTGGGTAATGGTTCTTTGGTCACTATTTTATTTATTTTTGGACCTATAGAGGCCCGAATTGAGTAATTTCGGTGCCGTTAGATTTCTAATTTTTAGATAGAATGTTTATGATGGAAATTTTGGATTAAGACCAGGAATATCATGAACATGTATTGTACAAATTTTAAATCGCTGCATTTGCATTCGTAAATATTTCTGATTTGGACAATTGGTAATATTTTTATACTATAACTGTTATAGAGGCACATTTTGTTGGAACCCTTCCCCGGTGAGTCGCGTGCCCGACGTCCTTCGTGACATCTGGGCGCGCATCTCACGAGGGAGGAATTCCTCACCACGAAGGAAACCTCGAATTGAACTTAATTTAATGTCATCCGAACAAAACTTGGTAATTTTACCCAAATTTTCCTCCAATAAAATTAGATCTACTTAGGGCCCACAATTAAATCCGATTCCTAAGCTAAAATGAAACTCCATATCTCTAGGTTACATAGAATCAGAAATCGCCTCAATCGGATCTCTATAGATCACAAAATCGCTCAAAAATGAATTTATATCCAAATCCGTCACATAATTGACTTGCTTTAATCTTATCCGAAATTTTCGACTAAAACCCGAAACTCAAATTTATAAATCTAACGCTTCAAAAAAAAACATGAAAATCGGAGGTCAAACGGAGGAGAAACGAATAAAATAGGAAACGGGGTTTAATTTCTCTAAATTGAAAATTCAACTTTTAAACCTAATGAAAACTTCTCTAACTTTAAACTTTAATAACTTTTTATTTGTAACTCCAATAATTGCAAAAGATACCTCGTTGGAAAGGGAAGACGATAATCTACATGTTCTATGAAGGATGGAAAAACCAAAACAAGCTCTAAAGGGGTGAAAACCCCTCCCAAAGGTGCTGTCCAAAGTTGCCAAATGAATAATAACTGAACTAAGTCTAATTCTCATAACTTTTTACTCCTAACTCAAAATAAAGCATAGAATACCTAATTAGAAAGAAGAAAGGATTACCTACAAGTTTCATGAAGAGTGCAAAAATCAATTCAATCATTAAAGAGGGTAAAAACACACTCCTAGGTTCAGCTTAAAAACTAGCCAATGTAACAGTATTTTTAGCACAATGAACAGTAACTATCAACATTCCCAACCTCATATCTTTTTATTCCTAACTCCAATGATTGCAAATCATACCTCATTTTAAAGGTAGAAAGATAATCTACATTTTTCGTGAAGAACAAAAAAACCAGATCAGTCTCCAAGAGGGTGAAAAAGGCTTCTAAAGGTACTGCAAAATTTCAGTGGTTCCAACAGTAGCTGAAACCCTTCCATTCTCATAACTTCTTCATCTTAAGTCCGAATGCGACAAACTTTATGCCGTTGGAAAGATCTAATCATCTTCTACATTCTTCAAGAAGACCACCCAAGCTAATTCAGGTTCTAAAGTACCCTAAACCCTAAGTGAAGTTGCTGCCCAATTTTTACAAAAATTGGACAGCACCTCCCCTATTTTACATCTAACCCAAAATCTTCAATTAGGTTCATTCCAACTCATGTACCTGCATAAAAACTCAATATCTAAAGGCAGCAACACACTCCTAGGCTTCTACATATTTCTCAAATCATCAAGCATTTCCACTACTAAGCATCTACTCATTTTCAATCCATAAAATCTTACAATCCTATTCTTTTCTTTTTGTCATTATCAATCATCCAACATATACCAAAGATACACTAAAACCACACTTTTGTTTCATTTACAAGGAAAGTAGAAATAATACAAACTTTAGAGGGCATTTTGACCCGATTACATTGAAAGTAGCAAAAATTACATAAAGGTCCAAAATGCGACCTAAAGTCTGTTTTCTCAAAACATAACTTCAAAAGCAAAATTGCATCAGAGTTGCCTCAATCCCGATGCGGTGACTCGGTTTCTCGCTGGACACCTGTAGAGGGAAAATGGGGGGTGAGCTCGACGGCTCCGTGGGTAATAACTTAATAAATGAGAATAAGCATAAACCATTATACATTCTTTCATATTCAAACAATATCACATTCATAAAAGCAATTTCACTTTACAACTCTTTTCACCGAATTTACTACTTCGAACAATTCACAAACTTAACATATCACAAAGATAACCTAGAAAATCACAAATTCACAAGCAGTGGTTCGGTGGATCCGAACGGAACGTACTACACATTTCATGAAGCGATCATGTAGCCGTGACAAATAGGAGTCCTTGAGAGGAACACCACGGCCACTAGCGGGCAGGCAGGAGAAGCCTATGGATAGACAGGTGCACCTGACTCAGACTGGACCACCACAAACCCAAAGAAAGCATATAGTTCACACAATTCAAAACCAATTGCCTCTACTGGCATTTACAAATTCATTTTCACATAAATTGCCAAAACGACGATCTTTTTTCGAAATCACAGTTTCTTATCGTTTCCACTTAACAAATCATTAAACCAACCATTCCAACATAAATTCATAAGCAAGAATATCGCATACAAGTTCAAACATCATCAAGAGTAGTTCTTACAAAATTTCCAAGTCGTTTTAACACCTTAATTCGAATTTATTATAAAAACGGTAATATACCTATTAACTCAATTATTAAGGAATTACCCACCTTAAATTCCTTTAGCTTGTAGGATGGTCAAATGGCCTTGACTCTTCCTCCAATTGCCTTAATCCACCTTCATTAAGCATAATTATCCCATAAGAACATAGGATATCAAAATCGGACAATTTTAAGGATAGGAAAACGTGAATTAACACCTACCTAACTTAACCCATAAGGTTTCTAAGCTTTTAGCATTAAACCCCATCTAAACAAACCATAAAATTTTCGAAATCTTCTTACCTATAAGCCACCCACGAAAATCTGATTTTGTCTTTAATGGAGGATTTAATCTTCCTCTAACCTTATCCTTCTTAAGGAACTTCTTAAATCTCCTTTCTCAAGCAAGAAAACAAGAAATCCCTAGCCTTTTTCCTCTTCTTCTTCTTCTTCTTCTTCTTCTTCTTCAACCGAAAATCACCCTTCTTTTCTCCTTCCTTTGTAATTTCGGTGGAAATGCCTTAGGAAACAACTTTCTATCTTAATAACCTAAGCTAAAACGACATAGTTTCATAACCCCTCTTATATTTCCTTACAATTTCGTGCTTCCACCTAAAACCTACGACTTCTCTTTTGCTTCATTTCTTATAGTTTTTCTTAAACTAAAAAGACCAATTTAACCCTCCTTCTTAGCCTTTAACCTTAAAAACATAAGTAAACTTCCTAAATTGCCTTTACACCCACTTAATCTTTTTAATTTCTCAAAACTTATCAAACCTCTAATTTAACTCAATTTCTTCATTTAATAATCAATAACTAAGTACTAAAACTTCAAATTAATTTTAATAAAAAGAAAATTAGCAACCTAAGCCTCAGAAATAATTACACAAGCTTAATGCGGATTGGGGCCCAACACATTTGGAGCGTTGATCCACCAACGTTACTGAGACTTCCAAGTATTAGCTCGGAAGTACAAGTGAGCAACCTAGATGGTTCTTTCAATTATTATATGTCTAATGTAGGGAATAATGGTGGGATTAGTGATTGTGTTTATTTATGACTGAGTTCCGGACACGGATGATCCGATGAATTGGGAGATTTGACATAAAAGTGTCCTTTATGTGCTGATTGTCAAATTGCTTGTTATTAATGTGCTTTATTGCGTTACCTCTACTATGACAGACTGTTTTATATTGACTGTGATATATTGGGCATATGCATTTCATACACAAATGCATGAACGGATTTCACTATTTCTAGTCCATCTTTCATAGTTTTTATCTGTTGATATTTTCTATTTTTAACAAAGGTTTCCTTTTGGAAAAATCAAATTTTCTTTATAACCTACACCACACTAGGTTGTGCAAGGTTTAAAAGATATAGGGGTAGAACAACTATAAGCATTTTTGTGGCAATTAACAATTATCCAATGTCCACAATGAGTTTTGATATGTATTTGTTGTTTAATAGTATCAAATAAGATTTTATAGAATAATTGAAGAAAGTTATTTCCAAGAAAAATATGAGTACCTGTATTATAGAAATAAAAGGGTGGACATTTAACTAAAAATGATCCTAAAAGGATTTGAGGATGTTGTATGACAGTGGATAAATGAATTTGATGATTGGAAATATCTAATCTTATGATAGGTTATAAGGTTTCATGATATTGTGAAGGAAAACAAGTCAATTTGTATAGGTAAGAACTTGCATCACTATCTATATAAGCTGCAATATATTCAGCTTTATATTCCTTATAGGTAATTCCAATGAGAATATATATACTAGTAGGACTAGTCATTATCGAGGAATATATATATGAGATTATTGTTATAAGATAATTGTATTCCACATTGAGTTATCTTATATGGTTGAACTTATTCAAGAAAAATAGTTTCCAACATTATCTCTAAATTAAATCCTCATTTTCTACTAATAACCTTATAGGTATTTTAGTATTTCCAATCTTAATAGTAGTTTCTACAGTAGTATCGATATGTTGTACATCACCATTAAAGTTTATATACTTATGAGGTTCTATTAGGTAAAACTTTATCAAATTTCTTGTCAAATTATGATTAATATAACTTCCACTTACACCACTATCGATTAAAATATTACAAGTAATATAGATTGTACCATCAAAATATTCTCCTTTTATTTAATAATTTTCCTTTATCTTTTATCTACATGTATTATATTATTATTGTATCTTGTACTTGAGACACCAGTATCAGAATAGGATAATCTAGTTAATAATCTATTGTTAGAAGCTAGCAAAGGTTTTTGTTGCAAATATAAAGAAAATAATTTTCAAGAGCCTCTATATTTGCCATATACAGAGGATAGTTCCTTTTACCTTAGAAATAATTTTGAAAAATCAATAATATCTTTATCTACAAAGCATTCTTTATGATGAGTATTAGACAATGCGTAAGATATGATATAAGTAACAGAATAAGGTCTATTTTCATCTTTGATTAAATCTTTTCATTTGAAATCTCATATCAAAGAAAGTGTTTTGTCTTGTATATTGTATGATATCTTAGGATAGATGATTAAAAAAAAAAAAGTTTTGACATCTAAGATTACCTCTAAGAATTCCCATACATGCTTCTATTCAATTATGTATTTTGTCGTCTATGATTGCTATATTAGTGGGACTATCAATTCCTTCTTTAAAAGTAGATATAATTATCATTTGAATTGATTCAATTTGTACCTATCCTATTTTATCTCGAATTAATTTAAGTGATCAAGTTTTTGAGAAATATCTCATTTAGACAGTAAGGAATCATTACTTTGTTTGATGTTGTACAAATATCTAAGGCCTTTTCTTTCATGTTAATTCCATAAAACATACCATGTTTTCTAAATTTTAATCAATTTTATCTAAAAAGTTTTATTAAATCCACTATAAGAATTTATAGAAAACATAGTATTTTGAATCTTTTAAGTGTTTTCTGTCAATCAAAGCTTCCTAACTGTATTCCTTTACTTTTCATATATTTCTACTATATTATCTATAATTTAATTATCATTTTAAGTATTAAAAGATTCTCCCATTTTACTCATTTATTTCAAAACTTGAGGTTTCTTCGTACTTTGTATTTGTAATTATAAAATACTTTCTTCAAAAGAACAATTTTAAAAGGTATTAATTTGAATAAACTCTTTATTTTCTATCAAAGTTTCTATCTCATCATCTATTTCAATTTCCTTTTATGAGATCTTTTAGGACATTCATTTACATGGTGTCCTTTTCTTTGCAAAAATAAAATTGACATTCAATTATCTTGCTACTTCTCATGCTATTTCTCTTGAACATAGGTTTTTAGGTTTATATCCTCTTTTATAATACCTTGCTTTTGTTTAAAATATCTTTTCTTCAAATATTTTCTTTTCTTATAATTCTTTTATATCTTTTTATAACAATGAGGACTATATCCAATTCATAACATAAAGAAGATTTCGTCTTTATCCATTAGTTTTCTTTAATAATATAGCTTCATCACACCATTCGCTTATCTTTTAAAAATATATTCTTTTCTCAACGCACTGACAAAGTCCTGGACTATAAGTTGCTTTTAATTTGCTTCCTTAAGAGTTAGGTACCTTTGAATAAAACATTTTAGATGAAGTTCTGTATTACCAACCTAATTATAAATATGATAATAATAGTTTAGGATAATACAAATATATATCTAATGATTTCACACATATCACATAGTTGAAGCCTTTGTAAAGCAATAGTAAAATGTTTCCCTCTCTTACAAATTCCAATCGAAAAGCTTCAGCCCTGGAAATTCAATTTCTTTTGTAATTAACCCTTTTTAATTTACTATCAATACTCATATATAGGCAAAGCAATTAACAATGCCAGATCCAAAAAACCCTTAGCCCCAGGCAAGCTGATCTCCTTCCAAAACTTTCTAGTACTTTCGAATAAATCAATCTCCATATATATTAGATCTTATCTACAAGACGTAGTGAAAAGAACCAAACCAGCCATAACAAGATAGTACGAATAAATAACCAACTTAGCAATATGGTATTACTGACTGGATCATCGACTATGTTGGGTCACACCTGTTTCTGAATTTAACCTAGAAATCGAAAGTTAAAACAGAGAATCAAGAAAATATTGACAAAAGAAGCAGATATTTCATCAACTAAATGTACAAAGAATGTCCAATTGATCCCAAAACCCTAAACAATCAAACATTAAACATCATCTCAGAATATTATTATGACATATGTAGATGGTATTATTTGCACAGCTCACTAGCTGAGGCCACAATACCAGTTAGTGAGCAGATAAACTAAAATCTTCTTTAATTTGAAAACCTTTGCCTGGTTACGTCACAGAACACAACAGAAAAGTCTATCTCAGCTTTGGAACCCAAATTTTAAAAACTGAATGCAGCAGCTTCTTAACTCCCAAATCAAGCTGCCAATTTGTTCAATGAGAAGCCAATTTAAAGATATTGATTCAATTAACAAGGATCCAGAATAATATAATATGCATTGCTATTAAAAAAGAATAATGTAGCCAAGAAATATCTTTTTTTCATCAGAAAAACTTACAACTTCCAACTTCCAAGAACCAGTCGAAATTCCATTTCTCACATATGAAGAATCCAACTACTGCAAGTTGGAAGAGGAGAAATCTTAATTGTTACCAACATAAATATAGGATCTCATCGAATAACCTTTCTTCCATTCAATTGTCACCGAAGGACCAATCACTTCTCAAATACATAACAAATCTAAAAATTCTTATAACGGGAGATATCGACAAACTTGCAGCATAGTTGTTTCAAGCCGTATTTTCTTCATTTCCATAAAAGTAACTTCTTTAAAAGCAATTGCAGCACAAAGTCATTTTTGCCTCAAGCACACTGAACAAAAATCATTAAGAGTATGGATAACTATGTTACTTCGTCGCCAACATATTAACACAGAACAATACACACATTTATCTAGTGGTTCAAAGTATTTAGTTTGAGAACTTGTGCAGGCTATCTGACATCCAGTTTCACGGACAAAGATAGTTTATGCAAGTATACTATTAAACCCACAAGGTAAAACAAAAAAAGGGGGGAAGGGGGTGCGGGTGCAGGAGGGGGGAGAAGAAGAAGAAACAAATTAATGCTATGACCTATTCCATTTAATCCCACAACCCTGAAAATGAAACATAAAGTCCCAATTCGTACCGATGATTAATTTTCTACCTGAAATTGAAGGGACCAACTTTCTGTACCCACACCACACAAAAATTTCCTCACAACTCAAACTCATCTTCCAGCTTCAATGCCTCAGCGGCAGCCTCCTCCTCCTCATCATCAATAACAAAATACGGATTGTGCGCCTCGGGCTTAAACTTATACCCAGTAAATACATAAAATGCCAGTGTAGCCAACTCTCCGGCCACTACACTAGTCCAAAGAAACTTGTAGGAAGTAATAGTCTCCAAAGCATAAACCACCACCCTTGTAAAGTAGATATAGCATATAACCACAATGTAATACTGCCTAAACAAAGTCAACTTCATCAAATTCATGGCGGCCTTCCCATCGGTCCTGGCGGCCTCCCTGAGATTTTTAATGGACCAAACAATAGGGAATAGAACAGCACAGCAACACACCACATCCACCAGCAAGAACACCTGTTTCCAGATAAAATCATACCCGTAGGGCCCGGTTTCATCAATCACAACTTGGGCAATATTAGCCACAACCTGAAGTGGGATCACAATCATCAAAACCTTCTTCTCCTTATCCTGCAAATACGGCTTCAAAAAAGACCATCCAGTACCGATCAATACAATCAGTGTAAATAAAGTGATCCCCTTCAAGAAACTAAATATATAAAACAACACATCCCATCCATGAGCAGTGCCAGTCCTCTTAATATACGACTTATCCTCCGCCTCACAAAGCAAATTCAAGGTCTTGAGAACAACCACGGCGAGCATAAAGAAATGAATCCTAAAAACGGTGAGTCGTTTCTTGTAAAGAATGTAAACCCACAAACATGCGAGCGCAAAATAAACAACAGAGAATAAGAAATAAACCCTAGGCAACACCGTCCTCCCAGCAGAGAGATAGTCCCGCGTCCCGGACTTGTCCAGATTATACATCGCGAAGTCCACGTCCATGGAGACCTTAGTGGAGCTGAGGCAGTTAGCAAAGACGAGAGTGTACTGATCGGCGTCGTTTTCGGAGAAGACAACTGAGAAATTTCCCTGGTTGGGCTGGAGCTTGCTGAAGGTGGAGACGGACTTGACCAGATCGGACTGGAGAGCGCAGGGGATCTCGCCGTCTTCGAGCTGTTGGTAGACGTGGGCCCATCCGTCGCGAGTGCATAGGAAGAAGCCGAGCTTGGAGCGGTCGAGATCGGGGTTGTTGTTGGAGAGCACGATCTGGGAGACGTTTAGCTCGAGGCGGCCGGCGTGGGTAAAGCCGAACTCATCAAGGGGAATTATGGCGCGGTCGTCGGATCGGATCTCCGAGGATCGGATCTCGGCGGAGCAGGGAGAGATGAGAAGGACAAGTATGTGAGTGAGTAGAAGAAGAAAAGAGGATCGAGAGAATATCGCCATTTCGGAGATCAGCGATTGCAATTTTTCAGATCTGACAATTCATCATTTCTTTGCTTATTCAATCGTATTGCTTATTACTTTAGTAGTACGTCTTGCAGATATTCATTCAATTAACTATTAGTTATTTTAATAATAATAAGAGATAATGTAATTAGTAATTAAATAAATAAAATTGTCATTATTTAAGAGAAAAATAAAATAAAAATAATTATTTCATATTACATTTCATTTTATCTTAAATGATAAAAACAAAAAAATTAATTTAAAAATTTAAGATATAATGTTAAATAATTTTACACCATATAATTTTATAAATCATTCATTTAAATAATATTTTATTATATTATTTTTAATTTTTAAATAATAATTTTATAATATTATATCTACTTGTATTTTTTCATTCTTTTAAAAATTTTATGTCTAATCAAACATAATTGTGAATATATCGGACGAAACATTGTGTCAGCTGCTTGGCGAAAATTTACTTAAAAAGATGGATTATAAGATTAAGAATAATATATGTAATTGCATTTGTTAAAATAAAGAAATTGTAATTGAATTCCTACCCACCAAATTCATCACTATTTCATGTATGCCGAAAAACAATACTCTAACGCACCGTACTGGTTATGGACACCAATCAGTATTGAGTGGCATCGACAAATATAAAACAATTTGGGGGACCGAATTGAAATTTTAAAAGTTGATGGTCATATTGTAAAAAACTAAACTAGAACCAAACTATTTTTATTCTCCCCCATTTACTCTTTAGTGCCCCTTTCACTTTAGATTTCAGAGCAATCATCGCCACCCTCTCAGTCTCCTATGCACAGTCATCACTTCCTGTATTACTTCTTGCTACCTCCTCCATCGTCGCTTTCTCCTCCGTAGCTTCTTTACCATCATCAATCTGCTCTCCAGTCCACCATTTGCTGATCTCCGTCGTTGCTGCTTGATGGTTGACTGCTTTCCATGCACTGTCACTATCCACTACTCTCTATACATTGCCTATGCATTTATTGTCTCCGGTTAGCCAGTCCTCGGTGAAAGATGTAGATTCTAGAAGGCAGATCTAAATTTGGGTTGACCTGACCTGACCGGCGACCCAACCTAACCTGCATTACTCGTTAACCTATATGCATTTTGTTTGATTTTTTTTTTTGTCTATTTTAGGTTGTTTGTTTTCGTTCTGAATTGCAATTATATTATGTTTTGGTTGAATTATATATATATACTGTAAATGATTTATAAAATATGCATTAAGCAAGTTGGATTGAGAAGTTGGAATTGGTTGTGTGAAGTATGTATAGTTCAATAGCATTTAGACATTGTGAATTCACGAGAAAATTGAGACCAAAATAATATTATGTATAAATTATGAAAGAACATTTAGGCATTTTGAATTGTGTATATTTCAAAAATGTCATGTTATTTGTTATTTTAATAATCATAAAATGAAATCAAAATTAATTAATTAAATTATTAAACTGTAAATTAATTTATATGAAACATATAATTTAGTTTTGGATATTAAATCATGCTACATTTTTTTGTTTGGATGTAACTTCTTAGGAGGAAACTAAAACTAGATAGGAAATTTAGGTCTACCTAAATGAGAATTTAGATTATTTCAATTATATGCAGTGTTATTTCAACAATTCGAAGGCATTGGATGTGTTCTGCCTTTAGATGACTACATAATAAAATGTTTCCAAAGAAAACCAATAAAAATTTCTTAGGTAGTATTTGAATACATAATTCATGAGAGCTTAAAAAACAAATAGGGCATGAAAATTTCAAAGTGTCCACCTTGGGTGCAAAAAGTTATTCTTTGCATCCGTTCTCATTCTGACTTGATGTACCTAAATCACAAGCCCAACTTTAAGAAGTAACAAGCTATGTGTAATTCTTCTAGTAATTAATAAATCACAGTTATTAAAAAAAAATTATCCTTCATCGCATAGAAATTTAGTGCTGGGTAGTCTCACAAAATCTTTATAAATTATCAACCTTCTTCACTAATAAAATAGGAGAAGAGAAAGGGGACATATTAGCTTGAATAACTACTTGTTTAAGCAACTAAACACATTGCCTTTCTATTTATTTTTTGAATATGTGACAAAGGCAGATAGCTATAGGACTGAGTCTTAGGTTTTGAGTTATACAATGGTCATAATTTCTGAATGGGACAGGTCTTATGGCATGTTAAATATGAGTTGGAACTCATTAAGAACTCTTTAGAGTTTTATGTCCTTACCCGATTCTAAGGAAGAAATGGATAAGGGAGAAATTGTGTAGTGGAGGAGTCCTTCATTTCATTCAACTCTACTTCTTGATTATGCCATTTAAATTTCATCTTCATATTAACAAAATCCCAAAAATTAAGGTTGAGCATTCTAAACCAGTTAACTCTTAATTTGGAGCATATCTGTAAAAAGGTGACATATATAAACTCAAACAAAAAATTTTAAGTCACTAACTATATGGGCATCAAACAACATATGCTTAAACAACATAACTTTTCTCTATTATACACCATAACCCACAATATATAACCTTAGCTTCCATGGGAATTCTCAGTTGTCCCACCAATACAATATTCATAAATTTGTCAGTGCTCCTAAAATCAATTAGAATTATTAAAGGCATATCATTGAAAATTTCCTTCAGTTGCATTGTTTGAGACTTATGCATTCCTATTCTAGCATGAAGAGATACTACTATTTTTTCGAACTTGTGGCCATATTGTCGAAGAAATCGAATGCACCAATAAGCAACACAGGGATGAACTCAATCTTGTATTTTTGTTGTGTTCTAAACATCCAACTATGTTCAACCTATGTTTATCTAAAATTGTTCTAAAACTTCTCTAACTTTATTTTAACTTGGCTAAATTTATTACTTCTTCAATGGAGAGCTAAAATAAGGCTCATAACCAAAATATAAATTAAGTGCCAAATTATATAAATTAAGCATTTGCATGTTTTCAAGTAAATCAATTTCATTATTCTTAAGTTAAATGGCAAGTAACTCTGATTAAAACATTTAACAAATTAAATGCATCAATTAAGACTCTCCATTATTCATTCAATTGCCAAGTTTATCAATTTTAGGCGTTTAGCTACTTGCATCAAGTAGTAAAATAATTTAATTCACTATAAAACCCTTTAAATTCATACTCAATTCCCAAATTTTAGTCTAATGCATAAAATAAAGATAAATATTAAAAATTCAACTTGTAAATATTTTCATATTCTTTATTGAAATAAAGGTAAAACATTAATCGTAAAATAAGATGTAAGAGCATCTAGAAGTTTGCTTGAAAACTTACCCATAAGAAAGATTTTTCAACTTTTAAATATTTTCATAATCTTTATTTAATGAACATTAAAAACTAATTGAAAAATAACATGTAAGAGCATTGAAAAGTTTGCTTGAAAAGTCAACCAATCTTTTGAAGCGAGAGTAAATATCTTATCATTAATTTTTTATTTTTCAATTAGGTTAACATTTTTAATGGTTACTAAGACCACTCTTTAATTAAACCTTTTACTTATTTTGAAACCATCAAAGTAATAAAGTTTGACCTTTTTTAATGCTATTAATATATGTCTTTGAGTTGATGAAATATGATTTCTACTTTAGTGCTTCAAGGTAATATTACTTATATAGTCTGCTGAACTCCATTAACTCTCATCTCAAGTAGAATAATCATGATCCAATAGTGAAAGATCATCATAACAAACTTAAAATCACGAGTTTAAAATTAAAAATACAAACTAAAACTACAACTAAAGATCCCAAAGGCTACCAAGTTAAAACAAAAACACATAAATATTTGGTTGCCCCTAATAATTGATTCTTTATGTCTTTTAGTTGAACTTCTTCTTAATTCCATCACTTATTCTAGATCTATAATCAAAGCCTTATTTTCACTCTTCTTTATAATCCAAGGCTTATTAGTTTCCTTAGAGTCCAATAGACTTGGATCGTCCATCTCCCCTTCTTATGCTTTTAGGATGTAGGAGCACTCTTTATTTAAATTAACCTCTAATAACTCCTCAAACCTTTGTTGGACCAATGGTGGTTGACAAATTAAATCCCACTTATGTTTTGATAATAATAAAATGTATAGAATTGGTTAAGAAATTATTTCAGGTATTTTGGGATTATTATTGTGCAAATCAAGATGGACAAGTGATAAATCATTGAAGAATCAAGATGGAAGTTTCCTTATAAGTGAAAGAGACATAAATAATAAGGATTATAGAAGACTTGGTTGGATGTTACCGTTGAAGACAACACAAGTCGACTTGCACAGCATAAGTCGACTTATATATCAGGATCTGAACAGCACAAGTCGACTAGAACAACATAAGTCGACTTATCGAAGGACACAAGTCGACTTACACAGCACAAGTCGACTTATAAAAGAGCGGAGATGAAATTTTACGAAAAGTGTTGTCACAAGTCGACTTATACATTCGACAAGTCGACTTATGGGTACAACAAGTTAATTCTAACGGCTCTATTAGTCATAAATGGAAAGGAGGATGTTAAGGAACGGTCATAACAATTAGACAACGGCTATATGGGTTCCCAACAGCTATTTTCTTCAAGTATAAAGAGTGGATGATTGATGAAGAGTGCATGGAAGTTCTATAAGCAAAAATACTCTTCTATTGCTCCAAAATTGCTCATTATTGTTCTTATCTTGTTACACAATTGTATTGAGCATTTGTTCTTCAAACTTTATCTTATTTCTCTTACAATTTGAGTGACTAGTGAAAGGTCACGTGTGAGGTAACAGCCAAAATCAAGTGGTATTGGTAGGATTTGTGCGGAAGACAAATCATTTGTAAAGGTAGCTCGAGCCGAAATCAAGCGGTATTGGTAGGATTTGTGCGGAAGACAAATCAAGTGTAAAGGTAAACGAGCCGAAATCAAGCGGTATTGTAAGAGTTCACACTGAACTACAAAGTGTGTAATAAAGTGGTTTGCAAAATCCTAAGTGGGAGCTTAAGTAGAGGACGTAGGTCTTAGCACCGAACCTCTATAAAAACAGTGTTTGATCTTCTTCCCTACTCTTTTAACTTAAATTCGTTTAAATTGTTTTAGTGTAAATTAACTTCTGATTTTATTGTAGAAAATTACAAAAAGCTTAAAGATCTATTCAACCCCCCCTTCTAGATCGCTAACAACCTTTTCCCTGTCAGAAGGGAGAATCTTTAAATTATTTTGTGTACTTTAATATTAACAAAAGAGCTTCAATAAAAGATATTTCAAAATGTAATTTTTAAGAAATTCTAGAAAATTATCAAATTTATCTTCTTTTCTTTCTATTTCAAGTATGCTCGAGTTTGGTATCTTTACATTGTCCTCCTTGACCACTTTTTTCATTGGCTCCTCATCCTTGTCTTCTTGTTTCTCCACATCATTTTTCTCATCCTACTCTTCTTGAAATTAGCCTTCTTCTCTTTGATCATTGTTTCTTCAACATGCAACTCCCTTCGACTCCACAAAATTATTGCTATCATTTTCTCCCTCAATTTTGGTGTTATGTTACTAGGTAAAGTACCTCGTTGCCATTAAGAGACAATTTAGCAAGCTTCCAGTCTAAATTTATAGGTTACGAATGAAGGCTTATTGATTCGAAGAGATTCTTCGGTACTCTGAAAAATATCTTCGATTTTATTGGTAACTTTCGTTATCAGCTCCTCAAGATTTGACTTTCCTTGTTATTGCGATTCTTATTGAAATTTGTGTGGAACTTGATTTTTTTCATGTATAGTTGGATAATGTCTCTATCCCAAATTGTAAGTATCATTATAAGAAATTTTTTGATGTTAGCTCCTTGTAAAATTAAGTTGCTTATTTGGTTGCACATGTCGTAAGATACTTGACATTCGTGATGGGGGTACCATACCTCATACATCACAATGCATTACTATTACTGGTTTGTTATGCCTCTTATTCTAAGTTTTCAATGCTGCTATAAGCAATGGTATAATAAAATCATATATTGGCATTATAAAGAGAACAATACTCGATTATGATTTTATTATACCATTGCTTATAGCAGCATTGAAAACAATTGATATAATCAAATATCTAAATCCTGAAATTTTAGCTAAAAACATAAGATGAAGAAAGGAAGCTATGAATTATTAATGAAAAAATGTCTAAATTAATAAAAGAAATAAAGGAAAAGAAATGGATAAAAATAAGGCTATTTTATATTCTAGTCCCATCAATAGCACCAAAACTTAATGTGAATAATGTGAAACATTATAAAATATTAAAAGAATCATTAAAGTGAATTCATATACTATTTTCTATAGTCTAGTGGTGAGGTGTTGATCCTACGAGTTTAACTATTAGGACTAACAGTCTTTTAATTATTTAATTTAATGAAATAAATGATTGATTTTAAAAAACTATTGAAACTAAAATAATAAATAAGAAACAACTAATCAAGTTGATAGATCAGAATAAATAATTAGTAACAAATTAAATTAAGATGAATAATTTCCTTGGAATCTCTTCTATGATTGAATTTATTTTGATTTAATGATTAACCTTAGTTTCTTAGATCGATAGGAAATCTAAAGTTACAATCGTATTCTTTTCAAGACATGTAACTTCTATCTTTGAGTTAATTTTTGAAATTTCTTTCTAATCAAAACTATTAAGAATACATTAATTTATCTTATGAATTTCTATAATAGGTTTGTCCTTAACACAAAAGATTTACGTAGCTTTTTCTTATGGTTTCATACAACTCTCATTATTCATGCTTTGACCTTATCTTATATATGATTTCTCAATTCCTATATATGAATTTTAATATTGAATCTTTTATGTTCATCACTTTAATTCAATGCAATAAGCAAACATGAGTTATTTTATAAAAACTAGAGTCTTGTATTAACTAAAAATCAATTGAAAATAATAAATCCTAGGGATCAAAACCCACAATAGATAATAAAGGAAAAAGCAAATAGTATAGTATTATCATAACTCGATGTTCTTGATAAATCTTGATGGGCTTCTTGCTTTTCTCTAAGGTTGCTTTCTTCTTGATGTGTTCTAAGTTCTCCCTTGGTTGTCCTCTCATCCTCCAACTTTCCTTGCACATTATTTTGACTAGTTTTGGATCCTCCTACAAGATTCTTGCTTTTCTTTTTCTTTTTCTTCATCTTTTATCTTAAGAAATCCTAAAAATTTGACAAACACGTTATAAAAATAGGTTTTATTGATCTTGTGTCATTAGAAACACTAATTTACTTAAACTTGACTACCAACATGAGTTAACAACATGGTACTATATTGACCTTGTGTTAGGTTTGTTTCTCCTCTATTTTGCATTTAAGACTCTTTATTTAGAACACGAGTTTGAAGTCAGGGAACACGGTATTGTATCATGTCCAAGTTGTGCTCTTCATGTACCTTAATGCCCAATAATCATCATAGGGATAAACGTAGTCCTATTTTTGCCATATACTGAGCATAGGACCATGTTCAACCTTGTTCATCTAAAATTGTACTAAAATTTCTTTAACTTGACTCCAACTTGTTCAAATTTGTTTCTTTTTCATTAAAGAGTTAAAATAAGACTTGTAAATAAAATATAAACTAAAATAAGTATTAAATTATATTAATAAATCCTCAAAACACAAGCTAAATGCTCCTAGCATCATGCCACCACTTAATCCCTCATTATAAAGAAGAATCTTTTGAGATTGTGATGTAGAATAAAAACTAGTTTAATTTTCCTTATTAGAAAAGGAACATGTTATAGTTTATTTTGCGAATATTAGTTTAAGATTTAATAAGAATTCTTTGTAGAATAGGATTTAATTATGTTTTACAAATCTTCAATGAAAGGAGATTGATTTTCTCTTTAAATTTTGAGTTTTGAAATTATAAAGTGTGATGCTTTTTTCTAGAAGTGATTTATCTATTTTAAACATTAAGTTTTAAAATTACCAATTGCTAACTAATATATATTGAAAGACCTTCACTATTTACTTATCTTGGGATCTCTATCTCTATAATTACAATTACTTATAATGATTTCCAAGTTCTAATTGATAAAATTAGGAACAAAGTTGGGCATTGGAGTAGTGAGTCACCAATATAGGGAAACTATATGTTTAATTCTTAGTAATCTTTACATACACTAGTCTACACTCTCTATTTTCCATAAGAAGATTTATAGGAATATTGAGAACTTCTTAGGAATTTCATATGAAGTAGTGATGCTCATTAAAAAAAAACTTATTCCAAGATCAATTGGAAGGCTATATTCTTGTCGACGTATGAGGGAGGCTTTGGAATCCATTCTAATAATGATAGTTAACAAAATCTTGTTAGCCAAAAGCGATTGGAGATTACTAAAGACAAGGAGTCCTTGTTAGTAAAATGGGTTCATAAGTATTTTTTTTTAAAATGAGCTTCTAGACCTTTAAACGTGGGAGTGATGCTTCTTGGATCACGTCATAAATCCTTAAATCATCTTTATGGAAAGAGTAAAATTGGTAATGGTAACCCTTAGCCCTAGTTTGGAAATTAGGGTGCCTTGGGATCTCTCTTACTTTCTAACTACAAAAACCTTAGATTTGTATTTCTTGAGAATTCTAAAGTGCATTGATCTCTAGAAACTCCTAGCAATGTGTTGATAGAGGCATTATGCTATTTAAACTTAGTTTTCCAAACTATTAGCCTAACTCTAAAATGGAGTACAATATTGTTTGGAACAATCATTTCTTAGGTTGCTTTTCAAATAACTCTTGCAGTGAAATACTTTAGATCTATACTCCTAAAGTATACTAGTTTAAGCTTGTTTATAGTAAGTTTCTCTCTCATAAATAGTCAATTATATTATGGTTGGCAGTTTAAATTTGCTTAAGCACCATGGGTAGAATTTAAACATCAATTCCAGTCAACCATGTATGCAATTTGTTTCTCAATGCTATGGAAAACCATGACCATTTATTCTTTAATTCCTTTTACTCAAATGCCTTTTGGAGAACCATCCTCTCAAATGTTAAGTTCTTTTTTCTCTACACTATGGATACTATTAGTTTGATCATATAGACAACTTATCATTGACAGTTTGATATAAATGATTTATGTAAGAATTCAAATCAGTTATGTTTCTACCTTTTTATTTATGATTCATATTTTTCAAGTTATTCAATTAAAGAGATTTTATTAAAAATTATAAAAATTAACTTTCTATTGTACCCATTATTAGATGACGGTTAATTTCCTAACATAATTTGGTCAATAGACTCTCCATCCAAAAATCAATTGTTGAAGAATTAAGAATTAATTAGACAACTTAACAACAAATGGTATTAATAATGAATAAGTTGCATTGCATTAATTCTTGATTTTATAAAGTTTTTTCTCAACTCATAAACTAGAAAAAATAAGAATGGTCAAAGAACATAGTTTTTGGTGGGATAATGGACAAATGATCAAAACTCTAATAGGGTCAAAAAGTAGGAGTAAGGGGATAATCATCAAAGGATAAAGAAAGGCAATGGTCAAACAACAAGACCAATTATATATTTTAGGCTAGTGAGTATGCGTAAAATGGAATACCAAATGTCTTCCTTATGAGACTATAAGGAATACTAAATATCTTCCTCATTAAACATTGCTAGAGACAAACTTCCTAAAAACCCTTTGAAATGCCACCCAATGTATAAACAATTATTGATATTTGTATATATATATTAGTGAAAGTATATTCAATATATTCAAGATTCATATATGATGAACCTAATATAAGAAAAAAAAGTAAAAGTAAAAGAAGCAAATGAACACGCTTAGCTATATATCTTAAATAGATATTTCAAATAGATGGATAAAGTCCCTTATCTTTTCTAGAAAAGAGAAGTGTATAGATACCAAGGATGAATAACCTCAAATCATTATATGCAACAATGGATGCCCAAACATAATCAACAAACTCATATATAGACAATATAACAAATTACATCCATATAAAAGATAGAAACTTGGCCTAAAATGGGTAATTTAATGAAAGAAAAACTAAAAAGAATAATAAAAGGTATATTATATATTAAATCTATAATTTTACCCAATTTTATAATACTAAACAGTATTATAAATTATATCTATCAAATATTCAAAAAATTAATTTGTTGCAAATATATGTGAAGCATCATATGATCAAATCCATTCCTCATTAACATATAAGTAATTAGCCACGACTCTCTATGTCTTATGAGGTCGAATTTTGTCAGTTTAAACTCTAACTATTCTAAATTCCATTTATAGGAGTTTTGTAGTGTTAGCTACATTGGGTTAAAACACTTTAAGAAAAAGGAAAGTGGGTTGTAAAAAAATGGAATCATGTATGCTCTCTCTTTCGCTTTTCATTGAACTTTCTAGCAACAATTGACTTACCCTTTTACTTATCTTTGGACTTTCTAGTTCTAGATAAAATAATGATGAGATTATTAATATCACATATTAAATAGTATGAATATAGTTAAAATACAAATTCATAAGAACCTAGATCTTGCATTTAAGGAGTTTGAGATGAGTAAGATTATCAGGTAAGAGTTAGACTATCTTGGTGTTGTTTATCAGTGTTAAGAAATGAAAATAAATGTTGTAACATAAGGAAGATGATGAAAAGAGTGGTATGACATAACCCAAAAAGAAGAAATTTCAAGAATATATGAACATTTGTTTTTGGTCTAAATTGGTTTAGGTTCATAAATTGGGATCAATCTAGATGGGATGAACCCTATAACTATTTGTTAGGATAGATTCCTTCACTTAATGAAAGATCTAAAATTTCGTATGAATTATTCATGACTACTTTTTGTATTTAATTAACAATTTTTATTTTGATTTAATTTCTAATTTCATAGATAAGGATTGAGAAATTATATGCATGGATATATATTATGACAATAATTAGAGTTACATGGAATCCTAAAGATGGAATCATATAATTCTTTTAGGTTAGGGTAAATCTAATAAAGAAATTCTTAGAGTAAGTTAGTGTGTTCTTAGGAATTTTGATTAGAAAGAGATTTCAATCATTTAACCTAAAGATAGGAGTTGTATTTCTTGATAAAGAATATGTCATAACTTTGGAATTTTTACTGGTTCAAAAAATTAGGGTTAAAAATTGAATCAAGACAGATTTGAGAATAGAAAGATTATATAGTAATTCTACATCTAGACTTGTTTATCAACTATTTGCTTCATTCTCATTTATTGCTTTGGTTTGGGATTTTAGATTAACAATTTTCATTCAGTTAGTCACTTCTTTTAAATTAATCTTTCATTTTATTAAATTAGATAATATAAAGATATAAATAAAAAAGCACTCATATTCTTTGTAGGAACAATACTTGTACTCACTGGGCTATAGACTGTAACAATGATAAGTGCACTTGCCTTGTTAGTCTTTAGTATTGTTCAGAAATTATACATCAGTATACTTGGTAATTCATTGAATCTAAGTATTTCTTTGAGGAATATTTGGTCAAGCTTCAATTAGACTACCTATTAATGATAATTTTATTAACTTAATGCAATTCAACTATAAGGTAGTCTTACATATAATGAATCACTTTTATTACCACAATGTCCTTATTTAATTTCTTGAAATTTAAACTCCTAAACTAAACAAAATTAAATTGAATTCTTGTACTAATTTCTATTAAAGTTGCTAAGGCTTAATATAATCCCTTTACCAAATTTAAGTTGTACATTATCCTTAATAGACTAACATAAAAAATATTGAAGTAAAAACCTAGAGAAAGAAGGAAATTAAAGATCACGAACTTCTAAGCTTTGGCATATAAGTTGCTTATTATAAATTTTAAGATAAGTCTGGAAGCCTTTGGTGCCTTACATAAAAATTTTAAAATATAAAATGCAAAAGATACTAAAATACAAAATCAAACATAGTAATTACTAAATAAACAAGAAATATCATAATTGGAAATTAAATTACTTTTACAAATAGATAAGAGAAAGAATTAAAAACAAAAATAAAATGGACAAAAAAATAAAAATAGTAGATCATGCATCCTTCAAATTAGCATAAACACTCATCTCATCTTTTCTCTCCCGAAAATGAATATGATGAAGGTATACGTGGTTCCCCAGATCCAACTTGGAGAAAATTAGCATTTATAGCTGACTTTGACCAACTTCCTATCTTATGCTTATAAAAGGCTTTTTACTCATCATCTTTTTCAATTTTTTCTCCATAATCCAAAGGAACATTACCTAAAATTTCTAAAAACACAACTTTGAAGATAATGTTCTTTAGTTTGAAAATTTAAAGATTTTTCCAATAAATATATGTGAACTCTAAGTTTAGATGATTGAGTATTTCAAAATGTGTTTAAACAAGGGAGAATGAAGAGACTGAGAAAATTTAAAAGGAGTCGAAGGTTTTATATGTTCTATCTATTTAGTCAGTTGAAACAATTTTAGGAAGGTACTATGAAAGACTTTTAGCCCTCATACTTTAGAATTTTGTGCTATATTATTCCCAAATGATGCCTAAGTGGAGTGAATTGAATGAATTCAAGATTTTAATTAAATGATAGTGCTTATAAATTATCAAAAATATAAGAATGAAATAAAAGTAAAAGAATTTAACTGTGCTTGTAAACAATAAGGTAAAGAGTGAGGGAAGAGAACATAAATCAATTAACAGTGATTTGGTAAACAATCCTTGTTTATATCTACCTCCAAAACTCTTATTGGATTTCTATTATAATTCTTCTTTTAAGATGAAGAATAACTTTTATACAATCTTTTATTTAGCAAAGAGGAATCTCCTTTTCAATCTTTCTTCAAGGTAAAGAGGAACCTCAAACCATCTTAGGTACTCCCAACACAATGATCACAACCCTTAGAATAACTTAGAACTCAAAATTGCTCACTTGATTATTTTGATAATTACAAAAAGGCTCACACACTCAAAATAAGACAATGAATGGTCAAATAATTGAAAAAAATACTTAGAAATGTGTGTAAAAAGTATTCTAAAACTAATGAAAAAACACCTATTTGTAGCTTTTTAGGACCGCTACTAACCATTGGAGCAAAGAACTACTCGTTACAACGACCATCTGTAAAGCACTAGTCGATCAGTATAGCATACTAATTGATTAATATGTTGGGCACCGATTCTGGAACCAAATTCTTGCTCTGATACCACAAGATGTTGGGCCCCGTTTTCGAAGCCCAACTAGCGTTCCAGAGTCGAAAAGTGTGAGCGGGTTTCTTTGTAGGGTTATTCTAATTAACCTTCATTAGTCATCCTCGGTTCATTTTCATTCTCTGATACCGTAAGTGTCGGACTATAACATCCCATCACCGATGGGAGGGTTATTTTGGTAAATTGGGACGGGTTAGGATTTGACATTGCATATTATTGATATGAGCATTTTTCTGGCCTCTAATTTTAGAGGAATAAGTCATTTTGCACATGCATTTATATGTACATGCATTCATGGCATTTTTCGGCATTTAATTGTGAATATGATATGATTGGTGAATTTTTGAGATAATTATGTTTGATTATGATTTATTGGGAATTATGGAATAATTGGATTTGAATAGTTGGATTAGAATGTCTTAAGAGTGATTGTCAGTTGATAGCGACTCATAGGAAATTTTTCTGGAAAATTTGGGAGTAAATGTCCGGATCGAAATTTTTAGAGTGACAGACTGGTTGACTAAATGATATTGAAATAAATATCCAATGGTAATGGGAAAAATAGATACTTGATGTTAGGAATAAAAATGATGAGCCATTGGAATTTAGAGATAGCTTAGACTGGAAATAATTTTGTATAGCGAAAGAGATTAGAGCAACCCTTTAAATACCTTAGGTTTTAAATTTGGCCTTAAACTCTTTTCCTCCATCTTAGGGTTTTACTTCTTCCTTTTCCCTTGGTGATTTTCGACCATCCTTCGCGATCCTTGCTTGCTTGCTTCTCCTTGTGCAAAGACAAGTCTAAACCTTAAGGAAGAAGAGGATTGTTGTGGCTTTGGGTGAGAACCGTGAGTGTAAGGGTTTGGAGAAGATTTTAGGAGATTTAAAGATTTGAGGCTTGATTGGTAAGTGGTTGGCTTTAATGTTGTTTTATTGTTGTTGAGATGCATTTATTGTGTTAAATATGAAAGATTGGGTAGTTGAGAGTGAGTTATTACTAGTTTTAGAGAGTGAAATGGTGAAAAATCGATCGGAGCAGACGACCTGCGAGTCGCACGTCGTGGCGAGGATTTATGTCCTCGCTGTGGCGTGCGCGAGGGCCTCGCCGCGGCGAATTAATGTTAATTTGCCGCGACGAGCGTAGAGAGGGTCGCCGCGGCGAGCCCTGAAAGGCCACGCCGCGACGAGCTTCTTTCGACGTCACGGCGAGCTCCAGTTTTTGCGCCACGACGAGTCCTTTCTGTGCGTCGCGACGAGTGATCCCATGACGCCGCGGTGAGAGTCCTTTCACCGCGGCGAGCTCCATTTTTCTGAAGTGAAGTATTTTAGTTTTTGGGGCATAACTAATGGTGTAGACCTCCAATTGAGGTGATTCTTGATTCGTTATGAACTAGAGAAAGAGGTCTACAATTGAGGTAAAGAATGAATGTTTGAATTTAAATTAGTAGGACCTCAATTATTGAAAGAAAGTTGAATATGGTTTCCTATTGCAACCTAAGGATAGTTTCATGTTAATTAGAGTATAACTTGGGGTCTTCAATGGGTGAATTTGACCAAATGAATATGTTTTCTTGGGATTATTCTAGGGTGCTTGATATGGTGGATTGAACTCAATTTTAGAAATGCAATGAGTCTTTATTGATCAATTGAGTGAAAAGTTAGATTTGGACAAAGATAGCAAAATTGAGATATAGCGCCGGAAAGTCATGAACGTGCATCGTACATTTTTCAATAAAGACATGTGCATCATTGAAATGTTCTGATTGAGCTTTTAGTAATGGGTGATTATTTAAATGTTTTAGAGGCACCGTTAGATCGTCATTCTACGGATATTGCTGGGACTTCCAGGCAGTAGCTCGAAAGTTATAGGTGAGTAACCTAGTTGGTTCCTCAATCTTTGATTTTAAATGCTCTGTAAACTGTCTGTGAATGTGAATTGTATGATCATGTGAATGGTTAGGATCGATACGTTTACTTTTGGTAAATCGGAATTGACTGCTACGTGATTTTGAAGAATAGTGATAAATAGGTTTTAATGGCAATGTGACTGTGAATTATGGGGCATTTTGCATTTCATACACAAATGCATGAACATATAATGATAGTTGTGACCTGAGTCACCACTGATACTGAAACGAGCCTTGAGCTCGAAGGGAGTTAGTGCATACCCAGAGGGCTCTCCTACTCCCTAGACGCATCTACTAGACACTGTACACTACTTAAGAGCTCGGTCACAATACTGTAATAAAATGGGAAAGAGTCACATATGCATTGCATACACATTGTGATGGATTGAATTCAGTGAATGGAAAATAGGCAAGAGTGCATGCTATAATTATGATAACTGATTTGCGAAGTTTCTGAGTTCTGTGATTGTATGAGAAATTGTAAACTGCTATATGGTATTCTGAATGTGTTTTTGTGTTATGCTGTACGCTATTTGCGTAATGCATGAATTGAGTGAACCATCGATGATGGTTTTTCATTGAGTTCGCAAACTCACCCAAAATTGCGTCTTATTTTTCATGATCGATAGTTTAGACTCCTAGCTCCAGCGATAGATTTTTCCAGTCGTGTGAGCGCGTTGGCAAGAGAAGTTATGGCACACAGGTCGATCAGCTGGGATTGATTTTTGGGGATGACCTAGTATAGACTTTTGTATCAGATTTTCTTTTTGGAGTAATGTATTTAGACCGTGTAAAACTGATAGACTCGTCTATATTTCTATTTGATGATTTGAAATGAGAAAGTATCTTGGTTTTTAAATATAACGATTTTTATATTGTGATTTGATGAATGCGATGCCATGTGAACTATAGTAGTGATCGTTCGTAGTGCACCCTTATCGTCGGATATGCGTCAGAATTACCTACGGGCGTCTCGGTGCGTACCCTACGGAAAGGGGGTGCTACATTTTGGTGGTATCAGAGCATGATTTGGCATCTGTTAGGCATAGTGCATAATTAGGCTTGAATTTCAGTGAGAAAAGCAGAAATTGATCAAAATTCTTGTTTGTTTTAGATCATCCGTTCTTGGAGATCAGGTTGATCAACCCGCTGACCATGGATCAGTCGGAGCTAGTAGGGAGTCTTCAGTGCCTCGTTTTGAGGAGTTGCCTCCTAGGGTTCCCGTGAGACGAGAGAGGAGGTATGATAGATCGCTGCAAGGTGAGGTCGTTAATTTCTATGGCAAGATTGCACTCACCGAGGCCGAGGATGGATGGAGAGGACTGAGTGAGTCTTCGACCAGATGGATTGTGATGCAGAGGAGAGATTTGACTATGCTGTATCTCTGTTGCAGGGCCCAGCATATCAGTGGTGGAAGACTATCCCGGGCAGTACCACCAGGCCTTGCCTACTGTCATGGGATGATTTTCTGAGGGCATTCATGTTAAGTCCAAATGACTTTACTTAAATATGATTTTGATGTATAACAAAGAGAATCAATAAAAGAAAAAAAAACGCAGACGAAGCGACAAAGACACGCATTTAATAGAAATAAGACGAAGCGCACTTGCATACGATGCTAATTGAAAGAACAGACGCAAAGCAATATGTAAGAATTAAATGCACGAAGCAATACAGACGATACAAAAGGCATACGCAGACACTAAACAAAGCAGATGCAGACGCAGATGCAAATAGTAAAGCAGACACAGACGCAAATAGTAAAGTAGACGAAGATGTGAAATAGTAAAAGCAGACACAGACGAAGTAAAAGCAGACGCAGACGCAGAAACACAGACGATAAAGTACAGACGAAGAAAAACAGATGCGGAATTCAAAAAGAAGACGAAGGAGTCAGTTCGAGTTAGTTATGTTGGATCGGAAAGGAGAAGAAATATTTGGAGGAGATTTTCTTAGAAGAAGAAGAACCAAAATTGAAACTCTTTCAATTCTTTCACTTAGGAATTTCGGTTCTACCTTGCATGAAAGGAGAGAATGTCTAAAAACCATGCAAGAACCCTTTCTTACATCTCAATTTCGAAATATGCATGAATGGAAAGAGTGAGAGGCATCCAATGCATCACTTCTTACATTAATCACTTATCAAATAGCCAATAAATGAGACTTACTTCATTTATCTTTAAAATGGCTATTTGAAAAGACCATAACCTATAATTGATTACCCATTTCGGTTTTGGCAAGAAGAAAGAAGGAAGATGGTCCATCTAATGCACATCTTTCATCTTTAATCTAATGAATGCAAATAGGTTACATGCCAACATTAAAAGCCAACCATTAAACCATTTAATGGTAAGTTCATAACTCCATTTAATAATGATGAACCATAATAAAGACCATCTTTATTTAGTATTTTAATGTCAAATGTGTGGTTACACATCTAACTAACACAATTTCGAAATTGCTTCTTCTCCATTTAAAAAAAAATTGTTTTAATATAATTAATCTAGTCAATTACATTAAACCAAAATAAGCCCATTTCTAAATGAACATATGGGCTTCCAATTAACCATTAATTAGTATAAGCCCATCATTCAATTATGGACTTCTAAAGCCTCCAAACTACTTCTTACTTAGCTTGATAACCTTCCTTAAAGCCAAGTGGGGAATCTTATTGGACTTTGATAATTCAAGCTCCAATAAGCCCAGAAATAATTCAATCTCATTGGAATTAATTCTAGCTTATTAACTAAATGTCATTCCACTAAAGACAATTAGTTGAACTCTTGAATTATTAAATATTATGAGAATATGTCCAATTGCAAACCCTATTTAGAACCTTATTATAGCCATCCGCACAATAAAGGGTAAAATTACCGTTTTGCCCTTATGTTGGTTTTTCCTTCTAGATCTCTCATTTTACTTTATATAGTGATTAACACATAAGATCTCATCTTAGTGTTAAGACTTGATGGGTAGCTAGTTTAATCACCAAATCTCCTTAAAATATCTAGAAGAGATGATAACACTATAAACTCTTTATTTGAGTGAATGTTCCCTGATACATGTTTCAATTAATAATTCCAACATGCATAATCGGATTAATACCTGTAAAAATCCATTCGATCATATCAAGAATTATAATGAAACACATATGAGTTCACCACTCATCAAGATTGTAGTTCATAATAAGCTTAATGCTTAAGTTGTATGTTTTAAGATTAAAGTAACGACCCACTTTATTCTCGAAAACATACTTGATTCCAATTCATTTAATAGTGCCATTATCGATAGTCTACTACTATCATGATATGAAACTCATCATTCCCTTTAAGTAAACTCCTTTACTTATATGGAGATAAATCGCAACACTACAGTCTAAACCATAATCAAACGACCAACTTGATTATTCAACTGTGAATCAATTAATTGATTCTAATAATATACATGTTTCCCATACATCTCTATGTATATGTATATTACTTACAAATGAATCTTGGTACCTTATGACCAGATATATAATGCTCATACAGATAAAATCAAACTCTTTTGTTTTATTAATAATAAATATTTTCATTACAAAATCAGAATCGAAGAAGATAAAGTTACATGTAAATACACTTGCTTTCCAGGGCACTATATTTACATAACTCCAACAAGTTACAGAACTCAACTGAATAACCATTTCTTTAAAGATTCAAGAAACAAGAATCAAGAAGCAGTTGGAGATGAAGGCTATAAATACAAGTCGAAGTCGAAGATTGCAAAGTTAGCAAAATTAGCAAAAGTGAGCGAAAGTTAGCAAAAAAAAACGTTCTGTTCAATTTAGCTAAGAGCTATTTTACTGTAACAAGTGTTCAAACACTTTTCTGAGAAAAAGTAGTGCAGATAGCCTGCAGAGGCTAAGTGTGAAAGAATACTGGTTGTAGAGACCTGAAGAGGCTCGCAAAGAATGCTTGTAACGTTGAAAGAGATAGTTGAAATCTCAGAAAGAATTCTGAGGACTGAACGTAGCCCACGGTTTGGGGTGAACCAGGATAAATTGCTGTGTCGACTAATCTCACTCTATTCTCTATTTTTAGATTCAAGTTTTATCAATACTTAAACAAAGTTTTCAAAAGTTTTGATTAATTATAATCTATCGAAAATTCAGTAAGGAATTTTATTTCTAAAAAACTGTTTTGAAAGATTTTCAAAAAAGGGGAATACACAATTCAACCCCCCTTCTCGTGCATTCTATATCGTTTTATAAGTATTGTATTAACGTGTGATTCATTTCAATTGGTATCAGAGCCTGGTATCCAAGAATCTCTTTAGCAAAGTGTGGATCAAAGATAATGGCGAAATCACATGTATACATCGCAGAAGGAGCCTCAGTCACTAGACCTCCAGCATTCAACAAAGAAGACTATCATTACTGGAAAGATAGGATGCGGCTATTCATTGAATCTACTCATGTCGACCTTTGGGACGTAATAGAGAACGGACCTTATACACCAGTAGACGAAGACGGCAATTCCATTCCACGAGTCAGATGGACGGCTGACCAAAAGGCGAGAATACAACTAAACTCAAAGGCGAGGTTCTTCTTGACGTGTGCCCTAAGCAGAAGCGAGTATGACAAAGTTCACGGATGCGATACTGCAAAGGAGATGTGGGACACATTGTCCATCGCTCACGAAGGCACAAGCCAAGTTAAAGAATCCAAGATAAGTATTCTTGTGCACCAGTATGAACTTTTCAGGATGAAGGATGAAGAATCTATTGATCAAATGTTTGGAAGATTTCAAACAATTGTCAATGGATTGAAAGCTCTTGGAAGAACGTACAACAATCAAGACCATATTCAAAAGATCCTAAGAAGTCTTTCGAAGAGATGGAGACCTAAAGTTACTGCAGTTCAAAAAGCCAAAGAGTTGAGCGTGTTAAAGCTTGACGAGTTGCTTGGATCCTTGAAGATTCATGAAGTTGAACTCGATGCTGAAGACAAGCCCAAAAGGGACAAGTCGATAGTGCTGAAGGCCGGACATAAGAATCACAACACTCAAAGAAGGAGGAAGTCATCAAAAGCGTTAAAGATTGAAGAATCAAAGAATGACGACTCCAGCCAATCAGAACCAAAGTCAAGTGATGAATACGACGAGTTATCTTTCATCTCTAGAAAGATAAGACGCATGTGGAAGAAGAAGTCCAGATCAAACCAGACTTTCAAGAAGAATGTCAAAGATGAGGCCAAACCAGGGAAGTCATCTGTCATCTACTACGAGTGCAATCAGCCTGGACACTACAAGTCCGAATGTCCGACTTTGAAGAAGAAACCAAAGAAGAGTAGAGAAGGCAAGAAAAGCATGATGGCAACGTGGGAGGACCTAGATTCATCAGAATCATATACAGGTTCCGAATCGTCTGAACATGCAAACATCTGCCTGATGGCCGAGGAAGATAGTGATGAGGAGGTAAAATCTGATTACGATAATTTGAATGATGCCTACTCAGAGTTGTTAGAAGATTCTCATGTTATTCTAAAATAGTACAAGCTGTTAAAGAAAAAGTATGCAGAAAATATTAGACGTACTGAAGTAATAGAGAGAGAAAATATCTGTCTAAAGAAGCAATTAGAGGAGAAAAATAAAGTTATAGACAAATCAGAAGAGATTAATCAGCTTAAACTAAGAATCAAGAATCTGTCAGCTGATTTATCTACCTTCACAGAGAGCACTAAGAAAATGAATGAGAAGCTTGGAAAATGTAGACGTCCAAGTGATAAAACCAGATTAGGGTTTACAGGCAACAAGACTCAATCTCATAAGAAACCTTTCTTTCAGAAGAGAAACTATAATAAATCTCGTTTTGATCAACGTTCTATTTATATGCATCAAAGAACTCATCATATGCATACTACTAACCATAAAGGACCCAAGAAAATTTGGGTACCAAAAAATAAAATAGTTTCTCCTACAGATATCCTTCCTTGGAAAATACGGCAAGCACCATTGGTATTTAGATAGTGGATGCTCGCGACATATGACGGGAAGAAAGTCTATGTTCCTAGATCTTCAGTATAAGAAGGGAGGGTCGGTAACTTTCGGAGACAACCAGCAGGGCAAGATTATTGGAATCGGTAAAATAGGTAAAGATTCCTTTGCATGCATAAATAACGTACTGCTTGTTGAAGGTATGAATCATCACTTGATTAGCGTCAGTCAATTGTGTGATTCTGGTTTCACAGTCACATTCAAACAAAATCTTTGCGAAGTCAGAAACAAAGATGGGTCTATACTTTTCTTTGCCAAGAGAAGAAACAATCTTTACAAAATTGATTTAGAAGATTTCCAAAGTCAAAATATTTCATGTTTTCTATCTTTCGAAGAAGAAAGACTAATCTGGCATAAAAAGCTAGGTCATGTCTCTTTTAAACATATTTCAAAGTTGGCAAAACATGATTTGGTAAGAGGTTTTCCAAAAATAAGTTTTGACAAAGAACTTTTCTATGAAAATTGTTTGAAAGGAAAATAAATTAAAACCTCTTTTTCTTCTAAAAATTTTATAACATCATCTAGACCTTTAGAGTTGTTACATATGGATTTATTTGGTCCAACAAGGACAATAAGTCTTGGCGGAAAGAAATATGGACTTGTTATTGTTGATGACTTTACTCAATTTTGTTGGATATTGTTTTTATCACATAAAGATGAATCTTTTAAGTGCTTTAGGACCTTATCCAGAAAGTTACAGAATGAAAAAGGAATGTCTATAGCTAGTATCAGGAGTGACCATGGTGGAGAGTTTGAAAATGAGAAGTTTAGAGTATTCTGTGAAGAGAATGGAATTTTCCACAACTTCTCTGCTCCTAGGACTCCTCAACAGAATGGAGTTGTTAAAAGGAAGAACAGGACGATTCAAGAGATGGCAAGGACCATGCTGTGTGAGATGAATCTTCCTAAGTACCTCTGGGCAGAAGCTGTGAATACAACATGCTATATTCAGAATAGAATACTGTTGCGACCCATGTTGAAGAAAACTCCTTACGAGTTATGGAATGGAAGAAGACCAAATATATCTTACTTTCATCCATTTGGGTGAAAAAGCTCTATTCTGAATACAAGGGAGCTGTTGGATAAATTTGATTCAAAGACCTTCCCAGGAATCTTTCTAGGCTACTCATCATTGTCTAAGGCATTTCGAGTGTACAACCTTACTTCAAAGACAGTTGAGGAGACCATCCATGTCAAGTTTGATGATAGTTCCCAACCCCATAAGGAAGATGACATGGAGAGTGAAGGTCCTTCAAGGAACTTAGATGATAGTACAAAAATTCCATCATCAGGAACTCATGTAGAAAAGGTTAAAGATATTCCAGAAACTATCGGACTGAAAAGAGACTGGAAATATAAAAGTTCTCATCCAGAAGAGTTGATTATCGGAGAGACCTCAGAAGGAGTTAGGACAAGGTCCAGATTCAGGAGAGAAGCTAATGTGGCTTTTATCTCTGAGTTAGAGCCAATGAAGGTTGAGGAAGCTCTTCAAGACAAAGCTTGGGTGTTAGCCATGCAAGAGGAGCTGAATCAATTTACTAGGAATAATGCTTGGTCCTTAGTTCCGAAACCCCCTAAGAAATCCATTATAGGAACCAGATGGGTCTTTAAGAATAAGTTAGACGAATCAGGAAGAGTGAGTCAAAATAAGGCTAGATTGGTAGCACAAGGCTACAATCAGCAAGAAGGGATAGACTATAATGAGACATATGCTCTAGTAGCAAGACTTGAAGCCATTAGGATTCTGCTGGCATATGCTGTGTGTCATGATATAAAGCTATTTCAGATGGATGTGAAGAGTGCCTTTCTGAATGGTTTTATAGACGAAGAGGTGTATGTTAAGCAACCACCTGACTTTGAAGATGTTAAGAATCCAGACTATGTCTATAGACTTCATAAAGCCTTATACGGCCTAAAGCAAGCTCCTAGAGCTTAGTATGATCGTCTGAGTACTTTTCTCTTAGAGAATGATTTCAGTAGAGGTCAAGTTGATAAGATTCTCTTTAGGAAGAACTTTCAGAATGATTTTATTTTAGTTCAAATTTACGTTGATGATATCATTTTTGGTGCTACTTCAAAAAGGTTATGCATGAAGTTTGAGAGTATAATGAAGAAAGAGTTTGAAATGAGTATGATGGGTGAGTTGAAGTTCTTTCTTGGGTTGCAAGTTAAGCAAACCGAAGAGAAAATTTTTATTCATCAACAAAAATACGTGAAAGAATTGTTGCTTAAGTTTGATATGCAGAATGTGAAGCCAATGACTACTCCGATGCATCCTTCAAACCTTTTGTCGAAAGATGAACTTGGGAAGAAGGTGGATCAAACCCTATATAGAGGGATGATCGGTTCCTTACTATATCTTATAGCAAGTAGACCTGATATTTTGTTCAGTGTATGTTTGTGTGCAAGATTTCAGGCCGATCTTAGAGAGTCTCATTTTATTGCTGTAAAAAGAATTATGAGATATCTCGTAGGTACTACTGATCTTTGCTTAATGTTTGAGAAAGGTAGAGATTTCAGGTTAATCAGATATTACGATGCGGACTATGCCGGAGATAGAATCGAAAGAAAGAGCACAAGTGGAGGATGTCACTTTCTTGGCGCAAACCTAGTTTCCTGGTCAAGCAAGAGACAAAGCTCAATCGCTCTATCAACTGCTGAAGTAGGGTATATGTCTGCCGCAAGCTGTTGTTCACAAACATTATGGATCAAATATCAACTTGAAGACTATTCAGTTCAAGAAGAGGAGATTCCAATCTATTGCGACAACACCAGTGCAATCAATCTGTCAAAGAATCCGATTCAGCATTCTAGAGTGAAGCACATCGAAGTTAGACATCACTTTTTGAGAGACTATATTCAGAGGAAGGTGGTGCGTCTACAGTTCATCGAAACAGAATCTCAGTGGGCAGACATCTTCACTAAACCATTGAGTGAAGAACATTTCCAGAAGATCAGACGCAACCTTAACATGGTCATGTTAAGTGAACAGTCAGGCTAAAGGGACGTCAAAACTAACGACGTCAGGAACAGTGAGTTACAGCTGGTAACTTCTCTGACAAGGAAGTTTTGGAGGGAAACGCCTCACGATCTTCAGAATCCCTATGATTCTAAAATACGTGTGATAAGACCCTTCAAGTTACCTAAAGTTGATATCATTGCGGTTACTCTCATCTCCAGACGGTTCATCTTGCTTTCAAATTCTCTCAATCATCCTACCCTAGACGAAAAGCTAACCAGAGACAGTTTTCGTTCTGAAGCAATGGAAGCAGCTATGATATTCGGAAGACATGTGGATTGAGTCATTGAGGAATGATGGTATGGACATAAAACCGGAGATTGTAAGAGTTGGTTAGAGGAATTTCTTCCAGGTACGGGAACCAGTCTATACTAACAAAGTGTATGAGTTTTGGAAGAATGCTCAACTTGTAAACAACACTGTGGTATCTTTAGTAGATGACATATCTGTTGTTGTAACTAAGGAGCTGATTAAGAAGGTGACTGATTGTCCATCGGTTGGTGAGACCCTGTCAAACAAGGCTAAGTGGATGACAACAGTCAATATGAGGGAAGAAGATGTTAGCAAACAGTTATATGGAGTGAACGATCCTTCGGAGAGGAAGACGTCGAATCTGGTCTCAAAAGCTAGGGTTCTCCATGCGATTTTGTTTAATTGCATCTTACCCAGAGCAGGTTCCAGACATTTGGTGACTACCCTGGATGAACAGTGCCTGTTCTACCTGCTGAATCGCAATCCCATCGATTTACCATTCTTAATCTTTCACTACATGATTAAGGGGATGAAGGATACAACTAGCTATCCTTACGGTATGCTTCTTACAAGGATTTTTAAGGAATCCGGAATCCCTCTCCACAGAGGAAATAGAAGGATTGTACCAGTGAAGAGTAAGATTGACTCAATCACAATACGGTGAATGGGTCTGAGGACCGTAGTTAAACAAGAACCTGACTCTTCAAGGAGAACAAGAACTGAGGGGGAGCGTGTCTCGAAGAAGACTCCCGATTTAAGTTCTCCAACTCAAGTGAGAATAAGATCGCCTACAGAAGAAATAAGAAGACTGACAGGAAGACCACTGATGAACGGACGAGCCCTCAAATCGAAGTAAGTCTACCTCGAAGGATAGAAGGAGGTGCGCCGAAAAGACAAGGAGAAATCTTTTAAGTGAAATTACGAAGAAGGCGAAGAGATCACCGAGGATTCGGACACTAAGGCAACAAGAAGAAAAGAATGCCAGAGATCAGAGTAAGGAACAATCCTCTCAATCTTGACCACCTAAAACGATAAGATCGTTAGTTTCTATTCTGAAAGAGGATACAGCCAGAAAAACCAAAGAAACTAACAAGAAGAGAAAATCAGAATCTGAAAAAGAAAAATCTCAAGTTCAGAAATCTTCAAGACTGACTGAAGCAGAAGACAAGACTAAGAAGATTAGTCAGAAGAAGACCGTGTCAACTGCTGGGGAGGTTAGTCGAAAGAAAGAAACCCTTGAAACTGCTCAAAAAGAAAAGAAACCGAAAGCGAGCACGATCAGAAATCCCATTGCTCAACAGAAGGAACCAGTGGAGGAAAGTCTGGTTCAGGAGAATCCTTTTGAAGCACAACCAGAAGCAACAGCAGATTCAGACTCGGATGATGATAAACCTTGTCTGATGGTATACAACTATCATAAGTTTTTGAGAAAACAGAAGCTGAAAATCAGAATGGTTGAAGTTATTACCAGAAGGAGAACTGCTATTGCAATCTGTAGTCAACCAATGAAGAAGACGGTGGCTGTCGTACAACCTATGTCGATAAATAGTAACATATGGGACTTATTGAAAGAAGATGAAAAGATGTTCTACAATGCTTTGAGGGATGATGCTACTAAGCCATACCCTACAAAAATTCCCTGTAAGCCGTATACTATTTATCCGATCACAGAAAACACGGAAATAAAGGTTGCACCAGATATCCAGCCAAGATATCCTTTGGATTTGACTAAGGGGAAGTCGAAGCTATTTCCTGAGGAAGAAGTTTGTGATGATCTGTCCGCATATCAAATTGCAGAAGAAGTGCATAAAATTGATGATGCATGCGCTTTGAATCAAAATAAAGATGAAGCGAGCTGCAGCTATACTGACAAGCAAGAAGACTATCCAGTGGGGGGACGAGTTATCACATGGACATTTATAGAATTCCTTGTTTAGACAGGTTTTGCGATCGAGGCCTTTATCCGTACCTTTGCCTATTGAAGTGAAGGCATACCCGCAAGGAAGGCGATTCTTGATCTTTGCTGCTCCGTTTGACTTAGATATTCCTGAAGCTGATACGTTTATTCGTCCACCAACTATTGAGATCAATGATGAATAAATTCCTACCTCTGATGCTTATACTACTACAATTCCGTTCACTCCTCCTTCAACAAATGTTGATCAAGCCTCCTCATCGATTGACTCACAAGAAGAACTCAGTAGATTACGCGGAGAAGTCAATGAGATCAAGGAGACGATGAATGACCTGAAGAAGATGATGACAGGACTGCTGAAGAGCCATCATCGTTAATCATTTTTTATTATAACAAATAGGGGGAGAAGAACAGAAAAGAAGAGAATGAATAAGGAGAAAAGAGATGAGCAGAAGAGAAGAGGATGTTCAGAAAAGAAGGTGTGACAGAAGCAGACGAAGAAAGGAAGAAGTCAAAGAAGAAGTTCTGAAGATAAGTTTTTTTGTTGTTCTTTTCAAAACATTGTATTTTGTTTTCTTTTGTATATAATTTGTTATCATCAAAAAGGGGGAGATTGTTAAGTCCAAATGACTTTACTTAAATATGATTTTGATGTATAACAAAGAGAATCAATAAAAGAAAAACAAAAGCAGACGAAGCGACAAAGACACAGACGAATAGAAATAAGACGAAGCGACGCAGACACAGATGCGAATTGAAAGAACAGACACAAGCAATACAGAAGAATTCATACAGATGAAGCAACAAAGACGATACAAAAAGCATACGCAGAGACTAAACAAAGCAGACGCAGACGCAGACGTAGAAACACAGACGATAAAGTACAGACGAAGAAAAAAAGATGCAGAATCGAACGAAAGGAACATAAGGCGGAAACAAAATCATATACGAATCAATTGTCAAATCGGATAAATCAAATCCGAAGGCGAATCGAATAACACAAAGCGGAAGCAACAAATCGATTAACAGATTCGCGAAGCAATGACAGGTCTAAGATCAAAATGAAACCAAAATCAATTTTTGACATCCGTGAACAAATATTTTAAGAATCACTATCGCGTTGGAAACCTTAAACTTAAACTGTCCAAAATCTGATATAAATTTTTCCCTTTTTCTTTTCTCTCTTTTCTCATTCCTCAATCCAAATACATTCACATAAAATCGCACCATCCAATGTCCAATACACGTTCATTCACATTTTTTCATATACAAATCATGCTTATATCTCAATTGAACATACAAAATTTATATGACATATCCATGTGCAATACCATAACTCAATACCCTCATCAAAATCTCATAATTCAATTACAATTTGTTAGAGTAGTGCCCTAAAGGCAATCCCCTTTAGCGCATTTTGTTCATAGTCATGTACAGACTTTATGAATAAATAAAGCAAGGCATATTTCATTTATTTGATGTTCATTTTATTATGAATTGATAATGATCTTTAATCAAATTAATGAAGTCCCTGATACATGACATAGCATGAAGGAAATTATGATGTGATCATACTATTGAGATTCCTATCATGTGCAATTATGTCAGTATCTAAATTATCCCTAGTCATAGGACTAATGAGACTGGACATCGTTAATCCGGATAGACTAGCACATGTCAAATTCCTTGATTGGATCAAGCGGTGGATCTCGTAAAAGCGTAAATATTGAGATATTTAGATTTGACATGTGGATGCTTACTAATGGTAGTAAGTACATTGGATGACTGCTATGAGATCATCACATGGATGTCCTATACAAATGTCGTTGATAATCTCATCATAGCAATGGTGCAAGTATCCTTAGACTTGAGGTGCTCAAGGATATCTTGAGTCTTGATTACATACTTTGACTCCATTCCTTATTGCCTTTCGAGAGGTCGCTCATAGGGTGGTGATTGGAGTGCGACTTGAGGTATTGAAGGTAATTGAGTAGCCAATAGAGGATTCACCACTTACATTATAGCAGAAGAGATACCCATGGCCTCTTATCAGGATCATTACTTTGAAGTCTCTGGCGCCGGAGCATACATATGTCATGAAGATGGTCTTCATGGACATATAAAGTAATGAGTCCTAGGACGAGAATTGATTACACTTGGACTAGATTTGATCTGATCAGTCTAGTAAGAGTTGACACATTGCCCATACTCAAACCAAGTGGGGTATAGCATGATGAAAGGACGAATTGCACGGTAATTGTCTATGGAAGGGTTCGTGATATGGTTTCATTAGTCAAACCAATTACTTTCCGGTCAATTGGGAGTCATGATGTGTTGCTAGATACCGCTCATGACTTGCTCAGATTAAGTGTTAATCTAAGTGGCCAACATAACCGGAACCTAATGGGTCACACGACAAGAGTAACTCGGAGAATCAGTAAAATAGTTTCGGACAGAGATCCGATATCTGGAGAGAAATAGGATTAAATGGATCCCGATGAGATTGGGATATGTCCCGATGAGATCGCGACATCGACATTGCTGAAAACCGTTTTCGGTGATTTTTCACCGGCATGGGGCCCAGAGGGAGCAGTAGGACCAACCCAGCTTGATGGACCACTTCAGCAATTATATATATTAATTAATTAAGTAAATAATTAATTAATATATATATATGTGTTGATTTTCGTGGAGACTAAAGTGATGAGAAGAATGAAGTTTGACTTAGTCAAATGTCATCATTATTTAGCAAATTAAGGCATTTCTTATGCCATATACGTGGACTCCTCCAAACCTAGCTTTTAATGTGTGTTTTAAGAGTTAAAACAGATATATAAGAAGCAATTGGAAAGGGGCTTGCACGGTTGAGAAGAGAAGAATCGAAAATTGCTTAAGGGTTAAGCTTGAAAACTTGTTTTCATTTTCTTCATCTCTTCCATTCAACATTGCTTCTACTTCTCCAAGGTTCCACCAAGATCATTTCACTTGCTCTCCAAGGCTAAGGTAAGAGCTAGCACTCTTTTCTTTAGTCTAGCTATTCCCGGGTCAAAAGAGTTTGTCCCGGTTAGTTTTCCGACCTCTGCGAGAATCTGTTAGAGGCGGTCTCCTTTGGTCGTTATGGTTTGATTGTTTATACATACACATGGATCCTGGCTTTCGGGAATGTCCGGGACTCAAAATTTTAAATTCGCACTGTGGGCATGTGATGCCTACCGGGATTTTCCTACAGTGGTATCAGAGCCACTTGTGTTGTATAAACAAATCGAAATGATAACTAGGTCGGAGTTCCTTAGTGAATTGAGCTGCTGATGCATGTTATTTGTGTGAATTTCGAATCAGTATAGAGATGCATGTTTTCGAAATTTCTTACTCAGAATTGTTCATAACATGTTATAGAATATGTTTGTGAAAGATGAGAATTTATCAATTTGATTTGATATGGTTTTGCTATTTAATTCCCTCAAGTTTCGGATGCTGTCTTGTTGATAGTTTCTGAAACAGGTATACTTGTAAATTCGAGAATAAATTCTAGAAATTTTTTTTTTTGGATTGGTTTTCACCGACATGTCCCTAAGATGTTTGTGAATGTCTCTGTGGATGGAAAAATGTTTTCAAGGTGATTTACCATTTATTTCCGAATTTCTTGTGTGCTGATGGGAATGTTTGTGTTGGAGAACACAGATTCTGGTCCTGCTAGATTGCTGAGGTTCAATGAGTTTTTGTGGGAAATAAATCCTGGAAAAATTCATGGAGCATGTTGGGAACATGTTTTAACCTCTTTAATTTTATCAGTATTTTTTGAAAGTGTTTCAATGGTCATTTTGAGCAAAATGTTGAGCTTAGCAGTTTTGAGTAACTTGCTGGGGCTGTTTTGTTTGGAATGATTGATTGTGTTATTTTCTGTTCCAATGCCATGAATCATTTTTATAGTGATTAAAAATGTGTTATATTGATGTGGCATGCATTCCAAGTTGAGATTCTTGAATTTAGGTTTCCAATAATTTTTGGATATCGAATAGGTCACTTTAGCGTCTCGTTAGCTTATTCCGTTATCTTGGTTATTTTGGCGTCGCAATTTTGTGACAAGTGCGGAGTAATCTTGATAACGTGTAGCCTACCTAGAGATACTTAGCATGATTATTTGGTGTCCTTGAATTATGTGGAAATCTAGTGATTAATGGTGGATTAATCGGTTTCAAGGTTTTCATATATAGTTAGACTATATGGCATGCATGAGTTGATGAAAATGTTTCATTAGCACATTAATATAAAGGTTTATATACTTGTTATATTGGTGTTGTGAATTGGAAATGCCTGGATTAAGAATTAGCGATTAGATAGCAATTCCAAATGCACAAATGAACAAGTCGACTTATATGTTTATAAGTCGACTTGTTTGATGCATCAGACTAATAAATCGACTTGCCTGATGGTACAAATCGACTTGTTCATGCACGATTGCACAAGTCGACTTACACATGCATAAGTCAACTTATACAGAGACATAAGTCGACTTATACATATACAAGTCGACTTATATCATGCCTTGGTGGGATGATGGGCGATTTTCGGTATAAATTCAATGTGATTGATGCAATGCCCTAAATCAGACCATATAGTCATGGTGACTATGATCCTTGTATGAGATTAGAAAGATAAGACCTAAAATCCCTCATTTAAAATATGAAAACTAACGCCTTCCATTAATATGGTAAGAACCAGAGTTCTTATAGGGTTGGGTTGTTGAGCTAACCTCAAGCTCACTCTATACGAATATGTTCAAACCATGAAAATATGATTTTCGGATTAATGGGTCGGTTTTCCTAGAAGCGTTGATTTGTTGAGCTAACCTCAAGGTCAGCGTGGATGAGGCGAAGTTGGGTAGTGTACATCGATGTACACGCATCAAGTGTTGATAACCCAATGTATGTGCATACATCAACCGTTGATAAAGACCGGGCAATAGTTGTGTCTAAGATGTAATTGGTATGTACGATACCTCCGAGACATAAGATGGCTTGTTGAGCTAACCTCAAGGTCATTCTTAATGTCGGTCATCGATGATGCAATTGGTATGATGATACCTACCGATTGACCTAAGGTGACTTGTTGAGCTAACCTCGAGGTCATTCTTAGCAATGTCGGATATCGACCCACCAGTCAATGTGCCATTTTGTTTCATGGATTCATGATGAGGGTTATGGATTCTATTGAAACTAGTGGGAGCCATATGTATGTCATTTAAGTCCTTATGAGAATACATTTAATCATATTCTAACTTTCTTTCTCTCTCTATGTTTAGGTTGATTGAAGATGTCGACTAGTGTGAATCTTCGCTCACTAATGGATGCAAACAAATTAACCGGACCAAATTTTCTTGATTGGCTGCGGAATCTGAGAATTATTCTCGATCGAGGATCTAGGATACATCCTTGATTTTCCGCTTCGGATCCACTTCTGAAGGAGCTTCGATGATGATCGGAAGGCATATAAATAGCATCTAAAAAGGCGGTGACATAGCCACTGCATTATGCTTGCATCGATGTCACCGAGCTGCAGAAAAGACGAGTCTATGGATGCTCACACGATAGTGTTTCATCTTAGAGAGTTGTTTGATGAGCAAGCACGGTCCGAACGGTTCGAGACCTCAAGGTTGCTCTTTACAACGAAGATGACTCTGGTTCATCTGCAGCAATATGCATTGAAGATGAATGGCTATATTGAGAGGTTGGCCGTCTTAGGTTTTGTGATGGATTACGAGTTAAGTATAGACTTAATTCTTGTTGGTTTGTCGATAGTTATTCACGGTTTATGTTGAACTATCGAATGAACCAAATATCAACCACAATTCGAGTGATCAATCCGCCAAGGCAATGAGAACAAGTTGTCAAGCAAGATAGCAAGGCGTTGTTATTGGTGGATTCTTCTTCCTCTGCTTCCAAGAAGAGGAAGCAGAAGAAGAAAAGGATCGAAGCGAAAGGAAGTGCGTGAAAGGCAAGAAGAAGACCAAAGAGATCGCACTAAAAGGTACTGCTTCCATTGCGGTAAGACCGGTCATTGGGGAGGCGAATGTAAAATCTATCTGGAAGAATCTGAAGGAAGAAGGCATCGGTGCCTCGACTTCTTCGGTATGTTTGTCATTGAGGTTAATCTGTTTCGATCATAACATATGGGTATTAGATACGGTTGTGGCTCACACATATGCAATGATATCACGGGGCCTCGAGGACGATGGCGACTCATAAAGGGAGAAATGGACTGCGTGTTGGCAATGGAGCAAGAGTTGCTGCATTTGTCGTAGGGACTTATGTTTCGACACTCCCGGTGGGCTTGTACTTAACTTGGATGATTGTTATTTTGTACCGTGTTAACAAAGAACATATTATCATTTCTTGTTTAAATAAATTTGGTTTCCATTTGTCTTTTGGTAACAATGGTTGTTCTATTAGCTCAAATGGAATGCTTTATGGTATCTGGTACATTATGCAATGGAATTTACATATTAGATATGTCACATCCGGTTATGAATGTCAATGACGCTAAAAGACATAAAGAGATAATTTAAAATCAACTTACTTATGGCATTGTCGCTTGGCCATATAAATGAGAGACGACGCTAAGCTCCACAAGAGTGGAAGTTTAGGGTCATTCGATTATGAATCATATGACACATGTGAATCTTGTTTATTAGGCAAGATGACTAAGTTACCTTTAAGGAAAGGGTGAGCAAGCGATGGATTATTAGACCTAATACATTCGGATGTATGTGGTCCGATGTCCATCCATGCCGAAGTGGTTGTCGTTACTTCATTACCTTTATCGATGATTATTCTCAATATGGGTACTGTGTCGATGAGATACAAATCAAGCGTTTGAAAAGTTCAAACAATTCAGAAATGAAGTAGAAAAACAACTTGGGAAAAGTATCAAAACATTACGATCCGATCGTGGTGGTGAATACTTAGACCAAGAGTTTTTGATTATCTCGTAGATAATGGGATATTATCTCGGTGGACCCTCCTTACACACCACAAGCATAATGGTGTGGCGAAAGGAGAAATCGAACCTTGTTGGACGTAGTACGATCTATGATGGGCTTTACGATTACCAAAATCCTTTTGGGGATATGCACTTGAGACAACTGTTTACTTGTTAAGCGAGTTCCATCAAAGCGATTGATGTTACTCCATATGAGATGTGGACTAACAAGAAACCTTATCTTTCTTATTTGAAAGTATGGGGTTGTCGCTTATGTGAAGCGGACACGATCGAGATAAGCTTGGAGCAAAATCGACAAGTGTTTGTTAAATAGGATATCCTAAAGAAACAAGAGGATATCAATTCTACCTTCTTTGAGGAACAAAAGGTGTTTGTTTGATGCATGCTGTCTTTAGAGAGAGTTTCTTTTAAAGAGGACGGTGGGAGCAAAGTTGAACTTGAAGAAGTTCAAGATGCTTTGACAGACGCGGATCAATCGCTGAACTGGCGTAACTCATACGGATGAGGTAATAGATTCAACCTTCTACTACACACGAAATTGAGGTCAAGTAGGATACGCTCTTCTGAGAGATATGGATTTCTCGTAAGTGAACAGAATGACGTATTGCTCATAGAGGATGATGAGCCTACTACCTATGAAGAGGTTCTGAAGAGTTCAGAGTCTGAAAAATGGCTTCGTGCCATGAAATCAAATGGATTCCATGTATGAAAACCAAGTATGGACTTTGGTTGATGCACTGAAGGGATAAAACCTATAGGGTGCAAATGGGTTTTCAAGAAGAAAACCGACATGGATGGTAATGTGATTACCTATAAAGCAAGTCTTGTGGCTAAAGGCTTTCGTCAAAGACAAGGAGTTGACTATGGCGAGACCTTGATCGAAGAGCAATGCTTAAATCCATTAGGATACTCTAGCCATTGCGCTCATTATGATTATGAGATATGGCAAATGGATGTGAAGACGACTTTCCGAATGGAAATACGGATGAGGATGTGTACATGACACAACTCGAGGGCTTCATGTCCGTGATGGCGAAAAGGTATGCAAGCTTCGTAAATCCATTTATGGATTGAAGCAAGCATCCAGAGTTGGAATATCCGTTTTGATGAGACAATCAAAGAGTTTGGTTTCTCACAAAATCCGGATGAACACTTGTGTGTACAAGAAAGTGAATGGAGCTGCGATCGTATTTCTTGTGTTATATGTAGATGACATATTGTTGCTAGGAAAGCGATGTCTCAATGCCGCAATCAAGAAAATTTGGTTGTCAAACAATTTGCCATGAAAGACCTTGGAGAAGCAACTTATATCCTTGGGATAAAGATCTATAGAGATAGATCGAAGAGGTTGCTTGGTCTTTCACGATCAACGATACATAGACAAGGTGCTAAAGAGGTTTAGCATGGAGCAATCCAAGAGAGGGTTTCTTCCCATTACTCATGGGATAACACTCTCGAAGTCCATGTGTCCTAAGACACAGGATGAGAGGATGCGTATGAATATGATCCCGTATCGTCTGCGATAGGATCTATTATGACGTAATGTTATGTACGAGACCCGATGTATCATGTGCTCTAAGTGTTACGGCAGATACCAATCGGATCTGGTGAGGGTCCATTGGGTGGTGTCAAGAATATCCTAAAGTACTTGCGAAGAACTAAGGATGTTTTCTTGATATATGGAGATGGAAGTCTCAGTGAGCGGGCATCTGAGATGCGATTTTCAATCGATAAGGACAACCCAAGTCCCAATCAGGTTATGTTTTCACACTAAATGGCGGAGCGATCGGTTGGAAGAGTTCCAAACAGAGACGATGGCGATTCAATGACCGAGGCAGAGTACATTGCAAAGATCGGATGCAAAGAAAGGCGGTTTGGATCAAGAAGTTCATTTCGAACTTGGTGTGGTTCTATTTGTGATGGACCCATCTGATTGTTTTGTGACAACACTGGGGCTATTCTTGCGAGCAAAGGAGCCAAGGTCTCATCAACGGTCCAAACACGTACTCCACCGATACCATTTGATTCGGAGATCATTGCTCGAGGTGATGTCACGATAGAGAGAATTCCATAGAAGCGAATATTCTCGATCCGTTGACAAAGCCGTTGCCACGGAAGAATTTTGATTCTCATGTACACGCTTATGGTATTAGATACCAAGGCGATTGGCTTTAGGTCAGTGGGAGATTGTTAGAGTAGTGCCTCAAAGGCAATCCCTTTAGCGCATTTTGTTCATAGTCATGCATGGACTTTATGAATAAATAAAGCAAGGCATATTTCATTTATTTGATGTTCATTTTATTATGAATTGATAATGATCTTTAATCAAATTAATGAAGTCCCTGATACATGACATAGCATGAAGGAAATTATGATGTGATCATACTATTGAGATTCCTATCATGTGCAATTATGTCAATATCTAAATTATCCCTAGTCATAGGATTAATGAGGCTGGACATCGTTAATCCAGATAGACTAGCAGATGTCAAATTCCTTGATTGGATCAGCGGTGGATCTCGAGCGTAAATATTGAGATATTTAGATTTGACATGTGGATGCTTACTAGTGGTAGTAAGTACATTGGATGACCTGCTATGAGATCATCACATGGATGTCCTATACAAATGTCAGTGATAATCTCATCATAGCAATGGTGCAAGTATCCTTAGACTTGAGGTGCTCGAGGATATCTTGAGTCTTGATTACGTACTTTGACTCCATTCCTTGTTGCCTTTGAGAGGTCGCTCATAGGGTGGTGATTGGGTGCACTTGAGGTATTGAAGGTAATTGAGTAGCCAATAGAGGATTCACCACTACATTATAGCAGAAGAGATACCCGTGGCCTCTTATCGGGATCATTACTTTGAAGTCTCTGGCGCCGACATACATATGTCATGAAGATGGTCTTCATGGACATATAAAGTAATGAGTCTAGGGCGAGAATTGATTACACTGGACTAGATTTGATCGATCGGTCTAGTAAGAGTTGACACATTGCCCATACTCAAACCAAGTGGGGTATAACATGGTGAAAGGACGAATTGCACGGTAATTGTCTATGGAAGGGTTCGTGATATGGTTTCATTAGTCAAACCAATTACTTTCCGGTCAATTGGGAGTCATGATGTGTTGCTAGATACCGCTCATGACTTGCTCAGATTAAGTGTTAATCTAAGTGGCTAACATAACCGGGAACCTAATGGGTCACACGCATAAGAGTGACTCGGAGAATCTGTAAAATAGTTTCGGACAGAGATCCGATATCTGGAGAGCAATAGGATTAAATGGATCCCGATGAGATTGGGATATGTCCCGATGAGATCGCGACATCGACATTGCTGAAAACCGTTTAGGTGATTTTTTTACGTGGGCCCGATAGGCCAGTAGGACCAACCCAGTTTGACTGGACCACTTCAGCAATTATATATATTAATTAATTAAGTAAATAATTAATTAATTATATATATATGTGTTGATTTTCGGTGGAGACTAAAGTGATGAGAAGAATGAAGTTTGACTTAGTCAAATGTCATCATTATTTAGCAAATTAAGGCATTTCTTATGCGATATACGTGGACTCCTCCAAACCTAGCTTTTAATGTGTGTTTTAAGAGTTAAAACAGATATATAAGAAGCAATTGGAAAGGGGCTTGCATGGTTGAGAAGAGAAGAATCGAAAATTGCTTAAGGGTTAAGCTTGAAAACTTGTTTTCATTTTCTTCATCTCTTCCATTCAACATTGCTTCTACTTCTCCAAGGTTCCACCAAGATCATTTCACTTGCTCTCCAAGGCTAAGGTAAGAGCTAGCACTCTTTTCTTTAGTCTAGCTATTCCCGGGTCAAAAGAGTTTGTCCCGGTTAGTTTTTCCGACCTCTGCGTGGATACCGTTAGAGACGGTCTCCTTTGGTCGTTATGGTTTGATTGTTTATACATACACATGGATCCTGACTTTCGGGAATGTCCCGGGACTCAAAATTTTAAATTCCGCACTGTGGGCATGTGATGCCTACCCCGGGATTTTCCTACACAATTTATACACCATTTCATAAATCAAAATTTTATACAAAACATATTGGCATTTTTAAGCCTTATACATTACCCATAACCCTAAACCAAAGTACATAATACACAAAATTTTAGACTTCTCAGCAACCACCTAGCTTAACAATAATACAATATAAACACATGCAAACAGAAATCTTCAATTTTCTTTACCCGATCTTCTTCTCATCACCTGTGGATGGGAATGAAGGGGGTGAGCTTATAGCTCGTGGGTAACAGTTTATAACAAATAAATATGCAAAAACCCTTGAAATTCTTTTTCTTTTTTGTTCTTAGAAAACATTTCCTTGAAATCCGTAAAGTACATTTTCAAAAAGTTCTTTTCTTGCCGTATTCAAAATCGCAATTTGCAAAACGTATGATTTTTAGGCTTTTAGCCATAAACCCATAGGTTACAAAACATGAATGCATCAACTTAATAATTCACATATGCAGTGGCAAATCACATATGCAATGCACACAATTGGCTTGAGAGTTCTATAAACACGACGGAAAATTGAAGTTTTACCGTAAACACAACGAGTCCGATTTTTCAGGATCTCGTGGCCCCAAGCGGGCAGCCGGGAGAAGGCTATCTATATGTTGACGTGCATGTGACTAATGAAACAAGTTCTCTCTCGCCCACACAAAAGCACATATCATGCTCACATCCATTTATCGAATGCTCTTTTCTGAATATACGAGATGCCATGGAATCTTTCGAGGCATAGCACAAATGTAATTTAAAATTCATCAAAAGTTCATGTATTGAATCAACAATGATTTTCAAATCATTCATACAATCATGCAACATTTATGATGCAATTGAAATAATAAAATCTCTTTGTTTAAGGAAAGCAGTAGTGGCTTATAAATCTATTATAAACAGGTACCCACCTCGAATCGATGCTAGAAGCTTGTCCTTAGCTTCAATTTGACCATTTCTTCTTTTATTCTCCCAATTGAAAATTCCCTACACCAATGTCACACAAATTCGACCTCATAAATGACATAATCCTTAATATTGAACTTAGAAATTGTTAGTAGTGTGCCCTAGGCCAATGGATGTTTGTCATTCATGTATTAACATTATGACTTGTTAATAATATATTATGAGGTATTCCGTTTCATATATGCATGTATTTCATGTAATGTGATTTACATTCCATGAATGGTATTGAACTTATGTCATCAAGTATGTGACTTGATAGTAAAACCATAAGCGTTATAATACTATTCTAGATCGTCACGGTCGATCATTATTGGTGGAACAATAATGAATTAAGACTAGTATGTGTTCGATTGATGATCACGTTTCTTGATCATGGATATGAGATATCAAATCAAAACATAGATATATGTTAGAGAACATATATTGGACCGACCCACATAAAGAATACTACATGGTTTCATGTCATTAGTGATTCTTTATATGGTTTGACTTTAGTCCTTTGACCAAGTCATCATGGTTCCTACATGAGGAATTTAGTGTTTGATATTAGACTAAGTTATTTTAACCGAATAATATATAGTCTTATGTTGGACACTAAATGAATCATACGGAGGGATGTGAATGATGTAGAAGGGATTTGTACCTCTCTTAAATGAGAGAGATATCATTTGGGCCTCTTGACAAGTGTGACTGAAGAAATGCATGGCCATGCTCAAATGAATTGATGAAGAGTCATCAAATGTCATTTGTTATAATCAGTCAACTTGGGGATCAAGAAACTATGATTAATCAAAGGTTGACCTGTACCATGCCTTGTGATTAATCTTGATATCGTGTTACAAAAGGACTGAGCCTATAACTATAATTACAGGTTAAATCGGATTATCGATCCTCATTTGATTTGGGTAGTCATAATGTCTTGCTAGAGGCCGCTTATGACTTATGGGCCTTGAAGTGTAATCAAGCCCATTGCCAACATCAAATGAGCCTACAGGGTCGCACACAAAGAGCAATGTGATCTGGGCTTATTCTCTTGGGCCTAATTTATTAGGTGTTGAATAAATATATTTAGATATATTTATTGGGCTAGATTTAATTAAGTTATCGGGCTTTTATTATATATGATATAATAGGCCAAAACTTAATAGGGCCTAAATGAGATTAGGGTTTCTCTATAAATAGAGAAACTTAGGTCTCATTAGGTGAAGAAAAGAAGCAACCTATCCACGAAAATAAGGTATTTTCGTACATTTTTGGTATTCTCGATTATACTCATGTTGTTGTATGGTCTTTTTCCGCAGCGTATTGTGAATACTCGGACCGTACGCGATCCAACAGAAAACACTAATTCAAGCCATCTAAATCACCAATTTTCAAAAACCCAAATTCATAAAATTGGGCATAACCCTAATTAATTTCCATCCAAAATTAAACCCATAATACTAAGCAATGACCAAAATTGACTTCATAATACACAAACCCATATCATTTTCCATGATTCTAAACCAACAATCTTCCAAAATTCATAAATCAAAATTTCGGATCTTACCTCATCCTTCACAAATTTTCAGATTTCTTAGCTCATGTTGGAGCTCTCTTCATCCTCCACGTTTTTCCTTCATGAAAAAACATGAAAAGCTTGCTTGAAGACCCTTAAAAATCAAACCCTAGCTCTCTCTCTCTTTTCTTTCTTCTTCACTCATCCGAAAACTTGCTCTCCCTTCTCTCTTCTTTCTCTTGTTCTTCTTTTTATTCTTTTCTGTCCAAGTGTCGTGCATTCTCTCCTTATAAAGGACCATAATCTTGCCATGTCATTAAATGACTTAAAATTGACTCATTTGCCCTTACTCATAAGCCTAAAACTTAACTCTTTAAGTAAACTTCCAAAATTGCCCCTTCCTTTTTGCCTTAAAAACTTTATAGAAATTTCCCTCTATGTCTTACGAATCCATCGCTTCAAGAATCGGATCGATCGGAGCTCTATATCTCAAAATGTCTCAAAAATACTGAAGTCTGTTAGATATTTCGTTTGGACCAAAACTAAATCAAGACTGATCACTACACGTAACTTCACTCCAGAAGTTGAACATCTTAGAGGCTAAATTGTCGATTGGCTCTTTCATATAACTTGTAGATCTATGTCTCTAGTTTCATTTGAAATAGAAATCACCTCATTTCGACCTCTACTGATTCAGAAAACATCAAAATACTGAAATATGTTCTGTGGGAAACACCAGCTCAAATCCTCTAAGAACACACTCCCGCATCGCCCCACCTTTTCCACTTAATCTTTCTCACTTCATTTCAGATAGCTTATATTTGGTGGAGATGAAGAGAAAGGTCTTATGAATCTAATGGTTCAAGAATCAAGTCATTCGGAGGTCTAGAGAAGAAGTTATGGTCAAAAGAAGCAACCATGTTTATGACCTCAATCGATCTTGAACTTTTTGGGAAACAGCTATAACTTTCTGTAGAAATGTCTGATTAAGGTTTTATTTGAATGGTTCGAAAGAGGACATGAAGAGATACAACTTTTATGAAGGTCTCAAAGGCCAAATCATTCATCTATGGGGTCAAAAACAAAAGCAGACGATGATGACATCATTTTAAGACAATGATGACATCATCAGACGATACAGATTGGGAAAATTGCTGTAACTTTCCCTACGGATTAAGGATTAAGGATTTCTTAATATGTATGGAAAGATAATTTCAAGAGCTAAAACTCTTATGAAGACCTCAAAGGCCAATTCCAACGTTTTAAGGGTAGAAAATGGATCAGAAGGTAGCAATATATATAATGGCGAGACAGTTAAGCGAGACGCAAAAATCAAAGCGAGGCGATGAGCGATGGAGGGCGATGATGCGATGCTTCGTCTCATTTCTATGAATAGTAACTGAGATGATGAACAGTACTTCGTCTCATTTCTATGAACAGTAACTGAGACGATGAACAGTAACTGAGAAGGTCAAACTGAGACGCAAAAAGTCAAACTAAGATGATAGGGTGAACAGTAACTTCGGCTGACTTTTTCTCTAGAACGTCTCAACTTATAAGACGCATAACTTTTGACTCAAAACTCCAAATTTGACAAAATCGATGTCTATAGAAAGGTAAAAGAACCCTCTACAACTTTGATGAAGGCCTTAAAATCAGATCGACCTCTAAATTGGTCAAAAACTCCACACAAAGTGACTGGTCGATCGACTTCACACTAAACAAACATCGTAACTTCTAAAATCATAACTTTCTACTCCCTTGTCCAATATTTTCGTGTTTTATATCAATGGAAAGATAAAAACAAGCTCTACAACTCTCAAGAAGGCTACTTGATCCTATTCCATACACATCAGTCCCGAATTTGCATCGATCACAGCATACACAAAACTTCCCTATGAACACATCAATTCAAAAATTTGCAGCATCTGCACTCAACTTCAATAACTCACATCTCCCAACCTCCACATCCAAAAATAACACATTATACATCATTGGGAAACTATGGAGGTCCTCTATAACATTTAAGATGCCATTTGATCCAATTCAAACCACAACAGTCCATAAATCGCTCAAAACACAATATATACAATCCTACACTTAGAGCATTTTCCAAAACCAAAGCAAAATACACTTAACTTTCAAAGATCGTAACTTTCAATCCCGATATCGAAAATAGCATACTTTATGGCTACGAAAAGCTCTCAACATAAGCTACAATTTTCATTAAGATCATTTTCTCAAAATGTGCCTAAATCAAAAATTCAACTCTCAAGTCAAACTTTTTATCTTCAAAAATCAACTTTCTTAATTTCTTCAAAATTTCACACTTTCACTTTCTATTTCTTGATTTCAACCTCTATTTCAATCATCTCATCCACTTAAACTTTCATAACCAAAACTAATCTTCAAATTCATCAAAACCAATAAATTCCTTTTTCTCATCAATTTCCTCAAGGCACAATAACATCTATAACAAAATTCATATCCGAAAACACTCATTAAATTTATTTAATATTTCTAATTTCCACTGAAAGTTTGGGATCTAACATGATGTGCCTAAGAGTGCTTTTAAGAGCAATTACGGGCATTTCGAGTTTCTAGTGATGCCGTTTGGGTTGACAAATGCCCCAGTAGCTTTCATGGCCTTGATGAATAAGGTCTTTCAGTCCTACCTGGATCAGTTTGTGATAGTATTCATTGATGACATATTGGTTTATTCGAGGAGTAGGCAGGAGCACGCTGAGCATCTGAGGATTGTTTTGCAGATCATGAGAGAGAAGCAGTTGTTTGCCAAATTCAATAAGTGTGAATTTTGGCTGGAAGAGGTGGTATTTCTGGGGCACATTGTGACTGGTAAGAGTATTCAGGTGGATCCTCGCAAGGTCGAGGCAGTGTTGAATTGGGAGGCTCCTAGGAATGTGTCTGAGGTTCGGAGTTTCCTAGGATTGACCGGTTATTACCAGAGGTTTATTGAGGGGTTCTCGCTGATCTCAGCCCCTCTGACAAAACTTCTGAGGAAGAATGTGCCGTTCAGATGGACTGAGGAGTTCCAGAAGAGCTTTGAGGAGCTGAAACATCAGTTGACTTCTACACCGGTGTTAGGTATTCCATCTGGGACTGGAGGATTTGAGGTGTATAGTGATGCTTCGCATCAGGGTCTGGGATGTGTTTTGATGCAGCAAGGTATAGTAATAGCGTATGCCTCGAGACAGTTGAGGTCTCACGAGGTGAATTATCCTGTGCATGATTTGGAGTTAGCTGCAGTTGTGTTTGCCTTGAAGATTTGGAGACATTATTTATATGGTGAGACATTCTAGATTTTTACTGATCATAAGAGCTTGAGGTATCTGTTGAGTCAGAGAGAGTTGAATATGAGACAGAGGAGATAGATAGAGCTGCTTAAGGAATATGACTGCACGATTGAGTACCACCCAGGGAAGGCTAATGTGGTGGCAGATGCGTTGAGCAGGAGGTCTTACATTAGTACAGCTCAGATTCAGATTGGGAGATTGCCTAGTTTGATTCAGTTGAGAGCTTTGAATGTGCAGATGGATTTGGGTCAGGATGGGGCTTTGATAGCCACTCTGAGGCTTAGGCCGATGTTGCATGACAGGATCAGGCGAGTTCAGGACAAGGATCCTGCTTTGGTGAGACTGATTGAGAGAGCGAGATCTGATCGGGATTCTGATTTTGAGTTGAGAGATGAGACTTTATGGATGGGTCAGAGACTGTGTGTGCCTGATGTGGATGATCTGAGACGTGAGATTTTGAAGGAGGCGCATATGGCTGCCTATGTTATGCATCCTAGTTCTACCAAGATGTATAATACTCTTAAGCCACATTTCTGGTGGCCTGGCATGAAGAGGCAGGTGTCAGAGTATGTTTCCAGATGTTTAACATGCCAGCAGGTTAAGGCTGAGCACCAGGCTCTAGTGAGAAAATTGCATTCGTTGCCCATTCTGGAGTGGAAATGGGAACGAATTACGATGGATTTTATATTGGGACTGCCTAGGACACCGAGGCAGCATGATGCTATCTGGGTCATAGTGGACCAGTTGACTAAATCGGCCCATTTCTTGCTAGTAAGGGAGAATAATACTCTCGATCAGTTGGCCCAGAAGTATATGGCAGAGATTGTGCGACTGCACGGGGTCCCGGTGTCTATAGTCTCGGACAGGGATCCCAGATTTACTTCGAGGTTCTGGAAGAGCCTGCAGTCTGCTATGGGTACTAGGTTGAATTTCAGTACAACTTTTTATCCTCAGACTGATAGGCAGAGTGAGAGGACGATTAAGACTACTGAGGATATGCTTCGGGCTTGTGTATTGGAGTTCAGAGGAGCATGGGATCAGTATTTGGCCCTGATTGAGTTTGCATACAACAATCATTATCACAGCAGTATTGGGATGGCACCGTATGAGGCTTTGTATGGGCGACAGTGTCGATCACCTCTGTATTGGGATGAAGAGGGTGTGAGGACGATTGAGGGTCCCCAGCTGATTCAGGATACTATAGATAAGGTGAAACTGATTCGGAGTCGCATTAAGGCGACTCAGGATAGACAGAAGAGTTATGTGGATCAGCATTGGCAGGAGATGGAGTATAGTGTAGGAGACAGAGTGTTCCTCTGAGTGTCACCTTGGAGAGGAGTTTTGAGATTTGGCAGGAAGGGCAAGTTGAGCCCTCGGTATATTGCTCCGTATGAGATTGTCGAGAAGATAAGACCGTTGGCTTATAGATTGGCGTTGCCGAGTGAGATGTCCCAGTTGCACGATATTTTTCATGTGAGTATGCTCCGACGGTATCGATCAGACCCGACTCATGTGATTCTGGCTCAGGATATTGAGGTGGTCAGTAATATGAGTTATGTTAAGGAACCGGTTCAGATTGTGGGTTTTCGGGTCAAGCAGTTGAGGAACAGGATTATTCCACTGGTAAAAGTCCTTTGGAAGAACCACTCTTCTGAGGAAGCAACTTGGTAGACTGAGGAGCATATGAGGAAACAGTATTCTCATCTATTCGATCAGACAGGTATGAAATTTCGGGACGAAATTTTTTTTAGGAGGGGAGAATTGTAACATCCCATCACCGAGGGGAGGGTTATTTTGGTAAATTGGGACGGGTTAGGATTTGACATTGCATATTATTGATATGAGCATTTTTCTGGCCTTTAATTTTAGAGGAATAAGTCATTTTGCACATGCATTTATATGTACATGCATTCATGGCATTTTCCGGCATTTAATTGTGAATAGGATATAATTGGTGAATTTTTGAGATAATTATGTTTGATTATGATTTATTGGGAATTATGGAATAATTGGATTTGAATAGTTGAATTAGAATTTCTTAAGAGTGATTGTCAGTTAATAGCGACTCATAGGAAATTTTTCTGAAAAATTTGGGAGTAAATGTCCGGACCGAAATTTTTAAACTGACAGACTGGTTGACTAAATGATACTGAAATAAATATCCAATGGTAATGGGAAAAATAGATACTTGATGTTAGGAATAAAAATGATGAGTCATTGGAATTTAGAGACAGCTTAGACTGGAAATAATTTTGTATAGCGAAAGAGATTAGAGTAACCCTTTAAATACCTTAGGTTTTAAATTTGGCCTTAAACTCTTTTCCTCCATCTTAGGGTTTTACTTCTTCCTTTTCCCTTGGTGATTTTCGACCATCCTTCGCAATCCTTGCTTGCTTGCTTCTCCTTGTGCAAAGACAAGTCTAAACCTTAAGGAAGAAGAGGATTGTTGTGGCTTTGGGTGAGAACCGTGAGTGTAAGGGTTTGGAGAAGATTTTAGGAGATTTGAAGATTTGAGGCTTGATTGGTAAGTGGTTGGCTTTAATGTTGTTTTATTGTTGTTGAGATGCATTTATTGTGTTAAATATGAAAGATTGGGTAGTTAAGAGTGAGTTATTACTGATTTTAGAGAGTGAAATGGCAAAAAATCGATCGGAGCAGATGACCTACGACTCGCACGTCGCGGCGTGCCTCTGCCACGTCGCGACAAGGATTTATGTCCTCGCCGTGGCGTGCGCGAGGGCCTCGCCACGGCAAATTAATGTTAATTCACCGCGACGAGCATAGAGAGGGTCGTCGCGGTGTGGCCTTTCTTTCGACGTCGCGGCGAGCTCGAGTTTTTGCGCCGCGACGAGTCCTTTATGTGCGTCGCGGTGAGTGATCCCATGATGCTGTGGCGAGAGTCCTTTCGCTGCGGCGAGCTCCATTTTTTTGAAGTGAAGTATTTTAGTTTTTGGGGCATAACTAATGGTGTAGACCTCCAATTGAGGTGATTCTTGATTCGTTATGAACTAGAGAAAGAGGTCTACAATTGAGGTAAAGAATGAAAGTTTGAATTTAAATTAGTAGGACCTCAATTATTGAAAGAAAGTCAAATATGGTTTCCTATTGCAACCTAAGGATAGTTTCATGTTAATTAGAGTATAACTTGGGGTCTTCAATGGGTGAATTTGACCAAATGAATAGGTTTTATTGGGATTATTCTAGGGTGCTTGATATGGTGGATTGAACTTAATTTTAGAAATGCAATGAGTCTTTATTGATCAATTGAGTGAAAAGTTAGATTCGGACAAAGATAGCAAAATTGGGATATAGCGTCGGAAAGTCATGAACGTGCATCGTACATTTTTTAATAAATACATGTGCATCATTGAATTGTTCTGATTGAGCTTTTAGTAATGGGTGATTATTTAACTGTTTTAAAGGCACCGTTGGATCGTCATTCCAAGGATATTGCTGGGACTTCTAGGCAGTAGCTCGAAAGACTTTTGACTCCGATATCCAAAAATTTCACACTTTATAGCGTTGGAAAGCTAGAAAGACAAGTTACAACTTCCATAAAGACAACTTGTCAAATTCATCCTAGATCAATCCAGATTTTGCCCTAAAGTCAGAACACAAAATTTTCCCTTATGGAAGACTTGAAATTTTGCACTATGCAAACTTGGTATGTTCTGAGCTTAATCATTCAGCTACCCAATTGACTTCATTAAACTCTCAAATCTCAATTCATTTGTCTCATCACCTTCAACTACATCTGATCAGTCATAATTCCTATCTTCCTTCCCGTAACATCTCACTTGTGCATACATACATACATACATACATACATACATACATACATACATACATATATATATATATATCAACGATTTATGTTCCAAAATCATCAACTCATGTTGATTTCTTCTCCACCTATATCTAATTTCAACTCACATCATCCATGCACCATTCACATTTCATTAACATGAAAAGAATAAAGTTTGGAAAATCTTTAATGGCATTCCAATCCATATTACATCATCGTCTCAAAATCTCAAATCACAAAAGGTCCTTGAACAAAAAAACTTCTTGCTTTCCTAAAATCAGCTCAAACTACAAAATAAACAAATTTGAAGAAATGCCCTTAGACTTTTGATCACTTGGTCTCTTAGCTATCAACTGAAGATGGGTTAAAAGGGGGTGAGCTTGAAAGCTCGTGTGTAACAAGTTTATAAAAAAGAATAAACAAAATTGTTGAAATGTTCATTTTTCTTATAAAAGTCATAGTGAATTTATAAAATGCTTTGTTCTCAAATTTTCAATCAATTTCACAATTTTGCTCAAAACTTATAGTTAAAAATGTCCTCACATCAACTTAGCATATACATTTAACCATCACTGAAGAACACTCAAGTTATGCAACAAACTTGACAATTCAATGATGCAATGCACAAATAAATGGCTTGAGAGTTTCGTGAACGAAATGGACAAACCGAAGTTCATATCGTGAACAAAACGAGTCCAATTTCTTAAGATCTCATGGCCTCAAGTGGGCAGCTGGGAGAAGGCTATGGATCAATGTGCACGTGACTAATGAAATGAGTTCCTCTCTTGCCCAAACAAAAGCACATATTCATGCTCAAATCATTTGACCATGTGTTCATACTTTCATGGTTTCACATCTCTTCATTCATACAAAATGTCATGACATGTTTCAAGGTATAAAATGAATATTTCAAAACCATTTTCCATTTTATAATCAAAATTCATACAACAATGTGTAGCAATTTCCCATATCACTCAAAACATTAAAAACAACATTTATAAAGTAATTGAAATCATTTTACTTTCTTGATTTGTAAAAACGTTAATGGCTCATAACTCTATTATAAACATGTAACCCACCGTAATTTCCTTGCTTAAAAACTTGCTCAAAATGTCTCTTCTCTTGTTCCTCTTGCCTCTTTGATCCCCTTTATACAATAACAAAAAAATCCCACTCAACAGGGTTTTCAATTGAAATTCTCACAAAGCACAATCACTAAAATTGGTGCTAGAATACTTAAACCTATGGATTTTCTAAACTCCATGAACTATAATCCTTCCAAAAATCCCAAAAGATTTAGGTAATCTTACCTTGGTTCTTCACCAAATGAAGAGATCTTTATCTCAAATGGAAGATCTTCTCTTCCTCTTCCTTTTTCTCTTCTTGAACCACATCAAAATCTCTCTCAAAAGCTAAGAAATGAAGAAACCCTAGCTCAACTCTCTTCTTTTCTCTCAACTACCGAAATCTTTCTTCTTTCTCTTTCTTATTTCTCTTCTTCTATCCCAATTCATGTTTTCTCCTTCTCTTAAACAAGACCACATTTTGGTCTTGTCCTTCCAAAAATACCCCTCCTCTCCTTTGGTCTTCCCATTTTGCCCCTTCTTTCATTTACCTCTTAACTCCTTTAATCTTCTTAAACACGATATTAACTATAACTTAATTCAAATATTTCCATCTAATTTCAAATCTCTATTTATGCCCATCAAATTAATGACTCAATTATAAAAATAATGAAACAAATAAATCAATAATAATTGAAAAAATTCAGGGTCTAATAATTCTCCTCCTAAAAGAATTTCGTCCTTAAAATTCTTACCTAACTGATCTAGGGGCATGGGTATGCTTCCTCTTATGCTTCTTCGTTTTCCATTTAACTTCATCACTCCAATAATTTTTTTTCTAATGATCTTAGTCAACATATTCAATCCATTCTTCCATGAATTATTCAGACATCACACTATCTTATATGTTCCTTTAATAAACTTCAGATTACTCACAATTTTCCACTTCCTATGTCGATAACACCAATATCATATCATATCATATCAATATTCTTAGCACACTCACTTATATCACATTATGAATCTAAGACATCTTTCTTCAGTAGCACTTCTCATAACTATTTCATATAAACCTATTTATGTCGGGCTTAGCTAATCCTTTTTCCTAGCCTGAGCACACCTTGGCATGGTGATACTCTCAGAGATAATTTATCTTTCACTTAATAATTCACATCAGTGTAGTGTTAATACACTTAACTCTTATGTCTATCTCACTATATTCCATACCATGGGTGTTGATCCACCTAACTCATTCATCCTTCTAGAATCACTTAAGTTCTAATATTGATCAATTTCACCTATCAGTAACATCTCCATCAATTCTGACCTTCAACCATTTTTAGGCCTTAATCATCACAATGCAAGAGCGAACGACTCTTTATGTCATCTAACTCCTCATACAGTATTCCAGTGAAATCACTATGACAATGATTATGATGCTTAAGGTCAAGTAGGACTATACATTGATATCATGTTCCTATGAACTCTAAACTATAAGCCTTAAGCATATCTTTGACAGTTAAGACTGATGGCAATTCAAACATCCACTCACTTGATTCGACTTTCTTAGTCGCTAAATGATGTCCTGGCATATTCCTACTAGGATATATAACTTACGTTACCATTTGTACTTTTTTAGCAATCTCTTTGCTCAATCATCTTTATCGATACATGTAGTTCTTATTTCAATCACAATGTATCATTCTTCCTATTTTCTCCCAAAATTTAGATCTGTTTTCAATATCTAAATAAGATTCACAATTTCTAAATCCTCAATCTAGGCTTGGCTAATCCTTTCATATGAAACTGATCTTTAATTCCATAACAAATAGTACTTTTATTTGCCCAAAAGTTAACTCCACATTCTATGTTCCTTTTTGCACTAGATCTGATAACCTCAATATCGAATATCTGCTTAATGTATCAGATATAACACTAACTTTACCTGGAATTTGTAACATCCCACCCCCCTACTGGAAGGGTAAAATGGTAAAATTGGCATAGGATGGGATAGATTGAGATTGCATAGGACTGCTCATGCATAATAGGATTGCTACAGAGCAATTGTGCACATGAAATTACAAATACATGCATTCATGACATTTCCGCTTAGGTTTCAAATTGAGATCTTTTGTGAAATTTATGGGATACTTGTATTTGAAAACTTATTGGCGCCAAAATTGTTTTATATTTTATGGGATTTTCAGAATTTTTCGGAATTTCCGGAGAAAATTCCCAAACCGCAAAACGCCGGTCTATGGCCTAAAGGTGTTTTGTTTGGAAAATGTGGTTTTCGTGTTTGAAAAATTATTTGGAGTGTGCCATAAAGTGTTTTCCATTTTTGGAGATTTATGAAAATTTTTCTGGAATTTTTCGGGTTAGTTGCCCGGACCGGAGAATTTCCAACTGGCCGACCGAGTGGGCTTTTCTGTCTGAAAAGGACTGCAAAATGACATGGGATTAGTGAATAATTAATTATGGGAATTATTATAGACTTATTAGCATAAATTGGGTTTAGATTAAATTAGATTAAGGATTATGATTAAAGTAAGTTAATTAAGTTCTTTTTGTCTTTTCTCCATTTCAAAAGCCAAGTGGCTTCTAGAATTTAATGTTTTTGTCTTTTATACTCTTCATCCACGACTCATGTTGCTTGCTTTGCATAAAAAGGGGACTTTGGAAAGCTTTGAAAGCCAAAACACTAACCATCCAAAGTTGCATCTTCTTTATAAGTTGGTTTGTTCTCCACCTTGAAATTCTCTTCTTCTCTTTTCATACAAAAGTTGGTTCCTTGCTTGCTTTTCTTCACTCACAAACCTAGCTAGATCCTTGACTTGGTGATGATCTTGATTATGCTTATGATTGCCGTGGGTGAGGTATCAAAGTAGGAAGGGTGGAGAGGTTTAAAGCTTTGGAGAATTGAGAGCTTGAACTTGTGTAAGGTGAGTCTTGATGGTTGTTTTATGTTTTGGTAGTTAGAAGCAATTATGGGAAGCTCTTATGCATTTATTTCATGATGATAAGGGTAGGTTTAAATGGGTATAAATGTATGCTTGTGTATGGATGCATGAATGATTATAGTTCCATTGAGTTTGGCTTGGTTTGGATTGAGTTTGTATGGTTAGATCAATGGAAAACTTAGGAATATAGTTTGTGAGGGTGCTGCCAACTTGTGTATAATTATATAAGTAAATGTTGTGATGGATTTGTGGTTGAATTAGAATGACAATTTGATGTTTAGTGATGTGTTATGGATGTTGGAAGTGATAGAAGTTAGGTTAATGGTGAAAGCTGGAAATTGAGTTTTGAACCTATGGTACTGTTTTGATCATAATAAATTGTATAGGTGAGCAAATGAGGTGAGTTTTGTGCCCACTGAAACTTTGGGATGTTGGCTTCATTTTAGTGTGAAATAGGTGTTGGTAAATTTTAATGTTAGAAGGTCGAAAATTGGCATGGAAAGTTTCTGTTTTTGGGTCTGGGAACAGTACCCGCAAATGGGTCAAATGAGTTTTGCTAATTTTTCTAAATTAATTGGTATGGAATTAGGGAAAATGGTCTTCATGAAAGTTGTAGCCTATTGAGTTAGCTTTCCATTTCCACTGATCTTGCTATTTTTCGAGTTGTATGTTAGGAGATATGACCTGATTACTGATGACTGTTTTTATGCATTGGCTGAAACTTAGCTGGATTGGCACATTTAGTGCACATTCGGGTTTGGAGGAATTTTAGGAATTTTGTAATTTGATTTGGAGTTTGCATTGTACTGAAGAGTTCTAGATAACAGATTGATCTTGAAAATGATATATGGCTTATAATATTTGGAAATCAGATGTGGGAGATATGGAATTTCAAAATCTGGACCTACATTGTGATGTTAAGTGTTGTTTAGGTCAGAAACTTGCATGACAGATTTGAAAATGTTAGAAATCGAATTGGAGTTTGAGTTCTTCATGAACATTGAAGTTTGGGATCTTATCTTTTCAGGAACATAAGGTTGTGATTTTGTGACATTTGTGCTATGAGATATGTTGAATGGAAAATTACTGTCCAGATTGGTTGATTTCAGAAGACAGATTGTTTATGGAATTGTATGATATAGTTAACAATCGAATTTGATGTTGGGTTGTTCATGAGAGTTGTAGATAACATTGTGAACAGATTGCTCATATTTTTGTGGTAATTTTAACTAAAGAATCAGTGAGTTATGGAATTGGTAAGGTACTGTCCTGTTGTGATAGGTTTTGTGTAGGCGGTTGGTGTGATTGGATTTTGACACCTTTAGGGTGAAATTGATTTTCATGGTCTTCTTGAGAATTATAGAGCTTTTCATGATCTTTCCAACAAGCTATGACTTGTATTTTCCGAATTGTATGCTAAGAATTATAGGAGTTGGAAATTTGGATTGAAATCAGGAAAAAAAAAGGAAGAGGAATGGGTCGAAAGCGGTCACCGAGTGCGCAGCGTCGCCTACGGTAACTAGGGCTAAGCGTCACCAGGCGACGCGTCGCCCTGGTGACGACAAGAGTCGCTTGTGGGGCGACATCTCGCCCCAATGACGCTGCTTTTCCATTTTTTTTTTATTATTTATTTTTATTTATTTTATTGGTTAATTGGTTAATTTGAATTTTGGTTTCTTTTGTCAATTTCTTTTCCGTCCGGCGTCCGATTGACCTGATTCTAGAGGCATCGGATTTGTAAAATATTGAATTTCATTTTGTAAGAAATTGGGAATTTTTGGACGGGAAATTGACGTGGGCCCGGGTAACGGAGCCTTTACTCACTGTTTTATTTAATTGGGGACCTATAGAGGTCCGAATTGCGCACCGTCAGCGCCTATGGATTTCTAATTTTTGATAGAATTTTATTATGGGAAAATATTAAATTAGGACCGGGAATTCATGAACATGCATATCTCATCAACATGAGCACAAATTTCATATTTAGTGACTCGTACTTTTTCGATTCATATAGAGGCCCAATTGGGCGTCGAGTGACCGACGTTCTGAGACTTTCCGCATTTGCTCGAAGTAATAGGTGAGTAACCTAGTTGGTTTCTCAAATTTCTGGTTGTTTACATGCTCAGCGTGAATTACGTGCAAAAGTGAATTGAATGATCCCGTATGAATCTTGGCATGTATTGTATGATTTTACCGACATCTTTGGTAGACGGGCTTTATAGCCACCATCTTGAATCTTGCTACCTTTGGGCTTTATAGCCAAACACCGTACATTCATCGAATATCGCACGGCATGCATAATTGCATGATCGATAATGGGCGTGCCCCAAGTTGCTATTTTTCTTGATAAGAGCTTCGAGCTCTCATCTTTGTCTTGACCGCCTCGAGCCCAGGGGAGAAAATCTCGACGCGTCCCCATCGAACACCGATCGAGCACTTGGGCTGTCTTGAATAAGCGGAAAGAGTCACATATGCATTGCATTCGCACAAATGACTGTTCTGTGACATATACTGCTTTCATAATGGTATGAATTACTGTGAATGGTTTTCTATTACTGGACATTGTTACTGACTATTTACTGTGATTGATTATTCTTTCGATATCATCAGACGCCATGGGCGTAATGCATGATTTGAGTGAACCATCGATGATGGTTTCTCACTGAGTTCGCAAAACTCACCCAAAATTTGCATCTATTTTTCAGGTCTTGAAGAATACCCCGGTTGACACGGAGTATGTCTATCGTAGACGAGTAAAGGTTAGAGGTCGGGATCGGTTAGTATGCGCATTAGTGTCTTAGTAAATTGTATTCCGCAATCACTATATAACAAGGCTTTATATTTTCTTGAACCATTGTGGTATTAATGTTAATCGCATTGGTGATTGTAATTATTATGGATGACCGTAATAACTGGCTGGTTTTTATTAAACACGGATTGTATTTACTTACTGTGTTTGCCGTGTGAGCGATGGAATTAATGTCTACAAAAGAAAAGAAAAAAATATACTGAGTTTTAAATCGATCGATGTAGTACGCCACTTTAAGTGGGACACGGACTCGGATATCACCAACGATATCGGGTTCGGGTCTTACGGGTATGGTGTTACATTTGTGGTATCAGAGCCCAGTAGTACGTAATGTATCTGGGCACAGTCAAACATAGGTCAAATTGCATGCATTTGAGTCGTGTCGTTGCAGACCGTGATAACTGATCCCTAGTATGAGACGCACGAGGATAAATCCTACGTGTGCATATGTGTTAAGTGACTAAGTGAGAGAAAAGTGAGACCGTATTAGAAAGTGAACCCATGAATGTGTTTGAGCAATGAGGAATGGGAAAAAGGAAACGTAACTAATGAGAATTATAATGTATTGTGGTGTGTATGACTGATTAAGGAAAGATTACGACGACAGAGAACGAATATGTCTAGAACTTGAGAGGTCCATTAGAAATATGAGAAGTATATTGGTTATAGGCCGTAGTAAAAGTTAAAGTTCAGGAATGAGAGCTCTGATTGTAGATGCGATGAAATGGGAAATATTGAAACTAAGTAAAACGTAGATGGTCTGATTAGGCAAATATTGATTCATTGTACTACACCTATTGGTGTTAGACATCAGTAGATATCATAGAGAGATGATGATAGTGAGATTGTAATAAGAGCAATATTGTACCATAACTGTCTACCTAGAACTGAAAGAGCAAAGTACCTAGTAGGGAAGAAAAAGTAGGCATGGTGAGATAAAAGTGTACAGATAAACTGAAATGAACTCGTGAAACGGTTATGATTATGAGCGCATAAGCGTGAGACTGAAATGGTTATGTGAATATTGTGATAAGGGTTTGGAAATCAGTATAATAAAATCGTAAGGAAAAAAAAAAAAAAAAAAAAAAAAAGACTGACAAGTATATCGGGAAATTTTGGATTAGTTGAATATGTAGATCTGGACATAGAATGATAAATGGATGGAGATACAGTGAAGTAGTATCAACGGATTTGTCGGGTATTGGGGATTGTGAATACTGAGGAAAATAAAGAGATACGTAGTAGTAAGGAAATGACAGTGTATGAGTCAAGCTGTAATGACCTTACAAGATCAAGCCTGCATGTGACGGATATGAAAATAAAATGATGAGACATATAGTTCAATGATACGTGGAAAATGAAACAATGATAGTGATATATGAAAAGAGTTGTCGATTTATCGTTGAGAGTATCTATTGGATAGTAAAGTCAATCGTGATGAATGAAATTATGTGAAAGATACATGGAAAACATAGAGGAGATGATCGGTGGTGAGTATAGTGGTTATAAGTGAAAGGGTTATAATGGATTAAAGTATAAGAAGAAATAAAGAATAATTATGGAATCAGTCCTCTATTTGAGGATCAACATATATAGAGAGGAGTTTGGTGAAAGTCTAAAGGGTATAGGTTATTAATTGGTCTCCTGATAAGATGAAATATGTTCTGGTGATGTGTAGCTGAATAAGTGTTGAAGAAGTGTTTAGGTGATTGTCGAATGGGACCTTAGTGCAAGGAATGTTCTGTTCTTTTATTGATGGCATATAGTGCGTATAGTTACGAATGATTGAAAAGCACTTTGGGACACTAATTGGTGATGAGATTTTGTGAACATTATAATGACGATAGAAGACTTATGTGAATGACTAGAATAAAACGAGAGTATGTATGTATTAAATCAAAATGTGAATTGAGTCATGTCTCAAGAGGAGACTTAGGCATACTCTCGAGGTTTTATACCTTTGTGTGTACGGAAATGTAAAGTATTTAATGACAGAAATGGAATGTTGATTAGAGGTGATCCTATTGCAAAGTGAATTCTAGTTGGATCAATACAATTTGTGGATGAATTAGTGTTTGAACATGGCATATTGGGAGATTAAATGAAATAAATTGCGAAGTCGTAAGGAATATATATATATATATGGAATTTGGAGTTACTTGGGATTGGTTATAAATTTGGATACATCCGAAGTCATAAAGCTCAAAATATTGGAGGAAAACGTATGAGTTATAAGATTGATAATTGTAAAAGGAGACATTTGGAAAAAATTTATAAATTGAGTATTGATTGTATCGCTCAATCTGGAGACTTGGCAATCTGTATAGAAATGTTCCGATAAATGTTATGATCTGATCGATGAAATTGTGTGAAGTGATTTTTGTGCATAGGGACAAGTATAATCGCATGGGCTCTTGGTGACTAGTGATTGAAATATATTGTTTGGAAAAATTGGAGACTCTATTAAATGTAAATGTGTTTAGAGGTAGCCATGATACGTATAGTGATAATGATTAAGATAAATTAAGCCGACGTTGATAAAAAGGTATTGGAGACTTTAGATTCCTATAAGGATACATTGTGTTAATTCGAGGAAAAGATGGGCATAAATGACTACAATTTTGAAATAAGCAGAAAATTCTACCACTAAACTTAAAGTAGATAATGGGTAAGTGTGCGGTGTTTACGGAAAATGGGGATCTTGGATAAGGGTAAGAATGGTTAAGAGTGAAGGAGTTTAAGTAGTGAATATGCAAGTCAAATCGAATTACAATATCGAATGATTCAAAGAAAAGGTATGTGCAGATAAAAGTGCTAGACTAAAAAATGAATAAGAAAGTGAATAGTCAAAGTTAGACATTCTAGTAATCATATGTGAAAAGTGAAATTGTTTATAATCATAGGGTTATAACCATGTTATAGAGTTACGATTTATTGTAGGAAATCTTGCTACACCGCACAATGCTTAACGGAGTCAAAGACCAATATGGATTTGAGGCGTGATGTGAGAGACAAAGGAAAGTAACTTAGGAAAACCGAATGGGTTAGTGGAGGTAAAACCGGATCGGACAAATGAATTAGCGTAAAGTACATATTCGAATAGAGTGTATGAATACCATAGAACAATGAATTGTCTAAGGAGAGTTGAAATTGAACAGAAAGTCAATAGACTATAAAGAATGACTGCAGTAGGTAAATTACCACTGGTTTGATCAAAATGGAGCTAAGTGTCATCGTCTTAGTATCAAAAGGAAAGTGAAGGGACAAGGACAAGATAAATGATGTTATTGTAAGTAACACCTTGAACAGATGTACTCAATGGAATATGAATTAGTCTGTATATTCCTTGGAGAAAAGGTATTGGATGGTAGTGAGAATAAGATAATATTAGTAATCTAGACTGGATGAATAAAGCGTGATAAGTGAACGGGTTCGGAAATAAGGAAATGAATCATAACATCGGAACAAAAGGGTATAGCTAATCTGAAAATGGTAAGTGATATAGTTAAGAGAGTGAGATCGCCAACTGACAGTCTTGTGGGGTATGTTTATCATGACGAGTGATAATGAATTATGGAATGGAAAAGTGTATGGGACATGCAGGAACATATGATAATTGTCATACTGAACCATTGATTGAGAATTTGATTGAGAATTTCGAGGACGAAATTTTTATAAGGAGGGGGGAATTGTAACATCCCACCCCCCTACTGGAAGGGTAAAATGGTAAAATTGGCATAGGATGGGATAGATTGAGATTGCATAGATTGCTCATGCATAATAGGATTGCTACAAGAGCAATTGTGCACATGAAATTACAAATACATGCATTCATGACATTTCCGACTTAGGTTTCAAATTGAGATCTTTGTGAAATTTATGGGATACTTGTATTTGAAAACTTATTGAGTGCGCCAAAATTGTTTTATATTTTATGGGATTTTCAGAATTTTTCGGAATTTTAGGAGAAAATTCCCAAACCGCAAAAACGCGGTCTATGGCCTAAAGGTGTTTTGTTTGGAAAATGTGTTTTCGTGTTTGAAAAATTATTTGGAGTGTGCCATAAAGTGTTTTCCATTTTGGAGATTTATGAAAATTTTCTGGAATTTTTGGGTTAGTTGCTTGACCGAGAATTTCCAACTGGTCGACCGAGTGGGCTTTTCTGCACTGAAAAGGGACTGCAAAATGACATGGGATTAGTGAATAATTAATTATGGGAATTATTATAGACTTATTAGCATAAATTGGGTTTAGATTAAATTAGATTAAGGATTATGATTAAAGTAAGTTAATTAAGTTCTTTTGTCTTTTCTCCATTTCAAAAGCCAAGTGGCTTCTAGAATTTAATGTTTTGTCTTTTATACTCTTCATCCACGACTCATGTTGCTTGCTTTGCATAAAAGGGACTTTGAAAGCTTTGAAAGCCAAAACACTAACCATCCAAAGTTGCATCTTCTTTATAAGTTGGTTTGTTCTCCACCTTGAAATTCTCTTCTTCTCTTTTCATACAAAAGTTGGTTCCTTGCTTGCTTTTCTTCACTCACAAACCTAGCTAGATCCTTGACTTGGTGATGATCTTGATTATGCTTATGATTGCCGTGGGTGAGGTATCAAAGTAGGAAGGGTGGAGAGGTTTAAAGCTTTGGAGAATTGAGAGCTTGAACTTGTGTAAGGTGAGTCTTGATGGTTGTTTTATGTTTTGGTAGTTAGAAGCAATTATGGGAAGCTCTTATGCATTTATTTCATGATGATAAGGGTAGGTTTAAATGGGTATAAATGTATGCTTGTGTATGGATGCATGAATGATTATAGTTCCATTGAGTTTGGCTTGGTTTGGATTGAGTTTGTATGGTTAGATCAATGGAAAACTTAGGAATATAGTTTGTGAGGGTGCTGCCAACTTGTGTATAATTATATAAGTAAATGTTGTGATGGATTTGTGGTTGAATTAGAATGACAATTTGATGTTTAGTGATGTGTTATGGATGTTGGAAGTGATAGAAGTTAGGTTAATGGTGAAAGCTGGAAATTGAGTTTTGAACCTATGGTACTGTTTTGATCATAATAAATTGTATAGGTGAGCAAATGAGGTGAGTTTTGTGCCCACTGAAACTTTGGGATGTTGGCTTCATTTTAGTGTGAAATAGGTGTTGGTAAATTTTAATGTTAGAAGGTCGAAAATTGGCATGGAAAGTTTCTGTTTTGGGTCTGGGAACAGTACCCGCAAATGGGTCAAATGAGTTTTGCTAATTTTCTAAATTAATTGGTATGGAATTAGGAAAATGGTCTTCATGAAAGTTGTAGCCTATTGAGTTAGCTTTCCATTGCCACTGATCTTGCTATTTTCGAGTTGTATGTTAGGAGATATGACCTGATTACTGATGACTGTTTTTATGCATTGGCTGAAACTTAGCTGGATTGGCACATTTAGTGCACATTCGGGTTTGGAGGAATTTTAGGAATTTTGTAATTTGATTTGGAGTTTGCATTGTACTGAAGAGTTCTAGATAACAGATTGATCTTGAAAATGATATATGGCTTATAATATTTGGAAATCAGATGTGGGAGATATCGAATTTCAAAATCTGGACCTACATTGTGATGTTAAGTGTTGTTTAGGTCAGAAACTTGCATGACAGATTTGAAAATGTTAGAAATCGAATTGGAGTTTGAGTTCTTCATGAACATTGAAGTTTGGGATCTTATCTTTTCAGGAACATAAGGTTGTGATTTTGTGACATTTGTGCTATGAGATATGTTGAATGGAAAATTACTGTCCAGATTGGTTGATTTCAGAAGACAGATTGTTTATGGAATTGTATGATATAGTTAACAATCGAATTTGATGTTGGGTTGTTCATGAGAGTTGTAGATAACATTGTGAACAGATTGCTCATATTTTGTGGTAATTTTAACTAAAGAATCAGTGAGTTATGGAATTGGTAAGGTACTGTCCTGTTGTGATAGGTTTTGTGTAGGCGGTTGGTGTGATTGGATTTTGACACCTTTAGGGTGAAATTGATTTTCATGGTCTTCTTGAGAATTATAGAGCTTTTCATGATCTTTCCAACAAGCTATGACTTGTATTTTCCGAATTGTATGCTAAGAATTATAGGAGTTGGAAATTTGGATTGAAATCAGGAAAAAAAGGAAGAGGAATGGGGTGAAGCCGGTCACCGAGTGACGCGTCGCCACAGTAACGAGGGCTTAGCGTCACCAGGCGACGCGTCGCCCTGGTGACGACATGAGGTCGCCTGTGAGGCGACATCTCGCCTCAATGACGCTGCTTTTCCATTTTTTTTATTATTTATTTTATTTATTTTATTGGTTAATTGGTTAATTTGAATTTTGGTTTCTTTTGTCAATTTCTTTTCCGTCCGTCCGTCCGATTGACCTGATTCTAGAGGCATCGGATTTGTAAAATATTGAATTTCATTTTGTAAGAAATTGGGAATTTTTGGACGGGAAATTGACGTGGGCCCGGGTAACGGAGCCTTTACTCACTGTTTTATTTAATTGGGGACCTATAGAGGTCCGAATTGCGCACCGTCAGCGCCTATGGATTTCTAATTTTTGATAGAATTTTATTATGGGAAAATATTAAATTAGGACCGGGAATTCATGAACATGCATATCTCATCAACATGAGCACAAATTTCATATTTAGTGACTCGTACTTTTTCTGATTCATATAGAGGCCCAATTGGAGCGTCGAGTGACCGACGTTACAGAGACTTTCCGGCATTTGCTCGGAAGTAATAGGTGAGTAACCTAGTTGGTTTCTCAAATTTCTGGTTGTTTACATGCTCAACGTGAATTACGTGCAAAAGTGAATTGAATGATCACTGTATGAATACTGGCATGTATTGTATGATTTTACCGACATCTTTGGTCGGGGCTTATAGCCACCATATGAACACTCGCTACACCGGGCTTTATAGCCAAACACCGTACATTCTTTGAATCGCACGGCATGCATAATTGCATGATCGGATAATGGGCGTGCCCCAGTTGCTATTTTTCTTGATAAGAGCTTGAGCTCTCATCAGATCGACCGCCTCGAGCCCGAGGGGAGAAAATCACGACGCGTCCCCACCGAACACCGACCGAGCACTTGGGCACAATCTTGAATAATCGGAAAGAGTCACATATGCATTGCATTCGCACAAATGACCGCTACGTGACATATACCGCTTTCATAATGGTATGAATTCGTGAATGGTTTTCTATTCTTGGACATTATTCTCGACTATTTACCGTGATTGATTATTCCGATATCATATGACGCCATGGGCGTAATGCATGATTTGAGTGAACCATCGATGATGGTTTCTCACCGAGTTCGCAAAACTCACCCAAAATTTGCATCTATTTTTGGTCTTGAAGAATACCCCGGTTGACACGGAGTATGTCTCTTAGAGCGAGTAAAGGTTAGAGGTCGGGATCGTCAGGTATCGCATTAGTGTCTTAGTAAATTGTATTCGCAATCAACTGTATAACAAGGCTTTATATTTTCTTGAACCATTGTGGTATTAATGTTAATCGCATTGGTGATTGTAATTATTCTTGGATGACCGTAATAACTGGCTGGTTTTTATTAAACACGGATTGTATTTACTTCTTGTGTTTGCCGTGTGAGCGTGGAATTAATGTCTACAAAAGAAAAGAAAAAAAAATATACTGAGTTTTAAATCGACTGATGTAGTACGCCACTTTCGTGGGACACGGACTCGGATATCACCAACGATATCGGGTTCGGGTCTTACGGGTATGGGTGTTACAGAATTACTCATTTGTACAATCATAGTCTTTCAGTACTTATATCCATTGTTTCAGTGTCGTATTCAATTTTGCTTAACTCAATAACTTCCTCAAACTTTTATAATCTGTACATTAGATATATATCCAAGATGTTCCTATATATACTGTCTCCAAACTTTCAGAGCAATTACTAGTATAGCAGCTCTAAATCATGTATCGAATAGTCAACTCATAGGACTTTTAGTTGTCTCCATACATGTAAAATCACTTTATTATGCTGCATTAAATTTTATCCAAATCTCTTATACAACATCATTGTAGGCTATAAATCTCCAAATCCATATGATATAATTAATATCAGTATAACTCCTCAAAATTCTCTTTACTTTCATTACTCATACGATTTACATGTTTTCCTTCACGTATTTAAACTACTTTTCTCAACTTTCTGAATAAATTTAATACACCATCAAATTTTTTCTTGGATCACTTTAATCTTCAATACCATAGTACTGTCGGGGCAATTGCTAACTTCAAACAATTATTATCAAACTCCATATGCCCATGATTAGTTCTCATAATTCCTTAAATAACTAATTCCTCAATGAGGTAACATTATCTCAAGTTATTTTCAATTTCCCAATTGGCTTGTTGTCTCAAATGATTTTCTCAATTCATTCGATTTCCTCTGATTTCACATTGAATTTTTCTAATGTTTGCTTATTCATACTAGTTTCTCTAGAAATTTCAATTTATTTGCAAACTTAACTTCCTGTGGTTGTAATACATTCATCAAGTCAAATTTGTATCTCCCGAACACATTTACACAGTATATAACATGGACCTATATACTCCTCATATTAGTAATTAATGTCACCTCAATTTCAAGAATCCAATCCCATAGTTGGATACATTACACTAACCATAATGCATACACTCTCTATAGCATATTCTACATTTCATGCTTAAGTCTCCACTAGGGATATGACTCGAATATTTACTTTTGAATCATTACGTATTCATTTCTGATTTGTTCTTTCATTGATCATCCTTAATATTCTATCTAATCTGCTTAATCTAATCCAATGAAATTCTTCTTAAAAAGAAGATTTCTTGCTACTATCATCAATACTATTCATGCAATCTTTATCAATCATCTGTTATCATCATCACTTTATCAGCTATCCTTAATACCTCAAAAGGACCTATTTCTATCGTTCTTACAAGGTTATAATGTTATAATCACCAAAACTCAATATAATAATGAACATAATTACTTTTGCATATGCTTAGATGTGTATCATTAAATTCATCCCATTTTATTCACATATTTATCTTTAACAATTCACCAATTCATATCGTACATAATTGATACTTTGATCTCCATTAATCCTAGACAATATTTTCTCTTTATCTTTGAATTCATTACTCATCGTAACACCATCAACAATCTCAATCTATCCCAGATTGATCATTATGAGCACTTTCATATGTTACTCTAGTTCCCCTTAGACTTTAAACTATGGGAACTATGACTAAAAAGTATCCATTAAGTCATAGGTTGCTTCCTATATCATCTCCACACATATAATGTTGGAGTTATGTAAATATAGTTCCCTAGAAAGCAAGTGTATTTACATGTAACTTTATCTTCTTCAGTTACAGTTTTATAATGAAAATATTTATTATTAATAAAACAAAAGAGTTTGGTTTTATATGTGTGAGCATTATACATCTAATCAAAAGGTACTAAGATTCTTTTGTAAGTAATATACATATACATAGAGATGTATAGGAAACATGTATATTATAAGAATCTAAATTATTGGATTCACAGTTGAATAATCAAGTTGGTCGCTTGATTATAGTTTAGACTGTAGTGTTGCGATTTATCTCCATATAAGTAAAGGAGTTTATTTAAAGGGAATGATGAGTTTCATATCATGATAGTAGTTAACTATCGATAATAGCACTATTAAATGAATCTGGAATCAAGTATGTTTTCAAGAATAAAGTGGGTCGTTACTTTAATCTTAAAACATACAATTTAAGCATTTGCTTATTATGGACCACAATCTTGATGAGTGGTGAACTCGTATATGTTTCATTATAATTTTTGATGATCGGAATAGACTTTTACAGAGTATTAATCCAATTTCTACATGTTGAAATTATCAATTGAAACATATATCAGGGAACATTCACTTAAATAAAGAGTTTATAGTGATATCATCACTTCTAGATGTTTTAAGGATATTTGGTGATTAAAATAGTGCTAGTAGTTTGATGGACTAGCTACCCATCAAGTCTTAACACCAAAATTAGATATTGTGTGTAAATCACCATATAAAGTAAAATGGGAGATCTAGAAGGAAAAATCAACATAAGGGCAAAACGATAATTTTACCCTTTATTATGTAGATAGCTATAATAAAGTTCTAAATTGGGTTTGCAATTGAACATAAAATATGTGTTCTCATAATATTTAATAATTCAAGAGTTCAACTAATTGTCTTTAGTGGAATGACATTTAGTCAATAAGATAGAATTAATTCTAATGAGATTAAATTAATTCTAAGCTTATTGGAGCTTGAATTATCAAAGTCTAATAAGATTCCCCACTTGGCTTCAAGGAAGGTTATCAAGCTAAGTAAGAAATATGAATGGAGCTTTTAGAAGCCCATAATTGATTGTTGAGTTTACACTAATTAATGGTTAATTAAAAGCCCAAATGTTCATTTAAAAATGGGCTAGACTTTGGTTTAATGTAATTGATTAGATTAATTATATTAAAACAATTTTTTTAAAAGAAAGGAGTAGCAATTTTGGTTTTATTAAGGTTGAATGTGCAGCTGCACATTTAACATTCAAATGCTAAATAAAGATGGTTTTTATTATGGTTTATCATCATTAAATGGAGTTATGAACTTACTATTAAATGGTTTAATGGTTATCTTTTAATGTTAGCATATAACCTATTAACGTTCATTGGATTAAAGAAGAAAGATGTGCATTGGATGGACTATCTTCCTTCTTCCATCTTCCAAAACCGAAATTGGTAGGTCATATTTAGGTTAATAGTATTTTCATATAGCCATCTTAAAGATAAATGAGAAGAGTCTCATTCAAATCTACTTTATGATTGATTAAAGTAAGAAGTGATGCATTGGATGCTATTCTCTTCTTCCATTCCATGCATAATCAAAATTGAGTGTGTAAGAAAGTAGATTAGTAGGTGTTGAGTAGTATCACTATTCATTTTCCTTTTCTCACATTCCATGCATAATCGAAATTGAGTTTGAAATAGGTGTCAAGTAGACTAGTGAGAAGGAAAATGATATGTCAAAATGTGAGAAAAGGAAAGTTTTTGGATTTTAGAAATAAGAAATATGACGTAGTTCGATATGTAGATATAGATTTAGTATTTGGGATTATGTTATATGGTAAAATTTTGTTGTGAATATGCACTTGAATTGATACGGATGTGAAATATTTCCATGACATGACTAAAGAAGAAATAGAGATAGGGTAAAAATGACAAGATTTAAGGTGTACAAGGAAAGTGGAGTTGAAAGGTTGAACTCGAAATTTATGATCAAGTATAAGATTGTGTTAGTAAATTTGAGATGTGAATTTCAATATGGCTATATGTTTATGTTCCTAAATTGATTAAGAATGTATGTATGGAAAGTGAAACAAATGATAAAGTGATTTCATATGTATGGAGACAACTAAAGTCCTATGAGTTGATTATTCGATGCATGATTCAGAGCTACTATAGTAGTGATTGTTTTGAAGTTTGGAGACAATATACGTATAGGAACCTCTTGAATATATATATATATATATATATATATATATAAGTACAGATCGTAAAATTTTGAAGCAATCATTAAATTGAGAGAATTGAAGATGAGATCTAGAAGATTGATATAAATACCGAAAGACCATGATTGTATAAGTGAGAAATTTCAAGTAAGGCTATGTGTTATATCAGGTACTTTAAGCAGAAACTCAATATTGAGGATTATCAGAACTAGAGTAAAAAGAAGCATAGAATGTGAGGCTTGGTTTATCCCAAATTAAGGATTCAAAAATTGAGAATCTTATTAAGAATTTGAAAATGGATTTGAATTCTAAGTTTAAATTCGAAGATGAGGCTTTGTGATAAAAAAGGATGAAATGTTTATAAGAATATCACCTCCCCAAGGTGTGCTTAGATTGAGTGCAAAATGTCAAATATGTTAGGATAAATCAATTTGATCTGACATGCGTGTTATCGACACAGGAAGTGGAGAAAGTGTAAGTAATCTGAAACCTAATGAGAAACTCATTAGGAAAGTTAATGGTTAAATAGGTGATTGAAAGATTTGATGAGTCTTTTGACAGTGATCATTTGAAAGAAATTATTCAAGTGAAGAAGTTACTAGGGAGACTGAGTAAAACATAAGACAATGTTACCTCCATTTGGTTAACTACTCTAGTAAGAATTTCGAGGATAATTTTTTTAAAAGGGGGGAGAATTATTGGACCCCGAATGTTTCATAGAAGTTAGAACTATTTGAGGGAAAAACTTTGGCAAGTAGTTACGAGTAAAGAGCCAATGAATTAAAATTCTTGAACCAAGAAATGATTGGCAAGGGTAAAGTAGCGAATGAGAAATGTGGATATGTCTAAGTTATGCTTTGGTGTTTCTGATGGATAAAAGATTTTGAAGTCAGAAGAATTAAGGTGAAAGTTAGAAGTAGAATGAAAGCAAAAATGAAATTGAATTTGTGTAATAAGTTGATGAAGAATATGTACATATGTGTATGCTCTGTTTGTTGGACCCCGATTTTTGAGTGAAATTTAGAAATATTAAATGAAATTAAATGAGTGGTTTTATATATGTATTGTGAAATAGATGTATTATGCTTTGAGGAAATTCATGAGACAAGAATTATTGGGTTTTGATAATTTTGATTATTGTGGAGATTTGTATAGTTTATGAAAGTTTAAGTGGATGAGTTGATTGAAATAAAGTTGAAAAGCATGAGTTAAATAGAAAAAGTGTGCAAAATTGAAGATTTAAGAAAGTTGACTATTGGGTATAGAAAGTTTGATTTGAGAGTTGACTTTTTGATTTAGGCAAAATTGGAGAAAATGGTTTTCTTGAAACTTGTTGCTTATGTTGAGAGCTTTCTTTCGCCATAAAGTATGACATTTTTCGATGTCGGGATTGAAAGTTATGAAATTTGAAAGTTTGGATGTGTTATAGGTTGTCCTAAGTATGGCTGAATCTTTGACTAAGAAATTGACCTAGTTAATGGTTGAATTTGCTTTTGATTTCTTAATGAAAGATTTAGATAATGTTCTGATCTTTATTTTGATATAAAGTATAGAATTTTTGGATCATGGAATAATAAGTTATGATTTTTACAAGTCTTTGCTATGATTTTAGCATGATCATTAGAGGACAGAAGATTTGACTGGAAAATTGACTCCCTTAGAGGCCAAATTGATTTTTCTGCCCTTCATAAAAGTTGTAGACGACTTTCTGATATTCGCATTGATATAAAATATGATATGTTTGGACTTTGGAGTTGAAAGATAAAATTTTTTAAAGTTGAGTTATGGCTTAGGGCATATTAATTTGGGCAAAATCTTTGATTAGAAATTTGATCACTTTAGAGATGGAATTAGTTTTTGAGTTCTTCATGGAAGTTGTAGAGCTTCCCTTAAGCTTTCTATTGACACCAAATTTGTCAAGTTTGAAATTCGGAATCAAGAGCTACGATTTTTGAAAATTTTGGATATATATATATATATATATAAACAAAAAAAGGATTTCGGAAGCTCTCTCGTGAGGGAGACGTATCGCCCTCGCGATTTCGGAAACTCTCTCGCGAGGGCGACGTATCACCCTCTCGAGGAGGGCCTTTTTAGGTAAATTATTATTAATTATTATTCCCAATTTATAAGAAATATGACCCTCTTCTGATCTTTTACTTATAACTTTTCCGTCCGACATCCGATTGACTTGGTTTTCGAAGCGTTGGATTCCTAAGACAATAAATTTCATTTTTATGGAAAATTTGTGAATTTTTGAGATTTAATTGAGATTGATTAAATTAATCAAAGTGAGTTGGAAAATTTTCCAAACATAGTTTAGTATTTTGATAAATTTGGGATCTGTGGTGATCCGATTGAAGTGATTCTTGAGGCAAAATAAAATTAACACATGGGGCTACAATTCATATGAAGAAAGTGAATTTCAATTTTAGCCCTTAAGACTTTCAATTTCTAAATTGAAGTTCGGATTTGTGTGCAGTCTTGGATTAGGAACATCTAAACCTATTTTAGCCATAACTTTTGATATAGAAATCCAAATGAGGTGATTCTTAATTTGGATTAAACTAGAGAAATAGGGCTACAATTTTTATGAAGAAATAGAGTTTCAATTGTTTCTTTAAGGACATCAATTTTTGAATGGAAATAATCGTGCTGGAAAATGATTTAACATAAGACATATCTGAAATGTTTTGAGCATAAATTTTGATGTAAAGCTTCAAATTAGATTATTTTGGTGGCGTTATGAAATTGAGACAATAAGGAACAATTATTTAGAAGGAAGTTTTAGAAAATTTCGTCATTTTGATGATGTAAAAAATAACCTAAGTTTGAGATAAAAGGATAAAATTGGAAGATCATCTAAGGAATTAAGATGTTATGTAACATCCCATCACCGATGGGAGGGTTATATTGGTAATTTGGGACAGGCTAGTAGGTTAGACTGCATAATGTGATATGAGCATTTTTTTGGCCTCTAATTTTAGAGAACTGAGAAATTTTGCCCATGCACTTATACGTACATGCATTCATGACATTTCTCGGCATTTAATTGTGAATATGATCTGTTTTATAAATTCTGAAATATTTGTGCTTGAGAATTGAAATTGGAACTGTTTTAGAGTGATTTTCACTTGATAGTGACCCCTTAGAAATTTTCTGGATAATTCGGGAGAAAAAATCCAGACCGGAAAATTTTTCGAGTAGCAGACTGATTGACTGTATAGTACAGAAATAATTGTCTAATGGCAATGGGAAAGTTTGATTTATGATTTTAGGAATTTGAATGTGGAATCATTGGAAATTTGAGATATCTTAGACTATAAATGATTTAGAAAAGAGTAAGAATTTTAAATATGTTTGAGGATTGGCATGTGGCAAGTTTTTAGGGATGAAGGCTTGTAAAGTATATAATGCCTTAGGTTTTAAAACTTGGCAGTAAACTTTCTCCTCTATCCTAGGGCTTGATTCTTCTCCTTTTGATCGATTCTCCTTCTTCCTCTCGACATGATTTCTTGTGGCTCACTTGCTTGCTTCTCCTTGTTTTTAAGACAACCCTAGACCTTGGAGAAAAGACGAGTTGTGTGAGGAGAAGAGATTATCGTGGGTGTTAGAGAAAGGTGAAAGGGGTTAGAGAAATTTTCGGAAGTTTTCGAAGGAAAGCTTGATTTGGTAAGTGATTTATGTACATGTTGTTTATTAGTGAGTTTGATGCATTTATTGTGTTTAATGTGAAAGTTTGGGGTAGTTAAAAGGGAGTTATGGTTGTTTTAGAGAGAAAAATGTGAGAAATTTAGTCGGAGAAGATGACCTGCGATCTGCACGTCGCGACGAGGGGATTATTGGACGTCGCAACGAGCGTACGCCGCGACGAGCGGGACGTCGCGATGAGTGGGAAGTTGGACGTCTCAACGAGCTGCTATGTGGACGCCACGGCGAGCGTCTTTTCATGCCGCGGCGAAGCGACCCCTTGACGTCGCGGCGAGAGTTCCTTCGCCGCGGCGAGCCCCATTTTTCTGAACCGATTGATTTTAGTTTTTGGGGCATAACTAATGGTGTAGACCTCCAATTAAGGTGATTCTTGATTCGTTATGATCTAGAGAAAGAGGTATACAATAGAGGTAAAGAAAGAAAGTTTGAATTCAGGTTTTTAAGATCTCAATTTGTGAATGAAAGTTGGGTTTAGATTGCTATTACAACCTAAGGGTTGTTTCATGATAATTGGGATATAATTATGAGATTTCTGAATTTAAGGAAATGCTATTGGGGTTTTAGAAACTGAGTTTTATGGGTGAATTTGACCAAATGAGGTTTTCTTGGGACTATTTTAGTGTGTATGATTTGGTGAATTGAACTGAATTTGAGAAATGAATTTGTGAAGTTCCATGACATGTTATTAAATTGAAATGAGTCATTATTGAGCAATTGAGTGAAAAGTTAGATTTTAACAAAAGAAAGTGGAAATTGGGAAATAGTGTCGGGAAGGTCATGAATAGGCATAGTACATCTTTTATTTAAGACATGTGCATCATTGAATTATTCTGATTGTGCATTTAGTAATGGGTACTTATTTGACTGTATAGAGGCGTCGTTGGAACAACATTCCACGGATATTGCTGGGACTTCCAGGCTGTAGCTCGGAAGTATAGGTGAGTAACCTAGTTGGTTCCTCAATTTTTAACTGTTAAATGTTTTATAAACTGTCTGTGAATATGAAGTGTTATGTTTGAATCTCGGACCGAAGGTCCGAGGGATTGAGTGATTGGATATGCCAATGTGATTGTTTGTGAACGCCTCCATGGGATAAATTGTGAATGTATGGTGTGGAAGTGGAAATGATATGACTGTTGCCGAGAAATTGATTCTGATTGCATGTGATAAATGAATTCCATAATTGATTGATTAATAACGGTTGTGACTAGAGCTGCCACTGAGAGCTACAAGCTCGATCACTGAAAAAGAGCCTCGAGCTCGAAAGGGATTAATTGTTGGACCCCGATCTTTCAGTGGAAATTAGAAATATGAAAATGAAAATTTGATAAGAGTTTTTGTATATGAATGGAGTTATAGATATTTTTGCCTTAAGGAAATTGATGAGAAAAGATTTGTTTGATTGGATAACTTTGGGTTTCAAATAGATTCGTATGGGTTCTGAAAGTTCAAGTGGATTGAAATGGAAGTTGAAATCAAGAAATAGAAAGTAAAAGTGTAAAATTTTGAAGAAATTAGAAAGTAAAGACAATTTGTTTGGTTATGCATGTGGTGTTTTAAGTTAAATTATTGTAAGAATAAGATTTCAGTCATATGTGGAGAATGATGGAGTTTTGTATCTTTTGTACTTGGACTTGAATACTGATGTTGTAGCATGGTTTAGAATGCCATTTAATTTTATAAACATTTATCTTATGATGTTAATGAGACATGGATTTATATATGGATATGAAAGATCAATTGTGTAAGAATATCAATTGTGTATAGATTTGTGTGTTTTGTGTTTGAGAGGAATTAGTTGAAGAGCTTGTGGTGATGTGTTGATATGTGAAGTTGATGTGTTGGAATGGTGTTAGAAACTTCAATGGCAAATTTGTACTGATCTAGATATATTTGGACAAAGTGGTCTGAATGAAAGTTTTAGTTCATGTTTCCAGCTTTCTAACGCCATAAAGTATGCAATTTTTCGATATCGGGGCAAGAAGTTATGATAAATTGAAGTTTGGATATTGCTTAGGTGATTGCTAAAAGGGCAGAAACTTTGATTGAAAAATTGACTTGACTAGAGGGTGAAGTTACTTTGGAGTTCTTTATGAACATTGTAGAGGTTGTTTTATCTTTCCATTGATATAAAGCATGAAAATATTGGACAAGAGAGTAGAAAGAGTGATCTTGGTATGAGTTATGATAAGGAAAGATTTGGAGACAAGATTGGTAGTGATCTGAAAAATGTTCACTGAATATGTTTCAGTATTTTAACCATAACGTTTTTTCTAGTAATCCAAACGAGATGATTCTTGATTTGGATTAAACTAGAGACATATGAATACATTTTGTAAGAAGACATCGAATTTCAATTATGTGCCTAAGAGTCTTAAATATTGTCATGAAGTTAAGAATTGGGTGCAGTGTTGGTGCAGGAATGAAAGTCATATCTTCTGACTTTAGGGGCAATTTTGGAATTGATAAAGATAGATTTTGGCAAAATTTCCTTCTGGAAAGTTGTATATTTTTCTCTTAGCTTTCCAACGAATGAAACCGTGTCTAATTTAGAGTTCTAAGTAGAAAGTTATGATCTTTCTAAGTGTGGATGTTCTGGAGAAGGGGGTCAGACGAAATTTTGCGTCTGTGCTTACGTCATCACAGACGAATTTTTGCGTCTGTGCTGACGTCATCACAGACAAAATTTTGCTTCTGTGCTGACATAATCACAGACGAAATTTTGCGTCTGTACTGACGTCACCACAGACGAATTTTTGCGTCTGTGCTGACGTCACCACAGACGAATTTGCGTCTGTGCTGACATCATCGTCTGCTTTTGTGTTTTTGACCCCTCTTCCTTCATTTGGCCATAACTTTTTGTGTAGACCTCCGATTGAGTCGATTTTTGAAGCGTTGGATTCCTAAGACATTTTTCTATCTTTTCATACTACATAGATCAGTTTTGGAATTAAATGGAGAAAGATAGCTCGGATTTTCGTGAACTGATCGGTTATAAAAGTTTGAACAGTGTTTAGTATTTTAGAGATATCTTGATCGGTAGAGCTCCGATATTTGATTCTTTTTGCAAATGAAAATAGAGACATGGGGCTACAAATGTTATGAAGGAACCGATCAGCAATGTAGCCTCTAAGACTTCCAAATTCAGGTCGGAAGTTAGGTATAGTCTTCAGCCTCGAATATGAAGAACAGACTTCAGTATTTTGGAGATATCTTGGGTTATAGAGCTCCGATTGATCCGATTCTTGAAGGGTTGGATTCGTAAGACATAGAGGAACATTTCTCTAGAAGAAAGTTTTATCAAATGGCTTAATTTACCTTATCGAAATAATCAGACAAGATGTCAGTTTTAAAGACCAATGGAGGGGTAATTTCGGAAGTTTACTTAAAGGGTTAAGTTTGTAGGCTTAAATAGAAGGGCTTATGGGTCATTCCCCATTCATTAAATGACATGACACTATAAAAAGGATTGAACTGTTGTTTTTATGAAGGGAAGCAAGACATTTGAACAAAGAAAAGAACAAAAGAGAGAAGAGAGAAGAGAGAAGAGAGAGCAAGCTTCGGTGGAGAAAAAATGGAGAAAGCTAGGGCTCGATTTTTCTACCACTTGAAGAGTGATTTTGATGTCATTATAAGAGAGAGAAAGGTGGAGGATGAAGAGATCTTCATCTTGAACCAAGAAAATCTGAAAATGGAGGAGAAATGAGGTAAGAGCAGTTTTTAAGATTTGAGTTTCTCTTGAAGTTTTGGTTTAGAATCATGGAAAATGGAATGGGTTTGTGGAGTATGAAGTTAATTTTGTTGATTTCTAAGTATTATGGGTTTAATTTTGGATGGAAATTAATTAGGGTTTATGCCCAAATTTGAAATTTGGGGATTTTGGAAATTTGTTATTTAGAAAGCTTGAATATATGAGGGATTAGTGTTTCTAAGTTCAATTTGAGGATTAAGTTAATTATGATATTGAATTTGTGTGGAATTGCTTTAGGTAAAGCTAAATTGGAAGAAAGAAGGAATCAATGGACAAATTGGAGCAAGGAACAAGTTTCTAGCATCGATTCAAGGTGGGTACCTGTTTATAATAAATTTTATAAGCCACTAATGCTTTCTTTAAATAAAGAGATTTTCTGATTTCAATTACATCGTAAATGTTGCACCATTATGTGAATGATTTGAAAAATCATTTTTGATTCCATACATAAACGTTTGATGAAATTCAAAATACATTTGTGTTATGCCTCGAAAGATTCCATGGTATTTCGTATATTTGGAAAAAAGCATTCGATAAAGTGATTGAGTATGAGTATGTGCTTTTGTTTGGGCGAGAGAGGAACGTTGTGTTAGTCACGTGCACGTCGACGTTTAAGCCTGCTCCCGGCTGCCCGTTAAAGGCCACGAGATCCTGAGAAATCGGACTCGTTGTGTTTACGATAAACTTTGGTTTATTCGTTGTGTTCCACGGAACTCTCGAGCCATGTGTTGTGCATTCCATATGTGAATTGCCAAGTTGATGCATTCATGTTTATAAATTTATGAGTTTATGGCTGAAAGCCTAAAAATCATATGTTTTGCAAATGACGATTTTGGCTACAATGAGAAAAGTACTTTTTGAAAATGTGCTTTACGGATTTCAAAGAAATGTTTTCTAAGACCAGAAAAGAAAAAGAATTTCAAGGATTTTGCTTATATATTTGTTATAAACTGTTACCCACGGGCTGTAAAGCTCACCCCCCTTCATTCCCATCCACAGGTGATGAGAAGAAGATCGGGTGAAAGAAAATGAAGATTTCTGTTTACTTGTGTTTTATTGTATTATTGTTAAGTGAGATGGTTGCTGAGAAGTCTGGAATTGTTGTGTATTGTGTACTTTGGTTTAGGGTTATGGGTAATGTATAAGGCTTGAAAATGCCACTATGATTTGTATAAAGCTTTGATTTATGAAATGGTGTATAAATCGTAATTGTACTTATGAGGTTTGGATGAGGCTATTGAGTTATGGTATTGCACATGGATATGTTATATAACTTGTGTATGTCCAACTGAGATATAAGCATGATTTGTATATGGAGAAATGTGAATGAACGGGTATTGGACGTTTTATAGTGCGATTGTATGTGAATGTTATTGGATTGAGGATATTGAAGTCACTTGTAAGAGATGGAATGAAAATGAAAGAAAGAAAGAAAGAAAGAAAAATGTACACGGATTGGATTAGTTTTGACTGATAGTCTTAAGGTTTCCAACGCAAACGCTTTCTTTGATACTTGTTCACAGATGTCGGCTCCGTTTTGTTACATATCAAAAATTGGTTTCGATTCGATTTGCTTTTAATTCGTTAATGATTTGTTGAGCTTTGTGATCCGAAGTTTTCTTCGTATCTGATTTGATTTCGCCTTATGTTTCGTTTCCTTGCTTTGATTCGATTCATATTGGTTCGTATTCGTATTCGTTTTCCATTTTCGGGTTGGGGCGTCGGTCTCCGGATCGGGTCCCAACATTTGTGGTATCAGAGCCCAGTAATATGATCTTACTTGGGCGTATGTATATGTGTATGAGTATGCTAAGTGATCGTTTGCTTTTGATGACAAGGAGTATGATTGAATTAGTGAGAGTGTGATATTGATGTGGATAAGTTTGCTTTGAAGAACAAAGGTGATTATTTGATTGATTTTAGGAATATGTGAATGAATGAGAGTGAAATTTCATGATGATTAGGCTTCGGCAATTTTGTGAATTGATTTTGGGTGTTGATGACTTGAATAATGAGATGGTGATGGAGATATATGTATAGAAAGTCAAAAGATTAATGTGAAGGATGAATTGATTTTGAATATTTGCGAGATGAAATGAGAAATGCTAGAAAGATGAGATTAATGATAGAAATATATGTATGGAAGATCAATAGGTTGATTTTAAATGATAAAGATATATATATATATATATATATATATATATATATATGGATGTTCAAAAGGATTAAATTGAATGGTATGGTTCCATATTACGGTTATTAAGAATTGGACCATTGACTTGTGTAAATCTGTTAAGACATATTGATATGATATGATATTGGTGGTATTTGATACAAGAAGTGATAAATTGTGAGTAAGTTGAGAAATATGTATGATGAGAAATTAGTTCAGAAAGTGATTGAATATGATTAATTGAAGAGATTATTTGAGAGAATAAGTTACATGGTGACTCTTTCCATAGGAATTTTGAGGGCAAAATTCTTTTAAGAGCGGGAGAATTGTTGGACCCCGATCTTTCAGTGGAAATTAGAAATATGAAAATGAAAATTTGATAAGAGTTTTTGTATATGAATGGAGTTATAGATATTTTTGCCTTAAGGAAATTGATGAGAAAAGATTTGTTTGATTGGATAACTTTGGGTTTCAAATAGATTCGTATGGGTTCTGAAAGTTCAAGTGGATTGAAATGGAAGTTGAAATCAAGAAATAGAAAGTAAAAGTGTAAAATTTTGAAGAAATTAGAAAGTAAAGATAATTTGTTTGGTTATGCATGTGGTGTTTTAAGTTAGATTATTGTAAGAATAAGATTTCAGTCATATGTGGAGAATGATGGAATTTTGTATCTTTTGTACTTGGACTTGAATACTGATGTTGTAGCATGGTTTAGAATGCCATTTAATTTTATAAACATTTATCTTATGATGTTAATGAGACATAGATTTATATATGGATATGAAAGATCAATTGTGTAAGAATATCAATTGTGTATAGATTTGTGTGTTTTGTGTTTGAGAGGAATTAGTTGAAGAGCTTGTGGTGATGTGTTGATATGTGAAGTTGATGTGTTGGAATGATGTTAGAAACTTCAATGGCAAATCTATACTGATCTAGATATATTTGGCCAAAGTGGTCTTAATGAAAGTTGTAGTTGATGTTTCCAGCTTTCTAACGCCATAAAGTATGCAATTTTTCGATATCGGGGCAAGAAGTTATGATAAATTGAAGTTTGGATATTGCTTAGGTGATTGCTAAAAGGGCAGAAACTTTGATTGAAAAATTGACTTGACTAGAGGGTGAAGTTACTTTGGAGTTCTTTATGAACATTGTAGAGGTTGTTTTATCTTTTCGTTGATATAAAGCATGAAAATATTGGACAAGAGAGTAGAAAGAGTGATCTTGGTATGAGTTGTGATAAGGAAAGATTTGGAGACAAGATTGGTAGTGATCTGAAAAATGTTCACTGAATATGCTTCAGTATTTTAACCATAACGTTTTCTCTAGAAATCCAAACGAGATGATTCTTGATTTGGATTAAACTAGAGACATATGGCTACATTTTGTAAGAAGATATCGAATTTCAATTATGTGCCTAAGAGTCTTAAATATTGTCATGAAGTTAAGAATTGGGTGCAGTGTTGGTGCAGGAATGAAAGTCTTATCTTCTGACTTTAGGGGCAATTTTGGAATTGATAAAGATAGATTTTGGCAACATTTCCTTCTGGCAAGTTGTAGATGTTTCTCTTAGCTTTCCAACGAATTAAACCGTGTCTAATTTAGAGTTCTGAGTAGAAAGTTATGATCTTTCTAAGTATGGATATTCTGGAGAAGGGGGTCAGACGAAATTTTGCGTTTGTGCTGACGTCATCACAGACGAAGTTTTGCGTCTGTGCTGACGTCATCACAGACGAAATTTTGCGTCTGTGCTGACGTCATCACAGACGAAATTTTATGTCTGTGCTGACGTCACCACAGATGAATTTTTGCGTCTGTCTTGACGTCACCACGAGGCAATTTTGCGTCTGTCTTGACGTCACCATGCACAATTTCGTCTGTCTTGACATCATCGTCGCTTTTGTGTTTTGACCCTCTTCCTTCTTTTGGCCATAACTTTTTGTGTAGACCTCCGATTGAGTCGATTTTTGAAGCGTTGGATTCCTAAGACATTTTTCTATCTTTTCATACTACATAGATCAGTTTTGGAATTAAATGGAGAAAGATAGCTTGGATTTTCGTGAACTGATCGGTTATAAAAGTTTGAACAGTATTTAGTATTTTAGAGATATCTTGATCGGTAGAGCTCCGATCGATTTGATTCTTTTTGAAAATGAAAATAGAGACATGGGGCTACAAATGTTATGAAGGAACCGATTAGCAATGTAGCCTCTAAGACTTCCAAATTCAGGTCGGAAGTTAGGTATAGTCTTCAGCCTCGAATCTGAAGAACAGACTTCAGTATTTTGGAGATATCTTGGGTTATAGAGCTCCGATTGATCCGATTCTTGAAGGGTTGGATTCGTAAGACATAGAGGAACATTTCTATAGAAGAAAGTTTTATCAAATGGCTTCATTTACCTGATCAAAATAATCAAACAAGATGTCAGTTTTAAAGACCAATGGAGGGGTAATTTCGGAAGTTTACTTAAAGGGTTAAGTTTGTAGGCTTAAATGGAAGGGCTTATGGGTCATTCCCCATTCATTAAATGACATGACACTATAAAAAGGATTGAGCTGTTGTTTTTATGAAGGGAAGCAAGACATTTGAACAAAGAAAAGAACAAAAGAGAGAAGAGAGAAGGGAGAGCAAGCTTCGGTGGAGAAAAAAGGGAGAAAGCTAGGGCTCGATTTTTCTACCACTTGAAGAGTGATTTTGATGTCATTCTAAGAGAGAGAAAGGTGGAGGATGAAGAGAGCTTCATCTTGAACCAAGAAAATCTGAAAATGGAGGAGAAATGAGGTAAGAGCAGTTTTTAAGATTTGAGTTTCTCTTGAAGTTTTGGTTTAGAATCATGGAAAATGGAATGGGTTTGTGGAGCATGAAGTTAATTTTGTTGATTTCTAAGTATTATGGGTTTAATTTTGGATGGAAATTAATTAGGGTTTATACCCAAATTTGAAATTTGGGAATTTTAGAAATTTGTGATTTAGAAAGCTTGAATATATGAGGGATTAGTGTTTCTAAGTTCAATTTGAGGATTAAGATAATTATGATATTGAATTTGTGTGGAATTGCTTTAGCTAAAGCTAAATTGGAAGAAAGAAGGAATCAATGGACAAATTGGAGCAAGGAACAAGTTTCTAGCATCGATTCGAGGTGGGTACCTGTTTATAATTAAATTTATAAGCCACTAATGCTTTCTTTAAATAAAGAGATTTTCTTATTTCAATTGCATCGTAAATGTTGCACCATTATGTGAATGATTTGAAAAATCATTTTTGATTCCATACATAAACGTTTGATGAAATGCAAAATACATTTATGTTATGCCTCGAAAGATTCCATGGCATTTCGTATATTTAGAAAAGAGCATTCGATAAAGTGATTGAGCATGAGTATGTGCTTTTGTTTGGGCGAGAGGAGCGTTGTGTTAGTCACGTGCGTCGGCGTTTAAGCTGCTCCCTTTGTCCGTTAGAGGCTACGAGATCGAGAAATCGGACTCGTTGTGTTTCGATAAACTTGGTTTATTCGTTGTGTTCCACGGAACTCTCGAGCCATGTGTTGTGCATTCCATATGTGAATTGCCAAGTTGATGCATTCATGTTTATAAATTTATGAGTTTATGGCTGAAAGCCTAAAAACCATATGTTTTGCAAATGGCGATTTTGGCTACAATGAGAAAAGTACTTTTTGAAAATGTGCTTTACGGATTTCAAAGAAATGTTTTCTAAGACCGAGAAAAGAAAAAGAATTTCAAGGATTTTGCTTATATATTTGTTATAAACTGTTACCCACATTTGTAAAGCTCACCCCTTTCATTCCCATCCACGGTGATGAGAAGAAGATCGGGTGAAAGAAAATGAAGATTTCTGTTTACATGTGTTTTATTGTATTATTGTTAAGTGAGATGGTTGCTGAGAAGTCTGGAATTGTTGTGTATTGTGTACTTTGGTTTAGGGTTATGGGTAATGTATAAGGCTTGAAAATGTCACTATGATTTGTATAAAGCTTTGATTTATGAAATGGTGTATAAATCGTAATTGTACTTATGAGGTTTGGATGAGGCTATTGAGTTATGGTATTGCACATGGATATGTTATATAACTTGTGTATGTCCAACTGAGATATAAGCATGATTTGTATATGGAGAAATGTGAATGAACGGGTATTGGATGTTTTATAGTGCGATTGTATGTGAATGTTATTGGATTGAGGATATTGAAGTCACTTGTAAGAGATGGAATGAAAATGAAAGAAAGAAAGAAAGAAAAAAAATGTACATAGATTGGATTAGTTTTGAATGATAGTCTTAAGGTTTCCAATGCAAACGCTTTCTTTGATACTTGTTCACAGATGTCGGCTCCGTTTTGTTACATATCAAAAATTGGTTTCGATTCGATTTGCTTTTGATTCGTTAATGATTTGTTGAGCTTTGTGATCCGAAGTTTTCTTCGTATCTGATTTGATTTCACCTTATGTTTCGTTTCCTTTCTTTGATTTGATTCATATTGGTTCGTATTCGTATTCGTTTTCTGTTTTCGGGTTTGGGCGTCGGTCTCCAGATCGGATCCCAACATTAGTGCATACCCAGAGGGCTCTCCTATCCCTACTGACTCGTGAAAAGTAATGCATACCCAGAGGGCTCTCCTACTTCGTAAGACATGATTACTGTTTAATGTGCCCGAAAAGGGGCAGACGTGTTTGCATCTCTCGAGTAGGGGTGAAGCAAAACCATGAGGGTGGCCCTCCACACCAAAGCGGAGAATATTGAAGGGTGGAAGTGCATTCCCTGAGGGCTCTCCTCTCCCTAAGACGCGTCTACTGAATACTGTTCACTGTTTAAGCACTCAGTCACAACTCAGAATAAAAATTGGAAAATAATGGGAAAAGATTATGTATGCAACTTTTATGCGTATGGATCAAATTGTGGACTAAGAAAAAGGGTAAAATGCTCGTGATTATTTGATAACTGATTTGTGAAATTTCTGAATTTTGTGATTGCATGAGAAACTGTAAATTACTATAGGGTATTCTGAATGTGATATTGTGATATGATGTACGCTATTTGCGTAATGCATGAATTGAGTGAATCATCGATGATGATTTCTCATTGAGTTCGCAAACTCACCCAAAATTGCAATTATTTTTCAGGAACAGAAGAGTACCCCATTAGACAAACGAGAGTATGCCTACTGTATTCAAGTCAGAGTTTGAAGTCGGGATCAGTTCACGTCTGCATTAGTGTCATTCTAATTCATGTGTAAATTTGTATTTCTGCAATTTCTGCAGAATTGTACTGTTATTGTAGAGGGCCCTATTGGTAAATGTTGTAATTGTAATGTGATCACGGAAAGTGTTCAGGAGTAGCATTGGGCCCGATTTGGCTATGGGTTTTTGTGCATAAATTGATTAAATACTGTTGAGTGCCTTTTTAATGACTGTAATTGTGTTGTGATCGAACTGTTTTCGATTTTTAGCAGGCCCAAATCATTTTTTTTACTTCCGCACATACAACCGTTTTCAAAAATGAAAATGTCATATTGGGTTTTGGAAAGCATACCACCCTCGTGAGGCACGGGCTTGGATGTCACCCTCGATGTCGAGTTTGGGTCTTACGAGAGTGGGATGCTACATTTGTGGCATCAGATCCCAGAAGTACTATCTTATGTGGGTTGTTTTTTAAATATGGGTCAAGTTACATGCATTTAAGTCATGTCACGGTAGACAGTGACAACTGATCCCCAGTCTAGCATATGAATCACATGCATGAGCATGTACCAATTGTTTAAGCGGTTAGAAATAATGAGGAAAATGAGGATATGTTAGAATGTGATAATTGGAAGTTGTGGATATCATGGAATAAGAAAAAGTGCATGGTCCGATTTGACAAATGAAGATTTATTGTATTGGTACTGATGGATATATTATGAAATGCTATATCAGTGTTATACCGGGATATATCCTTGAATGTGGGATAGATATGAATATATACTTGTGGATTGATAGAGGAAAAATAGCGATATGTTAGAAATGGCAAGATTGCAAGTGTATAAAGTGGATGAAAATAAAATGTTCTATGATCTAGAGAGGCTATAATTGGGTTTGAGTACTATGATGAGAGTTATGAATAAGGGTTTGTGACTTGAGTCTAAATATGTTAAGTGGAAAATCAAGAATGATTGTACATCTATGATATTGATTTGAGTGTGAACATGCATGGGTATGATGGAATAATGAAAATATTGAAATTTAAGACAATGATAATGGTAGACGAAAAAGTTGTCAAGGTTTGGTTGAATTGCCTGTGACCGCACACCTGATAATGGAAGCACCATAGTAAGTGAAAATATGAAGCTTATATGTATCATATGGATGGAGATAATATCGGAGTCAATCGGTGAGTTAGTGGATAATTGTTAGTCATAGTTCTTATAATTTAAAGTTCAATATGAGCTGGAATAAGAAGTGAAAGTGCTTATAGTGATCAATTGGGAATAAATTAAGATTGTAAAAAGGACATGATCATGGCATAACCCTCACGAACGAGGACAAGTGCAAAAAGGGAAGTGTTGTCAAAAATCAAATGAGATCAAGGTTTCCTTAGCATAAGTGACTAATTGGTGAGTTGTTCTACATCTGGCTCTCGATAAGATGTAATGATGGGGATGTTTTGATTATATGAGTAATGGCATAAATCGATCTTTAGGGGATATTATGAATTATTGTTAAAATTGATTTCCTAAGGCATTGAGAATGACTGACAAGAAATGTGATGACTGTTGATGATTAGGAATTCCATTAGCAGTATCGATGAAAGTAGTGAGAAATCTTCTTTCAAAGAAGAGTTTTCCTGAATTGGATTAAGTCGATCAGATGATTACAATTGAAAAATTTAGCAATGAAAGGACAAATTGGAGATAAATTTGAAATGAACGAAAAGTCATTGTGGGAGTCCTAATCCTAGAGAAGACTCAAGTGTAAGAGATAGAATCTACTACTGGGAAGGCATTCATTACGTTAATGTAAAGAATTTGACTGTGTAATAGGATTATTGAACAGTAAGGAGACATTAGTCGTGAATTTGAGGAGAATATCGGTTCATGAATATTTTGTGTAAATATGTTCGTGAAGCATAAAGTGGATTTGATGAATGTGTTATCAAACCAGTTTGTAATGATGGCAATAAATTGAAGTATGTGGAGAAACTAGTGTAAAGGAACATGTGTTAGAGTATGTTATTATGGAATTGAGAAAATCATAAGAGAATTTTTCCTCACTGGGGAAATCAGATACTTAAAGAGTTATGAGAATCAATCATGAGTATAAGGAATTTTGGGTTGAAATTGTCAAAGATATCAATGCCTCTAACAGTACTATATTATTGAAGAGTTGAGTGTCTCAATTGTGCTTAAATTGGATAGTAACTATGATCATTAATGGTATCTTTAATGTATTTGAAAAGTGGAGAAAAATATTTTGCATAAATCGGGGAATCTTTTATATCATGAAAGTTTCATAAGAGTGAATCTTAGCTTGATCAAATAAATTGTGGATGAATTGGTGTTTGAACATGGCACATTAGGAGACTTAATGACGATAAAGGTGTTGATAAAATGCGAAATGGCAAAGGACATTTGTATACGGGATTTGGAGTTATTTAGAACTAGTTGTATGCTGGATACGTCCAGAAGTTGTTATAGATTTTCTGGTCTTAGCCCTTTGACAAAAATGTTTGAGGAAAAACGTGTGAATCATATGACTGATGAATGTAAAAAGAGACATTTTGAGAAAATTACAACTCGAGTGTTGATTGTATCACTTTAATTTGGAGATTTTGCAATATTTACCGAAGTGTCCCAGTAAAGGTTAAGACGCAATCTGTTGAAATAGTACAAAGTGGTTTTATGTACATGGGGACAAGTATAACCTCATGGGCTGCTTTGTGATTGATGACTTGAAATTTGTTGTACTAGGAATTGCTTGGAAAGTTTGGAGATTCTATTCGTACGGAAACATTTTGGATATGTCTATGAATATGCAAATCGATAACAGTTAAGATATTTCGGGAATTTGAAAGAATTGAAAAGAATTATGCATTTGAGTATTTAAAAATTAAGCTAGTGATGCAATTTAAAGTATTGAATAGAAATGCAACGGCTGAAGATCAATTTAGGTGATAAGGTTGTTAAAACTAGTGTAATACTGAGTGCAAACTGTCGAGCTATCAAGGGGCAAAAAGAGAGTGTTATTAGTTATTGGATTTCCAAATCAAGTGTGTATAAAAAGGGGTTGGCAAAGCTTTAATTGAGGATTTAGAAAATGTGGACATTATCGAGGAATTGAAATGAATTCAGCTTTTAAGATAATGATATCTATGACTGGATTTAGAATTATGTGTAATCCCCACCAAAGAAATTGTTATAGAAAACTCAAGGAACAATCGAAGCTTTATGTTTTAGTAAGAATACATTGAAAGAGTAATTGATGGTTTTCAATGTAAAATCGAATGATTATCAGTGTGAATAACTGATAGACTGGACTGCTAATGTAAAATCGATATTTTTGGGAGTTCATTAGGATGCTAAAAATAGTTGAAGGCCATGATTGATTTGAGTAAATGTTTATAAGTGAAATGAATCTATAATAGGGGTTTAGTAATCCAAGTTAATGACGATGAATCAAGTTGATTATTATCGAGGTTACTGGAATCTTATGAGATTAGTGTTTTAACACTAAAGAGATGTAATCTGATAAGCGATAAGTGAAATACTTCGAAGTGTATCACCTCGGCTAGATGCACATAGATGAAGTTAAAGGTGTAAATGGGGAAGCTAAATTCGTTATAAAGTGGCCTCTATGTGACTGTGGTGTGAATAGAATTATGGATTGGTAAGTCAGTCTAAAACCTAAAAGATGATTCGGATTCACAAAGTGTTACATGGACAAGATTAGGAAATATTGTTATGATTGGATATATGTGTTATTGATACCGAAAGTGAAGAATTGCGAGTAATCTTGAGGAAACAGTAAGACAGTGTAGAGTCTGAGAAAGGAAAAAGAGTGATTGATTGTATTGATTTCAGTTAATTGACAGAAATTAGCCAGGTAGTGAAATAAGTGGGGAAACAGAATAATTATGAACGAAACAATTCCCCTGCCTTCCTGATCAATCATATATGAAATTTCAAGGATGAAATTTTTATTAGGACGGGAGAATTGTAACAACTGATCGTCGATGGGAGGGTTATATTGGTAATTTGGGACAGGCTAGTAGGTTAGACTGCATAATGTGAAATGAGCATTTTTTGGTCTCTAATTTTAGAGAACTGAGACATTTTGCCCATGCACTTATACATACATGCATTCATGACATTTCCCGGCATTTAATTGTGAATATGATCTATTTTATAAATTCTGAAATATTTATGCTTGAGAATTGGAATTGGAAATGTTTTAGAGTGATTGTCACTTGATAGTGACCCTTAGAAATTTTCTGGATAATTCGGGAGAAAAAGTTTGGACCGGAAAATTTTTCGAGTGGCAGACTGATTGACTGTATAGTACCGAAATAATTGTCTAATGGCAATGGGAAAGTTTGATTTATGATTTTAGGAATTTGAATGTGGAATCATTGGAAATTTGAGATATCTTAGACTAGAAATGATTTAGAAAAGAGTAAGAATTTTAAATATGTTTGAGGATTGGCATGTGGCAAGTTTTTAGGGATGAAGGCTTGTAAAGTATATAATGCCTTAGGTTTTAAAATTTGGCAGTAAACTTTCTCCTCTATCCTAGGGCTTGATTCTTCTCCCTTTGATCGATTCTCCTTCTTCCTCTCGACATGATTTCTTGTGGCTCACTTGCTTGCTTCTCCTTGTTGTTACGACAACCCTAGACGTTGGAGAAAAGATGAGTTGTGTGAGGAGAAGAGATTATCGTGGGTGTTAGAGAAAGGTGAAAGGGGTTAGAGAAATTTTCGGAAGTTTTCGAAGGAAAGCTTGATTTCGTAAGTGATTTCTGTATATGTTGTTTATTAGTGAGTTTGATGCATTTATTGTGTTTAATGTGAAAGTTTGGGGTAGTTGAAAGGGAGTTATGGTTGTTTTAGAGAGAAAAATGTGAGCAATTTAGTCGGAGAAGACGGCTTGCAATCTGCACGTCACGACGAGGGGATTATTGGACGTCGTGACGAGCGTACGCCGCGACGAGCGGTTCACCGCGACGAACGAGACGTCGCGACGAGTGGGAAGTTGGACGTCGCGACGAGCTGCTGTGTCGACGCCGCGGCGGGTGTCTTTTCATGCCGCGGCGAGTGTCTTTTCATGCCGCGGCGAAGCGATCCCTTCACGTTGAACCGATTGATTTTAGTTTTTGGGGCATAACTAATGGTGTAGACCTCCAATTAAGGTGATTCTTAATTCGTTATGATCTAAAGAAAGAGGTCTACAATAGAGTTAAAGAAAGAAAGTTTGAATTAAGGTTTTTAAGATCTCAATTTGTGAATGAAAGTTGGGTTTAGATTGCTATTACAACCTAAGGGTTGTTTCATGATAATTGGGATATAATTGTGAGATTTTTGAATTTAAGGAAATGCTATTGGGGTTTTAAAAACTGAGTTTTATGGGTGAATTTGACCAACTGAGGTTTTCTTGGGACTATTTTAGTGTGTATGATTTGGTGAATTGAACTGAATTCGAGAAATGAATTTGTGAAGTTCCATGACATGTTATTAAATTGAAATGAGTCATTATTGAGCAATTGAGTGAAAAGTTAGATTTTAACAAAAGAAAGTGGAAATTGGGAAATAGTGTCGGGAAGGTCATGAATAGGCATAGTACATCTTTTATTTAAGACATGTGCATCATTGAATTATTCTGATTGTGCATTTAGTAATGGGTACTTATTTGACTGTATAGAGGTGCCATTGGAACAACATTCCACGGATATTGCTGCGACTTCTAGGCTGTAGCTCAGAAGTACAGGTGAGTAACCTAGTTGGTTTCTCAATTTTAAGCATTAAATATTACGTAAAGTATGCGTGAATATGAAGTGTTATGTTTGAATCTCGGACTGAAGGTCCGAGGGATTGAGTGATTGGATATGCCAATGTGATTGTTTGTGAATGCCTCCATGGGATAAATTGTGAATGTATGGCAGTGTGGAAGTGGAAATGATATGACTGTTGCCGAGAAATTGATTCTGATTGCATGTGATAAATGAATTCCATAATTGATTGATTAATAACGGTTGTGACTGGAGCTGCCACTGAGAGCTCCAAGCTCGATCACTGAAAAAGAGCCTGGAGATCGAAAGGGATTAGTGCATACCCAGAGCTCTCTATCCCTCTCGTGGCGTGGAAAGTAGTGCATACCAGAGGGCTCTCCTACTTCCCTGTCTGCGACATCGTTTAATGTGCCCGAAAAGGGGCAGACGTGTTTGCATCCCTCGAGTAGGGACGAAGCAAAACCGTGAGGGTGGCCCTTCACACCAAAACGTACAATATCGAAGGGTGGAAGTGCATTCCCTGAGGGCTCTCCTCTCCCTAAGACACGTCTACTGAATACTGTTCACTGTTTAAGCACTCAGTCACAACTCAGAATAAAAATTGGAAAATAATGGGAAAAGATTATGTATGCAACTTTTATGCGTATGGATAAAATTGTGGACTAAGAAAAAGGGTAAAATGCTCGTGGTTATGTGATAACTGATTTGTGAAATTTCTGAATTTTGTGATTGCATGAGAAACTGTAAATTGCTATAGGGTATTCTGAATGTGATATTGTGATATGTTGTACGCTATTTGCGTAATGCATTAATTGAGTGAACCATCGATGATGGTTTCTCATTGAGTTCGCAAACTCACCCAAAATTGCAATTATTTTTCAGGAAGGGAAGAGTACCCCGTTAGACAAACAGGAGTATGCCTATTGCATGCAAGTCTGAGTTTGAAGTCAGGATCAGTTTACGTCTGCATTAGTGTCATTCTAATTCATGTGTAAATTTATATTTCTGCAATTTCTGCAGAATAATACTGTTATTGTAGAGGGCCCTATTGGTAAATGTTGTAATTGTAATGTGATCACTGAAAGTGTTCAGGAGTAGCATTGGGCCCGATTTGGCCATGGGTTTTTGTGCATAAATTGATTAAATACTGTTGACTTCCTTTTTAATGACTGTAATTGTGTTGTGATCGAACTGTTTTCGGTTTTTAGCGGGCCCAAATCGTTTTTTTGACTTCCGCGCATACGACCGTTTTCAAAAATGAAAATGTCATATTGGGTTTTTGAACTGTAATTGAGTGCTCTAGCATACCTCCCTCGTGAGGCACGGGCTCTGATGTCACCCTTGATGTCGAGTTTGGGTCTTACGGGAGTGGGATGCTACATGTTAGGCTAAAGTGTAAGGGCAAAATGGTCTTTTATCAATCACTTAATCACATGGCAAGGGGCTGCCGTATAATATCAATGAAAGCCACGAAAATAGAAGAAGGAAAGAAGGGAAGAAAGAAAATAAGAGAGAAAGAAAGGTGGAGGTTTCGGTTGAGAGTAAATGAAAAAGAAAGAGAGAAAAAGCTTAGGGTTTTGGATTTTAGGGCTTTCAAGCACGGTTTTGAGTAGATTCTAAGGGAAAAAGGAGGAAGGAGGTAAAAGTTTTCAAATGGAACCAAGAAATTTCGAAAATGGAGAAGAAATGAGGTAAGAGAAAATTATGATTTTTGGATTTTTAAGGAATTTTTGGTTTAGATTCATTGATAATGGTATGGGTTTGTTAATTCTATACTCAATTTTAGAGATTACAAGGTTTAATTGGTTCAATTTTGGATAATTGTGAATTTGGTGTTTTTGTCCAATTTTTATGATTGGGGATTTTGGAAATTATTGGTTTAGAATCAATGAAAATATTATGGGTTTATGAAATATGAGATCAATTTCGAAGATTATGGAATTGATGATGTTGAATTTGGGTGAATATGTTTAGGTAATTTTAAATTGGAAGAACAAAGGAAGCTATGGACAAATTGACGATTTGGATAAGCTTCTAGCATCATTTCGAGGTGGGTGGTGTGTTTATTTATTAAATTTTAAGCTAAGCTTTGTGATTTGAAAATTCAAGAAGTGAATTTTGTTAAGTCCAAATGACTTTACTTAAATATGATTTTGATGTATAACAAGGAGAATCAATAAAAAAAAACAAAAGCAGACGAAGCGAAAAAGACACTAAACAAAGCAGACGCAGACGCAGATGTAAATAGTAAAGCAGACACAGATGCAAATAGTAAAGCAGACGCAGATGCAAATAGTAAAGCAAACGAAGACGCGAAATAGTAAAAGAACATGCATTTAAGTAAAAGGAACCTGAGCCGAAACACGGCGATAAAATGCAGACGAAGAAAAACAGATGCGGAATTCAAAAAGAAAACTAAGGAGTCAGTTCGAGTTAGTTACAGAACTCAACTGAATAACCGTTTTTTTAAAGATTCAAGAAACAAGAATCAAGAAGCAGTTGGAGATGAAGGCTATAAATACAAGTCAAAGTCGAAGATTGCAAAGTTAGCAAAGTTAGCAAAATTAGCAAAAGTGAGCGAAAGTTAGCAAAAAAAAAGCATTCTGTTCAATTTAGCTAAGAGCTATTTTACTGTAACAAGTGTTCAAACACTTTTCTGAGAAAAAGTAGTGCAGATAACCTGCAGAGGCTAAGTGTGAAAGAATACTGGTTGTAGAGACCTGAAGAGGCTCACAAAGAATGCTTGTAACGTTGAAAGAGATAGTCGAAATCTCAGAAAGAATTATGAGGACTGGACGTAGCCCACAGTTTGGGGTGAACCAGGATAAATTGCTGTGTCAACTACTCTCACTCTATTCTCTATTTTTAGATTCAAGTTTTATCAATACTTAAACAAAGTTTTCAAAAGTTTTGATTAATTAGAATCTATTGAAAGTTAAGTAAGGAATTTTATTTCTAAAAAATTGTTTTGAAAGATTTTCAAAAAAGGGGAATACACAATTCAACCCCCCCCCCCCTTCTCGTGCATTCTATATCGTTTTATAAGTATTTTATTAACGTGTGATTCACTTCAATTGGTATCAGTGCCTAGTATCCAATGATCACTTTAGCAAAGTGTGGATAAAAGATAATGGAGGAATCACATGTATACATCATAGAAGGAGCCTCAGTCACTAGACCTCCAGCATTCAACGGAGAAGACTATCATTACTGGAAAGATAGGATGCAGCTATTCATTGAATCTACTCATGTCGACCTTTGGGATGTAATAGAGAACGGACCTTATACACTAGTAGATGAAGATGGCAATTCCATTCCACGAGTCAGATGGACGGCTGACCAAAAGGCGAGAATACAACTGAACTCAAAGGCGAAGTTCTTCTTGACGTGTGCCATAAGCAGAAGCGAGTATGACAAAGTCCACGGATGCGATACTGCAAAGGAGATGTGGGACACATTGTCCATCGCTCAAGAAGGCACAAGCTAAGTTAAAGAATCCAAGATAAGTATTCTTGTGCACTAGTATGAACTTTTCAGGATGAAGGATGAAGAATCTATTGATCAAATGTTTGGAAGATTTCAAACAATTGTCAATGGATTGAAAGCTCTTGGAAGAACGTACAACAATCAAGACCATGTTCAAAAGATCCTAAGAAGTCTTCTGAAGAGATGGAGACCTAAAGTTACTGCAGTGCAAGAAGCCAAAGACTTGAGCGTGTTAAAGCTTGACGAGTTGCTTGGATCCTTGAAGATTCATGAAGTTGAACTCGATCTCAAGACAACAAAAAGGGACAAGTCGATAGTCTTTGAAGGCGGACATAAGAATCACAAGACTCAAAGAAGGAGGAAGTCATCAAAAGCGTTAAAGATTGAAGAATCAAAGGATGATGACTCCAGCCAATCAGAACCAGAGTCAAGTGATGCAGACGACGAGTTATCTTTCATCTCTAGAAAGATAAGACGCATGTCGAAGAAGAAGTCCAGAGCAAACCAGACTTTCAAGAAGAATGTCAAAGATGAAGCCAAACCAGAGAAGTCATCTGTCATCTGCTACGAGTGTAATCAGCCTGGACACTACAAGTCCGAATGTCTGACTCTGAAGAAGAAACCAAAGAAGAGTAGAGAAGGCAAGAAAAGCATGATGGCAATGTGGGAGGACCTAGATTCATCGAGAATCGATCTGAGCTCGAATCGTCGAACATGCAAACATCTCGCACGATGGTAGGAAGATAGTGATGAGGAGGTAAAATCTGACTACGATAATTTGCATGATGCCTACTCAGAGTTGTTAGAAGATTCTCATGCTATTCTGAAACAGTACAAGTTGTTAAAGAAAAAGTATACAGAAAATATTAGACGTACTGAAGTAATAGAGAGAGAAAATATATGTCTAAAGAAGCAATTAGATGAGAAAATTAAAGTCATAGACAGATCAGAAAAGATTAATCAGCTTAAACTAAGAATCAAGAATCTGTCAGCTGATTTATCTACCTTCATAGAGAGCACTAAGAAAATGAATGAGATGCTTGGAAAATGTAGACATCCAAGTGATAAAACCGGATTAGGGTTTACAGGCAACAAGACTCAATCTCATAAGAAACCTTTCTTTCAAAAGAGAACTATAATAAATCTCGTTTTGATCAACGTTCTAGTTATATGCATCAAAGAACTCATCATATGCATACTACTAACCATAAAGGACCCAAGAAAATTTGGGTACCAAAAAATAAAATAGTTTCTCCGGCAGATATCCTTCCTTGGAAAATACGGCAAGCACCATTGGTATTTAGACAGTGGATGCTCGCGACATATGACGGGAAGAAAGTCTATGTTCCTAAATCCTTAGTATAAGAAGGGAGGATCGGTAACTTTCGGAGACAACCAGCAGGGCAAGATTATTAAAATCGGTAAAATAGGTAAAGATTCCTTTGCATGCATAAATAACGTACTGCTTGTTGAAGGTCTGAAGCATAACTTGATTAGCGTCAGTCAATTGTGTGATTATGGTTTCACAGTCACATTCAATCAAAATCTTGCGAAGTCAGAAGCAAAGATGGGTCTATTCTTTTCTCTGCCAAGAGAAGAAACAATCTTTACAAAATTGATTTAGAAGATTTTCAAAGTCAAAATATTTCATGTTTTCTATCTTCCGAAGAAGAAAGACTAATCTGCCATAAAAAGCTAGGTCATGTCTCTTTTAAACATATTTCAAAGTTGGCAAAACATGACTTGGTAAGAGCTTTGCCAAAAATAAGTTTTGACAAAGAACTTTTCTGTGAAAATTGTTTGAAAGGAAAACAAGTTAAAACCTCTTTTTCTTCTAAAAATTTTGTAACATCATCTAGACCTTTAGAGTTGTTACATATGGATTTATTTGGTCCAACAAGGACAATAAGTCTTGGCGGAAAGAAATATGGACTTGTTATTGTTGATGACTTTACTCGATTTTGTTGGATATTGTTTTTATCACACAAAGATGAATCTTTTAAGTGCTTTAGGACCTTATCCAGAAAGTTAAAGAATGAAAAAGGAATGTCTATAGCCAGTATCAGGAGTGACCATGGTGGAGAGTTTGAAAATGAGAAGTTTAGAGTATTCTGTGAAGAGAATGGAATTTTCCACAACTTCTCTGCTCCTAGGACTCCTCAACAGAATGGAGTTATTGAAAGGAAGAACAGGACAATTCAAGAGATGGCATGGACCATGCTGTGTGAGATGAATCTTCCTAAGTACTTCTAGGCAGAAGCTGTGAATACAACATGCTATATTCAGAATAGAATACTGTTGCGACCCATGTTGAAGAAAACTCCTTACTAGTTATGGAATGGAAGAAGACCAAATATATCTTACTTTCATCCATTTGGGTGCAAATGCTCTATTCTGAATACAAGGGAGCTGTTGGATAAATTTGATTCAAAGACCTTCCTAGGAATCTTTCTAGGCTACTCATCATCGTCTAAGGCATTTCGAGTGTACAACCTTACTTCAAAGACAGTTGAGGAGACCATCCATGTCAAGTTTGATGATAGTTCCCAACCCCATAAGGAAGATGACATGAAGAGTGAAGGTCCTTCAAGGAACTTAGATGATAGTACAGAAATTCCATCATCAGGAAGTCATGTAGAAAAAGTTAAAGACATTTCAGAAACTATCGGACTGAAAAGAGACTGGAAATATAAAAGTTCTCATCCAGAAGAGTTGATTATCGGAGAGACCTCAGAAGGAGTTAGGACAAGGTCCAGATTCAGGAGAGAAGATAATGTGGCTTTTATCTCTGAATTAGAGCCTAAGAAGGTTGAGGAAGCTCTTCAAGGCGAAGCTTGGGTGTTAGCCATGCAAGAGGAGCTGAATCAATTTACTAGGAATAATGTTTGGTCCTTAGTTCCGAAACCCCCTAAGAAATCCATTATAGGAACCAGATGGGTCTTTAAGAATAAGTTAGACGAATCAGGAAGAGTGAGTCGAAATAAGGCTAGATTGGTAGCACAAGGCTACAATCAGCAAGAAGGAATAGACTATAATGAGACATATGCTCCAGTAGCAAGACTTGAAGCCATTAGGATTCTGTTGGCATATGCTGTGTGTCATGATATAAAGTTATTTCATATGGATGTGAAGAGTGCCTTTTTGAATGGTTTTATAGACGAAGAGGTGTATGTTAAGCAACCACCTGGCTTTGAGGATGTTAAGAATCCAGACTATGTCTATAGACTTCATAAAGCCTTATACGGCCTAAAGCAAGCTCCTAGAGCTTGGTATGATCGTCTGAGTACTTTTCTCTTAGAGAATGGTTTCAGTAGAGGTCAAGTTGATAAGACGCTCTTTAGGAAGAAATTTCAGAATGATTTTATTTTAGTTTAGATTTACATTGATGATATCATTTTTGGTGCTACTTCAAAAAGGTTATGCATGGAGTTTGAGAGTCTAATGAAGAAAGACTTTGAAATGAGTATGATGGGTGAGTTGAAGTTCTTTCTTCGGTTGCAAGTTAAGCAAACCGAAGAGAAAATTTTTATTCATCAACAAAAATACGTGAAAGAATTGTTGCTTAAGTTTGATATGCAGAATGTGAAGCCAATGACTACTTCGATGCATCCTTCAAACCTTTTGTCGAAAGATGAACTTGGTAAGAAGGTGGATCAAACCCTATATAAAGGGATGATCGATTCTTTACTGTATCTTACAGCAAGTAGACCTGATATTTTGTTCAGTGTATGCTTGTGTGCAAGATTTCAGGCCGATCCTAGAGAGTCTCATTTTATTACTGTAAAAAGAATTATGACATATCTCGCAGGTACTACTGATCTTTGCTTAATGTTTGAGAAAGGTAGAGATTTCAGGTTAATCGGATATTGCGATGCGGACTATACCGGAGATAGAATCGAAAGAAAGAGCACAAGTGGAGGATGTCACTTTCTTGGCGCAAACCTAGTTTCCTGGTCAAGCAAGAGACAAACCTCAATTGCTCTATCAACTGCTAAAGCAGAGTATATGTCTGCCGCAAGCTATTGTTCACAAACGTTATGGATCAAATATCAACTTAAAGACTATTCATTTCAAGAAGAGGAGATTCCAATCTATTGCGACAATACCAGTACAATCAATATGTCAAAGAATCCGATTCAGCATTCTAGAGTGAAGCACATCGAAGTTAGACATCACTTTCTAAGAGACTATGTTCAGAGGAAGGTGGTGCGTCTACAGTTCATCGAAACAGAGTCTTAGTGGGCAGACATCTTCACTAAACCATTGAGTGAAGAATGTTTCCAAAAGATTAGACGCAACCTTAACATGGTCATGTTAAGTGAACAGTCAGGCTAAAGGGACGTCAAAACTAACGGCATCAGGAACAGTGAGTTACAGTTGGTAACTTCTCTGATAAGGAAGTTTTGGAGGGAAACGCCTCACGATCTTCAGAATCCCTATGATTCTAGAATACGTGTGATAAGACCCTTCAAGTTGCCTGAAGTTGATATCATTGCGGTTACTCTCATCTCCATACGGTTCATCTTGCTTTCAAATTCTCTCAATCATCCTACCCTAGACGAAAAGCTAACCAGAGACAGTTTTCGTTCTGAAACAATGGAAGCAATTATGATATTCAGAAGACTTGTGGATTTTAAGTCATTGAGGAATGATGGTATGGACATAGAACCGAAGATTGTAAGACCCCGACGTCGAGGCCCAACATTTGGACTACACAAGCACACATAAGCATAGAGGACCTAAAATCGAACACAAACCGACCCCAATTAGAGAAAATTTTAATAGAAAATTTTGGAATTGGCTTTTTAATAAAATATGTTCCTTATGCTCTCACGGTTCCAACGCCACTAAAAACTCTCAATTTGGATTTGAAATGAAGAAGTTATGGCAAAAATGATATTTCAGAGAAAACAGCTAAAATTGAGCACTACCGAATTCAGGTCAGAATTTGAAAATCTTAAAAGCTTAATTGTCAGTCAGCTCCTTCATAAAACTTGTAGGTTTAGGTCTCTATTTTAATTTAAAACAAGAATCGTCTCAATCGGAGCTCTATAACTCAAGATATTTCAAAATTAGTGAAGTATATTCAAACTTTGACAACCGATTGTCACACTTTGTTTCAAACCGCCTTTTTCAAATTAAAAGCAATACTGACCAATCAGGTATAAAAAGATAGAAAATTTCCTTATAAATCCAACGCTTTGAAAATCGGCTAAATCGGAGGTCTGTGCACAAAGTTATGGCCAAAAGAAGGAAGAAGGGTCAAAACCAAAAGCAGACGATGATGTCAGCCCAGACGAAGATGACGTCATTTCAGACGATGACGTCAGCACAGACGAAGATGACGTCATCACAGATGATGACGTCAGCACAGACGAAGATGATGTCATTATAGACGAAGATGACATCATCCTGAGCGATGACGTCGGATGCAGCGAAGATGCGTCATCTCGAGGCGAAGATGGCGTCATCTCGCGATGGCGTCGGCCGACAGACGAAGATGATGTCATCACAGACGATGACATCAGCACAGACAAAGATGATGTCATCACAGATGAAGATGACGTCATCACAGATGATGACGTCAGCACAGACGAAGATGACATCATCACAGACGATGATGAAGAATAACTTCGTCTGACCTTTTTCTCCAGAACATCCCCACTTCAAAGATGCATAACTCTTCACTCAGATGTCCAAAATTTACAAACTTTATACCTTTGGAAAGATAAAAGAAATATCTACAACTTTCCAGAAGGGAATTTTGCCAAAATCTATCTTTATCAATCCCAAAACTGCCCCTAAAGTCAGAAGATATGACTTTCATTCCTGCACCAACACTGCACCCAATTCTTAACTTCATGACAAAATTAGGGACTCTTAGACATAGAATTGAAATTCGATGTCTTCTTAAAAAATGTAGCCATATGTCTCTAGTTTAATACAAAACAAGAATCATCTCGTTTGGATTACTAGAGAAAACGTTATGGCTAAAAGACTGAAGCATATTCAGTGAACATTTTCCAGATCACCTACCAATCTTATCTCTAAATCTTTCCTATCACAACTCATAAACCTTTGAAAATTCCAGCAAGCTATCCCAAGACAAAACCCAACAACAACTCAAGGATCAAAAGACTCATACATATACCCTTTTCAGGGTCAAGCACAGATCGCAAATCACAAATTCACATGAAGAAGAGAGTACTAGAGCTCTCATCTCTTTATCAATCATTCAAGAGTTCAACCATAGCTTTAATTACATATCAGCATATCCATTAACAGTCAAGTACAGAATACAAAATGTGTGAGATGCTCCATGTTCGATATGCTTATAAGCTAGTTACTAACTTAATACAAAAGTGGCTAAATTTCTTGGAGTGATGTCCGACGCCTTGCAAGGTTCCGCGATCAATTAGAATTTACACCTGAGGAGGGAGAATGGGGTGAGCTAACACGACTCAGTGGCTAACATGTTTATAGCCATCGAGTAATGGACCACACAACACATAAATAAGGATCCGAAACAATAGCAATTTATCATATGAAACACAATTAATCCAAAACATCACATAAGGTAGAACATGCGAATTTATATCAATCAAACACATATTATGCATCATATACACAATTAAAAGATGGAATGCACACAATTGGCTCGAGAGTTCCTTAAACACAATGAATAAACCGAAGTTGATCGTAAACACAACGAGTGTTGGGCCCCGATTCGCATAAAGCATGTTTAAATTATTTTGAGGTTTTAGTCTGATGATTTTTAATCTGATTGGAATAAATTGAGGATTTTATTGCTTAAGTTATGATTATTAAATGAAGAAATTAGTGAAATTAGATTTATTGAGAATTATTATTTTATGATGTATTGTGAGTAATAAAAAGAATTATATGACTTGAGGGTCTTATGAAGAGGGTCTTATGAATTTAGGTGATTGAGATTAAATGGGGGATTATTTAATTAGAGCTTGTATGGATTTTAGAAATTAAATTGAAGAATTTAGTTAAATGAGTAGACTGTAAATTTGAAAGAGCCCATCAGGAAGATGATATATGTTTTTAAAGCTTAAGCTAAGTAAAGTGGGCTTTTAGCCTTTAGCCTTTTTAAATTGTAGTTAAATGAATGAGAATGAAGTAATTGGGCTAGGTCCATTAGCAAGTAGTTGATCATGTATTAAATGAAAAAGAAAGGGAGCATTTGGGCTTTTAAGTGGGAGCCCACGAAATTTCAAATGGGAAGGAGGGAAATGAAATTTTGGGAAAGGTAATAAGGAGGGAAACTTTGGGCTTGAAGGTTGGGCTTAGTTTAAGTTAAAGGGTTAGGAATTAAGTTATTTAGTTAATCAAATAAAAGACTTAAGTAGGTTTTTTAAGTGGCCTGAAATTTCAAGTGAGGGAGGCTTATGTGGTCGTTTTAGCTTAGGGAAATAAGTGTAAAAGAAGCAAGTTAGGTCATTCTTCTAGCACCATCCAAAAGCCACCAAAAGGAAGAAGAGAAGATGGAAGTTTCGGCCATTGGAGAAGAAGAAAAGGTGAGAGCTTTGGTTTTTCTTGGTTTAGGAAGGTGATTGAGAGAGTTCTCTTAGAAGAAAAAGGAAGAGGAAGAGATTATCCTCCATTAGAGTCAAGAAGAGGATGATTTCGTGGGTCTTATATTCAAGGTAAGAGTTTCGAAATTCATGGTTTGGTTGTTAGGTTTTGTCCTTCTTGCTTAATAATGGTAGTTGGAGAGATTTGTGAAGAAAACAAATGAAAGAAGAAGAGTTATGAAAGTGGAAAGAAAAAAACAGCATGCGTGGGTTTCATATAAACATGAAATTTTCAAATTTTGTTGTTTTTATGGATAGGTTTTGATGATAATGGCTTAGTTAAGGTATGAGTAAGGTGTTATTGAATTGATGTCATGTTTTTCCTTTCCGTAAAATTTTCCAGCAATGGTCTCTTTTGTTAATTAGGGTTTTATTGTGAGATTTTGCCTTTTTGCTTAATCATGGTGGTTTGATGAGTGAATATGAAGTAAAGGGAAGGTTAGGTTAGATTAAAGTCAAGGGTTTTCCATTTCTTGGAAAATTCCAGCACTTGATCTTTAGGAAATTGTGACTTTGTTATTCCTAAGATGGGATTTTGCTTAGTTTGGAGAGGGATTATAGTTGTTATGAAGGTATAAGTGCAGTTATGTAAGTTTAAATCCAAGTTTTACATTCTTGAAAAAAAAATTCCAGCATTAATATCTTGTGTTTAATTCATGGTTTATGTTAGAGTTTTGTTTTCCTTGTTAAATATTGGTGGTCTAAAGAGTAGTGATGAAGGAAAGAGAAAAGAAGAAGAATACTTGAAGCTTGGAAAAAAAAATTCCAGCATGAGTATCTTTTGGAAATTCATGGTTTTATAGATGAGTTTTGATTGGTATAGCTTAAACAAGGGTATAGGTAAAGTGAGAAAGGGGTTAAATCAAGATTTGCTCTCTTTAAAAATTTCAGCATTTGTAATCTTTGGTACATTCATGGTCTTTGCTAGAAATTTGCCTATCTTGCTTAGTTGCTTAGAAAGGGAAGTTAAAGAGGTTGTCTTTAAGAGTAAAATGGAAAAGAAGAAGGGATTTGACAAGAACGTCGCATTTTGTTGGTTAATTAGTTAAGTGTGGATGTTAATGGTCTAAATAAAGTATGGATGAGGTTATGAAATTTTTAAATGCAAGTTTTCCCAAGCCTTAGAATTTTTCAGCATGTGTATCTTATGGTAATTAGGATTTTTATGCTTTGTTTAAGGTTAAATAAGGTAATTGAAGGCATTAAAGGAAAAGAGAAATGAGAAAGGTAAAGGAGGTGTAAGAAAATCAGCATTTGTGGGGTTCTTTAAAGCAGGAGATTGTTGAAAAGTTTGATGCTTTTGAGAAGGGTTTTGATAGTTATAATTTAGGAATGGTATAGGCATAGTTAGGTAGGTTTTTAAGTATGATTTCTATTCTTTTAAAAATTTCAGCATTGATTCATTATGTTAATTAGGATTTTATGTCTTGATTAAGGTCCAATAAGGCATGGGAAGTAAAGGAAAGGCAATTGGACCAATCCAAGATGCTAGCAAGGAAAATTAAGGTGGGTAATTTCTTAATAATTGAGTTAATAAGCGTGTTAAAGTTTATTATAAATGCTAACTATTGCTTTCCAATGATTTACAAAGCTTGGATTAATTGCTTTTTGTGATGTTTTACACTTGTATGTGGTGTGCTTTGAGTATGAGTTTTATGTTGGAATGATTGATTGAATGGTTTGTTAAATGAAAAATTATAAGTATTGGTGATTCTGGAAAATGATTGAATTATGTGATTTTGGAAAATGCCATGTTTGGCAAGTATATGTGAATTATGTGAAAATGCATGATTATGTGGGTTTGTTGTGATCCTCCGTTAGCAAGTGCAAGACTTGTCTATATAGGCTTCGCCTACCTTTGCTTAGTGGCCGGGAGTTCAAATCGGACTCCCCTCATTCCTGGCTACACATGGTCGCTTGACGGACATGTGTAGTACGTTCTGTTAGGATCACTCAAACCACTTGTATGTGATTATGTGCTGTTATGTTATGATCGTCTGGTATGCGATTATGTGTTTTTGTATGATCTTGTTGAATCTTCATTGATTTTGTCAATTGTTTGACGTGTGGTATTTTGTAAATGAATAAATGAAACTTGAACATGGTTTTTGCTTTTTTTTTTATTAAGTTATTACCCACGGAGCCGCCGAGCTCACCCCCATTTTCCCTCGGTGTAGCAAGCAAGAATCCGGGTCGTCGATCGGATTGAGGAAAATCCGATGCATTTTGTTGATTTAGAAGTCTCAAAGCTTTAGTTTTTCTTTGTAAATGCAGTTTTATCTTTTGGTTGTACTTGGGCTAAAATGCCTTGAAAGCGCTGTATTTGCTTATGTCCGTAAAATGTAAGAGTTTTGAAGTTAAAGTGTATTGTTTGTAAGATTGAAAATGATAAAACAAGGATGAGAGGGTATTTTTTAGAATTCAAATGATAAATGCCTATGATTGAGTTTTGGACTTGATGTTGAAATAATTAAATTGACATTGTTGTTGAGATTGTTGGATTGGATTGTAGTTGGATGATTAAAGATTGGGAAGATTGAAGTGGTTTTGTGCAGGTTTGGAGCTTGGATGGTTTAGATTTAGGATTTGGCTAGAGCATTTTTAGGAGAGATGCTGTCCAAATTTTCCTAAATTTGGGCAGCAACTTCGCTTAAGGTTTAGACCCTCTTAGTGAGGGAATTCACTTTGGAAGTCTTCTAGAAAATTGTAGAGCATGTGAAAATCTTGAAAACGGTATAAAATGGATCATTTTCGGACTTAAAATGAGGAAGTTATAGGGTTTGAAAGTTTTCAGATTTCTATATTCGGATTACTGTTCATTTTGCATTTTTGCAGAATCTTTAGAGGCATTTTTCACCCTCTTAGAGACAGATTCAAGTTTTGCTTTCTTCATAGAAAATGTAGCTTATCTTTTCCTCTTATAATTTGATATATGATTTGCAATGTTTGAATATGGGAGTAAGAAGTTGTGGTCATTGGAAGATTGCTGCCACTATTCCCGAATACTGTTCATGTGGTCATTTGAGGCAGCATCTTCCTGCGTGGTTTTGTCCCTCTTAATGACATAATTGAGTCTTGTTTCCTTCATAACATATGTAGAGGGTCTTTTTATCTTTTCAGGGAGGTATGATTTGTCCGAATCGGAGTTAAGAACAAAAAGTTATGAGGGTCGAAAATTGGCATTGCACTTTTCCTTTGGTAAGTAGCTAGAAAGCAACTTTGGACCTTTTAAAGAACCGAGCTAAGTTTTGAAGTATGAAAATGGAGTTAAGATGAATAAGAATTAAAAAAAATTATATCGGGATTTTGGGATTAGAGATTGGATATTCGGTAACAGGTTATAAGAGTTCATAAGGAATCATGTGTACGTACTGAGGGAATATGTATAAGTAGTTGGGTTCCGAATACGGGATCCAACAACGAGTCCATTTTCGGATCTCGTGGGCCACAAGCGGGCTGCCGAGAGAAGGCTAGGGGGTCAATATGCACGTGACTAACGATATAGGTTCTCTCTTTCCCAATCACAACAAATTTATGCTCACATATTCAAACACAAAAGTAGCATTTTATGCTTCTTTCATTGTATCAAATCATCACATTTTTGTTCTTTTCTTTCAAATCAAGGGAAATACACTTTCCATATACTCACAATTAACAAAGATAGCACACATAGGGCATTTGCCCATTACATAACAACTATAAAAATGTTACCCACCTATCGTCGGTATCCGAATTCAAGATTTCCCTTCCTCTTTGTCTTGAGTGGGATTTTCTTGAGTTCCTTCAATTAAATCATACTTCATTCAATACATACATTTTCAAAGAAGGTCATAATACTCATAAATCAAGCAAAGATGAAAATAAACTTTAAACCTAACCTACCCATAGGACATTTAAGCTAGAATGTCCATAACCTTAGCTTAAAAGTCCCTAAAATCCATAGATCTCACCTTTCTCTCTATCTTTCTTCAATCTCTACACAAACCCTAACTTCCATCCTACACCATTTTCGAACCTAACCTAAGCAAAGATGGAACTTACCTCTCACAAGTAGTTTCCTCTTCCTTTTTCTTCTTCTTTCTTCTTTCCTCCAAGCCTCTTACGGCTCTCCCTCTTCTTCTTAGCCGAAAGCTCCTCTTTTTCCCTTGCTCACGTTTTCTTCTCTTTTTTCCTTTAAGTCTACGACAATCTCTCTTCTTCTCCTCTTTCCTTTAATTCATTTAACTCTTTTATTCTCATCTTAAAAACCTACCTCCAAAACTACATAGTTTTGATACTCCATCTTACAATCCCTTTTGGGCTCTCCTCCTCACAAGCCCACTACATCAATCCACTTATTTCTAATCCTCCTTCTTCTTATTCCACGTATTCTATAAAGCCCATTCTTTCCAACATTAGGTCCAAGCCTTCATTTAAAGTCCCAACTTTTAATTTCCAAGACCAACATAAAAATATCTATATAAACACATAATTAAATCAATTAAGGCAAAATAAAAAAAATAATTAACGAATAAATCTGTAAATCAATAAATAATTAATTCAAATAAAATAAAAAATTTTCGGGGCCCAACAGTTAGAGCTGGTTGGAGGAATTTCTTCCAGGTACGGGAACCAGTCTATAATAACGAAGTGTATGAGTTTTGGAAGAACGCTCAACTTGTAGACAACACTGTGGTATCTTCAGTAGATAGCATATCTGTTGTTGTGACTAAGGAGCTGATTAAGAAGGTGACTGATTGTCCATCGGTTGGTGAGACCCTATCAAACAAGGCTAAGTGGATGACAACAGTCAATATGAGGGAAGAAGATTTTAGCAAACAGTTATATGGAGTGAACGATCCTTCGGAGAGGAAGACGTTGAATCTGGTCCTAAAAGCTAGGGTTCTCCATGCGATTCTTTTTAATTACATCTTACCCAGAGCAGGTTCCAGACATTTGGTGACTACCCTGGATGAACAGTGCCTGTTCTAACTGCTGAATCGCAATCCCATCGATTTACCATTCTTAATCTTTCATTACATGATTAAGGGGATGAAGGATACAACTAGCCATCCTTACAGTATGCTTCTTACAAGGATTTTTAAGGAATCCGGAATCCCTCTCCACAGAGGAAATAGAAGGATTGTACCAGTGAAGAGTGAGATTGACTCAATCACAATACGGCGAATGGGTCTGAGGACCGTAGTTAAACAAGAAGCCGACTCTTTAAGGAGAACAAGAACTAAGGGGGAGCGTGTCTCGAAGAAGACTCCCGCTTTAAGTTCTCCAACTCAAGTGAGAATAAGATCGCCTACAGAAGAAATAAGAAGACTGACAGGAAGACCACTGATGAAACGGATGAGTACTCAAATCAAAGTAAGTCTACCTTGAAGGACAAAAGAAGGTGTGCCGAAAAGACAAGGAGAAAGTCTTTTAAGTGAAATTACGAAGAAGGCGAAGAGATCACCGAGGATTCAGACTCTAAGGCAACAAGAAGAAAAGAATGCCAGAGAACAGAGTAAGGAACAATCCTCTCAATCTCGACCACATAAAATGACAAGATCGTTAGTTTCTATTCTAGAAGAGGATACAGCCAGAAAAGCCAAAGAAACTAACAAGAAGAGAAAATCAGAATCTGAAAAAGAAAAATCTCAAGTTCATAAATCTTCAAGACTAACTGAAGCAGAAGACAAGACTAAGAAGATTAGTCAAAAGAAGACCGTGTCAACTGCTAGGGAGGTTAGTCGAAAGAAAGAAACACTTGAAAGCGCTTCAAAGAAAAGAAAGCGAAAGCAGAGCACGATTCAGAAATCCCATCGCTTCAACAGGAGGAACCAGTGGAGGAAAGTCTGGTTCAGGAGAATCCTTTTGAAGGACAACCAAAAGCAATAGCAGATTCAGACTCGGATGATGATAAACCTTGTCTGATGGTATACAACTATCATAAGTTTTTGAGAAAAAAGAAGCTGAAAATTAGAATGATTGAAGTTGTTACCAGAAGGAGAACTGCTATTGCAATCTGTAGTCAATCAATGAAGAAGACGGTGGCTGTTGTACGACCTATGTCGATAAATAGTAACACATGGGACTTACTGAAAGAAGATAAAAAGATGTTCTACAATGCTTTGAGGGATGCTGCTACCAAGCCATACCCTACAAAAATTCCCTATAAGCCGTGTACTATTTATCCGATCACAGAAAACACAGAAATAAAGGTTGCACCAGATATCCAGCCAAGATATCCTTTGGATTTGACTAAGGGGAAGTCGACGCTATTTCCTGAGGAAGAAGTTTGTGATGATCTGTCTGCAGATCAAATTGCAGAAGAAGCACGTAAAATTGATGATGCATGCGCTTCGAATCAGAATAAAGATGAAGCGGTGCATTTATCCGACAAGCAAGAAGACTGCCCGATGGGGACGAAGTTATCACAGGGACATTTATAGAATTCCTTGTTCAGACAGTTTTGCATATCAGGCCTTTATTTGGTACACTGTCTATTGAAGCTGAAGGCATACCCCTGCAAGGAAGACAGTTGTTGATGCTGCCTGCTCCGTTTGACTTAGATATTCCTGAAGCTGATACGTTTATTCGTCCACCAACTATTAAGATCAATGATGAATACATTCCTACCTCTGATGCTTATACTACTACAATTCCGTTCACTCCTACTTCAGCAAATGTTGATCAAGCCTCCTCATCGATTGACTCACAAGAAGAACTCAGTAGATTACGCGGAGAAGTCAATGAGATCAAGGAGACGATGAATGACCTGAAGAAGATGATGACAACACTGCTGAAGAGCCATCATCGTTAATCATTTTTTATTATAACAAATAGGGGGAGAAGAACAGAAAAGAAGAGAATGAATAAGGAGAAAAGAGATGAGCATAAGAGAAGAGGATGTTCAGAAAAGAAGGTGTGACAGAAGCAGACGAAGAAAGGAAGAAGTCAAAGAAGAAGTTCTGAAGATAAGTTTTTTTGTTGTTCTTTTCAAAACATTGTATTTTGTTTTCTTTTGTATATAATTTGTTATCATCAAAAGGGGGGAGATTGTTAAGTCCAAATGACTTTACTTAAATATGATTTTGATGTATAACAAAGAGAATCAATAAAAGAAAAAAAAGCAAATGAAGCGACAAAGACATTAAACAAAGCAGACGCAGACGCAGATGCAAATAGTAAAGCAGACGCAGATGCCCATAGTAAAGCAGACGAAGACGCGAAATAGTAAAAGTAGACACAGACGAAGTAAAAGCGGACGCAGACGCAGAAACACAGACGAAAAGTACAGAAGAAGAAAAATAGATGCGGAATTCAAAAAGAAGACGAAGGAGTCAGTTCGAGTTAGTTACAGAACTCAATTGAATAACCGTTTCTTTAAAGATTCAAGAAACAAGAATCAAGAAGCAGTTGGAGACGAAGGCTATAAATACAAGTAAAAGTCAAAGATTGCAAAGTTAGCAAAGTTAGCAAAATTAGCAAAAGTGAGCGAAAGTTAGCAACAAAAAAAGCATTCTGTTCAATTTAGCTAAGAGTTATTTTATTGTAACAAGTGTTCAAACACTTTTCTAAGAAAAGGTAGTGTAGATAGCCTGCAGAGGCTAAGTGTGAAAGAATACTAGTTGTAGAGACCTGAAGAGGCTCGCAAAGAATACTTGTAACGTTGAAAGAGATAGTGGAAATCTCATAAAGAATTCTGAGGACTGGACGTAGCCCACGGTTTGGGGTGAGCCAGGATAAATTGCTGTGTCGAATACTCTCACTCTATTCTCTATTTTTAGATTCAAGTTTTATCAATACTTAAACAAAGTTTTGATTAATTAGAATCTATCGGAAGTGTTAGAGTAGTGCCCTAAAGGCAATCCCCTTTAGCACTTTTTGTTCATAGTCATGTACAGACTTTATGAATAAATAAAGAAAGGCATGTTTCATTTATTTGATATTCATTTTGTTATGAATTGATATTGATCTTTAATCAAATTAATGAAGTCCATGATATATGACATAGCATGAAGGAAATTATGATGTGATCATAATCTCGAGATTCCTATCATGTGCAATTATGTCAAGATCTAAATTCTCCTAGTCATAGGATTAATGAGATGGACATCATTAATCCGGACGCACTAGCATATGTCATACTCCTTGATTGGATCAAGCGGTGGATCTCGAAGCTGTAAATATGAGATATTTAGAGTTGACATATGGATGCTTACTAGTGGTAGTAAGTTCATTGGATGACTGCCATGAGATCATCACATGGATTTAATGTCGGTGATAATCTCATCATAGCAATGGTGCAAGTATCCTTAGACTTGAGGTACTCGAGGATATCTTGAATCTTGATCTGTGCTGACTCCATTCCTTGTGGCCTTCCGAGGTTACTCATAGGGTGGTGCTTGGGTACAGTTTGAGGTATTCAAGGTAATTGAGTAGCCAATAAAGGATTCATCATACGTGAAAATGTAAGAGATACCTCGACCTCTTGTCGGGATCATTACTTTAAGTTTCGGCGAGCATGACTATGTCATGAAGAGTGTCTTCATGGACATATAAAGTAATGAGTCCTCGACAGAACTGATTTCACTGGGCTAGACTTAGTCTAGTAAGAGTTGACATATTAGCCATACTCATAACCAAGTGGGGTATAGGATGATGAAAGGACGAATTGCACAAGAATTGTCATGGAAGGGTTCGTGATCCGGTTCGTGATGAATTCATCAAACCGATTACTTTCCGGTCAATTAGGGGTCATGATGTGTTGCTAGATACCACTCATGACTTGCTCAGATTAATTGTTAATCTAAGTGGCCGACATAACTGGAAACCTAAAGGGTCACACGCATAAGAGTGTCTCAGAGAATCTGTAAAATAGTAATTGGACAGAGTTCCAATTATGGAGAGCATTAGGATTAAATGGATCCCAATGGGATTGGGATATGTCCCGATGAGATCGCGACATCAATATTGCTAAGAAAGGTTTTGGTCATTTTCAAAGATCGGGCCCCGCTGGTTGTAGGACCGACCCAGTTGGATGGACCTTAGCAAATATATTCTAATTAATTAATTAAGTAATTAATTAATTAATTATTATATATATATATGTACATGCACGTGGAAGGAGAGGAAGGAGGCTTTAAGTTTAACTTTATATATATATATATATATATATATAAAAAGAAAAACGTGGAAGCTTCTCATCCAAGCCTTTTAATATGTCTTTTAAAATGTTAAAAAGACATATAAAAGGGAAAGAAGAAGAGCATGGTTCGTAGGTTTTTGAAAGGAAGAGAAAAGAAAGCTTAAGTGTTAAGCTTTGTAAAGAAAGTTTCATTTTCTTCTTCTTCATCAAGCCATCATCGATTTCTTCTCCTCTCCAAGCACAAGGTTCCAACGTTTTCTCAAGCTCTCCAGGACAGAGGTAGGGTCTAGCAGCTCTTATTCTTTTCTAGCTATTCCCGGGTCAAAAGGGTTTGACTCGGTTAGGTTTTCTGATCTCTGCGTGGATACCTTTAGAGATAGTCTCTATTGGCTATTCAGGTTTGAGGTTTTCATACCGACACCGGGATCCTGGGTTTCGGGAAGGTCCCGGGAATAAGAATTTTTTGTTTCCGCTGCTGGAACATGTGATGTTCCTCCCGGGATTTTCCTTCAGTGGTATCAGAGAGTCTGGTGTCGTGTATGAAGCTTTAACTGAAGCTAGATCATAAACCCTAATTGCTTGTGATGTTGTAGCATGTATTCTGTTCAGATTTCGAATTGCTATAGAGATAGGGTTTTCGAAATTTTTCTGCCCAGAAATTTTCATAACATGTTAGAGAATATGTCTATGAATTTACAGAATTTATCGATTTGATTAGATAAATTTTTGCTAATTATTTCCCTAAGCTTACAGATGCTGTTTTTGAAACGATTCTGTGAACAGGTAGTAGTATAAAATCAAGAATAAATTCTAGAAAAATCGTTTTCTTGATTTTCCTTCACCTACATGTCTCTAAGATGTTGGTGAATGTCTGTGAGCATGGAAATTGTATTTCAAGGTGATTGGATATTTATTTTCGATTTTATTCTATGCTGTTGGGAATTGCTGTGTTGATGAACACAGAATTTTAATCGGCTTTGTTATTTTGGTTGACTGAGTTTTTGATGGCCTAAAATCCTGAAACAAATTCAGGTAGCATGTTCTGAACATGTAGTAACCTATATAATTTTCTCATGATTTATTGAAATTGTTTCATTGATCATTTCAAGCAATGTACAGAACTGGACAGTTTTGGTGAAAATTGTTGGGACTGTTTTGCTTGGCTTGATTGAGTTTTCTTTTTCAATTCCAATGCCTTGCAGCATTTTTAATGTGATTAAAAATGTATTATCTTGATGTATTATGATTGCCAAATTGAATTGCTTGAATTTGCTTTTCCAAGAATTTTTGAATGCCGAATTGGTCACTTTTGTGTCTCGTTAGTATATTTCATTTTCTTGCTTGTTTTGGCCGTCACAATTTTTGTGACAAGTGTCGGAGTAATTTTGAGAATGTATACACTAGCTTGAGATGCTTAGGGTGAGAATTTGGGTGTTCCTAAATTATTTGGATATTTATGAGTTTTGACTCATTTCAAGCTTTTAATATAGTTTGACTATTTCAGGCATTCATGGATCAATGAAGTGTTCATTGATACATCAACTAACAGATATTACCTTAGGTATGATGGTATTGTGAATTGGAATTGCATTGATTGAGGAATTAGCCGATTAGAAATAATAGCAAACTTGCAGAATAAGTCGACTTGTTTGCTACATAAGTCGACTTGTTTTCAGCATAAGTCGACTTGTTTGCTACATAAGTCGACTTGTTTGCAGGATAAGTCGACTTGTTTTCTGGATAAGTCGACTTGTTTTCTGAATAAGTCGACTTGTTTTCTGGATAAGTCGACTTGTTCAAGATTTCAGTATAAGTCGACTTGTAGCTTCTTGTAAGTCGACTTATACATGGGCAGGTGAAATAAGTCGACTTGTGTCATACAAATCGACTTGTGTGTGGGCAGAAACATAAGGTGACTTGCATTTGATGAAAGTCGACTTGTGACATGCTCAGGTTGGATAATGGATGATTATAAGGATTGATTCAATTTGATTGATGAAACCTAAATCATGCCATATAGTCCTAGCGACTATGATCCTTGACTTGAGTCTAGAATTTCTAAATCCCTCCTTGGTATATGAAAACTAACGCCTTCCATTAATATGGTAAGAACCAGAGTTCTTATAGGGATGGGTTGTTGGGTAAACCCAAGCTCACTCTATACGGATATGTTCGAACCATGAAAATATGATTTTCTGATTAATGGGTTGGTTTTCACTGGAAGCGTTGGTTTGTTGAGTAAACTCAAGGTCAACGTGGACAGAGGTGAAATTGGGTAGCATACATCGGATGTATGCGCATCAAAGAGTTGATACCCAATGTAAGTGCATACATCAACAAGTTGATAGCACTGATCGATAGTTGTGTCTAAGATGTAATTGGTATATCTGATACCTCCCGAGACATAAGGTGGCTTGTTGGGTAAACCCAAGGTCATTCTCAATGTCGATTATCGATGATGCAATTGGTATGTTCGATACCTACCGATTGACCTAAGTTATGGCTTGTTGGGTAAACCCAAGGTCATTCTTAGCAATATCGGATATCGACCCACTAGGACATTATGTCACTTTGTTTCTTTGGATTCGTAATGAGGGTTATGGATTCTATGAAACTAGTGGGAGCTTTTTGCATATCATTCAAGTCCTTATGATTATGCAGCTATTCCTATTCTAACATTCTTCCTCTCTATCCGTGTAGGTTGTTTGAAAATGTCGTCAAGTGTGAATCTTCGCTCACTTATGGATTCCAACAAGTTAACTGGACTGAATTTTCTTGACTGGTTAAGGAATCTGAGAATAGTTCTCAGATCTGAAAGTCAGGATATATCCTAGATTTTCGCTTCAGATGCACTGCTTGTCGATGCTTCTGATGATGATCAGAAGGCATATAGTAAGCATCTAAAGGACAGTGACATGGCTACTTGCATCATGCTTGCCTCGATGTCACCAGAGCTGCAGAAGCAGCACGAGTCCATGGATGCTCACACTATAGTTTTTCATCTTAGGGAGCTGTTTGACGAGCAAGCCCGGTCCGAAAGGTTCGAGACCTCAAGGCTTCTCTTCACTACCAAGATGGCTCCAGGGACATCTGCTGTGCAGTACGCCCTGAAGATGAATGGCTATATTGAGAGATTGGCCGTCTTAGGTTTTGCAATGGATCATGAATTAAGTATAGACTTAATTCTGGTTGGATTGTCCGACAGTTATGCACAGTTCGTGCTAAACTATCGGATGAACCAAATATCCACTACAATACCTGAGCTGATCAATCTGCTCAAGACAGCTGAGCAGACTATCAAGAGTGATAGTAAGCAAGTGCTGGTAGTAGCTTCTTCTTCTTCAGGTTCCAAGAAGAAAAAGAACCCAAAGAAGAAGAAGGCAAAGAAACCAAAGGGAGGCGCCATCAAGAAGAAGACCAAAGAAGCTGCCCCAAAAGGAACTTGCTTCCATTGCGGTAAAGATGGCCATTGGAGGCGCAATTGCAAAGTCTATCTGGAGTCGCTGAAGCAGAAGAAGGCATCAGATGCCTCGACTACTTCAGGTTTGTATGTCATTGAAGTTAATATCATATCGATCACAACATCTGGGTATTTGATCTGGTTGTGGCTCACACATATGTAATGATATGCGGGGCCTCGGGGACGAGAGGGCAACTCATGAAGGAGAAGTAGACCTCGTGTTGGAAATGGAGCAAGAGTTCTGCATTAGCCGTAGGAACCTATGTTTTGTCTCTCCCCACCGGGCTTGTCTGGAATTGGATGATTGTTATTTTGTACCCGTTTGACAAAGAATATATTATTCATTTCTTATCGAATAGAATTTGGATTCCATATGAATTTTAGTAGCAATGGTTGTTCTATTAATTCTAATGGAATGCTTTATGGAACTGGTACATTGTGCAATGGTATTTACATATTAGATATGTCTAATCCAATTTTAAATGTCAATGACACCAAACGGCATAAAAGAGATAATCTAAAGTCAACTTACTTATGGCATTGTCGGCTTGGCCATATAAATGAGACACGCATCGCTAAGCTCCACAAGAGTGGCAGTTTAGGGTCATTCGATTATGAATCATATGACACATGCGAATCTTGTTTATTAGGCAAGATGACTAAGTTACCCTTCAAGGGAAAGGGTGAACGAGCGATTGGAGTATTAGACCTAATACATTCAGATGTATGCGGTCCGATGTCCATCCATGCCAGAAGTGGTTGTCATTACTTCATTACCTTTATCGATGATTATTCACGATATGGGTACTTGTATCTGATGAGATACAAATCTGAAGCATTTGAAAAGTTCAAACAATTCAGAAATGAAGTAGAAAACCAGCTTGGTAAAAGTATCAAGGCATTACGATCCGATCGTGGTGGAGAATACTTAGACCAACAGTTTCAGGATTATCTCAGAGATAATGACATTTTATCTCAGTGGACTCCTCCTTACACCCCACAGCACAATGGTGTGGCTGAAAGGAGAAATCGAACCTTGTTGGACATGGTACGATCAATGATGGGTTTCGTAAAGTTACCAAAATCGTTTTGGGGTATGCGCTAGACAAATTGTTTACTTGCTAAACAGAGTTCCCTCTAAGACAGTTGATGTTACTCCATATGAGATGTGGACTAACAGAAAACCTTATCTTTCTCATTTGAAAGTATGGGGTTGTCCTGCTTACGTGAAGCGGATTCAGTCAGATAAGCTTGAAGCAAAGTCTGACAAGTGTTTGTTTGTAGGATATCCTAAAGAGACCATGGGATATCAATTCTACCTTGCTGAGGAACAAAAGGTGTTTGTTTCGAAGCATGCTGTCTTTTTAGAGAAAGAGTTTCTTCCGCAAGAAGGCAAGGGGAGCAAAGTCGAACTTGAAGAAGTTCAAGATGCTCAAACAAGCATGATCAATCGCTCGAACTCGAGGCATCACTCATTCAGATGAAGTAACAGTTCAACCTTCTGTTGCACACGAAGTTCGTAGGTCTAGTAGGATGCGCATTGTTCCCGAGAGATACGAATTTCTCGTAAGTGAACAGAATGACGTATTGCTCATAAAAAATGATGAGCCTGCTACCTATGAAGAGGTTCTGAAAAGTTCAGAGTCTGAAAAATGGCTTTGTGCCATGAAAGCCGAAATGGATTCCATGTACATAAACCAAGTATGGACTTTGGTTGATGCACCTGAAGGGATAAAACCTATAGGGTGCAAATGGGTTTTCAAGAAGAAAACCGACATGGATGGTAATGTGATTACCTATAAAGCAAGGCTTGTGGCCAAAGGATTTCGTCAAAGACAAGGAGTTGACTATGACGAGACCTTCAGCCCGGTAGCAATGTTTAAATCCATTCGGATACTCCTAGCCATTGCCGCTCATTATGATTATGAGATATGGCAAATGGATATGAAGACAACTTTTCTTAACGGAAATCTGGCCGAGGATGTGTATATGACACAACCAGAGGGCTTCACTTCCAGTGATGGCGAAAAGGTATGCAAGCTTCAGAAATCCATCTATGGATTGAAGCAAGCATCCAGGAGTTGGAACATCCGTTTTGATGAGTCAATCAAAGAGTTTGGTTTTTCTCAAAATCCGGATGAGTATTGTGTGTACAAAAAGGTTAATGGGAATGCAATCGTTTTCCTTGTGCTATATGTGGATGACATATTATTACTCGGAAACGATGTCTCAATGCTGCAATCAGTCAAAATTTGGTTGTCCAAGCAATTTGCGATGAAGGACCTGGGTGAAGCAACTTATATCCTTGGGATAAAGATCTATAGAGATAGATCAAAGAGGTTGCTTGGTCTTTCACAATCATCGTACATAGACAAGATGCTAAAGAGGTTTAACATGGAGCAATCCAAGAGAGGGTTTCTTCCGATCACTCATAGGATAACACTCTCGAAATCTATGTGCCCTAAGACACAAGATGAGAGGATGCGCATGGATCAGATCCCGTATGCATCTGCAGTAGGATCGATCATGTATGCTATGTTATATACGAGGCTTGATGTATCGTATGCTCTAAGTGTTACGAGCAGATACCAATCGGATCCTGGTGAGGGTCACTGGGTGGCTGTCAAGAATATCCTCAAGTACTTGCGAAGGACTAAGGATGTTTTCTTGATATATGGAGATGGAAATCTCCAGTGAGCGGGCATCGGATGCGGTTTCCAATCGACAAGGATGACTCAGATCCGGCCAAAGTTATGTTTTCACGTTGAACGGCGGAGCGGTCGATTGGAAGAGTTCCAAACAAGAGACGCATGGCGATTCGACGATCGAGGCGAGTACATTCTTCGCATCGAGGCGGCAAAGGAAGCTGTTGGATCAAGAAGTTCATTTCAACTTGGTGTGGTTCCTAGTTGTGATGGACCCATACGCTTGTATTGTGACAACAATGGGGCTATTGCTCAAGCAAAAGAACCGAGGTCTCACCAACGATCTAAACACGCATTCTCAGATATCATCGATTCGAGAGATCATTGCTAGAGGTGATGTCGTGATCGAGAGGATTCCCACAGAGCAGAATATTGCTGATCCGTTGAAGAAGCCATTGTCACAGAAGAATTTTGATTCTCATGTACTCGCTTATGGTATTAGATACCAAGGCGATTGGCTTTAGGTCAAGTGGGAGATTTGTTATAGTAGTGCCCTAAAGGCAATCCCCTTTAGCGCTTTTTGTTCATAGTCATGTACAGACTTTATGAATAAATAAAGAAAGGCATGTTTCATTTATTTGATATTCATTTTGTTATGAATTGATATTGATCTTTAATCAAATTATTGAAGTCCATGATATATGACATAGCATGAAGGAAATTATGATGTGATCATAATCCTGAGATTCCTATCATGTGCAATTATGTCAGTATCTAAATTCTCCCTAGTCATAGGATTAATGAGACTGGACATCATTAATCCGGACAGACTAGCATATGTCATACTCCTTGATTGGATCAAGCAGTGGATCTCATAAACTGTAAATATGAGATATTTAGAGTTGACATATGGATGCTTACTAGTGGTAGTAAGTTCATTGGATGACCTGCCATGAGATCATCACATGGATTTAATGTCAGTGATAATCTCATCATAGCAATGGTGCAAGTATCCTTAGACTTGAGGTACTCAAGGATATCTTGATATCCGATCTGTACTTTGACTCCATTCCTTGTGGCCTTCCAGAGGTTACTCATAGGGTGGTGCTTGGGTACAGTTTGAGGTATTCGAAGGTAATTGAGTAGCCAATAAAGGATTCATCACTTCTGTGAAAATAGAAGAGATACCCTGGCCTCTTGTCAGGATCATTACTTTAAGTCTCTGGCCAGAGCATGACTATGTCATGAAGAGTGTCTTCATGGACATATAAAGTAATGAGTCCTCAGACAGGAACTGATTTCACTTGGGCTAGACTTAGTCTAGTAAGAGTTGACATATTAGCCATACTCATAACCAAGTGGGTATAGGATGATGAAAGGACGAATTGCACAGTAATTGTCTATGGAAGGGTTCGTGATCTGGTTCGTGATGAATTCATCAAACCGATTACTTTCCGGTCAATTAGGGGTCATGATGTGTTGCTAGATACCGCTCATGACTTGCTCAGATTAATTGTTAATCTAAGTGGCCAACATAACCTAAACCTAAAGGGTCACACGATAAGAGTGTCTCAGAGAATCGTAAAATAGTAATTGGACGAGTTCCAATTATGGAGAGCATTAGGATTAAATGGATCCCAATGGATTGAGATATGTCCGATGAGATCGCGACATCAATATTGCTAAGAAAGGTTTTCGTGGTCATTTCAAAGATCGGGGCCCGATGGTAGGCGGTAGACCGACCCAGTTGGATCGACCTTAGCAAATATATTCTAATTAATTAATTAAGTAATTAATTAATTAATTATATATATATATATGTACATGCATGTGGAAGGAGAGGAAGGAGGCTTTAAGTTTAACTTTATATATATATATATATATATATATATATATATATAAAGAAAACGTGGAAGCTTCTCATCAAGTTTTTAATATGTCTTTTAAAATGTTAAAAGACATATAAAAGGGAAAGAAGAAGAGCATGGTTCGTAGGTTTTGAAAGGAATGTAAAAGAAAGCTTAAGTGTTAAGCTTTGTAAAGAAAGTTTCATTTTCTTCTTCTTCATCAAGCCATCATCGATTTCTTCTCCTCTCCAAGCACAAGGTTCCAACGTTTTCTCAAGCTCTCGGAGATGAGGTAGGGTCTAGCAGCTCTTATTCTGTTTCTAGCTATTCCGGGTCAAAAGGGTTTGACTCGGTTAGGTTTTCGATCTCTGCGTGGATACCTTTAGAGATAGTCTCTATTGGCTATTCAAGTTTGAGGTTTTCATACCGACACGGGATCCTGGGTTTCGGAAGGTCCCGGAATAAAAAATTTTGTTTTATTCTTTGGAACATGTGATGTTCCTCCCGGATTTTCCTTGGGAAGTTCGAGAAGGAATTTTATTTCTAACAAACAGTTTTGAAAGATTTTCAAAAAAGGGGAATACACAATTCAACCCCCTTCTCGTGCATTCTATATCGCTTTATAAGTATTGTATTAACGTGTGATTCACTTCAACATTTTTATAAATTAATGTTTATAAAATGTTTGAAAAGGATTAAATTCCTTATTTTAGAAATGATTTCAAAAGAATAAAAGGTATAAGAAATTCATGGTTTTCAATTATTTGAAAATTTTGAAAATGTGTATTGTGATTTTTGAATATGTTTTGATTTTTGATTTAAAGAAATAATTGCATTCTTAGTGATAAGTTGATTGATGAATTGATGATTTGAAATGTGCATATGAAGTGATGTGTGAATTTTATATGAATTGATGTGATATGTGAATAAGTGAATGTGTTTGATTTATGATTTAAAGAAATTTCTATGAATTATGTATTCTTTATGTTTTGAATGATTTTGCAAATTATGAAAAGGGTTGCTTTCAAGAAGTAAATTGTTTTAATAAATTTATTTTTATAGTTTTGAAAAGTCAAGAAGAAGTTTAAAATGTTTCAAATTATTGTTTTGAATTATTTGAATTATTCTTTGAAGTTTTTGGGCAAATTAAATATAATGATTCAATTGCTACATTCAATGGGTTTGAGTGTTTTGAGAAATTGTTATAAGTTTTAAATGTTTTCATAAATTAAGAAATTGTCGAAATTATGAAAATTGTTACTTTCATTGGTTTTGAAAATGACTTGAAAAATTGTTACTAAAGTTAAATTCTTTGTTTTAAATGATTTGTAAAATTGATCGAGAAATTTAGAAAGAAAGTTTGAAAAATCAAGAAAGGAAAATAATTATGAAATTTATTGTTTCGAATGATTTTAAAAAAATTGCTACAAAGGTTTAATTCTTTGTTTTTAAATGAGTTATGATATTAATCGAAAAATTTAGAGAGAAAGTTTTTTGAAATTTATGGTTTCTGACTGCTTTGGAGAAATGTTACAAGTTTTAAAGGATTTGAAAAATTAAGAAAAGTTCTGAAATTCATTACTTATAATTGAAGTAAGAAAATTTGTGATTTTTAAGAAATTGCTATGATTTTGTATTTTCCTTGTTTGTGCACGATTGAGACTTTGAACATGTATTTGATTGTATATGAGAATGATTAATGCATTAAGTTTTCTTTTAAATTGTTATATGAATGTGTGTGAAATTGTGGATATGTGAATGTGTCAAGTATTGAAACGATATGACTTTATGATATGAAAAATTTTAAAATCAAGATTTCGAAATGTTCCTTCGGGCAATTTGAATTTTCGTTTTAGATTATGTGTTATATGGGTTTGGTCAGGTCTCATAAGTGGGACAAGTGCGCGCTTGTCTATTTTTATAGCCTTCACCCGGCTGCCCGCTAGTGACACTAGAGTTTCGATCTCGGACTCCCATAAGTCACGGCTACACCCGACCGCTATGCGAGAAGGTGTAGTACGTTTCGTTCACGACTGCACAGGACCGCTATGCGGGAATGTGCAGTACGTTCTATTTTGGACCTAACCAGACCATTTGATGTGTTATGTGTTTTGTTTTGTTTATAAGTGTGATGCATTGCATATTTTAAAAAATGTTTAAGAAATATGGTTTTTGTTCATGAAATGTGAAAAATGTGAAAATTTTGAGAAACAAGAAATTTGTAAAAAATTTCTACTGAGAAACTTTTGAAATAAATGGAAAAATGATTTTGCAAATGTTTTCGCTTATTTTTCAATTTATAAATATATTATCCACGAGCAATAAGTTCACCCCCTTCATTCTCATCCACAGGTGATGAGAAGAAGATCGGGTCAAAGAAAATGAAGGTTTCCGTTTGTATGTGTTCATATGGTAAATTTGTTTAGCTAAGTGATTGCTAAGAAATTTAGAATTGTTATGTATTTTGGATTAGGGTTTTGGGTATTGCAAATGGTTTGCAATGCCATTAAAGTATGTTGTGTTTTCATTTTCAGAATGTATTATGAATTTTGGACATATGTATTGGATTGTGTATGGATTATTCTGATTAAAGATTGAGGCTTATTGAAATGTTTTAGATATAGGAGTGCGTTTGTTTATGCTGAGATCCCGGACGGAGGGTCCGGTAGATTTTGATGGTTGTGTGACTGTTTGGAAATTTTAGAAGTTTATATTTGCCATTTGCAGGTTTTGGGTTTTTACAAATACAACCGTTATGCTACCGAAATTTTGGTAAAATGGGTATAAAAATGAGTTTTGGGATTTATATGAATGTATAAGGTTTCTAATGCGATCGTGTTTCTCTGTTCTTTGTTTCGGATGTCATCTTCAGTTTTGTTTGATTCGATTCGATCCGTTCTCGTTTCGCTTTTGATTCGCATTGTGTTTTCGTTTGTGATCTGCTTTGTTATTCGTATCTGATTCGATTATTTGATTCGTTTCCGTTCTTTTCGTTCGCTTTGTTTTTCGATTTATGTTTCTGCTTCGTATTTGTTTCGTATTCGCTTCCGATATGGCTTTGTTTCCGCTTTTAAGTTCGATTCGCCGCCCCGCTTACATCCGAATTCGATTCGCTTCTTAGAAAATCCTGTTTTGGATTCCTTTGATTTTTCAGTTCGTTTTTCGGTTGGGATCCGGTCTTGGGATCGGGTCCCAACACTATTGTTAGTGTTCATGATTGATCATGGACTATATATATTTCTTTGGATGATATTGAATTGAGATGGAGTTGAGAATGGGGAGTAAATGAAGTAGAAAAGGCGGTCTTGGTATGAGTTGGGTTAAGGAAAGATTGTGAAACAAAATAGATGGTTGATCTGGGAAATATTATTAAGTATGCTTCAGTCTTTTAGCTACAACTTTTTCTTTAGTTATCCAAACGAGATAATTTTTAATTTGGATTAAACTAGAAAAATATGGCTATATTTTTTATGAAGACATCAAATTTAAATCCTGTCTTTAAAAATCTCAAAATTTGTCATGAAGTTGAGAATTGGGTGCAGTACATTGGTGGATGAATGTAAAGTACATATTCTGAATTTGGGAGAAATTCAGGATCGATTTAGGCTAGATTAGAGAAAATGTGTCTTCTAGAAAGTTATAAGTCTTTCTTTTATCTTTTCAACGGTATTTAGCTTGAAAATTTTAGACGTCTGAGTTGAAAGTCATGGTCCTTATAAGGGAAGATGTGCAAAAGAGGAGTTGTATCTTCTGCCTTTTTGCTTCTTCTGTGATGACGTCATCTCCTTCTGTGTTTCCTTTATGATGATGTCATCTTCTTCTGTGTTTTGTATTGTCTGTGTTTTGTTTCATCTGTGTTTTGTTTCTTCTGCCTTTTTGCTTCTTTTGTGATGACGTCATCTCCTTCTGTGTTTCTTTTTTGATGACATCATCTTCTTCTGTGTTTTGTATCGTCTGTGTTTTGCTTCTTCTGCCTTTTTTGCTTTTTCTGTGATGACGTCATCTCCTTCTGTATTTCCTTTGTGACGACATCATCTTTTTTTGTGTTTTGTATTGTCTGTATTTTGTTTCATTTGTGTTTTGTTTCTTCTGCCTTTTGCTTCTTCATAGTTTTGCTTTGTCTGCCTTTTTGTTTCTTCTTAGTTTTGCTTCTTCTACCTTTTGCTTCTTCTCAGTTTTGCTTCATTTTTCTTTTTGCTTCTTTTTAGTTTTGCTTCTTTTGCCTTTTGCTTCTTCTCAGTTTTGCTTCGTCTGTCTTTTTGCTTCTTCTTAGTTTTTTTTCTTCTGCCTTTTGCTTCTTCTTAGCTTTGCTTCTTCTGTCTTTTTGCTTCTTTTTAGTTTTGCTTCTTCTGTCTTTTGCTTCTTCTTAGTTTTGCTTCGTCTTCCTTTTTTGTTTTTCTTAGTTTTTTTTTTCTTATGCCTTTTGCTTCTTCATAGTTTTGTTTCATCTGCTTTTTTTTTTCTTCTGAGTTTTGCTTCTTCTGTCTTTTGCTTCTTCCTAGTTTTGTTTCATCTGCCTTTTTGTTTCTTCTTAGTTTTGCTTCTTTTGTCTTTTGCTTCTTTTGTCTTTTGTTTCTTTTTCCTTTACGCTTCTTCTGTGTTTTGTTAATGCGTCTTCTTCTATGATTTGTTGACACGTCTTCTTCTGTGTTTTGTTGACGCATCTTTTTCTGTCTTTTGCTGACGTGTCTTCTTCTTTGTTTTGTTGACACGCTTTCTTTTGTGTTTTGTTGACATGCCTTCTTTTGTGTTTTGCTGACATGTTTTCTTCTTTGTTTTGCTCCCTCTTCTTTTCGTTTCTTCTGTGTTTTGCTATCTTTTGCCTTTCACTTTTTCTATCTTTCATTTCTTCTATGTTTTGCTATCTTCTACCTTTCGCTTCTTCTGTATTTCGTTTCATCTGTATTTTGTTATCTTCTGTCTTCTGTTTCTTCTATCTTCCGCTTCGTTTGTGTTTTGCTATCTTCTGTCTTTTGCTTCTTCTGTACCTATCTTCTGTTCCATTTTTGACCCTTATAACAATAGAATTTATCTTCAAGGTCTTCATGAAAGTTGTAGATCTTGAAATTCTTTTTCGAACCATATAAATAATATCTTAATACGATGTCTGTAGGTAAAGTTATAGCAATTTTCCCACTTCTTCTATCTTTTTCCATTCGTCTGCTTTTTCCTTTGGCTTTGTCTAATCCATTTTGACCTTTCAAATGATAAAATCTGACCTCAAGGTCTTCTTTAAAGTTGTATATTTCAAAGTTATCTTTGAAATCATCGTAATATGATCTTAATCCAACATCTCTAGTGAGAGTTATGTCATTTGTCCCGAGACAAGTTCAATATGAGTGAGGGCCAAATCTTGTTTGTTTCATTCGACCATAATTTATTTGTTCGACCTCCAAATGAAGTGATTCTTGAACCCTTAGATTCCTAACACTTTTCTTCTTGCAACTCCATTGAATGGCATAGCTTTTGGTGTTGATTTGAAAGGGATGTATTGAACCAAAGTAAGGGTATCAATTGGACGAGTAGGAATCGGATATTTTACTGAACATGTTTCAGTATTTTGATGATTTCTAGATCAGTAGAGCTCCGAATAAGATGATTCTTGTTTCAAGATAAACTAGAGACATGGAGCTACAAATGGTATGAAGAAGTTGAAATCAAATTCAGTTTTTAAGGAGGTTTAAATTTTCGATAGAAGTTGTGCATAGTATGCTGATTTGGACAAGAGCAGTCCAAAAATGTTTGAAGTGTATCTTTCGAATCACTAAACCAGATGGATTGATTTTGGTTTCCTTGGGAAATTAAGACAAGGAAGAACACTTTTCTAGAAGAAAGAGTTTTGTCAGAATATTCAAGGGTGCTTTTGGCAAGACACGTAAGTATAAAAGACATAAGGCATAAATGAGAGGGCAAATGGGACAATTCTCAATCATTAAGGGCATAATTGGAAGAAAAAGTGTTGTTTTGCTTATAAATGAAGAAGAAAAACGTGTATGTAAGGGAAGAAGAAGAGGATAATGAAATGAGAAAGAAAGAGTAAGAGAGAATGTCATGAAAAAGAGAGAGAAATACAAAGAGAAGAAGAGAATGAGAGAAAGAAGAGAAAACAAGCTAAGGTTTCAAATTCCTTAGCCTATAAGAGAGATTTTGAGGTTGTTCAAGAAGAGAAAAAGGTATAGGACGAGAAGAGCTTCTATTTGAGCCTAGGATCTCTTCATTTGGTGAAGAACCAAAGGGATCGAAGAGACCTATTTCAGTTAAATCAGCTCACGGAGCACACATTAAAGATACACCAGGAAAGAGCCTTGAGACCTCAGGTTGTTTGCAAAGTGAAGAGACATTCTGAACAAGTCTATAAGCAAGAAAATCAAGGTGGGTATATGTTTATAATAGATTAAATAAGCCATAATAGTTTTCTTAAATTAAAGAAGTTTTCTGATTTTCATTTGCATCATAAGTGCTGCATTATTGCTTATGAATGATTGTGAAATCTGCTACATGTTTTTTTACATGGTTTGAGTGATTTCTTTTAGAAAAGATGCATATTTATGAAATCATGTTTTCAAGAATGGTTTTCAATATTTATGTCAAGCATGTGAAAAACAAGTTTTTATGAGAATGTGCCATATAGGCAAAATGTTTTCGGTTCATGAATTATATGTTATGTGGGTTTATGTTGATCCCCTAAGTTAAGTCATGCGCACGTTGACCCAAGTTTAAGGCTTCTCCCACCTGCCCACTAGTGGCATAGAGCTCCTTCATGGACTCCCATAAGTTCACGGCTACGCAAGACCATTACGTGGGATTGTTTAATACGTTCTGTTCACGGCTACACAGGACCCTTATGGAAAATGTGTAATACGTTTTGTTTTGTATCCACCCAAACCATTCTAATGTGCTTATGTGCTTATGATCTGTTGACAAGTTGGATGCATACATGATTTAAAAATTATTGATAAATTGATAACTTTTGAGGAGTAAGTGTTTGATGATATTTTGCATATGAAATTACTTTAGTTTTGAAAATGTAAAATGGCAATGAGTTTTTGAAAAGAGTTTTTACTTATCTATTTATTATAAATTGTTACCCACGAGCTTTCAAGCTCACCCCTTCCTATCCCCACGTCTAGGTTATGAGCAAGAGATGGAGTGAAAGAGAGTCAAGGCATCACTCCCAATCTACTTATGTTGTATTTTGAGTTAGTTTTTGGAAACACAAGGCTTTAGTCACTTTTCAAGAATTTTTAGTTCATGTAACTTTTGTATTTTGAGATTTCGGATTATGTTGTAATGTGGCTTGAAAGGCCATTATAGCTTGGTAAAACCGTTTGTTTCGAGGGCATTGAAATGTGAATGATGAAAATTAGTTGTATGTAATGTATTAAAGAGTATGATGAAGTAAAGATATGAGAGTCTTATGATATTTCCATAAGAGTTGGACTTCGCTGTCAGACATAGGATCCAACATTAGAGTAATAAATTGTTTTGATGTCTGCTTGTCATGGGCACGCCACCCTTGTAGAATGATGTCTAATGAGGGTTTTTAGAAATAACTCTATCGAATAATACGCTCAAAGTTTCATGATTTCGCAAGAGTTGGGTTCCAACAACGTCGCCCAATATAGGGGTGAGCATTCGGATAGTTCGGGCCAGATTTTTACTGTTCGGGCCCGGCCCGAATTACCCGAAATTTTTTTTCTCTTACCCGGCCCGAACTCGAATTTTCAATTACCCGAACTTACCCGGACCGATTTACCCGAATTATTTATTTACCCGGCTCGATTTACCCGATTTACCCGAATTATCCTGGCCCGATTTACCAGAATTATCCTAATTACCCTATTTCATAATTTTTTTAAACCTAATTCGGGTAATCGGGCCGGCCCAAATTTTTTCAGAGTTACCCGTCCCGGCCCGGCCCGAAAAAAATTTGGGTAATATCCGAGCCGGCCTGAATTACCCGAATTAGGTTATTTCTTTACCCGAATTAATTCAGGTCGGGCCGGGTAATCGGGCCGACCCGAATAATGCTCACCCCTAGCCCAATAATATAAAACCTAGATGAGCCTTATGTTTATAAAAGAATACAAGAAGGCAAGGTTATTTTCCTAATCCTGTATATTGATGACATTCTGGTCATTGGGAATGACGTGGGAATGTTATCTACGATTAAAGGATGGCTGAATGAACATTTTTTTCAATGAAGGATTTGGAAGAGGCTAACTATGTTATAAGGATCAAACTTATAAGGGATCGTAAGAACAAACAGATAGCCTTGTCTCAATTAACCTATATTGAGAATATGCTCAATAAGTTCGCCATGCAAGATTCTAAGAGTGGTTTCACACCTACTAGGCATGGAATCAAACTTTCAAAGGAACAATCACTCAAAAACCAAGAGGAGGTTGAACATATGCCTAACATTCCATATGCTTCAGTAATTGAAAGTTTGATGTATGCCATGCTTTGCACTAGACAGGATATCTGTTACGCAGTAGAACTGGTAAGCAGATTTCAATCTAATCCAGGAATGGAACATTGGACTGCGGTTAAGTGTATACTTAAATATCTTCGTAGGACGAAGAACTTAATGATTGTTTACTCTAGATGTAACCTTATTCTAACAGGATATACAGATTCTGATTTCCAATCAGATGTTGATTCAAGGAAATCAACTTCTAGTTCTATATTTACTTTAGGAGGTGGAGCCATAGTCTGGAGGAGTGTTAAGCAATCTTGTATTGCTGATTTGACTATGGAGGCTGAGTATGTTGCTGCTTATGAAGCAGCAAAGGAAGCAGTCTGGCTCCGGAAGTTCCTAAATGATTTGCAGGTAGTTTCAGAGGTAAAATAAAGCCATTACACTTTATTGTGATAATAGTGGGGCAATGGCTAATTCTAAAGAACCTTGAAACCATAAAGCTACCAAACATATTGAGCGAAAGTATCATCTCATAAGCGAGATAATACAACATGGAGAGGTGGATGTGGTAAAGATTCCCACAAAACAAAACCTTGTAGATCCGTTCATAAAGACATTGACTCAAAAGAGCTTTGAAGGTCACCTAAAAGGGATGGGAATGAGGGATACGTCAAACTTGCTTTAGGGAAAGTGGGAGATTGTTGGAGTTATGTAAATATAGTTCCCTAGAAAGCAAGTGTATTTACATGTAACTTTATCTTCTTTAGTTATAGTTTTGTAATGAAAATATTTATTATTAATAAAACAAAAGAGTTTGGTTTTATTTGTGTGAGCATTATATATCTAGTCAAAAGGCACCGAAATTCTTTTGTAATTAATATACAATACATAGAGATGTATGGGAAACATGTATATTATAAGAATCTAAATTAATGGATTCACAATTGAATAATCAAGTTGGTTGCTTGATTATGGTTTAGACTGTAGTGTTGTGATTTATCTCCATATACGTAAAGGAGTTTACTTAAAGGGAATGATGAGTTTCATATTATGATAGTAGTTGACTATCGATAATGGCACTATTAAATGAATCTGGAATCAAGTATGTTTTTAAGAATAAAGTGGGTCATTATTTTAATCTTAAAACATACAATTTAAGCATTCACTTATTATGGAACACAATCTTGATGAGTGGTGAACTCGTATGAGTTTCATTATAATTCTTGATATGATCGGAATGGACTTTTACAGAGTATTAATCCAGTTTCTGCATGTTGGAATTATCAATTGAAACATATATCAGGGAACATTCACTCAAATAAAGAGTTTATAATGATATCATCACTTCTAGATGTTTTAAGGAGATTTGGTGATTAAACTAGCATCAATAGTTTGATGGACTAGCTACCCATCAAGTCCTAACACCAAGATGAGATATTGTGTGTTAATCACCATATAAAATAAAATGGGAGATTTAGAAGGAAAAATCAACATAAGGACAAAACGGTAATTTTACCCTTTATTGTGCGGATAGCTATAATAAGATTCTAAATAGGGTTTGCAATTGGACATAAAATATGTGATCTCATAATATTTAATAATTCAAGAGTTCAACTAATTGTCTTTAGTGGAATGAAATTTAGTTAATAAGATAGAATTAATTCTAATGAGATTAAATTAATTATAGGCTTATTGGAGCTTGAATTATCAAAGTCCAATGAGATTCCCCACTTGGCTTCAAGGAAGGTTATCAAGCTAAGTAAGAAATATGAATGGAGGTTCTAGAAGCCCATAATTGAATGTTGGGCTTACACTAATTAATGGTTAATTAAAAGGCCAAATGTTCATTTAGAAATGGGCTAGACTTTGGTTTAATGTAATTGATTAGATTAATTATATTAAAATAATTTTTTTTAAATAAAGGAGTAGCAATTTCGATTTTATTAGGGTTGAATGTGCGGTTGCACATTTAACATTCAAATGCTAAATAAAGATGGTCTTTATTATGGTTTATCATCATTAAATGGAGTTATGAACTTACCATTAAATGGTTTAATGGTTATCTTTTAATGTTAGCATATAACCTATTAGCATTCATTGGATTAAAGAAGAAAGATGCGCATTGGATGGACTATCTTCCTTCTTCCTTCTTCCATCTTCCAAAACTGAAATTGGTAGGTCATATTTAGGTTAATAGTCTTTTCATATAGCCATCTTAAAGATAAATGAGAAGAGTCTCATTTAATGGCTACTTTATGATTGATTAAAGTAAGAAGTGATGCATTGGATGCTTTTCTCTTCTTCCATTCCATGCATAATCGAAATTGAGTGTGTAAGAAAGGGTTCTTGCATGTTTTAACTCTCTCTCTCCTTTCATGCATGAGTGAGCCAAAATTTGCATGACAAGAGTCTCATTTTTGGCTCATTTCTTCTAAGAAAACTCTCCTCCAAACATTTCTTCTCCTTTCCCACCAAAGGATTTTGTTAACCAAGTTGTCCTAGGAGAACAAGAGGTAAATCAAATTGGTTGAGGATATAATAACAAGGAGAAGATAGATTGACAAAGCAAAGGCTTTGGATACAAGAAGAAGGAGAGGATACCGCAGCAAGGAATTAAAGTTGTAGCAAAGGAGTCGGTAATACTCTTCATCTTGTTTATGTCTATTATTATCCTTATACCATATCATGTATAGATTGGCATGATGATTTGGATATATTGCTTCTACTGCAAATAAGATTTCTAAAAAGTTTTGAAATCTACTGGTTCTCCAAATATGGCATGTTTTCTTTTTCCGATCCAACATATAATACATATGTGCTAAATATTCTCACTTGTTATGGTGATCTCATTATCAGATATGTACTCACAATAAGAATTCAACTTAACCTTTTAAACTTCTATATATGTCTCTGTCATTCATCTCATCTTCCAATTATCCTTTATTACATCTTAAATATGCTTACTTGCCATTGATTCAAAATTATAGATGTATAATCATCATGAAATTCTAATCTCAATTTCACTAACACATTCTTATGGTGGATCGTAACTCTTGTCACATTTATCAAACGAGCACTTCAGTTCCAATTTCATCTCTTAAAATCATAACAATTTATGTTTTTCTTACATTATACTTGTACACTTTAATTTCATCATTTCTACTTGTCTACCTATTTTCCTCAAACAATCCATGATAATATATTCACATCCATATCAATTCAAGTACATATCCACAACAAAATTTCGTCACCATATTCACTAACATAATCATAAATACTGAATCTATATCAATCATATCGGACTACGTTATATTTCTTATTTCTAAACCTTTACAAACTTTTCATTTTCTCACATTCTACTAGATCAGCATTCTCTTCTTACTATTTCTATCAGCTCAACTGTTGACAAATGTTCATAAATGTGATTCATACACATGTGACTCAAACTAAGGGTCAGGTACTACTGTCTGCTATGACATGACTAAAATGTATGTAACTTAACATGTCTTTCAAAAACGCCCATATAAGATCTCAATTTTAGGCTTTGATACCACAACTGTTGGGCACCGATTCCAGAACCCAACTCTTGCTCTGATACCATAAGATGTTAAGCCTCGTTCCTGAAGCCCAACTATCATTCTGGAGTCGAAAAGCGTGAGCGGGTTTCCTTGTAGGGTTATTCCAATTAACCCTTATTAGTCATCCTCAAACATCTTCATTCTTTGATACCGTAAGTGTCGGGTCCTATTTTTCGAATCATTCTTATACTGAAACAAATATTCCATGCTCAACTTCCATCCAGCTATTGAACATCTTAGAGACTGAATCAAAATTTTACCTCTTCATATAATTTGTAAACCTATGCCTCTAGTTTACTCCACATTTTGAAATAAGAACCTTCTCATTCGAAGCTCTATAGCTCAAGATATGTTTAAAAATCCAAAGTGTGTTCATAACCTAGTTATGCCCCTCCGATCGATTCCTCATTTTCTTTCCATCAATCGCTTTCAAATTGACCCCCAAAAGTTAAAAATTTTATTGAGAGAAAGAAAAATGTGTTGGGAATCTATTGCTTCAAGAATCAATTAATTTGGAGGTCGGGTTATGAAGTTATAGCCGAAAGAATCAACCATGCTCATGTCCTCAATCACGTTATATCTATCTCGAAACAATTGTTTCACTAGAGATTTTGGATTGAGGTGTTCTTTGGATAGTTCGAAAGAGAACTTCAAGATCTACAACTTTTAGGAGACTCTGAAGTGAAATTCTATCGTATGGTCAAAAATGTAACCAGAAAATAGGACCAAATGAATAGTGCACCAGACGATATGATGTCATCAGAAGATACGTCATCAGTAGACAAAACGTCCTCACCAAACGATATGTCTTCACTAGACGATGCATCCTCACCAAACGATGCATTCTCACCAGACGATAGGTCCTCACCAGACGACATGTAATCACCAGACGATACGTCCTATCCTCCTGAATATCTCCTCTTATAACTTTTGACTCCGCTATCCAAACATTTTATACTTCATAGCGTTGGATAGTTAGAAAGACAAGCTACAACTTCCATGAAGACAACTTGTCAAATTCATCCTAGATCAATCCAAATTTTCCCCTAAATTCATAACACGAATTTTTCCCTATGGAAGACTTGAAATTTTGCACTATGCAAACTTGGAATGTTCTGAGCTTAACCATTCAACTACCAAATTGACTTCATTAAACTCTCAAATCTCAACTCATTGTCTCATCACCTTCAACTACATCTGATCAATCATAATTTCTATCTTCCTTCCCGTAGCATCTCACTTGTGCATACATACATATATATATACATATACATATACATATGTATATGTATATGTATATGTATATGTGTGTGTATATGTGTATATATATACATATATCAATGATTTATGTTCCAAAATCATCAACTCAAGTTGATTTCTTCTCCACGTATATCTAATTTCAACTCACATTATCCATGCACCATTCACATTTCATTAACATGAAAAGAATAAAGTTTTACAATTCATTAATGGAATTCTAAGCCACATTACATCATCGTCTCAAAATCTAAAATTACAAAAGGTCCTTGAACAAACAAACTTTTTGCTTTCCCAAATCAGCTCAAACTAGAAAATAAGCAAATTTAGATAACCCTTAGGCTCTTGATCACTTGGTATCTTACCTATCACCTAAAGATCGGATAAAAGAGGGGTGAGTTTGAAAACTCATGGTAACAAGTTTATAACAAAGAATAAGCAAAATTGTTGAAATGTTCATTTGTTTTATAAAAGTCATAGTGAATTTATAAAATGCTTTATTCTCAAATTTTCAATCAATTTCACGATTTTTGCTGAAAACTTATAGTTAAAAATGTCCTCACATCAACATAGCATATACATTTAACCATCATTGAAGAACACTCAAGTTATGCAACAAACTTGACAATTCAATGATGCAATACACAAACAAATGGCTCGAGAGTTTCATAAAATGAAACAGAGAAACCTAAGTTTACATCGTGAACAGAGTTTGATTTCTAAAGATCTCGTGACCTCAAGCGGGCAACTGGGAGAAGGCTATAGGTCAATGTGCACGTGACTAGTGAAATGAGTTCCTCTCTTGCCCAAACAAAAGCACATATTCATGCTCAAATCATTTTCTCATGTTTTCATTAGTCTCCAATATAGTACATTGGTCGACCAAACACCAACCAATACTATAATAAATTCATAATATCGAATTTAACAACTTTAACCTATATTGGTCAACCACTAACCCATATAATTTGACTAATCACCGCAAAATATAATTTTAATAACTTCAAATGCTCAAAACTAATTTGTATAATCCAATTATAGTTTAAAATTTTCGTAAAAGGTTAACTAAATGATCCTTTAAAGATCAAGAGATTTTGTTTATTAATATCAAAATCTTCAATTCCTCTTGATGAATGTCATCCTATATGGAGGCTTCAAGAGACTTATTTTTTTCCTTTGTCCCTTTTCTCCTTCTTATTATTTCTTTCATGTGTGTTATTTTATCTCAGAAAAGAACATTAAGACTTCAAGTATTCGAGTTCCCTACATTCAAAGCAAATAATGTTATTTTATTTACATTTTGAATCTATCCTACCACCTTTACAATCCTTTCTCCTTAAAAGTTATTCTTCAAGAATTTTTTGAATTTTCTAGTGATAAGAAATATCTTCTTCATCACTTTCACTAGAAGATTTCTCTCTCTGTTGGAACGAAAACAAAAGCATGCAAGATTTTGCTAAAACAGTAGATTTCAAAACTTTTTTAAAATAAAAATGCAGCAGAAATAACATAACCAAGTCAACATTTTTCAACCATGCATGATATGGTATAAGGAAAATAATTTACATAAGAACAAGGTGGTAAAAATATACCGACTCCTTGTTACAACTTTGACTCCTCGCTTTTGTATCCTCTTCAAATCCTTGCTATAACTTTGACTCTTTTGTCCTTTCCTTGCCAATGTATCCTCTCCTTGTTGTCGTATCCTCGACCAATCCGATCTACTACTTGTTCTTCTTGGACAATTTAGTTAACAAGATCCTTTGGTGGGAAAGGAGAAGAAATATTTTGAGGAGATTTTTCTTAGAAGAAAGAAGCAAAATATGAGACTCTTCTCATTCAAGTTTTAGTTATACATGCATGAGAGGAAAGAGTGGGTACAAAAATGCAAGAACACTTCTTACACTCCTTGTCAATTTCAGTTATCATGAAAGAAAGAAGTGATGTGCATCCAATGCATCACCTCATTCTTTAATCAATCATAAAGAAACTAATAAATGATACTCTTCTCATTTGTTTAATATGAATATATGATAAGATCAATAACCTAAATGAGACCTTCTCATTTTGGTTATGGATGAAATAACGAAAAGTGAGTACATCAAATGCATCTCTTCCTTTCTTTAATCAAATGAATGCTAAAAGGTTACATTATATGCCATCATTAAAAGACAACCATTAAATCATTTAAAGATAAGATCATTACTCTATTTAATGATGATAAAAGCATGATAAGAACTATCTTTAATTTAGCAATCCAATGCTAAATGTTTAGCTGCACATTTAGTTATAAAAAACTGAAAAATGCCCTCTTTCTTTCTTTAATAACTTTGTTTCAATCTAATTAATCTAATTAATCAAATTAAACCAAAGTCAAGCCCAATATTAAATCTTCATTTAGGCTTCTAATTAAAGTAAGCCCAACTTTCAATCATAGGTTTTAAAACCTCTATTTATATTTCTTACTTTGTTTGATAACCTTCTTAGAAGTCAAGTGGAGAATCTAATTAGACTTAGATAATTCAAGCTCCAATAAGCCCGGAATTAATTTAATCTCATTAGAATTATTAGAATTAATTTCAGCTTATTAACCAAATGTCATTCTACTAAAGACAATTGGTTAAAGTCTTGAATTACTAAATATTATGAGAACATATGTTTTAAATAAGATGTCCAATAAAGGGTAAAATTATCGTTTTGCCCTTAACTTGGTTTTTCCTTTTAGATCTCTCATTTCACTCTATATGGTGATTAATACACAAGATCTTATCTTAGTGTTAAAACTTGATAGGTAGCTAGTCTATCAAACTACTGGCGCCAATTTAATCACTTAACTACGTAAAACATATAGAAATGATGATATCACTATAAATTCTTTATTTGAGTGAATGTTTCCTGATATATGTTTCAATTAATAATTTTAGCATGCAGACAGTGGATTTGTACTCTGTAAAAATATATTCCGATCATATCTAGAATTATAATGAAACACATATGAGTTTACCTGTTGGACCCCGAATCTTTCTGTAAGCTAGGACTATTAAACGAGGAACTTTTGGCAATTAGCTATGTGTAAATAAGAGGAGAATTTATGAGATTGAAAGGAAATGTAAAGAGAATTGATTTAATCAAAGTGAGTTGGAAAATTTTCTGAACATGGTTCAGTATTTTAAGAAATTCTTGATCTGTGGAGATCCGATTGAATTGATTCTTGGGGGAAAATAAAATAAAGACATAGGGCTACAATTTGTCTGAAGGAAGTGAATTTTAATTTAGCCTCTAAGATTGTCAATTTTCAGATGGAAATGAAGTGCTGGAAAATGTGTTAGCAAAATGACAGTCCGAGATGTTTGGACCATAACTCTTGAGGTAGTGCTCCAAATTAAATGATTTTGGATGTCATTAGAAAATTAAGACAATGAGGAACATTTCTCTAGAAGTGTTGGGCCCAGGTCCCGGATCCCCATTCCCGAGGTGGCCCCTCGGGCTGCGCCAGCGATGAGCTCCTAAACATTCGGACCCGATCCCAACATCCATACATAATTTCGATTCACACAAACATATACCCATACATACACACATTCTACACATGCATTCTAAACATGCATTAATCATCCCAATTACATAAGCCATCATGTCATTATCATTCGGAGAAATTCAACAAGTATTCTCAACCATATATAATACAGAATAAAGTCTAAATCCAAAATACATGAAAATGCTCCATGATGATATGCTCGAAAGGCCAACCAAAATACTAACTTAATACAAAGCTCCTAACTATCTTGGAGTTTCCGATGCCTTACAAGATCAACGATCGTCTCGTTTTGCACCTGAGGAGTGGGAGATAATGGGGTGAGCTGCGAAGCTTAGTGGCATATACATTTATAGTAATGGCAATGAGCCACACATTCAAACATATATACAAGCTTAAACAAGTCAACACCTATCAATTTACAATCATCACAATAATATGTCATGTGATTTCACGATATAACAATTAATATGCGTCATGCCCAACAAATCAATAATGTATGCACAACAAATGGCTCGAGAGTTCCGTAAAACGATCCGGATAAACCGAAGTTTATACTGTAAACTATCCGTGTCCGATTTCTCAGGATCTCGTGGGCTCAAGCGGGCAACCGGGAAAAGGTTATACGTCGACGTGCACGTGACTAACGATCCGTTACTCTCTCACCCAAACAAAGCACATAACAATTAGTTTCATGCTCAAAGCATTTTATCAAAGCTTTCATACTTTTCGTTCTTTTCATTCTTGCAAAATGCCATAATGCCTATCAAGGCAGTACATAATCATGATCACAATGCATTTTCAATATTTCTTATAATTCAACACAAGCAGTGTCACACACATGTAAGCAAGCGTACACATATTTCCCATACACATAACAACCATAAATATATTACCCACCTAATATCGCTCGAGAATCCAACTCACTATTGTCCTTCCTCTTGCTATTGGATCAGGTCGGCTTGGTTTCCTATAACAAACCAAGTTCCCATTCAAACAATATTCAAAGGAAATATTCAAAAGCTTGAAAATCAAAAGGAAAAGCACGAAAAGTCTACATTCGACTTCCAACCAAAATCCCAAATCCTAAGAGGCAAATTCTGAACTTCCCTTCTTCATAAAACTTGTAGCCCTTTATCTCTAGTTCACAACGAATCCAAAATCACCTCATTTGGACATCCACAGCAAAATATATGCCCAAAATACCAAAATTCATCGTTGCTGGAAACAAGGGGCTCGCCGCGACGTGCACGCAAGTGTGTGCTGCGGCATGCACCATTTTCTCGCACGTCGCGGTGTGCTCCTTCTTGCACGTCGCGACGTGCATACCTTCCTCGCACGTCGCGGTGTGCTCATCCGCACGTCGCGACGTGCGGGTCTGGAGAACGACTTCGAACCCGACTTTCCAGCATTTTTCCAACCTCAATCCTTCCCGTTTTCAAATGCAACACACCTAAACCTTGATTCAAGTCTTATACTACATTTCTAACCCATAACAACTTAAAAACAGGCACAAAATCATCAACCCAAAGATATCTATCCATTTTTGCCTTTAAACCCTAAACCACCGATTCTCACATATTCAACCTATCTTAGAGTTTAATCTAACCACAATAAAATGGAATGAACTCAAACTTACGAGAAAATTGCTTCAAATCTATCAGAAACCACTAGGATCGAAAACCCACTTTTCTTTTCCTTCTTCCTCAAGCTACGACACTCTCCCCTCTCTTTTCTCCTTTCCTCTTCTTTTCCTTTCCTTCTAATTCTTCTAACTCTTTCTTAAGTCTAAAGGGGGACAAAGACCAAGTTACCCCTCTTTGTAAAGCCTTAACCCAATCCAACCTAAGCAATCTTCCCAAAATACCCTCAAACATATTTACCCTTTAATTCCCATATAAACCGCAAAAACTCAACTTAATCTCAATTATCCACTAACACTCCCAATTTAATCAAACTAAGGCATAAACACATAATTAACACAACTCATGCTTAAAGACATCATAAAAAAAATTCGGGACCCAACAAGAAGGAAGTTCTAGCAAATTCCTTCAATTTGATGATTAGAAAAATGTTCTAAGTTAAGCATGATTTTATGATATTTTGAGACTTTGTCATATTTGATGACTTTGAGGAATTAATTAGCATGTTAATGTGATTAATTAGCATGTTAATGGGAGTTAATTAGCATGTTAATTTGACTAAGATCATATGGCATGACTTAATTAAATTAAGGTGGAAAGATGACATAAGGGGCAAAGTGGTCAAGCCACTTAAGCTTCTAAGGTTACAAGGCATATTAGTAAGGGCATTAGGGTCAAAAGACATGTGAGTTGGCTTTTTAAAGAAGAGACCCACGAAATTGAGAGAAGAAAGAACAAAGAAGAGAGGGAAAAGAGAGAGTTGTCGTGGAAAGGAGAGAAGAAGGAGAAGAAATCGTGGAAAGCTAGGGAAAAAGGGAGATTTTCATGGAAAAGAACAAGAAATCAAGGGTTTCAAGGTTAGTTTTTCATCTTTCCATCTTGTTTATTGAAGAAATAGGTTGTAGTTTTGTAATGGAGAAAACCCTAGAGAGAGAAAGTGGTCGGAGGAAGAAGAAGATGATGAAAGCCATAGGGCTTTTGGGTTTCTAAGCTAGGTTTGGAGTTTTCTAACCTAGATTGATTATGGATGGGTTAGATTAGAGCTTGGTTAGGGTTTATGGTGATTATGAAAAATTGGATATTTTCCAAATAAATTGAAATCCATGGAATTGTGTTGTTGTGTTTAGGAAATCAAGAGTCTATTCAAGGGCAAGAAGAAGGAGGCCATTGAATTTGGATTTCCAAGTGTATAAGGTGGGTAAATTATTTATAGTTGTTGTGTGAGATGAGCAAAATGCATGATGTGTGGATTATGTGTTAAATGACTTGTATGAATTGTTGATATTTCATTATGATATACACTTTTATGATAAAACGATTGAATTGTGTTTATGACGTGTTAGGCATTGATTATTGCTTGACATTTTGAGATGATTGTTATGCCATTGAATTGAACTATGGCATTTTGAACATGAATGATTGATTTGAGCATGATAATGCTATGCCTTGTATTATGGCATTTTGATTAATGAAAAGAAGAAAGATCATGAAAATATGAAAATGTGATTATGTGCCTTGTTTGGGCGAGAGAAGAACCGTTTCGTAGTCACGTCGACGTTGACATAATGCCTTCTCCCGACAGCCCGCTTGTGGCCCACGAGATCCGAAAATGGACTCGTTTCGTTCACGATGCAAACTTTGGTTTCATCGTTTTATTCACGGAACCCTCAAGCCAATTGATTGTTCATTGCATATGATATGTTTAAGCTATGCTTTGAATTGAATTTCATCCATTATGTGATCATGTTATGAATTGTGAAATGCGAATGAAATTGTCAATGTTGAACCGTCATTGTGAATGCTTCTATGCCTATATGTGTATGATTGTGTGGCTCAACGCCAATGGTTATAAATATTTTAGCCACTGAGCTGTGAAGCTCAACCCAATATTTTTCCCACTCCTCAGGTGCAGGCCAAAAAGATTAGTGAATCCTTGCAAGACATTGGGACAAAGAGATAGTTAGCTTTTGTACTAAGCAACACTATGTATAGCTTATTTAGAATACCAACCATTGAGCATCATTCTGTATTGGATTTAAGTTATGATGTGTATATTGATATGTAAATGAAGTGGTACAATTTTCTACTTTTTTTAATTATGAGAATGTGAATTTGAGGATTTCCTTTTGTATATGATTTATCTTCTTGTTAGTTGAGCATTAACTGCATTTTTGTACTTGGAGTAAAGCTATGTATGAAAGCTTTGTATGAGCTTCATTTTGTCTTGGAAATGAAAATGAGAACTTGAAAGTTCCCTTTGTATTATTGTTGATTTTCAAATTTGAATGTGTTGGATGTGTATAGTCTAATTGTTGAGATTGTCAATTGTTGCTTGTGTTAGGATAGCATGTTGGAGTTGGAAAGCTTGTGTGTGATGAATTTGGATTTTGAAGTTGAGAGTTTTGAACATTTGCAAGGGATGATGTTGTATGGGAAGTATGTACTTGAGGACTTTGGTGAATGATGAAAATTGGGGTGTTATATGAGTTATTTGAGTTGAGATTTGGGAGTTTGTTGCATTTAGATTGGTATTTGTTTGGTTATGGAGTTGTGTTACACTTGAAGAGTTGAATTTGGGGACTTTAGGAATGTATAGGGTGTTAAGATGGAAGTTGGAAGCATTGGAAAGGCTTTATAAGGAGTTTGGACGCCTTTGCCCAATGTATGTCCGTTAAACGGACATGGATGTCCGTTTAACGGACCTTCTCAGCTAAAAATGGGGTGTTTGGCCAGTCTATGTCCGTTAAACGAACATGCATGTCCGTTTAACGGACATTCTCTGGTCAGCTATAATAATTTACGATTTTGACCAGTTTAGAGGCTGAATCTCGCTATGAGTCTCCAATACAAGTTGTAGATCTCGATGTCTTCTTTTTAATGGTCTAAAAACGAAAGCAATTGGACATTTTTATAAAAAGTTATGGCATTCATGCCAAGAGCAGTTCAAATCGATTTAGGGTTTAAACAGGGTTTATTCCTTTAGGCATAACTCCCTCATCCGACCTCCAATTGAGTTGATTCTTGGACCAATAGATTCCTAAGATATGTATCTTTCTCTCCATAAATATTTGTATCATTTGGAATCGATTTGAGAGAGTTTGTGTTAAAGTAAGTAAGAGGTCGGTTAGGAGAGCATGTTTGGGGTATGATCTCTTTTAGGCTTTTTAAGCATATCTTGAGTTGTATAACTCCGTTTGAGGTGATTTTTGCTCCCAATTAAACAAGAGACTTATAGCTAGGATTTATATGAAGAAGTCAAGTTGAAATTTCGATTTGAAGGTTTCCAACTTCTGTTCGCAAATAGGAGAATCGAGTTCAAGCATAGTGACTGTTTGTACAAGCACACCGTTGATCAGATTGTGAGCAAATTTTTTGGATGTTATATATAAAAAAAAAGAGATAGTAATGAGTATGAATTGATAATGTCTAATAAGGGTTCAATGAAAGAACCTTTTCAAGGTAATATCCACGCTCAAAGTTTCATGTTTTCGCAAGAGGGTTGGGAAAACGGAATCGGATGCCAACATTACCACTTATCAAGATTGTGGTTCGTAATAAAAGAATGATAAGGTGTATATTTTAAGATTAAATTAATGGTCCACTTTATTCTTTAAAAACATACTTGACTCGAAATTCATTTAATAGTACCATTATCGATAGTCAACTACTATCATGATATGAAACTCAGCATTCCATTGAAATAAACTCTTTTATTTACACAGAGATAAATCGCAACACTATAGTCTAAACCATAATCAAACTACCAACTTGAATATTCAACTGTGAATCAACTAATTTAGATTCTAATAATATACATATTTCCCATACATCTCCATGTATATGTATATTACTTACAAAAGAATCTTGGTACCTTATTACTAAATATATAATGTTCATACAAATAAAGTCAAACTCTTTTGTTTTATTAATAATAAATATTTTCATTACAAAAGTAACTGGAAGAAAATTAAGTTATATGTAAATACACTTACTTTTCAGGGCACTATATTTACATAACTTCAACATCCTCTTCACTTGATTCTTCCATTGAAGCATTGAATACTAAATTCTTTCTCTTTGAAAGCATCATTTCTTCTTGCATCTCCTGGATCCTTATTTTGAATGAAAGAAGAGATCTAACAAGCTCTTCTAGTGATAAAGTTGTTAGATCCTTAACTTCTTGTATGACTATCACTTTAACTTCTTATGGTTTCTATAGTGACCTAAGTAACTTCCTTACCATTTGAACATTAGTGTAGAACTTTCCAAGACCCTTGAGAGCATTGATAATACTAATAAATATAATATATATGGTAGAAATGTTTTCACCATGTTTCATTTGGAGCAATTTATATTAGTGAGTTAGTATGCTAACTTTCCTTTCCTTCACTAGCTTTGTTCCATCATGAATGACTTGTAAAGTATGTCAAATTTTAAAAGCCATTTCACAAGTAGAAACTCTATTTATATACATTTCTTCCCAATGCACAAAATAAAATGTGGAAAACTTTGCTATTTAAGGAGATTAATCTTTTATCTTGAGGACCCCATCCATCTTTCAACTTTGAACTTTTCTATCATTTATAATTTTAGTAGGGATGTATGGATAACTTGAGATATTCCTATAAATCAACATTTTTTATCATTAAAAAAATTATATTCTTGTTTCCAATAAAGGTAGTCATTAAAGAAAGAGTCTCTAATAATGTTTCGACCTTTTTATTTAAAGGCTGATGAATATACTCCTAAGTATGTCATTATGACCATTGCTATAAGAATTCATTGAAATATCAGCTATATAAACATGCTTTGATACCACTTGTAATTTCTTAATGGAACCCAAAAGGAAGGATGAATTGAGTGAATTCAAGATTTTAATTAAATGATACTAACTTATAAAACAATGCCTATAAATTATTATAAATGCAAGAATGAAATAAACATAAAAGAATTTAACTATTCTTATAAACAATGAAGTAAAGATTAAAGGAATAGAAATGCAAACTAGTTTATAGTGGCTTAAAAAACAATCTTGCCTGCATCCATTCACAAGACTTTGTTTTAGATTTCCACTTTAGTTCGTCTTTTAAGACGAAGAATAACCTTTATACACTCTTTATACCTCCTTTTTTAATCTTTCTTTAAGGTAAAAAGGATCTTCAAACCACTTTAGGTACTCCTAATGTAATGATCACAAACCCCAAGAATACTTTACAAGTTAAACTTGCCTCCTTGATTATTTTGATAATCACAAAAGGCTCATATATTCAAAATGTGACAATGAATATTCAAATAATTAAAAAATAAGCACTAAAATGCTTCTGATGCTAAAAATAATGAGAAAACATTTATTTTTAGTATTTTAGGACCACTACTAGTCGTTGGAGCCAAAAACTAGTCATTACAATGGTTATTAACAGAGTATTGGTCAACCAATATAACAAACTAATTGACCATTATGCGTTAAAAGCATGAGATTCATCGATTGTTTTAACATTGGTCAACTAGTAGGCATATTGGTTAACTAATATGACACATTAGTCAACTAATATATCAATCAATATAACAACACTCAAGGTATATCAAAATTTACTAACTTTGACCTATATTCGACGATCAATAACCCATATAAATCTATCAATCATCCCAAAAATTTAATTTTAATAACTTTACATGTTCAAAACTAATTTGTTTAGTCTAATTATGATTTAAGCACTTCCCCAAAATTTTCCTTAAAGTGTACTTGAAAGATCAGGAGATTTTTCTTTTAAACCAAATGCTTTAATGCCTCCTAATGAATGTAATAACTTATGTAATGAAGTGAAATGAAATGTTATACACAACCAACCTTTTAGAGTATCATACTAAGAAAGTGAGATTACAACTAATATTGAAAAACTAAAGAATGACCTTGATAAATCTTAATCTTCTTTTATTTTTGCTTTGACCTTCATTTTAACTATTATAATTAGGCCTAGACCAGTATGAAGTCCAACTTTTCTAAAAAAAAAGACGTAATTTTTTTAGAAGAGCTCAGCCTGAACCTAGACAACTTAAACCCGAGCTTCATTAATAAAAAGGAGGATTATTTTATACTTTTAATTTTAAAAAAATTAACAAAACCAACCCATAAACCGACCCACTATCATCCCTACATTTGACAATAATTATTATTACTTCTCCCTTATACAACTCAGCTCGTACCATTATATTTTTGGTCTTTTTTTCCACTTAGGTTATCCATTTTACTCGTGAAAGCCTCTAATTAAGCTACCAGAGCGGTGGTAGCATCCACGATATGCAATTGTGCATACTCATTGTGTTGATTTTTATTGCCTACTTTGATTGCCAATGACATTTGTCCATTTCAACAAATTTCTTTTTTTTGTGAAAGTGGAATAAATTGTGAAGTCTTTCAGCCAACGGTATGAATACCATTCCGTTCCGACTGGTACCGACCGGAACATACCATTTCGGTTGGAAACTGGAACGAAACGATCACCATCGGTACCGGCTAAAAATACCGGTCGATACCAGTGGTTTTTGCTTGGTACCGGCTGGTACCGGAAGTACCAGACTGTACCGGTCTGGTACCGTAAAATTCAAAAACCCTAGGGACCTATTAGCAAATTTGAAAAATTTTAACCTAAAATATCCTAACTCTTTTGGCCTTCCTCACCCACCGACTCTCCTCTCCTCTTTCGAATTTCATCTTCTACTCCTCCACACAGAAATTTTCCTCCTCTTCTCTCATCTCTCCACTGCGCCTAGTCCTTGCCGTCAACACTATCTCTAGTCTTCTTCTCACCGTCACCGTCGCTGGCCTCTGTGGACACTCGCCTTCTTCTCCCTTCTCCGCGTCATTCCTCCACGCAAATCCGAGTCACCCAACGCCACCATCACCTTCTCCGCTCCTCGCCGCCGCACCACAATACGGTGACACCGCAGGGAAACCACTGGAGACGCAACTGAAGCCACCGGAGACGGATCGACTTCTGACCCGTGACAAAATCCGAAGACCCACCAAGACCCGATGTTGGTTTTATGAATTTTGTTTCTGATTTTGAAAATTTCATGTTTAATTAAATTTATTGTTGTGTTGGAACGTGAATTTCTGATGGATGTTGTTGGATGGATCGATGTTGGAGACTGATGTTGGTTTTTATGTTGTTTGCTTCTTGCGTGATCTGATCTGGGTTTTCAAATTTTGATTGGAATTGGATCATGGATGATGGCATGATGCACGGTGTTGAGGTTGAGGGGAAGATTGGATTTTGTATGAAATTATTTGGTCCAACTTGGAGTTGGAAAAATGAATTTATGATCGGAAATTTTGAATATGGAATAAATGTCATTCACTCATTCAGTCATTTGTGTTGTTTTAGTTTGCAATTTGGTCTTATTATATTAAGTTACAAATTATAAATTAAGGGCATAAATTATAACATGTTTACCTTGAAAGTTGATCGAAAAATTGAAATTTAAATGCAAAAATTAGAATATAATGAAAATCTTTTTAAATCAACAAATGTAGAAATTGAATTTACATTGATTCGGATCATTTGGTACTTTGGTTGGCAATACAAAAGAGCTATTGTTAAGAATTAAGATTCTTAGAATCAAATTGAAAATTTTGTAACTCTTAAATTGAAAATTATGATACTATAAATAACATACATGTAATTTTGTATGCTTACATGATTTTTATCAAATTAAATATTGGTTTTATATTAAAATAAAATTGTTGATGATGATTAAAATGAAAATTGTTAATGTATGTTTTGTGATTGTGGGAAATTAGAAATTGATAACAAAGAAAGTTGTCGATGTATGTTTTGTGATTGTGTGTAATTGGAAATTGATAAAAATCGAAATGGTTGATGTATGTTTTGTAATTGTGTGAAATTAAAAATGGTTAGAAATTGATAACAAATGGAAATGGTTGATATATGTTTTTGATCGTTAGAAATTGGAAATTATTAGAAATTGATAAAAATGGAAATTGTAGATGTATGTTTTGTAATTGTGGGGATTGAAAATTGTGGTGAATGGAATGAGATGGAAATGAAATTATGATTGTTTTGTAATTGTTAGGATTGAAAATTGTGGTAAATGGAATGAGATGAAAATGAAATTATGATTGTTTTGTAATTGTTAGGATTGAAAATTGTGGTAAATGGAATGAGATGGAAATGAAATTATGATTGTTTTGTAATTGTTAGGATTGGAAATTGTGGTAAGTAGAGTGAGAAGGAAATGAAATTATGATTGTTTTGTAATTGTTAGGATAGGAAATTGTGGTAAATGGAATGAGATGGAAATGAAATTATGATTGTTTTGTAATTGTTAGGATTGGAAATTATGGTAAATGGAATGAGAAGGAAATGAAATTGTGATTGTTTTGTAATTGTTAGGATAGGAAATTGTGGTAAATGGAATGAGATGGAAATGAAATTATGATTGTTTTGTAATTGTTAGGATTGAAAATTGTGGTAAATGGAATGAGATGGAAATGAAATTATGATTGTTTTGTAATTGTGAGGATTGGAAATTGTGGTAAATGGAATGAGAAGGAATTGAAATTATGATTGTTTTGTAATTGTTAGGATTGGAAATTGTGGTAAATGGAATGAGAAGGAATTGAAATTATGATTGTTTCGTAATTGTTAGGATTGGAAATTGTGGTAAATAGAATGAGAAGGAATTGAAATTATGATTGTTTCGTAATTGTTAGGATTGGAAATTGTGGTAAATGGAATGAGATGGAAATGAAATTATGATTGTTTTGTAATAGTTAGGATTGGAAATTGTGGTAAATAGAATGAAAAGGAAATGAAATTATGATTGTTTTGTAATTGTTAGGATAGGAAATTGTGGTAAATGGAATGAGATAGAAATGAAATTATAATTGTTTTGTAATTGTTAGGATTGGAAATTGTGGTAAATGGAATGAGATGGGAATGAAATTATGATTGTTTGGTGCATGTTAGGATTGGAAATTGTGGTAAATGGAATGAGAAGGGATTGAAATTATGATTGTTTTGTAATTGTTAGGATTGGAAATTGTGGTAAATAGAATGAGATGGAAATGAAATTATGATTGTTTTGTAATTGTTAGGATTGGAAATTGTGGTGAATGGAATGAGATGGAAATGAAATTATGATTGTTTTGTAATTGTTAGGATTGGAAATGGAATGGAATTATGAATGTTTTGTAATTGATAGGATTGGAAATTGTTGTAAATGTAATGAATGGAAATGGAATTATGATTGTTTTGTAATTGTTAGGATTGGAAATTGTTAGGAATGGATTAGAAATGGAATGGAATTATGAATGTTTTGTAATTGTTAGGATTGGAAATTATGGTAAATAGAATAAGATGGAAATGAAATTATGATTGTTTTTTAATTGGAAATTGTTAGAAATGGATTGGAAATGGAATGGAATTATGAATGTTTTATAATTGATAGGATTGGAAATTGTTGTAAATGGAATGAATAGAAATGGAATTATGATTGTTTTGTAATTGTTAGGATTGAAAATTGTTGGGAATGGAATGGAATTGAATGAAAATGGAATTATGATTGTTTTGTAATTGTTAGGATTGGAAATTGTTGGGAATGGATTGGAAATGAAATGGAATTATGATTGTTTTGTAATTGTTAGGATTGGAAATTGTTGGTTATTGTTTAAATCAAAATGGAATTATGATTGTTGTGTAATTGTTAGGATTGGAAATTGTTGGTTATTGTTGGAATGGAAATGAAATTATAAATGTTTTGTGATTGTTAGGAACTTAGAATTGGAAATTGTTAGAAATGGAAGGAATTGGAAATGATATTAAGTATGTTTTGTAATTGTTGAAATTGCAAATTATTGGAGTATGTTTTGTGTTACTTATTATATATGTTCAATGTTTTGAATTGTTAGCTTTGTGCATATTGTCATTGTGTACTGAAATTATGTGTTATTTATTTTTGTGTACAAAACTACAGATAAATGGAAGGAAGTTCAAATACTCCCGATCAACCTAGTTCAGGAAGATACACTGATCCAGCTTGGGCTCACGCTGGTGCGGTTCCCGGTCAAAAGAATCATACCATATGATTGTTTTGTAACAAGCATTTGAAAGGTGGAGGAATCACCCGATTGAAAAGGCATTTAGCTGGGGTTAAAGGAGATGTGGAAGCGTGTAAAAAAGTAAGTCATGATGTGAAGTGACAGATGAAAACATTGCTTGATGAACATCAATTTGAGAAAGATAGAAGGGGAAGATTGAATTTTGAAATTGGTAGTGGAAGTTTGTAACATCCCATCCCCGAGGGGAAGGGTAGAATAGTCATTTGGAACGGGTTCTAAGTGTTTAAGATTGTCTTGGCGTGTTCATGCATTCATATATACACGTAAATAGTGACTTTTGCACACGTAAATGATTGTACATGCATTCATGACATTTCCCGATATATTTGGTCATAAATGTGATTTTTGTAAAAAATATAATTTTTGTGCTTGAAAATTTATTTGGAGTGGGTCTTTGTGTGTTTTAAATTTTGGAAGAATTTTAGAAATTTTGCTGGAAATTTTTGGGGTACTTTTTCAGACTAGAAAAAATACCAAGTGGTAGACTAACTGGTTATCGGTAGTAAAAAGTACTGACCAATGACACTGGAAATTAGATACATGATTTTAGGAATTATGAATTTTAATCCATTGAAATTTTGGGGTGAAATTGGACTAGATATTGAAAGTGAATTGGAAGGAAATTAAGTGGGTATTTGAGAGGTTGACATGTGGCAAGTGATATGTGTCACTTGCCTAGCATGCCACCTTATGTCTTTAGGTTATTAAACCAAGTGATTCTCGATGCTTCCTTAGAAAGAGTTAAAATCATTTTTAAAATGCAAGTTTTTCCTCCTCATCCGTAGCTTCTTCCTTGCTCCTCCTTCGTTGGTTCAAGCTCCACCCATAGAAGATACTCTTCTTTGTTACTTGCTTTCTCTTCCTTGTACATTAAATATCCAACCAAACCCATCCCCCCCCCCCCTCTAGTGATGATGATTATCGTGTATGGTGTTGGGGGAAAGGAAGTGAGTTTATGGTTTTTGTGAAGAATTGAAGAAAGTGGAAGCTTAAGCAGGTAAGGTTGTGCTTTATGTTATAAATTGGAATTAAATGCATTATTTGTGATGGTTGTGAACCTAATTGCATGCAAATTATGTTGGTATAGATGGGTATGAAATTTGCTTGTTTAATTGATGATTGATGAGGTAGGATGTATATGTTGTATGAAAATTGAGATGGTTTGTGATTAAAGATGAGTGTAGAAAAAGATTATTGAGTGTGTGTGCTTCCATTTGTGGACTAATGTTCAAGGATAGGTTGTGGTTTAGTTATGGGGGATTTATGAACTAAATTGAGTGATAATTGGTTTAGAAATTGTATGGAAGAGGTAGAAATTGAGTTAGGTTGAGAATCTGAAAAATTGGATTTGTGTATGTTTCAATGTTTTGGTCATAACTTTTTATATGGTTAAGCAATTGAAATGAGGTTTGCTTGAATTAAACTTGAGAAGTTTGGCTAGAATTTTTATGAAGTAAGTGTTGTCCAATTGTGACTTGAAGGGTTCTAAATTTTTGCCTTGAATGTAGGCAATATGTGCAGGATGATCCTAACATTGAAAATTTGTGACCTGAAACTTTGGGGAATTTTTCTAGGCTAAATGAGATAGATTTTGCAAATTTAGTCTTCATGAATTTGCGACCTATGTGCCTATGATGTGACTAATTGGGATACATGTGATTAATTGTGATACATAAATGTTGATTGTGACATATGCATACGTGCATAGTAATATGATTAATTGTGGCATATGCATTTCACACATGAATATATAACCAGATAATGACAGTTGTGACCGGAGCAGCTATCGAGAGCTAAAAGCTCAACGATTGTACTCGGGCCTCGAACCCCACAGTGATTTAGAGCCTCAGGCTCAACGATTAATGTGCCCATATTGGGACAGTTCAGGCGCTCGGTCACAACACCGAAATAAATTAGAAAATGTTACATGGGCATTTCATATTCATTTGCTTACATATATTTGATTGAGTGAAAGGCACATGCCTTATGCTTATGTGAAATAAGTGTGTTCTAATGCTAGACTACGGTCCGACGACGTGTGAAAGTGAGTAGATGTGACTGATGTATTGCATAACATAAGTGTATGAAATATAAAGGCTGTTGTGACCGGAGTCGCCATCGATCAGAGCTTTAAGCTCAACGGGTGGAAATGAGCTTCGAGCTCATAAGTGATTCAGAGCCTCCGGCTTAACGTTTAATGAGCCCTATATCCTCTAAATGGATAAGGGATAGTTATTAATGAGCCCTACATGGGACAGTTTAGGCACTCGGTCACAGCAAATTAATAAATGAAAAGTGAGTCTCATGTGCATTGCATCTGCATAATAGAAATATAGAATATGAATAATGTGAATGTGCAATTCTGTAAACGAGTGAATGTGAAATATTGTGAATGTGCACTACGAAATAAAGTGAGCTGTGTGAATATTGGGTTCTATGTCTGGGTGAGCCATTGATGATGGTCACTTACTGAGTACGTAAAACTCACCCAAAATTTGCAATTATTTTTCAGGACCCAGAAGAATACTCAGTTAGGCAACGGGCGTATAGCAACTGCATGTGAGTGAGAGAAGAGGTCGGGATCAGTTCGAGTCTGTATTAGTGTTGCACAATTCTGTATAAAATTATTTTCTAAATTTTTGTACAAATGATTAGGTCATTTTTGAAAGTCAACGGACTAAATTGATTTGTATTCATAAAAAGGGCCCCCGTAGTCATTAATGTTACTATTGACTGTATATGTTAATTGATTCTCGCATACTGTATGTTTGTATCTTTATAAAAAAAAGTTACACTGAGTTTTTGATTAAGTGATATAACACCTCGGATATCACCATCGATGTCGGGTTCGGGTATTGCAGAAGTGGGGGGTTACAAAGTTCATTTCCTAGTTTTCGTAGTGATTATGGAGATGTTGAAGGTGGAAGTGGTAGTGGTAGTGGTAGTGGTAGTGGTACTGGTAGTGTTTCATCTCATCCTTATGATCCTGAAGAATCTGATGTGAGGAAGAGAAGAAGGCAAGTGTTTGGTTTCTTTGCACCACGAATAACTTCTGGAGCCCAACCTTCAATTCGTAATGCAATGCAGACAAGAGATGCGGCACACAATGTGGATATGGCAGTAGCTAGATGGTGGTATGATACAAGTTCGTCATTTAATGCTTCTCAATCATATTATTATCAACCTATGATAGATGTCATAGCCTCTTATGATCCAGGATACAAAGGGCCATCGATTGATGACTTAAGAGGTAAACTTTTGAATTGTGTTGTTTCTTAAATGAGAACTTATTTGACTGAAAGAAGAGTGAGTTGGGGTATTAATGGATGCTTAATTATGTGTGATGGTTAGACGAATAGGAGACAAGATCCTATTATAAATTTTTTGATTTATTCTTCTAATGGCTCTATGTTTTTAAAATCTATTGATGCATCTGGCCTGATTAGAAATGCTGATACTTTATTTGAGATATTTGATCAAGTTGTGAATGAAGTAGGGGTGGAAAACATTGTTCAGTTTATTACTGACAATGATTCCACTTACAAAGCGACAAGGAAAAGGTTGCAGAGTATATATAATTCATTTTTTGGACTCCTTGTGTTGCACATTGCATTGACTTAATGCTGGAGAATATAGGAGATCCTACGTATTTTCCTGTTATTGATGAGACCATGCAGAAGGCAAAAAATGTGACAAAATTTATTTATAATCGTGCATGGGTTTTGAATTTGATGAGAAGGGAATTTATCAATGGTAGGAATTCGTGTCGCCCTACTGTGACAAGATTTACAACAAATTTCTTATCACTTCAGTCATTTGTTTTGTTGAAGAATGAGTTAAGGCAAATGTTTACAAGTGATAAGTAGTTTGCATCTCAGCATGCTAGGTCTAATGCTGGAATGGAGGTTTGTAGTATCATACTGAAAGATAGAGAATTTTGGTCGCAATGTCAATTCGTTATCTGAGTTTGTGAGCCTTTAGTGAGGGTGCTTCGGTTGGCTGATAGTGAAGAAAAGCCAACAATGAGATATATTTTTGATGCTATAGAGAGAGCGACGGAAGCAATTAAGGCCAATCTAAAAAATAGGTCTTCTTTATACCTACCATATCTCTCAATCATTAATGATAGAAGACAAAGACAACTTTCTTCTCCATTGTTTTTAGCCGGGACATTTTTGAATCCTAGTGTGTATTATAAACTGGATGTTGAAAAGAAAGCTGTAGTTAGTAGATGAATGCTTTTCACAATTACAACAATTGTTTCTAATGACCGAATGCAAGAAATTTTAAGTGAATAAATGGAGCTTTATAAGTCGTGTAATGGAGATTTTGGAATATCGCTTGCGATTCGACAAAGAGGAAGACTTTCTCCAGGTATGACTTATTTCCTATTTCTTATTTGTTGAAAATTATTTATCACTTTATTTTATTTATAACACTACTTTTGTTATCTTATAACTTGCAGTTTTTTGGTGGGATCAATTCGGATGTAGTGTTCCAGAATTGAGAAGATTTGCTATTCGGATTTTAAGTCAATGTGTGAGTGCAACTGGGTGTGAACGAAACTGGAGCACATTTGAATTTGTCCATTCCAAGAGAAGGAATAGATTGGAGCATAAGAGGTTGAATGACTTGGTTTATGTTCGTTACAATTTAAAACTTCGGGAAAAGTATGTTATTTTCATTATTTTCATTATTAATTTTGATATAATTTTTTAATAATTAAATTTGATTGTTTACTAGGAGTCTTAGTAGCACAAGTTGTTCAAATGATCCAATTGCCATTGATAATATTGATGTTTTGGCGGATTGGGTTTCTGAAGAACCCAATTTGGTTGGTATGGGTGATTTGAATTTGGAAGATAATCTTGGATGAGAAAGCATTGACATGTCATTTGGTGCATTAAATTTGAATGATGATGATGATGAAGCTCCTCTCAATGATGAAGATTTTGTACTAAATGATCATTGGGGTCAGTGCAGTTTAAGCGTGTATCTACCCATTAACGATTGAATTTTAGGCTTTTATTTTTCCTCTTTTTTTTAATTTTACTTGTATTTGATCATTGATGTTTATGTTAAATTATATGTATGTAATAAAACTGTAATATTTTTGTTTCAGGTTCAACTTTCTTTTATTGCTTATTCGTCATCAACTATTTTTGTAATATTTATTGTTATTTTTATCGAATGTTTTGAATCTTTTGATGTAATATTATTTATTAAAATGATGAAATTGTATTATTGTAATTTGTAATATTTTAAATACTGTATTATTCTTAATTTGATGTGTGATGATGATTGTCATTTATATTAATTGTGATTATTATTTATATGTAAAATATTTAAAATTATTGTTATTTCAAATTAATTATCATTATTATTTATTATTAAGATTTTAAAAACATGGTTGATGTAAATAGTAAACTAGTAAAATATCTGATAACTGTATAATATATCAATATAGACTATTTTGCAATTTTAAAATTTTAGGACTATTTTATAAATTTAAAAATTTTCCAAAGCAGTATCAAGATCAAGATGCAGTTTGCTTCGAGTTCAATCCGCATCAATCCGACGATATTCATAACATTGCTTTCAGCTCAATGTAATATTAGATGCAACTTTTACGAGCTTCTCAAGTTGCCTTTTCTAGCTTCTTAAATCGATGCTGCTGCCTGAATTACACCATTTGGAGCCCCCTTTAAGGTAACAATGGATCCCTATTTACATCTTTGTACAGCAAATATCGTGAAGGGGTCTTACCAAGTGCAGCATACCTGAAAAGGTGGCAGTTTATTATTTATCCTGTCAATGTCTGCATTTCTTAGGTGAACATAAACAGAGTTTAGATTCTCACCATTGAGGCACAAATGGAGCCATCCATATTACATCTCCAGCTTGAACTGGATACCTGCGCCAAAAAAAAATTGCAAAATCAGTGGAGCAGATCGCATACAGCTATAAACAAGTACGACTCTTCACTAATTACTTCAAGCATTTCATTTCTTTTATCTGCTCTTTCTCATGATATGCAAACAACCTATTCATGACAAGCCTCCGTGTAAGGGGGCTATCCTCCAGCTTTCTGCAGTTCTTTTATTAATATGAAATCGTGGATCAACTGCAAAATTTAATGTTTTTCTGTATAGGCAAATTTAATAGTATCACTGTTCAGTATCCAGTCAAACATTGGCGTGAATTTAGTGCACCTATCATGCTCTAGACAGAGCTACTATGTCATCAGCGAAAAGTGTCATTCTTTTACATGCCAGTTCAAAGCATACTCCCCAAACCATTTTATTTCCAGAAGGGAAATTTATATAAGATAGAGAAGCAGTTTATGGATTTAGATGCAAGTTACTCTATGCAGTCTATACTAAATTAATGTGAAAATAAGCTTTCAAGTGATAAAAATAAGATTAATTTTCCTAGAAATTCTCAAAGAATCTTTAACAGGACATTCAAAAGAAAAAAACTAGCAGCTGACATTTCAAAGGACTGATCAAGACAATGACTAATGCAACACTAGCAAGCAACTCATAAATAAAGTCTTACCAGTTATCCCCCAAGCGGTAAATACCCTGTCCCTCCAATAGCAGCAGACCATGTTGATTATAATGGACTTCCTGCGAGATGAACCAGAGAATGTTTCATTATTCTTCTCACATGGTCCACCAGGACAGCAGCTCAGACATTCTCAGAATCGTGCTAACAACACTCAAGTTGGAAAGCAAACCCCAAGATACAAGAAAAGCCTAAAAACATTAACATGAAAATATTGCCATACCTACTCGAACAAAAGAGAACTTATAAATGTCCAGCTCATAAAATATGGAATAGTGCAAAACATGAAAACGTCTTGCATGTTAGTTCTGATTAAAGAATCAACAGTGTACCAGCAGAATGTCTTCAACAAGTTATATAAATGCATACCTTCACATTAAGAAACTCTCCGGGTTGAAAATCCATGATCTGTCAAAAAGGAAAATCATATGAACATCTTCAAATTGTTTTAAACTAGTAGGGTCTTCAAAACAAGTTTCATTAACATCATAGAGAAAATACCACACAGCATGCATTTCATAAATTAAATAGAGCAGTTGAAACTCAAAAGTAATAATAAACTGCATACCCTCTAATACCAAATAGAGAGAGCTGAAAGTTAAAAATATTTGGTTATATTTTTTGAAGCAATGGAAGGAAGGTCTAAGTTGCTCAATCAGTAGTTCCCAGCAAATATCATGGTGCAGAGTTTAAAACTATTTATTTGGAAACCCAGAATTAACCAAGTTGCAGCAAGGTGGCGGCTTGTGGAATTAACAGTTGTCATAAGCTAGAGGAGACAACAGTTCTTAGTTAGTTGGTATCTTAATGAAAGAGGATTTATATAAAAAATGGGACCATAATCTCTTAAGGTTTTCAATTGAGATAAAAACCTCCCTGTATGTGAACCATTCCTTAAAAATTTATGAAATTCAGCCAATTTCCAAATAAAACAATACAATTTCTCAAACAAGAAGTTCAGTAAAAAAAAATATGCTTACAAATGACAAGTTATAAGGCTGTAATAGGACTGAAAACTTGGTAGAGCTAGATGCTTGAGAGTACTGTGCTCGCAAATGGCTAGTGAAATATGAGAATGGACTGGAGATTTATCGATCATGAAACTTGATTTGCATAATTGTGTCCCAATGGCATTACACTTTCATGTACTACGTAAAAGGGAAGCATTAAAAGTCTTACTATGTCAACAATAACAACAATATTCCTATAGAAATTATACTAAGACGCAGGATTTGGAAAGGGCTAGTAGTACGCAACTTTACCCCTAACTATATAGAGACTGTTTCCAATAAAAGCCTTACTAAGTCCAATAAAAGCCTTATTAAGTCCATATTAGAAACAAATAAAGGATTAGAGTGGTTCATATACAATAACTGATTGATAACCAAATGTCTTAAGGTTTTGGGTAAAAATATGAATCTTTCTTACATATGAACCACTTCAAAAAAGCAATATAAAAATTTACCTATGGACAAAAGCTTTCTGTCAACTGTCCATTCTTAGGAATGAACTAGAAGCAATAATTAAAATTATTTAATTATTAGGACTTATGAACAAATATGGGAACATGACCTAATGGCATAAAATTTTAGGTTGATCTATGAACCTCCGTGTATAGACCTCTCCTTCGCTAAACTAAAAAATTACAAAATTTAACACTATAAATTAGTTAGCAATAGCCTAAATGTAGTTATTGATGGTTACTACCATTTGGGCTACAAATAGTGAAATCTTTCATTTATATGGGATGTTTTAGGAATCAATGCAAATTTCTCATTGTTTCTTCCTAGATTGTCTGTCGCACAAATTCTCCCAAGGCTCTTAATTCTCAAATTCTATTTAATTCATTTTAGTGCATCACATAGAGACCAAGACGTGCTAGCATACAAAAGGGGGGGGGGGGGGGGGAAGAGCAAAGATATCTACAAATATTAGGTTATTATAGACAACCAATGACTTGGGTTCAATTCAAAACATTTGGTAGTAGTATTAGATGCAAGTATTGAAACAAAGGATTATGTGAATAATCTTTTTCACCTCATTTTCATTAATCATTCCCTACAAATATATACAATTGAAGTAGGAAATAATTAAGGGATTACATTAAAAATATCTAGAAAAATCAGCCTAGAAATCTGTAAGTAAATAAATTTAAATATGGAAATCACTAAAAATCTGGAAATTAATTTTGGATCCCACTAATTTAGGCAATCCTAATCAACTTTCCAACAAGTATATCATACATTCCATGCAGATCCCCAATCTCCGTTGATGAAAACCAAGCTTGGCCTAAGCAAAGCTCCAAACGATTCATTAGGCATTCAAGGAGGCCCAACTATAAGAACTGGAGCCAAGACGATAAAAGAAGCTGTAAATGGGCTAATTGAAAGGATATGGACTAACAAGCTCTAATTTGTTTGGACAGAATTCAAGGCTCAATAAAATCTTATCCAAGCTGAGTCAAGAAGTCCAATGAGTATTTAAGTTATTCCAATCTGTTTTGAGTATTCCAAGACATGTTCAAACTGACCAAGATTTGTGGAAACATTCAAAAATGTGTGCAAGTTGTCTCAAAAAATTAATAGTAATTTTACGCATCAAATAATATATTTTCCTCTTGTTTCTTGTCCAGACCAGCTGTTAGGGTTGTATTCACACTATGATTAGCTTAAATCATGGTTTTTACACTACTCAAATGAGGAGGAGATTCATCCCTAATCACTATTATAGGGATAGGAAGAGCACTATGCAAGCTTATAATTAAGTAAATATAAAAATCACTACCTCGAGCAGTAAAACAAAGTCGTTACGGCTATGTTACTAACATGGACAGCTATGAATGGTATTCATTGACAGGAGTGACCGCTTTCTAGTCGTAGTTGGTACCGCCCCTGTTCACTTCAGCATTGCAAGGCCTTAATAAAGGGTCTAAAAGTATTGAGGACCACCACAAGAAGATGAAGATTGCAATGATTCAAGCCAATGTCGAGGAAGATAGAGAAGCAACTATGGCATGTTTCTTGCAAGGGTTGAATAGAGACATAGCCAATGTGATGGAGCTACAACATTATATGGAGCTAGAAGATATGTTGCACATGGCCATGAAAGTAGAAAGACAACTCAAAAGGAAGGGTCCTACAAAGTTTGGCCACAATTTGAGTTCCTCTTCATCATGGAAACCGATTGGGGTAAAAAAGAGCTTAGATATCTACAAATATTAGGTTATTATAGACAACCAATGACTTGGGTTCAATTCAAAACATTTGGTAGTAGTATTAGATGCAAGTATTGAAACAAAGGATTATGTGAATAATCTTTTTCACCTCATTTTCATTAATCATTCCCTACAAATATATACAATTGAAGTAGGAAATAATTAAGGGATTACATTAAAAATATCTAGAAAAATCAGCCTAGAAATCTGTAAGTAAATAAATTTAAATATGGAAATCACTAAAAATCTGGAAATTAATTTTGGATCCCACTAATTTAGGCAATCCTAATCAACTTTCCAACAAGTATATCATACATTCCATGCAGATCCCCAATCTCCGTTGATGAAAACCAAGCTTGGCCTAAGCAAAGCTCCAAACGATTCATTAGGCATTCAAGGAGGCCCAACTATAAGAAGCTGGAGCCAAGACGATAAAAGAAGTCAAATGGGCTAATTGAAAGGATATGGACTAACAAGCTCTAATTAGTTTGGATGAATTCAAGGCTCAATAAAATCTTATCCAAGCTGAGTCAAGAAGTCCAATGAGTATTTAAGTTATTCCAATCTGTTTTGAGTATTCCAAGACATGTTCAAACTGACCAAGATTTGTGGGAAACATTCAAAAATGTGTGCAAGTTGTCTCAAAAAATTAATAGTAATTTTACGCATCAAATAATATATTTTCCTCTTGTTTCTTGTCCAGACCAGCTGTTAGGGTTGTATTCACACTATGATTAGCTTAAATCATGGTTTTACACTACTCAAATGAGGAGGAGATTCATCCCTAATCACTATTATAGGGATAGGAAGAGCACTATGCAAGCTTATAATTAAGTAAATATAAAATCACTACCTCGAGCAAAGAAACAAAGTCGTTACTGGCTATGTTACTAACATGGACAGCTATGAATGGTATTCATTGACAGAGTGACCGCTTTCTAGTCGTAGTTGGTACCACTGCTCACTTCAAAGATTGCAAGGCCTTAATAAAGGGTCTAAAAGTATTGAGGACCACCACAAGAAGATGAAGATTGCAATGATTCAAGCCAATGTCGAGGAAGATAGAGAAGCAACTATGGCATGTTTCTTGCAAGGGTTGAATAGAGACATAGCCAATGTGATGGAGCTACAACATTATATGGAGCTAGAAGATATGTTGCACATGGCCATGAAAGTAGAAAGACAACTCAAAAGGAAGGGTCCTACAAAGTTTGGCCACAATTTGAGTTCCTCTTCATCATGGAAACCGATTGGGGTAAAAAAGAAGGCAGGGCTATGTCCAAGCACAAAGAAGGCCACGGACATGAGATCCACCAATTGTAACAATTCTTCCCAACAAAAAAGAAATAGGGATATTAAGTGTTTTCGATCTTTGAGAACAGGTCATATTACCTCTTAATGTCCAAACAAACATGTTATGATTTTGAGAGAGAATGGAGTTGTTGAGACTATTAATCCATGCCACCTCTGGAGGATGCTATTGACGTGGAGTACCTTGTTGAGGGAGAAGCATTGGTTATTAGGCATGCATTGAGTAAACAAGTGAAGGAAGATAATGATGAGCAATGTGGCAATATCTTCCATACAAGATGCCACATCAAACACAAGGTATTTAGCATGATCATTGATAGTAGTAGTTGCACAAATGCAGCAATTGGTGGAGAAGCTGAGTTTACCTACTACAAAGCACCCACGGTCATATAAACTTCAATAGTTGAATGATTGTGGGGAACTTAAGGTAGAAAAGCAAGTGCTAATTTCATTCTCAATTAGAAGGTATAAAGATGAGATTTTGTGTGATATATTGCCTATGCATGCTGGAAACATTCTTGTGGGGAGACCTAGCAATATGATAAGCATGCAATGCATGATAGATTCAAGAACAAATATTCTTTTATAATGAATGGGAAACCAATCATTGTTGCACTATTAACCCCTAGACAAGTATATGGATATCAAATAAGAGTTAAAAGTGGGAGTGACACAACAAGAGAGAGTGAAGCTGAGAGTAGTAAAAAGAAACAAAATAAGAGTGAAAAGAAAGAAGTGGTTGAACTCAAAAGGAGAGGAAAAGAAGTAACTTTTGAGTGGAGATGAAAAAGGAGAAGATCAAAAGCGTGGTGACAGAAAAACTAGGAAGCATGCAGCCTTTATGCGAAATAGAGTGATGTCAAGAGGGTTGTGTTTTCAAATGAGCCAATATTGTACTGTTGTACAAAGAGGCTTATTTTAATACTAACGAACTTAACATTTTTTTGCCTAGCGTCGCTGTTTCTTTATGGCAGGAATTTGAGGATGTATTTCTTGAAGATGTTTCTAGTGTATTGCCACCTATTAGAAGAATAGAACATCAAATTGATCTTGTTCTTGGTGCTTTAATTCCAAATCAACTAGCTTATAGAAGCAATCCCGAGGAGACAAAGGAATTTCAAAGGCAAGATGAGGAGTTGATGGTAAATAGGTATGTAAGGGAGAGCATGAGTCTATGTGCATTGCCAGTACTTCTTATGCCTAAAAGGGATAGATATTGGAGGATGTGTTTTGAACGTAGAGCTATCAACAACATAAAGGCTTGATGATATGTTGGATGAATTACATAGATCACGTGTTTTTACTTACATAGATCACGTGTTTTTAGTAAGATTGATTTGAAAAGTTATTATTGTCAAATTAGGATGTGAGAAGGTGATGAATGGAAAACTGCCTTTAAGACTAAGCATGGTTTATATGGCTTGTAATACCATTTGATCTTGCTAATGCACCAAGTACTTTTATAAGGTTAATGAATCATGTGTTGCGTGCATTCAAAGGCAAATTTATTTTGGTCTATTTTGATGATATCTTAATTTATAGTGAGAATATGGATGAGCATTTAGAACATTTAAGATTTGTTTTGAATGTTTTGATAAAAGAGAAGCTTTATGCCAATCTTAAAGTGTTCTTTTTGCATGGATAAGATTGTTCTTCTTGGTTTTGTCGTAAGTGGCAAGTGTTGAGGTTGATGAAGAAAAGGTAAAGGCTATCCAAGAATGGCCAACACATTCCATAACAAAGGTAAGAAGTTTCCATGAGTTGGCCAGCTTTTATAGGCTTTTTGTTAAAGATTTTAGCACCATTGCAACACCGCTCACTAAAATTATAAATAAAACTATTGGTTTTAAGTGGGGTAGTGATCAAGAGCATGCATTCAATTTGATTAAAGATAGGTTGTGTTCAGCACCTTGTTTAGCATTGCCTAACATTTCAAACACTTGAGATTGAGTGTGATGCCTCAGGAATAGGTATTGGAGTTGTTTTGATGCAAGATAAGCGTTCAATTGTCTATTGTAGTGAAAAACTCAATGGGGTAGCTTTGAATTACCCGACTTATGGTGAGAAGTTGTATGCTTTAGTGAGGGCATTGCAAACTTGGCAACACTACCTTTGACCTAAGGAATTTGTGATACATACAAATCATAAGTCATTGAAACATCCCAAGGGACAAGGTAAGTTGAATAAGGGCTGACACTGGGCTGAATAACTCCTGCGGTCAGCATCTCCTCCACTAGTCTTTCTATCTCTATTTTTTGGCATTGAGGATACCTATATGGCCTGACACTTATAGGTCCTTCTCCCTCCCTTAAATGTATCACATGCTCTATCTCTCTAGGTGGTGGCAGCCCCCTTGGCATGTTGAAAACATCCTCAAATCCACTCAATAATGATTGCACATCTTCGGGTAGCACACCAGATTCCATATCCCCATTCTGCTCCAAAATGCTGACATGTAACATGAACAATTCATCTTTCTCTTCGGTCTTCTTCATCAAAGTCTTCAAACCAATCAGCCCTCGTGTAAAGCTAGGATCCCCCTTCAATATCACCCATTTCCCCTCCTCCCGGAACTTCATAGTAAGTTCAGCCCAATGAATCACCACCTCTCCCAAAACTTGTAACCATTTGACCCCTAGCATCAAATCACAACCATTGAGGGCCATAGGAAGATAATCTTCAATTAAGTGGTACTGTTGGACCACTAATGGGATTCCCCTACAAACTCCCTTACTCTTCACAGTTACCCCATTTCATAACCCTTAGTTTCCTCCAATTCTAATCCCAATTGCTCCACTAGCCTCATGGAAATGAAATTATGGTAGGCACCCAAAGCCACCAAACAAATCACCTCCAATTCCCTTATTTTCCCCCTCATCTTCATAGTTTTTGGCATAGTTAACCCTACTATCGAACTCACTGCCAATTCAGCACTCTCTTCCTCCTCTCCCTCACTTTCGGTTTCCTCCTCTTCATCTAGCACTACGAGGACTTGCAACTGCTTATTCTTGCATCGGTGCCCCGGGGTGAATTTCTCATCACACTTAAAACACGGCCCCCTATCCCTCTTTTCTTGCCATTTCGAGGCTGAGAGCCTCTTAAACCCCGTTTCTCGAACACTCCTCACTTTTTTTGCCCTCTGTTTGACTTTCCCCCTCCATGAACCCTCCTTTTGCTTCTCCCATTCTGCTTGTGCCGATCTATCGGCTATACCTATAATTCCTCATCTCCCGGTTCTTTTCTTCTATCCCCAAAACAGTCTCAATTATCTCAGCCAACCCTCGGGGTTTAAGCAGATTCAATTCATACCTGATTTGAGGCTACAACCCTTTAATAAAGGTGCATTTCATCACCTTCGGTGTTAACTCACGATAGGATGCAGCTAGGGCCCAAAATCGCTTCCGATAATCCCAAACCGTCCCCTCTTGCTTGATAGATACGAATCTTTGGCATGTACTGCCCTAATGGAGTGGTCGGAAGTGTCGAAATAGCATACCTTTCAGTTCCCTCCAGTCTGGAATCACACCCGTGGCTTTGACCGTCCGATACCACGCCAAAGCTCCTTCGTCAAAACTCAATGCCGCCAGCTCCACTTTTTCGTCCTCCGTATACCTCCCAGCAGAAAAAAATCATTCTGCCCTGTTGACCCATGTGTCTGGATCATCTCAATTCTCCTGGGCTTGCAGTCGCGTCTCCAGTCTGGCGGTCAGGGATCATCGTCTACATGCCCCCTTCTCCAGTGCTCATCACGTCGATACCCCTCCTCTTCTCGATACCACCCCCTCACCTCTATTTCGACCCTGGCTTCAAAAGCGCCTCGCTCATCCCTTCTCACGTCTTCCCCATCGCACTGATCATCTCTTCGGTTTCGTCCCCCTTCCAGCTCTCTATTGAGCCCTAATCGTTCCCCGACTAAATGTTTAATTGTCGGATCATACCCATCTTGCATCTGGAACCCCGCGGGTCGCCCACGGTTATTTGGTGCCAACCCAACCCACCCAGCATCTCCTCCTTTGTGACTTGTTTCCATCCTTGTATAAACGTCCTCCTTAGTCTCCTCTCTTCGACCTCTCCTCATTCCAGTCACCGAAGACTCTCCTTCAAACATTTTCGTTGGGTTATGCTGCGTCGGGTCTAGGCGTACTTGAAGGGTGGTCATCGCTTGCATCAGCTGATCGAACCTCCTACTGATTTCTTCCTTCAGCTCCCCCTTTACCCCTTCGAGTTTTGGTTAACTTCCACCTTCAAGGATTCACGCTCCACTTGCAGCCCTACTTTGATTTCTTCTATTTCTTGTTCCAATACGTCCAGCCTTGTATCCTGCTTCTTTGTTGCTATGCCCAGAATCGTATGCTCTAATACCAAATGATAGAACCTGCAAATGTTCTCCACCCACAACAAATGCACACACAAAAAAAAAGAAATGGCAGAAATAGTCTCTGTATTGATTGCTCTCTAAGATCAGTAAAAGACAAAGGTAATTGTGCTAGAATTCGAGGTTCTAGCTCCTCCAGCCTTAGGTTCAACTATACGTAAAATGACAGAACAAATGCATGACATTCCCCTCACTCCTCCCGTACTGTTTTATTCCTCTGTCAACTAACTTTCCACTCCTGTGACAGCTTTGCCCACCCCTTGTCCTAATATGACAAAGCCTACCCCTCCAATGCCTTGGTCTTTCTTCTATGGTAAGTGAACCTAATTTCTAGACTCCTATGGGTCGTATCAGAACTCTTAGATGAACTGCATAATGCTCATGTTTTTTCTCAGATAGATCTCAAGTCCGGATATCATCAAATTAGGGTTGTGGAGGAAGACATACATAAGACAACTTTCCGGACACATAAAGGCCATTACGAGTTCCCAGTAATGCCGTTTGGTTTAACCAATGTGCCGGCAACTTTTCAGGCTGCAATGAATGATATTTTCAGATCTTTTCTTAGAAAGTTTGTGTTGGTCTTTTTTGATGATATTCTGGTCTATATTGCAGATTGGAGTTCTCATCTTTCTCATTTATCAAGAGTCTAGAGGTTTTACAAAATAACAAATTTGTGGCTAATCAACAGAAGTGCAGTTTTGGGAGACATATAGTGGAGTATTTGGGGCAAATTATTTCAGGGAAAGGAGTAACAGTGGATTCGGCTAAGATCAGTAGTGTGTTAACATGGCCTATTCCTAGGAATGTTAAAGGAGTAAGAGGATTCCTAGGCTTAATCGGGTACTATCGTAAGTTCATTATGAACTATGGGAAAATAGCCAAACCGCTTACCGAACTAACTAAGAAGGAAGGATTTCACTAGAATTATGCTGCTTTAGAGTCTTTTGAGGCTCTCAAGAAAGCTTTGACAACATCCCCGGTCCTAGCTCTTCCCAATTTTTCCCAACCGTTTGAGATTGAATGCAATGCCTCAGGAAATGGAGTGGGAGTGGTCTTGATGCAAAATTGCAGACCCATAGCTTATTTCAGTAAAGCTTTTTCAGCAGGGAACCTTTCTAAGTCAGCTTATGAGAAAGAATTGATGGCTTTAGTGTTGGCAGTGAACCATTGGCGTCATTACTTGCTTTGTGGTTTATTCCGATCAGAAAAGTTAACGTCATTTGTTGCAACAAAGAATTACCACAACAGATCAGCAGTGTTGGATGTCAAAACTTTTGGGCTATCACTTCGAAATCATGTATAAACCAGGACCAAAAAACGAGGCAGCTGATGCATTGTCACGGGTCTATGAAGAAGGGGAATTTCAGACCATTGTGTCTTTTCCAATGTTGGTAGAAGGTAAACAAATCCAGCAAGAGGTGAAACATGATCCAACACTGTGTAAAATTATCCAAGAATTGCAGCAGAAGCCAAATTCCAGATCTGGTTTCTCTTGGCATCAGGGGCTTCTTTGGCACAAAGGAAGGCTGGTTATTTCAGCTACATCCCCATTGGTTCCAATCCTCCTAAAAGAATATCATTCTTCTCCTATTGGGGGCCATTCAGGATTTTTGTGCACTTATCGACGGATTGCTAGTAATCTCTATTGGATTGGAATGAAGAAGACTATTCAAGACTTTGTCAAGTCTTGTGGCACATGCCAACGACAAAAATATGCTACAAGATCTCCTGGGGGTTTGCTACAACCCTTACCAATTCCTAATCAGATTTGGGAAGATATTTCAATGGATTTCATCACGAGACTTCCAAGATCTAAAGGATTTGAGGCAGTATTGGTTGTGGTGGATAGGCTCTCGAAATATAGCCATTTCATTCTCTTAAAGCATCCATATACTGCTAAGATTGTGGCTGAAGTGTTTGTTGAAGAAATAGTGCACCTACATGGAGTCTAGTCCCTTTATCAATCGTAAGTGATCGTGATCCTTTGTTTGTAAGTCATTTCTGGAGAGAATTGTTTCGCCTACAAGGTACCATGCTTAAAATGAGTTCATCTTATCATCCAGAAACGGATAGACAAACTGAGGTTCTCAATTGTTGTTTAGAGACCTACTTGAGATGTTTTGCTTCTGAACAACCTAAGCATTGGTCCTATTGGATTTCTTGGGCTGAATTATGGTATTATACAACTTTTCATATCTCCACGGGTTCAACATCGTTTGAGGTGGTGTATGGGAGGAAGCCACCTACACTTGTGCGGTATTTGCAAGGTGAGACAAGAGTTGAGGCAGTGGCTAGAGAATTACTGGATAGAGATGAAGCCTTAAATTAGCTAAAGTACAATCTGCATAGGGCCCAGTAGAAAATGAAGAAGTATGCTGACAAAAAAAGAACTCAATCTTTTCAAGTAGGGGAGTGGGTCTTCCTAAAGCTACGCCCTCATAGACAGCTCACCGTGGCCAGACGCATCAACCAAAAACTAACAGCAAGGTATTTTGATCCCTTTCAAATTCTGGACAAATTGGGAGCAGTGGCTAATAAACTCAAACTACCCCCCAACTCTAGAGCTCACCCCATATTCCATGTTTCGCAACTTAAGAAGGCAGTGGGCAATTATTTGGTGGAAGCCTCTTTACCAGAAGGTATGGAAGTAGAATTAGAAGATATGGTGGAACCTGAATGTGTGCTGGCTAGCAGAACAGTTACTACATTTGGGGACTCAACACAGCAATGGTTGGTCAAGTGGAAGGGCCAAACAGTGGAACAAGCTACATGGGAGGACGAATATGTGATTCGGAGTCAATTTCTTCACTTTAGCCTTAAGGACAAGGCTGCTCTTTCAAGAGGGGGCAATGATAGAACTTATGGGGGAGAGAGCAATTTAGCAAATGAGAGGGACAATAGAAAAGGGAATAAACCGTTAGTGTGGAGAGTGTATTCTAGAAGGAAGAACAGTGGGCCAGGGGGAAGTTAGTTATCAGCTGAGGAGGCATATTAGTTAGGCCTAACAGAATGTACCTAGGGAGGCAGAAAAGTGAGAATATTTTGTGACAGAAGGATATTCATACCTTCTGAGGAGCAACTCTGCTCTGGTTAGTGAGAAATACCATACTTCTATAGTGTAATGATATATACGTTACGGTTATATTGCAATAATACAGTAAATCTCTAGTATTCTAAGACTAGAGTTCTATCAATTGGGAAATGCTTGCCCTATGTTGAATTTGCTTACAATATGAATGTCCATTTGACAACAAACTACTCTCCTTTTGATGTTGTGTATGGGTTTAATTCATTAACGCCATTGGATTTGATGCCAATACCAATTGAGGAAAGGGTTAGTTTGGATGGAAAGAGGAAGGCAGATTTGATCAAGGCATTGCATGAGAAAGTAAGGCTGAATATTGAGAAGAGGACCAAGCAATATAAAACTCAACTAACAAGGGGTAGAAGAAAGAGATATTAGAACCTAGTGATTGAGATTGGGTTCATTTGCGCATGGAAAGAATTCCACGACAAAGAAAATAAAAGTTGCATCCTATAGGAGATGGTCCATTTCAAGTGCTTGCAAAGATCAATGACAATGCCTACAAATTGGATCTTCCAAGTGAATATGGTAATGTAAGTGCTATTTTTCATGTTGTTGATTTATCTCTCTTTGATGCAAGTGATGATTTGAGGACGAATCCTTCTAAAAAGTGGGGGAATGATGAGAACCAAGCTGGCCTAAGCAAAGCTCTGAAGGATCCATTGAGCATTCAAGGAGGCCCAATTATAAGAGATAGAGCCAAGAAGATAAAGGAAGTTATAAATGGGCTAATTGAAAGGATATGGACTAAACAAGCTCTAATTAACTTGGAAAGGATTCAAGGCCCAATAAATCTGATTCAATTCGCGTCAAGAAGCCCAATGAGTGTTAAGTTATTCTAATCTGTTCCAAGCATTCCAACACATGTTCAAACTGACCAAGATTTGTGAGAAACATTCAAAAACTTGTGAAAGTTGTCCCAACAAATTAGGAGGGGTTTTAGGCATCAAATATGTTTTATGCATCAAAATCATTTGCAAGTTGTCTTAACAAATTAGGAATGATTTTAGACATCAAATAATGTGTATTCCTCTTGTTTATTGTCCAGACCAATTGTTAGAATTGCGTTTACACTATGATTAGCTTAAATCATGGGTTTCACATTATTTAAATGAATTTTGAATTTTTCTGAAGTGTCTTGAACAATACAATGCTTGCCTTTATATAGGCATTTAGTTTTGAGTTAATTAGGATACGAAAACACCTTACTTGAATAATGTACAAAAGTGGGAATAATTTTCACTGTTGTTGAATGGAAAACATACAGCCATATATAGCCTATTACAAGATAAGTTTAAATCTGTTTAAATCTGGAAATATATCCAGATATATCTAATCTAATCTAATCTGATCTTATCCCTTAATTTAAGGGATTTGAACTTATTCTATAAGATCTATATACAGCCTATCTATATCTCAATATAATCTAGATACAATCGTATAGTATCTCGTAGAAGAATATTAGTATATCACCAACACTCCCCTCAAGTCGGTGAATAGATATTGATCATTCCTACTTGCAACTAAGTTCTTCAAATCGACTCTTGCTAGTGCCTTGGTAAACACATCCGCAACTTGACCGCTGGTTGGCACATAGGTAAGATCAATTAATCCAGATTCCACTTTCTCTTTGATGAAATGACGATCTATCTCCACATGCTTGGTTCTATCGTGATGTATAGGATTCCTTGCAATCCCTATTGTGGCCATGTTATCACACCACACTTTCATTTGAGATCCAATTGTGATTTGTAGTTCGCTAGAGCCTCTTGATCCATATTCCTTCACATATTCCAAGTGCTAAAGCTCTATACTCGCTTTCAAGACCGCTTCTTGCTACCTTGGTTGTTTCTTGCTTCTCCAAGTAACTAAGTTGCCCCACACAAAGGTGCAATAGCTGTTGTGGACCTTCTATCGATTCTGATCCGCCGGTCAAGATCTGTGAAAACTTCAATGCTCCTTACTCCCCTTTCTTAAAGAATAACCCTTTCCAGTGTCATTTTCAAGTACTTCAGATTCTATACACCGCCTCCATGTGTTCCTCTTGAGGATTGCTCATAAATTGACTAACCACACCGACAGAAAACTAATATCCGCCGAGTATGGGATAGATAAATTAGTTTTCCCACCATCTCGATATCCGCCGGTGTCCTTTGGTGTACCACCCTCTTTAAGACTTAACTTATAAGTTGATTCCATAGGTGTTTCACTGGCTTTGCTCCTAGCATTCCAGTTTCTCTAAAAGATCAAGAGTATACTTCCTTTGAGACATCGAGATACCTTTACTAGATCCGCCACCTCCATTCCAAGGAAATATCTCAAGTTACCCATATCTTTGATTTCAAATTCTCGAGCCGAGAATTCTTTAGCTCTCAGATACCTTCCCAATCATCACTGTAATGACGATATCATCAACATAGACAATAAGAATAGTTATCCTACCACTAGTCAAACGCCAATAAATAGGGTGTGATCACTGGCATTGATAGTAATTAAGATTCTTCATTACTCTTGCAAATCTCCCAAACCATGCTCTAGGTGACCGCTTCAAGCCGCATAAAGACTTTTTGAGTTTGCATACTCTCCGAGGATGGTTGTTTCTTGCTAATCCCGTGGCAACTCCATATACACCTCCTCTTCAAGATCACCATTCAAGAAGGCATTTTGACATCAAGTGGTGTAGGGGCGATCTAGATTTGCACTAGTGACAATAGAATCTTAATTGTATTGAGTTTGGCTACAGTGCAAATGTTTCTTGGTAGTCAATCCCATGTGTCTGTGTAAATCCCCTAGCCACAAGTCTTGCCTTATGCCTGTTAATACTTCCATCTGAATTGTATTTGATGGTAAACACCCATTTGCATCCCACCACAGTTTTTCCTTGTGGTAAGTCTGCTCCACCCAAGTCCGATTCTTCTTAAGTGCACTTAGTTCATCATTTATTGCCTCCTCCATTTAGGATCTTGATAGCCTCCCGAAAATTATGAGGTAATTTTTCAAGAGATAATCGAGCAACAAAGGTCCGAAAATGGGAGATAACTGTTATAAGAGACAAAGTTCTTGATTGGGTGCCTTGTACATGATCTTACTCCCTTCCTTAGTGCTATAGGCCAACCCAACTCCTCGAATTTGTAGCAGTGTTCGATTCATGACCTTGCTCGAGAAAATATGATGGATTTCTCTTGTCCATTTTCATTTGCTACTTGTTTGTTCATTTTCTTGTGTTGTACCCTTTCTTCTTGTGTAAAATCTGGTATAATTTCTGGTTTTTCCACCATAGTTTCAGTATCCTTCTCCTTATCACATTCACCATATTCAAGTGGCATTATTGTCTAGTGGGGGTTGGGAACTTCATCACAATGGGCTCAAAGGGTTCTAAAGTGACAATATCAGTCCTGATCGATTATGGTCGGTGAAGAGGTCAAGAGGGTGAAAGGAAAGGTATATTTTTCGGGATAAGGTGTCGGTATGCCATCATTATCCGAAAACAACCATTCACTCTCACAATTCTCCCCCTGAATCGGTGTTTTGGGATAATAGGGTTGATTCTCAAAAAATGTTACATCCATTGTTACAAAGAACCGGTTGAGAGTAGGAGAAAAGCACTTGTAACCTTTTTGAGTAGAGGAATAGCCCAAAAAAATACACTTATGAGCTCGGGGTTCAAGTTTTCCACCATGGTAATTATGAACAAAAGCAACACAACCAAACACTTTGTGAGGTAGTTGATGAAGGAAGGGAACCAAGGGATAGGTTTCAAGTAATTTTTGTAAAGGTGTAAGGAAACCCAATGTTTTTGAAGGCATTCGATTTATTAAATAAGCAGAAGTAAGAATAGCCTCTCCCCAAAAATAGTTGGGAACATTTGTAGTGAGCATAATAGACCGAGCAACCTCAAGTAAATGCCTATTTTTTCTCTCAGATACACCATTTTGTTGTGGTGTATTGACACAAGAAGTTTGATGTATAATACCATTGGTGATAAAAAACTGGTCAAAGGCTTGACTTAGGTATTCTTTCCCATTGTCACTTCTAAAAATCTGGATTTTGTGTGGAATTGATTCAGTATAAAGGAGTAAAAGTCTTTAAAATCTGAAAACTTCGCTTTATCCCTTATAAGGTATACCCAAGTCAATCTTGTATGATCATCAATGAAAGTTACAAACCATTTGACATTTTCTTGGTTTTAATCCTTGATGGCCCCTGACATCACTATGAATGATAGAAAAGGTTTAGTGGGTTCATAAGCACGAGGAAAGTAGGAATTTCGTGTATGTTTAGAGAGTTGGCAAAATTCACACTGAAAAGATGAATCCTTATTATTGAATAAAGTTGGATATAATTGTTTCATGTAAGATAAACTAGGATGGCCTAACCTATAGTGCCAAAGTGCGATTTCAGTGTTGGATGACAAAGTAGCATTTGCTTTACTCCCATTTGAGCTATCAATGTAATATAATCCATCATACTCCCTAGCACTGCCAATCCTCTTCCCTGACTTCAAATCCTGGAAAACACACCCATTAGAGTAAAAGTTAATTTGTGCAATTCAGCTCTTTAGTAAATCTCTTCACAGATGATGGTTGCACTCGGATCGGTACATAAAGGACATTTGTTAGAACAAGTTCATCAACTATTATAATAGTTCCTATTCCTTCAACCTTAAGAATCTGTCCATTTGCTACCTTAACAGTTCTATGACCTTGACAAGGCAGAATATCAACAAATAGATGTTTATCACAGGTCATATGATCATTTGCCCCTGAATCAACAATCCAAATACCACGATTTGGGGTTTTAACACCAAAGGCAGTGCGTGTGTTACCTGTATTCACCATATGACTCGTAGATACCACCTTTTCAGCTTTTTAGATCATACTTGCTCGTAATTTTCTAAGTAGCTCGACCTCCTCCTTGCTCATGGTACATTCTCACCTTCGCCTGTCATTTCTATCAACCGCATAGCTTTTGCTCTCTGCTCGTTCTATTTTTCAGATTGGGTGGCTTCCATGGATCTTCCAAAGAAGTGTCTCTAATATGCCCACTTTTACGATAAAGGCTCACACCAAAGCTTACTTGATTTTTTCCTTGATTCTGGTCCAGTAGTTCCCTTGGCAGCCATAGCTGAGGATTCAGGAACCCCATTGTTGTTTAGAGTCCCATGTATCAGTTGTCTTCTGCTTTCTTCACACTTAACAAGATTGACTGCTCCCATGACTGTTGGGAGTGGACTGGTAGCCATGATTCTGCCACGAACATCATCATAAATTGAGTTTAAGCCCAGCAGAAACTCATACACTCGTTCCCTTTCCACAATCCTCCTGTAGCAATTCAAATCTTCATTGCACATCCATTGGTGAGGATCATAAAGATCCAATTGTTGCCATAGTTTCACCAATGCTGTGTAATATTGAGTCACTGTCTTCTCTCCTTGCTTGGTCTCTCTCAAGAGACTCTTAATCTGGAACAAGGCAGCAGTATTTTCGATAGTAGAATAGGTCAGTTTGGCATTTTCCCAAATTTCTTTTGCAGATGTGGCTAGGACAAACTGCTCGCTGACTTCCAGGGTCATTGAGTTGATTAACCAACTCATAACAAGGTTGTTTTCGGCCATCCAAGTCTGATATTTTGGGTCTGATGGGTCAGACGCAGCAGGTGGCGTTGTGCTTAAGTATTTCTTTCCTCTCCTCTTATGAACATGAGCACCGAGTGAGACCATGGTAGGTAATTATTCCCATTCGCCTATGACCGACTATCTTTGGTTTGGGAATTATCGGTCTTTGCTCGAGAGAGGATGGGTTCGATGCTAATGGAGCCACACCCGATGAGCCGCGGTAGAGATTTCCTCGACTCGACTGCATGGCTCGATCGTCCCGAAGAAATCATTCCCTAGTGTTCTGCTCGCTCGATACCATGTACAAAAGTGGGAATAATTTTCACTGTTGTTGAATGGAAAACATACGACCATATATAGCCTATTACAAGATAAGTTTAAATCATTTAAATCGGAAATATATCCAGATATATCTAATCTAATCTAATCGATCTTATCCCTTAATTTAAGGGATTTGAACTTATTCTATAAGATCTATATACAGCCTATCTATATCTCAATATAATCTAGATACAATCAGTATAGTATCTCGTAGAAGAATATTAGTATATCACCAACAAATAATTTGGCTAGAATAAAAAATCTATATATATATATATATATATGAGTTAATTAAGATACGAAAACACCTTAATTGAATAATTTGACTAGAATGAACAATCACCCATGATGTAAGCTAATCATAATGTGAAAACCATAATTTAAGCTAATCATAGTATGAACACAATCTTAACAACTGGTCTGGATAAGAAACCAGAGGAAAACACATTATTTGATGCCTAAAATCACTCCTAATTTGTTGGGACAACTTACAAACATTTTGATGCATAAAACATATTATTTGATGCCTAAAACCACTCCTAATTAGTTCGGACAACTTGCACATTTTTTTAATGTCTCCCCCAAACCTTGGTCAATTTAAACATGTTTTGGAATGCTTGGAACAAATTTGAATAACTTAGACACTCATTGGGCTCCTTAGCTCAGCTTGGATCAAATTTATTGGGCCTTGAATTCTCTCCTAACTAATTAGGGTTTGTCTAGTCCATGTCCCTTCAATTAGCCCATTTATAGCTTCCTTTATCTTAGCTCTAGCTCTTGTAATTGGGCCTACTTGAATACTCAATGGATCCTTTGGAGCTCTACTTAGCCAAGCTTGGTTCTCATCATCTGTAGTTGATAGAACTACCATATACCAAAGTTAGTAAGAAAGTATATAGGAGAGAAGATGAGGAAGATGAATTGTCTTCCAAAAACATATACATTTCATCTTCAAACTTCCTAATCTTAGGATCTCTCCATTTTTATATTTAGATAATACAACTAGAAGTTATCCATTTGGTTAAAGATCCTTTTCTCATTCAAATAAATACTATTGGAGCAATCCCTTCAAGGAAAAACTTATTCATGATAGCAATTACTTGAGATTGGTTTCTCCCAAAAAGATCTTTAAAATTTGAAGACAAAATAGTGGCTTACATGGATATTGAAGTCATAAATCGATGATTCAGGAAGAAGCTTCCTTAGATCAAAGACCTATCAAAAGGTAAAAAATGGGTCATCAAAATATGAAACATAATAAAGAAAACTAACAAAATAAAGAGAGAACATCTAATAAGTGGTTATGTGTGTTCATTAAAACGATGGTATGTCTCTTTGTGTGAACGTGTGTTGTCTGATATGATATATAGGAAATATAATAAAGGTCAAATACTATTCATAAGAATAGAGATTTCAGAACAGTGGTCTAGTCAGTAGCACATAAGGATGATATGTGAAAATTAAGTGGTGATTATGCACAGGATGTTTCTAACTAGAATAGAATGATTAATATGCGTGATCCATATAAAACGTAACATGGAAAACTAAACAATAACCTACACTCCTTGAGGGGAAAAAGATGGGCTTTTTACATTCAACTATTATAATTTATAACAAGAGCATCAAAGAAGAAGAGCAAGGTGTATGGGTCGCTACTCCAGTAGGCTATGTCTTCTAATCTTAATTCAGGTTTTCTTTGTTATAATATTATGATCAATATTTTTCCCTATGATGCTTACGAAGAATTTAGGAACTGTGATCTTTTGGTAAGAGAAGAAGAAAACTCGAAGTCAATACATTGTCTTCTAGTGTTTGCAAGGACCTCGGTAGCATCCATCTTTCAATTATTTCAACTGCATTTTAAGGTGCAACATGAAACATTTTGTTTTCCTCCTATTTCCTGTTATGTACAAAGAAGTAAGTTCAAAAGTTGATCTTAGCAAGGAAAGAGGGAAAAGGATGGCAATAATGATGTTAGGTTCTCCAAATTTGGAAATAATACAACAAACATAATTTCTATTTTGTGTTTGGATTAGTTTTTGTATGACACCAGTTTTGCTCTATAATGTACGCACATACACAGAAATACACACCTACACATGCAATATGATATGTATTATGGAGAGAAAATGTATTTGCATGTAGTCATGTATTTTTTTCAAAATCTGTCCCTAGCCTTTTGAGCTACTGATCAAACCAACCCTACTTACCTCACCAGGAGTTTCAAGAAGTGGTTGTGTATCTGTGGAACCAACCACTGGCTCAGTCGTACTAGTTCCCAGTGAAGCATATCTAAGAATCCCAGAAAGTCTTTTAGGTTAATAATTATAAAATTAAAGTAACAGCTACAACAACATATGCTTAATTGTTGTAATTCACCAAAATGTTACGTCCAAGATAGATTTTCTAGGTTTTAGTAATTTCCTAATGTTAAAGTTTTTAAATATACACAACATTCAAATACCATTAAGATAACCGAAAGAAACTTCTCCAGATAATTATAATTGATATACAAACTAACCTCCGCTCTACGGTAACAATGGTAGCAGATGTACCACCCTCCAATGAATGACCAAAGTTAGGAGGTAAATAAGCAAATGAATCAACCTACCGAAGTAAAAGGAACCAAGTCATAATTGTTTTGACAAACAGATATGTTGCTGTTCAGATAAAGAAGGTATAAGATGGTGAAATGCATTCTGCTATATCTAATATGCAAAAATTCTAACCTTCAGTTGATGGATTTCACCAGTCGCATACTTAAGACTTGTAGAACCCTGAACCACAAATATGAACCTAATAAAATTTGGAAGTGTGTATCAGACATGATTGATATATTAAAAGGTCAAATTAACAACGAATGCTAATCAAGAATTTAGAAGGAAACCCCACACCTCTCTATATCATAATCAGGAAGCCCCGAACTTGAATTTTCTGCAGAGCATATAATCTAGTATTAGTTTTATTTTTTATATTATTTGAGTAATATCAGAAGATTTAAGAGAAATTTTTTGCAAAATTATAAGATTTCTTAAAGTTCAGCTGTTGTTCACAATTATACAGACAAGATATTTAGGTAAAATGACAATTTGTTCAAGTTCAAACACAAAAATTTGCTGCTTAACTTGATGCCAGAATACATACTGAAAGCAACATTAACATAGAATTCCAGCTTCCAGCTTCCACGTGACTATAACCTAACATATTGTAGGTTTTGCAAAAGGAGAAAGGTGTTATTTTTCTTGACTAAAATGCTAAGCTCATAAAGCATGGGAAGAGAATTGTTAGAAGCACTATGGCTAAGAAACAATCCTTGGAATTTATAAATGACAGTTATACAGTATCAATAGAATTATATCTTTTAAATAAGAAAATAACAAGAATTTTAAAGAAAATTTTGGCTATAACTACAGCATGGGAGAAATATGTTAATGAACTACAGAATCACAGTGAAAAATAAAGCAAAGGCATGTTACGTGCAACAAATGTGATGTAAGACAAATAGAAGTATTAACTAGTAACTAAAAATCACAAAATTAGGATATAATTTCAAGGCTAGATTTTGGTGAAGAATGCTAAAATCTCATATTAGGTATAGTTGAGTTTTTAGGGTTTGTTTGTTGAAAATTTAGGCTAGAATTTTAGGGTTTAATATGTTAGAATTTGAGGTTGGTATGGCTATAATATAGGATTTTGATTGTTGGAACTTTAGTGAGGAACAAAAAAATGGAAAATGGGAAACTAGGAATCATTTTTAGGGTTTGAGAATCACTCTTAGAAGAAATCATCACACCTTCTAGTTGAAAACTAGAGTTTGTACGAAAATTTCAAATTGCTTATCATTGAAGAACTGAATATACACATACTTATAGAGAAGTTTTTAGAGAGAAGTTTTTAGACCACTTATTCTAATAGGAAACGGTTCTTAACAAATTTAAATCTTGCTCTAATATAAATTATACAAGTCCTAAACAACTAGGATAACATATCTAAAATAGAATAATATATTTAACCTACTACTACTTCCTATCTAATAAGGAATTCTAGCAAAATCAAAATTTCAGCCTAGATCTTTGGTGTCAACTCAATTCTCATTCCACCAAATTAAGGCTTGTGGTTGACTAATTATTCCTCTTTTATTTTTTCTATATACTTTCAGCTCTTTTATATATACTAATTATTAGCACTTATCTTCTTGATGATCTTATAAGGTCCAACTTTCCATGAAGTTTCTTATAGTTTCCTTTCGAAAAACGCTCTGGATGAATCCTAACCATCACCAAATCCCCTTCATTGAAATCCACCAATCGACAATATTGACTAGCATGATTTTTATAAGACAATCTGTTGGTTGCTATCTTTCATCATATCTCATCAAAGATGTCCCTTATGTGTTATGCAAAACTTTCAACTTCAACACTAGCTTGTGGTGTTTGTGATAAAGGAACTAGACCAATAGACTTCCTTGGTTGAACTCCTGAAACTATCTCAAAAGAGCTCTTATTTATAGAACTATTTTAAGCAAATTCTACCACAGGGAGAATTAGGTCCCAATTTTTTAGATTGCCTTGAACCAAGCATCTTAACAAGTCCCCCAAGCTTCTATTCACTACCTCCATTTGTCTATCGATTTGGGGATAGAAAGAACTTGGAAATTGAAGCTAAATGTTTAATGTTTCCTATAGAATTCTCCAAAACTAACTTATAAACTTCACATAATGATCATCAACGATGGTTAAAGGTAATTCATGTAGATGTACAATCTCTTTGAATAATAGTTTAGCGGTATGGACAACATTATAAGTCTTAACCAATATATTGAACCACATGGCTTCTCTACAACATAGGAATCAAGAACATACCTATTGTTGCTTCTTGTAGTCAGATGCGCTAACTTGCCATCGTTTTTGAATTTTGACTTTGCAAGTGCACACACACAACTTTTTCTTTATTTCTATGTTGTACTAATTGCATATCTTCATTCAAGTCTGTTTCTTCTTCTTCAACCACTACAACACAATCTTCATTAGCAATACTAAGGATATCATCAAGTTTTCAACCACTACGCTCTAGAATCCCAAGTAGCCACTGGTTAATCTCTTCAGTTCCTTGTTTTGTTATTTTAGTCGACTATCCTTTACTTTTGTAAAATTCAGAGAATATTAACTGAGGGCTTGATTCAAACTCAAGACCCTTGTATCCTTTGTATAGACGTAATTACATAAGGAAAAGATCTATGGAATAAAGAGGAAATCACACAATAAAGAGGGAGATCATACTCTCCCTAATATAGATATTTCCTAAGATCTAATATTGATATTTCCTAACACTCCCCCTCAAGTTAGAGCATATATGTCATAAGCTCCAAGCTTGTTACATGTAGGTTTCAATTGAGACCCCCCTAATGCTTTGGTGAGTAAGTCAGCAAGTTGATCTTCTGACTTAACATATGGTGTCTCAATCAATCCTTCTTGAAGCTTTACACAAACAAAGTAACTATCCACTTCAATATGTTTGGTTCTCTCATAAAAGACTGGATTCAAAGCAATATGAATGGTTGCTTAATTATCACACATCAACTTCATTGGAGTGAAGTGCTCGAAACCAAGTTCCCCACAAAGATGCTTCAACCAAATCACATGTAGTATATGCCATAGCCTTGTACTCAGACTCAGCACTAGAACGTGCAACAACTGACAGCTTCTTACTTTTCCATGACATCATGTTTCCACCCAAAAGTACACAATAGCTTGAAGCAGGCCGTCAGTCATAAGAGCCTACCCAATTTGCATCTGTATACCCTTGAATCTGAATGTGTCCATGATTTTGGTAAAGAAGACCTTGCCCTAGAGAACCTTTCAAATATCTCAAAATTCTAATAACTGCATCCCAATGACTAGTTCGTGGAGATCCCATGAACTAACTCACTACATTGTAGTAAATGAAATATCTAGACGAGTAACAACCAAATAATTTAGTTTACCAACAAGTCTTCAATACTTACCTGGATCTTCCAACTGCTCTCCTTTATCAGCATTAAGCTTTACATTTCGTTCCATGGGGCTCTCAACTAGCTTTGTACCCAACAAACCTATTTCCTCTAGAAGATCAAGGACGTACTTTCTTTGAGATAGACAAATCCCAATCCCCATCTTCGACCTTGCTATCTCGATACTCAAAAAATATTTTAGGAAACCAAGATCCTTTGTTTGAAATTTAGTTTGTAGGAATAACTTTAAAGACTGGATTCCTACTTTATCAACTACAATAATAACAATATGTTAGGATCTACGGGAGAGAGAGAGAGTGATTTGTTCCAGAAGGAAGAACAGTGGGCTAGGAGGGAAATTAGTTATCTGCTGAGGTGGCAAAGTAGTTAGAATAACAGAATGTACCTGGGGAGGGGATTTATGTAAGGGGGAGAGAGAAGAGAGGAGGTAGGCAGAAAATTGAGTGAAGATAGTGACAGAAGGATATTCATACCTTCTGAGGAGCAAATCTACTCTGGTTAGGGAGAAATACTGTACTACTATACTATCGTGATAAACGCATTATAGATATATTGAAATAATATAGAGAAACTCTAGTATTCTAAGACTAGAGTTATAACATTGGTCCGACCTGCCGGATAACAATATTGGGAGAGAAGATCTGTTTGTTTGCGACAACTAGAGAAGTTAGAGCAACTCACCTTAATGCCACCCAAGATGTCCGATAGGGTAGATGTATTGGAATCCCGAATGGCGAACTTGGAGGCTGGAGTAGAGGATATTCAATCTTCCATGAGAATGGCAATGGCGGAGATGCAGCGAATATTGCTGCTGGAAATGAGCAAGATGATGGGCAAGAGACCAGAAGAGGGACAGGAGAGTGATACCGCAAGAAAGGGGCCAACGTTGGCAAGTGAAAGAAATACACAACTTCCTCGGCAATCAACTCCGATGGAGCATTCCTACGACACGATGGAGGAATACCGGATGTCAGTACGTAAAGTAGATTTACCAATGTTTGACGGGACTGATCCGGTGGGATGGATTACTAGGGCAGAAGTTTACTTTGAGGTTCATAATACCTCATAACCGGTGAAGGTTAAACTAGCACTTTTTAAGTATGGAAGGATCAACCATAAATTGGTTCAACCTTCTAAAGGAGACGACAGAAGAGCTGGACTGGGAAAAATTTAAGAAAGCTCTAGTAGATCGTTATGGAGGAAGACGATTTGATAACCCGTTTGAGGAGCTGTCGGACTTGCGACAAACGGACATCATTGAAGAATATATTGAAGCCTTCGAGTTCATCTCGTCGCAGGTGGGTCGACTACTAGAGGAGCAGCTACTGGGGTACTTCATGAGTGGTCTGCGAGCTGATATTCGAAGGAGAGTAAGAACGTTTGGACCTGTGAACAGGTATCAGATGATGAAGATAGCGAGGGCAGTAGAAGAGAAGGTGAATGGTGAGTTGGGTGGAGTGGACGGTTCTGGGTCTCACACACGCCCCTGGTATCCACATCGAGGAAATAACATGAGGGGCAGCTTTCGGGTCAACCCGACCCACCAACGTGAGATGGAGGGTCCAAACCCGATGGGTCGAGGGCAAGATTGGAGTGGTACTGGAGCTGCGAGACAGGGAATTTGCAGGAACTCCATTTGACCAGCATACGCCTCCCCGAGTGGCCACCTCCCCGACGTCGACACTCACCAGATGGTCGGAAGGTTATCGGAGGGGACAGACAGAAAAAAATAAAGGGTTGTGTCATATGTCCTACCAGGAGCTTATGGACAGAAAGGCCAAAGGCTTGTGCTTCAGGTATGGGAAGAGGTTTCATCCTCTTCACCAGTGCGCTGAAAAACAGTTAAGGTTGTTAATCTTGGATGACAATGAAACTTTGGATGAAAATGGAGAAATTATAGCCTTAGAAGCAGAAGTTGAAGAGGAGGCTAATATAGCTTTGGAATGTAGAACAATGGAGGTGTTTGGAGTGAATGGAGCACTTTTACAAAAGAATAAGACTATGCGTTTGGCTGGAAGGTTACGGGGAGTACCAATTGTTATTTTAGTGGATAGTGGAGCCAACCATAACTTCATCTCTCCGGAGTTGGTGAGTGGGTTGGGACTGACCGTAGGGACAAGCAAGGCATTGGGAACTAGACTTGGAGATGGCCAGCAGGTGACTACTCAAAGGAAGTGTTTGGAAATTCCTAGTTGGGTGGGAGACTTAGAGTGGAAGATTGATGTTTATGTCTTAGATTTAGAAGGAATGGATGTGATCTTAGGGGTTGCTTGGTTACAAACATTAGGAAGGGTCCTGATGGATTGGAGGGAGATGACCACACAATTCCAACATGAGGGACAAAAGGTACAACTTTGTGGCAAGGTAGGGCTTCAAACCACACCAAGGAGAGGCGGTGGGTACCACGAAGATTCAGTGTGTTGGCAGGGTCTCCTTGCTATCGTGGGTGGGAGTTTTCTATCAGCTGAAGGAATAGCTATAAGGGAGGAGCAACAGATTCAGCTTACCAAAAAAGAGGAAGGGGAGTTGAACCAGCTGTTGAAAAATTTTTCGAAACCTAAAAGTGTGCTGGCCAGCAACAGAGTAACTACATTTGGGGGCTCAACACAGCAATGGTGGGTCAAAAGGAAGGGCCAGACAGTGGAACAAGCGACATGGGAAGATGAGTATGGGAATTGGAGTCATTTTCCTCACTTCAGCCTTGGGGACAAGGCTGCTCTTCCAGGAGGAGGCAATGTTAGGATCTACGGGAGAGAGAGAGAGTGATTTGTTCCAGAAGGAAGAATAGTGGGCTAGGAGGGAAATTAGTTATTTGCTGAGGTGGCAAAGTAGTTAGAATAACAAAATGTACCTGGGGAGGGGATTTATGTAAGGGGGAGAGAGAAGAGAGGAGGTAGGCAGAAAATTGAGTGAAGATAGTGACAGAAGGATATTCATACCTTCTGAGGAGCAAATCTGCTCTGGTTAGGGAGAAATACTGTACTACTATACTGTCGTGATAAACGCATTATAGATATATTGAAATAATATAGAGAAACTCTAGTATTCTAAGACTAGAGTTCTAAAACAATATCATCAACATAACTGATCAAAAGAATTTTACCAGCCTAAGAGTGACAATAAAACATAGAGTGATCAACATCACATCAATGCAAACCAAACTCCACAACCACTGTACTAAAGCGCCCAAACCAAGCTCTCGGTAATTGTTTTAGACCATACAAAGATTTGTTAAGGCGACAAACTAGATTAGTCTCCCCCTGAGCAACAAACCCTAATGGTTGCTCCATAAAAATAGTCTCCTGAAGATCACCATTAAGGAAAGCATTTTTTACATTGAGTTGATGAAGAGGCCAATCATGGTTGGCTATTAATGCAATGAAAACACAAACGGATGTCAATTTGGCCACAAGAGAAAAGGTTCAGTATAATCCATACCATACACCTATGTCTAACCCTTAGCTACCAAATGATCTTTTAAACGATTAACCGTGCCATCAGAATTAACCTTAACATTGAATACCCAACGACAACCCACAATTGTCTACCCATGTGGAAGAGGAACTATCATAGAACTTACGGGGGAGAAAGTGATTTAACAAATGAGAGGGACAATAGAAAAGGGAATAATCCGTTAGTGTTGAAGGTGTATTCCAGAAGAAAGAACGGTGGGCCAGGGGGAAGTTAGTTATTAGCTAAGGTGGCAGATTAGTTAGGCATAACAGAATGTACATGGGGAGGGGATTTATGTAAGGTAGAGAGAGAAGGGAAGAGGGTAGGCAGAAAAGTGAGAATGGTTTGTGACAGAAAGATATTCATACCTTCTGAGGAGCAATTATGCTCTGGTTAGGGAGAAACACCATACTTCTAGACTGTAATGATATATACATTACGATTATATTGCAATAATACAGTAAATCTCTACTATTCTAAGACTAGAGTTCTATCATCCCTAAAGTGTGTATGGCAGGATCTAGATATGTTTAAAATTTATAAGTGGAAATCTCCTGATGATTTTAATCATTACTAGAAAACTATTGAGGATAGTAGGATCTTTAAATTCCTAATCGGTTTAAATGTTGAGTATGATGAGGTGAAAGGCACGATCATTGGGAGACAGCCACTCCCTCCTACTGGAGAAGTCTTTGTTGAGGTGAGACGTGAAGAAAATAGACGTCAATTCATGCTTGGAAACTTCAGCCTTGGCTATGGGCAATGTTGGCAGCTGTGGCAAGAAACCTGAAGAGAAAGCACGGGTTTGGTGTGACTATTGTAATGAGGCAAAACGAACCCTAGAAACCCGCTGGAAACTCCATGACAAGCCTGCCAATGGGAAGGGATCTCATGAGGGTAAATTCAATAAGACCCCTATTGCTAATGAGGTGGACACTGGACCATTCAACCAAGAGCAGATTAATCAAATCCTAAAGTTGCTGAAACTTAAATCTGAATCCACACTTGCCCCTAATGCCTCTGTTGCACAAACAGCTAGTCTTACCAAATTAAGGCTTGTGATTAACTAATTATTCCTTTTTTATTTCTTATATATACATTCCTTATCTTTTACATCAAAGCATTTATCAGCAACCAAAAGCATTAAAAGTCAATAGTTGAATTAACGAGAACAATTAATTCAACACCAACGGGCAAAGATAAGTTCATTAATCAAAATCAAGAACCTTGCATCTTTGCTAGGTACATCACAAAGTGTGAGCCCATAGCTGGTGTGATTAGGTATGCCCCCAATGTGTTTTTCCTGTGAAAAACTCAAATGAATTAACAAGCTAAAATCAAGTCTCATCTTCTTTACAATAAAAATTCAAAACAAGATCCTTATTACCACTGACGTAAAGGACTGAATACATGACTTTCAGGTGTTATTAAAGCATGGTCTCTTTTGTAAACACTGCGAGTAAAACCTGGTAAGTCTGCAAAAGACCAAATTTAATTTGTGGTGAGTTTATTAGTAAGGAAAAAACCAGAAATACGTCTAAAGTATCAGCCTAAAGTAATTATAATTGATACTAAAGCAATTTTTATAAGAATCCCAGACCATACATCCACTGAATTTCAAAGAATGAAAAGAAAAAAAATCTATTCTCTACAAATAATATATATTTGCCTTGAATTATTCCTCCATTCAGTTAGTTTAAAAAACCAATAGCAGTGACCACACCAAAATGTCCCTTCCCTCTACCGGATCCAAAGCTTCACATATAGAAGATTTGTAAAGGAAAAATCTTGCTTCATTTTCTTTCATCTTCTTCAGAGACTGGCTTCTTCCGCAAACAAATTGCACAATAAAGTTAGCAAGTTGTTGCAATACAATCGTTAATTCTAGGAATCAATAAGAACTAGGACCTTCCTCTTCCAGAATTAGACTTAGAACTTGCCTCGAAGATGAGAAGGAGACAAAGTCGGATTTATGACTTTCCAGTAGAGAGGTTTGGAGTTCGGCTCAGTGTTTAGTAATGTAGGTGCAGAGCAGAACCCACTATCAGTCCAACCAAGTTTCATTGAACCTGTTAAAAGTTCAAAGTATAGTGTCAAATACTTCCCTTAAGAAGATGAAATTTTAACGTTTACAACTTTCAGTCCAATGACAGCTTTGTGAGTTAAATAACAAAATCTTAAAGCAATCGATGGCCTGTTCATCTGATCTCCAGTATACGTGGCCTAAAAACCCGAAAATTGAAAAGCAAAGAATTCAAAAAGTTATGGGATTTGAATGAAAACAAGTAGGGCATTCGACAAATATTATAAGTTGTGAAATGGGATTTTCCGCTCCTCAGATATGGTCATACCGACACAATTCATTCGATATATTTTCTCAGAAACCAAACACAAGAATGCACATAAATGAAGGAAATAATGGTTTAGAAGGGAAATACCTAACATTAATAGAGAGATGAAATAAAGGCAGAAAAACTGCATTGTAAGCTGCAAAACAGAGTTTGGAAGTGCGTGGGACTGATTTCCTCGCGAGTCAGATATCAACTTTGTTCTGTTTCTTTTTGTCCTCTTTTCTCCTCCGGCATTTTATTTTTATAACACAAGTTGCCTTTCTTTTTAGCATTTGTTTAGATGCTTACTTCAACAAAGAAAAGGAAAGAAGATTGAAGAGAAGAGAAGAGAAGAAAAATAGGACCTTTTTTATTTATTTTTTAAATTATTAAAAGAAAGAATTGAAATTAATATTAGTAATTTATATGTATCGAGTTTCTCTTTGATTTTCTCTTTTCTTACCGATTTGATCGGAAATATATTTAATCCAAATTTTTTAGTTTTTTCATTCTCTCACTTTTCTTTATTTATTTTTATCCAAATAATAAAACCAAGAAAATTTAATTCTTTTTTTTTTCTCTTGCTTTCTTTATATTCAAACAACGGCTTATTTTACCTATTCAACTTATCATTAAATTTTAACATTTATTAATGTAGAAAAGATCATAACATTTTGAAAATCATATACGAATAATTTTTAAATAGAATAATACATTGTTATGATTTTCTCATTTTGCTGATTTGATCAATTTTATTTATAAATTTACGTTAACTAAGTAAACCACTAATATAGACTTTTAAAATTAAATTCTCTAATTCTTTTCTTTAACATTATTTGATGTATAACAAGATATTTGACAATATGGACTTTTAAAATTAAATTCTCTAATTCTTTTCTTTAACATTATTTGATGTATAACAAGATATTGTCAAAGCATCAAAATTTTAACTTAAAACTCCTTTAATTTTGGAAAAATATTCTCTCATTTATATGGGGTTGTTTGTTTTCTTTTTTCTTCTATTTTTTGTTGTAATTTTTGTAAAAATGCTTCAAGTGTTGTTGCAATTTTTTGTTTCTAAAAATTAAAAAAAAAACCATAATAATTTTCTAACTGGAGTTGAGAAGTTGCAAACAGCTTGAACAGTGGCCCACAAGTTAAGCATTTTCTGACCGGAGTGACTATTAGTGCAGAAAGCGGCTGACTTTTGACTTTTTACGACGTGAGTTTTCGAAAATTTCTAATTCGGTATTTCTTTTCTTACAGAATAATGGTAGATTTGTTAAAAGTTTGAGTGCATGTGGAGGATTACCTGGGTGGATCATATTTCTGATACTTATTATGATTATATAATACCTAATTAGCTGCTCTAAATAATGTTTTGGGTTTTTCTCCTTGTTGAAGGCATTAATGTATACTTTTCAAGATTTTTCAAAGTTCATTCTAGTAAATTATGAAGGGAAGGTAGTGTCCATGTGTTTGCCTCATCGGAGTGAATACGGTGTAGGGAATTATCCATTTCAGTTTTCTATTTTTCTTTATGTGTATGTGCCTTTTTTGATTGATCCGCTTGAATATTCAAGTTTTGAATGTTGATAATTTGGTTATCGTGCAGTATTTGAAAACAGCTTTCCACTAATTATTTTCCTTAATTGCATTGTTGTTTTACATGCAGTTGATCTAAGGTAAACATGATAAGGTGGGGATTGTTGTTTTTGGAACTAAAGGTCAATCTTGATTTTTAAGTACTCTAAACAAGGTTTTTTTGCTCCTTATAGAAGGATCTACGAGTTATCCTTACTTATGCTTGTTTAAAAATTCTCATGAACTAAGAATGAGGGAACAAGATCCTCTGTCTAATATTACCCTGTCTTATTATGTCTCATGAAATCTCAACCATTTATTTTGCGGGACTCATGCGGGGTCCACATGATTTCTCTAATTATATGAATTTACATATATTTTATTTCTGATTGTAATGAGAATTAATTAATTTTAAAAGTATAATATATTATATTAAAATTAATTAACATAAGAGTATAATTATAAAGTTAGAAATAGCATGATAAAATAAAACATGTTTTTGTTTTTAACTTTATTACAAATCTCAACTAAAATGTTTTTGTTTTTTTTTTTAATTTTTATATTAAAATATTAAATAAATAGTTTTTATTTTAATTAAAAACATAAACTAAAACTAAAACTAAAAATCACAAAAGAAAAACAAAAGTGAAATTGAACTGCCCCTAGTTGACTTTGGTCAGAAAAACAGGGGTTATATTAGCATCAGAATTTTAAAATTGTACCTTTATCTTCTATATGTATAAACTTCAATCTTGCAAGCATGATGTTATCAAATTTTCAATTCACTTTTTTTTAAAATAAGAAAGAAAAACAAGAAAGAAAAGCGTGAAAATTTTTGTTTATGACGATAATGTCGGTGAACTATGGCATGAAATTCCAATATCAAATATCACTAAGATAAAAAATAAAAAAAACCTCGAACATGACAACTTGAACAAAAGTTAGAACATAACTCATTAAATCTAAAAGCTAACAAGCTATGACTTAGAAAAAAGTAAAAGCAAGAACAAACATCTAAATGGGCATGTATGGTATAAAACTCTTGAAAAATATTCATAAAAAACAAAAAAGAGAGAACTCACTAGATTGAAAATTAGAAGACGATAACCTAAGCAAAAGTTAGATCTTTTTTTATCAAAAAGATTAAAAACATGAAATAAGGAATTGAGAAACGAGATTCACTTGATTCATATGAATCCATGACTGCCTCTTAAGCTCCCTCATCTTAAATATGTAGAATATAAGTGAACCCTAGTGGATTTCAATGAGAATATTGGTGACCTTTGGGATTAATGGAAGAGACTCATACTATGGATTTTGACTTTTTGGGGGAGACGATGCGTTTGAAGGAAACATAAGTGAATGAGCGAACCAAGTCTCACACTTCTACAAAGGAGGGGACGACAAGTGTTAGTGAGTTTATGCCAAGTGTCAAGCAACAGTGTAGAGGATTAGGATGTGGTATTTGGAGTGAGTTTAGGCTAAATTGTATCTATTTGTTAAGCCATAATTCTTTGCTTATAGTAGATTAAATGTTGATTATTTCCGCATTTTTCCATGAAATTCAATTTATTTTCATAAAAGATCATATCAAATTAATCAAAATAAAGCTAAAGAAGAAGAAAACAAAAAAATCGACATAAATTGATAATTGATAAACAGAATCCTAATTAAATAAAAAATTATGAAGAAATATCCTATGTAGCAAATGAAGACATCACCTCTTATATGAGGGAATAACAATTTTCAAAAGTACCTAATAAAAAAATTAAATTGTAGGGTCTTAATTTTCTTTTGTTTTATTGGGCTTGTAAATATCAACCAATTTGCAAGTAAAAAGATTTTTCAAAGATTTATTGATCTGTAATGAAATTCCTCATTATTAGCTTAATTGACTTATGTCTTTATCCTCTTTTTTAATATAATTGAAAGGCCTTTTATCTCACTTATCAATTATAGAATTCAATTTAAAATTCATCACTTCAAACATTTTTTAACTATCAATAGTCATCTTCAATATTTCAAATGATGCAAATAATTAACATTGTTTTGTGAAAGAAAATTTCAGATTTAATGTTTGTATATATTGTTCACATATTAGACATACGTTGCACAAATAACATTTGAAAACAACAAATTTTACTATAGAGAATTCGAGTAGTTCTCGAAGGTCGAAGACTCTTTTCTTCAATGATATTTATAAAATGCAAAATTATGAAAATATATAATAATTGTATTAATCTAATTTGATTGATTTGTTTAAATAGATAATATCATTGTTCGAATTAATGATAAAATTTCCTCATTATTCATTAAAAGGGTAAATTCTGTAAGAGATAATATCTTCCAATTCTCTTTGATCATTTTTATTTATTTATGCAACAATATTTCAAAATAATTTGTCTAAAATTTGTACATACCAACTCATTTCCATTTACTAGTGACTTTGAACTAAGCCCTAGAAATCACCATAAAACTCCTCATTTTGTTTTAAATGCACGAAAATTACCTCTTGTTCTTTAAATCCCAAATTTTTGTCTTAAAATCTTAGGAATTGCTCTAAGTTTGCCACTAAATAGTTATAATCTACTTTAGGCCCCTTATCCAATTTTCATCTTCGAAGTTAATAGTTCTAAGTTTCAATTATAATTGAAAATTGTACTAGGTCTATAGCTAAATGCCCATTTGCTTTTGCAATGTGTCTTAACTTGTGGCTGTTGCAATAAGTTTTGTTTCATTTTCTACGGATTATCCTATATATAAGCCAATTGCATTTCATTCTTTCAAAATTTTATTGTTAGTCTCATTTCCAAATCTTATTTTTTTATAAGTTGCCCATTTGGTCTTATTACTAGCCACATCTTCTTAAAACCTACAAATTGGTCTCAACACCATTCATTTGTCAATCATTTATGTTTTACATATTTTTTGACCTACTAAAGGCTATCCAATGTTGAAATTTTATTTTCATATTTGTTTTACCTAGTTTGTCAAAGGTTATCCGATGCTGACATTTTAGTTTTTCACATTTACTCCAGCTACTTCATTGGCCTATTGGATATTATCCATAACTAACATATTATTTTTACATATTTACTTATCTGCATTGTCAAATTGATGGAGGTTATCTAATGTTTACATTTTATTTTCACACATTTACCTTACCTACTTTTTTTACTTGTTGGATGCTACCTAGTGTAAAAATTTATTTTTATGTATTTGCTTTATCAACCTCCTCAACTTGCTACTTAATGTTAAAATTTATTTTCACGTATTTACTTTATCAACCTCATCAACTTGCTAAAGGCTACCTAATGTTGATATTTTATGTATTTATTTTATCTATCTCATCCACTTGTTAGAAACTATCTAGTGTTAAAATTTTATTTTCACATACTTACTTTAATAGCTTCGTCAACTCACGAGAGACTATTGATTGCGGTTTTTTGATATGTGTAAGTTTTAATATTTAACCTCGATAATCTGCAAGCATACGAGTCATTTGTATAGTACCTAAGGTGTTGATTTCACGAGGAGGGTTAATCTAATCCTAAAATTTAAAGCCAAAACAATGCGCAATATTCAAAATATAATGAAACTAAAATAAGAATGCAATTTAATCAAGTAATTCAGCTCAATAATCAATCACGGAATATTAACAATTAGCAATTGCAATGCACACACTCAGGAATCGACCTAAAGAATTATTAATTAAGAGAAAGGGAAATTTTTACCTATCTTTAACACTAACCTAATCGATTATGAATTATTGGATCATTGGTCCTAGACAATCCTAGGGTTGATTACTCTATCTCAAGTAATAACCGTTAACCCTAAATTATAAACCTTAATCAGATTATGGAAAATTACAATTTCTCAATTAACAATCTATCCAAACCCTGATTAGATATGAAGTTTTCCAATAGACTACTGGGAACCTATATGAGATTTTTCTTCTCACAATTACCGATTTGATTAATTTCTCATTCTTATTAAATCACCTAACTTTCATTAGCCCAATTTAATTATTTTTCATTCGATTCACCCTCTCAGTTTATTACCGAATTATGCAATCTCAGAAATCAATCACAATGAATATAAATAACATAAAACAATTTGTTTTTTATTAAATCAAAGATAAAAACAACTCGAAGGTGAGTTTAGACATCCTTAACATTCGTACAATCTTATCATCAGCGGTTATTCCATTACTATACATTAATAAAATTGAAGATGCACTAGAAATATGATCTGAATGGATGATGGAGACAGCAACGTCAAGAAACCTCCTGTTCAGGGAAGTATTTCGCGTCTGCTTCTTCCCCATGTCTCTCTTGCTTCTTCTCTTTCTCAATCTCTTAATGAACTCTCTTTAGGGTTTCTCAATGGTGGTTGATGCAAAAGCTCCCTCTTTTATGTTCTTCTTGTTCTATTTATGTTATTTTGTTTTTAGGGTTAAACTAGGGTTTTTTTTGGGTCCAAAAGATCCAAAAAATCCCTTCAAACATGAAGTTTGGGAGTGGCTGCACGTCTGCCCGACGTAGGTCATGATTGTGGGCCGTTGTTTTGGTCTGAATGTCTTCCAAAACTCCTCCATTCTTCGATATTGATCCTAAAATACTAATAAACACATCAAGATACCTCAAAAATATAATATTTAAGTTCAAAGACTTGTACTAACCTAATAACCACTTAAAACACAATTAATTCACAAACTAACACAATTCTTGAAGTGAATCACACGTTAATATATTGAACAATAATATGATCAAGACACACAAGAAGGGGGTTGAATTGTGATAAACTTTTCGTTAATCCCCTTTTAAAAAATTACTTGTTCTTTCGAAAACTATCGTAAATCAATTCGTAACTAGTTTGAACAACTTTGTTAATCTTGAAAACTACGATATAAGTAATATGAGAGTAGAAAGAAAAAACACACAATTTATCCCTGGTTCACCCCAAACCGTGGGCTACGCCCGATCCTCGATATCCTTCCGAGATTTCACTATCTCGAATTGTTTACAAGTATTCTTTCGATCGAGCCTCTCCAGTCTCTTTACAAAGAAGTATTATTTTACTCTTAGCCTCTTCAGCTATCTCGTAACACTTTCTAATTGAAAGAATAGTAAAGAGCTTGTTACAATAGAAATGCTCTTAACACTGCTCACTCAAATATCGCTCATAATTTTCTCTCGGATAATCCGAAAATCAAAAGTTGAATACTCAGAGTTTCATGAATTTTCATAAAGTTGCATAAAGTTATTTCTTCTTCAATCTCGACTCTTATTTATAGTCGGGTTCTTCAACTGTTTCTTGAATATCTGCTTCTTGAATCTTGAAAGAAGCGGTTATTCAGTTTGACTCAGAACTAACTCAAACTGATGTTTCTTTCTTCCGTCGATTTGTTGTATCGGCCGCTTTTCTCTTGTAAAGCTTCATGCCTTTTCTTGTATCACCGCTTTTCTCTTGTAAAGCTTAAATCGATTTTCTTGTATCATTGCTTTTCTCTTGTAAAGCTTCCGTCGATTTTTGTATCGGTTGCTTTTCTCTTGTAAAGCTTCCGCCCTTTTTCAGATCACCGCTTTTTCTTGTAAAGCTTCAAATCGCTTCTGTTTGTAAAGCTTAATCGCTTTTCTCTTTGTAACACTTTAATCGCTTTTCTTCAACTGATTCTTACTTGGTGATTTTCTCCTTCAAATTTTTTTTACTTCTCATCGTCCATCTACTTTTCATTTGTATATTTCTCTTTGTTTGTCATCAAAATTATTTAATACGTGAAGTCCGATTTAACTTAACATTCTCCCCTTTTGATGATAACAAATATTATGAAATAGAGAAATATGAAAGGTATCAAATTTGAAAAGTATCACATATCTGTAAGTATTAATAGATCAAAATAACCGCATTACGCTTTCAAAATTTCTTCTATCTTTTCCTTTCAAATTGATTCTCCTTCTCATTCTTTCTTCTCCCCTATTTGTTAGTAATCAAAAATTATTTCCCGCATCGCTTCACCAACTTTTTGAGATCTTCTTAATCTTCTTCATATCCTTATCAAGTTTCGAACTTGTTTCTTTAAAGTCAATGATTCAAATTGCGATCGAGGATTCATCTCAACAACTTGTGTGTCAACAACAAAGAATCGTTGTTGTATAAGCTTCCATGTTTGAGACATGTGGTTCAATAATTTGGAGGAGAGGCGAGGAACATATACTGATTTGATCAGAATATCAAGATCATAGGAATCAAGTATACGTTGCAATGTGCTTCCAAGCCAAGGCATAGCTTCGCAATTGAGTTGATCTCCCAGAGGCCGATTTTGCGAATGTTCGTAAAATACTATAAGAACATTTTAAGTTCCCAATCGAAAAGAACGACATCGACCCTTTTCGATAGTGCCTCCTGTGGATCATCTGCTGTAGCCTTAGTTTGGCTTGTTCTCGGATCTTGATAAATGTAGATAGAACTTCCACTTCTTTTCTCTTCACATGCTTCATCAATCAATTCGACCGCCCGCAACTGATCGAAGTCATGTCATCCAAAATCGGTTCGGTTGAACTTTCGACAGTTTCTCTTCACACTGCGTTCAACAAAATTTGGTGGTTGTAAATCGGTACCACCTTGATTATTGATCGCCCAAGATTGGATAAGAAGTAAGACGCTCCAAATGGCTCGTGGATATGGTTCTCCAACTCTCTTGATTGATCATAGAAATTTTTATAACCCCTATCCAATGGATGTAGAATGTTGTTATCAAATTTAACCGATTTGAAGAAGGCTTTCACAAATCTCTTTGGTTTGTCTCGGATGATGACAGATTTGGTCTTCTTCTCTCTGTGACAACCAATCTGTGTTCCCAACTTTCTCTTTGAAAAGTTAAATATTTGGATGAAACATTAGTCATCACACTCAAGACTTTTGACTAACCTTTTGTCCCATAACATGTGTAACAATCTGCTTATGAAAAAGTGAAGACTGAAAAGTAGTAGAAACTACTTCTTCAAACATTGGATTATCAAGGACATTGTGAGTATCCTTAAGATTACGATGTGACTTCCACAAGAACTTCAAAGAATATCAACCGTATCAATGACAGACTTTTCGTAGTATCAACAACGGTCTTTTCTTGCCGCACCTTCTTAGACTTTGTTTCATTGTTGGACTTCCTTCTTTGTCGCACTCATTTTCTTTCCCTTGGTGACTTTTTAGGTTGCGTTTTTTCTTTTCAGTTCTTCTTTCCTTTTCCTCCACTTCCTTGAGACCGAGTTTCAATCTTTTCAAGTATTGATGTCAACGACTTTGTAGCTTTGATCTTTGCGATTCAGAATGCTTTGATTGACTTGATTCTCTGGATTGGTGGCTTCTTTCTGCTTGCAGATTTTCGCTCTGGGTGACCTTCTTGCTTGCTTTGGAATGTCACTCAAGAAGGGTTCCCTTTACGCTTCAAGTCACCGATTCAAAAATCGAACACTTCGACTTTGATTCCCGAGAATGTGATCTTGTTTCCTTCATAGAAGATTTCTTCAAGAACTCCCCTCAATTGTTGCTTTTCTTGCCAAATCTGCTCCTTTTCTGTATGAAAATCTCAGACCCATTTTAGCAATAGATGTTGAATCTATATAGCTTTTAACAGATATCTTCTGTCTGATTCCCCTTTCCAATCTGATGCCAGATTCTCTGAACACTCTTGTCAACAACATCCCATAAGGACAAGTGTTTGTATCCTTTATTGATTTTACCATGTACTGATAAATCAAAAATGGTAAATCTATTGGGTGATGATTCAGAAGATGAAGAATACATTGTTCATCCAGGGTAGTGACCTGATGTCGTGAACCTATTCTTGGTAGAACACAGTCATTTAGAACCGCGAACAATACCCTTGCCTTTGGTACCAGCCAAGAGGCTCTCCTTTCAGTTGGGTTATTTTGTCCATAAAGTTGACGACTAACTTCATCTTCGTTCATTTTAAGCTTAGTCATCCATTTCGCCATATTAGTGGGTTGAACTCCATCCATCGGACATTTAGTGACTTTCTCCAGTAACTCCTTCGTTACTATAACAGAGTGTGTGTCTACATACGACACGAATGTATCGTCTACTGACTTAGTATTCTTCTAGAACTCATAAACTTCTTGTAGATAGACTTCATCTCGTATTTGAAAGAAGTTTCTCCATCCTGCCGCTATTATCTCCGGCTCTATATCCATCTGTTCTTTTCTTAGTTCTTCGAAGTTTACCAATCTTCCCCACCGATCCTCGGATCAACTCGCAAAATAGGCTTGACATTCATCTTCTTGATTTCGATTGAGTAGGAACTTGCTTGAAGAAATTTCAGAGAGATTTTAAGAGAACTAGCAATTTCTGAATTCGGTAGAAATCCCAAAAGTCAGTTTTTAGGGATATTATAGCGAATTCTAGAACGATTGTACTTCTCGATGATCTGACATCTTTTTCCCTCTAAAACTTTTTCTTGTGAAAGAAGTTTTATATCCAAACCGCCTAACGCCGTTAACTCCACCGTTCCACCGTCTTTTCTTTTGAAAATCGATGATCAAACCGTTAACTCCACCGTTTATCTGTCTTGTCTTTTGAAAACCGATGAATGGTCCGTTAACTCCTCCGTCTGTCTGTTTTGTCTTTATGAAAACCGGATGAATGGTCCGTTAACTCCTCCGTCATGTCTGCTTTTGTCTTTATGAAAACCGGATGAATGGTCCGTTAACATCACCATATTGAGGTTGCGTCGATTTCTTTAAAGCGATCTTCACTTAGTGGTTTTGTGAAGATATCAGCCACCGATATTTTGTTTCTACGAATTGTAGGTCGAGCGACTTTCTTCGAACGTAATCTCTCAAGAAACGATGTCGACTTCTATGTGCTTCACCTTGAATGTTGAATTGGATTCTTTGACAAGCTAATGGCGCTGGTGTTGTCATGAGATATTGGAATCTCTTCTTCTTGTATTGAGTAGTCCTCCAATTGATACTTGATCCACAATACTTGTGAACAACAACTTCATGCGAGACATATATTCACTTGGCGATTGATAATGCAATCGAGCTTTGTCTCTTGCTTGACCATGACACGAGTTTGGTCCAAGAAAGTGGCGACCACCACTCGTGCTCTTCCTTTCGATCCTATCACCCAGATAGTCCGTGATCGCAATATCCATTCATCCTGAAATTTTACCTTTCTCATACATTAAGCAAAGATCAAGTAGTACTGCGAGATATCTCAAAATTCGTTTACTGACAATATAATGAGATTCTCAGGATCGGCCGAAACCTTGCACACAAGCATACACTTGAATAGAATGTCAGTCTACTTGTTGAAGATAAAGCAAAGAACCAATCATCCTCTAAATAGGGTTTGATCCACCTTCTTACCACTTTCGTCTTTTGACAACAAGTTTGAAGGATGCATCGGGTAGACATATGTTTAACCTTTCGCACATATCAAACTTAGACAACAATTCTTTAAGATATTTTTGTTGATGGATAAAATCTTATCCTTAGTTTGCTTTACTTGCAATCCAAGAAAGAATTTTAACTCACCCATCATGCTCATCTCAAATTCATTTTTCATTAGATTTTCAAAACTCATGCATAACCTTTTGAAGTTGCACCAAAATAATATAATCAACATAAATTTGCACAATAATGAAATCATTACTCAAGTTCTTTCTAAAAGATTTTGTCTACTTTACCTCTAGTAAATCCATTTTCTATAAGAAATGAACTCGACGATCATACTAAGCTCTAATGGCTGTTTGATCCATATAAGGCTTTATGAAGTCTGTAGACATGATCTGGATACTTTATGTCCTCAAATCCGGAGGTTGCTTAACATAGACTTCTTCATCTATAAAACCATTCGTAAATACACTTTTTACATCCATCGAAAAAGCTTTATGTCATGGCAAACCGCATATGCACGCAGATATCCTTATTGCTTCAAGTCTTGCTCATTGGAGCATATGTCTCATTGTAGTCTATTCCTTCTTGCCGATTATAGCCTTGTGCTACTAATCTTGTCTTATTCGACTTACTTTTCTGATTCGTCTAGTTTATTCTTGAATACCCATCTAGTACCAATAATGAATTTCTTTCGTGTTTAGGAACTAAGGACCGGACTTTATTTCTCTGAATTGATTCAACTCCTCTTGCATAGCTAGTATCCATGTTTCATCTTTTAGAGCTTCATCTATCTTCTTAGGTTCTACTTGGATATAAATGCCACGTTGGCTTCTCTTCTGAACTTGGACCTTGTTCGAACACCTTCTGAGGTTTCTCCAATAATTGACTCTTTAGGATGAGAACTTTTGTATCTCCAATCTTTCTTTAACTCCAAATTCTTCGAAATGTCTTTCTTTTCGTCATATAGTGTTTCTGATGAAGATACTTCTATGTACTCCGTCAAAGGCACTGTAACAGCATCATTATCTGATTCCTCTTCCTTATTGGGTTGAGAGCTATCATCGAACTTGACATGAATAGTTTCTTCAACAGTCTTTGAGGTGAGGTTGTAGACTCTAAATGCCTTTGAGGTGAGAGAATAACCTAGAAATATTCTTGAAAGTGTCTTTGCATCAAACTTGTCCAGAACTTCCTTTTGTGTTCAGAATAGTGCACTTGCAACCGAAAGGATGGAAATAAGAAATGTTTGGTTTCCTTCCATTCCACAACTCATAGGGAGTTTTCTTTAATATTGGTCGCAGCAACACTCTATTCTGAATATAGCATGCTGTATTGACAACTTCTGCCCAGAAATATTTAGGAAGATTCATCTCGTACAGCATTGTTCTTCCCATCTCTTGAATCGTCCTATTCTTTCTTTCAACAACTCCATTCTGCTGCGGAGTCCTTGAGGCAGAGAAGTTATGGAAAATTTCATTTTCTTCGCAGAATACTCTAAACTTCTCATTCTCGAATTCTCCACCATGATCACTCCTTATACTGGCTATAGACACTCCTTTTTCATTCTGTAACCTCATGGAAAGGTTTCTAAAGCACTTGAAAGACTCATCTTTATGTGCCAGAAAAAGTATCCAACAAAACCTTGTAAAATCATCAACAATGACAAGTCCATACTTCTTTCCACCAAGAATTATTGTCCTTGTTGGACCAAATAAATCCATATGTAACAACTCTAGTGGTCTAGATGAAGTTACTGAAATGTTTCAAGAGAAAGAGGTTTTAACTTGTTTCCTTTTGACAACTTTCACAAAAGAAATCTTTGTCAAAACAAATTTGTGGCAAACCTTTACCAAATCATGTTTCAAAAATTTTGAAATATGTTTAAAACCGACATGACCTAATTTTTATGCCGGATCAGTCTTTCTTCTTGAGAGATAAAAACATGAAATATTTTGAGACCGAAAATCGTCTAAATCAATTTTGTAAAGATTGTTTCGTCTTTTCTACCGAAAAGAAGATAGAACCATCTTTGTTTCGACTTCACAAAGTTTTGGTTGAATGTAACTTCAAACCGTAATCACATAATTGACTAATACTTATCAAGTTATGCTTTAGACCATCAACTAGCGAGACGTTGTTAATGCATGCACGGGAATTCTTACCAATCTTACCAATCCGATTATTTTGCCTCGCTTGTTGTCTCCAAAAGTTACCGAACCTCCTTTCTTGTCATCAAGATCTAGGAACATAGACCTTTTTCCGTCATGTGACGTTAGCATCCACCGCCCAAGTACCAATGGTTCTTCTTTGGTTCTTCCAAAGAAGGATTTTGTAGGAGATATTATCTTATTTTAGGTACCCAGATTCTATTGGGTCCTTTAGGTTAGTATGGTGTAATGAATGATAATAAGGCGTAGAATGAAAGCGTTGATGACCTTTTGAAAACCCGATTGATATCTTTTCTTATCTTTTGAACAATTGATTTCACGTAATCTTTGGGACTTATTTTAGTAAACCCTAATCCAGTTTATCACTCGGATATCGCATTTTCCTAGCATTTCATTCATCTTTTTGTACTATCGTAAATTTAGCTAGATCAATCGAGAGATTATTGATTCTCGATTTCAATCGATTAATCTCTTGGATCTATCTATAACTTTGTTTTTATTCAGTTCCTCAACTTGCTTTCTCGGACTTATATTCTCACTCTATCTCATGAGTATGTTTGAGGTTTTCTACATATTTTTCTTCAATGACTTATCTTGCTTCGAATAGCATGAGAATCCTCTAACAATTACGAGTATGCATCTTGTATATTATCATGGCTAGAAGTTACCTCTTCATCACTTTCTTCTTCACTACCGACATATGTTAGCATGTTCGACGCTTCGAGCTTATATCGATTCGATGAATCCAGATCCTCCCACGTTGCCATCATGCTTTTCTTGTTATCCCTATTCTTTTGGGTTGTCTTTTCAACATTGGACACTCGGACTTGTAATGTCCGACTTATTGCATTCATAACATGTAATAGATGCTTTCTCGATTTTTCCATCGTCTTTGCTTGCTGTTCCTTCTGAATGTTGAATTTCCTTTGGACTTCTTTTTTCACATTCTTCTTATCTTTCTTGAAATGAAAGATAGCTCGTCGTCTTCATCACTTGATTCAGATTCTGACTTGCTGGAATCATCATCCTTTGATTCTTCAATCTTTAATGCCTTTGATGTATTCCTCTTTGTCTTCTTCTTCTGGATCTTGTGATTCATTTGACCTGCTTTGAGCGCTATGGACTTCTCTTTCTTGGGCTTATCTTTTGCATCAAACTCTACTTCGTGTATCTTCAACGATCCAAGCAATTCATCAAGCTTCAGTACGCTTAAGTCTTTGGCTTCTTATGCAATGATTACTTTGGGTCTCCATCTTTTTGGAAGACTCCTCAAAATCTTTCGAACATGGTCTTGACTGTTGTACGTTCTTCCAAGAGCTTTTAGCCCATTAACAATTGTTTGAAATCTTCCAAACATTTGATCAATGGTCTCTTCTTCTTTCATTTTGAACAACTCGTACTGATGCACCAGAATGCTTATTGTTAGCCCCAAAAAATTTTAGGATTAATCATGATTAGATTAAATTGATTAAGTTAGATTAGCATTAATTAAGGTGGCATAAATTAATATATAATAGCATTAATGAGTTAGGTGAAGAATTTATGAAGTTAAATATGTTAGTTGGACTTAGGTGAGTTAGGCGTAATTAATGTATTAATTGGGCTTTGGGTCCAAATGAAGTAAGAAAGAAGAGAGGAATTTAATGCAATGGGCTTGAAGGAAAAGAGTTAGTGGGCTTGAGTAAGTAAGGAGGAGAAATGAAAAAGAAGAAGAAGAAAGAAGAAGGAAGTAAGTTGGGCTTAGGCTTATTGGGCTTAAGTAATTTAGAAAGGAGTATATAAGGAAGGAGATAAGTGATTTTGTAGGAAAAGAAGATAGAAACGAAATTTGGAGGAGAGGAAAGAAGAGTGTCGTGAAAGGAGGGAGGAAAAGGAGAAAGAAGAGGCTTGTTAGGGTTTGGCATTTCCATGAAAGTGAGTGGGTTTTGAAGAAAGTCCAAGAAGAAAAGTGTGGAGGAGAGTCTAAGCTTCACTTTGAACCAAGAAACCACTTGGTTGGTTAAGGATTTAAGGTAAGTTCTTGGTTTAAGGTTAAGTTTTGTTTGAGTTTTGGTTAGAAAGATGAAGAATAAGATGGGTCTAGTGATTCTCTTATGAATTTCATGATTTAGATTTTAGGTATTTCAATTTCTAAACCCTATGTTGATATGGGGTTATTTTCTTATTATGCTTGAAGGAGGACAAGAAAGAGGAGAAGAACAAGGAGAGGAACTTCCTTAGGCAAGTTTAAGCAAGGATAAAAGGTGGGTTTCATATTTATCTTTATGTATATAAGCTACAAATGTAAATAAAGGCATGACATTAATGAGCTTTGATCACTTGGTTGTTGTATTAAATGTGTGTGATGGAATGATGAATGTGAGTGTATTAAATGCTTGATGATGATTGAAATCATTACGAAGAAACTTGTTGAATGAATATAATGAAAGGCATGAGCGATGTATGAAAAGATGATTTCAAAGAAACAATGAATTGGATAAGAACAGTCAATTTCCTTGTATGATTCATGATTGCTATGTTATGTGGGTAAGGTATTGTCCTAAGAAGCATCACGTGCACGTTGACCATGAAGCCTTCAGCATGCCGCCTATTGTGGCATAGGATGATCCAACATTTTGGACTCTAAAGATTTGCCCATATAGACTCATGAAATGAGACTATATGGTTGCCAAGAATAAGGACTTACCGAGCCATTTGATGTGTTTCATATGTGAATACATGAAAATGCAAGAATGATGAATGTTTGAATTGTGAGAAATTATGTTTGAGTATTGATGAACATTGCATGATGCATGTATTATGATTGTATTGAAAGATTGCTAAAAGTATGAATAACTAATAGGACTGCTTGATATATAAATATAAATGTGTTACCCGGAGCTTAAAGCTCACCCCTAAAAATTTTCCAGAAATGAGCGGGATCCCAGAAGCAAGCTTAAAGGCATTTACTCCAAGATTTTCTTTTGATTTTGTATTTGAAATGATTTTGTAAAACAATGCTTTAGTTGCATTTTGAGAAGATATTTTATTTTGAAACTTCATTGTAATTGGGCTTGAAATGCCCACTAAAGCATTGTATGAATATGACATGATTTGATGAAGATGGAATGAATGAATTATGAAAGCAAAATGTTCGAGTTTTAATGTATTTTGAGAAATCCATGTATGTTTAAGACAATTGAATCATTGTTATAGTTTGGATATGATAGATGATTAAGAGTGTGGCTGTTGCTTCGAATGGTGTTTGAAGATACCTTAGGGTTTAATCATGTTATATGAGGTTGTATGATGAGTTTTATGCAGGTGGAAGTCTTAGAATTGAAAAATTGGGTAGTTGCATTTTAAGGGGGATGTGCTGTCAAATTTTCCTAAAATTTGACAGTACTTCGCCTCAATATTAGACCCTCTTTGGGTATGAATTAGATCAATGAGCCTTCATAAATATTGTAGTAGAAGGTTAGAGCTTTCCAAGGGTATATCGTTTGCTAAATTTGGAGTTCGGAGTTAAAAGATATGAGCCTTACAAGAAAAGCAGAAGGAAGGAAATCAGAAGATAGAAAAGCAAAAGATAGAAAGCAAAAGATAGAAAAGCAGAAGGAAGGAAATCAGAAGATAGAAATCAGAAGGAAGGAAATCAGAAGATAAAAAAGTAGAAGGAAGGAAAGCAGAAGATAGAAATCAGAAGGAAGGAAATCGAAGATAGAAATCGAAGGAAGGAAATCAAGATAGAAATCGGAAGGAAGGAAATCGGAAGATAGAAATCGGAAGGAAGGAAATCAAGATAGAAAAGGAAGGAAGGAAAGCGAAGATAGAAATCGAAGGAAGGAAATCGGAAGATAGAAATCGAAGGAAGGAAATCGGAAGATAGAAATCGGAAGGAAGGAAATCGGAAGATAGAAATCGGAAGGAAGGAAATCGGAAGATAGAAATCGAAGGAAGGAAATCGGAAGATAGAAATCGAAGGAAGGAAATCGGAAGATAGAAATCGAAGGAAGGAAATCGAAGATAGAAAAGCGAAGGAAGGAAAGCGAAGATAGAAATCGAAGGAAGGAAATCGGAAGATAGAAATCGAAGGAATGAAATCGAAGATAGAAATCGAAGGAAGGAAATCAAGATAGAAATCGAAGGAAGGAAATCAAAAGATAGAAATCGAAGGAAGGAAATCGGAAGATAGAAATTAGAAGGAAGGAAATCGGAAGATAGAAATCGAAGGAAGGAAATCAAGATAGAAAAGCGTAAGATAGAAAGCGAAGATAGAAATCGGAAGATAGAAAAGCGTAAGATAGAAAAGCGTAAGATAGAAATCGAGAAGATAGAAAAGAGAAGATAGAAAGCGTAAGATAGAAAAGCGTAAGATAAAAGCGAAAATAGAAATCAGAAGATAGAAAAGCGAAGATAGAAAAGCGTAAGATAGAAATCGGAAGATAGAAAAGCGAAGATAGAAAGCGAAGATAGAAAAGGTAAGATAGAAATCAAGATAGAAAAGCGTAAGATAGAAAATCGGAAGATAGAAATCGGAAGATAGAAAAGCGTAAGATAGAAAAGCGAAGATAGAAATCGAGAAGATAGAAAAGCGTAAGATAGAAAGCGAAGATAGAAAAGCGTAAGATAGAAATCAGAAGATAGAAAGCGAAGATAGAAATCGAGAAGATAGAAAAGCGTAAGATAGAAAAGCGTAAGATAGAAATCGGACGATAGAAAACCGGATGATAGAAATGGGATGATGGGAAAAATAGGACGCCTGCAGAATGTAGGAGATAGAATCAGCCTTTGTAGTCTTCATGAGAGTTGTAGATCTAGATGTCTACTTTCGTATGGTGAAAGAACGAAAGCATTTGGAGCTATAGATTAAAAGTTATAGCAAATCGTGCCAAAAGAGTTTCAATCCGATTTCAGAAGTGAGCATGGTCCAATGTTTCGGGCATAATTCTCTCATACGACCTCCAAATAAGGTGAGGCTTGAACCATTTGATTTATAAGACACGTATCTTTCAATTCATAAAATTTGGTATTAATTGGAGTTAAATTGAGAAAGTTTGTTCTAAAACAAGTGAAAGGTCAGTTAAGAGGGCATGTTTCAGGGAGAACTTGAGACATAAAGCTACAAATTATATGAATAAGTCAACCCATGATTTTAGTGTATACATGGTGTGTGCTTGCCACGAAGGTGGAGTTACAATTAAGGATCCTGCAAGATTATAAGCGCAAGGTTTCAGGACAACGAAAGTTGGGCTCCGAAAACGGGTTCCGACGTCTATGATACTATAGTAAGAGTAAGAGTGTCTAGTTTAAGGTCTCAGCAAGGCAAGTGTCTCGGGGATGGGCTCCACTCCGGCTCACATCCCGGGACAGTCGGGCTCCCGAGATCGGGGTCTGAAATCTGTGGTATCAGAGCGAAACCGAGTTTAGGGTTTCCTAGGAACCTTAGTGGGATGTCTAAGGGTCAAGTCAGCATGCATTTTCCTACATGAATTATGTGAAGTATGTGCACTGTTTTAAATGCATAACATGCAACACTGTTTTCAAATGAGTGAATTGAATTGTTTTACATGATTTGAACTTGTCTTACAAGCATGAGCTAAAGATTTGAAATGTTTTCAGTAAAAGGAGTAATATGCCGCCTCGAAGAAGAACTCGAGGAGCTCAAGCTCGATCAGGCTGTCAAAGGGGAGGTACGGATGAATCCCACATTCCCCAGGATGCAGGGACCATCCCTATTTCAGATTCATAGGCACCGAGTGTGCAGCATGAAGTGCCTCTCCAGCCTCCTCCTATGCCTCAAGTAGATCCCCAGCTCTTTCAGGCCTTCGCCCAGGCTTTCATCCATGCCATGGGCCAAGGACCACAAGCTCAGATGCCAGCTCCAGCAGATCGGAGTGGGCAGTATGACAAGCTCCTAAGTATAAATTTGTCGATTTCAGTGGGACTACTAATCCCGAGGAGGCGAAGCATGGTTGAAGAGGACCGAGAGGGTCCCGAGTCGATGAAGTGCTCGGATGGGGAGAGGTAGAGTATGCAACTAGTTTATTGCGGGGGACGTTGCCTTGGTGGGAGGCGGTGCCCTGCAATGTAGTACCTCCAGAGTCGACATGGAAGGAGTTTCTAGAGGTTTTCAGGAGGAAGTACTTCTAGGGTTTACATCCAAGAGAAGGCCGGGGAGTTTCGAGCCTCACACGTAGGGAGCAGAGCGTGAGTGAATATGAGTTGAAGTTCACTCAACTATCTCGATATCAAAGAAATATTGTGGCGATGAAGAGGATAAGTGCCGCAAGTTTGAGAGCGGACTGCACCTAGGGATCAGGAGAAGGTGCCGATCCATAATTTCCATGACTATCGGCGATTGGTAGATGCGGCGCTCAGCCGAGAAGTCGGAGAATATTAAGGTCAAGTGAGTAGGAAAAGGAAGAACAGAGAGCAATCTTCCAGAAGGGAGTGAGTGCTCCAAAGACTGGAGGAGCACCAGACCCATCATACTCAGAGTGGCATGGGCAGAGTGGTCCCGCCAAGAGTCAGCAGATCTGTGGAAATTTCGAGCAGTGTCTCAGTGTGGGAGGCTCAGAAAGTCATGGAAGGGCAAGTATCCTCGGTGTGATCAATGCGGGAAGTTTCATCCGGGAGGTGTCTCAAGGGCTTTGGTGGTTGTTTCCAGTGAGAGAAGGGCATATGATGAGAGATTGTCCCAGAGGTCGAGACAGAGGGTTCCCAAGCTCAAGCTCGAGGCGAGCGAGAGCAGTGGGAACCAGGCCGCCATGAGTAGCGATTCCTGAGCGGTCAAGAGGGCTAATCTGCAGGGAGACCAAGGGCACAGGTCAGCGCCGCCTAGAGTATTTTCCATGACGAGAGGAAGCCGCATTTGCTCCTCAAGTTGTGGACTGGTATGGCTCGATTATTTGACTCTCCTGCTTATGTGTTAATTGACATCGGCTCCACACATTCATTTGTATCTGCAAGTATGAATATGCATGTTGTGTGTCCTGAGGTTATGGACAATTTTTCTGGTTGTTAGTACTCCTTTAGGGGTAAGGTGGTGATTAGTATGGTCTATAAGAATTGTGAGCTCAGTGTCGACGGTGCTAGACTAGTAGTAGATCTACTACCTCTAGACCTTCAAGGGTTGGATGTCATTTTGGGGATAGATGTCATGGAGAAGTATAAGGCGAAGCTAGATTGTAGTTTGAAAGAAGTAGAGTTTGATCTGGGCAATGATCAGAAAGTGGTTTTCAAGGGGGACAGGAAGCTGCCAGTGCCAAGGATCATTTCGGCTATGTTAGCTGACAATATGATGAGCCAAGGTGTGAGGCCTTTTGGCGCATGTAGTGAATTCGAAGTGAATGTGGGCGATTAGAAGATTATCGAGGTTGTGAGGAGTTTCTGATGTATTCGGAAGAATTACTAGGGTTACATTTGGTGAGGGAAATTGAGTTCAAATTGACTTGATTCCTGAACCGCGCCAATCTCCATACCACCTTATAGAATGGCTCCATTGAATTGAGAGAACTCAAGGAGCAATTGCAGAATTGTTGGAGAAGCGGTTCATCGTGCCGAAGTTCTTCACCTTGGGAGCTCGGTCTGCTTGTTAAGAAGAAGGATGGAACGTGGAAAATGTGCATAGACTATAGAAGGCTTAACAAGATGACGATTCGTAACAAGTATCCGTTGCCATGGATAGATGATTTATTTGATCACCTGTGGAGCAAGGGTCTTTTCAAGATTGACTTAAGATCGTGTTATCATCAACTCCGAATCGTGGAGTCCGATGTTAACAAGACAACTTCGTGACCCGCCACGGGCACTACGAAGTTCGTGGTCATGCCATTTGACCCACCAATGCTCCAAATTGCATTCATGGACCTTATGAATAGGGTTTTCATGAGTTCTTAGATCGGTTTTTCAGAGTGTTCATTGATGACATTCGGTCTATTCTAAGGATGAAGGAGAGCATGAACAAAGATCTCGTGATAGTATTGCAGAGATTGAGAGAGCGGAGTCAGATGCCAAATTTAGAAGTGTGAATTTTGGTGCATGAAGTAGTTTTCCTTGGACATGTGATTTCCAAAGAAAGGAATTCATGTTGATCCGAGAAAAGTGGAAGCAGAGGAATTGGCAAGAGCCTAAGACAAGAAAAGAGGTACGGAGTTTTTCGGCCCTGGCAGGATATTACGAAGGTTTGTGGAAGGATTCTCAATAATAGCTGCCCTATGACTAAGTCATAGGAAGAATCGCAGCTTATCCGAATGAGGATTGCCAGCAGAGTTTTGAGGAGCTTAGCGGCGGTTAACTAGTGCTCCCATTTTAATCCTCGCCAATGGAGATCGGGGTATACAAGATTATCTGATGCTTCGAGAAGAGGCTTAGGTTGTGTGTTAATGCGTAATGACAAAGTGATAGCCTATGCTTCACAAGCAGCTTGAAGCCATACGAGTTGAATTATCCGACTCATGATCCGGAATTAGCAGCGAGTGATTTTTGCCTTAAAGATATGAAGACACTATCTGTATGGGGTTCGCATAAGGGTTTTCACGGATCACAAAAGTCTTAAGTACATCATGAGCCGAAAGAATCGAATCTGAGGCGAGAAGATGGTTAGAGTTGCTCAGGACTATGACCGATGATAGAGTATCATCCGAGCAAGGCTAATGTAGTGGCGGATGCATTGAGTAGGAAGTCATCGATAGCTTATGTTCGACGGTTTACTTGCCTCTATTGGAGCAAATGGCCAAGCTTAAGATAAGTCTAAAACAGATCACCGATTGTATTCTTGCTCAAATCAAGGTGAGGCCGATACTTAGAGAGAAAGTTAAGGAGTTGCAGGAGCGGGATGCGAATCGAGTAAGCTTCGTGAGGAAATCTGAGAATGGTAAGCGATCCAAGTGGTAGTGAGAGATGACGGCTAATGGTAGTCGGAAACAGTTATGTATCCCTAATGATAAATTAGTTAAGGATGAGATCATGGATGAGGCACATAATGCGCCTTATTCCATGCACCCAGCAAAGCACCGAATGTCTGAGATTTGAAGGAACATTTCTGATGGAAAGGCATGAAGAGGGATGTAGCAGAGTATGTGAGCAGATGTCTAGTGTGTCAGCAAGTCAAGGCTGAACACTAGGCACCTTCAGGCATGTTGCAGCCATTGTCCATTCCTGAATGGAAGTGGCAAAGGATCACAATGGATTTTCTGATGAGTTTGCCGAGGACCAGCAAGAAGCATGATGCCATTTGGGTTATTGTTGATCGGTTGACCAAGTCAGCCCATTTTCTGGCAATTAGGCAAACAGATTCCTTGCAAGTCTTAGCAAAGAAATACATTGATGAAGTGGTAAGGTTGCATGGAGTTCCGGATTCTATAGTATCGGATGGGATCCTCGATTCACCTCGAGATTTTAGGAAGTCTGCAGGAAGCATTAGAACTAAATTGAATTTCAACACAGCATTTCATCCTCAGACGGATGGTCAGTCTGAGAGGACAATCCAGACTCTAGAGGGATGCTTAGAGCATGTGTCATGAACTTCAGACGAGCATGGGATGATCATTTGCCGTTGGTCGAATTGTAAGTGATAAGTCGACTTGTACCATGTGTAAGTCGACTTACACATGTTCGGTACCGATAAGTCGACTTGTTCATTGGATAAGTCAATCGTTCAAAATCCAGATCGTTTATTTGTGCCCTAAAGGCAATCCCCTTTAGCGCGTTTTATTCAAAGTCGTGTGCAGACTTTATGAATAAATAAAGAAAAGGCATTATTCATTAATTTGCATGATATATGACATAGCATGAAGGAAATTATGATGTGATCATACTACTGAGGTTCCTATCATGTGCAATTATGTCAGTATCAGAATTCTCCCTAGTCATAGGATTAATGAGACCGACATCATTAATCCGGATAGACTAGCACATGTCATATTCCTTGATTGATCAAGCGGTGGATCTCGTAAACCGTAAATATGAGATATTTACAATTGACATGTGGATGCTTACTAGCGGTATTAAGTTCATTGGATGACCGCCATGAGATCATCACATGGATATCTTATCTAAGTGTCGTTGATAATCTCATCATAGCAATGGTGCAAGTATCCTTAGACTTGAGGTACTCAAGGATATCTTGATACCGATCCTGCTTTGACTCCATTCCTTGTTGCCTTCCAGAGGTAACTCATAGGTGGTGCTTGGAGTACAACTTGAGGTATTCAAGATAATTGAGTAGCCAATAAAGGATTCACCACTGGATTAGCGTAAGAGATACCCATGGCCTCTTGGGATCATTACTAAGGTCGTTACAAGATGTATGTCATGAAGAGTGTCTTCATTGACATATAAAGTAATGAGTCCCGTGACGAGAACCGATATCACTGGGCTAGACTCAGCCTAGTGAGAGTTGACACTTTGACCATACTCATAACCAAGTGGGGTATAGGATGGTGAAAGGACGAATTGCACAGAATTGTCATGGAAGGGTTTGTGATCCGTTCGTGATGAATACATCAAACTGATTACTTTCCAGGTCAATTGGGGGTCATGATGTGTTGCTAGATACCGATCATGACTTGCTCGGATTAATTGTTAATCTAAGTGGCCAACATAACCGGAACCTAAAGGGTCACACGATAAGAGTGTTTGGAGAATCAGAAATAGTAATTGGACGAGTTCCAATTATGGAGAGCATTAGGATTAATTGGATCCCAATGGGATTGAGATATGTCCCGATGAGATCGAGACATCAATATTGCTAAGAAAGGTTTCGAGTCGTTTTCAAAGATCGGGGCCGATAGAGAGGTGTAGGACCAACCCAGTGTGACTGGACTACTTCAGCAATATATATACATATATATATATATGATTAATTAATTAAATAATTAATTAATATATATATATATGCTTGTCACGTGTATGGAGGAGAGGAAGCATGGAAGCTTCCATAATGTTGCTTAGTCATCACTTTAATGATGACTAAAAGACAAAAACTAAAAGATGGATGATGATGCTCGTTACTTAAGGAAAAAGCAAGAAAAGAAGGCTTGCTTGCTCATTTTTAAAGAAGATGAACGTCGATGGCTGGAAAAGGGAGAAGATAGAAGACTTAAAAGGTTAGGTTTTCTAAAGGTTGAAAAGGTTTCAACTCTTCTTCTCCATGGCCATCATCGTTATTTCTCTTCTCCAAGCACAAGAATCCAACGTTCTCGATCCAAGCTCTCCAGGACAGAGGTAGGCTCTAGCAGGCTTTAATCTGTTTTAGCTATTCCCGGGTCAAAGGGGTTTGACTCGGTTAGATTTTCTGATCTCTGCGTGGATCACCTTTAGAGATAGTCTCTTTTGGCTATTTAGGTTGATGTCTTCATACGGATACCTGGATCCTGGGATTCGGGAAAGTCCTGGGAACAAAAATTTTTGTTTTCCGCTGCCGGTACATGTGATGTACCTCCCGGGATTTTCCTACAGTGGTATCAGAGCGTCTGGTATCCCGTATAAAGCTATAACCTAAGCGAGATCAGAAACCCTAATGGAATTTTCTGTTGATGCATGCTATCTGTTCAGATTTCGAATTTATTTTGTGCTATGCTTTTCGAAAATTTTCTGTCCAGAATTGTTCATAACATGTTATATAATATGTCTATGAAATTTGAGAATTTATCGATTTGATTTGATATAGTTTTGCTAATTAATTCCCTAAGGTTACAGATGCTGTTTTGTGAAACGATTCTGGAACAGGAATGAGTATAAAATCGAGAATAAATTCTAGAAAAATGGTTTTTCGGATTTTCCTTCACCTACATGTCTCTAAGATGTTGGTGAACGTCTGTGAGCATGGAAATTGGATTTCAAGGTGATTGGATATTTATTCACGAATTTATTCTATGCTGTTGGGAATTGCTGTGCTGATGAACACAGATTTTGAATCGGTTTTGTTATTTAGGTTGACTGAGTTTTTGATGGCCTAAACTCCTGAAAAAATTCATGTAGCATGTTCTGAACATGTACTAACCTATTCAATTTTCTCAGAATTTATTGAAATTGTTTCATTGATCATTTTGAGCAATGTACAGAACTGGACATTTTTGTGAAAATTGTTGGGACTGTTTTGCTTGGCTTGATTGAGTGTGCTTTTTCAGTTCCAATGCCTTGAACCATTTTTAATGTGATTAAAAATGTGTTATCTTGATGTAATATGATTGCCAAACTGAATTGCTTGAAGTTTCTTTTCCAAGAATTTTCGGATGCCTAATTGATCACATTAGCGTCTCGGTAGTATCTTGCATTATCTTGTTTGTTTTGACCGTCATATTTTTTATGGCATGTGCTGAAGTAAACTTGATAATGTATGTGCTAGCTAGAGATGCTTAGGATGATAATTAGGGTGTTCCTAAATTATTTGGAAATTAATGAGTTTTGGCTCATTTCAAGCTTTTCATATAGTTTGACTATTTAAGGCATTCATGAATCAATGAAGTGTTCATTGAGGCATCAATTCACAGATATTACCCTAGGTATGATGGTGTTGAGAATTGGAATTGTACTGATTGAGGAATTAGCCGATTAGAGATTTTAGCAAAATTCCCTGGATAAGTCGACTTATATGGGACATAAGTCGACTTGTTCGCTTAATAAGTCGACTTGTTTTCTGGATAAGTCGACTTGTTTTCTGGATAAGTCGACTTGTGGAAAGAATAAGTCGACTTGTTCAAGATCTCAGTATAAGTCGACTTGTAGTACCTTGTAAGTCGACTTGTTCATGGGCAGATGACATAAGTCGACTTGTGTCACACAAGTCGACTTGTGTGTGGGCAGAAGCATAAGTCGACTTGCATTTGATGAAAGTCGACTTGTGGGTACGCATAGTGGGATGATGGATGATTTTAGGTATAGACTCAATGTGATTGATGAAATGCCCTAAATCATATCATATAGTCATGGTGACTATAATCCTACGGCTTGGAGAAGAAGTAGATGAGACCCAAATCCCTCCTCAAGATATGAAAACTAACGCTTCCATTAATATGGTAAGAACCGTAGTTTTTATAGGGTTGGGTTGTTGAGCTAACCTCAAGCTCGCTCTATACGAATATGTTCGAACCATGAAAATAAGTTTTTCGGATTAATGGGTCGGTTTTCCTAGAAGCGTTGATTTGTTAAGCTAACCTCAAGGTCAACGTGGACAGAGGCGAAATTGGGTAGCATACATTAGATGTATGCACATCAAAGAGTTGATACCCAATGTAAGTGCATACATCAACAAGTTGATAGCACTGATCGATAGTTGTGTCTAAGATGTAATTGGTATATCTGATACCTCCCGAGACATAAGGTGGCTTGTTGAGCTAACCTCAAGGTCATTCTTAATGTCGGTTATCGATGATACAATTGGTATGACCGATACCTACCGATTGACCTAAGTTGTGGCTTGTTAGGTAAACCCAAGGTCACTCTTAGCAATGTCGGATATCGACCCACTAGACATTATGTCACTTTGTTTCTCTGGATTCAGAAGAGGGTTATGGATTCTAGGAAACTAGTGGGAGCCATATGCATGTCATGCAAGTCCTTATGATCACGCAGCATTTCTATTCTATCATTCCTCTCTCTCTCGCGCTTAGGTTGATTGAAGAAGTCTTTCAAAGGTGAATTTATGCTCTCCTTCTGGACCGAATTTTCTTGATTGGTCGAGGAATCTGAGAATTGTTCTCAGATCTGAGGAACTGGGATACGTCGTAGATGTTCCACTTCCAATTGCACCTGCTGTCGATGCTTCTGATAAGGATCAGAAAGCATATTGTAAGCATCTAAAGGACAGTGATATGGATACTTGCACTATGCTTGCCTCGATGTCACTAGAGCTGCAGGAGCAGACGAGTCCATGGATGCTCACTCTATAGTATTTCATCTTAGGGAGCTGTTTGATGAGTAAGCTCGATGCGAAAGGTTCGAGACCTCAAGGCTTCTCTTCACCATTAAAGATGGCTCCGTGGATATCTCGCATGCAAGATGCCACGAAGATGAATGGCTATATTGAGAGATTGGCCGCCTTAGGATTTGTAATGGATTATGAGTTAAGTAGAGACTTAATTCTAGTTGGATTGTCGATGGTTATTCACGGCCAGTGATAAACTATCGGATAAACCAAATATCCACAACAATTCTGAATGATCAATCTGCTTTCAAGACACCGAGCGAGCTATCGAAGGATAGCAAGCAAGTGCTAATGGTGGATGCTTCTTCTTCTAGTTCAAAGAAGAAAAGGCCAAGAAACCAAATGGAAGTACCATCAAGGAAAACCAAAGATTACGCCCAAAAGGATTTTGCTTTCATTGTGGCAAGTCTAGCCACCAGAGGCGTAAACTTTAAAATCTATTCGAGTCCTTGAAGCGTAAGAAGGCATCGATGCCTCTACTTCTTCAAATATGTTTGTCATTGAGGTTAATACTATTCTGATCAAAACATATCAGTATTAGATACGGTTGTGGCTCATACATATGAAATGATATGCGGGGCCTCGGGGACGGAGAAAGCTCATTCAAGGAGAACTAGACCTTCGTGTAGGTAATGCAGCAAAGAGTTGCTACATTAGCCGTGAGACACTTATGTCTTGTTCCTCCCTAGTGAGCTTATATTCAAATTGGATGATTGACATTTTGTACTGCTTTAAACAAAAACATATTGTATGTTTTATGTTTAAATAGAGCTGATTTCCATTGGACTTTTAGTAGCAATGGTTGTTCTATTAGTTCGAATGGAAGGCTCTATGCTACTGGTACATTATGCAATTGAATTGACATATGAGACATGTCATATCCAATTATGAATGTCAATGACGTGAAAGACATAATCGAGATAATTTAAAATCAACTTACTTATGGCATTGTCGGCTTGGCCATATAAATGAGACACGCATCGCTAAGCTCCATAAGAGTGGATATTTAGGGTCATTTGATTATGAATCATATGACACATGCGAATCTTGTTTATTAGGCAAGATGACTAAGTTATCCTTTAAGGGAAGGGTAAACGAATGAATGGAATATTAGACCTAATACATTTGGATGTATGTGGTCCGATGTCCATCCATGCCAGAAGTGGTTGTTTTTACTTCATTACTTTTATCGGTGATTATTCACGATATAGGTATCTCAGATTCGATGAGATACAAATCAAGCGCTTGAAACGCTCAAATAATTCGTAAATGAAGTAGAAAACTAACTTGGTAAAAGTATGAATACATTACGATCCGATCGTGGTGGAAAATGCTTAGACCAGCAGTTTTGGATTATCTCGTAGATAATGGGATTTTATCTCAAGATACTCCACCTTACACGCCGCAAAGACAATGGTGTGGTGAAAGGACAAATCGAACCTTGTTAGACTTAGTGCGATTGATGATAGGTTTTACGCAGCTTTGGGAGTATGCGCCGAGACAGCTTGTTTACTTGCTAAACAGAGTTCCATTAAAGGCGATTGATGTTACTCCATATGAGATATGGACTAACCGAAAGCCCTATCTTTCTCATCGAAAGTTTGGGGTTGTCCTGCTTATGTGAAGCGGACACAGTCAAATTAGCTTGATGCAAAATCTGATAAGTGTTTGTTTGTGGAATATCAATTCTACCTTGCTTAGGAACAAAAGTTGTTTGTTTCCAAGCATGCTGTTTTCTTAAAGAAAGAATTTCTTTTACAAGAGGACAGTGGGAGCAAAGTTGAACTTGGAGAAGTTCAAGATGCTCGAACAAACATAGATCAACTGCCTGAACCTGAAACTGTCACTCATATAGATGAGGTAACAGTTCAACCTTCTATTACACACGAATCTCGTAGGTTAAGTAGGATACGCACTGTTCCCGAGAGATATGAATTTCTTGTAAGTGAACAGAATGACGTATTGCTCATATGAGATGATGCGCCTACTACCTATGAACAGGTTACAAAAGTTCGAGTCGGAACATGGCTTTGTGCCATGAAATCAAATGGATTCCATGTATGAAAACCAAGTATGGACTTTGGTTGTTACACTGAAGGATAAAACCCACGAGGTGCAAAGGAGTTTTCGTAAGAAAACCGACATGGATGGTAATGTGATTACCTATAAAGCAATGCTTCGTTAAAGGATTTCGTCACGCATAAAGAGTTGACTATGACAAAACCTTGATTTCGTAGCAATGCTTAAATCCATTAGGATACTCTTAGCCATTGCCACTCATTATGATTATGAGATATGGCAAATGGATGTGAAGACGACTTTCCGAGAGGAAATCACCCGAGGATGTGTATGACACAACCCGAGGGCTTCACTTCCATCGATGGCGAAAAGGTATGCAAGCTTCGTAAATCCATGTTTGGATTGAAGCAAGCATCCAGAGTTGAATATCCGCTTTGATGAGGTACTCAAAGAGTTTGATTTCTCCAAAAGCCGGATGATCATTGTGTGTATAAGAAGGTTAATGGACCGCAATCGTATTCCTTGTGTTGTATGTAGATAACATATCGTTACTAGGAAACGATGTCTCTATCCGCAATCGATTAAAATTTGGTTGTCTAATCAATTTGCGATGAAAGACCTTTGTGAAGCAACTTATATCCTAGGGATATAGATTTATGAAGATAAATCAAAAGGTTGCTTGGTCTTTCACAATCATCGATACATAGATGAGATGCTAAAGAGGTTCAAGATGGAACAATGCTATATACGAGGCCCGATGTATCGTATGCTCTAAGTGTTACGAGCGGATACCAATCGGATCTGGTGAGGGTCTTGGGTGGCGATCAAGAATATCCTCAAGTACTTGCGAAGCACTAAGGATGTTTTCTTGATCTATGGAGATGGAAATCTCCAGTGAGCGTGCATTAGATGCTAGTATTTAATCGATAAGGATGATTACGAATCACAATCGGGTTATATACATTCACACCGAATAGCATGGCGGTCAATTGGAAAAGTTCCAAACAAGAAAGGACTGCCGATTCATCAACCGAGGCAGAGTACATTGCTGCATGAGATGCGCAAGAAGCGGTTTGATCAAGAAGTTCATTATCGAACTTGATCCGTCCCTAGCCGTGATGGGCCCATAGGATTGTATTGTGATACAATGGGGCTAGTTCGCAGCAAAGGAACCAAGGTCTTATCGACGATCCGAACTCGATTTCGCCAATTCGGAGATCATTAGTCGAGATGATATCCCGAGAGAGAATTCCACGAGCAAAGTGTTGTTGTTAGCTGACAAAGCCATAGTCACAGGAGAATTGTGATTCTCATGGACTCGCTTATGGTATTAGATACTAAGGCGATTGGCTTTAGTTCAGTGGGAGATTTGTAAGTGATAAGTCGACTTGTACCATGTGTAAGTCGACTTACACATGTTCGAGCACCGATAAGTCGACTTGTTCAAGGTCAGATCGTTTATTTGCGCCCTAAAGGCAATCCCTTTAGCGTTTTATTCAAAGTCGTATGTGGACTTTATGAATAAATAAAGAAAAGGCATTATTCATTAATTTGATATTCATAAACATTGTTTATGAATTGATTGGATCTTTAATCGAATTAATGAAGTCCATGATATATGACATAACATGAAGGAAATTATGATGTGATCATACCATCGAGGTTCCTATCATGTGCAATTATGTCAAGATCGAATTCTCCTAGTCATAGGATTAATGAGACTGGACATCATTAATCCGGATAGACTAACACATGTCATATTCCTCGATTGGATCAGCGGTGGATCTCGTAAGCTGTAAATATGAGATATTTAGAATTGACATGTGGATGCTTACTAGCGGTAGTAAGTTCATTGGATGACCGCCATGAGATCATCACATGGATATCTTATCTAAGTGTCGTTGATAATCTCATCATAGCAATGGTGCAAGTATCCTTGACTTGAGGTACTCGAGGATATCTTGAATCTTGATCCGTGCTTTGACTCCATTCCTTGTTGCCTTCGGAGGTAACTCATGGGTGGTGCTTGGGTGCGACTTGAGGTATTCAAGATAATTGAGTAGCCAATAAAGGATTCACCACTTCGGATTAGCGGAAGAGATACCCACGGCCTCTTGTCGGGATCATTACTAAGGTGGCAAGATGTATGTCATGAAGAGTGTCTTCATTGACATATAAAGTAATGAGTCCCGTGACGAGAACCGATATCACTGGGCTAGACTCGTCTAGTGAGAGTTGACACTTTGACCATACTCATAACCAAGTGGGGTATAGGATGGTGAAAGGACGAATTGCAGTAAGAATTGTCATGGAAGGGTTTGTGATCCGGTTCGTGATGAATACATCAAACCGATTACTTTCCGGTCAATTGGGGTCATGATGTGTTGCTAGATACCGCTCATGACTTGCTCAGATTAATTGTTAATCTAAGTGGCCAACATAACCGGAACTTAAAGGGTCACACGATAAGAGTGTTTCGAGAATCAGTAAAATAGTTATTGGACGAGTTCCAATTATGGAGAGCATTAGATTAATTGGATCCCAATGAGATTGGGATATGTCCCGATGAGATCGCGACATCAATATTGCTAAGAAAGGTTTAGGAGTGTTTTCAAAGATCGGGGGGGCGAGAGGCAGTAGGACCAACCCAGTGGACCGGACTACTTCAGCAATATATATACATATATATATATGATTAATTAATTAAATAATTAATTAATTAATATATATATATGCTTGTCACGTGTATGGAGGAGAGGAAGCATGGAAGCTTCCATAATGTTGCTTAGTCATCACTTTAATGATGACTAAAAGACAAAAACTAAAAGATGGATGATGATGCTCGTTACTTAAGGAAAAAGCAAGAAAAGAAGGCTTGCTTGCTCATTTTAAAGAAGATGAGCGTCGATGGTGGAAAAGGGAGAAGATAGAAGACTTAAAAGGTTAGGTTTTCTAAAGGTTGAAAAGGTTTCAACTCTTCTTCTCCATGGCCATCATCGTTATTCTCTTCTCCAAGCACAAGAATCCAACGTTCTCGATCCAAGCTCTCCAGATGAGGTAGGCTCTAGCAGCTTTAATCTGTTCTAGCTATTCCCGGTCAAAGGGTTTGACTCGGTTAGATTTTCGATCTCTGCGTGGATCACCTTTAGAGATAGTCTCTTTGGCTATTTAGGTTGATGTCTTCATACGGATACGGATCACCGGATTCGGAAAGTCCGGGAACAAAATTTTTGTTTTTCACGCGGTACATATGATGTACCTCCTGGATTTTCCTACACGAATTTGCTTACAACAATTGTACCATTCGAGCATCAGATGGCTCCTTATGAAGCCCTTTATGGCGAAGATGCAGGACTCCGATATCTTTGGGATGAGGAAGGTGAGAGGAAGCTAGTGGGACCGAGTTGGTCCAGATGATGATTGAGAAAGTGGAGGTAATCAAACAGCGACTTAAGGCCGCCCAGATGTAATGAAAAGCTATGCCGATGCTAATGTAAAAGAAATGGAATATGCGATGGGTGACAAGGTGTTCTCAAGACGTCTCCATGGAAGGGAGTTATGAGATTGATAAGAAGGGAAGTTAAGCCCTCCAGATGTGGGTCCGTATGAAGTATTGAGAGTATTGGGCCGTTGGCCTATAGGTTAGCATTGCCATCGAATTGTCATGATTCATGATGTGTTCCATGTCTCGATCTTGAGGAAGTGCAGATCGATCCTTCTCACATCATTCGGACCTCGAATTTCAGTGAGCGATGATTTGAGTTATGAAGAAAGACTGTGGCAATTCGGATAGCAAGGATAAGATCCTCAGGAACAAGACAATCAAGCTAGTCAAGGTCCTGTGGAGGAATCATGCAGTTGAAGAGGCGACGTGGGAACCTTTGGATGCAATGAAGGAGAAGTATCCACACCTCTTCAATGACTCAGGTAAGAATTTCGAGGACGAAATTTCTTAAGGGGGGGAGAAATGTTAGCCCCAAAATTTTTTAGGATTAATTATGATTAGATTAAATTGATTAAGTTAGATTAGCATTAATTAAGGTGTCATAAATTAATATATAATAGCATTAATGAGTTAGGTGAAGAATTTATGAAGTTAAATATGTTAGTTAGACTTAGGTGAGTTAGGCGTAATTAATGTATTAATTGGGCTTTGGGTCCAAATGAAGTAAGAAAGAAGAGAGGAATTTAATGCAATGGGCTTGAAGGAAAAGAGTTAGTGGACTTGAGTAAGTAAGGAGGAGAAATGAAAAAGAAGAAGAAGAAAGAAGAAGGAAGTAAGTTGGGCTTAGGCTTATTGGGCTTAAGTAATTTAGAAAGGAGTATATAAGGAAGGAGATAAGTGATTTTTGTAGGAAAAGAAGATAGAAACGAAATTTGGAGGGAGAGGAAAGAAGAGTGTCGTGAAAGGAGGGAGGAAAAGGAGAAAGAAGAGGCTTGTTAGGGTTTGGCATTTCCATGAAAGTGAGTGGGTTTTGAAGAAAGTCCAAGAAGAAAAGTGTGGAGGAGAGTCTAAGCTTCACTTTGAACCAAGAAACCACTTGGTTGGTTAAGGATTTAAGGTAAGTTCTTGGTTTAAGGTTAAGTTTTGTTTGGGTTTTGGTTAGAAAGATGAAGAATAAGATGGGTCTAGTGATTCTCTTATGAATTTCATGATTTAGATTTTAGGTATTTCAATTTCTAAACCCTATGTTGATATGAGGTTATTTTCTTGTTATGCTTGAAGTAGGACAAGAAAGAGGAGAAGAACAAGGAGAGGAACTTCCTTAGGCAAGTTTAAGCAAGGATAAAAGGTGGGTTTCATATTTATCTTTATGTATATAAGCTACAAATGTAAATAAATACATGACATTAATGAGCTTTGATCACTTGGTTGTTGTATTAAATGTGTGTGATGGAATGATGAATGTGAGTGTATTAAATGCTTGATGATGATTGAAACTGTCATGAAGAAACTTGTTGAATGAATATAATGAAAGGCATGAACGATGTATGAAAAGATGATTTCAAAGAAACAATGAATTGGATAAGAACAGTCCAATTTCCTTGTATGATTCATGATTGTTATGTTATGTGGGTAAGGTATTGTCCTAAGAACTGTCACGTGCACGTTGACCATGAAGCCTTCGCCCGACTGAGCGATTGTGGCATAGGATGATCCAACATTTTGGACTCCTAAAGATTTGCCCATATAGACTCATGAAATGAGACTATATGGTTGCCAAGAATAAGGACTTACCGAGCCATTTGATGTGTTTCATATGTGAATACATGAAAATGCAAGAATGATGAATGTTTGAATTGTGAGAAATTATGTTTGAGTATTGATGAACATTGCATGATGCATGTATTATGATTGTATTGAAAGATTGCTAAAAGTATGAATAACTAATAGGACTGCTGATATATAAATATAAATGTGTTACCCACGAGCAAAAGCTCACCCCTAAAAATTTTCCAGAAATGAGCGGGATCCCGAGAAGCAAGCTTAAAGGCATTTACTCCAAGATTTTCTTTTGATTTTGTATTTGAAATGATTTTGTAAAACAATGCTTTAGTTGCATTTGAGAAGATATTGTATTTTGAAACTTCATTGTAATTGGGCTTGAAATGCCCATTAAAGCATTATATGAATATGACATGATTTGATGAAGATGGAATGAATGAATTATGAAAGCAAAATGTTCAGTTTAATGTATTTTGAGAAATCCATGTATGTTTAAGACAATTGAATCATTGTTATAGTTTGGATATGATAGATGATTAAGAGTGTGGCTGTTGCTTGAATGGTGTTTGAAGATACCTTAGGGTTTAATCATGTTATATGAGGTTGTATGATGAGTTTTATGCGGTGGAAGTCTTAGAATTGAAAAATTGGGTAGTTGCATTTTAAGGGGATGTCTGTCAAATTTTCCTAACATTTGACAAGATTACTCAATATTAGACCCTCTTCGGGTATGAATTAGATCAATGAGCCTTCATGAATATTGTAGTAGAAGGTTAGAGCTTTCCAAGGGTATATCGTTTGCTAAATTTGGAGTTCGGAGTTAAAAGATATGAGCCTTACAAGAAAAGCGAAGGAAGGAAATCGAAGATAGAAAAGCGTAAGATAGAAAGCGAAGATAGAAAAGGAAGGAAGGAAATCGGAAGATAGAAATCGAAGGAAGGAAATCGAAGATAGAAAAGCGAAGGAAGGAAAGCGAAGATAGAAATCGGAAGGAAGGAAATCGGAAGATAGAAATCGGAAGGAAGGAAATCGAAGATAGAAATTAGAAGGAAGGAAATCAGAAGATAGAAATCAAGGAAGGAAATCGAAGATAGAAAAGGAAGGAAGGAAGCGGAAGATAGAAATCGAAGGAAGGAAATCGAAGATAGAAATTAGAAGGAAGGAAATCGGAAGATAGAAATCGAAGGAAGGAAATCGAAGATAGAAATCGGAAGGAAGGAAATCGAAGATAGAAATCGAAGGAAGGAAATCGAAGATAGAAAAGCGAAGGAAGGAAAGCAGAAGATAGAAAGCGAAGGAAGGAAAGCGGAAGATAGAAATCAAGGAAGGAAATCGGAAGATAGAAATCGAAGGAAGGAAATCGGAAGATAGAAATCGAAGGAAGGAAATCGAAGATAGAAATCAAGGAAGGAAATCGAAGATAGAAATCGAAGGAAGGAAATCGAAGATAGAAAAGCATAAGATAGAAAGCGTAAGATAGAAATCAAGATAGAAAAGCGAAGATAGAAAAGCGTAAGATAGAAATCGAAGATAGAAAAGCGAGAAGATAGAAAGCGTAAGATAGAAAAGCGAAGATAAAAGCCAAAGATAGAAATCAGAAGATAGAAAAGTAAGATAGAAAAGCGAAGATAGAAATCGAGAAGATAGAAAAGCGAAGATAGAAAGCGTAAGATAGAAAAGGTAAGATAGAAATCAAAAGATAGAAAAGCGAGAAGATAGAAAAGCGGAAGATAGAAATCAAGATAGAAAAGCGTAAGATAGAAAAGCGAAGATAGAAATCAGAAGATAGAAAAGCGAAGATAGAAATCAGAAGATAGAAAAGCGAAGATAGAAAGCGAAGATAGAAAAGCGTAAGATAGAAATCGAAGATAGAAAGCGTAAGATAGAAAAGCGTAAGATAGAAATCGACGATAGAAAACCGGATGATGTAAATCGGATGATGGGAAAAATAGGACGCTGCAGAATGTAGGAGATAGAATCAGCCTTTGTAGTCTTCATGAGAGTTGTAGATCTAGATGTCTACTTTCGTATGGTGAAAGAACGAAAGCATTTGGAGCTATAGATTAAAAGTTATAGCAAATCGCGTCAAAAGAGTTTCAATCAGATTTCAGAAGTGAGCATGGTCCAATATTTCGGGCATAATTCTCTCATACGACCTCCAAATGAGGTGAGGCTTAAACCATTGGATTTATAAGACACATATCTTTCACTCCATAAAATTTGGTATCAATTGGAGTTAAATTGAGAATGTTTGTTCTAAAACAAGTGAAAGGTCAGTTAAGAGGGCATGTTTGGTATGAACTCTCTTAGATTTTGGAGTGTATCTTGAGTTATATGACTCGATTAAGGTGATTCTTGCCTCTGTGTGAACGTGAGGCCTTAAGCTACATTGATATGAACAAGTATAAATGTGATTTTGATGATTAGGTAGTGTACGTTCATCACCCTTATGGAACCACAGCATCAAACGCTGCAAAGTAGGGAGCGCAAACTTTAGGGCTCCGAAATTTTGGGCTCTGGAAACGGGTCCAATAGGTGTGGAATGTAAGTAAGAGCATGAGCGTAAATGTTAAGGTATAAATAGTTGGAGTTGGGATCTGGTCTCGGGATCGGGTTCTAACACTTATCTTGGACTCCTTGACTTGATTTGTTCCTTCATGTGCAATTGATAATGTATCCCACATTTCTTTGGCAGTGTCGCATCCATGAACTTTGTCATACTCGCTTCTGCTCAATGCACAACTCAAGAAAAATTTCACCTTGGAGTTTAGTTGAAATCTTGCTTTCTGCTCGGCTGTCCATCTTTCTCGTGGAATTGGATTTTTATCATCATCTTCAGGTGTGTATGGTCCGTTCTCGATGATGTCCCAAAGGTCAATGTGAGTAGATTCGATAAACAATCTCATCCGGTCCTTCCAATAGTGGTAGTCTTCACCATTGAATTTGGAGGTCTAGTGATCAAGCTCCTTGAATATATCGTGTGTGATTCCACCATTTTCTTTAATTCACACTTTTTAGAGTGATTCTTGAACACCGTGCTCGATACCAATTGAAGTGAATCACACGTTAATATATTGAACAATAATATGATCAAGATACACAAGAAGGGGGTTGAATTGTGATAAACTTTTCGTTAATCCCTTTTAAAAATTACTTGTTCTTTCGAAAACTTATCGTAAATCAATTCAGAACTAGTTTGAACAACTTTGTTAATCTTGAAAACTACGATATAAGTAATATGAGAGTAGAAAGAAAAATACAGCAATTTATCTGGTTCACCCCAAACCGTGGGCTACGCCCGATCCTCGATATCCTTCGAGATTTCACTATCTCTCAATTGTTTACAAGTATTCTTTCGATCGAGCTCTCCGTGTCTCTTTACAAGAAGTATTATTTTACTCTTAGCCTCTTCAAAGCTATCTCGTAACACTTTCTAATTGAAAGAATAGTAAAGAGCTTGTTACAATAGAAATGCTCTTAACACTGTTCACTCGAAATATCGTTCACAATTTTTCTCTCAGATAATCTGAAAATCAAAAGTTGAATACTCAGAGTTTCATGAAGTTTCATAAAGTTGCATAAAGTTATTTCTTCTTCAATCTCGACTCTTATTTATAGTCGAGTTCTTCAACTGTTTCTTGAATATCTGCTTCTTGAATCTTGAAAGAAACGGTTATTCAGTTTGACTCCGTAACTAACTCAAACTGATGTTTCTTTCTTCCGTCTGATTTGTTGTATCGGCTGCTTTTCTCTTGTAAAGCTTCCATCTGCTTTTCTTGTATCAGTTGTTTTTCTCTTGTAAAGCTTCCGTCTGATTTTCTTGTATCAGCTGCTTTTCTCTTGTAAAGCTTCATTCGATTTTTGTATCTACGCTTTTCTCTTGTAAAGCTTCCATCCGCTTTTCTTGTATCACCGCTTTTCTCTTGTAAAGCTTCCATCGCTTTCGTTTGTAAAGCTTCCGTCGCTTTTCTCTTTAACGCTTTAAATCGCTTTTCTTCAACTGATTCTTACTGGCTGATTTTCTCCTTCAAATTTTTTTTACTTCTCATGCGTCCATCTACTTTTCATTTGTATATTTCTCTTTGTTTGTCATCAAAATTATTTAATACGTAAAGTCTGATTTGACTTAACAATTCTAACCTCTACTAAATGATTAAATTAATAGCTAAACACATATCAAACTAAGCCCTAAAATATGATGCAATTTACACTTATCAACATCCTTACACTTAAACATTTACTTGTCCTCAAGCAAACAAAACAACAAACACACAAAATCATAAAGCACACAATGCAATAATGAGACAATGACTTCAACTTTGTGAAATAAATTTAACTTTAAACACCATCATTCAAGCTGTTCCAAATCATTAATATGCAAAATCTGTATCCAGCTCTGGACTAAATATGCATATTAATAAAAAACTCAAATGTTAAGTTATTCACCCTTTTCAATTATACTCACAAATTAATAATTCTTTAGTCATTCAACTCTATAACTACTCCTAAGAACATTTTCATGAAAAGTCAAGCTATTTACAAGTTTGGTAGGTTTTATTAGAAAATATTGTTTTGGACAGGACCTAATCTTTTACTAGGAGGCAAACATTGGTGATAAATGTCGATCCGGTTACTCAACTAAGTTATGTTTTTAATAAGCTGCTTAGTTAAAACGTCATTATAGCCTTTTGACGTAGTGGCACACATTTGTGATGTGTGTCGATCCGGTTACTTAACTACATTAAGTTCTCAACTGGTTACTATCTCTATTCATAACTCGAATGGCAACAAAATAATTACTTATTTAAAATTAACAAACACATATTCTTTTATTTTGATTGCCTACCTTGTTGCTTTAGCTACTTTTTTTCAATAAAAAAATACTAGCAAAGCTACTTTATTCGAAAAACCTTAAATCATGAATGAATGTGACAATTTAGAGGGTGGCAAACTCATACTAAATCCTAATTAACTTGCATATTTAGCCAAAGAACCCAATTCACTAATTTTGCGAGCTAATGACTCTTCACAACCTAAGAGACTATGCTCAAAATTAAATTAATTTCAATCCATCTAAGTCATTGATACATTCACAAAATTCACAAAATGCAATCTAACAAACTATCATACAATATACAAAATTCACACTCAAAGGAAAACACATAACCTTCCCACACTTAAACAACATTGTCCTCAATGTGAGAGGGGTACACAAACACACCAGGAGAAATAAAACAGAAAATATGAAAAACATAAGAAGACAATACTATCAAAAATGAAAAGAAAAGAGTTAGAGCATGAAACTATTTATGGTGATAGAGGTGGAGATGACAATAATGTTTAGACCAAATCCGCTTGAAATCCGGAGTATTTCCCTATCTTATAAGTGATTCAAGTCAATTTACACTCTAATCATGACTATATAATCCTATAAGCAATAGAAAAAGAGAAAATGTTTATTTGTTTCTTTGATTCGCTCTCTCTTTTATTAAAAATTTAAAAACAAGTAAGAACAATACATCTTAAAAGCACAAATACATATAAGAAAGAAATGTGAAATGTAAAGGAAAAGAAATGAACTTGCCTTAGGTTGCCTCCCAAGCAATGCCTTTGTTTAATGTCGCTGGCTCAACTCCTTGTTTTCCTCACATGACAAAATTATGATCTTCTAGTGTCACAGTATACACTCTCTCCATATAAGGTTCTTCAGGATAGGCCCTAATTGATGATCATTCACCTCTGACATCATCCCTATCTTTAAACTTCTAATCTCTACTAAGTCCATGCACTCTAGAAATATCTCAAATGTCTCTTCACCTTTCTGTTTTTCATTTAATTTCTCTAATCTACTATATAAAGGTGAAGAGTTAATCATAAAAATAATTATAGACTCAGTACTCACCTTTAAGTTAAAAGATATATCTATGTCTCCTTCGAACTCCTTCTCCACTTCTTTTTCACAAGCAACTCCTTGAGTAGCTCATCTCAAGATTCTCAAGCTTCTCTTTACTCTATAAGGTCTATACACTAGTGTCCCTTGGGTACTTCTCTGGTTGATATGGTTGCTCCTCTTCGCTCTGTGGTTCTAGGTGGTTGATATCTCCCAATCTAGACATTGCATCTTGCTGGAACTATCTCATATCTGTTGAAATTGTAAAGTGTTAGTAGCGACAACATTAACTAATTATTTTAAGGATGTACCTAAGGTTTACTGGCTCTCTCAATCTTGGAAGCTAGAATAAATTTGCCTTTCATCCTGCTGGAATCACAAAGTATTAGTAGGAACAACATCATCTAAGTCTTTTAGAGATAGACCTAATTCATGATAAGATACTTCTGGTCTATACAGGATGCACTACAAACTATCATGGAATTAATTTTGTTGGTTATTCAATCCATAACTAAAATTTATATGATTTCTCCAAACATGGCTATTGGATTGAGAATATGAGTTATAGAAAAAATTACTTCCATCCATGAATTATTTTTTTTAATAAACAAAAAGTGAAAAAAATCATGAAATAACTGAAAGAAACTAATTATAAACAAATATGTACAAAACACCAGTTAAAATCAAGAACAAAAGTTGAAACGTCACACTCCCAAACAATGATGCCAAAATTGGCATAGCGCGTTGTAACACTACTTAAAATAACTAGACCTACAATTATAACAGTAGTGAGTTTAGGACAATCCCATAAAGAGTGTTTGTAAAGATTTTCAAATGAAATCAATTAGTGTAGGTCATGGGGGTTTGGTATAATTTCAAATAAAAAATAATGAAGATGAATTAAAGAAAACATTAAAAAATGATGAAAAGTGATGAATAGGTTAGGGACCCGATCATCAGTTTAATCTTAGCTGACACACAATTAATTGTACTTCATTGAGTTGTTATCTTTAAGAGACGCTCGTTAATTAAACCTAGCTATTGAACAACCTAAGATAAACTCTCTAAATTTAATTGGACAACTACATTACGAATTAGGAAAATAGATTAATCAAGGTGACAATCACATACACTTAAGTCATTTAAACTAGTTATATTATCCTTCATGATTAAAAACCATTAGTTGCCACAAATAAATCTCAACATAACAATTATAGATTATATTGAAACTCTAGAAATGGTTCATAAAAAAACAATGTAACAATAGCAAGAATAAAGATCATTCATATATGAAAACCTAAATCCGTAAGCATATGATAACATAGTCAATCCCTAAAGAGAGAAAGAACAATAAAAATAATGAAAGATATGCTTAACCAGGTTCTTCGGTGTTGATATCACCTCCGAACCTGGTCGGGAAGCTTAGCCCTCTATGGGTCTCCTAAAGATCTCCTCTATTGCCCCTCTCTTCTTTCCCAAACTCCTAAATCATTTCTTCTAACCTTTCATACCATTTCTGTCATCAAAACGATGTATTTATACTCAAAACTAGGTTTTGGGGTGACTTGGCAACATTTCATGGGTGTGCTTTGTAATGTCATGGGCATGCAGAGTCATGGGCATGCATGGTGGTGTCACACCCATGACTTTTATGTCATGGCCGTGAGTCATTTCCAACACTCTTCATCTTGATGTTTTCAACATATAATCATCATCTTCACGCATTTTCTTGTTCCATGAAGAAAAATGATTGTGAATCTCCAAAAAATGGCTCAAATATTGTGCTTTCAACTCACTTTAACTCTTTTGCATCTGAATTGTACCTAAAACTAAATATGAACTAAAACGAATGTTTTAAACATATCGTATCATTAATCACTATGTGTTATGAAATAAATGTATAATCAATTAAACACATATCAGTAACCACTACTCTAAAAGATATAATGGCTAATTTTATTCAATAATCAAACATAAGGCATTAGGAAACAAAGGCTTGTATACAAAATATGGTGAATTGGATTGATAAACTAGCGAAGATATATCTAACGAGATGCAAAGGAGTTTGCCTAGTCCTACTGAAATAGATCCTAAAGAATTTTGAATGGAAATCACCCTTAGGAGTGGAAATGAGCTTCTAGAAGAAGATGATAAAAAAAACCTTTATCCAAGAAGAGGAAGTGGAGAAGTGGTAGGAGCTAATTTAAGAACATGATCCAGAAATCTTGTCTAGGAAGAAGAAAAAGAAGAATGGACAAAGCTGGTTAAGGATGAACTAGCGAAGGAACTAAACAAAATAACTACTAAGGAAGCATCAATAATCAACTTAACTATAGAGGGTTCCTACTTCCTGAAAGACAAACTTTTCGAGTCAGTTAAAGATTTAGCGATTTTCATTATCTCTCATTTTATTAATAGTTTATCATTAAAAAGAGTATTAACGCAATTAATAGAATTTATTAATTTGATAAATTATGGTCTTGCTATTATCTTTCAACATGTGTCTTAATTACAGGCTACAAAACCTTTATGTGGAGAAATGAGTGGGAGTAAGCCACTGAGTATAGACTTAGGATAAGGGCAACGTATAGGATATGTCAAGCTAATGACGTTAAACAAGCGTTGCATAGGAGGCAACCCATGAATTAAGATAGTTTTATTTTAAATTTTATCTTATTTATATTTTTGTATTTTATATTTATTTATAATTATAATTATATTTTCTTTTATCATTTTATCCCTTTTCTTTCTATTTTGCAAGGATGTTAATTTAATATTGGATAAGTTAGAATTAAAAATCATCTTTATTGAGGAAAGTAACACTTAAGCTTCTCACTTATTATATATGCTTATGATGTGTACATTAAGGACAATGTATAACTTTAAGTGTAGGGTAGGGGTTGATAATTTTAATGATTCTCTTAAGCTTATTATAATCATAGTTATTAAATTTTATAAACTCATATCTTGACTTAATTGAAATCTATTTATCATTACTATATTTCATTACTAAATATTGATTTGAATTAGTATGTAAAAGGATGATAGTTAGACTAAAATTGCTTTTACAAGTCATGTTTTTAGTGGTATTGAAATAATCAAGTTGAATGAACTTGCAAATTATTTATGCATATAAACCCATCTCTTTTGTGAGCTTTTGAATGTAAGAGTAAATTTTGAAATTTTTTAGGCTCTTTTTATTTTATCACGTGTGTTATTATGCCTAGTTGAATTCTAGAACTTGCTTTTATTATACAGAATAAGACCACAATTGTTAAATTAGAAGCATTGAAATGATGAAGGCATTTAGATTTAACAATTTGTTTGAACCTATTTCTTTTTTAAATACCTTACCTAATTGTATCCCTTAGGAATAACCAATGTTGAGCCTTAGCCTTTTTCATTGATTATACCCAATTGTTAGCCTTTATCATATTTTTCTTTTAATCATTTTTACTATTTTAAACCCTTAAGGTTATTTATATTATTTGGTTGTTTGAAACTTAAAATTTTGAAAGGTCTAATATCTCTTTAACAATGGTACATGATGAATGTTTGAAATTGTTTTTCTTGATAAAAGAGAGCATGGAACAAAAAAAATAAGAAAAAATTATATAGTTCCATTAGTTTTATAATGAATGGACCTATGTATATTGTGAACATGTTTCTTACAATGTCTCTTTAGTAAGTTTCCTTCACATTAACCCTCTTTATTATCCAAATCATACTGTACCTAAACCCTGTTACAACCCTATAAAGACCTTTTTGATTTTTGTTTCTAATTTATACATAAGTGGTGGAGATATGATAATATTGCAAGTCTGTGATAAAAGTTCCATTATGCATTGATTGAGAGATTGATACTTTTCACCCTAAACACTTGAACACATTTAAGTGAAATCTTGGTGAGTGTGTAAAGGTTTATTCTTTTGATTTCGATAGGATTATTGACGTGATTATTATTAATATTGACTTATAAAGTTAGTTTTAAGATAACTTGACTTTAATTGTATGTTAATTTGATTAGTATGATATTATGACTTAAAGAATGAATGGATAGGTTGAGTTAATAAAAAAATGGATGTTATGAAATTAATATTTTAGATTATGATTTGCTTGAGGACAGGCAAAAGCGTAAGTGTGGAAATATTTGATGTATTTTGCTTAATATTTTATAATTTGTTGTACTTTTAATATTTAATTTGCTTCAAGTGTACTCATAGGTGATAATTGCCTTCGTGCACTAAAAGAAGAGGAATTCAGGTGAAGTCATGGCATAGAACAAAGACTTGGAGCAATTACGAGATACATGGTCGTGTATGTGTTAATGTAAGTCTCTAAAAACGTGAAAAGTCATGATTTTAATTGTTTAACCTAAATTTTCCTATAAAAGGATATGAACAAAGGAAAAAGGAGGAGAGTAGATGTTTTAAACCAATTCCAAATGTGGAGAATATTCAGAAGGGATGATATTGTTTCACAAATGTGGAGAACGCGAAGAAATCATCAAAATATCTAATAGATTGTTACATCAAACCTTAAACTTGCAAAAACATTCAATATAAAAGAATGGAGATTTAGAATTAAGAACTCTTTGTTTTCTATTCATTTTTCTTCCGATTTATCTTTGATTTCATTTTTTATTATATGTAGCTAAACATTTTTTATTATCTAGGTGTGATGAGCCCTAGTAGGGATAACAATATGTTTTGGTTATTTTATTTAATGCGATTGTTTTGATTGATTTATAGTGACTCAATTATATGTTTTTATGTATGTTCTAGTAGATTTGAAATATTAGTAAATAGTCTTATTTTAGAACATAAAGATTGAGAAATTTTGTGTATGAATAAATCTATCATAATTGAAAGGATTTGATTGCAAACCTACAAATATGTCGACCTAAATCCTCTAGATTAAGGTCAAACCTACTAGTAGAATTGACAAATCGATAAAGTAATTGTAGGAACTTTAACTTGAATAATTCTGTTAGTAAACCTATGGATTAGTTGTTTGTAGTCTCAATAGAGCTATTAGCATAAGATAGAAATTCCCACGATCCAATAGTCAATAAAACAATTGCATGATAAAAGGTTCATTCTCTAATGGTTGAAGGATTCATTACCTAGACACTAATTTTTAATATTGATTGTTTTCTAAGCAATTTTCCTTTGTCTTGATATTGTTTCCTGCTTATTTTAATTCTTTAAGTTTGAGTTTCTTTATTAAAACCAAAATTCAATTCATAAGCTAGATAATAGAAGAAAGAAAATTACTAGTAATCATTGTATTTATAGGATCGACCTGCACTATGATAGCTACACCTACATAGTGCATTTGCGGTTATTTCAAATAGTGGTCTTAAGTTTAGAGCTAATCATGCTCCTTTTTTATATAAAACTTTTCTTTCACATATAGTTGATCTTTATGTGGTTAAATATTATTGGATGTCTGCTAAGATTCACGCATTTTATTAAGCAAATACTTTGGATGAATGTTCATAATTAATATACATTTAAAATTAAAGTTAAAGGATTTACAAAAGTTATTTTAGGTTATATATATATTTCATGTATATCTTACAAAATGGCACTTTTAAACCACAATTATTATAGGGATATCAAATTTATAAATGTTTAATTTTATAAAATTTTAATTTATCGTGAAATTTTTTAAAGCTTTTAATTCAATAACTAACCTTCAAAACTTATATAATTTAGGTAAAAATGTTGTCTCCCTTAGTCTTTTGTATTATGGACAAAAGATAGATATTCACGTTACAATTTATGGACACGCCCAGGGAGTGAAAACCTAACCAAAAAAACATTTTGACCTAGGCTTTGAAAGATTAGCTACCAAACCAAAAATTTTAAAAGATTTGGCAAAAAATATTAAAAAATCCAAACGGTGATACATTTTTAAATTTATTTTTCTTCATAAATTCATAGTGCAAATAGAAAGACAAAAGAACAAGGAAATTGTAGAATGTACTGATGAATTTATGCGAGGAATATTTTTCTGCTTCTGCTCCATCGGCTGAGACACGTTTAACAAAAGAACAACTTCATCATTTTCCGAACCAGCAGAAATTACTTAGCAAAAGATGGTTGACATTGTAGACCGGGGAGACATGCTAAACCTTTTATTTGCTTTTTTGTAGCGCTGAGAGAAGTTTTGGCTTGGATCCTCTCTTCTTTTGCTTCTGAAATGTTATTGAATTAACCGCACAATAACTTTTGGAGATATCAACATGAACATATATATATATTTCAACAAAAGCCATTAAATTATTTATCTCACCTTCATGCTGTTCATAACAACTTGAAATTTAGTCATCGCAGAGCTGGGCCTGGAGTTCTTCTTTATTTGGACACTTGTTAAAGATGCACAGAAATTTTGTAAGAAGAAATTGCCAGGGCGAGCTGGAGTGCTGTTCTTTGACTGTTTCAACTTTTTCGTGGCAGCAACAATCTACCAAAGTATGGGATTGATATCAGCCACTTATAAGCCGGTTAATGAAGGAATATAATTGGTTAATAATCTAGACAAATCGAAAAGGAAAAGTTTTGGTGATCAGTTACATCTTTTCTAGGAGGCTGCTGCAGGCGGTTGTTTGAAGCTGGAATTGGCTTTCGATCAAAGAAGGAAGATTTTGGCAGCGATTCATCATCATGAAGATGAACAGACTCATCTCTGTGTACAGTCACCTCTTGCTTCACGTAATGATGGACGTAGTGGTGATGGCGGTGATGGACGTCTACATTTTGCTGGTTGCGGTGGTCGTTTTGACGGTTCATGTTTAACTTACTTTTTGACGTCTTAGTACTTGGCGTCTCCTCGTACACCTGCACTACTACTGCCTTCCCTCTACAGAACTTTGGCTGAAACAAAAGAAAACTCCATCAGCATTCAGTTAAATCGTTCATTTCAACCGGATCGAAGATATTACCATTTTTGTGCTCATGTTGAAACGACGAAGCGATCACTTTATTTGGTCTGGTTTTGTAGCTGCGAGGGTACTGACCTGCTCTGGCTTTCTATGTATATATATGTGTGAGTTGTAAGGAACGGTGTCCATTTATGGTCGTAGATTGGTATACTAATACAGATACACCAGTATAGTACCAGTTTTTGTCAGCATGCTATCATTTAAGAATATGGAAGAAGACGTCAGGGAAACAGAGAGAGGCTTTATGAAATGCTAATTTGGAGTTGAGACCAATGTATCGTTCATGTAAATTACTAAGAGACTTGGATATTATCGAAATGAACAAGTCAAAAGAAGTTAATGCCTGCAAGATATTCTTGATGTATGACAATATACTTGTTGTTCATAGAAAAACAAAAGTTTTCAGGTAATTCATCTTTTTTCATATTTTCGAGGGGTATTTTATATTGCCCGTAGTTGCACTTACAATTGTATAATTCATCATCATCATCATCACACTCACACTCAATCTGAAGTCTTGCAGTAAAGTAAGATCTGGAAAGGTCTAATAATACGCAGTCTTATGCTGTTTCCTGTAGACTCACGTGCAGAATATACAAAGGGGGTTGATGCTGAATAAAGGAGTAAATAAAATAATACGCTGGGCACTCTACTATAATCAGTAAATAAGTTTTCAAACAACAAAAAGGAAAATACTTGAAGGAGACCATATCTGCTAGAATCTTATACACTGTAAAGACCGACTCCTCTTATCGTTTGTTACGCTAGGAGTCCTTCACTTAGAGACCCTGTAGGTATGACCATCCTACAGTTTTAGAGTGAAAATTTTTTGCATCTACGAGTCGTAAATTTTTGCTAAGGTTGTCGGCCTACAACTCGGATTTTGGGGTTAGGCGCGGGGACTTCAAAGGGTGTTTACTTTGATCTGCTCACGCTAAATCTTCCTATTTGTCGCCACGGCTTCAGTAAAGGCCAGTTTGGATATATCATTCCTGATCACTTCCCTCCAGTTCTTATAAGGTCTCATTTTTCTCCTCTTGTAGCCAGTAAGAGTTATTTTCTCATACTGTCGTACCGAAGCATTAGAGAGCATCCTGCGTACATGCCCAAACTACCTAAGTCTCGCCTCTCTTAACTTATCAGCAATACTAGTTACCTGTAGTCTGTCTCTCACCATTCAATTTCAGATCCTATCTCTCTTAGTATTGTCACACATCCACCTAAGCATACGCATTTTTGTTATTACCAATTTTCATGTATGTCTACGTCTAGTAAGCCAACACTCTGCCCCATATAATATTGTTGGCTGAATCACCATTTTATAGAACTTCCCTTTGAGTCTAGAAGGGATCTTTTTATTACATAAAACACCTGATGCACTTTGTTATTTAACCCACCCAGATCTAATGTGATGTAACACATCATCATCAATATTACCATCTCTCTGAATGATAGATACGAGGTATTTAAAACTCGATTTCTGTGGTATAATGTCCATCCCAATTGCTACTGCTATCTCCTGTACCATCTGGCTACCTGAAAAGTTGCATTCTAAATATTCTGTCTTGGATCTACTCATTCTAAAACCTTTCGATTCTAATGCTTCTCTCCAACGTTCTAACTTGGTATTGACCCCCTCCTTAGTCTCATCCACTAGGACAATATCGTCCGTAAATAACATACTCCAAGATACCTCTCATTGAATATGTTTGGTAAGTACGTCTAACACTACTATAAATAGAAAAGGGCTCAAGGTCGAGCCTTGGTGTAGTCCTACACTAATGGAGAACACTTCCATGTCACCTCTCATCATCTTTACGTTAGTCAATGCTCCTTCATACATATCCCTAATTACTCTGATATAAATCATAGGAATGCCCTTTGCCTCCAAACACTACCATATGAGTTCTCTAGGAACCCTGTCATGTACCTTCTCCAAATCTATAAAAACTATATGCAAATCCCGTTTTCTTTCCTTATAGCATTCTATTAGTCTCCGGAGCGAATGTATTGCTTTTGTTGTGGACCTACCTGATCTAAAACCAAATTAGTTGTCCGATATAGAAGTAATTCTCTGGATTCTCTTTTCGATTACCTTTTCTCACAACTTCATGGTATGACTTAGTAATTTGATGCCTTGATAGTTGTGACATTATTGGATGTCTCCCTTGGCCTTGTATAAGGGGATTATCCTACTCAATCTCTATTCATCTGGCATCTTAGCTATCTCGAGGATCACATTAAAGAGCTTAACTAACCACTCAATACTAATAATACCTACTCTCTTCCTTACCTCTATAGGGATCTCGTTCGGCCCTATGGCCCCCCTGCACCTTATCTCCCTTAAAACCTTTGCAATTTCCTCTTTGTAATCCTCCCCTATGAGTACCCATTTAGAAAGTGTCCCGAGACTAGGGGCTCGCTTAACTCTATGTTGACCAATGAGTCTTCGCTATAAAGTACATAAAAGTATCTCTGCCACCTCTGCTCCATGTCTTGGACCTTTATGAGCACCTGTCTTGCTTCGTCACATATACAACAAACTTGGTTAAAATTCACCATCTTACTTTCCCTATTTCTTACTATCTTAAGATTTTTTTGTGCTCCCTGGACCGTATCCAAAACCCTCTACATATCTTCGTATGCTTCTCCTTTAGCCACTGCAATAGTCTTCCTGGCCTTCTATTTTTTCAGTCTATACCTTACTTTATTAGTTACCCACTCTGTCCCTGTTGCACTTGCCAACAGATATGCAAAAGCTCTCTTTTTTGCCTTCACCGTTCCTTGGACCTCGTCTGACCACCGCCAAGTTTCCATCCCCCTATCTTGTTGATATCCCTAGGAGTTTTGTGTCGATTTCTCTCACTACGGGGGCTACACCCTGCCACATCTGATTTGCATCCCCACTTGCAGCCCAAGTTATATTATACCGAACCTGATTCCTAAAATGTTCAACCATGTCCCATTTTAGCCTCCACCATCGTATTTTGCAACATTGCGTGGTAAATTTTTGTGCCTTCTATCTCTTAATTCCTAAATCCAAAACTAACAATTTATATTGAGTTGATAGGCATGCGATCGGAAGTACTTTGCAATCTTTGCACTATGATTTGACTCTTGACCTAAAAAGGAGATAATCAAATTGCGTCTTGGTCATACTACTCTGAAATGTCACTAAGTGCGCTTCGTTTTTCTTAATGACATTTCAGAGTAGTATGACCAAGACGCAAATTGATTATCTCCTTTTTAGGTCAAGAGTCAAGTCATAGTATTCAATTTCATAGTACTCTGAAATCGAATACTAATAATTCTTGTTCCGCCTAAACCCACGTTGCAGTTGTTGCTGTGCTCAACTGCCCCTGTTACTCCCTATTTATGTTTTAATAAACGAGAACTCCACCCAGCTTACTAGCAAATCATGAGTAACTAACATCACTCCAAACTAAGAACAAAGACCCACAGAGAGGACTTGCATTATGTGTAATTTAAACAACACCCCACCTTAACAACACAAAACTAGCGGACATAAGATATGAATTACAAGGATGGTTGCTAGCTGCTATCGGTTCCACCATGCTGAGCAGAGACTTGCATCCTTGTGGAAGGACTTGCACGTCTTATGACCACCCTTGATTCTTAAAATGCTACAAATGAGCATTTAAGCGACAAAACCCCTCTTTATGCACACCTTTTCATGTAGACATATTAAGCAAAATACAAAACATTTAATTTAAAGTTCACTTGCAACACTTCTGATGGGAGGAGAGAGAGATGAACTGGCTATGGCAGAATATGGGAGGGAGAGAGGTATAGCTTTGGCCTTACCATGCATATGCCCAAAGTAGTTTACGTTGTTCCCACAATTTTCAGCAACTGTTAGAGTAATAATGCGGACCATGTCCACTGAACCAAAAATGATAAAGACGAAGAAGAACTTACACTAAAACCCAGTTGCCATCCAACAGCTCTTTGGACGCCACAAAGTCTCTCTACTTTTCCTCCCACTTTGATCAGGCTACACTTGTAACATCCCATTACTAGTGGGAAGGGTAAAATAGTAATTTTGAGTGATCAATGGGCGTTTAGAAATGCCTTTACATGTTCATGCATAATCTCATACCCGCATACATGTGAATAGTACATTTTTGCACATACAAATGACTGTACATGCATTCATGACATTTTTCGGTATATTTGTTAATAAATGTGATTGTTATGAAAAATGTGATTTGTGTGCTTGGAAATTGAGTAGGAGAGGGTCTTAGAGGTTTTAGAGTTTTTAGTGAATTTTAGAAAAAAATTTTCTGAAATTTTGGGATAATTTTCGGATTAGGAAAAATGCCAAGTAGTAGACTGATTGGTTACCGGTAGTAAAAAATTACTGTCTAGTGGCACTGAAAATTTAGATCAATGAGTTTAGGATTTATTAATCTGAGCCATTGAAAATTTGAAGAGAAATTGGAGTAGAAATTAGAATTGAATTGGAAAGAAACTAGGTGAGCATTTTAGAGTGTGACATGTGATGCATAGGTTTCATAAAATCATCCCTTCTTTGGTTATTCCCGATACTTCTCTTTTCCTAAGGTTGAATGGTGATTCAAGTGAAAATTTCCCACTTATTTTCGTAGCTCTTTCTTCCTTGCTTCTCTTGATATTTTGTTCATCTTTTCTACCTCCTTTCATCTTGGTTTTCTCTTCTTATGTTAACTAAAAATCCTAACCTATACCTTACCCCCTTAAGATGATGATAATTGTGTGTGGTGGAGGGAGTTAAAGATTTTTGGAAGATTTGGAAGCTTAATAGGTAAGAAACATGTTTTATCTCATAGTTTTATAGTTAATTAAATTATTTGTGATGTTTGTACACTTAATTGTATGAGAATTTTTTTGGTGTATATGGTATGTAACTTGCTTGTTTGATTGATGCTTGATGAGGTAGAATTTGAGGAATGTAAATTGGAGATGTTTTAGGTGTTTTGGAAGTAAAATCATGTTTAGAAAAATGTAGGAAAATGATGGATGATGGAGTGTATGTTGCTTCAATTTTGTGAATAAATGTTCAAGTGGAGGTCTTGCTTTGATTGTGGTTGATATATTGAATAAATTGAGTTCTTATTGGTGTAGAATTGGTATGGAAGTGATAGAAGTTGAGTTAGGTTGAAAAGTTGGAAATTGGATTTGTGTATGTTTTAGTGATTTGGCCATAACTTTTTCTATAATGGTGCAATTGGGATGATTTTTTGCTCAAATTAAACTAGAGATGTTTGGCTATATTTCTTTTGAAGAAAGTGATGTTCAATTTTGGCTTGAAGAGTTCTAAATTTTGACTTGAATGTGGTAATATGTGTAGGGATGAATAGTAGCTGTAGAATGGCATTTTTTGTGATCTAAAACTTTACGAATTTTTCTGGGATGATTTAGGCATATTTTGCTCAATTGGTCTTCATGAAAGTTGTATCTCTTCTTGATAGCTTTCTATCACCATAAAGTGTGTCATTTTTTGACATTGGAGTTGATAGTTATGAGTGATTGAAATATGGATATGGTTTAGGTGATATTTAACAATATTTAACAGGGCAGCCACAATCATGTGGGAATTTGACCTAGTTAGAGGTAGAATTTGTTTCTAAGTTCTTCATGAAAGTTGTAGAATGTGTTTTGATCTTTCCATTGGTATAAATCATGGAATTTTTGGACAATGGGATAGGAAGTTATGATTTTTAGAAGTTGTGGTACTGTTTAGGATGACATTTATTAGACAGTAACTTTGATTGCTATTTTGACTCCCTTAGAGATGGAATTGGTTTTCGAGTCCTCCATGGACATTGTAGATCTTTCTTTGATCTTTCCAGGAATACCAAATTTGTCAAATTTGGAGGGAAAAGTTATGCATGTTAGAAGAAGAGAGGAAAACAAGTGGAAAAATGAAAAAAGCGAAATTGGGAAATCGCAGCCTCGCGGTCTCGACATCGTAGCGTCTTGAGGCGGCTCTTCATTGCGATCGTGAGTGGCTCATTTCGAGTAGACTCGTGATAGCGAGCCGGCTCGCGAGCCCCCTGGTGAGCCGTCGCGCATGCGGCTCGGCTTGTCGGCTCACTTGACCTCCCTCCACTCTTTTGCTTATAACTTTTTAGTCTGACCTCTAATTGACCCAATTTTTGAAGCATTGGATTCATAAGACACCCCTATACATCTCCATAAAATTTGTGGATTTTGAGATTAAATTGAAAAGGATGGATTGAATCAAATGAAGAGGCCCGATTTATAAGAGTATGAGGTGATTATTTTCTGAACATACTTCAATGTTTTAGCAATATCTTGACCTATGAAGATCCAAATTGAGTAATTTTGGTGTATATAGATTCCTAAAACATAAGGGAACATTTCTGTTAAAGAGAGGTCACCTAGGTTATCTTATGTTGATTGTCTTATTGATCGGGAACAATAGACCCGAAAGTGCGTGTTTTAAAAAAATTGAAATAAGTATATGAGCAATAAATTGCGAGTTTAATGGTTCTTAGCGTGGCTTAAACCTAGGAATAAATGAGTTTTGTTACGGGAATGATTTTTTGATGAGATTTATGGAATGATACTGGGATTGTCACGAACATTCATTGTACACATTTCATTTTCTGCATGTGCATTATTATACACTTCTGATTGTATAACTTGTGATATATGTGTATTTTAATTATTATAGAGACGCATTTGGAACGTCAACTCACAGATGTTGCCGAGACTTCCAGGCACTAGCTTCAGAAGCATTTGGTGAGTAACCTAGACGGTTTCTCTCAATTATGATTTGCTTATGATTCTGTGGTGGATAATGGTGGCTTGTGTTTTGGATTGTGGATTTCGGATAGAAGGTCCGATGACTGTGTACTGGGGAGTTGTGTTATTGAAGTGCTATTTGTATATAAATATGAGACCTACGTGCTTATGATATGATTGACCGGGACAGATGCATACATGCTTATAATATAATTGATTGTGACATATGTGATTGATTGTGACATATGCTGATCGATTGTGGCATATGCATTTCATTCATGAATGCATACTCAGATAATGACAGTTGTGACCGAAGTAGCCACCGATTAAAGCTTAAAGCTCAACGAGTAAATTTAAGCCTCGAGCTCAACAGTGATTTAGAGCCTCAGGCTCAATGTTTAATGTGCCCTATATAGGACAGTTCAGGCAATCGGTTATAACATCGTAACAACTGAAAAAGTGTCACATGAATGTTTCATATGCATTTTGTTAAATATGCTTGATTGAGTGAAAGGCCAAAAATTCCTTATGCCTATGTGACCATGTGGTACTTTTGATCGATGTGATGTTATGAAATAATTGTGATATGTTTTGATTGTTGCATGAATTGAGTGAACCATCGATGATGGTTACCTCATTGAGTTTGCAAAACTCATCAAAAATTTACAATTATTTTTCAAGACTCAGAAGATTACCCCGTTAGGTAACGGGAGTATATCTATTGCATGTGAGTGAAAGAAGAGGTCGGGATCAGTTCGCGTCTACATTGTGTCTCTTTATTTTCGCATTGAATTTGTATTTTCCACAAATACATATTATGTACTGAGTTTTTGGCTTATTGATTTTGCTAGCACGCTGCCCTCGCGAAACATGAATTCGGATATCATCATCGATGTCAGGTTCGGGTTTTGCGGGAGTGGGGTGTTACAACACTCCTGCTACTTTATTTTTATAACTTACATGAAAAAACAAAAATGGGTTAGTAAAGTAATAATCTACGATCTCATTACACCATCTTGGTCATAATCATATGGAAGGTGTATGATAAGTAAGGGAAAGAAAGTATAGAGTAGTTGTTACTCTATTCTACTCATTCAATACTGAGTCAACAGAGACGATAAGCGATTTTTAGACATTGAAGCTTCAGTCTTGGAGACAAAAAAATGTGGGTGAGGATGGCAGAGGTTGTGACGACGATCGTCTTTAGAGCGAAAGACTAGCAACGACTATCACTACCTCTCCTCTCTGTTGTCTATTGATCCAAACATCGGAATACTTCGTTTAGGCAAAATGACGTCGCGAGGAAGCGTAGGACATAACTGCGACATCATCCTTTGTGGAAGTCAATGAGTACCCACTAGCGTACATAAATTATCAAGAAAACTTTGTCCATAAGATTTGAACATAAATTATCAAGAAGGTTTACTGAATGGACAAAAAAGAAACAATTGTATTCTTTTTTTATGGAAATGACCTTTTGATCACCCTTCTCCAATTGCCCAATAACATTTTGATTGTCATTCTCCTTCAAATATTCAAGTTGGTGATTATGAAGGTGGAGAGTGATTTTAATTTCTCTGCTAAGTTGTTCTCCGTTAACATCAATGGTGAGTGAATCACCAACTTAAGACTTCCATATGCATTGCTCCTTATTGTTAGCATCAATGATTAATGAATCACCAATTTAAGATTTCCATACATGTTCCTCATTTTTCTGTTCTATAGTCATCACAGTACTCATGTTAAAATTCAAGTTGCTCCCAAGCCTCTCATCTTCATCTTCATCATCATTATCCATCTTTCATTCTATCATTAGTGTTGATATTTTATGAAGCAACTATTCCACTTGATTGCATAAATTGATTGAACATTGCTTTAATTTTTTGCAACAATTTATCTCATCGAATATGAAATTCCTTACTTTTTTGGATATTTTCTTCAAATTTCTCAAACTCTTGATTCCAATCAACTTTTGTCATTTTTATGGAATTTCCAGGCCGAGCCTCGTAAAGCTCTAATATCATTTGTTATGAAAATAATGAAGAATAGAAGAAAGAATAAGAAAGTAGAAGAAAGAAGAATCCATAAGGAAGAGAGAAGGTAGAGAAAAGCACAAGAGAGAGAAGAACAATAGCTAATTTATATATTTTCATATCCTCGAGAAATGGTTATGGGGATATTTAATATTACCTATGGTTGTATTTACAGTGATATAATTAATGTATAAAATATGTAACATAAGATTTCAACCTTTCATTATGAGAATAGTTTTTGGATTAACGATTTGAAATCATGAGATTTTAGCATACAATAAAAGATTTTTCTATTAATAGTTCTAATTATAAAATATATGTATATTTACGAATATTTTTCTTTATTATTAAACTAAATTTGATACGTTAACAATAACTAAATATTGTTAAAACATTACCTATACTTAGTATCCATTTTCTTTGTATCAAAATAAATTTCAATACGGGATATTTAGTTCCATCCAATTAATTCCAATTTGTCTTGTTCCATTTTACGTCAAATTTCACTATATTAAGTTTAATTTTATTTTTTCATATGTAATTTTATTCATTAAATTCATAATAGCCCTAATAAAATTTTACTTATGGATACTTATCTATAATAATGTTTGATTAGTATTTAATAATGCGTAGATGAAGTTTTTACGCATAGGTTGCTATTTTGGTTTATCAGGGTTTATTAGGATATTCTTTTTAATTTTATTAAAGGGATAAATGTAAGCAAATAAAACAACAAGGGCAATTGCATAGTTTGATACATAGATATTTTCTAAGATTTCTTTTAGAAATGAGAACTTATAAGGGAAAAATTTAAAGAATTAGGGGAGAAATGCTAGAAACAAGAATTTATTACATTAAAAGGAAAGATCAAGGCCATTAGAGAACCTAAGATAATTTAATCTTCTCCCATCCATTTATATGAAATCATATGTTTTGTTCTCTAAACCATAGGATTTCATATAAATGGATCTCATTTCCTTAAACCATAGATTTTCCTCTTTTTTGTTTCATTATCTTGTAACTGTCAAGTAGAGTTAGCAATAGTCTGGGTCAGATTAGAACTGAGGTAGCCTGAGCCCAACCTAAAGTCTCTTATACACGATTCGAGGCGAATCCAAAGCTTAATTACACATGCCTCATGATGCCTGAACCTAACCTCAATTGAACTTCGAGCAACTCAAAGCCTATCTACAGCCTGAAGATACCTGAGTCCCCACTTAAACTGACCCAAGATGCCTCTAGTACTTTCCAAATTTAGATTGTCATCTTTTCAGTAATAACACACAAACAAGCTGAAAATTTATAATAATATTCTTTTATTGATTAACTCACAGACTATGAAAGAAGATCATTGACAACTCTGTTAGTAATACTCTTATATTGATTAACTCACAGACTGTGAAAGTAGATCATTGACCAATCTATTAGTAATATTTGTTAGTTCACAAGCTTCCAGATCTTATTTTTTAACTAAGGTGGAAAAATAGAAAAGACAATGAAAAAAATATGACTTATAGCATCAATCGACAAAACTTAAAGAAAATAGTAAAAAAATAAAAGGGAGAAAAGACAATATAAGGGATTAGAGGAAAATAGAAGAAGATAACAAAAGTGTGAATCAAAATTAGAATAAGAGATAAGAGAAAAACAAAAAAAGAGAAAAAGAAGAGATAAGTAGGTGTAATACAGACAAGAGAAGAAGTAACTCTAATTATTTTATATGATGGGTTTTAGGGCAGATCAAGCTTTGGAGCAGGAGTTGAAACTAACATAAAGCCTTTTGACTTTGGGTTTTACCAAACAAATTAAAGTTAGGTTCCACTCAAATGTATGTTCTCTCAAATTGTCCATATACAAATTAATAACGAATGTGATCGTGAATTTTAATTAAATCCAATTTAGGAATATTAAAATTATTTCATAAAAGTTAATCCCACTTCATAAATAATGTTTAATAAATCCGAAAAGGGCAATACTAAAACTTCTCCTATCTAAACATATATAGAAAATAGCCATAAATCATGTATACACTAATAAATATAAATGATAAAATAAAATATATTATCTAAAAAGAGATCTAGATGAAATCTTTATATTCTAATCAATTTTGATATGTTGGAATGATATCCATTCCTTCTTTATCAAAAACAAGTTCAAAGTTGGTCTTCAAAGGGCTTTTATACCTCCCATTAACAAAACCTATGTTTACAATAAAATAAAATAGAAAGCAATGACAAAATATCACTAAGATTAGGTTTCCTTGTCACTTATATGCTTTTTTGTACATAGACATGGTTTGGAAAATGAATCGAACATTTTCCTCATCACTTTCCACTTTTATTCAAAGAAGGACGTAGGCTCTGATATGCCTAAGTTTTAGGCTATGCATCTTTATTTAATATTTTTAGAGGGGTCTATGGATTAAGGCATGGTCTTAAGGTGGAGGGTGTTGAAAGGATCTATGTGTTATGGAAGTATGTGGCTAGGTTCTCTCGTATCTAATCAATTTGTTGAGACTAATACTGAGCATCTTTTAGTGGTTTAGTAGATTCTTTCGAGGCTCCCATAAGTTCTTATGAAAAAGACATACTAATTCTCCACTTGATGCCTTTCCATAATAACTATTCTAATGTTAGTTTGAGATACTCAGTCTCCTCTGCCACCATTGCCTCTACTTAAGGTCTTACCTCATATAGTTCAACCTTTGTAGATGCTATGTATGGATGCTCTACTCTACCACCATTGCCTCTACTTAAGGTGCTACATTCTTATATGTCTCCCTTCTTCTTTATTCTTTTATGATCCAAATAAATATTGAAGAAATAACTCATGTTTCTTGGCCTATGCCACAGTATACATTAAAGATAATTTTTTTTAAAGAGTGACGATACAAGTACTTGCTTTTCTCCTTTAGATTGTACATGAAATTAATGATTAGCATCAACTACTGTTCAACATCTTAAAATGTATTCCCAGCTATAAATTAACTATGCACTAACTTAGGCAATTGCACTTATCGTTACCAAAAAATATAATATAATTTTAGGTTTGATTTTATTAGGAAACAATATGGACATAGAAAACTCTCCTATCACTAACTAATATAAAGAATAATGGATAACTGATTGAATTTTGAATAAAAATATAAATAAAACAAAACCTAAAAAAGAAACCAAGATAATCAAAAGCAAATAAAATTGTCAAATACAAAATTAGTTATAAAATAGTTACTAGATAAGTGCATCCTTTAGTACCATATTTGAAGTCCTAACTTAATTAACATAAAATCTATATATTATTTGGATAAAACCTTTTAGACACTAAAATTAATGCTCTCAAGCTATAACTATCTATTCTTTAGTTGGCTAACCCTTATCTCTATCAATCAACACCCCTTTGAATGTTTTAAGATACGTGAAATTTCATGAAATGTTTCACTATAACATTAGAAAGATCATATAAGTTTATCTCTAGTATCCAATTCAACTATTTCTATCATATAGTCTATCTTTAGTACCTAATTCAACCCTTTTATCTGATTCATTATCCACTTATAAAAAAGTTCTTTTAATTGTTCATAAGTGAATTTAGATCAGATTTAACCATTTATAAATATATATCTTATTCATAAATCAAACAATGACAACTCATGTGGAATGTACTGTAAAATTTACCTAACTCTGCACACTAAAAATTTATGGCTATGGTGAGTTGGGATCGTATCCATAGGGAATGTTCAGTTAACTTTCACAATGATAATAATTGATGTCAAGGAAATAAAATGGGGGGTTTTGATTAGATGCAATTGATAAAACAAAATAAAATTAAACTAATGCAAGCAATTTATCAAGAATAGTCAAAAATGATAAAAGTGATGAATATGTGTAAAACCCGGTTCTCAAATCGATCTCAGCCTACACATAATTAAAAAATTTCATTATTATAATGCTTTCATGCCTCTCCCAGGACCATTGATCGTAGATTAATAGCATGTTATTCTAATCTTGTTTTTCCATTAGGTCATGTTTAATTAAGATAAGCTCATTAATTAAACCTAACTACCAAATAACTTAGAACACGCTCTCTAGATTTAATTAGGCAGTCGCATTATGAAATAGAAAATGGATCAATATAGGCATTAACTAATAAGCTTAGGTTATCTAACCTATGTTACATTATTCCTAGTGATTCAAAATCATTAGTGGCTACTAATGAATCTCAAACATAATAATTATGGATTATATTTAGCATTCTAGCAATGAGTTTGTAATAAAACAATCCAATGAATGCATTAAGATCATCTTTAAACAATAACCAAGTCAATCAACATTAAACAGTAATAACAATCCAAAAGGAGACATTTAGCATTAAATAATGGAAATGTATACTTAAACGTGACTTGGTAGCCAATTTCACTTTTGAATTGGTGTCGAAAAGCCTAGCCCTCCATCTTCTCCATAGGTCTCCAAGGAATAGATAATGTCATCTTTCTTTCTCCCAAAACCTGGAAATATCAAGAATGAATCATTTCTGTTGTCAACATAATGTATTTATAAAATCGAGTGAGCTGAAAAAAGTCACAGGTATGATTTGTAGTGTCATGACCGTGACTACCCTTGGTAGACAGCTTATAGTCTTGAATTAAGGTGTCATGTGACAAATCATGGCATGCCCATGAAAAATTTTCTATGGGAATGACATGAGTCTAACGACCATGACTTTGCTATTCTTCATTCCTTTTGGCACTTTCATGTCTCTTTTTGTTCTAATCCTTCTCCTTCTTGCTCCATAAAGAAAATTGATTGTGAATCTCAAGAAGATTATTGGCCCCCAAATTTTTTTCTTGATGAATAAGTATGATTTAAAATTAATTATGAGGTCTTTATGGAATTTTGTTGAGTTAATTATTATGTTAATGTTAGAAAGATTATATGATATAGGTTAATTGAATTAAAGTGTTAAGGTTATAGGAATGTTCAAGGGTATTTTTGGCAAGACACTTAAGGTTAAAAGAACATTAGCCTATAAGGAAGGGTAAAGGGGACTTTTTGGGCTCATTAAGGGTAGACATGGAATAAAGAAATGTAATCTTGCATTTAAGAGAAGGAAAAACGTGAATTGGGAGAGAAGAATAGAAAATAAGAAAGAAGGGAGAGATAGTGTCGTAGGTTGAGAGACAAAAGAGAGTTGCGCTAGGTTTCAATTTTTCTTAGCCTTCAAGAGAAATTTTGAGAGTGTTCAAGAAGGTAAAAAGGAAGAGGAAGATTAGAGTTACCAATGATCTGAAGGAATAGAATTTTAATTTGGTCCCTAAAACTTTCAAATTTTAGATGGAAGTTGGGTATAGTGATCTGTTCCAATTTATTAAGTAAAAATGTTTGGGCCCTAACTTTTAGAGTTTTAAACCAAATTGAATAATTTCGGTTTCATTAGAAGCTTAAGAAAATGGGGAACAAATGTTTTGAAGAAGTCAAATTGAAATTTTGATTTGAGGTTTCCTAAAATCTGTTCTGAAGTTAAGAAGCAAACAATTTGAAAATGGGGCCCGATACTTATGGTATCAAATAATGAAGATGAACCGAGGACAACTAACGAGAGTTAATTGGAATAACCATGCATGATAACAAGCACAAGCACACATTTTCACGACCTCCAAATGTTGGGCTTTGGAAGTAGGGTCTAACAAAGATGGCTCAACGAGTATGCTTTTGGCTCTCTTTAGCTGTTATACTTCTAAATTATACCTAAAATTAAATATGAACTAAAGTGAGTATCTTAAGTATTTAAAGGTATTAACCATCAAGTGTCATGGATTAAATGTATCAAAAATTAAGCACATAATAAGTTCTTCCATAGTTAGCTTTTGACTGTCCTAGAGCAAATCATCAAAATCAATGTCATAAACTGAAAATACTAACTTTTTTTCCATATTTCCCAAGAATAGATAGCATAAACAAAAATGAATAACTTTTAAAAAACATAGCAAGAGCTTAACATTCAACACTTCTACTCATGATCAATTAATATTCATCACCCTTAAAAATTGAATAATCTAGGGGTAGACTTGGAAAAAATTTGTTTAACTAAGATAGATCCATAGGTAGATCAAACAACATTCATGATCATGACATTTGATAACTTTATATATCATTTAATTTCTCCACCACTAAGAATCACATGCATAATCATAAATCAAAGGACTTTTTAAGGTTTTAATGTGGACAAAGGTAAGGTGAGATCTATTTGGGTAATGTAGTGATCAACTCTCGTTTGATCTAAAGATTAATCCCCTGAAAACCGAATCAAAAATTTAATTCCAAGGATTGCAATATAGGATGCAACCTTGGGTCATCTCACTTAATCGGAACCTAGCGCAAATGGTCGAAGTTAGCCTAATTGTCGAAAATACAAACTAAGTTGATAAAAAGGGGGGTTTGGATCATTGGTAAAAATTAAGAAAATCGAACCAAATGAAAGAAAAATGTATAAAAAGGTATTTTTGGATTTTTAGGAAGTGAAAAGTGAAAAAAACTCAAACAATGATCAAATATGATAAAATCCTTTTGAAACGAGCTTTAGCTATCATGGTTCAAAACAAATCTTTCGAGAGAGAAATTCATTAAGTTTTCGAATGATAAACCTTAAAGAACTCTTTAAGTTCAAGGTTTTAATCAATGAACTCTATTTCTTAAAACCTTGTTAAATGCATCTTAGTGTGTATTAATGGATGAGTTAATGCAAGTGGTTAATATGGATCAAACTTAATCTCAATATCAAACACAACTAGGCAGATAAAAGAGAGTTAACACAATCACCACAAAGAAATATATGAGACCTCATATATTAAGCATCAAAGTTCTACATAAGCAAATCCATAACACATGCATTGTTCAACACTTGATTAAACTCTAATCAAGCTAATCTAACTACACGGCCATAAACCCTTACTCAGAAGTTTACAACTATGCAGTTAAACTTGACAGTGTAAAACAACTCCCTTTTGAAGCCCATCGAACTCAAGCCATCGCTACATCTTCAAGAGGGATAAGTGTTCTAGCCAAGCATAACGTCGAGAATCCTCACAACCGCAAGAGCTCCGATGTCACCCATGGCAGCAGCAACGGTAGATGGTGAAGTTGACAGTGAAGGTAGTCGGAGTTGATGGATAAAAGTCGAGAGTGAGATGAATGAGTCGTGTGTGTGTCGGCTGAGGTGTCTCTGTGTTGATGCTGAAAGTCCTGCCAATGACCTAATTTGGCATGGTTTTAAATGTTGGGTCGCGGGTCGGGTCGGAATAGTAAGAGAATTTTCCAATTTTGGTCCAAGTTTTTGACAGTTCACCGCGGCAACAGGCGAGTTGCGCCGCGACGTGCGGTTGCTGGATCCTTCGCCGCGGCGAGCTTTTCCTTCATGTTGCATCGTGACAGCAGATCTGGTTTGTCGCGACGCATCATCCCGAAACTTATGTCCACATGTTGACTCCATCTCAGCCCATTGAATCCTTTTCTTTGAGGCTCCTACAATCAAAAATAGCAATTTGCAGTATCAATTGTCCTAAAAAAATTTATAATGCAATTAATGTCAATTTGTAACAATTTTTGCTATCAAATTGCATAAAATAAAAATGCACACTCAAGGATCAATTTAAGCAAAAAGCCAAGAATTAGGAGTCAAAAAGTGTAATAAAGGACATGAAAGTGTTGCCAATTTATATGATAAACTTGGGCTCAATCATGTAGCGTAAAAGCCATCAAAGTTTGTGAAGCAAAAGTAACACTCAATGAAACATCAAGAGCATAAGAAAACATCCTTTCAAAACTAGGTACCATCAGCTATGATGAATTTAACAATTATATTTTACAGCTCAAATTCAAGCTCTCACACCATAAACCATATGAAGTACATATCACTTATATAGCATGTCATAACATTACTCAAAATAGCTAGACCTATAACTATAGCATTGCTGAGTTTAGGTTGATCCTACAAAAAGAATTGATGTTTAGGTTTAGAGGGGTTTGTTTGTTTTCAAATAAGAAAATAAAATGAAAATAAACTAATGAAAACAAATTAAAGGGAACATTCAAAGATGATGAAAAGTGATGAATACGTTAGGGACCCGATCATTGGTTCGATCTCAGCCTGCACACAATTAAACATACTTCATTGAATTGTTGTTCTCATACCTCTACTAGCAACTATTAATCGTAAGTTAACGATAAGCATTATTAACCCTAGTTTTTCCTTAGGTCATGTTTAATTAAGAGTTGTTTGTTAATTGAGCCTAGCTATCAAACAACTTAGGATAAGATCTCTAGATTTAATTGAACAATCACATTACAAATTTAAGAAAACAGATTAATCAAGGAAGCGACCACACAAGCTCGAGTCATTGAACCTTGATCATATAATCCATAATGATTAGACACTAGAAGGAAACCAGAAAATTACAAATTCTATCCCGAATGATCCAAAACTCTTAGTTGCTACAAATAAATCTCCACATAACAATTAAGGATTATATTGAAGATTATAACAATATCCAAACACAACAATAACAGATGGTGTTCAAAATTCTAGTAACAAGTTCATACATAAACAATCTAATAACAATGAGAACAAAGACAATTCGTACACAAAACCTAAATCCATAAGCATAGGATAACATAATCAATCCCTAAGAGAGAAACAACGACAAAAATAATGAAAGAAATGCTTAATCAAGTTCTTCGGCGTTGATATCACCTCCAAACTAAGTCGGGATTTTTAACTCTCTATCTTCTCCATAGATCTTTGACAACGTCAAGTTTTGCCTCTCATTCTTCTCCCAAAACCACAAAATGTTTACTCTAATTTTTAATATCTTTTTCTGTCATAAAATAATTTTTTATACTAAAAACTTATAGCTTGGGTGAGCTGGTCATTTCTCACAGGTGTGCATGGTGGTTTCATACCCATGAGTCACCTAGCATAGGCGTGAGATGAAATGTCACACCCATGCAAACCATATCAAACCTATGAAAAATAGAACAATCCAAATAACTTATTAATATCATTCATATAAAAACCTGATTCAATCAACACAAACAAGATAATGATCAAAAAAGAGATTCACAATGTTAACAAGATGAAATAGCTTAACTGTGACTTGGAGTTGATATCACTGTTGAACTAGCGTCGATAAATTAACCTTTTATCTCCTTCTTCAAGCTCCAATCATTAGCCATTCTCACCATTTCCTTTTTCAATGTTGAAGAACGAAGAGAAAAATGAGAGAAAACATTGTCAGTTAGGTTATGTCTCGAATGTGTTATATTTCGGTTGTCACAAACCTTTTCCTTTATAGATAAAACCTAGGATTAAAATAAGACATATGTCCCCTCTCATGTGTGTGCAAATGGGCTCACAGGAGTGACATGCCTTGTTACACCCGTGAGTGTGTGACATTCATCCCCAATAAACACAATCAACTAAATTATCATTAAATTAAAATAAAATCCCCAAGAAGAGTTAGAACATCAACATTCTACCATTTATCATCATATAATCCATCCCAACTTTATACATGAATAAAATTGAAACGAAAAGGAAATAGAAACTTATAATGGACGATCTAAGAAAGGAACAACATTAGGCAACCTCCTAATCCTGGAAGTACGTTGAGATTGCTTCTTCTTCCTCTTTATTCCTCTTCCTCCTCTCTTTCTCTATTCTTCCTTTTCTTGTTGTTCTTCAAATAGTCTTTGATGTTTTAGGTAACCCTAGGCCTTGTTCAGGGTCCAAAAGGTCATAAAAGTCCCTCAAAATATGAAGTTCATAAGTGTCTGTGCGTCTGCCTGACATAGACTACGATTGTGGCTCACATCTAAGCCTTCTGTCATGATTGTGGCATGCAGGCAAAGACTGTGAATAATTCTTGGAGCTTTTGTCACAATCGTGGCCTGGGTCGTTGTTTTAGCCCGGATGTCTTCCAAAACTCCTCCATTTATTGATATTGACCCTGACACACTAGTAAACACATCAAGGTACCTCTAAAATAGAATATTTAAGCTCAAAAGCTTATGCTAACCCTTAAAATACTCAAAAACTTAAAACATAAATAATTAATAAAATAACACAATTCTAACCTAAGTAGACACTAAATTATTGAATTAATAACCAAACACATATCAAACTATGCCCTAAAACACAATGCAATTTATACTTATCACATCCCTACACTTAAACATTTGTTTGTCCTCAAGCAAACAAAACAACAAACACACAAAATCGCAAAGCACACAATGCAATAATGAGATAATGGCTTCAACTTTATGAAACAAATTTAACTCTAAACACAATCATTCAAGTTGTTCTAAATCATTAACATGCAAAATCTGCATATAAGAGCTCTTGACTAATATACATATTAATGAAAACTTAAATGTTAAGTTTATTCACCCTTTTCAATTGTACACACACATTAATAATTATTTGGTCATTCAAACTTTGTAACTAATTCTAAATACGTTTTCATGAAAAGTTAAGCTACTTACAAGTTTGGTAGGTTTTTATAAAAAAACATTCTTTTTGGTTACTTTTTGTGGGCATAGACCTAGTCTTTTTTCACGGAGGCAAACATTGGTGATGAATGTCGATTTGGTTACTCAACTAAGTCATTTTTATTAAGTTGTTTGGATGGAACATCATTATAGCCTTTTGATGCCAAGGCACATATTTATGATGTGTGTCGATTCGGTTACTCGACTTCATCACGTTCTTAACTAGCTACTAGCTTTGTTCGTAACCTGAAGGCCAATGAAATAGTTATTTATTTAAAATTTACAAAAACTTTTATTTATTTATTTATTAATGCCTACCTTGTTGCTTTAGCTACTTGTTTTCATTAAAAAACTATAAAAGCTACTTAATTGTTGGGCCCCGATTTCTTTTTCTTAGTAAATAAGCATGCTTAATTATTTTGAGGTTTAGTTTGATATTTTTCTTTTGGTTGGAATAATTTGAGGTTTTTAGTGCTTAAGTTCATGAAAATTAAATGAAGGGATTTAGTTAAAATTAGAGTTTTGATAAGTTATTAGAAATTAAAAGAATAAGATGGTGTAAGGGCAATTTAGGTAGATCACTTAGGTTTTTATAGTTAAAGGCTAAGAAGGAGTGGTATTGTAGTCTTTTTAAATGCCATTAAATGAAGAAGGAATGAAACAAGAGAGGAGTTGCCGTGAATGAAGGAAAAAGTCACAAAATTTATAAGGAAAAGAATAGAGCTTAGTAAAACTACGTAGTTTAGGTTTAGGTTTTAAGTTTAAGAAACAAGTTACCTAAGTCTTTTAAGAAAGAAGACCTACGAAACTACAAAGAAAAGAGAGGGAGAGGGACTTTCGGTGGGAGAGAAGAAGAAGAAGAAGAAGAAGAAGAAGAAGAAGAAGAGGAGTTAGGGCCTTGACTTTTCTTGCTTTAGAAAGGAGTTTTTAAGAGTTTCTTTAAGAAGAAAAAGGAAGAGGAAGGTGTAATCTTCCATTAGAGGCAAAAATCCAATTTCGTGGGAGGTTTCTAAGGTAAGGGATTTTCGAAATTCTTTGATAAATTTAAATGGGTTTTGGTTTTAATAGCTTAGGAAAGGCATGGGTAAGGTTATGTAGGTTTTAATTCATGCTTTCCTTTCCTTAGAATTGTCAATTTTTGGTAACTCATGTTAGGTTGAATTTTGGTGTTTTGATTAAGGCCAAGAGAGGCCATTGGAGTTAGAAGAAAGGAAAATTGATCAAGCCTAAAGTTAAAGGAATTAAGGTGGGTGATTTCTTAATAATTGAGTTAATAGGCATGTTAAAGTTTTATAATAAATGCTTTTTAATGCTTTCCAATGATTTAAAAATTTTGTATAAATTACTCTTTGTGATGATTTAAACTTGTATGAGATGTCTTTTGTATGTAAATACATTGTGGAAATATTTGTAAAAGGGTTTGTTAAGTGAAAAAGACTAGAATATGTGATTTCGGAAAAATGCCATTTTGGGCAATTACGTGTGAATTATGTGAATTGCATGATTATATGGGTTTGTGGTGGTCCCTTAACAAGTGCACTTGTCTAATTTATAGTCTTCTCCTGCCTGCCTGCTAGTGGCTTTGGAGCTCCTCACGGACTCCCATAAGTTTTACGACTACACATGACCGCTTCGCGGGAATGTGTAGTATGTTCCGTTGGATCTACCCAAACCAACTTATATGTGATTATGTGGTATGCTTGTCTAGGTTGTTTTTGTATGTCTATGTTGTTTTTGTAAATGTTTTGATCAATTGAATTTGATGGAGAATTCTTTATGGCAAAGATGATTTTGGTTAAATTGCTTTGAAAATAATTAAACATGCTTATTTACTAAGAAAAAGAAATCGGGGTCCAACATTTCTTCCCCTCTTAAAAGAATTTCGTCCTCGAAATTCTAACTTAAGAAATCACCAAGTACTTGCTTCTAAATGACCATAATCACTTACTTTCTTATCTCTTTCCTTAACACACATATTCTTAACTTATTTACACTATTTGACTTCTAGTAGCAAGAACCACCAAAATCATATCAACTCACTATGTCCACAACTCACTATTTCTTAACATACTTACACAAGTCAATGGTCCAATTCTTAATAACCTTAATATGGACCAAAACATCATTCAAATCAATCTTTTGAATTTCTACACATATATCTCTATCATCTCACAATTGTATATTAAAAAACAAATCAACCTAATTCATCATGAAATTCCAATCTCAATTTTATTAACACATTCCTAAAATCAATCATATAATCCCAACAATTAACTCAAAATGGCAGCAATCACACATTTATTCTTTTTGTCATTTTCAAACTATAAAACAACACATTTTAAAAACTTATTTTTTTTCATATTGTGTCATACTAGACACATTAACCTTCACAAATGCACATACTTTCATACAAGCAATTTCCATACACATGTCATATAGCAAACCACAATTCATTAATCAATTTCATAACAATTCAAAATCATATTCAATTCATAACAATTCATAAACAAAGTAAGCATTACTTTTATAATTTATAAAATCGCTCATAAATAAATAAATGAACCGATGTATCACTTTTCATAAGTAACAAATCCTTCAAGCATAATGAATTCAAGCAATTATTCCATTTTATCTAATCATTCAAAACCCTTGAAAGTAACAATTGAATCATTTTATTAAAATGCCCAAAACAATTGTAGAAATTTTCCAATCATTCCAAAATCAATGAATTTTTATCATTCGAAAATCATAATTTTCAAATATTAACATAAACATTAATTTATAAACATTTTGCTTCTTGATTTTTCAAAATCACAATGGTAGCTTATAATTCAAGATATAAAAACATTACCCACCTCATTTCCATGCTAGAACTTTGTCCCAAGCATCAATTTCTCCATTACTTCTTTCCTTCATTCAAGTTAAAATTCCCTAAACCAAATTCACCCAACTCCAAATTAATCCATATTCACACTCTATGAGGGTCAAAACCTTAGTCGAAGTTTCTGTCCATTTTAAAAAAATTTGGATAGCATCTCCCCTAAAATTCAACTAGCCAAAAATCATCAATCTTCAATCAATTTCCAGCACCTGCACATAAACACTTCAATCTCTACATTCCTCAATCTCATCTTTAACAAAATTTATTCTTATTTTTATTCTTTCTTTGCCATAAAAATTTTGGCAGCATAACGGTTGTATTTCTTTAACCCAAAAATCTGCAAAAGGTTTAAAGATACTTCTATATACCAGCCCAATCACACAATCATCAAATTCATCGGACCTCCTGTCCGGAATCCCATCATACTTAAACACAAATCTATACCTAGCACTCCAATAATACCATTTCATCAGTTAATCCAATTCACATTCTTTCACATTTCAATATACAAATTGGTATACTATAACATCTATGGTGCTCCTTGTGGATGGATTAACTCCAGTTTAGAAGGTTCGTAATAGGAATTCATTGGGTAGGTTATGACAAGGACAACTCCTTTATAACTCCTTATACTGCTCCCATACTTCATGTAAAGACTCCCTGTCATTTTGCTAGAAATTGATAATTTCCTTTATTAGTCTTGTTGTCTTGTTTAGAGGGAAGTACTTATATAGAAGAACTTGCACCAACTACTCCCAAGTTGTGATGTTGGATGGGTGGAGAGAATTTAACTAGGCCTTGGCTCAATCCTTAAGTGTAAAGGGAAAGAGCATCATCCTAACAACATCCTCCGACATCCCAATATATCGAAAGATGTCAAAAATTTCTAAGAAATTAACCTAATGAGCATTGGGATCCTCATTGGCTAACCCATTAATAGGTGCTTAATTGATTATGAAATTATTCCATAACACTTAGTGATTATTGACATGAAATTACTTAAGATACTCACTTTAACACATATGTGATTTTAGGCACAATTTGGAAGAAAAGAAATTAAAGTGAGTTGAAATCACTAAATTTAGGTCATTTTTTGAATAATCACAATCTTTTATCGTCATAAAGCAAGAATGATAAATATTGGAGCAAGTAATTTGTAACACCCCACTCCCACGTGACCCGAACCCGTTAGTAATATCTGAGTCCGTGCCCCGCGAGGGTGGCGTACTACATCAGTCAGTAAACTCAGTATACATTTTTTTTTCATTTCACGTTAAAAGGAAATAGTTTCAGTCATTACACATTCACGCGGAATAAGCAGTAAACAGTAGAAAATTTCTATCATTTAGTAATACTTTTACAAGAACCATAAAATACAAATACAAATCAGTTTACAAAGATTGCGGAAGACAATATTTAGAAACACTAATGCAGACGCGACCTCTATCCCAATTTGTACCAGACATACTCCCGTGTCAAACGGGGTACTCTTCTAGTCCTGAAAAATAGATTGCAATTTTGGATGAGTTTGCGAACTCAATGAAAAACCATCATCGATGGTTCTCCCAATTCATGCATCATATAACAATCTACGAGAATCAGCGATTATGAATACTACGATCTCTACATCATAGTAATATCTGATTACAATAATTATGCGATTATAGTCACAATAATTTGCGATATCTGATCACGATCAATCATGAGTCATACAGTCATTTCAGGCATTCAGTACAGTATGCAATGCACATGTGACTCTTTCCAGCTATTACAGTGTTGTGACCGAGTGCATAACGAAGAACGATGAGCGCTTAGCGTCTGGGAGGTAGAACTCCCCTCGAGCTCGAAGCTCTTTTCCATTATCAGTCAATAGACGCTTGGCGTCTAGGGAGTAGGACTCCCTTCGAGCTCAAAGCTCACAGTATCAGTATCAGTGGCGACTCGGTTCACAATTATTCTTTATCAGTTTATGCATCTGTGCATGGATACACATGCCCATTTGAACAGTCACGTAACAGTATATCATTCACAATGATCAGTGATCTACAGTTAATTAACAGTTAATATTTCGCAATCAAGCAGTCAATTAACAGTCCATATCGCATAAGTAATCACATTGCACAGTCCATAATTCCTAAGCACAGTAATCTCCGTAGGGCAGTCAAGTCACAATAAACACATAGATTGAGGTAACCACCTAGGTTACTCACCTGTAATTCCGAGCCAAAATCTGGAAGTCTCAGTGACGTCGGTGGACCGACGCTCCAAGTGTGACTCTATAACAGTGACAATATATAAACATTATCAATTATTCAATCAGAACTATTTCAGAATGCACATGTAACACTTAGAAGGTGCACAATGCATATTCATGATATTCCCAGCCCCAATCCCATTTTTTTTCTTTTAAAAAAATTAGAAATCCAATGGCGCTGACGGTGCGCAATTCGGACCTCTATAGGTCCCCAATTAAATAGAATAGTGATTAACAGTCCATTACCCGGACCCACATCAATTTTCCGTCCTACCATTCCCAATTTCTGATAAAATGAAATTCAATATGTTACAAATCTGATGCCTAAAGAATCAGGTCAATCGGACGTCGGACGGAAAAGAAATTGACAAAAGAAACCAAAATTCAAATTAAACAATAACCCTTATTCCCTTCTTTATTTTCCTGATTTCAAGCCAACTTTCAACACCAATAACTCATTGCACTCAATTCAGAAAATTACCAACTATATCTCATTGGAAAGATCATGAAACCCTTTACAATTCTCAAGAAGACCATAAAATCAATTTTACCCTAAGGGTGTCAAAATCCTATCAAACCTCGCCTACTCAAAACCTCTCAAACAAAGGCAACACCTTGTAAATTCAAGAACTACTCATTTCCTCAGTAAAAAATAACACAATAAATATGCTCAGTAAGTTCACAATGTTATCTACAACTTTCATGAACAACCCAAAACCACATTCACTTGCTAACTAGGTCAAATAATTCACCAAAGCATCACCCTCCAAATCAACCAATCGGACAAGGATTTTGCAAACAATATAACTCCTTGTACAAATGTCTAAAAATTGCATAATTTATACCCATGAAAAGATAAAACATAGTACTACACTTCTCATGAAGGGCTCAGAATCAAATTTGTAACATTCCGTTATCGGAGTGACGGGTAGATTGGTAAATTTGGATCAGGTTAAGATTGTGTACAGGCTAATGTAAATTATGCATGCATTATAACTACTATAGTTACTAATAAATGAACTATTGTTGCATAAGCATATGTATATACGTACATGTATGACAATTTCCCGATTGAATTGTGGAAAATTGGAAATTGTGTGATAAGCGTATATGAGTTTTGAATATGGAATTGGAATGAGAAAATTGAATTTAGAGGATTGAATTATGAGATTGGAGTGTAGGAGTATGTAATTCCTAATTTTGTGAATTTATGGAACTTTTTCTGGAAATTTTTAGAGAATCGAGTCCGGACCGGAAAAAGGGTATATTGACTGATAAACTGGATTCCGGGTCCGAGATTGATTGACAATTGATATGAGATTATTTGAGATATGATTTTCAGATTTGTTATTAATTGTTATTATGAAATTGGGAGAAAAATAGAATAAGAATTGGACTGAAAGACCCTAAGATTTGGACTTGTGGCAACTAAATTGCCAAACAAGCCTTTAAAGCTCACATATATATATATGTTAAACGTTTATTTCATCATCGATGATCGTGGGTGAGCATTTGGCGATTTGGAGTTTCTTGGAGGATTCTCAATGGGTGAAGCTTGAATCAAGTAAGTTTATACTTGTTTTTGAGTTAAATCGTTTCATTTGATCATTGATTTGAGTAAGAAATTGGTTAGAAAGTTAGAAAGTTTCGGATGATTAGGGTTTTGTGATTTTCGTTGGTTTTGATTTGGGTTTTGATAAATAATGGTTTAAATGATGGATTGAGATTAGAAATAAGTTGGGTTTAAGGTTTAAAACCGATTGAGAGTGTTTAGAATGAATTTGGATGAGTTAGATCGTAAAAATCGAGAAATTTCTGGTTTCGTCATGATTTTGCGATCGCACGCCGTGACGCACGATGAACACGCCATGGCGAAGCCAACCCGATCGCACGTCATGATTTAATTAAAATATTTTAATTTATGCGCCGCGGCGAGGAAGACAAGGCATACGCCGCGACGAACGTCTGCGTACGTCGCGACGTGGGATGCTCGGTTCAAAATGGCATTTGAGAGAATAGGAATTGAATTTGATGATTATCGGAAATTGAGTGGTAAGTTTAATTGAATGTGACCTTAGAGTAAGGAATTGAATTATGGCATTGAGAACTGCTCAATTAGAGTGAGAGTGATCATATTGAGAAATTCAGAATATGATTGGGAATGTCATAACATGTATAGTATTTATCGAAATTGCTATTGATTATTGAATTTGGCATGATTGGTAATATGTGATTTATTTGATTTGATATAGAGGTTCCGATGGATCGTCATTCCACAGACAAGATTGGGACTTCAGACGGTAGCTCGAAGTGCGGTGAGTAACCTAGTTGGTTTCTCAACCTATATGTGTTACATTTGTGTACATATGCCATGTGGAGATACGGATGGATATGTGTGATCTGTTTTGATTGATTTGAACCATGGGTGTTCAAATATTGGATTGAGATATGGAAGTGCAAATGTGAATAAATGTGCATAAATGCAATAGTGAATCGAATTGTAAAAGTGTTAGTGAAAGAAATGAGATATGACCGTGAAATGTGAATGACATATGCACTCATGCATAATTAAACGATCAGATAATGATAGTTGTTGACCGAGACGCCATCAGATATTTGAGGACGCCTTGTGGTAAAACCCGCAAACACGCCATGATAAAACCCGCAAACACTACGGGTGGGGTGTGGGTTCTATTATGTGAAAGGATTAGTGCATACCCAGTGGGCTCTCCTATCCCTATCGCGAGTGGGCGTAGTGCATACCCGAGGGCCCTCCTACTTGCCAAAATGTGATTTCGATTTTGATTGCGCCGGTCACAACAATGAAATGAAACTGAAGTGTCGATGCATACTGCATATGTAAATTATTTAAAGTGAACGTGTGAAAGTGAAACTGAATGCATGTGAATATATGAAAGTGTGAATATGTGATTCAGTGTGTATATGAATTGTGAATGCATGAGTTGGGTGAACCATCGATGATGGTTTCTCACTGAGTTCGCAAACTCACCCAACATTGCAATTATTTTTCAGGAAATGAAGAGTACCCCGTTAGTGAAACGGGAGTATGTCTCGCAGCAGGCGTAGTATCGGGTCGGGATCAGTGTCGTCACATCTGCATTAGAGTAGTGAATTGTTTTAGTGGGCCCCTTTTGATTTATGTGTACTTGTATGGTATAACTGAAATTGGTTTATAATAGAAATTGTTTTGTAATTGCAAATGTTTTGTTATAATTGGGCCAAATCATTATTGTTTTCATGACTCAACTGCTTTCGAAGAAAAGAAAATGTCATATCAAGTTTTAAAACGGTAGTGATTGTTCTAGTACGCCACCCTCGCGGGTCACGGGCTCGGATATCACTGTTGATGTCGGGTTCGGGTCTCGTCGGGAGTGGGGTGCTACAAAAATCCATCACTAACCAATTTAAAACAGTCTTCAAGTTATCGCCGATCGGTGACCCATGACCTAACTTCGGTCCAATCTTTGAAAACGATAAGTCCCAATTCTGGTATCTAAAAATAGCATGATATATACCATTTTCAATATCATTTCTTCCTCTACAACTTTTCAGAAGATCACTCACACCAATTCAGTTCACATAAATTGTTAAAATTGCTCCCAAACAGAAAGCCCACAAAATCAACACTGTGACTAGGTTTCTCCAAAAAGCATAAAACCAATCAATAGAAATCAGTTCATATCTCCCAATATAAAACTCGAAAATTAGCAAGATCAGTGGAAATGGAAAGCTAACTCAATATGCTACAACTTTCATGAAGACCATTTTCCCAAATTTCATCTCAATTAATTTAGAAAAATCAACAAAGTAATCAGGTCATATATGCGGGTACTGTTCACAGACCCTACAAACAGAAACTTCCCATGCAAAAATTCACCCTTTTAACCTTACAATTTAACAACACCTATTTCACACAAATTTGAAGCCAACATCCCAAAGTTTCATTAGGCACAAACCTCACCTCATTTGCTCACCTACACAATTAGTTATGATCAAAACATTGCAATAGGTCAAATTGCATTTTCCAGCTTTTCAACTACAACCTAACTCCTATCACTTCTAACATCAATAACACATCACTAAGCACCCATATATACCTCTAATTCAACCACAATTTCATCACAACATATATTTATATGATTATACAAAAGTTCGCAGCACTAACACAAATTATCTTCCTAAATTTTCCATTCATCTCACCTTGCAAAAAGCAAGCCAAAACCAAGCCAAAGATCAATGCAAACCATATTCTTTCACTCACCCTCTCACAAACATAAACTCATAGCCAAACAATCAAACAACAAGTTTCATGAAATTAATACACAATAAGTCATAATTCAAGAACAATAATTCCCAATTAATGCATCTAATTACCATAAAACACAAAGCTTACCTATTAAAGCTTTAAATATTCCAATCTTCCAACTTATCCCAAATTTCCTAACTCTCACTCACCATATACCATCATCATCTTCTCAAGAGGGTGAGGTTTAAAGTTAGCCTTTTAAGTGAACTAAAAAGAAGAGGAAGCCAAGTAAAAGAAGGTAGGAAAGATGAACAAAAGAAGAAGAAGATCCATAAAGAAGAGGAGAAGAGGACCTACGTAGGAGAAGAAAACAAGCACTCTAAATCACCTCCAAAGGAAGAATCGTGAGTGGCTTCCAAAAGGTAGTTTAGTATATACATATATATATCATTAAGCTTAAGATTAAGTAGGCAAGTGACATGTGTCACTTGCCACTTGTCTTAATATAAAGGGTCTTTCCAATAATTTCTAGTCCAATTTCCCTCCAAATTCTAATGACTCAAAGTAATAAATTATAAAATCATGTATTTAAAAGTCCAGTGCCATTGAGTAGCAATTTTTGCTACCGAAAATCGACCGGTTCGTCACTTGGCGATTTTTTCCGGTCCGGGAATTTCCGGGAATTTCCCCGAATCATTTTTTTGAAAATTACCTAAATTGTCCACAATTGTAAAACATATAACAATCCACTCCCAATAATTTTTCGAATACCAAAACCACATTTTTCACAACAAAAACACATTTAGGCCATTTACCGGCGATTTTACCGGTCCGGGAATTTTCTCCGGACAATTCCAGAAAAATTTTCATAAATCCCTAAAAATGTAAAACACTCAATGACGCACTCTAAATAATTTTTCGAACCCATTAACCACGTTAATCCCAAGAAAATTGTCTTAGGCACGCAAACCGGGAATATCATGTATGCATGTACAGTAATTTCATGTGCACAATTGTGACTGTGTATCAGTCCTAGTATGCATGAACAGTACTAATTAATCCCTCTCAATCCCTTCCTATGACAAATTTCCTATTTTACCCTTCCAGTAGGGGGTGAGATGTTACATAATTAATGCCAAGAAAAATGACATATGTTAAAAATAAAAAGAAGATTAAAGTTGAAGCATGCAGCAGTCCATGAGCTAAATGCATGAATTAAATGCAAGCAAAACAACGTGGAAGAGGAGCAGAAGCATGAATAAAATGACTCACAAGCCAAGTGAGGAAAACAACTAAAACGATAGCATAGGTGAGAGGCAAAAGTAGTAGAAACATAGACGTTTCACACCACAACGTAGCATTACGAGACAACAAAAGGAAGCTAGCATTTAATGCTAGCATCGTTTGCATTTAATGAATGGCGTTAAATGCCAACGCTAGTGTTGCACATGGAAGCTAGTGTTAAATGCTAGCGTTTAACATTGTAAAAGGAAGAGGAGTGGAGGTGTGAATAGTATGCGTGACCCAACAAGTTTATTCATCACATCGGTGAATAGTAAGGGAAAAAGAGAGAGTAGAGTGAAAAAGAAGAGAGGGAGGCATAGTGAAGAGAGTCGAAAGAGGTTTTGGCTAGGGACATGGGGCTGAAGCATTTTTCGGAAGAGACGCAGGAAGGGGTGGACATTTCGACGCTAGTTCGGAGGCATTGACGCCGACGAACTTTTGGAGTTATGTAAATGTAGTGCCCTAGAAAGTAAGTGTATTTACATGTAACTTATTCTTCTTCCAATTACAATTTTTTAATGAAAAAATTTATTATTAGTAAAACAAAAGAGTTTGGTTTTATTTGTATAAGCATAATATAACTAGTCATAAGGAACTAAGATTCTTTTGTTAATAATATACATATACATGAAGATGTATGGGAAACATGTATATTATTAAAATCTAAATTAATTGATTCACAGCTGAATAATCAAGTTAGTCGCTTGATTATGGTTTAGATTGTAGTGTTGCAATTTATTTCTATGTAAGTAAAGGAGTTCACTTTAAACGAATGATGAGTTTCATATTATGATAGTAGTCGACTATCGATAATGACACTATTAAATGAATCTAGAATCAAGTATGTTTTCAAGAATAAAGTAAGTCATTACTTTAGTCTTAAACGTACATTTTAGCATTTGTTTATTATGGACCACAATTTTGATGAGTGGTGAACTTATATATGTTTCATTATAATTCTTGATATGATCGGAATGGATTTTTACAGAGTATTAACCTAGTGTCTACATGTTGGAATAATTAATTAAAACATGTATCAGGGAACATTCATTCAAATAAAGAGTTTGTAGTAATATTATCACTTCTAGATGTTTTATGGAGATTGGTGATTAAACTAGTGCCTGGAGTTTGATGGATTAGCTACCCATTAAGTCTTAACACTAAGATGAGATCTTATGTGTTAATCACGATATAGAGTAAAACGGGAGATCTAGAAGGAAAAACCAATATAAGAGTAAAATGATAATTTTACTCTTTATTCTGTGGATGGCTATAATGAGAATCATAATAGGGTTTGCAAACCAAGATAAGGGCAAAACGATAATTTTACCCTTCGTTCTGTGGATGGCTATAATGAGGATCATAATAGGGTTTACAATTGGACATCTTATTTGAAATATGTGTTCTCATAATATTCAGTAATTCAAGAGTTCAACTAATTGTCTTTAGTGGAATGACATTTAGTTAATAAGCTAGAATTAATTATAATGAGATTACATTAATTTTGGGCTTATTGGAGCTTGAATTATATAAGTACAATAAGATTCCCTACTTGGTTTGAAGGAAGGTTATTGGACCCTGAAATTTTTCTTTATATATTTATCGATTTATGTGTTTAAATTTTTTAATCTAGTCCATTAAATTAGCAAGTATGAATAGAAATTAGAAATTAGAATGAAGTGTTAGAATTAAGTTAGCTTAAGTAGTTAGTGGGCTTATGTTAAAAGAAAGAAGGGTAAATATGGAAAGCTTAGTTTAATGAGGGGAAAAATGGAAAGAAAGACAAAACAAAAGAGGTTGGAATTAGAAGAATAAGAAAGAAGAAAAGAAGAAAACTTGAGAAGAAAAGAAGAGAGGAGAAAAACGTAGAGAAGAAAGAAAGAAGAGAAGAGAGTTGTGAGAGAAGCTAGGGAAGAAGAAGAAAACGTGGAAAGAGAAAGTGTTGGACCCCGATTTTTGAGTGAAATTTAGAAATATGAAATTAAATGAGTAGTTTTATATATGTATTGTGAAATAAAAGTATTTATACTTTGAAGAAATTCATGAGAAAAGAATTATTGGGTTTTTGATAATTTTGATTATTGTGGAGATTTGTATAATTTATGAAAGTCCAAGTGGATGAATTGACTGAAATGAAGTTGAAAAGCATAAATTAAATAGAAAAAGTGTGAAAATTGAAGATTTAAGAAAGTTGACTTTTGGATATAGAAAGTTTGACTTTTGGCCATAGAGAGTTGACTTTTTGATTTAGACAGAATTTGAGAAAATGATCTTCAAGAAACTTGTAGCTTATGTTGAAAGCTTTCTGTCGCCATAAAGTTTGTAACATTTTGATATCGGTAGTGAAAGTTATGGTTAGTCAAAGTTAAGGTTATTTCACTTTGACTTTGAAAATGTTTTTAAGTGTAGTTTTGTGTATGCCGTGTTTTGAGGCAAATCGTCAGATTGATGTGGTCTGAATTGGAGTAAATGGTCTACATGAAAGATTTAGCTTATATTCCCAGCTTTTTATCGCCATAAAGTACGCAATTTTTCGATATCGGGGCTAGGAGTTATGATCGACGGAAATTTGGAAGTTGTTTAGGAAGAGATGATTAGGACAGAAACTTTGAGTGGATTTCTGACTCCTTAAGAGGACAATTTGATTTTTCTGTCCTTCATGGAAGTTGTAGAGCTTCCTTTGAGTTATCTTTTGATACCAAATTTGTCAAATTTGGAGTTCATGATCAAGAGATATGATTTTTGAAAATTTCGGATATATATATGTATTTATACATATATACATGTCTCTATTCTTATTTCTTATTACGTCCCTATTTCAATATTTTGCTTATATCTTTTCCGTCCGATATCCGATTGACTTGGTTTTTAAAGCGTTGGATTCCTAAGACAATTATCTACATTCTCAGGGGAAATTTGTATTTTATGAGATAAAATTGAGGTTGATTAATTAAATAAAAGTGAGTTGGATAAGTTTCTGAACATGGTTCGGTATTTTGAGAAATTCTCAATCTGTGGAGATCCGATTGAAGTGATTCTTATGGCAAAATAAAATTAAGACATGGGGATACAAGGCATATGAAGAAAGTAAATTTCAATTTTGCCTCTTAGACTTTCAATTTTTGAATGGAAGTTCGGATTTGTGTGCAGTCTTGGATTAGGAACATCTGAAAGTATTTTGGCTATAACTTTTGATCTGGTAATCCAAATGAGGTGATTCTTAATTTGGATTAAACTAGAGAAATAGGGGTACAATTGTTATGAAGACATAGAGTTTCAATTTTGGGTTTAAGGATGTCAAGTTTTGGATGGAAATAATCATGCTGGAAAGTGATTTAGCTTAAGACATATCTGAAATTTTTTGAGTATAACTTTTGATGTAGTACTCCAAATTAGATGATTTTTGCAGCATTATGAAATTAAGATAATGAGGAAAAATTCTCTATAAGGAAGTTTTGACAAATTATTTCCAATTGATAGTGTGAAACATATGCGAAAGTAAGCATGACTTAAAGTAAAGTTCAAGGGCATTTGTGAAACATCACTTAAGGATTTAAGACTTTATGCTTAAGTGGAGGGGCAATTTAGTCATTTACCCCTCATTAAATGACATGGCACTATAAATACGAGAGGTTGTCATTTTTGGAAGAGAGAAACACGATCTTGGACCAAAGAAAGAACAAAAGAATGAGAGAAGAGAGTAGAATGAAGGTTTCAGCCGTGGAGAAGAAGAGGGAAGCTTGAAGTTTCGAATTTTCGGGGGGCTTCTACCATTCTATTTTCATGGATTCTAGAGGGAAAAGATGGGAGAAGGTGAAAGCCTCCTAATGGAACCAAGAAAATTCGAAATTGGAGAGGATGAAGGTAAGAGAAAATTTTCAAGCTTTGGGTTTTTCATAGATTTTGGTGTAGATAGTTTGGAAATCTTGTGGGTTTGTCAATTCTAAGATAAATTTTGGGAATTGCTTGAGTTAATTGGTTTAATTTTGGATGTAATTAATTAGGGTTTATGCCCAAGTTTGAGATTATGGAATATTATGGCAAAGGAAATTGAGTTTCGAATGGATGATTGTCCAAATGGAAATTTTGATCGGGAAATTGAATATGGATTAGTTTTGTTGGTTTTGAATAAGGATGAATAAAGATGAGAGCAATTAAAGAGTTTGAAAAAAAAATTTATACCGGTTTTGTTTGAACTATACCAGATTTCGGATAGTTTTAGTCTTAGAGTTTTCAACGTGATTTTAGTTTTTGAAAATATACGCTACGGATGTTGAAAATTTGATTCGGTTCGATTGATCACTTTGTTTGCTTCGATTTCGATTTTTGTTCGATTCGTTGTTCTTCGTTTTTGCTTTCGATTCGCTTTTCGTTTTTGTCTTCATTTCTGTTTTCTGGTTGGGATCCGGTTCCGAGATCGGGTCCCAGCAGAAAGAATCAAGCTTGTCTAAGGAAAGTTTATCTTTCTTTCTTGCTTAGGTAGAGAAAGAAGCAGAGAATGGGTTGTGTTGAAAGAAGATGAGACTCATTTTGATTTTCGTGGGTTTTGGAATTAGGGTTTGGTCTAACTAGCTTAGATGAACTATGTGTTGGACCCCAAATTTTGCTTTCTTGAAGTTATTAAGTATGAATTATTTTGAATTATGATTTATGGCATAGTTTGATTTTATTGAGAATATTCATGGAAAATTTGGATTTAATTGAGTTTAATGTGAAATATGTGTTTATGGAATAAGTGTTAGGAAGAGTATGGTTAAGGAAGGGTAAATATGTTGAAGGGCAAAATGGTCAAGTAATTGAGTTAGGATGATTTTAGCCTTAGTAAGGAGGGGCATTTGAGTCATGTGCTCTTATGTAGGTTAAAGAATAGAAAGAAAAGAAATAAGGAAAAGAGAAAGAAGAAACCGAAGAAAAGAGGGACGGCGACAGTGAGACGAAGAAGAGAGGAAGAAGAGGAAAACTTGTGTTTGTCGATTTCGTTAGATTTTCAAGCACGCTACAGGTAAGTTACACTCTGCTATACTTGTTTATGTTGGATTTAACTTGTGTATTGCTGGAAATGGTTTGGATTGAGGATGAATCGGTGATTTAGGGTTTAGAATGATACTTTGATAGATCTGTAGATTTGATTGTGTTTTGTGATTGTTATTGTGTTAGACAAGTGTAAAAAGGGAGTTTGGTGCGTGATGTGTAGTGTAAGAGTCTTGACCGAGCAAAAGGAATAGATTGATTCTGCAGAAATCTGGAAAATCTGGGTTCGGATGAGTTTCTGCGACCCACACGCCGCAGCATGTTCATGAGCAAGCCGCGGTGTGCAAGGAAGGCTGCACACGCCGCGGTGTGCTATTTTATTGGTGAATTTGTGACATGGTGAGACGCGGCGTGTTGTGAGCCGCGGCATGTGTATATGAGGTTGGCGAAGGCGCGGCGTGTATATGGGTTAGGAGACGCGGTGTGAAAGGGGATCAGGAGACGCGACGAGCGCGTTCACGCCGCGGCATGCGGACCTCTCGCCCCTGTGGCGAGACGGCTTTTTGCCACAAGCCAAGACGCTTCTCACCATGGCGAAGTTTCCAATTTTGATGAATTGGTTTTAAACTTATATCTTTTTCACAGAGGTCCTTTGGGGTGATTTTAGAGTTGCCAGAACTAGAGATAAATCTACAAGTTATATGAACTGATGAGGTGTTGAATTGGGTTTTAAGAATATGGAATTTTGGATAGAAGTTAAGAATGGTAATATTATGGTTTCTACATGAGTTCTAAATGGGAATTTGATTCTTATTTTAGGAGAACAAGAGAGACAAGAGAATCAAGAGGCACAAGAGGAAACTCAATCCTAGGCAAGAACAAGCAGGATTATCAGGTGGGTTCATGTTTATAATAAAGTATATAAGTGCTCATTGTTTAGTTCAAATCAAGCAAGATTTTATGCATTTACATTACAGCATTCCACGATCGCATTGCATAAATGATTATATTCTGCATTGTGTTATGCATTCATGATTATTATCAAGATTTTTACAAAGGAATGTTTTCCTTTTTACGAATACAAGTGCATGGCTTCAAGCTTTACGAATTATATATGACAAGCAAGTTTATAAGCAAGATTACAAGCAAGTGCCGGATTAGCAAATCAGTTTACGAGAATACGAATTATGCATGCTTATGTGGGTTTGCGGTGTCCCTCAGAATTAGTCAAGTGCACATTGACTCAGAAAGGCTTCTCCCGCCTGCCCGACTGTGGCACAGGGTTTCTCAGATAGATTCCCTCATGAAACTACGTCTACACATCAACATTTCGATGGCTATGTGTAGTATGTCACGAACCCGAGACACCCAAACCATCATGTTATGTGTTATGATATGTTATGTGACATGCATCATGATTTATTCAGAAATCAAGCACTTTACAAGAAATGACTCATACATGTTCAGATATTATGATTTCGACAAGTATTACGGCAATGAGATATTTTGAATATTATTTATGCTTATTACTATATTATAAATATGTTCCCACGAGCGTTATAGCTCACCCCCTCTAATCTCCCCCATACAGGTGACGAGCCAGAGATCGAGTGAGTGAGTCACGAGTACGGCAGCACTCTAGTTCATTTTGTCATACTTATGTTTCCAGACTTTAGTTTCTTTTCGAGCATCATTGGTTCAATAGTGTTTTATACTTTTGGCTCTTGAATTCCGAGTTGTTATTTGTTTTGAGATATCATCAATTGAAACATGAATTACGGATTTGGTTGTTTACAATTATGAAATCACGTTTTGAGTTTATTCACGACGGGTCCATTAGACTTCCGATGGATTCTTTTCTAAATTTCGTTAATTTTGCATGTTTGGATGTGGTTATAGAAATAAGTAGTTTTGCAAGTATGTTTTAACCAACAGGCCCACTACTTTTCCGCGGGTCTTTTCCTTTGAAATGTATCAAGTATTACGATCACGGTTTTCCCGCCACGCTCTCACACGTCAGACGTTGGGCTCCGGCAGCGGGGTCCAACATCGTTTGGTATCAGAGCGCCTAGGTTTTTGGATCTAGGGCTTCATGACATGGTTTTCAAGCAATACCTCGCATTGTTTTACACTTGCATTGTTTTACACGACTTGAACCGTTTTTGCATACTTTGAAAAGTGTCTTACATGAACTAAATTTTTCAATGGCTTTCTATTCAAGGAGTGAACATGCCACCTAGAAGGAGAACTCGTGGAGCTACGACTCGATTTCAATCTCGTCAGGGGAGTACGGATGAGTCTCATATTCCTCAGGATGCCGGGACACAGTCTGTTCCGATCTCAGAGGCACCTAGTTTGTAGCAAGAAGTGCCTCCTCCGCCTCCTCAGATGCCTCAGGGAACACCCATGGATCCGGGTTTCTTCCAAGCCTTTGCACAGGCTTTTACATATGCTATGGGACAGGGCTCGCAGATGTCGATGCAGGCTCCGGTAGACAGGAGTGGACAGTATGACAAGCTCCGGAAGTTTGGGGCTGTGGATTTCAGTGGGACGATTAATCCCAAGAGGTCAAGCTTGGTGAAGAGGACCGAGAGGGCCTTAGTTCAGATGAGATGCTCAGATGAGGACAAGCTGGATTATGCAGTCAGTTTATTGCAGGGTGATGCATTGCATTGGTGGGAATTAGTGCCCCACAGTCAGGTGATTCCTTCAGTGCTGACATGGAGAGATTTTGTGGAAGTATTCAGGAAGAAGTACCTGTCCAGGGTGTATGTGCAGGAGAAAGCTAGAGAATTTCTGAATCTGATGCAGAGGGACATGAGTGTGAGCGAGTACGAGCTGAAGTTCACACAGCTTTCTAGATATGCAGCGAACATTGTGACAACAGAAGAAGACAAGTGCCGCAAGTTTGAGGGAGGTCTTCTCTTGGGGATCAGGGAGAAAGTCCTGATCCATAATTTCTATGATTACCAGCAGTTGGTAGATGCTGCTCTCCAGGCTGAGAAACTGGAGAATATCAGGAATGAAGCAAATAAGAGGAGGAAGAACAGGGAGCAGAGTTTCAGGAAGGGTACCAGTGCTCCATTGCCTAAGAGGAGCACGAGGAGCTCTTACACTCAGAGTGAAGTGGGTAGCAGTGGGGCTACCAGGAACAAGCAGATGAGAGCTGTTTCAGGGCAAGCCTTTAATGTGGGAGGCGCAGGTAGAGCAGGCAGGAGCGGGTTCACTTACCCCGTATGCGATCAGTGCGGGAAGCACCACCAGGGAGAGTGCCTCAAGTCTCTTGGCGTTTGCTACAGATGCGGAGAGAAGGGACATATAGCCAGAAATTGTCCACAGGTACAGAGACCAGAGGGGTCACAGTTTCAGCTCCTAGGCGTACAGAGACAGTGGGAACCAGGCCAGCAACTGAGGTAGGCAGCTCTGGTACTGTGAGAAAGACTGTTCCTCCAGGAAGGCCAAGGGGTCAGGTGCCGGCAAGAGTGTTTGCCATGACTGTGGAGGAAGCTGCGCCCAAGACTGACGCTGTCAGCTGTGTATGGCTCGGTTATTCGATTTACCAGTGTTTGTGTTAATTGACTCTGGTTCCACACATTCTTTTGTTTCTGCTAGCATTGATTTGCATGGTGTGAGTTCTGTGCCTTTGGATAGGCCTTTGGTTGTTAGTACTCCTTTAGGGAGGAATGTGGTGATCAGTCAGGTGTATGAGCAGTGTGAGCTCTTTATAGATGGTGCTAGATTGGTAGTGGATTTACTGCCGCTAGACCTTAGAGGGTTAGATGTTATCCTGGGGATGGATACCATGGAGAAGTATCTGGCCAAGCTGGATTGTGGTCAGAAAGAGGTAGAGTTCGATCTGGGTAATGGTGAGAGGGTGATCTTCAGAGGGGACAGGAAGACACCAGCACCAAGATTGATTTCAGCTATGTTGGCTGATAGGATGATGGGCCAGGGATGTGAAGCTTTCTTGGCACATGTTGTAGATGCCGATGTGCATGAGGGGAAGTTAGAGGATTTCCCGATTGTGCGGGAATTTCCAGATGTTTTCCCAGATGAGCTTCCAGGTTTGTCGCCGGTTAGGGAAATCGAGTTTGCCATTGACTTGATTCCTGGAACCGCGCCTATTTCTATACCGCCTTACAGGATGGCTCCAGCTGAGTTGAGGGAGCTTAAGGAACAGTTGGAGGAACTGTTAGAGAAGGGGTATGTCAGGCCTAGTTCGTCTCCATGGGGAGCACCAGTGTTGTTTGTCAAGAAGAAGGATGGATCATGGCGTATGTGCATTGATTATCGGAGACTTAACAAGGTGACAATCAAGAACAAGTATCCGTTGCCACGGATAGATGATCTGTTTGATCAGTTGCAGGGAGCTAGAGTTTTCTCCAAGATAGATCTCAGGTCAGGCTACCATCAGCTCAGAATCAAGGAGTCTGATATTAGCAAGACAGCTTTCAGGACCCGTTATGGGCACTATAAGTTTTTGGTTATGCCGTTCGGCTTGATCAATGCTCCAGCTGCTTTCATGGATCTCATGAATAGGGTGTTCAAGGAGTTTCTGGATCAGTTTGTCATAGTGTTTAGAGATGACATTCTGGTGTATTCTAAGAGTGAGGAAGAGCATGAGGAGCATCTCAGGATTGTATTGCAGACTCTTAGGGAGAGAGAGCTTTATGCCAAGTTCAGTAAGTGTGAGTTCTGGCTGCATGAGGTGACATTTCTTGGACATGTGATTTCACAGGATGGTGTACATGTTGATCCAAGGAAGGTTGAAGCAGTAGTGAATTGGCATGCACCCAAGACGATGATGAGGTAAGGAGTTTTACGGGTCCGCAAAGTTACTACAGGAGGTTTGTAGAAGGATTCTCCATAATAGCTGCCCCGATGACCAAGCTATTAAGGAAAAATCAGAAGTTTATCTGGACTGATGAGTGCCGGAAGAGCTTTGAGGAGCTCAAGCACAGGTTGACAAGTGCTCCAGTATTGATTTTGCCTTCAGGTGATGAGGGCTATACAGTGTACAGTGATGCCTCGAGGAAAGGTTTAGGTTGTGTGTTGATGCAAGGAGATAAGGTGATAGCATATGCTTCAAGGCAACTGAAGCAGTATGAGTTGAATTACCCGACTCATGACTTGGAATTAGCAGCAGTGATCTTTGCCTTGAAGATTTGGAGGCATTATCTTTATGGAGTTCAGACACGGGTTTTTACAGATCATAAGAGCCTTAAGTACTTACTGAGCTAGAAGGAGTTGAATTTAAGACAGAGAAGATGGATTGAGTTGCTCAAGGACTATGATTTGTTGATCGAGTACCACCCAGGTAAAGCAAATGTAGTGGCGGATGCTTTGAGCAGAAAGTCTTCCATTGCCTATGTTCAGTCAGTGTATCTTCCTTTATTGGAAGAGATGGCTAAGCTTAAGATAAGCTTGGAGCAGGAGGAACCAGATTGCCTCCTAGCTACTTTCAGAGTTCGGCCTATACTCCGGGAGAAGGTTAGGGAATTGCAGGCTCAGGATGCAGAGTTGAGCAAGCTTCGAGAAGAGATTTAGAATGGTAAGGTTTCTGAGGTAGTAGTGAGAGATGATGGACTTATGACAGTGGGGGACAGACTTTGTATTCCAGACAGCAGGGCAGTTAAGGATGAGATATTGGATGAGGCACACAATGCGCCTTATGCCATGCACCCCGGTAGCACCAGAATGTACAGAGATTTGAGAGAGCATTTCTGGTGGAAGGGTATGAAGAGGGATGTAGCAGAGTATGTTAGCAAGTGTCTTGTGTGTCAGCAAGTCAAAGCTGAACACCAGGCGTCTTCAGGCAAGTTGAGGCCATTGTCTATTCCTGAGTGGAAGTGGCAAAGAGTAACCATGGATTTTTTTATGGGTTTGCCTAAGACCAGTAGGAAGCATGATGCCATATGGGTTATAGTGGATCGGTTGACGAAGTCAGCCTATTTTCTGGCGATCAGGCAGACAGATTCCTTGCATGTGCTAGCCAGGAAGTACATTGATGAGATAGTTAGATTGCATGGGATTCCAGATTCCATAGTGTCTGACAGGGATCCTCGGTTCACATTGAGATTTTGGGGAAGTTTGCAGGAAACTTTAGGGACAAAGCTACATTTCAGTACGGCATTTCACCCTCAGACGGATGGTCAATCTGAAAGGACTATTCGGACACTTGAGGGAATGCTCAGGGCATGTGTTATGGATTTTCAGGGAGCTTGGGATGAGCATTTGCCTTTGGTCGAGTTTGCTTACAATAACTCGTACCATTCTAGTATTCAGATGGCTCCATATGAGGCTTTATATGGTAGGAGGTGTAGAACTCCTATATGCTGGGATGAAGAAGGAGAGAGGAAGCTAGTCGGACCAGAGTTGATTCAGTTGACTGTGGATAAAGTCAATCTAGTCAAGCAGCGGCTTAAGGTAGCTCAGGACAGGATGAAGAGTTACACTGATGCTCATCGGAAGGAGATGGAGTATGAAGTCGGTGAGAAGGTATTTCTCAAGACGTCTCCTTGGAAGGGAGTTATGAGGTTTGGCAAGAAAGGCAAGTTGAGTCCAAGATTTGTAGGTCCTTATGAGATCCTTGAGAGGATCGGACCTCTAGCTTACAGATTGGCGTTACCGCCAGAGTTATCTCAGATTCATGATGTCTTTCACGTTTCCATGTTGAGAAGGTACAGATCAGATCCTTCTCATGTCATTCAGGTTTCAGACATTCAATTGAGAGACGACTTAAGTTATGAGGAGATTCCAGTAGCAACCTTGGACACCAAGGATAAAGTCCTTAGAAACAAGACAGTTCAACTAGTTAAGGTTCTGTGGAGGAACCATACAGTGGAAGAAGCCACGTGGGAGCCTTTAGATGCCATGAAAGAGAAGTATCCTAGTCTTTTCGATGATTCAGGTAAATTTCGAGGACGAAATTTCTTTTAAGAGGGGGAGAAATGTTGGACCCCAAAATTTTGCTTTCTTGAAGTTATTAAGTATGAATTATTTTGAATTATGATTTATGGCATAGTTTGATTTTATTGAGAATATTCATGGAAAATTTGGATTTAATTGAGTTTAATGTGAAATATGTGTTTATGGAATAAGTGTTAGGAAGAGTATGGTTAAGGAAGGGTAAATATGTTGAAGGGCAAAATGGTTAAGTAATTGAGTTAGGATGATTTTAGCCTTAGTAAGGAGGGGCATTTGAGTCATGTGCTCTTATGTAGGTTAAAGAATAGAAAGAAAAGAAATAAGGAAAAGAGAAAGAAGAAACCGAAGAAAAGAGGGACGGCGGCAGTGAGACGAAGAAGAGAGGAAGAAGAGGAAAACTTGTGTTTGTCGATTTCGTTAGATTTTCAAGCACGCTACAGGTAAGTTACACTCTGCTATACTTGTTTATGTTGGATTTAACTTGTGTATTGCTGAAAATGGTTTGGATTGAGGATGAATCGGTGATTTAGGGTTTAGAATGATACTTTGGTAAATCTGTAGATTTGGTTATGTTTTGTGATTGTTATTGTGTTAGACAAGTGTAAAAAGGGAGTTTGGTGCGTGATGTGTAGTGTAAGAGTCTTGACCGAGCAAAAGGAATAGATTGATTCTGCAGAAATCTGGAAAATCTGGGTTCGGATGAGTTTCTGCGACCCACACGCCGCGGCGTGCAAGGAAGGCTGCACACGCCGTGGTGTGCTATTTTATTGGTGAATTTGTAACATGGTGAGACGCGGCGTGTTGTGAGCCGCGGCATGTGTATATGAGGTTGGCGAAGGCGCGACGTGTATATGGGTTAGGAGATGCGGTGTGAAAGGGGATCAGGAGACGCGACGAGCGCGAAGAGGCGCGTTCACGCCGCGGCATGCGGACCTCTCGCCGCGGCGAGACGGCCTTTGCCGCGGCGCGCACGCTTCTCAGTCGTGGTGAAGTTTCCAATTTTTGACAGAATTGGTTTTAAACTTATATCTTTTTCTACAGAGGTCCTTTTAGGGTGATTTTAGAGGCGTTGTGAACTAGAGAGATAAATCTACAAGTTATATGAAGTGATGAGGTGTTGAATTGAGTTTTAAGAATATGGAATTTTGGATAGAAGTTAAGAATGGTAATATTATGGTTTCTACATGAGTTCTGAATGGGAATTTGATTCTTATTTTAGGAGAACAAGAGAGACAAGAGAATCAAGAGGCACAAGAGGAAACTCAATCTTAGGCAAGAACAAGCAGGATTATCAGGTGGGTTCATGTTTATAATAAAGTATATAAGTGCTCATTGTTTAGTTCAAATCAAGCAAGATTTTATGCATTTACATTACAGCATTCCACGATCGCATTGCATAAATGACTATATTCTGCATTGTGTTATGCATTCATGATTATTATCAAGATTTTTTACAAAGGAATGTTTTCCTTTTTACGAATACAAGTGCATGGCTTCAAGCTTTACGAATTATATATGACAAGCAAGTTTACAAACAAGATTACAAGCAAGTGCGGATTGGCAAATCCATTCTGAGAATCTGAATTATGCATGCTTATGTGGGTTTCATGTGTCCCTCGAATTAGTCAAGTGCACATTGACTCGTAAAGGCTTCTCCCTTTGCCCGATGCGGGTATGTGGTTTCTCGATAGATTTCCTCATGAAACTACGTCTACACATCAACATTTCGATGGCTATGTGTAAGACGTCACTAACCCGGACACCCAAACCATCATGTTATGTGTTATGATATGTTATGTAACATGCATCATGATTTATTCAGAAATCAAGCACTTTACAAGAAATGACTCATACATGTTCAGATATTATGATTTCGACAAGTATTACGGCAATGAGATATTTTGAATATTATTTATGCTTATTACTATATTATAAATATGTTCCCATCGAAGCGTTATAGCTCACCCTCTAATCTCCCCAATACAGTGTGAGCCGTAGATCGAGTGAGTGAGTCACGTATGCAAGAAGACTCAGTTCATTTTGTCATACTTATGTTTCCAGACTTTAGTTTCTTTTCGAGCATCATTGGTTCAAGAGTGTTTTATACTTTTGGCTCTTGAATTCCGAGTTGTCATTTGTTTTGAGATATCATCAATTGAAACATGAATTACGGATTTGGTTGTTTACAATTATGAAATCACGTTTTGAGTTTATTCACGACGGGTCCATTAGACTTCCGATGGATTCTTTTCTAAATTTCGTTAATTTTGCATGTTTGGATGTGGTTATAGAAATAAGTAGTTTTGCAAGTATGTTTTAACCAGCAGACCCACTACTTTTCCGCGGGTCTTTTCCTTTGAAATGTATCAAGTATTACGATCACGGTTTTCCCGCCACGCTCTCACACGTCAGACGTTGGGCTCCGGCAGCGGGGTCCAACACTATGAGTAGGTTAGGTTTGAGCTTAATTTGTATTTATTGCATTTTTAGTGATTATTAAAGTTTATGAATTTTATTAGAATATTGTTTTGAATGAAACCTTGGTTGTTTTAGGAAACTAAGAGAACCCAATCCAAGAGCAAAAAGAAAGGCAAGCTTGACTTGGATTTTGCAAGCTAATTAGGTGGGTAAGTATTTATAGCTATTGTGTGATTATGCAAATTCTTGCTTATGTGTGTGAATGTTGATTGCTTGAAATTGAATTGTTGTGATTTGATGGGAAATGTATGATGCATTATGATTAGGTTATACAGTGAAAGAGATTATAGCATTTTGAATTAAAGGAAAAGAAGGAAAAAATATGAAAGTATGAGTATACGATAAAATGAATATGTGCTTTTGTTTGGGCGAGAGAGGAACCATTTCGTTCATCACGTGCACGTTGACAAGAGCCTTTTCTCGGCTGCCCGTTTGTGGCATATGAGCTCCGAAAATGGACTTATTTTGTTCATGGTGAAAACTTCGGTTTCTCCATTTCGTACCCATGGGACCCCTTGAGCCATTTGGTTGTGCATGGCATCTTTAAATTGTTAAGTATGATGCATTTGAATGATTTGCTTAATGGATAAAGTCTATGTTATGTGTTATGTATTAACTGTTTAATTATGAGTTTGGAGCTAAATTGGTGAATGATTGAATTGTTACATATATAAATACATATGCTTTAATTTGTGGTAATTGCCGATGGTTATAAATATATTAGCCACTGAGTGTCGTAACTCAACCCAATATTTTTGTTGGACCCCAAATTTTTCTAATTGATGTTATTAAGCATGAATTGTGTTAATTGTGTGATTTATGGCTTAGTTTGAAATAAATTGGAAGTATTAGTGGAACATTTAGATTAAGTGAGTATAATGTGGTATAAGTGGGAATTAAAGGGTAATAATGTTTGAGGGCATTTGGGAAGATCACTTAAGTTGGAGAGGTTAAGGCTTTGTATGGAGGAGAAAAGAAAGGAAAGAAAAGAAAAGTGAAGGAGAAAAGAGAGGAGAGTGCCGTGGGTGAGGAAGAAGAAGAGTAAGATAGGGTTTTGCTATTCTTGAGGTTTTGCTAGTATAGCTTGGAATGATGTTAGAATCAGTTGTTTAGGGATTTTCGAGAAAATGGTTAGAAGCCTTGGGTTGTTGATTTTGTGACTGTTTTTAAGGTGTTAATGAGTTAGAAATGTATTATTGGACTTTAATTAAGGTTTAGAAGTGTTGCATTTGCAAAATGGAAAGATTGAAGTGAGAAAATGCTGGAAAAATCAGGTTCGGAGATGTTCTCCAGACCCGCACGTCGCGACATGCTCATGAGCACACCGCGACGTGCGAGGAAATTGTGCGTCGCGGCGAACATGGGCCATTCGTCGCGACGAGCATGGGTCGTTCGTTGCGACGAGCGTGACCTTCGCCGTGGCGAGCCCCCAGTTTCCAACATAGGTAAAATTTGGTATTTTAGGCATATCTTTTGCTGTAGATGTCCAAATGAGGTAAGTTTCGATGCGTTGTAAGCTAGAGGCATAAGGATACAACTTTTATGAAGAGATGAAGTTCTGAATCAGTCTCTAAGAATCTTCAATTTTGGATGGAAGTTGAGCATAGAATTTTTGTTTCAACTTTAGTTATAGTTTGAATTGCTAAAGTTTGACTTTCCGATTTCTACACCAAATTGATTGGAATTTTGGTTATTCGGTTAAGGAAATCAAGTGAGCCAAGAGGAACAAGAGGAAAGGCATTCCTAAGAAAGCTATAAACAAGGAATTCAAGGTGGGTTCATGTTTATAATAGAGTAAATAAGTTACTCATTGTTTTGTTCAAATCAAGAAAGATTTAATGCTTTTAATTGCATAATCAATGTTGCCTTATGTGCTATTATGCATTGATTTTATGGTTGCTATATGATTTGCATTCATGATTAATGAAAAGGTTTCAAAAAGGGTTTTCTCTTTTCAAGACTACATACTCATGAAATCATGTTTTCCAAAATGTATGGAAAGCAAGTTTACAAGCAAGAGCCAGTTTGGCAATCAAGTTTACAAGACTTTGAATCATGCATGTTATGTGGGTTTGTGGTAGTCCCTCAAGAACCGTCACATGCACGTTGACTCATGAAACAGCTTCTCCCGCCTGCCCGCTAGTGGCACGGAGCTCCCCACAAGGACTCCCTCAAGAAACTACGACTACATAGGACCATTTCGATGGAAATATGTAGTGCGTCATGAACCCGGACTAACCCAAACCATTATGTTGTGCTTATGTGTTTATGATTTGTTGTCATGTTTCATGTATTCATGGTTTTGAACTCTACTCATGAATTGTTCAAAAATCAAGCATTTCAAGATGATGACTTTTACACGCTCTTTTATTATGATTTCAAAGTGTACCACGACAATAAGTTATCTTTTAAATAGTGTTGCTTATTTCTATATTATAAATGTGTTCCCACGAGCTTTATAGCTCACCCCCCTTTTACTCTCCCCATTCAAGTGACGAGCAAGAGACTGAGTAAGTCAAGGGTTATGGCATCACTCCGATTTATTTTGTTTATGTATTTTCAAGTTGTACTTTCAGAAGTCAAGGCTTTAGTTTCATTTCAAGTTTTATTGGTTCAAGGGTATTTTGTATTTTTGACTTTTGAACTCAAAAGTTGTAATTTGGTTTGAAATGTTATTAAAGCTTTGTAAAACTCATCTTTTGGATATTAATGAGTTATGATGTTTATCTTTCGCATTAAATCATTTAGTTGTGGTTCGAGTATATGTTGTCAAGTTTTGGGATGGGTTGTTTTAATAAAATGAGAGAAAGTTTCAGGTTTTGTGCTTCCAAGGGATTTCCTTTCTTCTTTTAATTTACATGTTTCAACTCCAAGGCCTTCCCTCATGTACCAAGCACCGTGCTTTCATGTCTGATGTTGGGATCCGAAAACAGGGTCCAACATGTTGTGGTATCAGAGCGATTAGGTTTTGGTCCAGGGCTGCATTGCATTGTTTTCAATGAATAACTTGCATTGTTTTACATGATTTGAACTGTTTTTGCATACTTTGAAAATTGTTTTTCTTGGACTAAAGTTTTCAATGGTTTTATATTGAAGGAGTGAAAATGCCACCTCGAAAGAGAACTCGAGGAGATATGACTCGATCTCATTCTTTTCAAGGGAGTACGGATGAATCCCATGTTTCACAGGATGCTGGGACACATTCTGCTCCAATTTCTGAGGCACCTAGTTTGCAACAAGAAGTGCCTCCACCGCCTCCTCCTATGCCTCAAATGAATCCCATGGATCTGAGTTTCTTTCAAGCCTTTGCTCAGGCTTTCACGTATGCCATGGGTCAAAGATCTCAGGTCCCGATGCCAGCCCCAGTAGACAGGAGTGGGCAGGATGACAAGCTCCGTAAGTTTGGGGCTGTAGATTTCAATGGGAAGACAAATCCAGAAGAGGCTGAAGCCTAGTTGAAGAGGACCGAAAGGGTTCTAGTTCAGATGAAATGCACAGATGAGGAGAAGTTAGAATATGCGGTCATTTATTCTGAGGAGACGCGCCTTGCATTGGTGGGAATCGGTGCCTCACATCAAGTCAGTGCCACCCAGATCTTGACATGGAGAGACTTTGTGGAAGTGTTCAGAAAGAAGTATCTTTCTAGAGTTTATGTGCAAGAGAAGGCCAGAGAGTTTCTGAACCTCACTAAGAGGGACATGAGTGTGAGCGAGTATGAGCTGAAGTTCACACAGCTTTCTCGTTATGCAGCCAACATTGTGACGACAGAGGAAGATAAATGTATTAAGTTTGAAGGAGGTCTTCACTTGGGGATCAGGGAGAAAGTCTTGATCCACCATTTTTGCGACTACCAGCAATTGGTGGATGGTGCACTCCAGGCTGAAAAACTGAAGAACATAAGAAATGAAGTAAGCAGGAAGAGGAAGACCAGGGAGCAGTTTTCTAAGAAGGGAACTAGTGCTCCAATGCCTGAGAGGAGCACGAGAAGCTTTCGCACCCAGAGTGAAGTGGGTAGCAGTGGCTCTACCAGGAACAAGCAGGTAAAGGCAGTGTCAGGGCAAGCCTCTAATGTGGGAGGCACTAGAAGGAGCAAGTTCACCAACCCCCTATGTGACCATTGTGGGAGACATCACCAGGGAGAGTGTCTCAAGTTGCTTGGAGTCTGTTTTCGATACGGTGAGAAGGGACACTTGATCAAGGATTGTCTATAGGTACCGAGACAAGAAGGATCGCAGTTTCAAGCACCAAGGCGAGCAGAAACAGTGGGAACCAGGCCAGTTACTGAGGTAGGCAACTCTGGGACTGCAAGGAAGGCTATTCCTCTAGGAAGGCCAAAGGGTCAGGCACAGGCAAGGGTGTTTTTCATGACTAGGGAGGAAGTTGCAGCTGCACCTGAGGTTGTCACGGGTATGGCTCAGTTACTTGATTCAGCAGTATTTGTTTTAATTGATTCTGGTTCCATGCATTCTTTTGTTTCTGCAAGCATAGCATTGCATGGTGTGAATTCAGTGCCTTTGGATAAGCCTTTGCTTGTTAGTACTCCTCTAGGGAGGAATTTGATGATCAGTTAAGTGTTTGAGGATTGTGAACTCTTCATTGATGGTGCTAGATTGGTAGTGGACTTACTACCTCTAGACCTATGAGGGTTAGATGTTATTCTGGAGATGGATACTATGGAGAAATATCTGGCAAAGCTGGATTGTGGTCGGAAAGAGGTGGAATTTGATATGGGCAATGGTGAGAAGGTGATTTTCAAAGGGGACAGGAAAACACCATCTCCAAGACTGATTTCGGCTATGCTAGCCGATAGAATGATGGGCCAGGGGTGTGAAGCCTTCTTGGCACATGTTGTAGGTGCCGATGTGAATGAAGGGAAGCTAGAGGATTTTTCGATCGTGAGGGAGTTTCCGGATGTGTTTCCAAATGAATTACCAGGATTGTCGTCGGTGAGGGAAATCGAGTTTGCCATCGACTTGATTCCCAGAACCGCATCTATTTCCATACCGCCATATAGGATGGCTCCAACTGAGTTGAGGGAGCTTAAGGAATAGTTAGAGGAACTGTTAGAGAAGGGGTATATTAGACCGAGTTCGTCACCTTGGGGAGCGCCAGTTCTGTTTGTCAAGAAGAAGGATGGAACATTGCGGATGTGTATTGACTATCGGAGACTCAACAAGGTGACAATTAAGAACAAGTATCCTTTGCCACAGATAAATGATCTGTTTGACCAGCTGGAGGGAGCAAGGGTCTTCTCCAAGATTGATCTCAGGTCAGGCTATCATCAGCTCAGAATCAAGGAGTCTGATGTAAGCAAGACAACCTTCAGGACTCGATATGGACATTATGAGTTTTTAGTCATGCCATTTGGTTTGACCAATGCTCCAGTTGCTTTTATGGATCTTATGAATAGGGTCTTCAAGGAGTATCTGGATCAGTTTGTCATAATATTTATAGATGACATTCTGGTATATTCTAAAAGTGAAGAAGAACATGAGGAGCATCTCAGGATTGTATTGCAGACTCTCAGGGAGAGAGAGCTTTATGCTAAGTTCAGCAAGTGTGAGTTTTGGCTTCATGAGGTGACATTCCTTGGATATGTGATATCGCAAGATGGTGTACATGTTGATCCGAGGAAAGTCGAAGCAGTGGTGAACTGGCATGCGCCTAAGACAGTGACAGAGGTGAGGAGTTTTCTGGGTCTGGCAGGTTACTACAGGAGGTTTGTGGAAGGATTCTCCATAATAGCTGCTCCGATGACTAAGCTATTGAGGAAGAATCAGAAGTTTATCTGGAGTGATGAATGCCAGAAGAGCTTTGAGGAGCTCAAGCACAGATTGACAAGTGCTCCGGTTCTGATTTTGCCTTCTGGTAATGAGGGCTATACCGTGTATAGTGATGCCTCGAGGAAGGTTCTTGGTTGTGTATTGATGCAGGGAGATAGGGTGATAGCTTATGCTTCAAGGCAACTGAAGCCATATGAGTTAAATTATCCGACTCATGATTTGGAGTTGGCAGCAGTGATCTTTGCCTTGAAAATTTGGAGGCATTATCTTTATGGGGTTCAGACGAGGATCTTTACTGATCATAAAAGTCTCAAGTACTTGCTAAGCCAGAAAGAACTGAATTTGAGACAGAGAAGGTGGATTGAGTTGCTTAAGGATTATGATTTGCTGATTGAGTACCATCCAGGCAAGGCAAATGTAGTAGCAGATGCTTTGAGCAGGAAGTCTTCTATTGCCCATGTTCATGCTGTTTATCTTCCTTTATTGGAAGAGATGGCCAAGCTTAAGATAAGCTTGAAGCAGGAGGAGCCGGATTGCCTTCTAGCTAACTTCCGAGTAAGGCCGATACTTAAGGAGAAGGTTAAGGAGTTGCAGGCACAGGATGCAGATTTGAGCAAGCTTCAGGAGGAAATTCAGAATGGTAAGATTTCTGAAGTCGTAGTGAGGGATGATGGACTCATGACAGTAAAAGACAGACTTTGTATTCTAGATGTCAAGGAGGTGAAGGATGAGATTTTGGATGAGGCTCACAATGCGCCTTATGCCATGCACCCAGGTAGCACCAGGATGTAAAGAGATTTGAGAGAGCATTTCTGGTGGAAGGGTATGAAAAGGGATATAGCAGAGTATGTAAGTAAGTGTCTAGCGTGTCAGCAAGTTAAGGCTGAACACCAGGCACCTTCAGGCAAGTTAAAGCCATTGTCCATTCCTGAGTGGAAGTGGCAAAGAGTGACCATAGATTTTCTGATGGGTTTGCCCAATACCAGTAGGAAGCATGATGCCAAATGGGTTATTGTGGATCGATTGACGAAGTCAGTTCATTTTCTGGCAATCAAGCAGACTGATTCTTTGCATGTGCTAGCAAAGAAGTACATCGATGAGATAGTGAGATTGCATGGAATTCCAGATTTCATAGAATCTAACAGAGACCCTCGGTTTACTTCGAGATTTTGGGGTAGCTTGCAGGAAGCTTTAGGGACTAAGCTGAATTTTAGCACGGTTTTTCACCCTCAAACGGATGGTCAATCTGAGAGGACCATTCGGACACTTGAGGGAATGCTCAGGGCATGTGTGATGGATTTCAAGGGAGCTTGGGATGAGCATTTTCCATTGGTCGAATTTTCTTATAATAATTCATACCATTCGAGCATTCAGATGGCTCCATATGAGGCTTTGTATGGAAGAAGGTGTAGAACTCCGATATGTTGGGATGAAGAAGGAGAGAGGAAATTGGTAGGACCAGAGTTGATTCAGATGACAGTGGATAAAGTCAATCTGGTTAAGCAGCGGCTTAAGGCAACTCAGGATAGGATGAAGAGCTACACTAATGCTCATCGAAAGGAGATGGAGTATGAAGTCGGTGAGAAAGTGTTCCTTAAGACATTTCCTTGGAAAGGAGTAATGAGGTTTGGCAAGAAAGGCAAGTTGAGTCCAAGGTACGTGGGTCCTTATGAAATTCTTGAGAGAATTGGACCACTAGCCTACAGATTGGCGTTACCCCCGGAATTGTCTCAGATCCATGATGTTTTCCATGTTTCCATGCTGAGGAGGTATAGATCGAATCCTTCTCATATCATTCAGACTAGTGAGGTTCAGTTAAGTGATGATCTGAGTTATGAGGAGATTCCAGTGGAGATTTTGGACTCGAAGGAAAAAGTTTTGAGAAACAAGACGATTCAGCTAGTCAAAGTCCTGTGGAGGAACCATTCGGTGGAAGAGGTCACGTGGGAGCCATTGGAAGCCATGAAGGAGAGGTATCCGCGTCTTTTCGATGACTCAGGTAATAATTTCGAGGACGAAATTTTTTTTAGAGGGGGAGAAATGTTGGACCCCAAATTTTTTCTAATTGATGTTATTAAGCATGAATTGTGTTAATTGTGTGATTTATGGCTTAGTTTGAAATAAATTGGAAGTATTAGTGGAACATTTAGATTAAGTGAGTATAATGTGGTATAAGTGGGAATTAAAGGGTAATAATGTTTGAGGGCATTTTGGGAAGATCACTTAAGTTGGAGAGGTTAAGGCTTTGCATGGAGAGACAGTATGGACCTTGCACATCCATTAAGACTTAGGTGTTAGAATTAGAAGAAAGAAAGGAAAGAAAAGAAAAGTGAAGGAGAAAAGAGAGGAGAGTGTCGTGGGTGAGGAAGAAGAAGAGAAAGATAGGGTTTTACTGTTCATGAGGTTTTGGAAGGAATTGAAGCAATCTCTAGTAAGTTCAAGCTCTTTTATTCTTGTTTTGATTGGATTAAACCCTAGTATAGCTTGGAATGATGTTAGAATCAGTCGTTTAGGGATTTTCGGGAAAATGGTTAGAAGCCTTGGATTGTTGATTTTGTGACTGTTTTTAAGGTGTTAATGAGTTAGAAATGTAGTATTGGACTTGAATTAAGGTTTATAGGTGTTGCATTTGCAAAATGGAAAGATTGAAGTGGGAAAATGCTTGAAAAATCAGGTTCGGCGACGTGCGAGGAAATTGTGTGTTGTGACGAACACGGGCCGTTCGTCGTGACGAAAGCGGTAGGTCGCTCGTCATGACAGTGTGGCCTTCATGCGACCAGCCCAGATTTCAAAGATATATGAATTTTGGTATTTTGGGCATATCTTTTGCTGTAGATGTCCAAATGAGGTAATTTTTTATGCGTTGTAAGCTAGAGGCATAAGCTACAACTTTTATGAAGAGATGAAGTTCTAAATTAGTCTCTAAGAATCTTCAATTTTGGATGAAAGTTGAGCATAGAATTTTTGTTTTAGCTTTAGTTATAGTTTGAATTGCTAAAGTTTGACTTTCCGATTTCTACACCAAATTGATTGGAATTTTGGTTATTTGGTTAAGGAAATCAAGTGAGGCAAGAGGATCAAGAGGAACAAGAGGAAAGGCATTCCTAAGTAAGCTATAAGCAAGGAATTCAAGGTGGGTTCATGTTTATAATAGAGTAAATAAGTTACTCATTGCTTTGTTCAAATCAAGAAAGATTTAATGCTTTTAATTGCATCATCAATGTTGCCTTATGTGCTATTATGCATTGATTTTATGGTTGCTATATGATTTGCATTCATGATTAATGAAAAGGTTTCAAAAAGGGTTTTCTCTTTTCAAGACTACATACTCATGAAATCATGTTTTCCAAAATGTATGGAAAGCAAGTTTACAAGCAAGAGCCAGTTTGGCAATCAAGTTTACATGACTTTGAATCATGGATGTTATGTGGGTTTGTGGTTGTCTCTCAAGAACCGTCACGTGCACGTTGACTCATGAAACAGCTTCTCCCGCCTGCCCACTAGTGGCACGGATCTCCCCACAAGGACTCCCTTAAGAAACTACGACTACACAGGACCATTTGATGGAAATGTGTAGTCCGTCATGAACCCGGACTAACCCAAACCATTATGCTGTGCTTATGTGTTTATGATTTGTTGTCATGTTTCATGTATTCATGGTTTTGAACTCTACTCATGAATTGTTCAAAAATCAAGCATTTCAAGATGATAACTTTTACACGCTCATTTACTATGATTTCAAAGTGTACCACGGCAATGAGTTATCTTTTAAATAGTTTTGTTTATTTCTGTATTATAAATGTGTTCCCACGAGCTTTATAGCTCACCCCCCTTTTACTCTCCCCATTCAGGTGACGAGCAAGAGACTGAGTAAGTCAAGGGTTATGGCATCACTTCGATTTATTGTGTTTATGTATTTTCAAGTTGTACTTTCAGAAGTCAAGGCTTTAGTTTCATTTCAAGTTTTATTGGTTCAAGGGTATTTTGTATTTTTGACTCTTGAACTCAAAAGTTGTAATTTGATTTGAAATGTTATTAAAGCTTTGTAAAACTCATCTTTTGGATATTAATGAGTTATGATGTTTATCTTTCGCATTAAATCATATAGTTGTGGCTCGAGTGTATGTTGTCAAGTTTTGGGATGGGTTGTTTTAATAAAATGAGAGAAAGTTTCAGGTTTTGTGCTTCCAAGGGATTTCCTTTCTTCTTTTAATTTACATGTTTCAACTCCAAGGCCTTCCCTCATGTACCAAGTACTGTGCTTTCATGTCCGATGTTGGGCTCCGAAAACGGGGTCCAACAATTTTTCCACTCCTTAAGTGAAGAACGAGAAGGTTAGCAATCCTTGCAAGGCATCGGAAACTTCAAGATAGTTAGAGACTTTTGTAACTAATTTTGTTCAATCATTCTTGGTTAGCTTTATAAGCATATCAAACATTGAGCATCCAATGTATTATGTACCTTGTGTTAAGTCTTTGATGTAATGTTGTTATGTAATTAAAGCTATGTATGAACTTCATTTTGATTTAGAAATGAATGAAGAATTGAAGAAGTTTCCAATGTGTATGTGCTTATTTATTTTGTAGTTGTACATTTCCTATTTCAAGTCTTTCATTGGTGTAGAAATTGTGTTTTGACTTCAGGAGAAAAACTGGATTAATCTATGTGGAATTGGATAAAGTTGTCTTCTTGGAAGTTGTAGATTATCTTTCTAGCTTTTCAATGCTATATAGTATGAAATATTTGGATGTTGGAGTTGAGAGTTGTGATTATTAGAAGTTTGTGATGCTGCATAGGATGGACTTTCGAAGTAGCTGCATTGTTTTGAAATTTTAACCTTATAGAGGCAAAATTGGTTTTTGAGGACTTCATAGAAGTTGTAGGTATAGAAGTCCTCTTCGAAAAGGTCTTTGAATGGCCTTAATCCAATATTTTTAGTGAAAGTTATGTCCATTTTATCAATACAGGTCAGAAGAAGAAATGCAGGGAGGGACAAGTCGCGATCGCAATGCGCGAAAGTCACAATCGTGCATTTGCACTAAGAAATATAAATGGAGGTTTTTAAGCCAATAATTGAATGTTAGGCTTGCACTAATTAATGGTTAATTAGAAGCCCAAATGAACATTTAGAAATGAGCTGGACTTTGGTTTAATTTTATTAATTAGATTAATTAAATTAAAAAATTCTTAAAGAAATGGAAGGTGGAATTTTGGTTTAATTAGGGCTGAATGTGCAGCTGTACATTTAGCATTGAATTGCTAAATAAATATGGTATTTATTATGCTTATTATGATTAAATGGAGTAATGATCTTACCATTAAATGGTTTAATGATTGTCTTTTAATGATGGCATTTAATGTAACCTTTTAGCATTCACTTGATTAAAGATGAAAGAGGTGTATTTGATGGATGATCCTCCTTTCATCAATAAAACCAAAATTGACATGTAATTTTAGGTTATTGGTCTTTTCATATAGCCATCTTAAAACAAATGAGAAGAGTCTCATTTAGTGGTTTCTTTATGTTTGATTAAAAAATGAAGTGATGCATTGGATGCTCTTCTCTTCTTTCTTTTCATGCATAACCAAAATTGACAAGGTGTAAGAGGTGTTCTTGCATTTTTGGAATCTGTCTCCTTTCTTGCATGCGTTAGCCAAAATTTGTATGAGAGGTGTCTCATCTTTGGCTTCTTTCTTCTAAGAAAAATCTCCTCTAAAGTTTTCTTCTCCTTTCCCACCAAAGGATCTTGTTAACCAAGTTGTCCAAGAAGAACAAGTGTAGATCGGATTGGTAGAGGATACGATATTGAGAAGAGGATACAATAATGAGAAGATGATACATCGCTTAGGAGAGGATATATTACCGAGGATAGGATAGCACAGCGAGGAGTTAAAGCTGTAGCGAAGAACTCCGTAATATAATCTCCATCTTGTTCTTATGATAATTATTTTCCATATACCATATCATGTAGATTTTCCATATACCATATCTTGCTTCTGTTATGTTTTGATTTTTAAAAAGGTTTTGAAATCTACCATTTTAGCCAAATCTTCCATGTTTTATTTTCAGATCCAACACAACCTAGGTTAAATATTTTTTATTGCTTTGTTGTTTCTTTCTCTCATTAGAAATTAAATGTGCTATCCTATGTTAATTGATTTGGGTATTGTGTAATGATAACTGGATTTTCTTTATTGTTCAGTTATTTGTGTATGAACCCATTGGGTATTGTGAAAAGATGATTTTAATGCATTCATTGAATTGTTTAATTGAAAACCCATTGTTAGAATTTCTATATAATCCATAATTGTTATGTTGAAATTCATATGTAGCGACTAATGATTCGTAATCGTTATGACTAACATGACCTAGGTTAAATGATGCATTGTGTGTAGTTGTTGCCTTGATTACTCGATTTTTCTAATTTGTAATGCTACTATCTAATTAAATCTAGAGATCATATCCTAGAATATTAAGTGGTTAGGTTTAATTAATGATCGTATCTTGATTAAACAAACCCTAAGGGAAACTCAGATTAGTTATTAACCCACGTTTGATAACAACAAATCAATTAAATATGCTTAATTAAGGTATAGGTCAAGATTGAACCAAAGAACTGAGTCCTTACCGAATTCCTCACTTTTATCATTTTTTGCATGTTTTCTTTAATTTATTTTTATTAGTCTAGTTTCATTTTATTTTCTTGTTTAAAATATTCGAAACCCCCGAAAACCTAAACATCAATTAATTTCATTTCAACAACTTTACACATACTCTCTGTGGGATTGACCTAAACTCACCACTACTATAGTACTAATCTAGTTATTTTATTTTGACTAGCGTTATGACATACTGTCAATTTTGGAATCATCGTTGGGGAGTGCAGTATTTTAGTTTTTGCTTGTGATTTAATTGATGTTTTGTATATATTTGTTCATAATTTATTTCTTTTCAGTTATTTCGTGACCTTTTCTTTTTTAGTTTCGTGTTTGTAAAAAAAATTCGATATGGACGAAGTAATTTCTTTTATAACATATATTCTCAATGTAGCACCCCACTTCCGCGAGACCCGAACCCGACATCTACTGTGATATCCGAGCCCGTGACCCGCGAGGGTGGTATGCTAGGCAGTCAATGCAGTTTAAAAAAAACTCGGTAATGCATTTTTCTTTTGGAAAACAATTAAGTGCGCATAAATCGGTAAACAGTTTGAGCTCGCAATATGAAAACATTTTCATATCAGATACTATTTCAGTACTCAACTCAGTTCACATACATATAATGATAGCCAAATTGGGCCCAATACAATAACAGTATTAATCTGTGAAAAATACAATTTTACACATATTAATCAGTATGACTCAAATGCAGACATGAAACCGATCCCGACTTCAAACTCTGCCACTCTTGCAGTACTCATACTCCCGTTTGTCTAACGGGGTACTCTTGAATCCCTGAAAAATAATTGCAATGTTGGGTGAGTTTGCGAACTCAATGAGAAACCATCATCGATGGTTCACTCAATTCATGCATATACAATAAATTTCCCAATTATCACATAATCACACAATAACATTTACAGAAATATCACATGCAATTTCATTTTTCACATTTCATAGTCAATCATATACATATGCGATGCGCATGTGACACTTCTATTTTCTTTTCGTTGTTGTGACCGTATACCAAGTCGTCCCAAATGACGGGCACATTGCGTTGAGCCAGTGGCTCTGAAAACATTGGGCTTGAAGCCCTGATACATTGAGCCTGAGGCTCTGAATACGTTGGACTTGAGGTCCTGTGCGTTGAGCTTAAAGCTCTCATATACGTTGGGCGTGATATGCCCTGATACGGTGGCTGCTCCGGTCACAACTACCTTTATCTGATCATACTTTTATGCATGCAATGCACATGCCCCAATTGCCAATTTCACATGCCAAATGTACATTCAATTTCACACATTTAACACTTTAATGACAAATTACCGATCCCTCGGACACCCTTGGTCCGCTCCCAAATCTAATCAATCACGTAACCCTCCATTTCATCCACATGGAATAAGTACGGAATTAAACACACAAATATTGAGGAACCAACTAGGTTACTCACGAACTTCCGAGCTACCCGCTCGAAAGCTCAAAGAATATCCGTGGAATCGCTGCTCCATCGGAGCTCTATAACAATCAATTAATTTCCAATTCATGAAATGTACAATCGTAAATAATTTAATGACGCACATGACTTAATCAAAAGATGTACTATGCCTATTCATAACTTTCCCGGTACTATATCCCAATATCACTTTCTTTCGTAAATTTCCAACTTTTCACTCAATTTATCAATAATGACTGATTTCAATTCGATAACATAATACGGAACTCCCCCAATTTCAATTCGAATATTCAGTCAATTTATCAAGTTATACTCGCTAGGGTATTACCTCAAAATCGATATCTCTATTCTTAAGATCAAATTCACCCATTATGCTCAGTTCCTAAAATTTCCAATAACATTGAATTTAGTTTCAAAGTCTCACATTATACCCCAATTATCAGAAACCATCCTTAGGTTGCAATTACAATTACATTCTTAATTGTCTTTCACTAATTGCATCTCAAAAACCTGAATTCAAACTCTCATTCATTTCCTCAATTGTAGACCTCTTTATCTAGATCACAACGAATCAAACATCACCTCAATTGGAGGTCTACACCATTAATTATGCCTCTAAAACCAAACTATATTCATTCAAGAAAACAACCTCGCCGCGACGTGAGGACGTTCGTCACGGCGACAAGGGGCGCTCGCTGCGGCGTGGAAGGCTTGGAGGCTCGCCGCGACGTGCTTGATAGCTTCGCATGGCGAGAACACAATTTTTCGCCCGTCATAAGCACAGACATCGCCATGACGCACGGACTCAAATCGCCTTCTCCCACCGCCGCCATTTTCTCTCTAAACAATCCTAACTCACAACTAACTACCACAATCTTTTATATTTAACCCCATGAATGCATTTAACACATAAATAACAACATTAAAACCAATTCACTTACCAAATCAAGCTTGAATCTCAAATCTCCCAAAAATCCCTACAATTCTTTCATCTTCTCTTCGCCATACGGTGTTTCTCCAACCTCAACAAAACTTCGCCTTCCTCAAGAATCGGACAAGCTAACAATCAAAATCACAAAGAGAGGAAGAGACGATAATCATGGAGGAAGAATCGAAACTCACCAAGGAGAGGAACCGATCGTGCCCTAGGAGAGAAGAAGAGAATTCCTTTTCTCTTCAATTCGAAATATAAAGCATTTATAAGTGATTTGTCCCATTTTTCTCTTAATACCAGTAACTCTATTACTCTTTTCACAATCATTTCCATTTGATTTTTCTCCGAATTTCGATGACTCGACATATAAAATTCCTAAAATCATATTTTTAAATTTCCATAGCCATTGGACAATTATTTTATCACTAAGCAGTCAATCTGTCCGACACTCGGAAAAACTTTAGGTCCGGACTTTTTCTCCCGAATTTTCCAAAAAATTTCCGAAGAGTCACTATCAATTAGCAATTACTCTAGAACATTTCCTATTCACATCTTCAAACCCAATTCTTCCGAAATTCCCAATTATTCCCCAATTCTCCTTAGGTCAAAAGCAGACCTAATTATTCACAATTTCACAATTCACAACCGTATCACAATTAAATGCCGGGAAAAGTCATGAATGCATGTACCTATGTGTGCATGTGTCAAATGACTCAATCCTCTACAATTAGAGGCCAAATGAATGTTCAGTCGATATTATGCGGTAAAATCCTATCCCGTCCCAAATTACACATTTAACCTTCCCATCGGTAACGGGATGTTACAATTCTCCCCTCCTAATAAAAATTTCGTCCTCAAAATTTTGATATACGATTGATCCGAGAAACAGGGGAATGGTTTCGATCACTCTATATATACTGTATTCCACTATATGACCAATTCCTGTCAAATATACTGAATCAATGTAATCGATCACTCTTTTTCCTTTCTTAATCTTTACACTATCATAACTAATACCTCATGATTACTTGCAATTCATTACTTTCGGTATCATTAATACCTATACCAGATTATAACAATATTTCCTAATCCTGTCCATGTAACACTTAACAAATCCGAATCATCTCTTTGGTTTTAAACTGTCTTACCCATCTATTGACACCACAATCACATAGAGGTCATTTAATCACGAAGTTAATTTCCCCATTTACCTTTATCTCTATCTATTCATTTTGGTCGAGGCGATACATTACGAATCATTTCATTTGTTACTTATCATATTACCTCCACTTTAGTATTAAAACACTAATCTTATAAGATTATAATAATCTCGATAATAATCAACTCGACACATTGTCATTAACTAGAATTTCTCAATCCCTATTATAGATTCATTTCGCTCATCAACCTTATACACTATTCAAATGATGTCACCAATTTATCAATTGATATGTTCACAATCAATCTAACCTATACATCAACTTTACGTCCCTATGAGCTCCAAATACATCAGTTTAACATTTGTCTTCAACAGTCATGGCTGTTGGTTATTCACACATATAATCATTCAACTTTTCATTTTAAACCATCAATTACTCTTTCGATGTACTCTTACTATAGCATAAAACTTTGATTGGTTCCCAAATTTTTCTCTAACAGTTTCTCTAGTCTGCACTACACATATTTCTTAATCAAACTATACATATCACCTTCATCGAAAATCGGAGTATTTTCAATTTCTCGATAGCAAATTTCAACACCTTAATTTGGTCTTTGCCAACCCCTTTTTATACACACCAGTTTCGGAATTCCAATAGCGAATAATACTTTCCTTTTGCCCCTTATTGCTAGCTCGACAATTTGCACTCAGTAATACACTAGATTTAATAACCTTATCGCCCAAAATTGTGATACTCTACCATTGAAATTTCGGTTCAATCCGTTTAATTGCATCACTATCTTAATTTTGCAATTACTCAATCGATTTATCCTTTTTTGACTCATTCAAATTCCCTAATTATCTTGACCGTTATCGATTTGCATAGTCATAGACATCTCCAAAAAGTTCCTGTACAATTATTGTCTCCTAGCTTTTTAAAAGCAACACTCAGTACAACCAATTTCAAATCATCAATCATAATATAACCCATAAGATTATCCTTGTCCTTAGGTACATGAAATCACTTTCCACAATTTCAACAGATCACGTCATAACCTTTACTGGGATACTTCTGTATATATTACAAAATCTCCAAATGTCTCTTGTACAATCATTAATCATGCAATTCACACATTTTTCCTCAAACATTTTTGTCAAAGCACTAAGATCAGAAAATCTTTGACAATTTTTGAACGTATCCAGCATTTAGTTAGTTCTAATTAACTCCAAATCCCGTATACATATAAGTCCGTTACAATTCCGCATTTTATCAATACTGATATCTTCATTAAGTCTCCCAATGTGCCATGTCCAAGTACTAATTCATTCATAATTTATTTGATCCAATTAAGACTCACTTTCATGAAACTTGCATGACGTCATATTTCCTCAACTATGCAACATATCCTTTTTCACTTTTCAAATGCATTTAATCGATCATCTATGATCATAGTCACTATTCATTCTAAATACAATTAAGACACTTTACTCTTCAGTAATACAATAAACTCCTTATACTCATGATTGATTCGAACAACTCTTCAAATACCGAACGTCTCCAATGAGAAACAATTTTCTTATAATTTTCTCAGTTTCATCATAACATATTCTGACACATGTTCCTTTACCCTAATTTCTTCACATAACCCAATTTATTCGCAATAGATCACTCCCTGGGTAGAATAAACATTCATCAAATCAATCTCGTACATTCAGAACATAATTACACAAAATATACACAAACCTATTTTCTCCCCATATTCGCAATTAATATTTTCTTAATGTTCAGTAAATCTCTTACATAATTGGATTCATCTCATCATCATAATGTACACTTCTTCGGTAGCACAGTTTATCTCTTACACTTTAGTTTCCGCTAGGATTAAGACTCCAAAATTCACTTTTATTTCTTCTCAGATTTATCTCTATATTGTCCTTGCAGTGATCAACAATCGATTGAACCATTTGATTGACTTAATCCGATTCAGGTAAATTCTTCTTTGAAAGTAAATCTCTTACTATTTTCATCGATACTACTTATGAGGTTCCTCAACTTCACAGTCATCACATTTCTTGTCAGTCATTCTCAATGCCTTAGGAAATCAAGTTCAGCTATACACAATATCCCATGTAGATCAATCTATGCCATAATCCATATAATCAGAACATCCTTTTTAATACTTTTCGTTGAGATACATACCACCAAAATCATTACATCTTATAAAAAAAAATATTCACATCAATTTACTCATTGGTAGCTTATACTACTAAGAACACTTTAATCACATTTAATTCTAGATAACCTTTCTCTTTTTGGTACCAATTCTCAATCATGGGGACCTTGCTATACTCACGTCCCTCTTTTATTCCCTCAAGCTCATTACCTATGCTAGCATCATTAACAATCTCCCTTCTTTCCCAATTTATTATCATAAACACTTTCATTCCATAAAAATCGGACTAGCAATTATCCACTAATTCATTAATTTCCTCCCATGCCATCTCCACATATACGAGACAATTACGCTTAATATTTTCACTTGCCACGGGGCTCCCCGAATCAGGTGTGTTCACTTAGGCAAATCAACTGAACCTTAACCACTTTTTCATCTGTCATTATCAGTATCTTACATTTCAATCTTTTCATAATTGCCTCGTACCTACGTATTCTCACACTCAAATCAATATCATAGCTATATACAATCATTCTTAGTTTTCCCACTAACCTAATCGATTCACAGTCATAAATCATTATTCATAACACTCTTTATAGTAATCAATCCCAATTATAACATTTTATTTTCATCCACTATGTTTATACACTTTCAATTTTGTCTTTTCTAACATATCTCTATTTTCCTTTATCAATCAACAACTATAACTTTATGTCTATCCCACATTCAAGGATATACCTCAATATAACTCCAATATTGTATTTCATAATATATCCACCAATATCGACACACTAAATGTTCATTAGCCAGATCGAATCATACACTTTTTCTTATTCCACGATATTCACAACTTCCTTTTATCTCATTCTAACATATCATCATTTCTCTCACTATCTCTAACCGCTTAACGACTGATACATGCTTATGCATGTGACTCCTGTGCTAGACTGGGGATCAGTTGTCATTGTCTGCTGTGACATGACTTAAATGCATGTGACTTGACACGTTTTTTTTTTCAGAATGCCCATGTAAGATTGTACTTCTGGGCTCTGATACCACAAATGTAGCACCCCACTCCTGCGAGACCCGAACCCGACATCTACTGTGATATCCGAGCCCGTGACTCACAAGGGTGGTATGCTAGGTAGTCAATGCGGTTTAAAAAAAACTCGGTAATGCATTTTTCTTTTGGAAAACAATCAAGTGCGCATAAATCGGTAAACAGTTTGAGCTTGCAATATGAAAACATTTTCATATCAGATACTATTTCAGTACTCAACTCAGTTCACATACATATAATCATAGCCAAATTGGGCCCAATACAATAATAGTATTAATCTGTGAAAAATACAATTTTACACATATTAATCAGTTTGACTCAAATGCAGACATGAAACCGATCCCGACTTCAAACTCTTCCACTCTTGCAGTACTCATACTCTCGTTTGTCTAACGGGGTACTCTTGAATCCCTGAAAAATAATTGCAATATTGGGTGAGTTTGCGAACTCAATGAGAAACCATCATCGATGGTTCACTCAATTCATGCATATACAATCAATTTCCCAATTATCACATAATCACACAATAACATTTACAGAAATATCACATGCAATTTCATTTTTCACATTTCATAGTCAATCATATACATATGCGATGTGCATGTGACACTTCTATTTTCTTTTCGTTGTTGTGACCATGCGCCTGAAGCTGTCCTAGTGACGGGCACATTGCGTTGAGCCAGTGGCAAAATATTGGGCTTGAAGCCCTGATACATTAAGCCTGAGGCTCTGAATACGTTGGACCTGAGGTCCTGTGCGTTGAGCTTAAAGCTCTCATATACGTTGGGCGTGATATGCCCTGATACGGTGGCTGCTCCGGTCACAACTACCTTTATCTGATCATACTTTTATGCATGCAATGCACATGCCCCAATTGCCAATTTCACATGCCAAATGTACATTCAATTTCACACATTTAACACTTCAATGAAAAATTACCGATCCCTCGGACACCCTTGGTCCGCTCCCAAATCTAATCAATCATGTAACCCTCCATTTCATCCACATGGCATAAGTACGGAATTAAACACACAAATATTGAGGAACCAACTAAGTTACTCACCTGAACTTCCGAGCTACCTGCCTGGAAAGCTCAGCAATATCCGTGGAATCGTCGTTCCATCGGAGCCTCTATAACAATCAATTAATTTCCAATTACTGAAATGTACAATCAGAAATAATTTAATGACGCACATGACTTAATCAAAAGATGTACTATGCCTATTCATAACTTTCCCGGTACTATATCCCAATTTCACTTTCTTTCGTAAATTTCCAACTTTTCACTCAATTTATCAATAATGATTGATTTCAATTCGATAACATAATACGGAACTCCCCCAATTTCAATTCGAATATTCAGTTAATTTATCAAGTTATACTCGCTATGGTATTACCTCAAAATCGATATCTCTATTCTCAAGATCAAATTCACCCATTATGCTCAGTTCCTAAAATTTCCAATAACATTGAATTTAGTTTCAAAGTCTCACATTATACCCCAATTATCAGAAACCATCATTAGGTTGCAATTACAATTACATTCTTAATTGTCTTTCACTAATTGCATCTCAAAAACCTGAATTCAAACTCTCATTCATTTCCTCAATTGTAGATCTCTTTATCTAGATCACAACGAATCAAACATCACCTCAATTGGAGGTCTACACCATTAATTATGCCTCTAAAACCAAACTATATTCATTCAAGAAAACAGCCTCGCTGCGACGACAAGGATAGCTCGCCGCGGCGTGGAAGGTTTGGAGGCTCGCTGCGACGTGCTTCAGTAAGCTCGCCGCGGCGAGACCTTCGCGTGCGCCGCGACGAGAACACAATTTTCTTGTCGCGTCGCAGCGCAGACACGCCTCGACGTGCGGACTCCCAGTCGTCTTCTCCGACGAGTTTTCGCCATTTTCTCTCTCCAAACAATCCTAACTCACAACTAACTACCACAATCTTTTATATTTAACCCCATGAATACATTTAACACATAAATAACAACATTAAAACCAATTCACTTACCAAATCAAGCTTGAATCTCAAATCTCCCAAAAATCCCTACAATTCTTTCATCTTCTCTCTTCGCCCACGGTGCTTCTCCAACCTCAACAAAACTTCGTCTTCCTCAAGAATCAGACAAGCTAACAATCAAAATCACAAAGAGAGGAAGAGACGATAATCATGGAGGAAGAATCGAAACTCACCAAGGAGAGGAACCAATCGTGCCCTAGGAGAGAAGAAGAGAATTCCTTTTCTCTACAATTCGAAATATAAAGCATTTATAAGTGATTTGTCCCATTTTTCTCTTAATACCAGTAACTCTGTTACTCTTTTCACAATCATTTCCAGTCTGATTTTTCTCCGAATTTCGATGACTCGACATATAAAACTCCTAAAATCATATTTTTAAATTTCCATAGTCATTGAACAATTATTTCAGCACTAAGCAGTCAATCTGTCCGACACTCGGAAAAATTTCCGGTCCGGACTTTTTCTCCCGAATTTTTCAAAAAATTTCCGAAGAGTCACTATCAATTAGCAATTACTCTAGAATATTTCCTATTCACATCTTCAAACCCAATTCTTCCGAAATTCCCAATTATTCTCCAATTCTCCTTAGGTCAAAAGCAGACCTAATTATTCACAATTTCACAATTCACAACCGTATCACAATTAAATGTCGGGAAAAGTCATGAATGCATGTACCTATGTGTGCATGTTTCAAATGACTCAATCCTCTACAATTAGAGGCCAAATGAATGTTCAGTCGATATTATGCGGTAAAATCCTATCCCGTCCCAAATTACCCATTTAACCTTCCCAACGGTAACGAGATGTTACACTCAATCTTATAATAATGTTTGAACTGATCATCCTAACTTTTATTATGGATAGGATAATCATCATAATTATTTCTATGATAGTTTGCAGGATGCACAACAATTCTCATACAGACCAAAAGCTTCCTATCACGACTCTGGTCCATCTCTAAAAGAGTTGATTAATAGTATGAATGCTAATACTTTGCAATTGCAGTAGAATGCTCTACAATTTCAAAAGGACGGAGGCCAATTTCCTAAAAATACATGGTCTAGTACCCAAGATTTGGGGAGCTAATATGACTCAGGTACATCTCTAGAAGAAATGCTTAATATTATGGCTACTAACAATCTTCAAATTCAACAGGATATGCAGCAGTTTCAACAGAATATGCAACAGTTGTTTTAGCAAGGTATACAATAAATCCCGCAAGACGCTCTACAATTCCAGCAAGATGCATTGCCTTGATGGGGAGATATCAATTATCTAGAATCGTAAAGTGAAAAGGAGTAGCCGTATCAACCCGAGGTGTACCCAATGGACATTTGTAAGGAAACTTTACAAAGTGACAAGGAGCTTGAGAATTTTGAGGTTAACACTTAACGAATTGCTTAAGTAGAAGCAGAGGAGGAGCTCGAAGCAGAAAAGACATATCTTTTAGCTTGGAGGTAAGTACTGAGTTTCATTTTATTATTGAGAATGAATCTTCACCTTTACATAGTAGATTGAAGGAATTAAATGAGAAGAAAATGCTAGAGATATTTGAGATCTTTTTGGAGTGTATGAACTCAGTCGAGATTAAAAGTTAGAAGATAGGGAAGATGCTAAATATGATGGATCATCAACTAAGACCCTATCCTGAAGAACCTCACACGGAGGAGTCGCATGTGACACTTGAAGATCACAATTTTGTCATGTAAGGAGGAAACATGGAGTCGAGTGAACAACCCTAAACAAAAGCGCTTCTTAGGAGGCAAACCAAGGGAAGTAAATTTCTTTTCTTTACATTTCCATATTACTTTTTATATGTATGTATGTTATTGATTTTTTTTTCTACTTGTTTTAAGTTTTCAATCAAATTGAGAGAGAATAAAACAAACAAACAAATATTTCTCTTTTTTTTTGTTTTAAGACTATATAGTCATGAGTAGATAATGCATTGACTAGAGAATTTCATAGCAACTTTAGTATGTACTTTTACTCTTGTTATTGGTCAATGTGTATTGTCTTTAAAACAGTAGTGACTAAAGGTAGACAAAGTCGATGACGTTTTGAACCTTATTAGACTGACAACTTTATTTTAGTCTTATTGTCTTTTGATAGTGTGTGGCCTTTATGACATGTACATCCTAATTTTGCTTTAAATTTCTATTTGAGACCACATTTTTATCATATGCATTAACATAGAAACGATTAGGCATTCTTTGTTTTTCCGAACTATATTATCCAAATAGGCTACCCTATTGATATGGTTTTTCCCTTGTTAATCCCCTTTAAGCTTTATACCTTTCTTCTTGTATAAACCACATTTTATGCTTTTAAAATTAACCACATGTCCTAGCCAAGCCATACTTTATTGACATTGTTTTTCCCTTGTTAATCCCCTTTAAGCTTTATACCTTTCTTCTTGTATAAACCACATTTTATGTTTTTAAAATTAACCACATGTCCTAGCCAAGCCATAAAACTAGTGAAACATTTATGATTATTGAGTTTATGGATGTATAAAATTCTAAGTGTGGAGGTGTATATATGTGAGGGTTGGTTATAAAGTTGGGATGTTATTTTTATCTTATTATTGAAATTACCATGTTAATATAGTTTCTTTTTATGTAAAAAGGAAAAGAAAGAAAAGAGAAAAGTGAAAAACATAAGAAAAGAAAATGAAAAAGAAAGAAAGAAAGAAAGAAAGAGAAAGATAAAGAATGATTTTTTTTAAATAAATGTATTATGGAGAAATTGCATATATGATGAAAATTTGTTTATGGTTAATGCATCTCGCTACAGTTATAATGAATGCGTTATTTGAGTATGTTGAATATGAGGTCGATGTTGGCTTAGAAGGTTCACTCTTTTAATTTCAATGTATTGTTAGATTAAATTGTATGAGTGATTCCTTCGAATTAGTATATGCTTCATGTGGTTTATATGGGAGAGCTGAATGGGGTTGTGAAATATAAATGTTGCATTCATCATAACTTATGGCACCCAGTTTTTGATGAGTGTTACTTTGTTTCACTAGCTTTGATGACTTTCGTGCTACTTGACCCAAATACAACTGATCTTACCTTTGCCCACAATACAACCTTGAAAAGTCCTTTGATTCATGATTTTGCATGTGAACATTAGTGGTGGAGAAACAAAATGATATGTAAAGTTGTGGAATGACATGATCATGAATGGTGCTGAGTGTACCTATGGATATATTATAGTTAAACACATTTTTTGAGTCAGATGATGAATGTTGATTGATCATTAGTAAAAGCCTTCTTTATTTATGATTAGGTATTCTAGGAACGCATGTGAAATGACTTAATGCTTTTAGGTCTTTGAGTTTAATTTTAATGTTTTTCCCAAGGACGATCAAAAGCTAAATGTGGGGGAAATTGATAGGTGATTAATTGATTATGAAATTATTCCATAACACTTAGCAATTATTGACTTGAAATTACTTAAGATACTTATTTTAACTCATATGTGATTTTAGGCACAATTTGGAAATAAAGACATTAAAGTGAGTCGAAAGCATTACATTTGGGTCGTTTTTCGAAGAATCATAATCTTTTGTCGTCATGGAGCAAGAATGATAAATATTGGAGAAAGTAATTAATGCCAAGAAAAATGAAACATATGTTAAAAATATAAAGAAGATTAAAGATGAAGCATGCAATAGTTTAAGAGCTAAACACGTGAATAAAATACAAACAGCCTACGTTTCATGCAAGCGAAACTACGTGGAAGTGGAGCATAACCATGAATAAAATGGCTCACAAGCCAAGTGAGGAAAACAACCAAAACAACAGTGCAGAAGAGAGGTACAAGCAATAGAAACGCAGATGTTAAAAGCTAGCATTTAACATTGCAAAAGGGAGAGTAGTAAAAGCGTGAATAGTATGTGTGACCTAACAAATTTATTCGTCACATCAGTGAATAGTGAGGGAAAAAGAGAGAGTTGCGTGAAAACGCAGAAAGGGAGGTGTAGTGAAGAGAGTCGAAAGGGGCTTCGGCTAGGGACATGGGGATGGAGCATTTTTTCAAAAGACCATGAAGAGCTAAAAGATTCGACGCTAGTTCGGAAGCAACATCCATGCAGATGACCTAGGTTAAATATTTTTTATTGTTTTGTTGTTTTTTCCTCTCATTAGAAATTGATTGTGTTATCCTATATTAATTGATTTGGGTATTGTGTATGGATAATCTAATTTTCGTTATTGTTTGGTTATTTGTATATGAACCCAATGGGTATTATGAAAATATGATTTTAATGCATTCATTGAATTGTTTAATTACAAACCCATTGCTAGAATTTTGATATAATCTGTAATTATTATGTTGAAATTCATGTGTAGCAATTAATCATTCGTGATCATTATGGATAACATGACCTACGTTAAATGACGTATAATATGTGGTTGTTGCCTTGATTAATCAGTTTTTCTAATTCGTAATACTACTGCTTAATAAAATTTAGAGATCGAATCCTAGTTTATTCTGTAGTTAGGTTTAATTAATGATCATATCTTGATTAAACAAAACCTAAGGAAAAACTCGAGTTAATTATTAACCTATAATTAATGGTTTCTATGAGAGGTTTGAGAATAATAGATCAATGAAATATGTTTAATTAGGGTGTAGGTCAAGATTGAACCAAAGAACTAAGTCCCTACCGAATTTTCCACTTTCATCATTTTTTGCATATTTTCTTTAATTTGTTTTTATTAGTCTAGTTTCATTTTTTTTTTGTTTAAAAAATTCCAAACCTCCCCAAAACATAAACATCGATTAATTTCATTTGAACAATTTTACACAGTCTTTGTGGGAACAACCTAGACTCACCACTACTATAGTAGTAATCTAGTTATTTTATTTTGACTAACGTTACAACGCGTTGTCACTTGTAGAATTGTGTGTTGGTTCACAACATCTTTAGCAGTGATGGTTTGATCTCGAATGTATTCGCTTACACCCATGGTTGCATAATCCTTTGACGATGGGCATTGAGTTTTGGCCTCATGACCTCCATAATAGTCTGTCGCTCTCCATGATGTATTTCATTATTTCCATCTCTTTTTAGCATTCAACTTTTGAGATTCCCTATTGTTGTCTGATGATATCCAAGTTGATATGTCGTTTACTTTATACCTAACTTATTTTTTTTCTTTTCACAAAAGAAGGTGAAAAAACCTTAGACTACAAGAATTAAACTAATCTATGCTTCCTTGATAATAGCATCAAAAACTTGTTGAGAAAGTTTTGCGATTTATAAAACCCTCAATAACCGCAAATGCACGAGTTGTATTTTGTAGTGTTGAATGGTCAATCCCACGAGGTGGGTACTAACCTAATCCTAAGTCATCTAAAGCTCAAACAAAAGAATAAAAAGAAATAAAAAAATTACATAAGTGAACACAAAAAGTAAATACGAGAATTTGATTAAAGAATTATAAAGCCAAAAATTCAACAAAAGATAATTAAACTGAGCATTCATACAGGTCACAATGGAAATCTGTTAAGAAAGTTAATCAAGTTATAAGAGAGGAGATTTTACCTATCATTAATGCTAATCTAGCCATGTATGTGTTTACAGGGTGTCGATTTTAGACAATAGTAGGGTTGATTACTCTCTCTCGAGTTATAATTATTAGACCCTAAATTGTAAACCCTAATCAAATTATGAAACTTGCAATTTCTCAATTCACAAATTACCAACAATTCTTATTATTTCTAAAGCTCTCTAATAAACAATCGGGTCTCGTATCGAATCTCTCACCATGAAATTATTGACTAGATTGATTAAGTGGCCAATTAGATTGCCTAACTCTCATTATTCTCAGTTAATCATTTTTATCCAGCTTACCCTATCGGTTTGTTACCGAAACATGCAAATACATCAATCAATAACAACACCCAACTCAAGTAAACACAAATCAACTAGATTAACATTACAGATAAGCAAAATCCTGAAGATAAAGTTAGAACACCATGAACTACTCAAAATCCATATCCATACAACCCATCTCAACTTTATACATTTAAATGAAAAAGGAAATGAAGAGAAAATGGAACTTAGGTTGGACAAATCAAGAAGGCAGCAACATCGAGATACCACCTGATCTAGGGAGTAGCGGTGTTAGGATCCACTTCTTCTTCTCTCTCTCACTTATTTTTTCTCCCTCTTTAGGGTTTCCAAGAGTGGCTGAATGTAAAACTCGTTCTTTTTATTCTTGCTATTCTATTTATGTTCTTTTGTGTTTATAGTTGAACTAGGGTTTTTTTTTTGGTCTTAAAGGTCTAAAAAATTCCTTGAAATGCAATGTTTAGAAATGGTTTTGGATTTGCTTGATGCAGGCCACAATCGTGGCCTATTTCAGGCCTTTTTGTCACGATCACATACAATTGGCCCCAATTTGCTCCTCTATTCTTTGATCTTTTCCCTAAAACATTAAAAACACATCAACGTACCTCAAAAATATCATATTTAAGCTTAAAGGATTATTCTAACCCATAAAACACTTAAAACACAAATAAATCCCAAACTAACACAATTCTACCCTAAATACATACTAAACAACCAAATAAACGACTAAAATCAAACTATACCCTAAAATATGATGCGTTTGACACCTATCATTCAAGATAGGGTATAAGTTGATGACCTCTCATTTTTAGCATATTCTCTATCTTTAGAATCTCAATCTCTACTGAGTCCTGCGCTTTTGGAATACCTCAAATATCTTTTCACCCTTTTCCCCCTCATTTAATTTCTCAAATATACTACATAAAGGTGAAGGGTTAGTATTAAAAACAATTAAGGACTCAATATTTAACCTTTGAGCTAAATGATATATCCTTTTCTGCTTTGAACTTCGTCTCCACTTCTTCTTCTCAAACAATTCCTTGAGTAGTCTTCTCAAGACTTTGAAATTCCTTTCCTGTCGGAACCCCACCCCTGCGAGTCACATGCTCGACGTCCTACATGACATCTGGACGTGCATCCCACAAGGGAGGAATTCCACACTAGTACAAACGTCAACAAAAAATACCTAAATTCACTTCAGAAATTGAATGACTTAGAGACTGAATTAAAAATTACTTCCTTCAGATAAATTGTAGCTCCATGTCTTTAGTTTATTTTGAAATAAAAATCAACTGAAATAGATATCTACAGATCAAGATATCACTAAAATACTAAAGTATATTCAGAACAATTATCTAACTCATACTCTTTTAACCGATCCTCTCACTTTGATTCAATCCATCATACCTACAAAATTTTATGGAGAGGTAGAGGAATATCTTAAGAATCCAACGCTTCAAAATTCAAGGCAATCGGAGGTCGGATAAAAAATTTATAAGCAAAAGAGTGGAAGGGGTTGAATTAATTGGAAGAGTTGGTTTGAAAATGGTGAAAATCTGGGTTCTGGGAAGGAGACGACCAACACGTCGCGGCGCGCGAATTTCTGCACGTTGCGGCAAGGAAGAGCCGCACGTCGCAGCGAAGAAGGGTTGCACGTCGCGACTTGAGAAAGGTAGCACGCCGCGACGAAGGAATTTCCCCTCGCCGCGGCGAGGACTCCTTTTTCTGATTTCTGATTTCATTGTGATTTCTGAAAACAAATTGATTGACGTGAGTATCAATTGAACTTTGATTATTAAGGAAGACTTTGAGGGTGAAATATTGGGTTAGTGTCGGGAATGTCACTAAAGTGCGTGATACGTGTATTTTTATAAACTGCTACATGAGTTTCATTCTGAAAGGGCAATGTGTAAACTTAGAGTGTTTGAATTGTGATAGGAGCTTATGGAAAGTCAACCTCTGATATTGTTGGAACTTCCAGGCGTTAGCGCGGAAGCCAGGTGAGTGACCTAGACGGTTCTTAAAGAATTAAATGCTATAATTCAGTGATCTAGTTTCTTAGTAGTAAAATGAAGAGGTATTATTGAATGTGAACTCCGGATCGAAGGTTCAGAGTATTGAAGTGATAGTATACGGAAACGATATGAGAATGGGATAGTGTAATCGTATTTGTGATGTGAAAATCTGGAATAGATTAGAAATGTTTGTGATATAGAAACGTGATATTAAAGTGATTTAATTGTGATGCATACCGTTCATTTATGAACGCAAAATCTGTTAATGAAAGCTGCGATCAAAACAACTACTGAATTAGAGCCTTGAGCTCAAAAAGGGAATAGTGCATACCCAGAGGGCTCTCCTATCCCTAAGATGAGTAAGAAGTAATGCATACCCAGAGGGCTCTCCTACTCTTAAAAATGACTGTGATATACTGTTCAGAGCGAAAAGCTTAATGATTGATGAGTTAGTGCATACCCAGAGGGCTCTCCTACTCATAGAAAAGACTGTGATATACTGTTCAGAGAAAAAAGCTCAATGTTTGATGTGATAGTGCATACCCTGAGGGCTCTCCTATCTCTAAGACGCGTGGGAAGTAGTGCATACCCAGAGGGCTCTCCTACCCCTAAGACGCGTTCACTGATTAATGTGCCCTTATCGGGACAGTATAAATGCTTGGTCGCCACTGATATAAATTAATAATGGGTTATTGACTGCAATTATTCTGATAGTGTCTGATTATTGATAATGAGTTACAGACTACAATTACTCTGATATGTTGATTGAGTGATAGGCGAAATGCCACACCCTGATGTGAAAACAGTTATGGGATACTCTTAATTATAGAATGTACGACTGATTGTGATATGCTTAGTGTCGTACGGAATACTAGAGCTTTTGGCTCAACATGCGGAAATGAGGTTCGAGTTCATGACTGATTCAGAGCCTTAGGCTCGGCATATAATGAACCCGGTATCCAGTATTGGATAAGGGTCTGATATTATTGATCCCTTCGATGGGACAGTTTAGGCACTAATTCTCAGACCATGATAATTGGATAATAAGCGAGTTAAATACATAAATATAGATTTCTGTAAATGGGTAAATGTGGAATTTTTGGAGAAGTTATTTTACAAGAAAGAAATAGAACTGTAAATGAGATCAGAGAGAAACAATGCGAATATAAGTTCTTATTGAGTTCTGTATTTTAGTAAGTGGACCATCGATGATGGGCACTCATTGAGTTTGCAAAAACTCATTCAAATTTGCAATTATTTTTTCAAGACTCAAAAGAATACCCCGTCAGGTAACGGGCGTATAGAGAGCATGGAGTGCCAGTTGAGGTCGGGATCAGTTGCGTCCGCAATAGAGTGAAGATTTTGCTTTTATGTATTTGTGTATTTAGTAAACTGTTTTCCATAACAAGCATATAAGTAAGTATATGATTCTTTCAAAACGAAATTTTTGGTACTGTGTTGCATCTGAGAGAGGTAGCATCTCGTCCTTGCGGGGCACGGATTCGGATATCACCATCGATATCGGGTCCGGGTCTTACGGGAGTGGGGTGTTACAGAACTATACCTAACTTACCAGATGGAGATGCTGTGGTTGAGCAATTATGTCAAGTGGAGAATATATCTTCTGGAAAGCACCCCAGGAATAAGAGGAGAAGGAGATTGGAAGGATAGTTGAATTGGAATAAAAAAAGCATTCTTTTTTATCTACCATATTGGCATAAGTTAAGATTAATACATAACCTTGATGTCATGCATATAGAAAAGAATATTTGTGACAATATTTTTGGTACGTTGATGAATGTTGAAGGTAAAACCAAGGATACAATCAAGGCTCGGCTTGATTTGGAAGATATGAATATTCGAAAAGAATTACACTTGATAAGGGCTCTTGATGGAACTATTGTGGGAAAACCTCAAAGATGCTATACAATGTCTTTGGATGAGAAGAAGAAGTTTTGTGAGTTTGTCAAGCAGGTGAAGTTTCCAGATGGGTACGCATCGAATATATCTAGATGTGTTAATGTGGATGAAAGGAAGATTAGTGGGCTTAAGTCGTATGATTGTCATATATTGTTACAAAGCATTCTTCCTTTAGGGACGCGTGGCATTTTGAATAAAGATGTGACAGGTGTTTTACTGGAGTTGGGGAACTTCTTTCGCAGAATTTGTAGACGAAGTTTGAAGAAGGATGACGTTCAAACTATGTGTGAGGAGATTATTTTAATCTTTTGCAAACTTGAAATGATATACCAACCGACATTCTTTGATGTTATGGTACATTTGGCTATTCATTTGCCAATTAAAGCCTTACTTGGTGGACCAGTTGCGTATAGATGGATGTATCCAATTGAGAGGTATTCTTTAAATTTATCGTAGTACTCTTACAAGTGAACTAAATAGTGGCCTATCTAATTATGCTGAATCATTTGTGAAGATTCCTAGGTACACCGAAGGGATTTCTCAGAAATAAAGCACGTCCATAAGGGTCAATTGCTGAAGCATATATTGCTAAAGAGTGCACGACATTCTGTTCAATGTATCTGAAAGGAATTGAAACCAACTTCAACGTGCCAGACCGGATCAATGATATGGTTGATGGTAGTGACATTTCAGTGTTCTGCCAATAATGTAAGCCAATTGGGTCTGGCATTATAATTGCGCTTCCTATAAAAGAGTTAGAGATTGCACATTGGTATGTGCTTATGAATTATCATGAGATAAGTTCGTTTATCGAGTAAGTTTTGCTAAGAAACTGTTAAACTAAGATATGGAATGAATTCAGATAATTCATGAAAATTAATATAGTGGTTTTTTCAATGATCCATAGTGAGCACATGGATGAGTTGAGGCAACAAAGTCCATTATATGTTGACAGGAGACATAAAGAACAATTTCCTTCGTGGTTTAGGCATCGGGTGAGAAGAAGGTTTGAACATGGTGTTCATTACTTTTTATTTATTATAAACTAATGTTCCTTTCTTGTTATAGATGACGACATTAGCTAGCTTTGATGAAGGGCAAAACTTTGAGTCTTTGTATGCATTAGCATGTGGACCTCATAGTTTGGTGCGAGGCGTATCTGATTTGCAATACTAATGGAATGCGATTTCGCTTGAAGGCCGTGATCTGCGAAGGATTACACAAAATTGTGGTGTTGCGGTGTTAGGAAATTATGGGAAGACAATATAACATTTTATGGGATCTTGTGATGATATTATAAAGCTAGATTATATTAGGGGTAAAAGTGTTGTTCTTTTCAAATGCAAATAGTACGATCTTGGAAGTTCAAATATGAGGGTCAATGGCATTGTAAAAAGCATCAACGTTAGTAAGTTTTGGTTCAAGGATGACCCATTTATTTTGGCAAACCAAGCGAAGCAAGTTTTTTTGGTGGAAGATTTGGTACTCGGTTCAAATTGGCAGATTGTGCAAGAATGTGAAGTTAGACGTGCGTATGATAGCCCTTCGCATTCAAATGAAGAAGGTTCAGATGATGTTGAAGAGTCTAATGAAGTTCCAGTCGAAGTCGAGGAATGTTCCTTAGAGTTGCGTTACCGTCAACTTCTTGGGAAGGCAGCTAATGCGTCATCTTCTTATACACAACCACAAAATCAAACACCTGCACCTTCTCAGCCTACTCCAACACCGAGAGAGGTCACACCTGCACCTTCTCAGCCTACTCCAACACCAAGAGAAGTCACAAATTCTCAGCTTACTCCAACACCAAGAGAAGTCACACCTTCTCAGCCTAATATTCATCCTAGAGATAAATATGAACATATTATGAATCAGCGCCGCAACATTAGTTCTCCATCCACGTCTCAAGAGATGCCTCCAACTTTTGCTTATCAGACACCAATAAATCAGACAATTACATCCACTGTGGGTTCTTCTTCTGAAAGCATTGCAGGTTTGATCTTTTTGGGTTAAATTGGTGAAACTTATTAACTTTAGTTATTTTGTTTATCTAACCAATTCACAGTATGTTATATGCTTTTTTTTGCTATTTTAGGATCCACGACTGATGTAAGGAAAACAAGGGGTCTTACAAAAGGACACGGCTTGGCAAAGATTAACAAGGCCATAGGTAAGAGATTGGAGATCGAGATCTCCCCAACTGAAGGACGACCAACCAACTCCGTACAATCTGCCAAATTCTCGAGTGAGATTGGTTTGGTATCCCAAACTTCCTTACCTATAAAAACAAAATTTTCAAAAATTAGAACTGAGGAATTGGATATTGCATTTGACAAGTTAAACGTAAGTATTCTAAACCAATCTAAATTGTACGTGTTTTTCATATGCTTAGAACATTGACCAATAATTTATAATTTTGTGCAGAAAAAGTTGGAAATCAAGGGAATGAGGACTGACAACGAAGTACATGCTACTGTGAAGAAGTTTCTTGCGTTAAGGTCCAAAGATCAAAGATATAGTTTAAAAAAGCATTTTACCAAGTATGGAAAGGATGTTAAGCCGGATAGTGTCACAGTGGCAGAGTTTATTTGGGAGCAATCAGCTACAAAGGTTAGTTTATTTGATCACTACTATTTTTACAACTTATTATATTTTAGTATTTATGAATTATAATTTATAGATTTTATAATACATTTTCTTAGCGTATGCGATTAGGAAAAAGTCAAAAGTAAAAGTCTGCTAGAGTCGGGTCAAATGTCGACCAAACTCGGCTCCCAAGGCCTTTAGCCATACGGCATGAGATTGTGAGTTATTATCTTTTAATTATATTTTATTTTATTGACATTTCAAATTTTATAATAAATATTACTATTTACATATTTCTATCTGAGTGTGAGAGCGGAGAAGAGTGTGACCGGATGAAGTTATGGTATCACACTCATTATGATGAAAGAAAAGATCAATGGACAACTCCTGAATGCAAAGAAAAATGGGTGAGTACATAGTTTATTTATAAATATTTCTTAAATCACATTGTGTATGTAATTAACTCTTTGCTTTTTTAGGACTTAATGTGTCACGAATTGACACATTCAGCTGAACAAGGTCATCCGATGACAGTGGATGAAGTGTGCGACAAAGTCCTGGGCACCAGAACAGATTACATTGTTGGCATGGGAATGGGGCCTCGACCACAAGGGAAGACTTCAGTCAGAAAGAGACTTCGAGACGAATTAGCGGAGTCCAAGAAGGTTAATGAGGGCTTACAGTCTAAAGTCGATGAATTGACCAAAAAATTTGAAGAAATGCAGGATAAATTAACTACTGAAGTCGAGCAACAAAAAAAGGTCTTAGAACTCATATGTTCTACACATAATATTCGCGTTGATTAGATAAGATTTCATACTGATATATTAGACACTTATGACATATTGTTCATATTAATTACTATATTATGACATGTTTGGGATTTTAAATTATATAATTCATTGTCTACATCTATTAAATTCTTGTTATACATTATTGATCATTCGCAAATCCATGATGTACTCAACAAATTGATAAATTACTAAATAAAAAAATTAAATATTTAATATTAAATAGTTATTAAATAAATCAGATTTAATATTTTCCCAATTATTAATTATTCAATTAGAATAATAATTCCATTAAAATTTTATTTTAAAATCATATTTGGATTCAAATAAATTTTCAAATTTAATTTTAATAATTCACACTATTACGAATAATTTTATTTAATTATATGTCATTTAAATTTAATTATTTAAAATTTAAAATTTATTATATATTAAAAATTTAGAAATATTATCATCTGCGACGTTTGATCACAAACGTCGCAGATTGTTATACTTTCTACGACGTCTGACAGACGTCGCAGATAATCATGCTTTCTACTACTTCTAGCAGACTTCGCAGATTGTCATGCTTTCTACGACGTCTAGCAGACGTCGCAGATTGTAACACTTTCTACGACGTCTGCTAGACGTCGCAGATTTTCACGCTTTCTACTACGTCTAACAGACGTCGCAGATGGTCATGCTTTCCACGACGTCTAGCAGACGTCGCAGTTTGTCATGCTTTCTGCGACGTCTAACAGACGTCGCAGAGAGCTATGTTGTTTCCACGATGTTTAATTAAAACGTCGCTCATTCGTTTACGCTTTTATGACGTTTCCCCAAACGTTGACAAATCAACTAGGCTTCCTCGACGTTTTGTACAAAACGTCGATAAAAACATTTCCTTACTCCCCCTTCAACGATGTTCGGTGTGACGTTTTCAGAAACGTCACAAAAAATATTTAACGACGTTTTTCTAACATTTGCGACGTTTTTAAAACGTCGCAAATTGGGTATTTTTCTTGTAGTGTGTGTTGTTGAGACTGGAAGTGAAAATTTGAGTAATCTGAAACTCATCAAGGAAATAATTAAGCAAGTGTTATATCTAATCAAGGGATTGATAGACCTTTTGAATCTGTCAATTGTGGTTTTTTGAAAAAAGGTATTCGAGTGGTGGTGAAGTGATATAGGAAACGGAGAAGTATATGAGAATGAATTTCGAGGAAAAAATTTCTCTAAGGAGGGGAGAGTTGTAAAATTCCATCACCGATGGGAAGGGTAAAATAGTAATTTGAAGTGGTTAATGGGCGTTTAGAAATGCCCTTACATGTTCATGCATAATCTAGCATCTGCATACATGTGAATAGTAAATTTTGCACATGTAAATGACTGTACATATATTCATGACATTTCCCGATATATTTGTTAATAAATGTAATTGATATGAACATGCATCATACATATTTCATATACACACATGTGAATAAATGAATGCTTATAATTGTGCAAAATTATTAATGTGTGTGCAACGTATTGCATAAATGGGTTGTGCAGGTTAAAAGTCCGCAGTCAGGCGTTTTCAAAATTTGGAAGCAAATGCTAATCTGGAGCGTACTGTGAGTAGACCGAGATGGTCTCATTTCTTTATGTGTTCTGCTGAATTTGTATTGATTGACTGCTGAATGTTCATATAAATGGTGATGGATTGTAATTTGATTGTGGATTCAGGACAGAAGGCTCGATGACTATGTATTAGGGAAGTTGTGATATTGAAGTGCTACTTGAATGTGAATTGGATGAACTATGTGTATTTAATGTGATTGAAAAATGTGTTATGAGTGTGCATTATGTGATTGATAAGTGTCAGACCACGGTCCGATGACAAATGTCTTTTGAATGTGCATTGCATATGTTTGAGATATGTTTCTCAACTCTACTATTGAATGTCGGACTACGGTCTGATGACATGTGAAAGTGAGTAAATGGGATTGATGCATTTCATTGCATAAGTGTATGAAATATAATGGTTGTTGTGACCAGACTAGCCACTGATCAGAGTTTAAAGCTCAACGAGTGGAAATGAGCTTCGAGTTCAAAAGTGAATTAGAGCCTTAGGCTTAATGTTTAATGAGCCATGTATCCTCCAAACGGATAAGGGACAGTTATTAATGAGCCCTGTATGAGACAGTTTAGGCACTCGGTCACAACAAAATAACAAATGAAAAGTGAGTCTCATGTGCATGGCATATGCATAATATGAATGATAAATGTATCGAATGTGAAACAATGTGTAACACCCCATTCCCGCTAGACCCGAACCTGACATCGAGGGGGATATCCGAGCCCGTGACCCGAGAGAGTGACATCTTAGAAGCGATCAATGCATTTCAAAACTTCGGTAATACATTTTCATTTTTTCAAAGCGATCAAGTCTTGCATAAATCGATAAACAATTTGGGCCCGTGATACGAAATATTTTCAATCAAACACTATTTCATTAATCAAATTCAATACAAAATTACTCAATTGGGCCTCGGTAATAGCGGTACAAATCTTACGAAAATACAAATTTACATAATTCATAATGACCAAATGCGGGGCGTGGCGATCCCGACTTCAAACTCGACTCTCTTGCGGTAATCATACTCCGTTTCACTAACGGGTATTTTCGTAATTCCTGAAAAATAATTGCAATGTTGGGTGAGTTTGCGAACTCAATGAGAAACCATCATCGATGGTCCACCCAACTCATGCATATACACACAATCACATAATATCATACAATTACACATTTAGAAGTCGCATGCACAGTCATTTCACAATTTTAAGGCATTTAGCCTTTTTCATAATTCATATCAACCATTCATATAAGTGATCCACATGTGACTATTTCCATTTATTACGGTGTTGTGACGGCGCCTATCGGTGATCGATGTCGAGGCGGCGCCTAGGGGTAGGAGAGCCTCGGGTATGCACTAACTCCCCTAGAGCTCGAGGCTCGGTTGATATGATGTTTGGTGGGCTTGAAGCCTGTCTGATGAGCTTTGTGGCTCTTACGTTGGGCTCGAGGCCTTATTGCATTGAGCTTAAAGCTCCGATATTAGATTGGTTGCTCGGTCACAACTATCATTATCGATCATGCCTTTATGCATGAATGCATATCTCAATTTCAATTCTGTCATTTACATTTCAATGTCATTTCCCATTCCTTGGACCTTTGGTCGATATTCGATCATATGCATTTACAATTTATTTCATTTATGCATTCAAATTCATGTACACACAGTAGCACCGATATCAAATTTTTAGTATTTCGGACACCCATGGTCTGAAATCAATCAAATTCAATCACACATATCCATCCATTATCTCCCATGGCATCAATGCATATCATATAAAACACACGTAGATTGAGGAACCAACTAGGTTACTCACCTATCACTTCGAGCTAATGTCGGAAGTCTACGCCACGTCGGTCAAATGATTCTCCAATTGGGCCTCTATAAGAATCGAGAGAAAACCATCACTAATTATCAATCGAATTAGTTAACGATGCACATGTAGGTGTATAATGCATGTTCATGAATTCTGGCTCTAATCTCATTTTTCCATCGAGAAAAATTAGTTTAAAATTTGAAATCCAATGGCGGCGCTCAATTTGGACCTCTATAGGTCCCCGATTAAATAAAGCGATGATGAAATACCCATTTCTCGGACACCCGTCAATTTCCCGTCTAAAAATTCCCAATCTTAAATATTCCATGAATCCGATGTCTTAAGAATCAGGTCAATCGGATGTCGGATGGAAAAGTTATTCCCAAAAAACACAAAAAGCAATTAAAACAATTCATATATATATATATATATATATATATATATATATATATATATATATATATATATATATATATATATATATATATATATATTTCCTTCTCTTTTTTCCCTTTTTACATGCGACATTCTAACTAGCATATCTCTTTACACAATTCAGAAAATTACAAACCATACCTCTTTGGAAAGATCATGAAACCCTCTACAAGTTTCATAAAAACCATAAAAATCACATTTACCCCTAAGGGTGTCAAAATTCAATTGAAACTTCTGCCCATTCAAAACCTATCAAAACAGAACAGTACTTGGTAAATTCAGTGACTTCCATTCTCTTCAGTCAAAAATTACGCAATAAATATGCTCAGAAAGATCACAATGTTTTCTACAACTTTCATGAACAAACCAAAATCCAATTCAATTGTTAACTAGGTCAAATAATTCAATCAATGATGCTGCCCCAGAAATCACCCAATCTGGACAGTAATGTTGTAAACAGTATATCTCCTTGCACAAATGTCAAATAAATGCATACTTTATACCTATGGAAAGATCAAACACAATGCTACACTTCCCATGAAGGGCTTCAAAGCCAATTCCATCTCTAACAAGCTTAAAACTTTCATGCAAGTTACTGATCAGGGCAGCAGTCAATAACCTCATGCAGGTACAGAATTTGAAAATTCATTACTCCCACAGCTGATCTCCAACAATTATATGCTATATACCATTTTCAAGATAATTGCTTCTTCTACAACTCTTCAGAAGATCACTCAAGCCAATTCAATTCACAAAAATTGCTAAAATTGCTTCTAATCAGAATGTGCACCAAATCCACTCTTAGTCTAGGTTTCACCAAATTGTTCAAAATCAGTCAATATTCCACAGTGCATATCTTCCAATATACAGATCAAAAAATTACAAAATCAGTGGGAATGGAAAGATAACTTAATAAATTTCAACTTTCATTTATAGAATTTTCCCTAATTCCTTCTCAATTAATTTAGAAAAATCAGCAAAACTAGTAGATCATTGATTAGGTTCTTGTTCACGATAACTTATGATAACTTTCCATGCTAAACTTTCCTCGACTAATTTGCATAACCACAATGAGTGAGGAAAGTTTGCATGAATGAATTGAGTATGAAAATTTTGAACATGAGAAAGATGAATTTGAATATTGAAATGACAATGAATTGAATAAGTTGATTTGATGATATATGAGATTTGTGAATTTGTTGTAAGAAATGAAATGAAAAGGATATATTAATTGAAAAATGAATGAATGTTGTCAGTTGAGTGGAAAGTGTCAGAGTGATGGATGTGACAGTGTGTGAAGAATGGTTGTGGTGAGTGACATGTATGAATGAAGAGAAAGTGAGATGCATTGGTTGTAAATGCATGAGTGCCAGAAGAGGTGATGAATGATTGTGTGTTGATTCATTGAAAAATGACAGTGAATTGAGTGTGAGATGTGAGTCAGAATGTGGTATGATGTGTGATGTAGATGTCATCATGTCAAGCCTAGCGATGCATTGGTGTATGGGCAATTTCTGGAACATAGGCATGCATTTGAGTGTAATGATTCGGTGTGGATGATCCACAAGTGAATGCGAGGATAAATCCTACGTGTACACAGGAGTTAAATGATTATGTGTGAACCCCTGAACATGTATAAGCAATTAGGAAAGGAAAAGGAAAATGGATAAGGAGATTGATATTATCGTGGTTAGAAACCCTACTTTGTGATATTAGTATGACTAGCTCGATTAAGGAAAGAAGTGATATTCAAATGGCAATATTACGGCGACAGAAAAACGAACATGTCTAGAACTTGGAGAGGTCCTTTGTAGATATGAGAAACATACTGGTTATAGTAGGCCTATGTGAAAGATACATGGAAATCATAGAGGAGATGATCGGTGAATGATTAGAGTGGCTATAAGTGTAACGTTCATAATGGGTTAAAGTAAGACATAAGAGGAGTGAATGTACCTTTATGAGAGGAAATGAACAAAATATATATATATATATATATATATATATATATATATATTCTGGCATCAGTCCTCTATTTGAGGATTAGCATAAACGGAAAGGAGTTTTATGGGAGTCTGAATAGTATAAGTTACTAATTGGTCTCCGGATGAGATGAAATGGTCTCCGGATTAGATGAAATGATTTTTGGTGTTGTATATATTCAAGTATCACTGTCAAAGAAAGTGGTTAGTATCTCACAGAACCTTAGTGTAAAGAATGTTCTGATCTTTCAAATTATGGCATAAAATTGCTCTTATTGAGATAGTGAGTATAGTTGAAATTGAGCTTCTTGAAATGGAGATTCTTGAGACACTATGAAAAATTGAAATGCAATTAGGGAAACTGTTAAGTCAAAATGACTTTACATAAAAATGATTTTGATGTATAACAAACATAGTGAGATCAAATACAAGAAAAACAAAAGCGATCCGCAGGCGTATCTGAGGCGAATTAGGAGGCAGGCGAAGATGGCGTATCTGAGCGAAGTTGACAGAACTAAGTTGAAAAAGTCGAATCTGAGCGCATTACAGACAAATCAAAACACGAGCGAAATTTTTCAAAGTAAAAAGTCAACACGTATACGAGATGACACAAGACAATAAAAGACGCAGACGCAAATGTAGATATAGGCGTAAACAAAAGCGACGCAGACGCAGACGCAAAAAAAGCGAGACGCAAGAGTCGGTTCGAGTTAATTCTGAACTCAAGCGATTAAGTTTCTTTAAAGATTCAAGATTCAAGAATCAAGAAGCGATTAGAGGCGAAGGCTATAAATACAAGTCGAAGTCAAAAGCTGAAGTGCTTCTTTGTTTTGAGAAAAATTACACAAAGCTTAAAAGCGATTAAGTGCGAATTAGTTTGAGCGCTATCATACGTAATGAGTGTTCAAATATTTTCTGAAAAGAAAGTTATGCAGATAACTGCAGAGGCTAAGTGTGAAAAATACTGGTTGTAGAGACTGAAGAGGCTCGTGAAAGAATCTTATAGCGTTTGAAGAGATAGTGAAATCTCGGAAGAAACTCGAGGATCGGGCGTAGCCCACGTTTAGGGTGAACCGGGATAAATCTGCGTGTCTACTACTCTCACTCTCTATCTCACTTTTAGTTTCAAAGTTGATCTTTATTTACTATTTATATACTTAGCATTGAAAAGTTTGATCAATCGAGATTAATAAGAATTTCGTAAAGAATCTTAATTCTAACAAGTAATTTAAAAGATATTCAAAAGGAATACACAATTCAACCCCCTTCTCGTGCATTCTATTGTGTTTTTAAGTCTTTGTATTAACATGTGATTCACTTGATTGGTATCGAGCTTGGTATCCAAGAATCACTTTAGCGAAGTGTGGATTAAAGATAATGGCGAGTCACATGTATACATCATTTGAAGGAGCCTCGGTCACTAGACCTCCAAAGATTCAATGGAGAAGACTATCATTATGGAAAGATAGGATGCGGTTATTCATCGAATCTACACATGTAGACCTTTGGGACGTAATAGAGAACGGACCTATATACTGTAGATGATGAAGGTAGTTCTATTCCACGGAAGCGGATGGACGGTGATCGTAAAGCAAGAATACAAGCTGAATTCAAAGGCAAAATTTTTGTTAACGTGTGCCCTAAGTAGAAGCAAGTACGACAAAGTGCATGGTTGCGACACAACAAAAGAAATGTGGGACACATTGTCCATTGCTCATGAAGGCACAAGTCAAGTTAAGGAATCCAAGATAAGTATTCTTGTACATCAATATGAACTTTTCAGGATGGAAGATGAAGAATCTATTGATCAAATGTTTGGAAGATTTCAAACAATTATCAATGGATTGAAAGCTCTTGGAAGGACATACAATAATCAAGATCACGTTCGCAAGATTCTAAGAAGTCTTCCTAAGAGATGGAGACCAAAAGTTACGGCAGTGCAAGAAGTCAAAGACTTGAGCATATTAAAGCTAGATGAGTCACCTTGGGATCCTTAAAGATTCATGAAGTTGAACTCAACGCTGAAGATAAGCCCAAGCGAGAGAAGTCGATAGCACTGAAGGCTGGACAAAAGAATCATAAGACTCAGAGAAGGAGGAAGTCATCAAAAGCATTGAAAATTAAAGAATCAAGGGATGACAACTCTAGCCAATCAGATTCAGAATCGAGTGATGAAGATGACGAATTATCTTTCATTTCCAGAAAGATAAGATGCATGTGGAAGAAGAAGCCCAGAAGTAACCAGACATTCAGAAAGAATGGAAGAGATGAAGCTAAGCCAAAAAAGTCTTCTATCATTTGTTACAAGTGCAATCAGCCTGGACACTACAAGTCCGAATGCCCTACTCTCAAGAAGAAACCCAAGAAGAGTAGAGAAGGCAAGAAAAGCATGATGGCAACATGGGAGGACCTAGATTCATCTGAATCGAATCTGAGCTCGAGTCATCGAACATGCAAACATTTTCCTAATGGCCGAGGAAGATAGTGATGAGGAGGTAAAATCCGACTCTGAAAATTTGCATGATGCATATTGAGCTGTTAGAAGATTCTCATGCTATTCGAAATAGTACAAAGTCGTTGAAGAAAAAGTATCAGAGAATATTAGAAATCTTGAGAAAATAGAGAGAAAATATTTGCTTAAAAAAAGTTAGAAGTTAAAGGAAACTTGTGAGATGGATCGGATGAGATTAATCAACTCAAACCGAGGATCAAGAATCTATCGGTGATCTAGTTACTTCATAGAGAGTACAAAGAAAATGAATGATATGCTAGGAAAATGTAGACATCCTAGTGATAAGACTGGATTAGGGTTTACTAGAAACAATACTCAGTCTCATAATAAATTTGTCTCTCAAAAAGGAAGAAATAGGATAACATATTTTAATCAACGTCCGAGTAATATGCATCAAAGATCATATCATGTGCATACTACTAACCATAAAGGACCCAAGAAAATTTGGGTACCAAGAAATAAAATAGTTTCTCCTGCATATATCCTTCCTTGGAAGATACGGCAAGCACCATTGGTATTTAGACAGTGGATGCTCGCGACACATGACGGGAAGAAGGTCTATGTTCCTAGACCTTCAGTATAAGAAGGGAGGATCAGTAACTTTCGGAGACAACTAGCAGGGCAAAATCATTGGAATCGGGAAAATAGGTAAAGATTCCTTTGCATGCATAAATAATGTACTGCTTGTTGATGGTCTAAAGCATAACTTGATTAGTGTGAGTCAGTTGTGTGATTATGGTTTTATAGTTACATTCAATCAAAATCTTTGTGAAGTCAGAAACAAAGATGGGTCTATACTTTTCTCTGCCAAGAGAAGAAACAACCTTTACAAAATCAACTTAGAAGATTTTCAAAGTCAAAATATCTCATGTTTTCTATCTTCTGAAGAAGAAAGACTAATCGGCATAAAAGCTAGGTCATGTCTCTTTGAAACATATTTCAAAATTGGTAAAACATGATTTGGTAAGAGGTTTACCAAAAATAAGTTTTGACAAAGAATTTTTCTGTGAAAATTGTTTGAAAGGAAAACAGGTTAAAACCTCTTTCTCTTCTAAAAATTTTGTAACTTCTTCAAGACCTTTAGAACTATTACATATGGATTTGTTTGGTCCTACAAGGACATTAAGTCTTGGCAGAAAGAAATATGGACTTGTCATTGTTGATGATTTTACTCGATTTTGTTGGATATTGTTTTTATCACACAAATATGAGTCTTTTAAGTGCTTTAGAACTCTATCCAGAAAGTTACAGAATGAAAAAGAAATGTCTATAGCTAGTATCAGGAGTGATCATGGCGGAGAATTTGAGAATGAGAAGTTTAGAGTTTTCTGTGAGGAGAATGGAATTTCCACAACTTCTCAGCCCTAGAACTCCACAATGAATGGAGTTGTTGAGAGAAAGAATAGGACGATTCAAGAGATGGCAAGGACTATGCTATGTGAGACGAATCTTCCTAAGTATTTCAAGGTAAGTCATGAATACAAAGATGCTATATTCGAATAGGATCTTGTTGCGACCTATGTTGAAGAAAACTCCTTACGAGTTATGGAATGGAAGAAGACCAAGCATATCCTACTTTCATCCATTGGTGCAAATGTTCCATTCGAATACGAGAGAGTTGTTGGATAAATTGATTCAAAGACCTATCCAGAATATTTCTAGGTTACTCATTATCGCCTAAGGCATTTCGAGTTTACAACCCGACTTCAAAGCTGTTGAAGAGACGATCCATGTCAAATTTGATGATAGTTCTCAAACCCATAAGGAAGATGACATGGAGATTGAAGGTCCTTCAAAGAACCTAGATGATGCCTCGAAACTCCTCGTCGGACACTCATGAGAATAAGATTGAAGATATTCGAAACTATAGAACTAAGGCGAGATTGGAAGTATAAAAGTTCTCATCCGGAAGAGTTAATTATCGGTGAGACCTCGAAGGAGTTAGGACAAGGTCTAGATTCGCACGAGAAGCTAATGTAGCTTTTATCTCGAAGTAGAACCTAAGAAGGTTGAGGAAGCTCTTCAAGACGAAGCTTGGGTGTTAGCCATGCAAGAAGAGCTGAACCAATTCACAAGGAATAACGTCGGTCCTTAGTTCCAAAACCTCCTAAGAAATCCATTATAGGAACAAGATGGGTTTTCAAGAATAAGTTAGACGAATCGGGAAGAGTGAGTCGTAACAAGGCCGATTAGTAGCACAAGGTTACAATCGGCAAGAAGGAATAGACTACAACGAAACATATGCTCCGATGGCGAGACTTGAAGCTATAAGGATTTTGTTGGCATATACAATCTGTCACGATATAAAGTTGTTTCGGATGGATGTTAAGAGTGCATTTCGAATGGCTTTATAGGCGAAGAAGTCTATGTGAAACAACCTCCGACTTTGAAGATGTTAAAATCCAGATTATGTCTATAGACTTCACAAAGCCTTATACGGCCTAAAGCAAGCCCCTAGAGCTTGGTATGATCGTCGAGTACCTTCTTAATAGAAAATGGTTTCAGCAGAGGTCAAGTTGATAAGGCGCTCTTTAGAAAGAGTTTTCGAATGATTTTATCTTAGTACAGATCTACGTTGATGATATTATCTTTGGTGCTACTACAAAAGAGTTGTGTTTAAAGTTTGAGAGACTAATGAAAAGAGAATTTGAAATGAGTATGATGGGTGAATTAAAGTTTTTCTTGGGTTACAAGTTAAGCGGACCAAAGAGAAGATCTTCATTCATCAATGAAGTATGTGAAAGAGTTGTGAATAAGTTTGACATGAATAATGTGAAGCCAATGGCAACTCCGATGCATCCTTCAAACCTTTGTCGAAAGACGAACTTGGTAAGAAGGTGGATCAAACCCTATATAGAGGATGATCGGTTCTTTATTGTATCTTCTGACAAGTAGACTTGATATTACATTCGGTGTATGCTTGTGTGCAAGATTTCAAGCCAATCCTAGAGAGTCTCATTTCTGCTTTGTTAAAAGAATTTTGAGATATCTCGCGGTACTACCGATCTTTGCTTAATGTTTGAGAAAGGTAAAGATTTCAAAGTTAATCGGATCTTGTGATGCGGACTATCTTTGGAGATAGAATCGAAAGAAAGAGCATAAGTGGAGGATGTCACTTTCTTGGAGGAAATCTAGTCTCCTGGTCAAGCAAGAGACAAAGCTCAATTGCTCTATCAACCGTGAAGGAATACATGTCCGCCATGAGTTCTTTGTTCACGACGCCGTGGATCAAGTATCGACTTGAAGACTATTCATTAAGGAGGAGGAGATTCCAATTTATTGTGACAACACCAAGTGCAATAAACCCGTCAAAGAATCCAATTCAACATTCGAGTAAAGCATATAGAAGTCGACATCATTTCACGAGAGACTACGTTCGAGAGAAGGTGGTGCTTCTAAAGTTCGTTAAACGAGCTTCAATGGGCGGACATCTTCACTAAACCACCGAGTGAAGAACGTTTTCGAGAAGATAAGACGCAATCTCAATATGGTGATGCTAAATGGCGGTTAGGCTAAAATAACGTGAGAAACTAACGACGTTATACGAGTGAGTTACAGCTGGTAACTTTTCTCACAAGGAAGATTTTTGGAGGGAAATATCTGATAAACTCGAGGTTCTTAATGATTCGAGAACCCATCAGTCCATAACCCTATAAGTAGACTGAAGATGATATTATAGCAGTCTTTTCATCATCTCCTGACGGTTCATTTCTACTTTACCAATTCTCTCAAAATCTTCTCACTCAAAAGCTTTCCAGAAGAAAATCTTTCGCTCTATACAATGGAAGCAGCAATGATTTATGGAAGACTTATGAACTTTGAATCACTAAGGGGTGACGGCATGGATGTAGAACCTGAGATTATAAGAGCTGGCTGGAAGAACTTCTTTCGATACAAGAACTGTCTATATAAATGAGGTATATGAGTTACGGAAGAACGCTCAAATCGATAAAAGACACTATTGTATCCTCTATGGATAGAATATCGTTATTGTCACAAAGGTTTGATAAGGAAAATGGCGATTGCCCATCCGTTGGTGAAAAAGCGTCTACCAAGGCCGGATGGATGTCCTCAATTGAATGAAAGAAGAAGATGTCAAGAGGCAGCTCATGGCATAAATGATTCAAGAGAAAGGAAGACATCAAATCGATTCCAAAGGCTAGGGTTACGCATGCAATCTGTTCAATTGCATTCTTCCTAGAGTTGGTTCAAGGCATTTGGTAACTACTTTAGACGAACAATGTCTATTCTTTCTTCTCAATCGAAATCCTATAGATCTACCCTTCTTAATCTTTCACTATCTTTATGGTATGATTTTGACGAGGATCTTTATGGAATCCAGTATTCGTCTGCACCAAGGTATAAGACGAACTGTTCGATGAAGAGCAAGATTGATGCTCATACTATTCGCGAATGGGTCCGAATACGATGAGACAAAGATCACGTCGGTTCTTCAAAGAAACCAAGAACCGAAGGGGCGTATATTGAAGAAGACTCTGTCTCAAGTTCTCAATCGCTTTGAAGTATCAAATCGCCCTCTTGCCGAATTAAGGAGAGTGCTAGGAGACCTCTCATGAAAATGGCGAGTCCTCTTGTAGCAGAAAGTCAATCTCAGAGGGCAAAGCAAAGTGCGCCAAAGAGACAAGGAGAAATTCTCTTGAGCAAAGTTGTGAAGAAAGCCAAGAGATCTCCAAGAATCAGGACTCTGAGGCAACAGGAAGAGAAGATTGCCAGAGAACAAAGGCGAGAAGAAACTTCTAAATCTTGTGCAGCCAAAGCCACAAGATCCTTAGTCTCTATTCTGGAAGAGGATACGGCCAGAAGATCTAAAGAGACTGAGAGGAAGAGAAAAGCAACATCTGTTAAAGGAAAATCTCCTGTGAAGAAATCAGCAAAACTAACTGAAGCAGAGAAAAAGACTAAGAAGGTTAGTCAAAAGAAGAGCATCTCAACTGCTGAGGACGTTAGTCTACAAAAAAAGACTGCTGATACTGTTCAAGTTGAAACAGAAACTAAGCATTGTACAGTTCAAGAAATTCCTAGTGCTCAACAAGAAGAACCAGTGGATGAAAGCACGGTTCATGAGACACCTGGCATTATAAAGGAGGAACCAGCGAGAACAATGGCGGTTGGGAGACTTCTAAGGAACACAACCGAAGCAAGCTGCGCATCAGATTTGGTGATGATGAACCAAGTCGAAGGTATATAACTACCGAAGTTCTTGAGGAAATATAGGCTGGAAATCAAATTGGTAGAAGTTATTACCAATCGAGCAATGCTATTATAATCGGTGTTGAACCGGTGAAGAAAATAGTAGCTCGGTGCAACCTATGTTGATTAATGGTATCACGTGGCGATTACTAAATGAAAAGAGAAGTCTTTTACTATACCTTAAGGCTTCTCGATCATTTGTCATATCCTCAAGACGCCCACGCCACCGTGTACTATGTTCCCAATCACGAGAACACAGAGATAAAGGTTGTTCCAAATATTCAACCAAGGTGTCCAAAAGATTTTACAAAGGGAAAGTCAAAATTATTTCCTGACGATAATGTTGATGATGATCAGTCCGCAGATCAGATTGCAAAAGAAGTGTGGAAAATTGATGAAGCATGCATTCCTACACAAGACCCAGATCAAGCGAGCTGCAGCCATACAAATCGTGCGGAAGACTGTCCAGTAGGGGGAAGTATAAAAACAGGAACATTTACTGAGTTCCTTGTTCAGACAGTTCTTCGTATTAGCCCTTTGTCTAATACACTGTCTATCGAAGAACATGCCCTATCCCTGCAAGGAAGACAGTTGTTGATGCTACCAGTTCCTTTTGATCTAAATCTTCCTGAAGCTGCAACATTCATTCGTCCACCGACTTTTGAGATTAATGAAGACTACACTCCATCCTCTGATGCCTATACTACTACAATTCCTTTCGCTCCTCCATCGCCAGAAGCGGATCAAGCCTTTTCACGATGAAGTCGATGAGATTACGTGGTGAACTCAATGACATGAAGGAGGCGGTGAATGATCTAAAGAAGATGATAGCAGAACTGCTGAAGAACCAGAATCGATAATCATTTTTGATTATAACAAATAGGGGGAGAGCAGGAAAAGAATAAAATAATCAGAAGAGGAGAGGATGTTCAGATGGAGAAGGTGTGACCACAACAGACGAAGACAGGAAGAAGATAAGTTTTTGTTGTTTTGTTTTCTTTTCTTTTCTTGTATGTAATTTGTTATATTATAAAAGGGGGAGATTGTTAAGTCAAAATGACTTTACATAAAAATGATTTTGATGTATAACAAACATAGTGAGATCAAATACAAGAAAAACAAAAGCGATCATGCATTTAATTCGGAGCAGAGCGAAGATGACGTATCTGAGGCGAAGTTGACACAGACTAAGTTGAAAAAGTCGATCTGAGCATTTTGCAGACAAATCAAAACACGAGGCGAAGTTTGTCAAAGTAAAAAGTCAACACTGAGACGCAGATGACACAAGACAATAAAAGACGCAGACGCAAATGTAGATATAGACGCGAAACAAAAGCGGTCTGCAGACGCAGACGCAGAAAAGAAGCAGACGCAAGAGTCGATTCGAGTTTACGTGAACTCAACTGATTAACCGCTTTTTAAAGATTCAAGATTCAATAATCAAGAAGCGATTAGAGACGAAGGCTATAAATACAAGTCAAGTCGAAGTCGGCGAAGTGCTTTGCTTTTGAGAAAAATTACACAAAGCGGCGATTAAGTGCGAATTAGTGAACGCTATCCTTCGTAATGTGAGTGTTCAAATATTTTCTAAAAAGAAAAGTTGTACAGATAGCTTGCAGAGGCTAAGTGTGAAAGAATACTGGTTGTAGAGACCTGAAGAGGCTCGTGAAAGAATACTGTAATGTTTGAAGAGATAGTGAAATCTCATAAGAAACTCTAAGGACTGGACGTAGCCCACGGTTTGGGGTGAACTAGGATAAATCTACGTGTCTACTACTCTCACTCTCTATCTCACTTTTAGTTTCAAAGTTGATCTTTATTTACTATTCATATACTTAGCATTGAAAAGTTTGATCAATCAGGATTAATAAGAATTCTGTAAAGAATCTTAATTCAAACAAGTAATTCTAAAAGATATTCAAAAAGGGGAATACACAATTCAACCCCCCCTTCTCGTGCATTCTATTGTGTTTTTAAGTGCTGTATTAACGTGTGATTCACTTCAGAAACTAGTTGATTGATGAGAAGTTCGTGAACAGTATAAATGATGGTAATAAGACTAATAGTCATGACGGGAAAAAATCAAAAATAAGTATGTATCAAATCAAAAGTGAAATGGAGTCATCTCTCAAGAGGAGACTTAGGTATACTACTGAGGTTATATGCCTTGTGTGTGTATGGAAATGTAGAGTATCCAACTACGTGAGTGAAATTTTAATTTGAGATGATTTTATTGCAATGTGAAGTGAATAGATCTCCATATGTGACGCAAAACTGTTGAGAAATCTTGATTTGAAACTAAGAATTAAATAGCCCCGAACTGCGAAGTAAAATACTCAAATGAAGTGGAATTTATGAAGGTCCAAGTATGGATGACTAAGTATTAGCATATGTCGATGTGAATGACAGGAAATCAATTGAAAAGAGAAAATGAGTAGAGATAAGAAGTCCTAAAGGGAAACTGACAATGACGTGATGTATAAAGGGATTACAAATATACTAATTGTGGACTCAATGAAAAAGTAGAATGATGTATGGTAAAGTTAACAAGACCCTAATAGGGAATTATGCGAGGTAAGCAAATGGTAGTGAATATGATTGTAGACGGAATGTGTTTGAAAGTGTTGAACAGTGAAAAGTAAAAAGAACTATATGAATAATTGAGGAATTTGATACTGAGGATAAGCATACCACCCTCGCGGGTCGCGGGCTTGGATATCACCGTCGATGTCGGGTTTGGGTCTCGCTGGAGTGGGGTGCTACACAATGTGAATGTTAAATAATGTGAAATGTGAAATAAAGTGATATGTGTGAATTATGTGTTATGTGTCTGGGTGAGCCATCAATGATGGTCACTCACTGAGTTCGCAAAACTCACCCAAAATTTGCAATTATTTTTCAGGCTTTGAAGAATACCCCGTTAGGTAAACGGGAGTATAATTATTGCATGCAAGGGAAAGATAAAAATCGGGATCAGTTCGCGTCTGCATTGTGTCTCTTTATTTTCGCACTGAATTGCATTTTTCGCAAATTATTGTATTTTATGTATTTGAGTATATTTATTATGTATAACTTACCGATTGGGAAAAAGTTTTGCAAAATAGATTGATCAAAGTGTAATATGTTTTGTTTTCGGATAGGGCTAATCGAAATTCTAGTATTTGAAAAAAAAATGGCAACTCTTGTAAATGAAATGTTTCTGAATAAAAGTGGGCCCAAATTTTTGTTTATTGATTTGCGTGTATTCGTAAAATAAAAAAATTTATACCGACTTTTGATTGTTTAGTGATGTTGCACGCCACCCTCGCGGGGCACGGACTTCGATATCACCCATCGATGTCGAGCTCGGGTCCTGCAGGAGTGGGGTGTTACATGAGCCTTTATGTCATAGGTATGACTTAAGTTTTCACGTCTATGAAATTTTTGTCATGGTCGTGAGTTGTGAGCTATTTTCTGCATCATATACTCTTCATTTTATGCATTTTCTTACCTCCTGTTGCTTTAATCCTTCTCCTTCTTGCTCTATGAAGACAACTGAGTGTGAATCTCAAGAAGACTCAAAGATTATGCTTTCGACGCACTTTAGCTACTTCATTTACAAATTGTACCTAACACTAAATATGAACTAAAATGAATGTCTTAAGCATTTTAAATCATTAATCACTAAGTTTTATAGATTAAATGCATCATTGATTAAGTACATATCATTCTCGTCTTCAAATACATATCATTCTCATCTTCAAGCTATTAAAGATTGGTATGATTTTGGAATGATAAATGTTATATATTTGACTAACCCAGAGTCTCTGGAGATATCATTACTTTTAGATGGATTCACGAAAGGTTTAAGTATTATTATCTAACATTGACTTTGAAAGATACCTTAGTATTAAAGATATTATGTAATAACTCGTTTTCATATTGAGGATTAAAACTTTAGCTTATTATTAGAATTAATGAATTGCATATCATTAACATACACACACATAAATAATGATTTTGTACACTTTACAAAGATAGCATATGCACTTAGTTGATTCATTTCGGGGTATGAAAAGTTTAAAATGTTCATGATGTGAATTTTGAAATGTTTATGCCTAGCATTTTGGTTTGATTGATCAAAAGTAGTATATTTGGAATTTATTGGTATAATCGAAAAATTGAGGGATTAAGATGTACATTTGGGCTAGGAAAAATGCTAAGTGATAAGATAATTTGATACGTGAAAATTTTGGATGATTTAACCTATAATTGAGTGACATTTGGCATTGATAATTGTGTGACAAATGGGCTAGTAAGTTGATGACAAATGGCATAGTTGATTAATGGACAAGTGGTAGCTATAATACATGACATGTGACCTAGCTTTAATGGGGACATATGACAACATGCATACTTGATACATGTTGAACATGCCTTTAGACATATGGCCATTCCATTAGATGACACCTAATAACTTAGGTGTAACATTCAGCAGGAGCAAACTTAGTTTAACTCATTTCTTGTTCTTTTTTCTCTCTCACACCACTAAAACTCTTTTCTTTCACCTCCCCGAACTTGCTTATGGTTATGGCTAATTTTTGTACAAATAATCCATATTTTAGCCTCACAAATTTAAGTAAAAGATTAGCTTGAAGTTGCCTTACTAAACCTAGCAGAAATGCATCTAAGTTGTACCTTGAATGTGTGATATTTTTGCTTACTTGGATTATTAGATTTTCTTGATATTGTGAGCTAGAATTGGAGTTAAACATCTAAGTAAATGATTAGTATTTATAGCCTGTTATGATAGAGAATTGATCATGATGAATTAGGATGAATTACATATGATGTTAATGATTGATTGTACTGGAAATTTCAACATGAACTTAGGTACTTTTCTATTCTGTTTTTGATTGTACGAAAATAGTAAGTTAAGGATTGTTGTATGGATGACTTAAGTTGTGATTATGGTAAAGATAGGTGTTATTGAAGTATTATTGAATCTAAAAAATTAGAGTTATAGGTCAAAATTTTGGTTTCAATTTCATCTTCCTTTTTCAATCTATTTTACATATCTTTAGAACATGAATTGGAAGAAATTCAAAGAATAAAAGTTGTAGATATAGGTCTTAGCTTGACCGTTGTGAAAGTTGCTTAATACAATAGTGACTAGAGCTTGAGTTATTCTTGTTTCCCTAATAATTTTGATGATAGACCTCTGTGCAGGAGCCTTATATTATTTCCTAATTTTTGATGACTTTAGAGTTCGAATTAGTCCAAGTATAAAACATAAAAAATGATTATTGATGTCTTATTTATGCTTCTATGAAACAGTTTGGCTAGAATATATCTTAATAAGTTTATGTAATTAATTGAAGTCATAACCTAAAGAATGGACTTCAATGATTACATGATATTCCTACATGATAAAGAATTGTAATAAATGATTGTTATGTTCTGAAATGATTACATGATATTCCTACATTCAGAATGTACTTCTGGAATGACTTAAAAAGTGATTGTATGTTTAAATGTTTCTTGTATTATAATGCAAAGTGTAGAATATGAGTTATAGCTCTGAATGAAGTGTTACTTTGATTGAGTTGAATGTTATTCATTGATATATATGTGTTCTGTCTTGAGTGAACACATCGATCATGGTTCACTCACTGAGTTTGCAAAACTCATCAAAACTGCAACGTTAATTTTCAGGTAATGAGAGAAGATCTTGCTAGTAGAACAAACTAACTGAAGTTTAATACTACTCCCTCCTATCCAAAATAAGTGTCGTTTTAGAAGGATTTTAATTATTCAAAATAATTGTCGTTCACGATTTTTCATGCATGTTTATAATTTATTTCCAAAATTACCCTTTAATTTCTCTCACATCCTAATTATACATATTACATTTTCAAGGCAATTCAACATATAATTAATAAGGTTATATCAAACATTTCACTAGTTTTCTTAATAAGTGTGCATCTCTCTAAAATGACACTTATTTTGGATAGGAAGGAGTATTCAATTTGGATCAAAATATGGCTAAAAGGTCTAGTCAGCTGTCATTTGAGGATTTTAGATAGAGTACTTTGTATAGTTTTCATTCTATGTAGAATCTTTTGTTTAAAACAGTGTGATGGTTTCTGCATTGTAAATATATGGATGGTTTGTAATGAAATAACATTGTAAAACATGTTTTGTTAATGAAATGAGATAAGTTGTTTTTATGATTACTTATGATGTGTATGATGCCATATTAAATGAATGTGACTACTCTAACATGTCATTCCTGTAAGGTACGTACTCGGATATTTTTAAGAATTTCGGCATATATCTTATGGAAGCGGTGTGTTATATATTATCTGTTGGTCCAGATTTTTGTAAAGATGAACAATATGATTCTTATCATTTCATTACTTTGGGAAAGGCAGAACATTATCCCATTACTGTGGACACTAAGTTAAGATAAGAATTTTCTAAATATTAAAAATGATATTTATTAAAAAAAAAGGAATCAGGAGAAAACTGTTAATTCTAGCATAGAGGCAAAATTTAAAAAGGAATTTTGAACCTACACTAAAAAAACAAATTTTCTTCTTTAATGATAGCTCCTGTCAAAAAGCAACCATTGGCTGCTAAAATTTTTTTTAAAAATAAAGATAGGCAAGATAAGATCTAGTCCTGAATTATAGAGCCTTTAATCTTCGAAAACATAAATAACATAGATGTCCTTCTTGTACAAGTGGTTAGAAGATATTTAAAGGAAAAGATAAAGCAAAAACATCTGACGTCTAATCATACAATGACAATTATGAAACATACAAATAAGAAGATAACATAAAAATCTCTCCAACCACTCAGATAAAAGAGAATCCACTATCGATAAAGATAGAATCTATTTTCTAAAAGAGTTGATGTGATGTAATTTTCGTTAAGTTTTTAATATGAACTCTATTTTCTAAAAATGTTAATGTGATGTAATTTTCATTAAGTTTTTAATCTGAACTTTAAGTCTGCTAGTATAAATAAGACCCCTAGAGTGTTGTAATGGGAAGCGTAAAGTAATCTCTTTGTATCTCATCTTTGTAATATCTTCTACTTTGAAATAAAAATCTATCCTTTCAATAAATATATTTCAAACTTTCCATTTAAAAACCTTATTCTTCTCTTAAAATCTTTAGTATACACCTTAAGGTAGAAAGCAAATTAAGATTATGTTAGACTATGTTGAAGGAGCATCAGGGGTAGTTAACCCAACTCTAAGATTGGAGTTTAACGACTTGTTAAAAGACTCGATAAAAAATTGCAAAATTATGGTTCAAAAAAGTGCTTATTTGGTTCAGCTTTTGGAGACTCCAAAAGTACTTTTTTTTTACCGCAAAAGCTATTTTGGGAAAAAAAAAATGGGTGTTTGGCTGCAAATTTAAAAAACACTTTTGAAGTAGAAATAGCTTTTGAAAAAGCTAAAATACAGCTTTTTAAAAAGCTAAATTTTGGAGCTTTTCAGAAAAGCCCAAATTTTAGCTTTTCCGGGAAGCTATTTTTTTTAAAGTTCCGTCACTTACGTACATAAACTCATCAACGCAAGGTCTGCGTTGTTTCAACGCAGATGGTCGTTTGCGTTGCTCAACGCACACCATCTGCGTTGAACAATTTTATTTAAATTTTATTTCAATATTTATAAAATAATTTTATTATAAAATAATTTTAAATATTATATGTATTTTAAATATTATTTAGCATACATTTTGCGTTAATGAACAATTTGTTAGTATATTTTAAATATTATTTAGCATAAATAATTTTATTATAAAATAAAATATAGTTAAAATTAATAAAAGTATTTTTTATTTTTATGTTACCAAACAGTCTACTGTATAAAGTTCTTTTAAAAAAGTTATTTTTTAATTGATAGACAAACAGTCAACTGGCTTTTAAAAAAAGCTTTTCTCAGAAAAGCTCTACTAACAAAAGTTCTACTAATAAAAACTCTACTGATAAAAGCTCAATCAAACGGATCCTAAAAATACAAGTATGGAAGCATAATGATCCTTTAATTTGGAATTTGAAAATGTTCCGCAAATAATTATATTATGACTTTATTTTCTGGAAAATTCATATATTGATTATCTAGAATAGATTTATATTCTGTATAATCTATAAAAAAGATAATTACATCTCTTTTTGAAGAAGTTATTAATAATATAACAAAAGGTGATAAATTAAAGGATAAACATTTGCTTCAAAATTCAAATCTCTTTTGACCTTAGATATTATAAAATCTTTTATTTCTTCTCGTGATCAAGGTATCTGTGTTTGATTTGATTGATATTTATGTTTGTGTCTGTTTTATCTGTAAATAGTATCAGAAGCATGACAATTTGGTGTACAACTTGTGAACATATCAATCGGCATATTCAAAGAAAAAGATATTTAATACCCATCAACAATAGACACGTAAGAGAACTAAAAAATTGTTACCGTAGACTCCAATTCAACTACTTGTTTTAAATGCAATTTTTTAAAACATTTTCTCAAGCAGATTTCTATTTCAATCTCACAAGCAAATATTTATTTTTAAAATTATAAATAAATTATAAAATCATCTTATTTATCAAAGCCTAAGTCCAATCCAAAATTTTGAGTTTCAACCTAAATCTAACTTGAAATTTGATCAAGCCTAGGTTAAGTTTGATTATACATTTTTTAATATTTTAAAATAAAAAATGACATTATTTTTTAAAAGAATTTTCGGCTTTATATCCAACAACCCAATCTTAAGCCTACTTTTTTTTATAAAAAAGTCCTAATTTAAAACAAAACCTAGTCAACTCGAGCCAAACTTATTGACTTCAAACTAAGTTTAGCTGAATTGGGCAAAAACCACCCAAGCTTAATGTAATAATTAAATAAACATTTGATTATAAATATATAAAACTAATAATTAATATTTATTAATTATTAATGAAATAAATTAACATTACATATTACTTATTATTACAATTTTAATATAAAAAGTATATATATATATATATATAATAAATGAATAAATTAATTTGTTACACATACCATTTATGTAATTTTCTAATTCTTAAACAACTAAGATGCAATTTTTCATATTTAAAAAATCACTTATGACTTCTTTTTACGTCCCATAATGGTGAGGACGAGAAGTTTTTTTCTTAAATGTAAGACCTAGATAATTTGTTAATAATCAAGCAAGCATAAGGAAATCTAAATTTTTGCTAGAATTTTCGAAGTTTATCCATTGAAAATGACAAGACATACGTGCCTCTTGCTATTTATAATTGTACAATAATTTGAAGAGTAATAATTAATACACAAGAAGAAATAGGAAATGGAAAAAGAAAAAGGAAAGGGAAGGAGCCACAGAAGTTTTTGAGAATTCGATCATTAAATGCAGAGATACCCTTCCCCGCAATCATGTAGAGAGATCATGACCGAACCGGTGATCTTGTGATCAATTAAACTCACAACGGATCTTGCCCCTTCTTGTCTATCTTCAGTTTCTGTTGCTAAAAGGTTGGCCATTCAAAAATGTATTTTTGAATGCATAGAGTGTATTACAAGCGAACCCCATTCGAGTGACACTAATAAGTCGGCCTTCTAGCCACGACTTGCGAGACATAAATTTCATAACTTGGAATGTTGCCTCCATGGGCAACCCCCTTCAAATGCCTGCTCCAGTACATCCTCCATTCTTCTGGCCCGTAAAATCTGTTAAAAAGCTACAAATGGTGAGTCGCCAAAGAGAAACAAGAATAACGTATTGGATATCATAGCTCCAATATCAACATTCCATTATCAGTTACATAATGCTCAAACTAAATGCATGTATTTAGTGCGACTTAATGGTAAAATTATTCCAATATTTGACTTGAATCAAGAATCTGTTTCCGGAGAATCGACATAAGATAACTTGACATCCAAATAAAGCAAGTCTCAGCTTAAGATCCTACAAGAAAGAGCCGAGACACCCACTGTGTCAGCTTAGTAATGGATTGTCTTGTACTGAATCAAGCACCTAAAAGTTGAGAGACGGGAGATCAGAAATCCATGGAAAGTCTGAGACATCCTTGAACGGATTTTCAACCACCCAATTGAAGGAAAATCGCCCTTCTTTTTAAAGCAAATTTCAGTTTCATCACGTGACAACTCTGTGTGTAAATAAATGCATTTAAACAAAGGAACAAGGCATGCAGTAACACAATTCAGAACTAACCTCGAGACTACTAAGTACATGTGCTGGTACTTCAACCAAGTCCTTCAAATTTCTCTCAGGAAGAATAACTCTCTTGATACCATAGCGATGAGCCGCCAATATCTGCAAGGAAACCACCCAGTAATCTACAGTTCAGACCAATGCACGCCCTCATGTTTATTCAATTATTGTTATAGCTTATTTTGAACAGAATAAGCAATCAATTCATGGGAATCATTTAGCCAATGTAGAAGCTATAATTCATAGCTTCAAAGCTGAGTGCAGTCCTGTTACACAGGAAGACTATTTTTAAAAATAAAACAAAGACCGCAGGATTGCAGATCAGATACGTATATATGGCAGAAAAAAAGATGCATATTAGATTGGCAACAGTAATGACCAAGTTAAATGGGTTGATTTACGACAAATCAATGTCACATTCCGAAATGGCTCAACTTTATCAAGACAATATAGAAAAAAGATTTCAAATCTCAACTCCGTTAGCAAAAACCAATGATGATCACTTGTTTTAGGAACTAATTAATAATGCAATGACAGCTGCAAGAAAATAAAGAACACAAATAAAACTTCAAGCATGTGGCATGTCAGGAAAAAAATTAGAAAGAAAAAAAAGAAACTTACAAACATGACTCGATCTATTACATTAAACATGCAAAATCACTAGTAAATCTCCAATTTTCAAGAGCATCAAATAAGAGATTCCCAATAGCAATTGGCATAAATTTCGGACCAAACAGTAAAAAATTGATTATATTAACAAAAATATTCAGAAGTAATATAGTAAGCAAGGCAAGTCCATCTTTTTGTATATCGAAGAAAGTGAGAGATCAAGTATGTGTACCTTCTCCTTTATGCCTCCAACAGGAAGTACAAGTCCTCTCAAAGTCATTTCTCCAGTCATTGCTGTATCTGCCCTCATTCTTTTCTGACTAAACAATGAAACTAGAGCTGTTACTAATGTTACACCAGCAGAGGGCCCATCCTTAGGAACAGCCCCAGCAGGGAAATGTATGTGAATGTCACGACCCTCAAGAAGATTGATCCCTTCAGCAGCAACCAACTTAAGATCAGTTGCCCTAGCTCGGACCTATAATCAAGGTGAAACTCAAAGCTGTTAGGATCTATAGACAGACCATCCGTAAGTACAATAAGATGCTTTCTTGCAATGGTTTTACATTACGAGTGAATTTTGCAACTTCCATTTGAAATACTTACACACAGAAGAACTTCAAAATTTCGCCAAAGAAGCAATCAAGAGAAATAAGACATTCAGGATTGAAAAAGTAAGTCTATTATTGAAGAAAAAAGAAGTACAGTTTCAACAAGAAAATTTGTATTTCATTTCTTGGAAAGAAAATGAGAAATATAGATAGAACTTCACCAAATTAAAGAAGACTACACTCAATTTCAACAGATCTGTAACACCTTTAAACAATAAAATACAAAACATGAATGCTGCACTAGACAAAATTACCAACTCTAAACTTTCAAGAAACTTAATAACAAGGTTTTTGTCCTAAATTAATTGAATATGAATTTTATGTAATGCAAAATGCACAAAAAACAGAATCATTACATAATCATAAATATGAATCAAATATTTTTATTTGTTGGAACACCAATCTTGTAGATTACAAAGTACCCAAGTCAGTGCTATTTGAGCTGATTCCTTGATGACATCACCCAGTTGCCCTGTGAGATGCAATTCACCCTTTCCTGCCATTGCTGTAGCCTCCACAAATTGAACCTCTCCCCCAAAGGAAGTCCAAACAAGCCCAACCGATACACCTGGAGTTGCAACTCTATCTGCTGCTTCTCTGTCATCATACCTTGGAGGCTGCACTATGAAACAGACGATCAAGACTTAAAATCAATTAAAAATTGGGAGGGTCCACCTAATTTCTTCATTGAGTGGAAAAACAAAAGAATTTAATCTACAGTACACTTGTTTATGATTTGGCACTAGAAAAACGTGATACTCATCTATTGAGATCCAGAAATCAGATACCTAAAGAAAGAAGACAAAGTAATTACTCCTTAATTTTTAAGTGAATAGTACAAGGAATATATACGACAATACAACCCTAATTACCTCCTTAAATTAAAAGAATCTATTTATTCTCTAACTAATAGAATATCAACTAATTATCTAAAGAGAATCAACTAATATCTCCAGAGATAATTAGCTGATTATTTCTATAATACGAACACTCCCTTTCAAGTTGGTGCATAGATATTCAAAGAATTCAAAGTTCTGTCTTGGTAGCCCTTTGGTGAAGACGTCAACATGTGATGTAGGTACAAATGGTATGCAAATGAGTTCACTTTTAAGTTTTTCTTTTATAAAATGGCGGTCAATCACTACATGCTTCGTCCGATCATGTTGAATTAGATTGTTGGCTGATAGCTGCTTTGTTATCACAAAACAACTTCATTGGACGCTCCACTGATTTCTTTCTTCCATTACTCTTTTAAGTCAATTTATTGCACAAATTCCCTAAGTCATTACATTATATTTTGCCCTCGCACTACCTCTAGCTACCACATATTGTTTTTTACTTTTCCAGGTTATTAGATTTCCCAACAAATATGTGCAAATAACCAGAAGTTTATCTTCTGTTAGTATGAGACCCTAGCCAGTTTTCATCAGTGTAGACTTCAACTTTCCTTGAATTACTTTTCTTGAAGAATAATCCTTTCCCTGGGGTTCCCTTTAAGTATATTAAGATTTTGTACACTACTTCCAAGTGTTCTCCAAAGGGATTATGTACAAATTGGCTTACCACACTGATAGCAAAGGAAATATCTAGGCTAGTGTGAGATAAATAGATTAGCTTTCCTACCATTCGTCCTGTATCTATTGAAACTCCTTACTTAAATTCACCCAGCTTTGAGTTGAATTATCTTATGGTTTACATCCACTCATCCCAGTTTCTTCTAAAAGGTCCATGATATACTTCAGTTGGGTGACTACTGTCATTCTTAGATCTAGCAATTTCCATCCCTAGGAAATATCTAAGATACCCCATGCCTTTGATTTCAAACTCCTTTGAGAGATTCCTTTTAAGAATTTAAATTTCCTCAAAATTATCGTTAGTGAGGATAATGTCATCTACATATACAATTAGAATCATAGTCCTTCCTGCTGTAAACAGTACAAGGAATATAAAGAACAATACAGCCGTAGTTACTTCCTTAAATTAAGAAGAATATTTATTCTCTAACTAATAAAAACTCAACTAATTAATAGAATATCAACTAATTATCTAAAGAGAATCGGCTAATATCAACAATACTAAAAGCATTGGTTTACAAATTCTGCTTCTCGTATGCTAAGAAGGTCCAATAGGAATTCTATACCCAACTTATCCTTTTTATGCACCATTGAATTTAGGCGCCCCTTCAATCTAGTTCTTTACAAAAACAAGTACCCCTTGTTTCCAAAAAATGAAGCATCCCTTCAACATAAAGATGATATCATGATTGTCGCATCCCCAAAGGAGCTTTTCTCAAATAGAACCAGTTTGGAGCTCCATTCTGAAGCACTAAAACTTAATTTCTGGTTAATCAGTTCTAAAGACAAAGTCTACATTGGATGAGCACATTTAAAGCAATCAAACAGCTCTCACCACATTTTGATTAACTAAAAGTGCTTTTTCTTTTGCTCAATACAATGATAAATTAGTTAGGACGTAAGGATTTTCATTTCTGCAAGCATATCTAAGCCAAACATTGTGACAATCAGATGAGTCATCATCCAAGTGTTTCGGCAGTAAACATATCCTCATAATCAAGTTCCAGAAAGACAAAGATAATTGATCCTTAAGTACAAGTCTTAACCATGCACCATTCATTCTGGTTTCAAAAACATTGAGATGTGTTAATGCAAAAGCAGTCTACTACAACAAAAACAACCCAATAAAAATCTCGCTGACAAAGGCATTCTATTTAGGGGAAAAAATAATTAAACATGAGAATACTTACCCCCAGCACTTTCTCCAGCATAGCTTCATCAACAATTAGAGGTGAACGAACCCTAAATGTGCTGGAGATTTCATGACTGTTTTCACCCATGGGGATGACTTCCATTTCCACCTCAGCCCCACCAGCAAGTCTGTTCTCCAACAATGGGGAAGTAATTCGATGCATATCTTTACTCAATGGAGTAGCTTGTTCTTGTTCTGCAACTATTACAGCTGCAGCACGAGCTAAGGAAGCCAAATTTCTTTCCAGATTCCTCACACCAGCCTCTCTAGTATATCCCTGGATGACAAGATTCACCATAGCCTACCACAATGGAAACCATTCTTGACATTCATGTGTAACATGTGAAAAAATAACCATTCATGACATTCATGCGTAACATGTGAAAAAATATGCACGATTTACAGTAGTTTGTTTCTCAAAGCATGGACCTAAGTTGAGGATATATTTTTAATTGTATTATATGAAGAAACGCACGGCTCAGAAACATGAACATGCAACCAAATAATGATAGAAGTGAGTTTGAGATAAATATGAAGAACAAAAACTGAATAATCATTCTTTCCATGTAATTAAACTGAAGCATCAAACTGAATGTAGATGAAGTTAGGTTCAGTGGGTGACAAAGAAATGCAAATCCATTGTCACATCCCTATTTTCATGTTTAAAGCATTATGATGTGGCTTTGTCCCAAATCTGTGGCATAATGATCAAAAGTCAAGATCATAAAAACATAAGGACATGATAAATGCATCTACTCGTGGAAAGACACCTACATATCTGGTAAATATCCTATCTAAATGTCCATTTTTAGCTTTCAAAAAGAAAGTCATGCTAAGTAATAAATTGATGAGAATTTCAATCATTAAATAATAGGAGAAACATTCTCACTGCAATTCAAAGTACTTTTCAGTTTGACTCACCACAATATGGAGATAACTCGATTTTACATCAAAAGAAGTTAGACTACAACAATTTTTTGTGAAGGACTAAACTGTTATACCATACTAGTTTCGTACCTCTGGGATTTGAAGGAACTCAGAGCTCAATCCATGCTCATCCAAAACTCGTGGAATCAAATGCCTCATGGCTATTCTTAGTTTTTCTTCAGGTGTATATCCAGGGAGCTCAATCACTTCCATCCTATCCAAAAGTGGAGGAGGGATAGGTTGCACCCTATTTGCTGTTGCAACAAAGATTACCTTTGAAAGATCAAAGGGTACATTTAAATAGCTATAGAAATTAAATCAAGGGAACACTGTTGCAAACATGCTTATGACAATGAATGGTGAAATGACCAATGTAATCAAATCAAATCAAATAGAAAGCTACATATATGAACCCATAACTAATCATTCCTTCTGTGAAATTGTTGGGGAGATTCAGAAATTAAAAATCCATCAACTGAGATAAAGGAAATGCATATTCTTAATAAAATAATGATTATCTAAAACTTAGTGCAATTTTACCCCAAAATTAAGACTACAGAAGACATCCAGCAGAAAAAAGGATACTGATCATTAAATGTTTTATTTTGCTCAGGATCAAGAACCTCCAACAGAGCTGAAGCTGGATCACCACGCACATCAGAACCAGTCTTGTCAATCTCATCTAGAAGCATGACTGGATTGCAAACTCCAACTCTCTAGAGCAAATAGGTCATAAAGAGATACATTAATGCGCCAACCTAACACCCAACAGATAAGCACACAAAAAGAAACTGTGCAACAAATATCAAGTAAGTAAAGAAGTTTACATCATTGGACAAATATTTTCCTAATTTTATATATTTCAAAATTATATCCAATATGCCAAGCTAATAAACTTCAAAATTTTCCAATTACTGTATAAACATGATGTATCAATGACCAAAAGAAAAATCATCATCACAAATTTGGCTTAATTATGTACAAGGTCTAGGCAACCACAAAGAAGGAAGTCTCCATGAGGTAAAGGAAAAGATAACCATGAGATAGAGGAACTGGAATTACTGTTGCAAATTTTAATATCACTACCATGCATTCTAAACTGAAACATAATCAAATGTAACAATGCTTATTTAGTTTCAAAAGTAAAAATACAAGACGTGTGATATATTTTCCTGTTTACTCCAACATCTTCATCTACCTTTCCAAGTTTAATGTTTAGATCTAATGGAGTACTTGCTGGTTTATAAGTTGTATTGCACTTTTCTCTGAGGAGATCAATAACATATGTTTGTTGAGAGATAAAAATACCTTGACAATAGTGATCTACTTCAATGACAAGGAAATATTTCACCCTTCCTAACTCCATCTCAAGTTCCTTTTACAAACATTGACTTAGAGACTATCTTGCCTTGTTATCTCATGCCACTATTATTATGTCATCAACATAGACTGAAAGTGTTGTGACTCCCCATGAAGGTAAGTGTTTGATGACCAAAGTATGATCCTTTGGCTCTGTCTAAATTGTATAGCTATTATCACTATAAATCTCTCAAGTCATGTCATGGCAACTATTTTAGTTCATACAAGGCTTCTTCAACTTACAAATAGTTTGATTAGCCAAATTATTCTTATAACCTACTGGCACTACCATGTAGATTTCTTCCTCAAGTTCTCCATGCAAAAATGCATTCTTGATATCAAATTGTTTTGATTCCCAACCATAGGTAGTTGAAGATAAGGGAACTCTAAATAGTATTTGTTGGGAAATATCCAGCAGGATATCTCCTTGATATTATTGACTCCTAAAAGTTAACAAATCAGATTATTTAGGATATTATGTACAGATATTAGTTTTCCGGAATAGTCGTCTTTATTTCAATATATACTTGTACCTATGTATTGACCTAGAAATTGAGAATATTATACATCTGTTCAGAATTTCTGCATGGTATCAAAGAATACCTGAACAGTCCTAAACCCTAGCCACTACCTACTGTCTTTAATCCTACCCATCTATGTCAACCACGTCCGACATTGTTGAATCCTCTAACCCATCTGTTCAAACACCTGCTCCTCACAATCCTACCTCAAATTCTAATTCCACTCAAATCACTACTATATGATTGAATGGAGAAAATTTTCTTCGTTGGTCCCAATTGGTTAGAATGTACATCCATAGTAGAGGCAAGATTGGATATTTGACTGGTGACAAGAAGAAACCTACGGTTGATGATCCTACACACGGAATATGGGATGCTGAAAATTCTATAATTATGACATGGCTGGTAAATTCTATGGAGGAGGATATTAGCTCCAACTATATATGTTACCACACAGCTAAGGAGTTATGGGACAACATGAATCAAATGTATTCTAACTTGGGAAACCCATCCCAAGTGTATGAACTAACTATCAAATTGGGTGAGATCCGCCAAGGTGAGGACAGTGTTACTAAGTACTTTAATTCTCTTAAACATTTGTGGCAATACTTAGATTTATTTAATGACTATGAATGGAAATCCTCTGATGGTTGTAACTATTTTCAAAAAGCAATAGAGGATAACCAAATTTTTTAGTTCTTAATTAGACTTAATGTTGAGTTTGATGAGGCTAGAGGCAGGATTATTAGTAGACAACCACTTCGATCCGTTGGGGACATCTTTGCAGAAGTCTGATGTGAAGAGGGTAGATGGTTTGTGATGCTTAGCTAATGAAATCCTACACCTAATATTGAAAACACAGCCTTAGTTGCTAGGAATATTGCTAGTCGTACTAAGAAGATTGAGGAAAAGTCACGAGTTTCGTGTGACTATTCCAATAAAGCCCGTCATACCTATGAAACATGCTGGAAACTCCATGGAAAGCTCGCATGAAAGAAAATTTAATAAAACTTCAGCTCACTATAAATCAAGTAAAACTCCATCAGTCCATGAGGCAGATGCTGGACAATTCTCTCAAGAGCAGATTAATTACATCCTAAAGCTATTGAAACCCAAATTTGAATCCTCAAGTGCCCCTAATGAACAAAATACTGAACTTCGTGTTTATACTAAGAGGAAGACTCAATTGAGAAGTAGAGAACCTACCTCAATAATGCACAGCCTCTCAACCCTTGAAGAATGAACCTAAGAATAATTCAAGTAACCCATTTGCTACTTTACCCTTAATGTGCCTAGTAATAATCAATCTATACCTACTGACCCACAAACTAAAAGTGATATTTCTACTTATCTCTCTGGTAATAATTACCTACCCATAGCATTTAAAAAGGGAAAACAGGCTTGCGCCGACCATCCCATATCAAAGTACCTATCTTATGGGAAACTATCATCATCATCATCATTAATATCACATCCAGTCCGAAGTCCCGCAATAAAGCGGGATCTGGGGAGGTCTGATAATACACAACATTACACCTACATAATAGAGAGGTTATTTCCGGTAGACTCACATGCAGATGTGACAATAAAAGAGTGATGTAGGTTAAAAAGTAAATAAGTAAAACTAGCACATTAAATCATTATATAAATAAAATTACAATAAATAAATAAATAATAAAATAAAATAAAATATAACTCGACTTTCAAAAAAATAGTTTAAAACTAAAATATAACGAAATATATCATCTCTTTATCTTTTGAAAAGCACCAATACCCAGATGATAAGAGAGCAATAAAGAAACAAAGAACTCGACTTTAAATCATACAAAATACGAAAACCTAGGAAAAAAAATAAGCATGTAGAAACACAAAACGTCTGAAACCATAAGATCGTTAAGCATAAAAATTTAATCTTGACATAAACCCAATAATATCAGATACAAAGAGATCAACATAATAAAACCCAGAAAGCATTAAACACTAAAGAACAGAAATTTTAGAAAATCCAAAAAACACCAAGACAGAAGAGACTGATTAACCAAGAACCATACCCGAAACGAGGAGGCTGCAGAGAAGGAAGAGAGAGTGAGAGCGCCAAGAAAGAGGGAGAGCCTTCAGGATCCAGGATTCTAAAATCACTAATCTGTTTGTACCAAGAAACATTCAGGAAGCACTTCAAGATCCGGATTGGAGATCAACTGTTATGGAAGAAGTAAATGCAATTGAGAAGAATAGAACTCTGGAACTTATGAATTCCCCTAGAGATAAAAAAGCTGGTAGGTTGCAAATGGCTATTTACTTTTTAAGTTTAAGGCTGATGGCAGTGTAGAAAGGTTGAAGGCAAGATTAGTTGCTAAGGGGTTCACTCAGACCTATGGTATTGACTACCAAGAGACATTTGCTCCTGTTGCAAAGGTAAATACTATTCAGGTATTGTTATCCTTGGCTATAAATTTTGAGTAGACTTTACATCAACTAGATGTAAAACATGCATTCCTTAATGGAGACTTAGAAGAAGTCTTTATGAGCCTACCTCCAGGATTTGAGGGTACCTATGGGAGAAATAAGGTGTGCAAGTTAAAGAAGTCATTATACGGCCTAAAACAGTCTCCTAGAGCATGGTTTGATAGATTTGGAAGGGTTGTTAAGAGCTACAACCTAAGAAGCATGGATACGGATACGGACACGGACACGGGACACGACACAGACACAAACACGGGGACACATCAACTTCTAAAATTTGGTGGACACGGACACGGCATATATATATATATAATAAAATTTAGAATTAAGAAATTATACAACGTAAGTAGAAAGCAAAGCAACGTTTCGGCCTTTTAGCTTGGGACGTGACCTGTCCATGGCTGGCTTCCCTTGCAAGTTTGGTCTTCAACTGTTGTGCTCTGTTCTTTTAATAATCTATGAAGGGAATGGAATTAACTCACGACTCATTGACCCATACGAGTATTTCTAATGAGTTGGCCAATTGGGCCCCTCTTCTTGAACCAGTGTGTCATAGATTTAGTGTAGGAAAATGAAATTTCCTAAAGCCTTGAAAGTAAGCAACTACCCAATTGGGTCCGAGCCATCTCAGCCGTGTCCAAGCAGTCTTCAGTCGTGGCCGAGCCGTCTCTAGACTTGTCCAAACCGTGTCCGAGCCGATAATTTTTTTTTGATGTCGACACATAAGGACATGTGTCCGACATGTGTCCACCGCGTGTCCAGTGTGTGTCCATGCCGGACACATGTCGGACACACGGACATGGCTCCATTTTGTCGTGTCCGTGCTTCTTAGGCTACAACTATTATCAAAGTCAAGCTGATCATATATTTTTCCACAAGCGGTCCAAGACAGATATGATATCTATTCTTATTGTTTACGTAGATGACATCATCATAACAAGAGATGATGTATCCGACATAGTAGAGTTGAAGAAAAGATTAGCCAAAGAATTTGAAATTAAAGACCTTAGACCTCTCAAATACTTTCTTGGAATGGAGTTTGTTAGATCAAAGGATGGAATATTTGTGAATCAAAGGAAATATATTCTGGACCAATTGAATGAGACCGGATTACTAAGATGCAAGGTAGTTGACACTCCCGTTGAAACTGGTGTAAATCTTAGACCAGTTCAACCTGAAAATATTATTAATAAGGAGAGATACTAGCAACTGATTGGAAGATTAATATATTTGTCACACACTAGACCTAATATAGCTTTTTTCATGAGCTTAGTGAGTCAATTTATGCATTCCCCAGGCCAAGAACATTTGGATGTATACAGGATACTACAATATCTAAAAGGAACTCCCGAGCAAGGTTTAACATTTCGAAAGCAGAACAATTTTCAAGTCGAAGTCTATACTGATGCTAATTGGGCATGGAGTGCAACTAATAGAAAATCAATTTCAGGTTATTGCACATTTGTTGGTGGTAACTTGGTAACTTGGCGGAGTAAGAAACAAAGTGTTGTTGCAAGAAACGATGCCGAAGCTGAGTTTCGTTCAATGGCACATGAAATTTGTGAAGTTTTATGGATTAAAAGGGTACTAGAGGAATTGCAAATTCCTTTTTCACTATGAAAGTGTATTGTGACAACAAAGCTGCAATTTCAATTGCTCACAACCCTATTCTTCATGATAGAACAAAACATGTTGAGGTTGACAAGCATTTCATCAAGGAGAAGATTGAAAAAGGATTAATTTGTGTTCCTTATATCCCAATATCACAACAGGTAGCTAATATTCTCACAAAGGAATTACACAAGACGCAATTTAATGTTTTGGTTACCAAGCTAGCTATGAACGACATATACAAGCTAGCTTGATGGGGAGTGCTGAGAAATAGCCAGTTGGATATCTCCTAGTTATTATTGACTCCTAAAAGTTAGCAAATCAGATCAATTAGGTAGCCAATTCAATAAGTTTGGGTATAACCCTTGGTCACCAATCTTACCTAATATCTTTCAACTGATCCATCTGTCTTATAATTCACCATATAAACCCATTTAGAGTCAACAGGTTCCTTCCAAGCTAGCAACTTTACCAACTCCCAAGTTTTATTCTTTTTCTAATGCCTCCATTTTCATAGCTTGTTTCCATTTTTCATTGGTTAAAGCCTTGCATAGGGTTTTAGGGATAGAAATGGTGTTTGGGTTAACAAGGAAGGCCTTATGAGATACCCAAAAAAAATTGAATGAAAAGAAATGAACAAAAGAATATAATGATTGTTTGGTACATTCCCTAATTCCTTTTCTAATAGAAACAGGAAGATCTTGATCATTATTGTTCAACTAAAATCCAATTTCCCTATGCAAAGGATTAAAATTGTTTGTCCATCCTTAAGATTCGAGTTGGAGTATTGCATTTGCGTAAAGTCAAGAATAATCATCTTCTTCCTTGAATATATCTTCTTAAATCTCACATTTTAAAGGTTGAATTTGTCTTTTCGTATCGATTTTGCGGTATAGGTTCAAACATAAGCTTAAAGGAAGGTGGTAGGTCAAGCAAAAAGAAATCCAAGAGATCCCCTTTATTACTTTATTTGTTTCCTTATTTGCTCAATAGTTTATTTACTAAAATATCGTTTTATCCTTTCCATTTCTGGTCCCTATTTTCATGCGATCTTATTTACTGCTTTCCAGGCAATAATCAAGGGATTGAATAGCAAAACTATTGCTTATCTTCCCTATATGTATTTCTGTAATTTATGAGAAATAATATACAGAACTTATCCTCCAATTCGTTTATGGTATCAGAGCTTTGAACGCAGAGGAGGATGGTTTCATTCGGGATGATAGGAGCGTGGCATGTCGAGTCAGGGGAAAATTTTGCCATTGGCCCGTCAAGCAACGCTCCACTAGGATCGATCGCAGAAATGCCGAACACCATTATCGACATAAGAAACTCATCCTCTTCTCATAACAACATTGATATGCAACTATCAGGGGTAACCAACCATCAGCTTAATGGGAACAATTATTTACAGTGGTCCCACAGCATGCTTATGTTCATAAGAGGGAGGGAAGGAGAAATATCTAACAACCGGGCCACCAGTTGCGCCTGACTCAAAATATGAGGCGTAGATGATCGAAAACAACCAAGTAATGAGCTGTTTGGTTAATTCCATGACTCTCGAAGTTAGTGAGCAGTTTGTCCTTGCAACCTCTGCAAAAGAGATACGGGAGAATGCCAAAATGATGTATGTCACTATAGAAAATACCGCTGCTCTGTTTTAGATCAAAGGAATTATGAGGGAAACTAAGCAAGGTAAGAAATTAGTCATTAGTTATTACACCACGTTGGTAAAATTGAGGCAACAGCTGGACCTCTATGACCCACATCAATGAGCTTGCGGTGAAGATATGGCGTGCTACAAGAAAAATGTGGAACGAGAACAAGTGTATAAATTTCTTTTGGGACTAAACTCTATTTACGAGAAGGTTCGTGGAAAAATCATGGCAACCCTACCACTACCAACCATTATGGAGGCAATCAATTTGGTGAAATGTGAAGAGAGTAGAAAGTTGTTGATGCAAGGCATTCCAAGCAATAAAAATTCGTCTAAATCTTCAGTCATGGCTGTCAAAGGAAGAAATGGGTCAGAATTTAAGAGGAAACAAGGTAAGCCTTGGTGTGACCATTGTCAAAAAGGTTGACATACCCAGTACACATGCCAAAATATTCGTGGGAAACCTCCAAATCAGAAAAACAGATCAAAGGCTTGAGTACAAAAGCTACATAGCTACTGTGAGCAAAGAAGTTGAATTGGTGGCTGGCCTATTTTTTGAAGTCTCTATCGATGTGCACCAAATTTTAACACATCCAACTAGCTTCATCTTTGCAAATTGAACTTTTTGATCTTCTGACAATGGGTACCAATCAAAGAAATCTTCCATTAGTATTGACCAATCTAAAAACCGGTGTGGATCCATCTTTCCTACAAAATTGAGGGCTTCAACACAAACTTTCTTTGTAATATCATTTCAGTACATTGTGTGCTTCAACTCTATGATAGCCTCTAAAGTCTTGCACGTGCTACTGGTTGGTTTCTTTGTCTTGGTTGGTTTCTTTGTCTTGGATTTCTCGGTACGCGTTGATTTCGTAACCATGTTCGTTGTTGATTAGTTTCAACCTCTTAAGGTACAATCTTTCTATAACTCTTAAAAGTATTTCATCTTGCTCTTAGTCACTGAATATTCTTCTATATGCCCTTCCGCTATGTCCACCATTGTGAACCAAAACTTTGATACCAAATTAATATAGCACAAATAGAAGAAATATTTAACTAATAGCTAAAACTCACAAAAATTAAGATTGATGGAATATCAAGTTTTAGGTCTAGATTTCAGCTTGGAATGCTAAAATTTCAAATTAAATATAGCTGGTTGTTTGGGTTTGTTGAAAATCTTAGGGTAGGATTTTATAATTTAATATGGCTCAAATTTCTGTTTGAAATGGCTAGAATTTAGGGTTTGGTTTGTTGGAATTTAGAGAAGACACAAACAAGAGAGGGTAGGAAACTAGAAATCACTTATAGGGTCTAACAATCATTCTTGGAAGAAAGCATCATACCTTCTAATTAAAAACTCAAATTTGTAGAAAAGATTCAAGATCTGTTGTTATTGAAGGGCGAGTATACATATTTCTAGAGAAGTTCTTAGAACTCTTATTCTAATAGGAAAGGTTTCTTAGCAAATTTAAATCCTATTCTAATAAAAATCCTATAAATTTAAGTCCTAAACAAATAGGATAACATATCTAAAACTAAAATAATACGGCTATCTTACTGCTACTTCCCATCTAATAAGGAATCCTAACATAATCTAAATTTTACCCTTATTGTGTTTGTCGTCAACTTAATTTCCACAAAATTAAGGCTTATGGTTGACTAATTTTTTCTCTATTATTTTTCCTATAGTCTTCAAGCTCTTTTGTGTCAAAACCTTTTGATGTTAACCCCAAATTGATTTTTAATGATAGAAAAAAAATTAGTAGGATAGGACTGACATCAATTTTGTTTTTTTCAAACTTGTCAATAAAAGATCTTACCCTTCTAAACTCTTATTGCTTCAGACCACCTAAGTCCTTAGGTGTCCATTTTGTTGAACTTTGTTAGAATTTTTAATAAGGATAGAGTATAGAGCCTATTAACAAGATTTGGACTTGGATCAACCATTGCCAAAATGACTATAACTAATCATTTAGATAGTTGACCCTTACCACTTATAAACCTTTTAACATTTTCATGTTTAGTCAATATGAGATACTCTAATAAACTTCAACAACATAGGCCTGGTCATTTTTTCTTGGTTGATCTCCTCTCTGTCCCCACTCTCATATTGGAGATTTTTCATGAAGTGTTTAACACTTTTTGTGGTATGCATGCCTTCTTATAATTAGTACACCACAAGTTATCACGATAATAGAATTTTTCATAATTTGTGGCCGAATTATAGCAACATGGTAGATTTATTTGTGTTTTGTGGTTCAAGCATCAAGTTTCTTCTACTTTCCTCTACACAAAATAAGGCCACAATCTTGATAAAACACAAAACTTCATGCCCGCCAAGAATTTGGATTCTGACTTGGTCAAATTCCAAATCAAGTCCAACCAAGAAATTATAGACTATCTTGCTCAAATAAAGCCTTTTAGTTTTTAAAACAACCTCCTGCCAGAGGGATTTGAACTGATTCGCATATTCAGTAATCACCCTACTCCCTTGTTCTGAAACCATAGTTTTTACCTTGATCTTGTACACTTAGGTCGTGTCTCTAACCTTAGAATATGTTTGTTGGAATGCAACCCAAATATCTTTGGTAGTGGGCAAAAATATCCAATGACAGAGAGCTCTATAACACACAATAATTATGGAAATCTTCTTCATCCCATGCTTCAAACCAAGGATCCCCTAGTTTCAGCCTCGTATTTATGAGATGGTTGATCTTCCCTTTCCCTTTTAGTATGTTGCCAACGAGTTGAGATCATTTAAGGTAATATTTTTTGTTCAACTTGTATGCAGACTGGATTTTTATGCAATTGACTAAAATGTTGATATTGAAAAGTCTCCCCTAATCATGCTATAATTGTCATCTCTACTACTAATGTCTAGCAAATAGCAAATTAAGGTTGATTGCTTAAGGAAACAAAATACTAGCAATGAAGGCTGGTCAACATCACAAGACTATCAACAATGAAGGCTAGACATTCGGATTAATTTTTCCTAGGAATTCAAAACCTTACAAGTTTTGATAACACGATAGAATTTGAGATTTGAGAGAATATTTTCTGCATTGCTCGCTGGTAAGTGTACAAGAGGATCAATTATATACATGTTACCCTAACAACTGAAAAGGAAATAAAAATAATAAGATCCCTAGAATATTATAAACAAAAAGGATAATTAGATCCCATGATTATGGGATATCCTAACTAAACAAGAAACCATAAAAGGATACGAAAATCATAAAATAGTTGTGTTTTTCCCACAAACTATATAGGTAACTACCTAGTTACAAAATATCCAATAAAGATAAAAAATAATTAATTTAGCCATAAATAATGTTTGCCAACAAGCACCAACCAGGCAACAATTATATGTCCTTTATCAAAGCTAGTAAACATTATTGCGACTTCAGAGCTCAATATTATAAAACATAATAGTACTTTTCCTATAGAATGAAAGATGTCAATAAAGGACTAGGTAAGAAATAAGTCCACTTTCCTACAATGATTGTAAACCTAGAGAATACTCCTCCTGATGTCAATACAAGACTAAGGACAGAAATAAGTCCACTTTCCTCTAATGAGTGTAAGCCTAAAGAATACTCACACTTGGAAGTAGGTGGAGAAAAAAAAGAATGGATAAGAGTTCAATAAGCATTATATATGAAACAAGATCTACCTTTAGTCCATCAATGAGGCGTCCTGGCATGCTTCCAATATATGTTCTCCTATGGCCTCTTATATCGGCCTCATCCTTGACACCACCAAGGGATATTCGAACAAATTTTTTGCCCAAGGTAGCAGAAATAGATGATGCCAAAGATGTTTTCCCAACACCAGGTGGGCCAACAAAACATAATACTGGGCCTCTTGCATCTGGTTTTAGCTGCAATAGTAATATCGATTCAATGAGTATAAACATCAATTGAAACTGACATTGGAGATATTTAAGGAAACAACCAATAGAATAAACTCAACCTTTCGGACAGCTAGATATTCAATGATTCGTTGCTTAACCTTGACCAGACCATAATGATCACTGTCAAGACGTTCTTGTGCAGCTTTTAGATCCAATTCCTCTTCTTCAGTAGCCTTCTGCCAGGGAAGATCAGCAAGAAGCTCCAAATAAACACGTGAACTATTGTAGCCAGGTTGTTGAGGTTGCATTTTTTTAAGCCTCCTAAAATTTGTAAAATCCATTCCAGCAGAAATCATTAGCAAGACTAAAATAGTAATAGGTATGAGATACTTTATTATCTATCATATCAAAGTTATGCTCCAAGAAAAAACACGCAGCCTGAAAGATTATCAGCACAATTCTTTTATGATAGAAAATGCATTCACAACATAAGTAGGGTTGCTAACTATAGAGCCAATTTCTTCACATCCTTTAATAGATTAACACAAGTCAGAATTATGCTACTACCCCATCTACATAGGCTAAAAATGATATACCTCTGTTAAGAAAGAATCTTCTACACATACTACAACACTACTTTCACATTCACCAAAATTTGAAGCAAAATTAGTCACTCGAAGAACCGCATGGACTGAAAGGTAAAAAATCTGAATCACAAGAGTGGCATAAATCTAGCTTACAAATAGAACACTAGGTGGAAAATCATTGATCAAACTATCCATCGAGATGAAATGGATTGACCAAGATATGTTGGAATACATGTTGATAATAATGCAAGGAGCTTTTGCAGCCAAGCATCCAATGTAGCACTTCTCCAATTTAAATCAACCATTAGTGTTCAAGTTATTTAGAGAAACCGCTAAGTTGTTGTAGATCTAAACAGTTTCAATAAGGTGGTTGTCAATTGTATCCTTTCACCAATGCTAGTAATTTATTGAAAGTGGACACCTATTAAGTGGATTCCCAAGTAAACATCAAAGTATCCGTGCAGGTTGTAGTCCTTCTTGCTCTTTGAAAGGAATTGTTGTTTTGTTCTTTTAGGATTACTTCCAAATCTAGTTAACTATCCTGATAGTCTAGTTGTTTCAAGAAAGTTTCATGCAATTCTTCATGCTACAGATATATTGCATTTGATAAAATACCAGCTACAACATCTTCATGTAAGATATAGAATCCTTTCTACTCTAAACAATACCTAAGCTCTCTCTGAGCATGTTTCCAGATATTTGAAGGCATTCCTGCACTTTGCATTTTTCTTTCTATGGAAGCCACATCATCCTCATCGTCATCATTGTCACCAAGCTCTTCCTTTATAGCCCTCATCTAGAATATAATTCAAACGGATTGGCCCAAAAAAGTAGAATAATTAATAGCAGCCAAATTTTAAACTAAGAAAGAACCAAACATTAGATCTTGAGCATCAAGGCATCAACAAACTTCCAAGTCATAAAAATGTATATTGACACATTTATCTATAACATGAACCTACCCACCAAAACCGCGTTCAACTAAATGGACATACTTCCATAATACCTCATGACTGAAAAAATCATCAACATCACCTCTTAGTTAAATGAATTAATTACAATGACAAATTTGAAGCCCGTCAATCAAATTTATGTGTGTTTTTAGTATTTCCATATCAACAAAAGCTCAACATTTTTTTCCTTCATTCTCTATTCCAAAGCTAATATAAAAGTATGCACTTAACCTCCTAACTTTCTAAGGACAAGAAAAGGGAGATCCACAAGAATGATTTCTTTTTTCTTAAAATTATATATCCAACAACTGAACAAAAATATAAACAGATGATAACATATGCTTAACCCAAAAGAGAAAAGAAAACTTTGAAATTACTATAGCGACATATCTAAAAGTCAAAAATGCTTCTACAAGTGACTATGTGCTAAGGAGACAGATAATGTTAAAGTCACAAAGAATAGAGGTCCGTAATTTATACACTCTAATAGACCAACCTTTTTCGAAGAAACTGCCAAATAGAAATCCTTCCTAAAAAAGACCACTTTTGTTGTAGAAAAGTTACCTGCTGGCGTAGAAGGAACTCTTTCTGCGATTTTGATAATTGTCCCTCAACCTTCTGTGTTATCTTCTCTGCCACACGTATTGACTGTCACAAGTAAAAGTGACTCCATAAAAACTAGGCCAGAGACCAAGATACAGTAGAAACCTAAACTTAAATGCCACAAAGATTAGCTAGCAGTATCAAAATAACCACCTGTAAATGCCTGTCAACCAGCTCAGTAGCTTTTGACAGCCTTACTTTCATATCAACTGAATCTAACATTGCTAGCTGCTCTTCAAAGCTTATCTCAAAACTAGCAACAAATATATCTGCCAATTTGTGAACAGGAACAGTTTCCAAAAGAACCTTTGTCTTTCCGCCAGTTTTTTGCTTCTAGGAAAGAAAGCATGAATAAATAAAAGAATGGCAACTCAAGCATCAAAGCTACATGAAATCAAAATTTTCCAACTAAGAAAAGAACAGAATTAGATTATAAACAAAATGAGTTTTTTGTAAATCACAATAGAGAAAGAAATGATAAGAAAAGAGTAAGTAGTTATGCCATATGCATTTTGCACTTCCAATACATAGCAAATACAAGTATTAGGTCCCATATTTAACAAAACATATAGGACCTAATACCCAAGTACAGACCATAAAACTAATTCTTAGTTTCTCAAGATTTTTTCTAACAAGACAATAACGCACATATAAATTGGTTAAAGATCATTCAACTCACGATCCTGCCAAAAGAATTTCAAAAAAATTAAAATGGGATTACCATCAAGTTGTCTATCTGCAATGCATTAACATTCTTGTTTAGTTGCAAAGGGTATATGATAGAACAAGATCAAAGCAGAGGCTTCATAGCCCATAACTATCTCCCAATCAAAATTATAGTTTCACGATGCCCAAAAATGGGATTTCTTTCCAACAACAAAATTTAACCAAACAAAAACCTATGGCATTTTATATACCAATCTACATCAAAATAATTTCAAATTTAAAGGTTAAATACCATAATTACAAATATGCTCCATGTTACTTTTGCAAGAAGTCATCAACAATAGCAAAGCTACACACATACCATTTATATATAAGTATCTATCATCCTAAAAAGGAAGCAACATCAATGTTGAATAAACAATTAATGTTAATAAAGAACTCTAAATATTTACTTGTAGCATCGTAGAAAGAGAAAATCAGAGAACACATGGAAAAGCAAGATAGTTCATTAGTGAAGTTGCAAAGGAAAAGAACCAAGAAACTAGAGGTAGAAATATGAAAATTTTGACACTCTGCTCCAAACTATAAAGGTAACCACTTGCAAAACAAAGAAATATATAATGCAATCCAAAATTTCATCTTCCAACAATCTCAACATAAAACTACCTGCTCTAAGACAGAAATGAGCTCCATTGCAGTTGATTTGAACTGACGAGAGAGTGCCATGAAATCAGGATCTTGCTCCACTTGCTCCATCTCTAGAAAAGATGAGGCAACAATGTCAGTGATAGGAAATCGATATAGAGATTGTATTATTACTATATCAGTAGGTACAATAAGGAATACCTCCTGGAAAGGTAGTCTTCCCAGGCCAATGCAATAGCAAGATAACAAGATGAATGTATATCCCCTCCCGCTATACTGATTCTCTCTATATTCCTTACCCACCCCATGCACAATCTCTCATCATAACCGACTCATAACAAATCGATTATGTGGCGGTACCCCTTTTCCCATCTTGCCCCTACGGATGTAGGTTTGGATGGGCTTGGTGAAATTTGTCTTGTAAGCAGGTGAGTGCTAACAATTTCCTCCTCTCATGAAGCACCTTGTCCTCAGGTGGATGGAAGGATCTTGCCCTTTAATAAAATCAGATCCTCCCAAGTGGCCTCCTCTGCTGGTCGATCCTTCCACCGATGAGCCATCAAGCATGAACTCCTTTAGACTTAGAAGTTCTTGAAGCAAGTATTGCCTCTAGTTACGCCTTATTTCCTGATCTATCTCGGACCTTGGGAAGGGTATGCTCCATAGAATGGTTGCCCAAAGCCTTCTTCAATTGTGAAACATGAAAACAGGATGGACCTTAGATGAAGGAGGCAATTGCAGCCTATAGGCAACTTGACCCACTCTCCCAATTATCTTAAAGGACCATAGTATCGAGCGGTCAATTTAGGCGATTCTCCTTGCAACCGTGACTGCCTATGGGTCTTAGCTTAACAAAACTAAGTCACCCACCTGAAAAGACACTTCCTTCTATGTCCGTCAGCTGATTTCTTCATCCGAGATTGTGCTCTCCATAAGTTGTGCTTAAGTTGACGAAGTGCTTCATCTCTATCAACTAAAGCAAGAGCCACCGATTCCACTTGAGTCTCTCCTTGAGTAAAGTGTAGCAAGGTAGGAGGTAGACGGCCATATACAATCTCAAAAGGACTTCGCCCCGTCGAGACATGGTAGTTTGTGTTAAAACAATATTCGGCCCATGCAAGCCAAGTAGACCAAAACTTAGGCTGTTCAGAAGTGAAGCAGCGGAGATAAGTTTCGAGGCTTCTATTAATCACTTCAGTCGGCCATCCGTTTGAGGATGGTAAGATGAACTCATTTTCAAGGCTGTCCCTTGTAGCTTGAATAATTCCTTCCAGAAGTTGCTAGTAAACAGTGGGTCTCTGTCACTTATAATGGAGCTAGGGATCCCATGTAGCCTTACAATGTCACGGATAAAACCTCATTCTACAGTCTTAGCAGTGTAAGGATGCTTGAGAAGTGAGAAATGAGCATACTTGGATAAACGATCAACTACCACCGAATTACCTCATAGCCTTGAGACTTAGGGAGGCGGTAATGAAATCCATGGAGATTTCATCCCAAATCGTTGAGGAATAGGCAAGGGTGAAGGAAACTGCTGGGGACATAGCCAAGTATTTATGTTTCGACAAGCAGCACATTCCGCACAAACTTCTGGACAGCAGCCCTCATTCCTAGCCAAAATAGTCCTCCACCAATCTTTTGTAAGTCTTTAAGAAACTGAATGCCCTCCCGAAGGAGAAGCGTGATACTCCTGCAGAAATTGAGGGATGAGTGCCGAGGAAGCTGATAACACCAATCTGTTTTATAAAACAGCAAACCATCCTGAAGTGGAAGTTAGGTTTAGAACTAGGATCCGACACTAGTGCTGTCATAATGGAAAGTAGGACTGAATCCTCTTGGAGCTCTCTTGAACTACATCCAAATCAAGCCAAAAGGGTGCTGAAATTGCAGAAAATAACAACTTATCATCTTCCACCCTTGATAAAGCATCTGCTGCCCCATTTTGTTTTCCGGCCGATAGATAACTTCAAAATCCAACCCCAACAGCTTAGCTTGCCAGCATTGTTGATCTATGGAAGGTATCGCTGGTCCAATAAATGCTTCAAGCTTTTATGATCGGTGTAAACCTTGAAATGCCTTCCGATTAAGTAATGCTTCCAATGCTGTACAGCCATAACCACTGCCATAACTTCCTTCTCATAAACAGATTTTGCATAGGTCGATTCAGCCAAAGCCTTCTTTGAAGAAGGCCACGGACGACCTTCTTGCACTAGGATCGCCCTAATCCTCTCCCCAAGCATCGCATTCAAGGAAAATTCCTTGGCAAAATTAGGCGGGGCCAAGATAGGTCTTGAAGTCAACTTCCTCTTGAAGGCATCAAAAGCTTCCTGAGCATCATTATTCCAGCTAAAACCGTCCTTCTTAGTGAGTTCCGTGAGAGGCTTAGCAACCTTTCCATAGTCTTTGACAAACTTTCTATAGTACCCGGTAAGACCTAGGAAACCCCTCACTCCTTTGACACATCTTGGAATAGGCCAATCCAAAATACTTTGGATTTTTTAAGGATTCATTGACACACCTTCAAAGGAGATGATATGGCCTAGGTAATCCACAGATTTCTGTCCGAAAGTGCATTTCTTTTGATTTGCCACCAACTGATTATCCAACAGCAACTGTAACACACAAACTAGATGCTCCATATGCTCATCCCAATCAGCACTATAAATCAGAATATCGTCAAAGAAAACTAAGACGAATTTTCGTAAGGGTTTAAAAATAAAATTCATAGTAGCTTGAAAAGTAGCCGGAGCATTCATGAGGCCGAAAGGCATCACCAGATATTCATAGTGGCCTTCATGAGTCCGAAACCCTGTCTTATAGGTATCCTCCTCCCTAACTCTGATCTGGTGAAATCCAGACTTAAGATCCACTTTAGAAAAGTATCTAGCCCCGTGTAGTTCTTCCATCAATTCATCCACCACAGGAATTGGGAACTTGTCCGGAATAGTGAGCTTATTCAAGGCGCGGTAGTCAACACACATGCGCCACGACCCATCCTTTTTCTTAACAAGTATAACCGGACTTGAAAAAGGGCTAATACTGTGTTTTATCACCCCAGCCTCCAATAACCCTCGGATCTGCCTCTCAATTTCATCCTTATGATGATGAGCATGTCTATACGGGCGGATATTCACCGGTTCTGCTCCTTCCTTAAGGTTAATCGCGTGATCATGCTTCCTCCTTGGTGGTAGCACCTCAACCTCCTGAAAGACTGATCCAAATCTGTGCAAAATACCCTCCAACTTTTCTTGCTGACCCACGTCCAAAGGAATTACCTCAGCAGATGAGTTTCTGCCCATTTTTAAAGAACACAGCAGCCCTCAATTTCCCAGTCTGGATGTTTCAAAATCTGCTGCAGTGCATGTAGAGGAGAAGTGTGAGGATTAATTCCTTGTAAGGTTACCTCAACTCCCCTTCGATCAAAGGTCATAAACATATTTTTCCAGTCGACCTTCACCACTCCCAAAGTTTCTAGCCATGCAACCCCCAAAATCAAATCAGGACCACCAGTATCAAACAGATAAGCATTCAGCCTGAACTCCTCACCATTCAATTCCAGCTTGATCTCCTTACACATCCCTTGGGAGAAGGAACGATGTCCATCACCCAGTCTGACTCCAAAGGTTCTGGTTGGAGTAACCCCTAACCCCATTGCCTGAACAAATCTCTTAGACACGAAATTGTGGCTAGCACCACTGTCAATCAAAATAACAACAGGCACCTCATTCAGCTTACCTTTTAGAACCATTGACTTCGGTGGTGATGTCTGATTTCCATCTAACTCCCTGAATTCCACCGAGTTGCACACCAATTCCCAGTCTTCCTGCTGTTCTACTGCCGTGGGTATCTCTTGACTGTTGTCCCCTTCCTCGACTTCATCTCCCTCCCACACTATCAGTCTAAACTCCTTGTCTGGACAACGGTGAAGTGGACCAAAAATCTGACCACATTTAAAACACAGACCCTTCTCTCTTCTTTCCATCAGCTGGTCATAGGATAAGTTGCGAGTGCCTTTCCACTTTGGGTTCTGGGGTCGGTGGTTTCCAGTCGTGGGACCACGCTGTTGAGTGGATGCCACCCTCACGTCATTTTTTATGATTCCTGCTGCATGGGTCGGTTGAGTAGGACGGTGCGCCAAAGGATTAATCATTCGGTTCCCAGAGTTCGCATACCCCCCATCGACTCTTCTCCTCCATTCTCCTTGACGAATAACACCCTCCCCGACAAGCTCCCTTTCGACCTTCCTAGCTATCGAAATGAGCCGGACACGGGTTGGCGGGTCGTGAGTCCGGACTCTATTCCTCACCTCCTCTCGTAAGCCACCCAAGAAACAACTCATGTACCATTCTTAGGAAAGTTGCCGATTCGTGAAGCTACTCTCTCGAACTCGTCTATATAGTCGTCGACCGAGCCACGTTGAGAAACAGTTTTCAGCTGCTCGATCGGATCACCGTCGTCCCTTCCACCATAACGTTCGAACAAAGATCGTTTGAACCTTTCCCACGTCATTCGTGGATCGAACTCCGAAGGTTCATGAACCAATCTGAGTCGCTCCTCCATACTAATTTGCACCATTGGCGGGCGCAACTCCGGGAATATCGTGAATCATGAAGTACGACTCGGCCCGAGTCACCCAAGCAAACGGGTCGCTCCCATTGAGCGTGGGAAGATCGACCGACGAGCAACATTCTATACTCCTCCCATGCCCGTTCGACGCAAATTTGGGCGTGTAGTCATGGTGTCTATAATCGCCAAACCATGCATCCCTCCCGCTCGTTCCCGACCTCCGAGAACGTGGGTTGCGCTGGTCTTTCATTTCGGTGAAGAGGATGCGTGCGCATGGGGAACAAAGCATTTGGCGGTACCTCTCCTTCATTCACATGTTGTTTCGTGTATTTTTGCCATCAACGATGAAATCCCTCCCTAACCCGGATTGTAACAAGCCTGCGATTTGGCTAATGTTTGACGGTTGCCATCAAGGAACCGAGTGTGTCAAGAAGATCCTTAAGAGTGGTATCATGCGACTTCACCAAACCCTCTTGGGAGAGAGATGACTCTGCCTCTTTAGAGAAGCTTCTCCGCCGACACCCTTGCCTCCATTCTTGTGTGCATACACTTTCTTCCTTCTTGAGCCTCTTCTCTCAATGAAAGCACCAATTGATAGGAAATCGATATAGAGATTGTATTATTACTATATCAAGAGGTACAATAAGGAATACCTCTGGAAAGGTAGTCTTCCTGTGCCAATGCAATAGCAAGATAACAAGATGAATGTATATCCCCTCCGCTATATGATTCTCTCTATATTCCTTACCCACCCCATGCACAATCTCTCATCATAACCGACTCATAACAAACTGATTATGTGGCAGTACCCCCTTTTCCCATCTTGCCCCTACAGATGTAGGTTTGGATGGGCTTGGTGGGCTGTGCGCAAACGGGCTGAGTGCTAACAATCAGCGTGCTAAAAAATGGAACCATTAAGCAAGCTTTAATACTGCATCTAAACTAAACAACAAACTTTAAATTAGATATCAGTCTATCAACTAGAATTATTTGAGCTATGTAGAAATGCATGCATTAGCTGCCATTAAACTATAGCTATTCACTTCAAGGTTTTAGTATCAACCAAAAAAAAAAAAACTAGGCTTGTAATTAAGGCAAGTACCTCCTACATCACTAAAAGTAAGACCTCTCCCATTTAGCAAATTAATAAAAACTCCCTTTTCCAAATGGTTGAAACATATCCAAATATTCATTTCAGTATCAACCCTTATATTCATACCTTCAGCAAGCCCCGTGACACTAGTTTTAAAATAATTGACGCATAATCACTCTTATATAATGTTCAAAGTAGAGTTCTCAACAATAGTACTTACTGCTTATAATAAGACAAAAGTGTGATCAGGCAGGAGTTGAGTTTCACATGTAACTACTCATATAAAGACACAATAACGGCAAAGTCTAACAACAAATAGTTTCCATAAGTGAAAATGAGTTAATTGGAAACCACAAGGATAGTTGGCCAACGAAGATACATATCACAAAATTAAGATGAATCAGATTTTATCTTATACAATGTTTATCTAAAGTCAATTAATCAAGAATTCCAGAACTTAAGCAGTTTCAAACCACCAAAACACTCCTTTGTTGCATAACAAAGGTATCGATTTTCAAGCTTACCAGCTCTAGTCATTTCAAGCGGAGATATCCGAGCAGTGTAATAAGTCCCTCTTGTACTAAGCTCCTGAACACTGAATCTGCACAAACCTTCAAGAACGACTATGTAAGTCACCCTCCCACTTGGCTTCTCCACCCCTCTTGACAGATGCAAAGCTCGAGCTGCTACCCCCCTACCAAATCAAATAAAAAACATATTAATTAAGATTACAAAAAGTGGCCAAATTCAAAAGTCAAAAGATAATATGAATTAAAGATAACCTGTTGTGCCAATGAATAACTTCCTGTTGATTTTTCCCGTCCGACGAGCCCACTTGAATTCTGGAGGCCTTGTCACCAGAATCACCGCCGCCGCCGCCGCCTAATCTCAAAATTATCAAATAAGAAATTAATAATAATTCCAACAAAGTCAATGGGTACAGTGAAAACATAAAATACATAAACGCATATGTATTTTTACTTTGTGGTAGTGGCGTGGACGCGGAGGATGTCACCTCGGCGGCAGAATCTCGGACCGGTAAAATACCGATCATACCCTTCTCCTCTCGCTGCCATAGCTCTTGTTCCACCAATTTCACACTGAAATGTTTTAGATCAAAACAAGAAGAGATAACTAACAACCCCCTCCTCCGCAGTGGAGGAAAAAAAAGAAAACACGAAAACGTGTAATTATGAAGAGGATGATTCATCACCTGCTGGGAGAAGTACAGCGGATACGAATTATAGCTCCTGGTAAAAGAACCTTATTTCTAAAGGGAAGGATTGCGAGTCGACTTGGTAGCTCTACCAATTCAGCCATTTGCAATTCAACCAACAAAAGAGGAGCAATAAATCTGATTTTCTTTCCACAAACAAAGAAATCCAGCCACAGCAAACACTTGTATTATCTTTTTTATAATATTTTTCTTTATTTAAAACTTAGCAAAACAAGAGAGGAAGGCAATTGCGTAACTGTATAATTGATCGATGGTATTATATATAAGTGAGTGAAAGAGTTTGGTTTGGGTTTGACTTCAGAACATTTACTGGTTTGTCATCTCATCTACGCCAAGCATCCTCCACCATTTCTCACTTATATAAGCTGTTCGCCTTTTTGTTGAGTCGTTCTCTTTTCTTCTTCTTCTTCTTCTTTTTTTAATTTTCCTTTCTCCTTTTAACATGTGTTACAATAAACGTCTTTTTGTCTGTGGAACTGCTTTTAGTCCTTGAATTTTCTTTTATTTTACTTTTTGGCCCTTTATATTTCGTTCTCTTCATTCCCGGTCCCCACTAGTTCGCATCTTTTCTTTTCAAGTGGAGCTCATCAACAATTGGGTTTTGGAAAAACAGTTAAAATTCTAATATAATCTAGACTTTCTGTTTCTATCTATTAAAACATATTTTATGAGAAAATAATATTTCTCTAAAACAATTAACAAAATTTTAAAATAAAAATGCGTTTAGGTAAATTTTAAGATGAACATATGAAAATTATTTTAAATATAAAAGAAATGGAAATATTTCACAAAGTATTCTATTTTGAACAAAATGCTTAAATTTATTTTATATGTGATTATTTCCATCATACATTGATGTTAAGAGTATATGAATAACCATATTGCTTAAAGAAATTGATTTCAACTTGAACAAAGCAAGTTAAATTGAAAAAAGATAATGAGTGTTATTAAATGATTAAAGATGTGAAATAAATAAGATCGTTTAAGAAAAAAAGTCAAAAGACAAGGACCAAAGCTTTCCTAAATCTTTTGACACTGCATTATGTTGATTCAAAAGTTTCCATAAAGTGTTAAACACTAAAAGACTTGTTGTTTAAGTCCTAAAAGTTAGCTACTATTTACTAATCATATGAAGTGACACTCATTAAGAATATATTTGAAATTAAATTATCCACCATTAAGTAAGCATATATCTCATTTTGTTCTTTTTATTTAATTTGATGCGTTAAAAATTTACATGAAGAATTTAATTTCATATATTTATTTAATAAAAGGCATAGATACATTAAGTTTCATCTTATTAATTAACATTAATTAAGGTTTAAAATTGAAAATTTTCATTTGGTCATTTAACTACATTTATATATAATAATAAGCATACATATATATCATTGAAAGGGTATTTTCTTATAAATTAAAGGAAATTTCATTATTCAAAAGGTTTCATACAAGAAAACTAAGTTGCTAAGAGCTTGTTTGGTTGAGTTTCTTCTCCCTTTTTTTGTTATAGTTTTCAAAAATAAGTCATTAAAATGTGTTTGTTTGAATATTATTGTCATTTTTGTTTCTAAAAATAAAAAACACAGTAATTTTACAAAAGAAGCATAGAAAAGATGTTTTTGTATGTTTTTAAAATAGGTTTATTTTGTCATAAAAACAATAAAACATCTCGACTTCTTCACCATCTTTTGTGTTCTTCTCCATCCTCGCTCTACCTTCACCGTTTTGTATTCATTTTTAGCCTATACGCCTTTTGTGTCTGATTTCTCCATTTAAGGTATACTATTTTCCTGTTTCTTACTGTGGGCATGTTTTTGGGTGAAATATGGTTGTATTTTTTATAGGTAGCGTGAGTTCTGAAGCTCGCATAGGTGTAGGGTGTTTTGTTATTTGTCTTTTGAACTCTACTACAATTGCTTTGATTGGCCTTGCTGTAGTCTGCATCTTTACGCTCCACCACTCTTATATTACACCTTCGAAAAACTTGTCTTTAATAGCCATCTATGATGACTACCATCGAGATCCATCATAAGCCAATCTATGTAATTATGCATATCGCCATCAAAGACTACTTCAGTGTTATTGCTTTTATAATTTCCTTTCTTATTTTCAATTCTTTGGCTTGTCTCTGGGAGAGGAATTACAGAGCCCCGTTTCTCTCTTTTGAACCATCTATTCTTGCTCCTTACTCTTTGAGAAAAGGTCAACAATGGAGGCAATGAAGATGAATGTTATATTGATGGTTGTTTTAATGGCTTTCCCCACTATCCAGAAAGTAGCAGTAGCTGAAGCACCAGCACCAAGTCCAACATCAGATGGTTCTCTATATTTTCCCATATTTATTGCTATTGCTTTTGGGTTCTTCCTTTGAGCCAATATACGAGTTTTCTTTTTCTTTGTTTGTCTCTCTGCCCCATTTCTTCTCTTTTTAGGATTCGCTTAATGGGCTTCTGACATGTGTTTGAATTCTAACAGATTCTTCTTCTTTTTTGTCCTATATGTATGTGAACCCCATTTCAATTACTTCACCTTTGTTTGATCCTTACTTGCACAAGAAAAAAGAAAGAAAATATTGAGGAGAAAAGAATAGAAGAGAAACTTAATTTTCTTTCTCTTGTTTGTTTTCTTAATTTATCAAAGGAGATAATTGAATGGAAGATAATTTTTTAAGACCTTTATGCCTTTGATTATAGAACTTGTTTATCTTTACTTGTTAGATTTAATAAGGATACAATGATAATTTACTTATATTAAGATTATCTTGTCTTGAATTTCCCTTCCTTTCTCACCAATTTAGTGGGAAATACAATTGTCCAAATTTCTCTCCTATTCCTCTCCATTTCCTCCCTTTCTCTTGGCTTATTTTTGCCCAAACAATAGAAATCAAGAGAAATGTAATTATCTTCCTTTCTTTTCTCTTGCTTTCCTTCAATCCAAACAAAGGCTCAATAGGATTTGATGCTTGGCAAAGTTTTTGTTCCGTCATCTTTTAGAATTTGAAGATCAGGGTAGTCATGTTAAGCAGGTAATTTTATTCATTCTTGAGCTTTTTTAGATAGTCATGTTAAGCAGGTAAGTTTGCTCATTATTAAACGTAGAAAATATAGGGAAAATGATATTTAAAAAGTTCTTTCTTTTTCCTTTTAAAATTTATATATGAGTGTATAACCCACCTTTCTTATATGTTGAGTTATTGCTCTCGACATAATATTCTATAAACACAAAAGAATTCTTAAATAGAAAAATAGGATTAGAATTTATTTTTAAAGTTATATTTGATTTTTTATTTAATTAAACATATATTTCGACAATCCTTTTTTCAAACCTCGATGCACAATCAACTATTATTGCCTATGGGACTATAAATTAAAGCAAAAAACTTGTGCAGGCAAAAGAGGTAGCAGCATCACGAAGAAAAAAGATGAATGTTGTGAAACTTGAATATTAACATCTTTGATCCATAGGATTTCCTCACTTGTAAACTCTCAGGGGACCAAATTTGTACCAATTAGTGAATAAGATGTTATACTATAAGATAGGATCTAATTTAATTGAAATTTATCAGATTATAGCTGCTGTGGGGTTTACTTTTTGAGGTATGAACATGGTGGAAGTTAAAATTATTTCAAAGTAATGGTTGGAGTTATGGCCTACCATGTGAAGTTATTGATAAGTAGTCTCAAACAAGAATCAAAATAGTAGATTTATAAAAGCAAAGGATGGTAAAAGTTGGAGGCATATCCAGGATTATAGAACTGTAGCAGTTTATCCTCAAAAGCAAATCAACATATGTGAGCAGTGTTTAAACCACTTAATTTGTATAGCCTTTCTTATAGTAATTTTTAAAAAGTCTAATTCCAATTTTATTATTTTATTCTTATTTTAGTTATCATTATCTTTTTCATTTGGTATATGGGTACAATAAGAGTTTTAAAATCATGATGCATGCAGTCACATTATGATAACTTAGTGAATTGACTCAAATTTTATTTGCAGCATTGTGTGTAGCACCCCCTTACCATAGGAGATGTACCGGGACGCCCGTAGGTCATTCCGATACACACCCTACGAAAAGGGTGCGCTACGAACAAACTACCAACTCCACATGGCATCAATGTATTATAAAGTAGTAATATGGAATTCACTAATTTTTAAAACATAGTTTTCTCATTTCATATCCTCAAAGCGATAATTTATACAACCGATAGTCTCATACATGTCTCCAAAAGAAAATCAAGCAGAAAGCTAACTAGGTCATCCCTCCAAAAGTGCCGGTGACCGCACATGTGCCATGACTTCTCTTGCCAACTCAATCTACGGCGGGGAAAAGTCTATCCGAGCTATGAGTCAACTGTCTCGGTCTGAAAAATAATTTGCAATTTTGGGTGAGTTTATGAACTCGGTGAGAACCATCATCGATGGTTCACCCAATTCATGCATATACATGAGTCACATAATTATTTCACCAAATCACATTCAATAATACCACGTAATTATCATATCATCGAGGAACCAATTTAAATGCATATGAAATGTATATGAGACACTTTTCCAATTTATTACGTTGTTGTGATTGGCGCTAAAAGCTGTCCCCTTAGGGGCACATTAATCGGTGAGCCATAGGCTCAGTATCCCGTGGGCTCGAGGCCCAATCACGTTGAGCTTAAAGCTCTCGTTGGCTACTCTAGTCACTGTCGCCAATTATCGATCATGCCATTATGCATGAAATGCATATGTCCAAATAAAATACCATTTCATCATGTCCGATCCCAATTAAAATATTTACATTAGTCTCATACAGATGATCACATGAAAGTCACATATAACACTTCCATTTCACATTTCAAATATTTGAGACACTATGGTCCAAATCAATCAAATCAAACACACACAAGTCCTCCATTATCTCCACACGCCATAATTGCAAAATTTTAAACACATAAAGGTTGAGGAACCAACTAGGTTACTCACCTAATAACTTCCGCTAATGCCGGAAGTCTCCATAACGTCCGTGAAACGCGGTCCAACCGAGCCTCTATAGCAATTGAAATAAATTCACATTACCAATCGTATAATTAAAGCGATCAAATAATGCACATGGAATCCTTAAAATGTGTATAATGCATGTTCATGGCATTCCGGCCCTAATCTAAATTTTCCCATCACAAAATCCGTCTAAAATTAGAAAATTATAGTGCCGACGGCATGCAATTCGGACCTCTATAGGTTCCCAATTAAATAAAATAGTATTTACCGAACAATTATTCGGGGCCACGTCAATTTCCCGTCCAAAAATTCCCAAATTCTCACCAAATGAAATTAAATATTCTACGAATCCGATGCCTCAAGAATCAGGTCAATCGGACGTCGGACGGAAAAGAAATTGACAAAAGAACGATCGAATCACTTAATGCCAAAAAATAATCAACTATAATAATATATATATATATATCTATGCACCGCCTCGCAGGGGCGAGACGTCGCCCTTGCGAGGCTGTCTCATCTCGCCTCGTCGCGAGGGCGAGGCGTCGCCCTCGCGACCGGGTCAATTTCTCTCGCCTCGCGAGGGCGAGGCGTCGCCTCGCGATCCGCGAGTTTTCCTACTTCTTTGCCCTTTTTCCAGATTTCAATCCCAATCTCCAACTACTCTAATTCTTAGCACACAAATCAGAAAATACACACTATACCTCATTGGAAAGCTTATGAAAAGCTCTACAACTCTCAAGAAGACCATAAAAATCAATTCAACCTCTAAGGGTGTCAAAAATCCCATCCAAGATACTGCTTACTCAAAACTCATAGATATAGGACAGTAACTCACAAATGCGAGGACTCACTGATTAGTCAGCTAAAATTACCACATAAATATGCTCAATCAGTTCACAATGTCCTCTACAACTTTCATGAACAACCCAAAATCAAATTCCATTTCTAAACAAGTCAATTAATTCACTCAATGATACTGTCCCTGAAACCATGCAATTTGAGCAGTAACTTTATAACCAACATAACTCCCTGTAGACAAGTCATTAAAATCAGAGCTTTATATCCCTGAAAAGATAAAATCCCAAACTTCAATTCTTCCTGAAATAACCAAACTCCAATTCAGCCTCTAACATTTTCAAATCTGTCATGCAAGTTTCTGACCTAAACAACACTTAACATCACAATGTAGATCCAGACTTTGAAATTCCATATTTCCCACATCTGACCTCCAAAAATTAGAAGCCATATACCATTTTCAAGATCAATCTGATATCTAAAACTCTTCAGTACGATGCAAACCCCAAATCAAATCACAAAAATTCCTAAAATTCCTCCAAACCCGAAAGTGCACTAAATGTGCCAATCCAGCTAGGTTTCAGCCAATGCATGAAAACAGTCATCAGTAATCAGGTCATATCTCCTAACATACAACTCGAAAAATTGCAAAATCAGTGGCAATGGAAAGCTAATTTAATAGGCTACAACTTTCATTAAGACCATTTTCCCTAACTCCAAACCAATTAATTGAGAAAAATCAGAAAAATTCATTGAACACATTTGCGGATACTGTTCACAGCCAACAAAACAGAAACTTTCCATGCCAATTTTCGACCTTCTCACATTATAATTTAATAACACCTATTTCACACTAAAATGAAGCCAACATTTCAAAGTTTAAGTGGCCATAAACCTCACCTCATTTGAATTCCTACATAATTAGTTATGATCAAAACATTCCAATATGTTAAAACTCAATTTCAGATTTCATCAACAACTTAACTTCTATCACCTCTAACATCACTAACACATCCTTAAGCATCCATTTCTACTTCTAATTCAACCACAACCTCATCACAAAAAACTCTTCTATAATAACACAAAAGTGGCAGCACACATATATACAATTCCATACTTTATTTCCATGAATTAGACATTATAAACATCATTTATAACCTCACTTATCACCTATTTAAACTACCATAACCAATTCCCTTTCACAAACATGCATTAAATTCATTCTAACCTACTACTTCCATAATCAAATAAAAGCTCAAAGGATGCTTCTAAATGCTTCTAACTACCATGGTACTCAATACCTAATGAAAACATCATTAAAACAAAGAACTTAAATGAACTTACCTATCAAGCTTCCAATCTTTACTTCCTTCTTAACTTCTTTACTTCCTACCTTCACTAATCACTTCTTCCACCACCATACATATGTATTTTATCATCAAGGGAAGACTATAGCTTGGTGACAATTAAGAGAACTCTTGAGTGTTTGGAGGAAGATGAAAACAAGAAGAAGAAAATTTGAAGGAGATAAAAGAACCACACCAAAACGATGAAGCAAGTTTCGGGTGAGAGGAGTTTTAGGCTTTCAAGCTTTCAAAAGGAGAACATGGAGAAAAGTCGATGGTGGTGTGTATATATAAGACAAAATCATTAAATAAGAAGCCACTTGGCTTTTTAAAATGGAAAAAGACAAATTTAAAGTTAATTAACATAAGTTAATCATAAACTTTAATCTAATTAAAACTTAATCCCAATTATGCTAATGATCCTAAAACAATTTCATAATTATTAACTCACTAATCCTATGCCATTATGCAGTTCCTTTTCAGTACAGAAAAGGCCCACTCAGCCAGTCAGTTGGAATTTTCCGGTCCGGGCACGAACCCCGAAAAATTCCAGAAAAATTCTCATAAATTCCTAAAAATGTAAAACAATTTATGGCGCACTCCAAATAATTTTTTTTAAAAGCCATTGTCCCATAAATTTAACAAAAGAACACAATTTAAAACCTAAGCCGGGAATATCATGAATGCATGTTTACTCTGTGTATGTGCAACCAAATCCATAATCATAAAAGCTATATGCTGTGAGTTCATGCCGAGACCTAATGCAATACTTCTAACTCATCCCAATTTACCAAAATAACCCTTCCTATGGAGTTGGGATGTTACAATTCTCCCTCTAATAAAAATTTCGTCCCCAAATTCTTACCGATTGATCGAAAAGATGAGGATATTGTCTCCTCATATGCTCCTCGGTCTCCTGGTAGCCTCCTCGGTCAGTGGTTCCTCCAAAGAACCTTCACCGATGGAATACTCTTATTTCTCAACCGCTTAATCTGTGACCCGACAATCAATCGGCTCCTCTACATAACTCAGTTACTCGACACCTCAATCTCTGAGTAGGAATCACATGAGTCGGATCGACCGATATCTGCGGAGCATACTCACGTGGAAGGCGTCATGCAAGCTGGGACATCTCACTCGGCAAAAGCTAACCGATAGGCCAAAGGTCCTATCCTCTCGGTGATCTCATACGGACCAATGTACCTAGGGCTCAACTTGCCCTTCTTGCCAAATCTCAAGACACCTCGCCACGGTGACACCAGAAGAAAACTCTGTCGCTTACATCATACTCCATGTCCCTCCTATCTTTGATCCACATAGCTCTTCGCCTATCTGAGCCGCCTTGATGCGACTCAATCGACTTCACCTTATCAGCAAAGATCTGAATCACCGGGACCCTCAATCATCCTCACCCTTCCTCATCCCAATCTGAGGCGATCTACACTACGCCCATAAAGTGCCTCATATGGTGCCATCCCGATGCTCTTTGTGAAAATGGTTATTGTATGCAAACTCAATCGAGGCTGAATCGATCCCATGCTCCTCGAACTCCAATACACATGCCAAGCATATCCTCAGCAGTCTTAATAGTCCTCTCACTCGCCCATCATGTTCGAGGATGAAAAGGCATCTTGAAGTTCACTTAGTCCCCATAGCGATCGCAAACTCGCGGAACCTCGAAGTAAATCTGGGATCCCATCAGATACTATCGACTTTGGGACCCGTGCGATCTCACTATCTCCGCCACATACTTACGGGCCAACTGATCCATGGTATTAGTCTCCTCATTTGGCAAGAAATGGGCCGATTAGTCAACCGGTCCACTATGACCCAGATAGCATCATCTTTGCCTCGGGCCCTAGGCAACCCCATAATGAAATCCATAGTAATTGTTCCCATTTCCACTCCGGAATGGGCGTGAATGAAGCTTCCTCATGGAGCACGGTGCTCGGCCTTAACTTCTTGCACGTCAAACATCTAGATACAAAATCGCCACCGCTTCTTCATACCAGGCCACCAGAAATGTTGCTTAAGAGTGTTATACATCTTGGTAGTACCAGGATGCATAGCATAAGTGGCCATATGTGCCTCCTCCAATATCTCTCTCCTCAAGTCATCCACATCAGGCACACAGAGCCTCTGTCCTAACCATAAAGTCTCATCTCTCAAATCAAAACCAGAACTCGAATCAGCTTTTACTCTCTCCATCAGCCTCACCATAACAGGATCCTTGTCCTGAACTCTCCTGATCCTATCCAGTAGCATCGGTCTCAGTCTCAAAGTAGCCAATAACACTCCATCCCGATCCAGATTCAACTGCACATTCAAAGCCCTCAACTGAATCAAATTAGGCAACCTCATTGCCTGAATCTGAGCTGTACTAGAATGTGACTTCCTACTCAGAGCATCAGCCACTACATTGGCTTTCCCTGGGTGATACTCGATGGTGCAATCATAATCCTTCAGTAACTCCAACCATCTCCTCTGTCTCAAATTTAACTCTCTCGCTCAACAGTACCTCAAACTCTTATAGTGCTGTGAAGATCCGAAAGGTCTCACCATACGTAATGCCTCCAAATCTTCAAATGCAAACACAACTGCAGCTAATTCCAAATCATGAGCAGGATAGTTTACCTCATGAGACCTCAACTCGTCATGAGGCATAGGCAATGACTCTACCATGCTGCATCGTAACACACCCCAATCCTCGATGTGATGCATCGCTATACACCTCAAATCCTCCAGTCCCAGATGGAATAGCCAACACCGGTGCAGTAGTCAACCGATGTTTTAGCTCCTCAAAACTCTTCTGGCACTCCTCGGTCCATCTGAATGGCACATTCTTCCTCAGAAGTTTTGTCAGAGGGGCTGAGATCAATGAGAACCCCTCGACAAACCTCCGGTAATAACCAGCCAATCCGAGGAAACTCCGAATCTCAGGCACATTCCTAGGAGCCTCCCACCTCAGCACTGCCTCAACCTTGCTTGAATCCACCTGAATACCCTCTCCCGTCACTATATGCCCCAAAAATATCACCTGATCCAGCCAAAATTCACACTTACTGAATTTGGCATACAACTGTCTCTCCTTCATCGTCTGTAATACAATCCTCAAGTGCTCACTATGCTCCTGTCTGTTCCTCGAATATACTAAAATGTCATCAATAAAAACAATAACAAACTGATCCAGGTAGGGCTGAAATACCTTATTCATCAAGGCCATGAAAGCTGCCGGGGCATTTGTCAACCCAAACGGCATCACTAGAAACTCAAAATGCCCATACCTGCTCCTGAATGCACTCTTAGGCACATCGGCCTCTGCAATCTTCAACTGATAGTAACCAGATCGTAGATCTAACTTGGTGAACACCGAGCCCCCCTGAATCGATCAAACAAGTCATCAATCCTAGGCGGTGGGTACTTATTCTTCTGATCACCCGATTCACCGCTTATAATCGATGCATGACCTCAAAGTCCCATCCTTTTCTTTACAAACAAAACGGAGCTCCCATGGTGAGACACTAGGTCGAATAAACCCTTCTCCAAAGAACTCCCTGAATCGAGTCTTAAGCTCCCTCGGTTCCACGGTGCCATCCTATATGGAGGTATAGATATAGAGCAGCACTGAACGAGGTCAATAGTAAACTCGTCTCCGATCCGTGGCAAACCGGTAACTCATCAGAAACACATATGGAAATTCCCTAACCACGGAATATCCTCAAGCCTCTCTTTCAACTCGGTGTCAACCACATGAGCCAGATATGCCTCATGACCTCCTGCATCAATCTCGTGGCCTAAGGAAAGAGATCATCCGGCCGGCATCGCTGGCTAACTCCTCTGAACACCGCTTTCTAGTCGACCAGAGACTCCAACACAACCTCCTTGGTATAGCAGTCCATAATAGCCCTATGGGCCGTCACGATCCATCCCGAATGACATCGATCTCTCTCGAGGCAACACTATAAGGTCCGCCTTAACACCGCTTGATCAATCTGGATCGAGCATCCCCGCAGAACCTCTCCTAATGCAATAGTAGTACCTGAGGTGTACTCACCTCTAGCCCATCTGATAACCTCTCCCTATCCCCATGCAACCTAGATGCCATATGAGGTGCAATAAAGAATCGTGGATCCGGGATCCAAGAATGCAAACGCCTCAATATCGAAATAAATAACATACCACCACAACATCGGGGAATCTGGGCCTCGCCTCGTCATGGCGTAGACCACGGCTCAGGATCGTGGTGGTGCCCCGACCCTCGATCCTCACAAAGGATCCCTCTACTCTACCACGGCCTCTACCTCGGCCTCTGCGCACCGATCCACGTCCGGATCCACCCACTCTACTCACAGTTATGCGGTGGTACTTTACTCGGCTACCACTACCAGCAGACCGAGCTCCCAATGTGGTGGGCAATCCGAATCGATGATCCATGGAGCGCATTTAAGGCAAGCTCCGGTCAATCGCCAAGACTCTCCAAAATGTCTCTTCTCACGGTGCTCACAGAATGGGGCATCCGCCCAAAACCTCTGCCACTACCATCGCCATCGCCACTACCACCAGACAAATCTACCTCTCGCCCAAAACCAGATCGGACCCTCACGAAGATCTAAAGGTCCCGCTCTGGCGCCGCTAAAACTCCTACCAGAGCTACCACGATCGTCACTAACTCTCTTCCTCTGGACCCTGACCCATCTCGACTGTCTCTGTCTCATAATCACTTTCTACTCTCAAAGAAGCAGCTCTCAACTCTATAAAGAGCCCATATCGAGCGAGCGGTCCGTGCGGATCTCCAAATTCAACCCCATCTCAAACCTCCGGCACCTATCATCTCAAGAGAAACCACAGTGAGTCGACACCCCATCAACTCATTAAACCTCACCTCGTACTGCCATGTCATCCTACCTGTCTCGGCTCAAGAATTCCTGCATCTTCATTTCCAGATACACCTTGGGCATATAGTTATCTCGAAAGTCCTCAAAAGTCGCCCGTGTCAAGAAGCAAGGCTGGTGGTACCGCCGGAGCAGTCTTCCACCATGTATGCAGAGGCCTGCAGAAGAGATCTTGCATAATCGAACCTCTCATCAGTTCGCGATCCATCTGTCGAGAACTCTCGGTCCTCTCCGGCCAACTCTCACCTCGGGGAGTCAGACGCCATAAGTCGACACCCGCCACGCAAACAAATCATATCTCCTCTCCCGTCTCACGGGACTCTAGGAGGTAACTCCTCAGATCGAGGCACCGAGGACTCTCTGCTAGCTCCAACAGATCCCTGGTCAGCTGGTTGATCTATCTGATCACCAAATACGGATGACCTATCACAAACAAGAACTCTGATCAGTTTATCGTTTCTCACAATAATTCAAGCCTACTTATGTACTAGTCCCAACAGATGCCAAACCATGCTCGATACCACCTAATGTAGCACCCTCACCATAGGAGATGTCTGGGGACGCCAGTAGGTCATTCCGATACACACCTACGAAAAGTGTGCCACTGAACAAACTACCAACTCCACATGGCATCAATGTATTATAAAGTAGTAATATGGAATTCACTAATTTTTAAAACATAGTTTTCTCATTTCATATCCTCAAAGCGATAATTTATACAACCGATAGTGTCTGTACATGTCTCCAAAAGAAAATCAAGCGAAAGCTAACTAGGTCATCCCTCCAAAAGTGCCGGTGGACCGACACATGTGCCATGACTTCTCTTGCCAACTCAATCTACGGCGGGAAAAGTCTATCCGGAGCTATGAGTCAACTGTCTCGGTCTGAAAAATAATTTGCAATTTTGGGTGAGTTTGCGAACTCGGTGAGGAACCATCATCGATGGTTCACCCAATTCATGCATATACACGAGTCACATAATTATTTCACCAAATCACATTCAATAATACCACGTAATTATCATATCGGTCAAGGAACCAATTTAAATGCATATGAAATGTATATGAGACACTTTTCCAATTTATTACGTTGTTGTGATTGGCGCTTAAAACCGTCCCCTTAGGGGCACATTAATCGGTGAGCCATAGGCTCAGTATCCTTTGTGGGCTCGAGGCCCAATCACGTTGAGCTTAAAGCTCTCGTTGGCTACTCTAGTCACAATCGCCAATTCATCGATCATGCCATTATGCATGAAATGCATATGTCCAAATAAAATACCATTTCATCATATCGATCCCAATTAAAATATTTACATTAGTCTCATGAGATGATCACATGAAAGTCACATATAACACTTCCATTTCACATTTCAAATATTTGAGACACCTATGGTCCAAATCAATCAAATCAAACACACACAAGTCCTCCATTATCTCCACATGCCATAATTGCAAAATTTTAAACACATAAAGGTTGAGGAACCAACTAGGTTACTCACCTAATAACTTCCGCTAATGCCGGAAGTCTCCATAACGTCAAGTGAAACGGCGGTCCAATGAGCCTCTATAGCAATTGAAATAAATTCATATTACCAACTGTATAATTAAAACGATCAAATAATGCACATGGAATCCTTAAAATGTGTATAATGCATGTTCATGGCATTCCCGGCCCTAATCTAAATTTTCCCATCACAAAAATCCGTCTAAAAATTAGAAAATTATAGGCGCTGACGGTGCGCAATTCGGACCTCTATAGGTTCCCAATTAAATAAAATAGTATTTACCGAACAATTATTCGGGGCCACGTCAATTTCCCGTCCAAAAATTCCCAAATTCTCACCAAATGAAATTAAATATTCTACGAATCCGATGCCTCAAGAATCAGGTCAATCGGACGTCGGACGGAAAAGAAATTGACAAAAGAACGATCAATCACTTAATGCCAAAAATAATCAACTATAATATATATATATATATATCTATGCACGCCTCATGAGGCTGAGACGTCGCCTTATGAGGCTGTCTCATCTCGCCGTCATGAGGGCGAGGCGTCGCCTCATGACGGGTCAATTCTCTCGCCTCGAGGGCGAGGCGTCGCCTCGCGATCCGCGAGTTTTCCTACTTCTTTGCCCTTTTCCAGATTTCAATCCCAATCTCCAACTACTCTAATTCTTAGCACACAAATCAGAAAAATACACACTATACCTCATTGGAAAGCTTATGAAAAGCTCTACAACTCTCAAGAAGACCATAAAATCAATTCAACCTCTAAGGGTGTCAAAATCCCATCCAAGATACTGCTTACTCAAAACTCATAGATATAGGACAGTAACTCACAAATGCGAGGACTCACTGATTAGTCAGCTAAAATTACCACATAAATATGCTCAATCAGTTCACAATGTCCTCTACAACTTTCATGAACAACCCAAAATCAAATTCCATTTCTAAACAAGTCAATTAATTCACTCAATGATACTGTCCCTGAAACCATGCAATTTGAGCAGTAACTTTATAACCAACATAACTCCCTGTAGACAAGTCATTAAAATCAGAGCTTTATATCCCTGAAAAGATAAAATCCCAAACTTCAATTCTTCCTGAAATAACCAAACTCCAATTCAGCCTCTAACATTTTCAAATCTGTCATGCAAGTTTCTGACCTAAACAACACTTAACATCACAATGTAGATCCAGACTTTGAAATTCCATATTTCCCACATCTGACCTCCAAAAATTAGAAGCCATATACCATTTTCAAGATCAATCTGATATCTAAAACTCTTCAGTACGATGCAAACCCCAAATCAAATCACAAAAATTCCTAAAATTCCTCCAAACCCGAAAGTGCACTAAATGTGCCAATCCAGCTAGGTTTCAGCCAATGCATGAAAACAGTCATCAGTAATCAGGTCATATCTCCTAACATACAACTCGAAAAATTGCAAAATCAGTGGCAATGGAAAGCTAATTTAATAGGCTACAACTTTCATTAAGACCATTTTCCCTAACTCCAAACCAATTAATTGAGAAAAATCAGAAAAATTCATTGAACACATTTGCGGATACTGTTCACAGCCAACAAAACAGAAACTTTCCATGCCAATTTTCGACCTTCTCACATTATAATTTAATAACACCTATTTCACACTAAAATGAAGCCAACATTTCAAAGTTTAAGTGGCCATAAACCTCACCTCATTTGAATTCCTACATAATTAGTTATGATCAAAACATTCCAATATGTTAAAAACTCAATTTCCAGATTTCATCAACAACTTAACTTCTATCACCTCTAACATCACTAACACATCCTTAAGCATCCATTTCTACTTCTAATTCAACCAAAACCTCATCACAAAAAACTCTTCTATAATAACACAAAAGTGGCAGCACACATATATACAATTCCATACTTTATTTCCATGAATTAGACATTATAAACATCATTTATAACCTCACTTATCACCTATTTAAACTACCATAACCAATTCCTTTCACAAACATGCATTAAATTCATTCTAACCTACTACTTCCATAATCAAATAAAAGCTCAAAGGATGCTTCTAAATGCTTCTAACTACCATGGTACTCAATACCTAATGAAAACATCATTAAAACAAAGAACTTAAATGAACTTACCTATCAAGCTTCCAATCTTTACTTCCTTCTTAACTTCTTTACTTCCTACCTTCACTAATCACTTCTTCCACCACCATACATATGTATTTTATCATCAAGGGAAGACTATAGCTTGGTGACAATTAAGAGAACTCTTGAGTGTTTGGAGGAAGATGAAAACAAGAAGAAGAAAATTTGAAGGAGATAAAAGAACCACACCAAAACGATGAAGCAAGTTTCGGGTGAGAGGAGTTTTAGGCTTTCAAGCTTTCAAAAGGAGAACATGGAGAAAAGTCGATGGTGGTGTGTATATATAAGACAAAATCATTAAATAAGAAGCCACTTGGCTTTTTAAAATGGAAAAAGACAAATTTAAAGTTAATTAACATAAGTTAATCATAAACTTTAATCTAATTAAAACTTAATCCCAATTATGCTAATGATCCTAAAACAATTTCATAATTATTAACTCACTAATCCTATGCCATTATGCAGTTCCTTTTCAGTACAGAAAAGGCCCACTCAGCCAGTCATTTGGAATTTTCGGTATCCGCACGAACCCGAAAAATTCAGAAAAATTCTCATAAATTCCTAAAATGTAAAACAATTTATGGCGACTCCAAATAATTTTTTAAAAGCCATTGTCCCATAAATTTAACAAAAGAACACAATTTAAAACTGGCGGAATATCATGAATGCATGTTTACTCGTGTATGTGCAACCAAATCCATAATCATAAAAGCTATATGCTGTGAGTTCATGCCGAGACCTAATGCAATACTTCTAACTCATCCCAATTTACCAAAATAACCCTTCCTATGGGAGTTGGGATGTTACATTGTGAACCTGATGTCTATTGAATATCTTCTTCATTAACAAACAAACCTATTTGTTTACTTATTTTCTAGTAGTGAAACTCTAATTATCCTAATGCTAAACATAACTAAAATATAAATGAAATGCCTAAGTATAAAACTTCATAAGAAGATTAAGAGATTTTTAGTAAAACTTCATGAGAAGATTAAGAATTTCCAAATGACAACTATCTCTTAGTCACTTAATATGTTTTATGATATAGAAGTGAATTATAAAAAGCTTTTATTATCTTTTATTTACTCTCTATAATTTGGTTCACATAATTAACACGTCTATCTTTAATAGCATATTGAATCTTTAATTGACATGGAAGTGGCTTGTTTCCCCCTTTTTCTTTCTTATTTCTTTATGCAACAATTAACTTTCATTTAATTTCTCATTTTAACTCTTCCATCATTTCCATGCACTTATATTAGATTATGGTTGTCTCATGATTATTTTGAGCCATGTTTAGCATTGAATACTTTATAGAAGTTGTTGTGATTGATGCCACTTATATGTAAATATATTTATTGATAGAAGCTTCGAACAATATATGTTGAGCAAGTTTTATCACTCGTAAAACCCTTAATACATCGCAAGTATACAAATCATGTCTTATAGGATATGAAGTTATCATCCCCAAGAGGATTATGCAAGGTTAACAATTTGAATCCTAACTTTGTTTAAGGTAACAAGAAATTGATTTAAATAAAAATAAATACCAAAAATTAAACCAAATAATAAAATAAAGTAAATAATCATAAAACAGTGAGCTGCCAATTAATTTTTAGGTTGATCAAGATTGAATAACTATAACTTATTCTTTCCTTATTTTGTTTCTTTAACTATTATTGATTCAATTATATGTTTCTCAATTCATAAGCCTATCTTTAACTTATTCAATTAAATTTGAACCTATCTATTGGATAATTGATTTCTCACACAAGATCTCTCTTTGAATGATTATTAATTTGATAATTGCGATACTATTAGGTTGACAACTCTCATTGTACAATCTAATCTAAATAATTTTGCATTACTTTCTTCATTTATTGTTAAGTATAAGCATGCACAATTATCAAAACACCATAATATGTATTGAAATCAACAACGATCAAAGTCATAAAATAATTTTAGAACAAATCTTAATCTAAAATTTAGAATCTCATGAACATGTTAAACATCTTGGAATTTAGTTTACACATCAAGATTGATGAAATAACAAGAGGAAAAGAAGGAAAACTCTACTGGAGACTTGATCTGGAAAGCTGGAATTCCAGGATGTTCTTGATGATCTCCTTTATTTGAGTGTTGGCTGCTATCTTTTTTGTGTTTTCTCTTATTCTTAAATAGTATATTTAGGTCTTGGGAGTGTAACTAGGATTTTCCCACTTTGATCAGTTCCAAAAATAAACCTAAACCCTAAAATAGATGAAAAAAACTTGCACCTGGAAAGTTTCTAAGTCATGATTATAACCTACTTCACTTAATCTCCATCTTTTTCATTCTTTAATTTCTTGCTTTCAAACACTCATAAACACATCTAACACTTCATGAAACATAAAACTAAGATCCAACACTCAGCCGAAAAAAAATGCTTAGAATACATACAAATGTTATTAATAGCATAATTCTAAGCCTATACACATAATAATCATTTGAGAAATACTTAAAAACACACTTAAACATCTAGCAAAACATAGTATAATCTACATCTATCAATACAAACAATTATAATGGTTTTGTGGAAATAAATGAAAAGATAGGGGTATGGAATGATACCATAGAGATGTATTTAATCGCATTGATAGTTAAAGAAGTGAATAAGGGAAATAGAACAGCTACTGCCCTTTTCAAATCTGGTTAGCAAAATATTTAGGTAGAACTTCAAACAAAATTCAATAAAGAGTATATTGATGTTCAATTGAAGAAAAAGTATAATGGATTAAGTGCTAGATTGGAGAATTGCAAAAACTTACCCAAAGAAAAAAGAATCAATTACAGTTGCTTTACCGGTGAAGTTAATGCTACAAATAAATGTTGGGAAAACCAATTTAAGATAAAGATAATGCTATAAATGAATGTTGGGAAAACCTATTTAACATAAAAATATGTCTTTGTTATCTATTATATGCTATTTGTTCTCATGTTTCCTTCTCATCATTATAGGTACATAAAATGGCTTACAAAATCAAGAAAAAAGGATGTATGGAGTTTTCAAACTTGTGTCATATTTAAGGAGATACTATTGCAATTGGTTTGTATGCACATCCATCAATAAAATTTCCATCGAATAGTACACAAGAGGAATATAGGATTAATGTTGATGAAGATTACTCGTATAATGAAAAAGAAAATCAAGTTATAAGTTCTCCATCTAAGTGAAATAAATCTCCTAACAATAAAAAAGCAAAGAAGGCTCATTCTAACATTTTAGAAGAGGTTTTGATTATAATTGGTCAACAATCAAAAAGGAAGAATGCTTTATTTGGAAAAAAACTGATTGAAACATCATCCACTGTAAAGAATGGATCTGGACTTTCATCAATTAAATTAGAGTCTAGCATAATGTTAGAATGTTTGAATTCCTTAGATGAATTGGGTGTTAAGGGTGTGCAATATGGAAAAGCTCTAAAGGCTTTACATGATTCTCCACTTTATAGGGATATTTTTATGAAAATGGCAGATGTAAGGAAGTTGGATTGGATTATATCAATTTAGTTATATTTTCATGTTATTGTATATCAAATTCTTATTAATTTGTCAGTTTTATTTTAAACATTATTCTATAGTTTGAACATTTTAAGTTTGTGTTTTGTATGAATGTTTGACTAAATGTTAATTCTATATTTTGTATGAATATTTTAAGTCTATATTTTGTATAAATATTTTGTCTATGTTTGATTAAACCTTTTGACTTAATATTTTATTAATTATTTAATTTTTATTGTAGTTGCATAGATTCTTTATGAGATTTTGAATCATATTCTAATGATAAACTAATGAAGGTAATCATTATTTCTATAGCTAGGGAAGAGAAAAATAATTTCATTTATAAAAGCAACCATGTAGAACTTTTACTCTATCAGGTCATGATTGGATATTAGAACTTTTGAATGGGAATCCTATAAGGATTTATGAAAACTTAAGAATGAGCAAGATAATCTTCTTGAACTTATATGATGAATTGAAGAGTTTAGGAGGCTTAAAAGCAACAGGTCATTTGATTATGGAGGAACAAATAACAATTTTCTTGATGACTATAGGGTATTGTGAGACTACTAGGGTTAATGTACAATGCTTTCCATATTTGACCTGGATGATTTCAAAGTATTTTTGCAAAGTATCATATTCAGTTAATCGTTTTGCAAAAAAAGATATTATTTTACCATCCTTTATCAATATACCTCCTAAGATTCAATATAATTCAAAATTCTTTCCATATTTTTAGGTACATTCATATATTTAATTACTATTTTAATTATTTCCTTATGATTAATAATTATTTTAATAATATAGTTTAATTTTTTAGGATTGTATAGGAGCAATAGGTGGTGCACATATTGATGCACATGTTCTGACCGATGAACAAATACCATACAAGGGTAAAAGAAATGATCCAATCCAAAATATTATGTATTGCTTATTTGATATAAGTTTTACATGTAATGGTTGGATGTAAAGGTGCTACAAATAACTCTTAAGTTCTTTTATAAATAGTGACAAATCTAACAAATCAATTTCTTATACCTTCACAAGGTATTATGTTATTTTAAATAAACATAGTTTTTATGATTAAATTTTAATATCTTTTGTTAATATTATGTTCTTTATATGTTGGGTAAGTTATATTTAGTTGATTCAAGGTACACCAATATGTTTGAATTTCTTTCACTATACCAAAGTGAGATATATCATTTGTGAGATTATAAAGGAAGTGGAAGACCATAAGGTTCATAGGAATTGTTTAACTACAAGCATTCTTGATTAAGAAATGCTATTATAAGATGTTTTGACATACTGAAGGTAAAATTCCCTATACTTTCAAATATGCAAAGTTATGATATCAAGAAACAAAATACATCGTTATTGCTTATTGTTATACACAGTTATGTTAGAATATATCTACAAAGAGATAAATTATTTAAAAATTGTGCTAAAAATGAGGAACAAATTAAGGAAAGTGAAAAGAAGATGCAACTTCTCAAGTGAAGTATAATATCATTATAGCACAACTTTAAAGTATGTCTAGGAAGCAAGATGAAATTGTTAGACAAATGTGGAATAATTATATTAGTTATAATTAATTTATGTTTCTTTTGTACATGATCATACTATTATATTTTAAATAATTATAATATGATGGACATCTTTTATTGATTAAAATAATTTAATGTAATTTTCTAATTTATAGATTTCTATTATATACAATTAATTAAATTTCTTTAATTATATAAATATGCATATATTTTATTTCTAACTATAATGAGAATGAATTAATTTTAAAACGTAATATATTATATTAAAAACAATTAACATAAGAGTATAATAAAATAGAAACAAGATAAAACCAAAAGTATTTTGTTTTTAGTTTTATATTAAAATTCTCAACTAAACATTTTTATTAAAAACCAAAACATAAAATAAAAAATAAAAATCACAAAAAAAGAAGGTCAGTAATCTTCTCCTCTTATATGTAGAATAAGCAAATCTTATAAATATTCATGAAAGGGAACCATGGATTTATGCATCACATACATGGCAAGGTAGCGAAAGTGTTGGAATCAAAATTTCAATCCCATGACATCCCTAAAAAATCCAAAATCTATTGCATGTACAAACAAATTATAAGAACATGAAATTACAACATATGTAACTTGCAAATATTTTTCCTTTTTTGAATCTATTAGGGAGCCATGGATCCATGCATCATATATATGGCAAGGCAATGGCAATTATGGAATCAAAATTCCAACCCCACGACATCCCCAGAAAATACAAAATCTATGTGCATGCATAAACAAATTATAAGAACATGAAATTACAATATACGTACCTTGCAAATACTCCTCCTTTCTTCAAATTTCTCCTTATTGGGGTTGTAGCAAACACCAAACACCTTCCTTGTCCTCTAGAGAGTACTCAAAAATGAAGAAAATTTAGTGTGTAAGGGTGATTAGAGTACTAAACAAGATGAGTTCAAGTAGATGCTCTAGTGAGAGTCAGATCAAGACTAAGTTTCATATAACTAATCTCATGCAACAATTGCTTATGATTGTATGAATAAATCTTAAGATCAGTCCTCTCAACTTCTAGAACTCTTCTAGACCCTTAACCTTTATAGAATGTGTTTTTACATAAAATTTCGTGTGTACATAAGTGAGGAAATCACTTACGTACCACCTGTCATTAAGTCAATCACGATCGTGGGTTACTTAAATGACAACCATGCAAACTTTGTTTTTCTTCCAATATTTTTTGTGTGTGACCCCTAGGATTACAATAATTTTGGTCGCTTGAATTAACTCTTAATCTAAGCATATCATAAATAGTTTCATTCCACTTGAATTAACTCTTAATTCGAGCAAATCATAAAGGATTTTATGATGCCAATTTATCATAATGTAAGTGGATTAACACTCAAACTCTTCGATAGTTAATTATCATATTTATGAACCTTTCTATAGTCAATTATCATGCAATTCGTCCCTTCACCATCTTATACCCCACTTGGTTCGAAGTATGGGTTATGTGTCAACTCCCACTAGAATGACTATGTCAGATCTAATCCAAGTGATGTTAGTTCTTATCCTGGGATCTTATTACTCTATGTGTCATTGAAGACTCTATTCATGACACATAATTGCTCTGGCCAAAGACTCCTAAGTAATGACCTTGATAAGAGGTCGTGGGTATTATCTCTTTCTATCAGGAGTGGGTAATCCTTTATTACTTACCCAATTATGTTCGAATACCAATAGCTATACCTAATCACCACCCTATAAGCGACCTCATCTTAAGGCAACCATAAATGGTTTCAAAGCATAGGATCAATATCTAAGATATCCTTGAGTACCTTAAGCTTAAGGATATTTTCACCATTTCCATGATGAGATTAATCACTGACATTTTATAGATCACCATATGATAATCTCATAGCGAGTCTGCTAATGTACTTACTACTCTTAGTAAGCATCCATATGTTAACTTTAAACATCTCATGCTTACAGTTTATAAGATCCACTGCATGATCAAATCAATGAGTATAATATGTTCTATTCTATCCAGATTTACAATGTCCCATCTCATTAATCCTATGAATTAAAGATAATTTAGACATTATCATAATTGCATATGATAGGAATCTCATTATCATCATGATTTCCTTCATGCTATGTTTTGTATTATGGACTTCATTAATTCAATTTAAGATAGACATCAATTCAAACATAAATGAACATTAAATTAATGAAAAATTGCCTTTCACTTCATTAATCAAAATAAAGTTTGTACAAAGTGCTAAAGGTGATTGCCTTTAAAGTACTACTCTAACAATATTTTGCTTGTATTATAGCTAATCGCCTTCGTATCTAATACTATAGGCGATTACACTATAATCAAATCTCATTTGAGGAAGCGACTTAGTTAAAGGATCAGTGATGTTTTAATCTGTGGGCACTGAAGGATCGCAATACGTAGCGGAAATTAAAATTGCAATAACATATTGATCTATTGCATTTAATAAACATACTCAAAATCAGAATAGGCAGATGAATAAATACCTGGAAAGTGACGATTAGTCGATACGGAACTTCGAAAACACGAAGCCTCTATATACTCCACACCGAAAAATATGTCCCGCTTTCAAAACTTGATATGGCTATGGATAATTTGAAGAACCTTTCTTCAATAGTCTATTTTCTCTTGTATTTGATTTTATTGTCGAAAACAATAACAAAACAAAATCAATGTTTTTCTCTCCACTATTTTCTAAAAAACCCACACTCTTTTATATGCTCTTTTCTTATCCTCGTACACCATTATAAAAATAAAGGAAACTAAAAGCATATATAGGAGTTATTCTATGTATCTTACTTTTTATCTCACCGCACAAAAATTGAAAAACCAACTCTGTGATTTCACTCTTCTGTTTTTCATGCACGTTATACATAAAACGTTACATTGTTTGCTTTAAAAAACCAAACCTTATTGTAACCATTACAACGTTTATGTATAACGTTCTTTTTGTTAATAATTAGTATTTATAAAATAAAACTATTTTATTTTATTATTATTTCTAAATTGAAATAAAATAAAACTATTTTATTTTATTCAATTATTTTGTACAAGAGAATTTCCAATATTAAATATATTTTTGTGCTAGCAAAAATATAATATTATCATATAGATTATTTAATAAATTATCTCATAATAAATTAAATAATCATAAACGGAAAATATTACACTCGTAAGTGTATGACCACATAGGTTCATCACTAAACCGGTAGTAATTAATCTAATTAATTACTAATCAAGGTTGACGTCTAGTAACACTCCTCAACGACTGGATAGCGTGAAGTAACAACTTTACAAAGATGAAACCTGGTTAAGGATAATGTATAATTACCTTCCATCATTACAACTCCGGATTATCCTAAGGTATAATTTAACTGTCAAACCTTATTAGATAACCAACTATGTTACATGTCGATCATTAATGATTGGTGAATGACTTAGAAAACTCCTTTTCCTTACTCATTTAATTGTCCTGGCTAAGGTCTTGAAGCAATCATTATAATTAATGACAACATAGAGTTCAAACTCATTACCTAGAGTCGATAGATCCCATCTTGACTCATCACTAATCAGATAGGTACTTAATTACATTCAATGATCATTCAACTGGCATTTTTACATACTAAGTGTCCGACATCAAAACATAATAAGTGACCTATTGATTACTATGATGATCTTAGGTCAAAGGAAAAATATACATTTAAATCCTTATAAGAATATCCCACTTGACAGTTCATAGGTAATATTAACCATTGGGAATTCTCAGTTTGGTCAGTTCAATGATCATATCTCCATATGCATTATCTATATATGTAACTTAGTAAATGAGATCTACTAATATCTATCCAATAGATACTATTACATATATATTGATCTAACCGGATCATTAAAGTCCTTATTTGATGTTCCTATGATCAAGAACACTTTTAGATTAAACCCTCAAGACTTGACTCTCATTATCATAATCTCCATTATGATGGCAAGTGTATAAATTTAATCAAGGACTTATCATATTAGAATAATAAAAAATAAACGTAATATGATAATAAAATCATTTGCCATGTTATTAATCAAAATTAATAATTACAAAACTAAAGTGTTCAATCTATTACATAACGATTGGGTCATGGGCATAATTCTAACAATCTCCCACTTGATCTAGACCTAATCAGTCATGAATTTTAATCCTATCTTCCATTTGTGCTTATCAAACTCCTTTGATCCAAGCGCCTTAGTGAAGGGATCTGCAGCATTCTCTTTTCCTTCAACCTTTTGAATTTGAACGTCCTCACGCTCAACAATTTCGCGAATCAAATGATACTTTCGCAGAACATGTTTGGATCTTTGGTGTGACCTTGGTTCCTTAGCTTGTGCAATAGCACCGGTATTGTCACACAATAAAGGAACAACTTCCTTTATTGAAGGAACCACACCAAGTTCAGTTAAGAACTTTTTCATCCAAATGACTTCCTTAATGCTTCACACGCATTATGTATTCTCGATCAAGAATCAATCACCATGAGCTTGTTTGAAACTTTTCCAACTCACTGCTCCTCCATTCAAAGTGAAAATATAACCAGAGGTAGATTTTCTATCATCCTTATCTGATGCAAAACTAGCATCAGTGTAGCCTATTAGCTTTAATTCATAATCTGCATACATGAGGAATTGGTCCTTAGTTCTTCTCAAGTACTTAAGGATGGTTTTAACCACTTTCCAATGTTCCTCACCTGGGTTACCTTGATACCTGCTTGCTACTCCTAGCGCGTAGGCTACATCAGGTCTTGTACATGTCATAGTATACATGATAGCTCCCATTGCGCTGGCATATGGGACCCTACTCATGCGCTCTCTTTCTTCTAGGGTTTTAGGACAGTCCTCCCTACTAAGAGAAATTCCAGTGCCTATCGGTAGATAACCTTTTTTGGAATTTTCCATGTGATACCTTTTTAAAATAGTATCAATGTACATGGATTGGGAAAGTCCTAGCAGCTTCCTTGATCTATCTCCTATAGATCTTGATTCCAAGAATGTAAGTTGCTTCTCCTAAATCCTTCATGGAGAACTGTTCAGATAACCAAATCTTTGTCTTTTGCATGGCTGGTACATCATTTCCTATTAGTAATATGTCATCTACATACAACACTAGGAAAATAACTATGCTCCCACTAACCTTCTTGTACACACATGGCTCTTCTTCGCATCTAACAAAATCGAACTTTGCGATTGTTATATTGAAGCGAATATTCCAACTTCGTGAAGCTTGCTTCAATCCATAAATGGATCTTTGTAACTTACATATTTAATTAGGAGCAGATGGCAATGTGAAACCTTCAGGTTGAGTCATATAGACATCTTCCTTGAGCTCTTCATTAAGAAAAGTTATTTTCTCGTCCATTTCCCATATGTCATAATCATAATATGCAGCTATAGCAAGTAGAATCCGAATAGATTTGAGCATTGCCACAGGGGAAAACGTTTCATCATAATCAATACCTTCCTTTTGATTATATCCCTTGGCAACAAGACGGCTTTATAGGTTTCAACATTCCCGTCCGCTCCAATTTTTTTCTTAAATACCCATTTACATCCTATAGGTTTTATATCCTTTGAGGGATCAACCAAAGTCCATACTTTATTGATTCTCAAGGATTCTAACTCGGATTCCATGACCTTAAACCACTTCTCACAATCTGGACTTGCCATAGCCTCTTCGTAAGTCTTAGGGTCATCATCAATATGATTATCTTCGTCACCTTGCACCATTAGGTTTAATCTATCTGGTGCACGACGATCCCTAGTAGACCTTCTAAGAGGCTCATGTACAATAGGTTCTTCCTCTACTTGATCTTGTTGTTGCACTGGTTCTTGGACAGGTTCATTAACCGGTCCATTCTCCTCAACGGTTGAGGCTGGTACCGTATATGTTAATTTCAAGTCATCAAGTAAAGGTTGCTCAATATGCATCTGATGCTCTTGAGCTTGTGTTGATTCATCAGAATCTTGAATTTCATCAAGATCTATTTCTACACCATTACTTCCTTCATTAAGGAACTCCCTTTCTAAAAAGGTTGCATTTCTGGCTATAAACACTTTGTGTTCAGAAGAATGATAGAAATGTAAGTGCAAGTCGACTTGTACATGGGGTAAGTCGACTTACACGTATTCAATATCGATAAGTCGACTTGTACATGGAGTAAGTCGACTTATGCAAGGACAATCATCGTTTATATTGTGCCTAAAGGCAATCCCTTTAGCGTTTTGTTCAAAGTCGTGTGCGAGACTTTATGAATAAATAAAGAAAGGCATATTTCATTAATTTGATGTTCATGAACATTGTTTATGAATTGATATGGATCTTTAATTGAATTAATGAAGTCCATGATATATGACATAGCATGAAGGAAATTATGATGCGATCATACTACCGAGATTCCTATCATGTGCAATTATGTCAATATCTAAATTATCCTAGTCATAGGATTAACGAGACCGACATCGTTAATCCGGATAGACTAACACATGTCATATTCCTCGATTGGATCAGCGGTGGATCTCTAAAGCGTAAATATTGAGATATTTAGATTTGACATGTGGATGCTTACTAAGGGTAGTAAGTACATTGGATGACCTGTCATGAGATCATCACATGGATATTCTATTTAATTGTCAGTGATAATCTCATCATAGTAATGGTGCAAGTATCCTTAGACTTGAGGTACTCAAGGATATCTTGGATACTGATTCTGTGCTTTGACTCCATTCCTTGTTGCCTTCCAGAGGTCGCTCATAGGGTGGTGCTTAGGTACAGCTTGAGGTATTCGAATGTAATTGAGTAGCCAATAGAGAATTCACCACTTCTGAAATAGTAGAAGAGATACCCTGGGCTCTTGTCAGGATCATTACTTGAAGTCTTCGGCCGAAGCATAACTATGTCATGAAGAGTGTCTTCATGGACATATAAAGTAATGAGTCCTGGACAGGAACTAATATCACTTGGGCTAGACTCAGTCTAGTGAGAGTTGACACTTTGTCCATACTCAGAACCAAGTGAGGTATAGGATGGTGAAAGGACGAATTGCACGGTAATTATATATGGAAGGGTTCGTGATCTGGTTCGTGATGAACTCATCAAACCGATTAATTTCCGGTCAATTGGGGGTCATGATGTGTTGCTAGACGCCGCTCATGACTTGCTCAGATTAATTGTTAATCTAAGTGGCCAACATAACCGGGAACCTAAAGGGTCACACGCATAAGAGTGTTTCAGAGAATCTGTAAAATAGTATTGGACAGAGTTCCAATTAATGGAGAGCATTAGGATTAAATGGATCCCAATGGGATTGGGATATGTCCCGATGAGATCGCGACATCAATATTGCTAAGAAAGGTTTAGGAGTTGTTTTCAAAGATCGGCCCGATAAGCAGAGGCAATAGACCGACCTCGGTTAATTGGACCTTAGCAATTATATATTAATTGATTAATTAAATAATTAATTAATTAATTAATATATAAATTTATTAGTATGTGTCGTTGGAAAATGAGAGAGAGGAGATAAGCCTTTGACAAGTCAAACTTCATTAGTTTATTAACTTAAATCATGAAAGGTTATAAGGCTTTCCACTTGGCAACCATCTGATGGTTCCTTGGTTGAGTCATTTAATAGTTAAAGACTTAATGAATAAGGAACTAGAGAGTGAAGGTCGTCGGTTTTGAAAATGGGAAGAAGAATAGCTTAAATGAAAAAGTTATTAGAAATGGTTTCATGTCTTCTTCCTATTAAGCACCGTCGACTCTTCTCTTCTCCATGTAAGCCTCTTATGGACTCTTTAATAGTTAAAGATATAAATAAGGAGATGGCTTAGTGGATAGATGATGGCCGATGATGGTTCGTGGGTTTGAGAAAGGAAGAGCAAATCTTAAGTGTTAAGGTACTTTGAAAGGGTTTTAAAGTGTTCCTTTTTCAACACCAACGATTTCTCTCTTCTCAAGCTAAGTTCCAACGTCAATCTTAAGCTCTCCAAGGACAAAGGTAAGCTCTAGCAGGCTTTAATTTGTTCTAGCTATTCCCGGGTCAAAGGGGTTTGTCCCGGTTAGGTTTTCTGATCTCTGCGTGGATACCTTTAGAGACAGTCTTTATTGACTGTTTAGGTTTGAGTTTGCATACAGACACATGGATCCTGGCTTTGGGAAGGTCTTGGTAACAAAAATTTTTGTTTTCCGCACCTGGTACATGTGATGTACCTCCCGGGATTTTCCTACAGTGGTATCGAGACACTTGTGTGTATGAAGCTAAAACCTAGCTAGATTAGAAACCCTAATTGAATTTGACGTTGATGCATGTTTGCTGTTTGAATTTCGATTCTATATAGAGATATATTTTTCGAAATTTTCCTGCCTAGAATTGTTCATAACATGTTATAGAATATGTCTGTGAAAGATGAGAATTTATCAATTTGATTTGATATAGTGCTAATTTATTCCCTAAAGTTTCGGATGCTGTCTTGTTGAACGTTTCTGAAACAAGTATGCTTATAAATGCGAGAATAAATTCTAGAAAAATCTTTTTTCGGATTGGTTTTCACCCTGATCTACCTAAGATATTTGTGAATATCTATGTGGATGGAAAAATGTTTTCAAGGTGATTTACTATTTATTTCCGAATTTATTGCATACTGTTGGGAATAACTGTGTTGGTGAACACAGATTTTGAATCGGTTTTGTTGCTTAGGTTGACTGAGTTTTTGATGGCTAAAAATCCTGAAAAACTTCATGAAGCATGTTATGAACATGTAGTAACCTATGTAATTTTCTCAGAATTTATTGAAATTGTTTCAATGATCATTTCGAGCAAAATGCAGAACTTGGCAGTTTTGTGAAACTTGCTGGGACTGTTTTGCTTGGCATAATTGAATGTGCATTTTCAGTTCCAATGCCTTGGACCATTTTTAATGTGATTGAAAATGTGTTATCTTGATGTTGTATGCTTGCCAAACTGAATTGCTTGAAATTGGTTTTCCAAGAATTTTCGGATGCGAATAGGTCACAATAAGCGTCTCGTTAGTGTATTTCATTATCTTGTTTGTTTTGGCCGTCATAATTTTTGTGGCTTGTGTCAAGTGATTTTGATAACGTATAGACTAGATAGAGATGCTTAGGGTGATAATTTGGTGTTCCTAAATTTTTGGATATCTATGAGTAATGACTTCGTTTTCAAGCTTTTCATGTATGGTTTGACCATATAAGGCAATCATGATCTAAATGAAGTGTTCATTGGTACATCAAATGAACAGATATTACCTTACGTAAATTGGTATTGTGAATTGGGATTGCATGGATTGAGGAATTAGCGATTAGAGATAATAGCAAATCACAGGTAAGTCGACTTATTGTGGAATAAGGCGACTTGATTATCTGAGGACATAAGTCGACTTGTGCTTAGACATATGTGTAAGTCGACTTGTGCAGATACAAGTCGACTTGTGTGTGGGCAGGAGCATAAGTTGACTTCCATTCCTGGTAAGTCGACTTGTGTGTTGAGTAACTGGACTTGTAGGTCCTGTAACTCGACTTAAGCATGCTAAGGTGGGATGATGGATGATTCTAAGGATAGATTCAATGTGATTGATGACACCTAAATCATTCCATATAGTCATGATGACTATAATCCCAGAGCTTGGATGAGACCAGATTTTTAAATCCCTCCTCGGAATATGAAAACTAACGCCTTCCATTAATATGGCAAGAACCAGAGTTCTTATAGGGTTGGGTTGTTGGGTAAACCCAAGCTCGCTCTATAAGAATATGTTCGAACCATGAAAATGTGATTTTCGGATTAATGGGTCGGTTTTCCTAGAAGCGTTGATTTGTTGAGCTAACCTCAAGGTCAACGTGGACAGAGGCAAAATTGGGTAGCATACATCAGATGTATGCGCGTTAAGTGTTGATAACCCAATGTATGTGCCACATCAACTGTTGATAGCACTGGGCGATAGTTGTATCTAAGATGTAATTGGTATGTCTGATACCTCCCGAGACTTAAGGTGGCTTGTTGGGCAAACCCAAGGTCATTCTCAAAGTCGGTTATCGATGATACAATTGGTATGCCCAATACCTACCGATTGACCTAACGTGTGGCTTGTTGGGTAAACCCAAGGTCATTCTTAGCAATGTCGGATATCGACTCACTAGGACATTCTGTCATAATTTTCTTTAGATTCGTAAAGAGGGTTATGGATTCATAGAAACTAGTGGGAGCCATATGCATGTCATGTAAGTCCTTATGATTATGTAGGCATTTCTACTCTAACATTCCTTCTCTCTATCGCGTTTAGGTTGAAGACGTTTTTCAGTGTGATTTTACGCTCACTCTTCTGGACTTAATTTTCTCAATTGGCTGAGAAATCTGAGAATTGTTCTCAGATCTGAGGAACAGGACTATGTCCTGGATATTCCACTTGCTGTTGATGTTTCGATAGAGATCGAAAGTAGGAAGTACACCAAAAGAAAACCAAAGAATTTCCCCAAAGGATATTGCTTCCATTGTGCCAAGACCGACCAACGGAGGCTTAAGCGCAAAATCTATCTCGAGTTCCTCAAGCAGAAGAAGGCATCAGATGCCTCAACTCCTTGAGATATGTTTGTCATTGAGGTGAATCTGTTTCGATCAAAACATATGAGTATGTGATACCGGATGTGGCTCACGATATGCAATGATATGCGGGGCCTCGGGGACGATGAAAGCTCATAAAGGAGAACTTGACCTTCGTGTAGGTAATGAAGCAAGTGTTGCTACATTGGCCTTAGATACTTATGTCTTATCACTCCTAGTGGGCTTGTATTCAAATTGGATGATTGTCATTTTGTACTGTTTTAACAAAGAACATATTATGCATTTCTTGTTTAGATAGAAATTTGGTTTCCATTGAACTTTTGGTAGCAATAGTTGTTCTATTAGTTGAATGGAATGCTCTATAATCTTTCGTACATTATGCAACATAATTGACATATTAGATATGTTACATCCAATTATGAATGTCAATGACTCGAAAAGACATAATCGAGATAATTTAAACTCAACTTACTTATGGCATTGTCGCTTGGCCATATAAGTGAGAGACACATCGCTAAGCTCAAGAGTGGATGTTTAGGGTCATTTGATTATGAATCATATGACACATGTGAATCTTGTTTATTAGGCAAGATGACTAAGTTACCTTTAAGGAAAGGGTGAGCAGTGGATCGGAGTATTAGACCTAATACATTGAGATGTATATGGTCCGATGTCCATCCATGCCAGAAGTGGTTGTTTTACTTCATTGCCTTTATCGCTGAGTGTTCTCGATATCGGCATCAGATGTCGATGAGATACAAATCAAGCATTTGAAAAGTTCAAACCAATTCGAAATGAAGTAGAAAACCAACTTGGTAAAAGTATCAAAACGTTACGATCCGATCGTAGTGGGGAATACTTAAACCAACAAGTTTTGGGTTATCTCAGAGATAATGAGATTTTAGCTCAGTGAACTCCACCTTTTACGCCTGGCTGAAAGGAGAAATCGAACCTTGTTAGACATAGTGCGATTCGGGATAGGTTTTGTACATTTTGAGGGTATGTGCTCGAGGCAATTGTTTACTTGCTAAGCGAGTTCCATCAAAGCAGTTGATGTTACTCCATATAAGATGTGGACTAACAGAAATCCTGTCTTTCTCATCTCGAAAGTTTGGGGTTGTCACGCTTATATGGCGGACACAATGATACATTTGATGTAAAGGCGACAAGTGTTTGTTAAGTAGGATATCATGGGATATCAATTCTACCTTCTTTGAGGAACAAAAGTTGTTTGTTTCAAAGCATGCTGTTTTCTTAGAGAAAGAGTTTCTTTTACAAGAAGGCGGTGGGAGCAAAGTTGAACTTGGAGAAGTTCAAGATGCTCGAACAAACACAGATCAATCGCACGAACTCTGGCTGTGACTCATACGGATGAAGTAACAGATTCAACCTTCTACTACACAAGAAAGTTCGAGGTTTAGTAGGATCGCCTTTGTTCGAAATGTGGATTTCTTGTGAGTGAGCAGAATGACGATTGCTTCATAGAATATGATGAGCTCGCTACTATGAAGAGGTTACGAAGAGTTGAGTCGACAAATGGCTCCATGCCATGCCATGAAATCTGAAATGGATTTCATGTATGAAAACCAAGTATGGACTTTGGTTGTTGCACCTAAAGGAATAAAACCCATAGGGTGCAAAAGGGTTTTCACAAGAAAAACCGACATGGATGGTAATGTGATTACCTATAAAGCAAGGCTTATGGCCAAAGGGTTTTCATCAGAGACAAGGAGTTGACTATGACGGGACCTTCAGCCTAGTAGCAATGCTTAAATCCATTCGGATACTCCTAGCCATTGCCGCTCATTATGATTATGAGATATGACAAATGGATGTGAAGACAGATCTCCTGAGAGGAAATCTAGCCGAGGATGTGTACATGACACAACCAGAGGGCTTCACCTCCTTTGATGGCGAAAAGGTATCTGACTTTAAAATCCATGTATGGATTAAAGCAAGCATCCGGGAGTTGGATTATCCGCTTTGATGAGGTAATCAAAAGTTTGGTTTCTCACAAAATTCGGATGAATATTGTGTACAAGAAAGTTCATGGATTGCAATCGTATTCCTTGTGTTATATGTAGATGACATATTATTTTGGGAAGCGATGTCTCTATGCTATAATCTGTAAAGATTTGGTTGTCCAAACAATTTGCCATGAAAGACCTTGGTAAAGCAATAAAGATTTATAGAGATAAATCAAAGGTTGCTTGGTCTTTCACCATCAACGCATCATAGACAAGATGGACAAGATGCTAAAGAAGTTTAGCGTGGAGCAATCCATCGAGAATGCGCATGAGAATGATCCGAATGCATCTGCAGTAGGATCTATCATGACGCATTACTATGTATGAGACCGATGTATCATATGGTCTAAGCGTTACGGCGAGATACTAATCGGATCTGGTGAGGGTCACTAGCGGTATTAAGAATATCCTCAATACTTGCGAAGAACTAAGGATGTTTTCTTGATATTTGGAGATGGAAATCTCAAGTGGCGGGCATGCAGATCTAATGTTTAATCGATAGGATGATTCGAATCACAATCAGGTTATATACATTCACTCGAATAGCGGCGGTCAATTGGAAAGAGTTCAGACGGGAGATAGCGCCGATTCAACAACCGAGGCGAGTACATTGCCGCGTGAGATGTGCAGAGGAAGCGGTTTGGATCAAACGGTTCATTCTTGAACTTGGTGTGGTTCTAATGTGATGAGCCCATAGGATTGTATTGTGATACAATGGGGCTAGTGCGCAGGAAAAGGAACCAATGTCTCTTCACTGATCCAGACACGTACTCCACCGATTCCATCTGATTCGGGAAATCATCGATCGAGATGATGTCTTTATAGAGAGAATTCCCACAGAGCAAAGTGTTGCTGATCTGATGACAAAGCCATTGTCACAGGAGAATTGTGATTCTTATGTACTCGCTTTTGGTATTAGATACTAAGGCGATTGGCTTTAGGTCAAGTGGGAGATTTGTAAGTGCAAGTCGACTTGTACATGGGGTAAGTCGACTTACACGTATTCAGTAAAGATAAGTCGACTTGTACATGGGGTAAGTCGACTTACACGTATTCAGTAAAGATAAGTCGACTTGTACATGGGGTAAGTCGACTTATGCAAGGACGGTACTATTTATATTGTGCCCTAAAGGCTAAAGGAAGGCAATCCCCTTTAGCGCGTTTTGTTCAAAGTCGTGTGCAGACTTTATGAATAAATAAAGAAAGGCATATTTCATTAATTTGATGTTCATGAACATTGTTTATGAATTGATATGGATCTTTAATCGAATTAATGAAGTCCATGATATATGACATAGCATGAAGGAAATTATGATGCGATCATACCTCGAGATTCCTATCATGTGCAATTATGTCAATATCTAAATTATCCTAGTCATAGGATTAACGAGACCGAACATCGTTAATCCGGATGACTAACACATGTCATATTCCTGATTGGATCAAGGTGGATCTCGAAGCGTAAATATTGAGATATTTAGATTTGACATATGGATGCTTACTAAGGGTAGTAAGTACATTGGATGACTGTCATGAGATCATCACATGGATATTCTATTTAATTGTCGGTGATAATCTCATCATAGCAATGGTGCAAGTATCCGTAGACTTGAGGTACTCGAGGATATCTTGAATCTTGATTACGTGCTGACTCCATTCCTTGTTGCCTTCCGAGGTCGCTCATAGGGTGGTGCTTGGAGTGCGACTTGAGGTATTGAAGGTAATTGAGTAGCCAATAGAGAATTCACCACTTACGAAATAGCGAAGAGATACCACAGCCTCTTGTCGGGATCATTACTTGAAGTCTTGGTACGAAGCATAACTATGTCATGAAGAGTGTCTTCATGGACATATAAATAATGAGTCTGGACAGAACTAATATCACTGGGCTAGACTCAGTCTAGTGAGAGTTGACACTTTGTCCATACTCAGAACCAAGTGGGGTATAGGATGGTGAAAGGACGAATTGCACGGTAATTGTCTATGGAAAGGTTCGTGATCTGGTTCGTAATGAACTCATCAAACCGATTAATTTTCGGTTAATTGGGGGTCATGATGTGTTGCTAGACGCCGCTCATGACTTGCTCAGATTAATTGTTAATCTAAGTGGCCAACATAACCGGGAACCTAAAGGGTCACACGCATAAAAGTGTTTTAGAGAATCTGTAAAATAGTATTGGACAGAGTTCCAATTAATGGAGAGCATTAGGATTAAATGGATCACAATGGGATTGAGATATGTCCCGATGAGATCGTGACATCAATATTGCTAAGAAAGGTTTAGGAGTCTGTCAAAGACGGGGCCGATAGAGCGGTAGGGACCGACCCAGTTTGGTGGACCTTAGCAATTATATATTAATTGATTAATTAATTAAATAATTAATTAATTAATTAATATATAAATTTATTAGTATGTGTCGTTGGAAAATGAGAGAGGAGAGGAGATAAGCCTTTGACAAGTCAAACTTCATTAGTTTATTAACTTAAATCATGAAAGGTTATAAGGCTTTCCACTGGCAACCATCGATGGTTCCTTGGTTGAGTCATTTAATAGTTAAAGACTTAATGAATAAGGAACTAGAGAGTGAAGGTCGTCGGTTTTGAAAATGGGAAGAAGAATAGCTTAAATGAAAAGTTATTAGAAATGGTTTCATGTCTTCTTCCTATTAAGCAAAATCGACTCTTCTCTTCTCCATGTAAGCCTCTTATGGACTCTTTAATAGTTAAAGATATAAATAAGGAGATGGCTTAGTGGATAGATGATGGCCGATGATGGTTCGTGGGTTTGAGAAAGGAAGAGCAAATCTTAAGTGTTAAGGTACTTTGAAAGGGTTTTAAAGTGTTCCTTTTTCAACACCAACGATTTCTCTCTTCTCCAAGCTAAGTTCCAACGTCAATCTTAAGCTCTCCAAGGACAAAGGTAAGCTCTAGCAGGCTTTAATTTGTTCTAGCTATTCCGGTCAAAGGGTTTGTCCGGTTAGGTTTTCTCGATCTGCGTGGATACCTTTAGAGGCAGTCTCTATTGGTCATTTAGGTTTGAGTTTGCATCTGATACATGGATCCTGGCTTTGGGAAGGTCCTGGTAACAAAAATTTTTGTTTTTCGCAACTGGTACATGTGATGTACCTCCCGGGATTTTCCTACAAGAAATAGTATCCCATAGTTTCCTTAGGATAGCCAATAAATCTACACTTGTCAGAACTCGCTTCAATCTTATCTGGCTGCAATCTTTTGACATAAGCTGGACAACCCCAAACTTTCAAATGTTTTAGGTTAGGCTTACGTCCTTTCCACATCTCATATGGAGTTTTAATGACTGCTTTAGTGGGAACTTTATTTAATAAATATGCAGCAGCTTCTAAAGCATATCCCCATAGGAAGATAGGAAGATCAGTAAACCCCATCATGGATCTCACCATATCCAATAAGGTTCGATTTCTCCTTTCTGAAACACCATTGTGTTGTGGTGTTCCTGGAGAAGTCCACTGAGACAAGATTCCATCTTGCCTTAGATAATCAACAAAATCATCACTAAGATATTCACCGCCAAGGTCAGATCTTAGTGCCTTTATACTCTTACCAATTTGCTTTTCAACTTCACTACGAAATCTTTTGAACAATTCAAATGATTCAGACTTGTGTTTCATAAGATACACAAATCCATATCTTGACACATCATCAGTGAAGGTGATAAAATAAGAATATCCACCTTTAGCTTGAACTTTCATAGGCTCACAAACATCAGTATGTATGAGTCCTAAAAGTTCACTAGCTCTCTCTCCAGTTCCAGTAAAAGGAGATTTGGTCATTTTGCCTTTGAGACAAGATTCACAAGTTTCATATGATTCATAATCATATTGACCAAGGCATCCTTCCTTATGCAAGTTGCTTATTCTTTTCTCACCAATATGACCAAGTCTACAATGCCAAAGGTAAGTTTGATTTGCTTGATTATCTCTCTTCCTTTTATGACCAGAAACATTCATAATTGGACAAATAACTATTTCAGGTAAGACATAAAGACCATATTGTAAATAACCACTTACATATAATTCATCACCATGAAAAATATTACACTGGTTATTCTTAAAGATTGTATGAAATCCACGTTTGTCTAATGACGAAATGGAAACAATGTTCGAAACAAACTTAGGAACATAATAACAATCTTTTAATAATAGAGTCTTTCCTATAGGCATAACAAGAGAAATAGTTCCTACAGCTAGAGCGGCAACACTTGCTCCATTCCCAACTTGTAGCTTTATTTCTCCCTTCTTTAATCTCCTACTGATCCTTAAACCCTGCAACATATTGCACATGTTAAAGCTACTATCGATATCTAATACCCATTTAGTAGAATCAATAGTAGTTAAAGAAATAATGAAAACATTTTTCATAAATGTCCCACCTTGTTTCTTGCCTTTCAAAGTGGCCAAATACTCTGGGCGATACTTAAAATATGCATCCAATGTATTAGCATCATCAATTCCCTCAGGAGGTTCTTCCTTCATGGGTTTATCGATTACATCGATAAGTTTTTCGTGCATGAGAACAATTCTCAGATTGTGGTACCAATCATCAAAATTGTTATCTGCTAGCTTGTTAGCATCAAGAATGCTTTGCAGTGATATAATAGACATTTTGAGAAATCTAATAAAAAAAAAAAACCAAAATAAGAACACAATCATATATCATTAAGATATGGACTTTTATCTAAATGATATAAAATCTTTAAAACATGAATGAGCCCCTTGGTTGTTAAGTCGATACACATGCATAATTAAAGAATGATGAATTGCCTATTTTATTATATAAACTTTTCATAGTAGGCTCAATACTAAATAGTCCCCTGGTTGTCAGGTCGTTCCTATTTGTATAATTTAATTTATTCATTCAAGTGACGGATAATTAATTAATTATTTGATACTCCCTAGGTAATCTAGGCCAAAAGTATACAATTAAATAATTTTTCCTCACATATGCATCATATGCAATAGAAAATATTATTTATTCATGAACTACAAGTTACCTTGTTATCGTGTCATTCCTTGTAAGCAAAAATAAATATTATTATCTATTTGAGTGGAAAATTTCGCTTTGATAAAATATCATATATTATATCAAAATAAATTCTATAATTTTAAAGGCTAAGATTTTATGCTATTAAAACAATTTTAATAACATTAATGATCATATCAATTTATTTTAATTTTTTTATAACAATTAGCAAAAAATAATAATAATTAAAAATCTGTCAAAAGCTTTTCATTTGCTTTTAAAACTGTTGATGTGTGATAACAATCATCAAAAGCTTTTCACCAAAAGCCAACTTTCAATTAAAACATGTCTATCACATCTGAAAAAATTACGTACACAGCATGTATAGCTCAGACCATAACTTGCATTAACCATCATACAATGTTACTTAAACAAATGAGAATAAATGCATTATGTTAAACCAATTTCACAGCCTTGTTTAAACCCTTTTGGATTACCCACGTTCATCGTACCATAGCTATATTAAATGCATTGAATGATTTTTATAACCCCACTAAACACTTTTCAGGAAATGTGTATATTGCATTTAACCAAACACAAATCCTTTTGCATTTCACCGTCGGACAATACCCATTACATGCATTTAATGCATTTACAACACTTGTCCATCGTTTTACACTATGCTTTTACTGTGCTTAAACAATATGTGTCCAATCTTTAGAAATTCATACAACAACCATTAATACACGTATACTTTTATCCAAAGCATTCTTTTGCTAATTGCGCAGTGAATCATTGGAATCCTTCTTTAAACATATAAACATCACGAAAAATAGAATGCAAACCTCTCTACGGAACCATCTTCGTAACGTCTAAAATGTAAAGAATATGAATTTTGTTATAAAACCGAAACTAAACTTGAAGAATATTTGGAAGATGAGAAGTCTTCTTATAAAAATGGTGTATCTTACATCAAGTTAACCCTTCTATTTATAGTACAATTTCAAACACCTAATACACATGTGACCACCTACTCCATATGTGTTATTGTGTTAGGTAAAACCAAACCAATAACCACCTACTTCATCCTTGTGTTAGGTAAAACCAAACCAATCCATATGTACATTAACTATTAAATGGTGCATCTACAATTAGTGGTACACCATATTATTTCTATCTTTTATAATACTCCCCCTTGGTGTGCCATATAATTGCCTCTTCTTTGGCCTTTAAACGCATTTGGTGTTGCCTCGTTAAAAACCTTATCAGGAAAAACCCAGTGGGATAAAAACCATGATAAGAGAAAAAGAGTGCAATTGCGTAAGCTCCCCCTCATTGAATACAATGAGTTCTTCCTCATAAATTTCTTAGATGTCGCATTCCAATCTCGTGGACATGTTTCCTGAAAGGTATAGTAGGAAGTGCCTTTGTGAAAAGATCCGCAGTATTGTTGCTTGATTGAATATACTGGATGTTGATTTCTTTGTTCTTGTCGAGATCTTGGGTGAATTTGAAAAATTTCGGAGGGATATGTTTGATTCTATCACTTTTGATATAACCCTCCTTTATTTGAGCGATACATGCTGCATTGTCTTCAAATATGATTGTTGGTTCTTTGTTGGTCGATAAGCCACAAGTTGTTAAAATATGGTGAGTCATTGACCTTAACCATACACATTCTCGGCTTGCTTCATGAAGTGCAATGATTTCAGCATGATTTGAAAAAGTAGCAACAAGTGTTTGTTTCTGTGAACGCCAAGAAATTGCAGTGCCTCCATACGTAAATACATAACCAATTTGGGATCTGGCTTTATGCGGATCTGATAAGTAACCTGCATCTGCATAACCAACCAAAACTTGTTTTGTATTTTTAGTATAAAATAATCCTAAATCAATTGTACCTCGAAGATAACGGAATAGATGTTTAATTCCATTCCAGTGCCTTTTCGTAGGAGATGAACTAAATCTTGCTAGTAGATTAACAACAAAAGCTATATCAGGTCTAGTACAATTAGCAAGATACACGAGAGCTCCTATCGCACTCAGATATGACGTTTCAGAATCAAGAACTTATTCGTTTTCTTCGCAAGGGCGAAATGGATCCTTCTCAACATTAAGCAATCTACCAACCATTGGTGTATTTAACAGAGTTGCTTTATCCATATTAAAATGCCTCAATACCTTTTCTGTATATGTCGATTGATGTACAAATATTCCGCTTGGTCTATGTTCAATTTGCAGACCAAGACAATATTTAGTTTTTCCAAGTTCTTTCATTTCAAAATCCTTCTTTAAGTACACCACTGTTTCTTGGATTTCTTTAGCAGTACCAATGATATTCAAATCGTCAACATAGACAGCGATAATCACATATCCGGATGTTGTTTTCTTTATAAAAACGCAAGGGCAAATAGGACTATGTACATATCCTTTCTTTGATAGATACTCGCTTAGACAATTATACCACATGCGTCCAGATTGCTTTAGTCCATATAAGGATCTTTGCAATTTGATCGAATATCGTTCCTTTGGTTGTGATTTTAATCTGCGGGCATTTTGAATCCTTCAGGATTTTCATGTAAATATCACTATCAAGTGATCCGTCTGTAAGTATGTAACAACATCCATAAGACGCATTTCCAGTTTACGAAGAAGCTGTTGGTGATTAAATATCTAAGCGTAATTGTATCCATAACAGAGAGTATGTTTGTTCATAGTCAATTAGGGTCTTTGAGAAAAACCTTGTGCAACAAGTCGAGCTTTGTATCTCACAATCTCATTTTCTCATTTCGTTTTCGAACAAAACCCATTTGTAACCTCGGGCTTTACACTTTGGGGTGTAAGGACAATAGGTCCAAACACATTACGCTTGTTAAGAGAATTTAATTAAACTTCAATAGCATCTTTCCATTGAACCCAATCATGTCTATTTTGACATTCAATGATAGATCTTGGTTGGGATCTTCATTTTCATTGAGGATATCACATGCTATAGCATAAGAAAATACTTCATCAATCTCTTTCATATCATTCGGTTCCATAATTCTTTTGTGTGAATATAATTAATTGCGATTTCTTGATTAATGTCGGTTTGTGTCTCTTACGGGACACTATCCTCATCTTGTGTTTCTAAATGAACACTTTTATCTATCTTGGGGTCATTAATCACATTTCTCCTTTTCTTTTCGAGGATTTTTATCTTTGAACTGATTGGTCTACCACGCTTCATACGTGTCGTAGATTCATGAGTGACCATATTCTCGATTCTTCTTTGGGATTTCAATCCGGCGGGAGTATTTCTGGTGGTATAAATGATTTAGTCACTCTTTTGTATCTGTAAAGCATCGGTAATTGATTTGCAATTCTTTGCAAATGCACAATCCTTGCACTTCATTTCGCATTGTTTTGTGCGTTGATCAAGATCTGATAATGATGGTTCGCACCATGTAATTTCTTTCATCAATTGTTTATTATCTCCCCAATGTCGGAAAGTATTTTCATCAAAATGACAATCAACAAAGCGTCTTGTAAACATTTCACCCGTTTGAGGTTCAAGATATCTAATAATAGATGTACTTTCATAGCGACATATATCCCCAATCTTCTTTGAGGTCCCATTTTACTACGTTGTGATGGTGCAATAGGCACATATCTTGCCTGACCAAAAATTCTCAAATGGGAGATATTTGGTTCTTGACCAAAGGCAAGTTGTAGTGGGGAGTAGTTATGATATGCACTTAGTCGGATGCTAATTAATGCCTCGGCATGTAAAATTGCATGACCCGCATTTAAAATTGGAAGCTTTGTTCTCATCATCAATGGTCTACAGCAATAAGTGAAAGCGTTTAATTAAAGATTCAGCTAAACCATTTTAAGTATGCACATGAGCAACAGGATGCTCGACCATAATCGATTGACATACAATAGTCATTGAAAGTTTGGGATGTGAATTCACCAAAGATTATCGAGTCGACTTTCTTTATTGTATAGTCAAGAAATTGTGCTCGTAATTTAATAATTTGTGCAAGAAATCTTGGAAATGCCATATTACGAGTTGATAGTAGACAAACGTGAGACCATCTGCTGGAGGCATCTATCAATACCATAAAATATCGAAATGGTCCACATGGTAGATGAATGGGTCCACATATATCACCTTGAATACGTGCAAGAAAAGCAGGTGATTCAAATTTTATTTTAGTTGGTGATGCCCTTATGATCAGTTTTCCAAGAGAACAAGATGTACACGGACTCTTATTTATTTGAGTAATCATTTTGTTACTCAATGGATGTCCATGTGTATTCTCAATTATTTTTCGCATCATTGTTGATCCTGGATGACCCAGACGATCATGCCAAATAGAGATTATTGATGGATCAATGTGTTTTGCTTTAACTACCATATTAGATTCAATCACATTTATATATGTATAATGTAATCTAGTAGGGAGCATTGGTAGTTTTTCCAATATGTTTATCTTTCCTAATTGACAGGTTGTAAGATACATATATTTCATATTTCCCTCGATTCTGATGAGTATCATATTATGAGAATATATATCATTAAAACTCAACAAATTTCTTTTAGACTTTAGGCGCAAATAAGGCATCATGTATTGAGAACTTTGTGCCATTTGGTAATGTGAAATTTGCCTTGCCAATTCCTTGATCAAGTGCATGGGACACGATATTGTGTTCACAATTGTTTTGTTGGTTTTAATTACGAAAAAAGAACTTATCTTTTAGGATAGTGTGCGTTGTGCCTTTCTCGATATGCATAAATTATCATTATTTTCGCTCCTCTTACGAGCGATCCATATCAAAACTTCGCATAAAAATAAATAATCTAATGAGAAAATTGCGCAAGAATAAAGAGAAAGAGATGTTATGTTAACTTAAAAAATATTACAATACTGTAATTGAAACTAGTAACATAACAAGCAATTGAAACTGAGTGACATAATAAGCATAATAATACTTAATACAAACATAAGTACATTATTTTAATTTCCATTGCTACTGCCACCAACAATGCCCTGATCCACAAAATCATCAGTAAAATCCGAAGCATTCAGATATGTAGAGTCATTTGAAGGATTATGATTCTCAATGAAATCAAAATCAAAAGTACCAAGGTCGGTTGAATCACTAAAGGGTGTTGTTGATAAAATTCACTTCCTTTTCTTTTCTTTTAAGGATGCTTTGTATAAGCGACATAGATGTTCAGAACTCGACAAACTTTAGCCCAATGTCCTTTTGTACCACATTTAAGGCAAGAATCTCCTGAAGTCCTATAAGAACTTCCATGAGCGTCATTAATATGGTGCTTGTTATTGTGGTGGCTCGTATTTCTTTGAAGAGAGTTATATGGATAACTTCCTCGCCACGTCCATGACCACGACCACGAATGTAATTCGACCATGGCCACGACCACGGCCACGACCGCGCGACCACGACTAGGCCCATGATGATTTTTTCTTTCATTTTCATTTCAATTGCAATATTTGCTACGGAAATCTTTGTCGGCGCCGATGAGGCGGGATTGATGATTTTCATCAAAGTTCATTATTCTTCTCGGCCACAAGGAGGCATGAAATCGGTCGAGTATTTTTAAATCCGCGACTCGATATTGTTGTTGCAAGGTTACATTCGATGCGTGGAAGGTGGAGTATGTTTTTCTAACATATCTTCCTCGTTGATTGTTTGCCCACAAAATTTTAGTTGTGAGACAATTCTAAACATAAATGAGTTATACTCATTGACCTTTTAAAATCTTGGGCGTAAAGCGCTCCATTCATCACGTAGCGGAATTAAAACTTCCTTTTGATGGTCATATCTTTCTTGTAAATTTTTTCACAAATGACTTGGATCTTTAATTGTGAAGTATTCTCTTTTTAATCCCTCATCAAGATGACGACGAATGAAGATCATCGCTTTGGCTTTATTTTGTTTTGATGTTGTATTATTTTCTTTAATGGTATCTAAAAGATCCATTGATTCAAGATGCATTTCAACATCAATCATCCGACATATAATTATGACCCATAATATCAAGAGCAGCGAACTCAATTTTGGCAAGATTGGACATGTTGGCAACTATTTAGAGAGAAATAATTAATACATGTATTCAAATCGATATTACATTAAATAAATTACATGCCATGCTCAAATGCTATGCCAAGAAGCAACATAATACATGGTATTACTAAGAGAAAAAACATGCGATCTGAATTATTTAGCTCTACACTAAGAATGAAACAAAGATATATAATGATAATAATTATACAAAAAAATGAAATAGCGGACAACATTTGAAAAATTTTTGTAAGAATTTTGAGGTAAGAAAAAGTGTATAGGGATGAAGTAAATTATTTAGGAGTGGTATCTATTTATAGAAAAAATTTTTTACCATTACCTAGCCGTTATAATTTTACCGTTATATATATATATATATATTTTACCGTTATAAATTTTATTTTATTTTATTTTTTAAACATCGATGATGTATACTATACAATAAATTACGTATTTAGAGGTGGTAATAACTTTTATTATTAAAAGAAAGTAAAATAGTGAGTCGCCTATAATTTGTTTTAATCGGATCATAAGTAGAATTAATGTAGATAAAAGGAAGAACTTTATTTTAACAACATCGTAAGTAGGATAAATAAACGGAAGAACTTACATTTGTTTGATGTACGTAAATCGAAGAACGTTTGTACGATGTAGGTAGACGGAAGAACCTTACGATTGCTTGATGTTGATAAGCCGAATTTTAGAAATGAAAGCTTCGTGCTGATAACGTGTTATAAAACCGAAACTAAACTTGAAGAATATTTGGAAGATGAGAGGTCTTCTTATAAAAATGGTGTATCTTACATCAAGTTAACCCTTCTATTTATAGTACAATTTCAAACACCTAATACACATGTGACCACCTACTCCATATGTGTTATTGTGTTAGGTAAAACCAAACCAATAACCACCTACTTCATCCTTGTGTTAGGTAAAACCAAACCAATCCATATGTACATTAACTATTAAATGGCGCATCTACAATTAGTGGTACACCATATTATTTCTATCTTTTATAACAAATGGAAGTATTTCGGTTTTGTTGAAACCAATTTCAACGTAAACCCAAATTATTTTCTTGTATTTCAATGAACAACTTTGCAAGTCTTAAGACAAAGAATACAATAAAATTTGCAAATTATTGATCTTTGTCAAGTATGATATAAACACAAAAAATCTGTCTCTAATACCAATTGAAGGATCGTAATACGCAGCGGAAATTAAAATTGCAATCACATATTGATCTATTGCATTTAATAAACATACTCAAAATCAGAACAGATAGATGAATAAATACCTGGAAAGTGACGATTATTTGATACGGAACTTCAAAAACACGAAGCCTCTATGTACTCTACACTGAAAAATATGTCCCGCTTTCAACACTTGATATGGCTATAGATAATTTGAAGAAACTTTCTTCAATAGTCTATTTTCTCTTGTATTTGATTTTATTTTCTCTTGTATTTGATTTTATTTTCGTAAACAATAACAAAACAAAATCAATGTTTTTCTCTCCACTGTTTTCTAAAATACCCACACTCTTCTATATGCTCTTTTCTTATCCTCGTACACCATTATAAAAATAAAGGAAACTGAAAGCATATATAGGAGTTATTCTATGTATCTTACTTTTTATCTCACCGCACAAAAACCGAAAAACCAACTCTGTGATTTCACTCTTGTGTTTTTCATGCACGTTATACATAAAACGTTACATTGTTTGCTTTAAAAAACCAAACCTTATTGTAACCATTACAACGTTTATGTATTTATAAAATAAAACTATTTTATCTTATTATTATTTCTAAATTGATATAAAATAAAACTATTTTATTTTATTCAATTATTTTAATACTGAAAATTTCCAATATTAAATATATTTTATGTCTTAGCAAAAAATATAATAATATCATATAGATTATTTAATAAATTATCTCATAATAAATTAAATAATCATAAGCGAAAAATATTACACTCGTAAGTGTGTGACCACATAGGTTCATCACTAAATCGGTAGTAATTAATCTAATTAATTACTAATCAAGGTTAGCGTTTAGCAACACTCCTCAACTAATAGGATAGCGTGAAGTAACAACTTTACAAAGATGAAACCTAGTTAAGGATAATGTATAATTACCTTCCATCATTACAACTCCGGATTATCCTAAGGTATGGTTTAACTGTCAAACCTTATTAGATAACCAACTATGTTACATGTCGATCATTAATGATTGGTGAATGACTTAGAAAACTCATTTTCCTTACTCATTCAATTGCCCTGGCCAAGGTCTTGAAGCAATCATTATGATCAATGATAACATAGAGTTCAAACTCATTACCTAGAGTCGATAGATCCCATCTTGACTCATCACTAATCAGATAGGTACTTAATTACATTCAATGATCATTCAACTAGCATTTTTACACACTAGGTGTCCGACATCAAAACATAATAAGTGACCTATTGATTACTATGATGATCTCGGTCAAAGGAAAATATACATTTAAATCCTTATAAGAATATCCCTTGACGATTCATAGGTAATATTAACCATTAGAATTCTCGGTTTGGTGGATTCAATGATCATATCTCCATATGCATCATCTATATATGTAACTTAGTAAATGAGATCTACTAATATCTATCAATAGATACTATTACATATATATTGATCTAACCGGATCATTAAAGTCCTTATTTGATGATCCTATGATCAAGAACACTTTTAGATTAAACCCTCAAGACTTGACTCTCATTATCATAATCTCCATTATGATGGAAAGTGTATAAATTTAATCAAGGACTTATCATATTAGAATAATAAACAATAAACGTAATATGATAATAAAATCATTTGCTATGTTATTAATCAAAATTAATAATTACAAAACTAAAGTGTTCAATCTATTATATAACGATTGGGTCATGGGCATAATTCCAACGGGCACTCTCTTTATCTTCACATCACCTCTATCAATGATCTCCCTAATCAGGTGATATCTCCTGAGTACGTGCTTAGACCTCTTATAAGACCTTGGTTCCTTAGCTTGAGAAATAGTCCCATTGTTGTCACAATACAATAGTATCAGGTCTATAATGCTCAGAACAGCTCTAAATTCCATAACAAACTTCTTAATCCAAGCAGATTCTTTTGCCACTTCCAAAGTTGCAATATACTCTGACTCGATAGTTGAATCTGTAGTCGTCTCTTGTTGGAACTTTTCCAAATGACTGCTCCACCATTCAGTGTGAAAAATAACCGGACAGAGATTTGGAGTCATCTTAGTTAGATTGAAAACCAGTATCTGTATGCCCGCTCACTTGGAGATCCCCATCTCCATATTCTAAGAATACATCCTTCATCCTTCTTAAGTACTTTAGGATATTCTTGATAACTACCCAGTGACACTCTCTGGGATCTGATTGATATATGCTCGTAACATTTGGAGCATACAATATATCGAGTCTTATACATAACATAACATACCTGATTGATCCTATAGCCCAAGCATACAGGATCAAACTCACGCAAGTCCTCTCATCTTGCGTCTTAGGACATATAGATGTCGAGAGTTTGATCCCATGAGTTATGAGAGGAAACCCTCTCTTGGATTGCTTTATGCTAAACCACTTTAACACTTAGCTATATATGTTGACTGTAAAAGACCTAGCAACCTCTGTGATCTATCTCTATAGATCTTTGTTCCCAATATATAAGTTGCTTCTCTAAGGTCTTTCATGGAGAAATTTCAGGACAACCAAATGTTGACAGATTGCAAAGTTGAGACATCATTTCCTATTAGTAATATCTCATCCACATATAACATAAAGAATATGATAGCATTCCCACTAACCTTTTTGTACACTGATCGTCGGCTTATCGTTCAATATTAAAATTGATCCTCGGAAACTGGTCAAATAAAATTTATACCAAGGATTGCAATACGAGGATGCAACCTCGAATCGACTCTCGAGGAACGGTGTACTAAGCGATCTAGACTAGCCTAATGTTTGAATGATGCATGCAATTAAAGCAATAAAAAAGGGGTTTTGATTTGATTAACTAAAAATTAAACTAAGCCAAAGTAAGAATAAATGTTTTTGGGATTTTGAAAAGATAAGGTAATTGAAATTAAATGGGACTAAAAACAAACAATTAATAAAAACTCTCCTGAAAATGTAGCTCGGGTTATCATCGTTCAAAGTAATATCGGGGTTTGAAATCCACTAAGTTTCGAAAGCTAAACCTTAACAACTCGTTAAGTCGAGAATTAATTAATCAACTCGAGTAATTAAAACTTGTTAAAAACCTTAGTGTATGTATAGAATGATTAATGCAATAAATCGATCAAACAATAACACAACCAACTCGATCAAACACAACTAGGCGATTAAATTGATTAATGCAATCATCCAAGTGATATACATGAACTCCATGTATTTAAGCACAACATTCAACAATAATCAATCCATAACATATATCAAAGTTTAACACCCTACTAAACTATAGCAAGGTTCATTCGGCCATACAATGCAATAATACCAACTCGGTTATTACAAAAACATGGCGTAAATCCTAAACTATGAACGATTACCCTTGAAGCTCATGGAACTCGGACCATTGCTACATTTCGGAGAATGGAACCTTAGCAGACCATGGTGCGGATGAAATCTTATTTGTTGAAGGATCACCTCGGTTCATGTTTCCAACGACGAGCGAGTAACGCAGATGAGAAAGCGATGGAAGAGATGAATGAGACTTCGTCGTCCGGCGAAGCGGCGAATCTGCAAAACAAGCGAAAGCGAAAACTATTAGAAGCGAAGAAAGAAGAGAAGAAAACTCATGCGGCCGTCTGGTTTTTGCCCTAAATGGCGAGGTTTTATAGGGATGCGTGCGGGCGGGTGAACGATGGAACTTTTGCCAAATATAGGCGGATTATCCGACTTTCGCTGCGGCTAATGGCCGTTCTGCGTGACGTTGAATAGTCACTTTCGCATGGCGAAAGAATTAAATACCATTAATTCGCCTCGGCGAATGGAGAGTTTAGTTAAGCCCGGTGAATCTCATGGCGTGTTGACTTGTTGAATGTTGACTCCTTTGGTCCTACAAAATACAACCTATTTGCATTATCAATTGTCCCAATAAAATTATGCAGAATTAATAACAAATGACAACAAACCATCGACAATATGCAAATTATAAAAGATCGATATGAGGAACCAATTTAAGCACAAAAATCATGAATTAGGAGCCAACAAGTGCATAATTACTTAAGAAAGCAGGGCCAATTTATAGTATAAATTTGGTCCAATCAAATCCCCACACTTAAACCTTTGTACTCTGAACAAAGCTTATAAAGTCAAAAGGTACAAGAGTAAAAGAAAATTCTGCCCGTGATCAAACAATGACCAAAATTGACTCGATCGACTTTATCGAATTCTAACGCACAAATTGAATGAGTGCTAATAAAACAAACATTGAAAGAATTTAAGCACAAGAGATTGAACAACAGAGAATCACTCAGGATATGGTGTTTACGCTCGTCTCACTTGTATAATAGGGATATTTTTCTCTCAATCTGCTTAATACATCTCCTACCATAGGCTTGTATCAATTTTATTTCTCCACTACAAGGATTATCATTTTGAAGATCAAGAGGTCTTTCAGGGTTGTAATGGCGGAGGCTAGATGAATGGATTGAAGTGAAAGAAAAATATATGAGCATGCGCATTAAATGAGGAATTGATGTCAACAGCAAAACTAAAACACTACACTAAAATAAATTGAATACACTTTTTTTTCACATAAACTATCTCATTTGAGATCTAATCCCTTTGGGATGCAACACATTATGATCCTTTTAGGGATACACAAGACTAACACTTTTCATTTTCAACACTTTTTTTTCAACACAAACCAAACATGGACTCTGAGCATCATCTTAATATGTATGCAAATGCTCATAACAAAAAAGGCTCGAGGGCTAGCAAAGGAAAAAGTGTTTAAGGGTTGGTGTTTGGGGAAAGGCTGAAAGAAAGAACGCCTCTATCATATCCACAAAAATCTAGTCCATCAAGCTTTGAGTAAAATTGACACAAGTTCTAGAGAAGAATGGACTAAGCGGATGCACACACAAAATATAGAGAAAATTTGGCTCGAATATCCTTCCAAAAGGTTTTTTTTTGTCTCAATGATCAATCTCAAGTCTTAAAACTTAAAATGCTACCTTGTTAGCATGCTCCCATTACTTTGTTTTGAAAACTTCAAAAGTTAAAATTTTGCCAAAACCAATTATCGTTCGAAGAATGGAGAGCATTTTCAAAACTCAAGTATCGATTTGAAACTTATAAGGGTTTTGCATGCAAGGGCACAAAAGAACAAGTGCAGAAAATGTTTTGATTGAGTCCAAATTTATCGATAAAAGCAACGGGCCCCAAAAGTATGCACAAAGTTTAATAGGTGTACAATGCGAGAATATAAAGGAATGACTCCCCAGCTTAAACATGGCATTGTCCTGATAGCGAAGCATCGAGAGCACAGAGGAAGCGAAGCTACTAGAAAACAAAGAGAACGAGGATATATCATTAAGCTCAAAATGTGTGGCTGAAAAGAAGGATCCGAAGAAAAACAAAAGATATCAAGAAACTGAAAATACAGCAAAAACAAAAATAACGAAAGAAAAGAAAAAGATCTAAACTACATGGGAGGATCATCCTCAGCAGGCGGTTCGGGAGGGCAGCGACACGAGGAGCACGAAAAAGAAGGTGAGGCGGAACTATAGGGAAAGAGTTAGGAGCAACCGTGACCGGAGACGGAACGAGTGACTGAAGACGAGCGGTAATTATGCTCTGTATGGAGCGGAAGGTCTCGCGATCAGCCTCTAGTTGAGTCTCAAGATGACGGATATTGGCTCGAAGCATGGCCACCTCGGGAGAAGCTGAGGCAACTACAGGTGGAGGAAACTCACGAGACGGAATTGCGGAAGAAGCAAGAGGAGGAGGTTTCTCGCTACTGCTAGCATTGTGAGTATGAGACATGATTCCTGTAATTACAAATAATAGAAGCCAAACTTAGCCCTCAAAATCATACAGAATCACCCGCCTCGTCGCGACTAACCCTCGGAAGTCACGGCGAATCGAAAATCGCAGACCATTAAATCATGACGAATAGGAGTGTCTAACTGCGACGAATGAGCTTCTTCGTTCGTCATGACAATTATGAAGTTAAATCGCGTGACGGCGATTCTAATAACATAAGCGGCGCTTCGAGGACCCAAACTAAACATGAACCAGCGAAAAGGAAAGCGAAATGAAAGAGGCTTACGAGTCGACGGTGGAGGGAGAAGTTGAAGGAGGCGACTACGGGCGAATGAGAGCAGAGGTGGCGAAGAAAGCGAGAGAGTGAGGAGAAAAAGAAAGAAGAGGAAGGAGAATAAATAGTGTGGGAGAGGCAAACAAAAGGCGCGAAAGGAAAAAGGCGAAAAGGGTCCGGACAAAAGAGATGTCCAACGGTCGGAGGGCAAAGATGGTCGTATTAAGCGCGATGAGGCAATCGCTAGCGCAGCGAATAAAGCATAAAACCCTACATTAGCCTCGGCGAGCAGTGAAGTTCATTGCGGCGAGTCACCAATACATCCCGTAGAACTAACAAAGGGTAATCAAGCGAGCAGAATAGAAAGGAAATCCTACCTAACTACATCTAAATTTATTGATTGGGTCTTTCCCCACACTTAAACAATGAATCACGACGATAAAATTTGTAACAAAGCAAAGACATATAACGGATAAGCGGTGAGGAAAGAAGTAACTTTGATAATTACGGTGATCGAGAGTCCCATGATAGAGCTTGAGCAGATGTCCATTGACACGAAATCGATGCGCCAGTTTGTTCTGCAAAAGTTCTATCATACCAAAATTATGTACTTTAACTACCACATAAGGCCCTTCCAGCGATGATTGAATTTGCGAGTTTGAATGTGAAGCATGCTTTATATAAGAGTACTTTGTCGCCTTCCTTAAAAGTCTTTCGGAGAAGAATCTTGTCATGTATCGGTTTGGCCTTTTCCTTGTAGAGCGAGAGTGCTCATATGCTTCAAGTCACAACTCCTCTAATTCTTGCGGTTGGAGTTTCCTTTCCATTCCCGATAGGTCAAAATCCATGTTGCATTGTTTCTTGCTTAATAGGCCTTATGCTCTAGCTCCACGGGTAAATAGCGAGGCCTTGCCATAAATTAACGGTATGGGGACATTCTATCGAGGATTTATAAGCGGTCGATCATGCAGTGCTTCTTCTAAAGCGAGACTCAATCCTTTTAGAGGCTTGACTATCCTTTCCAAAATGTGCTTAACCTCTCATTGAAACTTACCTTGACCATTGGTTTGTGGGTGGTAGGCGGTAGAGACCTTGTGGGTAACTCCAAATTTGGAAAGCAAGTTAGTAATAGTCGGTTGCAAAATGGGTTCCACGATCGTCACCACCGCTTGGGAATTCCAAATCGACGAAGATATTGGATTTGAGGAATTTAGTATTTGCTGCTGGCGTCATCTTGTCTAGTCGGCCTGACCTCGATCCATTTGAAACATAGTCCACTCTAAGAGAATATACGAACCCGAGCGATGGAAGCGGTCCCATGAAATCGATACCCCAAACATCAAAGATTTCGCAGAACATCATTGGTTGTTCATGCGGCATCTCATGGCGCTTCCCTAACCCTCCAAGCGTTGACACTTGTCGACGCTTGGCAAAAATGGAAAGAGTCCCGAAAAATTGTAGGCGGAAGAATCCACGAATCCAAAACTTTTCTATTTGTCTTCTAGCCTTTGAAATGTCCCCCAGACCATGGAGTGGCAAGCCGATAGTATGTCATTGAATTCCTCGTCAGTGACACATCGACGAATTACTTGGTCACTGCATATCTTCCAAAGGTAAGGCTCGTCCCAAATGTAATGTCGAGCTTCACTCTTCAATTCTGAGCACTGCCCCGAGTCATCTGAGACGGGGTTAAATTTGTCATTAAGTAATTGACAATATCGCATACCAAGGCTCCTTGAAGCTGCGGCACAGGGATGAGTCGGAAAGAATCACAAATCGGATCGGAAGAGTCTACTCCTTTAGTATCTTGTGGTAGTGCCTTTCGGATGGTCACTACTTGGTTTGCGGCACCAGCTCGATCTTTAATCTCAATATCAAACTCTTGAAGAAGTAAGGTCAACGGATCAATCAGGTTTCGATTGTGGCTTCGTCGGGAGGTCTTAACAACTGCGTGATCGGTGAAAATGATGACATGGGAATTAAGCAAATCTTGGCGGAATTTTTAAAGCGAAGATTATTGCAAAGAGCTCTTTCTCGGTTGTGGTGTAGTTGGCTTGATTTGGATCTAAAGTTACGGATGCGTATGCAATAACTCGAGCTAACTTCTCCTCGTGTTGTCCTAACATAGCTCCTACAACATAATTGGAAGCATCACACGAAAGTTCAAAAGGCAAATGCCAAGCGAGGCAACGAATAGGAGGAAATGAGTTTGGCTTTAAGTGTATCAAAAGCCTTTTGGCATGAAGCATCAAACTCAAATTTCTCATCCTTTGCAAGAGTTTTGAAAGAGGAAGGCGATTTTGCTAAAATCCTTAATAAATCGCTGTAAAATCTGCATGACCTAGGAATGACCCGATATCACGGATGCGGTAGGATAAGGCGAGGAAGATATGACTTGATTTTAGCTTTGTCGACTTCAATTCCTTTCTTTGAAATCAAATGTCCAAGCACAATACCTTCATTTACCATAAAATGGCATTTTTCGAAGTTAAGGATCAAGTTCTTCTCGATGCATCTCTTAAGAACTTTAGTCAGGTTAAAGAGACAGGAGTCGAATGAATCGCCGTGAACTGTGAAGTCATCCATGAAGACTTCCATACTTTCTTCCAAAAAATCGCAGAAGACAGCCATCACACAATTTGGAAGGTCTGGGGCATTACATAAACCAAAAGCATCTGCGATCACGAAAGGTGCGAAGGGACAAGTAAGCGTGGTCTTATCTTGGTCCTCGGTGCAATGGGTACTTGAAGTAACCGAAAATCATCTAAGAAAGCGATAGCGATTTCCCGCTAACCTTTCTAGCATCGATCGATGAATGGCAAGGAAAGTGATCCTTTCTAGTGGCGTTGTTTAATTTGCGATAGTCAATACAAACTCGCCATTTAATTTTGCACTCTAGTAGGGATGAGTTCATCCTCTCATTTTCACCACAGTGATCCGCTCTTTTGGGAACCACATGAATGGGGCTGACCCATTCACCGTCAGAGATAGGATAAATAATCCCCAAAGACTTAATGACTTTGTGATTTCCTTTTTTACTACATCCAGGATTAGCGGGTGCAATCTTCGCTGGGGTTGCCTTACTGTCTTGGAACCCTCATTCAACAATATCCTATGAGTGCAAAGGGTCGGGCTAATCCCAGGTATGTCTGCTAATGACCACCCTATTGCGGCGCTTATGCTCATGTCGACACTTTCAAAAGTTGCTTTTCTTCAAGCTCGGATAATGAATTTGCAATTATGACCGGTAATTTATTATTGGGCTCGAGCGTATTTCAATGAGTGAGGTAAGGGTTTTAGTTCTAACTCGGGGTTGTAAAATGGAAGGGACCAACTTAGGAAGCTCAAGGGAGAAAAGGTTTCTGCATTTTTCTGGACAATTGAGAGGAGCAATCGAAGAATTCTCTTAGATGCCGGCGAACACAATTTAAAATTAGGCGACTTAGATGCGAGATCCTTATCGATTCGAGTGAGTAGAAAGAACGCTAAGCATGTTAACTCGAGGTGAGTAATCCTCATGTGGGTGTTTCATGGCCGTACATCTTGAAGCTTATGGATCGATCACCTACCTCCATGGTGATCTTTCCTTCCATCATATTGATATTTGTACCGGTTGTCAGAAGGAAGAATTGACCAAGAATGAAAGAAGTGTCTGCACAACTTGAAGACATATCTAGAACATAGAAATCTGCAGAAACACTAATCCTTTAACTTTGAACTAAGATGTCCTCAATAATTCCCCTTTGGATGGCGGAAGGATCTATCACCAGCTGTAAAACTACCGTGGTAGGTTTTATGCTTTAACGCCTAGGGCTTCATAATGATTTGGCATGGCGTTAATTGCCGCCCCCAAATCCAATAATGCTCTCCCAATTGTTACCTTTCCTATAACACAAGGAATGGTAAATGAGCCTGGATCCTGGCACTTGACCGGAATTTGGGGCTTGAATAAAGCCGACACATTCGAACTCACCTGGACACGTTCATTAGGCCTAAATTTTTGCTTGTTCGTGCACAAGTCCTTCAGGTACTTGGCGTAGGCCGGCACTTTCTTAATCAAATCCAGCAGGGGCACATTGACTTCAACCTTCCCAAACAGGTCAATAATTTCCTTTTCATGTTTTAGCTCATTGACCTTCTTGCTCATCAGATATGAGTTCGGAAAAGGGAGGTCCTTTAAGTCGACTTCCTTACTGGCTGGTTCATTTCTGCTCGATTTATCCTTATCAGTTCTTCTTCCTAATATGCTCGATGATTGCTCTTTATCCTCAATTGTTGATTGCTTCTTGTTTCTCAACAATTCTTCTTGCGATCTCTCTCGATCGACTTGACTTTTCTCTCACTTGAGGCGCTTCTTGACCTCAATTTCCTCGGTGCATTCTTCTTCTTGGGAATGTCGAAATGCACTTTCTTTCCTCCTCAACTCAATTGCATTTAAACTCTTGGGTTTATTACCGTGTTGGAGGAATGGTTCCGCTACTCTAAGCTTGGTTGTCACTCAAATTATTAGACAATTGAGTGACATATGAGTTCAAGTTCTGCCTTGGTCTCCCATTGATCCATGCGTTTTCAAGGCGCTAAAGCGGGCAGCATTCTTAGCGGAGTCTGTTGGATGAGGTTTGCGATGGCGTTGAATTGAGTTCTTGTCGAAGTTCGTTCCTCTTTCATCAACGTCATCATACTATCGTGCAGTTGGTTGGTGTCCTCCTTTGGTGGCGGTGGTTGTTGCACCGTCAGCGCTTATTGATCTGGGCTGGTTTGTAGATTGACCAGCTCCACTCCCTTCTTGAAATCGGTTTAGTGTTCTTTCGCGTTATTCCTCCAACTAAAATTTGGGTGGGATCTCCATCCCTCATTATCGTGTTGGAATCGGGTCCCATTTCCGATCTGTCTACCTTGATACATTGCGGAGACTTCTTCATATCTGCCGGGACAAACACTTGAAATGTGATTCAGCGACCCTAACTATCACAACCGTGTGCCGTTCGGTGGAAGGTGATGGGCGATGCACATTCAAATTCTTGAGTTCACCAGTGATCGAGGATAGCGGGAAGTTATCCGATGTTCAAAGAATCTACCCGATTCGGGCTCTCCATCCTCTTAGTTTGAGCCGACATGGCTCCCACTTCATTCACGTTCACGGAATCACGGACCTATATCTGTTGATGATTGGGGCCATTCTCTTAATCGGGGCCCAAGCTTACAGTGCGGTGAGGTCAATCAGCGAACCTCCCGACTTGACATCAACATTCCTTTCTCTTGATTCTTCACCCCATCATAAAATATTGAACCAATTGTTCATCGGGATCGATGATGGGGCACCGAGATAACAGATCTTGGAATCATCTAAAAATCATACAAGGATTAAATCGTAATCACCTTGGCGGAATAAATCTCTTTTCGCATTGACGAAGTTCTCGAGGCTGGAAAATATTTTTCCAGAAAGCTTTCCGCAAGTTGGCCCAATTGTGATAGGCATTAGCGACATGCCTTGGGAGGCTCATATACCACTCCGGGCCTTTCCTTCTAACGACAAGTGGAATACCTTCCACAAAGACTGGTCGAGATGTGCTCCTACAGCTTCATACTTTGATGAGATCATTGTGAGGGCTGAAGATGCATGTAGGGTCCTCACCGCCAAACCGTGAAATTTGGGTAGGAGTTAATCAATAAACCTTTAACCCAAATTTACGTCGAAGTTAGAGGCGACAGCGATGAAAGGATCGTAGTTTACATCCGAGGTCGTAACCGCGGATGGTTCTCGTCGATGTTCGCATTGTTTTCATCAACTCTCTCACGGTCACCATTTAATCCATGATCTCCGTTCCTTGGTTGGTAGCAGGAAAATCTTGTTGTTCAGCCATATCAGTTTCTAATCGTTCTAGTGTGCTAAGTCTTTCTTGCTCTCTCTTGTTCTTCCTAAGTCGTCTAAGGTGTCGCTCAATTTCAGGTTGAAAATGAACTAACCTAAGTCTACGGGGCATGCATAAGAGAAGTTCACCTAATAACGCTCACTAAAATGACAGCGGACAGAAAGGGTTTAATTCACTACTGTTCGTCGCGACTCGTAGGAACTCGCTGCGGCGAACAGGACAAAATTGCGAATATTCGTCGCGACGAACGATGAACTCGTTGTGACGAATGATGAACTTGTCGCAGCCAAGAATCACAGCAAAGCACAATAACTCGAAATTAGGCACAATAAGCAGGAACAATAACACTAAACACTTAAAGCAAAACAGAATTAACACTAAAAAGATTGAAGCAAACAGAATAAAACAAAATTATGAAATGTAAAACAGAATGCAAATAACTAAACTAAAATGCAAAACTAACACTTGGCTAACCTAGAAAACCAATTACTTTGGTTCCCAACAGCGGCGCCAATTTGATAAATCACTTATCGTTCAATATTAAAATTGATCCTCGAAAACCGGTCAAATAAAATTTATACCAAGGATTGCAATACAGGATGCAACCTCGGGTCGACTCTCAAGGAACCAGTGTACTAACTGATCCTAGACTAGCCTAATGTTTGAATGATGCATGCAATTAAAGCAATAAAAAAGGGGTTTTGATTTGATTAACTAAAAATTAAACTAAGCCAAAGTAAGAATAAATGTTTTTGGGATTTTGAAAAGATAAGGCAATTGAAATTAAAAGGGACTAAAAAAAACAATTAATAAAAACTCTCCTGAAAATGTAGCTCGGGTTATCATCGTTCAAAGTAATATCGGGGTTTGAAATCCACTAAGTTTCGAAAGCTAAACCTTAACAACTCGTTAAGTCCAAGAATTAATTAATCAACTCGAGTAATTAAAACTTGTTAAAAACCTTAGTGTATGTATAGAATGATTAATGCAATAAATCGATCAAACAATAACACAACCAACTCAATCAAACACAACTAGGCAGATTAAATTGATTAATGCAATCATCCAACTGATATACATGAACTCCATGTATTTAAGCACAACATTCAACAATAATCAATCCATAACATATATCAAAGTTTAACACCCTACTAAACTATAGCAAGGTTCATTCGGCCATACAATGCAATAATACTAACTCGGATTGTTACAAAAACATGGCAGAAATCCTAAACTATGAACGATTACCCCTTGAAGCTCATGGAACTCAGACCATTGCTACATTTCCGGGAGAATGGAACCTTAGCCGACCATGGTGCGGATGAAATCTTCATTGTTGAAGGATCACCTCGGTTCATGTTTCCAACGACGAACGTAACGCAGATGAGAAAGCGATGGAAGAGATGAATGAGACTTCGTCGTCCGGCGAAGCGGCGAATCGCAAAACAAACGAAAACGAAAACTATTAGAAGCGAAGAAAGAAGAGAAGAAAACTCATGCGTCCGTCTGGTTTTGCCCTAAATGGCAAGGTTTTATAGGGATGCGTGCGGGCGGGTCGAAATAATGGAACTTTTGCCAAATATAGGCGGATTATCGACTTTTCTTTGCGGCTAATGGCCGTTCATTGCAAACAACGTTGAATGGTCACTCGCTCATGGCGAAAGAATTAAATACCATTAATTCGACTCGGCGAATGGAGAGTTTAGTTAAGCCAAATGAATCTCGTGGCGTGTTGACTTGTTGAATGTTGACTCATTTGGTCCTACAAAATACAACCTATTTGCAGTATCAATTGTCCCAATAAAAATTATGCAGAATTAATAACAAATGACAACAAACTACTGACAATATGCAAATTATAAAAGATCGATATGAGGAACCAATTTAAGCACAAAAATCATGAATTAGGAGCCAACAAGTGCATAATTACTTAAGAAAACAGGGCCAATTTATAGTATAAATTTGGTCCAATCATACACACAAAAGGTTCATCTGAATTTTGTGAGAAACCAACCTCTTTAATTATCGAATCAAATCAGATGTTCCAACTCATAGATGCTTTCTTCAATCCATAAATGGAATTCTGAAGCTTGCATACCTTTTTGGTATCTTTGGATATGAATCCCTTAGGTTGTATCATATACACATCCTCAGTTAGGTTTCCATTTAGGAAAGTCGTCTTCACATACATTTGCCATATCTTATAATCATGATGAGCAGCAATGGCCAGGAGTATTCTAATGGATTTAAACATGGCTATAGGGTTAAAAGACTCTTTATAGTCATCGCATGTCTTTAATGATAACCTTTAGTGACTAGCCTCGCTTTATAAGTAATCATATTATCATCTATGTCAATTTTCTTTTTGAAAATCCACTTGCACCATATGAGTTTTAAGCCTTAAGGTGGGTCAACCAAAGTCCAAATTGGTTTTCAAACATAGAATCCATTTTGAATTTCATGACTTGAAGCCACTTTTCAGATTCTGAACTCTTCAAAGCCTTTTTATAGGTTATAGGCTCATCGTTCTCTATGAGCAATATGTCATTATGTTTACTTATGAGAAATTCATATCTCATTGGAACATTACGTATCCTACTTAACCTACTAACATTTTGTGTGTCAGAAGGTTTAACTATTGTCTCATCTCCATGAACAACAATCTTGGGTTCAAGCAGTTGATCTGTATCTGTTTGAGCATCATGAACTTCATCACGTTCAATTTTGCTCCCGTTGTCTTCTCTTAGAAGAAATTCTTTTTCTTAAAAGACAATATGCTTTAAGGCAAACATCTTTTGCTTTAAAGTATCGCAAAACTAATATCCAATTGTTTTCTTAGGATATTTTACAAACATACATTCATCAAATTTTGTTTCAAACTTGTTTGATTAAATTTGCTTCACATAAACCAGACAACCACAAACTTCCATATAAGAAAGATAGATTTTTTGTTAGTCCATATCTCATATGGAGTAACATCAACTGCTTTTAAAAGGACTCTGTTTATCACATAAACAACAGTCTCAAGTGCATGACCCCAAAAGGATTTCCTTACATCTGCTAAGCCCATCATTAACCTTACCATGTCCAAAAAGATTCGGTTTCTCCTTTCAACCACTCCATTATGTTGCAGTGTGTAAGGTTGAGTGCACTGGGATATAATCCCATTATCCTTGAGACAATTTAGAAACTCCTTATTCAAGTATTCACCGTCTCGATCTGATCGAAGTGTCTTTACACTTTTACCAAGCTGTTTCTCTAATTTATGTCTAAATTGTTTGAACATTTCAAATGCTTCAGACTTGTATCTCATTAGATACATATACCCATATCATGAATAATCATTGATAAAGGTAATGAAGTAAATAAAAGCACCTTTGGCATAAATGGACATTGGATCATATACATCAAAATGTATTAGGTCTAACAACCCATTTGCACATTCACCCTTTCTTTTAAAGGTAATTTGGTAATCTTGCCTAATAAGCAAGGTTCACATATTTCATATGATTTATAGTTAGATTACCCTAAGCTACCACTCCTGTGTAGTTTAGCCATGCATCTCTCACTTACATGGCCAAGTCGACAATGCCATAAGTAAGATGATTTTAAGTTATCTATGCATCTCTCACTTACATGGCCAAGTCGACAATGCCATAAGTAAGATGATTTTAAATTATCTCGTCTTTTTCTTTTATTGTCATTGATATTTAAAATTCAATTGCACATATCTAATATGTAAATACCATTGCATAATGTAGCAGTACCATACAACATTTCATTCAACTTAATTGAAAAACCATTGCTTGAAAAAGTTAAATGAAATCTCATTCTATTAAGACATGAAATAGATACAATGTTCTTTGTCACAATGGGTACATAATAGCAGTTATCCAAAATTAACTCTAGCTCAATAGTAAGATACAAAATATAGGTTCCTACGGATAATGCAACAACTCTTGCTCCATTTCTCACACATAGGTCCATCTCTCCCTTTTTAAGTGGTCTACTATCCCTGAGACCTGCATATCAACACATATGTGTGAGCCACATATGGTATCTAATAACTAAATGTTATGATCAGAAATAATATTAATCTCAATAATAAATAATATACCTGAAGTAAATGTTGGAGTTATATAAATATAGTGCCCTAGAAAGCAAGTGTATTTACATGTAATTTTATCTTCTTGATTACAATTTTGTAATGAAAATATTTATTATTAATAAAACAAAAGAGTTTGGTTTTATTTGTGTAAGCATTATCTATCTAGTCAAAAAGGTACCAAGATTCTTTTGTAAGTAATGTACATATACATAGAGATGTATGAGAAACATGTATATTATAAGAATCTAAATTGATTGATTCACAGTTGAATAATCAAGTTGGTCGCTTGATTATGGTCTAGACTATATTGTTGTGATTTATCTCCATAAGTAAAGGAGTTTACTTCAAGGAAAAGATGAGTTTTATATCATAATAGTAGTTGACTATCGATAATGGCACTATTAAATGAATCTGGAATCAAGTATATTTTCAAGAATAAAGTAGGTCGTTACTTTAATCTTAAAACATACAACTTAAGCATTTGCTTACTATGAACCATAATCTTGATGAGTGGTGAATTCGTATGTGCTTCATTATAATTCTTGATATGATCGAAATAAATTTTTATAGAGTATTAATCCAATGTTTGTATGTTGGAATTATCAGGGAACATTCACTCAAATAAAGAGTTTATAGTACTATCATCACTTTTAGATGTTTTAAATAGATTTGGTGATTAAACTGGTGCCAGTAGTTTGATGGACTAGCTACCCATCAAGTCTTAACACCAAGATGAGATCTTGTGTGTTAATCACCATATAAAGTAAAACGGGAGATCTAGAAGAAAAAACCAACATAAGGGCAAAATGGTAATTTTACCCTTTATTGTACTGATGGCTATAATAAGGTTCTAAATAAGGTTTGCAATTGGACATAAAATATGTGTTCTCATAATATTTAATAATTCAAGAGTTCAACTAATTGTCTTTAGTATAATGATTTTTAGTTAATAAGCTAGAGTTAATTATAATGAGATTAAGTTAATTCTAGGCTTATTGGAGCTTGAATTATCAAAGTCCAATAAGATTCTCCACTTGACTTCAAGGAAGGTTATCAAGCTAATTAAGAAATATAAATGGAGGTTTTAGAAGCCCATAATTGAATGTTAGGCTTGCACTAATTAATGGTTAATTAAAAGCTCAAATGTTTATTTAGAAATGGGCTAGACTTTGGTTTAATATAATTGATTATATTAATTATATTAAAACAAATTTTTAAAAAATGAAGTATCAATTTCGGTTTTATTAGGGTTGAATGTGCAGCTTCACATTTGATATTAAAATTCTAAATAAAGATGGTCTTTATTATGGTTTATCATCATTAAATAAAGTTATGAACTTACCGTTAAATGGTTTAATGGTTATCTTTTAATGTTAGCATGTAACCTATTAGCATTGATTGGATTAAAGAAGAAAGATGTACATTGGATGGACCATCTTCCTTCTTACATTATCAAAAACTGAAATTAACATGATAACATTAAGGTTAATAGACTTTTCATATAGTCATCTTAAAGACAAAGGAGAAGAGTCTCATTTAATGGCTTCTTTATGATTGATTAAATGAAGAAATGATGCATTGGATGGAAGACTCTTCTTTCCTTAGTTGTTAACAGAAAGTGGGAGTGACTAAGAAGGTTTTCTTACATTTTTATCACTCTCTCTCTCATCTTGCATGAAAAAAATTGAAAATTGCATGAGAGTGTCTCATTGTTTCCTTCTTTCTTCTAAAACAATACTCCTCCAAAGTGTTTCTTCTCCTTTCCAACCAGAGGATTTTGTTAGCTAAGTTGTCCTAGGAGAAAAAGAGGTAAATCAAATTAGTTGAGGATACAACAACAAGGAGAAGATAGATTGATAAAGGAAAAGATTCAAAAGCAAAGGCTTTGGATATAAGAAAAAGGAGAGGATAGTGCAGCAAGGAATTAAAGCAGTAGCAAAGGAGTTGGTAATACTCTTCATCTTGTTTATGTTTATTATTATCCTTATACCATATCATGTATAAATTGACATGATGATTTGGATATATTGCTTCCGCTGCAAATAAGATTTCTAAAAAGTTTTGAAATCTACAAGTTCTCCAAATATAACATGTTTTTTTTTTGATCCAATAATTGGTATCAGAGCCAAGTTTCTTATACATGATTTCAGTTCCTATATATGTGATGCATAGGTTGGCAATGATTTGTGTATGTTGCATATTTTTATGTGATAGAAATATATATGGTGTATGTGTTACTCTTTTGGTTGTCCATAGAAGTTAAATTTACCATGTAAGATTTCTTCTTTTGGTTGTAACAAGGAGGGTGGTTTATCATCACCATGTTTCCTTCTTGGCTTCATTTTTCAGTTTTTCTTGATTTTGTAATGTACAAATTGATGTAATGATGAAGATGAAGCAACCATGGATTGAAGAAATTGAGAGGTAAAGGTTTCGGTGTATCCTTTTGTGTATTGGCATAGTTTCGATTTTTGTGAAAACAAAGTGCTGGAATTTTGTTTTAATGAATCTAGTTTCGATTTTTTGGTTTAAAAACAAGTGCTGGTTTTTTGTTTCAAGGAATCAAGTTTCGGTTTTGATAAAGTACTAAGTGCTGATTTTTTGTTTTAATGGAACGAGTTTTGGTTTTAATGAAAACAAGTGCTGGAATTTTTTGTTATGACAAATATTTGGTTTTATGAAAATCTAGTGCTGGCATTTTTGTTTTCAAAATGACAAAATTCGATTTTTATGAATACCATTATATTTTGTTTACCGAATGGGCCGGATCATGTAAGCGAAGTGTTCGAAGTGGAAGATCCAAGTCCAAGAAGAATATTTTGGGCCTAAAAGGCTTGTAATTATTTTTATGTTTCTAGGATGGACAATCAAAAGTGACTTAATTAGTTCATGTGATGAATGAAGAAATGAATGCAAATAATATGTGATATTACGTGATTGCATGTCATTTAGAAAATTGCCAACCTTAGGCCTTGCCATGCATTCATTATGTATAAGATATATAATGAAACAATATAGGGTGGATAATAAATTGCATCTAGACAAGATGGTTTTTAAAAACTTAAAGCCCAAAAAGATTGAGTAGGAGAGGATGCTTAAGTGAGAGTCCACGGTCTCCAAATGATGGCCCATTTGCATTTGATGAAATGTTACTCCCCATCGAAGGGTATGAATTCTAGATCTTGCATGGTTTGGGTCTCCTTAAGGATAAGTCTACTTATTGGTAGAAAATGTGACCTCCCACCGAGGCATGATTTGTAGGTATCTTTAGTGAACAAATAAAATGGTTAAATACTCAACATTTTTTATCAATAAATTGCCCACCGTAGCTCTGTTGGTAAAAGTATGGACCAAATTATTACGCTTCTCAAAAAGTTAGGCATGAGATGCTTGGTAGTTTTTTGAGTGAGAGGGTCCTAATTCCTCTTTTAATGGATAAGATGGCCCACCGTTACTTAGTATGTTATAGATAAGAAAAATAATCGTCGTATAATGTTTTAATTTTTTTAAGTTTTGTTAAATCTATCATCATGCATACATGCATCATGATTTTATACAAAGTTCCAATATTGTTGAATAGTATGCTCATGTTTTAATAAGTTATATTTTCAGACATAATCAACCGCAAAATGAATCCACTCACCTTACTCTTGAATAATAACAAATTGGAAAACGAAGACAATTTTAATGAATGGAGACGTAACCTTGACATTGTTCTTTAATATGAACGTTTTTCATGGGTAATGAGCCTACAATCTCAATGCTCATAGACCTGAAGCTAATATAGCATCTTATTCTAAGCCCAAGGATATGGGCAAGCAGAAGAAGAGGGGTCCAATGAAAAAGAAGGCCCAAACAGGTTAAGGTCAAACCCATGAAAAAGCAGGCCAAAGAAAACATTAAAGGAAAGTATTTCCATTGTGATGAAATAGGCCACTAGAAAAGAAACTGTCTAGTCTACCTTGAGTCCCTCAAAAGCAAACAAGGTATGGGTTTCCTAAGTTTGTTAGGAACTAGAAATGTGGCAGATTCATCTGTTTCTTGGATATTAGATTTAGGAGCCACTAACTATGTTTGCAATTCGTTGCAGGGGTTTCAGCAAAGGAGAAGACTACCTAAAGGCCAGTTTCAACTCAGAATAGCAGATGGTTCCTATGTCTCAGCAGAATCAGTGGAAGTAGTTATCTTGGACTTTCCTAGTGGTCATAGGTTATATTTGGAAGATGTTTATTACATGCCAATGATTGTAAGGAATATGATTTCTGTTTTTGGTCTAATAAAATCTAATTATTCCTTATATTTTGGAAGCGTTGTTTCAAATATATGAGAATAAGGATTTTATTTGTGATGCGATAATTAAACAAGGATTGTTCTTTTTAGAACCTATATTAGGCTCACTAAACACCTCAGAATTGATAAAACCAAGACAATCCAATGACTATAGTGTTGGACCAATGGTGGTTGACAAATTAATTCCACTTATGTTTTGATAATAATAAAATGGATAGAATTGTTTAAGAAATTGTTTCAGGTATTTTGGATTGATATTCAACAAAAGAATTGTGCAAATCAAGACGAGTTAGTGACAAATCATTGAAGAATCAGATGGGAGTTGTCCTCTAAGTGAAAATGACATAAAACATGAGGTTTGTAGAGAATTTGGTCGGATGTTATCATAGATGGCTAAACAAGTCGACTTATAGGAAACAAGTCGACTTATCGAGGTAAACAAGTCGACTTATATATAACAAGTCGACTTATTGGAGAGCGGAAATGAATTTTTCGTAAATGGTTGAAACAAGTCGACTTATGAATTGACAAGTCGACTTATGTATGTAGCGATCAACTCCAACGGTCCAATTAGCCAAAATGGAAGGGAGAGAATTAAGCAACGGCTATAACAATCAAGCAACGACTATATGAGTTCCCAACAGCTATATTTCTTCTTATATAAAGGGTGGATGATTGATGAAGAACATAGAGAAGTGCCATAAGCTCAAATACTCTCATATTGCTTCAAATTGCTCATTATTGCTCTTATATTGTTACAAATTGTTTTGAGCATTTGTTCTTCATTCTTTGTATTGTTTTATTACAATTTAAGTGACGAGTGAAAAGGTCACGTGAGGTAGGATTTATCTTAGTAAGACAAATCGAGTGTAAAGGTTGCTTGGTAGAAAATCAAGCGGTGTCGGTATGATTTGTGCTTGGAAGACAAATCGAGTGTAAAGGTAGCTTGAGTAGGAAATCAAGCGGGATTGTAAAAGTTCACACTCAACTACAAAGTGTGCAATAAAGTGATTGGCAAAATCCTAAGTGGGAGCTTAGGTAGAGGGCGAGGTCTTAGACCGAACCTCTATAAAAAAATGTTTGATCTTCTTCCTTACACTTTTCAATTAAGTTTATCAAAATTGTTTTGTGTGTTTTAACTTCGATTTTCTTGTAGAAATTATCAAAGAGTTTTAAGATCTATTCAACCCCCTTCTAGATCGCTAACAATTGGTATCGAGCGAAGTATCCGGGATGACACACGATAAACTAAGCGGAAGAAGGTAACACAAATTATCGCCTCCTTTATTTAATGGTACTAACTATTCTTCTTGGAAAAATCCTATGAAGTACCACATTATTAGCGAGGAGTAGAATATTGGAAGATAATTATCTTGGTCCTCAACCACCGTTAAAAGAAAATGGTGAGTTAAAAGCGAGCTGGAGTATGATGATAACGATTGGAGGCAAGCGTACATCAACGCCTAAAGCTATGGCGATATATTGTGCATTAACGGTCGAGGAAAGAAACCGGTAAATTCTTGCACCACGCCAAGGAAATGTGGAGAGACTTGAGTAACTCATGAAGGGACAAATCAAGTACGGGAGATAAAGATCAACATGCTTCTCTACGACTACGAGATGTTCGTCATGAAGGAAAGTGAGTCAATTTCTACAATGCTTGACCGTTTTGCAGAAATCATAAATGAATTAGGCAACCTTGGGAAGCATATGACGGATAGCGAGAAGGTGAAGAAGATTCTTCGTTCAACGCGAAGGAATGGGATTCTCAAGTCACCGCAATTATGGAGTCAAAGGATCTCAACCATCTGGAATTCAACGCTTTGGTGGGATCACTCATCAACTATGAGATTATTCTCAAATCGAGAGGGGGAAGAGGTAAGCCACAAAAGTCGATTACTTTAAAAGATAACGTCTCTTCTTTTTATGAGAGTCATGAAGAAATAGATGAAGAAGAAGATGATGATGAAGTAGCGATGTATGCTCGAAATCTGAAAAAGTTCAAAGGACTTCTAAAAAATAGAAGAAAAGAATTACGTGGTGGAGAAATTGAGGAAAGGAAAAGGTACACCACGGAAAGAGAAATAAAGGCTATGAGGAAAAAGGAACAATGAAGAATCTTTGGAAGTGCGGAAAAAGAGGTCACATCGCTAGAGAATGCAAAAGCTCTTCGTCTATTCAGAAAAATGACAGGTATGACAAAGGAAAGAAAAAAACAAGTCTAGTAGCAACTTGGAGTGATGACGAGGAAGCTTACCAAAGCAACGATGAGAACAACCTAGCTCTCATGGCAAGTAACTCCTTGACTAGCGATGATGAAGATGAGGTAACTTTAACCTATCAAGATCTTAGAGATTCTTTTGATGCTTTGCAAACTGATTTTGAAGAAGCCATTGAGATTAACAAAAAATTAAGAAAGAAAATACGTGAATTGGTTGCTGAAAATAATGTTTTACATGAGACGATTGATGATTTAGATTGTCCTAAGGAAGATCATTCTGCATGTCTTATTGAAAAGGAAAATCTTATTTGTGAGCTTGAAAGACTTAGAAAGGAGTTTTCTTATGTGGTTAGAAAATTTGGTGGTGGAAATGCAAAATTTGAAGAGTTGTTGTCTTTACAAAGATATACTATTTCTAAACATGGTTTGGGATATGATCCTTTTAATAGAGATTGTTCATTGATTTCTAAATTCACTAAAGATGGACAAGTTGCTAAATGTGCTAGATGTTTGAAAGATGGTCACATAGAACTTGTTTGCAAAAGCACTAGGAGATGTATTAAGGTCAAGAAAATTTGGGTAGAAAAGGAATATACCTTCTAATGTGATTTACGACTAACCAAAATGGACCCAAGATGGCTTGGGTACCAATAAGAAGAAATGATGCTTCAGTTGTAAGTACAAGCAAGGAATGAAAATCAACCAATTGTTGACTAATTGGTGACAAATCTGCAAACAAGTCGAATTATGTCTACACGGATTCTTATGCTATTTCAAGTGTGGTGCTTCTTATGACTTTCGATATTTGTATTAATTGTTGGATTGTTATGTTATGAACTATTGCCTTTATTTGTGTTTGCTGTTTTGTGGCTATTTTTCATTTTCATATTGGTTTTAATTATGAAAAAAGGGGAGTAATATTGAAAATTGATAATTGGTATCTTTTAGTCACCGTCATTTGATTGAGGGGAGTGTGTTTGATTCGAGACTATTTGTGTTTGATGACTTGTTTTCTATTTAATGTGATTGCGATATTTCATCGATTGTTGATTTGTATTAGTTATTTTGATTATGACAAAAGGGGAGAAAATGAGAAATTGGATTTCCTTTTGTTACTTGATTAAGAGGAGTTTGTTAAAATTTTAATTGATTTTTCAAGGTTATGATTTATATGATTGAGGGAGACTTCTAACCAAAATGACAAGGTATAAAACCTTGATCAATGTTTCTTTGTTTTCATTTCTTAAACAATTTCTAAGTATTTTGTCATTATCAAAAAGGGGGAGATTGTTGGACCAATGGTGGTTGACAAATTAATTCCACTTATGTTTTGATAATAATAAAATGTATAGAATTGTTTAAGAAATTGTTTCAGGTATTTTGGATTGATATTTAACAAAAGAATTGTGCAAATCAAGATGAGTTAGTGACAAATCATTGAAGAATCAGATGGGAGTTGTCCTCTAAGTGAAAATGACATAAAACATGAGGTTTGTAGAGAATTTGGTCGGATGTTATCATAGATGGCTAAACAAGTCGACTTATAGGAAACAAGTCGACTTATCGAGGTAAACAAGTCGACTTATATATAACAAGTCGACTTATTGGAGAGCGGAGATGAATTTTTCGTAAATGGTTGAAACAAGTCGACTTATGAATTCGACAAGTCGACTTATGTATGTAGCAGATCAACTCCAACGGTCCAATTAGCCAAAAATGGAAGGGAGAGAATTAAGCAACGGCTATAACAATCAAGCAACGGCTATATGAGTTCCCAACAGCTATATTTCTTCTTATATAAAGGGTGGATGATTGATGAAGAACATAGAGAAGTGCCATAAGCTCAAATACTCTCATATTGCTTCAAATTGCTCATTATTGCTCTTATATTGTTACAAATTTGTTTTGAGCATTTGTTCTTCATTCTTTGTATTGTTTTATTACAATTTAAGTGACGAGTGAAAAGGTCACGTGAGGTAGGATTTGTGCCGTAAGACAAATCGAGTGTAAAGGTTTCTTGAGCGAAAATCAAGCGGTGTCGATAGGATTTGTCTTGGAAGACAAATCGAGTGTAAAGGTAGCTTGAGTAGGAAATCAGCGGGATTGTAAAAGTTCACACTCAACTACAAAGTGTGCAATAAAGTGATTGGCAAAATCCTAAGTGGGAGCTTAGGTAGAGGGCGAGGTCTTAGCAGAACCTCTATAAAAGCAGTGTTTGATCTTCTTCCTTACACTTTTCAATTAAGTTTATCAAAATTGTTTTTATGTGTTTTAACTTCTGATTTTCTTGTAGAAATTATCAAAGAGTTTTAAGATCTATTCAACCCCCCTTTCTAGATCGCTAACATATAGTACTAATTCAAAATATCTGTGGCACTTAAGAATGGGTCATATCATTCAGAAAAGACTTGACAAGTTAGTAAAGGATGGAATCCTTATGGGATTGGATAGTGATCTATTACTCACCTATAAATCTTGTATTGAAGGAAAAATGACCAAAGCCTCACATTCTTCTAAAGGAAATAGATTTGAATCCACGTTGGACCTGATACATACTGATGTGGTTGGGCCCATAAATGTACAGTGTAACATCCCACCCTCAATTGGAAGGGTAAAATAGTAAATTTGACATAGGACGGATTAGATTTGGAGTGCATAGGACTGTTCATGCATAATAGGATTGGTCCACAGTTACATTTGTGCACATGAAATTACTGTACATGCATACATGATATTCCCGGTTTTCGTGCCTAAGACAATTTTATTGGGATTAGTGTGATTTTTGGGTTTGGAAAATTTTTCGGAGTGCGTCATCGAGTGTTTTACATTTTTAGGAATTTATGGGAATTTTTCTGGAATTTTTCGGGGTTCTTGTCTGGACCGGAAAATTCCAACTGACTGATTGAGTGAGCTTTATTTTTGTACTGAAAAGGATTGCCTAATGGCATGAGATTATTGGATAAATGATGTTAGGATAATATTCTAGTGCCATGATTAGAGATTAATTGGGATTAGTACTTAATTAACTAGGATTAGCTTGATTTTGTCTTTTTTCCCTTTCTAATGCCTAGTGTCCTCTTCATTAAAGAAATTTGTCTCTTTATATTCATCACCTACGACTTTTTAAAGATCAATTGCTTGAGTCTCCCTTGTCATTTACGGGTATTCCTCTTAAGTGTATAAGTTTATCTTCTTGAAAGTTGAAAAAGGGTTATTTTAAAAGTGCAAAACTTCATCATCCGAAGGTGCCTTGTTCTCCTCTTTCGAATTTTCCTTTTACCTATCCCATATAAGAATTTTCTCCTTGGTTCCTTGCTTGCTCTTCTTCACACACAAACCAAGTTGAAGCTTTGAGTTGATGAGAACTTTTGGAATGCTTGTGAAGGCCGTAGGTGAGGTGTTATGTTTGGAAGTTGTGGAGAAATGAAAAGACTTGGAGAATTGATAGCTTGAACTTGTTTAAGGTGAGTATTGATGGTTGTTTTTATGCTTTTGGTAGTTAGAAGCATTCATGGGAAGTACCTGTGCATTTATTTCATGATGATAAGGGTAGGTTTGAATGGGTTTAATGCATGCTTGTGTGAGGGAATTAGTTATGGTAGTTAAAGAATGTGAAAGAGATGTTTTAATGATGTTTATGATGTTTAATGAATGGAAATGAAATATGGAAGTTGTGTATGTGGGTGCTGCCAACTTTTGTGTAGTTATATAAGTATATGTTGTGATGATTTTGTGGTTGAATTAGAGGTGTAAATGGATGCTTAGTGATGAGTTATTGATATTAGAAGTGATAGGAGTTAGGTTAAAGTTGAAAGCTGGAAAATGCATTTTGACCCTATTGCAATGGTTTGGTCATAACTAATTGTGTAGGTAAGAAAATGAGGTGAGGTTTGTGGCCACTTAAACTTTGGGATGTTAGCTACATTTTTGTGTGAAATAGGCACTGTCCAATTTTAGCTTTAAGAGGGTGCAATTTGTCTTGGAAAGTTACTGCTATTGACTGGAATGAACAGTACCCGAAATCATACCCTATAGATTTGCTAATTTTTATAAATTAATTGAGAAGGAATTAGGACAAATGGACTAAATGAAACTTGAAGCCTATTAAGTTAGCTTTCCAATGCCACTGATTTTGCAATTTTTCGATATTTCTATTAGGAGTTATGGACTGATGATTGTTGGCTGTTTTTATGCATTGAATGAAACCTAGCTGGAATGTCAAATTTGGTGTACATTCAGATTAGGAGGAATTTTAGTAATTTTTTTACATTGAATTGGTGTTGGAAATCTACTGTAGAGTTTTAGATGACATATTCATCTTGAAAATGGTGTATGGCATATAATTTCTGGAAATCAGATGTAGGAGTTATGGATTTTCACAATTTGAACCTACATTGTGATGTTAATTGCTGATTAGGTCAGAAACTTGCATAACAGATTTGACACTGTTAGAGGCTGAATTGGAGTCTGGTTATTTCATGAAGAATTGAAGTTTGAGATTTTATCTTTTCAGGGATATAAAGTGGTGATTTGTTTGACTTGTATACAGGGAGATATGATTGATAGAAAGTTACTGCTCAAATTGAGTGATTTCAGGGACAGCAACATTAAGTGAATTATTTGATCTAGTTAGCAAGGGAATTGAAATTTGGGTTGTTTCATGAAAGTTGTAGATAACATTGTGATATTGATTATTATATTTATTGTATAATTTTTGACTGAACGGAATGAAAGATAGTGAATTTCCAATGACTGTGCTGTTTTAGGAAGTGAATGTGTGGGCAGTAGCTTACATTGGATGTTTGACACCCTTAGGGGTGAAATTGATTTTTCTGGACTAAAGGAAACTTGTAGAGGGTTTCATTACCTTTCCAATGAGATATGGTTTGCATTTTTCTGAATTGTGTAGAATAAGTTATGATTTATTGAACTTCGGTTAAAGGAAAGGAAAAAAGAGTAGGAAATAAGGGCAATATATATATTAATTGTTGAATTTTGGTTTCTTTTGTGAATAACTTTTCCGTCCGACATCCGATTGACCTGATTCTTGAGGCATCGGATTCGTAGAATATTGAATTTCATTTTCTGAGAGATTGGAGATTTTTGGACGGAAAATTGACGTGGGTCCGGGTAAAAGTCTGTGTAATCACTGTTTTGTTTAATTGGGGACCTATAGAGGTCCGATTTGCGCACCGTCAGCGCCAATAGGTTTCTAATTTTTGGATAGATTTTTCTGATAGAAAAAATGGGATTAGGGCTGGGAATTCATGAACATGCATATTTTTACCTACATGTGCATCAGTAATTCATTCGGATTGAATCGTTAGTGATAGTTACCTTCTCTGATGCTTAGGCACAACTGGAGCGTCGATCGACCGACGTGACAAAGACTTTCCGACAATAGCTCGGAAGTAAGATGTGAGTAACCTAGTTGGTTATCCCGATCTACGTGTTTACTGTGACTTGATTGCCCTACGGGGATTACGTGGATTATATATGGCTTTTATTGACTGTGAATTGGGCATTAGACAACTGTTTAATTGGACTGTACATTTGGACAGACCCATGGACTGTGATATATTATATTGACTTCTATTGGGCATGTGCATTCATGCACAAATGCATTAAACTGCTAAAACGAAAATTGTGAACCGAGACGCCACTGATACTGAACCGAGCCTAGAGCTCGACATACTGAAACGAGCCTCGAGCTCGAAGGGAGATAATTCTCCCCAGACGCGTTTACACTGAATACTGTTTATGCGCTCGGTCACAATACTGTAATAAAACAGAAAAAAAAGAGTCACATATGCATTGCATCATTACTGAACTGAATATCTGAAATGGATAATTATTGTGATTGTTTGACTTCGGTGACTGTATTGTAAATGGATGACTCTTGTCTTGGATCGCTTATCTTGTTGTGGATTTGTCTTATTATTCGTAATTAAATATTGGTCGTGACAATTGGTATGTAATATGAACTATGAATATTGACTGTATTAGTAGTACTAAGACTGTCTTATTACTGTAATTTGTTATGTGATGCATCAATTGGGAGAACCATCGACGATAATTTTTCATTGAGTGCGCAAACTCATCCAAAATTGCAATCTATTTTTTCAAGATTTGAAGAGTACCCCGTTCAACGCGGGAGTATGTCTACTGTAGGCTAGTGAAGGATAGAGGTCGGGATCAGTTCATGTCTGCATTAGTGTCTTACCAAATTGTGTTCCGCAATCAATGTATAACAATGCTTTGTATTTAGACTAAGCCCATTGTGGTGTTATTGTTTTTACACATTGACAATTGCATTATTGTTGCCTGACCGTAATGAGTGTTGACTGTTTGTAATAACTGGAAATAGTTTATTATGCTCATGGGCTTAAATTACTTATTGTTTTTACCGTTGTTTTTACTGGGCCAATGTATGTTATAAAAAAAAAGTATACCAAGTTTTACCGACTGACTGATGTAGTACGCCACCCTCGTGAGGCAAGGACTTGGATATCACCAACGATATCGGGTTCGGGTCACTCGGGAGTGGGGTGTTACATTTAGGTGGTATCAGAGCCCAGTAGTACGTAATGTATCTGGGCACAGTCTGAAACATAAGGTGTATGCATTTGAGTCGTGTCATTGCAGACCGTGGCAACTGATCCCTAGTTTGAGTCGCACGGGTAGAAATCCTACGTGTGCGTACGTGTCAAGTGATTAAGTGAGAGAAAAGTGAGACTGTGTTAGAGGGTGAACCCCTGGAAGTGTATAAGCAATTAGGAAAGGAAAAAGGAAAAATGGATAAGGAGATTGATATTGTACTGTGGTTAGAATGACTGTGTTGGCCTAGACTGATTAAGGAAAGAAGTGATATTACTGAATTCCCGGATTAAAATGGCAATATTATGGTGACAGAAAAATGAATATGTCTAGAACTTGGAAAGGTCCACTGGAGATAGGAGAAGCATACTGGTTATAGTAGTCTTAAGTGAGATTAAAGGTCCGGGATGAGTAAGTAATTAGAGTTCTGACTGTATATGTGAGGACATGGGAAACATTGGAACTGAGTAAAGTGTAGATGGTCCGATTAGGTAGATATTGATTCACTGTATTGGTGTTAGATATTAGTAGATATCATAGATAGATGATGATAGCGAGATTGTAAGAAGATCAATAGTGTACTGTAATGGTCTATCGAGAACTGAAAGAACTGAAAAGCAAGATGCCTAGTGCCTAGTAGAGTAAGAAAGAGTAGACTTGGTGAGATAAAAGTGTACAGATAAACTGAAATGAATTGGGGAAACGGTTATGATTATGAGCGCCTAAGCGTGAGACTGAAATGGTTATGCGAATATTGTGCTTAGAGTTTGGAAACTAGTATCAAAGGATGGTAAGGGAAAAAGACAGACTGACAATTTTCTACTGATTGTGTATCGGGAAATTTTAGATTTGGTTGAAAAGATGTATATAGACACAGAAATGGTAACTGGATGGGTAAATAGATAGAGATACAATGGAGTTGTATCAACAATTTTGTCGTGTTTTGGGGACTGTGAATGCCCTATTATAGATTGTTTGAGGATATTAAAGAAATACGAAGCAATAAGAAGATGACATTATATAATCCAAGTGGACATGACCTTAAAAGGTCAAGTTGACACATGAATGCTATGGGAATGAAACTAGGAAAATGAAAAGAAAAAAAATGAAACAATGATAGTGATATGAAAAGAGTTGTCACATTTAAGTCGATTTACCGTTGGGAGTACCTATTGGACAGTAAAGTTGATCATGATTAATGAAATGTATGTGAAAGATACATGGAAATCATGGAGGAGATGATCAGTGAATGATTAAATACGTGCTTCTATGAGTGGCTATAAGTGTAAAGTTTATATTAGGTTAAAGTAAGACATAGGAGGACTGAATGTACCTTTATGAGAGGAAATGAGAAATGATTATGGCATCAGTTATTTATTTGAGAATTAGCATAAACGAAAAGGAGTCTTATGAAAGTCTGAATTGTATAGGTTACTAATTGGTTTCCGGATAAAATGCTGAGGTATAGATTACTGAATAAGTGTGAAAGAAAGTGTTTATGTGACTGTCACAAGGAACCTTAGTGTAAGGAATGTTTTGATCTTTTAAATTATGGCATAAAATTGTTCTGATTGAGATAGTACGTATAGTGAAGAATGATTGAAAAGCAATTAGGGATAATAATTGGTTGATGAGACTTTCGTGAACAGTATAAAGATGGTAACAAGACTAATGGTCAAACGGAAAGAAATATGGACAAAATTAAAAGTGAAATTGAGTCATATCTCATACTCTGAAGTTATACGCATTGTGTATGGAAATGTAAAGTATCCAATAACATGAGTGGAATTTTAATTTGAGATGATCCTATTGCAATGTGAAGTGAAATACTCAAATGGCGTGGAAATTGATGGAAGTCCAAGTACAGATGATTAGGTACTAGTATATATATATCAATGTGGATGATGAAAATCAATTGGAAAGAGAAAATGAATAGAGATAAGAAGTCCTAAAGGAAAACTGACAATGACGTGATGTAGTGTTATCTTCATAAAGGGATTGTAAAGTCATTAATTGTGGACTTAATGAGAAGGTAGAATGTTGTTTAGTGATGTTTGGAAAAGTCATCAAGACCCTAATTGGGAAGTATGCGAGGTAAGTAAATGATAGTGATTATGATGATAGACGAAATGTGTTTGAAAGTGTTGAACAGTGATAAATTGAATTGACTTTGATAAATGGTATTGGTGTTATCATCGCAATTGTTTAAAGTCTTGGAGACTTTAGATTCCTATAGGATACATAGTGTTAATTCGAGGAAAGAGACAGCATAAATACAAGCAATCTTTGAAATGAACGGACAATTCTACCTACTAAACTCAACTAGTGAACAGATCATGCTGCAATGAACAGATCAATTATAGATATTGGGAGTTTCAAAGAATGTCAAGTAGATTGTGGGTGATTGTGAAGTATTTCTGGAAAATTGAAGTTGTAGATCTAGTGATAAGAAAGGTTAAAAGTGCAGGAGTTAAAGTGGTAAGTCTAGTCTTATGAGTCATAAGTTGGATACGCAGTGAAATCGGAAAAAAAAACCTACAACAACAACAACAATATTGAATGCTTCAAAGAATAAGTTGTGTACCCGATAAAAAGTGATAGAACAAGAAAGTGAACAGTCAAAGCTAGACATTCTGGTAAGTATATGCAAAAAGTGAAATTGATGAGTATGAGTATAGAATGAAGTGATGAGTGATTCAAGTGCTTAGAGGTTTGAATGGTCAACAGGCACAATGCGTAAGTGGTTTAGGTTTCATAGGATTATGACCGTATTATAGAGTTCTGATTTACTATAAGGATACACTTTGCTACATTGCGATTGCCTAACGGAGGCAAAGACCAACATTGAGTTGAAATGCTTGTGATGAGTGAAATAAAGGAAAGTGACTCAGAAAACTGCATGGGTTAGTTAAAGTGGATCGAGGATCGGACAAATGAAACAGAGAAAATGCATATCCAATAGAGGCGTGAACACTATAGAATAATGAATTGTCTAAGGAGAATTGAATTTGAACAGAGAGTCAATGGGATATAAAGCATGACTGCATTAGGTAAAGTATCCCTGGTTATAGTGAAATGGAGCTAAATGTCATTGTATTGGTACCAAAGGAATGTGAATCGTCCCTGACGAGATAAAGGAGGTTATTGTACGTATCACCTTGAAAAGATGTACTCCATGGAATACGACTTAGTCTGTATGTTATTGGGAGAAAAAGATATTGGACGGTATAGTGAGAAAAAGGTATTGGATGGATAAACGTGATGATTAGTGAACAGGTTCGAAAATAATGAACTGAGTCATAGCATTGGAACTAAAGGTAATGACTACTCTGAAAATGGCAAGTGAGATAGCTAAGAAAATGAGATCGCCAACTGATAGCCTTGTTGAGTCCGTCTACTGTACTGAGTGATAATGAGTTAGCCAAATTAGTAACTGAACAACTGACTGAATATGGTTACTGTAACCTTTTGGAAAATGAATTATTGAGTGAAAAAATGTAAAGGACATATAGGAACATATGATTACGGTCATACTGAACTGTTGATTGAGAATTTCGAGGACGAAATTTTTATTAGGAGGGGGGAATTGTAACATCCCACCCTCAATTGGAAGGGTAAAATATTAAATTTGACATAGGACGGAATAGATTTGGAGTGCATAGGACTGTTCATGCATAATAGGATTGGTCCACAGTTACATTTGTGCACATGAAATTACTGTACATACATACATGATATTCCCGGTTTTCGTGCCTAAGATAATTTTATTGGGATTAGTGTGATTTTTGGGTTTGGAAAATTTTTCGGAGTGCATCATCGAGTGTTTTACATTTTTAGGGATTTATGGGAATTTTTCTAGAATTTTTCGGGGTTCTTGCCCGGATCGAAAAATTCCAACTGACTGACTGAGTGAACTTTTTTTTTTGTACTGAAAAGAATTGCCTAATGGCATGAGATTAGTGGATAAATGATGTTAGGATAATATTCTAGTGCCATGATTAGAGATTAATTGGGATTAGCACTTAATTAACTAGGATTAGCTTGATTTTGTCTTTTTTCCCTTTCTAATGCCAAGTGTCCTCTTCATTAAAGAAATTTGCCTCTTTATATTCATCACCTACGACTTTTTAAAGATCAATTGCTTGAGTCTCCCTTGTCATTTACGGGTATTCCTCTTAAGTGTATAAGTTTATCTTCTTGAAAGTTGAAAAAGGGTTATTTTAAAAGTGCAAAACTTCATCATCCGAAGGTGCCTTGTTCTCCTCTTTCGAATTTTCCTTTTACCTATCCCATATAAGAATTGTCTCCTTGGTTCCTTGCTTGCTCTTCTTCACACACAAACCAAGTTGAAGCTTTGAGTTGATGAGAACTTTTGGAATGCTTGTGAAGGCCGTAGGTGAGGTGTTATGTTTGGAAGTTGTGGAGAAATGAAAAGACTTGGAGAATTGATAGCTTGAAATTGTTTAAGGTGAGTATTGATGGTTGTTTTTATGCTTTTGGTAGTTAGAAGCATTCATGGGAAGTACTTGTGCATTTATTTCATGATGATAAGGGTAGGTTTGAATGGGTTTAATGCATGCTTGTGTGAGGGAATTGGTTATGGTAGTTAAAGAATGTGAAAGAGATGTTTTAATGATGTTTATGATGTTTAATGAATGGAAATGAAATATGGAAGTTGTGTATGTGGGTGCTACCAACTTTTGTGTAGTTATATAAGTATATGTTGTGATGATTTTGTGGTTGAATTAGAGGTGTAAATGGATGTTTAGTGATGAGTTATTGATATTAGAAGTGATAGGAGTTAGGTTAAAGTTGAAAGCTGGAAAATGCATTTTGACCCTATTGCAATGTTTTGGTCATAACTAATTGTGTAGGTGAGAAAATGAGGTGAGGTTTGTGGCCACTTAAACTTTGGGATGTTAGCTACATTTTTGTGTGAAATAGGCACTGTCCAATTTTAGCTTTAAGAGGGTGCAATTTGTCTTGGAAAGTTACTGCTATTGACTGGAATGAACAGTACCTGAAATCATACCCTATAGATTTGCTAATTTTTATAAATTAATTGAGAAGGAATTAGGACAAATGGACTAAATGAAACTTGAAGCCTATTAAGTTAGCTTTCCAATTCCACTGATTTTGCAATTTTTCGATATGTCTATTAGGAGTTATGGACTGATGATTGTTGGCTGTTTTTATGAATTGAATGAAACCTAGCTGGAATGTCAAATTTGGTGTACATTCAGATTAGGAGAAATTTTAGTAATTTTTATGCATTGAATTGGTGTTGGAAATCTACTGAAGAGTTTTAAATGACACATTCATCTTGAAAATGGTGTATGTCATATAATTTCTGGAAATCAGATGTGGGATTTATGGATTTTCACAATTTGAACCTACATTGTGATGTTAATTGCTGATTAGGTCAGAAACTTGCATAACAGATTTGACACTGTTAGATGCTGAATTGGAGTCTGATTATTTCATGAAGAATTGAAGTTTGAGATTTTATCTTTTCAGGGATATAAAGTAGTGATTTGTTTGACTTGTATACAGGGAGATATGATTGATAGAAAGTTACTGCTCAAATTGAGTGATTTCAGGGACAGCAACCTTGAGTTAATTATTTGACCTAGTTAGCAAGGGAATTGAAATTTTGGTTGTTTCATGAAAGTTGTAGATAACATTGTGATCTTGATGAGCATATTTATTGTATAATTTTTGACTGCACAGAATAAAAGATAGTGAATTTCCAATGACTGTACTGTTTTAGGAAGTGAATGTGTGGGCAGTAGCTTACATTGGATGTTTGACACCCTTAGGGGTGAAATTGATTTTTCTAGACTAAAGGAAACTTGTAGAGGGTTTCATTACCTTTCCAATGAGATATGGTTTGCATTTTTCTGAATTGTGTAGAATAAGTTATGATTTATTGAACTTCGGTTAAAGGAAAGGGAAAAAGAGTAGGAAATAAGGGCAATATATATATTAATTGTTGAATTTTGGTTTCTTTCGTGAATAACTTTTCCGTCCGACATCCGATTGACCTGATTCTTGAGGCATCGGATTCGTAGAATATTGAATTTCATTTTCTGAGAGATTGGAAATTTTTGGACGGAAAATTAACGTGGGTCGGGTAAAAGTCATGTAATCCTTTGTTTTGTTTAATTGGGGACCTATAGAGGTCCGATTTGCGCACCGTCAGCGCCAATAGGTTTCTAATTTTTGGATAGATTTTTCTGATGAAAAAAATGGGATTAGGGTCGGGAATTCATGAATATGCATATTTTTACCTACATGTGCATCAGTAATTCATTCGGATTGAATCGTTAGTGATAGTTACCTTCTCTGATGCTTAGGCACAACTGGAGCATCGATCGACCGACGTGACAAAGACTTTCTGACAATAGCTCGGAAGTAAGATGTGAGTAACCTGGTTGGTTATCTCGATCTACGTGTTTACTGTGACTTGATTTCCCTACGGGGATTACGTGGATTATATATGGCTTTTATTGACCGTGAATTGGGCATTAGACAAGCTGTTTAATTGGATTTGTACATTGGGTGACCCATGGACCGTGATATATTATATTGACTTCTATTAGGCATGTGCATTCATGCCAAATGCATTAAAGCGCTAAAAGGAAAATTGTGAACCGAGACGCCATCGATCTTTGAGCGAGCCTAGAGCTCAACATACCAAACGAGCCTCGAGCTCGAAGGAGATAATTCTCCCTGCACGCGTCTACTTGAATCTGTTTATGCGCTCGGTCAAAATACTGTAATAAAACGAAAAAAAAGAGTCACATATGCATTGCATCATTATTGGACTGAATATCTGAAATGGATAATTATTGTGATTGTTTGACTTCGGTGACTGTATTGTAAATGGATGACTACTGTGCTGTGACTGCTTATACTGACTGTGACTGTCTTATTATTCTGTAATTAAATATTGATTGTGACAATTGACTGTGTAATATGAACTATGATTATTGATTGTATTAGTAGTACTAAGACTGTCTTATTACTGTAATTTGTTATGTGATGCATGAATTGGGAGAACCATCGATGATGGTTTCTCATTGAGTTCACAAACTCATCCAAATTTGCAATCTATTTTTTCAGGATTTGAAGAGTACCCCGTTCGACGCGGGAGTATGTCTACCGTAGGCTAGTGAAGGATAGAGGTCGGGATCAGTTCGTGTCTGCATTAGTATCTTACCAAATTGTGTTCCGCAATCAATGTATAACAATGCTTTGTATTTAGACTAAGCCCATTGTGGTGTTATTATTTTTACACATTGAAAATTGCATTATTGTTGCCTGACCGTAATGAGTGTTGACTGTTTGTAATAACTGGAAATAGTTTATTATGCTCATAGGCTTAAATTACTTACTGTTTTTACCGTTGTTTTTACTGGGCCAATGTATGTTATAAAAAAAAAAGTATACCAAGTTTTACCGATCGGCTGATGTAGTATGCCACCCTCGTGGGGCACGGACTCGGATATCACCAACGATATCGGGTTCGGGTCACTCGGGAGTGGGGTGTTATATACAGGTTAGAGGAGGTTTTGAGTATTTCATAACCTTTATAAATGATTACTTAAAACATGATTATTTGTATTTGATGCATAAAAATAGTGAATTCTTTGAAAAGTTCAAAGAATTCAAAGCTGAAACTGAGAAGCAACTAGGCAAGCCATTAAAACAACTTCGATCGGATCGAGGTGGTAAGTATTTATCTAGAGAGCTCTAGCAATATTTAATTGACAATAGAATTATTTTCAATTTGTCAGCTCCTTGAACACCTCAACAGAATGGTGTAGTTGAGAGGAGAAATAGAACTCTATTGGAAATGGTAAGATCAATGATGTCCTACGCTAGCCTTCCAGAATCGTTCTGGGTATATTCCATACAAACGACAACATATCTTCTTAACTTTGCTCCATCCAAATCGGTGCCCAAAACACCTAGGGAGTTGTGGACTAGCCGAGTACCTTCATTGAGGCACTTAGGGACTTGGGGCTGCCTAGCCTATGTTCTAAAGCATGAATCCACAAAGATGGAACCAAGGTCAAAAATATGTTTGTTTGTGAGATATCCTACAGGAGCTCGAGGGTACTATTTTTACAATCCTCAAGATAGGAAGGTATCTGTGTCGATAAATGTGACCTTCTTAGAGGAAGAGTTTCTGAGAAACCACAAAGGAAGAAGCAAAGTAGTAATAAAGGAGTTAGCTATTTCATCCAAAACAAGAGTTGTTTTGTATATAACAGAACAAGATGTCGAAATGAATTCAAGAGTGGAATCAAAAGTGCAACATGAACATCAAGTTGTGTCTAGACGTAGTGGGAGGGTTATAAGACAGCCAAATAGGTATCTAGGTTTAGGAGAAGGCTTAATTGCCATCTCAGACTAAGAGGAAATGGATCCCATTACGTATACATAAGCTATTAACGATGTTGATGCAGAAAAATGGATCAAGGAGATGGAATCGGAAATAGATTCCATGTACACTAATGAATTCTGGGTCCTTGTAGATCTACCACTAGGTATAAAAGCCATAGGGTGTAAATGGATCTAAAAAAGGAAAAAAGGATCGGATGGAAAGGTAGAGACCTTTAAAACTAGATTGGTAGCTAATGATTATACTCAAAAGGAGGGTATAGACTATGAGGAGAATTTTTCTTCGGTTGCCATGCTTAAGTCCATCAAGATTCTTTTGGCCATAGCAGCCTATTTCGATTATGAAATATGACAAATGGATGTCAAGACCGCATTTCTTAATAGGGATCTTGAGGAGACCATTTATATGGCCCAACTAGAAGGATTCATTGAGCCGGGAAATGAGCATAAGGTTTGTAAGTTACAAAGGTCCATTTATGGACTTAAGCAAACATCTAGGTCTTGGAACATTAGGTTTGATAAGTCTATTAAAACCTATAGGTTCATACAAAACCTAGATGAGCCTTGTGTTTATAAAAGAATACAAGAAGGTAAGGTTACTTTCCTAATCCTGTATGTTGATGATATTTTACTCATTAGAAATGATGTGGGAATGTTATCTACAGTTAAGGGATGACTTAATGAACAATTTTCAATGAAGGATTTGGGAGAGGCTAACTATGTTCTAGGTATCAAACTTATAAGGGATTGTATGAACAAACAGATAGCCTTGTCTCAATTAAACTACATTGAGAATATGCTTAATATGTTTGCCATGCAAGATTCCAATAAGGGTTTCACACCTACTAGGCATGTAATCAAACTTTCAAAGGAACAAGCACCTAAAACCCAAGAGGAGGTTAAACGCATGCGTAATATTCCATATGCTTCGGCAGTTGAAAGTTTAATGTATGCAAAGCTTTGCACTATATCGGATATCTGTTAAGCAGTGGGACTGGTACGCAGATTTCAGTCATATCTAGGAATGAAACATTGGACTACGGTTAAGTGTATACTTAAATATCTTTGTATGATGAAGAACTTAATGCTTGTTTACTCTGAAAGCAACCTATTCCAACAGGATATACAGATTCTGATTTACAATCAGATGTTGATTCAAGGAAATTAACTTCTGGATCTATATTTACTTTAGGAGGTGGAGCCATAGTCCGGAGGAGTGTCCAACAATCTAGTATTGTTGATTCGACTATGAAGGCTGAGTATGTTGCTGCTTTTGAAGAAGCAAAGGAAGTAGTATGGCTCTAAAAGTTCCTAAATAATTTGGAGATAGTTCCAAAGGCAGAAAAAGTCATTACACTTTATTGTGATAATAGTGGGGCAGTGGCTAATTCTAAAGAACCTCAGAACCACAAAGCTACCAAACATATTGAGCAAAAGTATCATCTCATAAGGGAGATAGTATAGCGTGGAGAGGTGGATGTGGTAAAGATTCCCACAGAGCAAAACCTTGCTGATTCGTTCACAAAGACATTGACTCAAAAGAGCTTTGAGGGTCACCTAGAAGGGATGTGAATGAGGGATATGTCAAACTTGCTTTAGGGCAAGTGGGAGATTGTTGGAGTTATGTAACTATAGTGCCCTGGAAAGCAAGTGTATTTACATGTAACTTTATCTTCTTTAGTTACAGTTTTGTAATGAAAATATTTATTATTAATAAAACAAAAGAGTTTGGTTTTATTTGTGTGAGCATTATATATTTAGTCAAAAGGGTACCAAGATTATTTTGTAAGTAATATACATATACATAAAATGTATGGGAAATATGTATATTATAAGAATCTAAACTTATTGATTTATAGTTGAATAATCAAGTTGGTTGCTTGATTATGGTCTAGACTATAGTGTTGCGATTTATCTCCATGTAAGTAAAGAAGTTTACTTCAAGGGAAAGATTAGTTTCATATCATGATAGTAGTTGACTATTGATAATAGAACTATTAAATGAATCTGGAATCAAGTATGTTTTCAAGAATAAAGTGGGTCGTTACTTTAATATTAAAATATACAACTTAAGTATTCGCTTATTATGAACCACAATCTTGATGAGTGGTGAACTCATATGTGCTTCATTATAATTCTTGATATGATCAAAATGGATTTTTACAGAGTATTAATCCAGTGTTTGTATGTTGGAATTATCAATTGAAACATGTATCAGGAGACATTTACTCAAATAAAGAGTTTATAGTGCTATCATCACTTCTAGACATTTTAAGGAGATTTAGGGATTAAATTGGCACCAGTAGTTTGATGGACTAGTTACCCATAAAGTTTTAACACCAAGATGAGATCTTGTGTGTTAATAACCATATAAAGTAAAATGGGAGATCTAGAAGGAAAAACCAATATAAGGGCAAAACGGTAATTTTATCCTTTATTGTGCGGATGGCTATAATAAGATTCTAAATAGAGTTTACAATTGGACATAAAATATGTATTCTCATAATATTTAATAATTCAAGAGTTCAACTAATTGTTTTTAGTGGAATGACTTTTAGTTAATAAGCTAGAATTAATTCTAATGAGATTAAGTTAATACTAGGCTTATTGGAGCTTGAATTATCAAAGTCCAATAAGATTTTCCACTTGACTTCAAGGAAGGTTATCAAGTTAATTAAGAAGTATAAATAGAGGTTTTAGAAGCCTATAATTGAATGTTGGGCTTGCATTAATTAATGGTTAATTAAAAGCCCAAATGTTCATTTAGAAATGGGATAGACTTTGGTTTAATATAATTGATTAAATTAATTATATTAAAACAAAATTTTAAGAAATGAAGGATCAATTTTGGTTTTATTAGTTTTGAATGTGTAGCTGCACTTTCGACATTAAAATGCTAAATAAAGATGGTCTTTATTATGGTTTATCTTCATTAAAAGGAGTTATGAACTTACCATTAAATAGTTTAATGGTTATCTTTTAATGTTAGCATGTAACCTATTAGCATTGATTGGATTAAAGAAGAAAGATGTACATTGGATGGACCATCTTCCTTCTTACACTATCAAAAACTGAAATTAACATGATAATATTTAGGTTAATAGACTTTTCATATAGTCATCTTAAAGACAAATGAGAAGAGTCTCATTTAATGGCTTCTTTATGATTAATTAAATGAATAAATGATGCACTGGATGGAAGACTCTTCTTTCCTTGGTTGTTAACCGAAAGTAGGAGTGAGTAAGAAGGTGTTCTTACATTTTTATCACTCTCTCTCTCATCTTGCATGAAAAAATTGAAAATTGCATGAGAGTGTCTTATTGTTTCCTTCTTTCTTCTAAAAACATACTCCTCCAAAGTATTTCTTCTCCTTTTCCACCAAAGGATTTTGTTAACCAAGTTGTCCTAAGAGAACAAGAGGTAAATCAAATTGGTTGAGGATACAAAAACAAGGAGAAGATAGATTGATAAAGGAAAAGATTCAAAAGCAAAGGCTTTGGATATAGGAAGAAGGAGAGGATAATGCAGCAAGGAATTAAAGCTGTAGCAAAGGAGTCGGTAATACTCTTCATCTTGTTTATGTTTATTATTATCCTTATACCATATCATGTACATATTGGCATGATGATTTGGATATATTGCTTCTGCTGCAAATAAGATTTCTAAAAAGTTTTGAAATCTACCGGTTCTCCAAATATAGCATGGTTTCTTTTTCCGATCCAAAAGTAAACGGTGGAGCATCTAATGCCTTATTCTACTTTAGCGACTCCAGATAGGATTTACAGCTCCTCTTCCAATGTTGTTTCTTGTTGTAATGAAAGCATATTCCCTTTGGTGAATTTTCCTTTATCTTCTTCTTAGCTACACCTCCCACTAGCTTCTTGGAATTTTTCTTCTTCTTTTAGTTCCTCTTGTGAGAACCAGAAGCAAAGTCCACTAGCATCATAGCCTTACTGTCCTTCTTTATAGTTTGCTCAGCTGTTTTGAATAGATTAATCAGCTCAAGTATCGAAGTGGATATTTAGTTCATTTGATAGTTAAGCACAAACTATGAATAAATATCAATCAAACTAGTCAGAATTAAGTCTATACTTAATTCATGATCCATTATGAAACCTAAACTTGCTAACCTCTCAATGTATCCATTCATATTCAGTGTATACTACACTAGAGATGTTGGGTCCACGGGATGCACATATCGGGCAAGCCCGACCCATGCGACCACAACCTTAATCAGTATTGTCCCCTCTGGCCTTGGGTGAGTTAGTGCCTCGAACCCAAGACCTCAGGGTTTTGTCCTACTTAACGTGGACGCCTCTTACCATTGAGCCAATAGGGACAATACTGATTAAGGTTGTGGTCGCATGGGTCGGGCTTGCCCGATATGTGCATCCCGTGGACCCAACAAGAGACAATCCATCAACCATCTTAGAGTGAAAAACAACCTCAAGGTCTTGAACATTTTAGACTGAGCTTGCTTATTAAACAGTTCCCTTATATGGTAGACTATGGTATGAGAATCCATAGCCTCATACTGCTTTTTTAGTTCTGGTGACATAGAGGCCAGAATAATATAGCTAGCCAGCTCATTATCATCTAGTAGCTTCTTGTAAGCTTTTTGATCCTCATAAGAAGCATTGACAACAGGGGGATCGGAAAGTGACTCATCTAGGACATATCTTAGTTTCTCATATTTAAAAACAATTCTTAAATTCTGTAAGTGGTAAGTCGACTTGTACCATGTGTAAGTCGACTTATGCTTGCTCGGTACCGATAAGTCGACTTGTACATTGGATAAGTCGACCTATTCAAGGACGGTACTGTTTATTTGTGCCCTAAAGGCAATCCCCTTTAGCGCGTTTTATTCACGAATGTATGTGGTGAATGAATAAATAAAGAAAAGGCATAATTCATTAATTTGATGTTCATGAACATTGTTTATGAATTGATTGGATCTTTAATCAAATTAATGAAGTCCATGATATATGACATAGCATGAAGGAAATTATGATGTGATCATACTACCTGAGATTCCTATCATGTGCAATTATGTCGATATCTAAATTCTCCTAGTCATAGGATTAATGAGGCTGGACATCATTAATCCGGACGGACTAACATATGTCATACTCCTTGATTGGATCAGCGGTGGATCTCGAAGCGTAAATATGAGATATTTAGAGTTGACATATGGATGCTTACTAGTAGTAGTAAGTTCATTGGATGACTGTCATGAGATCATCACATGGATATCTTATCTAAGTGTCAGTGATAATCTCATCATAGCAATGGTGCAAGTATCCTTAGACTTGAGGTACTCAAGGCTATCTTGGATACTGATCCTGTGCTTTGACTCCATTCCTTGTTGCCTTCCGGAGGTAACTCATAGGGTGGTGCTTGGAGTGCAGTTTGAGGTATTGAAGATAATTGAGTAGCCAATAAAGGATTCACCACTTACGGATTAGCGAGAAAAGATACCCATGGCCTCTTGTCGGGATCATTACTCTGGAAATCTCGGCGAGTGAATATGTCATGTAGAGTGTCTTCATGGACATATAGAGTAATGAGTCTAGGGCGAAGCTATTATCACTTGGGCTGGACTTGGTCTAGTAAGAGTTGACACTTTGACCATACTCATAACCAAGTGGGGTATAGGATGGTGAAAGGACGAATTGCACAGTAATTGTCTATGGAAGGGTTCGTGATCTGGTTCGTGATGAATACATCAAACCGATTACTTTCCGGTCAATTGGGGGTCATGATGTGTTGCTAGATACCGCTCATGACTTGCTCAGATTAATTGTTAATCTAAGTGGCCAACATAACAAGGGAACTAAAGGGTCACACGCATAAGAGTGTTTCAGAGAATCTGTAAAATAGTAATTGGACAGAGTTCCAATTATGGAGAGCATTCAGATTAAATGGATCCCGATAGGATTGGGATATGTCCCGATGAGATCGCGACATCAATATTGCTAAGAAAGGTTTCCGGAGCTGTTTTAGCATCGGGGCCCGGTAGGCCGGTAGGACCGACCCCAGTTGGACTGGACCTTATCAATTATATATTAATTGATTAAATAAATAAATAAATAAATAAATAATTAATTAATATATATATATTTAAGCCATGTGTGTCGTTGGTTTTGGAAGAAGAGATGATGTGCATTGACTTTTCAAAGTTACTTATTTAATTAGTTAAAGTAATGAATGGCCATTAGCTCCACACATGTCATCATCTTATGGAGAGTTACTTTAATTGTTAAATTAACACATAAGATGGCTGGAGCTTTAGAGTGAACGTCGATACTTTAGGGTTGGAGGAGAAAATGGTTTCCTTAAGAGTTAAGGTATGCTTGAAAGTGAGTTTCATTCTCTTCTTCCTTAAGGGCATCAACGAACTCTCCTTCTCCAAGCACATGGTTCAACGTCTGATCTCAAGCTCTTCAGGACAGAGGTAGGCTCTAGCAGGCTTTAATCTGTTCTAGCTATTCCCGGGTCAAAGGGGTTTGACTCGGTTAGGTTTTCTGATCTCTGCGTGGATACCTTTAGAGATAGTCTCTATTGGCTATTCAGGTTTGAGGTCTTCATACCGACACCTGGATCCTGGGTTTCGGGAAAGTCCCGGGAACAAAAATTTTTGTTTTCCGCTGCCGGTACATGTGATGTACCTCCCGGGATTTTCCTACAGTGGTATCAGAGCGTATGGTGTCATGTATGAAGCTAAAACCGAAGCTAGATCAGAAACCCTAAGTGCTGTTGATGTTGATGCATGCATACTGCCTGATTTTCGAATTTATATTGTGATATATTTTTCGAAATTTTTCTGCCCAAGAATGTTCATAACATGTTAGAGAATATGTCTATGAATTTTCAGAATTTATTGATTTGATTTGATATATTTTTGCTAATTAATTCCCTAAGCTTACAGATGCTGTTTTTGAAACGATTCTGTGAACAGGCAGTAGTATAAAATCAAGAATAAATTCTAGAAAAATATTTTTCTGTATTTTCCTTCACCTACATGTCTCTAAGATGTTTGTTAATGTCTGTGAGCATGGAAATTGGATTTCAAGGTGATTGGATATTTATTTTCGATTTTATTCTATGCTGTTGGGAATTGCTGTGTTGATGAACACAGAATTGGAATCGGTTTTGTTATTTTGGTTGACTGAGTTTTTGATGGCCTAAAATCCTGAAAGAATTCAGGTAGCATTTTAAGAACATTTAGTAACCTATATAATTTTCTCAGAATTTATTGAAATTGTTTCATTGATCATTTCAAGCAATGTACAGAACTGGACAGTTTTGGTGAAAATTGTTGGGACTGTTTTGCTTGGCTTGATTGAGTTTGCTTTTTCAATTCCAATGCCTTGCAGCATTTTTAATGTGATTAAAAATGTGTTATATTGATGTAGTATGATTTCCAAATTGAATTGCTTGAAGTTGTTTTTTCCAAGAATTTTTGAATGCCGAATTGGTCACATTTGTGTCTCGTTAGTATATTTCATTTTCTTGCTTGTTTTGGCCGTCACAAATTTTGTGACAAGTGCCGGAGTAGTTTTGAGAGTGTATACACTAGCTTGAGATGCTTAGGATGATAATTTGAGTGTTCCTAAATTGTTTGGAAATGAATGAGTTTTGACTCATTTCAAGCTTTTCATATAGTTTATTATTTAAGAACTTTCATGGTTTAATGAATTGTTCATTGATACATCAAATTTATCAGATATTACCTTAGGTATGTAGGTGTTATGAATTGGAATTGCAATGATTGAGGTATTAGCCGATTAGAAAGTATAGCAATTCTTTTTGGATAAGTCGACTTGTACTTATACATAAGTCGACTTGTTCAAATTTTGGATAAGTCGACTTGTCTATACATAAGTCGACTTGTTCAAAGATTCTGGATAAGTCGACTTGTATTGTACATAAATCGACTTGTTCAAAGATTTTGCATAAGTCGACTTATATCGAGACAAGTCGACTTGTGTGTGAAAGCGATGGCTTAAGGCGACTTGCATTTGATGTAAAGGCGACTTATGACATCTCTAGTTGGATGATGGATGATTATAAGGATTGATTCAATGTGATTGATGACACCTAAATCATTCCATATAGTCCTAGTGACTATGATCCTTGACTTGGAGTCTAGAGTTTCTAAATCCCTCCTCGGTATATGAAAACTAACGCCTTCCATTAATATGGTAAGAACGAGTTCTTATAGGGATGGGTTGTTGGGTAAACCCAAGCTCACTCTATCGGATATGTTCAAACCATGAAAATATGATTTTCGATTAATGGGTTGGTTTTCTTTGAAGCGTTAGTTTGTTGAGTAAACTCAAGGTCAGCGTGGACAGAGGTGAAATTGGGTAGCATATATCGGATGTATGCGCATCAAAGAGTTGATACCCGATGTAAGTGCACACATCAACAAGTTGATAGCAGCGATCGATAGTTGTGTCTAAGATGTAATTGGTATATCGATACCTCCGAGACTTAAGGTGGCTTGTTGGGTAAACCCAAGGTCATTCTCAAAGTCGGTTATCGATGATGCAATTGGTATGACCGATACCTACCGATTGACCTAAGTTGTGGCTTGTTGGGTAAACCCAAGGTCACTCTTAGCAATGTCGGATATCGACCCACTAGGACATTATGTCACTTTGTTTCTGGATTAAGTAAAGAGGGTTATGGATTCTAGGAAACTAGTGGGAGCCATATGCATATCATGCAAGTCCTTATGATCATGCGGCATATCTATTCTATCATTCCTTCTCTTTATCGCGTTTAGGTTGATTGAAAAAGTCTTTCGGTGTGAATTAATGCTCTCCTTTCGGACCGATTTTCTTGATTGGCTAAGGACTCTAGAATTGTTCTCGGATCGAGGCTGGGATATGTCTAGATGTTCCACTTCGGATACTTTTCTTTGTCGATGCTTCGATAAGGATCGAAAGCATATCGTAAGCATCTAAAGAGACGATGATATGGATACTTGCATTATGCTTGTCTTGATGTCACAGAGCTGCAGCAGAAGACGAGTCCATGGATGCTCACTCTATAGTATTTCATCTTAGGGAGCTGTTTGTTGAGCAAGCTCGATCGAAAGGTTCGAGACCTCGAGGCTTCTCTTCATCAAAGATGGCTCGGGGATATCTGGCAAGTATGCCTGAAGATGAATAACTATATTGAGAGATTGGCCGCCTTAGGATTTGTAATGGATTATGAGTTAAGTAGATACTTAATTCGGTTGGATTGTCGATGGTTATTCACGGTTTGTGATAAACTATCGGATAAACCAAATATCCACAACAATTCTGAGCTAATCAATCTGCTAATGACACGGTGACGGTGCTATCAAGAGAGATAGCAAGTCTAGTGGTGGATGCTCCTTCTTACGGTTCTAGAAGAAACCAAAGGAAGTGCCATCAAGGAAAACCAAAGATTACGCCCATAAGGATTTTGCTTTCATTGTGGCAAGTCTAGCCACTAGAGGCTTGGCTGTAAAATCTATCTCGAGTCCACGAAGCGAGAAAAGGCATCGATGCCTCTACTCCTTCAAGTATGTTTGTCATTGAGGTTAATACTATTCTGATCCAAACATATCGGTATTTGATATCGGATGTCGGTCATACATATGAAATGATATGTAGGGCATCGGGACGATGAAAGCTCATAAAAGAGAACTAGACCTTTGTGTAGGTAATGCAGTGAAGAGTTGCTACATTTGCCGTAGGCACTTATGTCTTATTACTCCCTCTTGGGCTTCATATTCAAATTGGATGATTGACATTTTGTACTGTTTTAAACAAAGAACATATTGTATGTTTCATGTTTAATTAGATTTGGTTTCCATTGGACTTTTAGTAGCAATGGTTGTTCTATTAGTTGAATGGAATGCTCTATGGTGCTGGTACATTATGCAATAGAAATGACATATTAGATATGTCATATCCGATTATGAATGTCAATGGCGGAAAGACATAATCGAGATAATTTAAAATCAACTTACTTATGACATTGTCGAACGGCCATATAAATGAGACACGCATCGCTAAGCTCCATAAGAGTGGATGTTTAGGGTCATTTGATTATGAATCATATGACACATGCGAATCTTGTTTATTAGGCAAGATGACTAAGTTATCCTTCAATGGAAAGGATGAGCATTTGGATTATTAGACCTAATACATTCGGATGTATGTGGTCGATGTCCATCCATGCGAAGTGGTTGTCGTTACTTCATTACTTTTATCGATGATTATTCACGATATGGGTACATGTATTCGATGAGATACAAATCAAGCGTTTGAAAAGTTCAAACAATTGAAATGAAGTAAGCGGTTTGGTAAAAGTATCAAGGCATTACGATCGATCGTGGTGGAAAATACTTAGACCAACAGTTTTGGATTATCTCGAGAGATAATGGGATTTTATCTCGATTCACTCCACCTTGCACGTCGCAACACAATGGTGTGGCTGAAAGGAGAAATCGAACCTTGTTAGACGTAGTGCGATTGATGATAGGTTTTGCATTTTAGGGGTATCGCTCGAGGACAAATTGTTTACTTGTTAAGCGAGTTCCATTAAAGGCGATTGATGTTACTCCATATGGAGATATGGACTAGCTGAAAGCCTATCTTTCTCGGCTGAAAGTTTGGGGTTGTCACCTTATGTGAAGCGGACGTAGTCAGATTAACTTGATCAAAGTCGACAAGTGTTTATTCGTGGAATATTAATTCTACCTTGCTTAGGAACAAAAGTGTTTGTTTCAAAGCATGTTGTTTTCTTAGAGAAAGAGTTTCTTACAGAAGAGGACGGTGGGAGCAAAGTTGAACTTAGAAGTTCAAGATGCTCGAACAAACATAGATCAATTGCTGAACACAAAGCTGTCACTCATATAGATGAGGTAGTGATTCAACCTTCTATTACACACAATTTAAGTAGGTCACGTAGGATATGCTCATTCTGAGAAATATGGATTTCGTGGGGAGCAGAATGACGATTGCTCATATGAGATGATGAGCTGCTACTATGAAGAGGTTACGAAGAGTTGATGCGGAAAATGGCCGTGCCATGAAATCGAAATAGATTCCATGTATGAAAACCAAGTATGGACTTTGGTTGTTTACACTGAAGGATAAAACCCACGAGGTGCAAAGAGGTTTTAGAAGAAAACCAACATGGATGGTAATCGATTACTATGAAGCGAGACTAATGGCCAAAGGATTTCGTCGAAGACAAGGAGTTGACTATGGCGAGACCTTGACCGTGTAGCAATGCTTAAAACCATTCGGATACTCTAGCCATTGCAGCTCATTATGATTATGAGATATGGCAAATGGATGTGAAGACGACTTTCCTTAGCGGAATCGGCGAGGATGTGTATATGACACAACGAGAGGGCTTCACATCTTATGATGGCGAAATGGTATGCAAGCTTGAAATCCATGTATGGATTGGCATGACATCCAGGAGTTGGAATGTCCGTTTTGACGAGTTAATCAAAGAGTTTGGTTTCTCATAAAATCCGGATGATCATTGTGTGTATAAGAAGGTTAATGGGACTGCAATCGTTTTCCTTATGTTGTATGTAGATGACATATTGTTACTCGGAAGCGATGTCTCTATCTTTTAATCAGTTAAAATTTGGTTGTCAAACAATTTGCCTTGAAAGACCTTGGTAAAGCAACTTATATCCTTAGGATATAGATTTATAGAGATAGATCAAAGGTTGCTTGGTCTTTCACAAGCATCGTACATAGATAAGATGCTATGTCGAAGCCCGATGTATCGTATGCTCTAAGTGTTACGAGCAAATACCAATCGGTTCTAGTGAGGGTCCTTGAGTGGTGTCAAGAATATCCTCTAGTACCTTTGAAGCACTAAGGATGTTTTCTTGATGTTTGGAGATGGAAATCTCTAGTGGCGGGCATTAGGATGCGATATTTAATTTGATAAGGATGATTACGAATCACGATCGGGTTATATACATTCACCTTGAATAGCGTGGCGGTCGATTGAAAGAGTTTCAAACAAGAAAGAATGCTGATTCAACAACCGAGGCAGAGTACATCGCGTGAGATCTATGAAAGGCGGTTTGGATCGAAGTTCATTCTTGAACTTGATCTAATCCCTAGCTGTGATAGGCCCGTAGGATTGTATTGTGATACAATGGGGCTAGTCTTGTGACAAAGGAATCAAGGTCTCATCGACGATCCGAACATCTACTCCGCCAATTCGGAGATCATTAGTCGAGATGATGTCTTGATAGAGAAATCCTGAGCAAAGTGTTGCTGATCCGTTGACAAAGCCATTGTCACGGGAGAATTGTGATTCTCATGGGCGCACTTATGGTATTAGATACCAAGGCGATTGGCTTTAGGTCAAGTGGGAGATTTGTAAGTGGTAAGTCGACTTGTACCATGTGTAAGTCGACTTATGCTTGCTCGGTACCGATAAGTCGACTTGTACATTGGATAAGTCGACTTATTCAAGGACGGTACTGTTTATTTGTGCCCTAAAGGCAATCCCCTTTAGCGCGTTTTATTCACAGTCGTATGTAGACTGAATGAATAAATAAAGAAAAGGCATAATTCATTAATTTGATGTTCATGAACATTGTTTATGAATTGATTGGATCTTTAATCAAATTAATGAAGTCCATGATATATGACATAGCATGAAGGAAATTATGATGTGATCATACTCTTGAGATTCCTATCATGTGCAATTATGTCAGTATCTAAATTCTCCTAGTCATAGGATTAATGAGGCTGGACATCATTAATCCGGACGGACTAACATATGTCATACTCCTTGATTGGATCAGCGGTGAATCTCGAAGCTGTAAATATGAGATATTTAGAGTTGACATATGGATGCTTACTAGTGGTAGTAAGTTCATTGGATGACTGTCATGAGATCATCACATGGATATCTTATCTAAGTGTCGGTGATAATCTTATCATAGCAATGGTGCAAGTATCCTTAGACTTGAGGTACTCGAGGCTATCTTGAATCTTGACCACGTGCTTTGACTCCATTCCTTGTTGCCTTCGGAGGTAACTCATAGGGTGGTGCTTGGAGTGCAGTTTGAGGTATTGAAGATAATTGAGTAGCCAATAAAGTTCACCACTACGGATTAGCGAAGAGATACCCGTAGCCTCTTGTCGGGATCATTACTCGAAATCTCGGCGGAGTGAATATGTCATGTAGAGTGTCTTCATGGACATATAGAGTAATGAGTCTAGGGCGAAGCTATTATCACTTAGGTGGACTTGGTCTAGTAAGAGTTGACACTTTGACCATACTCATAACCAAGTGGGGTATAGGATGGTGAAAGGACGAATTGCCTGATAATTATACATGGAAGGGTTAAGTGATACGGTTCGTGATGAATACATCAAACCGATTACTTTCCGATCAATTAGGGGTCATGATGTGTTGCTTGATTGCTCATGACTTGTTGATTAATTGTTAATCTAAGTGGCCAACATAACCGGAACCTAAAGGGTCACGCGTAAGAGTGTTTGAGAGAATCGTAAAATAGTAATTAGACGAGTTCCAATTATGGAAACATTCGGATTAAATGGATCCCGATGGGATTGGGATATGTCGATGAGATCGCGACATCAATATTGCTAAGAAAGGTTTAGGAACATTTGACGATCGGGGCGATGGCCGTAGGAATTCCCAGTTGGATGGACCTTAGCAATTATATATTAATTGATTAATTAAATAATTAATTAATTAATTAATTAATATATATATATATATATTTAAGCCATGTGTGTCGTTGGTTTTGGAAGAAGAGATGATGTGCATTGACTTTTCAAAGTTACTTATTTAATTAGTTAAAGTAATGAATGGCCATTAGCTCCACACATGTCATCATCTTATGGAGAGTTACTTTAATTGTTAAATTAACACATAAGATGGCTGGAGCTTTAGAGTGAACGTCGATACTTTAGGGTTGGAGGAGAAAATGGTTTCCTTAAGAGTTAAGGTATGCTTGAAAGTGAGTTTCATTCTCTTCTTCCTTATGGGAATCAACGAACTCTCCTTCTCCAAGCACGTGGTTCAACGTCGATCTCAAGCTCTTGAGATGAGGTAGGCTCTAGCGAGGCTTTAATATGTTCTAGCTATTCCGGGTCAAAGGGTTTGACTCGGTTAGGTTTCGATCTCTGCGTGGATACCTTTAGAGATAGTCTCTATTGGCTATTCGGGTTTGAGGTCTTCATACCGACACTGGATCTGGGTTTGGGAAAGTCCCGGGAACAAAAATTTTTGTTTTTCGCTGCCGGTACATGTGATGTACCTCCCGAGATTTTTCTACAAATTCTATAGCCAATCTAAGACGTTTGGTCCCATAAGTTTATTGGAGTCAAATAGAGAGCGTAAGTTCACAATATACGAAGACATCGTGATGATTCAATAACATAGAAGAACGAGAGAAAGCATTAGAATGTACATAAGTACATATCAATAAGGACTTTAATCACATGCAGTATGGGTTCCACTATTTTATCTAAATCTATAACCCTCACTATGAATATAAGAAAAATTATGATTTTCCTAGTGGGTCAATATCCAATATCACTAGGAATAACCTTGGGTTTGCCCAACAAGCCACCTTAGATCAATCAATAGGTATCATTCATACCAATTGTATTCAGTTATGTAACTATCGACTTATGCCATCAGCTATTGATTTAACATACTCATTGGGTTATCAACTCATGATGTGTATACATCTCATGTATACTACCCAACTCTGCCTCTATCCACGTTGACCTTGGGTTTTCCCAACAAATCAATGCTTCCTGTTGGGATTAACTCATTAATCCGAAAATCTAATTTCCATGGTTTGAACATATTCAGGTAGTGTGGGCTTGGGTTTGCCCATCAACCCAAAACTAAAACAATTCTGGTTCTTGCCATATCAATGGAAGGGGTAAGTCCAAATATTTTGGTTGAGGGATTTATTCTTAGGTCTCATCATATATATATATATAAATAAATAAGATTGATCCTATGTTGACCGCGTGTCGTTTCGCTAGTCAAAATTAAAATAACTAGACTACTACTGTAGCAGTGGCAAGTCTAGGTCGATCCCACAGAGAGTGTGTGTAAAGTTTATGAAAAGAAATTAATCGGTGTTTACACTAAAGGGGGGTTTGGATTTTTAAAAGAACAAAAATAAAAATGAAACTAACTAATAAAAACAAATTAAAGAAAACATGCAAAAATGATAAAAGTGGGAAATTTGGTAGGGACCCGGTTCTTTGGTTCAATCTCGGCCTACACCACAGCTAGCGATTTTATTAATTTGTTGTTCTTTAACCTCTCCTAGAAATTATTAATCGTGGATTAAAATTAACTTGAGTTTTCCTTAGGTTTTGTTTAATCAAGATACGATCGTTGATTAAACTAACCACCTAACAACCTAGGATACGATCTCAGATTTAATTAGGCGGTAGCATTACGAATTAGGAAAACCGATTAATCAAGGCAACAACCACGTAAGCTCGGGTCATTTAACCTAGGTCATGTTATCCCTAATGATTACGAATCATTAGTCGCTACAAATAATTTCAATATAAAATTACGGATTAAATTGAAATTCTAGCAATGGGTTATAATTAGCAATTCAATGAGCGCATTAAAATCACCAATTAAAAATACCCAAAGGGTTCATACATAAATAACCGAATAATAACGAAAATCCGATTATCCATACATAAAACCCAAATCGGTTAAAATCGGATAACCACAAACAATTTCTAATGAGAGAAAAAAAACAATAATAATAAAACCACTTAACCCGAATTCGTCAAGGCGTCGACTTTACCTCGAGCGGCGTCGGGACATTCGACTCTTCATGGGTCTTTCCCGACAAATTGCTTCAACCCATCTTAATCCCTAACAAAAATCCTATTTATTTTTACCTTCCGTAGCCTCTTCCTTAGTGTAGCTTCACGCCTTGTTCATTGCTCAAACAACGCCGCTTGGTGGCCCAAATCGATCCTCCTCTGCGTTTAAGCGCAGCCTCTTGAACTTCTGACCTTTGTTCTCTTTTCTCCTGTAGCTGTTGTGGCGTCTCTTGCATCAAGCTCGGCCAAGAAAAGCCGCATTTGCTTCCTTCTCTGCGCCGCATGACTCTCTACTGAGCCTCGGCCACTGCGTGTCTCACGCCCACGCTTGTTCCTGTTGCCGCCTGTTGCTTCTCCACACTGTGCGTGCGACAAGACAAATAAGATTTGAGAGTTAAAAACCCCCCTGCGCCTCTGTCTCCACGCAGCGTTTTCATCCTGCGTTTATCGACTCTTTGCTGCGTAGCATAAGCGTTACGAGCGACTTGTGCGTTTAACGCTGTACTGCGTTAATGCGTTAAACGCTGCAATGCGTAACGCCTGCGTTTCATGGCGTTAACGCATGCGTGAAAGCATAGCGTGGCTGCGTGAAACGCAGCCATTGATTTTTACTTGCATTAAACTTTAAAATAATTATGCTCCAATTTGTTTTAGAAAATTTTGCCTTTTGATCTCAAAATATAGCAATTAATCGACCTCATTGTCAACACAAATTGAACATTTTATCTTAAAAATAGGATTGAAAACACATGTAAATGTATAAGAAAATATAAGATACTTCAATCCTATCAAATACCCCCACACTTGATCCTTGACCGTCCTCGGGCAAATCTTCAAAATTAAGCTCATGACCCAAAACATTAACTCAATTCTCATATTTTCCAAGACAATATAATCATAAGCAAAGATGAATAACTGTCAAACATCATAACAAGAAATCAACATTCCAAGCTTTTACTCATGATCAATCAACATCCAATATCTTCAAAAACTGAGCAATCTAAGGGTAGACTCAGAAATGTGTTTAATTAAAATATATCAATGGGTACACTCAATACCATTCATGAACATTACAATCCACAACTTTGCATATCATTTCATTTCTCCACCACTAATGTTCACATGCAAAATCATGAATCAAAGGACTTTTAAAGGTTGTAATGTGGGCAAGGGTAAGGTAAGGTATATTTGGGTCAAGTAGCATAAAAGCCATCAAAGCTAGTGAAACAAAAGTAACACTCATTAACAACTGGGTACCGTCAGTTATAATAAATGCAACATTTATCTTTCACAATCTTATTCAGCTCTCACACACAAACCACATAAAGCACAAATCAATCCAAAGGAATCACTCATACAATTTTCTCAATGAAATAACAAGAGTGAACCTTTCAAAGAAACCTCAACCTCATATTTAACATTCTCAAATAACTCAATCATTACAACTCTAGAAAGATGCATAAATCATAAACAACTTTTAAACACATATGCAATTCTTCCTTGATAATTTTTTTTTCAATAATTTCTTTTTCTTTTTCTTTTTTTTTTCTTTTCTTCTCTTTTCCTTGTAAAAATTAAAGTAAACTACATCAACATGGGAATCTCAATGATAAGACATAAAATAACATCCCAAGATTATAACCAACCCTCACATATATACACCCCCACACTAAGAATTTTGTATATCCACAACCTCAACAATCACAAATGTTCCACTAGTTTTATGACTTAGGTAGGATATTTGGTTAAGTTTAAAAGTATAAAATGTGGTTTATACAAAAAGAAAGATTAAAGCTCAAAGGGGTTTTTCAAGGGAAAAATCATGTCAATAGGGTAGGTCATTTGGCCAATGTAGCTTATGAAAAACAAAGAATGCCTAATCATTTCCATGTAATGCATGTGATAAAAATGTGGTCTCGAATAGAAATTCAACGCAAAATCGGGACGTACATGTCATGAAGGTCACACATTATCAAAAAGCAATGAGACTGATATAGATGTGTCAGTCAAATAAGGCTCAAATTCTCACTGGCTTTGTCTACCATTAGTTACTACTCTTCCAAAGATAATGCATATCGACCAATCACAAGAGCAAAAGTACATGCTAAAGTTGCTATGAAATTATCCAGTCAATTCACACTCCAATCATGATTATATAATCTCAGAAGCAATAGAAAATGAGAAAATGTTTGTTCATTTGTTTTATTCTTTCTCTCATTTTGATTGAAAACTTTAAAACAAGTAAAACAAACAAATTCAAAAACACATATGCAAATAAAAAGTAATGCGAAAATGTAAAAGAAAAGAAATTTACTTCCCTTGGGTTGCCTCCCAAGAAGCGCCTTTGTTTAGAGTCGTTGGCTCGACTCCTTTTTCTCCTCACGTGACAAAATTATGATCTTCATGTATCACATGCGGCTTCTCTACGTGAGGTAATTCCGGATAGGGTTTTAGTTGATCATCATCCTCTTTCAGTATCTTCCCTATCCTCAGCTTCTCAATTTTGACCGAGTCCATACAATCTGGAAATATTTCGAACGTTTCTTCACCTTTTTCTTCATCATTCAATTCCTCCAATCTGTAATGTAAAGGTAAAGAATTAGTTTCAAAAATAATTATGGACTCATTACTTACCTCCGAGCTAAAAGATATGTTCTTTGCAGCTTCGAGCTCCTTCTCCACTTCTTCGACACAAACAATTCGTTGAGGGTTGACCTCAAAATTCTCAAGCTCCTCATCACTTTGCAAATTTTTTGCACTGACTTCGATTGGATACACCTCGGGTTGATACAGCTGTGCCTCTTCTCTTTGGGCTTCTAGGCGATCGAGGCTTGCTGTCATCTGAACCAGTAGGTTTTCCCTCCTCGGTTGATGTGCTCTTGTCTCTTGTACGAATTCTTGCATTTCCTGCTGCATCTCCCGTTGACTTGCTATGAATTCCTAAAAATCCTGGTGCAATTGCAAGTTGGAATCAATAAGTTTGGTAAGAATTTCTTCTAAAGATGCACTTGAATGAAATTGGCTCTCCGGATCTTGGGACCAAGTGTTTTCTGAAATTGCCCTCCATTCTTCTGGAAGTGTGAAGTATTATCTTGCAATGGCAACATCAACTCTTCTAGAGATGATCCGGAGTTGTGAAAGGAAGCTTCTGTTCTGTACCAGAATTGTTGTGTGTCCTGCAAACTATCATGGAAGTAATTCTGCTGATTATCCCATCCATAACAAAAGTTAGGTTGATCAGTCCAAACATTGCTATAGGAATGAGAATATGAATTATAAAAGAAATTACTTCCGTCCATAACAACTTTTCTTTTTTGAAACAAAAAATGAAAAGATCACAAAATAACAGAAAAGAAATCAATCACGACAAATATATACAAAACACCAATTAAATCACAAACTAAAACTAAAACACCACACTCCTCGGCAACGGCGCCAAAATTTGACCGCGTGTCGTTTCGCTAGTCAAAATTAAAATAACTAGACTACTACTGTAGCAGTGGCAAGTCTAGAGTCGATCCCTGAGAGTGTGTGTAAAGTTTATGAAAAGAAATTAATCGGTGTTTACACTAAAGGGGGGTTTGGATTTTAAAAGAACAAAAATAAAAATGAAACTAACTAATAAAACAAATTAAAGAAAACATGCAAAATGATAAAAGTGGGAAATTTGGTAGGGACGGGTTCTTTGGTTCAATCTCGGCCTACACACAGCTAAGCAGATTTTATTAATTTGTTGTTCTTTAACCTCTCTAGAAATTATTAATCGTGGATTAAAAATTAACGAGTTTTCCTTAGGTTTTGTTTAATCAAGATACGATCGTTGATTAAACCTAACCACCTAACAACCTAGGATACGATCTCTAGATTTAATTAGGCAGTAGCATTACGAATTAGGAAAACCGATTAATCAAGGCAACAACCACATAAGCTCGGGTCATTTAACTTAGGTCATGTTATCCCTAATGATTACGAATCATTAGTCGCTACAAATGAATTTCAATATAACAATTACGGATTAAATTGAAATTCTAGCAATGGGTTCGCAATTAGCAATTCAATGAAAGCATTAAAATCACCAATTAAAAATACCCAAAGGGTTCATACATAAATAACCGAATAATAACGAAAATCCGATTATCCATACATAAAACCCAAATCAGTTAAAATCGGATAACACAAACAATTTCTAATGAGAGAAAGAAACAACAATAATAATAAAACCACTTAACCGGGTCGTCAAGGCCGACTTTACCTCCGAGCCGTGCGGGACATTCGACTCTTCATGGGTCTTTCCGACAAATTGCTTCAACCCATCTTAATCCCTAACAAAAATCCTATTTATTTTTACCTTCACGTAGCCCTCTTCCTTAGTGTAGCTTCACGCCTTTGTTCATTGCTCAACAACGCCTTGGTGGCCCACAAATGCGATCCTCCTCTGCGTTTAAGGCAACCTCACTGAACTTGCGACACTGTTCTCTTTTCTCCTGTAGCTGTTGTGGCGTCTCTTGCGCAAGCTCCAACCCAATGACCATGCAAGCATCGCTTCCTTCTCTGCGCCAAGAACTCTCTACGAGCCTCCAGCCTTTAAGTGGCTCACGCCCACGCTTGTTCCTGTTGCCGCCTGTTGCTTCTCCACACTGTGCGTGCGACAAGAAAAATAAGATTTGAGAGTTAAAAACCCCCCTGCGCCTCTGTCTCCACGCAGTGTTTTCATCCTGCGTTCTGTGACTCATCTCACGTAACCCAAACGTTACGCAGACAGCTTGTGCGTTTAACGCACAACGCTGCGTTTCACGCAGCGTTAACGCATGCGTGAAACGCAAGCGTGGCTGCGTGAAACGCAGCCATTGATTTTTTTTTTACTTGCATTAAACTTTAAAAATAATTATGCTCCAATTTGTTTTAGAAAATTTTGCCTTTTTGATCTCAAAAATATAGCAATTAATCCAACCTCATTGTCAACACAAATTGAACATTTTATCTTAAAAATAGGATTGAAAACACATGTAAATGTATAAGAAAATATAAGATACTTCAATCCTATCATATGTCTATAACCACGCTTAAAATGCTTCTATTGCATGTATCACTTAAAGGAGGTTTAATTTAGGTTGTGACTTGACTATGCATCTAAAGTTCATGATTCGATTCAACCCTTGAACTGAATTAGGTACTAGTGTTAGTCTCATCTAATTTGAATTATGAATGTGATTCAATTAGGAACCCTAAAATTCAATTATTTTGATGTCCAAATTAAACACTTTAATTCTCGTACACATGCCTTTTTCTAGTCACATTAAAAATGCTATGCTCTACTTGGATTAATTTCTAAATTAATCTCTAGGGCTTCCCAAATTTCTAAACATAAATTAATCATCTAAAACATACCTAGGTCATCTCAAATCTATCAAGACAATTTTTTCACAACCCAAAAAATATTTTGATGGACAAAATTATCAAGATAAATGAGTTAACCTACTAGACACTAAAGTGACCGATTCGATGTCTGGAAATTTTCTAAAACCCTAATTTCAAGCATATGCACTTAGCATGCTACTGGCATCAAAATAATATATTTATTATCTCATAAAAATAATTTCAAGGTATTATAACTAAAACACATACATATAAGTCATCAAATAAGTCAGTGCCATCAACTTTCAAAAAGTTGTCTAGTGTGGACTTTGACTTGATCAATTGAATCAAATTCAATTAATTCTAGAAAAATTCCACAGTCATATAAACATTCTAAATGTGCCTAATAAAAAATTCTATAATGTAATTCCTAGGAATTCTTTATAAACTAACTGGAATTTGCCAGCACATCATATGTCCACTAACTCTTATCATACACCACCAACATGCATGTAAAATCGAGAATAAATAATCAATCACTTCAAAAATAGGTGTCATGCATCTCATACACGTGGCAACATCATATGTGCATGTTCATGAAGAAAATTCACAAAAATATTTTTATAAAATTATTATAGAATTTACAAATATGCATGTTCATCAAATTTCCATAATTTCCTAGCACTTCATACATGCTTCAGCTTAAACTAAAATTGTAATAAAATAGAAAATGACATTCAATTGCATTTTACTTTGATAGAAACATAACATAATACCTTATAAAATTTTTGTGAAAGACAATTAAAAAAGTTTTGTAGAATTATTTAAAATTTTCAAAATTAGCATATACATTTTTCCAAAATTCCTAAAAATAACATATGAAGCAGACTGTAGATTAATTCACAATAAAATAGCAAATGACATTCAATTGAAATTTCCTTTAACAAAAGCATAATATAATGCCTTATAAACATCTCTGCGAAAGAAAATCAGAAAAATCATTTTTCTACAATTTATAAGAATCGTTTGAAATCAACATACATGTCAGTCACAACCTAGCAAACAATTTAAACATGTTCAATAGATCACCTTATACATCCATAACTTGCTCTAATACCATTGAAAGGGACGAAAGCTATTCAGACTATTAGCATGCAATGATATTTACCAATATTTGTAAGTCTAAAACACCAAGATCCATATGAACATTGAAATTAAATTCATATCAGATTTGTACCTTCACAGTGGAAACAACAAAAAAGCATGTAGTTTCTGCAGAGCACATCAAATGTCGTGCCTCTATGGGTATCCACAACCTCGCGAGACAAAATAAATGCCTCTGGTGTGCTAGCACCACTCTTGAGACCTCTCTCTCTCTATCACTTGAGGAGGAGGACAATGATAGTAGGGTTTTTTTTCCTTTTGGGAAGATGAGTCTTCTCTTATGAAGTCATACATCTATAAGTATTGCAAAACCCTAAGGTCTAAAAGCCCCAAACCTCTGAAAGCCCAATGAATATTCAGTCTCTTAGTGTGTGACCCTATAGGCTTATTTAATATTAGTAGCAAGCCCAAGCTTTTTTTAGGCCCACAAGTTATAAGTAATCTCTAGTAAGACATTATAACTACCTAATATTAAATAAGGTCAAAGTCTGACATTACCTGAATTACAATTGATAAATTATAGTACATTCTATAATTGGTTCGTGGGGCATATACTAACAATCTCCCACTTGCATAAGAACTAATTCTCTATAAATAGTCCCTTTGTCTCATTATACCTCAATCGAGCATAAGGTAGGAAACTATGTCATCCTTATTAGGCTCAATAGTGCTTCTCGACCTCTGAGTTAAACTGTGTAACAAACGATTGACATTCACCTCGTTTGTGTATGACCAACAACTCTTCAATCTCAACTCATTAAGGGGCCTAGAGATATCTTTATCTTGGTATATGAGAGAGATAAATTCCATCTTTTTCATCCACATTCCTCTGCATGATTCATAGCATGCCTGAGCGTTGCTTTTATAATCACCTTTTATGGCTGACTTTTAACAATTTCAAAACAAACTAATCCACATGTAGGAAACCATGACAAACTCAAGTCTAAGGACTATATTCATCAATTATGATGAGAACCACCTATGACACTTACATAACAATCCTTGAAGTTTTCTTATAGCAGGTCGATCCAATCATACGTTCTCCAACATGCACCCATATGATTAACATAATATCTCTGTATTAGTAGCTCGTGAAACATGTCCATTTATTAATCAACATGCTAGTCTTGATATTCATTTCGAACCCTCACATTAATGACATTAATTAGGTACCTTTAAGAATAATTGTATCTGGTTCTGCCAGATTTTGGCTGAACTGTGCGTTGCCGTTCTGCTCCATCAGTCTGTTGTTTTCTGTGATGAGTCTGACGCAAAGATACCTGCAAAACAAAGAAGGCTCATCGGGGGTTGTGTCCCGATTAGCCCATCCGATGCTCAAGTAAGTCTTTTTGTGAAGGTAAGGTTGATCAATGCAGAGAAACAAACTAGGTTATGATTTCGTACCTCAATTATGGGAGAATTATACCTTATATATGGTTTTGCAGTTAGGTTTAGGTCTTTACGTGTTTGCATGGGAGACTTCCTTCTACGGATGGGCCAAGGAGGGCATGGGCCTAGGCATAAAACTGATCTTCTGAAGAGTGGACCGATCGGCCCATGGGTCGTTTCGACTGGATCCGGGTCCGACACGGCCGACCCGACCATAAGCCCCCTTACTCCTCGAGCCTGAGCGTAGAGAAGGGTTGGAGGAGTATGTAGAGGTTTCATAGCTCGTACATAGAATGACTAGTGATTGGGGCGATCGGTTGAGCATTGAGGTATAGCTCGTCTGTAGGTCAGCTAAATGGAGTAGTCGATCGGTCGGGCATTGTTGTTGTAGCCCGGTCATGGGACAACCTGGGTAGTTTCTATCGATCAGGTGCCGACTAGTTGAGGGTGACCGCTCGTACTGGGGTCGGTCGGCTGAGTGCTCCAACTGGTCGGCCTCGACACTTATTGCTCGACAACTCGCACTAAAGTAGGTCGGGTGGTTATCATTAGCGGGCGCGTGAAGGTACTTGAAGCATTTATTATTTGATGACGCGTGTTATCGGCGACTTTTCGAATCAAGCGTATCGTCTTTGTAACAGTTGCAAGCAGCCTCCGACGTCCTTTCAACTATTCGCCGCTTCTTCCGGATTTCGATTAACCCTAATTTGTCTCCGTTCAGATCATGCCGCGTGTCCAGGAGTAGCTCGGATTTTCTCCACGTATCGATTTTTGGATGGATCACAATTCAAACGCTTTCCCTATAAATGTTCAGGGTCGACAGACGGTTTGCTTTTCTTCACGCTCATTTCATTCTTGCTGTCCTTTTGCTTTCCTCTGCTCTTTCTTATTCTTAGTTCCCAGAAGTCTTCTTCGGCGTTGCTCAAATTTCCGATCTCTTACCACTAAATAGGTACGTCCCTTTCCCTTATTTTCCTCTTCTAAATTTCCTCTTAGTGAGCATGTCGTCTACCGGTTCTCGGAGTGGGGTTTCTCCAAGGGATTGTGTTGACGAGAGGTCATCGGAAGTTATGGCTGAGGTGACGGTGATGTCAAGGTTGGGGGATGTTGAAGAGATTACGACAAGGGAGCGGAGAGATGGGCTGGTAGTAAAAGAATTGCCCAAAGGCAAATCGAAGATGTCTGCGGCGGAGTTGAGTAGGTCGATTGTTAGGAACGGTATCCCTCAGTCCTGGGAGCCTAGGCTGTCCTCGGGGGATGAAAGGATCGACAGCAGCAGAGGTGGGTGGATTGCCGTCTCTGAGTATTTCTTCTCGATCGAGGGATTGAGACTACCGTACGTGCCGATCGTGGATGAAGTGTGCGCTGACTATCAATTAAGGCCGAGTCAGATTCCTCTGAATGGGTGGAGGTTCATTAATGGACTTGTGCTGCTGTGCCACCAATTCGACTGTCCGCCCTTGGTTAATATCTTGCGCCACTTCTTAAGAATGAGCCAGAGTCTGACTTCTGGGGGTAGGATCCCTTCCCTGATGTATAAGGATGCCCGGTATCGCCCAGTCGGGACATCTGGCAAAATTACCGGCTGGCGAACGAAATATTTCTTCGTGAAGTCTCCGGGGTCTTCCTCCGAGTCCCGTCCGTGGAAGTATCCCCTAGCCGAGCGATGGAATGACTCGTCAAGTCTATTCTTTTATAGGGAGGAGCGAGAGGTGGTCAGCCGTATAAAGGAGCTCGGCCAGTACAACTTCACTCGGCTTATTTCGGGATACGACAGGGGGGCCTCGGCCAACTCTCTTCTGATTGACCCCCCGTCGCAAGTTAGCGGGCTAGGAGAGGGAATTGCCCTGCCTGGTTGACCCCTCATGGTTGATTTATTTTCCTTACTTGTAGGTTTTGGTTCGATTTCTAACCTGCTTTCTTTGTTTGTGCAGCCATGGTCAAGGTTAATACTTTCCCCGGCCCTCCTAAGTCAGCCAAGGGTAAGCATCAGGTCGCGGGGCCTTCGGGAGTCGGAGGTCAGGGAGATAGGAGGGAGGCCAGTTCGATGGTTGTTTGGCCAATTGCTTCCGGGCAACGGTGTGTTCCTTCGACCGTCTCCGAGCAGCCCGTGGCACCTGCTGTGGTCGTCCCGCCTGGTGAGTACCTGGTTGTGATCGAGGAGGAGGAGGAGGAGGTTGAACGACCTCTGAAGAGGAGAAGGGGGCTCAGGTAGTCGACCGACCTCCTCAAGTAGTCAACCGACCTTCTCAAGTAGTCAACCGACCTCCTTGTCCTTTGGACCGAAGCAAGGGGAAAGAGAAAGTGGGAGATCGTGCTGCCCCGTCTTCCCAGGGTAAAGGGAAGAAGCCGACGGGGAGTGCCGACAAGTGGGAGGTGGCGATTAGCCTCGAGAAGACTGCCTCGATCGTCGATGCCGAAGTGGCTCTTCATCTCGCTGAGAAGGTTTTTCCTCCTTCAGACGAGGAGCGCTTTGATGGGTTAAGTCTTGAGGAGCTGATGAGCCGCGCCATCTGCAATTCCATGAGGGATGTGGCTCTCACTTTGTTCACGCATCAGCGAATCGATCTGTTGAATCGGGAGGTCAATTCCCTCCTGGAGCAGGTGGACGGTTTGAAGACTGAGCTCTCGGAGGTCAGAGAGGAAGGAGACTTCTCCCGGGCTCAACTTTCTTCCTTAGAGGAGGACAAGAAACTCTGGGAGGAGGAGTGCGACGTCCTGAGAGCCCAGCTCGCTTCGGGAGAGGAGGAGAGGAGCTCCTTGAAGACTCGTCTCATCGGGGAGGAGGCCGAAAGGGTAAGGGCAATGGCAGCTAGGAACAAGCTGTCTGAGGAATATGTGGCGTTGCGAGGGCGGCTTGAGTCGGAGAGAGTGCTTAAGGAGAAATCCCTCCGGGACCATGCCCAAACTGAGGATACGTTGAGAAGGGTGCGAGCCTCCGTGAAGGAACAAAGGATCGAGGCTATCATGCGATGGCAGAGGCGGTTCTTACAGGAGGAGTGCTTGGAGTTCTCCTGTGACCTAGCTCTCATGATCTTGAAGAATTGCTATAACGCCTGCGTTCCTGAGGGGTCGGACGGTCCTTCGTTTGAGAGGTTTGCCGAGCCGTTGCTTCCTACCGCCCTTGGCCTTTCTCTGGAGAAAGTAACGGAGAGAGCCATGGAGGACCGAGGGCCAGTCCCGATTGAGGAGCTGGACCTTAGCTCTGCTGAGGAGGACGAGCTTCCTCATGAGGATACTTCTCCGGCCGCTCCCGTGGACCCTGCTCCCGCTTCGGCCTTTCCGCCCGCTTCCGAGGGTTCCCCTGGGCATCCTCCCACTTCCCCTTCTGTAGACTTTTGAGGCTCACCTGGTCAAGCTTGTGACCAGGGCAAATTTATATTAATGAAACTTTACTTTTGCTTCGTTTTTTCTAATGTCTTTTTTCTTATTTATGCTCTTTACTTTCGATGTATGTTGAGTTTTGATGAAGTTGCTCATAGTCGACCGGCTTCGAGGTCGACTTATAGTAGAGTCCGAACTGAGGTCCTAAGGATCTCATCTTGGCGACCGATCGACCGCAGTTGATCTGTATCGATGCCGAGCGAGGGTCCCAAGAGACTTGTCTTGGTGACCTGACCGACCATAGTCGATCAATGGAGTTGTCGGGCGAGGGTCCCAAGGATCTTTTCTTGGCGACCCGACCGACCGTAGTCGGTTTATGGAGATGGCGAGCGATGTTTGATTGGATTTTCTACTCTTTGCCACATATAATGTAACTCTTTATTGCCAAGAAATCTGAAACTCCTTTATTAATGATAACGAGGGCGTGGGCCGTTAAAAAACCTGCCTGGCAGGGACAGAAAAAAGGTACCCACAAGTGTTGTACAAAAACATTATTGAACAAACATTAATCAAAATAAGACTTATCTATTGGTAGAACGCCTTTAGGTTTTGGGAGTTCCACGACCTTGGTAGAATTTTCCCATTTGCATCGCGTAGGATGTAAGAGCCATGCCCGGCTTGCTTAATCACTCGATAAGGTCCTTCCCACATTTGTCCAAGCTTTCCAGGTTGCTTCCCGGCCGCCTCGACCTTTCGCAGGACGTACCCGCCTATTTTTACATCGCTCGGCTTTACCCTTCTGTTGTAAAATTTGGTCGCTTTTGCTGATAAACCGATCGGCGGTGCTCTTTCCCTGTCCTCACTGAGGAGAACAAGCTCCGCTCTGCGGGCTTCATTATTCCGCTCTTCTTCATAGCCTGACACCCTTTGATTATGCAACGTCACTTCTACTAAAACCAGAGCTTCTGCCCCGAAGGTCATTCTGAATGGTGTTTCCCCTGTGGCTCCATTCGGTGTGGTTCTGTATGCCCACAACACTTCGTCTAGTTCTTCCACCCAGGTCTTTCAGCCATTTAGGCGCTTCTTGAGAGCATTCATTATCTTTTATTGGTGTTCTCCATGAGACCGTTGCTTTGGGATGGGCTACGAAAGTCAATTGTAGCTGATCTTTAGTCGATCGAAATCTCGAACTTGTCGTTGTCGAACTGCCGACCGTTATCCGTAACCAACATCATGGGCATCCCGAAGCGGGTAAGTATATTCTTCGTCACAAAGTTCTCTACCTTCTGCTCAGAAATTGTAGCGACCGCTTCCGCTTCTGCCCATTTGGTGAAGTATTCTACCGCCACTATCAAGAACTTCTTCTGCCCGGGATCTAGAGGGAAGGGCCCCAGTATGTCCATTTCCCATTGAGAAAACGGGATAGGATGGCTCACAATTTTCATCCTCTCGGTTAATTTGGTAAGACAAGTCATTGTTTCTCTGACAGGCCTCACATCGGTCGACTTTCTCCTGGCAGTCTCTTCTCATTGTCGGCCAGTAGTACCCCTGTCTGATCAGTATGTGAGCCAACATTCTTCCTCCTACGTGGTTTCCGCACATCCCTTCATGGACTTCAGCCATTGCCTGCTCAGCTTCTTCTTCATTTAAGCATCGAAGCAGTGGCCAGTCGTAAGACCGCTTCTATAGAGTGTCGTTAACGACCGTGTACTCGGTTACCTTTATTCTTAGTTTCTTGGCCTTCGACGCGTCTTTCGGTTGTTTTTCCTCCAAAAGGTATTGTGTGATTGGTTCCATCCAACTCGATCGACTGGTACTTACGTCGAGAGCTTCCTTGGCTTTTTGAATGCTAGACTGGTCTAGTCGTTCGACCAGAACATTGTTCATGGCATCGCAGTCGGAAGTCATTTTGGAGAGCACATCTGCTTTAGCATTTTGAGCTCGTTCTATTATGTTGATCGAGTACTGTTCGAAATTGCTCAACTCCTGCTTTACCAACTCCAGGTACTTGATTATGTTGTTACCTTTGGCCTTATACTGCCCGGTGACTTGGCCGACCACCACTTGGCTATCACTATATATCTTTAGATGCCTTATCTCCATTTCCTTAGCCAGTTGGAGACCGGTTATCAGGGCCTCGTATTCTGCTTCGTTATTGGAGGCTTTGAACTCAAGCCGAAGGGCATATTCCACCTTTTCTTCATTGTGCGGGTTGATCAGCACTACTCCTGCTCCACATCCCTCGGCATTGGACGACCCGTCAACAAACAAGCTCCAGGAAGGGAGTTGCTCGTCCTTCGAGTTAGGTTAGCTCATCTCCGCGATGAAGTCTACCAACACCTGCGCTTTAATGGTCGTGCGAGGTCTGTACTGTATGTCGAACTCTCCCAGCTCTTCCGCCCACTTTATTAGTTGACCCGAAGTTTTGGGCTTTTGAAGGCACTGCCTAAGGGGTTGGTCGGTCCATACCTCAATTGTATGACTTTGGAAGTAGGGCCTTAGCTTCGGAGCCGCCATTATTAGGGAGAGGGCTAGTTTCTCTATAGGCGTGTATCGCGTTTCTGGTCCGGTCAATACTTTGCTGACGTAATAGACAGGGTGTTGTTCGTTTCCCTCCGATCGAATAAGTACCGCGCTGATCGACCCCTCCGTAACCGCCAAGTATAAGATCAGGTTCTCTCCCTCTACTGGGCTTTGCAGGATAGGCGGGCTGGACAAGTATTGCTTTAAGTGTTGAAAAGCTTTCGATTCGTCCGCCATTGGAATTGTGTTACGTTAAGCCTTCCTCAAGATTTTGAAAAATGGGAGGCACTTGTCTCCCAATCTGGAGATGAACCTGCTTAGAGAGACTATCCGACCGGTCAATATCTGCACTTCTTTTAAGCATTGAGGCAAGGGCATTTGGATGATGGCTTCGATCTTCTTTGGATTAGCCTCAATCCCCCGTTGAGTGATCATAAACCCTAGGAATTTTCCGGATGCCACCCCAAAAATGCATTTTTCCGGGTTTAGCTTCATCTGAAATTTATTCAGGGTCTGGAAGACTTCCTTGAGATCTTCCACATGCTCCGTGGCCGTCTTACTTTTTACCACCATATCATCCACATAAGCTTCCACCGACCGACCGATCTACTTCTTAAAGACTTCCATGACGAGTCGCTGATAGGTCGCCCCCGCGTTCTTCAAGCCAAAAGGCATTACTTGATAGCAATATGTGCCTTGATCGGTTATGAAGGCGGTCTTTTCTTCGTCTTCCAGACTCATTTGAATCTGGTGATAGCCCGAGAAAGCGCCCGAAGTCGAGGAGTTCATGCCCTGAGGTAGAGTCTACTAGCTGGTCGATCTTGGGCAAGGGGAAACTGTCCTTTGGACATGCTTTGTTCAAATCGGTGAAATCTATGCACATTCTCCACTTCCCGTTCTTCTTTTTCACTAAAACCACATTGGCGAGCCATTCAGGGTACTTGACTTTTCGGATGAACCCGGCCTCAAGCAACTTTTCTACTTTTTTCTCGATCACCCCTTGTCGCTCCTTGTTGTGCCATCGCTTCTTCTGTCTGATCGGCTTGTAGTCATGCCGAATACCGAGGGAGTGCGACGCAACTGATTGGGAAATTTCAGGCATATCGCTTGGCAACCAAGCAAAAACTGATATATTTTTCACCAGACAGTCTGTGATTTCTTTAACCAGGTCGCCCTGCAGCTCGAAGCTTAGGTTTGTGAATTTAGAAGGGTCGGCTTCGTCCAGTCCGACCCGCTATGTTTCTTCCACTGGGTTCATCCTATCCATCTCCTCGTCGGCTCTTACATCAAGAGAGCTCGTCAGGACTACTGCCCCGTCTAATGTCTTCATTTTCGCTAAGTAACATTCCCTGGCAATTCTCTGCTGACCTTTGACAACACCAACTCCATGGGGTGTCGGGAACTTCATAACTTGGTAGTAGGTGGAGACGACCGATCTGAGGGCATTTTGAGTAGCCCGCCCGATTATTGCGTTGGTACGCCCCTTGAAACTTTACGACTAGGAACTCAACGTCCCTTTCTATCTGACAGGGCTTCTGTCCGAACTTCACTTTCAAATTCACCTGGGCGAACGGGTAGGCTGACGCCCCGGTTACTCCTTTAATGGGGCCGTCTGTTGGTAGTAGTCGATCTTCGGGTACCTTCATCTGCTTGAAGGCCTCATAATATAGCAAGTCGACCGAGCTGCCCATATCTATCATCACCCGCTTCACCTCGTAACCATCCATGTTCAGATTTACCACGAGTACGTCATCATGAGGGCAACTTACTCCATCGAGGTCGAATTCATCGAATGATATCATCCCGTCATTCTCCCTCGGCTTTTTGGTGGATGAGTCTCTGTTGACCTGTTTGGCATATCTTTTTCTCCCTTTGGTGGTGGATCCGCCTGCTGTATTTCCACCGAATATCGTGTTAATAACCCCAGTCGTTCGGTCGTCTTGTTGCCCAGTGTTTCTGTCATTTCTTTCCCTCGATCGCCCTCTCTCTTCTTGTCGATTATCGTATTCAGATTACGCCTCCCTCCGTCATTCTGTCATTTCGCCTGTGGCGATCATTGATTCGACCGACCGGTCTTCATATTGATTATCCGATCGGCGTTTTGTTAAATGCTTCACTTAACCGCCTAACCTTCCCCTTTGTATGAGGGATTCGATTTCTTTTTTCAACTGCCAGCAATCTTCCGTATCATGACCGACTTCTTTGTGGAAACAGAAATATAGATCTGGGTTCCTATCCTTGTAAGGGGTCTTCATTATATTAGGTTCTCGGATAGTTTCCCCATCCGCTCTCATGGCCGCCAGTACTTCCGCATATCGTTTGTTAAGCGGGGTGAAGTCTTGTTGATGCCACTGCCGACAGATCAGTTTTCTCCAGGTCGACAGATCCCTCGGTCTTTTGTGAGACTCATCTGCCCTACCACTCGGCCCGCGATCACCTGCCCGACATTTTGTATTCTTTAACACTTCTTCGAGCTGAATGTACTTATCTGCCCGGTGTCTAATTTCCTGAATAGATCTGGGCTGATCGAGGGCTAACGACTTCTTAAACTCCTCGTCCCTCGTATTACTTATAAGCGCGACCAGCATAGACGAGCAAGTGAGGTCGGGGACCTCGACCGCTTCGTTATTGAACCGAGTGATGAACTCTCGCAGACTTTCATTCCTTCCTTGGGTAAGTTGCATCACCTCCAAAGCTGTCTTCTGTGGCTATTTACTGGTGGCGAACTGGTTGAGGAAAAGTAGCATGAAATCCTCAAAGCAAGTGATACAGCCTGGGGGTAGACTATTGAACCACCGTCGGGCTCCCTCTTGAAAGGCCGTGCAGAAAGCCTTACATTGGATGGCATCCGCACACGATCTGATTCATCATCATCGAAGTGTTGTAAGTAATCCAGGGGGTCGGTCTTGCCAGTGTATTTTTTAGGCGTTGGTATTTTGGTTCCGGGTGCCGGGAGGCTATCCAAAATTTTCGGAGTGAAGGGAGAGCTGTATTGTGATGTCGGGCGATCTGGACGGAAGCTCATAGCTGCGTTAATCCGATCGTCCACGATTTTTTCTAAGTTTTCGGTCTGGTGGTGATCGGTCATCATGCTGGTCTGTCGCGCGGCTTGCCACGCAGATGGATGCTGTTGTGCTGGCTGAGATTGCAAAATCTAGCGGATCAATAGATCAGTTGCTTCCTCAATCTGTTTCCTGGTGAGGGAGGTGTGCACAGGAGGAAGAGGATCTGCATCCGATTGGTGCCGGAGATTCGGGTGCATATTGAGTGCAGCGTTATCCTCTAAAGCGATACTCTGTTCTTCTTGTTCCAAATCCTGAGATTGTGGTTGATCGTTAGGATCTGAGGATTCTGTGCGGGAAACATGTGGTGCAGGCGGCAGAGTTGTAGGTAGCTGCAAACCCATGTGTTGCATCGCCAGAGCCGCAACAGCGGCTATATCAGGGTTCATCGCCGCCGCCTGACTGATCTGTGTGTTTCTTGATGTGGTGCCCAGAAGTCGGGCCCCACGGTGGGCGCCAATTGGTTCTGCCAGATTTTGGTTGAACTGTGCGTTGCCGTTCTGCTCCATCAGTCTGTTGCTTTCTGTGATGAGTCTGACGCAAAGATACCTGCAAAACAAAGAAGGCCTGCTCGGGGTCAGGTCCCGATTAGCCCCTCCGACGCTCAAGTAAGTCTTTTTGTGAAGGTAAGGTTGATCAATGCAGAGAAAAAAACTAGGTTATGATTTCGTACCTCAATTATGGGAGAATTATACCTTATATATGGTTTTTCAGTTAGGTTTAGGTCTTTACGTGTTTGCATGGGAGACTTCCTTCTACGAATGGGCCAAGGAGGGCATGGGCCTAGGCATAAAACTGATCTTCTAAAGAGTGGACCGATCGGCTCACGAGTCGTTTCGACTAGATCCGGGTCCGACACGGCCAACCCGACCAGTATCCATATTATAAATGGGTCTCGTGATCAAGTCTTGCCCTTGATGCCAATTGTAAGATACAAATTATTCATAGGGATTACTATTCAAATTCATTTATAACTCCACAAAATGAACCCAACAAACAATAACTGGGCATTACTAGTGGATCATCCAAAAACATGTCACTTAGTTAAAAGATTAGCTATTTTATGATCTGTTTACACCTCTTTCAATAATGTGTCGAATAAGGTGAAAATGTTTATGTGTTTGGTCTTTTGATGAGATTTTGGTTCCTTAGCTTGAGCAATGGCTCCATTATTATCACAATAGAGATCCACTGGATTCATAATTCTAGGAATCACACCAAGTTTAATGATGAACTTTCTAACCCAAACAACCTCCTTTGCTGCTTCTAAAGCATCAATGTACTCAGCTTCTATTGTAGAATCAACAATAGAAGCTGAGTAGATTGCTTCTTTAGAAGTAGCAAAGGAGGTTGTTTAGGTTAGAAAGTCAAAAACAAAAACTGAGTACATTATTGCTTCTATTATGTCCTGCTTGGAACTCTTCCAACACACTACTCTACCATTCAAACAGAATACAAAACTTGACTACGACAGGAAGTCATTTTTGTCTGACTAGAAGCTAGCATTAGTGTAACCATTTACAATGAGCTCTTCATCACCTTCATAAATTAAGACATATCCTTAGTTTTTATCAAGTACTTAAAAATGTTCTTAATAGCTATCTAGTGACTTTCACCTAGATCTGACTGGTATTTACTCATCATGTTCAAAGCACATAAACATCTACATGAGTACACAACATGGTGTACATGATAGATCCTGTTGTAAATGCATATGTGATCCTACTCATGCGGATTCGCTCATCTAGTGTCAAAGGTATTTGAGCCTTAATAAAAACTATACCATGTGAAATGGGTAAGAAGCCTCTCTTAGATTCTTGCATATTGAATCTATGCAAAACCTTATCAATATAAGCACTTTGACCTAGTCCAATAAGTCATCTCGATCTATCTCTATAGATTCTAATACTCAAGATGTAGGCTGCTTCACCCAAGTGTCTCATTGGAAAATAACTCCCTAACCAAGCTTTCACATATTAAAGTATAGGAATGTTATTTCCAATGATTAGTATGTCATCTACATACAAGAGTAAGAAAACAATTGTGCTCCCACTAGTATTCTTGTAAACACAAGGTTCTTCTTCATTTATAAGGAAATCAAACTCTTTAACTACCTCAATAAAATGAAGATTCAAACTCCAAGAAGCCTGCTTCAATCCAGAAATGAATCGTTGAAGCTTGTGTACTTTTACAACATTTATAGGAGATGCAAAACCTTCAGGCTATGTCATGTACACATCCTCTTCCAGATTTTCATTAAGGAAAGCTGTTTTCACATTTGTTTGCCAAATCTTATAATCATAGAATGTAGCAATAGCTAGGAGGATGCGAATGGATTTAAGCATCATAACTGGGGAATAGTTCTTATCATAGTCAATACCATGAATTTGTTTGAAACCTTTAGCCACCAATCGCACTTTGTACGTATATATATTGCCATTCATATTACACTCAGTGGTTTTTACACCATTAAATAGGTCAACCAAAACCTATACTTTTTTTGGTACATAGATTCCATTTCACATTCCATGGCCTGAATACATTTATTAAAGTTAGGGTCCAACACTACTTCCTCTTAGGATTAGGTTCATCATCCTCTATCAGTAAGAGATGATGATGTTCAATCACTATGAAATGGAACCTTTCAGACCTACATGGGGTTATGTCATAAGTGTAGTTTCCACAATATTGTGACTATTGAATCTCTTCAAGATGTACTTTACTTCCTCTAGTTCCTTTGGAAAGAAATTCTCTCTCCATAAAGACACCATTTCGAGCAACAAATACTTTGTTCTTGGTGGTATTGTAAAAGTAGTATCTTTATGATACCCTATGAAGATGCATTTATTAGATTTGGGTTCAAGTTTTTCAGATGCTATCCTTTTAACATAAGCTTCACATCCCTATATCTTTAGAAAAAACAAACTAAGAATCTTTCTTGTCCACATCTGATAAGGAGTCTTTTCTACTACCTTCTATTTAGTGTAAACGCAGCTATTTCAAGAACATATCCCTAAAAGGACAATGGAAGATTTTCATGACTCATCATAGATCGAACCATATCCAATAATGTTCGATTCTCCTTTTAGACACACCATTCCATTGTGGTGTTACAGGTGGAGTGACTTGTGAAACTATTCCACACTCTTTAAGATGGTCATCAAACTCTCGACTGAAATATTCACCACCTTGATTTGATCGAACGGATTTTATTGTATTGTTATTTTGGTTTTGTACTTCATTTTGAAATTCCATTAAATTTTCAAAGGATTTAGATTTATGTTTCATCAAATAAACATAACCATATCTACTGAGGTCATCAATAAATGTAATGAAGTAATGAACACCTACTCTAACTGTAGAAATTAATGGTCTATATACATCGATATGTATAAATGCTAATAAATCACTAACCCTCTGTCTGTTTCCAGTAAAATGTGCTTTAATTATTTTTCTTAATAAACAAAATTCACATCTCATATGATTCAAAATCAGAAGATTTTAAAAGTCCATCATTATGGAGCTTATATACGAGGTTCTTATTTTTATGTCCGAAGAAACAATGCAAAAGGCATATGGAATTCAAATCATTGGATTTGAATCTCTTATTATTTATGTTATAAATAGGTCTTTCCAAATTTAGAACATAAAGCCCATTCTTTAATTAGGCGTTACCATAAATTATGTCATTACGAGAAAATGAACAATAATTGTTCTTAATTGTAAAACAAAAACCTTCTATATCCACAACTGAAACAGAGACAATTTTCCTACTTATAGCAGGTACATGATATCAATTATTCAGTTCCAAAACCATGCTTGAGGGAAAAGATAAATGAAATATCCCTACAGTTAAAGTAGCAACTCTTGCTTCAACGCCTACGCGCAAGTCCACTTCACAGCCAAAGTTTTACTATTTTGTAGTCCCTGCACATTCACACAAATGTGAGAACCACAACCGGTGTCCAATACCCAAGATGTAGAATTAGAAGTAGAAACATTTACTTCTATAACATAAATATCTGAAGTAGAAGTGTCATTACCCTTCTTCTTCTTTAGATCTTCTAAATATTTCTTGCAGTTTCTCTTCCAGTGACCACCCGGCTCATTACAATAATGGCAAAGATCATCATTAGAAGGACTAGGCTTGGTCTTGGGGTTAGGATTGTACTTGTTCTAATTCTTAATCAAACCTTTTCCTTTGCCCTTCCCTTTATCATTGCCTTGTTTCTTAAAACCTTTCCCCTTTTGGACCACGAGGACTTTAGGGGTAGGGTCCTTCTTAATGTTTTGATGAGCTTTCTTGAGCTTCTCGTGTAACTCAGTTAAAGATTTATTTAGATTATGCATATTATAGGTCATAACAAAAGTGTCATAATCATCTGACAGAGAATGAAGGGCTTATTCCTCTGATATCTACAATTGTCCACCTAATGGCCTTCTTATGCTCCCCTAAAATAAGAAGTAATCTATCTTCCTAATCAGAAGTTAAATTTGCTAAAATAATCACTGGGAAAGTCTAATTGTCTACTAAGTATTTATATTTCAAGTGGGAGGTAGTGGTTTTAAATCCACCTCAAGTACCTGCACATCAGAAAATAACAACATCTGGTTAGATTAAGGTAATTGTACAATAGTAAGTTTATACCTATTAGGAGCTAGTTTCAAGGAATGCAAGGTAGTCACTACCTTAATTAGCTATTCTCCTAAATCAATGTCATTGGTGGCTTCCAACTCCATATGTTTAGTTAAAACTGCTTCTAATTTATCCATGTAATTTAACTTAAAAACTTCCTAAACTAAAGGGTTAATCATATCCATAGAAAAATAAAACAATCATCTTAGGAATGTTTCATTGCCTTAAAAATATTGAAATGTATCACTTATCCATTAAATTCCATTATGATGATACTCTCACAGATGTTTATCTTAGTTTGGTTAGTGTTAAGGAATGGTCTCCCTAATAAGATAGGTGTAGGGCTAGGGAAAATATTATCATCCATATCTACCATAAACAAATCTGTAGGAAATACTAATTAATTCACCTGAACCAAAACACCCAATCATTCTATATGGATAAGCATTAGTGCAATTATGTAATTGTATGATAACACTAGTTTCTTTTAAAGGGCCTAAGTTTAAAGAAACATAAATATAATAATAAGACATAACATTAATCAATGCTCCTTAATCTAGCTCTTAATTATAGAGCTATCAATCTTACAGATAATAGTGAACATACTTGGTTCCTTACCCTTAGGAGGTAATTTCTTTTGGAAGACTATAGAAACATTGTCACTCATCATTATCTTCTCATTACCTCTCAACTTTCTCTTGTTGGTACATTATTCCTTAAGGAATTTTACATACCTTAACACCTAACTGATTGCATCTAAAAAGGGTATATTCACTTCAACCTTATGAAAATTCTCAAAAAATAAACTAAATTTAAAAAATTAAAAGTCACAGAGAGTAATCAATAGATTTAGGGTGAGTTCTTAGTTTAATCCCCACCTTTACATGAATATGCATAATCAATTGTGATGTTGTTCTTGTACCTCTCTTTAAAACTATTAACTGTGGATTAACAATAAGCTTTATTAATACCAATTTTCTGATAGATTATGACTTACTACAATAAGCTTTTTAATTAGATCCAAGTGCCAAAGAAACTATAATAAGCTCTCTAAATTTAGCAACAACATTAAAAATTAGGAAAATAGGTGAATATAAGCAATAATCATACAAACTTGGATTATTTAACTTATGATATGTTATCCCTCAAGATGTACAATCATTTGAATAAATTCAAACTATGAAAACAAATTAAATTTAACAAATTAAAGTCATAGAGAGTAATCAATGAATTTATCTCGATTCAATCTTAGCCTTCATATGTATATGCATAATCAATTGTAATGTTGTTCTCGTACCTCTCTTCAAAACTATTAACTACATATTAACAACAAACTCCATTAGTCCCAATTTTTCATATATCATAACTAATTAAAACAAGCTCTTTAATTAGATATAATTGTCGACAACCTAGAACAAGCTTTCTAAATTTCTTGTGACAACAATATTAAGAATTAGGAAAATATGTTAATATAAGCAATAATCACACAAGCTTGGATTATTTAACTTATGATATTTTATCCCCAATGATTCATAATCATTAGTTTACCACAAATGAATTGTATTATTAATAAATATAAATTATAATCAAAATCTAGTAATCAGTTTATACATGAATGATTTGGTAGGCCCAATTTAAATCATTTGGACATAAATCATAAACTCTAAACGTATTTCATGCCGTGATATCTCCTTTGAACTAGAAGGAAGTGGATTAGATGCTTGTAATTCTTTAAAACAAACTTCCAAAGAGAGGAATTTATGTCACTTAATGTCTCTTCTATATATTCCTTTTAATTGGCCTTTTAATTGCCTTTTATACTTCATAATTATGGTTTCGTAAATATGCATGATCAGTTACTTGACCCCGTAAGTGGCCTTATACAATAATTCTCCAAAAGTCACAAAGATACATATTTTCAGTGAGTTACACTGGCAAAGGATAAAGTTGTGTAACTCACTTATACGGGTATGTATGTTTCCACACAGTTGAAACAGTGTGTTCATGTTTGTACATATTTTTAGTGACTTACACGATCACTCATAAGGTTGTGTAACTCATATACATGGTTGTGTACATTTCCATATAGGCATGTGGCTCCATGATAACTCTAGTTCTTTTATTCTTTTTCTTGATTTCACTCTCTTTCATTTTATTTTGATCCACGAAGGCAAATAAGATTGAATATCATTGACACTACACCAAGGCTATAAATTTAGATCATTTTAGTTTTCTTTTCCTCTAACTTGTACCTAAACCAAAATAAGTACCTTAGACACAATAAAAATATTAATCATGAAGCATCATGGAATAAAAAAAATATTCAATTATGCACTTATTAATAACTAGTTTTCTTTCTTATTTATTTTCTACTTCTTTTGTCCTTTATTTTGGCTTTTGTTCCCTGCTGTCATTTTCTTTCCATTTTTAGGTAAATGTCGAGCCAAGAGCCTCTTGACACAAAACCTGTCCCTCCTTTTGGATAGAACTTGTCTTACTTATTCTATCCCTTCATTTTTTTAGTTAACAATAACTAAGGTTAAAAATTGAAATTATACTTTGTTAAAATTTTAAAAGGGTTGGCAAAAAATAATGCAATCTAGGAACAATTTAATCTAATATCTAATAAATAAACAAAGTAAGAAAATTAAGTACATGTAATATGAAGAGAAAATAGGACAATTAAAAAATAACAATGTTAATTAGTTTACAATTCAACAAAATATAATATTACTTGAATTTACTAAAGTCATTAAAGGAATCACATAAATCAACAAAAGAATGAAAACAAGATCATTCTAAATAATTATTATACTTTTACTATAAGATAAATAAAAGGTACAAAGTTACAAAGAACAAAAATAAAATCTATATAAAATATAATAAACCATTATTACTAATAAATTATATATTTGTAATAAATATAAAATGACAACTTGCCAAAGTATATTCCATCGAGTTTAATATAAAAATAACAAATCAAAATAAGGGAGGAATTAACTATTAAATACAACTTAATGAATGTTATAATTGTATAATATGTAGCTTATTTCAAAACTCCAAAATAGAAATTATAGATAGCAATAAGCGTTAATAATATCTGACTATAAATTAAAGATAGAATAATAGTTTAAAGATTCTTAATTTTAGATCATGAAATGCATAAGAGAAGTCTAGTAGTTCTTTCAATAAAAACAAATTATAGCCACTTCACACTTTTTCAACTTGAATTATTATCATTTCACCTTAAATTGATAACTATAATATTATTGTATACATGTACAATGTTATCATTTCATACCTAAAGTTATTTGATTTATGTTATTATTGTTTATTCATATAAAATTTAATCATAAATTCTTTTAATAAATAAGTTATAAATATTACTTTTAGTGAGATTAAAAAGGATAGATACTAACAAAATTTTAATATTGCAATTTAAATTATTTATGTAAGAGATAAGAATGTTAATGATTGACAAATTTGCCTACATTATTTCCTAAAGTCATTCAAACAAATTACTAAGACATCTAGAGGTCCTTGAATGGCTATGCAAATTTAGGGTGAATAACATGGGAATATAACTATCTTTATAAAACCTTCTATTGTGCAATGTATGATATTTGTAGAGAAAGAAACACTATAATTTTCTAGGATAATTGAAAATCTAGGAAGTTACCATTGAATTAATAGTTGTACTCTATCTAGTAATCATTTAATCTTTTGGCTCTAACCTTGTACTAAATATTATGTTCTTTTGATTTCAATTTATTTTATTTAATTAAAAGGTGAGAAAATATTTAAAAAAACTTGAAATAAGAAATGATGTTTTGAAGATTAAAGCTATTAGTTTTATTAAATCTAAGAGAGGAAGGTGAATTAGGTATGTGTAATTTTTTAAAATGATAAAGTAATAAATGTGAATTTAAGTGTATACAATGGAAAATTATTTAAAACTTAATTATAAAAGCACAGACGATGAATATTATCAAGTTTAAATATAAACGAGTATACAACATATGACATGACTTATTTTAAAGTGGTTCTACCTTTTGTTAACTTACGTCCACTTTTAAATGTCTCTTGTTAATTCGATTTACTCTTTATTCCTTAATTGAGTAAAATTTCTTCTTATAAGTATATTGTTTCCAAGTAAATATGAACTCTTACAAATCATTTCTGTATAAGGGTAAAGAGGAGTCATTATAAAATTCTTTCTTTTTAAGATTGATTTGGGGAGATGGTTTTTAGAGAGAGATTTTTATGCCTTTCTCTTACTATTTCATTTTTCCCTTATTAACCCATCTTTGTTTCTCGTGGTATTTTCTTATTCTTTGAATCACCTTTTTCCTTTATTCACTTTGTTCCTGTATTTGCTTTTCCCTTCTCCATTTTCTATATTATTTTTCTTACTTTTTCCTTTATTTAGTTTGTTCTTTTTTTGGCTTACTCTACTTCTTTTTTAATTTATCCCTCACTAGTGTTTTTTTCTCTCTTTTTTATGCCTCATCCTTTCTTAGCGACATCTCATCTCCTAACCTACTTTATGCAGGAAAATCCCAGTGTGAGCATCACATACCCACGGTGCGGAAAACAAAAATTTTTATTCTGGGACCTTCCCGAAAGCCAGGATCCATGTGTCTATACAACAAACTCAAACCATAACGGCCAAAGGAGACCGTCTCTAACGATATCCACGCAGAGATCGGAGAACCTAACCGGGACAAACCCTTTGACCCGGGAATAGCTAGAACAAATTAAAGAGTGCTAGCTCTTACCTTTGTCCTTGGAGAGCTTGGAATCACGATGAAGAGAAGGAGAAACTTGGAGAGAAGAGTGGAAATCGTTGATGCTTTGAAATGAAAGTTGAAAAACACTTTTCATTAGCCTCCCTTCAAAACCAACGAACCTCACCTTCATCTTTCATCATCTATTTATATGTCTTTAACAATTAAGAGACATACAAAAGCTAGGTGGAGAAGCATCCACGTTAGCTTATATATATATATATAAAGTTAAAGATGATAAGGCTTCCTCTCCTTCATCCACGTTGCAACATATATATATATATATATTAATTAATTCTTTAATTAATTAATTATATATATATATATATAAATAAATGCTGAAGTGGTCCAATCACACTGAGGTCGGTCCTACCGACCTACCGGGTCCCGATATGGGAAAAATCCCCGAAAATGTTTTTCAGCAATATCGATGTCGCGATCTCATCGGGACATATCTCGATCTCATCGGGATCCATTTAGTCCGATTGCTCTCCATATATTGGAACTCTTTCCAAAACTATTTTACGAATTCTCCGAGACACTCTTATGCGTGTGACCCATTAGGTTCCCGATTATGTTGGCCACTTAGATTAACACTTAATCCAAGCAAGTCATGAGCGGTATCTAGCAACACATCATGACCCCCAATTGACCGGAAAGTAATTGGTTTGACGAATGAACATGTATTCATCATGAACCATATCACGAACCTTTCCATAGACAATTACCGTGCAATTCGTCCTTTCACCATGCTATACCCCACTTGGTTATGAGTATGGGCAATGTGTCAACTCTTACTAGACTGACTATGTCAAATCTAGTCCAAGTGATTTCAGTTCTCGTCCTGGGACTCATTACTTTATATGTCAATGAAGACATTCTTCATGACATATATGCCCCGACCAGAGACTTCCAAGTAATGACCCTGACAAGAGGCCATGGGTATCATCTTCTACTATCACAGAAGTGGTGAATCCTCTATTGGCTACTCAATTACCTTCGAATATCTCAAGCTGTACCACCCTATGAGCGACCTCTTTAAGGCAACAAGGAATGAAGTCAAAGCACAGAATCAGTATCCAAGATATCCTTGAGCACCTCAAGTCTAAGGATACTTGCACCATTGCTATGATGAGATTATCACTGACATTAGAATAGAACATCCATGTGATGATCTCATAGCAGGTCATCCAATGTACTTACTACCTCTAGTAAGCATCCACATCTCAACCCTAAATATCTCATATTTACATCTTCTGAGATCCACTGCTTGATCAAATCAAGGAGCTTGAGATGTACTAGTCTCTCCGGATTACCGATGTCCAGTCTCAGTAATCCTATGACTAGGGATAATTTGAATCTTGACATAATTGCACATGATAGGAATCTCAGTAGTATGATCACATCACAATTTCCTTCATGCTATGTCATATATCATGGACTTCATTAATTTGCTTATAGATCAATATTCATTCATAAATAATGAACAGCAAGTTAATGAAATATGCCTTTCTTTATTTATTCATAAAGTATGTACACAACTTTGTAGAAAATGGGCTAAAGGTGATTGCCTTCAGGGCAATACTCTAACAATCTCCCACTTGACCTAAAGCCAATCGCCTTGATATCTAATACCATAGGCGAGTACATGAGAATCAAAACTCTTTTGTGATAATGGCTTTGTCAACGGATCAACAATATTCCGCTCGGTGGGAATTCTCTCGATCTGGACATCACCTCGTCCTATGATCTCCCTGATCAAATGATATCTGCGGAGTACGTGTTTGGATCGTTGATGAGACCTTGGTTCTTTTACCTGCGCAATAGCCCCATTGTTGTCACAATACAACTGTATGGGCCCATCACTGCTAGGAACCACACGAAGTTCAGTAATGAACTTCTTGATCCAAACTGCTTCTTTTGCTGCTTCTAAAGCGGCAATGTACTCTGCCTCGGTTGTTGAATCGGCAGTCATCTCTTGTTTGGAACTCTTCCAACTAACTCTTCCAACTAACTATCACAATACGCTGCTTACGTTGTGTAACGCAGCGTATGCTGCGTTTAAGGAGCAGAGGTTTTTAAGTGAACAAGTTTTATTTGTCTTGTCAGGCACAGTGGACGAAGAAGAGTGAGCGGTGCAGGCACAGTGGACGGGAGATGCGGCAACGTGAAGACTGCGGCGCTTGAAAACGCAGGCGGCAGTAGCTTGGGCGTGAGGCGCAAGCGTGGAGAGGCTTGGCAGGCTGGAGCTTGCGGCTTGTGGCTCGCAGCTGAACGGAGCTGGCGTGGAACAGGAGCGCAGGATGAGAAGCTGCAGTAGTCGCGAGACTGGAGAGGCGTGAGCAGTGCATGATGTTTAAACTCCTAGATTAAATTGTCTCGTCGATAAACATTAATTTTGTGGGGAGCTTTCGATAGTGTGAGGAAACAAAGGGATTTTTGGTTAGGGATTAATATGGGGGCTGAAGTAATTTATCGGGAAAGACCTATGAAGGGCTAAGCATCCTGATGCTGGTTCGGAGGTAAAGTCGACGCCGATGACCCGGGTTAAGTGGTTTTAATTATTTTGTTGTTTCTTTCTCTCATTAGAAATTGATTGTGTTGTCCGATTTTAACTGATTTGGGTTTCGAATATGGATAATCAGATTTTCACTATTATTCGGTTATTTATGTATGAACCCATTGGGTATTGTGATTTGATAATTTTAATGCGTTCATTGAATTGCTAATTGCGAACCCATTGCTAGAATTTCAATTTAATCCGTAATTGTTATGTTGAAATTCATTTGTAGCGACTAATGATTCGTAATCATTAGGGATAACATGACCTAGGTTAAATGACCCGAGCTTATGTGGTTGTTGCCTTGATTAATCAGTTTTCCTAATTCGTAATGCTACTGCCTAATTAAATCTAGAGATCGTATCCTAGGTTATTAGGTGGTTAGGTTTAATCAACGATCGTATCTTGATTAAACAAAGCCTAAGGGAAAACTCGGGTTAATTTTTAATCCACGATTAATAATTTCTAGGAGAGGTTAAAGAAAAAAATTAATAAAATCTGCTTAGCCAGGGTGTAGGCTGAGATTGAACCGAAGAACCGGGTCCCTACCGAATTCCCCACATTTTCATTTTATTGCATGTTTTCTTTATTTTGTGTTTATTAGATAGTTTTATTTTCTTTTCTTTTCTTTGAAAAATCCAAAACCCCCCCTTTTTCATAAACACTGATTAATTTCATTTCTTAAACTTTACACACACTCTCTATGGAATCGACCTAGACTCGCCACTGCTACAGTAGTAGTCTAGTTAATTAATTTTGACTAGCGTTACGACGCGCGGTCAAATTTTGGCGCCGTCTTAGGGAGTGTGTTGTTTTAGTTTTTTGTGATTTAATTGGTTTTTGTATATATTTGTTTGTGATTGATTTCTTTTCTATTATTTCGTGATCTTTTCAGTTTTGTTTGAAAAAAAATTGTTATGGACTAAGTAATTTCTTTTATAATTCATATTCTCACCCTATAACAATGTTTGGGTGATCAATCTAACTTTTGTTATGGATGGGATAATCAACAGAATTACTTCCATGATAGTTTGCAGGACACACAACAATTCTCGTACAGAACAGAAGCTTCCTATCACAACTCTGGTCCATCTCTGGAAGAGTTGATGTTGCAATTACAGGAGAATACTTTACAATTCCAGAATGATGGAAGACAATTTCCAGAAAGTACTTGGTCTCAAAAACAGGAGAGCCAACTTGGTTCAGGTGCATCTTTAGAAGAAATTCTTACCAAACTTATTGCTTCCAACTTGCAATTGCACCAGGATTTTCAAGAAATCATAGCAAGTCAACGGGAGATGCAGCAGGAAATGCAAGAATTCGTACAAGAGACAAGAGCACAACAACAGATGAGAGAAAACCTAATGGGTCAGATGGCAATAAGCCTTGATCACCTCGAATCGCAACGAGAAGAGGAGCAGACATATCAACCCGAGGTGTTCCCAATTGAAGTATGTATGGAAAATTTGCAAAGTGATGAGGAGCTTGAGAATTTTGAGGTCAACCCTCAACGAATTGTTTGTGTCAAAGAAGTGGAGAAGGAGCTCGAAGCCACAAAGGACATATCTTTTAGCTTGGAGGTAAGTACTGAGTCCATAATTATTTTTGAAACTAACTCTTTACCTTTACATTACAGAGTGGAGGAATTGAATGATGAAGAAAAAGGTGAAGAGACGTTTGAAATATTTCCTGAACATATGGACTCGGTCCGAATTAAGAAGTTATGGATAGGGAAGATGCTAAACGGGGATGACGATCAACTAAGGCCTTATCCGGTATTACCTCACGTGGAGGAGTCACATGTGACACCCGAAGATCACAATTTTGTCACGTGAGGAGAAAAGGAGTCGAGCTAGCGACCCTAAACAAAGGCGCTTCTTGGGAGGCAACCCAAGGGAAGTAAATTTCTTTTCTTTCACATTTTTGCATTACTTTTTATTTGCATGTGTGTTTTTGAATTTATTTGTTTTACTTGTCTTTTAAGTTTTCAACGAAAATGAGAGAAAGAATAAAACAAATGAAACAAACATTTTCTCATTTTCTATTGCTTCTGGGATTATATGATCATGATTAGAGTGTGGATTGATTAGAAAACTTCATAGCAACTTTAACATGTACTTTTGCTCTTGTGATTGGTCAATGTGCATTATCTTTGGAAGAGTAGTGACTAATGGTAGACAAAGCCGGTGAGATTTTGAGCCTTAATTGACTGACACATCTATATCAGTCTCATTGCTTTTTGATAATGTGTGACCTTCATGACATATACATCTCGATTTTGCGTTGAATTTCTATTCGAGACCACATTTTTATCACATGCATTAGCATGGAAATGATTAGGCATTCTTTGTTTTTCATAAACTACATTGGCCAAATGACCTACCCTATTGACATGATTTTTCCTTTGATAAACTCCTTTGAGCTTTAGCCTCTCTTTTTGTATAAACCACATTTTAGCTTTTAAACTTAACCAAATGTCCTACCTAAGTCATAAAGCTGTGGAACATTTGTGATTGTTGAGGTTGTGGATATACAAAATTCTTAGTGTGGGGGTGTATATATGTGAGGGTTGGTTATAATCTTGGGATGTTATTTTATGTCTTATCATTGAGATTCCCATGTTGATGTAGTTTATTTTAAATTTTTAAAAAATGAATGAAAAAAGAAAAAAAAAGAAAAAAAAGAGAAAGAAAAGAAATTGAAAAAAAAAGAAAAAAGAAAAAAGAAAAAAGAAAAAAAAAGAAGAAAAAAATTGAAAATAATTATCAAGGAAGAATTGCACATGTGTTTAAAAGTTGTTTATGGTTCATGCATCTTCCTAGAGTTGTAATGATTGCGTTATTTGAGAATGTTGAATATGAGGTTGAGGTTTCTTTGAAAGGTTCACTCTTGTTATTTCATTGAGATAAATTGTATGAGTGATTCCTTTGGATTGATGTATGCTTCATGTGGTTTGTGTGTGAGAGTTGAATGGGGTTGTGAAATGTAATTGTTGCATTCGTCATGACTGACGGTACCCAGCTTTTGATGAGTGTTGCTTTGTTTCACTAGCTTTAATGACTTTCATGCTACTTAACCTAAATATATCTCACCTTACCCTTGCCCACATTACAACCTTGAAAAGTCCTTTGATTCATGATTTTGCATGTGAACATTAGTGGTGGAGAAATGAAATGATATGCAAAGTTGTAGATTGTTATGTTCATGAATGGTATTGAGTGTACCCATTGATATATTTTAATCAAACACATTTCCGAATCTACCATTAGATTGCTCAGTTTTTGAAGATATTGAATGTTGATTGATCATGAGTAAAAGCTTAGAATGTTGATTTCTTGTTATGATGTTTGAAAGTTATTCATCTTTGCTTATGGTTATATTGTCTTGGAAAAATATGGGAATTGAGTGAATGTTTTGGGTCAATGAGCTTAATTTGAATGTGTTGCCCAAGGACGGTCAAAGACCAAGTGTGGGGGTATTTGATAGGATTGAAGTATCTTATATTTTCTTACGTATTTACATGTGATTTCAATCATATTTTTATGATAAAATGCTCAATTTTTGTTTAATTTATGTTGTCTGCTGGTTGGATTTGTTGATATATTTTTGAGATCAAAAAGATAAAATTTTCTAAAACAAAATTGGAGTATAATTGTTCACTAAGTTAATTGCTAAAAAAAAAAGATTTGAGCTGCTCATTTGAGTTTCACTTGAGTTAGCGGAATAAGCTGCAGTCGCTGCGTGCAACGTAGCGTTAATACTGCGTTGTATTATATGTAACGCAACGTATCTTTGCGTTATAAACGCAGCATACGCAGCGTTTAAGGAGCAGAGGTTTTTAAGTGAACAAGTTTTATTTGTCTTGTTAGGCACAGTGGACGAAGAAGAGTGAGCGACGCAGGCACAGTGGACGGGAGATGCGGCAACGTGAAGACTGCGACGCTTGAAAACGCAAGCGGCAGTAGCTTGGGCGTGAGGCGCAGGCATGGAGAGGCTTGGCAGGCTGGAGCTTGCGGCTTGTGGCTCGCAGCTGAACGGAGCTGGCGTGGAACAGGAGCGCAGGATGAGAAGCTGCAGTAGTCGAGAGACTGGAGAGGCGTGAGCAGTGCATGATGTTTAAACTCCCACATTAAATTGTCTCGTCGATAAACAGTAATTTTGTGGGGAGCTTTCGATAGTGTGAGGAAACAAAGGGATTTTTGGTTAGGGATTAATATGGGGGTTGAAGTAATTTATCGGGAAAGACTTATGAAGGGCTAAACATCCTGATGCCGGTTCAGAGGTAAAGTTGACGCCGATGACCTGGGTTAAGTGGTTTTAATTATTTTGTTGTTTCTTTCTCTCATTAGAAATTGATTGTGTTGTCCGATTTTAACTGATTTGGGTTTCGTATATGGATAATCAGATTTTCACTATTATTCGATTATTTATGTATGAACCCATTGGGTATTGTGATTTGATAATTTTAATGCGTTCGTTGAATTGCTAATTGCGAACCCATTGCTAGAATTTCAATTTAATCCGTAATTGTTATGTTGAAATTCATTTGTAGCGACTAATGATTCGTAATCATTAGGGATAACATGACCTAGGTTAAATGACCCGAGCTTATGTGGTTGTTGCCTTGATTAATCAGTTTTCCTAATTCGTAATGCTACTGCCTAATTAAATCTAGAGATCGTATCCTAGGTTATTAGGTGGTTAGGTTTAATCAACGATCGTATCTTGATTAAACAAAGCCTAAGGGAAAACTCGGGTTAATTTTTAATCCACGATTAATAATTTCTAGGAGAGGTTAAAGAAAAACAAATTAATAAAATCTGCTTAGCTAGGGTGTAGGCTGAGATTGAACCGAAGAACCGGGTCCTTACCGAATTCCCCACATTTTCATTTTATTGCATGTTTTCTTTATTTTGTGTTTATTAGATAGTTTTATTTTCTTTTCTTTTCTTTGAAAAATCCAAAACCCCCCCTTTTTCATAAACACTGATTAATTTCATTTCTTAAACTTTACACACACTCTCTATGGAATCGACCTAGACTCGCCACTGCTACAGTAGTAGTCTAGTTAATTAATTTTGACTAGCGTTACGACGCGCGGTCAGGTACCCTCTCTTGGATTGCTCCATGCTAAACCTTTTTAGCATCTTGTCTATGTACGTTGATTGTGAAAGACCAAGCAATCTTTTTTATCTATCTCTATAGATCCTTATCCCAAGGATATAAGTTGCTTCACCAAGGTCTTTCATGGAAAATTGTTTGGATAACCAAATCTTCACTGATTGTAGCATCGAGACATCGTTTCCTAGTAATAATATGTCATCTACATACAGCACAAAGAATACGATTGCAGTCCCATTAACCTTCTTATACACACAGTGTTCATCCGGATTTTGTGAGAAACCAAACTCTTTGATTACCTCATCAAAACGGATATTCCAACTCCTGGATGCTTGTTTCAATCCATAGATGGATTTCTGAAGCTTACATACCTTTTCGCCATCATAGGAGGTGAAGCCCTCAGATTGTGTCATATACACATCCTCAGCTAGATTTCCATTTAGGAAAGCTGTCTTCACATCCATTTGCCATATCTCATAATCAAAATGAGTGGCAATGGCTAGGAGTATTCTAATGGATTTAAGCATTGCTACTGGGCTGAAGGTCTCGTCGTAGTCAACTCCTTGTCTTTGACGAAAGCCTTTAGCCACAAGCCTTACTTTATAGGTAATTACATTACCATCCATGTCGGTTTTCTTTTTGAAAACCCATTTGCACCCTATGGGTTTGATTCCTTCGGGTGCCTCAACCAAAGTCCATACTTGGTTTTCATACATGGAATCCATTTCAGCCTGCATGGCATTAAGCCATTTCTCAGACTCTGAACTCTTCAGAACCTCTTCATAGGTGGTAGGCTCATCATCTTCTATGAGCAATACGTCATTCTGTTCATTCACGAGAAATCCATATCTCTCAGGAACAGAGCGTATCCTACGTGACCTACGAACTTGGTGTGTTATAGAAGGTTGAATTGTTACTTCATCTGTATGAGTCACAGTTTCAGGTTCAGGCAGTTGATCTGCGTTTGTTCGAGCATCTTGAACTTCTTCAAGCTCAATTTTGCTCCCACTGTCTTCTTGTAAAAGAAACTCTTTTTCTAAAAAGATAGCATGCTTCGAAACAAACACCTTTTGTTCCTCAGCAAGGTAGAATTGATATCCCATTGTTTCTGTAGGATATCCTACGAACAAACACTTGTCAGACTTTGCATCAAGTTTATCTGACTGTGTCCGCTTCACATAAGCAGGACAACCCCAAACTTTCAAATGAGTAAGATAGGGTCTTTTGTTAGTCCACATCTCATATGGAGTAACATCAACTGTCTTTGATAGAACTCTGTTTAATAAGTAAACAGCTGTCTCGATTGCATATTCCCAAAAGGATTTTGGTAACTTTGCAAAGCCCATCATAGATCGTACCATGTCTAACAAGGTTCGATTTCTCCTTTCTGCCACACCATTATGTTGTGGTGTGTAAGGAGGAGTCCATTGAGATAAAATCCCATTATCTCTGAGATAATCCAAAAACTCTTGGTCTAAGTATTCCCCACCACGATCAGATCGTAATGTCTTGATACTTTTCCCAAGTTGGTTTTCTACTTCATTTCGAATTGTTTGAACTTTTCAAATGCTTGATTTGTATCTCATCGACATAAGTACCTATATCGAGAATAATCATCGATAAAAGTAATGAAGTAAAGACAACCACTTCGGCATGGATGGACATCGGACCACATACATCCGAATGTATTAGGTCTAATACTCCGATCGCTCGTTCACCCTTTCCCTTAAAGGGTAATTTAGTCATCTTGCCTAATAAACAAGATTCGCATGTGTCATATGATTCATAATCAAATGACCCTAAACTACCACTCTTATGGAGCTTAGCTATCGTCTCTCATTTATATGGCCAGCGACAATGCCATAAGTAAGTTGATTTTAAATTATCTCGTTTATGTCTTTTCGTGTCATTGACATTCATAATTGGATGTGACATATCTAATATGTAAATTCCATTGCATAATGTACCAGTACCATAAAGCATTCCATTCAAACTAATAAAACAACCATTGTTACTAAAAGTCACATGGAAACCAGCTCTATTTAAACAAGAAACAGACAATATGTTCTTTGTTAATATAGGTACAAAATAACATTCATCCAATTTAATTACAAGCCCAGTGGGGAGTGACAAAAAGTAAGTGCCTACGGCTAATGCAGCAACTCTTGCTCCATTTCCCACACGCAGTCTAGTTCTCCTTCACGAGTCATCTCATCGTCCCACGAGGCCATGCATATCATTGCATATGTGTGAGCCACAACCGTATCTAATACCCATATGTTATGGTCGAAGCAGATTAACCTCAACGACAAACATACCGAAGAAGTCGAGGCATCGATGCCTTCTTCGCTTCAATTCTTCAGATAAACTTTATAGTTCCGCTTCAGTGGCGGTCTTGCCTGATGGAAGCAAGTTCCTTTAGTGCGATCTCTTTGGTTTTCTTCTTGGCTGCACTTCCTTTTGGTTTCTTAGACCTTTTCTTCTTTAGATTCTTTTCTTTGAACCGAAGAAGAGGATGCCACCATAAGCACTTGCTTGCTATCCTTCTTGATAGCTTGCTCATTGCCTCTTGGCAGATTGATCAACTCGAGGATTGTCGTGGATATTTGGTTCATCGATAGTTTAACACAAACCGTGAATAACTATCGACAATCCAACTAGAATTAAGTCAACACTTAATTCATAATCCATAACAAAACCTAAGGCGGCCAACCTCTCAATATACCCATTCATCTTGATGCATATTGCCTGCAGATGAACCCGAGTCATCTTAGTAGTGAAGAGTAGCCTCGAGGTCTCGAACCTTTCAGACCGAGCTTGCTCATCAAAAAGCTCTCTAAGATGAAACACTATGGTATTAGCATCCATAGACTCATGCTGCTTCTGCAGCTCTGGTGACATCGAGGCAAGCATAATGCAGGTAGCCATGTCACTATTTTTAAGATGCTTACGATATGCTTTCTGATCCTCATCAGAAGCATCAGCAGCAGGTGGATCAGGAAGTGAAACATCTAGGACATATCCTAGTTCCTCAGACCTGAGAACAATTCTCAGATTTCTCAGCCAATTAAGAAAGTTAGGTCCAATTAATTTGTTTGAGTCCATAAGCGAGAGCAAGTTCACACTGGAAGTCATCTTCAATAACCTAAAGGGAAATGAGAGAAAGAATGTTAGAATAGAATTACATGCATGATCATAAGGACTTGTATGACATGCATATGGCTCCCACTAGTTTCAAAGAATCCATAACCCTCAGTACGAATCCAAGAAACATTGTGACAAAATGTCCTAGTGGGTCGATATCCAACATTACTAAAATGACCTTGGGTTTATCCAACAAGCCACCTTAGGTCAATCGGTAGGTATCGGTCATACCAATTACATCATAGATATCCGACATTACTAAAATGACCTTGGGTTTACCCAACAAGCCACCTTAGATCTATCGGCAGGTATCGGTCATACCATTTTCTTCATAGATACAACTATCGACTAGTGCTATCAACTCGTGATGTATGCACACACACTGGGTTATCAACTCTTGATGCGCGTACATCTGATGTACACTACCCAATTTTGCCTCTGTCCACGTTGACCTTAAGTTTACTCAACAAATCAACGCTTTTAGTGAAAACCGACCCATTAATCTGAAAATCTTATTTTCATGGTTCGAACATATCCGTATAAAGTGAGCTTGGGTTTGCCCAACAACCCAACTCTATAAGAACTCTGGTTCTCCCCATATTAATGGAAGGCGTTAGTTTTCATATGAAGTGTGAGGGTTTTCAGGTCTCATCTTATTCTCCTCCAAGCCGTAGGATTATAGTCACCATGACTAAATGGAATGATTTAGGGTATTTTATCAATCACATTGAGTCTATACCTAAAATCATCCATCATCCTACCTTTGCATGTTGTAAGTCGACTTGTGTATGTATAAGTCGACTTATGCCTCTGTTTAAGTCGACTTATGCATGTGTAAGTCGACTTATGCAGCTGTGCACGAACAAGTCGACTTGTACTATTGTGCAAGTCAACTTATGCGTCTACAGTGCACGGACAAGTCGACTTGTATCTTTATTAGTCGACTTATCCATGTGGAATTGCTATCTAATCGGATAATTTCTCAATCCGTGCAGTTCCAATTCACAATACCAAGTGTAATACACTTTACTATGATGTACCAATGAAACACTTTTATTGTTGCTTACCATATATAGTCAAACTATACATGAAAAACTTGAAATCACTGAATACACTCTTATTCATTTAGATTTCCAAATAATTTAAGAATATCAAACTATCACCCTAAGTATCTCTAGGTAGTCTAAACTTTATCAAGATTACTTCGGCACTGGTCACAAAATTTGTGACGGCCAAAATAATCAAGAAACCGAAATACACTAACGCGACACTAATGTGACACATTTGACATCCGAAAAATATTTGGAAACCTAATTTCAAAAAATTCAATTTGGAAAGAATACATCATCAATATAACACATTTTTAATCACATTAAAAATGATCCAAGGCATTGTAATTGAGAAATAAACAATTTATCATTCCAAACAAAACAGCTCTAGCAACTTTCTCAAAACTGCCAAGCTCTGTGTTTTTCTTGAAAAACTCATTGAAACAATTTCAATAAATTATGAGAAAATTACAGAGGTTACAAAATGTTCACAAAATGTTCCATGAAGTTTTTCAGGATTTATTTCCAACAAAAACTCATTCAACCTCAGCAACAAAGCCAATGTAGAATCTGTGTTCCTCAACACAGTTATTCCCAGCAGCACACAATAAATTCTCAAATAAATAGTAAATCATCTCGAAAACATTTTTCCATTCTCATAGACATTCATAAACATCTTATAGACATGTTGGTGAAAGCAAATCCGAAAAACAATTTTTCTACAATTTATTCTCGAATTTATAAGCATGCCTGTTCATTGAATGTGCACAAAGACAGCAACCAGAACATTAGGGAATAAATTAACAAAACCATATCAAATCACATTGATAAATTCCAAGTTTTGACAGAAATATGAAAAAACATCTTGTGAACATATGTGGGCATTAAAATTTAGAAAAATATATTTCTATACTGAATTTGAAATTCACACAATCAACATGCATCATCGTCACAAGCAATAGGCAACTCCGACCTAGTCATGGTTTCTTCGTTATATACGACACAAGTGTCTCTGATACCACTATAGGAAAATCCCGGTGTGAGCATCACATGCCCACGGTGCGAAAAACAAAAATTTTTGTTCCGGGACCTTCCCGAAAACCAGGATCCATGTGTCTATACAACAAACTCAAACCATAACGGCCAAAGGAGACCGTCTCTAACGGTATCCACGCAGAGATCGGAGAACCTAACCGGGACAAACCCTTTGACCCAGGAATAGCTAGAACAAATTAAAGAGTGCTAGCTCTTACCTTTGTCCTTGGAGAGCTTGGAATCACGATGAAGAGAAGGAGAAACTTGGAGAGAAGAGTGGAAATCGTTGATGCTTTGAAAGGAAAGTTGAAAAACACTTTTCATTAGCCTCCCTTCAAAACCAACGAACCTCACCTTCATCTTTCATCATCTATTTATATGTATTTAACAATTAAGAGACATACAAAAGCTAAGTGGAGAAGCATCCACGTTAGCTTATATATATATATATATATATATATATATAAAGTTAAAGATGATAAGGCTTCCTCTCCTTCATCCACGTTGCAACATATATATATATATATTAATTAATTAATTCTGTAATTAATTAATTATATATATATATAAATAAATGCTGAAGTGGTCCAGTCACACTGGGGTCGGTCCTATCGGCCTACCGGGTCCCAATATGGGAAAAACTCCCGGAAATGTTTTTCAGCAATATCGATGTCACGATCTCATCGGGACATATCTCGATCTCATTGGGATCCATTTAGTTCGATTGCTCTCCATATATTGGAACTCTGTCCAAAACTATTTTACGAATTCTTCGAGACACTCTTATGCGTGTGACCCATTAGGTTCCTGGTTATGTTGGCCACTGAGATTAACACTTAATCCAAGCAAGTCATGAGCGGTATCTAGCAACACATCATGACCCCCAATTGACCGGAAAGTAATTGGTTTGACGAATGAACATGTATTCATCATGAACCATATCACGAACCTTTCCATAGACAATTATCGTGCAATTCGTCCTTTCACTATGCTATACCCCACTTGGTTATGAGTATGGGCAATGTGTCAACTCTTACTAGACTGACTATGTCAAATCCAGTCCAAGTGATTTCAGTTCTCGTCCTGGGACTCATTACTTTATATGTAATAAGACATTCTTCATGACATATATGCTCCGGCCAGAGACTTCCAAGTAATGACCCTAACAAGAGGCCATGGGTATCATCTTCTGCTATCACAGAAGTGGTGAATCCTCTATTGACTACTAAATTACCTTCGAATACCTCAAGCTGTACCCAATCACCAACCTATGAGTGACCTCTGTAAGGCAACAAGGAATGGAGTCAAAGCACAGAATCAGTATCCAAGATACCCTTGAGCACCTCAAGTCTAAGGATACTTACACCATTGCTATGATGAGATTATCACTGAAATTAAAATAGAACATCCATGTGATGATCTCATAGCAGGTCATCCAATGTACTTACTACCTCTAGTAAGCATCCACATCTCAACCCTAAATATCTCATATTTACATCTTCTGAGATCCACTGCTTGATCAAATCAAGGAGCTTGAGATGTACTAGTCTCTCCAGATTACCGATATCCAGTCTCAATAATCCTATGACTAGGGATAATTTAGTTACTGACATAATTGCACATGATAGGAATCTCAGTAGTATGATGACATCACAATTTCCTTCATGCTATGTCATATATCATGGACTTCATTAATTTGCTTATAGATCAATATCCATTCATAAATAATGAACAGCAAGTTAATGAAATATGTCTTTCTTTATTTATTCATAAAGTATGTACACAACTTTGTACAAAATGCGCTAAAGGCGATTGCCTTCAGGGCAATACTCTAACACTTTAAACCCTAGCATTTCTCACCTTTCTCTTCCTTTCTCAAACCTTATTTCAATTGCAAAACCTTACCTAATTTTTACTTTATTTCACCTTTAATTTACCCAAACCTTGGCCCTAATACCCCTAAACCTCTAAATCCTTTAGATTTTTCCTTTTTTAATTTCGCCAATCTTCAAATGCAACCCTTTTAACACTTTGAAACCGTTAACCTCTTATCTCTTTAGATGCTTATCCTTATTACACTTTTCTAACCATCTATCTAGGCTTGCTCCCGTTTAACTTTACATGATTTTTCCCATAGATGATTTTTCTCCTAATCTATGGGCTCTTCTTACTATTTCAACTCCTAACCCTAACCCTAACCCTTATATTGCCAAGGTGAACCCTTCCTCATCCTCATTCCTTAAGGATAAGTGAAATTAAAGTTCTATCTTGGGTGATGCCTCAACTTAAAGTTCTATCTTGGGTGATGCCTCTCCTTTGGAGACCTTTCCACCCATTAAATAATTCCATCCCTCTATTGAAGAATTCTAAATTGTTGTAGTCTCTCTCTTAGAAATAGTACTTAAGGGCACTTTAAAGTTGAAAAACTTTCTCATAAGTTTCTTTATTGAAAAGAAAGTTGCCTACCAAGTAAACATTATAAGAAAAATATAGGCTCTAAGAGGCATTTATCAACAAAAGTGATATTTACCTCGTCAAATTTTCTTCAATAGATAGGCTAAACTCAATCTTAGATATATGACCTTAACATTTTAAAGGAAGACCTATATTCATATAAAATTGGTAGTTATGATCCTTTTTAAATCAAAGAGAGATAAAATCAACCTAAATTTTTTTAATTACTATAATGTATCACTAGATTATTGGAGCATTGAAGGTTTTAACTACCTAATAAGTTTAATTGACAAGCCCTTATGTTTGGACAAAATGTTTGAAAAATTATAAAGAAGCAGTTTTACCAAAATTTGTATTGAAATCAAATTGAGAAAAATGTTATCATATTACTACATATTAGTTGCATATGATGAGTAGATAAAGAAAAAAATCTAGATTCCCATTAATAGGAACCATTTAACTCTAAAAATAAAGGAAAAGCTATAAGAAAACCAATGGGGACAAAGTTTATATTGGATCCTTTAAGGAGTTAACTTTAAATGTTGAGAAAATTCTTCCAAAATCACTAAAAGATCCAATGCCCCTTCATCCACTTCTTAGGAAAAAGCCTCTCCTGATTCTCCTATAGTCTCTAAATAAACTTCTTTAAAGCAACCTAAAACCCTTAAAGTTGTAGTCCAAACTCCTCATATTACAAAATCTCCTAAAAAAGGTAATTATCCATCCATTTCTTTTACTGTGCCTTTATGCATGTCTTATGACTATAGGTCATTTACTAGATTTAACCCTATTGATTATCTTGATTGTTATTTAAAGTTAGTTAATGAGTTTTTGAAATTTGAATTTGATGGAAAATAAAAAGAAAAAGGAATAGTATACAATCTAGTTTAAAAGAGAGTAACCTAAAATTATTTATCCCTTAACCATGCCAATCCTTTCTTAGAATGTTAGCGATTTAAATTATCCATCTAAGTATTTAAGATTTGGAAAATTTATCAAATTTTTAAATCGCTCTTAAGTTAATCTTATTGAGACTAGGTGGAAAACTAACATTACAACAAAATTACTTTTAACCTTGGAATCATAAAGCCTTTACCTGCATTATTAAACATTCTATGTATCAACTCATACATTTTGGATATTCTTCATCGTCCCTTAAATATCCTCATTCTCATCACAGTAGTGTATGTATTTACCAATTTTGTTATAAAAAAGATCTTTTGGTAGTCCCTCTCTAGTATCAACTCCAACTTTTATAGCATACTGTGTCTTGTCTTGAGTGACTTCAATAATATTCTTCATCCTTGTAAAACCACTTACACTTATATTACATATACATTTGGTATGCTTGATCTAAATAAGATTATTTACATCTACAATCTCACTAATCTAAGATACACTAGCTCCTTTCATACATGGGAATAATAAATAATTAACAATTTTTCAATCATGATGAAGCTTAATAGACCCTCAATCAAACTTTGTTAGCTCCTCTCTTTTCTCTTAACTTTTATTCATTTTAGCCTACATGATATTTAAAATCATTTCCTAATCTAGGTACTTCCTTCAAAACACATCAAAAGAATTTCCCCTTTAAATTCCTTCATTTCTTAAAAAACCACCCCGTTTCTCTCTCCAAAATTCAAAAAGCTTTGTGTACCCCTATTAAAGGTTCCTCTATGTTCTTTGTTACCAGGAGACTTAAGTTAGTGAAACAAAATATGGAAACATTTAACAAACAATCAACTAGAAATCTAAGTAACTTTGTTAACATCCCTAAATCTTAATTAAACTCAATTTAAATGAAACTCCTTGTATATCCTGTTAACTAAGCCTTAAAAAAAGGCTAAAAAACAAGCTTAACCTAAAGCCCTCTTTGACAAGAATTCTTATTCAAAGAATTGTTTAAATAAGATTACTAAAACTAGGTTACAACAATACAAATTCTTCTTCAATTCAATATTGGATAACAAAAAAAAAACAAAAAAAGATTGTCTCTCTAGTTAATGATGAATGATCTCCCATCATCTAGTCTAATTCCATCTAATTTTCCTTCCTCTCTCTTTTTAAAAAAATAACTTGGGCAAAGGAAGAAACTCCTGTACCAATGTCTAGTCTCTTTCCAACCTTATTAACAAAAACATTGACTCCCCCACTATTACAAACCTCACATCCATTTTCTCTAACATTAACATTAGAAAAGTATTATTCAATTTTATCCATTAAAATTCCTTTGAACTAGATGGCTTTAATTTTTTTTGAAAAAATATTGTCTATCAATTGGAGATAGTATAACCACCACCATTTAAAATTCTTTCACTTTAGGTAACTTTTTATAGGAGATTAATGGCAATTTCGTTTCTCTTGTTCTAAAATTCAGAATCACTTTAAAGTTATATGCTTTAGATATATTTCCTATTGTAATTTGATCTATAAAGTGAATAATAAACTTTTAGCAACCAGGTGATAAACTAATTCAAAATTAAATCATTAGCCTAAACTAATATACTTTTTTTAATGGAAGGAGAATAGGAGACAACATCCTATTAGACCAAGGAATCCTTAAAGATTACTATAAAAACAATGAACACAATAAATGCACTTTCAAAGTGAGTCTTCAAAACAGCCTTTGATATAATTCACTAGGACTTCATATCAAAGACCTTGAAACTTTTGGTTATTTACCAACCTTTGTTAAATGGATCTAAGGATGCATTTCTTACCCCATCCTCCTATATCCTAATAAATGGTAAGCTTCCTCGTCTTTTTATAAGTTGTAGCAATCTAAAACAAGGTCACCTTTGTCACCGTATATTTTCATTATTAATATGGAAATTCTTTCCCTTCTCGACCTCTGAATAATTTAAACCCATTAAATACCATTATAAATAAACCCCCATAAACTAAAACCATAACTTCTCCTATTTGGCCTTGCTGCCATGTATTTAATTATTTTTTTCGCTTAAAACCTCTTTCACTTTTAAATGCTATTAAGCCTTTAAATCAATTCATTTAAAATTTACCTCTTTATTTCCTTTGACATTACTCTTCAAACAATCTTTCTAATTTCTTAAAAATATACCTAAGCTAAATTCCAATCAACTACCTAGGATTCGCTTTTATAGCCACCAAGCTCATAAGAAATAATTGCCTTTCATTGATCCTTAAAATTGAGAAAAACAGTTAACCTCCATATGAAAAGATTTTTATTCTTTGTTAGAGTACTCCAGATGACTATCTTTGCCCTTAATATTCTCCATATATAGTATAGCACCCCACTTTCACAAGACACGCACCTGACATCTTGAGTCATGTCCGAATACATATCCCACAAAAGTGGCATCTTAGAGCACTCACATCACTAACTTAATCATGGCATCATCTTATAAAAATATAAACATCACAACATTTTAAAGCCGAATTTCTCATTTCATTTTATAAAAACTGAATATGTACATTGAAATTTTTACAAAATCCTCCAAGTATGAACATCATCAAAACCTAATACAAAACACGCTACATGAAAGAGGAATTATACAAAAATTTCTATCTAATCCTTCAGTCTCATTTGACCAACCTTTAAGCCACTTCTCTAATCCAAAATATAAGAACTATGCTTCTTATAGAGTCTCTCTACCATTAGTATCTTCTCTCAGTTCTGAAATGTCAATGTTACAATTTTGGTGAATTTTGCAAACTCAGTGAGGTAACCATTCTCGATGGTTCACTTAATTCATATAACACATCATCTTGTACAAACACAAAATTCACACCATCTCATTTATCATGTAGTATCACATATCATATTCAAAGTAATCACACCAATCATTTTAATCATTTATAATACACATATCAATTTTGAGTGTAATATTTATGAGGCTCACTTTCATTTATTATTTTGTTGTAATTGAGTACTTTTCACTAGCCCATATCCCTTGTGGATACCAAGCTTTTATCAAATAATGTCCTATATCCCTTAGTGGATATTAGGTACAGTAGCAACTAAGCCAAAGGCTTTTATTACATGCTGAGCTTTAAGCTCTTTTTTCTTGCGACTTCGATCACAATAACTTTTATCTTTCATGCATTCATGTAATGAAGTGCATCACATTCTCATATTTTCAATCAATCATATGATTTTGTATTCACATTTAGAGCACATTTATCATCAGACCTTGGTTCAACATTCAACAAAATTGTTAAGTACAATTATTTCAGCCAGAGTCATATACAAGGAGCACTTTCAATATCTCATTCATCCATCAAACACCTGGGACTTTCAAAGTCTGGAATCAACACAATCAAGTTCACATTCATAAGATAATTCATAACATAATTTAAAACAAACAATTACTTAAGTGAGACCATCTAGGTTACATATAGGTTACTTGATTGAGCCAAATTTATACTATAAATTGGCCCTGTTTTCTTAAGTAATTATGCACTTGTTGACTCCTAATTCATGATTTTGTGCTTAAATTGGTTCCTCATATCGAGCTTTTATAATTTGCACATTGTCGATATTTTGTTGTCATTTGATATTAATTTCGCATAACTTTTATTGGGACAATTGATCTGCAAAGGTGTTGTATTTTGTAGGAACAATGGAGTCGACAAGAGAAAGTCAACACGTTGAGAAGCCATCCATTAGTCGGGACGAACAGCGCGAGACATTCGCCATGCATTTAATTTATTTGGTATAAATTAATTCGTCGCGACGAGTGACCATTTTTATGCGTCGCGACAAACTTTATTCATTAGTCGCGACGAATGTCGGATACCCCGGCCCTTAAATAGCAAAATTATCCACCGTTCGACCGGCCCTTGCAAGAGACTTCCTATAAAACCTTCTGTTTTAGGTTAAATGAGGATGGCCGCATTCCCGAGGTAGCTCTCCATCCTTCGTCTTCTCCATTTTTCTGATAGTTTTTGTTTCCTCTATTTTGCAGATTCGGCACCACCTCCAGACGACGTCCACCATCATCATCTTCATCTCTTCCATCATTCGTCGCACCCATTCTCAACTGTTCGTCGTTGGAGTCATGGACCGAGGTGATATTTCAGCAATGATGGACTCACCCGGCATCATGCGTGGCTAGGGCGTTGGATCTCCTGAAGATGTAGCAACGGTTTGAGTTCCAGAGCTCAACATGGGGTAATCGATCTTAGTTTTAGATTTCTGTCGTATTTTTGTAACGACTCCGAGTTGGAGATTGCATTGTATGACCGAATGAATCTTGCTATAGTTTAGTAGGATGTTAAACTTTGATCTATGTTAAGGATTGGTTTGTGTTGAATATTGTGCCTGAATACATGAAGTCTCATGTATATCAGTCAGATTTTGCATTAATTAATCTAATCTGCCTAGTTGTGTTTGGTTAAGTTGGTTGTGTTATTATCTGATTGATTTATTGCATAAATCATTTCATACCATACACTAAGGGTTTTAACAAGATTTAATTAATCGAGTTGATTAATTAAATTCTTGGACTTAACGAGTTGTTAAGGTTATGTTTTCGAAACTTAGTGGATTTCAAACCCCGACATTTATTTTGAACGATGATGACCCGAGCCACATTTTCAGGAGAACTTTAGTTAATTGTTTTCAATCTTAATTATTTCAAATTGTCTTGCCTTTTAAAATCCCAAAAATTTTATTTCATACTTAGCTTTCTTTAATTTTAAAGATCAAGCCAAAACCCCCTTAAATTGCTTTAATTACATGCATCATTAGACTAGGCTAGTCTTAAGATCAATGCTACATTGGTTCCTTGAGAGTCGACCCGAGGTTGCACCCTGTGTTGCAATTCTTGGTATAAATTGATTTTGACCGGTTTCCAAGGATCAATCTTGAATTGAGCGATAAGTCGCGATCAAATTGGCGCGTTCTTTGGGAACCAAAGTAATTGGTTTTCTAGGTTAGCCAAGTGTTTGTTTTACATTATATTTTTGTTGTTTGCATTACATTTTGCATTTAATAATTTTGTTTTATTCATTTGCTTCTATCTTTTAGTGTTAATTACATTGGTGAGCTTAATTACATTTTGCTTTAAGTGTTTAGTTTGATTGTTCTGTTTATTGTGCCTAATTTGAGTTATTGTGCTTTCTTTGTGATTCTTGGCTGCGACAAGTTCATCATTCGTCGCAACGAGTTCATCGTTAAATCGCAACGAGTTAATACATTCGTCGCGACTAATATTATAATTTTATTACATTACGCAATGAAGTTCCTACGAGTCGCGTGTAACGAATGAATGAATTAAACCCTTTATGTCCATTGTCGTTTTAGTGAGCTAATTTAGGAGAACTTCTTTTGTGCATGCCCGTAGACTTAGGTTAGTTCATTTTCAACCTGAAATCGGCGATACTTAAGGAAGCGTAGGAAGGACGTAAGAGAGCAAGCAACCCCTTAGCACATTAGAACATCAAGTAGGAGAAATGGTGAGCATCAAGAATTTCCGGTCACCAACCTAGAACGGAGATCATGGATTAAATGGTGATCGGTAAGAGTCGATGAGAACATAGGAACAACAAGCGAGAAACGATCGAGAAGCTACGACCTCGGACGTCAATTATGACCCTTCACCGCAAACTGCCCAAACTTTGATGTGAATTTGAAGTTAAGGGCTATTGATCAATTCTCTCCTAAATTTCACAGTTTGGCGGAGAAGATCCCTACATGCATTTACAAGTTACGACAATGATTTGTCAAAGCATGAAACCCGTAGAGCTCCCTAGATCATGTCTTTGTGGAAGGTATTTCACTTATCCCTAGAAGGAAAGGCCGGGAGTGGTACATGAGCCTCCCAAGGCATGTCGCGAATGCCTACCATAGTTGGGCCAACTTGAGAAAAGCTTTCCTGGAAAAGTATTTTCCAGCCTCGAGGACGTCATAAATGAGGAAAGAAATCTATTCTGCTAAGCAAGACTATGACGAGTCCTTGTATGACTTTTGGAGCAATTTGGGATCTGTTGTCTCGGTGCCCCATCATCAAATTCTCGATGAGCAGCTTGTTCAATATTTTTATGATGGGGTGAAGAATCGAGAAAAGGAATGTTAGATCTTTGCCGGAGGATCATTGATTGACCTCACCGCACCAAGCGTGGGCCTTGATCAAGAGGATGGCCTCGACCATCAGCGATATAGTGCTCGTGATTCCGAGGAATGTTCATGAAGTAGGAGCCATGTCGGCTCGGATAAAAGGATGGAAAGCACGGAATCAAGGTGGATTCCTAGAGCATAGGATAACTTCACGGTTGTCCTCGATTGTGGTGAGTGAAGAATTTGAATGTGCATCGCCTTCATCTTCCATCGAGGCGGCCGCACCTAGTTGCGAATCTTGCGGATCGATGATGCACATAACCGATGTTCATCCCGGAGGTATGAAGAAGTCTCTGCAGTGTACCCGGGGAGACAAAATCCTAAGTGGGATCCGTACTCCAACACGTATAATGAAGGATGGAGATCTCATCCTAACTTTAGTTGGAGGAGTAATGAGGGAAGAGCACCTAACCGTTTTCAACAAGGGAGTAGAGTTGGAACATCTACAAACCAGTTCCCTGATCAGCAAGCATTGACGGTGCAACCACAACCGCCAAAAGAGGACACCAACCAACTGCTACATGGTATGATGACGTTGATGAAGGAAGAAAGAGCCTCTACGGCTAATCAGTTCAACGCCATCGCAAACTTAATCCAGCAGGACTCCTCGAAGAATGCTGCGCGTTTTACTACCTTGGAAAAGCGAATGGATCAATGGGAAACCAAGGCAGAAAACCTGAACTCATACGTCACTCAGTTATCCAACAACTTGAGTGAAAATCAAGCGAGGAGTAGCGGATCAATTCCCTCCAACACGGTCATAAATTCGAAAAGCCTGAACGCAATTGAATTAAGGAGTGGAAAGAAAGTGCAATTTAGCATTCCTGAAGAAGAAGAATGCGCCGAAGAAATTGAGGTTGAAGAGACACCTCAAGTAAGAGAAAAGAAGGCTGTGCGATCAGAGAGTGATCGCGAAGAGGAATTGCTGAAGAAAAGAAGAAATTAACCATTGAGGAAACAAAGCAACCATCAAGCAGTCCAAGAGAAAGTGCTGCAAAGGAAAAATCTAGTGGAAATGAAGCAACACAAAGGGAAGTCAATCTGAAGGACCTTCCCTTCCCAAATTCCTACTTAATGAGCAAGAAGGTCAACGAACTGAAACATGAAAAGGAAATTATTGACCTATTTGGGAAGGTGGAAGTGAATGTGCCCCTTTTGGACCTGGTTAAGAGAGTTCCGGCCTACGCTAAATATTTGAAGGACTTGTGCACAAATAAGCATAAGTTTAGGCCGAATGAGAGAGTCCAGGTGAGCTCAAACGTGTCCGCATTATTCAAGCCCCAAATTCCTGTGAAGTGTCAGGACCCAGGATCGTTCACCATTCCTTGTGTCATAGGAAAGGTGACAATTGGAAGAGCGTTGCTGGATTTGGGAGCAGCAATCAATGTGATGCCAAAATCTGTCTATGAAGCCCTGGGGGTTAAGAGCGTAAAACCTACTTCGGTAGTGTTACAGTTGGCTGACAGATCCTTCCGACACCCTGTGGGCATCATTGAGGACATTCTGGTCCAAGTGAAAGGATTAGTGTTCCCTGCCGATTTTTACGTGCTGGATATGTCTACTGAAGTGGTGCAGGACACTTCTCTAATCCTTGGACGACCCTTCCTTCGGACGGCAAGTACAATGATCAGTATGAAGGAAGGGAAGATCACCATGGAGGTTGGTGATCAACACGTTAGCTTCAACATGTATGAAGCTATGAAACACCCTAACGAGGATTACTCCTTGCTTGGGGTGAATATGCTTGATGTTGTAATCGATGATGCTTGTTCTGAATTTGCAGAAACTTTAACCCCGACCACTAATGATCTCTTTGGAGGCCGTTTCTATTTTGATGATAGTGCAGGTGCTTATTCGAAGCGGAATGGAAATGGAGCTGCCTAGGACCCAAGCTGTTGACATGAAGCTTGGATATCAACCGCACGTCCATCCCGAGCTACAAGACCCGCCTTGAGTGCCAGGTTTTCTCTTTCCTTCATTTACTATATAATTGTGCTTATGCTTGATACCAACGTGCATATTGTTGAGCATGATTATATTATTTAAGTGTGGGGGAGAGAACCATCCGAGAGGAATATTTGTAGTCAGGTAGGATTTCTATTTTCTGTCTCAATAAATTGATCCCTTTATGTTGGCTCTGCATGTTTCTTGTAGTGAAGCATGATATAGATCAAAGAGAATGGTTGATTTGTGCATGTGAATTGATTGATTGAATGTTTGTGCAATTCGAATAGGATCCTTAGAATTTGCATTTTGTTTGGGCGGTTCGTCGCAACGAACGTACCTGTTCATCGCGACACTTCTAGGGCTTGTCTCTTTTTCGTCGCGACAAACGCGCCGTTGGTCGCGACGAATAGTTCCGGGTTTGCCCCTCTGAACCGTTGGACTTCTCTTTTGTTCGGAGCCCTTTTCAGTCTTTTCTCCTTCGCGTCTTTTCGTCTGCTTCCCGCTTTATTTCTTCTTCTTCTCCTTCTCTTTTCTCTTCTTCTTCTTCTTCCTCGCTTCTCCCTTCGCCGCAGTCCTCGTCGTCGCTCCCAGTTGTGCCCCCTTGTGTTTGAAGCTCCCAACCTTCTCAAATCTTTTCCCATCTTCGTTTTCGACCTTAGGTAAGTGTTCTTATTCTTTCATTTTGTCCATTCTCGTTGTTATTTGTTAGATTTAGGACGAACAGCGAGCGCTGTTCGCCGCGTCTGTTCGCAGAATCACCGTTCGTCGCGACGAGTTTCATACCTCGCCGCGGCGAACGTGTGTGCCTAGTTCACTGCAGCGAACACCCTATAGGTCGCAGCGAATGGAAGAGGACTTCCCTCGTTGCAACGAACTCTCATGTTCGTCACGACGAATGGGGAGGACCTCGACTCGTCGCGACGAATGATTATTAGCCACGACAAGGAGACTGATTCTGTGTAGTTTTCTTAGTAACTTACTTGTTTTTAACGTTGTGTGTGCAGGATCATGCCTCGAATGAAGCAGGCCTCTCGACCCGAGCAACAGCCTTCCTCTTCCGATTCCTCCGACCACACTCATTCCCCTTCTCCGCAACCTCCCCGTCATCCTCGTTTTTTCGATCCTTCCCCCTCTCGCCCGATGGATCCCGAGTATGATCAGCTGCCCACTCGTGTTGCCAGCCAGGATATACTCAAAGAAAAACCCTTCCCTCTCACTCCAGCAACCAACCCTTTTGTGGGACAACTCTTCCAACTCGAGTTGGCCGGCCTTGCTTGACCTCGGCGATTGGCAACCTCACCTTCGTCCGCCAATATTACTCCTATGCTCGCTATTCCCACACCTACGGAATTAGTTTTCGGGGTGTCTCTATCCCTGATGCTTTCTCCTCTGTTATCATCCGAGAACATTTCCATCTCCCTGTTGTCTCTCATTGCCATTATCTAGACCTCATCCGTAACTACCCCTGGGATGATGTCATTAGTACTCTCTGCCCTGCAGGGACTCAGTGGCTTCAACCCCGGGGCTCTCAACGGTATATCCGTCGTTTCGACCTCTACCCTCAAGCTCGCATTGCATTTCATATGCAACAACATCCTTCCTACCCTCTACCTCACAAATATCCCTAAAGAACAGGCCCTATACATATACCTTCTCATGGTCGGCCGCCCTGTCAATCTTGCCACAGCCATAGCCTCCGCCCTCCGCCAATGTGTTACGCCACCAATATCGGCATTACCTTCTTTTCCCCACCTCATTTCCGACTGCTCGGGCCTTTCGAGTTCGGAGCATTCGCCGATCTCACCTTGAGCCGCTCCTCCTTTTGTTTACGTCTGTCTCGGTCGCCCTCGCAACCTTCCACCCCCTCCTCCTGCCCAGCCTGCTCCTGCAACTCCTTCCTCACCCTCTCCCGATCCTCCAGTCCCTCCATTTTCCCCCGAGGCTCCGCCTCATGTCCCCTCTCCGCCTCGTGTCTCTTCTCCGGTGTCTTCCCCACCTACCGCCCCCCTGCTCCTTCCGAGGTGGCTCTGCTCCGAGACGACATCCACCGGCTTGAGGCCCAACTGGCCGCTGATCGTGCCCTGCTCACTTCCGTCCAGGCGCAGCTGGCTGCTGATCGTGAATTCAATAGCGCCATGCTCTCCATGATTGCAGCTCACCTTGGGTTGCCCCTTCCGCTTCCCGCTCCGGTCTCTGCTGCTGCTCCTAGTTCCTCTGCCGCTGCCCCTCCAGATCCGCCAGCTGACGATCCTGCAGCATAGTTTAGGTTGTTTGTTTTCCTTTCTTGTTGTTGTTTTTCTGTATTTTCTTCTCTTTGTTGTAATTTTTAGCTAGTTCTTCGGATCCTCCTTTTTTGTACATTTACTTTTTGGGCTTAATGATATATCCCCATTTCTCTTTTGTCAATTTTTGTTTCATGCTTCTATGTGTGCCTTGCTACTTCTGCCATTGTGGACAATGCCATGTTTAAGTGTGGGGGAGCTAGTTCCCTTCTTATATTTTGCATTGCATGCCTATTAGAATTTGTGCATAATTTTGTGGGCCCTTTCAAATTTTACTGATAAATTTAAAACTCAATCAAACATTTTTTGCACCTGTTCTTTTGTGCCCTTGCATGCAAATCATTTACAAGTTTCAAAAACTGATACTTGAGTTTTTGAAAATACTCTTCATTCTTCGAACGATAATTGGATCAGCAAAATTTTAACTTTTGAAGTTTTCAAAACAAAGTGAATGGGAGCATGCTAACAAGATAGTATTGTCAGTTTTTAAGACTTGAGATTGATCATTGGGACAAAACCCTTGTTGGAAGGATATTCGAGCCAAATTCTTCTTCTATATCTTTGTGTGCATCCGCTTAGTTCATACTTCTCTAGAACTTGTGTCAATTTTACTCAAAGCTTGATGGACTAGAATTTTGTTGATATGATAGGCGTTCCTTCTTTCAGCCTTTCCCCAAACACCAACCCTTAAACACTTTTCCTTTGCTAGCCCTTGAGCCTTTACTCTATGAGCATTTGCATACATATTCAGATGATGTCGGTAGTCTGTGTTTTGTTATTAGGTTAAAAAATGTTGGAAAATGGAAAAGTGTTAGTCTTGTGTATCCCAAAAAGGGATAATAATGTGTTGTATCCCAAAAAGGGATTAGCATCTCAAAATGAGATAGCCAAATGTGAAAAAAAAGTGTATATTCAATTTATTTGGTGTTTAGTTTTAGTTTGGTGTTGACATCGGTTCCTCATTTAGCGCATGCTCATATTTTTCTTTCTTTCACTCCATCCATTCAACTAGCCCTCCGCTCATTACAACCCTGAAAGACCTCTTGATCTTCAAAATGATAGTCCTTATAGTGGAGAAATAAAATTGATACAAGCCTATGGTAGGAGATGCATTAAGCAGATGGAGAGAAAATATCCTTAAACACAAGTGAGTTGAGCATAAACACCACATCCCGAGTGATCCTCTTTGTTCAATCTCATGTGCTTAAATTCTTCGAAGGTCATTTTATTAGCACTCTTTCAATTTCTTTGCGTGTGAATTACGATGAAGTGGATTCGTCATTTCTATTATTATTTGAGCATGGGCGGAATTTTCTTTCACTCTTGTACCTTTTTGACTCTTGTAAACTTTGTCCAGGAGTACAAAGGTCTAAGTGTGGGAGAATTTGATTGAGCCAAATTTATACTATAAATTGGCCCTGTTTTCTTAAGTAATTATGCACTTGTTGACTCCTAATTCATGATTTTTGTGCTTAAATTGGTTCCTCATATCGAGCTTTTATAATTTGCACATTGTCAGTATTTTGTTGTCATTTGATATTAATTTCTGCATAACTTTTATTGGGACAATTGATACTACAAAGGTGTTGTATTTTTGTAGGAACAATGGAGTCGACAAGAGAAAGTCAACACGTCGTGAGAAGCCATCCATTAGTCGGGACGAACCAACGCGAGACATTCGCGCGATTTAATTTATTTGGTATAAATTAATTAAATCATGACGAGTGACCATTTTATGCGTCATGACGAACTTTATTCATTAGTCGCGACGAATGTCTGATACCCGCCCTTAAATAGCAAAATTATCCCTTTCCAAGCCAGCAGACTTCCTATAAAACCTTCTATTTTAGGTTAAATGAGGACGGCCGCATTCCCGAGGTAGCTCTCCATCCTTCGTCTTCTCCATTTTTTGATAGTTTTTGTTTCCTCTGTTTTGCAGATTCGGCGCCACCTCCAGACGACGTCCACCATCATCATCTTCATCTCTTCCATCATTCGTCGCACCCATTCTCAACTGTTCATCGTTGGAGTCATGGACCGAGGTGATATTTCAGCAATGATGGACTCACCCGGCATCATGCGTGGCTAGGGTGTTGGATCTCCTGAAGATGTAGCAACGGTTTGAGTTCCAGAGCTCAACATGGGGTAATCGATCTTAGTTTTAGATTTCTGTCGTATTTTTGTAACGACTCCGAGTTGGAGATTGCATTGTATGACCGAATGAATCTTGCTATAGTTTAGTAGGATGTTAAACTTTGATCTATGTTAAGGATTGGTTTGTGATGAATATTGTGCTGAATACATGAAGTCTCATGTATATCGATCGATTTTGCATTAATTAATTTAATCGCCTAGTTGTGTTTGGTTAAGTTGGTTGTATTATTATCTGATTGATTTATTGCATAAATCATTTCATACCATACACTAAGGGTTTTAACAAGATTTAATTAATCGAGTTGATTAATTAAATTCTTGGACTTTCTGAGTTATTAAGGTTATGTTTTGAAACTTAGTGGATTTCAAACCCGACATTTATTTTGAGCGATGATGACCCGAGCCACATTTTCAGGAGAACTTTAGTTAATTGTTTTCAATCTTAATTATTTCAAATTGTCTTGCCTTTTAAAATCCCAAAAATATTTATTTCATACTTAGCTTTCTTTAATTTTAAAGATCAAGCCAAAACCCCCCTTAAATTGCTTTAATTACATGCATCATTAGACTAGGCTAGTCTTAAGATCAATGCTATACTGGTTCCTTGAGAGTCGACCCGAGGTTGCACCCTGTGTTGCAATTCTTGGTATAAATTGATTTTGACCGATTTCTAAGGATCAATCTTCGGATTGAACGATAAGCCGCGATCATTACTCCAGGAAGCTATTACCTTAATGTCCTAGCAACATCTAGATGTTGATGCTCTAAATGATCCTCTATATCATGCAATATACATTTACACATATCACAATTTGCACAATTATATAAATTCTCATTTATGCACATAAGTATATATAGATTATGTACTATGCATACTCAATGACAATTCCGGGTATATTTCTAATATTCTCATCGCATAGTCATTCTTATACCAACACTTACATAAGTATAATATGAACTTAGGTTTACATCTCAATAAAACAAATTGAATATAAGTTCATACTCGTACAATTTGATTTAGTAGACAGAAATTTTTACTCAAAACACTTTAGACTTTTCTTAACCTATATCGGTACTCTATACTCAAGTTCAAGCTAGATTTTGGAGTTCTTAAAGATAGAAATAAAAATATACTTCTTAAAAGATATTTGTATCAATATGTCTCTAGTTTAATCTAAATAAAAAAAATAACCTAATTTGGATATCTATAGATCAAAATATGGCCTAACTACCGAAACATGTTAAGTGAAAACACTACATTTATCATATTCCAAAACACTTCATCATTTTCATCCTAAATTCATCAATCAATCTTTTAAGAATGAATTTATATGGATATAATTTTTATGGAGAGGAAGTTCAATGTGTGAGGAGTTTGTTGGTTAAAATTTCAAGTCATTTGGAGGTCAGGAGAAGAAGTTATGGCCAAAAGAATGAAGGATGTTCGAAACTGTCACTTTTTGGTAAGCCTTCATTATCACGATTGTGCTAATCGCAGCCAATAGTGCAATTTCACGATTGTGAACGATCATGCACTCGCTCATTTTTCCCCTTGTGCACGATCGTGCACTACCTAATTTCTTCTCTAGATTCACGAATTGTAGATTTTTCTTCTCTCCTCCCTCTCTTTTGTTTAATCTACCATTTCTAACTTATGTCCTCACTATTTCCTCTTCATTCCTACTTCCCTTTCATCTCAACTTGATCACAAACAAATCAAAATCTATGATTGCTCATAAACATTAAAAACAGAACCTATCATTCACGCATCTTCATCACGTTTTTTGCATTTTTGCATTTTTGCATTTTCTGCACTTCTCCATTTTCTTCTCTAACTATCATTTTAATCTTTCTTTCCCCATATCACAACATCACCTTACACCTTTTTGCTTAACTCAAGACTCATTTTGGTTCATTTATAAAACACCCAAAAGATTCACGTAACGACACGGTGAAAATAACATACACATCTCATTTCTTCAAAACTTTTCTGCACTCTTTTTATACATATTTTCAATGATCTTTCAAACTCAAAATTCATTTCAACACCATCTTATGAAATATTGATCATCAAAAATGCAAAAGCAAGACACAAGGTATTCTTAAATTTTTACTCACATTTCAGTACATATATGCAACCTTGTTTTATAAACACTAAACTATTAACTAACGTGATGCAAGTTCCATTCTACATATCTTGAAAACCATACAGTACTTAATTGTTTAAAACTCCAATAACAAAAAGAGATAGCAAGTGAAAAGTGAGAACAAGGCTTACGTTGTGAGGGTGAGAAATTTCTAAAGTAATGAAGCTTACAGAGGATGAAGAAAGTCACAAAGAAGAAGAAAACAAAATCAAACAATTAATTTTCTCTTTCCAATAAATTTTTGAAATCAATACTAAGCTTGGCAAGTGACATTTATCACTTGTTCAATTCCTATAAGTTTAAACTGGGTTCTCTTATTTAACTAGTCCAATCATCTCTAAATTTTACTCCAATTGTCTCTAAATTTTTACTAACATTTGTCAATAAATCCCAAAGTCATCTATAAAATTCTTCACTATCGTATGACTCTTATTTCTATTACTATTTATCAATCATCTTGTCGTTTGACATTTTTGCCTAGTTTAGAAATGCCTGAAATTTCAAAAATTTTCCTAAATTTCACTAAAAATTTTAAATCAATAATTATTATCATCAAATCAACACATATAAACCACAGTTCTCGACATAATCACATATGTAAATCAATTATACCCAAAAAAAAGTCAATGAATGCATGTATAATCATTTAAATGTGTGCAAAATCCAATATTCACGTGTGTGTGTGTGTGTCATATTATGCATGAACATGAAATGCACTTTCTAACCTCTCAATAAAATCTCGTATACATTATTCTAGCCTTAACATGAGTAATGAGATATTACAATTCTCTCCTCCTAAAAAAAATTTGTCCTCAAAATTTTTATATGATTTTTCTTACAGATGGGGATATTATCTCTTCATGTGTTCCTCCGTTTCCCAAGTTGCTTCCTCAGTCGAGTAATTCCTCCAAAGAACTTTCATCAATGGAATTACTCGGTTTCTCAGTTGTTTTGTCCAATATTTCATTATCTTAACTGGCTCCTTAATATAACATAGGTTTCTAGCAACTTCATTCTCTTAACCCGGTAACACATGCATCGGGTCAGATCAGTATCTTCTGAGCATACTCACTTGAAATACATTGTGTAACTAAGATATCTGATTCGGTAAAGCTAATTTGTATGCCAATGGTCCTATCCTCTCAATAATCTCATAAGGATCAATGTACTTAGGGCTCAACTTGCCCTTTTTACCAAATCTCAGACTCCTCACCAAGGTGACACTCTTAGAAACACCCTGTCTCCTACACTGTATGTTGATCCTCAAATTTTTTACCTTTTTCCTGATGAATAACCATGATTTAAATGATTTTTGAGGGTTTGATAGATTAAATCTTTTGAGTTAATTATTATGTCAAAGTTAGTAGTATTTATTGAATGGGTAAGTGGAATTAAAGTGTTAAAGTTATAAGAATGTTCAACGGTGTTTTTAACAAGACACTTAAGGATAAATAACATAAGGCATTTAAGGAAGGGTAAAATGGACATTGCACACTCATTAAGGGTAGGATTGGAAGAGGAAAATGTGATCTTACATTTAAGAGAAGGAGAAAACGTGAATTGGGACAGAAGTAACAAAATAATGCTCACACTATTAAACAGTTGGTTGCTCCTAATTTTGATCATCAACCCTTGTGCATTGATTTTCCTGCTACTGATGTTACTTTTGAGCTTTAATCTGGTCTAATTATTCTTTTGCCTACTTTTTGTGATATGCTAGTGAAGATCCTCATAAGCACCTCAAGGAGTTCCATGTAGTTTGTTCTAGCATAAACCTAATCATAATACAAAAAGAGTAGATTTTGTTGAGAGCATTCCCATTCTCATTAGGGGACATCGCTAAGGGTCGGCTTTACTCCTTAACATCTAGATCAATCACTACTTAGAGGGAGATGCAGAGACTTGTTTTAGAGATGAACTTCCCTGCTTCTCAAGCTATGAATGTTTAAAAGGAAATATGTGCAATCTGACATCACTATAGGGAGATATTACATGAGTACTGGGAGCATTAAATGAGGCTGTGTGCTAGCTATCCTTACGATCAAATCAATGAACAACTCTTGATTCAAAACGTCTATGAGGGGCTTCTACCATAAGAAAAAAGTATGATAGATGCAACAAGCAGGGGTGCATTGGTAGATAAGACACCCACTGAAGCTAGAAATCTAATTTCCAACTTGGCTGCTAACTCTCAACCATCCAACATTCGAGAAGAACCCAGACCACTAAAAGTCAACGAAGCTAGTACTACCATATTGGAGCAACAGATAACTGGTCTGAAATCTTTAATCAGACAAATGGCACTCAACAAGTCAAGGTACATCGAATTTGCACAATGGTAGGACATCCCACTAATATGTGTCTAACCTTGCAAGAGACTTCATCGAAAAAAGTGAATGTTTTTGGAATTTTTTCGGGTTAACCACAGAGGAAGTATGATCCTTGCTATCCTTATACACAAAATTTAGGATGGGAGAATGCTCCATTTAATAATTATGGATAACAAAGACAACAACAATCCTCTTACCAGCAACCTTATCAAAGACAAGGTCCACCATCAAGCTTTTGACCTTCATTGGAAGAAATGATGAAAACATTTCAACAACAAATAAGAGCTAGCATTCAGAATATGGAGAATCAATTAAGTCATATAGCTAATATTGTGAGCTAATTGGAAAATCATATTAAACTTCCTTCTAAAATGATTATGAACCCGAAAGAGAATACAAATGCTATCACCTTAAAAAGTGTTAAAGAAATAGAGGAACCACATAAGACTCCTATTGTTAGCAATGATGAAGAATCTGAAAGGGAACTTAAAGTGTCTCTAAGAGAAGCTGAAAAGAGAACTAAGGTGAATTCTCAATCTCTTGTGATTAAAAACTTTACTGACACTTTGTCTACTTTTCCTAACAAGTTTGCTAAGTCAAAAAAAGAGGATAAAGATAGGAAGATTTTGGAAATTTTCAAGAAGGTAGAGGTAAACATACCTCTAATTGATGTTACAAAGCACGTTCCTCAATATGCCAAAATTTTCAAGGAATTATGCACTTCTAAAAGGAAATTGAAAGGAGATGAGAAAGTAAGTGTGGGGGAAAATGTGTCTATAGTCATTCAAAGAAAGCTTCCCCTAAAATGTAAGGATCCAGCTACGTTTATAATTCCTTACAAAATCTAGTGAAGTCATCAATAATTATGAGATCATACTTCTTTCCACCTAGACTTAGTGTTCTGGTTGAACCAAACAAATTTACATGTAACAACTCTAGAGGTCTAGAAGAAGTTACAATATTTTTAGAGCAAAAAAATGTTTTAATTTGTTTTCCTTTTTGACAACTCTCATAAAAAAATATTTGTTAAAACTTATCTTTGGTAATCCTCTTACCAAATCATGTCTACCTAACTTGAAAATATGTTTAAAACTAATATGACCTAGCTTTTTATGCTAAATCATTTTTTCTTCATCTGTTGATATAAAACACAAAATATTTTGACTTTTCATGTTGGCTCCCGATTCTGGAACCCAACCCTCTTGCGAAAATATGAAACCTTAAGCGTAGATATTACCTCGAAAAGGTTCTTTCATTGAACCCTTATTAGACATTATCAATTCATATTCATTACTATCTCTCTTTTTTTATAACATCCCAAAAATTTGCTCACAATCTGCTCAACGATGTGCTCGTACAAACAGTCACTATGCTTGAACTCAATTCTCCTGTTTGAGAACAGAAGTTGGAAACCTTCAAATCAAAATTTCAACTTGAATTCTTCATATAAATCCTAGCTCTAAGTCTCTTGTTTAATTGGGAGAAAGAATCACCTCAAGCGGAGTTATACAACTCAAGATATGCTTAAAAAGCCTAAAAGGGATCATACCCCAAACATGCTCTCCTAACCGACCTCTTACTTACTTTAATGGAAACTCTCTCAAATCAATTCCAAATGATACAAATTTTTTATGGAGAGAAAGGTACATATCTTAGGAATCTATTGCTCCAAGAATCAATTCCATCGGAGGTCGGATGAGGGAGTTATGCCCAAAGGAATAAACCATGTTTAAACCCTAAATTGATTTGTACCTCTCTTGACGCAAATGCCATAACTTTTTATACAAATGTCCAATTGCTTTCGTTTTTAGACCATTGGAAAGAAGACATCGAGATATACAACTCGTATTAGAGACCTCAAAGCAAGATTCAGCCTCTAAACTAGTCAAAATCGTAAATTACTGTAGCTAACCCGAGAATGTCAGTTAAACGGACATAAACTGGCCAAACATCCCATTTTTACCTGAGAAGGTCCGTTAAACGGACATCCATGTCCGTTTGTGGATATCCATTTGTGGATGTCCGTTTAACGGACATACACTGGGCAAAGGGGTCCAAACTCCTTCCAAAGCCTCCCCAATGCTTCCAACTTCCATCTTAACACCCTATACATTCACAAAGTCCCCAAATTCAACTCTTCAAGTGTAATACAACTTCATAACTAAACAAATACTAATCTAAATGCAACAAACTCCCAAATCTCAACTCAAATAACTCATATAACACCCAAATTTTCATCCTTCACCAAAGCCCTCAAGTTCATACTTCCCATACAACATCATCCCTTGCAAATGTTCATAACTCTCAACTTCAAAATCCAACTTCATCACACACAAGCTTTCCAACTCCAACATGCTATCCTAACACAAGTAACAATTGGAAATCTCAACAATTAGACTATACACATCCAACACATTCAAATTTGAAAATCAATAATAATACAAAGGAAACTTTTTAAGTTCTCATTTTCATTTCCAAGACAAAATGAAGCTCATACAAAGCTTTCATTCATAGCTTTACTCCAAGTACAAAAATGCAATTGATGCTCAACTAACAAGAAGACAAATCATATACAAAAGGAAATCCTTAAATTCACATTCTCATACTTAAACAAAGTAGACAATTGTACCACTTCATTTACATATCAATATACACATCATAACTTAAATCCAATGCAAAAGGATGCTCAATGGTTGGTATTCTAAATAAGCTATACATAATGTTGCTTAGTACAAAAACTAACTATCTCTTTGTCCCAATTTCTTGCAAGGATTCACTGATCTTCTTAGCCTGCACCTGAGGAGTGGGAAAAATATTGGGTTGAGCTTCACAGCTCAGTGGCTAAAATATTTATAGCCATTGGTGTTGAGCCACACAATCATACACATATAGGCATAGAAGCATTCATAATGAAGGTTCAACATTGACAATTTCATTCACACTTCACAATTCATAACATGATCACATAATGGATGAAATTCAATCCAAAGCATAGCTTAAACATATCATATGCAATGCACAATCAATTGGCTCGAGGGTTTTGTGAACAAAACGATAAAATCGAAGTTTGCATCGTGAACGAAACGAGTCCATTTTTGGATCTCGTGGGCCACAAGCGGGCTGCTGAGAGAAGGCATTATGTCAACGTCGACGTGACTACGAAACGATTCCTCTCTTGCCCAAACAAGGCACATAATCACATTTTCATATTTTCATGATCTTTCTTCTTTTCATTAATCAAAATGCCATAATACAAGGCATAGCATTATCATGCTCAAATCAATCATTCATGTTCAAAATGCCATGGTTCAATTCAATGGCATAACAATCATCTCAAAATGTCAAGCAATTATCAATGCCTAACATGTCATAAACACAATTCAATCGTTTTATCATAAAGGTGTATATCATAATGAAATATCAACAATTCATACAAGTCATTTAGCACATAATCCACACATCATGCATTTTGCTCATCTCACACAACAACTATAAATAATTTACCCACCTTATACACTGAAAAATCCAAATTCAATGGCCTCCTTCCTCTTGCCCTTGAATAGACTCTTGATTTCCTAAACACAACAACACAATTCCATGAATTTCAATTTATTTGGAAAATCTCCAATTTTCCATAATCACCATAAACCCTAACCAAGTTCTAATATAACCCATCCATAACCAATCTAGGTTAGAAACTCCAAACCTAGCTTAGAAACCCAAAAGCCCTATGGCTTTCATCATCATCTTCTTCCTCCAACCACTTTCTCTCTCTAGGGTTTTCTCCATTACAAAACTACAACCTATTTCTTTAATAAACAAGATGGAAAGATGAAAAACTAACCTTGAAACCCTTGATTTCTTGTTCTTTTCCATGAAAATCCCTAGCTTTCCACGAAAATCTTCTTCTCTTCCCTCTCACCGTCGGCTTCTCTCCTCTTCTTTCCTTCTTTCCCTCTTTTCTTTTTTCATTTTGCTTCTTATTTTCTCCTTCATGAATGACAGACTCCTTCTCTTCTTCATTTAATGAGTGAAAATGACTAAAATGCCCCCTCCTTATAAGCTTAAACTTAACATCTTAAGTGACTTTCCAAAACTGCCCCTAAAATTTTTATTTCAAAACATACTTACTTTAGGATATTTTCCCACCATCAAATTGAGGGAATTTGCTAAAACTTTCTTCTAGAGAAATGTTCCTTAATGTCTTATATTTCTAATGACACAAAAATTATTTAATTTGGAGCACTACCACAAGAGTTATGGTCCAAACATCTCGGACTATCATTTTGCTAACACATTTTCCAGCACTTCATTTCCATCCGGAAATTGACAATCTTAGAGGCTAAATTAAAATTCACTTCCTTCAGACAAATTGTAGCCCTATGTCTCTATTTTAGTTTTCCTTAAGAATCAATTCAATCGGATCTCCACAGATCAAGAACTTATCAAAATACTGAACCATGTTCAGAAAATTTTCCAACTCACTTTGATTTAAATCAATTCTCTTTACATTTCCTTTCAATCTCATAAATTCTCCTCTTATTTACACATAGCTAATTGCCAAAAGTTCCTCGTTTAATATTCCTAGCTTACAGAAAGATTCGGGGTCCAACATTTCAAATCTTCTAAGTTAATTTTCTAGACATTACTTCATCTTTTGGTGGAAAAGAATATGGAATCATCCTTATTTTTTACTACACTAGAATTTTAATTAAAGGATACTTAAAAACTAGAATCACATAATTGACTTACACTAATTAGATTATGCTTCAAGCCTTCACCTAGTAGAACATTATCAATGGAAGAAAAAGAATCTTTATTAATTTTGTCGATTCCAACTATTTTGCCCTACTGGTTATCTCCAAAAATTACTGATCCTCCTTGCTTATGTTAGAGGTCTAGGAACATAGACCTTCTTCCCGTCACATGTCGCAAGCATCCACTGTCCATACCATTGGTGTTGGTTGCTTTTTCCAAGAAAGGAGATTTGCAGTATATATTATATCCTTCTTAGGTACCCATGTTTTATTGGGTCCTTTGGGGTTAGCCTTACAGTTTTTCATCGAATAATAAGAATATTGTTTCTTTTTCTTTTTATTAGGAGCAAAACTCTTATTATTAAGAACATTGCTATTATTAAAACCTTAACCACTCTTATAATTTGGATGTCTATATCTTCCAATCATATCATTCATCCTTTTTATACTTTCTGTAAATATTGATAATTCTACTGAGAGACTGTTAATTCTTTGTTTTAGTTGATTAAGTTCCTCATATCTATCTATAATTACTTTCTTTTTTATACCATCTACTTTTTTCTTAAGGCAGACGTCTTCTTTTTCTAAAAGTTTTGTGTTATTCAAATTTTCAGCAAATTTCTTTTTCAATAACCTATATTGTTTTAATATAGCATGTGAATCTTCTAAAAATTCTAAATAAGTATCCTAAAGATCATCGAAGTTAGAAATTACCTCATTATCGCATTCTCTTTTAGCTACCAAGCATACATTTGCTTGTTTTGATATTTCTGATTCGGATTCAGATTCAGAAGAATCCAGATCTTCCCATATTGCCATTATGCTATTTTGGGTTTCTTGATTTTTTTGTTTTCTTTTGAGTAACAAGCATTCATACTTATAATGTCCTGGTTTATCGCACTCATAGCAGACGATAGAACTTTTCTCATTCTTTGAATCATCTTTGCGATTCTTTTTAAAAGAGAAGTCTTTATTTCCCCTTGATTTTTTTCCAGGTCCTCCTAATCTTTCTTGAAATGAAGGATAGTTCATCATCATCTTCACTTGAATTTTGATTAGATTTACTAGCATCATCATTCTTGATTTCTTCAATCTTTAATGTTTTTGAAGATGTGCTTCTATTTTTCTGTATCTTCTGATTCTTCTGACTAGCCTTTAATGCAATAGATTTATCTCTTCTAGGTTTGTCTTCTGCATCAAGCTCTACTTCATGAATTTTCAGTGAACCAAGCAATTCATCTAGCTTCAGCTTACTTAAATCCTTGGCCTCTCGTATTGCCATTACTTTGGGTCTCTATCTTTTTGGAAGACTTCTGAGAATCTTTCTGACATGATCTTGACTATCGTAGATTCTCCCTAGAGCTTTAAGTTCATTAACAATTGTTTGGAATTGTCCAAATTTCTGATCAATAGTCTCATCATCTTTCATCTTGAACAACTCATACTGATGAATATGAATACTAATCTTGGATTCTTTCACCTGATTTGTGCCTTCATGTGCAATGGATAATGTGTCCCACATTTCCTTTGCAGATTCACATCCATGAACCTTATCATATTCATTTCTACTTAGAGCATAACTTAAAAAGAACTTGGCCTTTGAGTTTAACTGAAATCAAGCTTTCTAATCAGCTGACTATTTGTCACGAGAGATGTTATTCCCTTCGTTGTCTGTTGGCGTATTATGGACCATTTTCAATGATATACCAAAGATCAATATGTGTGGATTCTATAAAGAGCCACATCTTGTCTTTCCAATAATGATAATCTTCACCATTGAATGTAGGGGATCTTGTGACCGAGGCATCTTTTGCTATAAAAATATATGATTCAACCATGGATCTTTATCCTCACTTTGTAACAGTGTTTGTTGAAAATCTTGCTCTAATACCAACTAAAGTAAATCACTTGTTAATATAGAAATTACGTATAATATGTACAATACATAAGAAGGGGGGTTGAATTGTGTAAAATTATCTAAAATATTAATATTTAGAAACTTCTTGAATTTCTTTACAAATTCAAATGATTACACAACAATTCACTTTAATGTGATGAATAATGTAATCACGAAAATTATTATCTATTCTTCTAACAACAAGAAAATTAAAGAGATAAGGTTTAGAGAATATGACACTGTGATTTATACTAGTTCACCCTTAATCTTGGGCTACGTCCAATCCTTAGAGTTTGTCTAAGATTTCGTTATACTCTTCAATGTCACAAGTAATCTTTCTACACTTGCAGAGCCTCTTCAGGTCTCTCTCATACAGTATTCTTTATCTGCTTTCTTAGTCTCTCTAAGCTTTAGCCTTTCTTTCACTTAGAAAGATATTGTTTGAGTTTCACGTTACAGATGTATTCATTCTCTTTCTTTCGCACTTGAGTACAGAGTTTCTCTAGATAACTTTTGTACAATCAAATTTTCTCTCTTGTATTGTGTTGTTGTAATATTTTGTTAACGGCTATAACTAGTATTTATAACCTAAATCTTCAATTATCTTCTTAAAAAATCTGCTTCTTGAATCTTCTAAAAACCGTTATTAGTTGAGTCCTGTAACTAACTGACTAACGTTCCAAAATATTTTTGATTTACATCGTCTAGTATTATGCTTCGTTGGTATTATGTTTCGTCTGGTCTATCTAAGACGTTTTGTCGTATAAGTAAGTATCATCTTGAGTTGACCTTGAATCGTCTTGAGTTGATCTTGTATCATCTTGAGTTGACCATCTTGAGTTTGACAGTCTTGCGTCGACTATGTATCATCTTAAGTTGACGATTTGTGTCACTTACATTTTTCTGTGCACTTAACAAACTCATCAAAACAATTCACACACTTCTATGATTATTATTATATGATTGCCATCAAAATTAATAGAAGAAGTGAAATTTTCGTGACTTAACAAGGTTCACGATCGTGACTTTTGCCACTTGAGCACCTGAAACCTACTTTTTAATATAAATAAAACATTTGACAGCAAAAAGAAAATAAATTATTTAGGAATCATTTTGAGAGCAAAATGAAGGGCAAAGCATGCAAATTTTGGAGATCCATTGAGGGCTAAGCTTTCCCATCCCAATTCAAAGGTGAAATTGACATCGAAGACACATTTTGGGTGTCCCTTCACGGTGTTTGTTATTCTTTATGTCTTAGGGATTGATTATATTATCCTATGTTTATTGTTTAGGTTTTGTATAAGAATAATTGAATGATTATTTGACTACTAGAATCATTAATACAATACATAATCATTGTGTTTGAGTTCATTTGTGGCAACTAATGGTGTTAAATAATTAGGGATAACATAACATAGGTTATATGACTCGAGTTAGTGTGGTTATTGCCTATATTGATATGTTTTCCCTATTTGTAATGCAACTGTCTTACTAAATCTAGAGAGCTTAGGTTGTTTGATAGCTAGGTTTAATTAAACAGCTTGTTTTAATTAAACACGTCCTAAGAAAAAATCGGGATTAACAGAACATGTTAATCTATGATCAATAGTTACCAGGAGAGATATGAGAATAATAAAACAATGAAATATGCTTATTTGTGTGTAGGCTGAGATTAGACCGAAGACTAGAGCCCATTCCTCATTTTTTAATATTTTCTTTAATTTGTTTTTGTTGATTTAGTTTCATTTAATTTTTTATTTAAAAACCAACAACTGCCCTCCTCTCCTAATAACCTAAACACTGATTATTTTCATTACAAAAGGTTTACACACACTCTTTGTAGGATTGATCTAAACTAATCACTAGCTATAGTTTTAAATCTAGTTATTTTGTGTGATGTTACCAAATTTTGGGTATTTATGTAAGTGATTAACAGAACTAAAGAATTCCTTTGATATATAACATTTTTGTTCTTGTAAGGCTCATGGTTGTTTTTAGTTAAAGAGTTAATATTGACATTCATACTATTGAAAGTAGTTTTTCTTCTTTGATTAAAAAAAGAGATAATAAGCTTTAAATTATGCCGTGAGACTTAAAGGAGCGAAATAGAATAAAGAGGATCACACGGTTATGTATCACTCGTGCATCTCTTTTTTTTTTAATTTTTATGAAGTTATATTGTTGTATGTCTTTTGTCATTTACATTGATTTGGGAATACATTTATATATAGACATGTATAGTGTTTTGTAGCCAAAGCAAGCGTTTAATTTCAAAACACTCAAGATTACTCAATAAAACGATGATAATAAAAACGAGAGGAAGGACTTCGATAAAGGTAATAGCACATAAGTTCCTTCCTAGATTAGTCTTGATCGTAAATAAGGTGCAACCTAAGGCATTATTTATCAAGCTAGGGACTAGAGGAGCATTTTAGGAAATTGTGGCATCACTTGCGATAAGAGTGCCCCTATAACTGTAACTAAATATTTTCTACAGATATTGTTTATTCATAAATATCCTAATTTTAAAACAAATTAGAAAGTGTTATAAAAGATAGAAATAATATGGTGTACCACTAATTGTAGATGCATCATTTAATAGTTAATGTACATATAGATTGGTTTTGTTTTACCTAACACAAGGATGAAGTAGGTGGTTATTGGTTTGGTTTTACCTAACACAATAACACATATGGAGTAGGTGGTTACATGTGTATTAGGTGTTTGAAATTGTACTATAAATAGAAGGGTTAACTTGATGTAAGATACACCATTTTTATAAGAAGACCTCTCATCTTCCAAATATTCTTCAAGTTTAGTTTCGGTTTTATAACACGTTATCAGCACGAAGCTTTCATTTCTAAAATTCAGCTTATCAACATCAAGCAATCATAAGGTTCTTCCGTCTACCTACATCGTACAAACGTTCTTCGGTTTACGTACATCAAACAAATGTAAGTTCTTCCGTTTATTTATCCTACTTACGATGTTGTTAAAATAAAGTTCTTCCTTTTATCTACATTAATTCTACTTATGATATGATTAAAACAAATTATAGACGACTCACTATTTTACCTTCTTTTAATAATAAAAAGTTATTATCACCTCTAAATACGTAATTTATTGTATAGTATACATCATCGTTGTTTAAAATAATAATAATAATAAAATTTATAACTATTATATATATAACGGTAATATATATATATATATATATAACGGTAAAATTATAACGGCTAGGTAACGTAATTTTTTTCTATAAATAGATACCACTCCTAAATAATTTACTTCATCCCTACATACTTTTTCTTACCTCAAAATTCTTACAAAATTTTTTCAAATGTTGTCCACTATTTCATTTTTTGTATAATTATTGTCATTATATATCTTTGTTTCATTCTTAGTGTAGAGCTAAATAATTCAGATCGCATGTTTTTCCTCTTAGTAATACCATGTATTATGATCCCTATGTTGCTTTTTGGCATAGCATTTGAGCATGACATGTAATTTATTTAATGTAATATCGATTTGAATACATGTATTAATTATTTCTCTCTAAATAGTTGCCAACATGTCCAATCTTGCCAAAATTGAGTTCGTTGTTCTTGATGTTACGGGTCATAATTATATGTCGTGGCTGATTGACGTTGAAATGCATCTTGAATCAATAGATCTTTTAGATACCATTAAAGAAAATAATACAACATCAAAACAAAATAAAGCCAAAGCGATTATCTTCATTCGTCGTCATCTTGATGAGGGATTAAAAAGAGAATACCTCACAATTAAGGATCCAAGTCATTTGTGGAAAATTTTACAAGAAAGATATGACCATAAAAAGGAAGTTTTACTTTCGGCTTCTCGTAATGAATGGAGCGCTTTACGCTTCCAAGATTTTAAAAAGATCAATGAGTATAACTCAGCTATGTTTAGAATTGTCTCACAACTAAAATTTTGTGGCCAAACAATCACTGAGGAAGATATGTTAGAAAAAACATACTCCACCTTCCACGCATCGAATGTAACCTTGCAACAACAATATCGAAAAGCGTGGATTTAAAAATACTCGACTGATTTCATGCCTCCAGAGGCGAGAAGAATAATGAACTTTTGATGAAAAATCATCAATCCCGCCCTACTAGCGCGACAGCATTTCCAGAAGCAAATATTGCAATTCGACATGAAAATGAAAGAAAAAATCATCATGGGCCTAGTCGTGGTTGCGGTCGTGGTCGTGGTCGTGGCCATGGTCGTAACTACATTCGTGGTCGTGGTCGTGGACATGGCCGAGGAAGTTATCCATATAACTCTCTTCAAAGAAATACGCGCCACCACAATAACAAGCACCATATTAATGATGTTCATGGAAGTTCTTATAGGACTTCAGGAGATTCTTGCCTTAGATGTGGTACAAAAGGACATTGGGCTAAAGTTTGTCGAGTTCCTGAACATCTATGTCAGTTATACAAAGCATCCTTAAAAAGGAAAGAAAAGAAAGTAAATTTTACTGAACAACACCCTTTAGGTGATTCAACTGACCTTGGTACTTTTGATTTTGATTTCATTGAGAATCATAATCCTTTCGATGACTCTACATATCCGAATGCTTCGGATTTTCTTGATGATTTTGTGGATCGGGGCATTGTTGGGTGGCGTGAGCAATGGAAATTAAAATAATGTACTTATGTTTGTGTTAAGTATTATTATGCTTATTATGTCACTCAGTTTCAATTGCTTGTTATGTTACTAGTTTCAATTACGTGATTGTAATTTTTTAAGTTAACATAACATCTCTTTTCTTTATTCTTGCATAATTTTCTCATTAGATTATTTATTTTATGCTAAGTTTTGATATGGATCGCTCGTAAGAGGAGCGGCAAATAATGATAATTTATGCATACCAGATAGTGGCACAACGCACACTATCACGAAGATAAGAGGTTCTTTTCGTAATTAAAACCAACAAAACAATTGTGAACACAATATCAGTCCTGAGACTTGATCAAGGAATTGGCAAGGCAAATTTCACATTACCAAATGGCACAAAGTTTTCAATACATGATGCCTTACTTGCCTAAAGTCTAAAAGAAATTTGTTGAGTTTTAATGATATATATTCTCATAATATGATACTCGATCAAGAATCGAGGGAAATATGAAATATATGTATCTTACAACCTGTCAATCAGGAAACATAAACATATTGGAAAAACTACCAATGCTCCCTACTGGATTACATTATACATATATAAATGTGATTGAATCTAATATGGTAGTTAAAGCAAAACATATTGATCCTGCAATAATCTCTATTTGGCATGATCGTCTGGGTCATCCAGGATCAACAATGATGCGAAAAATAATTGAGAATACACATGGACATCCATTGAGTAACAAAATGATTACTCAAATAAATAAGAGTCCATGTACATCTTATTCTCTTGGAAAACTGATCATAAGGCCATCACCAACTAAAATAAAATTTGAATCACCTGCTTTTCTTGCACGTATTCAAGGTGATATATGTGGACCCATTCATCCACCATGTGGACCATTTCGATATTTTATGGTATTGATAGATGCCTCCAGCAGATGTTCTCACGTTTGTCTACTATCAACTCGTAATATGACATTTCCAAGATTTCTTGCACAAATTATTAAATTACGAGCACAATTTCCTGACTATACAATAAAGAAAGTCAGACTCGATAATCCCGTGAATTCACATCCCAAACTTTCAATGACTATCAGATGTCAATCGGGATTATGGTCGAGCATCCTGTTGCTCATGTGCATACTCAAAATGGTTTAACTGAATCTTTAATTAAACGCCTTCAGCTTAATGCTAGACCATTGATGATGAGAACAAAGCTTCCAATTTCCGTATGGGGTCATGCAATTTTACATGTTGAGGCATTAATTCGCATCCGACCAAGTGCATATCATAACTACTCCCCACTACAACTTGCCTTTGGTCAAGAACCAAATATCTCCCATTTGAGAATTTTTGGTTGTGCAGTATATGTGCCTATTGTACCACCACAACGTAGTAAAATGGGACCTCAAAGAAGATTGGAGATATATGTCGGCTATGAAAGTACATCTATTATTAGATATCTTGAACCTCAAACGGGTGATATGTTTACAACACGTTTTGTTGATTGTCATTTTGATGAAAATACTTTCCCGACATTAGGGGGAGATAATAAACAATTGATGAAAGAAATTACATGGTGCGAACCATCATTATTGTATCTTGATCAACGCACAAAACAATGCGAAACAGAAGTGCAAAGAATTGTGCATTTGCAAAGAATTGCAAATCAATTACCAGATGCTTTTACATATACAAAAAGAGTGACTAAATCATTTATACCAGCTATAAATACTCCTGCTCGGATTGAAATCCCAAAAGGACAATCTGAGAATATGGTCACTCATGAATCTACGACACGCATGAAGCGTGGTAGACCAATCGGCTCCAAAGATAAAAATCCTCGAAAAAGAAAAGGAGCAAATGTGATTAATGACCCCAAGATAGATAAAAGTGTTCCTTTAGAAACACAAGATGAGGATAGGTCCCGTAAGAGACACAAACCGATATTAATCAAGAAACCGCAATTAATTATATTCACACAAAAGAATTATGGAACCGAATGATATGAAAGAGATTGATGAAGTATTTTCTTATGCTATAGATGTGATATCCTCAATGAAAATGAAGATCCCGAACTAAGATCTATCATTGAATGTCAAAATAGTATATGATTGGGTTCAATGGAAAGATGCTATTGAAGTGAATTAAATTCTCTTAACAAGCGTGAATGTGTTTGGACCTATTGTCCTTACATCCCAAAGTGTAAAGCCTGTAGGTTACAAATGGGTTTTTGTTCGAAAACGAAATGAGAAAAATGAGATTGTGAGATACAAAGCTCGACTTGTTGCACAAGGTTTTTCTCAAAGACCCAGAATTGACTATGAACAAACATACTCTCCTGTTATGAATACAATTACGTTTAGATATTTAATCAGCTTAACAGTTCTTCATAAATTGGAAATGCGTCTTATGGATGTTGTTACAGTTTACCTGTACGGATCACTTGATAGTGATATTTACATGAAAATCCCTAAAGGATTCAAAATTCCTGCAGCATTAAAATCACAACCAAAGGAACAGTATTCGATCAAATTGCATAGATCCTTATATGGACTAAAGCAATCTGGACGCATGTGATACAATCGTCTAAGCGAGTATCTATCAAAGAAATGATATATAAATAGTCCTATTTGCCCTTGCGTTTTTATAAAGAAAACAACATCCGAATATGTGATTATCATTTGCTTATGTTGACGATTTGAATATCATTGGTACCGCTAAAGAAATCTAAGAAACAGTGGTGTACTTAAAGAAGGAATTTGAAATGAAAGATCTTCGAAAACTAAATATTGTCTTGGTCGCAAATTGAACATGATCAGTTTTAATATTTGTATATCAATCGACATATACAAAAAGGTATTGAGGCGTTTTAATATGGATAAAACAACTCAGATTATACATCAATGGTTGGTAGATCGCTTAATGTCGAGAAGGATCCATTTCGCTCTCAAGAAAACGAAGAAGTTCTCGATTTCAAACGTCATATCCGAAAGCGATAGAGCTCTCATATATCTTGTTAATCAGTATTAGACCGATATAGCTTTTCATCGTTAATCTACTAGCAAGATTTAGTTCATCTCCTACTTAAAAGGCACCTTTGGAATGGAATTAAACATATATTCCGTTATCTTCGAGGTACAATTGATTTGAGATTATTTTACACTAAAATGCAAAACAAGTTTTGGTTGGTTATGTAGATGCAGTTACTTATCGATCCAGTATAAAGCCGGATCCCAAACCGTTATGTATTTATGTATGGAGGCATCGCAATTTCTTGGCTCACGTAAACAAACACTTGTTGCTACTTCTTCAAATCATGCCAAATCATCAGACTTCACGAAGCAAGTTCGAGAATGTGTATGGTTAAGGTCAATGACTCATCAGATTTTAACAACTCAGGCTTATCGACCAACAAAGAACCAACAATCATATTTCAAGACAATGCAATACGACGCTTAAATAAAGGAGGGTTATATCAAAAGTGATAGAACCAAACATATCCTCCAAATTTTTCCAATTCACCCAAGATCTCGACAAGAGCAAAGAAATCAACATTCAAGATATTCAATCAAGCAACAATGTCATGGATCTTTTCACAAAGGCACTTCCTACTATACCTTTCGTGAAGCATGTCCACGAGATTGGAATGCGACATCTAAGAAATTTATGAGGAAGAGCTCATTGTGTTTAATGAGGGAGCTTACGTAGATTGCACTCTTTTTCCTTTATTATGGTTTTTATTCCACCGGGTTTTTCCCGATAAGGTTTTTAACGAGGCAACACCAAATGCGTTTAAGCGCAGTAGAAGAGACAATTATATAGCACACCAAGGGAGATGTTATAAAGATAGAAATAATATGGTGTACCACTAATTGTAGATGCACCATTTAATAATTAATGTACATATAGATTGGTTTGGTTTTACCTAACAGGATGACGTAAGTGGTTATTGGTTTGGTTTACCTAACACAATAACACATATAAAGTAGTGGTTATATGCAGATTAGGTGTTTGAAATCAGTCTTATAAATAGAAGGGTTAACTCGATGTAAGATACACCATTTTTATAAGAAGACCTCTCATCTTCCAAATATTCTTCAAGTTTAGTTTCGGTTTTATAACAAAAAGCATGTAATTATTAGAAAATAATAACCTAGCTAGAAAGTGTTTTTACTCTTTTTTCAATTGACGAAATGCTTGCAGGTAAAGCAAATATGTGATGATTAATGATAAATGCAATTCTTTTATCTGTTTTAAATAGACTGACCATTTAAATAAAAAGGAAACTAAAAGCGTGAATTCTCTATGTTGACGAGGACTGAAATGCAAAATGAAAGTCAAAGAAGGTGTGAATTAAAATATGAAGGTCCAGTGGCGATATCCTTTATATCGGGGATTCCACAGCCCTGGGATCTCGGCACATGATGCGTTTGGTCACGCGTCAGCGAGGGGGTGGGGTATAACGTTATCAAAACAGTGCGTTAGCCGCTAGCATGGGCCTAGGTATTTAGTGTCGGAGACGGCTTGTCGGCTTAAATCTTTCAATGCCGACAGCCACTGAAATTGTAAGGAGGCAGTTTTGGATAGGATTAAAGGGTCACGTGGCCTTTACAATATAGGAAAGGGGAGGCTGCCGTCCATCGTGCTAGCTACCCGATCGCCCACCCAGTCAACCCATCAATCTGGTGGGCCCATTATGTATATATATATTTATTTTATACACCTTTCTTAATTTTTTGAAACAAAAGGAATGTATTAATTGTAAAACGAAATCACTGTTATGATCAAACGTAGGAACAAAAAGACTAGCTAAAGATCTAGTTTAGCATTTATGATTATTGATGTTTGTGGATGCTTAAGTGTCCGTATATGTAGTTTTATTAGAACTAATGGAATGTGATTTTTATTACCTTTCATCGAGTTCAATCATTGATGCAGTTCTTTTCAATTTTTATTTTGGACCTAAAAAATGAGAATAAAAGTAAAGAAGTATTTAGGAGGAAATTCATTTGTTTTGCAAAATAATTCATGCTAGTTTTTCCTCCTAAAGTTATATAGAATGGATGAATAATTATGACGTAAATAAGGGAAAAGTTTTTATGAAGGGTCACTTCTTATAGTTATAGTGCATTGTTTATCCTCATTTTTTGTAAGTGGTTTTTTTTCTAATTGTTTATGTTTCATGTGGTTTATGGTATGACGGCCTAAATCTCAACTGTAAAATAGAGTTTTGCATTAATTATAATTAATGGTATCTAGTTTTAAGCGAATGTTAATTTATGCACTTGATACTCCGACGAGTGTTTTTCTTACTTCACTAGTTTTCCTAACTTTTAAGCTATATGATCCAAGCACTTCTCACCTTAAACTTTGGCCCTATTACAACCTTAAAAAGGTTTTTAATTCATCCTTATGTATGTGAATCTTTAGTGGTTAAGAGCCGAAATAATATACAAAGTTGTAGAATGTCTTGATTATGAAAGGTGTTTGAGTGTACGTACCTATAGATTTATCTTATCTTTAAGCACAAATTCAAAGTCTACCCCTAAATTGCTCAGTTTTATCTATTCTTAGAAAATATGAAAAAGTAGAAAGTATTTTGTTTTTAATTTTGATTTTACTTTGTTCAAAGACTGTTAAAAGCTTGATAAGTACTTAATTATTGATATATTTATTCCCTAATACTTAGCTGTTAATGTTATATTGTACTTAAAATACTTATTTTGATTCATATTTTGCTTCAGGTACAGGTTGGAGGAACAAGAATAAAAACAAGCTAAATCCAAAACCTCGGAGTCATTATATTGATGCCTGATATTATTTGCCTTAGTGAAGCAAGAAGGAGATGAATTAGGGTAAAGGATAAAGAATGGAAGAAATTGAGTTATTGTGACTTACACGATTGTATATAGGAATGCGTAACTCACTGGAAACGTGTACAAAACTGGAGACATTATTTCAAGCAACCTTAAGACTTACACGCCTACGTGGGGACTTACATGGTTGTGTGAGTGAATTACATGATCGTATAAGTTTGCCTGTATATCTCTTTAGGACAGTGTAACTCTACAATTTTTGCTAAATTATCATATATGGTCACTTATACGTTGGCGTATCTGACCGTGTATAATCACACAAACCTAATTTTGCACTGTAAAAGGGATTTAAAGGCTAAAAAGGGTATGAAGAGATTAAAGACACAAACGGAGGCAGATTCCTTTCCTTTTTGAGAGCTATGACGAGCTAAACTTGATCTTTCCAATTCAAACGAGATATTGAGGCTGACGAATATATTTGGGCATTGATTAATCCAATGATGTTTTTTTTGACTCTCTTTTAGGATTGACTATGTTGTTATATGATTAATGTTTTGGATTTATGTATTAATGATTTAGAAAGACCTATGAAATTATTCATAGATGGATTTATTGCCAGATTTCAATACATAATTGCACATCTAATTTATTTGTAGTAAACTAATGGTCGAGCATCATTAGGGATAACATATCATAGGTTAAATGACCCAAGCTTATTTTGTTGTTGCTTATATTAACCTGCTTTCCTTTTATGTAAATTCGTTGTCATATTAAATCTAAAGAGCTTATTCTAGGTTGTTTGATAATTAGACCTAATCAAAGAGCTTTTTCTAATTAGATACAACTTAAGGAAAAACTAAGATTAACAGAGTTTTTTGTTAATTTACGATTAACAGTTCAAAAAGAAGTATGAGAAAAACATGACAATTAATTGTGCACATTCTTGTGAAGGTTGAGAATGATTGCAAACTAGATTCAAAACCTATTGGTTAATTCTTGCAATTTTGTACTGTTTAATTTGATTTACATATAATAGTTTAGTTTCACTTTATTTTCTTAATTGAATACAACCAACACCCCCATCCCCAATTGCTATACATTGATTGATTCATCACAAAAGCTAAAAACACACTCTCTGTAGATATAACCATTTCTCACCATTACTACAAAATTAGTTTTGTAAAGTCAAGTTTTATTTTTTGGTGTGTTCGATGCACATCACACATCTTATAACAATCATATCAAAAAACATATAGGCTCTTCAATATAAACATTACTACAATCCTCTAATGGTGGCGTCCACTCCAACTCATCATCCCTTGAACTATCACTATCATATTTTGGTACAAGTCCTTATAGTAATGACTAGGTATAAACCTCTTCCGCATCACTAACTTCATCTCTTCCTACGGCCCAATAGGCCTTACACCATTCTTACGCCCTATAAAATACTAACTTAATCCATGGACTCAATTGTTGCATGTTTTTCCTTGCTTTTGTTGGAATAATTATGAAAATCAAAAACATGTTCTTCCTTCCTCTCCCACTTCAAGTATAAATAAGGATTTCTTTTTACCATAAAAGGTGGGGCTTTTCATCTTTATACTACCTAAGTTGTTATCTTTCTTCGATACAACCTTTTTTTCCTTCCTAGAACTAATCTCCTCACAATCAAAATTCCTCTCTTCCTCCTCCTCAACAAAATGTCTTTTAGAGGGTTTAAATTTGAATAATGATTTTATACTATCTAACTTGGTGTTCAATGCCTTCAGTTGAACTTGGACGATCTCCACAAACAACCTAAGGTCAATGCCAATACTATTTCCATAACTACCTATGCTTTTATAGACCTAAAAAATTTTAAAATAAAAGAAATGGTTTTTCCTCTCTCACTCCCTTAGATATTTACATTGGAGACTTTTTAACAAGTCATGTTCCACTCAATTTGGCTTTTCATGATGATGTTCTCACCTTTTGCCTTACAACCAACTTTCATTTATAAATACTTCAGTAAGAACCTGATTAATGTTCATGCCAAAACAACATACAACAACCAAATGGAAAGAAAATCAGTAAGAAATTTCATTGATATCTAAAGGCTAAGCAAGAGTAAACAGGGAATAAGTAGCAAATTAATGGTAGCAAAACTCAAACATGAGTAAACAAGGATTAAACAATGAGTCAACTAATAAATAAACCAAGAATGCTCCAAGAATAGCCATCAATCAAGAAAACGAAGATTGACACATAATATCACTGAATGCGCACCTTTTTTCTCTTTTTTTTTTTATTTTGTTGACATAAATCATATTTAAATTAAAATAGTAATTGAGTGCAATTTACAGCTCAATTAAATTATTAATCATGCATAAAGTATATAATTAGGTCTAAGAACTCAAAATTCATGAAGTAAAAGACAACCTATTGCAATATGAATTAACGAAAAAATTGTGAGCAAATAAGGTATACTTGAAGAATTAACGCACCACTCAAAAGAAGAATAGAACAAATAAGAATTAGTGGTACCCACAAGAGGGATATAAAATAATAATTAGAGATGAAAAGGAATTAAATAATAAATCCTAATTCCGAACAACCAAAGATACTAATTGATAAGAACATAAGCTATCAAGAGCTAAAACTCGAACCAAATATTGCGTTTAGAATGCTAAGATCTAATTGGAAAAAAAAAAAACTTAACCTTTACTAAACCTACTCATTAGAACCAATGTCGTGAGGTTTTTTTTATCATCATAAGTTGCCTTGATAAAATTAGATTTCGTTTTCTAATAAATAACCACAAAGAAAGCACTCAAAAAAAATATAAAAAGACCCTCAAATTTTGTATTATTGATATGTTCCATAGAATAGACTGATATAACCTTTTATTTAGGTCTTTTAGAATCCTATAAAGGAAATGATATCTCCCCTTATCCTTGACTAGGTGATATGGGCATAAACTGATTGGAAAAACATATATTTCCTATTAAATAGAAGTCATAAACAAAAAAAGAAATTAACTAAAATGTAAAATAAATCCTATTTAAAGGACTCGTGAATAAATACGAAAACAACTAAACTAAGATTTTTTTACTAACATTACTAAACAACCCATAATACATCTAATATGCAAATTAGGCCTAATGAACACATGAACTTTAGCCTTCAAACCCTAGTTCCTCATGTTTAACATGTATTCCCTCCTTCACATTGTAAAAATGTGATCAGTCTTAGAAACACGTTAAGGTCTTCACGAATAGTCTCCTCTAGCTTGAATTTCGCAAATAAGCCCTTGTAAAGCTTGCTTCATGAGCTTGGTCTTTGATCATGTCATCGGGATTCCAATTCTTTTGAAAGGATCTTGGGAATGCTTGGATATAAAAACTTAACTTCCATAATTTCCTCTCTCCTAAAAAAAATTTGTACTTAAATCGCTTGTATCATATAAAGCTAAATTAATGATATTAAAAGTAGCACTCACAATGACATAACTACTTGGTAAGTCAAGCTTGTATCTCTTATCACCTTTTTTCGTTCTTAAAGGAATTGCATATTCTCTTTGTAAGATAGTACTTTAATTTTATCATTAGTTTGACACTAAATATTTCAATTCAATCTAGTTCTGCCGGATTCAGGCTGAACGGTGCGTTGCCGTTTGGATCCATGAGTTGGCAACCTTCTGTTGTTCCTCGACATGAATATACCTGCAAAACAAGGAAGGCTCGTCGGGGTCAGGTCCCAATTAGCCCTCCGACGCCAAGTGAGTTTTCCGTGAAGGTGGGACCGATGAATGTAGAGAAAACAATTAGGTTATGATCTCGCACTCGATTATGGGAGAATAATACCTTTTATATGGTTTTGCGATTAGGTTTAGGTCTTTACGTGTTTGCATGGGAGACTCTTTTCAACCGATGGGCGAAAGGGGTATGGGCTTTAAGCGCAGGATCGATCTTCGATGATTGGACCGATCGACCCATGGGTCGCCTTGATCGATCCGCTCAAAGACGGTCGACCCGACCATAAGTCCCCTACTCTTCGAGTCGGCGAAGAGAAGGGTCGGAGGAGTATCGCAGAGGTTTTATAGCTCGGTCATAGGACGACTCGAGGTTGGGACGATCGGTTGAGCCTCGAGATATAGCTCGCCTCATTGGTCGCCTAAATGGAATGATCGGTCGATCGGCATCGTTGTTATAGCCCGCCATGGGACAACCCGGTAGTTTCAATTAGTCGGTGCCGACTAGTTGTCTCCATTAGCGGACGCGTGAAGGCATTTGAGGTATTTATTATTTGACGGCACGCCGCCCCGATGCCTTTCGTAATCAAACGATCGCCTTTGTAGCGTTACCCAAATTGTCCCGCGACGCCCTTTCAACTGCTCGCTACCGTCCGGATTTCGATTAACCCTAATTTGTCTCCGTCCGGATCGTGCTGCGGTCCAAGAGTAGCTCGGATTCTCCACGTGTCGAGCTTTGGTTGGATCCTAATTCGAGATTTTTCCTATAAATGTTTGGAGTAAGCGGACGATTTGCTTTTCTTCGCACTCATTTCGTTCTTGCCGCCTTCTTGCTTTCCTCTCGCTTTTTTCCCTATTCTCATTCTCGAAGTTGTCTTGGCGTCGCTCAAATTTCCGATTCTCTACCATTAAATAGGTACGCCCCTTCCTTCATTCTCCTCTTCTAAATTCCTCTTAGAAAGCATGTCATCTAGCGGTTCTCGAGTGGGATTTCTCCAAGTGATTCTGCTGACGGAGGTCGCTTGGAGGTTATGGCCGAGGTGACGGCGGTGTCGAGGTTAGGGTATGTCAAGAGATTACAACAAGGAACGGAAAGACGGGCTGATAGTAAAGGAGTTGCCCAAGGTAAATCCAAGATGTCTGCAAGGAGTTCGTCGGTCGACCCTTAGAACAAGATCTCTGGACCTGGGAGCCTAGGTTGGCTTCGAGAATGAGGAGTCGGCAGCAGCAGAGATGGGTGGATTGCCGCTCTCGAGTATTTCTTTAGTCGGAGGCTTGAGATTACCGTGACGTGTTAATCGAGACGAAGTGTCGCTAACTATCGCTTGAGGCCGAGTCGATCCTCCGAATGGGTGGCGTTTCATTAATGGACTTGTCTTGTTGTGCCACCACCAATTTTGTCCGCCTCGGTTAACATCTTACGCCACTTCGAGGATGAGCGAGTCCGAGTTCTAGGGTGGCATCCTTCCTAATGTATAAGGATGCCCGGTATCGCCCAGCCGGGACGTCTGGTAAAATTTCCGGCTGGAGAACAAAATACTTCTTCGTGAAGTCTCCGGGGGCTTCTTCCGAGTCCCAGCCGTGGAGGTATCCCCAAGCCGAGCGATGGAATGACTCATCGAGTCTATTCCTTTCCAGGAGGAGCGGAGGTAGTTAACCGATAAAGGAGCTTGGCCAGTATAACTTCGCTCGGCTCATCTCGGGGTATGGCGGGGGGGCCTCGGCCAACTCTCTACTGATTGACCCCCCGCCTCGAGTTGGCGGGCTAGGAGAGGTGTTGGGCCCGGGCCCCGGATGCCCGAATCCCGAGGGCGGCCCCTCGGTCGCGCCCGCGCCGAGCGCCCCAAACCGCGGACCCGATCCCAACATTTAGGCACAATCGACCAATTAATACATACATACATTGCCAGAATATACACAACCATACATTAAAGACCCTATAACCATAGGGATTTCATATCATTGCAAATTAAGAAAAGTCAACAAGTATCCTCAATTGTAGCAAAACACAAAATGAAATCTAAATCCAAAAATACATGAGTATGCTCAATGTTAACATGCTCGGAGGGCCAACAAAATACTTAACTTAATACAAAGCTCCTAATTTGTCCGAAGTTTCGATGCCAAGAAAGTCAACGATCGTCCCGACCGCACTGAGGAGGGAAAGTAATGGGTCGAGCTACACGGCTCGATGGCTAATATAGTTATAGCCATCGGCAATTAGCACAAATCCCAGCATATGAATGTATATATATTATATCTATATACACACATCAGGTATCCACACACCAATCACTAATGTACGCATTCATTAAAATTAATGCAAGTTATAAATATGTCACAAAGTCTCCACAATGAACAATTCACATATGCAATGCACATCACAATGGCTCGAGGGTTCCATGGAAACAAAAGGAAGAAACCGAAGTTTACATCCTGAACGAAATGAGTCCATTCGGAGCTCATAGGCCACAAGCGGGCAGCCGGGAGAAGGCTCTTGTCGACGTGCACGTGACGAACGAAATGGTTCCACTCTCGCCCAAACAAAAGCATAGATTCATGCTCAAAATCATTTTATCAATGACATGCTTTCATGTTTCTCAATTATTCAAAATGCCGTGACCGAAGTCGAGGCATGACATGTTCAAAAATCATGATCTCATGCTTCTCATATGAAATCAAAAGTCATTTATTTATCACAATTAAACATGCATAACATATAACATATATTCATACATAGGCAAGAAATTGCCTAATCACACAATAACTATAAATATATTACCCACCTCTAATCGCTCGAGAATCCAATTCACGGATGTCCTTCTTCATGATAAAATCGTCACTTGGTTTCCTAAATCAACCAAGTTGCTATTCAATTAATATCCATAGAAATACTCAAAGCTTGAAGAGTCAAAATAAAGCATTAAAATCTATAATCGATCCTCTCTTAAAATTCAACCCTTCAAGGCTAATTCAACTTCCCCTTTTTATACTTCTTATAGTCCTTATTCTCTAGATCACAACAACTCCAAAATCATCTCAATAAGGCATCCCTATCAAAAGATATGCCTAAAATACCAAAAATCTCATTTAAAAAAAAAACAGGGGGCTCATCATGAACGACGGCCCATTCGTCATGGCGACCACAATTCAGTCCGCAGGCACCCTACTCACGACATCGCGGCGAACACAGTTCAGACGTTCATTTAAAGTCGAATCTCTCGTCATGGCGAATAAATATCACACGTCATGACGACTCCTGCGATCCACGCGTCGCGATTTAATAATCGTAAAATTATTTACACGTCGCGACGTGACTCCTTCCTCACACGTCATGCGCTTATTCATACGCACGTCGCGACGTCTGCGTCAAAAAACCCAGAACTCCAATTTCGCATTTCCCAACTTCCAACTGCTCCAAACTCAAATGCAACATATTTAAGGCATAGATCAAGACTTATACTACCATTTTAACTCATTCTAACCTTCGATTCATCCTAAAATCATCAATCTAAGGATTTTCCCAATTTTCATCTAAAACCCTAAATCATCTATTCCTCTCAATCCCAACTATCTCAACGCTTAATCCAAACGAAAACATGATAGGAAGGTCGAACTTACCGATTGAAGCCCTAAATCCGTCGAAATCGATCGAAATAGAAATTCTTCTTCCTCTCTCGACGGCCACAACCTCTTCTTTTCTTTCTTTCTCTTTTCTTCTATTCTTTTCCTTTTATATCTAGGTCTTATCAAAACCTAGGGATGTTCAAAGACCAACTTACCCTCTTACAAATCTAAGCCCAATCTCATTTAAGTAAACTCTCCAAAATACCCTTACACATATTTATCTTTTAATTCCTTATTAAACCATAATTAAATCTTAATTTCATATTAATATCTCCAATTAACTCGAATTAAAGCATAATCACATAATTACCACAAATCATGCTTAATAACATCATAGAAACAATTCGGGGCCTAACATTTCTCCCCCTCTTAAAAGAAATTTCGTCCTCGAAATTTACCTGAATCATCGAAAAGATGCGGATACTTCTCCCGCATGGCCTCCAATGGCTCCCAAGTAGCCTCCTCGACTGAATGATTCCTCCACAGAACTTTGACTAACTGAACCGTCTTATTCCTGAGAACCTTTTCCTTAAAATCCAAAATCTGCACTGGAAGCTCCTCATAGCTCAAGTCATCCCTCAACTGAACCTCACTAACCTGAATGGCATGCGACGGTCCGATCTATACCTCCTCAAAGATAGACACTTGGAACACATCATGAATCATGACAACTCCGGAGGTAACGCCAACTCAGAAGGCGAGTGGTCCAATCCTCTCAAGGATCTCATAAGGACCCACATACCTCGGACTCAACTTACCCTTCATCAACCTCAAAGACTCCTTTCCAAGGAGACATCTTAAGAATACCTTCACCGACCATACTCCATCTCCTTTCGGTGGCCAACATAGCTCTTCATCCTATCTTGCCGCTTTAAGTCGCCGCTAACCAAATTAACTTTTTCAACCGTCGTCAATCAACTCGACCCATCAATTGCCTATCTCCTTCCTCATCCTAACAAATCGGAGTCCTACATCTCCCGCCATACAAAGCCTCATACGGAGCCATCTGAATACTCGAATGGTACAATTGTTGTAAGCAAATTCACCAACGGCAAATGCTCATCCCATGCTCCTCGAAAATCCATCACACAAGCTCAAGCATCCCTCCAGAGTCCGAATGGTCCTCTCAGATTGACCATCCGTCGAGGGTGAAATGTCAGACTAAAATGCAATTTGGTACCCAAAGCATCCTGCAAACTGCCCCAAAATCTCGAAGTAAACCGAGGATCCCTGTCAGACACGATCGAATCCGGAATCCCATGCAGCCTCACTATCTCATCAATATACTTCTTTGCTAACACATGCAAAGAATCAGTCTGTCGAATCGCCAAAAAGTGGGCTGACTTGGTCAACCTATCCACAATCACCCAAATGGCATCATGCCTCCCATCGGTCTGGGCAAACCCATCAAAAGTCCATCGTCACTCGCCGCCACTTCCACTCCGGAATAGGCAACGGTCTCACTTGTCGAAGGTGCACGGTGTTCACCTTGACTTGGCGACACACTAGACACTTCATCGATTTAACTCTTCTATATCCCTCTTCATACCTTTCCACCAAAAGTGCTCTCTCAAATCCCGATACATCCTGGTGCTACCGGATGCATGGCATAAGCGCGTTGTGTGCCTCATCCATAATCTCATCCTTGATCTCCGCACATCCTAATACACAACCTACTCCCAACTGCCATCACCCATCGTCCCTCACCTCTATATCGTAAATCTTACCATTCTCAATCTCATCCGAAGCTTGCTCAAGTCCGCATCCCGAGCCTCGCAAATCCCTAACCTTTTCCTTCAAAGATCGGTCTAACTCAAAATTAGCCAAGACAATCCGACTCTTCCTCGTCGCTGCTTATCCTAAGCTTAGCCATCTCTTCCAATAAAGGAAGATAAACCGATCGAACATGAGCAATCGACGACTTCTCGCTCAAGGCATCCGCCACAACATTGGCCTTGCCGGATGATACTCAATCAAGAAATCATAATCCTTTAGTAGCTCCAACCACCTCCGCGCCTCAAATTCAATTCCTTCGACTCATCAAATACTTCGACTCTTATGATCAAGAAAGATCCGAGTCCGAACTCCATACAAATAATGCCTCCAAATCTTCAAGGCAAATATCACCGCCGCTAACTCCAAATCGTCGTCGGATAATTCAGCTCATAAGGCTTCAATCGCCACTGAAGCATATGCAATTACCCGATCTCCCGATCAAAACACACCCAAGACCCTTCCTCAAGCATCATCAGACAATCGAATAGCCCTCATCTTGAAGGCAAAACCAGAATCGGAGCACTCGTCAATCTGCGCTTAAGCTCCTCAAGCTCCTATGACACTCCTCACCTGCATAAACTTCGATTCTTTCTCAACAACGTCACATCGGAGCGGATATCATCGAAAATCCTCCACAAACCGTCTCAGAGAAATGCCAAACCCGTAAAACTCCTCACCTCCGCTACATTCTTGGCGCCCCCAATTCACTATAGCCTCTATCTTCTTGGATCCACATGCACTCCCCGCCGGAGATCACACGCCCAAGAAAGGAAACTTCTCTCAACCAAAATTCGTGATTTAATTTGGCATACAACTCATTACTCCTCAAAGTCTCCAAAAATCCTCAAATGCTCCTCATGCCCCGATCACTCTTGGAATACACCAATATATCATCAATGAAGACAATGATAAATTGGTCCAAGAATGGCTTGAACACCGATTCATCAAATCCATAAAGTCTCTTGGAGCATTTGTCAATCCGAAGGCATCACCAAAACTCAAAGTGCCCATAACGAGTCCCGAAAGCGAGACTTCGCACATCCGACTCCTTAATCCTCAATCGATGATAACCCGATCTCAAGTCTATCTTAGAAGACTCTCGCCCTTGCAATTGATCAAACAAGTCATCAATGCGAGGAAGCGGATACCGATTTTTCACCGTAATCGATTCAACTTCCTGTAGTCTACACACATCCTCAAAGATCCATCCTTCTTCTTCACAAAAAGAACCGGAGCTCCCCAAGGCGAAGAGCTCGGTCTGATATACCCCTTCTCCAATAACTCCTCTAACTGCTCCTTAAGCTCTTTCAATTCACGAGCCATCCTATAAGGCGGAATCGAAATCGGGTGAACTCGACAAAGCTCGATCGAAAACTCGATCTCCGAAGTGGCAGAGTCGAGTAATTCCTGAAAGACATCCGAGAAATCCTCGACTACCGGAATATCCTCTAACTTCCTCCATGCGCTCTCGAATCCATCACATAAGCCAAAACGCCACATCATCGACCTCAATATCTTCTGCGCAACAAAGCGAAACAAATCTGAGCGGACTTGCCTTTCTATCCCCGTAAAACATTACTCACGCCATCATCTAATTCAAACTCTCACCGTCTTACGCTTACAATCCAATCGGCATTGTACATTTCAAGGTATCCATACCCAAAATCACATCCAAGCCTCTCATCTTGATGGCATCAACTCTACCACTAGAAGTGCTCCACCAATACAAATCTCACAATCTCGAACACCGACTAACCACAATATATCGACCGATCGGAGTACTCACCAACAATGAGTATCCAACGAACTCACAGCCCTATCACACATAGGTCTACTCATTTGAAACAAACGAGTGAGTAGACCTCGGTCAATCAACACAAGCACATCATCGAAAACAATCGAGCCATACCAAGAATAACATCCGGCGGCGGCCTCTGATCCTCCCGCCATAGCAAACACTGGCCGGTGCTCGCCCTCTCGGTCTTCCGGAAGACTTGCCCTCTTGGCAAGATCGTAAGGCGCCTACCTCTCGCGATCCTCGACCCATGGTCTCTGCCCTCCTAGAGCTCAGCATCGAGATCCTCTCTCCCGGACGGCCGAGGACACTTTCTAGCCTCGTGTCCTTTCATCCACAGTTGAAGCATGCACCCGCCAATCCAGAACACTCTCCACCATGAAATCGACCACGGTGCTCACACTTAGGAACTGGCGTGTCCGTCCCCATCTCCCTCCCTCGCCGCCCGTCAGAAGCTTGGTGAGAAACAGTAGAAGTCCTCATCGGCCTCTACCGGCACCATCGCTCCTCTCCTCGATCGAGCTGGAAGCTCCTAGACTCTGTCTGCATGGGAGTACTAGTGCTACCTCCTCTCCTGCTCTCTGCCCTTCCTCTTCTTATTCACAAGACTCTTGATATTCTTTATTTTCTACCTCAAAGTCGCTTCAACCAATTCTTTGGAAGTCCTGAAATTCTGCACAATCACCTTCTCTCGATGGCCAAATGCGGTCCCGACTCAAACCGACGACATCTGGCGCCTCGCTCAACATCGATCTGAAGCATCCGAACATTGCGTAAACCGGCGCCATACTCAAGAATCGCTCATCTCCTCTCGAGTCAAACTGAGGAACTCCTCTGCTTCGTCAAGACATATACTCGACAGATACTTCTTCTTGAAAGCAACCAAGAAGTCCCGCCAAGATAACCTAACTGGCCTCATCTCGACCGCTCGCACAGCCTCCCACCAATGGAGAGCATCTCCACAAGTAGACTAGCAAGATACACAACTCTCTCGTCATCCTCACAATCCATCGATCCAAGACTCTCTCGGTCTTCCTCACCAAGTCTCACTTCTTCAGATCTGCGTCCCAAAGAAATCCATCGCTCAACTTCCTCAACTTGTCGAATCTGTTTTCCCCTCTAATCGAGGTCAAGGAGAAGGTCGTGGCATCGACCCATGCTTTGAACAAACGCCTGAGTAAAGGCCTGAAACATCCTCGGATCAAACTGAGGCACTTGCCCTGGCGGAATCGGCGATTCCTGAGACTGCGACATAGGCTCACTGCCTAGCCCTACAGAAGCCTCAACATGCATTGGGGCTACAGACTCATCGGTCCTCTCCTCCCTAGCCGAAGAGTCAGGTGTAGCAGACCCTTGCACAGCTCCTCGTGTCCTTCTACGAGGTGGCATCGTACTCCTTCAAATGAAAACACTAAGAATTAGCTATATGACAATCTACATGTATGCATGATATGCATGTCACGTAACAATGCAACAAGTAATCATATATCACACAATCCTATTATGCATTCTAAGCCAAGGACACCTAAACCTAGGCGCTCTGATACCAAATATGTTGGGCCGGGCCCGGATGCCCGAATCCGAGGCGGCCCTCGTCGGTCGCGCACTTGGCGCCCCAAACCGCGGACCCGATCCCAACATTTAGGCACAATCGACCAATTAATACATACATACATTGCCAGAATATACACAACCATACATTAAAGACCCTATAACCATAAGGATTTCATATCATTGCAAATTAAGAAAAGTCAACAAGTATCCTCAATTGTAGCAAAACACAAATGAAATCTAAATCCAAAAATACATGAGTATGCTCAATGTTAACATGCTTGAGGGCCAACAAAATACTAACTTAATACAAAGCTCCTAATTTATGCGAAGTTTCCGATGCAGCAAGAAAGTCAACGATCGTCCCGATCGCACTTGAGGAGGGAAAGTAATGGGTTGAACTACATACTCGATTGGCTAATATAGTTATAGCCATCGATAATTAGCACAAATCCCAAAGATATGAATGTATATATATTATATCTATATACACACATCGTATCCACACACCAATCACTAATATACGCATTCATTAAAATTAATGCAAGTTATAAATATGTCACAAAGCCTCCACAATGAACAATTCACATATGCAATGCACATCACAATGGCTCGAGGGTTCCATGGAAACAAAAGGAAGAAACCAAGTTTACATCTCGAAGCGAAATGAGTCCATTCGAGCTCATAGGCCACAAGGGCAGCCGGAGAAGGCTCTTGTCGGCGTGCACGTGATTTAACGAAATGGTTCCACTCTCGCCCAAACAAAAGCATAGATTCATGCTCAAAATCATTTTATCAATGACATGCTTTCATGTTTCTCAATTATTCAAAATGCCGTGACCGAAGTCGAGGCATGACATGTTCAAAAATCATGATCTCATGCTTCTCATATGAAATCAAAAGTCATTTATTTATCACAATTAAACATGCATAACATATAACATATATTCATACATAGCAAGAAATTGCCTAATCACACAATAACTATAAATATATTACCCACCTCTAATCGCTCGAGAATCCAATTCACGGATGTCCTTCTTCTTGCGATAAAATCGGGTCAGCTTGGTTTCCTAAATCAACCAAGTTGCCATTCAATTAATATCCATAGCAAATACTCAAAGCTTGAAGAGTCAAAATAAAGCATTAAAAATCTATAATCGATCCTCTCTTAAAATTCGAACCCTTCAAGGCTAATTCCGAACTTCCCCTTTTTATACTTCTTATAGTCCTTATTCTCTAGATCACAACAACTCCAAAATCATCTCAATAGGCATCCCTATCAAAAGATATGCCTAAAATACCAAAAATCTCATTAAAAAAATAGGCTCGCCATGCGTAACGGCCCGCTTCGTCGTGGCGACCACAATTGTGCAGCGCCCAAGGCACCTACTACTCGACGACGCGGCGAACACGAGTTCGACGTCGCGACGAAGGTCGAATCTCGTCGTCGGCGAATAAATATCACACGTCGCGACGACTCCTGCGATCCACGCGTCGCGACGAATAATCGTAAAATTATTTACACGTCGCGACGTGGCTCCCTTCCTCACACGTCGTCGGGCGCTTATTCATACATGCGTCGCGACGTCTGCGTCAAAAAACCGACCCCCGAACTCCAATTTCTGCATTTCCCAACTTCCAATCTGTTCCAAACTCAAATGCAACATATTTAAGGCATAGATCAAGACTTATACTACCAATTTAACTCATTCTAACCTTCAGATTCATCCTAAAATCATCAATCTAAGGATTTTCCCCAATTTTCATCTAAAAACCCTAAATCATCTATTCCTCTCAATCCCAACTATCTCAACGTTTAATCCAAACGAAAACATGATAGGAAGGTCGTAAACTTACCGATTGAAGCCCTAAATCCGTCGAAATCGATCGAAATAGAAATTCTCTTCTTCCTCTCTCGACGGCTACAACCTCTTCTTTTCTTTCTTTCTCTTTTCTCTTCTTCTATTCTTTTCCTTTTATATCTAGGTCTTATCAAAACCTAGGGATGGTCAAAGACCAACTTACCCCTCTTACAAATCTAAGCCCAATCTCATTTAAGTAAACTCTCCAAAATACCCTTACACATATTTATCTTTTAATTCCTTATTAAACCATAATTAAATCTTAATTTCATATTAATATCTCCAATTAACTCGAATTAAAGCATAATCACATAATTACCACAAATCATGCTTAATAACATCATAGAAACAATTCGGGGCCTAACAAGAGGGAACTGCCCTGCCTGGTTGACCCCTCATGATTGATTTATCTTCTTTATTCGTAGGTTTTGGTTCGGTTTCTAACCTGTTTTCTTTGTTTGTGCAGCTATGGTCAAAGTTAATATTTTTCCCGCCCCCCCCCCCAAGTCCGCCAAGGGTAAGCGTAAGGTTGCCGGTTCCTTGGAGGCTAGAGGACAGGCGGAGAGGGGAGAGGCTAGTTCGCGGATTGCTCGACCCATTGCTTCCGGGCAGCGTGATGTTCCTCCTACCGTCCCCGAACCATTGGTGGCGCTTCTTGTAGTCGTCACTTTGGTCGAGCATGGTTATGTCGAGGAAGTTGAGGAGGAGGTTGAGCGACCTATTAAAAGGAGGAGAGGGGCCGTAATGGCGGCCGGCCTTCCTCGTGGACGACCGATCTCCAGTTCCCCGTGAGTCAAGCCGATCTCCTTGCTCTTTGGTGGCTGCTTGTCCTTCGGTGGTCGACCAATCTCCCCGTCCTTCGGGCCAACTCAAGGGAAAAGGGAAAGCGGGTGACGTCGGGTTGTGGGAGTCTCTGATCAAGCGCCGGGGACTCTCAACTCACGACGTCGGTGTCGTCCGTCATATCATGGAAAGGATTACTCCTCCCGTGGACGGGGAGAAATTTGACCAGAAGAGCAATAAGGATATGGGGTCTCTACTCTTGCGTACTTGCACGAGGAGCTCAATGATGTCGTTCGAGGTGCAAAGCATTTGGATGTTACGGACCGTGAGGTTCGGGACCTTCAAGCGGATGTAGGCTCGAAGGACGAGCTTCGAAGGTAGAAGAGAGAGACCTTCAAAGCTTCGTAATTCTTCTTTAGAGGAAGAGAAGAAGATTTGGGAGGAGGCGGCAAGTATTTTGAAGGCCCAAGTTGACACGGGGGAGGAAGAGATGCGCGCCTTGCGAGCTCAGCTCACAAAGGAGGAGGTCGAAAGGGTAAAGGCGATGGTAGCGAGGAGCAAGCTATCCGAGGAGTATGCAGTGTTGCGGGGGCAGTAGGAGTCGGAGAGGGTGCTCAAGGAGAAATCTCTCTGAGACCATGCCCAAACCGAGGATATGTTAAGGAGGGTGCAAGCCTCCGTGAAGGAGAAAAGGATTGAGGCGATCCTGCGATGGCAGAGGCGGTTCTTGTAGGACGAGTGCTTGGAGTACTCCTGCGACCTGGCCCTCATGATCCTGAAGAATTGTTATAACGCCTGCGTTCCTGAGGGGTCGGACGGTCCTTCGTTCGAGAAGTTTGCCGAGCCATTGCTTCCTACCGCTCTTGGCCTTTCTCTAGAGGAAGTGACGGAGAGAGCTATGGAGGACCGGGGCCCAGTCCCGAATGAAGAGCTGGACCTTAGCTCGGCCGAGGAGGACGAGCTTCCTCATGATGATACTTCTGTCCCCGCTTCGACTTTTCCGCCTGATTCCGGGGCTTCCCCTGTGTATTCCCCCGGGTATTCTCCCTCTACGGAGTTTTGAAGCCCACCTGGTCGGGCTTGTGACCAGGGCCACTTTTTATCAATACAATCTTTACCTTTGCTTTATTTCTTTCTGATGTCTCTTTCCGTATTCATACTCTTTACTTTCAATGTATGTTGAGTTATGATGAAATTGCTCGTAAGTCCGATTTCAAAAGTCGACATAGTAGAATTGATTCGGGATCCCAAGGATCTCGTCTTGGCGACCGACCGGCCGTAGTCGATGCCTATGGAGAATCTTAGAGCAATAGCGATGGCGAGGACCGAGGGATCTCATCCTGGCGACCCGACCGACCGTAGTCGATCTGTGGAGAATGCCGAGCAATGGCGATGGCGAGGGACCCAGGGATCTCGTCCTGACGACCCGACCGACCGTAGTCGGTCTATGGAGAATGCCGAGCAATGACGATGGGGTGGGACTCAGGGATCTCGTCCTGGAAACCCGACCCACCGTAGTCGGTCTATGGAGAATGCCGAGCAATGACGATGACGAGGGACCCAGGGATCTCGTCCTGGCGACCCGACCGACCGTAGTCGGTCTATGGAGAATGCCGAGCAATGGCGATGGTGTGGGACCCAGGGATCTCGTCCTGGCGACCCTACCGACCGTAGTCGGTCTATGGAGAATGCCGAGCAATGGCGATGGCGAGGGACCCAGGGATCTCGTCCTGACGACCCGATCGACCGTAGTTGGTCTATGGAGAATGTCGAGCAATGGCGATGGCGAGGGACCCAGGGATCTCGTCCTGGCAACCCGACCGACCGTAGTCGGTCTATGGAGAATGCCGAGCAATGGCGATGGTGTGGGACCCAGGGATCTCATCCTGGCGACCCGACCGACCGTAGTCGGTCTATGGAGAATCCGAGCAATGGCGATGGCGAGGACGAGGATCTCGTCTGGCGACCCGGAGCCGTAGTCGGTCTATGGAGAATGCCGAGCAATGGCGATGGCGAGGACCGAGGATCTCGTCTGGCGACCGACCGACCGTGGTCGGTCTATGGAGAATCTTAGAGCAATGGCGATGGCGAGGACGAGGATCTCGTCCTGGCGACCCGACCAACCGTAGTCGGTCTATGGAGAATGTCGAGCAATGGCGATGGCGAGGGACCCAGGGATCTCGTCCTGGCGACCCGACCGACCGTAGTCGGTCTATGGAGAATGCCGAGCAATGGCGATGGCGAGGACGAGATCTCGTCTGGCGACCGGCCGTGGCCGATCGGCATGGAGAATGTCGAGCAATGGCGATGGTTGATTGAATTTTTATTCTTTGTCACGTATAATGGAGCTTTTCATTGCCGAGAAATCTGAAAATCGCTTTATTGATGATAATAAAGGCATGGGCCGTTAAAAACACATCGTTTGGGGACGGAAAAAGGTTCCCACGCGTTGCATACAAAAATGATAATAAGGAAAGATTAACTAAAATAAAACTTATCTATTGGTAGAAGGCCTTCAAATTCTGTGAGTTCCAAGGCCTCGGTAGAATCTTCCCTTTCTCATCGCTGAGGATGTAAGAACCATGCCCGACTTGCTTAATCACTCGATAGGGTCCTTTCCACGTCTGCCCGAGCTTTTATGGATGCTTTCCAACCGCCTCGGCTTTTCGTAGGACGTACCCACCTTCCTTTACATCGCTCGGCTTGACCCTTCTGTTATAGAACTTGGTCGCCTTTTGCCTGATGGCTTCTGAGCGAGTGGCTGCCCTTTCTCTATCCTCGCTAAGGAGAACGAGCTCTGCTCTGCGGGCTTCATCATTCCGCTCTTCTTCATAGCCCGACACCCTCTGATTGTGCAATGTCGCTTCTACTGGAACCAGGGCTTCTGCCCCAAAGGTCATCCTGAACGGGGTCTCCCCTGTGGCTCCGTTCGGTGTGGTTTTATATGCCCACAATACTTCGTCTATTTCTTCCACCCAGGTCTTTCGGTCGTCCAGGCACTTCTTGAGGGCGCTCATTATCTTTTTGTTGGTGTTCTCCGCGAGACCGTTACTTTGGGGATGGGCTACCGAAGTCAACCGTAGCTTGATCTTTAGTCGGTCGCAGAAATCTCTAAACTTGAGGTTGTCGAACTGCCGACCATTATCTGTAACCAACACCATAGGTATCCCGAAGCGGTATAGTATATTCTTCTTTATGAAACTTTCCATCTTCCCCTCGATGATTGTGGCGACGGACTCGCTTACCCACTTGGTGAAATACTCCACCGCCACTATCGGGAATTTCTTTTGCCTGGGACCGAGAGGGAAAGGCCCCAGTATATCCATTCCCTACTGAGCGAAAGGGATAGGATGGCTCATGATTTGCATTCGCTCGATTAAATTTGGTGAGACAGTCATTGTTTCTCTGGCAGGCCTCACATCGGTTGACCTTTTCCTGACAATCTCTTCTCATTTTCGGTCAGTAGTACCCCTGTCTGATCAATCGGTGAGCCAACATTTTGCCCTTATGTGATTTCCGCACATCCCTTCATGGACTTTAGCCATTGCCTGCTCGGCTTCTTCCTCATTCAAGCATCGAAGCAGCGGCCAGTCGTAAGATCGCTTATACAGAGCGCCGTTAACTATTGTGTACTCGGCGGCCTTTATTCTTAGTTTCTTAGCTTCCGATGCGTCTTCTGGTTGTTTTCCTTCTAAAAGGTACTGTGTAATTGGTTCTGTCCAACTCGACCGACCAGTACTTACGTTGAGAACTTCCTCGGTTTTCTGAATGCTAGGCCGATCTAGTCGTTCGACCAGAACATTATTTATGACATCACGGTCGGAAGCCATTTTCGATAGCGCATCCGCTTTAGCGTTTTGAGCTCGTTCTATTCTGCTGATTGAGTACTGTTTGAAATTGCTCAACTCCTGTTTTACTAGCTCCAAATACTTGATCATGTTGTTCCCCTTGGCCTCATACTGCCCGGTGACTTGGCCGACCACCACTTGGCTGTCGCTATATATCTTCAGGTGCTTCACCTCCATCTCCTTGGCGAGTTGGAGGCTGGCTATCAGAGCCTCATATTCTGCCTTGTTATTGGAGGCTTTGAATTCTAGCCGAATGGCGTACTCCACCTTTTCTTCCAAATGCGGGCTGACCAGCACTACTCCCGCTCCGCATCCCTCGGCATTGGATGATCCATCAACAAACAAGCTCCAGGCGGGGAACTGCTCGTCCTTCGAGCTCGGTTGGCTCATCTCTGCGATGAAGTCTGCCAACACCTGCGCTTTAACGGTCGTGCAGGGCTTGTATTGTATATCGAACTCTCCCTCCCAGTTCTACCGCCCATTTTATCAGCCGTCTCGAAGTTTCGAGCTTTTGAAGGCACTGTCTGAGGGGTTGGTCGGTCCATACCTCAATAGTATGACTTTGGAAGTAAGGCCTCAGCTTTCTGGCTGCCATTATCAAGGAGAGGGCGAGCTTCTCTATGGGCGTATATCGCGTTTCTGGCCCGGTCAACACTTTGCTGACATAGTAGACGGGGTGCTGCTCGCTTCCTTCCGATCGGATAAGTACCGCACTGATCGACCCCTCCGTAACCGCCAAGTATAAGATTAGATTCTCCCCTTCTACCGGGCTTTGCAGAATAGGTGGGCTGGACAAGTATTGCTTTAAGTGTTGGAAATCTTTCTCGCACTCATCCAACCATTGGAACTGGGTCATGTTCGCTTTCCTCAGGACTTTGAAAAACGGAAGGCACTTGTCTCCTAGTCTGGAGATGAACCTGCTCAGCGAAACTATCCGACCGGTCAATATCTGAACATCTTTCAGGCATTGCGGCGAAGGCATCTGTATGATGGCCTCAATCTTCTCTAGATTAGCTTCGATTCCCCGCTGAGTGATCATAAACCCTAGGAATTTTTCGGATGCCACCCCAAACACGCATTTTTTTGGGTTTAGCTTCATCTGGAATTTATTCAAGGTCTGGAAGACTTCCTGGAGATCTTGTACATGCTCCGCGGACGTCTTACTTTTGACCACCATATCGTCTACATAAGCTTCCACAGTTCGGCCAATCTGTTTTTTAAAGACTTCTGTGACGAGCCGTTGATAGGTCGCCCCGGCGTTTTTCAAACCGAAAGGCATTACTCGGTAGCAATATGTGCCTTGGTCGGTTATAAAGGCGGTTTTTTCTTCGTCCTCCAGGCTCATTTGGATCTAATGATAGCCCGAGAAAGCATCCAAGAAGCTGAGTAGTTCATGGCCCGAGGTGGAGTCTACTAGCTGGTCGATCTTAGGCAAGGGGAAGCTGTCTTTTGGACATGCTTTGTTCAAGTCGGTGAAATCTATGCACATTCTCCACTTGCCGTTCTTCTTTTTCACCAAAACAACATTGGCAAGCCATTCTGGATATTTGACCTCTCGGATGAACCCGGCCTCCAGCAACTTCGCTACTTCCTTCTCGATCACTTCCTGTTGCTCCTTACTGTGCCATCGCTTTTTTTGTCTGATCGGCTTGCAGTCATGCCGAATATCGAGGGAGTGCGATGCGACTGATCGAGAAATTTCGGGCATGTCGCTCGGTACCCAAGCAAAAACTAGCCTGTTTTCTACCAAACAGTCTATGATTCCTTTAACCAGGTCCCTCTGTAGCTCAGAACCTAGGTTTGTGAACTTAGAAGGGTCGGCTTCATCCAGTACGACCCGTTGCGTTTCTTCTACTGGGTTCAATCTCTCCGTCTCTTTGTTAGTTCTTACATCAAGAGAACTCGTTAGCACTACCGCCCTGCCTAATGTTTTAGTCTCCGCTAAATAACATTCCCTAGCGATTCTCTGTTGACCCCTGACAATGCCTACCCCGTGGGGTGTCGGGAACTTCATAACTTGGTAGTAAGTGGAGACGACCGACCTGAGGGCATTTTGAGTAGCTTCGCCCGATTATTGCATTATATGCCCTTGGAACTTTCGACCGAGAACTCAGCGTCCCTTTTTATCAGCGCGACTTACGCCGAACTTCACTTTCAAATTCACCCGGGCGAACGGGTAGGCTGACGCCTCGGTTACTCCTTTGATGGGGCCGTCTGTAGGTAGCAGTCGCTCTTCGGATACCTTCATCTGCTTGAAGGCCTCATAATACAGCAGGTCAACCGAGCTGCCCGTATCGATCATTACTCACTTTACCTCGTAGTCGTCCATGTTCAGGTTCACGACGAGGGCGTCATCATGAGGGCAGCTTACTCCATCGAGATCCGATTTGTCGAATGAGATCATCTCGTCGTTCTCCTTTGGTTTTTTGGTGGGTGAATCTTTGCCGACCTGTTTGGCGTATCGTTTTCTCCCTTTAGTGGTAGATCCCCCTGATGCACTTCCACCAAATATCGTGTTAATGACCCCAGCCGGTCGATCGTCTTGTTGCCCGATATTTCCGTCGTTTCTTTCCCTTGACCTCCCTCTCTCTTCTCGTCGTTCATCTGTATTTGTGTTCTGTCGCCCTTCATTTCTGTCATTTCGATTCCAAGGCGGTCGTCTATTATCATCCGGCACATTACTGCGATCGACATTTTGTTAGTGTTTCATGAACCGCCTAACCTTCCCTTTTGAATGAGGAGTTCGATCTCTTTTTTCAACCGCCAGCAATTTTCCGTATCGTGACCAACCTCTCTGTGGAAACGGCAATACAAGTTGGGGTTCCTGTCCTTATAAGGGGTCTTCATTTTTTCCGGCTCTCGGATAGTTTCTCCATCCGCTCTCTGACCGCCTTGATTTCGTGATATGTCTTGTTTAATGGAGTGAACTCCGCCGATATCCTGTCGATCGGTGGCCTTCTCCACCTCGACGGCTTTTTTGCGCTTATGCGGTGCCGCCCTATCATTTGGAAGCGATCATCCGTCCGAGCGCCTCGTATTTTCAGCACTTCTTCAAGCTGAATGTACCTGTCTGCCTGTTTCTTATTTCCTGAACAGATCGGGGCTGATCGAGGGCTAACGATTTCTTGAACTCCTCGTCCCTCGTATTGTTCATGAGCGCGGCTAGCATGGGCGAGCAAGAGGTCGGGAACCTCGACCGCTTCATTGTTGAACGGGTGATGAACTCCATGAACTCTCATTCCTCCGCTTGGGTGAGTTGCATCACCTCAAAGTTGTCTTCTGCGATGGCCGCTTACTCGTGGCGAATCGATTAGGAATAACTCCTTGAAATCTTGAAACAAGTGATACGGCTCGAGGGCAATTTGTTGAACCATCGTAAGCTCCCTCTTGGAAGGCCGTGAAAGCCTTACATTGGATAGCGTCCGGGACTGATGTAGGTTCATCATGGACCGGAAAATCTGCGGGTAGTCCATAAATTGGTCTTCCGGTGTATTTCTCGGGGTCGGTATTTTGTCTTGCGGGTCTTTGGGAGGCTATCAAGATCTCGGAGTAAAGGAGAGTCAGATCGCGCCGTCGGGTGGATGCGGACGGAAGCTTCATAGCGCGTTAATCCGATCGTCCATGATTTTTCTAGGTTTTATGTCGGTGGCGATCGGTCATCATCTTTGGTTTGTCGCATACGACTGTCAGACGAGCGTCTGCTTTATTGGCCGGTGGGGCAGGATCTGGCGAATCAACAGATCGGCTGCTTCCTCGATCTGTTTTCTAGTCAGGACGGAGTGCATTACAGTCGGAATAGGTTCTATACCCCATCGGTGTTGAAGATTCGGGTGTGTATTGGGCGCGACGTTATCCTCCACAGCCACGCTCTGCTTTTCCTGTTCTAAGGTTTGAGGTTCTTTGTTGATCGTTAGGATCGAAGGATTCGTCACGGGAGGCGTGCGGTGCAAAGGCATAATTGCGGCATTTTGCAACCTAGACAGCCAGCATCGCGAGGGTCACGTGACAGCGCAACATCGAGATTCGCCGCCGCCGCCTGGCTGATTTGTGTGATTCTGGATGTAGTTTCCGGAAGTCGGGCCCCACGGTGGGCGCCAATTGGTTCTGCCGGATTCAGGCTGAACGGTGCGTTGCCGTTTGGATCCATGAGTTGGCAACCTTCTGCGTTGTTCCTCGACGTGAATATACCTGCAAAACAAGGAAGGCTCGTCGGGGGTTGTGTCCCAATTAGCCCCTCCGACGCTCAAGTGAGTTTTCTGGTGAAGGTGAGACCGATGAATGTAGAGAAAACAAATTAGGTTATGATCTCGTACCTCGATTATGGGAGAATAATACCTTTTATATGGTTTTGCAGTTAGGTTTAGGTCTTTACGTGTTTGCATGGGAGACTCTTTTCAACCGATGGGCCGAAAGGGGGCATGGGCTTTAGGCGCAGGACTGATCTTCGATGATTGGACCGATCGACCCATGGGTCGTCTTGACTGGATCCGGGCCCAGCACGATCGACCCGACCACAATCTTACCTACTTTTCTTGATCATCTCAATTATATCATTACTTTTATAAGAACAAAGTCATTTATCGGATTTGCAAATTTTGAAATAAAATGATATGTTTGAGCAACATAAGAAAAGTTGTTATAACTTACATGATCCTCTAAACAAAATATTAATCTAAAACGTCTCATTTTGTAAAAGGATACCCATAGAGAAACGATAAAGAAATTCACAATCAATATTAAGACAGCATGATATGTGAGTCAAGAATCATTCTCACCATCACCCATTGACTATAAAAAAGAAATGAATTAGTTGGGAGGGTAGTAAAACCTTAAGTTTGACAAAGTTAAATAATCATTAGATGGAGTGAAATTGATTCTGCATATAATATTTTTATTCAAGTATTCCATCTAATTGTTTTATTTTCTTATTTGAAGCATCAGGTGATTCATTCATTTCAAAAAGCAACATTATAAAGAATGGTGCATGATAGGCAATCGAAAAAAAGGCAGTATCTTCAACTTACTATATCTTATTAAATTACTATACAACTTTGAATATCATTTATGCATTATCAAGTATTTTTAAAAGCTATTAATTCGATAAAATTATTCCTCGACATTCATCATCTTTAAAAAATCATATAAATTATTAATTTTTGCTTATTGCTAATGATTTAAGCTTATTTAATTACAAGCATATTGATCTCAATCCTAACCTTGGGAGCATATTGGATCAAAAATTAATCACATTGCTTTGAATTTGACTTTAAAAAGCAACATTCATACATCGCAAAACAAGTGGAAAAGGCCACTGAAATCAAAAACAATTTGGTCGGGTTGGTCATGCTAGGCCCGCACCTAGTCATAACGACCCGTGGGTCGATCGATCCGTTCTTCAAATATCAATCTTGTACCTATGCCAAGCCCAGATCCAATCCAAGATCTCCTTGGCCCATCCACATGTAAGAGTCTCCCATGAACACGTAAAGACCTAAACCTAGCTATTGCTTCATATATAAGGTATAATTCTGCCATAACGAAGGTACGCAATCATAACCTAGTTTTCTCTGCTCACAGCGATCCTACCTTCACCAAAAGATTGACTTGAGCATCGGAGGGGCCTATCGGGAAACAACCCCCGATGTGCCTTTTTTTGTTTTGCAGGAATCTTTACGTCGAAGCTTCTACAGAAAGCAACCAACTCTATGGATCCAAACGGCAACGTACAGTTCCGCCAGAATCCAGCAGAACCAATTGGCGTCCACCGTTGGGCCCGATTTCAAGGCACCACGTCCAAAAACACACAAATCAGTCAGGCGGCAGCGACAAACCCTGATATAGCCGCTGTCGCGGCTCTAGCGATGCAACGCATGGGTTTGCAATCCTGCCGCCTGCACATCATGTTTCCCGCACGGAATCTTCAGACCCGAATGATCAACCGCAACCTCAAACCTTGGAACAAGAAGAACAGAGCGCAGCCCTGGAGGATAACGCTGAAATCAACATGCGCCTGAATCTCCAGCGCCTCTCTGATGCAGATCCTCTTCCGCCTGTACACACCTCCCTCACTCAAAAACAGATTGAGGAAGCGGCTGATCTGTTGATTCGCCAGATTTTGCAGTCTCAGTCGGTATAACAACAGTCGTCTGCATGGTAAACTGCACGGCAGACCAGCATGGCGACCGATCGCCACCCAATCGAAGACCTAGAGAAAATCGTGGACGATCGGATTAACGACCATGAGAGCTTCGCCTAGATCGCCTGACGCTGACGCGATCTGACTCTCCCATTACCCCGGGAATCTTAGATAGCCTTCCGGCGCCCGGCACCAAAATACCGACTCCTGAAAAATACACTGAAAAGATCGACCCCCTGGACTACCTGCAGCACTTCCAATCCATGATGAATCTACATTGCGTTTCGGACGCCATTCAGTGTAAGGCGTTCTGTACGGCCTTCCAAGAGGGAGCTCGACGATGGTTCAATAGCCTGCCCCCGAGCTGCATCACATGTTTTGAAGATTTGAGTTATTATTCACGAACCGCCGCCAGCCACGATGGCGGCCACGAAGGCGACTTTGGAGGTGATGCAATTGACCCAAGGAAGGAACGAAAGTTTGCGGGAGTTCATCACTCGGTTCAATAATGAAGCGGTCGAGGTCCTTGACCTCACTTGCTCGTCAATGTTGGCAGCGCTTATGAACAACACGAGGGATGAGGAGTTCAAAAAGTCGTTAGCCCTCGATCAACCTCGATTCGTTCAGGAAATAAGAAATAGGGCGGATAGGTACATTCAGCTCGAAGAAGTGTTAAGAAATACGAAGCGTAGAACGGATGATCGCTCGCTAAATGACAGAGTAGGTGGTTCGCACAAGCGACAAAAAGGCCAGTCGAGCTGGAGAAAGCCAACCGATCGACAGGGATATCGACAGGAGTTCACCCCACTCAACAGGCGATATGCAGAAGTACTGGCGGCCATGAGAGCGGATGAGAAAACTATCCGAGAACTCGAAAAGATGAAGACTCCCCCCAAGGATAGGAACCCCAATCTATACTGCCGTTTCCACAAAGACATTGGTCATGACACGAAAAATTGCTGGCAATTGAAAAGAGAAATCGAATTCCTCATACAACGGGGAAGGTTAGGCAAATTTGTGAGGAACGCGCAAAATGCCGATCGAGATAACGAGCATAAGAGCGGTCGATCCAACAATAGACGACAGAATTGGAGGCAGAATGATAGAAATGATAGAGGAGGAGAATCTGAATCTGACGATCGACGCAAAGAGAGAGGTCGATCAAGGGAAAGAGGCAACATGAATGCTGGGCAACAAGATGACCGATCGACAGGGGTCATCAACATGATATTTGGTGGAAATGCAGCAGGGGGATCCACAGCTAAAGGGAGAAAGAGATATGCCAAACAGGTCGACAGAGACTCATCAACCAAAAGAACGAGGGAGAATGACGAGATGATTTCGTTCGACGAGTCTGACCTTGATGGTGTAAGTTGTCCTCATGATGACGCCCTCGTTGTAAATCTGAACATGGACGGCTACGAGGTGAAGCGGGTGATGATTGATACGGGCAGCTCGGCCGACCTGTTGTATTACGATGCCTTCAAGCAGATGGAGGTACCCGAAGACCGACTACTATATATAGAAGGACCCATCAAAGGGGTAACTGGAGCATCGACCTATCCATTTGCCCGGGTACGTTTGAAAGTAAAGTTTGGGCAAAGGCCGCGTCAAATGGAGAGGGACGTTGAATTCCTGGTGGTGAAGTTTCAAGGGGCATACAATGCAATAATTGGGCGAGCTACTCAAAACGCCCTTAGAGCGGTCGTCTCCACCTACTACCAAGTGATGAAATTCCAGCGCCCGGAATCGGTCTTATCGAGGTCGACAAAAAAATCGCTAGGGAGTGCTACTTAGCAGAAACAAAAACATTAGACGGGGCGTTAGTCCTGACGAACTCTCTTGATGTGAGAACCGATGAGGAGATGGATAGGATGAACCCAGTGGAAGAAACGCAACGAGTCGTACTGGACGAAGCCGATCTCTCTAAATTCACAAATCTAGGTTCTGAGCTTCAGAAGGACCTAGTTAGAGAAATCACAGACTGTTTGGTGGAAAATAGATCGGTCTTCGCTTGGGTACCGAGTGATATGCCTGGAATTTCTCGATCGGTCGCCTCGCACTCACTTGGTATTCGACAAGATTACAAGTCGATTAGGCAAAAGAAGCGATCGCATTGCAAGGAGCGACAGGAAGTGATCGATAAAGAAATAGAGAAACTACTCGAAGCCGGGTTCATCCGAGAAGTCAAGTACCCTGAATGGCTCGCCAATATGGTGTTGGTGAAGAAGAAAAATGGGACATGGAGAATGTGCATCGACTTCACTGACCTAAACAAGGCATGTCCAAATGACAGTTTCCCCCTACCCAAGATCAACCAGCTAGTAGACTCCACTTCTAGACATGAACTTCTCAGCTTCTTGGATGCTTTCTCGGGCTACCATCAAATTCAGATGAGCCTCGAAGACGAAGAGAAGACTGCCTTCATAACCGACCAGGGCACATATTGTTACCAAGTAATGCCGTTCGGCTTGAAGAATGCGGGGGCCACTTATCAGCGGCTCGTCATGGAGGTCTTCAAAAAACAGATCGGTCGATCTGTTGAAGCTTACGTAGATGATATGGTGGTCAAAAGTAAGACAGCTGCGGAGCATGTGGGAGATCTCAGAGAGGTCTTCCAAACCCTTAACAGATTTCAGATGAAGTTGAACCCGGAAAAATGCGTCTTTGGTGTGGCATCAGGAAAGTTCCTGGGGTTCATGATTACTCAACAGGGGATTGAGGCTAATCCAGAGAAGATCGAAGCCATCATCCAAATCCCCTCGCCGCAATGCTTGAAAGAAGTACAGATATTGACCGGTCGGATAGTCTCTCTAAGTAGGTTTGTTTCCAGATTGGGAGACAAGTGCCTCCCATTTTTTAAAATTTTAAGGAAAGCGAATGTGACCCAGTTCCAATGGCCGGATGAATGTGAGAAAACTTTTCAATACTTAAAGCAATATTTGTCTAGCCCGCCTATCCTGCAAAGCCCGGTTGAGGGGGAGAATCGATTTGTATTTGGCGATTCTGGAAGGTCAATGTTGTGATACTTGTTCGATCAAAGGGAAATGAGCAACGCCCGATCTACTACGTCAGCAAAGTGTTGACCGGACCAGAAACGAGGTATGCGCCTATAGAAAAGCTAGCCCTCTCCTTGATAATGGCGGCCCGGAAGCTAAGACCCTACTTCCAAAGTCATACCATTGAGGTATGGACCGACCAACCCCTCAGGCAGTGCCTTCAAAAGCCCGAGACTTCGGATCGACTAATAAAGTGGGCGGTAGAGCTGGGAGAGTTCGACATACAATACAAGCCCCGGACGGCGATTAAGGCACAGGTATTGGCAGACTTCATTGCAGAGATGAGCCAACCCAGCTCAAAGGATGAGCAATTCTGCACTGAGAGCTTGTTTGTTGTGAGTCATCCAAATTGAAGGATCTGAAAGCAGAGTGGTATTAATCGACCCAGATCTGGAAGAGAAGGTGGAATACGCCCTTCGGCTAGAATTCAAGGCCTCCAATAACGAGGCAGAATATGAGGCTCTGATAGCCGGCCTCTAACTGGCTAAGGAAATGGAGGTAAAGCACCTAAAGATATATAGCGATAGTCAAGTGGTGGTCGGCCAAGTCACTGGGCAGTATGAAGCCAAGGGGAACAACATGATCGAGTATTTGGAGCTAGTAAAGCGGGAGTTAAGTAATTTCGAGCAGTACACGATCAACAGGATAGAACAAGCTCAAAATGCTAAAGCGGATGCGCTCTCCAAAATGGCCTCAGATTGAGACGCCAAAAATAACATTCTAGTCGAACGACTAGATTGTCCTAGCATTCAAAAAGCTAAGGAAGTGCTTGAGGTAAATACCGATCGATCGAGTTGGATGGAACCGATTAGACGGTATCTCCTAGAGGGAACATAACCGCAAGAAACCTCAGAGGCCAAGAAATTGAGAATAAAGGCAGCTGAATACGTGATCATGAATGATGCCCTGTACAAGCGATCTTATGAATGGCCACTGCTGCGATGCTTAAACGAAGAAAAGGCAAAACAAGCAATGGCTGAAGTCCACGAAGGGATGTGTGGCAACCACGTAGGAGGCAGAATGTTAGCCCATAGGCTGATCAGATAGGGATATTACTGGCCAACGATGATGAAAGACTGTCAAGAGAAAGTCGACCGATGTGAGGCTGCGGAAAAGCGATGCTTTGATCGACCCGGCCGAGAGGATGAAAATTGTGAGTCATCCTATCCCCTTCGCTCAATGGGGGATGGATATACTGGGGCCTTTCCCTCTCGGTCCCGGACAGAAGAAGTTCCTGATAGTGGTAGTAGAGTACTTCACCAAATGGGCAGAAGCGGAAGCGGTCGCTACAATCACCGAGCAGAAGGTGGAAAGTTTCGTAAAAAAAATATACTAACTCATTTCGGGATGCCTATGGTGCTGGTCGCAGACAACGGTCGACAATTCGATAACGATAAGTTCAAAGATTTATGCGACCGACTAAAAATAAAACTACAGTTGACCTCCGTAGCCCACCCTCAAAGCAACGGTCTCGCAGAAAACACAAACAAAAAGATAATGAGTGCTCTTAAAAAGCACCTAGACGGACGAAAGACTTGGGTGGAAGAGCTTGACGAAGTGTTGTGGGCATCTGAGGATCACGAGCAGACCATTGTGGGAAACACCGTTCGGGATGACCTTTGGGCGAAGCCTTAGTCCCGTAGAAGTGGTCTTACCTGACGAAGGTGTCGAACTTCTGACGAAGAGCGAGAATAATGAAGCCGTCGAGCGAGCTCGTGCTTCTCGTGAAAACGAGGATAGAGTAGCAGCTCGTTCGAAGCCGTCGGTGACGATGAAGTTCTCTGCGAAGAGTAAAGCTGAGCGACATAAAGGTCGGTGGGTACGTCCTGCGAAAGGCCGAAGGGGCTGGGAAACACCCCGAAAAGCTCGGACAGGCGTGGGAAGGACCCTACCAGGTTATCAAGCAAGCCGGGCACGGCTCTTACACCGTACGCGATGCGAATGGGAAAATTCTACCATGGTCATGGAACTCTCGAAACCTGAAGACGTTCTATTAGTAGATAAGTTTTATTTTAGTTAATGTTTGTTCAATACTGTTTTTGTACAAAACCTGTGGGTACCTTTTTTCTGTTCCTGCCAGACAGGTTTTTTAATGGTCCACGCCCTCATTATCATCAATAAGGGGGTTTTCAGATTTCTCGGCAAGTACGAATTCCATTAAAATTGGCAGAGTAGAAAATCCCATCGACTACGGTCAATCGGTCGTCAAGACAAGTGTTAGAGTAGTGCCCTGAAGGCAATCGCCTTTAGCGCATTTTGTACAAATTTATGTACAGTCTTTATGAATAAATAAAGAAAGGCATATTTCATTACGTTGCTGTTCATTATTAATGAACTGATATTGATCAATAAGCAAATTAATGAAGTCCATGATGTTGGGACCCGATCCGGGAACCGGATCCCAACCGAATCAACTTAACACTTTCACTCTATGCTCTGATACCATAAATGTTGAGACCCGATCCGGGAACTAATTGAATAATGCATACACAACAAATGCATTTTCAGAAATTTCTATCAATGAATTCAAACTTATAATAATCTTTCAGAAAACATTCGGAAATCAGAATTTCAAACCTTTACAAAACAATAATTTGTCAAAATTTTCACATTTTTGCTTTCTTTATTTTTCAAAATTGCTTTCTTTAATTTTTCAAAAATTGCATATTGCTCACAAATCAAAATATAAATATGCTACCCACCTCGAATTATTCTTAGGAAACTTGATTTCAAGCTCAATTGATCCTTGCTTTCTCTCTCTTCCAAAGTACCAAAACCTAAACCATAATCATCCAAATTTCACATCGAAAATACTTAATTTTACAATCAACTTAGGAATTCACCAATTCCATTTACATTCAAGTTATTTCAATCTCAATTTTGAAAATCCCCAATTTTCAAAATTGGCCTAAACCAAGACACTCGAATTCAATCTCATAAAACATAATTTCTTCAAAATTAATCTCACAATTCCTCAATTCACATTAATTCCAAACTATTTAAATCCTCAATTTCAAAAATCCCCAAATCTTAAAATTGGCCTAAACCAATTTATCCCAATTCAATATCATAAAATACAAATTCTTGAAATTGATTTCATATATCATCAATTCATCATATTTCCTATAATTCTACACCAAAATATCTCAAAATTCTTCATCATAAAATTTAGCCTAAACCTTAATCAATTTTTCATCCAAAATTAAACCCGACCTAAAGCATATATTTCAAAATTAACCATAAATCATAAACCCATCTTATATGCCATAATTCTAAGCGAAAATTAATCAAAATCTCAAAGTAGAAAATTTCTCTTACCTCTTTCTCTTCCAAATTCAATTTTTTGGCTTGAAAGGAAGCTCTTATGCTCCTCTACCTTTTCTCTATTAAAACATCCCAAAATCCTTAAGAAAACAAGTAGAAAAATTGAAACAAAGCTTTGAACAATCAGGCTTTTCGTTTTCGATTATGTGTTATGTGGGTTTGGTAGGTCCTTGGTGAGTCGTATTTGTCTCTATGTGTATAGCCTTCTCAGGCTGCCCGCTAGTGGCACGGACTCGATTCGGACTCCTTCACGGCTACTTGGACCATGATGCGGAAAGTGTAATGCGTTTTCATTCACGATCGCAGGACCGCTATCTTGGGACTGCATGACGCGTCTATTGGACCTAGCCAGACCATTCTGAAATGTTATGTGTTTTGATTTGTGTCTATGTTCTGCATTCATATTTATGAAGAATTCGAGAATTTTGAAAACTGAGAAAAATGAGATTTTTATGAGAAGTTTGGGAAAATTGGAAAGAGTTTGAGAGAAATATTTGAAAGTTGAAAAGTTTGAAAATATGAAAAAGTGTTTGAGGAAATTGTTTGAAAAATTGAAAAGTTTGAAACATTAGCCCTTTTGGCAAAAGTTTATAAAGAAATGTTTTACCTTATTTATCGGTTTATAAATGTGTTATCCACGAGCTTAGAGCTCACCCCTTTCATCCCCATCTCGGGTTTGAGCGGAGATTGGATGAAAGAATGTGAACATCGATTCAAGCGGTTTTGTGCTTTTGAAATTTGCATGAGTTAGTTTTGAGTAATCTGAAATTTGAGTATGGAAATGTTTATGGTTTAAGATAGATTTGAAAGAAAGTGTATTTGTGTATAAAGTTGAGTATCGGGGATGATTGAGAAATTTGTATATGAAATCATGAATAGCTTGGGCATATATATTTGTGTTTGATTAAGGAATAAGTTTGAATTATGAAAATAGTAGATTGAATGACAAGTATGAGATTGTTTTAGAATTAGGTTTGTGTCATCTGCTGATATCCGGACGGAGGGTCCGGTGGATTGATATTTGTGTATGATTGTTTGAGTTTTTAGAAGTGTATTTTTGAACCCTTGCAGGTTTGGGTTAGGAAAAAGGCAGCCGTTATGCTGCCGAAATTTCGATAAAAATTGGGATAAAAAATAGAATTTGAGATTGGTATGGATTTATCTCAGATTATGTACGACTGTATGGTTTTAAGATGATTGGTATATGTTTGAGTAACGAGAAAAGAAATGAGAATAAGAAAAGAAAAAAAAATTCATAACGGATTTTGGAACGTCTTAGGAATTCCCAACGCGATTACATTTCTGTTCTTTGCTTATTCACGGATGTCGGAAAGTGTTTGATTTACATTGATTTGTTTGCTTACTTTGTTTTCTATCCGAATTGATTTGCATTCGATTCGATCCCTTTCGCTTATTCGTTCGCTTTGTGATTGGATTCGATTATTTAAACCGCTATATTCGATTGAATCATTAGTTTGATTCGATTAGTTCTTGCTTCCACTTGCATTTGCTTCCGCCGCTACTTTGGTTGTTCGCTTCGCATTTTGTTGTCGATCCAAAATTTCCGCTTCCTTCGTTTACATTTGCTTGGTTTCCGATTCGGTATAAGTAGTTGGGTTCCTTGTTTGATTTTAAGCTTGGCTTACCTTTGTTGTTTGGTTGGGATCGGTTCCGGATGGTCTCAACATTTATGGTATCAGAGCATAGAGTGAAAGTGTTAAGTTGATTCGGTTGGGATCCGGTTCCCGGATCGGGTCCCAACACATGATATATGACATAGCATGAAGGAAATTGTGATGTGATCATACTACTGAGATTCCTATCATGTGCAATTATGTCAGTATCTAAATTATCCCTAGTCATAGGATTACTGAGACTAGACATCGGTAATCCGGAAAGACTAGCACATCTCAAACTCCTTGATTTGGTCAAGCAGTGGATCTCAGAAGCTGTAAATATGAGATATTTAGGGTTGAGATGTGGATGCTTACTAGAGGTAGTAAGTACATTGGATGACTGCTATGAGATCATCACATGGATGTCTATTCTAATGTCGTGATAATCTCATCATAGAAATGGTGCAGTATCCTTAGACTTGAGGTGCTCGAGGATATCTTGAATCTTGATTACATGCTTTGACTCCATTCCTTGTTGCCTTCAGAGGTCGCTCATAGGGTGGTGATTGGGTGCGACTTGAGGTATTGAAGGTAATTGAGTAGCCAATAAAGGATTCACCACTTACGTGATAGCGAAGATGATACCCATGGCCTCTTGTCGAGGTCATTACTTAGAAATCTACGGTGGATATATATGTCATGAAGAGTGTCTTGTTGACATATAAAGTAATGAGTCCCAAGACAAGAGGCGATATCACTGGACTAGATTTGGCGTAGTCGATCTAGTAAGAGTTGACACATTGCCCATACTCATAACCAAGTGGGGTATAGCATGATGAAAGGACGAATTGCGGTAATTGTCTATGGAAGCGTTAAATGATATGGTTCATGATGAATACATGTTCATTCGTCAAACCAATTACTTTCCGGTCAATTGGAGGTCATGATGTGTTGCTAGATACCGCTCATGACTTGCTTTCAGATTAAGTGTTAATCTAAGTGGCCAACATAACCGGAACCTAATGGGTCACACGCATAAGAGTGTCTCGGAGAATTGTAAAATAGTTTTGGACGAGTTCCAATATATGGAAAGCAAGCAATTAAATGGATCCCGATGAGATCGAGATATGTCCCGATGAGATCGCGACATCGATATTGCTGAAAAGGGTTTCCGGTGGTTTTTCCATACCGAGACCCGGTAGGCCGGTAGGACCGACCCCAGTGTGACTGGACCACTTCAGCATTTATATATACATATATATATGTTATTAATTAATTAAATAATTAATATATATATATATATATATATATATATATATGTTGCAACGTGGTAGATGGAAGAAGGAAAGGAAGCTTCCTTATTTATGCTTAGTCATAAAGCATTAAATTACAAAAGGACAAAATAATGAAGGATGAAAGGAGATGATGCTCGTTGGTTATGTGAAAAGAAGAGTTTTGAAAGGAAAAAATCGTTTTTCCTCTTCTTTATGAACAATCATCGTGGGTTTAGAAAGAGTTTTCTAAAATCCTAAGGCTTTAACAAGCTCTTCATCATCTTCATCTTCTTCAAGCTCCTTCATGTCTTCTCCATCGATTCCTCTCAAGCTCTCCAAGGACAAAGGTAGGAGCTAGCACTCTTTACTTTGTTCTAGCTATTCCCGGGTCAAAGGATTTGTCCCGGTTAGCTTCTCCGATCTCTGCGTGGATACCGTTAGAGACGGTCTCCTTTGGCCGTTATGGTTTTAGTTTGTTATATAGACACATGGATCCTGGCTTTCGGGAAGGTCCCGGAATAAAAATTTTTGTTTTCCGTACCGTGGGCATGTGATGCTCACATCGGGATTTTCCTACAGTGGTATCAGAGCCACTTGTGTCGTATATAACGAAGAAACCATGACTAGGTTGGAGTTGCCTATTGCTTGTGACGATGATGCATGTTGATTGTGTGAATTTCGAATTCAGTGTAGAAATATTTTTTTCTAAATTTTCTTGCCCAGATATGTTCATAAGATGTTGTTGCATATGTATGTGGAATCTTGGAATTTATCAATGTGATTTGATATGGTTTTGCTAATTTATTCCCTAATGTTCTGGTTGCTGTCTTTGTGCACATTCAATGAACAGGCATGCTTATAAATTCGAGAATAAATTGTAGAAAAATTGTTTTTCGGATTTGCTTTCACCAACATGTCTCTAAGATGTTTATGAATGTCTATGAGAATGGAAAAATGTTTTTGAGGTGATTTACTATTTATTTGAGAATTTATTGTGTGCTGCTGGGAATAACTGTGTTGAGGAACACAGATTCTACATTAGTTTTGTTGCTGAGGTTGGATGAGTTTTAGTTGGAAATAAATCCTGAAAAACTTCATGGAGCATGTTGGGAATATGTTGTAACCTCTGTAATTTTCTCAGAATTTATTGAAATTGTTTCAATGATTGTTTCAAGCAAAAGACAAAGCTTAGTATTTTTGAGAAAATTGCTGGAGCTGTTTTGTTTGAAATAAAAAATTGTGTATTTCTCAATTCCAATGCCTTGGATCATTTTTAATATGATTAAAAATGTGTCACATTGATGTTGTATGCTTTCCTAAATGATTTTCTTAAAATCGGGTTTCCATATAATTTAGGATGTCAAATGTGTCTAATTAGCGTCTCGTTAGTATATTCCCTTATCTTGATTGTTTTGGCCGTCACAAATTTTGTGACAGGTGCCGAAGTAGTCTTGATAAAGTGTAGACTACCTAGAGATACTTAGGGTGATAGTTTGATATTCTCAAATTATTTGAAAATCTAAATGAATAAGAGTGTATTCATCAATTTCAAGTTTCATGTATAGTTTGACTATATATGGTAAGCATGGTACAATGAAAGTGTTTCATTGGTACATCATAATAAAGTATATTACACTTGGTATTGTGAATTTGAACTACACGGATTGAGAAAGTAGCCGATTAGATAGCAGGCCAAAAAACCGGTCGGTAGCACATGTACCGGTCGATGGCATATCCATTCAAATCATTGGAACATGCACCGATCATTGGAAAGTGCACGATAATCCATCTCGGTCATTGGAACATGTACCGGTCATTGGAACGTCTACGATAACTTATAGTAGTCGACTAGCACAAGTTCCGGTCAAGCACATGCACAGATCGACTAGAACATGCACCGTCGACTACAACAACATCTGAGAGGTAGGATGATGGATGATTTTAGGTATAGACTCAATGTGATTGATAAAATACCTAAATCATTCCATATAGTCATAGTGACTATAATCCTACTGACTTGGAGAAGAAAAGATGAGACCAGAAAATCCTCACACATCATATGAAAACTAACGCCTTCCATTAATATGGGGAGAACGAGTTCTTATAGAGTTGGGTTATTAGGTAAACCCAAGCTCGCTCTATCTGGATATGTTGAACCATGAAAATAAGATTTTCGGATTAATGGGTGGGTTTTCACTAAGCGTTGATTTGTTGAGTAAACTCAAGGTCAGCGTGGACAGAGGCGAAATTGGGTAGTGTACATCGGATGTCGCGCACATCAAGAGTTGATAAGCCAATGAGTGTGCATACATCACGAGTTGATAGCACTAGTCGATAGTTGCATCTATGAATCAACTGGTATGACCGATACCTGCCGATAGATCTAAGGTGGCTTGTTGGGTAAACCCAAGGTCATTTTAGTAATGTCGGATATCTATGATGCAATTGGTATGACCGATACCTACCGATTGACCTAAGGTGGCTTGTTGGGTAAACCCAAGGTCATGTTAGTAATGTCGGATATCGACCCACTAGGACATTTTGTCATAATGTTTCTTGGATTCATACTGAGGGTTATGGATTCTTTGCAACTAGTGGGAGCCATATGCATGTCATTCAAGTCCTTATGATCATGCATGTAATTCTATTCTAACATTCTTTCTCTCTTTCCTTATAGGTTATTGAAGATGACTTCAAGTGTGAACTTGCGCTAAACATGGACTCGAACAAATTAGCTGGACCTGACTTTCTCGATTGGTCGAGAAATCGAGAATTGTTCTCGGTCGAGGAAGGCGAGATATATCCTAGATGTTCCACTTCACGATCCACTGCTGCTGATGCTTCGATGAGGATCGAAAGCATATCGTAAGCATCTTCAAGGCGGTGACATGGCTACCGCAATATGCTTGCCTCGATGTCACGAGTCTGCGAAGCGGCATGAGTCTATGGATGCTCATACCATAGTGTTTCATCTTAGGGAGGCTGTTTGATGAGCAAGCTCGATGCGAAAGGTTCGAGACCTCGAAGCTACTCTTCACTACTAAGATGACTCGAGGTTCATCTGCGGTCGCGATATGCTTGAAGATGAATGGGTATATTAAGAGGTTGGTTGTCTTAGGTTTTGTTATGGATTATGAATTAAGTGTTGACTTAATTACGGATTGTCGATAGTTATTCACGGTTTGTGTTAAATTATCGGATGAACCAAATATCCACGACAATCCACGAGTTGATCAATCTGCTTTCGAGGCAATGAGCAATCTATCAAGAAGGATAGTAAGCAAGTGCTTATAGTGGCTTCTTCTTACGGTTCAAAGAAAAGAATCTAAAGAAGAAAAGGTCTAAGAAACCGAAAGGAAGTGCAGCCAAGAAGAAAACCAAAGAGCGCACCAAAGGAACTTGCTTCCATTGTGGCAAGGCCGCCACTAAGCGGAGCTATAAAGTCTATCTGGAAGAAGCTGAAGCGAAGAAGGTATCGGATGCCTCGGCTTCTTGGTATGTTTGTCATTGAGGTTATCTTGTTTCGACCATAACATATGGGTATTAGATACGGTTGTGGCTCACACATATGCTGATGATATCACGGGGCCTCGGGGACGATGAGCGGCTCGTGAAGGAGAACTAGAACTGCGTGTGGGAAATGGAGCAAGAGTTGCTTTGCATTAGCCGTGAGGCACTTACTTTTTTCACTCCCCACTGGACTTGTAATTAAATTGGATGAATGTTATTTTGTACTGTGTTAAAAAGAACATATTTTACATTTCTTGTTTAAATAGAGTGGTTTCCATTTGACTTTTAGTAACAATGGTTGTTCTATTAGTTTGAATGGAATGCTTTATGGTACTGGTACATTATGCAATGGAATTTACATATTAGATATGTCACATCAATTATGAATGTCAATGACACGAAAAGACATAAGCGAGATAATTTAAAATCAACTTACTTATGGCATTGTCGCTTGGCCATATAAATGAGAAAGCATAGCTAAGCTCCATAAGAGTGGAAGTTTAGGGTCATTTGATTATGAATCATATGACACATGCGAATCTTGTTTATTAGGCAAGATGACTAAGTTACCCTTTAAGGAAAGGGTGAGCAAGCGATGGAGTATTAGACCTAATACATTCGGATGTATGTGGTCAGATGTCCATCCATACTAGAAGTGGTTGTCTTTACTTCATTACCTTTATCGATGATTATTCTCGATATGGGTACCAGATGTCGATGAGATACAAATCTGAAGCATTTGAAAATTTCAAACAATTCAGAAATGAAGTAGAAAACCAACTTGGGAAAAGTATCAAGACATTACGATCTGATCGTGGTGGGGAATACTTAGACCAAGAGTTTTTGGATTATCTCAGAGATAATGAGATTTTATCTCAATGGACTCCTCCTTACACACCACAGCATAATGGTGTGGCAGAAAGGATAAATCGAACCTTGTTAGACATGGTACGATCAATAATGGGCTTTGCAAAGTTACCAAAATCCTTTTAGGGGTATGCAATCGAGACAGTTGTTTACTTGCTAAACAGAGTTCCATCAAAGACAGTTGATGTTACTCCATGTGAGATGTGGACCAACAAAAGACCCTATCTTACTCATTTAAAAGTTTGGGGTTGTCCTACTTATGTGAAGCGGACACGGTCGAGATAAACTTGATGCAAAGTCGACAAGTGTTTGTTAAGTAGGATATCTAAAGAAACAATGGGATATCAATTCTACGCTGGCGAGGAACAAAAGGTGTGCATTTCAAAGCATCTTTGTCTTTTAGAGAAAAGTTTCTTTTACAAGAAGGCGGTGGGAGCAAGATTAAACTTGAAGAAGTTCAAGATGCTCGAGCACGCAGATCAATCGCCTAAACACAAAGCTGTAACTCATACAGATGAAGTAACAGTTCAACCTTCTACAACACACGAAGTTAAAGAGGTCACGTAGGATACGCTCTGCTCCCCAGAGATATGGATTTCGTGAATGAGCAGAATGACGTATTGCTCATAGAAGATGATGAGCCTACCACCTATGAAGAGGTTCTAAAGAGTTCAGAGTCTCAGAAATGGCTTCACGCCATGCAGGCTGAAATAGATTCCATGTATGAAAACCAAGTATGGACTTTGGTTGAGGCACCCAAAGGAATAAAACCCATAGGGTGCAAATGGGTTTTCAAAAAGAAAACCGACATGGATGGTAATGTGATTACCTATAAAGCAAGGCTTGTGGCTAAAAGTTTTCGTTAAAGACAAGGAGTTGACTACGACGAGACCTTCAGCCCAGTAGCAATGCTTAAATCCATTAGGATACTCCTATCCATTGCCACTCATTATGATAATGAGATATGACAAATGGATGTGAAGACAGCTTTCCTAAATGGAAATCTAGCTGAGGATGTGTATATGACACAATCTGAGGGCTTCACCTCCTATGATGGAGAAAAGGTATGCAAGTTTCAGAAATCCATCTATGGATTGAAACAAGCATCCAGGAGTTGGAATATCCGTTTTGATGAGGTAATCAAAGAGTTTGGTTTCTCACAAAATCCGGATGAACACTGTGTGTATAAGAAGGTTAGTGGGACTACAATCGTATTCCTTGTGCTGTATGTAGATGACATATTATTGCTAGGAAACGATGTCTCTATGCTACAATCAGTCAAGATTTGGTTGTCGAAACAATTTGCCATGAAAGACCTTGGTGAAGCAACTTATATCCTTGGGATAAGAATCTATAGAGATAGATCAAAAGGTTACTTGGTCTTTCACAATCAGCGTACATAGACAAGATGCTAAAGAGGTTTAGCATGGAGCAATCCAAGAGAGGTTACCTTCCGTGACTCATGGGATAACACTCTCGAAATCTATGTGTCTAAGACACGGGATGAGAGGATCGCATGAATATGATCCGTATGCATCTGCGGTAGGATCTATCATGTATGCTATGCTATATACGAGACCCGATGTATCATATGCTCTAAGTGTTACGGCGGATACCAATCGGATCTTGGTGAGGGTCCTTTGGGTGGTATCGAGAATATCCTCAAGTACTTTGCGAAGGACTAAGGATGTGTTCTTGATATATGGGGATGGAGATCTCGGTGAGTGGGTATCTGAGATGCGATTTTCAATCGATAAGGATGATTCCAAATCTCAATCGGGTTATGTATTCACACCGAATGGCGGGCGATTAGTTGGAAGAGTTCCAAAGAGAGGCATTGCCGATTCAACAACCGAGGCGAGTACATTGCCGCTCGAGCGACAAAGGGCGGTTTGGATCGAAGTTCATTCTTGAACTTGGTGTGGTTCCTAGCGATGATGGGCCCATCTGATTGTATTGTGACAACAATGGGGCTATTGCAGTGAAAGAACAAGGTCTCATCAACGATCAAACACGTACTCGCAGATATCATCGATCGGGGAGATCATAGACGAGGTGATGTCGGATCGAGAGAATTCCACAGAGTAGAATATTGTTGATCCGTTGACAAAGCCATTATCACAAAAGAGTTTTGATTCTCATGTACTACTTTATAGTATTAGATATCAAAGGCGATTGACTTTAGGTCAAGTGGGAGATTGTTAGAGTAGTGCCACAAAGGCAATCGCCTTTAGCGCATTTTATACAAATTTGTATGCGATCTTTATGAATAAATAAAGAAAGGCATATTTCATTACGTTCTTTGTTCATTATTAATGAGCGATATTGATCAATAAGCAAATTAATGAAGTCCATGATATATGACATAGCATGAAGGAAATTGTGATGTAATCATACTCTGAGATTTCTATCATGTGCAATTATGTCGATATCTAAATTATCCTAGTCATAGGATTCTTGAGACTAGACATGGTGTCCGGAAAGACTAGCACATCTCAAACTCCTTGATTTGGTCAGCGGTGGATCTCGAAGGCTGTAAATATGAGATATTTAGGGTTAAGATGTGGATGCTTACTAGAGGTAGTAAGTACATTGGATGACCTGCTATGAGATCATCACATGGATGTCTATTCTAATGTCGGTGATAATCTCATCATAGCAATGGTGCAAGTATCCTTAGACTTGAGGTGCTCGAGGATATCTTGAATCTTGATTACGTGCTTTGACTCAATTCCTTGTTACCTTCTGAGAGGTCGCTCATAGGGTGGTGATTGGGTATAGCTTGAGGTATTGAAGGTAATTGAGTAGCCAATAAAGGATTCACCACTTCTGTGATAGCAGAAGATGATACCCATGGCCTCTTGTCAGGGTCATTACTTAGAAATCTCTGGTCGGAGTATATATGTCATGAAGAGTGTCTTCATGACATATAAAGTAATGAGTCCCAAGACAAGAAGCGATATCACTGGACTAGATTTGGCGTAGTCGATCTAGTAAAGTTGACACATTGCCCATACTAAAAATCAAGTGGGGTATAGCATGATGAAAGGACGAATTGCACGATAATTGTCTATGGAAACGTTCGTGATATGGTTCATGATGAATACATGTTCATTCGTCAAACCAATTACTTTCCGGTCAATTGGGGATCATGATGTGTTGCTAGATACCGCTCATGACTTTCGATTAAGTGTTAATCTAAGTGGCCAACATAGCCGGAACCTAATGGGTCTGCACGCAAAAGTGTCTCGGAGAATTAGTAAAATAGTTTTGAGCGAGTTCCAATATATGGAGAGCAAGCGGATTAAATGGATCTGATGAGATCGAGATATGTCCGATGAGATCGCGACATCGATATTCTTTGAAAAGGGTTTAGTTGGTTTTTCCATCTACGGGACCCGGTAGTAGGTAGAAGCAGGCCCAGTGTGGTGGACCACTTCAACATTTATATATACATATATATATGTTATTAATTAATTAAATAATTAATATATATATATATATATATATGTTGCAACGTGGTAGATGGAAGAAGGAAAGGAAGCTTCCTTATTTATGCTTAGTCATAAAGCATTAAATTACAAAAGGACAAAATAATGAAGGATGAAAGGAGATGATGCTCGTTGGTTATGTGAAAAGAAGAGTTTTGAAAGGGAAAAATCGTTTTTCCTCTTCTTTATGAACAATCATCGTGGGTTTAGAAAGAGTTTTCTAAAATCCTAAGGCTTTAACAAGCTCTTCATCATCTTCATCTTCTTCAAGCTCCTTCATCTCTTCTCCATCGATTCCTCTCAAGCTCTCCAAGGACAAAGGTAGGAGCTAGCACTCTTTACTTTGTTCTAGCTATTCCCGGGTCAAAGGGTTTGTCCCGGTTAACTTCTCCGATCTCTGCGTGGATACCATTAGAGACGGTCTCCTTTGGCCGTTATGGTTTGAGTTTGTTATATAGACACATGGATCCTGGCTTTCGGGAAGGTCCCGGAATAAAAATTTTTGTTTTCCGCACCGTGGGCATATGATGCTCACACCGGGATTTTCCTACAACAAGATCCTTGGGACCATCGCTCGGCCTCGACATAGATCGAATACGATCGATCGGTCGCCAAGACAAGATCCTTGGGACCCTAGCTCGGCCTCAACATAGATCGATTACGGTCGTTTGGTCGCCAAGACAAGATCCTTGGGACCATCGCTCGGCCTCGACATAGATTGACTACGGTCGATCGGTCACCAAGACAAGATCCTTGGGACCCTAGCTTGGCCTCGACATAGATCGACTACGGTCGATCGATGCGCGAACAAGATCGCGGGACCTGGCTCGGCCTCGACATAGATCGACTACGGTCGATCGGTTGTCAAGACAAGATCATTGGGACCATCGTTCGGCCTCGACATAGATCGATTGCTGTCGATCGGTCGCCAAGACAAGATCCTTGGGACCCTAGCTCGGCATCGACATAGATCGACTACGGTCGATCGGTCTCCAAGACAAGATCCTTGGGACCCTAGCTCGGCCTCAACATAGATCGACTACGACCGATTGGTCGCCAAGACAAGATCCTTGGGACCTCGGCTCGACCTCGACTATAATTCGACCTCGATGCCGGTCGACCATGAGCAACTTCATTAAATCCCATTATACGTCGAAAATAAAGAACATAAAAACGGAAGATGACTTCAAAGAAAAATGAAGGACAAAATAAAGATTTCATTCCTTTGAATTCGCCCTGGCCACAAGCCCGACCAGGTGAGCTCTAAAATTCAGCAGAAGGAGAAGCTTCGGAAGTCGGCGGACACACAGGGGAAGTCTCAGAAGCTGACGGAGCAGTCGGGGGGAGAGCAGGGTCTAAGGGGGCAACCGAAGGAATACCCTCATGAGGAAGCTCTTCCTCTTCAGAGCTAAGATCCAACTCCTCGTCCGGAACAACGGTCCACTCCCCCACGGTCCTCTCCTTGATTCCCTCCAACGAAAGGCCGAGAGCAGGAAGCAGCGGCTCGGCATAATCTTCAAATGAAGGCCGCTCCGACCCATCGGGAAAGTGACTCTCATGACACTTTTTCAGGATTGAAAGGGTTACATCGCAGGCGAGCTCTAGACATTCAGCGTTCAGGTTTCTCCTCTTCCACCGTTTGATCTCCTCGATTCGTTGCCTCTTAACGGAGCATCGCAACTCCCTCAACACATCATCGGTCCTGTGCCTGTCCTCTACCGCTGCATGACAATCTTGGAGAAACTTTTCTTTAAGCTTCCTCTCCGACTCCATTTTCTTCTCCAAGACCTCACACACCTTGACCAGCTCGCCCTTCGCTGCTATCGCCCTGATCTTCTCTTCCTCCCTCGTAGCAAGTTGAGCCTCCAAAGCACTCATCGCTTCCTCCCGAGATTTCTTCTCCTCCTTTAAAGAAGAGTTCTGAGCCTGAAGAAGGTCTTTTCCCTCCTTCATCTCCGAAAGCTCGTCCTTCAAAGCCTTCACCTGCTCATGAAGGTCCCGGACTTCCTGATCCAGAGCCTCCAGACGCTGCACCACCGCGAAGGACATCACCGCACTCCGTATGTCGCTACGAATGAGTTGAGACCCCAGCTCCACATTACTCTTCCTGTCCATGATCCGCTCATCCACGGGAGGAACAATCCTCTCGGCAATTGGCGGGACACTTCGAGGTCCCCGATCAAGGCAGTACTGGCCAGCTTGATCGCAGACTCCCATTGCCCGGCATTAGTCGCTCGCCCCTTCCCCTTGCTTTTCTTCTCCTTCTTTTTCGCGCCCTGACTTGGCGAGCCGGACGGTAGATCACCAAGCTTCCTCAATCTCTTCCTCTTAAGAGGAGGTTCTATTTCCTCCTCTTCTTCCTCCTCAACCAAAACCGCTTGGCCCGCGCTAGCTGGCACGATCGGCAACGACGCCGCCGTAGCAGGAAAATCTTCTACAGGCGGAGGGACCGGCAACATTGCAGAATGGTAGAGCTCCACCAGCGGAGCGGAGCCCTCACCAGTCTCCACCTCTTTCCTCTTCTTCTTCCCTGCGGCCTGCCCTTTGGATTTCGGGGGAGCAGCGGGCACGGCATAATCCTTTATCCTTACCATGGCTGCACAGCAACAAAACAAGTCAGAAAAAGAAGCCAATAATCAAAAATGCAGTATGTAATTCGACCACGAGGGCTCAACCAGACGGCACGGTTTCCTCTCCTAGCCCACTAATCCGTGGCGGGGGGTCGATAAGAAAAGAATTAGCCGATACCCCCCCAGAATAGGCCCGTATTAGCCCAGCAAAATTGTATCGGCCGAGCTCCTTTATGCGGCCGATTACCCTCCACTCCTCCCTACTGACATACACGCTCGACGTGTCGTTCCACTGCTCGGCTAAGGGATACCTCCACGGTCGAGACTCGCAGGGAGGTCCAGGGGCTTTCGCGAAGAAATACTTCGTTCGTCAAGCGGAAACTTTCGATTTTATTCCACGGGCGATACTTAGCATCTCTCAGATCGCAGAAGGGATCCCAAAGCCTAGAGCTCGGACTCTGGCTCAATCTCAAGAAGTGACGCAAAATGCCAACAGAGGGCGAATGGCCAAATTGATGGCACAGCACTAGAGCTCAGACTCTGGCTCAATCTGGCTCGGCATCAGCTGATAGGCCGCGCACACCTCCTCGACGATCGGAGCGTAGGAAAGCCTCATACCACCAACTGAGAAAAAAATTTCGGAAACGGCGAAATATCTACTAAAGTTGCTGTGGATTCGCTCGTTCCCTGGGGCGGTAGGGGTCCCGGAGACGAGGATGCTATACTAACAGCGATGATTCAACTCCCCCACGGTCATCGTCGATTCGTTTTTCGGCGGCGCCTCCACAACCAACCCATCCTTCCTTTCTCTCGTAGATATCTCTTCGACACCTTCTACCATGCTTCTAGAACTGGCCGTCGACATGCTTACCAGGAACAGAACTTTTGAAAAGAAAAACTTTAGAGGAGGAAACGGAGAAAAGTGGCGTACCTATTTAGTGAATGGAGAAGGGGAAATCGAACGACAGCTGAAGGAAATTTCCGGGAACTGAGAGTAAGAAAGAGCAAATGAAAGAAAAGCAGAAGCAAGAACGAAACAAGCGTGAAGAAAACCAAACAGTTTGTCGATCCTGAACATTTATAAGGAAACGTTCAAATTGTGATCCAGTCAAAACGCGACGCGTGGAGAAAATCCGAGCTATGTTTGAACACGCGGCATAATCCGAGCTAAGGGAAATTAGGGTTGTTCAAAATCAGGAGAGGCGCGACAGTTGAAAGGGCGTCTGGGATAGGCATTTACGCGATTACGAGGACGTCGTTTGATTCTGAAAAACTGTCAGAGGGCATGCGCCGTCAAACAATAAATGCTCCAAGTACCTTCACGTACTTCGATGATGATGACCACCGACACCTTTAGCGCGAGCTATCCGCAAAAGTACCAATGCCAATCATTTGGAGCACTCGATCGGCCGATCAATCTGACGATCACGCACAACTAGTCGACATCCGATCGATCGGGCCTACCTGAGATGTCCCATGATCGAGCTACAATGCCAATATCCGACCGATCGATCACCTCACGAGCTGTCTTGCGGACGAGCTATAAGATAGCAGACGAGCAACAAAGTCCAAATATACTCCTTCGACCCTTCTCTTCGCTCGGACTCGAGGAGTAGGGGGCTTATGGTCGGGTCGGTCGTGCTGGGCCTGCACCCAATCATAACGACCCGTGGGTCGATCGGTCCGTTCTTCAAATATCAGTCCTGTACCTATGCCAAGCCCAGATCCAATTTACGATCTCCTCGGCCCATCCGCATGTAAGAGTCTCTCATGCACACGTAAAGACCTAAACCTAGCTATTGCTTCATATATAAGGTATAATTCTGCCATAACGAAGGTACGCAATCATAACTTAGTTTTCTCTGCTCGCAGCGATCCACCTTCACCAAAAGACTGACTTGAGCGTCGGAGGGGCCTATCGGAAAATAACCCCCGGCGTGCCTTTCTTTGTTTTGCAGGGATCTTTACGTCGAAGCTTCTACAGAGAGCAGCCAACTCTATGGATCCAAACGGTAACGTACAGTTCCGCCAGAATCCGCAGAACCACAATTTAAAACAGTTATTACGACTTCAAAAATGCAACATTTGCTTTCTAATCTTTATTGTGATGTAAATTATAACCTAACTTCTATTATGTGTTTACTTGTTTTTCAGAATTAGTAACTAAACTCGTATCTTTACTATTTAATAAAGTTTTTTTATGCCTCCATGTATTTTTGTTTTTAACTAAGGATTTGGACTCGTGTTCTCAATGATCCAATCTAAAGTTTAAGACCAAAGAAAAAAATTAAAATCAAATTTTTTGCATGTTTAATAATTTATTTGAGCTCGGTTCAAGAGGACCTTTATCAAAATGATGATTTAAAATTAACTGAGCAATAGATTCGATTCAAAAGGAATACACCTTGGTTTTATAAAATGTACTTAAAGGATGGTCTTCCAAGATAAGTGACGCTCCTTTGTTCATCACTACAATGAGGATAAAAATGAACTTAAGATCATTAGAGAGATGATGACAACGGGGTGACCTATGGGTTAATTTGGTCAATTTTTAAATATAATTTTTCAATTAAAAGTAAAAGTTGTTTTTTTTTTATAATTAGATTCAAGTTTAAATTGCTCAAGTCAGGCCTACGTACTTGGGCCTAGCCCATAAACCTATGCATTGAAAATACATAAATTTAGATCCATCGGTCAGTCCATTATTGTCCCTATTTCATTGACTCCACGACATCCATTAGTTGACAGATGAAAATAAGGCACCCGGTTTCGATGATTACATTACTCATTTCTTCAATGAAGCATGGCCTATCATTTGGGCATGACCTTGTCCTAGGAATACAACGTTTCTTCTATAAAGGAAGAGCGCTTAAAGAGCTTAACTGTACTCTTATCACCCTTACTCGTAAGGTTGCTACTCCTACTATTTTGCAAGACTTGAGATTCAATGATGCAAAAATTGTAACGGAATTAGTACCAATTTTAACGGTAAAATAATGGAGGGTCAATACTTGTCAACGTCAAATATCAATTTGAATAATTTTTTAATTTATATTATATTAAGTTTTATTTTTATTAGTAATTATATTAAATAGATAAATCAAAAAAATATCAAAAGTAATATTTAAAAAATTATTTAAGACATTTAAATAATTTTTAACCACTGTCAGCTGTAGACGGAAGTAGTGATTCTTTAATAGTTTAGCATGCTCAAAGCTGTTTATTCTAACATTCCATGCATGCACACTGCAACCAATCTACAAGCTCACCCTGTCATACAGTCCAACCTTCCCTTGTAACAAATCAGACAAACCACACGAGCTCATCCTTCCATGCAACTCCAAACACTGAAACAACCGCCCATCACACAGAGGAAGACTTTCCTCCACTACCTAGAGCTCAGTCCAGGCAAACTCCATATCAAACACAAAAACCCTAATGAAGTATGGTTGTAGCAGACCCTGATGTATTTGGAAAGCTTCACTCGTCCCGTCGTTTACTAGCCAAAGTTGCACCACCAGACAAGTTCTTAACTAAGGAGCCAAAAAATGGGATGCCTCTCTAGTTGGAGGATTTATGGACAAGAGACTGTCTTTCCCAGTTGTTAATCACTGGGCTAACAAAAGTTGGAGGAAACTGGGGCTGAAAAATTATCGTGCTACTAAAGATGAACTCTTCATTTTTAGATTTGTCAATGAGGATATGGCAAGAAGGATACTAGAGACGGGACTATGGCACATCCAAGGAAGGCTGATGATACTTCGAAAATGAGAACCAGGTTTCCATCTTGACAGGAATGAGCTATAGGCGTTATCAATTTGGGTTGATTTCCACATAATTCCTCTCGAATAATGGTCCTTAGAAGGTCTTAACTACCTTGCTAGCACACTGGGAAGACCTATATCACTGGATGACAATACCAGCAACTTGAAGACTTGAAGAGGATAGGATTCACTTGCGAAAGCATTGAAGCTCGATAAGGAGCTCCCTGACGAGTTGAACATCAAGAAGCTAATTCTAGGAGACAATTTGGTTAAGGACCATGTAAAGATTAGCTACCCTTGGAGACCACTAAGGAAAGGGTTGAACAAGGTATGGAGAATTAAAAACAATATTAGTGCTGAAAAAAAAGGTGAAGAGGTGGTCACAACTACTCACAGAACAAATGTTGAACAGGATATTCAGAAGGATCAGGTGGAAGTAGTAGTTGCAACTACTATGAAGATGCTTAACCCTGAGAGTGTTATAGAAGAAGAGCTCAACAACATTGAGACACCTCAAAAGCCAAAGGCAAGGAGATTTTGCAACAAACTTCTGGAGCTCACTAGGTAAGTCCCATTTCCAATGCTATGACCTCTAAAGAACCTAGTTTGGCAGATGAAGTACTGCATCCTAGTAAAAGCTAACACAAGTCTAGGAGAAAGAAAGCTAAATCCAGGAAGGAAATAATGGACTTGATAGTATGGAACATAAGAAGGCTTAATTTCCCCAATAAACAGGACTTTGAACGATATTTTTATTTCTAAAAAGCCTCATTTTGATGATCTTGTAGAGACTAAAATAAAAGCAGACAGAAGCAACAAAGGTCTGAGTTTTTTGCACAGGGATTGGATTAAGCTTAACAATCATGGTTCAAACCAGCGTAGTAGGACAAAAGTAGCATTTGATCCTAACTATTTTGCATTATCTAATTGTGATCAGTCAGAACAACACATTCATTGTGAGATGACTATAAGACATTCCCATTGCAAAGTAGCTATCACAGTCATTTATACAGGGAACTGGGAGTTTTAAAGGACAAATTTATGGAAGGAGCTGTTTAATCTGGCACCTAAAATTGACTCAACTTGGAAACTTGTGGGGGACTATAACTGCACAACGTCACTCAATGAATCCGATGGGATTCCAACTCACTCCAATAGGAAGTTTTGTGAATTGATTGAACTAACATCTAGGATTAGCTTGGTTGATCTGAAATTCACTGGACCCTTATACACATGGAGCAATAAGCAACATGATAGAAGGTTCATGCAGAGAAAACTTGACAAATGCCTAATTAATGTTGAATTTCTCAACAAATTCCAACAAAATCATGCACATTTTGGGCCAAGCTTTATATCTGATCATTCTATGATTAAGTTCACACTTGAAAGTCACAAAGATACTCGGAAAGTCTCCTTTAAATTCTCTACTCCAACACCCTGATATGAAGAATGCAATTACCAACAGTCAAGGACTCAAAGGCACCTAGGCATTTAAAATTTATTAGCTTCCTCAAACATCTAAAAACTTAATGCAAGTAGATGTTAAGGCACAACTCTGATCCTCTTCAATTTTGTAAAAAGAAAGCAATAGAATCCCTAATAAAGGTCCAAGTAGAACATAGTAGAGACCCTAGCAACACAAGCTTGAAGGAGAATGAAAAGATGGAGTTACTCAATTACTATACCAAGCTGAAAGAATATTCACAGCTTAGACAAAAATGAAGAATACAATGGCTGAAACAATGAGATAGGAACTCCAAATTCTTTCGCAATATAATCAGGGCCAGAAGCAACAAGACAAATATAGTATACCTCAAGGGTCCAGATGGCTTAATTAGTTAATGAACAAGAGAACTTGAAATCATTCGCTCAAAGCTACTATACAAATCTGCTTGGAAGAAGTTGCTGGGTTAATTCAATTCCAAAAGACATCCGAGGTATCTTAAGGGGCACAATCTTGATTCCACAGACTGTAGAACTAACATGGAGCGTCACCCCAAAAGAGATCAGATCCACTTTTTTTTTCTCTTAACCCCTGACAAAGTCCCAGGTTCAGACAGCTTTAATGCAAAATTCTTTCAGTCCTTTCAGAGCACTACTGGTTCTTTATCCATCAAAACACTCCAGGAATTCTTTCACACCAATTATATCTCCTGAGTTAAACAAAACATACATCAACCTGATTCTTAAAGTTTCTAATCCAAAAAAAGTTGAGACCAATTTCGTGTTGCAATGTCAGGTAATCGCCAAGGTATTAGCTAAAGGCTCAAGGATTCTCTCCAAAGTTTCATCAATCCCGATCAGGGAGCATATGTCAAAGGAAAAACATTGGTGATAACATCTGCATAGCTCAAGAAGTCTTCAGTGGACATTCCAGCAATAAACATAACAATAGTGTAATGAAAATCGATTTCACCAGGGCATTTGATATAGTAAGTTGGAAATTTATATTGGATGCTCTTTAAACTCTCAAATACCTTCAAAGGTTTGTAGACTGGATCACTGAATGCCTAACAACAGTCTCCTATGTAGTGATAATTAATGCTGACCCATCCAATCTCTTTAAAACAGGAAGGTGACTAAGGCAAGGGGACCCCTTATCCCCATTCCTTTTCACTATCGCAATGGAGATACTGAATTGAATTGCCAACCTTAACATCAACATGAATCCAAGTTTTAAGTTCCATTATAGATGTAAGGAACTCAAGATTTCACACTTGCTTTTGTTGATGATTTGCTAATGTTGTGTAGAGCGGATAAGAAGTCAGTTGACATAATGAAAAACTTCTTAAACTCCTTCAAAGAGATCTTAGGACTAGAGTACAACCCCGAAAAAAGCTCAATTTATTTTTCATTCAATGTAGGATTTCATATTCTTAAAACTGGAACCCTAAGACTAGAATCACTTCCTTTCAAGTATCTAAAAGTTCCCATCTCTTCAATGAAAATTTCTTCTAAGGATTGCAGGCCTCTCATCAATTCTATAGAAAGAAGAATCAATTCATGGAGTAACAAATGGCTTTTCTATGAAGGAAGAATTCAGTTATCAATCAGTTGCTTAATAGCTTAAGTACATACGAGTATACGTGGAGGTGTGTTAAAAAGTATAGACAAGATGATAAGAGAACTCATATGGAAGGGCTCAGCAAATTCCTCTAAAGTTCCTAATGTAAAGTGGAGCATGTTGGGTCTTCCCAAGAATGAAGGGTTTAGGTTTAACCTCGGCCAGAACAAAATCCCACATTACTGGCTAAGGGGTTTTGGCTCATCTGTACAGCTAAAAGCAACCTGTGGGTCAAGTGGATCAATTAATTTTACACAAAGAATGAAAGCATATGGTCCCTCAAATTTAGGAATCCTCACAACTATAAGTTTTATGCAGGATCATGTTAAACACAACAATGGAGATGCCTTGAGAACAAGTTCTTGGTATGATAATTGGCTCTCAATTGGCCCATTATACAAATTGCACGACCTTAGTACACTACAATCCACTATTCCCCCCTCAAGTAGCTCAAATGATCTCTAATGGTAAGTGGCCACTGGCCATTTCATAATTCTCCAACTGTCGATTGTGTGCTCCCCACAAACAAACAGGAATGATTGGATCATATGGACAAAAGATTCCACCAAGTTATTCACCGCCTCTTCATGTAGAATACTTATACAGGATTCTAGTTGGAGAATTAATTGGATAAATTTAGTCAGGGAAACAGCAACTCCACCATCAATCTCCTTCCTCTTATGGCTTGCAGTGCTCCAGAAACTTAACACCAAAGACAAGACAAAGTTTGAAATAGAAACTAGAATGTGTGTTGTGCAGACTATCTCAGGAAAATCATAACCACTTGTTTTTCTTGAAGGCTCTTACTCAAAAAGGTTATGGCTCACCCACTTAGACATGTTCAGCATTTCTCCACTGACACAGCGGAAGTAATTAGGTAGAGATTTAGGTTAATCTCAGAACCACATCCAAGCATAAAACTTAGGATTTAATAAGCAAGAAAAGACACTCTCTCAGAAGAATTTCTGCAGAAGCTTTATTAGAAATAATGTTGTTTTTGGCTGCCTAAAACATAAGTTAAGCCTCCCTTTTATAGCCCTAACTATGGTATATAAGAGTCCTAATTCTAATGTGAAAAGAATTGATTGGAATCTTTTTCTAAAGCTAACTTATTTCTTTTCTTGCTGGACAAGAAAACCATCCTAACTAGGAAACTTAAAATAAAATAAAACAGAAACAAATCCTAATGGATATAGGAATCATAACAAATCCTTATCCTAATGGGTATATGACAGCATAACATATCCTTATGGATTTAATCCCTTATTAGTCCCCTCCACTTGAAAAGAACTCGACCTCGAGTTGTCCTTAGGATAGAGCTCTTCTTCTCCATGAAAATCATAGATATCAGCAACATTTAAAGTCTTTGAAATTCCCATCTCTTCAGGCAGATCGATAACATAAGCATTGTCGTTGATTTTATGGAGTATCTCATAAGGACCATATTTCTTCGACTTCAATTTGTTGTAGGTTCCAACAGGGAATCTTTCTTTCCTTAAGAAAATCGTCACTTTGTCACCTTCTTGGAAAGTTTTAAACCTCCTGTGTTTGTCGGCTTGTTCTTTATATTTGGCGTTAGTCCTTTTAAGTCTCTCTCGAACCTCCTCTTGCACATTCTGCACTTGTTTGGCCATATTTTCAGCTGCTATGCTTAAGTTTGGTAACTTCGGAAGTTTTATCAAATCAACAGTATTCTTTGGAACTTTCAAGTATACCAAGGAAAATAGTGATCTACCAATAGCACTATGGACAACACTATTGTAGGCACACTCAGCTTGAGCTAGAGCTAAATCCCATTGCTTAGGCTTGTCTCCACAAATACTCCTCAATAGATTTCCTAGAGTCCTATTAAGTGACTCAGTCTGACCATCTGTTTGTAGATGTGTAGTGCTACTGAAGTTTAAAGAAGTATCAAACATCCTCCACAAAGTCCTCCAAAAGTGACTAAGAAACTTCGTATCTTGGTCAGATGTAATGGATTTAGGAATTCCATGCAATCTTACCACTTCTTTAAAGAATAGTCTAGCCACATTAGATGCATCGGCAGTCTTCCTACATGCAATGAAATGCGCCATCTTGGAAAATCTATCAACCACTACAAAATAGAATCGACTCCCCTTTGTGTTCTAGGTAGTTCAAGGACAAAGTCCATAGACAAGTCCTCCCAAATATCTTCAGGGATAGGGAGTGGCATATACCACCCCGTATTCTGGGATCTTCCTTTAGCAGTCTGACAAACATAGCACCTTGTCACAAAGTTTCTAACATCTTTCTTCAACTGAGGCTAGTAGAACCTTTCTTCAAGACTAGTAATGGTCTTGTCCCTTCCCATGTGACCGGCTAATCCTCCACTATGGACATCACGAATCAACTTTTCTCTAAGAGAAGTATGAGGAACACAAAGTTGGTTACCGTGGAAAAGAAAACCATTAGTAATGTGGAACTCACCAGCAGGTTGCTTCTGAACACACTTTAACCACTTGTCCTTGAAGTCTTCATCATCCTCATAAAGCTCCTTTACTTCCTTCTCAAAGTCTTGCCCACTAAGGGTCAGCAATGTAGCGCCCCCTCATCGTAGGGTACACATCGAGAAACCCGTAGGTCGCTCCGACACGTATCCCACGATAAAGGTTCACTACCAGAAAATTTCGCTAAAATCCACATGGCATCGCGATAATAATTGCAATAAATCGTAAATCGAAAATTAATATCCAAAATGTAATTTATCAATACAATCATTCAATCCGAATAGACAAATCTATCGGTCTCTAACAAAATCAAAAGGAAAAGCGATACAAGCGTCTATCCTAAGTCATCCTCAAAATGCTAACCCGGTGACCGACCTTTGAGCCATCACGATCCTCGTCGGCTACTGACGGCAGAAAGAAAGGTCTTGAGCTAGAGTCTACTCTAACGATCTGAAAAATAGGTTGCAATTTGGGGTGAGTTTGCGAACTTCGATGAAAACTATCATCGATGGTTCGCTCAAATCATGCATTCTGGCGCTGGCGTCTGACATATCTGATAATATTCATTACCAATATAATATAACGATCTATAACGATTGCGATATCGGTAGCCACTTACGATAAGTAACAATAAGCGATAATTTAGAACAATTTGCAATAACGATGCGATCTACGATATTTCATATTATCACGTATTTGATGGTCGTCACAACACGATCAATCATGTAAATGCAATGCATATGTGACTCTTTCCAATTATTCAGTTTTGTGCCCAAGTGCTCGATCAGTATACAGTGTGGACGCGTCAGGGATTTCTCCCCTCGGGCTAAGCCCGGTCAGTACAGTGTATGAGCTCAAAGCTCATTTCAGTGAAAATAGCAACTTGGGACACATTCCATTATGTGATCATGCATTTATGCATGCAGTACCATGTTCAGTAATTTACAGTGTGTGGCTATAAAGCCCAGTGTTCAGTCCAGTATCACGTAACAGTACGATTCAATTCAGTAAAACATGCAATTCAATCCATTACATGCCGGTAGTCATACGGTAGTCATATAATTCACCTTTGCATGTAATTCACACGAAGCATGTAAGCACCGAAATTTGAGAAACCAACTAGGTTACTCACTGTAACTTCAGAACTCTTGCTGGAAGTCCCAAAGAATGTCCGTGGAGCGACGGTCCAGCGGTGCCTCTGTAACGATGAAATGCGGTCCATTACTAGATGCTCGATTTACTGACAAGAATGCATATGTCTCAATGAAATGATGTACAATGCATGTTCACGATTTCGGTGCTAATACCCAATTTTGGACTCTTAGGTCCAATTCACGACTCTTAGTTGATTGATCGACGATAATTGCTCCATTCCTAGAATTGGTCAATTTCCTCAATTCATATTCTCTATAACCATTTCCTATTCATTCGGTCAAAACCTCTATTGCAATTTCCAATTTAAAACTCAATTTGAATTTAATCCTTAGTCATTGAATTTGTAATTTTCTAAGTCCCAATTCAAAACCTCAAACACACCTCTTGGACAACTAGGGTGGAGGTCGCGACCGAGAGTGCTTTGGTGCTCACCGTATGCCCATAGGCCGCCTCGAGTTATTGCTCCTCTGCAGTTCTCGCCCGTCTCTAGAGCTCTCGCTCTCTACCGATTCTCGCCCGTCACCGAGCTCTCGCTCCTCACCAGTTCTCGCTCCTCTCCGAGCTCTCGCTCCTCCACCAGTTCTCGCTCCTCCACAGAGCTCTCGCTCCTCTACCAGTTCTCGCCGTCTCACAGTTCTCAGACCTCACCGAGCTCTCGCTCCTCTACCAGTTCTCGCCTGGCCACCGAGCTCTCGCTCCTCTACCAGTTCTCGCTCCTCCCACCGAGCTCTCGCTCCTCTACCAGTTCTCGCTTGTCTGCAGTTCTCGCTCCTCCACCGAGCTCTCGCTCCTCTACAGTTCTCGCTCCTCTACCGAGCTCTCGCTCCTCTACCAGATTCTCGCTCTCTCTACAGAGCTCTCGCCTCTACCAGTTCTCCTTCTTCCCAACACATCCTTAAACACAATTCCAGTGTTCCAGATCCCCACTCAAACTCTAACCCAAATTTTCCTCTGTGAACAACTCTCAATTAATTCGATACACAAAATACAACAAATCCTTAGCTCTATTCCTTCCAAGAACCATTTCCTTAATTTATCAACACACATAACTCATCAATTTCATCGTGAAACCTTAATATATATATATAATCATCAAATATCTAAACCAATCATCAATATAACTCAATCGATCAATGAATCGTACTATCTAAGGCAAGAAAAAGCAAACTTTCTTGATGAAAGCCTCAAGCTTACAACGATCACCAATCCCTTAACTCTTACACACTCACGATAACACCCGAGTAGAACCCATCGGTAAACACTCTCAACCACCCAATCGGACATAATAAATGCCATAAATGCGGTAGAAACCATTAATGACAACATTAAAACCATAAAACTTACCAATCACAGATCGAATCCACGGATCTCTCAAAATCACGAAACCCTAGAAATCCTTCAAAATCCTCGATCTACCAATCTCAAGGCTTCCAACCTTTATCAATCGGTGAGAGACATATTAGACTAATTACCATAAGGAAGAAGCCAAAAGAAATCAAAGGATCTCTCACCGTTGGGAGGAATCGAAATCACCGTAAAGGGAAAGAAGAAAGCTGGAAAATGCCTTAGCAAACTTTTCCCAAATTTCTTTCAACCCTAGTATTTATATGACTCTCCAAATCGGTCCAAATTTCGGTCTACGAATTTCAATGGCTTAACACATAAATTTTCTATCGAAAATTCTAATTTTTCATTGCCATTGGATGACCCTTTCAATACTATCTGATCAATCGATTGATCACTCAAATATTTCCGGTCCGGTATTTTCTCCGAATTTCCGAAAATTTTCTAAAGTCTCTATAAATTACCAATCACCCATAAGCAAGATTAAATCGATCAGTTGAACTTAATTACTCTAATTTCTCAATTAACTCCCAATCCAATCGGTCCGATCGGTCCATAGTCACAATCAAATCACGGAAAATCATGAATGCACGTACCTAAGAATAAATGCATATGCAATAAGCACATTCTATATAATTAGAGGCCGATATCATGCTCGATCGATAAATGCGATGAAACCTATCAGTATGGCTCATAAATACCAAAATACCCTTACTAACAGTAACGGGATGTTACAAGCAATGCCTTTCCCTCCTTTCTAAAAGTCTTTGGCCTATCAAACGCTGCATTTGTGGGTAGCATGGTCACTTTCTTGCCTTTCCATTGGAAGGAGACGGTATTGTCTCTTCCTTTATAAGTAATATCCATGTCAAATTGCCATGGCCTTCCTAGGAGTATGTGGCTTGCATTCATGTCCACCACATCACAATAAATAGTAGCCTTGTAAGATTTTCCTATAGAAATAGGAACTTGACATACTTCAATTACTCTTAATGCTAACCCATCAATAAGCCAACCGATGGTGTAAGGATGAGGATGTTTCTCAGTAGGAATCTTCATATGATCCACCATCTTTCTTGCCACTAAATTCTCATCACTGCAATTATCTACAATCAAGTTGCACACGACCATTAACGGTGCGAAGGATCTAAAATGCTTCTCCTTTGTTGTGGCTCCTCGATTTTGAATGAACAAAGTATCTTCCGTACCCACTAGACTAACTCGTCCTCAATGAAATTCTTGACAAACTCCTCCTCTTCTTCTTCTTCTTCTTCTTGAAGCTCTTCCAAACCTTCGTCACCTTCATTAAGGTAGTCTCCTTTTTCAGCGACGTTGACCATCTTTCTCTCAGGGCAATTACTAGAGATATGTCCACGCTTCTGGCATTTATAACACATGTCTATTTTTGGTGGTGCATAAGGGTTAGAACTCTTAGGAACTCCTCTATTGCTGTTGCCACCTCCTTCAAAAGGCTTCCTTTTGTCCATTCTTAGATCTTTAGGGGCATTATCAATTTTCAATGTTTCAACTAATGCTTTCCCCTTTCCTACCACTTCATTTGCACTTGAATGAGTTGATCTCCTAGGGTATTCAAACCTCTTGGCGCCTTTTCCATCTTTTGACTTTCAAGGCCAATTGGTAGGCCTCTTCTACGTTCAAATAGTATGCATTCCAAGCCTTTCACTTATGGACGATCTTAATCCTCTAAGATACCTTGAAACTTCTGCATGTCGATTCTTCAAGATTATTCGTCTTGCCACCTCAAGAACTCAGAATGATACTCCTCCACACTCCTAGAACCTTGGGCGCAACTTTGATAAAGATCAAATAAGTGCGACTTATAATCGGGGTAAAATCTAAGGAAAGGGCTTGTTTCAACTTCCTCCAAGATCTGATTGGTGGTTTTCCGTTCCTCTCCTGATTCTTTTGAAGATTACTCCACCAAACTTTAGCACCACTTTTTAATTTATAGCCCACAATTCTCACTAGTTTATCATCAGTGACTTCCATCATCTCTTGAAAACTTTTCACCTCATCAATCCAATCAAGAAAACCTTCAATGCTTAGATTTCCACTAAAGTAAGGGACTTCAACTTTAATCTTGTAATAATCTTTAACCCTTTGGCCTCTTCTTAGTTGGTCTTTGTTTAGAATTTCTTCATCCGAACTATCTTCCATAAGTGGTAATTGATTCTGCTCGTGAGCTCTCCTATTTTCTACATTCCTTGGAAGATCAGGTCTGCCAATAGGTTGGAGTTGAGGTAAACCTCTTCCTTGAGCTCCATGAGTGGTAGTCCTCCATTATTGGCTTGATTAAGGCCCATAATGGTTAGAAGTTGATCCATCGAGTCATTAATCCATTAATAGCCTCCAAAACTTCGTCAAATCTCGGTTATTTCCTTGATCGACCATGTGTCTTTGGTTGGTCAAGGCTGAAACGTTGGTTCGACTCTTCTAGGTTTTAGATGAATTTTACGGGTTTTGGGTGAAATTTACGAGTTGGTAGGGCTAGAAGATGGGGTGGAGGGTGTGAGATAGAAACAAAAGTAAGGAAAGGCGGGCTAGAAGATGGGTGAAGGGTGTAGAAACGAGCACAAAATTGAGGAAAGGTAAGGAAGAAATCTAGGAAAATTTTACATGTAGGTTAGGCTAGAAGATGAAATTTGGAGGTGTGGAATAGAAACAAAACTAAAGAAAAGTAGGTAGGAAGATGGTGAAGGGTGTGGGCGAAAAAAAATTGAGGAAAGGCAAGGAAGAAATCCAGGAAAAATTTACGGGTATGTAGGGCTAGAAGATGGGCTGGAGGGTGTGGAATAGAAACAAAACTAAAGAAAAGCAAGGCTGGAAGATGGTTGAAGGGTAAACAAAACAGCAAAGGCACAGGAAAGAAATCCAGGAAAAACTGAATTTTTAAGCTCTGATACCAACTGACACAGCGGAAGTAATTAGGTAGAGATTTTAGGTTAATCTCAGAACCAAATCCAAGCATAAAACTTAGGATTTAATAAGCAAGAAAAGACACTCTCTCAGAAGAATTTCTGCAGAAGCTTTATTAGAAATAATGTCGTTTTTGGCTGCCTAAAACATAAGTTAAGCCTCCCTTTTATAGTAAAGAGGATTGGAAAAGTAAACAATGAATCCCGTCGTGGAGGTCCGATCGAGAGGATCACCTGCCCAATCAGAGTCTGAGTATGCTAGGAGTTGCTGATCGTGGTCTCTGTTGATGGTGAGACCCATGTTAACCGCTTGTTTAAGATCTAGAAGAACCCGTTTATTGCTTTCCAATGTGAATCACTCGGAGCATGCATAAATTGTGACAATTTGTTGACGGCATACGCAATGTCCGGTCTGGTAAAAGCCAAGTAGTGCAATTTTCCAATCACTTTCCGATATAGAGTGACATCAATAGAGGTATCTGCAGGCATTTGAGAGAAATCAATCGTCGAAGTCATCGGGGTCGGAACCCCTTTACAATCTGCCATGTTCAGGTCATCAAGCATGTCTAAGATGTATCGGCTTTGTGAGAGAAACAAGCCATTCGAAGTATAATTGACTTCAACACCAAGAAAGTAATTTAACCGCCCAAGATCCTTGAGTGAGAACCTGTTGGAAAGAGCATCAATAATGCTTCGAACACCCGTGGATCGATTGCCCGTGACCAAAATGTCATCCACATAAACAAGAACATAGGCTAGAAAATCAGTCTTGTGTAACAGGAACAATGAGGAGTCGATTTGGCAAAGAACAAATCCAATCTGCAACAAATCGATTTTAATTCATTGTACCATGCTCGGGGGGCTTGTTTCAGGCCATAAATCGCTTTGTGCAACCGGCAAACATGATTCGGATATTTTTCATTCACAAATCCGGGTGGTTGTTGCATATATACTTCCTCGTCGAGGTGACCCTGTAAAAAGGCATTATTCAAGCTAAAGTGATTGTTGGAAAGGGTGAGGGTCTTGTTACCAGTGTGGGTGATCGGAATAGATTGACCGTTACCCATAGTGATTTCTTCCGAGCCATTGTAGTCGTGAATGGTCGTTAGGTGTTGAGGATCGGACACCATGTGATGAGTTGCACCACTATCGATGATCCACGGATCATGTTGATATGCCTTGTAACCTGCAAAGTTTGCTCGAGCACGCTGATGGTCATGGGATGCGGAGCGGCAAACCCGAGCTGTATGACCAATCTTGTGACACAATTGACACTTTACCTCAACATCATATTCGGATTGTTGGGGTTGGTAGTTCCTCCTCGGACGATTGTTTTGCTGCTTCCAATGCTGATTGGTGGACATGGCATTTGGTTGAGTTTGCCGACGATAATTGGAGGAGCTGGTACCCTGACGGTTTGATTGATGAGGCTGCTTTTGAGCAACATCAGCGGTGATGGGGGTGGACAAGGGTTTGCGATCTGTTTCATGTTTGAGAAATAGTTCGTGATCAATTAATTTTTCATATAGTTCCTCATATGTGATTTGTGAATCACGGGACCGGATGGCGGCTGATATTTCCCGGAATTCTGATCCGAGACCGCTGAGAATTTTGACGATTAACTCGTCATTAGAGACAGGAGCACCGACAGTGGCTAGTTCATCAACTATAGATCGAATCTCTCGAAGGTAGGTGGCCACGGTTTGGGTGTCTTTGGATTGACGGGCAAGCTGGTCACGTAGGCTAAAGATACGAGTTTGGGACTTGTTGGCAAATGCCGTGTGTAGGGTGGTCCATGCTGCGTGAGCAGAGGAGGCATTGGCTACGGTGGAGGCCAAGGTCGGGTCAACGGAGCACATCATAGCATTTTGGATCAATTGATCCTGTCGAAACCAAGTGGTAAAGGATGGGTTAGGGACTGTGGTATTGTTGTGAGTGATTGTGTTGGCCGGGGCTGGGGTGGTGCCGTCTAGGTGATCATAGAGGTCATGGCCATTCATAAGCATGGAGATCTGAGCCTTCCATGTTGCAAAGTTTTAGGATCCGGTTAGTTTGATGGGCAATTGGGTGGCCGGATTGAACTGTACTATGACAGTGGATGAGGAGCTGTCGGCGTTGACAACAGGGGTGGGAGCCATTGGTTAAGGCTGGAGATAGGAAAAGGATCGAAGGAAAAAAAAACTCGCTGAAGAGCTTAGTCTCTGATACCATAAAGAGGATTGGAAAAGCTGTATATTATTCATTCATACACGAGTATTTAAACTCAATTACAAATACAACAAATCAACGATTTGATTACCCAAGCTAATTAAGAGAGAGATTCTAGGAGCTAAATATGGAGGTAATTACAATTGACAACTATTTACAATAATAAACGTTTGACCAAGAGTATGTGAAGAAATCACATACATGTGGGTGCACTGTTATATAGCCCTAACTATGGTATATAAGAGTCCTAATTCTAATGTGAAAAGGATTGATTGAAATCCTTTTCTAAAGCTAACTTATTTCTTTTCTTGCTGGACAAGAAAACCATCCTAACTAGGAAACTTAAAATAAAATAAAACAGAAACAAATCCTAATGGATATAGGAATCATAACAAATCCTTATCCTAATGGGTATATGACAACATAACATATCCTTATGGATTTAATCCCTTATTATTAGACATGTTCAGCATTTCTCCACTATCTCTAGACTAGCCACAGATCATCAATTGGACCACTGCACTCAAACTAAACTCCAAATGGGACAAGACGATGTTCATTCTCAGGTTAGGAACAATCATACAACTAATATGGAGGACCAAGAACAACTTGATATTTAATTTAATAGAAGAAGCAAAAGACAAATTTCTCCACGAGATGAGACAATTGGTTATAGCAAATGACTTAAGGGATAGAATTTCATTAATTGTACAACTAAAGCTCTTCTAGATGATTTAGTGACTAGCATCTTGATATTGGCTATCTAGGTTCCTTTCCATTGTTTTGTTTATACATTTGCATTACTTGTTCAAATTAAATGAATCAATTACCTTTCAAAAAAAAAGTTCAAAATAAATAATCTATAAGATGGAACTCCATGAATATGTCATATAAAAGAACATATGATATGATAAAACTTGTAAGAACGTGTGAGTATATGGACACTAATTGTCCAAAAACCAACCTCTAACATCAATACCTAATAGATCAGCTTCTAAATCAACTTGAAACAAAAAACTTTCAACAAACTAGTTCGATTTACTTGGTTAATATTCATATACTGTCTTGTAAGTATGCTGCAGTAAACACAGCCAATGCACCGACTGATAGAAGTAGTAAAGGACCCGCAGGTACAAACTTTTTTGTCGCTGCCAGTCTTATACCTGCAATAGTATCATATCAAACAATAAAAGCAAAGGAATCAAGATAAAAAAAACCCTAGTGTATAACAGCAGAAGCATTAGACAAGTTAAGCATACCGTAAAACCATAGACTATACCAATCCTTAACCGTAAAAACATAGATTACACCAATCCTTATTGACAAGGCAATACTCATAATAGTTAATTTGTGAATTGTGTATAATATACCCATTTGCTTGATATACCGCATGCACATAGATTTAGTTCAGAAAATAGTTTTCTACTACATACAACAAAATCTAAAAGATGCCCACACTTTGGAATGAAGATGGAAAACACATACCAAATACAGCAGAGAATAGGAAGGCGGATCCAAATCCAAGTGCATCACCAATAGCTTTTGTCTCTTGTGATTGCATTAGAAAGTAGGCCTACAAAGAAATCTAAACCAGGTTATTGAGCAGAAAGAAATTCTAGGTAGCAACAGACCAAATTTTGTTAAATCACTAAGATTAGTTAACCATTGTTGTTCACAGTTCGCATGATCAACATGATGTGATCAACTGATCATCAATACGTATCAAAATTTAGGGTTTCAAGGTACCCTCTTTATTGAAGCTTAATAGGATATATATATATAAAGAGTACAACATAGATTAGGAAACAAATCTCCTAATCCCTACTGAACTAGGAATCTAACCCTATCTGAGGATCCCTTATTTTTAGGGATCCTAATACATATCCTATATTTGATATTTATCTCCTATAATTGATATTTATCTAATACAGTATCTATAAAACAGATTCTCACACTCCCCCTCAAGCTGGTGAATAAGAATTTTCCATTTCCAGCTTGGATACAATGTTCTCAAATATTGAGCTACTCAATCCTTTAGTGAGAATGCCAGCAAGTTGTCCTTGTGTTGATAGATACGGAGATCATATCAAACCACTATCTAACTTCTCATTAACGAAATGTCTATCCACCTCAATGTGCTTAGTCCTATCATGCTGAACTGGATTGTGTGCTATGCTTATTGCTGATTTATTACCACAGTAAAGCCCCATAGGAGCATCCCACTTAATCTTTAAGTCTTCTAGAATGATTTTCACCCAAAGCAATTCACATATACCTTGTGCCATAGCACGAAATTCTGCTTCTGCACTAGATCGTGCTACTACCACTTGTTTTTTACTTCTCCATGTGATCAGATTTCCTCTAAGAAAGGTACAATAACCCAATGTAGATCTCCTATCCACCACTGATCTTGCATAGTCAGCATCGGTATATGCTTCAAGTGTCATATCCTCATTTCTTTTGAACAAATTCCCTCTTCCTGAAGCTCCCTTAAGGTATTGCAAAATTCTATGTGCTGCCTATAAGTGAACTTCTTTAGCACTATTCATGAATTGGCTTACCATGCTTACCGCATAGGCTATATCGAGTCTGGTATGAGCCAAGTAAATTAGTCGCCCTACAAGTCGTTGATACATTTCCTTATTGACAGGAACATCTTCCGTTGCCTTTCCTAGCTTAAGGTTCGGCTCCTTAGGTGTAGTTGCGGGTTTACATGCAGCCTTCCCTGTCTCCTTAAGTAAATCAATAACATACTTCTGTTGGGATATAAAAATTCCTCTCCTGGAGTGTGCAACTTCAATTCCGAGCAAATACCTTAACCTTCCCAAGGTCTTAATCTCAAACTCCTTAGCTAAACAATTACTCAAGATCTGCTGCTCCATCTCATCATCTCCAGTGACTATGATGTCATCCACATAGACTAGTAATACTGTTACTTTCCCTGTGGCTGAATGCTTAATGAACAAGGTGTGATCTCCTTGACTTTGCTTATATCTTATAGATAACATAACTCTTGCAAATCAGCCAAACCAGGCCCGTGAGGACTGTTTCAATCCATACAAAGCTTTATTCAGCTTGCATACCGTATTGGTAGCCATTTTTGCTTCATACCCTGGTGGGACCTCCATGTAAATCTCCTCTGTTAACTCCCCATGCAGAAATGCATTCTTTACATCAAATTGTTGTAGTTCCCAGCCATGGTTTGCTGCTAGAGATAAAATTACTCTAACTATATTCATCTTAGCCACAGGAGCAAATGTATCTAGGTAATCAATCCCATAAGTCTGAGTATATCCTTTTGTTACCAATCTTGTCTTGTACCTTTCAATCAACCCATCAGCTCTATATTTTACCGTATACACCCACTTGTAGCCCACTGGCCTTTTTCCAACTGGCAATTTCACCAAACTCTAGGTTTTATTCTTTCTTAGTGCCTCCATCTCCATATCCATGGCTTGTTTCCATTTCTCATTAGACAATGCTTCAGCTAAGGTTCTAGGAATGGTGGTGGTATTGAGGTTCACAAGAAAGGCTTTAAATGCTGGTGAGATATTTTGAAAGGACATGTAGTGTGAGAGTGGGTATAATGGCCTTTTAGTGCATGTTCTAGTTCCTTTTCTAATGGCAATAGGTTGATCTTGATCTTCATCACCAATCTGCACTTCAATTTCAATTTGCAAAGTAGGAAAATTAGAATTTGTTACCTCATTTGAGGAATCTAGTTCAGATTCTTGTACATGCACAGATTCCAGATTAACCTCTTTCCGCCTTGAGTACACCTTTCCAAATCTCACATCTCCAGAAGCAGATTTAGGTTCAGACATGGGTTGAGTTTCGATTTGAGTAGATTCTGGTTGAGCTGAAGGTATTTGATTGATTTGGCTAGGTATAGATATAAGTAAAGGATCATTTTCCGACACTCCAAGAAAGAACTCCTTATATTCCTTGAGATTCTCCCCCTGAAGATAAGGTTGGAAAAAATAGGCTTCTTGTTCATCAAAGGTGACATCTAGGGACACATGAAATTTCTTAGAAGGAGGATGATAGCATTTATATCCTTTTTGAGTTGAGGAATACCCTACAAAGATACACTTTAGTGCTCTAGGATCCAATTTCCCACAGTCTTAGTTGTGAATATGAACAAAGGACACACCCAAAAATGCAAGGTACAACATTGTTTGTAGTAAATATATGTGGGTAGAATGAAGAGAGTGTATCTCCATTGGACTTCTGAATCCTAAGACTCTAAAGGGTAACCTATTAATGAGATGAGTGGTGGTTAGGACAGCTTCCCCCCAAAAGTATTTTGGTACATTTTTCTGAAATAACAATGCTCTAGTTTGGTCTAAAAGGTGTCCATTTTTCCTCTCTACCATGCCGTTTTGATGAGGTGTTTTGACATAAGAGGACTCATGAATTATCCCTTCTTTTTGACGAAAGAAAGTAAGAGTTTGGTTGAAGTAGTCTTTGGCATTGTCGGATCTAAGTTTCTTGATTTTTATACCAAACTGATTTTTTACCATAGAGATGAAATGTTGAAGTACATAACTCACTTCAGACTTGTGTTTGAGCAAGAAAACCCAAGTAACTCTAGTGCAATCATCAATAAAAGTTACAAACCACCGTGCCCCTGACACATTTGAAACAGTTGAGGGACCCCAAATATCAGTATGAATAAGATAGAAAGGAAAAGTGCTTCTTTTATTGCTAATAGGAAAAGGTCTACGCTTGTGTTTAGCAAGCTCACACACCTCACAATGAAGACTCTCAAGATCTAGCTTTGTAAACAAACCAGGAAACAAAGACTGAATAATCTTAAATGACGAATGACCAAACCTACGATGATGTAAGAAGATTTTTTCTTTATTTGTCAACACTGATTCAGACAAGATTGAGTAGGATGATCTACTCCTGGATAGGCTTGATCCGTTAGTTTCCTCAAGGTAGTAGATGCTATCCCGTTCTCTAACACTTCCAATCATCTTCCCCGAATCCCTTTCCTGAAATAAACAATGACTTGAGTGAAATGTAACATTGCAAAGTAAATCAAGTGTGAGTTTCTGAACAGATATTAGATTTGTGGCTAGCTTAGGGACATGGAGAACATTTCTCAATGTTATGTATGGGTTTATTTTGACATCTCCTATGCTAGCTATTGTTGCCAAGGATCCGTCAGCTGTGGTTATCTTCTTATTGCTTGGGCAAGGGGAATAGGTAGTAAAGAGTTTAGAAGAATAAGTCATGTGGTCAGTAGCTCCAGAATCCATAATCCAAGATTGCTGAAAAACCTTGCCTGAAACATTTAATCCAGCTGAACACATACCTGAATGCACAAAGGTGCATGTACCTGCAGATTTCTCTGTGTTGTTAATAAATGCTCTCATCTTTTCCACTTCATCTGGGTTAAAAACCTTTGTGTCTTGTCTGTCTTCCTGTTGGGATGTACTTGCAGCAATCTGCACTTGTCCATTACCCCTAGATTGATATCCTTTTTGTCCCCATTCACGGCTAGGAGGCTTTCCATGCAACTTCCAGCACTTTTCCCTTGTATGGCATGGCTTTTGTAGTAGCTACACCATAGGTCATCACAGTTTTGGGTCTTGGATTGACTCCCTTTTTCAGTTTCTGCATCAAATCTTTTTCCAGCCTGCTTTTCACTCCTAGCCACTATAGCTGAACCATCAGAAGATTGAGAATTAAGCATTAAATTCCTCCTACTCTCTTCACTCCGAATAATAGCTACTATCTCATTAAAGCATGGAACTTTCTACCTTCCGAGTATTTGGATCCTTAGTTGATCAAACTCGGAATTTAATCCAACCAGAAAGTCATAAACTCTATCCTGTTCAATGAACTCCTTTAGTATAGCAGCATCATCAGGACACTTGGTCTGAATCACTCAATAATGATCAAGTTCCTGCCATAATGACTTCAGCTGATTAGCATATTCAATCACAGATTTGTTCTCTTGTTTAGAGGCAACAGTCTTGGCTTTCATTTCATACACTTGAATTGCATCCCTAGCTTTTGAGTATGTCTGCTGAATTGCATCCCAAATATCTTTGACTGTAGCCATGAACATCACCGTATCACTTATTTTAGGCATCATTGAGTTCCAAAGCCACGCCATGATCAATGAGTCCTCCTCATCCCATACCTCAAAACCTGGATCTTTTGGCCTTAGTCCAGTTCCTAACAACTGACTGATCTTACCCTTGCCTTTCAAAATTGTTCGAACAAGTTGTGACCACTTGAGATAATTTTTTCGATCCAAGTTTTAGGCAGATTGAATGATCTATAACTCTACCAAAGATTGAGTCTTCGTTACTTCATCTGATGAAGCCACAATTATTGAACCACTCTCCTTGGTTTCTACCATTGTTTCTACCAAAACTAATCAGTGATGAGCGTTGGAATGAAGGTAACAAGGATTTTGGATACAAACGTATAGGACAGCAATAAAGGCTCTAATCAGCGATGAAGGCTAATGTAGGAAAAAAGGAAAAAAGGATTTCGAAGAAAGAAGAAGAAGAGAATAGCAATGAAGGCTCAATCCTCTCTTTATTTTCCAGGAAAATTCAAGCCTAAAGCTCTGATACCGTATCAGAGCTTAGGGTTTCAAGGTACCCTCTTTATTGAAACTTAATAGGATATATATACATAAAGAGTACAACAAAGATTAGGAAACAAATCTCCTAATCCCTACTGAACTAGGAATCTAACCCTATCTAAGGATCCCTTATTTTTAGGGATCCTAATACATATCCTATATTTGATATTTATCTAATACAGTATCTATAAAACATATTCTCACAATATGTAATATGTTCACAAGTTAAAAATACGATTCCCAAATTTGTTCTTCATCATGATAGTAATTTGTCATGATCATATGTTCAACTGGATCACGATTTTGCACCAATTATCCTTGATTGAGGAAAAGCTAGAAAAAAAATTCTTCTTACTATAGACGGAATGTATTGATTCCAAAGTCTACTGAATTAAAAGTGGATTATGGTTAAAAAGTTGCAACCTAGGATATTCCACTGTCTTCCCACGCTCAAAATCTTAGGGCATCTACATTTATCTTTCCATTTTTTTTCTTACCAACAATTTAGAACAACCACATATAAAAGCAAAATACAAAGGCAACAAAGAAAATAAACCTTTTTCTAGATATTTTTTCATCATTAATAAACTAAATCACAGCACATCCTAGGTGGTTATGTTAGATCCCTTAGAACAATCTTCCCAGAAAAAAAAAAAAACCATTTCTCAGGCATAGAACAATCTTTGAACATGGCGAAACAGGAAGATTGTTCAACATCATGAAACAAAATTTTCATTATAAAATATGCCACTTCATAAAGAGAAGATAAGGTGAAGTTTTATAATTTAAAGAATTGTTACTCAAAGTTTAAGAAACAAATTGGTCTTTTGACTTCTTTACTTCTTGGCTGCATTAACTTCACTTTAAAAATTAGATAAACTAGGAGTACTCTCAGGTATATAGGAAAGAGCTGCAGATATTAATTGCTCTAAAAAACGAGTTCTAAAACCGTGAAACCATATGCTATTATACATTTCTCTTAGAGAAATTTGATTAGTTAATCTCAGTTTCATTTAAGTCTTAATTTTTCAGTAGCTTCTGCTTTATAAAAAGAAATTACTGTTATCTTTTAATTTATCCCAAAAAAATACTGTTTTACTCTTCATTTCATTCAAAACTACATATCAAAATAGAAATTTATGAAGTTATATTAATCTCTGCGCGTCTCAGACTGGCTGATTGTATTATCACTTTCTAACCAGTCATAGACTCCGAACAAAAGTTCAGTGGCAGATTTCCCTGTATCTTTCTCAATTTATGAACTAGGAGACAAACTTTTGTAGAAACTGCTAGTTTCGACAAGTGCAATACAAGTCTAGTGCCTAAGGAATGAAAGCTGTGCCCGAGATAACGTGAGGATAGAATCAGTAAGAAAAACAAAAAAATGAATCATAAAAGGTGAACCAAAGAGCTATGACAAATGTGCCAAGTTACCGTTGCTAAAACAGCAGCTCCTGTCAATCCACCTCCAAGCGACCCTTTGCTCCCCGATCTATTGACTGCAAAAGAGAAAACCCAGAAAGTACAATTAACTCGAGAAGCTATTCCTTGGCCGCTTACGTAGATTTAAAGAGGAGCAGAAGGGGTAAATGGCAAGAGTAAGGAGGTTGTACAGGCAAAAAGGCCACCGCTGAGGAGTATAACTCCATAGGCAGCGGATGTTGCTGTAGCGAGATCAGCCAACTTGGATTTACAGGAATGGCTACGCCTTGATGGTACATCGAATTTGAAATTGGACACTTTAACAATCCTAAGTGCACTTGTAGCTGAGACTTTGTTAAACGAATTTTGGCTTTGGTCTTGATGGTTTAATGCCCAACACCTCGGAGGTAGCCTTGGCGAAATTAATGTCAATGAACACAACATCCTCAGCCCTCGAGTCTACGTCCATCCACATTGGCGCCTGTTAGATAAATTGATATACTAAGTAACAGACAAGAAGAAGGCTTGTGGGCTATCTGTGAATAACTGCCTTGGACCCGAGTAAAAGGAGAGGAGTGGCTTCTTGTAATCCAATGTTCTGTCAAATTACACAAAAGATGCGCTATTTGCTTACTTTCAAATTTTCTTGCTATTTTTAGTTGAGGTTTTTATCATAAAATATAATGTAATATAATATTATTCCATCATTTATAAGAAATTTTATAATGAAATAAAATGAAATAGGATGTAAGATGAGGGTTGCATATTACATCTCATTTCATCCTAAACAGTAAAAATAAAAGGCTTCAGATTTTGAGGGTTTAGGATAGAATATAAAATGATAAACAACTTTACACTATATTATATTATAAATCATTTATTCAAACAACATTTCACTATATTATATTCTTAATCATTTCTTCCTTTTCAAACAACAATTTTCTAATATTACATCTATTTATGTTTCATTCTATTATAAATTATTATATTACTAGCGAGTTAACATCACAAGAAATGTGATGAAAGTGCCTAGTGAATTTATACGCAGCGCAAAATTTCACATGACAGTTAAATAAAAAATAATATGAAAATGTAATGAAATAATCATCGGTTGGGAGAAAAACTAAGATGAAATGACTTTCTTTCAGATAAGATAAAAATAGTTTACATGTGTACTACTGACATCTGCAGTATAAAGATACCTTAATCTATAAGTTTTTTAATGTGTGCTTCATAAAATTTCCTAGTCTCGAAGTTTACTTCTTTGAGATCGTTGGCCATCTTTATCATTCGACTAATTTCATACATCTCGACGTAGCGAAGTCCATCTGAACTACTATGTGCCTTTTTATTCTGCGCATGGTATTGGATAAGTAACTCATCAAACTGATTTTGACGATCATATCTCTCCTTTATGGCATTTTTCAAATATCTTTTGGCTAGAAATTGCTGGAATTCATATCTGGCATTAAAATAACAAAATTAGTGTATAAATGTGATAATTATTTCACAACTTTATTGAGAAGGAAGAATAAGACGAAGGTTAGAGTGGCAAAATGCAGCACAGAATAAGGAGGGAACCTATAAAAAATGTTGTGTAAAGATAAAGAAAGGATTTTGTTGACATTATAAATTGAAAAAATTAGAATGAAAAAAGTAATCGAGAAAAGAATCGATTACTGAACTGAACGGTCGTTCTTTGTTTGTTGAAATAGAAGAAGTAACCTTTACTATTGCTATCTTTGTGGAATGAAGAATAAGATGTATTTAGGTTAAACAAGAAGAAGGCAAAAGAAGAGGGTAGGAATTGTTTGACTGAAGTTAGAGGAGAAAGGATATAAAGTTTACATATAGAGTTGTTAGGGGACCATATGGAAGGTGAGACTTGAAGAGTTGCGTGGTATTAAATAAGGGACAGTACTCGAAATGATTTTCCTAGATATAGGCAAAAACATAGGTCAACTATCAATTGAAACGTCAATCTATGTTTTGATCTTAGGTTTGTTTACTTCTGCAATACGTTATTGGTAGTATTTGACATTATTATAGCAGTTAGAAGATTATTCGATATAACGAAAAGACGTCTCGATATCTTCTTTCTAGATTTTGGGGGTTACATGTTTTCGAAGAAGGATTAGTCAATTCGTATACTCCAAGGAGAATTAGGGAATTGGTAAGTGAAATTTAATCGGAGTTGGAAATTACATCAACTGAACTGCTTTAAATAAAGAAGAATAAGAGCAAGCTCAAAGAAGCAAAAATGAGTTGAAGTAGTAAGAGGTTGAAAAGCAGACAAAAGAAGAAAAACGGACGGAAGTTCAAAAGTAGATGAAAGCAAAAGCAGTTGTTATACTGGATAGATAATCTAATGGAAAATCTTCAACACGTTGGCCAAAAAATGACAAAGAAGGGTCATCTGTTGATTGATCTGTGGAAAAATGGTGGAAAGAATGAGACGAAGCAGAGAAGCAAAAATAAGACGAAGTCAGCAAAGCTGTAACATCCGGTCACCGATGGGAAGGTCATATTGGTAAATTGAGGCGGGATAGGATATTACCGCATAATATTGACTGAGCATCCTGTCGACCTCTGATTTTGGAGGCCATGCGTCTTTTGCACACACACATATATGGTATCAGGTACATGCATTCATGACTTTTCCTGGCATTTGATTTTGAATATGATATAAATTGTGTTTTGAGAGGTAATTAGATTTGATTGTGAGTTATTGAGAAATTTGGAATAATTGAGTTTGAATATTGAGTGGGAACTGTATTAGAGTGATCGCCAGTTGGCAATGGACCTTAGAAATGTTTCTGAAAATTTGGGTAACAATGTTTATCTCTGAGTGGGAACTGTGTTAGGAAGATTGTAACAATGTTTATCTTTCTTGTAGTCATTCATAATGTGTGAATCAATTTTGGGGTAAGACTCTGAAGTGTCATTGTCTATAAGGTACTTTTGTAGGTTGTGTACAGATATGCTACAGTTTTGGATCGTTGAAGTAGAAATAATGATGAGACAACAGACGATGAAAAACAGAGCCTTGAAAAAAAGAGAGGAAGCTATTGAAAGCGAGCGGAACTTCAAAAGCGATTTGAGTTGAGCAGAGAGAGGAGTTGAAAAGCAGACGGAAGCGAAAGCAGACGGAAGTTATCCAAAAGCAAATGGATGCAAAAGTAGATGATGGAAAGCAGACGAAAGCAAACCACCTCGGAATTAAGAACCGGTTTAAGTTAGTTACAGAACTGAACTGAATAACTGCTTCTTTCAAGATTCAAGAAGCAAGATTTAAGAACCAGTTGAAGACGAAGGTTATAAATAAGAGTCGAAGTTGACGTATTATTTCGTTTATTTATGTAAATAGTATTTTTCCTATTAGGTATGAAAAAATTATTGGCTTATATTAATAAAAACAAATATGCGATGAACCGTTATTATGATTATATAAAAAAAACACGAATATAAATCATGAAAAAATAATTAGAAAGCGATATTGCAAATAACAATAACATTAGAAAGTGATGAACCATATTGGTAAGGGTAAAGAAAACTAAGACAATTCAACCCCCCTTCTTGTGCATTCATATATCGTATAATAAGCACTGTAATAACGCGTGATTAACTTCACATACTTGAGAGAAAAATATTCAGCGAATTATGTAGAGCTATCTTACTATAGCAAACTCAAAAAATGAGTGTGTCAACTTCTCTCAAGCTTTATCTCTCTAATAAAAACAGACGGAAGTTGAAAAGCAGAGGAAAGAAGAAAAACAAACGGAAGTTGAATAATAGAGGAAAGCAAAAGCAGACGGAAGTTGAAAAGCAGACGAAAGAAGAAAAACAGATGGAGTTGAAAAGCAGACGGAAGCAAAAGCAGAGGGAAGCAAAAGCAGACGGATGCAAAAGTGGACGAGAGCAAAAACATTTTATAACTTTTATTTTCAGTAGGTCTTGTGAAAAGAACAAGTTTGTTTTAATTAAGCGTTTTCGTAGGTTTTTTTTTTAAAAGGGAAATACACAAGGTACAACTTGTTTGATTGAAGTCTTTACTTCTATCGTCTTAAATAAGACAAAGCGATATGTCAGAAGAACTGGAAACCCAGACGAAGTAGTTACCATATTATGCTATCTAATATTACAATTCTTCAAAGTACAATCTTGATGAACGTATTTACAATCTTCCTCTTGAATCACAAATAGCTGCTATATGGACTGACACTGACGATAAACAACATGATAAATGTCCTCATATCCAAGTCTGCAGTAGGCATTCTTTATTTCCGGCATCCTTTTTTAGATTTGTCTCCCCTTAATGTAGATGCTGAAAGTTTGTGTCACTCAAAAACTGATTAACACATTATGAATGACTACAAGAAATATCAAGATTGTTACAATCTTTCTATTGGATCACAAGGACACTGACGACTGACGTGGAGAATGATAGACATGATAAATCTCGTCATATCCAAGTCTCCAGTACGTCTTCTTTATTTGAGCCATCCTTTTTCAGGACGGCAACATGATAAATCTCCTTATATCCAAGTCTGTTGTACGCCAATAGTTGGTGAACACTGATATTCTTTCGACAGCAACAAAAGTCGATAGCAACAACAACAAAACTCTAAAAACATCTGTATAGACAAAAAAAAAAGCTTAAAGAAGATTTACAACTAACAGAGGAATAAAAGTAACAGGAAGCGAAAACTAAGAGCAACTGGACGTGGAGTTGGTGAATAGTGATACTGTTTCGACAGCAACAACAGCTACGACAACTACAACGAAAAAATGCTAAAAAAAGATTTACAACTAACACAGGAAACCACTGTGATACTCTTTCGACACGAACAACAGCTACGACAAGCACTAGCATTGTCAGACAGAAGATACAAGAGAAGGTGAGGCAATGAGCAAGAAGACACTATATAAGCAGTCACAAGGGCATGCATTGTGGGGCCCCTGTAGGAAAATCCCGGTGTGTGCATCACATGCACACGGTGCGGAAAACACAATTTTTTGTTCCAAGACCTTCCCAAAAGCCAGGATCCATGTGTCTATATATTGAAATCAAACCATAACGGCCAAAGGAGACAGTCTCTAATGGTATCCACGCAGAGATCGGAGAACCTAACCGGGGCAAACCCTTTGACTCGGGAATAGCTAGAACAAATTAAAGACTGCTAGATCTTACCTTTGTTCTTGGAGAGCTATGGAGAAACGATGAAGAGAAGCTTGGAGAGAAGCTTGAAGCTTGAAAGATGATGAAGATGAGCTTAAGGAGAAAAACTTTTCTCTCTTAAACCTTAGGTTTTCTCAAAACCCATGACCATGCCATCTTCAAGCCTTCATTTTTGTCATCTTATATTCATTTGTCTTTAACAATTAAAGACTCATTAAATGCAAAGTGGTGACAAGGCTAACATGTTAGCCTTTATATATATATATATATATATATATATAATCCAAATGAAGCTTCCTCTCCTTTCCACGTATGGCATATATATATATATTAATTCATTAATTACTTAATTAATTAATAAGATATATATATATATAAATGCTGAAGTGGTCCAGTCACACTGGGGTCGGTCCTACCGGTCTACCGGATCTCGGTATGGAAAAACCACCGGAAACCTTTTTCAGCAATATCGATGCCGCGATCTCATCGAGACATATCTCGATCCCATCAGGATCCATTTAATTCCATTGCTCTCCATTTATTGGATCTCTGTCCAAAACTATTTTACGAATTCTCCGAATCACTCTTATGCGTGTGACCCATTAGGTTCCCGGTTATGTTGGCCACTTAGATTAACACTTAATCCAAGTAAGTCATGAGCGGTATCTAGCAATACATCATGACCCCCAATTGATCGGAAAGTAATTGATTTGACGAATGAACATATATTCATCACGAACCATATCACGAACCTTTCCATAGACAATTACTGTGCAATTCATCCTTTCACCATGCTATACCCCACTTGGTTATGAGTATAGGCAAAGTGTCAACTCTTACTAGAATGACTACGTCAAATCTAATCCAAGTGATATCAGTTCTTGTCCTGGGACTCATTACTATATATGTCACCGAAGACACTCTTCATGACATACGTACTCTGGCCAGAGATTTCCAAGTAATGACCCTGACAAGAGGTCATGGGTATCATCTTCTGCTATCACAGAAGTGGTGAATTCTCTATTGGCTACTCAATTACCTTCTAATACCTTAAGCTGTACCCAATCACCACCCTATGAGCGACCTCTGTAAGGCAACAAGGAATGGAGTCAAAGCACATAATCAATATCCAAGATATCCTTGAGCACCTCAAGTCTAAGGATACTTGCACCATTGCTATGATGAGATTATCACTGACATTAGAATAGGACATCCATGTGATGATCTCATAGCAGGTCATCCAATGTACTTACTACCTCTAGTAAGCATTCACATCTCAACTCTAAATATCTCATATTTACAGTTTCTGAGATCTACTGCTTGATTAAATCAAGGAGCTTGAGATGTGCTAGTCTTTCCGGATTCTAGATGTCCGAGCCAAGTAATCCTATGACTAGGGATAATTTAGATACTGACATAATTACACATGATAGGACTCTCAGTAGTATGATCACATCATAATTTCCTTCATGCTCTGTCATATATATCATGGACTTCATTAATTTGCTTATAGATCAATATCCATTCATAAATAATGAACAACAAAGTAATGAAACATGCCTTTCTTTATTGATTCATAAAGTATGTACACAACTTTGTACAAAACGCGCTAAAGGCGATGGCCACTACTCTAACAATCTCCCACTTGACCTAAAGCCAATCGCCTTGATATCTAATACCATAGGCGAGTACATGAGAATCAAAATTCTTCTGTGACAATGGCTTTGTCAACGGATCAACAATATTCTGCTCGGTGGGAATTCTCTCTATCTGGACATCACCTCGTCCAATGATCTCCCTAATCAGATGATATCTGCGGAGTACGTATTTGGATCGTTGATGAGACCTTGGTTCCTTTGCCTGCGCAATAGCCCCATTGTTGTCACAATACAACTGTATGGGCCCATCACAGCTAGGAACCACACCAAGTTTAGTAATAAACTTTCTGATCCAAACTGTTTCCTTTGCTGCGTCTGAAGTGGCAATGTACTCTGCCTCGGTTGTTGAATCGACAGTCGTCTCTTGTTTGGAACTCTTCCAACCGGCGCCTACCGCCTCAAGTGTGAATATATAACTTTGATTGGGATTTAGAATCATCCTTATCATTGAAAACCGACATCAGATACCCGCTCACTTTGAGATCTCCTTCTCCATATATCAAGAAAACATCCTTAGTCCTTCGCAAGTACTTGAGGATATTCTTGACAGCCACCCAGTGACCCTCACCAGGATCCGATTGGTATCTGCTCGTAACACTTAGAGCATATGATACATCGGGTCTCGTACATAGCATAACATACATGATAGATCCTACCGCAAATGCATACGGGATCATATTCATGTGCATCATCTCATCTTGTGTCTTAGGACACATAGACTTCGAGAGCGTTATCCTATGAGTCACGGAAAGGTACCCTCTTTTGGATTGTTCCATGCTAAACCTCTTTAGCATCTTGTCTATGTACGTCGATTGTGAAAGACCAAGCAACCTTTTTGATCTATCTCTATAAATCTTTATCCCAAGGATATAAGTTGCTTCACCAAGGTCTTTCATGGCAAATTGTTTGGACAATCAAATCTTCACAGATTGTAGCATAGAGACATCGTTTCCTAGTAATAATATGTCATCCACATATAGCACAAGGAATACGATTGCAGTCCCACTAACCTTCTTATACACACAGTGTTCATCCGGATTTTGTGAGAAACCAAACTCTTTGATTACCTCATCAAAATGGATATTCCAACTCCTGGATGCTTGCTTCAATCCATAGATGGATTTCTGAAGCTTGCATACCTTTTCACCATCATAGGAGATGAAGCCCTCAGGTTGTGTCATATACACATCCTCAGCTAGATTTCCATTTAGGAAAGCTGTCTTCACATCCATTTACCATATCTCATAATCATAATGAGTGACAATGGCTAGGAGTATCCTAATGGATTTAAGCATTGCTACTGGGCTAAAGGTCTCGTTGTAGTCAACTCCTTGTCTTTGACGAAAACCTTTAGCTACAAGCCTTGCTTTATAGGTAATTACATTACCATCTATGTCGGTTTTCTTTTTGAAAACCTATTTACACCCTATGGGTTTTATTGCTTCGGGTGCCTCAACCAAAGTCCATACTTGGTTTTCATACATAGAATCCATTTCAGCCTTCATGGCATGAAGCCATTTCTCAGACTCTGAACTCTTCAGAACATCTTCATAGGTGGTAGGCTCATCATCTTCTATGAGCAATACGTCATTATGTTCATTCACGAAAAATCCATATCTCTCGGGAACAGAGCGTATCCTATGTGACCTACGAATTTCATGTGTTGTAGAAGGTTGAACTGTTACTTCATCTATATGAGTCACAGTTTCAAGTTCAGGCAGTTGATCTGCGTCTGTTCGAGCATCTTGAACTTCTTCAAGTTCAATTTTGCTCCCACTGTCTTCTTGTAAAAGAAACTCTTTCTCTAAAAAGACAACATGCTTCGAAACAAACACCTTTTGTTCCTCAAAGAAGGTAGAATTGATATCCCATTGTTTCTTTAGGATATCCTACGAACAAACATTTGTCGACTTTGCATCAAGTTTATCCGACCGTATCCACTTCACATAAGCAGGGACAACCCCAAACTTTTAAATGAGTAAGATAGGGTCTTTTGTTAGTCCACATCTCATATGGAGTAACATCAACGGCTTTGATGAAACTCTGTTTAGCAAGTAAGCAAATTGCCTCGAGTGCATACCCCCAAAAGGATTTAGGTAACTTTGTAAAGCCCATCATCGATCGTACCATGTCTAACAAGGTTCGATTTCTCCTTTCAGCCACACCATTATGCTGTGGTGTGTAAGGAGGGGTCCATTGAGATAAAATTCCATTATCTCTGAGATAATCTAAAAATTGTTGGTCTAAGTATTCCCCACCACGATCGGATCGTAATGTTTTGATACTTTTCCCAAGTTAGTTTTCTACTTCATTTCTGAATTGTTTGAACTTTTCAAATGCTTCAGATTTGTATGTCATCAGATACAGGTACCCATATCGAGAATAATCATCGATAAAGGTAATGAAGTAAAGACAACCACTTCTAGCATGGATGGACATCGGATCACATACATCTGAATGTATTAGGTCTAATACTCCAGTCGCTCGTTCACCCTTTCCCTTAAAGGGTAACTTAGTCATCTTGCCTAATAAACAAGATTCACATGTGTCATATGATTCATAATCAAATGACCATAAACTTCCACTCTTATGGAACTTAGCTATGCGTCTCTCATTTATATGGCCAAGGTGACAATGCCATAAGTAAGTTGATTTTAAAATATCTCGTTTATGTCTTTTCGTGTCATTGACATTCATAATTGGATGAGACATATCTAATATATAAATTCCATTGCATAATGTACCAGTACCATAAAGCATTCCATTCAAACTAATAGAACAACCATTGTTACTAAAAGTCAAATGGAAACCAGCTCTATTTAAACAAGAAACAGACAATATTTTCTTTGTTAAAATAGGTACAAAATAACATATATCCAATTTAATTACAAACCCACTAGGGAGTGACAAAAAATAAGTGTCTACGGCTAATGCAACAACTCTTGCTCCATTTCCTACACGCAGGTCTAGTTCTCCCTTCATGAGCTGTCTATTGTCCCTGAGGCCCTGCATATCATTGCATATGTGTGAGCCACAACCGGTATCTAATACCCATATGTTATGGTCAGAAACAGTATTAACCTCAATGACAAACATACCTGAAGAAGCTGAGGCATCTGATGCCTTCTTCTGCTTCAGTTCTTCCAGATAGACTTTACAGTTTCGCACCCAATGGCCAGTCTTGCCACAATGAAAGCAAGTTCCTTTTGGTGCAGTTTCTTTGGTTTTCTTTTTGGCTGCACTTCCTTTTGGTTTCTTAGACCTTTTCTTCTTTAGATTCTTTTTCTTTGAACCAGAAGAAGAAGAGGCCACCATAAACACTTGCTTGCTATCCTTCTTGATAGCATCAACAGCAAGTGGATCAGGAAGTTGAACATCTAGGACATAGCCCAGTTCCTCAGATCTGAGAACAATTCTCAGATTTCTCAGCCAATCAAGAAAGTTGGGTCCAGTTAATTTATTGGAGTCCATGAGTGAGCGCAAGTTCACACTAGAAGTCATGTTCAATAACCTAAAGGGAAAGAGAGAAAGAATGTTAGAATAGAATTACATGCATGATCATAAGGACTTGCATGACATGCATATGGCTCCCACTAGTTTCAAAGAATCCATAACCCTCATTATGAATCCAAGAAACATTATGACAAAATGTCCTAGTGGGTCGATATCTGACATTACTAAAATGACCTTGGGTTTACCCAACAAGCCACCTTAGGTCAATCGGTAGGTATCGGTCATACCAATTGCATCATAGATATCCGACATTACTAAAACAACCTTGGGTTTACCCAACAAGCCATCTTAGATCAATCGGCAGGTATCGGTTATACCAGTTACATCACAGGTGCAATTATCGACTAGTGCTATCAACTTGTGATGTATGCACACACATTGGGTTATCAACTCTTGATGCGCGTACATCTGATGTATACTACCCAATTTCGCCTCTATCTATGTTAACCTTGAGTTTACTCAACAAATCAACGCTTCTAGTAAAAACCGACCCATTAATCCAAAAATCTTATTTTCATGGTTCAAATATATCCGTATAGAGTGAGCTTGGGTTTACCCAACAACCTGAACTCTATAAGAACTCTGGTTCTCCCCATATTAATGGAAGGCATTAGTTTTCATATTATGTGTGAGGGATTTCATCTTTCTTCACACTTCTCCTTCTCCAAGCTGTAGGATTATAGTCACCATGACTATATGGAATGATTTAGGGCATTTCATCAATCACATTGAATCTATACCTAAAATCATTCATCATCCCACCTTTGCATGTTGTAAGTCGACTTGTGTAAGTCGACTTATGCTACTGTGTACGTACAAGTTGACTTATACCATTGTGCAAGTCGACTTATGATACTGTGCACGTACAAGTCGACTTATACCATTGTGCAAGTCGACTTATGTGCACGAGCAGGTCGACTTATGCATGTGTAAGTCGACTTACTTGAGAATACAAGTCGACTTATGCATGTGTAAGTCGACTTATATATGTGGAATTGCTTTCTAATCGGATAATTTCTCAATCCGTGGAGTTCCAATTCACAATACTAAGTGTAATATAGTTTACTTTGATGTATCAATGAAACACTTTCATTGTATCATGCTTACCATGTATAATCATACTATACATGAAAAACTTGAAATTGATGAATACACTATTATTCACTTAGATTTCTAAATAATTTTACGAATATCAAACTATCACCCTAAGTATCTCTAGGTAGTCTACACTTTATCAAGACTACTTCGGCACTGGTCATAAAATTTGTGACGGCCAAACCAATCAAGACAACGAAATACACTAACGAGACGCTAATGTGACATATTTAACATCCGAAATTTTTTTGGAAACCCAATTTCAAGAAAATCATTTTGGAAAGGATACAAAATCAATGGAACACATTTTTAATCACATTAAAAAATTATCCAAGGCATTGGAATTGAGAAATACACAATCAATCATTCCAAACAAAACAGCTCCAACAATTTTCTCAAAACTGCCATGCTCTGTCTTTTGCTTGAAAAACTCATTTAAAAAATTTCAATAAATTCTGAGGAAATTAAAGAGGTTACAAAATGTTCACAACATGCTTCATGTATTGTTTCAGGATTTATTTCCAACAAAAACTCATCCAACCTTAGCAACAAAGCCAATGTAGAATCTGTGTTCCTCAACACAGTTATTCTCAGCAGCACATGATAAATTCTCAAATAAATATTAAATCACCTCGAAAACATTTTTCCATCCTCATAGACATTCATAAACATTTTAGAGACATGTAGGTGAAAAAAAATCCGAAATTTTTTTTCTATAATTTATTCTCGAATTTATAAGCATGCCTGTTCAAGGAATGTGCACAAACACAGCAACCAGAACATTAGGGAATAAATTAGCAAAACCATATCAAATCACATCGATAAATTCCGGTCTTCCATAGACATATTCAACAACATCTTATGAGCACATCTAGGAAAGAAAATTTCAAAAACTATATTTCTATACTGATTTCGAAATTAACACAGTCAACATGCATCATCATCACAAGCAATAGGCAGCTCTGACCTTGTTATGATTTCTTCGTTATATACGACACAAGTGGCTCTGATACCACTGTAGGAAAATCCTGGTGTGTGCATCACATGCACACGGTGCGGAAAACAAATTTTTTTGTTCCGGGACCTTCCTGAAAGCCAGGATCCATGTGTCTATATATAGAAATCAAACCATAACGGCCAAAGGAGACCGTCTCTAACGGTATCCACGCAGAGATCGGAGAACCTAACCAGGGCAAACCCTTTGACCCAGGAATAGCTAGAACAAATTAAAGACTGCTAGATCTTACCTTTGTTCTTAGAGAGCTATGGAGAAACGATGAAGAGAAGCTTGGAGAGAAGCTTGAAGCTTGAAAGATGATGAAGATGAGCTTAAGGAGAAGAACTTTTCTCTCTTAAACCTTAGGTTTTCTCAAAACCCACGACCATGCCATCTTCAAACCTTCATTTTTGTCATCTTATATTCATTTGTCTTTAACAATTAAAGACTCATTAAATGCAAAGTGGTGACAAGGCTAACACGTTAGCCTATATATATATATATATATATAATCCAAATGAAGCTTCCTCTCCTTTCCACGTATGGCATATATATATATATATATATATATATATATATATATATATTAATTCATTAATTACTTAATTAATTAATAAGATATATATATATATAAATGCTGAAGTGGTCCAGTCACACTAAATTCGGTCCTACCGCCACCGGTCCCTAGATGGAAAACCACCAGAAACCTTTTTCAGCAATATCGATGTTGCGATCTCATCGGGACGTATCTCGATCTCATCAGGATCCATTTAATTCCATTGCTCTTCATTTATTGGATCTCTGTCCAAAACTATTTTCCGAATTTTCCGAATCACTCTTATGCGTGTGACCCATTAGGTTCCCGGTTATGTTGGCCACTTAGATTAACACTTAATCCAAGCAAATCATGAGCGGTATCTAGCAACACATCATGACCTCCAATTGACCGGAAAGTAATTGGTTTGAAGAATGAACATATATTCATCACGAACCATATCACGAACCTTTCTATAGACAATTACTGTGCAATTCGTCATTTCACCATGCTATACCCCACTTGGTTATGAGTATGGGCAAAGTGTCAACTCTTACTAGAATGACTACGTCAAATCTAGTCCAATTGATATCAGTTCTTGTCCTGGGACTCATTACTATATATGTCACTGAAGACACTCTTCATGACATACGTACTCCGGCCAGAGATTTCCAAGTAATGACCCTGACAAGAGGTCATGGGTATCATCTTTTGCTATCACAGAAGTGGTGAATTCTCTATTGGCTACTCAGTTACCTTCGAATACCTCAAGCTGTACCCAATCACCACCCTATGAGCGACCTCTGTAAGGCAACAAGGAATGGAGTCAAAGCACATAATCAAGATTCAAGATATCCTCGAGCACCTCAAGTCTAAGGATACTTGCACCATTGCTATGATGAGATTATCATTGACATTAGAATAGGACATCCATGTGATGATCTCATAGCAGGTCATCCAATGTACTTACTACCTCTAGTAAGCATTCACATCTCAACTCTAAATATCTCATATTTACAGTTTCTGAGATCCACTGCTTGATTAAATCAAGGAGCTTGAGATGTGCTAGTCTTTTCGGATTACCGATGTCTAGTTTCAGTAATGCTATGACTAGGGATAATTTAGATACTGACATAATTGCACATGATAGGACTCTCAGTAGTATGATCACATCATAATTTCCTTCATGCTATGTCATATATATCATGGACTTCATTAATTTACTTATAGATCAATATCCATTCATAAATAATGAACAACAAAGTAATGAAACATGCCTTTCTTTATTTTTTCATAAAGTATGTACACAACTTTGTACAAAACGCACTAAAGGCGATGGCCTTTAGGGCACTACTCTAACAGCTCCGTGCGTGGTCGCCTAACAAAATATTGCATCAGAAGATTGGGTCAGGAGATTGTGTGTATAGAGAGAAACGACACAACATGAATGAAAATATGAATGAATGAAAAGATATAAATAGATATAAGTAGTCACAAGGGCATGCATTGCATAGCATACGCCTACCGACAAAATATTGCATCAAAAGATTGGGTCAGAAGATTGCGTGTATATCGCGCGAAGACACATATATTATCACAAGAGATATATATATTAGTGATTCGTATTATTTAATATCGTAATGTAAATAGTATTAATCCTATTAGGTATAATAAATTTTTGCTTATATTAATAAAAACAAATATGCAATGAACCGTTATTATGATTGTATAAAAATACTAATATATAAATGAAGTTGAATAATAATAATGAATTTAATAATCATGAAAAATATTTAGAAACCGATATTGCAAATGAGAATAAATATATGAATGAAGTCGAAAAATAATCATGAATTGAATAATGATGATAAAATCATTAGAAACCGATATTGCAAATAACAATAACATTAGAAGGTGATGAACCATCTGTTAAGTCAAAATGACTTCACATTTATGATTTTGATTAAGAACAAATACTCAAGAGAAAATGCATGACAGAGAAAGACAGACGGAGAAAGAAAAATGACTAAGTAGAAAATGACGGATAATGAAAATGTAGGCGAAGTAGAAAAGCAGACGGAGAATAAAAAGTATTTAAGTAGAAAAGCAGACGGAGAAAGAAAAAATGCAGGCGAAGTTGAAAAGCGAGCGAAGCAAAAGCAGACGATATGTTACTCCAATCTATCATGACAACACCAAAGGCAATCAATCACAAAGAATCCGATTCAGCATTCAAGAGTGAAGCACATAGAAGTCAGACATTACTTTCTGAGAGACTATGTTCAGAGGAAGGTGGTGCGTCTACAGTTCATCGAAACAGAGTATCAGTAGGCAGACATCTTCACAAAACCATTAAGTGAAGAACGGTTTCAAAAGATCAGACGCAATCTCAACATGGTTATGTTAAGTGAACAGTCGAGCTAAAGTAACGACAAAACTAACGGCGTCAGAAACAGTGAGGTACAACTGGTAACTTCTCTCACAAGAAAGTTTTGGAGGGAAAGTCTGATAATCTCGAGGATTTTAATGACTCTAGAACACACCGGACTATATCTCTACAAGTAGCCTAAAAGCAAAATCATTACGGTTATTCTCATCTCCAGACGGTTCATTTTGCTTTCCCAATTCTCTCAAACATCCAACCCTAAAAAGCTTACCAGAGTCAGTTTTTCGTTCTGAAACAATGGAGGCAGCCATGATATTCGGAAGACATGTGGATTTCGAGTCATTGAGGAATGATGGTATGGATGTGGAACCAGAGATTGTAAGAGCTGGTTGGAGGAACTTCTTTCAGGTACGAGAACCAGTATACACAAATGAGGTTTTTGATTTTTGGAAGAATGCTCAGCTAGTAGAGAACACTGTAGTATCATCAGTAGATGGTATATCCGTTGTTGTGACTAAGGAGTTAATAAAGAAGGTGACCGATTGTCCGTCAGTTGGTGAGACCCTCTCTACCAAGGCCGGATGGATGTCCCAAGTTGTTGGACCCCGAACTTTTGAGGATAATAGAAATATTACAATGAATTTAAGTGAGAAAGAATTGGTGAGAATGAGAATGAATTTAAGGAAATGTGATGAATTTAAGAAAAATGTAGGAGAAAAGAATTGTTTTGGTTAAAGGAATTTGATATTTGAATGAATTTTTATGGATTATGAGAGGAAAGTGGATGAGTTGATTGAAATGAAGTTAAATAGCATGAATTTAAAAGAAAAAGTGTGAAAATTTAAAGGATTTAGAAAGTTTGACTTTTTGGAGAGAGAATGTTTGACTTTGAGAGTTGACTTTTGTTTGAGGAAAAATTTGATAAAATGATCTACATGAAACTTGTAGATTATGTTACTAGCTTTCTGTAGACATAAAGTTTGCAATTTTTCGATATCGGGAGTGAAAGTTATGATCAGTCAAAGTTTATGTTTGATAAGGTTGACTTTTGACTTTAATTATGATGGTAATCTTTGATCGAGAAATTAACCTAGTTATAGGTTAATTGAGCTTTGATGTTCTTCATGAAAATTAAAGGATTTGTTTTTATTTTTATTTTGATATAAAGTATAGAATTTTTCGATCTTGGAAAAATAAGTTGTGATTTTTACAAGTTTATATTGTGGTTTTAGCATGATTATTAGAGGATAGTATCTTTGAACGGAAAATGGACTCCTGTAGGAGTCAAATTAATTTTTATGTCCTTCGTGGAAGATGTAGTGCTTCCTTCAAGCTTTCTATAGAGACTAACTTTGTCAAAAATGGAGTCCGGGATTAAGAGTTATGAATTTCGTAAGTTTTGGATTTTTTATGTGAAAAAAAAGAAAAAAGAAAATGAAGTACCCCCGTCTCTAGGGCGACGCGTCGCCGTAGCGATGGCGGGCGTTTGGTTCGCGTCGCTAGGGCGATGCATCGCCGTAGCAATAGCGACGCGTCGCTGTAGCGACCGCGCCCTATCCTCGCCCTAATACGACGTCGTTTTGCTCCTTTAGTTTTCTTGCTTCCTCCTCCAATCCGACCTTTGTTCACTGTTTTGCTCATATCTTTTCCGTACGACATCCGATTAAGTTGATTCTTGCCGCGTTGGATTCGTAAGACAATTCCCTACATTCTCACGGGAAATTTGTGAATTTTTGAGATTTAATTAATGGTGATTAATTTAATCAAAGTGAGTCGGGAAATTTTCCGAGCATAGTTCAGTGTTTTGTGAAATTCGGGATCTGTAGAGATCCGATTGAAGTGATTCTTGAGGCGAAATAAAGATAAGACAAGGGAATACAAATCATATGAAGACATGAAATGTCAATTTTGCCCCTAAGACTTTTAATTTCTGAATTTAAGTTCGAATTAGGGTGTAATTTTTGGATTAGGAACATCTAAGAGTATATTGAGCATAACTTTTGATTTGGGAATCGAAATGAGACGATTCTTATTTTGAATTAAACTAGAGACATAAGGCTACAATTGTTATGAAGACATTGAGTTTCAATTTTGGGATTAAGAATGCTAACTTTTGGACGGAAATAATCGTACATGGAAAATATGTTAGAATGTGGATATACCCGAACTGTTTTGAACATAACTTTTGGTGTAGTGATCCGAATTGAGCGCGGTCAGTGGCGTTGGATTCGTATGATTGAGAAGAAAATTTCTAGAGAAGGAATTTTTAATAAATTCCTTCAACTCGATAGTGCGAATCAAAACCGCAAGTGAAAATGGCATAAAGTAACATATGAGGAGCATTTTGGTCTTTTTATCAAAATTTTAATGACATGGCATTATTTATACTCTGAGCTGTCGTTTAAGTAGAAGAATCACGATGATTCTTGTAGAGAAGAGAAGAAAATAAGAAAAAGGAAGAGAAGAAGATGGAGTTTTCGGCTAAGGTGAGAGAGGAAGCAAGTTTTGATTTTTCCTACTTGATTTTTGGGATTTTGAGAGTGTTACAAGAGAAAGGAAGATGGGAAGTGAAGAGAGCTTCCTTTCAAGCTAGGAAAATTCGAATTTGGTGGAGAAATGAGGTAAGGGAAAATTTTCAACTTTGAGATTTTGTTGAATTTTTGATTGAGAAATATAGATAATGATATGGGTTTGTGATTTATGAAGTTGATTTTGAAATATATGCTTTAGGTTGGGTTTAATTTCGGATGGAAATTTGTTTAAAGTTTAGGCAAAATTTTATGGTTGAGAATTTAGTGAAATTTTGGTGTAGAATTAAAGATAATAATATGGGTTTGTGGAATATGAAATTAGTTTTGAGAAAATTGTGAATTATGATATTGAATTTAGATAAATTGGTTTAGGCCAATTTTAAGATTTGGGGATTTTCCCAAATTTTGTAAATTAAAAGTGTAGAATCATCAATAATAGCATGAATTGATAAAATATGGAATCAATTTTGAAGAAATTATGTTTTATGAGATTGAATTTGAGTGTATTGGTTTAGGCCAATTTTGAAAATTGGGGATTTTCAAAATTGGAGATTGAAATAGCTTGAATTTATATGGAATTGGTGTTTTCTAAGTTTAATTTGAGTAAGTAAGTGATTTATGATATTGAATTTGACTAGTTCGGTTTAGGTCAAATTTGGACTTTGAGGCTTTTAGAAATTCTGGTTTTAGAAAGCTTGAAAATATGGTGCTTATGAATTTCCTATAGTTAAGTTTGAGAATTATGCAAATTATGATGATGAATTTGGATATTTATGGCTTAGGGAATTTTTAAGTTAAAGAAAGAAGGAGGAATTTGGAGAATTGACGATTTGGACAAGCTTCCGCATTAATTGAGGTGGGTAGCATATTTATATTTTGATCTGTAAGCTTAATACTTAATTTTCAAAATTAAAGAAAGCAAAATGTGAATTTTGTTAAATTATTGTTTTGTAAATGTTTGAAATTATGATTTCGAATGATTTTGAAAATGCAAGATTGAAGAAATGCTTAGCTTGTGAATGATTTGACAAATTTGAAAAATGTGCTTTATGTAAATGTTGTTTCAAAGAAATAACTTGCATTCATTGCTCTGATTTTGATCTATACGTGATTAAATTGAATATGTTTATTAATGTGATATGTGAGCCATGTGAATATGCGATTGTGTCCAGTATGAAAAGTTTGAAAAGTAAGATTTTGAAAAGTGCCTTCGGGCAATTCGAATCTTTGTTTTCGTTTACGTGTTATGTGGGTTCGGTTAGGTCCTTTGGTGAGTCAGCACTGTCTCTATTTGTATAGCCTTCGCCAGGCTGCCCGCTAGTGGCACGGAGCTCCGATTTCGGACTCCTTCACGGCTACACTGGACCGCTATGCGAAAAAGTGTAACGTTTCGCTCACGAACGCATACGACCGTTATATGAATGTGCAAGACGCTCGCTTTGGACCGAACTGCACCATTCGATATGTTATGTGTTTTCAATTTTGTTTCTGAATGTTGCATTCATATTTATGAAAAATTCGAGAAGGTTGGAAAAAAAAGAGAAAAGGTGAGATTATTATGAAAAGTTTGAAAATATGAAAAAGGGTTTGAGGAAAAAGTTTGAAAAATATGAAAAAAAAGGTTTGAGGAAATTGTTTGAAAAATTAAAAAGTTTGAAAACTAAGCCTTTTGGCAAAAAGCTTGTGAAAAATGATTTCCGCTTATTTATCGATTTATAAATGTGTTATCCACGAGCTTTCGAGCTCACCCCCCCTTTCATCCCCATCTCCAGGTTTCGAGCAGGAGATCGGATGAAAGAATGTGAAGACTTTTGGGTCCGTTTTTGCATCGTTTGTATTATTATATAAATATTGAGATTTGGAATATTTTGTATATGGATTGAATTTCCATTAAGTGATTATGATGTTTTTCAGAATGTATGAAGATTATGAATGAATGTTTGAGAGTAAGAAATTGTATATGATTTGGAAATTTGTATATGAGTTTGGTATTGAATTGAGAATTATGGAAGTATTATATTTAGGTTTGCGTTTTGCTGGTGTTTGGATTCCGGACGGGAGAGTCCGATGATTCTGAGATCTGTTTGGCTTTTAGAAGTGTATTTCTTTACCTTTGCAGGTTTGGGTTAGGATAAATGCAAAGTTATCTTTTGAAATTTCGATAAAATGAGAATAAAGTGTAATTTGAGATTTGTATGGATTTGTATAAGATTTTGTATGATTGCTAAGTTTTGGTTTAAGATTGAATTTCCTATGGAAATTATATGGATGTGATTGATGTAAGAAATGAGAATAAGAAAGAAAAAAAAATTCATACGGATTTTGGAATATGTCTTAGTTTAGATCTCCAACGTGACGCTTTCTGTAGATAACTTATGCTCGGATGTCGGACATTTGTTAAGTATCCATTTCGCTTTGTATGTTGCTTTATGATTCGATTTGCTTTCAGTTCACCTTTGTTCTTTGATTCGATTAGATTACATTATTTGTATCGAATTGTAATTCGCCATATTGTTTCCGATTCGAATTTTCGATGCGAAATTTCCGTTTATGCGCTTCGCTTTCGATTATTATGCTTTGTATTCTGATTCGAAATTTCGATACAAAATTTCCGTTTCCATTCGATTCCGTTCCCTTCGTTCTTCGTTTTTCGGTTGGGATCCGGTTTTCGGATCAGGTCCCAACATTTATGATATCAGAGCCCAGTAATATGATCTTACTTGGGCGTATGTGTATGAGTAAGAAATTGGAAGAGTATGTAAGGTTATATAGTGAATGTGATTTTGATGCGAATGATATTTACATGAATCTGTGTGATTATGTGATTTGGGTGTTAAGAATACGATTGATTAGAAATATGTGTTTGTGGAACTTAAGATTTGAATTTCGTGATGAATTAGGAGAAATTTACATGAATCATTAACTCAGGTCCATAGGTGTAGAAAAGTAAATTATGAATATAGCATTTTGATATGATATGAGTGGTATGTGATTTAAGGAAGTGAAAATTGTGAAAAGATTGAGAATATGCATGATGAGGAAATTGATAAGAGAAAGTGATTGATTATGAGTTTTGGAAAGAAATTAGTAAGAAAGTACTTGATGATTTTTGTTTAAAAAGAAATTTATGCAAGAATGAGTTACTTGAAGTTTAAGTAAGTATGAATTTCGAGGAAGAAATTCTTTTAAGAGGGGGAGAAATGTTGGACCCCAAACTTTTGAGGATAATAGAAATATTACAATGAATTTAAGTGAGAAAGAATTGGTGAGAATGAGAATGAATTTAAGGAAATGTGATGAATTTAAGAAAAATGTAGGAGAAAAGAATTGTTTCGGTTAGAAGAATTTGATATTTGAATGAATTTTTATGGATTATGAGAGGAAAGTGGATGAGTTGATTGAAATGAAGTTAAATAGCATGAATTAAAAAGAAAAAGTGTGAAAATTTAAAGGATTTAGAAAGTTTGATTTTTTGGAGAGAGAATGTTTGACTTTGAGAGTTGACTTTTGTTTGAGGCAAAATTTGATAAAATGATCTATATGAAACTTGTAGATTATGTTACGAGCTTTCTGTAGACATAAAGTTTGCAATTTTTTGATATCGGGAGTGAAAGTTATGATCAGTCAAAGTTTATGTTTGATAAGGTTGACTTTTGACTTTAATTATGATGACTGAATCTTTGACTGAGAAATTAACCTAGTTATATATTAATTGAGCTTTGATGTTCTTCATGAAAATTGAAGGATTTGTTTTGATCTTTATTTTGATATAAAGTATAGAATTTTTCGATCTTGGAAAAATAAGTTATGATTTTTACAAGTTTATATTGTGGTTTTAGCATGATTATTAGAGGATAGTATCTTTGACCGGAAAATGGACTCCTGTAGGAGTCAAATTGATTTTTATGTCCTTCGTGGAAGATGTAGTGCTTCCTTCAAGCTTTCTATAGAGACTAAGTTTGTCAAAAATGGAGTCCGGGATTAAGAGTTATGAATTTCGGAAGTTTTGGGTTTTTTATGTGAAAAAAAAAGAAAAAAGAAAAAAGAAAATGAAGTACCCCTGTCGCCCTAGCGACGCGTCGCCGTAACGATGGCTGGCGTTTGGCTCGCGTCGCTAGGGCGATGCATCGCCGTAGCAATAGCGACGCGTCGCCGTAGCGACCGCGCCCTATCCTCGCCCTAATACGACGTCGTTTTGCTCCTTTAGTTTTCTTGCTTCCTCCTCCAATCCGACCTTTGTTCACTGTTTTGCTCATATCTTTTCCGTCCGACATCCGATTGAGTTGATTCTTACGGTGTTGGATTTGTAAGACAATTCCCTACATTCTCATGGGAAATTTGTGAATTTTTGAGATTTAATTGATGGTGATTAATTTAATCAAAGTGAGTCAGGAAATTTTCCGAGCATAGTTCAGTGTTTTGTAAAATTCGGGATCTATAGAGATCCGATTGAAGTGATTCTTGAGGAGAAATAAAGATAAGACAAGGGGCTACAAATCATATGAAGACATGAAATGTCAATTTTGCCCCTAAGACTTTTAATTTCTGAATTTAAGTTGGAATTAGGGTGTAATTTTTGGATTAGGAACATCTAAGAGTATATTGAGCATAACTTTTGATCTGGGAATCGAAATGAGACGATTCTTATTTTGAATTAAACTAGAGACATAAGGCTACAATTGTTATGAAGATATTGAGTTTCAATTTTGGGATTAAGAATGTGAACTTTTGGACGGAAATAATCGTACATGGAAAATATGTTAGAATGTGGATATACCTGAACTGTTTTGCACATAACTTTTGGTGTAGTGATTCGAATTGAGCGCGGTAGGTGGCGTTGGATTTGTATGATTGAGAGGAACATTTCTCGAGAAGGAAGTTTTAACAAATTCCTTCAACTCGATAGTGCGAATCAAAACCGCAAGTGAAAATGGCATAAAGTAACATATGAGGGGCTTTTTGGTCTTTTTATCAAAATTTTAATGACATGGCATTATTTATACTATGAGCTGTCGTTTAAGTAGAAGAATCACGATGATTCTTGTAGAGAAGAGAAGAAAATAAGAAAAGGAAGAGAAGAAGATGGAGTTTTCTGCTAAGGTGAGAGAGGAAGCAAGTTTTGATTTTCCTACTTGATTTTGGGATTTTGAGAGTGTTACAAGAGAAAGGAAGATGGGAAGTGAAGAGAGCTTCCTTTCAAGCTAGGAAAATTCAATTTGGTGGAGAAATGAGGTAAGGGAAAATTTTCAACTTTGAGATTTTGTTGAATTTTGATTGAAAATATAGATAATGATATGGGTTTGTGATTTATGAAGTTGATTTTGAAATATATGCTTTAGGTTGGGTTTAATTTGGATGGAAATTTGTTTAAAGTTTAGGCAAAATTTTATGGTCGAGGATTTAGTGAAATTTTGGTGTAGAATTAAAGATAATAATATGGGTTTGTGGAATATGAAATTAGTTTTGAGAAAATTGTGAATTATGATATTGAATTTAGATAAATTGGTTTAGGCCAATTTTAAGATTTGGGGATTTTCCCAAATTTTGTAAATTAAAGGTGTAGAATCATCAATAATAGCATGAATTGATGAAATATGGAATCAATTTTGAAGAAATTATGTTTTATGAGATTGAATTTGAGTGTATTGGTTTAGGTCAATTTTGAAAATTGGGATTTTCAAAATTGGAGATTGAAATAGCTTGAATTTATATGGAATTGGCATTTTCTAAGTTTAATTTGAGTAAGTAAGTGATTTATGATATTGAATTTGACTAGTTCGGTTTAGGTCAAATTTGGACTTTGGGGCTTTTAGAAATTCTGGTTTTAGAAAGCTTGAAAATATGGTGCTTATGAATTTCCTATAGTTAAGTTTGAGAATTATGCAAATTATGATGATGAATTTGGATATTTATGGCTTAGGAATTTTAAGTTAAAGAAAGAAGGAAGAATTTGGAGAATTGATTGATTTGGACAAGCTTCGCATTAATTCGAGGTGGGTAGCATATTTATATTTTGATCTGTAAGCTTAATACTTAATTTTCAAAATTAAAGAAAGCAAAATGTGAATTTTGTTAAATTATTGTTTTTGTAAATGTTTGAAATTATGATTTGAATGATTTTGAAAATGCAAGATTGAAGAAATGCTTAGCTTGTGAATGATTTGACAAATTTGAAAATGTGCTTTATGTAAATGTTGTTTCAAAGAAATAACTTGCATTCATTGCTCTGATTTTGATCTATACGTGATTAAATTGAAATATGTTTATTAATGTGATATATGAGCCATGTGAATATGCGATTGTGTCCAGTATGAAAAGTTTGAAAAGTAAGATTTTGAAAAGTGCCTTCGGGCAATTCGAATCTTTGTTTTCGTTTACGTGTTATGTGGGTTCGGTTAGGTCCTTTGGTGAGTCAGCGTTGTCTCTATTTGTATAGCCTTCGCCAGCTGCCCGCTAGGGCACGGAGCTCTATTTCGACTCTCTCATCGCTATAATCGACCGCCATGCGGAAAGTGTAAGACGCTCGCTCACGAACGCATGTGACCGTTATGCGGGAATGTGCGAAGACGCTCGCTTCGGACCGAACTGCACCATTCGATATGTTATGTGTTTTCAATTTTGTTTCGAATGTTGCATTCATATTTATGAAAATTCGAGAAGGTTGAAAAAAAGAGAAAAGTGAGATTATTATGAAAAGTTTGAAAATATGAAAAGGGTTTGAGGAAAAGTTTGAAAATATGAAAAAAGGTTTGAGGAAATTGTTTGAAAAATTAAAAGTTTGAAAACTAAGCCTTTAGGCAAAAAGCTCAGGAAAAATGATTTCCGCTTATTTATCGATTTATAAATGTGTTATCCACGAGCTGAGCTCACCCCCTTTCATCCCCATCTCCGTGTTTCGACGTGAGATCGGATGAAAGAATGTGAAGACTTTGGGTCCGTTTTGCATCGTTTGTATTGTTATGTAAATATTTAGATTTGAAATATTTTGTATATGGCTTGAATTTCCATTAAGTGATTATGATGTTTTCGAATGTATGAAGATTATGGTGAATGTTTGAGAGTAAGAAATTGTATATGATTTGGAAATTTGTATATGAGTTTGGTATTGAATTGAGAATTATGGAAGTATTAGATTTAGGTTTGCGTTTTGTTGGTGTTTGATTCGAGCAGTGAGAGTCCGATGATTCGAGATCTGTTTGGCTTTTAAGTGTATTTCTTTACCTTTGCAGGTTTGGGTTAGATAAATCAATTGTTATGCCAAATTTCGATAAAATGAGAATAAAGTGTAATTTGAGATTTGTATGGATTTGTATAAGATTTTGTATGATTGCTAAGTTTTGGGTTTAAGATTGAATTTCCTATGGAAATTATATGGATGTGATTGATGTAAGAAATGAGAATAAGAAAGAAAAAAATTCATACCGGATTTTGGAATATGTCTTAGTTTAGATCTCCAACGCGACGCTTTCAGAGATAACTTATGCTCGGATGTCGGACATTTGTTAAGTATCCACTTCGCCAGATGTTGCTTTATGATTCGATTTGCTTTCAGTTCACCTTTGTTCTTTGATTCGATTCGCATTCTGTTATTTGTATCGAATTGTAATTCGCCATATTGTTTCTGATTCGAATTTTCGATGCGAAATTTCCGTTTATGCGCTTCGCTTCCGATTATTATGCTTTGTATTCTGATTCAAAATTTCGATACGAAATTTCCGTTTCCATTCGATTCCGTTCCCTTCGTTCTTCGTTTTTCGGTTGGGATCCGGTTTTCGGATCAGGTCCCAACACAAGTCGGTATGAGAGAGGAAGATGTCAGAAGACAATTATATGGAGTCAATGATCCATGGGAGAGGAAGACCTCTAGTTTGGTTCCGAAGGCGAGGATTCTCCATGCAATTCTGTTTAATTGCATTTTACCTAGAGCAGGTTCAAGGCATTTGGTGACTACGTTGGATGAACAATGCTTGTTTTACCTGCTAAATCGCAATCCCATCAACTTACCCTTCTTAATCTTTCACTACATGATTAAGGGGATGAAGGATACAAATAGCTATCCTTACGGTATATTTCTTACAAGGATTTTTAAGGAATCCGGAGTCCTCCTACATCGAGGACATAGAAGGATTGTACCTGTGAAGAGTAAGATTGATTCAATCACAATACGGCGAATGGGTCTAAGGACTGTAATCAAAGAAGAAGCCGACTCTTCAAGGAGAACTAGGACTGAGGGGGAACATGTTTTGAAGATGACTCTTAGGGATGGCAATGGGGCGGGTATGGGGCTGGTATGTCATCCCCGTACCCGCCCCATGAACTCGCCCCCACCCCCATACCCGCCCCCATCCCCGTCGGGGATTTTTTGGCACCCCCCATACCCATACCCGTTGGGGGTTTGCCCCCATTGGGTACCCGTTTACCCACCTCTTTTTTTTAAAAGATAAGCTTATTTAATATGAATGGACTATTTGTTTTTCTTTTAAATTTTCATGCTACATTCATACATACATACTGAATTTAAATAAGCTTATCTTTATTTAATTGCTAGGTTTGTATGTATATAAATATAATGGCAAAATTGTAATTACTATATAACGGGTAAAAGGGTAAATGGGTATGGGGGGTGGTTTCCCTATACCCGCCCCGATACCCGACGGGTATTTTTGCTAACCCCCCATACCCGCCCCACGGGTAAAAATTTGCTTCCCATACCCGCCCCCGTTCGGGTAATTTTATCGGGTACCCATCGGGTTCGGGTACAATTGCCATCCCTAATGACTCTCGCTTCAAGTTCTCGACCTTAAGTGAGTACGAGATCGCCTGCGGATGAATTAAGAAGAATGATTGGAAGACCGCTAATAAAACAGGCGAGTCCTCGAATCGAAGCAAGTCAATCCCGGAGGACAGAAGAAGGTGCGCCAAAAAGACAAGGAGAAAGTATTTTAAGTGAAATTACAAAGAAGGAAAAGAGATCACCGAGGATTCGGAAGAAGACCGTGTCAACTGCTGGGGAAGTTAGTCGAGAGAAAGAAAACGTTGATGCTGCTCAAATAGAAAAAGAAACTGAGAAGAGCACAGTTCAGGAAACCCCCATTGCTCAACAGGAGGAACCAGTGGAGCAAAGCCTGGTTTAGGAGAATCCTAGTGAAGCACAACCAGAGGCAACGGAAGAATCAGACTCGGATAGTGATGAACCTTGTCTGATGGTATACAACTATCATAAGTTTTTGAGAAAACAGAGGCTGAAGATCAGAATGGTGGAAGTTGTTACCAGAAGGAGAACTGCTATTGCAATCTGTAGTCCACCAGTAAAGAAGATAGTGGTTGTGGTACGACCTATGTTGATTAATAGTAACACATGGGAATTACTAAAAGAAGATGAAAAGATCTTCTACGATGCTTTGAGGGATGCTGCTACTAAGCCATACCCTTCAAAACGTCCTTGCAAACCGTGTACTATTTTTTCGATCACTGAAAACACAGAAATAAAGGTTGCACCAGATATCCAGCCAAGATATCCTCTAGATTTGACTAAGGGGAAGTCAAAATTATTTCCTGAGGAAGAAGCTAGTGATGATCTGTCCGCAGATCAAATAGCAGAAGAAGTGCGAAAAATTAATGAGGCATGCGCTTCTACACAGAATAAAGATGAAGCGAAATGCAATTTATATCGACAAGAAGCAAGACCGCCCAAGAGGGGAAGAGTAATAACAGGACATTTATTGAGTTCCTTGTTGAGACAGATTCTGCAGATAGACCTCTCGTCTAATACACTGCCTATTCAAGCAGATGCATTACCCCGCAAGGAAGACGATTCTCGATGTCGCCGCCCATTTGACTTAGATCTTCCTGAAGCTGAAACGTTTATTCGTCCACCAATGATTGAGATAAATGAAGAATACATTCTGACCTTAGATGCTTATACTACTTCAATCCCATTCACTCCTCCCTTAGCAGATGTTGATCAAGCCTCCTCGTCGATTGACCCAGCAGATGAACTGAACAGATTACGTGGTGAAGTCAATGAGATGAAGGAGACGATAAATGATCTCAAGAAGATGATGACAGAACTGCTAAAGAGCCACCATCGTTAATCATTTTTTATTATAACAAATAGGGGGAGAATAAGAGCAGAAAAGAAGAGAATGAACAAGGGGAGAAGAGAATGAGCAGAAAAGAAGAGGGTGTTCAGAAAAGAAGCTGTGACTGAAGCAAACGAAGAAAGGAAGAAGTCAAAGAAGAAGTTCTGAAGATAAGTTTTTGTTTTCTTCAAAACTTTGTAATTTTGTTTTCTTTTGTATATAATTTGTTATCATCAAAAAGGGGGAGATTGTTAAGTACAAATGACTTCACTTAGATATGATTTTGATGAATAACAAAAAGAACAAACAAAAAAGAACACAGTCGAAGTCAAGCAGACGTAGACACAAACGCTAAACAAAGCAGACGCAGACGCTAAGCAAAGTAGACGCAGACACAAAGCAGACGCTAAGCAAAGCAGACGCAGACGCTAAGCAAAGCAGACGCAGACACAAAGCAGACGCTAACCAAAACAGACGCAGACACAAAGCAGACGCAGACGCGAATAGTAAAGCAGCAGATGAACTCAGTAGATTACGTGGTGAAGTCAATGAGATGAAGGAGATGATGAATGATATGAAGAAGATGATGATAGAACTGCTAAAGAGCCACCATCGTTAATCATTTTTTATTATAACAAATAGGGGGAGAATAAGAGCAGAAAAGAAGAGAATGAACAAGGGGAGAAGAGAATGAGCAGAAAAGAAGAGGGTGTTCAGAAAAGAAGCTGTGACTGAAGCAAACGAAGAAAGGAAGAAGTCAAAGAAGAAGTTCTGAAGATAAGTTTTTGTTTTCTTCAAAACTTTGTAATTTTGTTTTCTTTTGTATATAATTTGTTATCATCAAAAAGGGGGAGATTGTTAAGTACAAATGACTTTACTTAGATATGATTTTGATGAATAACAAAAAGAACAAACAAAAAAGAACACAGATGAAGTCAAGCAGACTCAGACACAAAGCAGACGTAGACGCTAAACAAAGCAGACGCAGATACTAAGCAAAGCAGACGCAGACGCTAAACAAAGCAGACGCAGATACTAAGCAAAGCAGACGCAGACACAAAGCAGACGCTAAGCAAAGCAGACGCAGACGCTAACCAAAGCAGACGCAGACACAAAGTAGACGAAGACGCGAATAGTAAAGCAGACGCAGATGCAAATAGTAAAACAGAAGAAGACGCGTATAACAGACGCAGAAGAAGAATCAAGAAGCAGACGCAAGAGTCAGTTCGAGTTAGTTACAGAACTCAATTGATTAACCGTTTCTTTAAAGATTCAAGAAATAAGAATCAAGAAGCAGTTGGAGACGAAGGCTACAAATGCAAGTCGAAGTCGAAGATTGCAAAGTTAGTCAACGCGAGAAAAAGTGATCGTAAAAGCATTAAATGCAAATTTAGCTGAGAGCTATTTTACTGTAACAAGCATTTAAATACTTTTCTGAGAGAAAGTAGTACAGATAGCCTGCAGAGGCTAAGTGTGAAAGAATACTGGTTGTAGAGACCTGAAGAGGCTAGCAAAAGAATACTTGCACTACAAGAAAAGGAGGCTTTTAGCGTCGTTTTTAAAGTAAACGTTGTGAATGGTCTGAGGTATTAACGACGTCTGAAAAAATGTCAATAAAAGTTGGAAGATTCTTCGACGTTGTAGTAAGACGTGGGGGAAAAAGGAAGTGTTTGACGTCGTTTTGGTAGATAGACGTCGGAAAATAAAATAAACGTCGTTTATGAGAAATAGACGTCGGGGAAGGTCAGGTCCACGTAATTAATTTCCCCTTCCCCACTTGTTGAGACGACGTCGTCTCATCTCCAAATTTCCAAATGTTAGCCGCTACCTTCGTTCCCTCTCTCATCTTCGTAGTCTCCGCCTGCGTTTCTCCCCTGCGTTTCTTCCTCTCTCATCTTCGTTCCTCTCTCCTTTGTTGTCGCAGAACCAATCTGTGGAGATTGCTTAATCTCTGATCGACCCTCTATCATCACCAATCGGAGTGGATGTCGCTTAGAATCTGTGGAGATTGCTTGAGGTTAGTCATCAAGTAGTTTTGCTACTAATGTCGGGTAATGTAAGTTTTTGAGTCGATTGAAGTGGCGATTTAATCTGGGTTTAAGATTGGTTAGTCGTTTGTTTTGATTATTTTGGGTTTGCATTGTGTTTTATACGGTGATTCTGTTCATAAAGATAGTTTTTGTTATTAGTTGCGTTGTGTTTTGGGTTTTGGGAATGCATTGCTAAGTTATCAACTGAACTGGTTTAATGATTCAACATATGAGGGTGAGATAAGAGAAAGTAACTTTGATGTTTTTAGTTAATCTAATTGTGAAGATATATTTGATGAGGAAGTCAGTGAAAAGGTCGTGACTAAGATTATTTATAGTGGTGTAGAAGATGTCACAACAGATAATATATCAGATATACATACAAATTCAACATTTAAAGATTCATATGAGCTTAGGAGCATAGATCACAATTTAGATGAAGAATGAAGAAGAAGGATTAAGCTCCCATAATTTAAAGTAGTTAATGATATAATGAGGTGAATTGATTAAAACGTTATTATATTATCTAATTTAGTGAATGCATTTAGATAAAATGTAGTCCAATATGTTATTGATAAGGGTTTTTGATTATGTATATATTAAGAATAAGAAATCTAGAGCAATTGTTGTATATAAAATGGGTTGTGCATGGAGCATACATACTTCTTCAATAAAACATAGGACTACATTTCAAATTAGGACAACTGGATAGTTGGCCAAGTATCTTCTTCATGTCTTTTGTCTCTGCTCATAAGTGTAAGATGATGGGATTTCCATTTCAGATATAAAATATTTATAGAAATAAGAGGAGACAGACATGCAACTACAGAATCCTACATTGTTTATTGTCTAATCTCCCATTTCCATGTGAAGACAGCGTGTAGAAGTAGAAATCTTCCTTCTCCTCCACCCTCTCGGAGCTTCACCTCAATATTCCCTTAACTAGGTTCACTGCATTTTTTTCTTTCAACATTTGAGCATCAGAAGAAACAAAGTAAATGTCCTTTTCTTCTTCTTCTTCCTCTGCTGTTCTACAGATTTTCCCTTAACATTTTAACCTTTTATCGCAAATGGGCAGTCAAAGGACTCTCCCAAACTATTGAGTTTAGATTGCTGTTATAAAGAATATAGTTTATAATGCGACCAGAGCATAAAACTTAAGATTGTCTAATTTACATGCATTTAAACCTTGATATATATGATTATTCAAGTCATGCTTAACATTATATCTTTTTTTTATCTTGAACATATACATGAAGCAATAAAAAGGTACTGCCAAATTGATCCAGCACTAGTTGGACAAGATACCAAACAACATGTGTTCTAGGCACACTTGTAATCTTAAGCTAAAATGTGATATGTTGTTGAACAATCACTATGAAAGTTTCTATGCCTAAATTAAGAAGGCTTTGGTCAATCCAATTATTATAATGCTTAGGAGTAGAAGAGCAATAATGAAGAGATTTAATAGGAAAAGGATGGGATGGAGAAGTATATGGATACATTTTTCCTAGGATTTAGAAAACCTTAAAGAAGTATAAATAACTTGACAGTAATTGGATGCCAAACATTTTTCTTTTATATTTAGTTCTTTATACTTAGTTTTATGCTTAAATGTACTTAGTATTCTTATTTTTTGATTAAAGATGCAAATGGAGGTATTAAGGGGAAAATGAAAATACACAGCTTTCAAATCCTTGAAAGACCCGAATTTAATAAGTAAATAAATTAAGTCTGCAGTGGAGAATAATGTCTAGTGTACCAGTTCCTTGCTTTTTGCCTCCTTCCTAAATAGTCCTTTCTTTCCATAGATTATACATACTAATCAGTATTAACTCATACTACTTTATATAATTTTAGGAGTATAAGCTTTTATTTTGATGTGCCAATGACAACAATCTTTTATTTATGCCTAAGTAGTGAGTTGTGAATCTTCACGACTTTAGAGTATTTCAATAGTTCTCCTTCCTCTTCTATTTGTTTGAGAGTATAACCACAATTATAGAAAAAGCTCTTCATGCATAAATTTTAATTTAAGATCAGCTAAGGAAAATAAAAGTTGAACATTACAAATATTGGTATGGATTATCTTTTGATTATTATTTCACCATATATAGCTTCCTTATATAGAATAAAGCTTTATTACCTTAAAATATTGAAGTAACCCTCTTTATTATAGCTTCCTTAAACCCCTAAACATCTATTAAATAACTTTCAAAGCAAAAGGGTAATTTTCTAAGATGCTTTATAGTGAGAATCTAGATAAGAATAGGATAATGGTCTAAGAATAATAGAATGGTAAAAAATGATATGCTATCTAGGAATTTTTATAAAGCTCTATTTAGTTTTTTCCTTATATGTCAATCAAGTATAATAAGGATTTCTTTGTAATATATAGTCTAACAGCTAGCATATTGCAAGATGACATGTAATGGATTAGTGATGAATTGATGTTGTTTTTCAGGAAACCAATAATGGGCACATCTTACCACCGGGGTTCTTCATCTCTCTAATTGCAAAGTTAATCCCACTGAGTTGCTTCTTGTTCCCCCTTTACAAATATCAGTACATATACAGGTTAGTTGATGCATTAAACTTTTATTTGACCTTAATATTAATTATGTTATTTTTGTCAATCATACTGATTAGAAGGTCATCAAATCAGATCCACAATCTGAATCATTCATCTATGATGCTGTTTGATAGTTTAAGAGGAAAGATCTATATATTAGATCGAGTCTCATTCATTTCAAACATATTATTGAGTCTCATTCCTTTTAGTTTGCAATATAAATCTCAAGTTTGGGTTTCCTACTGCCTTAAGTAGATGTTATAAGGATGATTATAGCATTCCTAATGTGCCTCCTGAAGTTTCAGCTTGGTCTCTAAGACCTGTTTATAATGGGAATTGACAAACAATTTGAGTGCTAGTTTAACGTTTCTAAGTTTCTACATAATGCCTAGAATGAATCTTAAGGCTTGAAAAGTAAAACGAGGGCCTAGAATTGAGACATAGGTCATGAAATTGTTATGAATGCCTAAAATGAATCATAGGTCTTGAAAATAAAATGAAATGCCTAAAATTGAGTCTCTCTTAAAATATTGGAAAGTAAAATGAATTAAGGGACTAAAGGAAGCAATTAGGTTTTGTGACTTAGTACATAAGGCTTTGAAAGGATTTGAAAGCAAGGAAAGTATATGAATTATTGACTAAGGAGAGAGAAGAGAATAGTTAAAATGATGAATATAAGTTTTAATTGATTTATAATTATATAGGTGATACAATTATAAACTAATTTTTAGATTGGTACCTACGAGTTAGAAGAAGTATGAGTAGTAAGATCAACTTGTAATGGAATAGAAGAATAAGAATCAAGAGAATGTAAAGAATGAGTAGGAATATTAGATTGCACTTAACTTTCACATCACAAATGCTTCTCTGTCACTCCAATGCGGTTCTCCTCAACCTCAAAAGTAGCTACTGCTGCTTGTTTTCGGTGAGAATCGTTGTCAAATAACACCTTCTTGCTGTCATAGATGTCAATGAGCTTTTCAGAGCACTAATATGGTATATGTGTTAGTTGTACCCCATTACAAGCACACGATATGTTCTCGTTAACATGATGGGAACTATTATGTTAAGGCGCTTAAACGGAAAAATTTAGTTTTCCTACTTGAACAGTTAGGTGTTCTACTACTTCATTTAGGTACGTAGTAAACCTGTCCCCGTCCTTCGCTTACTAACATAACATAATGTTCTCCATCTTATACAGAATTAATAGGTATTTGTTGCTCTATGGACAAGAGTTGGATGAAAAGTGTAAGGGATTCTCGTGAATACATTGATGGAGTTAGGATGTTTATGAGTTTTGTGGTTGGAAAAAAGGGCAAAGAGTGTGAGATTTCATGCCCTTGTGCACGTTGCATGAATTGTTATAAGAGGTCTCGCATTTAATGTTGTTGAACATTTAATGCAATTCGCATGGACCAATCATACACCCACTGGGTTCTACATGGTGAAGCCCCAGAATATAGATTTATCTCTAGGGAAGAAAGGTTTAGCGCTGCAAATGTAGATGTAGATGGGACAGGCATTGATATTAATGAAGGTGATGGTGATGAGGAGGATGATGGGATGCAAGCTTTGCTTGATGATGCGGGTACATTCTTAAATGATTGTCCAATTAATCAGGACGGAAGGAGTCCTCGTACAGGTGTTGAAGAATCTATGATGGGTGGCTGCCAAGAATTGTTGAGTAAAGCTGCTAAAGAGTTGTATTCGGGATGTAAGAATTTCACTAAGTTGTCGTTTATAATAAAGTTGCTTCATTTGAAAGGATATAACAAGTGGAGCAATAAGTCATTTGACATGTTACTTGCTCTGCTGAAGGATGTATTACCTAATTGTCAATCTTTGCTGAAGTCCTATTATGAAGAAAATCAATTTCTACGGAGCCTAGGCTTGGGGTATGTGTCCATACATGCATGTAAGTACGATTGTTGCCTGTATTACAAAGAGTATGGGGACTTGGAAAGTTGTCCACAGTGTGGAACATCAAGATGGAGAATTAATGATGGCAGGGGTAAGAAGATACCACATAAAGTATTGCGGTACTTTCTATTAACGTCTAGATTACAACGATTATTCATGTCAAGTAAGACCGCTAAATAGATGACGTGGCATAATGATATGCCTAAAGGTGAAAGTAATAACATGGTTCATCCTTCTGATGGAGAAGCTTGGAAGAGCTTTGATGAGCTATATCCTGAGTTTGCTAGCGAACCACGTAATGTGAGACTAGGGTTAGCAACAGACGGATTCAATCCACATGGTAATTTGTCAGTTTCATATAGCGTGTGGCCTGTTGTTCTCTTAGCATACAATTTACCCCCATGGATGTGTATGGATGAGTCATTCTTTATGCTATCGTTGGTTATTCCAGTCCAAAGCGGTCAAGAGAGACATTGACGCCTATATGAGACCACTTCTTGGATGAGTTAAAGATGTTATGGGAGGATGGTTTTGATGTTTTGATGTTTCAAAAGGAGAAAAGTTTCGATTGCATGCAACTTTAATGTGGACTATTAATGACTTCCCAAAGATATGGTATTTTCGGGTGGAGTAAAAGGCTACATGGCATGTCTGTTTGTAATAAGGACACTCCTTCTTGTAAGTTAAGAAGTAAGATTGGATACCTAGGCCATCGTCGTTTTCTTCCTTATAATCACCCATGGAGGAAAAGCAAGAAGTTTGATGGCAAGAGTGATCATCTACCTATACCTAACTTACAGATGGAGATGATATGGTGGAGCAATTAAGTCATATTCGGGATATATGTTATGGGAAGCACCCCAAGAATAAGAGGAGAAGGAGATTAGAAGGAGAGTTGAATTGGAATAAAAAAGTATTCTTTTTGAACTACCATATTGGCATAAGTTAAGATTAAGGCATAACCTTGATGTCATGCATATAGAAAAGAATATTTGTGACAATATCCTTGGTACCTTGATGAATGTTGAAGGTAAAAGCAAAGATACAATCAAGGCGCGACTTGATTTGGAAGATATGAATATTCGAAAAGAATTACACTTGATAAGAGCAGCTGATGGAGCTATTGTTGGCAAACCTCCAACATGCTATACAATGTCTGCCGATGAGAAGAAGAAGTTTTGTGAGTTTGTAAAGCAGGTGAAGTTTCCAGATGGTTACGCATCGAATATATCTAGATGTGTTAATGTTGATGAGAGGAAGATTACTGGACTTAAGTCCCATGATTGTCATGTATTGTTACAAAGCATTCTACCATTAGGAATGCGTTCTATCTTGAACAAAGATGTGACAGCTGTTTTAATGGAGTTGGGGGACTTCTTTCGCCTAATTTGTAGACGAAGTTTGAATAAGGATCAGGTACATAATATGTGTCATGAGATAACTTTAATCTTATGCAAGCTTGAAATGATATACCCACCGGCATTCTTTGATGTTATGGTTCATTTGGCGATTCATTTGCCAAATGAAGCCTTACTTGGTGGACCGGTTGTGTATAGATGGATGTATCCAATTGAGAGGTATTATTTAAATTGATCTTATGAATTTTAAGATTTAAGTAAATAGTGGCCTATCTAATTATGGTTAATCATTTGTTCAGATTCCTAGGTACACTAAAGGGATTTGTTAGAAATAAAGCACGCCCGGAAGGGTCAATTGCGAAACGTATGTTGTTAAAGAGTGCATGACATTACATTCAATGTATTTAAAGGAATTGAAACCAACTTCAATGTGCTAGAGCGCATCAATGATATGGTTGATGGTGGTGACATATCGGTATTCTTTCAACAATGTAAGCCGATTGGTGCTGCCAAAACAATTGCTCTTCTTACAAATGAGCTAGAGATTGCACATTGGTATGTGCTTATGAATTGTCATGAGATTAGGCCCTTTATTGAGTAAGTTTTTCTAACCCTTTGTCAAATTAAGATATGTCATAAGTTAAGATGAGTGATATAATATTGATTGACTTTTATATGATTCATAGTGAGTACATGGATGAAATGAGACAACAAAGTCCATTGCGATGTTGATAGGAGACATAGAGAATAATTTTCTCAATGGTTAAAGATTCAAAGTGAGCGTAGCGTTTGTATGTGGTGTTAACTAAAATTATATATTATTAACTATGAATCATGTCTTCATATAGGTGACGACGAGAACTAGCTCCGTGAAGGAAATATGTTTGAGTCTTTCTATGCATTGGCATGTGGACCTCAAAGCTTGGTACAAAATATTCTCAGATGCAATACAAATGGCATGCGATTTCATACTGAAGCCCGATGATGTGAAGAATTACACAAAACAGTGGTGTTGCAATGTTAGGAAATTATGGGGAAGATGATATAACATTTTATGGGATGCTGACAGATATTATAAGGCTTAAATATGTTAGAGGTAAAAGTGTTGTGCTTTTCAAATGCAAATGGTACGATCTTGGCGGTTCGAATATGAGAGTCAACGACATTTTAAAAAGCATCAACGTTACTAAGTTCTGGTTCAAGGATGACCCATTTGTATTGGCAAACCAAGCAAAGCAAATTTTTTAGTTGAAGACTTGTTATATGGTTCAAATTGGCGGATTGTTCAAGAATGTGAAGTTAGGCGCGTATGATATCCCATTGCATGGTAATGAAGAAGATGCGATGGCGTTGAGGAGTCTTCGATGTTCGAGTGGATCTCGAGGAATGTTCCTTAGAGTTTTAGATCGGAATGATATTGCTTATGATGTAATAAATAATATTGTGGTGAATTAGAGCAACGTTTGAATGACGATTTGATGACTTAGAGACAAGCGATAGTGAGAATGAATGTGATATTGTAGACGAAGATGAAACTGATGACGATAATGAATAAAATATTATTATGCACTTGTACCTTTGTTGATCTATCTTCGCCCCTTGATGACATGTGATATCATGCATGTAATATTTGTGTTTGCTTAAGGTAAGTCGTCTATAAATGTGATGTGAACCAATGGCGGAGTCTTATTATAGTTATTAAGAGGAATTTGTAACTAACCAAACTGACCAACAAAGATACTCATCCAAAGCATCAACCAACGTAGAGGACTTCATAACCCTTCTTCTTCAACTTTTCAATTATCTATTTTTTTTGTTTTTCATGCATTAAATTGCTTTGATTTTCGTTCCTATAGCCATTAATCCCTCTAAATTGATAACTTTAACATTGCAAATCTCCTTATCATTTTAGGTTGCTATTCCTACGGGTTCAAACGTTAACTCATCTGTGGTGTCATTTGTAGTGGACCAATATCGAAAGGTAAGTATCCTCTCCTGCATTTGTTTTATTTTGGATTTTATGTTTGTTGTTGGAAATTTTTGACCACAATACCTTGATTGAACACATTATTCTCTCCTTGGTTAGACATAAATTAAATCTAAAGCATTACTTTAGGATCTAACCTAATAATTGATGAGCATTATTCAATGCTGGAAGAAGAAATAATTGGAAAAAGTGTCTTTCAAACAATATATCCATCTCAGTTAGTCTCCTCTTCATAGAAAGCCATGGACTGAAAGACACTTTTGAGATTACTGCTTATACCATATTATTTTATGCCAGCAAACTTTTAGAACTTTTGTTCTGAGTACTTATTTGACTGTTGCTTCCTAAGAATTCACTTTCAATAATGATGTTAGTGAGAATTCTACAAATTCTTGTAATCTTAATGATGTTAGTGAAATCTAAAGTTTTATCATATTAATCTTCCTTCTTAGGTATATAGACATCATTCCATTTTAACTTGGCAATAGGAATACTAAACTATTCTCATCGGTTACACAAAAAGAAAAGTAGATTTAGTTTCTTATAGATTAGGTGACTTAAGAACAAATTCAGTTATGAACATCATTCCATTTTAACATGGTTAATTCAGTTATGAACTTAAGAACAAATTCAGTTGTGCAAGATAGTATACCTAAACATCAATAGAACTAACCATGTAGAGGACTTCATAACCCTTCTTCTTCAACTTATCAATGCTATTATATGCAGATTTTCCTGTTATTTTGTGTTTTCTATCAACAATCTTGGGAAACTCGGAATGTCACTGAGGCTAACTCAGAAAATTGTTGAAAATTTTCTGGAAAAATAACATTATAGAAACATACTTTTATATATCATTGAAAGCATTCATGAAAACTAGGAATTTATAGAAACATACAGCATGTGTTCCTGTTCTTGAAAGCTAATTTTAGCAGCCATAGACTTCTATATTTTCATTTTCCAGCATATGTTCCAGGACTTGATTCCACTATTTTCAGTAAATTCATGTAATAAGCCTCATCTCTTTTCTGCAATTAAGATATAATGCCTGATGTTCATTAAGTTCAGAATGATGATTCTATGGCTAGGAATCTTTTGTTATTATACCATGACTATGGGTATAGCTATTAGTGGTTTTCCTCCTTTTCTGTATAATTACGTTTTTAGCTATTTTGAATCAGAGTTTGATGACCCTTTAGTATTAAAATCATTTGGCCTTTTACTACTGGGGAAAGAAATTAGGAGCAAAGATCATGAATTGGAGGATCAACTTGTTGGATTTGAGATACATTAAGATTGATGTTGGTAACCTTTTACAGTAAGCTACCTAGTCAATTTGGCATTTGTTAACTCAGATCGCTCTTCTTAAGTGCTAGATGGAGGAACCTGTTGAATTATTTCTTCTTATGGACTGACTTGTGATACCTGTAATGGACTGACTTGTAATGCTTGCTTGTGTGATACCTGTAAACTCAGCCAGCATTTTCCATGATTCTTATTAATTGCAATGCTTGCTTGTGTGATACCTGTAATTCTTATTCCATGATTCTTATTCCATGATTCTTAATAATTGCAATGCTTGAAGGAGACATATATGTATACTTGTTATGGACTTCCGAATCTTCCAATTACATTCATGTTTCATACTTGTTATGAAGAAAAATTATATGCATCTCTTGACCAAATTTATCATTTCTTTTTCTTTATATTCAAATGTTTTTTGTTCTTGCTAATGGATATTTACATTAGAGACATCATATGTCCAGATTACAGCGATGGATTAGTTGATAAAACGGGTTTTATGCACTAACGTCAATGTGAATGCAGGTGAATCCCATAGGACCTGGTCTACCCAAGAAGAAGAATAAGGCTACACCAAGTAGCTTAGTTCCTACACAACTGCAGTCGCGGTACCGTCAGCTAATTGGAAGTGCAGCTAGTGATCTATGCGATCGTACACAACCACATAATAAGGCACCAGCACCTCCACTTGCACCTACACAGGCAGAAGCTCAAACCCATTCACTTTCCGAACCTACTACAACACCAAGAGAAGGAACATCTATGCCTAGTATTCGTCCGAGAGATAAGTATGAACAAATTATGAATATGCGACTCAATATGAGTTCTCCGTCAACTTCTGAAGAGATGCCTCAAGCTACTCAAGAGATGCGTCCAGCTTCTAATCATCTGACTCCAGTACCTTACACAAATCCTTCTACTGTTGGCTCATCTTCTACAAGCACTGCAGGTATGATCTTAATATTAATTATTAACATTAATTTTAGTTATTAACATTGTTATATGTTAATTATACATTACTCCTTTCCTATTTTAGGATCCATGACTAATGCAAAGAAAACAAGGGGTCTTACAAAAGGACACGGACTAGCAAAGATTAATAAGGCAATTGGTAAAAAATTTGAGATAGAGATCTCCCCTACTGAAGGACGACCAACCAACTCCGCATACCGCCACATTATCTAGTGAGATTGGTGCGGTATCCGAAATTCCTTACTATGAGAACAAAATTTTCAAAATTACTAATGAGGAATTGGACATTGCATTTGATAAGTTAGAAGTAAGTATTCTAAACTAATCCTATTTTATGCGTGTTTTCCACATGCTTAAAGCATTGACCAATAATTTATAATTTTTCGCAAAGAAAAGTCGGACGTCAAGGAATGAGGACCCACAACGAAGTACATCTTCTTTGTGAAGAGGTTTCTTTCTTTAAGGTCTAAAGATCAAAGGTATAATCTAAAAAAGCATTTTACCAAGCACGGAAAGGACGTGAAGCCGGATTCTGTCACAGTGGCGGAGTGGATGGATTTGTGCGAGTGATTGAACCCAAGTTTAATATATAATTGGATACACTTTCATGGTTGTTAATGCACTTTTTGACTCTTAATTCATGATTTTTGTGCTTAAATTGGTTCCTCATAATGAGCTCTTTTAATTCATAATTTGTCGATAAATTGTCATGATCTGATATTAATTTCTCTATTATTTTCATGAGGACAATTGATACTGCAAATTGTTATTTTATATTGTAGGAGAAAAGGAGTCAAGAAGGATCAGAAGAGTCAACACGGTGTGAAGTCCTTGAGGCACGTCGCGGCGTGAACTAATCACCTCGTCGCGGCGAAATATGATTCCCACATCGCAACGCATCAATACAGATTGTACGTCGCAACGTCAACAAGTCAGCACGTCGCGGCGAGCAAACCAGACATCTCGTCGCGGCGAGCAAGACAGAACACACGTCGCGACAAATTTGATTTAATTATTTTATTCGTCGCAACTTGCAGACGGATACCTGGACTCCAAATAGAGATTTCTCTCACTGTACCGACCCGGCCCGTGACCCATCCTTTAAATCCTACTGAATTAGGTTATGACGAACATCATCTGGAGAGGGAGATCGACAGACGGCCGAGAGAAGGGAGACGAGTGAACGGAGAAGAAAGAAGAGAGGGGAGAGATTCACGGCCTCACCATCCAGGGTTCCCTTCGGGGTTCCCTGGGTGAAATTTCACATAGGTTTTGTTGCCCATTTTCACTGCCGACTCTATCGTGGTAGCTTGGATTCTTCACGAGTTGTGAAGTTTCCGGTTACAATGTGTGGTTAGGCATTCATTTTCTCCTGGAGATGCAGTGATGGCTGGAGTTCACCGAGCTTCAAAGGGGAGTAGCTTAATCTGTAGTTAGCTATGATTTATAAATGCCTAGGTTTAGGTTTTGTAATTTGTAGTGAAGCTACTTGATTATAGCTAAATGTTTGACATTTAATGTGTTGTTTGGATTGGTAGATTACATTGTCACATTTAACTACATTGTTATGAACAACCGAGTTGGGGTTTATTGCTTTGTAGTTAGATTAGCTTAATTAGAGTTTAATTAAGTGCTGAACAATGTAATGTGTTATGGATTTGTTTATGTAGAACTTTGTGCTTTAATATATGAAGTCTCATATATGTCGACTTGTGATCTTGTTGATTCTCTTTTATCTGCCTAGTTGTGTTTGGTATTAAGTTGATGCTAGATTTCATTTTGACCCATTGCATTGGCAAATCCACTGCACACACTAAGATGCTTTTAACAAGGTTTTAAGCAATGGAGTTCATTGATTAAAACCTTGGACTTAAAGGTTTCTTTAAGGTTCTAGGTGCTCTTGAGAAATGGAGTCGAGAGTGACAGGAGTCCATTAATCACGACCCTAGACTTAAAGAGAGTCCTTTAAGGTTCATTATTCAAACTTAGTGATTTCTAATCCCACCGCATACACTAAGATGAGCTTAACGGGATCTTGAGCAATAGAGTTCATTGATCAAGATCCCGGACTTAAAGAATCCTTTAACGTTCTAGGGCTCAAGAGCACCTAATGGGGACTTGAGAAATAGAATCGAGAGTGACAGGAGTCCATCGATCAAGACCCTGGACTTAAAGTGAGTTCTTTAAGGTTTACCATTCACATTTAGTTTTGAGCTGTGATAGCCAAAGCTCGTTTTCAAGAGAATTTTATCACTTGTTTTAGTATTTTCTTTTTATATTTCTAAAATCCAAAAATACTTTTTACATGCTTTTAGTGTAGTTAATGTTTTCAAACAAAACCCCTTTTCCTCATCGATTTCACTTGCATTTTATGACATATAGGCTAGTTTAGGTCCATTTCATTAGGTTCGATTAAGTGAGACGACCCGAGGTTGCAACCTATACTGCAATCTTGGAATTTATTGTTTTTGATCGGTTTCCAAGGATCAATCTTTTGGTTGAGTCGACAGAGCCGCGATCAGCGAGTATTGGGAGCAATCAGCTACAAAGGTTAGTTTTTTTTATAGTTAAACTTTATTTAACAACTTCTTTGATAATTAATTATATTTTGGTATTTATGAGTTGTGAGTTATAGATGTTATAATAGATTTTATTTCATGTATGATTAGGAAAAAAGTCAAAAAGCTAAAATGGCAAGGAGTCAGGTCAAATGTCCACCAAACTCCGGCTCCAAGGCCTTTATAGCGATCGACATGAGATTGTGAGTTATTATCTTTAAATTATATTTTACTTTGATTGACATTTTAAAATTTATGAAAAGAATTACTAGTAATATATTTCTTTACAACAGATCGAGGGAAGGAGAAGAGTGTGGACGGATGAAGCTATGGTATCACACTCATCATAATGAAACCAAAGATCAATGGACAACTCCCGAATGCAAAGCAAAATGGGTGAGTACATAGTTCATTTACAAATATTTGCTACATGAGAATGTGTATGTAATTTATTCTTACTTTTCTAGGAATTAATGTGTCATGAAATGACACATTCAATAGAACAAGGTCATCCGATGACAGTGGATGAAGTGTGCGACAAAGTCTTGGGTACAAGATCAGATTACATTGTTGGCATGGGAATTGGGCCTCGACCACATGGGAATACTTCGGCCAGAAAGAGACTTCGAGACAAATTAGAGGAGTCAAAGAGGGCTAATCAGGAGTTACAGTCTCAAGTCGATGAGTTGACTAAACAATTTAAAGAAATGAAGGATCGATTAACTTCACAAGTCGAACAACAAAATAAGCTCTTGCAAGTTTTATCTTCTACACATAATGTTCATTTAGACTAAACATCTTGATATGTTGATATATTAAACACTTATGACGTTTACTTTATTTTAATTATCGTATTATGACATGTTTGGGAATTGCAGTTAAATAATAAGTTGTTTTTTGCATGTATTCAATTCTTATTATACATTAACAATTATTAGAATTAATGATATATTAAAAATTGATAAATTGTTAAATAAATTTATTCATAAACAATATTTATTTTTACTAACTCATTAATAATTTACAAATTTGATAAATATTAAATTTGCAAAAATTATCAAACAAATGTAAATTAAAAAATTAATTATAATTCATATTTATTAAATTCAATTTTTATTTGGAAATTGAAATTTACAAAATTATTAATTCAAATTGATTAATCATTAATTTTGCAAAAATATTTTAAATCAATTTATTTTCAGTTAATTATTAATTATTCAACAATTTACGACGTCTATACAAGAAGAAGTCGTAGAAAGGGTATTTTTACGACGTCTTCCAAACGTCGGCATAACAACCCTTTATCGACGTTTCGTTATAACGTCGTAACATATACTCACTTTCACGGATGTCTTCATACACGTCGTAAAATGCTAGTTTTCCACGACGTCCTTAATACGTTGTTAAAACTTTTCAATCTGTGATGTTTAATTTAGACGTCGCAAACTGTGTTAACCTTTCCGGACGTCTTTATAAATGTCGAAGAATATCTGGGCCTTCAACGACGTGTTTCAACAGACGTCGTATATCACCAATGCCTACCCTACCTTCCACGACGTTGTTTGCGACGTTTGTATTGACGTCGAAGATAGTGTTCTACGACGGAAAATTTCCTTTAACGACGTTTAAAAAACGACGCAAAAGGCCTCCTTTTCTTATAGTGTTGTAACGTTGAAGAGATACTGAAATCTCAGAAGAAACTCTGAGGATTGGACGTAGCCCACGGTTTGGAGTGAACCAGGATAAATCTCTGTGTCAACCACTCTCACTCTCTATCTCTGTTTTAGATTCAAGTTTTATTACTACCTAGTTCGTAAACAAAGTATTCAAAAGTTTTGATCAATCAAAATCTAACAAAAATTCTGTAAAGAATTTTACTTCTAACAAATAGTTTTAAAAGAATCATAAAAAAAGGGGAATACACAATTCAACCCCCCTTCTCGTGCATTATAATATCGTTTTCTAAGTATTGTATTAACGTGTGATTCACTTCATAGCCATCGAATCGAAAGGTTGATCTTTGCTGGTTGAAATAGAAGACGTAAGTTTGATTGTTGTTATCTTCTTGCAATGAAGGATGTGATGTATTTAGGTTAAAGAAGAAGAAGAAAAAAGAGGAGGGCAGGAATTGTTTGATCGAAGTTAAGAGGAGAAAGATTTCAAAGTTTAGATATAGAGGTATCAGCAGGGCGTCTGGCAGGGAAGATATATAGTCGCGTAATAAAAAATTAAAGTTGAAGAGTTCCACTGTATTAAATGAGGGGCAGTACTGCAAGATGATAAAGTGAAACAGAAACGATTTGCCTTAAGATACGTTAAAAATAGTTTAAATGTGTAAAGAAAAAGAGGAAGCAAGAGTCGAACTAAGAGTGATTGCAAATCGCATGTTTTCCAAGAAGGATTAGTCCATTCGTATACTCCAAGAAGGATTATGGAATTGGTAACTGAAATTTAATGCGAGTTGCAAATGAAATCAAGTGAACTGCTTTAAATAAAGAAGAACAAGAGGAAGCGCGAAGAGAAAAGTGAGAAGAAATGGAGAAGCAAAGATAAGAGGAAGTGTTGAGAGAAAAATAAGACGAAGCACGCAGAAAAAAGTAAGAGGAAGCGCTGGTAACATGAAGGACGACCAAAGTAAGAAGTTGAAAAGCAGACGATCAACGCATCATTTCGATTTTGCATATTTTTGTATTCAAAGTTAGTTTATGTCAAAACAAGTTTTTGTTAAATGATGACAAGAGTAAGACGAAGTGAAAGTCAGACGTTGAAAAGTAGACGAAAGAAGAAAAACAGACGGAAGGTTGAAAAGCAGACGAAAGCAAAAGCAGACGGTAGCTGAATCGTTAGTCCATATTATGATGAAGAATGTTGTTATATCGATGATAATTTAGTGGAAAGTCTTCAACACCTTGGTTGTTTGTCATTTTTTCGCCAAGGTGTTGAAGACTTTCCACTAGATTATCTGTCAGGAATGTTTGTAGGCTACTCATCTTCATCTAAGGCTTTTCGAGTTTACAATCTTATTTCGAAGATAGTTGAGAAAACCATCCATGTCAAGTTTGATGATAGTTGCCAGCCCCATAAGGAACATGACATGGGGAGTGGAAGCGCTTCAAAGAAATTAAATGATATAATAGAAACTCCATCATCAGGAACTGAGATAGATAAGGTTGAGAATATTCCACAAACCAGTGGATTGAAAAAAGATTGGAAGTATAGGAGTTTTCATCCAGAAGAGCTAATTATTGGAGAGACCTTTGAAGGAGGACGAAGCTTGGATTTTAGCCATGCAAGAGAAAAACAGACGGAGTTGAAAAATAGACGAAGTTGAAAAAATAGACGAAGTCAGAAAAACAGACTAAGTTGAAAAGTAGACGAAGTCAGAAAAGCAGACGAAGTATGCGAAGAGATACAAACACAGACGAAGTTGACAACACAGACGAAGTTAACAACACAGACGAAGTTGACAACACAGACGAAGTTGACAACACAGACGAAGTTAACAACACAGACGAAGTTAACAACACAAATGAAGTTGACAAAGCAGACAGAAGCACATGCAAGAATCAGTTTGAGTTAGCTACAGACCTCAACTGAATAACCGTTTCTTTCAAGATTCAAGAAGAAAGAATCAAGAAGCAGTTAGATATGAAAGTTATAAATACAAGTCGAAAGTTATGAGAAGCAGGCGATGGAAAGCAGACGAAAGCAGACCACGTGTGAATTAAGAATCAGTTTGAGTTAGTTACAAAACTCAATTGAATAACCGGTTCTTTCAAGATTCAAGCAATCTCTATTCTGGTCGTCTTCTTCTTGCGAAAAACAAAAAATGATTGTAGAAGGTCAACCTGTCAGGAAGAAGAGTAAAGGGAAGCAATGACACTAATTTCTAAAGAAGAGAAAATAATTGTAGAAGGTCAACCTGTCAGGAGTAGCACATGAGAAATCTATCACCTATGAATTGAAACGTCAATCTACGCTACGGTCCTCTTCTTCTTTGCACTCCTCATGTTTGCTTACTCGGAATACGTTAACGTATGAATTGAAACGTCAATCTCTGTTCTGGTCTACTTCTGCAATACGCTATTGGCAGTGTTTGACATTATTATAGCGGCTAGAAGATTGTACCTATTAATTGAAAACTCAATCTACGTGACATAAAATATCTGTGCAGTTAAAAAGGACGAGATTGTTAATTCAAAACGACTCAACATCAATGATTTTGATGAAGTACAAATAATGATGAAAAAGCAGACGATGAAAAACAGATGAAGAAAAAAAGACGGAACCTATTGAAAAACATGTTAAGTCAAAATGACTTGAGATATATGATTTTAATGAATAACAGACGAACAAAAATAAACGAAGTACAAAAACACACAGAGAATGCGAAAGCATAAATAATATGTTGACTTCGACTCTTATTTATAACCTTCGTGTTCAACTGCTTCTTCAATCTTGCTTCTTGAACCATGAAGCAAGCAGTTATTTAGTTAGGTTCTGTCTTTTGCTTTTGCATTCGTCTGCTTTTCAACTTGCGTCTGTTTTTCTTCTTTCGTCTACTTGCCACATTTCATCTGCTTTTCAAGTTCACGTAAATATGAATTTATTGTCCTAAAAATATTGGCCTTTGGTTTTGATTTTATGATATATTTAACCATGTTGAGATTTCGTCTTATTTCCCTGAACCGTTCTTCACTTAATGGTTTAGCGAAGATGTCGACCCATCGATACTCTGTTTCAACGAACTGTCCATTTCTGAAAACACATTAGAAATGCATGACTTAATGGAAGAAATGGGAAAGGAAGTTGTTCGTCAAGAATCTAGATATCCCAATACACGTAGTAGATTATGGGATCCAAAAGATGTCTTTAAAATACTTGCAGAGGACAAGGTAAAATTAGTCACTTACTTTCTATATGAGATTTTTAAGTTGTGTATTGATATTATGTTAAGAAAAATATATATTGCAAAACTTTGAACTTATGGTTTTAAATAAGGATATTTTAAACATACCTTCAATTATTATAATATAATTTTGAAAATCATTTTAACTTTCTTTTGACTAAAAGAAATATTTGATTGTTATTTGTTAGGGAGCCAAGCGTGGAAAGCATAAGGTTGGATGTGTCCAAAATACAGGAGATAGATTTAAATGCAGAATTGGATAGATGGCCATGGTTATTCGTTAGGGGATGTAGCCTTGTTCAAGTTCAATTTAGATGAACATGGAAGTACAGAAATCCGGAAGTGCGGTGTCACTCCATTATATTCCTAATATCAGGATCAATTCTATTAAGCATTCGAGTTTCCTACTCCAGTGTCCATTATGTTTTATAGCAAATTTGATGTAGTTCGTCATAGCTCGTTACTTCTCTCACAAGGAAATTGAACTTCCGTCTGCTTTTGTGCTTCGTCTATTTTTGTTCGTATCGTCTGCTTTTCATCTGTCTTTATGTCTTCGTCTGACTTTTGTATTCTCCTTCTGTATTGTTAACTTTGTCTACTTTTTCAACTCCATTTATATTTTTAACTTCGTCAACTTTTTCAACTCCGTCTATATTTATAACTTCGTCAACTTTTTCAACTCCATCTATTTTTAACATCGTCTACTTTCTCAAATCTGTATGTTTTTTTCTTCTTCGTCTGTCTTTTCAATTTCGTCTGTTATTCATCAAAATCATATATGTAAAGTCATTTGACTTAACAAGTAAGACGATCAAAATAAGACGCTGAAAATAAGACGGGCGATATATGCGAGTTACCATATTATACTATCTAATATTACTATTCTTGAAATCGTAAGATGATAAATCTCCTCATATCCAAATCTGCACTACGTCTTCAAAAACTTTACAAAGTTGTAGGCCATCTGTATACAACCTAAAGAGGTATCTTATAGACAAAGAGACTTCAAAGTATTACCCAAAAACTTATTCACGCATTATGAACGAGTACAAGAAAGATCAATTGTTATCATCTCACTTTCACTTCGTCTTTACTCTTAATGTTAACTCTCAAAGAAGGGAAACGATCAAAGTAAGACATTGAAAAGCAGACAAAAGAAGAAAAACAGACGGAAGTCGAAAAGCAGACGCAAGCTGAAAAACAGACGAAAGTAGAAAAACAGACGGAGTTAAAAATCAGACTGAAGTAACACAACCAAAGTAGCACGATAAAAATTAGACAAAGCGAAAGTATCCAAGTCTGCACTACGCCTTCTTTGTTCCAGGCATCCTTTTTCATATTAAAGTAGATGATTCCTGGTGATAATCCTGAAACCTCTGCTTTGACAAAGGAGTTCCTTTCTGATATGAAAAAAAAATATGTACAAGGAAAGAGGATGCCGGTGGTGAAGTAGCAGCCTTGCAATTTATGATAAATCTCCTCATATCCAAGTCCGCACTACGCCTTCTTTGTTTGAGGCACTCTTTTTTCAGGATGGCAACAGTCGACAGCAACAACAACGAAACTAAGAAAATATTTGTACACACTAAAATAAAAAAATCTTAAAGAAGATTTACAAGTAAAGAACAATTGGAAACCGAGATGATGCGGTTACAACATCCGACGTCCAGTTGGTGAACAACCTTATGCTAGGTTCACGTGCTAGATTCATGTCGAAACCACTGATACTCTCTCGACACCAACAACAGCTACAACAACCACAACTGGAATGGAAAAAGCAGAGGAAGGCAATGGCAGAGAGGAAAAACAAAGACAGAGAAAGGAGACAACATGGATCTATTCCGTGATCTCAGATTAAAGTAGATGATTCCTGGTGATAATCCTGAAACCTCTGCTTTATCAGAGGAGTTCCTTTCTGACATGAGAAAAATATATGTACAAGGAAAGAGGATGCTGGTGGTGAAGTAGCAGCGTTGCAATTTATGATAAATCTCCTCATATCCAAGTCTGCACTACGCCTTCTTTGTTTGAGGCACTCTTTTTCAGGATGGCAACAGTCGACAACAACAACAACGAAACTGGGAAAACATTTGTACACACCAAAACAAAAAAAAGCTTAAAGAAGATTTACAAGTAAAGAACAACTGGAAACCGAGATGATGTGGTTACAACATCCGACGTCTAGTTGGTGAACAACCTTATGCTAGGTTCACGTGCTAGATTCACGTCGAAACCACTGATTCTCTCTCGACACCAACAACAGCTACGACAACCACAGCTGGAATGGAAAAAGCAGAGGAAGGCAATGGCAGAGAGGAAAAACAAAGACAGAGAAAGGAGACAACATGGATCTATTTTCGCTCTTTAAGTAGTCACAAGCGCGGCCGCCTGACAAACTATTGCATCAAAAGATTGCGTCAGAAGATTGCGTGCATATCGCACGAAGACACAACATTCAACAAACAGAAAAAGAGGAAGACAAGGGCGGAGAGGAAAAACAAAGAGAGAGAGCGCGCCTGACAAAATGACAAAATATTTGGGTCAGAAGATTGCGTGTATATCGCACGAAGACACAACATTCAATAAACAGAAAGAAAAAGAAGAAGAAAGAAAGATTGTGTGCATATCGCGCGAAGACACAACATTCAACAAACAGAAAGAGAGGAAGACAAGGGCGGAGAGGAAAAACAAAGAGAGAGAGCGCGCCTGACAAAATGACAAAATATTTGGGTCAGAAGATTGCGTGTATATCGCGCGAAGACACAACATTCAATAAACAGAAAGAAAAAGAAGAAGAAAGAAAGAATGTAAGCCGCTGGATTAAATGGGCGATAGGGATCTATTCCGTGGTCGTCCATCCGGTCGCTCTTAGTATATATACTTAATAAAAACTTTACGTCGAACCAAACATAGCATAAAAGATGTGGGAACTTTTTTTGTTCTTATTAACGTAGTCATAATTTCATTAAGTGAGACACAATAAAGGGAAATCAAATCATTTAGGGGTAGTTTCATTAAAAAGTTTTTAAATTTTAAATAAAAACAAATATTTTTTTAGTTGATAATATCAATATAGTTATATTTTTATTACAGATTATAATTACATATTAGATCCAATTTAAAGATAAATTATTTTATGTAATTAAATTTATTTTAATCTATTATATACTATTTATTAATAAATTATCAACAAAATTATTTTATTGATCAAAATAAATAATTTTATAATAAAATTTTATTTATAAATTAATATTTATTTTAATTACATTTTAATTAATAAATCAAAATTTTATTTGAAATTTATATATATCACTTATATTTTTCCAACCCTACTTGCACAGGTATTTTCCTCTAAGACATAACGCTCCCCTACTAATGTATTTTTACATTCCACAACTTCAATCGCTTAGCCCTGTTCATTATTGAGCACACTATCAAAATTTTATTTGAAATATATATAATTTATGTTTTGTCGAACCTTGCTCATGCGGGTGCTTTCCTCTAAGACATAACGCTCTCTTACCAATGTATTTTTACATCCAACAATTCGATAAATCACTTAGCCCTGTTCATTTTCGGCGTAAGTGTGTTTGATCAGTGAGCTATTATGTACTTTTTCAAGGGTGGTTGTATCTTAGAAAATCTCCTGACTGTTTATGCACCTTCACCTCTTCTATCACTAAGCGGTCATTTAGGAACCTTAATTGGTAATCCGAGATAGTACCTTCTCGACGATGAAGTTTATCCCCCATCATCTTCTAGCCGACCTTATCCTTGTTATTTTAAGGTCATACCTAGTGTTAAAAGTTTACCTCAAATTGGTAGTGCTTTTGCGGCGCACATCGAAGCAGTGTTTTTTAAGATATTTTAAATTTAATTATATTTATTAATAATTATTAACTTAATTTTATTTTAGAATTTTAAATAATGAAATATTAAATTAGATTAAATTATTCATAATTCTTATTAACAACTCATATATTTAATAATTTAATAATATATATTTAGTTGATTTTATATTTTTCACTTATTTTGAAAATTGAAAGAAATCAAAACTAAAATAAAACTAAAACTAAAAACTCAAAAACGTGTTTTTTCTAAATTTGAAAATTAAAACTAAATAGTAAAAAGATAAATGGAAACAAACAAATTTACCTTCTTCAAATCACAATAATAAAAATGTTCATACTTTTCAAGATTGAAATATGTAATTTTATTAATTTTATAATATTAACAAGAACTAAAAATTATATTAATCAAATGTATAAAATTTTAATTTAATATAATTAGGATTTAATATTAAATCTATCATTAAATTGTTGACATTGATCATTTGGTAATCATTTTCTAATATCCATATGTAGTAAAAAGATAATTTTCAAATTAAAATTTTATTTTATTTACTATAAGTTCTATCGCAGCCTTGAAAATTTTATTTTTTTACTATAAGTTCTATCGCAGCCAACGATTTTATGTCGTTGTTTAGAGGAGTTCCGACTAGTGGTATGAGAGGTCTAACTGCTGGGAAATCGGGTTGAGATCTGATCCCAATTGTAACGGAATAATTACGAAACTTTTTTGCAACCTTTGATTTCACAAAAAACTAAGATCTCTTTAATTCTATAAAATGATTAACACAAATTATAATAAACCAGATACTTAATTCATATCTTATTCTGAAACTTGATCTTTATCTTGTCATATTCCTCAAACCATTTCTGAAACTGATTTGTTTCAACTACCGTAGCCACACAAATGTCCAATTCTTAACGGTATCTACAGAATGAGTTAAGAGAACTCTTTAACTCTTATAGAGAGGGTTAAGCAAGAGTGCTAGTTCTATAGAGCTTAAGTCTATTTATAATAAGTTATGAACATTTTGGTAATTTTATTGAAATTAAATTCTAATTTCAATTAAACTTTAATTAGAATTATTTGTAATTCTAATTAAATACCAATTATGTCTAAGTAAAATATAATATCTCATATTGATGCTTATTTAGTAAATATTTCATATTTAATCATAAAATTTCTCAAACTTTACAATCAAGCCCAACTCGATTAAATTAATTTTACACTCTTCAACTCATTCTATATGTGAGACCCATTAGGTTTCTATATATGTTGGCAATGATTATAAATTCTAATTCATAATTAGAATTAGATAAATTAAAACTCCTTTTAATTTATCTTTAATTCTCTAATTAAACAATTTATAATCATAGCTTAAGATTGACGTCTAACAACGCATCATGACCACTCAAATATTTAGGAATGTCAATGTAGTTTTGACTAACCTTTTTGTGCATAATTTTTTCGTATAATTCAATCCTTTATCAACCAATGTTTTGATTAGACATAGAGCATGGAATTAATGTCTACTCTATTTTGAGTCCAATCATATTAGTTCTCCGCCATTAGCTATTGATTTAATTAATGATATTTGTAAACTATTTACAAAACATCGTTCTGTCTTGTTAAGGATTTCTCGAATTAATATTAATTAAGAACAATGAAACATTCTCCTTAATTACTTTAAGGTGATGAATCCTATCTTGATCACATAACTATCTTTAAATAATTTATGCTACATCCAATGACTACTCATTGAACAACTCATGAATAAATAGGTCATAAATAGTATCAAAATGTAGCAATCTCTATACAAGATAACTTTGGTCATCTCAAGTCAAAGGATCACTTATATAATCATCATAATGAGAATTCCGTAGACATATAAGTAATATTTCAACTAGATTTTTCATATTGGTTCTACTCCGTGAACTTGTTCTCTAATAAGTACCTATATGTTTTTTAAGTATCTCTATACTTTAGCCTATGAGATCGACTACTTCCTTCATAAGGAACAACAATACATATACTAGTATTTTTACGTTCTATTAATGTTCAATCTTAATAGAAAATGACTAGGAATATTTATGAATAATACATAAATGCAATATAAATATCATAATTATAATCTCATTATAATTTTATTTGCAATATACAATTATTCCATGGACTTTATCATATACATTAAACATGTACAAGATAAAGAATGCTTTTAAATAATTTTTCACTAAATTACAACTAAAGCGCTTGGTTGTAGGGCATAAACCAACAATCCACCACTTGCATTAAGCCAATCTTTTAAGTATTTCATACCATATTACCATACGACGATTATTCTACTATTGGAACAGTGACTTAATGAGAGAATTCTACAAGATTCTTTATAGTAATCACTTACTTAGATCTTACAACTCCTATCTTAACTATCATCATAATTAAGAAATTTTGCTTAAACAAATTCTTGGATCTTTGATGAGACATTAGCGCCTTATGCATGCCCAATGGCTCTAATGTTCTATAGTATATTACTGTCTTTAACAATGTAAAGAACTATATTAAGTTCTCTAAAGAACTTATTAATTCGATTAATCATTTTCACTAGATGAAAAATGTATTAGGGCTTAATAACAACCAATTACTACATTGAAACCTTCCAATCCTAAATGATATTGATCTAAATAAACAAACCTTAATTAGGATTTACTTCAGAATTATATTCTTATCATCTTGAACTCAAATATTAACTCACATAGAGTAATGGATATCTTTAATACTTCACAAGCATCATATATATCTCAAATATGAAACATATTTAGTACATTATATGTGTAATTGGATATGAATAAGTTAACAGCATCAAACCTTTCTCTATAGATCTAATTTCCATAAGCGAGTTGTTACCTTTTCATATCCAACAAGATTTGTTCTTAGAAAATTAAGTTTTCAACAATTGAAAGTTATAATTATTTTCTATATAATCAATATGCTTCTATATACTCTTACTAAAAAGGACAACTATACTCCCACTAACGCTTTTGTAGACATGATAAATTCACAATAATCTCAAAAATAAACTCTTTGAAATCATCAATGAAAATTAATCTTTCAACATCTCATAGCCTTTCAACTATACATTAAATGTATTAATAAAAGCAATAGTTCCAATTTGATGTATGGTTATGAGATTTGAATTTTTCAAATTTCATCTTACTCCCACTACTTGTCTTACGAACCATTCTCCTATAAATATACATTGAATCAAACAATTTGTTCAATTAGTCTGTAATATTATATCCAACTCTTTGGATATCTCATAACCTTTATTACCTAATTTACTTCTAAACTTAATGGATAATATATGCTTCAACTAAGCATTACATCTTTAAATCATTAACTTTGACTCTTTCAAAGACTTAACATTTCATATCTAATATGAAATCTTGCTAATTGATTCAAATGGAACTATAGAAGGTAAGCCATTATACTAGGTATAGCTATAGAAGAAATAATATTGCATCATACAATATCATATATTGTTTTTTCTCCTTTACATAATAAATCCATACTCTTATAAATTTATTTGTGAAGTTATTCATCAAATTCCATATAGATAATCGAAAACATAAAACTCACCACAACTATCTCATCGAAGTGCTTGACATTCTCAATACTTAATTTCTTCTTAGATTTAAACAATTTGAACTTTTCAAAATTTTAAATCGTTATTTCATTAATACATATGACTATATCTCATAAAGTCATTAGTAATTTAATGAAATGTAAGTATCATCATTTTATAAATTGTTATTCCATCTAATACATCACATGTATAATATTTAACAATTTAATACAATCACCATCCTTTCACCAAAGGTTGATTTGGTTATTCTTTAACTATATAAGTTCCATAAAATTCATAATCAAAAGGATACATATATCCTAGTATGTAACTTTATGATTATCATTATGTTGATTTAACTAATATGGCATAAAAGGATAATCTCGGTTATCCAACTTTTAATTTTAACCACTTATATTAAACATAAGTGTCCTTTTATCCAACACATACAAACTCTTTGTATAAAATTGGACCAAATACTTTTACGTAACAATCTATTTCTAACCATGCATTGAACATTACAATAATGTTGAATCTAAATTCAATATCAAATACTCATAAGCATGAATTAGAAATACGTATGACCTTTATCATATCACATATAGGCAAGAAAAGTCATGCAATCATTTTTCTTCTTACGACAACTATTATTATACTATAATTAAGCCTTTATTTGTAGTCCATAATTACGCTTTTAAGTAGGCAAAATTAAATGGAACAATTTCGATAAGGTGCTATACATTTTAGTGCTATTCATTGCAACCTCTTTCATCTTACTATCATGGTGTTGATGTAACACCCCATACTAGGGGTTAGAATATTAAGAAAATTTAGTACATTTTATGATTTACATATTTGAATATTTGCTTATTTGTGCATAAGCATTTTGGATACATACAATTATTGTGCATGCATTCATGAAATTTTTCGAGTATAATTGAGTTGTTGAATGTGATTAAAAATTTGATTTGGCCATTTTGGTGTATTTTGTATATTTTGGAATTTTTGGTGAATATTAGAAAAGTATTGAAATTTTGGACCAATCCTAGTATGACACGTGGAGTAATTTAATATTGACAAATGGTTTGCATGTGTGGTGACATGTGGTAGTGTTAATTGAATGACACGTGAATTGCATGCAAAGTATACACGTGGTTTAGGAAGGAAAGTGTCTACAACTCCTTTGTTTTGTCTCCACCGAAAACACTATCATCCTTCTTGCTCATCCATTGTTTAAACATTTAACTTCTGCAATTTTGGTGTTATTGGCTCACCCACTTTACACATTGTGAGTCTTCTACCATTTGAGGGTTTTTATTGTTACAAAATCTTTTTGTAATCCGACACCAAAACCTATTAGTTGCTCTTCCTATTTCTGGAAATTTTTGCTGAAGTAAGAGAAACTTAAGACAAGTAAGTTTTATGCATGTTTTAATGTTTTAAATCGGTGCATGGGTGAATGGTGTATATTTTCATGCTTGTGGATTTTTGCATGTGTAATGGTGTTGATGCATGTGTGAGTGGTGAAAGAAGAAGCAAATTTGGTGATATGATTAACATGAAGAAGGGTTATAGTCATTGGAAAATAATATAGGTAGTATTTTACTGAACATACATCTATATTTAGGGCATAACTTGATCTATAAACATCCAAGTTGGATGAAGTTTAATTCAAATTAAACTAGAAATATATATCTACAACTTTCATGAAAGAGTCAAATTTGATTTATGTCATTAGGTGTGTCACAATTTCGCTTGAACTGGAGTTTCTGGATTCTGCACTATTGTGAACAGTATGTAGTATTTTGGGGATAACTTTCAAAATACTAAACCACATTGCACAAAATTGGTGTCGTTAGAAACTTAAGACATAAATGAACAATTTTTTAGAAGAAAATTTGGCCTAAATGCTTTGTTTTTATTGTCAAAGGATTGGGTAAAAGTGACCCGAGAGTCTATTTTGGGAAGAGCTGAAGAAAAATGGAAGAGAGGAAGAAGATGCAATTTGTAGCTGAGTAGAAGTCACCTTCATACTTAAGCACGACGGTAAATTTGCTTGGTAGGATGGGAAGTCACCCTCGTGTTTGGATATCACCGTCATGTTTAAGCACGACGGTGACACTGCTGGTTTAACCAAAGGGGTTTAACTCACCCTGAACACCTTTGCTTCTTTTGGTTATAACTTCACCCAATATCCAATTGATTTGGGAATTGAAGCAATGGGTTCATAAGATATTTATCTTCATCTTCACTAAAAATTTTTGTTTTTTGAATTTAATTAATTGAATAATTTAAGATGAAAGTGTGACTGTGCTGAAGTACGATAATTGGGATGTTTTTACTGAACATACTTACGTAACTGGATCTGTGGATTTCAAAATGGAGTGATTATTGCTATGAATTAAACTAGATTCATAAGGATACAAATTGTCTGAGGTGATGGAATTCTAAATCTACCTCTAAGAATTTTAGAATCTGATTGGAAGTTGAGATAAGAATTCTTTTGAAGATTAAGATCAATCTTAAATCTTTTGGGAATAACTTTCAGTATACTGACCCAAATTAGATGAACTTAGTATCATTGGAAACCTAAGACAAATAGGGGCAACTTTTTAGAAGCAAGTATTACCTAGTTACCTTACCTACCTGATGAGAATAATTGAACAAAGTGGACCCAAAAATTGGTTGTGAAATAAATATGGATTGAGAAATTTAGTATGGTTTCTTTTGATTGTTAATATGTCAAGAATAAGAACAAGAAACCCGAAATTTGTCATGAACATGCATCATACATATTCAGTAAACATGAATGTGCATAATTGAATTCATAATTGTGCACAATAGTGATATATGTTTGTATTAAATGTTTTAGAAGAACTCATAGAGCAACTGATTCCAGAAATTGTTGGGACTTCGAGGCAATAAGCAAACATGGAGCTTTTGTAAGTAATTTAGACAGTAAATTTGCAAGAAATTTAGATGGTCAAATTTGATAGTTTTGCTTTTTCTGTTTTGTTTGCTACTGCGTTTGGTCTATTGAATGATTTGCAAAGCTGATGGATTGATATGTGAATTGAATTTTAGACATTTCTGTTTTGATTATATTAAGTTCTAGTTGTGGGTAAACAGGCACGCTTATAAGGGTCTGCAATTATTTCTGTGACACTTTAGTGTCTTCTATTATCGACACTTTGGTGTCTTCTATTATTGACACTTCGGTGTGTTATGATATTGACACTTAGGTGTCGAGACTTCGGTCTCTTCTGAGGTATTTCGGTGTCGAGACTTTGGTCTCTTCTATATAAGTCCCGTTACCCACTTATGTAAATGGATTTAGCAATCTTATGATTTTGTACTATGATATCAGTTTGATTTTGGCAAAAGCTAAATTGTATTCTGTTTCTGAAGGGTTTATACTCTCTTGTGTTGAAAAATTCTGTTATTTATAAAACTCTGTTTTGTTCTGAATTTATGTATCTATTGTTGACTTATAGTTTAGTTATTACTCACTAAGCTATATGCTTAGAATAATGGATTTGCCCCATGTAGGTTCAGAAAGAAGGATGTAGGGATTGGGAAAAGACAACCGCGATGGCCAATGGAGTCTGATTTTTGTTTTGCTCAAATGTATTTTTGAGATTATTTTTGGACTTGTGTCTGATATATATGACTCCTAAATTTTATTTTGAAGGGTTTTAATAACCTTATTTTAGGTTAGTTTTTGATATTATGATATGCGATGTATGTTTGTTGAGATTCTGGTAATGCATGTAAAAAGTGTTTTGTATGTTTCAAAATGTTTCGTATTCATTGCGTTCTGTGTGTATGGCACTCGCAATATCCTCCCAGGGGGTATTAGGGCATAACACTTTTTTGGTATCAAAGCCTGGTTTAGGTGATTTTGGTTTAACCAGCGTTTAACTATTGCCTTTATTGAGTGTACAAGTTGTGTTTTGGCCTAATGCGGTGCCCCATATTTTGTCTATAGATGGAAGGATCTCGTGACTCTGTTGATGAAGTTGTTGAGAGCAATCAACCGGAGCAAACTCATCCAGAAATACCTGGATCCTCAGGGGTCAATTGAGGTGAAATTAGGATGTCACCTCCTCCTCCAGCTCAGAGAGAGGCTTTGATTAAGTTGTCCCAGGATATGATGACGTTGCTGCATCAGATGATAGCAGCTAAGGCTCCAATTGATCAACTGAGGAAGTATGGAGCTGAGGAATTTACTGAGACATCTTTTGAAAAATCTAAAAGGACTAAGTTTTGGATTGAGAAGGTGAAGAGGGTGTTGGATGAGATCAGTTGTCCAGCTAAGTAGATGGTGCACTGTACTGTCTCCCTTCTGCAGAAAGCAACTTATGAATGGTGGAAGTTCATTTTGAGGAGTCCTCAGCTGTCAGTACCTCTGACTTGGGATTTCTTTGCCTAAGAATTTAAAGCTAAGTATGTGACAAAGGCTTACAGAAAGGATAAATGGAAACAATTTCTAAACTTGAAGCAGAGAAACTTATCAATTGCTGAGTATGAACGAGAGTTCAACCGAATCAATAAGTATGCCCCAATTCTGTACTTACTGAGGAGTTCCGATATCACCAATTTAGGGATGGATTGCATGATTTCATCAAGGAGCATCTGGCAGCAATTACGTTGTTGCAGCAAGTGACATACCATCAACTGGTATAGGCTGCAATGAAAATTAAGAGACAGGATGTAACACCCCACTCCCGAGTGACCCGAACCCGATATCGTTGATGATATCCGAGTCCGTGCCCCGCAAGGGTGGCGTACTACATCAGTCTCAGTATAACATTTTCTCCTCTTTTCTTTTCTTTTTTTGAACCATTCATTAACGCGGCATAAACAGTAAAAAACTTGAGCCCATGTTCACAATTAATCATTTTCAGTTATTACAGTCATCCAATAATAATTTACTGATCGATCGATGTAAAACAATAAAACCACAATGGGCTCATTATAAAAACAAAGCATTATTGCACAATGATTACGGAATACAATTCGATAAGACACTAATGCAGACACAAACTGATCCCGACCTCTATCCTTCACTTGCCTACAGTAGACATACTCAAATGACAGGTGAGATAGGTAAGATAGCGAGAAAGCCACAGAGGAAACGGACTGTCTTACTGCGATCTTTTAGTAACGGAAGTATTGAGTGACGTAGTGTATGGGAACTGTAGGGTCATTTGATAACGGTCATAGTGAACCGTTGACTGAGAATTTCGAGGATGAAATTTTTATAAGGAGGGGGGAATTGTAACATCCCACCCCCGATAGGAAGGGTAAAATAGTAAATTTGGCATAGGATGAGATGGATTGGAATGACTTAGGACTGTTCATGCATAATAGGATTGATACACAGTATCATTTGTGCACATGAAAGTACTGTACATGTATAGATGACATTCCCGGTTTTCGTGCCTAATGTAATGTTATTGTGATTAACGTGGTTATTGGGTTTGAAAAATTATTCTGAGTGAGACATTGAATGTTTTATATTTTAAGGAATTTTCAGGAATTTTTCTGGAATTTTTCGGAGAAAATTCCTGGACCAGAAAAAAAATTGCCAAGTGGCGAACCGGTCGATTTTCGATACCGAAATTGTTATCAATTGGTACTGGCCTATTGGATATTTTGTGGTAGGGTCGAAATATGGACCCTTAACAATGGATTGAACATTTATTTGGTTTTTGGATTATTTGTTTTTATCAAATTTTTGATTGGTCCTTTGACTTTTCCTTATTTCTCCTCCAATTGCCAAGTGTTCCTTCATTTAATGCATTGTTATCCATGCATTTTCGGTGACTTCTTTACAAAGGGATGAAAAAGATGAGTCATTGCTTTTAAAAAAAACCAAATCATCTGAAACCCTCTTCATTTGTTCCTCTCCATCGATTTTTTGTTCTCTTTCTTTAAAGTTTCCTTCCTCCCATCTTAAGCATTCTTCTTCCTTACAAGCTTGCAAACTTACACCTTCTACCCTCTTATCTTGATGATAACCATGCATGGGATGGAGAAGAAGTAGGGTAGTTGGAAAATTAAAGGCTTGAAGAGGTAGAGTTGGAAGCTTTAGGTAAGATGATGTTTATGTTTTCATTATGGTTTTAATGCATGAATTCATAGTTAATTGCATGGATTGGAAGTGATTGTTCATTAAATAAGATGAATGATGCCTTAATGTCATGACACATATGGCTTGCCTTGTTGGGTATATTTGTGTGTAAGAAATCATAAGGTAAAGATGATGAAGTGAATTTAGTGATATTAGATGACTCAAACTTAAAAGAAAGAGAACAAAAAATCGATGGAGAGGAACAAATGAAGAGGGTTTCGGATGATTTGGTTTTTTTTAAAAGCAATGACTCATCAATGGGGTATTTGCAGAAGGGCAACGAGAGCCTGTTTTCACTATGGTAGTACTAAGTATAAGATAGCCAGTTGTCCTCTCAACTAAGCTCAAACATCACAAGCTAGTTGAGAGGTCTTTCATGCATCCGCTGGGAATAACGGACGTGGTAGAGGTCGAGGAGGATCTGGGTAGAATAGACTAAATTGGAATAACCAATCAAAAACAACAGATCGACCAACTGTGCCTACTGCTTCAACTCGAATTTATGCACTGAAAGCTTGTGAGGATCAGGATGCATCGGATGTCATTGCTAGTATTGTTTCTCTCTTTGATTCTAAAATTTATGCATTAATTGATCCTGGATCTACACACTCATATATCTGTGTTGGAGAAATGTTTGATATGAAGATGTCTATAGATCAGTTAGAATATAACATTCGTGGGACCAATCCCTGGGCAGCAGTGTGTTAGTTAATCAGGAGTTTAGGAATTGTCTTGTTATGATTCAAGGAACTGAGTATATAGCAGATTTGATTAAATTTCCATTTCATGAATTTGATTTGATTATGGGTATGGATTGGTTATCTAAGCATCGGGCAATAATTGACTGTAATGCTAAGATAATTATGTTAAGGAGACCCGATCAGTCTGAGATGGTATTGCGTAGCATCCACACTAGTTCCTTGATTAATGTGGTATCTGCTATGCAAACTAGAAAGCTCCTCAAGAAGGGATGTGAAGTTTATCTAGCTTTTATGCTTGATTCCTAGAAGGAGAGTGATAAGGATAAACTGCTTGACATTCCTGTAGTGAATGAATTTTCATATGTATTTCTTGAGAAATTACTTAGAATCCCTCCTGAAAGAGATGCGGAGTTATCTATTAAAGTTATACATGACACTGCTCCTATATCCAAAGCATCATACAGAATAGCTCCTACTGAGTTAAAGGAGATGAAGGTGCAATTATAAGAGCATCTGGATAAGGGATTTATTAGACTTAGTGTGTCACCGTGGGGAGCACCGGTGTTGTTTGTTAAGAAGAAGGATGGTACACTACGGATGTGCATCGATTACAGGCAATTGAATAGAGTCACAGTGAAGAATAAGTATCCATTGCCAAGGATTAAAGACTTATTTGATCAACCGTAAGATGCAGGAGTGTTTTCAAAAATAGATCTGCGATCGGGGTATTATCAACTTCGGGTAAAGGAAGTGGATGTACTGAAGACTGCGTTTAGGACCTGTTATGGATATTATGAATTCCTAGTGATGCAATTCGGGTTAACTAATGCTCCAGTAGCATTTATGGATTTGATTAATAGAGTATTCAGGCCTTATTTGGACTAGTTTGTTGTGGTGTTTATTGATGATATCCTTGTCTATTCTAGGAATGAACAAGATCATATTGAGCATCTCCAAATTGTATAACAGACTCTGAGGGAAAGATAGTTGTATGCTAAGCTGAGTAAGTGTGATTTCTAGCTTCGGGAGATATCATTTTTAGGGCGTGTTGTCTCTTTTAAAGGAATCAGAGTTAATCTTAGTAAGATAGCAGCGATTGTTAATTGGAAGCCACCACAGAATGTGACAGAAGTGAGAAGTTTTCTGGGTCTGGCTAGTTATTACTGTCGGTTTGTGAAGAGATTCTCGGTGATAGTATATCCTTTAACTAAACTGTTACAGAAGGAAGTGAAGTATGAATAATCTAATAGATGTCAGAGTAGCTTTGATCAGTTGAAAAGTCTTCTTACTAAAACTCCTATATTAGTTCAACCTACTTCTGTTAAGGAGTATGTTATGTATACTGATGCATCTGAAATTAGTTTAGGTTGTATTTTGATGTAGGAAGAAAAGGTAGATGCTTATGCTTCTAGGCAACTAAAGACTCATGAACAGAATTACCTTAAACATGATCTGGAACTTGCAGCAGTAGTGTTTGCCTTAAAAATTTGACGGCACTACCTGTATGGTGAAAGGTGTAGAATTTTCACAAAACATAAGAGTCTAAAGTATCTACTTACCTAGAAGGAACTCAATCTAACACAACGACATTGATTGGAATTATTTAAAGACTATGATTGTATTGTGGACTACCGTCCAGGTAAGGCTAATGTTGTAGCTGATGCCTTGAGTCAAAAGACCATCTCAACATTATCACTTAAGCAGAATGGATGGAAACTGGGATTTGATAGAGCTTTGATGGCTTAATTGAAAGCAAGGCCTACTTTGAGACAGGAGATTTGTGACACTCAAAGAGATGATGATAAGTTACAATTTATCTTGGCTACTCGGGAAGGTAAGCAGTCTGATTTTTCTGTGCAAGGTGATGGTGAATTGTATTATAAGGATCGACTGTGTGTTCCAACTAATGATGAATTGAAGAAGAAGCTGTTGTTTGAGGCTGATAATACAGTATTTACTATGCATCCGGGTGGAAACAAGATGTAGCAGAATTTGATGTAGTATTACTGGGGGTCAGGTATGTAATAGGATGTTGTGGATTATGTAAAATGTCTGACATGCCAACAGGTTAAAGCTGAGCATCAGGTCCCATCTAGTTTGTTACATCCTATTTCTATTCCTCAATGGAAATGGGATAACATTATCATGGATTTTGTCATTGGACTTCCTCTCACTCAAAGGAAGCATGATGTTGTATGGGTGATTGTAGATAAGTTCATAAAATCTGCTCATTTTCTGCCTATTCATCTTGACTATTCTTTGGATAGACTTACAGATTTGTATGTAAATGAGATAGTGAGAATGCATGGAGTACCATTGTCTATCTTTTCAGATCGTGATCCTCGATTTACTTTGAGATTTTGGAAAAGTTTACAGAAGGCTTTGGGAACTTAGGTTAAGTTTAGTACTGCTTTCCATCCCCAGATAGATGGACAATCTGAACGAGTTATACAGATATTGGAAGATATGTTGCGGGGTTGTGTGTTAGAGTTTTTCAGGAGTTGGGATAACTATCTAACTCTGATGGAGTTTGCTTACAATAACAGTTATCAGACGAGCATTGGCATGGCACCTTATGAAGCGTTGTATGGTCAAAAGTGTAAAACTCTGGTATGTTGGGTTGAGTTGAGTAAAAACAAGATAATCGGGCCAGAAATTGTGAAAGATATTGAAGAAAAGATTCAAATTATTCAACAAAGATTGAAAGCTGCCAGTGATAGACAGAAGTCTTATGCTGATCTAAAAAGGAAGGATATTGAGTATTAAGTGGATGATAAGTTGTTTTTGAAAGTGTCACCATGGAAACACATACTTTGGTTTGGGAAGAAGGCTAAGCTTAGTCCACGATTCATCGATCCTTATGAAATTCTGAAAAGAATTGGACCAGTAGCTTATCAGCTGGCTCTTCCTAAAGAATTGGCCAGGTTACATGATGTGTTTCATGTTTCTATGCTAAGAAGATATCAGTATGATGTGACACATAAAATTCCAGTGCAAGAAATTCAAATACAACTAGATTTGCCGTATGAAGAAGGGTCAGTTTCTATCTTAGCCAGAGAAGTTAAACAGCTCAGGAATAAGTCAGTGTCTTTTGTAAAAGTACTCTGGCAACATCATAGACTTGAGGAAACAACATTGGAACCTGAAGAAACCATAAAAGCTCAGTATCCGCAAGTATTCGAATCAGATATGAATTTCGAGGACGAAATTTTTTAAGGAGGGAAGAAACGTAACACCCCATATTAGGGGTTAGAATATTAATAAAATTCAGTATATTTTATATTTTGCATATTTGAATATTTGCTTATTTGTGCATATATGAATATTTGCTTATTTTTGCATAAGCATTTTGGATACATACAATTATTGTGCACGCATTCATGACATTTTTTGGGTATAATTGAGTTGTTGAATGTGATTAAAAATATGATTTGACCATTTTAAAAATATTTCGAGTATTTTGGAAATTTTAGTAAATTTTAGAAAAGTATTGAAATTTTGGACTAATCCTAGTGTGACACATAGACTAATTTAATATTGACAAATGGCTTGCATGTATGGTGACATGTGGTAGTCTTAATTGGATGATACGTGAATTACATGCAAAGCATACATGTGGTTTAGGAAGGAAAGTTTCTACAACTCCTTTGTTTTGTCTCCACCGAAAACACTATCTTCCTTCTTGTTCATCCATTGTTTAAACACTTAACTTCTGCAATTTTGGTGTTATTGGCTCACCCACGTTACACATTGCGAGTCTTCTGCCATTTGAGGGTCTTGATTGTTATAAAATCTTTTTGTAATCCAACACCGAAATCTATTAGTTGCTCTCCTCATTTGTGGAAATTTTTGCTAAAGTGAGAGAAACTTAAGACAAGTAAGTTTTATGCATGTTTTAATGTTTTAAATGGGTGCATGCGTGAATGGTGTATATTTTCATGCTTGTGGATTTCTGTATGTGTAATGGTGTTGATGCATGTGTGAGGGGTGAAATAAGAAGCAAATTTGGTGATATGATTAACAAGAAGAAGGGTTATAGTCATTGGAAAATGATATAGGCATTATTTTATTGAACATACATCTGTATTTAGGCCATAACTTGATCTATGAACATCCAAATTAGATGAAGTTAAATTCAGATTAAACTAGAAAAATATGCATACAACTTTTGTGAAGGATTCAAATTTGATTTTTGTCACTAATTGTGTCATAATTTGGCTTGAAGTGGAGTTTTTGGATTCTGCATTATTGTGAATAGTATGTAATATTTTGGGGATAACTTTCAAAATACTAAACCACATTGCACAAACTTGATGCCGTTAGAAACTTAAGACATAAAGGAACAATTTTTTGGAAGAAAGTTTGGCCTAAAACCTTTGTTTTCATTGTCAAATGAACGGGTAAAGGTGACTCGAGAGTCTGTTTTGGGAAGAGCTGGAGAAAAATGGAAGAGAGGAAGAAGATGCAATTTATAGCTGAGTAGAAGTCACCTTCATACTTAAGCATGAAGGTGACTTTGCTTGGTAGTTTGGGAACCGTCGTGCTTAAGCATGACGCTGACACTGCTGGTATAACCAAAGGGATTTAACTCACCCTGAACACCTTTGCTTCTTTTGGCTATAACTTCTTCACCTGATATCCAATTGATTTAGGAATTGAGGCAATGGATTCATAAGATATTAATCTTCATTTCTACTAAAAATTATATTTGTCTAAATTGAATTGGTTGAAGAATTTAAGATGAAAGCGTGACTATGCTGAAGTATGATAACTAGGATGTTTTTACTGAACATACTTACGTAATTTACTTATATCTGGATATGTGGATTTCCAAATGGAGTGATTCTTATTTTGAATTAAACTAGAGTCATGAGGCTACAAATTGTCTGAAGTGATGGAATTCTAATTCTGACTTGAAGAATTACAAAATCTGATTAGAATTTGAAATAAGAATTCTGTTAAAGCTTAAGATCAGTCTTAAATCTTTTATGAATAACTTTCAGTATACTGACCCAAATTGGATGAACTTAGTATCATTGGAAACACAAGACAAATGGGGACAACTTTATAGAAGTAAGCTTTACCTAATTATCTTTCCTACCTGAAGAGAATATTTGAACAAAGTGGACCTAAAAGTTGGTTGTAAAATAAATCTGGATTGAGAAATTTAGTATGGTTTCTCTTGATTGTTAATGTGTCAAGATTAAGAATAAGAAATCCAGAATTTTCATGAAACATGCATCATACATATTCATTAGACAATGTGCATAATTTAATTCATAATTGTGCACAATAGTGATATGTGTTTGTATTAAATGTTTTAGAGGAATCGATAGAGCAATCTATTCCAAACATTGTCGGGATTTCGAGGCAATAAATAAATATGGAGCTTTTGTAAGTAATTTAGACAGTAAATTTTGTAAATAATTTAGATGGTTGAATTTGATGGTTTTGCTTTGACTGTTTTGTTTGCTACTGCTTTTGGTCCATTGAATGATTTGCAAAGCTGTTGGATTGATATGTGAATTGAATTTTAGACATTTTTGTTTTGATTCTGTTAAGTTCTAGTTGTAGCTAAATAGGCATGCCTAGAAAGGTTTGCATCTGCTTTTGTGACACTTTAGTGTCTTTTGTTATCGACACTTCGGTGTCTTCTGATATTGACATTTGGGTGTTGAGACTGCGGTCTCTTCTGAGACACTTCGGTGTCTAGACTTCCGTCTCTTCTATATAAGTCCCGTTACTCACTTTTGTAAATAGATTTAGCAGTCTTATGATTTTGTAAAATTGTATTATGTTTCTGAAGGGTTTACACCCTCTTATGTTGAACAATTCTGTTATTTATAAAACTCTGTTTTGTTCTGAATTTATGTATCTATTGTTGACTTATAGTTTAGTTAACTATTACTCACTAAGCTATATGCTTAGCACGCTAGATTTGGCCCGTGTAGGTTCAGAAAGAAGGACGTAGGGACTGGGATAAGACAACCGCGATGGCCAATTGAGTCTGATTTTTTTTTTTGCTCAAATGTATTTTTGAGATTGTTTTTGGACATGTATTTGATGTATACGACTCCTAATTTTTTTTTGAAGGGTTCTAATAATCTTAATTCAAGCTAGTTTTTGAAATTATGATATGCGATGTATGTTTGTTGAGATTCTGGTAATGCATGTATAAAGTGTTTTGTATGTTTCGAAATGTTTCGTATTCAGTGTGTTTTGTGTGTGTGACACTCGCAATATCTTCCCAGGGGGTATTAGGACGTAATAGCTAACATCTTACATGTATTCAAAGTTTATGTGACACTAGTCAATTCAAAATGTCAATACATTTTCTCATCTATATGATTTTGACATATCTCTAAAACTTTGTTACCGAATCCTCAGCAGAAACTATAGTTATAATAGCTTGTTTCCAAAACTTATTGATGGTTAGAGTATTAAACTATTGAGTCATATGAGTCATATCATTTATGATGTGCATTTCACTTACATGCATACTATAAGCATACACATATGAATTATGCCTTAGAAAACATTGTAAAGATAGTATATATACTCAATTGACTTATTCTGGGGTATGAAAGATTTTAAATAATTATGATGTGATTGCGTGATTGTATATTAAACATGTCTTGAATTTCGGTTTGATGGACTATAACTAGTAAATTGGAATTTATTATTATAATTGGGAGATTGATGAAGTGCTATATGCACCTATACTAGGAAAAATGTTAAATGGAAAGACAAATTGATACATTAAAATTTAGGTTGACTAGGCTTATAAAATAGTGCCACATGGCAATGGAAGAATGAGTGACAAATGGCTTAGGAAAATATGAGACAGATGGACTAGTGATTGAGTGAAAGTTGGACTAGTTATTAACTGACAATGTTTGGTTTAGGAAGATGACACATAACCTAGCTCTTTACTTGACAAGTGTCTTGGCAACTGTCTCAATCCTTGCCACATATAGACACCAATGACATATACACACACACATGAAAGACCATCTTTTCTTTGTTCTTGCTACATGCAATCTCCTCCTCTTTCTCTCATCATTGACACCCATACACAACCTTTACAACCTTGAGATTTTGCTAAAATTTTGCACTTTGTCACTCTAAATTTTGTTGTCTTCATCTTGTTATTGAAAGCCCTTTTTGTTTTCATCTTATTCTTGGAGTATGCTTTATCCTTGCATGTTTGGAGGGCTATGTTAGCTTGATGATTGAGGAGGTTTTGAGCTGAACAAGTAAGTGATTTATTGACCTAATATTGCGATGGGATACATGTAGGGTTAATGATGAGTTGTGCTGGAATTTGATGGATGAATTGTTTTGTTTTGATCTATGAAACCGTAGGTTAGAGGCTGTTCAATTGATGACTTTAGGTTAGGATTTGAAGTATAATGAAGGTGAATTTATGGTAAAGAAAGGTGTTAGTGTAGTTTTTTTTGAAATGGGAAAGAACTAGGACTGTATGTATGATAGTGAATAACAATTTCTATTTTGATTTTTGTTGCATATTAGTTATGAGCTGCCAATTGAATGATTTTGAATTGGAATTAGAGATGAAGTTGATGAGGAAATGAAGTATAATTAAGGTATAATTGATGTATAATCAATGGACTATTATGATGGTATTAGAATCTGGGAAAAAATTGAAGGAAATGGATGGTGAACTTTCTGTTCACCCATCCTATGATCATAAAAGTTGCATTAGCTCCTTCCCACGATAGTGGGCAATGCTTTGATAAGAGAAAAATTATGTTTTGTCTTTCAACAATTATGGAAAGGTACCCCACGATTGTGAGCAATGCTTTGAAGTGAAAAAAATCTATTTCGTGTCATTGTTGAACCAACTATGGATAAGTTACTTTACCTTAGTGTATTTGGACTTGATTAGGGCTTGAAATAAACCTAGATAGTTGCTTGATCAATTGGTTAAGTGTTTGATAATTTTAGGTTGTTAATTGAGGTTATAACTTAAGGATTGGATTTTTTGAGATCAATGTATCTAAATCTAGAATTTATAAGTTGTTAAAGGAACGATGGTGTTCTTAGGAATGCAAATGTGATCGAAAGGATGTGAGAAATGTGAATTAATTATGAATGAATAAGAATTGGGAAATTGTGTGAATATATAAGGCTAGAAAAGGAAGGGTGAATGAATGATTGATGAATCTAGAGTAATAAAGTTTACTTAAGGCATAAATCTAATTGCAAATAAATTATGTATAAGATATGATATCGAATGATCAAGACTTGTAAATAAGGATACAAACCCAAGAAAGTTAATTGAGCATGCATTGATCATGACATATAAACATGTGGATGATTAAGTAATCATATAATTGATCAACTTAGTAATGTGTGAACTATATGTGTGTATTGCATGATTAAAAAAGCACAAGTAGATCGTCAACATCTAGGCATTGTTAGATCTTCAAGGCAATAGCTTATCTGGAGCATACTATGAGTTAACCTAGATATTTCTCACTACGATTGATTTGTTTTTGTTTAAATTTTAGTTACTAAATTTTTACTTATATAATTATGGTATTTTTGGACATTGTTAGTCCATATAGTTTGATATTCGGGAATGTATTAAAAGTGCTTATTGATTGTATATGAATGCGAAAATCTGTTCTTAAGTGAACGTTGAATGCCAGACTCAGATCCAAAGAATATGATAAATGAATGAGCATATTGAATGAAAGATATTGATAGCATGATGTGTGAATTGATGCATTCCATCACATTAATATGCAGGATTAGATAAAGGAGTTATAATCAGTGTGACTAATGTGAAAAAAAACTTTAAGCTCAGGAATGAGCATAAAGAGGCACAGGCTCAGTTATTAATGAGCCCGATATCTACAATGAGTATGAGATAGTTTATGAAATGAGCCTGATATCCAAAACAGATACGAGGCACTAAATAGGCGCTCGGTCACAATAACATGAAATGAAAGTAGAGTCACATGTGCATTTGCATATATAACTTTACATGTGTCGTGTGAAAGATTTCAATGAATTATTGAATTGTTTTAATATGTGATATGTAATGTTTTTGTACATGTTGTACTTACTAAAATGTGATGAAAGGTGATATGGTATACAAAATGGAATGATACGATATAATTGTGGAATTTGGTTATTTACTTGTGATATTTGTGTTCTGATTTGAGTGAGCACGTTGATGATAGTTTACTCACTGAGTTCGCAAACTCATTAAAATTGCAACATTGATTTTCAGATGCAAGAGAGATCTAGCTTCTATGGCAAACTAGTAGATATTTAGTACTGTCAATTTTGGAAACAAGAATGGCTCAAAGGTCTGGTCAGCTCACACTGAAGAATCTAGCTAGGATGTTTTGGTTCAACATCCCATTTGATGTTGGATATTTTTTATATAGAGCAGTAAGCTCTCAAATGTTTTTGAAATGTAAATATATGGATTATGAAGTGTAATGCTGCAATATAAGATATGTTTGTGAATGAAATGGGAAAAGTTGATTCTTTGAATACGTGTGTTATGTGTGATGCCATAATAAGTTGATGTGATTGCTCTAACATGCCATTTTCATAGGGTATGTTCTTGAATGTCCTCTGGATGTTCAGGCATATCCTCTCTAGATGTGATATGTTACAATAGCATAATAATATCATGGACATAATTTTCAATCTAACTTTTGAGAACTCTTCTCAAACATATCCTATGTCCAAGAACTTAGGTTCACTAACTTAGTATCAACTAAACTAAACAAGGAAAATTTCGCTAAGAACAAAATATAATTGTAAGAGAAACAAGTAATCAATTATATGCCATGATTACCAAATAAGATTAGGACTTTAATCATGCAATTGGTTACTCCTACTATTTTATTCAAAATAATAGCTCTCACTACTATTTGGAAATATTACTCTAATATTTTTAGTATGCTAGGATCTCATTCAAATATAGTTGATCTTGAGTTTGCTCAACAAACCAACTAGACCTAAATCAGGTAGAAAACAATTTTATCAATCACATCTTATATGACTCCTAGATCCGTTAGGTAACAACTCATGCCAAAACATTTATGATATGTTGTTCCTAACCCTGCCTCTAAATCCATGTGCTCATAAGTTTGCTTATCCAAATCGCACAAATTGAGTTAAGTAGAACTCATTATCATAAGACTAAATATGTTCGGGTTAAAGTGGCCTAGATTTGCTCAATAAGTCTACAATAAACATAACTCTGGTTTATTCTTATAATAATGGAAGGCAATAATCACATTCTCAATATATGCTTAATATTTTACGAGAGATTTTAATTTCATTTGTCTCATCAATCACAAAATTGCATGTAAAATATCGTATATATAAAACATATAATTTATCATGCAACTAATATATATACTAACCATATAAATAAAGCGTGGTACTTATACACTCATAATTAAATTATATGCATAAAATATCAAGCTTCGTTTAATTCTAGCAATTGATCTTCATAATCTAAAATAATATTTGCAACTATTTGGAAAATTAAACTAAATTAAACTCATTGATTCCTAAATAAATTAAATTTCTATTCCAACTAGATGTTTATTTTGATTTGAAAACGATTTTCAAATCTAATTGCAAACTATTTCAATTTATCTTGACTCCTTTAATAAATATAATAAACTTAATTGAAAACAAATTTCAATAAATTTTCCTCTTACTTATTATAATTTAGAAAAACTCCTTTTCAAAATTATATAAGTAACATTTTCTAATCTAATTAGAAATTATATTTCTAATCTCATTAGAAATTACTTTTTCCTTAACTAGAAAACTATTTTCTAATGTTAAAAAGGAAAATAATTTAAAAATTAAATAAAACAGTTTTAAATCTAATTAAGAAAGTCATTCTATATTATTCATTTAGATATTTATTTCTTAGCTAATTAAAAATCTTTCTTTAATAAGTTAGAAAACTAATTTTCAAAATATTAAAGAAAGCATATTTTGTTAATTAATAAATGAAAACACTTTTAAATTTTAATCAAGAAAATACTTTTCTAAAAATCAAGAAACTTATTATTCATAACTAAAGAAACAATTTCTAAATAAATTAAATAATAATTCTCTAAACAAATAAAATCATAAATTTAATTTATCTTAATTAAATTGAAATAAATATATTTAATTAAGAAACATTTTCTCAATTACTTAAGAAAATAATTTTCTTAATTTTAAGGAGTCTAATTAATTAATTGCAATCTAATTGAAACTAATTAATCCTTATTTTGAAAACTACTTTTCTAATTAATTAATTTCAATCTAATTGAAAATAATTAATTCCAATTTTAGAAACTACTTTTCAAAATTAATTAGGAATCAAAATAATTATTGATCTTAATCATATTAAGAAAATACTTACTTTAGTTTTGGAATTAAATTTTATATTTTATTTTATTTTATAATTCAACTCTTAAAAAGAGATTAAATTCTAAAACGATCATAAAGAAAACAAACCTTTAAAACAATTAGAAAACTCTTTTCCAAATGTATTAAGATTTAAACAGAGCAATTCAATCATTCACTAATTTACCTCAAAAACTCATAATTAAGCAGTTAATACATAACACATAACATAGACTTTAGTCATTAAGCAAATCATTCAAATGTATCATACTTGACAATTAAAAAATGGAATACACAATAAATGGCTCGAGGGTTCCTATGGGTACGAAATGGGGAAATCGAAATTTACACATGAATAAAATGAGTCCATTTTCGGAGCTCATATGTCACAAGCAGGCAGCCGGGAGAAGCCTATTGTCTACGTGCATGTGACGAACGAAATGATTCATCTCTCGCCCAAACAAAAGAACATATTCATTTTATCATATGCTCATACTTTCATGTTTTTTTCCTTCTTTTCATTTAATTCAAAACGTTATAACCTCTTTCAAGGTATAACATAATCACAATGCATCATGCATTTCCCATCAAATCACAACAATTCAATTTCAAGCAATACATAGGCAAGAATTTGCCTAATCACACAATAGCTATAAATAAATTACCCACCTAATTTTCTTGCAAAAATCTAACTCAAGGTTGTCTTCCCTCTTTCTTTTAAGTAGGGTTCTCTTAATTTTCTAAAACAACCAAGGTTCCATTCAAAACAATATTCTAATAAAATTCATAAACTTTAATAATCACAAAAATGCAATAAATACAAATTAAACTTAAACATCACCTACCCATAGTTCATCTAAGCTAGTAAAACCAAACCCTAATTCCAAAACTCACGAAAATCAAGATAGGTCTCATCTTCTTTCAACACAACCCATTCTCTACTTCTTTCTTTACCTAAACAAGAAAGAAAGATGAACTTACCTTAGACAAGCTTGTTTCTTTCTCCTTCCAGGCTTTTCTTCCTCCTTCCCTAGCTTCTCTCGCGACTCTCTTCTCTTCTGTCTTTCTTCTCTACGTTTTTCTCCTCACTTCTTTTGTTCTCATGATTTCTTCTTTTCTTCTTTCTTATTAAAGACACATTTTATCCTTTTCTTCCAAAAATACCCCTCTTCTTTAGTTGTCCTTCCAATTTTTACCCTTCTTTCATTTGATCTACTAACCCCTTTAATCCATTAACCACCATACTATACTATAATTTAATTCTAATATTTTTATCCAAAATTCTAATTTCTACTCAAGCCTACTAAATTAATAACTCAATTCTAAGAAAATAAAAATAAAACTAAAAATAACAAAAATAAATAAATCATAAATAAATAATTAAACAAATAATCAATAAGTTAGAAGCAAAAAGTTTCGAGGTTCAAAGCAAAAAAGTTTCGAGGTCTAACGTACTGTGTGTTGATTATGTCTTGAATTTTGTTTTGGATGAATTAAAATTTTGTGAATTGGTAATTTGTTGTTACAATTGAGTGGTTGATGAAGTGTTATGTGCATCTAGTATAGGAAAAATATTAAATGGCAAGACAAATTGATATATGAAAATTTAGGTTGACTAGGCATATGAAAGAGTGACACGTGGCTTGAATAAATGTGTAACAAACGGTGGTTTAATTGGGTGACAAATGGCCTAGTGATTATGAGACAACTAGACTAGTTATGGAATGACAATTGGTAGTGTAAAAGAAAGACACATTACATGGCTCTCGCTTTGACAAGTGGCATGACATGTGTCTCACCTCTTTACCACACACTTGCACCCATGTCTCTCACACTTGCAAGACCACCTTCTTCTATGTTTTGGTCTTATGTTTTCTCCTTCTTTCTCTTACCAATGACACACTCACATAATCTCCCTAACCTTTAAATTTTTGCAAAAATTTCGTAACCTTCACCTTCAATTGAAACCCTTGTGTTCCCACCTTGTTCTTATAGTATACCTTGTCCTTACATATTTAAAGGGGTAGTTAGCTTGAAGATTGAGGAGGTTTTGAGCTGAACAGGTAAGTGATTTATTGATCTATCATGATATATGTTAGCATAACATTCATGGTGATTGAATTGAGATAAATTGCACGTAGGGTTGATGATGAGATGTGTTTGAAATGTGGTGAATGAATTGGTTTTGTTCTTGATGTATGGAACCCTAAATTATAGGATGTTTTAGGGATAATTTTAGGTTGGAATTTTTTAGTATAATGAAGGTAAACTTATGCTAAAGAAAAGTACTAGTGTAGTGTTCTTGAAATGGGAAAGAATGAAGACTATATGTGTCAAATTGAATGATGAACTATAGGTTGGAATTTTGAGTTTTGATGTTTGAAAGATTATAATTTTTGAGTTACTAATTGAATGATTTTGAGTTGGAATTGGAGATGAAGTTGATGAGGAAATGAAGTAGCTTTAAAGTAAAGTGGAGGTTTAATCAATGGATTATTACAATGGTGTTAGAATCTAGAAAAAGATTGAAGGAAATGGATGGTGAACTATTTGTTCACCCATCCCACGATCGTGGAAGCTACATAGCTTCTTCCCACGATTGTGGGTTAGGAAAGGATGGATAAATGTATGATTAAATGAATTTAGAGTAATCGAGATTTCTTAAGACATTGATCTAATCACCAATAAGTTATGTACAAGATATGATGAATGAATGAGCAAGATTTGTGAATAAGGATACATACCCGGGGAAAGTCAATTGAGCATGCTTTGAACATGATGCATATACATGTGTATGATTGAATACCCATTTGATAGAACAATTGACTAATGTGTAATTATGTGTGTATTGTATGACTATAGACATTCAAGTTGATAGTCAGCACCCATACATTACTGGATCGTCAAGGCAATAGCTTTTTGGAGCATATTGTGAGATATCTTAGATGTGTAAAATTAATTATATGTATGTTTCTGTTTGAGTTATATGTGTAGTGAGTTGACCTAGATGTTTCTCACTATGTTTGAATTGTTCTTGATTAATTTTTATATATTGAACTATTACTGGTATGATTATGATAATTCCAGATCATCAATTGTCCAAGGAGATCATTATTCAGGACTATATAGGAAGTGCTTAATGATTGTATGTGAATATACTCAACTGAATATTGAATACCGAACTTCGATCGGATAAATGTGCTATATGACTGTGCACACTGAATGAGAGTTATTGATAGCATAATATGTGATTTGAAGCATTTTCATTACATTGATATACATGATCAGATAAAGGATTTGTGACCAAAGTTACCAATGTGAAAAAGAGCTTAAAGCTCATAAATGTGCACACAGAGTCATAAGCTCAACGATTAATGAGCTTGATATTCACAATGAGTACAGGACACTATATGAAATAAACCCAGTATCTGCAATAGATACAGAACAGTTAAATAGGTGTTCAATCACAACAAAACAAAAATGAAAGTGGAGTCTCATGTACATTTGTATATATATCTTTACATGCATCATGTAAATGATTGCAAAGAATAACTAAATTAAGTTGATATTATAATGTGCAATATTTGTGTACATGTTGATGAAATGAATGATTGGAATATTTTGCAATGATTATATGAAATATTTGTATATCATGATAAACTTGTTGGAATATGAGGTGATATATGGGATTTGATTCTGAATGATGTGGTATACAAAGCTGGATAATATGATATACTTGCGAATTTGGTTACGTATTTATGATATTTGTGTCCTGATTCAAGTGAGCATATCGATGATGGTTTACTTACTAAGTTCACAAACTCATCAAAATTGCAATGTTGAATTTTAGGTGTAAGGGAGTTACAGCTCCTAAAGTGATAAAGTAGAAGTATAGTACCTCCATTTTGGGGACAAAATATAGATACTATGGTCTGATCAGCTAACATTGAAGAGTCTAGTTAGAACCTTTTGTATGGAGTTCTAAACTTTTACATGTTACATATTGTTTATGTAACATCCCAGACCACCTGCCTACAGAAATTGTCCACTTTAAGTTACCCTTAATGTAACATCTCATCACTGATGGGAAGGGTAAAATAGTAATTTGGAAAGGGTTATGATTGTTTAGACTTGTCTCGGCATGTTCATGCATAATATGGTCTCCATATATACATGAATAGAAATTTTTACACATGCACATGATTGTACATGCATTCATGACATTTCCCGGCATATGTGTTTATAAATGTGTTTATTGTGAAAAATATGATTTTGTGCTTGAAAATTGAATTGGAGTGGATTTTTTTGTGTTTTACATTTTTGGAAAATTTTAGAAAATTTTCTAGAAATTTTTGGGAAAAATTTCCAGACCGGAAAAATTATCAAGTGGCGGACTGATTTGATTTTCGGTACTAAAAATGACTGTCCAATGACACTGAAAAATTAGATACATGATTTTATGATTTATTATTTTGAGCCATTGGAATTTTGGGACAAAATTGGACTAACATGCCACCTTGTCTTACTTTATAAAAACCCATTTCCTTCTTATTCTCGATGCTTCAATAATTGAAGACAAAATCCTTTGGTCTTCTTTTTCCTCTCATCCGTAGCTTTCATTTCTTCTTCTTCTTCATTGGTTTTCTCCTTCTTTTTTGTTGGTATAGCTACTCATCTTCACCCACACAAGAAACCCTCCTATGCCAGTTGCTTCCTCTTCCTTTGTTTACAAAAAAATCCTAACTTCAGCCTTGAAAGATGGTGATAGTATATGGTAGGGGAAACTAGGAAGTTTGTGAGAAGTTTGGAATATTGGAAGATTGGAGCTTAAGTAGGTAAGACTTGTGTTTTATGTTATGAATTGTTAGTTAAATGAATTAATTGTGATGTTGTTGAACTTAATTTCATGAAGCTTGTGTTTTGATTGTATGGGTATAAGTTTATGTTTGTGTAAGGATGAAGGATATGGTATGTGGAGTATGTGAATTAAGTGTTTTGGCTTAAGTTTGAGGATGTTAGATGGGAGTTTATTAAAGAAAGAAAATTGTGTGTGTGTGCTGCCATTTTGTGGCTACTTGTTCAAGTGAATGGCTTGATAAAATTGTGGCTGATTTCTTGACTAAATTGGATGCTTATTGGTGTAGAAATAGTATTGGAATGATAGGAGTAGAGTTAGGTGTAAAATCTGGAAAATTTTACTTTGTGTATGTTCCAATGATTTGGTCATAACTTTTTATATGGTTATGCTATTGAAATGAGGTTTAGCTTGAATTAAACTTCAGAAGTTTGGCTAAAATTTTTATGAAGGAAGTGCTGTTTAATTATGACTTGAAGGGTTTCTAATTTTGCTTTGAAAGTGAGATTTATGTGCAGAGGGAATAGTGGTAATTCTAGCATATAGAGATTTGTGACCTGAAACTTTGGAGAATTTTTCTAGGCTAAAGTAGACAGATTTTGTGAAATTGTTCTTCATAAAAGTTGAAGATTTTCGTGTTATATTTCTATCGCCACTAATTATGATATTTTTCGAGTTTCAGATTGAAAGTTATGGCTTGTGAACTTTCAGGTGGTGTTTCAAAGAATGAATGTGCTTTGTGAGTGAAATGTCTCTAAGGATAGGTTTTGTGATTTCTTTGTTTCGAAGCTAATTCTGAACTGTTATGGTTTAAATTAGCTCAAGTGATCTTATGGAAATTTATAGAGGAATGTCTTAGCTTTGTAATGAGGTATAATATGCTAATTTTGGATGTAGGGATTGTAAGTTATGAATTTTTCAAGTATGGTTATGATTTAGGTGATATGTTGATTTAATACTCTTTAACAGGGCAGCCACAATCATGTGTGAATTTGATTTAGTTAGAGGTGGAATTTGCTTTTAAGTTCTTCATGAGAATTGTAGCATGTTTTCTTATCTTTTCAGTTAGGTAAAGTATGAAATTTTTAAAAAATGGGATAGGAAGTTATGATTTTTGGAAGATTGTGTTACTGTTGAGGATGACACTTATATAGGTAGAAGCTTTGGTTCAGAAATTGATCTATTTAAAGGTTGAATTTGCTTCCAAGTTATTCATGAAAGTTGTAGAATATGTTTTTATCTTTCTTTTGATATAACGCTTGAAATTTTTGGCAAAGGGAATGGGAAGATATGATTTTTGGAAAAATGTTGCACTGTTTTGGATGATAATGAGTAGACAGTAACTTTGATTGCATTTTTTGACACCCTTAAGGGTGAAATTGATTTGTGAGTCCTTCATAAAACTTGTAGGGTTTTCTGTGATCTTTCCAATGAGACCTCATTTGTGATTTTTTGTTACTTGTGTGAGAAGATAGGGTTTGGGAAAGAAGAGAAGATATTAAGTGTTTTATTAAAAAAAATCAGATTTGGCAAGCGAGGGCGCTCGCGAGGGCGAGTTGTGCGGGTCGATCTAGCCCGACGCGGGCCGACCCGATTCTCCCCAACCCAAACCCTCTCTTATTCTTTTGTGTATAATTTTTTCATCCGACCACCGATTGACCTAATTCTCGAGGCATCGAATTCGTGAGTCCTTTAATTTCATTTCTATGTAAAATTGTGATTCTTTTAGAGATGAAATTAACGTGGATTAATTAGGTCAAAGTTAGAGGACCTAGTAATTATTTTTATGGTCCATGTTTTATTAATAATTGGACCTATAAAGGTCCGAATTGAGTTATTTTGGTGTCTTTAGATTTCTAATATTTAGAGGAAAATTTTGGGATGGAAATTTTTAGAATAGTGCCGGGAATGTCACGAACATGCATTGTACACATTTTAATTGCTACATGTGCATTATTAAAAATTTATGATTGTACATTTGGTTATGTTTGTATATTTTGACTGTTATAGAGGCGCGTTTGGAACGTCAACCCACCGACGTTGCTGAGACTTCCAGGCATTAGCTCGGAAGCTATTGGTGAGTGACCTAGATGGTTTCTCAATTACTATTTGTTTATAATTCTGTGTATATAATTCTGTGGAGAATAAAGATGGGATTGTGCTTCTGATTGTGGATTCTGGACAGAAGGTTCGATGTATTAGGGAGCTATGACATAGAAGTGCTACTTGTTTGTGAATTTGTGAACTATATGCTTGAGATGTAATAATTTGTGACATATGTGTTGATTGTGATCATATGATATTTTGAGCAATGTGAAATTATGAAATTCGAGTGATGTGATTGATACGTGTCGGACTACGGTCCGATAATATGTGAAAGTGAGTGGAAGTGACTGCTGCATCACATGGCATAAGTGTATGAAATATAATGGCTGCTGTGACCAGAGTCGCCACCGATCAGAGCTTTAAGCTCAACGAGTGAAAATGAGCTTCGAGCTCATAAGGGATTCAGGGCCTTAGGCTCAACGTTTAATGAGCCCTGTATCTACCAATGGCCAATGGATAAGGAATAGTTATTAATGAGCCCTACAAGGGACAGTTTAGGCACTCGGTCATAGCAAAATAAGAACTAGAAAGTGAGTCTCATATGCATGTATTGATGATGAATAATGTGAACGTGGAATTCTGTGAATGTGTGAATGTGAAATATTGTAAATATGTGCACTATGAAATAATGTGAGATGTGTGAAAATTGTGTTATGTGATTAGGGTGAACTATCGATGATGGTCACTCACTGAGTTTGCAAAACTCACCTAAAATTTGCAATTATTTTTCAGGATCTAGAAGAATACCCCGTTAGGCACCGGGCGTATAGCAACCGCATGAGAGTGAGAGAAGAGGTCAGGGATCAGTTCGTGTCTGCATTAGTGTCTGATAAATTATGTATAAAATTGTATTTTCTAAATTTTTGTACAAATGATTCGGTCAATTTGTAAAATCACCGGACTGAATTAATTTGTTTTTATAAAGGGGTCGGTCATTGTACTTACTAGTGATTGTGTATGTTATTTGATTTCTGGATAGTGTATGTTGTATTTTAAAAAAAATTATACTGAGTTTTAACTGAGTGATGTAGCACGCCACCCTCGCAGGGCACGGACTCGAATATCACCATCGATATCGGGTTCAGGTCATACGAGAGTGGGGTGTTACATTTAGGTGGTATCAGAGCCCAGAAGTACGAGCTTATATGGGCATTTTCTGAAACATAGGTCAAGTCACATACATTAATGTCATGCCATAGCAGACCCTGGCAACTGATCCCTAGTCTGAGTCGCATGAGTATGAGTCATACTGTTGGACCCCGAATTTTTTTTAATGATGTCATTAAGCCTGAATTGTTTTAATTGTGTGATTATGCCTTAGTTTGATGAAATTGAAAGTGTTAGTGGATAATTGAGATTTATTTGAGTTTAATGTGGTTTAAATAGGAATTAAAGGGTAAGAGTGTATGAGGGTATTTTGGGAAGATTGTTTAGGTTGGATTAAGTTAAGGCTTTGAAGGAGGGGTAAAATGGTCTTTACCCATCTCCTTTAGATATAAGTGAAAGACTTAGAAGAGAAAAGAAGGAAAAAGAAAAAGAAGAGGAGAAGAGAAGAGGAAAGTGTCGTAGGTGAGGCGGAAGGAGAAGAAAAAGAGAGTTTGCGATTTTTGTGATTTCCGACAGATTTGAAGCTCATTCTGGATAAGTTAGCTTCGTTTCTTCTTGTTTTAGTTAGATTAAAGTCTAGAATCGATTTTGTGAGTTAGAATCGGTGGTTTAGGGTTTTTCAGAAAAATTAGGGGAAATCCTTGGGTTGATGAGTTTGTGACGGTTTTTAAGGTTTGAATGAGTTAGAAATGTAGTATAGGACTTAAATCAAGGTTTAAGTGTGTTACATTTGTGTTTGGGGAAGGATGAAAGTGTGAAAATACTAGAAAATTGGGTTCAGAGTCGTTCTCCAGGCCCGCACGCCGCGACGTGCGTATGAACACGCCGCGACGTGCGTATGAACACGCCGCGACGTGCGAGTTCGTCGCAATGTACAAATGTTAGGTTCGCCGCGATGTGTGGGAAGGCAACGTCGCGACGAGCATGAGGAGCACGCCTCGACTTGCGAGAGGATGGTGCACGTCGTGGCGAGCACGGGCGTTCGCCGCGACAAGCGTGAGCATTCGCCGCGACGAGCGGGGCTTCGCCGTGGCGAGCCCCCTGTTTCCAGCAGCGAGGAATTTTAGTCTTTTAGGCATATCTTGGGCTGTAGATGTCCAAATAAGGTGATTTTGGATTCGTTGTGATCTAGAAGGAAAGGACTACAAGTTGTATGAAGAAGGGAAGTTTGGAATTATCCTCTAAGGGTTCGGGGATTTAGATGGCAGTCGAATGTAGACTTTTATCGCTAGTGCTTTTACTTTTTGAGCTTTTTCAATATTTCTTTTGAAAGTTAATTGTATGGGAACTTGGTTTGATATAGGAAACCAAGCTGACCTAATTCAATCGCAAGAGGAATGACAGCAGTGAGCTTGGATTCTCGAGCGTGATTAGGTGGGTAATGTATTTATAGTTATTGTGTGATTAGGAAAATTCTTGCCTATGTGTGAATATATGTTATGTGTTATGTATGAGGAAGTGCAAGAATTTTTGATCGAATATGTGATTAAATGTTTAACATGATTTGTTATAAGATTTGAAGAAGCATGAGAACTGATAGAAATGAATTTTGATTTTGAGCATGTTATGCCTTGACTTCGGTCATGGCATTTTGAATAAATGAAAGCTTGAAAGCATATCATCGGATAAAATGATTCTGAGCATGATTATGTGCTTTTGTTTGGACAAGAGTGGAACCATTTCGTTCGTCACGTGCACGTTGACAAGAGCCTTCTCCCGGCTGCCCGCTTGTGGCTTATGAACTCCGAATGGACTCATTTTGTTCAGGGTGTAAACTTCGATTTCTCCCTTTTGTTTCCATGGAACCCTCGCGCCATATGATGTGTATTGCATATTTGATTTGTTCTCTATGAAACATACTTGTGACATGTTTTGTGAGTTGAATTCAATATTGTTGAATGTGTACATTGTTTGGTTAGCATGTGTGTGTTAGAATGATCGCATGTATTTATATATATATATTTATACATACATATGCCTGAATTTATGCTAGTTGCTGATGGCTATAACTGTAGGAAAATCCCGGGAGGTACATCACATGTACCGGCAGCGGAAAACAAAAATTTTTGTTCCCGGGACTTTCCGAATCCTGGGATCCCGGTATCGGTATGAAGACATCAACCTAAATAGCCAAAGAGACTATCTCTAAAGGTGATCCACGCAGAGATCGAGAAAATCTAACCGGATCAAACCCTTTGACGGGAATAGCTAGAACAGATTAAAGCCTGCTAGAGCCTACCTCTGTCCGGAGAGTGAAGGAGAACGTTGGCCCTTGTGCTTGGAGAAGAGAGATAACGATGATGGCCATGGAGAAGAAGAGTTGAAACCTTTTCAACCTTTAGAAAACCTAACCTTTAAGTCTTCTATCTTCTCCTTTTCCAGCCATCGACGTTCATCTTCAAAATGAGCAAGCAAGCCTTCTTTTCTTGCTTTTTCCTTAAATAACGAGCATCATCATCCATCTTTTGTTTTGTCTTTTAGTCATCATTAAAGTGATGACTAAGCAACATTATGGAAGCTTCCATGCTTCCTCTCCTCCATACACGTGACAAGCATATATATATATATATTAATTAATTATTTAATTAATTAATCATATATATATATATATATATTTGAAGTAGTCCGGTCACACTGGGTCTGGTCCTACCGGCCTCTCGGGTCCCGATCTTTGAAACGACTCTAAACCTTTCTTAGCAATATTGATGTCGCGATCTCATCGGGACATATGCCAATCCCATTGGGATCCATTTAATCTAATGCTCTCCATAATTGGAACTCGTCCAATTACTATTTTCTGATTCTCGAAACACTCTTATCGTGTGACCCTTTAGGCTCCGGTTATGTTGGCCACTTAGATTAACAATTAATCTGAGCAAGTCATGAGCGGTATCTAGCAACACATCATGACCCCAATTGACCGGAAAGTAATCGGTTTGATGTATTCATCACGAACCGGATCACGAACCCTTCCATGACAATTACTGGTGCAATTCGTCCTTTCACCATCCTATACCCCACTTGGTTATGAGTATGGTCAAAGTGTCAACTCTCACTAGACCGAGTCTAGCCCAGTGATATCGGTTCTTGTCACGGGACTCATTACTTTATATGTCAATGAAGACACTCTTCATGACATACATCTTGGCCACCTTAGTAATGATCTGACAAGAGGCCATGGGTATCTCTTACGCTAATCCGAAGTGGTGAATCCTTTATTGGCTACTCAATTATCTTGAATACCTCAAGTCGTACCCAAGCACCACCCTATGAGTTACCTCGGAAGGCAACAAGGAATGGAGTCAAAGCACGTGATCGGTATTCAAGATATCCTTGAGTACCTCAAGTCTAAGGATACTTGCACCATTGCTATGATGAGATTATCAACGACACTTAGATAAGATATCCATGTGATGATCTCATGGCGGGTCATCCAATGAACTTACTACCGCTAGTAAGCATCCACATGTCAATTCTAAATATCTCATATTTACAGTTTACGAGATCCACCGCTTGATCCAATCAAGGAATATGACATGTGCTAGTCTATCCGGATTAATGATGTCCGGTCTCATTAATCCTATGACTAGGAGAATTTAGAATCTTGACATAATTGCACATGATAGGAATCTCGGGAGTATGAACACATCATAATTTCCTTCATGCTATGTCATATATCATGGACTTCATTAATTCGATTAAAGATCCAATCAATTCATAAACAATTTTATGAATATCAAATTAATGAATAATGCCTTTTCTTTATTTATTCATAAAGTCGCACACGACTTTGAATAAAAGCGCTAAAGGGATTGCCTTTAGGGCACAAATAAACAATCTGGACCTTGAACAAGTCGACTTATCGGTATCGAACATGTAAGTCGACTTACACATGGTACAAGTCGACTTATCACTTACAAATCTCCCACTTGACCTAAAGTCAATCGCCTTAGTATCTAATACCATAAGCGAGTCCATGAGAATCACAATTCTCCGTGACAATGGCTTTGTCAGCGAACAACAACACTTTGCTCGTGGGAATTCTCTCTATCAGGATATCATCTCGACTAATGATCTCCGAATCGGTAATCACGAGTTCGGATCGTCGATAAGACCTTGGTTCCTTTGCTGCGCATTAGCCCATTGTATCACAATACAATCCTATGGGCCCATCACGCTAGGGGACGAGATCAAGTTCGATAATGAACTTCTTGATCCAAACCGCTTCTTTGCGCATCTCATGCGGCAATGTACTCTGCCTCGGTTGATGAATCGGCGATCCTCTCTTGTTTGGAACTTTTCCAACTGACCGCCACGCTATTCAGTGTGAATGTATATAACCTGATTGTGATTCAGAATTATCCTTATCAGATTAAATACTAGCATCTAAATGCCCGCTCACTTGGAGATTTCCATCTCCAAAGATCAAGAAAACATCCTTAGTGCTTCGCAAGTACTTGAGGATATTCTTGACTGCCACCCAGTGACCCTCACCAGGATCCGATTAGTATCTGCTCGTAACACTTAGAGCATACGATACATCGGGCCTCGTACATAGCATTGTTCCATGCTAAACCTCTTTAACATCTCGTCTATGTACGATGATTGTGAAAGACCAAGCAACCTTTTGATTTATCTCTATAAATCTATATCCCAAGGATATAAGTCGCTTCACAAAGGTCTTTCATCGTAAATTGATAGGACAACCAAATTTTAACTGATTGCAGCATAGAGACATCGTTTCCTAGTAACAGTATGTCATCTACATACAACACAAGGAATACGATTGCAGTCCCATTAACCTTCTTATACACACAATGATCATCCGGATTTTGTGAGAAATCAAACTCTTTGAGTACCTCATCAAAACGGATATTCGAACTCCTGGATGCTTGCTTTTATCCAAACATGGATTTCTGAAGCTTGCATACCTTTTCGCCATCGATGGAAGTGAAGCCCTCAGGTTGTGCCATACACATCCTCGGGTAGATTTCCTCTCAGGAAAGCTGTCTTCATATCCATTTGCCATATCTCATAATCATAATGAGTGGCAATGGCTAGGAGTATCCTAATGGATTTAAGCATTGCTACGGGGCTGAAGGTTTTGTCATAGTCAACTCTTTGTCTTTGACGAAATCCTTTAACCAGAAGCATTGCTTTATAGGTAATCAAATTACCATCCATGTTGGTTTTCTTCTGAAAACTCCTTTGCACCACATGGGTTTTATCCTTCAGTGTAACAACCAAAGTCCATACTTGGTTTTCATACATGGAATCCATTTCAGATTTCATGGCACAAAGCCATGTTCCAGACTCTGAACTTTTCAGAACCTGTTCATAGGTAGTAGGCGCATCATCTCATATGAGCAATACGCCATTCGTTCACTTACGAAATTCATATCTCTCTAGAATAGTGCGTATCCTACTTAACCCTCTGAAATTGTGTGTAATAGAAGGTTGATCATTACCTCATCTATATGAGTGGCAGTTTGAGTTCGAGCGATTGATCTATGTTTGTTCGAGAATCTTGAACTTCTCAAGTTCAACTTTGCTCCCACTGTCCTCTTGTAAAAGAAACTCTTTCTTTAAGAAAACAGCATGCTTGGAAACAAACAACTTTTGTTCCTCAGCAAGGTAGAATTGATATTCCACGATATCCTACGAACAAACACTTGTCAGACTTTGCATCAAGCTAATCTGACTATGTCCGCTTCACGTAAGCAGGACAATCCCAAACTTTCAGATGAGAAAGATAGGGCTTTCAGTTAGTCCACATCTCATATGGAGTAACATCAACTGTCTTTAATGGAACTGTGTTTAGCAAGTAAACAGCTGTCTTGAGCGCATATTCCCAAAACTGTGCAAAACCTATCATTAATCGCACCATGTCTAGCAAGGTTCGATATCTCCTTTCAGCCACACCATTGTACTGCGGCGTGCAAGGTGGAGTATACTGAGATAAAATTCGATTATCTCTGAGATAATTCAAAACTGTTGGTCTAAGCAATTTCCACCACAATCAGATCGTAATGTATTCATACTTTTACCAAGTTAGTTTTCTACTTCATTTCTGAATTATTTGAACATTTCAAACGCTTCAGATTTGTATCTCATCAGATACAGGTACCTATATCGAGAATAATCATCGATAAAGGTAATGAAGTAAAAACAACCACTTATGGCATGGATGGACATCGGACCACATACATCCGAATGTATTAGGTCTAATATTCCATTCACTCGTTCACCCTTCCCTTAAAGGATTACTTAGTCATCTTGCCTAATAAACAAGATTCGCATGAGTCATATGATTCATAATCAAATGACCCTAAACATCCACTCTTATGGAGCTTAGCGATGCGTGTCTCATTTATATGGCCAAGCCGACAATGCCATAAGTAAGTTGATTTTAGATTATCTCGATTATGTCTTTCGCGTCATTGACATTCATAATTGGATATGACATATCTAATATGTCAATTCTATTGCATAATGTACCAGTACCATAGAGCATTCCATTGCAACTAATATAACTACCATTGCTACTAAAAGTCCAATGGAAACCAGCTCTAATTAAACATAAAACATACAATATGTTCTTTGTTTAAAACAGGTACAAAATGTCAATCATCCAATTTGATTATAAGCCCACTAGGGAGGAACAAGACATAAGTGTCTACGGCTAATGTAGCAACTCTTGCTGCATTACCTACACGAAGGTCTAGTTCTCCTTGAATGAGCTTTCTCATCGTCCCACGAGGCCCCGCATATCATTTCATATGTATGAGCCACATCCGGTATCAAATACCGATATGTTTGGATCAGGAATAGTATTAACCTCAATGACAAACATATTTGAAGAAGTAGAGGCATCTGATGCCTTCTTCTGCTTCAAGGACTCCAGATAGATTTTACAGTTTCGCCTCTAGTGGCTAGTCTTGCCACATTGAAAGCAAAAACCTTTTGGGGCAGAATCTTTGGTTTTTCCTTGATGGCACTTCCCTTTGGTTTCTAAGCCTTTTTCTTCTTTGAACTAGAAGAAGAAGCATCCACCATTAGCACTTGCTTGCTATCCTTCTTGATAGCTCCTTTCGGTGTCTTGAAAGATTGATCATTCGAGGAATTGTTGTGGATATTTGATTTATCCGATAGTTTATCACGAACTGTGAATAACCATCAGACAATCCAACTAGAATTAAGTCTCTACTTAACTCATAATCCATTACAAATCCTAAGATGGCCAATCTCTCAATATAGCCATTCATCTTCAGGGCATACTGCATAGTAGATATCCCTGGAGCCATCTTTGTGGTGAAGAGAAGCCTTGAGGTCTCGAACCTTTCAGACCGAGCTTACTCATCAAACAGCTCCCTAAGATGAAATACTATAGAGTGAGCATCCATGGACTCGTGCTGCTCCTGCAGTTCTAGTGACATCGAGGCAAGCATAAAGCAAGTATCCATATCACCGTCCTTTAGATGCTTACAATATGCTTTCTGATCCTTATCAGAAGCATCAACAGCAGGTGCATCTGGAAGTGGAACATCTAGGACGTATCCCAGTTCCTCAGATCTAAGAACAATTCTCAGATTCCTTAGCCAATCAAGAAAATTCAGTCCAGAATAGAGAGCGAAAATTCACACTGAAAGACTTCTTCAATCAACCTAGCGCGATAGAGAGAAGGAATGATAGAATAGAATTGCCTGCATTATCATAAGGACTTGCATGACATGCATATGGCTCCCACTAGTTTCCTAGAATCCATAACCCTCTTTACGAATCCAGAGAAACAAAGTGACATAATGTCCTAGTGGGTCGATATCCGACATTGCTAAGAGTGACCTTGGGTTTACCCAACAAGTCACAACTTAGGTCAATCGGTAGGTATCGGTCATACCAATTGTATCATCGATAATCGACATTAAGAATGACCTTGGGTTTACCCAACAAGCCACCTTATGTCTCAGGAGGTATCAGATATACCAATTACATCTTAGACACAACTATCGATCGCTCTTATCAACTTGTTGATGTATGCACTTACATTGAGTATCAACTCTTTGATGCGCATACATTTGATGTATGCTACCCAATTTCGCCTCGTCCACGTTGACCTTAAGTTTACTCAACAAACTAACGCTTCGGTGAAAACCAACCCATTAATCTGAAAATCTTATTTTCATGGTTCAACATATCCAGATAGAGTGAGCTTGGGTTTACCCAACAACCCAACCTATAAGAACTCGGTTCTTACCATATTAATGGAAGGCGTTAGTTTTCATATACCGAGGAGGGATTTCGGGTCTCATCTACTTCTTCTCCAAGCCGTAGGATTATAGTCACCATGACTATATGATATGATTTAGGGCATTTCATCAATCACATTGAGTCTATACCTAAAATCATCCATCATCCCACCTATGCATGCCACAAGTCAATTTTTATCAAATGCAAGTCGACTTATGTACGCTTTACAAGTCGACTTGTATGACACAAGTCGACTTATGTCATCTGCCCATGAACAAGTCGACTTACAAGGTACTACAAGTCGACTTATACTGAGATCTTGAACAAGTCGACTTATTCTTTCCACAAGTCGACTTATCCAGAAAACAAGTCGACTTATCCAGAAAACAAGTCGACTTATTAAGCGAACAAGTCGACTTATGTCCCATATAAGTCGACTTATCCAGGGAATTTTGCTAAAATCTCTAATCGGCTAATTCCTCAATGAGTACAATTCCAATTCTCAACACCAACATACCTAGGGTAATATCTGTGAATTGATGCCTCAATGAACACTTCATTGATTCATGAATGCCTTAAATAGTCAAACTATATGAAAAACTTGAAATGAGTCAAAACTCATTAATTTCCAAATAATTTAGGAACACCCTAATTATCATCCTAAGCATCTCTAGCTAGCACATACATTATCAAATTTACTTCAGCACATGCCATAAAAAATATGACGGTCAAAACAAACAAGATAATGCAAGATACTACCGAGACGCTAATGTGATCAATTCGGCATTCAAAAATTCTTGGAAAAGCAACTTCAAGCAATTCAGTTTGGAAATCATACTACATCAAGATAACACATTTTTAATCACATTAAAAATGGTTCAAGGCATTGGAACTGAAAAAGCACACTCAATCAAGCCAAGCAAAACAGTCCCAACAATTTTCACAAAACTTTCCAGTTCTGTACATTGCTCGAAATGATCAATGAAACAATTTCAATAAATCATGAGAAAATTAGATAGGTTACTACATGTTCACAAAATTCTACATGAATTTTTTCAGGATTTTAGGCCATCAAAAACTCAGTCAACCTAAATAACAAAACCGATTCAAAATCTGTGTTCATCAGCACAGCAATTCCCAACAGCATAGAATAAATTCGTGAATAAATATCCAATCACCTTGAAATCCAATTTTCATTCTCACAGACATTCACCAACATCTTAGAGACATGTAGGTGAAGGAAAATCCGAAAAACCATTTTTCTCGAATTTATTCTCGATTTTATACTCATGCCTGTTCCAGAATCGTTTCACAAAACAGCATCTGTAACCTTAGGGAATTAATTAGCAAAACTATAACAAATCAAATCGATAAATTCTCAAATTTCATAGACATATTCTCTAACATGTTATGAACAATTCTGGGCAGAAAATTTTCGAAAAGAATATCATAATATAAATTCGAAATCTGAACAGATAGCATGCATCAACAGAAAATTCCATTAGGGTTTCTGATCTCGCTTAGGTTATAGCTTCATACGGGATACCAGACGCTCTGATACCACTGTAGGAAAATCCCGGGAGGTACATCACATGTACCGGCAGCGGAAAACAAAAATTTTTGTTCCCAGGACTTTCCCGAATCCCAGGATCCTGGTATCGGTATGAAGACATCAACCTAAATAGCCAAAAGAGACTATCTCTAAAGGTGATCCACGCAGAGATCAGAAAATCTAACCGGATCAAACCCCTTTGACCCGGGAATAGCTAGAACAGATTAAAGCCTGCTAGAGCCTACCTCTTTCCTGGAGAGCTGAAGGAGAACGTTGGCCCTTGTGCTTGGAGAAGAGAGATAACGATGATGGCCATGGAGAAGAAGAGTTGAAACCTTTTCAACCTTTAGAAAACCTAACCTTTTAAGTCTTCTATCTTCTCCCTTTTCCAGCCATCGACGTTCATCTTCAAAAATGAGCAAGCAAGCCTTCTTTTCTTGCTTTTTTCCTTAAGTAACGAGCATCATCATCCATCTTTTTGTTTTTGTCTTTTAGTCATCATTAAAGTGATGACTAAGCAACATTATGGAAGCTTCCATGCTTCCTCTCCTCCATACACGTGACAAGCATATATATATATATATTAATTAATTATTTAATTAATTAATCATATATATATATGTATATATATTGCTAAAGTAGTCCAGTCACACTGGGGTCGGTCCTACCGGCCTACCGGGCCTCGGTGCTGAAACAGTTCCGGAAACCTTTCTTAGCAATATTGATGTCGCGATCTCATCGGGACATATCCCAATCCCATTGGGATCCATTTAATCCTAATGTTCTCCATAATTGGAACTCTGTTCAATTACTATTTTACAGATTCTCTGAAACACTCTTATGCGTGTGACCCTTTAGGCTCCCGGTTATGTTGGCCACTTAGATTAACAATTAATCTGAGCAAGTCATGAGCGGTATCTAGCAACACATCATGACCCCCAATTGACCGGAAAGTAATCGGTTTGATGTATTCATCACGAACCAGATCAAGAACCCTTCCATAGACAATTACCGTGCAATTCTTCCTTTCACCATCCTATACCCCACTTGGTTATGAGTATGGTCAAAGTGTCAACTCTCACTAGATCGAGTCTAGCCCAGTGATATCGGTTCTTGTCACGGGACTCATTACTTTATATGTCAATGAAGACACTCTTCATGACATACATCTTTGCCAGACCTTAGTAATGATCTGACAAGAGGCCATGGGTATCTCTTCGCTAATCCGAAGTGGTGAATCCTTTATTGACTACTCAATTATCTTGAATACCTCAAGTCGCACTCCAAGCACCACCCCATGAGTTACCTCCGAAGGCAACAAGGAATGGAGTCAAAGCACGGATCAATATTCAAGATATCCTCGAGTACCTCAAGTCTAAGGATACTTGCACCATTGCTATGATGAGATTATCAACGACACTTAGATAAGATATCCATGTGATGATCTCATGGCAGGTCATCCAATGAACTTACTACCGCATTAGTAAGCATCCACATGTCAATTCTAAATATCTCATATTTACGTTTCGAGATCCACCGCTGATCCAATCAAGGAATATGACATGTGCTAGTCTATCCGGATTAATGATGTCCATCTCATTAATCCTATGACTAGGAGAATTTGAATCTTGACATAATTGCACATGATAGGAATCTCGTGAGTATGAACACATCATAATTTCCTTCATGCTATGTCATATATCATGGACTTCATTAATTCGATTAAAGATCCAATCAATTCATAAACAATGTTTATGAATATCAAATTAATGAATAATGCCTTTTCTTTATTTATTCATAAAGTCTGCACACGACTTTGAATAAAACGCGCTAAAGGGGATTGCCTTTAGGGCACAAATAAACAGTACCGACCTTGAACAAGTCGACTTATCCAATGAACAAGTCGACTTATCGGTACCGAACATGTGTAAGTCGACTTACACATGGTACAAGTCGACTTATCACTTACAATAACTATATTAGCCACTGAGCTGTGTAGCTCAATCCATTACTTTCCCTCCTCAGGTGCAGAACGAGGCGATCGCTGATCTTGCAAGGCATCGGAAACTTCAAGCTAGTTAGGAGCTTTGTATTAAGTTAGTATTTTTGGTTAGCCCGCCAAGCATATCAGCATGGAGCATCTTCATGTATTTTGAATTTAAACTTTATTTTGTGTTATGTTATTTTGAGAATATTTGTTGAATTTCCTTCGGATTGTAATGGCATGAAGCCCTTGGTTTATGGGGTGTTTACTTCATAGATGGAATGCATGTGTAGAATATGTGTATGTATGTTGTGTGTTTATGAATTATGTATACATGTTGGGATCGGGTTCGATATGTTTGGGAGCTCACCGCTGGCGCAGCCCGAGGGGCCACCTCGGGAATAGGGATCCAGGACCCGGGCCCAACACATATGCATGAACATATGTTACGTGTTTAAGTGTGAGAAAACTGATGATATGTCAGAATATGAGCCAATGAAGGTTTATGGGCAATTAGGAATGGGAAAAGAAAATTGGATAATGATATTCATATTGTACTGTGGTTATAAACCCTTTAATGAGATATGAATGTGAAGACATTGACATGGGCTGATTTAAGAAAGAAGTGATATCAAAATGAATAATGAGACTTAAAGTGTATAAATCGAGTTGAAAGAAAACAAAAATTGTGATAGCCTGGAGAGGTCAAATTTGGACATGAGAAGAATATTGGTTAAATGTGATGAGAGTTATGATTTAGCATAAGAATATGTCTATGTTTGATCAAAAGCTCAGGGATGACTAGGCATTTATGATTCTGACTTGTATGTTCGATAAATGGGGATGATTGGAAATGAGAAAAAGTACATGGTTTGACAAGATAGATATAGCTGTTGGTGTTTATTATGAGATATCGATATTGTACTGAAATGTTCTACCTTCGAATGAGATAGAGAAGTTGTCAGGAAGAAGCAGAAATGATGAGATTAACGTGTACAAGCCCGATCAAAAGAAATATGACTGTGAAAGGATAGACGTGGATTTGAAAGATTTAGTGTAATAATATGTTTGTGATAATGAGATTACAATTCTTGATAATTCTGCATCTATAATTCTAAATGGATTGAGAATATACATATGGACGATGAAATAATAGGAACATGATTTTACAAGTGATGAAACGCGATACATGATGTGTAGTCTGGAGAAAATTAGAAATGCGCCTAGGTTTGGATTGTATGTATGCATGTGGTTATGGAAAGGATGATAAAATCAAAAGGGGAAAAGTGAAGGCACTTAAAATGCTAATTCAATGATCATGATAGGATGTTGCATTAGAAGAAGAGGTAAATACTGAAAAACTGGAGTAGAATCACTGTCAATATGTATGTAAAGGTGAGGAAGAAAGTGCAAGGCATGTTATTGGCCTATAAAAATAGGTTTATGTTATAATTATATGGTAAACCCCAGTCATGGGTAGGAACAAGGATAGAAATGTTATCTAGAGTCAATTGGAAAGTAAGTAGCATTAGAGAATGTGAGTAAGCGAAGACATGAAATAAATACATCTTTAAATAAGATGTAAAGATTTTGGATGGTATCTACTGGGGTGTAGAGTAAAAGAAATTGCTTAATGCCTCATTGAGCCTTAGTATCAAGGATGCATTGACCATAGAACTTATTAAGATAGATGTTGAAATTGATTTTTCCTGAGGTATTAAGAATGACCAATAAGTACTCATGGACAATAGGTGAGTGACAATATTGAGGGTTGTACCAAGAAATCACTGAAATAGGGTCAGAAAGCCAGGTAATTTAGTTATGACCAATGAAGGCAAGCTTTCCAGGACCAGTAGCCGAGATCATAAACTCTTCTCTCGATTCAACAATGGAATCTGGTAATTCTTCCATTGTCTAGAGGTCAGAGCCCCTCGCTTGATTCAATCGGGTTTACTTCAAAAGGAACCGATTGACGCAACGGAGGGAATTGTGAAATAAGATGACAGGTCTCCAGGAAAAGTTGTGATGTGTTGTCTTCTTATAAAAACAAAAAAAAATGAATAAATAGTGAGTCAAAAGTGAATATTGGAGTTACATCCATAGGAAAGACTCAAGTATAAGAGTTATAAAAAAGAAAGAAAGGCTATTGGGAGTGTATATATATATTGTTGATGTAAAGTATCCAACTATATAAGAGGATTTCAGCAATTTGAGGAGACATTCTTGTTAATGTGAGGTGAATTTTGGTCCACATCATAGTCTGTATAAATATTTTTGGGAACCAAAAATTATATCGGATGAAGGGGTTTCCAACACAGGAAGTTCTATTTGTAGATAAATTGAAATGTGTGGAGTAACAGGTATGAATAAACAGACATTAGAATAAGTTTATGTGGAATCATCGAGAAATTGAAAGAACCGCTAAAATCCGTAGAGAAAAAGGAAGTTCAATGAAAAATTGAGGATAGCATGTCATAATACTACTGATTAGTTACTTAATGAATTACGAGGATTGAACATAAGCACACTGAGTTTGAGGTTATATCTATTGGAGTTAACCATACCCCAATAGGATTATGATATTGAAGGTTAATGTGATCCAAGAAAAATGATATCAGTTAGTGATTATGATTATAAAGGTAAGGAGATTATATGGAATACTTGAGGGAAAAATATATATAAGCCATGTTAGTGATGAATGAAAATAAAATAACTATAGTGTTAAGTATGCCATTCGCATTTGGAGATTTTGTAGTATATACAATAGAGGTTCCCAATCGAGATCAAGAGGGAATTGGTTGTAATAGTATAAGGTGATTTTGTGTACCTAGGGATAATTATAGCTCCATGAGCTAAATTTAGATACATGACTAGAACATTTCTGCAATAGTAGTTGGTTTGAAAGCTTGGAATCATGATGTGTAAAGAAACATATTGGATATACATATGAATGGACAGATTAGTAGAGATTAAGGTAAGAAAGGATTGAAAGGATTATGCAGAGGGACCTGTCCTAATAAAGCTAATGTTCCAATCAACTGTATCGAATAGAACATTTCATAGCAGAGTACCACACATGTGGATATTCAGGTTACTCAATCTAGTGCAATAAAGAGTGTATAGTGACAAGTTAAAAATGGAGCAAAAAGGAAATCTTATTAGCTATGGAAAATTATTTGCAATTAGGAAAACCCAAATTGAGGATTTGAGGAATTTTGATGGAATAAAGTATGTGTACTACCTGATAGAGAGATGTCCTAGTAAGTGTACCTTGAAAGAGCAATTGGCTGCCAAGAATATCGAACTGACTGCTTATGTGTTTGAGTTCCTTGTAGTCTTGACTATTGGAGACAAGTATAAAGTTTATATGTCGGGAATGCTTCAGCATATAAGATCAATGTATAGTGCAAATTGACTACGGGCAAAATCATCATTATCCTAGTGATACCATTATAGGTGTCAAACCAAAAAAAAAAGAGTCGTTCACCCTGAGTAAAAACCAGAACAAATTTGGGATACTGTTCGAGAGTGAACTAAATTGAAAATCTGAATAAAGTGGTTTTGAAAGACGAATGGATTTTGGTGGATCACAGCGAAGTTGTGACTATATGGAGAAAGACTTGAAGGTTCAGTGTACTAACACCGATGAAAAAAAAAGGGATGACTTGTCCTTGAGTGTATCACCTGTGCCAATGTGTAGTTAGATAAGATACAAGAGTAATAAGGGAAACTAAGAGTGACATAAAGTGGTCCATATAAAATTATGGCAAAAATGGGATTATGGCATTATGAGTTATTTTATGGTTATCGGAATCACATTCGATATATGTGTTGTTAAGATTGGAAGTGAAAAAATTGGAAATGAATTTTAAGGACGAAATTTTTATTAGGAGAGGAGAGTTGTAACATCCCATCACTGATGTGAAGGGTAAAATAGTAATTTGGAACGGGTTATGAGTGTTTAGACTTGTCTCGGCATGTTCATGCATAATATGGCCTCCATATATACATGAATAGAAATTTTTGCACATGCACATGATTGTACATGCATTCATGACATTTCCCGGCATATGTGTTTATAAATGTGTTTATTGTGAAAAATATGATTTTGTGATTGAAAATTTAATAGGAGTGGATTTTTGTGTGTTTTGCATTTTTAGGAAATTTTAGAAATTTTTCTGAAAAATTTCGAAGAAATTTTCTGGACCGGAAAAATTGTCAAGTGGCGAACTGATTTGATTTTCGGTACTGAAAATGATTGTCCAATAGCACTGAAAAATTAGATACATGATTTTATGATTTATTATTTTGAGCCATTGGATTTTTGGGACAAAATTGGACTAGAATTTGAACTTGAATTGGAGAGAAATTAAATGGAGGATTGAGAGTGTGACATGTGGCAAGTGACACATGTCACTTGCCTAACATGCCACCTTGCCTTACTTTATAAAAGCCCATTTCCTTCTTATTCTCGATGCTTCCATATTTGAAGACAAAATCCTTTGTTCTTCTTTTTCCTCTCATCCGTAGCTTTCATTTCTTCTTTTTCTTCATTGGTTTTCTCCTTCTTTTTCGTTGGTATAGCTACTCATCTTCACCCACACAAGAAACCCTCCTATGCCACTTGCTTTCATGTAATATATAACATAGACTTACATACTCCTCATGTTAGCAATCAAGGTCTCTATAGTGAGTGTACTCACTTTCGAATCATCACATATTCTTTTCTGATTAGTTCTTTCTTTGATTACTCTTAACATGAACCATTTGATCTGCTTATTCTAACTTAATGAAATCCCTCTTCAAAAGAGGATTCTTTTGCTGCAATCATCTATACTATTCCTTCAATCTTAATCAATCTCCCATTATCATCATCATATTTTATCCACAGACTTATCTTCATCAATTCATAAATCAATCTCTCACATGATTGATACTTTGATCTTCATTAATCCTAGACAATATTCTTCTCTTGATCTTAGAATTTATTCCTTATTATAACATCATCAACAACTCTCAATCTATGTCTACTTGATCACTTAGGCTTTAAACTATGGGAAACTATGACTAATAATATTCACTAAATCATAGGTTTCTTCCTCTATCATCTTCACACATATTCTACTTATGTGCTTAATACACTCATTTGTGCATAATTATGGATTTCCATACAAATACTCCCACAACAACCAATTTGACCTTCTTGAACTTATACATACATTACTATCAATCATCTCATTGTCCCATTATCCTTCACTTCACATCTTACATATATATATATGTATGTATATATATTTGTCATTGACTTAAACTTGTGGAAATAAAATCATCACATATTTCATACAAGACATAGATTTCAAAACTTGTAATCTTGGTGCTCGTAATGGCACTTTCTTATAAACTTGCTTTTCACAACGTGATATCCTTGCACAAATCATGTCTGAAAGCATAATTTCATAAACTTGTATTCTTAAAAAGAAAAACCCCTTTTTAAAGTCATTTCATCAATCATTCACATAATCGACATATTAAACATGCAACATTTCATAATGCACTCAATGCACAACTGATGCAACAATTATGATGCAATTTAAATTATGAAATTTTCTTGCTCGATTTAATGAAAACAAACTTGACTTATTGAATTTATTATAAGCATGCACCCACTGGGGTTCCGGTTTCATCTTCTTAAAACCATAAGAATTTCGACTTTCATGAAGTTCTACTTGAACCCCTTAATCCTTGTCCCCCTACTTTTCTTCAAACAATCCATGCTCATAATTCACATAATTCTCACATTCAAGGATAAGCACCATAGTATGTCATTTATACCATATTCGATTTCATCAACAGATGCATTGACTCATTACCGGTCATGTTTGACCATGTACTATTTCTCATTTCCACTAATCCACAACTTCAATTTATTCGCTAATTCGATTGGCCCAAACTCTTAACAATTTGCTCTTGCATGTAACTTTTACATATGCACCCATATAAGATCTCAATTCGCGCCTCGATACCCAAAGGTCGGGTTAAGCGATTAGATCTCGTTATCAAACCCAACTCTCTTGCTTAAGATCGTGAAACACGAGCGTGCGTATTACTTTGAAGGGTTTTAAATTTTTTTTCATTCTTAATCCCTTGAATCCTTAAAGACATCATGAATTCATTCTCATGCTCAAAACGCTCCCAAAATTTACTCACCAAAGTTCCGTAATGTGCCCATGTACCTAATCATCTTACTTGAACTTATTTTCTCTCGCTGTTCACGAATTTGAAAAAACTTAAAATCTTAAATTCATTTGGAATTTTCTTGTAAATCATAGCCTTATGACTCTTGTTTAATTTAAGACAAGAATTGCTTCAATCGGAGTTATATAACTCTAGATATACTCCAATAACCTGAAAGAGTTCATACCGGAAACATGCTCTCTTAACCGGCCTTTCACTTTCTTTAATGAGAACTTCCTCAATTTAACTCCAAATGATACCAATTTATTTAGTAAGAAATATATATGTCTTATAAATCCAATGGTTCAAGCCTCGCCTTATTTGGAGGTCGTATGAGGGATTTGTACCCAAAACAATCGACCATGCTCACTTCAAAAGTCCAATTGAGACTCTTTTGGCGCGATTGCCATAACCTTTAATATAGAGGTTGGATTATGTTCGTTCTTTCACCATTTGAAAGTAGACATCTAGATCTACAACTCTCATGAAGACCAAAAAACCAAATTCGGCCTCTAACAATGTCCAATATGCCATTTTTCTCGTAACGCGAGGTCTGCTGAGGGATAACTCGACTTATCACTAACAAGTCGACTTATTGAGACAAATAACTCGACTTATCACTAACAAGTCGACTTATCGAGACAAATAACTCGACTTATCACTAACAAGTCGACTTATTATTCAACTGTGCTTCACAAGTCGAGTTATGGAGACAGTAACTCGAGCTATGTCTATTATTAGCTCGTCTCCAACCCTCTATACGCTCTCTTGACCTAACCCAAACATCATGAACACTCCTAACCTTTCTAAACCTACCCATTTCTATGCCCAACTTATTCATTCAATAATTTAACACCTCAACATGACTTTGCCCAATCAATCTCACACAAGCCTCATTCTCACCTTCATTACACATGCATGACCGTCAATCCCAACCTCATAACATTTACCCATCTATATGGTATTCATGCCCTCTCATGCTAACATACTTTATAACGACTCAAACATCACACTTTTTTTATCATTCTATAAATTCTTGATTGAATTTGCTCATCAAACCCTAAATTCCTAGGCAACCATCAAAGCTATCCTCATCAACAAGACTTAGGCATCATGCTAACTTTCAACCATTGCTCCATATTCGTTTATATGCAATTTTACATTCACAACCATACTCAAATCCATATTGCATTAATCAACATACATAAGAGTTTTACAATTTCATTGGCATTTCCTAGCCAAAATCCAAAACCATTAACCTTATTCAATTGCTCATATGAATTACAACTATATATTTACATAACCAAACTTCAAATACACAATAAAACAAGCACAAGATGTCTTGATCCACTTCCTCTTGACTTCTTGCTAAAAACCTGGAAATTGGGAAAATAAGGGGGGTGAGCTTGGGGAGCCCAATAGGTTCTATGCTTATAACCAAATAATGAACAAAACAGTTTTAGAAGTCCATTTCCATATAAATTTCCTTTGGATCATAAAACATTGTTTTCTTCAAAACTCTTGTCATTTTCTTGAAATCACAAATCATTCTTTTTTTTCAAAGTTTCATAAAATCATAAACTAAGAACTCTTGTCATTTTCTTGAAATCACAAATCATTCTTTTTTTTCAAAGTTTCATAAAATCATAAACTAAGAACTCTTGTCATTTTCTTGAAATCACAAATCATTCATTTTCAAAGGTTTATAAAATCATAAACGCATAATTCATGCATTTTCAAACTTTCATGAAATCATGAATGCAATTCAACTTATCACAATTCACATCATATAACACATACCACCTAACACATCATAATGGTTTGGCAAGTCCACAATTCTTGGCAACCATATAATCTCATTTAATGATCTTATATGGGCAAATCTTGAGGAGTCCAAATATTGGATCATCCTATGCCCTGATCAGGCGGTAGGCGAAGGCTTTTCATGGTCATCGTGCACGAGACGTTTCTTGGGTGGACTTAACCTTACCCACATAACATATAATCATGTCTTGAATCTTGATTGCCCAAAGGCAAAATCTTGGAAATCTTGAAATCTTATTTTGCATAAATCATGCAAATTTTCATAAATCATTTCATGAACATAAAGCATTTCATATGCAATGCATCATCATTCCTCAAGCAAAATCACATAACATCCACATTCACGTATCCAATCATCAATCATCCAATTCACATAACAATTTCAAATCATTCATACCATTATGCATCAATGATAACAATTTCTCAAAGCATTCAAAACAATGAGTTTAAAAGCATTTTACATTCTTAATTTTTTGAAAAGTATATCAATGGCCCATTATTTAACTATAACCATAAAACCTACCTTATAACTTGCTAAATCCTTGGTTTCTTTGCTACAACTCTTGTTCCTCTTCTCTTCCTTCTTTCCTTCATTAAAATCGAAAACCTATAATAAACACAAATTCTAATGAAATTCTATAAAACCCTTTCATGAAATTAGCTTGAGAATCACTATACCCATTCCATTCTTAGTCTTTCTAAACCATAAAACCAACAAAAACTTAAACTTAACTTCATGACTTACCTTAAATCCTTGCTCAAATAAGAAGTTCCTTGGCTTAGATTGTAGCTTGACTCTTCCTACACCTTTTTATCTCTTGGACTTTCTTCAAAAACCTCTTAACTCTCTTGGAAAATCACAAACCCTAGCAAGCTTCTTTCTTTTCTCCTTCTCCCTTCCATGGCCGAAACTCTCTCCCTCTCCCTTTCAATTTCGTTTTTTCCTCTTCTTTTCCCTACAACTCACTTAACTCTTCCTCTTTTATACTCCTTCTTCATTTAACTTAAGCCCATCTTCACTTAAGCCCAAAATCCAACTCCCTTCTTCTTCTTCCTTCTTATTTCCTCTCTTTTATACTCTTTACTTAAGTCACTTAAGCCCAAAGCCCATTTACTTCCCTCTTCTTTCTTTCTTCTTTCCTTCTTCCTTCCTTCTTCATTTAACTCATACTACAACTTAAGCCCAAGTCCACTTCATTTCCCTTAATTCCTTCTTCTTCTTATTTTCCTCTTATACTACTCAAGCCCATTAATTCTTTAAGCCCAACTTATTTTCTTTTCTTTTCCTACTTCATTAAAGCCCATTTCATAAATATCCTCTCTTTATTCATTTCATTTGGACCTAAAGCCCAATTATTCTTTCTTCTTTCTTCTCATCCTACTAAATCTCTTAAATCCAAACCATTTCTTCTTCTTTTCATTTAATTTAGGACCATTATTCTCTTAGGCCCAATTAAACTCTAAACTCTTAAATTCAACTAACACATTTAATTGTATTTATTCATGCCACCCAACTCATTACTCTTGTTTTAATCCTCTTCTTTTTATATCACCACTTAAGCCCAACTTGAGTCCAAGGCCCATTTAACTCTTAATACATTTATAACCTTCATAACACCTTAATACACTTAATCCATGTCATATAGTCTTAGTTTAATCAACATGTTAATTAAGTTTCCTTAACATGCTAATTAAGTCCACAGAATACAATAATTGAATCCCATTAAATCATGCCACCTAATTTCATGACACCTTACCTTAAGCATATTAACATGTCAATTAATTCCACATTAATCCATCTCATATTTATACCATATCTTCTATTTCATTTCAATTTCAAAAATTCTTAACTTCTTCACTCATGAATAATCATTCAAAAATCCTTATTTAATCATCCTAACTTACCAAAAGATTCGGGGTCCGATAATTCTCCCCCTCTTAAAAGAATTTCGTCCTCGAAATTCCTATCTTACTGATCTAGCGGTAAGGGTTTAAATCCTTAATTAACAGATTCAACTTATTCTTGCATGACTTATTCGGATAGCTCACCATCCCGACCACCTTATTTGATCTTGAGTGCACCTTGTCACGGTGGCACTCTTAAACATGTACTCATAATCATGTACTCGTGAGAGTAAAAGCATGTAACTTTGAGAGCATTATTGGGGTAACTCGTCTTATGCTTGATGTTCACATCATAATAATGGTAAGTGACTGTGAGCTAACACACCACTTCCATGCCTATTCTTGGATTCTTCTAATTCATCTTTCTTACTTCACTTGATTCTTATCACTCATTCATTTAACCTGTTCATAACCTTTCCAATACTAGCCTTCTATAACTTGTAGACCTTACTTATCATCATAATGCAAAAAAAAAAAAGATGAATCTTTCTATCATCTAATTCTTCATACCGCATTTGATTGAATTCACTAGAATTGTGATTTGTACTTAAAATAAACTAAAGTTATACTTGAATCTCATAATCTTATGAACTTCAACTATATGCTTTAAGCATATTCTTGATAATTAAGACCATCAATTCCTACATTCACTTGCTTATTTGACATTTTTGATCACTAAGAGATCTTTCGATGAAATCCTGCTAGGATGCATACCTCATGTTACCATTTGTACTTTGCTAGCAACCTTTTCACTTAATCATCTTTATTGATTTCATATACCTCCTATTTCATTCACCTGGTATCATTCTTCCTATTTGAACTTGAAATTCAGATCCGTATCAATTTCTTAATAAGATTCACAATCTTTTTATCCTTAATTTGGGATAAACTATGTCCCACCTGCTATGCTTCTTGTTGCTTTAGTTCTGGACATCATAGTATCGAATTCATGCTTAATGTATCGGATGCAACACTTAACCTCACTTGGAATCTCTTACTTGTGCAATCATAGTCTTGTGATACATATCTCAATCTCCTGAGTTTCATATTTAATTCTCCCAATTCAGTAATTGCCTTGTACTTTTTCGATCTGTATTTGCATGCTCATACATGTTCCTGTACATATGTTGTCTCCAAACTTTCAAACAATAATCAATGTTGCAGTTCTAAGTCATGTATCAAAATTCACTCATAGGACTTTACACATTTCTCTTCATGTATTCAAACCATTCTCTTTAATTTTTTTTTTGAGCATCTTTCTGAATACCTTTCATACATCATCAAAGAGTCTCCAATTCCATAGTGCTATTGGGCATTTGTTAACTTAAGCAATCATTTTCAATTCTCATGTATCTCTCGATTAGCCCTTGTGATTCCTTACTTAGCTAATTCCTCAATGAGGTATATTGACTCACTTTCCTTTTGATTCCTCTTATTGACTTTCTTTCTCGAATGATTTTTCTCCACAATTTGCAGCTTATTTGCAGACTTAATTAGGGTGATTTTAATATATTCATCAAGTCATACCAATATCTCCCAAACATACTTTCATGTAATATATAACATAGACTTACATACTCCTCATGTTAGCAATCAAGGTCTCTATAGTGAGTGTACTCACTTTCGAATCATCACATATTCTTTTCTGATTAGTTCTTTCTTTGATTACTCTTAACATGAACCATTTGATCTGCTTATTCTAACTTAATGAAATCCCTCTTCAAAAGAGGATTCTTTTGCTGCAATCATCTATACTATTCCTTCAATCTTAATCAATCTCCCATTATCATCATCATATTTTATCCACAGACTTATCTTCATCAATTCATAAATCAATCTCTCACATGATTGATACTTTGATCTTCATTAATCCTAGACAATATTATTCTCTTGATCTTAGAATTTATTCCTTATTATAACATCATCAACAACTCTCAATCTATGTCTACTTGATCACTTAGGCTTTAAACTATGGGAAACTATGACTAATAATATTCACTAAATCATAGGTTTCTTCCTCTATCATCTTCACACATATTCTACTTATGTGCTTAATACACTCATTTGTGCATAATTATGGATTTCCATACAAATACTCCCAACAACAACCAATTTGACCTTCTTGAACTTATACATACATTACTATCAATCATCTCATTGTCCCATTATCCTTCACTTCACATCTTACATATATATATATGTATGTATATATATTTGTCATTGACTTAAACTTGTGGAAATAAAATCATCACATATTTCATACACACATAGATTTCAAAACTTGTAATCTTGGTGCTGGTAATGCACTTTCTTATAAACTTGCTTTTCACAACGTGATATCCTTACACAAATCATGTCTGAAAGCATAATTTCATAAACTTGTATTCTTAAAAAGAAAAACTCCTTTTTAAAGTCATTTCATCAATCATTCACATAATCGACATATTAAACATGCAACATTTCATAATGCACTCAATGCACAACTGATGCAACAATTATGATGCAATTTAAATTATGAAATTTTCTTGCTCGATTTAATGAAAACAAACTTGACTTATTGAATTTATTATAAGCATGCACCCACCTGGGGTTCGGTTTCATCTTCTTAAAACCATAAAATTTCGACTTTCATGAAGTTCTACTTGAACCCTTAATCCTTGTCCCCTACTTTTCTTCAAACAATCCATGCTCATAATTCACATAATTCTCACATTCAAGGATAAGCACCATAGTATGTCATTTATACCATATTCGATTTCATCAACAGATGCATTGACTCATTACCGGTCATGTTTGACCATGTACTATTTCTCATTTCCACTAATCCACAACTTCAATTTATTCGCTAATTCGATTGGCCCAAACTCTTAACAATTTGCTCTTGCATGTAACTTTTACATATGCTCCCATATAAGATCTCAATTCCGGCGCTCTGATACCACAAAGGTCGGGTTCCGACAGTTGGATCTCGTTACCGAAACCCAACTCTCTTGCTTAAGATCGTGAAACCTGAGCGTGCGTATTACTTTGAAGGGTTTTAAATTTATTTTTTTTCATTCTTAATCCCTTGAACCCTTAAAGACATCATGAATTCATTCTCATGCTCAAAACGCTCCCAAAATTTACTCACCAAAGTTCCGTAATGTGCCCATGTACCTAATCATCTTACTTGAACTTATTTTCTCTACGCGTTCACCGAATTTGAAAAAAACTTAAAATCTTAAATTCATTTGGAATTTTCTTGTAAATCATAGCCTTATGACTCTTGTTTAATTTAAGACAAGAATTGCTTCAATCGAAGTTATATAACTCTAGATATACTCCAATAACCTGAAAGAGTTCATACCGGAAACATGCTCTCTTAACCGGCCTTTCACTTTCTTTAATGAGAACTTCCTCAATTTAACTCCAAAAGATACCAATTTCTGTATTAAGAAAGATATATGTCTTATAAATCCAATGGTTCAAGCCTCGCCTTATTTGGAGGTCGTATGAGGGATTTGTACCCAAAACAATCGACCATGCTCACTTCAAAAGTCCAATTGAGACTCTTTTGGCGCGATTGCCATAACTTTTAATATAGAGGTCGGATTATGTTCTTTCTTTCACCATTTGAAAGTAGACATCTAGATCTACAACTCTCATGAAGACTAGAAAACCAAATTCGGCCTCTAACAATGTCCAATATGCCATTTTTCCCGTAACTCGAGGTCTGCTGAGGGATAACTCGACTTATCACTAACAAGTCGACTTATCGAGACAAATAACTCGACTTATCACTAACAAGTCGACTTATCGAGACAAATAACTCGACTTATCACTAACAAGTCGACTTATTATTCAACTGTGCTTCACAAGTCGAGTTATGGAGACAGTAACTCGAGCTATGTCTATTATTAGCTCGTCTCCAACCCTCTATACGCTCTCTTGACCTAACCCAAACATCATGAACACTCCTAACCTTTCTAAACCTACCCATTTCTATGCCCAACTCATTCATTCAATAATTTAACACCTCAACATGACTTTGCCCAATCAATCTCACACAAGCCTCATTCTCACCTTCATTACACATGCATGACCATCAATCCCAACCTCATAACATTTACCCATCTATATGGTATTCATGCCCTCTCATGCTAACATACTTTATAACGACTCAAACATCACACTTATTTTATCATTCTATAAATTCTTGATTGAATTTGCTCATCAAACCCTAAATTCCTAGGCAACCATCAAAGCTATCCTCATCAACAAGACTTAGGCATCATGCTAACTTTCAACCATTGCTCCATATTCGTTTATATGCAATTTTACATTCCTGACCATACTCAAATCCATATTGCATTAATCATCATACATAAGAGTTTTACAATTTCATTGGCATTTCTAGCCAAAATCCAAAACCAATAACCTTATTCAATTGCTCATATGAATTACAACTATACATTTACATAACCAAACTTCAAATACACAATAAAACAAGCACAAGATGTCTTGATCCACTTCCTCTTGACTTCTTACTAAAACACGGAAATTGGGAAAATAAGGGGGTGAGCTTGGGAGCCCAATAGGTTCTATGCTTATAACCAAATAATGAACAAAACAGTTTTAGAAGTCCATTTCCATATAAATTTCCTTTGGATCATAAAACATTGTTTTCTTCAAAACTCTTGTCATTTTCTTGAAATCACAAATCATTCTTTTTTTCAAAGTTTCATAAAATCATAAACTAAGAACTCTTGTCATTTTCTTGAAATCACAAATCATTCTTTTTTTCAAAGTTTCATAAAATCATAAACTAAGAACTCTTGTCATTTTCTTGAAATCACAAATCATTCATTTTCAAAGGTTTATAAAATCATAAACGCAATTCATGCATTTTTCAAACTTTCATGAAATCATGAATGCAATTCAACTTATCACAATTCACATCATATAACACATACCACCTAACACATCATAATGGTTTGGCAAGTCCACAATTCTTGGCAACCATATAATCTCATTTAATGATCTTATATGGGCAAATCTTGAGGAGTCCAAATATTGGATCATCCTATGCCCTGATCGGGCGGTAGTGAAGGCTTTTCATGGTCATCGTGCACGAGGCGTTTCTTGGGTGGACTTAACCTTACCCACATAACATATAATCATGTTTTGAATCTTGATTGCCCAAAGGCAAAAATCTTGGAAATCTTGGAAATCTTATTTTTGCATAAATCATGCAAATTTTCATAAATCATTTCATGAACATAAAGCATTTCATATGCAATGCATCATCATTCCTCAAGCAAAATCACATAACATCCACATTCACGTATCCAATCATCAATCATCCAATTCACATAACAATTTCAAATCATTCATACCATTATGCATCAATGATAACAATTTCTCAAAGCATTCAAAAACAATGAGTTTAAAAGCATTTTTACATTCTTAATTTTTTTGAAAAGTATATCAATGGCCCATTATTTAACTATAACCATAAAACCTACCTTATAACTTGCTAAATCCTTGGTTTCTTTGCTACAACTCTTGTTCCTCTTCTCTTCCTTCTTTCCCTTCATTAAAATCGAAAACCTATAATAAACACAAATTCTAATGAAATTCTATAAAACCCTTTCATGAAATTAGCTTGAGAATCACTATACCCATTCTATTCTTAGTCTTTCTAAACCATAAAACCAACAAAAACTTAAACTTAACTTCATGACTTACCTTAAATCCTTGCTCAAATAAGAAGTTCCTTGGCTTAGATTGTAGCTTGACTCTTCCTACACCTTTTTATCTCTTGGACTTTCTTCAAAAACCTCTTAACTCTCTTGGAAAATCACAAACCCTAGCAAGCTTCTTTCTTTCTCCTTCTCCTTCCATGGCGAAACTCTCTCCTCTCCCTTTCAATTTCGTTTTTCCTCTTCTTTTCCCTACAACTCACTTAACTCTTCCTCTTTATACTCCTTCTTCATTTAACTTAAGCCCATCTTCACTTAAGCCCAAAATCCAACTCCTTCTTCTTCTTCCTTCTTATTTCCTCTCTTTATACTCTTTACTTAAGTCACTTAAGCCCAAAGCCCATTTACTTCCCTCTTCTTTCTTTCTTCTTTCCTTCTTCCTTCCTTCTTCATTTAACTCATACTACAACTTAAGCCCAAGTCCACTTCATTTCCCTTAATTCCTTCTTCTTCTTATTTTCCTCTTATACTACTCAAGCCCATTAATTCTTTAAGCCCAACTTATTTTCTTTTCTTTTCCTACTTCATTAAAGCCCATTTCATATATATCCTCTCTTTATTCATTTCATTTGGACCTAAAGCCCAATTATTCTTTCTTCTTTCTTCTCATCCTACTAAATCTCTTAAGTCCAAACCATTTCTTCTTCTTTTCATTTAATTTAGGACCATTATTCTCTTAGGCCCAATTAAACTCTAAACTCTTAAATTCAACTAACACATTTAATTGTATTTATTCATGCCACCTAACTCATTACTCTTGTTTTAATCCTCTTCTTTTTATATCACCACTTAAGCCCAACTTGAGTCCAAGGCCCATTTAACTCTTAATACATTTATAACCTTCATAACACCTTAATACACTTAATCCATGTCATATAGTCTTAGTCTAATCAACATGTTAATTAAGTTTCCTTAACATGCTAATTAAGTCCACAGAATACAATAATTGAATCCCATTAAATCATGCCACCTAATTTCATGACACCTTACCTTAAGCATATTAACATGTCAATTAATTCCACATTAATCCATCTCATATTTATACCATATCTTCTATTTCATTTCAATTTCAAAAATTCTTAACTTCTTCACTCATGAATAATCATTCAAAAATCCTTATTTAATCATCCTAACTTACCAAAAGATTCGGGGTCCGATAGTAGGGGACACTAGGAAGTTTGTGAGAAGTTTGGAAGGTTGGAAGATTGGAGCTTAAGCAGGTAAGACTTGTGTTTTATGTTATGAATTGTTAGTTAAATGAATTAATTGTGATGTTGTTGAATTTAATTTTATGAAGCTTGTGTTTTGATTGTATGGGTATAAGTTTATGTTTGTGTAAGGATGAAGGATATGGTATGTGGAGTATGTGAATTAAGTGTTTTGGCTTAAGTTTGAGGATGTTAGATGGGAGTTTATTAAAGAAAGAAAATTGTGTGTGTGTGCTTCCATTTTGTGGCTATTTGTTCAAGTGAATGGCTTGATGAAATTGTGGCTGATTTCTTGACTAAATTGGATGCTTATTGGTGTAGAAATAGTATTGGAATGATAGGAGTAGAGTTAGGTGTAAAATCTGGAAAAATTTACTTTGTGTATGTTCCAATGATTTTATCATAACTTTTTATATGGTTATGCTATTGAAATGAGATTTGGCTTGAATTAAACTTGAGAAGTTTGGTTAAAACTTTTATGAAGGAAGTGCTGTTTAATTGTGACTTAAAGGGTTTCGAATGTTGCTTTGAAAGTGAGATTTATGTGCAGAGCGAATAGTGGTAATTCTAGCATGTAGAGATTTGTGACCTGAAACTTTGGAGAATTTTTCTAGACTAAAGTAGATAGATTTTGTGAATTGGTCTTCATAAAAGTTGAAGATTCTCGTGTTATCTTTCTATCGTCACTGAGTATGATATTTTTCGAGTTTCATATTGAAAGTTATGACTTGTGAACTTTCAGGTGGTGTTTCAAAGAATGAATATGCTTTGTGAGTGAAATGTCTCTAAGGATAGGTTTTGTGATTTCTATGCTTCGAAGCTAATTCTGAACTGTTATGGTTTAAATTAGCTCAAGTGATCTTATGGAAATTTATAGAGGAATGTCTTATCTTTTTAATGAGGTATAATATGCTAATTTTGGATGTAGGGATTGTAAGTTATGAATTTTTCAAGTATGGTTATGATTTAGGTGATATGTTGATTTAATACTCTTTAACAGGGCAGCCACAATCATGTGTGAATTTGATTTAGTTAGAGGTGGAATTTGCTTTTAAGTCCTTCATGAGAATTGTAGCATGTTTTTTTATCTTTTCAGTGAGGTAAAGTATGGAATTTTTGAAAAATGGGATAGGAAGTTATGATTTTTGGAAGATTGTGTTACTGTTGAGGATGACACTTATATGGGCAGAAGCTTTGGTTGAGAAATTGATCTATTTAGAGGTTGAATTTGCTTCCAATTTATTCATGAAAGTTGTAGAATATGTTTTGATCTTTCGTTTGATATAACGTTTGAAATTTTTGACAAAGGGAATGGGAAGATATGATTTTTGGAAAAATGTTGCACTGTTTTGGATGATAATGAGTAGGCAGTAACTTTGATTGCATTTTTTGACACCCTTAAGGGTGAAATTGGTTTGTGAGTCCTTCATAAAACTTGTAGGGTTTTCTGTGATCTTTCCAATGAGACCTCATTTGTGATTTTTGGTTACTTGTGTGAGAAGATAGGGTTTGGGAAAAAAGAGAAGATATTAAGTGTTTTATTAAAAAAAATCGGATTTGACAGGCGAGGGACTGACCCTCGCCCTCGCGAGCGTCACAACTCGCGATGGCGAGCCGGGCGGGTCAACCCGACCCCATACGGGCCGACCCGATTTGGCCCAACCCAAACCCTCTCCCATTCTTTTGTGCATAACTTTTTCATCCGACCTCCAATTGACCTGATTCTCGAGGCATCGGATTCGTGAGTCCTTTAATTTCATTTCTATGTAAAAATTTGATTTTTTTAGAGATGAAATTGATGTGGATTAATTAGGTCAAAGTTAGAGGACCGAGTAATTATTTTTCTGGTCCGTGTTTTGTTAATAATTGGACCTATAGAGGTCCGAATTGAGTGATTTTGGTGTCTTTGGATTTCTAATATTTAGAGGAAAATTTTGTGATCAGAATTTTTAGAATAGTGCCGGGAATGTCATGAACATGCATTGTACACATTTTAATTCCTACATGTGCATTATTAAATATTTCTGATTGTACATTTGGTAATGTTTTTATATTTTGACTGTTATAGAGGCGCATTTGGAACGTCAACCTACCGACGTTGCCGAGATTTCCAGGAATTAGCTCGGAAGCTATTGGTGAGTGACCTAGATGGTTTCTCAATTATTATTTGCTTATAATTTTGTGTATATAATTCTGTGGAGAATAATGGTGAGATTGTGCTTCTAATTGTGGATTTTGGACAGAAGGTCCGATGTGTTGGGAAGCTATGAAATAGAAGTGCTACTTGTTTGTGAATTTGTGAACTAAATGCTTGAGATGTAATAATTTGTGACACATGTGTTAATTGTGATCATATGACATTTTGAGCAATGTGAAATTATGAAATTCGGGTGATGTGATTGATACGTGTCGGACTACGGTCCGATAATATGTGAAAGTGATTGGAAGTGATTGCTGCATCACATGGCATAAGTGTATGAAATATAATGGCTGCTGTGACCAGAGTTGTTGGGCCCCGTTCCCAAAGCCCAACTTCCGGAGTCCTGAAACCTAGTGCTTATTACCTTGCAGGGTTATTAGCTGTCACTCCACAATCGTGGTGAGCGCACATTAGTTAACCACCAAAATCAAAAGTTGACTTATTCATACAAATTGTAGCTTTAGGTCTCTAATTTTCTTTGAAGCAAAAATCATCTCAATTGGAGCTCTATAGCTCAAGATATGCTTAAAAAGCCTAAGTGTGCTCATGCCCCAAACATGCTCTCCTAATCGACCCCTCACTTACTTTAATGCAAACTTTCTCAATTCAACTTCAAATGGTACCAATATTTTTATGAAGAGGAAGATATATGTCTTAGGAATCTATTGTTCTAAGGGGCACCTCAATTGGAGTTCGGACGAGGAAGTTATGCCTAAAAGAATGGATTATGTTCACATCCTAAATCAATTTGGACCTCTCTTGGCGCAATCACCATAACTTGCACTCTAGAAGTCGGATTGAGTTCATTTTTGGACCATTAGAAAGAAGACATCTATACCTACAACTCTCATGAAGACCACAAAAAGATATTCGGCCTCCAACCATGCCAAAAATAATAAACTTCCTTGTGAATGTCCGTTAAAAGGACATGCATGTCCGTTTAACGGACATGCATCGAGCTTAGGAGGCCAAAATGACCCGAGAATGTCCGTTAAACGGACATAGACTGGTCAAAAGGTGTTTGTCCACCCGTTAAATGGACATCCATGTCCGTTTAACGGACATTGGGGCTCCCCAAAGCCTCCAATGCCTCTCCAATGCCTCCAATCTTCAACCTAACATCATAAACACTTGCACACTTCCCAAATTCACTCATTATAAAGCCTAAATACTTCATAACAACTCAAACACCAAGTTCAATTCATCAAATTCCCAAATCTCAACTTAATTAGTTCATCAAAACCACAAATTTCTAACATTCATCAAGTTATCTCAAACACAACCCGTATACGGCACTCTAATTTGTAACATTCATATCTTTCCATTCCAACACCCAAAAATCACAAACCTCATATCATTGGAAAGCTAGAAAGTTCTTATCCAACTCTCAAGAAGAAACTTTTTACCAATTCTACCCATAAAAGCCCAGAATTCCCCTTTTTCATCTAGAACACAATCCTCCCCTTTTGAACATGTGAAAGTAGCAATGCAAAGATTTGAAAAACTATAAACAACCATAATGCATATGCATTTCCTTTTCATCAAAATAAGTGTTTTACAATGCTTTAGTGGGCATTTTAAGCCACTTACATCAAAATCCAAAATACAAACTTAACAAAAGTAACATTTTCTCAAAATGCATCTAAAACATTGATTTACAAAAGTTAACTTGAAATACAAAAATATCCAATTCTGGAGCAATGCCTCTAAGCTCAATTGTCAATCTCGTGCTCTCCACATGAAGATGGGACGGAATGGGAGGGGGTGAGCTTACGCTCGTGAGTAACACGTTTATATCCGGTAATAAGCAAAACTATTTAAAACGTTCATAATCATAGCAATTTCTCACAGTTATCCACAAAACATAAATTTCTCAACTTTGTTAAACCAAAATCACAATTCTCATAAGTGATACATTTTTCAAACTTGTCAATACATGCAAACACACAAACACATCACAAATGACTTGGTAAGTCCATAAACATGACGAACTACACAATTCCATAAAATGGCCTTGTGTAGTCGTAAAATTGAGGGAGTCCTAAAAGGAGCTTCGTGCCACTAGCGGGCAGGCGGGAGAAGCCTTGACTTGGTCAACGTGCACGTGACAATTTCTTGGATGGACTATACCGAACCCAAATAACATGTAAATTATGCACTGAAAAATATTTTACCCAAATGACACATTCTTGAAAACTTGATTTCATGAGCATGACAAATATCATGTGCATTTCTAGCATTATTTCACAATTCACACAATCAAAATCTCATACCAAACATAACAACCACCTTTTAGCTCAATCAAAGCAACAATTACCATACTTGCAAAGCAATTAGAACTTATTTCCAAAATTTTGCACACAACCACCCCATAGGGAAAAATTTCAATCATTTAAAGAACCATAAATGCTTACTTAAAAAGTAGTTGAAAAGGGCATTTATTTCATTTATGGAAGAATATTTAATAGCCTATTAACTCAAATATAAAAATGTCACCCACCTTGATTCCTTGCTTGTAGACCTTGCTCAAAATGTCTCTCCCCTTGCTCCACTTCCCTTCTTTGATTCCCTTTAACAATAGCCACAAAATTCCATTCAATAGGAATCCCAAATTGAACAACCCATAACACCTAATCACTAAAATTGACTTAAGAAAACTTAAACCCATACATTTCTAAGCTATCTAAACCCAAAACCACTTCAAAATTTCAAAACATTGAAAAACCCTTACCTTTAATCTTCACCCAACCAAGGGGTTTCTTGGTTCAAATGGAAGCTTGAACCTTACTCTAGCTTTTCCTCCTTGGTTTTACCCCAAAAACCCTCTTGAACTCCAAGAAAATAGAAAACCCTAGCTTGCTCTTCTTTTTCTCCTTCCTTCTCTCCACCTACGACCCTCTCTCTCTTCACTTCTCTCAATTTTCGTTTTCGCTCTCTTCCTTTGGAAGCTAAGCCTTATTTCTTCCCCTTTATACCATCACTAATGCTAAAAAGTCCGAAATGCCCTTACTTATTAGCCTAGGAATTTAAATGCTTAAGTGACATGCCCAAAATGCCCTTAATGCAACTTATCCCTTCTAACACTTCAATTTAAATCACCTAAGCCATTTAACCTTATTAACATTAACATGTCAATTAAGGTCCCATACAAATTAATCTATCAAGACCTTAAAATTCATCAAATCATGCTTCATTAAATAAAAAAAATTCAGGGGCCAACATTTCTCCCATCCTTAAAGAATTTCATCCTCGAAATTCTTACCTGATTCGTTGAAGAGGTGTGGATACTTCTCCTTCATAGCTTCCAAGGGCTCCCACGTAGCCTCTTCAACTGAATGATTTCTCCACAGGACTTTAACCAATTGAACTGTCTTGTTCCTGAGAACTTTCTCTTTGGTGTCCAAAATTTCCACTGGAATCTCCTCATAACTCAGATCATCACTCAACTGAACTTCATTGGTCTGAATGATGTGGGATGGATCCGATCTATACCTCCTCAGCATGGAGACATGAAAGACATCATGGATCTGAGACAATTCTGGGGGTAGCGCTAATCTGTAGGCTAGTGGTCCAATCCTCTCAAGAATTTCATAGGGACCCACATATCTTGGACTTAACTTGCCCTTCTTTCCAATCCTCATAACTCCTTTCCAAGGGGACATCTTAAGAAACACCTTGCCACCAACTTCATACTCCATCTCCTTCCGGTGTGCATCAGTAAAGCTCTTCATTCTATCCTGAGCTGCCTTAAGCCGTTGCTTAATCAGATTAACCTTGTCCACTGTCATCTGCAATAATTCTGGTCCTATCAGTTTCCTCTCTCCTTCTTCATCCCAGCATATTGGAGTTCGACATCTCCTTCCATACAGTGCTTCATAAGGAGCCATCTGAATGATCGAATGGTACAAATTATTATAAACAAATTCGACCAATGGCAAATGTTCATCCCAAGCTCCTTTGAAGTCCATCACATATGCTCTAAGCATTCCCTCAAGGGTCCGAATGGTCCTCTCAGATTGACCATCCATTTGAGGATGAAAAGCTATGCTAAAATTCAACTTGGTCCTTAAGGCCTCTTGCAAGCTTTCCCAAAATCTCGAAGTAAATCTAGGATCCCTGTCAGAAACTATGGAGTCTGGAATCCCATGCAATCTCACTATCTCATCAAAGTACTTCTTTGCTAACACAGGCAAGGAATCCGTCTATTTAATTGCCAGAAAGTGGGCTGACTTTGTCAACTGATCAATAATGACCCATATGGCATCATGCTTCCTACTAGTCTTGGGCAAACCCATCAGAAAATCCATAGTTACCCGTTGCCACTTCCATTAAGGAATGGATAATGGCTTTAACATGCCTGAAGGTGCCTGGTATTCAGCCTTGACTTGCTGACACACTAGACACCTGCTCACATAATCCGCTACATCTCTTTTCATACCTTTCCACCAGAAATGCTCCTTCAGATCTCTATACATCCTGGTGCTACCAGGGTGCATGGCATAAGGCGCATTGTGTGCCTCATCTAGAATCTCATCTTTCACTTCTTTGACATTCGGGATACAAAGTCTGCTTCCAACAACCATAAGTCCATCATCTCTCACTATCACTTTGAATTTCTTACCATTTTGAATTTCTTCTCTGAGCTTACTCAACTCTGCATCCTGTGCTTGTAACTCCTTAACCTTCTCCCTAAGTATTGGCCTCACTCTGAAATTTGCAATCACACAATCTGGTTCCTCCTGCTTCAAACTTATCCTGAGCTTCGCCATTTCTTCCAATAACGGCAAATAAATTGTCTGAACATGAGCTATCGACGCTTTCCTACTCAAGGCATCCGACACTACATTTGCCTTTCTTGGATGTATTCACTCGTTAAATCATAATCTTTGAGCAACTCTATCTACCTTCTCTGTCTCAAATTTAGCTCCTTCTGACTTAACAAATATTTGAGGCTCTTGTGATCAATAAAAATCTTCGTCTGCACCCCTTATAAATAATGTCTCCAAATCTTCAGGGAAAAAACCACTGCTGCCAATTCCAGATCATGGGTTGGGTAATTCAGTTCATAAGGCTTTAGTTGCCGCAAGGCATAAGCTATTACCTTGTCTCATTGCATCAATACACAACCCAGACCCTTCCTTGAAGCATCACTGTATACTATATAACCCTCCTCTCCAGTGGTCAAGGTCAGAATTGGAGCACTTCTCAATCTGTGTTTCAGCTCTTCAAAGCTCTTTTGGCATTCATCAGTCCAGAAAAACTTCTAATTCTTTCTCAACAAATTGGTCATAGGAGCAGCTATCATCGAGAATCCTTCAACAAATCTCCTATAATACCCTTCTAGACCCAGAAAACTTCTTATTTCTGCCACTGTCGTTGGTGCATGCCAATTCATTACCTTTTCCTTTATAAACCAAACACCCCCACCTTTGATAATGTGTGGGCTAGTCTCAAAATTTTGATAATATGGATCAATGTTATGCTCGACCACTAACTGTTGCCATTATATTGCTTCAGGTTTAGAGATTACGATGAACAAGAATTCAGCTTGGTGTGACAAAGCATCAACAGCCTGATTTTCTGCTCCTCTCATGTACTCAATTCGGTAATCATATCCCATAAGTTTTGGTATCCATCTTGATTACTCCATAGTAGAAATTCATTGCTCTAATAAATATTTAAGGCTTTTATGGTCAATACGAACCACAAAGGAATTTTTGAGAAGATATGGATGCCATTTCCTCATGGATTTCACTACCGCGAGCATTTCCTTTTCATAGGTGGACAACTTGAGTGATGAACCCTTAAGGGTTTTGTTATATAACGCTATCGGTTACTTTTCTTGCATTAAGACTGCGCTGATTCCTTTCCTACTTGCATCACACTCTATGAGACATTACCTGTTTGAGATAGTTAAAAGCTTCCTCAGCCTCTTGTGTCCATGAAAACCCCTCATTTCTTAACAACTGATTTAAAGGTCGGGCAATGACCCATAATTCTTGATGAATTTTTAGTAATAACCTGTGAGCCCGAGAAACCTCCGTACCTCATAAACCGTCCTTGGTGTTGGCCAGTCCCAAACTGCTTGAATTTTGTTGGGATCAGGTTCTATGCCATTCTCAGATAGAATGTGTCCAAGGTATTCAATTTTCTAAACCCCAAAGATACACTTTTCTTTCTTGGTAAAAAGATGGTGTTGTTGGAGAATGGTTAAAACAGTTTGTAAATGTTGCATATGTTCCTCCTAAGATTTGGAGTAGACAAGGATGTCATCAAAGAATACAAGAACAAACTTTCATAGGAATGGCTTAAAATTTTCATTCATTACGCCTTGAAATATGGCAGGGGCGTTGGTGAGTCCGAAGGGCATGACAACAAACTTATAATGCCCTTCGTGAGTCCGGAATGTGATTTTATAAATGTCTGTTTCATACAACCAAACTTGATGGTACTCAACTCTTAGATCAAATTTAGAAAAATACCTGGCACCAAAGAGTTCATCCATCAATTCGTCAATCACCAGTATGGGAAATTTGTCTTTGATAGTGATGGCGTTAAGTGCCCTATAATCGACATAAAAATGCCACTCCCCATTTGCTTTGTGCCCAAGAAGAACTGGAGATAAGTAAGGGCTTGAGCTAGGTTGAATTAATCCCATGGCTAGTAATTCTTGTACTTGCCTCTCAATTTTTTTTCTTTTGAAATAAAGATATCTATAAGGGAAAACATTAACTGGTTTGAAATCTGGAAGGAGAGGGATTCTATGATCACACATTTATGGAGGTGGTAACATTGTTGGCTTTTGAAAAAGGTATTCATGATCTTTTAAAATTTGATCCAAATCAGGTTGTATGTTTGTGATATTATGGGCACATCTTCCATGTGGGACCAGTTGAATGAATAACCCAGTGCGTAAAGTTCCTGTTGTACCCAATTGCTGAGACTCTTTTTCGATGAGGGCTTGATTGAGCCCAAGTTTATTATATAAATTGGCTACACTTTTATGGCTTTTAATGTGCTTTTTTACTCTTAATTTGTGATTTTGTGCTTTAATTAGTCCCTTACAGTGAGCTTAAACTTTATACAATTTGATAGTGAAATTGTTTCAAATTGACATTAATTCAATCATAATTTTTCCAAGTACAATTGATACTACAAGTTGTTGTTTCATATTGTAGGGGAAAAGAAGAGTCAAAAGGATCAGACGAGTCAACATGTCGCGGCGCATGAAAAAGTCCGCACGTCGCGACGTGATACAAGCAACACGTCGCGACGAGCGAATCCAGAAGAACACGCCGCAATGCCAATGAATTAACACGCCACAGTGAGCGAATCAAGAAGAGCACGCCGCGACGTCAAAGAATTATCTCGCCGCGGTGAGCGAATGAACACCGGACTAAAATTGAAAATTCTCATCTGCAGATACCCACCCAAAGAACCCGTTTTAAGAAGAAACCTATTTTTGGACAAGTGGAGAGTGCCGACATATATATACATCAATATTCCATTAGCTGGGGGATCGAACATTCAGGGAGAGAAGAGACAGACGAGCGAAGAGAGAACAAAAGCATTCACGGCATCACCGCCTAGGGTTCCCTTCGGGGTTCCCTGAGTAGAATCTTTGCATAGGTTTTCCTTTTCATTTCCACCGCCGACTCCACCATGAGTAGCTTGGATTCATCACAAGTTGTGAAGTTTCCAGTTGTAATGCATGGTTAGGCATTTATTTTCTCCTGAAGATGTAGTGACGGCTGGAGTTTACCGAGCTTTAAAGGGAAGTAGCTTAATCTGTAGTTTAGCTACGGTTTATGAATGCCTAAGTCTAGGATTTGTAACTTGTAGTGAAGCTACTTGATTATAGTCTAATCAAATGTTGGACATTTAATGTGTTGTTTGGATTAGTAGTTTACATTGTCACATTTAACTACATTGTTATGAACTTCTGAGTTAGGGTTTATTGCTTTGTAGTTAGATTTGCTTGATTAGAGTTTAATCAAGTGTTGAACAATGTAATGTGTTATGGATTTGTTTATGCAGAACTTTGAGCTTAAATTTATGAAGTCTCATATATGTCCACTTGTGATCTTGTTGATTCTCTTTTATTTTCCTAGTTGTGTTTGATATTGAGTTGATGCTAGATTTCATTTGACCCATTACATTGGCAATTCCATCGCTCGCACTAAGATGCGCTTAACAAGGTTTTAAGAAATGGAGTTCATTGATTAAAACCTTGGACTTAAAGAGTCCTTTAAGGTTCTAAGGCTTAAGAGCACTTAATGGGATCTTGAGAAATGGAGTTCATTAATCAAGATCCTGGACTTAAAGAGAGTCCTTTAAGGTTTATCATTTCAAACTAGTGTTTGCTATGTTCACTTGTGATCTTGTTGATTCTCTTTTATTTGCCTAGTTGTGTTTGATATTGAGTTGATGCTAGATTTCATTTGACCCATTGCATTGGAAATTCCACTTCACACACTAAGATGCGCTTAACAAGGTTTTAAGAAATGGAGTTCATGGATTAAAACCTTGGACTTAAAGAGTCCTTTAAGGTTCTAAGGCTTAAGAGCACTTAATGGGATCTTGAGAAAGGGAGTTCATTAATCAAGATCCTGGACTTAAAGAGAGTCCTTTAAGGTTTGTCATTTCAAACTTAGTATTTGCTAATCCCATCAAATTAGTTTTGAACTGTGATAGCCAAAGCTCATTTTCAAAGAGGATTTATCACTTGTCTTAATCTTTTCATTTTCTATTTTCAGAAACCCAAAAAAATACTTTTTACATGCTTTTTACAATACTTTTTAGCTCATTAATATTTTCAAAAATCAAAACCCCCTTTCCTTGCTGATTTCACTTGCTTTTTATGACATATAGGCTAGCTTAGGTCCATTTTATTAGGTTCCGATTAAGTGAGACGACCCAAGGTTGCATCCTGTACTGTAATCCTTGGAATTTAATTAGTTTTTATTCGATTTCCAAGGGATTGATCTTTAGATTGATACGAGTAGCCCGATCAGGGCTTCCATCTCTCTATTCCCTATCCCATTAAAAGTGTATTGTACACCATCAAGACTAAAAGACATAGTTAATTCCTTATAATCTATCTCAATAGGACCCAAGGTCGCTAGCCATTGCACACCGAGTACCACCGGACAAGTAGCTTTTGGTAATACAAAGAAGTCTGTGATAATTAGACAACCTTGAATATTCATTTGCACTCCTTTACATACTCCCAAGCATTCAACATGGTTTGTATTTGCCATCACAATTTGGAATTTCTTGGTTGAGTCCATAGGCAACCCAAACTTTGTTGCAACATGCTACTTAATAAAGTTATGTGAACTGCCACTGCCAATCAACATAAAAATATATTTATTATTCATCTTACCATACAAATGCAAGGTTTGAGGATTGTGGGCTCCAATGATAGCAAGGAAGGAAATCTTCGGTATGTCATGCAATTTCCATTCTTCTTGTGATGTCCCCTCACTCTCTTTTTCAGACGTTGCTGATCCATCCTCCTTTATCATGAACAGCTATGGATGACTGCATTTGTGTCCTGGTACAAACTTTTCATCATAGTAGAAGCATAGCCCTTTTTCATGCCTCTCCTGAGCTTCTTGAAATGAAAGTCGGAGAAAATTTGATGGTCCCGATTTTACTGTTAGGCCTGGACCTAACAGGCCTGGAGAAGTGGAAGAAATAGGGGTCAGCTTTGAAGAAGCCAATCTTATGGTTTTTAGTGTAGAAAAAGGAAATCGTTTAAGTTGAAGTTTCTCTTCCACAATATGAGCAGCTCAAAAAGTGTCAGAAAGAGAGGTCAGTTTCTTTAGTTTAACATCCAAGAGAATCTCATCCTTGAGTCCTACAATAAAACTGCTTACCAAAATTTTTTTGGGCAAGCTACTCACTTGTTGAGTAAGTCTTTCAAAGGTATCCTGATAGACAGCTACCGTGGAGGTTTGCTTGAGTCTTGACAATGCTTCTGCTGGGTCCTCATACTCATTTGGTCCAAAATGAACTAGAACCACACGGGACAAGTCATGCCATGAATCCAGTGTGTGATACTTGAAAAACCATCGATACCATTGCAATGCATTCCCCTCTAGATGGAAAGAAGCTAATTGGAGTTATTCCTTCATTGGAATTTTCTGGAACTCAAAATATTGTTCATCCCGAAAGAGCCATCCTTATGGATCTTGCCCATCGAATTTCAGAAAGTGAAGTTTAAGAGAGTGTTTGAAGTTGGTAACATTGCTTAGCAAGTTGTTATTCACGCTGAGTTGGTTAGATACAGGTCGGGATGGAGATGGAGTTAAGGTAGAAGCTAGTTTGAATGAATGGAAGTTAGACACTAAGTTTTGGATCATGGAACTAAGGTGGTTGTAGTTGGTGTTCACCTTGTCCAGCGTCTCCTCTTGTTTTTGTAAGGTGGCTTCTTACTCAGTGATACGGCAATAACCTAGAATCAATGTCTAGATCACCTTCGTTTCAATGATTGTTCCCAAACCTAAATTCAATCAATCTAACAAGACCCTTCACCCCTAAAACAGCAAAGAATTAGTAACAAAGAGTATAAAGATTGTAGGAATTGAATTAATGCCACAAGTTAGAACTTACTTGATAAGTTGAATCAATCCTTAAGGTAAAACAAGCAAGAATCTGAATTCTCTCTTGAAGAATGCTTTCTAATTCTATTCATGTCCAAAAATCTCATGTTCATGCCTAAAGCAAGGGTTTAAATACCCTTAATCAATATAAACCCTAACAAAGATAAGAAAGCCCAACATATCAAAAAGGCTTTCTTGAAACAAATCTTCCCAAGAACAAATCCCACATGGATTTGGGCTTCAAAACTAATTAAAATTGACTAATCCTAATCCAAATAGGATAAGGAACAACAAAAATAGAAGACTAAGATAAAGAAACAACAAAAATAGAAGACTAATTTAAGAGGGGTGAATTGGGCTTTTAAACTAGGCCCACAAGCTTGGTTCTTTAAAATAAAACATTCACATGACTTTTTTAATGAAGCACATGCCCACTTAATGCAAATCAGCCCATGACAAAGCCTAAAAGAAGTTCACACATCCTTTACAAGATAAAATAAGCCCAAGCCCATTGATTAGACTTATGCTTGTGAAAATTGGCTAAGTGTTAGCCCTCTTGGTTGATGCCTCCAATGTCCACACATACTTAGGCGTCTTCCTAAGCTCTTCCCCAAGCTTAATCAACAAAATTTTTTGAAGTTCTTGTGAAACAAAAGCTTGTATATAAATCTGAAATTGTGCTTTGAGCTTGTTGGAGCGTGATCTTGTAATTGGACCCATTGGCATCCTCAAGTCTTCATTGCCTTGGTGCGTTGTATCATTTCCTCCCTCCTCAAAAGGATTCGTCCCCGAATCAAGACCTATATTATCAAAGGGAGATAGATCAAAAACATTAAAAGTAGCACTAACACCATACTCACCTGGTAAATCCACCCTATAGGCATTGCCATTGATGCGTTCAAGCACTTGAAAAGGACCATCGCCTCTAGGATCGAGCTTAGACTTCCTTTGTTTAGGAAACCTCTCCTTCCTGAAGTGCACCCAAATTTAATCTCCAGGCTCAAACTTCATCACCCTGCGCCCTTGATTGACTATTTGAGCATATTTCTTGTTTTTTTCCTCAATATGCTACCTAGCTTTCTCATGTATTGGCTTAACCAATTCAGCCCTTTGTTGCCCATCTACATTAAGAATCTCATTCAAGGGTAAAGGCAACAAATCCAATGGAGTTAATGGGTTAAAATCATACACAATCTTAGTCAATGGAGCTGAAATATAACTAAAATCTTTCACAAATCTCCTATAAAAACTAGCAAGTCCATAAAAAGATCTTATCTGAGTAACACTTGTAGGTCTCAGTTGCTCCCTAATTACCTTGACCTTTTCTTGGTCCACCTCAATTCCATTAAAAGAAACAACATAACTAAGAAATATGACACGATCCATGCAAAATGTAAACCTCTTTAACTTAGCATACAACTTTTTTGCCCTAAGTGTGTCTAACACAAGCCTAAGATGCTCAATATGCTCTTTAATGCTTTTGCTATAGATCAATATGTCATCAAAATACACCAAAATAAACTTACCAATAAATGACCTCAAAACATGATTCATCAAATGCATAAATGTACTAGGAGCACTAGTTAAGCCAAAAGGCATCACAAGCCACTTATATAAACCATGTTTTGTTTTAAAAGTAGTTTTCCATTCATCACCAATTTTCAATCTAATATGAAAGTAACCACTCATAAGATCAATTTTGGTAAACACACATGCACCATGCAATTCATCAATCATATCATCCCATCTAGGTATAGGATGGTGATACATTACTGTTATCTTGTTAACAATTCTGCAATCCACACACATGCGCCAACTCCCATCCTTCTTTAGAACCAATATCACTGGCACGGCACAAGGACTAAGACTCTCCCTGATGTGTCCCTTTTGTATCAATTCTTCCACTTGCTTTAGGAGTTCCTTAGTTTCTTCAAGATTAGCCCTATAAGTGTTAAGTCAAAATGACTTTACGATTAATAATTTTGATGAAAATCTAATAATAATGCAGATAGAAATGAGACGAAAGCAAAATGAGACGCAAGACAGAAATGAGACGTCAGACAAAAATGAGACTCAAGAAAGATGAGACACAAAGTAGATACAAAATGAGACAATAGAAAAATGAGACGCAAGAAATGAGACGATAGAAAAATGAGACATAAGAAATGAGACACAAGCAGAAGACAAAAATGAGACGCAAGAGCAAAATGAGACATAAGCAGAAATGAGACAATAGAAATGAGACGTAAGAAGAAAATGAGACGTAAGAGCAAAATGAGACATAAGCAGAAATGAGATGATAGAAATGAGACGGAAAAAATGAGATGAAAGAATCGAAGACGAAGACCCGATACCACGTCGGATGATCAATCAATTTGAGTTAGTTACAGAACTCAACTGAATAACTGTTTCTTTAAAGATTAAGAAACAAGAAGAAAGAAGCAGTTATCAAGAAGTAGTTAAAGACAAAGGCTATAAATACAAGTCAGAGTCGAAGACTAAAAAAATTAGCGAAGTTAGCGATTTGAGTGATTTTAGTAATTTTAGTGATTTTCAAAAAGGTTAGAGATTTCAAAGCTATAAATTTTATTCATTGTGCTAAACTTAAAGCTACTCTTGTCTGTAACAAAGCTCAAAACATCTTTCAGTAGAAGGAAGAAAAGTTGATAGCCTGAAGAGGCTAAGTCAAAAAGAATACTTGTTGTAAGAGACCTGAAGAGACTCGATGAAAAGAATACTTGTATCTTTGAGAAGTATAGTGAAATCTCAGAAAAGATTATGAGGACTGGACGTAGCCCACAGTTTGGGGTGAACCAGTATAAAATTGATGTGTCGATTCTCATCTCTCAACTCTCAACTTTTAATTTCTATTGTTGATTGCAATACTTCATAATACTGTTTTTCAATTATTTGAGAAAGCAAGTTTGTTTTTTAAAAGGAAGTGTGTTTAAAAAGTAGATTGTTTGCAAAAACAGATACACAATTCAACCCTCCTTCTTGTGCTTTGTATATCAAATATTAAGTCTATACTAACGTGTGATCCTCTTCAATTGGTATCAGAGCTCGGTGTCCAAAAACTACCATAATAAATGGCAGAATCACACATATATATAGCTGAAGGTGCCTCTACCATTAGACCTCCTGCGTTCAATGGAGAAGACTACCATTACTAGAAAGACAGGATACGGCTCTTTATTGAATCTACTCATATCGTCCTTTTGGAGATAATAGAAAATGGACCGTATACACCGATAGATGAAGAAGGAAATGTTGTTCCACAAATCAGATGGTCTGCAGAATAAAAAATGAGATTCCAGCAGAATTCGAAGGCCAAGTTCTTTTTAAGTTGTTCCCTAAGCAGAAGTGAGTACGATAAAGTTCACGAATGCAACACTGCGAAGGAGATGTAGGATACGCTATCCATTGCACAAATCAAGTAAAGGAGTCCAAGATAAACATTCTTGTACACCAGTATGAGCTGTTCAAGATGAAGGACGAAGAGTCTATCGATCAGATGTTTGGAAGATTTCAAACTATCATCAATGGACTTAAAGCTCTTGGTAGAACGTACGACAATCAAGATCACATTAGAAAGATCAAAGTCTACCGAAGAGATGGAGACCAAAAGTCACAGCCATAAAAGAAGCCAAGGATTTAAGCGTAATGAAGCTTGATGAATTGCTTAAATCTCTAAAGATACATGAAGTTGAATTCGATGCAAAAGATAAGCTCAGATGAGACAAATCCATAGCATTGAAAGCCGGACAAAAGAATCAAAAAAATCAAAGGAAAAGGAGCTCATCGTCGAAAGCATTGAAGATTGAGGAAGTCAAAGATGACGATTCCAGTGAATCAGATCATGTTTCAAGCGAAGAAGATGATGAACTATCCTTTATCTCGAGGAAGATCAAATGCATGTGGAAGAAAAAGGCTAAAGGAAACAAAGAGCCCTATTTCAAGAAGAATAACAAAGATGAAGGGAAGATTGAGAATACATCCATCATATGCTATGAATGCAATAAACCGGGACACTACAAGTTTGAATATCCATTGTTAAAAAGAAAGCCAAAGAAGAGTAGAGAAGGCAAGAAAAGCATGATGGCAACCTGGGAAGATCTAGATTCGTTTGAATCAGATACTGACTCAGAGGCATCGGTGCAAGCAAATATTTGCCTGGTAGTTGAAGGAGAAAGTGATGAAGAGGTAACCTCAAAACTTAATAAATTACAAGATGCATACTCAGAATTATTAGAAGATTCTCATGCAATTCTAAAGAAATATAAATTGTTTAAAAAAAGTACGTAGAAAACTTGAAGAACATGCAAGTGTTAGAAAAGGAGAATGTTTGCTTAAAGAAATAAGTAGACGAGATGAAGAAAACGGTGGTTATAGATAGATCTGAAGAGATCAATCAGTTGAAACAAAGAATAAACAATCTTTTAGCTGATTTATCAACATTTACAGAGAGTACGAGAAAAAATGAATGATATGCTAGATAAATACAGACACCCTAATGATAAAACTTGATTAGGGTTTGCTAAAAACTATACTCAGCATAAAAAGAATTATGTTCCCTTTAGGAAGAAATTTCATCAGCCTCATTATTATAAAAAAAGTCATCAGTTGCATCATCATCATCATACTATGAATTATGTTAGAACTAACCCTAAAGGGCCCAAGAAAATCTGGGTACCTAAGATACAAATAATATCACCTGTAGATATCCTTCCTTAGAAGAAGCAGTCAGCACCATTGGTACTTAGACAGTGGATGCTCGTGAAACATGATGGGAAGAAGGTCTATGTTCCTAGATCTTCAGTATAAGAAGGGAGGATCAGTAAATTTTGGAGATAACCAGCAGGGCAAGATAATTGGAATCGATCAAATCGGTAAAGATTCTTTTACATGCATTGATAATGTGCTGCTAGTTGATGGTTTAAAACATAATTTGATTAGTCTCAGTCAATTATGTGATTCTGGTTTTGAAGTGTCTTTCAATCAAAATTCTTGTGAAGTCAAAAATAAGGATGGGTCCATATTCTTTTCTACCAAAAGACAAAACAATCTTTACAAAATCAATTTAGAAGATTTTCAAAATCAAAATATTTCCTATTTTATATCAACTAATCAAGAAAATTTGATTTGGCATAAAAAGCTAGGTCATATCAGTTTTAAACATATTTCCAAGTTGATTAAACATGATTTGGTAAGAGGTTTACTAAAAATAAAATTTAATAAGGATTTCTTTTTTGAAAGTTGTCAAAAAGGAAAACAGGAAAAAACAACGCTTTCTTCTAAAAATGTTGTAACTTCTTCTAGACCTCTAGAGTTGTTACATATGGATTTATTTAGTCAAACAAGGACTTGAGTCTTGGAGGAAAGAAGTATGGTCTTGTTATTGTTGATGATTTCACTAGATTTTTTTGGATATTGTTTTTATCACATAAAGATGAGTCTTTTAAGTGTTTTAAAGTATTGTCCAAAAAGTTAAAGAATGAAAAAGGAATGTCTATAGCTAGTATTAGAAGTGATCATAGTGGTGAATTTGAAAATGAGAAGTTCATGATGTTTTGTGAAGAGAATGGAATTTTTCATAATTTCTCTACTCCTAGAACCCCACAACAAAATGGAGTTGTTGAAAGGAAGAACAGAACAATTCAGGAAATGGCAAGGACTATGCTATGTGAGATGGATCTTCCTAAGTATTTCTGGGCAGAAATTGTGAATACAGCTTGTTATATTCAAAATAGAATACTTTTACTACCTTTATTGAAGAAAACTCCATATGAGTTACAAAATAGAAGGAAACCTAATATATCCTACTTCCATCCATTTGGTTGCAAGTTCTATATATTGAATACAAAAGAAATTCTGGATAAATTTGATTCTAAGATTTATTCTGAAATTTTTCTAGGCTATTCTCTATCATCAAAAGCTTATAGGGTTTACAATCTTTCCTTTAAAACTGTTGAGGAAACTATTCATGTCAAGTTTGATGATAGTTCTCAACCAAGTAAGAGAGATGATACTGATAATGAAACCCTATCAGTACCCTTGGTTGATAGTGAAGAAGTATCACCATCAGATATTCCCTAAGTTAAAGTTTAAGATATTCCTGAAACTCTTGATTTGAAGAGAGATTGGAGATATAAGAATTCTCATCCAGAAGAGTTGATTATAGGAGAGATCTCAGAAAGTGTGCTCATTAGGTCCAAATTCAGAAGAGAAGGAAATATAGCGTTTATTTATGAGATTGAGCCTAAGAAAATTGATGAAGCTTGGATTTTAGCTATGCAAGAGGAGTTGAACCAGTTTACTAGGAATAAAGTTTGATCCTTAGTTCCCAGACCATCGCAAAGTCCATCATAGGAACTAGATGGGTTTTTAAGAATAAGCTAGATGAATCAGGAAGAGTGAGTCATAACAAAGCAAGATTAGTAGCACAAGGCTATAATTAGCAAGAAGGAATAGATTACAATGAGACTTATGCCCCTGTAACAAGACTAGAAGTTATTAGGATTTTGTTTGCATATGTTGTCTGTCATGATATAAAGCTATTTCAAATGGACATAAAGAGTGCATTTTTAAATGGCTTTATAGATGAAGAGGTTTATGTAAAGCAACCTCCGGGTTTCGAGGATGTCAAGAAACTGGATCATGTCTATAGACTTCATAAGGCTTTGTATGGCTTAAAACAAACTCCTCGAGCTTGGTATGATCGTCTGAGTTCTTTTCTTATTGAAAATAAGTTCAGTAGAAGTCAGGTGGATAAAACTTTATTTAGAAAGCGCATTAAGAATGATTTTATTATAGTTCAATTTTATGTTGATGATATTATTTTTGGTGCTATCTCTGAAATGTTATGTACCAATTTTAAATTTTTGATGAAAAATGAGTTTGAGATGAGTATGATGGGTGAGTTAAAATTCTTTCTTGGGTTGCAAGTTAAGCAAACCGAAGAAAAGATTTTTATTCATCAACAGAAGTATGTTAAGTAGTTGTTGACTAAATATGATATGGAAAAAGTGAAACCAATGTCAACTCCGATGCATCATTCAAACCATTTGTCTAAGGACGAAACTGGAAAGAAGGTTGATCAAACCCTGTATAGAGGAATTATTGGTTCCTTACTTTACCTTACAGCAAGCAGACCTGACATTCTGTTTAGTGTTTGTTTGTGTGCGAGATTTCAGGCAGATCCTAAAGAATCTCATTACATTGCTATTAAAAGGATTTTGAGATATTTATTAGGTAATACTGATCTTTGCTTAATGTATGAGAAAGGTAAAGATTTCATATTAATTGGCTACTGTGATGCGGATTATGCCGGAGATAGGATTGATATAAAAAGTATGAGTGGAGGATGTCACTTATTTGGTCACAACCTAGTTTCATGGTTAAGTAAGAGGTAAAGCTCAATTACTCTATCAACTACGTGTTTAGTATATGTCACCAGAAGTTCTTGCTCACAGACGTTGTGGATTAAGTACCAGCTAGAGGACTACTCAGTACAAGAAGAAGAAATCCCAATCTACTGTGACAATACAAGTGCCATCAACCTATCGAAGAACCCTATACAACACTCGAGAATTAAACATATCGAAGTCAGACAACATTTTCTACGAGACTACATTCAGAGGAAGATCGTGAGTCTTCAGTTTATTGAGACGAACCATTAGTGGGCGGACATCTTCACTAAGCAATTAAGTGAAGAAAGATTCAAAGAAATCAAACGAAACCTTAACATGGTCATGTTAAGTAATCAACTGTCTGACACATCATGCCCTAACATCGACCTTGAACAAATGTCAACAAAAGCTCTTCATTACTCTATTTGGATTTCAAACCTTCCTTGCTCACATAGTCAATCTCAGAAACCGATTTCACATTTTTTAGAAATACCTTTGTGCATTCAGTTTGTTGTTAACTACAAAAACAATGGAGCCAACGATGACGAGTGGAAGACTTGTTGATTTTGAGTCCTTAAAGTAGGACAAGATGGATATTGAACTAGATATTATAGCAACCAGGTGGAGGAATTTTTTTCGAGTTCGAGAGACAGTCTACACTAATGAAATGTATGACTTTTGGAAAAATATGGAAGTGGTAGTTGATACTTTTGTATCTACGATGGATAGATTGTCGATTATAGTGACAAAGGAGATAAATGAAAAGGTCACTGAGTGTCCATCTGAAGGAGAGAAGCTCACGAACAAAGCTAAATGGATGATGCAAGCTAGTGTGAAGGAGACTCAGATCAATCGGCAGTTATATGGAAGCAATGATCCAAAAGAGAAGAAGGCGTCAAGTCTTGTTCTAAAGGCTAGGGTACTACACTCACTTCTTTTCCATTGTGTACTACTGAGAACAGGATCAAGGCATTTGGTAACAACACTAGATGAACAATGTTTGTTCCATCTACTTCATCGCCATCTAATAAACCTACCATCCCTTATTTTCCATTATATGGAAAAGACAAAGAAAGACTCGACCGCTCTATCCTATGGGATGATGTTGACAAGAATATTCAAAGACTATAGAGTTCTTCTAGAGAGAGGAAACAGGATAAAGCTTAATGTCAAATGCGTTATCAATTCTGCAACAATTGGTAGAATGGGCTTGAAGAATCTAGAGAAAGAAGAAGCAGATTCTAAGACGAAAGCCAGGATTGAGGGGGAATGTGTTGTGAAGGTAAGCTTGATTGAAAAAGAATCTCCCTTAAGAAAATCAAAATCTCAATCCATTGAGAGAATGCTCGCAGAAGGAGAAAAGAAATCGTCAGAAAAATCAATAATGGGAAAGACGATTTCTCATAAAGAAGCAAGTCAAGTGTAATATGGGGAGAAAGTGACCTTGAAAAGAAAGGGGGAAATACTTCTTTCGGAGATACCGAAGCAAACGAAAAGGTCACCCAAAGTTCGAACCCTGCGTCAACAAGAAGAAAGGAAAGGGAGAGAGTTGACTCATGGAGGAGACTTTAAGAAGAAAACACCTCAGGCAATAAAGTCTTTAGTTGCAATTTTGAAAGAAGAGTCAACAAAATTGGCTAAAGAGACTGAGATTAAGAGAAAATTGGAGTTTCAGAAAGAGAAATTTCAATCTCAGCAGACTTCAAGACTGATTAGAGAAGATAAAAGGGAAAAAATCAGTGAGAAGAAGAGCACACCTACTGTTGTTCAGAAGAAGAAGAAGATAGTTGAACGCAATCCAGTACAAGTCAATACCTTTTAACTGTTAAGAAAGGAGGACTTGCGAGTCAAGATTGTTGAAGAAAGCCAACCTGTTAGGAGTAACAACTCTGTAATCATCAGGGACACCTCAAAAAGGTCAGTGAAGGCATAATTACAACCAATTTGGTAAATAATAGTACAATGCATCTGTTGAATGATGATGAGAAAAGTATGTATGGTTTTTTTAGGGATGAAGGAAACAAACTATACCCCATATAGATGACAAGGCAAAAGTACACTCTTTTACCAATCACAAAGAGAACTGTAATTAAGGTTGTGCCTGACATACAACCAAGACCTTACATTGTTCGCAATGTGGAAAAAGGGAAGAAGAAATTATTTCCTAAAGGAACAACAGGTGATCTGACAGAAGAGCATATCGAAGTTGAAGTGAGAAACATTGATGAAGCATGCTATGCAGTCCAGCAGAGAGGAACATAAGTTTCCTACTACATCTCGAAAGCATCAGGAAGAAATTATGGTCAGCAAACCATTGAAGACTCTTCTCAAGTGGTTGGAACACTTACAGAAGGGTAGTACAGATCCATTAGGATTGGAGACTGAAGCTCCTCCATAGAGTCAATTTTTCTTCACATTATGCACATTAGACCCTTGATAACTGTATCTTCAATTGGCGATGTTCTACACCTATTTAGAAGACAAGTTCCACGACTAACCAGCTCTGATGATCTTGACCTCTCGAAACCAAACTTATTTATCAAACCTCCTACCCTTACAATAACTGAACCAGGTGTCATATCTTCATATGCATATACTACGACCGTTGGTCTCGAAGTAGTACAACAGAAGCATGATGAAGACATTGAAGATAAAGTTGATAATCTGTGTGCTTTTATGAGTGACTTGCATAGAGAAGTAGAGTATATTCGACAAGATCTCAAGTCACTCCAAACTGAAATGAGAGAAATGTTTTCTGAAGTTATGAAGCATCTGTTATCATGATCTTTTTTATTAATAACAAATAGGGGAGAAAAGAGAAAAGAGAAAAGAGAAAGGAGAAAGAAATGACAAAGATATGGGAGAACAAGAAGAGAAGAAAAGTACAAAAGAAGAAGATTTTGGCTACAATTTTTTTTGGTAATTTTTTCTCATTTTATGATTATTTGTTATCATAAAAATGGGGGAGATTGTTAAGGCAAAATGACTTTATGATTAATAATTTTGATGAAAATCAAATAATAATGCAGATAGAAATGAGACGAAAACAAAATGAGACGCAAGAAAAATGAAACGCAAGACAGAAATGAGACGCAAGACAAAAATGAGATGCAAGAAAAATGAGATGCAAAGCAGATACGAAATGAGACGATAGAAAAATGAGACGCAAGAAATGAGACGATAGAAAAATGAGACACAAGAAATGAGACATAAGCAGAAGAGCAAAATGAGACGCAAGCAGAAATGAGATGATAGAAATGAGACGCAAGAAGAAAATGAGACACAAGAGCAAAATGAGATGCAAGCAGAAATAAGACGATAGAAATGAGATGGAACAAAATGAGATGAAAGAATCGAAGACGAAGACCCGATACCACGTCGGATGATCAATTAGTTTGAGTTAGTTACAGAACTCAACTGAATAATCGTTTCTTTAAAGATCAAGAAACAAGAAGAAAGAAGCAATTATCAAGAAGCAGTTGAAGACGAAGGCTATAAATACGAGTCGGCGAAGATTGAAAAAGTTAGCAAAGTTAGCGATTTAAGCGATTTGAGTGATTTCAATAATTTTAGTGATTTTCAAAAAGGTTAGAGATTTCAAAGCTATAAATTTTATTCATTATGCTAAACTTAGAGCTACTCTTGTTTGTAACAAAGCTCGAAACATCTTTCAGTAGAAGGAAGAAAAGCTGATAGCCTGAAGAGACTAAGTCAAAAAGAATACTTGTTATAAGAGACCAAAAGAGGCTAAGTGAAAAGAATACTTGTATCTTTGAGAAGTATAATGAAATCTCATAAAAGATTCTGAGGACTAGACGCAGCCCACGGTTTGGGGTGAACCAGTATAAAATTGTTGTGTTGATTATCATCTCCCAACTCTCAACTTTTAATTTCTATTGTTGATTTCAATCCTGTATAATACTATTTTTCAATCGTTTGAGAAAGCAAGTTTGTTTTTTAAATGGAAGTGTGTTTAAAAAGGGGATCGTTTGCAAAAACGGATACACAATTCAACCCCCCCCCCCCCTCTTGTGCTTTGTATATCAAATATGAAGTCTATACTAACGTATGATTCACTTCAATAAGTAGGTCTATTTGGAATCTGTGTCCCAGGCATGAAATCAATCTGATGTCCTATTCCTCTAATAGGCAGCAACTCCTTAGGCAACTCCTCAAGGAAAACATCTTCATACTCCTGCAAAAGAGAAACAACACTACTAGACAAACAAGGGTCAAGGTCAAATTCATTAAAATAAGCTTCTTTGTATAAAGTACAAATAAGCATCTCCTTTCCACACAAGCAACCCTTACATCTCTCATTTTTTCATAGAAGTTTTGTTTCTTTCTACCCTCTATCTCATTTGGGCCTTTTAATTGAATTTCTTTTAAGGCCTCTTTCCTCACTTTTCTTCTCTCACTCTCGGCCTCACTTTCTTTCTTTTCTTTTGATTTAAATTTCTGCTCCCCTTTTACAAGGTTCTCAACCTTCCCTTTAATTTTTGTATTATCACCTTTTCTTAAAGTTTTTCATCATTTCTTTGTTGCATTGCCTCCATACTCTTTTTTAATTGCATTTGGTCCTTATATACCTCTTTTGGTGCTAATGGAGCAAGAACAAATTTCTGATCGCCTATAGTAAATGAGTAACTATTCTTAAAACCATCATGTAACAATTTTCTATCATATTGCCAAGGTCGACCGAGCAATAAATTACTAGCATGCATAGGTACAACATCACAAAGTACTTGATCAAAATACTTTCCAATGGAGAAAGATACAAGGACTTATTTATTTACCTTGATTTCCCCCATGGCTTTCAGCCATTGTAGCTTATACGACCTAGGGTGTTTCAAGCACTCCAACCCTAGTTTTTCCGCCATCAATGTACTAGCCACATTAGTGTAGCTAGTACATTAGTGTAGCACCCCCCATCAATGATCAGGCTACAAATCTTCTCATTCACTAGGCATCTATAATGAAATATATTTTCCCTCTGCTTAATTCCATCTTCCTTCACTTGAGCACTAAAAACTCGCCTAGTAACAAGTAATTCATCCCTAGGTGCATCCTCAACTTCCACATCAAAACAATCTTCCAACTCAGGCATGGAAGCCAAATCATCTTCTTCCTCCCCAGACACAACTTCTCCTCCTCTCACAACATTGCTTTCTTGTTTGGGCATTGAAAAGCAAAATGACCAACACCAAGACGTTTAAAATATTTAATAGTTCAATGCTTTTAAAAATTGAAACTAGAAGAACTAGGAGTTTTAAAAGTACCTTTTGGATCTGCCTTGTTCTTCTCTTCCTTTCACTTGTCTTTTTTCTTCTCATCCTTCTTGGACCATTTGGAGTTCCAATTTGTAGTAGAGTTTAGGTAAGAAGCCTTGTTGGAGTTTTTGTACTTGAGTTGCCTTTCCACCTTCATGGCTATAGTTACCATCTCCTCTAACTCCCCATAATGGTGCAATTTAATAACATTGGCAATGTCTTTGTTCAAACCAACCAAGAAATGTGTCATGGTGGCTTCTCTTTCTTATTCTACATTATCCCTAATCATGGCTATCTCCATCTCCTTATGGTACTCTTCTACACTTTTGGTACCTTGTCTCAAGGTTTGGAGTCTTTGATGGAGCTCCCTATAGAAGTAACTAGGCACAAAACTCTTCTTCATAACCCTCTTCATTTAAGCCCAAGTATCAATAGGATCCTCTCCATTCCGTTTTCTATTCAAAACAAGCCGATCCCACCAAATAAGTGCATAATCATGAAATTTCACAGCAGCAAGTTTCACCTTCTTCTCCTCAAAACAGTTATAGCATTCAAAAATCATCTCCACCTTTCTTTCCCATTCTAATTAAGCTTCTGGATCATTTTTACCTTGGAAAGATGGTATTTTCATCTTGATATTGCCTAAGTTTCTATCCACACGCTCGACCCTATCTTCTCCCCTTGCATTGTCTCGGCCTCTATAGTCTCTTTCTCTTCCTCTATCATTCTGTCCTCCTCTTCCACCAATTCTAACCCTATGCTACTCTTCTTCATCTTCCCCATCATCATATTCATATTCATACTCATAACATTTTGCCTCCTTGTTGCACAAATTAGTTGAAGCCTCCCTTTGTAAATTCCTAATAGCTTGGTCTTGTCTATCAAATTTATCACTAACATCCCTGAACATGTTCTCAATCCTTTGAAATTGATGTTGCATAGCCTCCAAAGTAAATAATGTATGTTGATCAGCCTCACTATTCTTTTCATCCTTGTCACTACCTTTACTATCCTTTAAATTGTTCATAATGTAAAACTTGCAAAAACATGTTAGAACAGCTCCTCACTCACTCCCTCACGTGTTTCTCTCTAAATCAGGTTGGATACCCTCGTGTTTCACTCAATAATATGGCTTTTACCCTCAAATGAGCTTACACACTCTTGCCTTTTACCACTCTAGATTTTAGCATAATTTTACTTATCCGGATCAATCACTACCAACCAAATAAGCACAACAGCAACTTAATTCAAAAGAAAACAACGAATACCTAAGGAAAGAAAGAAAAAACAAAACTAGATGCAATTTAATGTAAAGAAAATAGGAAGACGAAAATAGATACATGTTAGATGGAAATATGAAACAAGGTTACTCAATTCAATTGTAATGGAAACAAAAGGACATCAAACAATAAAAAGCAACCAAAGAAAGCAAGAAAAGATGAAACTAGGAATTAAACTCAGCCCTAAACCTGAATTAACAAGAACATTCAAATCTTCCCCAATTACTCAAGAACTGAAAGATAAGCAATTATATCAAAGACACACGTTTTGAGTGAAGAAAGTGAATTTTGAAACAAGAAAGTGTTTCATGATGCAAGAAAATAAGTCTTGATGAGTTTTCTTGAATGAAAGAAGTGTTCTTGAAGAATCTTGAATAATAAAGAAACAAAATTAAAGAATTCTTGAACGATCAGATTTGTTCTTGATGAATCTTGCAAGCAAATCAACTCAAACACACAAACATTCACAATCTTGATTTTCTTCTTCTTCCTTTTTTTAACTTCTTTCTTTCTTTCTTTTCTTGATTTTCTTCTTTTTCTTTCCTTCTTTATTTCTTTCTTTTCTTTCTTTTCTTCTTTTTTTCATTCTTTCTTTCTTTCTTTCTTTTTTGAATTTTAATGATGAATTAACTATAATAATCAAGAATAAACAGAAAATTAAAGATAAAGATTGAATTTAAAACCTAGGTTCTGATACCAAAGATAATACAACAACAACCTAGAATTAATGTCTAGATCACCTCCATTTCAATGATTGTTTCCAAACCTAAATTCAATCAATCTAACAAGACCCTTCACCCCCAAAACAACAAGGAATTGGTAACAAAGAGTATAAAGATTGTAGGAATTGAATTAACGTCACAAGTTAGAACTTACTTAATAAGTTGAATCAATCCTTAAGGTAAAACAAGCAAGAATCTGAATTCTCTCTTGAAGAATGCTTTCTAATTCTATTCATGTCTAAAAATCTCGTGTTCCTACCTAAAACAAGGGTTTAAATTGAAGTAAATCACACGTTATTATAATGCTTATAATACGATATATGAATACACGAGAAGGGGGGTTGAATTGTGTATTCTCCTTTTTAAAAAAAATCTTTCAAAAATGTTTTGTTAAAAAAACAAGTTTTTTTCACAGAAACTTCGGTAAGTTCGAATTAATTAAAACTTTGAAAACTTGTTTTGAAATCTAAGTAATAACAAAACTTTGAACTTAAAGAGAGATAGAGTAGAGAGAAGTCGACATAGCAATTTTATACTAGTTCACCCCAAACCGTGGGCTACGCCCATCCTCGTAAGTCTTTCGAGATTTCACTTTCTTCAACGCTATAAGTATTCTTTCCGAGCCTCTTCAGGTCTTTACACTCAGTATTCTTTCACTCTTAGCCTCTGCAGGCTATCTGTACTACTTTCTTACAAAAGTGTTTGAACTCTGTTACAGTAACACTAGTTCTTAGCTAATTCGCACAATAATCTCACAAACAAGCTTTTTCATTCACGTATACGTGAGTCAACTAACTTTGCAATCTTCGACTTCGACCCATATTTATAGCCTTCGTCTGCAACTGCTTCTTGAATCTTGCTTCTTGAATCTTGAAAGAAACAGTTAATCAGTTGAGTTCTGTAATTAATTCTAATTGACTCTTGCGTCTGCTTTTCATTCTGCGTCTGCTTTTCTTTCTGCGTTTGCTTTTCATTTATGCGTATGCTTTTCATTCTGCGTCTTCTTTTTCATTTCTGCGTCTATTTTTCACTTCTCCATCTGTTATACATTTTGCGTTTGCTTTTTCTTCTTCTTTGTTATTCATCAAAATCATTTATATGTAAAGTCATTTTGACTCAACAATCTCCCCCTTTTTGATAATAACAAATCATATACATAAAAAGATGAAAAACTTATCTTCAAAACATATCTTCATGTGTGTTCTTCTGTCTTCTTCATTAGTCTTCCTCTTCCTCCCCCTATCTTTGTTATCAACTCCTTCAATCACACCCTTTGAGACTCTTTGATTGCTGCCTTCCATTCTCTTCTCCCCCTATTTGTTATAATCAAAAATGATCAATGACGATGACTCTTCAGCAGTTCTGTCATCATCTCCTTCATTTCATTTATCACCTCCTTTAGCTCTTTGACTTCTCTGCGTAAGTGCCTGAGTTCAGCTTGCGAGTCAAACGATGAGGAGAGTTGATCATCATCTGCTGAGGGTTCTATGAACGCAATTGTAGTAGCATATACGTCTGAGGATGGAATGTAATCTTCAACAATCTCAAAAGTTGGTGGATGAACGGATAGATTAGGCTCTGGAAGATCTAAATCATAAGGAGCAGGTAGCATGAGCACTTGTCTTCCTTGCAGGGGTATGGCTTCAACTTGAATAGACAGTTGATCACGGCTCTGTCGATGCGATCTTATGATCGATCCTTGGAAACCGGTCAAATAAAAGAAATTCCAAGATTGCGGTATAGAATGCAACCGCGGGTCGTCTCACTTAATTGGAACCAAATAAAAATGGTCTAACCTAGCCTAAATGTCAAAAATTGCAATTGAAGTTGATAAAATGGGGTTTGGTATTTTCGTCAAAATGATAAAGTAATCAAGATAGACAAAAGTATAAAAGAATATTTTTGGAATTTTAGGAATAATGCAATTAACAAGGGTAAGATAGAAAATCAAATTGATAGAAATCCTCTTGAAAATGGCGCAGGCTATCACGGTTCAAAATTGATTTTTAGGGACACAATCCACTAAGTTTCGAAAGATCAACCCTAAAGGATTCTTTAGGTCCAAAGATTTAATTAATGAACTCCATTATTCAAATCTTTGTTAAAAATCTTAGTGTGAAAATGGACAAGCAATTGCAATCGGTCAATTGGATAAAACTCAACAATCTCAATCAAACACAACTAGGCAGATGAAGACCGTAAATGCAATATCCAACGACATATATGAAACTTCATATATTAAACATCAAAAGTTCTACAAATTACTTTGTCCAAATCTCAACATAGTGTTCAACACATGATTAAACTATAACCATGCTAATCTAGCTACACCGATGCAATCTCTAACTCAGAGTTTTACACAAATATAACTAAACTTTCGACACTATATGATACTCCCCTTTGAAGCTTCCGTGAACTCAAACCATTGCTACATCTTCAAGAGGAAGGTTGACTCAGCCACGCATGACTCTGGTTGATCCCTCAAATACTGGAGATGGAACGATGCTCATGTTGGCAAAAGACACTAACGGTGACAATGTTGATGGCTGTAATCGTTGGAGATGAAAATGTGAAGGCGATGTCGAAGGACGGTGTCGTCTCTCTACTGCCTGAATAATAAAAATCTGCGCCTCTCCCAGTCTCCAGACTCTGTGTCTTGATTCTGTGTGTGTAAGTCTGCCCATGACCTAAAATCGGCAAGTTTTTATATGATGGGGCGCGGGTCGGGTTGGAATAGTGAGACAAACTTTTCATAAAAGGTCGGATATCCGCTCATACGTCGCGACGTATAAATAAAAATTCGTCGCGACGTGTGAATTTGCCTGCTAGTCGCGACGTATGAATTAATATTCACCACGACGTATGGAAGTGACTTGCTCGTCGCGGCGTATGGATCAAAACTCGTCGCGACATGCGGATGGATCAATGACTGTTGACTTCCTGACGTTGACTCCTTTGTTCCTGCAATAAAATAATAACAATTTGCAGTATCAATTGTCCCAATAAAAATTATGGAGAAATAAGAATTAAATCATGACAATTTCTGACAAATTGCAAATTGAAAGAACTATGTATGAGGAACCAATTTAAGCACAAAAATCATCAACTATGAGTCAACAAATGCATAAGCAGCTATGAAAATGCAGCCAATTTATAATGTAAACTTGGCTCAATCAAATTCCCCCACACTTAGACCTTTGTACTCCTGGACAAAGTTTACAAGAGTCAAAAAGAATACAAGAGGAATAGAAAATATCTACCCATGCTCAAAACAATAAAAGGGCATTGACTCAATCCATTTCCCAAGAATTCAACCACAGCAGAATGAAAGAGTGCTACTAAAACAAACATTGAAAGAGTTCAAGAGCAAAAGATTGAACAAAAGAGAACCACTCAAGATATAGTGTTTGCGCTCAGCTCACTTGTGTGTAGGGATATTTTTGCTCTCAGTCTGCTTAATTCATCTCCTGCCATAGGCTTGTGTCAATTCTATTTCTCCACTACAAAAACTATCATTTCAAAGATCAAGAGGACTTTTAGGGTTGTAATGTACGGAAGGCTAAATGAATGGATGAAGTGAAAGAAAGAAAGAATAGTATGAGCACATGCACTAAACAAAGAATTGATGTCATAAATAGAATGTTTCTTTATTTTCTGTTCATGCAAAATATGCTGCATAAATTGTTATTGAGCTTGCTTTTTTTTTTTAAACACTTTCTGTTCCCTTTTTGGAATTTTCTTTTTTTTTATGAAAGATAACGAAGCAAAATAACTAATAACTAATGACACCATAAAAATATGAATGCAAATGCTCATACAAAGAAGGCTCAAAGGGCTAGCAAGGGATAAATATATGGGGACAGTGTTTGGAACAAGGGTGGAGGAAAGAACGCCTCTATCATATCAACAAAAATCTAATCCATTAACCTTCAATTAAGAATTAAAACAAGTTCTAGAGAAGAATGAAATAAGCAGACGCACACAAAGATAGAAGAAAATTTGGGCTCAATATCCTTCCAACAAGGGTATTGTCTCCATGCACAATCTCAAGTCTCAAAAACTTAAAATGCTACTTTGTTAACATGCTTCCATTCACTGTGTTTTGAAAAATTGAAGAGCAAAATTTTTGCCAATTCCAATTATTATTAAAAGAATAGGAGGTGTTTTCAAAAACTCAAGCATCATTTTGAAACTAGTAAAAACTTTGAAAACAAAAGCCACAAAAGTCCAGTGCAAGATAAATTTGAAATGAGTGGAAGAATTAAGCACAGAATCATTCATGCATAAGTATGACGTCGCGATGGGCAGAAGAAGACGTCGAAACGTGCGGACGTCGCGACGTAACAAGGGTGACGTCGCGACGTATACGCAATCAAAAGAACGCTTCGCCGCGACATGTGACCACACGTCATGCTAAAAAATGAGAATGATGAGAAGATGGAAAATTCACCAATTTTATCAGCAGAATGCATCAATTGGCCAACAAGTCATAAATATAATGTCAACAGTCATGCAATAGGAAAGATAAATGGAGAAAAAGTTCTCCCACACTTGAAACACACATTGTCCTCAATGAAAATGGAAAGGAAGGAAAAATAAGAAGAACATGGCACCAAAATGAAAGATTGATCATTTACTGGAATAAGGCAAGTACAAGAGAAACAAAAGAACTAAAAGGCTAAATACATAAAGAAAAGGAAACAAAAGAAAAGAAATACAAGAAAAGAAAAGAACAAAAAGACAAAACTAGGCCGAAGGATCATCAGCTGGCGGGTCCGGAGGAGCGTCGTGGGAAGTACTGGGGTCAGTTGAAAGATCGCGGAGTGCGGGAGGAAGTGGCAACTGTAGGCGATCCGCAATGAGTGTAAACATCGAATGGTAAAACAGGCGGTCAGTCGCCATCTGTGCCTCGATGCGACGGAGACGAATGTAACGAAAGGCAGGAGCAGGAGCAAAGGTAAGGTCGGTCGGATGTTCCGGAACCCAATAGGCCCGGAACATGTCAACGATGAGATGGGAAAATATTAGGGAATGGTTGATGTTGGTGGAGAGGACGTATTGACGAAGGGCGGAGGTGATGGCATGGGCGAGGTTGACTGGCCGACCGACCATCAACAGGTAAATGTAAAGAGCCTGCTCCTTGGGAACCATGGACAGGTGGGAGGTAGGAAGGATGTTGTTGCAAATAAAATGAAGCCACGGACGGGCTTCAAAGCGAAGGTCGGCGCGGCGGATATAACGCTGAGCGCCCCTGGGTTGATACCATTCAATACCCTCAGGGCAGAGAGTACGAAGAACATCATCCCAAGGGTACTCATGTATGAGCTCCGAGTAGTGGCAACGGGGTGTGGGAGGAAGATGATAGTGCTCTCAAATGGTGATAGAAGTGAAAGCTCGGGGAATGGAGACACCACGGAAGTGAATTCCGTAGGTACCAGAATGACGGGCATAGGTGTAGAATTGATGGACGAAGGTGAGGTTCCCGGAGGTGCGAGGATGGGCGAGGTGGGTTAGGTTTAGCTGAAAGAGTTTGCGGACGAAAGGGTTATCGTGGGGGGTGAAAGGAAAAGGTTTATCCTTGAGAATGGCTCTGGTCGCAGTTTTAGCGGCCAAGGCAACATACTCAGGATCATCCTGAAGGGAAGTGGAATGGGTAGGGGAGGGGTGGTGGTGCGAAGAATTTGAGGGCTGAGGAGAGGGAGAATGAGTGGAGAAAACTCCTAAGGAAGGTGGAGAGACAGAGTGGTGAGGGGAAACAGTGGAGCAGACATAAACTCATCCAGCGAGTGTGAGGGAGAGGGAAGGACATGAGAAGGGGACTTGCTAACGTTCTTTGTGCGAGGCATATCCTGCAAACAAAAATAAACAGAACAACAAAAACAAATCAATAAAGAGTTAAGTAAAAATCAACCACCTCGTCGCGACCTGAAGGCAGACGTCGCGACGAGACAAAATCCTTATCCAGATGTCGCGACGTGCAAAAGCAGACGTCGCGACAAGCAAAGGTAATTCGTACGTCGCGACGAGGGTTATGCTTTCGTCGCGGCGTATGGCGATTTCCAGACGTAACGCGGCAAGCAATCGCTCGTCGCGAGAAACATAACTCAAAAACTATAACAAGGAAAACGAAAAGAAAGAAAACGAAGGACAATGGGACACTTACAAATATCAAGGATGCAAGAAAGGAGACGGCAGAAACGGAGGGCACGGTGAGACGGCGGACACAGCAAAACAGAGAGGAGAACAGAGAGAGCAAGGGCGATTACGACGGCGGGAAAAGAAGAGAATAAGAAAGGAAGGAGAAGAAGAAGAAGAAGAAACGGCGAAAGGAAACGAGACGTCGCAAGGTAAAAAGACAAAAAGGGCTCCGGATAAACGCAAAAACAGCAGGACAGAAGGGGCAACAAGGGTATTTCAACCGTTGGGACGTCGCGGTGATTGGACCAAAATTATATTATAAATTAGGCCCGTTTTCTTTAGTAATTATGCATTTGTTGACTCCTGATTTATGATTTTTATGCTTATTTTGGTCCCGCACATTGATTTTTGATAAATTGCACATTGTTAGTATTTTGTTGTCATTTGTCATTAATTTTCCATAATTTTTATTGGGACAATTGATACTGCGAATGGGTTGTATTTTGTAGGACCAAAGGAGTCAACATTCAACAAGTCAACACGCCGCGAGATTCGCTGGGGCGAACCAAACTCTCCATTCGCCGAGGCGAATTAATGGTATTTAATTCTTTCATGCATGAAGTGACTATTCAACGTTATTGCGCAACGAACGGCCATTAACCGCTTGCCGAAAGTCGGATAATCCGCCTATATTTGGCAAAAGTTCCTTTGTTCGACCCGGCCCGACGCATCCCTATAAAACCTTGCCATTTAGGGCAAAACGAGACAGCCACACGAGTTTTCTTTTCCTCCCTTTTCTTCGTTCTTCTCCGGTTTCTTTCATTATTTTACATTTTCGCTTCTAATAGGTTTTCATTACGTGTTACTGAGTTCAGCCACGCACAACGTTCATTGTCTTCATCTTCAACGATTAGTAAATCGATCATGAGTATCGGTGATTCTCCAGAAGTGATGGAGTTGGCCGGAGTCATGAGCGGCTAAATCAGTAGTCTTCTGGAAATGTAGCATTGGGTCAGAGTTCAACAAGCTTCAAGGGGTAATCAACCATTGTTTTAGATTTCGGTTATGGATTTGTTGTTGGACCCCGATCTTTGAGTGAAAATATGAAAATTTTGAAAAAGTTGACTTTTTGGCCTTGGAGAGTTGACTCTTGATTTAGGCAAAATTTGAGAAAATATGCTACATGAAACTTGTAAATTATGTCAAGAGCTTTCTGTAGCCATAAAGTTTGCTATTTTTCGATGTCGGGATTGAGAGATATGATTTTCCGAAGATATGCTTTGGTTTGAAAAGTATAAAGTTGTGTAGGTTATGATTATTAAATGAAGGGATGTAGTAAAATGTGATTTGTTATTTAAATTATCACTTGTGATTCATTGTTAGTATTTGAAAAGAATTATTTGAATTGAGGGTCTTATGAATTTAGGTCATTGAGATTAAATGAATAAGAAGGTGTGAGGATAATTGCTTAAATTGATGGAATTTAGTTGTTTATGGTTTTAAGGCTTAAGGTATATTAGGTGGGCTTTTAGTCCTTTTGCATATTCTTGAAATGAATAAAGAAAGTAAGGAATTGGGCTTGGGTCCATGAAATTGTTTTAAAATGTAAGGAAAAATAATAAGGGAATGAGTAAGGCTTGTCAAGGGAGTAAGTGAGCCTTATAGTCTTTTAGCTAGCATTTAAAATGAGGAAGGAAGAAACATGTTAGAAAGCCCACGAAATTGGCTAGAAGAAGCCCATATAATGCTTAAGTGTTAGGTTTTTGTAAATTAAAAGAGAGGAAGCCTTTAGCCCAAGCCCATTGGTGTTGGAATTAAGAAAAAAAATCAAAAAGGAAGGGAAGTTAGTGTGTGTCGTGAGTGTTAGCTTGTGAGAGGATGGTGAGGTGTCGTTTTATCTATAGGGAAGTTAAAAATATTAAGTGAGTTCTCTCTTATTCTAGAACCCACGACATTTCTAAGGAAAGGGAGAAGCTTTCGAAACTTGAAGAAGAAAAGAGAAGGTTTCGGTCAAGACTAGAGGAGAAGGAGAAGAGAGAAAACCTAGGGTTTTATGCTTTAGCAAGAGAGATTTAAGAAGTCTTTCTTTAAGTCTCACTTGTAGAAGCCATTCGAAATTTCCAAGAAGAGAGGAAGAGAAGAAGATTGCGTGGGTCTCTCTATAAGGTTAGGGTTTCGAAGATCTCTTGGGTTTCTTGTTATAGTTCTTCTTTTCTTGCTTACCTATGATGTTTGGAAGTTGATTTATGAAGAAAGAAGAGAAAGAAGATGGGTTAAGAAAAGGAAGACAAAATCTGATTTGCGTGGGTTTTGTTTTAGGTTAGAGATTGTTGAAATTTTGTTGTTTTTATGGATAGGTTTTGATGATAATGGCTTAGTTAAGGTTTGAGTAAGGTGTTATTGAATTAATGTCATGTTTTTCCTTTCCAAAAAATTTTCTAGCATTGTTACTTGTTTTGAATTCATAGTTTTGATAGAATTTGTGTTTGTATGCTTAAAGATGGTAGTTTGAAGAGTTAATGATGAAAGAATAAGAAAAGAGGAAAAGTTAAGAAAGTGACGAAAAATCTGATTTTTCATGGGTTTTATCGGTTAGACGATTGTCAAATGTTGTTAGTTATGGAGATAAGTGTTGAAGTTGAAGGTGGATTAGGATTTGGTTAAGGTTAGATGAATGAACTTCATGTTTTCACTCATTCTTAAATTTTCCAGCAATGGTCTCTTTTGTTAATAAAGGTTTTATTGTGAGATTTTGCCTTTTTGCTTAATCATGGTGGTTTGATGAGTGAATATGAAGTAAAGGGAAGGTTAGGTTAGATTAAAGTCAAAGGTTTTTCATTTCTTGAAAATTCCAGCACTTGGTCTTTTAGGAAATTGTGACTTTTGTTATTCCTAAGATGGGATTTTGCTTAGTTTGGAGAGGAATTATGGTTGTTATGAAAGTATAAGTGAAGTTATGTAAGTTTAAATCCAAGTTTTACATTCTTGAAAAACAAATTCCAGCATTGCTTTATTGTGTTAATTAGGGTATTATGGTTAGAGTTTGCTTTCCTTGTTTCAAAATGATGGTTAAAACATGTTTGGGGAAGGTTAGATTAAGTTCAAGGTAAGTTGTTCAATTCCCAATACAAATTCCAGCATTGGTATTTGATGTGAAATTGGGATTATTGTGCTTGTAAAAGTGAAGTGAGGCTTTGAAGGAAAAGGAAAGAAGAAGGGTTTGAAAGTTCAAGAAAAATTAGATTTGGTGTGGTGTCTTTAAGGCATGATATTGTTAAAAAGTTTGATGCTTTTGAGAAGGGTTTTGATAGTATAATTTAGGAATGGCATAGGTATAGTTAGGTAGGTTTTTAAGCATGTTTTCTATTCTTTAAAAAAAAAAAAATCAGCATTTGGACCTTATGTTAATTAGGATTTTATGTTTTGATTAAGGTCAAATAAGGCAATTGGAGGTTGAGGAAGGACTAGCTAACCAATTGCAAAGCCAAAGGAATCAAGGTGGGTAATATATTTATAACGTGAATTATGAGCCAAGTAATTGTTTTAAAAAAATAAAGAAAGTGAATTATTGATTCAAATGATTTGATAAAGAGCTACACGTTTTTCTTGATCTGAAGTTTCATAAATTGCTATGATTTCGCATTCCATGAGTTTATGTGATTTGGTGATTGAAATATGACTACCGTTAAGCTCATATGATTTCGATTATGTTATAAGATCACACGATATCGATAATATGTGTTATTTGGGTGAGAGAGTAACGTCACGATAGTCCGTGCACGTCGACTTATAGCCTTCTCGGCTGCCGCTTTGGCCTACGAGATCCAAATCGGACTAAATCTGCTTTCTGATATAACCTTGGGTTGGCCGTCTGCTTTTCTGGGACTCTCGAACCATTTGGTTGCGCATTGCATTAGTGCATGATTGAGTGTTATGTGGTGTATATCTGAATTGCATGATTTATATATGGAAAGATTTGAAAATACGTTTTGAAAAGGATAACTCTACTGTAAAATGATTTAAAAGAGTTTAAAATGTTTTGCTTGTGTTCCATTATAAATGTATTATCCACGGAGCCGTTGTGCTCACCCCCCATTTTCCCCTCCACAGGGTTTGAGCGAGAAACCGAGTCTGGCATCGGGATTGAGGCAACTCCGATGCAATTATGTGAGAAGTCATTTGTTAGAGAACTAGGTTTTAGATAGCAGTTTGAAGCTTTGTATTTGCTTAACTCCATGTAAATGTAAGAGTTTAAAAGTTGAAATGTATCTTGTATATGTATTTCCAAAATGTATTGATGTATGGTTTAACAAGTATGGGAGTATGCTTGAGAATGATTAGAAAAGTAAGTTGTGTTGTTTTATAATCTTGTAAATGAGTAGCGATGAAAAAGATGAAGTTGTTGCCATTTTGAGTTGGTTGATGGGATTGTATGGCTTTATAGATGGAAATGTTTAGAATCTTAGGAGTGTGTTGCTGCCTTGGACCATTGAATTCTTATGCAGGTTGTAGCAAAGGATTGAAAATTTGGGTTAGGTGAAGTATAGGGGAGGTGCTGTCCAATTTTCGTTAAAATTGGGCAGCAACTTCACCTAGGATTTAGAGTACTTTAGAGCTTGATTTAGCTTAGGTGGTCTTCTTGAAGAATGTAGAAGATGATTAGATCTTTCCAATGACATAAAGTTTGTCATATTTGGACTTAAAATGAAAAAGTTATAGAGTTTGAAAGTTTTCAGATTTCCTACTCGGATACTATTCATTCTGCATTTTTGCAGAATCTTTGGAGGTGTTTTTCACACTCTTAGAGGCTGATCTGGTTTTTTCTTTCTTCATGAAAAATGTAGATTATCTTTCTAGCTTTAAAATGAGGTATGATTCGTAGTTATTGGATTTAGGAATAAAAAGTTATGGGGTTGTAAACATTGCTGTTACTGTTCATTCTGCAAAATTTACTGTTCCATTGATTTTCTATTTGGGCTGAATCTTTCAGTAGGTTTTTACCTCTCCTAATGATTGTTTTGGCTTTTCCTTCCTTCATAAGAGTTGTTTTTCATCTTTTTCCCTTTCCAACGAGGTATGATATGTCTTGTTCGGAGTTAGGAGTAAAAAGTTATGAGAATCGGAAGTTAACTTTTTACTATTCATTTGGTCAAGGCAAATTTTCCTCTTCTAACTTTTGCAATTGACTTTACCGAATTTACGAATTTTAGACTTCGGGAGTAAAAGATTGATGTTTGTAAAATCTGAAATTTTCCTTCACATTCAGACTTCATCCTTAGACGTGCCCACGCCTAATCTCTGAATATCCTCCTCTCACTCTTTTGATTGAAGTGGCCACGTCTAGTCTCTAAACCACTTAGACGTGCCTTCGTCAAATGTCTGAATATCCCCTCTCTATTTTTCTTGTAACTTTTTCGTTTGGCCTCCGATTCACCGAAATTGAACCGGTGATTTCTCATCAAGTTTCCTACCTTTCCTTACAAAATGTCCAATTGTTAGCTTAATTGAATTTTGTGAATTAGCCCTCACATTTTCTTGTTGCTTTGCCTATTTAAATTATGCTTGAGATGTTTTGTTTCCTTAGCCTTTATACCTTTTTGGTTCGAGTTGCTTTGGCTTAGTTTTCGTTTGTTTCACACTTTGTTATCCGATTCGATTCGTTTGATGCATTTTGCTTTCGATTTTGAGCCTTCGATTTGCTTTGTAATTTGTTTCGGATTCAATTCTTTAGTCTTTGATTTTCATGTGCTTCGTAATTTGTTTTCAGTATGTTTATTCGTTTTCGTATGCTTTTCTTCCGTTCCGTTCGATTTACTTTTTTTCTTGTTCTTCGTTTCGTTCTCCGGTTAAGACCCGAACCATGAATTAGTATGAAAATGAATTTTAAGATGAATAAGATGAAAAAAAAATTATCGGGATTTTTCGGATTAGTCGAGGTTTTCTAAGGAATCATGTATGCGTACGAGGAAATCTGTATGATTAGTTGGGTTCCGAAAACGGGATCCAGCATTTGTAACAACTCCGAGTTAGAGATTACAGTGTATAACCGAATGAATCTTGCTATAGTTTAGTAGGATGTTAAACTTTGATTTGTGTTATGGATTGATTAGTGTTGAATGCTGTGCTTAAATACATGGAGTTCATGTATATCAGTCAGATTTTATACTGGTTAACCTAATCTGCCTAGTTGTGTTTGATTAAGTTAGTCATGTTTTTAATTTGATTGATTTATTGCATTAATCATTTATAGCATACACTAAGGGTTTTAACGAGTTTTAATTAATCGAGTTGATTGGTTAATTCTTGGACTTAACGAGTTGTTAAGGTTTACTTTTCGAAACTTAGTGGATTTCAATCCCCAATATCTATTTTGAACGATGATGACTCGACTACATTTTCAGGAGAGTTTTAGTAAGTTGATTTCAAACTTGTTTAATTTCAATCGTTTAGTTTTCTAAAAATCCCAAAAACATTTATTCTTACTTTGGCTTAGTTTAATTTTTAGTTAATCAAATCAAAACCCCTTTTTTTATTGCTTTAATTGCATGCATCATTCAAACATTAGGCTAGTCAGGATCGGTTAGTACACCTGGTTCCTCGAGAGTCGACGAGGTTGCATCCTGTATTGCAATCCTTGGTATAAATTTTATTTGACCGGTTTCCGAGGATCAATTTTAATATTGAACGATAAGCCGACGATCAAATTTGGCGTCGTTGCCGGGGACCCAAAGTAATTGGTTCTTTAGGTTAGCCAGTGTTTGTTTTGCTTTTAATTTTTGTTGTTTGCATTTTATTTGCATTGCATAATTTCATTCTTAATTTCTGTTCTGCTTAAGTGTTTTTAGTGTTAATTCTGTTTTGTGATTCTTATTCTGTTTGCTTTCAGTGTTATTCTGCTTGTTCCTGTTTATTGTGCTTAGTTGCGGGTAATTTTACCTTTATTGTGCTTTGCTGTGATTCTTGGCTGCGACAAGTTCATCATTCGTCATAACGAGTTCATCGTTCGTCGCAACGAGTTCATCGTTAAATCATGACGAATATTCGCATTTTGTCCACATTCACCGCAATGAGTTCCTACGAGTCGCGACGAACGAAGAGTGAATTAAACCCTTTCGTCGTCATTGTCGTTTTAGTGGCGTTATTAGGTGAACTTCTCACATGCATGCCCCGTAGACTTAGGTTAGTTCATTTTCAACTTTGAAATTGAGCGACACCTTAGGCGACTTAGGAAGAACAAGAGAGAGCAAGAAAGACTTAGCACACTAGAACGATTAGAAAGCGATATGGTGAACAACAAGATTTTCCGGTTGCTACCAACCAAGGAACGAAGATCATGGATTAAATGGTGACGGGAGAGAGTTGATGACAACAATGCGAACATCGGGCGTAGAACCATCCAGAAGCTACAACCTCGGATGTAAACTACGATTCTTTCATCTTCGCCGCCCTAACTTCGACGTAAATTTTGAAGTTAAAGGTTTATTGATTAACTCCCACCCAAATTTCACGGTTTGGCGGTGAGGACCCTACATGCATCTTGAGGCCCTCACAATGATCTGTCAAAGTATGAAGCTCAGTAGGAGCACATCTGGACGAGTCTTTGTGGAAGGTATTCCACTTGTCGTTAGAAGGAAAGGCCCGGAGTGGTACATGAGCCTCCCGAGGCATGTCGCGAATACTATCATAGTTGGGCCAACTTCATGGAAAGCTTTCCGAAAAATATTTTCCGACCTCGAGGACTTCTTCAATGCGAAAAGAGATTTATTCATGGCAAGGATGATGACGAATCCTTGTATGATTTTTGGAGCAGATTCCAAGATCATTATCTCGGTGCCCCATCATCGGATCCACGATGAACAATTGGTTCAATATTTTTATGATGGGGTGAAGAATCGGGAGAAAGGAATGTTGGATCTTTGCGTCGGGAGGTTCGTTGATTGACCTCACCGCACTGTAAGCTTGGGCCTGATTAAGAGAATGGCCTGAATCATCAACGATATAGTGTCCGTGATTCGAGAGCGTGAATGAAGTGGGAGCCATATCGGCTCAAACTAAGAGGATGGAGAGCTTGGAATCGAAGGTAGATTCCTTTGAACATCGGATAACTTCCCGTTATCCTCGATCACTGGTGAACTTAAGAATTTGAATGTGCATCGCCCATCACCTTCCATCGAACCGGTCGCACCCGGTTGTGATAGTTAATGGTCGATGATGCACATTTCAAGTGTTTGTCTGGCAGATATGAAGAAGTCTCCAATGTATCAAGGTAGACGGGATCGGAAATGGGACCGTATTCCAACACGTATAATGAGGATGGAGATCCCACCCAAATTTTAGTTGGAGGAATAACGCGGAAAGAACACCAAACCGATTTCAGAAGTGGAGTGGAGTGGTCAATCTACAAACCAGTTCGGGATCAACAAGCGTTAACGGTGCAACAACCACCGCCACCAAAGGAGGACACCAACCAAGCTGCTGATAGTATGATGGCGTTGATGAAAGAGGAACGAACTCGACAAAGAACTCGATTCAACGCCATCGCAAACCTCATCCAACAGGACTTCGCTAAGAATCTTCGCCGCTTTAGCGCTTGGAAAACGCATGGATCAATGGGAGACCAAGGCGAGAGAACTTGAACTCATATGTCACTCAATTGTCTAATAATTTGAGTGACAACCAAGCTAGAGTAAGCGGAACCATTCCCTCCAACACGGTAATAAACCCAAGAGTTTAAATGCAATTGAGTTGAGGTGGAAAGAAAGTGCATTTCGACATTCCAGAAGAAGAATGCACCGAGGAAATTGAGGTTGAAGATGCGCCTCAGTGAGAGAGAAGCAAGTTGTGCGATCGAGAGTGATCGCGAAGAAGAGCTTCGAGAGAAAGGAAGCAAGCCTCGAAGAACAAGGGAACTACTTTAGAGAGTTCCAACGATCAAGCAAAGGATGGAGAGTCAAGCAAGCAAGCGGTAAAGGTGAAGAGGTAAATATTCATGAACTTCCGTTTCCTAATTCGTATATGATGAGTAAGCGCTTAAAAGAGAAACAACATGAGAAGGATATCATTGATCTGTTTGGGAAAGTGGAAGTGAATGTCCCTTTACTTGACTTGGTTAAGCGAGTTCCGGCCTACGCTAAATATTTGAAGGATCTGTGTACAAATAAGAAAAAGTTTAGGCGAATGAGAGGGTGCAAGTGAGCTCAAATGTGTCACCTTGTTTAAGCGCAGATACCAATAAAATGTCGGGATCTGGATCTTTTACCATCCTTGCACCTTAGGAAAGTGACCATAGGTGAGCTTTGCTAGATCTAGGGGCGCGATAAATGTGATGCCCGAGTCAAGATATAAGGCCTTGGGGTGAAGAGTATTAAGCCCACATCTGTTATTCTCCGATTAGTCGATAGGTCATTTAGGCATCCCGTGGGAATTATTGAAGACATTACGGTCGGGTTAAAGACTTAGTGTTTCTGCGGATTTTTACGTGTTAGACATGACCTCGAAGTGGTACATGACACTTCTCGATCCTTGGGCGACCCTTCTGCGGATTGCGAGCACAATGATTAACATGAAGGAAGGAAAGATCCTATGGAGGTTGGTGATCAACACGTTAGCTTCAACATGTATGAAGCTATGAAGCACCCTAACGAGGATTACTCCTTGCTTGGGGTGAATATGCTTGATGTTGTGATTGATGATGCTTGTTACAATTTGCGTAAACTCTAACCCCGACCACTAATGATTTCTTTCGAGGCGGTTTCTATTTTGATGATAGTGTAGGTGCTTATTCGGATACGGAATGGACATGGAGTCGCGGGACCCAAGTCGCTGACATGAAGTTTGGATATCAACTTGACGCCTATCCCGAGCTACAAGATCCACCGTGAGCACCGGTGTTTCTTTTCTGCATTTTCAATATATTTGTGCACATTATTTGATTTGACTTGAAATGTTGTGTTGCATGAATGTGTTGATTAAGTGTGGGGGGAGAAACCCATCCAGTAGGAATAGCTGTAGTAGGTAGGATTTCCTTTTCCGTTTGAATAATTTGATTCCCTTTGTTAGCTCTATGTTCTTCCTAATTTAATGAAGCATGATTAGATCAAGAGATTGGGTGAATTGTGCATTGATTAATTGGTGATCAGGTAAACCGGTAGTATCCTTAATGTAATCTGTTACGGGTAGTTTGCCGTGAGAATCGTTGTTCGCGGCTAATCTAGGGTTTTTCGCTTGTTCGCATGCTAACGACTACTTCGTCATGGCGAATAAGGACATCTCTACCCTACGGACCGTTGGACATCTCTTTGTCCGAGGCCCTTTTGGTCTTTTTCCTCTCGCGTCCTTTCGTCTCCGCGTTTTCTTCTTTTTTCTTCTTCTTTTCTCCTTTCCTCCTCATTTCATTGCCGTCATTATTTGTCGCCGTCGCTCCTCTCTTTGCCATCCGCCGTTTGAAGCTCCCAATCTCCTCCAATCTTCTTCCAACAGTGTTTTCACCCATCCGTAAGTGTTCCTATTCCTTCCTCTTGTCCATTTTCGTTGATTAATCATAGATTTGAGGCAAACAAAGAACGCCGTCACGCGATCGTTTCGAATCGCCATTATTGCGGCTACATTCATATCTTCGCCCGAACTTAGGGTTTCACAGATGCCCGATTCATTGCGCAATGATTACCTGCTGGTGCGGCGAATGGAAGAGGACTTTTTCATTGCAATGAACATTCTGCTTGTCGCATGAGAAATGGTCAAGACTTTGATTACAGATAATTTTCTTAGTTTAATGCCTATTCTAACGTTTGTTTGTGCGAATTATGCCAAGAATGAAACAAGCCACCGGTGGGCGCAGACCATCCTCTTCTTCCTCCGATCACACCCTTTCCTCTTCCTCGCAACCTTCCCGTTTTCCCTCTCACCTAGCAGATCCTGAGTATGTTCAGTTAGCCACGCGAGTTGCGAGCCAGACCATACTCACAGAAAAGCCATTCCCTCTTACTCCGGCTACTAACCCTTTGGTGGGTCAACTCTTTCAACTAGAGTTGACCGGCCTCGGCCACCGGCAACCTTACCTTTATACGCCATTACTACACCCATGCACATTACTCTCACACCTACTGGAATTAATTTAGGGGTGTTTCTATCCCAAATGCTTTCACATACGCCATTATCCGAAAGCACTACCACCTCCTGTTGTCCCTCGTTGTTACTATTTCAAATGATCGTTGCATACCCCAGGATGGCGTCATTCGTACTCTCGCCTCGAGGGTACTCGGTGGCTTCAACCGGGGGGCTCATTGCTATATCCGGCGTTCAGGCCTCCTCCTGGCAAGCCCGCCCATGGTTACATTTATATGTAACAACATTTTACCTACTCTCCACCTCACCAACATTCCAAAGGAGCGGGCTCTGTACATATATCTGCTTATGGTGGCCACCCTGTGGACCTAGCTTCCGCCATATCCTCCGCCCGCCAAGGTGTCTCGCCACCAACCCCAAACTCAAACTCCTTTTCCCCATCTTATTTCCGACATTAAGACTGTCGAGTCCGGAACATCATGTCGATCTCACCTTTTCGCTTGCTTCCCTTTTATCTACATCCGTCTCGGTAAGCCTCACCTTGACCGCCCCCACAACTCCTTCCTCTCTCCTCACCTCCTCCTCCTCTGATCCCTCGAGCACCTTCTCCCACCCTCCCGTCCTTCCTCCTGCTTCCTCTCGCCTCCTATCCCCACCCCAGTGTCTTCCCACCTTCATTCCCCTACTCCTTCCGAGGTGGCTCTGCTGCGCCAGGCGTCTTTCGGCTGAGGCCGGCTCACTTCTTCGAGGCCAGATGATGGCCGATCATGAGTTCGATCGCTCGTTCTTGACCATGATTGCGACTCACCTCGGTGCCTATTAGCCTCCTGCTCCCGGCTCTTCTGCTTGCGCCTCCGGATCCGCTTGTGATGATCCTGAGAATAGTTTAGGCATTTCTTTTCGTTTCTTTTGTCGTTGTTCTTTTCCTGTATTTTCTTTTCTTCGTTGTAATTTTAGTTAGTTCTTTGGCTCTATTATTTTTGTACATTTCTTTTTGAGCTTAATGATATATCCTCGTTCTCTTTGTTTTCTAGTTGCTTCTGCTTTCCTCTGTACTTTCGATGTACGCCATTCAGGACAATGCCATGTTTAAGTGTGGGAGTCGTTCCTTTATATTTTGCATTGTACACCTATTAAAATTTGTGCATAATTTTGTGGGCCCGTTGCTTTTCTTGATAAATTTGGACTCAATCAAAACATTTTTTGACTTGTTCTTTTGTGCCTTGCATGCAAAACCCTTATAAGTTTCAAGCGATACTTGAGTTTTGAAAATGCTCTCCATTCTTGAACGATAATTGGTTTTGGCAAAATTTTAACTTTTGAAGTTTTCAAAACAAAGTAAATGGGAGCATGCTAACAAGGTAGCATTTTAAGTTTTAAGACTTGAGATTGATCATTGAGACAAAAACCTTGTTGGAAGGATATTCGAGCCAAATTTTTCTTCTATATTTTTTGTGTGTATCCGCTTAGTCCATTCTTCTCTAGAACTTGTGTCAATTTTTACTCAAAGCTTGATGGACTAGATTTTGTGGATATGATAGGCGTTCTTTCTTTCGGCTCTTTCCCCAAACACCAACCCTTAAACACTTTTTCCTCTTGCTAGCCCTCGAGCCTTTTTTTATGAGCATTTGCATACATTCTTAAATGATCGGTGATCCGTGTTTAGTTATTAGTGTTGAAAAAAAAGTGTTGAAAATGAAAAGTGTTAGTCTTGTGTATCCGAAAGGGATCATAATGTGTTGCATCCCAAAAGGATTAGCATCTAAAAAAGCTCTCTCTTGTTATTCGCATTATTCAATTTATTTTAGTGTAGTGTTTTAGTTTCTTTGTTGACATCGATTCCTCACTTTATCGCATGCTCATATTTTTCTTTCTTTCACATCATCCATTCATTTAGCCTTAGCTCATTACAACCCTTAAAGACCTCTTGATCTTCAAATTGATAGTCCTTGTAGTGGAGAAATAAAATTGATCAAGCTATGGTAGGAGATGTATTAAGCGATTGAGAGAAAATATCCCTACTATACAAGTGAGACAAGCGTAAACACCATATCTGAGTGATTCTCTCATTGTTCAATCTCTTGTGCTTAAATTCTTTCAATGTTTGTTTTATTAGCACTCTTTCAATTTCTTTGCGTTAGAATTACGATAAAGTGGATTGAGTCAATTTTGGTTGTTGTTTGAGCATGGGCATAATTTTCTTTTACTCTTGTACCTTTTGACTCTTATAAGCTTTGTTCAGAGTACAAAGGTTTAAGTGTGGGGGAATTTGATTGGACCAAAATTATATTATAAATTAGGCCCGTTTTCTTTAGTAATTATGTATTTGTTGACTCCTGATTTATGATTTTTATGCTTATTTTGGTCCCGCACATTGATTTTGATAAATTGCACATTGTTAGTATTTTGTTGTCATTTGTCATTAATTTTCCATAATTTTATTGGGACAATTGATCTGCGAATGGGTTGTATTTTGTAGGACCAAAGGAGTCAACATTCAACAAGTCAACACGCCGCGAGATTATTGGCTGAACCAAACTCTCCATTCGCCGAGGCGAATTAATGGTATTTAATTCTTTCATGAAGTGACCATTCAACGTCATTTGCGGTGACGAATTAGCCGCAATGAAAGTCGGATAATCCGCCTATATTTGGAAAAAGTTCCCTTTATTGGGCTACCAAGACGCATCCTATAAAACCTTGCCATTTAGGGCAAAAGCGAGACTACCGCACGAGTTTTCTTTTCCTCCTTTTCTTCATTCTTCTCGGTTTCTTTCATTCTTTTACTTTTTCGCTTCTAATAGGTTTTCATTACGTATTCTGAGTTGACCCACAGACAACGTCATTGTCTTCATCTTCAACAGTTAAATCGATCGATCATGAGTATCGGTGATTCTCCGAGAGTGATGGAGTTGGCGGAGTCATGGCTGCTAAATCGATAGTCTTCGGAAATGTAGCATTGGGTCGAGTTCAACAAGCTTGAGGGTAATCAACCATTGTTTTAGATTTGGTTATGGATTTGTAACAACTCAGAGTTGGAGATTACGATGTATAACCGAATGAATCTTCTATAGTTTAGTAGGATGTTAAACTTTGATTTGTGTTATGGATTGATTAGTGTTGAATGTTGTGCTTAAATACATGGAGTTCATGTATATCGATCGATTTTATCTTGGTTAACCTAATCGCCTAGTTGTGTTTGATTAAGTTAGTCATGTTTTAATTTGATTGATTTATTGCATTAATCATTTATAGCATACACTAAGGGTTTTAACGAGTTTTAATTAATCGAGTTGATTGGTTAATTCTTGGACTTAACGAGTTGTTAAGGTTTACTTTTGAAACTTAGTGGATTTCAATCCCGATATCTATTTTGAGCGATGATGACTCGACTACATTTTCGGGAGAGTTTTAGTAAGTTGATTTCAAACTTGTTTAATTTCAATCGTTTAGTTTTCTAAAAATCCCAAAAACGTTTATTCTTACTTTGGCTTAGTTTAATTTTTAGTTAATCAAATCAAAACCCCCTTTTTTATTGTTTTAATTGCATGCATCATTCAAACATTAGGCTAGTCTAGGATCAGTTAGTACACTGGTTCCTTGAGAGTCGACCCGAGGTTGCATCCTGTATTGCAATCCTTGGTATAAATTTTATTTGACCAATTTCCGAGGATCAATTTTAATATTGAACGATAAGTCGACGATCACGCGGCGTATAAATGTACCACGTCGCGACGTGAGCGTCAAATGAAACGAGGCACGTCGCGACGTATAAATTAAAATACGTCGAGACGTAAATAAAAACAAAGCACGTCGCGACGTATAAATCAAAATTAAATGACGAATCGGACGAAACGAGTAAAAGCGAAACACAAAACTGACTTAATCCGAAACAATCAATCTAAAAACAATCAATCTCCCAGAAATCAATCCTTCCAGAAATATCATGCTTCTTCGAAAAAAAATTGTAAAGCTAACAAAGTGAAAGTAATTTATTGAACAATGAATGTAAATCCTACCTAACTACAACTAATCTCATCGCTCGGTTTCTCCCACACTTAATCAAGATATTCATGCAACACAAAATTTTCATCACTTCCAGCGGGATGCATGAATAAAATAAGAATGCGGTGAGAAACAACTGGTCTCATGGTGGGTCGACACTTAGGATGATCACCCGGCTGAAATTCGAGCTTCATCCCAACAACTGGGCTCTTGTACAACTCCATGTTCAACACCCAACTTGAAGTCTCTCCTACAAAATCATCAGCAAGAAAATGTTCTCCAGGGAGAGTGTCAGTAGACGATGTGAATGTTTGTGCAAAATCATTACATGCATCGTCAACAATTGTATCAAGCATGTTCACTCTAAGCAGGGAATAATCTTCATGTGGGTGCTTCATTTCCTCATACATATTAAAGCTCACCTGCTGGTCACCTACCTCCATGGTGATCTTACCTTCTTTCATGCTTATCATTGTGCTCGCAGTCCGCAAAAAGGGTCGTCCAAGAATTAAGGAAGTACCCTGCACAACTTCATAAGACATATCAAGCACATAAAAATCAGCAGAAAATACTAAACCCTTAACCTGGACCAAGATGTCCTCGATGATACCCACTGGATGCCTAAATGATCTATCGGCCAATTGGAGGACAACAGATGTAGGCTTAATACTCTTCGCTCCTAAGGCCTCATAAACTGACTTAGGCATCATATTTATCGCTGCCCCTAGATCTAGCAAAGCTCTACCTATAGTCACTTTCCCTAAGATGCAAGGGATGGTAAAAGATCCATGGTCTTGACACTTGCGGTATTTTGGCTTGAACAAAGCTGAAAAATTTGAGCTCACTTGCACTCTCTCATTTGGCCTAAACTTCCTCTTGTTAGTGCATAAATCTTTCAAATATTTTGCATAGGCCAGAACTCGCTTCACTAAATCAAGCAAAGGCACATTCACTTCAACTTTCCCAAACAAGTCAATGATTTTTTTTTCATGTTGTTTTTCATTTAAGCGCTTGCTCATCAAATATGAATTGGGAAAAGGGAGGTCTTGAATACTTACCTCCTTACCTTTGTTGGATTGCTTGCTCGATTCTCCACTTTTTGTTTGATCGTTGGAACTCTCTGAAGTAGTTCCCTTGTTTCTTGAAGCATGCTTTTTCTCTCTCAAAAGCTCTTCTTCCCTCACACTTTCTGATTTCTTAACCTTATCCTGTGGTGGGGGTACTGGCTCACTCTCAATCTCATCATCACATGCTTCTTCATCATCTTGAGGCTTAAACCTCACTTGCTTCCCACTCCACGAGGGCAATGGCATTCAAACTCTTGGGTTCATCACAGTATTGGAAGGAATGGTCCCACCGCTTTTGCACGATTTTCACTCATGTTGTTGGACAACCGAGTGACATAGAATTGATGTTCTGCTTGGTCTCCCATTGTTCCATTCTCTTTCCAAGGCATTGAATCTAGCGGTTATCTTTGAGGAATCTCTTGAATAAGAGAAGCAATAGCATTAAACTGGTTAGCAGTAGAATCCTTCTCTTCCTTCATCAATGTCATCATATTGTGAAGGAGTTGATTGGTGTCTTCTTTTGGGGGAACTATTAGAGCTTGCTGTTGATTCGGGAACTGGCTAATGGAAGTACCAGCTCCTCCCCCTTGTGAGAATCTGTTTGGGGCCCTGTTCTCTTCATTCCTTCAACCAAATCTCGGATTAGACTTCCATCCCTCATTGTATGTGTTGGAGTAAGGGTCCCACTTCTGATTAGCTCTTCCTGGATACACAGTATGACACCTCTTCATATCATCGGGACAAACACTTGAAATGTGCATCACCGACCCACAATTATCACAACTGGGTGCAGTAATTTCTGTAGAAGATGATGGGCGATGCACATTCAAGTTCTTCAACTCTGCAGTGATACAGGACAACTGTGATGTTATCCTGTTCTCCAGCGAATCCACTTTTGTTTCCAGACTTTTCATTCTCTTTGCTTGAGCTGTCAAAGCTCCCAATTCATTCAATCCTCTGGAATCTCTCACACTGTACTGTTGATGGTTGAGGGCCATCTTCTTAATCAAGTCCCACGCTTCCAATGCAGTAAGGTCAATCAATGATCCTCCAGATGCAGCATCTAGCATACCTTTCTCTTGACTCTTCAACCCATCATAAAAATATTGCACCAATTGTTCATCAAGAATTTGGTGATGGGGGCATCTGGACAGAAGATCTTGCAAGTGGTTCCAATAGTCATACAGTGACTCATCATAATCCTGGCGGGCTGAATAGATTTCCTTCCTCATCGAAGATGTCCTTAAGGCTGCAAAATATTTTTCCAAAAATGCTTTCCTCAGGTTGGCCCAATTATGATAGGCATTAGCCACATGCCTCAGAAGACTCATGTACCACTCTCGTGCCTTCCTTCGAGGACAAATGGAATACCTTCCTGACACTTGGTCCAAAGTAGCTCTACCGACTTCATACTCTGGCGAGATCATTGTCAAAGCTCAGTAGGTGCATGTATGGATCTTCTCGCCAAACCATGAAATTTAGGAAGAGAATTAATTAACAAACCTTTAATCTCAAAATTTACATCAAAATTAGGGCAAGCGGCGATAAATGGATCATAATGCACGTCGGATGTTGTAGCTTCCCTAATTGTCCTCGTCTCTGGTTCTCATTGTTCTCTCCCACTCTCATGCTCACCATTTCCTCCATTAGTCCCATTTCTAGGTTGGTGAGCACGGAAAATCGGGATTTGGGAAAATGTTTGGGTTCTCGACCATATTCTCACTATCTCGCTCAACTATTTTCTTTTCTCTTGTTCTTTCCTCTCTTTCCTAAGTCTCCTCAAATGTCTCTCAACTTGAGTTGGAATTGAACAAGTCTACCTCTCCAGGCATGCACAAAAATCAATCCACAAATAAAATGAATGGTAACAAAATTGCTCACGATCCACATAAGATCGGATAAAAGTGAAATGCGATGAATGCGAGAGTATGGATGTATGAGTGTGTATGTGTGAAAAAAATGTGCAAAGTAAGAGACAAAAATCAAAGTATGATGTATGCGTGTGCAAAGGGGAATCAAACCTATACTATGAACAAGCGTAAAAATCAAACTATACTAAATGCAAGCAAAAACAATGATTCTGATTATCAACGACAATTCAAATGAATGATAATGGCTATCCGATGGTAAACCAATTTCTTGGTTCCCGATGTGGCGCTAATTTGATCACGGCTCTGTCGATGCGATCTTCTGATCGATCCTTGAAACCGGTCAAATAAAAGAAATTCCAAGATTGCGGTATAGAATGCAACCATGGTCGTCTCACTTAATTGGAACCAAATAAAATGGTCTAACCTAGCCTAAATGTCAAAATTGCAATTGAAGTTGATAAAATGGGGTTTGGTATTTTGGTCAAAATGATAAAGTAATCAAGATAGACAAAAGTATAAAAGAATATTTTGGAATTTTAGGAATAATGCAATTAACAAAGGGTAAGATAGAAAATCAAATTGATAGAAATCCTCTTGAAAATGGCGCAGCTATCACGGTTCAAAATTGATTTTAGGGACACGATCCACTAAGTTTGAAGATCAACCTAAAGGACTCTTTAGGTCCAAAGATTTAATTAATGAACTCCATTATTCAAATCTTTGTTAAAAACCTTAGTGTGAAAATGGACAAGCAATTGCAATCGGTCAATTGGATAAAACTCAACAATCTCAATCAAACACAACTAGGCAGATGAAGACCGTAAATGCAATATCCAACGACATATATGAAACTTCATATATTAAACATCAAAATTTCTACAAATTACTTTGTCCACATCTCAACATAGTGTTCAACACATGATTAAACTATAACCATGCTAATCTAGCTACACCGATGCAATCTCTAACTCGAGTTTTACACAAATATAACTAAACTTTCGACCTTTATATGATACTCCCTTTGAAGCTTAGTGAACTCGAACCATTGCTACATCTTCAAGAGGAAGGTTGACTCGACCACGCGTGACTCTGGTTGATCCCTCGGATCTTTGGAGATGGAGCGATGCTCATGTTGGCGAAGACACTAACGGTGACAATGTTGATGGTATAATCGTTGGAGATGAAAATGTGAAGGCGATGTCGAAGGGCGGTGTCGTCTCTCTCTCGCTGAATAATAAAAATCTGCGCCTCTCCCGGTCTCGGACTACGTGTCTTGATTCTATGTGTAAGTCCGCCCTTGTGACCTAAAATCGGCAAGTTTTTATATGATGGGGCGGTCGGGTTGGAATAGTGAGACAAACTTTTCATAAAAGGTGGGATATCCGCTCAAATGCGTCATGACGTATAAATAAAAATTAAATCATGACGTGTGAATTTGCACCTTTCGTCATGACGTATGAATTAATATTTGCGCGACATATGGAAGTGACTTGCTCGTCGTCGGCGTATGGATCAAAACTTCGTCATGACGTGCGAATGGATCGATATTGTTGACTTTCGCGTTGACTCCTTTATTCTCGCAATAAAATAATAACAATTTGCGTTATCAATTGTCCCGATAAAATTATGGAGAAATAAGAATTAAATCATGACAATTTCGACAAATTGCAAATTGAAAGAACTATGTATGAGGAACTAATTTAAGCACAAAAATCATCAACTAGAGTCAACAAATGCATAGCGACTATGAAAATGCAGCCAATTTATAATGTAAACTTGGTTCGATCAGCGATGTATTAGATAGAGGCCTAATCGCACATTATGCCTGAGGATTGATGAGCGTCCCTGTAATCAGTCTTCCTCCTACTAGACAGTATTCATTCTTATCTGTAAAACTACAACCAGCTCCGTCAGTTTTCTCCTTTGAAGCGCATGCTTCATCAATTCGTCGCACTTCATTTTCAATCTGATTTGCGGACAGATCATTACTGATTCCTTCAGGATGTTACTTCATCTTCCCCTTATTCATATCTAAAGGAAATCTAGGCTAAATGTCTGGTACAATTTTTATCACCGTCTTCTCTGTAATTGGATAAATAGTATATGGTTGACTGGACATTTTTAAAAGGTATGGTTTTGTAGCAGCATCCCTCAAAGCATCATAAAAATTCTTTTCATCTTCACTCAGTAGATGTCATGTCTCACTATTTATCAAAATAGGTTGTAAGACTGCCTTCACCATCCTCCTTGGTATATCACAGATGGCAATTGAAGTGGTCCTCTTGATCACAAATTCAACCAGTCTGATCTCCAACTTGTCTTTTCTCAAAAATTTAGAATAGTTGTATATAACCAGACTAGGTTCATCAGATTTTTCCTGTGGTATCTGTACCAAGCGTAAATCTGCTGTTGTTTCTTGTTGAGCATCGATAGGAGTAAACTGAACTATGCTAGACTCAATTTGCTTTTCCTTTTGAGCAGCATCGATAGTATCCTTCTTTTGACTAACTTCCTTAGCAGTAGTCACACTCTTCTTTCGACTAATTACTTTAGTCTTCTCTACTGCCTCAGTCAGTCTCGGAGTTTTCTGAACTTGAGATTTCTGCTTCTTAGACTCCGACTTCCTCTTCTTCTCAGTCTCCTTAGCCTGTTTGGCTGAGTCGTTTTGTAAGATTGAGACAAGAGATCTCGTTGCCTTTGGTGCGCAAGATTCAGAAATTTCTACCTGATTCTGTTCTCTGGCTCTCTTCTCTTCCTGTTGTCTCAGAGTACAAATCCTAGGTGATCTCTTCGCCTTCTTAGAAATTTCACCCAAAAGATTCTCCCCTTTTCTTTTCAACACACCTTCGTCTGTCTGCCGAACTAGATTAACTTCTTTTTGAGAAATCGCCTGTTTTATCAAAGGTCTTCCAAATAATTTTCTTCTTTCATCTATGAGCATTCTCATACTTTCTTGAGATTTAGAACTTGTAGCGGGAGACTTCTTTAGTAACCGCTCCCCCTCAGTTCTAGCTTTCTTCGTAAAATCTGCTTCTTCTTTTACCACCATCTTCAAGCCCATTCTCCTTATTGTATCTGAGTTAATAGAACTCTTGAAAGATATCGTACTTCTGTTTCTTCTGTGAAGGACTCCAGATTCTCTAAAAATCCTCGTGAGTAGCATGACGTAAGAATAACTGTTAGTATCCTTCATCCCCTTAACCATATAATGAAAAATTAGAAATGGTAGATCTATGGGACGACGATTTAGCAAGTAGAACAGGCATTGCTCATCCAAGGTAGTCACTAAATGCCTTGACCCTGTTCTAGGTAAGATGGAGTTGAGCAGAATCGCATGAAGAACCACGGCCTTGGGACGGACTCGAGGTCTTCCTCTCTGATGGGTTATTAACTCCATACAATTGTTTACTGACATCTTCTTCCTTCATACTAACCTTTGTCATCCATTTGGCTTTGCTTGACAAGGTTTCTCCAACCGATGAACATTCAGTCACCTTCTCTATTATCTCTTTTGTCACAATAATAGATATCCTATCTACTGTGGAGACAATAGTGTCATCTACCAGTTGCGCATTCTTCCAAAAATCATATACCTCATCAGTATACACCAGTTCCCGCACCTGGAAAAACTTTCTCCATCCAGCTTCTACAATATCTGGTTCAACATCCACATCATCTTTCCTCAGAGATTCAAAGTCCACATGTCTTCCATAAGTCATAGCTGGCTCCATTGATTCTGAATAGAAACTGGCTCTAGTAAGTTGTTCTTCAAAGGTAAAGTTGATTGCAAGAGTTTTAGAGAGAGAGAGATCGAACGTCTGTGTGTTGAGAGTAATCGAAATGATTTTAATTTCAAACTACTCGAAGGGTCTTATCAGATGTGTTCTAGAATCGTTAGGATCCTCAAGACTATGAAATTTTCCCTTCACAACTTCCTTGTGAGAGAAGTTACCAGCTGTAAACAACTGTTTCTCACGCCGTTAACTTTGACGATCTCTTAGCCTAACTGGAGCATATGTCTCATTGTAATCTATTCATTCTTGCTGATTATAGCCTTGCACTACTAATCTAGCTTTATTCCGACTCACTCTACCTGATTCGTCTAACTTATTCTTAAAAACCCATCTGGTTCCTATAATGGATTTCTTCGAGGGTTTTGGAACTAAGGACCAAACATTATTTCTAGTAAACTGATTCAGCTCCTCTTGCATGGATAAAACCCAAGCTTCATCCTAAAGAGCTTCCTCAATCTTCTTAGGCTCTATTTCAGAGATGAAAGCCACATTAGCTTCCCTTCTGAATTTGGACCTTGTTCTAACTCCTTCTGAGGTCTCCCCGATAATTAGCTCTTCTGGATGAGAACTCCTATATTTTCAATCTCTTTTTAATCCAATAGTTTTTGGAATATCCTCAACCTTGTCTACTTGAGTTCCTGATGATGGAGTTTCTGTTGTATCATCTAAGTTCTTTGAAGGACCTTCACTCTCCATGTCATCTTCCTTATGGGGTTGGGAACGATCATCAAACTTGACATGGATGGTTTCCTCAACTGTCTTTGAGATAAGGTTATATACCCGAAATGCCTTAGATGATGATGAGTAGTCTAGAAAAATTCCTGAATAGGTCTTTGAATCGAACTTATCCAACAACTCCTTTGTATTCATAATAGAGCACTTACAACCGAATGGATGAAAGTAAGATATGTTCGGTCCCCTTCCATTCCATAACTCATAAGGAGTCTTCTTCAATAGAGGTCGCAAAAGTATTCTATTCTGAATATAGCACGCTGTATTCACAGCTTCTGCCCAGAAGTACTTAGGAAGATTCATCTCACACAGCATAGTCCTTGCCATCTGTTGAATCGTCTTGTTCTTCCTTTCAAAAACTCCATTCTATTGTGGGGTCCTAGGAGCAGAGAAATTGTGGAAAATTACATTCTCCTCACAGAATAATCTAAACTTCTCATTCTCAAATTCTCCACTATGATCACTCCTGATACTGGCTATAGATACTCCTTTTTCAATTTGTAACTTTCTGGAAAGGGTCCTAAAATACTTAAAAGACTCATCTTTATGTGACAAAAATAATATCCAACAAAACCTAGTAAAGTCATCAACAATAACAAGTTTATATTTCTTTCCGTCAAAACTTATTGTCCTAGTTGGACCAAATAAATCCATATGTAACAACTCTAAAGGTCTAGAAGATGTTACAAAATTTTTAGAAGAAAACGATGTTTTAACTTGTTTCCCTTTCAAACAACTTTCACAGAAAAATTCTTTGTTAAAACTCATTTTTGATAAACATCTTACCAAATCATATTTTGCCAACTTTGAAATGTGTTTAAAAGAGACATGACCTAGCTTTTTATGCCAGATTAGTCTTTCTTCTTCAGAAGATAAGAAACATGAAACATTTTGATTTTGAAACTCTTCTAAATCAATTTTATAAAGATTATTTCTTCTCTTGGCAGAAAAGAATATAGACACATCTTTTTTTCTAACTTCACAAAGATTTTGATTGAACGTGACTAAGAAACTAGAATCACACAATTGACTGACACTAATCAAATTGTGTTTCAGACCATCAACAAGCAGTACATTATCTATGCATGCAAAGGAATCTTTACCTATTTTACCGATTCCAATTATCTTGTCCTGCTAGTTGTCTCCGAAAGTCACCGATCCTCCCTTCTTATACTGAAGATCTAGGAACATAGACCTTCTTCCCTTCATATTTCGCGAGCAACCACTGTCTAAATACCAACGGTGCTTGTTGTATCTTCCAAGGAAGGATATCTGCAGGAGAAACTATTTTACTTTTTGGTACCCATATTTTCTTGGTTCCTTTCTGGTTAGTAATATGCACATAATGAGTCCTTTGATGCCTTTTACTAGATTATTGATGAATATGTGTTTGGTAATACCTTTTATTTTGATAAAAAGGCTTTCTATAATAATGAAACTTATTACTCGTAAACCCTAATCCGGTTTTATCACTCGGATGTCTACATTTTCCTAGCATCTCATTCATTTTCTTTGTACTCTCAATGAAGGTAGCTAAGTCAGATGAAAGACTCTTAATTCTAAGCTTCAACTGATTGATCTCATCAGATTTATCTACAACTTTCTTTTTCTCCTCTATTTGTTTCTTTAAGCAAATATTTTCTGTCTCTATTTCTTCTGTATGTTTAAGGTTTTCTACATACTTCTTCTTTAACAGTTTATACTGTTTCAGAATAGCATGAGAATCCTCTAATAGTTCTAAATAAGCATCATACAAGTTATCGTATTCAGAAGTTACCTCCTCATCTCTTTCTTCCTTTGCTACCAGGCAGATATTCGCATGTTCAGATGTCTCGGAACTTGTATCTGACTCTGATGAATCGAGATCTTCCCAAGTTGCAATCATGCTTTTCTTGCCTTCTCTACTCTTCTTTGGTTTCTTCTTTAAAGTAGGATATTCGGACTTGTAATGTCCAAGTTAATTATACTCGTAGCATATGATAGATGTCTTTTCTACTTTACCATCATCTTTGCAATTCTTTTTGAAGAGCTGACTTCCTTTGGACTTCTTCTTCCACATCCGTCTTATCTTTCAGGAAATGAAAGATAATTCGTCATCTTCATCACTTGACTCTTGTTTTGATTCACTTGAGTCATCATTCTTTGATTCTTCAATCTTTAACGCTTTCGATGACTTTCTCCTTCTTTGATTCTTGTGATTCTTTTATCTGGCCTTCAGTGTTATTGACTTGTCCCGTTTGGGCTTGTCTTCAGCATCGAGCTCTACTTCATGAATCTTCAGTGATCCAAGCAACTCGTCAAGCTTTAGCACACTCAAATCCTTAGCTTCCTGTACCGCCGTAACTTTTGGTCTCCACCTCTTCAGAAGACTTCTTAAGATCTTTCGTACGTGATCTTGGTTATTGTACATTCTTCCAAGGGCTTTCAATCCATTGATGATTGTTTGAAATCTTCCAAACATTTGATCAATAGATTCTTCTTTTTTCATCTTGAAAAGCTCGTACTGGGGCACAAGAATGCTTATCTTGGATTCTTTGACTTGGTTTGTGCCTTCATGAGTGATGGACAATGTGTCTCACATCTCCTTCGCAATGTCGCATCCGTGGACTTTGTCATACTCACTCCTGCTCAGGGCACACGTCAAGAAAAATTTCGCCTTAGAGTTCAACTGAATTCTCGCCTTTTGGTCAGCCGTCCATCTGGTTCGTGGAATAAGATTTCCATCTTCATCTACTGGTGTATATGGTCCATTCTCTATCACATCCCAAAGGTCGACATGAGTAGATTCTATGAACAGCCGCATTCTATCTTTCCAATAATGATAGTCTTCTCCGTTGAATGCTGGAGGTTTAGTGACTGAGGCACCTTCTGCAATGTATATATGTGATTCTGCCATTATCTTTGATCCACACTTTGCTACAATGATCCTTGGATACTAGGCTCTGATACCAATTGAAGTAAATCACACGTTATTACAATGCTTATAATACGATATATGAATACACGAGAAGGGGGGTTGAATTGTGTATTCTCCTTTTTAAAAAAAATCTTTCAAAAACGTTTTGTTAAAAAAACAAGTTCTTTTCACAGAAACTTCGGTAAGTTTGAATTAATTAAAACTTTGTTTTGAAATCTAAGTAATAACAAAACTTTAAACTTAAAGAGAGATAGAGTAGAGAGAAGTCGACACAGCAATTTTATACTGGTTCACCCCAAACCGTGGGCTACGTCCAGTCCTCAGAAGTCTTTCTGAGATTTCACTTTCTCTTCAACGTTTACAAGTATTCTTTCTGAGCCTCTTCAGGTCTCTACACTCAGTATTCTTTCACTCTTAGCCTCTGCAGGCTATCTATACTACTTTCTTACAAAAGTGTTTGAACTCTGTTACAGTAACACTAGTTCTTAGCTAATTGGCACAATAATCTCACAAACAAGCTTTTTCGTTCGCGTATACGTGAGTCAACTAACTTTGCAATCTTCGACTTCGACTCATATTTATAGCCTTCGTTTGCAACTGCTTCTTGATTCTTGCTTCTTGAATCTTGAAAGAAACGGTTAATCAGTTAAGTTCTGTAACTAACTCGAACTGACTCTTGCGTCTGCTTTTCATTCTATGTCTGCTTTTCTTTCTGCGTCTGCTTTTCATTTCTGCGTATGCTTTTCATTCTGCGTCTGCTTTTTAATTCTGCGTCTGCTTTTCATTCTGCGTCTATTTTTTCATTTCAAATCATTTTTCACTTCTAAAATCATTATACATTTAAATGCTTTTCTTCTTCTTTGTTATTCATCAAAATCATATATATGTAAATTCATTTTGACTCAACATAAATACCCTTGATCAATACAAACCTGAACAAAAATAACCTAAAAAAATCATAAAGAAAGCCCAAAATATCAAAAATGCTTTCTTGAAACAAATCTGCCCAAGAACAAATCCCACACAGATTTGGGCTTCAAAACTAATTAAAATTGACTAGTCCTAGTCCAAATAGGATAAGGAAACAACAAAAATAGAAGACTAACTTAAGAGGGGTGAATTGGGCTTTTAAACTAGGCTCACAAGCTTGGTTCCTTAAAATAAAACATGTACATGACTTTTTTAATGAAGCACATGCATACTTATGCAAATCAGCCTATGACAAAGCCTAAAAGAAGTCCACACGCCTTTTATAAGATAAAATAAGCCCAAGCCCATTGATTAGACTTATGCTTGTAAAAATTGGTTAAGTGTTAGCCCTGCCTCCAATGTGCACACACATTTAAGGCGTTTTCCTAAGCTCTTCCTCAAGTTTGATCAACAAAACTTCTTGAAGTTCTTATGAAACAAAAGCTTGTACATAAATCTGAAATTGCGTTTTGAGCTTGTTGGAGCGTGACCTTGTAATTGGACCCATTGGCATCCTCAAGTCTCCGTTGCCTTGGTAAGTTATATCACTTAGTTACCAGTTCCATGATTTCAGTACGGAATTCGACGTTCATTTTCTGTCGTGTCTCCATTGGATCGAAAGGGCTCTGGTACCAAATGATATGTCTTACTCTTTACTTAGACAGAAGCTGGGTTAGAGATAGAAAGTAGTGAGAGAAAATAAAGAGAAGGTAGAGAGAGAAAGGTTTGTGTATGTTGAATTCACGTTCCTTTCTTCATTTGCTTTGCTGCAATTTATAGTATTAACCAACAAGAGAAATGAAAGAAACAACCTATCCTAGTTAGTGATCCATACCACCTAGCTATACGGAAAAATAACAGAAACTAGTAAATAGAGTAAAACAGAGTAACGCAAGAAAACATAACAGAACATAATAATAGGCTCCTAAACAAACTCAACTTGTACTACTCTTAAGGAAATTTAACAACCGCAAACTCCTCCTGATTTTTAGGTGAAAGATTATCCCACACCTAAGAACCACGTCATGGCCATGAAGAACCTAGCGTCACGTGTGCATGGCCCATGCAACTCCATGCAGACATATTAGAGTTTCTATATAATAAGTTATGTTAAAAATCCAAAATAATTTCAAATCTAAATTGACCTAAATTTATGGTAATTCGGAAGACACATGTTGACTCTACTGATTCACTTCTCTAATTTCCACTGATTCACTTCTCTAATTTCCACCCATAAATCTGAGAGGAGATCACCTGTTTAAGTAATCCTGTCTTACTCTGTCCAAGAGTAAGACGGTATCGACCACAGTTAAAAATTTGAACCACTATATTTCTATTGTAGTTGTTCTGTCGGATGAATAAGGTGATCGGACAATGAAAGCCACCAAGCCCTATCGACTTGGCTTTTTGTCGAGATGACTTTAAGCTTGAAGACATGTTTATTATTTATGTAAACCAACGAGATGGCATTTAAGTTTGAAGACATGTTTATTATTTATGTAAACCAACGACTTTTGCGATCTGGGACTATTACTAAAACCCGTTTAATATACTTCATAAACATTATTAATTATGTTGTTGATATTAAGTGTAATTTAAAATTTTAGTATTATTTAATAATAATCATCATCATCATGTAATGAATAATTTCACTAAATTATTAATTATAATTGCATTAAAATTTAATAATTAATTTGTTTTATTATTACAATTTAATTGAAATTTTCCGACTTGAGTATATATATTTATTAATAATTAAAGCCCATTTTAAATAGTTAAATTAATCAATTGTAAATGGCCATTTAGTTTTTATTACTAATAAATACATATTATATAATAATTATGATAATTATAATTTCCTTATAATTTGTTTTTGAGAAATTATTTTAGGTATTATTATAAGTTCTACTTACTATTATTATTATTATTATTATTATTATTATTATTATTATTAACTTATTAATTAATTAATTATATTAAATAATATCATTAAATTCCTTATTATTATTAATTTTGTTCTTAATAAAAACACTTTATTTATTTGTCAGTATTCTCAAATGGCTTTATATAACAAAATAATCATATATTTTTATCCTTATTATTATTAAGAACAAAATTAATAATAATAAGGAATTTAATGATATTATTTAATATAATTAATTAATTAATAAGTTAATAATAATAATAATAATAATAGTAAGTAGAACTTATATAATAATAATATAACAATTAATAATAATAGTAAGTAGAACTTATATACAAAAATAATAATAATAATAATAATAATAATAGTTATAATTGTAAAAGTTTTATGGTTTAATGTTATTTAATAATTTATAATATTATTAAATATTATGCCATTTCACTAGTGAGATCCTATACTGGTGAAATGGCTTGCAAATAATAATAAATATATATTATTTATTTAAATAATAAATAATATTTAATAATATTATAAATTATTTAATAACATTATTTAATAAACTATTAGAGTAATCATAAAATTTTACAATTATAACTATTATTATTATTATTATTATTAATATAAATCCATAAATAAATATTTATAAATTAAATCCGATATTATTAATAATAAGAATAATAGTAAGTAGAAATTAATAATTAAAGCCTATTTTAAATAGTTAAATTAATTAATTGTAAATGGCCATTTAGTTTTTATTATTAATAAATACATATTATATAAAATTATGATAATTATAATTTCCTTATAATTTTTTAAGAAATTATTTTAGGTATTATTATAAGTTCTACTTACTATTATTATTATTATTAACTTATTAATTAATTAATTATATTAAATAATATCATTAAATTCCTTATTATTATTAATTTTGTTCTTAATAATAATAAGGATAAAAATATATGATTATTTTTGTTATATAAAGCCATTTGAGAATCTTGACAAATAAATAAAGTGTTTTATTAAGAACAAAATTAATAATAATAAGGAATTTAATGATATTATTTAACATAATTAATTAATTAATAAGTTAATAATAATAATAATAATAATATTAAGTAGAACTTATAATAATACCTAAAATAATTTCTCAAAAACAAATTATAAGGAAATTATAATTATCATAATTATTATATAATATGTATTTATTAGTAATAAAAAACTAAATGGCCATTTACAATTGATTAATTTAACTATTTAAATGGGCTTTAATTATTAATTTCTACTTGTTATTATTCTTATTATTAATAAATTATTTATTTATTAATAATATTGGGTTTAATTTATAAATATTTATTTATGGATTTATAATAATAATAATAATTATTATTATTATTATTGTAAAAGTTTTATGATTACTCTAATAGTTTATTAAATAATTTTATTTAATAATTTATAATATTATTTATTATTTAAATAAATAATATATATTTATTATTATTTGCAAAAACAAATGGTCATTAACAAATGGCCATTAAATGGCCATTTGCCATTTCACCAGGGCGAGCTGGCGAAATGGCCATAATGCAAATGGCCATTTGCCTGGCGAAAATATTATAATGCAATGGTTATTTGCCATTTCACAGGCGAGGCTCATACTGGCGAAATAACCATAGCCATTGCCATTTCACTGGCGAGGATCTCGCCTAGTAAAATGGCATAATATTTAATAATATTATAAATTATTAAATAAAATTAAATCATAAAATTTTACAATTATAACTATTATTATTATTATCATTATTAATTTTGTATATAAGTTCTACTTACTATTATTATTAATAGTTATATTATTATTATATAACTATTATATAAGTTCTACTTACTATTATTATTATTATTATTATTAACTTATTAATTAATTAATTATATTAAATAATATCATTAAATTCCTTATTATTATTAATTTTTCTTAATAATAATAAGGATAAAAATATATGATTATTTTGTTATATAAAGCCATTTAAGAATCTTGACAAATAAATAAAGTGTTTTTATTAAGAACAAATTAATAATAATAAGGAAGTTAATGATATTATTTAATATAATTAATTAATTAATAAGTTAATAATAATAATAATAATAATAATAGTTATTAGAACTTATAATAATGCCTAAAATAATTTCTCAAAAAAAATTATAAGGAAATTATAATTATCATAATTATTATATAATATGTATTTATTAGTAATAAAAACTAAATGGCCATTTACAATTGATTAATTTAACTATTTAAAATGGACTTTAATTATTAATAAATATATATACTCAAGTCGGAAAATTTCAATTAAATTGTAATAATAAAAACAAATTAATTATTAAATTTTAATGCAATTATAATTAATAATTTAGTGAAATTATTCATTACATGATGATTATTATTATTATTAAATAATACTAAAATTTTTAAATTACACTTAATATCAACAACATAATTAATAATGTTTATGAAGTATATTAAGCGGGTTTTAGTAATAGTCCTGTACTACAATAATCGTTGGTTTACATAAATAATAAACATGTCTTCAAACTTAAAAGTCATCTCGTTGGTTTACATAAATAATAAACATGTCTTCAAGCTTAAAAGTCATCTCGACAGAAAAGCAAGTCGATAGGCGGCTTGGGCTTTCATTGTCGATCACCTTATTCATCTGACAGGAACAACTACAATAGCAGTCGTAGTGGTTCAAATTTTTTAACCGAAAACGATACCATCTTACTCTTGGACAGAATAAGACATGATTACTTAGACAGGTGATCTCCTCTCTATAAATCTACCTAAGAACCGCTACCTACTTTCTATGTTACTTGTCAAAAGCAAAATGTTCCACATGGACTCGCGACCAGACAACGAAAACCCCAATTTCAAATTTCATGTTCCCACAAAAACCTAAACGTCCGTTAACTCCTCTCGAAACGGAGCCCGTCGTTTCCTTTCTTTATAAGCAAACCCTTACTCACTTTACTAACAGATTCGCATCCCTCTCTTCACCCCCACTTTCCTGAGAAACAAACAAGAAAAGACGTCCAGAAAAATGAGGGAAATCCTGCACATTCAGGGCGGGCAATGCGGGAACCAGATCGGAGCCAAGTTCTGGGAGGTAGTCTGTGCTGAGCACGGCATCGACTCCACTGGTCGCTACAACGGCGACACGGATCTTCAGCTGGAGAGAGTCAACGTGTACTACAACGAAGCAAGCTGTGGTCGCTTTGTGCCTCGTGCGGTCCTCATGGATCTGGAGCCAGGTACAATGGATAGCGTTAGAACCGGGCCGTACGGGCAGGTTTTTCGACCGGATAATTTCGTCTTCGGGCAGTCTGGCGCCGGAAATAATTGGGCAAAAGGTCACTACACGGAGGGGGCTGAATTGATTGACTCCGTGCTTGACGTTGTTAGGAAGGAAGCTGAAAACTGTGACTGCTTGCAAGGTTGGTTTGGATGGAAATTGTTGTATGCTTACTGTGTTTACTATGTTGACTATTTTCTTGAAATGAATGTGATTCTAAAGAAGCTGTGTTACCTTTGACAGGGTTTCAAGTGTGTCACTCGCTGGGCGGAGGTACTGGATCTGGAATGGGGACGTTATTGATATCTAAGATAAGGGAAGAGTACCCAGATCGAATGATGCTTACTTTCTCTGTGTTTCCTTCTCCTAAAGTATCCGATACTGTTGTTGAGCCTTATAATGCAACTCTCTCTGTTCACCAACTCGTTGAGAATGCTGATGAGTGTATGGTTCTCGACAACGAGGCTCTTTATGATATCTGTTTCCGTACACTCAAGCTCACTACCCCCAGCTGTGAGTTCTGAAAATCCAATATCATCACTTATCTTTTTATGATTGATGTTTCTGTTTTCTGATGATTTGGTTCGTTTGATTATGCTGTGGCTTTTATCTTTGTGATTCAAAGATGCACTTCCCTTCGTGTATAATAGGTTTGCAATGATTCAGAGTAGGGGGTAAATGGAAATTAAAGTTTTGTTTCTCTATTCAATTCTTTTGTTGATCAGTGACCATTGTGATTGTTTTTATTGGATGACTGAGCCCCGGAGTATTCAAACTTTTGATTAAGAAAAAGTTATTTTAGTGTTTTGGGTATCATGGATTGGCTAAATGTGTGTGAGTGTAGTGCTTCATTCTTGCTCTGTTTTGTACAGCTGACTTCAATGGGGTTGTCATATTAATAATCACAGGGAAGCTGTGATAATATATCACTTCTCATGCGTCATTGGAGCTGGATTAATTTGCATTAGGTTGTATGGATTAATTTGCATTAGATCAATTCTTGCGATGCCATTTGTTCTACAATTCCCTAACTAAAATTCTTCTTTTTTTTTTCAGTTGGGGATCTGAACCATCTGATTTCAGCCACCATGAGTGGTGTTACATGCTGCCTTCGGTTTCCTGGGCAGCTTAACTCAGATCTGCGTAAGCTTGCTGTGAACCTCATCCCATTTCCTCGGCTCCACTTTTTCATGGTTGGCTTTGCTCCCCTTACATCTCGTGGGTCTCAGCAATACCGTGCTCTCACTGTGCCTGAACTTACCCAACAAATGTGGGATGCCAAAAACATGATGTGTGCGGCTGATCCTAGGCATGGCAGATATCTAACGGCTTCTGCAATGTTTCGTGGTAAAATGAGCACAAAGGAAGTTGATGAGCAGATGATCAATGTGCAAAACAAGAACTCATCCTACTTTGTTGAGTGGATTCCCAACAACGTCAAGTCAACTGTTTGCGATATTCCTCCCACAGGCTTGAAGATGGCTTCCACTTTCATTGGTAACTCTACATCAATTCAGGAGATGTTTAGGAGGGTCAGTGAGCAATTCACTGCCATGTTCCGTAGGAAGGCTTTCTTGCATTGGTACACTGGAGAGGGTATGGATGAGATGGAATTTACAGAAGCAGAGAGCAACATGAATGATCTGGTTTCTGAGTACCAACAATACCAGGATGCAACTGCTGATGAGGAAGAGTATGAGGATGAAGAAGAAGAATACCAGGAAGAGGCCTGAAGAGTTTGAGCAAGTCTTGATTTGGCTGGGCTTTCACAAGGACGGTACTTGGTGTATTTGCTTTTGTTGACCTTTTTGTCCTGTTTCCGCTGGGACTTTACATTTCGTGCCTCTGGTTTTAATTCTAGCACTTATGTGACACCTTTGCGTTAGTTGTATCTGATGCGTACTATGTTGATGTTTTTTTACTCTCACCTTGTATGCAAACTTGATAAAAAGAACGCATCGGTTTATGATCAGTTTAATGGTTTATAAAGATACTATTAAGTTGAAGTAAACAATCTCGACTAATTTAAAAGTTTTCTCTTTTAATTGACTGGAAAGGGCAATTTCACTGAAACAGAAACTAGCAATTAAAAGATTCTTAAAAGTTATATTTAATATTGGATTTAATTTTGGTACAATATGTTATTAGTATCGGTTAAATATTATTTTGGATATTTTAAAATATTTTCAAAATTTATAAAGTTGTAAATACTCTTTTAAAATATTATGATATATAATATTTTACTTTTCAATACTCGATTAATAGTTTTATACTCTTTTAATAGTATTATAATAAGAGTGTATGTTGGAGAGCACGATAAAGTAGATGTAAATTTTGAAATAAAATATTTACAATTAAAAGTTTTATATTTATATTGTGTATAAAAATATTAACATATATATTAAATACAATTAACAGGTTGTTTTTGGAATGTTGTCAATTAAATTCAATTTTAGCATTAAATTAAATTCAAGTGTTTGGAAATTTAAAAAAAAAAGATGAGTTCAATTCATACATGAATTGATTCTCATCATTCTTTATAAATGAAATTTACCTAAAAATTATCGAATTGAATTACAATTGGGCTTTAATTCTTCTTTTAAATGTTGAAAATATCTTTTAATAATACTCATATGTTCTTATTATATATCTCTTCACTTCAAACAACCACAGTTATGAGTATTGTTCCGTACCGGATAGTATATACTGATCAAAAAATAGAATGATACTTTTGATGTCAGTACCAGCCATAAATATTGGTCGGTATCAGCTAGTACCTAAAATTTCGACCAATATTGTGAGTTTCAGAAAGTTGAAAGGTGGAGGAATCATCTGATTAAAAAAACATTTAATTAGGATTAAAGGAGATGTAGAAGCGTGTAAAGAAGTAAGTCATGATGTAAAGTAGTAGACGAAAACATTGCTCAATGAACATCAATTTGAGAGAGATAGAAAGGAAAGATTGAATTTTGAAATTGGTAGTGGAAGTTTATTTTTTAGTTTCCGTGGTGATTATAAAAATGTTGAAGGTGAAAGTAATTGTGGTAGTGGTAGTGACAGTGGTATTGATACTGGTAGTATTCCATTTCAGGCTCATGAAAAATCTGATGTGAGGAAGAGAAGAAGACAGATGATTAGTTTCTTTGCACCACGAACAATTCTTGGAGCTCAACTTTCAATTAATAGTGCAATGCAATCAAGAGATACGACTTACAATGTCAATATGGTAGTAGTTAGATAGTGGTATGATTTAGGTTCGTCATTCAATGCTTCTCAGCCCTATTATTATCAATCTATGATGGATGCAATAGCTTCTTATAGTCTAGGATATAAAAGTCCTTCGATTGATGACTTAAGAGGTAAATTTTTTAGTTGTGTTGTTTCTAAAATTAGAAATTATTTGGCTGAAAAAAGAGTGAATTGGGGTACTTATGGATGTTCAATTATGTGTGATGGTTGGATAAATAGGAGACATGAGCCTGTTATAAATTTTTTGGTTTATTCTTCAAATGACTCTATGTTTCTAAAATATATTGATGCATCTAGGTTTATTAAAAATATTAAGACCTTGTTTGGGATATTTGATGAAGTTGTGAATGAAGTAAGGTCGAAAAATATTGTTCAGTTTATTACTGAAAATGATTCTGCTTATAAAGCGGCAAAATATGTATAAATCATTTTTTTACAATCCTTGTGTTGCATATTGCATTGACTTAATGCTGGAGAATAGAAGGTGTTGGCCCCGAATTTTTCTTGTTAAATTAAGCATGATTTAAATAAATTATGAGGTTTGATGGATAAAGTTTTGGATCTACTTGTTATGTAAATGTTAGTAGAATTTATTCTATGGTTTGGTTGTATTAAAAGTGGTAAGAATGCTTAAGGGCATTTTAGGCAAGTTGCTTAAGGTTATAAGACTTAAGGCTTAAATGAAAGGCAAAATGGACATTGCATACTTAGTAAGGGGATAAAAAGAAGAAGAAATAGTTGTTTTGTTGGGAAAAAGGAAGAAGAAACCGTGGAAGAAAGGAAAAGAAGAGGAAAATTAGGGTTTTGGAAATCTTGAAGAAATTGACGAATCGTGGAGCTAAACAAGTAAGTTCAAGACTCAACCCTTCTTGATTTGTTGAATGAATCATGTTTAGTGATCGTTAGAAGAGAAAAATGGGGTTGAATGTGGGTAGGATGATATTGATGAACGGTGTTCTAGGGTTAATGATTTTGTTGTGTTTGTGAATGGATTTTGTGTTGAAATGAGTTTAGAAATGAAGTAGGAATGATAATTTAGGGTTAAGATGAGTTATTTGTGAAATTTGGGAAGTATGAAGATGAAAAATGTCAAAAAAACAAGTGTTCGGAAGGTTTCCGGTCTCGAACGTCGCGGCGTGCGCAGGCGCCCACGACGCGGGCGAGCTCCAGCATTTTACGCCGCGGTGAGCTCCTGTTTTCCTGCACAGACATGTTTTGGTATTTTGGCCATAACTTTTGATGTAGATGTTTAAATGAATTGATTTTTGATTCGTTGTAAAATAGAGACAAAGCTCTACAAGTTTTATGAAGGAAAGAAGTTTTAATTCAGTCATTAAAGATATCAAATTGTGGATGGAAGTTGAGTATAGATTTTAGTCTCAACATAAGGATAATCCCAATATGTTTGGAGTATAACTTTCGGATTTCTGAAACAAATTGAATGATTTTGGAGTCTTTAGATACTTAGTACAATGGGATATAAGAGAATATTACTAGATTTTTTCATTTACTTGATCATAGTGATCATGAAAAACTGACCCGAATGTTTGGACTTTTGGAAGAGTTTGAGTTTTTAGAATTTATCTTAGTGAATATGCGATATTTGATTCCTCAAATTGTATTCCTATTGAATGAGAATTTTGCATTTGATAAAGGGAATCAAGGAAGGCAAGAGGATCAAGAGGAGAGGCATCTTTTAAGCATGTATCCAAGCAAGGAATTCAGATGGGTTTCATGTTTATAAATTAGAAATGACCCAATAAAGTTTTCTCCCAAATCAAGAATGATTTCAATTACTTCATAAATATTGTTTTTGTTTCTTTTGAATGATTTACAAAATTGCGACATGTTTTGGTATATGAACTTTGTTGATGGATTTCAAAATAAAACATTTTATGTTATGCCTTGGAAAATTCATGGCATTTTGTATCTTCGAAAAAGAAAGAAAAGAGCATGAAAAGTGTTTGATAAAATGATTTGAGCATGAAATAAATATGTGCTTTGTTTGGGCAAGAGAGAAACATTTCGTTAGTCACGTGCACGTAGACATATAGCCTTCTCCCGGCTGCCCGCTTGTGGCCACGAGATCCTGAGAAATCAGACTCGTTTTGTTCACGGTATAAGCTTCGGTTTATCCGTTTTGTTCCACAGAACTCTCGAGCCATTTGTTTGTGCATTGCATCTTTAAATTGTCAAGTATGTTGCATAAATTGAGTGTTTTGTATTGATGATTAAATGGATATGCTGTGTTGATATGATGATATTTCCAACTATGAGTTTTGAATTCAAAAATTCGAATTTGACTGAGGATTTGGGAACAAAGTGTTTTATGAATTCATTATGATTTCTATATGACAAATGAACATTTCAACGGTTTTGCTTATTCTTCGTTATAAATCTGTTACCCACGAGCTATAAGCTCACCCCCCCCAACCCTTCATTCCCATCCACAGGTGATGAGAAGAAGATCGGGTGAAGGGAAGTGAAGGTTTTTGTTTGTATGTGTACATATTGTATTATTTTTAAGTTAGATTGTTGTTGAGAATTTTGGGATTTGTGTATTTTGTATATTCGGATTTCGAGATTGATATGTATTGTGGCTTGGAATGCCTTTAGGGCTTGTAAAACTCTATCTATTGATGTTAAGAAATTATGCATTATGTATGGATGATGTTGAGTGGAAGTATGCATTGCGTATATGGATCAGGATGAATGGAAATTTGGTATACTTGAGGAAGTTATGGATTTGATATGCATATCTCGATAGTGAATTGTTGTCATATATATATATATATATATATATATATATATATATATATATATATATGAGATGTGATATGGAAAAAGGAACATAGAAATGAAATGAGACGGTAAGCTTCATGATTTCTTTGGTTTACGCCAACGCTTATGGGTCAATGGTTGGACTCCAAAAACTAGACTCATCATGTTTGGTGTCAGAGTAAGAAGATGAATCGATGAAGGTTAAGGAAACTTCATCGGAGTGCAATCATGTCATAGGGTATCCGTTTTAGAGTTGGGCTCTGAAAACGAGGCCCAGCATGTTTGGTATCAGATTAAGAAAAGATTACAAGGAACCACGATTATGTATGATGGTATTTTGTTCCGAAGTTGGGTTTCAGAAACGGGGCCCAGCATTTGTGGTATCAAAGTGCCGGCATTATGATCTTGCATGGGCGCATATGTATGAGTTACACGCATAAGCAATTGTTAAGAATTTGAGGTGAGAAAATGATGATACTCTTTCATGATATGAGAAAAAAGAAAGTTGCGGATAATTAGAAAGGAGAAATAGTGGATGGGTAAACAAAACAGATAATGATTCAATGCAATTGTATTGGAGGATGTATTATTGAACATGACAGCAATATGGTACTATGGTGATATGTTTTCGAAAGTGATATAGATACGAATGTATTGCCATGGATTGTTTGAGAAATGTAGGGATATAAGTATCAATGATGAGATTAGAGTGTACAAGTAGAGTGCAATAGAAGCATAACTTTGTTATGATCTTAAGACGAGAAAATTGGAACCGATGTGGTTGTTTGATTAATACAACAAGAGTTATGATTCGCAGTAAGAAGACATTAGTGGAATTGAGGCCAGAATGTCATAATGATTATGCATCGAAAATTTCGAATTGATTGAGGATATACACGTGGAAGATGAAAGAAACGATAATTGGAAAATGAGATGGAAGTGAGGAAATAGAGAAAGGGAAATGAAATAGACATTATTGACCTTATATGAGATTAATGAAATGATATGTAGTATGGGGAAAGAATTTCAAATGCGTATAAGATGGGATCTTATGCATGAACGAGATTAAGAAAAAGGATGAAGAACTAAATGAGAAGTGTAGATGCACTTAATATGGTAATGGACTCATTAGGAAATGATATAACATTAGAAAAGGTGAATTTTGGAAAAACTAGAATACAATTGGTGTTAGTATGTTTGATAAAGAGAGAACTGTTGTCGAAGATCAATGAAGATCAAGGTATCAATTGTGTAAGATATAAGTTGGTGAGTTTAAGGAGTAAATCTGTAGACAGAATGGCATGATTTTGACGATGCCCAGCCAAGCGTATGCGATAGCAAGTATGTTCGTTACTCCATTAAGTCTGAGTGACTTGAACATTATCACCTTATGAGGATGAGAGAAATTGGTCTTCTTGAGGGATTAAAAGTAGCTGATGATGTGATGATGATAGCAGGTGATTGATAAAGATTTGTATGAATAGTATATGATAGTAGCAAGAAACTCTCTTTTGAAGAAGAATTTCACTAAGTGAGATTAAGTAGATCAGATAGTTTATATGAAGAATGATCAATGAAAGAACTGATCAAAAAGTAATATGTAATGATTCGAAAGTGAGTATTAGAGTCATATCTCTAGCAGAGACTCAAGCAAAAGAGGTAGAGTATGCTACTGAAAAAGGTATGTATTTTGTTGGACGTAAAGGATCCAACTATGCGAGTGGATTCCTAAATTTGAGGAGACATTAATTGCCAATATGAGGAGCATAGTTCACGTTATGTTCTGGGTAAATATGTTCGGGAGATTCAATTTTATCCGATGAAAGTGTGACAAGCACAGGAAGCTAAGATTGCAAATAAACTAGAGTGTGCGGAGAAAACGAGTATAATGAGCAGACATTAGAATATGTCAATGCGAAATATGAGGGAATCTAAAGAATGGAGAAAATCAGTCAAGAAAGGTAAGACAATTGGGAAATTGAAAATAACAAGAGGTAATATTACCTCATTGAGGAATTAGTTATTTGAGGAATTACTAGAACCAATTATGGACATATGGAGTTTTGACAATTTTTGTTCAAGTTAACAAATTCCCCGATAATACTCTGGTATTGAAGATTAAAGTGATCCAAGCGAAGTTTGATGGTATGTTAAGTGTATTCGAAGAGTTGAGAAGAATAGTCTGAATACGTGAGGAAAAAATGAGTAAATCGTATGAGGGATGAAGGTAAAGAAAATTTTGAGGAATTATAACACTGATATTAATTATATCGTCTGGACTTGGAGATTCATAGTATACAATGATGTTTGCATAAGAGATCAGGATAAGATCCACGCAGTAAAATGAAGTGAATTCATGTGCATGGAGACAATTGGAACCTCATAGGTTGATTGTTGATACATGAATTGAAACTTGTTGCTATAGTGATTGCTTGAAAGTTAGAGACATTACATGTACAGAAATATTTTGACTGTGTAAGATATACAGATCATGAAACTTAAGGTACTTATTGAGTTGAAAGAATTGAATATGAGACTGCGACAATGAATAGAGTTATTGGAAGATTATGTTGTACAAATGAGTACAAAAATGGTAAAGTTAGTGTTGTAATCAGATGCATTGAATAGAGAATTCAATAGTAGTGAAGTATGAATTCAGATATAGAGGTTATCAGATCTAGTGCAATAAAGAGTGCTGAATGGAGTCGAAATTTAGGGCAAAATGAAGTGCCATTAGTCATTGAAAAATGTAATATCAATTTCACTTGGAAATTCATGGCATTTTGTATCTTCGAAAAAGAAAGAAAAGAGCATGAAAAGCTTGAAAGCGTTTGATAAAATGATTTGAGCATGAAATGAATATGTGCTTTGTTTGGGCAAGAGAGGAACGTTTCATTAGTCACATGCACGTAGACATATAGCCTTCTCCTGGCTGCCCGCTTGTGGCCACGAGATCCTGAGAAATCGGACTCATTTTATTCACGGTATAAACTTCGGTTTATCCGTTTTGTTTCACAGAACTCTCGAGCCATTTTTTTGTGCATTGCATCTTTGAATTGTCAAGTATGTTGCATAAATTGAGTGTTTTGTATTGATGATTAAATGGATATGTTGTGTTGATGTGATGATATTTCCAACTATGAGTTTTGAATTCAAAATTTCGAATTTGACTAAGGATTTGGGAACAAAGTGTTTTATGAATTCATTATGATTTCTATATGACAAATGAACATTTCAATGGTTTTCCTTATTCTTCGTTATAAACCTGTTACCCACGAGCTATAAGCTCACCCCCTACATTCCCATCCACAGGTGATGAGAAGAAGATCGGGTGAAGAGAAGTGAAGGTTTTTGTTTATATGTGTACATATTGTATTATTTTTAAGTTAGATTATTGTTGAGAATTTTGGGAGTTGTGTATTTTTTATATTCGGATTTCGAGATTGATATTGTATTGTGGCTTGGAATGCCTTTAGGGCTTGTAAAACTCTATCTATTGATGTTAAGAAATTATGCATTATGTATGGATGATGTTGAGTGGAAGTATGCATTGCGTATATGGATCAGGTTGAATGGAAATTTGGTATACTTGAGGAAGTTATGGATTTGATATGCATATCTTGATAGTGAATTGTTGTCATATATATATATATATAGAAATGAGATGTGTTATGGAAAAAGGAACATAGAAATGAAATGAGACGGTAAGCTTCATGATTTCTTTGGTTTATGCCAATGCTTATGGGTCAATGGCTAGACTCCGAAAACGGGGCTCGTCATGTTTGGTGTCAGAGCAAGAAGATGAATCGATGAAGGTTAATGAAACTTCATCAGAGTGCAATCATGTTATAGGGTATCCGTTTTAGAGTTGGGCTCTGAAAACGGGGGCCAGTATGTTTGGTATCAGATTAAGAAAAGATTACAAGGAACCACGCTTATGTATGATGGTATTTTGTTCCGAAGTTGGGTTCCGAAAACGAGGCCCAGCATAAGGGATCCTAAATATTTTCCTCTTATTGATGAGTCTATGCAGAAAACTAAAAAGGAGACAAAGTTCATTTGTAATCGTGCATGGTATTGAATCTGATGAGAAAGGAATTTACAATGGTAAGAATTTGTGTTGTCTTACTGTGACAAGATTTGTCACAAATTTCTTATCACTTTAGTCTTTTGTTTTGATGAAGAAGGAGTTAAGACAAATGTTTACAAGTGATAAGTGGGTTGTATCTTAACCATGCTAGGTCTAATGCTGGCGTGGAGGTTTGTAATATTATATTGGAAGATAGAAAATTTGAGTCTCAATGTCAATTTGTTATCTAAGTTAGTGAGTCTTTGGTAAGAGTGTTTCGTTTTGCTGATAGTGAAGAAAAGCGAACAATAAGTTATATTTTTTATGTCATGGAGAGAGCGACGAAAGCAGTTAAAGCCGATTTGAAAAATAGGTCTTCTTTATATATACCATATCTTTCAATCATTAATGAAAGAAGGCAAAGAAAACTTTCTTTTCCATTGTTTAAAGCTGTGACATTTTTGAATCCTAGTGTGTATTTTAGACTGGATCTTATAAAGCAAACTGAAGTTAATAGATGAATACTTTTAATAATTACAACAATTGTTAGAGTTTACGCGATGCAAGATCTTTTAAGTTCACAAATGGAGCTTTACAAGTTATCTTATGGGGATTTTGAAATGTCGATTGCTATTCGATAAAGAGGAAAGCTTTTTCCAAGTAATATTTGAATTTATCCACTCAAAGAAAAGGAATAGATTAGATTATAAGAGGTTGAATGACTTGGTTTTTGTTTGTTACAATTTAAAGCTTTGGAAAATGTATGTTATTTTCATTATTATCATTATTAATTTCGATATAATTTCTTATAATTTTCTATTAATTAAATTTAATTGTTTATTAAGAGTCTTAATAGCACAAGTAGTTCAACTGATCCAATTGTCATTGATAATATTGATCTTTTGGTAGATTGGATTTTTGAAGAACCTAATTTGGTTGATGTGAATGATTTGGATTTGGAAGATAATCTTGGGTAGGAAAGCATTGACATGTCATTTGGTGCGTTAAATTTGAATGATAATGATGATGAATCTCTTCTCAATGATCAGGATTTTCTACCAAATGATCATTGGGGTCAGTGCAGTTCGAACGGTTATCCTCCTATTGACAATTGAATTCTAGGTTTTTTTTCCTCTTCTTTTAATTTTATTGGTATTTGATGTTTTTGTTAAATTTTATATGTATAATGTAACTATAATGTTTTTGTTTTAGGTTTAACTTCTACTTGATTGTTTGTTCATCATCAACTCTTTTGTAAATTATTTAAGGATATTTATTGTTCTTTTTATTGAATGTTTTGAATCTTTTGATGTAATATTATTTATTAAAATGATGAAATTGTATTATTGTAATATTTTAAATACTTTGTATTATTCTTACTTTTATATTTGTATGATGATGATTGTCTTTGTTTATATTAATTATGGTTATTATTTATATGTGAAATATTTAAAAGTTATTGCTATTTCATATTAATTGTCATTATTATTTGAAAACATGGTTAATGTAAATAGTAAATTAGTAAAGTATATAGTACAATTGTACAATATACCAATGAACTATTTTGCAAATTTTAATAATTGTAGGGACTATTTCATAAGTTTAAAAATTATTTGAGACGGTATTCGGTACTGATTGGTACCGGTACAGTACTGTACCATAACTCAATCCGATATCGAGTCGGGTACAGTATTCATAATAATGCAAGCGGCCCCTCCCATCTCAAACAACCACTCCTACCAAGAAACGAAACAACGCCTTCTCCACAAATCAGTACTTCCAACCATATCCAGGTTTTCCCTTTTCCTTGTTCATAACTGTCTTTTCCTTTTTCATTTGTTTTTGTCTATGATCATCGTTTTCTTTTAGATCCATCGTTTAATTTAACTTCCCCTTTCATTTTCCCATCCTGTCTACATTCTTTTGCAATCAATTTTTCTTTTATTTTAATAATGAACTTTTTTATGATATCACTTATAATGAAATTGATGTTTATAACTTGTTCTATGTAAGTGTGAATGTTTATTATTTAATAAGATTGTTTTTAGTAAATAAGTAAAATGTCATATGAAATAATTGAATTCATTTTGATTGTATTCTAAACAATATAATTGAATTCAATTCTAATATTACTAGGTTTGTTCCAAACAAAGGTAAATTGAATTTAATTATAATATTCTTGGGTTTTTCCAAGCGATTGTAAATTGAGTTCGATTCAATCTCATTAATGTAATTGAATCCAATTAGTTAATGAATTCAATTCAAAGGTTTCCAAATGACTTGAAGAAAAGATAATGAAATGAAATTTTAGAATTTAATAAAATAACATATCCACTAAAATCATATTAGGCTTAATTTTTATTTAGTACAAATTTTTATTATTAAGAGTATTCTTATCATCGTTATTATTTAAACTCATTAGATTAAATGACATAATAACACTTTTCTATTTAAGATTATTTTTAAGTCATTCTTATCTATGAAATTTGGTTTTTAGAAACTCAATTTGCAATCCGTTTAAAAATTGATATAATCAAGACAAATTAAATATATAAAACTATTTGTTCTAATAAGAGTTCTAATAATAAAAATTAATTAATAAGAAATTATAGAAAATTATATTTAACTCAATAATAATAATAATAAATCTTTCTTGAAGGTTTAAGTAATATTAGATAAAGATCAAAACATTCAATTTTTGTGTTCCAATCTATTTCTTTTTTTTTTTGAATAGATGAATTCAATTGTGTTCCAATTCTCTTTACACCCAACTGCACTTACATATTGACTCACAATTCAAATTACAAATTTTTGCAAATTTGGGCCAACACTTTTGAATAAGTCCCATTAATCAATCGTAAGATAACAAAAGCAACTTTATAAATAAAATAAAGTGTTGATTAATTTTAAATAAGCAATAAAAGTAAATAAATATATACCTAGATTAAGTTTGTCTCTTTGACGAATTGCAATGAATATCCCTAAATCACTGCATACATCCTTATATGTTGAGATAAGGAGATCTTAGATCATCTCATGTAAAACAATTATTGTGATAGTTATTACCAATCTTCTTCACTTTATTTTTCTTAAATGGTATAAGATAGACACTAAGATTAGTAGGAGTAACTAAATAAGATATAAAATAGCAACTGATTCTAATAGTCGTCTAGCATTCACATGTACTGAATCAAATTATATTATAAGCAATCTTTAATTATTCAAATTAAAGAGTAATCAGACCATTAAAAGCATCAAAACAGATTATTCTTGCATAAGAGAAAATCATATAAGTATCAAAATAGGATATCGTTATTTCAAAACATAACTTAAAAGTCTCAGAACCTAATATAATTGTGTCAGAACATAATATAACATGTATAAGATCAAGGCATAACTTGTATTAGAGCAAAACTTAGCTTATTTCATAACTGAACATATATCATAACACAAAACAAATTAGCCTGCTAGTCCTTTTTACAGAATTGGGTAACGGTAACAAAATAGGGGATACCAATGATTGGTATCGACAGAAACAAAAGAGATTTAAGTCTCAGAATCAGAACACACTGTAGTGTCTGAGAACAGGGAACATCGTAATGTCAAAGTACAGAAGACACCAAAGTGTCTAAGAACAGGAGCGGTTGCAAAACCTTGTAGACATGCCTATTTACCCACGACTAGGACTTGACAGTTTTAAAACAAACCATTTCTAATTTCAAAATCACATGTAAAAGATGTAGTGCATAATATATGACTTTATTCCATCTTGCTCAAATTGAACATATTCATTCACATTTGATCAAACTTAACATGCCTTATAAACATAAATATTTACGACAATGCACCAATGAATGCATTAAGTAATTACACTTTACATGTATTCACACAAGTTCCCCGTTCACTAACATTCAAAATTAACACATTGCTTATATCCTTTAAATCATATTTGTTTCCATAAGAACACATTTATCCTTTGAACAAAATCATATATTCTAATATTAGATACTTTGATATCAAACAACATCTTCCTTAAGTTATTACCCCAATTAACAATTCAAAACTTATTCAACCTTTAATCAATTAATCTAACATCAAACTAGGTCCATTTCCAACCTTAATTAAGATCAAATACACCATTATAAAGTGCCTTAACCTTATGTGGTTCAATAATTGCACAAAATGGAAATTTTCATGTCAAAAACTTTCCCAACATCATGGGGTACCTTCCCACGATCGTGACAGAAGCTAATACATCTGCCCACGACCCACGATCGTGGGATTAGTGCCACGATTGTGGACTACCCAATTTCCTACAATTTTCCAGGTTTAAACTCCTTCATTCCAAATCCCAAACATCTTCATCAAAGTCCATTCATTTCACCTAAATTCTACCTTATGCTTCAATTCCTCATCCAATTCATGTGCAAATCTAATTAAAAAATATTCATTAGGTAAGTCACAAATCATAGTCTTTCATGCGTCAAAACCAAAGCATAATTTGCCATAAAAAGCTCACTTTTCCATCACTCATTTATCATCATCATAACATATGTTTCATGCCAATTCAATCATCATAGAACTTGTATTCATACATGCTATCAAATTTAGAATTCCTTACATATTTAACTTCAAATTCCAACTCCAAAGGACAAGCCAACTAGCCTTCTAAGCAATAAACACAATTCTAAAATCCAAGTGAAACTAGGATGATCTTAACACTAAGAATACAATAGCACAAAATATGACAAGTTCTAACTTCCTTAATGCAACATCTTGATGTGTTAATCAAGCATAACATAAGCCAAATACACAAGAATGAAAGAGCATGGTGTTTCGGTGGTGAATGAACAAGAAGAAGAAGAATGACCAGCATAAACACTTCTACCTTAGCTAGATTTATTTGATGATAGGTGTCACTCTCAAAACATGACATATGTCTCCATTGCATGCATCTCATTTGTACACTCTTCAGGCTGCCAAATGTCACAATCCTACCAGGCCACTTGTCATTTAATCAATGTTGCCAAATGTCAGTCAGTTATACTTCCATTTGTACCCTATTTACTTATGCCAAATGTCACCAAATGTATAAGGTTAGTCACCCTAATTTTCATTTACCAACTTGTCTTTCCACTTGAAAATTTTCCTAGTCCAAATGTACATTTTAATACATCAGTTTTCTAATAGTAACAATTAATTACAAGTTTCTAATCATGGTTTGATGGACCATAGATTCAAGACGTTTGCAATTTTCAATCATATCACATATACTTTCATAAACATCTAATATTTCTACTAGGGTGTAATTTGGGGCCCTACAAAATTAATATCCCAATTCAACAAGTATTTCATGTCATCTAGTATTGAATACCACATTACATTTTACCATATTTCAACAAGTACGCATATACACAAACATTGCATATCATTATTTCAAAACAATTCAATAATTCATCTCAATAATTCATATAATACATGTAAAGTTGTATATGCAAATGCACAAGTGATTACATTTTATTTTTCTTTGTTGTGACCGAGTGCCTATTAGCCCAATTTATTGTCTCATACACGTTGTAGATACCGAGCTTATTTCATATACTATCCCGTATCTATTGAGGATATTAGGCTCATTGATATTCAAGCCTAAGGCTCTTTATGCACAATCCTGAGCTTTAAGCTTTTTTATCACGTTGGTTACTCCGATCACAACTCCTTTATCTGATCATGCATATCAATGAAATGCATTAACCCATATTTCATGCTTTCAATATCCTTCATTTTGATGTGCTCATGCCATATAACAAACTTCTCATATCTAAGTCCAGTATTCATCATTCATTTATTCACACATTCCATATTACACAGATAGTTCAAACAAAAGCACATATAATTGAGTTTACATATATAGGTTATCTCATAGTACACTCCAGAAAAGCTATTGCCTTGATGATTCAACAATGTATGGATGTTGGTGATCAACTTGTGTGTCTATAGTCATGCAATACACACATAGTTGACAATCATTAATTTGTTTAATCATATGAATATACAATCATATATATATATATATATATATATTCACGTTCAATTCATGCTCAATTTACCTTTCTAGGTATGTATTCTTCTTCACAAATCTTGGCCATTCAATTATTATAACATGTATATTACCATTTTGCATTCAGGTTTATACCTTGAATAAGTTTGATTACTCTAAATTCATTAATCATACATTCATCAATCTTTTCTAGCAATATACATTAACATAATTTCCCAATTCTCATTCATTCATACCAAATACACCTTACTCATAGCCTTTGGTTCATATTCGCATTCATAAGAACACTTTTATTCCTTTAACAACTCATAATTTCTCATAATCACTAATATTGCTTAAATTACCTTTTCATATAATAAATTGTTTATTAACCATTAATATACTTAACATTTGGTGTCAAAAGGATAGATAATTTTTTTGTTAGAAACAATGCAATGTTGAAACCATAACTTAAAAAATAGTGTAGAAGATAAGAATCACAGCTATAGCTTGAGACATCAAAACCATAATGAGTAATAAAATGATTTACTAATGGAGTCTACAGTTATTCTCATAGTTGTAGTCAATGAGATAGGGAATTGATTTATAATGGAGGTAATATATCATAAATCTCTATTATATAGTTCCATTTGTACCTTGTGAGATGTAGATGTAGTACGTAAACTTTTAGCTCTTTAAGCATGTAATACTATGAAATTTATATAATATATAGATGTATTACAAAATTTTAAATAAAAGAACAAATGTGAAGAATAATCTCATGAATTTATAACATTAACCATCTTTTTTCCATTAACTTTCATTTTGGAAAGGGAGTATGTATCACTTTAGTTACTTAAGAATAATCTAAAGAAAATTGAATATAATATAAAGAAAATGACAAAGAATAATCTACAGTTGGAATGTTATTCAAGAATGGTGGGTATTAATGAAACCCATCTAGTACAAAACTTCAGCAATGAAGACCACATAAAGTTTGAACTAACAAGGAACATTACTTCTCATTTTTGTAATTGATCCAGGCACAAGCAATCCCAGACGCATTGGAGTCATTAAACATTAATCAACATATCGAAATACAATTAAGAGAACAACAGTGTGAAAAGAAGGATAAAAAACTATAGTTGATGTTTGAAATTGAAACTTACATAAAACAACTAACAAAAACAATCTTTGTGACATTTTATCAAGTACATTACAAACAGTATCCCATATTCCCAATATTAACATACAAAGTTCTCAAATTAGTCACATCAGTTCTCAAAACAACCAATTTGTCTAAGAGAGAATGAGATATTACCTTATTAAGTATGTTGGACCATTCACCGTTAGTTGTTTGAGTGTTGGTGACTTGGATAGCTTGACGTGGACATGACGCTAACAACAGAAGAAGAATAACAAAGGAAGAATAAGAAACAAAGAAGAAGAATATAGAAGTAAAAGCAACTGGGTTCGGGGTCAAGATTAGGGATGAAGGGAGATAGATGGAGGCAGTGCTGAGGTTGAGGGATGAGCATTAAACAAGAGTGTGAGGGCAAGGGAGGAGGTGGGGCTACTGGCAATGACTTTCATTAATCAGAGATAAAACGATATCGTTTTTGCTTGCAACAAAACGACATCTTTCTATATTTTCTTTTATTAATTGGCTTATAAATTAAACGATGTCGTTTTACTCTTAAAGAAAAATGACGCCATTTTGTCTTGTCTTTTATTAATTGTTTTATAAATTAAACGACGTTGTTTTACTATTAAAGCAAAACGACATCATTTTATTGATAGAAGAAATTTTTTTAACATAAACAAAACAATGTCATTTTTGTTTGGATCATTGTGCGAGTTATGGGCCATAGGTCGGGCCGCTCGGCTTAGGCTATGACCTGACTACATTGACTCGAGGTTCGCCCTTTAATCACAGACTGTGGCTCGACCTGATTTTTTTGGGCCATATTTGTTAAAAAAGTGCTCTAAAAGCAATTATCTTTAACACTTATTGTACAAATCATTTTATGATTAATAAAGGAATTTTTCATTATTTCTATGTGCATACGTTTATGGATTTGATGTTGATATTAAATTGATTTAATGAAGTCCTTAATAGAAAACATAGTATGGAGGAAATCATGATGAGATCATGATAATGAGATTCCTATCATGTATAATTATGTTAGTATCTAAACTTTCCCTAGTTATAGGATTAATGAGATGAGATAACATTAATTCAGATAGACTAGCGCATGTTATACTCCTTGATTAGATCAAACAATAGATCTTATAAGTTGTAGACATGAGTAATTTAGAGTTAACATGTTGATGCTTACTAAGGATAGTAAGTACATTGGATTGACTTACTATGAGACAATCATATGTATATTCTATTCTAGTGTTAATAATAGTCTCATCATAGCAATGGTGCAAGTATCTTTTGACCTGAGGTGCTCAAGGATATCTCGGATACTGATCTTGTGCTTTGACTCCATTCATCGATGCCTTTCGAGGGTTACTCATAGGGTATTGATTGGGTACAACTTGAGGTATTCGAAGGTAATTGAGTAGCCAATAAAGGATTCACCACTCCTAATAAAAGGAAATGATACCCACGACCTCTTGTAGGGATCATTACACGAGAGTCTCTGTCTAGAGCAGATTTATGTCATGAAGAGAGTCTTCAATGATACATAGAGTAATGAGATCCTTAGGACAAGATATAATAACACTTGGATTAGATGTGACGTAGTCAATCTAGTGGGAGTTAACACTTTGATCATACTCTGAACCAAGTGGGGTATAGATGGTTGAAAGGATAAATTACATGGCAACATTACATATGGAAGGGTTCATAGTCAAACCATTGACTTTCTGGTCAATTGGAGGTCAAGACATGTTGGTAAATACTACTCTTAACTTACTTGAATTAAGTGTTAATTCAAGTGACCAACATAACTGAGAACCTAATGGGTCACACACATAGGAGATTCAAAGGATGAGTAAAATAGTATTGAATGGTGATTCAAGATATGAGAGAGTATTTTGGGATTGTATCGCGATGTGATCATGATAGAAAATGTTGCATGGAATGGATTAGAAACAAGTGTTGTTGACTTCCATTAATGCATGCTATTCATGGTCATTAACTTCTCATAACTTCCATTAATGCATGCTATCATGGCCATTAAGTTCCCATAACTTCTATTAATGCATACTATTCATGGTCATTAACTTCTCATAACTTCCATTAATGCATGCTATTTATGACCATTAACTTCCCATAACTTTCCATTAGTGATGAGGGTTATAGAAGGCTAAATGGTGCAGAAAATTGAGATAATTTTTGTACATCTTGTGTAAGACACATAAAAAGAAAAAGAAAGGTTCTTTTTCTTATACACACTTTTTATCTTTAATTCTCTCAGGAGTTCTTGTCTTTTCTAGTACAAAAAAAGAATTCTAACCATCTCCTAGCGATGTTTCATCCTTCTATCTTCGTTTGGACTTTCATTAGAGACAGTTTGCATTGATCGTTGTCGTTTGTGACAACCCAACGCGGAGAAGATTAAAGAACGAAGGAGATTGTCAGAAAGGTATGTAAACATCTTATATTTCATGTTTTTGTTTTTTTGTTTTTGTATCTATATGCATGAGTGGATATGGTTTTTGAGGTACCGTTTTATTTCTACCGCGTATATTTGATATATTATGTATGAGATGCATGATCGGAACCTAACAATACCTACCCGACCCGAGGGCTGGTTTGACAACCAAATCCGTTGACCCCGAGCCGAGTTGGGTATTTTTTGCCATCCTTAGTAAAAATGGCTACTAGAGTTAAGAATTTGTTTGAAGGTAAAAGAAAAATTAATATTGTGAAGAAATTTTTTAATTTTTAGTGTATACTAAAAGATCTTAGCTATTTGTATTATTTAAAATATTTTAAATTTTAATTAATTATATTTAAATGAAAATAAATACAATTCTAGTTTTATATTATAATTAAAAGTTAAAGATATTTTAAGATTTGAGTTAGTAGCTCTATTATTAAATTAAAATTAAAAATTAACATGTTAACTATTAAAAATATTTTTAGGCCTAAAATATATACGCTTTTAATTTTCTAAAACTAATATTTTTGGATATTTTGATATATCAGTCAATCTATTGACGTATGTGAAAAATATAATACAAAATGTTGTGGTATAACTTAGTACTTGAATTCGGTATGATAAAGAAAATTTTGGTTCCAATTTTTGATTAATGTGATCAGTATTGACTAGCATCGATAGGTCCTTCATTTAGGATTTATTCAAAATTCACTTCACAAAATTTCCATTTAAATTATTTTATAAAAGGAATTAAAATATTTTCCTATTCAAGTTAAGTAGTCAAATTGTACAAGAAGTACATATTACCCTTTAAAGTTTAAGATTATTAAAGTATAGTTAAAAGATTTTATTATGTCAGTTGATTAAAAATGCTTAGTAGTTACGTTCGATAAGATTCGGACAAATCAAGAATCCTTCTTTCAATATTCCACCTTAGCGAGCTTGAGCTCCACTCGAAGTATCCTACCAAATCCTAACTAGGGATGTCAAAGGGTCGGGCCGGGTTAAGTTGCTCTTGGCCCGAACCCTCATTGGATGGCCCGCAGGCCGTCCCAGACCATCCTTATTTTTTATAAAAAATTTACAAAACAATGTTATTTTTGACAATTTGACATTGTTCCCATGACTCAGTTGCGCCGAACTATTTTAGGCCATGACTCGGTCAATCCAAGCTAAAATTGGGACAGATTGAACCGATCAGACCAAAATTGTCAAGCCTAATCTCATCCGTAATTTAAGAAGATAAAGTCGTATCAATAGTTTTGGTGGGTTACTTTCCTGCCATTAACATTAGCACTTCAATTAATAGGACACGGGTGGGAGTGATAAGTGTTAAGTTTAATTGTCAGGCCTATGAAACAATAGAAGTTTATATACGAGGTTTAACACTTTAATCCAATAAAATATGCAAAAAAAGAAAAAAGAAAATCACGTGCTTTGATAATTAGAAAGAATTATAACTTTTTTTTATTACATTAGGTATCCTGATTTAGCCGGACTAATTCTAAGTCCCTAAGACCTTAAGAGTCCTAGAGGATATAAACCTGAAACTCCAAGATCTTTCAGGTTCTTACATAGCCTATATACTTTTACGTATGAGGAGTCTTCACATATTTGATTGTTCAGCTGATGATTGATCATTGGCTCTGCTCAACATCAAGTTTCCATTAGCCCCCAAATTTTCTAATAGTTCCAACTCTCATACTACCGTTAGAAGCGAGACATCCGTAATTGATCCGATAAAAAAACTTTATCCAGGGGGCTAGAGGATCATCAACAAGAACATTTCTTATTTCTCCTCTTTTGATATGACTCGAACTCAAGACCTCCTGAAAATGAGAATTTTTAATGAAGAGTTGAAGCTATTTAGGCCACTCCTTATTACTTTTTAACATTGCGCAATGCTTACACTAATTATTCCGCTATACAATTACCAAACAAAAAGTCTAATAGTAGCATTAATTAACTTGTAACCATATGTTTTTATTTAAAAATAAGGTGTTTAAGTTACCCGTAAAAACTCACATAGCCGTATTATTATTATTTTATTGCTTTAATCGCCTTTTTCAAAAGCGTTTCGACCTAGCCCCACGAGTTTTCTAGAGTTAACATTTAACAAAATGTTTTATATAAAAATGTATGATGACAAAAACTTTCTATCTACTCCAATTCAAAGGAAAGAACCTAGTACCATTGACCTGAGATACATAAAATTTGAGGCATTAAAATAAGAGTTTTCAACTTCATCTACATGAATAAACTTCCACATTAAGCTCTGTAAAAAGGTTCTCTCTTAAAGAGAGCATGGGTAGTCTTAGTAGATTATATGAATCCGTGTACTATAGTTTATTGCATAATATTTACTTTCTAGATAGTTTAGCTTAGTTAATTTCCTATTTAGAGTAATTAATGTGTTGAGAGACATATCCAGAGTTACTCATATAGCTTGTTTCTTTTTTATTGGGATGAAGTCAAGTCTAGAGTCTTTTTTGGTAAGTATAGTTATCTTACCAGTGTTAATCTTTGAAATGTTCTATATGGATGTTATTTTCGTATTGCCTTACCTATTTGTATTATTAATGTTAGTATTGTTTCTTTTTATTATTTATTTGTATTTATATATTTAATTATTTTATTACATCTTTCATGTTTATTTGACTTATTTACTTAGTTTTTATTTTTATTGGACATATATATGCACATTTATTTGTAATTTTGTAATATTTTCATGTCATATTACAAATGAAATCTATCAAAATAATTTCCTTACCAAAAAGAAATAAAACTGTATAATATCAGACTTGTCCAATTCTCGCACTATGTGATGATGAGTACGCTCTCTCTATGTAACACTAACACCACACGAACACCATAATTAAGATGGCTGCTAAAGTCAACTTTTGAAAGATCTTGTTTGAAGACAAAAGAAAATTAAATATTGTAAAAGTGTTCTTAAATTTAAAACTTTTAGTGTGCATTAAGAGTTTAAATTTTTATTTTAAAATATTCTAAATTTAAATTAATTATTGCAGAATAAAATAAAATATAAATTGATTATAATCAAATTAAATAAAAAAGTTGAATACATAGTAATGATCATGGGATAGAAGATTAAGAAAAGTATCATTGGGATTCCCGTATAATTTTGTTTAATTGCGTCAGTGGTTAGCATTAAGGTTAATTTTGTAAATACCATACTAAATTGATATCGATTTTAATTTTAATGCGTCAGTGGTTAGCATTGCGATGTATTTAAGATTTATTCTCTTATTGTAAAATTTATTATATTAATTCTAAATCTTTTGAATAGTCAATATTAAATAGTTACTTGTAATAAAATTAGATTATGAAAATCTGAAATAATAATTAAAATGATTTCATAGGATATAAAAATTAAACATATGAGCTTATGTTTTAATCTAGAAATAATTATTCAAAAATAAAGTGAAAAGGAAATTAAAAATTGTGTGAAAGCAAATATTTGAATGATGAAAGTAACCAATAAATATAAAAGGTATTTTATTTAGATGAAAATTACTTTCTTACTAAAATTTAGTTCTATATTATAATTAAAATTGAAAATTATTTCAAATTTGACTCAATAATTATATTAATGAAATTAAAATAATAATTTTTATAACTATTTGAAAAATATTTTATTTCTAAAGTACTTAAACATAAACATAATTTTTAAATATTTGAAAGTATTAGTTGACATTGATAAATGTAATGTTGTAGTATAACTTGAAGTTGTTTTGGAACAAGCTAATACTTGAATTGGTTAGTAAAGAAAATTCTGACGTCAATTTTGGCCAATATGATTAATACCAACCCATACTAATACGAAATTATTTGTCCCAAGTTCACTTCATGTAATTCCCATTTTATAAAAGGAATTTAAAAATTTCTACATATCATATATAATTTGTTAAAGTTTTAAGATAATAATAACTTAAGTTTATAACATTGCGCAATGGTGAAAGTTACCATTGGGTTACACAATTGAAGAACAAAAAGTCAAATATCAATTGATTTGCAGCCATATGTTTTTATTTAACCATAAGATGTTTAAGTTACGTATAAAAAATCATAAACAAAAATGACCTCTATTATTATTATTTTATTACCCTAATCACCTTCTTGAAACGCGTTGCGACTTATCCTCTCCATCAGTGTACCGTAGTCAACATTTGTTTTTGTATAAAAATACATGATGATAAGAACTTTAGGCTTATACTTATCGACTCCCTCCCACCATTGACCTGACCTGAGATAACGCTTTCGTAAAGAAAACTTGTGGCATTAAAATAGAGTTTTCCACCGTAAGTAAGCTTCCACATTAACTCTTCAAGACCAAGCATTATTTCACGCCTAGACAAATTGTAGGAGATATATTTCTTTAAGATAATCAAAGTAGAGTTAAAAGATCCATAAGATTCCGTGAATCTCTCTTTCAATATCCCAGCCTCCAAGTCCACTTTCAGTATCCCACCGGATCGATCCGCATCCGTTATTTAAAAACAACAAGTCGCACCTCCTGACCTAAGCGAAACACTTTTACTGGCCCTTTTCTTTTTTCCTCTCAGTCTAAAATACCGACACGGTTGGAAGTGATATGCACCTCAAAAGATTTAATTAGAAGAAAGGCGATACAATTGCATGATTAGTCTAGAGAAATAAATTTTCGACATATCCCTTAAAAGGATAGAATGACATTCAATGAGTGTAGTATTAAAATCGTGATTTTGAAATCAAAACGTTCTGCAAAATTTGTAAGCTAATTTACATATTTGTTGTTCTCTCGATAAATATGTCGATATACAACAGTCCAATTTCGAATAAATAATTTATTGAAAGCCATGGTGAAAAGATTGAGAGCCCATAATTCAGCAGTCGAGAAAGACAGGAGATTCAGCACTGCTGCGAAGTCCACTTCTAATTTAATATGCGGATAACCCTTATTCTAATCGTGTGTGAGCCTAAAAACATACTTTTTCAGAGTTTCACATAGAAAAATGAACACTAACTTAAATTTTGGTTAAAGCCTCCAAGTTAAGCGCCAGTATCTTAAAACTTTAAAGAATTAATTAAAGTTTTAAGATAATCAAAGTACAGTTAAAAAATCTTAGTATGTAGTTTGACTAATAATAATAAGTTCCATAAGATTCCGTGAATCTCTCTTTCAATATCCCGGCCTCCAATTCCACTTCGAGTATCCCACCGGATCGCATCTGCATCCGTTATTTAAAAACAAAAGTCGCACCTCCTGACCTAAGCAAAACAGTTTTACTGGCCCTTTTCTTTTTACCTCTCAGTTACGGTTGGAAGTGATAAGCACCTCAAAAGATTTAAATGTTTAATACTTCTAATTGAGGGCTTCATAAACATAATCCAGCACCTCAATTTCGTAAAATTAGTTACACGTATTAGTTTTTAGGTTTGTAAAATTGCGCAATCGTGAAAGTTAAGTTTTCTTTTTAGTTTTTATTAAATGAAGAAATACGATTCTTAACTAAAGATCAGAGGTTCGATCCTTAGCTTTAAGTATGGAGCAGTCTTAAATTCTTGGGCTAGTTGTCCCACCCTGTGAGGTGCCTTTTCATCAACGAGGGGATTAGTTATTGGATCCGCAGGTAGATACCTTGGTTAAAGACAAAAAAAGGAAAAAATACGATATATTTATATGATTACTCTAGGAAAACAGACACCCGGCATTCTTCTAAAAGAATAGAATGACACCCAATGAGGTGTAGTATTAAAGATCATAATTTTGAAGTTAAAACGTTATGCAAAATTCGCAAGCCGATTTGTACATTTGTTAGTCTCTCGATAGATATGTCGACATACAATTGTCCAATTTTGAGTGAATAATTCATTGATAGGTATGATGAGAGAATTAAGAGTCTTTGATCGAGTAGCCGAAAAAGATAAGAGATTCAGCACCGTTGTGGAATCCACTTATAGTTCGATCTGCCGATAATCTTTATTCCAAGTGAGTGTAGGTTCAGAAAATACTCCTCTCAGAATTTTACATAGACAGATAAACACTAATTCAGATTCTGGCTTAAGCTTCCAAGCCTAGCGCCAACAGCATAAGGCGTTTAAGTTATAAATATAAAAACTCATCAAAAAATGACCAAAGGCTACGTACATCATATTCGTATTATCATTTTCTTATTGTAATCACCTTTTAAAAACTGCCACGACGACTTTAGCCTCTCCCCAGTTCTCCATGAGTGTTCTGTAGACTGTAGTTAACATTTTAATAACATGTTTCGTACAAAAATATATGATGGCAAGAATTCTAGGATCATGTTGTATTCTATCTAGTGCAAAGCGCCTATTCCCGTTGACCTAAGATAACGCTTTCATATTTCGTACAGAAAAATTTGAGACATTAAAATACAGTTTTCCACTTCCATCTACCGTAAGTAAGCTTCCATACTAAGCACTATATAACCTAACACTAGCCTTGCTTGTTATGGTATATGAATTCAGTGCCGTAAATCGTAATATAGCTATATCCATGGCCACCAAATTCTTGGCGTTAAGCTGCATACGTGACAAGAGCTATGGCAACTGGTCGGCGAGACCCAGATACCCTTCGATGCCCAAATACCCCAAAGGTGTCACGGCAGAGGAAACAACCCAGAAACAACCGGAGGACAGGGTGCTGATTTCGGTGATTGGCATGTCATGCTCAGCTTGTGCCGGCTCCGTCGAGAAGGCCGTCAAGAGACTTCCCGGAATCCGAGAAGCCGCAGTTGATTTTCTCAACAACAGAGCTCAAGTTATCTTCCACCCAAATTTTGTGAACGTAAGTTGATTGCACGCCAACTTTTATATTAATTATTGCTTTTCTTTAATTTCTAACGTACATGAAGAAAACGATTACCTACCTACGCACAAGTTATTTACAATTTTTTTTTCCAATAAAAATCTAAATGTAATGTTTTTGTTTCCCTTAATTTGTTGTTGGCTTTTTCAGATTGTGAAGTTGTTTGTGTGTTGTCATAATTAAATGATAGAAAAAGAAAAGAGATACTGCCAATAATAATAATAATATTAGTCTTTGGTGTAGTCTAGGCTCTAGCTCGAAGACTGCCCTCAGTCGTGGGAGAAGTTGGCAGTGTTACATCATGTACTTCTTAGTTGCAAGTTGCAACCCAAATATAAGCCCACAAAAAACACACAAAAAAATCTCCTACGCCTTATTTATTTGTCTTCACTGCCACTTTTATTTTTAGTTTTTATAAACTTTATTTATATTTTCTACTTTCTATCTTCAATTTTCTGTTTTCCTTTTCCAGTTTACATATCTTATGAGAATTATAAAGATTAGTTTTGGTTTTTAATCATAGTCTAATTTAACATCAATTAGATATATATTATTGAGATATTTAATATTAATTTGTAATTAAAATTATGACTAATGTAATTTTAATTTTGAAAATAAAACCTTTAAATTTGTTAATTATTTGATAAATATATTTAAATTAAATTTATCTCAAAGATCCATAATTTTTTTAAAATTGATTTTAATAATTAAAATATATATTAACAAATAAATATTAGTTTGTTAAATAAAACTTTACTTATTTAATTATTTATTGTAACAAAATCTAATAAATTTATACTAATATTTGAAAAATAAAATAAAACTAACCAACTTCTTAAACGTTAGTTTTCAAATTTAAAATGTCCATCATTTAAGTTGTTAAGAGCATTGCTAATTTAATATTATCTATTTGATTAATTTAAATATTAATTACTGATAAAAATTATAAGTAATCTAATATAATAATTTAATTCAAAATTTTAGAATAAAATATTTTCAAACAAATAATAATTAATAAATAATTTAAATTTAAAAGACCAAAATTTTAAAATAAAATTATTAATATATGATTTAAATTTAAAATATTTTCAAAATTAATAAATTTAATTTCAATTTAAAATATATATTAAAATAATTTATTTATTTTAATAAGTAATTATTGGACTTAACAATAAAATATTTTTATTTAAAATAGAGAACTAAATTTGGCAAACGAAAACTAAAAACGAACAAAAAATAGAAATAAAATTAATTGTCTATAATTTGGGATCTCATTTCTCCTATTCCTTAAGTTGGAGTTCAAATCCAAATTCATAGGTATTAATTATTATCATTTGACTGGTGTGAAATAGGTAAAATTTCAATTGTGACTTAATTCTCATACTTTGCTTTATTTTATATCTTAAAGTTTGTTTGTTTCTATTTTTATTTTTGTTCCAGATTTTGGTTTTAGTTTCAACCTTTGATTTTAATTTTTCCAGCTTTCAGAAATTATGAAAACAATAAAAAGTAAATTTTATTATTGTTTTTCTATAATGTAAATTACTATCAAGTAGATATATATTATTTAAGTATTTAATATATAAACTTTTAATAATAATTACATATCAAATTAAATATTTAATTAACTAAAATTAATTATTAATAAGAATTAAGAATAATTTAATTTAATTTATATAATTAAATACAATGAAATAAATTAAATAATTATTAGTAAATATAATTAAATTTAAGATATATTCAAAATATATCAATTTTAAATAAAATTTTGATTTAAATGATTAAATTATATTTAAAATAAATAAAATAAAATAAAACAATTTATTAATAATTTTAGTAAATATTATATGAGAGATAAAATAAATTTATTTACTTAAGAATAATTTTCTTTAAAATTTATCTAATATGTTTGGAATAACAGTAAACTATTTAACAACTAAACACAATTTTGACAAAAACTTAAAACTAGAAAGAAGCAACTCTTTAATTTCGCAGACGACAAATTATGCAAAAACACGTTCCATTATATTTATGACAGGAAGAGACGATTCGGGAGACAATTGAAGATGCTGGATTTGAGGCCACATTGATCCCAGGAGAGACCAGTGACAATAAATCCACACAAGTATGCCGAATCCGCATCAATGGAATGACTTGCACTTCTTGTTCCTCCACTGTCGAACAAGCTTTGCAAGCAATTGAAGGTGTAAATGCTGCTCAAGTAGCCTTAGCAACTGAAGAAGCAGAAGTTCATTTTGATCCAAAGATGACGAACTGTGGTCAGCTTTTAGGAGCCATTGATGATACTGGATTTGAAGCCATACTGATCAGCACTGGTGAAGACATAGACAAGATCCAGCTTAAAGTTGATGGTGTCAGGACAGACAATTCCATGAGAATCATCGAAAATTCTCTCCAAGCACTGCCAGGTGTTCATGGCATTGATATACATCCGGAACTAAGCAAGATTTCTCTTTCCTACAAACCAGATGTCACTGGTCCTAGAAATTTCATCAAAGTAATTGAATCAACTGGGACTGGCAGATTCAAGGCAATGATCTTCCCTCAAGGAGAAGGAGAAAGGGAGAGCCATAGAAGAGAGGAAATTAAACAGTATAGGAGATTGTTCTTATGGAGTTTGATGTTTACAATACCTATATTCCTTACATCTATGGTATTCATGTACATTCCTGGGATAAAGTATGGATTGGACAAGAAAGTGGTTAATATGCTGAGCGTAGGAGAGATTCTGAGGTGGGTGTTATCAACTCCAGTACAGTTCTTCATAGGCAGGCGATTCTATTCAGGTTCTTACAAAGCATTACGGCATGGTTCTGCTAACATGGATGTGCTGATCATGTTAGGAACCAATGGAGCCTACTTCTATTCTGTTTACTCTGTCTTAAGATCAGCTACTTCTCCAGGTTTCAAGGGCACTGATTTCTTTGAGACCAGCTCAATGCTAATCTCGTTCATTCTTCTTGGAAAGTACCTAGAAGTGTTGGCTAAAGGAAAGACATCTGAGGCCATTGCCAAGCTCATGGAACTAGCACCGGAGACGGCGATATTGTTGACTCTAGGCGGTGAGGGAAATGTGGTACATGAGGAAGAAATTGACAGCAGGCTGATACAAAAGGACGATGTAATTAAAGTTATTCCTGGTGCCAAAGTAGCTTCAGATGGTTTTGTCATATGGGGGCAGAGCCATGTAAATGAAAGCATGATCACAGGGGAATCGCGACCGGTGGCAAAGAGGAAGGGTGATGCAGTGATTGGGGGCACCGTCAATGAAAATGGAGTGTTGCATATTAGAGTGACAAGGGTAGGATCAGAGAGTGCTCTTTCTCAGATTGTTCGTCTTGTTGAGTCAGCGCAGTTGGCTAAAGCTCCTGTCCAGAAATTTGCTGACCGTATTTCCAAGTTCTTTGTGCCTCTGGTGAGTACATATTAGCATTATGGTTAATAATTTACTTGAAATTGGAAGTTTTAATTTTTGATAATTTTACAGGTCATCAGTCTTTCATTTTCAACTTGGCTTGCCTGGTTTTTAGCTGGACATTTCCATGGCTATCCAGAATCATGGATCCCAAAGTCCATGGATAGTTTTCAGCTGGCGCTCCAATTTGGGATCTCTGTCATGGTTATAGCTTGCCCATGTGCTCTTGGTTTAGCTACTCCAACTGCCGTCATGGTTGGTACTGGCGTTGGAGCATCTCAGGGTGTTTTGATCAAAGGTGGCCAAGCTTTAGAAAGTGCTCATAAAGTAAGCTAACAAACCCATCTCCTATTCACTCTTTTATCTCAATTCTCGTCCATTTTGCATATGATAAGTTTCACATATTCTGAAGACCATTGTTTATATGCATTTCAGGAGGTAACTAGCCCAATTGTTTCCAATTTGATGCGTCTTTTTATTTGAAAACAGTGTTACAGTACATTTTTTCTGCTAGCCGTTATATCCTAGCAAAATATAGATAAAAGTTTCATCCCCAAACAAACAAGCCTATGAACAATTCAGGATACTCTTTGGACTAACAAGATCTCGTCAATTCTGTAGGTGAATTGCGTTGTTTTTGATAAGACAGGAACTCTTACAATTGGAAAGCCAGTGGTTGTTAACACAAGACTTTTGAAAACCATGGCCCTAAGGGACTTCTATGAATTGATCGCGGCAACCGAGGTATGCTACTTTCCTATCGTTAATGGTTACTGAACAATTTAAGTTAGATACGTAATTCTAATTCAGTTCTCACCAAATTTCTTCAAAAGGTAAACAGTGAGCACCCTTTAGCTAAGGCCATTGTAGAGTATGCCAAAAAATTCAAAGAAGATGAAGAGAACCCTGTCTGGCCAAAAGCACGAGACTTTATCTCAATTACTGGCCATGGCGTGAAAGCTATGGTGCACTGCAAGAAAATAATGGTGGGAAACAAAAGCCTGATGACGGATAACAACATTGTTATTCCTATTGATGTTGAAGAGATGCTCGCAGATATTGAAGGGATGGCCCAAACTGGGATTTTAGTATCCGTAGACGATGAATTGACAGGAGTTTTAGCCATATCCGATCCAATGAAACCTAGTGCATACGAAGTCATTTCCCTTCTCAAGTCCATGAATGTCAGGAGTATAATGGTGACCGGTGACAACTGGGGCACTGCAAATTCGATTGCCAAAGAAGTTGGGATCGACACTGTTATAGCAGAAGCCAGACCTGAGCAGAAAGCAGAGAAAGTGAAGGCGTTACAGGTAGTATATATATATAATATCTTTTTCTTTCATTCTTTAAATTCCTTTGCCCATTTGCCCGTAAAGACTGATAAATACAGAGGTATTTTTCCTGACCATCATATAATCTTTGTCTTTCGCTTTGTAATTAGCTTTACTGATTTCTCTCAACTACAGGCCTCAGGCTACGTAGTAGCGATGGTCGGTGATGGCATCAATGACTCTCCAGCACTTGTAGCAGCAGATGTTGGAATGGCAATAGGTGCAGGAACAGACATCGCCATAGAAGCTGCTGATATAGTTCTGATGAAGAACAATTTGGAGGATGTCATTACTGCCATAGACCTTTCCCGGAAAACGTTTTCTCGTATCCGTTTGAACTATATTTGGGCTTTGGGTTATAACCTCCTTGGGATACCTATAGCCGCCGGAGCACTTTTTCCAAGTACCGGATTCCGGTTACCGCCATGGATAGCCGGAGCTGCAATGGCTGCGTCTTCAGTCTCTGTTGTGTTATGCTCTCTTCTGTTGAAGAATTACAGAAGGCCAAAGAAGTTGGAGAACCTTCAGATTCGTGGAATTACCATTCAGAACTAAGATCATTGATAATCCACTTGGAAGGGTTTGAATGTTTTTTTTTAAAGGAAAGATCATTGATAATCCACTTGGAAGGGTACCAGCTCAATCACTTTGTCACCTACAAAGGATTTCCTATGCGAAAGAAGTCGATCGTGAGATGATGTCAGATTCCCAGTATCTGTAAATAAACATCTAGATGGTTATCAAGTCTTTTATTCAACATTTTTATCGTGCCAATGTAAAAACAGTCACTATTTAGTGGTTTTAAACTTTTAATAGTTATTATTATTACTCATAATTTTAAAAAAGAATTAAAATCTTAGTTTCCCACTCCTTAAAAGGTACAAGATTAATAGTTCAAAATGCTATGCTAAAAGCCATACAAATTTAACATCTTAACTAGTACATAATGGAAGAAACAGTAATACATTGACGATCGGCTTTCTTTAGAAGTATAAAAGTAACATAGATAACCCTGAAGCCTTGAATACTATCCTTTGCTACAAAGTCAATTCACTTGCAATTAGTTCATTTAGTTTAATGTTGCTTCCTTTAGCTATAACAACTTCCCTTACACAACTCCTAAAATTTACTATCATATTGTTTATATCCAAACAAGTTTGTTCAAATATTCTTGAGTTTCCTTTCCTCCAAATTGCAAAGTTGCAACAGCAGAAAGCAACCCTGATCTTTTGTTTATAATAATTGGCATCATTTCATAGCCTATCTCTAAATTTCTGTTGTGTCATTACATTTGAAGAATAAATGTTTGATAGTTTCTAGTTCTTCTTCATAAAGGTAGCAATTATTAATGATTGAAATTCCTACCTTGTCTTGAGTCAATAGACTTTGTTTCAATATGAACTAGAGGATGAAAGTAGCTTTTGGATGTCAATTATGATCCGATACTAGTTTTCTCCATTTAACCTTTGAAGAGAAAGTTTTGGATATATCTGTGTGTGTGTGGGCTTGTCCAAAACTCTCTCTCTCTCTCTCTCTCTCTCTCTCTCTCTATATATATATATATATCTATGTGTGTGTGTGAGCTTGTGTATATATATATATCACCTGAGTTATGAGCTGTCCTCCTGGTTGAATCTTCTCTTATAGGATTGGGTTTATATCCTGGTAATTTGAACATTATTATGAATCTTCTTAACTAACAACTCCAGTCTCCAAGTTCTTCCAATTACCACTTCCCTAATTTTCGAATTGATTGGCAATATATCCTTGAGCTTGTGAAAGCCAGGAAGCTTGTAAAATGGACCTTGTATATGACAATTATTGAACTAAAAAGAACTGACATTCCCATCTCCAATAATGCATTTAATATGTAATATCGTTAATTTTTAACATTTGAAGTAATGTCTAAGTTGTGCATACTTGAGATTTGAAGTTCCAAAAGTTTTCTCTATTAAGAAATTGAGTATGTACCCATATTATCCAAAGGGATTCTTTGTCCATACGAAGCTTTCAAATTCCTTCAGCTAATAATATATTGTTCACAACTTTAACATAATTGATCCCCAAACTCCGCTTCAACCTTAGAGGCACAAACATTTTTCAATTTTACCTTTGCTTGTATTGCTTTGTTTGGATCTCAAATTTATAAAAAGTTTTTTAACAGATTTCTTTATTGCTTTAGTTGTTTTTCAAGCGAGACATAGATGAGATCTTTAGCGCACATGAAGATTATGCAAAATAGAGGAGATGAATTGCAATATCCCATCATATGATATATTCTTTGTGTTTTAAGTCCCCACTCTTCCCTGAATGGCATCAAAAAGAGGTTGTCAATCTCTAAAGGTAACTCTTATACACTATAAGAAAAATGGGGTTTAACAACATAAATTGCCGACGGAATGTGAAAGTTTTCCATCGGCAATCTACGTGACTGCGTGTCATAGCACTAGTCAAAATAAAGTAACTAGATTACAATTATTGCAGTGACGAGTCTAGGTCAATCCTACAAAGAATGTGTGTAAAGTTTATAGAATGAAATTAACTAGTGTTTAGGTTTAATGGGGGATTGTTTTTTAAAGAAAAAAAAAATAAAACTAACTAATAAAAACAAATTACAGAAAACATGCAAAAAATGATAAAAGTGGAGAATTTGGTAAGGATCAAGTTATTTGGTTCAATCTCGGCCTACATCTTAATTAAACAGATTTCATTAATTTGTTGTTTTTTAACCTCTCCTAGCAACTATTAATTGTGGGTTAACAATTAACTCGAGTTTTTTCTTATGTTTTGTTTAATCAAGATATGATCGTTAATTAAACCTAACTACCGAATAATATATGATACGATCTCTAGATTTAATTAGGCAGTAGCATTACGAATTAGGAAATTGGTTAATCAAGGCAACAACCACATATGATGCGTCATTTAACCTAAGTCATGTTATCCTTAATAATTACGAATCATTAGTCACAACACATGAATATCAACATAACAATTACGGATTATATCAAAATTCTAATAATGGGTTTGTAATTAACAATTCAATAAATGCATTAAAATCATCATCTCATAATACCCAATGGGTTCATACACAAATAACGAAATAATAACGAAAATTCGATTATTCATACACAAAACCCAAATCAATTAACATAAGATAACACAATCAATTTCTAATGAGAGAAATAAACAACAAATGATAAAAAATACTTAACTCGGGTCGTTGGTATCGATGTTGCCTCTGAATTGACGTCGGAATGTTTAGCCCTTCATAAGTCTTTCTTAAAAAAATGCTTCAACCCTTATGTTGTAACCTTATCGAAGACCCCTTCAGTTCTCCTTCACGTACTGCCTACCCATTATTCTGCCGTAACACTTCACGCCTCTTACTAGGCCTTATTGTTCATTGATGGAACTAGCAGGTTAACACTGCGCAAATCGTGATGAAAGTGCTGATGAATTTATCGCGAGGCAAAATTTAAGATGACGATTAAATAAAAATAATTTGAAAATGTAATCGAGATAATCATCGGTTGGGAGAAGAGCTAAGATGAAATAACTTTCTTTCGAGATAAGATAAAAATAATTTACAATGTTTTCGAAGAAGGATTAGTCAATTCAGTATACTCCAAGAAGAATTATGGAATTGGTAAGTGAAATTTAATCGGAGTTGAAATGACATCAACCGAAGCGCTTTAAATAAAGAAGAACAAGAACATGCTCAAAGAAGCAAAAATACGTTCAAGTAGTAAGGCGTTGAAGCGGCGAAAGAAGAAGAAGAAGACGAAAGTTCAAAAGTAGATGAAAGCAAAAGCGGTTGTTATCTTGGATAGATAATCTAGTGGAAAATCTTCAACAAAGCGAGGACGCAGCATAAAAGACGCAGACGTGAATACTAAAGCGAGCGAGATGCAAATAGTAAAAGCAGACGAAGGCGTGAATATGAGCAGGAGAAGAATCAAAAGCGGATCTGAGAGTCGATTCGAGTTAGTTAGGAAGTCAAGCGATTAACCGTTTTAAAGATTCAAGAAAGAAGAATCAAGAAGCGGTTGAAAGCATTGAGTGTGAAAAATGGTGGAAAGAATCGACGAAGCGAGAGCGCAAAAATAAGATTCAAAGCTGTTTGAGTATGAAGATTGTGTACAAAAAAAGCGATTCTAAGAAAATAGCAAGCTGAATGAAGAATGTTGTTATCTTGGACGGATAATCTAATGGAAAGATTGTAACAATGTTGATCTTTCTTGTAGTCATTCATAATGTGAATTAGTTTTTGGTAAGAGCTATTGAAAAGCGAGAGGAACTTCAACAGAAGACGGAGTTGAACAGGAGAGGGAGTTGGCATTCTCTTTCCTTGTACATATATTTTTTTCATGTCAGAAAGGAACTCCTCTGTCAAAGCAGAGGTTTGAGGATTATCAGGAGGAATCATCTAGTTTAAGACATATCGCTTTGTAAAGTTTTATGCTCTAACTTTTGTGCTTTATGTCTTACTTGAGTCGCATTTTAATTTTCAATATCTGAATTTGGTCGTTTCACTTCTATCGTCTCGCTTCTTAATTGGGAGGTGATTTGCTTATTCTATCGTCCTGCTTGTTAATTCGGACGTGATTTGCTCTGGTTGGTTTTCCATCGTCTGCTTTTCCTCAGCTCTAACACACGAACTTGACAAGGCAGAGGAAGCGAGAAAAGCAGATGGAGTTGAGAAAGTAGAGCGAACTTAAAATAGATGGAATTGAAAAAGTAGGCGAAGTTATAAATATGAGCGGAGATGAAAAAGTAGGCGCAGATTAAAATATACGGAGTTGAAAAAGTAAGCGAAGTTAACAATACTGAGCGGACAATAAGAAAATTAGGCGAAGATATAAAGGCAGGGCATTAAAAGCGAGGCGAAGCCTGGCGGAGAGAATCGAAAAGCGAGCGGAAGTTCAATTTTCTTACGAGAGAAGTAATGAGCTTTGACGAAATACATCAAATTTGCTATAAAACATAATGGATCTTTGGGTAGGAAGCATTCATCTAAATTGAACTTGAACAAGGCAACATCCGTAGCAATTAGCATGGAGAATACAAGCGTCGACGAAGACATAAAAGGCAGGCGAGAAGCGGGCAATACGAACACAAGCAGACGAAGCACAAAAGCGGGCGAATGAGAAAAGCGGGCGGAGCTCAATTTTCTTGTCGAGAAGTAACGAGCTTTGACGAACTACATCATTTGCTATAAAACATTATGGGCCTTTGGGTAGGAAACTCGAATTCGTAATAGAATTGACCACGATATTAGGAAAACAATGGAGGACGGCGCGCCTTCAGATTTACTGTACTTGGATGTTAATGTAAATTGAACTTGAACATGATGTCGGAGGGCTGGAAGCGAGACGCAAGCGATTACGATATTATGCTATCTATTATTACAATTCTTCAAAGTAAATTACCGTTAATACATTGAGCAATAATATGATCAAGATGCACAAGAAGGCGGGTTGAATTGTGATAAACTTATCGTTAACCCTTTAGAGATATGACTTGTTCTCTCAAACACTTATAAATAAGTCAATGTGTAACTAGTTTAAAACTTGTTAATATGAAAATGCGATTTAGATAAAGTAAGGGTTAGAGAGAAACACGACAATTGATTCCGTTTGATTTTTGTATCGGTGCTTTTACATTCCTAAGGCTTAAAATGCGCTTTTTGTAAAATGCTTAGTCGACTTTTGAAAAAAGCTTCCGTCTTTTTGCTTAGCTTCATCGCTTTTAAGTAAAAAGCTTCAAATGCATTTTTGCTTAGTTTCCGTCTGGTTTTCTTTTAGCTTCCATCATCTTTAAGTAAAATGGTTCATCGCTTTTCTTTTAGCTTCCTCATCTTTCGTAAAGTGCTTCGTCGCTTTTCTTTTAGCTTAATCATCTTTAAGTAAAGTGCTTCCGTGCCTTTTCTTTTAGCTTGCGTCATTTTTAAGTAAAATGCTTCCGTCGCTTTTCTTCCTTTCATTGATTTTTCTCATCGTCATTACTTTTCATTTGTATATTTCTCTTTGTTGTATAGTTCTCTTTGTTTGTCATCAAAATTATTTAATACGTGAAGTCTGGTTTGGTGAACATTCTCCCCTTTGATGATAACAAATACTTGTGAATAGAGAAATATGAAAAGTATCAAAATATCTGAAGTATTAAGAGATCGAAATAACTTCGCATTTTTACAAAATATTACCTTACGCCTTTTCCTTTCGGTGATTCTTCTTCCGATTCTTCCTTCTCCCCTATTTGTTATTAATCAAAAATCTATTTCTAATCTGCTTCATCAACTTTTTCAGCATCTTCTTAATTTTCTTCATATCCTTATCAAGTTTACGAACTTGCTTCTTTAAAGTTGATGATTCAAATTGCGATCGAGGATTACATCTCAACAACTTGTTTTTCAACAATAGCAATTTGTTGTTGTATAAGCTTCCTCTTTTGAGACATTTGATTCAATGATTTGTAGGAGGTGGAGGAACATATCTGACTTGTTCGAGAATATCAAGATCAAAGGGATCACGTATCGTGAAACGGTGCTTCCAAACCATGGCATAGCTTGCGAATTGAGTTGATCTCCACAGAGGTCGATTTGAGAATGTTACGTAAAATAGTATAACAACATTCGAGTTGCCAATCGAAGTGAGCAATATTGACCCTTCGATAGTGCCTCCACATGGATCATCTGCTGTAGCCTCGGTTTGGCGATCTGGATCTTGATAAGCGCAGATAGAGGTACCACTTCTTTTCTTTTCACATGCTTCATCAATCGGTTTCACCGCTATACGCAATCGATCGAAGTCATGTCATCAAGGCGGGCGTGGTTGAACTTTCGACTTCATTTTCTCATAGTTGAGTTCAAAAAATTTGGTGGTTGTAAATCAGGTACCACCTTGATCACTGTACTGTCCAGTATTGGATAAGAAGTGAGACGCTCTCCAAATGGCTCTGGTGGCTGGTTTGCCATATTTTTGCACCAGAGCCATTGCATCTAGATAGCGCCGTTTCATGTCCTTGGGCGCCGATAAATGATTTGGGAGGACAACTCATGGCTAATTGTAGAAGCTTCAGTTTGACCAATATTAACGCTATCTAAAACACCCTGCAAAATTTCTGATCGTATTTCGTTCTGTTTTTTCCTATGGAATTCAAGCCGTGATGTTTCAATCTTTATATAAGAACCAACAACGAATTGTTGTAGTAGTCTTAAGCTGTGGATAAGCATGGATTCATCATAACTTCTCATTTGAAGTCGATGGCGATAATACTCTCTCATGAGATACTACGCCATGTTTGCGATCCGGTCCTTGAGTAATTAGTAATAGTAAGAAAAAAATGATAAATTAGTTTTGCCCAATTAGACAATATGTCGAAACCAAGGTAATAAGCAGACAACTAACCTATGTTTTCGAGAGCAAATAATTCATTGCTTGAGTAAAAGTGTTTAAAGGAGCACCGCTTGTTTGATCGAACCATTGGTCTTTGTTTGTTTGAGAATTTAACCGCTTAATGCGAGGATGCCATCTGATTCACCCGTGGAAGCAGTGGGTATTGAAGTGGGTCGTAGCATGCATAATAAGATTGAATTCTATAGCTCAGGCACGAGTGATCAGAGACTTGGATATGAGGAGATTTATCATCTTGTTCATCATCGGTTTGATCCATATAGCACTACTTGGGATGCAGTTGGAAGATTATAAACGCTACCGATCAAGACCGGATAACATCTCGAACAATCTGGTGATTTTCGAGGAAGGAATATCTTTAAGGCAATGAAAGAACCTAGCATAAGGGTTATCTTGAAGAATTGTCATAATCGACTTCAAGGTACTTTCACGAAGTTTATCACAACTGCCGAGCCTTTGTTGTAGTTCTTCATCGGTATCAAAGAAATAAAGTTGGATTCAGATACTTTATTGCTTGTCGACACTAAAGCTGTCGAGAAATGGTAAACTTGTCCTTGAACACGGAATGTATAAACTCCCATTGTGTTTTTTGTCAGCTCACGATCATATCTGGCTCCATAGGAAGTGAAAGCTACATTGTTATTATATGTACGAACATTCTTTCTGGAATGTTCGGATTCTTCGTCGCTATTTAGAAACAAAGACTTTAAAGCATAAGGCATCTGAGGAGCAACAATAGAAATTTGTCTGACGAACAACAAAGCGATGGAGGTTCAAGGTAAAATCGTTTTGCGTTACAATATTGACAATCTTCAACAAAAGGGAGTTGTTCAGCTTCAACCGGTAAATTCTGTAACAATGTTAATGTTGTAGGAGATGTGCGATGATTTATCCCTTGAAACGTATAAAAAGGACATTATAATGATGTGGAGTAATTAGGTTGGAAATAGTTTCGATATATTGTAAAGCAGTTACCTTCATTTATGTAAGAGGGTTCATAACTTGGAAGTTGGTGGTGGAAGGTTCGATATTAATGAAAGATTCCTTACATTGAGGAGTAATTCTTTCTTTGAAGTGTAGATGAAGTGGAAGATGTGTTTTTGGCACTCGATTTTCTACGTCGTCGCAACAATTCTTGTTTTTTCATTTGGCATTTGAGTATAATTTTGGCGTCTTTTAGCATTTCTATCCATATGTAAATACGAGGAATCGACATAATATAAACGTCCTTGATCTATCCATTCATGATCTTGATTGTATCATAGTGAACATTAATAAATAAACATTATGTTTATGACCTAATAAACAATATGTCGAGCAAACATGAATACAAACCATTTAAACAACTAAAGCAGAATTTATATAAAAATTATTTAATTTAACTACAAAAATAGAGTATACATGCAGCCACAACGTAGAAAGGAGAATATGCTCTATTCGGGTTAATAAATAACAACAAGAGAATTTTGACTCAAAATTTATTTTACCTAAACATATATACCTTAGTACTCAAGAATGCAGCGAGAGAATAAGCACGGAACTAAAAAAATGGAGTATAAATGCGGTTAGAATCTAGAGCGGTGAATTTGATAACTAAAAGAAGAGGGTAGTTGAGAGAAGTAAAGTTTGGGTGGAGAAAATGTTTCATTGGTTGGGATAGATTTGGTTTAAGGATTAAGAGAGGAGAACAGTAAGAAGTTAGAATATAAAGGTGTCGGTGGTGCGGACTGACGAGATCAAATATCGTTCTAAGTTATTTTGATGCCAAAGAAATTGCTCTTGAATGATTGATTGACAAAGGGATGCAAAAGGCAAGCTTGAAGAAAAGGAAATGATTGTAGAAGACACATCGGGAAGAAGCGTAAAGGCAAACAACGATAGTAATTTCGAAGAAGAAAATAATTGTAGAAGGTCAACTGTCCCGAGTAGCACGTGTATAATAATTTTATCACCTATGAATTGAAACGTCGATCTCTCTTGTGGTGCTCTTCTTCTCTAATTACATTCATGTTTGCTTACTTCTACAATATGTTTTTGGCGAGAATCGACATTATTATACTAGTTAGAAGATTATTCCATACAAGAAAAGCACGTCTTGGTTCAAACATTTTGGGCGTTACCGTGTCTTTCCTTGCCACAAGTAAAAATTATGACGGTCGACCTATGAATTAAAGCGTTAATCTACGTTACGGCGTTTACTTACGCAATCTGTTCTTTGGAAGTGTTTGACATTATCGTATTAATTGAAGCGTCAATCCGGTGACACAAGAAACTTGCAGGTTTAAAGGAAGAGATTGTTAAGTCAAAACAACTTGACATCAATGATTTCGATGAAGTACAAATAATGATGAAAAAGGAGACGATGAAAACAAGACGGAAGTTCAAAAGCAAACACAAGTTGAAAAGCAGATGGAAGCAAAACCAGACGGAAGCAAAAGCAGACGAAAGTTGTGCAAAAGTAGACCGGAGTAAAAGCAGACGGTCAAAAGCAGACGGTCAAAAGGAGACGAAAGCAAACCACGTGTGAATTACGAATCAGTTTATGACCTATGAATTGAAACGTCAATCTCTGTTATGGTCCTCTTCTTGTCTTTGTAGTCCTCATTTTGCTTATTTCTGGAATAGGTTATTGGCATTTGGCTGGAATCGAGATTATCATAGCAGTTAGAAGATTATTGGATACAAGACAAAGAGATGTGAAAATGATTCATACATTTTGGGAGTAACCGTGTGCGTGCGACAGATAAAATTTCGTTCTAAGTTATTTTGATGCCAAAGAAATGGCCCTTGAATGATTGATTGATAAAGGGATGCAAAAAGCCGAGCTTCGAAAGAAGAGCAAATGATCGTAGAAGGTGAACACGCCACGAAGAAAAGTAAAGGAAAACAATGATAGTAATTTGGAAGAAGAAAATAATTGTAGAAGGTCAACTGTCCGAGTAGGGCGTGTATAATAATTTTATCAGCTATGAATTGAAGCGTCGATCTCTACTCGGTGCTCTTCTTCTCTAATTACATTCATGTTTGCTTACTTCTTCAATCGTTTTGGCGGGAATCGACATTATTATACCGGTTAGAACATTATTCCATACAAGAAAAGCGAGTCTTCTTAATCTACGCCTACGGTGTTTACTTCTGCAATACGCTATTGGAAGTGTTTGACATTACCTATTAATTCAAACGTCAATCTACTTGACGAAGAAATCTCTGCGATTAAAAGGAGGAGATTGTTAAGTCAAAATGACTTAACATAAATGATTTCGATGAAGTACAAATAATTATGAAAAGGAGGCGATGAAAACAAGATGGAAGTTGAAAAGCAAACACAAGTTCAAGCGGATGGAAGCAAAAGCGGGCGAAAGTTGTGCAAAAGTAGCGACGGTAAAAGCAGGCGATGCAAAGCAGAATGAAACCAAAGCACGTGTGAATTACGAATCGGTTTGAGTTAGTTACATAACTCAATTGAATAACATGTTCGTCAAGAATCAAGCAATCTGTTATGGTCGTCTTCCTCTTGCGAAAAGCAGAAAATAATTGTAGAAGGTCAACTGTCAGAGTAGCGGTAAGAAATCTTTCACCTATGAATTGAATCGTCAATCTGTTATGGTCCTCTTCTCTTTGCGATCTGATTTTGCTTACTACGGAATCGTGATTGGTATTTGGCAGGAATTGAAATTATCATACCAGTTAGAAGATTATTGCATAGAAGAAATACGGATGTCAAGCTGTTGTGTCAACAATTAAACAATCTACGATTACGGTCGTCTTCCTCTTGCGAAAAACATAAAATAATTGTAGAAGGTAAACACATCGAAGTAGCGGTAAGAAATCTATCACCTATGAATTGAAACGTCAATCTGTGTTCTGGTCCTCTTCTCTTTGCAGTCCTCATTTCGCATACTTGTGGAATACGTTATTGGTATTTGGCAGGAATCGACATTATCATACCAGTTAGAAGATTATTGCATAGAAGAAAACATTACGAGAGTCATTCATACATTTTGGGGTTACGGTGTATTTCCTTGCCACAAATAAATCAATATGACGGTGTCGAGAAGTCTTATCACGTATGAATTGAAATGTGAATCGTATTCGGTTTACTTCGCAACACGCTATTGGCGGTGTTTGACATTATTATAGCGGCTAGAAGATTGTACCTATTAATTGAAAACTCAATCTACGCGAGAGAAAAAATCTATGCGAGCGGAACCTATTGAATCGCATGTTAAGTAAAAGCGACTTGACATATATGATTTGAATGAAAACAAGCGAACAAAAAAGGCGGAGAATGCGAAAGCATAAATAATATGTTGACTTGACTCTTATTTATAACCTTCGTGTTCAACCGCTTGTCCACCCATCTGTAGTAGCATTATCCGAGAAATTTAGACATAAAAAGCGATATGTTCACCATGCGATGACGTCTGAAATAAAGAAGGCGAAAAGAATAAAGAATTGAAGAAAAGTGTCGGCCTAAAATATTTTTTAAAATTAAGCATGATTAGATTGATTAAGTAAGTTAAGTTAGCATTATTTTGGAATTCATGTGGGTAGATGGATGATGTAAGTTTAAGTGAGATTATAGCATGTTGAGAGTGGAGTGGATGACTTGAGGTTTAGAAGATAAAGAAATATGTTAGGAATCCAATGCTTCAAGAATCGGGTCATTTGGAGCTCTATAGCTCAAGTTATCCCGAAAACACCGATCTATGCATGCAATTTTTTTCTTTCAATTGATTTTATTTCACTGATTTTCGCTTCAGTGTTTTCGCTTCAATTGATTTTTCTTCACTGATTTTTGCTTGGTGATTTTCGCTTCACTGCTTTTTTGTTTCATTGATTTTCCTTCACCTGATTTTTGGTTCAGTGGTTTTCGCTTCAATTGATTTTTGTTTGTTGATTTTCGGTTCAGCTGATTTTTGTTTCGGTGATTTTGGTTCACTGATTTTTGTTTCACTGATTTTCCTTGACTGAATTTTTTCAGTGATTTTCGCTTCGGTGATTTTCGTTTTTGGTGATTTTCCTCAGTGATTTTCATCGATATAAGTGGAGCGTTAGTCAAGTGTTTTGGGCATAGTTAGAGGCGAATCTCATTTTCAGTCTTCATGAGAGTTGTATATCTAGATGTACAAATGCATGAGTTAATGAAAACAGATTACATCGTCATTTTTGTTCATTGACGTCGCTTTTAAATGCATCTTTATGTCTTCGTCTCACTTTTGTATACTCCGTCGTATTGTTAACCGTCTACTTTTTGAACTCCGTTTATATTTTAAACTTCGTCAACTTTTTAAACTCCGTCTATATTTAAGACTTCGTCTACTTTTTCAATCCATCGATTTTGAACTTCGCTCTACTTCTTAATCTACGAGAGAAAAAATCTATGCGACGGAACCTATTGAATCGCATGTTAAGTAAAAGCGACTTGACATATATGATTTGAATGAAAAACAAACGAACAAAAAAGGCGGAGAATGCGAAAGCATAAATAATATGTTGACTTCAACTCTTATTTATAACCTTAGTGTTCAGCTGCTTGTCCACCCATCTGTAGTAGCATTATGCGAGAAATTTAGACATAAAAGGCGATATGTTCAGCCATGCGTTGATGTACGAAATAAAGAAAGCGAAAAGAATAAAGAATTCAAGAAAAGTGTCGAGCCCAAAATATTTTTTAAAATTAAGCATGATTAGATTGATTAAGTAAGTTAAGTTAGCATTATTTTGGAATTCATGTGGGTAGATGGATGATGTAAGTTTAAGTGAGATTATAGCATGTTGAGTGGAGTGGATGACTTGAGAGGTTTAGAAGATAAAGAAATATGTTAGGAATCCAATGCTTCAAGAATCGGGTCATTTGGAGTTCTATAGCTCGAGTTATCCCGAAAACTTTGATCTATGCACAATTTGTTTTCTTTCATTTGATTTTATTTCAGCTGATTTTAAACTCAGTGGTTTTCGCTTCGGTGATTTTCTTCACTGATTTTGCTTTGGTGATTTTACTTCACTTTTTTTGTTTCAAATTGATTTTCCTTCAATGATTTTTGTTTCATTGGTTTTCGCTTCACTGATTTTTGTTTTAGCTGATTTTGGTTCGGTGATTTTGTTTCAGTGATTTTGGTTCGGCTGATTTTTGATTCATTGATTTTTGTTTCATTGATTTTCCTTCACTGAATTTTTTTCAGCTGATTTTCGCTTCACTGATTTTCTTTCGGTGATTTTCGTTTGGTGATTTTCCTTCAGTGATTTTACATCGATATAAGTGGAGCGTTAGTCAAGTGTTTTGGGCATAGTTAGAGGCGAATCTCATTTTTAGTCTTCATGAGAGTTGTATATCTAGATGTACAAATGCATGAGTTAATGAAAACAGATTACATCGTCTGCTTTTTTTGTTATGACGTCGCTTTTAAATGCATCTTTATGTCTTCATCTCACTTTTGTATACTCCGTCTGTATTGTTAACCGTCTACTTTTTGAACTCCGTTTATATTTTAAACCGTCAACTTTTAAACTCCGTCTATATTTAAGACTTTGTCTACTTTTTCAATCCATCGATTTTGAACTTCGTCTACTTTCTCAACTCCCATCCCAATACACACGTAGTAGATTATGGGGTCCAAAACATGTCTTTAAAGTACTTACAGAGGACAAGGTAAAATTAGTTACTTTTATATGAGATTTTCACTTGGTATCGATATTATCTTGAGAAAATATAAATTGCAAAGCTTTGAACTTATGGTGCATTATTGTTCGTATAAATCCCGCTTTTAAATGCATCTTTATGTCTTCGTCGACTTTTGTATTCTCCGTGTGTATTGTTAACTTGGTATACTTTTTCAACCCCTTTATATTTTTAACTTCGTCAACTTTTTCAAGTCCATCGATTTTAAGTTAAATCTACTTTTTCAAGTCCGTCTATATTTAGAACTTCGCCAACTTTTTCAAGCTGCAGCGATTTTTAACTTTTGGCGAGAATCGACATTATCATACCAGTTAGAAGATTATTGCATAGAAGAAAACAGTTCGAGAGTCATTCATACATTTTGGGGTTACGTGTATTTCCTTGCCACAAATAAATCAATATGGCGATTGTCGAGAAGTCTTATCACGTATGAATTGAAACGTGAATCGTATTCGGTTTACTTCGCAACACGCTATTGGCGATGTTTGACATTATTATAAGCGGCTAGAAGATTGTACCTATTAATTGAAAACTCAATCTCGCGAGAAAAAAATCTATCTGAGGCGGAACCTATTGAATCGCATGTTAAGTAAAATGACTTGACATATATGATTTGAATGAAAACAAACGAACAAAAAGACGGAGAATGCGAAAGCATAAATAATATGTTGACTTGACTCTTATTTATAACCTTCGTGTTCAACTACTTGTCCACCCATCTGTAGTAGCATTATGCGAGAAATTTAGACATAAAAGACGATATGTTCACCATGCAAATGGCGTCTGAAATAAAGAAGGCGAAAAGAATAAAGAATTGAAGAAAAGTATGGCCCAAAATATTTTTTAAAATTAAGCATGATTAGATTGATTAAGTAAGTTAAGTTAGCATTATTTTGGAATTCATATGGGTAGATGGATGATGTAAGTTTAAGTGAGATTATAGCATGTTGAGAGTGGAGTGGATGACTTTCAGAGGTTTAGAAGATAAAGAAATATGTTAGGAATCCAATGCTTCAAGAATCGGGTCATTTGGAGCTCTATAGCTCAAGTTATCCTGAAAATATTGATCTATGCGATTTGTTTTCTTTCATTGATTTTATTTCAACGATTTTCGCTTGGTGGTTTTCGCTTGGTGATTTTCCTTTAGCTGATTTTTGCTTCACTGATTTTCGCTTCACTGCTTTTTTTTTTGTTTGGTGATTTTCCTTCAAATTGATTTTTGGTTCATTGGTTTTCGCTTGACTGATTTTGTTTCATTTGATTTTGGTTCGGCTGATTTTGTTTCAGTGATTTTCGGTTCGGTGATTTTCGGTTCAACTGATTTTGTTTTTGGTGATTTTCCTTCACTGAATTTTTTCAGCTGATTTTCGCTTCAGCTGATTTTCTTTCAGCTGATTTTCGTTTCAGCTGATTTTCCTTTAGGTGATTTTCTGTCCAGTATAAGTGGAGACGTTAGTCAAGTGTTTTGGGCATAGTTAGAGGCCAAATCTCATTTTTCAGTCTTCATGAGAGTTGTATATCTAGATGTACAAATGCATGAGTTAATGAAAACAGATTACATCGTCTGCTTTTTGTTCGCAGATCATTTTTAAATCGCATCTTTATGTCTTCGTCTCACTTTTGTATACTCCGTCTGTATTGTTAACCGTCTACTTTTGAACTCCGTTTATATTTTAAACTTCGTCAACTTTTTAAACTCCGTCTATATTTAAGACTTCGTCTACTTTTTCAATCCATCGATTTTGAACTTCGTCTACTTCTCAATCTACGCGAGAGAAAAAATCTATGCAGACGGAACCTATTGAATCGCATGTTAAGTAAAAACGACTTGACATATATGATTTGAATGAAAAACAAACGAACAAAAAAAGACGGAGAATGCGAAAGCATAAATAATATGTTGACTTCGACTCTTATTTATAACCTTCGTGTTCAACTGCTTGTCCACCCATCTGTAGTAGCATTGTCTGAGAAATTTAGACATAAAAGACGCATATGTTCAGCCATGCAGTGACGTACGAAATAAAGAAGACGAAAAGAATAAAGAATTGAAGAAAAGTGTCAGGCCCAAAATATTTTTTTTAAAATTAAGCATGATTAGATTGATTAAGTAAGTTAAGTTAGCATTATTTTGGAATTCATGTGGGTAGATGGATGATGTAAGTTTAAGTGAGATTATAGCATGTTGAGAGTGGAGTGGATGACTTCAGAGGTTTAGAAGATAAAGAAATATGTTAGGAATCCAATGCTTCAAGAATCGGGTCATTTGGAGCTCTATAGCTCAAGTTATCCTGAAAACAACGATCTATGCACTGATTGTTTTCTTTCAAATTGATTTTTATTTCAGGTGATTTTCGCTTGGTGGTTTCGCTTCACTGATTTTCCTTCACTGATTTTGCTTCACTGATTTTGCTTCACTGATTTTCGCTTCACTGCTTTTTGTTTGGTGATTTTCCTTCAACTGATTTTTGCTTCAGTGGTTTTCGCTTCAAGCTGATTTTTGTTTCAATGATTTTGGTTCATTGATTTTTGTTTCACTGATTTTGGTTCAGCTGATTTTCTGTTCAACTGATTTTGTTTCAGCTGATTTTCCTTCACTGAATTTTTTCAGCTGATTTTTGTTCATTTGATTTTTGTTTCAATTGATTTTCCTTCACTGAATTTTTTTCAGCTGATTTTCGCTTGGTGATTTTCTTTCGGTGATTTTCGTTTCATTGATTTTCCTTGGTGATTTTCTGTCGATATAAGTGGAGCGTTAGTCAAGTGTTTTGGGCATAGTTAGAGGCGAATCTCATTTTAGGTCTTCATGAGAGTTGTATATGTAGATGTACAAATGCATGAGTTAATGAAAACAGATTACATCGTCTTTTTTGTTCGCGTCGCTTTTAAATGCTGTCTTTATGTCTTCGTCTCACTTTTGTATACTCCGTCTGTATTGTTAACCGCTACTTTTTGAACTCCGTTTATATTTTAAACTTCGTCAACTTTTAAACTCCGTCTATATTTAAGACTTCGTCTACTTTTTCAATCCATCGATTTTGAACTTCGTCTACTTTCTCAACTCCATCCCAATACACACGTAGTAGATTATGGGTCCAAAACATGTCTTTAAAGTACTTGCAGAGGACAAGGTAAAATTAGTTACTTACTTTCTATATGAGATTTTTCACTGTGTATCGATATTATCTTGAGAAAATATAAATTGCAAAGCTTTGAACTTATGGTCTATTATTGTTACGTATAAATGCGCTTTAAATGCATCTTTATGTCTTCGTCGACTTTTGTATTCTCCGTGTGTATTGTTAACTTGGTATACTTTTTCAACCCCTTTATATTTTTAACCGTCAACTTTTTCAAGTCCATCGATTTTTAAGTTCGTCTACTTTTTCAAGTCCGTCTATATTTAGAACTTCGCCAACTTTTTCAATGCAGCGATTTTTAACTTCGCCCGCTTTTTCCTTCTTCGTCATTAGAGGTGAGAAAGCAGACGATTGAAAGCAAAGCAAAGCAAATCACCTCCAATTAAGAAGCTGAGCGATAGAAGAAGCAAATCACCTCTCAATTAAGAAGCGAGACCATAGAAGTGAAACGATGAAAGTAAGATCTTGAAAAGTTAAAACCCGTCGCTTTTGATTAAATGCCTTTTATGCTTCGTCTGTTTTTCTTCAGATAAATCGCTTTTAAATGCATCTTTATGTCTTCGCCTCACTTTTGTATTCTCCGTCTGGATTGTTAACCGTCTACTTTTCAACTCGGTTATATTTTAAACTTCGTCTACTTTTTCAACCCGGTTATATTAAAACTTCGTCTACTTTTTCAACTCGGTTATATTTTACACCAAATCTGTTAGAGGTGAGAAAAGCGGACGATGGAAAGCAAAGCAAATAACCTCCGAATTCGAAGCGAGGCGATACTGGTGAAACGATCAAAGTGAGATATTGAAAAGTGAAAAGCACATCAAGTAAGACATAAAGAGAAAAAGTTCAAGAACGAAACTAAGACATAAAACTTAATGGGATAGATTGCATGCTCGTCCATCCCATTCGCTCTTAATATATATCGTAATAAAACTTTTCAAAGCTTAGACAAAGACTGACGATGAATCGCTCATATCCAAGTCGCACTACTGACTTCTTTGTTGAACGCATCCATTTTGATTAAAGCGAGATGATTCTGGTGATAATCGTAAAACTTCATTTTCACAGAGGAGTTCGTTTCGACATGAGAAAATATATGTACAAGGAAAGAGGATGATGGTGGTGAAATGTGACTTTGCAATTTATGATAAATCTCCTCATAGCCAAGTCTCGACTACGCCTTCTGCGTTTGGGGGCACTCTTTTTCAGAAGTCTCGACTACGCATTCTTTATTGACAACCACGATAACCGACACAGAGATAAGAGAGGATAAGAAAAACGTTAAGAAGATTTACAAGTAACACGAAGCGAAACCTAAGACCAACTGGAAACCGTAACTTGTAAATCTTCTTTACGCAGTTCTCATCTTCTCTTATCTGTGACGATATCGTGGTCATCGCAGACTATTGTTCTGCGAAGAGTATCGATGTTCACCAATCAACAAACAACAACAGCTAGGACAACAGAACAGAGGAAACCATCGATACTCTTTCGACAACAACAGCTACGACAACACGAGCGGAGGAAACCATCGATACTCTTTCGACAACAACAATTTGGAGAAAGCGGAGGAACGCATGAGGCGTGAGGAAAAACAAAGAGAGAAAGGACACAACATGAATGAAGAGATATGAACACATATAAGCGGTGACAAGGGCACGCATTGGCGATCGTCTGGCGTGCGCTGACAAAATATTACAATGAAGATTGCGTCGAAGATTGAAGATTGTGTCGGAAGATTGCGTGTATATCGCGCGCGAAGAAACAACATTCAATAAACAATCTGGATTAAATAAATGGACGAAGAAGGAGATCTGACTGAATATAGGCCGTCAGATTACATGAAAAGCGAGAAAATGTAAAATTTGGATTAAATGGATGAGCGGATCGATGAATATAGGCCGTCAGATTAAATGAACGAATGGGATGGATTGCATGGTCGTCCATCCCATTCGCTCTTAGTATATATACTTAATGAATAAGGTTTAAGAGTTTGTGGCCAACACTACTGTTCATTCCATGCACAACCCTTGTAGCCCTTCCTGTTGCCAAGCCGAAGCCGAAGTTGCTCTTCCCTCTCTTCATGTAGCCAAGCTGCCATCCCCTCTTTTTCATGCAAGCTCCTTGTCTGTATTTAACGTTAAGTGCAGACCTCCCCCCAAAGCTGTAGCTTGATGGGACAAATAAAGATTGGGGGATTTTTCCTATTCACGCAACTGTTGCTGTGCATTTTGCAGAAAACACACAGTTGTTGCCATTAAACGTTGTATTTTCATAAGACGCTTGTGTGAAACACAGTCGCTTGGTGCTCTTGCCTTATCCAAATGTTAGGGTTTTCTTCATGGACTGCTACCATTTTTGTTTCAATCTAGTTGTTGCATTATTTTATTTGGCAACTTCTTGGTTGTCTTCTTTTGTGTTTTCTTTCTTATCTTTTAATTTTCTTCTTCTTGCTTCATGAAGACAAGTAAAAATTAATCTTCAAAAAATGGCACATATGTCGTGCTTTCGACTCACTTTAAATTATTTAGTTCTAAATTATACCTAAAATCATATATGAATTAAAGTAAGTATCTTAAGCATTTTCATGTCATTAACCGTTAAGTGTAAATGATTAAATAGATCAACGATTAAACATATATCACTATGTTACCAATGAAATTTATCGACAGAATTAGTCATCGGAGAAATTGCCATAAGTACTAATTGGTGATGGAGTTTAAATTGTCCGTCGTAAATTACCGATGGATATTTTATAATTCGTTATTATATTTAGTGATAATAATTTTTGTGTTGTTAGTAAATTTAGTGATGAAAGATTTTTCTAGGTCAGTAACTTTAGCGACGAACAAGGCTCCTCTGTCTATAACTTTACTGACATATCTGGGATGTCTGTCGGTAAATTCATGACTAACTTTATCAATGGATCTTAGTTTTCCGTCGATAAATTCACTGCATTTTATCGATAGATTTTTGTTTTTTGTCAGTAAATTTATTGTATTTTACTGACGAATTTTGTTTTGTTGTTAGTAAATTTATTGACATTGTTTTACTAATATTTTTGTTAATTTAATTTTATTTGATAATCTTATGATTGATGTATAGTTTATATAGTTATCAGTTATTTTTTGATAATATTTGATTTGTTTCTACATTTAATTTGTTAAAAGCAGAAAGTTGATTAATGATATAAAGTAAAAATTATCTTAATTAATAATACAATTTATTATCTACAATAACAAGTATTTAATTTATACAAAATAACTACAACGATACTATTCATTTATTGAATGCGGAAGCTCTGAATGTTGGGATGGGTTGTTACCTTTTCCATTCAACTCATGCATCTGATTACAGAGCTGGGCTATGTACACTATCGACTATTACAACTGAGTTGCCAGTGCCTGTACTGTGTTCTGAAGCTCATAGACTTCATTGGATGCAGACTGCCTAGTGGATGCTACTGTATTAGATGTGGAGGATTATGAATAACATGTGTTCACAAATGAATGTAAGTCGAAGATCCTTCCACGATGGTCCCTCCCACCTATTACATGACGATATGTTTGACTCTAAGACTGTCGTTAAATGTTTTCTTGTATTTGGTCCTATCAAAAGGCAATATTTATGTTACTAAGAGATAATTATTTAGCATTAATATTAAAGCATGAATTTCACATACGTTTAGTTCTTTAGTAGGAGTATGCAAAAAAAAGTTGACGGGGTGTAGGCTTCCTACCCACATTAGAACAAAATGTTATAAGTGAACTACAATTTACAAAAAATTTGACAAAAAATTCTCTATTTTTATGATATTTATCCCCATTGAACAAAGAAAGTAACTCAACAACACAACTATATATGGCACTAGACATTTATAACATTATCATTCTCCATAATATACATATTTTCGTTGAAAATTCACATATCAAATTAAACTGAAACACATCAAAGTAAAAAAAAGAATATAAGTGTAAAGTGTAGATACTTACAAGTCTCTCTGTATACTTGTGGTGGGTAATAGTTCCTCTAGTGTGTATGGAAGATTTTATGCCTCTAGTCTTCCACTACTGTTGGTAGAATTACGCTCTGAAATGAACATTTTCTTGGGTGATGTTCAATATTGCTGCCAATGACTCAATATTTCTTAAAAAATATAAGGAGGTCGTACACCAATCTTATGTATCGTACCAATAAAGTCTCAATAACGTGTAAGAGCTTGTCACTCATATACTTTATAAATAACCGCGTCAAATTCAAAATCTCAAAAAAATATTTCTAAAAAGAAAAACATATGATAAGTACTTATAACCTACAATATTTATCTAATTAATGTATAAAAATTAATTACAAAAAACACCAAAAATATATTTTCTGTACCTCAAACTCCTGATAATAAAAATCCTTTGTCACTTAAGAGATATTCTTCTATATATAACCCTTAAGATCAATCTTTTCTTTAAACTTGGATGTCATGTTTCTTAAGCACGGTCTAAATGAAATCAACCTAATATAAACACAAATTTATATCATTTTTAAATTTAAACCTATGAATTATAAACATATAGTGTTTTATGTATTTTCACTTACAAATTGTTGACATTTGTGATGAAAATTCTTCCATCAACTCCCTCAACTCTATGTTAGAGGCCATCTCTTTCATCCATAACATTTACCCTTGATATCTCTGCCGGTATAGGGGTGGTTGTTGAGCCCGGGTCCCGGATCCCCATTCCCCAGGCGGCCTCTCGAGTTGCGCCGACGTTAGGCGACCAAATATATCGGACCCGATCCCAACATTTATACATAGTACGATTCATACACATACATTCTCATACAATCAGCACTTACACAAGCATTTAAAACAGGAATTAAACACCCCATAAACTAAGGGGCTTCATGCCATTACAATCTGAAGACATTTAACAGGTATTCAAAATCATTCAAAATACAAAATAAGTTTCAATCTAAAAATACATGAAAATGCTCCATGATAATATGCTCGGAGGGCCAACCAAAATACTAACTTAATACAAAGCTCCTAACTAACTCGAAGTTTCCGATGCCTTGCAAGATCAACGATCAGCCTGTTCTACACCTGAGGAGGGAAAGTAATGGGTTGAGCTACACGGCTCAGTGGCTAATATAATTATAGCCATCGGTAACTAGCACAAATTCAGGCATATGTACATATATACATTATATGTATACAGGCATCAATTCAAGCACTCACATTCTAATCAAACAATTTACGCATTCAATATAATTAATTATACTCACAAATATGTCACAAAGTATGCTTCACAATGAATAATTCGCATATGCAATGCACATCACAATGGCTCGAGGGTTCCATGGAAACAAAAGGGAGAAACCGAAGTTTACACTCTGAACGAAATGAGTCCATTCGGATCTCATAGGCCACAAGCGGGCAGCCGGGGGAAGGCTCTTGTCGACGTGCACATGACGAACGAAATGGTTCCACTCTCGTCCAAACAAAAGCACATAATCATGCTCATAATCATTTTATTTGGTATGCTTTCATACTTTGCATTTAGTCAAAATGCCATGACCGAAGTCGAGGCATAACATGCTCAGAATCAAAATGTAATGCTATCAATTCCCATGATTCTTTCAAAATATATGAAATCAAAATCATTCAAATCATCACTTTTAAACATACATAACATATAACATATATTCATACATAGACAAGAAATTGCCTAGTCACACAATAACTATAAGTACATTACCCACCTAATATCGCTTGAGTATCCGACTCACTGGTGTCCTTTCTCTTGCGATGGAATCTGGTCAGCTTGGTTTCCTAGTTTCCATTCAATCAATATCCATAGTAAATATTCAAAGCTTGGAAATCCAAAAGAAAGCATTAAAAGTCTATATTCGACTTCCATCTAAATTCTCGAACCCTTAAAGACCGATTCTGAACTTCCCGTTTTCATACATCTTGTAGTCCTTATTTCCTAGATCACAACGACTCCAAAATCACCTCAATTGGACATCTACACCAAGAGATATGCCCAAAAGACTAAACATTTCACTTTCGGATAACCTGGGGCTCGCCGCGACGAACGACCCAGCTTGCCGCGGCGAACAACATGCCACTCGTCGCGACGTGCATACCTTCGCACATCGTGACGAGCAAGCTGTCGCACGTCGCGACGTTCACGGTGAGCTCGCACGTCGCGACGAATAAACATTTATTCGTCGCGACGTTGCTTCCCCTTCTCGCACGTGGCGACGTGTTCATACGCACGTGGCGACGTGCAGGTCTGGAGCTCGACTCCGAAAGCTAGTTTTTCTGCATTTTCAACTTCAATCATTTTCCAAACTTGAATGCAACACATCTAAACCTTAGATCAAGTCTTATGCTACCTTTCTAACTCAGTAGCAACTCAAAATCAAGCACAAACGCAGCAACCCAAAAAATCTAACCATTTTTATCCCAAAACCCTAAAACCACCGATTCTCTACATTCTACAATCTTCTAAGTTTAAATCTAACCATAACAAGTTTGAAGGAAGCTAAACTTACCAGAAATCACTTCGAATCGGTCGAAAAATGCAAAGATCGAAAAACCTATTCTCTTCTCTTCTTCCTTCCTCACCCACGATAGTCTCTCCTCTTCTTCTTCTCTCTTTTTTCTTTTCTTTCTTTCCTTTCTTATTCTTTCTAACTCTTTTAAGCCTAAGTTAAGACCATTATACCCTTCTTAACAAAGCTTTAACCTATCCAACTTAAGCAATCCTCCTAAAATGCCCTCACACATTTTATCCTTTAATTCCCATTTAACCAACAATGAAACCTTAATTATCCAATAATATTCCCAAATTAATCAAACTAAGGCATAAACACATAATTAACACAAGTCATGCTTAATGACATCCTAAAAAAAATTCGGGGTCTAACAGTGGTGGATGATGTAAAGATGTTGGATGGTGTAACAGCAAGTAATGCCTCATCTACATGTGTAGTAGCTAGAGGTACAACATCTGATTCTATTGCAGTTGTAGAATGTGATGCTTCACCTAGGAAGTAGCTGGCTCCAAATTATGATATGAACCTTAGTCACATCATATCTTGTTTTCTCGATGGTGACATATTTTAACATGAAATTCATATTTTATTGAATATTACATGTTAGAGTTATGTAAATATAGTACCCTGAAAAGCAAGTGTATTTACATGTACCTTAATCTTCTTCAGTTACAGTTTTGTAATGAAAATATTTATTATTAATAAAATCAAAGAGTTTGGTTTTAATGAGCATTATATATCTAGTCATAAGGTACCAAGATTCTTTTGTAAGTAATATACATATACATAGAGATGTATGAGAAACATGTACATTATTAGAATCTAAATTAATGGATTCATAGTTGAATAATCAAGTTGGTTGCTTGATTAGAGTTTAGATTGTAGTGTTGCGATTTATCTTCGTGTAAGTAAAGGAGTTTACTTCAAGGGAATGATGAGTTTCATATCATGATAGTAGTTGACTACTGATAATAGCACTATTAAATGAATCTGGAATCAAGTATGTTTTCAAGAATAAAGTGGGTCGTTACTTTAATCTTAAAACATACAACTTAAGCAATCGCTTATTATTAACCACAATCTTGATGAGTGGTGAACTTGTATGTGTTTCATTATAATTCTTGATATGATCGTAATGGATTTTTACAAAGTATTAATCTAGTGTCTGCATGTTGGAATTATTAATTGAAACATGTATCAGGGAATATTCACTCAAATAAAGAGTTTATAGTGATATCATCACTTCTAGATGTTTTAAGGAGATTTGGTGATTAAACTGGCGCCAGTAGTTTGATGGACTAGCTACCCATTAAGTCTTAACACCAAGATGAGATCTTTTGTGTTAATCATCATATAAAGTAAAACAGGAGATCTAGAAGAAAAAACCAACATAAAGGCAAAATGGTAATTTAACCCTTTGTTGTGCGAATGACTATAATAAGGTTCTAAATAGGGTTTGCAATTAGACATAAAATACGTGTTCTCATAATATTTAATAATTCAAGAGTTCAACTAGTTGTCTTTAGTGGAATGACATTTAATTAATAAGCTAGAATTAATTTTAATGAGATTAAACTAATTCTAGGCTTCTTGGAGCTTGAATTATTAAAGTCCAATGAGATTCCCTACTTGACTTCAAGGAAGGTTATCAAGCTAAGTAAGAAATATAAATGGAGGTTTTAGAAGCTCATAATTGAATGTTGGGCTTGCACTAATTAATGGTTAATTAGAAGCCCAAATGTTTATGTAGAAATGGGCTAGACTTTGGTTTAATGTAATTGATTAGATTAATTATATTAAAATAAATTTTTTAAAGAAAGGAGTAGTAATTTCTTTTTTAATGGACTGATTGTGCAGTTGCACATTTGGCATTAAATTGCTAAATAAAGATGGTCTTTATTATGGTTTATCATCATTAAATGGAGTTATGAACTTACCATTAAATGGTTTAATGGTTATCTTTTAATGTTGGCATATAACCTATTAGCATTCATTAGATTAAAGAAGAAAAATGTGCATTAGATGGACCATCTTCCTTCTTTCATCTTCCAAAAATGAAATTGCTAAGTCATAGTTAGGTTAATAGTCTTTTCTCATAGCCATCTTAAAGATAAATGAGAAGAGTCTCATTTATTGGCTACTTGATGATTGATTAAAGTAAGAAGTGATGCATTGGATGCTATTCTCTTCTTCCATTCCATACATAACCGAAATTGACTGTGTAAGAAAGTGTTCTTGCATGGTTTCACTCTCTCTCTCCTTTCATGCATGAGTGAGCCGAAATTTCCAAGAGAAGAGTCTCATTTTTGGTTCATTTCTTCTAAGAAAATCTCCTTAAATCATTTCTTCTCCTTTCCTACCAAAGGATTTTGTTAACCAAGTTCTCCTGGAAGAACAAGAGGTAAATCAAATTGGTTGAGGATACAACAAGGAGAGGATAGATTGACAAAGAAAAGGATTCAAAAGCAAAGGCTTTGGAACAAGAAGAAGGAGAGGATAGCGCAACGAGGAATTAAAGCTGTAGCGAAGGAGTCGGTAATATCACTATCTTGTTTATGTTTAATATTATCCTTATACCATATCATGTATAAATTGGCATGATGATCTAGATATATTGTTTCCATTACAAATAAGATTTCTAAAAAGTTTTTGCCAGTTCTCCAAATATGGCATGCTTTCTTTTCCCGATATAATAATTGGTATCAAAGCTAGTTTCTAATGCATGATTTCGGTTCCTATATGATTGATGCATGGGTTGGCAATCATTTTTTGTATGCTGCATATTTTTATATGATAGAAATATATATGGTGTATGTGTTGATCTTTTGGTTGTCCATAGAAGTTAAATTTACCATGTAAGATTTCTTCATTTGGTTGTAATAAGGAGGGTGGTCTATCATCACCATGTTTCCTTCTTGGCTTTATTTTTTTTTGTTTTCTTTGATTTTGTAATCTACAAATTGATGTAATGATGAACATGGAGCAGCCATGGATTGAAGAAATGGAGAGGTAAAGGTTTTGGTGTACCCTTTTGTGTATTGGCATAGTTTTGGTTTTGTGAAAACAAAAATGTTGGAATTTTGTTTCAATGAATCTAGTTTCGGTTTTTAATGTAAAAACAAGTGCTGGATTTTTGTTTCAAGGAATCAAGTTTCGGTTTTGATAACATACTAAGTGCTGGTTTTTTGTTTTAATGGAATGGGTTTCGGTTTTAATGAAAACAAGTGCTGGAATTTTTTGTCATGACAAAGATTCAGTTTATGAAAATCTAGTGTTAGAATTTTTATTTTCAAAGTGACAAATTCCAGTTTTTATAAATTCCATTACATTTTATTTACCGAATGGGCCAGATCATGTGAGCGAAGAGTTCGAAGTGGAAGATCCAAGTCCAAGAAGAATATTTTGGGCCTAAAAGGCTTGTATTTTTTTTAATATTTCTAGGATGGACAATCAAAAGTGGCTTAATTAGTTCATGTGATGAATGGAGAAATGAATGCAAATAATATGTGATATTATGTGATTGCATGTCATTTAGAAAATTGCCAACCCTAGGCCTTACGATGCATTCATTATGTATAAGATATATAATGAAACACTATAGGATGAATAATAAATGGCATCTAGACAAGATAGTATTTAAAACTTGAAGCCCAAAAAGATTGAGTGGAAGAGGATGCTCATGTGAGAGTCCATAGTCTCCAAATGATGGCCCATTTGCATGTGGTGAAGTGTTACTCCCCATTAGAGGGCATGAATCCTAGATCTTGCATAGTTTGGGTCTCCTTAAGGATAAGTCCACTTGTTGGTAGCAAAAGTGACCTCCCACTGAGGCACGATTTGCAAGTATCTTTTGTGAATAAATCAAATATCATTTTTTATCAATAAATTGCCCACCGTAGCTCTGTTGGTAAAAGTATAGACTAAATTATGGCGCTTCTCAAAAAGTTGGGCATAAGATGCTTGGTAGTTTTTTGAGTGGGAGAGTCCCTGTTTTTCTTTTAATGGATAAGATGGCCCTCCGTCACTTAGTTTGTTATAGATAAGAAAAATAACCATCATATAATGCTTTAATTTTTTAAGTTTTGTTAAATTTATCATCATGCATACATGCATCATGATTTTATACAAAGTTCCAAATTTGTTGACTACTATGCTCATGTTTTAATAATTTATATTATTAGACATTATCAACCGTAAAATGAATCCACTCACCTTGCTCTTGACAAATAACAAATTGGAAAATGGAAACAATTTTAATGAATGGAGACTTAACCTTGACATTGTTCTTCAATATGAACATATTTCATGGGTGTTAACTGAAAATGAGCCTACACCTCTGGGTGAAGATTCAACTCCTGAGATAGTCAAACTATACGAGCATTGGCAGAATGTTGATAAGACTACTAAGTGTTATAATCTAGCTTCTGTCAGCAACATGTTGCAAAAGCAAATTGCTTATATAAAAACTGATAGATTAATGGTCCATTACCTACATGAGATATTTGGTGTAAGGACTAGGCCTGCAAGAGTGACAACTATTCAAACCTTTCAAAATCTCAGATAGAAACTGTTGGACCCTGAACTTTTGATGATAATTAGAAATATTAAAATGAATATTAATGAGAAAGAAATTGGTAAGACAATCTATGAATTTAAGAAAATTTGCTGAAATTAAGAAAAATTTATGAGAAAAGAATTGTTTAGTTTTGAGGACTTTGATATTTGAATAAATTTATATGGATTATGAGAGAAAAGAGAATGAAATGGGAGTGGAAAATCAAGAAATAAAGAAAGAAAGAAAGAAAATTTGAAAAAAATTAAGAAAGTTGACTTTTGGAGATAGAAAGTTTGATTTGAGAGAGTTGACTTTTTGTTTGAGGCAAAATTTGAGAAAATTGTCTTATGAAAACTTGTAGTTTATGTCAAGAGCTTTCAGTAGCCATAAAGTTTGATATTTTTCGATATCGAAAGTGAGAATTATGATCAGTCAAAGTTCGATTGGAGTTTGACTTTTTGAAGAAAAAGTTGACTTTTTGATTTAGGCAAAATTCGAGAAAATGATCAACATGAAAATTGTAGCCTATGTCGAGAGCTTTTTTGTGGACATAAAGTTTGCTATTTTTCGATGTCGGGATTGAGAGATATGATTTTCTGAAGATATGCTTTGTTTTAAAAAAACTATTAAGTATAGATTTGTGTGTTCTATGCTTCGAGGCCACTCGTCGTATGGATTTAGTCTGAATTGGAGTAAGTAGTCTTCATGAAAGTTTTAGATGATGCTTTTATCTTTCCATTGTTATAAAGTTTCCAATTTTTTGATATCAGGGCTAGGAGTTATGAGCGATTAAAAATTGGAAGTCGTTTAGGAAAAGCTATTTTGAACAGAATCTTTGATTGAGGTTTTGACCTCTTTCGAGACCTAATTTGATTTTGAGTACTTCAGGGAAGTTGTAGAGCTTCCTTTGATCTTTTTATTGACACCAAATTTGTCAAATTCCGAGTTCGGGATCGAGAGATATGATTTTTGAAAAGTTCGGTTTGAAGTTAGTTACTTTGTTTTAATCGATCCCTTTTGTAATCTTTTGCTTATAATTCCTTCGTCTGACATCCGATTGATTTGATTCTCGAAGTGTTGGATTCCTAAGACAATTAATTTCATTTTTATGAAGAATTATGATTTTTAGGAAATTAAATGGAAAGAGATTGATTGAACCAAAGTAAGAGATTTGGTTATAGGTTATAAGTTGGATAATTTTCTGAACAGGGTTCAGTATTTTGCGAATTTCGGGAGCTGTACAACTCCGATTGAGTTGATTCTTAAGGCCAAATAAAATTAAGATATGGGGCTACAAATCATGTGAAGGGATCGAAATTTAATTTCATCCCTAAGATTGTCGTATGTTAATGTTCAGTCTCGGATTTTGTGAAGGTCCGATAGTATTTCGGCTATAACTTCTTCGTTTCTGATCCGAATTGAGCGCGGTCGGTGGCGTTGGATTCTTATGATCTAGAGGAACAATTTTCAAGAAGAAAGTTTGTACAAATTATTTCGTTTAGATGCTTGAAAACAGGACGCAAGCTATCAGATTTTGAAAATCCTGTGCAGGGGTATTTTGGGATTTCACCTAAAGAGTAAGGGTAAAAGGGTCATTTACCCCTCATTTTTAATGACTTGGCACCTAAAAATCAGATGAGTGTCGTTGGAAGAGTCTAGAAAATTAAAGAAGAGAAATGAAAAGAGTAGAGCACGATGATGAGAGAGAAAAGAAGAATAAGAAAGAAAGGAAGAGTGGAGAGCTTCGACCATGGGGAGAAAGAAGAGAGGGAAAGAAAATTTTCGAATTTTTGGGAGCTTCTAAGAAGGATTTCAAGTTGTTTTGAAAGAGAAAGGATGGAAAAGAAGGAAAGCTTGTCTTGGAGCTCAAAAATAACGAAAATGGTGGAGAAAATGGTAAGTGAGAGAAAGTTCAAGCTTTGAATTTTTGATGAGTTAGTTGGTTGGTTTAGTTTAAGATGGTTATGAATTGAGTTTTCCTAAGGTTAATTGAAGAGAATAGGTTATGATTATGTTTAATTTTGGATTAATTGTAAATTGGGGGTTTTGCCCAAATTTATGAATTGGGGTTTTTGTAAATTGATGCTTTAGATAGCTTGGATTAATGATGAATTTGAGATTTCTTAAGTCAATTTTGATGTTTATGCCTTAAGTGAGGTTTAATTTGAAAAATGGTAAATTGGGGGTTTAGGCCAATTGTAAAAATTGGAGATTTTCTCTCCAGTAGCTTGAATATGTGAGGAATTGAAGAATTCCTAAGTCAATTGAAAGATTATATGATTTGTGATGTTCAATTTTGGATAATTGTGTGTAGGAGTTATGTCAAATTTTGGGGTTTTGGGATTTTTTTGAAATTGTTGGATTAAGATGGCTTGAAATATGATGAGTTTGTGAAATATGATAACAATTTTGAAAAATTGTGATTTATGGTATTGAATTTGGATAAATTGGTTTAGGCCAAATTGGTGAATTGAGGTTTTTATAAATTGGTGAGTTAGATCGCTTGGAATTATGGTAAATTGGTGAATTCCTAAGTTAATTTTGAAGATTATGATATTTATGATGTGAATTTGGATGATTATGGTTTAGGTTTTTGTTAATTTGGAAGAGAGAGAGAAGCAAAGGTCAAATTGAAGCATTGGACAAGTTGCTTGCATGGAAATAAGGTGGGTAGCATATTTATATTTTGACGTGTAAGCTATACATGCAATTTTGAAAAATTAAAGAAAGAAATTTTGAAAATTTTAAAGAAGGCAAAAATTGGATTTTGATAAATTATTATTTATGTAAATGATTGAAAGAAGGATTAAATGCCTTATTTTAGAAATGATTTTCAGAAATTACAAGATTGAAGAAATTCATGGTTTTTGAATTGTTAGATCAATTTTGAAAAATGTGCATTATGAATATGTATATGTTTGAGTTATGTCTTAAAGAAATATATTGCATTCATATTTATGATTTGAATTGATACGTGATTAAATTAGTGAATGTGAATTGTTGTATGTCTTGATATGATTTGTGAATGTGAGTGTGTCAAGTTTGACATTATGTAAAAATATGAAAAATTTGAAGAAAAACAAGTTTTTGAAAAGTGCCTTCGGGCAATTCAACTTTCCGTTTTCGCTTATGTGTTATGTGGGTTTGGTCAGGTCCTTTTGTGAGTCAGTGCACTGTCTCTATTCGTTATAGCCTTCTCCCGGCTGTCCGCTAGTGGCACGGAGCTCCGATTTCAGACTCCCTTCACGGCTACACTGGACCGCAATGCGGGAAAGTGTAGTACGTTCTATTTAAGGCTGCACAGGACCGCTAAGCGGGAATGTGCAGGACGTTCTGTTTCGGACCGAACCAGACCATTTTGATATGTTACGTGTTTTTGATTTTGTTCTGTGTGCTGCATTCATGTTTAAAAAAAATTGAGAAAGGAAAAAAAGTGACTTTTGTTATGAAAAGCTTGAAAAATTAAAAGGTTTGAGAAAACCGTTTTGAAAAGTTACAAAGTTTGAAAAATTAGCCCTTTTGGCAAAAAGCTTATGAAAAGCTTATGAAAGAAATTATTTCTGCTTATTTGTCAATTTATAAATGTGTTACCAACGAGCTTTCGAGCTCACCCCCCCTTTCATCCCCATCTTCAGGTATTCGAGCAGGAGATCGGATGAAAGATGGTCAAGACGTCAATTTCGATATTTGTATAATTTTGGATTTTAGTATGGATATGTATATGGCTTAAGACAAGTTTGGGAAAGTGTACTTGCATATAAAGTTGAGTATTTGGGAATGGTCTTGAATGTGTATATGAAATTGTGTATGATAACGAAAATTGATTTTCGTTAATTTGTGTATGGTATTTAAGATTGAAATGTGTATTGGAATTGGACATGATTAATGTTTGAAGTGGTTTAGATCTAGGAGTGTGTTTATCTGCTGAGATCCCGGACGAAGGGTTTGGTAGATTTTGATTGATTGTGAGATTGGTTGGAGATTTAGAAGTGTATTTTTCGATACTTTGCAGGTTTAGGTTATAATAAATGCAGCCGTTATGCTGCTGAATTTTTGATAAAATTTGGGATAAAAATGTAATTTTGAAATTTGTATGAATATATATAAGATTATGTATGAATGTTGAGTTTTGGGTACAAGAATGAATTTCCTATGAGAAATTATATGGATGTGATTGGTATAAGAAAGAATGAAAAAAAATACCGAATTTCGGATGTTTCGTCTAGGTTTCCAACGTGATCGTTTCTGTCTTTGTGTTTTATTCACGGATGTCGGCATTTCATTCAGTTCAATTACTTCATTTATTTGGTTTGATTCCATACGTATCCGATTTGATTTTGCCTTATGTTCCGTTCTTTCGATTTCAGATTTCGATTTGCTTATTCGTTTCGCTTTCAGATTAAATTCGATTCCGGTTTGCTTTCACTTTGTTATCCGATTTGTTATTCGTATTCCGATTCTTCATTTTTCGTTTCGTGTTATCGAATACTTTGATTCTCGATTCGAAATTTCGATGCGAAATTTCCGTTCCCATTCGTTTTCGCTTCATTCGCTTCTCGTTTTTCGGTTGGGATCCGGTTCCCGGATTGGGTCCCAACATAGATGGTATCAGAGCCCAGTATTATGATCATACTTGGGCAATATGGTTATGAAGAATGAATTTAGTGATTGTCTGAGTGAGGTTAAGAATTTTGATTGATTTTAGGTGTGTGTTAATGAACTTGAGATTTGAAGTTCATGAGGGCATTATGCGATGAGAATTTTAAGATGAATTTGGATGACTCGACTTTACACATTTATGAGATGAAATAAGAAATACTTGAAGGATAGGATTAAATGATATGAAGGTATATCTGAAATATTTGGAGAATTAAATTGATTGTTGATTACAGTGACGAGAATCATGACCGATTTTAGGAATGTAATAATACAAATGAGATTGGAGATAAATTGATTTTGACTATGTTTATGCTTTAAAGAAAGAGGAAGTGAAGCCTTGCAAGATGAGACAAATGATGGATGGTCCCTTAAGGTTCATTAAGATTCAGACATAGTGATTAAGTTAAGAATGTATGTGATGGGAAATGGATAAGAAAGTAATTTGACTATGGTTAGGCGGATGTGTTACTTGATGACTAAGTATGAATTTCGAAGACGAAATTCTTTTAAGAGGGGGAGAAATGTTGGACCCCGAACTTTTGATGATAATTAGAAATATTAAAATGAATATTAATGAGAAAGAAATTGGTGAGACAATCTATGAATTTAAGAAAATTTGCTGAAATTAAGAAAAATTTAGAGAAAAGAATTGTTTAGTTTTGAGGACTTTGATATTTGAATGAATTTATATGGATTATGAGAGAAAAGAGAATGAAATGGGAGTGGAAAATCAAGAAATAAAGAAAGAAAGTGAGAGAATTTGAAAAAAATTAAGAAAGTTGACTTTTGGAGATAAAAAGTTTGACTTGAGAGAGTTGACTTTTTGTTTGAGGCAAAATTTGAGAAAATTTTCTTCTAGAAACTTGTAGTTTATGTCAAGAGTTTTCAGTAGCCATAAAGTTTGATATTTTTCGATATCGGAAGTGAGAGTTATGATAAGTCAAAGTTCGATTGGAATTTGACTTTTTGAAGAAAAAGTTGACTTTTTTATTTAGGCAAAATTCGAGAAAATGATCAACATGAAAATTGTAGCCTCTGTCGAGAGCTTTTTTGTGGAAATAAAGTTTGCTATTTTTCGATGTCGGGATTGAGAGATATGATTTTTCGAAGATATGCTTTGTTTTGAAAATACTATTAAGTATAGATTTGTGTGTTCTATGTTTCGAGGCCTCTCTTCGTATGGATTTAGTCTGAATTGGCGTAAGTAGTCTTCATGAAAGTTTTAGATGATGTTTTTATCTTTCCATTGTTATAAAGTTTGCAATTTTTTCGATATCGGAGCTAGGAGTTATGAGCGATTAAAAATTGGAAGTCGTTTAGGAAAAGCTGTTTTGGACAGAATCTTTGATTGAGGTTTTGACCTCTTTCGAGACCTAATTTGATTTTGAATACTTCAGGGAAGTTGTAGAGCTTTCTTTGATCTTTTTATTGACACCAAATTTGTCAAATTCCAAGTTCGGGATCGAGAGATATGATTTTTGAAAAGTTCGGTTTTGAAGTTCCGTTACTTTGTTTTTAATCCGATCCCTTTTGTAATCTTTTGCTTATAATTCCTTCGTCCGACATCCGATTGATTTGATTCTTTCAGCGTTGGATTCCTAAGACAATTAATTTCATTTTTTATGAAGAATTATGATTTTTAAGAAATTAAATGGAAAGAGATTGATTGAACCAAAGTAAGAGATTTGGTTATAGGTTATAAGTTGGATAATTTTCTGAACATGGTTCAGTATTTTGCGAATTTTGAGAGCTGTACAACTCCGATTGAGTTGATTATTAAGGCCAACTAAAATTAAGATATGGGGCTACAAATCATGTGAAGGGATCGAAATTTAATTTCATCCCTAAGATTGTCTATTTCTGGACTGAAGTTATGTTAATGTTCAGTCTCGGATTTTGTGAAGATCCGATAGTATTTCGGCTATAACTTCTTCGTTTCTGATCCGAATTGAGCGCGGTTGATGGAGTTGGATTTGTATGATCTAGAGGAACAATTTTCAAGAAGAAAGTTTGTACAAATTATTTCTTTTAGATGCTTGAAAACAGGATGCAAGCTATCAGATTTTGAAAATCCTGTGCAGGGGTATTTTGGGATTTCACCTAAAGAGTAAGGTTAAAAGGGTCATTTACCCTTCATTTTTAATGACTTGGCACCTTAAAAATCAGATGAGTGTCGTTGGAAGAGTCTAGAAAGTTAAAGAAGAGAAATAAAAAGAGTAGAGCACGATGATGAGAGAGAAAAGAAGAATAAGAAAGAAAGGAAGAGTGGAGAGCTTCGGCCATGGGGAGAAAGAAGAGAGGGAAAGAAAATTTTCGAATTTTTGGGAGTTTCTAAGAAGGATTTCAAGTTGTTTTGAAAGAGAAAGGATGGAAAAGAAGGAAAGCTTGTCTTGGAGTTCAAAAATAACAAAAATGGTGGAGAAAATGGTAAGTGAGAGAAAGTTCAAGTTTTGAATTTTTGATGAGTTAGTTGGTTGGTTTAGTTTAAGATGGTTATGGATTGAGTTTTCCTAAGGTTAATTGAAGAGAATAGGTTATGATTATGTTTAATTTTGGATTAATTGTAAATTGGGGGGTTTTGCCCAAATTTGTGAATTGAGGTTTTTGTAAATTGATGCTTTAGATAGCTTGGATTAATGATGAATTTGAGATTTCTTAAGTCAATTTTGATGTTTATGCCTTAAGTGAGGTTTAATTTGAAAAATGGTAAATTGGGGGTTTAGGCCAATTGTAGAAATTGGGGATTTTCTCTCCAATAGCTTGAATATGTGAGGAATTGAAGAATTCCTAAGTCAATTGAAAGATTATATGATTTGTGATGTTCAATTTTGGATAATTGTGTGTAGGAGTTATGTCAAATTTTGGAGTTTTGGGATTTTTTTGAAATTGTTGGATTAAAATGGCTTGAAATATGATGAGTTTGTGAAATATGATAACAATTTTGAAAAATTGTGATTTATGGTATTGAATTTGGATAAATTGGTTTAGGCCAAATTGGTGAATTGGGGTTTTTGTAAATTGGTAAGTTAGATCGCTTGGAATTATGGTAAATTGGTGAATTCCTAAGTTAATTTTGAAGATTATGATATTTATGATGTGAATTTGGATGATTATGGTTTAGGTTTTTGTTAATTTGGAAGAGAGAGAGAAGCAAAGGTCAAATTGAAGCATTAGACAAGTTGCTTGCATGGAAATAAGGTGGGTAGCATATTTATATTTTGATGTGTAAGCTATACATGCAATTTTGAAAAATTAAAGAAAGAAATTTTGAAAAATTTAAAGAAGGCAAAAATTGGATTTTTGATAAATTATTGTTTATGTAAATGATTGAAAGAAGGATTAAATGCCTTATTTTAGAAATGATTTTCAGAAATTACAAGATTGAAGAAATTCATGGTTTTTGAATTGTTAGATCAATTTTGAAAAATGTGCATTATGAATATGCATATGTTTGAGTTATGTCTTAAAGAAATATATTGCATTCATATTTATGATTTGAATTGATACATGATTAAATTAGTGAATGTGAATTGTTGTATGTCTTGATATGATTTGTGAATGTGAGTGTGTCAAGTTTGACATTATGTAAAAATATGAAAAATTTGAAGAAAAGCAAGTTTTTGAAAAGTGCCTTCGGGCAATTCAACTTTTCGTTTTCGCTTATGTGTTATGTGGGTTTGGTCAGGTCCTTCTGTGAGTCAGTGCACTGTCTCTATTCGTTATAGCCTTCTCCCGGCTACCCGCTAGTGGCACGGAGCTCCGATTTCGGACTCCCTTCACGGCTACACTGGACCGTAATGCGGGAAAGTGTAGTACGTTCTGTTCACGGCTGCACAGGACCGCTAAGCGAGAATGTGCAGTACTTTTTGTTTCGGACCGAACCAAACCATTTTGATATGTTACGTGTTTTTGATTTTGTTCTGTGTGCTGCATTCATGTTTAAAAAAATTGAGAAAGGTAAAAAAGTGACTTTTGTTATGAAAAGCTTGAAAAATTGAAAGGTTTGAGGAAACCGTTTTGAAAAGTTACAAAGTTTGAAAAATTAGCCCTTTTGGCAAAAAGTTTATGAAAAGCTTGTGAAAGAAATTATTTCTGCTTATTTGTCAATTTATAAATGTGTTATCCACGAGTTTTCGAGCTCACCCCCCTTTCATCCCCATCTCCAAGTATTTGAGCAGGAGATCAGATGAAAGATGGTCAAGACGTCAATTTCGATATTTGTATAAGTTTGGATTTTGGTATGGATATGTATATGGCTTAAGACAAGTTTGGGAAAGTGTACTTGCATATAAAGTTGAGTATTTGGGAATGGTCTTGAATGTGTATATGAAATTGTGTATGATAACGAAAATTGATTTTCGTTAATTTGTGTATGGTATTTAAGATTGAAATGTGTATTGGAATTGGACATGATTAATGTTTGAAGTGGTTTAGATATTGGAGTGTGTTTATCTGCTGAGATCCCGGACAGAGGGTCCGGTAGATTTTAATTGATTGTGAGATTGGTTGGGGATTTAGAAGTGTGTTTTTCGATACTTTGCAGGTTTGAGTTATAATAAATGCAGCCGTTATGCTGCCGAATTTTTGATAAAATTTGGGATAAAAATGTAATTTTGAGATTTGTATGGATATATATAAGATTATGTATGAATGTTGAGTTTTGGGTATAAAAATGAATTTCCTATGGGAAATTATATGGATGTGATTGGTATAAGAAAGAATGAAAAAAAAAATATACCGGATTTTGGATGTTTCGTCTAGGTTTCCAACGCGATCGTTTCTGTCTTTGTGTTTTATTCACGAATGTCGACATTTCATTCAGTTCAATTACTTCATTTATTTGGTTTGATTCCATACGTATCCGATTTGATTTCGCCTCATGTTCTATTCTTTCGATTTCAGATTTCGATTCGCTTATTCGTTTCGCTTTCAGATTAAATTCGATTCCAGTTTGCTTTCACTTTGTTATCCGATTTGTTATTCGTATTCCGATTCTTCATTTTTTGTTTCGTGTTATCGAATACTTTGATTCTCGATTCAAAATTTCGATGCGAAATTTCCGTTCCCATTCGCTTTCGCTTCCTTCACTTCTCATTTCTTAGTTGGGATACAGTTCCCGGATCGGGTCCCAACAAAAACCTGGTGAACCGATGCAGGATTACATGATGAAGGTAATCGTTATGGTCGTTGAGGCTGAGATGCTTGGGGAAGATATGGATGTGAACACACAGATGATTATGATAATTAATAGCTTAAATTCTTCTTTTCAGCAGTTTAAGTTGGATTATGAGCTCAATAGCAAGGATTACATCTTGAGTGAGTTGATGAATACCCTCTAAAGCACGGAGGAAATATTGAATATCAAGCCTCATGGGCTTGAAGCTAATGTATCATCTTTTTCTAAGCCTAAGGGTAAGGGTAAGCAGAAGAAGAAGGGTCCAATGAAAAAGAAGGCCCAAACAGGGGTCAAGGCCAAACCCATGAAAAAGAAGGCCAAAGAGAACATAAAATGTTGGACCCCACCCCCCACCCGTAGGTGTTTGCAGTTATATCATGACAGTGTTCTTGGGTTATACCGCAAAGATCCAACCTTAATCAATTGTCCTCTTTGGTCATGGGTGAGCCACGGCTCAACCCATGACCTCAAGGTTTTATAGCCCATATGCTCGCCTCTTACCATTTGGCTAGCCTGGCCAGAATGGTAAGAAAGCATGAAGTTATAACTGAAGTCATGTCATGCGGTCCTCCTGAATGAAAGAAAATGACATCATGTTCTTGCCATACCATGAATTTCATAATATTGACGGGAAGGGGTCCAACATAAAAAGCGCCTTTTAATGTTGGACCCTACCCCCCACCCGTAGGTGTTTGCAGGTTATACTGCGGCGAGTGTTTGCGGGCTATACCGCGGCATCCAACCTTAATCAGTATTTTCCTCTTTGGTCATGGGTGAGCCACGGCTCGAACCCATGACCTCAAGGTTTTATAGCTTCCACATGCTCGCCTCTTACCATTTGGCTCGTATCAATTCCTTATTCATACTCATACGCCCAAGTAAGATCATATTATTGGGCTCTGATACCATAAATGTTGGATCCCGTTTCCGAAATCCAACTATGCATACAGATTCCCTCATACGAACGCATGATTCTTTATAAACTCTGCTTGCTTTGATACCATAAATGTTGGATCCCGTTTCCGAAATCCAACTATGCATACAGATTCCCTCATACGAACGCATGATTCCTTATAAACCCTTCTTGCTCTGATACCATAAATGTTGGCACCCGATCTGGGAACCAACTACCAAAGCAGAACGGAAAACGGAAATGTCGAATCGAAAACAAAATGCGGAAGCGAACAAATCCGAAAGTAGCGAAGCGGAAGCAAATGCAAGCGGAAGCAAATACTAATCGAATCAAACGAACAGATTGCAAAGCGAAACGAAATCAAAGCGAATCGGATCAACAAAGCGAATTGAATCAAATCAAACCAAAAGTAGCGAAGCGGATCGAATACAAATCGCAAGCAGAAACAAATGCCGACATCCGAAAGCGTAAATAACAGAGAACAGTGTCGCGTTGGGAATTCCTAAGACGTTCCAAAATCTGGTATATATTTTTTTTCTTTCTTATTCTCATTTCTTACATCAATCACATCCATATCATTTCCCATAGGAAAATTCATTCTTAAACCCAAAACTCAGCAATCATACAAATTTCACAATCATTCACAATACTTAACTTTATACACAAATACATTTTCTTTCAACCTTTCTTAAACCACAAACAGATCCATACTCAAAATCCAAAATACACAAAATCTAACTGACACATATGTCGAAACTGATGTCTTCACATTCTTTCATCCGATCTCCTGCTCGAAACCTGGAGATGGGGATGAAAGGGGGGGTGAGCTCGAAAGCTCGTGGATAACACATTTATAAAATGACAAATAAGCTGAAAACATTTTTCATAATCTTTTTGCCAAAAGGGCTAATTTTCAACTTTGGAATATTTCTCTCAAACTCTTTCCAGTTTTCCCCAAACTTCTCATAAAAATCTCATTTTCTCATTTTCAAAATTCTCAATTCTTCATAAATATGAATGCAACCTAATTTCAATTTTCATTTCTCACTTTATAAACATGAATGCGAACATAGAAACAAATCAAAACACATAACATATCGAATGGTGCAGCTAGGTCCAAGCAGAGCGTCTCGCATAGCCCCGCATAGCGGTCCTGCGATCGTGAACGAAACGTCTACATTACACTTTGCGGTCCAGGTCCAAGTAGCCGTGAAGGAGTCCAAATCGAGACTCCGTACACTAGCAGGCAGCCCTGGAGAAGCCTATACACATAGAGACAGCAATGACTCACCAAGGGACCTACCAAACCCACATAACACATAATCGAAACGAAAAGTCGGATTGCTCAAGGCACTTTTCAATTTCTTAATTTTCCACACATTCACATAAAGCATACAATTTGATTAATTCATCATTCAATTCTAATTTCAGAAATCAAATCATTCAATGCATACACAACAAATGCATTTTTAGAATTTCTATCGGTTTATCAAATCATTTAAAGCAATGAATTTACGCTTATAATAATTTTCCAAAATCATTCGAGAAATAAACAAAGTACGAAAATCTTTTCTTTCATTTTCTCAAATTTTCAAAAGTAATATTTAACTTATAAATCAAAATATAAATATGCTACCCACCTCGAAATGACGCTAGAAGCTTGTCCAAATAGTCAATTCTCCAAATTCCTTCTTCTTTCTTCAATTTAAAATTCCTAAGCCAATAACATCCAAATTCATCATCATAATTTGCATAATTCTCAAACTCAACCATAGGAAAACATAACTATCATAACTCCAAGCTATTTCAATCTCCAATTTTGAAAATCCCCAATTTTCAAAATTGGCCTAAACCAATACACCCAAATTAAATCTCATAAAACATAATTTCTTCAAAATTAATCGCACAATTCATCAATTCACATTAATTCCAAACTATTTAAATCCTCAATTTCAAAATCCCCAAATCTTAAAATTGGCCTAAACCAATTTATCCCAATTCAATACTAGTAAAATGCAAATTCTTCAAATTGATTTCATATATCATCAATTCATCATATTTCCTATAATTCGCACCAAAATATCTCAAAATTCTCAATCATAAAATTAAGCCTAAACCTTAATCAATTTTTCATCCAAAATTAAACATAACCTAAAGCATTAATATCAAAACTAACATCATAAACCACAAACCCAAATCCTTTTTCACAATTCTAAACTAAAAATTCATCAAAAACTCAAAGTTTAAATATTTCTCTTACCTTTTTTTCCTCTCTATTTTCGAAATTTCTTGGTTCTTGAGGAAGCTCCCATGCTCTTCCACCTTTTTCCTCTTGAAATCTACTCAAAAATCTCTAAGAAACAAGTAGAAAAATCAAGAATAAGCTTTCTCTCTCTTTTCTCCCTTTTTTTTCTCTCATCCGAAACTTCAATCTTCTTTTCTCTTCTTATTTTCCTTCTTTTCTCTAGAAAAATCGTGAAGCTCCTCTTTTAAAAATTTCCAGATCTTGTCTAAACGACAGCACATCATCAAATGGTGCCATGTCATTAAAAATGGCTAAAAAGACCAAAATGCCCTTGACTTGTTACCTTATGCCATTCTCATATGCGGTTTGATTCGCACTATCAATTTGAAGGAATTTGTCCAAACTTCCTTCTAGAGAAATGTTCCTCTCACTCATACGAATCCAACGCCACTGACCGCGCTCAATTCGGATCACTACACCAAAAGTTATGCGCAAAACAGTTCGGAAATATCAATATTCTAACACATTTTCCATGTACGATTATTTCCATCCAAAATTTCACATTCTTAATCCCAGAATTGAAACTCAATGTCTTCATAACAATTGTAGCCTTATGTCTCTAGTTTAATTCAAAACAAGAATCGCCTCATTTCGATTCCCAGATCAAAAGTTATACTCAAATTACTCACAGGTGTTCCCAATCCAAAAATTACACCCCAATCCGAACTTAAATTCAAAAATTAAAAGTCCTAAGGGCAAAATTGACATTTCATGTCTTCATATGATTTGTAGCCCCTTGACTTATCTTTATTTCTCCTCAAGAATCGCTTCAATCGGATCTCTACAGATCCCGAATTTCACAAAACACTGAACTATGTTCGGAACATTTCCCGACTCACTTTGATTAAATTAATCATCATTAATTTAATCTCAAAAATTCATAATATTTCATGAGGATGTAGATAATTGTCTTAGAAATCCAACGCCGCAAGAATCAACTCAATCGGATGTCGGACGGAAAGATATAAGCAAAATAGTGAACAAAGGTCGGATTGGAGGAGGAAGCGAGGAAAACGACGTCGTTTGGGCAAGAAAACGCTTGCATCACCAGGCGACGCGTCGCCTGGTGATGCGAAGGAAAGCTCGATCGCTACTGGCGATGCGTCGCCGTAGTGACGGCGGCTGAGCGCTTCGCCGTCGCTACGGCGATGCGTCGCCGTAAGTGACGGGATGCTTAATTAATTAATTAATTTTTTTTTAAATCTAAAACTTCCGAAATTCATAACGTTTACTCCCGAACTCCGATTTTGACAAACTTAGTCTCTATAGAAAGCTTGAGAGAAGCTCTAAATCTTCCAAGAAGAACATAAAACTCAATTCAACTCTTACGGGAGTCCATTTTCCGGTCAAAGATACTATCCTCTATACAAACTTGTAAAAATCATACTTAATATTCGAGATCGAAAATTTCATACTTTATATCGATATAAAGATCAAAACAAATCCTTCAATTTTCATGAAAAACATCAAAGCTCAATTAACCTCTAACTAGGTTAATTTCTCAGTCAAAGTTCCAACCAATATAAAAGTCAAACTCGATCAAACATAAACTTTGACTGATCATAACTTTCACTCCCGATATCGAAAAATTACAAACTTTATGTCCACAAAAATCTCTTAACATAACCTACAAGTTTCCAGAAGACCATTTTATCAAATTTTGCGTAAATCATAAGTCAACTCTCAAAGTCAAACATTCTCTCTCCAAAAAGTCAAACTTTCTAAATCCTTCAAATTTTCACACTTTTTCTTTCTAATTCTTGCTATATAACTTCATTTCAATCAACTCATCCACTTTCATCTCATAATCCATATAAATTCATTCAAATATCAAAGTCCTCTAAACTAAACAATTCTTTTCTCATAAATTTTTCTTAATTTCAGCAAATTTTCTTAAATTCATAAATTGTCTCACCAATTCTTTCTCACATTAAATTCATTTTAATATTTCTAATTTTCATCAAAAGTTCGGGGTCCAACATTTCTCCCCCTCTTAAAAGAATTTGTCCTCGAAATTCACTCTTACTTAAACTCCAAATAACTCATTCTTGCATAAATTTCTTTCTAAACAATGATCATCAAGCACTTTCTTACTAATTTCTTTCCACAACTCATAATCAATTTCTTTTTTTCATCACTTTTTACTCTTCATACATATTCTCAATCTCTTCAAAATTTTCACTTCCTTAAATCATATATCACTCATATCATATCAAAACACTATATCTATAACACATTATTTCTTCATATATGGGCACAAATTAATGGTCCATTTCTTAAGGAACCCTAATATGGTTTAATCATCATTATGTCATCATTCTTTCATCTATATCAATTCATCACAATTTCTCAAGAAGTTCTAATCTTAATTTCCTCAACACATTCCGAAAATCAAACATATTCTTAACACTCAAATCAAACCAATCATTTGAATTCGTCAAATAGTCATGCACATCAATTTCAAATTCCTAAAGACCATCATATTTCTTTCCTCAAAATCAAATGACCACCTAGCACACTCTCACAAATTCACTTTTATCTTTACAAACTCGTATCAATTCCTTATTCATACTCATACGCCCAAGTAAGATCATATTACTGGGCTCTGATACCATAAATGTTGGGACCCGATCCGGGGACTGGATCCCAACCGAAAAACGAATGTGAACGGAGAAAACGGAATCGAATGAAAACGGAAACAATAATTAATCGAACCCAACCAACAGATTTCGAAGCGAAATGATATACAGAATACCGAAGCAAAACGAAACGCGAATCGAAAACAAAATGCGGAAGCGAACAAATCCGAAAGTAGCGAAGCGGAAGCAAATACTAATCGAATCAAGCGAGCAGTTGCAAAGTTAAAGCGAAATCAAAGCGCATACATCCGACATCCGGAAACAATAATCAAAGAACACTTATCGAATGAACATAATCGCGTTGGGAATCCTAAGACGTTCCAAAATCCGTTATGAATTTTTTTTCTTTTCTTATTCTCATTTCTTTTCTCGTTACTCAATCATATACCAATCATCTTAAATCCATACAGTGTACATAATCTGATATAAATCCATACCAATCTTAAATTTCTCAAACTCTTATATACACTTATACATATCCAAAATCTCACGTTTATCCAAATTATTTTACCAAAATTTCGGCAGCATAACGGCTGCCTTTATCCTAACCCAAAATTTCCTGCAAAGGCAAAATACACTTCTATAATCCCTAATCAGAATATCAGAACCATCGGACTCTCCCGTCCGGAATCCTAACACCAGCAGAAACACAAACCTAAAACTAATACTTCCATATTTCTCAAATCAATATGCCAATCTCATAATTCAAGATCAATATATATCTCAAATTTATACAAATTCCCAAATCAACCATACAATATGTTCTCAAATTCTCCATAATTTCCTATACAAATTTCACAATCATTCACAATACTTAACTTTATACACAAATACATTTTCTTTCAAACCTTTCTTAAACCACAAACAGATCCATACTCAAAATCCAAAATACACAAAATCTAACTGACACATATGTCGAAACTGATGTCTTCACATTCTTTCATCCGATCTCCTGCTCGAAACCTGGAGATGGGGATGAAAGGGGGGGTGAGCTCGAAAGCTCGTGGATAACACATTTATAAAATGACAAATAAGCTGAAAATATTTTTCATAATCTTTTTGCCAAAAGGGCTAATTTTCAACTTTGGAATATTTCTCTCAAACTCTTTCCAGTTTTTCCCCAAACTTCTCATAAAAATCTCATTTTTCTCATTTTTCAAAATTCTCGAATTCTTCATAAATATGAATGCAACCTAATTTCAATTTTCATTTCTCACTTTATAAACATGAATGCAGAACATAGAAACAAATCAAAACACATAACATATCAGAATGGTCTGGCTAGGTCCAAGCAGAGCGATCGCATGATCCGCATAAGCGGTCCTGCGATCGTGAAACGAAACGTCACTACACTTTCCGCATTGCGGTCCAATTAGCCGTGAAGGAGTCCGAAATCGGAGCTCCGTGCCACTAGCGGGCAGCCTGGAGAAGGCTATACACATAGAGACAGCGCTGACTCACCAAGGGACCTACCAAACCCACATAACACATAATCGAAAACGAAAAGTCGGATTGCCCGAAGGCACTTTTCAATTTCTTAATTTTCCACACATTCACATAAAGCATACAATTTGATCAATTCATCATTCAATTCTAATTTCAGAAATCAAATCATTCAATGCATACACAACAAATGCATTTTCGAATTTCTATCGGTTTATCAAATCATTTAAAGCAATGAATTTACGCTATAATAATTTTCCAAAATCATTAGAAATAAACAAAATACTAAAATCTTTTCTTTCATTTTCTCAAATTTTGAAAAGTAATATTTAACTTATAAATCAAAATATAAATATGCTACCCACTCGAAATGACGCTAGAAGCTTGTCCAAATAGTCAATTCTCCAAATTCCTTCTTCTTTCTTCAATTTAAAATTCCTAAGCCAATAACATCCAAATTCATCATCATAATTTGCATAATTCTCAAACTCAACCATAGGAAAAACATAACTATCATAACTCCAAGCTATTTCAATCTCCAATTTTGAAAATCCCCAATTTTCAAAATTGGCCTAAACCAATACACCCAAATTAAATCTCATAAAACATAATTTCTTCAAAATTAATCGCACAATTCATCAATTCACATTAATTCCAAACTATTTAAATCCTCAATTTCAAAAATCCCCAAATCTTAAAATTGGCCTAAACCAATTTATCCCAATTCAATACCGTAAAATGCAAATTCTTCGAAATTGATTTCATATATCATCAATTCATCATATTTCCTATAATTCTACACCAAAATATCTCAAAATTCTCAATCATAAAATTAAGCCTAAACCTTAATCAATTTTTCATCCAAAATTAAACATAACCTAAAGCATTAATATCAAAACTAACATCATAAACCACAAACCCAAATCCTTTTCACAATTCTAAACTAAAATTCATCAAAACTCAAAGTTTAAATATTTCTCTTACCTTTTTTCCTCTCTATTTTTGAAATTTCTTGGTTTTGAGGAAGCTCCCATGCTCTTCCACCTTTTCCTCTTGAAATCTACTCAAAATCTCTAAGAAACAAGTAGAAAAATCGAGAATAAGCTTTCTCTCTCTTTTCTCCCTTTTTTTTCTCTCATCCGAAACTTCAATCTTCTTTTCTCTTCTTATTTTCCTTCTTTTCTCTAGAAAAATCGTGAAACTCCTCTTTTAAAAATTTCCAGATCTTGTCTAAACGACAGCACATCATCAAATGGTGCCATGTCATTAAAAATGGCTAAAAAGACCAAAATGCCCTTGACTTGTTACCTTATGCCATTCTCATATGCGGTTTGATTCGCACTATCAATTTGAAGGAATTTGTCCAAACTTCCTTCTAGAGAAATGTTCCTCTCACTCATACGAATCCAACGCCACTGATCGCGCTCAATTCGGATCACTACACCAAAAGTTATGCGCAAAACAGTTCGGGAATATCCATATTCTAACACATTTTCCATGTACGATTATTTCCGTCCAAAATTTCACATTCTTAATCCCAGAATTGAAAATCAATGTCTTCATAACAATTGTAGCCTATTGTCTCTAGTTTAATTCAAAATAAGAATCGCCTCATTTCGATTCCCAGATCAAAAGTTATACTCAAATTACTCACAGGTGTTCCCAATCCAAAAATTACACCCCAATCCGAACTTAAATTCAAAAATTAAAAGTCCTAAGGGCAAAATTGACATTTCATGTCTTCATATGATTTGTAGCCCCTTGACTTATCTTTATTTCTCCTCAAGAATCGCTTCAATCGGATCTCTACAGATCCCGAATTTCACAAAACACTGAACTATGTTCGAACATTTCGACTCACTTTGATTAAATTAATCATCATTAATTTAATCTCAAAATTCATAATATTTCATGAGGATGTAGATAATTGTCTTAGAAATCCAACGCCGCAAGAATCAACTCAATCGGATGTCGGACGGAAAGATATAAGCAAAATAGTGAACAAAGGTCGGATTGGAGGAGGAAGCAAGAGCAAAAACGACGTCGTTTGGGCAAGGAAAACGCTTGCATCACCGGCGACGCGTCGCCTGGTGATGCGAGCTGAAGCTCGCATCGCTACGGCGATGCGTCGCTGTAGTGACGGGCGGCTGAGCGCTCGCCGTCGCTACGGCGATGCGTCAGCCGTAGTGACGGGATGCTTAATTAATTTTTTTTTTTTTAAATCTAAAACTTCCGAAATTCATAACTTTTACTCCCGAACTTCGATTTTGACAAACTTAGTCTCTATAGAAAGCTTGAGAGAAGCTCTAAATCTTCCAAGAAGAACATAAAACTCAATTCAACTCCTACGGGAGTCCATTTTCCGGTCAAAGATACTATCCTCTATACAAACTTGTAAAAATCATACTTAATATTCCGAGATCGAAAAATTTCATACTTTATATCGAAATATAGATAAAAAAAAATCCTTCAATTTTCATAAAAAACATCAAAGCTCAATTAACCTCTAACTAGGTTAATTTCTCAGTCAAAGTTCCAACCAATATAAAAGTCAAACTCGATCAAACATAAACTTTGACTGATCATAACTTTCACTCCCGATATCGAAAAATTACAAACTTTATGTCCACAAAAATCTCTTAACATAACCTACAAGTTTCCAGAAGACCATTTTATCAAATTTTGCGTAAATCATAAGTCAACTCTCAAAGTCAAACATTCTCTCTCCAAAAAGTCAAACTTTCTAAATCCTTCAAATTTTCACACTTTTTCTTTCTAATTCTTGCTATATAACTTCATTTCAATCAACTCATCCACTTTCCTCTCATAATCCATATAAATTCATTCAAATATCAAAGTCCTCTAAACTAAACAATTCTTTTCTCATAAATTTTTCTTAATTTCAGCAAATTTTCTTAAATTCATAAATTGTCTCACCAATTCTTTCTCACATTAAATTCATTTTAATATTTCTAATTTTCATCAAATGTTCGGGGTCCAACATAAAAGGAAAGTGTTTTCACTGTGATGAGATGGGCTATTGGAAAAGAAACTATCCAGTCTAGTTTGAGTCCCTCAGAAGTAAACAAGGTATGGGTTTTCTAAGTTTGTTAGGAACTAGAAATGTGGTAGATTTATCTGTTTCTTGGATATTAGATTCAGGAGCCACTAACCATGTTTGCAATTCTTTGCAGGGGTTCCAGCAAAGGAGAAGACTACCTAAAGGTTAGTTTCAAGTCAAGATAGTAGATGGTTCCTATGTTTCAATCATTGGGAGTAGTTATCTTAGACTTTTCTAATGGTCATAGGTTGTATTTAGAGGATGTTTATTACATGCCAATGATTGTAAGGAACATGATTCCTGTTTTTTGTCTAATAAAATCTGGTTATTCCTTATATTTTGGAAAAGTTGTTTCATTATATAAAAATAAGGATTTTATTTGTGATACGATAATTAAAAAGGGATTGTTCTTTATAGAACCTATGTCAGGCTCACTAAAGACCATAGAATTGATAAAACTAAGACAATCCAATGACTCTAGCATTAATTCAAAATATCTGTGGCGATTAAGAATGGGCCATATCAATCAAAAAAGAGTTGACAGGTTAGTAAAAGATGGAATCCTTATGGGCTTGGATAGTGATCTATTACCCACCTGTGAATCTTGTATTGAAGGAAAAATGACCAAAACCTCCTTTCCTTTTAAAGGAAACAAATCTGAGTCCAAGTTGTACTTGGTACATACTGATGTGTGTGAGCCTATGAATGTACAAATTAGAGGAGGTTATGAATATTCATAACCATTATAGATGATTGCTCAAGACATGACTATTTGTATTTGATGCATAAATAGAGTGAATCTTTTGAAAAGTTAAAAGAATTCAAAGCTAAAGCTGAGAAGCAATTAGGCAAGCCATTAAAACAAATTCGATCGGATCGAGGTGGTGAGTACTTATCTGGAGAGTTCTAACAATATTTAATTGGCAATGGAATTGTTTCCAATTTGTTAGCTCCTCGAACACCTCAATAGAATGGTGTAGTTGAGACAAAAAATAGGACTCTATTAGAAATGGTAAGATCAATGATGTCATACACTAGCCTTCTAGAATTGTTATGGGGATATGCCATACAAAAGGCAACATATCTTCTTAATTTTGTTCCATCCAAATCGTTTCCTAAAACACCTAGGGAGTTGTAGACTGACTGAGTACGTTAAATGAGGCACTTAAGGATTTGGGGCTATCTAGCCCTTATTCTAAAGTCTGAATCCACAAAGATGAAACCAAGGTCAGAAGTATGTTTATTTGTAGGATATCCTATAGAAACTCGAGAGTACTATTTTTACAGTCCTCAGGATAGGAAGGTATTTGTGTCGACAAATACGACCTTTTTAGAGAAAGAGTTTGTGAGAAATCACAAAGGAAGATGTGAAGTAGTACTAAAGGAGTTAGCTATTTCATCCAAACCAAAAGTTGATATAGATATAACAAAATAAGATGTCGAAATAGATTTAAGAGTTGAATCTGAAGTGCAACCTGAGCATCATGTTGTGCCTAGACATAGTGGAAGGGTTGTGAGATAGTCAGATAAGTATCTAGGTCTAGGAGAAGGCTTAATTACCATCTCAAATCAAGCAGAATTGGATCCCATTACGTATACTCAAGCTATTAATGATGTTGATGCAAAAAAATGGCTCAAGACGATAAAATCAGAAATAGATTCCATGTACACTAATGAAGTCTAGGTCCTTGTAGAACTACCACCAGGTATAAAAGCCATAGGGTGTAAATGGATTTACAAAAGGAAAAGAGGATTGGATGGAAAGGTAGAGACCTTTAAAGCTATATTTGTAGCTAAAGGCTTTACTCAAAAAGAGGGTATAGACTATGAGGAGACTTTTTCTTCGGTTGCCATGCTAAAGTCCGTCAGAATTCTTTTGGCCATAACAACCTATTTCAATTATGAAATATAAAAAATGGATGTCAAGATCACATTTCTTAATGGGGATCTTGAGGAGACCATTTATAAGGCCCAACCAGAAGGTTTCATTGAGCCAAGAAATGAGCATAAGGTATGCAAGTTACAAAGGTCCATTTATGGACTTAAGCAAAGCGAAGAGGAGCAGTCGTATCAACCCGAGGTGTACCTAATTAATGTCTGTGCGAAAAATTTGCAAAGTGATGAGGAGCTTGAGAATTTTGAGGTTAACCCTCAACGACTTGTTTGTGTTGAAGAAGTGGAGAAGGAGTTCGAAGCCATAAAGGACATATCTTTTAGCTCAGGGGTAAGTACTGAGTCCATAATTATTTTTTAAACTAATTCTTTATCTTTACATAACAGATTGGATGAGTTAACTGATAAAGAAAAAGGTGAAGAGATGTTCGAAATATCTCTAGAGTGTATGGACTCGGTCGAGATTGAGAAGTTAAGGATAGGGAAGATGCTGAAGGAGGATGATGATCTACTAAGGCCCTGTCCGGAACTACTTCACGTAGAGGAGCTACATGTGATACATAAAGATCATAATTTTGTCATGTGAGGAGAAAAAGGAGTTTAGCCAGCGACCCTAAACAAAGGCGCTTTTTGGGAGGAAAACCAAGGCAAGTAAATTTCTTTTCATTTATATTTCTGCACTACTTTTTACATGCATGTGTGTTTTTGAATTTGTTTGTTTTACTTATTTATCAGTTTTCAATCAAAATGACAGAAATAATAAAACAAATGAAACAAACATTTTCTCGTTTTCTATTGCTTTTGGGATTATATAATCATGATTAGAGTGTGAATTGACTAGAAAATTTCATAGCAACTTTAACATGTACTTTTGCTCTTGTGATTGGTCAATGTGCACTATCTTTAGAAGAGTAGTGACTAATGGTAGACAAAGCCGATGAGATTTGGAGCCTTATTTGATTGACACATCCATATCAGTCTCATTGTCTTTTGATAATGTGTGACCTTCATGATATGTACATCGATTTTGTGTTGAATTTCTATTCAAGATCACATTTTTATCATATGCATTAACATGGATATGATTAGGCATTCTTTGTTTTCATAAATTACATTGGCCAAATAATCTATCCTATCGACATGTTTTTTTACCTTGATAAAACTTATTGAGCTTTATCCTTTCTTTTTGTATAAATCACATTTTATGCTTTTAAACTTAACCAAATGTCCTACTCAAGTCATAAAGCTAGTGGAACATTTTTGATTGTTGAGTTTGTGGATATACAAAATTCTAAGTGAGAGGGTGTACATATGTGAGAGTTGACTATAATCTTGGGATTTTTTTTATGTCTTCTCATTGAAATTCCCATTTTGATATAGTTTATTTTAATTTTTACAAGGAAAAGAAAGAAAGAAAAAAATGAAAAGAAAAGAAAAAGAAAGGAAGAAAGAGAAAGAAAAAGAGGAATAAAAATTTTGTTTAAAATAAATGAATCAAGGAAGAACTACAAATGTGTTGAAAAGTTGTTTGTGATTTATGCATCTTCCTAGAGTTGTAATGGATGTGTTATTTGAGTATGTTGAATATGAGGTAGAGGTTGGCTTGAAAGGTTCACTCTTGTGATTTCACTGGCATAAACTGTGTGAGTGATTCCTTCGGATTGGTATAGGCTTTATGTGGTTTGTCTATGAGAGTTGAATGATATTATAAAATATAAATGTTGCATTCGTCATAGCTGACGGTACCCAGTTTTTGATGAGTGTTGCTTTGTTTCATTAGCTTTGATTAATTTCATGCTACTTGACCCAAATATATCTCACCTCACCTTTGCCTACATTACAGCCTTGAAAAGTCCTTTGATTCATGATTTTGCAAGTGAACATTAGTTGTGGAGAAATGAAATTATATGCAAAGTTGTGGATTGTCATGATCATGAATGGTGTAGAGTATACCCGTGGATATAATTTAGTTAAACACATTTTTCAAGTCTACCATTAGATTGCTCAGTTTTTGAAGATATTGAATGTTGATTGATCATGAGTAAAAGCTTGGAATGTTGATTTCTTGCTATGATTTTTTAAAGTTATTCTTCTTTGCTTGTGATTATATATTCTTGAAAAAATAGGGAAATTGAGTCAATGTTTAGGTCAATGAGCTTAATTTTGATATTTTGCCCGAAGACGGACAAAAGTTAAGTGTGGGGGAAATTGATATGTGTTTAATTATTGATATATTTAATCATTTACACTTAGCGATTATTGACATGAAAATGCTTAAGATACTCACTTTAATTCACATATGATTTAAGTATAATTTGGAAGAAAAGAAATTAAAATGAGTCGAAAGCACCACATAAGAGTCATTTTCTGAATATTTATTTTTGCTTGTCTTTATGGTGGAAGAAAAAAAGTCAAAAAAATGGAGCAAGAAGGAAGCCACAAGCAGAAACGATAACAGATCATGTGTTTTACGTTTTATGCAAACATTATGCATGAAACACAGATGTTTGGTGAAGAGAGGCGCAGAAGGTTTTAAGAAGCAGCAAACTTAAATTGTCTAATCCATCAATAGTGCAGAAGTGAGGGCAACAACTGGATAAGTAGAGACGTAGGGCGCAGGCGTGGAGCTAGAGAGTTACGATTGTGGCTTGGAGAAGCTACAGAGTTGGCGCAGGCGTGGTACAGGCTTAGAGAACAACAGAGGACAAGGAGAGACGTGAAGCAGTAAATTGAAACCCAAAGCTAATTTGTCACATTAAACAACAGTGAGGATGCTGCAATAAATAGAAGAGGGTTGCGCAAGAGGCAAATTCAAAGGGTCTTTGGCTAGGGTTTAGAACGAGGGATGAGGCAATTTTTTGAAAAATACTTATGAAAGGCTAAACATTTTAATGCCGATTCGAAGGTGGCATCGAGGCCAACGAACTGGGTTAAGTAATTTTTTTTATTATTTTGTTATTTCTTTCTCTCATTAGGAATTGATTGTGTTATCCTATGTTAATTGATTTGGGTTTTGTGTATGGATAATCAGATTTTTTTTATTTTTCGATTATTTGTTTATGAACCTGTTGGGTATAGTGAATTGATGATTTTAATATGTTCATTGAATTGTTAATTTCAAACCCATTGCTAGAATTTCGATATAGTCCGTAATTGTTATGTTGAAATTCATGTGTAGCGATTAATGATTCATAATCATTAAGGATAATATGACCTAGGTTAAATGACGCATCGTATGTGGTTATTACCTTGATTAATCAGTTTTCCTAATTCGTAATGCTACTGCTTAATTAAATCTAGAGATCGTATCCTAGGTTATTGGGTAGTTAGGTTTAATTAACGATCGTATCTTGATTAAACAAAACTTAAGGGAAAACTTGGGTTAATTATTAACCCACGATTAATAGTTGCTAAGAGAGGTTAAAAAACAACAAATCAATAAAATATGCTTAATTAGGGTATAGGTCGAGATTGAACCAAAGAGCCGGGTCCCTATCAAATTCCCCACTTTTATCATTTTTTTGCATGTTGTCTTTAATTTGTTTTTATTAGTTAGTTTTATTTTATTTTCTTCTTTTAAAATCCAAAACCCCCCGTTAAGTGTAAACACCAATTAATTTCGTTTCTCAAACTTTACACACACTCTCTGTGGGATCGACCTAGACTCACCACTGCTATAGTAGTAGTCTAGTTATTTTATTTTGACTAGCATAACGACGCGTGGTCACTAGATCTTGGAACATTAAATTTGATAAGTCTATCAAAACCTATGGGTTCATACAAAACCTATATGAGCCTTACATTTATAAAAGAATACAAGAAGATTAGGTTACTTTCCTAATCCTGTATGTTGATGACATTATGCTCATTTAGAATGATATGAGAATATTATCTACGGTTAAGGGATGACTGAATGAACAGTTTTTAGTGAAGGATTTGGGAGAGGCTAACTATGTTCCAGGGATCAAACTTATAAGGGATCATAAGAACAAACAGAGAACCTTGTCTCAATTAACCTACATTGAGAATATGCTCAATAAGTTTGTCATGCAAGATTTCAAGAGGAGTTTCACACCTACTAGACATGGAATCAAACTTTCAAAGGAACAAGCACCTAAAACCCAAATGGAGGTTGAACGCATACGTAACATTCCATATACTTTAGTAGTTGGAAGTTTGATATTTGCAATACTTTACACTAGATCGGATATCTGTTACGCAGTGGGACTGGTAAACAAATTTCAGTTCAATCCGAGAATGGACAATTGAACTGCGGTTAAGTGTATACTTAATTATCTTTGTAGGAGGAAGAACTTAATGCTTATTTAATCTGGAAGTAATCTTATTCCGACAGCATATACAGATTTTGATTTACAATAAGATGTTGATTAAAGGAAATCAACTTCTGGTTCTATATTTACTTTATGAGGTGGAGTTATAGTCTGGAGGAGTGTCAAGCAATCTTGTATTGTTGATTTGACTATGGAGGCTGAGTATGTTGCTGCTTGTGAAGTAGCAAAGGAAGCAGTCTAGCTTCAGAAGTTCTCAAATGATTTGGAGGTAGTTCTAGAGGTAGAAAAAGTCATTACACTTTATTGTGATAATAGTGGGGTAGTGGCTAATTCTAAAGAACCTCAGAATCACAAAGTTGCCATATTGAGCGAAAGTATCATCTCATAAGGGAGGTAATACAACGTGGAGAAGTGTATGTGGTAAAGATTTCCACGGAACAAAACCTTGTTGATCCATTTATGAAGACATTATCTCAAAAGGGTTTTGAGGGTCACCTAGCAGGGATGGGAATGAGTGATATGTCAAACTTGCTTTAGAGCAAGTGGGAGATTGTTGGAGTTTTGATAATATAGTGCCTTGGAAAGCAAGTGTATTTACATGTACCTTAATCCTCTTCAGTTATAGTTTTGTAATGGAAATATTTATTATTAATAAAATAAATGAATTGGGTTTTAATGAGCATTATATATCTAGTCATAAGGTACCAAGATTCTTTTGTAAGTAATATATATATACATAGAGATGTATGGGAAACATGTATATTATTAGAATCTAAATTAACGGATTCACAGTTGAATAATCAAGTTGGTTGCTTGATTATGGATTAGAATGTAGTACTGCGATTTATCTCCGTGTAAGTAACGAGTTTACTTCAAGGGAATGATGAGTTTCATATCATGATAGTAGTTGACTATCGATAATGACACTATTAAATGATTTTGGAATCAAGTATGCTTTCAAGAATAAATTGGGTTGTTACTTTAATCTTAACACATACAACTTAAGCAATCGCTTATTAAGAACCACAATCTTAATGAGTGGTGGACTCGTATGTGTTTCATTATAATTCTTGATATGATCGGAATAGATTTTTACAGAGTATTAATCTAGTGTCTGTATGTTGGAATTATTAATTGAAACATGTATCAGGGAACATTCACTCAAATAAAGAGTTTATAGTGACGTCATCACTTCTAGATGTTTTAAGGAGATTTGGTGATTAAACTGATGCTAGTAGCTTGATGAATTAACTACGCATCAAGTCTTAACACCAAGATGAGATCTTGTGTGTTAATCACCATATAAAGTAAAACGGGAGATCTAGAAGGAAAAACCAACATAAGGGTAAAACGGTAATTTTACCTTTTGTTGTGCAGATGGCTATAATAAGGTTCTAAATAGGGTTTGCAATTGGACATAAAATATGTGTTCTCATAATATTTAATAATTCAAGAGTTCAACTAATTTTCTTTAGTGGAATGACATTTAATTAATATGCTAGAACTAATTTTATTAAGATTAAATTAATTCTAGGCTCATTGGAGCTTGAATTATCAAAGTCCAATAAGATTTTTCACTTGGCTTTAAGGAAGGTTATCAAGCTAAGTAAAAAATATAAATGGAGGTTTTAGAAGCCCATAATTGAATGTTGGGCTTGCACTAATTAATGGTTAATTAGAAGCCCAAATGTTTATTTAGAAATGGGCTAGACTTTGGTTTAATGTAATTGATTAGATTAATTATATTAAAACAAATTTTTAAAGAAAGGAGTAGCAATTTTGGTTTTAATGGACTGATTGTGCAACTGCACATTTGACATTAAATTGCTAAATAAATATGGTCTTTATTATGGTTTATCATCATTAAATGGAGTTATGAACTTACCATTAAATGGTTTAATGATTATCTTTTAATGTTGGCATATAACCTATTCGTATTCATTAGATTGAAGAAAAAAGATGTGCATTGAATGGATCATCTTCCTTCTTCCATCTTCCAAAATCAAAATTGGTCAGTCATATTTAGGTTAATTGTCTTTTCATATAGCCATCTTAAATATAAATAAGAAGAGTCTCATTTATTGCCTACTTGATGATTGATTAAAGTAAGAAGTGATCATTGGATGCTATTCTCTTCTTCCATTCCATGCATAACCAAAATTGAGTGTGTAAGAAAGTGTTCTTGCATGGTTTGACTCTCTCTCTCCTTTCTTGCATGAGTGAGTCAAAATTTGCAAGAGAAGAGTCTAATTTTTGGTTCATTTCTTCTAAGAAAATCTCCTCAAAACATTTCTTCTCCTTTCTCACCAAAGGATTTTATTAACCAATTTGTCCTGAAAAAACAAGTGGTAAATCAAATTTGTTGAGGATATAACAATAAGGAGAGGATAGATTGACTAAGAAAAGGATTCAAAACAAAGGCTTTGGGTACAAGAAGAAAGAGAGGATAACGCAGCGAGGAATTAAAGCTGTAGTGAAGGAGTCGGTAATATCACTATCTTGTTTATGTTTAATATTATCCTTATACCATATAATGTATAGATTGGCATGATGATTTGGATATGTTGTTTCCTTTGCAAATAAGATTTTTAATTTTTTTTGAATTCTATTAGTTCTCGAAATATGACATGCTTTCTTTTCCTAATCCAACATTCCAAACATATAACAATGTATTGTTGATTCAATAATTGATTTATTGAAAAAATATTCTTAGATATATAACATATGTTTATGACAAGTTTTTAATTAGATAATATCTTGACTTTCACCTTAACATGAAAATGTGTATGTCTTAATTCCCATTAGTTATACGATAAGGAGAAATATAAAATTTTCCTTACCATATTAGAAATAGTGAAGGTAAGAAGGTATAGTGGAACTCAAAGTTCAACGAAAAAATGGAAAAATGTGAAATTGTTAACCATGCTTGTTTTTAATACATATGCAAAAGTGAAAGAAAAACTCACGCAACTTGTCTAATGTCAACCTACAACAACCAACCATACTTAACACTGCTCTTATTACTCATCATCATCATCAAAATCAATTTATAATACCTTCTCCCATGACTACTATAGACTTTGATTATCTACTTAACCATCAGTCTAAAAGGAATAATGGTTCTTGAGTCTGAACCTAAATTAAAAAGTGTGTTTGTACCTATAATTAATCATCATAACCTCATCCTAGGCTAGAATCACTAATAACATGATGAAATAATGACCTCTTGTGAGTATAATAGCAATGTAATAAGCTACGATGATCATATGAAAATGAAATACGAATATTTTTCCATAGTTATGACGATTACATAAATTATGGTTCAATAACATGATAAGTACGATGTTTAATCTTGATTCCTGTCCCTGCGACTTTGATTTCTAGTTTCTCTCATATTGTTTCTCCTAAATTTGTCTTGACTCATCACTGCCTCTTTCAACTTCGAAATCCTCTCCGTCTATAATTCCCCCTTTTTCTTTTTCGATGTTAAAAAGAATTGGTTAAAAATTGTCAGAATTAACCAGTTTAACTCTAGTCTGAGGCAGCTTGCCACCTCTTTAAAGGGGATTAGTTTCTTTCTTCTTTGTTGTACAAAAGTGGCCAATGGGACGTTAAAGGTATTTATCAAAATTTTATTTTTCTTTTTTCTTATGTTTTTCTTTCTTTCAAAAAAAAATAAAAGGTTAATTGATTACCACAAAAGTATCACATCTGGGTGCAAATTTATAAGCCAAATAGCTATATCCTAAATCATTTAAATGAATTAGCTACTATTATTCAATGAGTTTTAAGAGAACTTTTCTTAATATCATTTAAATGAATCAGCTATTGCAATTCTAGGAGTTTTAAGAGAACTTTTCTCCTTTAACTATTGAACTAGGTGTTAGAGTAGTGCCCTAAAGGCAATCGCCTTTAGTGCGTTTTGTACAAAGTTGTGTACATACTTTATGAATAAATAAAGAAAGGCATATTTCATTACTTTGCTGTTCATTAATTATGAACTGATATTGATCAATAAGCAAATTAATGAAGTCCATGATATATGACATAGCATGAAGGAAATTGTGATGTGATCATACTACTGAGATTCCTATCATGTGCAATTATGTCAGTATCTAAATTATCCCTAGTCGTAGGATTACTGAAACTGGACATCGGTAATCCGGAGAGACTAGCACATCTCAAGCTCCTTGATTTGATCAAGCAGTGGATCTCAGAAACTATAAATATGAGATGTTTAGGGTTGAGATGTGAATGCTTACTAGAGGTAGTCAGTACATTAGATGACCTGCTATGAGATCATCACATGGATGTCCTATTCTAATGTCAGTGATAATATCATCATAGCAATGGTGCAAATATCCTTAGACTTGAGGTACTCAAGGATATCTTGGATACTGATTCTGTGCTTTGACTCCATTCCTTGTTGCCTTACATAGGTCACTCATAGGGTAGTGATTGGGTACAGCTTGAGGTATTTGAAGGTAATTGAGTAGCCAATAGAGGATTCACCACTTCTGTGATAGCAGAAGATGATACCCATGGCCTCTTGTCAGGGTCATTACTTGGAAATCTCTGGCTGGAGTTAATATGTCATGAAGAGTGTCTTCAGTGACATATAAAGTAATGAGTCCCAGGACAATAATTGATATCACTTGGACTAGATTGATGTAGTCAGTCTAGTAAGAGTTGACACTTTTCCCATACTCATAACCAAGTGGGGTATAGCATGGTGAAAGGACGAATTGCACAGTAATTGTCTATGGAAAGGTTTGTGATATGGTTCGTGATGAATATATATTCATTCGTCAAACTAATTACTTTCCGGTCAATTGGGGGTCATGATTTGTTGCTAGATACCGCTCATGACTTGCTCAGATTAAGTGTTAATCTAAGTGGCCAACATAACTGGGAACCTAATGGGTCACACGCATAAGAGTGACTCGGAGAATTCGTAAAATAGTTTTGGACAGAGATCCAATAAATGGAGAGCAATAGGATTAAATGGATCCCGATGAGATCGAGATATGTCCCGATGAGATCGCGACATCGATATTGCTGAGACAGGTCTTCGGTGGTTTTTCCCATACCGGGATCCGGTAGGACCGACCCCAGTGTGACTGGACCACTTCAGCATTTATATACATATATATATCTTATTAATTAATTAAAGAATTAATATATATATATATATATATATGTGTGTGTGTGTGTGTGTGTGTGTGTGTGTTTGTGTTTACGTGGAAGGTGAGAAGAAGCATTAGAAGCTTCTCTTTTATGCCTTGTCATTACTTCCATTTAATGGCTAGAAGACTAAAATGAAAGATTGAAGAGGCATGATCGTTGGTTTTGGGAAATAAGGAAAAGAAAGAGTTTCTTTCTCCAAGCTCACGATCATCTCTCAAGTTCTCCAAGCTTCTCCTTCTTCTTCATCGTTTTTCTTCATAGCTCTCCAAGAACAAAGGTAAGATCTAGCATTCTTTACTTTGTTCTAGCTATTCCTGGGTCAAAGGGTTTGCCCCGGTTAGGTTGTCCGATCTCTGCGTGGATACCGTTAGAGACGGTCTCCTTTGGCCGTTATGGTTTGATTTTGTTATATAGACACATGGATCCTGGCTTTTGGGAAGGTCCCGGAACAAAAATTTTTGTTTTCCGCACCGTGTGCATGTGATTCACACACCGGGATTTTCCTACAGTGGTATCAGAGCCACTTGTGTCGTATATAACGAAGAAATCATAACTAGGTCGGAGCTGCCTATTGGTTGTGACGATGTTGCATGTTGACTGTGTTAAATTTGAAATCAGTATAGAAGTATTGTTTTCAAAATTTTCTTGCCCAGATGTGCTCACAAGATGTTGTTGAATATGTCTGTGGAAGAACAGAATTTATCAATGTGATTTGATACGGTTTTGCTAATTTATTCCCTAATGTTCTGGTTGCTGTGTTTATGCACTTCCTTGAACAGGCATGCTTATAAATTCGAGAATAAATTGTAGAAAAATTATTTTTCAGATTTTATTTCACCGACATGTCTTTAAGATGTTTATGAATGTCTCTGAGGATGTAAAAATGTTTTCGAGGTGATTTACTATTTATTTGAGAATTTATTGTGTACTGATGGGAATAACTGTATTAAGGAACACAGATTCAACATTGGATTTGTTGCTGAGTTTGGATGAGTTTTTGTTGGAAATAAATCCTGAAAAAATTCATGGAGCATGTTGTGAACATGTTGTAACCTCTTTAATTTTCTCAGAATTTATTGAAATTTTTTCAATGAGTTTTTCAAGCAAAAGACAGCATGGAATTTTTGAGAAAGTTGCTGGAGCTGTTTTGTTTGGAATGATTGGTTGTGTATTTCTCAATTCCAATGCCCCGGATCATTTTTAATGTGATTAAAAATGTGTTGCATTGATGTTGTATGCTTTCCAAAATGATTTTCTTGAAATTGGGTTTTCAAAATTTTCGGATGTCAAATGTGTCTCATTAGCGTCTCGTTAGTATATTGCCTTGTCTTGATTGTTTTGGCTGTCACAAGTTTTGTGACCAGTGCCGAAGTAGTCTTGATAAAGTGTAGACTACCTAGAGATACTTAGGGTGATAGTTTGATATTCGTAAAATTATTTGAAAATCTAAGTGAATAATAGTGTATTCATCAATTTCAAGTTTTTCATGTATAGTATGATTATACATGGTAAGCATGATACAATGAAAGTGTTTCATTGGTACATCATAGTAAAGGATATTACACTTGGTATTGTGAATTTGAACTGCACGGATTAAGAAAATTAGCCAATTAGAAAGCATTTCTACATATATAAGTCGACTTACACATGCATAAGTCGACTTGTATTCTCAGGTAAGTCGACTTACATATGCATAAATCGACTTGCTCGTGCACATAAGTCGACTTGCACAATGATATAAGTCGACTTGTACATGCACAGTATCATAAGTCGACTTGCACAATGGTATAAGTCGACTTGTATGTACACAGTAGCATAAGTCGACTTACACATGCACAAGTTGACTTACAACATGCTTAGGTGGGATGATGGATGATTATAGGTATAGACTCAATGTGATTGATGAAATGCCCTAAATCATTCCGTATAGTCATGGTGACTATAATCCTACAGCTTGGAGAAAGAAGAAGATGAGACCAGAGTTTGAACTCCTTCACACATAATATGAAAACTAACGCCTTCCATTAATATGGGGAGAACCAGAGTTCTTATAGAGTTTGGGTTGTTGGGTAAACCCAAGCTCACTCTATACGGATATGTTCGAACCATGAAAATAAGATTTTCGGATTAATGGGTCGGTTTTCACTAGAAGCGTTGATTTGTTGAGTAAACTCAAGGTTAACGTGGACAGAGGCAAAATTGGGTAGTTGTTGGACCCCACCCCCCACACCTGGGCTAACATTTCCCACCCAGCATGTGTTTGCGGGTTATACCACGGCAGGTGTTTGCGGGTTATACCGCGGCATCCAACCTTAATCAGTACTGTCCTCTTTGGTCAAGGGTGAGCCACGGCTCGAACCCAAGACCTCAAGGTTTTGTTCCACTTTAAGTGGACGCCTCTCACCATTGAGCCAACTTAAGATATGGGACTTCAATTATGTGAAGGGTTTGAATTTTAATTTAGTCCCTAAGGTCGTTAATTTTTGAATCAAAGTAGGGTTAATATTTAATCTCGGATTTTGTGCAGGTCCGATAGTATTTCGGCCATAACTTCTTCGTTTTAGCTCCGAATTGAGCGCCGGCAGTGGCTTTGGATTCGTATGATCGAGGGGAACAATTCTTTAGTAGAAAGTTTATCCAAATTATGTCATTTAGCTGCCCAAAATTTGGAAGTAAGATATCAGATTTTTTTAAATAAAGTGCAAGGGCAAGATGATCGTTTCTTCCTCACTTAAGTGACATGGCAAAACACAGCCCATGGCTGTCGTATAAGGCATCTGATTCATGATAATTAGGAGAAAAAATAAGAAGGAAAATAGAAGAAAAAGAGAAGAAAGAATCCGAAAATGAAAAGAAGAGAGGGAGAGAAGGAGTAGTCGTGAGAGGAGAAGAAGAAGAAGAAGATGAAAGGAAGCTTGGTGCTTCGATTTTTATGGGGTTTTTGGGGGAATTTCGACCATGATTCAAGAAGAATGGAAGGAAGAAGATGAAAGCTTCATCTTAGAGCAAGAAAATTCGAAATTTGAGAAGATGAAGGTAAGAGATGAACCTTGATCTTTGAGTCGTTCTTGAATCCTTGGTTTAGATCTATGGAAAATGTTATGGGTTTGTTAATTCCATGATAAATTTTGGAAGATTTCATGTTAGATTGATTTAATTTTGGTTATGAATGGGTTAGGGTTTTCGTCTTGAATTTGGGGATTTTGGAATTTTGGAAGTGTATTGATTTAGAAAGTTTGGAATTATCATGAGTATGGGGTTTCTATAGTTCATTTTAGTCCTTATGTTTTTGTGATTTTGAAATTGGTGATTTTGGTTTAGGAACCTTTAGCTTGGATGAAGGAAAGAAGTAATGGAGGAATTGAAACTTTGGAAAAGTTTCTAGCAAGAAAATGAGGTGGGTATCATATTTATTTTTGGAATTATAAACTTTATGTGTGTTCTTTGGAATTCAAGAAAGTGAAAGGGATTTTTTTTAAGTCATTGTTTTGAATATTTTGATGAAATTGAACAATTGTTTGTTCAATGTAGAAGAGAAATATTTGAAAATGGATAGTTTATATTTTAGAATCTGAATTTTTGATTTCAATGCTTTTGAAATTGAATAGCAAATATTGTTTATGTTTGAATGTATTTATTTTTAATCATAAGTTTTGTAGGAGTTTTGAAAAAAAATCAAAATCAAGAATGAGAAATGTTTTGAAAATTATTGTTTATGCTGGGAAAAGCAAGAAGAGGATAAAAAGATTTGTAAATTGATGTTTTAGAAATAGTTTGATAAATGATTCCAAAGAATTGACGAATTATGAAAAATTGTTGCATTTATTGAGTTTGGAATTTTAATTAAGAAATTTTATTACTTGAGGTTTGACTTATCTAAAGAAATTAACAAAGTTGTTTAAAGTAAATGTTTTCAAGCGACTGAAGATATTGCTAAAAGTGTTTCGGTTAAGTGAATGAAAATGTATCGATTTTTGCATTATTTGATTTTTAAGTGATTTGATAAAATTTAAGAAGGAAAGTATCGACTTTTATTTATTTTCAAATGGGTTTAAAATTGGTACAAGTCTTGAATGATTGATAAGTTAGGAAATGTTGTATTCTTTAATCTTGAAAATTGAGAAATTCTTTGGGTTTGAATTTACTCCTTTTGAAAGAAATTATGGTTTCAATTTGTTTGAAAGTGTTTATACAATATTGGTTATGGAAAATTTGAAAAAAGAGGACTTTTCAAATATTGTTAGAATGTCTTCTATAGAAAATGTTTGAACAACTTAGGATTTTCAATTCTTTCGGCATTGGTTACAAAATAGTGTTTATAAAAGTGTTTGAAAAGTTTACGATTTCGAACTTGTTTTAAAAAAATGTTTGACAAAGTTGTGTTTGAAATTGTTAGAAAATAAAGGTTACTTAAATGTTGAAAAGAACGATTTCAAAAGCGTTTGGAATTGTGTAGAAATGTTGAGAGTTTTGATTCCCAAAAAATGTTTTGAAATTGTTTAGAAAATATGGTTTAAGTATATAAGTGTTTGACAATTATGATTTTCGAAAGCTTTTGAAAGTGTTATAAAAATACCGTTTGAAATTATGATAAACATATCGTTTATAAAAGTGTCTGATAATTATGATTTCCGATATATTGGGATTGATTGATAAAATACATTGCGATTTCTGATTGTTTTTTTTAATTGAAAATCTTGATTTCCAAATGAACAATGATTTTTACGAAGTTATTAGTCATCATGTTTTGAATTTTATAAGGAATGGCTACCATGAGTGAAATCAATGTTATGAATGATTTGATGAGATCTGATGCGATTTTCGAGTTAAAATTGTTTTAATGATTTGATAAAGTATTAAAGGTGTGGCATACTTTGTTACGAATTGTGTGAATTGATTGAGGTTTTGATTGTCATGAGCTGGTGATGGATTGTGATTATATTTTTTTTGTCCGATGACAAATATATGGAGAATTGTAATATGCATGTATGTGATATGTGAGTTATGTGAAGTTTGAAAATCAAGCTTTTGAAATGTGCCTTCGGGCAATTTGATTTTTGATGTATGATATGTGTTATGTGGGTTTGGTTTAGGTCCTTTAAGTTGAGTCAGTGCACTGTTCTCGTGTTAAAAGCCTTCTCCTACGCTGCAAGAAGTGGCTTAGAGCTCAATTTGGACTCCCCGTTCTGTTATCGCATGTAACTACTATGTGGAAACGTGCAGTTCGTTATGTTAGGACCTACTCAAACCATTTAATGTGTTATGTGTTTTGTGTTGGATGCCGCGGTATAACCCGCAAACACACGCCGCAGTATAACCTGCAAACACCTACGAGTGGGGTGTGGGGTCCAACATCAAACCATTTGTTATGTTATATATTTTTTTGAATTTTGTTTATGTACGTGACACTTCTTTTATGTGATGCATTCATATTTAAAATTGTGCATGATTTGTGAAAAGTTTGAGAATTTGAGAAATGAGAGTGATTTGTCAATCATGAAATTTCGGAAACTGTTTATGAATGTTTTGAAATAAATGAAGATGTTGAGAATAATCTTAGAAAATGTTGAAGAAGGTTTATGAATGTCTTGAAAGGTTTGAAAATGAGTTTTGAATAAAATTTTCGAATGGGAAAGGTTTGAAAAGTTTGAAAAGACAATTTTCGCTTATGTTTCATTAATAAATATGTTACCCATTGAGCTGTCAAGCTCACCCCCCCTTTCATCCCCATCTCCAGGTTTCGAGCAGGAGATCGAATGAATGCGGTCAAGACGTCAGTTCGACATTTATATGTTTTTGTAATTTGTATATGGCTTGGAATGCCATTTATGCGTATGAAGTATTTAGTTCTTGATGTATTCGAATTTATGTATAATTATGGATATGGGATTATGTAAATAGATCATGGTAGTTTATATGAATATGAGTGGTTTGAATCGAATTATGAATTGGTATTTTGATTTTGAGATATGTGTAAATAAGGTTTATTTATGATGATGGAATTGGATTGAGAATTATTGAAGTGTTAGGTAGATGTGTGTTCTGCTGACTTTAGGATGGCGAACGGGAGGTCCGATTACTCTGTATGATTGGTTGAGATTATAGAAGTGTGTTTTTGATTTGCATAAATTTTTGGGCTGTCAAAATATAGCCGTTATGCTGCCTGATTTTCGAGAAAATCAGGTTATGGCAAAGTTATAATAAGAATAAGAGTTTTAAGATGGGATTAAGATCTGCACGATTAAAAGTGAATTGAGCTTATGGAAAAAGGTTAGTGAGTTATGAATGGTTAAATTTCCAAATGGGAAATTGTATTGTTTTGAGTTGTAGGAGATTTATTAAAGAGAAAAGGAATGCTTAATAAGAATGAAAAAAAAAATTTAGACCGGATTTGGAATGTCTTAGTGTTTCCAACGCGATCAGTTTGCTATGCTTCATGTTTGAAACGGATGTCGATGTTGGTTTCAGTTTGACTATTTTGCTTGTCTCCGCTTTGTTATTCGTATTCCAATTCACGACTTTCCGCACTTTGTTTCACTTTTCCGTTTCCGTTTTCTGGTTGGGATCCGGTTCCCGGATCGGGTCCCAACAGTAGTGTACATCAGATGTACGCGCATCAAGAGTTAATAACCCAATGTGTGTGCATACATCATGAGTTGATAGTACTAGTCGATAGTTGCATCTATGATACAATTGGTATGACCGATACCTGCCGATTGATCTAAGGTGGCTTGTTAGGTAAACCCAAGGTCATTTTAGTAATGTCGGATATCTATGATGCAATTGGTATGACCGATACCTACCGATTGACCTAAGGTGGTTTGTTGGGTAAACCCAAGGTCATTTTTAGTAATGTCAGATATCGACCCACTAGGACATTTTGTCATAATGTTTCTTGGATTCGTAGTGAGGGTTATGGATTCTTTGAAACTAGTGGGAGCCATATGCATGTCATGCAAGTCCTTATGATCATGCATGTAATTCTATTCTAACATTCTTTCTCTCTTTCCCTATAGGTTGATTGAAGATGACTTCTAGTGTGAATTTGCACTCACTTATGGACTCCAATAAATTAACTGGACCCAACTTTCTTGATTGGCTGAGAAATCTGAGAATTGTTCTCAGATCTGAGGAACTGGGCTATGTCCTAGATGTTCCACTTCCTGATCCACCTGCTGTTGATGCTTCTGATGAGGATCAGAAAGTATATCGTAAGCATCTCAAAGACAGTGACATGACTACCTGTATTATGCTCGCATCTATGTCACCATAGCTGTAACATCCCAACTCCCATAGGAAGGGTTATTTTGGTAAATTGGGATGAGTTAGAAGTATTGCATTAGGTCTCGGCATGAACTCACAGCATATAGCTTTTATGATTATGGATTTGGTTGTACATACACAGAGTAAACATGCATTCATGATATTCCCGGCTTAGGTTTTAAATTGTGTTCTTTTGTTAAATTTATGGGACAATGGCTTTTGAAAAATTATTTGGAGTACGCCACGGGGTATTTTATATTTTTAAGGATTTATAGGAATTTTTTTGGAATTTTTCGGGGTTGTTGCCCGGACCGGAAAATTCCAACGGACTGACTGGGTGAAATTTTTTGTACTGAACAGGATTGACTAATGGCATAAGATTAGTGGATAATTAATGTTAAGAATTATTTTAGAGTCATGATTAGTGTTTAAGTGAGATTAAGAAGAGATTAGGATTAAAGTAAGTTAATTAACTCATTTTTTGTCTTTTCCTATGTTAAAAGGCCAAGTGTCCATGTATTTAAGTCACTTTGTCTTATATATAAGCCTCATCCAGGACTTTCTACTTGACTTGCTATTAAAAAAAGGGATTTGGGAAAGCTTTGAACTTCATCATCCGAAACTTGGCTTCTTCTTGTTAAGTGTTGTTTTCTCCTTCCTTGGGTGTTTCTCCTTATGCGATGGTCATTATCTTCCTCCCATCCTTCTTGTTCTTTAGCTTGCTCCTTCCTCCTTCTCAAGTATAGCTAGCTCAAGCTTTGAGTGGATGATATTGGTTGTGAGGCTTATGGTAACCGTGGGTGAGGCTTGAATAAGAAGTTGTTGTGAACTTGAAGATTTGGAGGAAAGTAGAGCTTATAGTTTGTTTAAGGTAAGAAATATATTTGAATTCATGCTTTTGGTAGTTAGTTGCATTCATGGCAAGCCTTTAAGCATTTACTTGATTGTTATAAGGGTAGGTTTGAATGGGTTTAATGCATGCATGCTTGTGTGAGGGAAGTGGTTAGGAAAGTTAAAGTATGTGATAAGTGATGTTATGAATGATGTTATAATGTTTAATACATGGAAATAAAGTATGACAATTGTGGATATATGTGCTGCCAAAGTTGGGTGAATTATATAAATGAATGTTATGATTAGCTTGTGGTTGAATTAGAGGTAAAATTTGATGCTTAGTGAAGTGTTATAGATGTTAGAAGTGAAAGGAGTTAGATTAATGTTGAATGCTGGAAATTGAGTTTTGAACCTATGGTACTGTTTTGATCATAATTAATTGTGTAGAAATGCAAATGAGGTGAGGTTAGTGGCCACTGAAACTTTGAAATGTTGGCTTCATTTTAGTGTGAAATAGGTGTTGTTAAATTATAATGCTAGAAGGTCCAAATTTGGCATGGAAAGTTGCTGTTCTGTTGTCTGTGAACAGTACCCGCAAATGTGTCCAATGAGTTTTGTTGATTTTTCTCAATTAATTGGTTTGGAGTTAGGGAAAATGGTCTTAATGAAAGTTGTAGCCTATTAAATTAGCTTTCCATTGCCACTGATTTTGCAATTTTTCGAGTTGTATGTTAGGAGATATGACCTGATTACTGATGACTGTTTTTATGCATTGGCTGAAACCTAGCTGGATTGGCACATTTAGTGCACTTTCGGGTTTGCAGGAATTTTAGGAATTTTTGTGATTTGATTTGGGGTTTGCATCGTACTGAAGAGTTTTAGATATCAGATTGATCTTGAAAATGGTATATGGCTTATAATATTTGGAGGTCAGATGTGGGAAATATGGAATTTCAAATTCTGGACCTACATTGTGATGTTAAGTGTTGTTTAGGTCAGAAACTTGCATGACAGGTTTGAAAATGTTAGAGGCTGAATTGGAGTTTGGTTATTTCAGGAAGAATTGAAGTTTGGGATTTTATCTTTTCAGGGATATAAAGCTATGATTTTAATGACTTGTCTACAGGGAGTTATGTTGGTTATAAAGTTACTGCTCAAATTGCATGGTTTCAGGGACAGTATCATTGAGTGAATTAATTGACTTGTTTAGCAATGAAATTTGATTTTGGGTTGTTCATGAAAGTTGTAGAGGACATTGTGAACTGATTGAGCATATTTATGTGGTAATTTTTAGCTGACTAATCAGTGAGTCCTCGCATTTGTGAGTTACTGTCCTATATTTATGAGTTTTGAGTAAGCAGTATCTTGGATGGGATTTTTGACACCCTTAGAGGTTGAATTGATTTTTATGGTCTTCTTGAGAGTTGTAGAGCTTTTCATAATCTTTCCAATGAGGTATAGTGTGTATTTTTCTGATTTGTGTGCTAAGAATTAGAGTAGTTGGAGATTGGGATTGAAATCTGGAAAAGGGCAAAGAAGGGAAACTCACGGATCGCGAGGCGACGCCTCCTCATGAGGCGAGAGAATTGACCCGTCGCGAGGGCGACGCCTCGCCCTCATGACGGCGAGATGAGACAGCCTCAAGGGCGACGCCTCGCCCTGCGAGGCAGGTGCATAGATATATATATATATATTATTATTGTTGATTATTATTTGGCATTAAGTGATCCGATCGTTCTTTTGTCAATTTCTTTTCCGTCCGACGTCCGATTGACCTGATTCTTGAGGCATCGGATTAAGTAGAATATTTAATTTCATTTGGTGAGAATTTGGGAATTTTTGACGGAAATTGACGTGGCCCCGAATAATTGTTCGGTAATCACTATTTTGTTTAATTGGGAACCTATAGAGGTCCGAATATGCACCGTCGGCGCTTATAATTTTCTAATTTTAGACGGATTTTGTGATGGGAAAATTTAGATTAGGGCCGGAATGCCATGAACATGCATTATACACGTTTTAAGGATTCCATGTGCATTATTTGATCGTTTTAATTATACTGATTGGTAATGTGAATTTATTTCAATTGCTATAGAGGCTCGGTTGGACCGCTGTTCCACTGACGTTATGGAGACTTCCGGCATTAGCGAAGTTATTAGGTGAGTAACCTAGTTGGTTCCTCAACCTTTATGTGTTTACTATTTTGCAACTATGCCATGGGGGATAATGGAGGATTTATATGTGTTTGATTTGCTTGATTTTGGACCATAGGTATCAAATATCTGAAGCGTGATATAGAAGTGTTATGTATGAATTTCATGGGATTGCCTATGAGTGTCTTATATGAATTTGGATCTCGACACGCTATTGATTTGGATAAATTGGACATACGCATTTCATGCATAATGGCATGATCGAGAATTGGCGATTGTGACGAGAAGCGAACAACGAGCTTATAGCTCAACGTGATTGGGCCTCGAGCCCACGGTAAAGGATCTGAGCCTATGGCTCACCGAGTAATCGCCTTAATGGGACGAGCCAGCGCCAACACAACAATGTAATAAACTGAAAAGCGTCTCATATACATTTCATATGCATTTAAATTGGTTCCTTGACCGATATGATAATTGTGGTATTATTGAATGTGATTTGGTGAAATAATTATGTGACTCTGTGTATATGCATGAATTGGGTGAACCATCGATGATGGTTCTCACCGAGTTCGCAAACTCACCCAAAATTACAAATTATTTTCAGACCGAGACAGTTGACTCATAGCTCGGATAGACTTTTCGCGTGTAGATCGAGTTGGCAAGAGAAGTCATGGCACATGTGTCGGTCCACCGCACTTTTGGAGGGATGACCTAGTTAGCTTTCTGTTTGATTTTCTTTTGGAGACATGTACAGACACTTTCAGTTGTGTAACTTACTGCTTTGAGGATATGAAATGAGAAAGTATGTCTTGAAAAATTAGTGAATTCCATACTACTGCTTTATAATACATTGATGCCATGTGGAGTTGGTAGTTTGTTCGTAGCGCACCCTTATCGTAGGGTGTGTATCGGAATGACCTACTGCCCGTACATCTCTATGGTAAGGGGGTGCTACATTAGGTGGTATCAGAGCATGGTTTGGCATCTGTTGGGACTAGTATATAATTAGGCTTGAATTATTGTGAGAAACGTATAAACTGATCAGAGTTCTTGTTTGTTATAGGTCATCCGTATTTGGTGATCAGATAGATCAACCAGCTGACCAGGGATCTGTTGGAGCTAGCAGAGAGTCCTCGGTGCCTCGATCTGAGGAGTTACCTCCTAGAGTCCCCGTGAGACGGGAGAGGAGATATGATTTGCTGCGTAAGCAGGGGGCTGTCGACTTCTATGGCAGTACAGACCCCGCTGAGGCTGAGAGTTGGCTGGAGAGGACTGAGAGAGTTCTCGACCAGATGGACTGCGAACCTGATGAGAGGTTCGATTATGCAGTATCTCTTCTGCAGGCCCAGCTTATACATGGTGGAAGACTGTTCCGGCGGTACCACTGTGCCTTGCTTATCGACCGGGCAGATTTTCGAGGGCTTTGAGATAACTATATGCCCAAGGTGTATCTGGAAATGAAGATGCAGGAATTCTTGGAGCTGAGACAGGGTAGGATGACAGTAGCAGAGTACGAGGTGAGGTTTAATGAGTTGATGGGGTATGCGGCTACTGTGGTTTCTACTGAGACAGATAGGTGCCGGAGGTTTGAGATGGGGTTGAATTTGGAGATCCGCGCCGGACTGGCTCGTTCTGATATGGGCTCTTTTATAGAGTTGAGAGCTGCTGCTGTGAGAGTAGAGCAGATTGTGAGACAGAGACAGTCAGAGATGGGTCAGGGGTCCAGAGGAAAGAGAGTTAGTGACAGTCAGGGTAGCTCTGGTAGGAGTTTTAGCAGGCGCCAGAGCAGGACCTTTAGATCTTCAGGAGGGTCCAGACAGTCTGGTTTTGGGCAGAGAGGTAGATTTGTACAGACTGGTAGTGGCAGTGGCAGTGGTAGTGGCAGAGGTTTTGGGCAGATGCCCCATTCGTGAGCACCTTGTGAGAAGAGACATTTTGGAGAGTGCTGGCGATTGACTGGAGCTTGCCTTAAATGCGGCTCCATGGATCATCAGATTCGGGATTGCCCAGCCACATTGGGAGCTCAGTCTGCTGGTAGTGGCCGAGCTGGGAGTAGCACCACTGTACAGCAGAGTAGAGTGGGTGGATCCGGACGTGGATCGGTGCAGAGAGGCCGAGGTAGAGGCCGTGGTAGAGTAGAGGGATCCTTTGTGAGGACCGAGGGTCGGGCACGACCACGATCCTGAGCCGTGGTCTACGCCATGACGAAAGGTGAGGCCCAGATTCCCCGATGTTGTGGGTGGTATGTTACTTATTTCGATATTGAGGCGTTTGCATTCTTGGATCCCGGATCCGCGATTCTTTTATCGCACCTCATATGGCATCTAGGTTGCATGGGGATAGGGAAAGGCTATCGATGGGCTAGAGGTGAGTACACCCCAGGTACTACTATCGATTGGGAGAGGTTGCAGGGATGCTTGATCCAGATTGATCAGCGGTGTTGAGGCGCACCTTATAGTATTACCTCGAGAGAGATCGATGTGATTACGGGATGGATCGTTGACGCCCATAGGGCTATTATGGACCTGCTATACCAAGGAGGTTGTGTTGGAGTCTCTGGTCACCTAGAGCGGTGTTCAGAGGAGTTAGCCAGCGGTGCCGGCCGGATGATCTCTTTCCTTAGTGCCCCGAGATTGATGCAGGAGGTCAGTGAGGCATATCTCGCTCATGTGGTTGACACCGAGTTGAGCAGAGGCTTGAGGATATTCCGTGGTTAGGGAATTTTCAGATGTGTTTCTCGATGAGTTCCGGTTTGCCGGACGGAGCGAGTTTACTATTGACCTCGTTCAGTCGCCCTATATCTATACCTCCATATAGGATGGCTTTGTGGAACCGAGGGAGCTTAAGGCTCGATTCACGAGGAGTTCTTTGGAGAAGGGTTTATTAGACCTAGTGTCTCACCATGGGAGCTCCAGCTTTGTTTGTAAAGAAAAAGACGGAACTTTGAGGCTTTCGTCGCCGACTGATAAATGAATCGGGTGTGATGAAGAATAAGTATCCACCGCCTAGGATCGATGATTTATTTGATCGATTCAGCGAGGAGCTCGAGTGTTCACCAAGTTAGATCTGCGATCCGTTATTATCGATTGAAGATTGCAGAGGCCGATGTGCCTAAGAGCCTTTAGGAGCGGTATGGGCATTTCGAGTTTCTAGTGATGCCGTTTGGGTTGACTAATGCCCGGCAGCCTTCATGGCCTTGATGAATAAGGTATTTCAGCCCTACCGGATCGGTTTGTTATTGTTTTTATTGATGACATTTTAGTATATTCGAGGAATGCATGCGGAGCATAGTGAGCACTTGAGGATTGTATTACGACGATGAAGGAGAGAGATTGTATGCCAAATTGATGAAGTGTGAATTTTGGCTGGATCAGTGATATTTTTGGGCATATAGGACCGGAGAGGGTATTCAGGTGGATCCTAGTAAGGTTGAGGCAGTGCTGAGGTGGGAGGCTCCTAGGAATGTGCCTGAGATTCGGAGTTTCCTCGGATTAGCGGGTTATTACCGGAGGTTTGTCGAGGGGTTCTCATCGATCTCAGCCCCTCTGACAAAACTTCTGAGGAAGAATGTACCTTTCAGATGGAGTGAGGAGTGCCAGAGGAGCTTTGAGGAGCTAAAACATCGGTTGACTACTGCACCGGTGTTGGCTATTCCATCTGGGACTGGAGGATTTGAGGTGTATAGCGATGCATCACATCAGGGATTGGGATGTGTTCTGATGCAGCATGGTAGAGTCATTGCCTATGCCTCGAGACAGTTGAGGTCTCATGAGGTAAACTATCCTGTTCATGATTTGGAATTAGCTGCAGCTTGTGTTTGCCAATCAAGATTTGGAGACATTACTCAGATGGTGAGACCTTTCGGATCTTCATGCACTATAAGAGTTTGAGGTACTGTTGAGCGTAAAGAGTTAAATTTGAGACAGAGGAGATGGTTGAGTTATCAAGGATTATGATTGCACCATCGAGTATCACCCGGGAAAGCCAATGTAGTGGTGATGCTCGAGTAGAAAGTCACATTCTAAATACAGCTCGATTCGTGCAATGAGGTTGCCTAATTTGATTGATTGAGGGCTTTGAATGTGCGGTTGAATCTGGATCGGGATGGAGTGTTATTGGCTACTTTGAGATTGAGACCGATGCTCTTTGGGACAGATCAGAGAGTTCGTGACAAGGATCCTGTTATGGTGAGGTGATGGAGAGAGTAAAAGCCGATTCGAGTTGGGTTTTGTTTTGAGAGACGAGACTTTATGGTTAGGACAGAGGCTCGTGTGCCTCGATGTGGATGATCCGAGGCGAGAGATATTGAGGAGGCTCATATGGCCACTTATGCTATGCATCCCGGTACTACCAAGATGTATAACACCAAGCAACATTTCGGTGGCTGGCATGAAGAAGCGGTAGCTGATTTTGTATCTAGATGTTTGACGTGCCAAGAAGTTAAGGCCGAGCACCGAGCTCCAAGGGAAGCTTCATTCGTTGCCCATTCGGAGTGGAAATGGGAAGCAATTACTATGGATTTCATTATGGGGTTGCCTAGACGCCGAGGCAGATGATGATGCTATCTGGGTCATAGTGGACCGGTTGACTAAATCGCCCATTTCTTGCGATGAGGAGACTAATTCCATGGATCAGTTGGCCCGTAAGTATGTGGTCAGAGATAGTGAGACCGCATGGGGTCCCAAATGTCGATAGTGTCGGATGTGGATCCCAGATTTACTTCGAGGTTACGGCGAGTTTGCGATCTGCTATGGGGACTAGTGAACTTCAAGATGACTTTTCATCCTCGCATGATGGGCGAGTGAGAGGACGATTAAAGCTGTTGAGGATATGCTTGGGCATGTGTATTGGAGTTCGAGAGGAGCATGGGATCGATTCAGCCCCGATTGAGTTTGCATACAATAACCATTTTCACAGTAGCATCGGGATGGCACCATATGAGGCACTTTATGGGCGCACGTGTAGATCGCCTCTGTATTGGGATGAGGAAGGGTGAGGATGATTGAGGGTCCGAGTGATTCAGGATCTTGCTGATAAGGTGAAGGCGATTCGAGTCGCATCAAGGCGGCTCGGGATAAGCGTAAGAGCTATGTGGATCAAAGATAGGAGGGAGATGGAGTATGATGTAGGCGATGAGTTTTCACGGTGTCACCGTGGCGAGGTGTACTGAGATTTGGCAAGAAGGGCAAGTTGAGCCCTAGGTACATTGGTCCGTATGAGATCACTGAGAGGATAGGACCTTTGGCCTATCGGTTAGCTTTGCCGAGTGAGATGTCTCAGTTGCATGACGTCTTCCACGTGAGTATGCTCCGCAGATATCGGTCAGATCCGACTCATGTGATTCCGGCTCAGGAGATTGAGGTGTCGAGTAATCTGAGTTATGTAGAGGAGCCGATTCAGATTGTCGGGTCACAGATTAAGCAGTTGAGGAATAAGAGTATTCCACTGGTGAAGGTTCTTTGGAGGAACCACTCGACTGAGGAGGCTACCTGGGAGACCGAGGAGCATATGAGGAGACAATATCCTCATCTTTTCGATCAATCAGGTAAGAATTTCGGGGACGAAATTTTTATTAGGAGGGGAGAATTGTAACATCCCAACTCCCATAGGAAGGGTTATTTTGGTAAATTGGGATGAGTTAGAAGTATTGCATTAGGTCTCGGCATGAACTCACAGATATAGCTTTTATGATTATGGATTTGGTTGTACATACACGAGTAAACATGCATTCATGATATTCCGGCTTAGGTTTTAAATTGTGTTCTTTTGTTAAATTTATGGGACAATGGCTTTTGAAAAATTATTCGAGTACGCCACGGGTATTTTATATTTTAAGGATTTATAGGAATTTTTGGAATTTTTCGGGGTTGTTGCGGACCGAAAATTCCAACGGACTGACTGGGTGAAATTTTTTGTACTGAACAGGATTGACTAATGGCATAAGATTAGTGGATAATTAATGTTAAGAATTATTTTAGAGTCATGATTAGTGTTTAAGTGAGATTAAGAAGAGATTAGGATTAAAGTAAGTTAATTAACTCATTTTTTGTCTTTTCCTATGTTAAAAGGCCAAGTGTCCATGTATTTAAGTCACTTTGTCTTATATATAAGCCTCATCCAGGACTTTCTACTTGACTTGCTATTAAAAAAAGGGATTTGGGAAAGCTTTGAACTTCATCATCCGAAACTTGGCTTCTTCTTGTTAAGTGTTGTTTTCTCCTTCCTTGGGTGTTTCTCCTTATGCGATGGTCATTATCTTCCTCCCATCCTTCTTGTTCTTTAGCTTGCTCCTTCCTCCTTCTCAAGTATAGCTAGCTCAAGCTTTGAGTGGATGATATTGGTTGTGAGGCTTATGGTAACCGTGGGTGAGGCTTGAATAAGAAGTTGTTGTGAACTTGAAGATTTGGAGGAAAGTAGAGCTTATAGTTTGTTTAAGGTAAGAAATATATTTGAATTCATGCTTTTGGTAGTTAGTTGCATTCATGGCAAGCCTTTAAGCATTTACTTGATTGTTATAAGGGTAGGTTTGAATGGGTTTAATGCATGCATGCTTGTGTGAGGGAAGTGGTTAGGAAAGTTAAAGTATGTGATAAGTGATGTTATGAATGATGTTATAATGTTTAATACATGGAAATAAAGTATGACAATTGTGGATATATGTGCTGCCAAAGTTGGGTGAATTATATAAATGAATGTTATGATTAGCTTGTGGTTGAATTAGAGGTAAAATTTGATGCTTAGTGAAGTGTTATAGATGTTAGAAGTGAAAGGAGTTAGATTAATGTTGAATGCTGGAAATTGAGTTTTGAACCTATGGTACTGTTTTGATCATAATTAATTGTGTAGAAATGCAAATGAGGTGAGGTTAGTGGCCACTGAAACTTTGAAATGTTGGCTTCATTTTAGTGTGAAATAGGTGTTGTTAAATTATAATGCTAGAAGGTCCAAATTTGGCATGGAAAGTTGCTGTTCTGTTGTCTGTGAACAGTACCCGCAAATGTGTCCAATGAGTTTTGTTGATTTTCTCAATTAATTGGTTTGGAGTTAGGAAAATGATCTTAATGAAAGTTGTAGCCTATTAAATTAGCTTTCCATTGCCACTGATTTTGCAATTTTCGAGTTGTATTTTAGGAGATATGACCTGATTACTGATGACTGTTTTTATGCATTGGCTGAAACCTAGCTGGATTGGCACATTTAGTGCACTTTCGGGTTTGCAGGAATTTTAGGAATTTTTGTGATTTGATTTGGGATTTGTATCGTACTGAAGAGTTTTAGATATCAGATTGATCTTGAAAATGGTATATGGCTTATAATATTTGGAGGTCAGATGTGGGAAATATGGAATTTCAAATTCTGGACCTACATTGTGATGTTAAGTGTTGTTTAGGTCAGAAACTTGCATGACAGGTTTGAAAATGTTAGAGGCTGAATTGGAGTTTGGTTATTTCAGGAAGAATTGAAGTTTGGGATTTTATCTTTTCAGGGATATAAAGCTCTGATTTTAATGACTTGTCTACAGGGAGTTATGTTGGTTATAAAGTTACTGCTCAAATTGCATGGTTTCAGGGACAGTATCATTGAGTGAATTAATTGACTTGTTTAGCAATGGAATTTGATTTTGGGTTGTTCATGAAAGTTGTAGAGGACATTGTGAACTGATTGAGCATATTTATGTGGTAATTTTTAGCTGACTAATCAGTGAGTCCTCGCATTTGTGAGTTACTGTCCTATATTTATGAGTTTTGAGTAAGCAGTATCTTGGATGGGATTTTGACACCTTAGAGGTTGAATTGATTTTATGGTCTTCTTGAGTTGTTTAGAGCTTTTCATAAGCTTTCCAATGAGGTATAGTGTGTATTTTTCTGATTTGTGTGCTAAGAATTAGAGTAGTTGGAGATTGGGATTGAAATCTGGAAAAGGGCAAAGAAGTAGGGAAACTTCGCGGATCGCGAGGCGACGCCTCGCCTCGCGAGGAGAGAGAATTGACCCGTCGCGAGGGCGACGCCGCGCCCTCATGACGGCGAGATGAGACAACCTCAAGGGCGACGTCTCGCCCCTGCGAGGCAGGTGCATAGATATATATATATATATTATTATTGTTGATTATTATTTGGCATTAAGTGATCCGATCGTTCTTTTGTCAATTTCTTTTCCGTCCGACGTCCGATTGACCTGATTCTTGAGGCATCGGATTCGTAGAATATTTAATTTCATTTGGTGAGAATTTGGGAATTTTGGACGGAAATTGACGTGGCCCGAATAATTGTTCGGTAATCAACATTTTGTTTAATTGGGAACCTATAGAGGTCCGAATTCATGCACCGTCGGCGCCTATAATTTTCTAATTTTAGGCGGATTTTGTGATGGGAAAATTTAGATTAGGGCCGGAATGCCATGAACATGCATTATACACGTTTAAGGATTCCATGTGCATTATTTGATCGTTTTAATTATACGATTGGTAATGTGAATTTATTTCAATTGCTATAGAGGCTCGATTGGACCGCCGTTCCACTGACGCTTCGGAGACTTCCGGCATTAGAGCGGAAGTTATTAGGTGAGTAACCTAGTTAGTTCCTCAACCTTTATGTGTTTACTATTTTGCAACTATGCCATGTGGGGATAATGGAGGATTTATATGTGTTTGATTTGCTTGATTTGGACCATAGGTGTATCAAATATCTGAATCGTGATATAGAAGTGTTATGTATGAATTTCATGGGATTGCCTATGAGTGTCTTATATGAATTTGGATCGATACGCTATTGATTTGGATAAATTGGACATCGCATTTCATGCATGGCATGATCGATAATTGGCGATTGTGACGGAAGCAACGAGAGCTTATAGCTCAACGTGATTGGGCCTCGAGCCCGGTGATCTGAGCCTATGGCTCACCGAGTAATGCGCCTTAATGGGACGAAGCCAGCGCCGATCACAACAATGTAATAAACTGGAAAAGCGTCTCATATACATTTCATATGCATTTAAATTGGTTCCTTGGTGATATGATAATTATGTGGTATTATTGAATGTGATTTGGTGAAATAATTATGTGACTCTGTGTATATGCATGAATTGGGTGAACCATCGATGATGGTTCCTCACCGAGTTCATAAACTCACCCAAAATTGCAAATTATTTTTCAGACCGAGACAGTTGACTCATAGCTCCGGATAGACTTTTCCGCCGTGTAGATTGAGTTGGCAAGAGAAGTCATGGCACACGTGCCTGGTCATTTGGCACTTTTGGAGGGATGACCTAGTTAGCTTTACATTTGATTTTCTTTTGGAGACATGTACAGACACTTTCAGTTGTGTAACTTACTGCTTTGAGGATATGAAATGAGAAAGTATGTCTTGAAAAATTAGTGAATTCCATACTACTGCTTTATAATACATTGATGCCATGTGGAGTTGGTAGTTTGTTCGTAGCGCACCCTTATCGTAGGGTGTGTATCGGAATGACCTACGGGCGTTCCGGTACATCTCCTATGGTAAGGGGGTGCTACAATAGCTGCAGAAACAACATGAGTCTATGGATGCTAATATCATAGTGTTTCATCTTAGGGAGCTGTTCGATGAGCAAGCTCGGTCTGAAAGGTTCGAGACCTCGAGGCTACTCTTCACTACTAAGATGACTCTAGGTTCATCTGCAGTGCAGTATGCACTGAAGATGAATGGGTATATTGAGAGGTTGGCTGTCTTAGGTTTTGTTATGGATTATGAATTAAGTGTTGTCATTGAGGTTAATACTGTTTCTGACCATAACATATGGGTATTAGATACCGATTGTGGCTCACACATATGCAATGATATGTAGGGCCTCAGGGACAGTAGACAACTCATGAAGGGAGAGATAGACCTGCGTGTAAGAAATGGAGCAAGAGTTCTTTGCATTAGTAGTAGGCACTTATTTTTGTCACTCCCGGTGGGCTTGTAATTAAACTGGATGAATGTTATTTTGTACTGTTTTAATAAAGAACATATTATGCATTTCTTGTTTAAATAGAGCTGGTTTCCATTTGACTTTTAGTAACAATGGTTGTTCTATTAGTTTGAATGGAATCCTCTATGGTACTGGTACATTATGCAATGGAATTTACATATTAGATATGTCACATCTAATTATGAATGTCAATGACACGAAAAGACATAAATGAGATAATTTAAAATCAACTTACTTATGGCATTGTCGCCTTGGCCATATAAACGAGAGACGCATAGATAAGCTCCATAAGAGTGGTAGTTTAGGGTCATTTGATTATGAATCATATGACACATGTGAATCTTGTTTATTAGGCAAGATGACTAAGTTACCCTTTAAGGGAAAGGGTGAACGAGTAACTGGAGTATTAGACCTAATACATTCAGATGTATGTGGTTCGATGTCCATTCATGCTAGAAGTGGTTGTCTTTACTTCATTACCTTTATCGATGATTATTCTCGATATGGGTATCTGTATCTGATGAGATACAAATCTGAAGCATTTGAAAAGTTCAAACAATTCAAAAATGAAGTAGAAAACCAACTTGGGAAAAGTAGCAAGACATTACGATCCGATCGTGGTGGGGAATACTTAGACCAACAGTTTTTAGATTATCTCAGAGATAATGGGATTTTATCTCAGTGGACTCCACCTTACATACCACAGCATAATGGTGTGGCAGAAAGGAGAAATCGAACCTTGTTAGACATGGTACGATCGATGATGGGCTTTGCAAAATTACCAAAATCCTTTTGGGGGTATGCACTCGAGACAGCTGTTTATTTGTTAAACAGAGTTCCATCAAAGACAGTTGATGTTACTCCATATGAGATGTGGACTAACAAAAGACCCTATCTTACTCATTTGAAAGTTTGGGGTTGTCCTGCTTATGTGAAGCGGATACAGTCAAATAAACTTGATGCAAAGTCTGACAAGTGTTTGTTTGTAGGATATCCTAAAGAAACAATGGGATATCAATTATACCTTCTTTGAGGAACAAAAGATGTTTGTTTCAAAGCATGCTGTCTTTAGAGAAAGAGTTTCTTTTACAAAAGACGGTGGGAGCAAATTGAACTTGAAGAAGTTCAAGATGCTCGAATGACGCAGATCAACCGCCGAACTCAAGCTGTGACTCATACAGATGAAGTAATAGTTCAACCTTCTATAACACACGAAATTTGTGAGGTCACGTGGGATGCGCTCTGTTCTAGAGATATGGATTTTCGTGAATGAACATAATGATGTATTGCTTTCATAGAAGATGATGAGCCTACCACCTATGAAGAAGTTACGAAGAGTTGAGTCCGAGAAATGGCTTCAAGCCATGCAAGCTGAAATGGATTCCATGTATGAAAACCAAGTATGGACTTTGGTTGAGGCACCAAGGAATAAAACCCATAGGGTGTAAATGGGTTTCAAAAGAAAACCAACATGGATGGTAATGTGATTACCTATAAAGCAAGGCTTGTGGCTAAAGGTTTTCGTCAAAGACAAGGAGTTGACTATGACGAGACTTTTAGCCCAGTAGCAATGCTTAAATCCATTATGATACTCCTAGCCATTGCCACTCATTATGATTATGAAATATGGCAAATGGATGTGAAGACAACTTTCCTCAATGGAAATCTAGCTGAGGATGTGTATATGACACAACCTGAGGGCTTTGTCTCCTATGATGGTGAAAAGGTATGCAAGCTTCAGAAATCCATCTATGGATTGAAACAAGCATTCAGGAGTTGGAATATCCGTTTTGATGAGGTAAGCAAAGAGTTTGGTTTTTCACAAAATCCGGATGAACACTGTGTGTATAAGAAGGTTAATGGGACTGCAATCGTATTCCTTGTGCTATATGTAGATGACATATTATTACTAGAGACCTTGGTGAAGCAACTTATATCCTTGGGATAAAGATTTATAGAGATAGATCAAAAAGGTTGCTTGGTCTTTCACAATCGACGTACATAGACAAGAAGCTGAAGAGGTTTAGCATGGAACAATCCAAGAGAGGGTACCTTCCCATCACTCATGGGATAACACTCTCGAAATCTATGTGTCCTAAGACACAAGATGAGAGTATGCGCATGAATATGATCCCGTATGCATCTGCAGTAGGATCTATCATGTACGCAATGCTATGTACGAGACCTGATGTATCATATGCTCTAAGTGTTACGAGCAGATGCTAATCGGATCCTGGTGAGGGTCACTGGGTGGCTGTCAAGAATATCCTCAAGTACTTGCGAAGGACTAAGGATGTTTTCTTGATATATGGAGATGGAGATCTCAAAGTGAGCAGGTATACAGATGCCAGTTTTCAATATGATAAGGATGATTCTAAATCCCAATCAGGTTATATATTCACACTGAACGGCGGGGCAGTCAGTTGGAAGAGTTCCAAACAAGAGACGACTACCGATTCAACAACCGAGGCATAGTACATTGCCGCTTCAGAAGCTGCAAAGGAAGCAGTTTGGATTAGAAAGTTCATTACTAAACTTGGTGTGGTTCCTAGCTGTGATGGACCCATACAGTTGTATTGTGACAACAATGGGGCTATTGCGCAAGCGAAGGAACTAAGGTCTCATCAACGATCCAAACACGTACTCATGATATCATCGATTAGGAGATCATTGGACGAGGTGATGTCCAGATAGAAGAATTCCCACCGAAAGCGAATATTGCCGATCCATTTGAAGCCATTGTCACAAAAGAGTTTTGATTCTCATGTACTCGCCTATGGTATTAGATATCAAGGCGATTGGCTTTAGGTCAAGTGGGAGATTTTGTTAGAGTAGTGCCCTAAAGGCAATCGCCTTTAGCGTGTTTTGTACAAAGTTGTGTACATACTTTATGAATAAATAAAGAAAGGCATATTTCATTACTTTGCTGTTCATTAATTATGAACTGATATTGATCAATAAGCAAATTAATGAAGTCCATGATATATGAAATAGCATGAAGGAAATTCTGATGTGATCATACTACTGAGATTCCTATCATGTGCAATTAAGTCAGTATCTAAATTATCCCTAGTCGTAGGATTACTGAAACTGGACATCGATAATCCGGAGAGACTAGCATATCTCAAGCTCCTTGATTTGATCAAGCAGTGGATCTCAGAAACTGTAAATATGAGATGTTTAAGGTTGAGATGTGAATGCTTACTAGAGGTAGTCGGTACATTGGATGACCTGCTATGAGATCATCACATGGATGTCCTATTCTAATGTCAGTGATAATCTCATCATAGCAATGGTGCAAATATCCTTAGACTTGAGGTACTCAAGGATATCTTGGATACTGATTCTGTGCTTTGACTCCATTCCTTGTTGCCTTACATAGGTCACTCATAGGGTGGTGATTGGGTACAGCTTGAGGTATTCGAAGGTAATTGAGTAGCCAATAGAGGATTCACCACTTCTGTGATAGCAGAAGATGATACCCATGACCTCTTGTCAGGGTCATTACTTGGAAATCTCTGGTCGGAGTTAATATGTCATGAAGAGTGTCTTCAATGACGTATAAAGTAATGAGTCCCAGGACAAGAACTGATATCACTTGGACTAGATTGATGTAGTCAGTCTAGTAAGAGTTGACACTTTGCCCATACTCATAACCAAGTGGGGTATAGCATGGTGAAATGACAAATTGCACAGTAATTGTCTATAGAAAGGTTCGTGATATGGTTCGTGATGAATATATGTTCATTCGTCAAACCAATTACTTTCTGGTCAATTGGGAGTCATGACGTGTTGCTAGATACCGCTCATGACTTGCTCAGATTAAGTGTTAATCTAAGTGGCCAACATAACCGGGAATCTAATGGGTCACACGCATAAGAGTGACTCGGAGAATTCGTAAAATAGTTTTGGATAGAGATCCAATAAATGGAGAGCAATAGGATTAAATGGATCCCGATGAGATCGAGATATGTCCCGATGAGATCGCGACATCGATATTACTGAGACAGGTCTTTGGTGGTTTTTTCCATACCGGGACCCGGTAGGACCGACCCCAGTGTGACTGGACCACTTCAGCATTTATATACATATATATATCTTATTAATTAATTAAATAATATATATATATATATATATATATATATATATATATATATATGTGTGTGTGTGTGTGTGTGTGTGTGTGTGTGTGTGTGTGTGTGTGTGTGTTTACGTGGAAGGTGAGAAGAAGCATTAGAAGCTTCTCTTTTATGCCTTGTCATTACTTCCATTTAATGGCTAGAAGACAAAAATGAAAGATTGAAGAGGCATGATCGTTGGTTTTGGGAAATAAGGAAAAGAAAGAGTTTCTTTCTCCAAGCTCACGATCATCTCTCAAGTTCTCCAAGCTTCTCCTTCTTCTTCATCGTTTTTCTTCATAGCTCTCCAAGAACAAATGTAAGATCTAGCAGTCTTTACTTTGTTCTAGCTATTCCCGGGTCAAAGGGTTTGCCCCGGTTAGGTTCTCCAATCTCTGCGTGGATACCGTTAGAGACGGTCTCCTTTGGCCGTTATGGTTTGATTTTGTTATATAGACACATGGATCTTGACTTTCGGGAAGGTCCCGGAACAAAAATTTTTGTTTTCTGCACCGTGTGCATGTGATGCACACACCGGGATTTTCCTACACTAGGAAGCCTAGAACTTGAACTAACTACATTAATTAAACATTCAAACTTTTTATCTCTTCATTTATTAAATTCTATTTCCTTTCCTCAAGACAACCTCCTTTAGCCAAATTTTGAGATTTGCAGTCATACTATCCATATTAAGATGTATTTGTTAAAACAATCTAATTTATGTAATTAGCCAATGTTAGCATATTTAGATCTTTTTAAGTGAAAACTAACGCATATAGATTACCTAAAGTAATTTTGTTCATGCAACCTCTTTTTTTTGGAGAATGGGAAGAGATTATATTAATCTATACACAAAGATATACAAAAGTAATTAGTAATTTGTAAAAAACATATTGAAAGAATTCTTTTGGAAAATTATTGGAAAACAAATATTCCATCTATTTTAGTTATTAAATATGAAAGGAGTGGAGGTGTAGTAGAGAAGAGAGCTGAAGCAAAATAGAGAATAAGTAGGCATCTTGGGTTGAATCAAGGGGGAACTAGGGAGCTTCAGGAGAGCACGAAGTAGGAGGTGAGCTATGTACTATGAGGAGACCCATAGAGGGGTAGTTTCCTGATGTCGATTCAAAGGTGACATCAATGCCAATGGCCTGGTTTAAGTGTATTTCACTATTTTTGTTGTTTCTTTATCTCATTAGAAATTAATTGTGTTATCCTATGTTAATTGATTTGGGTTTTGTGTATAGATAATCGTATTCTTGTTATTATTCGATTATTTGTGTATGAACCCATTGGGTATTGTGGAAAGATGATTTTGATGCGTTCATTGAATTGTTTATTTGCAAACCCTTGCTAGAATTTTGATATAATCCATAATTGTTATATTGAAATTCATGTGTAATAACTAATGATTTGTAATCATTAGGGATAACATGATCTAGGTTAAATGACGCATCTGTTGGATATGAAAATGAAAGCATGTTATATTTAGAGAACCGGTAGATTTCAAAATTTTTTAGAAATCATATTTGCAACAGAAGCAACATATCCAAATCATCATGCCAATCCATACTGATATGGTATAAGGATAATAAACATAAACAAAATGAAGAATATTACCGATTCCTTTGCTACAGCTTTAATTCCTCACTACGCTATCCTCTCCTTCTTTTTGTATCCAAAACCTTTGTTTTTGAATCTTTTCCTTTTAGCAATCCATATTCTCCTTGTTGTTGTATCCTCAACCAATTTGATTTACTTCTTGTTCTTTTAGGACAATTTGGTTAACAAAATCCTTTGGTGGGAAAGGAGAAGAAATGTTTGGAGGAGATTTTCTTAGAAGAAAATGAACAAAAAATATCTTCTCTTGCAAATTTTGGTTCACTCATGCATGAAAGGAAGAGAGAGTTAAACCATGCAAGAACACCTTCTTTGAACACTCAATTTCGGTTATGCATAGTATGGAAGAAGAGAATATCATCCAATGCATCACTTCTTTCATTAATCAATCATAAAATAGCCAATAAATGAGACTCTTCTCATTTATCTTTAAGGTGGCTATATGAAAAGACTATTAACCTATACATGACCTACCAATTTCGGTTTTGGAAGATGGAAGAAGGAAGATGGTCCATCCCAATGCACATCTTTCTTCTTTAATCCAATGAATGTTAATAGGTTATATGCTAACATTAAAAGATAACCATTAAATCTTTTAATGTAAGTTCATAACTCCATTTAATGATGATAAACCATAATAAAGACCATCTTTATTTAGCATTTGAATGTTAAATGTGTAGATGAACATTCAAACCTAATAAAACCGAAAATGCTACTCCTTTCTTTAAAAAAATTTGTTTTAATATAATTAATCTAATCAATTACATTAAACCAAAGTCTAGCCCATTTCTAAATGAACATTTGGGCTTTTAATTAACCATTAACTAGTGCAAGCCCAACATTCAATTATGGGCTTCTAAAACCTCCATTTATATTTATTTCTTAGCTTGATAACCTTTCTTGAAGCCAAGTGGGAAATCTTTTCGGACTTTGATAATTCAAGCTCCAATAAGCCCATAATTAACTTAATCTCATTAGAATTAATTCTAGCTTATTAACTAAATGCCATTCCACTAAAGACAATTAGTTGAACTTTTGAATTATTAAATATTATGAGAACACATATTTTATGTCCAATTGCAAACCCTATTTAGAACTTATTATAGCCATCTGCACAACAAAGGGTAAAATTACTGTTTTACCCTTATGTTGATTTTTTCCTTCTAGATCTCCAGTTTTACTTTATATGGTGATTAACACACAAGATCTCATCTTGACGTTAATACTTAATAGGTAGCTAGTCCATCAAACTACTGGCGTCAGTTTAATCACCAAATCTCCTTAAAACATTTAGAAGTGATGATATCACTATAAACTCTTTATTTTATTTGAGTGAATGTTCCCTGATATATGTTTCAATTAATAATTCCAACATGCAGACACTAGATTAATACTCACCACTCATCAAGATTATGGTTCATAATAAGCGAATGCTTAAGTTGTATGTTTTAAGATTAAAGTAACGACCCACTTTATTTTTGAAAACATACTTGATTCCAGATTCATTTAATAGTGCCATTATTGATAGTCAACTACTATCATGATATGAAACCCATCATTCCCTTTAAGTAAACTCCTTTACTTATATGGAGATAAATCGCAACACTACAATCTAAACCATAATTAAGCGACCAACTTGATTATTCAACTATGAATCAATTAATTTAGATTCTTATAATATACATGTTTCCCATACATCTCTATGTATATGCATATTACTTACAAAAAAATCTTGGTATCTTTTGACTAGATATATAATACTTACACAAATAAAACCAAACTCTTTTGTTTCATTAATAATAAATATATTTATTACAAAACTATAACTGGAAGAAAATTAAGTTACATGTAAATACACTTGCTTTCCAGGGCAATATACTTACATAACTCCAACAACATCGTATATGGATGTTTCCTTTATTAATCGATTTTCCTAATTCGTAATGCTACTGCCTAATTAAATCTAGAGATCATATCCTAGGTTATTCGGTGGTTAGGTTTAATTAACTATTATATCTTGATTAAACAGTACCTAAGGGAAACCTCGGGTTAATTATTAACCTACAATTAATAGTTGTTAGGAGAGGTTTGAGAACAACAAATCAATAAAATATGTTTAATTATGGTGTAGGTTGAGATTGAAATAAAGAACCTGGTCCCCACCGAATTCCCCACTTTTATCATTTTTTGCATGTTTTCTTTAATTTTTTTTATTAGACTAGTTTCATTTTATTTTCTTGTTTGAAAAATCCAAAATCCCCCTATTAAACCTAAACACTAGTTACTTTCATTTCAAAAACTTTATACACACTCTCTGTGGGATCAACTTATACTCACCATTGCTATAATAATAGCTCTAGTTATTTTATTTTGACTTGCATTATGATGCGCTGTCAGGTATCGATTATACTAATTGCATTTATAATGTAACTATCGAATGTAGTGCTAGCAACTGTTGATGTTTGCACTCAGATGGGGCTATCAATTCTTGATGCATATACATCTCATGTATACTACCCAACTTCACCTTTGTCCACATTAACTTTGGATTTGCCCAACAAATCAACGCTTCGAGTTAAAACTGACCTATTAATATGAAAATCATATTTTCATAGATCAAACATATTCATATAGAGCGGGCTTGAGTTTGACCAACAACCCTAACTCTAAAAGAAATTTGATTCTCACCATGTTAAGATTCTAAGTGAGGGATTTCTACTTAGGTCTCATCTAACTAGGATGGTCTTGTATATATCATATATATATAGTTACTATAATTATATGGCATGATAAGGACTCCCCAACCATATTGGACTTAAGTCCAAACAATCCTAACATGCAGTCTCTAATTCATCAAATTAAACACATAAGTTTTGGTTGTGACAATTTATGGATCCTAAAATTTGGAAATCTATTCAACTCTTGAATCGAATTGCTTACTAATTTTAATCTCAACTAAATTTAATTTTGCATTTCATTTTGATTTGGAATTTAATAGTAATAAAATTAAATTAGTCTCCAATTTCTCAAAATTAATTAAAAATATTACATCTTAAAATTAATTATTTGTTATAAAATTAAACACTTCAATTTTGTCACACATGCCATTTTCTAGTCATTCTAGAAAATTCAATGCTCCATTTAAACTAATTCAAAATTAATTTCCAAAATTTTCAAAATTTTTAAAACATCAAATCATCATTCCATGCATCTTCAGGTCATTTCAAGTTCATCAAAATAATTTTGGAATCATCGAAAATCATCAAGATAACTGAAACTGCACTTGGACACATAAAAATGACAAATTTGATATCTAAAATTTTTCCAGAAATCTAATTTTGAGAAAATTCATTTTGGCATCAATAAGACATTAAATTAACACATTTTGTCACATAAAAATCTTTTTGAGGTTCTGGAATCGAAACATACACATACAAAATTTTCAAAAAAAATGTTCGATTAATTTCAACAAAACCAACCAGATCTATTTACTGTTTGAAAAATTAATTAAAACAATTTTAATTAATTTTGGAAAACTCCCAGAGGATTAAACACGTTCTATATATGTTTACATAAAATTTATACAAACCAATTCTAAGAAAAACATGTTCAACCTTAATAATTTATCAAATTAACATCATACATTTTGCAGAAAATAGTTTTCATACATATTGTATAAAATTCAAAAATACATTAAAATCAAATTTCAATCATGAAAACCATCTACAAAGATATCATGATTAGATCAATAAAAGAAAATCATGAATTTTTTCCATAATTTAATTTCAAATGTTCTAAGAACAGAACCTCGGTTGTCATAACCATGCAATCCTATTGCACATGTAATAGAAATTACAACTAATAGGCACAAGATGGCTCTGATACCATTGTTGGGTTTTAATCTTGCATCACATGCATCAAAAATAGAAAATAACAGTGGGAATATAAAACGCAACCCTAAAAGCCAAGAGCATTCAAGTGCTATTAGATGTAGCTTTAACAAAAACATGAACTTAAGATGTGTACCTTAAATATGCTTCGTTCTTTTTTGTCTTTGTTGAGTCAAAATGACTTTACATATATGTATGATTTTGATGAATAACAAAGAAAAACACAGATGCAGACGCAGAAGTTAAAAACAGACGCAGATGCAGAAGGAGAAAAACACAGATGCAGACGCAGAAGTTAAAAACAGACGCGGACGCAGAAAAAGAAAAACACAGACGCAAATGCAGAAGTTAAAAGCAGAGCCTTGCAGTAGGAGAGAAAAACATGTATACGTAAAGATGTACTAAAAATATAGACGCAAAAAAGCAGACGCATAATTCAAAAGAAGACGCAAGAGTTAGTTCTAGTTAGTTACAGAACTCAACTGATTAACCGTTTCTTTCAAGATTCAAGATTCAAAAATCAAGAAGCAGTTACAGACGAAGACTATAAATAGAAGTCGAAGTCGAAGATTGCAAATTTAGCAAAAAATAGACAAGTTAGTCTGATAGACAAAAAGTTAGCAAAAATCGAGTGAATTGATTTACGTACGCGAACGAAAAAGATTGTCTGTAAGACAATTGTGCAAATTAGCTGAGAGCTAATTTTACTGTAACAAGTTTCAATACTTTTGTAAGAAAGTAGCGCAGATAGCCTGCAGAGGCTAAGTGTGAAAGAATACTGAGTGTAGAGACCTGAAGAGGCTCAGGAAAGAATACTTGTAAAAGTTGAAGAGATAGTGAAATCTCAGAAAGATTTCTGAGGACTGGACGTAGCCCACGGTTTGGGGTGAACCAGGATAAAATCGTTGTGTCAACTTCTCTCTATCCTATTCCTCTTTAAGTTTAAGTTTAAGTTTCATTATTACTTACATTCCGAAACAAAGTTTTCAAAGTTTTGATTAATTTGAACTTATCAAAGTTTCTGTGAAAAGAACTTGATTTTAAACAAAACAGTTTTGAAAGAGTTTTTAAAAAAGAGGAATACACAATTCAACCCCCCTTCTCATGTTTTCGTTATCGTTATATAAGCATTATACTAACGTGTGATTTACTTCAATTGGTATCAGAGCTCGGTATCCAAGAATCACTGTAGAAAAGTGTGGATTAAAGATAATGGCAGAATCACATATATACATTGCAAAAGGTGCCTCAGTCACGAGACCTCCAGCATTCAATGGAGAAGACTATCATTATTGGAAAGATAGAATGCGGTTGTTCATAGAATCTACTCATGTCGACCTTTGGGATGTGATAGAGAATGGACCATATACACCAGTCGACGAAGATGGAAATCTTATTCCACGAACTAGATGGACGGCTGATCAAAAAGCGAGAATTCAGCTCAACTCTAAGGCGAAATACTTCTTGACGTGTGCCTTAAGCAGGAGTGAATATGATAAAGTTCACGGATGCGACACTGCGAAGGAGATGTGGGATACACTGTCCATCACTCATGAAGGAACAAGTCAAGTCAAAGAATCCAAGATAAGCATTCTTGTGCACCAGTACGAGCTTTTCAAGATGAAGGATGAAGAATCTATTGATCAAATGTTTGGATGATTTCAAACAATTGTCAATGGACTAAAAGCCCTTGGAAGAACGTACAACAACCAAGATCATGTACGGAAGATCTTGAGAAGTCTACCAAAGAGGTGGAGACCAAAAGTGACGACGGTGCAGGAAGCGAAGGATTTAAGCGTGCTGAAGCTTGACGAGCTGCTTGGATCATTGAAGATTCATGAAGTAGAACTTGATGCTGAAGACAAGCCCAAACTAGAAAAGTCAATAGCACTGAAGGCCGGACAGAAGAACCACAAGACTCAAAGAAGGAGAAAGTCATCAAAAGCACTAAAGATAGAAGAATCGAAGAATGATGACTCAAGCGAATCAGAACAAGAGTCGAGTGATGAAGATGACTTACTATCGTTCATTTCCCGCAAGCTAAGACAGATGTGGAAGAAGAAGTCCAAAGGAAGTCAATTCTTCAAAAAGAATAGCAAAGATGATGGTAAACCAGAAAAGACATCTATCATATGCTATGAGTGTAATCAACCTGGACACTACAAGTCAGAATGTCCTACTCTGAAGAAGAAACCAAAGAAGAGTAGAGAAGGCAAGAAAAGCATGATGGCAATGTGGGAGGATCTAGATTCATCAGAATCAGACACAAACTCTGAAACATCTGAACATGCTAATATCTGCCTAGTAGCCGAAGAAGAAAGTGACGAGGAGGTAACCTCTGAATACGATAATTTGCATGAAACTTATTCAGAGTTATTAGAGGATTCTCATGCTATTTTGAAACAGTACAAACTGTTAAAGAAGAAGTATGTAGAAAACCTCAAACATATAGAAGAAATAGAGAGAGAAAATATGTGCTTAAAGAAACAACTTGAGGAGAAAAAGAAGGTAGTAGATAAAACCGATGAGATAAATCAGTTGAAGCTCAGAATTAAAAGTCTTTCTTCTGATTTAGATTCATTCACTGAGAGTACAAAAAGAATGAATGAGATGCTAGGAAAATGTAGACACCCGAGTGATAAAACTGGATTAGGGTTTACGGGTAGTAAGTCTCATTCTCATATAAAGCCTCATTCTTAAGGTAAAGTGCACTACCAAAAATGATTTCATCAACATTTTAGTAAAAGGGGTCAAAGCACTCCTTATATGCATATTACTAACCAGAAAGGACCCAAGAGAATTAGGTACCAAAGAATAAAATAGTTTCTCCTGCAGAAATCCTTCCTTGGAAAATGCGACAAACACCATTGGTATTTAGACAGTGGCTGCTCGCGACATATGACGGGAAGAAGATCTATGTTCCTAGATCTTCAGTATAAGAAGGGAGGATCGGTGACTTTCGGAGACAACCAGCAGGGCAAGATTATTGGAATCGGTAAGATAGGTAAAGATTCCTTTGCATGCATAGATAATGTACTGCTTGTTGATGGTCTGAAGCACAACTTGATTAGTGTAAGTCAATTGTGTGACTCTGGTTTCATAGTCACATTCAATCAAAATCTTTGTAAAGTCAGAAACAAAGATGGGTCTATATTCTTTTCTGCCAAGAGAAGAAATAATCTTTATAAAATTGACTTAGAAGTTTTTCAAAATCAAAATGTTTCATGTTTTCTATCTTCTGAAGAAGAAAGACTAATCTGGCATAAAAAGCTAGGTCATGTCTCTTTAAACACATTTCAAAGTTGGCAAAATTTGATTTGGTAAGAGGTTTACCAAAAATGAGTTTTGACAAAGAATTTTTTTGTGAAAGTTGTTTGAAAGGAAAACAAGCTAAAACATCTTTTTCTTCTAAAAATACTGTAACATCTTCTAGACCTTTAGAGTTATTACATATGGATTTATTTGATCCAACTAAGACAATAAGTCTTGGCGGAAAGAAATATGGACTTGTTATTGTTGATGACTTTACAAGATTTTGTTGGATATTGTTTTTGTCACACAAGGATGAAACTTTTAAGTGTTTTAGGACCCCTTACAGAAAGTTACAGATAGAAAAAGGAGTACCTATAGCCAGTATCAGGAGTGATCATGGTGGAGAATTCGAGAATGAGAAGTTTAGATTATTCTGTGAGGAGAATGGAATTTTCCACAATTTCTCTGCTCCTAGAACTCCACAACAGAATGGAGTTATTGAAAGGAAGAACAGGACGATTCAAGAGATGGCAAGGACTATGCTAAGTGAGATGAATCTTCCTAAGTACTTCTGGGCAGAAGCTGTGAATACATCATGTTATATTCAGAATAGGATACTGTTGCGACCACTGTCGAAGAAGACTCCTTATGAGTTATGGAATGGAAGGAGACCTAACATATCTTACTTTCATCCATTCGGTTGCAAGTGCTCTATTCTGAATACAAAGGAATTGTTGGATAAGTTCGATTCAAAGACCTATTCAGGAATCTTTCTAGGCTACTCATCTACATCTAAGGCTTTTCGGGTATATAACCATATTTCAAAGACTATTGAGGAAACCATCCATGTCAGGTTTGATGATAGTTTTCAACCCTATAGGAAAGACGACATGGAGAATGAAGATCCTTCAAAGAGCCTAGATGAAACAGTAGAATCTCCATCATCAGGAACTCAAGTAGATAAGGTTGAGGATATTCCAGAAACACTAGGATTAAAAAGAGATTGGAAATATAGAAGTTCTCATATAGAAGAGCTAATTATCGGAGAGACCTTAGAATGAGTTAGGACAAGGTCCAAATTTAGAAGAGAAGCTAATGTGGCTTTCATCTCTGAAATAGAACGTGAGAAGATTGAGGAAGCCCTTCAGGACGAAGCTTGGATTTTAGCTATGCAAAAGGAGCTGAATCAGTTTACTAGAAATAAAGTTTGGTCTTTAGTTCCAAAACCTTCGAAGAAATCCATTATAGGAACCAGATGGGTCTTTAAGAATAAGTTAGACGAATCAGGTAGAGTGAGTCGGAATAATGCTAAGTTAGTAGCGCAAGGCTATAATCAACAAAAAGGAATAGATTACAATGAGACATATGCTCCAGTAGCAAGACTTGAAGCTATTAGGATTTTGCTGGCATATGTTGTTTGTCATAATATAAAGCTTTTTCAGATTGATGTGAAGAGCACCTTCTTGAATGGTTTTATAGACGAAGAAGTGTATGTGAAACAACCCCCTGGCTTTGAGGATGTTAAGAATCCAGAATATGTCTATAGACTTCATAAAGCTTTATACGGCTTGAAGCAAGCTCCCAGAGCTTAGTATGATCGTCTAAGTAATTTTCTCTTGGAGAGTGGGTTTACTAGAGGTCAAGTAGATAAGACGCTTTTCAGGAAGAATTATGAGAATGATTTTATCTTAGTACAAATATACGTTGATGATATTATTTTTGGTGCTACTTCAAAGAAGCTATGTATGAATTTTAAGAGTTTGATGAAAAATGAATTTGAAATGAGTATGATGGGTGAGTTAAAGTTCTTTCTTGGGTTGCAAGTTAAGCAAACTGAAGAGAAAATTTTTATTCATCAACAAAAGTATGTGAAAGAATTACTGTGTAAATTTGACATGAATAAGGTGAAGCCAATGTCGACTCCGATGCATCCTTCGAACCTTTTTTCGAAAGATGAACTTGGTAAAAAGGTGGATCAAACCCTGTATAGAGGGATGATCGGTTCTTTACTGTATCTTACAACAAGGAGACCTGATATTTTGTTCAATGTATGCTTGTGTGCAAGGTTTCAGACCGATCCTAGAGAGTCTCATTTTATTGCTGTTAAAAGGATTATGAGATATCTCGCAGGTACTACTGATCTTTGCTTAATGTTTGAGAAAGGTAAAGATTTCAGGTTAATCGGATATTGCGATGTGGACTATGCCGGAGATAGGATTGAAAGGAAGAGAACTAGTGGTAGATGTCACTTTCTTGGCGCAAACCTAGTCTCCTGGTCAAGCAAGAGACAAAGTTCAATCGCCTATCAGCTCTTTGAAGTCGAGTACATATATCACAGAAGTCGTTGTTCACAAAAATTGTGGATCAAATATCAACTGGAAGATTATTCAGTTCAGGAAGAGGAGATCCCAATTTATTGCGAAAACACCAGTGCAATCAATCTATCGAAGAATCCAGTACAACATTCAAGAGTGAAGCATATTGAAGTCAGACATCACTTCTTAAGAGACTATGTTCAGAGGAAGGTGGTGACACTACTGTTCGTTGAAACAAAGTATCAGTGGACAGATATCTTCACTAAGCCATTGAGTGAAGAACGGTTCAAGGAAATCAGACAAAACCTTAACATGGTTATGTTAAATGACCAGTCAAGATAAGAGATCGTCAAAGTTAACGACGTCAGAAACAGTGGTTTACAGCTGGTAACTTCTCTCACAATGAAATTGTGGAGGGAAAATCTCATAGTCTTGAGAATCCCAATGATTCTAGAACACACCGGATAAGACCCCTACGAGTAGCCTGAAATTAAAATCATTGCGGTTACTCTCAGATACAGATGCTACATCTCTCTCGAACACTCTTGAGATCAACTTTACTTTTGAAGAAAACCTTTCCAAAATCAGTTTCTATTCAAAGATCAAATGGAGTCAGCTATGATGTATGGAAGACATGTGGATTTTGAATCTTTGAGGTCAGACAAAATGGATATTGAACCAGAAATTGTAGAAGCTGGGTGGAGAAAATTCTTCCAGGTGCGAGAACCGGTGTATACCGATGAAGTATATGACTTCTGGAAGAATGCACAACTGGTGGAAGAAACCATCGTCTCCAGTAGATGGAATCTCTGTTATTGTGACAAAGGAGCTAGTTGAAAAGGTGACTGAATGCTCATCGATTGGAGAAACCCTCTCAACCAAAGCTAGATGGATGTCCCAGGTTAAGATGAAGGAAGAAGAAGTCAAAAGACAGTTATATGGCGTTAATGACCCATGGGAGAGGAAGACCTCGAGTTTGGTCCCGAAGGCTAGAGTTCTACATGCGATTTTGTTTAATTGCATCCTACCGAGAGCCCAGTCAAGGCATCTTGTTACTACCTTAGACGAACAATGTTTGTTCTTTTTGTTGAATCGACGTCAAATAGACCTACCATTTTTGATTTTTCATTATATGGTTAAGGGAATGAAGGATACCAACAGCTATCCTTACGACATGTTGCTCACAAGGATTTTTAAGGAATCCGGAGTCCTTCTTCATAGAGGAGTCAGAAGGATGGTATCTGTCAAGAGTACTATTAACTCTGACACGATAAGAAGAATGGGCTTGAAGGTGGTAATGAAAGATGAAACAGAGACTACGATGAAAGCAAGAACTAAGGGGGAGCGTTTATTGAAGAAGTCTCCCGCTATAGGTTCTAAGTCTCAAATGGGTACGAGTATGCCCATAGAAGAAAGAAGAAAACTGTATGGAAGACCTTTGATTAAACAGGCGAGCCCTCGAAGAGAGCCGAGCCAATCCCGGAGGACTGATGAAGGTGCGCAGAAAAGAAAAGGAGAGAATCTTTTGGGTGAAATTTCCAAAAAGGCGAGGAGATCACCAAGGATTCGCACTCTACGACAACAAGAAGGGAGGAGAACCAGAGAACAGAGTGAGGCAGAAGTTCTTAGATCTCGCGTCCCTAAAGCAACAAGGTCTCTAGTCTTGATTCTAGAAGAAGACTCAGCTAAACAGGCTAAAGAGACTGATAAGAAGAGAAAATCTGAGTCTGAGAAAGAAAAATCTAAAGTTCAGAAAACTTCAAGACTGATTGAAGTAGAAGAGAAGACTAAGAAGATTAGTCGAAAGAAGAATATGTCCACTGTTGGGGAAGTTAGTCGAAAGAAAAATATCTTCAATGCTGCTCAAAAGGAAAAGGAAATTGAGCATAGCAGAGTTCAGGATATTCCCACTGTTTAACAGGAGGAACCAGAGGAGCTAAGCCTGGTTCAGGAGAATCCTATTGCAGATCAACAAGAGGCAACAACAGAATCAAACTTGGTTAAAGAACCATAGGAGAAAAATGATGAACCTAGTCTGATTATATTCAAATATTCCAAAATTTTGAGAAGACACAAGTTGATTGTCAGATTGGTTGAAGTTGTTACCAAGAGAAGGACTGCTATCGCTATCTGTAATCAACCAAGGAAGAAGATAATGGCTGTCGTACAACCCATTTTGATAAACAGTGACACATGGCATTTACTGAAAGAAGATGAAAAGATTTTCTACGATGTCTTGAGGGATGCTGCTATAAAGCCATACCCTACAGAAATGACCAGAAGACCATGTACTATTTATCCGATCACAGAGAAGATGGAAATAAAGGTTGTACCGGATATACAGCCGAGATATCCTTTGGAATTGAATAAGGGGAAAATGAAGCTATTTCCTGAAGAAACAAGTGATGATCTGTCCGCAGATGAAATTGTAGAAGAAGTGTGTAGAATTGATGCAGCATGCGCTTCAAAAGAGAATAGAGACGGAGCTGGTTGTAGTTTTACAGATAAAAAAGAACATTGTCCAGTAGGAGGAAGATTGCTTACAGGCACTTTCATTGAATCGCCACATGCAAAGATACGATTAGACCACTTTACGATATAATCGTCTTTACAAGATGAAGCCATACCTCTGCAAGGAAGATAGTTGCTCATGCTACCTGCCTCGTATGATTTAGATCTTCCTGAATCTAATACATTTATTCGTTCACCAACTATTGAGATTAATGAAGATTACATTCCATCCTCGGATGCATATGCTACAACAATTCCGTTCTCAGTACCCTCGGAAGTTAATGATCAACCCTCCTCACCGCTTGACTCTCAAGCTAAAATCAGCCAACTACGTGGTGAAGTCAACGAGATAAAGGAGATGATGAATGAAATGAAGAAGATGATGACAGAAATGCTGAAGAGTCATCTTCGTTAATCATTTTTTATTATAAAAAATAGGGGGAGAACAGAATGAGCAGAAGAAAATGGAAGAATCTCAAAGGGTGTGACTGAAGGAGTCAAAGAAGAACAGAAAGACGGAAGAGGAAGGTTTTGTGAAGATAAGATTTTTTTTCTCTTAATCATTGTATTTTTATTTTCTTTTGTATAAAATTTGTTATCATCAAAAAGGGGGAGATTGTTGAGTCAAAATGACTTTACATATATGTATGATTTTGATGAATAACAAAGAAAAACACAGACGCAGACACAGAAGTTAAAAATAAACTCAGACGCAGAAGTTAAAAACAGACGCAGGCGTAGAAGGAGAAAAACACAGACGCAAAAGGAAAAAAACACAGACACAGACGCAGAAGTTAAAAATAGACGCAGAAGCAGAAGGAGAAAAACACAGATACAAACGCAGAAAAACAGACGCGAAATTCAAAAGAAGACGTAAGAGACGTTCGAGTTAGTTACAGAACTCAACTGATTAACCATTTCTTTCAAGATTCAAGGATCAAGAATCAAGAAGCAGTTACAGAAAAAGACTATAAAGAGAAGTCGAAGTCAAAGATTGCAAATTTAGCAAGAAATAGACAAGTTAGTCAGATAGACAAAAAGTTAGCAAAAATTGAGTGAATTTATTTACGTACGCGAACGAAAAAGATTATCTGTAAGACAATTATGCAAATTAGCTGAGAGCTAATTTTACTGTAACAAGTTTCAATACTTTTGTAAGAAAGTAGCACAGATAGCCTGCAGAGGCTAAGTGTGAAAGCATACTGAGTGTAGAGACCTGAAGAGGCTTGAGAAAGAATACTTGTAAAAGTTGAAGAGATAGTGAAATCTCAGAAAGATTTCTGAGGACTGGACGTAGCCCACGGTTTAGGGTGAACCAGGATAAAATTGCTGTGTCAACTTCTCTCTATCCTATTCCTCTTTAAGTTTAAGTTTAAGTTTCGTTATTACTTACATTCTGAAACAAAGTTTTCAAAGTTTTGATTAATTTGAACTTATCAAAGTTTCTGTGAAAAGAACTTGATTTTAAACAAAACAGTTTTGAAAGAGTTTTTAAAAAAGGGGAATACACAATTCAACGCCCCTTCTCGTGTATTCGTTATCGTTATATAAGCATTGTACTAACGTGTGATTTACTTCAGTTTTCACCTCTTCTGGTTGTTGTAAACCACAATGACCAAAGAAAGACATCTCTAATGATAACCACATGAAGAGCGAAGCCTGAAACCTCTTAGGAAGAATGGCTAGAACACACACAAAATGCTAGTGTATTCTTTGAGGGAGTGTTTGTAGAGAGTGAGTGAAGATGATGAACACTTCACCAAAAAAATCTTTAGTTTTCACACAACATTTGGACGAAAATTGATGTTTCTTACACCCTGTGGCCTTCCTCTAACCCCCAACATCAATGGAGAGTTAGTGGGAATTAAGTGGCTTTCAATCCCACTTAATTTAGCATGAAATTTCCATCCCTTTTTTTAAAGGGTACTTTTGTCATCTTGCCTATTAAAGGATAATTACCCACTTAATTTAGCACGAAACTTCTACCCCTTTTTTTTAAGGTTAATTTTGACATCTTGCTTATTAAATGATAATTTTGTCATCTTACATACTAACAAGATTCATATGTTTCATATGATTCACAATCAAATAACCCTAAACTACCACACTTGTGTAACTTAGTCATACATCTGTTATATCTTGGATCCCCATCCAAAACCATTTTATTCAATCTTCGCATCTTCAATGCGTGTGACCCATTAGGTTCCTTTTTATGTTGACCACTTGAATTAACACTTAATTCAAGCAAGTCAAGAGCAATATCTAGCAGCAAATCATGACCCCTAATTGATTAGAAAGTCAGTGATTTGACTAAACCATTCCATAGATAATGTTCTCATGTAATTCATCCTTTTACCATCCATTCCTTACTTGGATCAGAGTTTGGTTAAAGTGTCAACTCCTACTAGAATGATTATGTCACATCTAGCCCAAGATTTTAGTTCTTATCCCCAAGGCTTATTACTCAATTGGATATGTCATTGATGACTATCTTTATGAAATTTCCACTCTGTCCAAAGATTCCCAAGTAATGATCCTGACAAGAGGCCATGAAGATCATCTCCATCTATCAGAAGTGGTGAATCCTTTATTGGCTATATAGTTACCTTTTAATACCTCAAACTATACTCAATCACCACCCTATAGACAACCTCTAAAGGGCAACAAGGAATGGTGTCAAAGTATAGGAATAGTATCCAACATATCCTTGAGCACCTCAAGTCTAAGGATATTTGTGTAGCACCCCCTTACCTCAAGGTACATACCGGGATGCCCACAGGTCATTCCGGTACATATCCAGTGATAAGAGCGAGCTACGAACGATCACTACAATCACTTCACATGGCATCAAAATAAAACATCAATATAAAATCACAATCTTTTTGAAACCAACTTTTTCCTAATTTCATTTCATCAAAATCAAACTGTTTACACGATTATCATCCCGTACTATCTGTACATCAATCCAAAAACCTAGTACAAAGTGCTACATGAAAGAGGAAAACAACAGATTTATCTAGGTCATCCCAAAAATTCCAGCTGACCGACCTGTGAGCCATGAATTCTCTTGCCAAAACAATCTACACGGTTGGAAAAGTCCCTTTGAAGCTAGGAGTCTACTCTCGGTCCTGAAAAGACAACGTTGTAATTTTGGTAAGTTTTGCGAACTCAATGAGGTAACTATCATTGATGGTTCACTCAATTCATACAACAAATTAAACATAGCACAATTTTCCATCGATCATAAGTCACACATTTTTCATATAAGCAACACTTTTGTTTTCACATAAGTATAAAGCATTCTGCCTTTCACTCAATCAAGCATATTTAATCAAATGCATATTAAATGCTCATGTGACACTTTTCTAATTATTACGGTGTTGTGACCAAGCGCTTGAACTATCCCATATAGGACACATTAAACATTGAGCCTGAGGCTCTAAATCACTGTTGAGCTCGAGGCTCAAATACACTCGTTGAGCTTTAAGCTCTAATCGGTGCCTGCTCCGATCACAACTGTCATTATCTAATTATGCATTCATGAATGAAATGCATATGCCACAATCAATCAACATATTTCACGTTCAATCACATATGTCACAATTAATCACATCATAGACACGTAGGTCTCCAATTCACATACAAGTAGCACTTCTATAACATAACTCCCCAGTACACAATCATCGGACCTTCTGTCCGGAATCCACAATCACAAGCAAATCACAGTCCTACCATTATCCACCCCAAATCATAAGCAAGCAATAATTGAGAGAATCCGTCTAGGTTATTCACTGGTTGCTCCCGAAGCTAATGCTTGGAAGATCCGACAATGTCTGGAAGTTGACGTTCCAGTTGCTCCTCTATAACAAATAACATAAACGATATCACAATTTACGCCATTAAAAGTATTCAATAATGCACATGTATGATGAATTTTTGTACAATGCATGTTTCTGATAATATCGGGTATAACTCCAAAGTTTCTTCTCAACGCTATCCCCATACCAAAGCTCATTAAGTAAAACTAACACTTAGGTTTATGCCTCAAACATTTTCGGATTGTTCCTCTCCAAAACAGTGTATTATACCCAACTTCTATCCAGAAATTGAACACCTTAGAGACTGGATCAAGATTTAGCTTCTTCATATGATTTGTATTCCTATTACTCTAGTTTATTAAAAATCAAGAATCACCTCAATTGGAATCCTACAGACCAAGATATCATCAAAATACTGAAATATGTTCAGTAAAATATCCAGTTCATGCTCCTTCCATCGATACCCTTATTTTGATTCAATCAATCATTTTCAATTTAATACCAAAAATCATAAATTTTTGTGGAGAGATAAATAAATATGTTAGGAATCCAATGCTTCAAAAATCAGGTCATTTGGAGGTCTAGATAAAAAGTTATGACCAGAAGAGTCAACTCTATTTTTGCTTTCGGTTTAGTTCTATCGTCTCATTTCCATCGTCTCAGTTCTATTGTCTCATTTTCTTCCGTTTTATTTCTATTGTCTGTTTTTCTTCCATCTCATTTCTATCGTCTGCTTTTCTTCCGTCTCATTTCTATCGTCTGCTTTCCTTCTGTCTCATTTCTATCGTCTGCTTTCCTTCCATCTCATTTCTATCGTCTGCTTTCCTTCCGTCTCATTTCTATCGTCTGCTTTTCTTCCGTCTCATTTCTATCGTCTGCTTTTCTTCCCTAGAACATCTCCACTTATAAGGATCATAAATTTTGACTCTGATGTTCAAAATTTTCATGTTATATACCATTGGAAAGATAAAGGAAAGATCTACAACTTTACAGAAGGAAACTTTGTTAAAATATATCTAGATCAAGTCCATATTTTCTCCCGAAATCAGAACACGAATTTTACAATCAGCTTTCAACACCCTACACCCTATTCTCAACTTCATGACAACTTTTGAGTCTCTTAGAGATAGAACTGAAATTTGATGTCTTCATAAAAAATGTAGCCATGTGTCTCTAGTTTAATTCAGATTAAGAATCATTTTGTTTAGACAACTACAGAAAACGTTATGGTTAAATGACTGAAGTGTATTCAGTGACATTTTCCAGATTTTCAAACTTTCAATATTTTATATTACCAAAACACCAATTTTTTTCAAAAACTAATTTAACACTATAACTGAATTTATTTCTTCCCAATTACCCAGTATTTATGAACAAACATATAAATGTCATTTTCCATGTAACATCCCGTCACTGTCATTAAGGGTATTTTGGTTATTATGAGTCATACTGATAGGTTTCACTGCATTCATTGAATGAGCATGTTACTGGCCTCTAATTGTAGAGGAACAGGTTTAATGCATATGCATTTATCCATAGGTACATGCATTCATGATTTCCGTATTTAATTGTAAGTAAGAACCGATCGAGTCGATCGAAACCGATTTGGATTGAGAGTTAATTGAGAATTTGAGTAATCGAGTGCAATTGGTGATTTGATCTTTTATGAGTGATGGTAATTTATAATGGCTTATAGGAAATTCTCGTGAAATTCGGGAGATAATGCCCGACCGGAAAGTTTTGGGCGATCGTCGATGACCTACAAGATCGAAAGCATCGCCCAATGGCAATGGAAAAATTAGAATTTTACCGATAGGAAATAATTATGTGGAACCATTGGGATTTAGAGACTGAAATTTGGTGACTTGGAGACTTAGGTCTATAAATACTAGGTTTGAGGAATTTGGGAAAACACCTAAGGCAATTTCACGCTTTCTTCTTTCCCCATCTTGTGACTTGCGATTTCCTCCCATTGGTAAGGATTCCTCGATTTTCTTTATGGATTCTTTCCTTGAGATGAGGTTAAGCGATTGATCGTTATTGGTGAAGGTTAGAGGCTCGGGATTAGTGAATCGTTGAGCTTGAAGGATTTTAGGGTTTCGGAGGATTTTGAGGAACCGTAGCTTGATCTGTGATTTGGTAAGTTTTAAGAGCTTTGATGTTGTTATGGATGATTCTTCTTGTATTTATGGCATTTATTATATTTGATCGGGTAGTTGGGAGTGTTTATGGATGGGTTTTGTTATTGATGATTACCGTAGGAGTGTATAGGTCGAAGTGTGGATTTGTGGAGGTAGATTATCGATTTGTTGATGGATAGAGTTATATGGATGATTGAATATGCTAAGGTTGCCGATGATGATATTGCTTGATTTATGTGTATTGAGTTCTTGGTGAGTTGCGAGAATCGAAACTGGAAATCCTAGGTGGTGTGTTTAAAAGCTATGTGTTGGGGAAGAAGGAGAGCTGTGCGTAGTGGATTTAGGTTGGAGACCGCACAGCTTCGTGAGGAGCTCGGCATGCGGACGAGCGGTGAGGCGAGCAGTGAGTAGCTCGGCATGCGGACGAGCAGTGAGTAGCTCGGCATGCGGACGAGCGGTGAGTAGTTCGGCATGCGGACGAGCGAGGAGTAGCTTCAGCATCGCGGACGAAGCGATGAGTAGCTTCAGCACGCGGACGAAGAAATGAGGAGCTCGGCATGCGGACGAAGCGGAGGAGCTCGGCATGCGACGAAGAAGGAGTAGCTTCAGCATGCGGACGAGCAGTGAGGAGCTCGGCATGCGGACGAGCGGTGAGTAGCTCGGCATGCGGACGAGCAGTGAGTAGCCCGACATACGAACGAGCTGCGGATCGATCGATCATCCGAGCGACCGACCGACGAGTTGCGTATCGTTCGGCTATGCGAGCGACCGAGCGACGAGCTTTGGGAGTCGCCGCACGCGGGCGCAGCAAAGGATGGGCGGGCGGTCTGCGTAGCTAGTCGATGAGCGGTTTAGCGTGCGGGCTAGGGCTCACGCCCGTGTCGGCCGGTGGCACGCGGTGAACGCCAGTGCACCCATGGTCGCAACCTTTGCCCTAGTCGTCCGAAGAGGAGTGTTTGAGGCTTTTGGCATTGGGACTTAGGAAATTAACCGATTGAGGTGATTAAGGATTAGATTTGATTTGAAGTTTAAATTGGAATTTTTATGGATGTGTTCACCCAAGGAATAGGAAATTGCTATCGGGGATCCTAATTGAGGTAAATTGATTGGATTTTAGGAATGGATCAATTATTGTCATTCAACTCAATGAAGAGTCGAATTGGGTTTTAGCACCGGAATCGTGAGCATGCATTGTACATTATTTCACCGAGACATATGCATTCTTGCATCGCTTTTATCGGGCAATAAGTGATGGGTTGTACTTTATTGTTATAGAGGCACCGTTGGACCGTCGTTCCACGGACATTGCTGGGACTTCCAGGCAGTAGCTCGGAAGTTACAGGTGAGTAACCTAGTTGGTTTCTCAAATTCCTGATTGCTTACATGCTCTACATGAATTACATGCAAAGATGAATTGTATGACTCTTGTATGATTACCGCATGTATTGGATTGAATTGCATGTCTTTCTCGAACCGAATCTGCATCGCTACATGATATCGAGCCGAATATCGGGCTTTTATAGCCATACACTGAACTACTGAATACTAAAATTACTGAACACTGCATTGCATGCATAAATGCATGATCAGATAATGGACGTGTCCCAAGTTGCTAATTTCACTGAAAAGAGCCTAGTGCTCGAATATCGCATCGACGGCTTAGCCCGAGGGGAGAAATCCTCGACGCGTCCCTACATTTCATCGACCGAGCACTTGGGCACAACATCAATAATCGAAAAGAGTCACATATGCATTGTATACACATGGTGATTGATTTGTGACATTGGTCGATTACGTGATGACATGATTTACTATGTATTACGATATGATGCCGCAAATTGTTACATCTCATCAGAAAGCGTGAAATGACATTGTAAATGGTTTATCATCAGTAAATCGTTTTATAATATCAGATATGGCTATATGATACCGTTAAGTGAATACTATCAGATTATGATGTACGCAGTGTATGCGTAATGCATGATTTGAGTGAACCATCGATGATGGTTTCTCCCCGAGTTCGCAAACTCACCCAAATTTGCAACCTATTTTTCAGATGTTAGAGTAGACTCTAGCTCAAGATCTTTCTTTCCGCCGTGCGAGTCTTTGGCGAGGGTCGTGATGGCACATAGGTCGGTCATTTGGATTAGTGTTTTGAGGATGACTTAGATAGATGTTTGTATCGTCTCTTTTGGTTTTGTAAGGAGACTGATAGACTTGTCTATTCTGGATTGGATTACTGTACTGGATAATTATTACTTTGGATGTCAATTTGTTGATTACTGTTATTTTGTGATTTAAAATACTTCGATGCCATGGATTTTAGCGAAATTTTCTGGTAGTAAATCCTTTATCGTGGGATACGTGTCGGAGCGACCTTTGAGTTTCCCGATGTGTACCCTACGGTGAGGGGGCACTACATTTAGTGGTATCAGAGGATGGTTGGCATCTTTTGGGCATAGAGCATTATTAGGCCGGAATCACTGTGTAAGGATAACAGAACTGATCAGAATTTCTTGTCTGTTTAGGTCATCCGTTATGGGAGATCGAGTAGAGCAGCCAGCTGACCAAGAATCGGTAGGAGCTAGTAGGGAGTCCCCTATGCCTCTCTCAGAGGAGTTACCTCCTCGAGTTCCTGTGAGACGGGAACGACGGTACGATCGACTGCGCAAGCAGGGGGCAGTTGATTTCTATGGTAGCACTGACCCTGCGGAGGCTGAGGGATGGCTTGAGAGGACTGAGCGAGTCCTCGATCAGATGGACTGCGACCCTGAGGAGAGGTTCGACTACTCTGTCTCCTTGCTGCTGAGGTCCTGATATCGGTGGTGGAGGATCGCCCGGCAAGTACCACCAGCCCCGCACTCGACATGGGATGATTTTCGAGGGCCTTCAGGACAATTTCATGCCCAAGGTCTATCTCGAGATGAAGATGCAAGAGTTCTTAGAGTCGAGACAGGATGGATGATGGTGTGGTGACTATGAGGTTCAGTTTAATGAGTTGATGGGCTATGCTTCTGCACTGATTTCTACTGAGGACGACAGATGCCGTAGATTTGAGGGTGGACTCAATTTCGAGATCCGCACCCGACTGGCCAGATCTGATATGAGCTCATTTATCGAGTGAGCTGCATTGTCGAGGATAGAGCAACTTCTGGCGAGAATCTGCGATCGAGACCGGACAGGGACCCGACATAAGAGACCTAGTGATAGCCATGGCAGCACTGGCAGAGGCTACAGTAAGCGACAGAGTAGGCCCTTCAGGTCCGCTGGAGGGGCCAGACAGACTGGATATGGGCAGAGGGGCAGATTCGCACAGACTGCTAGTGGTGGTGGTAGCGCCAGAGGATCAGGACAGACTGCCCCAGACTGTGAGCATTGTGGCAAGAGGCACAGTGGAGAGTGCCGATGGTTATCTGGAGCCTGCTTGAGGTGCGGCTCGATGGAGCATTTGGTGAGGAACTGCCCCGAGACATTGGGAGCCCAGTCTACTATGACTGGTAGATCAGGCAGTAATACCCCGATCCAGCAGAGCCGTGGAGGTGGATCAGGCTGGAGAGGTCGAGGCCGAGGCCGAGGCCGAGCAGAGGGTTCTGTAGTGAGGTCCGAGGGACTGAGTGGCAGGCAGCAGTCTCAGGCGAGGGTCTATGCCATGACACGGCAGGAGGCCCAGGACTCACCGGATGTTGTTGTTGGTATGCTTCTTATTTCTGGTATAGAAGCATATGCATTGTTGAATTCTGGATCCACCCATTCTTTTATTGCACCGCATCTAGCATGTAGACTGCATGGGGATAGGCAGAGGTTACAGTATGGGTTAGAGGTGAGTACACCTCTAGGTAGTACAACTGTATTGGGAGAGGTATGTATAGGATGTCGGTCCAGATTGACCGAAGCAAAGGTTGAAAGTGATTTGATAGTCTTGGGCTCGGAGATTGATGTGATATTCGGGATGGACCGTTAATCTGTGCATAGAATTTGTTATGGATTGTTACACCAAGGAGGTTAGATTGGATTCCCTGGACAGCCTGTGGTGGTGTTTAGAGGAGTCGGTCAGCCAGGCTGCGAGGATGATATCCTTTATGAGTGCCCCGAGATTGATGCGGGGAGGTTGTGAGGCCTATCTGGCTCATGTAGTGGATTCTCGAGTTGAGCAGAGATTGGAGGATGTTCCCGTAGTGAGGGAATTTCCGGATGTTTTTCCCGAGGAGTTACCGGGATTGCCGCCCGAGCGAGAGATAGAGTTTGAGATTGATCTCGTTCCCGGTACCGCTTCTATATCGATCCCTCCATATAGGATGGCACCGGTGGAACTGAGAGAGCTTAAGGCTCAGTTGCAGGAACTTTTAGACAAGGGGTTTATCAGACCGAGTGTTTCGCCATGGGGAGCTCCGGTATTGTTTGTAAAGAAGAAGGATGGGACTCTGAGACTGTGCATTGATTATAGGCAGTTGAACCGAGTGACAGTGAAGAATAAGTATCCACCGCTAGGATTGACGATCTATTTGATCATTGCGAGGAGCTCGTGTGTTTACTAAGTTAGACTGCGATCGGGTTACTATCAGTTGAGGATTGCAGAGGCCGATGTGCCTAAGAGTGCTTTCCGGAGTAGGTACGGGCATTTCGAGTTCTTAGTGATGCCGTTTGGGTTGACTAATGCCCCGGCAGCCTTCATGGCTTTGATGAATAGGATTTTCAGCCCTACCTGGATCGATTTGTGATAGTGTTTATTGATGACATTGGTTTATTCGAGGGATAGAGCGAGCACACCGAGCATCCGAGGATAGTGTTGCAGGTCATGAGAGAGGTAGCGGTTGTTCGCCAAATTCGCTAAGTGTGAATTTTGGCTTGATGAGATCGTGTTTCGGGACACGTGGTGTCCGTGAGGGTATCGGTGGATCCTCACAAGATAGAGGCGATGATGAGTTGGGAGATTCCGAGGATCGTGCGAGCCGAGGAGTTTCTAGGACTGGCGGTTATTACCGGAGATTCGTCGAGGATTTTCGTTGATCTCCGCCTCCGACGAAGCTATTGAGGAAGAATGTACCGTTCAGATGGGTGAGGATTGCGGTAAGAGCTTTAAGGAGTGAAACATCGGTTGACGACCGCACCGGTGTTGGGCATTCCTTCTGGGACTGGAGGCTTTGTGGTTTACAGTGATGCCTCGCACCAGGGGTTGGGATGTGTATTGATGCAGCATAGGAAAGTTATAGCGTATGCCTCAAGACAGTTGAGGCCTCACGAGGTGAATTATCCAAAGGCATGACTTGGAGTTAGCTGCAGAGTATTTGCTCAAGATCCGGAGACATTATACGTATGGGAGACGTTCCGGATCTTCACTGCACTATAAGAGTTTGAGGTATCTGCTGAGTCGAGGGAGCTCGATTTGAGGAGAGAAGATGGATAGAGCTATGAAGGATTACTGTCGCATCGATTGAGTACCATCCAGAAAGGCCAATGTAGTGGCGATGCTTTGAAGAGGAGATCGCATGGTATTGTAGCTCAGATTCAGATGGAGAGATTGCCTAGTCTGATACAGTTGAGAGCTCTTAATGTACAGATGGATTTGGGGCAGGATGGAGCACTGATTGCTAGGCCGAGGCTCGGCCGATCTTTGCGTATGCGAGATTCGAGGGTTCAGGACCAGGACCCGGTACTAGTGAAACTGATTGATAGAGTTCGGACTGGTACAGATTCAGAGTTTGAGTTGAGAGATGGGACATTATGGATGGGACAGAGGCTGTGTGTGCCGGATATTGATGATTTGAGACGGGAGATCCTAGAGGAGGCTCATGTAGCCGCTTATGCTATGCATCCTGGTTCGACCAAGATGTATAACACACTGAGACGACATTTCTGGTGGCCTGGTATGAAGAGGCAAGTGGTAGAATATGTGTCTAGGTGTCTGACATGTCAACAGGTTAAGGCAGAGCATCAAGCTCCAGTGGGAAAGTTGCATTCGTTGCCCATTCCGGAGTGGAAGTGGAGCGAATTACCGTGGATTTCGTGGATGAGGTTGCCTAGGACACCGAGGCAACATGATGCTATCTGGGTCATAGTGGACCGATTGACCAAATCGGCTCACTTCTTGCCAGTGAGAGAGAGTAATACTCTCGATCAGTTGGCCCAGAAGTATGTAGCAGAGATTGTACGATTGCATGGGGTTCCGTTGTCGATAGTTTCGCACGAGGATCCGAGTTTACATCGAGGTTGGAAGAGCCTCAGATCGCTATGGGTACTGATGAATTTCAGCACCGCATTCCATCCTCGGTGATGGGCGAGTGAGAGGACGATCAAGATATTGAGGACATGCTTGGGCATGTGTCTTTGGAGTTTAGAGTGCGTGGGATCAATACTTGCACCGATAGAATTTGCAAACAATAACCGATGTCGAGCAAGATTGGATGGCACCGTATGAGGCCTTGTATGGCGTAATCGTGTAGATCACCACCGTGTTGGGATGAAGAGGGTCGAGATCGATAGAGGGTCCCGAGTGATCCAGATACAGCGAGATAAGATCTGATTGATCAGAGTCGCATCAAGGCGGCTCGGGGCGATGATGTAAGAGTTATGCGGATCAGCATCGGCGGGTATGGAGTATAGTGTGGGTGATCGAGTATTCCTTCGAGTGTCTCCTTGGAAAGGAGTACTGAGATTTGGCCGTAAGGGCAAATTGAGCCCTCGGTATATTGGTCCGTTTGAGATCCTTGAGAGGATAGGACCACCGCTTCTGAGTTGGCTTTACCGAGCGAGATGTCCCAGTTGCATGACGTGTTTCACGTTAGTATGCTCCGACGGTACCGATCAGACCCGACGCATGTGATTCTGGCTCAGGATATCGAGATAGCCAGTGATATGAGTTATGTGGAAAAGCGATGATTGTAACACCCACACGTAAGACCAACTCGATATCGTTGGTGATATCCGAGTCCGTGTCCCACGAGAGTGGCGTCTACATCATCGATTTAAAATTCAAGACACACTTTTTTTTTTGAGCCATTAACTCCGCGTTCACACGGCGAACACAAGAAGTAAATAAAATCCGTGTTCAATAAAACCAGTTTCAGATTATTACGGTCATCCAAGAATAATTACAATCACCAATGCAAGGTAAAATATTACTACCACAATGGCTCAAGAAAATACAATGCCTTTTTATACAAATGATTGCGAAATACAGTTTACTAAGACACTAATGCGGAACGAACCGATCCCGACCTCTAACCTTTACTCGCTCATGAGACATACTCCGTGTCAACCGGAGTATTCTTCAGACCTGAAAAATAGATGCAAATTTTGGGTGAGTTTTGCGAACTCGGTGAGAAACCATCATCGATGGTTCACTCAAATCATGCATTACGCCCATGGCGTCTGAAGCAAGACAAGAATCATCAATTACGGTAAATAGTCAATAACGATATCCGAGAATAAAGAAACATTCACGAGAATTCATCCCATCACGAAAGTAGAACTTATCACATAACAAGATTACTTATGCGAATGCAATGCATATGTGACTCTTTCCGATTATTCAATTGTGCCCAAGTGCTCATCAAGATTCGGTGGGGACGCGTCGTGATTTCTCCTCCTCGGGCTCGTGGCGGTCAAGACGAGATGAGAGCTCGAAGCTCTTATCAAGAAAATAGCAACTTGGGGCACGCCCATTATCGATCATGCAATTATGCATGCGATGCAAGATTTAGTAACTATGCAAAGATTTGGCTATAAAGCCCGGTGTATCCGTCGATCCACAATATGGCTATAAGCCCAAAGATAGCGATGTTCATATGGTGGCTATAAAGCTCGAGATATTGGTATCGGTGTCATTGAGACAAGTAAAACCATTAAACATGCAATCATCCACTTTTATACATGCGAAATCATACAATTCATCTTTGCACATAATTCACGTTGAGCATGTAAACAACCAGAAATTTGAGAAACCAACTAGGTTACTCACCTATTACTCCGAGCTAATGCCGGAAAGCCTCGTGACGTCGGTCAATCGGCGCCCAATTGGACCTCTATATGAATCGGAAAAATTACGAGTCACTAAATATGAAATTTGTGCTCATGATGATGAGATATGCATGTTCATGAATTCGGTCCTAATTCAATATTTTCCCATAATAAAATTCTATGAAAATTAGAAATTCATAGCGACGGTGCGCAATTCGGACCTCTATAGGTCCTCAATTAAATAAAACAGTGTTTACATGATCCGTCAATAGGGCTACGTCAAATTCCGTCTAAAATTCCGTTTTCTCATAATATGAAATTAAATATTCAACGAATCCGATGCCTCTCGAATCAGGTCAATCGGACGTCGGACGGAAAAGAAATTGACAAAAGAACAATTGTACCTTTTAATAACAAATAATAATCAAAATAAAAATAATTATATATACATATATATCGAACGCTCTCTCATGGGCGAGACGCCGCCTCGAGGCTTAAATCGCCTCACTCGTCATGAGGGCGAGGCGGCGCCGCCTCGCGATCAGCCTCAAATCTCGCCTCGAGTATGAACGTCGCCCTCGAGGCGGCGAGTTTCACCGCTACCTCGCCTTTTTTTTTCCAGATTTCAATCTTAATTTCCATCCACTCTAACTTTTAGCACACAATTCAAAAAAATACCCACTATACCTCATTGGAAAGCTTATGCAAAGCTCTACAACTCTCAAGAAGACCAAAAAAAATCAAATCCAACCCTAAGGGTATCAAATAACCCATCAAACCTTCTGCCTACTAAATTTTCATCAACACAGGGCAGTACATTTACAATGTCATAACTCACTGATTCTTCAGTAATAAATTACCACAAAAATATGGTCAACAAGTTCACAATGTCCTCAACAACTTTCATGAACAACCCAAAATCAAATTCTATTGCAAACCAAGTCAATTAATTCATCTAATGTTACTGTCCCTGAAAACCTTCAATTTGGGAAGTAACCTTACAACAAGCATAACTTCCAGTATACAAGTCAATAAAATCAGAACTTTATATCCCTGTAAAGATAACATCTTAAACTTAATTTTTCATGAAGCACTCATCATCCAATTCGATCTCTAACCATTTGAAAACTGTTATGGAAGTTTCTGTTGTCATCAGCCATTCATAACCTAATGTAGGATCATTTTTTTGAAAAATCATATCTCCCAATTCTGACTTCTAAAAATTACATACCAAATATCAATTTCAAGATAATCTCTTCCTCTACAACTTTTCAGAAGCTCACTCACACCAATTCAGTCCACATAAAATGTTAAAATTGCCTCAAATCAGTAAACTCACAAAATCACACTTAAACTAGGTTTCATCCAAAATGCTCAAAACCAGCCATTAGTAATCAATTCATATCTCCCAATATATAATTCCAAAAATAGCAATATCAGTAGCAATGGAAAGATAATCAAATATTCTACAACTTCCATGAAGACCATTCTCCCTAATTCCATTTCAATTAATTCATGAAAATCAACAAAACTCAGATGTTATGGTTGCGGTTACTGTTCATAGGCAATGGAACAGGAACTTTCCCATTCAAAAATTCACCCTTCTATCATTGAAATTCAACAACACCTATTTCACACTAAATTGAAGCCAACATCCCAAAGCTTCAGTGGCCACTAACCTTACCTCATTTACATTTCTACACAATAAGTTATGAATAAAACAGTAACATCAATCTCAACTCTAACTTTCCAGATTTAAGGTTAACCTTAGTTCAACCACTCCCAATACCTTTTTCACATCATTAATACATCACAATAAATACAATTTAAATATTACCCCAGTCATACATATACTAGGGTTAATACTGAAAAATTTACAGCATTAAAATCCTCAATTCAGATACTCAATTAATTATCCATAATCAATTCAAAATCAAACCATATCATTACTTTCAATTCAGTCATCACTTAGCTTTATACCCATTACTTTAAATCATAATAATCAACACTTTAATGTCTACATGAACCTTATACATGCTTTAAATCCTTATATTAACTACCCCATACTATCATGACATTTATTTCCATGTAAAACACATTTAAAGATCAAAACTTAAGCAAATACTTACCAACTTAAAACCTCCTTCAAACCTTCAACAACCACTTTCTAACTTCTACACCAAAGTATCAACCCCTTCCTTCTCAAATATACTCAAGACTCATCTTCTAGCTTTGAGGGAATCAAAGAGAGGAGCTTGAAGTTATGGAGAAAGATGAGAAGAGAGCAAAATCGATGGTTTAAAAGAAGAGTTGGTTTTTGTGTGTTTCGGATGGCTATACATAAGGCACAAAATCATCTTTCCTTCCTTCTTTCAACACATGTCCGAGAGAGCAATGAGAGGGTGCACTAATGTTGCTTTTAAATGGCAAAATTTGATTGGTTTCAAATTCAAAGAAAAGTCAAATTATACTTATTTAATCCAGATCCAAAATTCTACTCCAATTACTCCCAATGATCCTACTTTCAGTCCCAAAATAATATACCCAATAATACAAGTATCATTGGGTAGGAACTTTCGCTACCAAAATCAACCGGTTTGTCACTTGGCGATTTTATCCAGTCCGGGACTTTCCTGGAATTTCCCCGAATTATTTTTCTGAGAATTAATGAAATTCCCTAAAATTATAAAATAGGTAACAGTGCACTCCAAATAAATTTTCAATCACAAAAATCACCTTTTCTACTCCAAAACAAGTTTAGGCGATCCATGGCGATTTTGCCGGTCCGGAAACTTTCTCCGGAAAATTCCAGAAAAATTCCTAAAAATCCCTTAAAATGTAAAACCATTTATGGTGCAGTCCAATCAATTTTCCAAACTCAATTATCCCATTAATTCCAATAAAATTGCTTTAGGCCCAATTACCGGGAATGTCATGAATGCATTTACCGTAATTCCATATACACAATTGATACTGTGTATCAATCCTATTATGCATGAACAGTTTTAAATATTCCCTATTAGTCCCATCCTATGCCAAGTTTACTATTTTACCTTCCAGTGAGGGGTAGGATGTTACAATTCTCCCCTCCTTATAAGAATTTCGTCCTCGAAATTCTCAGTCAACGGTTCACTATGACAGTAATCATATAATTTTACATATCTCATACACTTTTCCACTTAATGATTCACTTTTGGAGTGATCGCAGTAACCATCCTCAGTCCGTAACTCAGTTACTAATTTGGCTAACTCTTTATCACTTAAGACAGTAAACGGATTTGACAATACTATTAGTTGGCGATCTCATTTCTTAGCTATCTCCCTTAATCACGTCAGGGACGATTTACATTCCTTTGGTACCAATACAGTGACATTAATTCCAATTCACTATCAGTAACAATGTACCTAATGCAGTCATTTATTATATGCCATTCACTTTATCTTTAAAATCGATTCTCGTAAGACAAATCACTTTTCTATAATGTTCACACACTTTATCCGGATATACGCTTTACTCGTCTCATTTGTCCGATCCGATTTCACTTTAGCTAACCATGCGCTTTCTCACCACTTTCCTTTTTTCACACATTTTCGCCTCAAACCCATTACGGTCTTTAACTCTCAAGAGGCACTATGCAAGGTAACAAGATATATTCTCCAAATGAATCAAAACTCTATAACAAGACCATAATCAAACCTTTTCCTATTGGACATTCAACCTATAAACACTTGAGCCAAGAATCACTTCATTCTATACCTACAATTACTCAATTTCACTTTTCAAATATGCTTACTAGAATGTCTAACTTTGATGATTCACTTTCTTGTTCTTATACCTTTTATCTGTACACTTACTTCTTCTTCAACTTTTGTTCTCTATAGTTTTCCAACTCCATTCGTATATTCAAACTCATCATAAGATTTCTCCCCATTTACTTTCTGCACTCTTAACTTTTTTTTATCACTATTTTTACAACTTCAATTTTCCAGAAATTCCTCACAATAACCCATAATCTGCTTGACAATCATTGACAATCCCAATATCTGTAATTGATTTGTTCATTGCAGCATTATCTTATTTATACCCGTCTCTTTCCTCAAATTAACACAGTGTATGCTTATGGGAATCTACAGTCTCCAAGGCTTTCAATGATGAGAATGGCACTAATACCATTTATCACAGTCAGTTCAATTTATTTCGTACTTGTTCAACATATTGTCGCAGTTCAATACTCACTACCCACTCTTCCAATGTATGAATATCATCAGTATCAGATTCCTCAATTCATCCTATCGTTCTTTTTACTTTTCACTGTTCAACACTTCCAAACACATTCTGTCTCTAATCACAGTTACTACCATTTGCTTACCCCTCATAAATCCCTTATTAGGGTCCTATTGACTTTACCATACATCTCTTACCCTTTTCATTGAGTCCACACTTAGTGTATCTGCAATTTCTTTATGAAGGTGTCACTACATCACCTCATTGTCAGTTTCCCTTGTTGACCCTCTTGTCTCTATTCAGTTACTCTTTTTTTCATTTTCTCTTCTAATTTGTTTTCATATCATTCCTATCAACATATGTTAATACCTTGTCATCTATATTTAAACCTCCAAAATTTTCCATTTTATTTTCGTATCTCTCTTCTCAGTTCGGGACTCTTTTATTTTTCGTTTCAAATCTAGATTCCTCAACAGTTTTACATCATAACTGGAGATCGATTCACTTCACATTGCAATAGAATCACCTCAAATTAAAATCTCACTCATATTGGATACTTTACATTTCTGTACATACAGTGCAGATAACCTCAACTAGATGAGCTATGTCCCAATTTCACCATTAATTTTTTGTCCGTACTTCTATCCATTTGACCGTTCGTCTTGATACCATCTTTATACGGTTCACGAAAGTCTCATCAATCAATTATTATCCCTAATTGCTTTTCAATCCTTCTTCACTATACGTACAATCTCAATTAGAACAATTTTATGCCATAATTTAAATATCAGAACATTCCTTTCACGAAGGTTCCTTATGACAGTCACTTAAATACTTTCTTTCACACTTATTCAGTAATCTATACCAGAATCACTTTTCAGTTCCTCTCATACAGGTACACTCAGTCCACCTTTGTCTTACTTTAACCTCTTAAGAACTTCTCACTTATAATCACTCTAAACATTTACCGCCCGTTTCCTCTATGATTTCCATATGTCTGTAACATACATTTCATTAGTCACAATCAACATTACTGTCCGATAGATATCCCTAACAGTAAATCGATTTAAATGCAATAACTCTTTTCATACACCACTATTGTGGTTTCATTCTTTTCAAGATCTTTATTTCATTCTCACCATATCATTTAACTGTATGTCTCATTCCCCTATCCGTTATGTGCAACTTGACCTTATAAGGTCATATCAATTTGGCTTATCAGCTTGTGATCATTATTCCATATTTTTTTTTTATTTAGTTTTCTGCTACTTATCTTCTATTTTCCTCAAACAGTCTATGATCAGGTGTTCACAGTCCCCAATACCGACAAAGTCGTTGATACCACTCCATTTTATCTCTATCTATATACCTATCCATTTACCATTTTGTGTCCATATACACCTAATTCAAGATTTCCGATACACCATCAAGAGAAATCATCATACTTTTTTTTTTTGATTTTATCATACAATTTCCAACTTCAAGCATCATAATCACCTAACAATTTCAGTCCCAAACTTATGCGGTCCAAATCCTAACCATTTCACAAATTCTTGATTTATCATACACTTTTATCTCACTCAAATAGGCCTTTGAACATCACTTTTTCGGTTCTTTCAGTTCTCAATAAACCATTACAGTACTTTATTGAGCTTCTTTCCATTTCGCTATTATCTCTACTAATCTCTAACTTGAATACGGTGAATCAAAATATGCCCGATTGGACCATCTACATTTTACTCAATTCCAATATTTCCCCTTTCATGTCATATACTGATGAATCGTAATTACCTAACTATCCGGGCTTTTAATTTCGCTTAGATCTACTATAACCAATAAGCTTCCCATATCTCTAATGGACCTCTCAAGTTCTCAACATTTGCATTTTTCTGTCACCATAATATTGTCAATTTAATTCAGAAATTCTTAATCGCCAGGCCAATACTGGTCATTCGGCTATCACTTATAAGGGTTTCTAACCCAAAGACAATTTCAATCTTCTTATCCATTTTCCTTTATCCTTTCCTAATTGATTATCCCTTTAGGATTTTCACTCTAATCCAGCCTCACTCTTCTCTCACTTAGTCACTTGACACTTATGCACCGTAGGATTTATCCTCGCGACTCGACTAGGGATCGATTACCACGCTGCAACGACGCGACTCAAATGCATGAAACCTATGTTCCAAATCGTGCCCAGATACATTACGCATCTTGGGCTCGATACCACCTAAATGTAACACCACACCAGAAGACCGAACTCGATATCGTTGGTGATATCCGAGTCCGTGTCCCACGAGAGTGGCGTCTACATCGATCGATTTAAAATTCAGACACACTTTTTTTTTTTTTGAGCCATTAACTCCGTTCACACGGCGAACACAGTAAGTAAATAAAATCCGTGTTCAATAAAAACCATTTGATTATTACGGTCATCCAAGTAATAATTACAATCACCAATGCGGTAAAATATTACTACCACAATGGCTCAAGAAAATACAATGCCTTTTTATACAAATGATTGCGAAATACGGTTTACTAAGACACTAATGCATATACTAACCGATCCCGACCTCTAACCTTTACTCGTCTACGATGAGACATACTCCGTGTCAACCGGAGTATTCTTCAGACTGAAAAATAGATGCAAATTTTGGGTGAGTTTTGCGAACTCGGTGAGAAACCATCATCGATGGTTCACTCAAATCATGCATTCGCCCATGGATAAAGACAAAGACAAGAATCATCAATTACCAAGTAAATAGTCAATAACGATATCCGAGAATGATAAAACATTCACGAGAATTCATCCCATCACGAAAGTAGAACTTATCACATAATTGATTACTTATGCGAATGCAATGCATATGTGACTCTTTCCGATTATTCAAGTTGTGCCCAAGTGCTCATCGGTATTCGGTGGGGACGCGTCGAGATTTCTCCCTCGGGCTCGTGGGTCTCCAAGACAAAGATGAGAGCTCAAGCTCTTATCGGTAAAAATAGCAACTGGGGCACGCCCATTATCGATCATGCAATTATGCAAGCAAAGGCAAGATTTAGTAACTATCAAGATTTGGCTATAAAGCCCGGTGTATCCGCGGTCCACAATATGGCTATAAGCCCAAGATAGCAAAGTTGTTCAAGATGGTGGCTATAAAGCTCAAGATATTGGTATCGGTGTCATTCAAGACAAGAAACCATTAAACATGCAATCATCCACTTTTATACATGCCAGAAATCATACAATTCATCTTTGCACATAATTCACGTTGAGCATGTAAACAACCAGAAATTTGAGAAACCAACTAGGTTACTCACCTATTACTTCCGAGCTAATGCCGGAAAGCCTCTGTGACGTCGGTCAATCGACGCTCCAATTGGACCTCTATATGAATCAGAAAAATTACGAGTCACTAAATATGAAATTTGTGCTCATGATGATGAGATATGCATGTTCATGAATTCCCGGTCCTAATTCAATATTTTCCCATAATAAAATTCTATGAAAATTAGAAATCCATAAAGGCCGACGGCGCAATTCGGACCTCTATAGGTCCTCAATTAAATAAAGCAGTGTTTACATGATCCGTCAATAGGGGCTACGTCAAATTCCCGTCTAAAAATTCCCGTTTTCTCATAATATGAAATTAAATATTCAACGAATCCGATGCCTCTGGAATCAGGTCAATCGGACGTCGGACGGAAAAGAAATTGACAAAAGAACAATTGTACCTTTTAATAACAAATAATAATCAAAAATAAAAATAATTATATATACATATATATCGAACGCCTCCTCATGCGGGCGAGCCGCCTCATGAGGCTTAAATCGCCTCACTTGTCGCGAGGCGAGGCGTCGCCTCGCGACCAGCCTCTAAATCTCGCCTCATGAGGCGAACGTCGTCATGAGGCGGCGAAGTTTCCACTGCTACCTCGCCTTTTTTTTCCAGATTTCAATCTTAATTTCCATCCACTCTAACTTTTAGCACACAATTCAGAAAATACCCACTATACCTCATTGGAAAGCTTATGCAAAGCTCTACAACTCTCAAGAAGACCAAAAAATCAAATCCAACCCTAAGGGTATCAAATAACCCATCAAACCTTTCGCCTACTAAATTTTCATCAACACAGGGCAGTACATTTACAATGTCATAACTCACTGATTCTTCAGTAATAAATTACCACAAAAATATGGTCAACAAGTTCACAATGTCCTCAACAACTTTCATGAACAACCCAAAATCAAATTCTATTGCAAACCAAGTCAATTAATTCATCTAATGTTACTGTCCCTGAAAACCTTCAATTTGGGAAGTAACCTTACAACAAGCATAACTTCCAGTATACAAGTCAATAAAATCAGAACTTTATATCCCTGTAAAGATAACATCTTAAACTTAATTTTTCATGAAGCACTCATCATCCAATTAGATCTCTAACCATTTGAAAACTGTTATGGAAGTTTCTGTTGTCATCAGCCATTCATAACCTAATGTAGGATCAGTTTTTTGAAAAATCATATCTCCCAATTCTGACTTCTAAAAATTACATACCAAATATCAATTTCAAGATAATCTCTTCCTCTACAACTTTTCAGAAGCTCACTCACACCAATTCAGTCCACATAAAATGTTAAAATTGCCTCAAATCAGTAAACTCACAAAATCACACTTAAACTAGGTTTCATCCAAAATGCTCAAAACCAGTCATTAGTAATCAATTCATATCTCCCAATATATAATTCCAAGAATAGCAAGATCAGTAGAAATGGAAAGATAATCAAATATTCTACAACTTCCATGAAGACCATTCTCCCTAATTCCATTTCAATTAATTCATGAAAATCAACAAAACTCAGATGTTATGGTTGCGGTTACTGTTCATAGGCAATGGAACAGGAACTTTCCCATTCAAAAATTCACCCTTCTATCATTGAAATTCAACAACACCTATTTCACACTAAATTGAAGCCAACATCCCAAAGTTTCAGTGGCCACTAACCTTACCTCATTTACATTTCTACACAATAAGTTATGAATAAAACAGTAACATCAATCTCAACTCTAACTTTCCAGATTTAAGGTTAACCTTAGTTCAACCACTCCCAATACCTTTTTCACATCATTAATACATCACAATAAATACAATTTAAATATTACCCCAGTCATACATATACTAGGGTTAATACTGAAAAATTTACAGCATTAAAATCCTCAATTCAGATACTCAATTAATTATCCATAATCAATTCAAAATCAAACCATATCATTACTTTCAATTCAGTCATCACTTAGCTTTATACCCATTACTTTAAATCATAATAATCAACACTTTAATGTCTACATGAACCTTATACATGCTTTAAATCCTTATATTAACTACCCCATACTATCATGACATTTATTTCCATGTAAAACACATTTAAAGATCAAAACTTAAGCAAATACTTACTAACTTAAAACCTCCTTCAAACCTTCAACAACCACTTTCTAACTTCTACACCAAAGTATCAACCCCTTCCTTCTCAAATATACTCAAGACTCATCTTCTAGCTTTGAGGGAATCAAAGAGAGGAGCTTGAAGTTATGGAGAAAGATGAGAAGAGAGCAAAATCGATGGTTTAAAAGAAGAGTTGGTTTTGTGTGTTTGGATGGCTATACATAAGGCACAAAATCATCTTTCCTTCCTTCTTTCAACACATGTCTGAGAGAGCAATGAGAGGGTGCACTAATGTTGCTTTTAAATGGCAAAATTTGATTGGTTTCAAATTCAAAGAAAAGTCAAATTATACTTATTTAATCCAGATCCAAAATTCTACTCCAATTACTCCCAATGATCCTACTTTCAGTCCCAAAATAATATACCCAATAATACAGTATCATTGGGTAGGAACTTTCGCTACCAAAAATCAACCGGTTTGTCACTTGGCGATTTTATCCAGTCCGGGACTTTCCTGGAATTTCCCCGAATTATTTTTCTGAGAATTAATGAAATTCCCTAAAATTATAAAACAGGTAACAGTGCACTCCAAATAAATTTTCAATCACAAAAATCACCTTTTCTACTCCAAAACAAGTTTAGGCTACCACCGCGATTTTGCGGTCCGGAACTTTCTCCGAGAAAATTCCAGAAAATTCCTAAAATCCCTTAAAATGTAAAACCATTTATGGTGCAGTCCAATCAATTTTCCAAACTCAATTATCCCATTAATTCCAATAAAATTGCTTTAGGCCCAATTACCGGGAATGTCATGAATGCATTTACCGTAATTTCATATACACAATTGATACTGTGTATCAATCCTATTATGCATGAACAGTTCTAAATATTCCTATTAGTCCCATCCTATGCCAAGTTTACTATTTTACCCTTCCGGAGGGGTAGGATGTTCAGTATGCAGATCATTGGATCACGGGTCAAGCAATTGCTAAACCGGTGATTCCATTGGTGAAAGTACTTTGGAAGAACCACTCACTGAGGAAGCTACTTGGGAGATCGAGGAACATATGAGAGCCAAGATCCTCATTTATTTGACGGATAGTATGAAATTTCGAGGACGAAATTTTTATTAGGAGGTGAATTGTAACATCCGTCCACCGTCATTAAGGGTATTTTGGTTATTATGAGTCATCTTGATAGGTTTCATTTGCATTCTGCATTCATTGAATGAGCATGTTATCGGCCTCTAATTGTAGAGGAACAGGTTTAATGCATATGCATTTATCCATAGGTACATGCATTCATGATTTCCGTATTTAATTGTAAGTAAGAACCGATCGAGTTATTTAAACCGATTTGGATTGAGAGTTAATTGAGAATTTGAGTAATCGAGTGCAATTGACTGATTTGATACTATTTATGAGTGAGTGGTAATTTATAATGGCTTATAGGAAATTCTCGTGAAATTCGGAGATAATGCCCGACCGGAAAGTTTTGGCGATCGATCGATCGACCTACAAGATCGAAAGCATCGTCCAATGGCAATGGAAAAATTAGAATTTTACTGATAGGAAATAATTATGTGGAACCATTGGGATTTAGAGACTGAAATTTAGACTGACTTGGAGACTTAGGTCTATAAATACTAGGTTTGAGGAATTTGGGGAAAACACCTAAGGCAATTTCACGTTTTCTTCTTTCCCCCTCTCGTGACTTGCGATTTCCTCCCATTGGTAAGGATTCCTCGATTTTCTTTATGGATTCTTTCCTTGAGATGAGGTTAAGCGATTGACTGTTATTGGTGAAGGTTAGAGGCTCTGGGATTAGTGAATCGTTGAGCTTGAAGGATTTTAGGGTTTCGGAGGATTTTGAGGAATTCGTAGCTTGATCTGTGATTTGGTAAGTTTTAAGAGCTTTGATGTTGTTATGGATGATTCTTACTGTATTTATGGCATTTATTATATTTGATCGGGTAGTTGGGAGTGTTTATGGATGGGTTTTGTTATTGATGATTACCGTAGGAGTGTATAGGGTCGAAGTGTGGATTTGTGGAGGTAGATTATCGATTTGTTGATGGATAGAGTTATATGGATGATTGAATATGCTAAGGTTGCCGATGATGATATTGCTTGATTTATGTGTATTGAATATGCTAAGGTTGCCGATGATGATATTGCTTGATTTATGTGTATTGAGTTACTGGTGAGTTGCAGAATCGGAAATCTGGAAATCCTGGACTGGTGTGTTTAAAAGCTATGTGTTGGGGAAGAAGGAGAGCATGCGTAGTGGATTTAGGTTGGAGACCGCACAGCCGTGAGGAGCTTCGGCATGCGGACGGCGGTGAGGAGCTTCAGCATGCGGACGAAAGCGATGAGTAGCTTCAGCATGCAGACGAAGCGGTGAGTAGCTTCAGCATGCGGACGAAGCGGTGAGGAGCTTCAGCATGCGGACGAAGCAGATGAGTAGCTTCGGCATGCGGACGGCAGCGATGAGTAGCTTCGGCATGCGGACGAAGCGGTGAGGAGCTTCGGCATGCGGACGAAGCGGTGAGGAGCTTCAGCATGCGGACGAAAGCAGTGAGTAGCTTCGGCATGCGGACGAAAGCGGTGAGGCTTCAGCATGCGGACGAGCGGTGAGTAGCTCGACATGCGGACGAGCAGTGAGTAGCCCGGCATACGAACGAGCTGCGGATCGATCGATCATCCGAGCGACCGACCGACGAGTTGCGTATCGTTCGGCTATACGAGCGACCGAGCGACGAGCTTTGGGAGTCGCTCGGCACGCGGGCGAGCAGTGGACGGGCGGTCCTGCGTAGCTAGTCAGATGAGCGAGCGGTTTAGCGTGCGGGCTAGGGCTCACGTCCAGGTCGACCGGTGGCATGCGGGTGAACGCCCAGGCGCACCCATGGTCGCAACCTTTGCCCTAGTCGTCCAAGAGGAGTGTTTGAGGCTTTTGGCATTGGGACTTAGAAATTAACCGATTGAGGTGATTAAGGATTAGATTTGATTTGAAGTTTAAATTGGAATTTTATGGATGTGTTCGACCCAAGGAATAGGAAATTGCTATTGGGGATCCTAATTGAGGTAAATTGACTGGATTTTAGGAATGGATCAATTATTGTCATTCAACTCAATGAAGAGTCGAATTGGGTTTTAGCACCGGAATCGTGAGCGTGCATTGTACATTATTTCACTGAGACATATGCATTACTGTACTGTTTTATTGGGCAATAAGTGATGGGTTGTACTTTATTGTTATAGAGGCACCGTTGGACCGTCGTTCCACGGACATTGCTGGGACTTCCAGGCAGTAGCTCGGAAGTTACAGGTGAGTAACCTAGTTGGTTTCTCAAATTCCTGATTGCTTACATGCTCTACATGAATTACATGCAAAGATGAATTGTATGACTACTGTATGATTACTGGCATGTATTGGATTGAATTGCATGTCTTTACTGAACCGAACTGTCATCGCTACATGATCCGAGATCGAATCTTCGGGCTTTTATAGCCATACACTGAACTACTGAATACTAAAATTACTGAACACTGCATTGCATGCATAAATGCATGATCAGATAATGGACGTGTCCTAAGTTGCTAATTTCACTGAAAAGAGCCTAGTGCTCGAATATCGTCATCGACGGGCTTAGCCAGGGAGAAAAATCGACGCGTCCCTACTGTTTACTGACTGAGCACTTGAGCACAACACTGAATAACTGGAAAAGAGTCACATATGCATTGTATACACATGACTGATTGATTTGTGACATTGACTGATTACGTGATGACATGATTTACTATGTATTACGATATGATGCTGCAAATTGTTACATGCTACTGTAAACTGTGAAATGACATTGTAAATGGTTTATCACTGTAAATCGCTTTATAATATCAGATATGGCTATATGATACCGTTAAGTGAATACTATCAGATTATGTCAGACGCCGTGTGCGTAATGCATGATTTGAGTGAACCATCGATGATGGTTTTCACCGAGTTCGCAAACTCACCCAAATGTGCAACCTATTTTTCAGGAATGTTAGAGTAGACTCCTAGCTCCGAAGATCTTTCTTTCCGCCGTGCGGTCTTTGGCGAGGGTCGTGATGGCACATAGGTCGGTCAGCTGGATTAGTGTTTTGAGGATGACTTAGGATAGATGTTTGTATCGTCTCTCTTTTGGTTTTGTAAGGAGACCGATAGACTTGTCTATTCGGATTGGATTATCAGATCGATAATTATTACTTTGGATGTCAATTTGTTGACATCGTTATTTTGTGATTTAAAATATCGCGATGCCATGGATTTTAGCGAAATTTTCTGGTAGTAAATCCTTTATCGTGGGATACGTGTCGGAGCGACCTTCGGGTTTCCCGATGTGTACCCTACGGTGAGGGGGCGCTACATTCCATGCAGATGATAGTAACTTATCAGATTTATTTCACAAATCCCCAACTCTAAGGGATTTCTTCCCCACTTACCTGCTGAAAACTCCAAAATCTTGAAGCCCTAATCTCCAAAAAATTTCCGTACTTCACTAAATACAATGACCAGCTTCTATTTTTTCTCAGGGTAGAGGACACAAATGACAAAGTAGGTTTGGTGAATGAAAGGAAAAAACACAGAAGTCTCTTAGAAGATATTTGGTGAAAAACTCTGGGTTTCAAAAGGAAGATTGGAAAAGATGTTAGTAAGGAAGGGACTTAGACAAGACTTAACCTGTCAACTCTCAAAGAATAGTAACCTACTTCTAGCAAGAGTACAAAAGCCTAAGTGACACTTGTCATTTACCTAATACCCAGGTTCTAACATAGTTTCTTTTGAAACTAACTCCCTTGACTGTCATCTTTACAATCCAACTATCTCCAAAGCTTCTTTTAATTTCTTGTTCCCTACTATATATATCTTTCTAGATACTCCATAAATTCACCAACATATACAAATACAATATTTCCACCAATATCTAATATTTTCCAATGTAAAAAAATGTCCTTACTCTAAAAATTCATAGATCAATCCAAATATACCCGGAATTATTCTTGAATGCATATACAATTATTTTCATGTGCAAATAAATTCACTATTTATGTTAAGCGCATGGAATTTATATGCATGAACATGGAAATGCATCTCTAACTCTCATTAAGCACTCACATTTACTATTCTAACCCTCCCATAAGTAATGGGATGTTACAATTTGCACCATTGCTATGATGGTCAAAGTATAGGATTAGTATCCAAGATATCCTTGGACATCTCAAGTAGAAGGATATTTGCACCATTGCTATGATGAGACTATCATTGATACTAGAATAGATTATCCATATTATTATCTCACGGCAGATTATCCAATGTATTTAGTACTCTTAGCAAGCATCCATATGTTAACTCTAAATAACTCATGCCTATAACTTATGAGATCCACTGCTTGATCTAATCAAGGAGTATAACATTTGCTAGTCTCTCCATATTAATAATTTCCCATCTCATTAATCCTATAACTAGGGATAATTTAGATACTAACATAATTACACATGATAGGAATCTCATTATCATGATCTCTGTTGGACCAATGGTGGTTGACAAATTAAATCCCACTTATGTTTTGATAATAATAAAATATATAGAATTGGTTAAGAAATTATTTCAGGTGATTTAGATTCAAATACATCAAGACTACATCAATCTTGAATGGGCAAGACATAAATCATGGTGAAATCAAGAAGGAAATAATCTTCATCAATCTTGAATAGGCAAGACATAAATCATGGTGAAATCAAGAAGGAAATAATCTTCATCAATCTTAAATGGGCAAGACATAAATCATTGAAGAATTAAGATTGAAGTTTCCTTATAAGTGAAAGAGACATTAATAATGAGGATTATAGAAGATTTGGTTGGATATTACCATTGAAGCCAACATAAGTCGACTTGCACATCATAAGTCGACTTATACATCAAGATCCGAACAACATAAGTTGACTAGAACAACATAAGTCGACTAACATATGAAGATATGTCAACACAAGTCGACTAATAGTACATAAGTCGACTTATCAAAGGACACAAGTCAACTTACATAACATAAGTCGACTTATAGAAGAGCGGAGATAAAATTTTACGAAAAATGTTGTCACAAGTCGACTTATGGGTACAAAAAATTAATTCCAACAAGTCAATTAGTCACAAATGGAAAGGAGGATGTTAAGGAACGGTCATAACAATCAAGCAACGGCTAGAATGGGTTCCAACAGCTATTTTCCTTCAAGTATAAGAGTGGATGATCAAGGAAAAATATGGCGGAAGTTCTACAAGGGAAAATACTCTTCTATTGCTCCAAAATTGCTCATTATTGTTCTTTTCTTATTACACAATTGTTTTGAGCACTTGTTATTTCATTTATATCTTATTTCTCTTACAATTTAAGTGACTAGTGAAAAGGTCACTTGTAAGGTAGGATTTGTGCCGGAAGACAAATCAATTGTAAAGGTAGCTTGAGCCGGAAATCAAGTAGTGTTGGTAGGATTTGTGCCGGATGACAAATCAATTGTAAAGGTAGCTTAAGCCAGAAATCAAGTGGTGTTGGTAGGATTTGTGCCAGAAGACAAATCAAGTGTAAAGGTACCTTGAGCCGGAAATCAAATGGTGTTGTAAGAGTTCACACTAAACTAAAAAGTGTGCAGTAAAGTGGTTTGTCAAATCTTAAGTGGGAGCTTAGGTAGAGGACGTAGGTCTTAGCACCGAACCTCTATAAAAATAGTGTTTGCTCTTCTTCCCTACTCTTTACATTTAAATTTGTTTAAATTGTTTTTGTGTGAATTAACTTCTGATTTTATTGTAGAATTTTACAAAAAGCTTTAAAGATCTATTCAACCCCCCTTCTAGATCACTAACAATTTGTATCAAAGCAGAAGTATTCAGGGATGGCACACAACAATCTAGCGGATGAAGGTAACACCAATTATCGCCCTCCTTTATTTAATGGTACTAACTATTCTTCTTGAAAAAATCCTATGAAGTATCACATTATAAGCGAGGGAGTAGAATATTGGAAGATCGTCATCTTCGGTCCACAAGCACCGTTGAAAGAAAATGGTGAGTTAAAAACGGAGCTGGAATACGACGACAATGATTGGAAGCAAGCCTACATCAACGCAAAAACTATGAAGTTGATATATTGCGCTCTCACGGTTGAGGAAAGAAATCGAGTAAACTCTTGTACCAACACTAAAGAAATGTGGGAAAGACTTCGCATCACTCATAAAGGAACTAATCAAGTTCGAGAGACAAAAATCAACATTCTTCTCCATGACTATGAAATGTTTGTCATGAAGGAAGGGGAGTATATTTCTATTATGCTTAATTGTTTTGCAAAAATCACAAATGGATTAGGAAACCTTGGAAAGCATTTGACGAATAGCGAAAAGGTGAAAAGAATTCTACGATCACTACCGAAAGAATGGGACTCTCAAGTCACCGCTATTATGAAATCTAATGATCTCAATCAATTGGAATTCAATGCCTTGGTGGGATCACTCATAAACTATGAGATCATTCTCAAGTCAAGAGGAGGAAGAGGTAAGTCATAAAAGTCAATTGCTTTAAAAGCTAATGTTTCTTCTCTTGATGAAAGCGATGAAGGGTTAGATGAAAAAGACGAAGATGAAGAAATAGCAATGTATGCTAGAAACTTGAGAAAGTTCAAAGGACTACTCAAAAATAGGAGGAAAGAATTACGTGGTGGTAGAAATGAAGAAAGAAAGAAGTACACTATGGAAAGAAGGTCTAAAGGCTATGAAGAAAAACAGAGTTCAAATCTTCAGAAAAATGACAAACATGACAAAGGGAAAGCTAGCCTAGTAGCCACTTGGAGTGATGATGAGGAAGCATACCAAAGCAATGATGAAAACAACTTAGCTCTTATGGAAAATAGCTCCTTACCAAGTGATGATGAAGATGAGGTAACATTAATTGATCAAGATCTTAGAGATTATTTTAATGCTTTATAAATTGATTTTGAAGAAGCTATTGAAGTCAACAAGAGGTTGAGAAAGAAAATAAGAGATCTGGTTGCTGAAAATAGTGCCTTACTTGAGACTATTGATGATTTAGATAGTCCAAAAGAAGATCATTCTGCATGCCTTGTTGAAAAAGAAAATCTTATTTGTGAGCTTGACAGACTTAGAAAGGAATTTTCTTATGTGGTTGGAAAATTTGCAAATGGAAACGAAAAGCTTGAAAAACTGTTATCCTTGCAAAGATATTCGATTTCTAGACATGGATTAGGATATGATCCTTTTGATAGAGATTGTTCCTTAATTTCCAAATTTACTAAGGATGGAAAAATTGCTCAATGTGCTAGATGCTTGAAAGATGGTCATATATAACTTGTATGCAAAAGTACTTGGAGATGCCTTAAGGTTAAGAAAATTTAGGTATTAAAAGGCACAACACCAAATAATGTGGTTTATATGACTAACCAAAATGGACCCAAAATGACCTGGGTACCAATGAGTAGAAAGAATGTTTCAGTTGTAGGTACAAGCAAGGAATGAAAATCCACCAAGCACATGGTACATTGATAGTGGATGTTCAAGGCATATGAGTGGAGACAAGAACCTATTTGTAGAAATTAGACCAAAGAATCAAGGATATGTCACATTTGGAGACAACAACAAAGTCGACTAATGAGTGTCTAAGTCGACTAATTGGTGACAAGTCTGCTAACAAGTCGATTTGTGTGGGTCAATAAGTCGACCTATGATATACACAACACTATGGACATGAAGAAATTTCAGGATAAGTCGACTTATGAGGGTCGATAAGTCGACTTATGGAGGTAAAACAAGTCGACTTATGTTTACACGAGTTCCATTGTTGGATTGTTATGTTATGTAATGACTTTGCATTTTTTTGTGTTTGTTTATGAACTGCCAGTCGAATATAAGTTATCTGGGTCTTCTTTAAAAATTCTCTTTTTCCCAAAATCTCCAAAAACATATTCTCTTCTACTTTTGAGATTTATTCATGATGATGTTTCTCCACCATGATGGTTTTTGTATTTAGCCAAGACCAACATTTCATATTATTTGTATTTGCTTGCTACTTGAGACTATTTGTGTTTGATGACTTGTTTCTATATTTAATGTAAATTGCGGTAATTTTTTCTTCATATTTGCGACATTTCATATTAGTTGTTTTGATTATGACAAAAAGGGGGAGTAAAATGGGAAATTGGATATTCTTTAGTTACTTGATTAAGGGGGAGTATGTATGTTAAATTGTCTTTGAATTGAATTTATATTAAATTTATGAATTATACAACTCTTATGCATTTGATCTTACAAGGTTGTTAAATTCAATGATTTATATGATTGAGGGGGAGACTTCTAACTAAAAAGACAAGGCTTAAAAACCTTGATCAATGTTTCTTTGTTTTCAATTTCTTAAACAATTTCTAAATGTTTTGCAATTATCAAAAAGGGGCAGATTATTGGACCAATGGTGGTTGACAAATTAAATCCCACTTATGTTTTGATAATAATAAAATATATAGAATTGGTTAAGAAATTATTTCAGGTGATTTAGATTCAAATACATCAAGACTACATCAATCTTGAATGGGCAAGACATAAATCATGGTGAAATCAAGAAGGAAATAATCTTCATCAATCTTGAATGGGCAAGACATAAATCATTGAAGAATCAAGATTGAAGTTTCCTTATAAGTGAAAGAGACATTAATAATGAGGATTATAGAAGATTTGGTTGGATATTACCATTAAAGCCAACATAAGTCGACTTGCACATCATAAGTTGACTTATACATCAAGATCCGAACAACATAAGTTGACTAGAACAGCATAAGTCGACTAACATATGAAGATATGTCAACACAAGTCGACTAATAGTACATAAGTCGACTTATCGAAGGACACAAGTCGACTTACATAACATAAGTCGACTTATAGAAGAGCGAAGATAAAATTTTACAAAAAATGTTGTCACAAATCGACTTATACATGACGACAAGTCGACTTATAGGTATAGTAAATTAATTCCAACAAGTTAATTAGTCACAAATGGAAAGGAAGATGTTAAGGAACGGTTATAACAATCAAGCAACAGCTAGAATGGGTTCCAACAGCTATTTTCCTTCAAGTATAAGAGTGGATGATCAAGGAAAACTATGGTGGAAGTTCTACAAGGGAAAATACTCTTCTATTGCTCCAAAATTGCTCATTATTGTTCTTATCTTGTTATACAATTGTATTGAGCACTTGTTATTTCATTTATATCTCATTTCTCTTACAATTTGAGTGACTAGTGAAAAGGTCACTTGTGAGGTAGGATTTGTGCCGGAAGACAAATCAATTGTAAAGGTAGCTTGAGCCGGAAATCAAGTAGTGTTGGTAGGATTTGTGCCAGAAGACAAATCAATTGTAAAGGTAGCTTGAGCCAGAAATCAAGTGGTGTTGGTAGGATTTGTGCCGGAAGATAAATCAAGTGTAAAGGTACCTTGAGCCTGAAATCAAGTGGTGTTGTAAGAGTTCACACTAAACTAAAAAGTGTGCAGTAAAGTGGTTTGCCAAATCCTAAGTGGGAGCTTAGGTAGAGGACGTAGGTCTTAGCACCGAACCTCTATAAAAATAGTGTTTGCTTTTCTTCCCTACTCTTTACATTTAAATTTGTTTAAATTGTTTTTGTGTGAATTAACTTCTGATTTTATTGTAGAATTTTACAAAAAGCTTTAAAAATCTATTCAACCCCTCCTTCTAGATCGCTAACCAATCACAAGATCAAAAGTACATGTTAAAGTTACCGTGAATTTTTCTAGTTAATTCACACTCTAATTATGACTAAATAATCTTAAAAGTAATAGAAAACAATTTTTTTTTATTTTGTTTGTTTGATTTTGAAAACTACCAAAGAAGTCACATAAGTTACGATTAATTTAAAAAACATACATAAAAGTTAATATCCCCACCTCCACACTTAAAACTTACACTACTCGTAATGTAACATCAAATGCAAGAAATGGAGTAGCTTGTGAAAATAGTAAATGCAAAAATGTAAATAACATAAATTAACTTCCTTTGGATTGCCTCCCAAATAATGCCTTTGTTTATTGTCATTAGCTCGGTTTCCTGTTGCTCCCATCAAGTGACACAAGTAACATCCTACAGCATCAACACCTTCAAATCCTCCATTTAGGAACCTTCTTAATATGGCTTTAAGCGATGATCATTCAAACTGAATGTCTTGTTAATATGGCTTTAAGCTTTGATTGATATAGTAACACTTTATGGCCCATCGAGAAGCTTTTCCCTGAAATCATATTGTCATGAAAAGCCTTTGTCTTCTCCTTATATATCACCACATTATGAAAGGATTCGTTCTTTATCTCCTTTAACCCATAAAGCTACAACTTCCTATACACATACGCATCATCCAAGTTCATGTTGCATCTTTTGATAGCCCAATATGCTTTGTGTTGTAATTCCACTAAATGATGACATGGAATCCCAAACACTAGTCTATATAGAGACATCTTAGTTAGTTTTTTGTAAGTCATCCTATAAGCCTATAGTGTGTTTTCCATTCTTACACTCCAATCCTTTCTATTGGGCTTCACAGTTTTCTCCAAGAGTAACTTGATTTCTCGATTTGATACTTCATCCTGCCCGTTAGTTTGAGGATGGTAAGCAATGGAAACCTTATATGTGATGTGATATTTTTTGAACATTGTTTCCATCACCTTATTCAAAAAGTGGGTTCCTTTATCGTTAACAATGACTTTTCATCTCCCGAACCTAGAAAGAATGTGAGCCTTAACAAAATCTACAATAACTTTCTTATCATTAGTTCTAGTAGCTTTAGCTTCTAACTTTTTAGAAACATAATCACTTGTAAGTAATATATAAGTAAAGCCAAAAGACAGAGTGAAAGGTCCCATAAAATCAATACCTCAACTATAAAAATTTTCACAAAAATGCAAAGAAGTTTGTGACAATTGATCCTTATGGAATAGGTTACCTAACCGTTGGCAACAATCACATGATTTGTGGAAGGTATATGTATCTTTGAATAATGTTAGCCAGTAAAAGTCACTCTCCAGAACTTTATGAGTTGTTCTTTTCACTCCAAAATGTCCTTCACATGTATACGAATGACAACAGGCTAGGATTGAGGGTGCTTCACTTTCAGGTACACACCTCCTGATGACTTGATCTACATAGTGCCTTCAAAGATACAGGTCATCCCAAATGTAATTGATTGCGTGTTATTACTCTAGTCAAAATAAAATATCTAGACCTATTACTATAGCAGTGGTGAGTCTAGGTTGATCCTACAGAAAGTATGTGTAAAGTTTATGAAATGAAATTAATCAGTGTTTAGGTTTAATGGGAGCTTTTGGATTTTTGAAAGGAAGAAAATAAAATGAAACAAACTAATAAAAACAAATTAAAGAAAACATGCACAAAATGATAAAGGGGGGATTCGATAGGGACTCGATTCTTTGGTTCAATCTCAGCCTACACCCTAATTAAGCATATTTCATTAATTTTTTGTTCTCAAACCTCTCCTAGCAACTATTAATCGTGAGTTAATAGTTAACCCAAGTTTTTCCTTAGGTTTTGTTTAATCAAGATACGACCATTAATTAAACCTAACCACCGAATAACCTAGGATAAGATCTCTAAATTTAATTACACAGTAGCATTACGAATTAGGAAAACTAATTAATCAAGAAAATAACCACATATGATGCGTCATGTAACCTGGTCATGTTATCCCTAATGATTACGAATCATTAGTCAATACATATGGAATTCAACATAACAATTACGGATTATGTCAAAACTCTAACAATGGGTTTGCAATTAACGATTCAATGAACTCATTAAAATCATCATCTCACAATACCCAATAAGTTCATACATAAATAACTGAACAATAATGAAAATTCGATTATCTATACACAAAACCAAAATCAATTAACATAGGATAACACAATCAATTTCTAATGAGAGAAAGAAACAACAAAATAATAAAAATATTTAACCCAAGTCGTAGGCATCGATGTCACCTCTGAGCCGACATCGGGATGTCTAGCCGTCTTTCTCAAAAAAATATTTCAGCTCCTATCTTGCTCATCCCATCGAAGACCCCTCTCTGCTCACTGTTACTCTCCCTCATTATGTGTTAAACGCAGATCTCTATGCATGCTTGACCACCAAGCCACCACTGTTTTGTTTCTCTCCTATCACTGTTGCTTGATGTGATACCTCTATTCGTGTTTCTATTCTCTGTGCTTGCCACCTTCTCTTGTGTATATTGAATAAAATGCACCACAGCTGTGTGCAGCGCAGCATTTTCTGCATTGTGCGCAGTGTTTCACATAAAACGCACATATGCTTCTCACCCTTGTTACTGTGCATTTGGTGGGACAAGTAAATGTCCCTTCCACTTGTCCACCAACTGTAGCCTTAAATCCTCTTCTACTTCTTATGCGTTTTGTGTAAAATGCTTGAGTCTGCATTTAATGCACAACGCTCTCCAGATGTTGCCATTTTGGTCTTCATTGCCTTGCTTCTACCCAATCAACATACCTTTTGTTAAGTTTGTTGTCCTTTAATGTATTTTAGTGACTCATGGTTAGCATGCATCACAAACTCTTTAAGCCATAAATAGTGTTGTGAAGTCTATAAAGACCTAACTAATGCATAAATCTCTATATCATAAGTTGGGTAGTTTAAGGTTTCCCCAATAACTTTCTTACTAAAGTATGCAATCGGTACCTAATCTTGCATCAACAAGGCCCCTATTCTAACCTCAATTACATCACACACTATCTCAAAAGTGTTGGAAAAGTTAGGTAAAGTTAAGATAGGCTTTGTACTAAGTTTCTCTTTCAATATGTTAAATGCCCTCTCTTACTTATCACCTCACTTAAATCTTATACTCTTTTTATCAATCTCAATTAGTGGTGCAACAATGCAGCTATAATCCTTCACAAACTATCTATAGAAACTACTCAAACCATGGAAACTCTTAATATCACTAATTGATATAAAGGTCAATCATTCCTTAATTGGCCTCAACTTTTTCTCATCAACCTCTATTCCTTTTGCACTCACCATATAACCTTTAAAAAAAACCTAACTAGTGGAAAAAAATTCCTAATTTATGTTACCTAAGTACATTCAAAACTTTATTTAAATGTTTAACATGCTCATTAAGTGACTTACTGTAGACAAGAATGTCATCAAAATAAACAAATACAAACTTCCTAAGATATTCACACAAAAAAAGATTCGTAAGTCTCATAAAGGTGCTGAGTGCATTAGTGAAACCAAAAGGTATTACTAACCATTCATACAATCCATATTTAGTCTTAAATGAAATTTTCCACATCTCCTTTAATACCAAAAGGTATTACTACCCATTCATACAATCCCTATTTAGTCTTAAATGAAGTTTTCCACATCTCCTTCAATTCTAATTTAATATTAAATAGATTTAAAATCGAATTTGGAAAATAAATATACACTATGAAACTCATCAAGCATATCTTCTAATCTTGGGATAGGGTGATGATACTTTACAGTAGTTTTGTTGATGGCACGATATTTTATGCACATAGAAAATGGACCATCTTTCTTTTGGCACTAATAGGATTGAAACTGAGCATGAACTAAAGCTTTCACATCATAGACTTTTATTAGTAACTCCTTTACTTACCTTTAAATTTCTTTGGACTTGAGGTTTGTTTTATATGTTAGTGTCGGGCCCCGACCCGGAGACCGGACCCCAACTGTTGGATCCCGTTACCCAACCTGCATATAACTTACTATAGATGTTGGATCCGAGACCCAACTGTCCCGGGAGGTGGTCCCTGGTGGAGCTCATTCCTGAGACACTTGCCTTGCTAAGACCCTAACTTGACACACTCTATTTGACTCACTTTGGTGGTGAGCATACACTGACTAAGGCCTGGACCCTGACTGCTCTCGACAATCCCTAAAATAACACTCTTATCTATGGATCTGCAGAACAAGTCGACTTGTCTGATAAGCAAGTCGACTTATCGAGACAAACAACTTGACTTATAACCAACAAGTCGACTTATCGAGACAAACAACTCGACTTATAACCTACAAGTCGACTTATCGAGACAAACAAGTCGACTTATCTAACTGACAAGTTGACTTATTATTCAAAAGCTTCACAGGTCGACTTATGGGTCCAATAACTCGACTTATATCTATTCTGAACTCAAAACCTAACCCTCTACACTCTCTCTTGGCTCATTCCAAACACCATAAACACTTCTAAACCTCTCAACTCATCCACTCCACTCTCAACATGCTATAATCTCACTTAAACTTACATCATTCATCTACTCACATGAATTCCAAAGCAATTTCATACAACTTTGGAAACTATGCTTAAACATGATAGTAAATGGCCTTGGGAGATCATGATAAATCATAATTCATGCATTTCATTTATATCAAAACAATGTTCTTACAATGCTTTAGTAGGCATTTCAAGCCTATTACAATTCAAATCAAAATACATCTGTTTTCTCAAAATGCAACCTAAAGCATTCATTACAAAAACATGAAATACATGGGCAAAACACTAAGATCTTGGAGTATGCCTTGAGCTCATTCTTCGAGATCCAGATCTTCACCTGGAGATGGGACGGGAAGTGGAGGGTGAGCTTTCGCTCGTGGGTAACACGTTTATATTTATACTACTAAGCTGAATCTATTCATTACTCATACTGTTTGCAATATTCTTATTAACAAATCTTGCAACTTGCATTTCACAAATTCATCAAGCTAACAACAAAATTTCATGATTCATGCATTCATCATTCTTGCTAACGTATGCTAACACATAATCACATAACTGATGGTTTGAAAAGTCCACGGGTTTCTGATGAACTACACAAGTGTATTCATATGCTGAGGAGTCCAAAAAGGAACATCCTATGCCACAGTCGGGCAGCCGGGCGAAGGCTTTACTGGTCTACGTGCACGTGACTCTGCTGGTGGACTTAACTAACCCACATAACACTGAATTTTATGCATAAAAACTGGACTTGTCTTGTCCACTGACTGATTTTCTGAAAATGGATTTTCATGCATCCATAAAGCTGATTTTCTTGAAAATGCTACATTTCATGCTTAGCTCACATTTCATGATTCTCATTCATGCTCATTCAATTCATGGCAATTTCAAGCAATAACAAGGCAATGACATATACTATTAAAATGCTCATTTAATGGCAATCAGACACCATTTACATACATAATTAAGGCACAATCAATGCTTATCTCAAATAGTCACAAATCATTAAATTCATTAGTTAAAGTAGCATTCCACACTTACTAGCATAAAGATAAAAATGAAACCCACCTTATATCCTTGCTTAAGCTTGCCTAAGGAAGCTCCTCTTCTTGTTCTCCTCTTCTTTCTTGTCCTCCTTCATTCATGGCAAGAAAAGAACCTCACATCATTTAGGGTTTCAAAATTGAAAACCTAATGAACCTTAATCATGAAATCAACCTAGAATCACTAAACCCACTTCATTTCTAAGCTTTCCAAACCATAACCCAAGCAAAAGCTTAACCTTGAAAACATGACTTACCTTGAATCTTGACTAAACCAAAGGGTTTCTTAGCTTAAAGTGTAGCTTGAACCTTCCTCCACACTTTTTCTTCTTGCACTTTCTTCAAAAACCCACTGAATCTCTTGGAAAATCACAAACTTTCTTCTTTCTTCTTCTTTCTCCTCCACCACCGAAACTCTTCTTCTCCATCCCTCAATTTTCGATCCTTCTTTTCCCTACACAAATTCATTTAACTCCTTCCTTATATACTTCCTCCTAACTCACTTAAGCCCATTAACCTAAGGCCCATCTCATTCCTCTTCTTTCCTTCTTCCTTCCTTCTTATCTTCTTTAACCTACTCAAACCCAAAGCCCAAGTCCACTTCATTTCCTCCTCTTTTCTTCTTTTACTTCCCTACTACATTAAAGCCCAATTCATATATATATCCTCTCTTCTTTTTATTTCATTTGGACCCAAAGCCCCATTTAACACATTAAATTCCATTAATTCTTAACCTAACTACCAACCAACATATTAAATTTCATTTATTCACCACCTATCTCATTTATGTTACTACATGCTAATTAATGCCATATGCTATTTAATGCTATCATATTTAATTCATGCTAACTCAATTTCTTAATTAGTCTAATCATGCTTAATTAATTAATTAATTAATTAAATAAAAAAAATTTCGGGGCTAATAGTTAGCCGATTGGGTGATTGTGCTCATAAAATCAAATTGATTTGATGTTTTATTCCTTGTTTAGGTGGTAAATTGCTTAAAACATTTTCTTTGAATAGATCATCATATTTTTGCAAAACAAAAAAACAACACTAAGCCAATCATGGATATAAATAAGATGAAATAAAAATCATGAATTCAGGATCCATGAATTGTTCTATATTAATCAAGATTGAATTAACAACTTAAGAAGGTATTTTTTCATACCCACAGTATTAAAAAGGGATTAGGCAAGGAATAGGTTTTTGATATTCACAGGTTGGATAAGTGCATAATGTGTAAACAAGCTAAATCTAATGTTTTGTCGCATAGTTTTTATACATCTTTACCCATATCTAATCAACCTTAAATTGATATATCTATGGATTTCAAGTTAGGTTTGTCCAAGACTCAAAATGGTAAGGGGAACATATTTGTTGTCATTATTAGTTTTAGTGAAATATCAAATTATATTGGTTACGCTAAAACTAATGATGCAACACATATTACTGACTTGCTCTTTAAAGAGATAGTTGTTTACATAGTCTGACTAAAACAGTAGTAAGTGATTGAGATGTTAAGTTCTTATGTCACTTTTGGCATACTTGATGGAATAAAATTAAAGTTAAACTTTTGTTTTCTACTGTTGCACATCCTAAAACAAATGGACAACTTGAAGTAGTTAATAATATTCTTATTACTTTGTTGTGTACCATTATTCAAAAGAATCTAACACATTAGGAGAAGTGTTTACCACATATTAAGTTTTTATACAATCGTTCAGCTCATTCGACTACTACTTATTCATCTTTTTGAAATTATGTGTAGCTTTAATCCATATCTTACCTTTACTTATTAATAAACATGCTAATTTGGATGATAAACAAAAAACAAATCTTGTTAGGGATTTACGTGCACTAATGCCAATATGGAGACGTAGAATGAGTAATATGCAAGGTAAGTTAACAAGGGGTAAGTTAAGGTTGCAACTGAATCAAAGGATTAGGTTTGGGTTCATTTACAAAAGGTATAGGTTCCTACTCAAAGAATATATAAGTTATATCAAGAAGGAGATGGACCATTTTCCAAATGCTGAAGAATATTAATATGACTATAAGTTTGAGTTAATATGAGTGTTACTTTTAATGTTATTGATTTATCTTTATATGATGTAAGTGATTTAATGTTGAATCCTTCTAAGAAGCGAGAGAATGAAGGAGATCCAATTCATGTACCCTAAGCTTTTGCAAAATCCTTTGAAAGGAATTAGAGGTCTAATGACACAATTAAAGACTAATTAGAACCAAAGAGATTATGAATAAAAAGCTTCCAAAGACCTTTTGCACATTCCCAATGGTTTAGTTTCAAGATTAAGATAGAAAAAGATTAAGGAAGTACTACATGGGCTTATTCAAGAAATTAAAAAAAAAAATTTAGGCCAAAAAAAAATGGAAGATGGAAAAGGCTACCAACAATGTCATTCACATACTTGAAGTACTTAATAGACCTCTTTTAAAGTCAAATGGGTCATAAATGTCTTGAATAACACACCTTGGCTACCTTATGTGAATTTTCTAGGAACATTGGAGTTTCTATGCTTTCTTATTTGAGTTTCTAGGTATTATTAGGCATGTAGAAGACTTAATGTTGAGCAAGTTTTATATCTAATAAAAATTAAAATATCCACAATTATATAGATTATAAACTTGTACTATAGAAAGGTATCAATCCCATGAGGAAATATGTAAAATTAATTGAATCTAACTTTCTCTAACCTAAAAAAATCACAACTTGGGAGTAGCTAGTGTGTGCATTTTTAGACATGTATTTCCCTCTTGACAAAGACAACAAGGTCAATAAAGAGATTACAAATTACCAACAAATTGATAAGAGTCACTTTATGAAATGTGGAAACGTTATAAGGATTTGCAAAAGAGATGTCCTAACCATAACTTACCCAAAGAATTCCTATTGCAAACCTTTTACAAGGGAGTTGATCCAACCTCAAGGGGCACCATTGATGAAGCATCTGGAGCATCTCTAATGAGAAATATAGTTGAGGAAGTAGAGGAATTGCTAGAAGAGATGGTGAGCAATAGTTGTCTTTAGACATTAGATAGAAGTAGACAACAAACGATCTTTCATGATCCAAAGGGGGCCACTTTTGTTCATTTGATTACAAAAATGTAGGTGAAGATTGATAATTTAACTCAACAACTCAATGGCATGAAATCGTCTTCATTAGCTTTAGTTAAAGCAATTCGACATAGATGTGAATTATGTGGATAGGTTAACCATGATACCATTGATTACTTTTTAATGCAAACCAATGAAACAAAGCAACTCAATTATATGGAAGCACAATTTGGTCAAAAAGGGGGAAGCAATCCTTATTCCAACACATATAATCCTGGGTGGAAGAATTACCTAAAATTTTCTTGGTCGAACAATGTCGGTAATCAACTGCGGAAATAAGGACCACCTAGATTTCAACAAAATAATTTTAATGTTAATGACTCTAAATTTGACAAGAACATAGATAAGCTCATGAGCATGGATGAAGCTTATAAGAGGTTAGAAGGGAACATCATAAGCATAAATGAGGCCTAGAGAAGGCTAAAAGGGAAATTTGAGAAAGTAACCAAAAACCATGCCTTATCCATTCATAACTTAAAGATTCAAATGAGTCAACAGGCATACTCATTGTCAACAAGAAGTTTGGAGAACCTCTCGAGCATAATGAAGCAAACCCAAGAGAGTAACTCATAGAAATCACACTTACAAGTGGGAAGGAACTTGAGCAACTACACAGACACAAGTTGTAGCCCACCCAGTAGAAAAAGACCAAGAAAACAATAAGGATGTATACATAAATGAGTACCCTCCTTGTATTACCCCTCTGTCATATCCACCCAATGTCTCATATCCTTAACGATTATAAAAGAACAAACTAGATGCATATTACAGAGTTCATAAAGAATTTAAATTTTTTTCAATTTAATCTATTTTTTATGGAGAACCAAATGGTAGGGTTAACTAGTAGTTGTAGTTTTATAATCACCAGTCATATGCCTTCCAAGCTAGAGGATGTAGGGAGCTTTACAATACCCTATGTAGTTGATGAATTTGAATTCACAAAGTGCTTATGTATAAATCTTGTGCCTTTGTCGATATTTAGGAAATCAAGGCTCAACAAGGTAAAGCCAACTTTGATGCTAATTTAATTGGTTGATCAATCAATTAAGAGACTGTTTAGGGTGATGGAAGATGTCTTAATGCAAGTGGACAAGTTCATTATCTTAGTGGACTTCGTAGTTTTAGATTTTGAAGAGGATAAGAACTATCCACCAATTCTTGGAATACCTTACATAAACATAGGTAGAGCTATTGGCACCTGATTTTTTTTTAAAATAAGCATGATTAGATTAATTTTGGGATTTTTCTAGATTAATTTATGTTGGAATTAATTAGCATGTTAATGTGGGTAAGATAATATGGCATAGGTTAAGGGCACTGAACTATTAAAGTAGTTGGAGAGTGTAAGGCCAATTTTGGCAAGTCACTTAAGTTTAAAAACCATAAGGCATTAAAGGAAGGGCAAGGTGGACTTTTCTCAATCATTAAGGGTAAAATGGGGAGAAAGAAGTGTTGTCTTCTTCCTAAAAAGGGGAAAAACGAAAATGGGAAAAGAAGAAGTGAAATAACAAAACCAAAGAGAGGAAGAAGAGAGGTTTCAGTGGTTGAAAGGAAAGAAGAGAGTTAAGCTAGGGTTTCATCTTTTCTAAGCCTTCTAGAGAGATTAGGTGTTGTGCAAGAAGGGGAAAAGGTAGAGGAAGATAAGAGCTTTCTTTTGAACCAAGCATTTCTTCATTTGGTGAAGATTTGAGCTAAGAGCATTTTAAAGCTTTGGACTTTTGGAAGGGTTTTGGTTTCAAGAGCTTAGTAAATGCATGGGTTTAAATGTTTTAGGATCAATTTATACATTAGTTTCTTTGGGTTCTCATTTGGAAAATCCTATTAACTTGGAAATTGTATTTATATTAAAAAGGGAAGCAAGAAGGACAAGAGGAGCAAGAGGAAAGGCATATTTGAACAAGCCATAATCAAGGACTTCAAGGTGGGTTTTACTTTTATAGTTAAGAAATAAGCCAATAAATTTTTTTTAAAGAAATGACAGTAAATAATTTTGCAACTACCTCATTCGTGTGCATTTAATGTTTTTAAATCCTGCAAGATTGTGTCACATGTTTATACATGGTTTGTGTGATGATTTATGAAAAGTTATTTTTAAAATGATTCTTTGAAATGATGCATGATTATCAAACCATACTTTTGGAAATGGTTTTTAATGTATAACAAGCATGTGAAATGCAAGTTTTTAAGAGAATGTGTCATTTTGGGCATCAAGCTTACAAGATTTTGAAATCTATGTGTTATGTAGGTTTGTGGTAGTCCCTTAAGAACCATCACGTGCAAGTTAGTATAGGCTTCTCCTTCCTGCCCGCTAGTGACATGGAATTTTCTCAAGGATTTTCTCAAGAATTCACGACTACACATAACCGTTACATTGGAAATATGTAGTGCGTCATGTTTTGAACTTACCCAAACCATTTGAACTGTTTATGTGTTCATGACAAGTTGATATGAGTGATGCATTCATGATTTGCATACACATGAATTTCTGCATGGAAAATGACTAATAAATAGTTTTGCTTGTTGCAAACTATAAAATTGTTACCCACGAGCTTTAAGCTCACACTCAATCTCCTCCGACACATTTAGCTGATGACCAGGATATCGAGTAGGTCAAGGGGCAAGGCAGCACTCCTACTTTTGATTATTTTAAATTTAAAGTAAGTTTTGTAAAGCGAGGCTTTAGTTGCATTTTGAGCAAATCATGGTCCATGTATCTTTTCTATTTTGGGATTTTGATGTATTAATGGATTTGTGGCTTGAAATGTCCACTAAAGCTGTGTAAAACGTTTATCTTTTACTACAAATGAGATATGTTTGCATCTTTGCCCATGACTCTCTCAAGTTTGTGCGTTGCCTTTTTTTTAGTTTTCATAAGGGAAAATTCATGTTCTGACTTCAGGAGAAAATCTGGATTAATATAGGTTGATTTAGGCAAATGTGTCTTCTAGAAAGTTGTAGGCTTTTCTTTTATCTTTCCAACGGTATATAATATGAAATTTTTGGACATCTGAGTTGAAAGTTATGGTCCTTATAAGGGAAGAGTTATCTTCTACATTTTGTTTCTTTTATGTTTTGGTTCTTTTATGATGACGTGTCATCTGTGATGATGTGTCGTTTGTGTTTTGTTTCTTCTATGATGGCATGTCTTCTGTGATGACGTGTTATCTATGTTTTGTTTCTTCTGTGATGACGTGTCTTCTATGATGACGTGTCGTCTGTGATGACGTGTCTTTTATGGTGACATGTCTTTTATGATAACGTGTCCTTTATGATGACATGTCGTCTGTGATGATGTGTCGTTTGTGTTTTGTTTCTTCTATGACGACGTGTCTTCTATGATGAACTGTCGTCTGTGATGACATGTCGTCTGTCTTTTGCTATCTTCTATTTTCTACTCCATTTTTAACCCTTTAGACGATAGAATCTGTCTTTAAGGTCTTAATGAAAGTTGTAGATCTTAAAGTTCTTTTTCTAACCATATGAAGAACACACAATTCCAATATCTGTAGGGAAAGTTATGATAATTTTCCCGATTAGTTTGTTTTTTTTCCATTAGTTTGCTTTTTCATTCGGTCTCTTTTGTACCTATTTTCTACTCCATTTTTGACCCTATATAAGATTGAATATGTCTTTGAGATCTTCACAAAAGTTGTAGATCTTGAAGTCTTCTTTCGAACCATATAAAGAAAACACAATTCCAATATCTGTAGGGAAAGTTATTGTAATTTTTTTGATTCATCTGTCTTTTTCTATTAGTCTGCTTTTTCATTTGGTCTCGTTTGTACCTATATTCTGGTCTATTTTGACCCTCCAGGTGCTAAATTCTGACCTCAAGTCTTCTTCAAAGTTGTATATCTCTAAGTCCTCTTTAAAATTGTCCTAAGATGATCTAAATCTGATATCCCTAATGACAGTTATGTTAATTGTCCCAAGGAAGGTGCGATATGATTGAGGTCAAAACCCTGTTCAATTCTTTAAGCCATAACTTTGTTATAGGATCTCCAAATGAGTTGGTTCTTGTCTCTAAATAAACAGGAGACATAGAGCCACATCTATTCAGAAATAGTAGAAGTAAGTTATGTAGCACCCCACTCTCGCAAGACACATACTCAACATCCAAATTGATTTCCGAGTACGTACCCCTCAAGGGTGGCATGCTAGAACGATCATTCAGTCAAAATTTATTACAAAACTTTTTTTTCTTTAAAACAAGGTACATGCAAGTGGAAATTACTAATCAAATTGGGCCCATGTCATTTAAAAACATTTCCATTTCCAAGCTACAATCTTTACAAACATTAGTATTCAACCTTAAATTTGGGCCCATTTCAGATACAAAACACTTGAAGCCATAAAGTCATTTCATTACCAAATCGTTTACATACACTTTGTACAATTCTTGCTGAACATAATTCAAAAATAAAAATCAATGAAGACATGTGCAGGTGCAAACTGATCCCGACCCCTAATCCATATCAAACTCAGTGGTTATACTCCATTTAGCCTAGCTGAAATAATTCCTCAGAACCTGAAAAGCCACATTGCAATTTTTGATGAGTTTTGCAACTCAATGAGTGAACCATCATTGATGATTTCACATGATTACACATACACATCACATGTATCACAAATATTCATTCAAATCATATATTTATTCCTGATATTCATATAACATGGCATCTCATGTGATCACACAATTCACGTAGCCACGTATAGCAACAGTTCATATCAATTTACACTCACTTCAGCTTTGCAAATCATTTAATGAGTTTCAATCTTATAAGAATGCTATATGCATGAGACTCACATTTATTCTTATTGTTATAACTGAGTGCTTATCACATACTTATACAAATACTAGCTTATAGGGCTCAGTCAGAACAGAATCATGGAGCATAGCTCTACATGCACACACAAATATCACGGAGAAAAGTTCTACGTGGAAGCGATTCATACTGGCTACTCAAGTCACAACGCCTTTATCTGAGCATGCATTTAATGCATCAAATGTTGATTATGCCATATCAGACAATCACATATGATGTTCAATCAGAAACTCATAATCATCGGACCTAAATCCGGCATTCAACATACGTTGAGAATTCACGTATCATAAGGGGTTTCACATCAAATCAGAACACTTCCAATGCATCAAAACTGAATATGGCATATATGGCAATCACATAGGATGCTCAAACAAAATTCATAATCATCGGACCTAAGTCCGGCATTCAACTTTCGCTGAGGATTCACATATCATACAAAATTTCATAGCACTCAAAGTCACAATCAAAGCACTTCCAATACATTCCTAAATATTGATCTCCTCGGACAATTTAAAGTCCGGAATTCATAATAAATCGCAAACAGTTTAATAATATTGGAAGTGTAAACAAATCAAATCAGATCAATCCTAGGAAATCATCTAGGTTGACTCACAATACGCTCCAATAAGCTATTACCTAGATGGTCCGACAATGTCTGATTGGCGTCTGATATGCTCCTCTAAAATATACAAAACACATTCACAAATATCACATTTTTGTATAAATACACAAGTGGTCCTTTTATGCACATTAATGTATAGAATGTACGCACAATGCATGTTCAATGACAATTTCGGGGTACAATGACGCGATCCTTATCGAAATCATTCATATATCAAATCCCTCATTAATACCATGTATAATTACAATTGGATTGAACAAAACAACGTAAAACAATTTCATAACTTCATTGATCACTTCAGATTTTTCCTCTAATACACATACGGATCAACTTTCCATGCTAAATCTGATAAAGTAAATGACCAAATTAGATAAAACTTCCTTCTATAAAGTTGTTCTTCCATTTCTTAAATTTTTAATGACACCAAAATCGTTTAATTTGGTTCAGTATACAACGAGACATACTCAAAATATTTTAGGCGGTTCATAAGTTCCAACAGAATTCTTACCTCAACTTCCAACCAAAAAGTTAAACCCTTAAAGACATAATTAAAACTCTATTTCTTCATAAAAGTTGTATACCTATGTCTCTAGTTTATAACGAATTAAAAATTATCTCATTTGGACATCTACATCAAAAGTTATGGTCAAAATACTAAAGTATGTTCGATTTGTGAAGGGAGGGACTTTGCCGCGGCGAGGACAAAATGTGAAGTCGCGACGTACAGCCCAGAAATCAATTTTTCTAGGGATTTTCTTGCAATGGTCGCCACGACGAGCTCAAGGGTGAGTCACACGTCGCGACATACAAAAGGAATGAGCCGTGATGGGCTCAAAGGTGCATTTCACGTCGCGACGTACAAAAAGGAATGAGTCGCGACGTCTGGTTACTGAAACTCCTCTTCCCCAATTTTCCTCTTAACATTTGTCTGCATTCCTATTTATTCTCACGTCAATTAACTCAGATCACACTCAAAACAATTCTTCTAACTCATGTTTTTACCTCATCAACACACACGCAATTTAGATTCCAATATTCATACTTAAATATCAACTTCACTTCTATCGATAAACAACGGACACAATGCATGCATGTACCATTTCGGCTTTCTCAAAACCCGAACAGAGTATAGACATATCTTCCAATCTAGAGTTCATTCAACACCATTTTAACAATTCCTACTCTCAAATCAATCATCTACTCTATTCAACACCGAAACCAAACTTCTCTAACCTCACATGCATGTACTCATTTCCACTGAAAAACATAATTTACAACAACAAAACCCAGCTTAAACATAACTTACTTGATTCGGCTACGAATTCCAACAAGGAGAACAGATTAAAAACACCGAGAGTCTCACAGTTGATATTCGGATGCTAAGTGTTTTCTTTTTTTCACGAGAAGGTCACTCACAATGCATCAATCCTAACTCAACATCATACCCGTGAATACTTGCATGCCTTACACATGTCGTCACTCTTTCAAGCCATTTGTCACAACTAATTAACTATTTGTCATTTGTCTATTATTTCCATTTGTCTCAATTATAGAATGCCACGTGTCACACCATAATTGTCCCAAAAATCATGATTTTTCACAAAATTCACTAAAAATTCCAAAATATCCTAAATAATACCAAAATTGCCAAAACACATTTTAATCATATTTAACAACTCAATTGTACCCGAAAATGACAAAGAATGCATGTACAATTATATGAATGTGCAAAAATGTGGATGTCAAATTTAGCATAAACATGAATTGTACTTTCTGATTTCTCGATAATTCTCGTAATTCACAATTTTAGCCCTCACATGGGTAACGGGATGTTACAAGCTATCTTGAAGATTGTCTTGGTGGGGGCACGTCATCCTTGTGGGATACACGTTCAGATGTTACTTAGGATGTCAGGCTCATGACTCACAAGGGCAGGGTGTCCAACAAGAGCACTGATAAGCATTCATGAAGGTAAGTTAACACTTTAGATTGGTGAAGATCAAGTGGAGTTCAATATGAACAAAGCCTTGGAAAATTTAAAAAAAGCAGTGCTTACATAAAGATTAATGTTATGGATGAATGCATTCAAAAATAAAAAGAAAGCTTCTTTGAAGAAATTAAATCTTCAAAAGTTGAGACACACAATGAAGCTGAGAAGGTGAACAAAGTTGACTCTGAGGAAGACATGAAGACAAAGGATTCGGGTGTTCAGAGACATCAAGAAATATTAGTAAGAACTGAAGCACCCATACCACACTTTACAAAGAAACCACCAACTCTAAAACTGATATCTTTACCCACACACCTTAGATATACCTTTATAGGTGAAAGTAAAACTCTACCCATCATCATTTCTAAACAGTTGGACTGGGAATAAGAGACTAAGGTGATAGCAATTGATAAGGCCATGGGATGGCAGATATCTGACATTCGAGGTATAAGCCCAAATGTTGTTATGCATTGAATAAACCTTAGAGAAGGAAGTAAAGTGGTGAGGGAATATCAATAAAGGTTGAACTGTTGGGACCCCACCCTCACAAGTCATGGACCTGACATCTTAAGTGACATCCGAACACGCATTCCACAAAGGTGGTGTGCCCACACCAGTCAAACATTAAAGAAAACTCATTTCTCTTATTTCAGAATAGATTTTGGGAAACCTCAAATAGGAATTACAATTTGACTTCTTTAGAAAGTTTGTTTCCCATTGTCTTAAGTTTCTAATGAAACTAAAATTATTCAATTTAGTTCATAAATTTGAAAGTTATACCCCAAACATTTTTGGGTTGTTATTAAACTAAAACAAGACACTATACTCAACTTCCATCCAAAAATTAAAAGTCTTAGAGACTACATTAAAATTCAATTTCTTCAGAGGATCTGTATGTATATGTCTCTACTTTATTAATAAACAAGAATCATCTTATTTGTAATTCTATAGATCAAGATATCATTCAAATACCAATGTATGTTTAGTAAAATATCCAGTTCGTGTTCTTCCAACTGATACCCTTACTTTGTTTCAATCGATATTTTTCAAATCAATACCAAAAGCTATAAATGTTCATATGGAGATAGAAAAATGTGTTAGGAACCTATTGGTTTAAAAATCAGGTCATTTGGAGGTCAGATGATAAAGTTACGAGAAAAAGAGTCAAAGGTGTTCAGATTAGGGAACACCAGGTCGTGATCTCGACTCTCTTCCAATCTGTATTGGTAAAAATGGCATAACTCTCACTAGAAATATCAGATTAAGGTCATTTAAAAACGGTTTCGAAGAGGAATTCTAGAAATAAAACTTACATGAAGGTTTAGTAAAGATATTTTTCCTCCAAAATGGTCAAAATGTCCAATTAATGTAGCTACCCCGTATGCTCATCTTATGCAACATCACAAACATCTAATGATCATATCTCTCAACTCCAATGTCTAAAAATTTCATACTATATAGAGTTGGAAAGCCAGAAAGATAAATTAAAACTTCTAAGAAGACAACTTTGTCAAATTTCACTTAGATCAATACAGTTTTTCCCCAGAATCCAGAATACAAATTCTTACCTCGATGAAAACTTGAAAATGCAATGTACAAACTTTTAGAGTCATGAGTAGAAACGCAACCCTATTCCATTAGCATCAAAAGATAAAAGTTTTACAACACTTTACTGGGCATTTCAAGCCACAATATATCAATATCTCAAAATTCCAAAATACAAAATATACATGAACAATAATTTGCTCAAAATGCAACTAAAGCCTTGTGCTTTCAAATCTATCTTAAAGTACAAAAAGATGCATAATCGGAGTGATGCCTTGACTCTTGGTTACTCGATCTCATGTTTTTCACATAAGTATGGGAAGGAAATGGAGGGGTGAGCTTAAAGCTCTTGGGTAACAATTTATAACGGAGAAATAAGCAAAGCCTTTGAAATGTTCATTTGTCAATATACAGTTCTAATTAAAGTCAAAATGTGTCTTTCTCAAATTCTTAACAAGAATTCACAAATTACCAATCATGTATGCATCAAATTTGTTGACATATCATAGGCACATAAGCACATCAGAATGGTTAGGTTAGATCCATAAATATGACGAACTACACATTTCCACATAATGATCCTGTATAGTCATAAACTTGACATATTATCACAATCCCACTTAGTGGTTTTGCATAACGTAAACATTAGGGAGTCCATGAAGGAGCTTCGTGCCACTGGCAGGTAGGAGGGAGAAGCCTTTAACTTGTTCAATGTGTACATGACATACTTGAATGGACTACACTAAACCCACATAACATGTAATTCATGAATTGAAAACGATTTGCCCAAAAAGCACATTTTCAAAACTTGTTTTTCATAAACATGAGATATTTCGAAACCCATTTCCAAAACATGATTTCATAAACATGTTATCTTTTCGAAAAAGAATCATTTTCAAAGTCTTTTCATAAATCATGCACACAATTCATATATCAAACATATAGCAATTTCCCATTTCATTCAAGAAGTAATAAATGCCAATTTATGATGCAATTGAAATCATTAAATTTCTTGATTCAAGGAAAACATTAGTGGCTTATTTACTCTGTTATAAAAATGTTCCCACCTTGAATTCCTTACTTAAGAAATTGGTTTAAGGATGTCTTTCCTATTGCTCCTCTTACCTCTCGTGATCTCCTTCTTGATTTCCTTCATAAATGACAAAATTTTCATTCAATAGGAATTCAAATTTGAGAATCCTAAGAAAATGCATTCACTAAATTAATCCTAGAATACTTAAACTCATACATTTCCTAAGCTTCATGAACCCAAAATCCTTCCAAAAATCCAAAAGATAAAAAATCAAACTTACCTTGAATCTTCACCAATTTATGAGATTATTGGCTCAAATGGTAGCTCTGCTTTTCCTCTACCTTTTTTTCTTCTTGAACAACCTCAAATTCTCTCTTAAAAATTATGAAATGAAGAAATTAACCCTAACTCAACTTCCATCCTTTCTTACAAAAACCAAAACAATTAACTCTCCTTTCTCATTTTCGGTGTTCTCTTCTTCTTTCTATCTTCAATTCACCTTTTTCCTCCTCTTCAAAGCAAGACAACATTTTCCTCTTCTTATTTTACCCTTAATGAATGCTAAAAGTCCACTTTACCCTTCCTTTATACCTTATGTCTTTTTAAACTTAAGTGAACTACCAAAGATACCCCTTTTTTACATTCTTATCACTTTTAATTCAACTAACCCATGAAATAAATTCTACTAAAATAAACAAAAAAAATTCACTCCAAAAAATTCACTTATCCAAACCTCATAATTATTTAAATCATGTTTAACTAAAAAAACGTTCGGGGGCCAACATTTCTCCCCCTCTTAAAAAAATTTTGTCTCTGAAATTCTTACATGAGTCATTAAAGAGGTATGGATACTTCTCCTTCATGGCTTCCAAGGGCTCCCACGTGGCCTCTTTTACAGACTGGTTTCTCCACAGGATTTTTACTAGTTGTACTGTCTTGTTCCTGAGGACCTTTTCCTTAGTGTCCTGGATCTCTATTAAAGTCTCCTCATAAGTCAAATCATCTCTTAACTGAACCTTAACAGTTTGAATGATGTGAGAGGGATCTGATCTATATCTCTTCAACATGGAAACATGAAAGACACCATAAATCTGTGATAATTTTGGTGGCAGCACTAACCTATAAGCTAGTGGTCCAATCCTCTTAAAAATTTCATAAAGACCCACATTTCTTGGGCTCAACTTGCCATTCTTGCCAAATATCATGACTCCTTTCCAAGGAGATGTCCTAAGGAAGACTTTCTCACCGACTTCATACTCCATTTCCTTTCGATGTGCATCAGTATAGGTTTTTAATCTATCCTGAGCTGTTTTAAGCCTTTGCTTAATTAATTTGACCTTGTCGATTATCGTCTGAATCAATTCTGGTCCTGTTAGTTTCCTTTCTCCTTCTTCGTCCAAGCATATAGGAGTTTTACATCTCCTCCCATACAGTGCTTCATAAGGAGCCATTTGAATGCTTGAATGGTAATAATTATTGTAAGCAAATTTGACCGTCGAAAATGCTCGTCTAAAGCTCCTTTGAAATCCATTACATATGCCCTGAGCATTCACTCAAGGATCATAGTGGTCCTCTCAGATTGACCATCTATCTGGGGGTGAAAAGCAGTGCTAAAATTTAACTTGGTTCTTAGAGCCTTTTGTAAACTCCCTAGAAATTGAAGTAAACTGAGGATCTCTATTAGAAACTATAGAGTTTGGAATTCCATGCAGTTTCACTATTTCATCAATATACTTCTTTGCTAGCACATGTAAACAATCAGTTTGTTTAATTGCTAGAAAATGGGCTGACTTCATCAAACGATCAATAATAACCCATATGGCATTATGTTTCCTACTAGTCTTTGAAAAATCCATCAGAAAATCCATAGTTTCCTGTTGCCATTTCCACTCAGGAATGGAAAATGGCCTTAACTTGCCTTAAGGTGCTTGGTGTTTAGTCTTGACTTGCTGACACACTAGACACTTACTTGTATATTATGCTACATCCCTCTTCATGCCTTTCCACCAAAAATGCTCTTTCAAATCTCTGTACATCCTAATGCTACCTAGGTGTACGACATAAGGCACATTGTGTGCCTCATCAAGTATCTTATCCTTTAGTTCCTTGACATTCTAGATACTAAGTTTGTTCCCTACAACCATAAGTCCATCATCTCTCACTACCACTACAGGTTTCTTGCCATTCTGAATTTCTTCTTAGAGCTTACTCAATTCTGCATCCTGTGCTTGTAGCTCCCTTACCTTCTCTCTAAGTGTCGGTCTCACTCTGAAAGTAGCAACAATACAATCAGGTCACTCCTGTTTCAAACTTATCATAATCTTAGCCATTTCTTCTAATAACGGCAGATAAACTGTCTCAACGTGGGCTATTAAGGATTTCCTACTCAGAGCATCCGCCACTACATTTACCTTCCCTGGATGATACTTAATTAGCATATCATAATCCTTGGGCAACTCTAACCACTTTCTTTGTCTTAAATTCAACTCCTTCTGGCTCAGTAAGTACTTAAGACTTTTATGATAAGTAAAAATCCTCATCTGAACCCCATACAGATAATGTCTCCAAATTTTCAAGGCAAAGATTACTGCTGCTAATTCTAGATCATGAGTCAAGTAATTCAACTCATAAGGCTTTAGCTGCTGTGAAGCATAAGCTATCACCCTGTCTCTTTTCATCAACACACAATCCAAACCCTTTTTTGAAGAATCACTGTAAACTATATAACCCTCATCTCCCATAGGCAAAGTCAGAATTGAAGCACTTGTCAATCTGTGCTTAAGCTCCTCAAAGCACTAATGACATTTATCACTCTAGATAAACTTCTGATTCTTCCTCAATAACCTAGTTAATAAAGCAACTATCATGGAGAATCCTTTCATAAACCTCTTATAATAACCTGTTAGACCTAGAAAACTCATCACTTCTGTCACTGTCTTGGATGTATGCCACTTCACCACTACTTCAATTTTGTTCGGATCAACATGTACCCCATCCTCTGAAATTACATGTCTAAGGAATACCACCTCATGCAGCCAAATTTCACATTTGTTAAATATGGCATAAAGCTCCCTCTCCCTCAACGTCTACAATACTATCTTAAGATGTTTCTCATGTTCCTCTTCACTCCTGGAATAAACCAGAATGTCATCTATAAACACTAAGACAAACTGATCCAGATACTCCTTGAAGGCCTTATTCATAAGATCCATAAATGTAGCTGGAGCATTGGTTAATCCGAACAACATGACTAGGAACTTGTAATGCCTATAACGAGTCCTAAAGGCTATCTTGTTTACATCAGACTCCTTGCTTCTAAGTTGATGATAGCCTAACCTGAGATCAATTTTGAAAAAGACCTTTGCTCCCTACAACTGGTCAAACAAATCATCAATCTGGGGCAGAGGATACTTGTTCTTAATAGTCACCTTGTTGAGTCTCCAGTTGTAACATCCCGTTACCGATGTGCTGGGACATATTGGTAATTTGGGATGGGTTAGGATTGCATACTGCATTTATACTGATTGAGCATTCATTGACCTCTCATTATAGAGGAATGAATTAATTGCACATGCAGTGACTGGTATATGCATTCATGGCATTTTCCGACGTTTAATTGTGTTCCTGAATTGATTGGTAAATTTTCGAGATGATTAGGCTTAATTTTGATTTATTGGGAATTATGTCATAATTGGGTTTGTATAGTTAAATTGGAATGAGAATTGAATTTTAGAGATCTGAAAATTTAAATTGGGGTATAGGATCGAGTGTCCGATATTTTTGAGGATTTATAAAAAAATTTCTGGAATTTTTAGAGTTATGAGTCCGGACCGAAAAATTGACCTAAAGACTGATGGATTAGATTCCGGTTCCGAAATTGAGGATTAAATAGCATGGAAACTTTCGATTTGTGAGTTTAGGAATTTTTATGATGAGCCATTGAAATTTAGTGACTGGAAATTGATGAATTAGAGGATTATGATCTATAGGTTTAACTCAACCTTTTATATAGCCTTAGGTTTGAATATTGTGAAAAGCCAAATTTCCCTTTCTTCCTTCCTCTTCCCTTCGACGACCTTGATCTTCTTCCTTGGAGATTTTACTTGCTTCCCTTTCATTGTGGTTGGAGAGTTGCTAGAAAGCTTGGTGAAGGTGATGTTTGGCTTGGCTATGGAGAACCACCGTAGGTGTTAGAGTTTGAAGGAATTTCGGGGGTTTTAGGGTTTACGGATTTAGCTTCGATTTGGTAAGTTTTATGGCTTTAATATTGTTTATTATGGTTGTTAGATGCATTTATGGCATTTATGGTAAAGAAGTGAGTAGTTTAGGGTGTTTAATGCTGGTTTATAGAGAGAGAAAGAGGAAAAATCGATCAGAGAAGACGAAGTCGCCGCACGTCGTGACGTCTGCAGGTGGCCTCGTCGCGACGAGAGGACCGAGATGCTGCGGCGAGCGTATCTGGTACGTCGCGACGACAAGTCCTTCGTCTCGACGAGCTCCCTTTTTTTGATGCTTTGTGTTTTGGTTTTTGGAGAATAATTTATGCTATAGACCTCCAATCGAGGTGATTCTGGATTCGTTATGAACTAGAGAAAGAGGTCTACGAGTGAGGTAGATGATAAGAGTTTGAATTTTAATTAGCGAGTTCTCAATCATAGAAAGAGAGTCGATTATAGTTCCTTTTGTGACCTAAGAATTTTATTATGACCATGGGAGTTTAAATTGGAGACTTATGAAATTAATGGATGATGTTGATCGGGTGAATAGTGAATTTTGGTTATGAGGCAAGAGATAGCAGAATTGGGGTTTAGAGTCAGAAAATCATGAATGTGCATCGTACATATTTTCAATTAAGACATATGCATCACTGAATTGTTTTAATTGAGCATCTAGTAATGAGAAACTATTTAACTATTATAGAAGCACCGTTGGATCGTCATTCCACGGACATTGCTGGGACTTCCAGGCAGTAGCTCGGAAGTTACAGGTGAGTAACCTAGTTGGTTCCTCGATTTCTGATGTGCTAAATGCTTTACGTGAACTGTTTGCTACTATGACTGATTAGGATTGAGATGCATGATTTGATAAATTGGATTTCACTGATACGTGATCATGGGAAACCGTGTTAAATGGGCTTATAGCCATATGAATGTGAAACATCGGACATATGCATTGCATGCATAACTGCATGAACAGATAATGGACGTTGTGACCTGAGACGCTACTGTTACTGAAAAGAGCTTTAAGCTCAATTACTGTCACTGTACCGAGCCTTGAGCTCAAGGGGAGTTAGTGTATCCTGCATGAGGGCTCTCCTAATCCTTGACGCGTCCACTGATCACTGTTACTGAATCAGCGCTCAGTCACAACACTGAAATAACTGGAAAAGAGTCACATGTGCATCGCATTATACAATTGTGATATTTGAATTGCGAACTGTCTGTATGCTGTAAATTGCTATATGATAATTTAACTGTTGCTGTATTGTATTGTACGCAATCTGCGTAATGCATGAATTGAGTGAACCATCGATGATGGTTTCTCATTGAGTTCGCAAACTCATCCAAAATTGCGTGTTGTTTTTCAGGACTGATAGAGTAGACTCCTAGCTCCAGAGTTCTTCTTCTTCCGCGTGAGCGTTCTGACGTTAGAGGCGATGGCTCACAGGTCGGTCAGCTGGTGATTGGATTTTTAGGATGGCTTAGTATAGACTTTTGTATCAGTTTCCTTTTTGGATTGTTGTATTTAAACTGTAGGGAACTGATAGACTTGTCTATATTTCAGACTGGCTTTATGAAATGAGAAGAATCTTTTGGTTTTTAAAGTTAGTGAATTCGATATTACTGTTTTATTTTATTGATGCCATGAGGTTTATAGAATTGATCGAATCGTAGTGCACCTTCATCGTAGGATATGCATCGGTACGAACTACTGGCATCCCGGTGTATACTCTACGGTGAGGGGGCGCTACACAGTAGCCAATACACATCCGACATGTTCCATCCTTCTTTTTAACAAACAAAACCGGTGCTCCCCATGTTGATGAACTCGGTCTTATGTACCCCTTCTTTAACAGTTCTTCCAACTATTCCTTAAGCTCCTTCAGCTCTCCCTCAATGCCTACAATACTATCCTGAGATGTTTCTCATGTTCCTCTTCACTCATGGAATAAACCAGAATATCATCTATAAACACTATGACAAACTGATCCAGATACTCCTTGAAGACCTTATTCATAAGATCCATAAATGTAGCTGGAGTATTGGTCAATCCGAACGGCATGACTAGGAACTCGTAATGCCCATAACAAGTCCTAAAAGTTGTCTTGCTTACATCAGACTCCTTGATTCTAAGTTGATAATAACCTAACCTGAGATCAATTATGAAAAAGACATTTTTCCCTACAGTTGATCAAACAGATCATCAATCTGGGACAAAGGATACTTGTTCTTAATAGTCACTTTGTTGAGTCTCCGGTAGTCAATACACATCCGACATGTTCCATCCTTCTTTTCAACGAACAAAACCGGTGCTCCCCATGTTGATGAACTCGGTCTTATGTATCCCTTCTTTAACAATTCTTCTAACTATTCCTTAAGCTCCTTCATCTCTCACTCAATGTCTGTAATACTATCCTGAGATGTTTCTCATATTCCTCTTCACTCATGGAATAAACAAAAATGTCATCTATAAACATTATCAAAAACTGATCTAGATACTTCTTGAAGACCTTATTCATAAGATCCATAAATGTAGCTGGAGCATTGGTCAATCCGAATGGCATGACTAGGAACTCGTAATGCTTATAAAGAGTCCTAAAGGTTGTCTTACTTACATCAGACTTCGTGATTCTAAGTTGATGATAGCCTAACCTGAGATCAATTTTGGAAAAGACTTTTGCTCCCTACATCTGATCAAACAGATCATCAATCTGGGGCAGAGGATACTTGTTCTTAATAGTCACCTTATTGAGTCTCCAGTAGTCAATACACATCCGACATGGTCCATCCTTCTTTTTAACAAACAAAACTGGTGCTCCCTATGTTGATGAACTCGGTCTTATGTACCCCTTATTTAACAGTTCTTCCAACTATTCCTTAAGCTCCTTCAACTCGACTGGAGTAATTCTATAAGGTGGTATAGAGATGGGTGCGGTAGTGGGAATCAAGTCAATAGCAAACTTGATTTCCCTCACTGGTGGCAAACCAGGTAACTCTTCTAAAAATATGTCTGAAAATTCCCTCACAATCAAAAAATCTTCTAACTTCCCTTCATTCACATTTGTGTCCATGACGTGTGCCAAAAATACTTCACACCCTTTCCTCATCATCCTATTTACTAACAAAAACCGAAACAATCTTGGGTGATGGTGTCCTTCTATCTCCTTTAAAAGTCACCTTCTCACCATTACCAAGATCAAACTCTACCTCTTTAAAGCCACAATCTAACTTTGCAAAATATTTCTCCATGGCATCCATTCCCAATATCACATCTAGACCCTTTAACTCCAACGGTAACAAATCCACTACCAGTTTAGCACAATCAATAAACAATTCACAATCCCTATACACTTGACTTATGATCACCTTTCTCCCTAAGGGATTACTAACAATCAAGGGACTATCTATGGGCACCAATTTAACATCATGCAAAATCATGGTTGTAGAAACAAAAGAATGTGTGGAGCCAGAATCAATCAACAAATATATTGTAAAGTTAAATAATTGAGCTGTAGCGCCCCCTTACCGCAGGGTATACACTGGGACGCTCGTAGGTCATTCCGATACATATCCTATGATAAGGGTGAGCTATAAATGATCACTATTATACTTCACTTGGCATCATAATAATAAACATCAATATAAAAATCACTAATTTTTGAAACCAACTTTTTCCTCATTTCATTCATCAAAATCAAGGAGTTTATACATCTGTCATTCTTTACTATTTATACATCAATCCCAAAAATCCTAAGACAAAAAGCTACATGAAAGAGGAAAACAACAGATCTATCTAGGTCATCACAAAAGTCCCAACTGACCGATCTGTGAGTCATGACCTCTCTCACCAACACAATCTATACGGCAGGAAAAGTCCCTCTAGAGTTAGGAGTCTACTCTCAGTCCTGAAAAATATGTTGCAATTTTGAGTGAGTTTGCGAACTCAGTGAGGTAATCATCATCGATGGTTCACTCAATTCATGCAACAATCAAGCATAACACAGTTATTTCATAATCTCACATTCAGAAGTACCACATGATTTATTCACACAAGTATAAGGCTTTTGCCTTTCACTCAATAAAAGAGATTAAATCAAATGCATATGAAATGCATATGTGACACTTTTCTAATTTATTACGGTGTTATGACTGAGCACCTAAACTGTCCCAATATGGGCGCATTAATTGTTGAGCATGAAGCTCTGAATCACTGTGGGACTCGAGGTCTAAATGCATTGAACTTCTAGCTCTCGGTGGCTGCTCCGGTCATAGCTGTCATTAACTGGTCATGCATTCATGCATGGACTGCATATGCCACAATCAATTTGCATATGTCACAATCAATCACATTATCATGCACATATGCACATAGCACCATCAATCACTTGATAAGCACGTAGGTCTCATATTCACATACAAGTAGCACTTCAATAACACAACTCCCCAGTACACAATCATCGGACCTTCTATCCGGAATCCACAATTCGAAACCCAAACCACCATTATCCACTACAGAATCATAAGCAAACAATAATTGAGAAAAACCATCTAGGTTACTCACAAGTTGCTCCCGAAGCTACTGCCTGGAAGATCCGGCAATGTCTGAAACTGGACATTCCAGTTGCTCCTCTATAACAAATAGCATACACGATATCACAATTTGCACCATTACAAATACTCAATAATGCACATGTATGAAATGAATTACGTACAATGCATGTTCATGATAAATCTCGGGTATCAGTCTATAAATTCTTATCAACACTATCCCCATACCAAGATTCATTTAAGTATAACTAACACTTAAGTTTATGCCTCTCTAGAAACATTGAAATCACAATTCATTTGTCACTGGTTTACTTTCAGACTTTCAGAAACACCCTTTCGAGTTTACTGTTCACATTCATTCAGAAACACACTCTCCTCTACAAAAGTGTTCCTCTATCTTTTATCTTTCCATTGACGCCAAAATCACTCAATTTGGTTCAGTAATTTGGAAGATATGCCTCAAATATTTTTGGACTGTTCCTCTCCAAAATAGTGTGATATACCCAACTTCCATCCAGAAATTGAATACCTTAGAGACTGGATCAAGATTCAGCTTCTTCGTATGATTTGTAGCCCTATTACTCTAGTTTACTGGAAATCAATAATCACCTCAATTGGAATCCTACAGACCGAGATATCATCAAAATACTGAAATATATTCAGTAAAATATCCAGCTCATGCTCTTTCCACCGATACCACTTGCTTTGATTCAATTAATCATTTTCAATTTAATACCAAATACCATTAAAAACATTTTGTAGAGATATAGAGAAATGTGTTTGGAATCCAAAGCTTCAAAAATTAGGTCATTTGGAGGTCTATAGAAGAAGTTATGACCAAAAGAGTCCAGTCTGTTTTTGCTTTCGTCTTAGTTCTATCGTCTCATTTCCATTGTCTCATTTATATCGTCTGCTTTTCTATCGTCTCATTTCTATCGTCTCATTTCTATCGTCTGCTTTTCTATCGTCTCATTTTCTTTCGTCTCATTTCTATCGTCTGCTTTTCTATCGTCTCATTTCTATCGCCTGCTTTTCTTCCGTCTCATTTCTATCGTCTACTTTTCTGTCGTCTTATTTCTATCATCTGCTTTTCTATAATCTCATTTCTATCTTCTGCTTTCTTCCGTCTCATATCTATCGTCTGCTTTTCTTCCGTCTCAAAGGAAGAACCATCTTGTTTAGAGAACTAGAGAAAATGTTATGGCTAAAGGACTGAAGTGTATTCAGTGCACAATTTCCAGATTTTCTAACTTTCAATATTTTACATCTTCAAAACACCAAAATTATTTCAAAACTAGTTTAACACTATAACTGAATTTATTTCTTCCCAACTACCCAGTATTTATGAACAACTATGTAAATGTCATTTTCCATGCAGATGACAGTAATTTATTAACTTTATTTCACAAATCCCCAACTCTAAGAGATTTCTTCACCACTTACATACTGAAGACTCCAAAATCTTCAAGCTCTAGCTCCACACGTTTTATGTACTTCACTGAGTACAATGACCAGCTTCTAGTCTTTCTCAAGGTAGAGGACGCAAATGGCAAGGTAGGTGATCGCGGCTCTGTCGATTCGACCTTAAGATCGATCCTTAGAAACCGGTCAAAAATAATAAATTCCAAGATTGCAGTATAGGATGCAACCTCGGGTCGTCTCACTTAATCGGAACTTAATGAAATAGACCTAAGCTAGCCTATATGTCATAAAATGCAAGTGAAATCAGTAAGGAAAAAAGGGGGTTTTGTTTGAAAACATTAACTACACTAAAAAGCATGTAACAATTATTTTTGGATTTTTCAAAATAGAAAAGGGAAATACTAAAACAAGTGATAAAATCCTCTTGAAAACAAGCTTTGGCTATCACAGTTCAAAACTAAGTGTGAATGGTAAACCTTAAAGAATTATCTTTAAGTCCAGGGTCTTGATTAATAGACTCCTGTCACTCTTGACTCCATTTCTCAAGACCCCATTGAGTGCTCTTGAGCCTCAGAACCTTAAAGGATTCTTTAAGTCCAGGATCTTGATCAATGAACTCAATTGCTCAAGATCCCGTTAAACGCATCTTAGTGTGTGCAGTGGATTGAAAATCGCTAAGTTTGAAATGATAAACCTTAAAGAATTATCTTTAAGTCCAGGGTCTTGATTAATGGACTCCTGTCACTCTCGACTCCATTTCTCAAGACCCCATTGAGTGCTCTTGAGCCTCAGAACCTTAAAGGATTCTTTAAGTCCAAGGCTTTAATCAATGAACTCCATTGCTTAAAGCCTTGTTAAAAGGATCTTAGTGTGTGCGGTGGATTTGCCAATGCAATGGACCAAATGAAATCTAGCATCAACTCAATATCAAACACAACTAGGCAGATAAAAGAGAATCAGCAAGATCACAAGTTGACATAAATAAGACTTCATATATTTAAGCACAGAATTCTACATAAACAAACCCATAACACATTACATTGTTCAACGCTTAATTAAACTCTAATTAAGCTAATCTAACTACACAGCAATAAACCCCAACTCGGCTGTTCATAACAATGTAGTTAAATGTGACAATGTAAACTACCAATCCAAACAACACATTAAATGTCAAACATTTAGCTATAATCAAGTAGCTTCACTACAAATTACAAACCCTAAACCTAGGCATTTATAAATCATAGCTAAACTACTGATTAAGCTACTTCCTTGGTGAACTCCAGCCATCCCTGCATCTTCAAGAGAAAACAAATGCCTAACCACGCATTTCAACCCAAATCTTCACAACTCGTGATGAATCCCAGCTATCCATGATGGAGTCGGCGATGAAAATGAAAAGAAAGTCTATCTGAAGTTTCACCTGTGGAACCCGAAGGGAACCACAGGTGGTAAGCCGAGAATCTCTCCTCTTCCTTTTTGTTCTCTCTTCACTTGTCTCTCCTCTTTTCTCCGGTCTCGATCCCTCTCCGATGATGATGATAACCTAATTGGCGGATTTAAAGGATGGGTCACGGCGGGTCGATGCGATGAGAGAAATCTCTATTTGGAGTCCGGTATCCAAATCGCGCGTCGCGACGTATAAATTAATATTCATCGCGACGTGTGTTCTGTCTTGTTCGCCGCGACGAGATGTCTGGGACGTCGCGACGTACGATCTGGTTTGCTCGCCGTGACGTGCTGGATTGTTGACGTCGCGACGTATGATCTGTGTTGATGCGCCGCGATGTGGGAATTACATTTTGCCACCGCGGCATGATTAGTTCACGCCGCAACGTGCCTTAAGGACTTCATGCCGTGTTGACTCTTCTGATCCTTCTTGAATCCTTTTCTCCTACAATATAAAATAACAATTTGTGGTATCAATTGTTCTTAGAAAAATTATGATGCAATTAATGTCAATTTGTACAATTTTACTAGCAAATTGCATAAAACATAAGCTCACCGTAAGAGACTAATTTAAGCACAAAAATCATGAATTAAGAGTCAAAAAGTGCATTAACAACCATGAAAGTGTAACCACTTATATATTAAACTTGAGTTCAATCAGTAGGTTTGGTGAAAGGAAGGAAAAACACTGAAGTCTCTTAGAAAGTACTTGATGGAAAACTCTGTGTTTCAGAAAGAAGTTTTAGAAAGATGATAATAAAGAAGGGACTTGGACAAGACTTAACCTGTCAATTCTCAAAGAATAGTAACCTACTTTTAGCAAAAGTACAAAAGCCTAAGTGACACTTTTCACTTACCCAATACCCAAGTTCCAACTTAGTTTCTTTTTTACTAACTCCCTTGACTGACATCTTTACAATCCAACTATCTCCAAAGCTTCTTTTAATTATTTCTTGTTCCCTATTATATATATATCTTTCTCAATACTCCATAAATTCACCAACATATACAAATACAATATTTCCACCAATCACCAATATTTTCAATGTAAAAACACCCATAACTCTAAAAATTCATAGATCAATCCAATTATACCCAGAATTATTCATGAATGCATGTACAATTATTTTCATATGCAAATAAATTCACTATTCATGTATAAGTGTATGACATATCATGCATGAACATGGAAATGCATTTCTAACTCTCATTATTCACTCACATTTACCATTCTAACCCTCCCACAAGTAATGGGATGTTACAACTTTCCCCTCCTTAAAGAAATTTTGTCCTCGAAATTCTTACCTGCTTGCTCGAATAGGTGGGGATATTGTCTCCTCATATGCTCCTCTGTCTCCCATGTTGCTTCTTCAGTTGAGTGGTTCCTCTAAAGGACTTTTACCAATGGAATAACCTTGTTCCTCAACTGCTTAATCCGTGATCCCACAATCTTGATCGGCTACTCAACATAGCTTAAGTTACTAGCAACCTCAATTTCCTGAGCCGGTATCACATGTGTCGGATTTGATCGATATCTTCGGAGCATACTCACATGAAACACATTATGCAATTGAGACATCTCATTCGGTAAAGCCAACTTATAGGCCAAAGGTCCTATCCTCTCGATGATCTCATAAGGACCAATGTACCTAGGGCTCAACTTGCCCTTTTTACCGAATCTCAAAACTCCCCTCCAGGGTGACACTCTCAAAAATACTCTATCTCCTACACTGTACTCCATATCATGTCGATGTTGATCCACATAACTCTTTTGCCTATCCTGAGCCGCTTTAATCCAGCTTCGGATCAACTTAACCTTATCCACTATGTCCTGTATCAACTCTGGGCCTTCCACCATTCTCAAGCCCTCTTCATCCCAATACAATGGTGATCGACATTTCCTACCGTACAGTGCCTCATACGGTGCCATACCGATACTACTGTGGTAATGGTTATTGTAGACAAACTCTATCAATGCCATATATTGATCCCAAGGTCCTCTAAACTCCAATACACAAGCCCTGAGCATATCCTCAATAGTTTTAATTGCCCTCTCACTATGTCCATCTGTTTGAGGATGAAATGTTGTACTGAAGTTCAACTTAGTTCCCATAGCAGTCTGCAAGCTCTTCCAAAATCTCGGATCTCTGTCCGATACTATGGACACTGGTACTCCATGCAGTCTCACCACCTCATTCACATACTTTTGGGCCAACTGATCAAGTGAGTTATTCTCTCTTACTGGTAAGAAGTGGGCAGACTTAGTCATCCGGTCCACTATGACCCAAATAGCATCATGTTGCCTCGGAGTCTTTGGCAAACCCATGATGAAGTCCACAGTGATCCGTTCCCATTTCTACTCCGGAATGGGCAACGAATTCAACTTCCCTACTGGAGCCTGGTGCTCCGCCTTCACTTGCTGGCACGTCATACATCTAGACACATACTCAGCCACTTGCTTCTTCATTCCAGGCCACAAAAAATGTTGCTTTAATGTGTTATACATCTTGGTAGTACCAGAATGCATAGCATAGGCAGCTATATGAGCCTCCTCAAGAATTTCCTTCCCCAGATCATCTACATTAGGCACACATATTCTATGTCTCAACCACAAAGTCTCATCCCTCAACTCAAACTCGGACTCCGGATTTGCCTTCACTTTCTCTATACGCCTTACCATATCAGAATCTTTGTTCTGCACTCTTCTGATTCTATCATATAGCATTGGCCTCAACTTCAAAGTAGCAATTAGTGCCTCATCTTGCTCCAGATTCAGCTCTACAGTTAGAGCTCTCAAATGAATCAGATTAGGTAACCTTGATAACTGAATCTGAGCTGTACTGATATTAGATTTCCTGCTCAAAGCATCTGCCACCACATTAACTTTCCCCGGGTGGTACTCAATAGTACAATCATAATCTTTCAATAACTCAATCCACCTCCTCTGCCTCAAGTTTAACTCCTTCTGACTCAGCAAATATCTCAGACTCTTATGATCAGTATATATTTGGAAGGACTCCCCATACAAATAATGTCTCCAAATCTTTATAGCAAAGACAACTGTAGCTAGCTCTAAATCATGTATCGGATAATTAATCTCGTGAGACCTTAATTTTCTCGATGCATAGGCGATCACCTTGCCATGCTGCATCAGTACACATCCCAAACCTTAATGTGATGCATCACTTTACACCACATATCCTCCAGTCCCCGATGGAATAGTCAACACCAGTGCAGTAGTTAATTGATGTTTCAGCTCCTTAAAGCTCTTCTGACACTCCTTATTCCATCTGAACACTACATTCTTCCTCAAAAGTTTTGTCAGAGCGGTCGAGATTAGAGAGAACCCCTTGACAAATCTCCGATAATACCCGACCAATCCTAGGAAGCTTCAGATCTCTGACACGTTTCTCGAAGCTTCCCAGTTCATCACTGCCTCTACCTTCTTCGAATCTACTTGTATGCCATCTCCAGCCACTATAGGCACCAGAAATACAACTTGATCCATCCAAAATTTACACTTACTGAATTTGGCATACAATTGTTTCTCTCTCATAATCTGTAAAATAACTCTCAAATGCTCAGCATGCTCCTTTCTACTCTGCGAATACACCAAGATATCATCAATGAACACAATTACAAATCGATCCAGGTAGGGCTAAAACACCTTATTCATCAAGGTCATAAAAGCTGTCGGGGCATTAGCTAACCCAAACGGCATCACTAGGAACTCATAGTGGCCATACCTGCTCCTGAATGCACTCTTAGGTATACCAGCCTCCGCTATCTTCAACTGGTAATACCTTGATCTCAGATCCAGCTTAGTAAATACTTGAGCTCCTTGCAACTGGTCAAGCAAGTCATCAATTCTAGGCAACGGATACTTGTTCTTCGCTGTCACCCGATTCAGCTGCCTATAATCGATGTACAATCTCAGAGTCCCATCCTTCTTCTTCACAAACAACACAGGAGCTCCCCAAGGTGAGACACTGGGTCTAATAAATCCTTTCTCCAGTAACTCCTGCAGCTGAGTTTTCAACTCCTTCAGTTCCACAGGTGCCATCCTATATGAAGGAATAGATATAAGAGCAGCTCCTGGAACTAGATCAATGGTGAACTCTGTTTTCCGATCCGGCGGTAAAGTCGGTAAATCATCAGGAAACACATCTAGAAATTTCCTAACCACGAGAATGTCTTGAAGCCTCTACTCAACTTTAGTATCAATGACGTGGGCCAGATAAGCCTCACATCCCCCTGCATCAACCTCAGTGCACTCAGGAATGAGATCATCCAGGCTGGCACTACCTGACTAACTCCTCTGAACACTGCTCTAGGCTGACTAGGAGATTCTAATATGACCTCCTTGGTGTAGCAGTTCATGATGGCCCTATGGGCAGTGAGCTAGTCCATGCCCAAAATCACATCAATCTCCCTCAACTGTAAGACTATCAGGTCTGCCTTCAACTCTGCTTAATCAATCTAGATCGAGCACCCCTTGCAGACCTCACCTAAGGCAGTGGTACTACCTAGAGGTGTACTCACCTCTAGCCTATACTGTAATAACTCCCTATCACCATACAATCTACATGCCAAATGCGGTGCGATAAAAGAGTATGTAGATCCTGGATCTAGTAGTGCAAATGCTTCCAAATCATAAACAAGAAGCGCACCTGCGACCACATCTGGTGAGTCTTGGGCCTCCTTCCTGGTAATGGCATAGACCACCTTAGAGGGCCATGGCCGCCTGGTCCCTCGTCTTCTGGCTGAACTCTCAGCTCTACCTCTTCCTCTACCTCAGCCCCTCTGTCCAAATCCACCACCTTGACTCTGCTGGACTGTGGCGTTACTCCCATATCACCCACTGACAGCAGACTGAGCTCCCAAAGTAGCCGGGCAATCTCTGATCTGATGGTCCATGGATCCGCATTTAAGAAAAGCTCCAGTCAGGCGCCAACACTCACCACTGTGCCTCTTCTCACAGTGCTCACAAACTGGAGGCTGAGTCTATCCTGTACCCCTACCACTGCCACTGTCGGTTTGTACAAACATCCCTCTCTGCCCAAATCCAGACTGTCTGGATCCTCCCAATGACCTGAAGGTTCTGCTTTGACGCTTGCTAAAACTCCTGCCAAAACTGCCCTAATTGTCACTCGGTCACTTTCCTCTGGATCCCTGTCCAGTCTTAGCCTGTCTCTCCCTTATAAGTTGCGCAATTCGTACTACAGCAACTCTCAACTCAATAAAAGTGCCCATATCTGATCGGGCCAATCAGGTTCTAATCTCCATATTCAGACCACTCTCGAACCTCCGGCACTTATCTGCCTCAATAGGAATCAAAACAGTAGCATAACCCATTAGCTCATTGAATCTCACCTCATACTCAGCCACTGACATCCTGCCCTGTTTCAATTCTAGAAATTCATGCATCTTCATATCGAGATAAATCTTGGGCATGTAATTATCTTTAAAAATCCTTAGAAAATCCTCCCACTTCAACTAGCAAGGTCTAGTGGTACTGTCCGAGACAATCTTCCACCACTGATAAGCTGGGCCCTGCAAGAGAGATACTGCATAATCGAACCTCTCATCAGGTTTGCAATCCATCTGGTCGAAGACTCTCTCAGTCCGCTCCAACCATCCCTCAGCCTCAGCAGGGTTTGTGCTACCATAAAAATCCACAGCTCCCTGCTTGCGCAACCTATTATACCTCCTCTCCCGTCTCTCAGGAACTCTAGGAGGCAACTCCTCAAATCGAGGCACTGTGAACTCCCTACTGGCTCCGACTGATCCTTGGTCAACTGGTTGATCAACTTGATCACCTAAGATGGATGACCTATAACAAACAATAATTTCGATCAATTTCTGCATTTCTCAACTCCCTCAAAATAATTTATACCTAAAGATTCTACATGTCCCAACAGATGTCAAACCATGCTCTGATACCACCTAAATATAGCGCCCCCTTACCGAAGGGTATACACCAGGACGCCCGTAGGTCATTCCGATACATATCCTACGATAAGGGTGAGCTACGAACGATCACTATTATACTTCACATGGCATCATAATAATAAACATCAATATAAAAATCACTAATTTTTTAAACCAACTTTTTCCTTATTTCATTCATCAAAATCAAGAAGTTTATACATCTGTCATTCTGTACTATCTATACATCAATGCCAAAAATCCTAAGAAAAAAAGTTACATGAAAGAGGCAAACAAAAGATCTATCTAGGTCATCCCAAAATTCCCAGCTGACCGACCTATGAGCCATGACTTCTCTCGCCAACACAATCTACACGGCAGGAAAAGTCCCTCTGGCGCTAGGAGTCTACTCTCGGTCCTGAAAAATATGTTGCAATTTTGGGTGAGTTTGCGAACTCAGTTAGGTAACCATCATCGATGGTTCACTCAATTCATACAATAATCAAGCATAACAAAGTTATTTCATAATCTCACAATCAGAAGTACCACATGATTTATTCACACAAGTATAAGGCTTTTCACTCAATCAAAGAGATTAAATCAAATGCATATGAAATGCGTATGTGACACTTTTCTAATTTATTACGGTGTTGTGACCGAGCGCCTAAACTATCCCAATATGGGCGCATTAATCGTTGAGCCTGAGGCTTTGAATCACTGTGGGCTCGAGGCCTAAATGCATTGAGCTTCTAGCTCTCGGTGGCTGCTCCGGTCACAACTGTCATTAACTGATCATGCATTCATGCATGGAATGCATATGCCACAATCAATTTGCATATGTCACAATCAACCACATTATCATGCATGTATGCACATGGCACCATCAATCACCTCATAAGCATGTAGGTCTCATACTCACATACAAGTAGCACTTCAATAACACAACTCCACAGTACACAGTCATCAGACCTTCTGTCCGGAATCCACAATTCGAAACCCAAACCACCATTATCTACTACAGAATCATAAGCAAATAATAATTGAGAGAAACCATCTAGATTACTCACAAGTTGCTCCCGAAGCTAATGCCTGGAAGATCCAGCAACGTCTGGAATTGGACATTCCAGTTGCTCCTCTATAATAAATAGCATACACGATATCACAATTTGTACCATTACAAATACTCAATAATGCACATATATGAAATGAATTACGTACAATGCATGTTCATGATAAATCTCGGGTATCACTCTATAAATTCTTATCAACACGATCCCCATACCAAGATTCATTTAAGTATAACTAACACTTAGGTTTATGCCTCTCTAAAAACATTGAAATCACAATTCATTTGTCACTAGCTTACTTTCAGACTTTCAAAAACACCCTTTCAGGTTTACTGTTCACATTCAATTAGGAGGCAAAACCTGTGAAATTTGAGCCCACTCTCTTCTACAAAAGTGTTCCTCTATCTTTTATTTTTCCATTGACGCCAAAATCACTCAATTTGGTTCAATAATTTGGAAGATATGCCTCAAACATTTTTGGATTGTTCCTCTCCAAAATAGTGTGCTATACCCAACTTCCATCCAGAAATTGAATACCTTAAAGACTAGATCAAGATTCAGCTTCTTCTTATGATTTGTATCCCTATTACTCTAATTTACTTCAAATTAATAATCACCTCATTTGGAATCCTACAGACCAAGATATCATCAAAATACTGAAATATGTTCAGTAAAATATCCAGCTCATGCTCTTTCCACTGATACCCCTTACTTTGATTCAATTAATCATTTCCAATTTAATACCAAATACCATATAAAAAAATTTGTAGAGAGATAGAGAAATTTTTTTGGAATCCAATGCTTCAAAAATCAGGTCATTTGGAGGTCTATAGAAGAAGTTATGACCAAAAGAGTCCAGTCTCTTTTTGCTTTCGTCTTAGTTCTATCGTCTCGTTTCCATCGTCTCATTTCTATCGTCTGCTTTTCTATCGACTCATTTTCTTCCGTCTCATTTCTATCGTCTACTTTTCTATTTTCTATTTTTCTTTCGTCTCATTTCTATCGTTTGCTTTTCTACCATCTCATTTCTATCGTCTACTTTTCTATCATCTCATTTATATCGTCTGCTTTTCTTCCATATCATTCTGTCGTCTACTTTTCTTCCATCTCATTTCTATCGTCTGCTTTTCTTCCAAAACATCTCCACTTATAAGGATCATAACTTTTGACTCTGATGTCCAAAAGTTTCATGTTATATACCGTTGGAAAGCTAAAAGAAATATATAAAACTTTACAGAAGGCATCTTGGTTAAAATCTCTTTATATCAACCCCAAATTCATCCTTAAATTCCGAAGACAAATTTTTCCATACACACACCAACATACCAGACCAACTCCATAACTTCATGAAATTTTTTAGACTTTTAGAGACAGAAATTGTTGGGACCCGATCCGGGAACTGGATCCCAACCGGAAAGCGAAAATCGACAACAAATAGAATTCGGAATCGAATGCGAATCGAATCAAATACAAAGCGAACGAATTAATCAACCTGAACAAACATCGACATCCATTGCAAACATGAAGCATAGGAAACTAATCGCGTTGGAAACCCTAAGACGTACCATTTCGAAATCCGGTATAAATTTTTTTTTCTTACTCACGCATAATTTAATCTCATATTCCCATTCTTTCTTTCTTTTCATTTCTTTTTAACTAAAATCTCAACTTTACCAAACTAACTTCTTATTCTATTTCTTATCTAAACCTGATTTTTACCGAAATTTTGGCAGCATAACGACTGTATTTTGACAGCCCAAAAATTTCTGCAAAGGTAAAAACACTTCTAATATCACAACCCAACAACACAAATCATCATCGGACCCTCCCGTCCGGAATCCATAACACCAGCAGGAACGCACATCTAAACCTAACACTTCATAAATCCTCAATCGATTATATAAAATCTCAATCAATCCCAACCACATTCAATATCTCAAATCCATATACAAAATCCTCATTCAATATCCAATTACAAACATAAAGCATAATCATACTCAAATATGATCATAAAATCAATATCCAAGTCTCGAATTCATATACATCCTGTAACTGCTTTCTATACACAAAAGGCAATTCAAACCAAAACAATATCAATTCTCAATTTACACAAAAATACAAATGCGGCAAAATCAAACTTGACGCTCTTTCATCCGATCTCCTGCTCGAATACCTGCAGATTGGGATGAAAGGGAGGGTGAGCTCGGAAGCTCGTGGATAATATATTTATAAATTAAAACATAAGCGAAATTATCTTTTCAAAATTTTCAAACATTTCCCATTTGGAAATTTATCCAAAAACCCATTTTCAAACTTTCCAAAACATTCATAAACAGTTTCCAAAATTCATAATTGAAAATTCACTTTCTCATTTCTCAAATTCTCAAACTTTTTACCAATCATGCACAGCTTTAAACATGAATGCATCACATAGCACATAAACAAAATCAAAAACCACATAACATAACAGAATAGTTTGATATTGGACCCCACACCCCTCCCGTAGGTGTTTGCAGGTTATACCGCGGCGTGTGTTTGCGGGTTATATCGCGGCATCCAACACAAATCACAATAACACATTAAATGGTTTGGTTTGGTCCATAACAGGACGTCTCGCACACTTCCGCATAAGCGGTCATATGCAACCGTGAAGGAGTCCGTGATCGAACTCCATGTCACTAGCGGGCAGTGGGAGAAGGCTATAACAAGTAGAGGCGATGTGCGACTCACAAAAGGACTGACCAAACCCACATAACACATAAGTTAAAAACGAAATTCATTGCTCAAGGCACTTTTCAAAAATCTTGATTTTCACATTTTCAAATCATAACATCAAATTGTGTCAAAAGCGACACATGCATATTCCACATATACAATCATATTCAATAAATCAATTAATCACATATAAATCAAACGATAAACATGAATGCAATTATTTCTTTCACACATAAATCAAAACATATATAGTTTCATAAAACACATTGCTCAAATTTTCTAAAACATGATTTTCATAAATCTTGTATTTTCTAAAAATCATTTCTAACATAAGGAAATTAATCCTTCAAAATCATAATATCCAAACATTTTTATAAACATTCATTTCTTAAAACTTTGCTTCTTGAATTTTCAAATTCACATTTTTAGCTTAAAATTCAATAAATAAATATACTACCCACCTTATTTCCATGCTAGCATCTTGTCCAATGCTTTAATTTGACTTTTGCTTCTCTCTCTCTTCCAATGTAACAAAACCTAAACCATAATCATCCAAATTCACATCATAAATAACAATTTCTTCAAAATTGATTTCATAATTCACAAACTCATCATATTTCAAGCCATCTTACTTCAACAATTTCTAAAAATCCCAAAATCCCCCAAATTCTAAATTGAACCTAAACCAATACAATCAAATTCGATATCACAAAAATCATAATTACTCAAAATGAGCTTAGGAAACATCAATTCCTCACATATTCAAGCTATTTCAATCTCCAATTTTGAAAATCCCCAATTTCTAAAATTGGCCTAAACCAATTTACACAAATTCAATACCATAAATCACAATTTCTTCACAATTGATTTCATATTTTACCAATTCATACTAGTATTGATGATTCTACACCATTAATTCACAAAATCCCCAAATTTCTAATTTGGCCTAAACCCTCAATTTACAATTTTTCAAATTAAACTTCCCCTAAAGCATAAACATCAAAATTAACTTAGGATGTCTCAAATTCATCACTAATTCAAGAAATCTAAAGCAACAATTTCAAAAATCCCCAATTTTCAATTTTGGGCATAATTCCCAATTCAAAATTTTCCAAAATTAAATACAATCATAGCCTAATCTCTTCAATTAATCATAGATAAACTAAATCCATAACCATTCCAAGCCATCTAACACCATAAACTCGTAAAAAAAATTCAAAACTCAACTTTCTCTCACTTATCATTTTTCCACCATTTTCGTTATATTTGAGCTCCAAGACAAGCTTTCTTCTTCTTCTATCTCTTTCCTCTTGAAACAAACGAAACTCATTAGAAATCTCAAGGAAAAACACCAAGTTGCTTCATCCTTCTTCTACTCCTCTCTTCTCCATATACGAAGCTTCTCTCTTCTCTCTTCTTCTTATTTCTTTCTTTCTTATCTTCTTTCTTCTATTTTGTTGCAAAGTTTCGTGAGTTTCAGGACATAAAACGACAGCCCCTATGTATTCTCTGCCATGTCACTTAAAATGGAGGGTAAATGACCATCTTGCCCTCACTTATTTGCCTATTTCCAAAATTGTCCCTGCAGGAACTTGAAAAACTGACTACTTGCGTCCTGTTTTCAAGCATCTAAACGAAATAATTTGGAGAAAGTTTCTTCTTAAAAATTGTTACTCTAGATCATACGAATCCAATGCCACTGACTGCGCTCAATTCAGATCAGAAACAAAGAAGTTATAGCCAAAATACTATCGAACCTTCACAAAATTCGAGACTGAACATTAACATAACTTCAGTCCAGAAATTAACAATCTTGGAGATGAAATTAAATTTCGATCCTTTCACAAGAGTTGTATCCCTATATCTTAACTTTATTTTCCCTCAAGAATCAACTCAATCGGAGTTGTACAGCTCCCGAATTTCGCAAAATATTGAACTATGTTCAGAAAATCCAACTTATAACCTATAACCAAATCTCTTACTTTGGTTCAATCAATCTCTTTCCATTTAATTTCCTAAAAATCATAATTCTTCATAAAAATGATATTACTTGTCTTAGGAATCCAACGCTTCGAGAATCGAGTCAATCGGATGTCGGACAATGGAATTATAAGAAAAAGATTACAAAAGGGATCGGATTAAAAACAAAGTATCGGAACTTCAAAACCGAACATTTCAAAAATCATATCTCTCGATCCCGAACTCGGAATTTGACAAATTTGGTATCAATAAAAAGATCAAAGGAAGTTCTACAACTTTCCTGAAGTACTCAAAATCAAATTAGGTCTCGAAAGGGGTCAAAACCTCAATCAAATATTCTGTCCAAAACAGCTTTTCCTAAACGACTTCCAATTTTTAATCGCTCATAACTCCTAGCCCCGATATCGAAAAATTACAAACTTTATATCAATGGAAAGATAAAAACATCATCTAAAACTTTCATGAAGACCACTTGCTCTAATTCAAACTAAATCCATACAAAAAGTAGCATCGAAGCATAGAACACACAAATCTATACTTAATAGCATTTTCAAAACATAGCATATCTTTAGAAATTCATATCTCTCAATCCCGACATCGAAAAATATGAAACTTTATGGCCACAGAAAGTTCTCGACAGAGGCTACAATTTTTATGTTGATCATTTTCTCGAATTTTTCCTAAATCAAAAAGTCAACTATCAAAGGCCAAAAAGTCAAACTTTTCACAATTCTTTATATTTTCACACTTTCTCTCTTTATTTCTTGATTTTCAACTTAATTTCAATTAACTCATCCACTTTTGAATATTTCTTATTTTCACTCAAAAATCGAGGTCCAACAGAAATGAAATTATGTGTCTTCATACAAAATGTAGCCATATCTCTCTAGTTTAATTCAAATCAAGAACCATCTTGTTTAGAGAACTAGAGAAAATGTTATGGCTAAAGGACTGAAGTGTATTCAGTGCACAATTTCCAGATTTTCTAACTTTCAATATTTTACATCTTCAAAACACCAAAATTATTTCAAAACTAGTTTAACACTATAACTGAATTTATTTCTTCCCAACTACCCAGTATTTATGAACAACTATGTAAATGTCATTTTCCATGCAGATGACAGTAATTTATTAACTTTATTTCACAAATCCCCAACTCTAAGGGATTTCTTCACCACTTACCTGCTGAAGACTCCAAAATCTTCAAGCTCTAGCTCCACACGTTTTATGTACTTCACTGAGTACAATGACCAGCTTCTAGTCTTTCTCAGGGTAGAGGACGCAAATGGCAAGGTAGGTTTGGTGAAAGGAAGGAAAAACACTGAAGTCTCTTAGAAAGTACTTGATGGAAAACTCTGGGTTTCAGAAAGAAGTTTTAGAAAGATGATAATAAAGAAGGGACTTGGACAAGACTTAACCTGTCAATTCTCAAAGAATAGTAACCTACTTCTAGCAAGAGTATAAAAGCCTAAGTGACACTTGTCACTTACCCAATACCCAAGTTCCAACTTAGTTTCTTTTGAACTAACTCCCTTGACTGTCATCTTTACAATCCAACTATCTCCAAAGCTTCTTTTAATTATTTCCCTATTATATATATATCTTTCTCAATACTCCATAAATTCATCAACATATACAAATACAATATTTCCACCAATCACTAATATTTCCAATGTAAAAACACCCATAACTCTAAAAATTCATAGATCAATCCAATTATACCTAGAATTATTCATGAATGCATGTACAATTATTTTCATGTGCAAATAAATTCACTATTCATGTATGAGTGTATGGCATATCATGTATGAACATGGAAATGCATCTCTAACTCTCATTAGTCACTCACATTTACCATTCTAACCCTCTCACAGGTAATGGGATGTTACATGAGCCATATTCGTGACAACTTTAGGTATGGCTGTAACTTCCTCTCTGGTCATAGCAAATACCCTGGCCTATGCCTTACCCGTTGTCCTTCCTGGAGGAATAGCCTTCCTCATCGCTACAGAACTACCCACCTCAGTGACTGGCCTAGTTCTCACTGCTTTATCCCTTCTTGAGGTTTGCAATTATGATCCTTCTTGCCTCAGTATCTAGGGACAGTCCTTGATCATGTGTCCTTTTATCCCACATCGGAAACATGCTCCAAGTAACTTGAAGCACTCTGCTTTGTGAAGTTTCCCACAATGCTCACATTGGGAGTCTGTGTATCTACTCCTCCTCGTCCTTTTAGTGCCTCCCACATTTGAGACTTGACCTAAAATTGCCCTTGTCTGGTTGTTCTTGACAGGGCCACAACTTCCCACTTCACTCTAAGTGTGGTAACTCCTTGTACTTATCTTAGGCTTTGGAGCACTCATTCCCTTCTTGGAAGATTGCTTCCTATTCACTTCATATTTTATATTCACCAGTTTCTCAGCCTGGAGTACAACATCTACTAACTGTTGGTAGTCACAAAAGTTGTAGATCAGGACTTTCTCCTTGATTCCCAAATGAAGTATTCCCTCAAACTTGTGGAACTTAACCTCTTCATTAGCAACAATATTGGCCACATATCGTGACAGTTGGGTGAATTTCAGCTCATATTCACTCACACTCATGTCCCTCTGTGTGAGATTTAGGAACTTCCTGGCCTTCTCTTGGATATAGACCCTCAAGAAGTACTTTCTTTTGAAAGCTTTCAAACAATCTCTCCATTTTAGTACCGATGATATGACCTGATTGTGGGGCACTGACTCCCACCAATGGAACATGTCCCCCTGTAGTAAACTAACTGCATAATCTAACTTCTCCTCATTCAAACACTTCATCTGAATCAGGATCCTCTTGATCCTCTTCAACCATGCTTTAACCTCTTCTGGATTTATAGTCCCATTGAAATCCACAACGTCATACTTGCGATGCTTATCATACTAGCCACTCCTCTCCATTGGATCTTGCATCAGAACTTGTAACCCTTGGCCCATGGCATATGAAAAAGCCTGAACAAAGGCTTGAAAGAAATGCATATCCATGGGGTTCACTTGGGGCATAAAAAGAGGCGATGGCACTCCATGCTGCACACTAGGTGCCTCAGAATCAGGAGCAGAATGTGTTCCCGCATCTTGTGGGACATAAGATTCATCTAAACTCCTTTGGAGAGAGCGAGATCTAGTCATAGCTCTTTGAGTTCTTTTTCGAAGCAGCATAATCACTCCTTCAATACAAAACATTTATAAACCTTTAGTTCGTGTTTCATGTAAAACAACTTCAAATCATATAAAACAATTTAAATCATATGAAACAATTTCAAATTAAGTGAAACAGTACAAACAATGCACATTGTTCATTTAAACAATGCAACGATTCATTCAAAATAATACATGTTTATTTCGTAGTTCAAAGTTACCCATTTCATGCCTAAGATACTCCTAAACCTGGTCACTTTGATACCATAAGTATTGGGACCCTGTCCTCACAAGTCACGGGTCTGATGTCCTAAGTGGCATTCGAGCTTGCATCCCACAAGGGTGGCGTGCCCACATCAGTCAAACATCATAGACAAACTCATTTCTCCTATTTCAGAACAGATTTTCGAAAACCTTAAACTAGAATTATAATATGACTTCTTCAGAACATTTTTCCCCATTGTCTTAAGTTTTAATGACACAAAAAAGATTCAATTTGGTTTAGAAATATGAAAATTATACCCCAAAAATTTTCGGGCTGATATTAAACTAAAATAGTACACTATACTCAACTTCCATCTAGAAATTGAAAGTCTTAAAGACTGAATTAAAATTCAATTTCTTCAGAGGATTTATAGCTCTATGTCTCTAGTTTATTTAGAAATAATAATCATTTAGAACTCTATAGATCAAGATATCATCCAAATAATGAAGTATGTTTAATAAAATATCCAGTTCATGCTATTCCAACTGATACCATTAATTTGATTCAATCGATCATTTTCAAATCAATACCAAAAGCTATAAATTTTTATATAGAGATAGAGAAATGTGTTAGAAATCTATTGGTTCAAAAATTAGGTTATTTAAAGGTCAGATCAAAATGTTATGACCAACAGAGTCAAAGGTGTTAAGATCAGGGAACACTTGCGGGTTGTGATCGCGACGCGAATATCTGCGGAGTCACGATTGTGACTTCCCCCTTCTTCCTTTTCTTCTTCTAACCTGTATTGGTAAAAAGGACATAACGTTCACTAGAAATATCATATTAAGGTCATTCAAAGATAGTTTGAAGAGGACTTCTAGACCTACAACTTCCATGAAGACCCCGTAAAGAGATTTTTCCTCCAAAATGATAAAAATTTTCAATTAATGTAGTTGTCCTATATGTCCATCCTATGCAGCATCACAAATTTGTAATGATCATATCTCCCAACTCCAATATCGAAAAACTTCATACTATATAGCGTTGGAAAGCTAGAAAGATAAAATACAACTTCTAAGAGAAAATTTTATCTAATTTAGTCTTGATCAATACAATTATTCTCCAAAAACTAGAATACAAATTCTTACCTCTATGAAAACTTGAAAATGCAGTATACAAACTTTTAGAGTCATGAGCAAAAATGCAATCATATTCCCTTAGCATCAAAAGATAAGAGTTTTACAATGCTTTAATGTTCATTTCAAGCGACAATATATCAATATCTCAAAATCCCAAAATATAAAAAATACATGAACAATAATTTGTTCAAAATGCAACTAAAGCCTTGTGTTTTCAAATCTATCTTAAAGTACAAAAAGAAGCATAGTCGGAGTGATGCCTTGACCCTTGGTTACTCAATCTCATTCTCTTCACCTGAAGATGGGAAGGAAATGGAGGGGTGAGCTTAAAGCTCGTGAGTAATAGTTTATAACGGAAAAATAAACAAAATCTTTAAAATGTTCATTTGTCAATATACAGTTCTAATTAAAGTCATAAAATGTGTCGTTCTCAAATTCTTAACCAGAATTCACAAATTACAAATTATGTATGCATCAAACTTGTTGACATATCATAGGCACATAAGCACATCAACATGGTTTGGGTAGATCCATAAACATGATGAACTACACATTTCTACATAATGGTTCTGTATAGTCGTAAACTTGACATATTATCACAATCCTACATAGTGGTTTTGCATAGACGTAAACATGAGGGAGTCCATGAAGGAGCTCTGTGCCACTATCGAGCAGGCAGGAGAAGCTTTTAACTTGTTCAACGTGCACATGACATACTTAAATGGAATACACTAAACCCACATAACATGTAATTCATGAATTGAAAACGGTTTGCCCAAAAGGTACATTTTGAAAACTTTTTTTTCATAAACATGAGATATTTCAAAACCCATTTCCGAAACATGATTTCATAAACATGTTATCTTTTCAAAAAAAAGAATCATTTTCAAAGTCTTTTCATAAATCATGCACACAATTCATATATCCAACATATAGCAATTTCCCATTTCATTCAAGAAGCAATAAATGCCAATTTATGATGAAATTGAAATCATTAAACTTCTTGATTCAAAGAAAACATTAGTGGCTTATTTACTCTATTATAAACATGTACCCACCTTGAATTCCTTAATTAAGGAATTAGCTTAAGGATGTCTTTCCTCTTGCTCCTCTTTCCTTTCGTGATCCCTTTCTTGATTTCTTTCATAAATGACAAAATTTTCATTCAATAGGAATTCAAATTTGAGAACCCTAAGAACATACATTCACTAAATTGATCCTAGAATACTTAAACCCATACATTTCTTAAGCTTTATGAACCCAAAACCCTTCCATAAATCTAAAGGATAAAAATCAAACTTAACTTGAATCATCACCAATTTATGAGATTATTGACTCAAATAGAAGCTCTTCTCTTCCTCTACCTTTTTCCCTTCTTAAATAACCTCAATTTCTCTCTTGAAAACTATGAAATGATGAAACCCTAACTCAACCTCCTTCCTTTCTTACAAAAACTAAAATACTTAATTCTCCTTTCTCATTTTTAGTGTTCTCTTCGTCTTTCTATCTTCAATTCACGTTTTTCCTCCTCCCCAAAGCAAGACAACATTTTCCTCTTCCTATTTTACCCTTAATGAATGTTAAAAGTCCACTTTACCCTTCTTTTATACCTTATGTCTTTTTAAATTTAAGTGAACTATTAAAAATACCCCTTTATGCATTCTTATCACTTTTAACTCAACTAACCCATGAAATAAATTATACTAACATAGACATAAAAAACATTACTCCTAAAAATTCACCTATCGAAACCTCATAATATTTAAATCATGCTTAACTATAAAAAAAATTCGGGGGACAACATGAACCCTCACATGAAGGAAGTGGTTAAAAAGGAAGTAGTGAGCTTTTAGACATGGGTATCATATATGCAATATCTAATAACAAAGAAGGGTGGTATGACTGTTATGGAGAGCGAAAGTGAAGAGTTGATCTCCACAAGAACCATCACAGGGTGGAGAGTTTGCATTGACTATCACAAACTCAACAAAGTGACTAAAAAGGATCATTTTCCTCTCCTATTCATAGATTAAATGATTGAGAGAGTGATTGATAACTCATTTTATTACTTCCTAGATGGTTACTTAAGATACAATTAGATATTTATCTATTTAGAGAACCAAAAAAAGACCACTTTTATATGTCCTTATAGTACATTTACATATAGATGCCTTATCGTTCATTTGCGTATAGACATATTCCCTTCAAGTTATGTAATTCCCTAGCTACATTTCAAAGGTAAATGATGTTTATCTTTGCAAATATGATTAAAGATATAGTATAAGTTTTTATGGATAATTTTTTCACCTTTGGAGCGTCTTTTAAGTAATGTTTGATGGTACTCCAAAGATGTGAACAATCACATTTAGTGTTGAACTAGAAAAAAAGTCACTTCATAGTGCATGAATGTGTAATATAGGACATAAAATGTTGCACCAAGGACAAAGACAGAGGTTATAGAGAAGCTTCCACGACTTAATAATGATAAAGGCATATGAGCATTCTTAGGTCATTCAGGATTTTATCGCCACTTTATCAAGCACTTCTCAATGACTACTAAACCTATAAAAAAAATCTATTATTCAAGGAATTTCCTTTTAATTTATATGAAAATTGTTTATCAGCATTTAACAAGCTTAAGGACGTATTGACATCAACACCAATTTTAATATCACTAGATTGGTCACTTCCATTCGAAGTCATTTATGACGCTAGTGACCAAGCTTTGGGTTTTGTGTTAGGCCAAAAGGAAGGATATGAAGTTGCATGTGGTATATTATACAAGAAAGACATTAATGAGACCCCAACTAAATTACACCGCTATAGAGAAGGAGTTATTAACATTAACTACATTATGTATAAAGAATTAACCCGTGAATTTTATAATTCTCTTCAATTTAAGTTGCATAACCCTATTGAATTTTGGTTTCGTTTATGAGGACAACCATATCAATTGAATTATGATGTTATCTGTGAAATTGGTGAATATCATAATTAGAACATAATTGATACACATGATAATTTTCATGTTAAGAGTTATTGGACCCGATTAATATAGGACATAAAATGTTGCACCAAGGACAAAGATAGAGGTCATAGAGAAGCTTCTACCACTTATTAATGATAAAGGCATAGTAGCATTCTTAGGTCATTCAGGATTTTATCACCACTTTATCAAGAACTTCTCAATGACTACTAAACCTATAAAAAATCTATTATTCAAGGAATTGCCTTTTAATTTACATGAAAATTGTTTATCAACATTTAACAAGCTTAAGGACGCATTGACATCAGCACCAATTTTAAAATCACTAGATTGGTCACTTCCATTCGAAGTCATTTATGTAGCGCCCCCTTACTGTAGAGTATACACCGGGACGTCCGTAGGTCATACCGATACATACCCTACGATGAGGGTGCACTACGATATGATCAATTCTATATACCTCATGGCATCAATATAATAAAGCAGTAATATCAATTCTACTAAATTTTGAAACCAAAAGATATCCTTCATTTAATTTTTGAAAAACCATAAGTACATACTTCTGTCATAATTACAACTGTACAGACCCAAAATAAACCATAACAACTCCTAATTAGGTCATCCCCAAAATATCCCAAAGGATCCCCAGCTGACCGACCTGTGGGTCATGCTCCTCTCGCCGGCACTCACACAGCAGGAAAAGTCTCAAAATCTGGAGCTAGGAGTCACACTATCGCTGTCCTGAAAAATATATGCAATTTTGGGTGAGTTTGCGAACTCAATGAGTAACCATCATCGATGGTTCACTAAATTCATGCATTACGCAAAATTGCGTACAAAGCAACATATATCATATTCAGAATCACAGTCATAATTGTACTACACAACTATCACACATTTACCTTTAACCAATTACGAATTCACAACACAATCACATACTGAATGCATAATGCTTTCCATTTCATTTTAGTGCTGTGATTGGGCGTCAGAATTATCCCATTTCTGGGCACATCACACATCACACAGAAATCGCGTTTTCGGGGGTAGGAGAGCCCTCTGGGTATGCACTTCCTGCCACAAGCACTAGGGATAGGAGAGCCCTCTGGGTATGCACTATTCCCTTTTCACAATAGATGAGCTTATAGCTTCGATCAGATCAGAATGTACTCCAGTCACAACTGTCAGTTACTGATTTCTATTCATGACTAGCATGCGGTCACAATTCACAATAACATATCACATGCGAATCACTCAATCATAATCACAGATAGTTCACACACAAAGCATTTAACACATCAGAGATTGAGAAACCAACTAGGTTACTCACCTCTAAACTTCCGAGCTACTGCCGGGAAGTCTCAGCTGCGTCAGAGGATCGACGCTCCACTTGAGCCTCTACAATAATCAGAATATCCGAATATCACTAATTGTATCAATTTTAATAATCAGAAATGTTGATGTCTCAAATGAATGATGTACTATGCAAGTTATGACCTTTCCGACCTTAATACCGATTATCACAAATTCCGTGCCTTCATTTTAATCCATAGCAATTTCTAATACCATAAATCACTTGGCTAAGTTCTACATCTTCCAAGATCAAATTCTAATACATAGGAATTATCGTTAGATCATAATCAAATTCATTATTCAATTGCCATCCAATTTTGAGAACCACCGAATTAAATTTCTGAAATTTCACTCTCCTATATTGAAATTCGTAATCCCGAATTCATAATCTCTAAATTGAAATCCATCCACATCTAATTGAATCATCAAATTCCTAATTCCCAATTATTAAAATCTCCAATTTATTTTCGGAAAACAACATCCTCGGCATGCAGGCGGTTGCCATGACGAACAATTCCTTCTTTCTGTGGCGTCTGCGTTAAGACGTCATGACGTGGGCCAATTCGCTTCTTGGCGTAGCGCGCTCCGCTTCGTCGCTGCGTCTTTCGTTTCCTCGCGTCATTGCGGCGTGTTCTTCGTCTTGCACAAGGTATGCGATCGTAGAATCGCCCAGAAAACCCAGAAATTCCCAAATTTTTCAGTTCTAATCCATTCCTTTCTCTTCTAAACACTCCAAAAAAAACTTCCTACACTTAACACAACTCATTCCTAAGCTTAGATCCACCAAATAACCATTATTCATCAAATACCCAAATCAAAATCACATATTTCTTTAAAACCTAAATCATCCGAAAGTTTCTAAATGCTCAAACAAATTATACCTTAATTCCATGCTTAAATTAATCTATGCAAAACACAAAGGAGTAGAAACTTACTTGATTGAAGCCTTTAATCCTTCACAAAGCACTCAAATACTCAAATCCTCAAGCTAAACACATCCACGGTTTTCTCCCATATCAACCTAAAACTCCATTTTCTTTCAATCCCAAGCTAGAGGATGAATGATCAAGGATAAAAGAAGGAATGATTTGCAAGGAGAAGCAAGAAACAATTCCAAGATGAGATCCACGCCAAGAAGAAGGAGAACAAAGCAATTTCTTTCAAGGGAAGAAGAACAAGCATCGAGGGTCATTTTTTTTTAAAGAAGAAGAGTTTATATACTAAGGACCTTAAGGCTTGTTTGGCAAATTCATTTGCCACAAGTCCAATTCAAACAACCTCTATCCAAATTTCTAATTCTAATTTCTCTCGAATTCCAATGGTTCAGACCCTAATTCCTCAAATCATAATTCAAATTACCTCATATCAATTGTCAATCAAATTCGGAACCAGAATCACAATTAATCAGTCACTAAGCCACTTTTCTCGATCCGGACCCGTTACTCTAAAAATTCCGGAAAAATTCCTATAAATCCTCAAAATTAGAAAACATCTAATCACATACTCAAATTTTCAATTCTTAATTCCTAAATTCAATTTAACACTCCAATTCACTAAGCAAAGCACAGTTAACCTTAATCACAAAATCTCTAATTTCACACTCAAGTCGGAAATCTGTCATACATGCATGTACATACATATACTTGTGCAATGCTGAACATTTATCAATGATGTAGAGGCTATGAATGCATATGCAAAATACGTATGCAGAATACGTATGAGATGAACTGTACCCATCCCATCGGTGACGGGATGTTACAATTCTCCCCTTCTAACAAAAATTTCGTCCCGAAATTTTCTTACCTGATTGATCGAACAAGTGAGGATACTGCCTCCTCATGTGCTCCTCAGTCTCCCATGTTGCCTCCTCTGATGAGTGGTTCTTCCAAAGGACTTTCACCAATGGAATCACCCTGCTCCGCAATTGCTTGACCTGCGATCCAATAATCTGCACCGGCTCCTCAACAAAACTCAGATCACTGGCTATCTCAATCTCCTGAGCCGGAATCACATGTGTCGGTTCAGATCGATATCTCTGGAGCATACTCACGTGGAACACATCATGCAACTAGGACATCTCACTCGGCAACGCTAATCTGTAGGCCAACGGTCCAATCCTCTCGGTAATCTCATATGGACCGATATACCGAGGACTCAACTTACCCTTACGGCCAAATTTGAGAACTCCTCTCCACGGAGACACTCTGAGGAACACTCTATCACCCACATCATACTCCATCTCTCTCCGATGCTGATCCACATAACTCTTCTGTCTGTCCTGAGCCGTCTTGATGTGACTCCGAATCAGCTGTACCTTATCTACTGTGTCCTGGATCAGCTCGGGACCCTCTAACATCCTCATACCCTCTTCATCCCAGTAAAGAGGGGATCATCACGATCGTCCATATAATGCTTCATACGGTGCCATACCAATGCTGCTCTGGTACTTATTATTATAAGCAAACTCTACCAGAGGCAAATACTGATCCCATGCACCTCGGAACTCCAATACACAGGCTCTCAACATATCCTCAATAGTCTGAATAGTCCTCTCACTCTGCCCATCTGTCTGAGGATGAAACGTTGTGCTGAAGTTCAATCTCGTACCCATAGCTGACTGCAAACTCCTCCAGAATCTCGAAGTAAACCTGGGATCCCTATCTGACACTATCGATATTGGGACCCCATGTAGTCGCACAATCTCTGCCATATACTTTTGGGCCAACTGATCGAGGGTATTACTCTCCCTCACTAGTAAGAAGTGAGCCGATTTAGTCAATCGGTCCACTATGACCCAGATAGCATCATACTGTCTCGACTTCCTGGGCAATCCCATAATAAAATCCATCGTAATGCGCTCCCATTTCCACTCCGGAATGGACAACGAATGCAATCTCCCAACAGGGGCCTGGTGCTCAGCCTTAACCTGCTGGCACGTCAGACAACGAGAAACGAACTCCGCCACATGCCTCTTCATACCTGGCCACCAGAAATGTAACTTAAGAGTACGATACATCTTGGTGACACCAGGATGTATGGCATAAGCAGCCAAATGAGCCTCCTCCAAGATCTCACGTCTCAGATCATCTATATCCGGAACACATAACCTCTGGCCCATCTAAAGAGTACCATCTCTCATCTCAAACTCAGAAAACCATCCAGATCTGACTCTATCAATCAATCTCACCAATACTGGATCCCGATCCTGTACTCTCCTAATCCGATCATGCAATACCGGCCTGAGTCTCAAAGTCGCAATCAGAGCTCCATCCTGAGCCAAATCCATCTGTACATTAAGAGCTCTCAACTGAACCAAGCATGGCAACCTCGAAACCTGAATATGAGCTGCACTACCATGCGATCTCCTACTCAATGCATCAGCCACCACATTGGCCTTCCCTGGGTGGTACTCGATAGTGCAGTCGTAGTCCTTAAGCAGCTCTAACCATCTCCTCTGCCTCAGATTCAGCTCTCGCTGACTCAACAAGTATCTCAAGCTCTTATAATCGGTGAAGATCCGAACGCTCCCTATGAGATAATGTCTCCAGATCTTCAAAGCAAACACAACTGCAGCTAACTCCAAGTCATGCACAGGGTAATTAATCTCATGGGATCTCAACTGTCTCGAAGCATATGCTATAACTCTCCCATAATGCATCAGCTCACAGCCTAAACCTTGCTGCGAAGCATCACTGAAGACCTCGAAACCTCCTGCTCCAGAAGGCAGGGCTAACACCGGTGTCGTAGTCAACCGATGTATCAGCTCCTCGAAACTCCTCTGGCACTCATCTGTCCATCTGAAGGCCACACTCTTCCTCAGAAGTCTTGTCAAAGGGGCTGAGATCACAGAAAACCCATTGACAAACCTCCGATAATATCCTGCCAATCCGAGGAAACTCCTCAACTCTGACACGTTCCTCGGAATCTCCCAACTCCTCACTGCCTCTATCTTGTGAGGATCCACTCGGATACCCTCACCAGACACGATGTGGCCTAGGAACACCACCTCATCCAGCCAAAATTCACACTTAGTGAATTTGGCATACAACTGTCTATCTCTCATAATCTGCAGCACTATCCTCAGATGCTCCGCATGCTCCTGTCTAGACATCGAATATACCAGAATATCATCGATGAACACTATTATAAACTGATCCAGATAGGGTTGAAAAACTCTATTCATCAAAGCCATAAAGGCTGCCGGGGCATTAGTTAACCCGAACGGCATCACTAAGAACTCAAAATGCCCATACCTGCTCCTGAAAGAACTCTTAGGCACATCGGCCTCTGCGATCCTCAACTGATAATACCCGGATCTCAAATCCAACTTGGTAAACACCTGAGCTCCCTGCAACTGATCAAATAAATCATCGATCCTAGGAAGTGGGTACTTATTTTTAACTGTAACCTGATTCAGCTGCCTATAATCGATGCAAAGCCTCATAGTCCTGTCCTTTTTTTTCACAAATAACACTGGCGCCCCACGGTGTAAACATCGGGCCTCGATGAACCCTTATCCAACAACTCCGTGAATCGAGCCTTAAGCTCCCTCGGTTTCACGGTGCCATCCTATACGGAGGTATCGATATAGGAGCGGTACTGAACGAGGTCAATCTCAACTCGTCTCCCGATCCGTGGCAAACCCGTAACTCCTGAAACACATCCGAAATTCCCTGATCACGGGAACATCCTGCAAACTCTGCTGCACTCTGGAATCCACCACATGCGCCAAATAGGCCTCACAACCACCTCGCATCAACCCCAAAGCACTCATAAACGAGATCATCCTAGCTAGCACTGCCTGACTAACACCTCGAAATACAGCCCTCGGCTGACCAGGAGACTCTAACACGACCTCTTTAGTATAACAATCCATAATAGCCCTATGGGCAGTGAGCCAGTCCATCCCCAAAATCAAATCAATCTCTCGAAGGGGCAACACAATCAGGTCTGCACACAACTCCGACTGATCAATCATGATCGGACACCTCCTGCAGACCTCTCCCAAAACTGTAGTACTACCCAAAGGTGTACTCACCTACAACCCATACTGCAACATCTCCCTAACCACATGCAATCTACATGCCACATGCGGTGCAATAAAAGAATACATGGACCCTGGATCTATCAATGCATAAACCTCAATGCCAGAGATCAGAAGCAAACCTGCAACCACATCTGGAGAATCCTGGGCCTCCTGCCTGGTCATGGCGTAGACACGGCACAGGACCGTGGTCGATCGCCACGACTCTCGGTCCCCACAAAGGAATCTCCAGCTCTACCTCGGGATCTACCTCGGCCCCTGAGTCCAGTCCAAGACTGCTGCTCACAGATGTCATGCTACTATCGCTCTCCCACTCAAAGCGCATCGAGCTCCCAAAATCTACGGATAAAGTCCGGATCCGATGCTCCATAGAGCCACATCTCAAACAAGCTCCAGTAAACCTCCAGCACTCTCCACTATGCCTCCTCTCACAAAACTCACACAACGGAGGAAGCTAGATGGAACCTCTACCACTGCCACTACTACTACCAGATTGCCCAAATCGCCTCTCGAACAGTAATCAGATCGCTGGGACCTCCGAAAATCTGAACTCGCTCAAGGCTCGCTAAAGCTCCTACCAGAGCCGCCTCGATCATCACTAGATCTCTTGCTCCTAGATCCCTGTCCAGTCTCAATCCGACTCTGTCTCAAGAGCTGCTCAATCCTCACTGCAGCTGCTCTCAGCTCCACAAAGGTGCCTATATCGCATCGGGTTAACACAGTGCGAATCTCCAGATTAAGCCCTCCCTCGAATCTCCGGCACCTATCAGCCTCAGAGGAAATCAAAACAGAAGCATATGCCGACAACTCATTAAACCTGACCTCATAGTCGGCCACTGTCATGGACCCCTGTCTCAAATCTAAGAACTCCTGCATCTTCATCGCCATATAAACCTTGGGCGTATAGTTATCCCGGAAAGCACTCAGAAAATCCGCCCAAGTCAAAACATAGGGTCTGGTGGAACTACCCGGGATAGTCTTCCACCACTGATATACTGGACCCTGAAGCAACGAGACAGCATAATCAAAGCGCTCTTCAGGGTCGCAATCCATCTGATTTAGGACTCTCTCAGTCCTCTCTAACCATCCTCGGCCTCGGCAGGTCTGGCCGCCATAGAAATCCACGACTCCTCGCCACGCAGACGATCATACCTCCGCCTCGCCTCATGGGAACTATAGAGTGCGCCTCATACAAAGGCACAAAAGACTCCTACTCGCCCGATCGATCCTTGGTCACCGAAAGGATCTACCTGATCACCAAAGACGGATGACCTACAATAAAACCGCAAACTTGATCAATTTCTGCTTTTCTTATAAAATTCAAGCCTAAAATACACTATGCCCAAAAGATGTCAAACCATGCTCTGATACCACCAATGTAGCGCCCCCTCACCGTAGAGTATACACCGGGACGCCCATAGTTCATACCGATACATACTCTACGATGAGGGTGCACTACGATACGATCAATTCTATAAACCTCATGGCATCAATATAATAAAGCAGTAATATCAATTCTACTAAATTTTGAAACCAAAAGATATCCTTCATTTCATTTCTGAAAAACCATAAGTACATACTTCTGTCATAATTACAACTGTACAGACCCAAAATAAACCATAACAACTCCTAACTAGGTCATCCCTAAAATATCTCAACTGACCGACCTGTGGGCCATGCTCTTCTCACCGGCACTCACATAGTAGGAAAAGTCTCAAAATCTGGAGCTAGGAGTCACACTATCGCTGTCCTGAAAAATATATGCAATTTTGGGTGAGTTTGCGAACTCAATGAGTAACCATCATCGATGGTTCACTCAATTCATGCATTACGCAAAATTGCGTACAAAGCAACATATATCATATTCAGAATCACAGTCATAATTGTACTACACAACTATCACACATTTACCTTTAACCAATTTTGAATTCACAACACAATCACATACTGAATGCATAATGCTTTCCATTTCATTTTAGTGTTGTGACTGGGCGTCAGAATTATCCCATTTCTGGGCACATCACACATCACACAGAAATCGTGTTTTCGGGGGTAGGAGAGCCCTCTGGGTATGCACTACTGCCCACGCGCATTAGGGATAGGAGAGCCCTCTGGGTATGCACTATTCCCTTTTCACAATAGATGAGTTTATAGCTCCGATCAGATCAGAATGTGCTCCAGTCACAACTGTCAGTTGCTGATTTCTATTCATGACTAGCATGCGGTCACAATTCATAATAACATATCACATGCGAATCACTCAATCATGATCGCAGATAGTTCACACACAAAGCATTTAATACATCATAGATTGAGAAACCAACTAGGTTATTCACCCCTAAACTTCCGAGCAACTGTCGTGAAGTCTCAGCTGCATCAGAGGATCGACGCTCCACTTGAGCCTCTACAATAATCAGAATATCCGAATACCACTAATTGTATCAATTTTAATAATCAGAAATGTTGATGTCTCAAATGAATGATGTACTGTGCAAGTTATGACCTTTCCGACCTTAATACCGATTATCACAAATTCTGCGCCTTCACTTTAATCCATAGCAATTTCTAATACCATAAATCACGTGGCTAAGTTCTACATCTTCCAAGATCAAATTCTAATACATAGGAATTATCGTTAAATTATAATCAAATTCATTATTCAATTGCCATCCAATTTCGAGAACCACCGAATTAAATTTCCGAAATTTCATTCTCCTAAATTGAAATTCGTAATCTCGAGTTCATAATCTCTAAATTGAAATCCATCCACATCTAATTGAATCATCAAATTCCTAATTCCCAATTATTAAAATCTCCAATTTATTTTCGGAAAACAACATCCCTCACCGCGGCGAGCTCCTTTTCTCTACGCCTTCGCCGCGGCGTCCGCACGCCTCGCCGCGGCGAACAATTCCTTCTTCGTTGTGACGCTGGCAAGACGTCGCGACGAGGCTAAATTCGTCCTTTCGCACACGCGCTTTGTCGTCGCAGCATGGCGTTATGCGTTTCCTCGCTTCATGGCGGCGTGTTCTTCAGGCGTCGGCATGCGATCCCGTAATCGCCAGTAAAACCTAGAAATTCCTAGATTTTTTAGTTCTAATCCATTCATTTCTCTTCTAAACACTCCAAAACAACTTCCTACACTTAACACAACTCATTCCTAAGCTTAGATCCACCAAATAACCATTATTCATCAAATACCCAAATCAAAATCACATATTTCTTTAAAACCTAAATCATCCGAAAGTTTCTAAATGCTCAAACAAATTATACCTTAATTCCATGCTTAAATTAATCTATGCAAAACACAAAGGAGTATAAACTTACTTGATTGAAGCCTTTAATCCTTCACAAAGCACTCAAATACTCAAATCCTCAAGCTAAACACATCCACGGTTTTCTCCCATATCAACCCAAATGTTAGCCCCAAAAATTTTTTTTAAATTAAGCATGATTAGATTAATTGAGTAAGTTATGTTAGAATTAATTTAGTTGAGATTAATTAATATGTGATAGCATTAAAGAGTTAGGTGGTGAGTTAATGAGGTTAAATGTGTTAGTTGGGCCTTAATGAGGTAGGAAAGAAAAGAGAATAAGTGGGCTTGAAAGATAAGTGGGCTTGAGAAGTTTAAAGAGGAAAATAAGAAGGGAGGAAGAAGAAGTGAATAGGCTTGGGCCTATGGGCTTAAGTAATTAATAAGGAGTATAAAGAGGAGGAAATAAGTGAGTTAGTAGTAGAGAAGAGGGAGTTACGAAAATTTGAGGAGAGAAGAGAGAGGTTTCGTGGAAGATGAAAGAAGAAGGAGAAAAAGAAAGAAGCTTGGCTAGGGTTTGATATTCCAAGAGTTTGAGTGAGAGTTTGAAGAAGGTTCAAGAAGGAAAAGTGTAGAGGAGGAGCTAAGCTACATTTTGAACCAAGAAACTCTTGGGTTGAGTCAAGAATCAGGGTAAGTCATGAATTCAAGTGTTAATTTTTAGTTGGGTTTTGGTGTAGAAAGCTTAGAAATGAAGTGGGTTTAGTGATTTTAAGGTTGATTTCATGAAAAAGGTTATGTAGAATTTCAATTGAATTTGTGTTGAATTGGGTTTTTGTTTCTCTTGAAGTAGAGTAAGAGAGAGGAGAAGAGCAAGGAGAAGAGCACTCCTAAGCAAGGATTAAGCAAGTTATAAGGTGGGTTTCATTTTTATCTTTATGCTAGTAAGTTCTAAAGACTATCTCAACTAATAGAATTAATTTTTTCAATTGCCTTGAGATGAACATTGATTGAGCTTTGATTGTGTACAAAATGAATTATGATTGCCATTATGTGAAAGCTTGAACAAGATATGACATTGCTTGATATTGCTTGAAAAGTCCATGAATTGAATGAGCATGAATATTAGTGAAATCATGAAATGTGAGTTAAGCATGAAATACAATTTCAAAAATCAGCTATGTGGATGCATGAAAATCCATTTTCGAAATCAGCAGAGGACAAGAAACGCCCAGATTTTGATGCATGAATACATGTTATGTGGGTACTTAAGTCCACCCAGCAGAGTCACGTGCACGTTGACTAGTATAGGCTTCGCCCGCTTGCCCGATTGTGGCATAGGATGTTCCTTTTTGGACTCCTCAGCATACGACTACACTTGTGTAGCTCGTCAGTTATTGTGGACTTATCTTACCATTAGCTGTGTGTTATGTGTTAGCATGTATTTGCAAGAATGATAGATGCATAAATCATGAAAGTTATGCTTTTAGCTTGATGAATTTGAGAAATGCAAAGATGTATGTTTGTTTGATGAGAGAATTGCTAACAGTATGAATAATGAAAAGAATTCAGCTTATTTGCATAAATATAAACATGTTACCCACGAGCAAAAGCTCACTCCCTCCAATTCAGTCCCATCTCCAGGTGAGGAGCAAGAGATCGACCACCGAGCTTAAAGGCATTACTCCGGAAATGGATAACTTTTTGTTTTTCAAGTTAAATTTTGTAAATCAATGCTTTAGATGCATTTTGGGCAAGTTTACTTTTTTAAGTTGTATTTTGGATTTTGGGATGCAAGTGGCTTAAAAATGCCCTCTAAAGCCTTGTAATAACTCATATCTTCATATGAATGCAAGAATGTTAAGTTCTAATGTAATTTGTGCAATTCATGTATGTTTTATAATAATGCATCATGGTGTGGTTTGAATTTGACAAGAGGGAGGAAATGAAATTGCTTTATAGTTTGGGTTTGATTAGAATGCTAGGAGTGTGTTGTTGCCATTGAAGATCCATTGGGATAATTAGGTTGGTATGTGTTGTGGGATATGGAGGATTTAGGTTTTTATGTAGGTACTTGGATCAAGAGGGTTTAGAGGGTTAAATGTTGTTGTTGGCGAAAGTTACACAACTGTGTGAAATTTCACATGATCGTAAATCCAGTGCGAGAAGACGCAGCGATTAGCGTGGGTTACACACTGTGTGAATTTTCACCTGATCGTAAATCCAAGTGAGGAGACGCATTAGCGATGGGTTACATAGCCTGTGTGAATTTTCACCTGCATCGTAAATCCAGTGCAGATGTTTTCCGTGGGTTACACAACTGTGTGAATTTTCACTGGTATGTAAACCCATCTTAGCCTATCCAAGGTTACACGATCGTGTGGTGACAAGATAAATTTTCCACAGCCTGTGCTTTTCAGGATATGAACATAGTGGGTTCTTTTGGTCGTAACTCCTTCGTTTGACCTCCGATTGAGGCGATTCTTGTGGCGTTAGTTTTCAACAATATTTTACTACCTTCCCCTAAAAAAATTTCATGGTCATTGGTTTCAAATCCTAGGAGTTTGATCTTTGGAAGTGAGTGGTCGGGTTGGAGAGTCTTACCGGGCTATGAACCGACTTCGGATTTTTACGCATATCTTGAGCTATAGAGCTCCAAATGAGGTGATTCTTGAACCATTAGATTTCTAAGACACATATCTATCTCCCCATGAAAAATTATGTCATTGGAGTTAAATTGAAAAAGTTGCTTTAGAGCAAGAAAGAGGTTGGGTGAGATAATATATTTGGGGAATGAGCACCTTTGGTATTCTAATGATATCTTGAGTTAGGGAAGCTCCGATTGAAGTGATTTTTATTGCTAATTATATAACGGTAGGAAATTTCATATCAGCTTAGGAATTGGATTTTGATTTTGGGTCCTATGAAAAAAAATTTTTAATTGGAGGTTAATTACGATGAATCTTACGAATTTTGTACGGAGGACTTCCATGACTTTGGAGTTGTATATAGGTATGAGGGTTTCGTATTAAGTAGTTGGGTTCCGGATTCGGGCCCCAACATCTGTGGTATTAGAGCAGCTCTAGGTTTATGATTTCCTAGGAACCCTAGTGGGTAGCCTCAAGGGTAGAGTCAGCATGCATCATGTTACATGAACCCTATGCATTGTTTTAAATAAGACATGCATCATTGGTTTTGAATTGTTTTACATGATTTGAACTGGTTTCACAAAGCATGAGCTAAAGATTTGAAATGTTTTTCATTTAAAGGAGTAATATGTCCTCAAGAAGAACTCGAGGAGCTCAATCTCGATCAGCTCTCAACGAGGAAGTACGGATGAATCCCATATTCCCTGTGATGGGGACCATCCTGCTTTGATTCAGAGGCACCAAGTGCAAAGATGAAGTGCCTCTCAACCCCTCCTATGCCTCAAGTAAATCCAAGAGATCTCCAGTTCTTTTGTGCCTTCGCCCGTGCTTTTATCTATGCCATGGGCCAAGGATCACAAGCTCAGTACCGCCTCGGTGGGAAAGGTGGGCACATGACAGTTCAAAGTATGGGGTTGTCGATTTCAATGGGACTACTAATCCCGAGGAAGTCAAGATGGCTGAAGCGGACCGAGAGGGTCCCTGAATCGATGAAGTGCTCGAGATGAAGAGAGGTTAGAATATGCAGATTAGTTTATTGCGGGGATCTTGCCGTGACCGGTGGGAGTCGATTGCCCCACATCAGCAAGACCTCAAGGTCTTGACATAGAGGGAGTTTCGGAAGTATTTCTAAGAAGTACTTCTCGAGGGTTTACATCCAAGAGAAGGCAAGGAGTTTCGAGCCTCATGCAGAGGGAGTTGAGCGTAAGTGAGTATGAATGAAGTTCACTCAAGCATCACGGTATGATGCAGAAACATTGTGGCGGATCAAGAGGATAAGTGTCGCAAGTTTGAGAGTGGATTGCACTTAGGAATCAGGAGAAGGTGTTGATCCATAATTTCCATGACTACCAAGAAGCTGGTAGATGCCGCCTCCAGCAGTAAAAGTTGAGAACATCAAGTCGAGGTAAATGTAAAGAGGAAGACCAGGAGTAGTCTTCCAGAAGGGAGTGAGGGCTCCGGCTTTGAAAGGAGCACCGGGACTTTTCATTCTCGTGGTGGTATGGGCAATAGTGGTCCCGCCAAGAGCCAGTGATCAAGGGCAATTTCGAAAGGTGTCTCTAGTGTGGGAGGCCCAGGAAGACATGGAAGGGCAAGTATACAAACCCTCAGTGTGATCAATGTGGGAAGTTTCATCCGGGGAAGTGTCTCAGGGGGTTTGGTGGTTGTTTCCAATGCGGAGAGAAGGGGCACATGATGAGAGATTGTCCTCAGAGGTCAAGGCAAGAGGGCTCTCAATTTCAAGTCCAGAGGATGAAAACAGCAGGAACTGCACCGATTCATGTAAGTAGGCGATTCAGAGCCATGAGGAAGGCAAATCCTGCAAGGAGGCCAAGGGCACAGGGTCAGGCGCTAGCTAGAGTATTTGCCATGACCAGAGAAGAAGCCGCAACTGCTCCAGGAGTTGTGAATGGTATGGCTCAATTATTTAATTCAGCAGTTTATTTTCTGATTGATACTGGCTCTACACATTCATTTGTGTCCTCAAGTCTGAATATGCATGCTGTGAATCCTGAGATTATGGATAATTTTTTTGTTGTTAGTACTCCTTTAGGGAGTAAGGTGGTGATCAGTTTAGTCTACAAGAAGTGTGAGCTCAGTATTGATGGTGCTAGATTGGTAGTAGACTTGCTACCTCTAGACCTAAAGGGGCTAGATGTCATACTAGGTATGGATGCCATGGAAAAGTACCAGGCAAAGTTAGATTGTAACCGTAAGGAAGTGGAGTTTGACCTGGGAAATGGAGAGAAGGTGGTCTTCAAGGGGGACAGGAAGATGCCAGCACCGAGGATCATTTCAGCTTTGCTAGCTGACAGGATGATGGGCCAGGGGCCTGAGTCCTTTTTAGCACATGTAGTGGATCCAGAGGGGGAAGTAGGAAGGTTGGAGGATTACCCTATAGTGAGGGAGTTCCCAGATGTATTTCCAGAGGAGTTACCAGGTTTGCCGCCGGTGAGGGAAATTGAGTTTGCAATTGACTTGATTCCCGGAACCGCAGCCATTTCAATACCACCATACCGGATGGCTCTAGTTGAGTTGAGGGAGCTTAAGGAGCAATTGCAGGAATTATTAGAAAAGCAGTTTATCATACCAAGTTCATCACCTTGGGGAGTGCCAGTTCTATTTGTTAAGAAGAAGGATGGAACATGGAGAATGTGTATTGATTACAGGAAACTCAACAAGGTGACGATTAAGAACAAGTATCCTCTCGCCCGTGATAGATGATCATTTGATCGGTGCAGGAGCAAAGGTCTTTTCAAGATAGATCTCAGTCGTTATCATCAACTCCGAATCAGGGAGTCTGATGTTAGCAAGACCGCTTTCAGGACCCGTTATGGGCACTATGAGTTCAGGGTCATGCCATTCGGACTGACCAATGCTCCAGCTGCATTCGTGGACCTTATAAATAGGGTTTTTCTGGAGTTTTTAGATCAGTTTGTCATAGTATTTATCGATGACATTCTGGTCTATTTCAAGGATGAAGGGGAACATGCAGAGCATCTCAGAATAGTGTTGCAAAGATTAAGGGAAAGAGAGTTATACGCCAAATTCAACAAGTGTGAATTTTGGCTGCATGAAGTGGTTTTCCTTGGACATGTGATTTCCAGCAGAGGGATCCGTGTTGATCCGAGAAAAGTAGAGGCAGTGGTGAATTGGCAAGAGCCTAAGACAGTAAAAGAGGTACGGAGTTTTCTAGGCCTGGCAGGTTATTACAGGAGATTTATGGAGGGATTCTCCATGATAGCTGCGCCGATAACAAAATTGTTGAGGAAGAATCAGTAGTTTATCTGGAGCAAAGAATGTCAGAAGAGTTTTGAGGAATTCAAGCATAGATTAACGAGTGCTCCAATCCTAATCCTGCCCAATGGAGATCAGGGGTATACAGTGTACAGTGATGCTTCGAGAAAAGGCTTAGGTTGTGTGTTAATGCAGAATGACAAAGTGATAGCCTATGCGTCACGGCAGTTGAAGCCATATGAGTTGAACTATCCTACTCATGATTTAGAGCTAGCGCAGATAATTTCGTGACCGAAATTTGGAGACATTATTTGTATGGGGTACAGACTAGGATCTACATGGATCACAAGAGCCTTAAGTATTTACTGAGCTAGAAAGAGCTGAATTTGAGGCTGAGAAGGTGGATTGAGTTACTTAAGGACTATGATTTGATGATTGAGTATCATCCAGGCAAGGCAAATGTAGTAGCGGATGCATTGAGTAGGAAGTCATCCATAGCTCATGTCCAGGCAGTTTACTTGCCTTTGTTAGAACAGATGGCTAAGCATAAGATAAGCTTGAAGCAGGATAAGTCAGAATGCATTCTTGCTCAATTCAGGGTGAGGCCGATACTTAGAGAGAAAGTCAAGGAGTTGCAGGAGAAGGATGCAAAATTGAGTAAGCTTCGTGAAGAAATCCAGAATGGCAAGCAGTCTGAAGTGGTAGTGAGAGATGACGGATTTATGGTAGTCGGAAGCAGATTGTGTATTCCGAATGTTAAGCAAGTCAAGGATGAGATCTTAGATGAGGCACATAACGCGCCTTATTCCATGCACCCAGGCAGCACCAGGATGTACAGGGATTTGAAGGAGCATTTCTGGTGGAAAGGCATGAAGAGGGATGTAGCAGAGTATGTGAGCAGATGTCTAGTGTGTCAGCAAGTCAAGGCTGAACACCAGGCACCTTCAGGCATGTTAAGGCCATTGTCCATTCCTGAATGGAAGTGGCAAAGGATCACTATGGATTTTCTGATGGGTTTACCCAGAACTAGTAGGAAGCATGATGTCATATGGGTTATTGTAGATCGGTTAACAAAGTCAGCCCATTTTCTGGCAATTAAGCAGACAGATTCGTTGCAGGTGTTAGCAAAGAAATACATTGATGAGATAGTGAGGTTGCATGGAGTTCCAGATTTCATAGTATCCGACAGGGATCCTCGATTTATGTCGAGATTCTGGAGTAGTTTGTAGGAAGCTCTAGGGACTAAGTTGAGTTTCAAAGACAAGATTTCATCCTCGCATGATGGTCACCGAGAGGACCATTCAGACCCTAGAGGGAATGCTCAGAGCGTGTGCCATGGACTTCAAAGGAGCATGGGATGAACATTTGTCGTTGGTCGAATTTGCCTATAACAATTCATACCATTCGAGCATTCAGATGGCTCCTTATGAAGCGCTGTATGGCAGGAGATGCAGGACTCCAATATGTTGGGATGAAGAAGGCGAGAGGAAACTGGTAAGACCAGAATTGGTTCAAATGACAATGGATAAGGTTAGTTTGATCAAGCAGTGGCTTAAGGCACTCGAGTGATAGAATGAAGAGTTATCTGAGATGCTCACGGGGAAGGAGATGGAGTACGCAGATGGGTGACAAAGTATTCCTGAAGACGTCTCCATGGAAGGGAGTCATGAGGTTTGGCAAGAAAGGCAAGTTAAGTCCTCGGTATATGGGTCCGTATGAGATTCTAGAGAGGATCGGACCGTTAGCTTACAGGTTGGCATTGCCTCCAGAGTTGTCTCAGATCCATGATGTTTTTCATGTTTCCATGTTGAGAAGGTACAGATCATATCCTTCTCACATTATTCAGACCTCGGAGGTTCAGCTGAGTGATGTGTTATGTGTTATTGTGGACTTATCTTACCATTAGCTGTGTGTTATGTGTTAGCATGTATTTGCAAGAATGATGGATGCATAAATCATGAAAGTTATGCTTTTAGCTTGATGAATTTGATAAATGCAAAGATGTATGTTTGTTTGATGAGAGAATTGCTAACAGTATGAATAATGAAAAGAATTCAGCTTATTTGCATAAATATAAACATGTTACCCATTTGTTTAAAGCTCACCCCTCTAATTCAGTCCCATCTCCAGTGAGGAGCACGAGATCGACCACCGAGCTTAAAGGCATTACTCCGGAAATGGATAACTTTTTGTTTTTCAAGTTAAATTTTGTAAATCAATGCTTTAGATGCATTTTGGGCAAGTTTACTTTTGTAAGTTGTATTTTGGATTTTGGGATGCAAGTGGCTTAAAAATGCCCTCTAAAGCCTTGTAATAACTCATATCTTCATATGAATGCAAGAATGTTAAGTTCTAATGTAATTTGTGCAATTCATGTATGTTTTATAATAATGCATCATGGTGTGGTTTGAATTTGACAAGAGGGAGGAAATGAAATTGCTTTATAGTTTGGGTTTGATTAGAATGCTAGGAGTGTGTTGTTGCCATTAAAGATCTATTGGGATAATTAGGTTGGTATGTGTTGTGGGATATGGAGGATTTAGGTTTTTTATGTAGGTACTTGGATTGAAGAGGGTTTAGAGGGTGAAATGTTTTGTTGGAGAAAGTTACACGTACTGTGTGAAATTTCACATGCATCGTAAATCCAGTGCAAGAGACGCAGATTAGCGATGGGTAACACACTGTGTGAATTTTCACACGCATGTAAATCCAATGTGGAGACGCGATTAGCGATGGGTTACACAGCACTGTGAATTTTCACACGCATCGTAAATCCAGTCAAGATGTTTTCCGTGGGTTACACAACTGTGTGAATTTTCACACATGTGTAAATCCAGTGCAAGAGTTTTCAGTAGGTTACGGCTGTGTGAATTTTCACAGATGTGTAAACCCATCTTAGCCCATCCGAAGGTTACATGCATCGTGTGGTGACAAGATAAACTTCACACACTGTGCTTTTCAGGATATGAACATAGTGGGTTCTTTTGGTCATAATTCCTTCGTTTGACCTCCGATTGAGACGATTCTTGTGGCGTTAGTTTTCAACAATATTTTACTACCTTCCCCTATAAAAATTTCATGGTCATTGGTTTCAAATCCTAGGAGTTCGATCTTTGGAAGTGAGTGGTCGGGTTGGAGAGTCTTACCAGGCTATGAACCGACTTCGGATTTTTACGCATATCTTGAGCTATAGAGCTCCAAATGAGGTGATTCTTGAACCATTAGATTTCTAATACACATATCTATCTCTCCATGAAAAATTATGTCATTGGAGTTAAATTGAAAAAGTTGCTTTAGAGCAAGAAAGAGGTTGGGTGAGAGAATATATTTGGGGAATGAGCATCTTTGGTATTCTAATGATATCTTGAGTTAGGGAAGCTCCGATTGAAGTGATTTTTATTGCTAATTATATAACGGCAGGAAATTTCATATCAGTTTAGGAATTGGATTTTGATTTTGGGTCCTAAGAAGATTTTTTTTTTAATTGGAGGTTAATTACGATGAATCTTACGAATTTTGTACAGAGGACTTCCATGACTTTGGAGTTATATATAGGTATGAGGGTTTCGTATTAAGTAGTTGGGTTCCGGATTCGGGCCCCAACACCAAAACTCCATTTTCTTTCAATCCCAAGCTAGAGGATGAATGATCAAGGATAAAAGAAGGAATGATTTGCAAGGAGAAGCAAGAAACAATTCCAAGATGAGATCCACGCCAAGAAGAAGGAGAACAAAGCAATTTCTTTCAAGGGAAGAAGAACAAGCATCGAGGGTCTTTTTTTTTTTAAAGAAGAAGAGTTTATATACTAAGGACCTTAAGGCTTGTTTGGCAAATTCATTTGCCACAAGTCCAATCCAAACAACCTCTATCCAAATTTCTAATTCTAATTTCTCTCGAATTCCAATGGTTCAGACCCTAATTCCTCAAATCATAATTCAAATTACCTCATATCAATTGTCAATCAAATTCGAAAGCAGAATCACAATTAATCAGTCACTAAGCCACTTTTCACAGTCCGGACCCGTTACTCTAAAAATTCCGAAAAAATTCCTATAAATCCTCAAAATTAGAAAACATCTAATCACATACTCAAATTTTCAATTCTTAATTCCTAAATTCAATTTAACACTCCAATTCACTAAGCAAAGCACAATTAACCTTAATCACAAAATCTCTAATTTCACACTCAAGTCGGAAATCTGTCATACATGCATGTACATACATATACTTGTGCAATGCTGAACATTTATCAATGATGTAGAGGCTATGAATGCATATGCAAAATACGTATGCAGAATACGTATGAGATTAACTGTACCCATCCCATCGGTGACGGGATGTTACAATTTATGATGCTAGTGACCAAGCTTTGGGTTTTATGTTAGGCCAAAAGGAAGGATATGCAGTTTCATATGGTATATTATACAAGCAAGACACTAACGAGACCCCAACTAAATTACACCACTATTAAGAAGGAGTAATTAATAGTGGTGTATGCATGGGACAATTTTTGGTCGTATCTTTTATGCAATAGCCAATTTTCAAAATGAGGGATTAGAACCCTAGATTATTGCATATAAGTCATATCATAGAGAATTCATGAATTGCATTGCATTCACATGCATAATGATAGCTTGCACATATGAATTAGGATTTAGTACACATTGCAAAGAATGTATATGCACTTAATTGATTTATTCCAGGCTATGAAATGTTAAAATGATCATGATGTTAATTATGTACTATTTATGCCTTTCATTTTGATTTGGTTGATTACAAGTAGTAAATTTGGAATTAACTAATACAATTAGAAAATTGATGAATTAAATGTACATTTGGTCTAGGAAAAATACGAAGTGATAAGACAAATTGATACATGGAAAATTAAGATGACTAAGTTTATGAATTAGTGACATTTGGCATGGAAAATTAAATGACAAATGGCATAGCTAATTAATTGACAAATGGAAGAAATGAGTGGCTGATAAATGGTCTAGCTTAATGGTGACATTTGGCAAAAAATATGCAGGAAAAATGGAGAACATTCTTAGTGACATATTTCATAGTAATATGGGGACACCTAGTATCCAAGGTGTTAAGTTTCTGCATGAGTGATTTTAGTTCTACTCATTTCATCTTCTTTCTTCTTCTTACACCACCAAAATTCTCTCACTTTTACATCCCTGTATTTTTTTCTATGTTTGTGTTCAATTTCTACACCAATAATCCATGCTTTTACCCGTCACGATATGGTTAAAGAATCAGCTTATTGTTGTCCTTCATTATAGCCGAAAACCAACCTGTTGTTACCTTGAATTTTTGATGATTTTTGCTGCATGGAGAACTGAATTAGCTTGATCTTTAAGCTAGAATTTGATCTAGACAAGTAAGTAAAAGATTGGTATTTATGTCTTATTATAATAGAGAATTTATGATGATGAAATTAGGATGAATTGTATATGATATTGATGATGAATTGTGTTGGAAAATTCTGCATGAACTTGGGTACTTTTCTATTCTACTTTTGCATGTACAAAAAATAGTAGCTTATGGGCTGTTGTATGGATGATTGAAGTTGGTATTTGAAGTATAATTGATGAGGAATTCATGCTAAAGATAGGTGTTAATAAGGTGTTTTTGAATCTGAAAAATTAGAGTTGTAGGTGTGTTTGTAAAAAGTGACTATTAATGATATAAGTGAGCAAAATTTTGTGAGCCTTAGTGTAACCAATATAGAAGTTAATTAACCCGAAATGAGGTAATGTTAAAGAACATGAAATCTGGAAATTTTCAGATGTTAGTGAGGTCTTTAAGCTTGTAAAATTCGTGAACTATTGAAGGTAGTAAAGTTACACACATTAGTGATGTTGATGACAAATTCTGGAATTTTAATTTCAGCCTTGTGTACATGTTGAACCGACTGAGAAATTTCACTCTTAATTAATATATTTGGACTTGATTAAGGCTAGTAATGAGCCTAGATTGTTGCTTGATTAATTGGTTAAGAGCTTGATAAGTTTTTGTAGTTAATTGTTGTCATAACCTAAAGAATGGATTGTTTTGATGTGGTTGAGTTCAAATCTGGAAATTATGACTTGTTTAAGGAATAAATTAGTTCTTTTAATGCAAACATGATCTTAAAGACATGAGTAATGTGTATAAGGTATGGATGAATGAGCATTAAAGAACATGAGGTAATTATGAATGAAAATTAAGTAAATGTATGAATATATATTGCTGGAAAAATTTTGGTGAATGTCCAGATCTTACTTGCTGAAATTCCAGATTTAAAGTAACAATTGTGTGTGTGTGTGTGTGTGTGTTATAAGAGGCTTTTGATCATTAAAATGTTCAAGGATAAGTGCAAAGTATGGTTGAAGAATTTGGAGTAAATCAAGCTAACTTAAAGGTACAAACCTTATTGCAAAATTGTAGTATACAAAATATAATATTTGAATGGTCTTAGGGTGTATAAGCACAAATTATATAGTCAAGATCTATGTATAAGAATACATACTCGGGAAATTCAATTGACCATGCATTGAACATAACACATATATATGTGTATGATTGAGTACTTATTTGATTAAACAAGTTACTAATGTGTACATATGTGTGTATTGCATGATTTAAAAGCACAAATTGACCGACAACATCCAGACATTGCTGGCTCATCAAGGCAATAACTATCTGGAGCATATTGTGTGTTAACCTAGATCTTTACTCACTATATTTGAATTGTTCATAATTAACTATTAGATATTAAACTATTATTGATATTATTTTGTTAATTTTAAACATTGATGGTTTGAGGAGTTTGATGCTCAGGACTGTATTGGAAGTGTTTGCAATTTGAATGTGAATATGTGATCGGCGGTTTATCGTTCAATATTAAAATTGATCCCTGGAAACCGGTCAAATTAAATTTATACCAAGGATTGCAATACAGGATGCAACCTCGGGTCGACTCTCAAGGAACCAATGCATCAATTGATCCTAGACTAGCCTAATGTTTGAATGATGCATGCAATTAAAGCAATAGAAGGGGTTTTGATTTGATTAATTAGAAATTAAACTAAGCCAAAATAAGAATAAATGTTTTAGAATTTTAGAAAACTAAATGATTGAAATTAAACAAGTTTGAAGTCAAATTACTAAAACTCTCACGAAAATGTAGCTCGGGTCATCATCGTTGAAATAATGTTAGGTTTGAAATCCACTAAGTTTGAAAATAAAACCTTAACAACTCGTTAAGTCCAAGAATTAATTAATCAACTCGATTAATTACAACTTGTTAAAACCCTTAGTGTATGCATGGATTGATTAATGCACTAAATCAACCAAATAATAACACAACCAATTCAATCAAACACAACTAGGCGATTAAATTAGTTAATGCAATCATTTAAGCGATATACATGAACTCCATGTATTTAAGCACGATTCAACAATAGTCAATCCATAACACAAATCAAAGTCTAACATCCTACTAAACTATAGCAGATTCAATCGAAATATATTGCAAAAATACCAACTCGGATTGTGCAAATACATTACTGAAATCCTAAACTAAGATTGATTACCCCGTGTTTAGTTCTGGAACTCCAACCCTCGTAACATTTCAGAAGACTATGAGCTTAGCCACTCATGACTACGGACGACTCCATCATTGTTGAAGTATCACCGAAGACCATGCTCAGACGGCGAATGCGGAAGAGTAGAGATGAAGGAAATGACTGCGATGATAAATCGCTCGTGACTAAACCTGAAAATCAAACACAGAATGAGAGACTGTTAGATCAAAAACAGAAAACAGAAAAGAAGAAAACGAAGAAAACTGGAGAAGACGAAGAGAAGAGAAAACGAAGAACTCTTTTGTAGGCGGCCCCCTCTCATTTGCCCTAAATGGTAAGGTTTTATAGGGAACTGTGCGGGCCGGGTCGGAACAGTGGATACTTTTGTCATTTTTGGTCCGGGTCACCCGACATTCGCTGCGGCGAATGACTGTAGTTCGCTGCGGCGAATGAATTTGGTCACTCATCGCAGCGAATGAATTAAACACCATTAATTAGCCGCGGCGAATGGAGAGTCTGATTCGTCCCAAATAACTCATGCGTGTTGACTTCTTAATTGTTGACTACTTTGGTCCTACAAAATACAACCCATTTGCAGTATCAATTGTCCCAATAAAGATTATGTAGAATTAATGACAAATGACAACAAAATATTGACAATATGCAATTTATCAAAACTCAATGTGCGGGACCAAAATAAGCATGAAAATTATAGATCAGGAGTCGACAGATGCATAATTACTAAAGAAAATGGGCACGATTTATAGTATAAATTTGGTCCAATCAAATTCCCCCACACTTAAACCTTTGTACTCCTGAACAAAGCTTATAAGAGTCAAAAAGGTACAAGAGTAAAAGAAAATTCTGCCCATGTTCAAACAATAACCAAAATTGACTCAATCCACTTTATCGAAGTCTAACGCAAAGAAATTGAAAGAGTGCTAATAAAACAAACATTGAAAGAATTTAAGCACATGAGATTGAACAACAGAGAATCACTCGGGATATGGTGTTTACGCTCAACTCACTTGTATAGTAGGAATATTTTTCTCTCAATCTGCTTAGTACATCTCCTACCATAGGCTTGTATCAATTTTATTTCTCCACTACAAGGACTATCAATTTGAAAATCAAGAGGTCTTTCAGGGTTGTAATGAGCGGAAGGCTAAATGAATGGATGAAGTGAAAGAAAGAAATAGTATGAGCATGCGCATGAAGTGAGGAATTGATGTCAACAACAAAACTAAAACTAGACACTGAGATAAATTGAATACACACACTTTTTTTTCTTTTTTTTTTTTGGCTATCTCATTTTGAGATGCTAATCCCTTTTTGGGATGCAACACATTATGATCCCTTTTCGGGATACACAAGACTAACACTTTTTCCTTTTTCAATTTTTTTTTAAATTACAAAACATAGACTCGACATCATCTTAATATGTATGCAAATGCTCATAACAAAAAGGCTCAAGGAGCTAGCAAGGAAAAAGTATTTAAGGGTTGGTGTTTGGGGAAAGGGTTGAAAGAAGGAACGCTCTATCATATCAACAAAAATCTAGTCCATCAAGCTTTGAGTAAAAGCCCACACAAGTTCTAGAGAAGAATGGACTAAGTAGATGCATACACAAAATATAGAAGAAAATTTTGGCTCGAATATCCTTCCAACAAGGTTTTGTCTCAATGATCAATCTCAAGTCTTAAAACTTAAAATGCTACCTTGTTAGCATGCTCCCATTTACTTAGTTTTGAAAACTTCAAAAGTTAAAATTTTGTCGATCCAATTATCGTTCAAGAATGGAGAGCATTTTACAAAAACTCAAGTATCAAGTTGAAACTTATAAATGCTTTGCATGTAAGGCACAAAAGAACAAGTGCAGAAATTGTTTGATTTGGGGACCAAATTTATCGATTAAGCGGTGGCCACAAAATTATGCATAATGTTCTAAAGGTGTACAATGTAAAATATAAAGGGAATGGCTCCCCACACTTAAACATGGCATTGTCCACAATGGCAAAAATAGTAGGCATAGAGGAGACCATAAAAGCAGATAAAAATGAAATGTGGATATATCATTAAACTCAAAAGTGTGGACGAAATGAAGAATCCAAGAACTAACTAAAAATTACAACGAAGAAAAGAAAATACAGGAAAAACAATAACGATAAAAGAAAGGAAATAAACAATTTATACTATTCTGCAGGATCAAGCAGGCGGATCGAGAGAGGCACTGCAGAAGAGTCAAAGTGAGTCGGAATAGGCAGCCCGAGGTGAGCCGCAATCATGGTCAACATCGAGCGAGTGAACTCATGATCGGCGATCATCTGGGCCTCGAAGTAGATAGCGGGCCTCAAGCCAAGGACGTCTTGGCGCAGCAGAGCCACCTCGGAAGGAGCAGTGGAGCGAAGGAGGGAAGACACGGTGTAGAGATAGGAGGCAGAGAGGAAACAGGAGGAAGGACGGAGGTGCGGAAGAGGGGCTGGAGGGATGGAGGGGAGAGGAGAAGAAGAGGAAGCTGGTTGGGGGGAGGTGGTGGTGGAATGGCACGTGGGCTGTCCTAAACGGACATAGACAAATGGAGAGGCGGGGGAAGGTGAGGTCAATTTGGATGTTACGGGACTCGAAAGGCCGGAATAAGTCGAAATGAGATGGGGAAAGAGGAGTTTATGTTTGGGGTTGGTGGCGAGGACACACTTGGCAGAGGGCGGAGGAAATGGCGAAGTTAGGTCGGCGTGGTGGCCAATCATAAGGTGTATATGTACAGGGCCTGTTCCTTTGGGATGTTGGTGAGGTGGAGGTGGGTAAAATGTTGTTACATATAAAATGTAACCATGGACGGGCTTGTGGAAGGAGATCGAACGCTGGATATAGCGCCGAGCCCCCGGGGTTGAAGCCACCGAGTACCCTCGAGGCGTAGAGTACGAATGACGTCATCCTGTGGGTATGTGATCGATCGCCTGAATAGGGACAACGAGGGACAACAGGAGGTGGTAGTGCTCTCGGATTATGATGATGTAAAAGCATCTGGAATAGAAACACCTCGGAAGTTAATTCCGTAGGTGTGAGATTGACGGCATGGGTATATCTTGGCGCACAAAGAAAAGGTTGCCGTGGTCCGAGGTTAGGCGAGGCGGTCAACTCGAGTTGGAAGAGTTGACCTACAAAAGGGTTGGTAGCGGAGTAAGAGGAAATGATTTTCTTTTAGTAAAGTTTGGCTAGCAACTCGCGTGGCTAACTTGTACATACTCGTGGATCTGCTAGGTGAGAGGGAAAACGGAAGGTTGCGAGGAAGGAGAAAGGTGTGATCGGAGGAAGAAGAGGATGATCACTGCTCCGCTCGGTGGCTTGTTTCATTCTAGGCATGATCCTGCACACACAAAAGTTAGAAACAGACAATTTACTGACAAAATCATACAGAATCAAGTCTTTTAGCCATTTGCCGCAGCCAACAAGATCATTCGCTGCGGCAAGAGGAGACTTCTGCAATTATTGCGAGCCTAACAGGATGTTCGCCGCAATGAATCGGTACTTCTCGTCATTGCGGCGAACAAAGACATTCGTCGCGAGAAGCTGAAACCCTAAGTTCATCGCGGCGAATGGCGATTCTCATGAACGAATACGTGACGGCGTCATTGCTTGCCTTAAATCTAACGAATAACAACGAAAATGGACAAGAGGAAGGAATAGAAACACTTACAGAAGGGTGAAAACGCAGTTGGAAGGGGATTTGAGGAGAATGGAAGCTTCAAACAGCAGAAGGCACGGAGAGGACTACGGCGAGGCAGCGAGGAAGGCGGCGAAGTGAGAAGGAAAGGGGAAGGAAGAAGAAGAAAAAGAAGAAAGAGCGGGAGACGAGAGGACGCGAGAGAGGAAAAGACCAAAAAGGGCCTCGGACAAAAGAGAAATCTAACGGTCCAGAAGGGCAAAAAGTCCTTATTCGCTGCGACGAAGCGGTCGCTAGCCGCGGCGAATAAGATGAAAAACTCTAGGTTAGCCGCAGCGAACAGCGATGCTCGCTGCGGCGAACCACCTAGAACAGATCACAGTATCTAAGGATTCTACTCAGTTTGCACAATCATTCAATTAATCATCCCAAATATGAACCATTTTCTTCAATCTAATTATGCTTCATTAGGGAGAACACAGAGCTAACAAAGGGGAAACATTTTATTCAAACAGAAAGGGAAATCCTACCTACTACTCTAATTCTACTGGTTTGATCCCTCCCCCACATTTAAACAATATAATCATGTTCAACAATATGCACGTTGGTATAAAACATAGCACAATTATATAGTAAATGAAGGAAAGAGAAAACCCGCACTCAAGGTGGGTCTTGTAGCTCGGGATGGACGATATTCGATATCCAAGCTCCATTTCAGACTTGGTTGCTAGTCGGCCCACGTCCATACTGCACCCAGATGTGCTCTGCAAAATCATCAAAGGAGAAACTTTCCCCAAAATATTGTCGATGGTAGGAGTCAAAGTTTCTACAAATTCGTAACAAGCATCGTCAATCACCACATCAAGCATGTTGACACCAAGCAAGGAATAATCTTCATGGGGTGCTTCATAGCTTCATACATGTTGAAGCTAACTTTTGATCGCCCACTTCCATGGTGATCTTCCTTCCTTCATACTAATCATAGTACTTGCTGTCCAAGAAAGGGACGCCCGAGGATCGAGAAGTGTCATGCACCACTTCGAGGTCATGTCCAACACGTAAAATCCGCAGGAAACACTAAGCCTTTGACCGGACCGAATGTCCTCAATAATTCCCACGGATGCCTAAATGACCTATCGCCTAACCGGAGAATAACATATGTGGGCTTAATACTCTTCACTCCCAAGGTCTTATATACCGACTCAGCATCACATTTATCGCTGCCCTAGATCTAGTAAAGCTCTACCTATGGTCACTTTCCCTAATGTGCAAGGGATGGTAAAAGATCCGTGGTCCCGACATTTCTTGGTATCTGTGGCTTAAACAAGGCTGAAACATTCGAGCTCACCCGCACTCTCTCATTGGGCCTAAACTTCTTCTTTTTGTACACGATCCTTTAAATATTTAGCGTGGTAGAACTCGCTTTACCAAATCTAGCAAAGGCACATTCACTTCCACTTTCCCAAACAAGTCAATGATTTCTTTTCATGTTGTTTTCTCTTAAGCGCTTGCTCATCAAATAAGAGTTTGGAAAAGGAAGGTCTTGTATACTTACCTCTTTACCTTTCTTTGGATTGCTACTCATTTCTCCATCTTGACTTTATCGTGGAACTTTCTAAAGTAGTTCCCTTGTTCTTTGAGGCTTGCTCCTCTCTCTCGTAAGCTCTTCTTCCCTCACACTTTCTCGATCTCTTCATCTTATCATGTGGTGGAGGTACTAGCTCACACTCAATCTCATCTTTACAAATCTCATCTTCTTCTTGAGGCTTGAACCTTACTTGCTTTCCACTCCTGAGGGCTATAGCATTCAAACTCTTTGGGTTAATCACCGTGTTAGAAGGAATGGATCCGCTACTCCTAGCTTGGTTGTCACTCAAATTATTAGACAATTGAGTGACATATGAGTTTAGGTTCTCGGCTTTGGTTTCCCATTGATCCATGCGTTTCTCCAAGGCACTAAAGCGGGCAGCATTTTTAGCTGAGTCCTGTTGGATGAGGTTGGCGATGGCGTTGAATTGATTTGCTGTGGAAGTTCGTTCCTCTTTCATCAACGTCATCATACCATGCAGCAGTTGGTTGGTGTCCTCCTTGGGTGGCGGTGGTTGTTGCCTTTATCAACGCTTGTTGATCCCGGAACTGGTTTGTAGATTGTCCGGCCCACTCCCTCGCTGAAAGCGGTTTGGTGCTCTTCCTCGTTACTCCTCCAACTAAAATTTGGGTGGGATCTCCATCCTCATTATATGTGTTGGAATACGGGTCCCATTTCTGATCCTGTCTACCTTGATACATTGCGGAGACTTCTTCATATCTGCCAGGACAAACACTTGAAATGTGCATCACTGACCCACAAGATTCGCAACTAGGTGCGACTAGTTCAGTGGAAGTTGATGGGCGATGCACATTCAAATTCTTCAGCTCCGCCGTGATTGAGGATAACTGGGAAGTTATCCGATGTTCAAAAGAATCTACCTTCGATTCCAGGCTCTCCATCCTCTTAGTTTGAGCTGACATGGCTCCCACTTCATTCACATTCCTGGAATCGCGGACACTATACTGTTGATGATTCAGGGCCATTCTCTTAATCAGGGCCCAAGCTTCTGGCGCGGTGAGGTCAATCAATGAACCTCCCGACGCAGCATCCAACATCCCTTTCTCTTGATTCTTCACCCCATCATAAAAATATTGAACCAGTTGTTCATCAGGGATCTGATGATGGGGGCACCGAGACAACAGATCTTGAAATCTGTTCCAAAAATCATCTGAGGACTCGTCATAATCTTGTTTGGCGAATATATCTCCTTTCTCATTGACGACGCCCTAGAAGTCGGAAAATACTTTTCCAGAAAAGCTTTCCGTAAGTTGGCCCAACTGTGATAGGCATTCGCAACATGCCTTGGGAGGCTCATGTACCACTCCCGGGCCTTTCCTTCTAACGACAAATGGAAGACTTTCCACAGCACCTGGTCCAGATGTGCTCCTACGAGCTTCATACTCGGCAGATCATGGTGAGGGCTCAAGATGCATGTAGGGTCCTCTCCCGTTAAACCGTGAAATTTGGGAGAGAGTTAATCAATAAACCTTTGACTTCAAATTTACATCGAAGTTAGGGCAGGCAGCAGTGAAAGGATCGTAGTGTACGTCCGAGGTTGTAGCTTCTCGGATGGTCCTACGTCTGATGTTCGCATTGTTGTCATCTACGCGTTCCTGGTCACCGTTAAGACCGTGATCTCCATCTCGGGGTGGTTGACCGATATTCTTGTTGTTCACCATCTCGATTCTAATCGATCTAGTGTTCTAAGTCTTACTTGCTCTCTCTTGTTCTTCCTAAGTTGTCTAAGGTGTCGCTCAATTTCAGGTTGAAAATGAACTAGCCTAAGTCTACGGGGCATGCACAAGAGAAGTTCACCTAAGATAGCTCACTAAAACGACAACGGATAGCAAGGCTTCAATTCACTCAAGTTATTGCGACGTGTAAGAACTCTCGCATGAATCGAATAAAGCTGTAATGTTATTGCGGCGAATATAAACTCGCCGCAATGACGGATGAACTCATTGTGATTTAATGAGGAACTCGTCACGACCAAGAAGCACGCATAAGCAAGGCAAATGTAATTAACTTAAAATTACGCACAATAAACAAGAACAATCAGAATAAACACTTAAAACAAAGCAGAATGAAATAACAAACAGGATTAACACTAAAAACACTTAAGCAGAACAGAAATTAAATGAAATTATGCAATGCAAACAAAATGCAAACAAAATTAAAATCAAAACAAACACCTGGCTAACCTAGAGAACCAATTAATTTGATTCCCTAAGAACGGCGCTAAAATTTGATCGGCGGTTTATCGCTCAATATTAAAATTGATCCTGAAACCGTCAAATTAAATTTATACCAAGGATTGCAATACAGATGCAACCTCTGTCGACTCTCAAGGAACCAATGCATCAATTGATCCTAGACTAGCCTAATGTTTGAATGATGCATGCAATTAAAGCAATAGAAGGGGTTTTGATTTGATTAATTAGAAATTAAACTAAGCCAAAATAAGAATAAATGTTTTAGAATTTTAGAAAACTAAATGATTGAAATTAAACAAGTTTGAAGTCAAATTACTAAAACTCTCCCGAAAATGTAGCTCGGGTCATCATCGTCAAATAATGTTAGGTTTGAAATCCACTAAGTTTCAAAATAAAACCTTAACAACTCGTTAAGTCCAAGAATTAATTAATCAACTCGATTAATTACAACTTGTTAAAACCCTTAGTGTATGCATGGATTGATTAATGCACTAAATCAACCAAATAATAACACAACCAATTCAATCAAACACAACTAGGCAGATTAAATTAGTTAATGCAATCATTTAACTGATATACATGAACTCCATGTATTTAAGCACAGTATTCAACAATAGTCAATCCATAACACAAATCAAAGTCTAACATCCTACTAAACTATAGCAGGATTCAATCAGAAATATATTGCAAAAATACCAACTCGGATTATGCAAATACATTACTGAAATATCACCGAAGACCATGCTCATGACTACGGACGACTCCATCATTGTTGAAGTATCACCGAAGACCATGCTCAGACGGCGAATGCGGAAGAGTAGAGATGAAGGAAACGACTGCGATGATCGTCGCCTGTGACTAAACCTGAAAATCAAACACAGAATGAGAGACTGTTAGATCAAAAACAGAAAACAGAAAAGAAGAAAACGAAGAAAACTGGAGAAGACGAAGAGAAGAGAAAACGAAGAACTCTTTTGTAGGCGGCCCCCCTCTCATTTGCCCTAAATGGTAAGGTTTTATAGGGAACTGTGCGGGTCGGGTCGGAACAGTGGATACTTTTGCCATTTTTGGTCCGGGTCACCCGACATTCGCTGCGGCGAATGACTGTAGTTCGCTGCGGCGAATGAATTTGGTCACTCGTCGCAGCGAATGAATTAAACACCATTAATTAGCTGCGGCGAATGGAGAGTCTGATTCGCCCCAAATAACTCATGGCGTGTTGACTTCTTAATTGTTGACTACTTTGGTCCTACAAAATACAACCCATTTGCAGATCAATTGTCCCAATAAAGATTATGCGTAATTAATGACAAATGACAACAAAATATTGACAATATGCAATTTATCAAAACTCAATGTGCGGGACCAAAATAAGCATGAAAATTATAGATCAGGAGTCGACAGATGCATAATTACTAAAGAAAATGGGCCTGATTTATAGTATAAATTTGGTCCAATCAATATGGAAATTATGTTCTCAACTATATTTTGAATGTTGAGCTTAGATCTGATCAATGTGTTGTATGACTGTACACACTGAACGAGAGTTATTGATATCATATTATAGGACTTGATTCATTTTTTGTTACATTGATATACATAATCAAATAAAAGAGTTGTAACTAGAGTGACCAACGTGAAAAAGAGCTTAAAGCTTAGAAATATGTACACAGAGTCACAGGCTGAATGATTAATGAGCCCAATATCCATAATAGGTACAGAATAGTATCTAAAATAAGGCCAGTATTCACAACAGATACAGAACCATTAAATAAATGCTCGATCACAACAAAATAAAAAAAATAAAAGTGGAGTCTCATGTGCATTGCATATATATCTTTACATGTATCACACGAATCATTGTAAAGAATGACTAAATTGAGTTTATATAATGTTATTCTATATTTGTGTACATGTGAATGATTGTGAAAAAAATTATTGAATTGTGTTGATATAATAATCTTCAATACTTATATACATGTTGATGATATGACCGACTGAGGTGAAAGATTGGATTGTTTTGAAAAGATTATATGACATGTTTGTATTAGAATGTGCTTATTGAGATATGATATATAATGTGATTTGGTATACAAAAATGTATGGGAATTGATTCAAGCTAATGTGACATACTTGTGAATTTGGTTGTATCCTTGTGATGTTGTGTTTGGGCTCGATAAGGAAGTGAATGATTAAATAGGTGATTGAAATACTTGATGAGTCTTTTAACAGTGATCATTTGAAAGAAAGTATTCGAGTGAAGAAGTTACCAGGGAGACTGAGGAAAACATAAGACAAATGTTACCTCCATTTGGTTGACCATTTTGGTAAGAATTTCGAGGATGAAATCTTTAAAGGGGGGAGAATTGTTGGACCCGAATGTTTCCTAAATGATTAGAACTATTGAATGAAAAATTTTAGTGATTATTCATAAGTAAAGTACAAATAAACAAAAGTTCTTGAACCAAGAATTTATAGACAAGAGTAAAGTAGGGAACGAGAGATATGAATAGATTCATGATTTGCTATGGTGTTTTGGTGGGTAAAAGCTTTTGAAGTGAGAAGAGTTAAGGTGAAAGTTAGAAGTAGAATGAAAGTCAAAAAAATGAAGTTGCATTTGTGTAGTAAGTTGACGAAGAATACGTATATATGTGCATGTTCTGTCATTGGTGTTCATGATTAGTCATGGATTATGATTTTCTTTATGGAGGACATTGATTTGAAATGAAGTTGAGAGGAAGAATCAGGTTTGAGCATGAAAGTTGAAAAATACAAAATAATAACAACGTATGAATAGGTTGATTATGAATTTTGGGTTTTGATGATTTCTTTGACTAAACTTGTATATTTTGGAGTAGTATTACTTTATGGTGAATGAGTTGATTGAAAGGGAGTAGAATGAAAAAACTAGAAATAAAAGTTTGAAATGTTAGTTTTTGAAAATTGAAGTCTGAAAATTTTGGGAATGAATAGTAGTGGAGAGTTGGATTTTTGATCTGAAAGTTATATGAATTTTATGGGTTGATCTAAAGAGATTATGATGAAATTATCTTCATAAAATTAGTAACTTATCTTTCTAGCTTTCCATTTATATAAAGTATGAAATTTTTGGACAACGTAGTTGGAAGATATGATCATTAGAAGTTGTGATGTTGTTTAGGATGGAAATTTCGGGAAAGCCACATTGATTTGAAATTTTGACCCTTATAGAGACAGAAATTATTTTTTAATTTCTTCATAAAAGTTGTATATGTTTCCTTTAGCTTTCCAATGGTATAAAATTTGTAAATTTTGGATATCGGAGTTGGGAGATACGAACATTACGAGTTGTAAGGTCTAATTCGTCTCAGTTTGACGTCAACATTCGTCTCATGACGTCAACATCGTCTTAATTTGGCCAGAACATCTTAGACAAATCCAATGCAGCAGCATAAAGTGATTTCGTATGTATGGAGACAACTAAAGTCCTATGAGTTGATTATTCGATACATGATTTAGAGATATTATAGTAGGATTGCCTTGAAGTTTAAAGGCAGTACATGTAAAGGAATACCTGGGATGTGCATATATAAGTACATATCAGAAAAGTCTGAGGCAATCACTGATTAGAGAGAATTGAATATAAGACCGAGAAGATTGATATAAATACCGAAAGACCATGATTGTACAAGTGAGAAATTCCAAGTAAGGCTACGTGTTATATCAGATACCCTAAGTAGAACTTGATACTGAGGACTATCAGAACTAGAGTAAAAAGAAGCATAGAGTGTGGGGCTTGATTTAGTCCAAATTAAGGATTCAGGAATTGAGAATCTTATTAAGGAAATGAAATGGATCTGAATTCAGAGTTTAAATTGGAAGATGAAGCCTTGTGATCGAAAAGGAGAAATATTTATACCTAATAAAGAGATAAAGGAGTAGTGGATTAATACCAAAAGTATGGAGTAAAGTGAGACAAACATAAGAGCAAAGCATACTGATACTATAGAGATGTGAACTATAAAACAAAGGATGAAATGTTTATAAGAGTATCGCCTCCCAAAGGTGTGCTTAGATTGAGTGCAATTTGTCAAGTATGTTAAGAGATATCTATATGATCTGATATGGGTGTTATCGGCACAGGAAGTGGAAAATGTGAGTAATTTGAAACCTAATGAGGAACTCGTTAGGGAAGTGAATGATTAAATAGGTGATTGAAAGACTTGATGAGCCTTTTGATAGTGATAATTTGAAAGAAGGTATTCGAGTAAAGAAGTTACCAGGGAGACTGAGGAAAACATAAGACAAATGTTACCTCCATTTGGTTTTTGTTAAGAATTTTGATGAAGAAATTTTTAAAGGGGGAGAATTGTTGGACCCGAATGTTTCCTAAATGATCAGAACTATTGAATGAAAAATTTTGGTGATTAGTCATAATGAAAGTTCTTGAACCAAGAATTTATAGACAAGAGTAAAGTAGGGAACGAGAGATGTGAATAGATTCATGATTTGCTATGGTGTTTTGGTGGGTAAAAGATTTTAAAGTGAGAAGAGTTAAGGTAAAAGTTAGAAGTAGAATGAAAGTCAAAAAAAATGAAATTGCATTTGTGTAGTAAGTTGACGAAAAATACGTATATATGTGCATGTTCTGTCATTGGTGTTCATGATTAGTCATGGATTATGATTTTCTTTATGGAGGACATTGATTTGAAATGAAGTTGAGAGGAAGAATAAGGTTTGAGCATGAAAGTTGAAAAATACAAAATAGTAACAACGTATGAATAGGTTGATTATGAATTTTGGGTTTTGATGATTTCTTTGACTAAACTTGTATATTTTGGAGTAGTATTAATTTATGGTGAATGAGTTGATTGAAAGGGAGTAGAAAGAAAAAACTAGAAATAAAAGTTTGAAATGTTAGTTTTTGAAAATTGAAGTCTGAAAATTTTGGGAATGAATAGAAGTGGAGAGTTGGATTTTTTATTTGAAAGTTATATGAATTTTCTTGGTTGATCTAGAGAGATTTTGATGAAATTATCTTCATAAAATTAGTAACTTATCTTTCTAGCTTTCCATTGATATAAAGTATGAAAATTTGGACAACGTAGTTGGAAGATATGATCATTAGAAGTTGTGATGTTATTTAGGATGGAATTTTTGGGACAGCCACGTTGATTTGGAATTTTGACCTTTATAGAGGTAGAAATTATTTTTTAAGTTCTTCATAAAGGTTGTAGATGTTTCTTTTATCTTTCCAATGGTATAAAGTTTGTAAATTTTGGATATCGGAGTTGGGATATACGAGCATTATGAGTTGTAAGGTCCAATTCGTCTCAGCATGATGTCAGCATTTGTCTCATGACGTCAACATTGTCTTAGTTTGGCCAGAATATCTTCTGGTCCAAATTTGATCCTCTAGATGATAGAATTGGTCTTTAAGGTCTCCATGAGAGTTGTATATCTTGAAGTCCTCTTTCTATTCATATAAAGAACACCTGAATCTGAGTTCTGTACAGAAAGTTATGCCCATTTTTCTAATTTGTCTCAGTATGACGTCAGCATTCGTCTCATGACGTCCACATCGTCTTAATTTGGCCAGAACATCTTCTAGTCCAAATTTGATCATCTAGATGATAGAATTGATCTTTAAATTCTTCATGATAGTTTTATATCTTGAAGTCCTATTTCTATTCATCTAAAGAACACCCGAATATGACTTTTGTACAAAAAGTTATACCCGTTTTTCCAATTCGTCTCAATATGACGTCAACATTCGTCTCATGACGTCAGCATCATCTTAGTTTGGTCAGAACATCTTCTAGTCCAAATGTGATCCTTCAGATGATAAAATTGGTCATCAACGTCTTCATAAAAGTTGTAGAATTAGAAGTTTTCTTTCAAATGGTCTAAGAATGAACTAAATCTGACATTTTTAGAAAAAGTTATGGCAATTGCTCCAAGAGAGGTACAAATTGATTAAGGACATAAACATGTTGGAATCTTTTGTACATAACTTCGTCATCCGACCAAATGAGGTGGTTGAAGAAATAGACTCCTATTGAATTATTATAAATCTCCATGAAAATTGGTAGCATTCTAAATTGATTTGAGAAAGATTAATGGAACGAAAATGAGGGGTTCGGTTGGAGGAATATGAGTTGGATGTTTTGCTGAACATACTTCAGTATTTTAAGTATATCTAGATCTATAGAATTCCAAATGAGATTATTTATGATTTGGGGTAAACTAGAGAAATGGAGCTACAGATGGTATGAAGAAATTAGAATCTAATTCAGTCTCTAAGATGTTCAAATTTTTTATAGAAGTTGTGCATAGTATATTGCTATAGACAAGAGCAGTCTAAAAATGTTTGAAGTGTATCTTTTGAATCACTGAACCAAATTGAATGATTTTGGTGTCCTTAGAAATGTAAGACAATAGAGAAGAGTCTTCTTGAATAAAGTTGTTATGTTAGAATCTTCAAGGGTGTTTTTGGCAAGACACTTAAGTGTAAAAGACATAAGGCATAAATGGAAGGGCAAATGAGACAATTCTCAATCATTAAGGGCATAATTGAAAGAAGAAGTGTTGTCTTGTCTATAAATGAAGTAGAAACACATGGATAGAAGGGAGTAGAGGAGAAGAATGAAAATTCTAGAGAAGAGAGAGAGAATGTCATAAAAAGGAGAGAGAAGTACAAAGAGAAAGAGAGAGAAGAAAAAACAGGCTAGGGTTTCAATTTCCCTAGCCTACAAGAGAGATTTTGGAATTAATCAAGAAAGAAAACAAGTAGAGGAAGAGAAGAGCTTCCCTTTGAACTAAAGATCCCTCCATTTGGTGAAGAATGAAGGGAACAAATAGACAAGAGGAACAAGAGAAGAGGTATGTTTCAGCAAGCCTATAAGCAATGAAATCAGGTAGGTTTCATGTTTATAATAATGGTAATGATCCATTAATGTGCTTCCAAGCCAGGGAAATAAAATGATTTTGATTATCTCATAAAGATTGCTTTTGAATGATTTACAAAACTGTTACATGTTTCGATATATGAATTATGTTGACAAATTTTAAAATAAAGACGAAAATACATTGTAATATTTTATGTTATGCGCTTTATAAATTTTCTATGACAAGTGACATACTTCAATGATTTTGCTTATTCCTTATTATAAACTTGTTACCCACAAGCTCTCAAGCTCACCCCTCCTGTCCCCATCTCCAGGTTATGAGCAAGAGATGGAGTAAAAGAGAGTAAAGGCATCACTTCGAATGTGCTTATTTTCTATTTTGCGTTATCGGATTATACTGTAAGGTGGCTTGAAGGGCCATTATAGCTTTGTAAAACCCTTTTGTTTGAGAGTATTGAAATGTAATGATGATGATTTTTGTATGTAATCTATTAACGAGCATGATGAAGTAAAGACATGAGAGTCTTATGATATTTCAGCAAAAGTTGGACTTTACATTCAGAGATAGGATCCATCATTACGGTAATAAGTTTGTTTTGATGTTTGATTGTCATGGGCATGCCACTCTTGTGGAATGATGCCTAATAAAGGGTTTTTTAGAAATAACTCTACAGGATCATACGCTCAAGAATTATGATATTCGTAAGAGTTGAGTTTCGGGAACGGCGCCCAACAAGATGTCAAGCATATTGTGACACTGTGATGAAGCCCAATATGTTGACCATTATGGCTTAAACAAAATATTGGCCTGAGTACTCAAATATGGATTTTGTTTGTTGCATCTATTTAAAGATGTTCAGGCCTTCTTGGGACAATGTGAGAAGTGTCAAAGAGTGGGGAACATCTTGAAAAGAGATGGATGCCTTTATCTAACATGAAGTCGAAGTTTTAGATGTATGGGGAATTGACTTCATGGGGCCTTTCCCATCATCTATGGGAACATGTACATCTTAGTTAGAGTGGACTACTCATCACGATGGGTTAAAACTATGACATCTCTAGCGAATTATTACAAATGGTATAAAGGTTTATTAAGAGATTATTCAATCAATTTGGAGTGCCAAGAAAGATAATAAGTGATGGAGGAGCACAATTTTGTAATAAATCTTTTGATGCTCTTTTTAAAAGATATATAGTTCACCATTATGTCACCACTCCCTACCATCCACAAACGAGTGGACAAGTAAAAGTCATAAACTATGAGCTAAAGTGCACATTAGAAAAGACGATAAATAGCTCAAGAAAGAACTAGGCATTAAAGATGGATGATACCCTGTGGGCTTATTGAACTACTTTCAATATCTTGATCAGAATGACTCCTTTTAAGCTCATAAATGGTAAAACTTGTCATCTGCTTATGGAAACATAAAACATACTGGGCAACAAAAATTTTAAATTTTGATTAGAAGCAAGTGGGTAAAAGAAGACTCCTTCAATTGAACAATCTTTATGAGCTCTACTTTAATGCATATGAAAATGCCAAACTATATTTAAAAAAAGGTGAAGAAATGGCATAATTCCTATATCAAGAAGAAAAAGTTCAATGTGGGAAATGTGTTGTTATATATTTCGAGATTGAAGTTGTTTCCTAAAAGCTCAAATAGCATTGGACTGGGTCGTTTAAAGTAACCCAAAAGTTCAAACAAGGAGTTTTAGAATTAGAAAATCATAACAAGGAAACCTTCAAAGTGGAAAGAAAGAGATGCAAATCATATATTGGAGGAATAAGAAAGGGAAACAATTTCTTCCTTTCAAATGCTATAAAATGCTTCAACGATGAATGTTAAAGCTAAATACCATAAATTAGCAAATTTCAGTGGTTAGGTTTGTTTTGAATTCTAGAATTAGTTCTTTTTCTTTGTTATAATGATTTGGAATGGTGTGGATGGATGGTTTACTTGGTTTTTAAGATAATATAAGTTAAGGAGGCAAGCTCAGAGGTTACACAAAGAAAGAATCACAAAATAGGGAAAAGGTATCAAGAATTACCATGTCATGATCATGTATGATATGTCATGATCATGCATGGGTTTAAATTCCTTTTTGGTTTAAAAATGGTTATGTCATGATCATGATTTATAAGGCTGGGAACATAGAAACATAGGATTTTTAAGCCCTTCACCCCATTTTACCCTTCCTTTTTCCACCATAAACCCCTTATATTCATCTTTCTTCCCATTTACTCACACTTCACTTCTCTCTCTAAGATTTAGCCACCACCAAATCTCTCTCACTTCTCTCTACACGCATCTTAGGTTCTCTTTGTTTGTCTTGCATCTCTCAACCAAATCTACCTCCCACTTACCCTTATTTTGCATTTTACACACAAATCTTGCATGCTTTGAGTGATTTCCACAAGATTTGGTGCTATTTTATTCATTCACATTTTTGGAAGGTGTTGGTGTGTTTTGTTGTATTTTTTGTCAATTTTTGCAGATTTACTATTCATAATGGGACCAAGAATCAAGCAAAGTGCCAAACTGTCTCAAACAAAAGGGAAGGCACAAGTAGCAGTGTGCGGTGCGCAAAATCAGGAAGGGGACTTTAGAGAACCTTTTCTGATTATATTTGAAAAATGAAGGTATTATATTCCAAACTATTCCTTTTAGATATGTTTGCGTGCCTATGTACTTTGATTTTGATATCTTGGATAATCTTAGGTTGAAAGATAAGGTTGAAAGTTTGAGTAGTAAAATTCAATGGGAAAAGTTCATTAATATCAACTACATTATGTATAAAGAATTAACCAGTGAATTTTATACTTCTCCTCAATTTAAGTTGCATAACCCTATTGAATTTTGGTTTCATTTATGAAGACAACCATATCAATTGAATTATGATGTTATCTGTGAAATTGGTGAATATCAGAATTAGAACATAATTGATACACATGATAATTTTCATGTTAAGAGTTATTGGACCCGATTAATATAGGACATAAAATGTTGCACCAAGGACAAAGATAGAGGTCATAGAGAAGCTTCTACCACTTATTAATGATAAAGGCATAGTAGCATTCTTAGGTCATTCAGGATTTTATCACCACTTTATCAAGAACTTCTCAATGACTACTAAACCTATAAAAAATCTATTATTCAAGGAATTGCCTTTTAATTTACATGAAAATTGTTTATCAACATTTAACAAGCTTAAGGACGCATTGACATCAGCACCAATTTTAAAATCACTAGATTGGTCACTTCCATTTGAAGTCATTTATGATGCTAGTGACCAAGCTTTGGGTTTTTTGTTAGGTCAAAAGGAAGGATATGCAGTTGCATATGGTATATTATACAAGCAAGACACTAACGAGACCCCAACTAAATTACACCACTATTAAGAAGGAGTAATTAATAGTGGTGTATGCATGGGACAATTTTGGTCGTATTTTTATGATAGCCAATTTTCAAAATGAGGATTAGAACCTAGATTATTGCATATAAGTCATATCATAGAGAATTCATGAATTGCATTGCATTCACATGCATAATGATAGCTTGCACATATGAATTAGGATTTAGTACACATTGCAAAGAATTTATATGCACTTAATTGATTTATTCCAGGCTATGAAATGTTAAAATGATCATGATGTGAATTATGTACTATTTATGCCTTTCATTTTGATTTGGTTGATTACAAGTAGTAAATTTGGAATTAACTAATACAATTAGAAAATTGATGAATTAAATGTACATTTGGTCTAGGAAAAATACGAAATGATAAGACAAATTGATACATGGAAAATTAAGATGACTAAGTTTATGAATTAGTGACATTTGGCATGGAAAATTAAATGACAAATGGCATAGTTAATTAATTGACAAATGGAAGAAATGAGTGGCTGATAAATGGTCTAGTTTAATGGTGACATTTGGCAACAAATATGCAGGAAAAATGGAGAACATTCTTAGTGACATATTTCATAGTAATATGGGGACACCTAACATCCAAGGTGTTAAGTTTCTACATGAGTGATTTTAGTTATCCTCATTTCTTCTTCTTTCTTCTTCTTACACCACCAATACTCTCTCACTTTTACATCCCTGTATTTTGTCTCTTTTTGTGTCCAATTTCTACACCAATAATCCATGCTTTTATCTGTCACGAGATGATTAAAGAATCAGATTATTGTTGTCCTTTGTTATTGTTAGACCCCGAATTTTTTTTATGATGTCATTAAGCATAAATTTTGATACTTGAGTGATTATGCCGTAGTTTGATTAATTTGGGAGTATTAGTGGATAATTTCGGTTTATTTGAGCTTAATTCGTTATGATGTGGTTTTTCATGGGAATTATAGGGTAAAAGTTTATGAGGGCACTTCAGGAAGTTTGCTTGAGTTGGATTAGTTTAAGCCTTGCTAAGAGGGGTATCATGGTATTTGCCCTTTTCCTTAGGTTAAGAGAAAAGAAAAGAGAAGAAAGAAAAGAAGGAGAAAAGAGGAGAGGAGAAGCCGTCGGTGGAGAAGAAGAGAAGAGAAGAGAGGGTTTTGCGATTCTTGTGATTTCTGACGATTCGAAGCAATTTCTGATAAGTTTAACTTCCTTTAAACTTGTAAAGCAAAAAATGGGTAGGATCCTTAGGTTAATGCATTTGTGCTTGATTTTGAGTTGTTAATGGGTTAGAAATGTATTAGAGGACTTGATTTATAGTTTGGTTGTGTTGCATTTGAGTTTGGGAAAGGATTGAAGATAAAAATGCAGAAAATCTGGGTTTCGAAGTCGAGCTCCAGACCCGCACGTCGCGACGTGCGTATGAACACGCCACGACGTGGCGTTCGTCGCGACCAATAAAACTCCCCGCTCGTCGCGACGTGCGAAGGAGGCACGCCGCGACGTGCGAGAGAGAGAAGCGTTTGTCGCAACGTGCGTGAGGGATGACGTCGCGATGTACGAAGAAGTTTGGCTCGTCGCGACGTGCGAAGGCCTTCGCCGTGACAAACGTCCAGTTGGCTGAAGTGATATTTTTAGTATTTTGGGCATATCTTGGGTTGTAAATGTCCAATTGAGGTGATTTTGGATTCATTGTGAACTAGAGATCAAGGACTACAAGTTCTATGAAGAAGGGAAGTTCGGAATTAGTCTGTAAGGGTTCGGAATTTTAGGAGGAGGTCAAATGTAGACTTTAATGCTTTATTTTGGCTTTCCAAGCTTTGATTATTTTCTGTGGATATTGATTGGATGGAAACTTGGTTGTTTAGGAAACCAAGCTGACCCGATTTCATCGCAAGAGGAAGGACATCAGTGAATCGGATACTCAAGCGATCTTAGGTGGGTAATGTACTTATAGTTATTGTGTGACTAGGAAATTTCTTGCCTTTGTGTGAATATATGTTATATGATATGTATGCTTAAATGTGATGATTTGAATGATTTTGATTTCATATATTTTGAAAGAATCATGGGAATTGATAGCATTACATTGTTATTCTGAGTATAGTATGCCTCGACTTCGGTCATGGCATTTTGACTAAATGCAATATATGAAAGAATATCATATGATAAAATGATTATGAGCATAATTATGTGCTTTTGTTTGGGCGAGAGTGGAACCATTTCGTTCATCACGTGCACGTAGACAAGAACCTTCTCCCGGCTGCCCGCTTGTGGCCTATGAGATCCGAATGGACTCATTTCGTTCAGGGTGTAAACTTCGGTTTCTCCCTTTTGTTTCCATGGAACCCTCGAACCATTGTGATGTGCATTGCATATGTGAATTGTTTATTGTGAATGCTGCGTGACATATTTATGAGTTGAATGAATTATTGAATGCGTAAATTGTTCGAGTAGCATGTGAATGCTTGAATTGATGTCTGTATAGATATAATATATATATACATTCATATGTTGGGATTTGTGCTAGTTGCCGATGGCTATAACTATATTAGCCACTGGGCTGTGTAGCTCAACCCATTATTTTCCCTCCTCAGGTGCAGAGCGGGACGATCTTTGAACTTGCGAGGCATCGGAAACTTCGAGCTAATTAGGAGTTTTGTATTAAGTTCGTATTTTGGTTGGCCCTCCGATCACATTATCATGGAGCATATTTCATGTATTTTGGATTGGAACTTATTATGTATTTCACATGATTTTGAATACTTGTGACATTTCTTCATATTGTAATGGCATGAGTTTAATTCATGTTTAGATGCATGTGTAAGTGCTGGAATGTATGAGAATGATTGTGTGTGAATTATGGTCGAACTATGTATATGTATATGTATAAATGTTGAGATCGGGTCCGACGGTATTTGGTCGCCCGACGCAGGCGCAACCCGAGGGGCCGCCTCGGGAATCGGACATCCGGGGCCCGGGCCCAACAGTTATAGCTGAAAACCAACTTGTTGTTACCTTGAATTCCTGATGATTTTTGCATGCATGGGGAACTGAATTAGCTTGATCTTTAAGCTAGAATTTGAGCTAGACAAGTAAGTAAAAGATTGGTATTTATGTCATGTTATAATAGAGAATTTATGATGATGAAATTGGGACGAATTGTATATGATATTGATGATGAATTGTGTTGGAAAATACCGAATGAACTTGGGTACTTTTCTATTCTATTTTTGCATGTACAAAAATAGTAGCTTATGGGATGTTGTATGGATGATTTAAGTTGGGATTTGAAGTATAATTGTTGAGGAATTCATGCTAAAGACAGGCGTTACTAAGGTTTTTTCGAATCTAGAAAATTAGAGTTGTAGGTGTGTTTGTAAAAAGTGATTGTTAATGATAAAAGTCAGCAAAATTTTGTAAGCCTTAGTGTAACCAATATAGAAGTTAAATTAAACCGAAATGAAGTAACATTAAAGGAAATGAAATCTGGAAATTTTCAGGTGTTATTCATGTCTTTAAGCTTGTAAAATTCATAACCTTTTGAAGGTAGTAAAGTTACACACATTAGTGATGTTGATGACAAATTCTGGAATTTTAATTTCAGCCTTGTGTACATGTTGAACGAACTAAGAAATTTCACTCCTAAATAGTATATTTGGACTTGATTAAGGCTAGTAATGAGCCTAGATTGTTGCTTGATTAATTGGTTAAGAGCTTGATAAATTTATGTAGTTAATTGATGTCATAACCTAAAGAATGAACTATGTTGATGTGGTTGAGTTCAAATATGGAAATTACAACTTATTTAAGGTTTGTTTTGAATTCTAGAATTAGTTTTTTTTTATTACAATGATTTAGAATGGTGTGGATGGATAGCTTACTTGGTTTTTAAGATAATATAAGTTAAGGAGGCAAGTTCGGAGGTTACACAAAGAAAGAATGATGAAATAGGAAAAAGGTATCAAAAATTATCATGTCACGATCATGCATACTAAGTCATGATCATGCATGGGTTTAAATTCCTTTCTGGTTTAAAAATAATTATGTCACGATCATGATTTATAAGGCTGGGAACAAAGAAACACATGATTTTTAAGCCCTTCACCCCATTTTACCCTTCCTTCTTCCACCTTAAACCCTTATATTCATCTTTCTTCCCATTTACTCACACTTCACTTCTCTCTCTAAGATTTAGCCACCACCAAATCTCTCTCACTTCTCTCTACACTCAACTTAGGTTCTCTTTGTTTGTCTTGCATCTCTCAACCAAATCTGCCTCCCACTTACCCTTATTTTGCATTTTACACACAAATCTTACACTCTTTGAGTGATTTCCACAAGATTTGGTGTTATTTTGTTCATTCACGTTTTTGGGAGGTGTTGGTGTGTTTTGTTGTATTTTTCATCAATTTTTGCAGATTTACAATTTATAATGAGACCAAGAATCAAGCAAAGTGCCAAACTCTCTTAACCAGAAAGGAAGGCACAAGTAGCAGTGTACAGTTCGCAGAATCAGGATGGGGACTTTAGAGAACCTTTTCTGATATATTTGAAAAATGAAGGTATTATATTCCAAACTATTCACTTTAGATATGTTTGCACACCTAAGTACTTTGATTTTGATATCTTGGATAATCTTAGGTTGAAAGATAAGGTTGAAAGTTTGAGTAGTAAAATTCAATGGGACAAGTTCATTAATTTCAACTACATTATATATAAAGAATTAACCCGTGAATTTTATACTTCTCTTCAATATAAGTTGCACAACCCTATTGAATTTTGGTTTCATTTAAGAGGACAACCATATCAATTGAATTATGATGCTATCTATTAAATTGGTGAATTTTCGAATTAGAACATAATTGATACACATGATAATTTTCATGTTAAGAGGTATTAGACCCGATTAACAGGGTTGGATGGTTTTTGTTACATACCACTCTTATAGAGCATATGCCCGACATATCAGAGGATATTTGAGAACATACCCTATGGGGATGACGCATTAGGACAATCCCATTAACACATTTTAAGGCATCACACGTATCATAAGCAAACCAATATTCATTTTGGCCCATTCATTTACAAACAAATCCAATCATAAATGTCATTACATTTCAAAATTCTCATGTACATTTTACAATAATTGAGAAATGCTATGCTTGATGTGTAATGACTATAAATATCTGTAGGTACAATTGATCCCTACCATTAACTCATATCTAAATGTAGTAGCTATACTCCAACTAGACTAGCTAGTTCTCTTCCAAACATGAAAAACAACGTTACAATTTTGATAAGTTTGTGAAACTTAGTGATTGAATCATCATCGATGTGCTCACCCAAGTCAAATCATAGAAACAAACTATATAACAACTCTAATATGTAATTTGGTAATTTCATATCACATCATATTCACCATCGATTCAACATGTTTTCAGACAATTTAATAATTTATCTCAATTCAATAGGGCATTTCAATTTGATCATTTAATACATATAGGAATGCATACGAAAATGCACATATGGTTTCCATTTCCGTTTCATTTTTTCATATTTCAACAAGTATTGCATACTAAGATTGCATATCACTATTTCAAAACAATTCAATAATTCATCACAATCATTCATATGATACATGTATAATTGTATATGCAAATGCGCACATAACTCCATTTTCATTTTAATTTGCTTTGACCGAGCGCTTATTTACTGTCCTGTATCCATTATGGATACTGGGCTCATTTCATTTATTGTCCCATATCTATTTTAGATACCGGGCTCATTATTAACTGAGCTTGTAGCTCTTTATGCACAATTCCTAAGCCTAAAGCTTTTTTTCATATTAGTCACTTCGGTCACAACTCCTTTATCTAATCATGGATATCAATGGAACGGAATGCATCAATTCACATATTATGTTATCAATACTTTTCATTCAATGTGTTCATGTCATTTATCATATTCTTTGGACCCAAGTCTGGCATTCAACATTCAGTTGAATACACATTTCATATTACATATACAATTTGAAAGCACTTCTATATACAGTCTCAAGTATCAAACTGCTCGGACCAATAATGTCTGGAATCATGGTAATTATATAAATAACCATTCAATAACTAAAAGTTAACCAAAAACAATTCAATCATAGTGAGAAATATCTAGATTAACTCACTATACACTCCAGATAAGTTATTGCCTTAATGATCTGGCAATGTATGGATGTTGGCGATCACCATACGTGTTTATCGTCATGCATACACACATAGTTCACAAATCACTAACTTGGTTAATCATATGATTATTCAATCATTCACATATATTTATGCCATGTTTCAGAGGATGCTCAATTGACTTTCCGGGTATATATTCATATACAAAGATCTTGACCATTCAAATATTATAGCTTGTATATTACCACTTTGCATTCAGGTTTATACCTTGAGTAAGTTTAATTACTCTAAAATTCATCAATCATACATTTATTCAATTCTCATTCTTACCTTCCTTATATTCATCAATGCTCACTCATTCATGCCTAATACATATTACTCATATCCTTAAGATCATGTTTGCATTCATAAGAACACCTTTATTCCTTTGACAAATCATAATGTCTATATTTTGATACATTGATATCAAAACAATCCATTCCTTAAGTTATGACATCAATTAACAATCTAAACTTATCAAGCTTTTAACCAATTAATCAAGCAACAATCTAAGTTTATATCAAGCTCCAATCAAATCCAAATGCACTTATCCTCATATGGTTCTATCTTGATATTATTTTTATGATGATTACTACATATCTAGGCATCACAGATGCTCCGGAGATGCCTTTAGGTTTGTCAGATAGATTTCAGCCCTCTGTGGAAGAAGCTCCTGTAGAGTCATGCCATGAACAAGAGGCTTTGTAGTTGACTTTGATTGTTGATTCAGAAGTTATCCTGAGGCATTGTAGTAAACACCTTCTAAACATTGCAAGTTGAATTGGTTAATGAGCTCCCAATTAAATGGGTGTTTTGGTGGTTCGTCAATAGGTGGATGCCTCCCGTTAATAATTCCAATCTGAAGGAAAGCAATTCTAGATACTTTGATTTTTGCATCCTTAATGGTTTCTGTTTTCTTAAAAAAAGGGGTAGCTACTAAAAACTTTGATGAATATTTCTCATTCCTTAGCAAATTGGTCCTTGTAGTTTCTAATTGCTTGTATGAATCCTGTGAAAAATTTTAACAAAATCAGTAAATTGATTAGATAAATGGTGTCAATAAGTCCACTTTGGATGAATAGATAGGTAGTCATTGGATCGGCTTCAGAAAAGATAATTGTTTTAGGTCCATATCGTCCTTTGTTTTGTAGATAATATTGGAATAAATCCCTTTCATTAATCATTGATGAATTTAGTTTTATCTTATTCATTTAATTAATATATGAATGTTTTATATATTCATTCATTATAAAATCTCAATTTTATTGATAAATTGAAATTTATAACTTCAATTATTTGAATTTATCACTTTAATTATAATATATTTCATTCATTTTTATAATTTGATCCTCGTTAAGTGATAAATTTTGTTCTATCTTGTTTATTTTATCACTATATGTATGTTTTATATATTTATTTATTATATAATGCCAATTTTATTAATCAATTAATATTCAGAACTTCAATTAATTAAATTTATCACTTTAAGTATAATCTTTTTTATTCATTTCCTATGATTTTATCCTCCTTCGTTACCGTTTTATGTAAGTCTTATATATCCTTAATTTTAACTAAATAAAGTTTTATTAAAATTTTAAAGCCTCTTAAGTGCCTTAAAACTGATGCGGAAGTTCTTCCATGAAGCAATTTATATATAGATGTACTTCTTTTTTTAGCAATTCTTTATTTTTTGCAATCCAGGTGGATTGGTTTAGTATAATCTGAAATATGCAGATACAATCAGGAGATAATGTATCAATTTATTTCACCTGCACTTTCTTCATCCTTTAAAAAAACACCAACTTTATTCCCTTGACCATTGCTACAACCACAGTACACAAACCTCTCATTTTATTTCTCTTAGCAAGGAGCATTTTGCTGCATTACAACCACGTAATTAAGAAGAAAGTCGAAAAACAAACTATATTTGCTCCTATCCTAAACTGAGAATTCCTTCGTTTGTTTAGTAGAGTTGGAAGGTGGAGTCGTAAGCAGCCCCAGCCTTCCAATCATAAGGGATGACATTTGTTGCCTGGACCCACTTTTGCCCTGCACTACCACTCACTCGCAACCTCAATGTTATTGCTCCCTTTGGTGGATTTGCTAGGTCCCAAACTGCTCCATAAGCCCTTCTCATTCCTATCCATTGCTTGCAATCCTCCTGTACCAAAACCAAACCAGACCAGACCCACCATTTCATTCTCTGTTAAGTAATTGACAAGTTGCTATTTCTCATCTCCAGATGCAACTTTAAGCGAAAGCCAAGGGGGAAATATATACTAGGAAGGCTGAAACAAATATTCACTAAGTTGTATTTAATTCTGTATACCTGCCATATTTCAACAGCCAAGATGTCATTAACGCCGCCCTGATACAAGACAACAATGGCTAGGTATTCGTTGAACCTGCTGCTCTCGTGGACCTCTAACATTAGATTGTAACCATAGTACTGGCAAGGGATTCTTCGGTACTCAATATCGACTACACCGTAAGCAAACAACTCTGCTGCCGTATTTGGACGTGCCAATCTCCCATAGGCCTTTGTGCTCATGATGAAGTCAGTCTTATCACCTTCACCGTAATCAGTCACCACTACATTCACCCCATCGTCAGTGCAAAGTTGCGGGACTTTGCACCTAACCTGGACGCACGTGAACAGAAAGACTTAATTGTATTATGTTATAAATATGACATGTTGGGATGTTGCAACATTACGATTTACGAGATGGAGACGGGTTTAATATACCTGATAGCAAGCACCGCAGCCGGTGCCATTTCTGTACAGCTTTGAAACACCAGCCACATTAGCATCGTTGACAGTCCTTCCATATTCCCCAAATCCACAGGCACCAGCTACATTTAAATTAAAGACGCAAATTACCAAACAACTATGAGGCGTTACTCATTAATAAATAAGAAGAGGAGAACAAAAAATGGCAAAACGCATACTTGCTGTCCCCAAGCAATCTGGGCTACCATAATAGGTTGCTCTAGAGGAAGTGAAGTAGTCTTGGGAGTAAGTTGTTTCTGCCATAAGAAAGAAGAAGACAAGGAAGAGGAGGAAGTAACCATAATCAGGTGCAAAGCCCATAATGCTCGGTTCTAGTACACAGGAATATGGGATGAAGCTTGTTAATTAAGACACAAAAGGAAAAAAAGGGTACGAACTGAAGATGGTAAGAATTATGAATTTAGTTCCCATTTTATAGATGACACGAGGCAGCTGTTTAGCTTTATGGGTGAGTTGGTGCAAGTGCCACGGAGACGCTTGTGTGAGTCGGCCTAACATTTTTTATTACCAAGATATTTCGTCAAGGCATGAACAAATTATAGGAATAAACTATAGGAACCGCAAAGATTCTATGCACTCGAATTTCTAAACGGAAACTAAGTTAAAAAAATTCAAACCCATGATCAATACTTGTCATAAATTATTCATAGCTAAATCATAAACATCTAGCCATGCTATAAATGAGCTATTTGAGTTTTGTTTCTTCTAAAGTGGAGCATGAAGTCAGAAACCATGGAACACTGCACGAAGACAATTAGAATAGTTCATTCTAGCCGCCTACTACATCCAATGGTAAATTGTCTGTAGTTGGTTGATCATCATTTTTCCTTCTTAATCTAGTAATTTAGGATGTACATAGATGATGAAATATTTGTATCTCCTTTTCATTTTGAAACAAGTCTTTGCATATTTGCTTAGCAAAAGAGTAAGTTTAAGACTAACCATCAAGGGCCTTAGCATCAATTGGAAAACACCGAAATACAATTTGATTCGGATGTTGTTACATTCTTTTTCAAATCAAATGTCTAGTAAGACGTTCGCATTTTAAAATTTAGAATTAGTTTTTTCCCTATAAAAAAATTTATCCGGTTCGAACGAGAATTAATCTGAATGTAAATGACTTAAAGGTGCCTTCTCATTATTAAGACTCACCTAAGACATCTCGTGGGTAATAAAAAAAAATTATCTAGTAATCACATGTCGATAAAATTAAATCTTTTATTGGGCTCCACGTTACAACTTTCAACTTTAAAATCAGAAACTTTGAATGTCGATGAGCATAAGTAACTCAAGCTCTTGTAGGTTTTTGGTAAGACGCAGTCAATTTGATATTGAACTCAACATTAGTCATTATTTTGTTGAAAGCTTATCCTTGTTTTAAAAAAAAAAAAGGTTAATGCCCATCAATTTGTTGCCAAGTTGGAGTTTCGTGAGAAATCTCATTCTTTGTACTTGTTTCGGTAAATCATCAATTGGCGAACCTATCCTATCCCTTTCATCATATGCCAATTGTGTTAGGAGCTTAATATACTCGCACCACTTAGCCCATGAGTGATGCGTTTGGCTGTAACGCACTTGGAGATCCCTGTCAAACTTGGTCACCATAGAGGTCTTCGCCGTGTCAACATTTGGATAAAAGAAGTCCATATTAGGGGTGAGAGCACTCTCAATTATTAAGTCGTTACCAAAAAGGGTCTTCTTTTAAGGCTCCAAACCCACTTATTGTCGGCACATGCCAAAGAAGAATCAATGATAAACCAAACATAATTCATTTCCAGGATTCTGAATAAAGTTTTTGGAAGACATTGGGGTAGGTGACTCCGTTTTCTAGTTGGCCACTTGGCCACTTATGTTACACAATTTGGAACCTGTCACGAAAGAGAGCAGTCCAACAGTGATTTTCTGTTTGAAGCATTATGACTATAATTGACATCTCAATGTAGCTTGGATCTTTCAATAGTATTCATTTTACAAACTATAATAGAAAAATGAAAAATGAAAAATCAAACTGTATTAAGAATATTTGAATTAAAAGATATGACTGTTATTATTAAAACTTAAAAATCATTTATTATAATACCTAAATTTTAAAGTTGATAATCCAACTCTTCTCCTCCACTTTAAAACAAGTAACACAAACTAAAATTTTAGAGCATTATGTATAGGATGACACAAGAGAATTAAGATAATCAGTTAAACTAAGTCAACAATTTTTACATTAATTCACTTGTGTAAAAGAAGTTCTTACAAAAATTAAAATAAAAATAAAAAAAATAACTTTTATGACAATTTTGAGTTTTATAGAGTTATTTTAGAAATTGTTAAATTATAAGAGAATTGAATATCTTTAATCCTAAAGTTTTAAAAAATTCAGTAAAACTAAAATAACGTGTCACGGGCAATAATGAAACACATAATTACAAAAGTAACAAATTCTGATGGAAGTAATTTTAATTTAAAATATATTAAATTAATTAATATTAATCTTTAAAATAATCAATATCAATATCACCATCATCATCATTATCATCACCATCATCACTCAGTCTGAAGTCCCACAATGAAGCAGGATTTAGGAAGGTCTGATAGTATACAATCTTATCCCTACATAATAGAGAGGCTGTTTTCAGTAAACCACATGCAAATGAAACAATAATAAGAGTGATGCATGTTACCAAGCGAAAAGGCACAACAATCACAGTAAAAACATTAAGTAAATAAAATTTATCTGCACTACATAAATATGTGAAAATACTGGTTATACGTGAAAATATTAGTTACTTTTTAGTTAAAATACTGGTTATACGTGAAAATATTAGTTACTTTTTAGTTAAAATAAAATTTTGGAAACATATACTCATCAAGAAAATCAACAAGTCTAAATTAGTTTTGGTATATGAATTTGGAAACAGTTTGGTTCCATAGTTTCTCATAACATGGAAGGCCTCACGATGGTTCTATCATATAAAACCACAATAAATACCGACGGAACATAAAACCAAGAATTGATATAGCTATATACTTGGTTAATTAAACTAGATAATAATATGCCGTGCTCATATGAAGTAACTCTCAATTTTCTCCCATATACTAGAAGGAATTCCAAGATTATATAGATATATTGTCGTTTCAATTTTATCAACTTACTAAACTATACATTGCTCTAAAATACCTTTCACTAATGATTTTAAAATGTATGCACATTAAGGACTTTTAAATATATTTTTCACGTATGTATATTAAATATTAGATAATAAATTTTATTGACAAAATTAAAATAAATGAAATTGATTAGTTATTAATAAATTTTAATTATTTTGATATCAGTGCTCATATAATATCTATAGTACTAAAATTGAAGTAATATAAATTTATGATGCGCATCGAACACACTAGAAAATAAAATATAACTCCGCACAACTAAATTTGTAGTAGTGATGAGTAAGGGATTGTATCTACTAAAAATGTGTGCCTAGTTTTTGTAATGAATAAATCAATATTTAAGATTTTTTTTAAGGGGGAGGGTGTCGTTTAGTTGAATTTTGATTAACAAAATAAAGTAAAACTAAACTATTAAAGGTAAATTAAATCAAACAGTACAAAAGTGAAAATTAATCAATAGGTTTCAAATCTAATTCGCGGTTTAATCTCAACCTACTTCAGATCCCAAAAAGAGAGAGAGTTTAACAATCCGATGGGCGATCTCAAACAAAAAATATATGATAGAGACCAATTATGTACTAATGGCAAGGTTCGGGATATACAGATAATCGTCTTGATGAAATTCATTTTTAGCTCTATCTTCTTTAATGTTAAACCTACTCTAAAGTGGTCTAACAATCAGATGTAGCTCTAGTATCAATAGTAATGTTATTCTTGGGTCTCTCCTTAAAACTATTAGCCATAGATTAACAACAAGTTCTGTTAATCCTAGTTTTTCCTTAAGTTATATGTAATTAAAACAAACTCTTCAATTAAGTCTAACTATCAAACAACCTAGAATAAGCTCTCTAGATTTCATGTGATAATCATATTGCGTAATAGGAAAGTAGTTTAATCTATGTAGTAACCACATAAGCTTGGGTCATTTAATATATATTACGTTATCCTAAATGACAATCGACCATTAATTTACTAAAGTGAATCAGATGTATAGCGGTTACATAATGTAATTTAGATTTTGGCAATAGGTTCATACATAACTGATATATTTCAAATATTTAAATCATTCACACATAAATTGTAAAACATTAATTAGAGAATAACAAAATCAATTCTAAAAGAGAGAAAGAATAATACTACTAGATTATGAAATTCTCAAATATGCTTATTTGCCTCGTTATCCTCCTTTGAACCAAAAGGATGAGTTTAGCTCCCCATAGCTCTCCAAAGCACAAGAAATCTACCCCCTTTCATGTCTCTAAACCCTTCATTTCCCCTTTGGCCTTTTAAGTGTCCTTTTATAGTAAAAATTAGGTTATATCACAATACATAGTCAAACATATGGCATGTAGGTGACCGTATGTGAAAATTGCAAGAGTCTAAACTTACACGGTCAAAGTGAGCTACAGTCATAAGTTAAGTATGAGGGTACTTGATAAGTGATTTATTATATAGTCCCTAATGCTTAGTAATTAATGTTAAGTTGTGCATAAGATACTTATTTTGAATTATATTTTTTTAGGTAGAAGGTGGAGGATCAAGAACTAAAATGAGCTAAAAACATATCCTTGGAGCCATCCTATTAATGTTCAATCTTATTTGCTTTCATAGAATGAGAAGGAGATAGAAGATGGGACAAAAAAATGAAAACACGACCATGTAACTCTTTGGAAGTGTGTAGAAGCACAAAGATGCAGTTTCAGCACTTCCAGTGAGTTACACAGTCCTGTACAAAATCGTATAAGTTGCAATAACTTTATTTCTTTTGTTTTTTTTTTTTTCTCATATTCACACTAATTCGTCTCCTTCTTGTTCCATAAAGACAAATAAGATTGAACATCAATAGGATGGCTCCAGGGATATGTTTTTAGCTCATTTGATTCTTGTTTCTCCAATTTGTATCTAAAGTAGTGCCGGCCTTGGGCAAGGGCCAGCAGGGCACCTGCCCAGGGCCCATTGTCAAAAAGGGCCCCATCTTCATGTTTTGATTCCCATAGGTTAAAGCAATACTACTAATTCATTATCAATCTTTCAAAGTAGCGTGGAGTTAAATGATTGGTTTAATTGCAGAGGTTTCAAAGAGTTCAAAGTTAGTAGAAGGATAAGTTTCAAGATTGGTTTAACGTTATAAGTTAAAAGATCATTTAATGTTATCAGTTAAAGTTGAGGACTTTATGGTTAACATTTCATACTTATAAATAGTCTTGAAATATTTAAGTATATTTTACCTTCTAATTTTTATTTTCATCAATATATGTATTTAAAGTACTCCAATTCAAAAATTAACGGTAAAATTTTTACGATTATGCCTTCGAGTCCTAATTATAATTTAAAGATAAAGTTTTTAATTTTAATATATTTTAGCTTATTAAATATTTGAATATGTTATAATTAATTTATAATTTGTCATTAACGTGCACATTATATTAGCTTATTTCCTAAGTATATTAATTTTGTATTTTAGAAATTAGTGTGTTTCTATCATTAAAATTTGCTCTTTGTTTTCTATTTTTAATATTATTTATTAAATTTTACTCTTTATTTTTCTCTATCACAGGTATAATACCATTTATATATCTATGTAATATATTGTAAAGCTATTGGAGTTTGGTTATGCTGCTACTTCTTCCATTTCATATAGGTGCTTTTGTTTTTCTAATCCAACTGTGTTATATTAAAATGTACAGAGAAATTATTTTCATAAATCATGATTTTCTATATATTTGTGATCATTTAATATTTAATTGATTATATAAACTTATAAATTAAGTCATTTATATTTCATACAATTATGAAAACTTAAGTGTATTGTCGATTTATTGGGGTCTTTTTTTTATTTCGACTCGGACCTATAAAATAATAGGAACGGCCCTGATCTAAAGAAATATATATCAAAAATAAATATCTTAAGCACAATATAACATTAATCACTAAACATTACGGACTATATATATAGTTAATATATATATACACATGGGGAAAACAGGACGTTACAAGAGGTATGTAAACCTCTGAGGGGGGTCTTAATATCATCCTCGTATTGGTAACCGATAAGGTAAAGATTCTAATTAATTGTTCATATCTTAGTTACTTAAGGTAAGGAACTCAGTTGAACCTAATATAAGCTATTCATGGTAGCACCTTAGCATACCTATGGTTACACAATGAAGCATCTCAACATTGTATGAGACAATAGCGACTAACTGATGGTGGGGTCACGTACCATGAAGCTGGCTCCAGGTGAAGTGACTAGTAGTCAGTAGCCTGCCATGTGCCTCTGGACATAACGAGAATGAAGCTGGCCGGTAGAGAGGTGTGCCTGTCCGGGACCAGAGGAGGAGTTACTGCACGTGGAGATGTCAGGTTGCATTCAGCACACATGGTGAAGTCTCTCCACAAAGACTTGTTGAAGACAAATGTTACCAGCGTGCCATACCTATTGATCACTGAAATGCCAGCTTAAGTCTATAATGCAAAATTGTGTTGTATGTTAAATAGTGTTGTAAGTTCCTTGATTCCATCTTTAATGGAGTAAATTTTAATTTTCCAAAAGAAAAAAGAATCGAACAATTATTTTTCATTGGGCATTAACTTGAGAAAAGAGGATGCATTGGTGCTGAAGATTGCTCTAAGCTATACAATGTATATGTTATGGTAAGAAAGAAACAAGAGAATTTATCAGAAGTTGTTTGTTCAAGTGGATACTTTTCAGATGGAACTCAAAAGAACATCGATCAGGACACATATAATGAACTATGCAAAAAGGATGCGGTAAACTAGTAGCAACTTAGAGAAACAAAATTTGGATTGGAAGTTTGTACAAACTACAACCTTCATCCCTGATTCTCTTATTCTTATTTGAGTATCATTGGGATCTTATCACTTGCTACCCCATGATAGAATGTTTACAAGTGTTTATGGCAATGTAGGGACATGTGAATGTAAATGCTTGGTGCTTATAGCTTTGAGAGCTATATTAGCATAGAGCAATCTGTATGTTGTCTTCTTGATGCAGCATTATATTCTTTTACCCTCTTGAATTTTAATGAAATTTACTTTCTAAAAAATAATGTAAAATTTGCATTAGTAGCAAGAAGTTACAAATACAATATGAAGCAACTATTGGAAAATATGACCACTTCTTTTAGTTAATACCTATATCCATTGGTTTTATTAAACGATACATTTTGGAAATGTAAATATAGAAGGAATTGACCTTTTTAGCAAAAAATAAAAAGATATTTTACATTTGTTAAAAAGCGAATATCGACAACTGAAAATAGATTATTATATGCAGAAACTGGTGGCTACTGAACTAGATTGAAAAGTGAAAATAATATTAAATATACGATTTGGGTTTAAAACATGCGATGTGGCTTAGGAGACGAATTGCTGCACAACATGATGCCATCATTATTCAGAGTGGAAGGATCCCCTCGCAGCAATACTTACCGAGCCATTAAAGTTACAAAAAACTACTAGCTACAGTAGCATATATTAAATTAAGATAATCCCATTAAATGCTTGCACAATCTACATCTTCTATGGCTGAAGCTTCAAGCATCGATCCTTCAGTTTGTTCAGTGCACATTCCATTTATGTTATTCCACTGTGCGCAATCCAACGGCGTGCTACAAATGCCTGAGAACAATTCAATCTTTTCAGACAAAAAGAAAATGACATAAAAATGAGGCCAATTTGATAGTGACATCCATATCGCACAAAATGAGTGTCATTCGCAATACGCATGCCCTATTCACTCGGAAGACACGATGAAACAATACAGAATTGGCCGGGACCAAATAGTAATCTGCGGTTGATAAACAGCCAGTATAGCATCCCATCCTTACATTTGCAAGATTTAGGATGATAAAAAGGAAAAATGGTCGGGTAGAGAGGAAGATAAAGCATACTCTCGCAACCAACATGCCTCTGTGGTCAGTCTCAATCTTGAAAAACCGAAAAAGAATGAGAAAAGCCAAGCAACGTGTAAAGTTTCTTAATCAAATAGTCAATCAGCACTTGTGTGGGTAATGCACTTTTCCAGGTGTCTTTCTGTTGCAGTTTTGAGGAAGACAAAGTAAAAAGCAATAACTAGAAAGTGCTGAGCCATGAAAACAGCAAGCAACTGCATATTGACTCAAAAAAATACTTGGAACGCAAACCATAGCAATTACGTAGTAGGATGAGCAAAGCGTGCTGAATGAGGATGTAAATGGAAAGAAAATCACATAGATGTATAAAAGTATTTATGTCTACTTGCCTATTTTTTCATTAATCTCACCCTCCATTGCCTTTTTTTTATCCCTCCTCCTTTGTCGTTTTAACATTTTATCTTTCAGTGGATTAACTGTAGCAGATTCTACGGAGGAAAGAAAATGATTTAAGCTTTAACTTCATGTAGAAATACTAAAGTCAATACTGATCTGTTAATCGATATTACCATAAGCTATGAACTAGGCAAGGCTTCTCCTTAATGGTTGCTAAGAAATCTGAGGATCAAACTCCAAAAAGTTATGGTTAACTATAACCAAAAGGTTGACGCGATCTGCTCCCTAGGAAGCTAATAAACTGAAGACAGTATCAAGTTTCAAACCAGTGTCTACGCAAGTGGTGCTCTTACTTCTGGACAACAGGATCATATTATTGCTGGACAGCTCATATTACTCCTGAACATGATTCAGTGAAAGTATACCAAGTTTTACTCATTGGAAAATAAGAAATAAGACTAAATAGATTTTCAGTTGTTTTCTGGATAGGATTAGTTTGAAAAGATCTGGCAGTCGTTACTTATTTTCTATTTCTATAATAGAATAAGTCTTGTATCCTATATAAGGGAATGCAATAAAGACAAAAATATTCATTCCAAAACAGTATACATGGTGAGATCCAGGGCTCTCTTAACGAGCTCTATTCCTTTCTTAAAACTAAATAGATGAGGAAGGCTTCCAAGCAATGCCGCTAGATGACTTCCACGTGCAAGACCCTGTAACCAGATTCAGAGCCAAGGGCCATAACAATTTGGTACAAAGCAGTCAGCGATGGAGGACCCTCGAACCATTCAGCAACAAATTGAGGCTTTCAAATCGAATAAGGGATTAAGTTGAAAAGGAAAGAGAAAAGAGTAAGATAACAGCTAGACTAGATGAGATCACCAGAGAAATGACAGCTAACAGAGGAATCCACTGAGAAGTAATGATTAGAGAGGAAGGAGAGAGCACAAGGTGGAGAATGGTGAAGGAGGGAATTCATACCCATGTACGCAGAGCTGGATTGTCCTCACTATTACAATTCTTTTCACCCCCTTAGATGCCTAAGCCAGTGTGAACACTTCATTCACCACCAACAAAATCCTATGAGAACAAGGTGGAATTGAATTATTTCGATATGCAAGGGGATGCACAACTCTGGTCCATGAAGTTAGAAAGGGATAGGCCATAATTGATGGGAAGAATTTAAAATCAACTGCAACTTGGATCAACAATTCATAGAAAAAAGGTGGGAGCACTATCAATGATGCAAAAGAACTTAAAAGTACATAAAAGAAATAAAAGAAAAAAGATTAGTCAACCACAAACTTTAATTTGTGGGATGAAAATTGGGAATTGAGTTTACATCAAAATAGGCTGAAATTTAGACTGTGTTAGGATTCCTCATTAGATATGAACTATTAATATATGTTATTCTATTTTAGATATGCTATGCTAGTTGTATATGACTTATAGAATTTCTATTATAATAGGATTTAAATTAAGAACCCTTTTCTACTAGAATAAGATGGCCGTGCTATCTAGATAGGTCTTTTATTTCTATAAAGAGTTCGTTACTGTTAAGATTGTGTCTTGTATCCTATATAAGGGAATGCAATAAGGGCACTATTATTCACTCCAATAACATACATGTTGAGATCCAGAGTTCTCTCTTAACGAGCTCTAAATCTTTTTTTAACAAGTTAGGTAGAATAGGGAGAAAGTCTTCCAAGCTTGAGGTGCAAGCAAAGCTGCTAGAAGACTTCAAAGTGTCAGGTTCTATAACTAGATCCCAAATCATGGGGCCATAATAGGCATTATATAGGAATTTTGATAAAGTGAAAATGTACTTACATATTCATTATTGGTGTGAAGGACAGAGGTCATTATCACCCATGAGCTATTATAGAAGCAAATCATGGCAAACAAATGCAATCTAATTATCATAAATTGTCGATATGATGACTAAGCAGGGACTCTAACTTACTTGAGTATTAATTGTCACTAATGGCAATTTCTTTCTAGTTATATAAGTTGAGCTTTCTTAAGATCAGAAACAACTCCATGGTCTTTAGTGCCTCTTTCATTATATATGACCTGAAAAGATCAAATGAGTAGGTGAACCAAAATGCTAGCAAATCACCACTAAAAAGTATGTTTTAAGTACCTTGTCTATGATGCCGTATTCAATAGCCTCTGATGGACTAAAGTATTTTGGCCGACTCATGTCAGCCTCAATTTGCTCAGGTGTCTTCCCAACGTGCTTTGCCAAGAGATTGACCTAGATGATAATTGAAGCAGCACAAGTAGAATAAATAATTTAAGTGTTTATAAACAGACATAACCTTTACAAGAGAATCACGTTAAACTAATGTGTTACTTTTTTACTCTCTATCCTACTATTTACTTTCAATGGCATCAAAGCTAATGACAAATAATAAAAATCCTTATTTAATACGATTATATTCTTATTTTATAAATTTAGTTCAATTATTAATCCATTAGAAATAGGGTTTCATGACTTCTTTTATATATTTTTCTCTAATAACAATATAGTAAATTTTCATACGTAATTTTTTTCTAAGGCTATGTTTGGTTAAGGGTTTTATTAATAGAATGTAATATTATTCCATCATTTGAAATGAGCGTTTATAATGGAATAGGATGGAATGGAATTGAAGAGAAAGGTTTCATATTACATTCCATCCATCCTAAACAGTAAAAATGAAAAACTTCCGATTTGGAGAGTTTATGATGAAATGTAAAATGATAAACAACATTTCACTATATTATATTATAAACCATTCTTCCTAACAACATTTCACAATATTACATTTTAAACCCTTCCATCCCTCCCAAAGAATAATTTTCTAATATTACATCCATTTACATTCCATTCTATTAAAGTCCATTGAACACCTTACTTCCAACCAAATATAGCTTAAGAATGTCTCTTGGATATTTAAGAGATTGATAAACTCTAAAAGTGATTTCTAAAAGCCTATAATGCGATTCCAATTTTTTTATTTGTTTGAATTCCTAAGTATGATTCCTACCTCTAATATAGATCCTAGAAGTGATTCTTATACCTATCTTTGATTTGAATTCCTTAATTTTTAAATTTCTGACCCCAAATTCAGAGTTCCAGTATCCACTATTTTTAGTTTGCTTTATCAAGTAGTCCACATTCCTATATTCATCCTATCATCAACTTGGTATTAGAGCTTGGGTTCAACAATGTCCACATGAAGCAGAAGGGTGTACAGAGGATTGAGCTGGCGCTACAATGGTGACATACAGCAGATTGATGTGTAAGGGATAAGTCAACGATCAAGAGATAGATGACCTAACTGTACAAAACTACAAATTCTGAAAAGGCTAGACAGAATTGAAGCACGTCTTGAACAAGAGACAACTCCCATAAGAAAGAATACAACAAACCAGCAACCTAAACTTGATGGTGAAGGTGGGACAAGATAGAAAAATAGAAGATGAAGCAACTGAACAACAAGCAGAAACATCTGGATAACAAGCTGGAACAACTAAGCAGCAAGCTTAAACATGCACATAGCATGCCAAAACACCTATACTACAAGCTAAAACAACTAAACAGGAAGCTGAAGTGATTAACCAAGTACTAATGTTTCTGGAGCAACTTAGAGCTGGATTCTTGCTAAAAAAAGGTGCATTTGACATTGATGAATTTGACGAGATGAATGATTAGGATTAGGTCAGTATCCACGAGGAAAATGTATGACAACTATTGATAGCCAAGGTCGACTTTCATCAAGTCAGAGAAAATGATACAGAAAAAGAATAATTCAATTAGAAAAGGAATATTTCTAGTTTAATTTGTTCTTAGTTGTTTACGGGTTATGTGATATTTCCCTAGAAACTGAATGAGTCACATGCCTTCTCCACTCTCACGCATACTCTGATTCAACTAGAAAAGGAATATTTCTAGTTTAATTTGTTCTTCGTTGTTTACGGTCTATGTGATATTTCCCTAGAAACAGAATGAGTCACATGCGTTCTCCACTCTCGCACATACTCTGACAATATGTCCAGGAGTTTTCTCTTCCTTCCTTTTCTTCCTGTCGAAGAGTTTTTTCTTCCTTCCTTTTCTGCTTATTTTTATTAGAATACAATATGAGCTTTATAAGGGATAGAGAGAACACTATAACAAAACCCTGGTTTTGTCTGTAGAAATGCTCAACATACCTTCATTCATAATTGTAGCAGAATTAGTAAATATGGTTTGACAGTTACTATTACCTCCACGAAACGAGGACAATAACTGGACATGAAAAATAAAATAACTTCCTAGCCCCACTTCCATTAACGCAAACTAACAATAACCACAACAAATTCCACTAATAATCTAAGGCCTACAAAAATATATTTTCTGAAATATTAGTCTTTGTGACATGTGACAGTTCAAGTCTAGTATGGAATAACAAAAATCCTTATTAAATTCATATTTTGAAATTTATTTGGATTTCCTACACCATTAGGATTAGGGTCTCAAGACTTAAACGATACATATCTTTATGTACAGAATGTTTAAATGAATAAGAATAAACTTAGTTTTCAAGTGTGAGACTTTGTTATTCTAGAATTATTCCTAGGTAATTAGAAGTGATTCCTAAACACTAGAAGTGATTTCTCAAAACTTATATTTGTGATTGAAATAATTTTGTTTGTTTCAATTCCTAGGTGTGATTCCTAGTTTTTGATACAAATCCTAGCAGTAATTCGTATAATCATCTATTTCAATTCCCTTTTCTTTTTAATTCCCAGCCCTAACTAAAAGTTCCAGTAGACCCTATTTTAGTTCATATGCACTTTATCACCCTCTGTTCGTCATGCATCAATATTGTGCCTTCAATATTCAATGATTTACGCACATCACATCACTTGTTATAGTAAGCAATACCGATAAAATTGCAATTCCAGCACCAATAATCAAGAAGAATAACAGAATGAGAAGAAAATATGGCTAAATTTCCATACATAGCCCAGAGATAACATCATACCAGTTCAGCTTTCACATTCTTAACTTCTTTTCTTGCAAGCTCAATATCTGTTGCTTGACCTTGAAATTTGCCAATTGGCTGAAAATTGACAGAGAAAGAACATGGTAACCTCATGTCAAAGAACTAAGACCAGCCACATAACGCAGCCCAACAAGGTAATAGAAAGAAAAAGTATGAATGAATAGGAAGAACATACCTGTTTTATCATAATAGTTGACGAGGGTAAAGCAGAACGATTTCCCTTTGAACCGGCAGCCAAAAGTAAAGCTGCTTCTCCCCAAGCATTGCCAACACAGAGTGTGAATATTGGAGGCTTGACATACCTGGAATGGAACAAGTTAGTTAAAGATAAAATATTACAAGGCAGAGAACAGTTTTGACACAAACAGCACCATCACTACAGTTATATGCCCACATGCACACAAACAAAAATCACAATTAGCTTGATTACAACACAAAGCAATTTAAATAGTACCTATGTTGCCTTCATTGAGGCAAAGTTATGCCACCGTTTGAAGAAAATATCCATAAATTTAAATCCTTCAAACCAATAAAATATGTTGGAAGAGTTAACCCCCAAGCATATTACAAAATCAATACCAAAGTATTACATTTTCTAAAAGTTGATTACACAGACACTACCCAAACAATCTTCCCCAATAATTTGAAACTTGAAAAGAAAAATGGATAGTTTTAAAGCACTGTGGATCTCAACTTATGGACTTTGGCGTATTAAAGACAAAAGTAATGTTTCGTCACCTCAACAAATTTCACAATTACCATTGAATCACTCTTGGCATAGCACATTAAGGCAGTTCATAATTGGTAAAAGTATAAAAGTTAACAAAGAGAGTTCAGGTAAGAGATGAACACTTGATGAGGGGATGCCAAACCATCATACTAAAATTCAATTAATGAACAATTTGTAACAAAATAGAACTTTAATGAAAATGACATTTAAAGGGGACAAAGATCTACAACCCCATAACATCATAGACTGCAAAAGCTTCTGTCTCATAACCCAGCTTCTCTCCACCCTGAAAAACAAACGTAATTCTACTCATAGAAAACTTTCTTGTAATTCTAATTTTCTAAAAATAATCAAATAAATTTAATTAAATGTAAAATAAAATAGAATATGATAAAAAAAGAAATATGATAATGTAATAATAAATATAGTAATAATATCAAACTAGAACAGTAATTGACAAAATTTCAAGTGAAACAATTGTCTACAATTGTCTGTATCCTCATACTTTTGTGTGTCTGCGTTATCCTGCACGACTACCAGCAAAGGTTTAAAGTAATGTTCCTTCATATGTTGCACTACTATTGGCACCATATCATCTAGACAAGAAGAAGCTAAGACAACGAACAACTACAAATAGTAGTAAATTTACATATCTTTCAAAAATTTTATTATCCGTAGATCATTAGGTGAATAGTAATATAAAACACCATCAATCTATGCATTTTTCTTATTTTGGCATAATAAGACATAACAATGTAGACAATACATGACCTAGTGGTAGATTTAGCCAGTAAGTTCTCAAAAGATTAATAACAAAATATTAAACTTGTAAATTTCTTTATGAAATTTACAAACAACCAACAGATTGAAGATTTCAACCAATTAGATTCCAAAGTAGGAGGCCTAGAATAGGATAGATAGTGGTTTGGAAGAAGAGAAATACAATTAGACTTTGAAGAAGACATCTTAAGACCTTCAAGATAGATAAGTCCATGGACTTCTATTTTAGAAATTTTATTTGTACTAGTAGGATAAATTTTATCGATTGATTGAAAACCAAATCTCCCTAAATCCTACCAATAAAACTAATAAAAGAATCAATGCAGAAGATACCTAAATGAACCTAGAAAAAAGTAACTTAGAAAAACTACTAGCAACTCTTGGACAGTTGTGCATCAACAATTTTGGGCAGGTTCAACTACTAATCTAACTTCTTCTATTCTATTAATGAATTCTTTTCTTCAGCCTAACTAGTCAATGATGAAGGAAATGTTAACTAATGTGGGTTTGAAACTCAACTAGCACTAATAACAACCATTGGCACACAGCAGTACCATGATTGTTAACCCCCGCAAACTGTGTTCCAACTCTGTAAAGAACTTTGCAGCGTTAGAATTTTGTAAGTTTATAAAATTTGTCAGTTCTCTTGTTTGAATAAACGCCAAGAAAACAATTTTAATACAATCATATTTTCATTAGACGAAAATAATGTTAACCTTTGTTGTTCCGGTGGAGTTTATGTACAGGTAGATAGGCTTTTCTTCATCTTCATACTGAAGGTAAAGAAACTCTGCCAGTATTAGCTCCGTAACAGAAGGAACAAGAGACATGCCCAGGTAAACAATCCTATTTTTGAACAAGTAAGATGCTAAATCAGGAGGAGGCTGTTCCCATGCACTTCCCCTTGTATAAGGAATAACCTGCCAATAAAATAGTGATAAATAAATAAGGATTTGCAGTTCCCGTAAATTTTCCATTAACTTTTATCTAAACAAAATAAGAACACAAAGTTTAGCGAAATTCCACCAAAAAAGTTATGAATAAGCGAGGACAATATCGGACTTGCAAACAAACTCAAAACAAAATTTATATCTTTATAAGCACAAAGAAGATATAATGTAGAACAAACATGAAAAGAAAACGAATATTTTGAAAAAAAAAATTCCCACTATTAAGCTCAGATAGATGGCTACTAGCAAGATAAGAAGTGACTACCACAGGTTTCCATAATTACAAACCAATTTGGGGTCTCTTAACCAAAGCAAAAATCTAATAAACAACCAATTCCGAAGTAGTCCTTATACTGCAATCAATTATCTCAAGTGCCAACTTCTCAAATCCCTTGTTCTTATATAACCTATCTCATCAAGAAATGCAGAGATAAGAATCAATGCCCAAACAAAAACATGTATATCAATTAAGTACCATGGTAACGACATTTCTTTTGCGTTTGGAACTGGAAATTGATGTAGGATTGAGGCAGTCAGGTCGGACTTTAATGCCAGAGAAGCTCCCCGGAACGATTCCCGCGAGAGAGGAAGAGAAGAAGTTGATAGATAAATTTAGGTTTCGATTAAAACTTAGGTTCCGTGGAGTGATTGTCGACGATGCTGAAACATACGGGTTCAGGGCCACCCTCGATGTTGTTGCGGTTGCGACCTCCATTGTTGGTGAATTTGGAGATAGAGTGAAGAGACAATAGTTTGAACGGAAAAAAAGCTACTGCGAAGCAGCCATTGATGGGCCAGTTTCATAATAACATTTGCCCGTTGGTAAAGAAAAGGTCAAATTAGTAATATTTTTATCATTATACATAAATTTTAATTTACCCCTCAAGTTGTATGAAAATATATATAATTTTTTCATAAATTTATTAATGCGTAAGCAGATCAGATTTAAAAATTTAAAATTAAATAAATATTCTCTTTCTCTTGTCCCTTTCTCTCTCTCTCCTCCTCTTTACCTTCTCTTCTTATTATTTTCTTTTGTTCGGCAAAAAAATTGATTTTTAAACCTACGAATTGGTTGGCCTTGTTTGATTGTTGACTGATCAGCTAATTTTTTAATTGATTGGCCAAAATTAATTATTTAACTTCATCAAAAAGTTATTCTAATTATTTGGTTGTTGACTAGTTGGGTTAGCTGATTCAACTCAACCAGCTAAAAATTAAAAGCTCCTTGTGAGTAGCTTTTTGGGCAATCAATTGATTATCTTTTCCTATAAAGTCGATTTTGCCCTTAAATTTTGCCGAACTTCTTTTGCTCTTTAAATTTTTTTGTTAAACTTCATTTGGATTGTTATATTGTATGTTTGGATGTATCATCATCATCATCATCATCATTATTGTTGTTGTTGTTGTTGTTGTTATTGTTTTTGTTCTTGTTCTTATTGTTGTTGTTATTGTTACTATTGTTGTTGTTGTTGTTGTTGTTGTTGTTGTTGTTGTTGTTGTTATTATTATTATTATTATTATTATTATTATTATTATTATTATTATTATTATTATTATTATTATTATTATTATATGTTCTATGTTTTTATTAGAGTTATAAACTTAATTTTGTATAATTAAATATCTAAAATCTAAATTCCTATAAGAATATTCAACAAAATACTAAGATATATAATATTCATACCCTCACAATTTTTTTAAAGTCTTGTCCTCATAAATCATTTTATACATAAACAGTTAATACTAAACAGCTAATTTTATCAAACATCAAATAACAAACAGTTAATGTAATCCGCTAGTTAAATCAGTTGATATAATCAGCTATCAACTAATAGCTAATGCAATCAGCTGATTGTCAAACAGAGCCATAATTTTCAATTCCAACCACTACTAAATTATCAAATTGCAGCATTTTCATTATTGGCCTCTCATGATTGACTATCCACGAGTTGTCGCTACCATTGATCCTACCATTAACTTGGCATAGAGTTACTCGTAGTGCGATGTTGAAGACTACCAACTAAAATCTATAGTAATGTCCTTCTGGACCAACATCAACAAGAAAAACAGTGGTTGCAAAATAGACATTACTTATTTGTGTAGTATAATTGTTGGCTTCAATGTCACGATGAAACTAAATAAATACTAGCTTCGTTACTCAATATTCACTTGCTCATCTAGATTTAGGTATCCACTTCAAAAATCAATTTCAAAAACACTGTACATGAATGTCATCAAAGAGTTAAGAGTTAGAAAACTATTTTCTAACCCTTATTCTCGAATGCATGTAAAGTTATTTTGCTACTTGTCATTTAGATCCTTGATTATTTTTGCTATGGGTACGAAATCATACTTCATTGTGATAGAATTTTGTTATTAATTTTGTGGACTAGCATAATAAACATAATTTTGTACAAACTCCGATTAATTTGATGTCAAGATAATTGGGCTTGTTAATTCTCTCTTTAAAGTGTCATTGGGTCTGTATTCACGGGCTTGCTATGATAGGTAGGCTTGGCCTATGTTTTGCAGTGCACAAGAGGCCCTACTGCTAGCCAACCTTAAATATAGTCGCCCCATTGAAAATTGTATGTGTTTTTGCTGATTAGGGTTTGGAGTAGCAGTAGTCAATCCTCTGTGTCTCTGTCAAGTCATTTCACAAAAAACAATAATGGATTCAATTGTTTCACAATTTCTAGGTATTTGTCTATACAGTTATTGAATCTAGTATGTTGCAATTCTAAGGTTAATTAATTGTGTTGATTAATTACGAAATTAATCTGGAATTTTGTGTTGAATTTTCCTTCATTTGGTATCAAAGACAATTAACCCTAATTGTGAATACTAATTTTTGGATAATTTCCTGATTTTTTTAATGGAATTTTCATTTTCGATTTTGTTAATTATTTCTATGAAATCGTTTTTGTTGTTGTTGTTGATTTGTTTCAGTTTGGTGTCAAAGCATATGGTATGTTTATTCAATTTGTTGTCTTCTTTTGAAAGCTCAAGAATTGAAAAACGTAAACCATAACTGTTCCTTTTCATTTTTTTTGAACCTATTCAGTAGCTTATTTTATGAAATTGATTAAGGGGTTTTATAGATCGTTAAATTTTGAATCTATTGACACCAATTTCGTTGAAAATGGATCAAAATCGAGCAAGATATAGCCATTTTTCCTAATCAGGTCGCTAACCGGGTTAGATGACTCGAATACTAGTCAACCGGGCAAGGAAGACGCAATCCAACCCAGTTGGACGTTCCCCACGCGTGGTGGTGGCGCGTGCACCTGTCTCCGGTGGTCGCTTTTTTCCCAAATTTTTCCTATTTGCTCCACTTACCCAGTTCTATTTTATGGTATTTTTTGGAATTTTTTGAATGCTAAAAAGTTTATTTTTATTTTTCCCAAATTTTAAAAATAATAAAAATATAATGTATTCTCCGAATTTTTTCTTGAAAATTTTTGTCCTTGTTTCTAGTATTATTTGGGCTTGTGGGGTCTTGTGTACTCTTAGTGTTATGTAGTTATGCACTAAAATTAATTTTTGATGTAATTTATGCATATGATGTTATATTATATGATTACTATGGTTAATTTTGTAATTGTGGTGCTAACTAAACCTATGGGAACAATCTTGGGGAATGTTATTGAATTATTGTCATTCACTTTGTATAATTGTGAGCTCGCCTATCGTGAGACTAATTATTACAAATTGCCATTGTGATGTTGTTATTGGGCATACATTAAATACTATGTTAATGATGCACTTACCCTATCGATTTGTCTTTATCAATATGGTTTCTAATGTTTTGTTTAATTTATTGAATTATGTCTTTAAAGTTTTCAATATCCTATCGATATTAGCTTTAGGGCATAGTTTAATGTTTTGGGTGATCTGTGTTGTAATTTGAAATCCTTAGGCAGGATTACAATTGCATGAGAAACTAGTTGTATTGTTAGCCCAATTATGATAGTTTTTTTTATATATTTGCCAAATCTCACTGCTTTGTATCAATTTGCAGCTTTGAATTTGATTAAGCTGAATGGGACCAATTATAAGGACTGACTTGAATCCTTGAAGCTTTGAATTTGATTAAGCTGAATGGGACCAATTATAAGGACTGACTTGAATCCTTGAACCTTTTTTTGGCGGTTTCCAATATTGATGTTGCTCTCATTGAGGATGAGCCTGCACAACTCACTGCTGAGTCTTCCGCTACAGATAGAGCTAAATATGATAAATGGGCTCGTTCTAACAAGGTTTGTTTGATGACCATCAAGTACACAATAGAGAAGACCATTAAAGAGAGCGTCACAGAAACTGATAATGCCAAAAATTATCTCAAGGCTGTTTGTGAAAAATTCCAGAAGTTTGATAAGATTGAAAGGTCTCATTACTTGTCTTTATTGTCTAAGACCAAGTATGATGGTGTAGGTGGTGTTCGTGAGCATGTTATGAAACTTGTGAACTTGTATAACAAGTTGAAGGCCATGAAAGTTGTGCTGGGAGAGGATTATCTAATCTGGCAGGTGTTTGAATCTCTTCCATTTAAGTTGATATTCTCAGGACTACTTATCATGCTCAGAAAGATGAATGGAGCATTGATGAGTTGATTTCCATTCTTATTCAAGAGGAGCATACTATGAAGAAAGTAAAGTCCCACAGTATTCACCACACTTCTCACAAGAGTGGTGACAAGAAGAAATCTTATAGAAACAAACAGAGTATGCCTTAATTTAAGAAGAAGGGGAATGATAAACTTGCATTACCTTCTAGGCACGGTGAGAGATCTAATGCTAAGCACAAGCCTGTTTTTAATGGAAGCTGCAACTTTTGTGAAGAACATGGGCATAGGCAGCATTACTGTGAGAAGTTTAAGAACTGGTTGGCAAAGAAGAAAGGTATACCTCAAATCTTTGTTTGTTTTAAATCAAATCTGGTTGATGTTCCTCCTAATTCATGGTAGTTAGACACTGGTGCAACTATTCATGTAACGAACTCATTGCAGTAGTTCAAAAGCAGGTAGAAACCAAATAAAAGGGAGTTGACGGTGCAACTAGGAGATGGATTTAATGTTAATGTTGAGCACATATGAGTAATTTCCTTGAAGTTGAGTAGTATACATGATTTGCTTTTGAAAGATACTGTTTATATGCCTTCTATGAGAAGGAATTTGATTTCAGTCTCTGTTTTACACAATTGTGGATACATTTTCCATATAATCAATAATGGTATTGTTTTGTACTATGATTCTGCTGTTGTTGGTTTTGCAATTATGCGTGATGGACTGTTTATGTTAATTGTTAATGCTTCTCGTTTTAACCGACCACATGATGACGTTAATGCTATTATTGGAAAGAACCATGGGAGAGTTGCTAAAAAATCTTCTATGTTGTGGCATAAACGGTTAGGACATATTTCTAAGGAGAGAATGGAGAGGTTGATTAAGGAAACTATTGTGCATAATTTGAACTTTTTTTTATTTTGACACTTGTGTTGATTGCCTAAAGGGGAAGTTTACAGCTAAAGTAAAAAAGGAGAAAATGACTAGGAAGGAGGAAACATTACAGATAATTCACACAGACATCTGTGGACCCATTACTCCTATTGCTATGGAAGGCTATAGGTACTTCATCACCTTTATTGATGATTTTTCTTGATATGGTTGGATTGAATGTTGCATGAGAAATTTGAATCCTTGGATGCTTTTAGGTCATTGAAAAATGTTATTGAATTGCAACTTGGGAAGCAGATCAAATGTGTAAGATCTGATAGAGGTGGTGAGTATTATGTTCGGTATGATGAAACTAAAAGAAACCCTAGCTCTTTTGCTAGATACTTGCAGGATTGTGGAATTGAGGTGCAATATACCAAGCTTGGCACTCCTCAACAAAATGGGATTGTAGAAAGACGAAATCGTACTCTTATAGATATGGTTAGGTGCATGGTTAGTCACTCCACCTTACCAGAGTTCTTATGGGGAGACACCTTAAGGCCTGCTATTTATGTTCTCAATCATGTGTTTAACAAATCTGTACCAAAGACTCCTTTTGAGCTTATATCAGGAAAGAAGCCCAGTTTGAAGCATTTCCGTGTTTGGGGCTGTAAGGCGGAGGTGAGGACTTATAATCCTCAACTGAAGAAGCTTGATCCTACAACTATTTCAGGTTACTTTATTAGTTATTGTACTGGCTTAATGTAACATCTCATCACTGATGGGAAGGGTAAAATAGTAATTTGGAACGGGTTATAAGTGTTTAGGATTATCTTGACGTGTTCATGCATACACATACACATAAATAGTGATTTTTGCACAAGTAAATGACTATACATGCATTCATGACATTTCTCGGTATATTTGGTCATAAATTTAATTTTTGTGAAAAATATGTTTTTGTGCTTGAAAATTTAATTGGAGTGGGTTTTTGTGAGTTTCATATTTTTGGAAAATTTTAGAAATTTTTCTGGAAAATTTCGGGGAAAATTTTCAGACCAGAAAAATCGTCAAGTGACGGACTGATGGATTTTCGATACTGAAAATGATTGTCCAATGGCACTGAAAAATTAGATACATGATTTTAGGATTTATGATTTTGAGCCATGGGAATTTTAGGATAAAATTGGAGTAGAAATTCAAATTTTCTTGGAAAGGGGTTTAAGAGTGTGACATGTGGCAAGTGACACTTGTTACTTGCCTACCATGCCACTTTGTCATAAGTTGATATAAAAATCCTGTTTTGCTTTAGTCATTGCTGATGCTTTTCATAAGACCAAAAGGCTTTTGTTTTCTTCTCATCCAAAGTCCCCTTTTAACTCCTCCTTCGTAGGTTTCCATCTTCTTGGAAATTTCTACTCTTCTCAACCTAACCAAAAGCTCTCATATCCTACTTATTGCCTCTTCTTTTGTTTACAAAAAGATACAAACCTAAGCTTTTCCCCCTTATGAAGGTGATGGACGTATGTGGTAGGGAAAGTTAGGAGGGTGGAGAGATTTTAGAGTTTGGAAGTTTGCAAGCTTGTGTAGGTAAGGACTATGCTTGTTGTTCTTAAATTGGTAGTTATGTTGGACCCCGATCTTTGAGTGAAAATTTAAATTATGAAAATAAAATTTAAGGAGTGCTTTGTGTATTTATTGTATAATAGATGACTTAAAATTAAAGGATATTGATAAGAAAAGAAATGATTTGATTTTGATATCTTTGGGGTTTTGAGTAGATTGGTATAGTTTATGAAATTAAGTGGATGAGTTGATTGAAATTAAGTTGAAAATCATGAAATAAAGAGAGAAAGTGTGAAAATATAAAAAATTGTAAAAAGTTTGACTTTTTGGTCTTTGAGGGTTGACTTTTGATTTAGGCAAAATTTGAGAAAATGGTCTACATAAAACTTGTAGATTATATTAAGAGCTTTTTGTAGCCATAAAGTTTATAATTTTTCGATATCGAGAGTGGAAGTTATGATCAGTCAAAGTTTATGTGTGATAGGGTTGACTTTTAACTTATTTTATAGCTAAAGCTTTGACTGGAAAATTTACCTAGTTAGAGGTTAATTTAGCCTTGAAGTTCTTCATGAAAGTTGAAGATTGTGATTTGATCTTTATTTCGATATAAAGTATAGAATTTTTCGATCAAGGAATAATAAATTATGATTTTTACAAATTTATGTTATGGTTTTAGCATTAATATTAGAGGACAGAATCTTTGACCGAAAAATGGACTCCCTTAAGAGTCAAATTGATTTTTATGTCCTTCATAAAAGTTGTAGAGGACTTTCCAAGCTTTGCATCGATATAAAATATGACATGATTGGATTTTGGAGTTAAAAGATATGAATTTTCAAAGTTGGCATTTGTTTAGGGATATATTAAATTGGGGCAGTACCTTTGACTGAATTTTTGACCCCTTTAGAGACAAAATTGATTTTTGAGTTCTACATGGAAGTTGTAGAGGTTCCTTCAAGCTTTCCATAGAGACTAACTTTATCAAATTTGAAATTCAGAATCAAGAGCTATGATTTTTGAAAAAATTTCGGATATATATATATATAATCATATATATATATATATATATATATATATATTCTGAAAAAGGGTGTTTCGTAAGCCCTCTCGCTAGGGCGACGAATCACCCTAGTGAGGAGGGCTTTGTATAAATTTTTTTATTAATTTTATTAATTTTAATTATTTAATTATTATTTTTAGATTATTTAATTTTTATTTCCAGATTTTAGGAAATATGACCCCTCTTCAATCTTTCGCTCATATCTTTTCCGTCCGACATCCGATTGACATGGTTTCTGAAGCGTTGGATTCCTAAGACAGTGAATTTCATTTTTACGAGAAATTTGTGAATTTTTGAGATTAAATTGAGGTTGATTAAATTAATCAAAGTGAGTCAGAAAATTTTCCGAATATAGTTTAGTATTTTGAGAAATTCGGGATCTGTAGAGATCCGATCGAAGTGATTCTTGAGGCAAAATAAAGTTAAGACAAGGGGCTACAAGTCATATGAAGAAAGGAAATTTCAATTTTGCTCCTAAGATTTTTAAATTATGAAATGAAGTCCAGATTAGTGTGCAGTTTTTGGGTTAGGAACATCTGAAAGTATATTGGGCATAACTTCTGCTATGGTAATCGAAATGAGGTGATTCTTATTTTGAATTAAACTAGAGACATAAGGCTACAATTGTCACGAAGACATCGAATGTCAATTTTGGGATTAAGAATGTAAATTTCTGGATGGAAATAACGTGCTGGAAAATGTGTTAGAACATGAACATACCCGAAATATTTTACGCATAACTTTTGATGTAGTGCTCCGAATTGGATGATTCTTGTAGCATTATGAAATTAAGACATAGAGGAACATTTCTCTAGAAGGAAGTTTTGACAAATTCCTTCAAATTGATAGTGCGAATCAGATCCGAAAGTTAAGCATGACTAAAAGTAAATGTTAGGGGCATTATGGTCTTTTATCTTTCATTTTAATGACATGGCTTTAAAACACAAAAGGGGTGTCGTTTTTTTAAGGAAGAGCACGACTTTTGAAGGAAGAAAAGAAGAATAAGAAAGAAAGGAAGAAAAGTGGAGAAAGAAATGGAGAATTCGGCAAAGATGAGAGAGAGAGGTAAATAATTCGATTTTTCTACTTAATTCTTAAGGATTTTGGGATTGTTCCAAGAGAAAAAAAAGGTGGGAAATGAAGAGAGCTTCCTTTCAAGCCATGAAAATTCGAAATTAGAGAAGAAAAGAGGTAAGAGAAATTTTTAAGTTTTGAGTTTTTAGTGAGTTCTTGGTTTAGAAATATGGAAAATGATATGGGTATGTGATATATGAAGTCAATTTTGATGTATATGCCTTAGGTTGTGTTTAATTTTGGATGGAAAATTAATTAAGGTTTAGGCTTAATTTTGTGTTAGAGGAATTTGTGAAATTTTGGTGGACTTATAGATGAGAATATGAGTTTGTGAAATATGAAATTAATTTTGAAGAAATTGTGATTTATGATATTGAATTTAGATAAATTGGTTTAGGCCAATTTTGAGATTTGAGGATTTTTGAAATTGGTGATTTAAATATCTTGAAATTAGTATGAATTGATGAATTATGACATCAATTTTGAAAATTAAGTTATTAATGAGATTGAATTTGAGTGAATTGGTTTAGGTAAAATTTTGAATTTGGGGATTTTAGAAATTCTGGTTTTAGAAAGCTTGGAAAAGTGATGAATTTGGGTTTCCTATAGTTAATTTTGAAGATTATGATTTTTATGATGTTGAATTTGGGTATGTATGGCTTAGGTTATTTTAAATTGGAAGGAAGAAAGAAGAAGTGGTCAATTTGGAGCATGGAACAAGTTTCTGGTAATAATTCGAGGTGGGTAGCATATTTATATTTTGATTTGTAAGCAATATGCAATTTTTGAAAAATTAAAGAAAGCAATTTTGAAAAAAATTAAAGAAAACAAAAGTTGAATTTTTGATAAATTATCGTTTTTGTAAATGTTTGAAAAATGTTGGTTAATAGTGAACTTATGATTTCCGAATGTGTTTTGAACAAATTTGCATCATTATATATGAATGTTTTGATAATTGCTATGTTTGTTGCATTATTGAATTGATTGAATTGTATGCCTTATGTGAAGGTATAAAATCAAGTTTCAAAATGTGCCTTCGGGCAATTTGATTTGTATGTGAGAATTATGTGGAAATATGAAAAATTTCAAGAAAATCAAGATTTTGAAAAGGGCCTTTGGGCAATTCGAATTTCTGTTTTCGCTTATGTGTTATGTGGGTTTGGTCAAGTCCTTGTGAGTCAGTGCACTGTCTCTGTTCGTTTATAGCCTTCTCCCGGCTGCCCGCTAGTGGCATGTAGCTCTGATTTCGGACTCCCTTCATGGCTACACTGGTCCGCTATGCGGGAAAGTGTAGTACGTTCTGTTCACGGCTACACAGGATCGCTATGCGGGAATGTGCAGTACGTTTTGTTTCGGATCGAACCAGACCATTTTGATATGTTACGTGCTTTTGCTTTGTTTTTGTGTGCTGCATTCATGTTTAAAATTGAGAAATGAAAAAGTAGGATTTATATGAAAAGTTTGAAAAATTGAAAGGTTTGAGGAAACTATTTGAAAAGTTACAAAGTTTGAAAAATTAGTCCTTTTGGCAAAACGCTTATGAAAAATGATTTCTGCTTATTTCTCAATTTATAAATGTGTTATCCACGAGCTTCCGAGCTCACCCCCCCTTTCATCCCCAATCTCCAGGTATTCGAGCAGGAGATCGGATGAAAGAGCGTTAAGTTCAATTTTGCATCATCTGTATTTTTTTGTGTGAATGGAGATTTGGATATTAATATTGTTTATTATGATGTATTTCGAGCATGTATTTCAGAAGGTATGAAGATTATGAATTAAAGTATGAGAGTGTGAAATTGTATATGAAATTGTGTATGAATATGGAAATGAGATTGAGTTATGAGACTAGTAGATTGAATTACAGTTATGAAAGTGTTTTAAAATTAGGTTTGCGTTCGTGTGTGCTGAGATCCCGGACGTAGGGTCTGGTGGATTTTGATGTTTGTATATTTGATTGGAAATTTTAGAAGTGTATTTTGAACCTTTGCAGGTTTTGGGTTAGGTCAAACGCAGTCGTTATGCTGCCGAAATTTTGTTAGATAAATTGAAAATGAATAAAAATAAGATTTAGATGTATGAAAGATGGAAGTGAGATTCTGAAATGAATAAATTTCCAAGAAAAAGGAAATTGTATGATTTGCATGAGTTTAAGTAAAAATGGTTATAAGAAAAAGAAAGAAAGAAAAAAAAAATTATACCGGATTTTGGATATGTCATAGTCTAGGTTTTCAACGCGATCGTTGTTGTCTTTGTATTTATTCATGGATGTCGGATATTTGTTATGCTATTCGATTTGGCTTCATTTGTATACTTTGATTGTAAGTTTGAATTCGATCCGTCTCTGTTGCGCCTTTGATTGTAACCGTCCCGATTTGCTTCTTTCGATTCTGTATTCGATTTGCATTCGCTTTCCCGATTTGCTTCTTTCGATTCTGTATTCGATTTGCATTCGCTTTCCCGATTTGCTTTTTTCAATTCTGTATTCGATTTGCATTCGCTTTCACTTTGTTTGTCGTTATCGAATTCAATTTATCCAATTTGAATTCGCCTCGTTCTTTGTATCCGTTCCTATTTTTCGGTTGGGATCCGGTTTTCGGATTGGGTACCAACATTTATAGTATCAGAGCCCAGTATTATGATCGTACTTGGGCAATATGATTATCGAGAATGAATTTAGTGACTGTTTGATTGAGGTTAAGAAATTTGTTTAATATTAGGAATGTGTTCATGAAAATGAGCTTAGAAATGTTTGATGAATTGGGGATAAAGTGATTTGACTACGTTTTTGGGAGATGAAATTTACTAGTCCTTATAGGGTTTCTTAAACAATGGGACCATATGACGTGTGAAAATGTGTTAAGAAATATTTGATTTGAGGAGATAGTGATTTTTGATAGAATATTAGCATTTGACACATTGAGAAATATGTGTTATCAAGAAAGAGTGAAAAAAGAATGTGTTACTTGGTGATTTTTTATGTATGAATTTCGAGAACGAAATTCTTTTAAGGGGGGAGAAATGTTGGACCCTGATCTTTAAGTGAAAATTTAAATTATGAAAATGAAATTTAAGGAGTGCTTTGTGTATGTATTGTATAATAGATGACTTAAAATTAAAGGATATTGATAAGAAAAGAAATGATTTGATTTTGATATCTTTGGGGTTTTGAGTGGATTGGTATGGTTTATGAAATTAAGTGGATGAGTTGATTGAAATTAAGTTAAAAATCATGAAATAAAGAGAGAAAGTGTGAAAATATAAAAAATTGTAAAAAGTTTGACTTTTTGGCCTTTGAGAGTTGACTTTTGATTTAGGCAAAATTTGATAAAATGGTCTACATAAAACTTGTAGATTATATTAAGAGCTTTTTGTAGCCATAAAGTTTGTAATTTTTCGATATCGGGAGTAGAAGTTATGATCAGTCAAAGTTTATGTGTGATAGGGTTGACTTTTGACTTATTTAATGGCTGAAGCTTTGACTGGAAAATTTACCTAGTTAGAGGTTAATTTAGCCTTGAAGTTCTTCATGAAAGTTGAAGATTGTGATTTGATCTTTATTTCGATATAAAGTATAGAATTTTTTGATCAAGGAATAATAAGTTATGATTTTTACAAATTTATGTTATGGTTTTAGCATGAATATTAGAGGACATAATCTTTGACGTAAAAATGGACTCCCTTAGGAGTCAAATTGATTTTTATGTCCTTCATAAAAGTTGTAGAGAACTTTCCAAGCTTTGCATCGATATAAAATATGACATGATTGGATTTTGGAGTTGAAAGATATGAATTTTCGAAGTTGGCATTTGTTTAGGGATATATTAAATTGGAGCAGTACCTTTGACTGAATTTGGACTTCTTTAGAGACAAAATAGATTTTTGAGTTCTACATGAAAGTTGTAGAGCTTCCTTCAAACTTTCCATAGAGACCAACTTTATCAAATTTGGAATTCGGAATCAAGAGCTATGATTTTTGAAAAAAATTCATATATATATATATATATATATTCTGAAAAAAAAGGGTGTTTCGTAAGCCCTCTCGCTAGGGCGATGAATCGCCCTAGTGAGGAGGGCTTTGTATAAAATATTTTATTAATTTTTATTTTATTAATTATTTAATTATTATTTTTGGATTATTTAATTTTTATTTCCAGATTTTAGGAAATATGACCCCTCTTCAATCTTTCGCTCATATCTTTTCCGTCCGACATCCGATTGACTCGGTTTTTGAAGCGTTGGATTTCTAAGACAGTGAATTTCATTTTTACTAGAAATTTGTGAATGTTTTAGATTAAATTGAGGTTGATTAAATTAATCAAAGTGAGTCGGAAAATTTTCCGAATATAGTTCAGTATTTTGAGAAATTCGGGATCTATAGAGATCCGATCGAAGTGATTCTTGAGGCGAAATAACGTTAAGACAAGGGGCTACAAGTCATATGAAGAAAGGAAATTTTAATTTTGCTCCTAAGATTTTTAAATTATGAAATGAAGTCCGGATTAATGTGCAATTTTTGGGTTAGGAACATCTGAAAGTATATTAGGCATAACTTCTGCTATGGTAATCGAAATGAGGTGATTCTTGTTTTGAATTAAACTAGAGACATAAGTCTACAATTGTTATGAGGACATCGAATGTCAATTTTGGGATTAAGAATGTAAATTTCTGGATGGAAATAACATGCTGGAAAATGTGTTAGAACATGAACATACCCAAAATGTTTTACGCATAACTTTTGATGTAGTGCTCCGAATTGGATGATTCTTATGGCATTATGAAATTAAGACATAGAAGAACATTTCTCTAGAAGGAAGTTTTAACAAATTTCTTCAAATTGATAGTGCGAATCAGATCCGAAAGTTAAGCATGACTAAAAGTAAATGTTAGGGGCATTATGGTCTTTTATCTTTCATTTTAATGACATGGCTTTAAAACACAAAAGGTTGTCGTTTTTTTAAGGGAGAGCACGACTTTTGAAGGAAGAAAAGAAGAATAAGAAAGAAAGGAAGAAAAGTGGAGAAAGAAATGGAGAATTCGGCAAAGATGAGAGAGAGAGAGGTAAAGAATTCAATTTTTCTACTTGATTCTTAAGGATTTTGGGATTGTTTCAAGAGAGAAAAAGGTGGGAAATGAAGAGAGCTTCCTTTCAAGCCATGAAAATTCGAAATTAGAGAAGAAAAGAGGTAAGAGAAATTTTTAAGTTTTGAGTTTTTAGTGAGTTCTTGGTTTAGAAATATGGAAAATGATATGGGTATGTGATATATGAAGTCAATTTTGATGTATATACCTTAGGTTGTGTTTAATTTTGGATGGAAAGTTAATTAAGGTTTAGGCTTAATTTTGTGTTAGAGGAATTTGTAAAATTTTGGTGTAGACTTATAGATGAGAATATGGGTTTGTGAAATATGAAATTAATTTTGAAGAAATTGTGATTTATGATATTGAATTTAGATAAATTGGTTTAGGCCAATTTTGAGATTTGTGGATTTTTGAAATTGGTGATTTAAATATCTTGAAATTAGTATGAATTGATGAATTATGACATCAATTTTGAAAATTAAGTTATTAATGAGATTGAATTTGAGTGAATTGGTTTAGGTAAAATTTTGAATTTGGGGATTTTAGAAATTCTGGTTTTAGAAAGCTTGGAAAAATGATGAATTTGAGTTTCCTATAGTTAATTTTGAAGATTATGATTTTTATGATGTTGAATTTGGGTATGTATGGCTTAGGTTATTTTAAATTGGAAGGAAGAAAGAAGAAGTGGTCAATTTGGAGCATGGAACAAGTTTCTGGTAATAATTCGAGGTGGGTAGCATATTTATATTTTGATTTGTAAGCAATATGCAATTTTTGAAAAATTAAAGAAAGCAATTTTCAAAAAAATTAAAGAAAGAAAAACTTGGATTTTTGATAAATTATCGTTTTTGTAAATGTTTGAAAAATGTTGGTTAATAGTGAACTTATGATTTCCGAATGTGTTTTGAACAAATTTGCATCATTATATTTGAATGTTTTGATAATTGCTATGTTTGTTGCATTATTGAATTGATTGAATTGTATGCCTTATGTGAAGGTATAAAATCAAGTTTCAAAATGTGCCTTCGGGCAATTTGATTTGTATGTGGGAATTATGTGGAAATATGAAAATTTTCAAGAAAATCAAGATTTTGAAAAAGGCCTTTGGGCAATTAGAATTTTCGTTTTCGCTTATGTGTTATGTGGGTTTGGTCAGGTCCTTGTGAGTCAGTGCACTGTCTCTGTTCGTTTATAGCCTTCTCCCGGCTGCCCGCTAGTGGCACGAAGCTCCGATTTTGGACTCCCTTCACGGCTACACTGGTCCGCTATGCGGAAAAGTGTAGTACATTCTATTCACGGCTGCATAGGACCGCTATGCGGGAATGTGCAGTACGTTCTATTTCGGACTGAACCAGACCATTTTGATATGTTACGTGCTTTTGCTTTATTTTTGTGTGCTGCATTCATGTTTAAAATTGAGAAATGAAAAAGTGGGATTTATATGAAAAGTTTGAAAAATTGAAAGGTTCGAAAAAACTATTTGAAAAGTTACAAAGTGTGAAAAATTAGTCCTTTTGGCAAAAAGCTTATGAAAAATGATTTCTGCTTATTTGTCAATTTATAAATGTATTATCCACGAGCTTCCGAGCTCACCCCCTCTTTCATCCCCAATCTCCAAGTATTCAAGCAGGAGATCGGATGAAAGAGCGTCAATTATTGTATTCATGGATGTCGGATATTTGTTATGCTATTCGATTTGGCTTCATTTGTATACTTTGATTGTAAGTTTGAATTCGATCCGTCTCTGTTGCGCCTTTGATTGTAACCGTCCCGATTTGCTTCTTTCGATTCTGTATTCGATTTGCATTCGCTTTCCCGATTTGCTTCTTTCGATTCTGTATTCGATTTGCATTCGCTTTGCTTCCACTTTACTTCCGCTTTCGCTTTGTTTGTCATTATCGAATTCAATTTATCCAATTTGAATTCGCCTCGTTCTTCGTATCCGTTCCTATTTTCTGGTTGGGATCCGGTTTTCGAATTGGGTACCAACAAGTTAGATGCTTTAATTGTGATTTATTGTGCATTAATTTCATGAAGCTTGTGGTTTGATTTTTTGGGCATAAGTTTATGTTTGTGTGAGGATGAATGACTTACCATGTATGGTATAGTTGAATTGTGAGTTTTGGATGGATTTTAATGATGTTAGATGATTAATTCTTAAAAGGAAATGATTGAGTATGTGTGCTGGAATTTTGTGGATTTATGTTCAAGTGAAGTTCTTGATGAAATTTTGGCTGAATGAGTGACTAAATTGGATGTTTATTGGTGTAGAAATGGTGTTGGAATGATAGGAGTAAAGTTAGGTGTAAAATCTGGAAAAGTCACTTTGAGTATGTTTCAATGTTTGGGTTATAACTTTTGATATTGTTATGCTATTGAATTGAGGTTTGTCTTGAATTAAACTTGAGAAGTTTGGCCAGAATTCTTAGGAAGGAAGTTCTGTCCAATTATGGCTTGAAAGGTTTTGAATTTTGCTTTGAAAGTGAGATATATGTGAAGGGTGAATAGTGGTGATTCTATCATTCTAAGATTTGTAACCAGAAACTTTAGGAAAATTTTCTAGGCTCAAATAGACAGATTTTGTGAAAATGGTCTTCATGAAAGTTGAAGATTTTCTTGTTAGCTTTCTATCTCCACTAAATATGACATTTTTTTATTTTTTAGGTTGAAAGTTATGACTTGTTAAATTTCAGATGGCAATTTATGTATTAATGTGTTTTAATGTGTGAAATGTCTCTAAGTATGGATTTTGTGGTTACTGTGTTCTGAAGCTAATTTTGGACTGTTATGGTTTAAAGTAACTCGTGGTCTTATGGACAGTTGTAGAGGAGTGTCTTAGCTTTGTCATGAGGTATAATATGCGAATTTTGGATGTTGGGATTGTAAGTTATGAAATTGTAAAGTTTGGTTAAGGTTTTGGTGATATGATGATTTAACACCCTTAAGCAGGGCAACCACAATAATGGGAGAATTTTACCTAGTTAGAGTTAGAATTTGCTTTTCAGTCATTCATGAGAATTGTAGCATGTTTTCTGATATTTTCAGTGATATAAAGCATGGAATTTTTCGATAATGGGATATGAAGATATGCTTTTTGGAAGATTGTGTTACTATTGAGAATGACATATAGGCATAAACTTTGATTGAGAATTTGATTTATTTAGAGGTTGAATTTGCTTCAAAGTTGTTAATAAAAGTTGTAGAATATGTTTTGATCTTTCTTTTGGTATAGAGCTTGGAATTTTTGGAAAAGGGAATGAGAAGATATGGATTTAGAAGAATCTTGCACTGTTTTGGCAAATTTATGATTTGGCAGATACCTTGATTGCATTTTTGACACCCTTAGGGGTGAAATTGGTTTTCAAGTCCTTCATGAAACTTGTAGAAATTTTTGTGATCTTTCCAATGAGACCTTATTTGTGATTTTTGGATACTTGGATAAAAAGATAGGGTTTTGGAAAGGAGAGAAGGTTTATGAAGTGAAAAAGGAAAAATGAAAAAAAAATTGGATTTCAGGAGGAAGCTCGTTCCTCGCGAGGGCGACACCTCGCCAGGGCGAGCGGGTTTAATTATTATTTTCTTAATTTGTTATTTATTTTGGCCCAAGTTCCTTCTTTCGTGAATAACGTTTGCATCCGACAACCGATTGACCTGATTCTCGAGGCATCGGATTCGTGAAATATGTAAAATTGAGAATTTTTAGAGATGGAAGTGACAAGGATTGATTAGGTCGAAGTGAGGGGACCAGGTTTGGGCCGGAAAAATCACAAGCGATCGACTGATTGATTTCTGGTACTGAAAATGACTGTCCAATGGCACTGAAAAATTAGATACATGATTTTAGGATTTATGATTTTGAGCCATGGGAATTTTGGGATAAAATTGGAGTAGAAATTCAAATTTTCTTGGAAAGGGGTTTAAGAGTGTGACATGTGGCAAGTGACACTTGTCACTTGCCTACCATGCCACTTTGCCATAAGTTGATATAAAAATCCTCTTTTGCTTTATAAAGTCATTTACTTGTGCAAAAATCACTATTTATGTGTATGTGTATGTATGAACACGTCAAGACAATCCTAAACACTCATAACCCGTTCCAAATTACTATTTTACCCTTCCCATCAGTGATGGGATGTTACAATTCTCTCCTCCTAATAAAAATTTCGTCCTTTAAATTCATTTCCAAATTTTTCACTTCCAATTCTGATAACCATAAAATCACTCATAATGCTATAATCTCATTTTTGCCATAGTTATATATGGAACACTTTATGCTGAGCCCCGTTTCCAGAGCCCAACTCTAAAACGAATACCCTATGACATGATTATACTCCGATGAAGTTTCCTTAACCTTTATCGATTCATCTTCTTTCTCTGATACCACAAATGCTGGCTCCCATTTCTGGAATCCAACTCTAAACAAAATACCATCATACTTAAGCGTGGTTCCTTGTAAACTTTTCTTGCTCCGATACCAAACATGATAAGCCCCGTTCTCGGAGTCCAACCATTGAACCATAAACGTTGGCGTAATCCAAAGAAATCATGAAGCTTAAAGTCTGATACCATTTCTATGTTCCTTTTTCCATAACACATCTCACTATATATATATATATATATATATATATATATATATATATAACAACAATTCACTATCAAAATATTCATATCAAATCGATAACTTCCTCAAGTATACCGGATTTCCACTCAACCTGATCCATATACACAAATGCATACTTCCACTCAACATCATCCATACATAATTCATAATTCCTTAACATCAAGAGATAAAGTTTTACAAGCTCTAAAGGCATTCCAAGCCATAATACAACAATAATCCAAAATCTCAAAAATACATAAGTTGCATGAACTAGAAATCCTTGAAAAATGACAAATCCTTGTAATTTACATAAATAACGCATTACAAAATACGCAAATTGGGAGTGATGCCTTGACTCTCTTTCACTCCATCTCTTGCTCAACACCTGAAGGTGGGGACGGAAGGGGGGTGAGCTTATAGCTCGTGGGTAACATGCTTATAACAAAAAATAAGCAAAACCGTTGAAGTGTTCATTTGTTATATAAAAATCATAATGAGTTCATAAAATACTTTGTTCCCAACTTCTCAGTCAAATTCAAAGTTTGAATTCAAAACTCATAGTTAAAAATGCCATCACATCAACACAGCATATCCATTTAACCTGCTGTGTCCATTTAACCATCAATACAAAATACTCAATTTATGTAACATACTTGACAATTCAAAGATGCAATGCACAAAAAAATGGCTCGAGGGTTCCATGGAAATAGAAGGGAGAAACCGAAGTTTACACCCTAAACAGAATGAGTCCATTTTTGGAGCTCATATGTCACAAGCAGGCAGCCGAGAGAAGGCTCTTGTCGATGTGCACGTGATGAACAGAATGTAAACGATCTAGAAGGGGGATTGAATAGATCTTTAGAGTTTTTCGTACAATTCTACAATAAAATCAGAAGTTAATTCACACAAAAACAATTTAAACAAATTTAATTATAAAGAGTAAGGAAGAAGAGCAAACACTGTTTTATAGAGGTTCGGTGTCAAGACCTACGTCCTCTACCTAAGCTCCCACTTAGGATTTTGTAAACCACTTTATTACACACTTTGTAGTTTAGTGTGAACTCTTACAATACCGCTTGATTTCCGGCTTAAGCTATCTTTACAACCGATTTGTTTTCCGGCACAAATCCTACCTCACAAGTGACATTTAAAAAATCACTCAACTCACAAAGATAATGAGATAAAGAAGAAAGAACAATGCTCAATACAGATATGAAAATGAGCTAAGAGCAATATAGAGCGAGTTTGGAGTTGTCGTAGTATCTTTTGGCTATATGGACATATATATCTTTATCCCTTGATCTTAATCAATTTATTCTCAGCCTCTTGGAAGATTATAGACGTTGGAGAGTCTCATAACCGTTGCTGATTATCTTATAGCCGTTGCATGAATATTTCCTTTCCATTTGTGACTAATTGACTTCGTTAGAATCAGTTTGTTGTACCCGTAAGTCGACTTGTCGTGGTGTGTAAGTCGACTTGTAACAACGATTTTCGTAAAACTTTATCTCCGCTCTTCTATAAGTCGACTTATGCAGTGTAAGTCGACTTGTAACCTTCGATAAGTCGACTTATAGTCTATTAGTCGACTTGTGTTGTTCTCAACCTGACAGATCTTGATATATTAGTACACTTATGATTTACTAGTCGACTTATGTTGGCTTCAACGGTTATATTACAGAAAATCTTAATCTTTAATTGTTGGGATACATATCTTTGAAGATCTTTATCCATAATTGTAACACCCCACTCCCGCAAGACCCGAACTCGACATCGATGGTGATGCTCGAGTTCGTGCCTCGCGAGGATGACGTATTACATCACTCAGTCAAAACACAGTATGAACTTTTTATTTCACATCCACATTAATATTTATGCGGAAAACAAAATGCATGAACAATTTAATGGCCTCAGGGCCCTTTTCCTAAACTCCATTTATATCAATCAGTAAATTTACAAGTTGACCCAATCAATCATACAAAAATTCAAAAAAACAAAATACACTAATGTAGGCTAATGCAGACGCGAACTGATCCCGACCTTTATCCGTCACTTAAATGCTGCAACATACTCCCGTTGACCCAACGGGGTATTCTTCTCATCCTGAAAAATAGATGCAATTTTGGGTGAGTTTGCGTACTCAATGAGAAACCATCATCGATGGTTCACTCAATTCATGCATTACGCAAATAGCGTACAGCATATCACAATAACCCATTCAAAAATACCATAAAGCAGTTTATAGATTCTCATGCACTTTTACCTATTTCCCATTCACTGTATTCAATCATTACAATGTATATGCAATGCATATGAGACTCCTTCCCATTTTATTACAGTGTTGTGACCGAGCGCATAAACAGTAATCAGTATTCAGTAGACGCGTCTAGGGAGTAGGAGAGCCCTCTGGGTATGCACTAACTCCCTTTGAACTCAAGGCTCTTTTTCAGTGATCGAGCTCAAGACTCTTTTTCAGTGATCGTGGCGACTCAGGTCACAACTATCATTATCTGTTCATGTGTTTATGCATGAAATGCAATATGCCCAATATATCACAGCACAGTCAAAACCAATTTATTGAAACAGTCATATCACATTGGAAACATAAAAGTTTCTCAATCTCAGTCAATTCACACTTAAATGTCAAATTCCCATTTCCTCGGACCTTCGGTCCGATATTCCAGTCATAGACAATATTTCACATTCACAAACAATCACATTGTCATGTCCAATCACTCAATCCCTCGGACCTTTGGTCCGAGATTTCAAACATAACAATTCACATACTCATCACTATTTAACCCAGAAATCCAAGTACAAAACATTTAACAGTCAAAAATTGAGGAACCAACTAGGTTACTCACCTGCAACTTCCGAGCTACTGCCTGGAAGTCCTAGTAGTATCCGTGGAATGCCGATCCAACGGTGCCTCTACAACAGTCAAATAGTTTCTCATTACCAAATGCATAATTAAAACAATTCAATGATGCACATGTCTTTATTAACAAATGTACGATGCATGTTCATGACCTTCTAGCGCTATCTCCCAATTTCCACTTTCTTTTGTCAAAATCTAACCTCTCACTCAATTGCTCAATAATGACTCATTTCAATTTAATAACATGTCATGGAACTCCACAAATTCACTTCTAAAATTCAGTTCAATTCACCAAATCATATACACTAAAATATTCCCAAGAAACCTCAAAACCAGTGTCACTATTCTCTAGATCAGAATTCACCCATTAAGCTCAGTTTCTAAAACCCCAATAGCATTGAATTTATTTCCAAAGTCTCAAAATTATGCTCCAATTGTCATGAAACAATCCTTAGGTTGCAATAGGAAACCATGTTCAACTTTCTTTCAATATTTAGATCTCACTCATTTGTTTTCAAACTTTCTTTCTTTATATCAATCATAGACCTTTTTCCCTAGATCATAACAAATCAAACATCACTTCAATTGGAGGTCTACACCAATAGATATGATCCATAAAATAAATTAACTCAATTCAGAAAAGTCAGCCTCGCCGCGGCGTCTAACCACTCGACGCGACGTCCCGCTCGTCGCGGCGTACGCTCGTCGCGACGTGCGTCTCCTGGATCGTCTTCTCCGATTCCCATTTTACACTTGTCTCTCTAAAATTCAACCATAACTCAACACAACTACCCCAAATTTCCTATTAACCACAATAAATGCATGAAACAACAATAAAACTACAATAAAACCAAACAGTTACCAATTAAGCTCTCAAATCTTTAATTTCTCTGAAATTTTCTTCTCCAAGCCCTACACCTTCGGTTCTCTCCCATAGCCACACCAAAACTCAACATCTTCATCTTCTCATGGATGAGGCTTGGCTCAAGCAACAAGGAAGATGTAAACAAAAGAACAGCAAGAGATCTCACAAGGAGGAAGGGAGGAGAAGAAATCGTGCCCTAGGAGGAAGGAGAAGTTTTTCTGCCAAGAGTTTAAAACTTAAGGCATTTAAAAGGGGTTAATCTTAAGCCACTAGCCCTTTTTCCTTAAATACACATAAAGCTCCTTGTTCTTTTCACAATTTATTTCCATTCCAATTCGTCTCCAACTTTCAATGGCTCGACATATTAATTTTTAAAATCATATATCTAATTTTCCATGGCCATTGGACAGATATTCAATTACTATACAATCAATCAGTCCGTCACTCGGAACATTTCTGGTCCGGACATTTACTCCCAATATTTCCAGAAATATGTACTAAGGTTCACTATCAACTGAGGATCACTCTAATACAGTCCCAATTCAATCATTCAAACCCAATTATTCCATAATTCTCAATAAATCATAAATCATATCGTTTTCACAATTAAATGTCGGAAATGTCAGAAATGCATGTACCTATATGTGCATGTACAAAAAGACTCATTTCCTCTAAAATTAGATGCCAACTAAATGTTCACATCAAAGTATGCAATGCAAACTACTAGCCTGTCCCAATTGACTAATTTACCCTTCCCATCGGTGATGGGATGTTACAATAATCTTCACTAAGATCATCTTTTACACCTTGAACGTTGGTGAAGATCACTAACTTGATTTGATTTGTATATTTGTCAATCTTAAAAGGTAGTAATCCTTTTTATTGCAATCCAAATTACCTGAAATAATTTCTTAACTAATTCTATATATTTTATTATTATCAAAACATAAAGAAATTTAATTTGTCAACCACCATTGGTCCAACAATCTCCCCCTTTTTGATAATGACAAAATATTTAGAAATTGAAAAGAAATTGAAAACAAGAAATTTGATCAAGGTTTTTAATCCCTTGTCTCGATGGTTAGTTTGTCTCCCCCTTAATTAATAAACCAATGAATTTAATAACCTTTGTAAAAATTAATTGTATAAACAGAAGTTAAAATCAAGATAGTCTCAATTCAAAGACATTGTAACACACTGTGACTAAAGGATACCAATTATCAATTTCCATTTTTACTCCCCCTTTTTGTCATAATCAAAAACCAATATGAAAAATAGTCACAATGGAAGTACATAAACAAACAAGACAGCAAACACAAAAAGGAAAATAAATGCAAAGTCGACTAGAATGTTGCAAAACTCCAAATCAATCACATTTTAGCCCAAGTGTAAATCATGATGATGGAATCTTCAGATGTAATTGCAAATTTGCCTCTCTTTTTTTGACCATTTGATATATTAATGAATGTAGCAAAATTAAATTCAGCCAAAGGAATTTAAATCACACATGCCTAGTTTCAATTTAATATTCACAAACACATCTTACTTAAGAGGTTTAGTAAAAATATCAGCTAATTGGTCACTAGATGATACATGCTTCAAACAAATGTCGCCTTTTAAACAATGATCATGGATGAAGTGATGTCTAATTTCTATATGCTTTGTTCTACTATGCAGAATTGGATATTTACTCAAACAAATTGCACTGGTATTATCACAATAAATAGGAATATTTTTAACCACAATACCATAGTCAAGCAATTGATGTTTAATCTAAAGAACTTGGGCACATGCACTCCCAGCTGCTACATATTCAGATTCAACAACTTACTTTTTACTAGCCCAAGATATCAAAGATGATCCTAAGAAATGACACAAGCCACTAGTGCTTTTTCTATCGATCCTATAGCCACCATGATCAGCATCACTAAAAGCATATAAATGAAATGATTCACAACTGGGATACCATAAACCATGATTAACAGTTCTACTCAAATATCTAAAAATTCTTTTGCAAGCACTAAAAGGAGAAATTTTAGGACAAGATTGAAATCTAGCACAAAGACACGTGGCAAACATAATATCAGGTCTAGAAGCAGTTAAATACAAGAGAGACCCGATCATACCTCTATAAAGTTTTTGATCAACATCTTCTTCATGTTCATATTTCTCTAAGACCACATTTGTTGCCATTGGTGTTGCTGCCACTTTGCATCCTTCCATTTTGAACTTCTTTAGAAGCTCCTTGGTATACTTTGATTGGTGAATGAAGATGCCATTTTTGTGTTGTTTGATTTGCAATCCAAGAAAGAACTTGAGTTCTCCCATCATGCTCATTTCAAATTCACTCTGCATTAAATCACTAAATTCTTTGCACAAAAATTCATTAGTAGCACCAAACACAATATCATCAACATATATTTGACAAATTAACATATCTTGATCAACATGTTTAATAAACAAAGTATTATCAATCTTACCACGAATATACCCATGTTGAATTAAAAAAGTACTTAACCTCTCATACCAAGCTCTAGGTGCTTGCTTTAACCCATAGAGTGCCTTCTTGAGTTTGTAGACATAATCCGGATGTTCATGATCTTCAAAACCAGGTGGTTGTTTGACATAAACTTCCTCTTGAATGTATCCATTGATAAATGCGCTCTTAACTTCCATTTGATTTAATTTGATCCTTTTATGTGACGCAAAAGCACATAATAGTCTAATTGTTTCCAATCGAGCTACAGGAGCATATGTCTCATTATAATCAAGTTCTTCTTCTTGATAAAATCCTTGAGCTACTAACCTTGATTTACTCTTAATCGCTTCACCATTCTCATCATATTTTATCCGATTTACCCACTTGACTCCAATAATAGTCTTGTTCTTTGGTGGAGCTACCAAATCCCATACATTATTCCTCTTGAATTGATTAAGCTCTTCTTGCATAGCTAGTAGCCAATTCTCACTTCAAGAGCTTCTTTTATATTCTTGGGTTCTACTAATGAGATGAAGGCTGAATTGCTCATATGTTTATAGACATTTCTCCTAGTTCTTAAACCATCATTCAAATCACCAATTACTTGCTCCATAGGATGGTTCTTTGCTTTTGCCCATGTTTTAATATTGGGTACATGATTTTCTTCATCTAACTTCAATTCCTCAATCTTGGATTCAATTTCTTCAACTCTATTTCCTGAATTTCCTGCATCATCATCAAAACAAACCTTTCTCGGGGGTGAAATCATATCATCGAATTTAACATGAATACTTTTTTCAACACACTTAGTCCTATTATTATAAACTCTAAAAGCCTTACTAGTTTGAAAATAACCAATAAACACACCAACATCAGATTTTGAATAAAATTTTCCTAAATTGCTCTTTTCATTATTATGAATAAAAACTTTACAACCAAAAGTATGAAAATAAGAAATATTGGGTTTCTTACCTTTCCAAAGCTCGTATGGTGTCTTATTTTTGTCTCTTCGTAAATGCACTCTATTGATGACATAGCACGCGGTATTGATTGCTTCTGCCCAAAATGATTTAGAAAGATTGTACTCATTTAACATTGTTCTACTCATTTCTTCAAGAGAGCGATTCTTCCTTTCTACTACACCATTTTGTTGTGGTGTTCTTGGTGTTGAGAAATTGTGCTCTATTCCATATTTGTCGCAAAGACTTTCAAATGGTTCACACTCAAATTCACCTCCATGATCGGTTCTAATAGTAACAATTGTCAAAATTTTCTCATTTTGAACCAACCTACACTACTTAGTAAATTCGTTAAAAGCATCACTTTTATTCGCAAGAAATCTCACCCAAGTAAATCTAGAAAAATCATCCACAATAACAAAGACATATAATTTACCACTAAGACTAGCATGTCTAGATGGTCCAATCAAATCCATATGAACAAGTTCAAGAATTCTAGATATGCAAATTTCTTTTTTTCGTTTGAAAGATTCTCTAACATGTTTGCCTTTTAGACAAGATTCACACAAGTGATCTTTAACAAATTTTATCTTAGGCAAACCTCTCACAATGTCATTTTTTGAAAGCTCAGAAATTAAAGGCAAAGGAGCATGTCCTAATTTTCTATGCCATAAAAATGCATTTTCTTCTAATGTCACGAAACACTTTTCATTAAAAGAACTATCATCATGTAAATCGACAATGTATGTATTTCCATGTCTCAAACCAATGAAAGCAACATGACCATCCTTCTTAACCATGCAATGTGATGATTCAAAAGCTACATTAAAATTCATATCACATAGTTGAGAAACACTTAACAAATTATGTTTCAAACCATCAACAAGCAAAACATTGTCAATGGTAGGCAAAGGTTCCTTACCCACTTTACCAATACCAATGAATTTACCTTTGTTGTTGTCTCCAAAAGTGACATAACCTTGATTCTTTGGTTTAATTTCTGCAAATAGGTTCTTGTCTCCACTCATGTGCCTTGAACATCTACTATCAATTTACCAAGTGCTTAATGGTTTTTCATCCCTTGCTTGTACCTACTATAGAAACATCCTTTCTTCTTATAGGTACCCAAGCCATTTTGGGTCCATTTTGGTTAGCCACATAAACCACATTAGGAGGTGTGGTACCTTTAATCACCCAAATTTTCTTAACATTGATACATCTCCTAATACTTTTACAAGCAATTTCCATATGACCATCTTTCAAGCATCTAGCACATTTTGCAACTTTTCCATCCTTAGTGAATTTGGAAATTAAAGAACAATCTCTATCAAAAGGATCATATCCTAGACCATGTTTAGAAATTGAATATCTTTGTAAAGACAACATCTTTTCAAACTTTTCATTTCCACTAGCAAATTTTCCAACCACATAAGAAAATTTCTTTCTGTAAGTGATCTAGAAGGGGGGGTTGAATAGATCTTTAAGCTTTTTGAAAATTTCTACAATAAAATCAGAAGTTAATACACACAAAAACAATTTAAATAAACTTAAACGAAAAGAGCAGGGAAGAAGATCAAACACTGTTTTTATAGAGGTTCGGTGCTAATACCTACGTCCTCTACCTAAGCTCCCACTTAGGATTTTGCAAACACTTTATTGCACACTTTGTAGTTGAGTGTGAACTTTTTACAATGCCACTTGATTTCCGGCTCAAACTACCTTAACAATCGATTTGTCTTCCGTCACAAATCCTACCTCACAAGTGACCTTCCACTCGTCACTCAAATTGTAAGAGAAATATGATAAAAATTGAAGAACAAGTGCTCAATACAATTGTGTAACAAAATAAGAACAATAATGAGCAATTTTGGAGCAATGGAAGAGTATTTTAGCTTATGGAACCTTGGTAATCTCTTCATCAATCATCCACCCTTTATACTAGAAGAAAAATAGCTGTTGGAACTCATTATAGCCGTTGCATGATTGTTATAGCCGTTCCTTGACAATCTCCTTTCCATTTGTGGCTAATTGGACCGTTGGAATTAATTTGTTGTACCCATAAGTCGACTTGTCGTCTTGTATAAGTCGACTTGTGACAACATTTTTCGTAAAATTTCATCTCCGCTCTTCTATAAGTCGACTTGTGCTATGTAAGTCGACTTGTCGTCCTCTATAAGTCGACTTATGTATGATTAGTCGACTTGTGTTGACTTATCTTCATCTGCTAGTCGACTTATGGTGTTCTAGTCGACTTATGTTGTTCAGCTCTTCATATGTAAGTCGACTTATGTTGTGCAAGTCGACTTGTGTTGCCTTTAACGGTAACATCCAACCAAATCTTCTAAAATCCTCATGTTTTATGCCATTTTCACTTATAAGGAAACTCCATCTTGATTCTTCAATGATTAAACACTTGCTCATCTTGATTTGCACAATTCTTTCATTGAATAATACCTAAAATAATTTCTTAACTAATTCTAGATATTTTATTATTATCAAAACATAACGGAATTTAATTTGTCAACCACAATTGGTCCAACAATCTCCCCCTTTTTGATAATGACAAAATATTTAGAAATTGAAAAGAAGATTGAAAGACATAAAACGTGATCAAGGTTTTTAATCCCTTGTCTTGATGGTTAGTTTGTCTCCCCCTTAATTAATAAACCAATGATTTAAATAGAAATCAATATAGTTGCAAATCAATGAATTTTCACTCCCCCTTAATGAAATGACTGTGACCAGGTTTCAATTTCCAATTTTACTCCCCCTTTTTGTCATAATAAAAAATCAGAGGAGAAAAATAGTCGCAAATGAAGTTTATAGCCAAACATAGCATCAAACACAAATAATAGCAATAGTCATTACAAAATATGTCAATCCAACAAACGCAAAACGCACCAAAGACATAAAACAAAAATAGAAGATTGAATGTCGGTCAAGGAAAAAGTCAGTACACATCATGACGAAGAATCATCGTGCCTACACCCTAACTTCTTAAAGATCTTCTTAATCATTCGGTGTTGTGCATCCATTTTCTTTGCAAACCCATGAAGTACAGACTGGATACCATCGATGCGATCATGTAAATCATCCAATTGTTCATTAATTTCAGCAATTTCCTCATGAGATACCTCACTCGTTCTCACATTACTAGGCCGTGAGTTACTTGGACGATCTGCTACCCTCTTAAATCGTTTTCTCGAAAGTACCTGCTCACCTACTAAAGTCAAACCAAGTTTCTCAACATGATAAGAATAGACCCAGCCTTTTTCAACTGTTTTAACCAGCTTCATGCTTCTCAAGTTATAAGGCATGAATCTCCAACTCTAAGGATAAGGAAGTCGAGCATAGGAATCCAGATTGCATCTTTGGAACTAAGAGAGAGAGGTTATCAAAGCAGCGTAAGGCATTCCTTTATGCCGGACTGGTTTCCCTTTCAGCTGTCCTCGTAATAAACTTGCCTTTTTCCTCATCATTTGAATAACCAAGCTCGGATAATTTATTTTCCTCCCTTCTTCCATGTGCCAAAGGATCTCTTTATCTAATGAAGTAATTTGATTATTGCTAGCCTTCTTTGGATAAACAACCCGATTGATTGCATAATGTAATATCCGATAATTTAAAGGTAGATCCATTGCCTCAAAGGGAGGGGAATGATCTGAACATAACCTACTCAATAGATCAGCCCCTTTTTCTTCGGTATAGCCGAAATTCTCTTCGACTTCCTCATCAGTATCACCTTCCACATTCCTCAAAATCTCAAAGTCAGTAAAAGATGCTCTAGGCCTTACTCCACCTCTAGGCAAATGAAACAGAGTACACAAATTTGATTCACACAAAGTAATATCCTTCCCATTGATTTTGGATTTCAGAGTGACCCCATCAACCACATTACTATCAGTCACAAAGAGATTCGCATAGAACTCTCTTACTACATCTTCATAAATATCATCATGAAATCCTAAAAAATCTCGTAGTCCCAGATTCGTAATTTCAGTAAACACATCAGTGAACTCACTATGGTCTAGTTCACTCCAATCAAATCTCATAGAAGGAATCAATACCTCAATTTGTAGCACCTTATAATAGAGAATTTGTGCGTCCTTTGACACAAACCTAGGTTCAACCACATCGTCCTCTCTCGAAGCATCTCCCGTCGAAGAGGACCCATGACTCTTAGTCCAAAATGAAAACGAGGACCTTGTCGAGGAGTTATTTCTTTCCCTTTCCTTGAAGATTGTCTTGGAGCCATAGATCTTTAGAGAGGAGAGGAGAAAAATCGCAGGTTAGGGTTTTGAGAGAGGGGTTTTTGAAAAAGAAGGTTGATTTGAAGATAAAATGAGGGGGTTTTGAGATAATGGAGGTCGAAAATTGATGGGTAAGGAAGATTTGAAGAGATTGAAGAAAATAAGTCGAGTTGTATGAGAGGAATTTCAGAGATTTAGAGAGAATAGGTCTGCGGAGAAGAAAGGGAAGAGAAGGTTTTAAAGCCTCCGTGTGACCATAAGTCGACTTGTCTCCCTCATAAGTCGACTTATCTACCTCCATAAGTCGACTTGTCGATCTATATAAGTCGACTTATCCTCAAATTTCTGCATACCTCAATTGCTATGAAAAATCATAAGTCGACTGATTCCCAGATAAGTCGACTTGCTAATGAACAAGTCATAAAATGTGTTCAAACTCCAAATAAGTCTCTTTTCAGCCCAAGTATGCAACATGATGAATGTATCTTCAGATGTGATTGCACATTTGCCTCATAATTTGACCATTTGATATATGAATGTAGCCAAAAATAAATTCAACCAAAGGAATTTAAATCACACATGCCTAGTCTCAATTTAATGTTCACAAACACATCTTCCTTAAGAGGTTTAGTAAAAATGTCAGCTAATTGGTCACTAGATGATACATGCTTCAAGCAAATGTCACCTTTTAAACAATGATCACGGATGAAATGATGTCTAATTTCTATATGCTTTGTTCTACTATGCAAAATTGGATTTTACTCAAACAAATTGCCTTTGGTATTATCACAATAAATAGGAATATTTTTAACCACAATACCATAATCAAGCAATTGATGTTTAATCCAAAGAACTTGGGCACATGCACTCCCAGCTGCTACATATTCATATTCAACAGTGGAAATAGCTGCACTAACTTGCTTTTTACTAGCCTAAGATATCAAAGATGAACCTAAGAAATGACACAAGCCACTAGTGCTTTTTCTATCAATTCTACAGCCACCATGATCAGCATCACTATAAGCATACAAATCAAAGGATTCACAACTAGGATACCATAAACCATTATACAGTTCTACTCAAATATCTAAATATTCTTTTGCAAGCACTCAAATGAGAAATCATGGGGCAAGATTGAAATCTAGCAAAAAGATACGTGACAAACATAATATCAGGTCTAGAAGCAGTTAGATACAAGAGAGAGCCGATCATACCTCTATAGAGTTTTTGATCAACATCTTCTTAATGTTCATGTTTCTCTAAGACCACATTTGTTGCCATTGGTGTTGTTGCCACTTTGCATCCTTCCATTTTAAACTTCTTAAGAAGTTCCTTGGTATACTTAGATTGATGGATGAAAATGTGATCGCGGCTCTGTCGATTCGACCTTAAGATCGATCCTTGGAAACCGGTCAAAAATAATAAATTTCAAGATTGCAGTATAGGATGCAACCTCGGGTCGTCTCACTTAATCGAAACCTAATGAAATGGACCTAAGCTAGCCTATATGTCATAAAATGCAAGTGAAATCAGTAAGGAAAAAAGGGGGTTTTGTTTGAAAACATTAACTACACTAAAAAGCATGTAACAATTATTTTTGGATTTTTGAAAATAGAAAAGGGAAATACTAAAACAAGTGATAAAATCCTCTTGAAAACAAGCTTTGGCTATCACAGTTCAAAACTAAGTGTGAATGGTAAACCTTAAAAATTATCTTTAAGTCCGAGGTCTTGATTAATAGACTCTGTCACTCTTGACTCCATTTCTCAAGACCCCATTGAGTGCTCTTGAGCCTCGTAACCTTAAAGGGTTCTTTAAGTCCGGATCTTGATCAATGAACTCCATTGCTCAAGATCCGTTAAACGCATCTTAGTGTGTGCAAGTGGATTGAAAATCACTAAGTTTGAAATGATAAACCTTAAAGAATTATCTTTAAGTCCAGGGTCTTGATTAATGGACTCCTGTCACTCTCGACTCCATTTCTCAAGACCCCATTGAGTGCTCTTGAGCCTCAGAACCTTAAAGGATTCTTTAAGTCCAAGGCTTTAATCAATGAACTCCATTGCTTAAAACCTTGTTAAAAGCATCTTAGTGTGTGCGGTGGATTTGCCAATGCAATGGGCCAAATGAAATCTAGCATCAACTCAATATCAAACACAACTAGGCAGATAAAAGAGAATCAACAAGATCACAATTTGACATATATGAGACTTCATATATTTAAGCACAGAATTCTACATAAACAAACCCATAACACATTACATTGTTCAACGCTTAATTAAACTCTAATTAAGCTAATCTAACTACACAGCAATAAACCTTAACTCGGCTGTTCATAACAATGTAGTTAAATGTGACAATGTAAACTACCAATCCAAACAACACTTTAAATGTCAAACATTTAGCTATAATCAAGTAGCTTCACTACAAATTACAAACCCTTAAACCTAGGCATTTATAAATCATAGCTAAACTACAGATTAAGCTACTCCCCTTCGGTGAACTCCAGCCATCCCTGCATCTTCAAGAGAAAACAAATGCCTAACCACGCATTTCAACCCGAATCTTCACAACTCATGATGAATCCCAACTATCTATGATGGAGTCGGCGATGAAAATGAAAAGAAAGCCTATATAGAAGTTTCACCCAGGGAACCCCGAAGGGAACCCTGGGTGGTAAGGCCGAGAATCTCTCCTCTTCCTTCTTTGTTCTCTCTTCACTCGTCTCTCCTCTTTTCTCCCCATCTCTCGATCTCTCTCCAGATGATGATGATAACCTAATTCGGCAGGATTTAAAGGATGGGTCACACGGTTGCCCGATAAAGTGAGAGAAATCTCTATTTGGAGTCCGGGTATCCGTCTCGCACGCGTCATGACGTATAAATTAATATTCGTCATGACGTGTGCTCTGTCTTGCTCGCCTCGACGAGATGTCTGGGACGTCGCGACGTACGATCTGGTTTGTTCGCCGCGACGGTTGAATTGTTGACGTCGCGACGACGATCATGTAACATCCCAACTCCATAGGAAGGTTATTTTGATAAATTGGGATGGGTTAGAAGTATTGCATTAGGTCTCGGCATGAACACACAAAGATATAGCTTCTATGATTATGGATTTGGTTGCACATACACGAGTAAACATGCATTCATGATATTCGACTTAGTTTTAAATTATGTTCTTTTGTTAAATTTATGGGACAATGGCTTTTGAAAATTATTTGGAGTACGCCACGGGTATTTTATATTTTAAGGATTTATAGGAATTTTTCGGAATTTTTGGGGTTGTGTCTTGATAGGAAAATTCAACTGACCGATTGGGTGAAATTTTTGTCTTGAACAGGATTGACTAATGGCATAAGATTAGTGGATAATTAATGTTAAGAATTATTTTAGAGTCATGATTAGTGTTTAAGTGAGATTAAGAAGAGATTAGGATTAAAGTAAGTTAATTAACTTGAAATTTGTCTTTTTCCATTTTAAAAAGCCAAGTGGCATCCTATTTAATGATTTTGTCTTATATATATACCCCACCATCGACTTTTCTCCATTGTTCTACTTAAAAATTCATTGTGGAAAGCTTGAAAATCCATCTTCCTTTCTCCATCCGAAAGTGCATCACCTTGGTGTGTTTCCTTCCTCCTTTGATTGTTTTGTCTTCATCCACTTTACAAGAGTCTTTCCTTGTCTCCTTGCTTACTTCCACTCACATACAAACCAATCATAAATCTTGTGAAGATGGTGATGGGTGATAATCGTAGGTGTTGGAGCAAGTAGGAGAGAATTTAGGAAGTTGTTACAAGTTGGAAGATTGAGTGAAAGATTGAAAGCTTGGCTAGGTAAGAGTGTGTTTTAAGCTTTGATCATTCTTTTAAGTCATGAATTAGTAGATAGAAGCATTTATGAGCATCTTTTGAGCATGTATTTGATTATGGAACTAGTAGGTTAGAATGGGTTTAAGGCATGGTTGTGGAAGGGGATTGGTTATGGTAGGTAAAGTATGTTGTTAATGATATGGTTTGATTTTGAATTGAATATGGATAATTATTTGAGTATTTGAATTAAGGAATTTAATGCTGCAAATTTTTCAGTATTAGCCCTAGTATATGTATGAATGTGTTAAGACTTAATTTGTATTTATTTTGATGTCTAGTGATGTGAAATAGGCATTGAAGTGGTTGAACTAAGGTTAACCTTAAATCTGGAAAATTGGAATTATAATTGCTGTTACTGTTTTATTCATAACTTATTGTGTAGAAATGCAAATGAGGTAAGGTTAGTGGCCACTGAAACTTTGGAATGTTGGCTTTATTTTAGTGTGAAATAGGTGTTGTTAAATTATAATGCTAGAAGGTCCAAATTTGGCATGGAAAGTTGCTGTTCTGTTGTCTGTGAACAGTACCCGCAAATGTGTCCAATGAGTTTTGTTGATTTTTCTCAATTAATTGGTATGGAATTAGGGAGAATGGTCTTCATGAAAGTTGTAGCATATTGAGTTAGCTTTCCATTGCCACTGATATTGCTATTTTTCGAGTTGTATGTTAGGAGATATGACCTGATTACTGATGACTGTTTTCATGCATTGGCTGAAACCTAGCTGGATTGGCACAGTTAGTGCACTTTCGGGTTTGGAGGAATTTTAGGAATTTTTGTGATTTGATTTGGGGTTTGCATTGTACTGAAGAGTTTTAGATATCAGATTGATCTTGAAAATGGTATATGGATTATAAGTTTTGGAGGTCAGATGTGGGAAATATGAAATTTCAAAATCTGGACCTACATTGTGATGTTAAGTGTTGTTTAGGTCAGTAACTTGCATGACAGATTTGAAAATGTTAGAGGCTGAATTGGAGTTTGGTTATTTCAGGAAGAATTGAAGTTTGGGATTTTATCTTTCAGGGATATAAAGCTCTGATCTTAATGACTTGTCTACAGGGAGTTATGTTGGTTATAAATTTACTGCTCAAATTGCATGATTTCAGGGACAACAACATTCAGTGAATTGTTTAAGGTGGTTAGCAAGTGAATTTGATGTTGGATTGTTCATGAGAGTTGTAGATGACATTGTGAACTTACTGAATATATTTTTGTGGTAATTTGTGACTGAAGAAATGACAAGAAGTCGAATTTGTATTGTACTGATCTGTTGTGATTGGTTTTGAGTAGGCAGTAGTTGGGATTGGAGTTTTGACACCCTTAGAGGTTGAATTGATTTTTATGGTCTTCTTGAGAGTTGTAGAGTTTTTCATAAGCTTTCCAATGAGGTATAGTATACATTTTTCTGAATTGTGTGCTAAGAGATATAGGTGATGGAAGTTGGACTGGAAATCAGGGAAAAAGGAAGCTAAATGGTATATATTTTATTTTATTTTTTATTTATTTCTTTTATTTCTTTGGCATTTTGTGATTCTTTTGTCAATTTCTTTCCCGTCCGACGTCCGATTGACCTGATTCTTGAGGCATCGGATTCGTATAATATTTAATTTCATTATTTGAGAAATTGGAAATTTTTACACGGGAAATTGACGTGGGTCCGGGTAATTGTTCCGTAGCCCCGGTTTTATTTATTTTTGGACCAATTGAGGTCCGAATTGGGTGCCGTCAGTGGCTATAGTTTTCTAATTTTAGATGGAATTTTTATGACGGGAAAAATTTGGATTAGGGCCGGGAATGCCATGAACATGCATTTAATCATTCCATGTGCATTAATTGATAATTCTAAGTATACAGTTGGTAATGTGAATTTATTTCAATTGCTATAGAGGCTCAGTTGGACCGCCGTTCCACGGACGTTGCGGAGACTTCCCGGCATTAGCGCGGAAGTTATTAGGTGAGTAACCTAGTTGGTTCCTCAACCTTTATGTGTTTAAAATTTTGCAATTATGGCGTATGGAGATAATGGAGGACTTGTGTGTGTTTGATTTGATTGATTTGGACCATAGGTGTCTCGAAATATTTGAAATGTGAAATGGAAGTGTTATATGTGACTTTCATGTGATCATCATATGAGACTAATGTAAATATTTTAATTGGGATCGCATATGATGAAATGGTATTTTATTTGGACATATGCATTTCATGCATAATGGCATGATCGAGAATTGGCGATTGTGACTAGAGTAGCCAACGAGAGCTTTAAGCTCAACGTGATTGGGCCTCGAGCCCAAAGTGATCTGAGCCTATGGCTCACCGATTAATGTGCCCTAAGGGGACAGTTTTAAGCGCCGATACAACAACGTAATAAATTGGAAAAGTGTCTCATATACATTTCATATGCATTTAAATTGGTTCCTTGGATCGATATGATAATTTGTGGTATTATTGAATGTGATTTGGTGAAATAATTATGTGACTCGTGTATATGCATGAATTGGGTGAACCATCGATGATGGTTCTCACCGAGTTCGCAAACTCACCCAAAATTGCAAATTATTTTTCAGACCGAGACAGTTGACTCATAGCTCGGATAGACTTTTCTGCCGTGTAGATTGAGTTGGCAAGAGAAGTCATGGCACATGTGTCGGTCATTGGTACTTTTGGAGGGATGACCTAGTTAGCTTCATTTGATTTTCTTTTGGAGACATGTATGACACTATCGGTTGTATAAATTATCGCTTTGAGGATATGAAATGAGAAAACTATGTTTTTAAAAATTAGTGAATTCCATATTACTGCTTTATAATACATTGATGCCATGTGGAGTTGGTAGTTTGTTCGTAGCGCACCCTTTTCGTAGGGTGTGTATCGGAATGACCTACGGGCGTCCCGGTACATCTCCTATGGTAAGGGGGTGCTACATTAGGTGGTATCAGAGCATGGTTTGGCATCTGTTGGGACTAGTATATAATTAGGCTTGAATTCTTGTGATAAACGCAGAAACTGATCAGAGTTCTTGTTTGATTATAGGTCATCCGTATTCGGTGATCAGATAGATCAACCAGCTGACCAGGGATCTGTTGGAGCTAGCAGAGAGTCCTCGGTGCCTCGATCTGAGGAATTACCTCCTAGAGTTCCCGTGAGACGGGAGAGGAGATATGATTTGTTTGCATGGTGGGTGAGACTTCTATGGCAAGATGAGACCCCGAGGTCGAGAGTTGGTGGAGAGGACCGAGAGAGTTCTCGATCAGATGGATTGCGAACTGATGAGAGGTTCGATTATCTTCATATCTTTCTTTGCAGGCCCGGCTTATACATGGTGGAAGACTGTCCGGGCAGTACCACTGAGCCTTGTTTATTGACACGGGCGGACTTCTTGAGGGCTTTAGAGATAATTATATGCCCAAGGTGTATCTGGAAATGAAGATGCAGGAATTCTTGAGTCGAGACAGGTAGGATGACAATGATGGAGAGTACGAGGTGAGGTTTAATGAGTTGATGGGGTATCTTTGCTCTTGTAGTTTCTACCGAGGTGATAGGTGCGGAGATTTGAGATGAAATGAGTCTTGATATCCGTCTTTGGATTAGCCCGATCCGATATGGGCTCTTTATAGAGTTGAGAGCCGCACGTGTGAGTAGAGAGCGATTGTGAGGCAGAGGCAGGCAGAGATGGGTTACGGGTCCGGAGGAAGAGAGTTAGTGACGGTCGGGGTAGCCTGGTAGGAGTTTTAGCAGCGCCAGCAGGACCTTTAGATCTTCGTGAGGGTCCGACGATCTGTTTGGGGCAGAGAGGTAGATTTGTACAGATGGCGATGGCGATGGTAGTGGCAGAGGTTTTGGCGTGATGCCCCATTACGTGAGCACCTTGAGAAGAGACATTTTGGAGAGTCTTGGCGATTGATGGAGCTTGCCTTAAATGCGGCTCCATGGATCATCGATTCGGATTGCCCACCACATTGGGAGCTCGGTCTGCTTGGTAGTGGCCGAGCTGGAGTAGCACCATTGTCTGCAGTAGTAGAGGGTGGATCCAGGCGTGGATCGGTCTGCAGAGGCCGAGGTAGAGGCCGTGGTAGAGCAGAGGATCCTTTGTGAGGGTGAGGTCGGGCGCCAACCACGCCACACGAGCCGTGGTCTACGCCCACGACGAGGCGGAGGCCCAGATTCCCCGATGTTGTGGTGGTATGTTACTTATTTCGATATTGAGGCGTTTGCATTCTTTGGATCCTGGATCCACGCATTCTTTTATTGCACCTCATATGGCATCTAGGTTGCATGGGGATAGGGAGAGGCTACTGTATGGGCTAGAGGTGAGTACACCTCTAGGTACTACTACTGCATTAGGAGAGGTCTGCAGGGGATGCTCGATCCAGATTGATCAAGCAGTGTTAAGGGCAGACCTTATAGTGTTGCCTCTGAGAGAGATCGATGTCATTCTGGGGATGGACTGGCTGACGGCCCATAGGGCTATTATGGACTGCTACACCAAGGAGGTTGTATTAGAGTCTCCTAGTCAGCCTAGAGCAGTATTCAGAGGAGTTAGTCAAGCAGTGCCAGCCCGGATGATCTCTTTCCTTAGTGCCCTGAGATTGATGCAGGGAGGCTGTGAGGCATATCTGGCTCATGTGGTTGACACCAGAGTTGAGCAGAGGCTTCAGGATATTCCCGTGGTTAGGGAATTTCGGATGTATTTCCGATGAGTTCTGGGTTTTTGCCGGATCGGAGACGAGTTTACTATTGACCTCGTTCAGTCTTGCCTATATCTATACCTCCATATAGGATGCTTTGTGGAACCGAGGGAGCTTAAAACTCGATTCTTTGGAGTTCTTTGGAGAAGGGTTTATTAGACCTAGTGTCTCACCATGGGAGCTCCAGTTTTGTTTGTGAAGAAAAAGACGGAACTTTGAGGCTTTGATCGATTCAAAATGAATCGGGTGTGATGAAGAATAAGTATCCACCGCCTAGGATCGATGACCTATTTGATCGATTCGAGGAGCTCGGTGTTCACCAAGTTAGATCTGCGATCTGGTTATTATCGATTGAAGATTGCAGAGGCCGATGTGCCAAGAGCGCCTTTAGGAGCGGTATGGGCATTTCGAGTTCTAGTGATGCCGTTTGGGTTGACTAATGCCCCTAAACCTTCATGGCCTTGATGAATAAGGTATTTCAGCCTCACTGGATCGGTTTGTTATTGTTTTATTGATGACATTTTAGTATATTCGAGGGACAAACAGGAGCATAGTGAGCATTTGAGGATTGTGTTACAGACGATGAGGGAGAGACAGTTGTATGCCAAATTCAGTAAGTGTGAATTTTGGCTGGATCAGGTGATCTTTTTGGGGCACATAGTGACGGGAGAGGGTATTCAGGTGGATCCTAGTAAGGTTGAGGCAAGTCTTTGAAGTGGGAGGCTCTAGGAATGTGCCGAGATTTGAGTTTCCTGATTGGGTGTTATTACCGGAGGTTTGTCGAGGGTTCTCATTGATCTCGGCCCTCCGACAAAACTTCCGAGGAAGAATGTACCTTCAGATGGAGTGAGGAGTGCCAGAGGAGCTTTGAGGAGCTGAAACATCGGTTGACTACTGCACCGGTGTTAGCTATTCCATCTGGCACGGGAGGATTTGAGGTGTACAGTGATGCATCATATCAGGGATTGGGGTGTGTTCTGATGCAGCATGGTAGAGTCATTGCCTATGCCTCGAGACAGTTGAGGTCTCATGAGGTAAATTATCCTGTTCATGATTTGGAGTTAGCTGCAGTGGTTTTTGCTTTGAAGATTTGGAGGCATTACCTGTATGGTGAGACCTTTCAGATCTTCACAGACCATAAGAGTTTGAGGTACCTGTTGAGCCAGAGAGAGTTAAATTTGAGACAGAGGAGATGGTTGGAGTTACTGAAAGATTATGATTGCACTATCGAGTATCACCCGGGGAAAGCCAATGTAGTGGTGATGCTCGAGTAGAAAGTCACATTCTAATACAAATTTCAGTTGTGCAATGAGGTTGCCTAACTTGATTGGGCTTGAGAGCTTTGAATGTTCGGATGAATCTGAAGCAGGATGGAGTATTATTGGCTACATTGAGACTGAGACCGATGCTACTGGACAGGATCAGGAGAGTGCAGGATAAGGATCCTGTTTTGGTGAGGCTGATGGAGAGAGTAAAAGCTGATTCGAGTTCTGGTTTTGATTTGAGAGATGAGACTTTATGGTTAGGACAGAGGCTCTGTGTGCCTGATGTGGATGATCTGAGGCGAGAGATATTGGAGGAGGCTCATATGGCCACTTATGCTATGCATCCTGGTACTACCAAGATGTATAACACTCTGAAGCAACATTTCTGGTGGCCTGGCATGAAGAAGCAAGTAGCTGATTTTGTATCTAGATGTTTGACGTGCCAGCAGGTTAAGGCTGAGCACCAGGCTCCAGTAGGGAAGCTTCATTCGTTGCCCATTCCGGAGTGGAAATGGGAACGAATTACTATGGATTTCATTATGGGGTTGCCTAGGACGCCGAGGCAGCATGATGCTATCTGGGTCATAGTGGACCGGTTGACTAAATCGGCCCATTTCTTGCCAGTGAGGGAGACTAATACCATGGATCAGTTGGCCCAGAAGTATGTGGCTGAGATAGTGAGACTGCATGGGGTCCCAGTGTCGATAGTGTCTGACAGGGATCCCAGATTTACTTCGAGGTTCTGGCAGAGTTTGCAGTCTGCTATGGGGACTAGGCTGAACTTCAGTACAGCTTTTCATCCTCAGACAGATGGGCAGAGTGAGAGGACGATTAAAACTGTTGAGGATATGCTTCGGGCATGTGTATTGGAGTTCAGAGGAGCATGGGATCAAGATTCAGCCCTGATTGAGTTTGCATACAATAACCATTTTCACAGTAGCATCGGGATGGCACCATATGAGGCACTTTATGGGCGACCGTGTAGATCGCCTCTGTATTGGGATGAGGAAGGGGTGAGGATGATTGAGGGTCCTGAGCTGATTCAGGATACTGTTGATAAGGTGAAGCTGATTCGGAGTCGCATCAAGGCGGCTCAGGATAGGCAGAAGAGCTATGTGGATCAGCATAGGAGGGAGATGGAGTATGATGTAGGCGATGAGTTTTCACGGTGTCACCGTGGCGAGGTGTCTTGAGATTTGGCAAGAAGGGCAAGTTGAGCCCTAGGTACATTGGTCCGTATGAGATCATCGAGAGGATAGGACCTTTGGCTATCGGTTAGTTTTCCGAGTGAGATGTCTCGGTTGCATGACGTCTTCCACGTTAGTATGCTCATGAGATATCGGCCGATCCGACTCATGTGATTCCGCTCAGAGATTGAGGTGTCGAGTAATCTGAGTTATGTAGAGGAGCCGATTGATTGTCGGTCACAGATTAAGCGGTTGAGGAATAAGAGTATTCCTTTGGTGAAGGTTCTTTGGAGGAACCACTGACCGAGGAGGCTACAGGAGACCGAGGAGCATATGAGGAGACAATATCCTCATCTTTTCGATCAATCAGGTAAGAATTTCGGGGACGAAATTTTTATTAGGAGGGGAGAATTGTAACATCCCAACTCCCATAGGAAGGGTTATTTTGGTAAATTGGGATGGGTTAGAAGTATTGCATTAGGTCTCGGCATGAACACACAGCATATAGCTTCTATGATTATGGATTTGGTTGCACATACACAGAGTAAACATGCATTCATGATATTCCCGGCTTAGGTTTTAAATTATGTTCTTTTGTTAAATTTATGGGACAATGGCTTTTGAAAAATTATTTGGAGTACGCCACGGGGTATTTTATATTTTTAAGGATTTATAGGAATTTTTCTGGAATTTTTCGGGGTTGTTGCCCGGACCGGAAAATTCCAACGGACTGACTGGGTGAAATTTTTTGTACTGAACAGGATTGACTAATGGCATAAGATTAGTGGATAATTAATGTTAAGAATTATTTTAGAGTCATGATTAGTGTTTAAGTGAGATTAAGAAGAGATTAGGATTAAAGTAAGTTAATTAACTTGAAATTTGTCTTTTTCCATTTTAAAAAGCCAAGTGGCATCCTATTTAATGATTTTGTCTTATATATATACCCCACCATCGACTTTTCTCCATTGTTCTACTTAAAAATTCATTGTGGAAAGCTTGAAAATCCATCTTCCTTTCTCCATCCGAAAGTGCATCACCTTGGTGTGTTTCCTTCCTCCTTTGATTGTTTTGTCTTCATCCACTTTACAAGAGTCTTTCCTTGTCTCCTTGCTTACTTCCACTCACATACAAACCAATCATAAATCTTGTGAAGATGGTGATGGGTGATAATCGAGGTGTTGGAGCAAGTAGGAGAGAATTTAGGAAGTTGTTACAAGTTGGAAGATTGAGTGAAAGATTGAAAGCTTGGCTAGGTAAGAGTGTGTTTTAAGCTTTGATCATTCTTTTAAGTCATGAATTAGTAGATAGAAGCATTTATGAGCATCTTTTGAGCATGTATTTGATTATGGAACTAGTAGGTTAGAATGGGTTTAAGGCATGGTTGTGGAAGGGGATTGGTTATGGTAGGTAAAGTATGTTGTTAATGATATGGTTTGATTTTGAATTGAATATGGATAATTATTTGAGTATTTGAATTAAGGAATTTAATGCTGCAAATTTTTCAGTATTAGCCCTAGTATATGTATGAATGTGTTAAGACTTAATTTGTATTTATTTTGATGTCTAGTGATGTGAAATAGGCATTGAAGTGGTTGAACTAAGGTTAACCTTAAATCTGGAAAATTGGAATTATAATTGCTGTTACTGTTTTATTCATAACTTATTGTGTAGAAATGCAAATGAGGTAAGGTTAGTGGCCACTGAAACTTTGGAATGTTGGCTTTATTTTAGTGTGAAATAGGTCTTGTTAAATTATAATGCTAGAAGGTCCAAATTTGGCATGGAAAGTTGCTGTTCTGTTGTCTGTGAACAGTACCCGCAAATGTGTCCAATGAGTTTTGTTGATTTTTCTCAATTAATTGGTATGGAATTAGGGAGAATGGTCTTCATGAAAGTTGTAGCCTATTGAGTTAGCTTTCCATTGCCACTGATATTGCTATTTTTCGAGTTGTATGTTAGGAGATATGACCTGATTACTGATGACTGTTTTCATGCATTGGCTGAAACCTAGCTGGATTGGCACAGTTAGTGCACTTTCGGGTTTGGAGGAATTTTAGGAATTTTTGTGATTTGATTTGGGGTTTGCATTGTACTGAAGAGTTTTAGATATCAGATTGATCTTGAAAATGGTATATGGATTATAAGTTTTGGAGGTCAGATGTGGGAAATATGGAATTTCAAAATCTGGACCTACATTGTGATGTTAAGTGTTGTTTAGGTCAGTAACTTGCATGACAGATTTGAAAATGTTAGAGGCTGAATTGGAGTTTGGTTATTTCAGGAAGAATTGAAGTTTGGGATTTTATCTTTTCAGGGATATAAAGCTCTGATCTTAATGACTTGTCTACAGGGAGTTATGTTGGTTATAAATTTACTGCTCAAATTGCATGATTTCAGGGACAACAACATTCAGTGAATTGTTTAAGGTGGTTAGCAAGTGAATTTGATGTTGGATTGTTCATGAGAGTTGTAGATGACATTGTGAACTTACTGAATATATTTTTGTGGTAATTTGTGACTGAAGAAATGACAAGTTGTCGAATTTGTATTGTACTGATCTGTTGTGATTGGTTTTGAGTAGGCAGTAGTTGGGATTGGAGTTTTGACACCCTTAGAGGTTGAATTGATTTTTATGGTCTTCTTGAGAGTTGTAGAGTTTTTCATAAGCTTTCCAATGAGGTATAGTATACATTTTTCTGAATTGTGTGCTAAGAGATATAGGTGATGGAAGTTGGACTGGAAATCAGGGAAAAAGGAAGCTAAATGGTATATATTTTATTTTATTTTTTATTTATTTCTTTTATTTCTTTGGCATTTTGTGATTCTTTTGTCAATTTCTTTCCCGTCCGACGTCCGATTGACCTGATTCTTGAGGCATCGGATTCGTATAATATTTAATTTCATTATTTGAGAAATTGGAAATTTTTACACGGGAAATTGACGTGGGTCCGGGTAATTGTTCCGTAGCCCCGGTTTTATTTATTTTTGGACCAATTGAGGTCCGAATTGGGTGCCGTCAGTGGCTATAGTTTTCTAATTTTAGATGGAATTTTTATGACGGGAAAAATTTGGATTAGGGCCGGGAATGCCATGAACATGCATTTAATCATTCCATGTGCATTAATTGATAATTCTAAGTATACAGTTGGTAATGTGAATTTATTTCAATTGCTATAGAGGCTCATTGGACCGCTGCCCACAGACGTTATGGAGACTTCCGGCATTAGCGGAAGTTATTAGGTGAGTAACCTAGTTGGTTCCTCAACCTTTATGTGTTTAAAATTTTGCAATTATGGCGTATGGAGATAATGGAGGACTGTGTGTGTTTGATTTGATTGATTTGGACCATAGGTGTCTGAAATATTTGAAATGTGAAATGGAAGTGTTATATGTGACTTTCATGTGATCATCTGTGCGAGACTAATGTAAATATTTTAATTGGGATCAGACATGATGAAATGGTATTTTATTTGGACATATGCATTTCATGCATAATGGCATGATCAGTAATTGGCAGTTGTGACTAGAGTAGCCAACGAGAGCTTTAAGCTCAACGTGATTGGGCCTCGAGCCCACAGTGATACAGAGCCTATGGCTCACCGATTAATGTGCCCCTAAGGGGGACAGTTTTAGCGCCACGACAACAACGTAATAAATTGGAAAAGTGTCTCATATACATTTCATATGCATTTAAATTGGTTCCCTTGACTGATATGATAATTCTGTGGTATTATTGAATGTGATTTGGTGAAATAATTATGTGACTCTGTGTATATGCATGAATTGGGTGAACCATCGATGATGGTTCCTCACTGAGTTCGCAAACTCACCCAAAATTGCAAATTATTTTTCAGACCGAGACAGTTGACTCATAGCTCGGATAGACTTTTCCGCCGTGTAGATTGAGTTGGCAAGAGAAGTCATGGCACATGTGTCGGTCATTTGGTACTTTTGGAGGGATGACCTAGTTAGCTTTCTGTTTGATTTTCTTTTGGAGACATGTACAGACACTATCAGTTGTATAAATTACTGCTTTGAGGATATGAAATGAGAAAACTATGTTTTTAAAAATTAGTGAATTCCATATTACTGCTTTATAATACATTGATGCCATGTGGAGTTGGTAGTTTGTTCGTAGCGCACCCTTTTCGTAGGGTGTGTATCGGAATGACCTACGGGCGTCCCGGTACATCTCCTATGGTAAGGGGGTGCTACAATCTGTGTTGATGCACCGCGATGTGGGAATTACATTTCGCCGCGGCGAGGTGATTAGTTCACGCCGCGACGTGCCTTAAGGACTTCATGCCGTGTTGACTCTTCTGATCCTTCTTGACTCCTTTTCTCCTACAATATAAAATAACAATTTGTGGTATCAATTGTTCTTAGAAAAATTATGATGCAATTAATGTCAATTTGTACAATTTTACTAGCAAATTGCATAAAACATAAGCTCACCGTAAGAGACTAATTTAAGCACAAAAATCATGAATTAAGAGTCAAAAAGTGCATTAACAACCATGAAAGTGTAGCCACTTATATATTAAACTTGAGTTCAATCAAAATGCCATTTTTGTGTTGCTTGATTTGCAATTCAAGAAAGAACTTGAGTTCCCCCATCATGCTCATTTCAAATTCGCCTTGCATTAAATCACTAAATTCTTTGCACAAAAATTCATTAGTAGCACCAAACACAATATCATCAACATAAATTTGACAAATAAGCATATCCTTATCAACATGTTTAATGAATAAAGTATTATCGATCTTACCACGAACATACCCATGTTGAGTTAGAAAAGTACTTAACCTTTCATACCATGCTCTAGTTGCTTGCTTTAATCCATAGAGTGCCTTCTTGAGTTTGTAAACATAATCCGGATGCTCATGATCTTCAAATCCTGGTGGTTGTTTGACATAGACTTCCTCTTGAATGTATCCATTGAGAAATGCGCTCTTGACGTCCATTTGATTTAATTTGATCCTTTTATGAGACGCGAAAGCACATAATAGCCTTATTGTCTCCAACCGGGCCACATGAGCATATGTCTCATTGTAATCAAGGCCTTCTTCTTGATAAAATCCTTGAGCCACTAATCTTGATTTATTTTTAATCGCTTCACCATTCTCATCATATTTTATCCGATTTACGCACTTGACTCCAATAATAGTCTTGTCCTTTAGTGGAGCTACCAAATCCCATACATCATTCCACTTGAATTGATTTAGCTCTTCTTGCTTAGCTAATAGCCAGTTTTCATCTTCAAGAGCTTCTTCTATATTCTTGGGCTCTACTAATGAGATGAAAGCTGAATTGCTCATATTCTCATAGATATTTCTCCTGGTCCTCACACCATCATCCAAGCTACTAATGACTTGCTCCATAGGATGATTCTTTGCCTTCGCCCATGTTTTAATGTTGGGTATGTGATTTTCTTCATCTAACTTCAATTCCTCAATCTTGGATTCAATTTCTTCAACTTTATTACCTGAACTTCCTGCATCATCATCAAAACAAACCTTTCTCGGGGGTGAAATCATATCATCGAATTTAACATGAATACTTTCTTCAACAAACTTAGTCCTATTATTATAAACTCTAAAAGCCTTACTAGTTTGAGAATAACCAATAAACACACCAACATCAGATTTTGAATCAAATTTCTCCAAATTGTTCTTTCCATTATTATGAATAAAGACTTTACATCCAAAAGGATGAAAATAAGAAATATTGGGTTTCTTACCTTTCCAAAGCTCGATGGTATCTTATTTTGTCTCTTCAGAATGCACCCTATTAATGACATAGACATCTGTATTGATCGCTTCCGCCCAAAATGTTTTTGGAAGATTGTACTCATTTAACATAGTTCTGCTCATTTCCTCAAGAGAACGATTCTTCCTTTCTACTACACCATTTTGTTGCGGAGTCCTTGGTGTTGAGAAATTGTGTTCCATTCCGTATTTGTCTTAAAGACTTTTGAATGGTTCACATTCAAATTCACCTCCATGATCAGTTCTAATTGCAACAATTGACAAATTTTTCTCATTTTGAACCAACCTACACCACTTGGTAAATTCGTTAAAAGCATCACTTTTATTCGCAAGAAATCTTACCCAAGTAAATCTAGAAAAATCATCCACAATCACAAGGACATATAATTTACCACTAAGACTAGCATGTCTAGATGGTCCAATCAAATCCATATGAACAAGTTCAAAAATTCTAGATGTGCAAATTTCTTTCTTTGGTTTGAAAGATTCTCTAACATGTTTTCCTTTTAAACAAGATTCACATAAGTGATCTTTAACAAATTTTATTTTAGGCAATCCTCTCACAATGTCATTTTTTGAAAGCTTTGAAATTAAAGGCAAAGGAACATGTCCTAATTTTCTATGCCATAAAAATGCATTTTCTTCTAATGTCACCAAACACTTTTTATTAAAAGAGCTATCATCATGTAAATCAACAATGTATGTATTTCTATGTCTTAAACCGATGAAAGCAACATGACCATCTTTCTTAACCATGCAATGTGATGATTCAAAAACTACATTAAAATTCATATCACATAGTTGAGAAACACTTAACAAGTTATGCTTTAAACCATCTACAAGAAAAACATTTTCAATGGTTGGCAAAGGTTCCTTACCCACTTTACCAATACCAATGACCTTACCTTTTTTGTTGTCTCCAAAAGTGACATATCCTTGATTCTTTGGTTTAATTTCCGCAAAAAGGTTCTTGTCTCCACTCATGTGTCTTGAACATCCGCTATCGATGTACCAAGTGCTTGACAGCCTTTCATCCCTTGCTTGTACCTACAATATCAACCTTCTTTCTTCTTATAGGTACCCAAACCATTTTGGGTCCATTTTGGTTAGCCATATAAACCACATTTGGTGGTATTGAGCCTTTTAACACCCAAACTTTCTTAACCTTAACACATCTCCTAGTACTTTTGCATGCTATTTCTATATGACCATCTTTCAAGCATCTAGCACATTGAGCGATTTTTCCATCCTTAGTAAATTTGGAAATTAAAGAACAATCTCTATAAAAAGGATCATATCCTACACCATGTTTAGAAATTGAATATCTTTGTAACGATAACAATTTTTCAAACTTTTCGTTTCCATTTACAAATTTTCCAACCACATACGAAAATTCTTTTCTAAGTCTATCAAGCTCACAAATAAGATTTTCCTTTTCAATCTAAATCATCAATAGTCTCATGTAAGACACTATTTTCAGCAACCAATTCTCTTATTTTCTTTCTTAATTTTTTGTTAATCTCAATAGCTTCTTCAAAATCAGCTTGTAAAGCATCAAAAGAGTCTCTTAGATCTTGGTCATTGAAAGTTACCTCATTTTCATCATCACTTGATGAGCTATTAGCCATAAGTGCCAAGTTGTTTTCATCATTGCTTTGGTATGCTTCCTCATCATCACTCCAAGTTGCTACTAGACTGGTTTTCCTTTTTCCTTTGTCGTATTTATCACTTTTCTGGAAATTTGATGTGGAAGATGTACTCTTGCATTCTCTTGCATGGTGTCCCTTCTTTCCACATTTCCAGCATTCTTCATTGCTTTTCTTTTCATAATACCCTTTTGATTTTCTTTCCATGGCAAACCTCTTTCTTTCTCCATGTCTTCCACCATTTAATTCCTTCCTTCGATTTTTGAGAAGTCCCTTGAATTTTTTCAAATTTCTGGCGTACATTGCCATTTCTTCATCATCCTCTTCTTCATCTATTTCTTCATCACTTTCATCAAAAGAAGAAATGTTAGCCTTTAAAGCAATTGACTTTTGTGACTTACCTCTACCTCCTCTGGATTTGAGAATGATCTCATAGTTAATAAGTGATCCCACCAAGGCGTTGAATTCCAAGTGATTGAGATCCTTGGATTCCATAATGGCGGTGACTTGTGAGTCCCATTCCTTCGGTAGTGACCGAAGAATTTTCTTCACCTTCTCGCTATCCGTCATATGCTTTCCAAGGTTGCCTAATCCATTAATGATTTCTGCAAAATGATCAAGCATAGTGGAAATAGACTCACCTTCCTTCATGACAAACATTTCATAGTCATGAAGAAGCATGTTGATCTTTGTTTCCCAGACTTGGTTGGTTCCTTCATGGGTGATGCGAAGTCTTTCCCACATTTCCTTGGCACTAGTACAGGAATTAACTCGGTTTCTTTCCTCAACCGTGAGGGCACAATATATCAACTTCATAGCTTTTGCGTTGATGTCGGCTTGCCTCCAGTCATTGTCATCGTATTCCAGCTCCGTTTTTAACTCACCATTTTCTTTCAACGGTGGTTGTGGACCGAAGATAATGATCTTCCAATATTCTACTCCCTCACTTATAATGTGATACTTCATAGGATTTTTCCAAGAAGAATAATTAGTACCATTAAATAAAGGAGGGTGATTGTTTGTGTTACCTTCTTCCGCTAGGTTGTTGTGTGCCATCCCTGGATACTTCTGCTCTGATACCAATTGTAAGTGATCTGGAAGGGGGGGTTGAATAGATCTTTAAGTTTTTTGAAATTTTCTACAATAAAATCAAAAGTTAATACACACAAAAACAATTTAAATAAACTTAAACGAAAAGAGCAGGGAAGAAGATCAAACACTGTTTTTATAGAGGTTCGGTGCTAAGAACTACGTCCTCTACCTAAACTCCCACTTAGGATTTTGCAAACACTTTATTGCACACTTTGTAGTTGAGTGTGAACTTTTTACAATGCCAATTGATTTCCGGCTCAAGTTACCTTAACAATCGATTTGTCTTCTGGCACAAATCCTACCTCACAAGTGACCTTCCACTCGTCACTCAAATTGTAAGAGAAATATGATAAAAATTGAAGAACAAGTGCTCAATACAATTGTGTAACAAAATAAGAACAATAATGAGTAATTTTGGAGCAATGGAAGAGTATTTTAGCTTATGGAACCTTGGTAATCTCTTCATCAATCATCCACCCTTTATACTAGAAGAAAAATAGCTGTTGGAACTCATTATAGCCGTTGCATGATTGTTATAGCCGTTCCTTGACAATCTCCTTTCCATTTGTGGCTAATTGGACCGTTGGAATTAATTTGTTGTACCCATAAGTCAACTTGTCGTCTTGTATAAGTCGACTTGTGACAACATTTTTTGTAAAATTTCATCTCCGCTCTTCTATAAGTCGACTTGTGCTATGTAAGTTGACTTGTCGTCCTCGATAAGTCGACTTATGTATGATTAGTCGACTTGTGTTGACATATCTTCATCTGTTAGTCGACTTATGGTGTTCTAGTTTACTTATGTTGTTCAACTCTTCATGTGTAAGTCGACTTATGCTGTGCAAGTCGACTTGTGTTGCCTTCAACGGTAACATCCAACCAAATCTTCTAAAATTCTCATGTTTTATGCCATTTTCACTTATAAGGAAACTCCATCTTGATTCTTCAACGATTAAACACTTGCTCATCTTGATTTGCACAATTCTTTCATTGAATAATACCTGAAATAATTTCTTAACTAATTCTAGATATTTTATTATTATCAAAATATAACGGGATTTAATTTGTCAACCACCATTGGTCCAACACTTTCTAAGTCTATCAAGCTCATAAGTAAGATTTTTTTTTTCAGCAAGACATGTAGAGTGATCTACCTTAGTGCAATCTAAATCGTCAATAGTTTCATGCAAGACACTATTTTCAGCAACTAGCTCTCTTATTTTTTTTCTCAATTTCTTGTTGATTTCAATAGCTTCTTCAAAATCAATTTGTAAAGCATTAAAAAAATCTCTAAGATCTTGACCAATGAATGTTACCTCTTCTTCGTCATCACTTGTCAAGGAGCTATTTGTCATAAGAGCCAAGTTGTTTTCATCATTACTTTGGTATGCTTCCTCATCATCACTCCAAGTGGCTACTAGGCTAGCTTTCTTCTTCCCTTTGTCATACTTGTCATTTTTTTGAAAATTTGAGGTTAATGAAGAGCTTTTGCATTCCCTAGCATGATGTCCTCTTTTTCCACATTTCTAACATTCTTCATTGCTCTTCTTTTCTTCATAGCCCATAGATCTTCTTTCCATGGTATACTTCTTTCTTTCTCCATTTCTTCCACCACTTAATTCTTTCCTTCTATTTTTGAGTAGTCCTTTGAACTTTCTCAAGTTTCTGGCATACATTGCTATTTCTTTGTCTTCTTCTTCTTCATCTATTTCTTCTTCACTTTCATCAAGAGAAGAAGCATTAGCTTTTAAAGCAATGGACTTTTGTGACTTACCTCTACCTCCTCTTGATTTGAGAATGATCTCATAGTTGATGAGTGATCCCACCAAGGCGTTGAATTCCAAATGATTGAGATCCTTGGACTCCATAATAGCGGTGACTTGTAAGTCCCATTCTTTCAGTAGTGAGCGAAGAATCCTCTTCACCTTCTCGCTATCCGTCATATGCTTTCCAAGGTTGCTTAATCCATTTATGATTTCTGCAAAATGATCAAGCATAGTGGAAATAGACTCACCTTCCTTCATGACAAACATTTCATAGTCATGGAAAAGCATGTTGATCTTTGTTTCCTGAAATTGATTAGTTCCTTCATGAGTGATGCGAAGTCTTTCTCACATTTCTTTAGTGTTGATACAGGAGTTTACTCGATTTCTTTCCTCAACCATGAGAGCACAATATATCAATTTCATAGCTTTAGCGTTGATGTATGCTTGCTTCCAATCATTGTCGTCATACTCCAGCTCCGTTTTTACCTCGCCATTGTCCTTTAAAGGTGCTTGTGTTCCGAAGATGATGATCTTCCAATACTTTACTCCCTCACTTATAATATGATACTTTATAGGATTTTTCCAAGAAGAATAGTTAGTACCATTAAATAAAGGAGGGCGATTATTGGTGTTACCTTCTTCCGCTAGATTGTTGTGTGCCATCCCTGGATACTTCTACTCTGATACCAATTGTAAACGACCTAGAAGGGGGGTTGAATAAATCTTTAGAGTTTTTCGTACAATTCTACAATAAAATCAGAAGTTAATTCACACAAAAATAATTTAAACAAATTTAATTATAAAGAGTAAGGAAAAAGAGAAAACACTGTTTTATAAAACTTCGGTGCCAAGACCTACGTCCTCTACCTAAGCTCCCACTTAGGATTTTGTAAACCACTTTATTACACACTTTGTAGTTTAGTGTGAACTCTTACAATACCGCTTGATTTCCGGCTCAAGCTACCTTTACAACCGATTTGTTTTCCGACACAAATCCTACCTCACAAGTGACTTTTCAAAAATCACTCAACTCACAAAGATAATGAGATAAAGAAAAAAGAACAATGCTCAATAAAGATATTAAAATGAGCTAAGAGCAATATAGAGCGAGTTTGGAGTTGTCGTAGTATCTTTTGGCTATATGGACATATATATCTTTATCCCTTGATCTTAATCAATTTATTCTCAGCCTCTTGGAAGATTATAGACGTTGGAGAGTCTCATAACCGTTGCTGATTATCTTATAGCCGTTGCATGAATATTTCCTTTCTGTTTGTGACTAATTGACTTCGTCAGAATCAGTTTGTTGTACTCGTAAGTCGACTTGTCGTGGTGTGTAAGTTGACTTGTAACAACAATTTTCGTAAAACTTTATCTCCGCTCTTCTATAAGTCGACTTATGATTTACTAGTCGACTTATGTTGGCTTCAAAGGTTATATTGCAAAAAATCTTGATCTTTAATTGTTGGGATACATATCTTTGAAGATCTTTATCCATAATCTTCACTAAGATCATCTTTTACACCTTGAACGTTAGTGAAGATCACTAACTTGATTTGATTTGTATATTTGTCAATCTTAAAAGATGATAATCCTTTTTATTGCAATCCAAATTACCTGAAATAATTTCTTAACTAATTCTATATATTTTATTATTATCAAAACATAAAGTAATTTAATTTGTCAAACACCATTGGTCCAACACAGAATGGTTCCACTCTCGCCCAAACAGAAGCACATAATCATGCTCAAATCATTTTATCAAATGCTTTGCATGCTTTGCATGCTCTTTCTTCTTTTCCGAATATACAAAATGCCATGAATTTTCCAAGACATAACATAAAATGTTTCAATGCATTCCCATCTTTATTTTAAAATTCATCATCCAAGTTCATATACCAAAACATGTAGCAATTTTGCAAATCATTCAAAAGAAACAAAAACAATATTTATGAAGTAATTGAAATCATTCTTGGTTTGGGAGAAAACTTTATTGGCTCATTTCTAAATTATAAACATGAAACCCACTTGAATTCGTTGCTTGGATACATGCTTAAAAGATGCCTCTCCTCTTGATCCTATTGCATTCCTTGATTCCCTTTATCAAATGAAAAATTCCCATTCAATAGGAATACAAATTAAGGACCCATATATTGTATATTCACTAAGATAAATTCTAAAAACTCAAACTCTTCCAAAAGTCCAAACATTCGGGTCAATTTTCCATGATCACTCTGATCAAGTAAATGACAAAATCTGGTAATAGTCTCTTCTAAAAAAATGTTCCCCATTGTCTTAAGTTTCCAATGACTCCAAAATCATTCAATTTGTTTTACAAATCCGAAAATTATACTCCAACATATTGGGACTATCCTTAAGTTGAAACAAGAATATATACTCAACTTCTATCAAAAATTTGAGAACTTTAAAGACTGATTCAAAACTTTCTTTCTTCATAAAACTTGTAGAACATTGTCTTTATTTTACAACGAATCAAAAATCACCTCATTTGCACATCTACATAAAAAGTTATGTCCAAAATACCAAACCATGTTTGTGTAGGAAAACAGAAGCTCGCCGCAGCGAAATCAGAAGCTCGCTGCGGCGAGAGCACTCGCACACACCGTGTCGTGGGCACATGCGCGCGCCGTGTCGTGGGCATCTACGCGCTCCGGGACGTGGGCGCCTGTGCGCGCCGCGACGTCGACGCCTACGTGCGCCGCGACGTGCGAGACTAGAAACCTTCCGAACACTTGTTTTTTGACATTTTTCATCTTCATGCATCCCATAATTCACAAATAACTCATATTAACCTTAAATCATCATTCCTACCTCATTTCTAAACTCATTTCAACACAAAAATCATTCACAAACACAATAAAATCATTAACCCTAGAACACCGTTCTTCAATATCATCCTACCCACATTCAACCCCATTTTTCACTTCTAACGATCACTAAACATGATTCATTCAACAAATCAAGAAGGGTTGAGTCTTGTACTTACTTGTGGATGCTTCACATTCTTCAAAATTTCCAAAATTTCCAAAACCCTAATTTTCCTCTTCTTCTCTTTTTCTTCCACGATTCTCTTCTTCCATTTCCCACAAAACAACCATTTCTTCTTCTTTTATACCCTTAATAAGTGTGCAATGTCCTTTTTGCCCTTTCATTTAAGCCTTAAATCTTATAAGCTTAAGTGACTTGCCTAAAATGCCCTTATGCATTCTTACCACTTTTAATACAACCAAACCATATAATAAATTCTACCAACATTTACATAGCAAGTAGCTCCAAAACTTTATCCATCAAACCTTATAATTTATTTAAATCATGCTTTATTTAACAAGAAAAATTTGGGGCCCAACAACTGTCCCCCTCTTAAAAAGAATTTCGTCCTCAAAATTCTTATCTGATTGATCAGGAGTGCAGGATGTTCTCGCATTTCTTGTTGGGACCCGATCCGGAAACCGAATCCCAACCAGAGAACGGAAACGAATACGATATGAAAGCAAATCGAATCAAGGAACATAAGGCGGAAGCGAAATCATATACGAATCAATTGTCAAATCGGATAAATCGAATCCGAAGGCAAATCGAATAACACAAAGCGGAAGCAACAAATCTAAGCGAAAATGAAGAATGGATCAAATCGAATCGAAACCAATTTCCGACATCCGTGAACAAATATTTAGGAATCACTGTCGCGTTGGAAACCTTAGACTGAACTGTCCAAAATCCGGTATAAATTTTTCTTTTTCTTTTCTCTCTTTTCTCATTCCTCAATCCAAATACATTCACATACAATCGCACTATCCAATGTCCAATACACGTTCATTCATATTTTTCCATATACAAATCATGCTTATGTCTCAATTGAACATACAAAATCTATATAACATATCCATGTGCAATACCATAACTCAATAGCCTCATCCAAATCTCATAATTCCATTACAATTTATACACCCTTTCATAAACCAAAGCTTTATACAAATCATAGTGGCATTTTCAAGCCTTATACATTACCCATAACCCTAAACCAAAGCACACAATACACAACAATTCTAGACTTCTCAGCAACCATCTCACTTAACAATAATACAATATAACACATGCAAACAAAAATCTTCATTTTCTTTCACCCGATCTTCTTCTCATCACCTGTGGATGGGAATGAAGGGGGTGAGCTTTACAGCTCGTGGGTAATAGTTTATAACAAATATATAAGCAAAATCCTTGAAATTCTTTTTCTTTTCTGGTCTTAGAAAACATTTCTTTGAAATCCGTAAAGCACATTTTCTAAAAGTTCCGTTCTTGCTGTAGTCAAATCACAATTGCAAAACGTATGATTTTTAGGCTTTCAGCCATAAACCCATAGGTTGCAAAACATGAATGCATCAACTTGACAATTCATAAATGCAATGGCAAATCACATATGCAATGCACACAATTGGCTCGAGAGTTCCATAAACACGACGAAAACCGAAGTTTACCGTAAACACGACGAGTCCATTTTTCGAATCTCGTAAGTCTCAAGCAGGCGACCAGGAGAAGGCTAAGGGGGTCAACGTGCACGTGACTTAATAAAATAGGTTCTCTCTTGCCCAATCACAATCACATAATCATGCTTAAATCAATTTATCGAATGCTCTTTTTCGAATACACAAAATGCCATGAAATCTTTCGAGGCATAACACAATGTATTTTGCAATTCATCAAAAGTTCATGTATTGAATCAATAATGATTTTTCAAATCATTCATACAATGATGCAACAATTATGATGCAATTGAAATCAAAAAATCTTTTTGTTTAAAGAAAGCAGTAGTGGTTTATAAATTCTATTATAAACGGTTACCCACCTCGAATCGATGCTAGAAACTTGTTCCTCGCTCCAATTTGTCAATTGATTCCTTCTTTCTTCCAATCTAACTTTACCTAAAGCAATTCCACCCAAATTCAACATCATAATTAACTTAATCATCAAATTGAACTTAGAACACACCAATTCCACATATAATCAAGCCATCTAAATCATAAATTTCCAAAATGCCCAATTTACAAAATTGGGCATAAACCCTAATTTATTTCCATTCAAAATTAAACCCATCATACTAAGCAATCACTAAAATTGACTCCATAATACACAAACCCATATCATTTTCCATGATTCTAAACCAAAAACTCTCTAAAAGATCAAAGATCGAAAATCGACTCTTACCTTCATCTTCTCCAATTTTGGATTTTCTTGGTTCATGATGGAGCTCTCTTCATTCTCCACCTTTCTCTCTCTTGGAACAACATCAAACTCCCTCTCCAATTGGTGAAAAACCGAACCCTAGCTTTCTCCCCTTTTCTTTCTTCTTCCCTCCCGAAGCTTCTCTCCCTTCTCTCTTCTTATTTTTCTTTCCTTTTGTTCAAGTGTCGTGCCTCACTTAATAAAAACAACAGCCCAATCCTTTTTATAGTGCCATGTCATTTAATGAATGGGGAATGACCCATAAGCCCATCCATTTAAGCCAATAAACTTAATCCTTTAAGTAACCTTCCCAAATTTCCCCTTCATTGGTCTTTATAACTGACATCTTGTCTGATTATTTTGACCAGGTAAATGAAGTACTTTAACAAGACTTTCTTTTAGAGAAATGTTCCTCTATGTCTTACGAATCCATCACTTCAAGAATCGGATCGATCGAAGCTCTATAACTCAAGATATCTCAAAACTACTGAAGTCCGTTCTTCAGACCCGAGGCTGAACACTACACCTAACTTCCGACCCATATTTGGAAGTCTTGGAGGTTAAATTGTCGATTGGATCCTTCATATTAATTGTAGATATATGTCTCTAGTTTAATTTCCAAAAATAATCAGCTCAATCCGAGCTCTAAAGATCGATATATATTCAAAATACTGAACACTGTTCAGCCATTACAACACCGAGACTAAACACTACACCAAACTTCTGACCCATATTTGGAAGTCTTATAGGCTAAATTATAGCTCCGCTCCTTCATAACATTTGTAGCCCCATATCTCTATTTTAATTTCCAAAACGAATCAGATCGATCGGAGCTCTACCGATCGAGATATCTTCAAAATACTGAACACTGTTCAGTCCTTACAACACCAAGACTGAACACTACACTAAACTTCCAACCCGTATTTGGAAGTCTTGGAGGCTAAATCATAGCTCGGCTCCTTCATAACATTTGTAGATCTGTATCTCTAGTTTAATTTTCAACAAGAATCAGATCGATCAGAGCTCTACTGATTGAGATATCGCCAAAATACTGAACGCTTTTAGGACCTTGTCCACAGGTCAGCTCACTTAGATCAGGTCGATCTTTTTCCATTTAATGCTAAAACCAATAAATCTAGTATGGAAAGATAGAAACATGTCTTAGGAATTCAACGCTTCAAAAATCAGATCAATCGGATGTCGGACGAAGAAGTTATGGCCAAAACAAGGAAGAGAGGTCGGTCGGCTGGAAAATCCGACTTATCAGACTTCAAACCTTTATAACTTTTGACTCCGAGCTCCAAATTAGTCACAGTTTATTTCGTTGGAAAGCTAAGAGATAGCTCTACCATTTTGAAGAAGGACTCAAAGGTAAGCTCGGACATTAAAGGAATCAAAAGTTTGCTACAAGGTGACCGATCGATAACTCCTCAACAGTTCCAAAACTTGTAAACATGATAACTTTTGATCCAGAACTCCAAATTTGACAAACTCGGTGTCTATAGAAAGGTAAAAGAACCCTCTACAACTTTCATTAAGGCCTTAAAAATCAGATCATCCTTTAAATGGATCAAAAACTCCACACAAACTGACGGATCGATCAGCTTCACACTAAACAACATCAGAACTTCTAACAATCATAACTTTCTACTCCCTTGTCCCATATTTTCGTGCTTTATATCAATGGAAAGATAAAAACAAGCTCTAAAATTTTCATGAAGGACTCCAAAGCAAATTCAACCTCTAGCTAAGTTAATTTTTCAATCGAAGTTTCTGTCCTGTAAGCAATCACCTAAGCAATATCCAAACTTCACATTATCATAACTTCTTGCCCGGATATCAAAAAATAGCATACTTTATGGCTACGAAAAGCTCTCAACATAAGCTACAATTTTATGAAGATCATTTCCTCAAAATCTACCTAAATCAAAAGTCAACTCTTTACTCCAAAGGTCAAATTTCTTAATTCTCCAAAATATAACACTTTCACTAATCGTTTCTTGCTTTTCAACTTTCATTTCAATCAACTAGTTCATTTTGACTTTCATAACTGATACAACTCTACTCAAATTTTAAAGTCATCAAAACCAATCACTTCATTTCTCATCAATCTCCTTTAAGTACAATAACATCTATAACACAATACCTATACAAACACACTCATTTAATTCCATTTAATATTTCTAATTTCTACCGAAAGTTAGGGGTCCAACATTTCTCATTTAACTTCATCACTCGAATACTTTCTTTCAACTGACCGTGGTCAATAGACTCGCTCGATCTTTCAATCCCTTATTTGGCCATTCACTTTCTTACTTATTTTTCAGATCACTCACAATTTCCCACTTCCTGTGTCAATAAAACCACTATCTTATCATATCAATATTTCCTTCATGTACTCAAGTACGTCACATTTCGAGCTAAGACATCTTTTATTAGTAACGCTAACTCATAATAATTTCATATAGATCAATTCATATTGGGCTTGGCAAATCCTTTGTCCTAACTTGAGCATACCTTGTACCCCATGTAAGCACACCTTGTACCCCATGTGAGCACACCTTATAAGGTGATACCCTTAGAAACAAAACATCTTTCACTTAATAATTCACATCACTTTAGTGTCAATTCATGTAACTCTTATGTCAATCTCCCGTATTCCATGTCTTTGACATGAATCCACCTAATTCATTCATCTTTCTTGAATCACTTAATTTCTAATACTGATTGATTTCACTTATCAACAACCTCTCCAATCAATCTGACATTCAATCATTTTTAGGCCTTAATCATCACAATATAAAAACGAAAGAATCTTTTGTCATCTAACTCCTCATACAACTTTGATAACGATTGTGATGCTTAAAGTCAAATAGAACCATACATTGTTCCTATGAACGCCAAACTATAAACTTGAAGCATATCTTCGACAGTTAAAACCATCGATAATTCAAACTTTCAGTCACTTGACATATTTCTTCTAGGATGTATAACTTAAATCACCACTTGTACTTTTCTGACAGTCTCTTTGTTCAATCATCTTTGTCAATACGCATACTTCTTATCTCAATCACCCAGTATCATTTTTCCTACTCGAACTCAAAATTCACATTCATTTTCGATTTCTTGGTAAGGTTCATAATTTATGAACCCTCAATTGAGCTTTGTTCATGTGAAACTGATCTTACATTTTTCCGTGACTAATGGCACTTCATTTTGCCCTGAATTCGACTCCATTCAGCACTCTTTATTGCACTAGATCTGATAACCTCTATATCTGAATTGATACTTCATTGCTATTGAATTCTCTATTCAATGCATTTGATTACAACACTAGCTTTACCATTTTTGTACTCATTTGTACAACATAATCTTCCAATAACTCTATCCATTGTCTCAGTCTCGTATTCAATTCCTACAACTCAATAAGTACCTTAAGTTTCATGATCTGTATATCTTACACACAGTCAAAATATTTCTGTACATATAATGTCTCCAACTTTCAAGCAATCACTACAACAGCAAATTTCAATTCATGTATCAACAATCAACCTATGAGGTTTCAATTGTCTCCATGCACATGAATTCACTTCATTTTACTGTGTGGATCTTATCCTGATCTCTTATGCAAACATCATTGTATACTATGATCTTCAAATCCAGACGATATAATTAATATCAGTGTTATAATTCCTCAAAATTTTCTTTACCTTCGTCCCACATACGATTTACTCATTTTTCCTCAAGTATTCAAACTATTCTTCTCAACTCTTCGAATACACTTAACATATCATCAAACTTCGATTGGATCGCTTTAATCTTCAATAACAGAGTGTTGTCGGGGAATTTGTTAACTTGAACAAATATTGTCAAAACTCCATAACTGATTCCTTAATGAGGTAATATTACCTCTTGTTATTTTCAATTTCCCAATTGTCTTACCTTTCTTGATTGATTTTCTCCATTCTTTAGATTCCCTCATATTTCGCATTGACGTATTCTAATGTTTGCTCATTATACTCGTTTTCTCCACACACTCTAGTTTATTTGCAATCTTAGCTTCCTGTGCATGTCACACCTTCATCGGATAAAATTTGCATCTCCTGAACATATTTACCCAGAACATAACGTGAACCTATATACTTCTCATATTGGCAATTAATGTCTCCTCAAATTTAGGAATCCACTCGCATAGTTGGATCCTTTACATCAAACAAAACACATACATTCTCAGTAGTATATTCTACCTCTTTTGTTGGAGTCTCCGTTAGGGATAGGACTCCAATACTCACTTTCGAATCATTACATATTCCTTTCTGATCAGTTCTTTCATTGATCATTCTTGATATATAAACTATCTGATCTGCTGAATCTAACTAAGTGAAATTCTTCTTCAAAAGAGAATTTCTTGCTACTATCACATATATTATTCATACAAATCTTTATCAATCACTTGCTATCATCATCACATCATCAGCTACTTTTAATCCCTCGAGAAGGCCAATTTCTCTCATCCTCATAAGGTGATAATGTTCAAGTCACTCAAAACTCAATGGAGTAATGAACATACTTGCTATCGCATATGCTTGGCTGGGTATCGTCAAAGTCGTGCCATTCTGTCCACAGATTTACTCCTTAAAATCACCAATTTATATCTTACACAATTGATACCTTGATCTTCATTGATCTTAGACAACAGTTCTCCCTTTATCAAACATACTAACACCAATTGTATTCTAGTTTTTCCAGAATTCACCTTTTCTGATGCTATATCATTTCATAATGAGTCAATTACCATATTGAGTGCATCTACTCTTCTCATTTAGTTCTTCATCCTTTTCCTAATCTCATTTATGCATAAGATCCCATCTTATACGCACTTTTAATTTTTCCCATACTACATATCATTTCATTCATCTCATATAAAGTCATTTATGTCTATTTCATTTCCCTTTCTCTATTTCCTCACTTCTATCTCATTTTCCAATTATCGTTTATTTCATCTTCCACATGTATATCCTCAATCAATTCAAAATTATCGATGCATAATCATTATGAAATTTTGACCTCAATTTCACTCATTGCTTCTTACTGCGAATTATAACTCCTGTCGTATTAATCGAATAACCACTTCGGTTCCAATTTCCTCGTCTTAAGATCATAACAAAGTTATGTTTCCATTGCACTCTACTTGTACACTCTAATCTCATCATGTATACTTATATCCCTATATTTCTCAAACAATCCATGGCAATACATTCGTATCTATATCACTTTTGAAAACATATCACCACAGTACAATATTGTTGTCATGTTCAATAATACATCCTCCAATACAATTGCATTGAACCATTATCTGTTCTGTTTACCCATCCACTATTTCTCCTTTCTAATTATCCGCAACTTTCTTTTTCTCATATCATGAAAGAGTATCATCATTTTCTCACCTCAAATTCTTAACAATTGTTTATGCGTGTAACCCATACACATGCGCCCATGCAAGATCATAATGCTGGCGCTCTGATACCACAAATGCTGGGCCCCATTTCCAGAGCCCAACTCTAAAACGAATACCCTATGACATGATTGTACTCTGATGAAGTTTCCTTAACCTTTATCGATTCATCTTCTTTCTCTGATACCACAAATGTCGACGTGCACGTGATGAACAGAATGGTTCCACTCTCGCCCAAACAGAAAAACATAATCATGCTCAAATCATTTATTAAATGCTTTCATGCTTTGCATGCTCTCTCTTCTTTTCCGAATATACAAAATGCCATGAATTTTCCAAGACATAACATAAAATGTTTCAATGCATTCCCATCTTTATTTTGAAATTCATCATCCAAGTTCATATACCAAAACATGTAGCAATTTTGCAAATCATTCAAAAGAAACAAAAACAATATTTATGAAGTAATTGAAATCATTCTTGGTTTGGGAGAAAACTTTATTGGCTCATTTCTAAATTATAAATATGAAACCCACTTGAATTCCTTGCTTAGATACATGCTTAAAAGATGCCTCTCCTCTTGATCCTATTACCTTCCTTGATTCCCTTTATCAAATGCAAAATTCCCATTCAATAGGAATACAAATTAAGGACCCATATATTGTATATTCACTAAGATAAATTCTAAAAACTCAAACTCTTCCAAAGGTCCAAACATTCGGGTCAATTTTCCATTATCACTCTGATCAAGTAAATGAAAAAATTTGGTAATAGTCTCTTCTAAAAAAATGTTCCCCATTGTCTTAAGTTTCCAATGACTCCAAAATCATTCAATTTGTTTCAGAAATCCGAAAGTTATACTCCAACATATTGGGACTATCCTTAAGTTGAAACAAGAATATATACTCAACTTCCATCCAAAATTTGAGAACTTTAAAGACTGATTCAAAACTTCCTTTCTTCATAAAACTTGTAAGAATTTGTCTCTATTTTTCAACGAATAAAAAATCATCTCATTTACACATCTACATAAAAAGTTATGTCCGAAATACCAAAATATGTCTGTGCAGGAAAACAGAAGCTGGCCGCGGCGAGGGCACTCGCACACGCCACGTTATGGGCACATGCATGAGCCACGTCGTGGGCGCCTGCGCGCGCAGCGACGTGGACGCCTACGTGTGTCGTGACGTGCGAGACTAGAAACCTTCCGAACACTTGTTTTTCAACATTTTTCATCTTCATACATCCCATAATTCACAAATAACTCATCTTAACCCTAAATCATCATTCCTACCTCATTTCTAAATTCATTTCAACACAAAAATCATTCACAAACACAACAAAATCATTAACCCTAGAACACCGTTCATCAATATCATCTTACGCACATTCAACCCCATTTTTCACTTCTAACGATCACTAAACATGATTCATTCAACAAATCAAGAAGGGTTGAGTCTTGTACTTACTTGTGGATGCTTCACATTCTTCAAATTTTCCAAAATTTCCAAAACCCTAATTTTCCTCTTCTTCTCTTCTTCTTCCATGATTCTCTTCTTCCATTTCCCACAAAACAACCATTTCTTCTTCTTTTTATACCCTTAATAAGTGTGCAATATCCATTTTGCCCTTTCATTTAAACCTTAAGTCTTATAAGCTTAAGTGACTTGCCTAAAATGCCCTTATGCATTCTTACCACTTTTAATACAACCAAACCATATAATAAATTATACTAACATTTACATAACAAGTAGCTCCAAAACTTTATCCATCAAACCTCATAATTTATTTAAATCATGCTTTATTTAACAAGAAAAATTCGGGGGCCAACACTTTATGTCACACTTAGTTTCCCTTATTACTCTCGTATCTCTTCTAACTACACCTTGGCACAGGTGATACACTCAAGGACAAATCATTTCTTTATCCTTCTCCATATAGCCACGACTTCGATGTGATCCACCAAAATCCATTCGTCTTTCAAAACTACTTTATTCAAATTTTCAATTTAGTTCACTCTTGAAAAGTATCCCAAATTTCCCCATGATTCGACATTAACTTATTCTAATGTCTATTCATTCATACTTGTTACTCCACACATTTCAATTTATCTACAAACATAACTTCCCGTGTTGGAAACCCCTTCATCCGATATAATTTTTGGTTCCCAAAAATATTTACACAGACTATGATGTGAACCAAAATTTACCTCACATTAACAAGAATATCTCCTCAAATTGTTGAAATCCTCTTATATAGTTAGATACTTTACATCAACAAAATATATATATACTCCCAAAAGCTTTTTTTTAACTCTTGTACTTGAGTCTTTGCTATGGATGTAACTCCAATATTCACTTTTGACTCACTATTTATTCATTTAACACCCCACTCCCGTATGACCCGAACCCGACATCGATGATGATATCCGAGTTCGTGCCCTGCGAAGGTGGCATGCTACATCACTCAGTATAAATTTTTTTGTTTTAAAACACAACATACACTATGCAGAAATCAAATAACATATACAATCACCAGTAAGTACAATGACCGGCCCTTTTATGAAAACAATTTCCCAAAAAATGTAAAACTCACAAAAGCCCACTCCAATTAAATTTTCAAGCACAAAAACATATTTTTCACAAAAATTAAATTTATGAACAAATATACCGGGAAATGTCATTTTAGTGTCTATGGATTCCTAGAGCATAGAGGAATTTTTTCAAAAAAAGAGGTTGCCTAGGTTAATTTATGTGGACTGGCTTATTGATCGGGAGCAGTAAACCCGAAAGTCTGGTTTTAGAAAAAATTGAAATAAGCAAAAATTGCGAGTTTAAGGATTTTAGTGTGGCTTAACCCTAGGCATAAATGAATTTTGATATGAAAAAAGGTTTTGTGATGAAATTTAGGGAATGTTACCGGGATTGTCATGAACATGCATCGTACATCAGATGCATATGAAATGCGTATGTGACACTTTTCTAATTTATTACGGTGTTATGATCGAGCGCCCAAACTGTCCCAATATGGGCCATTAATCATTGAGCCTGAGGCTCTGAATCACTGTGAGCTCGAGGCCCAAATACATTGAGCTTCTAGCTCTCGGTGGATGCTCCGGTCATAACTGTCATTAACTGATCATGCATTCATGCAAGGAATGCACATGAAACAATGAAGCAATATAGATGTCACAATCAACACATATGTCAAATTTTATTACATCATAAGCAAGTAGTTCACCAAAATTACAAACAAGTAACACTTCTATGTCATAGCTTCCCAATACATCGGACCTTCAGTCTGGAATCCATAATCAAAACACAATTCACTATTCCACCATTATTCACCACATTCAACAATTATACAAAATGAAACAAAATAGAATAAAGGGTGAAATGAGACCATCTCGGTCTACTCACAGTATGCTCCAGATTAGCATTGCTTCCAAATTCTGGAAATGCCAGACTGCGAACACTTCGCCTGCACAACCTATTTGTTCAATATGTTGCACACACGTATTAATAATTTTACACAATTATAATCATTCATTTATGCACATATATGTACGATGCATGTTCATGACAATCCTGGTAACATTCCCTAAATTTCATCACAAAATCTTTTTTTCATATCAAAACTCATTTATGCCTAGGGTTAAGCCACACTAAAATCCTTAAACTCGCAATTTTTGCTTATTTCAACTTTTTCTAAAACCAGACTTTCGGGTTTACTGCTCCCGATCAATAAGCCAGTCCACATAAATTAACCTAGGCAACCTCTCCTTTCAGAAAAAATTCCTCTATGCTATAGGAATCTATAGACACTAAAATCACTCAATTCGGACCTCTATAGGTCCAATTATTAATAAAATACATACCAAAAAAATAATCACCCAGTCTCCTCACTTCGACCTAATCAATCCTCGTAAATTCCATCTCTAAAAATTCCCAATTTCAAATATTTCACGAATCCGATGTCTCGAGAATCAGGTCAATCAGATGTCGGATGCAAAAGTTATTCACGAAAGAAGGAACTTGGGCCAAAATAAATAACAAATTAAGAAAATAATAATTAAACCCGCTCACCCTCGTGAGGCGAGCTTCCGCCTGAAATCCATTTTTTTTTCATTTTTCCTTTTTCACTTCATAAACCTTCTCTCCTTTCCAAAACCCTATCTTTTCACCCAAGTATCCAAAAATCACAAATAAGGTCTCATTGGAAAGATTACAAAAATTTCTACAAGTTTCGTGAAGGACTTGAAAACCAATTTCACCCCTAAGGGTTTCAAAAATGCAATCAAGGTATTTGCCAAATCATAAATTTGCCAAAATAGTGCAACATTTTGCTAAATCCATATCTTCCCATTCCCTTTTCCAAAAATTCCAAGCTCTATACCAAAAGAAAGATCAAAACATATTCTACAACTTTCATGAACAACTTGGAAGCAAATTCAACCTCAAATTCTCAATCAAAGTTTCTGCCTATATAAGTCATTCTCAACAGTAACACAATCTTCCAAAAAACATATCTTCCTATCCCATTATCGAAAAATTCCATGCTTTATATAACTGAAAAGATCAGAAAACATGCTACAATTCTCATTAAGGACTGAAAAGCAAATTCTAACTCTAACTAGGTAAAACTCTCCCATTATTTTGACTGCCCTGTTTAAGGGTGTTAAATCAACATATCACCTAAACCTTAACTAAACTTTACAATTTCATAACTTACAATCCCAACATCCAAAATTCGCATATTATACCTCATTTCAAAGCTAAGACACTCCTCTACAACTGTCCATAAGAGCTCTTCTCTCGATTCAACGATGGAATCTGGTAATTCTTCCATTTTCTAGAGGTCAGGGCCTCTTGCTTGATTCAATCGGGTTTGCTTCAAAAAGGAACAGATTGACGCAACGGAGGGAATTGTGAAATAAGATGATAGGTCTCCAGGAAAAGTTGTACTATGTCGTCTTCTTTATTTGGCTTCAGAACACAGTAACCACAAATCCATACTTAGAGACGTTTCACACACCAAAACACATTAATACATAAATTACCATCTGAAATTTAACAAGTCATAACTTTCAACCTAAAAATCGAAAAATGTCATACTTAGTGGCGATGGAAAGCTAACAAGAAAATCTTCAACTTTCATGAAGACTATTTTCATAAAATCTGTCTATTTGGGCCTATAAAAATTCTCCAAAGTTTATGGTCACCAATCTTAGAATGCTAGAATCACCACAATTCACCCTTCACATATATCTCACTTTCAAAGCAAAATTCAAAACCTTTCAAGCCACAATTGGACAGAACTTCCTCCATAAGAATTCTAGCCAAACTTCTCAAGTTTAATTCAAGCTAAACCTTAACTCAATAGCATAACCATATCAAAAGTTATAACCCAAACATTGAAACACACTCAAAGTGAATTTTTCAGATTTTACACCTAACTTTACTCCTATCATTCCAACACCATTTCAACACCAATAAACATCCAATTTAGTCACTCATTCAGCCATAATTTCATCAAGAACTTCACTTGAACATAAATCCACAAAATTCCAACACACATACTCAATCATTTCCTTTTAAGAATTAATCATCGAACATCATTAAAATCCATCCAAAACACACAATTCAACTATACCATACATGGTAAATCATTCATCCTCACACAAACATAAAATTATACCTAAACAATCAAACCACAAGCTTCATGAAATTAATGCACAATAAATCACAATTAAAGCATCTAACTACCAATTTAAGAACATCAAGCATAGTCCTTACCTACACAAGCTTGCAAAACTTCCAAACTCCAAAATCTCTCCACCTTCCTAGCTTTCCCTACCACATACGTCCATCACCTTCATAAGGGGGAAAAGCTTAGGTTTGTATCTTTTTGTAAACAAAAGAAGAGGTAATAAGTAGGATATGAATCCATTTTGAATTATAGATGCAGAATCATCAAGAATTGTAATCTCATTATCACAAACATATTATTACACTAAATCATAACTTTTATCACATTTCAAATCCACGTCTATCCTTTCACAGTCATATTTCTGTTGATCGAGCTTGTACACTTTAATCTCATCATTTCTGCTTCTTCTTGACAACTTCTCTATCTCATTCGAAGGTAGAACATTTTGGTACAATATCGATATCTCATAATAAACACCAACAGCTATATCTATCTTATCAAACCATGTACTTTTTCTCATTTCCAATCATCCCCATTTATCGGACATACAAGTCAGAATCATAAATGCATAGTCATCCCTGAACTTTTGATCAAACATAGACATATTCTTATACTAAATCGTAACTCTTATCACTTTTAACCAATATTCTTCTCATGTCCAAATTTGACCTCTCCAGGCTATCGTAAATTTCGTTTTCTTTCAACTCGATTTATACACTTTAAGTCTCATTATTCATTTTGATATCACTTCTTTCCTAAATCAGCCCATGCCAATGTCTTCACATTCATATCACATTCGAGAGTTTATAACCATAGTAAAATATGAATATCATTATCCATTTTTCTTTTCCCATTCCTAATTGTCCATAAACCTTCATTGGCTCATATTCTGACATATCATTACTTTGCTCACACGTAAACACTTAACACATGTTCATGCGTATAACTCATACTCATGCGACTCAGACTAGGGATTAGTTGCCACGGTCTGTTATGACATGACTTTAATGTATGTGACTTGACCTATGTTTCAGAAAATGCACATATAAGCTCGTACTTCTGGGCTCTGATACCACCTAAATGTAACACCCCACTCCCGTATGACCCGAACCTGACATCAATGGTAATATCCGAGTTTGTGCCTTACGAGGGTAGCGTGCTACATCACTCAGTATTTTTTTTTGTTTTAAAACATAACATACACTATGCAGAAATCAAATAACATATACAATCACCAGTAAGTACAATGATCGGACCTTTTATGAAAACAAATTAATTCAGTCCGGTGACTTTACAAATTGACCGAATCATTTGTACAAAAATTCAGAAAATACAATTTTATACAGAATTTATCAGACACTAATGTAGACGTGAACTGATCCCTGACCTCTTCTCTCACTCTCATGCAACCGCGTGAGAGTGAGAGAAGAGGTCAGGGATCAGTTCGCATCTGCATTTATGTCCGATAAATTCTGTATAAAATTGTATTTTCTGAATTTTTGTACAAATGATTCGGTCAATTTGTAATTCTACTCCAGTTTTCCAGTATTTACCTCTTCTTATAATGCAACATCCTATCATGATCATTGAATTAGCATTTTAAGTGCCTTCACTTTTCCCCTTTTGATTTTATCATCCTTTCCATAACCACATGCATACATACAATCTAAACCTAGGCGCATTTCTAATTTTCTCCATACTACATATCATGTATCTCGTTTCATCACTTGTAAAATCATCTTCCTATTATTTCATCGTCCATTACTCAGGGTGAACGACTCTTTTTGTCGTTTGACGCCTCTAATGGTATCACCAGGATAATGATGATTTTGCCTATATTCAATTTGCACTATACATTAATCTTATATGCTGAAGCATTCTCGACATATAAGCTTTATACCTGTCTCCAATATTCAAGACTACAAGGAACTCAAACATATAAGCACTCAGTTCAATATTCTTAGCCGCCAATTGCTCTTTCAAGGTACACTTACTAGGACATCTCTCTATCAGGTCGTACACATACTTTATTCCATCAAAATTCCTCAAATCTTCAATTTGGGCTTTCCTAATTGCAAATACTTTTCCATAGCTAATAAGATTTCCTTTTTGCTCCATTTTAACTCGTCACTATGCACTCTTTATTGTACTAGATTGAGTAACCTGAATATCCACATGTGTGGTACTCTGTTATGAAATGTTCTATTCGATATAGTTGATTGAAACATTAGCTTTATTAGGACAGACACTTAAGAGGTTCAAGATTTTATTTTCCCAATCACACTACAAGAGTCATTGAATCAGATCGGGCTGTCTATTTTGAAGGGGACATGGAACATAATGAAAGGTATGAGTCTCGTGTTGTTGATCTCAGAGAGGATTGTGTTATTGTTCCTACACCTATTATTTTTCATCCTGAGGCAATTCAGTCTCCTTTGATTCATGATGATGTTGTTGATCCAGGAAATGATGTTGAAATGCCTCAACAAGTTAGCATTGATACTGAAGTCCCAGATGTGGTTGTAGTTTCACCTGGGAGATCCAAAAGGATTCCTAAATCCACTGATTCTTCTAAATTTCGAGACTATTACATTTACTTGGAGGAGCGTGAATTCAATTTAGTTGAAGACTCAGATCTAATTTCTTTTCAGGATGCCATTTCTAGTCCTCGTAGCTCACAATGGTTGGCAGCCATGGAAGATGAGCTGGCTTCTATGAGTATGAATGGCAATTGGGATTTGGTGGAATTACCCAGTGGTTGTAAAACTGTTCAGTGTAAATGGGTCTTTAAGACTAAATGTGATGCTAGAGGTGAGATAGAAAAGTAGAAAGCCAGACTTGTTACAAAATGGTATAACCAGAGGGAAGGTATAGACTATAAAGAGACTTTTCCCTGGTCTCTGCTACATATTCATTATGTTTTGTGATGGCTTTGGTTGCTCATTTTGATTTGGAGCTCCATCAAATGGATGTGAAAATTGCTTTCCTAAATGGTGATTTATATGAAGATTTGTTCATGAATTAGCCTACTGGTTTTGTTGAGAAAGGTAAGGAACGCATGGTATGCAAATTGAGAAAATTCATTTATGGGCTGAAACAAGCCTCCAGACAATGGTACTTGAAATTTGACCAACTTGTTTGCTCTTTTGGCTTTAAGGAAATTGTTGTTGATCAATGCATTTACTTGAAGAATAGTGGGAGAAAATTCATTATTCTTGTCTTATTTGTTGGTGATATTCTTTTAGTCAGTAATGACATGGGTTTTCTTTCTGAGACTAAATAAATGCTGACATCTCATTTTGATAAGAAAGATCTCAGCGATGCTTCTTTTGTTCTGGGCATTAAAATTAATCGTGATAGATCTCGTAGTGTTCTTGGTTTGTCTCAGAAAAGGTATATTGAAAGGATCTTGAATAGATTCAACATGAAGACTTGTAATCCTTACAGTGCACCCATCCAAAGGGTGACAAACTCTCGAATAGCCAATGTCCTCAAAATGATAAAGATAAGTCAGAGATGGAAAAAGTCCCATATGCTTCTACTATTGACGGTCTTATGTATGCTCAAGTTTGTACACATCTTGATATTGTTTTTATTGTTTATGTACTTGGGAGATACTTGAGCAATCCTGTGGCAAGCGGTGAAACGAGTTCTGAGATACCTACAAGGTACTAAAGATTACATGCTCACTTACAGGATGTCTGATCACCTTAAGGTGATAGGTTATTCTGATTTTGATTACGGTGGCTACCTTGATGATCACAAATCCATATCAGGATATATCTTTATGCTTACTGGAGGAGCTGCTTCTTGAAAAAATGTTAAACAGACACTTATAGCAACTTCAACAATGGAGGCAGAGTATGTGGTTTGTCATGAAGCTACTCGACAGGCAATATGGTTGAAGAATTTCATTTCTGAGCTTCATCTCGTGGAGAGTGTTTCCAGACCTCTAACCATATATTGTGATAACTTTTCTGTGGTGGGCTTCTCTCAAATATGCTAGAACTCCAAGCTTTCAAAGCATTTTGATATAAAGTATATGTTTGTTAGAGAGAAGGTTAAGGAGTTTCAGCCTCGTATAGGGCATATACCCATCTATCTTATGGTAGTAAACCCTCTAACCAAAAGCTTGACCGTTAAGGCTTTTGTGAGTCATGTAACTCGTATGGGTCTATTTAGATGTTTTGATGCCTTGGATTAGTGGGAGTCTGCCTTTTATGTTAATTTTTGATAGCAACATTGTATTTGACTATTTTGTTATTCAATCTAAAGACTTTTGCTTATAATTGTTGCTATTGTTGTTACTACCATATACTTTTTTAATACACTGTGCAGATATGTTTAAATGTTGGTATATATATATGGCATTTTATTGGAGACATTTTGTACCCAATCTCATCTTGTTGTTCTGAGATATTTTGTTAAATCTCAATTGGCATCTTGAGTGGATGCTTAGGCCATTTTGTTTGGAATTGCATAAATGGATCACCTTTTTGTGTACATTTTCTTATGACACATTCTGTTTAGGTTATCCAGGTATGGGTATCTTGCATATATGTTATCAATACTCCTATCGGGTAAGATTTCTATACTGTTGAGGTACTTGTAACCTCATTTTAGACTTATGATTGAGAGATTGTTGGCTCTATTTTGACATCTTATCGTGGCCACATATTGTTATATTAATCTAGAGATTTGTTTCTATTGTTCATTGATGTTAGTTATGCTGTCCAAGTGGGAGAATGATAAAATTTTGTCATTAATTTTGTAGACTAGCATAATAAACATAATTTTCAACAAACTTCGATTAATTTGATGTCAAGATAATTGGGCTTGTTAATTCTCTCTTTAACGTATCATTGGGCCTATGTTTATGGGCTTGCTATGATGGGTAGGCTTGACCCATGTTTTGTAGTGCACAGGAGGCCCTACTGCTAGCTGACCTTTACAGTCACCCCATTGAAAACTGTATGTGTTTTTGCTGATTAGGGTTTGGAATAGCAGTAGTCAATCCTCTGAGTCTCTGTCACGTCGCTTCACAGAAAACAACAATGGATTCAATTGTCAGGTATTTGTCTATGCAATTATTGAATCTAGTATGTTGCAATTCTATGGTTAATTAATTGTGTTGATTAATTACAAAATTAATCTGAAATTTCATGTTGAATTTTCCTTCACATTGCTGTTATCTGTAGACATGTAGAAAAAAAATCTGTAAGATGTTTGGTGATTATGGACAATGTATAAGTTTAAGCATGGGAAAGGGGTCTAAGATACTTTAGGTTATTATTGATTATTAAATTAAATTAGAATGCAAAATAATTAAAGTTAGAATATACTTACTTTTATAAGCCATATTTTAATAATTATTAAAATAGTTAATTTGAATGAAAATTGCATATTATTTACACATATGAAGCTTATTTGTGAGCTTTTGAGCATAAAAGTAAATATATTGTTATTTTATGCTCGTTTATTCTCTAGTGTATGTTATCATACATAGTTGAATGATTTTAGAACTTGCTTTTATTATTTATTTTGAGACCATATTTTGAAAAACTATAGGTATTAAAATAATAAAGGCCCTTAGATTAAACCCTTTATTTTAACCTATTTTCCTTGATTATTATCCAACATATTTTTATCTTTCAGAGTAAACACTTTTGGTACTTAGCTTTTTCTTGATTAATTAAACCATATTAATAACATTTACCCCATTTTTCTTGAGAAACTTTCATTATTTATGAATCCTGAAGGAGTGTTTGTCTTTACTTGATTACTTCAAACTTGAGTTATATTGATAAAGTTAAACAAAAGGTCTGACATTTCTATGATTATTGGTGCATAGTGATTGTGAAATTTATTTCTTCTCGAGTGATTCATTTGTATAAATTTATACTCTCTCCAAAGTTGTTCAAAGAAGTTAAAAAGTTCAAAATTATATGTTGCAAGTAGTTTTTTTTAAAAAAAGGGAAAAGTAGTAATATTGGTTGGAGATAGAAGAATTAATGTTGTACCTGTAAGTGATAAGTCGACTTGTACCATGTGTAAGTCGACTTACACATGTTCGGTACCGATAAGTCGACTTGTTCATTGGATAAGTCGACTTGTTCAAGGTCGTTACTGTTTATTTGCGCCTAAAGGCAATCCCTTTAGCGCGTTTTATTCAAAGTCGTGTGCGGACTTTATGAATAAATAAAGAAAAGGCATTATTCATTAATTTGATATTCATAAACATTGTTTATGAATTAATTGGATCTTTAATCGAATTAATGAAGTCCATGATATATGACATAGCATGAAGGAAATTATGATGTGTTCATACTTCGAGATTCCTATCATGTGCAATTATGTCAAGATTCAAATTCTCCTAGTCATAGGATTAATGAGACCGACATCATTAATCCGGATAGACTAGCACATGTCATATTCCTTGATTGGATCAAGCAAGGATCTTAGAAGCTGTAAATATGAGATATTTAGAATTGACATGTGGATGCTTACTAAGCGGTAGTAAGTTCATTGGATGACTGCCATGAGATCATCACATGGATATCTTATCTAAGTGTCGTTGATAATCTCATCATAGCAATGGTGCAAGTATCCTTAGACTTGAGGTACTCAAGGATATCTTGATCTTGATCCTGCTTTGACTCCATTCCTTGTTGCCTTCCGAGGTAACTCATAGGTGGTGCTTGGGTACGACTTGAGGTATTCAAGATAATTGAGTAGCCAATAAAGGATTCACCACTTCGGATTAGCGTAAGAGATACCCATGGCCTCTTGTTGGGATCATTACTAAGGTGGTCAAAGATGTATGTCATGAAGAGTGTCTTCATTGACATATAAAGTAATGAGTCCCGTGACTAGAACCGATATCACTGGGCTAGACTCGCCTAGTGAGAGTTGACACTTTAACCATACTCATAACCAAGTGGGGTATAGGATGGTGAAAGGACTAATTGCACAGTAATTGTTCATGGAAGGGTTCGTGATCCGGTTCGTGATGAATACATCAAACCGATTACTTTCCGGTCAATTGGGGGTCATGATGTGTTCTAGATACCGCTCATGACTTGCTCGATTAATTGTTAATCTAAGTGGCCAACATAACCGGAACCTAAAGGGTCACACGATAAGAGTGTTTGAGAAATCAAAATAGTAATTGGACCGAGTTCCAATCATGGAGAGCATTAGATTAAATGGATCCCAATGGATTGGGATATGTCCCGATGAGATCGCGACATCGATATTGCTAAGAAAGGTTTAGGAGTGTTTCAAAGATCGGGGCCCGATAGAGGTTGGGGACCCAACCCCAGTTGGATCGACCTTAGCAAATATATTCTAATTAATTAATTAAGTAATTAATTAATTAATTATTATATATATATATTAGACATGCGTGGAAGCCATAGGAGGAAGCCTTTTCATCTTTTAACTTTATATATATATATATATATATATATATATAAAGAGTGGCTTACGTGGATCCTCCTCCACCATAAGCTTCAATATGTCTTTAATAAGTTATAAGACATATAAAAGGTGAAAATGAGAGGATGGTTCGGAGGTTTTGAGGAAAGAGAAGATGAAAGCTTAATAGTTAAGCTTTGTATTGAAAAGGTTCATTTTCTTCTTATCCTCGAGAAACCATCGATCTCTCTCTTCTCCAAGGCAAGAATCCAACGTCCACTGAAGCTCTCCAGATGAGGTAGGCTCTAGCAGGCTTTAATCTGTTCTAGCTATTCCCGGTCAAAGGGTTTGACTCGGTTAGGTTTTTCGATCTCTGCGTGGATCACCTTTAGAGATAGTCTCTTTGGCTATTTAGGTTGATGTCTTCATACCGATACGGATCCAGGATTCGGAAAGTCCTGGCAACAAAATTTTGTTTTCCGCTGCGGTACATGTGATGTACCTCCCGGATTTTCCTACAGTGGTATCGAGCGTCGGTATCCCGTATGAAGCTATAACCTAAGCGAGATCGAAATTCTAATGGAATTTTCTGTTGATGCATGCTATCTGTTCAGATTTCAATTTATATTGTGATATGCTTTTCAAATTTTTCTGCCCATAATTGTTCATAACATGTTAGAGAATATGTCTATGAAATTTGAGAATTTATCGATTTGATTTGATATAGTTTTGCTAATTAATCCCCTAAGGTTCAGATGTTGTTTTGTGAAACGATTCTCGAGCAGGCATGAGTATAAAATCGAGAATAAATTCTAGAAAAATGGTTTTCGGATTTTCCTTCACCTACATGTCTCTAAGATGTTGGTGAATGTCTGTGAGCATAAGGTGATTGGATATTTATTCACGAATTTATTCTATGCTGTTGGGAATTCTTGTCTTGATGAACCTGATTTTGAATCGGTTTTGTTATTTAGGTTGACTGAGTTTTGATGGCCTAAAATCCTGAAAAATTCATGTAGCATGTTCTGAACATGTACTAACCTATGCAATTTTCTCAGAATTTATTGAAATTTTTCATTGATCATTTCGAGCAATGTACAGAACTGGACAGTTTGTGAAAATTGTTGGGACTGTTTTGCTTGGCTTGATTGAGTGTGCTTTTTCAGTTCAATGCCTTGAACCATTTTAATGTGATTAAAATGTGTTATCTTGATGTAATATGATTGCCAAACTGAATTGCTTGAAGTTGCTTTTCCAAGAATTTTGAATGCGAATTGATCACATTAGCGTCTCGGTAGTATCTTGCATTATCTTGTTTGTTTTGACCGTCATATTTTTTATGGCATGTGCTGAAGTAAATTTGATAATGTATGTGCTAGCTAGAGATGCTTAGGTTGATAATTAGGGTGTTCCTAAATTATTTGGAAATTAATGAGTTTTGACTCATTTCAAGCTTTTCATATAGTTTGACTATTTAAGGCATTCATGAATCAATGAAGTGTTCATTGAGGCATCAATTCACGATATTACCCTAGGTATGATGGTGTTGAGAATTGGAATTGTACTGATTGAGGAATTAGCCGATTAGAGATTTTAGCAAAATTCCCTGAATAAGTCGACTTGTATATAGAATAAGTCGACTTGTTCAAGATCTCAGTATAAGTCGACTTGTAGTACCTTGTAAGTCGACTTGTTCATGGGCAGATGACATAAGTCGACTTGTGTCATACAAGTCGACTTATTGTGATTAGAAGCATAAGTCGACTTGCATTTGATGAAAGTCGACTTGTGGCATGCATAGTGGGATGATGGATGATTTTAGGTATAGACTCAATGTGATTGATGAAATGCCCTAAATCATATCATATAGTCATGGTGACTATAATCCTACGGCTTGGAGAAGAAGTAGATGAGACCCAAATCCTCCTCGGTATATGAAAACTAACGCCTTCCATTAATATGGTAAGAACCGAGTTTTATAGGGTTGGGTTGTTGAGCTAACCTCAAGCTCGCTTCTATCTGAATATGTTGAACCATGAAAATGAGATTTTCGGATTAATGGGTCGGTTTTCCTAGAAGCGTTGATTTGTTGAGCTAACCTCAAGGTCAACGTGGACAGAGGCGAAATTGGGTAGCATACATCATATGTATGCGTATCAAAGAGTTGATACCCAATGTAAGTGCATACATCAACAAGTTGATAGCACTGATCGATAGTTGTGTCTAAGATGTAATTGGTATATCTGATACCTCCCGAGACATAAGGTGGCTTGTTGAGCAAACTCAAGGTCATTCTTAATGTCGGTTATCGATGATACAATTGGTATGATCGATACCTACCGATTGACCTAAGTTGTGGCTTGTTGGGTAAACCCAAGGTCACTCTTAGCAATGTCGGATATCGACCCACTAGGACATTATGTCACTTTGTTTCTCCGGATTCAGTAAAGAGGGTTATGGATTCTAGAAACTAGTGGGAGCCATATGCATGTCATGCAAGTCCTTATGATCATGCAGCATTTCTATTTTATCATTCCTTCTCTCTATCGCTAGGTTGATTGAAGAAGTCTTTCGGTGAATTTTCGCCTCTATTACGGACCAAATTTTCTTGATTGGTGAGGAATCGAGAATTGTTCTTAGATCCGAGGCGGGATACGCCCTAGATGTTCCACTTCAACAGACTTTCTTTGTCGATGCTTCGATAAGGATCGAAAGCATATTGTAAGCATCTAAAGGGCGTTGATATGGATACTTGCTTTATGCTTGCCTCGATGTCACTAGAGCTGCAGGAGCGAGACGAGTCCATGGATGCTCACTCTATAGTATTTCATCTTAGGGAGCTGTTTGATGAGTAAGCTAGTGCGAAAGGTTCGAGACCTCAAGGCTTCTCTTCACCATTAAAGATGGCTCGTGGATATCTGGCATGCGGTATGCCTCAAGATGAATGGCTATATTGAGAGATTGGCCGTCTTAGGATTTGTAATGGATTATGAGTTAAGTAGAGACTTAATTCTAGTTGGATTGTCTGATGGTTATTCACAGTTTGTGATAAACTATCGGATAAACCAAATATCCACAACAATTCCTGAGCTGATCAATCTGCTCAAGACAGCTGAGCAGGCTATCAAGAAGGATAGCAAGCAAGTGCTAATGGTGGATGCTTCTTCTTCTAGTTCAAAGAAGAAAAAGGCCAAGAAACCAAAGGGAAGTGCCATCAAGGAAAAACAAATAATTCTGCCCCAAAAGGATTTTGCTTTCATTGTGGCAAGTCTAGCCACTAGAGGTGAAACTGTAAAATCTATCTGGAGTTCCTGAAGCAGAAGAAGGCATCAGATGCCTCTACTTCTTCAAATATGTTTGTCATTGAGGTTAATACTATTCCTGATCCAAACATATCGGTATTTGATACCGGATGTGGCTCATACTTATGAAATGATATGCAGGGCCTCAGGGACAGTAGAAAGCTCATTCAAGGAGAACTAGACCTTCGTGTAGGTAATGCAGCAAGAGTTGCTACATTAGTCATAGACACTTATGTCTTGTTCCTCCCTAGTGGGCTTGTATTCAAATTGGATGATTGACATTTTGTACCTGTTTTAAACAAAGAACATATTGTATGTTTTATGTTTAAATAGAGCTGATTTCCATTGGACTTTTAGTAGCAATGGTTGTTCTATTAGTTCGAATGGAAAGCTCTATGCTACTAGTACATTATGCAATTGAATTGACATATTAGATATGTCATATCCGATTCTGAATGTCAATGACGCTAAAAGACATAATCGAGATAATTTAAAATCAACTTACTTATGGCATTGTCGACGGCCATAAATAAATGAGACACGCATCGCTAAGCTCCATAAGAGTGGATGTTTAGGGTCATTTGATTATGAATCATATGACACATGCGAATCTTGTTTATTAGGCAAGATGACTAAGTTATCCTTTAAGGAAGGGTAAGCGAGTGAATGGAATATTAGACCTAATACATTCGGATGTATGTGGTCCGATGTCCATCCATGCCATAAGTGGTTGTTTTACTTCATTACTTTTATCGGTGATTATTCACGATATAGGTATCTCAGTGTCGATGAGATACAAATCAAGCGTTTGAAACGCTCAAATAATTGAAATGAAGTAGAAAACTAACTTGGTAAAAGTATGAATACATTACGATCGATCGTGGTGGAAAATGCTTAGACCAATAGTTTTGATTATCTCGAGATAATGGGATTTTATCTCAAGTATACTCCACCTTACACGCCGCAAAGACAATGGTGTGGCTGAAAGGAGAAATCGAACCTTGTTAGACTTGGTGCGATTGATGATAGGTTTTGCACAGTTTTGGGAATATGCACTCAAGACAGCTGTTTACTTGCTACACAGAGTTCTATTAAAGACAGTTGATGTTACTCCATATGAGATGTGGACTAACTGAAAGCCCTATCTTTCTCATCTGAAAGTTTGGGATTGTCCTGCTTACGTGAAGCGGACACAGTCAGATACATTTGATGTAAAAGCTGATAAGTGTTTGTTCGTGGAATATCAATTCTACCTTGCTTAGGAACAAAAGTTGTTTGTTTCCAAGCATGTTGTTTTCTTAAAGAAAGAGTTTCTTTTACAAGAGGACAGTGGGAGCAAAGTTGAACTTGGAGAAGTTCAAGATTCTCGAACAAACATAGATCAATTGCTGAACTCAAACTGTCACTCATATAGATGAGGTAACAGATTCAACCTTCTATTACACACAATTTCATAGGTTAAGTAGGATACGACCTTGTTCGAGAGATATGAATTTCTCGTAAGTAAATGAATGACGTATTGCTCATATGAGATGATCGCCTACTACCTATGAGCAAGTTCGAAAAGTTCGAGTCCGGAACATGGCTTTGTGCCATGAAATCGAAATGGATTCCATGTATGAAAACCAAGTATGGACTTTGGTTGTTACACGAAGGATAAAACCAAAAGGTGCAAAGGAGTTTTCGAGAAGAAAACCAACATGGATGGTAATTTGAGTACCTATAAAGCAATGCTTCGGTTAAAGGATTTTGTCACGCATAAAGAGTTGACTATGACAAAACCTTGCCCCGTAGCAATGCTTAAATCCATTAGGATACTCCTAGCCATTGCCACTCATTATGATTATGAGATATGGCAAATGGATGTGAAGACAGCTTTCCTGAGAGAAAATCTACCCGAGGATGTGTATGACACAACCTGAGGGCTTCACTTCCATCGATGGCGAAAAGGTATGCAAGCTTCAGAAATCTATGTTTGGATTGAAGCAAGCATCCAGGAGTTCGAATATCCGTTTTGATGAGGTACTCAAAGAGTTTGATTTCTCACAAAATCCGGATGATCATTGTGTGTATAAGAAGGTTAATGGGACTGCCATCGTATTCCTTGTGTTGTATGTAGATGACATACTGTAACTAGGAAACGATGTCTCTATGCTGCAGTCAGTTAAAATTTGGTTGTCCAATCAATTTGCGATGAAAGACCTTGGTGAAGTGACTTATATCCTTAGGATATAGATTTATAGAGATAAATCAAAAGGTTGCTTGGTCTTTCACAATCATCGTACATAGATGAGATGCTAAAGAGGTTTAGCATGGAACAATGCTATGTATGAGGCCCGATGTATCGTATGCTCTAAGTGTTACGAGCAGATACCAATCGGATCCTGGTGAGGGTCACTGGGTGGCTGTCAAGAATATCCTCAAGTACTTGCGAAGCCTTAAGGATGTTTCTTGATCTATGGAGATGGAAATCTCCAGTGGCGTGCATTAGGATGCTAGTATTTAATCGATAAGGATAATTTCAATCACAATCGGGTTATATACATTCACCTTGAATAGCGTGGCGGTCAATTGGAAAAGTTCCAAACAAGAGAGGATGCTGATTCATCAACCGAGGCAGAGTACATTGCCGCATGAGATGCATGAGGAAGCGGTTTGGATCAAGAAGTTCATTATCGAACTTGATCTCGTCCCTACCGTGATGGGCCCATAGGATTGTATTATGATACAATGGGGCTAGTCTTGTGACAAAGGAACCAAGGTCTTATCGACGATCCGAACTCGTGATTTCCGATTCGGAGATCATTAGTCGAGATGATATCCCGATAGAGAGAATTCTACAGAGTAAAGTGTTGTTGTTCGTTGACAAAGCCATAGTCACGGGAGAATTGTGATTCTCATGGACTCGCTTATGGTATTAGATACTAAGGCGATTGGCTTTAGGTCAAGTGGGAGATTTGTAAGTGATAAGTCGACTTGTACCATGTGTAAGTCGACTTACACATGTTTTAAACCGATAAGTCGACTTGTTCATTGGATAAGTCGACTTGTTCAAATCGATCTTGTTTATTTGTGCCCTAAAGGAAATCCCTTTAGCGTTTTATTCAAAGTCGTGCGCACTTTATGAATAAATAAAGAAAAGGCATTATTCATTAATTTGATATTCATAAACATTGTTTATGAATTAATTGGATCTTTAATCGAATTAATGAAGTCCATGATATATGACATAGCATGAAGGAAATTATGATGTGTTCATACTTCTGAGATTCCTATCATGTGCAATTATGTCAGTATCTAAATTCTCCTAGTCATAGGATTAATGAGACTGGACATCATTAATCCGGATAGACTAGCACATGTCATATTCCTTGATTGGATCAAGCAGTGGATCTTAGAAAACTGTAAATATGAGATATTTAGAATTGACATGTGGATGCTTACTAGCGGTAGTAAGTTCATTGGATGACCGCCATGAGATCATCACATGGATATCTTATCTAAGTGTCGGTGATAATCTCATCATAGCAATGGTGCAAGTATCCTTAGACTTGAGGTACTCAAGGATATCTTGAATCTTGATCACGTGCTTTGACTCCATTCCTTGTTGCCTTCGAGGTAACTCATAGGGTGGTGCTTAGGTACAGCTTCGAGGTATTGAAGATAATTGAGTAGCCAATAAAGGATTCACCACTTCGGATTAGCGGAAGAGATACCCGTAGCCTCTTGTCGGGATCATTACTAAGGTGGCAAAGCATGTATGTCATGAAGAGTGTCTTCATTGACATATAAAGTAATGAGTCCCAGGACGAGAACTGATATCACTTGGGCTAGACTCAGTCTAGTGAGAGTTGACACTTTAACCATACTCATAACCAAGTGGGGTATAGGATGGTGAAAGGACGAATTGCACAGTAATTGTCTATGGAAGGGTTCGTGATCTGGTTCGTGATGAATACATCAAACCGATTACTTTCCGGTCAATTGGGGGTCATGATGTGTTGCTAGATACCGCTCATGACTTGCTCAGATTAATTGTTAATCTAAGTGGCCAACATAACCGGGAACCTAAAGGGTCACACGCATAAGAGTGTTTCAGAAAAATTGTAAAATAGTAATTGGACTAAGTTCCAATCATGGAGAGCATTAGGATTAAATGGATCCCAATGGGATTGGGATATGTCCCGATGAGATCGCGACATCGATATTGCTAAGAAAGGTTTCCGGAGCTGTTTCAGCACCGGGGCCCGGTAGGCCGGTAGGACCGACCCCAGTTGGACTGGACCTTAGCAAATATATTCTAATTAATTAATTAATTAAGTAATTAATTAATTATTATATATATATATTAGACATGTACGTGGAAGCCATAGGAGGAAGCCTTTTCATCTTTTAACTTATATATATATATATATATATATATATATATATAAAGAGTGGCTTACGTGGATCCTCCTCCACCATAAGCCTCAATATGTCTTTAATAAGTTATAAGACATATAAAGGTGAAAAATGAGAGGATGGTTGGAGGTTTTGAGGAAAGAGAAGATGAAAGCTTAATAGTTAAGCTTTGTATTGAAAAGGTTCATTTTCTTCTTATCCTTAAGAAACCATCGATCTCTCTCTTCTCAAGGCAAGAATCCAACGTCGGTCTGAAGCTCTCCAGATGTAGGTAGGCTCTAGCAGTGCTTTAATCTGTTCTAGCTATTCCGGGTCAAAGGGTTTGACTCGGTTAGGTTTTTCGATCTCTGCGTGGATCACCTTTAGAGATAGTCTCTTTGGCTATTTAGGTTGATGTCTTCATACCGATACCGGATCCAGGATTCGGAAAGTCCGGGAACAAAATTTTTGTTTTTCGCTGCCGGTACATGTGATGTACCTCCCGGGATTTTCCTACAGTACCAATGAATTTATTGTTTGAAAGACCTATGCTATGAAGAACCAAGTTCTATTCAATCTTGCTTATGTTAATTTTCTTCAATGTTTTTCGTATTTTTATTTATCCTTACCATACTTTTATTTAAGCCTCATTACATCATATTTAAACAACCTTTCGATTTTTGTTTCTAGTTTACTTATAAATGATGGAGATGTAATTTTATTGCAAGCTTATGATTAAAAATCCTTTTATGTAATGATTTAAAAGGTTTTTTTAATGTTTTCCATACTAAATACTTTGATTGCATTAAGTGATTCCTTTGTGAGGGCATGGAATTTATACTTTTGATTTTAGAAAGAATATCAGTGTGATTTCTATTGCCATTGACTTATGAAAGTTGATTATAGGATAAATTGAATTTAATTTTATGGTATTTGTTTAATATGATATGATAGGATAACGTATAAAGCTTCAAAGGCATTGTTTTTGCTTATATAGAGATACATGCCTATGTAAGTTCCTGTGAATGTGAAAAGTCACCATTCTGAACTATTTTTGAGATACATAGTCACTCATATAACCATGCATAATCCAAAAACCTTAGTTTTATAATATAAAAGGAAATTATGAAAAGAAGATGAGAGAGAAGTGGCTAAAGTTGGTGTTAGAGACTAGAGTGAGAGTAAAAGCCACAATTTTGAACTTAAGACGAGGAAAACATGAAGAGTTCAAGAGATCCAATACAAAGGAACCTTTCATTAAGAATTCTAAGGAATTTCATGTCTGCCAGTTCTTCCTCAACCACCTTTGTCCACTCTTCTTCTTCTGCTTTCTGGACAAAGGTTTCTGGCTCATCTTCTTCATTTTTCTCCTGCCACTTGTCTACTTCCTCTTCTTAGACAAAGGTTTCTTCTTCTTCTTCTACTACTTGTTCTTCAACTTTTTCTAGAAACTCATCTTGGAATGTCACTCCATTCATGAAGCCAACCCTTGTCTTTCCTTTACTCTTAAATTGGCATAAGTTAGCTTTCATTTTGACAATGAATTCCATTAATTAATTTATAATAATTTCTTCGTCGTCTTCTTTTTTAGGAGCTCTTTTTCACTACTAAGGGTGATTGACATTCCAAATTCTTCATGATTAGTTTCAATAAGACTAGGCACGCTTCCCTACATCTCTTTAGATATTATCCTCACCAACTGATTGATCTGATTCACCATATTTTGTACGAGCCTCTATTTCCCTATGCCTCATGATTTATTCTTGTATAAAATTGGCCATCATGTCTTCCATAGTTTGCTTTTTAATTTGAGGTGTTTGGTATTGTAAATATTCGGTTGGAGCATAATCATTCCATCCATAAGCATAAGAGTTGCTCCATTCTAAATTGTAATTGTTCTCATATGGTGCACCTCGAGGTTGACTGTACATGTCTGGCTGCTCCCACATATGAGTTGGTGCTCGACATTTATAATTGTAATGGTTACTCCCAAAAATGCCACAACACGTCATAAATATCAGTTTGAGGCTCCGAAAATCTACAAGGAAACCCCTCTCTCCTATATAGTTATGTTACATATTATGAAGATACATTATAGCTCCCATAAGAGTACTGTCTGCTCTATCCTTCCATTGTGAATTGTGGTGATGACATTAAACCTTAATCCTTAAAATAAACCACAAACACATTGTTAATGTAGAGAAGTTCAAAAGATAATTAAATGAATAAGCTAAGAATACAGCATGATACAATACAAATAAAATAAAATACAAAAAATAATGACTAGAATAATAACATTAAGGTGTTCCTAATATCAATGTCCCCATTGACGATGCCAAAAAACTTGATTGGAATTTTTAACAAAAATGTTCATCTAATTCTCTTATCTTATCCTACTTTTCATGAATGTAAAAGTGTATAAGACTAATGTAAGATAAGATAAAATTTTCAGTAAATAGCCATGTTACCATAAAAATAACATATAAAATTTTCAATAAATAGTCATGTTACCATAAAATAACATAACTTATTAATTATAATAATAACTAGTGTACTATAAATGCCATAGTAATTTGAACATTTTATTAAAACTTTAAAGCCTCCATCTTAATTATAAGGAGAATATAATTTAATTATCAGGAATGTCAAATATTTAAGATCTAGTATTGAAGTTTAAAAAAGAAAAAAAAAAAGAGACATACTCGTCAGTATTGCTAGTAGTATAATAGTAGGTTTGATTACCCATTAGATGAAAAATATGTGGCTTCCTTCTAACTTTAAAGTTAATCAAGCAACTTGACATTGTCATGCTTGAAAAAATAGTTAGTAAAGACCCTTCTATTTTAAACAATCTCCTTGTCTAGACCCAACAATTAAATGCTTCATTCTCACTCATACCAAAACAGAAATGGTCAGCATGTTAATATTATTTTTGTCTCCTTACCGAAAAACTATCCTTTTGAGAAAAAACTATCAATATGGTTTCTTATTCTAAAGTTTGATCCTTTTCTTGTTGTTTCTTTCAAATTGTTTGTGAAATTGACTCATTTCAACCACCATAACTACAGAAGTGTCCGATCTCTAACGATATCTACAAAATAGGTTCAGAGAACTTTGCAATTATTAGAAAAAGGATTAGGTAAGAAGTGCTAGCTCCCTTAGATCTTAATTAAATATATAATAGGTTTTGGATATTTTAGTACTTTAATTGAAATTAAATTCTAGTTTCAATTAAACTTTAATTAAAATTACAAATAATTCTAATAAAATACCACTTATGCCTAAATAAGATATAATATCTCAAATTGATCCTTATTTATTAAATTTTTCATGCTTTATTATAAAGTTTCTCAAACTTTACAATCAAGTCCAACTTGCTTAAAATATTTTTCTCTCTTCAACTCGTTTTTTGCGTCTTACCCATTAAGTTCCCATATATGCAAACTTTACAATCAAATCCAACTTGCTTAAAATATTTTTCTCTTCAACTCGTTCTTTGCGTCTTACCCATTAAGTTCCCATATATGCTAATAATAGATATAAATTATAACCTAAATCACATTTAGGATTAGATAAATTAAACTATTAAACTCCTTTAATATATCTTTAATCATCTAATTAAACAATTTATATCCATATATCAAAATTGGTGTCTAGCAATATATTATAATCATCAAAATATTTAGAAATATCAAAATGGCTTTGTTGGACCTCGTTTCCAGAGCCCAACTCTAAAACGATTACCTTAAGACGATATCGTACTCCAATGAAGTTTCCTTAATCTTCCTCGACTCATCTTCTTCCTTTGACACCACCAATGTCGGATCCCGTTTCCGGAATCCAATTTCGAAGATCATCATCATACTGAAGCGCGGTTCCTTGAAATCCTTTCTTGCTCTACTACCAAACATGATGAGCCCCGCTCTCGACGTCCAACCATTGAACCATAAGCGTGGCGCAATTCAAAGAAATCGTGAAGCTGAAAGTCTCACACCAATACTATGTTCTCTTTTTCCATAATATATTCCACAAATAAATAAATCAACAATAAATCACAATCTAACATATGCATATCCAATCCATAACTTTCTTCAGAATACCGAAGTTCCACTCATTCTGGTCCATGACACAAATGCACACATCCCCTCAATGGCATCCATAATTAATACATAATTTCTTAATAACAATATAATAGAGTCTTACAAGCTCTCATGGCATTCCAAGCCACAATACAATATTATTATCAAAATCTGAATATACAAAAATATACAGTTCCCAAAATTTTCAATACCAATCTAACTTAAACAATACAACATAGATACATATACAAATCGAAAACCTTCACTTCCCTTCACCCGATCTTCTTCTCATCACCTGTGGATGGGAATGAAAGGGGGTGAGCTTATAGCTCGTGGGTAACATGTTGGACCCCGAACTTTAATTGGACGTCAGAATTATTAAATGAGGAATTAGTGATGTTAAATGTTTATTTGGGTAATGTGAATTGGAGAAATTTTAAATGATATTTGGGGGTTAAAGCGTGAAATGGGTTTTTGTGTATGTTGTATTATGGGTAACATCTTTATAATTGAAAAAGTAAGTCTGTATAGTTACTATTTATGTAACTTCTTTGAAATTGCAAATTTTGAGACTTGATTTATTGGGCTAGAAATGCCCACTAAAGTTTTGTAAAGAACCTTTATTGTGTTCTCGCCCATGCTTGTTCAAGTATGACCTTGCATTGATTTGAAAATGTGCCATAATTTGTGTATATGAACCTTGTACATGGACTTTGTGTGATATGTGGTTGCTTTTAAATTTATTCCCAAAAGTTGTATTTTGTGGCTTATGGATGATTTGAGAAATGGCTTGATGCTTGGCGTAGAATGTGTTTAACTAATTGTGTATGGAGGACTTAAGTAGGGATGATGAGTTGATGAATTTTGATGTGAGCTATTGTTGATGTATAATCGCAATTTGTGGATGTGGAGGCTGAAAGATGTGAAATTGTGAAGTTTGAATATTGTTTAATATGAAATTACGGGTGATGTGTTCATGTGGTCAATTTTGAGAATGTGTGTTGTACTGCAATTTCTGGACTGATTTAGATAGGATAGAATCATTTAGTCTTATGGAGAGTGGTAGACAAGTTGTAGAGCTTGTCCATGATGTGTATGAGCTAGTTTTGGAGGTGTTAATGTGAGTTGCTAGAGTTGGGTACAGGGGCTGTCTAAATGGCAGATCATAGATAGATCTTTGAGGCTATTTTTGACCTTTATATAGTTGGAATTGGGGTTGGTGATCTTCATGAAAGTTGTAGATCTTTCTTTAAGCTTTCCATAGACACCAAGTTTGTTAAATTTGGAGCTCTGGATCAAAAGTTATGATGTTTGTAAGTTTTGGTCTTTGTTGAGAAATTATCAATCAGTCATCGTTGTGTAAACTTTTGATCCCTTTAGAGTCCGAGCTTGCTTGTGAGTCCTTCTTGAAAATGGTAGAGCTATCTCTTAGCTTTCCAACGAAACAAACCGCGTGTCATTTGGAGCTCGGAGTCAAAAGATATGAACGTTTGAAATTCAGAGGTCGGATCAGAGTGGTCGAGCGACCTACGCGGGCGCACAAGGCCGACCGACCTGGTGCGGGAGACCGACCTGGTGCGGGAGACCGACCTGGTGCGGGCGACCGACCTGGTGTGGGCGACCGACCTGGTGCGGGCGACCGACCTGGTGCGGGCGACCGACACAAGCGGGAGACCGACTGCAGTGTGGCGACCGGCACGGTAACAGACGTGAGCCTCTCTTCCTTGTTTTGGTCATAACTTCTTCGTCCGACATCCGATCGACCCAATTCTTGAAGCGTTGGACTCCTAAGACATTTTTCTATCTTTCCATGCTAGATATATCAGTTTTTGAATTAAATGGAGAAAGATAGCTCGGATTATAATGAGCTGATCAGTTGTAAAATTTTGAATAGTGTTTGGTATTTTGGATATATCTTGAGCTATAGAGCTCGGATTGAATTGATTCTTGTTTCTGATTAAACTAGAGACATATATCTACAAATTTTATGAAGGAGCCGAGCTATGATTTAGCCTCTAACACTTCCAAATATAGGTCGGAAGTTCAGTGTGGTGTTCAGTCTTGGTGTTGTAACGGCCGAACAGTGCTCAGTATTATAGGTCGCTAGAACTCGCTAGAGCTCGGATTGAGTTGATTCTTGTTTCTGATTAAACTATAGACATATATCAACAAATGTTATGAAGGAGCCGAGCTATGATTTAGCTTCTAACACTTCCAAATATAGGTTGGAAGTTCAGTGTGGTGTTCAGTCTTGGTGTTGTAACGGCCGAACAGTGCTCAGTATTATAGGTCGCTAGAACTCGCTAGAGCTCGGATTGAGTTGATTCTTGTTTCTGATTAAACTAGATACATAAGGCTACAAATGTTATGAAGAATCCGATCGACAATTGAGCCTCTAAGACTTCCAAATACGGGTCGGAAGTTAGGTGTAGTGTTCAGCCTCGGGTCTGAAAAATAGACTTCAGTATTTTGGAGATATCTTGAGCTATAGAGCTCCAATCGATCCGATTCTCATGGTGTTGGATTCGTAAGACATAGGAGAACATTTCTCTAGAAGAAAGTTTTATAAAATGGCTTCATTTACTTGATCGAAATAATCAGACAAGATGTCAGTTTTGAAGATCAATGAAGGGGCAATTTTGGAAGTTTACTTAAAGGGTTAAGTTAGTAGGCTTATAAGGAAGGGCAATTAAGTCATTGGCCATTCATTAAATGACATGGCATTATAAATATAAGGGGTTGTATGTTGTTTGAAGGAGAAGCCCGATACTTAGAGAAACAGAATAGAACAAAAGAAAGAATGAAGAGAGAAAAGAGAAGAGTGGTTTCGGCGATGGAGGGAAAAAAGAGACAGCAGCTAAGTTCCGATTTTTGTGAGCTTTCAAGGAGGATTTCGAGCATGCTCCAAGAGGGAAAAAGGTGGAAGATGAAGAGAGCTCCAAGATGAGCTAAGAAAATCCAAAAATGGAGAAGATGGAGGTAAGAGCCGACTTTTAGGTCTTGAGCTTTTCTTGAGTTTTTGGTTTAGAATCATGGAAAATATTATGGGTTGTGGATTTTGAAGTTATTTGTGATTATTATGCTAAGATGGTGATTAATTTTGGATTATTATAAATTAGGGTTTATGCCCAATTTTGAAAATTGGGGCTTTTGTAAATTGATGACTAAGATAGCTTGGAAATATGTTGGAAGTGGGTTCCCTATAGTTAATCTTGAGGATTATGATATTTATGATATTGAATTTGGGTATTTATGGTTTAGGAAAAAGTATGTTGGAAGAAAGAAGGAAGCAATGGAGAAATTGGAGCATTGGATAAGTTCTAGCATGGAATCGAGGTGGGTACCTTGTTTATGATTGAGAAATGAGCCATAACATCGCCACTAAGCTTTCTTGTGTTTTCAAATATAAGAAATAAAATTCAGTTTTTGAACTCAATTGATTAAATGATTTCAACTACTTCCATTATTGTCATAACTTTCGAAAGAAATTGTTATTGTGAATTATGGTGATTTTGAAAAATGCATTGAAATTTTATGAATATCTTTGAGAATGACATGTCATGAGATCATAAGATCATATGATTGTGATTTCGATATGCCTTAGAGAATGGCATTGTGAACATGTGAAAATGAATATGTGTTTTGTTTGGGCGAGAGAGGAGCGTTGTGTTAGTCTCGTGCACGAGACAAAAGAAAATAAAAGCCTTCTCCGGTTGCCGCTTGTGGCTTACGAGATCCAAAATGGACTCGATGTGTTCTGATAAACTTCGGTTTTCGGTGTGTGTACGGAACTCTCGAGCCGTTATGTGTGCATTGCATTTTGACATGTGATGTGCTATGAAATGAATGATGATTTATAATGTTTACGAATTATCCGATTTGTGATGAATTAGGAAGAGTTATGTTACATGAATTTCAAATGTGAGTTTACAAAGAAAAGTTATGGTTTTGTGTTTAATCACTATGAGTTTTAGTTTTATCAAAGCTCCAAATTAAAATTTTGACGGCGGAGCAATTATGATCTTTTCAGCAGTTCTAAACATTGACTTTGGAAATATGTGGCATCGATTTCAATTCGAACTTTTCAATGGTTTTTGCTTATTTTCGGTTATAAGCTTGTTACCCATTGAGCGTAAGCTCACCCCCTCATTCCCATCCACGGTAATGAGAAGAAGATCGGTGAAGCGAAAAAGAAGGATTTTGTATCCTTGTATTTGCATTGGGATTCCTATATTGTTGTTGTATTGTGGCTTGTAATGCCATTAAAGTTTGTATATGATTATGGGATTGAATTATGTAAGTAAATTATGGTTAGTATATATGAATGTGAATTATGATTATGACTTGAGATGTGATTGAGAATTATGGAAATGTTTAGATATAGGTTTGTGAATGTGTATGATGGGATTCCGGACAGGAGGTCCAAGGAATTGTGTGATGGATTGGAGATATTGAAGTGTTTTGTGTATGGTTGGTTTTGGATAAACTTTTGGCTAGTGAGATTTTAGAGGAGGTGCTGCCCAATTTTTGATAAATTAAGGGTATTAAGTGTCATTTGGCAAAAGAAAAGGAATAATATGATTTTGATAAATTAATTGATATGTTTTGATTATGAAAGATATAATGAATCGAGGAATTGCCGAATTTCAAATTGGAAATTTGAACTACCCTGAATGTTGTGTAATTGAAAAATATATATATATATATATATATATATAAAGCGACTTTAGTTAAGTCGTGATTAGATTCGTTATGAGTTGGGTTCGAAGCGGGTCCCAACATTTGTGGTATCGAGGCGCGGTATTATGATCTTACATGGGCGTGTGTATGGATTAGACGATAAGAACTTGATAAAAGTTTGAGGTGATAGATCTAATAGGAAAATGATGATACTCGACATGAGAAAAGGAAGTTGTGGATAAGCGAGAGGCAATTATGGCGATTTCGATTCAATGCCATTACATTGGAAGTGTCGAAAGTCTTTAGTTGAGAATTTAAGTCTCGGATTGTTAAGTTGGCGTCCTTAACGGTCGATGATTTAGACCTCGATCGAGTACTTATCGACATTCCTTTTGATGGTAATGATTCGCATTAAGAAGAGATTAGTGGAATTGAGGTCAAAATTTCATGATGTTTGAATTGGTGAGGAATATCGTTAAACTTTAGTGTTTGCATTGAAGGAGTAGTGTGCCACCTCGTAACGGAATACGAGGAGTTTTGAGAGGATCGGCTACACCGATTTCTCACCCTTAAAGAAGGGCACGGATAAGTATAGAATCCGTTATATGGGTGAAGCTCGCTGTTAAATGTTTGGACTATGAGAGCCAATCTGAAGAAGGGTATTTGGTTAGAGTATAAGGCAAGGAAATTATGACTAATTGGGAATAAGAATTTTGTGGTCCGATATGTTAGGCAAGAATTCAGATTTATGGATGTGTCGTTGACTTTGGTAATGGAATTATGTTGAAGGTAAGTATTTGAATCGATCTGAATATGACATGACTCACATGAATCAAATGAAAGATAGTATGCAAGCAAAGTGGAATTGGTCGGGAAGGCCGGATAAGTTAGTGTATGACTATAGGCGGGTCTTTACGGACTAGTAGCTGGGATTATAAGTTCTTCCCTCGATTCAACAATGGAATCTGTAATTCATCCATGGTTCGGAGGACAAAGACCCTGGTATGGATCAATCGGGTTGTTTTAGAAAGGAACAAGCGGATGCGAGAGAGGAAGTTTGAAATGAGACGATAGGTCTCTAGGAGTTGGGATGTGGATCTTGTACTCCTTTTGGATTTGCTTCTTGTAAATGGTGGATTAGGGGTAAATTTTCAAAATTGGCGACCGGTTATTAAGAGTCCACCTCGATAATGTGAGTGGGTATGTGAGATCTATTTTCAGATATGGCTTATGGAGTCATTTTAATTCCTAGAGTCAAGTTATGAGATGAATCGAGAACTAAGATAAAGTATGGTATAGATGATTTTCTTTGAAAGGTAAGCTGCGATGGAGCAGAAAATTTGAAAAGAAGGTATGATAATGTACCTCCATAAGGGATCGATTATTTAAGGAATCGCGAGGACTAATCAAAAGCACATGGAATATGATAAAATTGGCGGTGTTAACCAAAGGACCGATAACACTATAATATTGAGACCAAGTGATCAAAGATCGATGATGTATTAAAAGTATTCGAGGAATTGAGAGACTAGTCGAATATGTGAGGAAAATACATATATATATATATATATAAAGCATATGATTAATGGAAGGAAAGAGAATTTTGAAGAATGATTCTGATGTAAATCAAACCGCATGAATTTGGAAAGTTTGTTGTATGCACTGGTGTTGTATAAGAGATTTGGCTCAAATCTAATGAAACATAATGAAGTGATTTTATATATATATATGCGGAGCCAACTAAGGTCCTATGAGTTACTGAGTTGATACATGTTTAAGAGTTGCTACGCTAACGATTGTTTTAAAGTTTGGAGACAGTATGAGTAAAGCAACATCTTGGATGTATTTATGCAAGTACAGATCGAAAAGCTGAGACAATCATTGAATCGAGAGCATGGAATATGAAAAAAAAGAGATTTTGAGTGTATAAATGAGAAATTCCTAGCAATGCTGAGTGTTTTGTCAAATGTATAAAACAGAAAATCGATATCGAGGCTATCGGAACCAAAGCAAAAAGGAAGCATAACATATGGGGCGCTTGGTACGTCCTGAATTAAGGATCAAGAGATTATGAATCGTATTGAAAGATTGGAAAACAGATCTGAATTTTTGAGTTTGAATATAAGGAGGACTGCATGGAAATTGCAATAAGAAAGATGTGAAATTAATAATGATGGTTGAGCAGGGGGAATTTGCTAAGCCGTTATGAATTAGTTAGTATGGAGTTTTATGAGATAGTGTTCTTGATAAAAGATGTCCGGATTGAAATGTGATTCGTGAGTATGTTTTGGAATTAGATGATATTGGTATTATTGTCACAAGAAGTTGGAAGTTGTGAGTGATCTGAACTAGAATGAGGAACCAAATAAGAAAGTGATATGAATTTCGAGGACGAAATTCTTTAAGGAGGGGAGAATTGTTGGACCCCGAACTTTAATTGGACGTCAGAATTATTAAATGAGGAATTAGTGATGTTAAATGTTTATTTGGGTAATGTGAATTGGAGAAATTTTAAATGATATTTGGGGGTTAAAGCATGAAATGGGTTTTTGTGTATGTTGTATTATGGGTAACATCTTTATAATTGAAAAAGTAAGTCTGTATAGTTACTATTTATGTAACTTCTTTGAAATTGCAAATTTTGAGACTTCGATTTATTGGGGCTAGAAATGCCCACTAAAGTTTTGTAAAGAACCTTTTATTGTGTTCTGCCCATGCTTGTTCAAGTATGACCTTGCATTGATTTGAAAATGTGCCATAAGTTGTGTATATGAACCTTGTACATGGACTTTGTGTGATATGTGGTTGCTTTTAAATTTATTCCCAAAAGTTGTATTTTGTGGCTTATGGATGATTTGAGAAATGGCTTGATGCTTGACGTAGAATGTGTTTAACGAATTGTGTATGGAGGACTTAAGTAGGGATGATGAGTTGATGAATTTTGATGTGAGCTATTGTTGATGTATAATCGCAATTTGTGGATGTGGAGGCTGAAAGATGTGAAATTGTGAAGTTTGAATATTGTTTAATATGAAATTCAGGTGATGTGTTCATGTGGTCAATTTTGAGAATGTGTGTTGTACTGCAATTTCTGGACTGATTTAGATAGGATAGAATCATTTAGTCTTATGGAGAGTGGTAGACAAGTTGTAGAGCTTGTCCATGATGTGTATGAGCTAGTTTTGGAGGTGTTAATGTGAGTTGCTAGAGTTGGGTACAGGGGCTGTCTAAATGGCAGATCATAGACAGATCTTTGAGGCTACTTTTGACCTTTATATAGTTGGAATTGGGGTTGGTGATCTTCATGAAAGTTGTAGATCTTTCTTTAAGCTTTCCATAGACACTAAGTTTGTTAAATTTGGAGCTCTGGATCAAAAGTTATGATGTTTGTAAGTTTTGGTACTGTTGAGAAATTATCAATCAGTCATCGTTGTGTAAACTTTTGATCCCTTTAGAGTCCGAGCTTGCTTGTGAGTCCTTCTTGAAAATGGTAGAGCTATCTCTTAGCTTTCCAACGAAACAAACCGCGTGTCATTTGGAGCTCGGAGTCAAAAGATATGAACGTTTGAAATTCGGAGGTCGGATCAGAGTGGTCGAGCGACCTACGCGGGCGCACAAGGCCGACCGATCTGGTGCGGGAGACCGACCTGGTGCGGGAGACCAACCTGGTGCGGGAGACCGACCTGGTGCGGGCGACCGACCTGGTGTGGGCGACCGACCTGGTGCGGGCGACCGACAAAAAGGGGAGACCGACACAGTGCAGGCGGCCAGGCACACTGCAGACGACCGACCTCTCTTCCTTGTTTTGGCCATAACTTCTTCGTCCGACATCCGATCGACCCGATTCTTGAAGCGTTGGACTCCTAAGACATTTTTCTATCTTTCCATGCTAGATATATCAGTTTTTGAATTAAATGGAGAAAGATAGCTCGGATTATAATGAGCCGATCAGTTGTAAAATTTTGAATAGTGTTTGGTATTTTGGATATATCTTGAGCTATAGAGCTCGGATTGAATTGATTCTTGTTTCTGATTAAACTAGAGACATATATCTACAAATGTTATGAAGGAGCCGAGCTATGATTTAGCCTCTAACACTTCCAAATATAGGTCGGAAGTTCAGTGTGGTGTTCAGTCTTGGTGTTGTAACGGCGAACAAAGTGCTCGATATTATAGGTCGCTAGAACTCGCTAGAGCTCGGATTGAGTTGATTCTTGTTTCTGATTAAACTATAGACATATATCAAAAAATGTTATGAAGGAGCCGAGCTATGATTTAGCCTCTAACACTTCCAAATATAGGTTGGAAGTTCAGTGTGGTGTTCAGTCTTGGTGTTGTAACGGCGAACAGTGCTCGATATTATAGGTCGCTAGAACTCGCTAGAGCTCGGATTGAGTTGATTCTTGTTTCTGATTAAACTAGATACATAAGGCTACAAATGTTATGAAGAATCTGATCGACAATTGAGCCTCTAAGACTTCCAAATATGGGTCGGAAGTTAGGTGTAGTGTTCAGCCTCGGGTCTGAAAAATAGACTTCAGTATTTTGGAGATATCTCGAGCTATAGAGCTCCAATCGATCCGATTCTCATGGTGTTGGATTCGTAAGACATAGGAGAACATTTCTCTAGAAGAAAGTTTTATAAAATGGCTTCATTTACCTGATCGAAATAATCAGACAAGATGTCAGTTTTGAAGATCAATGAAGGGGCAATTTTGGAAGTTTACTTAAAGGGTTAAGTTAGTAGGCTTATAAGGAAGGGCAATTAAGTCATTGGCCATTCATTAAATGACATGGCATTATAAATATAAGGGGTTGTATGTTGTTTGAAGGAGAAGCCCGATACTTAGAGAAACAGAATAGAACAAAAGAAAGAATGAAGAGAGAAAAGAGAAGAGTGGTTTCGGCGATGGAGGGAAAAAAGAGACAGCAGCTAAGTTCCGATTTTTGTGAGCTTTCAAGGAGGATTTCGAGCATGCTCCAAGAGGGAAAAAGGTGGAAGATGAAGAGAGCTCCAAGATGAGCTAAGAAAATCCAAAAATGGAGAAGATGGAGGTAAGAGCCGACTTTTAAGTCTTGAGCTTTTCTTGAGTTTTTGGTTTAGAATCATGGAAAATATTATGGGTTGTGGATTTTGAAGTTATTTGTGATGATTATGCTAAGATGGTGATTAATTTTGGATTATTATAAATTAGGGTTTATGCCCAATTTTGAAAATTGGGGCTTTTGTAAATTGATGACTAAGATAGCTTGGAAATATGTTGGAAGTGGGTTCCCTATAGTTAATCTTGAGGATTATGATATTTATGATATTGAATTTGGGTATTTATGGTTTAGGAAAAAGTATGTTGGAAGAAAGAAGGAAGCAATGGAGAAATTGGAGCATTGGATAAGTTCCTAGCATGGAATCGAGGTGGGTACCTTGTTTATGATTGAGAAATGAGCCATAACACTGCCACTAAGCTTTCTTGTGTTTTCAAATATAAGAAATAAAAGTCAGTTTTCGGAACTCAATTGATTAAATGATTTCAACTACTTCCATTATTGCTTAAACGCCGAAAGAAATTGTTATTGTGAATTATGGTGATTTTGAAAAATGCATTGAAATTTTATGAATATCTTTGAGAATGACATGTCATGAGATCATAAGATCATATGATTGTGATTTCGATATGCCTTAGAGAATGGCATTGTGAACATGTGAAAATGAATATGTGCTTTGTTTGGGCGAGAGAGGAGCGTTGTGTTAGTCTCGTGCACGAGACAAAAGAAAATAAAGCCTTCTCCCAAATTGCCGCTTGTGGCTTACGAGATCAAAATTGGACTCGATGTGTTCACGATAAACTTCGATTTCCGGTGTGTACGGAACTCTCGAGTCGTTATGTGTGCATTGCATTTTGACATGTGATGTGCTATGAAATGAATGATGATTTATAATGTTTACGAATTGTGCGATTTGTGATGAATTAGGAAGAGTTATGTTACATGAATTTCAAATGTGAGTTTACAAAGAAAAGTTATGGTTTTGTGTTTAATCACGATGAGTTTTAGTTTTATCAAAGCTCCAAATTAAAATTTTGACCGAAAGCGAGCAATTATGATCTTTTCAACAGTTCTAAACATTGACTTTGGAAATATGTGGCATCGATTTCAATTCGAACTTTTCAATGGTTTTGCTTATTTTGGTTATAAGCTTGTTACCCATTGAGCGAAGCTCACCCCCTCATTCCCATCCACGGTAATGAGAAGAAGATCGGGTGAGCGAAAAGAAGGATTTTGTATCCTTGTATTTGCATTGGGATTCCTATATTGTTGTTGTATTGTGGCTTGTAATGCCATTAAAGTTTGTATATGATTATGGGATTGAATTATGTAAGTAAATTATGGTTAGTATATATGAATGTGAATTATGATTATGACTTGAGATGTGATTGAGAATTATGGAAATGTTTAGATATAGGTTTTGAATGTGTATGATGGGATTCGGACGGGAGGTCAAGGAATTGTGTGATGGATTGGAGATATTGAAGTGTTTGTGTATGGTTGGTTTTGGATAAACTTTTGGCTAGTGAGATTTTAGAGGAGGTGCTGCCCAATTTTTGATAAATTAAGGGTATTAAGTGTCATTTGGCAAAAGAAAAGGAATAATATGATTTTGATAAATTAATTGATATGTTTTGATTATGAAAGATATAATGAATCGAGGAATTACCGAATTTCAAATTGGAAATTTGAACTACCCTGAATGTTGTGTAATTGAAATATATATATATATATATATATATATATGAAGCGACTTTAGTTAAGCTGTGATTCGTTCGTTATGAGTTGGGTTCCGGAAACGGGTCCCAACATAACATGTTTATAGCAAAGAACAAGCAAAACCATTGAAAAGTTTGTTTGTTATACAAAAGTCATAATCAATTCATTAAACACTTTGCTCCCATATTCTCGATCAAATCCGAAATCTTGAGTTCAAACTCATATTTGAAAAGTGTCATTTCATAGTGAAAAATGTTATCACATCAACACAATATGTTCATTCAATTTTCAATACAAATGCTTAATTTATGCACATACTTGACAATTCATCGATGCAATGCACAACCAAATGGCTCGAGAGTTCCGTAAAATCCATCCGGATAAATCGAAGTCTATTCCGTAAACAATCCGAGTCCGATTTCTCAAGGATCTCGTTGCCTCAAGCGGGCAGCCGGGTGAAGGCTTTATGTCGACGTGCACGTGACTATCCATCCGTAACTCTCTTACCCAAACAAGCACATATCCATTCGTTTCAAGTTCAAAGCATTCTATCAAAAGCTTTCATTCTTTTCATTCTTACAAAATGCCATAATGCCTATCAAGGCAGTTCATAAACATGATCATAATGCATGTAAAATATTTCGCAATATTTCTCATAGATCATCAAAAACTTTCATATGCTGAAACATGTAGAAATTTTGCAAATCATTCAATAAAAACAAAACGATAATTGAAATCATTTTTGATTTGGGAGAAAACTTTAGTGGCTCATTACTAAATTATAAACATGAAACCCACCTAAAATCCTTGCTCGGACATATGCTGAAAAGATACCTCTCATTTTGATCCTCTTGCCTTCCTTGATTCCCTTTTTCAATTGCAAAATTCCTATTCAATTAGGAATACAAATTAAGGATCCAATTATCGCATAATTACTAAGATAAAGTCTAAATAAACCCAAACCCTGCCAAAAGTCCAAACATTCGGGTCACTTTTTCCATAAAAGTCCTCATTGCCTTACGTTTCTATTGACTCCAGAAGCATTCAATTTGGTTCAAAAAAACCTGAAAGTTATACCCCAAACAAATTGAGACTATCCTTATGCTGACACAAGAATCTACACTCAACTTCCGACCAATATTTAAGAACTTTAAAGACTGAATTAAAACTCCTTTTCTTCATAAAACTTGTAAAACTTTGTCTCTATTTTACAACGAATCCAAATTCACCTCAATTGGACATCTATACCAAAAGATATTCCCAAATTACCCAAAATTCGTCCTTCTTTGAGAAGCAGGGGCTCGCCATGACGAGGCCACCTTTCGTCATGGGCGAACGGGCCGCTCGTCGCGACGAAGGCCTGTGCTCGTCACGACGAACACACTTCCCTCGCACGTCACGATGTCGCCTCTCACGCTCGTCGCGACGTTGCCTTCTTCGCACGTCTCGGCGAATAAATTAATTACACGTCGCGACGTTGCTTCCATTCCTCGCACGTCGCGGCGTGTTCATACCACGTCGCGACGTGCGGGTCTGGAGAATGACTCTGAAACCTGATTTCCAGCATTTTCCAACTTCAATAAATTCCCTTAACCAAATGCAACACATCTAAACCTTAGATCAGGTCTTATACTACATTTCTAACCCAGTTTAAGCTTCCAATCCATCATAAATTCAATAACCCAAAGATTCTAACCATTTTTCCCCAAAAATCCTAAACCATCGATTCTAACAGAATCAAGTCATCTTAGAGTTTAATCCAGCTAAAACAAGTTGAAACAAAGCGAGACTTACCCGGAAATCGCTTCCAACTGTCGGAAATCTCAGAGATCGAAAATCCCTCTTCTTCTCTTCTCTTCTCCACCGACAGCTTCCTCTTCTTCTTTTCTCCTTTCTTTTTCTTTTCTTTTCTCTTCTTTCTTTCTTTTATCTTCTTCTATTTTCTTTCTTCTTCTTTTTTCCTACTTAATTGTGAAATGTCCATTTTGCCCTTTCATTTAAGCCTTAAGTCTTAAAAATTTTAGGTGCCATACCCAAAATGCCCTTATTCATTCTTACCATTTTTACTACATCCAAACCATATAATAAATCTACTAACATTTTCCTAACAAGAAAATCCAAAACTTTATCCATCAACCAAAATTTTATTTAAACCATGCTTAATTCATCCAGAAAAGTTTCGGGGCCAACCGGCTTGGACTAATGTTTTTGTGAATGATTTTTTCTTATAATTCAATCTTTTTATCATTCAATGTTAGATTAGACATAGAGCATCGAATTAATGTCAACTTTATTTTGAGTCTAATCATGCTAGTTCTCCACCATCAGTAATTGATTAAACTAATCACAATTGAAATCTAATTTTAAAGTGTCATTCTATCTTGGCCAAGAATTTTTTGAATCAAAACTAATCAAGAATAATGGAACATTCTCACTAATCACTTTGGGGTGATGTATCTTATATTAAACACTCAGCCACCTTCATATAGTTCTTGCTATATTGAACAAATATTGACTAAGCCATCTTTGACTAGAATAGGTCATAAGTAGTATTAAAACATAACAATCGCCATACAAGATAGCTTAGGAGATCTTAAGTCAAAGTATCACTTATACAATCATCACAATGAGAGTTTCCATACATTCAAGTAATTTTCCAAATGTAATTCTCATATGAGGTCAGTTCAGTGAAATTGTTCTAACAAGCACTCAAATATTTTTTAAGTATCTTCATACAATAGTTTATGAGATCGACTACTTCCTTCATAAGGAACAATATAACATATGCTAGTCTTTTCACATTCTATTCATGTTCAATCTTAATAAAGCAATGATTAAGGTCAATTTAGTGATAATATATAAATACAATATGAACATAATAATTATAATCTTATTATAATTTTGATTGCCTAAATCCTTTGAATTTTATCATATAAATCTGAATATGTATAAGATAAAAATGTCCTTAAATTATTATATCACTAGAATATAACTAATCAATTTATTATAGGGAGAAGCTAATAATCTACAATAATTTAAGCATCTTATACCATATCTCTATATAATGATCATGCTACTGTTGGGACAATGGTTTAGCGAGAGAATTAATTATCATCATAATTAAAAGAAATTGGCTAGATACATCCTTAGGTTTGTAATGAGACCTTAGCTCCTTTTACATGCCTAATGACTCAAATGCTCCACAGTTCATTACTGTTTAAAGGATTGAAGGAACTATACCAAGTTCATCAAAGAACTTATTGATCCAAATAATGATTTCACTAAATGAAAAATGTATTATGTTTTAATTAGCAATCATTTCTACATTAGAACATTTCCAGTCTTAAAATGATATTTTTCTAAGGAAAATAGACCTTAATGAGGATTTACTTTTAAAGTTAATATCTATGTAACCTTAAACTCAAATATCAATTCATATATATAATAATATATATCTTTAATACTTTGTAGGTATCAAAATCTCAAGTACTAAACACTTTTAATACATTTGATCTATGTACTTTGACTTAAAATAGGTTTAAAAACTTATAATCTATCTCTATAGATCTAATTCTCATAATTATAATGTCACCTTTTCATATCCAACAAGAGTTATTCTTGGACAATTATTTTTCAGCACCTTACAATATGAATTATTGTTCTCTATGAGAAATATGTCTCTACATACTCTTACTGAATAGGACAATTATACTCCCACTAACCTTTTAATAGACATGACAAATTCACATTCATTTATAAAACAAACTATTTGAATTCACATGAAAATGTATTGGTTTTATTTGGAGGTATTGTCTTGAGATTTAAAGTTATCAAATTTTATCCAACTCCTTTAACTTATCATGGAAACCATTCTTATATAAGTATCTATTGAAATAAACAATTTGTTCAGTGGGTTTATATGATTATATCCAAACTTTTGATTTTTCCTGTAACCTTTTATTATCTAATTTAGTTTTAAACTTATGAGATAATACATGCTTTAACTAAACATCTCATCCTAATTTTCTAAAGATCGACAAAGTCATAAGATTTATACTTGCGCCTAAGTCACATAAACACTTTGCAAACTCCATGTCACCAACTACACAAGGTATTGTGAAGCTCCCTAGATCCTTCCACTTAGAGGCATATTACTAGTGATAACAAAGTTATAGCTTTCAGTAAGTGCTACTGCTTGATTCTCTTTCCAAGTCTACTTCTTTGATAACATGTCTTTAAGGAACTTAACGTACTTGGGAATATGTTCCAATGTCTCCACAAAGATAAGTTAATTTGCAAATTCAGCTTCTCCATGAACTTTGCAAATTGTACGCTCAATTTATTCTTTTATAATTATTGGGGAATGGAATCTTATGTGCATATTGTAACATCCCCTCTCCTATAGGAAGGACATTTTAGTAATTGGGACGGGTTCGGGATATTAAATTATATCTCGGCATGCACATACAGCATATAGCCTCAATAATTACTGATTGGTTGGACATGCACATAGTATACATGCATTCATGACATTTTAAACTTAAGGTTGAAATTGAACTTCTTTATGAAATTAATGGGATAATCGAGTTTGAAAAATTATTTGGACTGCACCATAAATCGTTTTACATTTTTTAGGGATTTTTAGGAATTTTTCTGGATTTTTCCAGAGACAATTCCCTGACCAGAAAAATCACCAATTGGCGAATCGGTCGATTTTCGGTAGCAAAAATCGCTACCTAATGGCACAGTAATATGGGGTATATTATTTTGGGACTGAAAGTAGGGTCATTAGAGTTAAATGGAGTAACATTTTAGACTGGATTAAACAAATGATACTTTGACTTTTTTTATAATAATAAACCAATCAAATTTTGCCATCTTTTGCTATCATTAATTGCTCCTTTACCATCTCCCACGGTTATGTCTTAAGGAATAGAAGTAGAGAATTGTTTTAAATGCTAAAAACTCCTCCTCCACCGAAAACCCACTTCCTTTACATCTCCTTTGATTTCTCTTTTTGTTTCTCTCTTAAGTCACCTTCCTCCAAACATTCAAGGATTCTCCTACTTCCAACTAACTTAGTGTCTTACCCTCTTCATGAAGAGTCACGAGCTTGTTGGATGTTTGTAGAAGTAGGTAGAAAGCATAGGAAAAGAATTGAAGGGAAGAGAAGGGAGGAAAAGCTAATAGGTAAGTTCTTTAATTCTTATGTTTAATGATGTTGTTAGCATGACTTGCATGTCATGGTTGGTAGAAGCTTTGAATGATAGGTTGGGAGCATCTAGTATGCTTAGGGATGCATGATATTGATGTCTTTTATTGCTTGGATTAATGGGTATAAGGTTAGGGTTATGGATGAATTAAAAGTAGTATGATAGAAGTGATTATGGCTTAATTTTAAATGGAATATGGATAATTATTTGAGTATTTGAATTGAGGAATTTAGTGCTGCCAATTTTTCAGTATTAGCCCTAGTATATGTATGACTGTAGAAATATTTAATTTGTATTTATTTGGATGTCTAGTGATGTGAAAAAGGCATTGGAAGTGGTTGAACTAAGGTTAACCTTAAATCTGGAAAATTGGAATTATAATTGATGTTACTGTTTTGTTCATAATTTATTGTGTAATAATGCAAATGAGGTAAGGTCAGTGGCCACTGAAACTTTGGGATGTTGACTTCAATTTAGTGTGAAATAGGTGATGTTGAATTTGAATGATAGAAGGGTGAATTTTTGCATGGAAAGTTACTGTTCCATTGCCTATGAACAGTAACCGCAACCATGACATCTGAGTTTTGTTGATTTTTATGAATTAATTGAGATGGAATTAGGGAAAATGGTCTACATGGAAGTTGTAGCATATTGAATTATCTTTCCATTTCTACTGATCTTGCTATTTTAGAATTGTATATTGGGAGATATGAATTGATTACTAATGACTGGTTTTGAGCATTTTGGATGAAACCTAGCTTAAGTGTGATTTTGTGAGTTTACTGATTGGAGGAAATTTTAACATTTTATGTGGACTGAATTGGTGTGAGTGAGCTTCTGAAGAATTATATAGGAAGAGATTACCTTGAAATTGATATATGGTGTGTATTTTTTAGAAGTCAGAATTGGGAGTTATGATTTTGCAAAAATTGATCCTGCATTAGGTTATAAATGGCTGATCATAACAGAAACTTCCATAACAGTTTTGAAATTGTTAGAGATCGAATTGGATGTTGAGTGCTTCATGAAAATTGAAATTTGAGATGTTATCTTTACAGGGATATAAAGTTCTGATTTTATTGACTTGTATACTGGAAGTTATGATTCTTGTAAGGTTACTGCCCAAATTGGAGGATTGCAGGGACAGTAACATTAGATGAATTAATTGACTTGTTTAGCAATAGAATTTGATTTTGGGTTGTTCATGAAAGTTGTAGATAACATTGTGATCTTAATGAGCATATTTATTGTGGAATTGTTGACTGAAGAATCAGAGAGTTACTGAATTTGAAATGTACTGCCCTGTTTTGACAGGTTTTGAGTGGATAGTAGGTTTGAGTGGATTTTGACACCCTTAGAGTTGGAATTGATTTTATGGTCTTCTTGAGAATTGTAGAGCTTTTCATAAGCTTTCCAACAAGATATAGTTTGCATTTTCAGAAATGTGTAGAAAGAGTTATGGGTGTTGGAAGTTTGGTTGGAAATCAGAAAAAAGGGGGGAAATAAGGGTTGGTTATATAAATATAAATTGTTGAGTTTTGGTTTCTTTCGTGAATAACTTTCCGTCCGACGTCCGATTGACCTGATTCCAGAGACATCGGATTAGTTGAATGTTTAATTTCATTTTATGAGAAAGCGGGAATTTTAGGCGGAAATTTTACGTAGCCCTATTGATTGAACATGTGAACCTTTGTTTTATTTAATTGGGGACCTATAGAGGTCCGATTGGCGCGTCGTCCGCCTATAGATTTCTAATTTTGATAGAATTTTATTATGAGAAAATATTGGATTAGGGCGGGATTGCCATGAACATGCATTATACACATTTCTTGATTTCATGTGCATTATTTAGTCATTTCAAGTATCCGATGGTAATGGCTATTCATTTAATGTGCTATAGAGGCTCAAGTGGACCGTCGTTCCACAGACTTGGCAGAGACTTCCGACACTAGCGTGGAAGTTATTAGGTGAGTAACCTAGTTGGTTATTCCAATCTATGTGTTAGCTGTGGTTTGATTGCCTACGGGAATACATGAATTATTGTTGTAAATTGATTGCCTACGGGATTACGTGGATTAAGGCGTGAATTGGCGCCCTACGGGATTATGTGGTTATATATGGCCCAATTGATCGTGAAATAAGCATTAGGCAACTGTTAATTGGATTGTATGATTATATTGTGTATTTGGTGTGTATTACCATGTTTGTCGATATGGGACATGTGCATTCATGCCAATTGCATCCCGTTAAAAGGAAAATTGTGAACCGAGACACCTTTCAGATTGAACCGAGCCTAGAGCTCGATATCTTGAACCGAGCCTCGAGCTCGAAGGAGATAATTCTCCCAGACGGCGTCTATCTTGATCTTTCATTATCGCTTTCGGTCACAACATTGAAATGAAGCTGGAAAAGAGTCACATGTGCATTGCATCTTGAATCAACATTTGACAATGTTAGTGACTGCCTGTATATTTACTATCTGTGACTGAATTACTATTGTGTTTTGTATAACATCTGAGTGTATACTGTTACATACTTATATGATGCATGAATTGGGAGAACCATCGATGATGGTTTCTCATTGAGTTTATAAACTCATCCAAAATTGCAATTTATTTTTCAGGCCTAAGTGTAGACAGATAGCTCCTCGGGATTTGTAGAGCCAGTATCTTGTGGATTGGCGAGAGAAGCGATGGCTCAAAGGTCGGTCATTGGGCTTTCTTTTGGAGACTTATAGTTAGATCATTTCTTATACAAGATGCGATATGATACTTAATATGCAAAGTGTTTGGATCATGTGTAAATTAAAAATCTTGTGAGTTGTACATTCTTGAGTTTTAAGTGAATGAAGCGGAATCTAATTTGGTTTTAAAAGTGGTCAATTTCTTATTCTTGTCTTATGATTGTGATGCCATGAGGAGTGTAGTGGTTGTTGTCAGTAGTGGTCTCTTGTCGTAGGATATGTATCGGAATGACCTACGGGCGTTCCGGTGGATACCCTATGGTAAGGGGGCGCTACATTAGGTGGTATCAAAGCATGGTTTGGCATCTTTTGGGAATAGTAACAATATAGGTATGAATCGGATGGCCGTTGAAACTGATCAGAATTTTTGTTTTGTTTTAGGTCTTCTGCATTAGGTGATCAGGTTGAGTAGCCAGCTGACCAAGGATCGGTGGGAGTGAGTAGAGAGTCTTATGCCTCGTCTCGAGGATCGCCCCTCGAGTTCCGTGAGGCGGAGAGGAGGTATGATTTCGCGCTTGTGGGGGTATAGATTTCTATGGCGATCTGAGACCCGAGGTGAGGGATGGTTGGAGGACGGAGAGAGTCTTGATCAGATGGATCGCGAACGATGAGAGGTTCGATTATCGGTATCTCTCGCTGTAGGCCCAAAGATATAAGTGGTGGAAGGCTGTGCGAGCGGTACCACCGAGCCTTGCTTCTTGTCATGAAATTTGAGTTTCGAGGGCCTTGAGGATAATTATATGCCCAAGGTCTACCTTGATATGAAGATGCAGGAGTTTCTGGAACTGAAGCAGGGACGGATGTCGGTGGCAGAGTATGAGGTGAAATTCAATGAGTTGATAGATTATGCCACAGTGATGGTCCCGACTGAGGCTGATAAGTGCCGGAGGTTCGAGAATGGCCTCAACACTGAGATTCGTACCAGGTTGGCTCGGTCGGACATGGGGACATTTATTGAGTTGAGAGCTGCTGCCGTTAGAGTGGAGCAGCTGATGAGACAGAGGCAGGCTGAGATTGGGTCCCGGGGTAAGCGGCCCAGTGATAGTCAGGGCAGCTCTGGCAGGAGCTTTAGTAAGCGTCAGGGCAGGACTTTCAGGTCTCCGGGAGGTTCGAGACAGTCTGGTTTTGGGCAGAGGGGGAGATTTGGACCGACTGGTAGTGGTAGTGGCAGAGGCTCTGGGCAGATTTCTCCAGTGTGCCCACATTGTGAGAGGAGACATAGTGGGGAGTGTTGGTGGCTTACTGGAGCCTGCTTGAGGTGCGGCTCGACGTGACATCAGTCGAGGATTGCCTGATACATTGAGAGTTCAACTTCTTTGGTAGTGGCCGAGTTGGGAGTAAGTCTGTTGCTGTGAGTAGAGTGGGTGGATCCGGACAGAGGGGCCGATGTAGAGGCCGTGGTAGAGCTGAGGGGTCCTTTGTGAGGACTGAGGGTCGGGGCAGCCGACCACAGTCCCAAGTGAGAGCATACGCCATGTGCTGACAGAGGCCCAGGATTCCCCTGATGTTGTAGCTGGTATGCTTCTCCTTTCTGATATTGAAGCATTTGCTCTGCTGGATCCTGGATCCACACATTCCTTTATTGCACCTCATATGGCATGTAGACTGCATGGGGATAGGGAGATGTTACAGTATGGGCTAGAGGTGAGTACACCTCTAGGTACTACTACTACATTAGGAGAGGTCTGTAGGGGATGCTCGATCCAGATTGATCAAGCAGTATTGAGGGCAGACCTTATAGTATTGTCGCTGAGAGAGATCGATGTGATTCTGGGGATGGACTGGCTGACGGCCCATAGGGCTATCATGGACTGTTATACTAAGGAGGTTGTGTTGGAGTCTCCTGGTCAGCCTAGAGCAGTGTTCAAAAGAGTTAGTCAGGCAGTGCCAGCCCGGATGATCTCTTTCCTTAGTGCCCTGAGATTGATGCAGGGAGGCTGTGAGGCATATCTGGCTCATGTGGTTGACACCAGAGTTGAGCAGAGGCTCCAGGATATTCCCGTGGTTAGGGAATTTTCAGATGTGTTTCTTGACGAGTTACTGGGTTTGCCACACGGATCGGAGGCGGAGTTTACTATTGACCTCGTTCAGTGTAATCGCTCCTATATCTATACCTCCATATAGGATGGCTTTGTGGAACTGAGGGAGCTGAAGGTTCAGTTGCAGGAGTTGTTGGAGAAGGGGTTTATTAGACCCAGTGTCTCACCTTGGGGAGCTCCAGTGTTGTTTGTGAAGCAAAAGGATGGGACTTTGAGACTGTGCATCGATTATAGGCAGCTGAATCGGGTGACTGTAAAGAACAAGTACCCACTGCCTAGGATTGATGACTTGTTTGATCAGTTGCAGGGAGCTCAGGTATTCACCAAGTTAGATCTGCGATCTGGTTACTATCAGTTGAAGATTGCAGAGGCCGATGTGCCTAAGAGTGCCTTCAGGAGCAGGTATGGGCATTTCGAGTTTCTAGTGATGCCGTTTGGGTTGACTAATGCCCCGGCAGCTTTTATGGCCTTGATGAATAAGGTATTTCAGCCCTACCTGGATCAGTTTGTTATTGTTTTCATTGATGATATTTTGGTGTATTCAAGGGATAGACAGGAGCATAGTGAGCATTTGAGGATTGTGTTACAGACGATGAGGGAGAGACAGTTGTACGCCAAATTCAGCAAATGTGAATTTTGGCTGGATCAGGTGATCTTTTTGGGGCACATTGTGACTGGAGAGGGTATTCAGGTGGATCCGAGTAAGGTGGAGGCAGTGCTGAAGTGGGAAGCTCCTAGGAATGTGCCGGAGATTCGGAGTTTCCTCAGATTGGCTGGTTATTACCGGAGGTTTGTCGAGGGGTTCTCATTGATCTCAGCCCCTCTGACAAAACTTCTGAGGAAGAATGTGCCATTCAGATGGACCGAGGAGTGTCAGAAGAGTTTTGAGGAGCTGAAACATCGGTTGACTACTGCACCGGTGTTGGCTATTCCATCTGGGACTGGAGGATTTGAGGTGTACAGCGATGCATCACACTAGGGATTAGGGTGTGTTCTGATGCAGCATGGTAGAGTCATTGCCTATGCCTCGAGACAGTTGAGGTCTCACGAGGTAAATTATCCTGTTCATGATTTGGAGTTAGCTGCAGTTGTATTTGCATTGAAGATTTGGAGGCATTACCTGTATGGTGAGACCTTTCAGATCTTCACTGACCACAGGAGTTTGAGATATTTACTGAGCCAGAGAGAATTGAATTTGAGACAGAGGAGGTGGCTTGAGTTGTTGAAAGACTATGATTGTACTATCGAGTATCACCCAGGGAAAGCGAATGTGGTGGCAGATGCTCTGAGTAGAAAGTCGCATACTAGTACAGCTCAGATTCAGGCTATGAGGTTGCCTAATTTGATTCAATTGAGGGCTTTGAATGTGCAGATGAATCTGGAGCAGGATGGAGTATTATTGGCTACATTGAGACTGAGACCGATGCTACTGGACAGGATCAGGAGAGTTCAGGATAAGGATCCTGTTATGGTGAGACTGATTGAGAAAGTGAAAGCTGATTCGAGATCTGAGTTTGATGTGAGAGATGAGACTCTATGGATAGGGCAGAGGCTTTGTGTACCTAATGTGGATGATCTGAGGCGAGAGATACTGGAGGAGGCTCACATGGCCACATATGCTATGCATCCTGGTACTACCAAGATGTATAACACCCTTAAGCAACATTTCTGGTGGCCCGGTATGAAGAAGCAGGTAGCTGAGTTTGTGTCTAGGTGTTTGACGTGCCAGCAAGTTAAGGCTGAGCACCAAGCTCCAGTAGGGAAGCTTCATTCGTTGCCCATTCCGGAGTGGAAATGGGAACGGATCACCATGGATTTCATTATGGGGTTGCCTAGGACGTCGAGGCAGCATGATGCTATCTGGGTCATAGTGGACCGGTTGACTAAATCGGCCCATTTCTTACCAGTGAGGGAGAATAATACCATGGATCAGTTGGCCCAGAAGTATGTGGCAGAGATAGTGAGACTGCATGGGGTCCCGGTGTCGATAGTATCTGACAAGGATCCCAGATTTACTGCCGAGATTCAGCAGAGTTTGATCGGCTATGGGTACTAAGTGAATTTCGATCTGACATTTCATCCTCGCATGATGGGCGAGTGAGAGGACGATTAAGGCTGTTGAGGATATGCTTCGGCTTGTGTATTGGAGTTGAGAGAGGAGCATGGGATCGATATCTAGCCACGATTGAATTTGCTTATAACAATCATTATCATAGTAGCATCGGGATGGCTCCATATGAAGCCTTGTATGGGCGAGTGTAGATCGCCTCTGTATTGGGATGAAAAGGGTGAGAGGATGATTGAGGTCTGAGTGATTCAGGATCTTGTTGATAAGGTGAGGCGATTGAGTCGCATCAAGGCGGCTGAGGATAGAAAGAAGAGCTATGTGGATCAGCATAGGAGGGACATTGAGTATAATGTGGGCGACGAGTATTCTTACGGTGTCACCGTGGTGTGGTGTACTGAGATTTGGGAGAAAGGGTAAGTTAAGCCCTAGGTACATTGGTCCATATGAGATCACTGAGAGGATCGGACCTTTGGCCTACAGGCTAGCTTTACCGAGTGAGATGTCTCAGTTACATGACGTCTTCCATGTGAGTATGCTCCGCAGATATCGGTCGGATCCGACACGTGTGATACCGGCTCAAGAGATTGAGGTCTCCAGTAATCTGAGTTATGTGGAGGAGCCGATCCAGATTATCGAGTCTCAGGTGAAACAATTGAGGAATAAGAGTATTCCACTGGTGAAGGTTCTCTGGAGGAACCATTCGACTGAGGAGGCTACCTGGGAGACCGAGGAGCATATGAGGAGACAGTATCCTCACCTTTTCGATCAATCAGGTAAGAATTTCGAGGACGAAATTTTTGTTAGGAGGGGAGAATTGTAACATCCCCTCTCCTATAGGAAGGACATTTTAGTAATTGGGACGGGTTCGGGATATTAAATTATATCTCGGCATGCACATACAGCATATAGCCTCAATAATTACTGATTGGTTGGACATGCACATAGTATACATGCATTCATGACATTTTCCGGCTTAAGGTTGAAATTGAACTTCTTTATGAAATTAATGGGATAATCGAGTTTGAAAAATTATTTGGACTGCACCATAAATCGTTTTACATTTTTTAGGGATTTTTAGGAATTTTTCTGGATTTTTCCAGAGACAATTCCCTAACCGGAAAAATCGCCAATTGGCGAATCGGTCGATTTTCGGTAGCAAAAATCGCTACCTAATGGCACAGTAATATGGGGTATATTATTTTGGGACTGAAAGTAGGGTCATTAGAGTTAAATGGAGTAACATTTTAGACTGGATTAAACAAATGATACTTTGACTTTTCTTATAATAATAAACCAATCAAATTTTGCCATCTTTTGCTATCATTAATTGCTCCTTTACCATCTCCCACGGTTATGTCTTAAGGAATAGAAGTAGAGAATTGTTTTAAATGCTAAAAACTCCTCCTCCACCGAAAACCCACTTCCTTTACATCTCCTTTGATTTCTCTTTTTGTTTCTCTCTTAAGTCACCTTCCTCCAAACATTCAAGGATTCTCCTACTTCCAACTAACTTAGTGTCTTACCCTCTTCATGAAGAGTCACGAGCTTGTTGGATGTTTGTAGAAGTAGGTAGAAAGCATAGGAAAAGAATTGAAGGGAAGAGAAGGGAGGAAAAGCTAATAGGTAAGTTCTTTAATTCTTATGTTTAATGATGTTGTTAGCATGACTTGCATGTCATGGTTGGTAGAAGCTTTGAATGAGAGGTTGGGAGCATCTAGTATGCTTAGGGATGCATGATATTGATGTCTTTTATTGCTTGGATTAATGGGTATAAGGTTAGGGTTATGGATGAATTAAAAGTAGTATGATAGAAGTGATTATGGCTTAATTTTAAATGGAATATGGATAATTATTTGAGTATTTGAATTGAGGAATTTAGTGCTGCCAATTTTTCAGTATTAGCCCTAGTATATGTATGACTGTAGAAATATTTAATTTGTATTTATTTGGATGTCTAGTGATGTGAAAAAGGCATTGGAAGTGGTTGAACTAAGGTTAACCTTAAATCTGGAAAATTGGAATTATAATTGATGTTACTGTTTTGTTCATAATTTATTGTGTAATAATGCAAATGAGGTAAGGTCAGTGGCCACTGAAACTTTGGGATGTTGACTTCAATTTAGTGTGAAATAGGTGATGTTGAATTTGAATGATAGAAGGGTGAATTTTTGCATGGAAAGTTACTGTTCCATTGCCTATAAACAGTAACCGCAACCATGACATCTGAGTTTTGTTGATTTTTATGAATTAATTGAGATGGAATTAGGGAAAATGGTCTACATGGAAGTTGTAGAATATTGAATTATCTTTCCATTTCTACTGATCTTGCTATTTTTAGAATTGTATATTGGGAGATATGAATTGATTACTAATGACTGGTTTTGAGCATTTTGGATGAAACCTAGCTTAAGTGTGATTTTGTGAGTTTACTGATTGGAGGAAATTTTAACATTTTATGTGGACTGAATTGGTGTGAGTGAGCTTCTGAAGAATTATATAGGAAGAGATTACCTTGAAATTGATATATGGTGTGTATTTTTTAGAAGTCAGAATTGGGAGTTATGATTTTGCAAAAATTGATCCTGCATTAGGTTATAAATGGCTGATCATAACAGAAACTTCCATAACAGTTTTGAAATTGTTAGAGATCGAATTGGATGTTGAGTGCTTCATGAAAATTGAAATTTGAGATGTTATCTTTACAGGGATATAAAGTTCTGATTTTATTGACTTGTATACTGGAAGTTATGATTCTTGTAAGGTTACTGCCCAAATTGGAGGATTGCAGGGACAGTAACATTAGATGAATTAATTGACTTGTTTAGCAATAGAATTTGATTTTGGGTTGTTCATGAAAGTTGTAGATAACATTGTGATCTTAATGAGTATATTTATTGTGGAATTGTTGACTGAAGAATCAGAGAGTTACTGAATTTGAAATGTACTGCCCTGTTTTGACAGGTTTTGAGTGGATAGTAGGTTTGAGTGGATTTTTGACACCCTTAGAGTTGGAATTGATTTTTATGGTCTTCTTGAGAATTGTAGAGCTTTTCATAAGCTTTCCAACAAGATATAGTTTGCATTTTTCAGAAATGTGTAGAAAGAGTTATGGGTGTTGGAAGTTTGGTTGGAAATCAGAAAAAAAAGGGGGGAAATAAGGGTTGGTTATATAAATATAAATTGTTGAGTTTTGGTTTCTTTCGTGAATAACTTTCCCGTCCGACGTCCGATTGACCTGATTCTAGAGACATCGGATTTGTTGAATGTTTAATTTCATTTTATGAGAAAACGGGAATTTTTAGACGGGAATTTGACGTAGCCCCTATTGACGGAACATGTAAACCACTATTTTATTTAATTGGGGACCTATAGAGGTCCGATTGGCTTAACCGTCGTAGCCTATAGATTTCTAATTTTTGATAGAATTTTATTATGAGAAAATATTGGATTAGGGCCGGATTGCCATGAACATGCATTATACACATTTTCTTGATTTCATGTGCATTATTTAGTCATTTCAAGTATACCGATGGTAATGGCTATTCATTTAATGTGCTATAGAGGCTCAAGTGGACCGTCGTTCCACGACTTGGCGAGACTTCCGGCACTAGCGTGGAAGTTATTAGGTGAGTAACCTAGTTGGTTATTCCAATCTATGTGTTAGCTGTGGTTTGATTGCCTACGGGAATACATGAATTATTGTTGTAAATTGATTGTTCTACGGGGATTACGTGGATTAAGGCGTGAATTGGCGCCTCACGGGATTATGTGGTTATATATGGCCCAATTGATCGTGAAATAAGCATTAGGCAACTGTTAATTGGATTGTATGATTATATTGTGTATTTGATTGTGTATTACCATGTTTACGATATGGGACATGTGCATTCATGCACAATCGCATCACATCGTTAAAAGGAAAATTGTGAACCGAGACGCCATCAGATTGAACCGAGCCTAGAGCTCGATATCTTGAACCGAGCCTCGAGCTCGACGGAGATAATTCTCCCAGACGCGTCTATCTTGATCAACATTATCGCTTCGGTCACAATCTGAAATGAATCTGGAAAAGAGTCACATGTGCATTGCATATCGAATCAACATTTGACAATGTTAGTGATTGTCAGTATATTTACTATCTTGTGACTGAATTACTATTGTGTTTTGTATAACATCTGAGTGTATACTGTTACATGCTTATATGATGCATGAATTGGGAGAACCATCGATGATGGTTTCTCATTGAGTTCGCAAACTCATCCAAAATTGCAATTTATTTTTCAGCCTAAGTGTAGCAGATAGCTCCTCGGGGATTGTAGAGCCAGTATCTTGTGGATTGGAGAGAAGCGATGGCTCAAAGGTCGGTCATTTGGGCTTTCTTTTGGAGACTTATAGTTAGATCATTTCTTACAGAAGATAAGTATGATACTTAATGTGCAGTGTTTGGATCATGTGTAAATTAAAAAGTACTGACAGTTGTACATTACTGAGTTTTAAGTGAATGAAACGGAATCTAATTTGGTTTTAAAAAGTGGTCAATTTCTTATTACTGTCTTATGATTGTGATGCCATGAGGAGTGTAGTGGTTGTTGTCAGTAGTGGTCTCTTGTCGTAGGATATGTATCGGAATGACCTACGGGCGTTCCGGTGGATACCCTATGGTAAGGGGGCGCTACACATATGGTAGAGGAGCAACATACAAAGGGTATTCACTCTTTTCTTCATCCTTTTTCCCTTTTTCTTGGTCCTCCACAGAGTGAGTTTCAACTATTCCTTTGCTGGTTTTTTGAGCTCCTTCCCACTCCTAAGTGTGATTGGTTTGAGTTGCTCCCTTAGATTTGCTTCACTATTACTCGAGAGACTCCCCATACTTCTTGTAGATATGTGTTTGCCACTTGGCCCATTTAAACCTATTAATTATGAATGGAAGAGGTATGATTTTTAGCTACTTGTCAAATTTTCCTTCCAGCCTCTTATAAGCCTCATCCATAGTTATAAGCTTGTCCACAATCTTGTCCAATTTGGAATAATTGGCATTGGATTTATCTTATTGAAATCTAATCGGCCCTTGATTTCTAAACTAATTTCCCGCATTATTAGACCAAGAGAAATTAGAGTAGGGTTTATTCCCTCCTTCTCGAACAAATTGTGTGTCCATGTAGTTGAGTAGTTTTGTAACACCCCACTCCTGTAAGACCCGGACCCGACATCGATGGTGATATCCGAGTCTGTGCCCTGCGAGGGTGGCGTGATACATCACTCAATCAAATCACAGTATACATTTTTTTTAAACAATCATACACTTACATTTTATATATGTTGCAGAAAACAATTTACATAACAAAATCGGTAAATAGATTGACCACGAGGGTCCTTTTATAAATACACAATAATATAACACCAAGGTCCTCCCACTAATGTAGACGCAACTGATCCCGTCCTCTTCTATCACTCTCAAGCGATCACTATACACCCGTTGCCTAATGGGGTATTCTTCTGAATCCTGAAAAATAATTGCAAATTTTGGGTGAGTTTTGTGAACTCAATGAGTGACCATCATCGATGGTACGCTCAATCGTGTGATAAAATTAATTCATAACCTATATTCACATTGCTGTCTATTTGATCTCTTTTTACAATTCACACACATCTAACTTTATCTCATAATACACTTTCAAAAAATTTCCCATTTACACATTTATAGAAATTCACATTCATATCCCATTTCTGATACATACATATTTCTCTCACTTACCATTTATTATCATTTTGCTGTGACCGAGTGCCTAAACTGTCCCATTGAAGGGCTCATTAATATCTGACCCTTATCCAATGCTGGGTACAGGGCTCATTATACGTTGAGCCTAAGGCTCTGAATCGCTCATGAGCTCTAAGCTCATTTTCGCACGTTGAGCTAAAAGCTCTGATCAGTGGTAACTCTGGTCAATAGCCCTAATATTTCATACAACGCTAGGCATATCACAATTTGTCATACATTTTACAATTAGATGTACCCCATGATTGTTATCACATCAGTATATGGCATTTAGCTTGTCATTCAATCAAACATATCAAATCAAAAGCAACATGTAACCTTTTTTTCCAATTTATTTCAGTGTTGCGTCTGAACTGTCCCTATAAGGGCACGTTAATCGTTAAGCCAAAGGCTCTGAAATTGTCCCATTACGGGCTCATTAATCGTTGAGCCAGAGGCTCTGAAACTGTCCCATTAAGGGCTCATTAATCATTGAGCCAGAGGCTCTGAAACTGTCCCATTAAGGGCTCATTAATTGTTGAGCCAGAGGCTCTGAAACTATCCCATTAAGGGCTCATTAATCGTTGAGTCAGAGGCTCTAAAACTGTCCCATTAAGGGCTCATTAATCGTTGAGCCAGAAGCTCTGAAACTGTGGGGCTCGAGGCCCAAATATAACATTGAGCTAAAAGCTCTGATCAGTAGCTGTTCCGATCATAACTATCATTAACTGATTTTGCATTCATGTATGAACGGCATGTGCCACAATTCAATCACTTTATTCACGTATTCCTATATCATAATCATTTCCAAATTATCACCATCGGACAATTGATTCACACTTGGTCACATTAAAAACACAATCACAATTTCACATACCCATAACACTTCTATATCATATCACTCCAATACTCCGGACCTTCTGTCCGGAGTTCACAATTAACACTGTCCCACCATTATACTCCAGAGAACTAAAATCACTGAATTATAACAATTAATAATTGGAGAACCATCTAGGTCGCTCACCTGACTTTCGCACTAACGCCTGAAAGTCTCGACAACGTCGGTGGGCTGGCATTCCAAATGTGCCTCTATCACAAGTAAAAACACATTTATTTAACACATCGTCCAATTCCGCAATAATGCACATGTAGAAATTTAAAGATATGTACTATATACACTTTGATGATATTTCGGCACTATCCCAAAAATCCCCATCACAGCCTTTCCTCAATATCATAACTCAATAGACACTAAAATCGTTCACTTTGTTTCAGAAAAAAAAAATCCAAAAATTATTCTCCAAATAGATACCGACTATCTTTTTGTCGAAACTACAATTTACACTACACTTCCATCCAAAATTGAGAACTTTAAAAGACTTATTCAACACTTTCCTTTTTTATAACATATAGACCCTTGTCTCTAGTTCATAACAAATCCAAAATTATCTCCTTTGAATATCGATTCAAAAAGTTATGGTTTAAAAACCAAAACATAACTTGTCAGGGAACAGTAGCTCGTCGCGGCGAAGGTTGAGCTTGCCGCAGCAAGGGCACAAGTGTGCGTCATAGCGTGCATTCTCTCCTACGCCGCAACGTGCACGTTCGCCTGCACTGCAGCGTGCATGCCTTCGTGCGCCACGGTGTACGCATGAGCACGTCGCGACGTGCGAGTCCCGTAAGCCTCCCGAAATCTGATTTCTTAATAATTTCAGTCCAATTCCTCCCTTTTTTCAAAATATAACTCATCTAAACACTTAAACATCACTTATACTCCATTTTCAACTCATTTTAAACCAATATCGTTCACAAACAATCAAAATTCATCCATACACAATAACCCTAAAAACCAAACATGTAAATCATCCATTCTATAACTTTTAACACTCAAACAAGAATCAATCAACTAATCAAGAGGAAAGAGGCTTAAACTTACTTGATTTAGCTTTCAAAATCCTTAGACTCTTCGTGATTTCATCGAAAACCATTTTCTTCTTCTCTTCCTCTTCTTCTTCCACGATTCCTCCTCTTTTTCCCATTTACAAACCCTAATTTCCCTTACCCTTATTAATTATGAAAAGTCCATTTTGCCCCTTCCTTTAACATTAAGCCTTATAAGCTTAAGTATCATGCCCAAATTGCCCTTATATAAATTCTTATAACTTTACTACTTCAATTCAGAAATTCAGACTCTTAGGGACTGAATTGGGATTCAATTCTTTCATAAACACTCACTTTCCTGCCTACCCAATACAATCAATTCATTCACTTTGACTTTCATAAATCTCTCCAAATTTCAATGACTCATGCTAAAACAAAACTCCTAAATCATGTCTTTAATTGGAGTGTCAATTAGATAGTCATTTTCAGTTCTGAAAATCTCATCGGTACCCACTTAGCAATTTTTTATGCAGAATACACATAAATCACTCCAATTCAATTTTTCAAACACACAAATTCACATTTTTCACAAAGACACAAAAGCCGGAAATTGTCACGAGTGCATGGACGATCTTGTGCATTTGCAAAAATTACTTTTCATATCTGTATAGAGGTCATTTTATGCATGTATGCAGAAATACATGTACAAAATCACAACCCGATCCAAGTTTACTATTTTATCCTTCCCATCGGTGATGGGATGTTACAATTCTCCCCTCCTAATAAAAATTTCGTCCTTGAAATTCATTTTAACACTGAATACGATAGGGGTACTATTTTCTCATACATTTTTTTATTTCTCATTTCATCATTCTATTCAATGTTCCCTGTATAACATAACAATCGTCGTTATCAATAGGTTTCTCAATTCTCTGATTAGATATCATACTTCGTCAATTATGTCCCTGATGACTTTCAAAAAATTCAACTCATTAATACCAATTTCAGCCTCACATATATATCACATTAAGACTCTCTTTGCCATAAAATCACTTATAAAGCTAAAGTCCCATTTGCCACCATTTAATAAGAACCACTTTTGTCACACTTAGATTCCCTTATCACTCTGTATCACAACTTCTATGTAATCCACCAAAATCCATTTGTCTTTCAAAATCACTTTATTCAAATTTTAAAACCATCTCACTTACCACTTTATTCATTAATGCTATCCTAAATTTGTTCTGACTTTTACTCAGGATGACCAACTCTTTTTGTCGTCTCATCCAGAAAAATAATGAGTTTGGCTGTAAACACTGTACACTATACCTTATATGCTGAAATATTCCAGGCATATGCGTCTTCTACCCTTCTCAAATAGCCCCCGCTACAAGGGACTCAAACATATAATCACTCAGGTCGACATTTTTGGCCGTCAATTTGCTCTTTTGAGGTCCACTTACAAGGACCTCTTGTGGTTTGTTAGTACACATATTCTATGCCATCAAAAACCTCAAATCCACAGTTCGGGCTTTCTTAATTCCTTTTTGTAAAACTAATATTACTATTCCATTATTGGTAAATTGTTCCTCTTTGCTCCACTTTCACTTGTCACTATGCCCACTTTCTTACACTTAATTGAGTAACCCAATATCCACATTTGTGACACTCTGCTATGCGATGCTCTATTCAATACTATTGATCAAAACAATAACTGTGTTTGGACAGGTTCCTTTATATATATAATCCTTCAATCTTTTCCAATTCCCATTTTTCATTAATCTCTACTAATCTGTCTATTTATAGGCAAATCAAATTTTCATTATTGGCACAGCATCTTTCAAAACATAAGTCCCAATTCAGCTCATAAGACTACAATTGTCCTTAAGTACACAACATTAATTTACTATTGCAATAGATTGTGTCTTAACCGCTCGTGGGAACTTGTCATAGACAGCAAAATCATGAATTCCTCAACAATTCTTTTTACTAAACTCATTAATGCAGTCACATATATTTTTTCAATATACACTAAGTCTCTCATTGATATCAACGCTAATAGATATAACCTCAAAAATCATTTTGCTCACGTATAATTCTTGTAATTCCTTGAATAACTAATCCTTCAATACAGTAGTATTGTCACTTGCTATCCTCTAATGTCTTAGAAATTTCCTTTTTCTCAACAAATTTCAGTAGTTCTTTAAATTTCTCGATGATATCACATTGATTTATGCCATTGTTAACTCATTCATACTTGTTGCTTCCCACATTTTAATCTATCAAAACAAAATTTCCTGTGTCGGAAAACCCATCATCGAAAGTACTTTTGTGGTTTTCCAAAATATTTCCACAGCCTATGACATGATCCAAATTCATTTCACATTAACAAAACTATCATCTCGAATTGCCGAAGTCCACTTATATAGTTGGATACTTTACATCAACAAAAGATATACACTCCCAATAGCCTTTTCTAACTATTATGCTTGAGTCTTTGCTATTGATGTAATTTCAATATTCGCTTTCGAATCTCTGATTAGTCATTCCAAATTTATTCCCTCATTGATCATACATTGAATTTACCAACTTATCCCAATTTCATTGATTTCTTGTTACTAACCACGCTCTTTTTCATAACTTCTTGTTCGTCAATTGATTTCCTTGTTTTCTTTGTATCTCAAGAAAAAGTATATCAATTCATATCATAATTAATATGATCAAAACATCCTCGATAATGAGGCTCAATGAGGCATCGATCCATTTTAGTAACTCAAATACCCCAGTAGATACCAAATCCTTACATCTTACTTAGAGATGTGTTACAGTCAAGTCTCCCATTAATCACATTCGCAAATGATATAAATCCTTAATTAACTCTAGTTAACATATCTTTCCTTGTTCTTGCCCATGGTTGGTGTTTACCATATGATCATAACAGAAACCGATTTGTAGGCTTATAATGGCCCTGCACTTTTTCCTCACATTAACACTCGTAACACACGTATTAACAGCGATTCTACACCAATTTTTCGGTATTTATCACTTCTTCTAACATTTTCCATACTACCCATCATGTATCACATTTTATCACTTATAAAATCATGTTCCTCTCATTTCCTCATCCATGTGTATATTCTCAATCCATTCAAAATTATAACTGCAGAAGCATCAATGGAAGGAAATCTCATTTTCACAGACAAAATATTTCATTATATAATAACTTTGCTCACATTTCACATCCACGTCCCATTGAATTATTTCTTTTAACCGGCTTGTACACGTTAATCACACCTTTACCGTTTCTTTCTAACAATCCTTCACTTACGATACAATATTTTCCATAATACACACATCAACACTATTACAGTGAATCTTTACCTGCCTTTTTCTCATTTGCACTTATCCCATTTTATCGAACATACTCATCATAATCACAATTTCCTAGTCATCCCTGAGCCTTTGATCAAACATAGACATATTTTTATGCTAACTCATTAACTCTTATCACTTTTAACCGATATTTTTCTCATGTCCAAATTGACCCCTCCAGGGTATCGCAAATTTCGTTTTCTTTCAACCCAATTTATGCACTTTAAGTCTCATTATTCAATTTGATATTACTTCTTTCCTAAATCAGCCCATGCCACTGTTTTCACATTCCTAACACATTCGAGGGTTATAACCACAGTACAATGTGAATATCATTAACAATTTGTAGGACCTCAGCCTCTCGAGCCTCGCATCCTCAAAAGGGCCTCAGCCTCTCGGACCTCACGCCCTCGCGGTTTTACTTTTCCCATTCCCAATTGCCAATAATCCACATTAGCTCATATGCTGATATTTCGTTTCTCTTTTCACACGGAAACACTTAACACTTATTCAAGCGTATGACTCATACCCATGGGACTCAGATTAGGGATCAGTTGCCACGGTCTGCTATGACATGTCTTTACTGTACACGATTTGACCTATATTTCAAAAAATTCCCATGTAAGTTCATACTTCTGGGCTCTCATACCACCTAAATGTAATACCCCACTCCCGTAAGACCAGGACCCGATATTGATGGTGATATCCGAGTCTGTGCCCTGCGAGGGTGGCGTGATACATCACTCAGTCAAATCACAGTATACATTTTTTAAAAAAAACAATCATACACTTACATTTTATATATGTTGCGGAAAACAATTTACATAACAAAACCGGTAAATACATTGACCATGAGGGTCCTCTTATAAATACACAATAATATAACACCAAAGTCCTCCCACTAATGTAGACGCAACTGATCCCGTCCTCTTCTATCACTCTCAAGCGATCACTATACACCCGTTGCCTAACGGGGTATTCTTCTGAGTCCTGAAAAATAATTGTAAATTTTGGGTAAGTTTTGCGAACTCAATGAGTGACCATCATCGATGGTCCGCTCAATCGTGTGACAAAATCAATTCATAACCTATATTCACATTGCTATCTATTTGATCTCTTTTTACGATTCACACACATCTAACTTTATCTCATAATACACTTTCACAAAATTGCCTATTTACACATTTACAGAAATTCACATTCATATCTCATTTCTGATACATACATATTTCTCTCACTTACCATTTATTATCATTTTGCTGTGACCGAGTGCCTAAACTGTCCCATTGAAGGGCTCATTAATATCTGACCCTTATCCAATGCAGGGTACAGGGCTCGTTATACGTTGAGCCTGAGGCTCTGAATCGCTCATGAGCTCTAAGTTCATTTTCACACGTTGAGCTAAAAGCTCTGATCAGTGGTAACTCGGGTCAACAGCCCTAATATTTCATACAACGCTAAACATATCACAATTTGTCATACATTTTACAATTAGATGTACCCCATGATTGTTATCACATCAGTATATGGCATTTAGTCTGTCATTCAATCAAACATATCAAATCAAAAGCAGCATGTAACCCTTTTTTTTTTCAATTTATTTCAGTGTTGTGACCGAGCGCCTGAACTGTCCCTATAAGGGCACATTAATCGTTGAGCCAAAGGCTCTGAAACTGTCTCATTACGGGCTCATTAATCGTTGAGCTAGAGGCTCTGAAACTGTCCCATTAAGGGCTCATTAATCGTTGAGTCAGAGGCTCTGAAACTGTCCCATTAAGGGCTCATTAATCTTTGAGCCAGAGGCTCTGAAACTGTCCCATTAAGGGCTCATTAATCGTTGAGTCAGAGGCTCTAAAACTGTCCTATTAAGGGCTCATTAATCGTTGAGCCAGAGGCTCTGAAACTGTGGTGCTCGAGGCCCAAATATAACATTGAGCTAAAAGCACTGATCAGTAGCTGTTCCGGTCATAACTATCATTAACTGATTTTGCATTCATGCATGAACGGCATGTGCCACAATTCAATCACTTTATTCACGTATTCCTATATCACAATCATTTCCAAATTATCACAATTGGACAATTGATTCACACTTGGTCACATTAAAAACACAATCACAATTTCACATACCCATAACACTTCTATATCATATCACTCCAATACTACGGACCTTACATAGGAGTTCAATTCTTTCTTGTCCCACCATTATACTCCAGAGAATTAAAATCACTGAATTATAACACTTAATAATTGGTGTAAGTACAAGTCGACTTGTACTACTGATAAGTCGACTTGTTCTTGAAAAGTACCGATAAGTCGACTTGTACATTGGATAAGTCGACTTATTTAAGGACGGTACTATTTATTTGTGCCCTAAAGGCAATCCCTTTAGCGTTTTTTATTCACGATCGTATCTGCATGAATGAATAAATAAAGAAAAGGCATAATTCATTAATTTGATGTTCATGAACATTGTTTATGAATTGATTGGATCTTTAATCATTAATGAAGTCCATGATATATGACATAGCATGAAGGAAATTATGATGTGATCATACTCACGAGATTCCTATCATGTGCAATTGTGTCGATATCTAAATTCTCCTAGTCAAAGGATTAATGAGGCTGGACATCATTAATCCGGATAGACTAGCACATGTCATATTCCTTGATTGGATCAGCGGTGGATCTCGAAGCCGTAAATATGAGATATTTAGAATTGACATGTGGATGCTTACTAGCGGTAGTAAGTTCATTGGATGACCGCCATGAGATCATCACATGGATATCTTATCTAGTGTCGGTGATAATCTCATCATAGCAATGGTGCAAGTATCCTTAGACTTGAGGTACTCGAGGATATCTTGAATCTTGATCACGTGCTTTGACTCCATTCCTTGTTGCCTTCAGAGGTAACTCATAGGGTGGTGCTTGGAGTGCGACTTGAGGTATTGAAGGTAATTGAGTAGCCAATAAAGGATTCACCACTACGGATTAGCGGAAGAGATACCCGTGGCCTCTTGTCGGGATCATTACTCGAAATCTCGGCGAGTGAATATGTCATGAAGAGTGTCTTCATGGACATATAGAGTAATGAGTCCTAGGACGAGATCTGTTATCACTTGGGCTAGACTCAGTCTAGTGAGAGTTGACACTTTGACCATGCTCATAACCAAGTGGGGTATAGGATGGTGAAAGGACGAATTGCACGGTAATTGTCTATGGAAGGGTTCGTGATCCGGTTCGTGATGAATACATCAAACCGATTACTTTCCGGTCAATTGGGGGTCATGATGTGTTGCTAGATACCGCTCATGACTTGCTCAGATTAATTGTTAATCTAAGTGGCCAACATAACCGGAAGCCTAAAGGGTCACACGCATAAGAGTGTTTCAGAGAATCTGTAAAATAGTAATTGGACAGAGTTCCAATTATGGAGAGCATTAGGATTAAATGGATCCCAATGGGATTGGGATATGTCTCGATGAGATCGCGACATCAATATTGCTAAGAAAGGTTTTGAATTGTTTCAAAGACCGGAGTCGATGAGAGTGGGAGTAGACCCAATTTAGCTTGACTGCTTTAGCAATTATATATATTAATTAATTAAGTAAATAATTAATTAATATATATAAATATATAGCCATGTGCACGTTGGATGAAGGGAGAAGAGGATAAAGTCATTTGACTTTTCAAAGTTATTACTTTAATCATTTATGAAATGAATGGCCATTAGCTCCACACATGTCATCATCTCATGGTTGGCTTTTTAATTGTTAAAAAGACATAAAAGATGGTTTGGAGAGCGGGGTGGCCGTATGGTTTGCGTGAAGGAGGATAAGAAGTTGAAAGCTTAAAGGTTAAGCTTTGATTTGAAAAGGTTTCATGTTTCTTCTTCTTCTTCATCAAGCACCATCGATTTTCTCTTCTTCCAAGCAAGTCTCCAACGTTTCCTTCAGCTCTCCAGGACAGAGGTAGGGTCTAGCAGCTCTTATTCTGTTCTAGCTATTCCCGGGTCAAAGGGGTTTGATCCGGTTAGGTTTTCTGATCTCTGCGTGGATCACCTTTAGAGATAGTCTCTTTTGGCTATTTAGGTTGATGTCTTCATACGGATACCTGGATCCTGGGTTCGGGAAGGTCCCGGGAACAAAAATTTTTGTTTTCCGCTGCCTGTACATGTGATGTACCTCCCGGGATTTTCCTACAGTGGTATCAGAGCGTCTGGTATCCCGTATGAAGCTAAAACCTAAGCTAGATCAGAAACCCTAAGTGCTGTTGATGTTGATGCATGTGTACTGCCCAGATTTTGAATTGCTATAGAGATAGGGTTTTCGAAATTTTTCTGCCCAGAAATGTTCATAACATGTTAGAGAATATGTCTATGAATTTTCAGAATTTATCGATTTGATTTGATATATTTTTGCTAATTAATTCCCTAAGGTTACAGATGCTGTTTTGTGAAACGATTCTGGAACAGGCAGTAGTATAAAATCGATAATAAATTCTAGAAAAAAAATTTTCTGGATTTTCCTTCACCTACATGTCTATAAGATGTTGGTGAATGTCTTTGAGCATGGAAATTGGATTTCAAGGTGATTGGATATTTATTCACGAATTTATTCTATGTTGTTGGGAATTGCTGTGCTGATGAACACAGATTTTGAATCGGCTTTGTTATTTAGGTTGACTAAGTTTTTGATGGCCTAAAATCCTGAAAAAATTCATGTAGCATTTTCTGAACATGTAGTAACCTATATAATTTTCTCATGATTTATTGAAATTGTTTCATTGATCATTTCGCGCAATGTACAGAACTGGACAGTTTTTGTGAAAATTGTTGGGACTGTTGTGCTTGGCTTGATTGAGTGTGCTTTTTCAGTTCCAATGCCTTGCACCATTTTTAATGTGATTAAAAATGTGTTATCTTGATGTAGTATGATTTCCAAACTGAATTGCTTGAATTACCTTTTCCAAGAATTTTTGAATGCCGAATTGGTCACATTAGCGTCTCGTTAGTATATTGCATTATCTTGTTTGTTTTGACCGTCATATTTTTTATGGCATGTGCTGAAATAAATTTGATAATGTATATGCTAGCTAGAGATGCTTAGGATGATAATTTGGGTGTTCCTAAATTGTTTGGAAATTAATGAGTTTTGACTCATTTCAAGTTTTTCATATAGTTTGACTATTTAAGGCTTTCATGGTTCAATGAATTGTTCATTGATACATCAAATTTATCAGATATTACCTTAGGTATGTAGGTGTTGTGAATTGGAATTGCATTAATTGAGGAATTAGCCGATTAGAGATTTTAGCAAATTTACCTGGATAAGTCGACTTGTGCATGAAATAAGTCGACTTGTTGAGAATTTTAGGATAAGTCGACTTGTCATAGAATAAGTCGACTTGTTCAGATCTCGATTTAAGTCGACTTGTAGTACCTTATAAGTCGACTTGTTCATGGGCAGGTGAAATAAGTGGACTTGTGTCATACAAGTCGACTTGTGTGAAGCGAAGCATAAGTCGACTTGCATTTGATGAAAGTTGACTTGTGGCATCTTCAGTTGGATGATGGATGATTATAAGGATTGATTCAATACGATTGATGAAACCTAAATCATTCCATATAGTCTTCATGACTATAATCCTTAAGCTTGGAGTCTAGAGACCGAAATCCTCCTCGGTATATGAAAACTAACGCCTTCCATTAATATGGTAAGAACCGAGTTCTTATAGGGTTGGGTTGTTGAGCTAACCTCAAGCTCCTCAGATATCTGAATATGTTCAAACCATGAAAATAAGATTTTCGGATTAATGGGTCGGTTTTCCTAGAAGCGTTGATTTGTTGAGCTAACCTCAAGGTCAGCGTGGACAGAGGCGAAGTTGGGTAGCATACATTAGATGTATGCGCATCAAAGAGTTGATACTGATGAAGTGCACACATCAACAAGTTGATAGCGATCGATAGTTGTGTCTAATATGTAATTGGTATATCGATACCTCCGAGACATAAGGTGGCTTGTTGAGCTAACCTCAAGGTCATTCTTAATGTCGGTTATCGATGATGCAATTGGTATGACCGATACCTACCGATTGACCTAAGTTGTGGCTTTTTGGGCAAACCCAAGGTCACTCTTAGCAATGTCGGATATCGACCCACTAGGACATTATGTCACTTTGTTTCTCTGGATTCGTAAAGAGGGTTATGGATTCTAGGAAACTAGTGGGAGCCATATGCATGTCATGCAAGTCCTTATGATCATGCAGGCATTTCTATTCTATCATTCCTTCTCTCTATCGCGTTTAGGTTGATTGAAGAATTCTTTCAGTGTGAATATACGCTCTCTATTCTGGACCGATTTTCTTGATTGGCTAAGGAATCTGAGAATTGTTCTCGATCCGAGGCAGGATCGCCCTAGATGTTCCACTTCCGGATGCACCCTCGCCAATGCTTCGATAAGGATCAAAAGCATATCGTAAGCATCTAATGGGCGGGGACATGGCTATTTGCCTCGATGTCACGAGCTGCGTAGAAAGACGAGTCCATGGATGCTCACGTTATAGTATCTCATCTTAGGGAGTTGTTTGATGAGTAAGCTCGATGCGAAAGGTTCAAGACCTCGAGGCTTCTCTTCATCACAAAGATGGCTCGAGGGACATCTGCTTTGTCAAGATGTCACGAAGATGAATGGCTATATTGAGAGATTGGCCGTCTTAGGATTTGTAATGGATTATGAGTTAAGTAGAGACTTAATTCGGTTGGATTGTCGATGGTTATTCACGGTTTGTGATAAACTATCGGATAAACCAAATATCCACAACAATTCTGAGTCGATCAATCTGCTTTCATGACGGTGGCGAGCTATCAAGAGAGATAGCAAGTGCTAGTGGTGGATGCTCCTTCTTACGGTTCTAGAAGAAAACCAAAGGAAGTGCCATCGAGGAAAACCAAAGATTACGCCCCAAAAGGATTTTGCTTTCATTGTGGCAAGTCTAGCCACAGAGGCTAAACTCGTAAAATCTATTCGAGTCCCTGAAGCGATAAAGGCATCGGATGCCTCTACTTCTTCAAATATGTTTGTCATTGAGGTTAATACTATTCTGATCCAAACTTATCGGTATTTGATACGGATGTGGCTCATACATATGAAATGATATGCGGGGCCTCGGGGACGATGAAAGCTCATAAAGGAGAGCTGGACCTTCGTGTAGGTAATGCGACAAGAGTTGCTACATTAGCCGTATGCACTTATGTCTTGTCACTCCCTGGTGAGCTTGTAATCAAATTGGATGATTGACATTTTGTACTTGTTTTAAACAAAGAACATATTGTATGTTTCATGTTTAATTAGAGCTGGTTTCCATTGGACATTTAGTAGCAATGGTTGTTCTATTAGTTCGAATGGAATGCTCTATGCTCTTGGTACATTATGCAATAGAAATGACATATTAGATATGTCATATCCAATTATGAATGTCAATGACGCGAAAAGACATAATTGAGATAATTTAAAATCAACTTACTTATGGCATTGTCGAACGGCCATATAAATGAGACACGCATAGCTAAGCTCCATGAGAGTGGCGGTTTAGGGTCATTTGATTATGAATCATATGACACATGCGAATCTTGTTTATTAGGCAAGATGACTAAGTTATCCTTTAAAGGAAAGGGTGAGCAGTGAATGGAATATTAGACCTAATACATTCGGATGTATGTGGTCCGATGTCCATCCATGCGAAGTGGTTGTTTTATTTCATTACTTTTATCGGTGATTATTCACGATATAGGTATCAGATGTCGATAAGATACAAATCAAGCATTTGAATAGTTCAAATAATTGAAATGAAGTAGAAAACTAACTTGGTAAAAGTATGAATACATTACGATCGATCGTGGTGGAAAATACTTAGACCAACATTTTGGATTATCTCGAGATCATGAGATTTTATCTCGATACACTCCACCTTACACGCCGCAAGACAATGGTGTGGCTGAAAGGAGAAATCGAACCTTGTTAGACATAGTGCGATTGATGATAGGTTTTACTGATTTTGGGAATACGCTTTCGAGACAATTGTTTACTCGCTAAGCAGAGTTCCATTAAAGCGATTGATGTTACTCCATATGGAGATATGGACTATGAGAAAAACCTTATCTTTCTCATTTGAAAGTTTGGGGTTGTCTGCTTATGTGAAGCGGACACGGTCAGATTAACTTGATGTAAAGGCGACAAGTGTTTGTTAAGTAGGATATTGTGGGATATCAATTCTACCTTCGAGGAACAAAAGTTGTTTGTTTCCAAGCATCTTGTTTCCTTAAAGAAAGAGTTTCTTTTACAATAAGGCAGTGGGAGCAAAGTTGAACTTAGAAGTTCAAGATGCTCGAACAAACCTGTATCAATCGCTCGAACTTGAAACTGTAACTCATGTAGATGAGGTAACAGTTCAACCTTCTACTACACACGAATTTCGTAGGTCACGTAGGATACGCTCTATTCCTAAGAAATATGGATTTCTCGTGGGGAACAGAATGACGTATTGCTCATATGTGATGATGAGCCTACTACCTATGAAGAGGTTCTGAAAAGTTCAGAGTCTGGAACATGGCTTTGTGCCATGAAAGCCGAAATGGATTCCATGTACATAAACCAAGTATGGACTTTGGTTGTTACACCTGAAGGGATAAAACCCACAGGGTGCAAAGGGGTTTTCAAGATGAAAACCAACATGGATGGTAATTTGATTACCTATAAAGCAATGCTTCTGGCCAAAGGATTTCGTCAAAGACAAGGAGTTGACTATGACGAAATCTTCAGCCCCGTAGTAATGCTTAAATCCATTCGGATACTCCTAGCCATTGCCACTCATTATGATTATGAGATATGGCAAATGGATGTAAAAATAGCTTTCCTGAGAGGAAATCTACCCGAGGATATGTATGACACAACCTGAGGGCTTCACTTCCATCGATGGCGAAAACGTATGCAAGCTTCAGAAATCCATTAATGGATTAAAGCAAGCTTCCAGGAGTTGGATTATCCGTTTAGTTGAGTTAATCAAAGAGTTTGATTTCTCACAAAATTCGGATGATCATTGTGTGCATAAGAAGGTTAATGGGACTGCAATCGTATTCCTTGTGTTGTATGTAGATGACATCTCGTTACTCGGAAGCGATGTCTCTATCCGCAATCGTTAAAATTTGGTTGTCCAATCAATTAGCGATGAAAGACCTTGGTAAAGCAACTTATATCCTTGGGATATAGATTTATGCAGATAGATCAAAGGTTGCTTGGTCTTTCACAATCATCGTACATAGATGAGATGCTAAAGAGGTTTAGCATGGAACAATGCTATGTACGAGGCCCGATGTATCGTATGCTCTAAGTGTTACGAGCAGATACCAATCGGATCCTGGTGAGGGTCACTAGGTGACTGTCAAGAATATCCTCAAGTACTTGCGAAGCACTAAGGATGTTTTCTTGATGTTTGGAGATGGAAATCTCCATATGAGCAGGCATTCAGATGCCAGTATCTAATCTGATAAGGATGATTCTGAATCACAATCAAATTATATACATTCACACTGAATAGCGTGGCGGTCAATTGAAAGAGTTTCAAAACAAGAAAGGATTGCTGATTCAACAACCGAGGCAGAGTACCTGCCGCATGAGATGTGCAAAGGAAGCGGTTTAGATCAAGAAGTTCATTACTGAACTTGATTTGGTCCCTAGCTGTGATGGGCCCATAGGATTGTATTGTGATACAATGGGGCTAGTGCGCAGGCAAAGGAACCAAGGTCTTATCGACGATCCGAACTCGTACTCCGCCGATTCGGGAGATCATTAGTCGAGATGATATCCTGATAGAGAGAATTCCCACAGAGCAAAGTGTTGTTGTTCCATTGACAAAGCCATTGTCACAGGAGAATTGTGATTCTCATGGACTCGCTTATGGTATTAGATACTAAGGCGATTGGCTTTAGGTCAAGTGGGAGATTTGTAAGTACAAGTCGACTTGTACTACTGATAAGTCGACTTGTTCTTGAAAAGTACCGATAAGTCGACTTGTACATTGGATAAGTCGACTTATTTAAGGACGGTACTGTTTATTTGTGCCCTAAAGGCAATCCCCTTTAGCGCGTTTTATTCACAGTTGTATGCAGACTGAATGAATAAATAAAGAAAAGGCATAATTCATTAATTTGATGTTCATGAACATTGTTTATGAATTGATTGGATCTTTAATCAGATTAATGAAGTCCATGATATATGACATAGCATGAAGGAAATTATGATGTGATCATACTCCTGAGATTCCTATCATGTGCAATTGTGTCAGTATCTAAATTCTCCCTAGTCAAAGGATTAATGAGATGGACATCATTAATCCGGATAGACTACACATGTCATATTCCTTGATTGGATCAGCGGTGGATCTCGAAACCGTAAATATGAGATATTTAGAATTGACATGTGGATGCTTACTAGCGGTAGTAAGTTCATTGGATGACTGCCATGAGATCATCACATGGATATCTTATCTAGTGTCGGTGATAATCTCATCATAGCAATGGTGCAAGTATCCTTAGACTTGAGGTACTCGAGGATATCTTGAATCTTGATCACGTGCTTTGACTCCATTCCTTGTTGCCTTCGGAGGTAACTCATGTGGTGGTGCTTGGGTGCGAACTTGAGGTATTGAAGGTAATTGAGTAGCCAATAAAGGATTCACCACTTACGGATTAGCGGAAGAGATACCCATGGCCTCTTGTCGGGATCATTACTCGGAAATCTCTGGCCAGTGTGAATATGTCATGAAGAGTGTCTTCATGGACATATAGAGTAATGAGTCCTAGGGCGAGATCTGTTATCACTTGGGCTAGACTCAGTCTAGTGAGAGTTGACACTTTGACCATGCTCATAACCAAGTGGGGTATAGGATGGTGAAAGGACGAATTGCACAGTAATTGTCATGGAAGGGTTCGTGATCCGGTTCGTGATGAATACATCAAACCGATTACTTTCCGGTCAATTGGGGTCATGATGTGTTGCTAGATACCGCTCATGACTTGCTCAGATTAATTGTTAATCTAAGTGGCCAACATAATAGGAAGCCTAAAGGGTCACACGTATAAGAGTGTTTGAGAGAATCAGTAAAATAGTAATTGGACGAGTTCCAATTATGGAGAGCATTAGGATTAAATGGATCCCAATGGGATTGGGATATGTCGATGAGATCGCGACATCAATATTGCTAAGAAAGGTTTTGAATTTGTTTCAAAGATCGAGTCCGAGTGGCCGTAGGGACCAGGCCCAGTTTGACTGGATGCTTTAGTAATTATATATATTAATTAATTAAGTAAATAATTAATTAATATATATAAATATATAGCCATGTGCACGTTGGATGAAGGGAGAAGAGGATAAAGTCATTTGACTTTTCAAAGTTATTACTTTAATCATTTATGAAATGAATGGCCATTAGCTCCACACATGTCATCATCTCATGGTTGGCTTTTTAATTGTTAAAAAGACATAAAAGATGGTTTGGAGAGCGGGGTGGCCGTATGGTTTGCGTGAAGGAGGATAAGAAGTTGAAAGCTTAAAGGTTAAGCTTTGATTTGAAAAGGTTTCATGTTTCTTCTTCTTCTTCATCAAGCACCATCGATTTTCTCTTCTTCAAGCAAGTCTCCAACGTTTTCTTGACTCTCCAGATGAGGTAGGGTCTAGCGGCTCTTATTTCGTTCTAGCTATTCCGGGTCAAAGGGTTTGATCCGGTTAGGTTTTCGATCTCTGCGTGGATCACCTTTAGAGATAGTCTCTTTTGGCTATTTAGGTTGATGTCTTCATACGGATACGGATCTGGGTTCGGAAGGTCCGGGAACAAAAATTTTTGTTTTCCGCTACCTGTACATGTGATGTATCTCCCGGGATTTTCCTACAATTGGAGAACCGTCTAGGTCGCTCATGTTGGGACCCGATCCGAGAACCGGATCTCAACCGAAAAGTGAAAACGGATACGAATAACGAGGCAAATTCAAATTGGATATATTAAATTCAATAACGACAAACAAAGCGAAAGCGGAAACAAAGCGGAAGCAAATCGAATACAGAATCAAAATAAGCGAATCGGAACGGTTACAATCAAAGGCGAAACAGATATGATGCGAAATCAGAAATACAAAAGTACCGAAGCAAAACGAAGCGATGCGGAATCGATACTTAACAAACGGAGCCGATCTTACAATCAAAGTAATTGAGCTGAATCATATCCGACATCTGAGAACAATTATCGAAGAAAAACAAAGAAACGAAGCCGACATCCGAAAACAAAGAACAGAGAAACACAATCGCGTTGGAAACCTAGACGAAACATCCGAAATTCGGTATAAATTTTTTTTTCTTATATTCATTTATCAAACTCTTACAATGCAATCTTATATCCTTTTTCTTGGAAATTCTTTCTCATGCCAAATCTCAACTCTTAACCATATTCTTATACATTGGTATTAATCCCAAAATGCATATTCGTACTAATTTTTGTCGAAATTTTGGCAGCATAACGACTGCCTTTGACCCAACCCAAAACCTGCAAGGGTTCAAAATACGCTTCTAAAATTTTTAATCAAACATACAAACATCAAAATCCACCGGACTCTCCGTCTGAGATCTCAGCACACACAAACGCAAACCTAATTCTAAAACATTCTCATAACTGTAATTCAATATACTGATCTCATAACTCAATCCCATTTCCAAATTCATACACAATTTCATATACAATTTCACATTCTCATACTTAATTCATAATCTTCATACATTCTGAAATACATCATAATCACTTACTTAAGGCAATTCAAGCCATTTACAAAATATTCCAAATCTCAATTCACATAACAATACAAACGATGCAAAATCGGACCAAACGTCTTCACATTCTTTCATCCAATCTCCTGCTCGAAACCTGGAGATGGGGATGAAAGGGGGGTGAGCTCGGAAGCTCGTGGATAATATATTTATAAATTGAACAATAAGCGAAAAACTCATTTTCAAGAAGTTTGATATTTTCAAACATTTCACTTTTCAAACCGTTCATAAAACATTTCCAAAATCTTACATTTGCAAATCTTATCTTCTCATTTCTCAAAATTCTCAATTCCTTCTTATTTCATAATCAAATTTAAAAGCATGAATGCATCACACTTAGAAATGAAAAAAAAGCACATAACACATCAAATGGTGCAGTTCGATCCAAAGCGAGCGATCGCACATTCAGCATAGCGGTCCGTGCTGCAAGTGAGCGAAGCGTATTACACTTTCCGCATAGCGGTCCGATTAAGCCGTGAAGGTAGTCCGAAATCGGAGCTCCATGCCACTAACGGGCTGCCCGGAGAAGGCTATAAAACAGATAAGTGCGCACTCGTCTCACAGATGGGACCTGACCAAACTCACATAACACATAATTCGAAACCGAACAATTCGGATTGCCCGAAGGCACTTTTCGAAATCTTACTTTTAAACTTTTTATATCATAACATCAAATAGTGTCAATACTTGACACATTCTCATAACACATGAAAATCATATAACAATTCTAATGCAATTCAAATCATCAATTTAATCATATATGACAATCAATCAAAATTCATAACCATGAATGCAATAATTCCTTTGAATCATTATTCAAACTTATTCAAAATTTACAAAGCACATTTCTCAAATTATTCAAATAATTTGAAAACCCTGAATTTCATAAACCTTGCATTTTCTAAAAATCATTTCCACAATAAGAAATTTAATCCTTCGAAATCATAATTTTTCAAACATTTATATAAACATTAATTTATCAAAAATTCACTTCTTAAATTTTCAATTTCACATGCTTAGCTTAAAATTCAACAAATAAATATACTACCCACCTCGAAATGATGCTAGGAACTCGTCCCAATCATCAATTTGACCAACGCTTCCTTTGTTCTTCCAATTTAAAATTACCTAAGCCATCATCATCCAAATTAAATATCATAATTTGCATAATTTTCACAATTAATTATAGGGAACCCAAATTCATCACTTTTCCAAGCTTTCTAAAACAAGAATTTCTAAAATCTCTAAATTCAAAATTTGACCTAAACCAATTCACTCAAATTCAATCTCATAAATAACTTAATTTTTAAAATTGATGTCATAATTCATCAATTCATACTCATTTCAAGACATCTAAATCATCAATTTCAAAAATTCTCAAAGCTCAAATTTTACCTAAACCTTAACTCACATAAATTCAAAATTAACTCAGTTCATCATAAAATCTTCCAAAATAAATCATGGAAACCACAAACCCATCACCTTTTTCATATTTCTAAACAAAGAAATCACTAAAAACTCAAAGCTCAAATTTTTCCCTTACCTCTTTCTCCTTCAAATTTCGGATTTATGGAGCCTTAGAGGGAGCTTCCACCTTCTTTCATCCTTCTTCCTTGAAATCTACTCAAAACAAGCTTTAAATCTCAAAAAAATATCAAAATCCAAGCTTTCTCTCTCACCTTTGCCGAAATCACACTTCTTTCTCCACTTTTCTTCCTTTCTTTCTTATTCTTCTTTTCTTCCTCTAGAAACATCGTGAATCCTCCATATAAAAACGACAATCCTTGATATTTATGTGCCATGTCATTTAAAATTTGATTAAAAGACCAAAATGCCCCTAATACTTGCTTTTAAGTTATTCTCACTTGCGGGTCTGATTCGCACCATAAAGTTGAAGGAATTTGTTAAATTTTCCTTCTATAGAAATGTTCCTCTCAATCATACGAATCCAACGCCACCGACCGCGCTCAATTCGGATCAGAAACGAAGAAGTTATAGCCGAAATACTATCGGACCTGCGAAAAATCCGAGACTGAACATTACTCTAATTTAATTCCAGAAATTTACAATCTTAATCCCAGAATTGAAACTCGATATCTTCATAAAAATTGTAGCCTTATGTCTCTAGTTTAATTCAAAACAAGAATCGCCTCATTTCGATTCCCAGATCAAAAGTTATGCTCAAAATACTCTCAGATATTCCTAATCCAAAAACTACACACAAATCCGAACTTCCATTTATAAATTAAAACTCTTAGGGGCAAAATTGACATTTCATTTCTTCATATGATTTGTAGCCCCTTGTCTTAAATTTATTTCGCCTCAAAAATCACTTCGATTGGATCTCTACAGATCCCGAATTTCTCAAAATACTGAACTATGTTCGAAAACTTTTCCGACTCACTTTGATTAAATTAATCACCATTAATTGAATCTCATAAAATTACAAATTTCCTATGAGGATGTAGGGAATTGTCTTAGGAATCCAACGCCGTAAGAATCAACTCAATCGGATGTCGAACGGAAAAGATATGAGCAAAAGAGTGAACAAAGGTCGAATTTGGAGAAGGAAGTAACCAAAAGAACCAAAACGACGTCGCAACACGCAAGGGAAAACGACGTCGTGCGAGGGCGGAACGCCCGCGTTTTGGGCGAGGCGAGGGCGAGCTCGCCCTGGCGACGCGTCGCCCTAGCGGCGGCGGCGGCGATGCGTCACCCTAGCGACAGGGATATATCATTTTTCTTTTTTCTTTTTTTTCTTTTTTTTTCCACATGAAAAATTTGAAACTTCCAATATTCATAATTCTTAATCCCGAACTCCAATTTTGACAAACTTAGTCTCTATAGAAAGCTTGAAGGAAGCTCTACATCTTCCACGAAGAACATAAAACTCAATTCGACTCCTAAGAGAGTCCATTTTCCGGCCAAAGGTTCTGTCCTCTAATATTCATGCTAAAACTATAACATAAACTTGTAAAAGTCATAACTTATTATTCCGAGATCAAAAAATTGCATACTTTATACCAAAATAAAGATCAAATCAAATCCTTCAACTTTCATGAAGAACATCAAAGCTCAATTAACCTCTAACTAGGTTAATTTCTCAGTCAAAGTCATAATTAAAGTTAAAAGTCAACCCTATCACACATAAACTTTGACTGATCATAACTTCCACTCCCGATATCGAAAAATTGCAAACTTTATAGCTACAGAAAGCTCTTAATATAAACTACAAGTTTCCAGAAGACCATTTTATCAAATTTTGCCTAAATCAAAAGTCAACTATTAATGGCCAAAAAGTCAAACTTTTCATATTTTCATACTTTTTCTTTTTAGTTCTTGCCACTTAACTTTATTTCAATCAACTCATCTACTTTTGCATATTTCTTATTTTTACTAAAAAAAATCGGGGTCCAACAGCTCACCTGACTTCCGCGCTAACGCCTGAAAGTCTCGACAACGTCGGTGGGCTGGCGTTCCAAATGTGCCTCTATCACAAGTAAAAACACATTTATTTAACGCATCATCCAATTCCGCAATAATGCACATGTAGAAATTTAAAGATATGTACTATGCACTTTGGTGACATTCCGGCACTATCCCAAAAATCCCCATCACAGCCTTTCCTCAATATCAGAACTCAATAGACACTAAAATCGTTCACTTTGTTTCAGAAAAAAAAATCCAAAAATTATTCTCCAAATAGATACCGACTATCTTTTTGTCGAAACTACAATGTACACTACACTTCCATCCAAATTTGAGAACTTTAAAAGACTGATTCAACACTTTCCTTTTTCATAACATATAGACCCTTGTCTCTAGTTCATAACAAATCCGAAATTATCTCCTTTGAATATCGATTCAAAAAGTTATGATTTAAAAATCAAAACATAACTTGTCCGGGAATAGTAGCTCGTCGCGGCAAAGGTTGAGCTTGTCGCGGTGAGGGCACAAGTGTCTTGTGGTATGCATTCTCGCTTCACGCCGCAACGTGCACGCTCGCTGCATGCATGGCAGTATTACGTAAAGCACGTCATGACGTGCGATTTGTTAACAATTTCAATCCAATTCCTCCCTTTTTTTCAAAATATAACTCATCTAAACACTTAAACATCACTTATACTCCATTTTCAACTCATTTTAAACCAATATCGTTCACAAACAATCAAAATTCATCCATACACGATAACCCTAAAAACCAAACATGTAAATCACCCATTCTATAACTTTTAACACTCAAACAAGAATCAATCAACTAATCAAGAGGAAAGAGGCTTAAACTTACTTGATTTAACTTTCAAAATCCTTAGACTCTTCGTGATTTCATCGAAAACCATTTTCTTCTTCTCTTCCTCTTCTTCTTCCACGATTCCTCCTCTTTTTCCCATTTACAAACCCTAATTTCCCTTTTTATACCCTTACTAATTATGAAAAGTCCATTTTTCCCCTTCCTTTAACCTTAAGCCTTATAATCTTAAGTATCATGCCCAAATTGCCCTTATACAAATTCTTATAACTTTACTACTTCAATTCAGAAATTCAGACTCTTAGGGACTGAATTGGGATCCAATTCTTTCAGAAACACTCACTTTCCTGCCTACCCAATACAATCAATTCATTCACTTTGACTTTCATAAATCTCTCCAAATTTCAATGGCTCATGCTAAAACAAAATTCCTAAATCATGTCTTTAATTGGAGTGTCAATTGGACAGTCATTTTCAGTACCGAAAATCTCATTGGTACCCACTTAACAATTTTTTATGCAGAATACACATAAATCACACCAATTCAATTTTTCAAACACACAAATTCACATTTTTCACAAAGACACAAAAATCGGGAATTGTCACGAGTGCATGGACGATCTTGTGCATTTGCAAAAATTACTTTTCATATCTGTATAGAGGTCATTTTATGCATGTATGCAGAAATACATGTACAAAATCACAACCCAATCCAAGTTTACTATTTTATCCTTCCCATCGGTGATGGGATGTTATAAGCTTCATATTGTTGTTTTGCATTAAAAAGTAGTTAATGGTAAAATGATTAACTTGCCCATATAATTTGCATCCATGCTGAATTGCTTTAATTGGAGTAGATGAAAAGGCTTTCAAGTTGTTCAATTGTCTTGTTAAGTTATCAATCTTAACCTGCATTGTTGTCATTAAATCAACAATTATAAATCCCTTCAGATCTCAAAAATTTGATCATTATCTGTTCCTATCTGATGTCTAAAGACAGTTGTTATTTGCCTTCTCCTTTAGCAAGTCCTCTACTTCCTCAACTGTCTTTAGCACAAGAGATCCTCTAGAAGCTATGTCGATAGCAGCCATCATCGGTGGAGTAACTCTATTATAGAATGTTTGCAAAAGAAATTCCTTTGGTAGATTATGGTGATGACATCTCCTTTGTAAGTCCTTGTAATGCTCCTACCCTGCATATAGGGACTCTCTATCATTTTATTGGAAATTTGTAATTGCCTTTATAACCTTGTAATCTTTATCGAAGAGAAGTACTTGTCTAAGAATGCACTCACTAGTTGCTCCCATGTCGTGAAGTTTGTTGGGTTTAAAGAGGGATACCATGCTTTGGCTCTATCTCTTAGTGTGAAGGGAAAGAGCCTCATCATAACGACAACTTTTGACATTCCCTTATATTGACATGTATCACATATTTTGAGAAAGTTTATGAGATGAGCATTAGGATCTTCATTAGTTAACTCGTAAAACTGTACATTGGTATACAACATATTCAACAACATTGGCTTGATCTCAAATGTCATTATTTGCACTGGTGGTCCAGTGATGTATTTTTGTGCATCGTAAAACCCCAGTTTCATGAAATCTATTAGGGTTCTTTTCTTATGATATCAAGGACTAATATTTTTTCGATCTTACTCGAACTGTAAGTATTTCTTGTGTTCATGTAATAGCAAGGACAAAAGAATGACACAAAATTCCTTAGATCAAAGGAATTCAAAAAGTCATAAACTAAGTTTCCTGGAAATAATGCCAAAAACTTATTGATCTAGATTTATATCTAATAAAACCCTCAATACACCGCAAGTATACGAATTGTATCTTGTAATATAAGGTTATCTTTCCCAAAAGGAATTAGAAATTATAATAATTAATAAAACAAAGAAATTAAGCAAATAACAAGCGAGCCGCCAAATTAATATTAGAGTTTGATCAAGGATGAATGCTTAGGACTTATTATTTCATTATTTTCTTTCCTTAACTATTATTGATCCAATTATTTGTTGATCATAGATTTGTGAATGTATTGATTACTCTGTCTCTGGACCTAATCAACTAACCCTAATTAAATCCAAAAATTCCAGAATTGCAACCTCTCGTTTCATAAAAATTTTCCTAACATTTTCAATTAGATTTGAAGTTATTTATTGGATAATTAATTTCTCACACAAGATATTTCTTTGCATGATTGTTAATATGATAATTTCAGAAATTATTCAACTGCCAACTCTTGTTGCACATTCTAATTTAATTACTTGGGCTCACTCTCTCAATTTGCTATCAAGTATAAGCGTCCATAATTATCACAAGCACCATAATATGTAATCAAAGTCACAAAATAAATTCAGAATACACCCCAATATGAAATTTAGAAACTCATGAACATGTTAAACATCTTAGAATTTAGATTACACATCAAGATTGATGAAATATATAAAAGAAAAAAGAAAAAAAAACCTCTATTTGGGTCTTGATCTAGAAAGTTGGAATTCCTGGACGTTCTTCTTGATATCCCTTGTTTGATCCACTTTTATGTGTTGACTGCTGCATTTTTAGTGTGTTAAACGTTGTTAAATAGTGTATTAGGGTTATGCAGGCGTAATTACAGTTTTCCCACTTTAATCAATTCCAAAAATGCCCCCAAACCTTAAAACATATGAAAAAACTCGCACTTGGAAGTGTTTGTCACAATCGTGAAATGGAAATAACGATTGCGAATCTGGAAAATTTCTTTCTGTCATGATCATGATATGGAAGTCACAATCGTGACCTTACCCATGCCGTCCAACATCCTTGTTCTTTAATTACCTAATTTCTAGCACTAACAAATACATCAAATACCTTAAGAAATATAAAATTAAGAATAAAATCTTGTTCTAAATTATATAAACACTTAGAATATAAACAAACACTCAAATTAACGCAATTATAAGCTTATACATACGATAATCATCTAATAAATACCTAAAAACACACTAAAACACCTATCAAAACATAGTATAAACTATACCTATCAATTAGGTTCGGATTTGATTCCATGTGCAACAAAATAAGTACAACATTTTTGTATTTGATTTTCCAAAATCAAGATCACTTAAAATTATATAAAATGATTAACACATAAATCATAATAAGGTATAAATTGTAATTCGTAACCTATTTCAAAACTTAATCCTTTTCTTTTTGTTTCCCTCAAACCATTTCTAAAATCAGGTTATCTTAACCACCATAATTGCTTAAGTATCCTGCCGCTAACAATATATACAAAACGTGTGAAGAGAACTCTGTAACTATTGAGAGAGAGAGTTAGACAAGAAGTGGTAACTCCCTTAGGACTTAAGCCTATTTATAACAGGTTTTAGATATTTTAGTAGTTCAGTTGAATGTAAATTCTAATTTCAATTAAACTTGAATTAGAACTACAAATAATTCTAATTAAATATCAATTATGCCCAAATAAGATTCAATATCTCATATTGGTCTTTATTTATTAAATACCTCATATTTAATTATAAAGTTTCTTAAACTTTACAATCAAGTCTAACTTGAATAAAAAAACTTTCTCTTTTCAACGCATTTTCATATGTGACCTATTATGTTCTCAAATATGTTAGTAATGGATATAAATTTTAACCCTAAATCACATTTAGAATTAGATAAATTAAACTCCTTTAGTTTATCTTTAATTATCTAATTAAACTATTTATATCCACAGATTATGATTGGCATCTAGCAACATATTATAACCACTTAAATATTTAATAATATCAAAGTAATTTTACAAATCTTTCTATGCATGGTTTTTTTTGTATAATCCAATCATTTCATCATATAATCTTTCGATTAGACATAAATAATGAAATTAATGTTTACTTTATTTTGAGTACAATTATGTTAATTCTCTATCATTAGTGATTGATTTAATTAATGACATTTAAAAATATTTTTAAAATGTAATTATGCCTTGGCCAAGGATTTCTTGAATCAATAATATTCGAGAATAATCGAATATTCTTACTAATTACGTTAAGGTGATGAATTTTATATTGATCACTCAACTACTTTTATATAATTTATATTATATCCAGTGATTACAGACTGAGTTATCATTGACTAGAACAAGTCATAAGTAGGACCAAAACATAACAATCCCTATATAAAATAACTTTGGAGATCTCAAATCAAAAGATTACTTATACAATCATTACAATGAGAATTTTTATAAACATATAAGTAATGTTTCCAATAGAATTCTCATATAAGATTAGTACACTGAACTTTTACTCTAACAAATACTCACACATTTGTTTAAGTATATTCATACTTTAGCCTATGAAATTAACTACTTTCGTTATAAAGAAAAATATAACTTGGGTTAATTTTTTACGTTCTATTAATGTCCAATCTTTATTGAACAAAGATAAGGAACAATTGAGGAATAATAGATAAATAAAATATAAATATCATAATTATAATCTTATTATAATTTTATTTGAAAGTATATTTATCTCATGAACTTTATCATATATATATATATATCTGAATATGTATAAGATAAAAGAATAACTTTAATTTATTATGTTATTAGACTATAACTTACCGTTTAGTTATAGAACAAAACTAATAATGATATTTATGAAGTTAATTAACATCGTACGTGCTTACTAGTTTATGATAGTACTAAGAATTCATTAATATTTTATGTAGGCAATTACTCGGGGTATTCTTATGCCCATCTTCCATTTCTTTAATCCAACTTATAACCTTAGAAAATTAGACTGCCTCTCACATTCATTAAGAATACATTTTCCTACTCTCGATCTATACGCGTAACCATAACATTTTTAGACGATATAATGTGGGCTTCTTTTTTTCTTCACTTTAAACGTCATAAAGACGATATAATGTATGGCGATATTTGGACGAGATGGTGAAACATATCGTAGGTGTTCAACGACAATAATTAAAGGAGGCTTCTAACGTGCACCGCGGAACCTAGCGCATGATTGTGGGCGCAATTACCGGAAACGGCCCCCCTCTTGCCGCTTGACTGCTAAGCCCCGAGCGTACTTTCAATGATTTCCACGTTTCTTCATTTTTCACATTTTAATAATTAAACTAAATAATACTAAGCATCAAATTTTTCGTTCAAAATGTTATTTTCTTAGTATTTACATCTAAGACCCAGTTATAATATTTTATAATGATTTGAAGACTTAATTGTACAGAAGTATAATTTTAAAATTTAAGTATAAGTTTTCAAGAATTTTTAGTTAAATTTAATGTTATGAGTAAAAGATTTTTAAAATGTATCTATAAAAATAAAATTAATTTTTAATAAATATATTTATTAGATATATCAAATGAATATAAAAGTAATATCAAATTTCAATATAATTTGTAATTCCAATTATAACAAGTTTGTTTTTTGCCTAATATTTAATTTTAACTTATTTAATATCATAAGAAATTTCAAAATTGGATATTTTAAAAATAATTATCCTCATTATGTGGATAATATCAAATATTAGGTATTAAAAGCATATCAATAAAATACAGCTTTATGGGTAAAAGACCCAAACTAAATTCTTTTGTAGCGTGTGTGTGTATCTATGGGTTAAATTCAATACACCCATTTTTATTGGATATATAATCAAATTTTCTTGACTTTTAAAAATCAATAATTCACTTATAATTATAATTTTATAGAACCCATCCCCTTTCCGTTAACTTCCATTAAAAACCATAACTACAAATTATAAAATGGCATTATTCTTTTAATATGACACTAAATGTGGCATTATAAATGGCACTACATAGTGCTGTTCGGGAGTTCAAAATTAGGGTTTTTAATAGAAGTTGACAGTGTAGGAGATTGTAGATATTTTTAGCAGTCACATGGGACCTTCATAATATGTCAAACTATAAGGGTCTAATGAATTTAACCATATATATATATATATATATATAGGAGAATGTATATTACTATTTATTCAGATAAAATATATATGAATTCATACTTAGGCATGTTTGATATATAATTTTGCATATATTTTATTTGATAAATAATTTAAGAGTTATGAATATTTATTATTCTTCTTATTTGATGTTTTGATGTAATTATTATTTATTATATGATGAAATTGTAATATTTTAAATACTTTGTAACAAAATAAATAAATTATTGTTATTTTAAAATTGATTATTATGGTTTTTGAAACAAGGTTGTAAAATTATAAATTATACAGTATAATATATTGAGGGACTATTTTATAATTTGTAAAATTTAAGAACTACTTTATAAATTCAAAAGATTGTTCAAATAAAGATACCTAGCATTGACCTAAGTACTAATATAATCTTGTACTAGAAATAAATTAGGTTTATTTAGAACATTGATATTCAATGTTAAGAAGTTTGTTGAGTTTAATATTAGTGCTGATTAATTTTCATATCTTACCTATTTACTAGTTTTAAACAAATGTTGATTAGTTTTAATTAGTTTTTAGACCTAATACAAGTACTAAGTGTTTTTTATTAATAAATTATTTATAAATTAATATTTTTACAAATATATAAAATACTTATTTATAAATAGAATGAGTATATAAATAATAACTAAAAATTTTACATAATATATCATAAACTATTAATTATAATAAAATATAAGAGATGAATCATCTTACTTATTAGTATTATTAGATCATAAATAAAATGTGATAAATATGAAATTTATTATTATATAAAATTAATAAATTGTTATATTAATAAAATATGACAAATAATACTAATTAGTTATAATAAAATAAACTAAATTATCTATTAAATATTAGTATACTATTTAACATAAATAATGATAAAAAATATAATAATTTTAAATTTTATTAACAACAAAAACCTCAAATATATGCTTATTTTATCAAATCGTTTTAATAAAAAAGTTATTCAAAGTTTTGAACCTCATACATATACACACATCCAAATTTTGCAGAAAAGAGCATAACAAAGTCGCGTGAAAATGAGAGCTATTCAATCGCCGAAAAGAAGATTGAAAATCGTCACTTGCGAGGCGAGTTAACGTTTTGCCCAATGATTTGAGTTCCGTTTCGTTCCGGCCGGTACCGGCCGGAACGTACCGTACCGGTTGGAATCCGGAATGGAACGAGCCACATCGGTATCGGCCAAAAATACCGGTGGTTTTCGGTCGATACCGGCCGGTACCGGCAATTCCGGAAAATTCCGGCCAGTACCGTAAAAATAAAAAATCCTAGGGACCTAATTGCAAATTTAAAAAATTTTAAACCTAAAATTTAACCTAACCCCAACCCCAACCCGACTCTTCTCTCCTTCTTCCTCCTCACGCCGTCTTCTTCTCTCCTTCTTCTCTCCTCACGCCGCCTTCTTCTCTCCTTCTTCTCTCATCTGTGCTACGTCGCGCCGCTTGCTCCTCACCGCCGGAGATCGCCTCCTCCAGTTCTCCTCGACGCTCGGCTCACCTCCCTTGGTCGTTCTCCCTTTGTCGTTCTCCCTTCGGTTCGTCATTCCTTCACGCCGTTGTCGTTGCCACCAGCTTCTCTGCTCCTGGCCATCGCATCATAGCCCCACGACACCGCAGGGAAGCCACCGGAGATGCAACTGAAGCCACCGGAGACGGGTCGACGCTCTGACCTGTGAGAAAAACCCGAAGACTCGCCCAGACCGAAGTTGGTTTATGAATTTTGTTTCTGATTTTGAAAATTTCTTGCTTAATTCAATTTATTGTTGTGTTTGGAATGGATAGTTGGATCTTGGATGGTTGGATTGTGAATTTCTGATGGGTTTTGGAATTTTGGTGGATCGGTGGAGACTTGGAATTTTGAAAGGATCATGGATGATACACGGTATTGTTGGATTGGATGATTTGGACTGTTGGAGACTTTGAGTTTGAATTGGATTTGGAAATGTGAATTTGGACTATTTTATAATTTTTAAAAATTTTAGGGGACCATTTTATAAATTTAAAAATATCCGAAGCAGATTTTCGACTCAACCGTGCATCAAAGATCCTGATTCAGTTCGAGCTCAATCGCATCAACCCGATGCAGTATTCATAACATTGGTTTTGCCACCAACCAATCCATTATAACATCATTTTGGAGCAGCAAGTCATTCAGTTCTATTACCCTAAGATGCATCAATCAACGTAACTCCTTCCAAGCCGTCCGATCTACAATCAACCATCGATTTCCTATATTAGTGACAAGGGTTTTTATCCCACCCAACCTTACAAGTTACAAGTACCATTCCATGTTGTATATTGTATTGACCTAATGTTAGAGAATATAGGGAATCTTATGTATTTTCCTATTATCAATGAGACTATGCAAAAAGCTAAAAAGGTAACTGGTTCTGCCTGATTCTGGCAGGACGGAACGTTGCCGTTGTGCTCCATATGATTGGTTGTCTTCTGTGTTGAATTCGATGTGAAGATACCTGCAAAATAAGGAAGGCTTGACAGGGGTTGTGTCCCAATTAGCCCCTCCGACGCTTAAGTCAGTTTTCTGGTGAGGGTGAGGTTGATAAACGCAGAGAAAGCTAGGTTAATGATTGTGCGTACCTCTGTTATGAGAATAATACATTTTATATGGTTTTTCAGCTAGGTTTAGGTCTTTACGTATCTGCATGGGAGATGTTCTTCTACTGTTGGGCCATGGATGTGTGGGTCAGGCTGGAATTAATTGATGGATGTGAGACCAACCGATCGGCCTGTGGGATTGGGCTCGGGTCCAATATAGCCGACCCAACCATAAGCCCCCTACTCCTCGAGTCTGAGCGAAGAGCAGGGTCGAAGGAGTATGTTAGACGTTGTTGTTCGTCGGTTACCTCATAACTCGTAAGCAAGACGGCTCGTAAGGTGGTCGATCGGTCAGGTATTGGCCTTGTAGCTCGGTCATGGGATAGCTCGGGCAGTTTAAATCGGTCGGGTGTCGATTAGTCGTACTCGATCGTCAGATTGGGGTCGGTTGGTGAGGGCCCCGATCGATCGGTCTCGACGCGTCATCGCGTGCGACTTGCGCTATAGTAGGTCGGATAGCCATCATTGGCGACGCTGACTTCTTGAAATATTTATTATTTGACGCGCTGCGTGCTCTCGACAACCGCTCGTAATCAAACGATCGTCCTTGTAATCGTTCTGCGCATCCGTCGATCCTTTCAACTACCGCTCCTTTCCGGATTTCGAACAATCTTAATTCCCATGGCTTAGATCGTGTCGTGTGTCTGAGCATAGCTCGGATTTTCTCCACTTGTCGTAGTCCGATCGGGTTACTTTCGAGTGTTCCTTCTGCCGACCCTCTATAAATACTCATAGTCGACGAGTTGTGGCGGTTTTCACCTTTTGCTTTCGTTCTCCCGCTTACACTTTGCCTTCGCTTGTTCTTTATCGTTCGCGGTTCCCAGAAATTTCCTTTCACTTCGCCGTCCGATTTCCCTGTTTCGAACTTCTGATTAGGTACGTCCTTTTTCTTCATTCCCTCTTCTTTTCCAAAAATCTTTTTCTTGGTGAACATGTCGACGGGTAGTTCTGGGAGCATGGTCGGAAGTACGGAGGAGATGTCGATGAGAGAGAGAAAAGACGGTTTAGTTGTGGAGTTGCTGCCAAAGACTGCATCGTCGATGACCGTTAGGTATAATATCCCTTCGTCTTGGGGGCCCCGACTGGCCTTTAGGCATGAGCAGATCCACAGCAACTTCAGTGGATACTTCGCCATCTGCGGTAGCTTTTTCTCAGTAGGCGGCATGAGGCTCCCGTACGCCCCGATTGTTGACGAGGTATGCGCCATGTTCGGGTTATTGCCGAGCCAAATTTTTCCGAATAGTTAGAGGTTTATAAACGGGTTGGCATTGCTGTGCCATCAGTTCGGTTATCCGCCTACCGTCGGCATTCTGCGCCACTTCCTGAGAATGAGCCATAGTCCGAGCTCTGGGGCTAGAATCCCCTTTCTGCAATATATAGATGCTCGGTATCGCCCGGCCAGGACACCCTCGAAAATTTCTTCCTGGCGAACCAAGTATTTCTTTGTGAAGCCCCCAGGATCTTCCTCTGAGTGCCGACCCTGGAAGTATCCTCTGGCCGAGCAATGGAATGATTCGTCGACCCTGTCCCTTAGCAGGGAGGAGTGGGAGGTGGTCCGTCGTATCAAGGAACTCGGCAAATACGACTTTGCTCGGCTCATTCAGGGATACCCTAGGGGGGCCTCGACCGATTCTTTCCTCGTCGATCCAACACCACGAATTAGCGGGCTAAAGGAGGAAACCGCCCCGTCTGGTTGACTCCTCGTGATTGTACTAATTATTGAACTTTTGTGCATTAGTTTTGTTCTCTAACTCAATTTATCATCGTGCAGCCATGGTGAGGATGGGAGCTCGAGCTTCTACGTCAAGGAAGCAGGCCTCTCAGAAAAAGGGGAGTGGGGCGGAGACCGGTGAGGGCGCCGCTTTGTCTGCGGGGTTGGTTTCCTCGGCAGTGTCGGTGGGTGTTCCCCCTGTCGGGGACCTTCCTATTGCGTCGGAGCCATTGCCGATTGTGCCAGTCGTCGTGGTACGGGCTGCTCCGGTAGAGGAGGAGAAGGAGGAGGACGCGGGTCCTCCTCTTAAGAGGAAGAGGTTGGTTCGGCTGGGTGACTTTCCATCCTGCCCGGCAAGTCCAGCCGGAGCAGGTAATCAGAAAAAAAGGCAAGGAGAAGGCGCGAGCCGTGAGCCTTGGGCAGTGGGAGCCTGCCATCAAGTTGGGTAAGGACGTCTCGATCGGGGACCTCGAGGTGTCCGGCTACCTTGCCGAGAGGGTTACTTCCCCTGTGGACGAGCGGGTCATGGAAAAGAAAGGTAACCTGGAGTTGGGTTCTCAGCTCATTCGTCTTGGTATGTGGGCTGCGATGACGTCCCTTGCCGTACTGCAGCGTTTGGAGACTCTGGACCAGGAAGTCCAGGATCTCCATGAGCAGATGAAGGGTTTGAATGGCGAGCTGTCAGAGGTGAAGGAGGGGAGAGACCTCCTCCAGGCTAAAAACGCGTCCCTTGAAGAGGAGAAGAAGGCTCAGGAGAGGGAGAAGGAAGTTGTGTTGGCTCGATTGGCCAAGGTAGAGGAGGAGAAGGAGAATGAGAGAGAGAGGAGGGAGAAGGAGAGTGAGGAATGGAGGAAGACTGTGAGGGCGGAGCGGGAGCTCAACAAGAAGTACCATCAAGACTGTCATTCCGCCGTGGTGGATAGAGATAGAGTCGAAAACACCTTGTGGGAGGTGCGGCGCTCTGTGCGGGAGCAGTGGGTTGAAGCGATCAAGCGATGGAAGAGGCGGTTCTTGTACGAGGAGAGTTTGGAGCTCGCCTGTGAGGTAACTCTCTCGGTTTTGAAGAGGGGCTACGAGCTCTATGCTCCTGAGGGGGTGGTATGCCCTTCATTCGAAGATTATGCCGAGTCGTTTATTCCCGCAGCTTTTGGGCTTTCTTTGGAGGAGATCACGAAGAAAGTCGAGGGAGAACCGGACGACGTTCTTGATGAAGAGCTAGATCTCAGCTCCGAAGAGGAAGAGCTCCCTTATGAAGATGTTCCTTCGGTTGCTCCCCCGGGTCCTGCTCCTGTTCCCATTGTGTTGCTCTCCGAAGAGGAAGAGCTTCCTAGTGAAGATATTCCTCCGGTTGCTACCCCGGGTCCCACTCCTACGTCTTTTTCGCCCGCTTCCGAGGCTTCCCCTGGATATTCTCCTTCTCCTTCAGCTGTTTGTAGCTCCTCTTCTCCCAAGTTGTAGAGCTCACCTGGTCGGGCTTGTGGCCAGGATCAATTTGCAATAATAGAATTCTTTTTTTAAGTTATTTTTCGTGTTTTCGCTCTCTATTTTCAATCATAGTGTAGTTTGATAAAGTCGCTCATGGCTGATCGGCTTCGAGGTCGACCTATAATTGAGGCCGAGCTACGGTTCCGGTGATTCTGCCTTGGTGACCGATCGACCTTAGTCGATCCGTGTTGAAGGCGAGTGAAGGGTCCCAAAGATCTCGTCTTGACGACCCGACCGACCGTAGTCGATCTACGGGAGTACCGAGCAATGGCGATGGCGAGGGTCCCAAGGATCTTGTCTTGGCGACCGATCGACCGTAGTCGATCTATGGAGATACCGAGCGAGGTCCCAAGGATCTTTTCTTGGCAACCTGGTCGAGCAATTGGCGAGGGTGATCGATGGTCCCGAGGATCTTGTCTCAGCGACCTGGTCGATTTATGACGATATCGGGCGAGGGTCTCAAGGATCTTGTCTTGGCGACCGGGCCGAGCAATAGGCGAAGGCGATCGATGGTCCCGAGGATCTCGTCTCAGCGACCCGACCGACCGTGGTCGATCTATGGAGAATGCCGAATGATGGCGATGGCGAGGGTCTTAAGGATCTTGTCTTGGCGACCCGACCGACCGTGGTCGATCTATGGAGAATGCCGAATGATGGCGATGACGAGGGTCCCAAGGATCTTGTCTTGGCGACCCGACCGACCGTGATCGATTTATGGAGAATGCCGAACGATGGCGATGGCGAGGGTCCCAAGGATCTTGTCTTGGCGACCGGACCGACCGTGGTCGATCTATGGAGAATGCCGAACGATGGCGATGACGAGGGTCCCAAGGATCATCTTGGCGACCCGACCAACTGTGGTCAATCTATGGAGAATGTCGAACGATGGCGATGGCGAGGGTCCCAAGGATCTTGTCTTGGCGACCCGACCGACCGTGGTCGATCTATAGTCGAAAGCGAGCAATATTGATAGGCTTCTCTTTGAACGATTTGCTAAACAGTTTGCTGAGAAATTTGAAACCCTTTATTGATGATAATGAGGGCGTGAACCGTTAGAAAACCTGTCTGACAGGGACAGAAAAAAGGTACCCACAGATTTTGTACAAAAACAGTAATGAACAAACATTAATCAAAATAAAACTTATCTACTGGTAGGACGCCTTCAGCTTCCCAGAGTTCACCTGGTCGGGCTTTTCACGGGGCATATCCCCTGATCTTTGTGTTGCTCGGCTTTACTCCTGTTGTAGAATTTTGTTGCCTTCTACCTAGCGCCTTCGGAACGAGCGGCTGCCCTGTCCCTGTCTTCACTAAGGAGCACGAGTCCTGCTTGGCGGGCTTCATTATTCCTCTCTTCTTATCGACTCTCCCGTCAAGGAAGCTCGTCAGGACTACCGCCCCATCTAGTGTTTTTGTTTCTGCCAAGTAACATTCCCTGGCGATTCTCTGCTGACCCCTGACAATACCAACTCTGTGGGGTGTCGGGAACTTCATAGCTTGGTAGTATGTGGAGACGACTGATCTAAGGGCATTTTGAGTAGCCCGCCCGATTATTGCATTGTACGCTCCTTGAAACTTGACGACTAGGAACTCAACGTCCTTTTCTATCTGGCACGGCTTCTGTCCGAACTTCACTTTCAAATTCACCCGGGCGAACGGGTATGCTGACGCCCCGGTTACTCCTTTGATTGGGCCGTCTGTAGGTAGTAAACGATCTTCGGGTACCTTCATCTACTTGAAGGCCTCATAATACAGCAGGTCGACCGAGCTGCCCGTATCAATCATCACCCGCTTCACCTCAGAATAACCCATGTTCGGGATTTACCACGAGGCGTCATCATGAGGGCAACTTACTCCATCGAGGTCCGACTCATCAAATGAGATCATCCCGTCGTTCTCCTTTGGTTTTTTGGTGGACGAGTCTTTGCCGACCTGTTTGGCATATCTTTTTCTCCCTTTGGCAGTGGATCCCCCCGCTACGTTTCCACCAAATATCATGTTAATGACCCCGGTCGGTCGGTTGTCTTGCTGTCCGGTGTTCCTGCCGTCTCTTTCCCTTGATCGTCCTCTCTCTTCGCGTCGATTGTCTGTGTTCGCGTTGTTCCTCCCTCCATCATTTCCATCATTTCGTCTCCAAGACTGTCGCTCAGTGTTCCGTCCGTACTTTATAAACCGACCGAGCTTTCCCCTTTCGATAAGAGATTCGATTTCTTTTTTCAATGACCAACAATCCTCCGTGTCGTGGCCGATGTCTCTGTGGAAACGGCAATATAGATTTGGGTTCCTCTCCTTGTAAGGGGTCTTCATTTTATTTGACTCTCGGATGGATTCCCCATCCGCTTTCATAGCCGTCAGTACTTCCGCATATCGTTTGTTAAGCGGTGTGAAGTCTTGATGATGCCACTGCTGACCGGTAGGTTTCCTCCAGGTCGACTGATCCCTTTATCTCTTGTGAGACTCATCTGCCCTACCACTAGGCCCGCGATCATCTTCCCGGCGTTTCGTATTCTTTAATACTTCTTCGAGCTGAATGTATCTATCCGCCCTGCTTCTTATTTCCTGAACAGATCGGGGCTGATCGAGGGCTAGTGACTTCTTGAACTCCTCATCCCTCGCGTTGTTCATGAGCGCGGCCAGCATGGACCAGCAAGTGAGATCGAAAACCTCGACCGCTTCGTTGTTGAACCGGGTGATGAACTCCCGCAAACTCTCATTCCTTCCTTGGGTAAGTTGCATCACCTCTAAAGCTGTCTTCTACGGTCGCTTACTAGTAGCGAACTGGTCTAGGAATAACAATCTGAAATCTTCGAAGCATGTGATACAGCTCGGGGGCAAGCTGTTGAACCATCCCCGAGCTCCCTCTTGGAAGACCGTGCAGAAAGCCTTGCATTGGATAGCGTCCGGAACACAATGTAGGTTCATCATGGACTGGAAGTACTGCAGGTAGTCCAGGGGGTCGGTTTTTCCCGTGTATTTCTCGGGGGTCGGTATTTTTGTGCCAAGTACCGGGAGGCTATCCAAGATGTTAGGAGTGAAGGAGAGTCATCTTCGCGCCGTCAGGCGATCGGAATGAAGCTCATAGTGCGATTAATCCGATCATCTACGATTTTCTCTAGGGCTTCGGTTGGGCGATGATTAGTCGTCATGCTAGTCTGTCGGGCGGCTTGCCGTGCGCATTTTACTTGCTCTTATGCGCTGGTTGAGACTGCAAAATTTTGCGGATCAACAGATCAGCAGCTTCCTCGATCTGTTTTCGGGTCAGGGTAGAGTGTACAGTCGGAAGAGGATCTGCACCCCGTCGGAGTTGGATATTCGGGTGCGTATTGAGCGCGGCGTTATCCTCCAAAGCTACGTTCTGTTCTTCTTGTTCCAAGGTTTGAGGCTGTGGTTGATCGTTAGGATCTGAGGATTCTGTGCGTGAAACATGTGGTACAGGCGACAGAGTTGTAGGTAGCTGAAAACCTATGCGTTGCATCGCCAGAGCCGCGACAGCAGCTATATCAGGATTCATCGCCGCCGCCTAGCTTATTTGTGTGATTCTGGACGTGATGCCCGGAAGTCGGGCCCCACGGTGGGCGCCATTTGGTTCTGCCTGATTTTGGCAGGACGGAACGTTGCCGTTGTGCTCCATATGATTGGCTGTCTTCTGTGGTGAATTCGGTGTGAAGATACCTGCAAAACAAGGAAGGCTTGACGGGGGTTGTGTCCCGATTAGCCCCTCCGACGCTTAAATCAGTTTTCTGGTGAGGGTGAGGTTGATAAACGCAGAGAAAGCTAGGTTAATGATTGTGCGTACCTCTGTTATGAGAATAATACCTTTTATATGGTTTTTCAGCTAGGTTTAGGTCTTTACGTATCTGCATGGGAGATGTTCTTCTACTGTTGGGCCATGGATGTGTGGGTCAGGCCGGAATTAATTGATGGATGTGAGACCGACCGATCGGCCTGTGGGATTGGGCTCGGGTCCAATATAGCCGACCCAACCAGTAACAAAGTTTATTTATAATCGTACACAGGTATTGAATTTGATGAGAAAGGAATTTACCAATGGTAAGAATTTGTGTCGTCCTGCTGTGATAAGATTTGTCACAAATTTCTTATCACTTTAGGGGGCGCTTGGTTCACACAAGGGAATGAGAATGAGAATGAGAATGAGAATGAATATAGGGAGGAATGAGAATGGATATAATCATTATAATTGTGTTGGTTGGTTAAGATGAATGAATGATTATCATTACCTTTTATGGTAGTTAATTTGTTAAAAATATTGAGAAATAAAATTTTGTTTTATATTAAATTTTAAATATAATTTAATTAATTATATTTTATGCACCCTATTTATAATGACAAAATGTTTAAAATCAAATATATTGCAGTATTTTATTTCCAAGTAGCCTTGAAAAAAACATTCCAGTATTTTCTTGCATCAACATATCATTAGTTATATAATATCCTCAAAATATAGTATAATAATAAAAATAATGTATAATTCATCAACATAACATAATATCCGCTATTCCATTGCTATAGTAAATTCAAGTAATATAGTTTAATACAATTTACATTCATTTGCTAATGCAAATGATGTAAAATAGCTGTCGTCTACATAATACCTTAACCAAAAGCCTTTAATTGATGCAAAATAACTAGGTTAACACTAACATCGTTTGCATTACAACTACAAAAGACCCAACTAATATAAAATAATCTGGTTAGGCAACATCAATTGCATCATAAGTTTATAATACAAAAATATTAATATGCTTCCTCAAATGATTCATAGACTAGAAGATGGATAGAGGAATCCAAGTACAAAAGATTTTTTTAAATGACTTGGCAAAGCGAATAAAACCTGAACTTTGGCAAGATCATTATATAATAACACAGCAGTCTTACCAATATCCATTTGAGATATGCCAATATTAACAAGCTCACTGATGAGCTCTTGCATCTTCTCATCAATTAGGGAATCAGATTTAGACTTCACAATCAAAGCATTTGTAACAGTTGCATATTGTAAGGCTATTTGTTCCCAAATAGACTTAAACTTAGTAGTAAAATTGTCTAACCTTGACTCAATAGTGTAATGAAGTGTTGCTGGTTTTTTTTTTCTTGTAAGAACTTTCCTTTTTTGGTGACAGTTTGTGTCGTCGTTTGTGTTGCCATTTACAAATATGGTGGTGAGCCATGTTGATCTACATTAAAAAATTCAGAAAATAATTGTCCAACATATAGATAGGGCATGTTGAAAAGCTAGGTAATAACAGTGGAAAAGAGATATAACAAGAAGCGAAGGTAATAGAGAAATGGGACATATTTGTTTTGACGTATTTAAAATTATGAACGACAATGATGTTGTTTAAGATCTTTCCTAATGGATTTTTCCTAAATACGATTTAAGTAGCTAGGCACCAAATGGATCCTGGGACCACTACATGCCATGTTATAATGATAACTTGACTATCCTGTTGTATTCTTTGCTAAAGATATTCTCTTTTGAAACAAAATAGAATGGCCAGTTTATTTGGCTAGCCAGTCCACTGAAAATGTCATCAGCTATAATTTTCCTGTTGGGTTACGCAAGTACCAACTATGGTTTCTGATAACTGATAAACCAGTAGTTATTTCTTCCATGTTTGACTATCAATAGATACTCAAATAAGATATGTCAATTAATGCACCATAATTAACAATCATGTCATGCATATATAGATTATGACATACAAAGATGAAAAATTCCACTCTTTATTGATGTCCTATTCGAGTAATTCAAAGTGTAGTTCTTTCTGTAAACTTAAAATAACCTTATAAGAAATTAAGAAAAGTTTACCATTTGCATCATGAAATTTAAAAAAAAATGAAGACCTTAATTTTTAGTGTAACATCTGCATAAATTCTGATTACTTCAGTACCTACAATCATGCAACTCCTTTTTCAAAAACTCATGTTGATGATAAATCGTTACAGATGTATCATTAAAATAGAACTAAAGAGCAAAAGGAAATATAAGCATATAATTCTTTCCAAGGAAGTGGTTTGTACAGTCATACTAAATCTGGTGAGAAGCATAAAGAAGCCATTACTCAAGGTCCTTAATGTTATGCCTCAATTACATATCTCTAGATGCCAGGCTGCATATTATTGACATAATTTCCACTAAAAGTTAAACTTGAGTTAATAAAGTGGGAAATAATCCTATCTACCATATGGGTCAATCCTTTGCATTAAGACCTCAAGTTTAATCCCTAGTCATACTGATTACTGAGCAACTGGGCAATTCAGCATAAACAATATATAGATAGGTAACTCCAAACTACTTACAGAAATCTTAGTGTGCTAGTCAGCTATGTCATGCTTGCAAGATAACTCATTATGTATTATCAGTTTGTAATAAAAGTGGAGACAACAAATCTTCATTATATCTGTTATAACTTATTTAAGAATCACCTGTTCATGAGGCTACAGGATATCGCAAGAGATATTATTATTTTAAATATTTACATGAGCAAAATTTTGAAAAAATCCTCACTACTGATAGGATTCAAAGAGAAGCTACTAAACATGAAAAGCAACTAGCAGCCATAGCTTCCAAAAGCTTGAATATGGTAATCGGTCTATATTCTAAAATTGGAGATTTTAACAAGAAACAAGTAGCTTGCTGAGAATTCATGTGTTTAAGAGGTGAATGGGCTAAAAGTAGAGAAAACCATCCTCGGGCATCATCAGTAGCATATTATTGTCATGTTTCTAAATGCAGGCAATGGAGGGAAGTGACATCTTCAATAACAAAACAGTGGATTTGGTTAGCCTTAATCCCAAGGTAACATGGTGGGACAGTTTTGTAGGTGACAGTTTAATACCTAGGATGGAGAAATGCCACTTGCATTATATTGTAAATGGTGATTTGGTCCTTAACAGACGAACCAACAACTCATTCCAACCGTTTGTTGGACCTACTAACAGCGAGATTAGATTATAATATGTTATCATCAACAAGTACGCAAAACCAATTAATATTAGCAAAAGAAATAAGGAAACAACAAAGTAATCAAGAAGGCTGACACAGACTTCAGCATATCATATTTCAGCAGTAACTTCTTCCTTCTCCTTAATTTTCTCATTATTATAATCCTATATTCAATAAACCTACATCATTGATCTTCTCATCATTATGCCCAAAAGTTCGGAATCAATGACACCATGAAAATTGGGTTTCTGTGGCATATGATGCCTCAAAGAAGATGAAGTAAGAAAGGAATTGAGGATTGATGGCCGTAAGAATTATGGAAGCCCCAGATAAAGGAGGAAAAGTTTTGGTTAACCAAGCAATTCATCATTTGTTTCAGAATATAAATGAAGTCGCTACAGGGTTTTATAATTCACTTCAATGTTTGTATAAAATGTTTTATATAATTAACTTTTAAATCAACTTAATCCTTTTCTATCATTTGGATGTTGAGCTTTGACAATTCTAGGGATTTTCAAGTCAATTAAGTTTTGCAAATTCAAATTGATTTATCAATTTTGAACAAATATTAGAGATAAGGATTCCCTTTTAAGACTTAAACAGTAATATCATTATTGTATCATTTAAAATTTCGAACAACCATAAAGCAACATTCTTTCAACATAAGCATTAACACGTGAACTTGTATACACTGAGAGTATAGTGTTTGAAATTATAAGACATCAAGTAAAGATGGCTAAAGGATTCAACCAATTCTTTATACAGTAATTACATCTATTGACGAGATGATATCACATTTGCAGTTAATCCTATTATTCAATTGATATAGTAAATAAAATTTGATCACTACATATATAAATATCTATAACTCAACAAAAGGGAATAGAAGTTCAATAAAAGATATTATGTGAATTTAACATAATTAGCGTGAGAAACCATAGCACTAGTCATATATATCCATTCATGCCTATACACGGGTAAAAGACTAACAATGTACATAGTAATGTAGTATAGGACTACGCACACAGACAATAGGCACAACATTTAAGGAGATGAGGTATGATTACACGGGTAAAAGACTCAACAATGTACATAGTAATGTAGTATAGGACTACGCACACAGACAATAGGCACAACATTTAAGGAGATGGGGTATAATCTGATGATATTCTTCTTTTCTACTTCTGCAATTTCAGCAATATTGCAACTATTATTATAAGAAACAACAACACAAAAGTGGAATATTGAATGTCTTCTTTTAATGGGAAACCTGCAATACTATACATTTATGGACTTGTAGAAGATGCTACAGCACCATTTTCGTCGGCTATCTTCAAGTTTTTGTTTGGACTTTGAAGGTGAAAATTTTCCAAGAATATGGGACAATGATTATGTTCTTTCATTTGCCATTACCTTCTACTACTGCTTTTTCGTTTCACTCTGTCCTTGTGAAACATGTGGGTGGAAAGTAATGGTAGAGAGGAGGAATAGACTAAAAGGACAGATCCCAACTTTGTCATTTTCTATGCAGGGTTGTATAGGACACACACATACACAAAAAAAGTCATTGCTTACTTTAGTTTCTTTTCAAATTTTAACAGAACATTTTTGGTGATAAATCCAACAAGAAAAACTTTACACAATCCCTCAAGACAACCTCCCTCAGTATTCATCAATGTAAAAGTCAAAATAAATCCCAGAAACAACAAACAGAAAACAGATACTCAGAATCCAAAGTTTAGGTTTCGACAGTCATTTAGCTTCAACTATATTCTTTTTAACCACAAAGTAGGACTTTCAATCAACATTTTACTAGACCAAGAATAGAAATCAAAACCAAGAACAGAAATCAAAGTATTTGGCAATATATTATTCATGTCGACATTCAAAGTTGCTTGTGTCATTACGTCTGCGTTAATACCTAACAAGCATATACACCCACCTACACCCACTATTTTGTAGAAGAAAAGAAACACAGAATCAATATTGCTTAATTACCCATTCCTCATTACTCATAGTCACTAACCAAGCATTGCTTAATCTCTATAAATAACATCTGAATGGGGAACCAGTGCAAATGGAAAATTGCAGCACACCTTCTCTTGAAGTAACCAGTGCAAATGAAGTAGCAGGAGGGCAGCTAAAGAAGTTTCCAAATAAGCTTTTTGTAGTGCCTCCTCGAATACCTCAGTGACTGATTGAAGGTGTCACAGCAGTGTTGGACCCCGATTTTGAAGTAAAAATAAGAAATATTCAAAAGTGGACGAGTTAATTGAAATTAAGTTGAGAATCAAGAAATAGAGAGAAAAAATGTGAAAATATGAAGATATGAAAAGTTTAACTTTGTGACCATTGAGAGTTGACTTTTGACTTAGTCAAAATTTGAGAAAATGTTCTACATGAAACTTGTAGATTATGTTAAGAGCTTTCTGTAGCCATAAAGTTTGAAATTTTTCGATATCGGGAGTGGAAGTTATGATCAGTCAAAGTTTATATGTGATAGGGTTGACTTTTGACTTTAATTATGACTGAATCTTTGACTGAGAAATTAACCTAGTTAGAGGTTAATTGAGCTTTGATGTTCTTCATGAAAGTTGAAGGATTTGATTTGGTATTTATTTTGATATAAAGTATGCAATTTTTCGATCTCGGAATAATAAGTTATGATTTTTACAAGTTTATGTTATGGTTTTAGCATAAATATTAGAGGACAGAACCTTTGACCGGAAAATGGACTCCCTTAGGAGTCGAATTCAGTTTTATGTCCTTCGTGGAAGATGTAGAGCTTCCCTCAAGCTTTCTATAGAGACTAAGTTTGTCAAAATTGGAGTTCGGGATTAAGAGTTATGAATTTTGGAAGTTTCAGATTTTTCATGTGAAAAAAAAGGAAAATGAAAAATGATTTATCCCCGTCGCTAGGGCGACGCATCGCCATAGCGATGGCGAGCGTCCAGCTCGCGTCGCCAGGGCGACCTCGCCCTCGCCTCGCCCAACACACGGGCGTTTCTGCTGAAACGACGCCGTTTCTTTCGGATGCTATACGGCACCGTTTTGATTTCTTTGTTAGCTTCCTCCTCCAATCCGACCTTTGTTCACTATTTTGCTCATATCTTTTCCGTCCGACATCCGATTGAGTTGATTCTTGCGGCGTTAGATTCCTAAGACAATTCCCTACATCCTCGTGAGAAATTTGTAATTTTATGAGATTAAATTAATGGTGATTAATTTAATCAAAGTGAGTCGGGAAATTTTCTAAACGTAGTTTAGTATTTTGAGAAATTTGGGAGCTGTGGTGATCCGATTGAAGCGATTCTTAAGGAAAAATAAAGTTAAGACAAGGGGCTACAAATCATATGAACAAATGAAATGTCAATTTTTCCCCTAAGACCTTCAAATTATGAATGGAAGTTCGGATTTGTGTGTAGTTTTTGGATTGGGAACATCTGAGAGTATTTTGAGAATAACTTTTGATCTGGGAATCGAAATGAGGCGATTCTTGATTTTAATTAAACTAGAGACATAAGGCTACAATTGTTATGAAGACATCGAGTTTCAATTCTGGGATTAAGAATGTACATTTCTGGAAGGAAATAATCGTACATGGAAAATGTGTTAGAATATGGATATACCCGAACTGTTTTGCGCATAACTTTTGGTGTAGTGATCCGAATTGAGCGCGGTCAGTGGCGTTAGATTCGTATGATTGATAGGAACATTTATATAGAAGGAATTTTTGACAAATTCCTTCAAATTGATAGTTCAAATCAACCCGCAAGTAAGCATGACTTTAAGCTTTGAATGGAGGGGCAATATGGTCATTTGACCTCCATTAGTGACATGGCTTTAAAACACAAAAGGAGATGTCGTTTTTAGCCAAATAAAGCCATGAAGTTGGCTGGAAAATCATAAGAAAAGAAGAAGAAAATAAGAAGAAGAAGAGTGGAGAAGTTTCGGCTATGGTGGAAGATGAAAGAGAAAGCTTAGTTTTGATTTTTCTACTTGTTTCTTAGGGATTTTTTAGATGGTTCAAGAGAGAAAAAGGTGGAGGAGCACAAGAGCTTCCTTCCAACCCAAGAAAAGTCAGATTTCAGTGAAAAATGAGGTAAGGTCGAAAATTTAATGTGTGATTTTTGATGAGTTCTTGGGTTAGAAATATGGATAATGATATGGGTTTGTGATTTATGAAGTTGATTTTGACATATATGTCTTAAGTTGTGTTTAATTTTGGAAGAAAATTTGATTAAGGTTTAGGCTTAATTTTGTGATTAAGAATTTTGTGAAATTTTGGTGTAGAATTATAGATGAAAATATGGGTTTGTGAAATATGAAAACAATTTTGAAGAATTTGTGAATTATGATATTAAATTTAGATAAATTGGTTTAGGCCAATTTTAAGATTTGGAAATTTTTGAAATTAAGGAATTAGATATCTTAGAAGTAGTATGAATTAATGAATTATGACATCAATTTTGAAAATTAAGTTATTTATGATATTAAATTTGAGTGAATTGGTTTAGGTCAAGTTTTGAATTTGAAGATTTTAGAAATTCTTGTTTTAGAAAGCTTGAAAAAGTGATAAATTTGGGTTCCCTATAGTTAATTTTGATAATTATGCAAATTATGATGTGGAATTTGAATGATTATGGCTTAGGTCAATTTTAATTGAAAGAAGGAAAGAAGCAAGGATCAAATTGATGATCGGGACGAGTTCCTAGCATAATTTCGAGGTGGGTAGCATATTTATATTTGATTTGTAGGCTATACATGCAATTTTGAAAAATTAAAGAAAGCAATTTTGAAAGATTTAAAGAAAGCAAAAATTGGACTTTTGATAAATTATTGTTTTTGTAAATGTTTGAAAACAATGTTGGTTAATGTTTGAAAATATGATTTCCGAACGATTTCTGAGAAATTAGTACTGTTTAAATTCATTTGTTATAAATGCATTATTGAATTATGCACATTGTTGAAAACATTGATTGAACGATTTGATTGTTGAAATTAGTATTTGAATGATGAATTGATTGAATTGTATGCATTTGGTGAAGGTATAAAGTCAAATTTTCGATTTGTGCCTTCGGGCAATCCGAAAGTTTCAGTTTTGGATTATGTGATTAAGTGAGTTTGGTCAAGTCCTTAGTGAGTCAGTGCACTGTCTCTATTCGTTTATAGCCTTGTTCAAGCTGCCCGCTAGCGGCACAGAGCTCCGATTTCGAACTCCCTTCACGGCTATAATCGATCGCCACGCCGGAAAAGTGTAGTACATTCGCTCACTACCGCATATGATCGCTATGCGGGAATGTGCAGTACGTTCTGTTCCGGACCGAGCCAGACCATTCTGATATGTTACGTGTTTTGATTTGTTTCTGTGTGCTGCATTCATGTTAAAGGTTGAGAAAGGAAAAAAAGTGAATTTTGTTATTAAAAGTTTAAAAAAATTGAAAGGTTTGAGGAAACCGTTTTGAAAAGTTACAAAGTTTGAAAAATTAGCCCTGTTGGCAAAAAGCTTATGAAAAATTGACTTCTGCTTATTTGTCAATTTATAAATGTGTTATCCACGAGCTTCCAAGCTCACCCCCCCTTTCATCCCCATCTCCAGGTTTCAAGCAGGAGATCGGATGAAAGAATGTGAAGACATTTGGTCCGATTTGGCATTGTCTGTATTTTTGTGTGAATGGAGATTTGGATATTAATATTGTTTATTATGATGTATTTCGAGTATGTATTTCTGAATGTATAAAGATTATGAATGAATGAATGAGAGTAGGAAATTATATATGAAATTGTGTATGAATTTGGAAATGGGATTGAGATTTGAGATCAGTATATTGAATTATAGTTATGAGAATGTTTTAGAATTAGGTTTGCGTTTGTGTGTGCTGAGATCCCGGACGGAGGGTCCGGTGAATTTTAATGTTTGTATATTTGATTGGGAATCTTAGAAGTGTATTTTGAATACTTTGCAGTTTGGGTTAGGATAAATCGTAGTTATCTTTAAATTTCGATAAAATTGGAAAAAAATGTAATTTGGGATTTGTACGGATATGTAAGAATATGAGCAAGTTTTGAGATTTGCATGAGAATGATTTTCTAATGGTGGAAATTGTTTGTTTGATTTGGATGAGATTGCCTAAAGATGTAAGAAATGAGTAAAGAAAGAAAGAGAAAAAAATTTTATACCGGATTTCGGATTGGATTAGTTTTAGGTTTCCAAAGCGATTGTTTTCTTCGACGTATATGTCTTCGGATGTCGGATATGTTTCAGATTCAAAATTGATCCGTTCGATTCACTTTCGTATTTTATTCAATTCGTTTTCGCATTCCATTCCGACGTGTATTCGTTTTGATATCCGATTTGCTTTCGATCCGTTTTCGCTTTATGATTCGATTTCGTTCTATCCGCTTTGTTATTCGTATCCGGTTCGCTTATTCGATTCGTTTCGCTATTTTCGTTTTCACTTTTGTCTCGTTTTAGCTATCCGCCACTTCGTTTTCGTTTATGTCTTTTGTTATTCGTTTTGCTTCGGTACTTTTGGAATTATTTCTTTCGATTCCGTATTCGCGTTGCTTCCGCTTTACTTCCGCTTTCGTTGTGTTTGTCGTTATCGAATTCAATTTATCCAATTTGAATTAGCCTCGTTCTTCGTATTATTCGTATCCGTTTCTACTTTTCGGTTGGGATCCGGTTCCCGGATCGGGTCCCAACATTTATGGTATCAGAGCCCAGTAATAGGATCTTAACTGGGCATATAAGATTGATAAGAGTGCGTGAGGATAAGGTTGAATTAGTGAAGATATGCTAAGTGACCATTTGATTTTGATGAAAGAAGTATGATTGTTTTTAGGAATTTGAAATTGATGTGTATGACTATTTGACGAATTCAAGTGATTGGTTCGATTTGAGTGTCAAGAATATGATTGATTTTCGGAGTGTGTTGAGGAACTTAAGATTAGAATTTCTTGAGAAATTGTGATGAATTGATATAGATGAAAGAATGATGACATAATGAGACAGACTAAACGATGATTGAACCATATTAGGGTTTCTTAAGAAATTGACCATTAACTTGTGTCCATAAGTGTAGAAATAGTGAATTATGAATATAGTGTTTTGATATGATATGAGTGGTATGTGATCTAAGGAAGTGAAAATTGTGAAAAGATGGAGAATAGGTATTATAAGTAAATTAGATAAAAGAGTGACTGATTATGAGTTTTGGAAAGAAATTAGTAAGAAAGTGCTTAATGATCTTTGTTTAGAAAGAAATTTATGCAAGAATGAGTTACTTGGAGTTTAAGTAAGTATGAATTTTGAGGACGAAATTCTTTTAAGAGGGGGAGAAATGTTGGACCCCGATTTTGAAGTAAAAATAAGAAATATTCAAAAGTGAATGAGTTAATTGAAATTAAGTTGAGAATCAAGAAATAAAGAGAAAAAGTGTGAAAATATGAAGATATGAAAAGTTTGACTTTATGACCATAGAGAGTTGACTTTTGACTTAGTCAAAATTTGAGAAAATGTTCTACATGAAACTTGTAGATTATGTTAAGAGCTTTCTGTAGCCATAAAGTTTGCAATTTTTTGATATCGGGAGTGAAAGTTATGATCAGTCAAAGTTTATGTGTGATAGGGTTGACTTTTGACTTTAATTATGACTGAATCTTTGACTGAGAAATTAACCTAGTTAGAGGTTAATTGAGCTTTGATGTTCTTCATGAAAGTTTAAGGATTTGATTTGGTCTTTATTTTGATATAAAGTATGCAATTTTTCGATCTCGGAATAATAAGTTATGATTTTTACAAGTTTATGTTATGATTTTAGCATGAATATTAGAGGACAGAACCTTTGACCGGAAAATGGACTCCCTTAGGAGTCGAATTGAGTTTTATGTCCTTCGTGGAAGATGTAGAGCTTCCCTCAAGCTTTCTATAGAGACTAAGTTTGTCAAAATTGGAGTTCGGGATTAAGAGTTATGAATTTTGGAAGTTTCGGATTTTTCATGTGGAAAAAAAAAGGAAAATGAAAAATGATTTATCCCCGTCGCTACGGCGACGCATCGCCATAACGATGGCGAGCGTCCAGCTCGTGTTGCTAGGGCGACGCGTCGTCAGGGCAACCACACCCTCGCCTCGCCCAACGCGCGGGCGTTTATGCTAAAACGACGCCATTTCCTTCGTATGTTTACGACGCCGTTTTGATTTCTTTGTTAGCTTCCTCCTCCAATCCGACCTTTGTTCACTATTTTGCTCATATCTTTTCCGTCCGACATCCGATTGAGTTGATTCTTGAGGCGTTGGATTCCTAAGACAATTCCCTACATCCTCATAGGAAATTTGTAATTTTATAAGATTAAATTAATGGTGATTAATTTAATCAAAGTGAGTCGAGAAATTTTCTGAACGTAGTTTAGTATTTTGAGAAATTTGGGAGCTGTGGTGATCCGATTGAAGCAATTCTTGAGGATAAATAAATTTAAGACAAGGGGCTACAAATCATATGAACAAATGAAATGTCAATTTTTCCCCTAAGACCTTCAAATTATGAATGGAAGTTCGGATTTGTGTGTAGTTTTTGGATTGGGAACATCTGAGAGTATTTTGAGCATAACTTTTGATCTGGGAATCGAAATGAGGCAATTCTTGATTTGAATTAAACTAGATACATAAGGCTACAATTGTTATGAAGACATCGAGTTTCAATTATGGGATTAAGAATGTAAATTTCTGGAAGGAAATAATCGTACATGGAAAATGTGTTAGAATATGGATATACCCGAATTGTTTTGCGTATAACTTTTGGTGTAGTGATCCGAATTGAGCGCGGTCGGCGGCATTGGATTCGTATGATTGAGAGGAACATTTCTATAGAAGGAAGTTTTGACAAATTACTTCAAATTGATAGTTCGAATCAACCCGCAAGTAAGCATGACTTTAAGCTTTGAATGGAGGGGCAATATGGTCATTTGACCTCCATTAGTGACATGGCTTTAAAACACAAAAGGAGATGTCGTTTACAGCCAAATAAAGCCACGAAGTTGGCTGGAAAATCAGAAGAAAAGAAGAAGAAATAAGAAGAAGAAGAGTGGAGAAGTTTCGGCTATGGTGGAAGATGAAAGAGAAAGCTTAGTTTTGATTTTTCTACTTGTTTCTTAGGGATTTTTGTGATGGTTCAGGAGTGAAAAAGTTGGAGGAGCACAAGAGCTTCATTCCAAGCCAAGAAAAGTCAGATTTCAGTGAAAAATGAGGTAAGGTCAAAAATTTAATGTGTGATTTTTGATGAGTTCTTGGGTTAGAAATATCGATAATGATATGGGTTTGTGATTTATGAAGTTGATTTTGACATATATGCCTTAGGTTGTGTTTAATTTTGGAAGGAAATTTGATTAAGGTTTAGGCTTAATTTTGTGATTAAGAATTTTTTGAAATTTTGGTGTAGAATTATAGATGAAAATATGGGTTTGTGAAATATGAAAGCAATTTTGAAGAATTTGTGAATTATGATATTGAATTTAGATAAATTGGTTTAGGCCAATTTTAAGATTTGGGGATTTTTGAAATTGAGGATTTAGATATCTTAGAAGTAGTATGAATTGATGAATTATGACATCAATTTTGAAAATTAAGTTATTTATGATATTAAATTTGAGTGAATTGGTTTAGATCAAGTTTTGAATTTGGGGATTTTAGAAATTCTTGTTTTAGAAAGCTTGGAAAAGTGATGAATTTGGGTTCCCTATAGTTAATTTTGAGAATTATGCAAATTATGATGTGGAATTTGAATGATTATGACTTAGGTCAATTTTAATTGAAAAAAGGAAAGAAGCAATGATCAAATTGATGATCGGGACGAATTCCTAGCATCATTTCGAGGTAGGTAGCATATTTATATTTGATTTGTAAGCTATACATGCAATTTTGAAAAATTAAAGAAAGCAATTTTGAAAGATTTAAAGAAAGCAAAAATTGGATTTTAAATAAATTATTGTTTTTGTAAATGTTTGAAAACAATGTTGGTTAATGTTTGAAAATATGATTTCCGAACGATTTCTGAGAAATTAGTACTGTTTAAATTCATTTGTTATAAATGCATTATTGAATTATGCACATTGTTGAAAACATTGATTGAACGATTTGATTGTTAAAATTAGTATTTGAATGATGAATTGATTGAATGGTATGCATTTGGTGAAGGTATAAAGTCAAATTTTCGATTTGTGCCTTCGGGCAATCCGAAAGTTTCAGTTTTGGATTATGTGATTAAGTGAGTTTGGTCAGGTCCTTAGTGAGTCAGTGCACTGTCTCTATTCGTTTATAGCCTTGTTCAGGCTGCCCGCTAGCGGCACGGAGCTCCGATTTCGGACTCCTTTCACGGCTACACTGGACCGCTACGTGAGAAAGTGTAGTACGTTCTGTTCAAGGCTGCACATGACCGCTATGCGGGAATGTACAGTACGTTTTGTTCCGGACCGAACCAGACCATTCTGATATGTTACGTGTTTTGATTTGTTTCTGTGTGCTGCATTCATGTTAAAGGTTGAGAAAGGAAAAAAAAAGTGAATTTTGTTATGAAAAGTTTAAAAAAATTGAAAGGTTTGAGGAAACCGTTTTGAAAAGTTACAAAGTTTGAAAAATTAGCCATGTTGGCAAAAAGCTTATGAAAAATTGACTTCTGCTTATTTGTCAATTTATAAATGTGTTATCCACGAGCTTCCTTACCCCCCCTTTCATCCCCATCTCCAGGTTTCAAGCAGGAGATCGGATGAAAGAATGTGAAGACATTTGGTCCGATTTGGCATTGTCTGTATTTTTGTGTGAATGGAGATTTTGATATTAATATTGTTTATTATGATGTATTTCGAGTATGTATTTCTGAATGTATAAAGATTATGAATGAATGAATGAGAGTAGGAAATTGTATATGAAATTTTGTATGAATTTGGAAATGGGATTGAGATTTGAGATCAGTATATTGAATTATAGTTATGAGAATGTTTTAGAATTATGTTTGCGTTTGTGTGTGCTGAGATCCCAGACGGAGGGTCCGGTGGATTTTAATGTTTGTATATTTGATTGGGAATCTTAGAAGTGTATTTTTGAATACTTTACAGGTTTGGGTTAGGATAAATGTAGCCGTTATGTTGCCGAAATTTTGATAAAATTGGAAAAAAATATAATTTGGGATTTGTACGGATATGTAAGAATATGAGCAAGTTTTAAGATTTGCATGAGAATGATTTTCCAAGGGTGGAAATTGTTTGTTTGATTTGGATGAGATTGCCTAAAGATGTAAGAAATGAGTAAAGAAAGAAAGAAAGAAAAAAAAAATATACCGGATTTCGGATTGGATTAGTTTTAGTTTTCCAACGCGACGCTTCTTTAAGATAATTCATGCACGGATGTCGGACATTTGTTATGCTCTTCGATTTGGCTTCATTTCTATACTTTGATTTTAAGTTTGAATTCGATCCGTTTGTTAAGTATCAATTCCGCTTCGCTTCGTTTTGCTTCGGTACTTTTGTATTTCTGATTTCGCATCATATCTGTTTCGCCATTGATTGTAACCGTTCTGATTTGTTTCTTTCGCTTCCGCATTCACTTTGCTTCTGCTTTGCTTTCGCTTTGCTTCCGCTGTCGCATTGTTTGTCGTTATCGAATTCAATTTATCCAATTTGAATTCGTCTCGTTATTCGCTTTCGTTTCCTTCGTCTTCGCCGTTTCCTTCGTTCGTCGTTCGCTTTCCGGTTGGGATCCGATTTCCGAATCGGGTCCCAACAAGCAGAGTCTTACCAAGAGGATAATGACATATGGAAAAAGCATTTAGATGCCTATAAAAAGATCAACAAATTGCTTCGAGATATCGAAATGTAATGGACATGAATGCAGGGCTTGGGGGTTTTGCTGTTGCACTTGAATCACCAAAATCTTGGGAGATTAATGTGGTGCCTACAGTTGCGAAGAGCACATTAGGTGTGATTTATGACATAGTTGCGAAGAACCACCTTTAAAGCCAAAAAGACACCATATTGCATAAAACAAAGCAAAAGGCTAACCTTTTTTATGGAAGCAGACCAAGACCCGCTTGATCCAATGGAATTATTTGAAGTACCCGGAGGAGGAGGCGAGGGAGGAACTGGTGGAAGCTGCAGGGATTGTTTCTGGTTCTCACGAAAGAGAAAGGTAGGTAAAAGAGTGAAGACAGTGCTTACAGTCGCGGCAAAATCTCGCTCCAAAAAATAAAACAATGATTCCCATTCCTCTGAATTACGGGGGAATGGAGGATTGTCGAGAACTGGGTAATGAAAATGTTAAACCTTCAATGATAATTTAATACCAAATGTATGTTTTCATTCCATACCCATACATTTTCTCTCATTACCCTCAAATAAGCATACCCTTAGTTTTTTGTTTCGATGAAGAAAGAGTTAAGATAAATGTTTATAAGTGATAAGTAGATTGCATTTGAGCATGCTAAGTCTAATGCTAGAGTGGAGGTTTAACATTTTATACTGGAAGATATATAATTTTGGTCTCAATGTCAATTTGTTATCTGAGTTTGTGAGCCTTTGATGAGGGTACTTCGCTTGACTAATAGTGAAGAAAAGCCAACAATGAGTTATATTTTTGATGTCATGGAGAGAGCGACGGAAGCAATCAAGACCAATCTGAAACATAGGTCTTCTTTATACACACCATATCTTTCAATCATTAATGAGAGAAGGGAAAGACAACTTTTTTCTTCATTGATTGCAGCTAGGGCTAGTGTTTATTTTAGAATAGATCTTACTAAGCAAGCTGAAGTTAATAGAGGAATACTTTTAACTATTACAACAATTGTTAGCATTGACGCGATACAAGATCTTTTAAGCTCACAAATGGAGCTTTACAAGTTGTCTTATGGGAATTTTGGAATGTCGATTGTTATTTGACAAAGAAGAAAACTTTCTCTAGGTTTTAATTTTTTCCTTTTTCTTATTTGTTGAAAATTAATTATCACTTTATTTTATTTATAACACTATTTTTGTTATCTTATAACTTATAATTTCTTGGTGGGATCAATTCAAAAATGGTGTTCTAGAATTGAAAAAGTTTGCAATTCGGATTTTAAGTTAATATGTGAATGCAACAGGCTGCGAACAAAACTGTAGCACATTTGAATTTATCTACTCAAAGAATAGGAATAGATTGGAGCATAAGAGGTTGAATGACTTAGTTTTTGTTTGTTACAATTTAAAGCTTCGGGAAAGGTATGCTATTTTCATTATTATCATTATTAATTTTGGTATATATTTTTAAATAATTTTCTAATAATTAAATTTTATTGTTTACTATGAGTCTTAATAGCATAAGTAGTTCAACTGATCCAAATTCTATTGATAATATTGACATTTTGGCTGATTGAGTTTCTGAAGGACCGAATTTAGTTGATGTGAATAATTTGGAAGATAATCTTAGATAAGAAAGTATTTACATGTCATTTGATGCATTAAATTTGAATGATAATGATAATGAAACTCCTCTCAATGATGAAGATTTTGTACCAAATAATCACTAGGTTAGTACAGTTATAGCAGATATCCTCCCGTTGATGATTGAATTTTATTTCAGGTTTTTGTTTTTTATTTTCTTTTAATTTTACTTGTATTTGATGTTTATGTTAAATTCTATATATGTAATATAATTGCAAATGTTTTTGTTTCAGGTTGAATTTCTACTTGGTTGTTTTTTCGTCATGAACTCTTTTATAAATTGCTTAAGGATATTTATTGTTCTTTTATTAGATGTTTTGAATCTTTTGATGTAATTATTATTTATTAAAATAATGAAATTGTATTATTATAAAATTTTAAATACTTTGTATTACTCTTAATTTTATATTTGTATGATGATGATTGTTTTTATATTAATTGTGGTTATTATTTATATATGAAATATTTAAAATTATTATTATTTCATATTAATTGTCATTATTATTTATTATTATAATTTTAAAAATATTATTGATGTAAGCAGTAAATTAGTAAAGTATACGATATAAGCATGCAATATACCAATTGATTATTTTATAAATTTTAAAAACTATTTCATAAATTTAAAAAATACCCAAAAGGATAATCGATATTAACAATACTAATACAAACTCAATCCGATATTTGTATTTGCAACTTTGATGATATTTGTATTTGCAACTTTGATTTGACTCTTTGTCAGAAAAAGAACTTGAATTCAATTTATCTTCTCATGAGATATTTGGTATGAATCTTTGCTCATGCAATCATTAGCAGTAAACATCAAAACCTTCCACTAATCAACCAAAAAAAGAACACCAATTCTTGAAGAACCCTACCTCTACCCACCTTAATTAAAAAAACCGCCCTTTTAAATTTTAAAACCTCTCTTTGAATCCAAGTTTCTCTTCCCTTTCAAGATTTTATCCTTTAACAACATTCAGAGTCTCACATTTCTTCTCTACTCATTCAAGTGATTTTGCTTTCGTGGGTTGTTGGCAGATCTTGGATTTATACTTTAGCAAATTAAAGTATCAAAAGTTTCGAACTCTGTATACCATTACTTAGGTTCTCTCGTTAGAATACTTGGCCTCGAGCTATTTTTTTCTCTTTTCTTTTTCTTGCTCTCTCCTTTCAGTTCAATCTTGCTGTTGATTGCTGGATTGATGAGCTGTTCTGGGTCTTTATTGTTTTCTTAAAAGAGACTGGTGGGATGATAATAGTTGCAGTGGAAATGCGTTCTTTTTGGTCTCTGCAATTTCTTTGTGCAATCTCTCTTGCTCTGTTTATGACATGCGATTCCTTTCCCAAAGATGAAGGTACGTATCGCCATTTTAGTTCTCAGATCTTGGTTACCTGCTTTATTGGAAAGCTGTTGTGCTGGGAGAAAACGTGGAAAAGCATAGTGTACGAGGATTCTTTATTTTGCAGTTGATGTTGTCTGAGGTTTCATAAGATAGACTCTTCTTCGTCTTCTGCCAATAGACTAATTGAATGCTTTTAGGTTGTTTACTTCGCCTGTTCCAAGATCCATATTTTGTTTAATCATAGTCCATTTATTTTTTATTTTTGGGTTCATTGAAGTTAATTGATCTGAGTTCCTGTGTTCACAGTTTTGTAAATATATTAGATATGGACACTCTAGTATCCATAAGATCATAATTGAAGTGAATTGCCAGAGAATCCAAACCATTTTACTTATTTAATGTGGGCTTTGGGCAGGTTTGGCTCTTACTGCATTCAAGGAGGCTATATATGAAGACCCACTCCTAGTGTTAGCCAATTGGAATGCTCTAGATTCAGATCCTTGTGCTTGGCCTGGCATTTCATGCTCCTTTACTCGAGACCATGTCATCAAGATGTAAGACCTTATGTGTTACTTTCTAAGTTTACTGAGGATTATGTGTTACTTTCTAAGTACTTTCTGTCTGTAGGTTTGAGAAGCCAAGATATATTTAATGGTGTATTGTTTGATGATTGTGTATTCCATTTATCCATGGAGGTTCATTTTGCAGAAATATATCTGGATTATCTTTGAAGGGATTTCTTGCACCAGAATTGGGTCGGATCACACATTTGAAAGAACTGTATGCCCCTTTAAGCACTTGAGCACTTCATGCCACAATCCAAATGTACTTATTTATTGTATATTGAATCGAAGCCTGTTCTCGTCATTTTGTACTGTGTAGCATCTTGCACGACAATTGTCTGATTGGGACTATACCGAAAGAACTGTGCATGCTGAAGTACCTTGAGGTCCTGGATTTGGGAGTGAACCAATTAACAGGTTCAATTCCTCCAGAGATAACCAGTCTAACCAGTGTTAAGAAGATGTAAAATATCACCTTTAATGTTGTAAACTAAAGTTGGCTAGAAATGTTAAAGAGTTTTTCTTACTTCATGAGTTCATGTTATTGTAGAAACCTTCAATCCAATGGGTTGACAGGGAGTTTACCTCCTGAGATTGGCAGTCTGAAGAACCTTCAGGAACTTAGGCTTGATAGAAACAAGCTTCAAGGACATTTTCCTGCTGATAAAAATTCAGATTTCATGCCTAAGGTACACGGAATGTAAGTAGAAAGTCCTGCCTTCTAGAGTTCTATTGAGCTCCATATTCTCACTTTTTGGTACAATTTGCAAAATATTCTAATGTATGGATTTAAGTGTGTTTAACAAAATTTTGAGACAATTTAAAGTTGGAAAACCGTATCCATTACCAATTTTTAGTCCATCAATTTTTTATTACAGGTTTTAAGGTGTTCATATTCATAGCAGAAATTTACTAGCCATGCAAATAATTTTTGGGCAAAATTCAGCTTTTGGAGATTTTACAGAGGAATATCATTACATCTGTCAATTTTACTTTGCTCCTTGAATAACTTATTATATGTTGGACATTGGTCACGGTGTTAGCTAGTTGCTTCCAAAGATGCGTCAAAATCCTGGAAATTATTATTTTGTTGTGCACTTTTTTCTTCTCTGGTTTTCTTCATCAAGGTTCATTTCTGCTTCAGGTATGCATCCATTGCAAACTTAACTGGCTTGTGCAGAGCATCTCAATTTACAGTGGCTGATTTCTCGTACAATTTCTTTGTTGGAATCATACCTAAGTGCTTGGAGTACCTTCCAAGGTTTGTTTTGTCAGCCTTTCTTCCTAGCTCATTTATCTTAAGTGACCTACTTTCTAACAATTTGTGTCATACAGGACAAGCTTCCAAGGGAACTGTCTTCAACACCAGTATGTTAAGCAGCGTTCTGCAGCACTCTGCGGTATGTGTAGCAAAGCTTTCCTGTCAAACTTTTTTTTAAAAAAAAACTTCAGATGCAGATTAAAATATTAAAAAATCAGAATTCCCCCCTTTATTTGTAACTTCCAAGTTTGTAGCGTCCCTTTTCTGAGTGAATCTGGTTAGAACCCAAGGCATCAAATTTGATATTAGAAAATTGAAATTCTGTTAATAATGGAATACATTTTTATTTTATATGCTGAAACTGGGATCATCTCTATACTCTGTTCTGCATGTAAAGTCTTCCTCTGCATTCTGAAAATCTCTCGATCATTGTCCCCACGTCTTAGTGCTTCCTCAGATGTAGCTTTGAAATTCTCTTGCTATTTATGACATTATTGTAAATTTAACAAAGTCTAAAGAAACTTATATTGTTCCATTTGTAGATGGTGCACCACCTCCCAGGGCCCGACAGACATTGAACTCTAAGCATCAGCCTCTTGGGGATTCATCCAAACTGCATCAAGGAACATCGAAACCCACCTGGCTTTTGGCTCTGGAAATAGTGACAGGAATCATGGTAGGTTCTCTCTTTGTCATTGCTCTTCTGACAGCCCTTCAGAGATGCAAAAGCAAATCTTCAATCATCATACCTTGGAAGAAATGTATTAGCCAGAAGGAGCATATGACAGTATACATAGGTTGGTTAACCTTTTAGCATCATCTGTACATAGGTTGGTTTACCTTTTAGCACCATCTAACTGTACATCAGAACTCTTATCATTGTCTTTATCGGTAAGTTCGTCATTTTCATTTTGGTTGATTTGCAAACAGATTCCGAGATGTTGAAAGATGTAGTGAGATTCAACAGACAGGAGCTTGAAGTGGCCTGTGAAGACTTCAGCAACATTATTGGTTCTTCTCCTGACCGTTTGGTGTATAAGGGCACCATGAAAAGTGGTCCTGAGATTGCTGTGATCTCCATCTGCATCAAAGAAGAACATTGGACTGGCTATCTTGAGCTGTATTTCCAGAAAGAGGTGACCAAATGCATAACAAATACAAAATCCTTTGTCAAAGAAATTTTCTGAAGATTTATTGTTTTCTTGGCATTAGGTAGCTGATTTGGCTAGATTAAGTCATGAAAACACGGGAAAGCTATTGGGTTATTGTAGAGAGAGCTCCCCATTTACAAGGATGTTGGTTTTTGAATATGCCTCAAATGGCACACTTTATGAGCATCTTCACTGTAAGTCATCTTCTTTTACTAAAAAATTTGTTAGGGTTTCTTAATTGGATCAAAGCGCTGAGTACTAATCTAAATATTTGCAGATGGAGAAGGATGCCAGCTATCATGGACACGACGTATGAAAATCATCTTAGGCATTGCTCGGGGACTCAAATATCTTCATCAGGAACTTGATCCCCCTTTTACCTTATCCGAGTTAAATTCTAGTGCCGTATATCTAACGGAAGACTTTTCCCCCAAGGTATACCACAGACGTTGCCTTTCTTTTCAAGAAAGATGTATCTTCTTTGCAATTAGTTTGAATCAAGGACAATGTTAGCATACCAGAGATGACATAATCATATTAGTATGATGACAGTATAGCCATAGGATTGACTTAGCTTTGTTTGTTTAGAAGTTGGTGAGCAAGATCACTAAAACTTCGATGTTTGCCATCTGGGTAAAGGATAATTGAAATGTGTTTCTGCATCTATTTTTCAATATGGTCAGTACTGTGCCTTAAAGTCAACATATAGCATGTCTTACCTAATTATTCCCCTAGTTATATTAAAGTTTATGCTAATCACAAGATGGACATCAAGGTACATAAATGATATGCTGTGAGGAAAAAAATTCAATGTTTTGCAGTTGGTAGATTTTGAAAGTTGGAAAAGTATTATTGAGAGATCAGAAAAGAACTCGTTGTCCATTGGCAGCCAAGGTGCTATTTGTGTACTATCAAACTCCGTGGAGGAACGCCATCTTGATATCCATGGTAACGTTTATGCATTCGGTATACTTTTACTGGAAATTATAAGCGGCAGGCAACCATACTGCAAGGACAAAGGGTGCTTGGGGAAATGGGTAAGGAGATCTTTATAGTATGAAATTTGACAAATCTGTTATCTGGAGTACATACAAAACATGAAACCACACAATTATGCAGGCGAAGGAATATCTTGAAGTGCCCGAAGCAATTTCTTATATGGTTGATCCAGAGTTGAAGCACTTCAGATATGAGGACCTCGAGGTCATATGCAAAGTGGTAAACCTTTGCATCTGCCCTGATACCACCAAGCGGCCATCAATGGAGGAAGTAAGCTCTATGCTAGAGAACAAAATTGACACTTCTGTGTCTGTTGAGATGAAGGCATCTTCTTTGGCTTGGGCGGAACTTGCGATTGCATCATGATGCAGGTGAGGGATTTAACTAACAGTTCAATTCAGATACTTTAACCATTGTATTACTCTTCAAAGCGCTCTTCTCACAATATTTTCTTTCCCACAGTTAAGTTTTATTGGTGGTCCTTGTAAATGACAGAAGGTTGCTCTCATTGTATACCACTGGATGATGATTTCAATCACAAGATGCAGATTAACGATTGAACGCATAACAACTTATTTCATAGGATACCTTTATTTAAACTTACACAAATATTTAAAAAAAAGTTTAAATTATTTTTCACCATCAACCCATTCAAACTAATCCCTTCTAATTAGTGAGAAAGTACACTTTAAATCACTAATTCTGTTAGTTTAATCAATGTTTTAAAAATTAAATTAGTGATTGAACTGAAGAAGCAATTGATTTAAGGATTAATGGTTTAACTGGAATTTAACCGTGTTCGAACCGGTGATTAATAAATTTATAAAATTTTATTATATATATTATATATATAAGATAAATTTTAAACATACTGTTTAATTATTTATTTATCTAATTGTAAACTTAACTTAAATCTTTAAATTTTAAAATATACAATTTTTAAAAGTTTGCCAAATACAATACATAACAAAGTTTACTAGTTGTATTTCATTAAAAAGATTATAAAGAATATCATTAATTATAAAAGTTGAAATCATCAAAATTAAGGTATTTTAAATAGATCGGCCGATTTTTTCTTTCACCGGTTCAACGATTTTTACCGGTCTGATCGCAAAATAAATGAGTTAATCACTCAAAAAATACGGGTTAAACTGAACCGTTTTATGCTCCGATTTACCGATTTTCCGATCCGACCGACAGATTCAGTCCGATTTTTAAAACATTGAGTTTAATAGAAAAAATATTTATCAATTAAATTATCTACCAAAAACCGAACTATTTCTCTTTCTACTAAATTTTATTACTAATTCAAACTACAGAGTACAACAATCTTAACCATTCTGCCATCTCTCCAATACCATTTGATTACATAACATTCTCTAACAATCTTAACCTTTCTGCCATCTCTCCAATACCATGTGATTACGTAACATTCTCAAGAATATCGATTGTAATAATTATCAAACTGTACCAACTGGCAAATAAAATTTGTGTTACAGAAGGGACAAATAACTAAAACAAACATTTCAAAACTGCATTCATTTGTGTGATATGAGCAAATATTCATTTGTGTGATAAACAAAAAATTAATATTTAACGCTTGAGCTCAACAATGATGAAACAGAGGGTGTTATAAAGCTCTTCCTTAATCTTCCAATTTCTCAAAGAAGCAGAACACAGCTACAATTAACGTTTGGCACGAGAGTAATGATTGTCATTAGGATTTCTTTTCTGACTGAAAACTGCTAGCGCCTTCCTTACCGGCGGTTGAAAAGTTCTTTTGTCAGTGTGGTGGCTGAAGACGTCATCTGAGTAGAAGATGTCATCTCCCTGAAAGGTATCATTTCTTCTATCAGCATTAAATCTTATAAAATTATTGGAAAAAACATATCGTCTGTGAGGAGGAACCAGACCAAGGTCAGAACAAAAAGGAAGAAAACCAACCTGTTTATTTGTTTTCTTCTTTGTCTTAGGGTGCAGGAATTTTTGTGGCAGTTGATCTTCACGTAGAATAGGATTCTTTGCAATGGCATTCCTTCCTCCTTGCGGCAAAGGCAATGAAAACTGCATAAAGCAAATGTTCAGTAACATAAAAATAGGAAAGCTTCAGTAGACGGCTAAGCCTCTGATACAAGACCCCATAGGATTTTCCATCAACAGAACATTCTAATGAACTGAATGATCATACATAGAACAAGTAATAGAAAAAAAAAAAGTTAAAGGTAGTGCACTTTGCAACGAAAATAAACCAGAAACAAGTATTCTATGAAAACAAGCACACAGGCGGATTCAAAACCAAGACACAAAACCAAGTGTAGAAACTCCAGCTAATCTCGTACATTGACCTTTAACCACATTTCGGTGAGAATTATGCTTACTTTTGTGCCACGCAGAGTGATCCTTGGTCTTCTGGCTTCCATAGTTATCCCATTCTCACCTACTGTGATAGCTAATTTCCTCAGGGTGCCTCCATTTCCACATTCCGGACAGAAAATCCTTCCAATTTCAGCAGTCACAGTATAGCAGGCATGACACCTTAATATCCACCTGCCAAGGAAGCCAATTTAAACATAAGCATTTTAATATATCGTCACTTACCAAGGAGACTATCTCAGGGATATATAAAATCCCAAACGTAGTTCCTTGGACATTTCATTTTCTTCCATTTCCAATTGTCATGTTTTGATAGTTAAAGGCTTTCTTCTCCAAGTCAGCAAGGTCATAATATGAACATCTCAACAGAATGTGAAGCATACAATGCATGCTACATACTAGAAAAACAATTCTGTACCTGTGCAGCTGACGGATTTGCATTCCCCCAGGTGCCAACAGTCTTAAACCAATTTGCAGAAGAACATTCTGCATTGCAAAGTCACTAGTTATACAAGCCACACTAGATTCTGACAAGGATCTGAGCATCCAGCTTTGCTCACTACCACCATCGTCCACATTTGATGCATCAAGACTCTTGTCGGTGTGGCTTGAGATCTCAAAATGATTCACCTCTGAATTTAGACCATCGTCTTCACAAACTTTACCACCAATGGTTGTATTGTGATCAGATGAAGCTAACATCTCAGAAGAATAACTGAAGTCTAGTCTATCAGAATCCATGTTATCTTCTTCTTCTCCTTGTTCAATGCTTACCTGACTTTCTTCCACCCTCATTTGATCTAGTAAAGAAGAGAGTTCTTCACTGCAGCTGTTATCCTCTATCATCTCACTCTCATTCAAGGTCCCATTTACAGAACCTGCCGCTTTAGAACTTTTCAGTAATATATGACCTTGGTCACTAACTTCCTTGACAACATTGTTACACGCACTATTATCAAAATCTTGTTGACTATCTTTCTCAAAGAGAGCCTCATGATGTTCACGTCGAGCTTTTCTTCTAAGATATCTCCTATGTGTACTTCGACTGACAGCAGGTCTCCAATTACCAGCATCATCATCAAACTGTCCCTGAGATGCATCAACTCCAGCTGCAACAGTCTTCTTCCCTTCTATGTTAATCACCGTCTTCTTTGGCAGATACCTATTGTGTCTTCTAAATCCATGTATGGCATCTTCATGATTCTCGGAATGTGCTTCAACCATGTTCGCCATCAAACCATCTGAAGATTGTTCATCTACAGCAGTAACATTCAATCTTATGTCCTTCAAAGGAACAATTCTTGAACCGGTGTTCATTCCATCTCCTGCTTCACGTTCTAGCGCTTCCCATTCTTCCAAATTAGGAACATTAGAACCCCAACCAGGCATGTCTTTTTCAGGCAACTTCTTTACATTGACTGTGCGGATAGGAGGAGGAGCATCCCTAAGATGTGTGATCCCATGTATCTGTGCCTCCAATGTGTAAGTCAGGGCAACTAGTTTAAGATCAACGTCTGAAAGGGTCTGCAAATCACCAGTAGCCCTTGCAAACTTAATAACTGTAGATGAAAATAAACATAGAATCAACATGACTATGAGCTTCGAGATAAAACTTTAAATATTGATAATCAAAGCCAAAAAACTTCAAGATGAAAATAGTTCTCCAAGGAGTAACGATCAAGTTAATACAGTGTGTTGTGGAAAAATAAAAAAATCGAAAGATAATTTCCAGGTAACATTACCTTCAATGAACAGATAAATATAATCAAACTACTAATAAGACTTGTAAATTTAATAAAACATTATAGACATACAACCAGCTTTCAGAAATTGTAATGAAACTAAATGTCAACGATATTGAAATGAATCACCTTTACAACTCAAAAGTCCAAATCTTTATATCAATTTTCCAACAGATACCAATGTAAGCTTCCCAAAATAAAAGGTTTGTCCAAGAAGTATTAGTTCCGGATATTATTTGAATAAGAACCAACATTGAGACACAAAATTTTCTCCTCCAAAATAAAGTTTCATTAATATGAAGGTCAAGAAAACGAGGAAGCTTATGCCCGGAGTAATATTCACATTAATCGAAAAACTTGGCAATTAGTGAAAGTATAAAGTGAATTTGCCTAAACAGGAGACAAACATTTACCAATCGTGCAAGTTTAATGGCACATACACACAGATGAGCAATGAACCTAAATATTAATTAGACTTGAACCAATATGAGCATCTCACAAAGGCAAACAAAGTAGAAGAGTTTCTCCCACTGCCCAAGTAAAAGAAACAGAATCTAACAAATCAACCAAAGAAAGCGGGCAAATTACCTTTGTTGAGAGCTTCAGGGCTGGGTTCCATGGAGTCGATAGTGAAAGGAACAAAGGAGAGACGGTGGCGGGAGACAGGGTCTCGAATCTCGTCGAGAACTTCAGGGACGGTAACAAACTTGTCGGCCAAGTGGTGGAGCTTATCCCCGCCGTTGATGACGGCGTTGGCGTCAACAACCGCCATGGATATTCCCCCTTCGGACTTGCAACTCGCCACGAAGGCTTGGGTTGGGGAGAACGTCGACGGGGTATGCAGCTTCTCCGGCGGCGAAGGGGTCTTCACGACGTTGCTCCAACATGTCTGCGGCGCTGATGAGGCACCCATGGTTAAAGCTGGAGAGAACTGAGAAGTAACAATGACGCGCTAAACCCTAAGCGGGTAAGTAGTTATAATTTATAAACCAAATTCCCTTTTAAGGCAAAAAATTTCTTTTATTAAATCAGTTACTTTTTGTAATCAAGTTATATCTTTAAGTAAATTATAGATAATAATAGTATGAAAGCCCAATACCCTTCTACTAACAATAAAATTACTTTTGTTAATTACAGTAGATAATAAAAGTATGAAGGCTCGTCAAGTTTTCCACTTTCCGTGAAAATATCCAAATGTTTTTATCAATCACATTATAGAATATATCAATTCATACTATTGTTTCGGTAACATATCTATTTTAAATCTTAAATTTATTAATAATTTAACTTAATTTCCAAGTTGAACCATATTTACTATTCAAGTCTAATTTATAACTTTAACAAACTATTGAAGTATTAATTTTAATAATATTAAATATAAATTGATATTAAAGTATTAAATCAGATGATTGATATATTCAATTTTATTATATTTTATTGGATTTACTATTTTGTAATAACTTTTTATTTGTAAAGATAAAAGATATTGTATGTTTATAAATTTTGGCAATAATGTCTAACAACAATTTATTATCACATTTTAGTTAATCTTTCTCCAACCAAGTTGATCAAAGGGTAAGAGGTCTTTGGCAAGAAAATCTCTTATCACTTTACCTATTTGTTCTCGGTTTGGAGGTACTCTAATTTTGATTAAACATTATATTAGCCTAGAAAGAAAATTCAAATATCATAAGAAATGTAAGAGATTAGAAATTCATAGCTAAGGAGTCGTTTGGTTCCACTTTTATTTTTCTGTTGTGATTTTAGTTTTTTTTATGTTTTGGTTTTATTTTTAATTAAAAACAAAAGTTGTTTGGATAAGATATTTAATATAAAACTAACAACAAAAATGTTTGTTAAGGTTTGTAATGAAAACTAAAAATAAAAACATGTTTGATTTTATCATTTTGTTTCTATTTTTAATTATACTCTTATGCTCATCTTGTTTCATTATTCATAATCTCTCGATAGAGAGATTCTAAAGTAATTAGGTTAATTGTTACAAGGATGAGAATTTATGCAAAAGGGGATCACAAAGTTGAAGAACATCCTAGAAGTGTTACTTAGTCACAGTTCACCTATGAGGATTACATGATGCTCTACACATATTCATTCATTTGATAAATCTTGCTTTTGTATTGACAAATTCCTAATTTTTCCCTTGTTAGTTAATGAGGGTTTTAAATGTTTTTCCTTTACTTTTGCTTACAAGAAGATCTATAACATGTGTACATAGAAGCCTCAACATAATTACAAGCTTATCATCTCAGCTCAATTCTAAGAATTCACATATCAATTCAAGTTTCAAACTAAATTGGTAAGCTTGGGTTTGAAAAGAAAACCTCCAGAAAGCTCATCACCTGACACTCCGTCAATCCACCTCCAAACCACTCTACTACTATCTGCACCACAATCATCCCACAATGCCAATTTCCCAACCCTCTTCACCGAGAAACAATGTTGCGACCCGATCCGGGAACCGGATCCCAACTGAAAAATGAAAAACGAGGAACGGAAAATCGAAAAGCGAGAAATTGCTAATCGGAATCCAACCAGAAAGCGGAAACGAAAAAGTGAAACAAAGTGCGGAACGGAAAACGGAATCGAATGGAAACGGAAATTTCGCATCACAATTTCGAATCAGAATACAAAGCATAAGAATCGAAAGCGAAGCACATACTCGAAGCAAATGCAAATCGGAATCGAAGCGAATCAAAACAAAAATAGCGAAGCGGATCGAATACAAATCGAAAGCGGAAACAAACACTTAACAAAACGAATCCGACATCCGAGAACAATAACTAGAGGAACATGATCGCGTGGGATGAATCGCGTTGGAAACCCTAAGACGTTCCAAAATCCGGTATGAAATTTTTCTTTCTTTTCCTTTAATCAAACTCATTCAACATATAAACAATCCTACATTTCTATTCTTTCACTTCATTCATCTTAATCATTTCTTATACATTCATAAAACCTCAAACTCATTTCTTTAAACCCATTTTACCGAAATTTTACCGAAATTTAAGAAAGATAACTTGTATTTTGACACCCAAAATTTAAAAACAAAGAAAACACACTTCTAATACATATGCCAACATTACGAGGCAACATCGGACCTCCCGTCCAAGATCCAAACACCAATGAAACACAATCTTAATTCTAAACACTTCAAAATCTCAAACCATAATTCTATATTCAAAATCCACAATTCAATCATATTCTTATTCATTCACAATTTACATTCATAAACATATACAAACTCAATCTCCAATACTTAACTTCCGCATTTATATACATCATGAATTTATAACTTAAGAACATTAATGGCTTTCAAGCCATTTACAAATCTAATAACGTTCATCCCAAAACAACTCATTCATCTTCATAAATCAAAGTCATACATAAGTTTATATCTCAAATTCCATACATACTTTCATAAACCAAGATCTTATACAAATTTATAAATCGGTTACATAAAATGTAACATCACTTTTCATAAGTCAAAAGTACAATACACAACACAAGCTTTACAAACTCGTTTAACATAAGCACGAACAATAGAAAATCTTGACTTCCTTTCATCCAGACTCTACTCATAACCTGGAGGTGGGGATGAAAGGGGTGCTTTCATTCCGTGGATAACATATTTATAAATTGAATAATAAGCAAAATCATTTTCTAAACTTTTTTTTCCTTTTTTTTTGAAAATTCTCATAGTAGGAAAATCATCGAAAGTTTATTATTATTTTTTCTAACTTTTCAAATCATTCAAGATCCCTTTCAAATAGTTTCACTGACAGAAAAATCCAAATCATTTAGTCCTCAAAATTCTCAATTTCTTTCAAATTGCTCGAACCATTTTCAAATCATGCAATGCATCACACAAGAAACGAAACAAATACACATAACACATCGAATGGTTTGGTTCGGTCCTAATAGACGATCGCACATTCCGCATAGCGGTCATGTCATGCAACAGTGAATGAGGGGAGTCCGAAATCGAACTCCTTTGCCTATTGCAGCAAAAGGCGAAGGCTTAAACAGTGAGAAAATGACGACTCACGAGGACTGACCAAACCCATATAACACATAATGAAAACTAATTGATTACCAAGGCACTTTTCAAAACTCTTGATTTTTTTTTTCATCTCATAACATCAAATTGTGTCATAAATGACACAAGCATATAATCACATAAATTCACATAATCATCTAATGCAATTCATAGCATCAAATTAATCACATAATAATCACATTCATGACAAAATATGCACTAATTTCTTTAAATCATAAATCAAATAATTTGAAACCCATGAAGTTCATAAATCTTGTATTTCTTAAACTCATTTTCATCATTTGAAATCATAATTTCAACCATTTACATTTTTTTTTTCAAACATTTTTTTTTCAACAATTGCTTTCTTTAATTTTTAAAAAGTCACATTTAGCTTATAATTCAATAAATAAATATACTACCCACCTGATATCCATGCTAGCATCTTGTCCAATGCTTCACTTTGACCTTTTCTCCTTTCTTCCTTCCAATTGAAAATTCCCTAAATTAATTTCATCAAAATTTAATCTCATAAATCACTTAATCCTTCAATTTGATGCATAAGTCATCAATTCTTACTAATTCCAAGATAATTACATCACTAATTCCAAAAATTCTCAAATTACAAATGGAACCTAAACCAATCCAATCAAATTCAATATCATAATTAACTTAATTTCCCAAATTGAACTTAGGAAACATCTATTCCTTACATATTCAAGTCATTTAAACCTCCAATTTTGAAAATCCCCAATTTTCAAAATTGGCTAAACCAATTTACACAAATTCCATGTCATAAATCATAATTTCTTCAAAATTGATTTCATATTTCATCAATTCCTACTCTTAATTATGTTTCTACACCATTAATTCACAAAAACCCCAATAATGCACAAAAACCCCAAATTTCTAATTTGGCCTAAACTCCAACTTTACAATTTTTCAAATTAAACTTCACCTAAAGCATAAACATCAAAATTAACTTAGGATATCTCAAATTCATCACTAATCTAACCTATCTAAATCATCAATTTCAAAAACCCCCAACTTTAATTTTGGGCATAATCCCCAATTTTCATAAATCCAAAATTAAATCAATTTAACATGAAATCTCCCAAAATTGAGCATAGCATTAACAATCCCATATCATTTTCCATGATTCTAAACCAAAGACCAAACAAAAACTCAAAGTTCAAAACTTTCCTCTTACCTTCTCTCTCTAGATTTTCAATTTCCTAAGCTCAAATGGCAAGATTTCATCTTCTTTCATGTTTACCCACTCAAATCTATGAAAAACTCATGCTTGGAACCTTAAAAAACGAAAATCCCTTCCTTTCTTCTTCCTTCTTCTCCACGGCCATGCTTCTTCCTCTTTCTCTTTTGTTTTCTTCTCTCTTTATTTCTCTCATTGTCGTGAATGGCTGGGTAAAGGAGACAGCCCTCTTGCCCAAAACGACCAGCCCCCTTGAGTTTTTGCCATGTCATTAAAATGGGGATAAAAGACCATCTTGCCCTTGCACTTATTGAAAAATCTGATACCTTGCGTCCTAATTTCGGGTAGCTAAACGAAATAATTTGGACAAACTTTCTTCATAAAAATTGTTCCTCTAGATCTTACGAATCCAACGCCACTGACGGCGCTCAATTCGGATCTAAAACGAAGAAGTTATGGCCGAATTACTAACTGACCTGCACAAAATCCGAAACTGAACTTTAACATAACTTCAGTCAAGAATTTGACAATCTTAGGGATGAAATTAAATTTGGATCCCTTCACATGATTTGTAGCCCTATCTCTTAACTTTATTTTCCTCAAGAATCAACTCAATCGGAGTTGTATAACTCCAAAATCGCAAAATACTGAACCATGTTCAGAAAATTTTCCAACTTATAACCTATAACCCATCTCTTACTTAGGTTCAATCAATCTATTTCCATTTAATCTTCTAAAAATCATAATTCTTCATAAAAATGAACGTAATTGTCTTAGGAATCCAACGCTTTAAGAATCAAATCAATCGGATGTCAGACGAAAGATTTATAACAAAAGATTGCAAAAGGTTGAGTTCAAGCAAAATTTTCAAACCTTAAATACCCACTTATAACTGAATTTTTCAAAATCATATCTCTTAATTCGAACTCAGAATTTGACGAATTTGGTGTCTATGGAAAGGTAAAAGGAAGCTCTACAACTTCCTGAAGTACTCAAAATCAAATTAGGTCTTTAAAGGAGTCAAAACCTCAATCAAAGATTCTGTCCAAAACGACTTTTCCTAAACGACTTCCAATTTTAATCGCTCATAACTCCTAGTCCGGATATCGAAAAATTACAAACTTTATGGCGTCGGAAAGATCGACATACAAGCTACAACTTTAGTAATACCACTTACTCTAATTCAGACTAAATCCATACGACGAGTGGCCTCAAGTATAGCACATGCAAATCTATACTTAATAACATTTTCAAAACAAAGCATATCTTCGAAAATCATATCTCCCAATCCCGACATCGAAAAATAGCAAACTTTATGTCCACGAAAAGCTCTCGACAGAGGCTACAAGTTTCAAGTTGATCATTTTCTCGAATTTGACCTAAATCAAAAGTCAACTTTTACCCCGAAAGTCAAACTTCCAAGCCAACTTTGATCGATCATAACTTTCACTCCCGATATCGAAAATTGCAAACTTTATGTCTACAGAAAACTCTTGACATAATCTACAAGTTTCATGTAGATCATTTTCTCCAATTTTGCATCAAACAAAAGTCAACTCTCAAAGTCAAACATTCTCTCTCCAAAAAGTCAAACTTTCTAAATTCTTCAAATTTTCACACTTTTTCTTTTTAATTCTTGCTATTTAACTTCATTTCAATCAACTCATCCACTTTCCTCTCATAATCCATATAAGTTCACTCAAATATCAAAGTCCTCAAAATTAAACAATTCTTTTCTCATAAATTATTTCTTAATTTCGTCAAATTTCCTTAAATTCATAATTTTCTCATCAATTTCTTTCTCATTTAAAATTCATTTTAATATTTCTATTTTTCACCAAAAATTCGGGGTCCAACAAACAAACCTTATCACCACCACCAAACACCTATAATTTACTCGATTCCTGAAAACACCTTCAATTTACTCGATTCCTGCAAACACTTGTACATCTCCATTGGCATCCTCCCAGCCTCTTCCCAATCCAACCTCTCCATGTCTAATCGCAATATCAATATCGTTGAACAAGACGAGTCTAATGAAAACGTCCACTTTAACCCTCCAACCATCAACAATTTCTTCCCATTTTTTTGTACCAATCGTGCCCTTTTTATTGTTGACCTTCAACTTCTAAGAGATGATGGAAAAAGCTTTGCTAAGCACCAAATCTTCGTTGCCTCCATTTTTGATCTTTTCTCAAAGAGGAAGACATAAGAACAAAGTGGTGAAGGCAGAGCGTGGCTGAAAAAGAACACAAAGATAGTTAAAAAAATAAGGAAGAAGCATTAGACTACAGTTAAGTGTATAGTTAATTAGTATCTTCATAGGACGAAGAACTGAATGCTTGTTTACTCAGAAAGTAATCTTATTTTGATAGGATATATTGATTATGATTTTCAATTAGATGTTGATTCAAGGAAATCAGTTTCTTGTTCTATATTTACTTTAAGAGGTGGAGTCATAGTTTGGATAAGTGTCAAGCAATCTTGTATTGCTGATTCAACAATGGAGGCTGAGTATGTTGCTGTTTGTGAAGCAGCAAAGGAAACAGTCTAGCTCCATAAGTTCCTAAATGATTTGAGGTAGTTCTTGAGGTAGGAAAAGCCATTACACATTATTGTGATAATAGTGAGACAGTGACTAATTATAAAGAACCTCGAAATCACAAAGCTGTCAAACACATTGAGTAGAAGTATCATCTCATAAGGGAGATAATACAGCATGGAGAGGTGAATATGGTAAAGATTCCCATAGAACAAAACCTTGTTGATCTGTATATAAAGACATTGTCTCAAAAGAGTTTTGAGGGTCACCTAGAAGAGATGGGAATGAGGAATATGTCAAGCTTGCTTTAGGGCAAATGGGAGATTGTTGGAGTTATGTAAATATAGTGCCATGGAAAGCAAGCGTATTTATATGTAACTTAATCTTCTTCTAGTTACAGTTTTGTCATGAAAATATTTAGTATTAATAAAATAAAAGAGTTTGGTTTTATTTGTATAAGCATAATATAACTAGTCATAAAGAACCAAGATTTTTTTTGTTAATAATATACATATACATGAAGATGTGTGAGAAACATGTATATTATTAGAATCTAAATTAATTGATTTACAGTTGAATAATCAAGTTGATCGCTTAATTATGGTTTAGACTGTAGTGTTGTGATTTATCTCCATATAAGTAAAGGAGTTTACTTCAAGGGAATGATAGTCGACTATCGATAATGGCACTATTAAATGAATCTGGAATTAAGTATGTTTTCAAGAATAAAGTAGGTCGTTACTTTAGTCCTAAAACATACATTTTAGCATTTGCTTATTATGGACCACAGTCTTAATGAGTGGTGAACTCATATGTGTTTCATTATAATTCTTGATATGATCAGAATGGATTTTTACATAGTATTAATCCAGTGTCTGCATGTTAGAATTATTAATTGAAACATATATTAAGGAACATTCACTCAAATAAAGAGTTTATAGTGATATCATCACTTGTAGATGTTTTATGGAGATTAGTGATTAAACAATGGTTTGATGAATTAGCTACTCATCAAGTCTTAACACCAAGATGAGATCTTGTGTGTTAATCACCATATAGAGTAAAACAGGAGATCTAAAAGGAAAAACTAATAAAAGGGTAAAACAATAATTTTACCCTTTATTGTGCAGATGGCTATAATAAGTGGGTTTGCAATTGGACATCTTATTTAAAATATATGTTCTCATAATATTTAATAATTCAAGAGTTCAACTAATTGTCTTTAGTGGAATGACGTTTAGTTAATAAGTTAGAATTAATTCTAATGAGATTAAATTAATTATAGGCTTATTGAAGCTTGAATTATCTAAATTTAATAAGATTCCCCACTTGACTTCAAGGAAGGTTATCAAAAAAAGTAAGAAATATAAATGGAGGTTTTAAAGCCCATGATTGAATGTTGAGCTTTCATTAATTAATAGTTAATTAGAATCCCAAATGAACATTTAGAAATGGGCTAGACTTTGGTTTAATTTGATTAATTAAATTAAAACAACATTCTTAAAGAAATTGAAGGTGCAATTTCGGATTTGTTTGGGCTGAATGTGCAACTGCACATTTGGCATTGAATTACTAAATAAAGATGGTGTTTATCATGGTTATCATCATTAAATGGAGTAATGATCTTACCATTAAATAGTTTAATGGTTGTCTTTTAATGATGGCATGTGATATAACTTTTTTTGCATTCATTTGATTAAAGATGAAAGAGGTGCATTTGATGGATCATCTTCCTTCTTTCATCACTAAAACTGAAATTGACATTTCATTTTAGGTTATTGGTCTTTTCATATATCCATCTTAAAACAAATGAGAAGAGTATCATTTAATGGCTTCTTTATGTTTGATTAAAGAAAAAAGTGATGCATTGGGTGCTCTTCTTCTTCCATCTTTTCATGCATAACTTAAATTGACAAGGGTGTAAGAGAGGCGTTCTTGCACTTTTTGGACTCTCTCTCCTTTCTTGCATGTGTTAGTCGAAATTTGCATGAGAGGTGTCTCATCTTTGGCTTCTTTCTTCAAAGAAAATTCTCCTCTAAAGTTTTCTTCTCCTTTCCCATCAAAGGATCTTATTAATCAAGTTATCCAAGAAGAACAAGTAGTAGATCAAATTGGTCAAGGATACAATATCGAGAAGAGGATACAATAACAAGAAGAGCAGACATCACTTAGGAGAGGTTATATTATCGAGGATAGGATAGCACAATGAAGAGTTAAAGCTGTAGCGAAGGAGTCGGTAATATAATCTCCATCTTGTTTTTAGTCGGTAATATAATCTCCATCTTGTTCTTATGATAATTATTTTCCATATATCGTATCATGTATGGCTTGGAATATTGATTTGGATATCTTGCTTCTGCTGTGTTTTGATTTCTAAAAAAGTTTTGAAATCTACCATTTTAGTCAAATCTTGTATGTTTTATTTTCCGATCCAACTCTTTGGTGGGCAAAACATTCAGTTAGCATGTTCGCTAGGCACCTTTGGTGAGAAAACAACCCATTGACACAATTGTTGGGCACTTTTGATGAAAAAATAGCCCTTTGACACAATAGTTGGGCACCTTCAATGAGAAAACAACCCATTGACACGGTCACGGGGCACCTTCAGTAAGCAAAACAACTCGTTGACAAAATTCTTTGGCACATTCGATAAGAAAATAGTCCATTTGACACATCTTTTGTGGGCAAAACAACTTGCTGGCATGTCACTAGGCACTTTAGGTGAGAAAATAGCCTGTTGGCATGGTAGCTGGGCACCTTTGGTGAGAAAACAGCCTGTTGGCACAATTGCTGGGCACCTTCGATGAGAAAACAATCCTTTGGCATAGTTGCTAGGCACTTTTGGTAAGAAAAATAACTTGTTTAGATAGTTTCTAGGCAATTTCGATGACAAAATAGCCTATTGGCACTATCATTTGGTGAGCAAAATAACATGTTGGCACATTTTCTAAGAAAATAGCCCATTAGCACATCCTTGGTGTGTAAAACAACTTGTTGGCATGTCATTAGGCACATTCAGTGAGAAAACAGCCTGTTGACACAATCGTTGGGTACCTTTAGCGTGCAAAAGAACCCATTGGCATAGTCATTGGGCACCTTTGGAGAGAAAACAACCCCTTGGCACATTTTTTATGGGTAAAACAGCCTGTTGGAATAATCGTTGGGAACCTTTTGGTGAGCAAAACAACCCATTGATATAGTCATTGAGCACTTTCGATGAGAAAATGGCCTGTTGGCACAATTGTTGGGTCCCTTTGATGAGAAAACAACCGGTTGTGATGGTTATTGGGTACATTCACTGAACAAAACAACTTGTTGACACAGTTGCTGTGCCCTTTCTGTTAGAAAACAGCTCTTTGGCACATCTTAGAGGGAAACAACCCATTGGCATGGTCACTGGGTACTTTCGGTGAGAAAGCAACACATTGGTACATCACTGGTGCGCAAAACAACTAGTTGGCATGGTCAGTGGACACCTTTGGTGAGCAAAACAACACGTTGACACAATCAATTGGCACATTCTTTGAGAGAATAACCCATTGGCACGGTTGTTGGGCATCTTTGGTGATAAAAAACAACCCGTTCACACAGTCAGTGATTTTTGGTGGGTTAGCACATTTTTGGTGGCAAAGCAACTAGTTGGCAATGTGTTCGTGCATGTTCAGTTAGATAACAACACGTTGGCACATCTTTGGTAGGCAAAACAACCAGTTGGAATGATCACTAGGCATCTTCGTTGAACAAAACAACTTGAAGACATGGTCATTGTGCACTTTTAGTGAGAAATCAACCCATTCTAACTATCACTCGGAACCTTCAATGAGAAAACAATCAGTTAGCATGGTCGTTGGGCATCTTCGGTGAGTGAAATAACCCATTGGTGCAATTGTTAGGCACTTTTCGTGAGAAAATAGCCCATTGGAAAAGGTAGTTGGGCATCATTAGTGAGAAAACAACCTGTTGGCATTGTCGTAGGGCACCATCAGTAAGAAAAACAACCCGTTGACAAAATCTCTTGCAACATTTGGTAAAAAAAATTTTGTTGGCACATCTTTTCTGAGCAAAACAACATGTTAGCATGTCATTAGGCAAGTTAATGAGAAAATAACCAATTGGCATGGTAGTTAGGCACCTTTGATGAGAAAGCAACATATTGGCACGGTCGTTGGGCACCTTCAATTAGAAAACAACCCTTTAACATAGATGTTGGGCACCTTTGCTAAGCAAAACAACCTATTTAAATAGTTGCTGTGCACTTTCGGTGGAAAAATAGCTCATTGCCATGATCGTAGGGCACCTTTGGAGAGAAAATAGCTCATTGGCCTAATCACTGGGCACATTCGGTGAGAAAACAGCCTATTGGCACCATTACTGGGCACCTTTGGCAAGTAAAAGAGCCCATTGGCATAGTCGTTTGACACTTTTGGAGAGAAAACAACCTCATGGAACATTTTTTCTAGGCAAAACAACCCGTTGGCATAGTTGATGGCAAAATAGCTCGTTGGCACATCTTTGGTGGGCAAAACAACCTATTGAAATAGTCGGTGGGCACTTTCGATGAGAAAATAGCCCATTGGCACAATTGTTGGGCATCTTTGGTGAGAAAACAACTAGTTGGCATGGTCGCTGGGCATCTTCAATGAGCAAAACAACTCATTGACATAGTTGCTGGGCACTTGTGAGGAGAAAACAACTCATTGTAACAGTTGTTGGCAGCTTCGGTGAGAAAAAAACCAATTGGCTTATCGCTGGGCCCCTTTAGTGAGCAAAACAACCTATTGAAAAAATTGTTGGGCACATTTAGTAAGAAAACAACACATTGGCACATCTTTGATGGGAAAAACAACCTGTTGAAATAGTTGTTAGGCATTTTCGATGAGAAAATAGCCCATTGGCACGATAGTTGGGTCTTTTTGGTGAGAAAACAACTAGTTGGGATGGTCATTGGGCACCCTCAATAATCAAAACAACCCATTGACGAAGTCACTGGGCATTTTCGGGGAGAGAACAACCCATGGTAATGGTTGTTGGCATCTTCGGTGAGGAAAAACACTAGATGGCATAGTCGCTTGGCCCCTTCGATGAGCAAACAACCTGTTGATAAAATAGCTAGGCACATTCGGTAAGAAAACATCCCATTGGCACATCTTTGGTGGGCAAAACAGTCTCTTAACACAATCACTAGGCACTTTTGTTGAGAAAATAGCCCATTGACATAGTCGTTGGGCCTCTTTGGTGAGAAAATAACCAGTTAGTATGGTTCCTGGGCACATTTAATGAACAAAACAACCTGTTGAGATAGTTGTTGGGCATTTTTTGTCAGAAAACAACCCATTGGCACATCTTTAGTGGGCAAAACACCCCGTTGGCATGATTGTTAGGCATCTTATATGGGAAAACAACACATTGGCACATCTTTAGTGGATAAGACAACTAGTTGGCATGGTTGTTGGGCATCTTTTGTGAGCAAAACAACCCTTTGACACAGTCAATGGGCACTCTCTGTGAGAAAATAGCCCATTGGCATAGTTGCTAAGAACATTTGGTGATAAAAAAACAACCTGTTCTGTAACACCCAAATACCCCCTGGGAGGATATGTGGATGCCACCCAATACAGTACAACATGACAAACACATCAAAACGTTTCACACATGCATTTTTTTAAAACCTAAACGGAACCCACATATAATACATCTCAGACTTTCCAGAAACAAATCCAAAGAATATATACAGGCTCAAATAAACCAAACAAAATACATATTCGAGTGACACAAAAACTCTGACTCCTTTGGCCACTGCGGTTGACTTGTCCCAGTCCTTAATCTATTTGCTCTGTACCTACACGGGGCAAATCCACCGTGCTAAGCTTATAGCTTAGTGAGTAATCATTTATCTAATTTAACCAATTTCTTTTCACAGATTAATACTCAGGCAGGCAAAATGCACTTCATAACAGATGTTATCATTAACAGACAAAACAAAGCAAAAGTCCATAAAATAGAAGTGGGTAACGGGACTTATCAAAAGACCGAAGTCTCGACACCGAAGTGTCCATATCAGAAGACACCGAAGTGTCACAGAAGACCGAAGTCTCGACACCGAAGTGTCCATATCAGAAGACACCGAAGTGTCACAGAAGACCGAAGTCTCGGTGTCACAGAAGCGCTACAGACCCTTCTAGGCATGCCTATTTACCCACAACTCGGACTAACAGTTTTCAACCAGAACAAAGTCATTTCTGATAATTCATGTGCAAAGTAAGTAGCACTTCCAATGATATAAACATGCGGCAAACGCCTCGGACAATCATTGTCCGAAATTCAGAACACAACACTTCAATATCACAATCATCAATCAATACCTCGGACCTTCATGTCCGGAACCAATTAGCAATTCAGTACACATCACAAAGCTATGACAGTAAGTTTTATCAACTAATCACCTCACGCGACATCATTTGTCTCTATGCATACAAATTTTTTTTCTCTTCATTCCTGCAAAACATGAATGATTTCACCCAAGTTCACTTATCAACATTTGTTCTCAATTGATCTTGGACAAGACTTCTCTACATTTACGCAAGTCAGAATAAAATTCTGAATCTCTCATACTTAGAAACTGAACCATTCCAATCTTTTGCCACAAATTTGCCAATATCTCAAAATGCACCAAAATTGATCTTAAGAATCACACTTTCAAACTAGTATTCTTATTTTCACTTTGCCATTTTTTTCTTTTCCGAAAATCGAAAGATAACGGTGTATTTTATCCAAACCAAAAATCTGCAATGATCAAACGCACTTCTATAATGCTCACACAATAACGTAATCATCGGACCTCCCGCCCGTAATCCAACATCAAGAACAACGCAATGCTATACCGAACACGTCAATAAGTCTTAATCCAATAATCTCATCAGAATCGAATCTCAATACCCAATGCATGCACCAATACAAATGCATTACCTCATTATTTGCTTATTTGACATCTTAGCTTCCTGAGCTAAAAATAAATATCGAAAATCAAACTCGTACTTCTTGAACATACTGACATAGAATTCATTACAGACCTCACTCCGTCTAACCATAATAAGCATGTGTACATTCACGTTCAACAGTCTATTCAACTTCCCATTTCTGAATCACATCAATTCAGACACTTACGATATGTAACCATCATGACATTCTAATATTGAACCCATTCTTATAATCTTATCCAGAATCACAAATTCTCCACTACCTCATCAACAGTCGTATGAATCTTTTCATACAGACATTCTAGAACCAAAACATGGGACAAACCGCATTAGGCCAGACACAACTCTTCTATTCATGTACAAGCAATAGTTAAGCGCTGGTTAAACCAGAATCGCCTAAACCATGCTCTGATACCAAAAGATGTAACACCCAAATACCCCCTGGGAGGATATGTGGATGCCACCCAATACAGTACAACATGACAAACACATCAAAACGTTTCACACATGCATTTTTTTAAAACCTAAACGGAACCCACATATAATACATCTCAGACTTTCCAGAAACAAATCCAAAGAATATGTACAGGCCCAAATAAACCAAACAAAATACATATTCGAGTGACACAAAAACTCTGACTCCTTTGGCCATCTGCGGTTGACTTGTCCCATCCTTAATCTATTTGCTCTGCACACACGGGCAATCCACCGTCTTAAGCTTATAGCTTAGTGAGTAATCATTTATCTAATTTAACCAATTTCTTTTCACAGATTAATACTCAGCAGCAAAATGCACTTCATGCAGATGTTATCATTAATGCACAAAACAAAGCAAAAGTCCATAAAATAGAAGTGGGTAACGGGACTTATCAGAAGATCGAAGTCTCGACACCGAAGTGTCCATATCAGAAGACACCGAAGTGTCATAGAAGACTAAAGTCTCGACACCGAAGTGTCCATATCGAAGACACCGGTGTCACAGAAGATCAAGTCTCGACATCAAGTGTCACGAAGCGCTTCTGAACCCTTCTAGGTATGCCTATTTACCCACAACTCGGACTAACAGTTTTCAACCAGAACAAAGTCATTTCTGATAATTCATGTGCAAAGTAAGTAGCACTTCCAATGATATAAACATGCGGCAAACGCCTCGGACAATCATTGTCCGAAATTCAGAACACAACACTTCAATATCACAATCATCAATCAATACCTCGGACCTTCATGTTCGGAACCAATTAGCAATTCAGTACACATCACAATCAAGTTACTTCAGGAAACAAATCAAAGTGAGACCATCCCAGGTCTATTACAAATTTACTGTCTAAATTACTTACCGATATTACTGACCTGTACAGAATTTATTTACCAGGACTATGTTACTACTAACAAACTTTCGTCGGAATTACTTATCAAATTATTGACATTCCGAAAGTCCCGACATCGACCTTAAATCGCCCTTACTATTTATTGCTCTGAAGTCTCGGCAATATCTGGCAGTGGTCGTTCCTCTATAATAGGGAACACAGATACAAATTATTATTGTGCATAATTACTGTATGATACATGATGCATGTTCATGCAAATTTTCGGGATTCTACTGTTCAAAAATATGTATTACTATTCACAAATACGTATGTTCACTGTTCACTATTCACTATTTACTGTTCATCACTATGCTGCACTATTCGTCATCTTCTTCGACTTCCGAAACTTTCTTCTATTTTTTTTCTTTCTTTTCTTTTTCCTCTCGATTCTTCTCAATTCTTTTAGCATCATCACTTAAAAACTAACCGATTTAACAAATCTAACCTATCAGAATCATCCAAATCGTCAAATCTTATAGATCTAAAAATTTCTTTTACCAATATCAGATCTCATCCGACTATCGTTATAAAAGACAAGAACAAACCATAGATTCATTGTCAAAAGGACTAACCTCGTGATCCGCAATGTAAAAGAGATCGAAATCATCTCGACAGAGTCGGAACAATACCGATAAATGCTATTGCCTACCTCAAAATACTTAAGCAACCCGTATATATTCGTCCACTTATTCAATTTCTACTATTGGATGAATAGTTAATTACCTAAAAACACACTTATGAATTCTTCTCTCAAATAAATACCCAGACGTTCCAAACAACTTCCAAAAATTCACCAAAATTCCGTCAGAAAATAATGACTCGCAAAATAAATTGGCAACTCAAAACTAATCCTCCATTAATTTCTAAAAATGTTTGAAGTATACAAAAATTACTAAAATTATCTTAATACAATCAGAATCAATCCAAGTGTCATTAAACCAATGTACCCGGAAAATGCCATGAATGCATGCCAAAATGTCAAAGAGACATAACATAAATCGGACTAAATTTGCTTAATATGCTAACCCCTAATTTGGGGCGTTACATGTTCACATAGTTGTTAACTTTCAGTGAGAAAACAACCATTTGGCACATCTTTGGTGGCAAAACAACCCGTTGGTATGGTCGTTGGGCACTTTCGGTGAGATAATACCACGTTGGCAGGCAAAACAACTAGTTGGCATGATCATTGGGCACCTTTGTTGAGCAAAATAACTCGTAGACATAGCCGATGAGCACTTTCGGTGAGAAATCTGCCTAATCTAACGTTCACTAGACACCTTCGGTGAGATAACAACACGTTGACACATTTTTAGGAGCAAAACAATTAGTTAGCATGCACGCTGGGCACCTCCGGTGAGCAAAACAACCAACTGACACAATAGCTAGGCACTGTCGTTGAGAAAATAGCCCATTGGCACAGTCGTTGGGCACCTTCGGTGAGAAAACAACCTATTGGCATGATCATGAGGCACCTTTAGTGAGCAAAACAACCTATTGAAAAAATTTCTTGGCACATTCAGTAAGAAAACAGTCAATTGACACATCTTTTGTAGGCAAAGCAACTTATTGGCATGGTAGTGAGGCAACTTTGGTGAGAAAGCATTCCTTTGACATGGTTGCTAGGCACCTTTGGTAAGCAAAACAACCTGTTTGGATTGTCGTTAGGCACTTTCAGTGAGAAAATAGCCCATTAACATTGTTGCTGGGCACCTTCGATGAGAAAATAGACCATTGGCTCAATCATTGGTCACTTTAGGTGAGCAAAATAACCCGTTGACACATTCTGTAAGAAAATAGCCCATTGGCATATCCTTGGTGTGCAAAATAGCATGTTGGCATGTCAATGGGCACATTCAGTGAAAAAACAGCTTTTTGGTATGCAGGGCACCTTTAGTGGGCAAAATAGCCCATTGACACAGTTGCTGAGCACCTTTGGTGATAAAAAAACCCGTTCACACAGTCACTGACTTTTGGTGAGAAAACAACCATTTGGCATATCTTTGGTGCCAAAATAACCAGTTAGTATGATCGTTGGACATGTTTGTAAGATAAAAACACAATGACACATCTTTGGTGCACAAAACAACCAGTGGGGATGGTCGCTGGGCACCTTCATTGAGCAAAACAGCTGGTAGACACAATCGTAGGGCACTTTTTGATGAAAAATTGACCTATTGTAATGGTCATTGGTCAACTTCGATGAGAAAACAATCAGTTAGCATAGTCACTGGGCATCTTCGGTGAGCAAAATGATCGATTGACACAATCGTTGGGTACTTTCGGTGAGATAATAACCCATTGGCACGGTAGTTGGGCATCGTTGGTGAGAAAACAACCTGTTGGCATTGTCACGGGGCACCTTCAGTAAGCAAAACAACTCATTGACAAAATTGCTTGGCACTTTCGGTAAAAAACAGTCCATTGGCACATCTTCTGTGAACAAATAGCTTATTAACATGTCGCTAGGCACATTAGGAGAGAAAACAGTCAATTGGTGTAGCGCCCCCTTATCGTAGGGTATACACCAAGACGCCCGTAGGTCATTCTGGTACATATCCTACGACGAGGGTGCACTACGTTCAATCATTTCTATAAACCGCATGGCATCAATACAATAAAATCCGCAATAACAAAATCACTGAATTTAAAAACCATAAAGCTTTTCTCATTTCATAAACTCATTCAGAACTATAGACAAGTCTATCAGTTCCCTACAGTCTAAATACAAAAATCCAAAAAGGAAACTGATACAAAAGTCTATACTAAGTCATTCCCAAAATCCAATCCCAGTTGACCGACCTGTGTGCCATCGCCTCTCTCGTTGAAATGCTCACGCGGCAAGAGAAGTATAACTCTGGAGCTAGGAGTCTAATCTATCAGTCCTGAAAAACAATATGCAATTTTGGATGAGTTTGCGAACTTCATGAGAAACCATCATCGATGGTTCACTCAATTCATGCATTACGCAAATTGCGTACAACATATTACATTGACAGTTAAAATATCATATAGCAGTTTACAGCACACAGACAATTTGCAATTCAGTTATCATAATTGTATAATGCGATGCATATGTGACTCTTTTCCAGTTATTTCAGTGTTGTGATCGAGCGCTTATTGAAGGATGATGATCGAGACGCGCTCAGGGAGTAGGAGAGCCCTCATGCAGGATGCACTAACTCCCCTCGAGCTCGAGGCTCGGTTCAGTGACAGTATTTGAGCTTAAAGCTCTTTTCAGTAATAATAGCAACTCATATCACAACGTCCATTATCTGTTCAAGCAGTTATGCATGTAATGCATATGTCCGATAATTCACAGTCATATGGCTATAAGCCCATTTAACACAGTTTCCCATAGTCACATATCAGTGAATTCCAATTTTTCAAAATCATGCATCTTGATCAAATCATTCATATTAGCAAACAGTTCACATAGAGCATTTAGCACATCAGAAACTGAGGAACCAACTAGGTTACTCACCTGTAGCTTCCGAGCTACTGCCTGGAAGTCCCAGCAATATCCGCGGAATGACGATCTAACGGTGCCTCTATAACAGTAAAATAATTTTCCATTACTAGATGCTCAATTAACACAATTCTGTGATGCATATGCCTTAATTGAAAATATGTACGATGCATATTCATGATTTTCCGGTGCTAGAACCTAATACCGCTATCTCTTGCCTCATAACCAAAATTCACTATTCACTAGGTTAATAACATCCATCAATTTCATAAGTCTCCAATTTAAACTCCCATAGTCATAATAAAATTCTTAGGTTACAATAGGAACTATAATCGACTCTCTTTCTATGATTAAGAATCCTCTAATCTAAATTCGAACTCTTATTCTTTTCCTCAATTGTAGACCTCTTTCTCTAGTTCATAACGAATCAATAATAATCTCAATTGGAGGTCTATACCATAAGTTATGCCCCATAAATAAAAATACGTCCAATCAAATTTTCTTCCTCGCCGCGGCCTCACCTCCCTCGCCGCGGCATATAACAGGTCGCTCGTCGCGGTGTGGGAAACGTTCGCCGCGACGAACACTTCCTGGCGCCTCGCCGCCACGCCTACGAATAACTCGTCACGGTGAAACATTTATTCGCTCGCCGCGACGTCTCGCGTGGCTTGCCGCAGCGAGCACGCTTTTTCTCGTCGCGGCGTGGCCTTTTTCAGATGTCGCGACGTGTGAGTCTCACCTTCTTCCCCGATCGATTTTTCATCTTTCTCTCTCTAAAAACCAGTATTAATCACTCTCAACTACCCATTTCTTACACAATAAAAACCATAAATGCCTCAAACAACAATAAATAACAACATTAAAGCCATTAAACTTACCAAATCGAAGCTCAAATCCTTAAACCCTAAATCTCTGAAATCACCTCCAACCTCTAGCAACCACGAAGATCTCCCATATCCAACCCAAACATCAACATCTCCAAGATTTCCAGCTGATCTTCAACCACAATGAAAAGGGAAACAAGCAAGAACCTCCAAGGAGAAAAATCAAAGTCGACAAAGGGAAGAGGAAGGAGAAGAGAAAGTTAGCTCTAGGTTTTTCAAAGGAGAAATTTAAACTTAGGGCAATTTAAAGGATTGGTCCCTAACCTATGGTTCATCAAACACAAGTCCTCAATTTCATTAAATTTCAGTCTCTAAATTTCAATGGCTCATCATAAAAAAAATCCCTAAACTCATAAATCTAAATTTCCCATTGCCATTGAACAAGTATTTCGGTACCATACGGTCAACCGGTCTGTCACTCCAAAATTTCCGGTCTGGACATTTTCTCCCAAAATTTCAGAAAATTTCCTATAGGTTGCTATCAATTGCCAATCACTCCTAAGACACTCCAATTCAACTATACAAACCCAATTATGCCATAATTCCCAATAAATCACAATTAAACCTAATTATCTCGAAAATTTACAATCAATTCATGATCACGATTAAATGCCGGAAAATGCCATGAATGCATGTACCTATCAATGCATTTGCAATTAATTCATTCCTCTATGATTAGAGGTCAATGAATGCTCAATTAACAAAATGCAGTATGATCCTACCCTATACCAAATTACCCAAATAACCTTCCCATCGGTGATGGGATGTTACAATTGGCATGATAGCTGGGCACCTTCAGTGAGAAAGCAGCATATTGGCGCATGGTTGTTAGGCATTTTTGGCGAGAAAACAACCCTTTGGCATGGTCACTCTGTAACATCCCGTTACCGATGTGATGAGCATATTGGTAATTCGGATGGGTTAGGTTTGAGTGCATTCATATTTTGAAACTGCACATGCATTTTGCCTCTATATTATAGATAAATGATTATTGTTGCACTAGCATATGCATGTATGACATATTCCCGGTAAATTGCAGAAATTGAAATTATGAGATTTTGTATAGAATATGCTTTGAATATTGAATTGAAGTCAAAATTGAATGCTAGAGGTTTGAAAAATGGAATTGGAGTGTGTAATCTTGTGTTTTATATTTTTGAGGAATTATAGGAATTTTCCTGGAATTTTTAGAGTTATGAGTCAGGATCGAAAAAATGTCCCAATGGCTGATTAATTAGATTCCAGTTTCGAAATTGATTGGCAATTGATAAGAGATAATTTGAGTTATGATTTTAGGATTTATTATTCATAGTCATGGCGAAATTGGGAGAAAAGTAGAATTGAAGTGGATTTTTAGACCCTAAGATTTGGGCATGTGGCATGAGAGTTGCCAAACATGCCCTTAGTTTAAAATCCCTTATTTATAAACCCTTACCTTTGAATTTGTTCTCCACGAAGCTTGCTCCTTCTTGAAAGAAAATTTGATATTCTTCTTCTTCTCTTCGTGGGTCTTCTTCCTTGAATGTTTTCCTCCATTTTCTTTTCAGTAATTGCTCCTTCCTCATCTTTTAACCTAGCTTTAAACCTTGGGTTAGAGAAAAATGGATTTTTGGAGTTGGTTTGAGAGAAAACTGTGGTTGTGCCTAAGTTTGGAGATTTGAGTATTTTGGAAATTTTTGAAGGTTCGAAGGCTTGAATCAAGTAAGTTCTTACTCCTTTATGTTTTAGATAGTTTGATTTGATCATTGATTAGAGTGATTAATTGTTGAGATATATATATGGTTTTCGGATGATATGAGCTTAGAGAGTTTTATAGTTTTGATTTGGGTATTTAAGAGTTAATGAATATTTGATGGAATTGAGGTTAGAGATGAGTTGTGTTTAGTGTTTTGAGTTGTATTGGAGTGATTGTAAGAGGAAAGTTGGATTAGAAGTTGACAGATATGGAAAAATATGGGTTTCGGGCGTTTTTTGGGTTTGCACTTCGCGACGTGTGATGAACACGCCACGGCGAGCAAATTCCATCCCGCACGCTGCGATGAGCAGAAGTGGGTACGCCGCGACGAGCAGATTTTTATCGCACGCTGCAACGAGCGAAGGCACACGTTGCGGCGAGCGAAAGGAGACACGCCGCGATGTGTCGCAACACATACGCTGCGTCGAAGGCTAGATGGTCTCGCTGCGGCGAGAGATCTTGCGCCGCAGCGAGGACGCCTTTTGTCCGAAAATGAAGTGCTTCCCTAAGTGATGATTTTGAGGTTTTTAAATTCCTAATGAATTGGTCATTGAGTGATTTCAATTTAGAGACTAAGAATTATGAATTTATAAGAAAAGAAATTCAGAATTTATTTAAAAAATTCTCAGAATCGGATGGCAATTGAATAGTGAATTTGATTTTGATTAAGGATAGTCCCTATGTCTTGAAATTTGACTATTAGGAGTTTGAAAAATTGTTAAGTGAATTATAGAGTTTATGAATTGCTATCAGTCAGGGTGAAAGAGTTGAATTGGGCAGATTCGGGAATAGGATCGGGAATGTCATAAATATGTATAGTACATAATTCATTCGCTGCACTTGCATTATTGATTATTATAAATTGTGCAATTAGTAACGTTCGTATATCTTGATTGTTTTAGAGGTTCAAGTGGAGCGTCGATCTTCCGACGTAACTGAGACTTCCCGACAATAGCTCGGAAGTTTAGAGGTGAGTAACCTAGTTGGTTCCTCAACCTTATGTGTTTAATATTATGCACCTATGCCATGCGGAGATAAAAGGATGATTATGTGTGTTTGCTTTTGACTGATTTCGGACCACAGGTGTCCGAAATATTTGGAATTTGATTAGAAGTGTATATTGTGCATAAATTGAAATTAATTGGTTTTAATGCGAAATTGGATATATGGTGTTATGTTGTGACACAATCGTTGTACACTGAAACAAGTGCATTCATGTATAAAAGTATGATCAGATAATGACAGTTGTGACCGGTGTAGCCACCGTATTTCAGAGCTTAAAGCTCAACGCAACAGGGCTTAGAGCCCAACGTAATTTTAGAGCCACAGGCTCAACGTATCAGGGCTTCAAGCCCAATGTAATTCAGAGCCATAGGCTCACCGTTAATGAGCTCAGGCGCACGGTCACAATACTGTAATAAAATGAAAAGTGTCACATGTGCATTCTGTATATGAATGATTAAATATGAATTATGTGAAAGGCGATACGCCTCATATGTTTAATTCGATAATGCATAGGATAATTCAGAATGTGCTAACATGTGTTATTATATGAATTGCTTGTATAGCATAAGTTGGGTGAACCATCGATGATGGTTTCTCGCTGAGTTCGTAAACTCACCCAACATTGCATTTATTTTTCAGGACAGAGATAGTAGACTCCTAGCTCCAGTGAGAGACTTTTCCTGCTGAGCGTATTGGCAAGAGAAGTATAGCTTACAGGTTGGTCAGCTGGGATGATTTTTGGAGGTGACTTAGTTAGTTGTGTATTAGTTCCCTTTTGGAGTATTGTACTTAGACTTTTGAAGTCAGATAGACTTGTACATTTATGGTTTTTAAGAAGTGAAATGTGAAAGAAAGTTTGGTTTCAAAATTTAGTGATTTTTATATTGCAGTTTTATTATATCGATGCCATGTGGATTATAGAAATGATCGTTCGTAGTGCACCCTCATCGTGGGTTATGTATCGGATTGACCTACGGGCGTCCCGGTGCGTACCCTACGGTAAGGGAGCGCTACATTAGGTGGTATCAGAGCATGATTTGACATCTTTTGGGCATATTGTATTTTAGGCTTAAATTTCAGTAAGAAAAGTAGAAATTGATCAGAATTCTTGCTTGTTATAGGTCCTCCGTCCTTGGTGATCAGGTAGATCAACCAGCTGACCATGGATCAGTCGGAGCTAGTAGGGAGTCCTTAGTGCCTCGTTATGAGGAGCAGCCTCCTAGAGTTCCCGTGAGATGGGAGAGGAGATATGATCGACTGCGTAAGGTGGAGTCAGAGACTTTATGGCGGTCTGAGACCTCGCCGAGGTGAGGATGGTGGAGAGGACTGAGAGAGTCCTAGACCAGATGGACTGCGACTCTGATGAGTGCTTTGATTATGCGGTTTCTCTGCTACAGGGTCCAGCATATCAATGGTGGAAGACTATTCCGGGCAGTACCACCAAACCCTGTATTCTGACATGGGAGGATTTCTTGAGAGCCTTTCAGGATAATTATATGCCCAAGGTTTACTTGGAGATGAAGATGCGTGAGTTTTAGAGTTCGAGACAGGTCGATGATGGGGTCAATACGAGGTCTTGATTCAATGAGCTGATGGGGTATGCTTCTGTTTTGATTGCTATGGAGGCTGATAGGTGTCGGAGATTTGAGGATGGGCTCAATCTGGAGATCTGTACTAGGTTAGCCCGATCGAAAATGGGCACCTTTATCGAGCTGATAGCTGCTGCAGTTAGGGTTGAGCAGCTTCTGAGACAAAGTCAGACTGAGACTGGTCAGGGATCCAGGGGTAAGAGATTGAGTGACAGTCAGGGTAGCTCTGGTAGGAGTTTTAGCAGGCGCCAGAGCAGGGCCTTCAGAACTTCAGGAGGATCCAGACAGTCTGGTTTTGTTCAGAGAGGGAGATTTGGGCAGTCTGGCAGTGGTAGTGGTAGAGGTTCTGGACAGGCATCTCTTGTTTGTGTGTATTGTGACAAGAGGCACAGTCGAGAGTGTTGGCGACTGACTGGAGCTTGCCTTGCATACGGCTCTATGGATCATCTGATTAGGAATTGCCCCACTACTCTGGGAGTTCAGTCAGGGGCCGAGGTAAAGCCCGAGGTAGAGCTGGAGATTCCTATGTGGGGACTGAGGGACGTGGTAGCTGACCCCAGTCTCAGGCCAGGGTCTACGCCATGACTAGGCAGGAGGCCCAGGATTCTCCGGATGTTGTTGCAGGTATGTTTTTGATTTCCGGCTTTGAGGTTTATGCATTGATAAATCCAGGTTCCACGCATTCTTTCATTGCACCGCATGTAGCATGTAGATTGCATGGGGATAGGGAGATGTTGCAGTATGGGTTAGAGGTGAGTACACCTCTAGGTAGTACTACTACTTTGGGGGAGGTCTGCAAGAGGTGTCTGATCCAGATTGATCGAGCAGTGTTGAGTGCAGACCTATTAGTATTGCCCTTGAGAGAGATAGATGTGATTTTGGGGATGGACTGGCTTACTGCGCATAGAGCTGTTATGGACTGCTATACCAAGGAGGTCCTCTTAGAGTCTCCTGGTCAGCCGAGAGCAGTTTTTCGAGGTGTTAGTCAGGCAGTGCCAGCCAGGATGATTTCTTTTCTGAGTGCCTTGAGGTTGATGCGGGGAGGTTGTGAGGCTTATTTAGCTCATGTGGTTGATTCTTGAGTTGAGCAGAGAGTGCATGATATTCCCGTGATCAGGGAATTTCCAGATGTGTTTCCCGATGAGCTACCGGGTTTGTCATCGGATCGAGAGACGGAGTTCTCGATTGACCTCGTTCCAGGTACCGCTCCTATATCTATACCTCCATATAGGATGGCACCGGTGGAACTGAGGGAGCTTAAGGCTCAGCTGCAGGAGCTTCTGGATAAAGGATTTATCAGGCCTAGTGTTTCGCCTTGAGGAGCTCCAGTGTTGTTCGTGAAGAAGAAGGACGGGACATTGAGGTTATGCATCGATTACAGGCAGTTGAATTGGGTGACAATAAAGAACAAGTATCCACTGCCTAGGATCAATGACCTGTTTGATCAGTTGCAGGGGGCTCAGGTGTTCACTAAATTGGATATGCGATCTGGTTATTATCAGTTGAGGATAGCAGAGGCCGATGTGCCTAAGAGTGCTTTCAGGAGCAGGTACGGGCATTTCGAGTTCTTAGTGATGCCGTTTGGGTTGACTAATGCCCCGACAGCTTTCATGGCTTTAATGAATAAGGTTTTTCAGCCCTACCTGGATCAGTTCATGATTGTATTCATTAATGATATTATGGTGTATTCGAGGAGTAGGCAGGAGCACGCTGAGCATTTGAGGATCATTCTACAGATCATGAGAGGGAGACAGTTGTATGCCAAATTCAGCAAGTGTGAATTTTGGCTGGATGAGGTGGTGTTTTTGGGCCATATAGTGTCTGGTGAGGGTATCCAGGTGGATCCTCACAAGATTGAGGCAGTGAGAAATTGGGAGACTCCTAGGAATGTGTCAGAGATGCGGAGTTTCCTAGGATTAGCAGGTTATTACCGGAGGTTTGTCGAGGGGTTTTCTGTGATCTCAGCCCCTCTGAAAAAACTTCTGAGGAAGAATGTGGCCTTCAGTTGGACTGAGGAGTGTCAGAAGAGTTTTGAGGAGCTGAAACATCGGTTGACTACGGTACTGGTGTTAGCTTTGCCATCGGGGACTGGAGGTTTTGAGGTCTTTAGTGATGCTTCCCAGCAGGGATTGAGTTGTGTTTTGATGCAGCATGGCAGAGTGATAGCCTATGCCTCGAGACAGTTGAGGTCTCACGAGGTGAATTATCCAGTGCATGATTTGGAGTTAGTTGCAGTTGTGTTTGCTCTAAAAATCTGGAGACACTACTTGTATGGTGAGACGTTCCAGATTTTCACTGATCATAAGAGTTTGAGGTATCTGTTGAGCCAGAGAGAGCTGAATCTGAGACAGAGGAGATGGATAGAGTTGCTTAAGGACTATGACTGCACGATTGAGTATCATCCAGGGAAGGCCAATGTGGTGGCTGATGCATTGAGCAGGAGATCTCACATCAGTGCAGCTCAAATTCAGTTGAGAGATTGCCTGGTCTGATTCAATTGAGAGCTCTTAATGTGCAGATGGATTTGGGTCAGGATGGAGCTCTGATTGCTACTTTGAGGCTTAGGCCGATGTTTCATGACAGGATCAGGCGAGTTCAGGACCAGGATCTCGTGTTAGTGAGACTGATTGATAGAGCGAGATCTGATCAGGATTCGAAGTTTGAGTTGAGAGATGGGACATTATGGATGGGTCAGAGGCTTTGTGTTCCAGATGTGGATGATTTGAGGCGTGATATTCTGGAGGAGGCGTATGTGGCCGCTTATGCTATGCATCCTGGTACTACCAAGATGTATAATTCTCTTAAGTTGCATTTTTGGTGGCCAGGCATGAAGAGGCAAGTGGCAGTGTTTGTTTCTCGGTGTCTGACGTGCCAGCAGATTAAGGCTGAGAACCAGACTCCAGTTGGGAGATTGCATTCGTTGCCCATTCCGGAGTGGAAATGGGAGCGAATTATGACGGATTTTATTATGGGGTTGCCTAGAACACCGAGGCAACACGATGCTATCTGGGTCATAGTGGACCGGTTGACTAAATCGGCTCACTTCTTACCACTACGAGAGAACAATACTCTCGATCAGTTGGCCCAGAAATATGTGGCTGATGGGTGTCGAATCCACCAAAAATAATTCCCAAACACCAAACAAAAATAAATTGCGCACAGTGGTAAATGGGGTCGATCCACAGAGAATGGAATAAATTGATTCTATTCAAATGCCAAAGAACGAATGAAATTAATAAAAAAAGGGTTTTGGAGTTTTCTGCTAAAACTACTAATTAAACTAACCACTAATAAATGATTAACGCAATTGATATCAAATAAAATAACAACTATGATCAAACTAGCAAAGAACACAGATAAAATTGACTAACTCAATAAACGACAACTTAGCTAGGGAATTCCTAATTATTATACATAGACTGCGATCATCGACTCAATTATTTTCTTTGGTTTATTAATAGGTTAGCTATGGTTACCAACTACCTCTGGCTCCCTCGCCTCTTCTTAATTTTAGAACTATCAAAGAGACTCCTTTAAACTGTTCCCTAATTAACTAATAACCCCTTCGGGACTCTCTCTGAGATTCAATTAATTAACAGCATTAAACTCCAAAGAAACACTAACCCTAACTGACTACGCACTGACTCATGCTTCATCTAGATAGATCGCAAGTTTCTTAACACGAAATCAGATAAGTATTATGTCCTAGTGCCAATTGCCACAAACACTAATCACCCAGTTAACACCACCAAGTAAATCAGTTGGCGATATGCAAATTAACTGACTCTACAATCGGGCCCTAATCGCAGAATCAATTAATAAAAAATGACAGTAAAACGGAAATAATACGAATATTATAAACCAAATAATTAGAACAATAAGTCTGACGAGTCAAAGCATAACAATTGGAATTTCCCGACTAAAACAGTTTAGCTACTCATAATAGAATTAAACAAAATAAGATTCTTAATTAACATAATCTAAATAACAAAGGAAAGAAGAAAAACTAGAAAATCTCCCTAAAACACTGGTGTTGATTGCTTCCTCTCTGATTGCTGCAACTCATCCACCTCTTGCGTGAATTACTTTATTTTCTTGCTGTCTTATTCTCCTAATTGCGGCTACTGTTTTCCTTTCTTTTGTGTTGCGTGTGTGGCTGCTTCAAAATGCCGCTGCTATCTTCTTTTTACTCTTTGCCCTTGTCTCCTTAATTCCATAGCCGTGGGCCCCCTCTTGATGGCCTCTTTTTCTAAACAACGTGGGCCCCTTTCCAATTAACCAAAAGCTTTAAATTCTTCCTCTCTTCTGCCACGTCATTTTGGTCCCTTTAAAATCCTCCCTCATGCGTCTTTCACGTGTTGCGTCTCTTCGTTCCAGTCTTCAACGCCTGCGTCTCTTTTACTTGTTGTTTTTAATTCTCCAGCCCTCTGGTTACTTGCTTTCTTTTTTCTATTTATATTTCCAAGCTTCCACGTCAGCCCTGTTTCCTCCCTTATATTAATTCAAAGCCCAATTGTTTTTAATTCTTCCCTGCTCACTATTTCTTTGACGCCACTGGGACACAGCATTTTGGCCTCTCCTTTAATTTGCTTGCTGCCTTAGGTTCTTGTCTCCTCCAATTTAATTAAAACGCAAGCCCCTTTTTATTTCCTTGCCACGTGTTGTGTTGATTTCTATTGCCTTCTACTGGCTTCTATTGGTCTCTCCATTTGTTGTTTGCTGCATCCACTACGTCCTTCTAGCCGTGACACTTGATTTAATTGTTATTTTCCTCTTAATTTCCCACGTTATGCAAAGATTGTAATTCCCTACAAGGAAATATTAAATCAAATTAAGTCCTAATAATTGCATCAACAAGAGGAATAAAAAGGAATAATTAAAACATAAATATTAGACAAATATGCACTTATCAAATCTCCCCACACTTAGATGATGCTTGTCCTCAAGCATAAAAGAGGACCAAGACACAATGAAGAAGCGCTCTACTCAATGAAACATGCACAAAGGTAATGTAAACTAGGAATGAGAGCGCAATCTTGTCCCAATGTCAACGAAATGTCAAAAAAATGCAACAAATCTCCCACACGAGAAGACACAAGCCTGAATGCAAATTGAAGCGCATGCGTAAATTACCGAATTTAATTAAAAACCAATCAAGCCTAGAAAACACATTTTACTTATCAGGTGGTTAGCATACACGAGGAACTCTGAATTTATGTGGTAGTTATGGGAAGATCGGTTTAATCTTATTTTCTTTTTTTTTTAATTTTATTTATTTACTCGAAATTTTCATTGACCTTTTTACGCGAACGTAAACATTTGTGATGAATGTCGTCTGGTTACTCGGTCAATCACAACGCTAAGTGGCCTTAGCCTTACTCGTGATTACTCAGCTGCTTGCACTATATTTTCCCTTTTTTTTCCGAGTAATCAGAGAAGTAGTTGGTTGCCTCACACGTCCTAGTTGTTCAAGACCTTTTTACGCGAGCACAAACATTTGTGATGAATGTCGCCCGATTACTCAGTCTCGTCTAACTTTTAGACGGATTTTTGGCTTCGCTCATAATCACCTTTGGCGATTGGCGGAACGAATCTAACACTCTTTATATTTTTCATTCTTCATTCCCTTTCTCCACCATAATTTCCCACCATCAATCGAAAGCTCAACACATATACCAACTCAACTTCTAAGCTTAATATGACTCTAGACAAGAAAGGCACCGATTAATCACACATTTTTTAAAATTCTAACTAATTAACTCAGGCTCGCAACTTCAACACATGGGACAAAATTATTAACATTTAATTAATATTAAGCAACAAGGGACTCTATCATGCTCTCGACTTCTTTAAAACAATCCACCATTACCTAAAGTACAACAATTCATCGAGCAAAATGGAGCAAAAGAGATTTTTTTTTCAGTTCGCCACGACATCAACAGTTAAAAGTCCAAAAATACCAAAAGGCAACGGATGGCACAGCCCAAAGTAATGCATCAAACAAAAAATAGCATGCATCTCAAAAGCTATAAATCACCTCCCCACACTTAAAGCATGCGTTGTCCTCAACGTAAAAATAAATGAAAAGGGTAAACTGAGGACTTCCCTGAATCCGGGGAGCGATGACGCACCGCTCAGAAGCGCGTAGCGATGGCGCCTAGGAGCACTCGGATGCCGTGTATATCTGACTGAAGATGAGGGCTTATACGTGAGCTCTTTTAGGCATCCCGCCAGTAGGGTGTAGCTAGTATAGTAAGGGACGAGAGCCAACAACTCCAATATCTCCGAATTTTTCCAACGTCGAACCACCTGAAAAACACAGGGAGCGAGGGAAAAAAAATCAAAAACAAAGAAAGAAGGAAATAAACGAGGCAAAAAGAACACAAGACAAAGCAAAAGAAAGAAAAGAAAAATAAAATAAAATAAAATAAAAATAAAAATATGGGTTGCCTCCCATTAGCGCCCTTGTTTAACGTCCTAGGCTCGACGATCCTCGTCTCGAACTTAATCCTCTAGATGGGGAGCCTCCAGATTAACCCCCTCAATCGTGTGTTATTCAAACCCCTCGTAGAAAGGATTCAGTCTATGCCCATTCACTTTAAAAACTTTGTCAATGCCAAGTTCTTCAATTTCCACAACTCCATGTGGATAAATGCTGCGCACCACATATGGGCCTACCCATCTCGACCGCAATTTTCCCGGAAAAAGCCTCAACTTGGATTGGTACAACAACACCTTTTGACCAATCTTGAAAGACTTCCTACATAACATTTCATCGTGAAAAGCCTTCGTCTTTAACTTGTAGATCTTCGAGTTCTCATACGCATCATTCCGGATCTCCTCTAGCTCTTGTAACTGAAGCTTCCTATGCACCCCGGCTTCGTCCATTCTTAAGTGACATTTCTTGATAGCCCAATAAGCCCGATGCTCAAGTTCCACTGGAAGATGACATGCTTTTCCAAAGACTAATCTGTAAGGTGACATGCCGATTGGGATTTTATAGGCCGTCCTATAGGCCCACAACGCATCATCTAGTCTCAAACTCCAGTCCTTACGGTTTCGGTTAACCGTCTTCTCCAGAATTAACTTGATCTCTCTGTTTGAGATTTCAGTTTGTCCATTGGTTTATGGATGATAGGCTGTGGAAGTGCGATGAGTGACGTGGTACTTTTTGAAGAGTGCCTCAACCGTCCGGTTGCAAAAGTGCGTCCCTCTATCGCTGATGATGGCTCGAGGAGTGCCAAACCTGACAAAAATATTAGACCTAACAAAATCCACAACAACTTTAGAGTCATTAGTCCGGGTGGCTTTCGCTTCCACCCACTTCGACACATAGTCAACAGCAAGAATAATATATAAGTTACCATAGGAAGATGGAAAAGGACCCATGAAGTCCATACCCCACACATCAAAGATTTCAGAAAAAAGAATAGGATTAAGGGGCATCTGATTCCTGGGACCTATGTTTCCCGTCTTTTGACAACTTATACAACTTTTACAACATAGATATGCGTCGCGAAAAAGTGTAGGCCAAAAAAAAACCACTTTCTAACACTTTACTAGCAGTTCGTTTTGGACCAAAGTGTCCACCACAAGCATATGCATGACAAAAGTTTAGTATGGAATTAATTTCATTTTCAGCCACGCATCTCCTAATAATTTGGTCAGTGCCTATTTTCCAAAGGTAGGGATCATCCCAAATATAATATTTAGAATCACTCCGAATTTTATCCTTAGCAGACCTAGGCAAATGATCAGGCAAATCACCAGTGGCTAAAAAGTTCACAATATCGGCATACCAGGGTAACAGGGATCCTGTGCGTGATCGCGGATAGGCTTCCTGTGTGGCAAAGAGTTGTTCGTCTAGAAATTCATCTTTGATTGGGAGAGAATCTGGATCGAGCATGGGAATTCAGCTGAGATGATCAGCGACCAGGTTCTCGCACCCCTTTTTGTCCTTTATTTCTAAGTCGAACTCTTGGAGAAGTAGAATCCACCGAATCAGTCTTGGCTTCGCGTCCTTTTTCGAAAGGAGGTACCTCAAAGCTGCATGATTAGAAAAGACAATAACTTTAGTACCAAGTAAATAAGGATGAAATTTATCTAAAGCATAGACAATTGACAAAAGCTCCTTTTTAGTGGTAGTGTAGTTGCTTTGAGCACTGTCTAGCATTTTTGAAGCGTAATAGATCATGTGAGAGTGCTTGTTGATCCTTTTTCCTAGCACGGCTCCCACTGCATAGTCACTGGCGTCGCACATAATCTTGAATGGATAGTCCCAATCTGGTGGTTGGATGATCGACGCTGAGACTAGCTTCTCCTTAAGTAGGTCGAAAGCAGACTTGCATTCATCGTCTAGCTCAAACTTTACATCTTTTTGGAGGAGCCGACACAAAGGTCTGGTGATCTTGGAAAAGTCCTTGATAAACCTCCTGTAGAAACCTGCATGGCCAAGGAAAGAACGTACTTCCCGCACACTCGCGGGGTAAGGTAAAGACTTAACGACATCTACCTTAGACTTATCAACTTCAATAACTTGCGCAGATACTATGTAACCTAGAATGAGACCCTTATCGACCATGAAGTGGCATTTTTCGTAATTCAAAACCAAATTTGTCTCAATGCAACGTTTCAAAATCTTAGCAAGATTCGAGAGGCATTCATCGAAAGAGTTTCCATAAACCGTGAAGTCGTCCATAAATACCTCTATTGTATGCTCAACATAGTCAGAAAATATGCTTACCATACACCTTTGAAAGGTGGCCGGCGCGTTGCAAAGTCCAAATGGCAATCGTCGAAAGACAAAGGTTCCAAAGGCACACGTAAACGTCGTCTTCCCTTGATCCTCAGGTGCCACCGGGATCTGATAGAAACCTGAATATCCATCAAGACAACAGTAGTGTGTTTTTCCAGCTAAACGTTCAAGCATTTGGTCAATAAAGGGGAGGGGAAAATGATCTTTCTTAGTAAGGGCAATGAGACCTCTATAGTCCATACACACCCTCCACCCATTTTGAACCCGAGTGGGGACTAACTCACCGCCTTGATTTTCAACAACTGTAATACCTGTTTTCTTCGGTACAACCTGAACTAGACTTACCCATTCACTATCAGATATTGGATAGATCATACCTGCATCGAGGAGCTTAATGATCTCCTTTTTCACTACCTCCATCATTGGCGGGTTCATCTGTATTTGCTTGTCGTGGGGTTTAGCACCCTCCTCCAAAATGATTTTATGCATGCATGTGGAGGGGCTCAGACCTTTGATATCAGTAATGGTCCAACCAATCACCTCCCTGTACTCTCGAAGCACTCTAATTAGTTTCTCCTCTTCCAGGCCATCGAGCATGCTGGATATGATCATGGGTAGAGTCTCACCGTCACCTAAATATGCATATTTCAAGTGCTCGGGAAGCTTTTTGAGCTCCAGCTTTGGGGCCTGCAAAATTGAGGGTAACAGTTTAGATTCTGACCGTGATAGCTTAATAGGCACAAATTTCATACTTGTAGTCTTAAGAGCTTCCAGAGCGTAAACCACATCAAGTATATCATCAGAAAATTCAAACCGATCAGCAAATCTTCTAACTCTATCAACAGACATGCTATGACACAAAGCATAATTCAACTTATCATCATAATGTAAAGCAAAAACCTCATGAGTCAAATCTTCAATGATATCAACATTATAAACACAAGACACATCTTTAGCACGTTTCATGGCATCATAAACATTGAATTTCACCACTTCCCCGTCAAACTCTAAAGTTAATGAACCACTATGCACATCTATCTTTGCCTTAGCTGTGCTAAGGAAAGGCCTACCCAACAAGATATCAGAAGATTTAGATGAACTATCATTTTCCATATCAAGAACAAAGAAATCAGTAGGAAAAATTAATCCATTAACTTGAACTAGCACATCCTCTAAAACACCTTCAGGATAAACAATCGATCGATTCGCCAATTGAATTATAACTCCAGTACTAGTTAATGGACCAAGACCCAGAGAAGTATAAACAGATAAAGGCATCACATTAATAAAGGCTCCTAGGTCACACATAGCTTTACTTATACCAATGTTCCCAATTTTACAAGGAATGGAAAACATACCTTGGTCGCGACACTTAGGACGTAATTTCCTCTATAAGACAACTGAAACATTCTCACCCACACTTACCCTTTCATTACCTGTTAACTTACGCTTGTTTGTGCATAATTCCTTAAGGAATTTGGCGTAGCGCGGAACCTGTTTAATGGCCTCGAGGAGCGGGATGTTTACTTCAACTTTTTGGAATAACTCCATGATGCTTTTATCTTCCTTTTCTTTCTTGCTCTGAACCAGTCTCTGGGGGAATGAGGGTGGAACCACTAGAGGTTTGGGTTTCTAAGCATTTTCAGTTGAACCTGAATCCTGTATGTGGTCACGTGTAAGCTCCTTTTCGGCTTCCTGTCCTGTCTCCGCACAGGAATCTCGGGCGTGGTCACGTGTAGGGTTCTTGTCGACTGGGGATTGCAATTCCTTACCATTTCTTAAGACAATTGCGCTCACATTATGCCTCGGGTCGAGTGTCTGAGATGACAGATTGCCTTGAGTCTCCATTTTGCTAATTGAGGATGCTATCTGGCTCATTTGACTCTTTAAAGTCTTCATACTCTCTTCCATCTTATGAAATCTGGTTGCAGTATCCTGTTGAAATTTCTCAGTATTAGTAGCTAACATGCGGACAATTTCTTCAAGAGGCTTACCTGAGCCCGAAGGCTGTTGCGGTGGTGGTGGTCCGTGATGGTAGTTCTGTTGGTTCGGTGGGTTGTTAGCATAACTGAAATTTGGGTGGCTTCTCCAACTGGGGTTGTAGGTGTTTGAATAAGGATCAAATTTCCTCTGTTGGAACCCAATAGCATTCACATTCTCTGGTGTCTCATCGTGGAGTGTTAGGCATGCATCGGTTGGGTGAGCTAGGCTAGTGCAGATGCCACACGCCCTCGCAAGTGGAGGAGTACCTACATTCAAATTCTGGACCAAAGTTGTTAGAAAAGATTTGACCTCATTGAGAGAAGTAACATTTACCTCGTTCACTCTTCGCGATATATCTGGTCGGGCACCGAATTGCTAGGGGTTTGCTGCCATGGTTGATATCAACTCTCGGGCTTCAGCTGGGGTTTTGCTGACGATGACCCTTCCACTTACGGCGTCCATCATTCTGAGCTCCATTGGAATCAGACCCTCATAGAAATACTGGATGACCAATTGTTCGGATATGCCATGCTGCGGGCAGCTTGCTAAAATTCTTTTATACCTCTCCCAGTACTCGTAGAGGTTCTCTGAATCCTTTTGCTTGATGCCATATATTTCACGCATGATGTTGGCAGCTCGGGATGCTGGGAAGTATTTCTCTAGAAACTGTCGGGACATCCCTTCCCAAGTGTTGATTGTCCCCGGAGGTAGGTAGTAGAGCCAGTCCTTGGCTGAATCTTACAGCGAGAATGGAAAAGTTCTCAGTTTGATTTGGTCCTCTGTGACATTGCGGGGCTTCATGGAAGTACAGACGAGGTGAAATTCCTTCAGATGCTTATTCGGATCCTCGTTTTCCAATCCACGGAAGGTGGGAAACAAGTGGATGAGTCCGGACTTCAATTCGAACCCTTCTTGAAGTTCTGGAAAGTCTATGCACAGCGGATGCTGTGCTTCAGTGGGTCTACCCAAGTCCTAGAGAGTTCTGTTAAAAGCCATATCCTGCGCGTGGTCACGGTTAAACTTCTCATCAGGTTGTTGTTCAAATTCAATCTCTTCTTCGTACTCTGTTTCAGTATCCGACTCTACCGAGGTCGGTAATCCACTAGCTTCTCCTTGCTTCTTCCTTAGTTTGCTTAACTTCCTTAGCCTCTTAGCGGTCTTTTCGATCTCAGGGTCGTACAAGATGGAATCTCCCGTACGAATGTTCCTAGGCATAAAACAAAACAAAATCAATTAGTTACCAATCCCCGGCAACGACGCCAAAATTTGATGGGTGTCGAATCCACCATCACCCAGTTAACACCACCAAGTAAATCAGTTGGCGATATGCAAATTAACTGACTCTACAATCGGGCTCTAATCGCAGAATCAATTAATAAACAATGACAGTAAAACGGAAACAATATGAATATTATAAACCAAATAATTAGAACAATAGGTCTCACGAGTCAAAGCATAAAAATTGGAATTCCCTGACTAAAACAGTTTAGCTACTCATAACAGAATTAAACAAAATAAGATTCTTAATTAACATAATCTAAATAATAAAGGAAAGAAGAAAAACTAGAAAATCTCCCTAAAACACCGATGTTGATTGCTTCCTCTCTGATTGCCGCAACTCATCCACCTTCTGCGTGAATTACTTTATTTTCTTGCTGTCTTATTCTCCTAATTGCGGCTACTGTTTTCCTCTCTTCTGTGTTGCGTGTGTGACTGCTTCAAAATGCCGCTGCTATCTTCTTTTTACTCTTTGCCCTTGTCTCCTTAATTCCATAGCCGTGGGCCCCCTCTTGATGGCCTCTTTTCTTAAACAACGTGGGCCCCTTTCCAATTAACTAAAAGCTTTAAATTCTTCCTCTCTTCTGCCACGTCGTTTTGGTCCCTTTAAAATCCTCCCTCATGTGTCTTTCACGTGTTGCGTCTCTTCGTTCCAGTCTTCAACGCCTGCGTCTCTTTTGCTTGTTGTTTTTAATTCTCCAGCCCTCTGGTTACTTGCTTTCTTTTTTCTATTTATATTTCCAAGCTTCCACGTCAGCCTTGTTTCCTCCCTTCTATTAATTCAAAGCCCAATTGTTTTTAATTCTTCCCTGCTCACTATTTCTTTGACGCCACTGGGACGCAGCGTTTTGGCCTCTCCTTTAATTTGCTTACTGCCTTAGGTTCTTGTCTCCTCCAATTTAATTAAAACGCAAGCCCCTTTTTATTTCCTTGCCATGTGTTGTGTTGATTTCTATTGCCTTCTACTGGCTTCTATTGGTCTCTCCATTTGTTGTCTGCTACGTCCACTACGTCCTTCTAGCCGTGACACTTGATTTAATTGTTATTTTCCTCTTAATTTCCCACGTTATGCAAAGATTGTAATTCCCTACAAGGAAATATTAAATCAAATTAAGTCCTAATAATTGCATCAACAAGAGGAATAAAAAGGAATAATTAAAACATAAATATTAGACAAATATGCACTTATCAGTGGCGGAGATAGTGAGACTGCATGGGGTCCCAGTGTCTATAGTCTCAGACAAGGATCTCAGATTTACTTCGAGGTTCTGGAAGAGTTTGCAGTCGGCTATGGGTACTCGGTTGAACTTCAGTACAACGTTTCATCCTCAGACAGATAGACAGAGTGAGAGGACGATTAAGACTGTTGAGGATATGTTGCGAGCTTGTGTATTGGAGTTCAGAGGTGCTTGGGATCAGTATTTGGCTCTGGTTGAGTTTGCTTATAATAATCAGTATCAGAATAGTATTGGGATGGCACCGTATGAGGCACTGTATGGACGACAGTGTAAATCGCCTCTTTATTGGGATGAAGAGGGTATGAGGATGCTTGAGGTTCCCGAGCTGATTCAGGACACTGTAGATAAGGTAAAACTGATTCGGAGTCGCATTAAGGCGGCTTAGGATAGGCAGAAGAGTTATGTGGATCAACATCGGAGAGAGATAGAGTATGATGTGGGTGACAGAGTGTTTCTCCGAGTGTCACCTTGGAGAGGAGTTTTGAGATTTGGCAGGAGGGGCAAGTTGAGCCCTCGGTATATTGGTCATTATGAGATCCTAGAGAGGATAGGACCCTTGGCTTATAGATTGGCATTGCCGAGTGAGATGTCGCAGTTGCACGATGTCTTCCATGTGAGTATGCTCCGGAGATATCGTTCGGATCTGACCCATGTGATTCCAGCTCAGGATATTGAGGTGGCTAGCAATTTGAGTTATGTAGAGGAGCCGATTCAGATTGTGGGGTCTCAGATCAAGCAGTTGAGGAGTAGGGTGATTCCATTGGTGAAAGTCCTTTGGAAAAACTACTCCTCTGAGGAGGCGACTTGGGAGACTGAGGAGCACATGAGGAGGCAGTACCCTCATCTGTTCGACCAGTTAGGTAAGAAATTTTGGGACGAAATTTTTATTAGGAGGGGCGAATTGTAACATCCTGTTACCGATGTGATGGGCATATTGGTAATTCAGATGGGTTAGGTTTGAGTGCATTCATATTTTGAAACTGCATGTGCATTTTGCCTCTATATTATAGATAAATGATTATTGTTGCACTAGCATATGCATGTACATGCATGTATGACATATTCCCGGTAAATTGGGGAAATTGAAATTTTGAGATTTTGTATAGAATGTGCTTTGAATATTGAATTGAAGTGAAAATTGAATGATAGAGGTTTGAAAAATGGAATTGGAGTGTATAGTCTTGTGTTTTATATTTTTGAGGAATTATAGAAATTTTCCTGGAATTTTTAGAGTTATGGGTCCGGCCCGAAAAAATGTCCATATGGCTGATTAATTAGATTTCGGTTCCGAAATTGATTGCCAATTGACAAGAGATAATATGGGTTATGATTTTAGGATTTATTATTCATAGTCATTACGAAATTGGGAAAAAAGTAGAATTGAAGTGGATTTTTAGACCATAAGATTTGAGCATGTGGCATGAGAGTTGCCAAACATGCCCTTAGTTTAAAATCCCTTATTTATAAACCCTTACCTTTGAATTTGTTCTCCACGAAGCTTGCTCCTTCTTGAAAGAAAATTTGATCTTCTTCTTCTTCTCTTCGTGGGTCTTCTTCCTTGAATGTTTTCCTCCATTTTCTCTTCAGTAATTGCTCCTTCCTCATTTTTAACCTAGCTTTAAACCTTGGGTTAGAGAAAAATGGATTTTTGGAGTTGGTTTGAGAGAAAACCGTGGTTGTGCCTAAGTTTGGAGATTTGAGTATTTTGGAAATTTTTGAAGGTTCGAAGGCTTGAATCAAGTAAGTTCTTACTCCTTTATGTTTTAGATAGTTTGATTTGATCATTGATTAGAGTGATTAATTGTTGAGATATATATATGGTTTTTGGATGATATGAGCTTAGAGAGTTTTATAGTTTTGATTTGGGTATTTGAGAGTTAATGAATATTTGATGGAATTGAGGTTAGAGATGAGTTGTGTTTAGTGTTTTGAGTTGTATTGGAGTGATTGTAAGAGGAAAGTTGGATTAGAAGTTGACAGATCTGGAAATATCTGGGTTTCGGGCATTTTCTGGGTTTGCACGTCGCGACGTGTGATAAACACGCCACAGCGAGCAAATTCCATCCCGCACGCCGTGACGAGCAGAAGTGGGCACGCCATGGCGAGCAGATTTCTGTCGCATGCCACAACGAGCGAAGGCACACGTCGCGGCGAGTGAAAGGAGACACGCCGCGATGCGTCGCAACGCATGCGCTGCGTCAAAGGCGAGATGGTCTCGCCACGGCGAGAGATCTTGCGCCACGACGAGGACGCCTTTTGTCCGAAAATGAAGTGCTTCCCTAAGTGATGATTTTGAGGTTTTTAAATTCCTAATGAATTGGTCATTGAGTGATTTCAATTTAGAGACTAAGAATTATGAATTTATAAGAAAATAAATTCGGAATTTATTTCGAAAATTCTCGGAATCGGATGGAAATTGAATAGTGAATTTGATTTTGATTAAGGATAGTCCCTATGTCTTGAAATTTGACTCTTAGGAGTTTGAAAAATTGTTATGTGAATTATGGAGTTTTTGAATTGCTATCAGTCAGGGTGAAAGAGTTGAATTGGGCAGATTCGGGAATAGGATCGGGAATGTCATAAACATGTATAGTACATAATTCATTCGCTGCATGTGCATTATTGATTATTGTAAATTGTGCAATTAGTAACGTTCGTATATCTTGATGTTTTTAGAGGCTTAAGTGGAGCGTCGATCTTCCGACGTCGCTGAGACTTCCCGACAATAGCTCGGAAGTTTAGAGGTGAGTAACCTAGTTGGTTCCTCAACCTTATGTGTTTAATATTATGCACCTATGCCATGCGGAGATAAAAGGATGATTATGTGTGTTTGCTTTTGACTGATTTCGGACCACAGGTGTCCGAAATATTTAGAATTGGATTAGAAGTGTAAATTGTGCATAAATTGAAATTAATTGGTTTTAATGCGAAATTGGATATACGGTGTTATGCTGTGACACAATCGTTGTACACTGAAACATGTGCATTCATGCATAAAAGTATGATCAGATTGTAGCCACCGTATTTCAGAGCTTAAAGCTCAACACAACAGGGCCTAGAGCCCAACGTAATTTTAGAGCCACAGGCTCAACGTATTAGGGCTTCAAGCCCAATGTAATTCAGAGCCATAGGCTCACCGTTAATGAGCTCAGGCGCACGGTCACAACACCGTAATAAAATGAAAAGTGTCACATGTGCATTCTGTATATGAATGATTAAATATGAATTGTGTGAAAGGCGATACGCCTCATATGTGTAATTCGATAATGCATAGAATAATTCGGAATGTGCTAACATGTGTTATTATATGAATTGCTTGTATAGCATGAGTTGGGTGAACCATCGATGATGGTTTCTCGCTGAGTTCGCAAACTCACCCAACATTGCATTTATTTTTCAGGACAGAGATAGTAGACTCCTAGCTCCAGTGAGAGACTTTTCCTGCTGAGCATATTGGCAAGAGAAGTATGGCTTACAGGTCGGTCAACTGGGATGATTTTTGGGGGTGACTTAGTTAGTTATGTATCAGTTCCCTTTTGGAGTATTGTACTTAGACTTTTGAAGTCAGATAGACTTGTACATTTATGGTTTTTAAGAAGTGAAATGTGAAAGAAAGTTTGGTTTCAAAATTTAGTGATTTTTATATTGCAGTTTTATTATATCGATGCCATGTAGATTATAGAAATGATCGTTCGTAGTGCACCCTCATCGTGGGTTATGTATCGGACCTACAGGCGTCCCGGTGTGTACCCTACGGTAAGGGGGCGCTACACACTCGATACCTTTGGTAAGCAAAACAACCTGGCGAAATAGTCGTTGGGCATTTTTGGTGAGAAATATAGCCCATTGACATGGTCATTGGGCGCCTTCGGTGTGAAAATAGGCCATTGACCTAATCACTGGGCTCGTTTGGTGAACAAAATAACCCGTTGACACATTTTGTAAGAAAATAGCCCCTTGGCACATCCTTAGTGTGCATAACAGCTTGTTGGCCTATCATTGGGTACATTCGGTGAGAAAACAACCTGTTATCACAATCATTGGGCACCTTTAACGGGCAAAAGAGTCCATTGGCATAGTCATTCGACACCTTTGGAGGGAAAACATTTTTGATGGGAAAAACAACTCGTTGGCATAGTCGCTGAGCACCTTTGTTGAACAAAACAACCCCTTGATATAGTCGTTGAGCACTTTTGATGAGAAAATAACCCATTAGGATGGTTGTTGGGCATCTTTGGTAAGAAAACAACTAGTTGGCATGGTCTTTGTGCACTTTCAATGAGCAAAGCAACTTGTTAATATAGTCGCTAGGCACTTTTGAGGAGAAAACAACCCATTACAACAGTCGTTAGCACCTTCGGTGAGGAAAAAACCAGATGACGTGGTCGTTAGATCCCTTCGGTGAGCAAAACAACCCATTGACAAAATCTTTGGGCACACTCGGTAAGAAAACAGTCCGTTTGCATATCCTTGGTGGGTAAAATAGCATCTTGACACAGTCGTTAGACACTTTCGATGAGAAAATAGCCCATTAACACAGTCGTTGGGCCTCTTTAATGAGAAAACAACCAGTTGGCATGGTTGCTGGGCACATTCACTGAATAAAACAACTTGTTAACAAAGTCGTTGGGCACTTTCTACGAGAAAACAACCCATTGGCACATCTTTTATGGGCAAAATAAACCATTAGCATGGATGGTAGGCACCTTCGGTGAGAAAATAAGACATTGTCTCATCTTTAGTAGGCAAAACAACTAGTTGGCATGGTCACTGGGCACGTTCTGCGAGCAAAACAACCCGTTGACACAATCAATGGGAACTTTCTGTGAGAAAATAGCCCCTTGGAACAGTTGCTGGGCATCTTTGGTAATAAAAACCAACCCATTCACATAGTTGTTGACTTTCGGTAAAAAAAACCCATGGACACATATTTGGTGGCCAAAACAACCAGTTGACAAGGTCGCTCGGTACTTTCGGTGAGCAAAACAACCTATAGACACAGTCGCTGGGCAACTTATATGAGAAAATAATCAATCAACAAGGTCACTACGCACCTTCAATGAGCACAAAAAACCATTGGCATCATCATTAGGCACTTTCAGTGAGAAAATAGCCCATTGACATGATAGGTTGATACTTTCGGTGAGAAAACAACTCGCAGGCATGGTCGTGGGGCATCTTCGGTGAGCAAAACAACCCATTGACGAAATCACTTGGGACATTCAGTAAGAAAGTAGTCCGTTGGCACATCTTTTGTGGGCAAACAACCTATTGGCATGTCGCTAGGCACACTAGGTGAGGAAACAACCTATTGACATGGTAATTGAGCACCTTCGGTGAGAAAACAACCCTTTGGCATAGTCTATGGGCACCTTTGGTAATTAAAAAGACCTGTTTAGATAGTCGCTGGACACTTTTGGTGAGAAAATAGCTAATTGACATCGTCGTTGGGCACCTTTAGTGAGAAAATAGCCCATTGGCCCAATCACTAGGCGCTTTCAATGAGCTAAATAATATGTTTGCACATTCTCTACGAAAATAGCCCATTGGCATATGCTTGGCGTGCAAAACAACCTGTTAGCATGTCACTGGGCATAATCGATGAGAAGACAACTTATTGGCATGGTCATTGGGCACCTTTAGTGGGCAAAAGAGTCTATTGCCACAGTCGTTGGACATTTTTAGAGGGAAAACAACCCCTTGGCACATTTTTGTTGGGCACCTTCTATGGAAAAATAGCCAATTGGCACATCTTTGTTGGGTAAAACAACTCCTTGGCATGGTTTTTGGGCAAGTTCGGTAAGAAAACAACCTATGAGCACATCTTTGGTAGGCAAAACAACTAATTAGCATGGTTACTGAGCACCTTTTATAAGCAAAACAGCCCGTTGACACAATCAATGGACACTTTTTGTTAGAAAATAGTGTGCTGAGACAATCAATGGGAACTTTTATTAGAAAATAGTCCATTGGCAAGGTTTTCGGGCACCTTTGGTGATAAAAAACAACCCATTCACACAGTCGTTGACTTTCAGTGAGAAAACAACTCATTGGCACATCTTTGGTGGCAAAAAAACTCGTTGGCATGGTCGCTGGGCATTTTCGGAGACATAAAAGCTTGTTGGCACATCTTTGGCAGGCAAAACAACTAGTTGGTATAGTCGTTGGGCACTTTCGGTGAGTAAAACATCCTGTAGACACAGTCGCAGGGCACTTCTATGTGAAAACAACCTTTTGTAATAGTTTTTGGGCACCTTTGATGAGAAAACAATCAGTTAGCTTGGTCTTTGGGCACCTTTAGTGAGCAAAACAATCCATTGACACATTCGTTAGGCACTTTCGATGAGAAAACAACCCGTTGGCATGGTCGTCAGACACCTTCTGTGAGCAAAACAACCCGTTGACAAAGTTGTTGGGCGCATTGAGTAATAAAATAGTCTATTGGCACATCTTTGGTTGAAAAAACAACCTGTTGGCATGTCCTTAGGGACATTAGATGAGAAAATAGCCTATTGGCACAGTCGCTAGGCATCTTCGGTGCAAAAGCAGACTATTGGCATGATTGCTGGGCACCTTCGATGAGAAAACAACCCTCTCGCATAGTTGTTAGGCACCTTTGGTAAACAAAACAACTCATTGACATTTTTCACACTTTCGATGAGAAAATAGCCCATTGGTTGGATCACTGGGCACCTTCAATGAGCAAAATAACCCATTGGCACATTTTGTAAGAAAATTGCCCATTGGCTCGTATTTGGTGTGCAACATTGAATAAGAAAATTGCCTGCTGGCATTTCACTGGCAACATTTGGTAAGAAAATTGTCTGTTGGCATGGTCGATGCATACCTTTAGCGGGCAAAAGAGCTTATTGGCACGGTCGTTTGACACCTTTGGAGAGAAAACAACCCATTGGCATGGTTCTTGGATATCTTTGGTGAGCTAAACAACCCGTTGACATAGTTGTTGGGCACGTTCATTGAAAAAATAGCCCATTGGCATAATCATTGGGCACCTTCAGTGAGCAAAACAACCTGTTGACACAATAGCTGTTACATTCGGTGAAAAAACAACACATTGTACTAATCACTAAGCATTTTTGGTGAGAAAACAACTAGCAGGCATAATCATTGGGTACCTTCGGTGAGTAAAACAACCCATTGACGCAGTCACTGGCGACTTTCAGTGAAACAATAGCCTATTGGCACATCTTTGGTGGGCAAAACAATCCGTTGGCATGGTCGCTGGACACCTTTTGTGAGAAAACAACCTATTGGCATGTCTTTGGTGGAAAACAACTAATTGGCATGATCGTTGGACACCTTCGTTGAGCAAAATAGCTTGTTGACACAGACATTGGGCACTTTTGTTGAGAAAATAGCCCATTGGCAAAATAGCCCTTTGACATTGTCATTGGGTACCGTTGGTGGGCAAAAGAGCCCATTGGCACTTGGGCATCTTCAATGAGAAAATAGCCCTATGGCACATCTTTGGTGGGCAAAACAATCATTTGGCAAGGTCGCTGGGCACCTACGGTGAGCAAACAACTTATTGACATAATTGCAGGGCACATGTTGTGAGAAAATAGCCCAATGACAAAGTTGCTGGGTGCCTTTGATTAGAAAACAGTCCCTTGGCGTGTCTTTGGTAGACAAAATAGCCCTTTGATATTGTTTTTGGGCAGTTTTGCTAGGCAAACGAGCCAATTAGCACAGTCACTGGGCATCTTTGATAGGAAATAAGCTCGTTGGTGCATCTTTTATTTGTGAAACAACTCACTGGCATGGTCATTGGATACCTTCAGTGAGCAAAAAAACTCATTGACAAAGTCGCTGGGCACTTTTAAAGAGAAAATAACCCATTGGCACTGTAGCTAGGCAACTTGGGTGAGAAAACAACCTGTTTGCATAACTTTAGTAGGCAAAACAACTAGTTGGCTTTATCGTTGGGCTCTTTTGGAGAGCAAAACAATTCCTTGACATAATCGCTCAACACATTTGGTGATAAAATAGCCCCATGGCATAGTTGCTAAGATCTTTCAGTAAGGAAGCAAGCTGTTGGCATATCTTTGGTATGGGAAGCAACCCGTTAGCATGGTCACTAGGCACATTTGGTGATAAAACAACCCATTGACACAATCGCTAGGCACATTTGGTGAGATAATAACCCGTGGGCATGGTCGTTGGGCATCTTTAATGAGAAGACAACCCGTTGGCCATTATTATTGCGAATGTTTGGTAGGTAATTGGTATGATCGATACCTACTAGTTGAACTAAGGTGGCTTGATGGGCAAACCCAAGGTCATTCTTAGGGATATTGGATATCGGCCCATTAGGAGAATTTCTCTATGAGTCATCTCGAATTTATATTGAGGGTTATGAATATGTGAAAATAGTGGGAGCCATAATGGGTGTTTTAAAGTCCTTATCGATATGTATTTAAGTACATTCTAATTTTTCTCTATTTCACGATAGGTTGTTGTTGCCTAAGTCAACACCATGAGTACTAGTGTGAATCTAAGATCATTGATGGAAGCTAACAAGTTGACTAGAACAAACTTCCTTGATTCGCTTAGGAACATGAGAATAGTTCTTAAGTTTGAGAAGCTTGGTTATATCTTAGAAGAACCACTTCTTGATCCCTCTGTTGCTGATGCTTCTAATGATGATCAGAGGGCATATAGGAAGCATCTCGATGATAGTGAGATGGTTAATTGTATTATGTTAGCCACTATGTCACTGGAGTTGTAAAAGCAACACAAGGCTATGAATGCTCATACCATAGTCTATCATCTTAGGGAGCTCTTTGATGAGCAAACAAGGTCTGAAAGGTTTGAGACTTCGCAATTGCTCTTTTCTCTAAGACGGTTAAGGGGATATCTCTAGTGTAGTACACATTAAAGATGAATGGCTATATCGAACGGTTAGTCTCTTTAGGTTTTCTTTTGGATCAAGAATTAAGTATTAACTTAATTCTGATGGGTTTAACTGATAGTTACTCACAATTTGTGCTTAACTATCGGATGAATAATATATCTAGCACAATTCCTGAGCTGGTCAACATGCTCAAGGTAATTGAGTCATCTATCCATAATGACAAGGTTATAATGGTGGACTCTTCTAGTTCGAAGAAAAAGATCCAAAAGAAGAAGAAGTACGTAGGGCTTAAGGGAGGTGTCAACAAAACAGAGAATACTACCTCAAAGGGCACTTGCTTCCACTGTAGTAAGGATGGCCATTGGAAGAGAAACTACAAAGCCTATATAGAGTCCTTGAAGTAGAGGAAGGCATCTGATGCCCCATCTACTTCAGGTATTTATGTTATTAATATTCATACTATATCTGATAACAACATATGGGTATTAGATACCAGTTATAGCTCACATATTTATACTGACATGAAGGGTGTTGGACCCCGTCTCCGAGGCCCAACATTCGGAACACACAAGCACACATACGCATAGAAGACCCATGACTCACTCGGACTCATATAAGCATGGAAGACCCAAAACTGACACAAAATTTGCCACAATAAGGGAAACTTACAATAGAAGAATTTGACAGGCTTTTTAAGAAAATATGTTCCTTACTCTCTCACGGTTCCAAAGCCATTGAAAACGCTCAATTTGGATTTGAAATGAAAAAGTTATGGCAAAAATACTATTTCAAAGAAAACAGCCAAAACTGAGCACTACCGACTTCAGGTCAGAATTTGAAAATCATAAAGGCTTAATTGTTAGTCGGTTCCTTCATAACATTTGTAGGTTTATAACTCTAGTTTAATTTAAAACAAGAATCGCTTCAATCCTAGCTCTCTAGCTCCATATATTTTAAAATTAGTAAAGTATATTCAGAAAGAATCAGCCGACCTCCACACTTTGTTTCAAACCACCTTTTTCAATTTAAAAGAAATAATGATAAATCAGGTGTAGAAAGATAGAAATTTTTCTTAGGAATCTATCGCTTCGAAAATCAGCTCAATCGGAGGTCTGTGCAAAAAGTTATGACCAAAAGAAGGGAGAGGGGTCGGTCGGCCAGAAACCGACCCCAACGCTCGCAAGAGTGCCGGGCGAGCGCGGGCTCGAGTTGGGCGCTCGCTCGCCCGCGAGCGCCTGGGCGACCTGCTCTACAGTCCGACCTATCCGACTTCTAACCCTTATAAATTTTGACTTCGAGCTCCAAATTAGACGCGGTCGGAAGCGTTGGAAAGTTAGGAGAAAAATCTATATTTTTCATGAAGGGCTCACAAGCAAGATCGGACTCTATGGGAATCAAAAATTCCCACTAAGACAGGTCGGCTAGCTCTCCACAAACAGTACCAGGACTTGCGACCTCCATAACTTTTGACCCAGAACTCCAAATTTAGCAAACTTAGTGTCTATGGAAAGGTAAAAGAATTATCTACAACTTTTATGAAGACTACCGACCTATATTACAACTCCAATAGGGTCAAAAGTGGACTCAAAGCTCTTCCTGGCAATCTATCATTTTGACAGCACCTGCATTTAACTCCAACGACTCACACCCACCATAAATAGCTCATACCTCATGGCAAACGTTCCAAGAGCTCTCCCAAAGCACAAAATCAACAGTAAGTCAACAAAAGAAGGCTCATACACACATTTTCCCAGACCATACCCAAACTACAAAATCAATACCAACACATGAAAAGAGTGTACTGAAGCACTCAAGTTCCCTTCCAAGCATAACAGATCCATGCATAGGTTCAGTCACAAAATGGCATAATCATCAATAATAAGTGCAAAATACAAAAGATGAGATGCTCAATGGTCAATATGCTTACAAAGCCATTTCAAGAGCTAGTTATTAACTTAATACAAAGTTTCTAAAATTCCTTGGAGTTATGCCCGATGCCTTGCAAGGTTCCGAGTTCAACTTGAATTTGCACCTGAGGAGGGAGAATGAGGTGAGCTAACACGGCTCAGTGGCTAACATGCTTATAGCCATCGCGCAATGAGCCACACAACACATTATTAACAATCCGAAACATTAGCAGTTACATAATATGCTGAAATACTCAATTTTGTCACATAAATCACAATTTACTCAACTCATCACATAAAGCATAATATGGAATCCTCTTGCAATTGAAACACATATTATGCATCATAAACACAAATAAATGATGAAATGCACACATTTGGCTCGAGAGTTCCATAAATCGACGAAACCGAAGTTTACAGTAAACACGACGAGTCCAATTTTGAATCTCGTGGGCCCTGGCGGGCTGGGGAGAAGACAAAAGGGTCAACGTGCACGTGACTTTACGATAGAGGTTCTCTCGCCCAAACACAAACAAATTATGTTCACATATTCATACGTAAAAGTAGCATTTTATGCTTCTTTCATTCTTTCGAATCATCAAAGTTCCATTCTTTTCTTTCAAATCATATGAATACACTTTCAATATGCTCATAATATAACAAAGATAGCACACATAGGGCATTTGCCGACTACACAACAACTATAAACATGTTACCCACCTATCGTCGGAATCCGAAGTCAAGATTGCCCTTCCTCTTTGTCTTGAGTAGGGTTTTCTTGAGTTCCTTCAAACAAAACACATCTCCAATCAATTTCTAAATTCATAGGAAAGTTCATAATATTCATAAATTAAAGGAAAACTAACATTAACCTTAACCTAACCTACCCATGGCTCATTTAAGCTAGAATAATCAAACCCTAGCTTAGAAATCACAAAATCCACTTAATCCCACCTTCCTTTCCTATCTTTCGTCAATCTCTACTCAACCCTAACCTCCATCTTACACCATTCATGAACCTAACCTAAGAAAAGATGGAAGCTTACCTTTCTCACTTGATTTCTCTTCCTTTTCTCCTTCTTTCTTCTTCTCCACAAGCCTCCCACGATTTTCTCTCTTCCTTTCTTCCTTGGCCGAAAGTCTCTTCCTTCTTCTCTCACGTTTTCTCTTCTTCTCTTCTTTTCCTTAGTCTACGACACTTGCTACTCTTCTCCTCTTCCTTTAATTCATTAACTCTTCTATTCTCATCTTTAAATCCCTACCTCAAAACTACATAGTTTTGATATTGGGCTCTCCCTTATCCTCTTACAAGCAACTATAATGGGCTCACCTCTAACTTATAAGCCCACTACACCTCACCCATTAATTTTTAATCCTCCTTCTTATTCCACTTATTCTCTAAGCCCATACTTTCCAACATTAAATCCAAGCCTTCAATTAATTTCTAACTTCAAATCCCAAGCCCAACATAAAAAAATTTATATAAACACATAATTAAATCAATTAAGGCAAAATAAAATAATTAACGAATAAATCCATAAATAAATAAATAATTAATTCAAATAAATAAATAAAAAGGCCCAACAAAGGGCCTCAAGAATAGTTGACAACTTAACAAGGGAGAGTTAGACCTGCGAGTGGGAAATGGAGCAAGAGTTGTTGCATTAGCTGTAGGCACATATGTATTAACACTCCATAGTGAGCTTGTACTAGAATTGAACAATTGTTTTTATGTACCTGATTTGACTAAAAATGTAATGTCTGTTTATAGTCTTAATAAAGTTGTATTCCATTTAAATTTCAATAACAATGGTTTTGTTCAATTCGTTTGAATAGAATTTTGTATCTTTGGGTATATTGTGCAATGGTATATACATATTGGATATTTCTAATCTGGTTTTAAATATCAATAATAACAAAAGAATAAAATAAGATTATATGAAATTGTCTTACTTATGGCATTACCACCTTGGCCATATAAGTGAGAGACGCGTGTCTAAACTACATAAGTGTAATAGTTTAGGTGTTGGTCCCCGAATTTTCTTGAAATTTTTGAATTATAAAGGGGCATTAAATGAGGAAATTTATGGTGACTTAATTGTATGCAAAGAAAAAGAAGAGTCAAGAATATGAATTGTTATATGAGATTATGATAGGTTATTAATGATTATGATTAATTATGGTCTAAAGTGTGGTTTTGAGTTTAAATGAAATTGATAGTGAATACATCGTTTTAAATGGAAGTTAAAAATCAAGAAATAAAGAGAAAAAGTGTGAGAATATGAAGAATTGAGAAAGTTTGACTTTTTGAAGTAGAGAGTTAACTTTTTGATTTAAGCAGAATTTGAGAAAATGATCTTCATGAAACTTGTATTTTCTGTTGAGAGCTTTCTTTCGTCATAAAGTTTGATATTTTTCAATATCGGGAGTGAAAGTTATGATCAGTCAAAGTTAAGTATTATTTTGCTTTGTTTTGTGAAAATGTCTATAAGTGTATATTTAGGTGTACTGTGATTTGAGGCAAATTATGTACTGATGTGGTCTGAATTGAGTTAAGTGATCTATATGAAAGTCATAGAAGATTTTTGTAGCTTTTCAATGATATATTATATGTTATTTGTGGATGTGAGAATTGGAAGATATGAAATTATAAAGTTTGGATGTGTTTTAGGATGACACATGTTTGGCAGAAACTTTGACTAAAAAATTGACCTAGTTAGAGGTTGAATTAGCCTTTAAGTTCTTCATAAAAGTTTTAGATTATGTTTTGGTCTTTCCATTGATGTAAAGTATGGAATTTTCGGACCATGGAATGTGAAGTTATGATTTTTGGAAGTTTTTGTTACTGTTTAGCATGATTATTAGTGGACAGATCCTTTGATTAAAAATTTGGCTCCCTTAGAGGCCAAATTGATTTTTATGTCCTTCATGAAAGTTGTAGGTTGCTTTCTGAACTTTGCATTGATATAAAATATGACATGTTTGGACTTTGGAGTTGAAAGATAGAAATTTTCAAAGTTATGTGATTGTTTAGGGAGACATAAATTGGAAAGGAACGTTTAGGTGGTTTTTGAGTCCTTTAGAGGCAAATATTGTTTTTAAGTTCTTCATAGAAAGTGTAGAATTTTCCTTCAGCTTTCTATTGATACTAAAGTTGTAAAATTTGGAGTTCTAGATCAAAAGTTATGGAGGTTTGAAGTTGGGATGTCAATGGAAGAGATAAAGTAGAGTTGCATCGTCGTGCATAAGCACGACGGTGACTTTTGAAGTTAGCAAATTTGCACCCTCGTGCTTAAGCATAAAGGTGAAATTGTTTGGAAGGTTGGGAATTCACCCTCATGCTCAAGCACGAGGGTGACATTGCTGATGGGTAGGAAAGCACCGTAGTGCTTAAGCACGACGGTGACTTGGCTGGTTTGTCCAAAGGGTTGACTCACCCTGAACAACCTTCCTTTTCTTGATCATAACTTTTTTTTCCAATATCCGATTGACCTGATTTTTAAAGAATTAGATTCCTAAAACATTTCTATACCTCTCCATGAAAATTTGTGATTTTTGAGATTAAATTAAAAAAGATTGATTTAATCAAAGAGAGAGGATTGGTTAAAGTGTTTGAGTTGGATATTTTCAGAACATGCTTAGGTATTTTGGTGATATCTTGATCAGTAAAGATCCAATTGAGTTTATTGTTGTTTATAAATAAAATAGAGACATGGGTCTATAAGTCATATGAAGGAAATGAATTTCAATTTAGCCCCTAAGACATTCAATTTCTGAATTGAAGTTCAGATTAGTGTTCAGTCTTGGATTGAAAAAAAAAATGAAAGTATTTTGGACATAACTTTTGCTATAGTAATCCAAATGAGGTGATTCTTGATTTGGATTAAACTAGATAAATAGGGATACAATTTTTCTGAAGAAATTGAATTTTAATTCAGCCTCTAAGATTTTCAATTTTTGGATGGAAATAAAGTGCTGGAAAATGTGTTAGCATAAGACTAGTCCAAAATTTTTGGAGTATAACTTTTGATATAGTGATCCAAATTAAATGATTTTAGTGGCGATATGAAATTGAGACTATGAGGAACATTTTTCTAGAAGGAAGTTTTAGTAAATTCCTTCAATTTGATGATTTGAAAAATATCCTAAGCAAAACATGATTTGATGAATTTTGAGACTTTGTTATATTTTATGATTTGGAGGACTTAATTAGCATGTTAATGCAAATAATTAGCATGTTAAATTGAGTAAGATCATATGACATAATTTGATTGGATTGGATTAAATTAAAGTGTTAGAAATTAAAGTGTAAAGAAAGCATGAAGGGTAAAATTGGAAGGTTACTTAAGCGGTTAAGTTAAAAGGCTTATAAGGAAGGGCTTAATGGTCTTTTTTTGCATTCATTAAAGACAATATAAAGGGGCTGTCGTTTATGAAGGATGAAAGGCACGAAATTAAGAGGAAAAAGAAAGAAAAGAAAGAAAGGAGGAGTGAAGTTTCGGTGGAGTGAAGGGAGAAAGAAAAAAATGATTAGGGTTTTCAATTTTGTGAGATTCTAAGAGGATTTTGATGCTTATTCAAGAGGAAAAGGATGGAAGAAGACAAGAGCTTCCTTCCAAGCCAAGAAAATTTGAAAATGGTGGAGATTAAGGTAAGAGGTGATTTTTAAGCTTTAATTTTTTTTTATGAATTTTTGGTTTAGATAGCTTGGAATTGTGATGGGTTTGTGAATTATGAAGTTAATTTTGGTGATTATGCTTTAGGTGATGTTTAATTTTGGATGATTAAGTAATTAGGGTTTATGTTATTGAATTAGGGAAAATTTAAGGAAAGGATTTGGAGAATTGATGCTTGGGACAAGTTTCAAGCATGGAATTGAGGTGGGTAATATGTTTATATTTTGAATTATAAGTCAATTATGTGATTTTGAAAAATCAAAAAAAGAAAATATTTCTGAAATTTATTGTTTCCGAATGATTTTGAAAAATTGTTGCAAAGGTTTAATTCATTGTTTTTAAATGATTTGAGACATTGATCGAAAAATTTAGAAAGAAAGTATTGAAATTATTGTTTCCGAATGCTTTGGAAAAATGTTACAAGTTATAAATGATTTGAGAAATTAAGAAAATTTCTGAAATTCATTGAAGTGATAAATTATGATTTTAAGCAATTGTTATGATTTTTGCATTCCTTGTTGTTGGACATGATTGAGAAATTGAATATGAATGTGATGGTTATGCGATTGATTGATGATTTAAGATTGCATTTGAATTGTTATATGAATGTATGTAAAATTGTGAATGTGAATGTGTCGAGTATGACAAGATATGAAAATATGAAAAATTTAAGTTTTCGAAATTTGCCTTCGGGCAATCCAATTTTCAAGTGTGATTGATGTGTTATGTGGGTTTGGTTAGGTCTCATAAGTTAGAGTCAAGTGCACTTGTCTCGTTTTTATAGGCTTCGCCCGCCTGCCCGCTAGTGGCACTAGAGCTCCGATTTCGGACTCCTATAAGTTCACAGCTACACTGGATTGCTATGCGGGAAAGTGTAATACGTTCTATTTACGGCTGCACAAGACCGCTATGCGGGAATGTGCAGTATGTTCCGTTTTGGACTGACCCAAACTATTTCGATGTGTTATATGCTTTTGTTTTTGTTTCTAAGTGTGATTGCATTCATGTTTTGAATTTTTTTCATGACTTGAATTTTTTTTTGAGAAATTTGAGAAATGAGAAAGTGATGTTTTCAATCATGAAATTTTGGAAATAGTTTATGATTGTTTTGAAAAGTTGAAAAGTTTGATAAAGAAGCTTTTGATGATTTTTTTTATGTTGAGAAATGATTATAATGGAAAATGAGTTTTGCAAAGGTTTTTGCTTATTGTTCATTTTATAAACATGTTATCCACGAGCTGTCAAGCTCACCCCCCTTTCATCCCCATCTCCAGGTATTCGAGTAGGAGATCGGATGAAAGAATGTCAAGACATTTTTGTTCGTTTTTGCATAGCGAGTGTTTTGTGTAAAGTTGGATTTTTGTTATTGTTATTGAATATGGCTTGAATTGCCATTAATGTATTCCAAGCATTTATTTCAGGATGTATGAGAAGTACGAAATTGTGTATAATTGAGTATGATGTATATGATGTATATGAATGATGAAGTTATGTATGGATTTGAGATATATATTTGTGCATGGTTATGGCATATGGATTTGTATATGGTTATTAAAATATGAACGTGATTGTTTATGAATGGGATTGCTTGTGTTTTGGATTCCGGACGGGAGGTCCGATGATACTGATTTTTGATTGAGCTGGTGTATAGAAGTGTTTAAAGCTATTTGCAGGTTTTTGGGTTTGTAAAATACAGCTGTTATGCTGCCCAATTTTTTGATTAAAATAAAGATAGAATAATATAAGAATTGGGTAAAAGATGAATTATGGGATATGCATGAATGTATAAGAAGAATCTTATGATTTGAGATTTGGATTTGAGGATGAATTTCCAAAAAGGTAAATAAGATTGCTTTGTATGAGTTTGATACTTGAATGAGAAAAAGAAAAAAATTTACACCAGTTTTGATCGGTTTCGGATTAGTTTAGTCTAAGGTTTCCAACGCAACCCTTTTCTATTGTTAAAAAGTTTGAGTTCTCGGATGTCAAAAATTTGTAATGTCATGAGATTGAATCGTTTGTTTGCTTTGATTCGATTCGCTTTCATTTACCTTTGCTTTTCGATCCAATTCGCTTTCGATCCGCATTTTGTTTTCGCCTTTTGATCCGCTTTGTCTGCCTTTCGTTTCGCTTTGTGATTTCGTTCTTATGTTTCCGCCGCATTGTTTTCGTTATGTTTTTCTGTTTTTTTTCCGGTTGGGGTCCGGTCCCGAGATCGGATCCCAACATTAGGGTCATTTGATTATGAATCATATGACACATGTGAATCTTACTTATTAGGCAAGATGACTAAGTTACCCTTTAAGGGAAAGGGTGAATGAACTAGTGGACTTTTAGACCTAATACATACTGATGTATATGGTCCGATGTCAATACATGCCAAAGGTGGTTTTATATACTTCCTTACCTTTATAGATGATCATTCTCGATATGGGTATATGTATCTTATGAGATACAAGTCTTAAGCCTTTGAAAGGTTCAAAGAATTCAGAAATGAAGTTGAGAAACAACTTGGGAGAAGTATTAAATCACATCAATCGGATAGAGGTGGTGAATACTTAAGTTAATTTTTTTAGATTATCTCAGGGATAATGGAATATTGTCCTAGTGGACTCCACCTTACATAGCACCACAGAATAGTGTGGTTGAAAGGAGAAACCAAACCTTGTTAGATATGGTGAGGTCTATGATGGGTTTAGCGAATTTACCAAAATCCTTTTAGGGTATACACTCGAAACTTCTGTTTATGTATTAAACAAAGCCCCTTCCAAGTCAGTTGATGTTACTCCATATAAGATATGGACTAACAATAAATCCTATCTTTCTCATATAGAAGTTTGGGGTTGTCCTGCTTATGTGAAACAGATTCAGTCAGATAAGCTTGAAGCTAAATCTGACAAGTGTTTGTTTGTAGGATATCCTACAGAAACTATACGATATCAATTCTACCATGTTTCAGAAAAAAAAAGTGTTTGTTTCAAAACATGCTGTCTTTTTAGAGAAAGAGTTTCTTCTAAAAGAAGACAGTGGGAGAAAAATTGAACTTGTAGAAGTTCAAGATGCTCAAACAACCACAGATCAACTACCTGAACCCGAGACTATTGTTTATAAAGATGAATAGGTCAGCTAAGATATTTCATGTTCCCGAGAGATATGGATTTCTTATAAGTGAAATTAATGATGTATTGCTCATAAAAGATGATGAGCTTACTACCTACGAGGAGGTTTTGAAGAGTTTAGAATCTGACAAATAGCTTCAAGCTATGAAATCCAAAACGGATTTCATGTTTGAAAACAAAGTATGGACTTTGGTTGACCCAACTGAAGGGATAAAACCCATAAGGTGTAAATGGGTTTTCAAGAAGAAAACTGACTTAGAGGGTAACATAGTTACCTATAAAACTAGGCTTGTAGCTAAAGGTTATCGTCAAAGGCAAGGTGTTGGCTATGACGAAACATTTAGCCCAGTAGTTATGTTTAAATCCATTAGGATACTCCTAGCCATTACCGCTCATTATGATTATGAGATATGGTAAATGGATGTGAATATGATTTTCCTTAATGGACACCTAACTGAGGATGTGTATATGACATGATCTAATGGTTTCATATCCGTGAATGGAGAAAAGGTATACAAGCTTTAGAAATCCATTTATGGATTGAAGCAAGCATATAGGAGTTGGAATATCTGATTTGATGAGACAATCAAAGAGTTTGGTTTCTCATAAAATCCGAATGAGTTGTGTGTGTATAAGAAGGTTAGTGGGAGTACAATCATGTTCCTTGTATTGTATGTAGATGACATATTGCTAATAGGAAAGGATGTCTCAACTTTGCAATCAATAAAAATTTGGTTAGCTAAGAACTTCTTTATAAAAGACCTTAGAGAAGTAACTTATATTTTGGGGATAAGGATCTATAAAGATAGATCTACGAGGTTGCTTGGTCTTTGTCAGTCTACTCATATAGATAAAATGCTAAAGAGGTTTAACATGGAGTAGTCCAAGAGAGGTTATCTTCCTATGGTACATGGGATTACACTCTGTAAATCTAAAGACATAAGATGAGAGGACTCGAATGAGATTGATCCCTTATGCTTCGATGAAAGAACCGAGGTCTCATCAGAAGTCCAAACATGTACTCAAAATCTACCATTTGATTAAAGAGATCTTTGGTAGAAATGATGTCAAGATAGAGAGAGTTCCCACTAATTTGAATCAGCCTATTTCCCAAAAGATTTTTGTGCCTATGGTATTAGATATCATGGCGATTGTCTTTAGTGTAAGTGGGAGTTTGTTATAGAAGTGCTCTAAAGGCAATGACCTTTATCACTTATTATACAAATCATTTTATGATTAATAAAGGCCCTTTTCATTATTTTGATGTTCATACATTTATGGATTTGATGTTGATCTTAAATTGATTTAATAAAGCCCTTAACACAAAACATAGTATGGAGGAAATCATTATAAGATCATGATAATGAGATTCATATCATGTGTAATTATGTTAGTATCTAAACTTTCCCTAGTCATAGGATTAATGAGATGGTATATAATTAATTCAGATAGATTAGTGCATGTTATTTGATTAGATTAAATGGTAGATCTCGTAAGCTATGGATATGAGTTGTTTAGAGTTAATATATGGATGCTTACTAAGGGTAGTAAGTACATTAGATTGACCTACTATAAGACAATCATATAGATACACTATTCCGGTGTTAATGATAGTCTCATTATAGAAATGGTGCAACTATCCTTTAACTTGAGGTGCATAGTCTCATTATAGAAATGGTGCAACTATCCTTTGACTTGAGGTGCTTAAGGATATCTGAGATACTAATCCTATGCTTTGATTCCATTCATTGGTGCCTTTTAGGGGTTACTCATAAGGTGGTGATTGGGTACAACTTCAGGTATTTGGAGGTAATTAAGTATCCAATAGAGGATTCACCACTCTTAATAGAAGGAGATGATACCTACGACCTCTTATCAGGGTCATTACTTGGGAGTCTCTAGCCAGAGCAGATATATGTCACGAAGAGAGTTTTCAATAATACATAAACTAATGAGATCCTCAAGACAAGATCGAATAATACTTGGATTAGATGTGATGTAGGCAGTCTAGTAGGAGTTAACACTTGGACCATTCTCTAAACCAAGTGGGGTATAGATAGTGAAAGGATGAATTGTATGGTAACATTGCGTATGGAAGTGTTCGTAGTCAAACCATTGACTTTTTGATCAATTGGGGGCCATGACATGTTGCTACATACCGCTCTTAACTTACTTAAATTAAGGGTTAATTCAAGTGGCCAACATAACCGGGAACCTAATGGGTCATACACATAGGAGATCTTAAGGATGAGTAAAATGGTCTTGAATGGTGATTAAAGATATGAGAGAGTGTTTCGGGATTGTGTTGCGATGTGATTGTGGTAGAAAATGTTAAATGGAATGGATTAGAAACAAGTATTATTGAATTCCATTAATGCATACTATTCATGGTCATTAACTTCCCATAATTTCTATTAATACATGCTATTCATGGTCGTTAACTTCTCATAACTTCCATTAATGCATGCTATTTATGACCATTAACTTCCCCTAACTTTCCATTAATGATGGGGGTTATGGAAGGCCAAATGGTGTAGAAAATTGAGATGATTTTCATGCATCTTGTGTAAGAAACATAAAAAAAAGAAAGATTCTTTTTCTTACACACATACTTTTTCTCTCTAACTCTCTCAAGAGTTCTTATATTTGCTAGCACAAAGAAAGAATTCTAGGCATCTCTTAGTGAGGTTTTATCCTTTTATCTTCGTGTGGACTTTCATTAGAGACAATGTACGTTGATCATTATAGTTTATGATAACCCAATGCAGAGAAGATTAAAGAATGAAGGAGAACGTCAAAAAGGTATGTAAACATTTTACATTTTACATTTCATGTTTTTGTTTTTTCTATATCTATATGCATGAGTAGATCTGATTTTGAGGTTCCATTTTATTTTGCTACATATATTTGATATATATTATGTATGAGATGCATGATCAAAACCTAACAAGGATTTGTTAGAGGAGATGGCGAATAATAGTTGTCTTTGGATGTCAAATAGAAGGAGACAACAATCTACTCTTTGAGATCAAAAGGGAGTCATTACTGTCAATTTAGTGATAGCATTACATGCTAAGATCGCTAATTTAACAAGACGATTGAACAACCTACAAGCCTCCTCTTAAACTCCAATTAAAGAAATTCAATACGGATGTGAATTACAAGGTCAAGATAATTATTTTAGCACTGATTACTTCTTAATGCAAAGTAACAATATGGAACAACCTAACTATATGGGCACACAGTTTGCTCAAGGAGGAGGGAATAACCTATACTTGAACATATACAATCTTAGGTAGAGAAACTACCCAAAATTTTCTTAGTTGAACAATATAAGAAATTAATTGAAAAATCAAGGTCTACTTGGATTTGAATAAGATAAGTCTAATGTCAACGAGTTAAAATTGGACAATATTATGGATCAAATTATAAGTATGGAAGGGAAGTTCAAGTAAGTAATAAAGAACCACGCCTCTTCCATTCACTTAGAGGTTTAAGTGGGCCAACTCATAAACATATTATCTATAAGAAGTTTGGGAAGTCCTCCAAGTAATATTAAAGCAAATCTAAGGGAGCAACTCAAGGAAATCACATTTAGTAGTAGGAAAGAGCTCGAACTACCAGTAGAGAAATAATAAAAAACCTACCTCATAGGAGATAAAGAAAAGAAGAATAAGGTTGAAGAAAAGAGCGAGGACCCTATTTGTGTTGCTCCTCTACCATACCCATTTAAGATTCCATTCTCACAAAGATTACAGAAGAACAAACTGGATGCACAATTTGTAAAGCTTGTAGAGAAGCTGAAGACTTTACAATTAACTTATCTTTTGTGGAGGCATTGGAACATATGCCTAAGTATGTGAAGTTCTTAAAAGACATATTATCAAAGAAATGGAATTGGAAAGATAATCAAACTGTAGCACTAACTGAAAGTTGTAGTTCCATTATCACCTGTCATATGCCTTCCCAGTTAAAGGATCTAGGGAGCATTATGATACCCTATGTAGTTAGTGACTTGGAATTTGCAAAGTGTTTACATGACTTAGGCATAATTATAAATCTTATGCCTTTTTGACCTCTAAAAAACAAGGCATAACTATGTGAAGCCAACTTTGGTGCTTATTTAGTTGGTAGATCAATCCGTCAAGAGACCATTTGGTATGGTGGAAGATGTTATAATTAATCTGGACAAGTTAATTATTCATATGGACTTCATGGTGCTGCATTTTGAAGTGGATAGGAACTATCCATTAATTATTGGATAGCCATTCATGAACAATGGGAGAGCATTGATAGACATTTATGAAGGCAAATTGCTTTTTCATATTGATGAAGATCATGTAGAGTTCAATTTGAACAAGGTATTAAAATATTTGAAAGAAAATAACTCTTGCATAAAGATAGACAATAATGGATGAATATATCAAAGAGCAAAAGGAGGTTGTTTTGAAGAAGTAGGTTCTAAGAAACAAATGACAAAGGGCATAAAATTTGAAGAGTTTACTGAATTCTCTATTCAAGAAGCTGAAGCAAAAGAGAGGACGAGGGTGATTGTATAAGAAGAAGAAAATTTCACTAACACAAACTGTTTGATTCCACTAAAGATTTAGGGAGTTTCATCATTTTTGATTTTATTGATAGTTTGTTATCGAAAAGGGCATTACTAAAATTACTTAGATTTTTTAATTTGATTAATTATGCCCTATGGGTCGATGTAAGCCTCTCATAATTGATCCTGGTTGAGTTTTAAATGATGAAAGGTCAAGTTAATGTCTATAACTTAGCAATTTTTGGTAGTTAGGTTTGTTTCGAATTCTAGTATTTAGTGTTTTATTTTTATGATTATGGAGTTGTTTGAATAGCTAAATTTTTTACTTTTAAAGTTATTACGAGTTCTAGGGGTTACATAAAGAAAAAGAAGAAGAAACGGGACAAGTTGTGACAATTTTAACAGGTCACAATCATGCCTTAAGCACAATCATGCACTATTGTGATAGATGGGACAATTCATGTGCCTTATGGGCAAACAAGCTTTACACGTGAAAAATCACTCCCACCCCATTCTTGTAACACCCCACTCCCGAGTGACCCGAACCCGATATCGTTGGTGATCTCCGAGTCCGTGCCCCGCGAGGGTGGCGTATTACATCAGTTGATTAAAACTCATTATAACATTTTCTCCGCTTATTTTATTTTATTTTTGTAGATTGAACCACTCATTAACGCAGCATAAACAGTAAGAAACCTGAGCTCATGTTCACAATTAATCATTTTCAGTTATTACAATCAGTCAATGTGTAAAACATTACAACCACAATGGGCTCGTTATAAATACAAAGCATTGTTGTACAATGATCGCGAAATACAATTCGATAAAACACTAATGCAGACACGGACTAATCCCGACCTCTATCCTTCACTAGCCTACAGTAGACATACTCCCGTGTCAACCGGGGTATTCTTCAGGACCTGAAAAATAGAAGCAAATTTTGGGTGAGTTTTGCGAACTCAGTGAGGAACCATCATTGATGGTTCACCCAATTCATGCATATACACAGTTATTTCACCAAAACACATTCAGAAGTACCACATGATTACTATACCAGTCAAAGGAACCAATTCAAATGCACATGAAATGCGTATGTGACGCTTTTCCAATTTATTACGTTGTTGTGACCGAGCGCCTAAAACTGTCCCATTAAGGGCGCATTAAACGGTGAGCCTTAGGCTCTGAATCACTGTGGGCTCAAGGCCCAATCACGTTGAGCATTAAGCTCTCGTTGGCTGCTTTGGTCACAACTGCCAATTACTGATCATGCAATTATGCATGAAATGCATATGTCCAAATAAAACAAAATCAACATCATAACTGATCCCAATTCAACATATTCACACAAGTCACTCACAAGTAACCACATGAAAATCACATATAACACTTCTATGTCAGAATCTCCCAATCCATCGGACCTCCGGTCCGCAATCCAAGCATAAACAAACACAATCGTCCCACCATTATTCTCCACAGAGTTATAAGTGCAGAATTATAAACACTTACTAATTGAGGAATCATCTAGGTTACTCACCTGTATTTCCGAGCCAAAATCTGGCAGTTTCAGTGACGTCGGTGGACCGACGCTCCAAGTGTGACTCTATAACAGTGATAGTATACAAACATTATCAATTGCTCAATCAGAACTATTTCATAATGCACATGTAACACTTAGAAGGTACACAATGCATGATCATGATATTCCCGGCCCTAATCTCATCTTTTCTTTTCTTTTTTCAGAAAAATCCGTTTCAAAAATAAGAAATCCAATGGCGCTGACGGCGCTCAATTCGGACCTCTATAGGTCCCATAAAATAAAACAGTGACCAGAAAATAATAAACCGGACCCACGTCAATTTTCCGTCCAATTATTCTCAATGTCTCAGAAAATAAAATTCAATAAGTCATGAATCTGATGCCTCGAGAATTAGGTCAATCGGACGTCGGACGGACAAGTTATAAGCAAAAGAATGGAAAAGGTGTTCTCCGACATACCAACTTCCATAGTTCATAACTCCTTACTACGAACTCCAAATTGGGTAAAATTAATGTCTATTTCATAGAGAAAAGAAAGATCTACAATGTTCATGAGAGTCCAAAAGCCAAATTCACCTCTAAGGGTATCAAAAATACAATCAAAGTTTCTGTCCAGTCAATGAGTTCCTAACCAGTGCAGTAGAGTTCCTGACCAGTGCAGTATTTGTAAATTCAATAGCTTCCCATTTCCTTAGGCAAGAATTTCAAAATAAATGTACTCAGTAAGATCACAATGTGATCTAAAACTTTCATGAACAGTCTAAATTCAAATTCAATGGCTAACTAGGTCAAACAATTCAGTGAATGCTGCTGCCCTGAAAGTACTCAAAGCTGATAAATGATCTTTCAAACAGTATAACTCCTTGTACAAATGTCAAAAAATTGCATAATTTATACCCATGAAAAGATAAAACACAGTAATACACTTCTCATGAAGGTCTAGAATCAAATTCCATCATTAACCAATTCAAAACAGTCTTGCAAGTTACTGCCCTGTTCAGCAGTCCATGACCTAACTTTAGTACAATCCTTGAAAAATCATAAGTCCCAATTCTGTTACCTAAAAATAGCATGCTATATACGATTTTCAAGATAATTGTTTTCTCTACAACTCTTAAGAAGATCGCTTAAGCCAATTCAATTCACAGGAATTACTAAAATTGCCTCTAATCAGAATGGTCACAATACCTACACTGATAGCTAGGTTTCACCAATTGCTCACAATCAGTCAATATTCCACAGTGGATATCTCCCAATATACAGATCGAAAAATTTCAAAATCAGTGGCAATGGAAATATAACAATATAGGCTTCAACTCTTATGAAGACCATTTTCACTAATTCTTTCTCAATTAATTTAGAAAAATCATCTAAACAATCAGGTTATTAATCCAGATACTGTTTACCTAAGTCAAAACAGTAACTTTCCAAGCCAAATTTCAACCTCTTAGAGTTACAATTTGACAACACCTATTTCACACAAAAATGTAGCCAACAAACCAAAGTTTCATTGGGCACAAACCTCGACTCATTTGTATAACCACACAATGAGTTATGCTCAAAACAGTATGGTAGATCAAACTCACAATTTCAGTTTTACTTCCCAACTTCACTTCCTATCATGCCAATTCAATTCCTACTACTATAACTCTATAAGCATCTCCATTGGACACAAAATCAATCCCTACATCATTCCTACATTCACTAGGCATACCTACCAAAAATTGACAGCACTTACCGCATCAATATTATGCAAGAATAATCATTCATATTCAATTAAAATCAAGCTAAAACCACTCATTCATACTACTTCATCAATTCTTACTTCAACCTAACCTTATACCCATCATTTCCACCTATAAGTTTCATTAAATTCAAGCATCCATAACCATAATAAATACACCATAACTCCCATTCAATGTTTCTAACTACCATGGCATTAAATTCATACTTAAACCATCATGAAAACACCATTTAAAGCTTAATTTAAACACTTACCTACTTAGCTCTCAATCTTCAATTTTCTCTTTATGCCCAATTTACACCTTCTCTACTCATTTCTACCACCATACATGTTTCTCATGGATAGGAGAATTAAGTTGTAAGGCAAGGCAAACCTCAAAAATTGGAGGAAAGTAACACTTTGATGAGAAGGAAGAGATTCGATGGTGAGAGAGTAAAAAAAGATGGAGAGAGCTTTCGGTGGTAAAGGGATTCAAGCAAGAACACTTGATTTATTCCCTTCTCATTAAGCAAAACCGAGAGAGGTGGATAGGGAGCATTTAAGGAAGGGTTAGGTGGCAATAGGTCATTAGTTCACTTAGGAAAGGAAAGTCAAAAGATTCAACTATTATACTTTAATTAAAAAAAATCCAACTTATCAACAATTATCACCCCAATTTTCGGTGCTTAGAAGTTTTAAAAGTCCAATTATGGGTCCCACCAAAATATGCCATAATTTAATACCAAATAACAATAGAAAATCAACTGGTTCGCCACTTGGCGATTTTTTTCCAGTTCGGGAATTTTCTCCGGAAAATTCCAGAAACATTTCTAAAAATCCCTTAAAATATAAAACACACTCTGGATCAGTCAAAATAATTTTTCAAACCCAATAACCACGTTAATCACAATAAAATTACCTTAGGCACAAAAATCGGGAATGTCATGTATGCATGTACAATTATTTCATGTGCACCATTTCATTGTTTGACCAATACCAGTACGCATAACATTATAGTCCTAATCACTCGCGACCTTTACCAAATTACTATTTTACCCTTCCTGTCGGGGGTGGGATGTTACAATTCTACCCCTCCTTCTTCATCCCAAACACTTTATATTCATCTTTTCTCTTCTTCTAAACCTACTTTATCTCTCTAAAACTTAGCAGCGACTCCCAAACTCACTCACATCTCTCTTCATCTTACTTAGGTTTTTCACTTACTTCTTGTTTCTTTCAACTATAAAAACATTCCTTTTACACATATCTAGTAATTTCAATATAGATATCACATCTTTAGAGTGGTTCTTACAAGATTTCGTTGAACTTTTCTCTCTTCACTTTTTGGTGTATTTTTAGGTGTTCTTAGTTGATTTTGTAGGTATACACTTATCTATGATGGTAAGAATTAAAAAAAATGCTAAAAACTGACAACCGAAGGGGAAAGCTCAAATATAGGGGAAGGATACGTGTGATATGGTTGCAGATTTTGGAGTGCCTTTTCTGATTCAGTTAGAAGAAGAAGGTATTTGATTCCAAACTCTTCACTCTAGAGTTATTAGTGCACCTAGAGACTTTGATTTTGAAATTTAAAAAAATCTAAGATTGAAAGACAGAATTGAAACTTTGAGTGATAAAATTCGATGGGTCAAATTTATTAATTTGATTATATTGCACATAAGGAATTAACCCTATAATTTTGTACTACTTTGTAATTTGAGCCATAGAATTTGGATAAATTTTGGTTTCGATTAAGGGGCCACCCGTATAATTTAAATTATGAAATTATGGAAGAAATCGGTGGATTTTCAAGGTCTAACATAATTGAAAAATATGATAATTTTTGTGCTAAGAGATATTGGAAGAAATTAACGGGGTTGGATAACTGTATTGTTAGAAATGCCCATAATAATTTAATTCATAGTCCTAAGCATCTATTACTATATAAATTCATATATCATACTATTTTTGATAAATCTAAAAGGAACAAATGTTCCATTAAAAACTTATTCATTCTTTGGTGCATGGATAATAATGTCAAAGTTTGTACAACCAGTTATATTTTTCATACTATAGCTACTTCTCTTAAAAAGAAAAGTAGTCATCTTGGCATGGGTCCCAACCCAGCCACTTTCAGTGTGGTTCAAGACTTTATGTATGTAGCAAAGCATCGGGTGTCATAGTGGTGAAGCCTTAGATTTGCACAGGTCAAAATTGATAGTGTGTCATAACATTAGTCAAAATAAACTAGACCAACTACTGTAGCAGTGATGAGTCTAGATCAATTCCACAAAGAGAGTTTGTAAAGATATTGAAATAAAAATAATTGGTATTTAGGTTTTGTGGGTTTTGGTTTTAAAAATAAGAAAACAAAATAAAGCTAAACTAACTAACTAAAGCAATTTAAAGAAAACATGTGAAAAAAGATAAAAGTGGGGAATTCGGTAGGGACATGGTTCTTTAGTTAAATCTTAGCCTACACCCTAATTAAATATATTACAATGATTTGTTGTTCTCAAACCTCTCCTAGCAACTATTAATCATGGGTTAATAATTACCCAAGTTTTTTTTTAAGCAGTGTTTAATACGATTGTTAATTAAACCTAACCACCGAGTAACCTAGGATATGATCTTTAGATTTAATTGGGTAATAACATTACGAATTAGGAAAACTGATTAATCAAGGTACAACCATATACAATGTGTCATTTAACCTAGGTTATGCTATCCCTAATGATTACAAACTATTAGTCGCTACAAATGAATTTCAAATATAACAATTACATATTATATTGAAATTCTAACAATGGGTTTGTAATAAAATGATCAAATGATAAAATCTTCTTTTCATAATACCCAATGGATTCACACACAAATGATTGGACTATAATGATAACACAATCATTTATACACAAAACCCAAATCCATACACATAGGATAACAAAATCAATTTCTAAAGAGAGAAAGAAACAACAAAAATAGTGAAGGAATGCTTAACCTGGATGTCGGCATTGATGTCTCATGTAAACCAACGTCAGGATGTCTACCCCTCCATGAGTCTCCCACAGTTGAGAGCTTCTATAGACCTCTTCATTGTTATCTCCCGAAGCTCGTAAAAATTGCTTCAACCTCCCCCAACCCCCCCAAGGATGTCCCCTACCGAAGACTCAACCAAAAACTTTCACAATTGTTTAGTTCCTCTTTTTTTCTACCTTTTATTATTTTTCATTTTACCATTGTATGCCAACGTTTTGCCTTCTTGGCCCAATGGGTGTTGTGTTTCTGCTCCTTGTCCATATTGAATGTGTCGTTATTTTCTCCTAGCCATTTGTGTTTTCGATACACGTTGTTTTGGTTTGCGTTTCCTATCCACCTACGTTGCATTTCTGCCACTCGTTGTTTATGCATTTTACTACTGGCTTCCACTGTCATTTCCAGCTTCTTTGCTTCCTATTATTGCTATCATTTCAGCCTATGTTTTTTCTTCTTAGGCATCTCTTACTAGCGTTTTCTTCATGGACTACTACCATTTCCTATTTCTTTGCTTCCCAGTGCTACTGTCGTTTTGGCATATGTTTCTACTCCTTAGACATCTCTTATTGGCGTTTTCTTTATAGATTTTTATGGTTTTTTGCTTCTCTTCCAACTGCCTTATGTATTGTCATTTTGATCCTCTTTTTTTGTTTTATTTGACATCTTCTTTATTTTTTTAATTGAATTTGTTTTCATCTTGATCTAATTTTCTTCTTCCTATTCCATGAAGACAAGTGAATATTAATCTTTAAAAAATGGCCCAAATATTGTTCTTTCGACTCACTTTAAATTCTTTGATTCCGAATTATGTCTAAAATCACATATAAGTTAAATTGAGTATCTTGAGCAATTCAAGTCATTAATCATTAAGCGTTATGGAATAATTATACAATCAATTAAGCGCATATCAAAATTTCCCACATTTAGCTTCTGTTCTTCCTCAGGCAAAATATCAAAATGAAGCTCATATATCTAAAACATTGACTTATTTTCCATATGTTCCAAAAATACATAATCATAACAAAGATGAATGATTTTCAAAAAAATAGCAAGAAATTAACATTCCAAGCTTTTACTCATGATCAATCAATATTTAATACCTTTAAAAACTGAGCAATCTAATGGTAGACTTGGAAAATGTGTTCCAACAAGATATGTTCATGGGTACACTCATCACCATTGATAACTATGCCATTTCACAACTTTGCAAATCATTTCATTTCTCCACCACTAAAATTCACATGAAAAATCATGAATCAAAGGACTTTTCAAGGTTGTAATGTAGGTAAAGGTAAGGTGAGATATATTTGGGTCAAGTAGCAAGAAAGTCATTAAAGCTAGTGAAACAAAAGTAACACTCAATAATATGATATCAAGTGCATAAATTAACATTCATACAAAACTAGGTACCGTCAGTTATGACGAATGCAACACTTATATTTCACAACTTAAATTCAAGTTTTCATACACAAACCACAATAAGTATATACTAATCAGAAAGGATCACTCATTCAATTGATGACAATACATCAAAACCACAAAGAGTGAACCTTCCAACACAACATCTACCTCATATCCAACCTACTTAAATAACCCATTCAATACAACTTTAGGAGGATGCATTAATCCTAAATAACTTTTCAACACTTACGCACTTCCTCCTTCATACATTTACTTAAATTTTTTCTTTTTCTTTTCTCTTTTTTTATAAACATTAAAAAAACTAAATTAACATGAGAATTTCAATTATAAGACATAAAATAACATCCCAATATTATAACCAACCTACACATATGTACACCCCCACACATACAATTTTGTACATCCACAAACTCAACAATCACAAATGATTCACTAGCTTTATGGCTTGGGTAAGACATTTGGTAAAGTTTAATAGCAAGTAATGTGGTTACTACACAAAGAATAGATAAATAAAGCTTAAGGGGGCTGAACAAGGGAAAATCATGTCAATAGGGTAAGCTATATGGCTAATGTGGCTTATGTAGCAAAGAATGCCTAATCACCTCCATGTTAATGCATGTGATAAAAATGTGGTCTTGAATAGAAAATCAAAGCAAAATTAGGATGTACATGTGATGAAGGTCACACATTATTAAAAGACAATGAGGTCGATATGAATGTGTCGGTCTAATAAGGTTTAAAATCTCACTAGCTTTGTCTACCACTAGTCACTAATCTTCTAAAGATAATACATATTGACCAATCATAAGAGCAAAAGTACATGATAAAGTTGCTATAAAATTCTCTTGTTAATTCATTCTCTAATCATGACTATATACTCCTAGAAGCAATAGAAAAGAAAAATTGTTTATTTGTTTGCTTTATTCTTTCTCTCACTTTTATTGAAAACTTAAAACAAGCAAGAAACAACCAACATAGAAACACACATGCATAAAAAAATTATATGCGTAAATGTAAAGGAAAAGAAATTTACTTCCCTTAGGTTGCCTCCCAAGAAGTGCCTTTGTTAATGTCACTGGCTAGACTCCATGTTTTCTCCTCACATAGAAAAATTACGATCTTAAGGTATTACAGTTTAAGCCACTTCCACATGAGGTAGTTCAAGATAAGGCCTTAGTCAATGATCATTCACATAAAGTTTCTTTCCTATCCTCTAACATTCAATCTCTACTGAGTCTAAGCACTCTAGAAAGATCTCAAATGTCTCTTTATCTTTTTCTTCTTCGTTTAATTCCTCTAACTTGCTTAGTAAAAGTAAAGAGTCATTCTCATCAATAATTATGAACTCAATATTTACCTCTGATCTAAATGATGTATCCTTTTCTGCTTTGAGCTCTTCCTCCACTTCTTCTTCTTCTTCTTCTTCAAAAACAATTCCTTGAGTAGTGCACTCAAGATTCTCAAGCTTCTCATCACTTTGTAAAGCTTATGTACTAATGTCCCTCGGGTACATAAAGGGTTGATATGGTTGCTCTTATTCGATTTGTGATTCTAGGGAGTCGATTCTCACTGCCATCTCACCCATTTGGCGTTCCACATTTTGTATGCTCAATCTTTTCTTCTGTAGGGACTATTGTATACCCTCTTGAAGTTACTATTGTATACTCTTTTGAAATTGAAAATTGTGAGCAGTAATAGTCTCAATAATTTGATCCACTATAAGAAAAGCCACGTTCTCCGACGGAATATACGGAATATTCCGTTGGAGAAAAGGTAGGTTCCGTCAGAGATTATAGTTACCGACGGAATCTGACGAAAGATTAATCTGTCGTAAACATGGCTGTCGTTATTGATTACCGATGGAAATATTCCGCCGTTAATTGCCCACGGTTAACCGACGGAATAATACCGTTGTTGCAGTTTTCCGACGGAAATTGTTTTGGAAATGACGTCGGTGAAATTAACTAATCCGCAACGGAATATGACCGTCGGTATTATTTAGAGACGGAAAAAGTGTCACCAATATTCCGTAGTAAGTTATAAATTTAACAACGGAATTTTGCACGTCGCCAAATTGAGTTCATTTATGTGCCGACGGTATACCCGATTCCGACGCTAAATAGTTACCGACAGAAAAAGTAATTCCGTCGGTGAAAAAAAGATCTTACCAATAAGGTGCATGTATTAGTCGACATCCACACATCAACCAGTACATCAAAGTTTTGAATAATAACAATTGGTTATACATTATGGGACATCCAGGCATCAACCAGTACATCAAAGGTAAATAATGTCAATTGGAATACAATTGGAAAAAAACACATCAAAGTAAACATAAATTGATATTATTGTACCTTAAAATCATGAGTTCGAAAATCTAAAGTTATGGTGATCGTTGGTGGTCCTTCGGAGAGCTTCCTTTCGACTGTTCGGAGGGTGGTGGCAACTGAGCCATCCGCAACCACTCTTCTCTCATCTTCGCCATCCGCCGCTCATTTGTATTCAGATCGCTCCCCGATTCGTTGCTCCTGCTCCCTCATCCGTTGTTCCTCCCGCTCTCACTCGCTCATCCGTTGTTCCTCCCGCTCTCGGCTCCCTCAACCGATGTTCCTCCATACCGACAGCCCTCAACCGTTGTTCCTCCCCGCCACCGCCTCTTCCAAATGAGCAATCTTGTCCATTAATGCTTGTACTGTAGCCCGGAGCTCGATGACTTCATTGTTGTTCGATGGCCTAGTGGACGCTGATGTACTGGACATGAAAGATTGGGAATAACACGTGTTCCCATACGAACCTAGCCCAAATATCTTGTCACGACGATCCCTACCACCCACGGCCTTAAAATACGTCTGAGACACGTCAACAGGCTGTTCCTCTTGCGTCTGCCGCTCTATGGTTTGTTGTAATTGGTCCTATAAGGTATGTGAAGTTGACATTAAGACGACTGACAGGAGGAGTATTGAGAAATTACAAAAAAACAATAACTGGACATACATTCAGCTCTCGACAGCGGTTGTTGATGAAGGTTACACCGTCATGCTTCTTTATGTGAGTGTGCAGAAATAACTGAAGGGGGGTAGGCTTCGTGCCCAATGACTTCTCCTACATGAGAAAGACTAAAACGTTAGATGTGAAGTAGAAATCATTTAAACCTCGGCAGAAGATCGTAAAGTTGTATGATATTCGCCACAAGTTGGACAATGAAAATAAGTCAACAGTGAACATAAGTCAACATAAGTGGCACCAGATAGGTAGACCATTATCATTATCCATAATACAACGAACCTAACTATTGACAAAATTAGTGTAAAGTGTAGATACTTACAAGTCTGTCTGCATGCTCTTGGTGAGTTATTGAGCCTCCCGTATGTACGGGAAGACTCTGTTGACCTGGGCCTCCACGTCTGTTGGCCGAGTTACGTCCTGAGATGGACATTGCTGCAGGTGATGCCCAATACGCCAACCAACGACTCCATATATCTTCCGAAATAAAGCGGGGTCGTGCACCAGCCTTGTTTATCGCGTTAATGAAGTCGCGATAACGTGTACGAGCCCGCCTCTCCCAGAATTTGTATATGCTCCCATCCAAAGTAGCGTCCCAAAAAATGCTTTCTGATTAAAGAACAAAAAATATATGTTAGTTAATGTCAAACTATAAATATATTTATCATGACACTATATATATATATATATATTAATTATATAACAGAAATAATTATTGTACCTCGAACTCATTAAAGTACAATTGTTTCGTTGCTGCAGTGATATTCTTCCACGTATACCCATCGGGTTCAATCCTTTCCTTAAAAGTGGAAGTCATCTGCCTCGAAACCATTCTAGACGGTACGAACCTAAAATAAGAAGTCATTATATTGTACAAATAGACCAAAAATAGCAAGTCTAGAAATAGTGCGTAATCCTATCATATTACTTACTGGTCATTGATGTAAGTGATATACTTTCGGCCATCATCTCCTACAGATCCAGGTTCCAGGACATGTCCTCTATCCCCTATTGTGGTATTGGATGATAAATGAGTTGGCACAGGGGATGGTGTGGCATTAGTAGCAGCAGTGATGGCTCATCAGAATCGGAGGATGTGTAGGAGGAGGAGGTGAGTCAGTGCGCATCCCAGACTGTGACGATCCACCTTGAGACGGCTGCCCGCCAAACATCCCTCTAAACCTCGGCCGCATATCCTGACGTGGTCTCTTTGGTGCCATATTAATGAATGAAATACAAAATTTATCGAATTCTGTACACATATAACAATCTTAAGAGCAATCGTTTAATGAAGTTATTTACCTATAATCCAATGTCATTGAAAGTTAACAAACAAGTTAACAACAATATATTAACGTCAACAATTATATAATTACGACTGTGTTTACCAGAATGAAACATATACAACAACAAACATCTTTTCAACGTTGTCAAATTATGTAATACATCAGTTAATTATTCCTTCGGATTCCATGTGACATGAGATTCCGTATAAGTAAATGAGTCCCCCAGTTCTGGATTTTCGAGAAGCTTCCTGGCACGTTCAAAAGAAGCTCGAGAAACAGTCAGACGTCTCCCACCAGGTGAAGGCCTTTGGACACTTTCTCTCAATAACGTTTTGGCTATAGCCGTACTTCGTGAGGAAATTGTAAATGTTTCGCCGCTCTTGGTACAGAGGACGAATTGTCCGGATGAACTAGTAGAAGGGGGAATAAGAACTGATTTGTCATTTCGGTCATATGTCGTAGTGTCATGGCGCTGCCCTCTACTGGCACTTATTTCTTCGTTCAGAATAAAGGACGCTTTGAGCAACATGAAGTTAAAACCATCAAATTACTATTATGTTATGGGCACTGAACATAAGGAAATAAGATGTACTAAATATGAACACAGACGTAATAATCATAGCAAACACCTTGAATTAAAAGATCGGTCATGGATGGCAAACGAATCGGAGTGCTTTCTGCAACGCTGTTTCCTGCAATGGTTATTCCCTGAGACGGGACAAATTTTCCACATTCCTCCCAACGGAAAGAATTATTACCGTCAGGAACCATTCGCCACATCGACATCCCTTGAATAAGAATTGCAATGATTAAAAGGAATACTGTATTTGGTATAGTCAATAGTCTATTACAAAGACATATTAATTGCTATCAGAACTTAAATGTAAATTACAATCATCTTCCTCGTCGGAAGAATAAGAATCAAACTCTTCCTCTTGTTCAGATCCATTGTTACCCTCGCCGGACTCGCAGATGAAATATCAACATAAGCGTTAGAAGGATCGTGCAAAGGTTACGTGTCGTCACACGTTATTGTATTATGAATAGAAGCCACGCCTCTTGAACGCTTCACCGCCGTTCTCTCCTCTACGTTTGTATAGGATTCAAACACTCCCCTAGGTTTAACTTTGCACACCGCCAACCAATCCGCCTTATCACGTTGTAAGCTTGGAAAAGGGACATAACACACCTGTCTTGCTTGCATAGCCAAGATGAATGGTTCAAATTGTCTCAACCGTCTACGGAAGTTTATTTCAACGACATTGTATCGGTTATGCACTTTTGTTCCAACATTTGGTGTCGGGTCATACCAGTCACATTTAAATATCACACATCGCTTAATTGGCAACGCAGGGTACTCAACTTCAAGTATTTCAATTATTTTCCCATAATAATCCATCAATTCTCCCTGTATCAAAACCCCACTGTTCATACTTGACATGGTATGTCCATGCGACTCTGTATGGTATTTATATCCATTCACGAAATACACCGGATAAGAGTTAACAGTTCGCAGAGGACCCTTCGCAAGATCAGATATGAACTTGTTCTGTATTGGATTCTCCGCAACCTATGTAACAGGAAGTAGCAAAGGAAAGGGAACAATGTCATCGGAACATGTTAACATGGTGGTTAACAATAGGAATAGTTTAAGGTGAGAACTTACATATCGTGCGAACCATCGAGGGAATTGTTTTCCAACTTCGTTATTCATGTCATCCTGTGTGATACCAGGCATTACCTCGTGCAACAATGCCTCGTATAACCTGCATATGACATGACACCAATCAGAAACGTTCAACACAATAACACCTACATTGGAGCATACCGGTTGTGCAACTCACTGTACGAATGGAAGAACCTCCTGACAGTTTAATAAAATGTACCCATAAGCAGCATCAATTTCCTCCTCTGTTAGCATTCGTCTTGTTGCACGCCGGATGTAAATCCGGATATGTAAAATTGACAAATTCCATCGGCACCACTTGTTCCTCCCCCATCGTCGTTACGAGGAACTTGTCTCGCCCTTGTACGCACATGAGGCTCAAAATAATGTCCACAAAATGTACTAGCTTCCTCAACTAAATAAGCATTACATATGGAGCCCTCAACTCTAGCTTTGTTTTTGACATTTTTTTAGATGATGTAAATACCTATAATAAAGCATATGGTTATTACAATGTTCGGTACGTACAACATGTACAAATGGGTAACGATATGATAGTACAGGATTTACCTATCAAATGGATACATCCATCGATATTGGACTGGACCGGCAAGTTTTGCTTCATATGGTAAATGCACCGGTAGATGCTCCATGCAGTCAAATAAGCTAGGAGGAAAAATCCCTTCTAACTTGCACAAAATAACTGGAATTTCATTCTCTAGTTTTTCCATTTCATCTAAATTGATTTCAGATGATGTTAAGCTTTTGAAAACAAGCTCAACTCATTAATGGTTCCCATAACTTAGAAGGTAGCAACTCACTAAAGGCAATTGAATTAGCCTTTGCATAAAAACATGACAATCATGACTTTTCATCCCAAATAATTTGTACTTTCTCATATCTACACACCTAGACAGTTTGACACATAACCATCGAAACTTGAGTCCTTTCAACCATTCACACAAACGCTCCTTTTGTTGCTTGTCCAAAGTGTAACATGCTTTCGGATATTTACCGCATTTAACATCTTTATGTAACTCATGTCTTCTACAGAAGCGGCCCAAATCAGCTCTAGATTTCGCATTGTCTTTTGTCTTCCTTCAATGTTCATAATCGATTGAACAAGTTGTCAAACATGTTTTCTCAATATGCATCACGTCCAGATTATGTCGTACCATATTTGTTTTCCAATATGGTAAATCCCAAAATATGCTTCGCTTTCGCCAACCAAAGTTTTGACTGATGCTTCGATTGACTTCATCAGCTTCAAATTCAGTTACTTTAAGCAACCCCAATGCCTCAATCTCTTGCAAGATCTCAACACCACATTTCGGAGGTGGAGCTGGTTGTTTGACTATCTTATTTTTCATGAACTTATATTTATTGCGCCTAAACGGATGATCAGGAGGAAGGAATTTCCTGTGATTGTCAAACCAACAAATTTTGCCACCGGATGGAAGATAAAACGCATCTAAATCATTGCCGCAATGAGGGCAAGCCAACTTTCCAGCTGTGCTCCAACCAGATAACATGGCCAAAGCCGGGAAGTCACTTATCGTCCACATTAAAGCTGCTCTCATGACAAAATTCTGTTTCAAAGATACATCATATGTTTCAAAGCACAAAATTCTGGAAACCTAATATACCGACGGCTTATTTCCGTCGGTGTACTTCTCCCCTCGACAAATTTTGCCGACCGAACTTCAATTCCATCCCTTTTTACAGACATAATAATTTTCAACGGCATATTTCCGTCGCCAAATTTTTTTCCCTTCACCCTTGGCAACGGATTTGGTGACCGTCGGCATTATTCTTTCTTTAATATGGCGACGGATTTGTTATCATCGGTGAATCATTTCTACCAACAATTTCACCGACCGAATATTTTATTCCGTCCCTATTTACAGACCGAATAATTTCCATCGACATATTTCTGTCGCTAAAAAGCCCCGCAAAAATTTCCCTCCAACTTTGCCAACAGATTTCTGAACCGTCGAAAATTATCTTATTTTCACCGATGGATTTGTGTTTCCGTCGCAAGTAACAGACGCTACATGGTCCGTCGGTAAATTTCCGTCGCGAAATGACGATTTTCTTGTAGTGATCCAAAGATATTCTTAAGTTTTGTTGGCTCTCTAGCTCTTGGACACTAAACCTTATATCTTACCAACATTTCCTTTCATCTTGCTAGAATTGCAGTGTACTCTGTCAGATTTGTTGTACATCCCGCTGAAATAGTTGCGACATATTTTGTTGAACTTGCAGCATATCCTATTGAACTTGCAGCATATCTTGTTGAAGTTGAATACTACTAGAATTATAAGTCTTGATAAGGTCATCCAGAGATGTCCCTGAGTCGTGATAAGAAGTTTATGATCTATACAGAAATTGTTGTGTGTCCTATATACTATCAAGGAAGTAATTCGGTTGATTATCCTGTTGGAACCCCTCCCTGGTGAGTCACGTGTCCGACGTCCTACGTGACATCTGGACGCGCATCTCACAAGGGAGGGTTTCCTCACCACAAAAGAAACATCAAATCAAACTTAATTTAACGTCATCCGAACAAAACTTGGTAATTTTACCTCAATTTTATTCCAATAAAAATTAATCTGCTTAGGGCTCACAATTAAATCTGATTCCTAAGCTAAAATGAAATTTCATATCTCTAGGTTACATAGAATCAGAAATCGCCTCAATCGGATCTCTATAGATCACAAAATCGCCCAAAATACGGGTTTATATCCAATTCTGCTACATAAGTGACTCGCTTTAATACCATCCGTAAAGTCCGACTAAAACCCGACACTCTTATTTTACTAAAAAGGGGTCTAAATTATTTTTGAAACTCAATGTTTTGAAAATCGTGAAAATCGGAGGTCAAACGGAGGAAAGACGAAGAAAATAAGAAAAATGGCTTTATTTATCATTTTTTTTTAAAAAATCTGAAAGTAAAAAAAATAAATAAAAAGGAACAGTGTCGCACCCTGCTGAGTGCGACAGTGCTCGCACTCACTCATCGAGTGCGAGGATTCCTCGACTCTCGCCGAAAAGTCGAGGAATTCTATCATTTTTTTTAGAAAATCAAATAACCTTCTTACTTTGAATAGGTCTAACATTTCGCCCCGAAATCAAAATTTCGTAAATTTAGTGCCAATAGAAAGATAAAAGGAATCTCTATAACTTCCTAGAAGGATTCAAAAACTAATTTAACCATTAAGAGGGTCATAAATTGCTTCAAAGTTTCAGCCCAAAACTCAATTTTCCTACACAATGTCAAAAGTTTGAAAATTCATATCTTTTAGCATACAAGTCTAAAAATGACACATTTCACCTCATTGGAAAGATAAAAATATTCTCTACAAGTTTCATGAAAGGTGAAAAAATTAATTCAATCATTAAAGAGGGTAAAAACACACTCAAAGTTTCAGCCTATAAATTCTCCAATGGAACAGTAATTTTACCTAAATGAACAATAACTGTCAACATTCCCAACCTCATAACTTTTTATTCCTAATTCCAATAATTGCAAATCATACCTCACTTTAAAGATAGAAGGATAATCTATATTTTTCATGAAGAAAGCAAAAACCAGATCAGCCTTTAAGAGGGTGAAAAAGCCTTCTAAAGGTGCTGCAAAATTTCAGCTCTCATCAACAGTAGCCGAAATCTTTCAGCTCTCATAACTTTTTCATCTTAAGTCCGAATGTGACAAACTTTATGTCATTGGAAAGATATAATCATGCACTACAATCTTTAAGAAAGAATCTCACTGAAAATCTCACTCTAAGATACTCTAAAACTCAAAACAAGTTGCTGTCCAATTTGAGAAAATTGGACAGCATTTCCCCTAAAAATGCTCTAACCAAAATCTTCAAGCCAACACACAACCTGCATAAAACTCATTCTTCTAATTTCCATAAAACACAACTCAAACCCAATACGCTTCAAATCAAGGGCAGTAACACACTCCTAGGATTCTATTTGCTTCCAAAACATAACATAATCCAATTTACTCTTTCTTGTATCAAGTTAACCTACACAATTATACATTCTTTGAAAACGTATACAAGGTACATTTAAACTTCCAAACCGTTATATTTACATAAAAACAAGTCAATACAAAGCCTCAGAGGGCATTTAGCCCGATTACATCCCAAAACAACAAAAGTAAAATTTACAAAGAACAAGTTAATGCTTGATTTCTCAAAACATGACTTCAAAAGCAAAATGCATCGGAGTTGCCTCAATCCTGATGTAGTGACTCGGTTTCATCGCTTGACACCTGTGGAGGGGAAATGGGGGGTGAGCTCGACGGCTTCGTGGGTAATAACTTAAAAAACAAGAATATAAGCAAAACTATTATACATTCTTTCATTTTTAAAGCAATATCACATTGTTTTCAAATCTTTTTGTAGATTTTATCACATCAACAATTTACAAATGTAGCACATCATAAAGCAATCTCACATTTCACAAAATCACAAACAAGGTGGTTCGGGTGGATCCGATCTGGACGCGTACTACACATTTTCATGAAGCGGTTATGTAGCCGTGGATCGATGGAAGTCCTGAAGGAATTAGGTGCCAACTTCATGGGCAAAGGGAGAAGCCTATGGTTAGACATGTGCATCTGACTCAGATGGGATCACCCTAAACCCAAAGAAATCACATAATTCACATAATTCAAAATTATTAGCCGTAGCTGGCTATTACAAATTCACTTTCATATAATTAAACCAAACTGGCAAATCTTTTCCGAAATCACACATTCAAGTCTTTTTCACATAACGAAACATGATACAAGTGCTTTTTAACATAATTTGCAATCATAGAACACCTCATACAAATGAAAAACATAACAAAGAGTAATCTATACAAAGATTCAAAGTCATTGGAAAACATTATTTTGCATTTATTATAAAATTTAAATAGGCCTATTATCTCAAGTATTAAGAAATCACCCAACTTAAATTCCTTTAGGTTGTAGGATGGTCAATTTGCCTTGCTTCTTCCTCCACTAGCCTCACTTCACCTTCATTAAGCATAATTATCCCATAAGAACATAGGATATCAAAATCGAACATTTCTAAGGAAAGGAAAACTTGAATTAACACCTACCTAACATAACCCATACCTAAACTAAGCTATTTAAGCCAAAACCTACCTAAAATACCCAAAAATTTCGAAATTTTCTTACCTTAGAAGATGACCCACGAAATTTTCTTTTTGTTTCTATTGGAAGATTAAACCTTCCTCTCAACTTTCTTCTTGAATAAAACTCTTAAAACCTTCCTTTCTAAAGCATAAGCACCTAAGCTCTTACTTCTCTTCCTCTTCTTCTTCTTCTTCTACAACCGAAAACTCCTTCTCTTTTTCTCTATAAGTTTCAAAAGTCTCTCTTCTTTGATACTTTCGGTGGTTTTCTAGAAGACTTAGGAAAATCTTGTGTTTTAACTAAAAACCCATAAGCAAACGATGTAGTTTCACCAACATCTCTTCTTTTCCTTATCATTTTCATCCCCTTGTCACATTCATATGACCCCATCAATTTGCTTTCCTTTTTTTTTCTTCTCGTTTTAATTCTTTCCTTCTTTATTAAAGAACATTTAAAAGGGCTAAAAGCCCATCTCCTAATCTTTAAGCCTTAAAACGTAAGCAAACTTCCTAATTTACCCTAACTCCATCTTATTCTTTTTAATTCTACCAACTTATTAAAATTCTAATTTTAACTAAATCCTTTCAAGTTTTTAATCATTAACGAAGCACTAAAATTCCAAATTATTCTAATTAAAAGAAATTATCAATCTAAACCTCAAAATAAATTAAATATGCTTAATGCGAATCGGGGCCCAACATTTCTCCCCCTTTAAAGGAATTTTGTCCTCGAAATTCGTACCTGAATCACTGAAGAGATGGGGATACTTCTCCTTCATAGCTTCCAATGGCTCCCACGTGGCCTCTTCCACCGAGTGGTTCCTCTATAAGACTTTTACCAACTGCACAGTCTTGTTCCTGAGAACCTTTTCTTTAGTATCCAAGATTTACACTGGAAGCTCTTCATAACTCAAATCATCACTCAACTGAACTCCATCAGCTTGAATGACATGGGAGGGATCTGATTGATATCTCCTCAGCATAGAGACATGAAATACATCATGAATCTGGGATAATTCAGGAGGCAATGCTAACCTGCAAGCCAACGGACCAATCCTCTCCAGAATCTCATAAGGTCCCACATACCTCGGACTCAGCTTACCCTTTCTCCCAAATCTCAAAATCCCTTTCCAAGGAGAAGTCTTGAGAAACATCTTCTCGCCGACCTCATACTCCATCTCTTTCCTGTGAGCATCTTCATAACTCTTCATCCTGTCCTGAGCTGCCATCAGTCTCTGCTTGATCAAATTGACCTTATCAATGGTCATCTGTATCAAGTCTGGACCCAAGAGTTTCCTGTCTCCCTCTGCATCCCAACACACTGGAGTCCTACATCTCCTCCCATACAGAGCCTCATAAGGAGCCATCTGAATGCTCGAATGATACGAATTATTATATGCAAATTCGATCAAGGGCAAGTGCTCATCCCATGCTCCTCTAAAATCCATCACACAAGCCCTGAGCATTCCTCAAGAGTCCGAATGGTCCTCTCGGCATGACCATCGGTGCGAGGATGGAAAGCGATCTTTGAAACTCAACTTAGTGCCCATAGCCTCCTGTAAACTGCCCCAAAATCTCGAAGTAAAACGAGGATCCCTATCAGACACTATCGAATCTGGGATCCCATGCAATCTCATAACCTCATCAATATAGTTCTTAGCTAGCACATACAGAGGATCTGTCTGTCTGATTGCCAGAAAATGGGCTGATTTCGTCAATCTATCCACAATCACCCATATGGCATCATGCCTCCTACTGTTCCTGGGCAACCCCATCAGAAAATCCATAGTGACTCTCTGCCATTTCCACTCAGGAATGGATAATGGCCTCAACTGGCCTGAAGGTGCCTGATGTTCAGCCTTAACTTGCTGACACACCAGACATTTACTCACATACTCGGCCACATCCTTTTTCATACCTCTCCACCAGAAATGTTCTCTGAGATCCCTGTACATCCTGGTGATGCCTGGGTGCATAACATAAGGTGCATTGTGCGCCTTATCCAGAATCTCATCTTTTACCTCCTTAACATCAGGAACACAGAGCCTATTCCTGATTGTCAAGAGTCCATCATCACTCAGCACCATACCGGACTCCTTACCCCTCTGCACCTCTTCCCACAGCTTACTCAATTTGGGATCCTGAACCTACAATTCTCTCACCTTCTCTCCAAGGATCGGTCTTACCCTGAAAGTAGCAATCATGCAATCAGATTCCTCCTGCTTCAAACTGATCCTGAGCTTAGCCATCTCTTCCAATAGTGGCAGATAGACTGTCTGCACATATGATATGGAAGACTTCTCGCCAAAGCATCTGCAATAACATTGGCCTTACGGATGATATTCAATCAACAGTGTCATAGTCTTCGAAAATGACTCAATCCATCTCCTCATCTCAAATTCAGCTCTTTCTGACTCAATAGATATTTGAGACTCTTGTGATCTGTAAAGATCCTGGTTTGCACTCCATACAGGTAATGCCTTCAGATCTTCAAGGCAAAGATCACAGCTGCTAACTCCAGATCATGGGTCGGATAGTTCACCTCATAAGGCTTAAGCTGCCGTGAGGCATATGCTATCACCTTATCTTCCTGCATCAACACACATCCCAACCCCTTTCTGGAAGCATCACTATATACAGTATTACTCCCCTCTCCTGTGGGTAAAGCCAGAACTGGAGCACTATTCAATTTATGCTTCAGTTCCTCAAAACTCTGCTGACACTCATCACTCCAGACAAACTTATGGTTCTTTCTCAATAGCTTAGTTAAAGGAGCTGCAATCATCGAGAAACCCTCAACAAATCTCCTGTAATAGCCTGCTAAACCAAGAAAGCTCCTCACCTCTGTCACTGTAGTCGGAGCATGCCAATTCACTACAGCTTCAATGTTCTTGGGATCCACATGTACCCCCTTTTCAGAAACAATGTGGCCAAGGAAGACCACTTCTCGAAGTCAAAATTCACATTTAGTGAATTTGGCATACAGCTCTCTCTCCCTCAATCTCTGCAATACAATTCTCAAGTGCTCCTCATGTTCTCCCTTACTCCTGGAATATATCAGAATGTCATCGATGAACACGATAACAAACTGATCCAAAAACTCCTTAAAGACCCTGTTCATCAGATCCATAAAAGCAGCAGGAGCATTGGTCAATCCAAAAGGCATAACCAGAAATTCATAATGGCCATACTGTGTCCTGAAGGCTATCTTGCTCACATCAGACTCTTTAATCCTGAGTTAATAGTAGCCAGACCTGAGATCAATTTTAGAGAAGACCATTGCCCCTGCAGCTGATCAAACAAATCATCTATCCGAGGCAGAGGATACTTGTTCTTCACTGTCATCTTATTTGTCCTCCTGTAGTCAATGCACATCCTCCAGGTTCCATCTTTCTTCTTAACAAACAAGACCGGTGCTCCCCAAGGTGAAGTACTTGGCCTAAGGAACCCCTTCTCTAAAAGATCCTCCAATTGCTCCTTAAGCTCTTTCAGCTCAGCTGGAGCCATCCTGTAAGGTGGAATAGAGATAGGAGCTATCCCGGGAGCCAAATCAATAGCAAACTCGATCTCCCTCTCCAGTGGCAAACCGGGTAACTCCTCAGGAAATACATCAGGAAATTTCCTCACAATGGGAATATCCTCCACCTTACTCTCCTTCACACTGGTATCCATAACACACGTCAAGAAGGCTTCACAGCCTCTACCCATTAGTCTATCAGCTAACAAAGCTGAAACAAACCTTGGCGGTGTCAACTTTCTATCTCCTCTGAAAACTACTTTTTGACCCTCTCCCACATCAAATTCCACTTCCTTTCGACCACAATCCAGCTTTGCCTTATACTTCTCCATCACGTCCATTCCGATGATCACATCTAACCCCTTCAGATCTAGAGGTAGCAGATCCACTACCAAACTAGATCCATCGATCACAAGCTCACAATCTCGAAAGATCTGGCTCACAATAACATTCCTCCCTAATGGAGTACTAACAAGGTGAAATCATCTAACAAAGATCTTGATTGCATACCAGAAATATCATACTTGCAGAGACATAGGAATGCGTGGAACCAGAATCAAAGAGTACATATACATCATAATGAAAAAGCTGAGTCATACCAGTAACAACCTCCGGTGCGGCTGCAGCCTCCTATCGAGTCATAGCAAACACCGTGCTCGTGCTTGCCCTCTCGGTCTCCACGGAGGATTGGGCCTCATGACCGATCCGTAACTACCTACCCCATGGAATGGTCCGTCCCCACTGTCTCTGCTCTCCTCTGAGCCCGAGGCTGAGATCCTTCCCCCCTGATCATCTAAGGACAGTCTTTAATTTTGTGACCCTTTTCTCCACATTTGAAACAAGCACCTGATACCATGTGACACTCTCCCCGATGCGGGTGCCCACAGTGCTCACACAGAGGAGTCTGATTCCTGGTTCTCTCAGTTCTGCTGGTTCCTCCCATCGAGGAAGCTTTGTCTTGACCAGATCTGATCTGGCCGAGAAGCACTACTGCCACCTTGACTCTGAGTTCGGGCACTCTTACCACCCCTGTCAACTGACTGTACACTACCCCCTCTCCTGAATGACTGCTCTCTACTTTTTCTTTTCCTGCTCACTTCCTGTCTAATATTCTCCAGCTTCTCAGCCTGGAGTGCAACATCCACCAGCTGCTGATAATCACAGAAATTATGAAGTACTACCTTCTCTTTGATGCCTAGGTGAAGGCCTCCCTCAAACTTTCTACACTTATCTTCCTCACTGGCCACAATATGAGATGCATAACGAGATAATTGAGTAAATTGCAGCTCATACTCGCTAACAGACATCTCCCTCTGAGCCAAATTGAGAAACTCCCTGGCCTTGTCCTGCATGTAGACCCAGGAAAGATACTTCTTTCTAAATAATTCTCCAAAATCCCTCCATGAAAGCACTGGTGGTATAGCCTGACTCTGTGGGACTGACTCCCACCAGTGGAGAGCATCACCCTGCAATAAACTGACAGCATACTCCAGCTTTTCCTCATTTGAACATTTCATCTGAACCAGGACTCTCTCTGTCCTCTTCAACCAAGATTCTGCTTCTTCGGGATTGGTGGTACCATGAAAGTCTACCGCTCCGAACTTCCTCAGTTTATCAAACTGTCTGCCCCTAACATCAAAAACTGGCACAGGAGCCCGAGATCCTTGGCCTAAGGCATGGGTGAAAGCCTGGGCCAGAGCCTGTAAAAACTGGGGATCCATAGCAGGCATAGTAGGAGGAGGAGGAGGAGGAGGAGACTCCTCAGGTTGCACACTAGGTGCCTCAGGGCCAGGAGCAGAATGTGTCCCTGCACCTTGTGGGACATGAGACCCATCTGTGCTCCCATGGCGAGAGCTTGAGCGAGATCGAGTCCCTCGGGTTCTACCCCATTGTGACATATTACTCCTTCAAAATAAAACTAGTGAAAATCTTTAGTTCATGCAAAAATAATTTTTTTTCAAAGTATCTTGAACGCTTTAATTCATGCAAAATCGTGCAAAATCAACATTTAAAATCATTTAAAACAATTCAAAATAATACAATTTATGCACACAAAGCACATAAGTCACTTTTAAAAAATCCACAAAAACCCTAAATTTCTTTTTCTACCCGAACCTAAAACGAAAGCTCTAATACCATAAGTGTTGGAACCCCTCCTTGGTGAGTCGCGTGTCCAACGTCCTACGTGACATCTGGACGCGCATCTCACGAGGGAGGGTTTCCTCACCACAAAAGAAACCTCAAATCAAACTTAATTTAACGTCATCTGAACAAAACTTGGTAATTTTACCCCAATTTTCTTTCAAAAAAAATTAATCTGCTTAGGGCCCACAATTAAATCCGATTCCTAAGCTAAAATGAAATTCCATATCTCTAGGTTACATAAAATCAGAAATCGGCTCAATCGGATCTCTATAGATCACAAAATCGCCCAAAATACGGGTTTATATCCAATTTCGCTACATAAGTGACTCGCTTTAATACCATCCGTAAAGTCCGACTAAAACCCGACACTCTTATTTTACTAAAAAGGGGTCTAAATTTTTTTTTGAAAATCAATGTTTCGAAAATCGTGAAAATCGGAGGTCAAACGGAGGAAAGACGGAGAAAATAAGAAAAATGACTTTATTTATCATTTTTTTTTAAAATCAAAAAGTAAAAAAATTAAAAGGAGCGATTGTCGCACCTGCCGTAGCGACACTCTTTGTTACACTTTCGATGAAGGCGCTCCTCGCACTCATTTCTTGAGTCGAGGATTCCTTGTTGGACCCCGAATTTTTTTATGATGTTATTAAGCTTGAATTGTGTTAAGTATGTGATTATGCTTTAGTTTCAGTTAATTTGGGAGTATTAATGGATAATTGAGGTGTATTTGTGTTTATTGTGGTTGAAATGAGAATTAATAGATAAAAGTTTATAAGGGCTTTTTGGGAAGTTTGCATAGGTTGGAGTGATTTGGCCTTGTCTAGGAGGGGTTAAATGGTCTTTAGACTTAAAAGACTTAGAAGAAAATAGAAGGAAGAAAAGAAAAGAAGGAGAAAGAAGAAGAGAGGAGTGTCGTAGGTGAAGGGGAAGAGAAGAGAAAAGAGAGTTTGTGATCATTGAAGTTTTCCGACAGTTTCAAGCCAGTTCCGGGTAAGTGATGCTTCGTTTAACCTTGTTTTCGGTTGGATTAAACCATAACATAGCTTGAAATGGGTAAAATAGATGATTTAGGATTTTTGGGTGGAAAAGATGGGTAGATCCTTGGGCTGATGTGTTGTGATGGATTTGAAGCTTAGAATGGGTTAGAAATGTAGTAGAGTACTTGATCTAATGTTTTGATGTGTTGCATTTGTGTTTGTGAAAAGATTGAAGTGTGGAAATGCTGGAAATCAGGTTTCGGAGTTGTTCTCCAGACCTGTATGTCGCGACGTGCGTATGAACACGCCGCGGCGTGCGAGAAAGGGGAGCAACGTCGCGACGAATAAATGTTTATTCGCTGCGACGTGCGGGGACGGGTTCGTCTCGATGTGCGAACCTATGTTCGCCGCGACGTGCATGTACGTCATGGCAAGACACTTAGGTGCTCACCGCATGGCGCAACACAGGCGTTATTGGACGGCGGGGCTTCGCATGGCGAGCCCTGTTTTCCAGCAAGGATATATTTTGGTATTTTGGGCATATATTTTGTTATAGATGTCCAAACGAGGTGATTTTGCATTCGTTGTGATCTAGAAAGAAAGGAGTACAAGTTTTATGAAGAGGGGAGGTTCAGAATTTGCCTCGAAGGGTTCAGAATTTTAGGAGGAGGTCGAGTATAGGCTTTTAGTGCTTTATTTTGGATTTTCAAGCTTTGAATATTTTATTTGAATGTTGATTAAATGAGAACTTGGTTGTTTTAGGAAACCAAGCTGACCCGATTCCATCGCAAGAGGAAGGACATCAGTGAGTCGGAGACTCGAGCGATCTTAGGTGGGTAATGTACTTATAGTTATTGTGTGACTAGGCAATTTCTTGCCTATATATGAATATATATTATATGTTGTGTATGTTTAAGCATGATGATTTAAGTGATTTTGATATCTTATATTTTGAAAGAATTATGGGAATTGATAGCATTAACTTTTGATTCTGAGCATGTTATGCCTCGACTTCGGTCATGGCATTTTGACTAAATGCAAAGTATAAAAGCATACCATATGATAAAATGGTTATGAGCATGATTATGTGCTTTTGTTTGGGCAAGAGTGGAACCATTTTGTTCGTCACGTGCACGTAGACAAGAGCCTTCTCCCGGCTGCCCGCTTGTGGCATATGAGCTCCGAATGGACTCATTTTGTTCAGGGTGTAAACTTCGGTTTCTCCCTTTTGTTTCCATGGAACCCTCGAGCCATGTGATGTGCATTGCATTTGAACTGTTGTTATGAAGCATGTTTTGTTAATCGAATTAATTATGTTGAATGCATAAATTGCTTGATTAGCATGTGAGTGCTTGAATTGATGCCTGTATATATATAAAATATATACGTACATATGCCTGATTTTGTGCTAGTTACCGATGACTATAATTATATTAGCCACTGAGTTGTGTAGCTCAACCCATTACTTTCCCTCCTCAGGTGCAGAACAGGACAATCTTTGATCTTGCGAGGCATCGGAAACTTCAAACTAGTTAGGAGCTTTCTATTAAGTTCGTATTTTGGTTGGCCCTCCGAGCATTTCATCATGGAGCATATTTCATATATTGTGGGTTGAAACTTTATTATGTAATGTGTATTGTTAAAAATACGTGTTTAAATTATTAACTTGATGGCTTATGAAATCGCGCTGATTAATTCATGGTTAGAATGCATATGTAGGTGATTGATTATATGAGAACGTATGTATGAATCGACCTATGTATAAATGTTGGGATCGGGTCCGATAAGTTTGGACACCCGACGTCGGCGCAGCCCGAGGGGCCACCTCGGGAATGGGGATCCGGGACCCGGGCTCAACATGTTTGGTATCAGAGCGCCTAGGTTTAGTGTCCTCGGCTTAGAATGCATAATAGAATTGTGTGATCTATGATTACGTGTTGCATTAATTGACTTTATTAAATGACATGCATATCATGCATACATGTAGAATGCCATATAGCTAATTCTTAGTGTTTCCATTTGAAGGAGTACGATGTCACCTCGTAGAAGGACACGAGGAGCTTTGCAAGGATTCATTACACCTGACTCTCCGACAGGAGAGGAGAGGACTGATGAGTCAGTAGCCCCAGGAAATGCTGAGGCTTCGGTAGGGTTAGGCAGTGAACCCATGATGTCGCAATCTCAGGAGTCGCCGGTTCCGCAGGAGCCAATGCCTCCACTTGATCCCAGGTTGTTCCAGGCCTTCACCCAGGCATTTGTTCAGGCTATGGGTCAGATGCCACGACCTTCTGCTTCAACCCCAGTTCAGAAGGGTAGACAATTTGATAGGTTGAGGAAGTATGGGGCAGTTGATTTCTTTGGGACATCAGATCCAGAAGAAGCTGAGACATGGCTGAGAAAGACTGAGAGAGTGCTGGATCAGATGGAGTGTGAGGATGACGAGAGAGTCATCTATGTTGCAAGTTTGCTTCAGGGAGATGCTCTGCATTGGTGGGAGACCGTGCCAGGCAGTCAAATGAGACCGGTAGGGTTGTCATGGCAGAATTTCGTGGCTGCTTATAAGAGGAAGTATCTGTCTGAGGTATATGTTCAGCAGAAGCAGAGGGAGTTTCTGAGTCTCACTCAGAGGGATATGATAGTCAACGAGTATGAGCGTCGGTTTACACAGCTATCTCGGTATGCTTCAGATCTGATGTTGAGTGAAGCTGCAAGATGTCGCCGGTTTGAGTCGGGATTGCACTTGGCCATTAGGGAGAAAGTTATTGTACAGAATTTTTGTGATTTCCAGCAGCTAGTTGAGGCAGCTTTGAGAGTGGAAAATATAGAGAATATCAAGAGTGCAGTGAATAAGAAGAGAAAGGGCAGAGAGCAGTCCAGGAGGGGAGATAGCACTAGTACCCCTATGCCAGACAGGAGTGCTAGGAGCTTCCCTGTTCAGTCTGAGGAGAGGAGCAGTGGTGCCAGTCGACCGAGACCGATGATGACTTCTACTATTTCTCACCAAGCTTCGACGGTGGGCGGCAGCAGAAGGGGAGATAGGGATAGGTCATCCGTCCCTAAGTGTGAACACTGCGGCAATTTCCATGGTGGGGAGTGTTACCGATTGACGGGAGCATGTTTCAATTGTGGGCAGAAAGGACACAGGGCCAGAGAGTGTCCTCAGCCGTCCAGGAGAGAAGGATCTCAGATGCAAGCATCCAGGAGGACAGAGACCATGGGACAGAGGTCTGCAACAGAAGTGGGTAGTTCTGATGCAACCAAGAGGGTGAGCATTCCGGGGAGACCGAGGGGACAGGTACTAGCTAGGGTGTTTGTTATGACTCGGGAGGATACAGAGATCGCTCCAGATGTTGTTACTGGTACGGTTAAGTTATTTTCTGATGATGTGCATGCTTTGATTGATCCAGGTTCTACTCACTCGTTTGTTTCTTCGAGTAGACCTGTGTGTGATAGGATTGTGAGCCCTTTGGATACTCCGCTGATGGTGAGTACTCCAATCGGCCAGTACATTGTGATTAGTCAAGTATTTAGAGATTGTGAGATTTGTATTGGTGGAGAACTTCTAGTGGTGGATTTGATGCGACTGAAGATGAGAGGATTAGATGTGATTTTGGGTATGGATATGTTGGAGAAGTACAATGCCCGTTTGGATTGTAAGAAGACAGTGGAATTTGATTTAGGTGATGGCAGGAGAGTGGTGTTTACTGGGGACAAAAAAGCAGGTCCGCCCAGAATTGTTTCGGCATTGACCGCAGAGAAGATGATGAGGAAGGGTTGTGAGGCGTTTTTAGCTTATGTGGTGGACACCAAAGCAGATAGAGGAAAGTTGGAGGATATTCCAGTAGTCAGGGAATTCTCGGATGTCTTTCCCGAGGAATTGCCAGGACTTCCGCCAGCTAGGAAAATTGAGTTTCCCATTGAGCTTTCGTCAGGTACAGCGCCGATTTCGATTCCACCTTACCGGATGGCTCCGGCGGAATTGAAAGAGCTTAAGGAGCAGTTAGAAGAGTTGTTGGAAAAAGGGTATGTTAGACCGAGTTCTTCGCCTTTGGGAGCTCCGGTCCTATTTGTGAAAAAGAAGGATGGCTCGTTGAGGATGTGTGTGGACTATCGGAAGCTGAATCAGGTTACGGTGAAGAACAAGTACCCGCTTCCTCACATTGATGATCTGTTTGATCAATTGCAAGGAGCGAGAGTCTTCTCTAAGATAGACTTGAGATCGGGTTACCATCAGTTGCGGATTAAGGAGTTAGATGTGCCAAAGTCTGCTTTCATGAATCGGTATGGGCATTTTGAGTTTTTGGTTATGCCCTTCGGATTGACGAATGCTCCTGCAGCTTTTATGGATTTGATGAATCGGGTCTTTAAGCCATTCTTGGACTAATTTATCATTGTCTTCATTGATGATATATTGGTTTATTCCAAGAGTGATCGGGAGCATGAAGTGCATTTGAGGATTTTTTTGGAGACTTTGAGGAGGCATAAGTTGTATGCCAAATTCGAGAAATGCGAATTTTAGCTGAGAGAAGTTTCATTTCTTGGACATGTGATCTCAGAGCAAGGAGTTCATGTGGATCCAAAGAAGATAGAAGCTGTGGTGAATTGGGAAGCACCAAAGAATGTAGCAGAAGTGAGGAGCTTTCTGGGTTTGGCAGGCTATTACAAGAGATTCGTGGAGGGATTCTCCATGATAACCACTCCGATGACGAAGTTGTTGAGGAAAAGCCAAAAGTTTGTTTGGAGTGATGAATGTTAGAGGAGCTTCGAGGAGCTAAAGCACAGATTGACGAGTGCTTCGATTCTGATTTTGCCTTCTGGAGATGAGGGCTATATTGTGTACAGTGATGCTTCGAGGAAGGGTCTTGGTTGTGTTTTGATGCAGGGAGATCAGGTGATTGCCTATGCTTCGAGGCAGTTGAAGCCATATGAGTTGAATTATCCGACGCATGATTTGGAGTTGGCAGCTGTGATATTTGCTTTGAAGATTTGGAGGCATTAATTGTATGGAGTTCAGACGAGGATCTTTACCGATCACAAGAGTCTGAAGTATTTGTTGAGCCAGAAGGAATTGAATTTGAGGCAGAGAAGGTGGATCGAGTTGCTTAAGGATTATGATTTGCTGATTGAGTATCATCCGGGCAAGGCCAATGTTGTGGCAGATGCCTTGAGTAGGAAGTCTTCGATTGCGCATGTTCGGACGGTTTATCTTCCTTTATTGGAAGAGATGGCCAAGCTTAAGATCAGCTTGAAGCAGGAGGAGCTGGAGTGTCTTCTAGCTAATTTCTGAGTGAGATCGATTCTCAAGGAAAAGGTTAGGGAATTGCAGGCTCAAGATGCAGATTTGAGCAAGCTTCGAGATGAAATTCGGAATGGCAAGGTTTCTGAGATAGATGTGAAGGATGATGGGCTTATGACAGTGGGGAATAGGTTGTGTATTCCTGATGTGCAGGAGGTTAAGGCTGAGATTATGGATGAGGCACACAATGCGCCTTACGTCATGCATCCCGGTATCACTAGGATGTATCGAGATTTGAGAGAGCATTTTTGGTGGAAAGGCATGAAGAGGGATGTAGCAGAGTTTGTCAGTAAGTGTCTAGTGTGTCAGCAAGTCAAGGCTAAACACCAGGCACCTTCGGGCAAGTTGAGGCCGTTGCCTACTCCGGAATGGAAGTGGCAAAGGGTGACTATGGATTTTCAGATGGGTTTGCCTAAGACCAGTAGGAAGCACGATGCAATTTGGGTTATTGTGGATCGGTTGACCAAGTTAGCGCATTTTTTGGCTATCAAGTAGACTGATTCTTTGCATGTGTTAGCAAAGAAGTATATCGATGAGATAGTGAGATTGCATGGAATTCCGGATTCGATTGTTTCTGATAGAGATCCTCGGTTTACTTCAAAGTTTTGGGACAGTTTGCAGGAAGCTTTAGGGACGAAGCTGAATTTTAGTACGACATTTTACCCTCAGACGGATGGTCAATCCGAGAGGACCATTCGGACACTTGAGGGAATGCTTCGGGCTTATGTGATGGATTTTAGAGGAGCATAGGATGAGTATTTGCCGTTGGTCGAATTTGCTTATAATAATTCGTACCATTCGAGTATTCAGATGGCTCCATATGAGGCATTGCATGGCAGGAGGTGTAGGACTCCGATCTGTTGGGATGAAGAAGGAGAGCAGAAATTGGAAGGACCAGAATTGATTCAGACGACGGTTGATAAAGTCAATCTGGTTAGCGGCGACTTAAAGCAAATTTCGGGATAGGATGAAGAGTTATGTTGATGCTCACCGAAAGGAGATGGAGTATGAATTCGGTGAGAAAGTGTTCCTTAAGACGTCTCCTTGGAAAGGAGTGCTGAGGTTCGGCAAGAAGGGTAAGTTGAGTCCGAGGTATGTGGGTCCTTATGAGATCCTTGAGAGGATTGGACCACTCGCCTAAAGATTGGCATTACCTCCGGAATTGTCTCAGATTCATGATGTCTTCCATGTGTCCATGTTGAGGAGGTATAGGTCGGATCCTTCTCATATCATTCAGACTAGTGAGGTTCAGTTGCGGGATGATTTGAGTTATGAGGAGCAACTAGTGGAGATTCTGGATATCAAGGAAAAAGTCCTCAGGAATAAGACGGTTCAGCTGGTCAAAGTTCTGTGGAGGAATCATTCGGTAGAGGAGGCTACATGGGAGCCATTGGACGCTAAGAAGGAGAAGTATCCGTATCTTTTCGATGTTTCAGGTAAATTTCGAGGACGAAATTTCTTTTAAAAGGGGGAGAAATGTTAGACCCCGAATTTTTTTATGATGTTATTAAGCTTGAATTGTGTTAAGTATGTGATTATGCTTTAGTTTCAGTTAATTTGGGAGTATTAATGGATAATTGAGGTGTATTTGCGTTTATTGTGGTTGAAATGAGAATTAATAGATAAAAGCTTATGAGGGCTTTTTGGGAAGTTTGCATAGGTTGGAGTGATTTGGGCTTGTCTAGGAGGGGTTAAATGGTCTTTAGACTTAAAATACTTAGAAGAAAATAGAAGGAAGAAAAGAAAAGAAGGAGAAAGAAGAAAAGAGGAGTGTCGTAGGTGAAGGGGAAGAGAAGAGAAAAGAGAGTTTGTGATCGTTGAAGTTTTCTGAGAGTTTGAAGCCAGTTTCGGGTAAGTTATGCTTCGTTTAACCTTGTTTTCGGTTGGATTAAACCTTAAGATAGCTTAAAATGGGTAAAATCGATGATTTAGGGTTTTTGGGTGGAATAGATGGGTAGATCCTTGGGTTGATGTGTTGTGATGGATTTGAAGCTTAGAATGGGTTAGAAATGTAGTAGAGTACTTGATCTAATGTTTTGATGTGTTGCATTTGTGTTTGTGAAAAGATTGAAGTGTGGAAATGCTGAAAATCGGGTTTCGGAGTTGTTCTCGGACCCGTCGTCATGACGTCGCGTATATGAACACGCCGTGCGCGCGCGAGAAAGAACAACGTCGACGAATAAATGTTTATTCGCAGCGACGTATGGCGATGGATTCGTCGCGACGTGCGAACCTATGTTGTGCTTTCGCCATGGCGAAACACAGGCGTCATGCCACGACGGTAAGCTGTCACGCAACGAGCCTGTTTTCCTAAGAAGGATATATTTTGGTATTTTGGGCATATATTTTGTTATAGATGTCCAAAAGAGGTGATTTTGGATTTGTTGTGCTCTAGAAAGAAAGGACTACAAGTTTTATGAAGAGGGGAGGTTCGGAATTTGCCTCGAAGGGTTCAGAATTTTAGGAGGAGGTCGAGTATAGGCTTTTAGTGCTTTATTTTGGATTTTCAAGCTTTGAATATTTTCTTTGAATGTTGATTAAATGAGAACTTGGTTGTTTTAGGAAACCAAGCCGACCCGATTCTATCGCAAGGGGAAGGACATCAGTGAGTCGGAGACTCGAGCGATCTTAGGTGGGTAATGTACTTATAGTTATTGTGTGACTAGGCAATTTCTTGCCTATGTATGAATATATGTTATATGTTGTGTATGTTTAAGCATAATGATTTAAATGATTTTGATATCTTATATTTTGAAAGAATCATGGGAATTGATAGCATTAACTTTTGATTCTGAGCATGTTATGCCTCGACTTCGGTCATGACATTTTGACTAAGTGCAAAGTATAAAAGCATACCATATGATAAAATGATTATGAGCATGATTATGTGCTTTTGTTTGGGCGAGAGTGGAACCATTTCGTTCGTCACGTGCACGTAGACAAGAGCCTTCTCCCGGCTGCCCGCTTGTGGCATATGAGCTCCGAATGGACTCATTTTGTTCAGGGTGTAAACTTCGGTTTCTCCCTTTTGTTTCCATGGAACCCTCGAGCCATGTGATGTGCATTGCATTTGAACTATTGTTATGAAGCATGTTTTGTTAATCGAATTAATTATGTTGAATGCATAAATTGCTTGATTAGCATGTGAGTGCTTGAATTGATGCCTGTATATATATAAAATATATTCGTACATATGCCTGATTTTGTGCTAGTTACCGATGGCTATAATTATATTAGCCACAGAGTTGTGTAGCTCAACCCATTACTTTCTCTCCTCAGGTGCAGAACAGGACGATCTTTGATCTTGCGAGGCATCGGAAACTTCAAGCCAATTAGGAGCTTTCTATTAAGTTCGTATTTTGGTTGGCCCTCCGAGCATTTCATCATGGAGCATATTTCATGTATTGTGGGTTGAAACTTTATTATGTAATGTGTATTGTTAAAAATACGTGTTTAAATTATTAACTTGATGGCTTATGAAATCGCGCTGATTAATTCATGGTTAGAATGCATGTGTAGGTGATTGATTGTATGAGAACGTATGTATGAATCGACCTATGTATAAATGTTGGGATCGGGTCTGATAAGTTTGGGCGTCCGACGTCGGCGCAGTCCGAGGGGCCATCTCGGGAATGGGGATCCGAGACCTGGGCCTAACATTCCTCGCACTCTGCTGCTGAGTGCGAGGAATTCCTATCATTTTTTTAAAGAAAAATATGAAATAACCTTCTTACTTTGAATAGGTCTAACATTTCACCCCGAAATCGAAATTTCATAAATTTAGTGCCAATAGAAAGATAAAAGGAATCTCTACAACTTCTTAGAAGGATTCAAAAACTAATTTAGCCATTAAGAGGGTCATAAATTGCTTCAAAATTTCAGCCCAAAACTCAATTTTCCTACACAATGTCAAAAGTTTGAAAATTCATATCTTTTAGCATACAAGTCTAAAAATGACAAATTTTACCTCATTGGAAAGATAAAAAGATTCTCTACAAGTTTCATGAAGGGTGCAAAAATTAATTCAACCATTAAAGAGGGTAAAAACATACTCAAAGTTTCAGCCTATAAATTCTCCAATGGAACAGTAATTTTACCTAAATGAGCAAAGAATCATCAACATTCCCAACCTCATAACTTTTTATTCCTAATTCCAATAATTGTAAATCATACCTCATTTTAAATATAGAAGGATAATCTATATTTTTCATGAAGAAAGAAAAAACCAGATCAGCCTCTAAGAGGGTGAAAAAGCCTTCTAAAGGTGCTGCAAAATTTCGGCTCTCATCAACAGTAGCTGAAATCTTTCAGCTCTCATAACTTTTTCATCTTAAGTCCGAATGTGACAAACTTTATGTCATTGGAAAGATCTAATCATGCACTACAATCTTCAAGAAGGCATCTCACTGAAAATCTCACTCTAAGATACTCTAAAACTCAAAACAAGTTGCTGTCCAATTTGGGAAAATTGGACAACATTTCCCCTAAAAATGCTCTAACCAAAATCTTCAAGCCAACACACAACCTGCATAAAACTCATTCTTCCAATTTCCATAAAACACAACTCAAACCCAATACACTTCAAATCAAGGGAAGTAACACACTCCTAGGATTCCATTTGCTTCCAAAACATAACATAATCCAATTTACTCTTTCTTGTATCAAGTTAACCTACACAATTATACATTCTTTGAAAACGTATACAAGGTACATTTAAACTTCGAAACCGTTATATTTACATAAAAACAAGTCAATAAAAAACTTCAGAGGGCATTTAGCCCGATTACATCCCAAAACAACAAAAGTACAATTTACAAAGAACAAGCTAATGCTTGATTTCTCAAAACATGACTTCAAAAGCAAAATGCATCGGAGTTGCCTCAATCCCGATGTAGTGACTCGGTTTCATCGCTCGACACCTGTGGAGGGGAAATGGGGGGTTAGCTCGACGACTCCGTGGGTAATAACTTAATAAACGAGAATATAAGCGAAACTATTATACATTCTTTCATTTTTAAAGCAATATCACATTGTTTTCAAATCTTTTTGTAGATTTTATCACATCAACAATTTACAAATGTAGCACGTCACAAAGCAATCTCACATTTCACAAAATAACAAACAAGGTGGTTCGGGTGGATCCGATACGGAACGTACTACACATTTCCGCGAAGCGGTTATATGTAGCCGTGACTAATGGAAGTCCTTGAAGGGAATTCCGGTGCCACTTGCTGGCAGGCGGGAGAAGTCTATGGTTAGAAAGGTGCACCTGACTCAGATGGGATCACCGTAAACCCAAAGAAATCACATAATTCACATAATTCGAAATTATTAGCCGTAGCTGGCTATTACAAATTCACTTTCATATAATTAAACCAAACTGGCAAATCTTTTCAAATCACATTCAAGTCTTTTCACATAACTGAAACATGATACAAGTGCTTTCTAACATAATTTGCAATCATAGAACACCTCATACAAATGAAAAACATAACAAAGAGTAATCTATACAAAGATTCAAAGTCATTGGAAAACATTATTTTACATTTATTATAAAATTTAAATAGGCCTATTATCTCAAGTATTAAGAAATCACCCACCTTAAATTCCTTTAGCTTGTAGGATGGTCAATTTTCCTTGCTTCTTCCTCCACTAGCCTTACTTCACCTTCATTAAGCATAATTATCCCATAAGAACATAGGATATCAAAACCGAACATTTCTAAGGAAAGGAAAACTTGAATTAACACCTACCTAACTTAACCCATACCTAAACTAAGCTATTTAAGCCAAAACCTACCTAAAATACCCAAAAATTTCGAAATTTTCTTACCTTAGAAGATGACCCACGAAATTTTCTTTTTGTTTCTATTGGAAGATTAAACCTTCCTCTCAACTTTCTTCTTGAATAAAACTCTTAAAACCTTCCTTTCTAAAGCATAAGCACCTAAGCTCTTACTTCTCTTCCTCTTCTTCTTCTTCTTCTTCTTCTACAACCGAAAACTCCTTCTCTTTTTCTCTATATGTTTCGAAAGTCTCTCTTCTTTGATACTTTCGATGGTTTTCTAGAAGACTTAGGAAAATCTTGTGTTTTAACTAAAAACCCATAACCAAATGATGTAGTTTCACCAACATCTCTTCTTTTCCTTATCATTTTCATCCCCTTGTCACATTCATACGACCCCATCAATTTGCTTTCCTTTTTTTTTCTTCTCATTTTAATTCTTTCCTTCTTTATTAAAGAACATTTAAAAGGGCTAAAAGCCCATCTCCTAATCTTTAAGCCTTAAAACCTAAGCAAACTTCCTAATTTACCCTAACTCCATCTTATTCTTTTTAATTCTACCAACTTATTAAAATTCTAATTTTAACTAAATCCTTTCAAGTTTTTAATCATTAACGAAGCACTAAAATTCCAAATTATTCTAACTAAAAGAAATTATTAATATAAACCTCAAAATAAATCAAATATGCTTAATGCGAATCGGGGCCCAACATATCCCATCCATAATTAAAATTTCTTTGATCACTCCAAACATAATTATAAGGTTGGGAATATGAGTTATGAAAGAACTTACTTCTGTCCATGAAAAAATTCAAAATTTAAATCACTAATATTAAATAGAAACTGAAAAGATCAAGAATTAACTGAAAAGAAACAAATTGCAACCAAATATGTACAAAACACCAATTAAATCAAAAACAAAAACTAAGAACCACACTCCTTAGCAATGGTGCCCATCGTAATGTTAGTCAAAATAAACTAGACCTACTACTGTAGCAGTGGTGAGTCTAAGTCGATCCCACAAAGAGTGTGTGTAAAATTATTGAAATAAAAATAATTGGTATTTAGGTTTTGTTTTTTTTTTTTTAAAAGCTAAACTAACTAACAATGGCAATTTAAAGAAAACATGTAAAAAATGATAAAAGTGGAGAATTCGATAAGGACCCAATTCTTTGGATAAATCTTAGCTTACACCCTAATTAAACATATTTCAATGATTTGTAGTTCTCAAACCTCTCCTAGCAACTATTAATCGTGAGTTAATAATAAACCTGAATTTTTCCTTAAGTAGTGTTTAATCGAAATATGATCACTAATTAAACCTAACCACTGAATAACTTAAGTTATGATCTCTAGATTCAATTGGGTAGTAGCATTATGAATTAAAAAAATAGTTAATCAAGGCAACAACCACATATGATGCGTTATTTAACCTAGGTTATGTTATCCCTAATGATTACGGACCATTAGTCACTACAAATGAATTGCAAATATAACAATTACGGATTATATCGAAATTTTGGCAATGAATTTGAAATAAAATGATTCAATGAAGTGCATTAAATTCATTTTTTCACAATACCCAATAGATTCATATACAAATAATTAGACTATAATGATAACATAATCATTCATACACCAAATCCATATGCATATGATAACACAATTAATTTCTAAAGAGAAAAAGAAGCAACAAAAATAGTGAAGGAATGCTTAACCGACATGTTGACGTCCATTTCATCTCTGAACTGGTTTCGAGATGTCTACCCCTTTATAAGTCTCTTACAGTTGAGAGCTTCCATATCTCTCTTCATTGTTATCACTCGAAGCTCCCAAAAATTGCTTCAAGCCCCCCACTGAAGACTCCACCTAAAACTCTCGCTACTGTTATGTTCCTCTCTTTTTTTACCTTTTATTATTTTTAATTTTGCCAGAGTACATCTGTTTTTTGCTTTTCCTAGCCCAATATGTGTTGCATTTATGCTCCTTGTCTATGCTACCTGCATCGTTGTTTTCTCCTGGCCATTTGCATTTCTACTTAACATAGTTTTTGTTCTTCTTTTCCTATCCACCTGGGATGGATTTCAGCTATTCCTTATTTGTGTGTTTTTCTACTAGTTTCCATTGTCATTTCTTACTTTTTTGCTTCCCACTGTTGCTGTCATTTTAACCTGTGTTTCTACTTTTTTGACATCTCTTGCTGGCATTTTCTTCATGGACTGTTGCCATTTCCTGCTTCTTTACTTCCCGCTGCTGATTTCATTTTGCGCTACGTTTATGCTCCTTGGACATCTCTTGCTGGTGTTTTATTCATAGACTACTACCATTTTTGCTTCTCTTCCAACTGGCTTATGCATTGTCATTTTGATCCTCTTGTGTTGTTTTATTTGACAACTTCTTTATTGCCTTCTTTTGAGTTGAATTTGTTTTCTTCTTGCTCTAATTTTCTTCTTCTTACTCCATGAAGACAATTGAATATTAATCTTCAAAAATTGGCCTAAATATCGTGCTTGTGACTCACTTTAAGTTCTTTGCTTCCGATTGTGTCTAAAATTACATATAAGTTAATGTGAGTATCTTAAGCAATTTCATGTCATTAATCGCTAAGTGTTATGGAAAAATTATATAATCAATTAAGCAAATATCAATAATCATCATCATTGTTGATGGTATCCTAGAACTATTAGGAGCACATCTTGTATAAGAAGTCTATTCATAAGTCTAGGTACTCTTATGTCTCGACAAATTTTATGTCGTACAAGTCTATAGTGATTGAGAAGTCCAAATAGCTCATTTGAATCATCTCCCTAAACAACTTGAACTAGATGGTGTTCAGCCTCTGCTAATCATGGCATTCCTTTTCTATGAAGAATGTGGAGAGCGCCTCTAATGTCAACTCCCATTAAGAGGGCTCCACGATCTCAAAAAACTTGGGCTAGGCACTGACATTAATTAAATCTTGAACTTGTTGGACCACCCAACTTGAACCAGTGCCTCTCAGTCTTTATGGCATCCTATAATGAACGACTTTTCCTTTAACTGTTGATATTGCTCTTCATATGTTGTTGCATTGAAGAGTAACATAGGAGGCTGCTTAGGTGGATGCACTGAGCGAGCACTTCTTAGGTGTCTAGACGACTCCTTTCCTTACTATCGCTTATACGGAACTTCCTTTTGGCACTAAGGTCTTGTCATTGCCCTTAGAGCTTAAAATAAATGGGAGAAAATTTCTAATAAATTAAGGCAATACCCTTTTCCCACTCTTAAAATGTATTATGCTCATTAATTAATTAAGCGTGAAAAAGATCTAGAAAATGAAAAGCTAAACTCTTAATAAAATTACGAGCAAATAATATAAAATAATTAAATAAACGAATAAATAAATGAAATAAAATAAACCAATTTAACTAACATCCTAATAAATCACAAACTTAAAATTAAAAATATTATAATTAACAATTAAATTAACCTAATTATCAAAGTGACAATTTGACCCTAACATTAAAATTGAAAACCATAATATGACACTTATGTAAAATTGATGAAATTGAACATCAAATTCATGAAAAAAATCAAAATAAACATGCAATTAAATACAAACCTAACTTCAATTAAAGTCAAAAACAACTAATTAACCTTAATTTCATGCAAAATATCACAATTAAATAATTAGTGAGCAATAATTGCACAATTTAGCAATTCAAGTTGAATTTTTACCTAATGCACATGCAATTCGTCAAAGTGAATCATTAAAACTAATAGGTAATGTTAATATTCAACTACTAACCAAAATTTATCAAAAATTCTCATAAAATCCCAAATTCCTTAAGTTGCCATTTTTGGGCAAAGATTCCATAAATCATGCAAGACTTCCAATGAATCATGCATAAACAAGTGAAAAGAATAAGAAAGCTTACTTGGGAGTCGTTAATTTGGAAGAAAAATGCAAAAATTGGGATGGAAGATTGGAGGGACAATTGTAGATAGTGAGAGAGAATCGAGAAAACAAGAAAGAATAAGGAATTATGGCATTTTTAGTTATTGTGCACTTACATGGGTATGTTTCTAACCATGTAAGTCTACACCAACATGTCTAGAAAGCTTTGTAATCATGTGCAACTTTAAAATTAGATGATTAAACATAAAAATTTTGCACTAAGCGCTATAACACATTAACATGCATACCCTGACACGCTAATTATGCAAAATCTTGTGCAGATGCTTAATTTCCTATTCTAAAACACATTGAACTAGATAAAATTCTATTCTAATAACAAAATAAAAATAAAATAACAGGGAATGTAAAATAAACTTAAACTAATTCATGGGTTGCCTCCCATATGGTACTTGTTTAACATCATTAGCTCAGCATACCTTGTAAGCTCAAGGTGGCTTGTACATATTATGTTTTTATGACCTTATCGTAGGTCCCATGACTTCCAAGTATGCTACCTTTTGTGAAGGTTTCGGTGGACTTTTAAATGTAAAGCCCTGCAAAATATCAATTATATTATCGGACTCACTAGATTCAATGACATCCATGAATCCAAGGGCATGATTAATGACATTAGCTACTCTAAAGATGACCATTTCATTCTCCATCCTTAATGTAACATCCCGTTACTGAAGTGACGGGTATATTTGTAAATTGGATCGGGTCAGGTTAAAGTACAGGCAAATGTGAATTCTTCATGCATTATAGTTTCTATAGTCATCGGTAAATGATTATTGATGGCATAAGTATATGAATATGCGTACATGTATGACATTTCCCGATTGAATTGTGGAAATTGGAAATTTGTGCGAAAAGTGTATAAATGAGTTTTGTATATGAATTGGAATGAGAAAATTTGAATTTAGAGAACTGAATTATGAGATTAGAGTGTAGGAATATGCAATTCCTAATTTTGTGAATTTATGGAAATTTTTCTGGAATTTTTAGAGAATCGAGTCCGGACCGGAAAAATGGTATAGTGACTGATAAACTAGATTCCGGGTCCGTGATTGATTGGCAATTGATATGAGGCAAGTTGAATTATGACTTTAGGATTTATTATTAATTGTTATTGCGTATCGGGAGAAATTAAAATCAGAAATTGGATTGAGGTGGTTCGGATCTCGACTTGTGGAAATTAAAATTTGCCAAACAAGCCTTAAAATTTTGTATAAAACCTTTATTCTTTGATTTTGCCTCCACGATCGATTTTCTTCTTCTCTTCTCCTTCGCGATCCATCGTTCTTGATTGTTGTTTCAATTTTCTCCCTTTAAATTGCTTCTATCATCATTGTTAATCAAGTTGATCGGATTTGAGAAAGATGATGAAAAAATTGGTGGAGAAAGAGAGATGGTCGTGGGTGAGATTTGAACCGAAAGCTTGACTATTTGGTGATTTGGAAGAGTTTAAAGCTTGAATCAAGTAAGTCTTTGTTTCCTTATGATATAAGTTGTTTAATTTGATCATTGATTGAGTTATGAAATTGTTTAGAGAATTTGAAAGTTTCGGATGTTAGGGTTTTTGAGAAAATGTTGAGTTTGATTTGGGATTTTGATGAATAATAAGTTTTAGATAGTTTTGAGGTTAGGAATGAGTTCAGTATAGTGTATGAAACTAATTGGGAGTGTTTAGAATGGATTTGGATGGAGTTGAATATGAGAAATCTGGAAATTTCTGGGTTTTCAGGCGTGTTTGTTGTCGTACATGCCAAGATGAAGAACACGCCGCCTTGGTAACAGAATGCTTCAGACGTACGCAACGCAGCGTCTTAAGGAAAGTACCGCAATGAGGAAGAAAGGAGCACGTAGCGCAGACGCCATGACGAAGGCATGATTTGCCGTGGCGAGGCATGTATGCACCATGTAACGTGAAGAAAATGGAGCTTCGCCATGAGGATTTGACTCATGACGAGGAATGCTGATTTTTTCCAAAATGAGATTTTTGAGGTTTTAAATTATGGGGATCTAGGAATTTGATAGTTCAATTACCTATGGATTGGCTATGGATCAATTGAATTTCTGAGACTAGGAATTTCAATTTGGAAGAATGAAATGAAGTGATTAATTGGAATTTAGAGATTAAGAATTTGAATTGATAAGATGGAATTTCCGGATTTTAATTCGATGATTATGGGAATCTAGTGGCAATAAATAGTGATTGTGATTTTAATTGGAATGTGACTGCAGAGAATTGGATATTAGTCTATTGACTTATGGTAATTGGATTTTGCTATGAATTAGAGTGAAAGTGATCGAATTGGGAAAAATTTAGGGAATGTCATAACATGTACAGTACTCAGTGTATTTGCTATATTTGCATTTTTGAATATTGGAAATTGTGCAATGAGTGATTTTCGATTTTTTTCTGATTGTTTTAAAGGCACCGATGGAGCAATTCCACAGGCGATCTTTGAGACTTCAGTGCTGTAGTTTCGGAAGTGCGGTGAGTAACCTAGTTGGTTTCTCAACCTATATGTGTTACATTTTGTGTACATATGCCATGTGGAGATACGGATGGATATGTGTGACTGTTTTGATTGATTTCGAACCATGGGTGTTCGAAATATTGGATTGAGATATGGAAGTGCAAAATGTGAATAAATGTGCATAAATGCAATAGTGAATCGAATTGTAAAAGTGTTAGTGAAATAATTGAGATATGTATATGATCGAAATACCGGACTAAAGGTCCGAAGAAATGAGATATGACTGTGAAATGTGAATGACATATGCACTCATGCATAATTAAATGATCAGATAATGATAGTTGTTGATCCGAGACGCCATCAGATATTTGAGGGACGCCGGTAAAACCCAAGAACACACGCCGCATGATAAAACTCGCAAACACCTACGGGTGGGGTGTGGGGTCTATTATGTGAAAGGGATTAGTGCATACCCAAATGGCTCTCCTATCCCTAATGTGAGTGGGCAGTAGTGCATACCCAGAGGGCCCTCCTACTTGCCAAAAATGTGATTACTGATTTCTGATTGCGCTCGGTCACAACAATGAAATGAAACTGAAAGTGTCGCATGCATACTGCATATGTAAATGATCTAAAGTGAATTGTGTGAAAGTGAAATTGAATGCATGTGAATATATGAAAGTGTGAATATGTGATTCAGTGTGTATATGAATTGTGAATGCATGAGTTGGGTGAACCATCGATGATGGTTTCTCATTGAGTTCGCAAACTCACCCAACATTGCATCTATTTTTCAGGAACTGAAGAGTACCCCGTTAGACTAACGGGAGTATGATCGTTGCTAGCAAGGCAGAGTAGCGGGTCGGGATTAGTGTCGTCACATCTGCATGAGTACAATGTTTTGTTTGGTGGGCCCTAGCTTAATAAATGTAAAAGTGTATTGAGATTTTGATTACTGAATTGTGTTCAGAAATGGCATCGAGCCCAGTTGGGTCATGCCTTTCTGCTTATGTACTGATTGAGCACTGTTGAGTGCTAATTAATAACTGAAAGTGTTTTGTATCTGAAAATGTTTTTTTGTCATATGTCAGGCCCAAAGTGTGTTTTGATTTGCGCGCGTTAAAACGTTTTTGGAAGAGAAATTTCATAACGAGTTTTAAATTGTGATTGACTGCTCTAGCATGCCACCCTCATAGGTCACGGGCTCGGATGTCACTGTAGATGTCGGGTTCGAGTCTCGCGGGAGTTGGGGTGCTACACTTAATGTTAAATTGCCTTCATCAATGTCTATTATTGACTTAACAGTCGTCAAAAAGGGTCAATTAAGGACTAGAGGCACTTCTGCATCCTCTTTATTTTAAAAACTCGCAAAATCAATAAGGAATATAAACTTATCAACCTTAACTAGAAAATCTTCTACAATTCCTTTAGGATATTTTACCGATCTATCAGTTAGTTGCACACTTATCCTAGTCAGTTTAAAGTTCTCCTATTCATAATTTCTTAAGCAACAATAAAGGCATCATATTAATACTAGCCCCTAGATTGGCTAAGGCTTTATCTATTTTTAAACTGCCAATTTCACAAGGAATAGAAAAGCTCCTTGGATCCATTTGCTTCTTTAGTAGTTTGCTTTTTTATCTTCTAAGCTCCTTTCACTTAATGTAGTCTAACTTCTTCAATTTCTCCTCATTTGATATTAGCTCTTTCAAAAGTTCCATATGCTTTGGTAGTTACCTAAGGGCTTCAACAAAAGGTAAGTTATATTGGAGTTGTTTCAATAGATCAAAAAATTTATCTAACTTTACATCCACCCAATCTTTCTTCACTTTACAGGATATGGGATGACATGATTGAAGTTCACCTTCAGCTTTTGTGTGACTCTCAATAGTCACCTTCCTCTCTTTTTGGAGCAATTTCTCACTTACTTGGGTGATTGTCGTTACATGTTCCTTAGGATCATTTCATTGTACTTGGCAAACTCCCCTTTGGTCTTTCAACTAGTATCATTACTAATTGGTTGATTTAAATCCCCAAGTTGTGCATGGAAGCCTCTATCCTTTGATATTTCTCATTAGAATCTTAAGTAATTTTTAACATCATCTTTTCCAAACTAGGCTTCTTAGGTTGAGGTGCTTATTATTGGAATCCGAGGGGAGGGTTATTTCTTGCTTGGCCCTAATTTCCCTAAGAAAATTAGGGTGATTCCTCCATCCTAAATTATACGTGTTACTATATGGATTGTTTTGGGGTCTAGGAGCATTCCCTAAATAGTCCACATACTTGAGTTGTATTTTTTGAAAATCTTGACCTTGATGATCTAGCCACACACCTTACATTGCATAACTTCACCTTGTGGAGCCATTGTAAGTTTATCGATCTTTTTGTTTAAGGCTTCCACTTAGCTTACTAACTCTGCCACTACATCCACTTCATATGCTCTTCCTAGCTTATTGATTCGTACTCTAAATGAGCACCATTGGTAATTTTTCATAGCCATATCTTCAATAAGATCGTGGGCCACTTCTAGTTGTCTTGTTATTAAACGTTCCCCTAGTTGATGCATCAATTGAATATCTGATGTTCTAAGTTAACCCTTTATAAAAAATTTGGATCTACATCCAAGGTAGTAGACTATGATGTGGGTATCTTCTCATTGAACCTCTCTCATATATCATATAAGGATTCAACTTGAGCTTGGGGTTAAAAGGAGATGTCGTTCCTTAATTTTGCAATCTTAGTTAGTGGAAAATATTTCAATAAAAATTTCTCTGTCACATGTTCCCAAGTTGTTAGTGATGATCATGGCATCAAGTTTAACCATTTTTTGCTCTCCCCCTTAAAGAATAAAGGGAATAACCATAATTTGATGGCATCATCATTAGCTCCATTGATTTTAAAAGTATCTCAAATCTCTAGAAAATTGGATATATATGTGTTTGGTTTCTTTTGTCTCTAAGTCCATCAAATTATACTAACTTCTGCACCATCTGTATAATACTCAGCTTTATCTTGAAATTATTGACACTCATAGACTGTCTCAAGATGCCGGACTCTGTTATAGTCAAGTCTAGTCTAGTGTAGTCAAACATGGTCCTTGGTTGGTCTGCCATGTTGTGCAGTTCTTCGGTATCCACTCGACCACCCAAGTGCTCTATTTGACGATCTAACTCAAACTCTTACAGTTGTGTCCTAAGAAGGTTTTTGCGTGCTATTCGCTCAATTTCTACATCTATGTCAACTAAGCTCTTGGAATTACTTCAAACCATAAACTTTCTAAGAGTCAAGATCTACAAAAAGAAAGAAAACTAAACAAATTAATAAAATAAAATAATTTAAAAACAAAAATAAAACATTCCTAATATTACTATCCCTAATATCGGTGCCAAAAACTTTATTGGTCTAGGGTTATGGTAAGTATTAATTTTATTGCAAGTACACGACGTATTTGTAGCTAACACAGAAAAATGTGAATCGATCCTATAAAGACGATAAGTACTAGTAGTTATCCTTTTATTTAACCTAAGAATAAGATTTTTAGTTTTTAATTGAAAATTAACTAAAATTAAACTAAATTAAGATTAAACAATTTTGAACTTAGGACAAGTAGAATACAAAGAAAAGTCAACTTCAAATAGTAGTGTTTAGGTGATGAATTCACTAAGAATCATTAAATAATTACCCTTTTATCCTGCAATTATATAATTTATTAGATTGTGGAAATTTCTATCTTATGTTGATAACTCTCTCAAGTATATTAACAATTAATCCATTAGTTAGCTAATAGAAATCATTCTAGTTAAAACCCCTAGAATTGCTTTATTGATTTATGAATTCCACTATTAGGTTTTGCCTTAATATAGAGGATGTATGTTGGACTATCTCTTCGTTTGCATGCAAACTCCTTCCAATTATTGTAGATCTATTCATAATAGAGGATTTCTCAATCTTAATCTCAATCATATGAAATCAAAGCATATACTAATATTACTAATATATTAGAATAAGAATAAAATGCATAATTGAAGCTTAATAAATCAATTAATATAATTTCATTGAAAAAAGACTAAAACATATTGTTATCTTAAACTAGGGTTTAACCCACCTAGACACTAGACACACTAAGTTATTATAGAAAATGAAATCAAAGATAAATATGAAGAAAAACTAATAAAAAATAAAGAAATCATAATTCTAAATTTCTCTCCCTTCTATTGAATCTTCTTGCAAGTCTAGATTTGATGTTGCTATCTATTAGATCTCTTGATGTATTCTCTGTGTTTTCCCTATCCCTTGATCAAAACTCTAGGTGTCTTATGTCTCAAAACTGCCTAATAATTCAATTACTTTTTAATTTGCCTCTGTTCATGTCCTTTTATATTAAAATTTAAAGTTTTGGGATATATGTGATTACTTACTAGGTCATGTAGGAGACCATGTATAATAAAAAACACCTAATTTTGCTATTTCATATGGGTGTAAAACTTACACGGGAAACATACACAGTTGTGTATATCAACATACACGGGCGTGTAACTCCACATAACCAAAACTCAAATTCTTTAATCTTCACATGTTTATAGAGACCTACGCAGTCACTATACACAGTCGTGTAAGTCCTTAGTTACTTCAAATCTTTGTTCCATGCCACGATTTCATTCAAATTCTTCTCCTTTTAGTCTATGAAGGAAAATATAACCTACAAATTGTAAGTGTAAGTCGACTTGTACCATGTGTAAGGCGACTTGTGCTTGCTCGGTACTGATAAGTCGACTTGTCCACTCGTGTAAGTCGACTTATATGTGTACAGTACTATAAGATTGTTAGAGTAGTGCCCTAAAGACAATCCCCTTTAGCGCGTTTTGTTCATAGTCATGTACAGACTTTATGAATAAATAAAGCAAGGCATATTTCATTTATTTGATGTTCATTTTATTATGAATTGATTGTGATCTTTAATCAAATTTATGAAGTCCATGATATATGACATAGCATGAAGGAAATTATGATGTGATCATACTATCGAGATTCCTATCATGTGCAATTATGTCAAGATTCAAATTATCCCTAGTCATAGGATTAATGAGACCGACATCGTTAATCCGGATAGACTAGCACATGTCAAACTCCTTGATTGGATCAGCAAAGGATCTCGTAAAACTGTAAATATTGAGATATTTAGATTTGACATGTGGATGCTTACTAGTGGCGATAAGTACATTGATGATCTGCCATGAGATCATCACATGGGTATTCTATTATAATGTCGGTGATAATCTCATCATAAGAATGGTGCAAGTATCCTTAGACTTGAGGTACTCAAGGATATCTTGATATCTTGATTTTGTGCTTTGACTCCATTTCTTGTTGCCTTCAGAGGTCGCTCATAGGGTGGTGCTTGGAGTGCAGTTTGAGGTATTGAAGGTAATTGAGTAGCCAATAAAGGATTCACCTTACGGAATAGCGGAAGAGATACCCATAGCTTGTCGGGATCATTACTTGAAGTCTCGCGCCGGAGCACACCGTGTCATGAAGAGGGTCTTCATGGACATATAAAGTAATGAGTCCGGACGAGACCCGATATCACTTGGGCTAGACTCAGTCTAGTGAGAGTTGACACTTTGACCATACTCATAACCAAGTGGGGTATAGGATGGTGAAAGGACGAATTGCACGGTAATTATCTATGGAAAGGTTCGTGATCTGGTTCCTGATGAGCTCGGGTTCATTAGTCAAACCAATTACTTTTCGGTCAATTGGGGGTCATGATGTGTTGCTCGACGCCGCTCATGACTTGCTCAGATTAAGTGTTAATCTAAGTGGCCAACATAACCGGGAACCTAATGGGTCACACGACAAGAGTGACTCTAAATCAGAAATAAGATTGGATAGTGATCCAATATCTGGAGAGCAATAGGATTAAATGGATCCCGATGAGATTGAGATATGTCCCGATGAGATCGCGACATCGATATTGCTGAAAAAGGTCTCCGGGGGTTTTTCCCATAAGGGCCCTGCAGCCTTAGAGATGACCCAGTGTATTTGACTACTTCAAACAATATATATACATATATATATATGATTAATTAAATAATTAATATATATATATATATATATATATATATATATATATATATATATATATATATATATATATATATATATATATATATATATATATATATATATATATATATATATGGTGATTACGTGGGATGGAGGAGGAAGCATAAGAAGCTTCCATTTGAATGCTTAGTCATTAAGTTTAATTAATGACTAAAAGACAAAAAACAAAAGGTGGAAAGGTGTGTGATGATCGTGTCTTATGGATGAAGAAAGAAATAAAAGAGCTTCTTCTTTTATTCATAAGAGGATCGTGACTTTTATAAGAGGGTAGAAAGGTTTTTGGAAACCTTTAAGAAATTTTGATCTCTTATCCAACGATCATCAAGCTTCTTCAAGTCTTCTCCTCCATCTTTGTCCAAGCTCTCCAAGACTAAGGTAAGATCTAGCAGTCTTTTCCTTAGTCTAGCTATTCCCGGGTCAAAAGGTTTGTCCCGGTTAGGTTTTCCGACCTCTGCGTGGATACCGTTAGAGACGGTCTCCTTTGGTCGTTATAGTTTGATTGTTTGTACATACACTTGGATCCTGGCTTGCGGGAACTTTCCGGAACAAAAATTTTTGTTTTCCGCACTGTTTCCATGTGATGGACACCCCGGGATTTTCCTACAGTGGTATCAGAGCAACTTGTGTTGTATAAACAGTTAAAATGATAACTAGGTCGGAGTTCCTTTGTGAATTGAGCTGTGTAGCATGCTGCCTATGTATGTTTCGAAATCTGTCCAGAATTAGGGTTTTCGAAATTTTCTTGCATAGACCTGCTCATGAGATGTTGCTGAATGTGTCTAAAAAAGGAAAAAATTTATCAATGTCGTTTGATATGGTTTTGCTAATTTAATTCCCTAAGTTTCGGATGCTGTCCTGTTGAACATTTCTGAAACAGGTATACTTGTAAATTCGAGAATAAATTCTAGAAAATTTTTTTTTCAGATGGGTTTTCACCGACACGTCCCTGAGATGTTTGTGAATGTCTCTGTGGATGGAAAAATGTTTTCAAGGTGATTTACTATTTATTTTCGAATTTATTGTATGCTGCTGGGAATATTTGTGTTGAAAAACACAGATTCTGAGTTGGCTAGATTGCTGAGGTTTGATGAGTTTACATGGGAAATAAATCCTGGAAAAATTCATGGAGCATGTTGGGAACATGTAATAACCTCTGTAATTTTCTCAGAATTTATTGAAATTGTTTCAATGGTTATTTCGAGCAAAAGGCAGAGCTTGGCAGTTTTGAGAAAGTTGCTGGGGCTGTTTTGTTTGGAATGATTACTTGTGTTATTTTCGGTTCCAATGCCTTGAATCATTTTTAATGTGATTAAAAATGTGTTATATTGATGTGGTATGCAAGCCAAAATGAGATTCTTGAAATTGGGTTTCCAATGATTTTTGGATGTAGAATAGGTCACTTTAGCGTCTCGTTAGATTATTCCGTTATCTTGGTTATTTTGGCCGTCGCAATTTTTGTGACAAGTGCTGGAGTAATCTTGATAACGTGTAGCCTACCTAGAGATACTTAGCATGATAATTTGATGTTCTTAAAATTATGTGGAAATCTGGTGATTAATAGTGATTAATCGGTTTCAAGCTTCTCATACATAGTTTGACTATATGGCATGCATGTTTTAATGAAAATGTTTCATTAGCACATTAATATAAAGTATTATATACTTGTTATATTGGTGTTGTGAATTGGGAATGCTTGGATTGAGAATTAGCCGACTAGATAGCAATTTTCCTTGTGTAAGGGCGACTTGTTCGGTTGGATAAGGCGACTTACATGTCTGTAAAGTCGTATAAGTCGACTTGTATATTGATACAAGGCGACTTGTACATGCGCAGCAGCATAAGTCGACTTGCATTGGATAAGTCGACTTATATCATGCCTTGGCGGGATGATGGATGATTTTCGATATAAATTCAATGTGATTGATGCAATGCCCTAAATTACTCCATATAGTCATGGTGACTATAATCCCATAGCTTGGATGAGACCTGAATTGGAAATCCCTCCTCGTAATATGAAAACTAACGCCTTCCATTAATATGGTAAGAACCAGAGTTCTTCTAGGGTTGAGTTGTTGAGCTAACCTCAAGCTCACTCTATACGAATATGTTCGAACCATGAAAATAAGATTTTCGGATTAATGGGTCGGTTTTCCTAGAAGTGTTGATTTGTTGAGCTAACCTCAAGGTCAACGTGGACAGAGGCGAAGTTGGGTAGTGTACATCAGATGTATGCGCATCAAGTGTTGATAACCCAATGTTTGTGCTCACATCAACCGTTGATAGCACTGATCGATAGTTGTGTCTAAGATGTAACTGGTATGTTTGATACCTCCCGAGACATAAGGTGGCTTGTTGAGCTAACCTCAAGGTCATTCTTAATGTCGGTTATCGATGATGCAATTGGTATGATTGATATCTACCGATTGACCTAAGAAGTGGCTTGTTGGGCAAACCCAAGGTCATTCTTAGCAATGTCGGATATCGACCCACTAGGACATTTTGTCACTTTGTTTCTTGGATTCATAATGAGGGTTATGGATTCTATGAAACTAGTGGGAGCTGTATGCATGTCATTTAAGTCCTTATGATCATGCATTTAACTTCAATCTGCATTTAAGTCTATTCTAATGTCTTTCTCTCTATGGTTAGGTTGTTTGAAGATGTCTTCCAAAGGTGAACTTGCGCCACTAATGGACTCGAACAAATTATCTGGACTTAATTTTCTCGATTGATCGAATGATCCGAGAATTGTTCTCGATCCGAGGAACAAGCAATGTTCCAATTCTGATCCACTTGATGTTGATGTTTCGATAGAGATCGAGAAAGTAGGAAGAAACCAAAAGAAAACCAAAGGTACCGCCCCAAAAGGAACCCGCTTCCATCAGGTAAGATCGCCCTTGGAGGTAAAGCGTAAAGTCTATCCGAGTCCACGAAGGAAGAAGGCATCGATGCCTCGATTTCTTCAGATATGTTTGTCATTGAGGTAACATCGCTTCGATCACAACATATGGGTATTAGATACGGTTGTGGCTCACACATATGTAATGATACGAGGGCCTCGAGGACGATGGCGGCTCATTAAGGGAGATATGGACCTACGTGTTGGTAATGGAGCAAAAGTTCTTTGCATTAGCCGTAGGGACTTATGTTTTGACACTCCCAGTGGGCTTGTATTCAATTTGGATGATTGTTATTTTGTACCGGTTTTAACAAAGAACATATTATTCTGTTTCTTGTTTAAATAGATTTGGTTTCCATGTAACTTTTGGGAGCAATGGTTGTTCTATTAGTTTAAATGGAATGTTCTATGGTGCTGGTACATTATGCAATGGAATTTACATATTAGATATGTCACATCCAATTTTGAATGTCAATGACAGAAAAGACATAAAGAGATAATTTAAAATCAACTTACTTATGGCATTGTCGCTTGGCCACATAAATGAGAGACGATTGCTAAGCTCCATAAGAGTGGATGTTTAGGGTCATTTGATTATGAATCATATGACACATGTGAATCTTGTTTGTTAGGCAAGATGACTAAGTTACCTTTAAAGGAAAGGGTGAACGAGCGATTGGATTATTAGACCTAATACATTCGGATGTATGTGGTCCGATGTCCATCCATGCGAAGTGGTTGTCGTTATTTCATTACCTTTATCGATGATTATTCTCGATATGGGTATTTGTATCGATGAGATACAAATCAAGCGTTGAAAAGTTCAAACAATTGAAATGAAGTAGAAAAACAACTTGGGAAAAGTATTAAGACATTACGATCCGATCGTGGTGGCGAATACTTAGACCAAGAGTTTTGGATTATCTCGTAGATAATGGGATTTTATCTCGATGGACTCCACCTTACACACCACAAAGACAATGGTGTGGCAGAAAGGAGAAATCGAACTTTCTTTGGACATGGTTCGATCTATGATGGGCTTTGCACGATTACCAAAATCCTTTTGGGGTATGCGCCGAGACAATTGTTTACTTGTTAAGCGAGTTCCATCAAAGACAGATTGATGGAACTCCATATGAGATGTGGACTAACAAGAAACCTTATCTTTCTTATTTGAAAGTTTGGGGTTGTCTGCTAAGTGAAGCGGACAAAGTCGATAAGCTTGAAACAAAGTCGGACAGTGTGTACGTTAGTAGGATATCCTAAAGAAACAAGAGGATATCAATTCTACCTTCACGAGGAACAAAAGGTGTTTGTTTGATGCATGCTGTCTTTTTAGAGAAAGAGTTTCTTTACAAGAAGACAGTGGGGCAAAATTGAGCTTGAAGAAGTTCAAGATGCTCGGACGACGCAGATCAATCGCTCAACTCAAAGCTGTAACTCATACGAGATGAGGTAACAGTTCAACCTTCTACTACACACGTAATTGTGAGGTCAAGTAGGATACGCCTCTGTTCTAGAGATATGGATTTCGTGAGTGAATAGAATGACGTATTGCTCATGAGGATGATGAGCCTACCACCTATGAAGAGGTTACAAGAGTTGAGTCTCGAAAAATGGCTTCGTGCTATGAAATCAAATGGATTCCATGTACGAAAACCAAGTATGGACTTTGGTTGATGCACCCGAAGGAATCAAACCCATAGGGTGCAAATGGGTTTTCAAGAAGAAAACCGACATGGATGGTAATGTGATTACCTATAAAGCAAGGCTTGTGGCTAAAGGCTTTCGTCAAAGACAAGGAGTTGACTATGACGAGACCTTCACCCGATAGCAATGCTTAAATCCATTAGGATACTCTAGCCATCGCCGCTCATTATGATTATGAGATATGGCAATGGATGTGAAGACGACTTTCCGAATGAAAATCGATCGAGAATGTGTATATGACACAACCCGAGGGCTTCATCTCCTATGATGGCGAAAAGGTATGCAAGCTTCGTAAATCCATTTATGGATTAAAGCAAGCATCCAGAGTTGGAATATCCGTTTGATGAGACAATCAAAGAGTTTGGTTTCTCACAAAATCCGGATGAACATTGTATGTATAAGAAGGTTAATGGGCGCAATCGTATTCCTTGTGTTATATGTAGATGACATATTGTTACTAGGAAACGATGTCTCAATGCCGCAATCAAGAAAATTAGTTGTCCAAACAATTTGCCATGAAAGACCTTGGAGAAGCAACTTATATCCTTGGGATAAAGATTTATAGAGATAGATCGAAGAGGTTGCTTAGTCTTTCACAGTCTACGTACATAGACAAGATGCTAAAGAGGTTTAGCATGGAGCAATCCAAGAGAGGGTATCTTCCCATGTCTCATGGGATAACACTCTCGAAGTTTATGTGTCCTAAGACACAGGATGAGAGGATGCGCATGAATATGATCCCGTACGCATCTGCAGTAGGATCTATCATGTATGCAATGCTATGTACGAGACCCGATGTATCATATGCTCTAAGTGTTACGAGCAGATACTAATCGGATTCCGGTGAGGGTCACTGGGTGGCTGTCAAGAATATCCTAAAGTACTTGCGAAGAACTAAAGATGTTTTCTTGGTATATGGAGATGGAAATCTCCAAGTGAGCGAGCATAAAGATGCCAGTTTTCAATCTGATAAGGACGACTCCAGGTCCCAATCAGGTTATGTTTTCACGCTGAATGGCGGAGCAGTCAGTTGGAAGAGTTCCAAGCAAGAGACGACTGCTGATTCAACGACCGAGGCAGAGTACATTGCAAAGATCGGATGCAGAAAGGAAGCTGTTTGGATCAAGAAGTTCATTACTGAACTTGGTATGGTTCCTAGCTGTGATGGACCCATACAGTTGTATTGTGACAACAATGGAACTATTGTGCAGGCAAAGGAACCAAGGTCTCATCAACGATCCAAACACGTACTTCGCCGATACCATTTGATTCGGAAGATCATTGCTCGAGGTGATGTCCTGATAGAGAGAATTCCCACAGAGCAGAATATTGTTGATCCGTTGACAAAGCCATTGTCACAGAAGAATTTTGATTCTCATGTACTCGCTTATGGTATTAGATACCAAGGCGATTGGCTTTAGGTCAAGTGGGAGATTTGTAAGTGTAAGTCGACTTGTACCATGTGTAAAGGCGACTTGTGCTTTTTAGATCGATAAGTCGACTTGTCCACCGTGTAAGTCGACTTATATGTGTCTGATACCATAAGATTGTTAGAGTAGTGCCCTAAAGGCAATCCCCTTTAGCGCTTTTGTTCATAGTCATGTATGCACTTTATGAATAAATAAAGCAAGGCATATTTCATTTATTTGATGTTCATTTTATTATGAATTGATTGTGATCTTTAATCAAATTTATGAAGTCCATGATATATGACATAGCATGAAGGAAATTATGATGCGATCATACCATCGAGATTCCTATCATGTGCAATTATGTCAAGATTCAAATTATCCCTAGTCATAGGATTAATGAGACTAGACATCGTTAATCCGGATAGACTAGCATATGTCAAACTCCTCGATTGGATCAAGCGGTGGATCTCGTAAAACCGTAAATATTGAGATATTTAGATTTGACATGTGGATGCTTACTAGTGGCGGTAAGTACATTGGATGACCTGCCATGAGATCATCACATGGGTATTCTATTATAATGTCAGTGATAATCTCATCATAACAATGGTGCAAGTATCCTTAGACTTGAGGTATTCAAGGATATCTTGGATACTGATTCTGTGCTTTGACTCCATTCCTTGTTGCCTTCCAGAGGTCGCTCATAGGGTGGTGCTTGGGTACAGTTTGAGGTATTCGAAGGTAATTGAGTAGCCAATAAAGGATTCACCACTTCTGGAATAGCAGAAGAGATACCCATAGCTTCTTGTCAGGATCATTACTTGGAAGTCTCTGGCGTCGGAGCACACCCGTGTCATGAAGAGGATCTTCATGGACATATAAAGTAATGAGTCCGGACGAGACCCGATATCACTTGGGCTAGACTCAGTCTAGTGAGAGTTGACACTTTGACCATACTCATAACCAAGTGGGGTATAGGATGGTGAAAGGACGAATTGCACGGTAATTGTCTATGAAAAGGTTCGTGATTTGGTTCCTGATGAGCTCGGGTTCATTAGTTAAACCAATTACTTTTTGGTCAATTGGGGGTCATGATGTGTTGCTAGACGCCGCTCATGACTTGCTCAGATTAAGTGTTAATCTAAGTGGCCAACATAACCGGGAACCTAATGGGTCACACGCATAAGAGTGACTCGGAAATCTGTAAAATAGTATTGGATAGTGATCCAATATCTGGAGAGCAATAGGATTAAATGGATCCCGATGAGATCGAGATATGTCCCGATGAGATCGCGACATCGATATTGCTGAAAAAGGTCTCCGGGGGTTTTTCCCATACCGGGGCCCGGCGAGCCGAAGAGGACCAAACCCAGTGTGACTGGACTACTTCAGCAATATATATACATATATATATGATTAATTAATTAAATAATTAATATATATATATATATATATATGGTGATTACGTGGGATGGAGGAGGAAGCATAAGAAGCTTCCATTTGAATGCTTAGTCATTAAGTTTAATTAATGACTAAAAGACAAAAAACAAAAGGTGGAAAGGTGTGTGATGATCGTGTCTTATGGATGAAGAAAGAAATAAAAGAGCTTCTTCTTTTATTCATAAGAGGATCGTGACTTTTATAAGAGGGTAGAAAGGTTTTTGGAAACCTTTAAGAGATTTTGATCTCTTATCCAACGATCATCAAGCTTCTTCAAGTCTTCTCCTCCATCTTTGTCCAAGCTCTCCAAGGCTAAGGTAAGATCTAGCAGTCTTTTCCTTAGTCTAGCTATTCCTGGGTCAAAAGGTTTGTCCCGGTTAGGTTTTCCGACCTCTGCATGGATACCATTAGAGACGGTCTCCTTTGGTCGTTATGGTTTGATTGTTTGTACATACACTTGGATCCTGGCTTTCGGGAACTTCCCGGAACAAAAAATTTTGTTTTCCACACTGTGTCCATGTGATGGACACCCCGGGATTTTCCTACACAAATGTACTTAGAGCAAATTAAGTACCAAACATACAGTAAAACTATAAAATATCAAGAAAAACATGTTAAATATATAATCATATTCAAATATTCATTTATCATGATTCATAGGTGATTGTCAACTATGTACCTACATTGGATCCCCCATCTATGGCTGATAGGTTCGCTGTTTATCCTATTTTTAATTTTTTCTTAATTAGTTAGATAACATAATTATGTGAGACAATAATTTAATAGGAAATAGATTGAGGAAATTCAATAAGATTTGCATAATTATCTTATGTTATATAAGGGATTAGTTATCCTATTTTATCTACTTATCCCTTGTTTATTTATTATTTTCATTGTTTTTACAAGTAATGTACATTGAGAATAATGTACTAATTAAGTTTGAGGAAGGGACTTAGTTGGCCATATCATCAATCTTGTTAGGATTAACTTAATAGGATCAATTTAAAAAAAAAATAAATTTGAAACATGTTGATTGAGATACTTCACTATAAATGTGATTATTGTTATGATTTGAAGTGTTTAGATAAATAACCATGAGCATTGATGACTGATTCAAGTTCAATTTGCTTCATTAGTTTGGAGAATATAAATTTGATTTGCATTATAATTATTTTTTTATAATTTGTATATTTATTAACTTAAATGTTTCATTATTATGCAAGTAAGGAAAAGAAAGAAAAGTGTGTGAATAAGTAAGCATAAAATAATTTCTGTTTATTGGCTTCAACCTAAATAAAAAATAAATTAAAGAGTGGTGCTAGTAGCCACGTGAAACAATGACCTAGTTAAGTAACAAGGAGTATTCATGACAAGATATTTACTCTCACATCAAAAGGTTATGTGACATTTCAAATAAGTTCTAAATATTCTTGTATAGTTTAAATTTTTGTTTTGTTTTATTTCGATAAGGGATATAGACATGTTTTAAAGTTGAAGAAATTTTCTTATGTATGATCATTTTATGTATTAAGTTGAATTTTGTGAATTGAATTGAAGTTATTTATCATTTGATGTAAGTAGTTACATGCCTAACAATTTGTGAACTTTGTAATTGAATATGTAGTGTAGGATCTTCATTGATATTTTTGAGTTATTTAATGCTTTCCTAGAATTGCCACCTACTTAAGTTAAAAGTTATGAAATTGATTTGCTTGAGGACAAGTGAATGCTTAAATGCAGGAGAATTTGATATGCTCTAATAGATTATATTTTTAACATGAATTTTTAAAGCATTTTGTTTAGTTTTTGATTTTTTTATAGGATTTCATACTTAAAATGACGTATTTTATTTCAATCCCTTAATAAAGAAGAAGTAAATTTAAGGAAGATTTGAGTGAAGTTTGAGAAAATTTGGTAGATTTTAAGTTGAGGAATCAAAACATAAAACCATCACGGTATTGTCCTGCTCCTATGTCCAATTATGATATATTTTATTTTTGGGAGAGTTATACCTAACTAAGATGACACTAACACGTTCCTATATTCTAGTCATGTTTAACAAGGAAGTGTTCTATTTCTCCACTATCAATGATATCTACCATTTTCTGCTCATATTCTTTAATATGATGGTGAAATATGTTGGACTTCTTTTTCAAAGCCCAACTCTTGCTGTGAAAATCATAAGGCTTGAGCGTGCGTATTACCTTGTAGGGTTGTTCCAATGAACCCCTATTAGCCATCAACCCATATGGGTGGTGTGCTCACACCGGTCAATTGTCGAAAATGAACTCATTTCTCCTATTTTCGAACAGATTTTAGGAAACCTCAAATCGAAATTTCAATTTGGCCTCTTCAAAACATTTGTTCCCATTGTCTTAAGTTTATAAAGATACCAAAATCATTCAATTTGGTTCACCAATCTGAAAGTTATAGCCCACACATTTTTGGATTACTATTGTACTGAAACAGTACATTATACCCAACTTTACTCCAGAAATTTAAAGTTTAGGGACCGAATCAAAATTCACTCTCTTCATAGAATTTGTAGCTCTATGTGTCTAGTTTATTTAGAAACAAAAATCATCTCATTTGGAGTTCTACAATTCAAGATATCACTAAAATACTGAAGCATATTTAGTAAAAATTATCCAACTCATACTCTTCCAATCGACCCCTTACTTTGATTCAATCCATCTTTTTCAAATTAATTCCAAAAGCTAATAGAGATATATAGAAATGTGTTACGAATCCAATTCGAAGGTCGAACGACAAAGTTATAATCAAAAGAGTGAAACATGTTTAGTTGGAGGGGGAAACCTGCGAGTCGCGATCGTGCTTGGAGCGCGCCCGCGAAAGTCGCGATCGTTCTTGCGATCATACTTAAACAAGATCGTGACTTTTCGGACTTCTCCTCCTACTTTTCTTCTTCCGACATCCCAATTTCTAAATGTTATAACTTTTGATCTAGAACTCTAAATTTTGCAAACTTTATATAAATAGAAAGTTAAAAGAAAGATCTACAACTTTCATGAAGAACTTAAAAACAATTTATGCTTTTATAAGAGTCAAAATTTCAATCAAAGTAGTTGTCTCGAAAGTTCCATCCTAAACAGCACCTAAACTTCTAATGATCATATCTTTCACCTCCATTGTCCAAAAATTTCATACTTTATATCCATGGAAAGTTGAAAGGATAAGCTACAACTTTTGTGAAGACAACTTTGTCTAATTCTTCCTATAATATTCCAATTTTTCACTTGAAGTTAGTATAAAATTTTCACCGAAAGGCTTAAAATTTTGCCTCAATTCACTTCCTCCAACGCAACTTAATTTTAAACCATCCAACTACATTTCATCATTCATTCCTATTTTCGTATCCATAGCATCACACCGATATGCAACAACCATTCATATTCAAAATTTATCATCTTAAATTGATAACTTTCCCAAATATACCGAATTCCAACTTAAGCTCATCCTTATTTAATTCATATTTCAACTCCACCTCATCCATACGCAAATTCACATTTCAACTTAACAATCATCCATTCACAAATCCATATTTCATTAACATCATATAATAAGAGTTTACAAAACTTTAATGGCATTCTAAGCCACATTACATCAACAATATCGAAAATCCGAAATACAAAAGATACAAAACCCCATAATTCTTGACATAAGTCCAAAGTCTTGTGTTTACATCAATCTAACTTAAAATATAAAAATATGCATAATCGAATGAATGCCTTGACTCTCTTTCACCCGATCTCTTTTTCATCACCTGAAGATGGGAGTGAAAGGGGGTGAGCTTGAAAGCTCGTGGTAACAGTTTATAACATAAAAATTAAGCAAAACCTTTGAAATGTTCATTTGCCAAATACAAAGTTCGTATTAAATTCATTAAAGTATCATTTTCAATTTCATAATCGAAATTCACAAATTTTAAATCATGAATGCATCAAACTTGTCAACATATCGTGAGCACATAAGCACATCAAAATGGTTTGGAAGGTCCAAAACAAAACGTATTACACATTTCCTATAAGGGTCCTGCGTAGCCGTGAACAAAATGTACTATCGCAATTCCACAAAATGGTCTTGCGTAACCGTGAACTTATGGGAGTCCGCAAGGGAGCTTCATGCCACTAGCGGGTAGGTGGGAGAAGCTTTTTTAATCAAGTGTACTTGACATACTTAAGGGACCAAACCAAACCCACATAACATGTATTTCATAACTTGTAAACTTATTACCCAAAATGACACATTTTCGAAACTTGATTTTCATAAACATGAGATATTTCGAAAACTATTTTTGAAAACATGATTTCTTAAATATATATCTTTTCAAAAGAATCATTTTCAAAGTCTTTTCAAAAATCATTAACCCAATTCACATATAAAAAATATAGCAAATTCTCAATTCATTCAAAAGCACCAAATGCAACATTTATGATGCAATTTAAAACCATTAAATTTCCTTGATTCAAAGAAAACATTTTTTGGCTTATTAATTCTATTATAAACATATACCCACCTTGATTTCCTTGCTTAAAACTTTGCTAAAAAGTATCTCTCCCCTTGCTCTTCTTGCCTCCTTTGATTTCTTTTATCAAAGACAAAAATTCTCATATCAATAGGGATTCAAATTGGAGAACCCACAAGACAAATTCGCTAAAATTGATCATAAAATCCTTAAACCCGTACGTTTCTTAAGCTATATGAATCAAAACCTTTTCAAAAATCCAAAGATTAAAATCCAACTTACCTTGAATCTTTACCAAATGAAGAGTTTCTTGGATCAAAAGAAGGCTATAATCTTCCTCTTCCTTTTTCCCTTCTTGATCAACTTCAAAATTACTCTTTAAGACCAAGAAAAATCAAAACCTAACTTTTTCTTCTTTCTTTCCTCTCTTCTCCACCGAACTCTCTTCTTTCTCTCTTCTCTTTATTTCTTTTTCCCAATTTCGTTTTTTTCCTCCTCCTTAAAAACAAGCCAACACTTTTTATTTCAATTTTACCATTAATGATTCTAAATTGTCCATTTTTCCCTTCCTTATATGCCTTGTATCTTTTATCCTTAAGTGGTCTTCCAAAAATGCTCTTCAAGCAATCTTACTACCTTAACACTTTACTTCAATTTACCAATGTCACACAATCTTGCTAACATTACCATAATAATAACTCCCAAAATAATTAAATCTATTAAAACCTCAAAATTCATTTAAATCATGCTTAACTAGAGAAAAAAAATATTGGGGCCAACATTTCTCCCCCTCTTAAAAAAAATTCGTCCTCGAAATTCTTACCTGACTGATCAAACAAATGAAGGTAATGTTGTCTTATGTTTTCCTTAGTCTTCCAAGTGATTTCTTCACTCGAATAATTTCTTTTAAATGGCTCTAGTTAATAGATTTGATCAATCCCTCCATGACTTATTCAGATATCACACCATCTTAATTGTTTCCTCAATATATTTTAGATTACTCACAATTTTTCCACTTTCTACACTAACATCAATATCAAATCATATCAATATTTCTTAAGCTTAATAACTTTATATAGGCCAATACCATTTAAGCTTAGTTGCTTCTTTCCCTAACCTGAGCACATCTTGCACTCAATCTAAGCACACTTTGGGAAGGTGATACTTTCATAAACATTTCATCCTTTGCTTCATAGTTCACATCTCTATAGTGTCAGTATAGTTAACTCTTATGTCTATCTCACTGTATTTAGTGTTGATCCACCACTTTCATTCTTTTTTTTCATGCATCACTTAATTCCTAATACAAATCAATTTCACTTATCAGTAACATCTCCAATCAATTCTTGTTTTCGACCATCTTTAGCCCTATTCATGCAAATAAAGAGGCGGATGACTCTTTTTGTCATCTAACTCTTCATACAGTATTCCAATGAAATCAACATGATAACGATTGTGATGCTTAAAGTCAAATGGAACTTTACATTGATCTTATGCTCATATGGACTCCAAACTACAAGCCTTAAGCATATCCCTAACAGTTAAGACCGTCGACAATTCAAACATTTAGTGACTTGATTCTACATTCTTAGCCATTAAATGATGTTTTGGTGTATTCCTACTAAAATGTATATCACGGGTTGTTATTTCTGCTTATCTAACAATCTCTTTACTCAAACATCTTTATCAATATACATACTTCTTATTTCCACCACAAAGTATCATTTTTCCTATTTGAACTCAAAATTCGTATTCACTTTCGGTTTCTTTGTAAGCTTCATAATTTCTAGATCCTCAATTCAGGCTTGGTAAGACCTTTCATGTGAAACTAATCTTTAATTCCGTAGCAAATTGTACTTGATTTTTCCAAAATTTAACTCTAAATTCTATGCTTTTTTTTGCACTAGATCTGATAACCTCAATATTTAAATTCATGCTTCATTGCTATTGGGATTTCTACTTAGTGTATCTGATACCACACTAACTTTACTAGAAAATACTCATTTGTACCATCATAATCTTTCAATACTTTTATCAATTATCTCAATGTTGTGTTCAATTCTCTCAACTCAATAATTACCTCAAACTTTAATGATCTTTATAAGAAAAAATATATATATCCAAGATGTTCTTAAACATATACTATCCCTACACTTTCAAAACAATCACTACTATAGCTATTCTAAATCATGTATCGAATAATCAACTTATAGGACTTTAGTTGTCTCCATACATATGAAATCACTTTATTATGCTGCATTGGATTTTATCCAAATCTCTCATACAACATCATTGTATACTATAAAATCTTCAAATCTAGACGATATAGTTAATATCGGTGTTATAATTCCTCAAAATTGTTTTTACTTCCATGATATGTAAGATTCATTTCAATATTCAAAAACATTCTCTTCTCTTGTCAAATATACTGCAAATATCCTCTAGGATCATGAATTCAAAAACATTCTCTTCTCTTGTCAAATATACTGCAAATATCCTCTAGGATCATGATCAGGAATTGATCCATTTTGCTTGGATCACTTTAATCTTCAATACCATAATACTGTCGGGGCATTTGTTAACTTGAACAAATGTTTCCAAAGCTCTATATGCCCATAATTAGTTCTCATAATTTCTTAAATAATTGATTCCTTATTTCTCACATTATTTTCAATTTCCCAATTGACTTACTTCCTCAAATGCTTTTCTCAATTCATTCGATTTCGTCTGATTTCACACTGAATTATTTTACTGTCTGCTCATTCATACTAATTTCTCCACACATTTTAATTTATTTTCAATCTTAATTTCCTGTGTTGGTAACACATTCATCAGATCTTATTTGTGTCTCTTATACTTAATGTCACCTCAAATTCAGAAATCCACTCATATCGTTGGATACTTTACATCAAACAAAAATACATACTTTCTCAATAGTATATTCTACCTCTTTTGCTTGAGTCTCTGCTAGAGATATGACTCCAATATTTACTTTTAAATCATTAAGTTTTCATTTCCTATTTGTTCTTTCATTCAATAAAAACCGTTGGATCTGCTTAATCCAATTCAATGGAATTCTTCTCCAAAAGAAGATTTCTTGCTACTATCATCTATGTTGTTCCTGTAATGTTTATTAATCAACTGCTATCATTATCGCCTTATCAGCCATCCTTAATACCTCAAGAAGACCAATGTCTATCATTCTTACAAGGTCATAATGTTCTAATTTCCAAAACTTAATGAAGTAGTAAACATAATTACTGTCGCATATGCTTAGGTGTATATCATCAAAGTCATCCCCTTTTGTCCACATATTTATCTCCAACAATTCACAAATTTATATCTTACACGATTGATGCTTTGATCTCCATTCTTCCTATATGATATTCTTCTCGTTATCTTCGAATTCATTACTCATTGCAACATCATCAACAATCTCAATCTATCCCAATTAATCATTATAAGTACTTTCATGTGTTTCTCTAGTTCCTCTTAGACTTTAAACTATGTGAACTCTAACTAACAAATATCCACTAAGTCGTAGATTGCTTCCTATATCATCTCCACAAATATATTACATATGTGCTCAATATTCTCACTTATGATGATGATCCCATTATCAGATAGGAACTCACAATAATATTTCAACTTAAGCTTTTGAACTTGTACATATGTCGCTATCATTCATCTCATCTTCCAATTATCCTTCATTACATCTTACATATGTATATTCACCATTCATTCAAATTTATAGATGTATAATCATTATAAAATTTGAATCTCAATTCTACTAACATATTCTTATGGTGGATCGTAACTCTTGTCACAATAATCAAACAACCACTTTGGTTCTAATTTCATCTTCTTAAGATCATAACATTTTCTGTTTTCATTACATTCTACTTGTACACTTTAATCTCATCATTTCTACTTGTCTCCCTATTTTTCTCAAACAATCCACGATAATATATTCACATCCATATCATATTCAAGGGTATACCTCCACAGTACAATATTGATGTCATATTCAACAATACATCCTCCAATATAATTGCCTTGAATCATTAATTATCATATCTAACCACATACTAGTTCCCATTTCTATTTATCCACAACTTTCATTTTCTCACTTTCTAACAAATCCTTATCCTTCTCACTATTTCTATCAGCTTAAACTCTTAACAATTGTTCATGCATGTAACTCATACATATGTGCCCATGTAAGATCCTAAACTTGATGTTCTGATACCACAACTGTTGGACCTTGTTTTCAAAGTCCAACTCTTGCTGTGAAAATCATAAGGCTTGAGCGTGCGTATTACCTTGTAGAGTTGTTCCAATGAACCCTCATTAGCCATCAACCTATATGGGTGGTGCACTCACACCAGTCAATTATCGAAAATGAACTCATTTCTCCTATTTCTAAACAAATTTTAGGAAAACTCAAATCAAAATTTCAATTTGGCCTCTTCAAAAAATTTGTTCCCCATTGTCTTAAGTTTCTAAAGACACCAAAACCATTCAATTTGGTTCACCAATTTGAAAGTTATAGCCCACACATTTTTGGACTACTATTGTATTGAAACAGTACATTATACCCAACTTCACTATAGAAATTGAAAGTCTTAGAGACCGAATCAAAATTCACTCTCTTCATATAATTTGTAGCTCTATGTGTCTAGTTTATTTAGAAATAAAAATAATCTCATTTGGAGTTCTACAGTTCAAGATATCACTAAAATACTGAAGCATGTTCAGTAAAAATTATCAAACTCATACTCTTCCAACCGATCTCCTTACTTTGATTCAATCCATTTTTTTTAAAATTAATTCCAAAAGCTATAAATTTTTATAGAGATATAGAGAAATGTGTTACGAATCTAATGCTTTAAAAATCAGGTCATTTAGAGGTCAGACGATAAAGTTATGGTCAAAAGAGTGAAACATATTCAACTGGAGGGGGAAACCTGCGGGTCGCGATCGTACTTAAGCATGATCGTGACATAGAGCACGGCAGCGAAAGTCGTGATCATGCTTAAACATGATCATGAATTTTCACGCTTCTCCTCTTGCTTTTCTTCTTCCGGCATCCCAACTTCTAAACCTTATAATTTTTGATCTAGAGCTCCAAATTTTGCAACCTTTATATCAATAGAAAGCTAAAAGAAATATCTACAACTTCCATGCAGAACTTAAAAATAATTTCTGCTTTTATAAGGGTCAAAATTTCAATCAAAGTGGATGTCCTAAAAGTTTCATGTGAAACAGCACCCAAACTTCTAATGATCATGTCTTCCAACTCCATTGTCCAAAAATTTCATACTTTATATTCATGGAAAGCTGAAAGGATAAGTTACAACTTTCATGAAGACAACTTTGTTTAATTCTTCCTATATTAATCCATTTTCCCCCTTGAAATCAGTATACAATTTTCACCGAAAGACTTGAAAATTTTCCTCAATTCACTTCCTCTAATGCAACTTAATTTTAAACCATCGGTCGGGTCGGCTATATTTGGGCCCGAGCCCAATTACAACAACTCACAGGCCGGTCAGTCAGTCCTACACCTATTGATTAATCTAGGCTTGATCCACACATCCGAGGCCCATTAGCAGAAGGCAATCTCCCATGCAAACACGTAAAAACCTAAACCTAACTGCAAAATCATATAAAAGGTATTATTCTCCCATAATCGAGGTACGAGATCATAACCTAATTTGTTTTTCTCTGCATCGATTCCCACCTTTACCAGAAAACTTACTTGAGCGTCGGAGGGGCTAATCGGGACACAACCCCTGACGTGCCTTCCTTGTTTTGCAGGTATATTCACGTCGAAGAACAACGCAGAAGGTTGCCAACTCATGGATCCAAACGGTAACGCACTGCTCAGCTGAATCCGCAGAACCAATTGGCGCCCACCGTGGGGCCCGACTTCCGGGAACCACGTCCAGAACCACACAAAACAGCCAGGCGGCGGCGACGATTTCGATGTGAATCATTGTCGCGTCTCGGCGATGCAAAGATCTAGGTTTGCAATCGCCGCAATTATGCCGCCTGCACCGCATGCCTCTCGCACGGAATCCTCTGATCTTAATGATCAACAGCAACCTCAAACCTTGGAACAGAAGAGCAGGCGTGGTGTGGAGGATAACGTCGCACCCAAGACACACCAATCTTCAACACCGATCAGTCATGTAACCTATTCCATTGCACTCCATCCCGACGGAAAACAGATCGAGGAAGCAGCCGATCTGTTGATTCGCCAGATCCTGCAGTCCCGGCCAAGAATAACAAACGCTCAAGCTGCGATGCATGCGCGACAAACCAAAGATGATGACCGATCGCCACCAGACACAAAACCTAGAAAAAATTGTGGACGATCGGATTAACGCGGCTATGAGCTTCCGTCCAGATCGCCCGACGGCGCAGTACAGCTCTCCCTTTACTCCGGAGATCTTGGATAATCTTCCAGTACCCGGCACAAAAATACCAACCCCCGAGAAATACACCAGAAGACCGACTCGACTACTGCGCAGACTTCCATCCATGATGAACCTACATTGTGTCCCGGACGCTATCCAATGTAAGGCTTTCTGCACGGCCTTCCAAGAGGGAGCTCGGCGATGGTTCAACAGCTTGCCCTCGAGCTGTATCACTTGTTTCGAAGATTTCAAGGAGTTATTCCTGAATCAGTTCGCCACGAGTAAGCGACCGCAGAAAACAGCTTTGGAGGTGATGCAACTCACCCAAGGGAGGAATGAGAGTTTGCGGGAGTTCATCACCCGGTTCAACAATGAAGCGGTCGAGGTTCCCGACCTTACTTGCTCGTCCATGCTGGTCGCGCTCATGAACAATACGAGGGACGAGGAGTTCAAGAAGTCATTAGCCCTCGATCAGCCCCGATCTGTTCAGGAAATAAGAAACAGTATGACAGTACATTCACGAAGAAGTGCTGAAAAATACGAGGCGTCGGACGGATGATCGCTCGCCAAATGATAGGGCGGGCATTTCGCACAAGTGGCAAAAAAGCCAGTCGGGTTGGAGAAGGTCAACCGATCGACAGGGATATCGGCAGGAGTTCACTCCACTAAACAAGACATATGCGTAATCATGGCGGTGTGAGAGCGATGGGAAACTATCCGAGAGCCGGAAAAAATGAAGACCCCTTATAAGGACAGGAACCCCAACTTGTATTGCCGTTTCCACAGAGAGGTCGGTCACGATACGAAAAATTGCTAGCGATTGAAAAAAGAGATCGAACTCCTCATTCAAAAGGGAAGGTTAGGCCGGTTCGTGAAACACGAACAAAATGCCAATCGCAGAACGGGTCGGACAGACAATAGACGACCGCCTCGAATCGAAATGATGAAATGAAGGCGATGAACACAAATACAGATGACCAACGAGAAGAGAGAGGGCGGTCAAGGGAAAGGAACGACGGAAATGCTGGTCAGCAAGAAGACCGACCGGCTGGGGTCATCAATACGATATTTGGCAGAAATGCAGCCGGGGGATCCACCACTAAAGGAAGAAAAAGATATACCAAACAGGTCAACAAAGACTCATACACCAAAAAGCCGAAGGAGAGCGACGGGGTGATATCATTTGATGAGTCCGACCTCAATGGAGTAAGTTGCCCTCATGACGATGCCCTCGTAGTAAATCTAAACATGGACGGATACGAGGTGAAACGGGTAATGATTGACACGGGCAGCTCGGTCGATTTGCTGTACTATGAGGCCTTCAAGAAAATGAAGGTACCCGAGGAGCGACTATTACCTACTGACGGCCCCATTAAAGGAGTAATCAAGGCGTCGACTTACCGCTCGCGGGTGTATTTGAAGGTGAAGTTTGGCGTAAACCATGTCGATAGAAAGGGACGCTGAGTTCACGGTCGTCAAGTTCCAAAGGGCATATAATGCAATAATCGGGCGAAGCTACTCAAAATGCCCTCGTGTCGGTCGCTCCACTTACTACCAAGTTATTAAGTTCCGACACCCCACGGATAGGCATCGTCGGGGTCAACAGAGAATCGCCAGGAATGTTATTTAGCGGAGACTAAAACATTAGACGGGCGGTAGTCGACGAAGTTCTCTTGATGTAAGAACCGACGAAGAGACGAGAGATTGAACCCAATAGAAGAAACGCGGCGGTTCAGATCGATGAAGCCGATCCTTCTAAGTTCACAAACCTAGGTTCCGAAATGCAGAGGGACTGGTTAAAGGAATCACAGATCGTTTGGTGGAAAACAAGTCGGCCATTGGGTACCGAAAGCGATATGCGAATTTCTCGATCAATGATCGCACTCCTCAGATTCGACATGACCGCAAGCCGATCAGACAAAAGAAGCGATGGCACAGTAAGGAGCGACAGGAAGTGATCGAGAAGGAAGTAGTGAAGTTGCTGGAGGTCGGTTTCATCCGAGAGGTCAAATATCCAGAGTGGCTTGCCAATGTTGTGTTGGTGAAAAAGAAGAACGGCAGGTGGAGAATGTGCATAGATTTCACCGACTTGAACAAAGCATGTCCAAAAGACAGCTTCCCCTTGCCTAAGATCGACCAGCTAGTAGACTCCACCTCGGGCCATGAACTACTTAGCTTCCTGGATGCTTTCTCGGGCTATCATCAGATCCAAATGAGCCTGGAGGACGAAGAAAAAACCGCCTTCATAACCGACCGAGGCACATATTGCTACCAAGTAATGCCTTTTGGTTTGAAAAACACCGGGGCGATCTATCAACGGCTCGTCACAGAAGTCTTCAAAAAATAGATTGGCCGAATTGTGAAAGTTTATGTAGACGATATGGTGGTCAAAAGTAAGACGTCCGCGGAGCATATACAAGATCTCCAAGAAGTCTTCCAGACCTTGAATAAATTCCAGATGAAGCTAAACCCAGAAAAATGCGTGTTTGGGGTGGCATCCGGAAAATTCCTGGGGTTTATGATCACTCAGCGGGGAATCGAAGCTAATCCAGAGAAGATTGAGGCCGTCATACAGATGCCTTCGCCGTAATGCCTGAAAGATGTTCAGATATTGACCGGTCGGATAGTTTCGCTGAGCAGGTTCATCTCCAGACTAGGAGACAAGTGCCTTCCGTTTTTCAAAGTCCTGAGGAAAGCGAACATGACCCAGTTCCAATGGTTGGATGAGTGCGAAAAAGCTTTCCAACACTTAAAGCAATACTTGTCCAGCCCGCCTATTCTGCAAAGCCCGGTAGAAGGGGAGAATCTGATCTTATACTTGGCGGTTACGGAGGGGTCGATCAGCGCGATACTTATCCGATCTGAAGGAAGCGAGCAGCACCCCGTCTACTATGTCAGCAAAGTGTTGACTGGGCCAGAAACGCGATATACGCCCATAGAGAAGCTCGCCCTCTCCTTGATAATGGCAGCCAGAAAGCTGAGGCCTTACTTCCAAAGTCATACTATTGAGGTATGGACCGACTAACCCCTCAGACAGTGCCTTCAAAAGCCCGAAACTTCAGGTTGGCTGATAAAATGGGCGGTAGAATTGGGAGAGTTCGATATACAATACAAGCCCCGCATGACCATTAAAACGCAGGTGTTGGCAGACTTCATCGCAGAGATGAGCCAACCGAGCTCGAAGGACGAGCAGTTCCCCGCCTAGAGCTTGTTTGTTGATGGATCATCCAATGCCGAGGGATGTGGAGCGAGAGTAGTGCTGGTCAGCCCGCATTTGGAAGAAAAGGTGGAGTACGCCCTTCGGCTAGAATTCAAAGCCTCCAATAACGAGGCAGAATATGAGGCTCTAATAGCCGGCCTCCAACTCGCCAAGGAGATGGAGGTGAAGCGCTTGAAGATACATAGTGACAGCCAAGTGGTAGTCGGCCAAGTCAAGGCAAGATGAGGCCAAGGGAACAACATGATCAAGTATCTGGAGCTAGTAAAACAGGAGTTGAGCAATTTCGAGCAGTACTAAATCAGCAGAATAGAACGAGCTCAAAATACTAAAGCGGATGCGCTCTCGAAAATGGCTTCCAACCGTGATGCCATAAATAACGTTCTGGTCGAACGACTAGATCGGCCTAGCATTCAGAAAACCGAGGAAGTTCTCAACGTAAATACTGGTCGGTCGAGTTGGACAGAACCAATTACACAGTACCTTTTAGAAGGAAAACAACCAGAAGACGCATCGGAAGCCAAGAAACTAAGAATAAAGGCCGCCGAGTACACAGTAGTTAACGGCACTCTGTATAAGAGGTCCTACGACTGTCACGCTTCGATGCTTGAATGAGGAAGAAGCCGAGCAGGCAATGGCTGAAGTCCATGAAGGGATGTGCGGAAATCACATAGGGGCAGAATGTTGGCTCACCGATTGATCAGACAGGGGTACTACTGGCCGAAAATGAGAAGAGATTGTCAGGAAAAGGTCGACCGATGTGAGGCTCGCCAGAGAAACAAAGACTGTCTCACCACCGATCGAGCTTAATGCAAATCGTGAGCCATCCTATCCCTTTCGCCGGTGGGGAATGGATATATGGGGCCTTTCCTCTCGGTCCGGGCAAAAGAAATTTCGATAGTGGCGGTGGAGTATTTCACCAAGTGGGTAAAAGCGAGTCTGTCGCTACAATCACCGAGGGGAAGGTGGAAAGTTTCATTAAGAAAAATATACTATGCCGCTTCGGGATGCCTATGGTGTTGGTTACAGATAATGGTCGACAGTTCGACAACTGCAAGTTTAGAGATTTCTGCGACCGACTAAAGATCAAGCTACGGTTAACTTCGGTAGCCCATCCCCAAAGCAACGGTCTCGCTGAGAACACCAACAAAAAGATAATGAGCGCCCTTAAGAAGCGGCTGGACGGCCGAAAGACCTGGGTGGAAGAAATAGACGAAGTATTGTGGGCATATAGAACCACACCGAACGGAGCCACAGGGGAGACCCCGTTCAGGATGACCTTCGGGCCAGAAGCCCTGGTTCCAATAGAAGCGGCATTGCACAATCAGAGGGTGTCGGGTTATGAAGAAGAGCGGAATGATGAAGCCCGCAAAGCAGAGCTCGTTCTCCTTAGCGAGGATAGAGAAAGGGCAGCCGCTCGCTCAGAAGCCATCAGACAAAAGGCGACCAAGTTCTACAACAGAAGGGTCAAGTCGAGCGATGTAAAGGTAGGTGGGTACATCCTACGAAAAGCCGAGGCTGCTGGAAAGCATCCAGGAAAGCTCGAGCAGACGTGGGAAGGACCCTATCAAGTGATCAAGCAAGTCGGGCATGGTTCTTACATCCTCAGCGATGAGAAAGGGAAGATTCTACTGAGGCCTTAGAACTCACAAAATTTGAAGGCCTTCTACCAATAGATAAGTTTTATTTTAGTTAATCTTTCCTTATTAACATTTTTGTATGCAACGCGTGGGAACCTTTTTCCTGTCCCTGCCAGACAGGTTTTTTAACGGCCCATGCCTTTATTATCATCAATAAAGCGATTTTCAGATTTCTCGGCAATGAAAAGCTCCATTATATGTGACAATAAAAATTCAATTAACCATTGCCATTGCTCGGCATTCTCCATAAACCGACTACGATCGGTCGAGTCGCCAGGACGAGATCCCTGGGTCCCTCGCCATCGCCATTGCTCGGCATTCTCCATAGACCGACTACGATCGGTCGGGTCGCCAGGACGAGATCCCTGGGTCCCTCGCCATCGCAATTGCTTGGCATTCTCTATAGACCGACTACGATCGGTCGGGTCACCAGGACGAGATCCCTGGGTCCCTCGCCATCGTCATTGCTCGGCATTCTCCATAGACTGACTACGATCGGTCGGGTCGCCAGGATGAGATCCCTGGGTCCCTCGCCATCGCCATTACTCGGCATTCTCCATAGACCGACTAAGATCGTTCGGGTTGCCAGGACGAGATCCCTGGGTCCCTCGCCATCGCCATTGCTCGGCACTCTCCACAGATCGACTACGGTCGATCGGTCGCCAAGACAAGATCCTTGGGACCTCGCTCGGTATCGCCATAGATCGTCTACGATCGATCGATCGCCAAGACGAGATCCTCGGGATCTCGCTCGGCCGACCGCGAGTAACACCTGACCCTACTCTACGTCTGAAACAAGGAACATAAATACAAAAATTGACTTCGAAAATTGACTTGGAGAAAAGGAAACGAGATTTTCATTCATATTAAATTCACCCTGGCCACAAGCCCGACCAGGTGAGCTCTACAACATGGGAGAAGGGGAACTGCCAACAGCCGAAGGAGAAGGAGAATACCCAGGGGAAGCCTCGGAAGCGAGCGGAAGAGACGTAGGAGCGGGACCCTGGGGAGCAACCGGAGGAATATCTTCGCTGGGAAGCTCTTCTTCTCCGGGGAGCGAGACAACGGGAACAGGAGCAGGACCCGGGGAAACGACCGAAGGAACATCATGAGCGAGCTCTTCCTCTTCGGAGCTGAGATCTAGCCTCTCATTCGGAACATCGACCGGTTCCCCCTCGACTTTCTTTGTGATCCCCTCCAAAGAAAGCCCGAAGGCTTCAGGAATAAGCGGTTCGGCATAGTCTTCAAAAGAAGGGCATGCCACCCCCTCAGGAGTATAGAGCTCGTGGCCCCTCTTCAAAATCGAAAGGGCTACCTCGCAGGCGAGCTCTAAACTCTCTTCGTACAAGAACCGCCTCTTCCATCGCTTGATGGCCTCGATCCGCTGCTCCCGCATGGAGCACCGCACCTCTCGCAAGGTTTTCTCCGTTCTATCTCTCTCCTTCACAGCGGAATGGCAGTCCTGGCGGCACTTCCTGTTGATCTCCCTCTCCGCCCTCACCGTCTTCCTCCACTCCTCGTTCTCTTTCTCCCTCTTCCCCTCTACCTCGGCCAGTCGAGCCGTCAAAGCTCCCACCTCCCTCTCCTGGGCCGCCTTCTCCTCCTCAAGAGATGCGTTTTTAGCCTGAAGGAGGTCCCTCCCCTCCTTCACCTCTGCCAGCTCGCCCTTCAAACCCTTCATCTGATCATGGAGATCCTGAACCTCCTGGTCCAGAGTCTCCAAGCGCTGCAGCACGGCAAAAGACATTGTCGCAGCCCGCATGCCAATACGAACGAGCTGGGAACCCAACTCCAGGTTCCCCTTCTTCTCCATAAACCCCTCGTCCGCCGGGGGAGTAACCCTCTCAGCAAGGTAGTGGAACACCTCGAGGTCCCCGAGCGTTACGTCCTTGCCCAACTTGATGGCAGGCTCCCACTGCCCAAGGCTCACGGCCTGTGCCTTCTCCTTCCCCTTTTCTGTTTACTCGTCCTGGCTTCACTGGCCTGGCGGGGTGGAAGGTCACCCAATCAAACCAACCTCTTCCTTTTAAGAGGAGGGCTCACGTCCTCCTCCTCCTCTACCACTGGAACAATTGTTAATGGCTCTGTCGCCACAGGAAGGTCCCCGGCAGGGGGAACACCCACCGGCGTAGACGAGGAGACTAACCCCATGGACAAAGCGACGCCCTCACCGGTCTCCGCCTCACTCCCCTTCTTCCCAGAGGCCTGCTTCCTTGACGTGGAAGTTTGGGTAGGCATCCTCACCATGGCTGCACAATGTTAAATTGAGTTAGAAAACAAAATTGATATAAGTTCAAAATTAATACAATCACGAGGAGTCAACCGGACGGGGCGGTTTCCTCCTTCAGCCCGCTAATACGTGGAGGGGGATCGACGAGGAACGAATCAGCCGAGGCCCCCCTGGGATACCCCTGAATTAGCCTGGCAAAGTCGTATCTGCTGAGCTCCTTGATACGACGGACCACCTCCTACTCCTCCTTGCTGAGGGACAAGGCCGACGAATCGTTCCACTGCTCGGCCAAAGGATACCTCCACGGTCGGCATTCGGAGGAAGATTCTGGGGACTTCACAAAGAAATACTTCGTCCGCCAGGAAGAAATTTTTGAGGGTGTCCTGGCCAGGCGATACCGAGCATCTTGATATTGAAGAAAGGGGATTCCAGCCCCTGAGCTCGGACTGTGGCTCATCCTCAGGAAATGACGCAGAACGCTGACGGTGGGTGGATGGCCGAACTGATGGCACAGCAACGCCAACCCGTTTATCAATAACCCGAACAAGACGCACACCTCGCCCTGATCAGGCGTAGGGAGCTTCAGCCGCCATCGAGAAAAAACTCCCGGAGACGGCGAAGTATCCACTAAAATTGTTGTGGATCCGCTCATGCTTCAAAGCCAGTCGGGGCCTCCAAGACGTAGGGATATTATACCTGATGCACAACTGCTCAACTCTCCCACTGGTCATAGACGATGCGCCTTAGGTGGGAACTCCACAACTAAGCCATCCTTTCTCTCCTCATCGACATCTCTACTGCCTCCACCATGCTCCCGTAACTACCCGTCGACATGACTATCAAGAAAAAGGACTAAAGGAATGAAGGAATGAAGAAGAAAAGGACGTACCTATTTAGAGAGAAGAAATGGGGAAATCAGACGGCAGAATAAAAGAAGTTTCTGGGAACCTTGAACGATTTGAGAGCAAATGAAAGCAAAGTGCGATTTGCAGTACGAAAGCAAAAGGTGAAAACCGCCACAACTCACCAACTTTGAGTATTTATAGAGGGTCGGCAGTAGGAACCCTCGATAGTGACCCATTCGGACTACGACACATGGCAGAAATTCGAGCAGTCTCGGACACACGGCAAGATCTGGGGAGAATCGAGGCAATTTAAAATCGAAACGGCACGAACGGTTGAAAGGACACATGATAGCTGTACGACGGTTAAAGGACGATATGTTTCAAATTCTGAAAGCTGTCAGACAGCACGCGCCGTCTACAGTAAATGCCCCACACGCTCACCAATGATAACCATCCGATCTGCTTCCTTGCAAGCTGTCCCGTAATAGTCGATGAGACCGATTAGTCAAGGGCCCTCAGCCAACCAATAACAATACGAGCAGTTAGGCCCAACAGGTAGGTATCCCACCGGTTGAAACTGACCGATCGACCACATGACGAGCTCTCCTGCTTACGAGCTATGAAGCAACAGACGAGCAACAACGTCCCAACATACTCCCTCGACCTTTCTCTTCGCTCAGATTCGAGGAGTAGGGGGGCTTATGGTCGAGTCGGCTATATTTGGGCCCGAGCCCAATTACAACAACCCACAGGCCAATCAGTCAGTCTTACACCTATTGATTAATCTAGGCTTGATCCACACATCCGAGGCCCATTAGCAGAAGGCAATCTCCCATGCAAACACGTAAAAACCTAAACCTAACTGCAAAACCATATAAAAGGTATTATTCTCCCATAATCGAGGTACGAGATCATAACCTAATTTATTTTTCTCTGCATCGATTCCCACCTTCACCAGAAAACTTACTTGAACGTCAGAGGGGCTAATCGGGACATAACCCCCGACGTGCCTTCCTTGTTTTGCAGGTATATTCACGTCGAAGAACAACGCAGAAGGTTGCCAACTCATGGATCCAAACGGCAACGTACCGTTCAGCCTGAATCCGGCAGAACCACCATCTAACTACATTTCATCATTCATTCCTATTTTCGTATCCATAGCATCACACTGATATGCAGCAACCATTCATATTCAAAATTTATCATCTTAAATTGATAACTTTCCCAAATATACCGAATTCCAACTTAAGCTCATCCTTAATTAATTCATATTTCAACTCCACCTCATCCATACGCAAATTCACATTTTAACTTAACAATCATCGATTCACAAATCCATGTTTCATTAACATCATAGAATAAGAGTTTATAAAGCTTTAATGGCATTCTACGCTACATTACATTAACAATATCAAAAATCTGAAATACAAAAGATACAAAACCCCATAATTCTTAGCATACGTCCAAAGTCTTGTTTTTACATCAATCTAACTTAAAATACAAAAATATGCCTAATCGAGCGAATGCCTTGACTCTCTTTCATCCGATATCTTTTTCATTACCTGGAGATGAGAGTGAAAGGGGGTGAGCTTGAAAACTCGTAGATAACAGTTTATAACAGAAAAATTAAGCAAAACCTTTGAAATGTTTATTTGCCAAAAACAAAGTTCTTATTAAATTCATCAAAGTATCATTCTCAATTTCATAACCGAAATTCAAAAATTTTAAATCATGAATGCATCAAACTTGTTAGCACATCATGAGCACATAAGCACATCAAAATGGTTTGGAAGGTCCAAAACAAAACAAACTACACATTTCCCATAAGGATCTTGTGTAGCCGTGAACAGAACGTACTATCGCAATCCCACAAAATGATATTGCGTAGCTGTGAACTTATAGGAGTCCACAAGGGAGCTCCATGCCACTAGCGGGAAGGCGGGAGAAACCTTTTTAATTAAGTACACTTGACATATTTAAGGGACCAAACCAAACCCACATAACATGTATTTCATAACTTGTAAACTTATTGCCCAAAATGACACATTTTCGAAACTTGATTTTCATGAACATGAGATATTTCGAAAACTATTTCTGAAAACATGATTTCATAAACATGTATCTTTTCAAAAGAATCATTTTCAAAGTCTTTTCACAAATCATCAACCCAATTCACATATAAAACATATAACAAATTCTCAATTCATTCAAAAAGCATCAAATGCAACATCTATGATGCAATTTTAAAACATTAATTTTCCTTGATTCAAAAAAAACATTTTTTGGCTTATTAATTCTATTATAAACATATACCCATCTTGATTTTCTTGCTTGAAACTTTGCTAAAAAAATGTCTCTCCCCTTGCTTTTCTTGCCTCCTTTGATTTCCTTTCTCAAAGATAAAAATTCTCATATCAATAGGGATTCGAATTGGAGAACCCATAAGACATATTCGCTAAAATTGATCATAGAATCCTTAAACCCATACGTTTCTTAAGCTATATGAATCAAAACCCTTTCAAAAATTCAAAAATTAAAATTCAACTTACCTTGAATCTTCACCAAATGAAGAGTTTCTTGAATTAAAAGAAGGCTCTAATCTTCCTCTTCCTTTTCCCTTCTTGAGCAACTTCAAAATTACTCTTTAAGACCAAGAAAAATCAAAACCTAGCTTTTTCTTCTTTCTTTCCTCTCTTCTCCGCCGAACTCTCTTCTTTCTCTCTTTTCTTTGTTTCTTTTTCCCAATTTCATTTTTTGCCTCTTCCTTAAAAGCAAGCCAACACTTTTATTTCAATTTTGCCATTAATGATTCTAAATTGTCCATTTTGCCCTTCCTTATATGCCTTGTATCTTTTATCCTTAAGGGGTTTTCCAAAAATGCCCTTCAAGCAATCTTACTACCTTAACACTTTAATTCAATTTACCAACGTCACATAATCTTGCTAACATTACCATAATAATAACTCCCAAAATAATTAAATTCATTTAAATCATGCTTAACTAGAGAAAAAAATATGGGGGCCAACAAAATATGCTCGTGTCTTACCCCATATTAGTAGTGATTTTTATGTAAAAATTCAAGAATGATTTCTTAAGAAATAAATAAGATTCTAGGTGAAGATTACAAGGTGTCATGTTTTAAAGATATAAGAAGCTAAAAACAAAGGGGAGAAGTTTTTAAGATGTGTAGAAACAATAAGATGTAATGGAAAAGTTCTTGTGATGAAGAAGAAAGTAATCTTGGAGCAAAAAAAGATGATTAGTCAAGATTTATGAAGAATGTTCAAGAGTTAAGCCATGAAAGTTCAAATTTCTTTTTTGTTGATTGTAGATTTTCTTTTTTTAATATTAACTAATTGTAATATAGATTTAGGTGGGATGAATCATATAATGATTGTGTTTTGAATTGATTTCTTTAGTTTAATGATGATGTTGGTTTCTTAAGAATTATTTATGCTTATTGTTTAGTTGAATTGAAGTAATGATCATAGAAGATTCAACGTTAGATTCATTTATTGGATTAAAGTAACAGACATAAAATTTCATATCTATAAATTATGTCATAGCATAAATAATAAGGTTGAATGGGTTACCAAAGATAGAATTACATGATTATTCTGAGTGAGAATGAAAGTTGTCCGAGGAATTCACATATATTGTCTTAATGCATTCTTAGAGACTTTTGATGCTAAAAAACTTTTGGTGAAAGATGGTTAAGAATATGGATCGTATATCTTGACGAAGAGACTGTAATTGTAACCTTGAAATTCCTATTGTTCCAAAAATTAGAGTTAATCACAGAACTAGGATAAATTCAAACATACTAAAGTTCTAAAGGGATCTAGATCTTATTTATCAATTGATTGTTTATTCTTGATTTTTACTTTGTTTTAGTGATCCCAAATTGTTATTTTATTTTTAATTATTTTCACTTAACCATTCACTTATTTAGATTAGATAATAGGAAGATAGTTAATATTAGTGATTTCATTCCTCGTGAGATCAACACTCAACTCATTCAAACTATATTATAAGAAATGATCCGTGCACTTGCCTTAGTAATTCCTCGGTATTATTTTTTGTCTTGTTTTATTTATTTTCTATCACAACATGTTCTCTTTTGTTTATTATTAGTTTTCATTATTTGAGTATTAACTAAATTGAGATGTAGACCTAAATGAAATGAATCCTAAAGCTATATTTGATTTCTTAATTTAGTAAAATATTTAAGATTTATTATAAATTATTCATGTTTATATTGTGTTGAATTAAAATATGCTACCATTTTGATTCTATTTCAGATTTAATCTATATGGATTAAGAAATTATATGTTTGAATAGACTATGACATGAATTATAAAAGTTATATGGAATCCTAAAGATAGGACTATATAAATCTTATGAGTTAGAGCCAAATTTATAATGAAAATTCACAGAACAAGTTAATATGTGTTTAGGGTTTTGATTAGAAAGTTAATTCAATCAATAAATTTAAGGATATATGTTGTATAACTTGAAAAAAGTTGCAACTTTAAATTTTCTACTGTCTAGGAGATTAAGGCTAACCATTTAATCAAGTTAAATCTAAGCACGTAAAGGTTATAGGAAATTTTATATAGATCTTATTTATCTATTGATTGCTTTATTCTTATTTATTGATTTGGTTTGATATATTAGATTAGTTTTGTTAATTTTAACTTTTAAAATAAACCATTCATTTTGTTAAATTAGATAATAAAAATATTTAACACTAGTAATTGTAGTCCTTGCGGGATTAACACTCGTATTCACCTAAGTTATGTTATAAGAATGATAGATGCACTTATCTAGTGGTGTTTAACATAGTTTTGATAGGATACATATTATCACAATCAAACTCCTAAAATTTAACTTATGATCTACTTACAAGCAAGTTCTCTCGATTCATCCATGTATGCATTAATATCGTATCTTATTACTAACTTGAGTTATATCTACTTAAAGAATATTTAAAGATATTTTACAGAAATAAAATAGACTTCATAAGTAAAATTGAATCAATTCATAACAAAAATAATAGCTATAGTTATCCTTAACATATAAATAAACTAGCTACATATAATTCTTGCACAAACAAATATGAGTGATGAAACATAAAGACATCAAATATGAGTGACAAAGTAAATGAGATTAGGGTTGAAAGATCTCTAGGTGAAATTTCAATATTCCAATTAAATTTGATATATTGGGATGATCTCTAATCTTCTTTATGTCCACAAAGTTTGTTTGTCTTAATAGGGTTTGTTCTCTCTCTTGATGACTAACCCTAGGTTACGAATAAAAGAAGTGAAAAAGATAACCAAAATTAACGATTGTATCACCTTTTATTAAGTATATATACTAAGAGCGACCAGATGGACGACCACGCAATCCATCCCAGTCGTCCATTTAATCTAACGGCTTACATTCTCTTTCTTCTGTTTATTGAAATATACACGCAATCTTTCTTCTGTTTATTGAAATATACACGCAATCTTCTGACCCAAATATTTTGTCATTTTGTCTAGATATGCCGGAATCTTCTGAGCCAGTTTGTCACGCGCGGCGCAGGATGACTATTTAAAGAGCGAAGAGCGAAAATAGATCTCTGTCTTTGTTTTTCCTCTCCGCCATTGCTTTCCTGTGCTTTTTCCATTCTAGTTGTGGTTGTCGTAGCTGTTGTTGGTGTCGAGAGACAATCTAGCACGTGACGCCTAGCATAAGGTTGGTCGCGCTTGTGACTATTTAAAGAGCGAAAATAGACCGCCATTGCTTTCCTGTGCTTTTTCCATTCTAGCTGTGGTTGTTGTAGCTGTTGTTGGTGTATCGTCTCTGTTTGCAGTTGTTCTTTACTTGTAAATCTTCTTAAAGTTTTTTTTGTTTTGTTGTGTACAGATGAGGAGATTTATCATAAATTGCAAAGCTGCTACTTCACCACCGGCATCCTCTTTCTCATCTACTTTAATCTGAGCTAGCACGTTAACCTAGCATAAGGTTGTTCGCCATCGAAGTTTCGTTGTTGTTGCCGTCGACTGTTGTTGCTGTCCACTGTTGTTATTCGTCTACAACAGACTTGGATATGACGAGATTTATCGTGTTGTCATGTTGCCATGGGAAAGACAGATGGCTCGAATACAGAAGATGTTGTAACCGCATCGTCTGTAAATCTTCTTAAAGCTTTTTTTGTTTTGTTGTGTACAGATGAGGAGATTTATCATAAATTGCAAAGCTGCTACTTCACCACTGGCATCCTCTTTCTCATCTACTTTAATCTGAGCTAGCACGTTAACCTAGCATAAGGTTGTTCAGTTACTGCACGTCGGATCTTGTTATCTCATCGTCTCGGTTCATAGATGCTTTTTTGTTTTGTGTGTACAGATGTTTCCCACTTTCGTTGTTGTTGCCGTTGACTGTTGTTGCTGTCCACTGTTGTTGTTCAACTACAACAGACTTGGATATGACGAGATTTATCATGTTGCCATGGGTAAGACAGATGGCTCGAATACAGAAGATGTAGTCGAGACTTCTGAAAAAGAGTACGTCAAACAAAGAAGGCCTAGTGCAGAGTTGGATATAAGGAGATTTGTGATAAATTGTAAAGCTGCTATAGCAGATTAATTATGAATTTCAAAGCTGCTACTTCATCACCGACATCCTCTTTCCTTGTACATCTCTTTTTATCATGTCAGAAAGGAACTCCTCTGCCAAAGCATAGGTTCATCTACTTTAATGTGAAATAGGATGCCTGGAACAAAGAAGGCGTAGTGGAGATTTGGATATGAGTACATTCATCGTTAATCTATGTTGATATAGCAGCTACTTGTGATGCAATAGGAAGATTGTTAATGTGTTCACCAAGATTTTCTTGTAGTCATAAAGTTTTAGAAGATGTATTGCATATATGAATAATATAGTAACTGCACATTTCGCTTCGTGCTATTTTTCAAGAATGTGATATATCGCTTTGTAAAGTTTTATGTTTTTTACTTTCGCTCGCTTCTTAATTCGGAGGTGATTTGCTTTCGCCTGTTTTTCCATCGTCTGTTTTTCCTGCCATTTCAAGAATTGTGATATTAGATAACATAATAAGGTAACTACACATATCGCTTCGTTCTAATTGAAACGACAGACGAGGAAGAGAAAAACAGACGGAGTAGGCAAAGTAGACGAACTTAAAAATAGATGGAGTTGAAAATTTTAACCAACTTATCAATATAGACGGAGATGAAAAAGTATCATGTTGCCATTTGAAGAATTGTAATATTAGATACCATAATATGGTAACCGTACATATATCGCCGTGCTAAAATAGTTGACCAAGTTATCAATATAGACGGAGTTCAAAAGTAGACGGTTAACAATACATGTGGAGAATACAAAGGTTAGGCGAAGACATAAAGATGCATTTAAAAGGGCGATATGAACAAAAATAGACGAAGCCTAAAAGCAGACGAATCAGAAAGGCAGACGCAAGTTCAATTTCCTTGTGATTTGTTTTCACCTGTTTTTCCATCGTCTGCTTTTCCTGCCATTTTAAAGCAGAGGTTCATCTACTTTAATGTGAAATAGGATGCCTGGAACAAAGAAGGCGTAGTGGAGACTTGGATATGAGTACATTCATCGTTAGTCTATGTTGATATAGCAGCTACTTGTGATGCAATAGGAAGATTGTTAATGTGTTCACCAAGATTTTCTTGTAGTCATTAAGTTTTAGAAGACGATTGCGAGATATGAATAATATAGTAACTGCACATTTTCGCCGTGCTATTTTTCAAGAATGTGATATATCGCTTGTAAAGTTTTATGTTTTTTACTTTCGCTCGCTTCTTAATTCGGAGGTGATTTGCTTTCGCCTGTTTTTCCATCGTCTGCTTTTCCTGCCATTTCAAGAATTGTAATATTAGATAACATAATAAGGTAACTGCACATATCGCTTCGTTCTAATTGAAAAGACAGATGAGGAAGAGAAAAACAGACGGAGTAGGCAAAGTAGACGAAGTTAAAAATAGATGGAGTTGAAAAACTTAACCAACTTATCAATATAGACGGAGATGAAAAAGTCTCATGTTGCCATTTGAAGAATTGTAATATTAGATACCATAATATGGTAGCTGTACATATCGCCGTGCTAAAATAGTTGACCAAGTTATCAATATAGGCGGAGTTCAAAAGTAGACGGTTAACAATACGCAGAGAGAATACAAAGGTCGAGCGAAGACATAAAGATGCATTTAAAAGCGGACGTCTGAACAAAAAGGCGAAGCCTAAAAGGCATTTAATCGAGAAAGGCGTACGCAAGTTCAATTTCCTTGTGATGAAGTGGCGGTGTGACGCACTACATCAAAGTTCAACATGGTTAAATATATCATAAAATCAAAACGAAGCCTAATATTTTTAGGACAATAAATTCATTTTAGGTGAACTTGAAAAGCGGGCGAAGTGTGAAGAGTCGAAGTCAACGATTATTTATGCTTTTGCATTCTCCGTGCAGTTTTCTACTTAAATCATTATTGTACGATGTCTCAAAAGTAGACGAAGTTAACAATACACACGGAGAATACAAAGTTCGACGAAGACATAAAGATGCATTTAAAAGCGGATGATACGAACAAAATGCAGACGAAGCCTAAAAGGCATTTAATCAGAAAGGGGCGGAAGTTCAATTTCCTTCAGGATAAGTGACGGTATGACGAACTACATCAAAGCTCAACATGGTTAAATATATTATCAAATCAAAACGAAGCCTAATATTTTAGGACAATAAATTCATATTTAGGTGAACTCAAAAAGCGGAGCGAAGTGTCAAGAGTCGAAGTCAACGATTATTTATCCTTTTGCATTCTCCGATCGGTTTTCTACTTATTCTCATTATTGTACTTCGTCTGTTTTTCTTCGTCTATTATTCATTAAAATCATATATCTCAAGTCATTTTGACTTAATATGCTTTTCAATAGTTTCCGTGTGTTTTTCTTCTTTTCATCATTATTTCGTTTTGACTTAACAATGTCGTCCTTTTTAAGTGCACAGATTTTCTCTGTCATGTAGATTGAGTTTTCAATTAATAGGTGCAATCTTCTAACCGCTATAATAATCTCAAACACTGCCAATAGCGTATTGCGAAGTAGACGGAGCGTAGATTGACGTTTCAATTCATACGTTAACGTATTGCGTAACTAACCAAACATGAGGACCAGAAGAGAAGAAGAGGACCGTAAGTAGATTGACGTTTCAATTCATACATGATAGATTTCTCACCTGCTACTCCTGACAGGTTGACCTTCTACAATTATTTTATCTTCTTTGGAAATTAGTGCGATTGCTTCCCTTGACTCTTCTTGCTGACAGGATGACCTTCTACAATCATTTTTGCTTTTTCAAGAAGAAGATGACCGTAAGTAGATTGCTTGAATCTTGAAAGAACCGTTTATTCAATTGAGTTTTGTGACTAACTCAAAATGATTCTTAATTCACGCGTGGTTTGCTTCGTGTACTTTTGTAGAACTTACGTCTTGTTGGGCCCCGAACTTTAATTGGATGTCAGAATTATTAAATGAGAAATTAGTGATGTTAAATGTTTATTTGGGTAATGTGAATTGGAGAAATTTTAAATGATATTTGGGGGTTAAAGCGTGAAATGGGTTTTTGTGTATGTTGTATTATGGGTAACATCTTTATAATTGAAAAAGTAAGTTTGTATAGTTACTATTTATGTAACTTCTTTGAAATTGCAAATTTTGAGACTTCGATTTATTGGGGCTAGAAATGCCCACTAAAGCTTTGTAAAGAACCTTTTATTGTGTTCTGCCAATGCTTGTTCAAGTATGACCTTGCATTGATTTGAAAATGTGCCATAAGTTGTGTATATGAACTTTGTGAATGAACTTTGTGTGATATGTGGTTGCTTTCAAAATTTATTCGAAAGTATGTATTTTGTGGCTTATGGATGATTTGAGAAATGGCTTAATGTTTGTCATAAGAATGTGTTGAATGAATTGTATATGGAGGATTTAAGTATGGAAAGAATGAGTATTTTGTATATGTATTATGTTATAGATTAAGTTGTGAAGATTGAATCGTGCTTGAAGTAGATCGACGAAGAGTATTGTGGTAGTGAGGAAAATGTGAAATCAAGATGGAAAGAATGGATTGGTCTTGATGACTTTGAGGCATTAAAGAGATATGTATATGTTATGAAATGTCGAGTGAATATTATGAGTTAATGAAAGTTAAAATGAATGAGTTGATTAAGATGATTGAAATGGAAGTTGAAAGGTAGGAAATAAAGATTGAAAGAGTGAGAATTGGAAGAATTAGTGAAGGTGTGAAAATATGAAGAATTATGAAAGTTTGACTTTTGGGGATGAATAGTTGACTTTTGATTTAAGTGAAATTTGATAAAATGATATTCATGAACATGTAGGCTTGTTGAGGGCTTTGGTAGCCATAAAGTTTGCGAATTTTCGATATCGGGGCTAGAAGTTATGATAGATTGAAGTTTTGATGTTGTTTAGGTGATTGAAAACCAGACGATGCACTGTAGCAAAAACCAGACGATGCACTGTAGCAAAAACTAGACGATGCACTGTAACAAAAATCAGACGATGCACTGTAGCAAAAACCAGACGATGTACTGTAGCAAAAACCAGCTGATAGGAAAAGTGGACGCTACAGAATGTAGGAGATAGAATCAGCCTTTGTAGTCTTCATGAGAGTTATAGATATAGATGTCTACTTTCTAACCGTCCAAGAATGAAGTCATTTCGACACCTATAGAGAAAGTTATGGCATTTGCGCCAAAACATGTCTGATAGAAATCAGATGATGGAAAAACCAGCTGATAGAAAAACCAGCTGAAGCAAAAGCAGACGATATGGACTTGATATCGATAGATTTAGACAAAATTTCCTTCTTGAAAGTTGTAGATCTCTTTCTCTATGAGATAGATACCAAGTTTGCCCAATTTGGATATCGGAGTCAAAAGATATGATCTATATAAGTGGACATGTCTTTGGATAGAAAACCAGGTGATAGAAAACCAGCTGATAGGAAAACCGGAAGATGCAAAATCAGACGAAAGATTAATTGAGACATTTGACCCTTTTAGAGACTGAATTTGGATTTAAGTTCTTCATGAACATTGTAGATCAGTCTTTTCTCTATGAAATAGACATCAATTTTGTCCAATTTGGAGTTCGGAGTTAAAAGTTATAAGCGTTTGAAGTTTGGAGGAAAATCGGCTAATGAAAATCGGTGATGCAAAAATCGGTGATGGAAATCGGTGATCCAAAAATCAGCTGATGCAAAATCAGCTAATGGAAAAGTCAGACGAAGGAAATCAGGCGATGAACAGTAAATCAGACGATAGAAAATCAGGCGATGAACAGTAAATCAGGCGATAGAAAATCGATGATGAGCGAAGAAAGCGGATGGAAGGAAAACAGTCTGCACACAGATCAGTATTTTGAGGATATATGAAGCTACAGAGCTCGGATTGAGGTGATTCAAATTGGAGATTAAACTAAAGTTATAAGGCTACAACTTTGATGAAGAACCCCGATCAAGATGGAGCCTCTAAGACTGTCGGATATTGGAATGAAACTCGGTGCGTGTGCAGTCTCGATTTTTATGCATGTGTCCGATAGTATTTTGGCCATAACTTCTTCGTTTTAGATCCGAATTGAGCGTGGTTTGTTGCGTTGGATTCGTATGATCGAGGAGAACATTATGAAGAAGAAATTTTTGTAAAATTCCTTTATTTACCTGATCAGAATTTGGAGCCAAGATATCAACTTTTAAGGGCAATTTTGGAAGAACACTTAAAGAGTTAAGTTAGTAGGCTTATAAGGAGGGGCATGAGAGTCTTTCCTCATTCATTAAATGACATGGCATGTGGATGTAGTATAAATAGAGGAGAAGCAGGCTGTGGTCGTGAGAGTTAGAGAAGCAGAATAAAGAGAAACAAAAGAAAGAAAGAAAGAAGAGAGAAAAGAGAGAGTGGGTTTGGTGGAAGGAGAAAAGAAAGGACAGCAGCTAGGGTTCGATTTTGTGAGCTTTCCAGGAGGATTTGAACATGCTCCAAGAGGGAAAAAGATGAAGGATGAAGAGAGCTCTAGGATGAGCTAAGAAAATCCGAAAATGGTGAAGAGTGAGGTAAAGCCGATTTTCAAGCTTCAAGCTTTTCTTAAAATTTTGGTGTAGAATCATGGAAAATATTATGGTTTTGTGGATTATGAAATTAGTTGTGATGTCTATGCTAAGATGGTGGTTTAATTTTGGATTAATGTGAGTTAGGGTTTATGCCCAATTTTGGAAATTGGGGCTTTTGTAAATTGATGCATTAGATAGCTTGGAAATATGTTGGAATTGGGTTTCTATAGTAAATTTTGAGGTTATGGTATTTATGATGATGAATTTGGATGATTTCGGTCTAGGAAATTTCAAAGTGGGCGAAAGAAAGAAGCTTCGAGAAATTAGAGCTTTGGACAAGTTCTAGCATGGATTCGAGGTGGGTATCCGTTTATAATAGAATTTATAAGCCATTACCGCTTTCTTTAAACAAAGAGATTTTCTGACTTAAATTGCATCATAATTGTTGCATCATTGCATAAATGATTTGAAAAATCATTTTTGATTCGATACATGAAATTTTGATGAATTGCAAAATACATTGTGTTATGCCTTGAAAGACTTCATGGCATGTATATTCGGAAAAGAGCATTTGATAAATTGATTTGAGCATTATATGTGCTTTTGTGTGGGCGAGAGAGTAACGTTGTGATAGTCTCGTGCACGAGACAAAAATAATGTGATAGCCTTCTCCGGCTGCCCGCTTGGGCTCATTTAGATCCAAAATGGACTCGTTGTGTTTCCAATAAACTTTGATTTATTTGGCGTGTTTACGGAACTCTAGCCATTTGTGTGTGCATTGCTTACGTGAATTGCCAAGTTGATGCATTCATGTCTTGTGACCTATGGATTTGTGGCTGAAAGCCTAAGACGATATCTGATTTGTAAAATGTGATTTTGATTCAAAGAAGAAAAGAACTTCTTCAAAATGTGCTTTACGGATTTCAAAGAAATGTTTTCTAAGACCGTAAAAGAAAAAGATTTCAAGAGTTTTGCTTATTGTTTTGTTATAAACTGTTACCCATTGAGCGTAAGCTCACCCCTCATTACCATCCACAGTAATGAGAAGAAGATCTGTGAGCGAAAAAGAGGGATTTTGTATCTTTGTATTTGCATTCGAATTTTTTATATATTGTGATTGTATTGTGGCTTGTAAGGCCATTAAAATTTGTATATGATTATGGGATGGGATTATGTAAGTGAAATAGGGTTAGTATTTATGAATGTGAATTATGATCATGACTTGAGATATGATGAGAATTATGGAAGTGTTTAGATATAGGATTGTAAATGTGTATGATGGGATTCCGGATGGGAGGTCCAAGATTTGTGTGATGGGTTGGAAATATTGAAGTGCTTTTGTGTATGGATTTGTGTATGGACATGATATGGAAATTATGTATGAATGGCGTGAGATGGATTGTGAAATTCAAATATTTGGTAATAAGCTTAAATTGGGATAAAGAGAGATATGATTGTAGCGAATGATAAAATGTTTTCGAATGCGAACGTGATATGATCGAATATGAAGGATTCAAAGGATTGAGGAATTGATGAAATACAAATTGGAAATTGAAACTACTTTGAACAATGTGTAAGTGGAAAAAAAAATGAAGCGATATTAGTTAAGCTGCGATTAGATTCGTTATGAGTTGGGTTAAGCGGGTCCCAACACGTCTCAATTGCTTTAAATGCGCTTTTGCTTTAAATGCGCTTTTGCTTCTATCGTTTGAATTCATAGGTGAGAGCCACATAATTTTTTACTAAACCAGAGCAGAGGTCGACGTTTCAATTCATAGGTGATAGATTTCTGACCTGCTACTCCTGACAGGTTGACCTTCTACAATTATTTTCTCTTCTTTGGAAATTAGTGTCATTGCTTCCATTTTCGCTCTTCTTCCGACAGTTGACCTTCTACAATCATTTTACATTTTCGCAAGAAGAAGATGACTAGAACGCTTTGGTATCCTGCTACTCTGATGTGTTTACCTTCTACAATTATTTTCTCTCTTTTTCCATTTGCTTTTCAACTTCCGTCGCTTTTCAACTTCCGTCTTGTTTTCATCCTCTCCTTTTCATCATTGTTTGTACTTCATCAAAATCAGCAGCTGCGAATAGTGTATTGCGAGTAAGCAGGAGAATGAGATTGACGTTTTCATTCATAGGTGAGAGCGACATAATTTTTTACCAAACCAGAGCAGAGGTCAACGTTTCAATTCATAGGTGATAGATTTCTGACCTTCTACTCCTGACAGGTTGACTTTCTGCAATTATTTTCTCTTCTTTGGAAATTAGTGTCATTGCTTCCATTTACTCTTCTTCCTCACAGGTTGAGCTTCTACAATCATTTTCTGTTTTTCGCAAGAAGAAGATGACTAGAACTGCTTTCGTATCCTTTCCATCGTCTGTTTTGACTCCCGTCTACAGACGAAAAGCGGGCAATCTGAACAAAACAGAACGAAGCACAAAAGGCATTTAATCACAAAGGTTTTTGTAAAAAAGAAAGCTCAAATGTTTCCCATTTCTTGCATTAAGTCATGCAATTCTAATGTGTTTTCGGAAACGCACGGTTCGTTGAAACACAGTATCAATGGGTGCACATCTTCGTTAAACCATTAAGTGAAGAAGGGTTCAGGGAAATCAGACGAAATCTGAACATGGTTAAATATATCATAAAATCAAAACCGAAGGCGAATATTTTTTGGACAATTAATTCATATTTAGGTGAACTTGAAAAGCAGACGAAGTGCGAAGAGTCGAAGTCAACGTATTATTTATGCTTTTGCATTCTGCGTCTGTTTTTCTACTTCGTCTGTTTTTGTACTTCGTTTGTTTTTCATCGTTTGTTATTCATTAAAATCATAAAACTCAAGTCATTTTGACTTAATATCCTTTTCAATAGGTTCCGTGTGTTTTTTTTCATCATTATTTCGTTTTGACTTAACAATCTCGTCCTTTTTAAGTGCACAGATTTATTCTGTCGTGTAGATTGAGTTTTCAATTAGTAAATCAGAACAGAGATTGACGTTTCAATTCATACGTTAACGTATTGCAGAACTAACCAAACATGACGATCGCAACTTGCGTGCGCTTTTTTCTATCTCGCTTTTTAACTTGCGTCTGCTTTTCAACTTGCGTCTTGTTTTCATCCTCTCCTTTTTCATCATTGTTTGTACTTCATCAAAATCAACACTGCCAATAGCGTATTGCAGAAGTAAACACCAGAACACAGATTGACGTCTTAACTCTTCTTCCTCACAGGTTGACCTTCTACAATCATTTCGTCTTCTTAGAAGCTTGGCTTTTGCATCTGTTTGTCAATCAATCATTCAAGGGCCATTCCTTTGGCATCAAAATAACTTACAACCAAATTTGATCTCAGCGCACGCAATAACTCGACACCTTTAACGCGCTCATATTATAACATCTTACCTGCTTTTCTGTCTTAACCCTTAAAGCAAATCTACCCCAATCAATAAACATTTTGTGCAGGCAAACTTTAGTTGTCTCAAGTACCCTCTTCTTTTAGTGATCAAATTCTCCGTTCTAGATTACATTGCATTTATACTCCATTTCTTTAAGGCCCCGCTTATTCTTTTCTTTGCATTCTTGAGTACTAAGGTATATATGCTTAGGTTAAATAAATTTATTACCTTTTACTTTTACATTGCATGTATACTCCATTTTTCTAGGTCCTCTCGCTTATTCTCTCTCGCATTCTTAGTGTAGTCGGTATCTCGTAGTTAAATGAAATAAATTTATTTTATAAATTCTGCTATAGTTATTTAAATGGTTTATAATCATGTTTGTTGGATAAATTGTTTGTTAGAGCATAAATGTAATGTTTTGTTTACATGTTTCTTGTGATAAGATTTATAATATATATTCAATTTTATTGTTTCTATATATATATCGATATAGCTATATATATATATATATATATATATATATATATATCAATGCATGTAGGCTGTATATATATATCGACAATTCATTTGTATCAACATCATGAATGGATAGATCAAAGACGTTCTTTTTATGTCAAATCCTCGGTATTTACATATGGATAGAAATGCTAAAAGACGCCAAAAATATGCGAAATGACAAATGAAAAAACAAGAATTGTTCATGACGGCGTAGACAAAATCGAAGCGCAAAAACACAACTTCCACCTCATCTACACTTCAAAGAAAGAATTTCTCCTCAATGAAGGATTCTTTCATTAATATCGAACCTTCCACCACCAACTTTGGAGTCATGAACCTCTTTTCATCAAATACGTGACCTCAGATTGATATCCATGCTGATCGCATAAGTGAAGGTACCTTTTTCACTATATTGAAACTATTTCCAACCAAACTATTCCACATAATGATAATGTCCTTTTATACGCTTCAAGGATAAATCATCGCACATTTCCTTCAACATTAAAATCGTTGCAGAATTTACCAGTTGAACCTCAACAGCTCCCTTCTGTTCCAGATTGTCAATATTGTAACGCAAAATGATTTTACCTTGAACCTCCATCGTTTTGTTGCTCGTCTGGACAAATTTCTATTGTTGCTCCTCAGATGCCTTATGCTTTAAAGTGTTTGTTTCTAAATAACGACGAAGAATCCGAACATTTGAGAAAGAATGTTCGTACATACAATAACAATCTATCTTTCACTTCGTATCGAGCCAGATATTATCGTGACCTCACGAAAAACACAATGGGAGTTTATACATTCCGTGTTCAAGGACAAGTTTACCATTTCCTTGACAGTTTAGTGCCGACAAGCAATAAAGTATCTGGAGTCCAACTTTATTTATTTGATACCGATGAAGAACTACAACAAAGGGTGAACAGCTCTGATAAACTTCGTGAAAGTACATTGAAGCTGATTATGACAATTCTTGAAGATAATCCTTATGCTAGGTTCTTTCGTCGTCTTAAAGATATTCCTTCCGTTGCAGAATTCCGTCTTAAAGATGTTCTCAGAGTCCGAATCCTTTGTGATCTCTTTCCCTTCTTTGTAGCTTCACTTAGAAGACTTTCTCCTTGTCTTTTTTGCGCACCTTGTTCTATCCTCCGGGATTGGCTTTCTTCGATTTGAAGATTCGCCTGTTTTATCAACGGTCTTCCTGACACTTTCCTTATTTCATCTGGAGCCGATCTCATACTCACTTCAACTTCACAACTTGAAGTTCGAGTCTTCTTGCTTGGAAGCTCCCCCTCAGTCCTTGTTCTTGTTGAAGAGTTCGCTTCTTCTTTCATCACTGTGTTCAGACCCATACGCCGTATGGTGTGTGCATCAATCTTACTCTTCACAACCATAGTCCTTCTATATCCTTTGTGTAGAGCGATACCGGATTCCTTAAAAATCCTTGTCAGAAGCATCCCATAAGGATAACTATTTGAATCCTTCATCCCCTTAATCATGTAATGAAAGATTAAGAAGGGTAAGTCTATGGGATTACCATTCAACAAGTAGAACAAACATTGTTCGTCCAGAGTGGTCACCAAATGTCTTGAACCTGCTCTGGGTAGAATGCAATTAAACAAAATTGCATAAAGAACCCTAGCCTTCGGAACCAAACTCGAGGTCTTCCTCTGTCATGGGTCATTGGCTCCATATAATTGTCTTGTCACATCTTCCTCTCGCATACCGACTTCAAACATCCATCCCACCTTGGTAGAGAGGTGTGACCAATCGACGGACAATCGGTCACCTTCTTTATTAACTCCTTAGTCACAACAACGGATATACCATCTATCAAGATACTACGTTTTGTCTACTAGCTGAGCATTCTTCCAAAAGTGGAAAACCTCATTTGTGTATACTGGTTCTCGTACCTGAAAGAAGTTCCTCCAACCAGCTCTTACAATCTCGCTTCCACATCCATACCATCATTCCTCAATGACTCGAAATCCACATGTCTTAGAATATCATGGCTGGCTCCATTGTTTGAGCGAAAAACTCACTCTGGTAAGCTTTTTAGGGTTAGATGTTTGATAGAATTGGGAAAGCAAAATGAACCGTCTAGAGACGAGAATAACCGTAATGATTTTACTTTTAGGCTACTTCTACAGATATAGTCCTGAGTGTTCTAGAGTCATTGAAATCGTCAAGATTATCACACTTTCCCTCCATAACTTTCTTGGCAGAGAAGTTACCAGCTGTACCTCACTATTTTTGACGCCGTTAGTTTTCTCGTTACATCGCTTTCATTGCTCACTTAACATAACCATTATCACATTGCGCCCGATCTTCAAACCGTTCTTCACTTAATGGTTTTGTTAACATGTTTGCTTGATCGATACTGCTTCCATCCATCGTAGACGCACCCCTTCCTCTGAACATACTCTCTCAAAAGTGATGTCTCACTTGTATGTGCTTCACTTTTGAATCTTTGAATCGGATTCTTTGATAGATTGATTATCTTTGGTGTTGTGGAAATACATTGGAGTAACATATCATCGCTTTTGGCTTCCGTGCCTTTTCTACTTAAGTCTCTTATTTTCTTTCTCCGTCTGTTTTTCTACTTCGTCTGTTTTTTATTCTCCTTCTATTTTTCTACTTCGTCTGTTTTTCTTTATGCCTCTATTTTTCTACTTAATCTGTTTTACTACTTAATACAATGCAAATCTTAAACTTTAATTTTTAATTCCGTTAATTTTCTGACCCAACCTTCTCATCCAATATTTTATCTTCTGTCTTCACGCGATATACACGCAATCATCTGACTCGATGCAATATTTTGTCACGGGGCGGGGTCTGTACTACTTTCTCTCTGAAAAGTATTAAAAAGGCTGTTACAGTAAAATAGCTCTCGGCTAAATTTGGACTTCATGCTTTTACGATCACTTTTTCTCACCTTGTCTAACTTTACAATCTTCGACTTCGACTTGTATTTTTAGCCTTCGTCTCCAACTGCTTCCTCATTCTTCTTTCTTTAATCTTTAAAGAAACGGTTAATCAGTTGAGTTCTGTAACCAACTCGAACTGACTCTTGCGTCTGCTTCTTGATTGTTCTCCTCCGGCTGTTATACACGCCTTCGTCTATGTTACTATTTGCATCTGCGTCTGCTTTACTATTCGCGTCTGCCTCTGCTTTGTCTCTGCGTCTGCTTTACTGCTCTGTGTCTGCGACTGCTTTGTTTAGCGTGTGCTTTGTGTCTGCATCTGCTTTGCTTCGCGTCTGCGTCTACTTTATGTCTGCGTCTGCTTCACTTAAATCGTGTTCGCTTTTTGTTTGTTCTTTTATTATTCATCAAAATCATATCTAACTAAAGTCATTTGAACTTAAAATCTCCGCCTTTTTATGATAATAAACTATATAAAAAACAAAATTACAAAATTTCAAGAAAACAAAACTTATCTTGAGATTTCTTCTTTGACTTCTTCCTTTCTTCGTCTACTTGAGTCACACATTCATTTCGAACACTCTCTTCTTTCTCGCTTATCCTCTTCTCCCTTGTTCATTCTCTTCTTTCTGCTCTTATCCTCCCCTATTTGTTATAATAAAAATGATTAACCATGGTGGCTCTTTAGCGTTCTATCATCATCTTCTTGGATCATTCATCGTCTCCTTCATCTCATTGAATTCACGGCGTAATCGCTAAGTTCATCTGGTCGGTCAATCGACAAGGAGGCTTGACAAACATCTCTCGACGGAGGAGTGAATGGGATTCAAGTAATATAAGCATCGATGTCGAATATATTCTTCATTTATCTCAATCATTGGTGGGCGAATAAGCGTTTCAGCTTCACAAAGATCTAAGTCAAATGGAGCGGTAGTATGAACAACCGTCTTCCTTGCGGGAGTAATGCATCTGCTTGAATAGACCTTTGATTAGACAACGGTCTCTAATACGCAAAACCCTCTCGAACAAGGAACTCAATAAATGTCCTGTTATTACACTTCCCCACTAGGCGGTCTTCCTTCTTGTCAAGATAGCTACTTTCGCTTCATCTTTATTACGTCTACAAACCAATTTTGACTTCCCTTAGTCAAATCCCAAGGATATCTTGGTGAATATCTGGTGCAACCTTTATTTTTGTACTTTCAGTGATCGAAAAAATAGTACATGGTTTGCAGGGACATTTTGAAGGGTATGGCTTAGTAGCAGCGTCCCTCAAAACATGGTAGAACATCTTTTCATCTTCTTTTAGTAATTCCCATGTCTTATTATTAATCAACATAGGTCGCACTACAAAGAATTATCTTCTTTATCGTTCAATCTGTAATGCATTAGCAGTTCTCCTTCTGCTAACCACTTCGACCATTATGATCTTCAGCCTCTTTTTTTGTAAAAATCGATCATATTTGTATACCATCAGACAACGTTCATCACTATCCGAGTCTGATTCCACAATTTCGTTTGGTTGTCCTTCACTACAATTCTCCTCAACCAGGATTTGGTCTACTGGTTCTTCCCGTTGAGCAATGGGGGTTTCCTGAACTGTCCTCTACTCAGTTTCTTTTTCTATTTGAGCAGCATCAACGTTTTCTTTCTCTCGACTAACTTCCCCAGCAGTTGACACGGTCTTCTTTCCAATCCTCCGTGATCTTTTTGCCTTCTTTGTAATTTCACTTAAAAGACTCTGTCGTTTTCTTTTTGGCGCACCTTCTTACATCATTGGGATTGGCTTGCTTCAATTCGACGACTCGTCTGCTTTTATTAGCAGATCTTCCAATCATTCTTCTTAATTCATCCGCAGGCGTTCTCGTACTCACCTGAGGTCGAGAACTTGAAGCGCGACTCATCTTCAAAACATGCTCCCCCTCAGTCCTAGTTCTCCTTGAAGAGTCGGCTTCTTCTTTGATTACAGTCGTTACACCCATTCGCCAGATTGGATTGAATCAACCTTACTCTTCACAAGTACAATCCTTCTATGTCCTCAATGTAGGACGACTCTGGATTCCTTAAAAATCCTTGTAAGCAACATACCGTAAAGATAGGTATTTGTATCCTTCATCCCCTTAATCATGTAGTGAAAGATTAAGAAGGGTAAGTTGATGGGATTGCGATTTAGCAGGTAAAACAAGCATTGTTCCTCCAACGTAGTCACCAAATCCCTTGAACCTACTCTAGGTAAAATGCAATTTAATAGAATTGCATGAAGAATCCTCGCCTTCGGAACCAAACTAGAGCTCTTCTTCTCCCATGGATCGTTGGCTCCATATAATTGTCTTCTGACATCTTCCTCTCTCATACCGACTTGGCGTATCCATCCGGCCTTCCTAGAGAGGGTCTCACCAACTGACGGAAAATCGGTCACCTTCTTTATTAACTCCTTAGTCACAACAACGGATAGACCATCTACTGATGATACTAGAGTGTTGTCTACTAACTGAGCATTCTTCCAAAAATCGAAAACCTCGTTTGTGTATACCGGTTCTTGTACCTCAAAGAAGTTCCTCCAACCAGCTCTTACAATCTATGCTTTCACATCCATACCATCATTCCTCAATGACTCGAAACTCACATGTTTTTCGAATATCATGGCTGGCTCTATTGTTTCAGAAAGAAAAACTGACTCTCGTAAGCTTTTTAGGCTTGGATGTTTGAGAAAATTGGGAAAGCAAAATCAACCGTCGCGAGATGATTTTGCTTTTACACAACTTGTAGAGATATAATCTGGTGTGTTCTAGAGTCATTAAAATCCTCGAGATTATCAGACTTTCCCTCCACAAGTGTCTTGTGAGAGAAGTTACCACCAGTAGCTGCTCGTTCTCGACGCCGTTAGTTTTGTCGTTACTTTACCTTGACTATTCAGTTGACATAACGATTATGACATTGCGTCGATCTTACGAAACCATTCTTCACTTAATGGTTTTGTGAACATGTCCGCCATCGATACTGTTTCCATGGATCAGACGCACCACCTTCCTCGAACATAACCTTTCGAGAAAGTGATGTTTGACTTCTACCGCTTCACTCTTGAATTTGAAATGAATTCTTTGCGGATTGATTGAGCTGGTGTTGTCGCAATAGATTAGAGTAACATATCGTCTGCTTTTGGCTTCCGTCTACTTTTCTACTTCGCCTCTCTTTTTCTTTCTCCTCTCTTTTCTACTTCGCCTGCTTTTTATTCTCCGCCTCGCTTTTCTACTCATCCTGCTTTTCATTATCCGTCTGCTTTTCTACTTAGTCTGCTTTTTCTTTCTCCGCTGCTTTTTTTCTTGACTATTTGTTCTTAATCAAAGTCATAAATGTGAAGTCATTTTGACTTAACAGATGGTTCATCACCTTCTAATGTTATTGTTATTTGCAATATCGTTTCTAATGATTTTATCATGATTATTCAATTCATTATTATTTTCAACTTCATTCATATATTTATTCTCATTTGCAATATCACTTTCTAAATATTTTTATCGTGATTATTATATTCATTATTATTATTCAACTTCATTAATATATTCATATTTTTTTATACGATCATAATAACGGCTCATTCCATATTTGTTTTTATTAATGTAGCGAAAATTTTATTATACCTAATAGGAATAATACTATTTACATTAGGATATTAAATAATCTGAATCACTAATATATATATCTCTTGTGATAATCTATGTGTCTTGGCAGCGATATAGACGCAATCTTCCTACGACACGATCTTACGATGCAATTTTTGTCGGTATGCACCGCGCAATGCATGCCCTTATGACTACTGATATCTGTTTATGTCTTTTCATTCATTCATATTGTCATTCATGTTGTGTCGTTTCTCTCTATACACACAATCTCCTGACCCAATCTTCTGATGCAATATTTTGTCAGACGACCACGCACGCGGCCCCACAATCCATGCCCTTGTGACTACTTATATAGTGTCTTCTTGCTCATTCGCAGTATATCGCTTCCTCTTACTTTTATTGCTCTCTTACTTGTAAATCTTCTTTCAGCTTCTTTTTTGGTCTGTACAGATGTTTTCCGAGTTTCACTGTTCTTGCTGTCTACTTCTGTTGCTGTCGAAGGAATATAAATGTTCACCAACTCTTTCCGTACAGCAGACTTGGATATGAGGAGATTTATCATGTTGCCGTCCTGAAAAATGATGGCTCAAATAAAGAAGACGTACTGGAGACTTGGATATGACGAGATTTATCATGTCTATCATTCTCCACGTCCGTCGTCAATGTCCTTGTGATCCAATAGGAAGATTGTAACAATCTTGATCTTTCTTGTGGTCATTCATAATGTGTGAATCAGTTTTTGGGTAACACTCTGAAGTGTCCTTGTCTATAAGGTACTTCTGTAGGTTGTATCTCAACATACTTGGATATGACGAGATTTATCTTGTTGAATCCCTTCAATCCTCTCAATTTCAATTAAGAGAGCTCCATGAGGATTGATAGAAGTTGTCCCAGAGACATTCGAGGGGGTAGATGTGGTGTATGGCAAATCCACTACTTGTGGTTGTGAAAAATTCTTGGAGAGATGTTCATCAACGGGACTAACTCAAGTATACTCGACTCCATCCTGAGAACTTCATTGACATATAAAAATTTAGAAATTAAGCATAGAAAGTATAGTGATGAATGTGGCTTACTCTCAATGGCCAACATAGTTTCAATAATGAGACAGAAAAAGAGAGAGAAGAGGGAGTTGAAAACCAGATGGAAGCAAAAGCAGAGGAAAGACGAAAAACAGACGCATGTTCTGTAGCACCCCAACTCCTGCGAGACCCGAACCCGACATCTACAGTGACATCCGAGCTCGTGACGCATGAGGTGGCATCTTAAGCGATCAATCACAATTTAAAACTCGCTATGAAATTTTTCTTCCAAAAACGTTTTAACGCGCGGAAATCAAAACACACTTTGGGCCCGACATATCACAAAAACATTTTTCAGATACAAAACACTTTCAGTTATTAATTAGCACTCAACAGTGCTCAATCAGTACATAAGCAGAAAGGCATGACCCAAATGGGCTCGATGCCATTTCTGAACACAATTCAATAATCAAAATCTCAATACACTTTTACATTTATTAAGCTAGGGTCCACCAAACAAAACACTGTACTCATGCAGATGTGACGACACTGATCCCGACCCGCTACTCTGCCTTATTAGCAATGATCATACTCCCGTTAGTCTAACGGGGTACTCTTCAATTCTTAAAAAATAGATGCAATGTTGGGTGAGTTTGCGAACTCAATGAGAAACCATCATCGATGGTTCACCCAACTCATGCATTCACAATTCATATACACACTGAATCACATATTCACACTTTCATATATTCACATGCATTCAATTTCACTTTCACACAATTCACTTTAGATCATTTACATATGCAGTATGCATGCGACACTTTCAGTTTCATTTCATTGTTGTGACCGAGCGCAATCAAATCAGTAATCACATTTTTGGCAAGTAGGAGGGCCTATGGGTATGCACTCGCCCACTCACATTGGGATAGGAGAGCCACTGGTATGCACTAATCCCTTTCACATAATAGATCCCACACCCCACCCGTAGGTGTTTGCGAGTTATCTTTGCGGCGTGTGTTCATGGGTTTTACCACAAGCGTCCTCAAATATCTGATGGCGTCTCGGTCAACAACTATCATTATCGATCATTTAATTATGCATGAGTGCATATGTCATTCACATTTCACAATCATATCTCATTTCTTGGACCTTTAGTCGGCATTTCGATCATATACATATCTCAATTATTTCACTAACACTTTTACAATTCGATTCACTATTGCATTTATGCACATTTATTCACATTTGCACTTCCATATCTCATCCAATATTTCAACACCCATGGTTCAAATCAATCAAAACAGATCACACATATCCATCCGTATCTCCACATGGCATATGTACACAAATGTAACACATATAGGTTGAGAAACCAACTAGGTTACTCACCGCACTTCCGAAGCTACACTGGAAGTCTCAAAGATCGCCTGTGGAATTGCTCCATCGGTGCCTTTAAAACAATCGAAAAATCGAATATCACTCATCGACAATTTCCAATATTCAAAATGCAAATATAGCAAATACATCGAGTAATCGTATATGTTATGACATTCCCTAAATTTTCCCAATTCGATCACTTTCACTCTAATTCATAGCAAAATCCAATTACCATAAGTCAATAGACTAATATCCAATTCTCTGCAAATACATTCCAATTAAAATCACAATCACTATTTATTGCCACTAGATTCCCATAATCATCGAATTAAAATTCAGAAATTCCATCTTATCAATTCAAATTCTTAATCTCTAAATTCCAATTAATCACTTAGAAAACAATTCAATTGAAATCAAATCTCAAATTCATTACTTGTAACAATCATCTTAAAAATCACTTCATTTCATTCTCCCATATTGAAATTCCTAGTCTCAGAAATTCAATTGATCCATAGCCAATCCATAGGTAATTGAACTATCAAATTCTTAGATCCCCATTATTTAAAACCTCAAAAAATCTCATTTTGGAAAAATCAGCATTCCTCGTCGCGGCATCAGATCCTTCGCCACGGCGAGTACCCATTTCTCGTCACGTTTGCTGCGGCGTAACTCGCCTCGCCGTGGCGAATCATTGCGCTTCGTCGTGTCGGCAGACCGCGTCAGACGCATGACGATCTTTTTTTCCTCGGCGGCAAGCGTCTTCCTTGCGTCAAGGCAAGTGTTCTTCATCATGCGATGCATGCAACGATGAACACGCCGGAAAACCAGAAATTTCAGATTTCAGATTCAACTCCATCCAAATCCATTCTAAACACTCCCAATTAGTTTCATACACTATACTGAACTCATTTCTAACCTCAAAACTATCTAAAACTTATTATTCAACAAAATCCCAAATCAAACTCAACATTTTCTCAAAAACCCTAACATCCGAAACTTTCAAATTCTCTAAACAATTTCATAACTCAATCAATGATCAAATTAAACAACTTATATCATAAGGAAACAAAGACTTACTTGATTCAAGCTTTAAACTCTTCCAAATCACTAAATAGTCAAGCTTTCGGTTCAAATCTCACCCACGACCATCTCTCTTTCTCCACCAATTTTTCATCAAATTTCAAAGGCTTAAGTTATATATATACTGAGTACCTTAAGACTTGTTTGGCAATTAATTGCCACCAGTCCAGATCTGAACCACCTCAATCCAATTTCTGATTCTAATTTCTCCCGATACGCAATAACAATTAATAATAAATCCTAAAGTCATAATTCAACTTGCCTCATATCAATTGTCAATCAATCACGGACCCGGAATCCGGTTTATCAGTCACTATACCATTTTTTCGGTCCGGACTCGATTCTCTAAAAATTCCAGAAAAATTTTCATAAATTCACAAAATTAGGAATTGCATATTCCTACACTCTAATCTCATAATTCAGTTCTCTAAATTCAAATTTTCTCATTCCAATTCATATACAAAACTCATTTATACACTTTTCGCACAAATTTCCAATTTCCACAATTCAATCGGGAAATGTCATACATGTACGCATATTCATATACTTATGCCATCAATAATCATTTACCGATGACTATAGAAACTATAATGCATGAAGAATTCACATTTTCCTGTACTTTAACCTGACCCAATCTAATTTACAAATATACCCGTCACTTCGGTAACGGGATGTTACATGTTTAATAGTAGAGGAAAGCAAAAGCAGATGGAACTCCTAAAAGGAGACGAAAGAAGTAAAACAGACGGAGTTGAAAAGCACACAGACGCAAAAGCAGAGGGAAGCAAAAGCAGACAGATGCAAAAGTTGACGAGAGCAAAAACATTATATTTTATTTTTTTCACTAGGACTTGTGAAAACAAGAAGTTTGTTTTAATTAAGCGTTTTCGTTGCTTTTTTAAAAAAATGGGAAATACACAAGGTACAACTTGTTTGATTGAAGTCTCAACTTCTATCGTCTTAAATAACACGATGTAATAATATTACAATTCTTCAAAGTACAATCTTCATTAACGATTTACAATCTTCCTCATATCTAAGTCTGCGAGACGCATTCTTTATTTGCATGCATCCTTTTGAGATTTGTCTCTCCTTAATGTCTCTCCTTTTCGCCAAGGTGTTGAAGAATTTCCATTAGATTATCTCGTGCGATGTCGCCTCGTTTTCCTTGCATCTGCTTTTGCTTCGTCTGCTTTTGCTTTAAATCGCTTTTGCTTCCGCTCCGCTTTTGCTTAGTTTGCTTTTCAACTGTTATCTCCTTTTCTTCTTTCGTCTGCTTTTCAATAGCTTCCCTCTCTTTTCTACGTCTGTTTTTCATCGTCTGCTGTCTCATCATTATTTCTACTTCAACGATCCAAAAGTCTAGCGATTCAGACGCAACCTATGTAAGTACCTTATGACAAGGACACTTGAGTGTTACCCAAAACTGATTCACACATTATGAATGACTACAAGAAAGATAAACATTTATCTGTCTAGTATCGTCTCGTTTTTCTTGCCTCTCCTTTTGCTTGCGTCTGCTTTTCCTTTCGTCTGCTTTTGCTTCCGTCTTCTTTTCAACTGCCATCTCCTTTTCACAATCTTCATTAACATATTTACAATCTTCCTCATATCAAAGTCTGCAGTACGCATTCTTTATTTGCGGCATCCTTTTTGAGATTTGTCTCTCCTTAATGTCTCTCCTTTTCGCCAAAGTGTTGAAGAATTTTCATTAGATTATCCGCAAGATGTCGTCTCGTTTTCCTTAAATGCTGCTTTTGCTTTAAATGCTTTTGCTTCCATCTGCTTTTCAGCTGCTATCTCCTTTTCTTCTTTCGTCTGCTTTTCAATAGCTTCCCTTTCTTTTCTACATCTATTTTTCATCGTCTGCTGCCTCATCATTATTTCTACTTCAACGATCCAAAAGTCTAGCGTATCTGTACACAACCTACAGAAGTAACTTATAGACAAGGACACTTCAGAGTGTTACCCAAAAACTGATTCACACATTATGAATGACTACAAGAAAGATAAACATTTTTCTATCCAGTATCGTCTCGTTTTGCTTGCCTCTCCTTTTGCTTGCGTCTACTTTTCCTTTCGTCTGCTTTTGCTTCCGTCTTCTTTTCAACTGCCATCTCCTTTTCTTCTTTCGTCTGTTTTTCACCTTCCGTCTGCTTTCGTTACTTCGTCTTATTTTTGTTGCTCTGCTTCGTCTAATTCTTTCCACCATTTTTTCACAGATCACCAATGATGACCCTTGTTTGTCATTTTTCGCTTATCTATCCAAAGATAACAACTGCTTTTTGCTTTCGTTTACTTTTAAACTTTTTCTTCTTTCGTATGCTTTTCACCTTCCGTCAAGGCGTCTGCTTTTTCAATTTTGCTGTCTCATCATTATTTCTACTTCAACGATACAAAACTCTAGCATAAGAACTCAGTAAGAGACTTGATATCGTGACATTTATCATAAATTGCAAAGTCGCTACTTAACCACCGCATCCTCTTTCCTTGTACAAACATTTTTCTCATGTCAGAAAGTAATTCCTCTACTCCACAGATCAGTCAACAGATGACCCTTGTTTGTCATTTTTTCGCCAAATATTGAAGATTTTCCATTAGATTATCTATCCAGTATAACAACTGCTTTTGCTTTCGTCTACTTTTGAACTTCCGTCGGTTTTTCTTCTTTCGTCTGCTTTTCAACCTCTTACTACTTCAAATCATTTTTGCTTATTTCAGCTTGCTCTTGTACTTCTTCATTTAAAGCAGTTCAATTGATGTCATTTCCAACTCCGGTTAAATTTCAGTTACCAATTCCCTATGTCTTCTTCGAGTATACCAATTGACTAATCCTTCTTTGAAAACATTTAACCCCCAAAATCTAGAAAGCAGATATCGAGACGTCTTTTCGTTATATACAATAATCTTGTAACTGCTATAATAATGTCAAATACTACCAATAACGTATTGCAGAAGTAAACATAGATTCACGTTTCAATTGATCGCTGAGCTATGTTTTTGCCTATATGTAGGAAAATCATTTCGAGTACTGCGCCTTATTTAATACCACGCATAAATACATCCTATTCTCCATTCCACAAAGATAATAATAGTCAAGGTTACTTCTTTTATTTCATCAAACAAAGAACGACGTTCAGTAAATATGAATTCGAGAAGCTGGAAGTTATGCGGATCCCGAGAAACATTAAAACAGATTGAAGAGTGTTACGAGAAACTTGACAAGCTATACTAACGAAAAATTCATGGCACCCAAACAGAGAGGAGATAATCACAAATCTCCTTCAAGCTCTGGAACAAATAAAGACGTTCCCATGGCAGAGGCACCCAAACAGAAAGCACATAATCAGAAATCTTGCTCAAGCTTTGAAACAAATAAAGACGTTTCCATGGCAGGCTAAACCTCTATTAACTATTTTGACTTTACTGTCATCTTATTTTGACTCTGCTTCTTCTTAGTTTCTATCGTTTCATGTTTTACTTTCCGTAGTTGAAGTTTTTATAGTGTGGTGAACTATGTATTTCTGGGATTTTAATATATGTTGTACTCAGTATTTATGTCTTCCTGGTTTGTATTCTTTCTTTGAATTTATGTGTTCCTATCATTCTTTTTGTTTTTATTAAGTAAGAATGTTGGCTAATGAATGTGAAAAATGTTGCTTTAGGAATTATGTAATTTACGCAAGATTTATCATCGATATCGATGGGATGAATATAACGTCATCAAGATAATTGTATAAACTAGTCGAATGATAAAGATGGCCAACGATCTCAAAAAGTAAACTTCGACACTACTTAAATTTTTGAAACTCACATTATAAAACTTATAGATTAACGTATCTTTATATTGCAGATTTCAATAGTACACATGTAAAGTATTTTTATCTTATCTGAGAAAATGTCATTTCATCTTAGTTCTTCTTCATATTAAATTTTGCCCTATTTAGAAATTCACTGGGCACTTTCACTGCGCATTTGCGCAGTGTTAACCTGCTAGTTAAGTATATATACTAAGGGCGAATGGGATGACGACTACGCAATTCATCCCATTCGTTCGTTTAATCTAACGGTTGGCTGCTTCTGTATTAAACCCTGTCTCTTCACTCTCAAAGTTTCTACTCTCTCTCTCTCCTTCGTTCGACTTCCTCTTCTTCTCCTCCTCCACGATTGGTCATCTTCTTGATTCCCTCTCCAATCTCTCTTATCGTCACCGTCACCGATTAATTATCTTCTTCCTGTCTGTTAGACGCATCACACCAGAACCTCCATCAGTTTTATCCATTTAATCTAACGACTCATATTTTCTTCCATACTTGTTTCTCTTCTCGAAGGTTCGACATTACAACCCATTCACAAAGCCCTTTCTTTTTCTCCCCGGTGACGCAAGTACTCTCAGTGGAAAGCTCTTGTTCTTGTTCTCTTTGACTGGCTCGCTACCTTCTCTCTCTTGTAGGTATGGGTTCTCATTTCTAGGGTTTTTTGGCCGTAATCCCAACATTTGTGGACACTTATTCTAGGTTTTTTGTCTCTCATTGTTTTGCTCTTCACCGTCGACTTCCTCTCCTTCTCCGCCGTCGACTTCCTCACCTCTACCGTCACCTGCCTCATCTGCCACAGCACTAGCCTCTTCCCTGACTCCTTCACCGTCCACTACACAATGGGTCCTCAGCTTCCCCACAACACTTATTCTAGGTTTTCTCTTCACTAGCTAGACAAGATAGTTAGCGCTAAGGGAGAATGAGAGTATTTTTTAGCTTAAATTCTAAGCTGTGGTTTTTATGTTTAGTCTTGGAAGGTGATCGGAAACAAATGGGACATGTATCTCGACCTTCTTCAGGTGGATTACTGTGAAGGGTGAGACTCGAATTTTTTATTATTATTATTCTTTATTTCCTTTTCTGCAATATCTTTTTGTGAGCAAAGAAATATATCTATATATATAGTTTCTCCGCTGGAGTGGTGAATTCGTAGATGGGATTTTATGGGTTTGATTTTTCTACATGAATCTTCTATAACATCATATGTGGAAGATTCTTCTCTTTTCTTATATTCTGTTTGTTTAGTGAACATGTATCATGTTTTCGAAAATGTTGAATCTTCTAATACAAAACTGAAGAAAGATTGAGTTGATTGCCAGGTCACCTATCAAACTGAGTTATTCTTGGACAAGAATAAAGATTACGTTGTTGCAGAACATCAGGCACTCTTAAGTGCATCCAAATGTTCCTTCGTGTCTTCCTTGTTCCCAATTTTGGCTGAAGAGTCATCCAAACAATCAAAGTTCTCTTCAATAGGTTCTCGGTTTAAGGTGTGGTGCTCTTCTGCAAATTATGTGCATTATTTGCTCTTCTCTATGTACATTGTTGAATAATTTTTCCTATTTGATGCAGCAACAATTGCAAGCACTGCTTGAAATCCTTAGTTCCACCGAGCCTCATTATATTCGTTGTGTAAAGCCCAATAACCTTCTTAAACCCTCGATCTTTAAGAACAAAAATATTCTTCAGCAACTTCGATGTAGGGTGAGATTGTCAATCAGAAATGCATATGCTTTTTTCTTTCTTTCTGGAAGTTGAGCTTACCTGAATGATTATCCGATTACTTACCTCCCTTGTTTTCCATTCCAGGGAGTCATGGAGGCAATCAGGATCATTTGTGCTGGATATCCTACTAGAAAACCATTTGATGAATTTTTAGACCGATTTGGAATGCTTGCACCTGAAGTTCTTGATGGAAGGTATATGTAATCTTACCTCTATTATTGCCTTGGCAATTAAGATTCTAACTCTTGTGTAATGTACTCGTGTCAGTTATGATGAAATAACTGCTTGCAAGAGGCTTCTGGAGAAAGTCGGACTTGAAGGGTATCAGGTAACAATATGACATCTGACGATGTTCTTTTGCTGTTATTTGGATTGTTATCGCAAGTCGTTATAGAAATACATATCTTTAGGCGTCTAATAAACTATAACCATTCTATTGTTTTAGATTGGTAAAACAAAAGTATTTTCGAGGGCTGGTCAAATGGCGTAATTGGACTTCGTAGAAGTGAAGTGCTAAGAAGATCCGCATGTATTATTGAGAGAAAAGTTCGTTCTTATTTGGCTCGTAGAAGCTTCATCTTGCTTCGTCGATCCGCTATCTTGGTTCAATTTGGATGCGAGGTTTGTTATTACTTTGAAGATGTGTTCTATGTCTTTTCGCAATTGTCTTTGTACTTGTTCCTTGAGTAATATCTCGCAATTATCTTGCAATTTTTATGCTATTTCAGACGGTCGCTCGAATGCATATGAAAACATCGTGAGAGAGGTCGCTTCTTTGAAAATCCAAAGAGATGTGCGCATGTATCTTGCCAGAAAATCTTATCAAGAAGTGTATAGTTCTGCAGTTACCATTCAAACAAGTATGTGGAATGGCTGTAGGAATGAGTTAACGCTTGGAAATATGGACTAGAGCAAAGAATTGTAATTGTGTATCATAAACTACAAACTCATGGTGTAGTTAGACATAATTACTTTTAGTTAATCTTTTGTGTTTCTTCTACTTCTCTGGATTCAAAGAATGCTTATCTCTCGATCTGAGCCATTGCATAAATACTTGTCTCATTTACATTTTATGAAGTTAAAGAAAGCAAAGAATCACTACACAATGTGCATGGAGAGGAAGAGTTGCACGTAAGAACTACTAAGCTTAAGATGGTTAGCTTCTATCTTTTCTTGTCTTGTTTATTTCTCTAAATAGCTTGTTAAACAAATGGCTTCTTAAGATGGTTATCTTTTATATATCTTTATTCTATGTTCTAAAGTTATGCTAAAATTAAGTACAGTTTTTTCGTTTGTTTAAACTATGTTCCAGAAATTATAGTACTCAATTGCACTTTCAGGTGATAGCACAGTGATGCCTAGGATTTTGTCTGTTTGTAATTTCAATCCATTGGGAAAGAATTTCTTCCCATATTTTCTTCTCTTCTTTTTTATATATAAGGCTTAGAAGTTCTCCTTTATATGCTTTTTGCTTATAGGCTGCAAGGGAAACTGGAGCACTTCAAGTTGCAAAAAATAAGTTGGAAAAGCAAGTGGAAGAATTGACATGGAGACTTCAGTTGGAGAAACGCATGAGGGTATGCATGATGCAGAAATTGTCTTTCTGTGTTGTTGTTCCTGGTGGTTTAAGTACTAAAACAAAAATCTTGCATGAGCTATTGGCCCTCTGGTTTAATTTTTATTTCATTTACAGCCATGTTTTTCCTTTTTGTGTTTTTCTAGCACTTGTCCAGGCATTTAAGAGATAGGTTTTGTATCAAAAAATTCTAGGAAATGTGTTAGATACATCAACAACTGGCAAAAAATTCTAGGAAATGTGTTAGATACATCAACAACTGGAGCTATGTGAACAAGTAAGGGTGACAAGATATTATTTTGGGTCTGTATTATTTTATCATCTCAAATTGTTGTCTCGTGTTCTATCCACAGGCTAACATTGAAGAGGCTAAAACACAAGAAAATGCCAAACTACAGTCTGCTTTACAAGAAATTCAACTTCAGTTTAAAGAAACTAAAGAGACGCTAGTAAAGGAGAGTGAGGCTGCTAAAATGGCTGCAGAGAAAGTTTCTATTATACAGGAGGCTCCAGTAGTTGACGATGCAGTGCTCAAGAAACTTAATACAGAAAATGAGGAACTTAAGGTAGCAAAGTCCAGACCAGGGGTCTCTGCCTTCGCTTGATGATATTTCTGTGGCACCAGTATAACTTTAGTTGTTGACGTCTTCTTGTGGTTATGAAGTCTACTTGATAAGTAAAGGTATCAGCTTTGAGTTCCCTTGATTCTTTTACATTATCGACTTTTAAGTCTTACATTTCGTATTTTGGTTAGTGTAGTCTACATTTCATGCAATATTGAGTTCATAAGAGATGTCTTTTTACAACCCTTTGCATGTTAACAGTGTATGCTCGCTATTATTTGTATGATCCAGTCTTCATGAACATTTGACCTTTTCATTTCAAACCATTTATATTCAACGTACTCGTGGCTCTGATTCTAAATTGTGTCTAGTGTAACAATGTAGGGCAATGTGATTCATCGGAGATTTTGATGGAAGATTGTCAAACTGGATACCTTCACTGTGGTTCTTAAGTTCCAGTTCTGTGTTAAAGATGCATCACTTGCTTTATTGGTTGATTAACATTATTAAATGCCAATGCCTTATTTTATTATATGAATTATAACTTGTGGAGGATGGTAGATCCTATCATTCCAAAATATGTTTGTAAACTTTGTTAGAAATAATTTTGAATTTGTGATAATTGAGTGTTTTTTATGCAGAGATGCTCTTGATGCACTTGGCTTGGTCCGGTATTGTTGTAGACGAATGCTAATGACTCATGTTGACCTTATTGAGAAGCTTTTGAACTATAATAGTAAGCTCTCTCTCTCTTTCTCTCTGCATGTACATGTGTCCTTACAGTGATATTTCGTTTTATTATCGAGTTTCTTCTGCAGCTTTGGAAAAATCTGAAACCAGTTAAGTAAACTTCTACATTCACAAGGGCTCCGAAGTTGGCTATCATGGATGTCTTGAAGAAACCTGGGACATGTGCACAGTCTCTCTGTTTTCTGTTTGCATATTGCTTTTGCATCTAGTTTTTATTTCACCTTGCTTATGGAATGAAGAAACCTGAGATTGAGGCTAAGCTTTGAGTGGATCATGGGTTGAATATTCGGAAGAGTAATGAAATGGAAAACAAAATTATGGACAACTTGAAAGATAGGTAAATTGAAATGACAAATGTTCTCCACTAGTTACTATATAGAATTGCTAATTTCAGTTCGTTCCCAAGGTAAAAGTAAGAGAAATTCCTACAACGCATTTTCCTTTTAGTCATTTTTTAAACTTGATTAGAAAGTTATTTAATACATGCTAAGTCATTTTTCCTTCAGCAATGACCTACTATTATTACTAGATAAATCGAAAGCACACAATTGTTTGATGTTGTTTCTTTTATGTGTTATAAATATAATTCATTGGAATTCATGTCTAGTGCTTCAGTCTTTCCCATCATTAGTTATTTATCTCACTTTTCTTTCTTTGCCTTTCTTTCTTTTAGATGTGGATTTTCAATACAGCTTATGGAGATCCTCGTCTTTTATGATTTCGAAGTGGTCACAGTGCTCCTCCACTTTGCATAAGGTACTATCCCTCTGCATCTGTTGATCATGAATTTTGAGATCTATATTAAAAAATATGTATCTATTGAGGTTCTGCCTTTTCTTTTCACTATTAAGATTCCAAGGATTTTCTTTTTTGTAATTATATCCATTCTTCAAAGTTTCCTAGAGCTTTTATTATTTTTATTATGAATAGATTTATTTCATAACTGATGTAAAGAAAAACTGTGAAAATATGAATCACTTTTTGTAGGTGATGCTTGCCTTGTACAGCAGTCCCACTGTTATAACTTAATCAAAAGACACCTGCTGTGGAAATTTTGTGCATATTATGACGAGCGTATGTAATTCTAAATTCTCTCTATCTATTTTAGGTTCTATGCAAATGGAAGACACATTCTTTCTGCTGGTTAGGATCGTGCATTTCGCCCATTCTTTGTCATCTAGGTTTGACAAATTTTATTATTTTGCAATTCTGAAAGTTAGGATGGACAATGAAAATTTCATATCTTATTTACTAATCTTTTAAACATGCTTTTTGTTGAGGCTTCATTCCTTTACTATTCTTCCAACAATTCTGTTATCAACCTGCAATCCTCTATACATCAATAACCATTGCCCAACAAGTAAAAAGACCGCATTTTGGAGATTATTTCTGTTATTGTTTGATTTGTTAAACTGAAATGAGCCTATGTAACTAGTCAGTTGCGAGTTCATATACTCTTGTTTACATCTCTTGGTGTCAATCATGCTTCGTGTCGTGTGTTTTATGTGTACCTTCTACAGTCTATTTGTCTTTGGCTCGATTGTATATGTAGATGCTTTCTTTTGTTGATGCTTTTTCCCTTACATATGAAATCAGGAACAACAAAGTAGGGAACTTTCCCAGCGTCATGTGTCCAAACGAGCCAAGAAACTGAAACTGAAGGTATTATTGAGGGTCAGAGGCTAGCCCTTTCCCCGATTTAGTGCAATGGAATGATTCATGATCTCATTTAACTTCATTCAGACAAAGTTTTATGAAAATTACATCATTCCTTACATTTATAAATTGTTCATCCCCTTAGATTCTGTACTTGTGTGGAAGATTTATTTTAAATATTGACCTGGTTTTTAATGCTTGATTAACATTTACTAATCCAATTGATTCTTCCCATATAAGAATAATGATGAAAACATGAAGCAATTGAACTACGGTCATTTGTTATACTACACTTTGATAGGTCACACATATAATAATTGTTTGATATCCTAGCCTCCTATTCGAAGTTTAGAGCTTTTATAATTCAAATGATGTAGGTACTAGCATGGCAACAAGCGGCTGCAAGAATTGGAATGAAACGTTCTGCTGCATCATTTCAGTGGTTGAGTGAGAGAAAAGTTTTGTGTTGTTAAAGGTAATCTAAATAATGTCTCCTTTGAAAAGTTGGAATATCCTTTCTTTCCTTATTACGGGGAAGGGGTGATTTTGGGATAGGCTGGATCCTACAGGATGGCTGGTATTTTGTTGATTGTAGGTAAGTTATTGCTTTTGTGCAGATTCATCGCCTAGTTGTAAATGCTCTCTTGAAAAGAAACCAAGTAAATGACATCAAAGGGGGTTCTCTGTTAGGATTTGAGGACATTGGTTTTGGTTCAAATGTTATTGATGAACAATATGGCTTTGATGAGGCTACCTCATCCGCACCGACTCTGCGTGTCTGAAACAACTTATCCGGTGGTGTCTTTGGATCAAGGTGACTTGAAATCGTATGTTGATGCAATGTTGCAACATCTATACCGATGGCTTTGCAGGTTGTGGAGATATAATTCATTAAATTTTCCTCTTCTGGTTCACTTAAATAAATCACTTTCCTTCATTTTTGCAGCCCTCAATCAAAACTCCATGATCCGCCTCTTCACCGTGCACTTCACAAGGTAGTTTCAATCGCTGCACATGTATTCTTTAAAATTTTATCTGTAGGCTAGGTAGTTATGTTTTGACATTTTTCTTTCCCTTGCTTGCTCCAAGAGTGTTCTCTTGTGCTAATGTTTGCATGCATTAACCAAAAATTGAAAAGAAAAGAAGAATTGAAAATTACCTCTTGTATTCTTTCCTAGTTTAAGTTTTGATTTATATATGTTTGATTCCATGTGAAAGTAAAACAAATAATAAAGAAAGAGTAGGAGAAGGATGCATACAAGATATAACATGGTTTTCTATCGACCGATCTCCACGGACACAAAAACCACAAAGGAACTTGAATGCTTATTAACTTGGGTTATTTATAATAACTAAGCGAGAAAGATTTCTTAATAGGATAATATTTTTGTTTGAAATAGGGTACATATTATTCTCTTATAGAATACATTTAACTATATTTTATGTGATAAATATAACAATTATAATACTAAGTCTGAACCTCAAATATCTTCAACAATCTTCTTTCTTAATTTGTTGGCTCATTCGATTGCATGATTTTCCAAATGTTTTGATCATAGGTGATGCAAAAGGTTTTGCTTTACTCTTGGCTGAGTTAGGAAACTAGTTGCCACAATCATTTTTCCAAATTTTTCAAAGGTTATTAAAGATACGGGAAAATTTAGTGTGCTAACCGCCGAACTTCTTGTGATAGCTTGCTCAAGACTTTGCAAAGCAGTACATCTTCACATCATATTGATAAAATATCCAACTTTTATTGATTTTTTAGGCAAATACATTTTCATTTCCATTTTTCAAAATTTTGATTTGTAGAGAACTCTTTGAGTGGATTGAACTTGGTAGGTGCAATATTGGCATTCCTTGCTTTTTATGAATCGAGTTTGGTTACTCTACTTGAAATCCTATTTCCCTTTCTCAAGTCATGTAAATTGCTCTCTTGCATATTGTGATTGTCTTTCTTTTTGCCTACTTTTATTTTTTGCAGATTCAATTTTCATTTCTTTATATTAACTCAAATGGAATTTTTCTCTTTGATTGGCCTAATCGGCTTTAAGTGTAATCTGATGTATACTATTCCTGACATTTGCTGTTCACCTTCTTTTGTAGGTAGACTTCATTAGAGGCATGCCAGTTCTTGTATTAAGATAAAATTTCAGTTTTGACATAGGTTATGTTAGGTCCTTTTACATTGAAACAAAACTTGATATTCATTACATGCTCTGTGCACTTTGTGTTTTGTTCTCTAAATCCAACAGTTTTTAAACTTTTGGGCTGAATGGTTTCTCGACAAGATAAATTATTCCTTTTACTACGAAAATGTGTGGGAATAATGATACAGGAATTGAATTTACTTATTGGTTGTACCATTCTGTTTCCTTTCTACTTGAAGAGAACGACACGTTGATTCCAGCTTTTCTTTCTGGTTCTTGGTCTTCTCCAATTGTTTCTTCAATTTCTCTCGTTGTTCAAAATAACAAATTCTCAATTTTCTTGCTAAATTTCAACCAAAAACTTCTCCTTCTTCATTTGTGAGGAGCATTTTGTAAATTTTTGTTTACAGAGTTGTTCAAAAATAGTTTATATGGTACGTCTTCAAGCACAGTCATGCAATCATCTGTCTAGATTTACAAGCCAATATTTTGAACTCTAGGATCGTCAATATGCTTTCTTCTTACTGGCACATACTTCATTTTTTGTGAGATGGTTTATATTACTCCTAGGCTAGAGTAGCTACAATTGGAAAAAGATTGCAACTTTATATATTTGAATCACTTGTGAATCACCATATATTTACTATTTTACAGATAATGTGGAGGAACTTGTTAATGTATTTAGGTGTGAGGAGTTTGCTCTAGAGGCTGAGTTTCTGGATCCTTTTCCATCTTTTGTCTTACCTAATGTAATATGCAGGTATCTCACCATTTTATGCAGTTTAGACAATTTTATTGATTTGGAACTTGTGGATTAGCCCTTTCAACTATATCATTTATTCTAGTATGATGTTGTCAAGTGTGTTTTCCTATTTTGGCCAAAGATCTAAACTACCTGTTGAAACCCTTCTGTATGAGGAATGACATTAAGATAATTCTGATTCCTACATGTTGTACTTAAATTTTTTAGTTTTCTTAAAACTTCTTTTTTTAGGTCTTAGTGGCATTGATAAACAATTTAGTCCTTGGACAGAATAATCTAAATGATTTTAAAACGTAATTAGTTTAAATATTGCATATATATGTTAACCCTCTAACAATGACTAGAGCATTCGCAATTATCCCATCGATGGGTTTGTTTTATTCTTTTCAATTTGGATGTTGGTTTGAATTAATTGTTTAAGTTTCTTCTAAGCTGCGATATTTCATTTCCTTGATCGCTTTTATCTTTTCCTTGAAGTCCACTTCTTAATCTCTTGTTTCTTTGTAATATCTATCAATTGCTGCAATGACCGCAGAGATTTGGACCTTTTCGTGATTACGCCTTACTATCGAAGAAGAGCATTCTCCATCACTTCATGATCATAAGGCTGCCCACATTGTGGAACAACACAGTGTATATTTTTTTCAAAAGTTTTGTTGTCAAACTTGGAAGGTTTTTATATATTACAATTTTAAGTTTGTCATACACCTTTTATGCAAAGAACGTCATTACCTAGAGAATGCTTTAGTTCTTTGTGTCTCTTCGATTTTGTGCTATTTTTGCAGATAATAAGGCCATAGTTGGAGGAAATTAAGCAAAGAGTGCAAGATAGGTATGATTCTTGGTTCTTCGTTACATGAATGATATCACTTGGTACTTTTCTTATAGATAAATGATGTCTCTTTGTATATGCTTGTCTTTTCTTTCTTGAATCTTAGGCTCGAAATATCGCAATGTGGTAGAAGTTCAAAACAATAATATTTTCTTCCACATTATATACTATAGCAAGTGAAGTTATTTACTTCATCGATAGCTAAGCTGGTTCCTATTTTGTTGACTAAATGTCAATTTTCATTTGAATTAAAATATTTGCCTCCAATATTATTTTGAGATTGCAATTTTTTTAGCTTTCTAGTATAGGAGCAATATATATCTTTATTGAGAGAAGAGTAAGATTGTAAAATGGTGAATATTCGAGTTTCACTTAATATTAACACCATCCTATTTTTATTAGCATTTAGACTCAATTGCTATTCTTACGTGGTATGGATCCTAATGTTATTCTTGATGGTCGAAAGAAATGCATAAGCTTTTAATGAGTAAGTAAATTATTTCTTTTGCTTCAAGGAAAATAGTGGCTGCTAAATTATATGAAAGACTTTTAATAGACCTAAGAACTTCTATCATTCATGACTGAGGCAAATATAGAAGAATTATGAATTTATGTTACTTTGATGTGCATTGATGAGGGAGTATGTTGTCCATGCTTGGGGCTTACAGTGTTGTGAATGCATAAAGGCGTAAGGGTTATCAACTCTTTCATTCTTTTAGGAAATTTCCATGGTATATGTAATTTTTTTACTATGATGCAGCTTTCTTATTCTTATGATGGTTGACTGCTTGAAAGGGAAAGAAATTTTACCGTAACTCTCTGATTTATAAATGTAGCATTCTTTTGATTTGCTATGTTCTAGAAGTTCACTTGTGAGTTATGTGTGTAGAATTCTTTTGAATCTTTAAGGTATGGGTAGACAATGTCACTGTCGTTGGCTTGAGGTGAAGCCATCTCTTTTTCATTTTTTCGTTGCTATCATCTCTGACTTATGAGATTATTTTTCCACATCCTAAATCCATAGTTGTTTCCTCTCAAGCTTTTCAGTGGAATGAAGTTATGCCTGCATACTAGAGTTCTCTAGTTGTCTTTTTCATTCTTTAGGTTGTTATGAAGTTTTTTAACATTAATGTGAGTCCTTTTACTCCTTTGAAGGGGCTATTTATTCAAGGTCCGTCTTTGTTAGCTTTTTCTTGCGAGAAGTTGTTCTTTTGTCCTATCTCGCTTAAATATCTTCATAATTGATTTGACATTTTGCTGACTTCGTGACTTTTTGGTCTTAAAGATTTCAAATATGACAGAAAAGGTGTTGTCCTTTAAAACCGGTGGAGCATCCTAGTTCATTGATCTTACAACCCCTGATAATTTATACCTATTCCCAGTGTTGACACCATTGACTTTATTGATCACGGTGCAGTATGCTTCTTTGTATCATTTAAACTAGAAATGATAAGTGCTTCGTTTTTTTTTACTGGGTGGAATTAGCTATAGCTTGTATATCGCTTTTGAGTTCAAACTGTCTAATTTTATGGATGGACCAATAATCATCCCTTAACAAAGGCAACATGCAAGAAGGATTGAAAGGAAACTCAGAATGGAACCATGAAGAATGTATCAGGGCCTTGGATGTTGTTTGATTCCTTTGACCATGAGTCTCCGAAGGTATTCTCATATTCGATGTGTGCATAATATTTGGTAACATCTTATGGCTCGTTATTGACCCGAGATTACAGACATTTTTAGAAATGTTACGGTGTCGGTTTTTCTCAGATAGTTATCATATTTGGGGAGCTTTCCTAATTCATGATACCTATTTATTGCCACAGAATCTTGTGATGCAAAGCGAAGAACATGAAAAAGCATTGAAATCGAAAAGGAGCTTCTAGAGTTCATGTTTAAGTATCAACAGGTTCTTGCTGAGAGAGATGCAGGTGAAATTTAATGTGGCATATGAAACCTTAATGCTTATGTATTCATTTATCCTGTCTTCTAGTGGTGATTTAAACTTTGACTCTTGTTGGATTTTAAATTGCTAATAAAATCTGTGTTTCAGATACTTCAAATTTCTCCTTTACAACACGTGTTTAGACAACATTCATCGAATAAGAGGAAGATAAAGATGAATTTCTTTCTATAAAGATCTTACCTATGTCAAAGCTTTTATTTCTAACTGGAAGCAACTTATTAAACTGGAGGAGAAGATGTATTTCTTTTTGAACAAGTATTCTATCTTGTTTTAATAAATGCTAGAGATATTACTTCACTTATGTCAGTATTGTCTTGCAGATTGATTGAAAATGCTTATTATTCTAAATATGCTCCATTGTGGCAAAATTTTAGGTTGGCGATCAATAATTTATAGAACTATTTTCAAGTTTCCCAACAAAATTTTACTCGTGCGGTTGTATGTTTATATGTCAACAAGTACTCGAGAATCAAAAGGATATTCTTGAGTAACATAATGTAAATGCTGAAGTCGACCACTAAAAGTAGCGCTCATATTGCTATGTCCATGGGATTCTTTGTGATAGTTGATATGAAAAATTAAAATTTGTAATTAAATTTTAAGAAAATTTAAAATTTTTAATTAAATTCTCAATGTAAAAATATGTATTTGATTATATTATTATATAATTTTAATGTATAATAAATATGGGAAATTTTAAATTAGTAATTAAATGATAAATAATTTAAATATGTAATGAAATTTAATTAAATAGATATAAATATGTCAAGATATATGCATTTAATCATAATAAGGTATAATAATACAAATATTAATGATAAATATTTTGAACTTGAAGCGGAGAAGTTATTGTTAGTCAGCAATTGCAAACCTTACGGGAGCTTGAATTTAGAAAAGCGCATCTTATATTAAGCTAATTATCATATCAATATTAATTAATTCATTATATTATAATTATTAATAGGAAATCAAAATTTGCAGCTCCTTGACACAATTAACAAATGCGCACATAATAAAAGATTAATAAGTTAATTTGCACGACGAGTGCATTTGCGATAGTGATTTCGATTATAGCAGCTCAATGTGGCTATTGTGCATTTGTTATTATTATTATTATTATTTCTATTAGATATGTGTATATAATATAGATATATAGATATAAAACAAATATATAATACTTATGAGGAATTTAATAATACTAATAATTAAATCGTCTTAGTTTGTCTCTTTTAGTCTTAGTTTTTATCGTTTTAATTAATTAAATTTTATGCGTTCAACTTTTGCTAAATATATTATAATTAAAAATAATTATTCATTTATATTTGTTATATATAAATATATAATAACAAATATATTATATAACAAATATATTTAAATTATTCTTATTATGATTATTATTAATATAATTTATTAATTATAGCGTAATCAAAAGTTTATAATACATAAATGAAAATATAAACAGTTAAATAAAAAAAATTTGTGGGTGTTAATTTTATTATTATTAGTACTAATTAGTGATTTATATATTTGTTATTATATCTATCTATTTATATATATATTATACATATATATAATAGGGATAATAATATTTACATTAATTTATGAATTAATGCAAATTAGTAATATATATTTGTCATTATATTTGTATATATAATGGTGGTAATAATTCATCAATGATATATTAAATTACCTTTTTTTGCCTCTGAATTTTTGGAAATCAAAATTAACTTATATTTTATTTACTAAATTAAATTTTATACATTAGAACTTCTTTTGATTTTTGCTAAATATATTACAATTAAAACTAATTAGTGATATATATTTGTTATTTTATATATATATATATATATATATATATATATATATTAATTAGTATAGATAAGTAATATTTATATATTTAGTGATAATAATAATAAATCGTTCTTGATTAATAATTTAAATGTCATGAAAATTTCATTAAAAGCATTAAATATGTCATATTCAAAATATAAAAATTAGAATATAATAAATGAATAAGTTTAATTAATTAATTAAAATTTATGCAGTTCAACTTTTGCTAAATATATTATAATTAAAACTAATTAGTCATTTATATTTTATTATAAATATATATATATTTATATATTTACATTAATATATGAATTAATGCAAATTAGTAATATATATATTTGTCATTATATTTGTATACATAATGGTGGTAATAATTCTTGAGGATATATTAAATTACCTTTTTTGCCTCTGAATTTACGGAAATCAAAATTAACTTATATTTTATTTACTATATTAAAATTTATACATTACAACTTCTTTTGATTTCTGCTACATATATTACAATTAAACCTAATTAGTGATATATATTTGTTATTATATATATATTAATTAGTATAGATAAGTAATATTTATATACCTCCTGGTGTACTTGTTCCAAACTTAATTCTTCTATTTCTTCTTGCTCAACAACGATTAGCTTGATCTCTCTTCTTTCTCTCTCTTTTTTTCTTCTTCTCTTCCTATTTCTCTTTCTTCTTGATGATATTTCTCTTTTTTTTGTCCATTTTCGTTCTCCCCTTAATTTATAAGCCAGACCATACTTCTTTTTCCATTTATGCACTTAATGAGTCCAAAAAGTCTATTTTATCCTTCCTTATAGGCTTATGTTCTTTTAAACTTAAGTGTCTTGTCAAAAATATCATTGACCATTCTTACACATCACTTTCTTCTAGAAGACTCTTCTCTATTGTCTTACGGGTCTAATGTCACTAAAGCATTCAATTTTGTTCAATGATTCAGAAGTTACACTTCAAACATTTTGGACTGTTCTTGTCCCTAACAGTACACTATGCACAACTTCCATAAGAATTTTAGACATCCTAGAGACTGAATCAGATTCCAAGTCCTTCATACCATTTGTAGCTCCATGTCTCTAGTTCTCTACGAATTAGAAATCATTTCATTTTGATTTCTACAAATCAAGATATCATCAAAACACTGAAGTATGTTCAGTGGGATAACACCAGTTCATATCCTTTAAGAACACACTCACTGTAACCGTCTCACTCTTTTCACTTAATCTCTCTCCATATAATTCATATAACTTCTATTTTTGGTGGAGATATAGAGAAAGTTCTTACGAATCCAACGGTTCAAGAATCAAGTCATTTGGAGGTCTAGAAAAGAAGTTATGGCCAAAACAATCCAACATGTTCATATCCTCACCTGAATTGTACATATCCCAGTACGAATGCCATAACTTTTGCTAAAGAAGTCCGATTAGTTTTTTTTTAGACCATTAGAAAGAGTACTTCTAGATCTAAAACTTTTATGAAGACCTCGAAGGCCAATTCTATCGTCTCATTTTCTTTAAATTCGCTTTTCTGCGTACGTCTTTTTGTATGCATTTTACGTATCATGTACATATCTCGGTCGAATACTATAAATTTTGCTATAGATGTCCAATTGACTTAGTTTTTAGACCATTGAAAAGAAGACTTCAATATCTACAACTTCTATGCAGACCTCAAAGACCAATTCTATCTTCTAACTTCTGTATCATCTCACTTTTCTTTCATTTGCTTTTTTGCGTCTGTCTTTTTGCGTTTGTTTTTCTGCGTCTGTACATATCTCAGTGCGAATGCTATAACTTTTGCTACATATCTCCAATTGACTTTGTAATTGGACCATTGAAAAGAAGACTTCACGATCTACAACTTCTATGAAGACCTCAAAGGCCAATTCTATCGTATAACTTCTGTATCATCTCACTTTTCTTTCGTCTGCTTTTCTGCGTCTATCTTTTTGCGTCTGTTTTTTTGCATCTGTACATATCTCAGTGTGAATACTATAACTTTTGCTATAAATGTCCAATTGACTTTGTTTTTAGACCATTGAAAAGAAGACTTCAAGATCTACAACTTCTATGAAGACCTCAAAGACCAATTCTATCTTCTAACTTCTGTATCATGTCACTTTTCTTTCGTCTGCTTTTCTGCGTCTGTCTTTTTGCGTATGTTTTTCTACGTCTGTATATATCTCAGTACAAATGCTATAACTTTTGCTAAAAATGTCCAATTGACTTCGTTTTTGGACCATTGAAAAGAAGACTTCAAGATCTACAAATTCTATGAAGACCTCAAAGGCCAATTCTATTTTTTAACTTCTGTATCATCTCACTTTTCTTTCGTCTTCTTTTCTGCGTCTGTGTCTATACATATCTCAGTGCGAATGCTATAACTTTTGCTACAGATGTCCAATTAACTTCGTTTTTAGACCATTGAAAAGACGATTTCACGATCTACAACTTCTATGAAGACTTAAAAGGCCAATTCTATCTTCTAACTTCTGTATCATCTCACTTTGCTTTCGTCTGCTTTTCTGCGTCTGTCTTTTTGTGTCTGTTTTTCTGCGTCTGTATATATCTCAGTACAAATGCTATAAATTTTGCTACAAATGTCCAATTGACTTCGTTTTTAGACCATTGAAAAGAAGACTTCAAGATCTACAACTTCTATGAAGACCTCAAAGGCCAATTCTATTTTTTAACTTCTGTATCATCTTACTTTTCTTTCGTCTGCTTTTCTGCGTCTGTGTCTATACATATCTCAGTGCGAATGCTATAACTTTTGTGACAGATTTCCAATTGACTTTGTTTTCAGACCATTGAAAAGACGATTTCACAATCTACAACTTCTATGAAGACTTCAAAGGCCAATTCTCTCTTCTAACTTCTGTATCATCTCATTTTCTTTAAATGCGCTTTTCTACGTCATCTTTTTTAAATCTGTTTTTTGCGTCATACATATCTTAGTGAGAATGCTATAACTTTTGCTACAGATGTCCAATTGACTTTGTTTTAGACCATTAAAAGAAGACTTCACGATCTACAACTTATATAAAGACCTCAAGGCCAATTCTATCGTCTAACTTCTGTATCATCTCACTTTTCTTTAAATGCGCTTTTACGCATCTATCTTTTTGAGTCTATTTTTTGCATCTGTACATATCTCAGTGCGAATGCTATAACTTTTGATATAGATGTCCAATTGACTTTGTTTTTGGACCATTGAAAAGAAGACTTCAAGATCTAGAACTTATATGAAGACCTCAAAGACCAATTCTATCTTCTAACTTCTGTATCATCTCACCTTTCTTTAAATACGCTTTTACTGCGTCTGTCTTTTTCGTCTGTACATATCTCAGTGTGACTACTATAACTTTTGCTACAGATGTCCAATCGACTTTGTTTTTGGACCATTGAAAAGAAGACTTCACGATCTACAACTTCTATGAAGACCTCAAAGGCCAATTCTATCTTCTAACTTCTGTATCATCTCACTTTTCTTTCGTCTTCTTTTCTGCGTCTGTCTTTCTGCGTCTGTACATATCTCAGTGCGAATGCTATAACTTTTTCTACAGATGTCCAATTGACTTCGTTTTTAGACCATTGAAAATAAGACTTCACGATCTACAATTTCTACGCAAACCTTAAAGGTCAATTCTATCGTCTAACTTTTGTATCATCTCACTTTTCTTTCGTCTGCTTTTCTGCGTCTGTGTTTTTGTATCTGTTTTTCTGCGTCTGTACATATCTCAGTACAAATGCTATAACTTTTGCTACAGATGTCCAATTAACTTTGTTTTTGGACCATTGAAAAGAAGACTTCAAGATCTACAACTTCTATGAAGACCTCAAAGGCCAATTCTATTTTTAGCTTCTGTATCATCTCACTTTTCTTTAAATGCCTTTTACTGCGTCGTGTCTATACATATCTCAGTGTGAATGCTATAACTTTTGCTACAGATGTCCAATTGACTTTGTTTTTGGACCATTGAAAATAAGACTTCACGATCTACAACTTATATGAAGACCTCAAAGGCCAATTCTATCGTCTAACTTCTGTATCATCTCACCTTTCTTTCGTCTGCTTTTCTGCGTCTGTCTTTTTGTGTCTGTACATATCTCAGTGCGACTACTATAACTTTTGCTACAGATGTCCAATCGACTTTTTTTTTGGACCATTGAAAAGAAGACTTCACGATCTACAACTTCTATGAAGACCTCAAAGGCCAATTCTATCTTCTAACTTCTGTATCATCTCACTTTTCTTTCGTCTGCTTTTCTGCATCTGTCTTTTTGCGTCTGTTTTTCTGCGTCTGTACATATCTTAGTGAGAATGCTATAACTTTTGCTATAGATGTCCAATTGACTTTGTTTTTAGACCATTAAAAAGAAGACTTCACGATCTACAACTTATATGAAGACCTCAAAGGCCAATTCTATCGTCTAACTTCTGTATCATCTCACTTTTCTTTCGTCTGCTTTTCTGCATCTATCTTTTTGAGTCTGTTTTTTTGCATCTGTACATATCTCAGTGCGAATGCTATAACTTTTGCTATAGATGTCCAATTGACTTTGTTTTTGGACCATTGAAAAGAAGACTTCAAGATCTAGAACTTATATGAAGACCTCAAAGACCTATTCTATCTTCTAACTTCTGTATCATCTCACCTTTCTTTCGTCTGCTTTTCTGCGTCTATCTTTTTGCGTCTGTACATATCTCAGTGCGACTACTATAACTTTTACTACAGATGTCCAATCGACTTTGTTTTTGGACCATTGAAAAGAAGACTTCACGATCTACAACTTCTATGAAGACCTCAAAGGCCAATTCTGTTCGACCAATGGTGGTTGGCAAATTAATTCCACTTATGTTTTGATAATAATAAAATGTATAGAATTGGTTAAGAAATTGTTTCAGGTATTTTGGGATTGATGTTCAATGAAAGAATTGTACAAATCAAGAAGAGCAAGTGTTTAATCAATGAAGAATCAAGATGGGAGTTGTCTTCTAAGTGAAAATGACATAAAACATGAGGTTTGTAGAGAATTTGGTCAGATGTTATCATAGATGGCTAAACAAGTCGACTTATAGGAAACAAGTCGACTTATCGAGGTAAACAAGTCGACTTATAGGAAACAAGTCGACTTATCGAGATAAACAAGTCGACTTATATATAACAAGTCGACTTATTGGAAGCGGAGATGAATTTTTAAGTAAATGGTTGAAACAAGTCGACTTATGAATTGACAAGTCGACTTATGTATGTAGAGATCAACTCCAACGGTCCAATTAGCCAAAAATGGAAGGGAGAGAATTAAGCAACGGCTATATGAGTTCCCAACAGCTATATTTCTTCTTATATAAAGGGTGGATGATTGATGAAGAACATAGAGAAGTGCCATAAGCTCAGATATTCTCATATTGCTTCAAATTGCTCATTATTGCTCTTATATTATTACAAATTGTTTTGAGCATTTGTTCTTCATTCTTTGTATTGTTTTATTACAATTTAAGTGGCGAGTGAAAAGGTCACGTGAGGTAGGATTTGTGCCGTAAGACAAATCGAGTGTAAAGGTTGCTTGAGCGAAAATCAGCGGTGTCGGTAGGATTTGTCTTGGGAAGACAAATCGAGTGTAAAGGTAGCGCAGTAGGAAATCAGCGGGATTGTAAAAGTTCACACTCAACTACAAAGTGTGCAATAAAGTGATTGACAAAATCCTAAGTGGGAGCTTAGGTAGAGGGCGTGGGTCTTAGCAGAACCTCTATAAAAGCAGTGTTTGATCTTCTTCCTTACACTTTTCAATTAAGTTTATCAAAATTGTTTTGTGTGTTTTAACCGATTTTCTTGTAGAAATTATCAAAGAGTTTTAAGATCTATTCAACCCCCTTCTAGATCGCTAACAATTGGTATCGAGCGAAGTATCAGGATGGCACACAATAAACTAGCGGAAGAAGGTAACACAAATTATCGCCCTCCTTTATTTAATGGTACTAACTATTCTTCTTGGAAAAATCCTATGAAGTACCACATCATTAGCGAGGAGTAGAATATTGGAAGATAATTATCTTGGTCCTCAACCACCGTTAAAAGAAAATGGTGAGTTAAAAAGCGAGCTGGAGTATGATGATAACGATTGGAGGCAGCGTACATCAACGCCAAAGCTATGAAAGCGATATATTGTGCATTAACGATCGAGGAAAGAAACCGGGTAAATTCTTGCACCACTGCCAAGGAAATGTGGGAGAGACTTCGAGTAACTCATGAAGGGACAAATTAAGTACGGGAGACAAAGATCAACATGCTTCTCCACGACTACGAGATGTTCGTCATGAAGGAAGGTGAGTTAATTTTTACAATGCTTGATCGTTTTGCAGAAATCATAAATGAATTAGGCAACCTTGGGAAGCATATGACGGATAGCGAGAAGGTGAAGAAGATTCTTCGTTCACTGCCGAAGGAATGGGATTCTCAAGTCACCGCAATTATGGAGTCAAAGGATCTCAACCATCTGGAATTCAACGCTTTGGTGGGATCACTCATCAACTATGAGATTATTCTCAAATCGAGAGGGGGAAGAGGTAACCCACAAAAGTCGATTACTTTAAAAGCTAACATCTCTTCTTTTTATGAGAGTGATGAAGAAATAGATGAAGAAGAAGATGATGATGAAGTAGCGATGTATGCTCGAAATCTGAGAAAGTTCAAGGACTTCTCAAAATAGAAGAAAAGAATTACGTGGTGGAGAAATTGAGGAAAGGAAAAGGTACACCACGGAAAAGAAATAAAGGCTATGAGGAAAAAAGGAACAATGAAGAATGCTGGAAGTGCGAAAAAAGAGGTCACATCGCTAGAGAATGCAAAAGCTCTTCGTCTATTCAGAAAAATGACAGGTATGACAAAGGAAAGAAGAAAACAAGTCTAGTAGCAACTTGGAGTGATGACGAGGAAGCTTACCAAAGCAACGATGAGAACAACCTAGCTCTCATGGCAAGTAACTCCTTGACTAGCGATGATGAAGATGAGGTAACTTTAACCTATCAAGATCTTAGAGATTCTTTTGATGCTTTGCAAACTGATTTTGAAGAAGCCATTGAGATTAACAAAAATTAAGAAAGAAAATCGTGAATTGGTTGCTGAAAATAATGCTTTACATGAGGCGATTGATGATTTAGATTGTCTAAGGAAGATCATTCTGCATGTCTTATTGAAAAGAAAATCTTATTTGTGAGCTTGAAAGACTTAGAAAGGAGTTTTCTTATGTTGTTGGAAAATTTGGTGGTGGAAATGCAAAATTTGAAGAGTTGTTGTCTTTACAAAGATATACTATTTCTAAACATGGTTTGGGATATGATCCTTTTAATAGAGATTGTTCATTGATTTCTAAATTCACTAAAGATGGACAAGTTGCTAAATGTGCTAGATGTTTGAAAGATGGTCACATAGAACTTGTTTGCAAAAGCCTTAGGAGATGTATTAAGGTCGAGAAAATTTGGGTAGAAAAAGGAATATACCTTCTAATGTGATTTACGACTAACCAAAATGGACCCAAGATGGCTTGGGTACCAATGAGAAGAAATGATGCTTCAGTTGTAGAGTACAAACAAGGAATGAAAATCAACCAATTGTTGACTAATTGGTGACAAATCTGCAAACAAGTGAATTATGTCTACAGTTCTTATGCTATTTCAAGTGTGTGGTGCTTCTTATGACTTTTGATATTTGTATTAATTGTTGGATTGTTATGTTATGACTATTGCCTTTATTTGTGTTTGCTGTTTTGTGGCTATTTTTCATTTTCATATTGGTTTTAATTATGACAAAAGGGGAGTAATATTGAAAATTGATAATTGGTATCTTTTAGTCACCGTCATTTGATTGAGGGAGTGTGTTTGATTCGAGACTATTTGTGTTTGATGACTTGTTTCTCTATTTAATGTGATTGCGATATTTCATCGATTGTTGATTTGTATTAGTTATTTTGATTATGAAAAAGGGGAGAAAATAAGAAATTGGATTTCCTTTAGTTACTTGATTAAGGGAGTTTGTTAAAATTTTATTTGTTCTTACAAGGTTATTAAATTCATGATTTATATGATTGAGGGGAGACTTCTAACCAAAATGACAAGGGATAAAACCTTGATCAATGTTTCTTTGTTTTCATTTCTTAAACAATTTCTAAGTATTTTGTCATTATCAAAAAGGGGGAGATTGTTGGACCAATGGTGGTTGGCAAATTAATTCCACTTATGTTTTGATAATAATAAAATGTATAGAATTGGTTAAGAAATTGTTTGGTATTTTGGGATTGATGTTCAATGAAAGAATTGTACAAATCAAGAAGAGCAAGTGTTTAATCAATGAAGAATCAAGATGGGAGTTGTCTTCAAGTGAAAATGACATAAAACATGAGGTTTGTAGAGAATTTGGTCGGATGTTATCATAGATGGCTAAACAAGTCGACTTATAGGAAACAAGTCGACTTATCGAGGTAAACAAGTCGACTTATAGGAAACAAGTCGACTTATCGAGATAAACAAGTCGACTTATATATAACAAGTCGACTTATTGGAGAGCGGAGATGAATTTTTAAGTAAATGGTTAAAACAAATCGACTTATGAATTGACAAGTCGACTTATGTATGTAGAGATCAACTCCAACGGTCCAATTAGCCAAAAATGGAAGGAGAGAATTAAGCAGCGGCTATAACAATCAAGCAGCGGCTATATGAGTTCCCAACAGCTATATTTCTTCTTATATAAAGGGTGGATGATTGATGAAGAACATAGAGAAGTGCCATAAGCTCGAGATACTCTCATATTGCTTCAAATTGCTCATTATTGCTCTTATATTGTTACAAATTGTTTTGAGCATTTGTTCTTCATTCTTTGTATTGTTTTATTACAATTTAAGTGGCAGTGAAAAGGTCACGTGAGGTAGGATTTGTCTTAGTAAGACAAATCGAGTGTAAAGTTTGCTTGGTAGAAAATCAAAGCGGTGTCGGTAGGATTTGTCTTGGAAGACAAATCGAGTGTAAAGGTAGCTTGTAGGAAATCAAGCGGGATTGTAAAAGTTCACACTCAACTACAAAGTGTGCAATAAAGTGATTGGCAAAATCCTAAGTGGGAGCTTAGGTAGAGGGCGTGGGTCTTAGCAGAACCTCTATAAAAGCAGTGTTTGATCTTCTTCCTTACACTTTTCAATTAAGTTTATCAAAATTGTTTTGTGTGTTTTAACTTCTGATTTTCTTGTAGAAATTATCAAAGAGTTTTAAGATCTATTCAACCCCCTTCTAGATAAACACAAATTCTATCTTCTAACTTTTGTATCATCTCACTTTTCTTTAAATGCCTTTTACTGCGTCATCTTTTTGCATCATCTTTACGCCTCTGTACATATCTCGGTCGAATCCTATAACTTTTCTACAGATGTCAATTGACTTCGTTTTTAGACCATTGAAAATAAGACTTCACGATCTACAATTTCTATGAAGACCTTAAAGGTCAATTCTATCGTCTAACTTCTGTATCATCTCACTTTTCTTTCGTCTGCTTTTCTGCGTTTGTCTTTTTGTATCTGTTTTTCTGCGTCTGTACATATCTCAGTACAAATGCTATAACTTTTGCTACAGATGTCCAATTAACTTTGTTTTTGGACCATTGAAAAGAAGACTTCAAGATCTACAACTTCTATGAAGACCTCAAAGACCAATTCTATTTTTTAGCTTCTGTATCATCTCACTTTTCTTTCGTCTGCTTTTCTGCGTCTATGTCTATACATATCTCAGTGTGAATGCTATAACTTTTGCTACAGATGTGCAATTGACTTTGTTTTTAGACCATTGAAAATAATACTTCACGATCTACAACTTATATGAAGACCTCAAAGGCCAATTCTATCGTCTAACTTCTGTATCATCTCACTTTTCTTTAAATGCCTTTTACTAAATACATCTTTTTAAATACATTTTTACGTATGCATACATATCTCAATCTGAATGCTATAACTTTTGCTACAGATGTCCAATTGACTTCATTTCTGTGCCATTGAAAAGAAGACTTCAAGATCTAAAACTTCTATGAAGAACTCAAAGGCCAATTGTAACATCCAATTCTTTGTGACCAAGGTATTACAGTAATTTGGGACGGTGATAGGATTTCTTTGCATTCCTTGTTGAGCATGCTCTTGGCCTCGATCATAGAGGAACATGTTACTGCATATGCATATATTTATTAGTACATGCATTCATGATTTCGGTATATAATTATAAATTGAGGTATTGAATTATTTAGACGGTGGTGAGGAGGAATTTGGATTAGGATTTAAATGAGGAATTAAAAGTAATTGGGTTCAAATGATTGATTTAGAATAGTTTAAGTGTAGCTGGTATTTTGTAGTGGCTTATAGGAGATTTTTGGGAGATTAGGAGATAATGCGGATAGGAAATATTTGAGAGGCGGTGATTGGTGTATAATCTTGAAAGAATGGTCAAACGGTAATGGAAATATTAAATTTCTCTTGATAGGAAATAACTACGTTGAAACATTGAAATTTAGAGACTGAAATTTGGGTGATATGGAGACTTAGGTCATAAATAGCTAAGATTGACAAGTTGGGGAAAAAAATTGGGGAAAGGCTCTTCGTTCTTCCTCTTCTCCTACGGAGTTTTGATTTTCCTCAGCGGTGAGAGATCGTTGATTTCTTCTTATGGTTCTCCTTTATTGTGTTAATCTAACATGTTTATGATGATTGGTAAGGTTAGAGGCTCTGGGATTAGTGAATCGTTGAGTTTGAAGGATTCTAGGGTTTCGGTGGATTTTGAGAGTTTGCGGATTGATCTGTGGTTTGGTAAGTTTTAAGAGCTTTAATGTTGTTATTTATGATTTCTCTGCATTTATGGCTTTTATTAGAGTAGATTTGAGTGGTTGGAGTGGTTTAATGGTGGATTTATTGAGAAATGGATCGGAGAAGGCGGCGAGTTAAATCGCTCATTGCGACTTCTTGTGGCATGAGCGACAACAATTTATATTAGATTAGTGGCGGCGTCTTGATGAACGCCTTGACGGCGTCATTGTCCGAACGCGTTATTCGCATGACAAGCAATGCTCACGCTTGTGGCGCGAACTAGTTTAGTCGTGACGAGACGCGATCTTGTGGCGAAGAATTATTTCATTGAATTAAAATTGGTTTATTGGGCATAACTTTTGGTGTAGACCTACGATTGAGGCGATTCAGTTTGTTATGATCTAGGAAAAGACCTACAACTGAGAATAATTATGGGAATTAGATTCGATTTAAATGGTACTGAATTATAGAGATTGAGGTCAATTATGATTCATAGTGTGACTAAGTGTCAAATTGAGACTATTGGAGTTTTAATTGGAAATTTGCAATAGAGGTCGTGACCCGATGAATAGGAATTGTTATAAGAAGTATGAATATGGGAAATTGGACTGAATCATAGGATTGAATCAAGTATTGTCGACCAAGCTGGATGACAATTAGAATTGAGTCAAGGTATCGAAATTGGGATTTAACATAGAAAAATCGTGAACATGCATTGTACATCATTTCAACGATACATACGTATTCTTGAGCTATTTAATTTAGCATCTAGTAATGGGATTGTACTCTCTTGTTATAGAGGCACCGTTGGATCATCGCTCCACGGACATTCTTTGGGACTTCGAGCGATGCTTCGAAGTAACAAGTGAGTAACCTAGTTAGTTTCTCAAATTTCGATTGTTTACATGCTCGTGTGAAGTATATGCAAAGATGAGCTGTATGACTCTTGTATGATTCTTGGTATGTATTGGATTGAATTGCATGTTTTCTTGAACTGAATTGTCTTGATACATGACACTCATCTTGAATACCATACTGTAAATTCTTGAATCATTGAATACTAAATTCTTTATCTTGTCTTGAGAGATACACTCTTGGGCTTTTATAGCCATATCTTGAGCTCTTGAATCTGAATTTTTTCTTGAACATTGCCTTGCATGCATAAATGCATGATCACATAATGGGCGTGTCCCAGTTGCTATTATCCTTTGAAAAGAGCCTAGGCTCGAACCTTTGTCTTGTCGGGCCTAGCAGGGAGAAAATCCACAGCGCGCGTCCCCATTTGTTTCTTGGTTGAGCAACTTGGGCACAACTTTGAATAACGGAAAGAGTCTCATATGCATCATATACATGATTGATTAAAGCGCCAAATTGTATGATGGTCCTTTGAAGCGTGTGGTGCCATGACTTACTGTAAATTGTGATGTGATCTTGTGAAGCTATATCATATTCGATACCGTATCTTGACATAGACTACATACCTTTGTTATGTATCTTGTTATATACTACTATGGCTGTAGATATCTGTTAATTGATATTCTTGTGCGGTGTTATGCATAATTTCGTAATGCATGATTTAGTGAACCATCGATGATGGTTTCTCATTGAGTTCATAAACTCACCCAAAATTGCAATATATTTTTCAGGAGTGATAGAGTAGACTCCTAGCTCCGAAGATATTCATTCCTGCCGTGCGAGCTGCTGGCGAGGGACGTGATGGCATACAGGTCGGTCAGCTGGGTTAGCTTTTGAGGATGACTTAGGATAGATGTTTGTATCAGTTTCCTTTTTGGTTTTGTTAGGAGAGTGATAGACTTGTCTATTCGACATTGGATATTATATAAGCGATTATCATTTTGGATTCTAATTCTGATTTACGATATTGTGTTAATTTGGTTTTAATTTATTGCGATGCCATGTGAATTTTAGTGGAAAAATGTTACGGTAGTGCACCTTCATCGTGGGATATGTATCGGAGCGACCTCTGGTTTCGATGTGTACCCTACGGTGGTATTACCAATCTATTTTCTAACATGTATCATCTCACTTTTCTTTAAATACGCTTTTTGCGTACGTGTCTATACATATCTCGATCACGAATGCTACAACTTTTGCTCTGATTGTCAATTGACTTCGTTTTAGACCATTAAAAAAGACTTCACGATATACAACTTCTATGAAGACCTCAAAGGCCAATTCTATCTTCTAACTTATGTATCATCTCACTTTTCTTTAAATGCCTTTTACTGCGTGCATCTTTTTCGTCTATTTTTACGTATGCATACATATCGCGATTCGAATGCTATAACTTTTGCTACCGATATCCAATTGACTTCGTTTTGGATCATTGAAAAGAAGACTTCACGATCTACAACTTCTATGAAGACCTAAAAGGCCAATTCTGTAGGAACCCGATCAAGGAACTGATCCCCACCGAAAAGCGAATGGAAGTTGCGAAATCAAGCAGTTCAAATTGGAGAATTTGAATTGAAAGCGACAATTACAAATTTCCGATCGACAACTAAAGTTAACGGAATCTGAAACAAAACATAAGGCAAAAGTCAACCTAAGCGAAAGTCAACTAATCACATCAGACCAAAAGCGGAAGGAAGCGGAAACAAAATCCGACGTCAGAAAACAAATAACAAAGTAAACGATCGCGTTGGAAACCTTAAAGCGTTCCAAAATGGTAAATTTTTTTCATCTTTATTCAAACTCATTCACTCATAATCACTCATACAAAACATAACCAATCCATACATTTCTATTCGTTTCCACTTCATTCATTTTAATCATTTCTTATACATCTAAAACATCTTAATACAACTAAATCTCTTCTAATCTTGCCCGATTTTACCGAAAATCGGATGACATCTAATTTGTTTGGACAGCCCAAAATTTAAAACACAAAACACACTTCTAATATTACAACTCAACAATACCGGGCAACATCGGACCTCCGTCCGGCATCCAAACACCAGCGAAACACAAACCTAAATCTAATACTTCCATAATTCTCAATTCGATACCAAACTCATAATTCAATCAAATTCCCAAATCAATCATACATATATATTCCCAAATCATTCCCACTTCTCAATTCAATATACATATACGTAATTCATTACACAACCTTAATTCACTTTCCATTCCATATACAAATCCATAAATCAATTTCATCATAACATCGAGCCATACTGATCGAACAAGCGGTTTTGACGTCTTTCATCAATCTCCGCTCGACTACACGGAGATGGGGATGAAAGGGGTGACTTATAGCTCGTGGGTAATAGGTTTATAACGAAGCATAAGCAAAACTGTTGAAAAAGTTCATTGTTATACAAAATTCATATTAAGTCCATAAAGCGTTTTGCTCCCAAATTCTCGGTCAAATCTGAAATTACGAGTTCAAACCCATGGTGAAAAGTGTCATTGCATAGTGAAAGTATTATCACATCAACCTGACATGTTCAATCAATCATCAATATCAAATGCTCAAATTATGCACATACTTGACAAGTCATAGATGCGATACAAGCAAATGGCTCGAGGTTCCATGGAAACAAAGGGAGAAACAAGTTTACACCTGAGCGAAATGAGTCATTGGAACTCATAGGCCCTGCGAGGCGGCGGGAGAAGGCTCTTGTCGGCGTGCTGCGTGGCGAATGAAATGGTTCCACTCTCGCCCAAACAAAAGCACATAATCATACTCTTTCGTGCTCTTTTCTTTCATTTTCAAATATCTAAAATGCCATGAGTTTATGAGGCATGACATAAATGTCTCAATGATATGACATAAATATTTCAATGCATTCTCATCTTTATTTTGCAAATCATTCACAGGTAACAAAACAATATTCTGAAATAGTTGAAATCATTCTTGATTTGGGAGAACATTTTAGTGGCTCATTACTAAATTATAAACATGAAACCCACAGGAATTTCCTTGCTTATAAACTTGTTTAGGTATGCCTCTCCTCTTGTTCCCCTTGCTCCTCTTTCCTCACTTGGTTTCCTAAAACAACCAAGTTCCATTTATTCAATATTCATATTAAATATTCAAGCTTGGAATCCAAAATAAAGTATTATAAATCTATCTTGACCTTCTCCTAAAATTCCGAACCCTTGAGGCTAATTCGAACTTCCCAACTTCATAGCACTTGTAATCTTTGATCTCTAGATCATAACGAATCTCAAATCACCTCGATCGGATATCTATAACAAAGATATGCCCAAAATACTACAACTCTCACTTGACCAAGCGGACGTTAATCATGGCGAAGGCCTTCCGCGTCATAGCGAACAAGCGCCCACGTCATGGCGAATGAATATCACCGTCTCGGCGACTCCTGCGTTCCACGCGTCATGACGAATAATCGTAAAATTATTTACGTCGCGGCGTGGCTCCCTCCTCGCGCGTCGGGTATTTATTCATACTGCGTTGCGGCGTGCAGTGCAGAGTTCGACTCCGAAACCGGATCTCTGCAGAACCAACCGATTCTTTCCTTAAGCAAATCCACACATCTCAACAATAGATCAAGAACTATAATGCATTTCTAACCCATTCTAAGCTTCCAATCCATCCTAAAATCATCAATGACAATTTCTAACTATTTTCCCCATAAACCCTAAACCATCGTTTTCTACTCAATCCATACAAATCTAGGGTTTAATCGACTCAAACTAAGATAAAAGGTTAGAACTTACCGGTATTGCTCCAATCATCGAAATCGCGAGGATCAAAACCCAATCTCTTCTCCTCTACGACTTCCTCTTCTTTCTCATTTCCATTTCTTTCTTTTCTCTTTCTAATTCTTATTTTCCTCTTTTATATCACCCTCTTAATGAGTGGGGAATAGTCCATATTGCCCTCCCACACAAACCTTAATACTCTTAGACTTAAGTACCATGCCCAATTACCCTTATATATTCTTATAACCTTAATACCTCGAGTTCATAAATTCAAAAATCTTGACTGAAGTAAATTTTGATTCCTTCAAATAATTGCAGTCCCATACCTCTAACTTATTTAGAAACAATAATCAACTTGATTAGATCTCAACCGATCGAGATATCATCACAATACTAAACCGTGCTCAGAAGATATCTAACTCACTTTGACTCGAACAATCCTTAAACAATCATAATTTCCATCGTGAGGTAGGTAATTGTCTTAGGAATCAGCGCTTCAAAACTTCAGATTAATGGGATGTCGATTGGAAAATGTAAAGCAACAAAAGAAGAGGGCTAATCACCTTACAGCGATGTGAAATTTCTGAAATTGCTATCTGTACATGCCAAGGTCAAATTTGCATACTTATAACAATGAATATATCATAATATAATCAAAAATGTTCACGAGGAATTCAAAAGCAATAGCGACCTCTAATTAGGTCGGTTAAATCGATCGAAACTTACATACAGAAATGTCTCATCCTATACTTCATCCAAACTCATAACATTTCATATCTCCCAAATTTCATAACGAAATAACATATTCTACATCATTTGAGACTAGGATACTCTTACATATCTTTTATATAGATCCTGAACTTAATTCAAAACTTGTCATCTATAATTTGCCTCGAATCACATTACACACCTAAATATGCGCTTATGAGCAGGTTTCACAAATACTTAACTTGTCTCGAACACAGCGTATACAATTCTACACTAAGAACATTTATAAAACAAAGTCAAATGTCGCGACTTTGGTGATCATAACTTCCACTCCCGATATCGAAACATATCATACTTTATGGCTCTGAAAGAGCTCACAAAAGCTACAATTTTCCTTAAGATTATTTTCTCAAAATCTGCTTAAATCAAAAGTCAACTCTTTCTACTCCAAAAGTCAACTTTCTCAGTTCTTCAAATCCTCATTCTTTCACTATTTATTTATTTCATATTAAATCGACTCCATTTCAATCAACTCATTCACTTTAACTTTTCTAACAATTTTCATAATACAATAGAATCTACTCGAACCTCGTATCGAACTCATTTCATGTACTAACCTCAAAACATCATCTTAATTTGTCCAAACTAACATTGTTCACCCAAAACCTTAAACATAACCATTCAAATTCATATATTTCTCTTCCTTTACACAAGACTAAGTCACCTCGGTTTCTCATTTAATGTCAATTTACAAATTCACAAATCTAAGGAAGTTCGGGCTCGACATTTCTCCCCTCTTAAAAAGAATTTAGTCCTCGAAATTCCTACTGAAATAATCATCAAGTAACTTATTTTCTCAAATACATATTTCTCAATTTATTCACGATCTTTCACTTCACTGAATCTAATACCACCAATACCATGTCAACATCCTATATCCACAAATCAATCTTTAGTAATCTATTTCCCTGATCCATATCTCTATCATTCATCTCATTCTTGAGTATACGCTATTATATCTCATATATATGTATTGAAGTCAATCACCCAATTCATCATGACCTTCAATCTTAATTTTCCATACATACAATCTTAAAATCAATCATCCTCTTAACACTTAAATCAACCAGTCATTTTAATTCCTCGATTAATTCATGAAAACTCATTCACATCAATATCACATCCTCACTAATTCAATCATATCCATTCAAAATTCTTAACACTTTCTCATTCATATCACTAATACAAATCGCCCATGTAAGATCATAATCTGAAGCGCTACGATACCATAAATGTAGGGACCCGATCAAGGAGCGGATCCCCGGAAAAGCGAGCGGAAGTTGCAGAAATCAAGCAGTTCAAATTGGAGAATTTGAATTGATGACGAATAACAAATTTCGATCGACAACTAAAGTTAGCGGAATCGAAACAAAACATAAGGCAAAAGTCAACCTAAGCGAAAATCGACTAATCACATCGGGCCAAAAGCGGAAGGAAGCGAAACAAAATCCGACATCCAGAAAACAAATAACAAAGTAACTTTGATCGCGTTGGAAACCTTAAGGCGTTCCAAAATCCGGTAAATTTTTTTCATCTTTATTCAAACTCATTCCTCGTAATCACTCATACAAAACATAACCAATCCATACATTTCTATTCGTTTCACTTCATTCATTTTAATCATTTCTTATACATCTAAAACATCTTAATACAACTAAATCTCTTCTTATCTTGCGATTTTTACGAAAATCAGACGGCATCTTAATTTGTATTTGGACGACCCAAAATTTAAAACAAAGAAACACACTTCTAATATTACAACTCAACAATACCGGGCAACATCGGACCTCCGTCAGGCATCCAAACACCAATGAAACACAAACCTAAATCTAATACTTCCATAATTCTCGATTCGATACCAAACTCATAATTGATCAAATTCCCAAATCAATCATACATATATATTCCCAAATCATTCCCACTTCTCAATTCAATATACATATACGTAATTCATTACCTGACCTTAATTCACTTTCCATTCTATATACAAATCCATAAATCAATTTCATCATAACATGCAAAGCCATACACAATCGAACAAGCGGTTTTGGAGTCTTTCATCAATCTCGCTCGACTACTAGAGATGGGGATGAAAAGGGGGTGAGCTTATAGCTCGTGGGTAACGAGTTTATAACGAGCATAAGCAAAAGCTGTTGAAAAGTTCATTGTTATACAAAATTCATATTAAGTCCATAAAGCGTTTTGCTCCCAAATTCTCGGTCAAATCTGAAATTACGAGTTCAAACCCATGGTGAAAAGTGTCATTGCATAGTGAAAAGTATTATCACATCAACCTGACATGTTCAATCAATCATCAATATCAAATGCTCAAATTATGCACATACTTGACAAGTCATAGATGCAATGCACAACCAAATGGCTCGAGGGTTCCATGGAAACAAAGGGAGAAAGCGAAGTTTACACCACTGAGCGAAATGAGTCCATTCGGAACTTCATGGAGCCCTGTGGCGGCCGGGAGAAGGCTCTTGTCGGCGTGCGTGATGAGCGAAATGGTTCCACTCTCGCCCAAACAAAAGCACATAATCATACTCTTTTCGTGCTCTTTTCTTTCATTTTCAAATATACAAAATGCCATGAGTTTACATGAGGCATGACATAAATGTCTCAATGATATGACATGAATATTTCAATGCATTCTCATCTTTATTTTGCAAATCATTCACGAGGTAACAAAACAATATTCTGAAATAGTTGAAATCATTCTTGATTTGGGATAACACTTTAGTGGCTCATTACTAAATTACTAGCGAGGTTATCTTGCTTGTAATCTTGTGATGAAAGTGCCGATGAATTTATCTGTGAGTAAAATTTAACATGACAGTTAAATAAAAATAATATGAAAATGTAATGAAATAATCATCGGTTGGGAGAAGAACTAAGATGAAATGAGTTTCTTTCATATATGATTTAAATAGTATACATGTCTGCTGGATAAGTAACTCATCTAGTTGATTTTGGCGATCATATGTTTCCTTTATGACATTTTCAAATATCTTTTGCGTTGAAATAGGTGAAATTCATATCGGCATTAAAATACGAAATTAGTGTATAAATGTGATAATTATTTCCTGACTTTATTGAGAAGCAAGAATAAGGCGAAGGTTGGAGTGGCAAAATGCAACACGAGTAAGGAGGAACTATAAAAATGTTGCGTAAAGATAAAGAAAGGGTTTTGTTGACATTATAAATTGAAAAAATTAGGATGAAAAAAGTAATCGAGAAAAAATGGGTTATTGACACGAGCAGTGGTTCTTTGTTTGTTGAAATAGAAGAAGTAACCTTGACTATTGCTATCTTTACGGAATGGAGAATGAGATGTATTTAGGTTAAACAAGAAGAAGGCAAAAGAAGAGGGTAAGAATTGTTTGGTGAAGTTAGTGGAGAAAGGATATAAAGTTTAAATATAGAGTTGTTAGGGGACCATATGGAAGGTGAGACTTGAAGAGTTGCGTGGTATTACATAAGAGGCGATTACTCGAAATGATTTTCTAGAGATAGGCAAAAACATAGCTCATTTATTAATTGAAGCGTCAATCTATGTTTTGATCTTATGTTTGTTTACTTACAATCGTTATTGGTAGTATTTGACATTATTATAGCGGTTAGAAGATTATTCGATATAACGAAAAGGCGTCTCGATATCTGCTTTGTAGATTTTGGGGTTACATGTTTTGAAGAAGGATTAGTCGATTCGTATACTCGAGAAGAATTATGGAATTGGTAAGTGAAATTTAATCGGAGTTGGAAATGACATCAGCCGAAGCTGCTTTAAATAAAGAAAACAAGAACATGCTCGAAGAAGCAAAAATACGTTCAAGTAGTAAGGCGTTGAAGCGAGCGAAAGAAGAAGAAGCAGACGAAAGTTCAAAAGTAGATGAAAGCAAAGCGGTTGTTATCTTGGATAGATAATCTAGTGGAAAATCTTGACCAAGACGCGAGGCATAAAAGCAGAGCCTGAATAGCGAATACTAAGCGACCTTGAGATGCAAATAGTAAAGCAGAGCGAAGGCGTGAATAACGAGCGCGGAGAAGAATCGAAGCGAATCTGAGAATCGATTCGAGTTAGTTAGGAAGTCAAGTGATTAGCCGTTTATAAAGATTGAAAGAAGAATCGAAGCGGTTGAAAGCATTGAGTGTGGAAAAATGGTGGAAAGAATCGGGCGAAGCGAGGCATAAAATAAGATTCAAAGCTGTTTGAGTATGAAGATTGTGTACAAAAAAAAGCGATTCTAAGAAAATAGCAAGCCTTGAATGAAGAATGTTGTTATCTTGGACGGATAATCTAATGGAAAGATTGTAACAATGTTGATCTTTCTTGTAGTCATTCATAATGTGTGAATCGGTTTTTGGGTAAGAGCTATTAAGCAGAGGAACTTGAGAAGGCGGAGTTGAGCAGGAGAGGAGTTGGCATTCTCTTTCCTTGTACATATATTTTTGATGTCGAGAAGGAACTCCTCTGTCAAAGCGAGAGGTTTGAGGATTATCGGGAGGAATCATCTAGTTTAAGACATATCGCTTTGTAAAGTTTTATGCTCTAACTTTTGTGCTTTATGTCTTACTTGAGTCTGCATTTAATTTTCAATATGTGAATTTGGTCGTTTCACTTCTATCGTCTAAACTTCTTAATTGGGAGGTGATTTGCTTATTCTATCGTCGTGCTTGTTAATTGGACGTGATTTGCTCTGGTTGGTTTTCCATAAATCTGCTTTTCCTCGGCTCTAACACGAACTTGACAAGCGGAGGAGAGAGAAAAAGCAGATGGAGTTGAGAAAGTAGGCGAACTTAAAATAGATGGAATTGAAAAAGTAGTCGAAGTTATAAATATAGGCGGAGATGAAAAAGTAGGCGAAGTTAAAAATATACGGAGTTGAAAAAGTAGGCGAAGTTAACAATCGAGACGGACAATAAGAAAATTAGGCGAAGATATAAAGGCAGAAAAGCGGGCGAAGCCTGGCGAGGAATCGAAAAGCGAGCCGGAAGTTCAATTTTCTTACGAGAGAAGTAATGAGCTTTGTGAAATACATCAAATTTGCTATAAAACATAATGGATCTTTGGGTAGGAAGCATTCATCTAAATTGAACTTGAACAAGGCAACATCCGTAACAAATTAGCATGGAGAATACAAGCGTCAGACGAAGACATAAAGGCAGACGAAGCGGGCAATCTGAACACACAAGCAGGCGAAGCACAAAAGCGGGCGAATGAGAAAAGCGGGCGGAGGCTCAATTTTCTTGTCGAGAAATGTGAGCTTTGACGAACTACATCAGTTGCTATAAAACATTATGGCCTTTGGGTAGGAAACTTCGAATTCATAATAGAATTGACCACGATATTAGGAAAACATGATGTCGGAGGCTGGAAGCGGAGGCAAGCGATTATGATATTATGCTATCTATTATTACAATTCTTCAAAGTAAATTACCGTTAATATATTGAGCAATAATATGATCAAGATGCCTGAAGAAGGCGGGTTGAATTGTGATAAACTTATCGTTAACCCTTTAGAGATATGACTTGCTCTCTCGAACACTTATAAATGAAGTCAATGTGTAACTAGTTTAAAACTTGTTAATATGAAAATGCGATTTAGATAAAGTAAGGGTTAGAGAGAAACAACAATTGATTAAAGTCGATTTTTTGTATCGGTGCTTTTACATTCCTAAGGCTTAAATGCGCTTTTGTAAAATGCTTAATCGCTTTTGAAAAAAGCTTAAAATCATTTTTTGCTTACATGCCTTTTAAGTAAAAAGCTTAAATCATTTTTCTTAGCTTAAGTCGGTTTTCTTTTAGCTTAAGTCATCTTCGTAAAATGGTTCGTCTGCTTTTCTTTTAGCTTCCCTCATCTTTTGTAAAGTGCTTAAATGCCTTTTCTTTTAGCTTAAATCATCTTTAAGTAAAGTGCTTCCATACCTTTTCTTTTAGCTTTAAATACATTTTAAGTAAAATGCTTCGTCTCCTTTTCTTTTAGCTTAAATGCTTTAATTTAAATCTTTGTTGTATAGTTCTCTTTGTTTGTCATCAAAATTATTTATCGTGAAGTCTGGTTTGGTGAACATTCTCCCCTTTGATGATAACAAATACTTGTGAATTAGAAATATGAAAAGTATCAAAATATCTGAAGTATTAAGAGATCGAAATAACCACTTTTTACAAAATATTACATACGCCTTTTCCTTTCGGTGATTCTTCTTTACGATTCTTCCTTCTCCCCTATTTGTTATTAATCAAAAAATCTATTTCCCAATCTGCTTCATCAACTTTTCAGCATCTTCTTAATTTTCTTCATATCCTTATCAAGTTTACGAACTTGCTTCTTTAAAGTTGATGATTAATTTGCGATCGAGGATTACTGTCTCAACAACTTGCTTTTCAACAATAGCATTTGTTGTTGTATAAACTTCTCTTTTGAGACATTTGATTGATGATTTGTAGGAGAGGTGGAGGAACATATCTGACTTGTTCGGGAATATCAAGATCAAAGGAATCACGTATCGTGAAACGGTGCTTCAAACCATGGCATAACCTGCAATTGAGTTGATCTCCCGAGAGGTCGATTTAGAGAATGTTACGTAAAATAGTATAACAACATTACGAGTTGCCAATCGAAGTGAGCAATATTGACCCTTTACGATAGTGCCTCCACTGTGGATCATCTGCTGTAGCCTCGGTTTGGCGATCACGGATCTTGATAAGCGGATAGAGGTACCACTTCTTTTCTTTTCACATGCTTCATCAATCGGTTTCACTTTATACGCAATCGATCGAAGTCATGTCATCGAGGCTGGTTGTGGTTGAACTTTCGACTTCATTTTCTCATACTTGAGTTCAAAAAATTTGGTGGTTGTAAATCGGTACCACCTTGATCCTTTATCTTGTCTAGTATTGGATAAGAAGTGAGGCGCTCTCAAATGGCTCTGGTGGATATGGTTCTTTGCAACTCTCTTGAGTTGATCATAAAAGTTTTGTAGCCTATCTAACGGATGTAAAATGCCATTATCATATTCATTGATTTGAAGAAGGCTTTGACAAATCTTTTGGTTTGTCTCGGATGATATGATTTGGTCTTCTTCTCTCTGTAACAACCAATCTATGTTTCCAACTTTCTCTTGAAGGTTAAATACTTGGATGGAACATTGGTCATTACATTCTGACTTTTTAGTAGCCATACGTCCCATAACATGTGTAGCAACTTGTTTATGGACAATTGAAAGCTGAAAAGTAGTAGAAACTACTTCTTCAAAAATGTATTATTAAGGACATTGTGAGAATCCTTAATATTACGTAACAACTTCACACTATCTTGATGGCAGTTTCCACATTAGCTTGATAAAATCAACGATATCAACAATAGGCATTACAGCCTTGCATTCTTAGACTCTGTCTCTGTTGTTGAAGTTTCTTCTTTTCTTGCACTCATCTTCTTTAACCTCGGTGACCTTTTAGATTGCATTTTTCTCTTCTCAGGTTCTTCTTTTCTTTTTCTTCCACTTCCTTGAGATTGAGTTTATGAATCTTTCTGAAGGATTGATGGCGGCGACTTTGTAGCTTTTGATCTCGCCCTTCATAATGCTTTGAATGGCTTGATTGTGTGGATTAGTGGCTTCTTTTTGTCATACGGTTTCAGCTCTGGGTGACCTTTTGCTTCTTTGGAATGTCACTCGTGAGAGGTTCCCCTTACGTTTTAAGTTACCTGATTCAAAGAATCGAACACTTCTCGACTTTGGTTCCTGAGAATGTGATGTTGTTCCCTTCATAGAGGATTTCTTCGGTATTGGCTCCCCCTCAGTTGTTGGTTTTCTTGGTGCTTATGCTCCTTTTCTATCTGAAAATCTCGGACCCATTTTGTGTCGATGTTGAATCTATGTAACTTCTATGAGATACCTACGTCGAACTCCCGATCAATCGATGCGGCTTCTCAAATATTCTTGTCAACAACATCCCATACGGAAGGGTGTTCGTATCCTTTATTGATTTTACCATATAGTTAAAAATCGAAATGGTAAATCTATTGGTTGATGATTGAGAAGATGAAGGATACATTGTTCATCGAGGTAGTGACACGATGTCGTGAACCTATTCTAGGTAACACGATCCTGAAGAACATGAACAATACCCTTGCCTTTGGTACCGACAAGAGGCTCTCCTTTGATTAGGTTATTACATCCATAAAGTTGTGAGTAACTTCATCTTCGTTCATCTTCAACTTAGTCATCCATTTCACCATGTTAAAGGTTGAACTCCACTCCTCGGACATTCGGTGACTTTCTCCACTAACTCCTTCGTTCTTATAACGGTGTGTTTCTACATATGACACGATTGTATCGTCCCTTTGTTTTAGTATTCTTCGAACTCATAAACTTCTTTGAGATAGACTTGATCTCGTATTTGAAAGAAGTTTCTCAACTCCGCTATTATCTACGGCTCTATATCCATTTGTTCCTTTCTTAGTTCTTGAAGTTTACAATCTTCCCAGGTTGCTCTGGATCAACTTCATAAAATAGGCGACATTCATCTTCTTGATTACGATTGAGTAGGAACTTGGTTGAAAAGATTTGAGAGATTTGGAGAAGCGACAATTTCTCGATTCGGTAGAAATCCCAAAAGTCGAGTTTGAGGATTTTATGGCAAATTCTAGAACGATTGTACTTCTCGATGATCGTGACCTTTTCCCTCTTAAATTTTCCTTGTGAAAGAAGTTTTAAGTGAAACCGTCTACATTTATTAATTCCACCGTTCCTTTGTCTTGTCTTTAAAAGAAAAACCGGATGAATGGTCAGTTAACTCCTCAAATCATGCATCTTGTCTTTATAAAAAAAGCAGATGGATGGTCAGTTAACTCCTCGTCATGTCTGTCTTGTCTTTATGAAAAACCGGATGGATGGTCGTTAACATCATCATATTGAGGTTGCGTCGATTTCTTTAAGCGATCTTCAACAGTCGGGTCTTATTTGTTTCTTGAATATGTGCTTCTTGAATCTTGAAAAAGCGGTTATTGATTTGAGTTAAGTAACTAACTAAAACTTATGTTTCTTTGTTCGTCGATTTTTGTATCATTTGCTTTTCTCTTCGTCGCTTTTCACTTGTAAAGCTTAAAATGCCTTTTCTTTTATGAAGCTTAATATGCTTTTTCTTATAAAGCTTAAATGCGCTTTTGTTGTAAAGCTTACATCGGTGTTTGCTTGATTGATTTTTAACTTGGTTTTTTTTGCTTTTGCTGATTTTCTCTTTCATTTGTTTTTTGCTTCTTGATTTTTCTCGTTCAATTTTTTTTTATAGCTGATTTTTCTCCTTGTTGTTTGTTACTTCTCTTGCGTCCATCTACTTTTCATTTGTTCATGCGTCTATCTACTTTTCATTGTATATTTCTCTTTGTTTGTCATCAAAATTATTAAATCGTGAAGTGTGGTTTGACTTAACAATCTCCCCTTTTGATGATAACAAATATTTTGATATAATAGAGGAATATGAAAAGTTTCAAATATCTGAAGTATGAGTAAATAAAAAATAACTACCTTTCATCTTTAAATGCCTTTTCCTTCATTTGATTCTTCCTCATTCTTCCTTCTCCATTATTTGTTATTAATCAAAATTATTTCCTAGCTTCACCAACTTTTGACATCTTCTTAACCTTCTTCATATCCTTATCAAGTTTACGAACTTCTTTGTTTAGAGTCGACGATTAATTTGCGATCGAGGATTACATCTCAACAATTTGTTTTCAACAATGACAATTGTTGTTGTATAAGCTCACGTTTGAGACATGTGTTTCAATAATTTGTAGGAGGCGGAGGAACATATCTGACTCGATCGGGAATATCAAGATCATAGGAGTCAAGTATCGTGATATGTACTTCAAGCCAAGGCATAACCTGCAATTGAGTTGATCTCCCAGAGGTCGATTTTGCGAGAATGTTGCGTAAAACAATAGAAGAACATTTTAACTTGCCAATCGAGAAAAGAACAATCTGACCCTTACGATAGTACCTCCACATGGATCATCTGCTTGTAGCCTTAGTTTGGCTTGTTCTGGATCTTGATAAATGCGAGATAGAACTTGACTTCTTTTCTCTTCACATGCTTCATCAATCAATTGCATTATACGCTGATCGATCAGAAGTCATGTCATCAAAAGCGGTTACGGTTGAACTTTCGACGGTTTCTCTTCACGCGCGTTCCACAAAATTTGGTGGTTGTAAATCGGTACCACCTTGATTCTTTATCTTGTCGATATTGGATAAAGTCGGGCGCTCTCGAATGGTTACGGTGGATATGGTTCTCTTGCAACTCTTTTGAGTTGATCATAGAAATTCTTGTAACCTATCCAGCGGATGTAGAATCTTGTAATCAAATTGAAGTGATTTGAAGAAGGCTTTCACAAATCTCTTTGGTTTGTCTCGGATGATGAGAGATTTGGTCTTCTTCTCCTCTGTAACAACCAATCATGTTCCCAACTTTCTCTTTGAAAAGTTAAAGATTCGGATGGAACACTAGTCATCACACTTACTACTTTACGAGTAACCTTTTGTCTCATAACATGTGTAGCAATTTGTTTGTGGACAAATGAAAGCTGAAAAGTAGTAGAAACTACTTCTTCAAAATTGGATTGTCGAGGAAAGTGTGAGTATCCTTGAGATTACGATAATAACCGACATTAACTAGCAATATCGGTAGTATCATCAGCGGACATTTGTTTAGTATCAACAACAGTCTTTTCTTGTCTTGCCTTCTTAGACTTTGGTTTTGTTGTTGGACTTCCTTCCTTTCTCGGACTCATTTTCTTTCGCCTTGGTGACCTTTTAGGTTGCGTTTTCATCTTTCCAGGTTCTTCTTTCCTTTTTCCTCCGGCTCCTCGAGGTGAGTTTACGAATCATTTTCAGGATTGATGGCGGGGACTTTGTAGCTCTTGATCCTTGTAGTTGAGAATGCTCGATTGGCTTGAGTCTTTGGATTCTTGGCTTCTTTACTGTTTTGAGTTTTCGCTCTGGGTAACCTTCTTGCTTTCTTTGGAATGTCACTCGGTAGAGGTTCCCCTTCGCTTCAAGTCACTGATTGAAAAATCGAACACCTCTGGACTTTGATTCCTCGGAATGTGAACTTCTTGTTTCCTTCATAGGAGGCATACATATCGCTCGGCCTCAATCGTTGCTTTCCTTGGCGATTCTGCTCCTTTTACATACGAAAGTCTCGGACCCATTTACGCAATTGATGTTGAATCGATGTAACTTCTAATAGATGTCTTACATCTAGCGCGATCGATCGATGCGGATTCTCGAACACTCTTGTCAGCGACATCCCATACGGACTAGTGTTTGTATCCTTTATTGATTTTACCATGTCTTGAAAAATCAAAATGGTAAATCTATTGGGTGATGATTGAGAAGATGAAAATACATTGTTCATCGGGGTAGTGACTTGATGTCGTGAACCTAATCTAGGTAACACTGCGATCCACGTAGAGCCATGAACAATACCCTTGCCTTTGGTACCAGCCAAGAGGCTCTCCTTTCACTTAGGTTATTTGTCCATAAAGTTGACGACTAACTTCATCTTCGTTCATCTTAAGCTTAGTCATCCATTTCGTCATGTTAGTGAGTGAACTCCATCCATCGGACATTCACGACTTTCTCCGGTAACTCGCCGTTCTATAGCAAGTGTGTGTCTACATACGACACGATTGTATCATCTCTTGATTTAGTATTCTTCGAACTCATAAACTTCTCGAGATAGACTTCATCTCGTACTTGAAAAAAGTTTCTCCAACTGCCTTGCGATTATCTGCGGCTCTATATCCATCTCTTCGTTTACGAGTTGTTGAAGTTTACCAATCTTCGATCGATCTGGATCAAATCATAAAATAAACGACATTCATCTTCTGATTACGATTGGTAGGAACTTTGCTTGAAGAAATATCACGAGATTTAAGAGAACTAACAATTTGTGAATTGGCGAAATCCCAAAAGTCGATTTAGGGATTTTATAGTGAATTCTAGAGCGATTCTACTTCTCGATGATTTGTGACTTTTTCCGCTAAAACTCTTTTTGTCAAAGAAGTTTTATATACGAAGCAAATGTAGCGCCCTTAACTCCACCAAATCATCTTTGTTGTTTTCATGAAAAACCGGATGAATGCCCGTTAACTCCTCGTCTATCATGCGGTCTTCATGAAAAACCGGATGAATGGTCGTTAGCATCACCATATTGAGGTTGCGTCGATTTCTTTAAAGGGATCTTCAACTTAGTGGTTTTGTGAAGAAATCCGCCGGTGATATTTTGTTTCCTGAGCGTGGTAGCGACTTTCCTCTGAGCGTAATCTCTCGAAATGATGTCGACTTCATATGCTTGACCGCTTGAATGTTGTATTGGATTCTTCGGAAGGTGATGGCGGTGGTGTTGTCGCGGTATATTGGAATCTCTTCCTCTTGTATTGAGTAGTCCTCCAATTGATACTTGATCCACAATATTTGTGAACAACAACTTCGGCGGACATATATTGACTTGGCGATTGATAATGCAATCGAGCTTTGTCTCTTGCTTGACCATGACACTAGGTTTGGTCGAAAGTGGCGACCACCACTCGTACCATCTTTGTTTACGACTTCACAAAAGTTTTGGTTGAATGTAACCCGAACTAGAATCACATAATTGACTAATACTTATCAAGTTATGCTTTAGACCATCGACTAATAATGCGTTGTTAATGCATGCATGGAATTCTTATCAATCTTACGAATATACATTCTTTCTAGTGAATCGAAATCCATAGATTTACCCTCGGTGGTGTTTGTGAGGAAGATCATGGTTTCTTCTATCTTTGGTAACATTTGGTTTTCTTTTGTTTATTCTATTTACGTAATCAAATTTCACATTTACTTTGTTATTTCTGACTAATTCACTTGAAATTTGGATAATTCAAGTGGTGAGGATAGCGAGGCTTGGTATCAGCGAACTCTTTGAGTACTTGTTCCTTTTAAGGAGTCTGAGTTGATCGGGTTTCACGAGAAGTTCTTTGGAAATCTTCGGGGTCAGCAGTTCTTAACTCCATCTGAGGGAACTAGTGTATCGATTCTATCACGAAAATATATGGTGAGAATTGCTTTGCATTCTTGAATCCATGAATATGGTTGATCATGAGAAGATGCAAAATATTGCGAAGCGACTTTTGAAGCGTTTAGACATCTATCATTAGACTATGAGCATTTCTTTGAAGGTGTAAAGGAATTCATACACCTCTCATCTAAACTTGCTCGAATAGAGAGGTCTATGGTGAAGACACATGTTTTGAAAAGCTCATTGACATCTATGACATGAAGATGCTATTTGACAATGATTACAGCCACCTGAAAGCGGCGGTAGCTACTTTTGAGGTTTACGAGAACCGCTTAAGTCGATAAAGAAGAAGTATAATGACGAAAGAGATGCTTCTTGTCTAGAAAGCGGGTTATTTGTTGTGAGGCTAAGACATTGAAGCTACGAGGCTTGTGCGGAAGAGTTTGGTGAAGATGCATTGGAGTCGAGAGAAGCATGGATCTGCTTATAACGAAATGGTAAAAGCCATGGATGGGAATAGCGAGAGGAAGCTACGGTGGAAGCATTAAAAACGACCTTTGGAGACATGAAGGGTTCGACTCGGGTTTCCAACTATGTTAAGTTGTAATAATATTGTTGATGTAGAATCTGTGTCGTGTATTTATTGAATTAAGTGATGTTGATGTTTTGTGTAAACAAAAATAAAAGCGAGTCGGTTGTGTTTCCAAGTTCTAGGATGGGCCATTTTAGAATCTTCTACGGTGATTTTTGCATTATCTAGGTGAAAGCTAAAGTTCTATCCATTGTAAGTCTTACTAATGACAAAGGTTTGGGTGCATTTGATCTGTATTTCTCCTTTCTGTGGTTACCAAATTTTCTTTGAAATGTCGGTGTCTCTTGTGGTGCTCTTCTTCTCTAATTACATTCATGTTTGCTTACTTCTTGAATACGTTTTGGCAAGAGTCGACATTATTATACCGGTTAGAACATTATTGATACAAGAAAAGCAGGTCTTGGTTCATACATTTTGGGGGTTAGCGTGTCTTTCCTTGCCACAATTAAAAATTATAGCGGTCTCACCTATGAATTAAGCGTTAATCTCTTTTCTCGTGTTTATTTACATGTCTGATATTGCGATGTTTGACATTATGCCTATTAATTGAAGCGTCAATCTACAGCGAGAAGAAATGCATGCGATTAAAAAGAAGAGATTTTAAGTCTAAGCGACTTGACATAAATGATGTTGATAAAGTACAAATAATGATGAAAACAAGGCGAATTTTAAAAGCAAACTCAAGTTGAAAAGCGAGATGGAAGCAAAACCGGGCCAGGCAGCGAAAGCGAAAGTTGTGCAAAAGTAGGCGGGAGTAAGCGGGCGATGGAAGCGGAGGAAAGCAAAGCATGTGTGAATTAAGAATCAGTTTGAGTTAGTTACAAAAGTCAATTGAATAACAGGTTCTTTCAAGATTGAAGCAATCTACTGTTCTCGTCGTCTTCATCTTGCGGAAAGCGAAAATAATTGTAGAAGGTCAATCATCGGGAGTAGTGCGTGAGAAACCTATTAGCTATGAATTGAAGCGTCAACGGCATTTGGCAGGAATTGCCATTATCATAATAGTTAGAAGATTATTGGATCTGAAAAAGCAGATGTGAAAGTGATCAAGTTGTGGTTTTGCTTTTGCTTAGTCTACTTTTGCTTTAAATGCGCTTTTCAACTTCGTCTGTTTTCCTTCTACGGTCCACTTGTCACTTTTAAATGCGCATTTCAAGTTTACGTAAATATGAATTTATTGGCCTAGAAATATTGCCCTTTGGTTTGATTTTATAATATATTTAACTATGTTGAGATTTAAATCGATTTAGCTCAACCGTTCTTCTTGAATGGTTTAAGCGAAGCGAAATCGAGTTAAAAAGCGTCGAAGAATGGCGTTGAGCGATAAGTTACACTGGTAACTTGTGGAACAAGGAAAGTTACGAAGGAAAATTTAAGTGTTGAGAATCAGCGAGTCTAGAAACACGCTGACAAGACCACTATATAACCTCGAATCGAAGCGGTTCGAGTACCATTAGCCTTGAGGCGTTTGATCTCTGTCTCTCAAAATCCTATCGAGCGAGATAACCATTGAAGAGCAGTATCTGAATCATTTCAAATCGAAGCAATGGAAGGAGCTATGATGTATGGAAGGCATGTGGACTTGAATCTCTACGAAGAGATCTGATGGATGTCGAACCGAGATTATTGGGCGGTTGGAGAAATTTCTTCGCGATCAGGAGGATGTGTATCAAATCGGTATTTGATTTTGGAAGTATGCAGATGGTGGAAAAGACTATTGTGTCAGCGGTGAGCGGAGTTACCATTATTGTTACAATGGACTTAATTGAGAAGGTATTTGGATGTTGTTAGTTGGAGAAAACTTTCTACCAATCAAAATGGATAACAATAGGCGGTTTAAAGAAGCAGATGTTAGTAAGCGACTTTATGGAGTGAATGACCCATCGGAAAGGAAGACATCAAATGCGGTGCGAAAGCTAAGGTTCTTCATGCGATTACATTGCCTTTGCATCGTACGAAACGAGTTCAAGACACTTGGTAACTACCTTCGATGGCGGTGCTTATTCTCTCTGTGAACCACACACCATTAAATTTACCATTTATGATATTTCATTATATGGTGAAACAAATGAAACATACAACTATTTATCAAATGCGGCATGCTATTGACAAAATTTTAAGAGAATCGGAATTCGTCTTGGAAGTGGGAAAAACCTCGAGTGCTGTAAAAGCACTATCAATTTAGGTACTATAAGCAAATTGACTTGAAGATTCTCAGCAGTAGAAATGAAGATTACGAGAACAAAGTTAGGAATGACGGGGAGGAGTTCTGAAGAAGTCTCCTGCTGACAAGTTGCGGATCTCAAGTGAGCTCACATGCGGATCAATGGAAGGAGAAAATCATGTGGAGGACCTTCGTTGAAAGAGTTTATCGTCAAGAAGAAGTTAGGCTTGTTAGAAGATAACGAAGGTGGGTCAAAAGGAAGCGGAGGACTACATCAATCTGCGGCGCATATGATACTACACTTACGTCTCTAGAACTCGTGGCGAGATGATGATCAAGCTTCTTTGCCTTCGGCGCATAATGAAGTACAAAGTTCGTCGAAGTCAAAACGAAGGAAATAATGAATCGAATGGAGAAGATGATAGCGAGACATGCGAGGCGGGATGATAGATATCACGAAGATCTTGTGAAATTTATCGAGTCATCACAGTTAATCGTTTCTTATTATAACAAATAGGGAGAAGAAGAAGTTGTTATTGTATTCTCATGTTTTGTTTTGTTGTCTAATTTGTTATCATATATATATATATATATATGGAGTGCGACTTATCGGATGTCTTCTCTATTGATCATCTTGAAGCTTGTTCTTCTAGAAGATTAAATCCATCATCTTGTGAAGCTCTCGAAGAACAAGTAAAGTCAGCTGAATATTTGTTTCTTTCAAGATTGAAGAAGAAAGAATAAATAGCGATTCTGAGACGAAAGTTATACATACAAGTCGGCGAAGATTAATTTTTTGTGAGTTACAGAATAAGCTAAATTACAATTAAAGGAACAAAAGTTTGTCAGAAAGGCATTTGTCTGAATTAGTGACAAGCTGTTGCTATTTTCTTGTAAAGCTGTTCCAAACATTCTTTTAAGAAAGTTATATGTTCTTTCTTTGGTTGAAATAGATGGCGTAAGTTTAATTGTTGTTATGTTCTTGCAATGAAGGATATGATGTATATCGTTAAAGAAGAAGAAGACCGAAGAACGGGGTAGGAATTGTTTGATCGAAGTTAAGAGGAGAAAGGTTTGAAAGTTTAGATATAGAGGTATCGGGAGGCGTGGGGCGATCTTGCAAGATGATAAAGTGAAACAGGAAGGATTTGCGTTGAGATAGGTTTAAAATAGTTTACATGTGTAAAGAATAGTTTGAAGAAGGATTAGTCAATTCGTATACTCGAGGAATCGATGCTGAAATTTAAAGCGAGTTGGAAATGACATCAGTGAGCGCTTTAAATAAAGAAGAACAAGAGGAAGTTAAAAAAGCAAACATAATTTGTGCGAAGAAAACCGAGAAGAAAAGCGAAAGCAAGAGCGGGCGGTCGATTGAATCATCGATCCATATTACGAAGAAGAATCTTTGTTATCTTTGAATGAGATAATTTTGTGCAAAATCTTGACACCTTGGTTGATTGTCATTATTTGGCGAAGGTGTTGAAGACTTTTGATAGATCATCTGTCGGGAATGTTTGCAGGACACTCATCTTCATGATGATAGTTGCCAACCCATAAGGAAGATGACATGGTGAGTGGCGGCGGTTCAAAGAAATTAGATGATATAATAGAAACTCCATCATCGAGGCCGAGTAAGATGGCGTTGAGGATTTTCCGGATACCGGTGTATTGAAAAAGATTGGAAGTATAGGAGTTACGATCCGGAAGATCTAATTATTGGAGAGACTGTGAAAGAAGGCGAAGCTTGGATTTTATCGATGCAAGAGAAAAGCAGAGGAGTTGAAAATACATGAAGTTGAAAAATAGGCGAACTCGGAAAAGCGAGGCGAAGTTGAAAAATGAGCGAAGTCGAAAAGCGAGCGAAGTATGCGAAGAAATACAAACATAGGCGAAGTTGACGAGAACACACGAAGGCGAGAACGCAGGCGAAGTTAACAACAGAGCGAAGTTCACAACACCGACTAAGTTTACAACAGACGAAGTTAACAACACGAGCGAAGTTAACAACACAAATGAACTGACAAAGCACTGCGGAAGCATATGCAAGAATGAGTTTGAGTTAGCTCTGGACCTCCTTTGAATAAGCATTTCTTTCAACATTAAAGAAGAAAGAATGAAGAAGCGATTAGAGACAAAGTTTTAAATACAAGTCGAAAGTTATGAGAATCGGGTTTTCCTATTACGACGAGTATCATGGCAGATTAGGCGTACGATTGCGGCGTACATTATTTGCTATTGACGAGCTTATCCATTTGTGACGACAAGTGGTATTGACATCGGAAACTTTTTGAGACATAGTTTAGGTGATGAAGAAGATTCAGCATTTTTCTGAAAATATCAAAATCAATATATATTAAGCAAGCGATATAAGGGAGATGAATTGAAACTAAATGGCACATCTGAAATAATTAAAGATGATGTTATAGATAAAATCAAGATAAAGTAAGAATAAAAAGCACACGAGAGTGGTGGCCCGAGCTCTGCTTGTAGTTCATCGACATCAATTTTCAGCGATAAACAACGATAAATCGTTGTACGACTGCAGAATAAGTGTTCATCGGCTTCACGTGGAGAAGAAAGGTATCGCTTTTCAATTGTGCGTAGACTTTCTCGAGGAAGATCCATGTTCTTATAACGGAGAAGAAAAAATGTCCATTGTCGATTGAAATAACTAGTTGAAAATATTTGGTGATTAAGCTGGAAATGTACATGAAAGAAGGAAGGAAAATATAACCTCATTGTAATATTTCATTGCTTGGCGGTTAAGTTTAATAGTTTCTCGTGAGGTCACGAAAATAGAAGCCGTTATAGTTCGGTGTCATCGGTCAAATCCATGTAAATATCGGCATCTACTCGATAAAGTAAGAATAGTAGGGTAGGCAAAAAAGTAGTGCGAGGCGACATGGAAGTAAAAAGTCATGCGAAAAATATGGAATGAACACGAAAGGAATAAGCGACAAATCGAAGATTGCAAATAGAAAGCGAAACCTTGGCTCTGTATGCGTTTTTCTCTGATGATTACAAGTAAAGAGAACTCGGATCTCGGTATGGGCCGGAAGCATTTGTTGCATGCCATATACCAAAATTTTTGTAAAATGTCTTTGAAAGGAAATTTTGGCTTGATCCATGATATCTAAGGAAAAGTTGATAACAATGTTCGGAGGAAGAAGTTTCAAATTCAATATGTCCTTTGGAATATGCAGATGTGATTACCTTAGGGTAGAATCTAAAGACATGATCTTGGTGATATCTTTGGTGAGATCCGGAAGATATCTGAGGATTATATGTAAAGTAAGATTTTCCCTTGACGAGGTTTTGATGTGGTTGTTATTTCGTTGTGCCTGTAACATAATATTTATATAGGCGACAAAAGAAAGACATTTTAAAATTCCTATATAATTTGTAACAAAATGTTAGAAAGGTTATGCGTAACATAATGGATTACCAATTTTGAGATCGGCAACTTCTTGTATGGGTGGCTCAGCGAGGATGGTGAGTCGAACCACGTTGACAATGCAACGACTAACATTTCAAAATGATTTTTAGATAGAATGAAAAGGGACGAGTAAGATGTGTTATTATGAGCAAGGAACAAATACCGTTAAAGAAATTAACTTTGAGATTCGTGCAAACAATAATTGGATGAGAGTGAAGTAATTCCATAATCTTACGGCCCTCGTTCTCAACAAAACAATTCAAAGCGATAGTATAGCGCTTGTTCCTAAAAAAACAAGAGATAACGAGAAGATGTAAAATTTGTTCATCTCGACACAAAATAGTAACAAAGATACTGAGTGAAATTACTCTTTATTTATGATAACAAATTTTGGACAGTTGAAGCTTTTAGTCTCTGCGACATCTTTTTCCAACACTTCAACGGCGGCGGCTATAATATCTATCATGTGTTAAACATTAATAATGTAATCACAAAGTGGAAAGTTTTGTAAGATTGTATGAAAAATATATTAAGCATCTAACCAACAGATTTTGCTTGTCGTCACATAATCCATAAGACTTTGGAAAGGCGTGAAGTTGAAAATCGGAGGATGATTGCATCGTCTTGTGTGCGAGTTCGATGACCGTGCGACTTGTGAGAATCCACTGTATGTTCAAATTTTCAGTTTGATACTGAAGGGGAATTGATTTGACAATTGCATTAGAAATGATATATTCTTGACACGGCTGTAAGATGTCTCCAATTCTTTGTATATCATTGTTGAATATGATACCCTCAACTTGCGATCCCTGTTAATTATAAAGAAATTATTGATAGGTAAGTTGATAAAATGTGAAAGGAAAAAAGTGTAATTGATATACCTGAGAATCGCAGAAGACAAACTTTTGTCTTTTAGTCGGTGAATTAAAAACAACGACTGTTGTTTTGTTGGACCATCACTTGACAAGACCATGATTGCGCTCGGGCAAAATATTCTTCATCGATAAGCGATTATCCATCTTTGAAAGAAAATGTTGGATGGTCGGCGAAGACAAATAATTATGCCTATAAAATCAAATCATGTGAGCTGAGACAACAAACAAATAATATACCTTGTCTTGTGAGGAAATTTGATGTTTTATTATTTGACTAATTCAAAATTTCACGGAAAACAATATTCCTTGTCTTTTTTTGAAGTCTAAAGATTGAAAAGTTCAGGAATAATAAGAACTTTAAGCGATTAGGAGTTTCGCCCTTGCAGAGCTACATATAATTGTCCGTGTGAGAATACTGAGTTGGCGGAGATAAATTCCAACATGATCAAGTGTTTGACCTTGGGATTTGTTTATAGTCATTGCAAAACATGACGAATTGGAAATTGTGTTACGATAAAAGGAATTCCATTTTTTCGTTCTCGGGAGATTGCGAGGAATCTTAGGTATAAAATGATTTTTCCTTTGTGAGGTCCAAAACAATTTCAGCTGAAATTGTATGATCTTTTAGTATGTCTGCATATCAACCTTGCTCCATTGCATAATCCTTAGTTGGATTTAAATTTCTCGAAGCATAATTGGAGAGCCTTCTTTCGAAAAGTTTATGAGGAGGTAGTCCTTTAGGGTTCAAAGAATTGAGAAAATCTTGATAATCGACTTGATGTCTGCGATCAACCGTCTTGTCAAAACTCACATATGAATGCAAATCTCTGTTAATTTTGAATCATGATGTCATTAATTTCATCAACACAATTATTAGTTGGACATAGCACGCATCATTTATCATCGTCTGGTCGGATGAATATAAGCTTAGGTCGGGAAAACATTTTCCGATAACCTAGTAAGCACTGTTGTATATTAGGAAAGTATAATCGTAATGCAAAAAAGATTAGTATGTAATTTAATGAAAAAGAAGCAACCTATGAGCAGATTCATCCTTGTTGTCGTAAGGAATAATGAGTTCATCTGGTAAACATATTTGATCTTGTTCATCCATTGGTTGAGCCTTCTCGACCCATGATAAGAAATCACAAAATGTGGATTTGAGGTAGCTCTCATATTTGTCGTTAAGCGAGTTTAGAGATATCTTGCCAGAGATGTGAATTTAGAAGACTTGAATCAATGAGTTGTTGTTTAGTTGCTTGGTGAATAAGCGGCAATGTTTGGCGAAAGTCACCACCAAATACAACAATTTTACCTCAAAAGGCTGATCGAGTTCATTATATCTTGTAGTAAACCATTAAATGCTTGATGGCTTCTCGTTTTGCCATGGAAGCCTCGTCCCATAAAATAAATTTGGATTCAAATATCAATTTTGCAACTTTGCTTTGTTTGCTCAATGACAAACTTTTGCTTTGATAAATCAAGGGGATTTTAAATCTTGAGTGAGTGTCCTACTGCTTGGGAAGAATTGGCCTTGAACGCTGATGTCGCATCTTGCTATTGCAATGTGTCTCTGTGATCGTAAATTTGCAAGAAGAGCTCGATATAAGAAAGTTTTACTGTTCCCCGGGACCATCGATAAAATAACTTGCACTCGTTGAAGTGAGGCTGATTTCATTATTAAATCAAATCGTGCTTTTCTTTGGCTGTTTAGTTTTAATTGTAATAAGAAGTCCTGTTCATCAATCTCTATATTCATCTCACTTTCTACCTCCTTATTTTGCCGCGTGATAATAATCGAAGAAATTCATGTTCGGTGAAATGATAATCATTAAGCTTTTTCCCATTTGTTCGAGATTTATTGATATCTTGAAGAGCCATTTTGTAATATCATCATATGTATCGTATTAGAGGATGAATAAGCATATAGGTAGTCGAAAGAGGTGGTCTCGAAAGTTTCCCGAGTTCCCTAAGTTTGCGGTGAACAATAGAACAAGAGTGTAGCAAATAACAATCGAGGGATGTTGGCATTTGAAATATGGCGACCGTCAAGTGTTTGTTGTATGTAAGAGTCGGATGCTAGCAATCCTAATTGCGATGCGGCATCCACAAGCAGTTCACCTTTTCACCATCAACAGTTAACAAGTTGTCAAGCAGCGTTGGTCCTCTAACATTTGTGAGCAATAATCTCAAGTAATACCTTTCTCCTTCTCGAGGTCAACGGTGACTAATCGTCCTATCACTTTTCTCGCTTTCTTTCCGACCACGTCCTGTTTTTGATTCCAAACAAAATGTTGAGGAAATCCGCATCTGAGACATTTCATTTCGCAGCCTTTTGATTTGTTGAATTGGTCGAAAAAATTCCGTAAGCATTGTTTTGGAGAAGTCAAAATTCCTCGATAAATAAGACAAATTAGCATCTTTAGCGAAGAAGCAGTTGTTGATCGGAAGGTGAACTTGGAGTATATAGATGGATGGATTAATCTCTGCAAGGCGGAATTCATATATCGCCATAAAGCTTGAAGGTGAAATCAACGCCTTCTTGGAAATTTGTGATTTCGTCGATATCGGACACTGGTTTCTTGGTCGTTGGCGCTAAAGTTGACAAGGTCGTGGCCCTTAAATACATATTTGTATAAATATTTAACAAGCTTCACGATGGAACATATTTCAACATTAATGTGGCGGTCAAGCAACATCGGAAGGTGCAGGTTATGAGGAACCACCCATCTATTATCAACCTCATATGCGGATATTTTAACTTTTCTTCCATTATCTCTACGTCTATATATACGGATAACTGTCTTCGCCATGGACGAGTGAAAGGAGTAAAATCCTTGGGGTAATGACTTTTGCATACACCATTTCTCATGCGAAGCACTTTGCTTGTTCATAAAACCACAAGGACCGTGGATCATGTGCTTAATGACAAGAGAATATAATCTGGAATTATCATCGAGTTAGGTATTTGGTGATATGATTTGATCATAGGAATCTGGATTCAACGACTTAAATTGTGGTTGAAGTATTAGAAGCAAGTGAGCATGAGAGAATCCACGCTTTTGAAATTCAATTACGTAAACAAATGCGCAACATCTCAAATATTCCTTTTTGATCAAGTGATTTTTAGAATTTCAAATTTAATACTGAACACTCTGCCTGATAAATCTGGTCTCTCTTGTGCTTTTCATGGAATTTAAGATTCTCTTGTATTTCCTTCCACATAAGGTTGCAAGTCATAGTGAGAAAAAATCTGGTTTGCCATATTTTGCACGAGCCATTGCATCTAGATAGCGCCGTTTCATGTCCCTTGGGCGCCGATAAATGAAGTGGGAGGACAACTCATGACCAATTGTAGAAGCTTCGGTTTGACCAATAATAACGCTATCTAAAACACCCTGCAAAATTTCTGATCGTATTTCGTTCTGTTTTTTCCTATGGAATTCAAGCCGTGATGTTTCAATCTTTATATAAGAACCAACAACGAATTGTTGTAGTAGTCTTAAGCTGTGGATAAGCATGGATTCATCATAACTTCTCATTTGAAGTCGATGGCAGTAATACTCTCTCGCAGATACTACGCCATGTTTGCAGTCCGGTCCTTGAGTAATTAGTAATAGTAAGAAAAAAATGATAAATTAGTTTTGCCCAATTAGACAATATGTCGGAACCAAGGTAATAAGCAGACAACTAACCTATGTTTTCGAGAGCAAATAATTCAGCTGCTTGAGTAAAAGTGTTTAAAGGAGCACCGCTTGTTTGATCAGAACCATTGGTGCTGTTTGTTTGAGAATTTAACCGCTTAATGCGAGGATGCCATCCTGATTCACCCGTGGAAGCAGTGGGTATTGAAGCGGGTCGTAGCATGCATAATAAGATTGAATTCTATAGCTCCGACACGGTGGTATAGACTTGGATATGAGGAGATTTATCATCTTGTTCATCATCGGTTTGATCCATATAGCATTACTTGGGATGCGGTTGGAAGATTAAACGCTGTTGATCAAGACCGGATAACATCTCGAACAATCTGGTGATTTTCAAGGAAGGAATATCTTTAAGGCAATGAAAGAACCTAGCATAAGGGTTATCTTGAAGAATTGTCATAATCGACTTCAAGGTACTTTCACGAAGTTTATCCTGGCTAGAGCCTTTGTTGTAGTTCTTCATCGGTATCAAAGAAATAAAGTTGGATTCGGATACTTTATTGCTTGTCGACACTAAGCTGTCGAGGAAATGGTAAACTTGTCCTTGAACACGGAATGTATAAACTCTCATTGTGTTTTTGTCACTCACGATCATATCGGCTCCATAGGAAGTGAAAGCTACATTGTTATTATATGTACGAACATTCTTTCTGAAATGTTCGGATTCTTCGTCGCTATTTAGAAACAAAGACTTTAAAGCATAAGGCATCTGAGGAGCAACAATAGAAATTTGTCCTGACGAACAACAAAATGATGGAGGTTCAAGGTAAAATCGTTTTGCGTTACAATATTGACAATCTTCAACAAAAGGGAGCCATTTCACTTCAACCGTAAATCTGTAACAATGTTAATGTTGTAGGAGATGTGCGATGATTTATCCCTTGAAGCGTATAAAAGGACATTATAATGATGTGGAGTAATTAGGTTGGAAATAGTTTCGATATATTGTAAAGCAGTTACCTTCATTTATGTAAGAGGTTCATAACTTGGAAGTTGGTGGTGGAAGGTTCGATATTAATGAAAGATTCCTTACATTGAGGAGTAATTCTTTCTTTGAAGTGTAGATGAAGTGGAAGATGTGTTTTTGGCAGCTCGATTTTCTACGTCGTCGCAACAATTCTTGTTTTTTTCATTTGGCATTTGAGCATAATTTTGGCGTCTTTTAGCATTTCTATCCATATGTAAATACGAGGAATCGACATAATATAAGCGTCCTTGATCTATCCATTCATGATCTTGATTGTATCACGGTGAACATTAATAAATAAACATTATGTTTATGACCTAATAAACAATATATCGAGCAAACATGAATACAAACCATTTAAACAACTAAAGCGAATTTATATAAAAAATTATTTAATTTAACTACAAAAAATAGAGTATACATGCAGCCACAACGTAGAAAGGAGAATATGCTCTATTCAGGTTAATAAATAACAACAGCAGAATTTTGACTCAAAATTTATTTTACCTAAACATATATACCTTAGTACTCCAAGAATGCAGCAGAGAATAAGCACGGGAACTGAAAAAAATGGAGTATAAATGCAGTTAGAATCTAGAACGGTGAATTTGATAACTAAAGAAGAGGGTAGTTGAGAGAAGTAAAGTTTGGGTGGAGAAAATGTTTTTGGTTGGGATAGATTTGGTTTAAGGATTAAGAGAGGAGAACAGGTAAGAAGTTAGAATATAAAGGTGTCAGCGGAGTGCGGACGACAGATCAAATATCGTTCTAAGTTATTTTGATGCCAAAGAAATTGCTCTTGAATGATTGATTGACAAAGGGATGCAAAAGGCAAGCGGAAGAAAAGGAAATGATTGTAGAAGACACATCGGGAAGAAGCGTAAAGGCAAACAACGATAGTAATTTCAAGAAGAAGAAAATAATTGTAGAAGGTCAACTCGTCCCGAGTAGCACGTGTATAATAATTTTATCACCTATGAATTGAAGCGTCGATCTCTCTTGTGGTGCTCTTCTTCTCTAATTCTATTCATGTTTGCTTACTTCTACAATATGTTTTTGGCAGGAATCGACATTATTATACTAGTTAGAAGATTATTCCATACAAGAAAAGAACGTCTTCTGGTTCAAACATTTTGGGCGTTACCGTGTCTTTCCTTGCCACAAGTAAAAAATTATGACGGTCTGACCTATGAATTAAAACGTTAATCTACGTTACGGCGTTTATACGCAATAGCTCTGCTGGCGGTGTTTGACATTATCGTATTAATTGAAGCGTCAATCCGGTGACACAAGAAACCTGCGGTTTAAAAGGAAGAGATTGTTAAGTCAAAACAACTTGACATCAATGATTTCGATGAAGTACAAATAATGATGAAAAGGAGGCGATGAAAACAAGGCGGAAGTTCAAAAGCAAACACAAGTTGAAGCGAGATGGAAGCAAAACCGGGCGGAAGCAAAAGCGGGGCGAAAGTTGTGCAAAAGTAGACCGGAGTAAAAGCGGGCGGTCAAAAGCATTTAAAGCAAACCACGTGTGAATTACGAATCGGTTTATGACCTATGAATTGAAGCGTCAATCTGTTATGGTCCTCTTCTTGTCTTTGTAGTCCTCATTTGCTTATTTACGGAATCGGTTATTGGCATTTGGTGGAATCGAGATTATCATAGCAGATTAGAAGATTATTGGATACAAGACAAAGAGATGTGAAATTGATTCATACATTTTGGGAGTAAGCGTGTGCGTCACGACAGATAAAATTCGTTCTAAGTTATTTTGATGCCAAAGAAATGGCCCTTGAATGATTGATTGATAAAGGGATGCAAAAGCCGAAGCTTCAAAAGAAGAGCAAATGATCGTAGAAGGTGAACACGCCACGAAGAAAAGTAAAGGAAAACAATGATAGTAATTTGGAAGAAGAAAATAATTGTAGAAGGTCAACTGTCCCGAGTAGGGCGTGTATAATAATTTTATCACTATGAATTGAAGCGTCGATCTCTACTCGGTGCTCTTCTTCTCTAATTACATTCATGTTTGCTTACTTCTTCAATACGTTTTGGCGAGAATCGACATTATTATACCAGTTAGAACATTATTCCATACAAGAAAAGCGTGTCTTCTTAATCTACTTACGGTGTTTACTTCGCAATCGCTATTGGAAGTGTTTGACATTACCTATTAATTCAAGCGTCAATCTACCGACAGAAGAAATCTCTGCAGTTAAAAGGAGGAGATTGTTAAGTCAAAACCACTTAACATAAATGATTTCGATGAAGTACAAATAATTATGAAAAGGAGACGATGAAAACAAGGCGGAAGTTGAAAAGCAAACACAAGTTCAAAAGCGGATGGAAGCAAAAGGCGAAAGTTGTGCAAAAGTAGGCGGCGGTAAAAAATGACGATGCAAAGCAGGCGAAACCAAAGCACGTGTGAATTACGAATCGGTTTGAGTTAGTTACATAACTCAATTGAATAACATGTTACGTCAAGAATCAAGCAATCTCTGTTATGGTCGTCTTCCTCTTGCGAAAAGCAGAAAATAATTGTAGAAGGTCAACTGTCGGGAGTAGCGGTAAGAAATCTTTCACTATGAATTGAATCGTCAATCTGTTATGGTCCTCTTCTCTCATAGATCTGATTTTGCTTACTCGGAATCGTGATTGGTATTTGGCGGGAATTGACATTATCATACCAGTTAGAAGATTATTGCATAGAAGAAATACAGATGTCAAACTGTTGTGTCAACAATTAAGCAATCTCTGTTACAGTCGTCTTCCTCTTGCGAAAACATAAAATAATTGTAGAAGGTAAACACTGTCGAAGTAGCGTAAGAAATCTATTACCTATGAATTGAAGCGTCAATCGTGTTACGGTCCTCTTCTCTTTGCGGTCCTCATTTTGCATACTTGTGGAATACGTTATTGGTATTTGGCGAGAATCGACATTATCATACCGGTTAGAAGATTATTGCATAGAAGAAAAGCAGTTCGAGAGTCATTCATACATTTTGGGGTTACGGTGTATTTCCTTGCCACAAATAAATCAATATGGCGGTGTCGAGAAGTCTTATCACGTATGAATTGAAGCGTGAATCGTGTTACGGTTTACTTCGCAACACGCTATTGGCGATGTTTGACATTATTATAGCGGCTAGAAGATTGTACCTATTAATTGAAAACTCAATCTACGCGAGAGAAAAAATCTATGCGAGCGGAACCTATTGAATCGCATGTTAAGTAAAACGACTTGACATATATGATTTGAATGAAAACAAGCGAACAAAAAAGGCGGAGAATGCGAAAGCATAAATAATATGTTGACTTCGACTCTTATTTATAACCTTCGTGTTCAACCGCTTGTCCACCCATCTGTAGTAGCATTGTATCGAGAAATTTAGACATAAAAGACGATATGTTCAGCCATGCAAAGTGACGTCTGAAATAAAGAAGGCGAAAAGAATAAAGAATTCAAGAAAAGTGTCAGCCCAAAATATTTTTTTAAAATTAAGCATGATTAGATTGATTAAGTAAGTTAAGTTAGCATTATTTTGGAATTCATGTGGGTAGATGGATGATGTAAGTTTAAGTGAGATTATAGCATGTTGAGAGTGGAGTGGATGACTTGAGAGGTTTAGAAGATAAAGAAATATGTTAGGAATCCAATGCTTCAAGAATCGGGTCATTTGGAGCTCTATAGCTCAAGTTATCTGAAAACACCGATCTATGCAATTTGTTTTCTTTCAAATTGATTTTATTTCAGCTGATTTTCGCTTCATTGGTTTTCGCTTCATTGATTTTCCTTGGTGATTTTTGCTTGACTGATTTTTGCTTCACTGATTTTAAACTTCATTGCTTTTTGTTTTAGTGATTTTCCTTGGTGATTTTTGCTTCATTGGTTTTCGCTTCACTGATTTTTGTTTGGTGATTTTCGGTTCGGTGATTTTGTTTCACTGATTTTGGTTCACTGATTTTGGTTCAATTGATTTTTGTTTGATTGATTTTCCTTCACTGAATTTTTTTCACTGATTTTCGCTTCAATGATTTTCTTCGGTGATTTTCGTTTCGGTGATTTTCCTTGGTGATTTTACATCGATATAAGTGGAGCGTTAGTCAAGTGTTTTGGGCATAGTTAGAGGCCGAATCTCATTTTTCAGTCTTCATGAGAGTTGTATATCTAGATGTACAAATGCATGAGTTAATGAAAACAGATTACATCGTCTGTTTTTTGTTCATGACGTCATTCGCTTTTAAATGCATCTTTATGTCTTCGTCTCACTTTTGTATACTCCGTCTGTATTGTTAACTTCGTCTACTTTTTGAACTCCGTCTATATTTAGAACTTCGCCAACTTTTTCAACTCCGTCTATATTTAAGACTTCGTCTACTTTTTCAATCCATCGATTTTGAACTTCGTCTACTTCTCAATCTACGCGAGAGAAAAAATCTATGCAGACGGAACCTATTGAATCGCATGTTAAGTAAAAACGACTTGACATATATGATTTGAATGAAAAACAAACGAACAAAAAAAGACGGAGAATGCGAAAGCATAAATAATATGTTGACTTCGACTCTTATTTATAACCTTCGTGTTCAACTGCTTGTCCACCCATCTGTAGTAGCATTGTCTGAGAAATTTAGACATAAAAGACGCATATGTTCAGCCATGACGCGTCTGAAATAAAGAAGACGAAAAGAATAAAGAATTCAAGAAAAGTGTCAGGCCCAAAATATTTTTTAAAATTAAGCATGATTAGATTGATTAAGTAAGTTAAGTTAGCATTATTTTGGAATTCATGTGGGTAGATGGATGATGTAAGTTTAAGTGAGATTATAGCATGTTGAGAGTGGAGTGGATGACTTGAGAGGTTTAGAAGATAAAGAAATATGTTAGAATCCAATGCTTCAAGAATCGGGTCATTTGGAGCTCTATAGCTCAAGTTATCCCGAAAACACCGATCTATGCTGCAATTTGTTTTCTTTCGGTGATTTTATTTCAGTGATTTTCGCTTCATTTGGTTTTCGCTTCACTGATTTTGCTTCACTGATTTTTGCTTCACTGATTTTCGCTTCACTGTTTTTTGTTTGGTGATTTTCCTTGACTGATTTTGCTTCAGTGGTTTTCTTCACTGATTTTGTTTCACTGATTTTGGTTCAACTGATTTTGTTTCAATTGATTTTGGTTCGGTGATTTTGTTCAGCTGATTTTTGTTTCATTTGATTTTCTTCAACTAAATTTTTTTCACTGATTTTCGCTTCTTGGTGATTTTCTTTCGGTGATTTTCGTTTCGGTGATTTTCCTTCAGTGATTTTCTCATCGATATAAGTGGAGCGTTAGTCAAGTGTTTTGGGCATAGTTAGAGGTCGAATCTCATTTTCGGTCTTCATGAGAGTTGTATATCTAGATGTACAAATGCATGAGTTAATGAAAACAGATTACATCGTCTTTTTTGTTCGCATGACGTCTCGCTTTTAAATCATCTTTATGTCTTCGTCTCACTTTTGTATACTCGCTCGTATTGTTAACCGTCTACTTTTGAACTCCGTCTATATTTAGAACTTCGCCAACTTTTTCAAGCTGCAGCGATTTTTAACCGCCTGCTTTTTCCCTTCTTCGTCATTAGAGGTGAGAAAAGCGAGGCGATTGAAAGCAAAGCAAAGCAAATCACCTCAATTAGAAGCGAGACGATAGAAGAAGCAAATCACCTCTCATTATTAAGCGAGACCATAGAAGTGAAACGATGAAAGCAAGATCTTGAAAAGTTAAAACCCCCGTCGCTTTTCAGATTAAATGCCTTTTTAACCGTCTTTTTTCTTCGTATCGTCTCGCTTTTAAATGCATCTTTATGTCTTCGCCTCACTTTTGTATTCTCCGTACGGATTGTTAACCGTCAACTTTTTCAACTCGGTTATATTTTAAACTTCGCCTACTTTTTCAACTCGGTTATATTAAAACTTCGTCTACTTTTTCAACTCGGTTATATTTTACACTTCGTACATTAGAGGTGAGAAAAGCGGGCGATGGAAAGCAAAGCAAATAACCTCCGAATTGAAGTTTAGACGATCTGGTGAAACGATCAAAGTGAGATATTGAAAAGTGAAAAGCACATCAAGTAAGACATAAAGCGAGAAAAGTTGCAAACAACCAAACTAAGACATAAAACTTAATGGGATAGATTGCATGCTCGTCCATCCCATTCGCTCTTAATATATATCGTAATAAAACTTTTCAAAGCTGCAGCCCGTAATTATATGGACAAAGATCGACGATGAATCGCTTTCATATCCAAGTCTCGCACTCTGACTTCTTTGTTGAACGCATCCATTTTCGATTAAAGCGGATGATTCCGGTGATAATCGTAAAACTTCATTTTCACAGAGGAGTTCGTTTTTGACATGAGAAAAATATATGTACAAGGAAAGAGGATGATGGTGGTGAAGTAATGACTTTGCAATTTATGATAAATCTCCTCATAGCAAGTCGGACTACGCCTTCTGCGTTTGGGGCACTCTTTTCGTAAGTCTCGACCACGCATTCTTTATTCGAGCCATCGTATTACGAGATGGCAACATGAAAAATCTCCTCATATCCAAGTCATTGCACCCTCGAAAACATCTCAGACACACCAAAACCTCCGACGTGCGGTTGGTGAAAACCTTAAACAACCTTATGCTTCAAGACTATGCCTTCTGCTGGTGAAGTAGCAGCTTTGCAATTTATGAAGCTACAATATCTGATAAATATCCTCATATCCAAGTCTGCACTACAGCAAAAATAGCCAAATACGGAAACTACTGTACAAAAAAAAATCCTAAAAGAAGATTTACAAGTAACAAAGGACAAAAAGCAACATGAAGCAACTCTTTCGACAGCAACAACAGTCCACAAGAACGACCGAAACAACAGCTATGACAACCACGATAACCGACACAGAGATAAGAGAGGATAAGAAAAACGTTAAGAAGATTTACAAGTAACACGAAGCGAAACCTAAGACCAACTGGAAACCGTAACTTGTAAATCTTCTTTACGCAGTTCTCATCTTCTCTTATCTCTGTGACAGTTGTCGTGGTCATCGCAGCTATTGTTCCTGCGAAAGAGTATCAGTGTTCACCAATCAACAGCAACAACAGCTAGGACAACAGGAACAGAGGAAACCCGATACTCTTTTCGACAACAGCATTTCACGACAACACGAACGGAGGAAACCACGATACTCTTTCGACAACAACAAATGGAGAAAGCGAGGAACGCAAGAGGCGTAGAGGAAAAACAAAGAGAGAAAGGACACAACATGAATGAAGACATATGAACACATATAAGCAAAGGATAAGGCACGATTGGCGGTCGTCTGGCGGTCGCCGACAAAATATTACAATGTAAGATTGCGTCTCAAGATTGAAGATTGTGTCGAGAAGATTGCGTGTATATCGCGTGCGAAGAAACAACATTCAATAAACAGTCTGGATTAAATAAATGGACGAAGAAGGAGATCTGACTGAATATAGGCCGTCAGATTACATGAAAAAGTAGAAAATGTAAATCGCTGGATTAAATGGACGAAGCAGATCTGACTGAATATAGGCCGTCAGATTAAATGAACGAATGGGATGGATTGCATGGTCGTCCATCCCATTCGCTCTTAGTATATATACTTAATAAACATGAAACCCACCTGGAATTTCCTTGCTTATAAACTTGTTTAGGTATGCCTCTCCTCTTGTTCCCCTTGCTCCTCTTTCCTCACTTGGTTTCCTAAAACAACCAAGTTCCATTTATTCAATATTCATATTAAATATTCAAAGCTTGGAATCCAAAATAAAGCATTATAAATCTATCTTGACCTTCTCCTAAAATTCAACCCTTCAAGGCTAATTCAACTTCCCAACTTCATAGCACTTGTAATCTTTGATCTCTAGATCATAACGAATCTGAAATCACCTCAATCGGATATATATAACAAAAGATATGCCCAAAATACTACAACTCTCACTTCATTAAACGGACGTTCGTCATGGGCGAAGGCCTTCGCACGTCGCGACGAACAAGCTGCCACACGTCGCGGCGAATGAATATCACACGTCGCGACGACTCCTGCGTTCCACACGTCGCGACGAATAATCGTAAAATTATTAACACAACGCGACGTGGCTCCCTTCCTCACACGTCATGCGCTTATTTATACACATCGTCGCGACGTGCCGTCTGAGTTCGACCAAACCCAGATCTCTGCAGAACCCAACTTCGATTCTTTCCCTTAACAAAATCCAACACATCTCAACAATAGATCAAGAACTATAATGCATTTCTAACCCATTCTAAGCTTCCAATCCATCCTAAAATCATCAACCCAACAATTTCTAACTATTTTCCCCATAAACCCTAAACCATCGTTTTCTACTCAATCCATACAAATCTAGGGTTTAATCCAACTCAAACTAAGATAAAAAGGTTAGAACTTACCAGGTATTGCTCCAAATCTGTCAGAAATCGCAAGGATCAAAAACCCAAAATCTCTTCTTCTCTCTTCTCCTCCTACGACTTCCTCTTCTTTCTCATTTTCCATTTCTTTCTTTTTCTCTTTCTAATTCTTATTTTCCTGTTTTATATACCCTCTTAATGAGTGGGGAATAGTCCATATTGCCCTCCCATACAAACCTTAATACTCTTAGACTTAAGTACCATGCCCAAATTACCCTTATATATTCTTATAACCTTAATACCTCAAGTTCATAAATTCAAAAATCTTCGGAACTGAAGTAAATTTTGATTCCTTCAAATAATTGCAGTCCCATGCCTCTAACTTATTTAGAAACAATAATCAACTTGATTAGATCTCAACCGATCAAGATATCATCACAATACTAAACCGTGCTCAGAAGATATCTAACTCACTTCGACTCAAACAATCTTTAAACAATCATAATTTCCTTCATGAGGTAGGTAATTGTCTTAGAATCCAACGCTCAAAACTCAAATTAATCGGATGTCGGTCGGAAAATGTAAAGCAACAAAAGAAAGAGGGCTAATCACCCCGACAAGAATGTTAAATTTCTGAAATTGCTATCAGTACATGCCAAGGTCCAAATTTGCATACTTATAACAATGAATATATCGAATATAATCAAAAATGTTCACGAGGAATTCAAAAGCAATAGCAACCTCTAATTAGGTCGGTTAAATCGATCGAAACTTCTGTCTAGAAATGTCTCATCCTATACTTCATCCAAACTCATAACATTTCATATCTCCCAAATTTCATAACCGTAAATAACATATTCTACATCATTGATGACTAGGATACTCTTCATATCTTTTATATAGATCAACGAACTTAATTCAAAACATGTCTATCTATAATTTGCCTCAAATCACATTACACACCTAAATGTACGCTTATGAACAGTTTCACAAATACTTAACTTGTCTCAAGCACCGATATACAATTCTACACTAAGAACATTTATAAAAGCAAAGTCAAATGTCCGCGACTTTGACCGATCATAACTTCCACTCCGATATCGAAACATATCATACTTTATGGCTACAAAGAGCTCTCACAAAGCTACAATTTTCCTTAAGATTATTTTCTCAAAATCGCTTAAATCAAAAGTCAACTCTTTCTACTCCAAAAGTCAACTTTCTCGGTTCTTCAAATTCTCATTCTTTCACTATTTATTTATTTCATATTCACAACTCCATTTCAATCAACTCATTCACTTTAACTTTTCTAACAATTTTCATAATACAACCGAATCTACTCAAACCTCGTATCGAACTCATTTCATGTACTAACCTCAAAACATCATCTTAATTTGTCCAAACTAACATTGTTCACCCAAAACCTTAAACATAACCATTCAAATTCATATATTTCTCTTCCTTTACACAAGACTAAGTCACCTCAGTTTCTCATTTAATGTCAATTTACAAATTCACAAATCTAAGGAAGTTCGGGGTCCAACAAATTATATCGTCTAAGTTCTGTATCATCTCACTTTTCTTTCATCGCTTTTACAAATACATCTTTTTAAATACATTTTTCAAGGTCGCTTTTGCATCCGAATATCTCCACTTATAAGACGATAACTTTTGACTTAGTTGTGCAAATTTTACAAACTTTATACCGTTGGAAAGATAAAATAAAGATCTACAACTTTCCAGAAGGAAATTTTGTCAAAATGCATCTTTATCATGTTTTTGCTCTCGTCCACTTTTGCATCCGTCTGCTTTTGCTTCCCTCTGCTTTTGCTTTAAATGCCTTTTCAACTCCGTCTGTTTTCTTCTTCGCCCCGCTTTTTACCTTCAAATGCGCTTTTGCTTTCGTCTACTATTCAACTTCCGTCTATTTTTCTTCTTTCCTCTGCTTTTCAACTTCCGTCTGTTTTTATTAGAGAGATAAAGCTTGAGAGAAGTTGACACACTCATTTTTTGAGCTTTGCTACAGTAAGATAGCTCTACGTAATTCGTTGAATATTTTTCTCTCAAGTATGTGAAGTCAATCACGCGTTATTACAGTGCTTATTATACGATATATGAATGCACAAGAAGGGGAGTTGAATTGTCTTAGTTTTCTTTACCCTTACCAATATGGTTCATCACTTTCTAATGTTATTGTTATTTGCAATATCACTTTCTAATTATTTTTTTAATGATTTATATTCGTGTTTTTTATATAATCATAATAACGGTTCATCGCATATTTGTTTTTATTAATATAAGCCAAGAATTTTTTTATACCTAATAGGAATAATACTATTTACATAAATATACGAAATAATACGTCGACTTCGACTCTTATTTATAACCTTCGTCTTCAACTGGTTCTTAAATCTTGCTTCTTGAATCTTGAAAGAAGCGTTATTGATTCGATTCAGAATTAACTCAAACTAGTTCTTAATTCCGAGGTGGTTTGCTTTCGTCTGCTTTCCATCGTTTGCTTTTTCTTCCATTTGCTTTAGGATAACTTCCGTCTGCTTTTCAACTCCCTCTCCTGTTCAACTCCGTCTACTTTTGAAGTTAAAATCGCTTTCAATAGCTTCCTCTCTTTTTCAAGGTCGTTTTTCATCGTCTGTTTGTTTCATCATTATTTCTACTTCAACAATCCAAAGCTGTAGGATATCTCAGACACAACCTCTGAAGTACCTTATAGACAAGGACACTTCAGAGTCTTACCGAAAAACTGATTAACACATTATGAATGACTACAAGAAAGATAAACATTGTTACAATCTTCCTATTGTTCTTTCAGGCATTTTTCCACACATAAGTCAACACATGAGCCATGTTTGTTGTTTTTTCACCAAGGTGTTGAAGAATTTCCATTAGATTATCTGTCCAGTATAGCAACATTCTTCATTCAGTGCTTGCTATTTTCTTAGAATCTGCTTCTTTTTTGTCCAGAATTTCAAACTCAAACGAGGTTTGAATTGTGTATCATCGTCTCGTTTTGCTTGCCTCTGCTTTTGTTTCCGTCTATTTTTCAACTACCATCTCCTTTTCTTCTTTCGTCTGCTTTTCACCTTCCGTCTGCTTTCCTATCTTCGTCTTATTTTTGCTTCTCTGCTTTGTCTCATTCTTTCCACCATTTTTTCACAGATCAGTCAACAGATGACCCTTGTTGGTCATTTTTTCGCTAAGGTGTTGAAGATTTTCCATTAAATTATCTATCAAGTATAACAACTGCTTTTGCTTTCGTCTACTTTTGAACTTCCGTCCGTTTTTCCTCTTTCGTCTGCTTTTCAACGTCTTAGTACTTGAACTTATTTTTACTTCTTTGAGCTTGCTCTTGTTCTTCTTTATTTAAAGCAGTTCAGTTGATGTCATTTCCAACTCTGATTAAATTTCACTTACCAATTCCATAATTCTTCTTGGAGAATACGAATTGACTATTCCTTCTTCGAAAACATGTAAGCCCCAAAATCTACAAAGCAGATATCGAGACATCTTTTCGTTATATCGAATAATCTTCTAACTGCTATAATAATGTCAAATACTACCAATAACGTATTGCAGAAGTAAACAAACATAAGATCAAAACATAGATTGACGTTTCAATTGATAGCTGAGCTATATTTTTGCCTATCTTTAGTAAAATCATTTCGAGTACTGCCCCTTATTTAATACCACGGAACTCTTCAAGTCTCACCTTCCATATGGTCCCCTAACAACTCTATATTTAAACTTCATATCCTTTCTCCTCTAACTTCAGTCAAACAATTCCTACCCTCTTCTTTTGTCTTCTTCTTATTTAACCTAAATACATCCCATTCTCCATTCCAGAAAGATAGCAATAGTCAAGGTTACTTCTTCTATTTCAACAAACAAAGAACGACCGTTCAGGTCAGTAACCGATTCTTTTCTCGATTACTTTTTTCATCATATTTTTTTCAATTTATAATCTCAACAAAACCCTTTCTTTATCTTTACGCAACATTTTTATAGGTTCCCTTCTTATTCTGTGCTGCATTTTGCCACTCCAACCTTCGTCTTATTCTTCCTTCTCAATAAAGTTGTGAAATAATTATCACATTTATACACTAATTTCGTTATTTTAATGCCAGATATGAATTCCAGCTATTTCGAGCGTAAAAGATATTTGAAAAATGCCATAAAGCAGACATATCATCGTCAAAATCAGCTAGATGAGTTACTTATACAATACCATGCACGGAATAAAAAGGCATATAGTAGTTCAGATGGACTTCGCTACGTCGAGATGTACGAAACTAGTCGAATGATAAAGATGGCAAACGATCTCAAAGAATTATACTGCAGATGTCAGTAGTAGACATGTAAACTATTTTTTATCTTATCTGAAAGAAAGTCATTTCATCTTAGTTCTTCTCCCAACTGATGATTATTTCATTACATTTTTATATTATTTTTTATTTAACTGTCATCTTAAATTTTGTCCTGCATATAAATTCACTTGGCACTTTCACTGCGCATTTGCGCAGTGTTAACCTGCTAGTGTCTTATCAATCACGAACACGGTTTGAGATATAGACCTATATGCCCTTCTGTTAAAATTCTTAAGGGGACATGGGTTGTAGACATTTTTGTGTCTTAAGTTTTGTATCCTTTTATCAAAATTCTAGAAGTATCGGTCTGTGTCTTAGAAATTATAGCGTTATGCTTCTCTTCTCTCTGGTACATATTCTTCTTGTAGTATGTGCATCAGACTATGTATCACCCCAAGCTTAAACACGAACTAGCAAATTACCTGATCAACTAAAATTAGTGTTTCTTCATTTTTTTTCACTCAAGATCTTCTCTAATTCCTTATAAAGCTTACTCCAAGGCAACATCTTCTCTATTGCCTAGAAACATAGCATAAATGATTAAACCAATACAATATTAATACATAAAGCAAAATAAAATACTTGTAAATTAATTGCACATTTTATATACATAATCACATATAGCTATTGAGTCATATGTAATGACCCTAACCACTATTTTGTCAATCTGCCAACAAAAAGATGAGAACATCCCTGACTTAAGATATCTTTGGTTGCTTCATTAACCTTGAATATGTTTATTTCTTTGATCTTTAATCTTTATTGATGTCTTTATTTTAAAAGTTGTGTTTAAAAGTTCCTACATGTTTATTTCATATTTCACATTAAAACATATTACCTCACCTAATTAATTAACTGTTTTAAAATTAATTTTAAAACGATGTTAGCATATGAAATGTGCTGTTTGTCCAAGTGTGACATTATTTACACTAAGTTGGTAATCCAATTATTAGAAAGTGACATAGACATAATTAGGTTTTATGATACTATTAATTTTGTTGGAGTCTTGAGAAAATTATAAACTTCTTAATTTCATTATGGTTTTAAACTTTAAAGGCAGTTTGATTTCACTTTTATTTTTATGATATGTTTTTAATTTTTTTTCTATTTTAATTTTAATTTTAAATAAAATGAAAATATATTTGATTGTTAATTTTAATAATTATATATCAAATAAATATTGAAGATGAATTATTTTAATAAATAATTAATATTAAATAAATTAATTCATATTTATTTAGTTAATAGTAAATTATATTATAAAATATAAAAAAATAAAATATTTTGTATAGTTTAATTTGCGAGAATAAGAAGAAATTAAAACAAAAATTAAAAAGTAAAATTAATTTTGAATTTAAAATATAAATACAAAGAAACAGGTCTAAATTTTAGACACGAAAATTCGGCTGTCAACGTGTGTGGCAGATAACTGTCGGCTATGAGATTGACAACTTTCTTTCTCGCTAACTAAAAGGCAAAGTTACCGTAAAGATTCTTTTCGTTCTGTTTTGATTTTATTCAACTGCCTCTTTAAGGAGTCGTTACCAGTATGTTACGTGATCACTGTGCCATTATATTTGTATATAGATAGAAAGTGACGGGTTTCTGTTTGCTCGCTCTCAGTAACAGAAATGGAGGGTCTGATCAAGGGCTTGTTGGACGTAGCACTTGGCCATGGGGACGATCAACCCGATGAATCACGAGATGAGCGCTCCAGATCCACCTGGGCTCAGGTTACAGTTGCATACATTACTCAAATCACTCACTGTTAATTTCACTACTATTTCGGATTGCATCCAATTGGTTCCGTTTTTTAACCCGACAAAGATGTTTCTAAAATACGTAGGTGGTGTCAGACAAAGATCCGCAAGAGTCTGGCAATTTCCTGACTTCGAACCAATGGGAAAATTTGGTGATGCCATTTCTTTTTTTTTTTTCATTGTTGAAATTTGGAATTTGAAGCAGTACTTTATGTTTCAATTGGTTCCTATTAGTTTTTTAAGAAACAAATGTTCACAGGGTGAGAATCCAAAAAGAAATGAGCAGTGGGGGAATGAAAATTTATCAAGGCGGCCACAAAAGGTGGTTTCTTTTTTAATATACATATTCACTGATTAATTTATTGGAATCATACTACATTTTATTATTTTTTGAAACCTAACTGCTTAAAAAGTCAGATCAAATCTTTCCTTTTCTATCTAATGTTAGACTCTATGTAAAAGAAATTGTTCTCTTTTAAAAATTCGTGTTGTTCTCTGGAGTGCAAGGATTTGGATGGTGAAGAAGAAAAATATGGAAGGAAGGAAGGTGGCTGGCAACATGAATATAAGGATAATCAAAATCAACGGCATGGAAAGGTTTGATCAAGCAGTTCATTTCTAATATAAATAAAATGTCCTTTAACAATATTTAGGGAAAGATTTGTAAATTACAGATAGATATGTTATGATATCTTTATGACATTCTCTCGTAGGAACCAGAAAGTTGTAATGATGGTTGGGAGTCTGTGGGCAAAAAGCACCCTAAGAAACCAAAAAAGGTATTATCATTGTATTCATAGTTATTTTTCCCTTTAATTTTGCTTTGTGGCTTCTCCACCACTTCTAGAATGTTGCCACGATATAATCTACTCATCAACTGCATTGTTGGGTCTAGTGCTCAACTGTATTGGATTCATTTTGTATCTTTTGTTTTTGGGTAGGTTTGTGAAAGAGAACTTAAAGAGAGAGATATGTAAATGCGTTAATTATCAATCAGCTTTTGTTGATGATTGTAGCCCTTTTGGTATTGTTGTAGAAAAACTATTATTTGTAGAATTGCTATGAATAAGAGCAATAAAGTGTTAGGTAATCATTTTGAAGAATGCTATAAATTTTCTTAAAACTAAACTTAGAACGTTATATAAAAGTATTCTATTAGCAAAATTATTTATAATGACCCGAAAAGATGAATAGTATTCTTATACATAAAGCATAATAGAGCATTGTCAAGAATAGATTTGGATATATATTATTTGTGTTGAAAAGACTTGTCTTAAATTGGTTTTAAAGAAACATGTAAATTCGTTCTATGAAACAGTGGTTTTGAGGGAGCTGCATTCCAAAATCATGGTTTTAGAAATACTATTTCATGCTGAAATTCGTTATGTTTTTAACAAGATTGCGTTTGACCTAAAAAATAGTTTAAAAATCATTGATATTAGGATGCACTGAAATTTGATAGGCTTTTGCTTTTTCACCATATTGGTGAATTCCAAACTTAACTGAATTTTCTCAATTTAATATATGGATTGTAGTTTATTTGAGATTGGGAGGGGAAAGAGGGGCATGAATGTGGCGTTCAACCTACTTTAAAATGCTTATTGACAGGTTCAGATGGATCATTGGCAAACCTATAAAAGACCTCCAAGTGAACAAGAATATTTTGAAGATCTCCAAATTATTGCTAACTTAACAGCTTCAAAGGAGGAGCTTCAAGACCTATCAAAAGCTTGTAATAGGCTATGGGAACTTGACGTGAACCGTCTTCTACCTGGCAAGGATTATGAGATTGATGTTGGTGAAGGGAAGAAGGTCTATTGTAAGGAAGATGTGGCTAAAGGAAATCTATTTAGTTGGGTGAGTGAAGATGTATTCAGGAAGCCTACTTTCTCTCGTTTCTGTTCTCTTTTGGATAATTACAACCCCAATGAAGGATATAAAGAAGTTGTCACATCTAAGGAGAGGGACGAGCAAGTTGCTTTTGTAGAAGAAATTAGTAGAAGTTCACCTGTTAAATATCTTCACAATTATCTTATATCCAAAGGTATTGTGTCTGAAGATAAGCAAGATTTCAAAAGAATTTTGACAAGCCTCTGGTTTGATCTATATAGTCGAGGTGGTACCTCTAGATCGTCTTCTGCGTTCGAACATGTTTTTGTGGGAGAAATTAAGCAAGGTGGGGAAGAAGTTTCAGGATTCCACAATTGGCTCCAGGTGTGTCCTTTCATTTTGTGCTTTTTATCCTCAATTATTTGTGTTCTTCTAGTTAAACTTTGTTTTATTTCGATAATACCAATTCAATTATGTTTTGGTTTTTCAATGCTTCATTATGCATGAAAAACTTTGTTGATTTGGTTCTTGAAGTGACATATTGAAGATTTGTGAAAGCGATAATCTTATTATCACACTTATGTTAAACGTAAGACTATAGTTAGGTTTATATATAGAAAACCTATACAGTATATATATATATTGGAAAATACACTTCTACCCTTAATTATACGTTCTAACCAAAAATCCCCCTCAAATTGGTCAAAAATATTACACATGCCCAACTTGCAGACTATGGTATGAAAGGCTCGACTATTGAGTCCTTTTGTGAAAATATCAGCTAGGTGTTTTTTTGACGTCACATGAAATAAGCTCAAGACACAATCAGTTAACTTTTCTTTGATAAAATGTCGATTAATTTTGATGTGCTTCGTCGGTTATGTTGAACATGATTATGAGCAATACTGATTGCAACTTTGTTATCACACTATAATGATAGCATGTCTTCTTCAGCCAACTTCAACTCTGCTAGCAACTTCTGTAGCCATAAAAGTTCACAGACATCTTGAGTTATAGCTCTATATTCTTATTTTGCACTTGATCTTCCAACCACACTTTGTTTCTTGCTTCTCCAAGTGACCAAGTTACCTCCCACAAGTAACCAGAGGTGGATCTTTTGTCATCTAAAGATCCGGTCCAATCCGCATCTGTAAAGGCATAAATTCGAAGATGACCATGTTTTAAGAAAAGAAGACCTTTTCTTGGGGCTAACTTTAAATACTGCAAAATGCGAAAGATAGTCTGATGATGAGGTTCTCTAGGATCATTCATAAACTAGCTCGCCAAGTTAACTGAATAAGCAATGTCTGGTTTGGTGTGAGAAAGATAGACAAGCCCACCGATCAATCTCTGATATATGCCTTTATCAACTGATTCTTCAGTTCCTGCTTGCAACTTATGATTGTTTTCAATGGGTGATTTTGCTGGTTTACATCCCGACAAACTAGTTTCATCCAAAAGATCCAGAATGTATTTCCTCTAAGAAATGAAGATTCCTTTTGTTGATCTTGCAACTTCAATTCCCAAGAAGTATTGTAACTTTCCATGATCTTTCATGTTCTCCTCACCCATCCGATAGCCTCAAACTCACTCCTCTCCTACCTTACCATGCTGTACTAGTTAACTCACCGAACCTTACCTCACACCATATGGAAATGGAAATTGCTATTTCTACCCAACCCATTCCCCAAGTTGATTTGGAAATCCCAGCCTTAAATGGAGCAGACTTCCCACCGTTAGGAGTTAGAGTCGAAAGGAAGCAACAGGAATCGGAGAAGGTGAAATCTACATATCCATTGTAAGGGATTTTGGGAACCTAGGCAAACTATGATATGTGGAATCTGATGGGGACAACCGATCCAAGCTCCGATTGATTTCCTATAGCAAGGTGCTAAGAAGTGGAGTACATCTCTTGTGGGTTTTTTTCTAGAGAAGCGGTTAACTTTTCCCATTGTTAGCTATGGAGGAACAAGGGTTGGTGAATATAATGGTAAACGAAGACGAACTCTTTGTTTTCAAATTCAACACCAAAGAAAATACACAGAAAGTGCTGGAAGTAAGGCCTTGTCACATAATGGGGCATCCAATTCTTATTAAGAAGTTGCAACATGGAGTTATCTTGGATAGGAGCAAGCTTCAATCAATTCCTTTATGGGTGAACATCCACAGGGTGCCCTTGAAGTATTGGTCTGCGAAGGGTATGAGCTATATTGCCAGTAAAATTGGAAAACCCTTAGGCTTAGATGAGAAAATTGCCTTAATGCGAAGGATTGGGTTTGTTAGAGTTTGCGTTGATGTTGATATATCAAGGAAGCTTTTGGATTCCCTTAGAATCATGAGGTTGGATGAGCAAGGAGAACTTGTAGAAGATTCAATAGGAGTTACATATATGTGGCAGCCAAAGATGAATGAAGAGAAGTAGGTTCGAAAAAGAAAAGAGAAGCAAGAGGAGATAGCGATGAATGAGGGAGCGATGTTCGAGGTAAGAGAAGGGTACCCTAGGAGAGGGAGAGGCATCACTTGGAGAGCAGAAGTCCCAAAACATGAATTAGGAGGAGATTCGAGTGGTAGGGAATGCTAAACAGGAAAAGAATCAAGTGGAGAGTACTATGACAACGCTTGTAGCACAAATAGAGGGGGACAATCAAGGGTCAAGCAATGGGGATCTGTTCATGGATTTGGCAGGAACTAGTATGACCAAGAAGGTAACACAAACTATGGGGGATAAGGGAGTAGGACAGGAGGCAGAGACAATTGGCACTCTAGTGATGGAAAGGGGTGAAACTTTTGGATTTAAAAGTGAAATAACATCCATAACTGTGGGTTTGAATATGAAGTATAGGAGGAGAAAGACAGGTAAAAAAAAAGAAATGATAAGGGTAGTAGCATGGAACGTTAATGGCCTCAATAGACTGAATAAACAACTTGCGATTAGGAATTTACTAAGAACAAGAAGTTAGATTTTGTTGGTTTATTGGAAACCAAAATAAAGAGGGAGCAATTGGAGAAGAGTTTATGGTTCCTAGATAAAGGACGAAGGGTAAAGCAATCATGATCATCATTTCAATGGGAGAGTGATAATCGGCTTCAGTCCTCAAAAAGCTGAAGTTGTAAAGCAACTTGAAAATGACTAGTTGATACATTGTGGTGTTTTAATCAAGGCTACTGGGATAACGATTACAATTACTATGATGTATGCAGCAAACCACAAATTCCAGAGACAACATGCATGGAATGAGCTGGAGAATACAAGTACTTCAATGAGATATCCATGGACAGTCATCGGAGACTATAACTGCGAACTCCAGGAAATGGTGGAGAGGACAGGTTTGGCTGATTTGAAATGGTATGGTAACTTTTATACCTAGAACAATAAGCAATCGGGGGAATGGTTTTTGTTGAGAAAGTTGGACAAATGTATGGTTAATGAAAAATGGATAGAAAAATACCCTACACGTAGTGCTACGTTTGATGATCCAGCTATATTAGATCATAGCCCGATATTAATGGACTTGTCAACAGATGATAGGAAAAGGAAGGCCCCATTTAGGATATTCAATCACTTGATGGATAAACCAGAATTCAGAAATATGCTCAGCATGGAGATGCATAAGATGGTTTCAGGATCAAAGGGTTACCAGCTTAGCATGAAGCTAAAGGCCTTGAAAACCAAATTCGAATTGCTCAGTAGAGAAACTATGCAACTGGAGTTCAAAGCTAAAGTTGCTGCTTTGGAGGAGCTAAAGAAATGTTAGAAACGACTACTGGAAGGACCAAATGATATGCAAATGAGAAAAGAGGAAGATGCGCTTGTGGAAAAGTATAATCAAATGTTGCTTAGTACCAATACTAAGGTAGAATTCTAGAATGATTTAGATGGAGGGCGAGAGATGTACCAAGTATTTTATGAGTTCTGTCTCAGCCAGGAGAAACGAAAATTCTATCAGAATGTTGGAAGATGAAGCTGGATAGATCCATGAGGACCTAGAAAGTAAGAAGGGGGTTGTCTTAAAGTATTTTACTAGGTGCTATGGGACTGTAATGACACGTGAAGATCCTAGCAAGTGTTAAAACGCTTGATGAAGAGGACAAGTTGGAGTTGGTTAGGGAAATAACAATGGAAGAAATAAAAAATGTGGCTTTCTCAATGAACCCTGATAAAGCCCAAGGATTGGATGGATACAATGGGAGATTTTTTTATAAACATTAGGATATTGTAGGGGATGAAATGGTGGAAGCGGTGGAAGCAGTGGAAGAGTTCTTTGAGAAAGGTACACTTCTCAAGGAATGGAATAAAACGTTTATCTGCTTTGTTTCTAAACACAGTAATGCAAAGAAGCTAGAACAATTCTGACCAATTGTCTGCTTTAACTTCCTATACAAAATTATCATGAAGATACTAGCTAATAGATTGAGAGCAAGCCTGGGGAAGTTAATCACTGCTTCTGTGGAAATCCTAATGGATGAGGAACCTACAAACTTGATTAAAGCAAGGAGGGGCTTAAGGCAAGGGAACCCTTTATCCCCTTACCTGTTTGTAATTTGCATGGAAGTTTTGTCAACTCTCCTCGTGAGCAATATCTGGAGACCCCCAAAACTTCAGTTCCATAGTAGATGTAAAGGTATGAAGATCACACCCCTGGCTTTTGCAGATGACTTGCTCTTGTTTTGCAAAGCAAAGAAAAACTCAATAGATCTAATCTTACGAGTGATGGAGGAGTTTCAAGAGATCTTAGGCCTTCGATACAACCCACTGAAGAGTTGTTTCTACTTATCGTGTAACTCAAGTAGAGAGGTGGCCTCTAAAGCTTTTACCCGTTAGATATTTGCGCATACCTATATCCCAAAGAATAGTTAGTGTAGCTGATTGCAAACCTTTGCTATACTCAATCCATTGAAGAATCAACCAATGGAGCAATAGATTCTTTAGCTATGGAGGCAGGCTATAGCTTATTCAGACAATACTGAGCAATCTTACTAATTATTGGATTAACCATCTGGCAGTTTCCAAAATTATACTAAAGGAAATTGATAAGAGACTTAGAGAATTCTTATGGAATGGCTCAAAACAAGGTAGAAACAAAGCAAAGATTAATTAGAGTAAAATCTACAAACCTAAACAATAGGGGGGTCTAGGCATCCATTATGCACGGATGATTCACAAGGTGAGCAGAGGATAGAATTTGTGGTGGTTGTGTTACAAAAGGGAGTATCTATGGGTGAAATGGATACACAATGTTTTCATAAAGAATTGAGTATTTGGATACTAAAGCCAAGGCAAGAAATGTCAGGGACCCCAAAGGAAATCTTAGCTACAAGGCCATGGATGCAATAACAGGTATACCATAAGATTGAGAATGGAGAAAGCATGTTCTTTTGGTATGGCAATTGGTATTGTAAAGGTCCCCTATATCAGGTAAATGAGGTTCAACCCTTGAAATTGGTGATGAGATTAGAAACTAAAGTTAGAGAATTAATTACAAATAATCAATGGAGATGGCCATTCCATAACAATAGAAGTGCCAACTTCATAATGGAAGAATTGCCTAGATGCCAGGAGGGAGAACAAGATGAAATTCAGTGGCTAGCCGATAAATCGAGGCAGTTTAACACTAAAACATGCAAAATACTTTTGCAGATTCCACAGAACACAAGGTTGGAGTGGGCAGAGCTAGTATGGGACAATGCAATCCATCCAACTCATTCATTTATCTTATGGATCTGATTTAATGGAGGGTTGCTTACGAGGGACAAGATCAAGTTCTCCATAAGCACATTGCACTGTGAGTTATGTATTATAAAAATGTAAAATCTAGAGCATCTTATGATTAGCTGCAATTATACCGTCAGACCAGTGGACTCTTGGAATGAAACTATTACATGGTTAGGGAACCTTAGAGTGCATAATGCAGTTGATCTTAAAGCAATTAAGTTAAGTTGGGCATCTTTGGTTTACTACATATGGAAGGAGCGAAATTGTAGAAGTTTTAGACAACAAAGCTGAAGCATTAAAATGGTTTTTTAGGACATTTTCCTCCATTGAAGATTGGCCATGTTAGCAAGAGGAATTGCTATAAATCTCTCAACTAGTATGAAGGGATGATGGGGACTGTGGTAATACTAGTTTATATGGTCTCAAAAGTACCCCTTAGATAACAAAATGTAGATGACTAGACCTTTTGGATTATCCTTGACCTTTGGTATTCTAGCTATAATTATCTCTAATCAATGAAATCTTTAATCTTCAAAAAAATTTCAGTTGAGCCATTTCTTCTTTATCATCTCCTGTCATCACTATATCATCAACTTAAACAATAAGAAGAGTGATCTTACCCTTGTAGTGTCTCATAAAGAGGGTATGATCAGCATTGCTTTGTTGATACCCAAAAGAGATCATGGCTTTGCAGAATCTGCCAAACCAAGCTCCGGGAGATTGTTTTAGCCCATACAGGGCTTTCTTCAATCTGCACACCTTTTCCTGATTTCTCTCATTATGAAAACTAGGAGGAATCTCCATAAAAACTTCTTCCAGATCTCCATGTAGGAATGCGTTTTTCACATTAAATTGTTGCGAATCCCAATCCAAGTTAGCTGCACATGATAGTAAGATTTTGATTGTGTTCATTTTGGCAACAGGTGCAAATGTCTGCCGATAATCAACTCCATAAGTCTGAGTGAATCCCTTTGCCACTAATCTGGCTTTGAATCAATCTATCGAACCATCAACTTTGTGTTTTATTGTGAACACCCAGTTGTAGCCAACTAGCTTGTTGCCTAGAGAAGTAACTAGTTCCTAGGTTTCATTATTAGCGAGAGCTTTCATTTCTTCTACCATAGCTTCTTTCCCCTTTGGATCTTTGATAGCTTCCCTCCAATCCTGTGGAATAGACATAGAGGAAAGAGACAAGGCAAAGGCTCTATAGGAAGGAGACAAGGAATCATAAGAGACAAAGTTAGTGATGGAATGTTTTGTACATGACCTGACCCCTTTTCTCTGCGCAATGGGTAAATTTAAATCAGAATCAGAAGGTAACTCACCTGAGGATTCTTGCAGGATAGGAAGCTTGATGGCTTCTTTAGACCTATACTTCCTCGAGTATCTCAACAAATTAGGTCTATCTAAATGTTTAACAATATTCTCCCCTTGAACATTAGTCTGACCCTGAGCATCAATCTCCTAATTCTCTCCCTGAACAAGATCATGAAGGACCGCAAGCACCACTTCTTCACTTCTCTCCCCTTGAAGAGATGATTGTGTAGTGCCAAAGTAAGGTTCAGACCCCTAAAAGGTAACATCCATACAGACATTAAACTTCCTAGATGGGGGGTGATAGCACTTATATCCCTTTTAGATTAGAGAATACCCAATGAACACACATCTCGGGGCCCCTTGGGTCTAATTTCCCAACATTCCTAGTATGGACAAAGCAGACACCCAAAAACCTTTGGTGGAGTAGTATAGCCATGTTTCCTAGTTAAGACTTCTAAAGGAGTCCTGAATTGGAGACTTTGAGAGGCATTTTATTAATAAGATGGGCTGCCATTAGTATAGCATCGCCTCGGTATGATTGACAGGGAATTGAGAAACATGGAGAACAGAAGACAACTCAATATTAGGTGTATAGACAATAGAACCTGTCCCAAAAATAGGAGTTAATGACCCATAAGCCACCCTGACACTATCCCTTTTTAGACAAGGGGAGTAGTTAAGAAAACCTTTAGAAATGCCTATCATATGTCTTTTCACACCAAAATCAATCCATGAGTCAAGTTGACTAAAGGTGTTACCTGACACTGGATGAAGAGTTGAGCTGTGATAGGGGATGCCTGAATGCTGAATTTCATCAAAAGAGAGACCGTCAACTGAAACAGACTCCTTGGATGATTCTACTGTTTCTAACAAATTTGTTTGAGCCCTCGTGGGATTGGCTTGTTTTCCCCCTCGGCTCCTAGTAGGTCTCCCACGCAACTTCTAACAAGTCTCTTTTGTATGCCTTGCCATTCCACAGTCATCACAGTGCAAATGATCTTTATTAGAAGTAACATCCTTTAGCTGCTCATGAGTAATATGGGCTATGAAGCTCGAGTTCTCAATTGGTGCAGTATAAAGCATGGCATTTCTTCTGGTCTCTTCCTACTAGATTAAAGAATGTGCCTTCTCAAGAGAGGGAAAAGGAAATCTCCCAATAACTTGAACTCTCAATTGATCAGATTCTGGGTTCAAACCAGCCAAAATGTCACATACTCCTTTTCAAGTATGTTTTGAATCAGTACCGCATCATCAATGCCCTTGGCTTGAAAATCTTGATAATAATCCAATTCCTGCCATAAACTACCTAGCTCAGAAAAATAATCTGAAACAGTAAGCTCACCTTGTTTTTTGCCATGAATTTTGTTTCGAAGTTCAAAAATCCTAGCATCATTTCCCATCCGATAGTAGGTGGTTTTTGCAACTTTCCATATTTTCTGTGCAATGTCAAGTAGTAAATACTGTTGGGAGATCTTAGGGTGCATAGAATTAAGAAGCCAAGACATAACCAATGAATTATCAGAGTCCCATTGACTAAAAGAAGGGTCATTAATAGGTGGTGGTTTCTTATTTCCATCAATATAACCCTATAGCCATCTAGCCTTGATAGACAGCAAACATGATCTAGACTAGGCTAAATAAGTGCTACTACCATCTAGTTTAATGGGACTAATCTGAGAGTAAGGATTGTCATTAATAGGATAATGTTTCTCTACTTCCTTAATATCAGACATAATGGCACGAAAGGGACAGTGAAGGCTCCAAAAAAAAGAAAGCAAATTAGCCCCAAAATGCCAAAGAAACAGACCCTACTTGAAAGTATCAACAGAGACCCCAAAAGAAGCAGATTAGTCTAAAAACAAAGCAACAGAATTGTTCACAAGAGACCCAATAAACCAAAGATGCAGAAGTCACCAGATTATAGTTGGTAGGAGGCGGGAAAGTCCGGCAACCAGATCGGTGAAAAACGTTGACGGAAGGTGGCTGGAGACAGCAACACACCCTGGCGAGTGGAGGAGCTGCTGAAATGAAAGGCGGCGAGTGTGCTAATGTGCGAACTTGACCTAGGCTTTGCTTCAGTAGAGGTGGTGTCGAAAGAAGAGGGACGAAACACCTCTTCGCACTTGTCAAAAAAGTGGCATATCGGAAACTATTTTTCCGAACTGTCCTACTATGGAAGAGAGTAAACTCAACCTTCAAATCGGTAGGGTCTCTGATACCATGAAGATTTGTGAAAGCGATAATCTTATTATCACACTTACGTTAAACGTAACACTACAATTAGGTTTATATACAGAAAACCTATACGATAAATATGTATTGGAAAATACACTTCTACCCTTAATTATACGTAATAACCAATACATATAAATGCCATCGTGTAGTATCAAAGTGCCCCATGAATAACATTTTTACATGAAACTTTGGGTCAGTCTACAAACCTCTATGGTACTCAAATTCTTGTTTAAGTTGCATAATTGTTTCCAAATGAAAATGGAGTCTATATTATAGTATTTGTTGTTAAAATTTGTCACCAACTTCTTCTTCAGTATAGTTGATTTATTTGGTGACTTCTTCCATTGGTTATGATGGCATGGTTGAAGAAATTTGAGGTGTTAGTACCTAAACCATTCTCCAATGTATTACAAGTTGTAGTGAAATTTATTGATAGGTAAATATGTAAACCAATATTACAAGTCAATGGGAAGTGGATTTATTCCTTCAAGGACTAAGGGCAAGGTTTTATCGCGTATGATTGGGACTAGAATAATTTTTCTCTATTTAGATTCTGTTTACATTTGTCTTTGATGTTGTTATTCTTTATGAAATCTTAGAATCATGAATTTTCTTATTCTTTTACTACTTTTGTTATTCAGTTTTACTTAGAAGAAGCAAAAGGAACTGTCAACTATCAAGGTTACATCTTTCCCCGACGTCGTGGCGAGATTGTAAGTGATTTATTTCAATTTCACTAAGTTGGAAAGGAAAACATATGCTAAAAAATGGTTTGGCGGAAAATGATATTTATAGCCCTCAAATTAATGGTAGCATGATTTCTTAAATTTTGTTAACTTAATTCCATACTTGCCGACTTGTTTAAAAGAGTAACTACAAAAATATTGATGAAATCTTATGTAGGCATTATGAAAAGATCATGAACAATATTTATTGACTAGCAAACAAGAAGTAAAATTAGTATGCTAGATAAACCACACTATTTGGAAAATGGTAGGCCATGTACAAACTTGGTGATTGCATGTGTAGTTTCATCCTAGGATCTTGCTTCACATGGTTTTAGGATCAGAGTTGGTTATATGATATTGACTTTTTGTTATGGCAAGTAATAAACTCAAAACATTTCTTGGCAGTTAACTAGTTATACTAGATGATGTTGTTTCTTGGACAAAATTTTTAGTTTGATAGTCCATTCGGACCTTGTTTTTGTTAAGGGCTCACAAATGGGATCTCTTCACGAGTTAGTTAGCGAGAAAGTCTTCTTGATTTTTCCATGCTTTTCTTGTTCTTCAAGGAACCTATTTTGGAAGCTTTTAACGGTGACTTGTAAGAGATCACCAACTGTCCTCTCTATGTTTCTTGACTAAAAATATGTTACCAAGCCATTACAAGTTTACACACGTTATGGTCATGGATCCAAGGCTATACAGTCTAAACAACCACTAATAGAGCTGCTGAATTAGTCACATTATTTTGTTAATTTCTGTTTCAGTTATTTTCCCATGTTTCCAGTTTTGTAGGAGGGTGATCCTCCGTTTCCCTATTTTCATGTTTAGTTGAGGAGAGTGTTTCTCCACTTAGAATTAGTGCCTTTGATGTAGGAAGCAGCTGTTTACACTTCCTGTATTTAAACAATAATCATCAATGCATTGGATAACTTCGAAAATCAATTAAAAGTTCTTTGAGCACTTCAAAGCTCAAGAGGTTCCCTGCTCCCTCTATTGAGCTGGTTCTGTTAATGACCCGAGGAAACAAAAAGAAAACCTCTAACTCAAACACTCAAACACCTTCCCCTTCAACACCCATATCACAGAGACCCATAACTCGTTCCATCTCACAGGGCCATAACAAAATATTGATTACTTTAATTGAATAGTAACCTTCCCTTTAAATAGGCAATGATCCCAAATACAAAAGGGTAAGAATCCTTTTTAAGGAATAATAATCCTTATTTCGAAAAACTACCTAGCAAATAGTCATTTTTAAATAGGATATAATAATGTTACTTCTTAATTAATAGAAAACATTAAAATAAAAATCTTATAGTTTTGTTAAGAAACAAGAATGTTGAAATCATTTGACTATATTGCTGTTTACGGCTATATTTCTTTCCAGTAAAGGCATTCATAACATTACTCTTTTCCTGGACTAAGAGCTTGTCCTCATGCTTGAATTTAGGATGACACTTTTGAAAGTTTGTCAAAGTAGGGGTTCATCCAATGGTAAGCTTGCCATTCTACCAAAACTTTAACAATACCCTGATTAACTGATTAACTTTAGAACGAATAACAGATTGAGGTTTGGGAATAATTTTGCCATCCTTTAAAGGTGACAAGGATGGAATAGTAGTAGGAGGGACACCCTTAAACTCCTTAATTAATGAAATGGGGAACATCTTGAATTTTACTATGCTTTGGAAATTCTAGCTTATAGGCATCCTTACCAATCCACTGCAAAACCTTGAATGGGCCATAAAACCTAGCAGCTAGTTATGAACAACACTTACCCCAAAGATTGTTGTTGCAATTTCATCCAAACAAACTACCCAAGTTTAAACAACAATTCTTGATGATGCTAGTCATAGGCTTATTCCCTTCGAAGTTAAGATTGCTATAAACAAATATATATTTAAACCAAATGAGCATCTTTTTCTTGCAAGGAGCAATCAATCTCTTGCAAATGAGGAGTATTACGACTATAAATGAGGAGTGAGTATATAACGGGTAGAACCATGATCATAGGACAGCAAATGAGGAGTATCGCGACTATAAATAACTCAAAAGGGTGTCATGCCTAAAGAAGAATGATAGGCAATGTTATAACAATACTTAGCCTAAGGAAGCCAATCAACCCATTTTCTTGGTTGATCCCCAACAAAGCAAAGGAGGTACTTCTTTGACTATCGGATTGAAAATGATAAGCAAATGAAGCTAAAGTGGTACCAATGAATAGAAACAATTGTTTCCAAAAGGTATTAGTTAAACTTGGGTTCCTATAATTGCCAATAGTTTCTAGTAACCCATGCAAATGAAATATTTGATTGAAGACATGGACAACAGAAGTAGCATTGTACGAACAAGAAAGAGGGAAGAAATGAGTGTACATAAGCAACAATCCATGACTACATAATGGACTGATTTTCATCCAAACTTAGGCAGTCCATCTATAAAATTCATGGAAATATCAGCCCATATTTGTGTTGGAATCAGAAGGGGCTGTAGGCAATTTTTAGATAAATTCCCTGATAGAGGCTTTCATTCCTTGCTAGTGGAAATCAACTTGGACATGGTAGAGTGTCCTCTAAATACCTTCATGTGTAAAGTTGTGAATATTAGAGATGATGGAGGGGATCAAAGAAGAATCAATCATATGATATAATCACCTCTGTACATCAGCAACCATTGTAAAAGCTTAATTTGAGTTTGTTGTTCTTGAATTTTCTGAACAAGTGGTTGTAACTTTGTTGGATCTGTCACCTTTTGCCTAATGTTATCCAATAAGGTGACTCGTGGAGTTGAAATGCCACAAGGGAGCATAGTGTTCTCATTGTGCCTAGACAATGCATCTGCTACTCAATTTAGAGATTTGACCTTATAATCAGCCTGGAAATCAAAACCCAGTATCTTACTAACTCAGTATTGTTGGGGAGAAGTGACAAGTCACTATTCCAACAGGTATTTTAGGCTATAGTAATCAACTTTGATAACAAATGATCTTCCCCACAAGCATGGTCTCAAGTCTTGCACTACTTTAGCTAACGTGGCCAATTCTCGTTCATAAAATGGCAATTCTAATGTCGGTCCATGTTGTGGTAAAAAGGGTGCCAATCCTCATTTTGGATGCATCACATTCAACCGTATAGTCAAGTTCAAAGTTCGGAAATTGTACGAATGGAGTGGTGGAGAGGCATTCTTTAAGTTTTCAAAAGTCATTTCAGTTGTACCGTCCCAATGAAATGTATTCTTCCTTGATAGGTTGGTTAATGAACTAGATATCACGACATTATTCTATACAAATTTGCAGTAAACCATTTCAAACTGAGGAAATCGCTTAGAGCCTTGGCTGATTTGAGTGTTGTCCATGCCTTGATTGCTTGAATTTTTGAATTGTCCATTGGTACTCACTTACTGTTGGTTACATGGCCCAAGTATATGATTTGATTCTCTCCAAGAAAGCACTTGGAACGGTTGAAGAAGAGCTTGATTTAGTACAGTAGTTGAAAGATAGTCCTCAGATGATTCACGTGTTCTACCCAAGTTTTATTGTGGACCAAAGTTTCATCAAAGAATACTAAAAGGAATTTGCAAAGATGGGATAGAAATACCTCATTCATTAGAGACTGAAATGTGGAAGGTGTGTTTGAGAGACTAAATGGCATTATTAAAAACACAAAGTGACCATGACGAGTTCGAAAGGTAGTCTTCTCAACGCCTTTGAAAGCCATTTGAACCTAAAAGTATCCTGACCTCAGATCTAATTTTGTGAAATACTGGACACCATGAATTATACCCAACATCTCGTCCATAATTGGGATAGGAAATTTATCCTTGATTGTCAGATTATTAAGCACCGTGTAGTCGATACAAAATCTCCAAGTTCCATCATGCTTTGCCACCAATAAAACTGGGGAAGAAAAGGGGGAACGACTAGACCTGATGATCCTTTGTTCCAACTTTTAGCACATTGCCTTTTGATCTCATCTTTTTGCATGTGTGGGTGGCGATATAGCCTTACTATTATTGATTCAGATCTCATCATCAAAGTGATTTTGTACTCACAAGCTTAGGAGGGAGGAAGTGTACTCTTTTTTCGTTGGCTACAATTACTTTTACTCCCGACCTGATTGCCATTGGCAGTTCCAATTTGAGGGTAGCTTGTCGCTCATTAAATTATGCATGCTTCTTGGGTCAAAAAGGATTTGTATTGGTTTCCTAGCTACCATCACTTGCAATTGCATAATTTGAGAGTTCTTTATTCCTGTAATTGTATGGAGAAATCTTGGGTTCCAATGAAGTGGATTCATATTGTCATCGTCTAGTTCGTCCACCAAAAGGCAAAAAAGTCTCTTGCACTAATGCTCTGCTGAGTAAATTCATCACAATTAAAACATTATCCCTTCGCCTTTTGTTCTTACATCTTAGCCTTGGACAAGCATCTTATAGCAGATGCAACAACACTGCACCCCTCATTGGATGTCGGTTTTGAATTGTTTCTGTCTATGTTTTCTATTCTCGGTTGGTTACTAAATTGGGGTAGTTGTGAGTGGTTTTAGAGCTGCCCATATTGTTTGAGGTTGCCCTACATTGATACTTCTGTGATTGACTTGTATTTTTCTTTCAAAGGCTTGAGCCAAATTCATAGCAGTTTCCAAATTAGGGGGATTTTGCATCTCCCCATCCACACCCAAAGTTTCCACTAAGTCGTCATGAACATGTGATAGGCCTCTAGTTAAGATGGTTTATTCTAGAAGGAAGAAAAAGGGCTCGGCCAATCTAGATGGGAGCAACAAGGTTGGAAATTAGACGAAAGGCCCTTTTTGGTCTACTGTGAAAGGTTGATGTCCGATGTTTAATATTTATCTATGTTATTTGCCTATTTTGTCAATTAGTGGAATTCTAGATGATAGAGGTGGCAAGGTTGTTAGGATGTCAGGGGTATATTATGTGGGTAGAGGGTAGAGGGTAGAGGGTAGAGGGTGAGATATGCGTGATATATTGAGAAAAGTGTGAGTGTGAGGAGAGTGGCAACTCTCAAATGCTGCTTGTGGTTGTCTTCTTTGGGGTATATTATGTGGGTAGAGGGTAAGGTATGCGTGATATATTGAGAAAAGTGTGAGTGTGAGGAGAGTGGCACCTCTCAAATGCTGCTTGTGGTTGTCTTCTTTCTCTTATTTCCATTTAAATGAAAGATCTACCATTTTTGTAGCTATCCATCTTTATTTCTTTCACATCGCTTTATTTCCTTAAATCATATCTTTTTCTATACTTAATTTGTTGATTATTGGGGGAGCCTACCAATATGTTAATGTGTTGATTTTCCTGTATTGAAGTTGCTCTTGCAAGGAGGGTTTGAAATTAGCATTGATACTCTTCCACAATTTCAGTAGTTTAAGGTTGATTAGTTCTCGATATAGGTTGCCTGTTAGTGGGAGCCCAAACTGTTGGGCCCAAGTTCCCCCTGTTCCAATCGATAATGCTAAAGTTGTGTTTCTTTTGTCATACTCAATGCAATTACTCTGACCTTGTTTCTTTCCTCGGTCCGTTGGCTAATGAAAAATCTTTCACATCTGAATATCCATCCCAAAGGATCCCCAATTCCATTATAGGAAGGGAATTTCAGCCTGTTGTCATACTCAATGCAAGTTCGTCGTTATCTGATTTGAAAACAAATAGTTGATTAGGTACACAATACTACTGTTCTATTCAGATGTTATATGAACGAATCAGCAAGATGAGTGTTTGTTTGGCATGTAATCTCTGTACACCTTCTTTACGCTTCTGCATTAATTTGTTTTACAGCCTGACACCGAAACCCAATTGCTGACAATTCAGTTAGAGTGGAATGGGGTTCTCAAATCCGTTTCTAGCACTTTAATTGGTGTGAGTCCAGAGTTTGAACTTGCCCTCTATACTCTTTGCTTCTTTGTGGGCGGAGAAGATAATTACGTGGAGCTGGGTCCATATTCTGTTAACATTAAGTGCTACCGCTTCAGAGATAAAATTGGATCTGCATTTCCTGTTGCAGGCTAAATTTTAGATCTCTCTGATTAGTGATGAAGGCCGTGTGAATGTTTAGTTTGGCGTGGTACACATGAACCTATTTATATATTGCTTCAGACTCTTATGAAAACTTTCTCGTTTGTAAGTTTTCAGTAGGGATACTCTCAGACATTGTATTTGTATGATGTGGCCTATATACTAAATTAACTTTTCCATGCAGGTGATCTTAGTAGTATGTACTTAGTAAAGGAGTGGGGACCATGAGATGTTATAATAATACTTGTGGAATCTACATTTGAAATGGTTGTGTCAAAATGTAGACAAGATGTTTCTAGCTTACAGAGTATGTAGGAATTTTATATGAAGATTATCTTCTTCAGGGTAAGAAAAGGCAGTCTCTGAAGAAATATTCAATGAAAAATCTTTTTTTTTTTTTTTTCATTTTTCAGGAGCTTGGAGCCCGGAGGGCTGTTTATTGTTTTCTATCATCTTAGAAGCTTGGTAATCTAGAGATGATTTTTACTTTTGGGAAAAGACAGGTTATAGAAGCTCGTAGTTGGGATTTGTGCATACTAAACTATCGGGCACCATTGCCACTCCAAAATATCCTGTGAATGGGGAGGAGATATTTATGCTCCATTCTAGCCTTAGCTCATTATTGAAGATTATGATTTTTGGTCTAATTTAAAGGAATTAGAGGAGTTTCTTGAATATCCACAAGGAGTGGGCAGGGGTAGGGGTTATGTATAATTGTCTCAAAATATCTCTTTTGACATTTCTAGTATGATTAACCGACCCAGACCCAAATTATGGATATCCTGAAGGTAAGAAGAGGCGACAACTCTTGAGCTGGTGGCAAATTTTGTCCATCTAAAATTTGCGACTGTTGCCGACAAGGATGATGATGAAATTATATGCAAGTAAAATTAAAATTTTCCCAAATTTTCTTTTATGATGATGAAATTATATGCTCCTTTCAAATTCAAGTTTCCAGACCAATATCAACCGAACAAAGTATATCCTCTGTTCTCTTTTATGCCTGTTCTCTTTTATATGGTTAAAAAAAAGTTACTAGAAATTGAGTGATTGTTGTAGCATATACACACAGTTTATCTGAAAGATAGTATGAAATGTTGGACGGATACTCCACAAAAAGTCTAGTGGGAAGAAGCTAAGCTCAATCGACCTCTCACGCCAGTAGAAGACCAACCTATCGGTGTCAAGACGACAAAAGATTCCCTATTAGCTTTGCAATCAACATAGGACCCACTAGCCTAAATTTGTATCTTTCCAACTTTTACACTCGTTAATATGACTGCTGTCTCCGTTAGTAGAAATAGATAAAAAGAAATAAAAAAATTATCCTTCTACATATTTGATTGCTATTTCAACTGATTTTTACTCTCTTTATGATAAAAACATAAACTTTTGTTCTTTCTAAAATTGAAGGACAAAATTTTTTTAGTCATTGACATTGTTTTTTATGTTATGTTAATTGCAACCAAACATATTTTTGTCCTCGAGACGAATACAGTTTTACCTGTTTTGTTCATTATAACTAAACACTTCACTGTCTCCAATTTTTGTTACGTTCTGTCTCCAAATTTTTATTTTGTTCCGTCTCTGTATATGAATGACAGTAACCATACGCAGCGTAAGAATGCTAACAATACCTCCTTTCACGTCCACCCTCTTGAATTAGATTCCTTGTCAAAAGTGCTAAAAGGAAATGAAGTTAGCTAACGTAGCATGAAATGGAAGTTATCAGATTTATTTTATATAGTCACCTACAATGTAGTTGGCATAGCATAAACAAAATAATAAGGAGAGAAAACAATGAAACTGAAAACGTAGTCATTGAAATACTTTTTTGATGATTGTCCATCTTATCTCAAACAATGGTAGTTAATTGTTTATTTATGCACATATCTTCCTTATTGCTTTTAACCAATAAAGAGTCATCATATATCCCAAACAGAACTTTTAAGAAATAAAAAGGTTTTCTACTTAAGGTGAGAAAGACCAAAGAAATTTTGTTGAATAAGTTTGTCTTTTTTTTACTCCATCAAATGAGAATAAATACAGAGAAAATATATTTACCTTTTCTAAAAACTAAGATTAGAAGTTGAGGTCCTCGACACTTAAAACCAGGAGTAAACTTTTCATCCCAATTTAAGCAAAGACCTTGTATTCACCTTTTCTGCATTTCATCCTAAGTTAATTATTTCATTAAGGTTGAATTCTTAACTAATGTTGAGGAAATAGAGTTAATTGTTGCTTAAGTGATTGGCTGGGTGAATTTCGGTTATCGGCTCACTTGATCATCCCTCATCCTTGCAAGGCTAATTGCTTCATTCAATGATTTCGGTTTAAAAATCAGAATACCATCTGAAATATCTGCCTTGAGTTTGCCCATGAATGTCCTAACTATTGCCTTTTGCGCCCAACCATGTACATGGTTACCTAGTCTCTCTAATTCCTTATGGTAATCTCATATGGATTCGACTTATCTTATTTTGGATAAGGCCTCATCAAAGTCCACACAATCTGTAGGACCAAACCAAACCCATAATTCTTCGATGAAGAGTTCCTAAATCACCCCCTTGCCTTATTCCTTGTAAGCTTAATGAAGCCATTGCCACCAATAATTAGCTTCACCCTCCAAATAGAAGGAAGCCAAATAAACATTTTGCACCTCTTGGGTATTTTGATATTCAAATAATTGGTGCACCTTTGTGAACCATTCGGTAGGGATATTACCAAAATATCTGGGAAATTTAAGTCCGGTAAGCTTTAAAGAGAACTAAGGATGCCTACCATCTAGGGTATTCCTAGCTTCATCTTCTGAGTTGCAAAATTGGCCACTTGATTCGTTTCTACGGTGTTCGTTTTCCTGCTTTCAAAGTGGTACTTCAGGCATCTTGCTAATGGCACCTTTCAAACTATGCAATCGATCAACCATGCCTAGTTCTAAGTGGGCAAAACTATCTTGCAAAGCACCGAGTCCTATCTCAAGAGTCTCAATATGTTCATTATTAGTTGCCATATTGATCTACCCTGGAATTTTGTCAAGTTTTAATACGAATGATAAATCCCAATCAAAACTTTTAAGAATAAAAAAGTTTTCTATTTAAGGTGAGAAAGACCACAAAAATTTTGTTGAATAAGCTTGCCATTTTTTAGTCCATCGAATGATAATAAATATAGAGGAAACACAACAACTTTTCCTAAAAACTAAGATTTTAGAAGATAGTGAGAATACCCAATCGCTATTAACAACAATATTATTGAATTTAAATAAGTACTCCTAGATCTAATATTCAGCAAGCATTTCATCGTATGAATTTATCATCTCAAGATAACAAACCTTATTAACTCATGATACCAACCTTATTAACTCAATACCAATCCAAATATTTTGGATTATTTTGTAGCACCTTTAAGGAGACACTCTTGAAGACAATATGCAGCATAACTAGGACTCATATATTTTCTTACAAAGACAAGCATAAATTTGTCTCGTACACTAAGCTTGGTTGGAGAATATACTGGTTTATCCACTCTTTTAGCTTAGTAAATTATTCAATGATCATAATAGTAGTCGTGCTGTAATATTTTATCTCAACTACTATATTTTTATTGCCTTTTAAGGATTTAATATATTATTCATTTTCAGAAAAATTAGATTATGTTTCATTTTCAGAAAAATTAGATTGTGTTGTAGAATCAGTCTTATATTTTCTTAATTATAGTTTCATTAGGACAAATATTTAATATAATGATAAAACTAATATATGCTTTCACTTTACAAAGATATTAATTGATATTATAAAATAATTTGTAGGAATATTTATTGTATCATAAGTTCCTTGAACTGATTTACTAATGGGGTCCTTAAGTGGATCGCCATATGGACATATGAAGATTTTCATCACAGAAGTCGTATAATTGATTCTTAAATTTGATAATACGAAAAGTGTCTCATATAGTAGTAATTATATTTGTTCTCTATACCTTACAGTAACTTAACAGGTAGTGTTAATGTAAGAACAATTTAAAAGTTAATAAAAGATTTGTCATAAAATAATTAGATAGAATATTCTATTATTTTAATAAATAATAATTTGAAAATCTCTTTACTAAGTGTGTTGATACTTTAAAATGTTATTTTAAATATTAATTATAAGTCAATTACTAATTTGTATGAACAAATATGATGATATTTTTTCAAAAAGAAGAATTATATTAACTAAGCATTAAGCTCCAAACAATAGAATGTACAAAGAAGTATCATTAAAAGGGATCCATTAACTAACTAAAAAATAGGACAACTAAAAGTGTGGAGGTAAAAAAATTAGGAAGTTACCAGAGAGCTAAAATCAAGTTCCCACCTAGGTTTCATTTAGGAAGTGACACCTAGGTGAACTTTGTTTTCTATGATAATTTCTCTAATCCAAAGCATTGTATTAGCAACCATTGCATAGCTGTCCAAGGCTAGGCCGTTATGGAGCCTATTGTTGTGTTCCCTCTAAATATCATAGATGAAGCTTATGAAGGCTGTTTTGAAAATACAAGCATCCTGCTTTATAAGTTTGGCCTTATTAGCAACCTAACCCATAATAAGTGGTCATTCCCTCTCATTACATCAAAGGTGCAATAGATGTTAAATTTTAGACCAAAAAACTTAAGACTAAGGGCATTGGAAGAATAAATGAGCATTAAAATCTAGAGCCATTTGGCAAAGTAGACATAAAAATGTTTGAATACCAAAGCAACTATGCTTAGTTTGAAGTCTTTGCCTCATTAGCAACTAACTAATAAAGTAAGTCTTAAGGGATAGAGTTTTATCCCAAATAAGATGATACCAAGGAACTTTCAGGGAATGGAATCTATAGTCATAGCAAGAGATATTGGTAAATCTTTGGGAGGAGTCCTATAGCTAAATCACCTTATCCATTTGATTGGAGTTAAGTAAGTATGCAGGTAGATCATTTAAAAGAGTGTCAACTCCTTTAAAGTTATAATTTCGTATTTTTTGTTGAGTAAATATTAATTTTAAGCTTAATGGATAATAAAACATCAATGAAAAAAATAAATTGTACAACCTTATCATTTGGATGAAGGCTAATCTAACTACTTTAACATTTTCAATGTGTTTATAATGAATTGTAAGATGCCACATTTAGTTTATGATTATAATTATTCATTATAATAATTAATTATCTTCAATTTTTAATTAGAAATATTCATTTAATAATAATAATGATGATGATGATGATGATGATGATGATGATCTAATAGGTCGTACGTATAGAATAATTGAAGAAAGAAAATCAATTGAACTTAAGTTAGACTTGATTGAGAAATTTTTAAAAAATTCAAAAACAAAACACTCAAAATGAAAAATTGTTATAGTTAGAGTTATGAATACTGCACTGGCTCTGGTACTGAACTGGATTATGGTATAGCACTGTACCCACACGGGTCAATATTAGGTACCATTTTGAACAATTTTTTAAATTTATAAAATTGTGTCTAAATTTTTTAAAAATTGCAAAATAATCCATTAGTATATTGTACTATATACTTTATAATTTTACATCAATCATGTCTCTAAAATCATAATAATAAAATTTAAAATAATAACATTTTATTTATTTTATTAACATTAATTTTCAAATATTTCACATATAAATAATAACCACAATTAATATGAAAGAAAGAGATACTCATCTTACAAATATAAAATTAAAATTAAAATATTTAAAATATTACAATTTCATCATATAATAAATAATAATTACATTATAACATTTACTATTTATAGAGTAAATGCAATAGATGTCTTTCAATTTTTATAAGAAAAAGAGTTAAATTAAATATTAAAATTTTCACCAAAATTTAATTTAGAATCTAATGTTTTAATATGTATAAAAATTCCAATATTTTAAAAATATTAAAAAGGACCCTATCATTTTATAAATATTTATTAAAAGATTAATTTAAAATTTCATAAAATACAATTGGCAAATTTTTTTGTAGGCATTTTCCATATGTATCTCATGTGGCAAGCATCCTAAAATAAAAGATTTTGCAACAAACGATTGGAAAAAAAACATCTTCATAAAAGACTCACCTCCAATCCTTGATCTCCTATTGTGTTCTTCTCTAGTCTCATGCTGAAGAGCTTATTGATTCAAATGTCTAAACAATTCATAAGACAATCCTTTGTAATTTCCATCTTTTCTCCCATTGATTTCCAAGAGAGCCCCTTGTTACTGCAACCTCATTAAATTCACTAATAATCACACTCAAAGCTTTAAATTGCTTACAATAATGATGTTTTCCTGTCTTTTCTTCTTCTAAATCTTCACCAGTCTTAATAGTTGACACAGGGAAGGACTTGAGGGGAGTTTCCATAATGATGGAGTCACCACCCTTTGCACCAATGACAATTCCTTAAACAGGTGGTGCTACATCTAACTCGGTAAGAGAGGAGAGAGTAAAATGGATTGTTGTGGTTGTTAGCGGAAGATCGGAGCAGGTGTTGTGGTTTTTTTTTTTTGTAAACATGTCTTTGAACTTTTAAAGTTTACCATACTGACCAATATTTGGCTTATATTTTAAATACAGACTAGTCTCAGAAGAATTTTTCAGTATAGATCAATACCTTCTGACTAGTACTTAGCCTCCAAGTTTCATACTATTTTTCGACCGGTACAGTACGAATCTCACAACATTAAGTAAGACCACATAATGTAGGTCTCCTAGGAACTACTACTTAGGAAGCTGTCACTTTTTATCGATTTATTTCTAAAATTATAATTCTTTTGTTATTTTGTAGACACCATTAGAATAAATTTTCTTTTGAAATAAATAATTAATTTAGAAATATTTTTCAAATATTAGTTATAAGTCAATCACTTACTAATTTGTATGAAAAATAGGATAATATTTTGTATGTAGTAGTAAATATTAAGTTTATATTCAATGTCTAAATAAAATATTTAATGATAAAATATTAAATTATAAACTAATATCATTTGAATAAAGGTTAATTTAACTACTTTAACATTTTCATTACTTAAGTGTTATGATGAGCTAAAGATGTCACAATTCATTTATGATTATAATTATTTATTATAATGATTAATTATCTTTAATTCCTAACTATTAATTGGGACCAATAATTTATTGTTATTATTATCAACATATTAAAAATCTAACCAATCATATATATAAAGAATAATTGAAGAAAGTAAATTCAATGAACTTAATTTATACTTACTTTTGACAATTGAAAACTTTCAAGAAACAAAATAGTCAAGAAGAAAATTATTATAGTTAAAGTATGAAGTTTTGTAAGCTCTCTTTCTAGGAACTATGTAAGGTCCTGATCATGCATCTCATATATAATATATATCAAATATAAGCAACATAAAATAAAATGAAACCTTAAAAACTAGATCTACTATTGACATACCTTTTTGACGATCTCCTTCGTTTTTTTAATTTTATTTTCGATGATCTCCTTCGTTTTTTAATCTTCTTCATGTGGGTTGTCGTAAACCACAACGATCAATGTAGACCGTTTCTAATGAAAGTCCACATGAAGATAGAAGGATGAAACCAATGTAGTCATTCATCTTCAGTGCGTACTGCACTGGAGATGTCCCCTCAATAATCTTGGAGCAAAAGAGAAATCGCAAAGTCTCGAACATTTTAGACCTTGCTTGTTTATGAAAGAAGCTCCTTAAGATGAGACTATAGTATGAACATCCATAGCCTCGTGCTACTTTTACAGCTCCAATGACATAGTGGCTAGCATAGTATAACTAGGCTTCTCGCTATCATTGAGATGCTTCCTATATGCCTCCAATCATCATCAGAAGAATTAGCAACAAGGGGATCAGGAAGTGGTTCTTCTAAGACATAACCAAGCTTGTTGGACTTGAGAACTATTCTCAAGTTCCTGAGCCAGTCAAGGCAGTTTGATCTAGTCAACTTGTTAGTTTCCATAAATGATCTTAGATTCACACTAGTACTCATGGTGTTGACTCAGGGAATAGAAACCTTTCATTAAAGAGAGAAAAATTAGAACATACTTAAATGCATGTCTATAAGAACTTTAATAACACATATTATGGCTTCCACTATTTTCACGAATTCAAAACTCTCAATATAAATATGAGAGAATTCGTAGAGAAATTATCTTACTAGGTCAATATCTAATATCCCTAAGAATGACCCTGGGTTTGCCCAATAAACTACCTTAGTTCAATCGGTAGGTATCGATCATACCAATTGTATCTCTAATGCAACTATCGAATCTAGTGCTATCAACTGTTGATGTGTTCACACTCATTGGACTATCAATTCTTGACAGGTGTACATCTACTATACACTACCCAACTTTGCCTCTGTCTACGTTGATTTTAGGTTTACCTAACAAACCAACGCTTCTAGTTAAAACTAACCCATTAATCCAAAAATCCTATTTCTATGGTTTAAACATATCCGTGTAAAGTGGGCTTGGATTTGCCCAATAACCCTAACTTTAAAAGGACTCTGGTCCTCACCATATTAAAGGAAGGCGTTAGTATTAATATTTTAAATGAGGGGTTTGTCTAAGGTCTCATCTAACGTAGATGGTCTTATACATATAACTCATATATATATATATATATATAGTTTTAATATTTTAAATGAGGGTTTGACTAAGGTCTCATCTAACTTAGATGGTCTATATATATATATATATATATATATATCAATAACTTTAACTTTAAAAGGACTCTGGTTCTTGCCATATTAAAGGATGGCATTAGTTTTAATATTCTAAGTGAGAGATTTGACTAAGGTCTCATCTAACTTAGATGGTCTTATATATATAAGTATATATATATAGCTTTAATATTCTAAATGAGGGGTTTGACTAAGGTCTCATCTAACTTAGATGGTCTTATACATATAACTTATATATATATACATACATACATACATACATACATACATACATACATACATATATATATATATATATATCAACAACCTTAACTTTAAGAGGACTCTAGTTCTCACCATATTAAAGAAAAGCGTTAGTTTTAATATTCTAAGTGAGGGGTCTGACTAAGGTCTCATCTAACTTAGATAGTCTTATCCATATAACTTCTCTCTCTCTCTCTCTCTCTCACACACACACACACACATCATATATATATAGTTACTATAATTACATAGCATGATAAAGACTACCCAATCAAATTGGGCTTAAGCCCATAACCATCCATCATGCAAGCCCACATATTCTCTTAACCGCGCATTCTCTAATGCATATATGTACACATCATTTTGGTTATGGCATCCTATGGATCCTAACATGAAAGGCCCCATCCAACACTTAGATTTACTATCTTCCTTTTACTAACTTGGCTAAAATTACTATTGTATGTTATTTCATTTGGAATTAATATTAATCTAATTAACATGAATGATTAATTCCAGAAATTAATTCATAATTAATTTACCTTTAAATAATTATTTGATGTCCAAAATTAAACTTTTTCAATTTTGTCACACATGCCTATTTTTCTAGTCTTACTAGAAATCTATTACTTTACAAAAATTAATTCAAAATTAATTTATATAATTTCCCAATTTTGCAAGAACATCAAATCATCATTCCAAGCATCTCTAGGTCATTTCATGATGATCAAAATAATTTATAAATTACCTAACAATTATTATGATCACTGAAATACTGATAAGACACCAAAACGACAAATATGACTTCTAAAATTTTTTTCTGGAAATCAAAATTTGAGCAAAATCATTTAAGCATGCAACAAACATCAAATTAACACATTTTTATCACATAAAAATATTTTTAAAATTCTGGAACCGAAATATAAACACACAAAAAATCAAACGAAATAAATCCTACAATTTATGGAAAACTGTCCAGATTTGGAAAATTGCTGATAAAATTATTAATTTTTTTAATAATTCTAAAAAATTATAGAGGCATAAACACATCCTAAATATTTCACATAATTGTTCCAAAATCAAATTCCTAAAAAATCATGTGTATCCTCATCAGTTTAGCCAATAGACATCATATGCCTAGCAGAAAGACAAATTTCATGCATGTTCTTGTAAATTTGAAATTAAATATTTTAATCATATTTAAAATATTTTTATTCACACAAAATCGTTCACTTACATCTTATGAAAATATTGACAAAAGAAAATCATGAAAACCTTTTTTTATAATTAATTTCGAACAAAACATTATAAAACCCTAAGCTGTCACAACCATGAAATTTTTTTTACATGTCATGAATTCTATATCTAACAAGGCACAAGATAGCTCTGATATCATTGTAAGGTTTCAATCATGCATCTCATACATAATATATATCAAATAGCCATAGCAGTAAATAAAACGGAGCCTCAAAAGCCAGATTTACTCATACATATAGATATAGAAAACAAAAACATGAAATGTAATATGTTTACATACCTTTCTGAAGATCTCCTTCATTCTTTAATCTTCTTCGTATTGGGTTGTCGTAAAGAAAGTCCACACGAAGATAGAAGGATGAAACCTCACTAGGAGATGGATATAATTCTTTCTTTGTGCTAGCAAAGCTAAGAACTTTTATGAGAGTTAGAGAGAAAGAGTGTGTATGTGTGTGTAAGAAAGAACCTTTTTTTTTCACTTATATCTTGCAGAAGATAGACAAAAATCATCTCTATTTTCTGCACCAATTGGCCTTCCATAACCCCCATCATTAATGGAGATTTATGGGAAGTTAATAGTCATAAGTATTATGCATTAATAGAAGTTATGGGAAGTTAATGACCATGAAAAACATGCATTAATAAAAGTTTGGGAAGTTAATAGCCAAATTGGCAGCCAACAACACTTGCTTCTAATCCATTCCATTCAATGTTTTCTACTACGATCACATCCTGATACAATCTCTCATATCTTGAATCACTATTCAAGACCATTTTACTCATCCTTCAAATCTCTTATGTGTGTGACCTATTAGGTTCTCGGTTATGTTGGCCAGTTGAATTAACATTTAATTCAACTAATTTAAGAGTGATATCTAGCAACACATCATAACCTCCAATTGAATGGAAAGTTTGCGATTTGACGATGAACCCTTCCATACGCAATGTTGCCATGCAATTCGTCCTTTCACCATCTATACCCCACTTAGTTTAGAGTATAGTTAAAGAGTCAACTCCCATTAGACTGACTACATCACATCTAGTCCAAGTGATATTAGATCTTATCCTAAAGATCTTATTACTCTATGTATCATTGAAGACTCTCTTCATGACACATATTTGCTTTGGCTGGAGACTCTTGAGTAATGACCTCGACAAAAGGCCGTGGGTATCATCTCCTTCTATCAGGAGTGGTGAATCCTTTATTGGCTACTCAGTCACCTCCAGATATCTCAAACTATACTCAATCACCACCCTATGAGTAATCCCTGAAAGGCACCGATGAATGGAGTCAAAGTATAGGATAATTATCATCCTTGAGCAGCTTAAGTTAAAAGATACATGCACCATTGCTATGATAAGACTGTCATTGATATTGGAATAGAATATCCATATGATTGTCTCATAGTAGGTCAATCCAATGTACTTATTACCCTTAGTAAGCATCCATATGTTAACTCTAAACAACTCATGTCTACCGCGTATAAGATCTACTACTTGATCTAATCAAGGAGTATAACATGTGCTAGTCTATTTGGATTAATGATATCCCATCTCGTTAATCCTATGACTAGGGAAAGTTTAGATACTAATATAATTACATATGATAGGAATCTCATTATCATAATCTCAACATGATTTCCTCCATGCTATGTTTTGAATTAAGGACATCATTAAACCAATTTAAGATCAACATCAAATCCATAAATGTATGAACATCAAAATAATAAAAAATACCTTCATTAATCATAAAATGATTTGTACCATAAGTGCTAAAGGTGATGGCCCTTAGGGCACTTCTCTAACAAACTACTACTTAAGAAGCTATTACTCATTATTAATTTATTCATGAAATTATTTTTTATATACTTTGAGACACTATTAAAACAATTTGTATTTTGAAATAATTCACTAAATGTAGAACCATTTACACATAATTTTCTAATCAAATTTGTCTTTAACCCTAACTTTGTTATTTTTATACCCAAAATTTAATTAAAGTGATGTCTATTTTGGACAATTATAAAACTCTTTTGTTTATCAACATTGAATTCTCAACAATAGGAATGTAGTTTTAGGTTATAAATTCATTTTTATGTTACATTTATTACTCTCGCAACTAAAATGTCTTAATTGAAATATTTCTTAAAATTTTAAGCTTGACTTATAATATTAATACAAATTTTGAGAAATTAAAGAATATATTAACATAAGTTAATTGTCCTACATGGTTTACTCTATTATGTAGTAACCTTTAGAGGGAACTTAATAAAAGACCTATTGTAACATCCCACCCCCTCCTGGAAGGGTAAAATAGGAAATTTGTCGTAGGATGGGATTGATAGGGAATAATTAGTACTGTTCATGCATAATAGGATTGATACACGTATCAATCGTGTACATGGAATTTCGGTTTATGCATTCATGATAATTCCTTGTAATTGGGCCTAAAGCAATTTTATTGGGATTGACGTGGTAAATGGGTTTGAAAAATTATTCGAGCGCTTATTAAGCGTTTTAGATTTTAAGGATTTTCAGATTTTTCTGGAATTTTCTGGAGAAAATTCCTGATCGACAAAATCGCTTCAGAATCGCCTAAACGTGTTTTGGGGTAGAAAAGGTGATTTTCGTGATTGAAAAATTATTTGAGTGCAATCGTTACTGTTTTATAATTTTAGGAATTTCAATAATTTTCAAAAATGATTTGGGAAAATTCGGAAATTTTGACCGGATAAAATCGTCAATAAACGAACCGGTCGATTTTCGGTAGCAAAAATCGCTACCCAATGGCACAGTAATATTGGGCATATTGTTTTGGGACTGAAAGTAGGGTCATTAGAGTTAAATGGAGTAAAATTTTGATCTGGATTAAAGAATTGATATTTTGACTTTTCAACTAAAAAGCAACCAATCAATTTTTGCCAAGAAAAAGTAATATTAAATGCTCCCTCTCCATGTTTTCGGATATGTATGTTAAAAGGAAAGGAAAAGATAAATGATTTAAGGTTTTTGGTCTAACTCATCCGAAACTCAACTTCTCCATCACCATCGATTTTTTTTACTCTCTTCTTTCAACTTTTTCCATAAATTCCATACCTCTTATCCTTTCTTCCACCAAAGTTAGATGATGAGGAGATGCATGCTTGGTCTTGGTGGGATTAGTTTGAAAGCATAGGAAAGAATTGAAGAGAAGAAGTGAGGATTGGAAGCTAATAGGTAAGTAAAGGAATTTAAGTTTCATATGATGTTTGGTGATGTTTTTACATGGAATTAAATGCCATGATAGTGAGGGGTGGTTAATAAAAGGGTTTAAAGCATGTATTAGGTTTATGTAGGCATTTAAAGTGATGATTATTATGATTTGAAGGAAAGGGTATGAGGTTAGGTGAAGATGCATTGAAATTAATGATATGGTTTGATTTTGAATTGAATAGGGATAATTATTTGAGTCTTTGAATTAAGGAAGTTAATGCTGCCAATTTTTCAGTGTTAACCCTAGTATATGTATGACTGTAGTAATAGTTAATTTGTATTTATTTTGATGTCTAGTGATGTGAAAAAGGCATTGGAAGTGATTGAACTAAGGTTAACATTGAATCTGGAAAATTGGAATCATAATTGATGTTACTGTTTTGTTCATAATTTATAGTGTAGAAATGCAAATGAGGTAAGGTTAGTGGCCACTGAAACTTTGGGATGTTGGCTTCAATTTAGTGTGAAATAGGTGTTGTTGAATTTTAATGATAGAAGGGTGAATTTTTGAATGGGAAAATTCCTGTTCCATTGCCTGTGAACAGTAACCGCAACCATGACATCTGAGTTTTGTTGATTTTTATGAATTAATTGAGATGGAATTAGGGAAAATGGTTTTCATGGAAGTTGTATCATATTGAATTATCTTTCCATTTCTACTGATCTTGCTATTTTTAGAATTGTATATTGGGAGATATGAATTGATTACTAATGACTGGTTTTGAGCATTTTGGATGAAACCTAGCTTAAGTGTGATTTTGTGAGTTTACTGATTGGAGGTAATTTTAACATTTTAAGTGGACTGAATTAGTGTGAGTGAGCTTCTGAAAAGTTGTAGAGGAAGAGATTACCTTGAAAATGAATTATGGTGTGTAATTTTTAGAAGTCAGAATTGGGAGTTATGATTTTTCAAAAACTGACCCTACATTAGGTTATGAATGGCTGATCATAACAGAGACTTTCATAACAGTTTTGAAATTGTTAAAGACCGAATTGGATGTTGAGTGCTTCATGAAAATTGAAGTTTGAGATGTTATCTTTACAGGGATATAAAGTTCTGATTTTCCTGACTTGTGTACAGGGAGATATGCTTGTTGTAAGGTTACTGCCCAAATTGGAGGATTTCAGGGACAGTAACATTGAATAAATTAATTGACTGGTTTAGAAATCGAATTGGATTTTGGATTGTTCATGAAAGTTGTAGAGGACATTGTGAACTTATTGACCATATTTTTGTGGTAATTTATTTCTGAAGAATCAGTGAGTTATAAAATTGTCAATGTACTGCCCTGTGTTAATGGGAATTGAGTAGGCAGAAGGTTTGATGGGATATTTGACACCCTTAGGGTTGGAATTGATTTTTATGGTCTTCTTGAGTATTGTAGAGGGTTTCGTGATCTTTCTAATGAGATATAGTTGGTAATTTTCTAAATTGTGTGCAATGAGTTATTGGTGTTGAAAGTTGGCTTGAAATCAAGAAATTAAAGAAGGGAATAAGGGTTAGGTATATATATAGATATTAATTGTTTAAATTGACTTTTGGTTTCTTTTGTCAATTTCTTTTCCGTCCGACGTCCGATTGACCTGATTCTTGAGGCATCGGATTCATTGAATATTTAATTTCATTTTCTGAGAGATTCGGGATTTTTAGACGGGAATTTGACGTAGCCCTATCGATTTTAACATGTAAACACTGCTTTATTTAATTTGGGACCTATAGAGGTCCTAATCATGCACCGTCGGCCGCTATGGATTTCTAATTTTGATAGAATTTGATTATGAGAAAATATTGAATTAGGACCGGAATTCATGAACATGCATATCTCATCAACATGAGCACAAATTTCATATTTAGTGACTCGTATTTTTCTCGATTCATATAGAGGCCCAATTGGAGCGCCGATTGACCGACGTCACAGAGGTTTTTCCGCATTAGCTCGAAGTAATAGGTGAGTAACCTAGTTGGTTTCTCAAATTTCTGGTTGTTTACATGCTCAACGTGAATTACGTGCAAAAGTGAATTGAATGATCACCGCATGACTCTTGGCATGTATGGGATCGTATTGTATGATTTTATCGCATCGAATGACCGATACTAATAGACGGGCTTTATAGCCAAACACCGTACATTCATTGAATATCGCATCGCATGCATAATTGCATGATCGATAATGGACGTGCCCAAGTTGCTATTTTATCGATAAGAGCTTCGAGCTCTCATATCAGATCGACCGCCTCGAGCTCGAGGGGAGAAATCCTCGACGCGTCCCCATTGAACACCGACCGAGCACTTGGGCACAATATCTTGAATAATCGGAAAGAGTCACATATGCATTGCATTCGCATAAATGACCTTTTGTGATAAGTACCGCTTCGTGATGGTATGTGTTACTATGAATGGTTTATCATTATCGGATATGGTTATTGATCGCTTATTGGTAATTGATGATTATCAGATTGCATCAGACGCCACAGGCGTAATGCATGATTTGAGTGAACCATCGATGATGGTTTCTCACCGAGTTCGCAAAACTCACCCAAAATTTGCATCTATTTTTCAGTCTCAAGAATACCCGGTTGACACGGAGTATGTCCATAGACGAGTAAAGGTTAGAGGTCGGGATCGGTTAGGTTCGCATTAGTGTCTTAGTAAATTGTATTCCGCAATCACTGTATAATAAGGCATTGTATTTTTACTGAGCCCCTTGTGGTATGAATGTTTTACTGCACTGACTGATTGTAATTATTACTGGATGACTGTAATAACTGAAACTGGTGTATATTGAACACGGATTTTATTTACTTACTGTGTTTGCCGTGTTAACGTGGAATCAATGGCTCAAAAAAAAAAAAGTATACTGAGTTTTAAATCTACTGATGTAGTACGCTACTCTCGCGGGACACGGACTCGGATATCACTAACGATATCGGGTTCGGGTCTTACGGGAGTGGGGTGTTACACCTATAATTACAAAATAAAAAGCATTAGGCCTTACTATTATCTATAAACTAAGTCTGGATAAACCGCTATAGGGATATATATCCCTTAGTCGAGCTATCTAGCCATTTCCGTCGAATTATAACGTTGAAGGTGAGTTCGTTGAGAGATCTACTATGCATGTCATCTATCTTACCAAAATGTTATTTGGAAGATTAAATTTGAGTATAGGAGCTCTTATAAGTTGCTTCAAGATGCTTCAAACTTGCCCTTAACTTTCTTGCTTTACTCTTTGTAATGCTGGATCCAAATTCATCTTAGACACGTTTTCGATTAGTTATTCTCCCTACCTCTTTTGTAGCATCAAAATGACATTCCCTTTGCACTACAAGTGAGCTGAATATGGTGTTGCAACATCTTTTATCTAAAGAACTAAACAATGAAACTTATAAATCCCCTTTCTTATTAATTCCTGAACTGAACAATCTTTTATTCCTCTCATGTCAAATCCCATATATTGTGTAGGATATGACTACTTTAAAAGCCTTCCTTTACCCCTTCTTACTCTTCTAATTCCTATAACACCAATAGAGTAAGTTAACCCACTTACTAGGTGTAGATTTATTATATAGTCCTAAGATTGTTCCCCAGATAAAATAGGAAAGGATGCACTTAAAAATGAGGTAATATATAGATTCTTCATAGTTATTACGTAATACACATGTTCCTTTCACAAGTACAAGTACAAGAGAATATACGACGATGAGGATGCAGACTTTAAGTTTCAGATGTTAAACATCTTTCAGATTCTTAATCAATAGCTATAGGGTTTATTCGATTTTAATCCGAAACATTTTTCAGATTTATGTTGCAACCCTTTCGCAGTTCAATTCCAAACTTATAATCAATAACAATCACTCATATTTAATCAAATAATATAATTAAAAATATAACTCCCATACCATTTGTAACAACCCAAACTACTTGCCTATAGATATTGTCTGCTTTGGGTTGCCCCTTGAGCTAAAACCCTCACAGTTTTGCTCTTTCCACACTCGGGAAAACACAAATGTAGGGAAGAGATATCCATATCTTTATAAGGCATACTTTGTTCTCCTATCCAACTAATGTGGGATCTCACACTATCTACCCCCTTAGGGCCCAATGTCCTCACTTGCACAACAGTGGGGAACTGCTTCTGATACCACTGTTGGGAAATCGGGTCAAGATCTGATCCCGACCACAGCAGAATAATCACAAAACTTTTTCATAACTTTTGATTTCCTGAAAGCCAAGATCTACTTAATTCTATAAAATGATTAGCATGAATCATAATAAAGCAAAAATTTAATTCATACCTTATTCTGAAACTTGATCTTTATCTTATTTTATCCCTTGAATTGTTTTCGAAACTAATTTGTCTCAATCACCGTAGCTGCACAAGCATCCGACTTCTAACGGTATCTTTAGAACAGGTTGAGAGAATTCTGTAACTCTTACAGAGAGGGTTAAGCAAGAAGTGCTAACTCCATAGAGCTTAAGCCTATTTATAATAAACTTTAGACATTTTAGTAATTTAAATGAAATTAAATTCTAATTTCAATTAAACTTTAATTAGAATTACAAATAATTCTAATTAAATACCAAATATGCCCATATAAGATTCAATATCTCATATTGATCCTTATGATTAAATATCTCATATTTAATCATAAAATTTCTCAAACTTTACTATCAAGTCCAATTTGATTAAATTAATTGTGCTCTCTTCAACACATTCTATATATAAGACCCACTAGGTTCTCAAATATGTTGGCAATGATTATAAAATAAATCCTTTTAATTTATCTTTAATTCTCCAGTTAAATAATTTATAATTATATATCAAGATTGGCATTTAGTAAGGCATCATGACTACCCAAATATTTAGGAATGTCAACCTTTCTGTGCATAATTTAATCCTTTCATCAAACAATGTTTCGATTAGACATAGAGTATGAAATTAATGTCTGCTCTATTTTGAGTTTAATCTTATTAGTTCTCCACCATTAGCTATCAATTCAATTAACGATATTTGTAAACTATTTACAAAAGCATCATATCATCTTGGTCAAGGATTTCTTGAATTAATACTAATCGAGAACAACGAAACATTTTTCCTAATTACTTTAGGGTGATGAATCCTATCTTGATCACTCAACTATCTTCATATAGGTCATGTTATATCCAATAACTACCGATTAAATGCCCTATGATTAAATAGATCGTAAATAGTATCAAAATATAGGAATTCCCATACAACATAACTTTGATGACCTCAAGTCAAATGATTACTTATACAATCATCACAATGAGAATTCCATAGATATACAAGTAATGTTCCAAATGGATTTCTCTATCAGGTCTGTTTAGTGAGCTTGTTCTCGAGTAAGTACTCACATGCTTGTTTAAGTATCTCTATACCTTAGGCTATGACATTGACTACTTCTGTCATAAGGAAAAACAAAACACGTGTTAGTCTTTTTACATTCTATTAATGTCCAATCTTAATAGAACAATAACTAGGAACATTTAGGAATAATACATAAATGCAATATGAATCTCATAATTATAACCTCATTATAATTTCATTTGCAGTGTATAATTATCCCATAGATTTATCATATACATCTAAACATGTACAAGATAAAGAATGCCTTTAATTAATTTGTCACTGAACTACAACCGAAGTGATTGGCTGTAGGACATAAATAAACACTTAGGTTATGTATAGTCAGTGAACTGTAAAGGTTATAGCTACTTCCATATAATATTTTAAATATCTTTGGATGATGTCATTCGAAATATTATATGCAGTAATCACAAATATGATTACTTATAATTGCTGCATCAGGTCTTAGCATCTCATTGATACGATTACCTTTCTAAACACTCAGTTTCAAGTTAGAGATCCATCTATGGGCCATTCTAGATGATAGGAGAAGAGTAGGGTGCTGCTCGTTAGAATTTCTCTTATTCTATTGATAATAAACTGACATACTACCCTAGTATCCTAATGTTTGCTCCTAAATAATCTGGGGTTTCTTTCTTTCCGAATGCAATAAATTGCATTGCCAAAGGATGCTTTGAAAACAACGTAGTCATCCTTTCTTGTGTGTGTTAAGTCCAAATGACTTTACTTAGATATGATTTTGATGTATAACAAAGAGAATCAATAAAAAGAAGAAGTCATACAGATAAAATCAGACATACAGACGAAGTCAGACATACAGAAGAAGTGAGACATACAGACGAAGTCATACAGACGAAGTAAAGCAGACGCAGATGGAAAATGAAAAGCAGACGCAGACGCTAAGCAAAGGTATACGACGCAGATGCTAATAGTAAAGCGCATTTAAGACGCGAAAAAGTAAAAGGCACCAGATGCGAAACACGTATTTATAAAAATACAGACGGAGAAAAATAGATGTGGAATTCGAAAAGAAGATGAAGGAGTCAGTTCGAGTTAGTTACATAACCCAACTGATTAACCGTTTCTTTTAAAGACTCAAGAAACAAGATTTAAGAAACAAGATTCAAGAAACAAGAATCAAGAAGCAGTTGGAGACGAAGGCTATAAATACAAGTCGAAGTCGAAGATTGCAAAGTTAGTTGAAAAGTCAAGTTGAAAAATTAGCTGAATTACATCTCCGTGATCGTAAAGAGCTTATTGTGCGAATTAGCTGAGAGCTATTTTACTGTAACAAGTGTTCAAACACTTTTCTGAGAAAAAGTAGTGCAGATAGCCTGCAAAGGCTAAGTGTGAAAGAATACTGATTGTAGAGACCTGAAGAGGCTCGCAAAGAATACTTGTAACGTTGAAAGAGATAGTGGAAATCTCATAAAGAACTCTGAGGACTGGACGTAGCCCACAGTTTGGGGTGAACCAGGATAAATCGCAGTGTCAACTACTCTCACTCTATCTCTATATTAGATTCAAGCTTTATCAGTACTTAATCAGTAAACAAAGTTTTCAAAAGTTTTGATTAATTAGAATCTATCGGAAGTTCTGTAGAGAATTTTATTTCTAACAAACAGTTTTGAAAGATTTTTCAAAAAGGGGAATACACAATTCAACCCCCCCTTCTAGTGCATTCTATATCGTTTTATAAGTATTGTATTAACATGTGATTCACTTCAATTGGTATCAGAGCCTGGTATCCAAGGATCACTTTAGCAAAGTGTGGATCAAAGATAATGGCGGAATCACATGTATACATCGCAGAAGGAGCCTCAGTCATTAGACCTCCAGCATTCAACGGAGAGGATTATCATTACTGGAAAGATAGGATGTGGCTATTCATAGAATCTACTCATGTCGACCTTTGGGACGTAATAGAGAACGGACCTTATACACCAAGAGATGAAGATGGCAATTCCATTCCACGAGTCGATGGACGGTGACCAAAAGGCGAGAATACAATCAACTCAAAGCGAAGTTTTTCTTGACGTGTGCCCTAAGCAGAGCGAGTATGACAAAGTCCACGGATGCGATACACAAGGAGATGTGAGACACATTGTCCATCGCTCACGAAGGCACAAGCCAAGTTAAAGAATCTAAGATAAGTATTCTTGTGCACCAGTATGAACTTTTCAGGATGAAAGATGAAGAATCTATTGATCAAATGTTTAGAAGATTTCAAACAATTGTTAATGGATTGAAAGCTCTTGGAAGAACGTACAACAATCAAGACCATGTTCGAAAGATCTTAAAAAGTCTTCCAAAGAGGTGGAGACCTAAATTTACTACGGTGCAAGAAGCCAAAGATTTGAGCATGCTAAAACTTGACGAGTTGCTTGGATCCTTGAAGATTCATGAGGTTGAACTCGATGCTGAAGACAAGCCCAAACGGGACAAGTCGATAGCGCTGAAGGCCGGACATAAGAATCATAAGACTCAAAGACGGAGGAAATCATCAAAAGCGTTAAAGATTGAAGAATCAAAGGATGACGACTCCAGCCAATCAGAACCGGAGTCAAGTGATGAAGATCACGAATTATCTTTTATCTCCAGAAAGATAAGACGCATGTGGAAGAAGAAGTCCAAAGGGAATCAGACTTTCAAAAAGAATGGCAAAGATGAAGCCAAACTAGAGAAGTCATCTATCATTTGCTACAAGTGCAATCAGCCTGGACACTATAAGTCCGAATGTCCTACTCTAAAGAAGAAACCAAAGAAGAGTAGAGAAGGCAAGAAAAGTATGATGGCAACGTGGGAGGACCTAGATTCATCAAAATCAGATACAGGTTTCGAGTCATCTGAATATGCAAACATCTGCCTGGTAGCCGAGGAAGATAGTGATGAGGAGGTAAAATCTGACTACGATAATTTGCATGATGCCTACTTAGAATTGTTAGAAGATTCTCATGCTATTCTGAAACAGTACAAATTGTTAAAAAAAAGTATGCAGAAAATATTAGACATACTGAAGTAATAGAGAGAGAAAATATCTATCTGAAGAAGCAACTAAAAGATAAAAAGAAAGTTGTAGACAGATCAGAAGAGATTAATCAGCTTAAACTAAGAATTAAGAATCTGTCAGCTAATTTAGCTACCTTCACAGAGAGCACTAAGAAAATGAATGAGATGCTTGGAAAATGTAGACATCCGAGTGATAAAATCGGATTAGGGTTTACAGGTAACAAGACTCAGTCTTATAAAAAACCTTTCGTTTAAAAGAGAAACCATAATAAATCTCGTTTTAATCAACATTCTAGTTATATGCATCAAAGAACTCATCATATGCATACTACTAACCATAAAGGACCTAAGAAAATTTGGGTACCAAAAAATAAAATAGTTTCTCCTGCAGATATCCTTTCTTGGAAAATACGACAAGTACCATTGGTATTTAGACAGTGGATGCTCGCGACATATGACGGGAAAAAGGTCTATATTCCTAAACCTTCAGTATAAGAAGGGAGGATCGGTAACTTTTGGAGACAACCAGCAGGGCAAGATTATTGGAATCGATAAAATAGGTAAAGATTCCTTTGCATGCATAAATAATGTACTGCTTGTTGATGGTCTGAAGCATAACTTGATTAGCGTCATTCAATTGTGTGATTCTGGTTTCACAGTCACATTCAATCAAAATCATTACGAAGTCAGAAACAAAGATGGGTCTATACTTTTCTCTGCCAAGAGAAGAAACAATCTTTACAAAATTGATTTAAAAGATTTTCAAAGCCAAAATATTTCATGTTTTCTATCTTCCGAAGAAGAAAGACTAATCTGGCATAAAAAGCTAGGTCATGTCTCTTTTAAACAAATTTCAAAGTTGGCAAAACATGATTTGATAAGAGGATTGCCAAAAATAAGTTTTGACAAAGAGTTTTTCTGTGAAAACTGTTTGAAAGGAAAACAAGTTAAAACTTCTTTTTCTTCTAAAAATTTTGTAACATCATCTAGACCTTTAGAATTGTTACATATGGATTTATTTGGTCCAACTAGGACAATAAGTCTTGGCGGAAAGAAATATGGACTTGTTATTGTTGATGACTCTACTCGATTTTGTTGGATATTGTTTTTATCACACAAAGATGAATCTTTTAAGTGCTTTAGGACCTTATCTAGAAAGTCACAGAATGAAAAAGGAGTGTCTATAGCCAGTATTAGGAGTGACCATGCTGGAGAGTTTGAGAATGAGAAGTTTAGATTATTCTGTGAGGAAAATGGAATTTCTCACAATTTCTCTGCTCCTAGGACTCCTCAACAGAATGGAGTTGTTGAAAGGAAGAACAAGATGATTCAAGAGATGGCAAGGACCATGCTGTGTGAGATGAATCTTCCTAAATACTTTTGGGCAGAAGTTGTGAATAGAGCATGCTATATTCAGAATAGAATTCTGTTGCGACCCATGTTGAAGAAGACTCTTTATGAGTTATGGAATGAAAGAAGACCAAATATATCTTACTTTCATCCATTTGGGTGCAAATGCTCTATTCCGAATACAAAGGAGCTGTTGGATAAATTCGATTCAAAGACCTATCCAGGAATTTTTCTAGGCTACTCATCATCGTTTAAGGCATTTCGGGTGTACAACCTTACTTCAAAGACAGTTGAGGAGACCATCCATGTCAAGTTTGATGATAGTTCCCAACCCCATAAGGAAGATGACATAGAGAGTGAAGGTCTTTCAAAGAACTTAGATGATAGAACAGAAACTTCATCATCAGGAACTCAAGTAGACAAAATTGAAGATATTCCAGAAACTATCGGACTAAAAAGAGACTAGAAATATAAAACTTCTCATCCAGAAGAGTTGATTATCGGAGAGACCTCATAAGGAGTTAGAACAAGGTCCAGATTCAGAAGAGAAGCTAATGTGTCTTTTATCTCTGAAATAGAACCTAAGAAGGTTGAGGAAGCTCTTCGAGACGAAGCTTGGGTGTTAGCCATGCAAGAGGAGCTTAATCAATTTACTAGGAATAATGTGTGGTCCTTAGTTCCGAAACTCCCTAAGAAATCTATTATAGGAACCAGTGTTAGAGTAGTGCCCTAAAGGCAATCGCCTTTAGCGCATTTTGTACAAATTTGTGTACAGTCTTTATAAATAAATAAAGAAAGGCATATTTCATTAATTTGTTGTTCATTATTTATGAACTGATATAGATCTGTAATCAAATTAATGAAGTCCATGATATATGACATAGCATGAAGGAAATTATGATATGATCACACTACTGAGATTCCTATTATGTGCAATTATGTCATTATCTAAATTATCCCTAGTCATAGGATTACTGAGGCTCGACATCAGAATCCGGAAAGACTAGCACATCTCATGCTCCTTGATTTGATCAAGCAGTGGATCTCAGAAACTGTAAATATGAGATATTTAGGGTTGAGATGTGGATGCTTACTAGAGGTAGTAAGTACATTGGATGACCTGCCATGAGATCATTACATGGATGTCCTATTCTAATGATAATCTCATCATAGCAATGGTGCAAGTATCCTTAGACTTGAGGTGCTCAAGGATATCTTGGATACTGATTCTGTGCTTTGACTCCATTCCTTGTTGCCTTACAGAGGTCGCTCAAAGGGTGGTGATTGGGTACAGTTTGAGGTATTCGAAGGTAATTGAGTAGCCAATAGAGGATTCACCACTTCTGTGATAGCAGAAGATGATACCCATGGCCTCTTGTCAGGGTCATTACTTAGAAATCTTTGGCCGGAGTATGTATGTCGTGAAGAGTGTCTTCAGTGACATATAAAGTAATGAGTCCCAGGACAAGAACTGAAATCACTTGGGCTAGATTTGACATAGTCAGTCTAGTGAGAGTTGACACATTGCCCATACTCATAACCAAGTGGGGTATAGGATGGTGAAAGGACTAATTGCACCAGAATTGTCTACATGGAAGGATTCGTGATATGGTCCATGATGAATATATATTCATTCGTCAAACCAATTACTTTCCGATCAATTGGGGGTCATGATGTATTGCTAGATACCGCTCATGACTTGCTTAGATTAAGTGTTAATCTAAGTGGCCAACATAACCGGGAACCTAATGGGTCACACGCATAAGAGTGTCTCGGAGAACTCGTAAAATAGTTTTGGACAGAGTTCTAATATATGGAGAGCAACAGGATTAATTGGATCCCGATGAGATCGAGATATGTCCCGATGAGATCGCAACATCGATATTGCTGAAAAAGGTTTTCGGTGGTTTTTCCATGGGGCTGGTAGGACCGAATTCCAACAGGATCGACCACTTTAGCAATTATATATATATATATAATTAATTAATTAAAGAATTAATTAATGAATATATATATATGCTTGTAACGTGGAGGAAGGATGGGAGAAGCTTCCTTTAACTTTGATGACTCATCCTTTAACATTTAATGCCTTTAAATGTTAAAGACAAGTGTACTAAAGGACAAAAGCTAATGAAAATGGATGATGGTCGTATAAGACTAGTGGCCTTGATAAAAAAGGTAGAGTTGATGTCGATGAGAGATGAGAGGCTTCTTGAAAAGTTGTTTTCATGCTTCTCTTTCAAGACATACGAGTATCATCTTCTTCAAGCTTGATTCCTCCATTCTCCAAGCATTCTCCTCTATTGCTTTTCCAAGCTCTCCAGAACAAAGGTAAGATCTAGCAGTCTTTAATTTGTTCTAGCTATTCCCGGGTCAAAGGGTTTGTCCCGGTTAGGTGCTCCGATCTCTGCGTGGATACCGTTAGAGATGGTCTCCTTTGGTCGTTCGGTTTGAGTTTGTTATATATATACACATGGATCCCGGCTTTGAAGGTCCGGAACAAAAATTTTTGTTTTCCGCATCAGTGGGCATGTGATGCTCACACCGGGATTTTCCTACACTGGTATCGAGCCACTTGTGTCGATATAACAACGAAACCATGACTAGGTCGGAGTTGCTATAGCTTGTGATGATAATGCATGTTGTATGTGTTGAATTTCGAATTCAGTATGAGATATAGTTTTCGAAATTTTCTTGCCCAGATATGTTCACAAGATGTTGTAGTATATGTCTGTGGAAGCCCGGAATTTATCAATGTGATTTGATATGGTTTTGCTAATTTATTCCCTAATGTGCTGGGTGCTGTCTTTGTGCACATTCACTGAACAGGCATGCTTATAAATTCGAGAATAAATTGTAGAAAAATGGTTTTTCGGATGTCAAATGTGTCTCATTAGCGTCTCGTTAGTATTCCCTTATCTTGATTGTTTTGACCGTCACAAATTTTGTGACCAGTGCCGAAGTAGTCTTGATAAAGTGTAGACTACCTAGAGATACTTAGGTTGATAATTTGATATTCTCGAATTATTTGAAAATCCAAGTGAATAACAGTATATTCACCAATTTCAAATTCTTCATATATAGTTTGACTATATATGGTAAGCAACAATGAAAGTGTTTCATTGGTACATCAAGGTAAAGTGTATTAGACTTGGTATTGGGAATTTGAACTGCACGGATTGAGAAATTAGCCGATTAGATAGCAATTCCACACGGATAAGTCGACTTACACAATGAACAAGTCAACTTGTCCGTGCACTGTAGACACATAAGTCGACTTGCACAATGGTACAAGTCGACTTGTTCGTGTACAGCTGCATAAGTCGACTTACACATGCATAAGTCGACTTACACAGAGGCATAAGTCGACTTATACATACACAAGTCGACTTAAAACATGCAAAGGAGAGATGATGGATGATTTTAGGTATAAACTCAATGTGATTGATCATATGCCCTAAATCATTCCATATAGTCATAGTGACTATAATCCTACGGCTTGGAGAAGAAGAAGATGAGACCTGAAAACCCTCAAATCATATGAAAGCTAACGCCTTCCATTAATATGGGGAGAACTAGAGTTCTTATAGAGTTGGGTTGTTGGGCAAACCCAAGCTCACTCTATACGAATATGTTCAAACCATGAAAATAAGATTTTTGGATTAATGGGTCGGTTTTCACTAGAAGCGTTGATTTGTTGAGTAAACTCAAGGTCAACGTGGACAGAGGCGAAATTGGGTAGTTTACATCAGATGTACACGCCTCAAGAGTTGATAACCCAATGTGTGTGCATACATCAAAAGTTGATAGCACTAGTCGATAGTTGCACCTAAGATGGAAATGATATGATTGATACCTGCCGATTGAACTAAGGTGGCTTGTTGGGCAAACCCAAGGTCATTTTAGGAATGTCGGATATCTATCTATGATGCAATTGGTATGACCGATACCTACCGATTGAACTAAGGTGGCTTGTTGGGCAAACCCAAGGTCATTTTTAGGAATGTCGGATATCGACCCACTAGGACATTTTGTCATAATGTTTCTTGGATTCGTACTGAGGGTTATGGATTCTATGAAACTAGTGGGAGCCATATGCTTATCATGCAAGTCCTTATGATTATGCATCTATTCCTATTCTAACATTCTTTCTCTCTATCCCTTTAGGTTGATTGAAGATGATCTCTAGTGTGAACTTGCGCTCGCTTATGGAATCCAAAAAATTAACTGGACAAAATTTTCTAGATTGGTTGAGAAATCTGAGAATTGTTCTTAGGTCTGAGGAACTGGGATATATCCTAGATGTTCCACTTCCTGACCCACCTATTGCTGATGCTTCTGATGAGGATCAGAAAGCATATCGAAAGCATCTTAAAGACAGTGACATGGCTACCTGCATTATGCTTGCCTCGATGTCACCAGAGCTGCAGAAGCAGCATGAGTCTATGGATGCTCATACCATAGTGTTTTATCTTAGGGAGCTGTTTGATGAGCAAGCTCGGTCTGAAAGGTTCGAGACCTCGAGGCTACTCTTCACTACTAAGATGACTCCAGTTCATCTGCAGCAAGTATGATGCATCAAGATGAATGGGTATATTGAGAGATTGGCCGCCTTAGGTTTTGTCATGGATTATGAATTAAGTATTGACTTAATTCGGTTGGATTGTCGATAGTTATTCACGGTTTGTGTTAAACTATCGGATGAACCAAGTATCCACAACAATCCCTGAGTTGATCAATCTACTCAAGACAGCAGAGCAAGCTATCAAGAAGGATATCAAGCAAGTGCTGATGGTGGACTCTTCTTCTGGTTCAAAGAAAAGAAATGAAGAAGAAAAGGTCTAAGAAACCAAAAGGAAGTATAGCCAAGAAGAAACCAAAGAGACTGTTCCAAAGGGACTTGCTTCCATTCAGGCAAGACCGGTCACCGAAGCGGAACAGTAAAGTCTATCTGGAGGAACTGAAGCAGAAGAAGGCATCAGATGCCTCGACTTCTTCAGGTATGTTTGTCATTGAGATTAATATTGTTTCTGATCATAACATATGGGTATTAGATACCGGTTGTGGCTCACACATATGCAATGATATGCAGGACCTCAGGGACAGTAGACAGCTCATGAAGGGAGAGGTAGACCTGCGTGTGGGAAATGGAGCAAGAGTTGCTGCATTAGCCATAGGCACTTATTTTTTGTCACTCCCCACTGGGCTTGTAATTGAATTGGATGTTTGTTATTTTGTACCTGTATTAACAAAGAACATATTGTCTGTTTCTTGTTTAAATAGAGCTGGTTTCTATTTGACTTTTAGTAACAATGGTTGTTCTATTAGTTTGAATGGAATGGTTTATGGTACTGGTACTTTATGCAATGGAATTTACATATTAGATATGTCACATCCAATTATGAATGTCAACGACACGAAAAGACATAAACGAGATAATTTAAAATCAACTTACTTATGGCATTGTCGCCTTGGCCATATAAATGAGAGACGCATAGCTAAGCTCCATAAGAGTGGTAGTTTAGGGTCATTTGATTATGAATCATATGACACATGCGAATCTTGTTTATTAGGCAAGATGACTAAGTTACCCTTTAAGGGAAAGGGTGAATGAGCGACTGGAGTATTAGACCTAATACATTCAGATGTATGTGGTCCGATGTCCATCCATGCTAGAAGTGGTTATCTTTACTTCATTACCTTTATCGATGACTATTCTCGATATGGGTACTTGTATCTGATGAGATACAAATCTGAAGCATTTGAAAAGTTCAAACAATTCAGAAATGAAGTAGAAAATCAACTTGGGAAAAGTATCAAGACATTACGATCTGATCGTGGTGGGGAATACTTAGACCAAGAATTTTTGGATTATCTCAGAGATAATGGAATTTTATCTCAATGGACTCCTCCTTACACACAGCAGCAAAATGGTGTGGTAGAAAGGAGAAATCGAACCTTGTTAGACATGGTACGATCAATGATGGGCTTTGTAAAGTTACCAAAATCCTTTTGGGGGTATGCAATTGAGACAACTGTTTACTTGCTAAACAGAGTCCCATCAAAGACAGTTGAAGTTACTCCATATGAGATGTGGACTAACAAAAGACCCTATCTTACTCATTTGAAAGTTTGGGGCTGTCCTGCTTATGTGAAGCGGACTCAGTCAGATAAACTTGATGCAAAGTCTGACAAGTGTTTGTTCGTAGGATATCCTAAAGAAACAATGGGATATCAATTCTACCTCACGAGGAACAAAAGGTGTTTGTTTAAAGCATGCTGTCTTTTTAGAAAAGAGTTTCTTTTACAAGAAGACGGTGGGAGCAAAATTGAACTTGAAGAAGTTCAAGATCTAATGCACGCAGATCAATCGCTCGAACTGGCTGTAACTCATACAGATGAAATAACAGTTCAACCTTCTACAACACATGAAGTTCGAGGTCACGTAGAATACGCCTGTTCTAGAGATATGGATTTCGTGAATGAACAGGATGACGATTGCTCATAGAAGATGATGAGCCTACCACCTATGAAGAGGTTTCAAGAGTTCGAGTCTCGAAATGGCTTCATGCCATGCAGCCGAAATGGATTCTATGTATGAAAACCAAGTATGGACTTTGGTTGATGCACCAAGGAATAAAACCCATAGGGTGCAAATGGGTTTTCAAAAGAAAACCAACATGGATGGTAATGTAATTACCTATAAAGCAAGGCTTGTGGCTAAAGGTTTTAAATCAAAGACAAGGAGTTGACTACGACGAGACCTTCACCAAAGAGCAATGCTTAAATCCATTAGAATACTCCTAGCCATTGCCACTCATTATGATTATGAGATATGGCAAATGGATGTGAAGACGACTTTCCTAAATAGAAATCTAGGCGAGGATGTATATGACACAACCCGAGGGCTTCACTTCCTATGATGGCGAAAAGGTATGCAAGCTTCGTAAATCCATCTATGAATTGAAGCAAGCATCCAGGAGTTGGAATATCCGTTTTGATGAGGTAATCAAAGAGTTTGGTTTCTCACAAAATCCGGATGAATACTGTGTGTATAAGAAGGTTAATGGAACTGCAAACGTATTCCTTGTGCTATATGTGGATGACATATTATTACTAGGAACGATGTCTCTATATCTTTAAGCGATCAAGATTTGGTTGTCCAAACAATTTGTCATGAAAGACCTTGGTGAAGCAACTTATATCCTTGGGATAAAGATCTATAGAGATAGATCAAAAAGGTTGCTTGGTCTTTCACAATCAACGTACATAGACAAGATGCTAAAGAGGTTTAGCATGGAGCAATCCAAGAGAGGGTACCTTCCCGTGACTCATGGGATAACACTCTCGAAATCTATATGTCCTAAGACACAAGATGAGAGGATGCGCATGAATATGATCCCGTATGCATCAGTGGTAGGATCTATTATGTATGCTATGCTATGTACGAGACCCGATGTATCATATGCTCTAAGTGTTACGAGCAGATACCAATCGAATCCTGGTGACGGTCACTGGGTGGCTGTCAAGAATATCCTTAAGTACTTGCGAAGGACTAAGGATGTTTTCTTGATATATGGGGATGGAGATCTCCAAGTGAGTGGGTATACAGATGCCAGTTTTCAATTTGATAAGGATGATTCCAAATCCCAATCAGGTTATGTATTCACACTGAACGGCGGGGCAGTCAGTTGGAAGAGTTCCAAACAAGAGACGACTGCCGATTCAACAACCGAGGCAGAGTACATTGCCGCTCGTAAGCAAAGAAAGGAAGCCGTTTGGATCAAGAAGTTCATTATCGAACTTGGTGTGGTTCCTAGCGTTGATGGGCCCATGATTGTATTGTGACAACAATGGGGCTATTCTTGCAGCGAAGGAACCAAGGTCTCATCAACGATCCAAACACGTACTCATGCAGATATCATTTGATAAGGAGATCATAGGATGTGGTGATGTCCAGATCGAGAGAGTTCCCACCGAAAGCGAATATTCTTGATCCGCTGACGAAGCCATTGTCACAAAAGAGTTTTGATTCTCATGTACTCGCCTATGGTATTAGATATCAAGGCGATTGGCTTTAGGTCAAGTGGGAGATTGTTAGAGTAGTGCCCTAAAGGCAATCGCCTTTAGCGCATTTTGTACAAATTTGTGAATAGTCTTTATAAATAAATAAAGAAAGGCATATTTCATTAATTTGTTGTTCATTATTTATGAACTGATATAGATCTGTAATCAAATTAATGAAGTCCATGATATATGACATAGCATGAAGGAAATTATGATGTGATCACACTACTGAGATTCCTATCATGTGCAATTATGTCATTATCTAAATTATCCCTAGTCATAGGATTACTGAGACTGGACATCGGTAATCCGGAAAGACTAGCACATCTCATGCTCCTTGATTTGATCAAGCAGTGGATCTCAGAAACTGTAAATATGAGATATTTAGGGTTGAGATGTGGATGCTTACTAGAGGTAGTAAGTACATTGGATGACCTGCCATGAGATCATCACATGGATGTCCTATTCTAATGATAATCTTATCATAGCAATGGTGCAAGTATCCTTAGACTTGAGGTGCTCAAGGATATCTTGGATACTGATTATGTGCTTTGACTCCATTCCTTGTTGCCTTACAGAGGTCACTCAAAGGGTGGTGATTGGGTACAGTTTGAGGTATTCGAAGGTAATTGAGTAGCCAATAGAGGATTCACCACTTCTGTGATAGCAGAAGATGATACCCATGGCCTCTTGTCAGGGTCATTATTTAGAAATCTCTGGCCGGAGTATGTATGTCGTGAAAAGTGTCTTCAGTGACATATAAAGTAATGAGTCCCAGGACAAGAACTGAAATCACTTGGGCTAGATTTGACATAGTCAGTCTAGTGAGAGTTGACACATTGCCCATACTCATAACCAAGTGGGGTATAGGATGGTGAAAGGACGAATTGCACGGTAATTGTCTATGGAAGGGTTCGTGATATGGTCCATGATGAATATATATTCATTCTTCAAACCAATTACTTTCCGGTCAATTGGGGGTCATGATGTGTTGCTAGATACCGCTCATGACTTGCTTAGATTAAGTGTTAATATAAGTAGCCAACATAACCGGGAACCTAATGGGTCACACGCATAAGAGTGTCTCGGAGAACTCGTAAAATAGTTTTAGACAGAGTTCCAATATATGGAGAGCAACAGGATTAATTGGATCCCGATGAGATCGAGATATGTCCCGATGAGATCGCGACATCGATATTGCTGAAAAAGGTTTTCGGTGGTTTTTCCATGCCGGGGCCCGGTAGGACCGACCCCAGTGTGACTGGACCACTTTAGCAATTATATATATATATATATATATATATAATTAAAGAATTAATTAATGAATATATATATATGCTTGTAACGTGGAGGAAGGATGAGAGAAGCTTCCTTTAACTTTGATGACTCATCCTTTAACATTTAATGCCTTTAAATGTTAAAGACAAGTGTACTAAAGGACAAAAGCTAATGAAAATGGATGATGGTCGTATAAGACTAGTGGCCTTGATAAAAAAGGTAGAGTTGATGTCGATGAGAGATGAGAGGCTTCTTGAAAAGTTGTTTTCATGCTTCTCTTTCAAGACATACGAGTATCATCTTCTTCAAGCTTGATTCCTCCATTCTCCAAGCATTCTCCTCTATTGCTTTTCCAAGCTCTCCAGAACAAAGGTAAGATCTAGCAGTCTTTAATTTGTTCTAGCTATTCCCGGGTCAAAGGGTTTGTCCCGGTTAGGTGCTCCGATCTCTGCGTGGATACCGTTAGAGACAGTCTCCTTTGGTTGTTCGGTTTGAGTTTGTTATATATATACACATGGATCCTGGCTTTCGGGAAGGTCCCGGAACAAAAAATTTTTGTTTTCCGCACCGTGGGCATGTGATGCTCACACCGGGATTTTCCTACAACCAGATGGGTCTTTAAGAATAAGTTAGACAAATCAAGAAGAGTAAGTCGAAATAAGGCTAGATTAGTAGCACAAGGCTATAATCAACAAGAAGGAATAGACTACAATGAGACATATGCTCCAGTAGCAAGACTTGAAGCCATTAGGATATTCTTTGGCATATCTGATCATCATAATATAAAGTCATTTGAGATGGATGTAAAGAGTGCCTTTCTGAATGGTTTTATAGATGAAGAGGTGTATGTTAAGCAACCACCTGGTTTCGAGGATGTTAAGAATCCAGACCATGTATATAGACTTCATAAAGCCTTATATGGCCTGAAGCAAGCTCCTAGAGCTTGGTATGATCGTCTGAGTACTTTTCTCTTAGAGAATGATTTTAGTAGAGGTCAAGTTGATAAAACGCCCTTTAGGAAGAATTTTCAAAATGATTTTATTTTAGCTCAGATTTATGTTGATGATATTATTTTTGGTGCTACTTCAAACAAGCTATGCACGAAGTTTGAGAGTCTAATGAAGAAAGAGTTTGAAATGAGCATGATGGGTGAATTAAAGTTCTTTCTTAGGTTGCAAGTTAAGCAAACCGAAGAGAAAATTTTTATTCATCAACAAAAGTACGTGAAAGAATTGTTGTTCAAGTTTGATATGAATAATGTGAAGCCTATGGCGACTCCGATGCACCCTTCAAACCTTTTGTCCAAAGATGAACTTGGTAAGAAGGTGGATCAAACCCTGTATAGAGGGATGATCGGTTCTTTACTGTATCTTACAGCAAGTAGACCTGATATTTTGTTCAGTGTATGCTTGTGTGCAAGGTTTCAGGCCGATCCTAGAGAGTCTCATTTTATCGCTGTTAAAAGAATTATGAGATATCTTGCAGGTACTACTGATCTTTGAATAATGTTTGAGAAAGGTAAATATTTCAGATTAATTGGATATTGCGATGCGGACTATGCCGGAGATAGAATCGAAAGAAAGAGCACAAGTGGAGGATGTCACTTTCTTGACGCAAACCTAGTTTCCTGGTCAAGCAAGAGACAAAGCTCGATAGCTCTATCAACTGTCGAAGCAGAGTATATGTCTGCTGCAAGTTGTTGTTCACAGACGTTGTGGATCAAATATCAACTTGAAGACTATTCAGTTCAAGAAGAGGAGATTTCAATTTATTGCGACAACACAAGTGCAATTAATCTGTCGAATAATCCGATTTAGCATTCTAGAGTGAAGCACATCGAAGTTAGACATCACTTTCTGAGAGACTATGTTTAGAGGAAGGTAGTGCGCCTACAGTTCATCGAAACAGAGTATCAGTGGGCAGATATCTTCACTAAACCATTGAGTGAAGAACGATTCCAGAAGATCAGACGCAACCTTAACATGGTTATGTTAAGTGAACAGTCAGGCTAAAGGGACGCCAAAACTAACGGCGTCGAAGCAAAGGAGGTACAAATGATAACTTCTCTCACAAGGAAGTTGTGGAGGGAAAAATCTGATAATCTCGAGGATCTTAATGATTCTAAAACACACCGGACTATATCCCTACAAATAGCCTAAAGCTGAAACCATTGCGGTTATTCTCATATCTAGACGGTTCATCTTGTTCTCAAATTCTATCAATCATCCTACCCTAGAAGAAAAGCTTACCAGAGACAGTTTTCGTTCTGAAACAATGGAAGCAACTATGATATTCGGAAGACATGTGAATTTCGAGTCACTAAGGAGGGATGGTATGGACGTAGAACCTAAGATTGAAAGAGCTGGTTGGAGGAATTTCTTCCAACCAGTCTACACCAATGAGCTATTCGATTTTTGGAAAAACGCTCAACTTATAGACAACACCATTGTATCATCAGTAGATGGTATAACTGTTATTGTCACTAAGGAGCTGATAAGGAAGGTGACCGATTGTCCATCGATTGGTGAGACTTTGTCAACCAAGGCTAAATGGATGACAATGGTCAACAAAAAGGAAGAAGATGTCAGAAGACAATTATATGGAGCCAATGACCCATGGGAGAGGAAGACCTCTAGTTTGGTTCCAAAGGCTTGGGTTCTTCATGCTATTCTGTTTAACTGCATTTTACCCAGAGCAGGTTCAAGACATTTAGTAACCACCCTGGATGAACAGTGTTTGCTCTACTTGCTGAATCGCAATCCTGTCGATTTACCCTTCTTAATCTTTCATTATATGATTAAGGGGATGAAAGATACAAATAGCTATCCTTACGGTATGCTTCTTACAAGGATTTTTAAGGAATCCAGAATCCTTCTACACAAAGGAAATAGAAGGATTGTACCAGTTAAAAGTAAGATTGACTCAATCACTATACGACGAATGGGTCTGAGGACAGTGATTAAAGAAGAAGTCGACTCTTCAAGGAGAACAAGAACTGAGGGGGAGCGTGTATCAAAGAAGTCTCCCACTTCAAGTCTCCGAACTCAAGTGAGTATAAGATCGCCTGCGGATGAAATAAGAAGAATGATAGGAAGACCGCTGATAAAACGGGCAAGTCCTCAAATCGAAGTAAGTCTACCTCAAAGGACAGAAGAAGGTGCACCAAAAAGAAATCCCTATTGCTCAACAGGAGGAACCAGTGGAGCAAAGCCTGGTTCAGAAGAATCCTATTGAAGCTCAACCAGAGGCAACAACAGAATCAGACTCGGATCAAGAACAACAGGAGGAACTTGATGAACTTTGTCTGATGGTATAAAACTATCATAAGTTTTTGAGAAAACATAAGCTGAAGATCAGAATGGTTGATTTTGTTACCAGGAAAACTGCTATCGCCATCGGTAGTCAACCAATGAAGAAGACAGTGGCTCTCGTACAACCTATGTCAATAAATAGTGACACATGGGACTTACTGAAAGAAGATGAAAAGATGTTCTACGATGCTTTGAGGGATGCTGCTACGAAGCCATACCCTACAAAAATTCCCAGCAAACCGTGTACTATTTTTCTGACCACAGAAAACACGAAAATAAAGGTTGTACCGGATATCCAGCCAAGATATCTTTTGGATTTGACTAAGGGGAAGTTGAAACTATTTCCTGAAGAAGTTTGTGATGATCTGTTCGCAGATCAGATTGAAGAAGAATTGTGTAGAATTGATGATGCATGCGCTTCTACACAGAATAAAGATGAAGCGAGCTGCAGCTATACTGATAAGCAAGAAGACTGTCCAGTGGGGGGAAGAGTAATAATAGGGACGTTTATTGAGTTCCTTGTTCAGACAGTTCTGCGTATTAGACCTTTATCTAATACACTGTCTATTCAAGCAAAAGCATTACCCCTGCAAGGAAGACATTTGCTGATGCTGCCTGCTCCGTTTGAATTAGATCTTTCTGAATCTAATACGTTTATTCGTCCACCAACTATTGAGATCAATGAAGAATACATTCCTACCTCTGATGCTTATACTACGACAATTCCGTTCACTGCTCCCTCAGCAGATGTTGATCAATCCTCCTCACCGTTGGACTCACAAGCTGAAATCAGCAAATTACGTGGTGAAGTCAACGAGATCAAGGAGACGATGAATGACCTGAAGAAGATGATGATAGAACTGCTGAAGAGCCATCATCGTTAATCATTTTTTATTATAACAAATAGGGGGAGAAGAGAATGAACAAGGGGAGAAGAGAATGAGCAGAAGAGAAGAGGATGTTCAGAAAAGAAGGTGTGGTGACCAAGGCACGAAGAAAGGAAGAAGTCAAAGAAGAAGTTCTGAAGATAAGTTTTTTGTTGTTCTTTTCAAAACATTGTATTTTGTTTTCTTTTGTATATAATTTGTTATCATAAAAAAGGGGGAGATTGTTAAGTCCAAATAACTTTACTTAGATATGATTTTGATGTATAACAAAGAGAATCGATAAAAAGAAGAAGTCATAAAGACGAAATCAGACATACAGACGAAGTCAGACATACAGACGAAGTGAGACATACAGACGAAGTCATACAGACGAAGTAAAGCAGACGCAGACGAAAAATGAAAAGCAGACGCAGAAGCTAAGCAAAGCAGATGCAGACGCAGATGCGAATAGTAAAACAGATGAAGAAGCGAAATAGTAAAAGCAGACGCAGACGCAGTGTTGGACCCCGATTTTTAAGTGAAATTTAGAAATAAGAAATGATATAAAATAAGTGTTATATATATATATGTTGTATGTATGCTTTAAGAAAACTTATGAGAAAAGCATTATTGGATGTTGATGTATTTGATAATTGTGGAGATTGGTATGGTTTATAAAAGTTCAAGAGGATGAGTTGATTGAAATGAAGTTAAATAGCAAGAATTAAAAAGAAAAAGTGTAAAAATTTGAAGAATTTAGAAAGTTTGACTTTGGGGATGAATAGTGAAAAAATGTTTGACTTGGGAGTTGACTTTTTGATTTTGGGAGAATTTGAGAAAATTATCTTCTGGAAATTTGTAGTTTATGTCAAGAGCTTTCTGTAGCCATAAAGTTTGATATTTTTCGATATCGGGAGTGAGAATTATGATCAGTCAAAGTTCGCTTGAAGTTTGATTTTTTGAGGAAAAAGTTGACTTTAGAAAATGATCAACATGAAAATTGTAGCCCATGTCGAGAGCTTTTTGTGGACATAAAGTTTGCCATTTTTCGATGTCGGGATTGAAAGATATGAATTTCTGAAGATATGCTTTGTTTTGAAAATGCTATTAAGTATAGATTTGTGTGTTCTATGATTCGAGGCCACTCGTCGTATAGATTTAGTTTGAATTAGAGTACGTGATCTTCATGAAAGTTTTAGATGATGTTTTTATATTTCCATTGATATAAAGTTTGCAATTTTTCGATATCGGGGCTAGGAGTTATGAGCGATTTAAAAATTGGAAGTCGTTTAGGAAAAACTGTTTTGGACGGAATCTTTGATTGAGTTTCCGACCTCTTTTGAGACCTAATTTGATTTTGAATTCTTCAGGGAAGTTTTAGAGCTTCCTTTGATCTTTCTATTGACATCAAATTTGTCAAATTCCGAGTTTGGGATCGAGAGATATGATTTTTGAAAAGTTTGGTTTTGAAGTTTCGTTACTTTGTTTCTTTATCATATCCCTTTCGTAATCTTTTACTTATAATTCCTTCGTCTGACATCCGATTGATTTGATTCTCAAAACGTTGGATTCCTAAGACGATTAATTTCATTTTCTTGAAGAATTATGATTTTTAGGAGATTAAATGGAAAGAGATTGATTGAACCAAAGTAAGAGATTTGGTTATAGGTTATAAGTTGGATAATTTTCTGAACATGGTTTAGCATTTTGCGATTTTCGGGAGCTTTACAACTCCGATTGAGTTGATTCTTAAGGGGAAATAAAGTTAAGATATAGGGCTACAACTCTTGTGAAGGGATCAAAATTTAATTTCATCCCTAAGATTGTTAATTTCTGGACTGAAGTTATGTTAATGTTCAGCCTCGGATTTTGTGAAGGTCCGATAGTATTTCGGCTATAAATTCTTCGTTTCTGATCCGAATTGAGCGCTGTTAGTGGCGTTAGATTTGTAAGATCTAGAGGAACAATTTTTAAGAAGAAAGTTTGTCCAAATTATTTCGTTTAGATGCTGGAAAACAGGACGCAATTAGTCAGTTTTTCAAAATCCTGTGCAGGGGCAATGGTGGAATATTGCTTAAATGAAGGGGCATTTAAGTCATTTACCCCCCATTTAATGACCTGGCATGAAACACAGCCCATAGCTGTCGTATGAAGCATCTAGAATTCACGATTTTGCTAAAAAATAAGAAAGAAAATGAAGAGAAAAGAAGAGAGAAGAAACGTGGAGAAGAAGGAGGAAGAGAGGAGAGAAAAAGCTTGGAGTTTTCGAATTTTATGGAGTTTCTACCATGAGATTTTCGTAATTTCTAGATAGAAAAGAAGGAAGAAGGAGAAAGCTTGCTTGCAAAACCAAGAAATACGAAAATGGAGGAGAAAAAGGTAAGAGAGAGAAAGTTTTGATTTTGAATCTTTGATGAGTTTATTGGTTTAGATAGTTTGGAAAGGTTAAGGATTGAGTTTTCCTAAGGCTAATTGAAGAGAATAGGTTATGATTATGTTTAATTTTGGATTAATTGTGAATTGGGGATTATGTCAAAGTTTGAAATTGGAGGTTTTTGAAATTGATGCTTTAGATTGCTTAAATTAGTGGTGAATTTGAGATATCCTAAGTTAATTTTGATGTTTATGTTTTAGGTGAAGTTTAATTTGAAAAATTGTAAATTGGGGGTTTAGGTTTAATTTGAAATTTGGAGATTTTGTGAATTAATGGTATAGAATCATCAATACTAGTATGAATTGGTGAAATATGAAATCAATTTTGAGGAAATTGTGATTTATGATATGGAATTTGTGTAAATTGGTTTAGACCAATTTTGAAAATTGAGGATTTTCAAAATTGGAGATTTAAATAGCTTGAATTTATATGGAATTGGTGAATTCCTAAGTTAATTTTGAAGTTTTTGTTATTTATGATGTGAATTTGGATGATTATGGTTTAGGTTTTGTTAAATTGGAAGAGAGAGAGAAGCAAAGGTCAAAGTGAAGCATTGGACAAGATGCTTGCATGGAAATAAGGTGGGTATCATATTTATTTACGAAATTATGAGCTTTGTAAGTGTTCTTAAAAAAAAAATCCGAAAGTGAAAGTGTTTGAAAATGTGTTGTTTCGGATATTGTAAATTTATTGTTTTGAATACTTTGATACAATTGAAAGATTGTTTGTTTGAGTTTTAAAAAAAAACAAAAATTTAGAAGATGAATGCTTTGAAAGTTTACTGTGTATACTTTTGGAAAACCTAGAAGGAAAGCATTTCGATTTTATTAAGAAAATGTTTGAAAATTATAAATTCTAAATATTTGTGAAAATATTTATTGAATATAGTTATGTAAAGATTTGAAAGCTTATGATTTCGAATGTTTATGAAATAATACAAAATGTTGTTTATAAAAGTAATTGAAAATGATGATTTCCGAACATTCTTGACGTTATTTATAAAATATGGTTTATCTAAGTTTATGATTTCCGAAAGTGTTTAAAAAGTTTATGATTTTCGAAATTGTTTATAAAAGTGTTTAAAAAATTATGATTTCCGAAATTATTTATTTAAAGTTTTGAAATTTGGATTTCCGAATGATTTCGAGAAGGTGGAAGAAAGAAAGTATCGAATTTTGGTATTGATTTCAAATGGTTTGGAAAATTGCTCCAAGTTCTAAGTGTTTGAAAATTTGGATTTCCGAATATTTTGGAATTGATTTTAAAATCGTGTTTAAATAAAGGTTTGGAAAGTGATTATTTTTGAAATCGTTTATAACATATCGTTTACAAAAACGTTTGGAAACATTTATGATTTTCGAATAGTTTCGGAATTAGTGATAAAAGATTGGTTTTGTAAGATTTTTGAATGTTTCGAATTTGTTATAAAAATATTTCTTATGAAAATGATTGGAAAATTATGATTTCTAAATGTTTTTGAAATAGGTATAAAATGTTGTTTTGAAAAAATGTTTGGAAAATCATGATTTCATTTGTTTTGGAAAGTAGGGAAAACTATGATTTCCGAATGCTTTTGGGAATTAATTATAAAATATCGTTTATGTAATTGTTTGATTTTCGTTTGATGAAATTCTTTACTTTCGAAATAACTTTAGAAATTTTGTTATATGTGCAATGATATGAGAAATTGAAACTTTCAATTTTGAAAGTTTTCAAAGGTTTTAAATATTGATAGATTTCGAGCATGTCTGGAATTACGAAAATTATTACAAAAGTTAGATTTATTATTTTTAAAGGATTTTGGAAATTTGATTTAAGAAAATTTGTTATTCAAGATATTCGAAAATTTTAAGAAATTGTTATTTATGTTTTGGAAAATCAAGAGAGAAATGCTTTTGGAAATCGATTTAAGAAATTAAAATGATTAGTGATTTTATTGTTTTGAATAAAAGGTGAAAATCGTGGTTTAAATTTTGGATGAGAAATGTGTATTGTGATTTTAAAGGTGTAAGAATTATGTTTCAAAGGAATTGATAAAGTTGTTAACTATTTTGTGTTGCATACTTGTTTGATGAATGATTGTGAATTTGTAAGAATTTGATTGGTGTATTTGTATTTTGCAATATGACATATGAAATTATGTGCTTAGTGAATATATGACTGTGTCTAGTAAGACACGACATGACAATGTGAAATTTTGAAAAGTGCCTTTGGGCAATCTGTTTGTTTTAAGCATGAATATGTGAATTGTATGGGTTTGGTCAGGTCCCCTCCGTAGAGTCGATTACTTGTCTCCCTCGATAGCCTTCTCCGGTTGCCCATAGTGGCTTAGGAGTTCGATTTGGACTCCCTCTCGTTCAAGGTCGCATATGACCGCTATGCAGGAATGTGCAGTACGTCCTGTTAGGACCGAAACCAAACCATTTTGTTATGTTATGTGATTTTTGATTTTGTTTATGTACGTGAAATTTCTCCGATGTGATTGCATTCATGTTTATGAGAAATTTTGAAAAATGAGAAAAAGAGTTTTCAACCATGAAATTATAGAAATTTGATATGAAAAGTTTGGAAAATTGAAAAGGGTTTGAGAAAAATATTTGAAAGTTGAAAAGTTTGAAAACTAAGCCTTTTGGCAAAAAGTTTATAAAATTTGATTTCTGCTTATTATTCAGTTTATAAATATGTTACCCACGAGCTTCCGAGCTCACCCCCCCTTTCATCCCCATCTCCAGGTTTCGTGCAGGAGATCGGATGAAAGAGTGTCAAGACATTCGATTCGATTTTGTAGTATTTGAATTTTTGTGTAAATTGAGATTTTGGTATTAAAATTGGATATGGCTTAAATTGCCATATAAGTATATGATTTATGAAGTTTGTATGTAATTGTGTATATTGGGTTGATGCAAAAGAATGAAGAGGTTGATGTACGAATTTAAAATCTGTAATTGTAAATAATTTTGAAAATTGTATATGAAATCGTGTATGATTTTGGAAAAATATATTGTTAATTGATATGTGAATTTGATTGAAGTGTTTAGAACTAAGATTGTGTTTGTTGCTGGTGTTTGGATTCCGGACGGGAGAGTCCGATGATTCTGGATTTTGTGATATTAGAAGTGTATTTTGGCTTCGCAAGAATTTTTGGGATAGGATAAATGTAGTCGTTATGCTGCCGAATTTTCGTTAGAAAATAAATTGAAAAAGAAGAAAAATAAAATTTAGATGTATGAAAGATGGATTTATGAGATTGGTATTAATATTAAGAAGTTTATTATGATTTGAGTGCGATTTGGGATTTGTATGAGTATTCAAGCATATGATGATTTTGTATGTAATGAAATAAAGTGATTAAGAAAGAAAAGACAAGGAATAAGAAAGAAAAAAAATTTATACCGGATTTCGGAATGGTACGTCTTAGGGTTTCCAACGCGATTATGTTCATTCGATCGTTTTCTTTGATTATTGTTCTCGAATGTCGGATATGTTTCAGTTTAATTGATTATTTCGTTTATCCCCGCCTTATGATTCGATTATATTGATTTCTTTCGATTTGGTATTCGATTCTGATTTGCATTTGCTTCGAATATGCGCTTCGCTTTCGATTCTTATGCTTTGTTTTCTGATTCGAAATTTCGATGCGAAATTTTCGTTTCCATTCGATTCCGTTTTTCGTTCTGCTTTTCCGGTTAGGATCCGGTTTCCGGATCGGGTCCCAACACGCAGAAACACAGACGATAAAAATACAGACGGAGAAAAAAAGATGCGGAATTCGAAAAGAAGACGAAGGAGTCAGTTCGAGTTAGTTACAGAACTTAACTGATTAACCGTTTCTTTTAAAGACTCAAGAAACAAGATTCAAGAAACAAGAATCAAGAAGCAGTTGGAGACGAAGGCTATAAATACAAGTCGAAGTCGAAGATTGCAAAGTTAGTTGAAAAGTCGAGTTGAAAAATTAGCTGAATTACATCTACGTGATCGTAAAGAGCTTATTGTGCGAATTAGCTGAGAGCTATTTTACTGTAACAAGTGTTCAAACACTTTTCTGAGAAAAAGTAGTGCAGATAGCCTGCAGAGGTTAAGTGTGAAAGAATACTGATTGTAGAGACCTGAAGAGGCTCGCAAAGAATACTTGTAACGTTGAAAGAGATAGTGGAAATCTCAGAAAGAACTCTGAGGACTGGACGTAACCCACGGTTTGGGGTGAACCAGGATAAATCGCAGTGTCAACTACTCTCACTCTATCTTTATTTTAGATTTAAGCTTTATCAGTACTTAATCAGTAAACAAAGTTTTCAAAAGTTTTGATTAATTTGAATCTATCGGAAGTTTTGTAAAGAATTTTATTTCTGACAAACAGTTTTGAAAGATTTTTCAAAAAGGGGAATACACAATTCAACCCCCCTTCTGGTGCATTCTATATCGTTTTATAAGTATTGTATTAACGTGTGATTCACTTCAGTGTGTTTTGAATCAACAGCCTAATCAAGAATATCATTCCATGTATTAACATGACAATGTCTGTCGTGTAGAGCTTGAATTCTTCTTTGTATTTGTTTGGTAAAGATACAATCGAAGAACAAATGATCATGATTTCCATTAGTTCACTGGTAGAGTTCGTAATATTTGTTAAAAGAAGCTAGCCCCTTGATTCTGTCCTGCGTAGTTAGATTGCCTCTTATCCCCATAATTCAATAAGTTATATAGCTTTTTGATAAGTGTAAATTGTATCATGTTTTACGACTTAGTTTAATATGCATTTAATTGTTAAATTAATCATTTAGTATGTGTTTTATGTTAAAGTTGTGTTAGTTTGTTAATTAATTGTGTTTAAGTGTTTTTTCGGGTTAGTACAAGTCTTTGAGTTTAATTATTATATTTTTAAGGTACCTTGATATGTTTGTTAGTGTTTCAAGTTCAATATCGATGAACGGAAAAGTTTTGAAGACACTCGGGCTAAAATAATGGCCCACGATCCATGATCATGATAGAAGCACTAGAGTTAGCCTACAATCGTGGCTCATATGCCACAATCATGATAGAAGCTCAAGATATGGCCGTCGATTGTGTCTTGCTTGCCACGATCGTGACAGAAGGCTCAGATGTGAGCTACGATCATGACCTGCGTTGGGTAGACACACAAACACTAAAAATCATCAAATTTTAAGGGAGTTTTTAGACATTTCGAATACCAAACCCAAGGGTTGCCCAGAACAAAAAAGATATATAAAGAATAAGACTAAAGAAGAGGATGAGCTTTTGCATCAGTCACTTTTGAGGGAAAACCGTAGAGAGAATTATTGAAAGATTGAGAAAGAGAAGAAGAAAGAGAGAAGTGGAGAAGAAGCCAACATCAACGTACTTCCCATATTTGGAGTTTTTTGACGTCGCTACCTCTCGTCTCTATCCAAGATCGTATTTCCTGTTATTTTCTACTTTTATTATTGTATAGAATTGGAAATAGCAGTTTGATGATGTGATTTGTGAATGTTGAGGTATTCTATACTCACCTTCGGGTTTTTTATCTTTGATTTAATAAAGTTTGATTGTTTTATGTTTATTGAATTTATCGTGATTGAATAATTCGATAATAAACTAAGAGGGTATATTGAATGAAAATAATTAAATTGGGCTAACGGGAGCTAAGTGATTTAATAAGAATGAGAAATTAATCAAATCGGTAATTGTGTGAAGAGAGATAAAACATAGGTTCCCGATAATTTATTGAACAACTTCAGATCTAATTAGGTTTTTGGATAGATTGTTAATTGAGAAATTGAAAATTTTCATAATCTGATTATGGTTTATAATTGAGTTGCGTGATTGAATTAAATTCTTGCCTTAGTTTTGTTATATTTTAAATTCCTACAAATTGTTTTAGTCTTAGATTTTTGGATTAGATTATTCTTTCTCGTGAGCTCAATACCTTAAGTACTATGCAATCAATCCTTACGCTTGTGAATTATCGAGGTTATTAATTAGAACTTACAGATATCGAAAAATCATGATCACTTTCTTTCCCAGCTCGTTACAATTTGTGCATCAAATTATGATGATGAGTTGCAATAATTTGGTTGAATAGATAATATATTCATCAATTTTATTCTCATATTTTCTAAATAATTTTAAAATTAAATGCAATTGATTAAAATCCTATGAAGTACCACCGTATGGATAGCAATTTAGTTAGTATGCATAAGCCAATTAAAATGTCTCATAAACTAGTCAAATGAAAAACTTGATACAAGACAATTTCAATTCACAAGGATCACATTTGACTGATGAAGTTACACAAGAGCATATACATCAAGAGTATTGGAGCAACTACACATGCCTTAATCGATGAAGCAGCTGGAATTTGGATATATAGTTGAAAACATAAAGAACGAAAAGATCAGGAACAATGCAAGCAGAAAACTTGTGGAAGCCGCATGTTTTACAACCAAAAGGAACCTCCAGACTTCTTATCCAAAACCAAGCAGGACCAAGAAAAATATTAAATTATGAGATTTTAGGAACCACAGAAAAGTAAACAGAATCAAACTTGTCTTGTGGGGTTTGCCTCACTGTAGTTATACAACACCATGCACCCCTGCGTATCATATGAAAAGAATTGAGTAATAGGGGGAAGAAAGAAAATAGAAAGTAAAAATGTAAAATTTTTTAACGTGTCAATCGACGGTACAACTACAACGGGATATAATCTAAAGGATTTAGAAAACCTTTAAGTTGAGTAACAATTATAGTTAATATTATCTTTTGTAAATTAACAAATGTATAATATATAAAAATAATTTAATTAAAAATCCAATTCAAGAGTTTACCGCCAAAGAGAGTAGCATATCACATGCCCCTTGACTTTGTCACCCAAGGAATGACCATCCAGAACCCAATTCGACGAGGAAACTCAAGAGTAACAGCGAACGGTGAAAACGACTTAGAAAAGGTCAGCTGACTAGGGTTGATTTTTGTGCACTTTTTTGGTTTCTCTTTAAAACTAGAGCCCACCGAACTTTGTCTCCCTCCGAAACCTGAAACTGATGGTTCTCTTCATTTTTATAAATGAACAGAAACCACCTTCATTCATTCCTACATACTAAAAAAAAAAGAAAATTATGACTTTAACACTACGTTCATCTACGTCTTTTATCAACCTAAGAGACTCAAAAGGATTCAAGGCACCTGATGACTACTCGGGCACAATTTGCGTTGCACAAACCAAGCCATCATGTCGTCTCCGTGCGAAAAATTCGATGCAAGAGGCACAGGTGGGCAGTGAAAAATTCGTGAAGAGAGAAGGATGGAAACCCGAGAAGTGGGAGAAACTGCATCCAATTTCAGGTGCCCCCCATGAGGACTCAAAGGTTCCAGTATTTGTGATGCTGCCCCTTGATACAGTGACCCTTGGGGGCAATCTAAACAGGCCAAGAGCAATGGATGCCAGTTTGAAGGCATTGAAAAGTGCAGGAGTTGAGGGAGTGATGGTGGATGCTTGGTGGGGACTGGTCGAGAAGGATGGACCTTTGAAATACAATTGGGAAGGCTATGCTGAGCTGGTGCAAATGGTGCGAAGGAATGGTTTGAAACTTCAAGTTGTGATGTCCTTTCATCAGTGCGGCGGAAATGTTGGAGATTCCTGCAGGTGCTTTGCTATTTATTTTTCCATCACAAGACAAATAGTTAACGGATTGTGCATATGGATGCATAGTTTTCAACTAGCTCTTTATCAAAGAAGTAATCTATCCTTCTTCCTTTTATCCTTTTAGCATCCCCCTACCTCCATGGGTGCTTGAAGAGATCAACAAAAACCCTGATCTTGTCTACACAGACAGATCGGGTCGGAGGAATCCGGAGTACATCTCTTTGGGTTGCGACTCTTTACCAGTTCTTAGAGGAAGAACCCCCATACAGGTATACACTGATTACATGCGGAGCTTCTCCAACAGATTCAGGGACTACCTAGGAGAAGTTGTAGTGGTAAGCTTCCATAGAACAGATCTCATGTTGTAACTGATATTAACTGCCTTTTTGACAGAGAAACAAACAAACAAGTATTCAATAGAGAGAGAGAGAGAGAGAGCCAAACGTCATTGATCTTGTAAATCAGAGGGCCCATTTTCTGAGTCTAAATTCCTATCCTTTAAATGTGTAAACTGCCACTACTTCTAATTGACGTCGTGGAGCTCACCGGTGATGCATCAATTTAGACATCAATTCTATAACCGATTCAACTTTGGTTGCAGGAAATCCAAGTAGGGATGGGTCCTTGTGGAGAGTTGAGATATCCAGCTTATCCGGAGAGCAACGGAACATGGAGATTCCCTGGAATTGGAGAATTCCAATGCTATGACAAGGTGAAACTTAGTAATATAGATGCTTATTAAACAGCACATACGAGCTGATGGATGCATGACCATGATGAAATAGGATTTAAACCATTCTTTTTTTAATCTATAATTATATTATGTTTGATACATAATCTGTAATTGAGAATGTTTCCTCAACAAACATTCTTCCTTGGACAGTACATGAGAGCTTCATTGGCGGCATCAGCTGAAGCAATTGGAAAGAAGGATTGGGGTCGAGGTGGGCCTCATGATTCTGGCCAGTACAACCAATTTCCTGAAGAAACTGGATTTTTTCGAAGAGATGGGACCTGGAATTCAGAATATGGGCACTTCTTCCTAGAATGGTACTCTGCCAGACTAATAGAACATGGAGAGACAATCCTATCAGCAGCCAAAAGTGTATTTCAAGGAAGTAGAGCAAAACTATCCGGAAAAATAGCTGGAATTCATTGGCACTACAGAACAAGGTCTCATGCTGCTGAACTAACTGCAGGATACTATAATACTAGACATCAGGATGGCTACATACCAATAGCACGAATGTTTGGTAAACATGATGTTATCTGCAATTTCACCTGTATGGAAATGAAAGATGAGGAACAGCCTGAAAGTGCAAATTGCTCACCAGAAGGATTAGTGCGGCAAGTTAAAAAAGCAACAAAAATTGCTGAAGTAGAGCTTGCTGGAGAGAATGCTTTGGAAAGGTATGATGCAGGTGGATACGAACAAGTTTTGGCGACAAGTTGGTCGACATCAGGCAATGGACTAACTGCTTTTACGTATTTAAGAATGAATAAGAAATTGTTTGAGGAACAGAACTGGCGACATCTAGTTGAGTTTGTAAGAAGAATGTCAGAAGGTGGTCGGTCAAGACTTCCGGAGCGTGGCTCCAGCGGAAATAAACTTTATGTTGGCTTTATCAAAAGCAGGAACGTTCAGAAAACTAGGGAGGCTACCGTGGTGTAAAAACATTGATACTGAAAAGCATCTCAGATTATTACACTTAGGGAAAATGTTACTTTACCAGGAATTGGTTACAGGTATACTATACATTATTGGGAAATCAAGACGGGATCTAATTCCGATCGCACCAAAATAATTATAATTTTTTTTTCGTATTTTGATTTATAAAATATTAAGATCACTTTAATTCTATGAAATGATTAACACATAAATCAATAAAAAAGCATGAATCATAATTCATACTTTATACTGAAGCTTAATTTTTTCTTGACGTATCCTTCGAATCATTTCTGAAGCTAATCCATCTCAACCACCGTAGCCGCACAAGTGTCCGACCTCTAACGATATCTACAAAATAAGTTGAGAAAATTATGTAATTCTTATAGAGAGGGTTAAGCAAGAAGTGCTAACCTTATTAGAGCTTAAGTCTATTTATAATAAACTTTGAATATTTTAGTAATTTAATTGAAATTAAATTCTAATTTCAATTAAACTTTAGTTAGAGTTACAAATAATTCTAATTAAATACCAATTATGCCCAAATAAGATCTAATATCTTATATTGATCCTTATTTATTAAATATTACATATTTAATCATAAAGTTTCTCAAACTTTACAACCAAGTTCAACTTGAATAAATATCTTTGCGTTCTTTAAGCCATTCCTTATATGAGACCTATTAAATTCTCAATTATGTTAACAATAATTATAGGTTATACTTAAAATTCATAATTAGAATTAGAAAATTTAAAACTCGTTTTAAATTATCTTTATATTTTCAATAAAAATTTATAATAATAGATTAAGATTGATGTCTAGCAATATATCATAACCACTAAATATTTAGGAATGTTAAAGTGGTTTTGATTAATCTTTTCATACATAATTTTCTACATAATTTAATTCTTTCATGATACAATGTTCCAATTAGATATAGAGCATATAATTAATGTCTATTCTACTTTGAGTCTAATCATATTAGTTCTCCATCATTAGTTATTGATTCGATTAATGACATTTGTAAACTATTTACAAAACATCATTCTACCTTGACTGAGGATTTCTTGAATCAAAACTAATTGAGAAGAACAAAGAATTTTCCTATTTACTTTAGGATGAAGAATCATATCTTGATCACTTAACTATCTCCATATAGTTCATCTTACATTCAATGACTATCGACTTAATAACCTATGATTAAATAGGTCATAAGTAGTATCAAAATATACTAACTCTTATATAAGATAACTTTGGAGATCTTATGTCAAAGTGATAGGCTTCAAAATATAACCTAGTTGAAATAATACATGTTTATGAAAGTACATGTGTGATAGGAGTTAGAATTGTGTTATGATTAGAATATGAAAGACATATAACTTGAATTTTTGATTAAGTGGACTATAGTTAGTAAATTGAAATTAATTGATACTATTTGAGAATTGAGGTATTTAAATGTATACTTGGACTAGGGAAATTATCAAGTGACAAGTTAAGTTGGCACATAAAAATTAGAAAGACTAAGCCTAGGAATTAGTGACATTTGGCATCATTCAATGTGTGATATTTGGCAACACAATATGAGGACAAGTGGCCTAGTTAATGGTGGGCAAGTGGGCTTCGTGCCTTGGTGTTAAGTGCCATCTTAAGCTAGTTACACCTAGCTGGTGATAAAGAATGTTTCTGCTAGAGTAATTCTAGTTTTCTTCATTCTTGTTTTACTCTCTATCGAAATCTCCCATCTTCTCTCAATTCTGGACTTCTACTAGAGTTTGGATCATTAAAACTAGGAAGCTTTGTAAGTTATTCCATTAAGAAGTAGGTCTTGTGATTATACTATTATTACCCTATTGATGTTGAAAGTTGCATATTAAACTTAGGTATGTGTCGGTTGTTTGGAAGCTTGGTTTAGTTGGACTCTTGGAGTTGAATTTGAAGTTTAGTGAGATAAGGGAATAGTAAAGTTGGTATCATGTTAGAACATGTATTTTTTGATATTTGAAGTGGATAAAATGTGCATTGAATTAAGAAAGAATTGAGGTTAGAAACTTGATACATACCGGATACTTGTTAGGAGTAGTGGTTCCATTGAATAGGTATCGGTATTTTATCCATATTTTAATTTGTAGGTATCAACATCAGATGATTTTAAATTTGGATTAAACTAGATATATATATCTACAACTTTCATTAAGGAATCGAATTTGATTTTTGTAACTAAGGGTTTTGAAATTTGGCTTGAATTTGGTTTCTAGTTATTGTCCATGGTTGAGAATAGTTTGTAGTATTTTAGGTATAATTCTTGGAATAATGAACCAAATTGTATTATCTTTATTTCGTTTGAAATTTAATACATATAGAAACATTTGTTTAGAAGAACATATTGTCTAAAAACTTTAGTTTCTAGGTCAGAATGGTCAGACAAAATTTATCCCAAAACCTATCCTGTGAAAACTGTTGTTTGGAGGTTTCAGGTCACTTATCCCACAATTGTGAGAAATGATTAAGAAGGTGAAAAATTGGGATTTTGTGCAATTGATGAACTATATAAGGTTAAGTTAATTTATTTGGTATAATAGGACTTAAATGGAATTGTTTAAGGTGTGCTATGAACTTAAATTGGTATTCAATTTAATTGAGTAACACTTATTTTAATTATGCATTATTAATTGAGATGATAATATAAAGAATGTATCATTTAATAATGATAAATACAATATTGAATTGCGTGGTGTTTTCATGATTGAATGAGTTCCAAAGGCTTATGTATTATGAATTGGATATGGATTTTTAGGAATTGGGAATTTCTGCGATGATATTGTGTTAATTTCCAGACCATCAATTGTTTGAGGATTTTAATATTTGGGATTGTGTTGGAAGTGCTTATTTTTATTTGTGAATATACATAACTTTTAATGAGTCAATACCTCTGTTGATGCATTGTTGCACATATTGGTAAATTGTATGACATGTTAGTTATTTTGAAAATCAATGAATGTGTCAAATTGAACAAAATGGAATAAAGTGGTACGTGTTGCAATATGCTCCTAACATGAGAATTATGAAATATTTTGTTTTAAAATTGTTAAGTGATACGCTCATATTTTCATATCTGTTTAGGATTTAATTCATAGTCTTTTACATACATTTTTATGTTCATCTATGGCTGGTTTATCGTGTTTTAGCATTATTTGAGGTCCGTTGACGTAAAATGCAAAATTGAAACAAATAGAATTGAATTGCATTGTTTTTGAGTTTTCGGCAGACTTGACCTCTAGTCATTGTGGGATTTTTATCTTGAGAGTGGTTTAGCCAAAAATTCTGAAATTTCATACGTAAACTCTTGACTCATTGACAGATTTTTGGGACTAATTGCAGATTTTTTGGAGCTGGAATTTAAAAGCAATAAATTAACGAAAATTCAAATCATATGTTGGAACGCCAGAATGAACTATCGATGATGTTTCGGCCATAACTTTTGACTCAGATGTCGAAATCCCATGATTCAAGTCTCATATCGAAGCTAACTCAAAGACGAAGAGACTGATAAAATTTGAGCTCCTAAGTCATCACCAATTAACTTTTATACATTGTCAAAATTTACCTTGAAAAGTCCATTCCACAGTTAGCATCCAAGACAAAACAAAGGATTGCCTCCATTTTATTCAAGACAATGCAACTTTTATTGACCAGCACACCATGCATTTCACACAAGTAGTAGCCCACAAATTATGCATAATAAGACAGCCTCCAAAGCAAGAAAAAAAAAATGCTCTCCATTCACGCATAAGACAACAAGCTCCATCCACTTTCACCCATTTTCAATGCTTACAGCCTCCAATTTCTAAATAAGCTTGCACCAGCCACCAAACATTCACCAGCTCTCTTGTACACACATCACGCCACTCACCAAAAGCCACCCATTCTAAGCCTTCATTCATTAACTCTCTATCACAAAACACTCTTCATATCTCCACCAAAAACAAACAGCCTTCAACCTCCACTCAATCTCTACCACCAGCTCTCTCTCATCATTTAAGTTCTAGACCTCACAACTTCACAAAAACTTCAGCCAATATTTCCGTTTCCATTTAAGAAAAGCAACACACATCCAAGCAACATAGATAGCCCTCCATCCTCTCACTCATACAAGCCTTCATTCATCTTTCCAGCAGCTTCAATCCTCATCAAGACGCAACCAAGAGTCTTCACCAACATTCCAGCCTTCGTTTGCCCAACAACGCAACATCCATTCATCACCAAAGAAGCAACCACGCAAGGAGAGGGGAGAGTTCATTTTATTTTGTTGTACATTTGGAGCTTTGTTCTTAATTTTTAATTGATTCCGTCATGAGCTTGTTCAGAGTTTTTGTTTGTGGATTGTTTGGCATGATGATTTGTGGCTAGAAATTTAATTTCTCTTAGGGATTTGATATTTTTGATGATGCTTTAATATTAAATTTTGCTATAATCCAAGATTGAATATTCATATGCTTGTTGATTTTTCCTTGGATTTATTTGTTATTCCTTTAGACTATTGAAGTTTTGGAACTTAAGAAACTCTAGGAAAAACTTAAGTAAGGGATTACTAAGTGACGTCTAGAGTGGATAAATTAATTCATCTTTGGGAAAAGGAGATTAATTATGTTGGACTCCGATCTTTAGTTGAATTTAGAAATATTAAAATGAAATTCAATGAGTGTTTATATATGAATAGTGTTATAGATGTCATTGTGCGTTAAGAAAAAATTAATGAGAAAAGATCTGAGGACTTTGATATTTGAGTAAATTCGTTTGGGTTATGAAAGTTTAAGTGAATGAGTTGATTGAAGTGGAAGTTGAAAATGAAAGATAAAGAGAAAAAGTGTGAAAATATAAAAAATTGTGAAAGTTTGACTTTTAGGAGATAAAAGTTGACTTTTTGATTTAAGCCAAATTTGAGAAAATGATCTTCATGAAACTTGTAGCTTATGTTAAGAGCTTTCTGTCTCCAGAAAGTTTGATATTTTTCGATATCGGTAGTAAAAGTTATGATCAGTCAAAGTTTGTTTTGTAAAAATGATCATAAGAGTATATTTGCGTGTACTCGGCTTTGAAGCCACTCGTCGTATGAATTTAGTCTGAATTGGAGTAAGTGGTCTTCATGAAAGTTGTAGCTTGTCTATCAATCTTTCCGACGCTATAAAGTATGCAATTTTTGGATGCAGGAATTGGAAGATATGAAATTTGAAAATTTGGAGTTTGTTTAGGTGATGATTAACAGGGCAGTAACTTTGACTAAGTTTTTGACCCCTTTAGAGATGAAATTGATTTTTCAGTTCTTCATTGAAGTTGTAGAGATTCCTTTTATCTTTCCAACGACACCAAATTTGTCAAATTTGGAGTTCGGGATCAAGAGATATGATTTTTGAAAAGTTCGGATACATATATGTGTTTATACATATATACATGTCTCTATTCTTATTTCTTATTATGTCCCTCTTCCGATCTTTTTCTTATAACTTTTCCGTTCGACATCCGATTGATTTGGTTTTCGAAGCGTTAGATTCCTAAGACAATTAATTTCATTTTTATGAGAAATTTGTGAATTTTTGAGATTAAATTGAGGTTGATTAAATTAATCAAAGTGAGTCGGGAAATTTTCTAAACATAGTTCAGTATTTTGAGAAATTCAGGATCTGTGGTGATCCGATTGAAGTGATTCTTGAGGAAAAATAAAATTAATACATGGGGCTACAAATCATATGAAAAAAATGAATTTCAATTTAGCCCATAAGACTTTCAATTTGTGAATCAAAATTCGGATTCGTGTGCAGTATTGGATTAGGAACATCTGAACGTATTTTAGCCATAACTTTTGAGCTATAAATTCAAATAAGATGATTCTTAATTTGGATTAAACTAGAGAAATAGGAATACAATTGTTATGAAGAAATCTAGTTTCAATTTTGTCTTTAAGGACATCAATTTTTGGATGGAATTAACGTGTTGGAAACTAAACTAGCATAAGACATACTTGAACTGTTTGAAGCATAACTTTTGATGTAGTGCTCCAAATTAAATGATTTTGGTGTCATTATAAAATTGAAAAAATAAGGAACAATTCTTTAGAAGGAAGGTTTAGCAAATTCCTTCATTTTGATGATGTGAAAAATAACCTAAGTTTGAGCATGAAAAAAGGGTAAAATTGGAAGATCATCTAAGGAATTAAGATGTTAGGCTAAAGTGTGAGGGCAAAATGGTCTTTTATCAATCACTTAATGACATTGCAAGGGCTGCCGTATAAGATTAATGAAAGCCACGAAAATAGAGAAAGGAAAGAAGGGAAGAAAGAAAATAAGAGAGAAAGAAAGGTGGAGGTTTCGATTAAGAGAAAATGAAAGAGAAAGAAAGAAAAAGCTTAGGGTTTTGGATTTTTGCGACTTTGAAGCACGGTTTTGAGTAGATTCCAAAGGAAAAAGGAGGAAGGAGGTAAAAGCTTTCAAATGGAACCAAGCAATTTCGAAAATGGAGAAGAAATGAGGTAATTTTAAATTGGAAGAACAAAGGAAGCTATGGACAAATTGACGATTTGGATAAGTTTCTAGCATCATTTAGAGGTGGGTAATATATTTATTTATTGAATTATAAGTCAATTGTGTGATTTCTAAAATTTAAGAAAGGAATTTTCGAATGATTTTAAATAAATTGATTTCGGAATGATTTACAAATGGTTAAATTCTTTGTTTTTGACTGATTGGCACTTTTAAAAATTTGTTACAAGTTTGAATGTTTGATAAGTGAAGAAAATTTCTGAAATTTTGAAAATTTTATAAAGGTTAGATTTATTAATTTGAGTGATTTGAAAAATTATTACAAGGTTAAATTCATTGTTTTGATATGAATTTTGATAAATTGATAAATTTTTCAAAATTTATTATTTATTAATAATTTGATAAATTATGAAAATTGTTCATTCTTTGATTTTGAATGATTTGATAAAATTGAAATAATTGTTAATTTATTGTGGTTTAAAGTGTTTATAAAATATAGTTAATGTAAAGGTTTGAAAAATAATGATTTTGAATATTTTTGGAAGTGTTTATAACATATTGTTCATAAAAATGTTTGAAAATTTATGATTTCCAAATAATTTCGAAATTAGTTATAAAATATTGATTATGAAAATGTTTGAAAATTTATGATTTAGAATACTTTGAATTAGTTATAAATTATTGATTATGAAAATGTTTGAAAATTTATGATTTAGAATACTTTGAATTAGTTATAAAATGTTGGTTATGAAAATGTTTGAGAAATTTTGATTTTATATGATTAAGTCCTTGCTTTTGGACTAACTTTAGAAATTCGTTATTTGTCCAATGATTTAAGAAATTGAAATTCTTTTAATTCGAATGACTAAATTTATTTTTTGCAATGATTTAAAAAAGTGTTTAAATTGTTTAAATTCAGGGTTTTGAAAATCAAGAAAGAAAGGAATTATGAATTTTATTGTCTATGATTTGAGAAGTGTTTTGAATGATTAAATATGTTTATGCTTTGGATTATAAGCTAATTAAATGATTTGAAAAAAATCAAGAAACAAATTGTTTATAAATTATTGTCTATGTTAATATTTGAAAATTTTGATTTCCGAATGAACAATAATTTTTAGAAATTATTATTCACCATGTTTTGAACTTTACAAGGAATGACTACAATGAGTGAATTCCATGTTTTGAATGATTTGATGAAAATTGATACGATTTTTGAATTAAATGTGTTTTGATGATTTGATAAATTATCAAATGTGTAGCAAACTTTGTTTATAAATTGTTGTGAATCGATTGTGATTTTGATTGTTGTGAGCTGGTTTGATGAATTGTGATTGTATTTTGATTTGCTATATGACATATGTATGGAGAATTGTTATATGCATGTATATTTATTGTGAATGTTAATGTGTGTAGTATGACACGATGTGAAAAATTTAAGTTTAGAAATACGCCTTCGAGCGTTTCGATTTTCAAGCATGAATTATGTGTTGTGGGTTTGGTTAGGTCCCTTAAGTAGGAGTCAATACACTGGTCTCGTTTTTAAAAGGCTTCTCCCGCCTGCCCGCTAGTGGCATTGGAACTCCGTAAGGACTCCCACAAGTTCACGGCTACACCGGACCACTATGCAGGAAGGTGTAGTACGTCTTGTTCACGGCTGCACTGGACCGCTATACAGGACTGTGCAGTACATTCCGTTTGGACCGAAACCAAACCATTATGAAATGTTATATGCTTTTTGATTTATTTATAATGTGATGCATTTATATGTGCTTGCATTCATGTTTTCGATTATATTTATGAATTTTTGAAAAGCTTTGGAATTTCGAGGAATGAAATTTTGAGGTTTGAAATTGTGAAGAGATTGGAAATTTCAGTATAAATGTTTTGAAAAGTAGAAAGGTTTAAGAAATAAGTTCTTGAAAAATGTGCTAAATGGCAAATGTTTTGAAAAATGATTTTGCTTATTTTTCAATTTATAAATATGTTATCCACGAGCTATTTCAGCTCACCCCCCCTTTCATCCACATCTTCAAGTTTTCGAGCGGGAGATCGGATGAAAGAATGTCAAGACGTGTTACTCGATTTTGTATCGTTTGTATGTGTAAATTGAGATTTTTGTATCGATTTGTATAAGACTGGATTTGACCATTATTGTATTACAAGTATTACTGCGGGATGTATATGAATTCTGAAATTGGGCATTGATTTGAGTTATGAATTGTATATGATTATAATTGGTTTAGGTCTTAGATTTGATTTATGAAATGGTTTATGGAATTGAGATATGATTGTTGATTTGGCTATGGATGTGATGAATTATGAAATGGTGTTTATAAAAGAGTGTGATGTATCGTAATTCTGAAAATATTGGATTTGAGATGGATGATTTCTAATATGGGAAGTACTAGATATAGGCTTGTGTTTATGTATGCTGAGATCCCGGATGGAGGGTCCGGTGGATTTTGATGTTTGTGTGATTGTTTAGGAATTTAAGAAGTGTATTTTTGCCATTTCCAGGTTTTGGATTTTTACAAATGCAGCCGTTATGCTGCCAAAATTTCGTTAGATAATAAGTTGAAAAAGAATAAAAATAAGAATTAGATGTTTAAAAGATGGTTTATGGGATTTAGAATATTGATAAGAAGATTTCTATGATTTGAGATGTTATGAATGAGATCGACTAAAGATGCATGAAATGAAAAAAAAAGAATGGAATTAAAAAAAATTCATACCGGATTTGGAATGTCTTAATGTTTCCAATGTGATCGTTTTTTCTAAGATTCATGCTTCGGATGTCGGAAATTCGTATTCTATTTTCTTTCGTTTGCTTTGATCTGTTTGTTTATTCGCTTTCCGATTTCGTTTCTGTATTTTGTGCTTCGCTTTCTATGTCCGCTTCGTATTCGTATCTATTTGATTCATATTCGTTTGATTGCTTTGTTTTCCGCAATTTGGATTTAATGCGATTTCGTTTTGCTTTTGATTTATGCTTCGTTTTAATTTCCGATATTCGATTTATTTTCGATCTTTTGTATTTGTTTTCGTTCTCCGATTTCGATTCGGTTCTAGCGATTTGCTTTCGGTTTCGCCTTTTCTTTTGCTTTGTAATTTCGTTCCGCTACTTTGCATTTTTGCCTTCGCTTCCATTTGTGCTTTGCTTTTCGATATGTATTTCGTTTCCGGCTTTTATTTTCCGGTTGAGATTCGGTTTCCGGATCGGGTCCCAACATAGATGCTATCAGAGCCCAATAATAGGATCTTACTTGGGCGTATGTGTGTAAATGACTTATATGAGCAATTGATAATAGTTTGTAAGGATAAGATTGAATTAGTAAGAATATGCTAAGTGATCATTTGATTTTGATGACAAGAAGTATGATTGACTTTAGGAATGTGAAATTGATGTGCATGACTATTTGAAGAATTAAAATGATTGGTTTGATTTGGGTGGCAAGAATTATGATTGATTTTAGGAATGTGTTAAAGAAATTGAGATTAGAATTCTTAATGAATTTTGTGTGATGCAATTAAAGGATACTTGAAAGATTGAATAAGTGATAGCAATATAGGTATAGAAGTCAAAGGGATTGAATTGAATGGTTTTGATCCATGTTAATGTTCATTTAGAATTGGACTATTGACTTGTACGAAATAGTGTTTTGATTTGATATTGGAGATATAAGCACAAGAAGTGAAAATTTGTAAAGAAATTGAGAGATATGTATGGTGAGAAATTAGATAAGAAAGTAATTTGACTATTATTAAGAGGATGTGTTACTTGATGATTAAGTATGAATTTCGAGGACGAAATTCTTTTAAGAGGGGAAGAAATGTTGGACTCCGATCTTTAGTGGAATTTAGAAATATTAAAATGAAATTCAATGAGTGTTTGCATATGAATAGTGTTATAGATGTCATTGTGCGTTAAGAAAAAATAAATGAGAAAAGATTTGAGAACTTTGATATTTGAGTAAATTCATTTGGGATATGAAAGTTTAAGTGAATGAGTTGATTGAAATGGAAGTTGAAAATGAAAGATAAAGAGAAAAAGTGTGAAAATATGAAAAATTGTGAAAGCTTGACTTTTAGGAGATAAAAGTTGACTTTTTGATTTAGGTCAAATTTGAGAAAATGATCTTCATGAAACTTGTAGCTTATGTTAAGATCTTTCCGTCGCCATAAAGTTTGATATTTTTTGATATTGGGAGTAAAAGTTATGATTAGTCAAAGTTTGTTTTGTAAAAATGACCATAAGAGTATATTTGCATGTATTCGGCTTTGAAGCCACTCGTCTTATGGATTTAGTCTGAATTGGAGTAAGTGGTCTTCATGAAAGTTGTAGCTTGTCTATCAATCGTTCCGACGCTATAAAGTATGCAATTTTTGGATGCGGGAATTGGAAGATATGAAATTTGAAAGTTTGGAGTTTGTTTAGGTGATGTTTAACAGGGCAGTAACTTTGACTAGGTTTTTGACCCCTTTAGAGATGGAACTGATTTTTGAGTTCTCATGGAAGTTGTATAACTTCCTTTTATCTTTCCACCGACACCAAATTTGTCAAATTTGGAGTTCGGGATCAAGAGATATGATTTTTGAAAAAAATTCGGATACATATGTGTTTATACATATATCCATGTCTCTATTCTTATTTCGTATTATGTCCCTCTTCCGATCTTTTGCTTATAACTTTTCCGTTCGACATCCGATTGACTTGGTTTTCGAAGCGTAAGATTCCTAAGACAATTAATTTCAGTTTTATGAGAAATTTTGAATTTTTGAGATTAAATTGAGGTTGATTAAATTAATCAAAGTGAGTCGGGAAAGTTTCTGAACATAGTTCAGTATTTTGAGAAATTCGGGATCTGTGGTGATCCGATTGAAGTGTTTCTTGAGGAAAAATAAAATTAATACATGGGGCTACAAATAATATGGAGGAAGCGAATTTCAATTTAGCCCATAAGACTTTCAATTTGTGAATCGAAATTCGGATTCGTGTGCAGTATTGGATTAGGAACATCTGAATGTATTTTAGCCATAACTTTTGAGCTATAAATCTAAATGAGATGATTCTTGATTTGGATTAAACTAGAGAAATAGGGATACAATTGTTATGAAGAAATCGAGTTTCAATTTTGTCTTTAAGGAAATCAATTTTTGGATGGAATTAACGTGCTAGAAAATGAACTAGCATAAGACATGCTTGAACTATTTGAAGCATAACTTTTGATGTAGTGCTCCAAATTAAATGATTTTAGTGTCATTATAAAATTGAAACAATAAGGAACAATTATTTAAAAGGAAGTTTTAGCAAATTCCTTCATTTTAATGATGTGAAAAATAACCTAAATTTGAGCATGAAAAAAGGGTAAAATTGGAAGATCATCCAAGGAATTAAGATGTTAGGCTAAAGTGTAAGGGCAAAATGGTCTTTTATCAATCACTTAATGACATGGCAAGGGCTGTCGTATAAGATCAATGAAAACCACAAAAATAGAGAAAGGAAAGAAGGGATGAAAGAAAATAAGAGAGAAAGAAACCTGGAGGTTTCGGTTAAGAGAAAATGAAAGAGAAAGAGAGAAAAAGCTTAGGATTTTGGATTTTGGGACTTTGAAGCACAGTTTTGAGTAGATTCCAAAGGAAAAAGGAGGAAGGAGGTAAAAGCTTTCAAATGGAACCAAGCAATTTCGAAAATGGAGAAGAAATGAGGTAATTTTAAATTGGAAGAACAAAGGAAGCTATGGACAAATTGACGATTTGGATAAGCTTCTAGCATCATTTCGAGGTGGGTAATATATTTATTTATTAAATTATAAGTCAATTGTGTGCTTTCTAAAATTTAAAAATGGAATTTTCGAATGATTTTAAATAAATTGATTTCGGAATGATTTACAAATGGTTAAAATCTTTGTTTTCGACTGATTCGCGCTTTTGAAAATTTGTTACAAGTTTGAATGTTCGATAAGTGAAGAAAATTTCTGAAATTTTGAAAATTTTATAAAGGTTATATTTATTGATTTGAGTTATTTGAAAAATTATTACAAGGTTAAATTCATTGTTTTGATATGAATTTTGATAAATTGATAAAATTTCCAAAATTTATTATTTATGAATAATTTGATAAATTATGAAAATTGTTCATTCTTTGATTTTGAATGATTTGATAAAATTGAAATAATTGTTAATTTTATTGTGGTTGAAAGTGTTCATAAAATATAGTTTATGTAAAGGTTTGAAAATAATGATTTCCTAATATTTTTGGAAGTGTTTATAACATATTGTTCATAAAATGTTTGAAAATTTATGATTTCCAAATACTTTGAAATTAGTTATAAATTATTGATTATGAAAATGTTTGAAAATTTTATGATTTCGAATACTTTCGAATTAGTTATAAATTATTGATTGTGAAAATGTTTGAAAATTTATGATTTAGAATACTTTGAATTAGTTATAAAATGTTGGTTATGAAAATGTTTGAGAAATTTTGATTTTATATGATTAAGTCCTTGCTTTTGGAGTAACTTTAGAAATTAGTTATTTGTCCAATGATTTAAGAAATTTAAATTCTTTTAATTAGAATGACTAAATTTATTATTTTGGAATGATTTAAAAAAAGTGCTAAAATTGTTTAAATTCAGGGTTTTTGAAAAATCAAGAAAGAAAGGAATTATGAATTTTATTGTCTATGATTTCGAGAAGTGTTTTCGAATGATTAAATATGTTTATGCTTTGGATTATAAGCTAATTAAATGATTTCGAAAAAAAAATCAAGAAGCAAATTGTTTATAAATTATTGTCTATGTTAATATTTGAAAATTTTGATTTCCGAATGAACAATGATTTTAAGAAATTATTATTCACCATGTTTTGAACTTAATAAGGAATGACTACAATGAGTGAATTCCATGTTTTGAATGATTTGATGAAAATTGATACGATTTTTAAATTAAATGTGTTTTGATGATTTGATAAATTATCAAAGGTGTAGCAAACTTTGTTTATAAATTGTTGTGAATTTATTGTGATTTTGATTGTTGTGAGCTGGTTTGATGAATTGTGATTGTATTTTGATTTGCTATATGACATATGTATGGAGAATTGTTATATGCACGTATGTTTATTGTGAATATTAATGTGTCTAGTATGACACGATGTGAAAAATTTAAGTTTTGAAATACGCCTTTGGGCGTTTCGATTTTCAAGCATGAATTATGTGTTGTGGGTTTGATTAGGTCCCTTAAATAGGAGTCAATGCACTGGTCTCGTTTTTAAAAGGTTTCTCCCGCCTGCCCGCTAGTTGCATTGGAGCTCCGTAAGGACTCCTATAAGTTCACGGCTACACCGGACCGCTATGCGGGAAGATGTATATGTTACATTCACTGGTACAGACTTGGACGCTACGCGGATCATAAATACATTCCGTTGGACGAAACCAAACCATTCTGAAATGTTATGTGCTTTTTGATTTATTTATAATGTGATGCATTTATATGTGCTTGCATTCATGTTTTCGATTATATTTATGAATTTTTGAAAAGCTTTGAAATTTCGAGGAAAGAAATTTTGAGGTTTGAAATTGTGAAGAGATTGGAAATTTCAGTATAAATGTTTTGAAAAGTAGAAAGGTTTAAGAAATAAGTTCTTGAAAAATTTGCTAAATGGAAAATGTTTTGAAAAATGATTTTGTTTATTTTTCAATTTATAAATATGTTATCCACGAGTTATTTCAGCTCACCCCCCTTTCATCACCATCTCCAGGTTTTCGAGCGAGAGATCGGATGAAACAATGCCAAGACGTGTTACTCGATTTTGTATCATTTGTATGTGTAAATTGAGTTTTTTGTATGGGTTTGTATAAGACTGGATTTGCCCATTATTGTATTACAAGTATTACTGCGGGATGTATATGAATTTTGGGATTGGGCATTGATTTGAGTTATGAATTGTATATGATTATAATTGGTTTAGGTCTTAGATTTGATTTATGAAATGGTTTATAGAATTGAGATATGATTGTTGATTTGGCTATGGATGTGATGAATTATGAAATGGTGTTTATAAAAAAGTGTGATGTATTGTAATTATGAAAATATTAGATTTGAGATGGATGATTTCTAATATGGGAAGTACTAGATATAGGTTTGTGTTTGTGTATGCTGAGATCCCGGACAGAGGGTCCGGTGAATTTTGATGTTTGTGTGATTGTTTGGGAATTTAAGAAGTGTATTTTTGCCATTTGCAGGTTTTGGGTTTTTACAAATGCAGCCGTTATGGTATCGAAATTTTGTTAGATAATAAGTTGAAAAAGAATAAAAATAAGAATTAGATGTTTAAAAGATGGTTTATGGGATTTAGAATATTGATAAGAAGATTTCTATGATTTGAGATGTTATGAATGAGATCGACTAAAGATGCATGAAATGAAAAAAAGAAAGGAATTAAAAAAAAATTCATACTGGATTTGGAATGTCTTAAGGTTTCTAAGATTCATGCTTCGGATGTCAGAAATTCGTATTCGATTTGCTTTCGTTTGCTTTGATCTGTTTGTTTATTCACTTTCCGATTGCGTTTCTGTATTTTGTGCTTCATTTTCTGTTTCCGCTTCGTATTCGTATCTGTTTGATTCATATTCGTTTGATTGCTTTGTTTTCCGCGATTTGGATTTAATTCGATTCCGTTTTGCTTTCGATTTATGCTTCGTTTTAATTTTCGATATTCGATTTACTTTCGATCTTTTGTATTTGCTTTCGTTCTCCGATTTCGATTCGCTTCTAGCGATTTGCTTTCGGTTTTGCCTTTTCTTTCGCTACTTTGCATTTTCACCTTCGCTTCCATTTGTGATTCGCTTTTCGATATGTATTTCATTTCCGGCTTTTATTTTCCGGTTGGGATTCGGTTTCTAGATCGGGTCCCAACAAATTATTCTTAAAATTCACCGACAAGGGTAAAATATTTCAATTGTGAAAAATAGCTAATTTAATATGAAGGTTGACAAAAATATCATTCCCTAAGAGAAAGTCATTCATCTATGTTGTTAAAACTTTTAATCGGTAAATTGTTAAAATCTTTTCTTAATTAGTTACTGCACAAATTTGTCATATTCGTAGTTATTTTAGGTCGCATTAAATTTGGTAGTTGTTAAGAAATTTATTTGAGTTAAAATTTTTAATTTTTTTTCTTTACATTAATTTTAATTTTCTAAAATTTCATCCAACTAGATTTCAAATATCGTTAGCTAGCGTAGAATTAAATTTTTGCATAAAATATCGTTTCTGATTTATTTCTCACTTCGACAACCGTGCACTTGTGGTTCACGAACAAGTTTTTGGTGCCGTTGCCGAGGATTAGTTTGCATTATTTTTATTTCTATAGCTAGTTTGATATTTACTTGTTGGTTTTCTTTTTATCCTTAGAGTAATTTATTTTTTTCTTTTTCTTTTCATATTTTCGTTTTCCCACGTAAATTGTTTAAAAGAGGATTTTATGCCCTGAACCACTAGAGGACAAGAACGACAGTTTGGCCCAGAGTTGGAAAAAACGGTAAAGTCAATTCGTTGACAAAAGAAAATGAAAAATCAAGCAGAAGAACTTCAAAGAATTCAAAGAGAGAGAGATGAAATGGCTCAAAGATTAGCTCAGTGAAAGGCCAGACTTGGTGTAGCTAATTTGACTGGAGGAAATGGAAGAGAAAATAATGGAAATGAACAAGAACAATTGCACCAACATCCTATCAGGGAATATTTCCAGTCTATAGTGGTAGACAATTATCACGGTATCCAAAGGCCAAATGTTCGTGCTCAAAATTTTCATATTTCGCCTGGACTCATCAATTTGGTTCAAACAAACCAATTTGGGGGAGCACCAATGAAGGATCCAAATGATCATCTTGTAAGCTTTCAGGAATTATGTGACACTATCAAAACTGAAGGGCAACGTAAGATGACATTAGGCTCACTTTGTTCCCATTTTCTCTTCGGGACAAAGCAAAGAATTGGCTTCATTCAATTTCTGCTAATAGAATGCGAACTTGGCAGGAGGTGGCACAACGGTTCTTGATTAAAATTTTCCCACCTGGAAAAGCTGCGAAGTTAAGAGCCGAGATCAGTACATTTAGACAGCATGACTTGGAACCATTGCATGAAGCTTGGGAAAGGTACAAAGATCTTTTGAGAAAGTGTCCACATCACGGATACCAAGAGTGGGTACAAGTAGAAATGTTCTACAACGGGTTGAACGGCCAGACTCGAACCATTGTTGATGCAGCAGCAGGTGGTACTCTGATGAGAAAAACATCTCAAGAAGCATGTGCATTGCTGGAAGATATGGATTCAAACAGTTACTAGTGGCCCTCCGAAAGAAATACTGGAAAGAGGGGAATTCTAGAAGTGGACCAAGTGACTCAGTTATCTGCTCAATTGGCATCCTTATCCAATCAATTTTCAAAATTCATGTCAAAGGAAAAACAAAATGAGCAGGTGGCAGCTACTGGTCATTCATTCTATCCCAGTGATGAGGGGGTGGAACAAGCTCAGTTTGTTAACCAAAGGAACTTGGGATTTAAGTCACAGCTAATGGGAAATCAATATGGTCAAGGTTATAATGCCAAGGAGCAATATAACTATGGTATTCAAAGGAACATGCCTCACACACCTGGGTATGGACCACCATTGGAAGAACGAAAACCTTCTTTGGAAGAAATGATTGGCAATTTTGTAATTGGGACAAGAAACCATTTCCACAAGAATGAGAAGGAGATGGATGAGCTAAAGATGCAGGTAACCAGTATTGGGACTTCAGTGAAGGGTTTGGAAGTTCAATTAGGACAACTTGCAAATCTGTTGGGAATTTGAATCGATGACATTTCAAGTATCTGAAACTAACTTAGAGAGAAGCGGCAAGGCCATCATTTTTCGAAGTGGAAAAGAATTGGAAAAGGTGAAACCTAAAGAAAAAAACTCCACTCATTCCAATGATAAAGAAGGAAAGAATACTTGTGAAGAAGCAAGTGCACCTACACAAGTTGAGAAGGAAGTTAGTTCGGAGAAGAAACTAGAAGAGGAACTGTAATCAAAAATCATCCCCAAGCTATCATATCCTCAAAGATTTCAACGGAAGAAAATCAATGATCAATTTGCAAAATTCCTTGAAATTTTTAAGAAACTTGAGATCAACATTCCCTTAATTGAAGCTATTGAGCAAGTACCAAATTATGCAAAATTCATCAAGGACATTGTTACCAAAAAGAGGATATTTGGAGACTATGAGACTATATTGATGACTGAGGAGTGTAGTGCAGTTTTGCAAAGAAAGTTACCACAGAAACTGAAAGATCCGGGAAGTTTCACAATTCCATGTGAGATTGGTAACACACATTTTGGTAAAGTGCTTTGCGATTTGGGGGCAAGCATAAATCTCATGCCTCTTTCCATCTTCCAAAAGCTGGGATTAGGAGAAGTCAAGTCATCGACAATTTGCCTTCAACTAGCAGATCGTTCTCTCACTTATCCTCGAGGTATTGTAGAAGACGTTCTTGTTCGTGTTGATAAATTTATTCTTTCTTGCAGACTTTGTGGTGCTTGACATGGAAGAACATAAGGAGATCCTGATCATACTGGGGAGACCATTCCTAGCTACTGGAGGTGCAGTGATTGACGTGCAACCAGGAGAACTAATGTTGCATGTTAATGGAGAGAAAGTGAAGTTCAACATATACCGATCACTCAAACATCCAAGTGATACACTGACATGCAACCGAGTCGATGTCATATCCTCATGTGTGGTAACATCTTTTCCTTCCATTATTTCTAAACACCCGTTATTGACATGTTTGGAAGGTATGTTTATCAAAGATAATATGGATAATGATGATGCTGGTTTTATGAAGGTATTGGATTGTTTTGAATGCTTGAAAGATTTTGATCAACCCGAGTCTTTGTTCTGTGTGACTAATGTTGATGATGTTGGCGATGTGAAAGATGTGCACCCATTGATTGAATTGAAACCCTTGCCTGAAAATTTGAAATATGCATTCTTGGGTGTTAATCAAACTTTTCCTGTCATTATTTCATCTTCATTGTCTCATTTAGAAGAAGAAAAATTGCTTAGGGTGTTAAGGAAGTTAAAAAATGCATTGGGATGGTCAATTTCATGTTGGAGTTATGTAAATATAGTGCCCTGGAAAGCAAGTGTATTTACATGTAACATTATCTTCTTCAGTTACAGTTTTGTAATGAAAATATTTATTATTAATAAAACAAAAGAGTTTGGTTTTATCTGTATGAGCATTATATATCTGGTCATAATATCGAGATTCTTTTATAAGAAATATACATATACATAGAGATGTATGGGAAACATGTATATTATTAGAATCTGAATTAATTGATTCACAGTTGAATAATCAAGTTGGTCGCTGATTATGGTTTAGAAGCTATAGTGTTGCGATTTATCTCCATATAAGTAAAGGAGTTTACTTGAGGAATGATGAGTTTCATATCATGATAGTAGTTGACTATCGATAATGGCACTATTAAATGAATCTGGAATCAAGTATGTTTTCAAGAATAAAGTGGGTCGTTACTTTAATCTTAAAATATACAATTTAAGCATTCGCTTATTATGAACCATAATCTTGATGAGTGGTGAACTCATATATGTTTCATTATAATTCTTGATATGATCGGAATGGATTTTACAGAGTATTAATCCGATTGTCTCGCATGTTGGAATTATTAATTGAAACATGTATCAGGGAACATTCACTCAAATAAAGAGTTTATAGTGTTATCATCTTTTCTAGATGTTTTAAGGAGATTTGGTGATTAAACTGGTGCCAGTATTTTGATGGACTAGCTACCTATCAAGTCTTAACACTGAGATGAGATCTTATGTGTTAATCACCATATAAAGTAAAATGAGAGATCTAGAAGGAAAAACCAACATAAGGGCAAAACGGTAATTTTACCCTTTGTTGTACGGATGGCTATAATAAGGTTCTAAATAGGGTTTACAATTGGACAAATTCTCATAATATTTAATAATTCAAGAGTTCAACTAATTGTCTTTAGTGGAATGACATTTAGTTAATAAGCTAGAATTAATTCCAATGAGATTGAATTAATTCTGGGCTTATTGGAGCTTGAATTATCAAAGTCCAATAAGATTCCCCACTTGGCTTTAAGGAAGGTTATCAAGCTAAGTAAGAAATATAAATGGAGGTTAATTAGAAGCCCATAATTGAATCTTGGGCTTGGTCTAATTAAAGAAGCCCAAATGTACATTTAGTAATAGGCTTGGTTTTTAGTTTAATGTAATTAATTAGATTAATTATATTAAAACAATTTTTTTTAAAAGAAGAAGATAGCAATTTTGGTTATTCCTAGGTTAAATGTGTAACCACAAATTTGACATTAAAATGCTAAATAAAGATGGTCTTTATTATGGTTAATCATCATTAAATGGAGTTATGAACTTACCATTAAATGGTTTAATGATTGTCTTTTAATGTTGGCTTGTAACCTATTTGCATTCATTAGATTAAGGATGAAAGATGTACATTAGATGGACCATCTTCCTTCTTTCTTCTTGGAAAAAGCAAAATTGGGTATTGAATTTTAGGTTATGGTCTTTTCAAATAGCCATCATAAAGATAAATGAAGATAATCTCATTTATTGGCTATTTTATGAGTGATTAATGAAAGAAGTGATGCATTTGATGCCTCTTTCTCCTTCCATGCATGCATATACGAAATTGGTAGGCAAGAAAGAGTGCTTGCATGTTCTTTACACCTTCTCTCCTTTCATGAAAGAGAGATCGAAAATACCAATTGAAAGAGTTTCAATTTTGCTTCTTCTTCTTCTAAGAAAATCTCCTCCAAACATTTTCTTCTCCTTTCCCACCAAAGGATTTTGTTAACCTAATTTTCCTTGAAGAATAGGTGGTAAATCTAATTGATTGAGGATACTACAACAAGGAGAAAGTATATTGCTAAAGGAAAAGAGTCAAAGGCAAAGGATTTGGATACTCGAAGAAGGAGAGGATAGCACAGCGAGGATTTAAAGCTGTAGCGAAGGAGTCGGTAATACTCCCGATCTTGTTTATATTTTATTATCCTTATACCATAACATGTATGGATTGGCATGTTGATTTGGATTTTTTGCTTCCGCTGCAAGAAATGATTTCTTAAAAGTTTTGAAATCTACCATTTTTCCAAACAAAGCATGTTTTCTTTTTCTGATCCAATAATTGGTATCGGAGTCAGTTTCTAATGCATGATTTCGGTTCCTATATATTGGATGCATGGGTTGGCAATCTTTTTGTGTATGTTGCATATTTTTATGTGATAGAAATATACATGGTGTATGTTTGCTCTTTTGGTTGTCCATCGAAGTTAAATTTACCTTGTAAGATTTCTTCATTGGTTGTAACAAGGACGGTGGTCTATCATCACCATGTTTCCTCTTTGGTTTCTTTTTTCTATTTTCTTTGATTTTGTAATGTACAAATTGATGTAATGATGAAGATGGAGAAGCCATGGATTGAAGAAATGGAAAGGTAAAATTTTTGGTGTATCCTTTTGTGTGTTGGCATAAGTTTTGTGAAAACATAGTTGCTGGAATTTTGTTTCAATAGATCACTTTTCGGTTTTTATTGTAAAAACAAGTGCTAGATTTTGTTTCAAAGAATCAAATTTCGGTTTTACTAAAATACTAAGTGCTGGTTTTTTATTTTCATGAAATGAGCTTCGGTTTTAATGAAAACTAGTGCTGAAATTTTTTGTCAAAACAAAGATTTGGTTTTCTAAAAATTTGGTGCTGGAATTTTATTTTTCAAAGTGACAAAATTCGATTTTCATATATGCCATTACATTTTGTTTACCGAATGGGCCGAATCATGTTTGTGAAGAGTTCGAAGTGGAAGATCCAAGTCCAAGAAGAATACTTTGGGCCTAAAAGGCTTGTAATTATTTAATTTTTCTAGGATGGACAATCAAAAATGGCTTTATTAGTTCATGTGATGAATGGAGAAATGAATGCTTATAATATGTGATATTATGTGATTGCATGTCATTTAGAAAATTGCCAACCCTAGGCTTTGCCATGCATTCATTATGTATGAGATATATAATGAAACAATATAGGATGGATAATAAATAGCATCTAGATAAGATGGTATTTAAAACTTAAAGCCCAAAAAGATTGAGTGGGAGAGGATGATCCTGTGAGAGTCCACGGTCTCCAAATGATGGCCCATTTGCATGTGGTGAAGTGTTACTCCCCATCGGAGGGCATGGATCCTAGATCTTGCATAGTTTGGGTCTCCTTAAGGATAAGTCCACTTAATGATAGCAAATGTGACCTCCTACCGAAGCATGGTTTGTAGGTATCTTTAGTGAATGAATCAAATGGTTAAACACTCAACATTTTTTATCAATAAACTGCCCACCGTAGCTCTGTTGGTAAAAGTATGGACCAAATTAAGACGCTTCTTAAAAAATTGTGCATGAGATGCTTGGTAGTTTTTGAGTGGGAGGGTCCTAGTGTTTCTTTTAATGGATAAGATGGCCCACCGTCACTTAGTCTGTTATAGATAAGAAAAATAACCGTCATATAATGTTTTAATTTTTTAAGTTTTGTTAAATCTGTCATCATGCATACATGCATCATGATTTTATAAAAAGTTCCATAAATTGTTGACTAGTAAGCTCATGTTTTAATAATTTATATTTTCAGACATAGTCAACCATAAAATGAATCCAGTCACCCTGCTCTTGACTAATAACAAATTGGAAAAAAGGAGACAATTTTAATGAATGGAAACGTAACCTTGACATTGTTCTTCAATATGAATATATTTCATGGGTGTTAACTAAAAATGAGCCTACACATCCAAGTGGAGATTCAAATCCTAAGGAAGTCCAACAACATGAGCGTTGGCAGAATGTTGACAAGACTACTAAGTGTTATATTCTGGCTTCTGTCAGTGGCATGTTGCAAAAGCAAATTGCTTGTATGAAAACTGCTAGTGCAATGGTCCATCACCTACATGAGATGTTTGGTGTGAGGACTAGGTCTGTAAGAGTGAAAGCTATCCAAACCTTTCATAATCTCAGACAGAAACCTGGTGAATCGGTACGTGATTACATGATGAAGGTAATCTCTGCGGTCATTGAGGCTGAGATGCTTGGGGTGGATATGGATGCGGACACGTAGATGATTATGATCATTAATAGCTTAAACTCTTCTTTCCAGCAGTTTAAGTTGGACTATGAGCTCAACAGCAAGGATTACACCTTGAGTGAGTTGATGAATACCCTCCAGAGCACGGAGGAGATATTGAATATTAAGGTTCATGGGTCAGAAGCTAATGTAGCTTCTTCTTCTAAACCCAAGGGTAAGGGCAAGGAAAAGAAGAATGGTCTAATGAAAAAGAAGGCCTAAACAGGGTTCAAGGCCAAATCCATGAAAAAGAAAGCCAAAGAGAACATCAGAGGAAAGTGTTTCCACTAGGATGAGATAGGCCACTGGAAAAGAAACTGTCCAGTCTACCTAGAGTCCCTCAAAAGAAAACAAGGTATGGGCTTCCTAAGTTTGTTAGGAACTAGAAATGTGGCAGATTTATCTACTTCTTGGATATTAGATTCAGGAGTCACTAACCATGCTTGTAATTCTTTACAGGGGTTCCAGCAAAGAAAAAGACTACCTAAAGGTCAGTTTCAAGTCAAGATAGCAGATGGTTCCTATGTTTCAGCAGAATCAGTGGGAGTAGTTATCTTGGACTTTCCTAGTGGTCTTAGGTTATATTTGAAGGATGTTTATTACATGCTAATGATTGTAAGGAACATGATTTCTGTTTTTTGTCTAATAAAATCTGGTTATTCCTTATATTTTGAAAAGGTTGTTTCAATATATGAGAATAAGGATTTTATTTATGATGAGATAACTAAACAGGGATTGTTTTTTATAGAACCTATGAAAGGCTCACTAAACACCACAGAATTGATAAAACCAAGACAATCCAAAATCTCTAGCATTAATTCAAAGTATCTGTGGCACTTAAGAATGGGTCATATTAATTAGAAAAGACTTGACAGGGTAGTAAAGGATGGGATCCTTATGGGCTTGGTTAGTGATCCATTACCCACCTGTGAATCTTGTATTGAAGGAAAAATGACCAAAGCCTCATTTCCTTATAAAAGAAACAGATCTGAATCCACATTGGACCTGGTACATACTGATGTGTGTGGGCCCATGAATGTACAAGCTAGAGGAGGTTATGAATATTTCATAATTTTTATTAATGATTACTCAAGACATGGCAATTTGTATTTGATGCATAAAAAGAGTGAATCTTTTGAAAAGTTCAAAGAATTCAAAAATGAAGCTGAGAAGCAACTTGGCAAGCCATTAAAACAGCTTCGATCAGATCGAGGTGGTGAGTATTTATCTGGAGAGTTCCAGCAATATTTAATTGACAATGGAATTGTTTCCAATTTGTCAGCAACTTGTACACCTCAACAGAATGGAGTAGCAGAGAGGAGAGATAGAACTCTATTGGAAATGGTAAGATCAATGATGTCCTATGCTAGCCTTCCAGAATCGTTCTGGGGATATGCCATACAAACGACAACATATCTTCTTAACTTTGCTCCATCCAAATCGGTGCCTAAAACACCTAAGGAGTTGTGGACTGGTCGAGTGCCTTCATTGAGGCATTTGAGGACTTGGGACTGCCTAGCCCATGTTCTAAAGCCTGAATCCACAAAGATGGAACCAAGGTCAAAAGTATGTTTGTTTGTAGGATATCCTACGGGAGCTCGAGGGTACTATTTTTACAGTCCTCATGATAAGAAGGTATTTGTGTCGACAAATGCAACCTTCTTAGAGGAAGAGTTTGTGAATAATCACAAAAGAAGAAGTGAAGTAGTACTAAAGGATTTAGCTATTTCATCCAAACCAAGAGTTGTTTTGGATATGACAGAATAAGATGTCGAAATGGATTCAAGAGTTGAATCAGAAGTGCAACCTGAACATCAAGGTGTGCCTAGACGTAGTGGGAGGGTTGTGAGACAGCCAGATAGGTATCTGGGTTTAGGAGAAGGCTTAATTGCCATCTCGAACTAAAAAGAAATAGATCCCATTACGTATACATAGGCTATTAATGATGTTGATGCAGGAAAATGGCTCAAGGCGATGGAATCGGAAATAGATTCTATGTATATTAATGAAGTCTGGGTCCTTGTAGATCTACCACCAGGTCTAAAAGCCATAGGGTGTAAATGGATCAACAAAAGGAAAAGGGGATCGGATGGAAAGATAGAGACCTTTAAAGCTAGATTGGTAGCTAAAGGCTATACTCAAAAGTAGGGTATAGACTATGAGGAGACTTTTTCTCCGGTTGCCATGCTTAAGTCCATCAGGATTCTTTTGGCCATAGCAGCCTATTTCGATTATGAAATATGAAAAATGGATGTCAAGACCGCATTTCTTAGTGGGGATCTTGAGGAGACCATTTATATAGCCCAACTAGAAGGATTCACTGAGCCAGGTAATGAGCATAAGGTTTGCAAGTTGCAAAGGTCCATTTATGGACTTAAGCAAGCATCTAGGTCTTGGAACATTAGGTTTGATAAGGCTATCAAAACCTATGGATTCATACAAAACCTAGATGAGCCTTGTGTTTATAAAAGAATACAAGAAGGTAAGGTTACTTTCCTAATCCTGTATGTTGATGACATTCTGCTCATTGGGAATGATGTGGGAATGTTATATGCGGTTAAGGGATGACTAAATGAACAGTTTTCAATGAAAGATTTGGGAGAGGCTACTTATGTTCTAGGGATCAAACTTATAAGGGATAGAAAGAACAAGCAGATAGCTTTGTCTCAACTAACCTACATTAAGAATATGCTCAATAAGTTCGCCATGCAAGATTCCAAGAGGGGTTTTACTCCTACTAGACATGGAATCAAACTTTCAAAGGAACAAGCACCTAAAACCCAAGAGGAGGTTGAACGCATGCGTAACATTCCATATGCTTCGGCAGTTGGTAGTTTGATGTATGCAATACTGATAGCCCATGTTGAGTGCACTGCAAAAAATTACCTGACTCTGCACACTAAAATTTGTAGTTGTGGTAAGTCGGGATCGAATCCACAGGGAACGTTCGATTAATTTTTTTACTGAAAATAATTGATGTAAGAAAAGTATATGGGGGTTTTTAGATTTTGAACGATTTAGAAAATTAAAGTAAAATTAAACTATAAAAAAAAATAAAACAAACAATAAAAAATGTGAAAAGTGTCGAGTATAGGTAAGGTCTGGTTCTAGGGTCAATTTCGGCCTAAGCACAATCAAACATATTTCTTCATTCTAAAGTCTTTACAATTCTTTCCGGACTATTGATCTGAGACTAATAGAACACTCTACAAATCTCGGTTTTTCCTTAGGGCGTATTTAATCAAGAAACGTTCATTAATTAAATCTAACTACCAAACAACCTAGGATACGATATCAAGATTCAATTTGGCAGTCGCATTATGAATTGGAAAATGATCAATATAGGCAGTAACCTCACACCCTCGAGTTATCTAACCTAAGTCATGTTGTTCCTAACGATTAATGATCGTTAGATGCCACTCACAAATATCAAAAGTAACAATTACAGATTACAATTAATATTTTAGCAATAAGTTTGAAATAAAACAATCAAAACATTATATTAAGATCATTAATCCCAAACCATCCAAATCAATACCAACAACACAACAATCTGAAAATAAATCACAACTTTAAAATGACAAAAATAGTTTAACCGTGACTCGGCGTCGATATTCCCGTTGAATCGATGTCGAAAAACTAGCCTTCCATCTTCATCTTCGTACTCCAAGCACAAATCGTATCTCGCATTGTTTCAACACTCTCAAGCTACTTTCTTCACTCCACTGCTCACTATTCAAGATGGGACAAATAAGTGTTGAGTTTTTTGTGCCCACCGCTATTGTTCACTGCTGTTCCTTACGCATTGTCTGTGCCTGCGTCCACGCCAGCTCCCTGCGTTATTCCTTTGTCTTTTCTCCAGCGTCGACTTGCTTCCGTTTTTTCGTTTCCTTCCTCACGCCGACACTGTAGTTGACAAGACAAATAAACATCAGCCCTCTTAAAAACCCTTGTCCCCCTGCTGTCCAACGCTTCTTGCGTATTTTGAGAAAATGCTGCACAGGTTAAACGCAGCTAACGTTGCGTTTAATGCTGACGCAGAAACGCAGCGTATAGGGAAATTTTCTTTTACATTGTGTCTTAAACTAAATAAACAATTGTGCTCCAATTTACTTTAGAAAATTTTGACTGTTTGGTCTCAAAATATATCAATAAATCCAATCCCATTGTCAACACAAATTGAACACCAATTGAACATTTTATCTTAAAAATATGATCGAAATCACATGTAAATGTATAAGAAAATCTAAGATAATTCAATCCTATCAAATACCCCCACAGTTGGTCTTTGACCGTCCTTGGGCAAATCGTCAAAATCAAATTCACAAATCAAAGATTTAACTCATGCTCCACATTTCTTAAGAATAGATAGTCACAAGTAAAGGTAAACGACTTTCATACCCTAAGCAAAAACTCAACATTCAAAGCTTTTACTCATGATTTATTAACATTCAATATCTTCAAAAACTGAGCAATCTAATGGTAGACTCGAAAAATGTGTTTAATTAAAATATAATCATAGGTACACTCAACACCGTTCATGATCATGACAATCCATAAACTTTGCATATCATTTCATTTCTCCACCACTAATGTTCACATACAAAATCATGAATCAAAGGACTTTTCAAGGTTGCAATGTGGGCAAGGGTAAGGTGAGGTATATTTGGGTCAAGTAGCATAAAAGCCATCAAAGCTAGTGAAACAAAAGTAAGACTCAATCAAAAACTGGGTACCGTCAGTTATGACAAATGCAACATTTCTATTTCACAACCCCATTCAGCTCTCACACACAAACCACATGAAACATATACTATCCGAAGGAATCACTCATACAATTTATCTCAATGAAATCACAAGAGTGAACCTTGCAAGCCAATCTCTACCTCAACATACTCAAATAGCACATTCATTACAACTCTAGGAAGATGCATAAACCATAAACAACTTTTTAACACAAAAGTAATTCTTCCTTGGTACATTTATTTTTAACAATTTTTTCTTTTTTTCTTTTCTTTCTTTTCTTTTCTTTTTCTTTTTTTTTTTGTAAAAATTGAAATAAACTACATCAACATGGGAATTTCAATCATAAGACATAAAATAACTTCCCAAAATTATAACCAACCCTCACATATGTACACCCCCACACTTAGAATTTTATATATCCACAATCTCAACAATCACAAATGTTCCACTAGCTTTATGACTTGGGTAGGACATTTGGTTAAGTTTAAAAGCATAAAATGTGGTTTATACAAAAAGAAAGGTATAAAGCTCAAAGGGGATTAATAAGAGAAAAATCATGTTAATAGGGTAGGTCATTTGGCCAATGTAGCTTATGAAAAACAAAGAATGCCTGATCATGTCCATGTTAATGCATGTGATAAAAATGTAGTCTCGAATAGAAATTCAATGCAAAATCAAGACGTACATGTCATGAAGGTCACACATTATCAAAAGGTAATGAGACTGATATGGATGTGTCAGTCTAATATGGCTCAAATTCTCATTGGCTTTATCTACCATTAGTCACTAGTCTTCTAAAGATAAAGCATATTAATAAACCACAAGAGCAAAAGTACATGCTAGAGTTGCTATGGATTTTACTAATCAATTCACACTCTAATTATGACTAAATAATCTTAAAAGTAATAGAAAACAAGAAAAATTTTGAATTTTGTTCATTTAATTTTGAAAACCGCCTAAGGAGTCACGTAACCTATGATTAAGCTAAAAAAAATGCATCAAAACTATTGTACCCCACCCCCACACTTAAAATTTGCATTGTCCTCAATGTAAAATCAAATGTCAGAAATGGAGTAGCTAACAAAAATAACATAAGCAAAAATGTAAAAGACAGAAATTAACTCCCCTTAGGTTGCCTCCCAAGCAGCGCCTTTGTTTCATGTCGTTGGCTTGAACTCCAATTGCATACTTTATGTGACACCCATCACATCCTCTAGCATCAACACCTCCAAATCCTTCGTTTTGAAGCCCTCATAATACGGCTTTAAGCGATGACCATTCACTCATAATGTCTTGTCAGTTTTGAGGCTTCGTATCTCCACTACACCAAAGGGAAAGACATGAGTGATAACATGTAGGAAAATCTCGGTGTGTGAATCACATGCACACGGTGCGGAAAACAAAAATTTTTTATTCCGGGACCTTCCCGAAAGCCAGGATCCATGTGTCTATATAACAAACTCAAACCATAACGGCCAAAGGAGACCGTCTCTAACGGTATCCACGCAGAGATCGGAGAACCTAACCGGGGCAAACCCTTTGACCCAGCAATAGCTATAATAAATTAAAGACTGCTAGATCTTACCTTTGTTTTTGGAGAGCTTGGAATCAACTATGGTGAAGAATGAAACTTGGAGAGGAGGTGAGCTTGATGAGAGAAGATCGATGATGAGAGAACCAATTTCTCTTATGTTTTCACAAAACCCTTCTTTCTTCTCTTATCATCAAAGCCAACGATCATCTCATCTTTTTATCTTCCAATTTTTGTCTTCTAGTCATTAAATGGACTTGATGACAAAGCATAAAAGAAGAAGTTTCTAATGCTTCTTCTCTTCTTCCACGTAAGGCTATATATATATATATATATTAATTAATTATTTACTTAATTAATAAGATATATATATATAAATGCTGAAGTGGTCCAGTCACACTGGGGTCGGTCCTACCGGCCTACCGGGTCCCGGTATAGAAAAACCACCGGAAACCTTTTTCAGCAATATCGATATCGCGATTTCATCAGGACATATCTCGATCTCATTGGGATCCATTTAATCCTTTTGCTCTCAATTTATTGGATCTTTGTCCAAAACTATTTTACGAATTCTCCGAGTCACTCTTATGCGTGTGACCCATTAGGTTCTCGGTTATGTTGGCCACTTAGATTAACACTTATTCTGAGCAAGTCATGAGCGGTATCTAGCAATACATGATGACCCCTAATTGACCGGAAAGTAATTGGTTTGATGAATGAACATATATTCATCACGAACCATATCACGAACCTTTTCATAAACAATTACCGTGCAATTCGTCCTTTCACCATACTATACCCCACTTGGTTATGAGTATGGGCAAAGTGTCAACTCTTACTAGACTGACTACGTCAAATCTAGTCCAAGTGATATCAGTTCTAAATCACGGGACTCATTACTTTATATGTCCTTGAAGACACTCTTCATGACATCGTACTCCACCAGAGATTTCAAGTAATGACCACGACAAGAGGCCATGGGTATCATCTTCTGCTATCACAGAAGTGGTGAATCCTCTATTGGCTACTCAATTACCTTCGAATACCTCAAGCTGTACCCAATAACCAACCTATGAGCGACCTGTGTAAGGAAACAAGGAATGAAGTCAAAGCACAGAATTAGTATCCAAGATATCCTTGAGTACCTTAAGTCTAAGGATACTTACACCATTGCTATGATGAGATTATCACTGACATTAGAATAGGACATCCATGTGATGATCTCATAGCAGGTCATCCAATGTACTTACTACCTCTAGTAAGCATTCACATCTCAACCCTAAGTATCTCATATTTACAGCTTCTGAGATCCACTACTTGATCAAATCAAGGAGCTTGAGATGTGCTAGTCTCTTCGGATTACCGTTGTCCAGTTTCAGTAATCCTATGACTAGGGATAATTTAGATACTGACATAATTGCATATGATAGGAATCTCAGTAGTATGATCACATCATAATTTCCTTCATACTATGTCATGTACCATGGACTTTATTAATTTGCTTATAGATCAATATCCATTCATAAATAATGAACATCAAAGTAATGAAATATGCCTTTCTTTATTTATTCATAAAGTCTGTACCTAACTTTATACAAAACGCGCTAAAGATGATTGCCTTTAGGGCACTACTCTAACAATCTCCCACTTGACCTAAAGCCAATCACCTTGATATCTAATACCATAGGTGAGTACATTAGAATCAAAGCTCTTCTGTGACAATGGCTTCGTCAACGGATCAACAATATTTTGCTCGGTGGGAATTCTCTCTATCTGGAAATCACCTCATCCAATGATCTCCCTGATCAGATGATATCTGCGGAGTATGTGTTTAGATCGTTGATGAGACCTTGGTTCCTTCGCCTACGCGATAGCCCCATTGTTGTCACAATACAGCTAGGAACCACACCAAGTTCAGTAATGAACTTTCTGATCCAAACTGCTTCCTTTGCTGCTTCTGAAGCGGCAATGTACTTTGCCTTGGTCGTTGAATCGACAGTCGTCTCTTGTTTAGAACTCTTCCAACTGACTGCCTCGCCATTCAGTGTGAATATATAACCTGATTGGGATTTAGAATCATCCTTATCATATTAAAAACTGGCATCTGTATACCCTCTCACTTTGAGATCTTCATCTCCATATATCAAGAAAACATCCTTAGTCCTTCGCAAGTACTTGAGGATATTCTTGACAGCCACCCATTGACCCTCACCAGGATCCGATTGGTATCTGCTCGTAACACTTAGAGCATATGATACATCAAGTCTCGTACATAGCATTGCATACATGATAGATCCTACCGCAGATGCATACGGGACCATATTCATGCGCATCCTCTCATCTTGTGTCTTAGGACATATAGATTTTGAGAGTGTTATCCCATGAGTCACGGGAAGGTACCCTCTTTTGGATTGTTCCATGCTAAACCTCTTCAGCATCTTGTCTATGTACGTTGATTGTGAAAGACCAAGCAACCTTTTTGATCTATCTCTATAAATCTTTATCCCAAGGATATAAGTTGCTTCACAAAGGTCTTTCATGGAAAATTGTTTGGACAACCAAATCTTCACTGATTGTAGCATAGAGACATCGTTTCCTAGTAATAATATGTCATCTACATATAGCACAAGGAATACGATTGCAGTCCCACTAACCTTCTTATACACACAGTATTCATCCGGATTTTGTGAAAAACCAAACTCTTTGATTACCTCATCAAAATGGATATTCCAACTCCTGGATGCTTGTTTCAATCCATAGATGGATTTTTGAAGCTTGAATACCTTTTCGCCATCATAGGAGGTGAAGCCATCAGGTTGTGTCATATACACATCCTCAGCTAGATTTCCATTTAGGAAAGCTGTCTTCACATCCATTTGCCATATCTCATAATCATAATGAGTGGCAATGGTTAGGAGTATCCTAATGGATTTAAGCATTGCTACTGGGCTGAAGGTCTCATCGTAGTTAACTCCTTGTCTTTGACGAAAAACTTTATCCACAAGCCTTGCTTTATAGGTAATTACATTACCATCCATGTCGGTTTTCTTTTTGAAAACCCATTTACACCTATGGGTTTGATTCCTTCGGGTGCATCAACCAAAGTCCATACTTGTTTTTCATACATGGAATCCATTTCAGCTTGCATGGCATGAAGCCATTTCTCAGACTCTGAACTCTTCAGAACCTCTTCATAGGTGGTAGGCTCATCATCTTCTATGAGCAATACGTCATTCTGTTCATTCACGAAATCCATATCTCTAGGGGCAGAGCGTATCCTACGTGACCACTGAACTTTGTGTGTTATAGAAGGTTAAGCTGTTACTTCATACGTATGAGTCACAGTTTGAGTTGCATACAGTTGATCTGCGTCATTCGAGCATCTTGAACTTCTTCAAGTTCAATTTTGCTCCCACCGTCTTCTTGTAAAAGAAACTCTTTCTCTAAAAAGACAGCATGCTTTGAAACAAACACCTTTTGTTCCTCGGAAGGTAGAATTGATATCCCATTGTTTCTTTAGGATATCCTACAAACAAACACTTATCGACTTTGCATCAAGTTTATCGACCGTATCCGCTTCACATAAGGTGACAACCCCAAACTTTCAAATGAGTAAGATAGGGTCTTTGTTAGTCCACATCTCATATAGAGTAACATCAATCTGTCTTTGATGGAACTCTGTTTAGCAAGTAAACAAATTGTCTCGAGTGCATACCCCAAAAAGATTTTGGTAACTTGCAAAGCCCATCATTGATCGTACCATGTCTAATAAGGTTCGATTTCTCCTTCTGCCACACCATTATCTTTGTGGTGTGTAAGGAGGAGTCCATTGAGATAAAATCCATTATCTCGAGATAATCCAAAAGCTGTTGGTCTAAGTATTCCCCACCACGATCGGATCGTAATGTTTTGATACTTTTCCCAAGTTGGTTTCTACTTCATTTCGAATTGTTTGAACTTTTCAAATGCTTGATTTGTATCTCATCGAATCTGAGATACCCATATCGAGAATAATCATCGATAAAGTTAATGAAGTAAAGACAACCACTTCTAGCATGGATGGACATCGGACCACATACATCTGAATGTATTAGGTCTAATACTCCGATCGCTCGTTCACCCTTTCCTTAAAGGGTAACTTAGTCATCTTGCCTAATAAACAAGATTCACATGTGTCATATGATTCATAATCAAATGACCCTAAACTACCATTCTTATGGAGCTTAGCTATCGTCTCTCATTTATATGGCCGGCGACAATGCCATAAGTAAGTTGATTTTAAATTATCTCGTTTATGTCTTTTCGTGTCATTGACATTCATAATTGGATGTGACATATCTAATATGTAAATTCCATTGCATAATGTACCAATTACCATAAAGCATTCCATTCAAACTAATAGAACAACCATTGTTACTAAAAGTTAAATGGAAACCACTCTATTTAAACAAGAAACAGACAATATGTTCTTTGTTAAAACAGGTCCAAAATAACATTCATCCAATTTAATTACAAGCCCACTGGGGAGTGACAAAAAAAAGTGCCTACGTCTAATGCAACAACTCTTGCTCCATTTCCTACACTCAGGTCTAGTTCTCCTTCATGGTGTCTCATCGTCCTCGAGGCCTGCGATATCATTGCATATGTGTGAGCCACAACCGTATCTAATACCCATATGTTATGGTTAGAAGCAGTATTAACCTCAATGACAAACATACGAAGAAGCGAGGCATCGATGCCTTCTTACCTTCGGTTCTTCCAGATAGACTTTGATTTAAGCTTCGGTGGCGGTCTTGCCCTGATGGAAGCAAGTTCCTTTGGTGCAGTTTCTTTGGTTTTCTTTTTGGCTGCACTTCCTTTTGGTTTCTTAGACCTTTTCTTCTTTAGATTCTTTTTCTTTGAACCAGAAGAAGAAGAGGCCACCACGAGCACTGGCTTGCTATCCTTCTTGATAGCATCAACAGCAAGTGGATCAAGAAGTGAAACATCTAGGACATAGCCCAGTTCCTCAGATCTGAGAACAATTCTCAGATTTCTCAGCCAATCGAGAAAGTTGTGTCCAGTTAATTTATTGGACTAAATAAGTGAGCGCAAATTCACACTAGAGGACATCTTCAATAACCTAAAGGGAGAGAGAGAAAGAATGTTAGAATAGAATTACATGCATGATCATAAGGACTTGCATGACATGCATATGGCTCCCACTAGTTTCAAAGAATCCATAACCCTCACTACGAATCCAAGAAACATTATGACAAAATGTCCTAGTGGGTCGATATCCGACATTACTAAAATGACCTTGGGTTTACCCAACATGCCACCTTAGGTCAATCGGTAGGTATCGGTCATACAAATTGCATCATAGATATCCGACATTACTAAAATAACCTTGGGTTTACCCAACAAGCCACCTTAGATTAATCGGTAGGTATCGGTCATACCAATTGCATCTAGATGCAACTATCGACTAGTGCTATCAACTCGTGATGTATGCACACATATTGGGTTATCAACTCTTGATGCGCGTACATCTGATGTACACTACCCAATTTCGCCACTGTCTATATTGACCTTGAGTTTACTCAACAAATCAACGCTTCTAGTGAAAACCGACCCATTAATCCGAAAATCTTATTTTCATGGTTCGAACATATCCGTATAGAGTGAGCTTGGGTTTACCCAACAACCCGAACTCTATAAGAACTTTGGTTCTCCCCATATTAATGGAAGGCGTTAGTTTTCATATTATATGTGAGGGTTTTCAAACTCTGGTCTCATCTTCTTCTTCTCCAAGCTGTAGGATTATAGTCACCATGACTATATGGAATGATTTAGGGCATTTCCTCAATCACATCGAGTCTATACCTAAAATCATCCATCATCCCACCTAAGCATGTTGTAAGTCGACTTGTGTAAGTCGACTTATGCTACTATGTACGTACAAGTCAACTTATACCATTGTGCAAGTCGACTTATGCTACTGTGCACGTATAAGTCGACTTATACCATTGTGCAAGTCGACTTATGTGCACGAACAAGTCGACTTATGCATGTGTAAGTCGACTTATATATGTGGAATTGCTTTCTAATCGGCTAATTTCTCAATCCATGCAGTTCCAATTCACAATACCAAGTGTATTATCCTTTACTATGATGTACCAATGAAACACTTTCATTGTATCATGCTTACCATGTATAATCATACTATACATGAAAAACTTGAAATTGATGAATACACTATTATTCACTTAGATTTTCAAATAATTTTGCGAATATCAAACTATCACCCTAAGTATCTCTAGGTAGTCTACACTTTATCAAGACTACTTCGGCACTGGTCACAAAACTTGTGACGGCCAAAACAATCAAGACAACGAAATACACTAACGAGACGCTAATGTGACATATTTGACATCCGAAAATTTTTGGAAACCCAATTTTAAGAAAATCAGTTTGGAAAGCATACAAAATCAATGTAACACAATTTTAATCACATTAAAAATGATCCAAGGCATTGGAATTGAGAAATACACAACCAATCATTCCAAACAAAACAGCTCCAACAACTTTCTCAAAAATTCCATGCTCTGTCTTTTGCTTGAAAAAATCATTGAAAAAATTTCAATAAATTCTGAGAAAATTAAAGAGGTTACTACATGTTCACAACATGCTCAATGAATTTTTTCAGGATTAATTTCCATCAAAAACTCATCCAACCTTAGCAACAAAGCCAATGTAGAATCTGTGCTCCTCAACACAGTTATTCCCAACAGCACACAATAAATTCTATAATAAATAGTAAATCACCTCGAAAACATTTTTCCATCCTCATAGACGTTCATAAACATCTTAGAGACATGTCAGTGAAAGAAAATCAGAAAAAAATTTTTTCTACAATTTATTCTCGAATTTATAAGTATTCCTATTCAAGGAATGTGCACAAACACAGCAACCAGAACATTAGGGAATAAATTAGCAAAACCATATCAAATCACATTGATAAATTCTGGTCTTCCACAGACATATTCTACAACATCTTATGAACACATCTGGGCAAGAAAATTTTGAAAACAATATTTCTACACTGAATTCGAAATTAACACAGTCAACATGCATCATCGTCACAAGCAATAGGCAGCTCCGACCTTGTTATGATTTCTTCGTTATATACGAAACAAGTAGCTCTGATGCCACTGTAGGAAAATCCCGGTGTGTGCATCACATGCACACGGTGCGGAAAACAAAAATTTTTTGTTCCGGGACCTTCCCGAAAGCCAGGATCCATGTGTCTATATAACAAACTCAAACCATAACGGCCAAAGGAGACCGTCTCTAACGGTATCCACGCAGAGATCGGAGAACCTAACCGGGACAAACCCTTTGACCCAGGAATAGCTAGAACAAATTAAAGACTGCTAGATCTTACCTTTGTTCTTGGAGAGCTTGGAATCAACGATGGTGAAGAATGAAACTTGGAGAGGAGATGAGCTTGATGAGAGAAGATCGATGATGAGAGAACCAATTTCTCTTATGTTTTCACAAAACCCTTCTTTCTTCTCTTATCATCAAAGCCAACGATCATCTCATCTTTTTATCTTCCAATTTTTGTCTTCTAGTCATTAAATGGACTTGATGACAAAGCATAAAAGAAGAAGTTTCTAATGCTTCTTCTCTTCTTCCACGTAAGGCTATATATATATATATATATATATATATATATATATATATATATATTACTTAATTAATTAATAAGATGTATATATATATAAATGCTGAAGTAGTCCAGTCACACTGGGGTCGGTCCTACCGACCTACCGGGTCCCGGTATGAAAAAACCACCGGAAACCTTTTTCAGCAATATCGATGTCGCGATCTCATCGGGACATATCTCGATTTTATCGGGATCCATTTAATCCTTTTTCTCTCCATTTATTAGATCTCTGTCCAAAACTATTTTACGAATTCTCCGAGTCACTCTTATGCGTGTGACCCATTAGGTTCCCGGTTATATTGGCCTCTTAGATTAACACTTAATTTGAGCAAGTCATGAGCGGTATCTAGCAACACATCATGACCCCCAATTGACCGGAAAGTAATTGGTTTGACGAATGAACATATATTTATCACGAACCATATCACGAACCTTTCCATAGACAATTACCGTGCAATTCGTCCTTTCACCATGCTATACCCCACTTGGTTATGAGTATGGGCAAAGTGTCAACTCTTACTAGACTGACTACGTCAAATCTAGTCCAAGTGATATCGTTCTCGTCCAGGACTCATTACTTTATATGTCATCAAGACACTCTTCATGACATACGTACTCCGGCCAGAGATTTCCAAGTAATGACCCTGACAAGAGGCTATGGGTATCATCTTCGCTATCACGAAGTGGTGAATCCTCTATTGGCTACTCAATTACCTTGAATACCTCAAGTGCACTCCAATCACCACCCTATGAGCGCGACTGTAAGGCAACAAGGAATGGAGTCAAAGCACGTAATCGGTATTCAAGATATCCTTGAGTACCTCAAGTCTAAGGATACTTTCACCATTGCTATGATGAGATTATCACTGACATTAGAATAGGACATCCATGTGATGATCTCATAGCAGGTCATCCAATGTACTTACTACCTCTAGTAAGCATTCACATCTCAACCCTAAATATCTCATATTTACAGCTTCTGAGATCCACTGCTTGATCAAATCAAGGAGCTTGAGATGTGCTAGTCTCTCCGGATTACCGATATCCAGTTTCAGTAATTCTATGACTAGGGATAATTTAGATACTGACATAATTGCACATGATAGGAATCTCAATAGTATGATCACATCATAATTTCCTTCATGCTATGTCATGTACCATGGACTTCATTAATTTTCTTATAGATCAATATCCATTCATAAATAATGAACAGCAAAGTAATGAAATATGCCTTTCTTTATTTATTCATAAAGTCTGTACACAACTTTGTACAAAACGCGCTAAAGGCGATTGCCTTTAGGGCACTACTCTAAAATAACAAATGGACCAACCCAACGGGAACGCAACTTACTAGGAAAGAGCTTGAGTCTGGAATGATATAGTAAGACTTTTTAGCCCACAGAGAAACTCTTTCTCGAAATCATCTTATCATGAAAAGCTTTTGTCCTATCCTTATATATCACTGCATTTTGATAGGACTCGTTCCTCATTTCTTCCAACTCCCGGTTACGACTTCCTATGCACTCTGCATCATCCAAGTGCATGTTGCATCTTTTGATGGCCCAAATGCCTTATGTTGTAATTCCACCGAAGATGACATGGCTTCCCAAACACTAGCCTATACTGGCGACATGCCAATTAGGTTTTGTAAGCTGTCCGGTGAGCCCACAATGCATCTTCCAATCTTATGCTCCAATCCTTCCCTCTTTGGGTTGCATGATTTTCTCTAGGATTAACTTAATTTCCGATTTGAGACTTCACTTGTCCGTTGGTTTGGGGATGGTAGCGGTAGAAACTTTATGCGTGATGTGATATTTTCTAACATAGCTTCCATCACCCTGTTGTAAAAAGTGGGTTCCTCTATCGCTAACAATGGCCTTTGGTATCCCAAACCTGGAAAGAATGTTAGCCTTAACAAAATATGCAACAACCTTGGCATCATTAGTCCCAGTGGCTTTTGCTTCCACCCATTTAGAAACATAATCAACTGCAAGCAATATATAAGTAAAACCAAAAGATGGAGGGAAAGGTCCCATAAAATCAATGCCCCAAACGTCAAAAATTTCACAGAAAAGCAAAGGAGTTTGTGGCATTTGATCCTTACGGGACAGGTTACCTGACCATTGGCATCTATCATAGGATTTGCAGAAGATATATGCATCTTTGAACAATGTTGGTCAGTAGAAGCCGCTCTCTAGAACTTTTTGAGTTGTCCGTTTTACTCCAAAATGTCCTCCGCATGCGTACGAATGGTAGAAGGCTAAAATTGATGACGATTCACTTTTTGGTACACACCTTCTGATGACTTGATCTGCACAATGCCTCCAAAGATATGGGTCATCCCAAACATAGTACTTCGCTTCACTTAGTAGCTTATCCCTCTGAGCCTTAGACAAACCAACAGGTAATTCATTAGTTACTAAAAAATTGACAATGTTTGCATACCATGGTGGTGTCGCATCGGCAGAAAATAATTGCTCATCTAGAAAACTTTCTTGTAGAGGGATATCATCTTCTTCCTTTATCAATCTACTGAGATGATCCGCCACCACGTTTTATGCCCCCTTCTTATGTCGAATCTCCAAATCGAATTCCTATAGGAGGAGAATCCATCTGATTAGCCTCGGTTTTGCTTCTTTCTTTGTAAGCAAGTATCGTAAAGCTGCATGTTCAGAATAAACAATGAATTTAGCACCAAGCAAATATGATCGAAATTTTTCCAAAGCAAAAACCACAGATAACAATTTTTTTTCAGTAGTGGAATAATGCAATTGAGCTGGATTCAAAGTTTTTGAAGCATAATAAATGGCGTGCAAAACTCTTCCCACTCTTTGCCCTAGAACCGCCCCATCCCATAATCGCTCGCATCACACATGATCTCGAATGGGAGGTTCCAATCTGGTGGTCTAATCACCGGTGGGGATGTTAGAAGCTCCTTAAGTTTGTTGAATGCATCTTTGCACCTCTCGTCGAACGCGAAGGGGACATCTTGTTGAAGAAGCTTGCATAATGGTGAGGCTATCTTTGAAAAGTCCTTAATGAACCTTCGATAAAAACCTGCATGTCCCAAAAAAGAACGCACTTCCCTCACAGTAGAGGGGTAAGGTAAAGAAGAAATGATATCAACTTTAGACTTGTCAACTTCAATACCCTTAGCAGAAATCACATGACCTAAAACTATACCTTGATCCACCATAAAGTGATATTTTTCCCAGTTCAACACAAGGTTAGTTTCTATACATCGTTTCAAGATAATAGCAAGATTCTCAAGGCATTCATCAAAAGAAGATCCATACACACCAAAATCGTCCATGAATACCTCAATAATCTTCTCAACATATTCAGAAAAAATGCTTACCATACACCTTTGGAATGTGGCAGGTGCGTTACATAGCCCGAATGACATCCTTCGGTAGGCAAACGTACTGAATGGGCATGTGAACGTGGTCTTCTCCTGATCTTCTGGTGCAATCGGGATCTGAAGATAACTTGAAAAGCCATCTAAAAAGCAATAAAAGTCATAACCAGCCAATCTCTCAAGCATTTGATCAATGAAAGGAAGGGGGAAGTGATCTTTACGAGTAGCAGCATTTAACTTTCAATAATCAATACATACTCGCCACCCGGTGTGCTCTCGGGTGGGAATCAACTCACCTTCCTCGTTTTGCACAACGGTAATTCCAGATTTCTTTAGAACCACTTGAACAGGACTTACCCACTTACTGTCAGATATCGGGTAGATTACCCCATCATCGAGAAGCTTTAGGACATCCTTCTTCACAATTTCCATCATTGGAGGATTCAGCCTACGTTGAGCTTGCCTTGTAGATTTTGCATCATCCTCCAATAAAATGCAATGCATGCATATGGAAGAGCTTATCCCTTGGATATCTGCGATGGTCCACCCGATGGCCTTCTTATGCTCCCTCAGCATTTGAACCATCCTCTCCTCTTGAGTTGAAGTCAATTATGCCGAAATGATAACTGGGAGAGTCTGTTTATCTCCCAAATAGGCATACTTCAGATGTGTAAGGAGTGACTTCAATTCTAATTTTGGGGCCTGCACATCAGAAGGTAACAACTTCTGGTAAGCTTCAGGTAGTTGAATAGAAGCCAAATCATACCTTTTTGAAGAGCTCTCTAATGAGTCCAAGGCAGCTGTCATTTCCACAAGCTCCTCTCCCATCTCAACATCGATGTTGGCTTTACTTCCATATCCTCGATTAAAGCTATTGCCGATGATCCACAGAACTTAATTTAAACATTTCATGCACCAAAGGATCGATCACATCAATAGAAAAACACAATGATCATCGGGAGGATGTTTCATGGCATCAAAATATTGAAATGAATTACTTCCCCATCAAATTCCATTGTGAGGGTGCCTTCTGAACATCTATCTTAGTTTGAGTGTATTAAGGAATGGTCGCCCCAACAAGATAGGTATCGGATTACATAAGGTGTCATCATTCATATCCACAACATAAAAATCTGCAGGGAACAGTAACTCATTCACATGCACCAAAACATCCTCAACCACTCCATTAGGATAAGCATTAGTGCGATCGGCCAATTGGATGACTACATTCGTTTTTTTCAAAGGGCCCAAATTTAAAGAAGCATAAATCGAATGAGGCATCACATTAATAGAAGCACCCAAATCCCAGATTGTTTCATCGATCACAAGATACCAATTTTGCAAGGAATAGTGAAAATACCTGGATCCCGACATTTTGGAGGCATCTTCTTTCTGAATACTGCCGACACATTTTGACCCATCATCACTTTCTCATCACCCCTTAATTTCCTCTTATGTGTATATAGTTCCTTGAGGAATTTGGCATACCTTGGCACTTGCTTGATTGCTTCGAGCAAAGGTATGTTGACTTCTACCTTTTGGAAAGTCTCCAATATCTCTTTATCCTTGTCCTCCTTGTTTGATCTCGTTAATCTGCTCGGAAAAGGTGGAGGGTTAGTTCTAATAATATTGGGACTTTCAAAATTTGCCTTCTTACTTGATGATGAATTTTCTTCCTCTTCCAATTCCCTCTCAATCTCTTCCTCGGTAGCAATCTTTGTTGGGGTTCTTTTGGGGTCTTCAATCTCCTTTCCGCCCCTCAGGGTTATGGCGCTGACATTCTTCGGGTTCACCTTAGGTTGTGATGGCAATTTTCCTCCTCCTTGCGATTCTAGGCGATTTATCCTTACTGCCAATTGACTTATTTGGTAATCCATGCTCTGTTGGTTTGCTTTCATGTCCTGTTGAAATTGCGAATTATTAGCAATAAGTTTGTTAACAAGTTCTTCTAAAGATGCACCTAAACTTGAAGAAGAAGCTCCTTGTTGCCTTGGTTGAAATCCTGGAGGCCCTTGCGGTCGATTCTGGAAGTAATTTTGTTGTCGATTCCCTCTATAACTCAACATGGGGGTGATCCCTCCAACCTGGGTTATACGTCTGCGAGTATGGGTTATATTGGTTCGGGAAGTGTTAGAGTAGTGCCCTGAAGGCAATCGCCTTTAGCGCATTTTGTACAAATTTGTGTACAGTTTTTATGAATAAATAAAGAAAGACATTTTTCATTACGTTGCTGTTCATTATTTATGAACTGATATTGATCAATAAGCAAATTAATGAAGTCCATGATATATGACATAGCATGAAGGAAATTATGATGTGATCATACTACTGAGATTCCTATCATGTGCAATTATGTCAGTATCTTAATTATCCCTAGTCATAGGATTACTGAGACTAGACATCGGTAATTCGGAAAGACTAGCACATCTCAAGCTCCTTGATTTTATCAAGCAGTGGATCTCAGAAACTGTACATATGAGATATTTAGGGTTGAGATGTGGATGCTTACTAGAGGTAGTAAGTACATTGGTTGACCTGCCATGAGATCATCACATGGATGTACTATTCTAATGTCAGTGATAATCTGATCATAGCAATGGTGCAAGTATCCTTAGACTTGAGGTGCTCAAGGATATCTTGGATACTGTAGCACCCCACTCCCGACGAGACCCGAACCCTACATCAAGAGTGATATCCAAGCCCGTGACCCGCGAGGGTGGCATACTAGAACAATCACTACCTTTTTAAAACTCGATATGACATTTTTCTTTTCTTACGAAAACAGTTGAGTGCGCAAAAAAATAATGATTTGGCCCAATTATAACAAAACATTTGCAATTACAAAACAATTTCAATTATAAACCAATTTCAGTTATACCATACAAGTACACATAAATCAAAAGGGGCCCACTGAAACAATTCACTACTCTAATGCAGATGTGACGACACCGATCCCGGCCGATACTACGCCTTGCTAGCGGTAGACATACTCCCATGTGTCTAACGGGTACTCTTCACTTCTGAAAATAGATGCAATGTTGGGTGAGTTTGCGAACTCAGTGAGAAACCATCATCGATGGTTCACCCAACTCATGCATTCACAATCATATACACATAACACAGTAGCACTTACAGTAATATCACATGCAATTTCCTTATTCACATTTCACAGTCATTCACAGTCAATTTACATTTTCAGTCAGTCATATACATATGCAATGCCCATGAGACACTTCCAATTTTCGTTTCGTTGTTGTAACCGTGCGCCTGATCATTTACATTGAGCCAGTGGCTCTGAAATCGTTGGGCTTGATATGCCCTGCGGTGAGCCTGAGGCTCTATCAGTCGTTGGACCTGAGGTCCTGTGCGTTGAGCTTAAAGCTCTATCATATACATTGGGCATGATGTGCCTCGAAGCCCCCGATGGCATACGCGGTGCATTGAGCTGTGGCTCTGCATACGTTGGTACCACGGTCACAACTACTATTATCGATCATTTACTATGCATGAATGCACATGTCACTTTCAATTTCCAATTATTGCATTTCTATTTCCCATTTCAATTAATTACTATTTCCGATCATTTCCCAATGTCCTCGGACTTTCAGTCCAGATTTCATTCCTATGCATTTACATTTCATTTCATTAACACATTTACAATCCAATTTACTCATGCATTTACATACTTATTCACATTTGCACTTCAATATCACAATCAATATTTGAACACCCATGGTTCGAAATCAATCAAATCACTCAATCACATATATCCATCCTTGCTTCCTCATAGCAATCAATGCATATAATTAATAAACACATAAGGTTGAGAAACCAACTAGGTTACTCACCTGCACTTCCGAGCTACAGCCTGGAAGTCCCAATATCGTCCGTGGAGTGTCGATCCATCGAACCTCTATGTCAATTCAAATAATTCACATTACCATTTGGCCAATATCAATTCAATAATACATATTTAACAAATACGATAAATACTATACATGTTATGACATTCCCAATCCAATTCCCGAATTCCTCAATTTGATCACTCTCTTACTAATCCATAACACTTTCAATTATACTAAACCAATTTACCAATTTCCATACTCTATAATCACATTCCAATTAAACTCACAATCACTATACGTTTACCACTCAATTTCTGATAATCATCAAATTCAATTCCTATTCTCTCAAATGCCATTTTGATCCATAACCAATCCAAATTAGATCCCAAAATTCTCCAATTCAAAAACCTCAATAATCAACTTTTCGGAAACAGTCTCCCTCGTCGCAACGTATAATCCGCTGTTCGTCGCGACGTACGCTGCTGCTCGTCGCGACGTGCGGACCAAGCCTACTCGTCGCGGCGCATGGCTCCACTCATCGCGGCGTGCGGCCGATACTCTGCTCGTCGCGGCACATAAATTGAATATTTAATATTCGTCGCGACGTGCACACTAAGGGGGCTCGCCGTGGCGTGTTCATCACACGTCGCGATGTGCAAACCCAGAAACTCGTCCGAAACCCAGAAATTTCGCAGATCCTCTGATATAAATCATCCCAAATCCATTCTAAACACTCTCAATCAGTTTTAAACCTTAAACCCAACTTATTTCTATCCTCAAAACATCATTTAACTCATTTTTCATCAAAAACCCAAATCAAAACCAACAAAAACCCTATTATCGACATTTTCCAGATTTCTAAACAATTTCTTACTCAAATCTATGATCAAATAGCATAAACAAGTATAAACTTACTTGATTCAAGGTTCAATCCGTTGAAAATCCGTCAAACAACTCCAAATCCACGATTTCTCACACCCACGACCGTCGACGAAGGCGAAGAGAAATGAAGAAATAAGCTTACCTTAAGCTTATACATATATATATATGAGATCCTCCACTTCATGTCCAATTCTTAGGGTCTAACACGTCCGATTCTTATTCTATTTTACTCCCAATCAAGGCTACTCATAACCAAAATTCCCAAAATCATAATTCAATTTATTTCATATTATTTGTCAATCAATCTCGGACCGGAATCACATTAATCAGTCCTTAGTCAAATTTTCGGTCAGGATCCAAAACTCTAAAATTCGGAAAAATTCTCATAAATTCACAAAATTAGGAAATGCTCATTCCTATACTCAATTTCCAATTTCCCTTTCTCTATAATCCATTTCATTCCAAGTTCATATTCAAAACCCAATTATACACTTACTAAATATCCAATTTTCACAAACCAAATTCTCATATGTACAATTTTGATAAATTCCCAATTGCACAATTAAGTCAATTCTCATCGGACCAATTATAACCAATTTCACAATCAAGTCGGGAATTGTCATACATGTATGTACATATATATACTTATGCAGTCAATAATCATTTATCAATAACTATCAAAACGGTAATGCATGTGCAATGCAACACTTTGCCTGTACCAAATCCTAACCCGATCCAAATTATCAATCTACCTGTCACTCCGATAACGGGATGTTACAATACTGATTCTGTGCTTTGACTCCATTCCTAATTTCCTCACAGAGGTCGCTTGTAGGGTGGTGCTTGGGTACAGTTTGAGGTATTTGAAGGTAATTGAGCAGCCAATAGAGGATTCACCACTTCTGTGATAGCAGAAGATGATACCCATGGCCTCTTGTCAGGGTCATTACTTAGAAATCTCTGATCAGAGTACATATGTCATGAAGAGTGTCTTCATTGACATATTAAGTATTAAGTAATGAGTCCCAGGACAAGAACTGAAATCACTTGGACTAGATTTGACGTAGTCAGTCTAGTGAGAGTTGACACATTGCCCATACTCATAACCAAGTGGGGTATAGCATGGTGAAAGGACGAATTGCACGGTAATTGTCTATGAAAAGGTTCGTGATATGGTCCATGATGAATATATGTTTATTCGTCAAACTAATTACTTTCCGGTCAATTGGGGATCATGATGTGTTGCTAGATACCGCTCATGACTTGCTTAGATTAAGTGTTGATCTAAGTGGCCAACATAACCGGGAACCTAATGGGTCACACGCATAAGAGTGTCTCAGAGAATTTGTAAAATAGTTTTGGACAGAGTTCCAATATATGGAGAGCAATCGGATTAAATGGATCCCGATGAGATCGAGATATGTCCCGATGAGATCGCGACATTGATATTCTTTGAAAAAGGTTTAGGAGGTTTTCCCATATAGGGACCCGGTAGGCTTCAGAGGACCAATTCCAGTGTGGTGGACCACTTCAGCATTTATTTATATATATATATATATATAATTAATTAAAGAATATATATATATATATATGTTCACGTGGATGAAGAGAGAAGCATTTAGAAGCTTCCTTTAATGCTTAGTCATAAAGTAACATTTAATGTCTTTAATTGTTAAAGACAAATGTACTAAAAGACAAAAATGCAAAAGGAGGTGGAAGATGATTGTCGTGTGTGTATAAGAGGTTTTAAAAACAAGTTTTAAAACTTAAGTTAAATGGTTGGAAGTAGAAAAGAAGGAGATCATCGAATCTCTCCATCATCTTTCACCATCTTCAAGCTTCATCTTCTCCAAGAAAACTTCTTCATCGTTGATTCAAGCTTTCCAAGGAAAAAAGTAAGAGCTAGCACTCTTTACTTTGTTCTAGCTATTCCCGGGTCAAAGGGTTTGTCCCGGTTAGGTTTTCCGATCTCTGCGTGGATACCGTTAGAGACGGTCTCCTTTGGTCGTTTTGGTTTGACTTTGTTATATAGTCACATGGATCCTGGCTTTCGGGAAGGTCTCGGAACAAAAATTTTTTGTTTTCCGCACCGTGGGCATGTGATGCTCACATCGGGATTTTCCTACAGTGGTATCAGAGCCACTTGTGTCGTATATAACGAAGAAACCATGACTAGGTCGGAGTTCCTTATTGCTTGTGACGATGATGCATGTTAATTGAGTGAATTTCGAATTCAGTATAGAGATAGTGTTTTCGAAATTTTCTTACCCAGATATGTCCACAAGGTGTTGTTGCATGTGTCTGTGGAAGCTCGGGATTTATCAATGTGATTTGATATGGTTTTGCTAATTTATTCCCTAATGTTCTGGTTGCTGTCTTTGTGCACATTCCTTGAACAGGCATGCTTATAAATTCGAGAATAAATTGTAGAAACTTTTTTTTTCATATTTTCTTTCACCTAAATGTCTCTAAGATGTTTATTAATGTCTGTGAGAAAGGAAAAATGTTTTTGAGGTGATTTACTATTTATTTGAGAATTTATTCTGTGCTTCTGGGAATAATTGTGTTGAGGAACACAGATTCTACATTGTCTTAGTTGCTGAGGTTGAATGAGTTTTTGATGGAAATAAATCCTGAAAAAATTCATGGAGCATTTTGTGAACGTTTGGTAACCTCTGTAATTTTCTCAGAATTTATTGAAATTGTTTCAATGAGTTTTTCAAGAAAAAGGCAAAGCTTGGCAGTTTTGAGAAAGTTGCTGGAGCTGTTTTGTTTGAAATAAGAAATTGTGTAGATTTGAGTTCCAATGCATTGGATCATTTTAAATGTGATTGAAAATGTGTTACATTGATGTTGCATGCTTTCCAAACTGATTATCTTGAAATTGGGTTTCCAAAAATTTTTCGGATGCCAAATGTGTCTCATTAGCGTCTCGTTAGTATATTCCCTTATCTTGATTGTTTTGGCCGTCACAAATTTTGTGACCAGTGCCGAAGTAGTCTTGATAAAGTGTAGACTAACTAGAGATACTTAGGGTGATAGTTTGATATTCGCAAAATTATTTGGAAATCTAAATGAATAAGAGTGTATTCATCGATTTCAAGTTTTTCATGTATAGTTTGACTATATATGGTAAGCAACAATGAAAGTGTTTCATTGGTACATCAAGGTAAAGTGTAATAGACTTGGTGTTGTGAATTTGAACTGCACAGATTGAGAAATTAGCCGATTAGATAGCAATTCCACACGGATAAGTCGACTTACACATGCACAAATTGACTTGTCTGTGCACTTTAGACGTATAAGTCGACTTGCACAATGTTACAAGTCGACTTGTTCGTGCACAGTTGCAAAGGTCGACTTACACTTGCTTAAGTCGACTTATACAGAGGCATAAGTCGACTTATACATATACAAGTCGACTTACAACATGCATAGGTGGGATGATGGATGATTTTAGGTATAGATTCAATGTGATTGATGAATTGCCCTAAATCATTCCATATAGTCATGGTGACTATAATCCTATAGCTTGGAGAAGAAGTAGATGAGACCGAAAACCTCACACTTAATATGAAAACTCCGTCTTCCATTAATATGAGGAGAACCGAGTTCTTATAGAGTTGGGTTGTTGGGTAAACCCAAGCTCACTCTATCTGAATATGTTCGAACCATGAAAATAAGATTTTCGGATTAATGGGTCGGTTTTCACTAGAAACGTTGATTTGTTGAGTAAACTCAAGGTCAACGTGGATAGAGGCGAAATTGGGTAGTGTACATCAGATGTACACGCATCAAGAGTTGATAAGCTAATGAGTGTGCATACATCACGAGTTGATAGCACTAGTCGATAGTTGCATCTATAAAGTAATTGGTATGACCGATACCTGCCGATTGATCTAAGGTGGCTTGTTGGGTAAACCCAAGGTCATTTTAGTAATGTCGGATATCTAAGATGCAATTGGTATGACTGATACCTACCGATTGACCTAAGGTGGCTTGTTGGGTAAACCCAAGGTCATTGTTAGTAATATCAGATATCGACCCACTAGGACATTTTGTCATAATGTTTATTGGATTCGTACTGAGGGTTATGGATTCTTTGAAACTAGTGGGAGCGATATGCATGACATGCAAGTCCTTATGATCATGCATTTAATTCTATTCTAACATTCTTTCTCTCTTTCTCTTTAGGTTGATTGAAGATGACTTCAAGTGTAAACTTGCGCCGCTTATGGACTCAAACAAATTAAGCTGGACCAAATTTTCTCGATTACGAGAAATCGAGAATTGTTCTCAGATCTGAGGAACTGGGATATGTCCTTGATGTTCCACTTCCTGATCCACCTGCTGTTGATGCTTCTGATGAGGATCAGAAAGTTTATCGAAAGCATCTCAAAGACAGTGACATAGCAACCTGTATTATGCTTGCCTTGATGTCACCAGAGCTGTAGAAGAAGCATGAGTCTATGGATGCTCATACCATAGTGTTTCATCTTAGGGAGCTGTTTGATGAGCAAGCTCGGTCTGAAAGGTTTGAGACCTCGAGGTTACTCTTTACTACTAAGATGACTCCAGGTTCATCTGCGGTGCAGTATGCACTGAAGATGAATGGGTATATTGAGAGGTTATTGTCTTAGGTTTTGTCATGGATTATGAATTAAGTGTTGACTTAATCTAGTTGGATTGTCGATAGTTATTCACGGTTTGTGTTAAACTATCGGATGAATCAAATATCCACGACAATCCTCGAGTTGATCAACCCGCCAAGACAAGAGAGCAAGCTATCAAGAAGGATAGTGGTGGACTCTTCTTCGGTTCCAAGAAAAGAAGCTCAAGAAGAAGAGGTCTAAGAAACCGAAAGGAAGTATAGCCAAGAAGAAAACCAAAGAGATCGCACTAAAGGAACTTGCTTCCATTGTGTCAAGATCGCCTTTGGAAGAGGAGCGTAAAGTCTATCGGAGGAATTGAAGCGAAGAAGGCATCGATGCCTCGACTTCTTCGTGTATGTTTGTCATCGAGGTTAATCTGTTTTCGATCATAACATACGGGTATTAGATACGGTTGTGGCTCACACATATGCAATGATATGCGAGGCCTCGAGGATGATGAAAGCTCATGAAGGAGAACTAGACACAGGTGTGGGAAATGGAGCAAGAGTTCTTTGCATTAGTCGTGAGGCACTTACTTTTGTCACTCCCCACCGGGCTTGTAATTAAATTGGATGATTGTTATTTTGTACAGTATTAACAAAGAACATATTATCATTTCTTGTTTAAATAGAATTTGGTTTCCATTTGACTTTTAGTAGCAATGGTTGTTCTATTAGTTTGAATGGAATGCTTTATGGTACTGGTACATTATGCAATGGAATTTACATATTAGATATGTCACATCCAATTATGAATGTCAATGACACGAAAAGACATAAAAGAGATAATTTAAAATCAACTTACTTATGGCATTGTCGCCTTGGCCATATAAATGAGAGACGCATAGCTAAGCTCCATAAGAGTGGTAGTTTAGGGTCATTTGATTATGAATCATATGACACATGTGAATCTTGTTTATTAGGCAAGATGACTAAGTTACCCTTTAAGGGAAAGGGTGAACGAGCGACTGGAGTATTAAACCTAATACATTCAAATGTATGTGGTCCGATGTCCATCCATGCTAGAAGTGGTTCTCTTTACTTCATTACCTTTATCGATTATTATTCTCGATATAGGTACCTGTATCTGATGAGATACAAATCTGAAGCATTTGAAAAGTTCAAACAATTCAGAAATGAAGTAGAAAACCGACTTGGGAAAAGTATCAAGACATTACGATCCGATCATGGTGGCGAATACTTAGACCAACAGTTTTTGAATTATCTCAAAGATAATGAGATTTTATCTCAATGGACTCCTCCGTACACACCACAGCACAACGGTGTGGCCGAAAGGAGAAATCGAACCTTGTTAGACATGGTACGATCAATGATGGGCTTTGCAAAGTTACCAAAATCCTTTTGGGGGTATGCAATCGAGACAGCTGTTTACTTACTAAACATAGTTCCATCAAAGACAGTTGATGTTACTCCATATGAGATGTGGACTAACAAAAGACCCTATCTTACTCATTTGAAAGTTTGAGGCTGTCTAGCTTATGTGAAGCGAACACAGTCAGATAAACTTGATGCAAAATCTGACAAGTGTTTGTTCGTAGGATATCCTAAAGAAACAATGGGATATTAGTTCTATCTTGCTGAGGAATAAAAGGTGTTTGTTTCAAAGAATGCTATCTTTTTAGAGAAAGATTTTCTTTTACAAGAAGACAGTGGGAGCAAAATAGAACTTGAAGAAGTTCAAGATTCATGATGCAGGCGCAGATCAACCGCTGAACTCAAACTATGACTCATACAGATGAAGTAACATTCAACCTTCTACAACACACTAAATTGTGAGGTCACGTAGGATACGCTGCCCCTTAGAGATATGGATTTCGTGAATGAACAGAATAACGATTGCTCATAGAAGATGATGAGCCTACCACCTATGAAGAGGTTACGAGCAGTTGAGTCTCGAGAAATGGCTTCAAGCCATGAAGTCGAAATGGATTCCATGTATGAAAACCAAGTATGGTCTTTGGTCGAGGCACCAAGGAATAAAACCCATAGGGTGCAAATGGGTTTTCAAAAAGAAAACCGACATGGATGGTAATGTAATTACCTATAAAGCAAGGCTTGTGGCTAAAGGTTTTCGTCAAAGACAAGGAGTTGACTACGACGAGACCTTCAGCCCAGTAGCAATGCTTAAATCCATTAGGATACTCCTAGCCATTTCCACTCATTATGATTATGAGATATGGCAAATGGATGTGAAGACAGCTTTCCTAAATGGGAATCTAGCTGAGGATGTGTATATGACACAACCTGAGGGCTTCACCTCCTATGATGATGAAAAGGTATGCAAGCTTCAAAAATCCATCTATGGATTGAAGCAAGCATCCAGGACTTGGAACATCCGTTTTGATGAGGTAATCAAAGAGTTTGGTTTCTCACAAAATCCGGATGAATACTGTGTGTATAAGAAGGTTAATGGGACTGCAATCGTATTCTTTGTGCTATATGTAGATGACATATTATTACTAGGAAACGATGTCTCGATGCTACAATCAGTCAAGATTTGGTTGTCCAAACAATTTTCCATTAAAGACCTTAGTGAAGCAACTTATATCCTTGGGATAAAGATTTATAGAGATAGATCAAAAAGATTGCTTGGTCTTTCACAATCAACGTACATAGACAAGATGCTAAAGAGGTTTAGCATTTAGCAATCCAAGAGAGGGTACCTTCCCGTGACTCATGGGATAACACTCTCGAAATCTATGTGTCCTAAGACACAAGATGAGAGGATGCGCATGAATATGATCCCGTATGCATCTGCGGTTGGATCTATCATGTATGCAATGCTATGTACGAGACTCGATGTATCATATGCTCTAAGTGTTACGAGCAGATACCAATCGGATCCTGGTGAGGGTCACTGGGTGGCTGTCAAGAATATCCTCAAGTACTTGCAAGGACTAAGGATGTTTTCTTGATATATGGGGATGGAGATCTCGGTGAGTAGGTATACAGATGTCGGGCCTAACTGATAAGGATGATTCCAAATCCCAATCAAAGTTACATATTCACATCGAAATGCAAGGCATCGGTTGGAAGAGTTCCAAACAAGAGATGATCGCCGATTTAACGATCGAGGCAGTAGTACATTGCCGCCTGACGCAAAGAAAGGAATCGGTTTGGATCAAGAAGTTCATTATGAACTTGGTGTGGTTCCTAGCGTTGATGGGCCCATCTGGTTGTATTGTGACAACAATGGGGCTATTCATGGCGAAGGAACCAAGGTCTCATCAATGATCCAAACACGCATACGCAGATATCACCGATCGGGAGATCATTGGTCGAGGTGATGTGCGGAGAGAGAATTCCACGTAACAAAATATTCTCGATCCGCTGACAAAGCCATTATCGTAAAAGAGTTTTGATTCTCATGTACTCGCTTTATGGTATTAGATATCAAGGCGATTGGCTTTAGGTCAAGTGGGAGATTGTTAGAGAAGGCCTCAAGGCAATCGCCTTTTAGCGCATTTTTTACAAATTTGTGTACGCTTTTTATGAATAAATAAAGAAAGGCATTTTTATTACGTTGTTGCTCATTATTTATGAACCGATATTGATCAATAAGCAAATTAATGAAGTCCATGATATATGACATAGCATGAAGGAAATTATGATGTGATCATACTAATCGAGATTCCTATCATGTGCAATTATGTCAGTATCTTAATTATCCCTAATCATAGGATTACTGAGACTGGACATCGGTAACTGGAAAGACTAACACATCTCAAGCTCCTTAATTTGATCAAGCAGTGGATCTCGTAAACCGTATATATGAGATATTTAGGTTGAGATGTGGATGCTTACTAGAGGTAGTAAGTACATTGGTTGACCTGCCATGAGATCGTCACATGGATGTACTATTCTAATGTCGCTGATAATCGATCATAGAATGGTGCAAGTATCCTTAGACTCGAGGTGCTCAAGGATATGTTGGATACCGATTCGTGCTTTGACTCCATTCCTTGTTGCCTCGCGCAGGTAGGCTTGCCAGGTGGTGCTTGGAGTACAGTTTGAGGTATTTGAAGGTAATTGAGCAGCCAATAGAGGATTCACCACTTTTGTGATAGCAGAAGATGATACCCATGGCCTCTTGTCAGGGTCATTACTTGGAAATCTCTGATCAGAGTACATATGTCATGAGAGTGTCTTCATTGACATATTAAGTATTAAGTAATAAGTCCCAAGATAAGAACTGAAATCACTTGGACTAGATTTGACGTAGTCAGTCTAGTGAGAGTTGACACATTGCCCATACTCATAACCAAGTGGGGTATAGCATGGTGAAAGGACGAATTGCACGGTAATTGTCTATGGAAAGGTTCGTGATATGGTCCATGATGAATATATGTTTATTCGTCAAACCAATTACTTTCGGTCAATTGGGGTCATGATGTGTTGCTAGATACCGCCATGACTTGCTTAGATTAAGTGTTGATCTAAGTGGCCAACATAACCGGAACCTAATGGGTCACACGCATAAGAGTGTCTCGGAGAATTTGTAATATAGTTTTGGACAGAGTTCCAATATATGGAGAGCAATCGGATTAAATGGATCCCGATGAGATCGAGATATGTCCCGATGAGATCGCGACATTGATATTACTGAAAAAGGTTTCCGGAGGTTTTTCCCATACCGAGACTCGGTAGGCCTGTAGGACCGACCCTAGTGTGACTGGACCACTTCAGTATTTATTTATATATATATATATAATTAATTAATTAAAGAATTAATTAATTAATATATATATATATATATATGTTCACGTGGATGAAGAGAGAAGCATTTAGAAGCTTCCTTTAATGCTTAGTCATAAAGTAACATTTAATGTCTTTAATTGTTAAAGACAAATGTACTAAAAGACAAAAATGCAAAAGGAGGTGGAAGATGATTGTCGTGTGTGTATAAGAGGTTTTAAAAAAAAGTTTTAAAACTTAAGTTAAATGGTTGGAAGTAGAAAAGAAGTAGATCATCGAATCTCTCCATCATCTTTCACCATCTTCAAGCTTCATCTTCTCCAAGCAAACTTCTTCATCGTTGATTCAAGCTCTCCAAGGACAAAGGTAAGAGCTAGCACTCTTTACTTTGTTCTAGCTATTCCCGGGTCAAAGGGTTTGTCCCGGTTAGGTTTTCCGATCTCTGCGTGGATACCGTTAGAGACGGTCTCCTTTGGTCGTTTTGGTTTGACTTTGTTATATAGTCATATGGATCCTAGCTTTCGGGAAGGTCCCGGAACAAAAATTTTTTGTTTTCCGCACCGTGGGCATGTGATGCTCACACCGGGATTTTCCTACAGGAAGTTCCCTCCTACAGCATTCACGTGCTCCATACTCCCTTGTTGCAAAGCTGGGCACTCGTTAGTTGGATGACTTGTGTTTGAACATATCCCGCACACTTTCACTTGTGCCTGTCCAACTGCAATCTGTCTCACAAAAGATGTTAGTTCATCTAAACGATGATCAATAGATGAAGTGCTTACCTCATTTACTCACCGAACATCATTACGAGTGTTGAATTGTTGAGTGTTAGCGGCCATCCGCTCAAGTAATATCTTGGCTTTAATGGGGGTCTTCTCGCAAAGTGCCCCACCACTCGCCGCATCAACCAAACTCCTCTCCATTGGAAGCAATCCTTCATAAAAATATTGGATGAGAAGTTACTCCGGTATGTTGTGATGTGGGCAACTGGAACACAGCTTCTTAAATCGCTCCTAGTATTCATAAAGAGACTGTTAGCCCCAAAAATTTTTTAGGATTAATCATGATTAGATTAAATTGATTAAGTTAGATTAGCATTAATTAAGGTGTCATAAATTAATATATGATAGCATTAATGAGTTAGGTGAAGAATTTATGAAGTTAAATATGTTAGTTGGACTTAGGTGAGTTAGGTGTAATTAATGTATTAATTGGGCTTTGGGTCCAAATGAAGTGAGAAAGAAGAGAGGAATTTAATGCAATGGGCTCAAGGAAAAGAGTTAGTGGGCTTGAGTAAGTAAGGAGGAGAAATGAAAAGAAGAAGAAGAAAGAAGAAGGAAGTAAGTTGGGCTTAGGCTTATTGGGCTTAAGTAATTTAGAAAGGAGTATATAAGGAAGGAAATAAGTGATTTTGAAGGAAAAGAAGATAGAAACGAAATTTGGAGGAGAGGAAAGAAGAGTGTCGTGAAAGGAGGGAGGAAAAGGAGAAAGAAGAGGCTTGTTAGGGTTTGGCTTTTCCATGAAAGTGAGTGGGTTTTCAAGAAAGTCCAAAAAGAAAAGTGTGGAGGAGAGTCTAAGCTTCACTTTGAACCAAGAAACCACTTGGTTGGTTAAGGATTTAAGGTAAGTTCTTGGTTTAAGGTTAAGTTTTGTTTGGGTTTTTAGTTAGAAAGATGAAGAATAAGATGGGTCTAGTGATTCTCTTATGAATTTCATGATTTAGATTTTTAGGTATTTCAATTTCTAAACCCTATGTTGATATGGGGTTATTTTCTTGTTATGCTTGAAGGAGGACAAGAAAGAGGAGAAGAACAAGGAGAGGAACTTCCTTAGGCAAGTTTAAGCAAGGATAAAAGGTGGGTTTCATATTTATTTTATGTATATAAGCTACAAATGTAAATAAATGCATGACATTAATGAGCTTTGATCACTTGGTTGTTGTATTAAATGTGTGATGGAATGATGAATGTGAGTGTATTAAATGCTTGATGATGATTGAAACATCATGAAGAAACTTGTTGAATGAATATATGAAAGGCATGAACGATGTATGAAAAGATAATTTCAAAAAACAATGAATTGATAAGAACAGTCCAATTTCCTTGTATGATTCATGATTGCTATGTTATGTGGGTAAGGTATTGTCCTAAGAAGCTGCCACGTGCACGTTGACCATGAAGCCTTCACCGACCGCCTGATTGTGGCATAGGATGATCCAACATTTTGGACTCTAAAGATTTGCCCATATAGACTCTTGAAATGAGACTATATGGTTGCCAAGAATAAGGACTTACCAAGCCATTTGATGTGTTTCATATGTGATTACATGAAAATGCAAGAATGATGAATGTTTGAATTGTGAGAAATTATGTTTGAGTATTGATGAACATTGCATGATGCATGTATTATGATTGTATTGAAAGATTGCTAAAAGTATGAATAACTAATATGACTGCTTGATATATAAATATAAATGTGTTACCCACGGAGCGAAAGCTCACCCCCTAAAAATTTTCCAGGAAATGAGCAGGATCCCGAGGAGCAAGCTTAAAGGCATTTACTCCAAGATTTTCTTTTGATTTTGTATTTGAAATGATTTTTGTAAAACAATGCTTTAGTTGCATTTTGAGAAGATATTATATTTTGAAACTTCATTGTAATTAGGCTTGAAATGCCCACAAAAGCATTGTATGAATATGACATGATTTGATGAAGATGGAATGAATGAATTATGAAAACAAAATGTTCGTTTTAATGTATTTTGAGAAATCCATGTATGTTTAAGACAATTGAATCATTGTTATAGTTTGATATGATAGATGATTAAGAGTGTGGCTGTTGCTTCAATGGTGTTTCAAGATACCTTAGGGTTTAATCATGTTATATGAGGTTGTATGATGAGTTTTATGCGGTGGAAGTCTTAGAATTGAAAATTGGGTAGTTGCATTTTAAGGGGATGTGCTGTCAAATTTTCCTAAATTTGACAAGACTTACTCAATATTAGACCCTCTTCGTGTATGAATTAGATCAATGAGTCTTCATGAAGATTGTATTAGAGTTTAGAGTTTTCCAGGTATATCGTTTGCTAAATTTGGAGTTCTGAGTCAAAAGATATGATCCTTACTAGAAAAGGTAAGATAGAAATCAAGATAGAAAAGCAGTAAGATAGAAATAAGAGAAGATAGAAAAACAGAAGATAGAAATCAAGATAGAAAAGGTATGAAGGAAAGGTAAGATAGAAATCAAGATAGAAAAGGTAGGAAGGAAAGCGTAAGATAGAAATCAAGATAGAAAAGCGAAGGAAGGAAAGCGTAAGATAGAAATCAGAAGATAGAAAAGCAAAAGGAAGGAAAGCGTAAGATAGAAATCGGAAGATAGAAAAGCAAAAGGAAGGAAAGCGAAGATAGAAATCAAGATAGAAAAGCGAAGGAAGGAAAGCGGAAGATAGAAATCGGAAGATAGAAAAATGAAGGAAGGAAAGCGAAGATAGAAATCGGAAGATAGAAAAGCGAAGGAAGGAAAGCGTAAGATAGAAAAGCGTAGGAAGGAAATAAGAAGATAGAAATCAAGGAAGGAAATCGGAAGATAAAAAGCGAAGGAAGGAAATCGGAAGATAGAAATCAAGGAAGGAAATCAAGATAAAAAGCGAAGGAAGGAAATCGAGAAGATAAAAGCGAAGGAAGGAAATCAAGATAGAAAAGCGAAGGAAGGAAATCGGAAGATAGAAATCGAAGGAAGGAAATCGGAAGATAGAAATCGAAGGAAGGAAATCGAGAAGATAAAAGCGAAGGAAGGAAAGCGAAGATAGAAATCGAAGGAAGGAAATCGAAGATAGAAAAGCGAAGGAAGGAAAGGTAAGATAGAAATCGACGATAGAAAACCAGATGATAGAAATCAGACGATAGAAAACCAGATGATAGAAATCAGACGATAGAAAACCAGATGATAGAAATCAGACGATAGAAAACCAGATGATAGAAATCAAACGATAGAAAACCAGATGATAGAAATCGGACGATAGAAAACCAGATGATAGAAATCAGACGATGGAAAAATAGGACGCTGCAGAATGTAGGAGATAGAATTAGCCTTTGTAGTCTTCATAAGAGTTGTAGATCTAGATGTCTACTTTGATATGGTGAAAGAACGAAAACCTTTGGAGCTATAGATTTAAAAGTTATAGCAATTGCTCCGAAAGAGTTTCGATTCGATTTCGGAAGTGAGCATGGTCCGTTGTTTTGGGCATATTTCCCTCATACGACCTCCAAATGAGGTGAGGCTTGAACCATTAGATTTATAAGACAAATATCTTTCACTCCATAAAATCCGGTATCAATTGGAGTTAAATTGAGAAAGTTTGATCTAAAACAAGTGAAAGGTCAGTTAAGAGGGCATGTTTCGGGTATGAACTCTCTTAGGTTTTTTTTTGGAGTGTATCATGAGTATATGACTCCGATTAAGGTGATTCTTGTTTCAGGGAGAACTTGAGACATAAAGCTACAAATTATATGAATAAGTCAAGCCATGATTTTAGTGTATACATGGTGTGTGCTTGCCACGAAGGTGGAGTTACAATTAAGAATCCTGCAAGATTATAAGCGCAAGGTTTCAGGACAACGAAAGTTGGGCTCCGAAAATGGGTTCCGACGTTTATGGTACTAATGTAAGAGTAAGAGTGTCAAGTTTAAGGTCTCAGCAAGACAAGTGTCTCGAGGATGGGCTCCACTCGGGCTCACATCCCGGGACAGTCGGGCTCCCGGGATCGGGGTCTGACATTTGTGGTATCAGAGCGAAACCGGGTTTAGGGTTTCCTAGGAACCTTAGTGGGATGTCTAAGGGTCAAGTCAGCATGCATTTTCCTACATGAATTATGTGAAGTATGTGCACTGTTTTAAATGCATAACATGCAACATTGTTTTCAAATGAGTGAATTGAATTTGTTTTATGTGAACTAAAGATTTTCACCGATTTTTTTAAATTGAAGGAGTAATGTCGCCTCGAAGAGAACTCGAGGAGCTCAATCTCTACCGACTCAAAGACGGAATGCAGATGAGTCGTATGTTCCGCAGTTACAGGACCATTCTGCTTTCGATTCCGATGCACCAAGTGTGCAACATGAGCCGCCTCCACCTCCTCCTCCTCAAGTGAACCCTATGGATCCCAGTTCTTCAGGCATTACCAAAGCTTTCACTTATGCCATGGGCCAAGGAAGACAGACTCAAGTACCGGCCCAGAGAGAAGAGCGGGCGGTATGATAAGCTCAGAAAGTATGGAGCGATTGACTTCAATGGGACCACTAATCCCGAGGAAGTCAAGCATGACCAAGAGGACCGAGAGGTCCTAAATCAGATGAAGTGCAATGATGATGAGAAGCTCGATTATGCAAATACGATCGCTATGAGGGATGCTGCAGACCTTGGTGGGAGTCGGTGTCCATGATCAATGAAGTACCTTGATCTTGACATGGAGGGAATTCCTAGAGGCCTTTCAGAGGAAGTACTTCTCGATGGTCTACATGCAGGATAAGGCCAGGGAATTTTTGAATCTCGCTCAGAGGGAGTTGAGTGTGGCAGAGTACGAATTGAAGTTCACTCAGTTATCACGGTATGCAGCCAATATCGTGGCAACTGAAGAAGACAAATGCCGGAAATTTGAGGGTGGATTACACCTAGGGATCCGAGAAAAAGTGGTGATCCACAACTTCCGTGATTACCGGATTTGGTGGATCTTTGCTCTCAAGCCGAGAAATTTGAGAACATCAAATTTGAAGTGACTAAGAAGAGGAAGAGCAGATTAGTTCTCCGTAAAAGGCATGAGTGCTTCAAAGACTGCTAGGAGCATTAGAACTCGAGATACGCAGAGTGGTGTGGGTAGCGATGGCCCCACTAGAGTAAGCGACCTAGGGCTACTACAAAGGCAAGCTTCAAAGGCGGCAAGTCCGGGATGGACAGGTAGAGGGAATCCCGTGTGATCACTGTGGGAGATTCCTGAGGGAATGTCTGCACAAGATAGGAGCATGTTTTGGGCACGTGGCTAAAGGGGCACCAATCAAGGATTGTCCCAGCAACAAAGCGGGAAGGTCTCGATCTCAGCCCCAAGAAGAGCGAAGCAGTGGCATCTCGACCAAGACAAAGGTGTGGGCGGTTCAGAACTGCAAGGAAGGCATATCCGCAGGAGACCCAGAGACAGAGTCAGCACCACTCGAGTCTTTTCCATGACGAGGAAGAAGCATGCGCTGGCATGGAAGTAGTGACGGTATGGCTATGCTATTCGACTCTCCTGCTTATGTGTTGATTGATACTGGCTCCACCCATTCATTTGTATCTGTAAGTATGAATATGCATGTTGTGTGTCCTGAGATTATGGACAATTTTCTGGTTGTTAGTACTCCTTTAGGGGGTAAGGTGGTGATTAGTATGATCTATAAGAATTATGAGCTCGATCGACGGTTGTTAGACTGGTAGTAAATCTACTACCTCTAGACCTTCAAGGGTTGGATGTCATTTTGGGGATGGATGTCATGGAGATGTATAAAGTGAAGCTAGATTGTAGTTTGAAAGAAGTAGAGTTTGATCCGGCAATGATCGAAAGTGGTTTTCAAGGGGACAGAAGGCGCCGGTCTTGAGGATCATTTCGCTATGTTAGGTGACAATATGATGAGCCAAGGTGTGAGGCCTTTTGGCGCATGTAGTGGATTCGAAGTGAATGTGGGCGATTAGAAGATTATCGGGTTGTGAGGAGTTTCTGATGTATTCCCAAAAGAATTACTGGGGTTGCCCGGTGAGGGAAATTGAGTTGAAATTGACTTGATTCCGGAATCGCGCCAATCTCCATACCACCTTATAGAATGGCTCCAGTTGAATTGATAGAACTCAAGGAGCAATTGCAGAATTGTTGGAGAAGCGGTTCATCGTGTCGAAGTTCTTCACCTTGGGGAGCTCCGGTCTGTTTGTTAAGAAGAAGGATGGAGCGTGGAGGATGTGCATAGAGTATAGAAGGCTTAACAAGATGACGATTCGAACAAGTATCCGTTGCCACGGATAGATGATTTATTTGATCACCATGTGGAGCAAGGTCTTTTCAAGATTGACTTAAGATCGGGATATCATCAACTCCAATCGAGTCGATGTAAGTAAGACGACTTCGGGACCCGCACGGGCACTATGAATTTAGGGTCATGCCCTTGGATTGACCAATGCCCCACCGCCTTCATGGATCGATGAATAGGGTGTTTAATGAATTTTAGATCGGTTTGTCATTGTGTTCATTGATGACATTCGGTCTATTCTAAGGATGAAGGAGAGCATGAACGAGATCTCGTGATTGTATTGCAGAGATTGAGAGAGCGGGAGCTGTATGCCAAATTCAAGATGTGTGAGTTTTGGTCTGATGAAGTAGTTTTCCTCGACATGTGATTTCCGGCAAAGGATTCATGTTGATCCAAGGAAAGTAGAAGTGTGGTGAATTGGCAAGAGCCTAAGACAAAGGAAAGAGGTAAGAAGCTTCCTAGGCTTGGCAAGGTTATTATAGGAGATTTGTAGAAGGATTTTCAATGATAGCGCCCTATGACTAAAGCTGTTGAGGAAGAATCGCAGCTTATCCGGAATGAGGATTGCCAGCAGAGTTTTGAGGAGCTTAGCAAGCAGTGATTTTGCCTTAAAGATATGGAGACACTATCGTATGGGGTTCGCATAAGGGTTTTCACGGATCACAAAAGTCTTAAGTACATCATGAGCCAGAAAGAACTGAATCTGAGGCAGAGAAGATGGTTAGAGTTGCTCAAGGACTATGACCTGATGATAGAGTATCATCTAGGCAAGGCTAATGTAGTGGCGGATGAATTGAGTAGGAAGTCATCGATAGCTTATGTTCAGGCAGTTTACTTGCCTCTATTGGAGAAAATGGCCAAGCTTAAGATAAGTCTAAAACAGGATCAGTCAGATTGTATTCTTGCTCAATTCAGGGTGAGGCCGATACTTAGAGAGAAAGTTAAGGAGTTGCAGGAGCAGGATACAGAATTAAGTAAGTTGAGAGGTGAAATTCAACATGGTAAGCAGTCTGAAGTGGTAGTGAGAGATGATGGGCTAATGGTAGTCGGAAACAGGTTATGTATCCCGAATGATAAATTAGTTAAGGATGAGATCATGGATGAGGCACACAATGCGCCTTATTCCATGCACCAGCAAAGCACTGTAATGTACTGAGAGATTTGAAGGAACATTTCGGTGGAAAGGCATGAAGAGGGACGAGCTGAATATGTGAGCAGATGTCTAGTGTGTCGGAGGTCAAGGTTGAACACTGTGCACCTTCAGCATGCTAAGGCCATTGTCCATTCCTGAATGGAAGTGGCAAAGGATCACGATGGATTTTCTGATGGGTTTGCCTAGGACCAGCAAGAAGCATGATGCCATTTGGGTTATTGTTGATCGGTTGACCAAGTTAGCCCATTTTCTGGCAATTAAGCAAACAGATTCATTGCAAGTCTTAGCCAGGAAGTATATTGATGAAGTGGTAAGGTTGCATGGAGTTCCGGATTCTATAATATCCGACAGGGATCCACGATTCACATCGAGATTTTGGGGAAGTCTGCAGGAGGCATTAGGAACTAAATTGAATTTCAACACAGCATTTCATTCTCAGACGGATGGTCAGTCTGATAGGACAATCCAGACACTAGAGGGGATGCTTAGAGCATGTGTCATGGACTTCAGAGGAGCATGGGATGATCATTTGCCGTTGGTCGAATTTGCTTACAACAGTTCGTACCATTCGAGCATACAGATGGCTCCTTATGAAGCCCTTTATGGCAGAAGATGCAGGACTCCAATATGCTGGGATGAGGAAGGTGAGAGGAAGCTAGTGGGACCAGAGTTGGTCTAGATGACAGTTGAGAAAGTGGAAGTAATCAAACAGCGACTTAAGGCCGCCCAGGACAGAATGAAAAGCTATGCCGATGCTAACAGAAAAGAAATGGAATATGCAGTGGGTGACAAGGTGTTCCTCAAGATGTCTCCATAGAAGGGAGTTATGAGATTCGGTAAGAAGGGGAAGTTAAGCCCTCGGTATGTGGGTCCGTATGAAGTATTGGAGAGGATTGGGCCATTGGCCTATAGGTTAGCATTGCCATCAAAATTGTCGCAGATTCATGATGTGTTCCATGTCTCGATCTTTGAGGAGAGTGCAGATCGATCCTTCTCACATCATTCGCACCTCGAAGTTCAAATTGAGCGATGATTTGAGTTATGAAGAAAGACTGTGGCAATTCGGATAGCAAGGATAAGATCCTCAGGAACAAGACAATCAAGCTAGTCAAGGTCCTGTGGAGGAATCATGCAGTTGAAGAGGCGACGTGGGAACCTTTGGATGCAATGAAGGAGAAGTATCCACACCTTTTCAATGACTCAGGTAAGAATTTCGAGGACGAAATTTCTTAAGGGGGGGAGAAATGTTAGCCCCAAATTTTTTTAGGATTAATCATGATTAGATTAAATTGATTAAGTTAGATTAGCATTAATTAAGGTGTCATAAATTAATATATGATAGCATTAATGAGTTAGGTGAAGAATTTATGAAGTTAAATATGTTAGTTGGACTTAGGTGAGTTAGGTGTAATTAATGTATTAATTGGGCTTTGGGTCCAAATGAAGTGAGAAAGAAGAGAGGAATTTAATGCAATGGGCTTGAAGGAAAAGAGTTAGTGGGCTTGAGTAAGTAAGGAGGAGAAATGAAAAGAAGAAGAAGAAAGAAGAAGGAAGTAAGTTGGGCTTAGGCTTATTGGCTTAAGTAATTTAGAAAGGAGTATATAAGGAAGGAGATAAGTGATTTTGTAGGAAAAGAAGATAGAAACGAAATTTGGAGGGAGAGGAAAGAAGACTGTCGTGAAAGGAGGGAGGAAAAGGAGAAAGAAGAGGCTTGTTAGGGTTTGGCTTTTCCATGAAAGTGAGTGGGTTTTTGAAGAAAGTCCAAGAAGAAAAAGTGTGGAGGAGAGTCTAAGCTTCACTTTGAACCAAGAAACCACTTGGTTGGTTAAGGATTTAAGGTAAGTTCTTGGTTTAAGGTTAAGTTTTTGTTTGGGTTTTTGGTTAGAAAGATGAAGAATAAGATGGGTCTAGTGATTCTCTTATGAATTTCATGATTTAGATTTTTAGGTATTTCAATTTCTAAACCCTATGTTGATATGGGGTTATTTTCTTGTTATGCTTGAAGGAGGACAAGAAAGAGGAGAAGAACAAGGAGAGGAACTTTCTTAGGCAAGGATAAAAGGTGGGTTTCATATTTATCTTTATGTATATAAGCTACAAATGTAAATAAATGCATGACATTAATGAGCTTTGATCACTTGGTTGTTGTATTAAATGTGTGTGATGGAATGATGAATGTGAGTGTATTAAATGCTTGATGATGATTGAAACTGTCATGAAGAAACTTGTTGAATGAATATAATGAAAGGCATGAACGATGTATGAAAAGATAATTTCAAAGAAACAATGAATTGGATAAGAACAGTCCAATTTCCTTGTATGATTCATGATTGCTATGTTATGTGGGTAAGGTATTGTCCTAAGAACTGTCACGTGCACGTTGACCATGAAACCTTCGCCCGGCTGCCCGATTGTGGCATAGGATGATCCAACATTTTGGACTCCTAAAGATTTGCCCATATAGACTCATGAAATGAGACTATATGGTTGCCAAGAATAAGGACTTACCGAGCCATTTGATGTGTTTCATATGTGATTACATGAAAATGCAAGAATGATGAATGTTTGAATTGTGAGAAATTATGTTTGAGTATTGATGAACATTGCATGATGCATGTATTATGATTGTATTGAAAGATTGCTAAAAGTATGAATAACTAATATGACTGCTTGATATATAAATATAAATGTGTTACCACGGAGCGTAAAGCTCACCCCTAAAAATTTTCAGAAATGAGCGGGATCCCGAGGAGCAAGCTTAAAGGCATTTACTCCAAGATTTTCTTTTGATTTTGTATTTGAAATGATTTTGTAAAACAATGCTTTAGTTGCATTTTGAGAAGATATTATATTTTGAAACTTCATTGTAATTGGGCTTGAAATGCCCACTAAAGCATTGTATGAATATGACATGATTTGATGAAGATGGAATGAATGAATTATGAAAGCAAAATGTTCAGTTTAATGTATTTTGAGAAATCCATGTATGTTTAAGACAATTGAATCATTGTTATAGTTTGGATATGATAGATGATTAAGAGTGTGGCTGTTGCTTGAATGGTGTTTGAAGATACCTTAGGGTTTAATCATGTTATATGAGGTTGTATGATGAGTTTTATGCGGTGGAAGTCTTAGAATTGAAAATTGGGTAGTTGCATTTTAAGGGGATGTGCTGTCAAATTTTCCTAAAATTTGACAAGATTACTCAATATTAGACCCTCTTGGTATGAATTAGATCAATGAGTCTTCATGAAGATTGTAGTAGGAGTTTAGAGTTTTCAAGGGTATATCGTTTGCTAAATTTGGAGTTCGAGTCAAAAGATATGATCCTTACTAGAAAAGCGAAGATAGAAATCGGAAGATAGAAAAGCGTAAGATAGAAATCAAGATAGAAAAGGTATGAAGGAAAGCGTAAGATAGAAATCAGAAGATAGAAAAGGTAAGAACGAAAGCGTAAGATAGAAATCGAGAAGATAGAAAAGGTATGAACGAAAGCGTAAGATAGAAATCAGAAGATAGAAAAGGAAGGAAGGAAAGGTAAGATAGAAATCGGAAGATAGAAAAGGTATGAAGGAAAGCGTAAGATAGAAATCAAGATAGAAAAGGTAGGAAGGAAATCAAGATAGAAATCGGAAGGAAGGAAATCAAGATAAAAAGCGAAGGAAGGAAATCAAGATAGAAATCAAGGAAGGAAATCGGAAGATAAAAGGTAGGAAGGAAATCGAAGATAAAAAGCGAAGGAAGGAAATCGGAAGATAGAAAAGGTAGGAAGGAAATCGGAAGATAGAAATCAGTTGAAGGAAATCAAGATAGAAATCAAGGAAGGAAATCAAGATAAAAGCGAAGGAAGGAAAGCGTAAGATAGAAATCAAAAGATAGAAAAGCGAAGGAAGGAAAGCGGAAGATAGAAATCGGAAGATAGAAAAGAAGAAGGAAGGAAAGCGTAAGATAGAAATCAAGATAGATAGAAAAGCGAAGGAAGGAAAGCGGAAGATAGAAATCAAGATAGAAAAGCGAGAAGGAAGGAAATCGGAAGATAGAAATCGGAAGGAAGGAAATCAAGATAAAAAGCAAAAGGAAGGAAATCAAGGAAGGAAATCAAGATAAAAAGGAAGGAAGGAAATCAAGATAAAAAGCGAAGGAAGGAAATCAAGATAGAAAAGGTATGAAGGAAATCAAGATAGAAATCAGAAGGAAGGAAATCAGAAGATAGAAATCAGAAGGAAGGAAATCAGAAGATAAAAAGCAGAAGGAAGGAAAGCAGAAAATAGAAATCAGAAGATAAAAAGTAGAAGGAAGGAAAGTAGAAGATAGAAATCAGAAGATAGAAATCAGAAGGAAGGAAATCAGAAGATAGAAAAGCAGAAGGAAGGAAAGCAGAAGATAGAAATCAGACGATAGAAAACCAGATGATAGAAATCAGACGATAGAAAACCAGATGATAGAAATCAGACGATAGAAAACCAGATGATAGAAAACCAGATGATAGAAATCAGACGATAGCAATCCAGATGATAGAAATCAGACGATAGAAAACCAGATGATAGAAATCAGATGATAGAAAACCAGATGATAGAAATCAGACGATGGAAAAATAGGACGCTGCAGAATGTAGGAGATAGAATTAGCCTTTGTAATCTTCATAAGAGTTGTAGATCTAGATGTCTACTTTCATATGGTGAAAGAACGAAAACCTTTGGAGCTATAGATTTAAAAGTTATAGCAATCGCTCCAAAAGAGTTTCGATTCGATTTCGGAAGTGAGCATGGTCCGTTGTTTTGGGCATATTTCCCTCATACGACCTCCAAATGAGGTGAGGCTTGAACCATTGGATTTATAAGACACATATCTTTCACTCCATAAAATTCGGTATCAATTGGAGTTAAATTGAGAAAGTTTATTCTAAAACAAGTGAAAGGTCAGTTAAGAGGGCATGTTTTAGGTATGAACTCTCTTAGGTTTTTTTTTGGAGTGTATCATGAGTATATGACTCCGATTAAGGTGATTCTTGTTTCAGGGAGAACTTGAGACATAAAGCTACAAATTATATGAATAAGTCAACCCATGATTTTAGTGTATACATGGTGTGTGCTTGCCACGAAGGTGGAGTTACAATTAAGAATCCTGCAAGATTATAAGCGCAAGGTTTCAGGACAACGAAAGTTGGGCTCCGAAAACGGGTTCCGACGTCTATGGTACTATAGTAAGAGTAAGAGTGTCAAGTTTAAGGTCTCAGCAAGACAAGTGTTTTGGGGATGGGCTCCACTCGGGCTCACATTCCGGGACAGTCGGGCTCCCGGGATCAGGGTCTGACATTTGTGGTATCAGAGTGAAACCGGGTTTAGGGTTTCCTAGGAACCTTAGTGGGATGTCTAAGGGTCAAGTCAGCATGCATTTTCCTACATGAATTATGTGAAGTATGTGCCTTTGTTTTAAATGCATAACATGCAACATTTTTTCAAATGAGTGAATTGAATTTGTTTTATGTGAACTAAAGATTTTCACCGATTTTTTAAATTGAAGGAGTAATGCCTCGAAGAGAACTCGAGAAGCTCAATCTCGGCCCGACTCTCGCTGAAGAATGCGGATGAGTCGTATGTTCCGCAGGATGCAGGACCATTCTGCTTCCGATTCGATGCACCAAGTGTGCAACATGAGCCGCCCACCTCCTCCTCCTCAAGTGAACCCTATGGATCCCAGGTTCTTCCAGGCATTCGCCCGAGCTTTCACTTATGCCATGGGCCAAGGAAGACAGACTCAAGTACCAGCCCCAAGAGAGAAGAGCGGGCGTATGATAAGCTCGAAAGTATGGGCGATTGACTTCATGGGACCACTAATCCCGAGGAAGTCAAGCATGGTGAAGAGGACCGAGAGGTCTAAATCATATGAAGTGCAATGATGATGAGAAGCTCGATTATGCGATCGACTTAATGCAAGGGATGCACCAGACTTTGGTGGGAGTCGGTGCTCAGAAGTCGAAGTACCTCAGATCTTGACATGGAGGGAATTCTAGAGGCCTTCGGAGGAAGTACTTCTCGATGGTCTACATGCGAGGTTAAGGCTGTGGAATTTTGAATCTCGCTCGGAGGGAGTTGAGTGTGGCGAGTACGAATTGAAGTTCACTCGGTTATCACGGTATCACCAATATCGTGGCAATCAAGAAGACAAATGTCGAAATTTGAGGGTGGATTACACCTAGGGATCCGAGAAAAGTGGTAATCCACAACTTCCGTGATTACCAAAGATTGGTGGATGCCGCTTTCAAGTCGAGAAATTTGAGAACATCCGGTGAAGTGACTAAGAAGAGGAAGAGCAGAGTAGTTCTCCGAAAAGGCATGAGTGCTCCAAAGACTGCTAGAGCATTAGAACTCAAGATCTGTGAGTGGTGTGGGTAGCGGTGGCCCCACTAAGAGTAAGCGACCTAGGGCTACTACAAGGCAAGCTTCCAAGTCGGCAAGTCCAGGATGGACAGTAGAGGAATCCCGTGTGATCACATGGGAGATTCCTGAGGGGAATGTCTGCTGAAGATAGGAGCATGTTTTGGGCGTGGCCAAAGGGGGCACCGAATCAAGGATTGTCCCAGCAACAAAGCGGGAAGGGTCTCGATCTCAGCCCCAAGAAGAGCAAAAAGCAGTGGCATCTCGACGAAGATGGTGTGGGCGATTCAGAACTGCAAGGAAGGCATATCCGCAGGGAGACCTAGAGGATGAGTCGCACCACTCGAGTCTTTGCCATGACCGAGGGAAGAAGCTGCGGCGCTCAAAGTAGTGACGGGTATGGCTATGCTATTCGACTCTCTGTTTATGTGTTGATTGATCTGGCTCCACCCATTCATTTGTATCTGTAAGTATGAATATGCATGTTGTGTGTCCGAGATTATGGACAATTTTCTGGTTGTTAGTACTCCTTTAGGGGTAAGGTGGTGATTAGTATGATCTATAAAATTGTGAACTCGATGTCGACGGTGCTAGACCGGTAGTAGATCTACTACCTCTAGACCTTCAAGGTTGGATGTCATTTTGGGGATGGATGTCATGGAGAAGTATAAGGCGAAGACTAGATTGTAGTTTGAAAGAAGTAGAGTTTGATCCGGCAATGATCGAAAGTGGTTTTCAAGGGGACGAGGAAGCGCCGGTCCGAGGATCATTTCGCTATGTTAGTGACAATATGATGAGCCAAGGTGTGAGGCCTTTTGGCGCATGTAGTGGATTCGAATGAATGTGGGATTAGAAGATTATCGAGGTTGTGAGGAGTTTCGATGTATTCGGAAGAATTACCAAGGTTTGCCGATGAGGAAATTGAGTTGAAATTGACTTGATTCCGGAACCGCGCCAATCTCCATACCACCTTATAGAATGGCTCCGGTTGAATTGAGAGAACTCAAGGAGCAATTGCAGGAATTGTTGGAGAAGCGGTTCATCGTGCCGAAGTTCTTCACCTTGGGAGCTCGGTCCTATTTGTTAAGAAGAAGGATGGAACGTGGAGGATGTGCATAGACTATAGAAGGCTTAACAAGATGACGATTCAGAACAAGTATCCGTTGCCACGGATTCAGAACAAGTATCCAATGCCCCAGCTGCCTTCATGGATCTGATGAATAGGGTGTTTAATGAATTTTTAGATCAGTTTGTCATTGTGTTCATTGATGACATTCTGGTCTATTCTAAGGATGAAGGAGAGCATGAACAGCATCTCAGGATTGTATTGCAGAGATTGAGAGAGCAGGAGCTGTATGCCAAATTCAGTATGTGTGAGTTTTGGCTGCATGAAGTAGTTTTCCTTGGACATGTGATTTCCAGCAAAGGGATTCATGTTGATCCGAGGAAAGTAGAAGCTGTGGTGAATTAGCAAGAGCCTAAGACAGTGAAAGAGGTAAGAAGCTTCCTAGGTTTAGCAAGTTATTATAGGAGATTTGTAGAAGGATTTTCAATGATAGCTGCCCCTATGACTAAACTGTTAAGGAAGAATCAGCAGTTTATCTGGAATGAGGATTGCCAGCAGAGTTTTGAGGAGCTTAAGCAGCAGTGATTTTTCCTTAAAGATATGGAGACACTATCTGTATGGGGTTCAGACAAGGGTTTTCACGGATCACAAAAGTCTTAAGTACATCATGAGCCAGAAAGAACTGAATCTGAGGCAGAGAAGATGGTTAGAGTTGCTCAAGGACTATGACCTGATGATAGAGTATCATCCAGGCAAGGCTAATGTAGTGGCGGATGCATTGAGTAGGAAGTCATCGATAGCTTATGTTCAGGCAGTTTACTTGCCTCTATTGGAGCAAATGGCCAAGCTTAAGATAAGTCTAAAACAGGATCAGTTAGATTGTATTCTTGCTCAATTCAGGGTGAGGCCGATACTTAGAGAGAAAGTTAAGGAGTTGTAGGAGCAGGATACAGAATTAAGTAAGTTGAGAGGTGAAATTCAACATGGTAAGCAGTCTGAAGTGGTAGTGAGAGATGATGGGCTAATGGTAGTCGGAAACAGGTTATGTATCCCGAATGATAAATTAGTTAAGGATGAGATCATGGATGAGGCACACAATGCGCCTTATTCCATGCATTCCAGCAAAGACACCAGAATGTCAGAGATTTGAAGGAACATTTCTGGTGGAAAGGCATGAAGAGGGACGTAGCTGAATATGTGAGCAGATGTCTTGTGTGTCAGCAGGTCAAGGCTGAACACCAGGCACCTTCAGGCATGCTAAGGCCATTGTCCATTCCTGAATTCGAGTATAGGTAAGGTTCGGTTCTAGGGTCAATCTCAGCCTAAGCACAATCAAGCATATTTCTTCATTCTAAAGTCTTTACAATTCTTTCCGGACTATTGATCTGAGACTAATAGAACGCTCTACAAATCTCGGTTTTTCCTTAGGCCGTATTTAATCAAGAAACGTTCATTAATTAAATCTAACTACCAAACAACCTAGGATACGATCTCTAGATTCAATTTGGCAGTCGCATTATGAATTGAAAAACGATCAATATAAGCAGTAACCTCACACGCTTGAGTTATCTAACCTAAGTCATGTTGTTCCTAACGATTAACGATCGTTAGATGCCACTCACAAATATCAAAAGTAACAATTACGGATTACAATTAATATTTTAGCAATAAGTTTGAAATAAAACAATCAAAACATTATATTAAGATCATTAATCCCAAACCATCCAAATCAATACCAACAACACAACAATCCGAAAATAAATCACAACTTTAAAATGAAAAAAATAGCTTAACCGTGACTCGGCATGGATATTCCCGTTGAAACGGTGTCGAAAAACTAGCCTTCCATCTTCATCTTCGTACTCCAAGCACAAATCGTATCTCGCATTGTTTCAACACTCTCAAGCTGCTTTCTTCACTCCACTGCTCACTATTCACGATGGGACAAATAAGTGTTGAGTTTTTTGTGCCCACCACTATTGTTCCCTGCTGCTCCTTACGCGTTGTCTGTGCCTGCGTCCACGCCAGCTCCCTGCATTATTCCTTTGTCTTTTCTCCAGCGTCAACTTGCTTCCGTTTTTTTCATTTCCTTCCTCACGCCGACATTGTAGTTGACAAGACAAATAAAAATCAGCCCTCTTAAAAACCCTTTTCCCTCTATTTTCCAACGTTTCCTGCGTATTTTGAGAAAACGTTGCGTAGCAGCGTTGGCTGCGCAGGTTAAACGTAGCTAACGCTGCGTTTAACGCTGACGTAGCAATGCTGCATGAAACGCAATGCATAGTGAAATTTTCTTTCTTTTTTTTTTTACTTTGTGCATTAAACTAAATAAACAATTGTCCTCCAATTTACTTTAGAAATTTTTGACTGTTTGGTTTAAAAAATATATCAATAAATCCAATCTCATAGTCAACACAAATTGAACACAAACTGAACATTTTATCTTAAAAATAAGATCGAAATCACATGTAAATTTATAAGAAAATATAAGATAATTCAATCCTATCAAATGCTGTGCACTAGACCGGATATCTGTTATACAGTGGGACTGGTAAGCAGATTTCAGTCAAATCCAGGAATGGAACATTGGAATGCGGTTAAGTGTATACTTAAGTATCTTCGTAGGACGAAGAAATTAATGCTTGTTTACTCTAGAAGTAATCTTATTCCGATAGGATATATAGATTCTGATTTCTAATCAGATGTTGATTCAAGGAAATCAACTTCTGGTTCTATATTTACTTTAGGAGGTGGAGCCATAGTTTGGAGGAGTGTCAAGCAATCTTGTATTGCTGATTCGACTATGGAGGCTGAGTATGTTGCTGCTTGTGAAGCAGCAAAGGAAGCAGTCTGGTTCCGAAAGTTCCTAAATGATTTGGAGGTAGTTCCAGAGGCGGAAAAGGCTATTACACTATATTGTGATAATAGTGGGGTAGTGGCTAATTCTAAAGAACCTCGGAACCACAAAGCTGCCAAACACATTGAGCGAAAGTATCATCTTATAAGGGAGATAATACAACGTGGAGAAGTGGATGTGGTAAAGATTCCCACCAAGCAAAACCTTGCTGATCCGTTCACAAAGACATTGACTCAAAAGAGCTTTGAGGGTCACCTAGAAGGGATGGGAATGAGGGATATGTCAATCTTGCTTTAGGGTAAGTGGGAGATTGTTGGAGTTATGTAAATATAGTGCCCTAGAAAGCAAGTGTATTTACATGTAACTTTATCTTCTTGATTCATGCTTTGTAATGAAAATATTTATAATTAATAAAACAAAAGAGTTTGGTTTTATCTATATGAGCATTATATATCTGGTCATAAGGTACCAAGATTCTTTTGTAAGTAATATACATATACATAGAGATGTATGAGAAACATGTATATTATTAGAATCTGAATTAATTGATTCACAGTTGAATAATCAAGTTGGTCGCTTGTTTATGGTTTAGACTGTAGTGTTGCGATTTATCTCCATATAAGTAAAGGAGTTTAGTTCAAGGGAATGATGAGTTTCATATCATGATAGTAGTTGACTATCGATAATGGCACTATTAAATGAATCTGGAATCAAGTATGTTTTCAAGAATAAAGTTGGTCGTTACTTTAATCTTAAAACATACAACTTAAGCATTCGCTTATTATGAACCATAATCTTGATGAGTGGTGAACTCATATATGTTTCATTATAATTCTTGATATGATCGGAATGGATTTTTACAGAGTATTAATCCAGTGTCTGCATGTTGGAATTATTAATTGAAACATGTATCAAGGAACATTCACTCAAATAAAGAGTTTATAGTGTTATCATCTCTTCTAGATGTTTTAAGGAGATTTGGTGGTTAAACTGGCTCCAGTATTTTGATGGACTAGCTACCTATCAAGTCTTAACACTGAGATGAGATCTTATGTGTTAATCACCATATAAAGTAAAATGAGTGATCTAGAAGGAAAAACCAACATAAGGGCAAAACGGTAATTTTACCCTTTGTTGTGCGGATGGCTATAATAAGGTTCTAAATAGGGTTTGCAATTGGACATATTCTCATAATATTTAATAATTCAAGAGTTCAACTAATTGTCTTTAGTGGAATGAGATTTAGTTAATAAGCTAGAATTAATTCCAATGAGATTGAATTAATTCTGGGCTTATTGGAGCTTGAATTATCAAAGTCCAATAAGATTCCCCACTTGGCTTTAAGGAAGGTTATCAAGCTAAGTAAGAAATATAAATGGAGGTTAATTAGAAGCCCATAATTGAATCTTTGGCTTGGTCTAATTAAAGAAGCCAAAATGTACATTTAGTAATGGGCTTGGTTTTTGGTTTAATGTAATTAATTAGATTAAAATAATTTTTTTAAAGAAGAAGATAGCAATTTTGGTTATTCATAGGTTAAATGTGTAACCACACATTTGACATTAAAATGTTAAATAAAAATGGTCTTTATTATGGTTAATCATCATTAAATGGAGTTATGAACTTACCATTAAATGGTTTAATGGTTGTCTTTTAATGTTGGCTTGTAACCTCCATCCTCTCACTCATACAAGCCTTCATTCATCTTTCCAGCAGCTTCAATCCTCATCAAGACGCAACCAATAGTCTTCACCAACATTCTAGCCTCCGTTTGCCCAACAACGCAACATCCATTCATCACCAAAGAAGCAACCACATAAGGAGAGGGGAGAGTTCATTTTATTTTGCTGTACATTTGGAGCTTTGTTCTTAATTTTTAATTGATTTCGTCATGAGCTTGTTCAGAGTTTTTGTTTGTGGATTGTTTGGCATGATGATTTGTGGCTAGAAATTTAATTTCTCTTAGGGATTTGATATTTTTGATGATGCTTTAATATTAAATTTTGCTATAATCCATGATTGAATATTCATATGCTTGTTGATTTTTCCTTGGATTTATTTGTTATTCCTTTAGACTATTGGAAAATGACTTGTTATTAATTCGCCTTTGGGAGAAGGGAATTTTTGCTAAAAGATAAAAGAAAAATTTGACTAGGATTTGCTTGTGAGTTGGGAGACCCAAGAAACTTAGGAGGTGAAAATTGAAGTTTTGGAACTAAAGAAACTCTAGGAAAAACTTAAGTAAGGGATTACTAAGTGACGTCTAGAGTGGAAAAATTAATTCATCTTTAAGAAAAGGGGATTAATTATTCTTAAAATTCACCTACAAAGGTAGAATATTTCAGTTGTGGAAAATAACTAATTTAATATGAAGGTTGACAAAAATATCATTCCCTAAGAGAAAGTCATTCATCTTTGCTGTTAAAAATGTTAATTGGTAAATTGTTAAAATCTTTTCTTAATTAGTTACTGCACAAATTTGTCATATTCATAGTTATTTTGGGTCGCATTAAATTTGGTAGTTGTTAAAAAATTTATTTGAGATAAATTTTGTTTTTTAAAAAATTTCTTTACATTAATTTTAATTTTCTAAAATTTCATCCAACCAGATTTCAAATATCGTTAGCTAGCGTAGAATTAAATTTTCGCATAATCCCTGTGGACACGACTCGGTTCTTACCGATTTATTTCTCACTTCGACAACCGTGCACTTGCGGTTCACGAACATTAAGTCCAAGTCATGGGTAAATAGGCATAGCTAGAAGGGTCTGCAGCTACTCCTATGACATTTCGGTGTCTCTTATTATTGAGATATAAGTCTCTCATGTTCTGTGATATCGATTACGGTATCTCCTGTATTAGTCCCTTTACCCACTTTTGCATAAAGGATTAACAGACTAACTTGTTTTGTATTTTGTTATATGATCAGTTATGATATTAATAAGCTTTGATATGAAACATTTGAGCTTTGTTCTGAAATATGCAAATTCTATTTTGTTACAAACAAGTTTTATTTTGATATTATAGTATTCAACTTTGAAATTGGTGAGTTTTGTTTGGAAGCAAATGTATAACCTGTTATGATATGTTATATTTTGTTATGAGATCAATGATATTTTGGTTTGATTTGAAAATGGATAAGTAAATATTGCTTATAATCTGATGTGATTTTGAATATATGAATGTTTGGATGACTGTTTGAAAAAGTTATCTGCTTATATCCTAGTTAGTTTATTCCCCACTAAGCTTTATACTTCGCACAGTGGTTTTGCCCCATGTAGGAAGACTAGGACAATAACAACCGCAAAGGCCAATGAAGAATGTGTTTTGTTTTGGGAATGTATGTTTGAGTTGTATGTAATAGTAACATCCCATGTTTAGGGCTAGACCTTATAATTGTGAATTGAGCGTATTGAGAGAAATTAGAGTGCATTGCATGCTCAAACATCATTGTATATTCACACACATGTGAATGATTATTGTTGGCATATTTAAAATAATTTTTCATGCATTCATTGAAATTTTTCGAGTATAATTGATTGAATAATGTGATTTAAAATGTAAATTGTTGGACCCTGAACTTTGAGTGACAATTTGACTATGATCAAGAGGATGAGTTGATTGAAATGAAGCTAAATAGCAAGAATTAGAAAGAAAAAGTGTGAAAATTTGAAGGATTTAGAAAGTTTGACTTTTTGGAGAGAGAATATTTGACTTTGAGAGTTGACTTATGATTTAGGCAAAATTTGATAAAATGGTCTTCTGGAAACTTGTAGGTTATGTTAAGAGATTTTTGTGGACATAAAGTTTGCAATTTTTCGATATCGGGAGTGAAAGTTATGATTAGTCAAAGTTTATGTTTGATCGGGTTTGACTTTTATTATGATTGAATCTTTGAGTGAGGAATTAACCTAGTTAGAGGTTATTTGAGCTTTGATGTTCTTCATGAAAATTGAAGGATTTGTTTTGATCTTTATTTCGATATAAAGTATGCAAATTTTGATCTCGAATATTAAGTTTGATCTTTACAAGTTTGTATAGAGGATAGTATCTTTGATAGGAAAATGGACTCTCGTAGAGTTGAATTGAGTTTATGTTCTTCTTGGAAGATTTAGAGCTTCTCTCAAGTTTTCTATAGAGACTAAGTTTGTCAAAATCGAGTTCGGGAGTAAAAGTTATGAATTTGGAAGTTTTGATTTTAAGTGAAAAAAAAAAAGAAAAGTTTTAGCGCTAGCTTGGTGACGGCTCGCCTAGCGAGGCGGGCGCCATATGCGCCTCATTGAGGCGACGCCTCGCCTAGCGAGGCGAGCGGCAGGCCTTCGCTCTCGCGAGGCAAGGCTCGCCTCATGAGCTGTGCGCCCTCGCTAGGCGACGCCTCGCCTAGCGAGCGAGGCGCCTCGCCCTCATGAAGGCGCCTCGCCCTCATGAGTTAGGCGTCCGTCTGTTTCAAAGCTGATTTGCTTCTTAAATTTTTTGATTTCTTTGTTTTCAATCCGACCTTTGCTCACTATTTTGCCTATATCTTTTCCGTCCGACATCCGATTGAGTTGATTCTTTTTGCGTTGGATTCCTAAGACAATGAATTTCATTTATAAGAAATTTGTGAACTTTTGAGGTTAAATTAATGGTGATTAATTTAATCAAAGTGAGTCGGGAAATTTTCGAGCATGATTCAGTGTTTTGTGAAATTCGGGATCTGTAGAGATCCGATTGAAGCGATTCTTGAGGCGAAATAAAGATAAGATAAGGGGCTACAAATCATATGAAGACATGAAATGTCAATTTTGCCCTTAGGACTTTTAATTTTTGAATTTAAGTTCGGATTAGGGTTTAATTTTTGGATTGGGAACACCTGTGAGTAATTTGAGTATAATTTTTGATCTGAGAATCGAAATGAGGAGATTCTTGTTTTGAATTAAACTAGAGACATAAGGCTACAATTGTTATGAAGACATCAAGTTTCAAATCTGGGATTAAGAATGCGAAATTTTGGACGGAAATAATCGTACATAAGAAATGTGTTAGAATATGGATTTTCCCCCCTTTATTTAAGCACATAACTTTTGATGTAGTGCTCGGAATTGAGCGCGGTCAGTGGCGTTGGATTCGTATGAGTGAGAGGAACATTTATCGAGAAGGAAGTTTTGACAAATTCCTTCAAATCGATAGTGAGAATCAAACCGCAAGTAAGTGTAACTTTAAGTTTTGAATGAAGGACAATTTGGTCATTTGACCATCAATTAATGAAACACATATATGGATGTCGTTTTGGCTTATTAAAAGCCACGAAAGTGGCTGGAATTACAGAAGAGAGAAAGAGAAATAAAAAAGAAGAGAAAGAAGTAGAAGTTTCGGTGATGGAGGAAAAGATGAGAGAGAAAGGTATTTTCGATTTTTACTACTTGTTTCTTAAGGATTTTGGGTTGGTTCCAAGAGAGAGAAAGGTAGAGGAGCATAAGAGCTTCCTTTCAAGCCAAAAAAATTCGAATTTGGAAGAGAAAGAGGTAAGAGAAGTTGTTCTACTTTGAGATTTTGATTAATTTTCGGTTTAGAATTATGACATATGAGATGGGTTTATGGATTGTGGAATTAATTTTGATGTATATGCTTTAGGTTGGGTTTAATTTTGGATGAAAAATTGAGTAAGGTTTAGGCTTAATTTTATGATTGAGAATTTTGAGATATTTTGGTGTAGAATTATAGGAAATATGATGAATTGATGATATATGAAATCAATTTCGAAGAATTTGTATTTTATGGTATTGAATTGAGATAAATTGGTTTAGGCCAATTTTAAGATTTGGGGATTTTTGAAATTGAGGATTTAAATAGTTTGGAATTAATGTGAATTGAGGAATTGTGAGATTAATTTTGAAGAAATTATGTTTTATGAGATTGAATTGAAAGTGTCTTGGTTTAGGCCAATTTTGAAAATTGGGGATTTTCAAAATTGGAGATTGAAATAGCTTGAATGTAAATGGAATTGGTGAATTCCTAAGTTGATTGTGAAAATTAAGTATTTTCTGATGTGAAAATTGGATGATTATGGTTTAGGTTTTGGTATTTTGGAAAGAAGGAAAGAAGCAAGGATCAATTGGAGCTTGAAATCAAGTTTCCGGCAATAATTCGTGGTGGGTAGCATATTTATAATTTGATCTGTAAGCTTAATATGAATTTTTGAAAATGAAAGAAAGCAAAATTTTGTATGCTTGATAGATTATTGGAAATGTTTGAAAATAAGAATTGATTTAAAGTTGGAAAATATGATTTCAATGATTTCAGAAATTGGTACAAGTTTAAATTCAATTGTCATAAATGCATTATTGAATTATGCTTAATCGATTGAATGATTTGATTTTTGAAATTCGTATTTGAATGATGAATTGATCGAATTGTCTGCGTTATGTGAATGTGTGGAAAATCAAGAATTTGAAAAGTGCCTTCGGGCATTCTGAAATCTCGTTTCGATTATATGTTATGTGGGTCGGTTAGGTCCTTTGGTGAGTCAGCGCTGTCTCTATTCGTAAAGCCTTCACTCGGCTGCCCGCTAGTGGCACGGAACTCTGATTTCGGATTCCCTCACGGCTACACTGGACCGCAATGCGGAAAGTGTAACGTTTATTCTGTTGCAGGACCGCTATTCGGAATTTATGCGACGCTCTATTTGGACCAAACCAGACCATTTTGATCTGTTATGTGATTTTGATTTTGTTAATGTGCGTGATAATTTGCGATGTGATTGCATTCATGTTTATGAGAAATTTTGGAAAATGAAGAAAGGGGTTTTCAATCGGAAATTTATGAAATTTGATATGAAAAGTTTGGAAAAATTGAAAAGAGTTTGAGAGAAATATTTCAAAGTTGAAAAGTTTGAAACATTAGCCCTTTGGCAAAAGTTTATAAAAAGCGTTTTCGCTTATTTATCGGTTTATAAATGTGTTATCCACGAGCTTAGAGCTCACCCCCTTTCATCCCCATCTCCGGGTTTGAGCGGAGATTGGATGAAAGAATGTGAAGTCGATTCAAGCGGTTTTGTGCTTTTGAAATTTGCATGAGTTAGTTTTGAGTAATCTGAAATTTGAGTATGGAAATGTTTATGGTTTAAGATAGATTTGAAAGAAAGTGTATTTGTGTATAAAGTTGAGTATCGGAATGATTGAGAAATTTGTATATGAAATCATGAATAGCTTGGGCATATATATTTGTGTTTGATTCTCGGGAATAAGTTTGAATTATGAAAATAGTAGATTGAATGACAAGTATGAGATTGTTTTAAAATTAGGTTTGTGTCTATCTCTCGATATCCGGACGGAGAATGCGGTGGATTCGATATTTGTGTGATTGATTGGCATTTAGAAGTGTATTTCTTTACCCTTGCAGGTTTGGGTTAGGAAAAAGGCACCGTTATCTTGCCGAATTTTAGATTAGAAAATAATTTGGAAAGAAGAAAATAAAAATTTAGACGTATGAAAGATGGATTTATGAGATTGGTATTAATGTTAAGAAGATTGATTATGATTTGAAAGTGATTGAGTAACGAGAAAAGAAATGAGACTAAGAAAAGAAAAAAAAATTTCATACCGGATTTTGAGACGTCTTAGGGTTTCCAACGCGACTATGATCATTCGATAAGTTTTCTTTGATTATTGTTTCCGGATGTCGGATGTGTCTGCTTTGATTTCGTTTCGCTTTGCAATCTTTTCGTCCGATTTGCTTACTCGATTCGTTCCGCTATTTTCGCTTCCGCATTCGCTTTGCATTTGTTTCGAGTGTGCGCTTCGCTGTCGATTCTTATGCTTTGTTTTCCGTTTCGTTTTCCCTTCTGGTGTAAGTAGTTGGGTTCCGGTAACGGGATCCAACATAAATTGTGACATATTGATGTTAAAGATTTATTTTAAGATTATTAATATTATTTTGAAATTTTTGGTGAATTTTAGGATTTGAAAATTAGAGTATTTTGGACTAGGAAATATAGCCAATAAACTTATGACATGTGGCAGTATTAAATAGTGACATATGTAGTACATGCAATGTAGCCACGTAGTGTACGGATTCGGTGAAGCTTTTTCTCACTTGCTTATTTCTTCACCAAAAGTATAGTTTACAAACTCTCTTTATGTTTAACCACCACCAAACAATAAGTTGTTAATCTTGTATCGTCGATTCACTCACACTACCGAAAGCTTTGTTAAATGAAGTAAGTGATTCTTGATGATGGTTTATCATTCATAAATGAATGCATGCATAGGTGGTTTGAAAAGTGTAGTTTTGGTGAATAAACTTGAGGAATGAGTTAGATGAAAGATCTGTTAATAGAGAATGTGCATAAAATGTATAGGATTGTGAAAATTTGAGTTAATGAGAGTGTTGTTGAAAATGAGAAATTGAAAGCACAAAAGTTATAAAAACACAGTAGAGAAAGAGTGTATATGAAGTTTCGATTTTGATTAATTACTATATAAGCTTGCAATTGATGTGTTTAGAGTCTAAAATATGTTCTAAAGTTGAAGTAAGAGTTCTGTTATAGTTTAAGAATAGATTGATGTATTTGGAGTATAACTTTCAGTGTATTGAATCAAATTGAATGATATTGATGTCATTAGAAACCTAAGACACAGAGGGACAATTGTCTAGAAGGAAGTGTTATTTAAATGCTTCTTTTTCAAGATCTTATTGATCATATACAGTTGACCAGAATGGAATGTTTTCATAAAAAGTTTAAATAGAGAGTGAGTGATTGAATTTTGTCACAATTGGAATACAAATGATATGTATAGTAATGTATGACAAAAATATACCCGAGAATTTGTCATTGAATATGTATGATATATGAAACATTGACACTTGTGTTTATTTTATTTCATAAATGCTATAGTAATATGAAATTGTTTTAATTGCATATAGACGAACCACTAGAGCGACCGCTTCTAGATATTGCCAGAACGTCTAGGCAATAGGCATAAAGGAGTAATTGAGAGTAACCTAAGATAGTCTCACTTTAATTGTTCTGTTATGTATTTACTACACAATATTGATATATTACTAAACTGCATTGATTGATTGTATATTGAATTTTGGACAATATATGTCCGAAGTGTTTGATGCAAGCAAACAATATTGGAATTGCTATTTATATATGAATAAGATTGCCTAATTGAAAATTCTGATTCTCAAATGAAAATTTGAATGTCAGACCTAGTATAATGACTACTGATACTGTGACTACTATACTATAATAATATATGCAAATGAAAGTGATTAAATTGATGACTGAATTGTAATATGCATATCATTTCAATGTATGTAATATAAAGGTTGTTGTGACTGATGTTGCTACTAATTGACTGATACTGTTATTGAGAGAGCTTAAAGCTCTGTGGTAGAGCCTATGCTCCCATTATATTCTGAGCCCAGTGTCTGTGAGGGATACGAGAAATTAAAAGGCACACAATCATAACATTACAAAAACAAATATGAGTCTCATACATATTGGATCCATATATAATTGGATTTCATTAGAAATTTGCAAAGCTGCAATGAAATAATAGATTGATATGAATTGAGTAATTGAATAAACCGTGTGATTGTATGATCTGAGTGACTTTATAATGACTATGTTTTTTTACATGAGTAAACCATTGAGGATGCTTACTTTACTGAGTTCGTAAAACTCATCAAAATTGTATCGTTGACTTTTACAGGTTTGAGAGCGAGACGACCTAGCTTCTAAGACTTCGTTGAAGGAGATTTTGTGCAGTTCAATATCAGAGATGGCTCAAAGATCTGTCAGTTGGGATTGAAAATGCTATAGTTATTATCTTTTATTATTCCTCAAATATGTAGCATACTGTATAAAACGAGTTGTTTATGCTCTTTCTTGATGTTAAATTGAATGCTACAATGTAACTATAGTTTTTGATATAAAATGAGGAAATTATGGGTTTTAGTAAATGTGATTTATGATTTTAGTTACTATGCCATGTGATAAAGTACAAGTGAGATAGTTAACATGCTATTTTTGTCGAGCATGCGCACGTGTTACCAAAAGGGGGCATGTATATGTGTCAGATGGGAGTGGGATGGTACATTTTGGTATTAGGGCATGGTTGCCATCCATAGAGATATGTAGGAATGATAGGTATGAAATGTTGTGGAAATTTCAGATGATAATTGAGGTTATTATGTATTATAGGTCATCTGCTATTGGTGAACAAGTGGAATACTCAGCTGACCAACTATGTGAAAAAGTCAGCAGATAGTCCTCAGTGTCTCAACCTAAGAGAGTGCCTCTAAGAATTTCTTAGCAAAGGGAAAAGAGGTATGGTAAACTGTGAAAGCAAGGGGTTGTAGACTTTTATGGAAGTATAGACTATTGGACCCCGAATCTTTTGGTAAGTTGGGATGATTAAATAAGGATTTTTGAATGATTATTCATGAGTGAAAAAGTTAAGAATTTTTGAAATTGAAATGAAATAGAAGATATGGTATAAATATGAGATGGATTAATGTGGAATTAATTGACATGTTAATATGCTTAAGGTAAGGTGTCATGAAATTAGGTGGCATGATTTAATGGGATTCAATTATTGTATTCTGTGGACTTAATTAGCATGTTAAGGAAATTTAACTAACATGTTGATTAGACTAAGACTACATGACATGGATTAAGTATATTAAGGTGTTATGAAGGTTATAAATGTATTAAGTGTTAAATGGGCCTTGGACTCAAGTTGGGCTTAAGTGGTGATATAAAAGAAGAGGATTAAACAAGAATAATGAGTTTGGTGGCATGAATTAATACAATTAAAAGTGTTAGTTGAATTTAAGAGTTTAGAGTTCAATTGGGCCTAAGAGAACAATGGGCCTAAATCATATGAAAAGAAGAAGAAATAAGTTAGAAGGAAAAATAAATTAGGCTTTGGGTCCAAATAAAATGAATAAAGAAAAGAGAATGAAATGGGCTTAAGTTGTATTAGGAAAATAAGAAGGAAGGAATTAAATGAAATGGATTTGGGCTTGAGTCCATGAAGTGGAAATTAAAAGGAAAAGAATGGAAACAAAATGAAGAAGTGGACTTGGGCTTAAGTTGTAGTATGAATTAAATGAAGGAAGGAAGAAGGAAAGAAGAGGGAAGTGAATGGGCTTTAAGGCTTATGGGCTTAAGTGAGTGGGAAGTAGTATAAAAGAGAGGAAATAAGGAGGAAGAAGAAGAAGGGAGTTAGGTTTGGGCTTTGGGCTTAAGTAACTTAAGTAAGGAGTATAAAAGGAAGGAGAATAAGTGAATTGGTGTAGGAAAGGAGAGGAATTTCGAAAATTAGAAGAGGGGAAGAGAGAGTTTCGGTGGTGAGGAGAAAAGAAGGAGAAAAGAAGAAAGCCATGCCTAGGGTTTGATTTTCCAAGAGATTTAAGAAGAGTTGGAAGAAAGTCCAACAGATAAAAAGGTGTAGGAAGAGTCAAGCTACAATCTAAGCCAAGGAACTTCTTATTTGAGCAAGGATTTAAGGTAAGTCATGAAGTTAAGTTTAAGTTTTTGTTGGTTTTATGGTTTAGAAAGACTAAGAATGGAATGGGTATAGTGATTCTCAAGCTAATTTCATGAAAGGGGTTTTATAGAATTTCATTAGAATTTGTGTTTATTATAGGTTTTCGATTTTAATGAAGGGAAAGAAGGAAGAGAAGAGGAACAAGAGTTGTAGCAAAGAAACCAAGGATTTAGCAAGTTATAAGGTAGGTTTTATGTTTATAGTTAAATAATGGGCCATTGATATACTTTTCAAAAAAATTAAGAATGTAAAAATGCTTTTAAACTCATTGTTTTTGAATGCCTTGAGAAATTGTTATCATTGATGCATAATGGTATGAATGATTTGAAAATGTTATGTAAATTGGATGACTGATGATTTGATATGTGAATGTGGATGTTATGTGATGTTGCTTGAGGAATGATGATGCATTGCATATGAAATGCCTTATGTTCATGAAATGATTTAAGAAAATTTTGCATGATTTATGTAAAAATAAGATTTCCAAGATTTCCAAGATTTTTGCCTTTGGGCAATCAAGATTCAAGACATGATTATATGTCATGTGGGTAAGGTTAAGTCCACCAAGAAGCGTCTAGCACGATGACCATGAAAAGCCTTCGCCATTGCCTCGATCGTGGCATAGGATGATCCAATATTTGGACTCCTCAAGATTTGCCCATATAAGATCATTAAATGAGATTATATGGTTGCCAAGAATTGTGGACTTGCCAAACCATTATGATGTGCTAGGTGATATGTGTTATATGATATGAATTGTGACAAGTTGAATTGCATTCATGATTTCATGACAGTTTGAAAAAAATGCATGAATTGAAAAATGAATAATTTGTGATTTCAAGAAAATGACAAGAGTTCTTAGTTTATGATTTGATGAAAGTTTGAACAATGAATAATTTGTGATTTCAAGAAAATGATAAGAGTTTTGAAGAAAACAATGTTTTATGATCCAAAGGAAATTTATATGAAAATGGACTTCTAAAACTGTTTTGTTCATTATTTGGTTATAAGCATAGAACTATTGGGCTCCCAAGCTCACCCCCTATTTTCCCAATTTCGTGTTTTAGCAAGAAGTCAAGAGGAAGTGGATCAAGACATCTTGTGTTTGTTTTATTGTGTATTTGGAGTTTGTTTATGTAAATGTATAGTTGTAATTCATATGAGCAATTGAATAAAGTAAATGAGATATTGTTATTGGTTTTGGATTTTATTTAGGAAATGCCAATGAAATTGTAAAACTCCTATGTATGATGATTAATGCAATATGGACTTGAGTATGATTGTGAATGTAAAATTTCATATAAACGAATATGGAGAAATGGTTGAAAGTTAGCATGATGCCTAAGTCTTGCTTATGAGAATAGCTTTGATGGTTGTCTAGGAATTTAGGGTTTGATGAACAAATTGAATCAAGAATTTATAGAATGATAAAATGAGTGTGATGCTGGAGTCGTTATAAAGTATGTTAACATGAGAGGCATGAATATCATCTGATTAGGTAAATGTTATGAGATTGGGATTGACGGTCATGCATGTGTAATGAAGGTGAGAATGAGGCTTGTGTGAGGTTGAGTGGGCAAAGTCATGTTGAGAGTGAAGTGAATGAGTTGAGAGGTTTAGAAGTGTTTATGATGTTTGGAATAAGTCAAGAGAGAGTGTAGAGGTTAGATTTTGAGTTACGGATAGATATAAGTCGACTTATTGGACCCATAAGTCGACTTGTGAAGTTTTTGCATAATAAGTCGAATTTTTAGATAGATAAGTCGAGTTATTTTCCTCGATAAGTCGACTTGTTGGTGACAAGTCGACTTATTTGCCTCGACAAGTCGAGTTGTTCAGTATAAGTCGAGTTATAGGCTAATTTCCAGCACAGGTCGAGTTGTTAGTCAAGCATTTTGAGCATTGTTAGAGGCCGAATTTGGTTTTTCAGTCTTCATGAGAGTTGTAGATCTAGATATCTACTTTCAAATGGTGAAAACACGAACACATTTTGACCTAGATATAAAAACTTATGGCAGTCGTGCCAAAAGTGTTTCAGATTGAATTTGGAAGTGAGCATGTTCTATTGTTTTGGGCACAAATCCCTCATATGACCTCCAAATGAGGTGAGGCTTGAACCATTGGATTTATACGACATATATATTTCTTGATACAGAAATTGGTATCATTTGGAGTTAAATTGAGGAAGTTCTCATTAAAGAAAGTAAAAGGTCGGTTAAGAGAACATGTTTCCGATATGAACTCTTTTAGATTATTGAAGTGTATCTTGAGTTGTAGAACTCGAATGAAGCGATTCTTGTCTTAAATTGAACAAGAGTCATAAGGCTATGATTCACAAGAGGATTTCAAATGAATTAAAGATATTAAGTTTTCAAATTCGGTGAGCAGTAGTGAAAATAAGTTCAAGTATGACGAATAGGAGCATGGGCACTCTACGGAACTTTGGTAAGTAAATTTTAGGAACATTTTGAGTATGAGAATGGATTTGTGATGACTTTAAGGGTTCAAGGATTAAGAATGAAAAAACCCTTCAAAGTAATACGACGCTCAGGTTTCACGATTTTAAGCAAAAGAGTTGGGTTAGAAGCGGGATCAACATTTGTGGTATCAGAGCGCGGAATTGAGGTCTTGTATGGGCGCATATGTAAAGGTTACATGCAAGAGCAAATTGTTAAGAGTTTGGGCCAATCGCATTAGCGAATAAATTGAAGTTGTGGATTAGTGGAAATGAGAAATAGTACATGGTCAAACATGACCGGTAATGAGTCAATGCATCTATTGATGAAATCGAATATGGTATCAATGACATACTATGGTGCTTATCCTTGAATGTGGGAAATATGTGAATTATGAGCATGGATTGTTTGAGGAAAAGTAGGGGGACAAGGATTAAGGGGTTCAAGTAGAACTTCATGAAAGTTGAAATTCTTATGGTTTTAAGAAGATGAAACCGGAACCCCAGTGGGTGCATGCTTATAATAAATTCAATAAGCCAAGTTTGTTTTCATTAAATCAAGCAAGAAAATTTCATAATTTTAAATTGCATCATAATTGTTGCATCAGTTGTGCATTGAGTGCATTATGAAATGTTACATGTTTAATATGTCGATTATGTGAATGATTGATGAAATGACTTTAAAAAGGGGTTTTTCTTTTCTAAGAATACAAGTTTATGAAATTATGCTTTCAGACATGATTTGTACAAGGATATCACGTTGTGAAAAGCAAGTTTACAAGAAAGTGCCGTTACGAGCACCAAGATTACAAGTTTTTGAAATCTATGTGCTGTATGAAATATGTGATGATTTTATTTCCACAAGTTTAAGTCAATGACAAATATATATACATACATATATATATATATGTAAGATGTGAAGTGAAGGATAATGGGACAATGAGATGATTGATAGTAATGTATGTATAAGTTCAAGAAGGTCAAATTGGTTGTTGTTGGGAGTATTTGTATGGAAATCCATAATTATGCACAAATGAGTGTATTAAGCACATAAGTAGAATATGTGTGAAGATGATAGAGGAAGAAACCTATGATTTAGTGAGTATTATTAGTCATAGTTTCCCATAGTTAAAGCCTAAGTGATCAAGTAGACATAGATTGAGAGTTGTTGATGATGTTATAATAAGGAATAAATTCTAAGATCAAGAGAAGAATATTGTCTAGGATTAATGAAGATCAAAGTATCAATCATGTGAGAGATTGATTTATGAATTGATGAAGATAAGTCATGGATAAAATATGATGATGAAAATGGGAGATTGATTAAGATTGCAGGAATAGTATAGATGATTGCAGCAAAGAATCCTCTTTTAAAGAGGATTTCATTAAGTTAGAATAAGCAGATCAAATGGTTCATGTTAAGAGTAATCAAAGAACGAACTAATCGAGAAAAGAATATGTGATGATTGAAAGTGAGTACACTCACTATAGAGACCTTGATTGCTAACATGAGGGGTATGTAAGTCTATGTTATATATTACATGAAAGTATGTTTGGGAGATATTGGTATGACTTGATGAATATATTAAAATCACCCTAATTAAGTTTGCAAATAAGCTGCAAATTGTGGAAAAAAATCATTCGAGGAAGAAAGTCAATAAGAGGAATCGAAAGGAAAGTGAGTCAATATACCTCATTGAGGAATTAGTTAAGTAAGGAATTACAAGGGTTAATCGAGAGATACAAAAAAATTGATAATGATTGCTTAAGTTAACAAATGCCCAATAGCACTATGGAATTGGAGACTATTTGATGATGTATGAAAGGTATTCAGAAAGATGCTCAAAAAAATTGAGGAGAATGGTTTGAATACATGAAGAGAAATGTGTAAAGTCCTATGAGTGAATTTTGATACATGACCTAGAACTGCAACATTGATGATTGTTTTGAAAGTTTGGAGACAATATATGTACAGGAACATGTATGAGCATGCAAATACAGATTGTAAAAGTACAAGACAATTACTGAATTGGGAGAATTAAATATGAAACTCAAGAGATTGAGATATGTATCAAAAGACTATGATTGCACCAGTAAGAGATTCCAAGGGAGGCTAAGTGTTGCATCCGATACATTAAGCATGAATTCGATACTATGATGTCCAGAACTAGAGCAACAAGAAGCATAGCAGGTGGGACATAGTTTATCCCAAATTAAGGATAAAAAGATTGTGAATCTTATTAAGAAATTGATACGGATCTGAATTTCAAGTTCAAATAGGAAGAATGATACCAGGTGAATGAAATAGGAGGTATATGAAATCAATAAAGATGATTAAGTGAAAAGGTTGCTAGCAAAGTACAAATGGTAACATGAGGTATGCATCCTAGCACGATTTTATCGAAAGATCTCTTAGTGATCAAAAATGTCAAATAAGCAAGTGAATGTAGGAATTGATGGTCTTAATTATCAAGAATATGCTTAAAGCATATAGTTGAAGTTCATAAGATTATGAGATCCAAGTATAACTTTAGTTTATTTTAAGTATAAAATCACAGTTCTAGTGAATTCAATCAAATGCGGTATGAAGAATTAGATGATAGAAAGATTCATCTTTTTTTTGCATTATGATGATAAGTAAGGTCTACAAGTTATAGAAGGCTAGAATTGAAAAGGTTATGGACAGGTGAAATGAATGAGTGATAAGAATCAAGTGAAGTAAGAAAGATGAATTAGAAGAATCCAAAAATAGGCATGGAAGTGGTGTATTAGCTCACAGTCACTTACCATTATTATGATGTGAACATCAAGCATAAGACGAGTTACCCCAATGATGCTCTCAGAGTTACATGCTTTTACTCTCACGAGTACATGATTATGAGTACATGTTTAAGAGTGCCTTTGTGACAAGGTGCACTCAAGATCAAATAAGCGAGGTCGGGATGGTGAGCTATCTGAATAAGTCATGCAAGAATAAGTTGAATCATTAATTAAGAATTTAAACCCTTGCCACTAGATCAAGTAAGATAGGAATTTCGAGGACGAAATTCTTTTAAGAGGGGAGAATTATTGGACCCGAATCTTTTGGTAAGTTGGGATGATTAAATAAGGATTTTGAATGATTATTCATGAGTGAAGAAGTTAAGAATTTTGAAATTGAAATGAAATAGAAGATATGGTATAAATATGAGATGGATTAATGTGGAATTAATTGACATGTTAATATGCTTAAGGTAAGGTGTCATGAAATTAGGTGGCATGATTTAATGGGATTCAATTATTGTATTCTGTGGACTTAATTAGCATGTTAAGGAAATTTAACTAACATGTTGATTAGACTAAGACTACATGACATGGATTAAGTATACTAAGGTGTTATGAAGGTTATAAATGTATTAAGTGTTAAATGGGCCTTGGACTCAAGTTGGGCTTAAGTGGTGATATAAAAGAAGAGGATTAAACAAGAATAATGAGTTTGGTGGCATGAATTAATACAATTAAAAGTGTTAGTTGAATTTAAGAGTTTAGAGTTCAATTGGGCCTAAGAGAACAATGGGCCTAAATCATATGAAAAGAAGAAGAAATAAGTTAGAAGGAAGAATAAATTGGGCTTTGGGTCCAAATAAAATGAATAAAGAAAAGAGAATGAAATGGGCTTAAGTTGTATTAGGAAAATAAGAAGGAAGGAATTAAATGAAATGGATTTGGGCTTGAGTCCATGAAGTGGAAATTAAAAGGAAAAGAATGGAAACAAAATGAAGAAGTGGACTTGGGCTTAAGTTGTAGTATGAATTAAATGAAGGAAGGAAGAAGGAAAGAAGAGGGAAGTGAATGGGCTTTAAGGCTTATGGGCTTAAGTGAGTGGGAAGTAGTATAAAGAGAGGAAATAAGGAGGAAGAAAAAGAAGGAGTTAGGTTTGGGCTTTGGGCTTAAGTAACTTAAGTAAGGAGTATAAAAGGAAGGAGAATAAGTGAATTGGTGTAGGAAAGGAGAGGAATTTGAAAATTAGAAGAGGGAAGAGAGAGTTTGGTGGTGAGGAGAAAAGAAGGAGAAAAGAAGAAAGCCATGCCTAGGGTTTGATTTTCCAAGAGATTTAAGAAGAGTTGGAAGAAAGTCCAAGAGATAAAAGGTGTAGGAAGAGTCAAGCTACAATCTAAGCCAAGGCACTTCTTATTTGAGCAAGGATTTAAGGTAAGTCATGAAGTTAAGTTTAAGTTTTTGTTGGTTTTATGGTTTAGAAAGACTAAGAATGGAATGGGTATAGTGATTCTCAAGCTAATTTCATGAAAGGGTTTTATAAATTTCATTAAATTTGTGTTTATTATAGGTTTCGATTTTAATGAAGGAAAGAAGGAAGAGAAGAGGAACAAGAGTTGTAGCAAAGAAACCAAGGATTTAGCAAGTTATAAGGTAGGTTTTATGTTTATAGTTAAATAATGGGCCATTGATATACTTTTCAAAAAATTAAGAATGTAAAATGCTTTTAAACTCATTGTTTTTAATGCCTTGAGAAATTGTTATCATTGATGCATAATGGTATGAATGATTTGAAAATGTTATGTAAATTGGATGACTGATGATTTGATATGTGAATGTGGATGTTATGTGATGTTGCTTGAGGAATGATGATGCATTGCATATGAAATGCCTTATGTTCATGAAATGATTTAAGAAAATTTTGCATGATTTATGCAAAATAAGATTTCAAGATTTCCAAGATTTTTGCCTTTGGGCAATCAAGATTCAAGACATGATTATATGTTATGTGGGTAAGGTTAAGTCCACCCAAGAAACGTCTCGCACGATGACCATGAAAAGCCTTCGCCTACCGCCTGTGTGGCATAGGATGATCCAATATTTGGACTCCTCAAGATTTGCCCATATAAGATCATTAAATGAGATTATATGGTTGCCAAGAATTGTGGACTTGCCAAAACATTATGATGTGCTAGGTGATATGTGTTATATGATATGAATTGTGACAAGTTGAATTGCATTCATGATTTCATGACAGTTTGAAAAAAAATGCATGAATTGAAAAATGAATAATTTGTGATTTCAAGAAAATGACAAGAGTTCTTAGTTTATGATTTGATGAAAGTTTGAACAATGAATGATTTGTGATTTCAAGAAAATGATAAGAGTTTTGAAGAAAACAATGTTTTATGATCCAAAGGAAATTTATATGAAAATGGACTTCTAAAATTGTTTTGTTCATTATTTGGTTATAAGCATAGAACCTATTGGGCTCCCCAAGCTCACCCCCCCTATTTTCCCAATTTCCAGGTTTTTAGTAAGAAGTCAAGAGGAAGTGGATCAAGACATCTTGTGTTTGTTTTATTGTGTATTTGGAGTTTGGTTATGTAAATGTATAGTTGTAATTCATATGAGCAATTGAATAAAGTAAATGAGATATTGTTATTGGTTTTGGATTTTGGCTAGGAAATGCCAATGAAATTGTAAAACTCCTATGTATGATGATTAATGCAATATGGACTTGAGTATGATTGTGAATGTAAAATTTCATATAAACGAATATGGAGAAATGGTTGAAAGTTAGCATGTTGCCTAAGTCTTGCTTATGAGAATAGCTTTGATGGTTGTCTAGGAATTTAGGGTTTGATGAACAAATTGAATCAAGAATTTATAGAATGATAAAATGAGTGTGATCTTTGGAGTCGTTATAAAGTATGTTAACATGAGAGGGCATGAATATCATCTGATTAGGTAAATGTTATGAGATTGGGATTGACGGTCATGCATGTGTAATGAAGGTGAGAATGAGGCTTGTGTGAGGTTGAGTGGGCAAAGTCATGTTGAGAGTGAAGTGGATGAGTTGAGAGGTTTAGAAGTGTTTATGATGTTTGGAATAAGTCAGAGAGAGTGTAGAGGTTAGATTTTGAGTTCGGATAGATAGAAGTCGACTTATTGGACCCATAAGTCGACTTGTGAAGTTTTTGCATAATAAGTCGACTTTTTAGATAGATAAGTCGAGTTATTTTCCTCGATAAGTCGACTTGTTGGTGACAAGTCGACTTATTTGCCTCGACAAGTCGAGTTGTTCAGTATAAGTCGAGTTATAGGCTAATTTCCAGCACAGGTCGAGTTGTTAGTCAAGCATTTTGAGCCTTGTTAGAGGCCGAATTTGGTTTTTCAGTATTCATGAGAGTTGTAGATCTAGATATCTACTTTCAAATGGTGAAAACACGAACACATTTTGACCTATATATAAAAACTTATGGCAGTCGTGCCAAAAGTGTTTCAGATTGAATTTGGAAGTGAGCATGTTCTATTGTTTTGGGCACAAATCCCTCATATGACCTCCAAATGAGGTGAGGCTTGAACCATTGGATTTATACGACATATATATTTCTTGATACAGAAATTGGTATCATTTGGAGTTAAATTGAGGAAGTTCTCATTAAAGAAAGTAAAAGGTCGGTTAAGAGAACATGTTTCCGATATGAACTCTTTTAGATTATTGAAGTGTATCTTGAGTTGTAGAACTCCGAATGAAGCGATTCTTGTCTTAAATTGAACAAGAGTCATAAGGCTATGATTCACAAGAGGATTTCAAATGAATTAAAGATATTAAGTTTTTCAAATTCGGTGAACGAGTAGTGAAAATAAGTTCAAGTATGACGAATAGGAGCATGGGCACTCTACGGAACTTTGGTAAGTAAATTTTAGGAACATTTTGAGTATGAGAATGGATTTGTGATGACTTTAAGCGTTCAAGGGATTAAGAATGAAAAAAAAAACCCTTCAAAGTAATACGCACGCTCAGGTTTCACGATTTTAAACAAGAGAGTTGGGTTCCGAGAACGGGATCCAACATAGACCCTATTGAGGCCGACTGTTAGCTAGAAAGAACTGAGAGGGTCTTTGACCAGATGAACTGTGAGTCAGATGAGAGATTCAACTATGTTGTATCCTTATTGTAAGGTCTAGCTTATCAGTAGTGGAAAACCATTCTAGGCAGTACCATCAAGCCTTATAGACTGAGATGGGAAGACTTTTTGAGAGTCTTCACAGAAAATTATATGCCTAAGATCTACCTGGATCAAAAGATGAAAGAGTTCCCCGATCTGAAGCAGAGCAACATGACTATAGTAGAGTATGAAGTGAATTTTAATGAACTAATGAGTTATGCCACTACTTTGGCTCTTATAGAGGAAGACAATGCAGAAGATTTAAAGATGGCATGAATATGGAAATCCCAATGAGGTTAGCTATTTCTAATCTAGGTAGTTTCACAGAACTACGAGCTACCTCAATATGTGTTGAACAATTAATAAAAGATAGTCAGACTGAGCACAGAGCAGAGTCGAGACAGAAAAGCCCCAGTAATTCTCAGGGAGGTTCTTCAGAAGATTCATAAAGCGTCAGGATCAAACTTTTAGGCCATCGATTGGATCCAGGCAATCAGGATTAAGACAGAGAGGTAGTTTTTCACAGTCTGGGAATAATAGAGGAGTAGCATCGGGTCAGTTGCCAGCTTATGACCATTGTGGGAATATGCATAGTGGTGAATGCTGGAGGTTGATTGGAGCTTACTTTCAATGCAACTCACTTGATCATTAGGTTAGAGATTGTGCTATAGTGTCTAGAGCTTAGTCTAGTAGGAGAGGAAGTGTGGCAATATAATCTACTGTGTAGCAGAGCTGAGCCAGTGCAACTGGACAGAGGGGTCGTGGTAGAGGCAGGATGAGTTTTGGGAATGTTATTAGGAGGACTAAGGTGTAGAGCAATCAACCGCAGTCTCAAGATAGAGTATGTACCATGATGAGGCAAGAGACTCAAGAGTCTCCATATGTCATTGTAGGTGAGTTATTACTATTTACTTTTGAGGTTTATGCATTGCTAGATCCTAGATCTATGCATTCATTTATCACACCACATATGGCATCTAGATCACACTGCGATAGAGAGTTACTAAGATGTGGGGTTAGAGGTGAGTACATCGATAGGTAATACCTTTGTTATTGGGGAAGTCTGCAAGAAGTGTTTGATTCATATTGATCAATCAGAGTTAGAAGCAGACTTGATTGTATTACAATTAAAGGAGATTGATATTATTTTAGGCATAGATTGACTTACTATTCATAAGGCCATCATGAACTGCTACACAAAGGAAGTAATTTTAGAGTCTCCTAATCAACTGAGAGCGTGTTTAGAGGTATTAGCTAAGCAGTGCCATCAAGACTGATCTCATTTATGAGTGCTTTAAAGATAATATATGGTGGATGTGAGACTTATCTAGCCCATGTTGGATCGAAAAATAAAGCATGCTATATTTGGAGAAACAGTAGATTTCAAAACTTTTATGAAATCATTTTTCCAATGGAAGCAACAAATCCAAATCATCATGCTAATCCATACATGATATGGTATAAGGATAATAAAAACATAAACAAGATGATGAGTATTACCGTAGAGTAGTGCCCTAAAGGCAATCCCCTTTAGCGCATTTTGTTCATAGTCATGTACAGACTTTATGAATAAATAAAGAAAGGCATGTTTCATTTATTTGATGTTCTTTATGAATTGATAGTGATCTTTAATCAAATTAATGAAGTCCATGATATATGACATAGCATGAAGGAAATTATGATGTGATCATACTCCGAGATTCCTATCATGTGTAATTATGTCAAGATCTAAATTTTCCTAGTCATAGGATTAATGAGAATGGACATCATTAATCCCATGACAGACTAACATATGTCATACTCCTTGATTGGATCAGCGGTGGATCTCGAAACCGTAAATATGAGATATTTAGAGTTGACATATGGATGCTTACTAGTGGTAGTAAGTTCATTGGATGACCTGCCATGAGATCATCACATGGATTTATGTCAGTGATAATCTCATCATAGCAATGGTGCAAGTATCCTTAGACTTGAGGTACTCGAGGATATCTTGGATACCGATCTGCATTACTGACTCCATTCCTTGTGGCCTTCCGAGGCTACTCATAGGGTGGTGCTTGGGTACAGTTTGAGGTATTCGAAGGTAATTGAGTAGCCAATAAAGGATTCATCACTTCTGTGAAAACAGAAGAGATACCCTGGCCTCTTGTCAGGATCATTACTTTAAGTCTCTGGCCAGAGCATGACTATGTCATGAAGAGTGTCTTCATGGACATATAAAGTAATGAGTCCTCAGACAGGAACTGATTTCACTTGGGCTAGACTTAGTCTAGTAAGAGTTGACACATTGCCCATACTCATAACCAAGTGGGGTATAGGATGATGAAAGGACGAATTGCACAGTAATTGTCTATGGAAGGGTTCGTGATCTGGTTCGTGATGAATTCATCAAACCAATTACTTTCCAGGTCAATTGGGGTCATGATGTGTTGCTAGATACCGCTCATGACTTGCTCAGATTAATTGTTAATCTAAGTGGCCAACATAACCGGGAACCTAAAGGGTCACACGCTTAAGAGTGTTTCAGAGAATCTGTAAAATAGTATTGGACAGAGTTCCAATTATGGAGAGCATTAGGATCAAATGGATCCCAATGGATTTGGGATATGTCCCGATGAGATCGCGACATCAATATTGCTAAGAAAGGTTTAGGAGTCGTTTTGACACCGGGTCGTGAGGCCGGTGGGACCAAACCCTAGTTTGTTGGACCTCTTAGTAATTATATATATATGCTAATTAATTAAGTAATTAATTAATTATATATATATATATGCATTTTCGTTGGAAATGGGAGGAGGAGAAGATTAGAAACTTTGAAAAGTCAAAGTTGATTACTTTATTTCATTAATAAATGAATGGTTATTAATCTTCCACTTGGCATCTTCTTATGGTGAGTTATTAAACTTAAGAGTTAAGTAAATAAATCACAAAGAGATGAGCTTAAGGTGGTGGTCGACGGTTTTTGAAAAGAAGAAGAGGAAGAAAGCTTAAAAGGTTAAGCTTTGAAGTTGAAAAGAGTTTTTCAAGTCTTCTTTCATCAAGTACCATCGATTTTCTCTTCTCCAAGCAAGTGGTTCCAACGTTATTCTCAAGCTCTCCAGGACAGAGGTAGGGTCTAGCAGCTCTTATTCTATTCTAACTATTCCCGGGTCAAAGGGGTTTGACTCGGTTAGTTTTTCTGATCTCTGCGTGGATACCTTTAGAGATAGTCTCTATTGGCTATTCAGGTTTGAGTTTTCATACCGACACTGGGATCCTGGGTTTCGGGAAGGTCCCGGGAATAAAAATTTTTGTTTCCGCTGCTGGAACATGTGATGTTCCTCCCGGGATTTTCCTACAACCGACTCCTTTGCTACAACTTTAAATCCTCGCTGCGCTATCCTCTCCTTCTTCTTGTATCCAAATCCTTTGCCTTTGATTCTTTTCCTTTAGCAATCTATCTTCTCCTTGTTGTTGTATTCTCAACCAATTTGATTTACCACTTGTTCTTTAAGGACAACTAGGTTAACAAAATCCTTTGGTGGGAAAGGAGAAGAAATGTTTGGAGGAGATTTTCTTGGAAGAAGATGAACCAAAAATGAAACTCTTTCACTTGGTAATTTTGGTTCATTCTTGCATGAAAGGAGAGAAAATGTCTAAAAACCTTGCAAGAGGCCTTTCTTACACTATCAAATTCAGTTATGCATGGAATGGAAGAAGAGAGAGGCATCCAATATGTCACTTCTTTCATTAATAAATCATAAAGCAACCAATAAATGAGACTCTCTTCATTTATCTTTAAAATGGCTATATGAAAAGACCATAACCTAAAATTGAATTATCAATTTTGGTTTTTGTAAGAAGAAAGAAGGAAGATGATCCATCCAATGTACATCTTTCTTCTTTAATCAAATGAATGCAAATAGGTTACATGCTAATATTAAAAGATAACCATTAAACTATTTAATGGTAAGTTCATAACTCCATTTAATGATGATAAACCATAATAAAAAACCATCTTTATTTTATCATTTTAATGTCAAATGTGCAGCTGCATATTTAACTTAAAAAATGAAATTGCTACTTCTCTCTTTAAAAAATTGTTTTAATATAATTAATCTAATTAATTATATTAAACTAAAATCTAGCTCATTTTTAAATGTACATTTGAGCTTCTAATTAACCATTAATTAGAGCAAGCCCAATATTCAATTATGGGCTTCTAAACATTTATATTTCTTACTTAACTTGATAACCTTCCTTAAAGCCAAGTGGCGAATCTTATTGGATTTTGATAATTCAAGCTCTAATAAGTCCATAATTAATTTAATCTCGTTAGAATTAATTCTAGCTTATTAACTAAATGTCATTCCACTAAAGACAATTAGTTGAACTCTTAAATTATTAAATATTATGAAAACACATATTTCATGTCCAATTGCAAACCCTATTTAGAACCTTATTACAACCATCTGCACAACAAAGGGTAAAATTACCGTTTTGCCCTTATGTTGGTTTTTCCTTCTAGATCTCTTGTTTTACATTATATGGTGATTAACACACAAGATCTCATCTTGATGTCAAGATTTGATGGATAGCTAGTCACCAAACTATTGGCGCCAATTTAATCACGAAATCTTTTTAAAACATCTAGAAGTGATGATAGCACTATAAACTCTTTATTTAAGTGAATGTTCCCTGATACATGTTTCAATTAATAATTCCAACATGCAGACACTGGATTAATACTTTGTAAAAATCCATTATGATCATATCAAGAATTATAATGAAATACATATGAGTTCACCACTCATCAAGATTATGGTTCATAATAAGCGAATGCTTAAGTTGTATGTTTTAAGATTAAAGTAACGACCCACTTTATTCTTAAAAACATACTTAATTCTAGATTCATTTAATAGTGCCATTTTCGATAGTCAATTACTATCATGATATGAAACTCATCATTTCCTTGAAGTAAAGTCCTTTACTTATATGGAGATAAATCGCAACACTACAGTGTAAACTATAATCAAGCGACCAACTTGATTATTCAACTGTGAATTAATTAATTTAGATTCTTATAATATACATGTTTCCTATACATCTCTATATATATGTATATTACTTACAAAAAATCTTGGTACCTTTTGACCAGATATGTAACGCTCACACAAATAAAACCAAACTCTTTTATTTTATCAATAATAAATATTTTCATTACAAAATTGTAACTGAAGAAGATAAAGTTACATGTAAATACACTTGCTTTCCAGGGAACTATATTTACATAACTCCAATAGCCCACATGATTGATACCAGAGCTAAATGGAGTGTACATGATATTCCTGTGGTGAAGGAATTCCTGAACATATTCTTTGCTGAATTACCTGATTTGCCCCCAGATCGGGAAACAAAGTTCATGATTGACTTATTTCCAGGTGTTGCTCCTATATCCATTCCTCCATATAGGATGGAACCTGTGTAACTAAAGGAGTTGAAAATTCAGTTACAACAGCTGCGTGAGAAAGGATTCATTAGGCCCAGTGTTTCACCCTGGAGAGCACCAGTGTTATTTGTAAAGAAGCAAGATTGCACTTTGAGTTTGTGCATGACTATAGGCAACTTAATCGGGTTATAATGAAGAATAAACATCCGTTGCCTAGAATCGATGACTTGTTTGATCAACTATAGGGAGCTCAAGTGTTTACTAAACTTGACTTGAGATCTGGGTATTATCAGTTGAAGATAACAGAGGCTGATGTAACAAGCAGTGCCTTCAGGAGCAGGTATCGACATTTCGAGTTCTTAGTAATGCCATCTAGGTTGACAAATGCCCCAATTGCATTTATGGCATTGATGAATAAGGTGTTTCAGCCCTACCTAGATTAGTTGTATTCATTTTCAATATTTTGGTGTGTTTAAAAAGCAGTGAGGAACATACAAAGCATTTAAAAATGATATTGCAGATTATGAGAGAAAAATAACTGTATGCTAAATTTGGTACATGTGAATTTTGGTTGAATCAAGTGGTGTTTCTAGGTCATATAGTAACTGGGCATGTTATTAGGTGGACCCAATGGAGATATAGGCAGTAATGAAATGGAGACTCCGAAGAATATATCAGAGATCCGGAGTTTCCTTGAATTAGCTGGATATTACTAGAGGTTTGTCGAGAGATTCTCTTTGATTTTAGCCCCTCTGACTAAACTTCTAAGGAAGAATGTGACATTCAGATAGAATCATAATTGTTAAAGAAGTTTTGAGAAGTTGAAACATCAGTTGACTACAGCACCAGTGTTAACTATTCTATCTAGTTCTGGAGGTTACGTTGTGTACAGTCAGCTTTACACCAGGGCTTAGGATGTATACTGAAGTAACATGGTAAAGTAATAGCATATGCATCGAGACAGTTAAGGTCTTAAGAGATGAATTATCCAGTATATAATTTAGAGCTTGTAGTAGTAGTCTTTGTTGTAAAGATTTGGAGACATTATTTATATGAAGAGAAATTTTAGATATACACCGATCACAAGAATCTGAGATATCTGCTGAGTCAGAAAGAAATAAACATGAGACAGAGGAGGTGGATCGAGTTGTTAAAGGATTATGACTACACAATTAAGTATCATCCAGGGAAAGAAAATATTATGGTTGATGCTTTGAGTAAAAAGTCACATAGCAGTGTGACCGCGCATCGTTACGCTAGTTAAAATAAAATAACTAGACCTACTATTATAGTAGTGGTGAGTCTAGATCGATCCTATAGAGAGTGTGTGTAAAATTTATGAAATGAAATTAACTGACGTTTAGGTTTAACGGGGGGTTTGGATTTTGAAAGATGAAAATAAAATAAAACTAACGAATAAAAGAAAATTAAAGAAAACATGCTAAAAATGATAAAGGTGGAGAATTCGGTAAGAACCAGAATCTTTGGTTTAATCCCAGCCTAGACCCTAATTAAGCATATTTTATTAATTTATTGTTCTTTGACCTCTCCTAGCAACTATTAATATTAGGTTAACAATTAACGCAAAATTTCCCTTAGATTTTGTTGAATCAAAATACAATCATTAATTAAACTTAACTACCAAACAACCTAAGATACGATCTCTAGATTTAATTAGGTAGTAGCATTACAAATTAAAAAATTGATTAATCAAAGCAATAACCACATATGATGTGTCATTTAACCTAGGTCATGTTATCCCTAATTATTACGAATCATTAATCGCTACATATGAATTTCAACATAACAATTACGGATTAAATCAAAATTCTAGCAATGGTTTTGCAATTAACAATTCAATGAATGCATTAAAATCATCAACTCACAATACCCAATGGGTTCGTACACAAATAACCGAATAATAGCAAAAATCCAATTATCCATACACAATACCCAAATCAATTGATATAGAATAACACACTCAATTCTTAATGAGAGAAAGAAACAACAAAATAATAATAAAATATTTAACTCGGGTCGTCGATATCGATGTTACCTTTGAATCGGCATCGGGATGTCTAGCCTTTTATAGATATTTCCCAAAAAAATGCTTCAGTTCCCATTCTAATCCCCAGCAGAAACTCCCTTTGGTTCAGCCCATTTACATATCCCTCCAACTTTAGTGTAGCTTCTCAACTTCTGCCCTCACTGTTCCAAAGATGGGACGAATAAACGTTGAGGGTTTATTGTTGGACCCCGAACCTTGAGTGACAATTTGACTATGATCAAGTGGATGAGTTGATTGAAATTAAGTTGAAGATCATGAAATAAAGAGAGAAAGTATGAAAATATGAAAAATTGTGTAATAGTTGACTTTCTGGCCTTTGAAGGTTGACTTTTGTTTGAGGCAAAATTTGATAAAATGATCTTCTGGAAACTTGTAGGTTATGTTAAAAGATTTTTGTGGACATAAAGTTTGTAATTTTTCGATATCGGGAGTGAAAGTTATGATCAGTCAAAGTTTATGTTTGATCGGGTTTGACTTTTATATTGGTTAGAACTTTGACTGAGAAATTAACCTAGTTAGAGGTTATTTGAGCTTTGATGTTCTTCATGAAAATTGAAGGATTTGTTTTGATCTTTATTTCGATATAAAGTATGAAATTTTTCGATCTCGGAAAATTAAGTTATGATTTTTACAAGTTTGTATAGAGGATAGTATCTTTGACCGGAAAATGGACTCCCGTAGAAGTCGAATTGAGTTTTATGTTCTTCTTGGAAGATTTAGAGCTTTCTTTAAGCTTTCTATAGAGACTAAGTTTGTCAAAATCGGAGTTCGGGATTAAAAGTTATGAATTTTGGGAGTTTAGAGTGAAAAAAAAAAAAAAAAGTTTTAGCGCCTCGCTAGGCGACGGCTCGCCTAACGAAGCTGGCGCCGTCTGCGCCTCGCTAGGCGACACCTCGCCTGGCGAGGTAGGCGGCTCGCCTCGAGAGGCAGGCTCCCTCATGAAGTGTCGCCTCGCTAGGCGACGCCTCCCTAGTGAGTGAGCGTCTTGCCCTCATGGCGGCGCCTCGCCCTCATGAGTTAGGCGTCGTGACGATCTGACGCCGTTTTGTTTCTGAAATTTTTTGATTTCTTTGTTTTTAATCCGACCTTTGTTCACTATTTTGCTTATATCTTTTCCGTCCGACATCCGATTGAGTTGATTCTTTTTGCGTTTGTATTTCGATTCCGATTTGCATTTGCTTCCGCTTCGCTACTTTCGGATTTGTTCACTTCCGCATTTTGTTGTCGATCCGAAATTTCCGCTTCCCTTCGTTTCCGTTTGCTTCGGTTTCCGTTCTGTATAAGTAGTTGGGTTTCGGTAACGGGATCCAGCATTTATGGTATCAGAGCATAGAGTGAAAGTCTTACGTGTTAAGTTTATTCGGTTGGGATCCGGTTCCCGGATCGGGTCCCAACATTTATGGTATCAGAGCCAGGTTATATGATCTTACTTGGGCGTATGAGTATGAATAAGGAATTGATACGAGTGTGTAAAGATAAGAGTGAATTTGTGAGAATGTGCTAAGTGATCATTTGATTTTGATGAAAGAAGTATGATTGCCTTTAGGAATTTGAAAATTGATATGTATGACTATTTGACGAATTCATGTGATTGGTTTGATTTGAGTGTTCAGAATATGTTTGACTTTCGGAATGTGTTGAGGAAATTAAGATTAGAACTTCTTGAGAAATTGTGATGAATTGATATAGATGAAAGAATGATGACATAATGATGATTGAACCATATTAGGGTTCCTTAAGAACTGGACCATTGACCTGTGTCCATATTTAAAGAAATAATGAGTTATAGATATAGTGTTTTGATATGATATGAGTGATATATGATTTAAGGAAGTGAAAATTTGAAGAAATTGAGAATATGTATGAAGTGTAAATGTGATGAAAAAGAAATTGATTATGAGTTGTGAAAAGAAATTAGTAAGAAAGTGCTTGATGATCATTGTTTAGAAAGAAATTTATGCAAGAATGAGTTACTTGGAGTTAAGTAAATATGAATTTCGAGGACGAAATTCTTTTAAGAGGGGAGAAATGTTGGACCCGAACCTTGAGTGACAATTTGACTATGATCAAGTGGATGAGTTGATTGAAATTAAGTTGAAGATCATGAAATAAAAGAGAAAGTATGAAAATATGAAAATTGTGTAATAGTTGACTTTACGGCCTTTGAAGGTTGACTTTGTTTGAGGCAAAATTTGATAAAATGATCTTCTGAAACTTGTAGGTTATGTTAAAAGATTTTGTGGACATAAAGTTTGTAATTTTTCGATATCGGGAGTGAAAGTTATGATCATCAAAGTTTATGTTTGATCGGGTTTGACTTTTATATTGGTTAGAACTTTGACTGAGAAATTAACCTAGTTAGAGGTTATTTGAGCTTTGATGTTCTTCATGAAAATTGAAGGATTTGTTTTGATCTTTATTTCGATATAAAGTATGAAATTTTTCGATCTCGGAAAATTAAGTTATGATTTTACAAGTTTGTATAGAGGATAGTATCTTTGACGGAAAATGGACTCCGTAGAAGTCGAATTGAGTTTTATGTTCTTCTTGGAAGATTTAGAGCTTTCTTTAAGCTTTCTATAGAGACTAAGTTTGTCAAAATCGGAGTTCGGGATTAAAAGTTATGAATTTTGGGAGTTTAGAGTGAAAAAAAAAAAAAAAAAAAAAAGTTTTAGCGCCTCGCTAGGCGACGGCTCGCTCTAGCGAGCGGGCGCATCTGACGCGCCTCGCTAGGCGACACCTCGCCTCGGCGAGGCGAGGCGTTCTTCGCCTCATGAGGCAAGGCTCGCCCTCATGTTGTCTGCGCCTCGCTAGGCGACGCCTCCCTAGCGCCAGGCGTCTCGCCCTCATGCGGCGCCTCGCCCTCATGAGTTAAGGCGTCCGTCTGCATCGACGACCGTTTTGTTTTCAAATTTTTGATTTCTTTGTTTTAATCCGACCTTTGTTCACTATTTTGCTTATATCTTTTCCGTCCGATATCCGATTGAGTTGATTCTTTTTGCGTTGGATTCCTAAGACATTGAATTTCATTTTATAAGAAATTGGTGAACTTTTGAGATTAAATTAATGGTGATTAATTTAATCAAAGTGAGTCGGGAAATTTTCCGAGCATGATTCAGTGTTTTGTGAAATTCGGGATCTGTAGAGATCCGATTGAAGCGATTCTTGAGGCGAAATAAAGATAAGACAAGGGGCTACAAATCATATGAAGACATGAAATGTCAATTTTGCCCTTAGGACTTTTAATTTTTGAATTTAAGTTCGGATTAGGGTTTAATTTTTGGATTGGGAACACCTGAGAGTAATTTGAGTATAACTTTTGATCTGGGAATCGAAATGAGACGATTCTTGTTTTGAATTAAACTAGAGACATAAGGCTACAATTGTTATGAAGACATCGAGTTTCAATTCCGGGATTAAGAATGTGAAATTTTGGACGGAAATAATCGTACATGGAAAATATGTTAGAATATGGATATTTCCGCACTGTTTCGCACATAACTTTTGATGTATTGCTCGGAATTGAGCGCGGTCAGTGGCGTTGGATTCGTATGAGTGAGAGGAACATTTCTCGAGAAGGAAGTTTTGACAAATTCCTTCAAATCGATAGTGCGAATCAAACCGCAAGTAAGTGTAATTTTAAGTTTTGAATGAAGGGCAAATTGGTCATTTGACCTTCAATTAATGAAACTCATTAATGATTGTCGTTTTGAGCTATTAAAAACGATGAAGTGGCTGGAATTACAGAAGAGAGAAAGAGAAATAAGAAAGAAGAAGAAGAGAGTGGAAGCTTCGGTTATGGAGGAAGAGGAGAGAGAAAGTTTAGTTTTGATTTTTCTACTTGTTTCTTAAGGATTTTGGGATGGTTCCAAGAGAGAAAAAGATAGAGGAGCATAAGAGCTTCCTTCCAAGCCAAAAAAATTCGAATTTGGATGAGAAAGAGGTAAGAGAAATTTTTCTACTTTGAGATTTTGATTAATTTTCGGTTTAGAATTATGGCATATAAGATGGGTTTATGGATTGTGGAATTAATTTTGATGTATATGCTTTAGGTTGGGTTTAATTTTGGATGAAAAATTGATTAAGGTTTAGGCTTAATTTTATGATTGAGAATTTTGAGATATTTTGGTGTAGAATTATAGGAAATATGATGAATTGATGATATATGAAATCAATTTTGAAGAATTGGTATTTTATGGTATTGAATTGGGATAAATTGGTTTAGGCCAATTTTAAGATTCGGGGATTTTGAAATTGAGGATTTAAATAGTTTGGAATTAATGTGAATTGAGGAATTGTGAGATTAATTTTGAAGAGATTATGTTTTATGAGATTGAATTGAGTGTATTGGTTTAGGCCAATTTTGAAAATTGGGGATTTTCAAAATTGAAGATTAAAATAGCTTGAATGTAAATGGAATTGGTGAATTCTAAGTTGATTGTGAAAATTAAGTATTTTCGATGTGAAATTTGGATGATTATGGTTTAGGTTTTGGTATTTTGGAGAGAGAAAAGCAAGGATCAATTGGAGCTTGAAATCAAGTTTCCGGCAATAATTCGAGGTGGGTAGCATATTTATATTTTGATTTGTGAGCAATATGCAACTTTTGAAAAATTAAAGAAAGTAAAAATTTGGATTTTGATGAATTAAGGCTTTTTGTAAATATTTGAAAATAAAAGTTTGTTATCGTTTGGCATTACGAGTCCCAAATGAGTTTTGAATAAAATTTGCATCATTATATATGAAGTTTTAATAATTGCTATGGTTGTGCATTATTGACTTTTGATAATGTGTTATGTGTATTGTATTGCTTGAAGATTGTGAATTTATGAATGAAAATATGTCTGTGAGGACACGTGTGTGAAAAATATCAAGATTTTGGAAAGTGCCTTCGGGCAATTTGAATTTTCGTTTTCGATTATGTGTTATGTGGGTTTGGTAGGTCCCTTGGTGAGTCAGCGCTGTCTCTATGTGTATAGCCTTCTCCAGGCTGCCCACTAGTGGCACGGAGCTCCGATTTCGGACTCCTTCACGGCTACTTGGACCGCAATGCGGAAAGTGTAAGACGTTCGTTCACGATCGCATGGACCGCTATGCGGGATATGCAAGACGCTCGCTTGGACTAACTGGACCATTCGATGTGTTATATGTTTTGATTTGTTTATGTGTTCGCATTCATATTTATGAAAAATTCAAGAAGTTTTGAAAATGAGAAAAAGTGAGATTATTATGAAAAGTTTGAAAATATGAAAAAAAATGGGTTTGAGGAAATTGTTTGAAAAATTATAAAGTTTGAAAAAAATTAGCCTTTTGGCTAAAAGAGTATTAAAATGATTTCGCTTATGTATCGGTTTATAAATGTGTTATCCACGAGCTTGAAGCTCACCCCTTTCATCCCCATCTCAGGGTTTGAGCGGAGATTGGATGAAAGAATGTGAAGACATCGATTAAACGGTTTTGTGCTTTTGAAATTTGCATGAGTTAGTTTTGAGTAATCTGAAATTTGAGTATGGAAATGTTTATGGTTTAAGATAGATTTGAAAGAAAGTGTATTTGTGTATAAAGTTGAGTATTGTGAATGAATGAGAAATTTGTTTATGAAATTACGAATAATTTGGGATATATATGTATGTATGGTGATTTGAGAATTTGATCGAGTTATGAGATTGGTATGTTGATTTGAGAATTATGGAAGTGTTAGGTTTAAATGTGCGTTCATTGGTGTTGGATTCGGACGTGAGTGTCCGATGATTTTGGTGTATTTGAGATTATAGAAGTGTATTCGCGCTTTGCGGAATTTTGGAGTTAGGATAAAGGCGGTAGTTATCTTTCGAATTTTCGATAAGATTTGGGATAAAAGTGTAATTTTGGAAATTGGATGCATTGGTTATGTTTTAAATGTGTTTGAGTAAGAGAAGAAATGAATAAGGAATGAGAATAAGAAAAGAAAAAAAAAATTCATAACGGATTTTGGAACGTCTTAGAATTCATAACGCGATTCTGTTTCCTGTTCTTTGCTTATTCACGGATGTCGGAAAGTGTTTGATTTAAATTGATTTGTTTGCTTACTTTGTTTTCTATCCGTATTCGATTTGCATTCGATTCGATCCGCGCCGCTTATTCGTTCCGCTTTGTGATCCGTATTCGATTATTTCTCTTATATTCGATTGAATCATTCGCTTGATTCTATTAGCATTTGCTTCCGCTTGCCTTTGCTTCCGCTTCGCTACTTTGGATTTGTTCGCTCGCATTTCGCAATTTCGATCCAAATTTCTGTCTCCTTCGCCTGCTTCCATTGATTCCGTCATTCGTTCAAGTGTTAAGTTTATTGAATGTTGGATTCACTGGCTAACATTTCTCACCAGGCGTGTGTTTGCGGGTTATACCACGGTGGTGTTTGCGGGTTATCTCATGACATCAACAATCGATCTTGTCCTCTTTGGTCGAGGTGAGGCCCGACTCGAACCACTTGACCTCGAAATTATAGCTTACCATGCTGCGCCTCTTACCATTTGGCTTAGCCAAATGGTAAGAGGCAGCACGTGGAAGCTTATAAATTTCGAGGTCAAGTGGTTCGAGTCGTGGCCTCACCTCACCAAAGAGGACAAGATCGATTGTTGGATGCCGCAGATAACCCGCAAACACCCGCCGTGGTATAACCCGCAAACACACGCCTGGTGAGAAATGTTAGCCAGTGTAAAGGGTCCAACATTAAAAGCGCTTAGCCAAATGGTAAGAGGCGGCATGTGGAAGTTATAAAAGCTTGAGGTCAAGAGGTTCGAGTCGTGGCCTCACCTCGACCAAAGAGGACAAGATCGATTAAGTTGGATGCGGTATAACCCAAACACCGCCGTGGTATAACCCGCAAACACACGCCGGTGGGAAATATTAGCCAGTGTGGGGGTGGGGTCCAACATTAAAAGCGCCTTTTGATTTCACTTGGTGGATTACCCCCTGGCAAGTATAGGAAGCTCACTTCATCAAGACGTCTTGTCATGATGTTACGACTCAACTCGACTCATATGCTGCTTTCTTACCATTTGGCTAACTTAGCCAAATGGTAAGAGGCGAGCATGTGGAAGCTATAAAACCTTGAGGTCAAGTGGTTCGAGTCGTGGCCTCACCTTGACCAAAGAGGACAAGATCTTGATTAAGTTGGATCTTGCAGTATAACCCGCAAACACCCGTAGTGGTATAACCCGCAAACACACGCTGGGTGGGAAATATTAGCCCAGGTGTGGGGGGTGGGGTCCAACATTTATTGTCCCTCACTACTGCTCACACCTGCCTCCTTGCTGCGCTCCTCCACTATTGATTAATTGGACAATTTAACGTTGCGTTTGGTTAACGTCTCTAATAGTTGGAGACGGAATAATGTAAATCTGAGAGCGAGCGAATGAAATTAAAGACAGTGAGCTGTTTGGTTTATGGTGGACAGAACAGAGAATCTTATCTCCGTCTCCAGGACAGATGTGTTTGGTTGTAGGGGACAGAGACAGAAAATAGTGCAAATGACGAATATGCCCCTAGTCTTTAATATAATTAGGAAGATGTAATTCAATGGTATTTTTATTATGAATGGTTTGTAATTCAATATTTTGTATTATTATTATCATTATGTCTAATTAATATTATTATCATTATATAATTTGTATTTATTATTATTCAAATATATTATTATTAATATTATTATATAATTTGTAATAATAATTATTCAAATTTATTATTATTATTATTATGTCTAATTATTATTAGTATTATTATTATTATTATATAATTTGTAATTATTATTATTCAATATTTATTATTATTATTATTACTATTATTATATTTATTATTATTATTATTATTATTATTCAAATTTATTATTACAATCTACTCAAATTTATTATAATTATGTCTAATTATTATTATTATTATATTATTATTATTATTATATGTATTTATTATTCTTATATGTATTTATTATTATTCAAATTTATTCATAATAATAATAATAATAATAATAATAATAATAATAATTGTTTGTATTTAAAATTATTCTTTAATTGTTTGTATACATTTTATATAAAAATTAAATTATTTTTAAATATAAATCACATAGAATAAAATATAAAATAATGATTATAAAAATAATAATAAGAAATTTATTATAAAATAATAATATTAAAATAATAATAATAAGATAATAATAATAAGATAATAATTTCATATAATAAAATTAATTAATTAATTAATAATAAAATAAATAATAATAATAATAATAAGATAATTAATTTTGTATAATAAAATTAATAAAAATAATATTATTAATAATAAGATTAATAAGAATAATAATAAGTAGAAAATTTATAAAATATTTAATAATAATAATAATAACAATAATTTTATATAATATAATATAATATAATTAATTAATTAATAATAAAATATATAATAATAATAATAAAATAATTAATTTAGTATAATAAAATTAATAAAATAATAATATTAATAATATTAATAATAAAATAATAATAAGTAGAAAATTTATAAAATATTTAATAATAATAATAATAATAATAATAATAATGAGTTTAATAATATAATTAAGAATAAAAAAATTAGTCATGTAGGAGAAGGGGTATTCCTGAAAATTGCTTGTGTTTTGTTTTGAAGACGGAGACGATAAATTTCTGTACTATAGTCATGGGAGGTACACAAATTTTCTATCCCTATACTTCAGAGATGGGACAAAAATAAATGAAAACAGTAAACAAACGTCTCAAAGATGAGACTTTTGTGTCTCCGTTTACTATTCCATCCATGAGGACAGTAACCAAACACTACGTAAGTTTGCAACTTCTCTTTTAAAACGTTTCACGCCAGCCTCCTACGTTTTTAAGTAAAACGCTGCGCGCACTTTCTCCTTGTTTGCATTTAACGTAAAAAACTGCGTTAAACACAAACCTTCCACGTAACTCCTCTTCTGTAGCTGACTCTCTGCATTTTTATTAGAAGGCCTAACATGCTCCTTCTGCGCGTTTGGGATGCTGCATTTAACGCATGCGTTTCACGCTTTTTCCCTAACGCTGCCCTCTCCTGTGCTGCTCTTCCATGCAGTCTAACTTGCGTTTTAAGTAAAACACCTCTCCCTTTTGCCCTGAAAAAATCAAATGCATTCAACGCAAAAGGCACCACAATGCAGACGCGGTCCACTGCGTTTTGCTCATGTTGCATTGTCATTTTTTTGTCATCTTTTTTTTTCAGCTGCTTGTATTTAAAATTTTCTTTTCTTTGTCTTCCATTTTTTGTCTTTTAATTTCCTTTGTCTCACTCTATAAAGACAAGTGAGTATTGATCTTAAGAAAATGTCTCAAATGGGGTGCTTTCAATTAACTTTAATTTCTTTGCTTTTAAATTGTACCTAAAATCACATATGAATTAAAGTTAAGCATTTTTGTATCATTAATCACTAAGTGTAAATAATTATATATATCAACAATTAAACACGTATCAATTTATCCAAACTTAGCTTTTGTCTGTCCTAGGGCAAAACTTTAAAATTAGGCTTAAAGATCCCAAAACATTAACTCAATTCCCATATTTTTTAAGAATATATAATCACAAGCAAAGTTGAGTGACTTTCAAAAATCATAGCAGGAAATCAACATTCCAAGCTTTTACTCCTGATCAATCAACATTCATTATCTTTAAAAACTGAACAATCTAATGGTAGACTCGAAAAATGTGTTTAATTAAAATATATCTACGGGTGCACTCAACACCATTCATGATCATGAAAATCCACAACTTTGCATATTATTTCATTTCTTCACCACTAATGTTCACAAGCAAAATTATGAATCGAAGGACTTTTCAAGGTTGTAATATGGAAAAAGGTAAGGTGAGATGTATTGGGTTAAGTAGCATGAAAGTCATCAAAGTTAGTGAAACAAAACAATACTCATAAAAAACTAAGTACCGTCAACTATGACTAATGCAACATCTATATTTCACCCCCCATTCAGCTCTCATACACAAACTATATGAAGCATATATCAATTCGAAGGAATCACTTATACAATTTATGCCAATGGAATCATAAGAGTGAACCTTCCAAGCCAACATCTATCCCATGTTCAACATAGTCAAATAATACATTAATTAAAACTCTAGAAAAATGCATAAACCATAAACAACATTTCAACACATATGTAATTCCTCCTTGATACATTTATTTTAAAAAAAATTCATTCTTTTCTTTTTCTTTTTTCTTTCTTTGCATTTTCATTTTTTTTTCATTTTTCATTTTTTTCTTTTCCTTATAAAAAATTAAAATAAGCCACATCAACATGAGAGTTTCAATGATAAGACATAAAATAACATCCCAACATTATAACTAACCCTCACATATGTACAAGCCTCATGCTTAGAATTTTGTACATCCACAAACTCAACATTCACAAATGTTCTACTAGGTTTATGACTTGGGTAGGACATTTGGTTAAGTTTAAAAGTATAAAATGTGATTTATACAAAAAGAAAGGTTAAAGCTCAAAGGGGTTTATCAAAGAAAAAATCATATCAATAGGATATGTTATTTGGCTAATGTAGTTTATGGAAAACAAAGAATGCCTAATCATATTCATGTTAATGAATGTGATAAAAAAAATTGGTCTCGAATAGAAATTCAACGCAAAATTAAGATGTACATGTCATGAAGGTCACACATGATCAAAAAGCAATAAAACTGATATGGATGTATCAGTCAAATAAGGCTCAAAATCTCACGAGTTTTGTCTACCATTAGTCACTACTCTTTTAAAGATAATTCATATCTACCAATCACAAGAGCAAAAGTACATGCTAAAGTTGCTATAAAATTATTTAGTCAATCCACACTCTAATCACGATTATATAATCATAGAAGCAATAGAAAACGAGAAAATGTTTGTTTCATTTGTTTTATTCTTTCTCTCATTTCGATTGAAAGCTTAAAAAAATAAAGTAAAAAAATTCAAAAACACATATGCATATAAAAAGTAATGCGAAAATGTAAAGGAAAAGAAATTTACTTCCCTTGGGTTGCCTCCTAAAAAACGTCTTTGTTTAGGGTTGCTGACTCGACTCTTACTTCTCCTCACGTGACAAAATTGTGAACTTCAGGTATTACAATTAATGCCACTTCCAAGCGAGATTGTTCGGGATAGGGTCTTAGTTGATCATCATCCTCATTTAGCATCTTTCCTATCCTCAAATTCTCAATCTTGACTGAGTCATACACTCTGGAAATATTTCGAATGTCTCCTCACCTTTTTCTTCATCATTCAATTCCTTCAATCTGTTATGTAAAGATAAAGAGTTAGTTTAAAAAATAATCACGGCCTCGGTACTTACCTCCGAGATACAAGATGAGTCTTTTCAACTTCGAGCTCCTTCTCAACTTCTTCAACACAAGCAATTCATTGAGGGTTGACCTCAAAATTCTCAAAGTCCTTATCACTTTGCAATGTTTCCGCACAAATGTCCATTGGGTACACCTCAGGTTGATACAGCTGCTCCTCTTCACTTTGCAAGTCTAGGTGATCAAGCCTTATTGCCATCTGACCCATTAGGTGTTCCATCCACTGTTGGATTGCTTTTGTCTCTTGTCGAAATTCTTGCAATTCCTATTACATATTTTGTTGTAATTGCTGCATATCCTGTAGAAATTGTAAATTGCTAGTAGCAATATTATTAACAAGTTCTTATAATGATGCAACTGAATCATGTTGGCTCTCTGAATCTTGGGCACTAGACTATGTGTTTTTTGGAAATTGCCCTCCATCCTTCTAGGATTGTAGAGTATTCTCCTATAATTGCAAAATCAACTCTTTTGGAGATGGATCAGAGTCGTGATAGGAAGCTTCTGGTCTGTATGAGAATTGTTGTGCGTCCTATAAACTATCATGGAAATAATTCTTATGATTATCCCATCCATAACCAAAGATAGGTCGATCAATCCAAACATTATTATAGGATTGAGAATATGAGCTATAAAATAAATTACTTCCGTCCATATCAAATTTTTTTAAAACACAAATTAAAAAATGAAAAGATCACCAAATAACAGAAAAGAAATCAATAATGAACAAATATATACAAAACATAAATTAAAACACAAACAAAAACTAAAACACCACACTCCCCGGCAACGACGCCAAAATTTGATCACGTGTCATTACGTTAGTTAAAATAAAATAACTAGATCTACTACTGTAACAGTGGTGAGTCTAGATCGATCCTACAGACAGTGTGTGTAAAGTTTATGAAATAAAATTAACTGGTATTTAGGTTTAACTAGGGGTTTGGATTTTGAAAGATGAAAGCAAAATAAAACTAACTAATAAAAACAAATTAAAGAAAACATGTAAAAAATGATAAAGGTGGAGAATTCGGTAGGGACTCGGTTCTTTGGTTCAATCTTAGTGATTGAGCCTAAGTTTATTACATAAATTAGCGACATTTTCATGTTTTTTGCTACACTTTTTGACTCCTATCTGTAGCTATGCTTCAATTGATTCTTAAGTGTATGTTTTTATTTTTTCTAGTTTGAAGGTAAAAATTGTTGCAAATCAGTATTCATTGCACTAATTAATTTTTTGAGAACAATTAATACTGCAACCTATTTTTTTTTAATTGAAGGAGACTCAAGGAAAAGGAAGTCAAGAAGAAGATGTGGAATGAAAGAAGGTTGAAGTGAAGTCAATGAGAGTATGAGGCGCAACAGGAAGTTTGTTGCTGCAAAGTGGATTTGTCGCCGCTGCGAAACACATAGAATCTAGGCTGAACTTTCAAAAAAAGTTCACCGCGACGAAGATTAATTCTTTCGCCGCAGTGAAGGAACCAGTGACAAAGCAAAACCTTTTGAGAAAAGTTCACCGCGGCAAAGGAACTAGCAACAAACCAACAATAGAGCAAAACCTTTTAGGAAAAGTTCACTGTGGCAAAAACATTTATCGCCACGGTGAACCTTCGAGAACCTGAACCAATTTCGATCACCCATTTGACTATCATCAATCACTTCCTTCCATTTTCTATCGCCACATTCATTATCTGCTGTTATTGCCATGGATGCTCTTGGTGGGTTTTTGATTGTGAGTTCTCACAAAACAATGCTTGGCTATGCACCATTTCCTCTTGAAGATGTAGTAATGGCTTGAGTTCAATGGGCTTCAAAGGGGAGTAGTTTGTTCATATTTAACTACATAGTTATGAACTCCTTAGTTAGGATTTATGCTTTGTAGTTAGATTTTCTTGATTATAGTTTAATCAAGTGTGGAATAATGTATTGTGTTATTGGGTTTGTTGATGTAGAACTTGGAGCTTGAATATATGAAGTCTCATAAATGTCATTTCATGATTTTGTTAATTCTTTTATCTACCTAGTTGTATTTGATATTGAGATGATTATTGATCACCAAATTGGCCACTTGCATTAACTTACGCTTGGCACTCACTAAGATGCATTCAACAAGGTTTTAAGAAATGGAGTTCATTGATTAAAACCTTGGACTTAAAGAGTTCTTTAAGGTTTATCATTTGGAAACTTAGTGATTTTTACTCCCACAAAGATTTAGTTTGAACTATGATAGCCAAAACTCACTTTTCAAGAGGATTTTATCATATTTGATCATTGTTTTAACCTTCAATTTTTATCCCCAAAAATCCAAAAGTATTTTTTTACACACTTCCTTTTCATTTAGTTTAATTTTGTTAGTTCTCCAAAGAACCAAAACCCCCTTCCTAACCAATTTAGTTGCATTTCATGACATTTAGGCTAGCTTAGATCCATTGCATTAGGTTCCAATTAAGTGAGACGACCCGAGGTTGCATTCTATATTGCAATCCTTCAAATTCAATTTTTGATTCGACCTCCAAGAATAAAATCGAAAGATGAAGTGGATCAAAATGGCGCCGTTGTCGGGTAACCAAGCAATTCATTTCCTTTAGGTTAGCCGCTGTCATTTTTGTTTCTCATTGGTTAGCCGCGATGTAATTAACTTGATTTTTTTTAAATTTTATTTTCGCTGATGGGGTGAGTTTGTCGCGGCTAGACCAAATGGTCACATCGACAAAAATACAAATGTAGGTTCGCTGCAGCGTAAAAATTTTGAGGGGTCCAGGGGATTTTCTTGCATGGCTTCGCCGCGACGATGTCCGCCTTTGCTTCCGAGGAAGTTTTATTTTAAAATTTGAAATTTCCAAGCCTCCCTCCATGTTCAAGTTTCACGATCCCATGTCTGATGTTGGGCTCTGAAAATGGGCTCCAACATGTTGTGGTATCAGAGCAGGAAGTTGAGCCGATAATGGATAAGGTGTTTTGAATTCGAAACAGCTCAAGTCTTATGATTATCTACAAGAGTTGGACTTTGAAAACGGGGTCCAACAGACGTTTGAGAAAAATAAAAAAAGGATAGCATAAAAGAGAAGTAAGGGGTTTGTTGAAGAAGAATCAAGTGAGCAAGATAGTGAGAGCAACTCTGTGGAAGGAGTAAAAATGGCTGAGAACCCAGCTTTTCTCCAAAACCCTAACTTTCATGTTAATCAACCTAGGAATGGTGATAATGGAGGTAATAGGGAGCATGAGAGAGTAGGTGAAAATAATGGGAATCCAAGGAGAAGGACTATTAGGGAAACAACAACTTCTGATGTGAATTATAACCCATTTACTACTGCTTGTCCTAATTTTGATGTTAATTTTGAAGTTAAGGGATTACCATTAATTCTCTTCCTAAATTTCATGGCTTGACAGGAGAGAATCCCTACATGCATTTGCAATCCTTGTCCATGATTTTTCAGAGTATGAAACCAGTGAGAGCTTCACTTAATCAAGTGTTATGGAAGGTTTTTCACCTATCTCTGGAAGGAAAAGCAAGAGAGTGGTACATGAGTCTTCCAAGGCATATGGTGAATCCCTACCATAGCTAGGCCAATGTGAGGAAGGTTGTGTTGGAAAAGTACTTTCCAACTACCCGCACTTCATCGATAAGGAAGGAGATTTACTCGGCACGCCAAGATTATGATGAGTCTCTTTATGACTACTGAAATCACTTCCAAGATTTGTTATCTAGATGCCCCCACCATCAAATATCGGATGAACAGTTAGTGCAATATTTCTATGATGGATTGAAAAATCAAGACAAAGGTATGCTCGATGCGGCATCGGGAGGTTCACTGACTGATCTTGCAACTTTGGAAGAATGGGATTTGATCAAGAAGATGGCTCTAAATCATCAATAGTTTAGTGAGAGAGAGACCCGAGGAGTCCATGAGTTGGGTACCACAACAACCTAATCTAAAAGAATGGAGGGAGTCAAAAGTTGACTCTTTGGAGAGTAGAGTGACATCACAATTATCCTTCATCACTGCCAAGCTGAAGAATATGAATGTGCATCGCCCGACTTCTTCTATGGATCTCACAGCACCTAACTGTGATACTTGTGGGTCAGTGATGCATATATCCAGTGTTTGCCCTAGTCGGTTAGAAGAAGTGTTTGCAGTGTATCCGAGATGACCAAATCAGAAATGGGACCCCTACTCCAACACTTATAATGAGGGATGGAAGGCCAACCCTAGGTTTAATTGGAGGAATGAAGAGGGACGGGTTTAAAATAAATTTCAATAAGGGGGAGGAGCTAGTACTTCCACTAATCAGTTTCCCAACCAACAACAAATCATGATTGTCCCACCTAAGGAGGATACCAACCAACTACTGCAAAATATGATGACTTTGATGAAGGAAGAGCAGAATTCAAACAATAATAAATTCAATACCATTGCTTCTCTGATTCAACAAGATTCTTCAAGGAATGTTGCTCGGTTCAATGCCTTGGAAAAGAGAATGGAGCAATGGGAGAAAGAAGCCAAGAACATCAACTCTTTTGTCGCTCAATTGTCTAACAACATGAGTGAGAACCAAGCAAGAAGCAGTGGAACCATTCCTTCAAATACTGTGATGACCCAAAAAGTTTAAATGCAATTGCTCTCCAAAGTGGGAAACAAGTAAGGTTTAATCATCAGGAGGATGAAGAATGTGATGAGGAGATTGATAGTGGAGAATTGCCTTTACCAAAGAACAACATCAAGAATTTTGAAAGCTCCAAGGAAAAAGCACTTTTGGATGAAAGGAAGTCTGAATCAAAGAAAAAAGGAGCTACTTCAGAAAGTTTCAAATAAAAAGCACCAACACATGAGAATGGGGAATCAAGCAAGCATGAAGCCCAAATTAAGGAGGTAAACCTTTAAGAACTCCCTTTTCCTAATTCATATTTGATGACCAAGCGTATGACTGACATTAAGCATAAAAAAGATATCATTGATTTGTTTGGAAAAGTCAAAGTCAACGTCCCTTTGCTTGACTTAGTGAAAAGGGTTCTGGCCTATGCTAAATATCTTAAGGACTTGTGCACAAACCAATGAGAGAGTCCAAGTGAGCTCGAATGTGTCAGCCCTATTCAAACCCCAAATACTCGTCAAGTGTCAAGACCCTGGATATTTCACTATTCAGTGCACAATAGGAAAAGTTACCATAGGAAAGGCCTTGTTAGATTTAGGCACAGCAATTAATATGATTCCCAAGTCTGTTTATCAATCATTAGGAGTTAAGAGTCTAAAGCCCAAATTTGTCGTGTTATAACTGGCTGATAGATATTTTAGGCATCCAATGGGGATTATAGAGGACATTTTGGTCCAAGTCAAGGGTTTAGTTTTTCCTGTTGATTTTTATGTGCTTGATATGTCTTCTAAAGTTATGCAGGATACATCTTTGATTCTTGGTCGACCCTTTTTAAGGACTGTTAGTACTATGATTAACATGAAAGAAGGTAAGATCACCGCGGAGGTAGGAGATCAACAGGTGAGCTTTAATATGTATGAGGCTATGAAACACCCCCATGAGGACTATTTGCTCCTAGGAGTGAACATGCTTGACGTTGTTGTTGATGATTCATGTGCTGAGTTTGAACTGGAAATGAACCCATTAACTTATCATTCCTTGGAGGAAGCATTTTTTGCTGATGTTTCAGGTGAACCGTAGAGTGTGGACGTTAGCACAGAAGTGGGAAGTGGTCAAATTACCTCACCATAACATGACCATGAGCCAAATGTCCCCCAGGAGTTAAGAGATCCACCATAAGCAACAAGTTGTTTCTCTTCCTTCATTTACAATGTACTTCTGCTTTATGATTGAAGATGACATTATTATGCATGAGTACGTTGACTAAGTGTGGGGGAGAAACTACTTCATTAAGATTAGGTTTTGTTTTTAGTAGGACTTAGGTTTAATTGTTTTATTTCAATAATTCATCTTCCCTTTGAATTCTTTGTTTGAGTAGATGCATGACACATTTTCTATGATAGAGGAAATTGATGTAGATGATGAATTGCATTTTGTTTAAATGATGATTAAGGACTTACATATGAGCTAAGTATCCAGTCAGAAGTGTCATGTCTTTTCTTTGTTGTCTCTCGGGAAAACTTCACCGCGACGTAGTACATTTCGCTGTGGCGAACTCTTTATTCGCCGCAATCACATCGCCTCTCAAGCCAATTCACCACGATGAACACCATATGTAGCCCTCGCTGCGGTGTGCATTAATTCTTTTGCTACGGTGAACATAAAATCTTCGAGGGAAATTTCCCTTTTACCCTTGATGTTCTTCTGACCTTTCAACTACCCTTTGTCTTTTTTATCATTTCCCTTCTCCCTCTTCCTCAACTTACCGCCTTCTTCTCCCTCTTTCATTTTCATCTTTCTCACTTAAACTTGGCCGCGGCCATTACCTTGTGACATCACCCTTTGTTCTCATCCTCCTTCAGCCATTTCGTGTGTGTGGTTGGTGTCTGAGTCTCCTCCCTCCTTTTCATAAGTTTTCCCTCTTTTGTTTCGTTCTTTCTTCACTTAATTTCTGACGTTAGGGTTCGTTCTCTGCGGGGAAACCAATTCCTTCACCACGACGTGGCGAGACTGACATGCTTCGCCATGGCGAGAAAACCTTTCTTCACCGCGACATGAAAAGTGCAGTCTTCGCTGCAGCAAAAGACCAATTTTGCTGTGACATGTTTTCCAGATTTTTATTTTTAATGAATTTAGTTTATTCCTTATGTTTATTTTTCCTTGTTTTTTGCAGGATTATGCCTCAAACTCCTCCGTTTCCTCCCATCATTCGGATTCCACCCAATCCTCCACTCCATTGACATCCTCCCGCCCCTCCCATTCACCCCTCACTCTGATCCTCCCACTGACTCCGATTATTCTGACCTAGTCGTAAAAGTAGATATTAGGCCTTTCTAGACCCTTTCCCTTAACTCCCCATACCAATCCTTTTGTTCGCCAACTGGTCCAATCCCAACTCACGGGTTTAGTCTAACCTCGAGACTAGGGTAACGACAAATTTGTTCGCCACTTTTACACCTATGCTCGCCTCCACAATACCATGGACATTCATTTTTATGGTGTAACAGTTCCTTCCGCTTTTACCACCTCCCAAATCCGCGAACACTACAACCTTCCTCCCATCTTCCGCTGCCATTACGACCAACTCATCCACCATTATCCCTAGGATGATGTCATTCGTACGCTCTGTCTCGGGGGTACCGAATGACATCAACCCCACATTTGTCAACACTACCTTAAGCATTCCGATCTTGTCAGCAATAACATCATTCCCACCTCCCACCTCGCCTACATCACCAAACAATAAGCTTTATACTTATACCTTTCTTATGGTTGGCTGTCCAGTCGACATAGCCCACGCCATTGCTTTCGCCCTCCATGATTCCATCACGACAACCAAGCTTACCAACTCCATCATCTTCCCACACCTTACCACTGACATATTCCGGGCTCATAATGTCCTGAAATACCCCAATGACAGCTATTTTGACCCAGCTTGTTGTTTCGGTACGTCCGGCTCAAATAGCCTCACCTCCCACCTCTACCATAACCCACCACCTTTACCACTCCCTACCCCTTCCACCTCCTTTCCTAAGGTTACTGCCATCCATACCGAGGCCTTACCTCACGAGGACGATCATCTTGCTCCAGCTTCTTCTGTGTCTATCACGCTGCAGTCCCTCGCAGATGGTTTATCTATTGACCTGGCTACCTTTAGGGACACTCTTCATCAGGCTATAGCCCGACAGGAGAGAGATCGGAGATATCGACGGTGGATGGATGGGCTGCTTGCCCAGCACCTACATTTTAAGCTTCCTTCTGATAAAGATGACCCACTTCTTGGTGCTGGCCCATCGGGAGCAACTCCTGCAGATGCTGGGGATGATCACCCGGTGGACTAGTTCGAGCGTTTTCTTGTATTTTCTTTTTTTAATGTATTTTTTTGGTTCGTTTGTCAAATGCTCAGTTCATTTTTGTTTGTCATGTCCAACTTTTTGCACACCATTTGTATCTACTTCATTTTGTTCTTTCCATTTATTGTTCCTGCGCCTTTCCCTTTCACTTCATTTATTTCTATCCATTATTCTTATGTTTTGATTACTTTACATTGAGGACAATATGATGTTTAAGTGTGGGGGAGCTTTTCCCATCTTACAACTCTTGTTTGTACTTCATTTTGGCCATTTAAATTTTTGTGTTAGTCAATTGTGCATAATGTTCAAAATTTTAAAACTTGGTGATTGTAGCAAAACTTTAGTTTCTGATGATTTTTGCCGCGTCAAACTCATTCTTCGCTGAGGTCATGTGCATGATTTTTGCCGTGGCGAACTCATTCTTTGCCCCGACAATGCTTGAGAGCTGCATAGTTCGCCACGATGCAATACTTTTAAAGAAGTGATTTTTTTTTTTTGCCTCCATTCAACAATTCTCCCTGATTAGATTCTCATCACTCTTGTATCTCAAAGTTTTTATAAGTTTCAAAGTGATTCTTGAGTTTTTGAAAATACCTCCCATTCTTTAAATGATAGTTGGTTTTTGGCTAATTTCATTTTCAATGTTTTCAACACTAAGTAAGTGAAAGTATGTTGACAAAGTAGCATTTTATGTATTTAAAACTTGAGATTGTTTATTGAGATATTAACCTTGTTGGAAGGATATTTGGGTCTGAATTTTCCAATTTTTGTGTGTATCTGCTTGTTTCATATCACTCTAGAACTTGTTTTAATTCTTAACCAAAGCTTTATAAACTAGAATTTTGTTAATATGATTGAGGCATTCTTTTACAACCCTTTGACCCAAACACCATCCCATAAACACCTATCCATTACTAGCCCCTTGAGCCATAATTTATGAGCACATGCACACATCTTTATATGGCGTCAATAGTTTTTTTTTTGTATTTTCTACCAATTATTAAAAACAAATCAAAAAAGCTTAAAAAATAATACATATATATATATATATATATATATATATATATATATATTCTCAAAATAACATTAAAAAAAAAGTTAATTGTGTAAATATTGTCTTACTGTTGACATCTATTTCATAATTGAGGTGCATGCGCTCATACTTGTTTCTTCTTTCGTCTATTCCGTCCATCTCTTCTAGCCTTCCGTGCATTACAAACTTGAAAAGTCATCTTGATTTTCAAAATCGTAGTTCTTGTAGTGGAGAGGTAGAACTATTACAAGCTTATGGTAGAGAATGGACTAAGCAAATTTTTAGAGTGAAATTATCCCAAAACAAGTTAGATGAGAGCAAACACCTTACCTTGAGTGAAATCTCTTTTGCTCAATCTCTCGGATTAATTTCTTATAGTGTTAATTTTCTTAGCATTCTTTCAGTCTGCTTGGCTTGAATTATGAGAAAGTGATTTTTGCCAATTTTCTACTTTTATTTTAAACATGGTCGGAATTTTTTTTTGCACTTGTGTCTCTTTGACTCTTATAAACCTTGTCTAGGAGTACAAAGGTCTAAGTGTGGGGGAATTTGATTGAGCCCAAGTTTACTACATAAATTGGCGACATTTTCATGACTTTTGCTACACTTTTTGACTCCTATCTCTAGCTTTTGTACTTAAAATGATTCTTGAGTGTGTGTTGTTATTTTATGTAGTTTAAAGGTAAAAATTGTTGCAAATCAATATTCATTGCACTAATTAATTTTCTGAGAACAATTAATATTGCAAACTACCGTTTTTTTTTAATTGAAGGAGACTCAAGGAAAAGGAAGTCAAGTAGAAGATATGGAATGGAAGAAGGTTGAAGTGAAGTCAACGAGAGAATGAGGCGCAATAGGATGTTCAACGCGGCGAAGTAGATCTGTCACTGCGGCGAAACACACAGAATCCAAGCTGAACTTTCGGGAAAAGTTCGTCGCGGTGAAGATTAATTTTTTCATCGCGGCGAAGGAACTAGCAATAGAACAAAACCTTTCAGGAAAAGTTCACAGCGGTGAAGATTAATTCTTTCACCATGGTGAAGGAACCAACAACAAAACAAAATCTTTTGAGAAAAGTTCGCCACGACGAAAAACATTTTTCACCGTGGCAAACCTTTGAAAGTCTGGACCAATTTTGAAAAAATCACCCACTGTACGACCCGACCCAGCATCCTTCGTTTAAAAACCTACCAAATTAGGTTATAGTTGACAATTTTTTAACAAGCTTACAGAGGTCACACACACTTATGGCTCTTCCTCTCCACTTGACCATCATTAATCACTTACTTCCATTTTTCTATCGCCACATTCATTATCTACTGCTGTGTCCATGGATGCTCTTGGTGGGTTCCGGTTGTGAGTTCTACCGAAGCAATGCTTGGTTAAGCACCATTTCCTCTTGAAGATGTAGCAATGGTTTGAGTTCAATAGGCTTCAAAGGGGAGTAGTTTGTTCATATTTAACTACATTGTTATGAACTCCTTAGTTAGGATTTATGCTTTGTAGTTGGATTTTCTTGATTATAGTTTAATAAAGTGTTGAACAATGTATTGTGTTATTGGGTTTGTTGATGTAGAACTTGGAGCTTGAATATATGAAGTCTCATAAATGTCATTTCGTGATTTTGTTAATTCTCTTTTATCTTCCTCGTTGTGTTTGTTATTGAGATGATACTTGATCACCAAATTGACCACTTGCATTAACTTACCCTTGGCACTCACTAAGATGCATTCAACAAGGCTTTAAGAAATGGAGTTCATTGAGTAAAACCTTGGATTTAAAGAGTTCTTTAAGGTTTATCATTTGGAAACTTAGTGATTTTTACTCCCACAAAGATTTATTTTGAACTATGATAGCCAAAACTCACTTTTCAAGAGGATTTTATCATATTTGATCACTGTTTTAACCTTCGATTTCTTATTCCCAAAAATCCAAAAATATTTTTTTTACACACTTCCCTTTCAATTAGTTTAATTTTGTTAGTTCTCCAAAGAACCAAAACCCCCTTCCTAACCAATTTAGTTGCATTTCATGACATTTAGGATAGCTTAGATCCATTACATTAGGTTCCAACTAAGTGAGATGACCTGAGGTTGCATTCTATATTGCAATCCTTGGAATTCAATTTTTGATTCAACCTCCAAGGGTAAAACCGAAAGACGAAGCGGATCACTTAGCCTACACACTATTTCATTAATTTGTTGTTCTTTGACCTCTCTTAGCAACTATTAATTGTGGGTTAACAATTAACCCAAGTTTTCCCTTAGGTTTTGTTTAATCAAGATATGATCGTTAATTAAACCTAACTACCGAACAACCTAGGATACGATCTCTAGATTTAATTAGACAATAGCATTACGAATTAGAAAAACTGATTATTCAAGGTAACAACCACATACGATATTTCATTTAATCTAGGTCATGTTATCCTTAATGATTACGAATCATTAGTCGCTATACATGAATTTCAACATAACAATTACGGATTAGATTGAAAATCTAGCAATGGTTTTGCAATTAACGATTCAATGAATGCATTAAAATCATCAACTCACAATACCCAACAAGTTCATATATAAATAATCGAATAGTAATGAAAATCTGATTATCCAATACCTAAATAAATTAATATAGGATAACACACTCAATTCTTAATGAGAGAAAGAAATAAAAATAAAAATAATAAATACTTAACCCGAGTTGTCGGCATCGATGTCATCTCTGAATTGGCGTCAGGATGTCTAGCCCTTCACGGGTCTTTCCTAAAAAAATGTTTCAGTTCCTATTCTAATTCCTAGCAGAAAACCCCTTTGGTTTAGCCCATTTATGTAGCTCTCCAACTTCACTATAGCTTCCCAGCTTCTACCCTCACTGTTCTAATGATGGGACAAATAAACCTTGTGGGTTTATTGTCCCTTGCTACTGCTCACACCTGCCTCCCTGCTACACTCCTTCGCTATTGATTGATTGGACAATTTATGCTCGCAACTCCTCTTTTGAAAGGTTTCACACTAGCCTCCTACATTTTTAAGTAAAACGTTGTGTTTTTATTAAAACGCCTAACATGCTCCTTCTGTGCGTTTGGGACACTGCGTTTAACGCCTGTTTTTTCACGCCTGTGCCCTAAAGCTGTCCTCTCTTACGCTGCTCTTCCATGCATTCTAGCTTGCGTTTTAAGTAAAACACCACTCCTTTATGCGCTAAAACACGCAAAACACACCACAACGCAGACACAATCCACTACGTTTAGTTCATGTTGCACTGTCTTTTTTGTCATCTTTTTTTTAGCTGCTTGCATTTAAATTTTTCTTCTTCTTTATCTTCCATTTTCATCTTTTAATTTCCTTTGTCTCACTCCATGAAGACAAGTGAGTATTGATCTTTGGAAAATGTCCCAAATGGTATGCTTTCGACTCACTTTAATTTCTTTGTTTCCAAATTATACCTAAAATTATATATGAATTAAAGTGAGTATCTTAAGCATTTTATATCATTAATTGGTAAGTATAAATAATTAAATATATCAACAATTAAACACACATCACAGTGTAGCTCAGATCCAATTATTGAGGTTACTAAGTGATTGAACTCAAGTTTTCCATATTATTTAATGACATTTTCATAATTTTTGTTATACTTTTCGGCTCCTTTTGTTAGATATTGTGCTTAATTTGACTTAAAAGTGCTTGTTCTTAAAAATGCTTCTTTTGAATTAATGTAATTTGAGGATCAAATTGTCATAATTAGTTAATAATTACACTCACTTGATTTATATGACAATTGATATTACAAATTGTTATTTTCATTGTAGGAACCTCAAGACGTAGATCCAAAAATGGAACAAAGAAGTTGAAGTCACAAAGACATTTCGGGCAAAGTTTGCCGTGATGAAGTCAGTGTTTCACCGCAGCGCAACCATTCAATATTGCTGCGACGAAGTCAATGTTCAGCTGCGGTGAAACCATTAAAGATCGTCGCGATGAAGTCTATGTTTCACTGTGGCAAACCTTCAAATCAATGCAAACCTGAACTATTTTCAAAATTTCACATACTATATAACCTGATTTGACAGCTCATTTTTGGAAAGAAAACCTATTTTGGGATAAGTAACAACACGTTGACAGATGATCATTATTCCATTCCATTACCTTGACACCCACGGTTCCCTCAGAGACATTTCTCATATTTTTCTCTTCCATTTTTCACCGCCAACTTCCACCATGGTTAGCTCGGGTTCATTCCTAGTTATGAGGCTTCCGGTTGCAATGCATGGCTAGGCGATTTCCTTCCTCTTGAAGATGTAACGATGGCTAGAGTTCAATGTTCTTAAAAGGGGAGTAGCTTAATCCGCAATTTAGCTATGATTTTTAATCAAATGTTAAATTATGTGTAGTCAAATTGGTTGATGTAGAACTTTGAGTTTGAATATATGAAGTGTCATATATGTCATTTATGATCTTCTTGATTCTCTTTTATCTTGGATGGTTGTGTTTGATATTGAGTTGATTGAGATTTCATTTGACCTATTGCATTGGGTGACCCTACTGAAGTAAATCATTTATTAATATAGAAATCACATATAATATGTAAATTACACAAGAAGGGGGGTTGAATTGTGTAATCTTTTCAAAGATATTAATCTTTTGAGATTTCTTGAATTTCTTTACAAAATTCAGATGATCCCAAAAAAACTTTACTAAAGTTGATAAGTAATGCAATCGCAAGTAATATTATTTACTCTTTTAACAACAAGAAAATTAAAAGATAAGGGTTAGAGAATAGATGTCGTGATTTTATACTAGTTCACCCTTAACCTTGGGCTACGCCCAATTTTTAAAATTTGTCTAAGATTTCGTTATACTCTTCAACTTTATAAGTATTCTTTCTACACTTACAGAGCCTCTTCAGGTCTCTCTTATAGAGTATTCTTTATCTGTTTTTTTAGCCTCTCCAAGCCCTAGCCGTTCTTTCTCTCTCTAGGAAAGATATTTTTGAGCTTCATGTTACAGATGTATTTGCTCTCTTCTTTCAAACTTTGAATACAGAATTTCTCTAAGTATTGTATAATCAAAATTTCTCTTTTGTAAAAATTTTATTTAGTCTTAGACTAGAACTAGTATTTATAGCCTAAGTCTTCAACTGTCTTTTTGAGAAACTGCTTCTTGAATCTTCTAGAAATCGTTATTAGTTGAGTCTTATAACTAACTCCAACTAACTGACTGACTGACGTTCTAGAATAGTTTCCTTTTGTATCGTTTGGTATAATAGTTCTTTTGTTATCACGCATCGTCTATTATTGCACTTCATCTGGTATCGCGCTTCGTCTGGCGTCACGTTTTGTCTTGTCACGCTTCGTTTAGTATCGCTGTATCGTCTATTACTGATGTGTTTCTTCTGTTACTGACGTATCGTCTATTGCTGACGTGTCGTCTATTATTGACCATGCATCTTCTGGGTTTGACTAAGTGTTATTTACATTTTTCTGCAGACTTAACAAACTTATCAAAACAATTCATACATTTCTAAGATTATTGTTATTTGATTGTCATCAAAATTAATAGAAGTGAAGTCGTCTTGACTTAACACCTACTACACACGCTAAGCTGCACTTAACGAGATCTTGAGAACTGGAGTCCCATTGATTAAGATCTTGGAATTAAAGAGTACTTTAAGGTTTATCATTTTGAAGCTTAGTGATCTATACTCCATAAAAAAATCAATTTCGGACTAAGATACCCAAAGCTCATTTTCAAAAGGATTCTATCAATTTTTATCACTTGTTTTAATCTTTCCATTTTCTATTCCCAAAAATCCAAAAATATAATTTACAAATTTTTTATAATTCAATTTAGTTCAGTTAGTGTTTTCAAAGATCAAAAACCCCCTTTTACCAATAAGCTTGCATAACATGACATATAGGTTAACTTAGGTCCATGCATTTTAAGTTCCGATTAAGTGAAACGATCCGAGGTTGCAACCTATATTGTAATCCTTGGATTATTTTTTATTTGACCTCCAAGGATATGAATAAGGTTAGAATCAAATGGTACCATTGCTGGGGAACCAAGTAATTGGTTCTCTAGGTTGACTTTTGTCAATTTACAAATAAGTGAGCTTAGGAGCCTTTTCTTTTTAGATTGCATTCTAGATAATTTAGCTTCATAGTTTTCATTTTGTATAGCAACATAATTTTTGGAAATACACATTTTAGCAGTTAGCATTTTACATTTGCATTCTTTGTGAAAGTTCGCCGTAGCTATCTCTACTTTTTTTCGCCATGGCTAACTCCTTACTTTCACTGCGAGAAACACTTATTATTTTGCTATGGCTAACTCTCACCTTTGCCGCAGCTAACATTTGCTACTTCACCATGGCAAACACTTCTTTTCTGTGGCCAACTTCTTGTTCATACATACTTTCAAACATATGTTCATGCATACTTTTATACATACTCTCATATATACCTATACGCACATACACTTGCATCCTTGACATCTAATATTTTTACTTAAATTTGTGTACTTGCAAGTCAATTTTGTTTTCTTTTATTCATATTTGAATTTTCCCATTTTTACATGGCCCAGAAAACCAAACTTCTACCTTTCCACCCTGAAATTGAGAGGCATCTGAGAAAAATTAGAAAGGAGAAGAGAGTAAAAGGGAAAAGCAAGGTAGTCTTTGAGGAGGAGAATTCAATGGAGTTTAGCCTATAAAATAGTGAGAGTGAGACATTAGCAGGTGAAACAATGGCTGAAAACTGTAACCTTAATGTTAACCCACCTAGGAATGGTGATAATGGAGGTAATTGGGAGTAGGAGTGAGTTGGGGAGAATAATGGAAATCATAGAACAAGAACCATTAGGTAAGCTACTACTTTTGATCTGAATTATGATCCTTTTACTACTGATTGCCCTAATTTTGATGTGAATTTTGAGGTTAAAGGATTTCTTATTAACTCTCTTCCTAAATTTCATGGTTTGACAAGAGAAGATCCCAACATTCACTTGCAATCACTGTTCATGATTTGTCAGAGCATGAAATCGATGGGAGCTTCTCTTGATCAAGTGTTATGGAAAGTCTTCCATCTATCCTTGGAGGGTAAAGCAAGGGAGTAGTATATGAGCCTTCCAAGACATATGGAAAATGCCTACCACAGTTGGGTAAATTTAAGAAAGGCATTCTTGGAAAAGTACTTTCCTGCCTCCAAAACTTTGTCAATGAGAAAGGAGATTTACTCAACACGTCAAGACTATGATGAGTCCCTCTACGATTATTGGAATTGTTTTCAAGATTTATTATTCAAATGCCCTCACCATTAGATACGTAACAAGTAGTTAGTGCAGTAATTTTACGATGGACTGAAGAGTCAAGATAAGGGTATGTTGGATGCGGCTTTAGGAGGTTCGTTGATTGACCTCATAGATGTAGAGTCATGGGATCTAATTAAGAAAATTGTAAATCACTAGCAGTATAGTGTTAAGGACATTAGAGGAGTACATGAGTTGGGAACTTCAACAGTTCACTCTACAAGAATGGAAAGTCTTGAGTCTAAGGTCAACTATTTGGAGAGTAAAGTGACTTCACAACTGTCCTTCATTACAGCAGAGTTGAAAAATATGAGTTTGCATCATCTACCACTTTCTATGGATCTTACTGCATTATTTGTGACATTTGTGATTCAGTAATGCATATCTCTAGTGCCTACCCTAGTCGTTATGAAGAGATGTCTACTATTTATCAGGGTCGGCCTAATTAGAAGTGGGATCCCTATACCAAGACCTATAACAAGGGATGGAAAGCAAATCCTAGACTCAATTAAAGAAATGAAGAAGGTAGACGTCCAAATAGATTTCAGTAAGGTGGAGTAGTTGGTTCTTCCACAAACCGATTCCAAAACCAACAGCAAGCTTTAGCTGTCCCACTAAAGGAAGACACTAATAAACTCTTACATTATATGATGGTGTTTATGAAGGAGGAGAAGACTTCCAATAACAACCAGTTCAATGTCATAGCTTTTTTGATTCAATAGGACTCTTCTAAAAATGCTTCTAGATTCAATGCTCTAGAGAAAAGAATGGAGCAATGGGAGACGAAGGCTAAAAATATCAACTCCTATGTCACTCATCTATCCAATAACATAAGTGAGAACCAAGCTAGGAGTAGTGGCTCTATTCCCTCGAATATTGTTATTAACCCAAAGAGTTTGAATTCATCATTATTCGAAGTGGGAATCAAGTGAGGTTCAGCAATCAAGATAGCGACATAAAATCGTTGCAGCAAGCTTTACCCGAGAGCAACATGAAGAAATAAGGTAAGTTCACCACGGTGACGTGAAATCCACACCGCGGAGAAGTTTACCCGAAAGGAATATCAAACAAGACAGAAATAAACGTTCAACAAGAAACATGACTGACAAACAATGGACACAACCTAGGTACTCAGTAACCTTAAAGATTATATACAAAATCATAAGGCACCAGATGAGCTCAAGAAAATAAAATGCACCACAATCAATCATAACAATTTCCTCAAACTTGAAGATATATCATGCATCAAGCTGACAAGAACATCAAAAATAAAATAGGAGAGGAATTATTAAATTGAAAAATGATAATTAAACTAAAAGCTAAGCTAATGTCCTATTGAAATGGTTTTCCCCCCATACTTATTCAACAAGCTAATGCACCCAAAAATGTCATAATTAGTCATAGAGCAAGAGTAAGTAAACAAGTGAAGGAAAGAAACAACTTGATGATTACAAAGGTTCCTAATTCTCCTGATGAACCTTTGATGGATAGCCATGTCGTGGTGAGACAACTTTACCACTTGTCACGTCAGTTTCAGCCTCCATAATTCTAGATTCACCTTAAACATTAACAAAAAACCTTTCTCCCAAGGGGTCATCATTGATAATCGAAGAATTTAATGAGTACAGTGCAGAGCTAGAGTAAGCATTTTGGAGTTCAAATTTAGAGTATGCATCATCAATAACAATATCAAGCATGTTAACTTCTAAAAACAAATAATCTTTATGGGAATGTTTCATTGCTTCGTACATGTTAAAGCACACTTTTTTTAATCTCCTACCTCCATGGTGATGGTTCCTTCTTTCATGCTGATCATATTACTAGCAGTCCTTAAGAAAGGTCTACCAAGAATCAATGTAGTGTCCTGCACAACTTCAGAAGACATGCCAAAATGTCCTCTATAATGCCCACCGGATGCCTAAAAGACCTATCAGCCAATTGGAAAACTACAAATGTAGACTTGAGGCTCTTGAATCCTAGTGATATGTAGACAGACTTAGGCATAACATTAATGGCCGCTACTAGATTTAACAAGGCTCCCCCTATGGTAACTTCACCTATAGTGCAAGGGATATTGAATGATCCAGGGTCTTAACATTTGACGAGGATTTGGGGTTTAAACAAAACAAACATATTTGAGTGACTTGCACTCTTTCATTTGGTTTGAACTTCCTTTTATTGGTGCACAGGTCTTTAAGGTACTTAGCATATGTAGGAACCCTTTTCACAAGGTCAAGCAAAGGGATGTTGACTTCTACTCTACCAAACAAATCAATGATATCTTTCTCATGTTTAGTATCATCCATCCTTTTGCTCAGCAAATACGAATTAGGAAAAAGAAGGTCTTTAAGATTTACCTCCTTATCATTGGCTTCATGGGCTCTTTGCTTGCTTGATTCCTGGATGCTTTTAGAACTTGCTTCCTTGCTCTTAAAAGATTTGGACTCCTTTTCAATTAAAAGTGCTCTCTCCTTGGAGCTTTTAGACTTTTTGACACTTGTAGATGTTAACGGCACTTCTTCACATTCAATCTCTTCTTCATATACTCCCTCATCTTGATTGCTGAACCTCACTTACTTTCCATTTCCATGAGTTATGACATTCAAACTCTTGGGGTTCATAACAGTATTGGAGGGAATAATTCCACTACTCCTAGCTTGGTTCTCATTCATATTGTTGGATAGTTGAGTGACATATGAGTTGATATTCTCAGCCATCGTCCCCCATTGCTCCATTCTCTTCTCTAAAGCATTGAACTGAGTAGCATTTTTAGAAGAGTCTTGTTGAATTAGAAAGGCTATGCATTAAACTGGTTGTTATTCGAAGTCCTCTCCTCCTTCATCAACGCCATCATGTTATGCAGAAGTTGATTAGTGTCTTTTTTTGGTGGGACAGTTAAAGCTTGTTGTTGGTAGTGGAATTGGGTTGTGAAGAACCAGCCCCTCCACCTTGTTAAAATATGTTTGAACCTCTTCCTTCTTCATTTCTCTAACTGAGTCTAGGATTTGCTTTCCATCCCTCTTTATAGGTGTTGGAATAGAGATCCCATTTTCGATTGGACCGACTCTGATAAACAGTAGACACCTCTTCATAACAACTGAGGTAGATGCTAGAGATATGCATTACTAACCCATAAGTATTGAACTAGGTGCAATAAGATCCATAGAAGGTGTTTGACGATGCACACTCATGTTTTGCAAATCTATAGCGATAAAGGAAATTGCGAAGTCACTCTACTTTCCAAAAAATCAACCTTAGACTCCAAACTTTCCATTTTTTTGGATTGAGTTGTTGAAGCTCCCAACTCATGTATACCTTTGGTGTCTCTAACACTATACTATTGGTGATTTAGAGCCATCTTCTTAATCAAGTCCTATGTCTTCAAAACTGTGAGGTCAATTAGAGAACCTCCTGAAGCCGCATCCAATATACCTTTGTCTTGACTTTTCAGTCCATCATAAAAATACTACTCTAACTGCTCATCAGGTATTTAATGGTGAGGGCATCTAGACAACAGATCTTGAAAACGGTTCCAATAGTCGTAAAGGGACTCATTATATTCTTGACGTGCTGAATAAATCTCCTTCCTCATTGAAGAAGTTTTAGAGGCCGAAAAATACTTCTCCAAGAATGCCTTTCGCAGATTGGCCCAACTATGGTAGGCATTCACCACATGTCTTGAAAGGCTCATATACTACTCCCTTGCTATACCCTCCAAGGATAGATGAAAGACTTTCCATAGTACTTGATCAAGAGAAGCTCCCACCGATTTCATACTCTGACAAGTCATGGACAACGATTGCAAATGAATGTAGGGATCTTCTCCTATCAAGCCATGAAATTTAGGAAGAGAGTTAATAAACAATCCTTTAACTTTAAAATTCACATAAAAATTAGGGGAAGCAGTGGTAAATGAATCATAATTCACATCAAGCTTCCTTAATGGTCCTTTTTTTTATTTCCATTATTCTCACAAACTCGCTCCTGCTCCCCATTACCTCTATTATCACCATTCCTAGGTTAGTTAGCATTAAGGCTTGGACTTTGCAGAAAAGCTGGGTTTTTAGCCATTATCACTCCTTTTAGTGATTCCCTCTCACTACTTGGCTGACTAGACTCTACTGAGATATTCTCCTCTTCAATAACTACTTTGCTTCTCTCTTTTTCTCTCCTCTTCTTTCTAATTTTTCTCAAACGTCTCTCAATTTTAGGGTAGAAGGGTAGAAGTTTGGTTTTTCGGGGCATGCAAGTGAACAATTCAAATGAAAATAAAAAGTAACAAAATTGACTTGCAAGCCCACAAAGTCAAACAAAAAGATGAGATGTGATGGATGTAAGTGTGTAGGTGTGTGAAAGTATGTATAAAGGTATGTATGCAAGTATATATGTATAGATCAAAAAGAAATCAAAAGAAATGTTCAAAACTATGTAGGTGTAACAAAATGCTAAGTATGAAAAGTGCAAAAAGTTTAGTATCCTTTTGTTTGTATTTTCAGAATTTTGATGCTATGCAAAGAAAAATGAAATCCTATACTATTGACAAGTTTGAAGCTAAACTATTTAGAATGCAATCTAAATAAAAGGCTCTTAACTACATTTAGCAACAAAATGACAAAATCTAACCTAGAGAACCAATTTCTTGAATCCCAGGCAATAGTACCATTTTGATTCGGGCATATGTTTGTACCCTTGGAGGTCAAATCAAAAAAATAATCCAAGGCTTGCAATATAAGATACAACCTTGGGTCGTTTCACTTAATCAGAACCTAAAATGAATGGACCTAAGTTAAGCTATATGTCACGAAATGCAAACTAATTTGGTAAAGAGGGGTTTTGATCTTTGAAAAAATTAACTGTACTAAATTGAATTGTAAGAAAAATATGTAAAATGTATTTTTGGATTTTTAGGAATAGAAAATGGAAAGATTATGACAAATGATCAAATACTGATAGGATCCTCTTGAAAATGAGCTTTGGCTATCATTTTTTTGAAATTAATTTTGATGGGAGTGGAAGTCACTAAGTTTAAAATGGGTAAACCTTAGAGAACTCTTTGAGTCCAAGATCTTAATCAATGGGACTCCATTTCTTAAAACTCTATTAAATGCTCTTAGTGTGTGTAGTGGATAAATCCATGTAATAAGTCACTTTGGAATCCAGAATCAACTCAATATCAAACACAACTATGCAAGATAAAAGAGAATAAAAAATATAACAAATAGAAATATATGAGACTTCATATATTTAAGCTCAAAGTTCTACGTAAATAAATCCAAACCATACATTGAATATCCAAAACTTGATTAAACTATAATCAATTATGTTCATCTACAAATTACAAATCTTAAACTTAGGAATTCATAAATCATAGCTAAACTATAGATTAAGCTATTCCCCTTTTAAGAAAATTGAATTCTAACCATTGCTACATCTTCAAGAGGAGAGAGATGCCTAGCCACGCATTGGTCTAAGAGGCACCTATGGTAAAAGTGAGAATGGAAATGTAACATCCCATCACCGATGGGAAGGGTAATTTCTTCATTTGGGACGGGTTAGGCGAGAGTAAATATATCTTGGCATGAACATGCATCATATAGTTTTTATATAAATATGAATGGTAATTTTTGCACATGCACATGATTATACATGCATTCATGACATTTCCCGACATATGTGTCTGAATGGAAATTTTTGTAAAATATGTAATAAGTGTGTTTGAAAAATTGAATTGGGGTGACTTATGTGTGTTTTACATTTTTAGGAAATTTCAGGAATTTTTCTGAAATTTTTCGGGGTACTTATTCGGACCGAAAAAATTGCCAAGAGGCAGACTAATGGGATTTCCGGTGCCAAAAATTTATGCCTAATGGCACTAGATTATTGGATAAATGATTTTTGGGATTGATATAGAGTCAGTAGCATTAGATGGATTAAAGATTAATTTGTATTAGGGTTCTTTGATTAAATGTTCTTAATTGAGGTTTTTGTCTTTTTCTCCAGGAATTGACAAGTGTCCACATTTCCTTTAATAGTTTTGTACTATTCCATTCATCTCTCACGATATTTCTCTTTGGGAAAGACTTCAAAAAATTTTCTTTGAAAACCTAAAGCTTCCTCTCATTCGTAGCTTTATTTCTTCTTCCTTGGTGTTTTCTTCTCCTTCCTTCGTTGGTTCTTCATCCTCCAAATAATTTCTTGTTTCCTTGATTGATTCTCTTTTATTCACACACAAACTCAACCTTAAGCCTTGTGATGATGATGATTTTTGTGTGTGTGAGGGTGGTCGTGTGTAGTGTTGAGTGAAGTAGAGATTTGGTGTTTGTTTGAAGACTTGAAGAATTGGAGGTTTAAAACTTCTTTAGGTGAGAATTTTGTTTTGTGTCCTTTGATTAGTAGGTAGAAAAATTTATTGTGCTTATTGGTGCATTAATTTCATGAAGTTTGTGTATTAATTGTTTGCGTTTAAGTGTATGCTTGTGTGAGGGTAAATGTCATGGTAATTAAAGAATGTGAATTTAGTGTTTTCAATGAAGTTTATGATGTTAAATGAATGGAAATGAAGTAAGAAAATTGTGTATGTGGTGTGCTGCCAAATTGTGAGTAATTATTCAAGTAATTGTCTTGATGAATTTGTGGCTGAATTCTTGGCTAAATGGGATGTTTATTGATGTGGTATTGATGGTTGCATGAAAGGAGTAGAGTTTGGTATGAAATTTGGAAAATGGAACTTGTGTATGTTTCAGGTATTTGTTTATAACTTTTGATGTGGTTATGATATTGAGTTGATGTTTAGTTTAAATTAAACTTGAGAAGCATGGCTAGAATTCATACGAAGGAAGTTCTGTCCAATTGTGGCTTAAAGAGCTTTGAATTTTGCTTGGAAGTTGAGATATGTGTGCTGGATGAATAGTATCCAGATTTTGGTTCCATTATTGAAGACCTGAAACTTTGAGAATTTTTCTAGGATAAAGGAGACAGATTTTGTGAAATTGGTATTACTAAAAGTTGAAGATTTATATGTTATCTTTCTAACGCCACTGAGTATGATATTTTCGATGTGTAGATTGCAAGTTATGGTCTGATAATGTTCAGGTGGTAATTCAGCCCAAATTGTGTTTTGGTGTGCAAATGCTCTAAGGGCATAGGTTTTGTGCTTTTTTTGTTCTGATATTTATTTGAGACTGTTGAGGGTAAAATTGGCTCAAGTGACCTTTTGAAAAGTTGTAGAGGATTGTTGTAGCTTTCTAATGAGGTATTTTATGCGAATTTTGGATGTAAATATTGTTAGATATAAATTTGAAAGTTTTTGTTATGGTTTAGGTTACATGTTGACTTCATAAACCTTAACAGGACAGCCACATTAATGAGAGGATTTGACCTAGTTTGAATAGAAATTTGCTTAGAAGTCCTTCTTGAGAATTGTAGTATATTGTCTGAGATTTTTATTGCTATATGGTATGGAAATTTTTGCCAAGGGGATGTGGAGTTATGAATTTTGACAGATTGGGGTTTCTCTTGAGAATAAATTGGATAGGCCGAACCTTTGTTTGCGAATTTGATTTGGTTAGAGATGGAATTGGCTTCTAAGTTGTTCATAAAAGATGTAGTAATTGTTTTGCTCTTTTTATTGATATAAAATTTGTAATTTTTGGTTAAGGGGATGAAAAGTTATGATTTTTGTGAAAGTGTTGCACTGTTATGGTAAATGTGTGACTAGGTAGTATCTTTGGGTGCATTTTTGACACACTTGGAAGTATTATTAAATTTTAAGTTCTTCATGAAACTTGTAGGATTTTTCAAGATCTTTCCAACGAGATCAAAATTGTGATTTTTGGATGTGTGTGGTAAAAGTTGTGTAGTGGGGAAGAAAGGAAAGTCCATAGGTTTTGCTTATTTTGGAAAATTGAATTTTAGTTTTAAAAAAAATACATGCGGGCGAGCGAGGTGCGCTAGCGCGCCCAGTGACCTCTGTGCAATCTTTTGTGTATAACTTTTTCATCTGACCTTCGTTCGACCTGATTTTTGAAGCGTTGGATTCCTAAGATATTTTTCTATCTTTCCATTCCAAATTTAGGATTTTTGAGATCAAACTAAGAAAGGTTGATCGGATCTAAGTGAGCAGACAAGTTAGAAAAGTCTTATCATGCTTCAGTAATTTGGAGATATTTTAAGCTATAGTGCTCCAATCGATCTTATTCTTATTTTTAATTAAAATAGAGACATATATCTACAAATGTTATGAAGAGGTCGGACTTCAATTTAGCCCCTAAGATGTTCAATTGCTAGAGTGAAGTTATGTGTAGTTTGATGGTTTGAACGTGTTTTGGGAATATCTTTTTCGTCCGACATCCGATTGACCTGATTCCCGAGGCATCGGATTCGTGAAATATTTAATTTCATTTATTTGTAAAATTGGGAATTTTTAGAGCTGAAATTGATGGAAATTGGTTAGGTCGAAGTGAGGGGACCGGGTAATGATTTTTCCGATCCATGTTTTTTTATAATTAGACCTATAGAGGTCCAAGTTGAGTGATTTTGATGTTTATGAGTTTCTAATGTTTAGAGGAAATTTTTGTGACGAGAATTTGTGCAATAGTGCTGAGAATGTCACGAACATGCATTGTACATATCTAAATTGCTACATGTGCATTATTTAATATTTCTGATTGTGCATTTGGTAATGTGTGATTATTGTGCTTGTTTAGAGGCACGGTTAGAATGTCATCCCACGGACGTTGCCGAGACTTCCCGGTATTAACTCGGAAGCTAGTTGGTGAGTAACCTAGATGGTTTCTCGATTATTAATTGTTTATATTTTGCTCTTATAACACTGTGGAGATTAATGGTGGGCTTTGCGTTTGTTTATGCCTGGTTTCGGACCGAAGGTGTCCGATGTATTTGGAGATCATGACATAGAAGTGCTATATGTGATTTGGAATGTGATTAATTGTGAACTACTTGTGTGAATGTGGTAATTTGGAACCGAATATGATGTGGGCTTTACTTTATATTGCCATGTGCATTCCATGCATAATGCATGATCAGTAATTGGCAGTTGTGACCAGAGCAGCCACCGAGAGCTTAAAGCTCGACGTAATTGGGCCTCGAGCCCACAGTGATTCAGAGCCTCAGGCTCACCGATTAATGCGCCCTTATTGGGACAGATTAGGCGCTCGGTCACAACAACGTAATAAATTGGAAAAAGGGTCACATAAACATTACATATGCATTTGACTAAATATTTGTGATTTGAGTGAAAAGCCAAAGGCTTTGTGTTCATGTAAATAATCATGTGGTACATATGAATGGGTTATTATGCTATACTGTGATTTGTTTGACTATGCATGAATTGGGTGAACCATCGATGATGGTTCCTCACTGAGTTCACAAACTCACCTAAAATTGGAAATTATTTTTCAGGACCGAGAGAGTAGACTCTTAGCTCCAGAGGGACTTTTCCTGCCGTGTAGATCGTGTTGGCAAGAGAAGTCATGGCTCACAGGTCGATCAGCTGGGATCTTTTGGGTATGACCTAGTTAGGCTTTTGGTATTAGATTTCTTTTGGAGTATTGTACAGACAGTGAAAAATAGACAGATGTGTAAATTACTGCTTTGATGATGTGAAATGAGAAAAATTTATGGTTTTAAAAATTAGTGGTCTTCATATTGATGCTGTATAATTATTGATGCCATATGAAGTACAGTAGTGATTGTTCGTAGTGCACCCTTATCATAGGATATGTATCGGAATGACCTAAGGGCATCCTTGTGTATACCCTATGGTTAGGGGGTGCTCCGTTTAGGTGGTATCAAAGCATGGTTTGGCATCTGTTGGGACTAGTCAACTATTTAGGCTTGAATTATTGTATGAAATGCAGAAATTGATCAGAATTATTGTTTTGTTATAGGTCATCCGTTCTTGGTGATAAGATAGATCAACCAGCTGACCAGGGATCAGTCGGAGCGAGTAGGGAGTCCTCGGTGCCTCGTTCTGAGGAGCTACCTCCTAGAGTTCCCGTGAGACGGGAGAGGAGGTACGATAGACTGCGTGGTGGGGTCAGGATTTATATGACCTGAGACCTGCTGAGGCTGAGGGATGACTGGAGAGGACTGAGAGAGTCTTCGACCAGATGGAGTGCGACTCTGATGAGCGCTTCGATTATGCAGTCTCTCTTCTGCAGGGCCCGACTTATCAGTGGTGGAAGACTGTCCCGGGCAGTACCACCAGGCCTTGTCTATTGACATGGGAGGATTTTCTGAGAGCATTTGGAGATAATTACATACCCAAGGTGTATCTGGAGATGAAGATGCAGGAGTTCCTAGAGCTGAAACAGGGTAGGATGACAGTGGCTGAGTATGAGGTGAGATTTAACGAGCTCATGGGTTATGGTACTGCTTTGATTTCCACGGAGGCTGATAGGTGTCGAAGGTTCGAGAATGGCCTCAATTTGGAGATCTGCACCAGGTTGGCTCGATCGGATATGGACACTTTTATTGAGCTGAGAGCTGCTACAGTGCGAGTTGAGCAGCTGATGAGAGAGCAACAGGCTGAGATAGGTCAGGGGTCCAGGGGGAAGAGACCGAGTGACAGTCAGGGCAGTTCTAGCAGAGGGTTTAGCAAGCACCAGAGCAGGACTTTTAGGTCACCGGGAGGATCCAGACAGTCTGGTTTTAGGCAGATAGGGAGGTTTGCATAGGCTGGCAGTGGCAGTGGTAGAGCTACAGGGCATATTCCCCCAGTTTGTGAGCATTGTGACAAGAGGCACAGCGGGGAGTGATGGCGATTGACTGGAGCCTGCCTTAAATGCGGCTCTATGGATCATCAGATCAGGGATTGCCCTGCTACTGTGGGAGCTCAGTCTATTGTTAGTGCGAGATCAGGCAGCAATACTACGGTGCAGCAGAGTAGAGGTAGTGGATCCGGGCAGAGGGGCCGAGGTAGAGGCCGTGACAGAGGTGAGGGATCCTTTGTGAGTACTAAGGGTCGGGGCAGCCGACCACAGTCCCAGGCCAGAGTATATTCCATGACAAGGCAGGAGGCCCAGGATTCTCCCGATGTAGTAGCTGGTATGCTTCTTATTTTTGATATTGAGGCATTTGCACTGTTGGATCCAGGATCCACACATTTTTTTGTTGCACCGCATTTGACATGTAGATTGCATAGGGATAGGACGGTATTACAGTATGGGCTAGAGGTGAGTACACCTCTAGGTAGTACTACTGCATTGGGAGAGGTCTGCAAGGGGTGCTCGATCCAGATTGATCAAGCAGTGTTGAGAGCAGACCTTATAGTATTACCATTGAGAGAGATCGATGTGATTCTAGGTATGGACTGGCTTACTGCCCATAGAGCCATCATGAACTGCTATACCAAGGAGGTTGTCTTAGAGTCTCCTGGTCAACCTAGAGCAGTGTTCAGAGGAGTTAGTCAGGCAGTGCCAGCCCGGATGATCTCTTTCCTAAGTGCCCTGAGATTGATGCAGGGAGGATGTGAGGCCTATCTGGCCCATGTTATTGACACGAGAGTCGAGCAGAGGATGTAGGATATTCCCGTGGTTAGGAAATTTCCAGATGTATTTCCTGATGAGTTATCGGGTTTATTGCCGGATCGGGAGACAGAGTTTACTATTGACTTAGTTCTAGGTACTGCTCCTATATCTATACCTCCATATAGGATGGAACCTGTGGAGCTAAGGGAGCTGAAGGCTTAGTTGCAGGAGTTACTGGAAAAGGGTTTTATTAGGCCCAGTGTCTCACCTTGGGGAGCTTCGGTACTGTTTGTGAAGAAGAAGGATGGGACTCTGAGATTGTGCATCGATTACAGGCAGTTGAATCGAGTGACAGTGAAGAATAAGTATCCACTGCCTAGGATAGATGATTTGTTTGATCAGTTGCAGGAAGCTCAGGTGTTCACTAAGTTAGACTTGAGATCAGGGTATTATCAGCTGAAGATAGCAAAGGTTGATGTGCCTAAGAGTGCCTTCAGGAACAGGTATGAGCATTTTGAGTTTCTAGTGATGTCGTTCGGCTTGACTAATGCCCCGGAAGCTTTTATGGCCTTGATGAATTAGGTCTTCCAGCCCTACCTTGATCAGTTTGTCATTATGTTCATTGATGATATATTGGTGTATTCGAGGAGTAGACAGGAGCATGCTGAGCATTTGAGGACTGTTTTGCAGCTTATGAGGGAGAAACAACTATATGTCAAATTCAGTAAGTGTGAATTTTGGTTAGATGAGGTAGTGTTTCTGGGCCACATAGTGACTGGAGAAGGTATTCAGGTCGACGCTAGTAAGATTGAGGCAGTGATGAAGTGGGAAGCTCCTAGGAATGTGTTTGAGATTCAGAGTTTTTTAGAATTGGCAGGTTATTATCGGAGGTTTGTCGAGGGGTTTTCACTAATCTCAGCCCCTCTGACAAAACTTCTAAGGAAGAATGCACCATTCAGATGGACTGAGGAGTGCCAGTAGAGCTTTGAGGAGCTAAAATATCGGTTGACTACTGCACCGGTGTTAGCTATTCCATCTGGGACTAGAGGTTATGAGATGTATAGTGATGTTTCCCATCAGGGATTAGGGTGTGTTTTGATGCAGCAAGGTAGAGTGATTGCCTATGCCTCGAGGCAGTTAAGGTTGCATGAGGTAAACTATCCTGTGCATGATTTGGAGTTAACTGCAGTTGTTTTTGCCCTGAAGATTTGGAGACATTACTTATATGGTGAGACATTTTAGATTTACACTAATCATAAGAGTTTGAGATATATGCTGAGTCAGAGAGAGTTGAATTTGAGGCAGAGGAGATGGATAGAGTTGCTAAAGGATTATGATTGTACGATTGAGTACTACCCAGGGAAGGCTAATGTGGTGGCAGATGCCTTGAGCAGGAAGTCTCACATCAGTGCAACTCAGATTCAGGTATTTAGATTGCCTAATTTGATTCAGTTGAGCGCTTTGAATGTGTAGTTGAATCTAGAGCATGATGGAGCTTTGGTAGCCACTCTGAAGCTCAGACCGATGCTATATGATATGATCAGGAGAGTTCAGGGCAAAGATCTTGCTATGGTGAAATTGATTGAGAAAGTGAAGTCTGATCAGAATTCTGAATTTGAGTTGAGAGATAGGACACTATGGTTAGGGCAGAGGTTGTGTTTGCCAGATGTAGATTGTTAAGTCAAAATGACTTTACATAAAAATGATTTTGATGTATAACAAACATAGTGAGATCAAATACAAGAAAAACAAAGCGATCCTGCATTTATATCTGATTTAATTGGAGATGTATTTAAGATGGCGTGATCTGAGCGAAGTTGACACAGACTAAGTTGAAAAAGTCAGATACAGACGCACACAGACAAATCAAAACACAGATGAAGTTTGTTAAAGTAAAAAGTCAACACAGACACAGATGACACAAGACAATAAAAGACGCAGACGCAAATGTAGATACAGACGCAGACGCAGACGCAGACGCAGAAAAGAAACAGACGCAAGAGTCAGTTCGAGTTAGTTACAGAACTCAACTGATTAACCGTTTCTTTAAAGATTCAAGATTCAAGAATGAAGAAGCAGTTAGAGACGAAGGCTATAAATACAAGTCAAAGTCGAAAACTGAAGTGCTTGCTGTTTTGAGAAAAATTACACAAAGCAAAAAAGCGATTAAGTGCGAATTAGCTGAACGATATCCTTCTGTAACAGAGTTTTCAAATATCTTCTGAAAAGAAAAGTTATACAGATAGCCTGCAGAGGCTAAGTGTGAAAGAATCTTGGTTGTAGAGACCAAGAGGCTCGTGAAAGAATATCATAACGTTTGAAGAGATAGTGAAATCTCGGAAGAAACTCGAGGATCGGGCGTAGCCCACGGTTTGGGGTGAACCGGGATAAATCTGCGTGTCTACTACTCTCTCTCTATCTCAATTTTAGTTTCAAAGTTGATCTTTATTTACTATTCATATACTTAGCATTGAAAAGTTTGATCAATCAGATTAATAAGAATTACATAAAGAATCTTAATTCTAACAAGTAATTCTAAAAGATATTCAAAAGGGAATACACAATTCAACCCCCTTCTCGTGCATTCTATTGTGTTTTTAAGTCTTTGTATTACGCGTGTGATTCACTTCAATTGGTATCGAGCTTGGTATCCAAGAATCACTTTGGCGAAGTGTGGATTAAAGATAATGGCGAGTCACATGTATACATCGCTGAAGGAACCTCAGTCACTAGACCTCCAGCATTCAATGGAGAATACTATCATTACTGGAAAGATAGGATGCGGTTATTCATCTAATCTACACATGTAGACCTTCGGGACATAATAGAGAACGGACCCTATATACCTGTAGATGACGAAGGTAGTTCTATTCCACGGCGGATGGACGGTGATCGAGAAAGCAAGAATACAAGCTCAATTCATAGCGAAATTTTTCTTAACGTGTGCCCTAAGTAGAAGCGAGTACGACAAAGTGCATGGTTGCGACACAGCAAAAGAAATGTGGGACACATTGTCCATTGCTCATGAAGGCACAAGTCAAGTTAAGGAATCCAAGATAAGTATTCTTGTACATCAATATGAACTTTTCAGGATGGAAGATGAAGAATCTATTGATCAAATGTTTGGAAGATTTCAAACAATTATCAATGGATTGAAAGCTCTTGGAAGGACATACAATAATCAAGATCACGTTCGCAAGATTCTAAGAAGTCTTCCTAAGAGATGGAGACCAAAAGTTACGGCAGTGCAAGAAGCCAAAGACTTGAGCATATTAAAGCTAGATGAGTTGCTGGGATCCTTAAAGATTCATGAAGTTGAACTCAACGCTGAAGATAAGCCCAAGCGAGAGAAGTCAATAGCACTGAAGGCTGGACAAAAGAATCATAAGACTCAGAGAAGGAGGAAGTCATCAAAAGCATTGAAAATTGAAGAATCAAGGGATGACAACTCTAGCCAATCAGATTCAGAATCGAGTGATGAAGATGACGAATTATCTTTCATTTCCAGAAAGATAAGACGATGTGGAAGAAGAAGCCCGAGTAACGGACATTCGTAAAGAATGGAAAAGATGAAGCTAAGCTTTAAAAGTCTTCTATCATTTGTTACGAGTGCAATCAGCCTGGACACTACAAGTCCGAATGCCCTACTCTCAAGAAGAAACCCAAGAAGAGTAGAGAAGGCAAGAAAAGCATGATGGTCTGTAGGAAAATCCCGGAGGTACATCACATATACAGCAGCGGAAAACAAAAATTTTATTCCGGGACCTTCCCAACCCGAGGATCCAGTATCCGTATGAAGACATCAACCTAAATAGCCAATAGAGACTATCTCTAAAGGTGATCCACGCAGAGATCGAAAACCTAACCGAGTCAAACCCTTTGACCCGGAATAGCTAGAACAGATTAAGAGTCGTTAGACCCTACCTCTGTCTGGAGAGTCAAGGAAACGTTGGAGACTTTCTTGGAAGAAGAGATGAGCTTAAACGTTGATGAAGTTGAAGAGATAACTTTAGAAACCCTTTCTAAAACCTCCATCTTCATCCATCGTTTTCTCTTGCTTCATGGCCACGAAGATCACTCAAAAGTGAAAGAAAACTCTTTCTTTCTTGCTTCATATCAAAACTCACGACCATCTCTTTCTCTTCTCCATTATTTTGTCATTTTGTCATTAAATGACATGATGACTAAGCAAGTTAAAAGAAGGTTCCATGCTTCTTACTTTCTTCCACGTATTCACACATATATATATATATTAATTATTTATTTAATTAATTAATCATATATATATGTATATATATTGCTAAAGTGGTCCGGTCACACTGGGGTTGGCCCTACTGGCCTCTAGGGCCCCGATCTTTGAAACGACTCCGAAACCTTTCTTAGCAATATTAATGTCGCGATCTCATCGGGACATATCCCGATCCCATCGGGATCTATTTAATCTAATGCTCTCCATAATTGGAACTCGTCCAATTACTATTTTACATATTCTCGAGAGACACTTAAGCGTGTGACCCTTTAGGCTCCGGTTATGTTGGCCACTTAGATTAACAATTAATCTGAGCAAGTCATGAGCGGTATCTAGCAACACATCATGACCCCAATTGACCGGAAGTAATCGGTTTGATGTATTCATCACGAACCGGATCACAAACCCTTCCATGTACAATTCTTGTGCAATTAGTCCTTTCACCATCCTATACCCCACTTGGTTATGAGTATGGTCAAAGTGTCACTCTCACTAGACCGAGTCTAGCCCAGTGATAACAGATCTCGCCCTAGGACTCATTACTCTATATGTCCATGAAGACACTCTTCATGACATATTCACTCCGCCGAGATTTACAAGTAATGATCCTGACAAGAGGCTATGGGTATCTCTTACGCTAATCCGTAAGTGGTGATCCTTTATTGGCTACTCAATTATCTTGAATACCTCAAACTGCACCCAAGCACCACCCTATGAGTTACCTCCGAAGGCAACAAGGAATGGAGTCAAAGTACGTGATCAAGATTCAAGATATCCTTGAGTACCTCAAGTCTAAGGATACTTGCACCATTGCTATGATGAGATTATCACTGACACTAGATAAGATATCCATGTGATGATCTCATGGCAGGTCATCCAATGAACTTACTACCGCTAGTAAGCATCCACATGTCAATTCTAAATATCTCATATTTACAGTTTCTGAGATCCACTGCTTGATCCAATCAAGGAATATGACATGTTCTAGTCTATCCGGATTAATGATGTCCAGTCTCATTAATCCTATGACTAGGGAGAATTTAGGTACTGACATAATTGCACATGATAGGAATCTCAAGAGTATGATCACATCATAATTTCCTTCATGCTATGTCATATATCATGGACTTCATTAATCTGATTAAAGATCCAATCAATTCATAAACAATGTTCATGAACATCAAATTAATGAATTATGCCTTTTCTTTATTTATTCATTCATGCGCATACACGATCGTGAATAAACGCAGCTAAAGGGATTGCCTTTAGGGCACAAATAAACAAGATCAGATCCTTGAATAAGTCGACTTATGCAATGTACAAGTCGACTTATCGGTACTTTTCAAGAACAAGTCGACTTATCAAGAGTACAAGTCGACTTGTACTTACAAATCTCCCAACGACCTAAAGCCAATCGCCTTAGTATCTAATACCATAAGCGAGTCCATGAGAAACACAATTCTCCCGTGACAATGGCTTTGTCAACTAACAAAGAACACTTTGCTCGTGGGAATTCTCTCTATCGGGATATCATCTCGACTAATGATCTCCGAATCGGCGGCACGAGTTCGGATCGTCGATAAGACCTTGGTTCCTTTGCTGCGCAGATTAGCCCCATTGTATCACAATACAATCCTATGGGCCCATCACACTAGGGACCGGATCAAGTTCAAGAATGAACTTCTTGATCCAAACCGCTTCCTTAAGATCTCACGCGGCAGGTACTCTGCCTCGGTTGTTGAATCAGCAGTCCTCTCTTGTTTGGAAACTCTTTCAATTGACCGCCACGCTATTCAGTGTGAATGTGTATAACCTGATTGTGATTCAGAATCAACCTTATCAGATTAGATACTGGCATCTGAATGCCCGCTCACATGGAGATTTCCATCTCCATAGATCAAGAAAACATCCTTAGTGCTTCACAAGTACTTGAGGATATTCTTGACAACCACCCAGTGACCCTCATAGGAACCGACTGGTATCTGCTCGTAACACTTAGAGCATACGATACATCGGGCCACGTACATAGCATCGTTTCATGCTAAACCTCTTTAGCATCTCATCTATGTACGATGCTTGTGAAAGACCAAGCAACCTTTGATCTATCTGCATAAATCTATATCCCAAGGATATAAGTCGCTTACCAAGGTCTTTCAAGGCAAATTGATTGACAACCAAATTTTAAGCGATTGCGGCATAGAGACATCGTTTCCGAGTAACAGTATGTCATCTACATACAACACAAGGAATACGATTGCAGTCCCATTAACCTTCTTATGCACACAATGATCATCCGAATTTTGTGAGAAATCAAACTCTTTGATTAACTCAACTAAACGGATAATCCAACTCCTGGAAGCTTGCTTCAATCCATTAATGGATTTCTGAAGCTTGCATACCTTTTCGCCATCGATGGAAGTGAAGCCCTCAGGTTGTGTCATACACATCCTCTGCAGAATTTCTCTCGGGAAAGGCGTCTTCACATCCACTTGCCATATCTCATAATCATAATGAGCGGCAATGGCTAGGAGTATCCTAATGGATTTAAGCATTGCTACGGGGCTGAAGGTTTCGTCATAGTCAACTCTTTGTCTGTGACGAAATCCTTTAACCAGAAGCATTGCTTTATAGGTAATCAAATTACCATCCATGTTGGTTTTCTTCTAAAACCTCTTTGCACCCTGTGGGTTTTATCCCTGCAGGTGTAACAACCAAAGTCCATACTTGGTTTATGTACATGGAATCCATTTCAGATTTCTGGCTTAAAGCCATTTCTCAGACTCTGAACTTTTCAGAACCTCTTCATAGGTAGTAGGCTCATCATCTCGTATGAGTAATACGTCATTCTATTCCTCGCGAGAAATCCATATCTCTCGGGGAACAAGCGTATCCTACTTAACCTACGAAATTAGTGTGTAGTAGAAGGTTGAGCTGTTACACGATCTATATGAGTGACAGCTTGAGTTCGTGTAGTTGATACATGTTTGTTCGAGCATCTTGAACTCTCCAAGTTCAACTTTGCTCCCTTGCCTTATTGTAAAAGAAACTATTTCTTTAAGAAAACAGCAAGCTTTGAAACAAACAACTTTTGTTCCTCGAAGGTAGAATTGATATTCCACGAACAAACACTTGTCGCCTTTACATCAAGCTAATCTGACTGTGTCCGCTTCACGTAAGCAGGACAATCTCAAACTTTCAGCTAAGAAAGATAGGGTTTTCAGTTAGTCCATATCTTCATATGGAGTAACATCAATATCTTTGATGGAACTCTGTTTAGCAAGTAAGCAGATTGTCTCAAGCGCATATTCCCAAAAGCGTGTTAAACCTATCATCAATCGCACCATGTCTAACAAGGTTCGATTTCTCCTTTCAGCCACATCTTGTGCTGCAGCGTGTAAGGAGGAGTGAACTGAGATAAAATCCCATTATCTCTGAGATAATCCAAAACTGTTGGTGTAGGCATTTTCCACCACGATCAGATCGTAATGTATTCATACTTTTACCAAGTTAGTTTTCTACTTCATTTCTGAATTATTTGAACTTTTCAAACACTTCAGATTTGTATCTCATCAGATACAAGTACCCATATCGTGAATAATCATCGATAAAAGTAATGAAGTAACGACAACCACTTCTGGCATGGATGGACATCGGACCACATACATCCGAATGTATTAGGTCTAATATTCCATTCACTCGTTCACCCTTTCCTATAAAGGATAACTTAGTCATCTTGCCTAATAAACAAGATTCGCATGTGTCATATGATTCATAATCAAATGACCCTAAACTGCCACTCTCATGGAGCTTAGCAATGCGTATCTCATTTATATGGCCAGGCCGACAATGCCATAAGTACGTTGATTTTAAATTATCTCAATTATGTCTTTTCGCGTCATTGATATTCATAATTGGATATGACATATCTAATATGTCGATTCCATTGCATAATGTACGAGTACCATAGAGCATTCCATTCGAACTAATAGAACAACCATTGCTACTAAAAGTCCAATGGAAACCAGCTCTAATTAAACATAAAACATACAATATGTTCTTTGTTTAAAACGGGTACAAAATGTCAATCATCCAATTTGAATACAAGCCCAGTAGGGAGTAACAAGACATAAGTGCCTACGGTAAATGTATCAACCCTTGCTTCATTACCTACACAAAGGTCTAGTTCTCTTTATGAGCTTTCTACTGTCCCTGAGGCCCTGCATAACATTTCATATGTATGAGCCACATCTGGTATCAAATACCGATATGTTTGGATCAGGAATAGTATTAACCTCAATGACAAACATATTTGAAGAAGTAGAGGCATCTGATGCCTTCTTCTGCTTCAAGGACTCCAGATAGATTTTACAGTTTCGCCTCTAGTGGCCAAACTTGCCACTATGAAAGCAAAATCCTTTTTGGGGCAGAATCTTTGGTTTTTCTTCTTGTTGGCACTTCCCTTTGGTTTTCTTCTAGAACCAGAAGAAGGTGCATCCACCACTAGCACTTGCTATCTCTCTTGATAGCCTGCTCAGCTGTCATGAGCAGATTGATTAGCTCAGGAATTGTTGTGGATATTTGGTTTATCCGATAGTTTATCACAAACTGTGAATAACCATCAGACAATCCAACCAGAATTAAGTCTCTACTTAACTCATAATCCATTACAAATCCTAAGACGGCCAATCTCTCAATATAGCCATTCATCTTCAGGGCATACTGCACAGCAGTTATCCTTGGAGCCATCTTTGTGATGAAGAGAAGCCTTGAGGTCTTGAACCTTTCAGACCAAGCTTACTCATCAAACAGCTCCCTAAGATGAAATACTATAGAGTGAGCATCCATGGACTCGTGCTGCTGTTGCAGCTCTGGTGACATCGAGGCAAATAGCCATGTCCCCGTCCATTAGATGCTTACGATATGCTTTCTGATCCTTATCAGAAGCATCGACAGCAGGTGCATCTGGAAGTGGAACATCTAGGACGTATCCCAGTTCCTCAGATCTGAGAACAATTCTCAGAGTCCTTAGCCAATCAAGAAAATTCAGTCCAGAATAGAGAGCGTAAATTCACACTGAAGGACTTCTTCAATCAACCTAGCACGATAGAGAGAAGGAATGATAGAATAGAAATGCCTGCATGATCATAAGGACTTGCATGACATGCATATGGCTCCCACTAGTTTCCTAGAATCCATAACCCTCTTTATGAATCCAGAGAAACAAAGTGACATAATGTCCTAGTGGGTCGATATCCGACATTGCTAAGAGTGACCTTGAGTTTGCTCAACAAGCCACAACTTAGGTCAATCGGTAGGTATCGGTCATACCAATTGTATCATCGATAACCGACATTGAGAATGACCTTGGATTTGTCCAACAAGCCACCTTATGTCTCGGGAGGTATCAGATATACCAATTACATCTTAGACCAACTATCGATCGGTCTTATCAACTTGTTGATGTTTGCACTTCATTGGGTATCAACTCTTTGATGCGCATACATCCGATGTATGCTACCCAATTTCGCTCTCCACGCGTTGACCTTGAGTTTGCTCAACAAACCAACGCTTCCAGTGAAAACCAACCCATTAATCCGAAAATCTTATTTTCATGGTTCGAACATATCCGTATAGAGTGAGCTTGAGTTTGCTCAACAACCCAACCCTATAAGAACTCTGGTTCTTACCATATTAATGGAAAGCGTTAGTTTTCATATTCGAGGAGGATTTGGTCTCTAGACTCCAAGCTTAAGGATTATAGTCGCCAGGACTATATGGAATGATTTAGGTTTCATCAATCGTATTGAATCAATCCTTATAATCATCCATCATCCAACTCGAGCATGCCGTAAGTCGACTTTCATCACATGCAAGTGGACTTATGCTCTACACACACACAAGTCGACTTGTATGACACAAGTCGACTTATTTCACTGCCCGATGAACAAGTCGACTTATAAGGTACTACAAGTTCCACTTATATCGAGATCTGAACAAGTGGACTTATCACATACACAAGTCGACTTATCCTAAAACTTTGAACAAGTCGACTTATTTCACATACAAGTCGACTTATCCAGGTAAATTTGCTAAAATCTCTAATCGGCTAATTCCTCAATTAATGCAATTCCAATTCACAACACCTACATACCTAAGGTAATATCTGATAAATTTGATGTATCAATGAACAATTCATTGAACCATGAAAGCCTTAAATAGTCAAACTATATGAAAAGCTTGAAATGAGTCAAAACTCATTAATATCCAAGCAATTTAGGAACACCCAAATTATCATCCTAAGTATCTCTAGCTAGCATATACATTATCAAATTTACTTCAGCACATGCCATAAAAAATATGACGGTCAAAACAAACAAGATAATGCAATATACTAACGAGACGCTAATGTGACCAATTAGGCATTCAAAAATTCTTGGAAAAACAACTTCAAGCAATTCAGTTTGGCAATCATACTACATCAAGATAACACATTTTTAATCACATTAAAAATGGTGCAAGGCATTGGAACTGAAAAAGCACACTCAATCAAGCCAAGCAAAACAGTCCCAACAATTTTCACCAAAACTGTCCAGTTCTGTACATTGCTTGAAATGATCGATGAAACAATTTCAATAAATCATGAGAAAATTATATAGGTTACTAAATGTTCTGAACATGCTACATGAATTTTTTTCAGGATTTTAGGCCATCAAAAACTCAGTCAACCTAAATAACAAAACCGATTCAAAATCTGTGTTCATCAGCACATCAATTCCCAACAGCATAGAATAAATTCGTGAATAAATATCCAATCACCTTGAAATCCAATTTCCATGCTCACAGACATTAACCAACATCTTAGAGACATGTAGGTGAAGGAAAATCCAGAAAAAGATTTTTCTAGAATTTATTCTCGATTTTATACTACTGCCTGTTCCAGAATCGTTTCACAAAACAGCATCTGTAACCTTAGGGAATTAATTAGCAAAAGTATATCAAATAAAATCAATAAATTCTGAAAATTCATAGACATATTCTATAACATGTTATGAACATTTCTGGGCAAAAAAATTTCGAAAAACCTATCTCTATAGCAATTCGAAATCTGGGCAGTACACATGCATCAACATCAACAGCACTTAGGGTTTCTGATCTAGCTTAGGTTTTAGCTTCATACGGGATACCAGACGCTCTGATACCACTGTAGGAAAATCCCGGGAGGTACATCACATGTACAGGCAGCGGAAAACAAAAATTTTTATTCCCGGGACCTTCCCGAACCCAGGATCCAGGTATCCGTATGAAGACATCAACCTAAATAGCCAATAGAGACTATCTCTAAAGGTGATCCACGCAGAGATCAGAAAACCTAACCGAGTCAAACCCCTTTGACCCGGGAATAGCTAGAACAGATTAAGAGCTGCTAGACCCTACCTCTGTCCTGGAGAGCTGAAGGAAACGTTGGAGACTTGCTTGGAAGAAGAGATGAGCTTAAACGTTGATGAAGTTGAAGAGATAACTTTAGAAACCCTTTCTAAAACCTCCATCTTCATCCATCGTTTTTCTCTTGCTTCATGGCCACGAAGATCACTCAAAAAGTGAAAAAAAAAACTCTTTCTTTCTTGCTTCATATCAAAAACTCACGACCATCTCTTTCTCTTCTCCATTATTTTGTCATTTTGTCATTAAATGACATGATGACTAAGCAAGTTAAAAGAAGGTTCCATGCTTCTTACTTCTCTTCCACGTATTCCACACATATATATATATATATATTATTTATTTATTTAATTAATTAATCATATATATATATGTATATATATTGCTAAAGTGGTCCAGTCACACTGGGGTCGGTCCTACGGCCTCTAGGGCCCCGATCTCAAACTTGACCCTAAACCTTTCTTAGCAATATTAATGTCGCGATCTCATCGGGACATATCCCGATCCCATCGGGATCTATTTAATCCTAATGCTCTCCATAATTGGAACTCTGTCCAATTACTATTTTACAGATTCTCTGAGACACTCTTAAGCGTGTGACCCTTTAGGCTTCCGGTTATGTTGGCCACTTAGATTAACAATTAATCTGAGCAAGTCATGAGCGGTATCTAGCAACACATCATGACCCCCAATTGACCGGAAAGTAATCGGTTTGATGTATTCATCACGAACCGGATCACAAACCCTTCCATAGACAATTACCGTGCAATTCGTCCTTTCACCATCCTATACCCCACTTGGTTATGAGTATGGTCAAAGTGTCAACTCTCACTAGACTGAGTCTAGCCCAAGTGATAACAGATCTCGTCCTAGGACTCATTACTCTATATGTCCATGAAGACACTCTTCATGACATATTCACTCTGGCCAGAGATTTACAAGTAATGATCCTGACAAGAGGCCATGGGTATCTCTTCTGCTAATCCAGAAGTGGTGAATCCTTTATTGGCTACTCAATTATCTTGAATACCTCAAACTGCACCCAAGCACCACTCTATGAGTTACCTCCGGAAGGCAACAAGGAATGGAGTCAAAATGCGGGATCAATATTCAAGATATCCTTGAGTACCTCAAGTCTAAGGATACTTGCACCATTGCTATGATGAGATTATCAACGACACTAGATAAGATATCCATGTGATGATCTCATGGAAGGTCATCAATGAACTTACTACCGCTTAGTAAGCATCCACATGTCAATTCTAAATATCTCATATTTACGGTTTCGAGATCCTTTGCTTGATCCAATCAGGAATATGACATGTGCTAGTCTATCCGGATTAATGATGTCGGTCTCATTAATCCTATGACTAGGAGAATTTGAATCTTGACATAATTGCACATGATAGGAATCTCAAGAGTATGATCACATCATAATTTCCTTCATGCTATGTCATATATCATGGACTTCATTAATCGATTAAAGATCCAATCAATTCATAAACAATGTTCATGAACATCAAATTAATGAATTATGCCTTTTCTTTATTTATTCATTCGACCGCATCGATTGTGAATAAAACGCGCTAAAGGGATTGCCTTTAGGGCACAAATAAACAATCTAGATCCTTGAATAAGTCGACTTATGCAATGTACAAGTCGACTTATCGGTACTTTTCAAGAACAAGTCGACTTATCGGTGAGTACAAGTGGACTTGTACTTACAATGGCAACATGGGAGGACCTAGATTCATCGAATCGAATCTGTGCTCGAGTCATCGAACATGCAAATATTTGCCTAATGGCCGAGGAAGATAGTGATGAGGAGGTAAAATCCGACTACTTAAAATTTGCATGATGCATATTGAGAATGTTAGAAGATTCTCATGCTATTCTCGAAGCGAGACAAGTTGTTGAAGAAAAGTATGCAGAGAATATTAGAAATCTTGAGAAAATAGAGAGAAAATATTTGCTTAAAAAGGAGTTAGAAGTTAAAAGGAAACTTGTAGACAGATCAGATGAGATTAATCAACTCAAAATGAGGATCAAGAATCTATCAGCTGATCTAGTTACTTTCACAGAGAGTACAAAGAAAATGAATGATATGCTAGGAAAATGTAGACATCCTAGTGATAAGACTGGATTAGGGTTTACTGGAAACAATACTCAGTCTCGTAATAAATTTGTCTCTAAAAAAGGAAGAAATAGGATAACATATTTTAATCAACGTTCAAGTAATATGCATCAAAGATCATATCATGTGCATACTACTAACCATAAAGGACCCAAGAAAATTTGGGTACCAAGAAATAAAATAGTTTCTCCTGCAGATATCCTTCCTTGGAAGATACGGCAAGCACCATTGGTATTTAGACAGTGGATGCTCGCGACACATGACGAGAAGAAGGTCTATGTTCCTAGACCTTCAGTATAAGAAGGGAGGATCAGTAACTTTGGAGACAACCAACAGGCAAAATCATTGGAATCGGGAAAATAGGTAAAGATTCCTTTGCACGCATAAATAATGTCTTGCTTGTTGATGGTCTAAAGCATAACTTGATTAGTGTGAGTCGGTTGTGTGATTACGGTTTTATAGTTACATTCAATCAAAATCTTTGTGAAGTCGAAACAAAGATGGGTCTATACTTTTCTCGCCAAGAGAAGAAACAACCTTTACAAAATCAACTTAGAAGATTTTCAAAGTCAAAATATCTTATGTTTTCTATCTTCTGAAGAAGAAAGACTAATCTGGCATAAAAAGCTAGGTCATGTCTCTTTGAAACATATTTCAAAATTGGTAAAACATGATTTGGTAATAGGTTTACCAAAATAAGTTTTGACAAAGAATTTTTCTGTGAAAATTGTTTGAAAGGAAAAGCAGTTAAAACCTCTTTCTTCTAAAATTTTGTAAGTTCTTCAAGACCTTTAGAACTATTACATATGGATTTGTTTGGTCCTACAAGGACATTAAGTCTTGGCAGAAAGAAATATGGACTTGTCATTGTTGATGATTTTACTCGATTTTGTTGGATATTGTTTTTATCACACAAAGATGAGTCTTTTAAGTACTTTAGAACTCTATCCGAAAATTTACGAATGAAAAGGAATGTCTATAGCTAGTATCAAGAGTGATCATGGCGGTGAATTTGAGAATGAGAAGTTTAGAGTTTTACGTGAGGAGAATGGAATTTCCCACAACTTCTCGGCCCTAGAACTCCACAATGTAATGGAGTTGTTGAGAGAAAGAATAGGACGATTCAAGAGATGGCAAGGACTATGCTATGTGAGACGAATCTTCCTAAGTATTTCTGGACAGAAGCTGTGAATACAGCATGCTATATTCAGAATAGGATCTTGTTGCGACCTATGTTGAAGAAAACTCCTTACAAGTTATGGAATGGAAGAAGACCAAGCATATCCTACTTTCATCCATTCGGGTGCAAATGTTCCATTTTGAATACGAGAGAGCTGTTGGATAAATTCGATTCAAAGACTTATCTAGGAATATTTCTAGGTTACTCATTATCGTCTAAGACATTTCGAGTTTACAACCTGACTTCAAAGACTGTTGAAGAGACGATCCATGTCAAATTTGATGATAGTTCTCAAACCCATAAGGAAGATGACATGGAGATTGAAGGTCCTTCAAAGAACCTAGATGATGCCTCAGAAACTCCCTTGTCAGACACTCATGAGAATAAGATTGAAGATATTCCAGAAACTATAGAACTAAGACGAGATTGGAAGTATAAAAGTTCTCATCGGAAGAGTTAATTATCGGTGAGACCTCGAAGGAGTTAGGACAAGGTCGATTCAGACGAGAAGTTAATGTAGCTTTTATCTACGAAGTAGAACCTAAGAAGGTTGAGGAAGCTCTTGAGACGAAGCTTGGGTGTTAGCCATGCAAGAAGAGCTGAACCAATTCACAAGGAATAACGTCGGTCCTTAGTTCCAAAACCTTCTAAGAAATCCATTATAGGAACAAGATGGGTTTTCAAGAATAAGTTAGACGAATCAGGAAGAGTGAGTCGTAACAAGGCCAGATTAGTAGCACAAGGTTACAATCAGCAAGAAGGAATAAACTACAACGAAACATATGCTCGATGGCGAGACTTGAAGCTATAAGGATTTTGTTGGCATATGCAATCATCACGATATAAAGTTGTTTCAGATGGATGTTAAGAGTGCATTTCGAATGGCTTTATAGGCGAAGAAATCTATGTGAAACAACCTCCGGCTTTGAAGATGTTAAAATCCAGATTATGTCTATAGACTTCACAAAGCCTTTATCGGCCTAAAGCAAGCCCTAGAGCTTGGTATGATCGTCTGAGTACCTTCTTAATAGAAAATGGTTTCAGCAGAGGTCAAGTTGATAAGATGCTCTTTAGAAAGAGTTTTCGAATGATTTTATCTTAAATGCGGATCTCGTTGATGATATTATCTTTGGTGCTACTACAAAAGAGTTGTGTTTAAAGTTTGAGAGACTAATGAAAAGAGAATTTGAAATGAGTATGATGGGTGAATTAAAGTTCTTTCTTGGGTTGCAAGTTAAGCAGATCAAAGAGAAGATCTTCATTCATCAACAGAAGTATGTGAAAGAATTGCTGAATAAGTTTGACATGAATAATGTGAAGCCAATGGCAACTCCGATGCATCCTTCAAACCTTTTTTCGAAAGACGAACTTGGTAAGAAGGTGGATCAAACCATATATAGAGGGATGATCGGTTCTTTATTGTATCTTATAGCAAGTAGACCTGATATTCTGTTCAGTGTATGCTTGTGTGCAAGATTTCAAGCCAATCCTAGAGAGTCTCATTTTACTGTTGTTAAAAGAATTTTGAGATATTTCGCAGGTACTACTGATCTTTGCTTAATGTTTGAGAAAGGTAAAGATTTCAGGTTAATCGTATACTGTGATGCGGACTATGCCGGAGATAGAATCGAAAGAAAGAGCACAAGTGGAGGATGTCACTTTCTTGGAGGAAATCTAGTCTCTGGTAAAGCAAGAGACAAAGCTCAATTGCTCTATCAACCAACAAGGCGAATACATGTCTACCATGATTCTTTGTTCACGACGCTGTGGATCAAGTATCATCTTGAAGACTATTCAGTTAAGGAGGAGGAGATTCCAATTTATTGCGACAACACCGGTCTAATAAACACGTCAAAGAATCCAATTGAGATTCGAGTAAAGCATATAGAAGTCGACATCATTTCACGAGAGACTACGTTCAGAGAAAGGTGGTGCTTCAAAGTTCGTTGAAACAGAGCTTCAATGGGCGGACATCTTCACTAAACCACCGAGTGAAGAACGCGTTTTGTAAGATAAGACGCAATCTCAATATGGTGATGCTAAATGAGCAATTAGGCTAAAATAACGTGAGAAACTATGATATATATACGATGAGAGTTCTGGTGGTAACTTTTCTCACAAGGAAGATTTTTGGAGGGAAATATCTGATAAACTCGAGGTTCTTAATGATTCGAGAACCCATCAGTCCATAACCCTATAAGTAGACTGAAGATGATATTATAGCAGTCTTTTCATCATCTCCTGACGGTTCATTTCTACTTTACCAATTCTCTCAAAATCTTCTCACTCAAAAGCTTTCCAGAAGATAATCTTTCGTTCTATACAATGGAAGCAGCAATGATTTATGGAAGACTTGTGAACTTTGAATCACTAAGGGGTGACGGCATGGATGTAGAACCTGAGATTATAAAAGCTGGTTGGAAGAACTTCTTTCAGATACAAGAACCTGTCTATATAAATGAGGTATATGAGTTCTGGAAGAACGCTTGTCTGATAGAAGACACTATTGTATCCTCTGTGGATAGAATATCAGTTATTTTCACAAAGGATTTGATAAGAAAAATCGATTGCCCATCCGTTGGTGAAAAAGTGTCTACCAAGGCGGATGGATGTCCTCAGTTGGAATGAAAGAAGAAGATGTCAAGAGGCGCTCTATGGCACAAATGATTCAAGAGAAAGGAAGACATCAAATCGATTCCAAAGGCTAGGGTTACGCATGCAATCCGGTTCAATTGCATTCTTCTAGAGTTGGTTCAAGGCATTTGGTGACTACTTTAGATGAACAATGTCATTCTTTCTTCTCAATCAAATCCTATAGATCTACCCTTCTTAATCTTTCACTATATGGTTAAGGGGCTAAAGAAAACTTCGAGTTATCCTTATGGTATGATTTTGACGAGGATCTTTATGGAATCCAAGATTAAATGCGCACTAAGGTATAAGACTTAGCTGTTCGATGAAGAGCAAGATTGATGCTCATACTATTCGGTGAATGGGTCTAAATACAGTAGACAAAGATCACGCCGGTTCTTCAAAGAAACCAAGAACTGAGGGGGAGCGTATATTGAAGAAGACTCCTGTCTCAAGTTCTCAATTGCCTGTAAGTATCAAATCGCTTACTGTCGAATTAAGGAGAGTGCTAGGGAGACTTCTCATGAAAATGACGAGTCCTCTTGTCGCAGAAAATCAATCTCAGAGGGCAAAGCAAAGTGCGCCAAAGAGACAAGGAGAAAGTCTCTTGGCGAAGTTGTGAAGAAAGCCAAGAGATCTCCAAGAATCGGGACTCGAGGCAGAAGAGAAGATTGCCAGAGAACAAAGGCGAGAAAAACTTCTAAATCTTGTGTAGCCAAAGCCACAAGATCCTTAGTCTCTATTCGGAAGAGGATACGGCGGAAGATCTAAAGAGACCGAGAGGAAGAGAAAAGCAACATCTGTTAAAGGAAAATCTCTGTGAAGAAATCGGTAAAACTAATCAAAGAGAAAAAGACTAAGAAGGTTAGTCAAAAGAAGAGCATCTTAAGCTACGAGGACGTTAGTCTACAAAAAGAGATCACGACATCTTTTCAAGTTGAAAAGTAAACCGAGCATTATACAGATTCAAGAAATTCCTAGTACTCAACAAGAAGAACCGATGGATGAAAGCACGGTTCATGAGACACTGGCATTATAAAGGAGGAACCAGAGAAGAATGGCGGTTCAGGAGACTTCTAAGGAACAAAACCGAAGCAAGCTGCAGCATGCAGATTTGGTGATGATGAACCAAGTCTCAAGGTATATAACTACCGAAGTTCTTGAGGAAATATAGGTGGAAATCAAATTGGTAGAAGTTATTACCAATCGAGCAATGCTATTATAATCGGTGTTGAACCGGTGAAGAAAATAGTAGCTACAGTGCAACCTATGTTGATTAATGGTATCACGTGCCGTTACTAAATGAAAAGAGAAGTCTTTTACGATACCTTGAGGCTTATCGATCATTTGTCATATCCCTCAAGACGTCCCCTCGCTCTACAGTGTAATTGTGTTCCCAATCACAGAGAACACAGAGATAAAGGTTGTTCCAGATATTCAACCAAGGTGTCCAAAAGATTTTGCAAAGGAAAGTCAAAATTATTTCACAAGATAATGTTGATGATGATCATCTGCAGATCAGATTGCAGAAGAAGTGCGGAAAATTGATGAAGCATGCATTCCTGCACAAGACCCAGATCAAGCGAGCTGCAGCCATACAAATCGTGCGGAAGACTATTCAGTAGGGGGAAGTATAAAAATAGGAACATTTACTGAGTTCCTTGTTCAGACAGTTCTTCGTATTAGCCCTTTGTCTAATACACTGTCTATCGAAGAACATGCCCTATCCCTGCAAGGAAGACAGTTGTTGATGTTGCCAGTTCCTTTTGATCTAAATCTTCCTGAAGCTGCAACATTCATTCGTCCACCAACTTTTGAGATTAATGAAGACTACACTCCATCCTCTGATGCCTATACTACTACAATTCCTTTCGCTCCTCCATCAGCAGAAGCAGATCAAGCCTCTTCGTCAGATGAAATCAGTAGATTACGTGGTGAACTCAATGACATGAAGGAGACGGTGAATGATCTAAAGAAGATGATAGCAAAACTGCTGAAGAACCAGAATCGATAATCATTTTTGATTATAACAAATAGGGGGAGTGCAAGAAAAGAAGAAAATAATCAGAAGAGGAGAGGATGTTCAGATGAAGAAGGTGTGACCACAACAGACGAAGATAGGAAGAAGATAAGTTTTTGCAACATCTGTAAAATTTTTTGTTTTGTTTTGTTTTCTTTTCTTGTATGTAATTTGTTATATTCAAAAAGGGGGAGATTGTTAAGTCAAAATGACTTTACATAAAAATGATTTTGATGTATAACAAACATAGTGAGATCAAATACAAGAAAAACAAAACGATCCACAGAGCGATATCTGAGCGAATTCTTGAGGCGTAAGAAGATGACGTATCTGAGCGAAGTTGACACAGACTAAGTTGAAAAGTCGAATCTGAGGCCACACAAACAAATCAAAACACAGACGAAGTTTGTCAAAGTAAAAAGTCTTCACAGACGCAGATGACACAAGACAATAAAAGACACAGACGCAAATGTAGATACAAACGCAGAAACAAAAGCAGACGCAAACGTAGACGCAGACGCAGACGCAGAAAAGAAACAGATGCAAGAGTCAGTTCGAGTTAGTTCTGTAACTCAACTGATTAACGTTGCTTTAAAGATTCAAGATTCAAGAATCAAGAAGCGATTAGAGGCGAAGGCTATAAATACAAGTCAAGTCGAAAATCAAGTGCTTCATTGTTTTGAGAAAAATTACACAAAGCAAAAAGCGATTAAGTGCGAATTAGTGAATGCTATCATACATGTAACAGAGTGTTCAAATATTTTTGAAAAGAAAAGTTATGCAGATAGCTGCGCAGAGGCTAAGTGTGAAAGAATCTTGGTTGTAGAGACCAAGAGGCTCGTGAAAGAATATCAGAACGTTTAAAGAGATAGTGAAATCTCAAAAGAAACTCTGAGGACTGGACGTAGCCCACGGTTTGGGGTGAACTAGGATAAATCTGCGTGTCTTCTACTCTCACTCTCTATCTCAATTTTAGTTTCAAAGTTGATCTTTATTTATTATTCATATACTTAGCATTGAAAAGTTTGATCAATCAGGATTAATAAGAATTCTGTAAAGAATCTTAATTCTAACAAGTAATTCTAAAAGATATTCAAAAACGGGAATACACAATTCAACCCCCCCCTTCTCGTGCATTCTATTGTGTTTTTAAGTGCTGTATTAACGTGTGATTGACTTCATAGATGATTTGAGGCGAGAGATTCTGGAGGAAACGCATATGACTGCCTATGCTATGCATCCTGGTACTACCAAGATGTATAACACTTTAAAGCAACATTTTTGGTGTCCTGGCATGAAGAAGCAGGTGGAGGAATATGTCTCCAAATATATGACGTGCCAGCAGGTTAAGGCTGAGCACCAGGCTCCAGTGGGGAAGCTTCATTCGTTGCCCATTCTTGAGGTAGAAATAGGAACGAATTACTATGGATTTCATTATGGGGTTGCCTAGGACGCCGAGGTAGCATGATGCTATCTGGGTCATAGTGGACCAGTTAACTAAATCGACCCATTTCTTGCCAGTAAGGGAGAACAATTCTCTTGATCAGTTAGCCCAGAAGTATGTGATTGAGATAGTGAGACTGCATGCGGTTCCATTATCTATAGTGTCAGACAGGGATCCTAAGTTTACTTCAAGGTTCTGGAAGAGTCTGCAGTCTGCTATGGGTACCCGGTTGAATTTCAACACAGCATTTCATCCTCAGACAGATGGGCAGAGTGAGAGGACGATTAAGACTATTGAGGATATGCTTCGAGCATGTGTATTGGAGTTTAGAGGAGCATGGGATCAGTATTTGGCCTTGATTGAGTTTGCATATAATAACCATTATCATAGTAGCATCGGGATGGCACCATATGAGGCTTTATATGGAAGAAAGTGTCGATCGCCTCTGTATTGGAATAAAGAAGGTGAGAGGATGATTGAGGGTCCATAGCTGATTCAGGATATAGTGGATAAGGTAAAATTGATCCGGAGCCGAATAAAAGCGGCTCAGGATAGACAGAAGAGCTATATGGATCAGCATCGGAGGGAGATGGAGTATAGTGTGGGAGACAGGGTCTTCCTCTGAGTGTCACCGTGGAGAGGAGTGCTGAGATTAAGGAAAAAGGGCAAGTTAAGCCCTAGGTACATTGGTCCATATGAGATCATTGAGCGTATAAGACCTTTGGCCTATAAGCTGGCTTTACTGAGTGAGATGTCTCAGCTGCATAATGTCTTCTATGTGAGTATGCTCTGGAGGTATCAGTCAGACCCGACACATGTGATACCGGCTTAGGAGATTGAGGAAGCTAGCAATTTGAGCTATGTTGAGGAGCCTATCCAGATTAAGGGTCAAGGGTTAAACAGTTGAGGAGCAAGGTTATTCCATTGGCGAAAGTCCTATGGAGGAACCACTTAACTGAGGAAGAAACTTGGGAGACCGAGGAGCATATGAGGAGACAGTATCCTCACCTGTTCGACCAAGCAGGTAAGAATTTCAGGGACGAAATTTTTATTAGGAGGGGAGAATTGTAACATCCCATTACCGATGGGAAGGGTAATTTGGTCATTTAGGATGGGTTAGGCGAGAGTAAATATATCTCGGCATGAAGATGCATCATATAATTTTTATATAAATATGAATGGTAATTTTTGCAAATGTACATGATTGTACATGCATTCATGACAATTCCCGGCATATGTGTCTAAATGAAAATTTTTGTGAAATATGTGATAAGTGTGTTTGAAAAATTGAATTGGGGTGACTTATGTGTGTTTTACATTTTTAGGAAATTTCAGGAATTTTTCTGAAATTTTTTTGGATACTTTTTTGGACTGGAAAAATTGCCAATAGGTAGACTAATGGGATTTTCGGTACCGAAAATTTATGCCTAATGGCACTGGATTATTGGATAAATGATTTTTGGGACAGATATAGAGTCATTAGCGTTAGATGGATTAAAGATTAATTTGTATTAGGGTTCTTTGATTAAATGTTCTTAATTGAGGTTTTTGTCTTTTTCTCCATGAATTGACAAGTGTCCACATTTCCTTTAATAGTTTTGTACTATTCCATTCATCTCTCACGATATTTCTCTTTGGGAAAGACTAAAAAAATTTTCTTTGAAAACCTAAAGCTTCCTCTCATCCGTAGCTTTATTTCTTCTTCCTTGGTGTTTTCTTCTCCTTCCTTCGTTGGTTTTTCATCCTCCAAATAACTTCTTGTTTCCTTGATTGCTTCTCTTTTATTCACACACAAACTCAACCTTAAGCCTTGTGATGATGATGATTGTTGTGTGTGTGAGGGTGGTCATGTGTAGTGTTGAGTGAAGTAGAGATTTGGTATTTGTTTGAAGACTTGAAGAATTGGAGATTTAAAACTTCTTTAGGTGAGAATTTTGTTTTGTGTCCTTTGATTAGTAGGTAGAAGCATTTATTGTGCTTATTGGTGCATTAATTTCATGAAGTTTGTGTATTAATTGTTTGGGTTTAAGTGTATGCTTGTGTGAGGGTAAATGTCATGGTAATTAAAGAATGTGAATTTAGTGTTTTCAATAAAGTTTATGATGTTAAATGAGTGGAAATGAAGTAAGAAAATTGTGTATGTGGTGTGCTGCCAAATTGTGAGTAATTATTCAAGTAATTGTCTTGATGAATTTGTGGCTTAATTCTTGGCTAAATGGGATGTGTATTGATGTGGTATTGATGGTTGCATGAAAGGAGTAGAGTTTGGTATGAAATCTGGAAAATAGAACTTGTGTATATTTCAGGTATTTGTTTATAAGTTTTGATGTGGTTATGCTGTTGAGTTGAGGTTTGGTTTAAATTAAACTTGAGAAGCATGGCTAGAATTCCTATGAAGGAAGTTCTGTCCAATTGTGGCTTGAAGAGCTTTGAATTTTGCTTGGAAGTTGAGATATGTGTGCTAGATGAATAGTATCCAGATTTTGGTTCCATTATTGAAGACCTGAAAATTTGAGAATTTTTCTAGGATAAAGGAGACAGATTTTGTGAAAATGGTATTACTAAAAGTTGAAGATTTATATGTTATCTTTCTAACGCCACTGAGTATGATATTTTTCGATGTGTAGATTGCAAGTTATGGTCTGATAATATTCAGGTGGTAATTCAGCCCAAATTGTTTTTTGGTGTGCAAGTGCTCTAAGGGCATAGGTTTTGTGTTTTTTGTGTTCTGATATTTATTTGGGACTGTTGAGGGTGAAATTGGCTCAAGTGACCTTCTAGAAAGTTGTAGAGGATTGTTGTAGCTTTCTAATGAGGTATTTTATGCGAATTTTGGATGTAAAGATTGTTAGATATAAATTTGAAAGTTTTTGTTATGGTTTAGGTTGTTGACTTCATAAACCTTAACAGGACAGCCACATTAATGAGAGGATTTGACCTAGTTTGATTTGAAATTTGCTTAAAAGTCCTTCTTGAGAATTGTAGTATATTGTCTGAGATTTTTATTGTTATATGGTATGGAAATTTTTGGCAAGGGGATGTGGAGCTATGAATTTTGAAAGATTGGGGTTTCTGTTGAGAATAAATTGGATAGGCTGAACCTTTGTTTGCGAATCTGATTTGGTTAGAGATGGAATTGGCTTCTAAGTTGTTCATAAAAGATGTAGCATTTGTTTTGTTCTTTTTATTGATATAAAATTTGGAATTGTTCGTTAAGGAGATGAAAAGTTATGATTTTTTTGAAAGTGTTGCACGATTATGGTAAATATGTGACTAGGCAGTGTCTTTGGGTGCATTTTTGACACCCTTGCAAGTATTATTAAATTTCAAGTTCTTCATAAAACTTGTAGGATTTTTCAAGATCTTTCCAACGAGATCAAAATTGTGATTTTTGGATGTGTGTGCTAAAAGTTGTGTAGTGGGGAAGAAAGGAAAGTCCATAGGTTTTGCTCATTTTGGAAAATGGAATTTTAGTTTTAAAAAAAAAACGCATGCGGACAAGCGATCGCATCGCTCGCCAGGCGAGCGAGCGAGGTGCGCTAGCGCACCCAGTGACTTCTGTCCAATCTTTTGTGTATAACTTTTTCATCCGACCTCCAATCGACCTGATTTTTAAATCATTGGATTTCTAAGATATTTCTCAATCTTTCCATACCAAATTTAGGATTTTTGAGATCAAACTGAGAAAGGTCGATCGGATCTAAGTGAGCAGACCAGTTGGAAATGTCTGGACATGCTTCAATAATTTGGAGATATTTTGAGCTATAGAGCTCCAATCGATCTGATTCTTATTTTTAGTTAAACTAGAGACATCGATCTACAAATGTTATGAAGAGGTCGGACTTCAATTTAGCCCCTAAGATATTCAATTGTTAGAGTGAAGTTACGTGTAGTGTGTTGGTCTGAATGTGTTTTGGGAATATCTTTTTCGTCCGACATCCGATTGACCTGATTTCTGAGGCATCGAATTCGTGAAATATTTAATTTCATTTATTTGTGAAATTGGGAATTTTTAGAGCTAAAATTGACGGGAATTGGTTAGGTCGAAGTGAGTGGACCGGGTAATGATTTTTCTGATCCATATTTTTTTAAATAATTTGACCTATAGAGGCCCAAATTGAGTAATTTTGATGTCTATGAGTTTCTAATGTTTAGAGGAAATTTTTGTGATGGGAATTTGTGCAATAGTGCCGGGAATGTCACGAACATGCATTGTACATATCTAAATTGCTACATGTGCATTATTTAATATTTCTGATTGTGCATTTGGTAATGTGTGATTATTGTGATTGTTTAGAGGCACGGTTGGAACGTCATCCCACGGACATTGCCGAGACTTTCCGACATTAGCTCGGAAGCTAGTTGGTGAGTAACCTAGATGGTTTCTCGATTATTAATTGTTTATATTTTGCACTTATAACACTGTGGAGATTAATGGTGGGCTTTGCGTTTGTTTATGCCTGGTTCTGGACAGAAGGTGTCCGATGTATTGGGAGATCATGACATAGAAGTGCTATATGTGATTTGGAATGTGATTAATTGTGAACTACTTGTGTGAATGTGGTAATTTGGAACCGAATATGATGTGGGCTTTGTTTTATATTGCCATGTGCATTCCATGCATAATGCATGATCAGTAATTGGCAGTTGTGACCGGAGCAGCCACTGAGAGCTTAAAGCTCAACGTAATTGGGTCTCAAACCCACAGTGATTCAGAGCCTCAGGCTCACCGATTAATGCACCCTTATTGGGAAAAATTAGGTGCTCGGTCACAACAACGTAATAAATTGAAAAAAGGGTCACATACGCATTACATATGCATTTGACTGAATATCTGTGATTTGAGTGAAAAGCCAAAGGCTTTGTGTTCATGTAAATAATCATGTGGTACATATGAATGGGTTATTATTCTATACTGTGATTTGTTTGACTATGCATGAATTGGGTAAACCATCGATGATGGTTCCTCACTGAGTTCGCAAACTCACCCAAAATTGCAAATTATTTTTCAGGACCGAGATAGTAGACTCTTAGCTCTAGAGGGACTTTTCCTGCCGTGTAGATTGTGTTGGCAAGAGAAGTCATGGCTCACAGGTTGGTCAGCTGGGATCTTTTAGGGATGACCTAGTTAGGCTTTTGGTATTAGATTTCTTTTGGAGTATTGTACAGGCAGTGAAAAACAGACAGATGTGTAAATTACTGCTTTGATGATGTGAAATGAGAAAAATTTATGGTTTTAAAAATTAGTGGTCTTCATATTGATGCTGTATAATTATTGATGCCATATGAAGTACAATAGTGATTGTTCGTAGTGTACCCTTATCGTAGGATATGTATCGGAATGACCTACGGGCGTCACGGTGTAAACCCTATGGTAAGCGGGTGCTACAGGAAATGGAGAGACGACGATGGTGTGATAACTGTGTGAAGATGGAATATGAATGTTATCATTGTCGGCTCCCAAAATAGGTTTTTTTTTCAAAAACGGGTTGCTGGATCGTTTGCACAGTTGGTTAATTTTTCAAAAATGTTTTGGGTCCGATGCCAATTCAAATGTGTTGACGCGGTGAACTTTTCCCGAAAGGTTTCCTCAATAGTCTGCTGATTTTGTGACGAAAAAAACATCATCCTCACCGAGGTGAACTTTGTTCGAAAGATTTCTTCAAAGATTTTTTAATTTTGCCGTGACAGAACTTCATCCTCGTCACGACGAACTTTACCTGTTGCCCCTTGTTGACTTATGCTGGTGGACTTCACTCTTTGGTTATACTTCTTGAATGTCCTACAACGAAAAGTAGTAGTTTGTAGTATCAATTGTTCTAAAATTTAATTTACTGCAATTACTAATTATTTGTGAAAATTTTTCCCTCAAACTACATGAATTCAAAACAAACACTCATGAGCTAAATTAAGAACAAAATTCAATAATAAGAGCCAAAAAGTATAACAAAAACCATGAAATTGTCACCAAATGATATAGGAAACTTAGGTTCAATCATTAATCCTCTTAAGATTCTCAAGCTCCTTTCTAGTCCTTAAGGTTTTCGTACTAGCGTTTCTTGGGTACACCTCAAGTTGAAATGGTTGCTTCCCTGTTTTTTGTATTCCAGGTGATTGATAATTTCCACCATCTGATATATATGACTTACTGAGGTCGAGAATCGAGACATTGCATCTTGCTAGAACCATTTTACATCCTGCTGAAGTTACAAAGTACTAGCAATAAAAAAAATTAATTAATTCTTTTAGAGATGTCCCTGAATTTTGCTGCCTCTCAAAATTTTCGATTTTAGACCTTGTATCTTGCAAAAATTGCCTTACATCCTGTTGTAAATGTAGAGTATTGGTGGTAAAAACATTAACTAATTATTCCAAAGATGTACCTAAGTTGTAATAAAAAGCTTATAGTCTATGTGAGAATTATTTATGTCCTCTCGCTCATCTATGTAGTCTTATTGGCTATCCCATCCATAACTAAAGTTGATATGATGACTCCAAACTTGGTTATAGGAATGGGAATATAGATAATGGGAAATTTTTTTTTTCACGAGAATTAATAATATCCAACAGTGACATACTCCCTTCCATGTATTCTTTTTACATACAAACACTAAAAAAAGGTCAAAAGATCAAGAAATAACTAAAGACAAACTAATTATAAACAAATATTTACAAAATACAAATTAAAATCAAAAACAAAAACTAAAGAATCATACTCCCTGTCAACAACGACAAAATTTGGTAGTACTTCATAACATCACATTAAAAAACTAGACTTGAAACTATAACTAGTGATGAATGTAGGTCGATCCTGTAGAGAGTGTGTGTAAAGCTTTTAAAATGAAAAGAATTAGCACTTAGGATATTGGGAGTTAGTGGTTTTCGACTATCCAAATAAAATGAAATTAAAATAAAGAAAACAATCAAAGCAAAAAAATTAAGAAGTGATAAAAATGATGAATATGTTAAGGATTTAGTCTTTGGTTCAATCTCGGCCTACACATAAATAAAAATATTTCATTTTTTGTTGTTCTTATACCTCTCTAAGAAAATATTGACCGTAGATTAACAACAAGCTCTGTTAATCCTGGTTTTCCTTTAGGTCGCGTTTAATTAAAACAAACTCTTTAACTAAACCTAGCTATCAAACAGCCTAGAACAAGCTCTTTAGATTTAGTCAGAGAACCTCATTATGGATAAGGAAAATAAACCAATCTAGGCAAGAACCACACAAGCTCAGGTCATTTAACCTATGTTACATTATCCCTAATGATTCAATGTCAAAAGTAGAAATTAATAAACCCAAAATACAACAATTACATATTTTTATTGAAGATTCTAGCAATAGGTTAAAATAAAAACAATCAAATAGAGTATTTATGTGATGCCCTAATACCTTTTTGGAGGATACGAGGGCGCCACACCATACACAATTAGAATCGAAACAAACATTGCGATATGGAAGCAATTCAAAACATGCCACAATATAAGGCTGCCACACCATACACAAACAAAACTAAAACAAACGTTGTGATACAGAAGCATTTTAAAACATTCCACACATTCATTACATGCATTTCCAACAACTGAAACAAACATATATTACATATCATAAGTTCAAAAACTAGCTTGTATTATGGTTGTTACGAACCTTTATAAAAATTCAAATTCATAAATACATCAGTTATAAGCAAAAAATCAAAACTCAAAAATACATTTTTGTCAAAACAACAACTCAGACTCCTTTGGCCATTATGGTTGACTTGTCCCATTCCTTAAGTCTTTCTCTCTAATCCTACATAGGGCAAATCCACCGTGCTAAGCATATAGCTGAGTAATAAATAAACTATGTCTAACTACAATAGGTACTGAATCATGTTATATAAAAGCTTCTCAATATACTTAAATTCATAATAGAATAAGATTATTAATGAAAACACTTCGCATGCTAAAGTCAAACATTTCAATAGCTTAACATAATATACAAAATACATAACAAATTTTCAAAATAGGGTGTTAACCCATCAAATAAAAATATGGTTTGTTTCTTATCAAAACTTATCAAAGATCAAAATACAAAACGAATTAGACTGTTAATCCATGAACAGAAGTGGGTAATGGGACTTATACAGAGGAAGACCAAAGTCTCGACACCGAAGTGTCACAGAGGGAGACCAAAGTCTTGACACCAAAGTGTCATAGAGGGAGACCAAAGTCTTAACATCGAAGTGTCACATAGGGAGACCGAAGTATAATAAAGGAAGGCCGAAGTCTCTACGCCGAAGCGTCACGGAAGTAGCTGTAGACTCTTTTAGGCATGCCTATTTACCCATGAATAAGACTTAACAGTTACAAAACCAAACAAATTCATTTCATGTTCATAATAATTATTCAATTATATTTATAGGCATCAAACAATTCAGAAATTCATTATCTCAAGTTTAGAACACAATCAGCATAAACACAATTAAATTCTGCACTAAACAGAATAAAGTAAAGTGTGAGCATCCTAGAGATTATTGACAGTCGTTCATTTTCACTTAATGCCTTGAATTTTTGGCAATATCTGAAAATCATCGCTCTACTAGCTCTTCTATAAACAAACAAACCCAATTTCATATCACCAAAATGTTCATGTAATTAAATATGCATTTATATAATTGCATTATGTAACATTCATATTCAATGACATATTCTTGGGTATATCTCTGTAGTAAACTGAAGTACACATAAATTGTATTCCAGAAGTCCCAAAATTCATACACTTATTTACTATTCCATATTTTTCTTCAAAACAAACATTCAGGTCTACTTTGGATGATCATTTAGATCAAGAAAATGAAATAATTAAGCAACATTTTCTTCCAGAAAATTGTCCCCCCTTTGTCTTAAGTTTTCACTAATTCCTAGATCATACAATTCAGTTCAATGTACTGAAAGTTATACTCAAAAGACTTCATATTATTCTGAAACTATAACAGAATTCTTAACTCAAATTCAGCATTGATGTTGGAACTCTTAAAACAAGAATTACAGTTTGACCTCTTCAACAAAATTCTATCCTTATGTCTCTAGTTTAATCATATTCAATAATCAACTCATTTGGAAGTCTACAGATCATGAAATAAGCAAAATATCAAAGTACGTTCAGTAAAATTATCCCAGTTATTATACTTTAGTACAGTCACAAATGCATCTTAAATTCTTCAATCAATCTATTTAAGATGGTTCTAGATTTTGGTGTAAATAAAGATTAAGTATTTAAAAATCAATTCATTTGGATATCGGGTGAAGAAGTTATAACAAAAAGATCATAGGATGTTCATAAAACAATCTTCTTAAAAAAACATGGAAGTTGTCATCGTGCGCTTGCACGATCGCGACATTCTAGATGGATTAGCGATGTTGCAATCGTGCAGAAACATGATCGTGATTCGCTAACCCTTTTAACAGAAGCACGATAATGAAATCCTCCTTCTTCTTCGAACCAGATTTCTACTTCTTCTTTCATTTTTTTCCCAAATTTTCTCACTTTCACCCTATTCAATGAACACATATATCACTTCAACCAGTTCCTCTACTTCCATTTCAGTTCTACAGTACATAGTAAAACTAAAATTGCAGATTAAACCTAATCATCAAAACAAAACACTGTTCATGCAACTCCTTCAGACTTTTCTATATTTTCCTCATCTTCTTCCTCTCTTCTCCTTAATCCTTCATCATTAACTTGTATACTTTCCTTTTCCATTTTATAACACTTCTATACCATCTAAACTCATTCAAAACACAACTCAAAAATCAACCGTATAGTCAGTCACCAAAAACTGATACATACATATATTTCACCATTTCCAACTCTCTCTCTCCACTGTTAAAGTTGTAACATTAACAACTAAAAAATCAAAACAGGATCTATAACTATACAATTCTACTCCACATTTTATGTTATGGTCTACTTCATCCCTTTTTTAAATCACATGCAATCGATGTTATGCTTTCACTACTCAATAATATCAACTCATCTTTCTCATCACTTTCACCGAAACTAGTCAACTTACCCTTCAATGCCCGTAGGTGATACTAAAGAAGCTTCATCATCAGAAACTCAGTTAGACAAGATTGAGGACATTCCAGAGACTCTTGGATTGAAAAAGGATTGGAAATATAAGAGTTCTCATCCAGAAGAGTTAATCATAGGAGAGACCTCAGAAGGAGTCCGAATAAGGTCCAAATTTAGAAGAGAAGCTAATGCAGCATTTGTTTCTGAAATAGAGCCTAAAAAGATTGATGAAGCTCTTCAGGATGAACCATGGATTTTAGTTATGCAAGAGGAGCTGAACCAATTTACTAGGAACAAAGTTTGGTCCTTGGTTGCTAAACCCTCGAAGAAATCCATTATAGGAACTAGATGGATTTTTAAGAATAAGTTAGACGAATCGGGGAGAGTAAGTCAGAATAAAGCTAGACTAGTAACACAAGGCTATAATTAGCAAGAAAGAATAGACTATAATGAGACGCATGCTCCAGTAGCAAGACTGGAAGCTATTAGGATATTGTTGGCATATGTTGTTTGTCATGATATAAAGCTTTTTTAGATGGATGTGAAAAGCACGTTTCTAAATGGTTTTATAGACGAAGAGGTGTATGTTAAGCAACCTCCTGGCTTTGAGGATGTTAAGTATCCAGATCATGTCTATAGACTTCATAAGGCTTTATACAGCTTGAAGCAAGCTCATAGAGCTTGGTATGATCATCTAAGTACTTTTCTTATTGAGAGTGGTTTTAGCAGAGGTCAGGTAGATAAGACACTCTTTAGGAAGAATTTGTTAGCGATCTAGAAGGGGGGTTGAATGGATCTTAAAAATTATTTGAAAATTTCTACAAGAAAATCAGAAGTTAAAATACACAAAAACAATTTAGATAAACTTAATTGAAAAGAGTAGGGAAGAAGATCGAACACTTGTTTTTATAGAGGTTCGGTGCTAAGACCTACGTCCTCTACCTAAGCTCCCACTTAGGATTTTGCCAAACATTTTATTGCACACTTTGTAGTTCAGTGTGAACTCTTACAATCCCGCTTGATTTTCGGCTCAAGCTACCTTTACACTTGATTTGTCTTCCGGCACAAATCCTACCAATATCGCTTGATTTCTGGCTCAAGCAACCTTTACAGATGATTTGTCTTCTGGGACAAATCCTACCAACAACACTTGATTTTCGGCTCAAGCTACCTCACACGTGACCTACCACTAGTCACTCAATTTGTAAAAGAAATAGGATAAAGATCTAAGAACAAGTGCTCAATACAAATGTAAACAAAGTAAGAACAATGATGAGCAATTTGGAGCAAGATAAGAGTATGTAGGCTTGAGGATCTTCGCTAAACTCTTCTTCCATCATCCTTTATTTATACTTGAAGAAATATAGCTGTTGGAGCTCTTCTAGTCGTTGCTTAATTTGTGATAGTCGTTCCTTGATAATCTCCATTCCATTTTTAGCTAATTTGACCGTTGGAGCTGATTTACTACATCTATAAGTCGACTTGTCGAATGTATAAGTCGACTTGTTTCAACCATTTACGTAAAATTTCATCTCTACTCTCCAGTAAGTCGACTTGTGCCATGTAAGTCGACTTGTCGTCCTCGATAAGTCGACTTGTGTTTGATAACTCGACTTGTATTGACATTGCTTCATCTTTAAGTCGACTTGATCTTTGTAAGACGACTTGTATTGCCTTCAATGGTAACATCCGACCAAATTCTTTATAATCCTCATGTTTTATGCCATTTTCACTTAGAAGGCAACTCCCATCTTGATTCTTCATAGAATATCAATCCCAAAATACCTGAAACAATTTCTTAACCAATTCTATACATTTTATTATTATCAAAACATAAGTGGAATTAATTTGTCAACCACCATTGGTCCAACAATCTCCCCATTTTTGATAATGACAAAATACTTAGAAATTGTTTAAGAAATGAAAACAAAGAACATTGATTAAGGTTTTTATACCTTGTCTTTTTGGTTAGAAGTCTCCCCCTCAATCATATAAATCATTGAATTTAATAACTTTGTAAAAGCAAACTCCCCCTTAATCAAGTGACTAAAGAATATCAATTTCTTATTTTTCTCCCCCTTTTTGTCATAATCAAAACAACTAATACAAACCAACAAATATGAAATATCGCAATCACATTAAATAGAGAAACAAGTCATCAAACATAAATAGTCTTAATTTCCAATATTACTCCCCCTTTTTGTCATAATTAAAACAACTAATACAAACCAACAAATATGAAATATCGCAATCACATTAAATAGAGAAACAAGTCATCAAACACAAATAGTCTTAATTTCCAATATTACTCCCCCTTTTTGTCATAATTAAAAACCAATATGAAAAATGAAAAATAGTCGCAATGTAGTCCATAAACAAACAAAACAACAAACACAAATAAAAGCAATAAACATAACATAACAATCCAACAATGAATACAAATATCAAAAAGTCATAATAAACACCACACTCTTGAAATAGCATAAGAATCTGTGTAGACATGAGTCGACTTGTTTACCTCCATAAGTCGACTTATCAACCTTCATTAGTCGACTTTGTTGTTTTCTCCACTTATATTCCTTGAACTTCCACTATCAATGTGCCAAGTGCTTGGTGGAATTTCATTCCTTGCTTGTACCTGCAACTAAAACATCTTTTCTTTTTACTGGTACCCAAGCCATCTTGGGTCCATTTTGGTTAGTCATATAAACCACATTAGGTGGTGTTGTACCTTTAATCACCCAAATTTTCTTAACTTTGATACATCTCCTAATAGTTTTACATGCAATTTCTATATGACCATCTTTCAAGCATCTAGCACATTGAGCAACTATTCCATCCTTGGTAAATTTGAAAATTAAAGAATAATCTCTATTATAAGGATCATATCCCAAACCATGTTTAGAAATAGAATATCTTTGTAAAGACAACATCTCTTCAAACTTTGCATTTTCACCAGCAAATTTTCCAACCACATAAGAAAACTCCTTTCTAAGTCTACCAAGTTCATTAGTAAGATTTTCTTTTTTAGCAAGGCATGTAGAATGATCTTCCTTAGGACAATCTAAATCATCAATCGTCTCATGTAAAGCATTATTTTCAGCAACCAATTCCCTTATTTTCTTTCTTAATTTCTTGTTGATTTCAATAGCTTCTTCAAAATCAATTTGTAAAGCATTAAAAGAATCTATCAGATCTTGATCAATGAAAGTTACCTCATCTTCATCATCACTTGTTGAGGAGCTATTGGCCATAAGCGCTAGGTTGTTTTCATCATTGCTTTGATATGCTTCCTCATCATCACTCCACGTCGCTATAAGGCTAGCTTTCTTTTTCCCTTTGTCATTTTTCTGGAGATTTGAACTCTTCTTTTCTTCATAACCCTTAGACCTTCTTTCTACAGTATACCTCTTCGTTTCTCCATTTCTTCCACCACTTAATTCTTTTCTCCTATTTTTGAGCAGTTCTTTGAACTTTCTCAAATTTTTGGCGTACATTGATATTTCTTCATCTTCTTCTTCTCCATCTATTTCTTTATCACTTTCATCAAAAGAAGAAGTATTAGCTTTTAAAGCAATTGACTTTTGTGACTTACCTCTTCCTCCTCTTGATTTTAGAATGATCTCATAGTTGATGAGAGATCCCACCATGGCGTTGAATTCCAAGTGATTGAGATCCTTGGATTCCATAATAGCAGTGACTTGCGAATCCCATTCTTTCGGTAGAGAGCAAAGAATCTTCTTCACCTTCTCGCTATCCTTCATGTGCTTTCCAAGATTTCCTAATTCATTGATAATTTCTGCAAAGCGATCAAGCATTTTGGAAATAGACTCACCTTCTTTCATGAAAAACATTTCATAGTCATGGAGAAGCATGTTAATCTTTGTCTCCCGGACTTGATTTGTCCCTTCATGAGTAACTCGAAGTCTCTCCCACATTTCCTTGGCAGTGGTGTAAGAATTTACCCGGTTTCTTTCCTCAACCGTTAATGCACAATATATCAGCTTCATAGCTTTGGCGTTGATGTACGCTTGCCTCCAATCGTTATCATCATACTCCAGCTCCGTTTTCAACTCACCATTTTCTTTCAGAGGGGCTTGAAGTCCGAAGATAATGATCTTCCAGTATTCAACTCCCTCGCTTATAATATGATACTTCATAGGATTTTTCCAAGATGAATAGTTAGTACCATTAAATAAAGGAGGGCGATTATTAGTATTACCTTCTTCCGCTAAGTTATTGTGTGCCATCCCGGATACTTCTGCTCTGATACCAATTGTTAGCGATCTAGAAGGGGGGGTTGAATAGATCTTAAAAATTATTTGAAAATTTCTACAAGAAAATCAGAAGTTAAAACACACAAAAACAATTTAGATAAACTTAATTGAAAAGAGTAGGGAAGAAGATCGAACACTTGTTTTTATAGAGGTTCGGTGCTAAGACCTACGTCCTCTACCTAAGCTCCCACTTAGGATTTTGCCAACCACTTTATTGCACACTTTGTAGTTCAGTGTGAACTCTTACAATCCCGTTTGCTTTTCAGCTCAAGCTACCTTTACACTTGATTTGTCTTCCGGCACAAATCCTACCAATACCGCTTGATTTCCGGCTCAAGCAACCTTTACAGATGATTTGTCTTCCAACACAAATCCTACCAACAACACTTGATTTTCGGCTCAAGCTACCTCACACGTGACCTACCACTAGTCACTCAATTTGTAAAAGAAATAGGATAAAGATCTAAGAACAAGTGCTCAATACAAATGTAAACAAAGTAAGAATAATGATGAGCAATTTGGAGCAAGATAAGAGTATGTAGGCTTGAGGAACTTCGCTAAACTCTTCTTCCATCATCCTCTATTTATACTTGAAGAAATATAGTTATTGGAGCTCTTCTAGCCGTTGCTTAATTTGTGATAGTCGTTCCTTGATAATCTCCATTCCATTTTTAGCTAATTTGACCGTTGGAGCTGATTTACTGCATCTATAAGTCGACTTGTCGAATGTATAAGTCGACTTGTTTCAACCATTTACGTAAAATTTCATCTCCGCTCTCCAGTAAGTCGACTTGTGCCATGTAAGTCGACTTGTCGTCCTCGATATGTCGACTTGTGTTTGATAACTCGACTTGTATTGACATTGCTTCATCTTTAAGTCGACTTGTTCTTTGTAAGTCGACTTGTATTGCCTTCAATGGTAACATTCGACCAAATTCTTTATAATCCTCATGTTTTATTCCATTTTCACTTAGAAGGCAACTCCCATCTTGATTCTTCATTGAATATCAATCCCAAAATACCTGAAACAATTTCTTAACCAATTCTATACATTTTATTATTATCAAAACATAAGTGGAATTAATTTTTCAACCACCATTGGTCCAACAGAATTATGAGAATGATTTTATTTTAGTGCAAATTTATGTTGATGATATCATTTTTGGTGCTACTTCAAAAATTTTATGCATGAGTTTTGAGAGTCTAATGAAAAATGTGTTTGAGATGAGTAAGATGGGAGAGTTAAAGTTCTTTCTTGGGTTGCAAGTTAAGTAAACCAAAGAGAAGATCTTTATCCATCAACAAAAATATGTAAAGAATTATTGTCTAAATTTGATATGAATAAAGTGAAGCCTATGGCAACTGCGATGCATCCTTCGAACCTTTTGTCGAAAGACGAAGTTGGTAAGAAGGTGGATCAAATCCTGTATAGAGGGATGATTGACTCTTTACTTTATCTTACAGCAAGCAAACCTGACATATTGTTCAGTGTATGCTTGTGTGCAAGGTTTTAGGCCGATCCTAGAGAGTCTCATTACATTGCTGTTAAAAGAATTATGAGATATCTCGCAGGTACTACTGATATTTTCTTAATGTTTGAGAAAGGTAAAGATTTCAGGTTGATTGGATATTGCGATGCGGACTATGCCGGAGATAGAATTGAAAGGAAGAGTACGAGTGGAGGCTGTCACTTTCTTGGCTCAAACCTAGTTTCCTGGTCAAGCAAGAGAGAGCTCAATCGCCTTATCAACTGCTAAAGCCGAGTACATGTCTACCGCAAGTTGTTGTTCACAAACATTGTGGATCAAATATCCACTAGAAGATTATTCAGTTCAAGAGGAGGAGATCCCAATCTTCTGTGACATCACCAGTGCCATCAACTTGTCGAAGAATCCAATATAGCATTCGAGAGTGAAGTATATCGAAGTCAGACATCATTTCTTGAGGGACCACGTTCAGAAAAAGGTTGTGAGTCTGCAATTTATTAAGACAGAGTTTCAATGGGCGGACATCTTCACTAAACCACTGAGTGAAGAACGATTCAAGGAAATTAGACGGAACCTCAACAAGGTGATGTTAAATGATCAACCGTCTGACATGTCACAACCAAGTTAGTAATAGTGAGTTACAACTGGTAACCTCTCACGGAAGGAACTCTTGGAAGGAAAGTCTCATAGCCTTGAGAACTTCACCTATTCTAGAACACGCCTGATAAGACCTTTCTAGTATTCTCAACTTAGAAAGCTTTCACATCTCAACTCTCTCAAAATTTCTGCAACTGACTTCATCTTGAGAAGAACAAATTTGTGAACTCAGTTTCTACTCATCAAAGAATCAATGGAGCAAGCAATGATCTATGGAAGGCATGTGGATTTTGAATCTTTGAGGAAAGACGACATGGATATTGAACCTGAGATAGTAGAAGCAGGATGGAGGAAGTTCTTCCAGGTGCGGGAAATTGTATATCAAAATGAGGTGTATGATTTCTGGAAGAATGTGCAGCTAGTAGACAATGTTATTGTTTCTACAGTAGATAGATTGTCTATTGTTGTGACAAGGGAGATGATTGAGAAGGTGACTGAATGTCCATCTGTTGGAGAGAAGCTCACAAGCAAAGCCAGATGGATGACAAAAGTCAGTCTAAAGGAAGACGAAGTCAGTCGACAGTTGTATGGAGACAAATGACCCAACGGAGAGGAAGACCTCGAGTCTGGTGCTGAAGGCTAGGGTCTTACATGCGATTCTGTTCAACTGCGTCTTACCGAGAGCTGGTTCAAGGCATTTGGTGACAACTTTGGATAAACAATGCCTATTCTACCTATTGAATTGCCAATTTGTAGATCTACCATTTCTGATTTTTCAGTATATGGTCAAGGCGATGAAAGAAACGAATAGTTACCCTTACGGAATGTTGCTGACAAGGATATTCAGGGAGTCTGGAGTCCTTGACAGAGGAAGCAGATTGAAGATGTCTGTCAAGAGTGTTATTAACTCGGGTACTGTGGCAAAAATGGACTTGAAGAATCTAGACAGATTAGAAATAGATTCTGAGATTAAAGCAAGAACTGAGGGGGAGCGGACAAAGAAGAAATCTTTTACAACGAGTTCTAAATCTCAAGTTAGCGTAAGCATGCCCATGATTGAAAGGATGAGATCATCAGAAGAAATTTTGAAGGAAAAGATGATTTCTCAAAAAGAAAGTAGTCGAGTACGGAGTACAGTTGAAGGTGCTTTGAAGAGAAAAGGGGAGAAGCTTCTGAGTGAAATTCCAAAGAAAGGGAAGAGATCACCCAAGATTCAAACCTTGCGACAACAGGAAGAAAAGCGATCCAGAGAACTAGTTCAGGCAGAAATCTCTGAGATAGGCACACCTAAGGCTACAAGATCCCTTGTAACACCCCACTCCTGCGCGACCCGAATCCGACATCGACGGTGATATCCGAGTTTATGCCTCGAGAGGGTGGCGTGCTAAAACACTCGTTCAGTAGTCGGAACATTTTTTTTAATATAAGCAGAAATCAATGCCCAAGTTGGGTCCTCATTCAATCATATACAAATTCATTATAAACAATTTCCAATAGCCACTCGGGCCTATTTCCCAAATACAAATATACACTTCAATACATACATAAAGACATGCAATGCAGACGTGATCTGATCCAGAATCTTGTCCTTCATTTGAATCCTGTAAATATACTCTCGTTGGCTTAACGGGGTATTGTTCTGATCCTGAAAAATAATTGTAAATTTTGGGTGAGTTTTGTGAAATCAGTGAGTGACCATCATCGATGGCTCACCCATCACATATTACATAAGACACATATATTTCATAAATCACATTTCATTACACATTTTTCTAATATCGCACATGTTCATATCATTTCACATTCAATCACTGAACCAATCTCACTTTATTTCCTATATCATAATATTTCCCATGTTCATATCATTTCATTAACAACCATATTGAATCACATAAACTTTTTCAGTTATTTCATGTAACATCCTATCATCGATGGGAAGGGTATTTTAGTAAATTGGGACAGGTTAGGAGTTTAAAATTATAACTCGGCATGCGCATACAGCATATAGCCTCTATGAATGATGGGTTGTTGCACTTGCACATGGTAAACATGCATTCATGATATTTTCCGGCTTAGGTTTCAAATTGAGACCTTTTGTGAAATTTATGGGATAATTGTATTTGAAAAATTATTTGGAGTGCGCCATTGAGTGTTTTCCATTTTTAGAGATTTATGAGAATTTTTCCGAAATTTTTCGAGGTTCTTGCCCGGATCGGAAAATTCCAACTGACTGGTTTCCGGTACTAGAAAAGACTGGCCAATGGCACAAGAAAATTAGAGACATGATGTTGGGATTTATTAAATTAAGCCATTGAAGTTTGACAAGGAATTGGAGTAAAATTTGGAACCGGAATAAAAATCTGGACAAGTGGCAAGTGACAAGTGAGGTCTATTAAAATGGTTCCATATTTATGTCAAGAGTGTGAGCCTTTTACGACTTTCCAAGTTTGGAAAGGTTAAAGTCCCATTTTTTATTACTCCTCCCTTCATTCAACCGTGGCTTTGTTTCTCTTCATTGTGTTTTTGTTCTTTTCTTCAAAAATTGCCAAGTGTTCTCATGCATTTAAGGATTTTGTCTTGTTCCCTTCACTTCTCACGACACCTCTCCTTATGTGAAAGACTTAACAAAATTACTTTACAAGTTATTAGTTGTCTTTCATCTTTCATCAGTGAGTGCTCTTCTTCTTCTTGCTTCGTGGGTGATTGTCCATCCCTCATTCAAGAAACTTTCTTTGCTACTTACTTGCTTGCTCCTTCTTTCTTCTTATATAAATCCTACCTTAAGCCTTGTGAGGATGTTGAGTTGTGTGTGTGAGAGTGGTAACCATAGGTGTTGGAAAGTTGGTGTGATGAGATGGAAGATTGAAGAAGTTTAAGCTTGTTACTTACTTAGGTGAGTATTGCTAGCTTGAACTTGCAACTTGATTAAGGTAAGAGTTGTGTTTGCTTTCCTTCTTTTGGTAGTTAGAAGCATGCATGGGATTCCTTTGAGCATGTAAGTGATCATGGAAGTGGTAGGTTTGAATGGGTTTAAATATATGCTTGTGTATGGGTGAATGAATAAATATGGTTTTTATTGATTTTAACTTGGTTTTAGCTTGAGATTAGAAAGGCTATATGAATGACAAATGATTGTGTGGGTGCTGCCAACTTTTGTGTTAGTATACAAATAATTGCTGTGTTGAGTTTGTGGCTGAATTGGAGGTGTAAATGAAGGTATATTAATGTAGGTAAAGTGATAGAATGGAAGAGGATGAGGTATTGATGAAATCTGGAAAATTGGTGTTTAACCTATTGAAATGTTTTGATCATAACTAATTGTGTAGGTGTGCAAATGAGGTGAGGTTTGTGCCCACTGAAACTTTGGGATGTTGGCTTCAAATTTGTGTGAAATAGGTGTTGTTAAATTGTCATGTTAGGAAGGTGAATTTTTGCATGGAAAGTTTCTGGTTGTAGGGTCTGTGAACAGTACCCGCATATATGACCTGATTATTTTGCTGATTTTTCTAAATTAATTGAGATGGAATTTGGGAAAATGGTCTTCATGGAAGTTGTAGCATATTGAGTTAGATTTCCATTTCCACTGATCGTGATATTTTTTGAGATGTATATTGGGAGATATGAACTGATTACTATTGACTGGTTTTGACCATTTTGATTAAACCTAGCCTAAGTGTTGAGTTTGTGAGCTTGCAGATTGGAAGCAATTTTAGCTAATTATGTGAACTGAATTGGTGTGAGTGATCTTCTGAAAAGTTCCAGAGGAAGGAATTATCTTGAAAATGATATATGGTGTGTAATTTTTAGAGGTCAGATTTGGGAGTTATGATTTTGCAAACATTGATCCTGCATTAGGTTATGAATTGCTGATCATGGCAGTAACTTCCACAACGGTTTTGACATTGTTAGAAATTGAATTGGAAATTGAGTTCTTCATGAAAATTGAAGTTTGAGAACTTATCTTTTCAGGGATATAAGGTAGTGAATTTTGTGACATTTTTGCTAAGAGTTATGTTGATTGGGAAATTACTGACCAGATTGGTTAGTTTCTGTATACAGATTATTTGTCGAATTGTTTGACCTAGTTGGTTATGGAATTTGATTTTGGGTTGTTCATGAAAGTTGTAGATGACATTGTAAAATTATTAAGCATATTTATGTGGTAATTTTTGGCTGAAGAATCAGAGAGTTATGGAATTTGCAATGTACTGTTCTGTTTTAATGGGATTTGAGTAGGCAGTAGCTTTGAAGGGATTTTTGACACCCTTAGGGGTGAGATTGATTCTTATGGTCTTCTTGAGAATTGTAGAGGGTTTCTTTATCTTTCCAACAAGGTATAATTTGTATTTTTCTGATTTGTGTGCTAAGAGTTATGGGTATTGAAAGTTGGTTTAGAAATCTGAAAAAAAAAGGAATGAGAATGGTATATTGCCCGGTCACTAGGGCGACGGCTCGCCCTAGTGACGAGGCTCGTTTGAACGGCGTCGCTAGGATCAGACGGCATCACTAGGGCGACGCCTCGCCCTAGTGACGAGGCCATCTGATTATTTATTTATTTATTTATTATTATTTGATTATTTGGTATTTGGTATTTCTTTTGTCAATTTCTTTTCCGTCCGACGTCCGATTGACCTGATTCTTGAGGCATCGGATTAGTGAAATATTGAATTTCATTTTTTCAGAAATTGGGAATTTTTGGACGGAAAATTGACGTGGCCCCGGGTAATTATTCTATGGTCACTGTTTTATTTATTTTTGGACCGATCGAGATCCGAATTGAGTGCTGTCAGTGACTATAGTTTTCTAATTTTTGATAGAATTTTTATGACGGGAAAAATTTGGATTTAGGGCTGGAAATCTCATGAACATACATTATACACTTACATGTGCATTATATTAGTTCGGATTGGATAATTAGTGATCGGATTCCTCTCTGCTTGTTATAGAGGCACATTTGAGCGTCGATCTACCGACGTTATGAAACTTCCAGATGTTAGCTCGAATGCAGGTGAGTAACCTAGTTGGTTCCTCAACCTTTATGTGTTTAAGATTTTGCAATTATGCCATGTGGAGATAATGGAGGGTTTATGTGTGTTTGATTTTGATTGATTTCGGACCATAGGTGTCTGAAATATTTAGAATGAGATAACGAAGTGCTACTTGTGTGTAACTGTGTGTGAATGTTTATATTGGAGATCTCGGGCCAAAGGTCCGAGGAAATGGGAAATTGATATTGAAGTGTTAATTGTCTGTTTCAATACATTGGATGTGACTTTTAAATGCGATATGGTATGATGCAATAAATTGAAAAATATATGATTGAAATACGGACGAAGGTCCAAGAAATAGGAAATGGCATTGAATGTAAGTGATAGAAATAACTATAAATGGAAATTGGAACATATGCATTCTTGCATAAGGACATGATCGAGATAAAAGCGCCAGACCGGAGCGCCACCGTATCGGGGCATATCACACCTAACGATATGAGAGCTTTCATTTCAACGCACGAGACCTCAGTCCAGCGTATTGAGCCTCGGGCTCGATGTATTAGGCTTCAAGCCCAATGTTTGAGAGCCATCGGCTCAACGCAATGTGCCCGCATCTTGGGACGAGCCAAAGTATACGGTCATAACAACGTAATGAAAATGGAAAGGGTCTCATGTGCATTGCATATATGGTATGATTGAATTTGGATTGTATGAAAGGTGATATGCCTTACATTTGTGAAATGTAATGGTATGTATTATTTGAGATTACATTTGTGAATCGTGATCGTATGTGATATTTGGTAAGCTGATTGAACATGCATGAATTGAGTGAACCATCGATGATAGTTTCTCATTGAGTTCGCAAAACTCACCCAAAATTTGCATCTATTTTTCAGGACTTAGAAGAATACCCGTTAGGCAACAGGCGATGACATCTGTTAGTTGAGGAAGCGGAGAAGTGGTCGGGATCGGTTGGCGTCATCTTAGTATTTCTATTCTTGGACTTTTGTATTACTAAGTTGGACAAGTTGTAAAGTCAATTGACTGAAATAAATTGTAAATGTAAAAAGGGCCCCAAGGCCATTGAATTGTTTATATAAATTGTTTTCCGCATTCACGATAATATGTGTAAGTATGTGTTAAGAAAAAAAAAGTTATACTGAGTTTTCTACTGAGTGATGTAGCACGCTACCCTCGCGGGGCACGAACCTGGATATCACCATCGATGTCGGGTTTAGGTCTTGCGGGAGTGGGGTGTTACATTTCACATTCAATATCATTTAATCATTTATGTCATGCATACTCAGTGTATATGAGACTCACTTTCCAATTGTTACTCTATTGTGATCGAGTGCCTAACTGTTACATTTAAGGGCTCATTAGTATCTGTCCCTTATCCGATAGTGGATATAGGGCTCATTAATACATTGAGCCTGAGGCTCTAAATCACTCATGAGCTCCAAGCTCATCTTTACACGTTGAGCTAGAAGCTCTGATCGGTGGCAACTCTGGTCAACATCCATTATAATTTATACAACACAAGGCATATCACTATTCTCATAGTCTCACAGTTATAAAAATACCCCATGACTGTTATCACATCAGCAGATGGCAATTTGCAGTGCATTCAATCAACTATCAACTATATAAAAAAAATACAGTATGTAACCCTTTTCCAATTATAACAGTGTTGTGACCGAGCGCCTGTACTGTCCCTATAAGGGCACATTTATCGTTGAGCTATAGGCTCTGAAACTGTCCCCTTTTAGGGCTCATTAATCATTGAGCTAAAAAGCTTTGAAACTGTCCCCTTTTGGGGCTCATTAATCATTGAGCTAAAAAGCTCTGAAACTGTCCCCTTTTGGGACTCATTAATCGTTGAGATAAAGCTCTGAAACTGTCCCCTTTTGGGGCTCATTAATCATTGAGCTAAAAAGCTCTGAAATTGTCCCCTTTTAGGGCTCATTAATCGTTGAGTTAAGAAGTTATGAAACTGTCCCATTTTGGGGCTCATTAATCATTGAGATAAAAAGCTCTAAACTGTGACTGCTCTGGTCACAGCTACCAATTTTCTGTTCATGCATTCCTATATGAATTTCATATACCACGATTTATCACTTTATTTATGTATTCAATGACCACAATTATTTCCAAATTACCACAAACGGACAAATGATTCACAATTTGTCACATGAAGAGGAGACACCATCACAGATTCACTTTCCCATAACACTTCTATATCATATCATAACAATACTCCGGATTTTCGGTCTAGAGTTCTGAATCGATCACAGTCCCATCATTATTCACCACAGTTTTATAAAGACAGAATTCTAAGCACATAACAATTGAGGTACCGTCTAGGTCACTCACCTCATATCTATGCTTGAATCTTATCCAAAGCATCAATTTCTTCATTATTTCTTTCGTTCATCCAAGTTAAAATTCCCTAAGCCACAATTACCCAAATTCAACATCACATACTGCATAAACTCTAAAATTGAGCTTAGGAAACGCAACCCTTATACCAATCTTAAGTCATATGAACCAAACCCCTTCAAAATTTAACAAATCAAAAATCTCAATCTTACCTTGATCCTTCACCCATCAATGAATTTCTTGGCTTATATGGAAGCTCTCATCATCCTCCACGTTTTTCTCTTCTTGAGCACCATGAAAATCCCTCTTGAAGGGCTTAGAAAATTCAATACCTAGTTTACTCTTTCTTCTTTCTTCTTCTCCCATCCGAAGGCTCTCGACTCTTCTCTGTTCTTCTATTCTTTCGATTCTGTTTTACACAGTCTACTTGCTTTTATAGTTTCATGTCATTTAATGAATGAGGAATGATCCATATGCCCCTCCATTTAAGCCTATAAACTTAACCCTTTAAGTGATGCTCCAAAAATGCCCTTCCTTTTTGCCTTAAAACTGACATCTTGGCCCCTTATTTCAATCAGGTAAATAAAACAATTTGGCAAAACTTTCTTCTAGAGAGATGTTCCACTTTGTCTTACCAATCCATCGGTTCAAGAATCAGATCGATCGGAGCTCTATATCTCAAAATATCTTCAAAATACTGAAGTCTGTCCAGACCATTACAAAGATGAGACTGAACACTACACCTAACTTCAATCCAGAAATTGAAAGTCTTAGAGGCTACATTGTTGATCGACTCCTTCATATAACTTGTAAATCTATGTCTTCAGTTTCATTTGAAACAAGAATCCGATCTATTGGAGCTCTATAGCTCAAAATATCTTCAAAATACTGAAGTCCATTCAGACCATTACAAAACCGAGACTGAACACTACACCTAAATTCCGTCCAGAAATTGAAAGTCTTAGAGGCTGAACTGTCGATCGGCTCCTTCATATAACTTGTATATATATGTCTCCAATTTCATTTTCAAGAAGAATAAGATCGATCTGAGCTCTATAGCTCAAGATATCTCCAAAATACCGAACGATATTTAGACTTTTTCCATAGGTCAGCTCACTTTAATCAGGTCGATCTTTCTCCATTTAATGTCAAAACTGATCTATTTGGTATGAAAAGATAGAAAAATGTCTTAGGAATCCAACGCTTCAAAAATCGGGTCGATCGGAGGTCGGACGAAGAAGTTATGACCAAAAGAGAGGAGAGAGGTCGGTCGGCAGAAAATCACCGATCGACCAGCCCACGGGCGCCTCGCTCGCCCGATCGGGCGACCGGCCGAGTGTTGCACTCGCCCGAACGGGCGCGCGGGCGTACGACTGGTCGATCGCTCGCTCACACGGTCGATCGCTTGCGCTCCGACCTCCTAAGTTCCGACCTTTATATCTTTTGACTCCGAGCGCTAAATTTTACAAACTTGGTATCGTTGGAAAGATAAAAGATAGATCTACAATTTTTAAGGACTCAAAAGCAAGATCTGTTGGGACCCGATCCGGAGACCTAATCCCAACCGAAAAATGAAAAGCCAGAAATGAACGAAAAACGAAAAGAGAAGCACAATTTGAAGCGGAGGCGAAAAAACAAAGTAGCGGAACGAAATGCAAAGTGAAACCAAAGACGAAAATGAAAACAGATCGGATAGCAAAGCGGATCGAATCGAACAAATCAAAATAAAGGAGACACGAACAAAATCAAGGTACCAAACAGATGCAAAGCAAAAGGCGGAACTGACATCCGAACACATACACTGAATCGCATTAGATACCTAGACTATCCAAAAGTCGGTGTAATTTTTTTTCTCTTTTTCTTATGGTCATCTTTATTCAAACTAATGCAAATCAAGAATACAATTTCCTTTTTCTTGGAAAATGTCCTCAATCCATTTCTCAATTCATAACAAACTTTTTATCAATCATATAAGTCCCATAATCCATTATCACACGTATCTTAATCTTATTTTTATTCATTTTCAACTTATTGTCTAATGAAAATTCGGCAGCATAACGGCTGCCTTTGACATAACCCAAAACCTGCAAGGGTTCAAAATACACTTCTAAAATTCCCAATCAAATATACAAACATCAAAATCCACCGGACCCTCCGTCCGGGATCTCAGCATACACAAACACAAACCTAATTCTAAAACACTTTCATAATTGAAATTCAATATACTAGTCTCATAATTCAATCTCATTCCCAAACTCATACACAATTTCATATACCTCATATATTATGAAATACATGCTCAAAATACATCATAATCACTTACTTAACGGCAATTCAAGCCATAAACAATATTAATATCCAAATCTCATTTCACTTAAAAATACAGACGATGCAAAATTGGACCAAACGTCTTCACATTCTTTCATCTGATCTCCTACTTGAAACCTGGAGATGGGGATGAAAGGGGGGGGTGAGCTCGGAAGCTCGTGGATAATATATTTATAAATTGAACAGTAAGCGGAAAACTCACTTTCAAGAAGTTTGTCATTTTTAAACATTTCACGGTGAAACCTTTCAAAGGTTATTTTTCAAATCTTTCACTTTTCAAACCATTCATAAAGCATTTCCAAAATCTTTCATTTGCAAATCTTATTTTCTCATTTCTCAAAATCCTCAATTTTTTCTTATTTTAAGGTCAAATTTAAAAACATGAATGCATCACACCAAATCACAAAACACATAAAATCATATATCAAACACATCAAACACATCAAACGGTTTGGGTCGGTCCTAACAAAACGTACTGCACATGCCCGCATAGCGATTCTGTGCAGTCGTGAACGGAGGGGAGTCTGAAATTGAAACTCCTAAGCCACTTGCGGGCAGCCGAGAGAAGGCTATAAACAAATAGAGGCAGTGCACTGACTCACGAAAGGGACCTAACCAAACCCGCTTAACACATAATTCAAAAATGAAACTTTCGGATTGCCCGAAGACACTTTTCGAAAACTTACTTTCAAACTTTTTATATCATAACATCAAATAGTGTCAATACTTGACACATTCTCATAACACATGAAAATCATATAACAATTATAATGCAATTCAAATCATCAATTTAATCACACATCGCAATCAATCAAAATTCATAACAATGAATGCAATAATTCCTTTGAGTCATAATTCAAACTTATTCAAAATCTACAAAGCACGTTTCTCAAATTATTCAAATAATTTGAAAACCCTGAATTTCATAAACCTTGCATTTTCTAAAAAATCATTTCCACAATAAGGAATTTAATCCTTTGAAATCATAATTTTTCAAACATTTATATAAACATTAATTTATCAAAAATTCTCTTCTTAAATTTTCAATTTCATATGCTTAGCTTAAAATTCAACAACTAAGTATACTACCCACCTCGAATTGATGCCAGAAACTTGTTCCTAGCTCCAATTTGATCCTTGCTTCTTTCCTTCTTTCAATTTAATTTTCCCTCATTTTTCACTGAAATCCGACTTTTCTTGGCTTGGAAGGAAGCTCTTGTGCTCCTCCACCTTTTTCTCTCTTGAACCATCTCAAAAATCCTTAAGAAACAAGTAGAAAAATCGAAACTTAGCTTTCTCTCTCATCTTTCTCCATGGACGAAGCTTCTACTCTCTTCTCCCTTCTTATTTTCTTTTCTTTTCCTCTTAAAGTCGACTTCCACTCTTATAAAACGACAACTCCTTATGTGTTAAGAGGCCATGTCATTAAATGATAGATAAAAGACCAAAATGCCCCTAACATATACTTTAAGTCATACTTACTTGCGGATATGATTCACACTATCAATTTGAAGGAATTTATCAAAACTTCCTTCTAGAGAAATGTTCCTCTAAGTCTTAATTTTATAATTCCACAAAAATCATCCAATTCGGAGTACTACATCAAAAGTTATGCTCAAAACATTTCAGATATGTTCATGTTCTAACACATTTTCTAGCACGTTATTTCCATCCAGAAATTTACATTCTTAATCCCAAAATTGACATTTAATGTCTTCATAACAATTGTAGCTCTATTTCTCTAGTTTAATTCAAATCAAGAATCGTCTCATTTCGATTACCAGAGAAAAAGTTATGCCCAAAATACTTTCAGATGTTCCCAATCCAAAAACTGCAAACTAATTCGAACATCAATTCAGAAATGAAAAGTCTTAGGGGTAAAATTGAAATTTAATTTCTTCATATGATTTGTAGCCCCATGTCTTAATTTTATTTTTCCTTAAGAATCACTTCAATCGGATCACCACAGATCCCGAATTTCTCAAAATACTGAACTATGTTTGGAAAATTTCCCGACTCACTTTGATTAAATTAATCACCCTTAATTTAATCTAAAAAATTCACAAATTTCCTGTAAAAATGAAATTCACTGTCTTAGGAATCCAACGCTTCAAAAACCAAGTCAATCGGATGTCGGATGGAAAAGATATGAGCGAAAGACTGAAGAGGGGTCATATTTCTTATAATCTGAAAATAATAATTAAATAATCCAAAAATAATAATTAAATAATTAAAAAAATAAAAATTAATAAAAAAATTTTATACAAAGGCCCTCTTCACTAGGGCGATACGTCGCCCTAGCGAGAGAGCATACAAAACCTTTTTTTTTAAAATATATATATATATATATATAATTATATACATAATTACATATATATATATATTCGAATTTTCAAAAATTGTAGCTCTTGATTTCGAATTCCAAATTTGACAAATTTGGTCTCTATGGAAAGCTTGAAGGAAGCTCTACAACTTCCATGTAGATCTCAAAAATCAATTTTGTCTCTAAAGAGGTCAAAAAGCCAATCAAATGTACTACCCCAATTTAATGTAAACCTAAACAATATTTAATTTTGAAAATTTATATCTTTCAACTCCAAAATCCAATCATGTCATATTTTATATCGATACAAAGCTTGGAAAGTCCTCTACAACTTTCATGAAGGACATAAAAATCAATTTGACCTCTAAGGAAGTCATTCCTTCAGTCAAACATTCTGTCCTGTAATAATCATGCTAAAACCATAACATAAACTTGTAAAAATCATAACTTATTATTCCTTGATCGAAAAATTGCATACTTTATGTCAAAATAAAGATCAAATCAAATCCTTCAATTTTCATGAAGAACTTCAAAGCTAAATTATCCTCTAACTAGGTAAATTTTCCAGTCAAAGCTTCAGTCATAATATAAGTCAACCTATAACACACCTAAACTTTGACTGATCATAACTTTCACTCCCGAGATCAAAAAATTATAAACTTTATGGCTACAGAAAGCTCTTAACATAATATACAAGTTTCATGTAAATATTTTTATCAAATTTTGCCTAAATCAAAAGTCAACCCTCAAAGGCCAAAAAATCAAACTTTTCACAATTTTTCACCTTCTTACACTTTCTCTCTTTATTTTTTGATTTTCAACTTAATTTTAATCAACTCATCCACTTTTGAATATTTATTATGTTCACTCAAAAATCGGGGTCCAACAAGATCGGTCTCTAAAGGGGTCAAAAATGCACTCAAAGATAACCGATCGGTAATCTCCTCAAAACTTTAAACAACACCTCAACTTGTAAACATTATAACTTTTGACCCAGAACTCCAAATTTGACAAACTTGGTGTCTACTGAAAGGTTAACGAACCCTCTACAACTTTTAGGAGGCCTTAAAAATCCGATCGACCTCTAAATGGGTCAAAAACTCCACACAAGGTGACTGGTCGATCAGCTTCACACTAAACAGCATCAGAACTTCTAAAAATCATAACTTTTCATCCCCTTAACCAAAAATTCCAAATTTTATATCAATAAAAAGAGCAAAAAAAATGTTACATCTTTCAGGAATAACTTAGAAGCCAATTCCATATCTAACCAAATCAAATTCGCAAACAAAGGTTCAGCCTACCCAATTTATTCTCAACAGAAACCCAATCTTTCAAAATTCATAACTCCACATCCCCTTAGCAAAAATTTCCATGCTATATAGCAATAAAAAGCTCAGACAATATACTACAATTCTCAGGAAGGACTTCAAAACAAATTTCAACTCTAATTAGGTCAAATCCACCCGTTAATGTGGTTGCCCTGTTAATTAGTATTAAAACAGCATATGACCATATCCATAGCCAAAACTTTACAATTTTGTATCTAACAGTCCTTACATCCAAAATTCGCATAAAATACCTCAATAGAAATTTATAACAATCCTCTAAAACTTTCCAGAATGTCACTCGAGCCAATTTCACCCTTTACAGTCCCAAATAAATATCAGAACACAAAAAGCACAGAACCTATGCCCTTAGAGCAGTTGCACACCAAAACACATTTTGGACTGAATTACCACCTGAGCATTATCAGACCATAACTTACAACCTACACATCGAAAAATACCATACTCAGTGGCGTTGGAAAGCTAACACATAAATCTTAAACTTTCAATAATACCAATTTCACAAAATCTGTCTCCTTTATCCTGGAAAAATTCTCAAAGTTTCAGCTCATCAATAATAGAACCAAGATCCGGATACTGTTCACCCAGCGCACAAATCTCAACTTCCGAGCTAAATTCACAGCTCTTTAAGCCAAAATTGAGCAAAACTTCCTTCATAGGAATTCTAGCCATACTTCTCAAGTTTAATTTAAAGCAAACCTCAACTCGGTAGCATAACCACATCAAAAGTTATAAACAAATACCTGAAACATGCACAAGTTCCATTTTTCCAGATTTCAACCACAACTCTACTCCTTACATGCAAGCATCAATACCACGCCAATAACCATCCCATTTAATCGAGAATTTAACCACAAATTTATCAAGACATTTACTTGAGTAATAAATCCTAATTTTCAGCACAAACATATTACTTTCACTCTTTCAACACCTTCTACCCATAAATTTTAGCAATTCACATTCCCTATCTTTAATTCCTAACAAGAATCAATGAATGCATGTAACACTTAAAGAGCCAGTAATCATTATGTAAATGCATGCATGCTAATAAGATGCATGAGCAAAACCAATGCATTTCCTTTGTCTCTCCTTGAGCACACTTGTACAATATTTCAGGTCCTCACCCTTCATTTGGGGACGGGATGTTACATCCCTAGTCTCTATCTTGAATAAACCCATTTGATTTTAGGATTTCTAAGTTAGGTTTTAAGTTTTCTAACCTAAATGGACTATGGGTAGATTAAGATTGTGCTTGATTTATGTTGATTTCATTGGTTGTTGTTAAGTCCAAATGACTTTACTTAGATATGATTTTGATGTATAACAAAGAGAATCAATAAAAAGAAAAGCAATACAGATGAAGTCAGACAGACGAAGTCATACAGACAAAGGAACATAGACGAAGGAACACAGACGCAGACACTAAATGAAGCAGACGCTAAATGAAATGTATACAAAATGGAACATGATACGGGCGTTAAGCAAAGGCGTGAGACGATATGCGAATAGTAAAAGCGATTTAAGACGCAAAATAGTAAAAGCAGACGCAGACGCAGATACGAATAGTAAAGCAGATAAAGACGAGAAATAGTAAAAGCAGACGCAGACACAGAAACACAGACGATAAAATACAGATGAAGGAAAACATATGCGGAATTCAAAAAGAAGACGAAGGAGTCAGTTCGAGTTAGTTACAGAACTCAACTGATTAACCGTTTCTTTAAAGATTCAAGAAACAAGAATCAAGAAGCAGTTGGAGGTGAAGGCTATAAATACAAGTCGAAGTCGAAGATTGCAAAGATTAGAAAAAGTTAGTGAAGTTGAAAAATTAGCAGTTTTACATCTACGTGATCATAAAGAGCTTATTGTGCGAATTAGCTGAGAGTTATTTTACTGTAACAAGTGTTCAAACACTTTTCTGAGAAAAAGTAGTGTAGATAGCCTGCAGAGGCTAAGTGTGAAAGAATACTGATTGTAGAGACCTGAAGAGGCTCGCAAAGAATACTTGTAAAGTTGAAAGAGATAGTGGAAATCTCAGAAAGAACTCTGAGGACTGGACGTAGCCCACGGTTTGGGGTGAACCAGGATAAATTGTTATGTCGACTACTCTCACTCTATCTCTATTTTAGATTCAAGCTTTATCAGTACTTAATCAGTAAAAATTTTTTTTTTCAAAAGTTTTGATTAATTAGAATCTATCGGAAGTTCTGTAAAGAATTCTATTTCTAACAACAGTTTTGAAAGATTTATCAAAAAGGGGAATACACAATTCAACCCCCCCTTCTCATGCATTATATATCGTTTTATAAGTATTATATTAACGTGTGATTCATTTCAATTGGTATTAGAGCCTGGTATCCAAGGATCACTTTAGCAAAGTGTGGATCAAAGATAATGGCGGAATCACATGTATACATCGCAGAAGGAGCCTCAGTCACTAGACCTCCTGCATTCAACGGAGAGGATTATCATTACTGGAAAGATAGGATGCGGCTATTCATAGAATCTACTCATATCGACCTTTGGGACGTAATAGAGAACGAACCTTATACACCAGTAGGCAAAGATGGCAATTCCATTCCACGAGTCAGATGGACGGCTAACCAAAAGGCGAGAATACAACTGAACTCAAAGACGAAGTTCTTCTTGACGTGTGCCTTAAGCAGGAGCGAGTATGACAAAGTCCACGGATGCGATACTGCGAAGGAGATGTGGGACACATTGTCCATTACTCACGAAGGTACAAGCCAAGTTAAAGAATCTAAGATAAGTATTCTTGTGCACCAATATGAACTTTTCAGGATGAAAGATGAAGAATCTATTGATTAAATGTTTGGAAGATTTCAAACAATTGTCAATGGATTGAAAGCTCTTGGAAGAACGTACAACAATCAAGATCATGTTCGAAAGATCTTAAGAAGTCTTCCAAAGAGGTGGAGACCTAAAGTTACTGCGGTACAAGAAGCCAAAGATTTGAGCGTGCTAAAACTTGACGATTTGCTTGGATCCTTGAAGATTCATGAAGTTGAACTCGATGCTGAGGACAAGCCCAAATGGGACAAGTTGATAGCGCTGAAGGCCGGACATAAGAATCACAAGACTCAAGACGAAGGAAATCATCAAAAGTGTTAAAGATTGAAGAATCAAAGGATGACGACTCCAGCCAATCAGAACCGGAGTCAAGTGATGAAGACGACGAGTTATCTTTCATCTCTAGAAAGATAAGACGCGTATGAAAGAAGAAGTCCAAAGGAAACCAGACATTCAGAAAGAATGGGAAAGATGAAGCCAAACCAGAGAAGTCATCTGTCATCTACTACGAGTGCAATCAGCCTGGACACTACAAGTCTGAATGTCCGACTCTAAAGAAGAAACCAAAGAAGAGTAGAGAAGGCAAGATAAGCATGATGGCAACATGGGAGGACCTAGATTCATCATAATCAGATACAGGTTCCGAGTCATCTGAACATGCAAACATCTGCCTGGTAGCTGAGGAAGATAGTGATGAGGAGGTAAAATCTGACTACGATAATTTGCATGATGCCTACTCAGAATTGTTAGAAGATTCTCATGCTATCCTGAAACAGTACAAACTGTTAAAGAAAAAGTATGCATAAAATATTAGAAGTACTGAAGTAATAGAGAGAGAAAATGTATGTCTAAAGAAGCAATTAGAGGAGAAAAATAAAGTCATAGACAGATCAGAAGAAATTAATCAGCTTAAACTAAGAATTAAGAATCTGTCAGCTGATTTAGCTACCTTCACAGAGTGCACTAAGAAAATGAATGAGATGCTTGGAAAATGTAGACATCCGAGTGATAAAACTGGATTAGGGTTTACAGGTAACAAGACTCAGTCTCATAAAAAACCTTTTGTTCAAAAGAGAAACCATAATAAATCTCGTTTTAATCAAAATCCTAGTTATATGCATCAAAGAACTCATCATATGCATACTACTAACCATAAAGGACCCAAGAAAATTTGGGTACCAAAAAATAAAATAGTTTCTCCTGCAGATATCCTTCCTTGGAAAATACGGCAAGCACCATTGGTATTTAGACAGTTGATGCTCGCGACATATGAAGAAAAAAAGGTCTATGTTCCTAGACCTTCAGTATAAGAAGGGAGGATCGGTAACTTTCGGAGACAACCGGCAGGGCAAGATTATTGGAATCGGTAAAATAGGTAAAGATTCCTTTGCATGCATAAATAATGTACTGCTTGTTGATGGTCTGAAGCATAACTTGATTAGCGTTAGTGAATTGTGTGATTCTGGTTTCACTGTCACATTCAATCAAAATCTTTGCGAAGTCAGAAACAAAGATGGGTCTATACTTTTCTCTGCCAAGAGAAGAAATAATCTTTACAAAATTGATTTAGAAGATTTTCAAAGCCAAAATATTTCATGTTTTCTATCTTCCGAAGAAGAAAGACTAATCTGGCAGAAAAAGCTAGGTCATGTCTCTTTAAACATATTTCAAAGTTGGCAAAACATGATTTGGTAAGAGGATTGCCAAAAATAAGTTTTGACAAAGAGTTTTTCTGTGAAAACTGTTTGAAAGGAAAACAAGTTAAAACCTTTTTTTCTTCTAAAAATTTTGTAACATCATCTAGACCTTTAGAGCTGTTACATATGGATTTATTTGCTCCAATAAGGACAATAAGTCTTGGCAGAAAGAAATATGGACTTGTTATTGTTGATGACTTTACTCTATTTTGTTGGATATTGTTTTTATCACACAAAGATGAATCTTTTAAGCGCTTTAGGACCTTATCCAGAAATTTACAAAATGAAAAAGGAATGTCTATAGCCAGTATCAGGAGTGACCATGGTGGCGATTTTGAAAATTAGAAGTTTAGAGTATTCTGTGAGGAGAATGGAATTTTCCACAATTTCTCTGCTCCCAGGACTCCACAACAAAATGGAGTTGTTGAAAGGAAGAATAGGACGATTCAAGAGATGGCAAGGACCATGCTGTGTGAGATGAATCTTCCTAAATACTTTTGGGAAGAAGCTGTGAATGCAACATGCTATATTCAGAATAGAATTCTGTTGCGACCCATGTTGAAGAAGACTCCTTATGAGTTATGGAATGGAAGAAGACCAAACATATCTTACTTTCATCCATTCGGGTGCAAGTGCTCTATTCTGAATACAAAGGAGTTATTGGATAAATTCGATTCAAAGACCTATCCAGGAATCTTTCTAGGGTACTCATCATCATCTAAAGCATTTCGAGTGTACAACCTTACCTCAAAGACAGTTGAGGAGACCATCCATGTCAAGTTTGATGATAGTTCCCAACCCCATAAGGAAGATGACATGGAGAGTGAAGGTCCGTCAAAGAACTTAGATGATAGAACAGAAACTTCATCATCAGGAACTCAAGTAGACAAAATTGAAGATATTCTAGAAACTATCAGACTGAAAAGAGACTGGAAATATAAAAGTTCTCATCCAGAAGAGTTGATTATCGGAGATATCTCAGAAGGAGTTAGAACAAGGTCCAGATTCAGAAGAGAAGCTAATGTGGCTTTTATCTCTGGAATAGAACCTAAGAAGGTTAAGGAAGCTCTTCGAGACGAAGCTTGGGTGTTAGCCATGCAAGAGGAGCTGAATCAATTTACTAGGAATAATGTGTGGTCCTTAGTTCCGAAACCCCCTAAGAAATCCATCATAGGAACCAGATGGGTCTTTAGGAATAAGTTAGACAAATCAGGAAGAGTAAGTCGAAATAAGGCTAGATTAGTAGCACAAGGCTATAATCAGCAAGAAGGAATAGACTACAATGAGACGTATGCTACAGTAGCAAGACTTGAAGCCATTAGGATATTGCTGGCATATGCAATTTGTCATAATATAAATCTGTTTCAGATGGATGTGAAGAGTGCCTTTCTGAACGGTCTTATAGACAAAGAGCTGTATGTTAAGCAACCACCTGGTTTCGAGGATGTTAAGAATCCAGACCATATCTATAGACTTCATAAAGCCTTGTACGGCCTGAAGCAAGCTCCTAGAGCTTGGTATGATCGTCTGAGCACTTTTCTCTTAAAGAATGGTTTTAGTAGAGGTCAAGTTGATAAGACGCTCTTTAGGAAGAATTTTCAGAATGATTTTATTTTAGTTCAGATTTACGTTGATGATATTATTTTTGGTGCTACTTCAAACAAGCTATGCATGAAGTTTGAGAGTCTAATGAAGAAAGAGTTTGAAATGAGCATGATGGGTGAATTAAAGTTCTTTCTTGGGTTGCAAGTTAAGCAGACCGAAGGGAAGATCTTTATTCATCAACAAAAGTACGTGAAGGAATTGTTGCTCAAGTTTGATATGAATAATGTGAAGCCTATGGCGACTCCGATGCACCCTTCAAACCTTTTGTCGAAAGATGAACTTGGTAAGAAGGTGGATCAAACCCTGTATAGAGGGATGATCGGTTCTTTACTGTACCTTACAGCAAGTAGATCTTATATTTTATTCAGTGTATGCTTGTGTGCAAGGTTTCAGGATGATCCTAGAGAGTCTCATTTTATCACTGTAAAAAGAATTATGAGATATCTCGCAGGTACTACTGATCTTTGCTTAATGTTTGAGAAAGGTAGAGATTTCAGGTTAATCGGATATTGCGATGCGGACTATGCCGGAGATAGAATCGAAAGAAAGAGCATAAGTGGAGGATGTCACTTTCTTGGCGCAAACCTAGTTTCCTGGTCAAGCAAGAGAAAAAGTTCGATAGCTCTATCAATCGCCAAGCAGAGTATATGTCGCCGCAAGTCGTTTGTTATTCATCGCGTTAGGATCAAATATTAACTTGAAGACTATTCAGTTCGAGAATAGAGATTCCAATCATCGTGACAACACAAGTGCAATCAATCACAAAGAATCCGATTCAAAGATTCTAGAGTGAAGCACATCAAGTCGACATCACTTTCTGAGAGACTATGTTCAGAAGAAGGTGGTGCGTCTACAGTTCATCGAAACAGAGTCTCAGTGGGCAGACATCTTCACCAAACCATTAAGTGAAGAACAGTTCCAAAAGATCAAACGCAACCTTAACATGGTCATGTTAAGCGAACAGTCAGGCTAAAGGGACGTCAAAATTAACAGCGTCAGGAACAGTGAGTTACAGCTGGTAACTTCTCTGACAAGGAAGTTTTGAGGGAACGCCACGCATCTTCGTAATCCCTATGATTCTAGAATACGTGTGATAAGACCCTTCAAGTTGCCTGAAGTTGATATCATTGCGGTTACTCTCATCTCCAGACGGTTCATCTTGCTTTCCAAATTCTCTCAATCATCCTACCTAGATGAAAAGCTAACCAGAAACAGTTTTCGTTCTGAAACAATGGAAACAACTATGATATTCCGAAGACATATGGATTTCGAGTCATTGAGAAATGATGGTATGGACGTAGAACCGGAGATTGTAAGAGCTGGTTGGAGGAATTTCTTCCAGGTACGAGAACCAATATGCACAAATGAGGTTTTCGATTTTTGGAAGAATGCTGAGCTTGTAGACAACACTGTGGTATCTTCAGTAGATGGTATATCTGTTGTTGTGACTAAGGAGCTGATAAAGAAGGTGACCGATTGTCCATCGGTTGGTGAGACTCTGTCAACCAAGGCCGGTTGGATGTCTCAGCTTGGTATGAGAGAAGAAGATATCAGAAAACAATTATATGGAGCCAATGACCCTTCGGAGAGGAAAACTTCGAATCTGATCCCAAAAGCTAGGGTTCTCCATGCGATTTTGTTTAATTGCATCTTACCCAGAGTAGGTTCCAAACATTTGGTAACTACCCTGGATGAACAATGCTTGTTCTACCTACTGAATCGCAATCCCATCGATTTACCCTTCTTAATCTTTTACTATATGATTAAGGGGATGAAGGATACAAATAGCTATTCTTACGGCATGCTTTTTACAAGGATTTTTAAGGAATCTGAAATCCTTCTACATAAAGGAAATAGAAATATTGTACCAGTTAAAGGCAAGATTGATTCAATCACTATACGGCGATTGGGTCTGAGGACAGTGATCAAAGAAGAAACAGACTCTTCAAGGAGAACAAGAATTGAGGGGGAGCGTGTATCGAAGAAGTCTCCCGCTTCAAGTCTCCGAACTCAAGTGAGTATAAGATCTCCTGCAGATGAAATAAGAAGACTGACAGGAAGGCCGCTGATAAAACGGGCAAGTCCTCAAGTCGAAGTAAGTCTACCTCGAAGGACAGAAGAAGGTGCGCCAAAAAGACAAGGAGAAAGTCTTTTAAGTTAAGTTACGAAGAAGGCGAAGAGATCACCGAGGATTCGGACTCTAAGGAAACAAGAAGAGAAGAATGCAAGAGAACAGAGTCAGGAACAAAGTCCTCAATCTCGTGCACCTCAGGCGACAAGGTCGTTAGTTTCTATTCTGAAAGAGGATACAGCCAGAAAAGCCAAAGAGACTAACAAGAAGAGAAAATTAGAATCTGAAAGAGAAAAATCTCAAGTACAGAAATCTTCAAGATCGATCAAGGTAAGACAAGACTAAGAAGATTAGTCGGAAGAAAACCGTGTCAACTGCTGGGGAGGTTAGTCGAAAGAAAGAAACAATTGATGCTGCTCAAAAAGAAAAAGAAACTAAGCAGAGCAGAGTTTAGGAAATCCCCATTGCTCAACAGGAGGAACCAGTGAAGCAAAGCCTGGTTCAGGAGAATCCTATTAAAGCACAAACAGAGGCAACAGCAGATTCAGACTTGGATAATGATGAACCTTGTCTGATGGTATACAACTATCATAAATTTTTGAGAAAACATAAGCTAAAGATCATAATGGTTCATTTTGTTACCAGGAAAACTGTTATCGCCATCGGTAGTCAACCAATGAAGAAGACAGTGGCTTTCGTACAACCTATGTCAATAAATAGTGACACATGGGACTTACTGAAAGAAGATGAAAAGATGTTCTACGATGCTTTGAGGGATGCTGCTAAGAAGCCATACCCTACAAAATTTCCCAGCAAACCGTGAACTATTTTTTCGATCACAGAAAACATGAAAATAAAGGTTGTACCGGATATCCAGCCAAGATATCCTTTGGATTTGACTAAGGAGAAGTCGAAGCTATTTCCTGAAAAAATTCGTGATGATCTGTCCGCAGATCAAATTAAAGAAGAAGTGCATAAAATTGATGATGCATGCGCTTCGAATGAGAATAAAGATGAAGCGAGCTGCAGCTATACTGACAAGCAAGAAGACTATCCAGTAGGGGGAAGAGTTATCACAGGGACGTTTATAGAATTCCTTGTTCAGATAGTTTTGCGTATTAGACCTTTATCTGGTACACTGTCTATTGAAGCTGAAGGCATACCACTACAAAAAAGAGAGTTGTTGATGCTGCCTGCTCTGTTTGACTTATATCTTCCTGAATCTGATACATTTATTCGTCCACCAACTATTGAGATCAATGATGAATACATTCCTACCTCTGATGCTTATACTACGACAATTCCGTTCACTGCTCCCTCAACAGATGTTGATCAATCCTCCTCACCGTTGGACTCACAAGCTGAAATCAGCAAATTACGTGGTGAAGTCAACGAGATCAAGGAGACGATGAATGACCTGAAGAAGATGATGATAGAACTACTGAAGAGCCATCATCGTTAATCATTTTTTATTATAACAAATAGGGGGAGAAGAGAATGAACAAGGGGAGAAGAGAATGAGCAGAAGAGAAGAGGATGTTCATAATGTTCAGAAAAGAACGTGTGACTGAAGTAGAAGAAGAATGGAAGAAGTCAAAGAAGAAGTTCTGAAGATAAGTTTTTGTTGTTCTTTTCAAAACATTGTATTTTGTTTTCTTTTGTATATAATTTGTTATCATCAAAAAGGGGGAGATTGTTAAGTCCAAATGACTTTACTTAGATATGATTTTGATGTATAACAAAGACAATCAATAAAAAGAAAAGCAATATAGATGAAGTCATACAAACAAAGGAACACAGACGAAGGAACACAGACGCAGACGCTAAATGAAACAAATGCAAAATGGAACATAGAAACAGACGCTAAGCAAAGCAGACGCAGACGCAGATGTGAATAGTAAAGCAGACGAAGACGTGAAATAGTAAAAGGCATTTGCATACGTATGCTAATAGTAAAAAGCATTTAAGATGCAAAATAGTAAGCGACGCAGACGCAGTAAACACGTATTTATAAAATACGAGGCGAAGAAAAGCAGATGCGGAATTCAAAAAGAAGACGAAGGAGTCAGTTCGAGTTAGTTACATAACTCAACTGATTAACCGTTTCTTTAAAGATTCAAGAAACAAGAATCAAGAAGCAGTTGGAGACGAAGGCTATAAATACAAGTCGAAGTCGAAGATTGCAAAGATTAGAAAAAGTTAGTGAAGTTGAAAAATTAGCAGATTTACATCTACGTGATCGTAAATAGCTTATTGTGCGAATTAGCTGAGAGCTATTTTACTGTAACAAGTGTTCAAACACTTTTCTGAGAAAAAGTAGTGCAGATAGCCTGCAGATAACCTACAGAGGCTAAGTGTGAAAGAATACTGATTGTAGAGACCTGAAGAGGCTCGCAAAGAATACTTGTCAAGTTGAAAGAGGTAGTGGAAATCTCAAAAAGAACTCTGAGGACTGGACGTAGCCCACAGTTTGGGGTGAACCAGGATAAATTGCTGTGTCGACTACTCTCACTCTATCTCTATTTTAGATTCAAGCTTTATTAGTAAACAAATTTTTTTTCAAAAGTTTTGATTAATTAGAATCTATCGGAAGTTTTGTAAAGAATTCTATTTCTAACAAACAGTTATGAAAGATTTATCAAAAAGGGGAATACACAATTTAACCCTCCCTTCTCGTGCATTCTATATCGTTTTATAAGTATTGTATTAATGTGTGATTCACTTCAGTTGTGATTTTTGAAGTTCTAGGGTTTTATTGAATTGGAATTGAAAAGGGGAAATTGGCTGTTTTAGGAAATCAAGGAAACCCTATTCAAGAGCAAGAGGAAAGGCACCCTTGAATTTGGATTTTCAAGTAAAATAAGGTGGGTAATTTATTTATAGTTGTTGTGTAATGGGCAAAATTTCTTGTGTGTGTATGCTTGAATTTCCAAATTGTGAATTGCCAAGATGTGGAAAATGCATTGTGATGTGTTTATGTTATGTTATGCATTCAAAGATGTATGACATTTTGATAACAATTTAATTGTGATTATGTCATGTTATGCATTGATAAATGCTTGACATTTTGATATGATTGTTATGCCATTGAATTGAATAATGGCATTTTGGTATAAGAAAAGCATGAGAAAATGAGATTTCGATATAATTGGTTGGAGCATGAAATTGAATGTGTTTAGGCGAGAGTGGAACCGTTTCATAGTCACGTGAATGTTGACAAAAGCCTTTTTTCGGCTACCCGCTTGTGGCCCACGAGATCCAAAAAGTGGACTCGTTTCGTTCACAGTGTAAACTTCAGTTTTGCCGTTTTGTTTCACGGAACCCTCGAGCTATTTGGTTGCATTTGCATTTTGATGTGTTGAGCCATACTTCAAATTGAATTACATCCAATATGTGATGATGTTATGAATTGTGAAATGTGAATTGAATTGTAAATGTTGAACTTTCATTGTGAAGTGCATGTTTATATGAATGTCATATATATATATATGGTTGATTGTGTGTCTCATCGTCAATGGCTATAAATAGATTAGCCACTGAGCTGTGTAGCTCAACCCAATATTTTCCCACTCCTCAGGTGCAGAACGGAAGATTAGCGATCCTTGCAAGGCAATTGGACAACTTCGAGATAGTTAGCTTTTGTATTAAGCTAGTTCGAACACTGTTGTATAGCTTGTTACATGCCAATTTTGAGCATCTATTTGTATTTTTTTTAAGTTTGTGATGTGTAAATTGTTATGTAATAAATCTTGTTCTTATATTTAATTTGCTTAGTAATGAGATTGTGAATTTGAGGATTTCATTTTGTGAATGATTATGTCATTTTATAAAATGAGTATGATGATTATGGAAGTGGATTTTGTGCATGCATATTCTTCTTTGTTGGGATTGCGAATTGTTGTTTGTTTTAGAATAGGAAGTTAGAAATTGGGAAGGTTTTATGGGATGGATTATTGGTGGTGGGATTTAAGAGTTTAACGAAAAGTATTTAGTAAGTTGAATTGACACGAAGAGATATTTCATTTCGCAAGCTTTCATAGGTATGGAAATTATGTTACCGAATTCAGGTGAAAATTTTGATTAACATAGGCTGAATTGGACAACATGATCTTTATGAAAGTTATAGATTATTCTCTTAACTTTCTAACACTATAAAGTATGCAAATTTTGGGTATTGGAGTTGAGAGATATGAGCACTAGAAGAGATGATGTTGCATAGGAGGTATGATCATGATAGCTATGGAGAATGAGGAGAGTTTATGTATGTTATGAGTCATTGGAGTTGAGTTTTGGGAGATTTATGAAACCAAATTGGTAATTGAATGTTTTAAGAGTGTTATTGCATTAAAAGAAGTGAAATTGGGAAGATTATGAGTGAATATGATGTTAGGTTGGATGTAGAAAGCTTTGGAGAGGCATTGGAGGCTTTGGGGAGCCCCAATGTGATGTCTATTTAATGGACCTTCTCAGGTGGAAAAAAACCCTTTTTCCAGTCTATGTTCATTAAATGGACATGGATGTCCGTTTAACGGACATTCTCGGGTCATTTTGGCCTCCTAAGCTCGATGCATGTCTGTTAAAAAGACATGCATGTCTGTTTAACGAACTTTTACGGGAAAGATTGTTATTTTTGACATGGTTGGAGGTCGCATCTCCTTTTGTTGTCTTCATGAGAGTTGTAAGTCTAGATGTCTTCTTTCTAATGTTCCAAAACTAACTCAATCTGACTTCTAGATTGAAAGTTATGGTGACCGCTCCAAGAGAGGTTCAAATTGATTTAGGATGTGAACAAAGTCCATTCTTTTGGGAATAACTCCCTCATCCGACCTCCATTTGAGGTCCTTCGACCAATAGATTCCTAAGACATATATCTTCCTCTTAATAAAAATTGGTTCCATTTGAAGTTGAATTGAGAAAGTTAGCCTTAAAGTAAGTGAGAGGTCGGTTAGGAGAGCATGTTTGGGGCATGAACACCCTTTAGCTTCTTAAGCATATCTTAAGCTATAGAGCTCCGATTGAGATGATTCTTTTTTTAAAACAAACTAGAGACTTAAAGTTATTATTTCTTTAAAGAATGAGAATTGAAATTTTGGGTTAAAGTTTTCCAAATTCTGTTCACTAATTGGGAGAAATGAGTTTGATTATGTTGATTGATTTGTATGGGCACGCCATTGAACAAATTGTGAGGAAAAAATTTAGGGTGTTATGAGAATGAAGACGAACTGATAATGGAATGGCTAATGAGGGGAAATGATCACGTCTTATGCTTATGATATTTGGAGCGATTGTTGGGCTTCGGGAACGAGGTCCAACAACTAAGGCTCGAATTAAAATGGCATCATTATCGGGGAACCAAGTGATTGGTTCTCTAGGTTAGTTTGTCATTTTTGCTGCTAAGTGAGGTTAGGAACCTTGGTTTAGATTGCATTTTAGATAGTTTAGTTTCATACTTGTCAATAGTATAGGATTTCATTTTCTTTCCTTAGCATAAAATTTTGAAAACACAAACAAACAGGATAGTTTACTCTAACACATACTTACATAAAAAAATTTCACCCATATAGTTTTGAACATTTCTTTGATTTCCTTTTGATACATAAAAATTTTACTTGCATAGTTTACTCTAACACATACTTACATACACCTACACTCTTGCGTCCATCACATCTGTTAAGTCAAAATGACTTTACATTAATGATTTTGATGAAGTACAAATAATGAAAGAAAAGCAAAAGTAGACGAAAGAAGAAAAACAGACGGAAGCTGAAAAGCAGACAAAAGAAGAAAAACAGATGGAAGCCAAAAGCAGACAAAAGAAGAAAAACAGACAAAAGCCAAAAGCAGACGAAAGAAGAAAAATAGACCGAATGTTGGACCCTAACTTTTAAATGGAATTTTGAAATATAAATTGAATTTAAATGAGTATGTTAGTTTATATGTTGTGTTATGGAAGTATGTATCTTTAAAGGAATTTGATAAGAAAGGATTGGATTTGATTTTGATCCCTTTGAGTTTTGAGTAGATTTGTATAGTTTATGAAAGTTAAAGTGAATGAGTTGATTGAAATGGGAGTTAAAAATCAAGAAATAAAGAAAGAAAATGTGAGAATATGAAGAATTGTGAAAGTTTGACTTTTTGGCCATAAAGAGTTGACTTTTTGATTTAGGCACAATTTGAGAAAATGATCTTCAGGAAACTTATAGCTTATGTTGAGAGCTTTTTGTCTCCATAAAGTTTGATATTTTTCGATATCGGAAGTGAAAGTTATGAACGGTCAAAGTTATGTAATTGTTTTGCTTAGGTTTGGATTGACAAGTATTTGGCAGAAACTTTGTTTATGTTTTTGAACCTCTTAGAGCTTGAATTGGATTGAGAGGTCTACTTGAAGATTGTAGCATATGTTTAGAGGTTTCTAATGGTGTATAAGGTGCCTTATTTGGAGTTAGGAATAAAAACTTATGGGGGTTAGACCTAGTTCAATTACTGTTCATTTGGCAGATTTGTGCAGAACCTTTGGAAGGATTTTTCACCACTTTAGAGACTGATTTGGTTTTTGCATCCTTCATATAGAATGTAGATTATCTTTCTATCTTTCCATTGATGTATAATTTGCAAATATGTTTTTGCTTATTTTTCAATTTATAAACATATCATCCACGAGCTTTGTGCTCACCCCCCCTTTCATCCCCACCTCTAGGTATTCGAGCAGGATCGGGTGAAAGGATGTCAAGATGTGTTGTTCGCTTTTGTATCGTCTGTATTTTGTGTGATTTGGGAGTTTTGTATCATTTTGTATAAGTCTGTATTTTCCCATTAATGTATGACAATCAATCATTTCAGAATGTATGAGAGTTATGAATTTGTGTATAATTGAGTTAATGTATATGAATGAGGAAATTTTGTACGGATTTGAGATCTGTAATTGTAAATGATTTTGGAATTTGTATATGAAATTGTGTATGATTTTGGAATATATATTTATGATTTTTTTGGGGATTAGATTGGATTATGAGATTGGTATATTGAATTGAGGATTATGGAAGTGTTAGGTATAGATTTGCATTTGTTGGTGTTTTGGATTTCGGACGAGAGAGTCCGAAGATTCTGAATTTTGATTGGGATTATAGAAGTGTTTTTAAACCTTTGTAGGTTTTGGGTTTAATATAAGGCAGCCGTTATATTGCCGAAATTTTGGTAGAAATAAAGGTATAATAACATAAGCATGGTTGTTAAAAGATGAATTTTTGTATAATTGAGTTGATGTATATGAATGAGGAAATTTTGTACGGATTTGAGATCTGTAATTGTAAATGATTTTGGAATTTGTATATGAAATTGTGTATGATTTTGGAATATACATTTATGATTGTTTTGGGGATTAGATTGGATTATGAGATTGGTATATTGAATTGAGGATTATGGAAGTGTTGGGTATAGATTTGCGTTTGCTGGTGTTTTGGATTCCGGATGGGAGAGTCCGATGATTCTAAATTTTGATTGGGATTATAAAAGTGTTTTTAAGCCTTTGCAGGTTTTGATTTTAATATAAGGCAGTCGTTATGCTGCCAAAATTTTGGTAGAAATAAAGGTATAATAAGACAAGCATGGTTGTTAAAAGATGAATTTTTGTATAATTGAGTTGATGTATATGATTGAGGAAATTTTGTACGGATTTGAGATCTGTAATTGTAAATGATTTTGGAATTTGTATATGAAATTGTGTATGATTTTGGAATATATATTTATGATTGTTTTGGGGATTAGATTGGATTATGAGATTGGTATATTGAATTGAGGATTATGGAAGTGTTGGGTATAGATTTGTGTTTACTGGTGTTTTGGATTCCGGACGGGAGAGTCCGATGATTCTAAATTTTGATTGGGATTATAGAAGTGTTTTTAAACCTTTGTAGGTTTTGGGTTTAATATAATGCAGCCGTTATACTGCCGAAATTTTGGTAGAAATAAAGGTATAATAAGATAAGCAGATAAGCATGGTTGTTAAAAGATGAATTTTTTGGATTTGTATTAATGTAGAAGAATATTCTCATGAATTGAGAAATTGCAAGTTAGGAAGCTTATATGAATGGAGTTTAGTTTGAGGAACAATTTTCAAAAGGGGAAAATTTTTATTGTTTTTTTTAATAAGATCAACGAAAGATGAATAATGAATAAGAAAAAGAGAAGAGAAAAAAAAATTTACACCGGTTTTGATCCATTTTGGATAGTTTAGTCTAGGTTTCCAAAGCGATAGTTCTTCTAAGTTTATCGTTCACGGATGTTGGAATTTATATTTCAGTTCGATTTGACTCTGTTTGTTTGATTCGATTTGATACGCCTTGTTATTCGATTATTCCGATTTCGATTCGCTTCCGATATGTTTATGTTTCCACTTTTGATTCGATTCGAATTTCCAATTCGAATTTTCGATTACATTCGTATTCGATTTGTATTCGCCTTCGGATTTGTTTTGTCCGATTTGAATTCACTTAGGTTTCGGCATTTTTTGTTTCATTTTTTTGGTTGGGACCAGGTTCCAAAAGCAGACGAAAGAAGAAAAGCAGACAGAAATAAAAGTAGACGGAAATAAAAGCAGATGAAAACAAAAGCAGACGGAAGCACAAAATAGACGAAAACAAAAGCAGACGGAAGCAAAAGCAGACGGAAGCAAAAAACAGACGGAAGCCAAAAGCAGAAGAAAGTCAACAGTAGACGGAAGCAAAAGTAGGCGAAACCAAAAGCAAACAAAAGCTAAAAAACAAACAGAAGCAAAAGCAGACGGAAACGAATCGCGTCTGATTCAAGAATCAGTTTGAGTTAGTTACAGAACTCAACTGAATAACCGTTTCTTTCAAGAAACAAGATTAAAGAAGTAAGAAGCAAGAATCAAGAAGCAGTTGCAGACGAAGACTATAAGTATAAGTCGAAGTCGAAGATTGTATAGTTACACACTTGAACAATACAAAAGTTGTCAATACTTGAGAGAAATTTTTGTGCGATTTGTCTAAAGCTATCTCACTGTAACAAAGCTCAAAATATCTTTCAGTTGAAAGTTATACAGATAACCTGCAGAGGCTATAAGCAAAAGAATACTGACTGTAAAGAGGCCTGAAGGGGCTCAGAGAAAAAGAATACTTGTAATGTTGTTGAGAGATAGTGAAATCTTAGAAAGACTTCTGAGGACTGGACGTAGCCCACAGTTTGGGGTGAACTAGTATAAAAATTGCTGTGCCTACAACTCTCTATCCTTATCTCTCTTATCCATCAAAGTTTCGATTTTACTAGTTTTCTAAACAAGTTTTTGAAAACCTTTTATAACTTTGATTTACAGTTGTTCTTGTAAAAAGAACAAGTGTCTTTTAACAAAACGTTTTTGAAAGGATTTTTCAAAAAGGGAAAATACAGAATTCAACCCCCTTCTTGTACATTAATACATCGTATAATAAGTCTTGCATTAACGTGTGATTCACTTCAATTGGTATCAGAGCTTGTGTCCAAGGATCACATTAACAACGTGTGGATTAAAGATTATGGTGGAATCACATACATACATTGCGGAAGGTGCCTCAGTCACTAGACCTGTTGGACCCCGTTTCCAGAGCCCAACATCAAAAACGGAAGCGTGATGCTTGCGCGTGGAGGGGAGACCTTGAAGTTGAAAATTTAGAAGAAAATACCCCTTGGAAGCAAAAGTGAGCATCGCCACAGCGAAACGCTTCAGGAAGCTAGGCCGCGGCGAGCGAAAGAACCCTCGCCGTGGCGACTGAAGGATCTCTCGCCGCGGTGAACCCGCAAGATAAGCTTCGCCGCGGTGAGCAGAGGGTCTCGTCGCGACGAAAGCCCTTTCTCCCACAGAAACCAAAACTAAATCTTTCATCCATTTTCATCAACACAACCAACCCAAAATAAACTTAAACATAAACATAACCTTCCAAAACTTATCCTCATGAATAAACGATTTAATGCAAAAGGTTGGAAACTAAAATCAACATCATCCATATCTCATTGATAACCAAAAGATGAGTTTTACAAAGCTTTAATGGCATTTCAGGACATAATACATCATTTGAGTTCAAGAACCAAAATACAAAATAGACTTGAACTAATAAAATGTGAAATGTGACTAAAGCTTTGAATTCCAAAAGATAGCTTGAAAATACAAAAATATGACAATTCGGAGTGATGCCATAACTCTTGACTTACTCGTTCTCTTGTTCATCAACTGAATAGGGGGAGGATAAAGGGGGTGAGCTATAAAGCTCATGGGTAACACATTCACAATGAAGAAACAAGCAAAACTAATTTCAAAAGATAACTTATTGTCGTGGTACACTCTTGAAACCATAGAAATTTCACATATAGATGTCATTATCTCAAAATACTTGATTTTCAAACAATTCATGAGCAATTTTAAAATCATGCATGCATCAAACATGTCAACAGATCATAAGCATATAAGCATAGCAGAATGGTTTGGGTAAGTCCACGGTTCATGACGCACTACACATTACCATATAATGGTCCTGTAGTCAGAAATTTCGAGGAGTCCTCGAGGAGCTCCATGCCACTAGCGGGTAGGCGGGAGAAGCCTATACATGGGTCAACGTGCACGTGATGGTTCTTGAGGGACTACCACAAACCCACATAACATACATAGTTCAAAATCTTGTCAACTTGTTGCCAAAATGGCATTTTCTTGTAAACTTGCTTTTCATAACCTTGATATCCTTGTAAAAATCATTTATGAAAACATGATTTCATGAGCATGTATTTTTTAAAAAGGAAACCCTTTTCAAAGTATTTTCTTCATTCAATACAAGTCATGTAGCAAACATATAACAATTTCATAATGCACTCAAAAGCAAATAAAGCCACATTGATGATGCAATTTAAATCATTAAATCTTTCTTGATTTGAACAAAACAATGAGCGACTTATTTACTCTATTATAAACGTGTACCCACCTTGAGTTCCTTGCTTATAAACTTGCTTAGGAATTTCTTTCCTCTTGTTCCTCATGCCTTACTTGATTTCCTTAACCAATAACCAAAATTTCAATCAATTTGGTGTAGAAATCGGAAAGTCATACTTTAACAATTCGACATATAACTAAAGCTGAAACAAAAATTCTATGCTTAACTTCGATCCAAATTTTGAGATTCTTAGGGACTGAATGAAAACTTACTTTCTTCACAAAACTTGTAGCCGTATATCTCTAGTTTACAACGAATTAAAAATCACCTCATTTAGACATCTACAGAAAAAGGTATGCCCAAAATACCAAAATATGTCTGCGGCAGAAGATGGTCGTCAGCAAGGTGAGAAAGTCGAGTCTTGGCCAAGTTGAAGCGGCCAAGGCCATGACGTGCTCATCCGCAGGTCGGGACGTGTGAAGGAAAAAACCTCCCAAAACCTATTTTTCCCACTTTCGTCAACCATATTCCTTCCATATTCCAAATATAACACATTTAAACCCTAAACTATCTCTTATACTTCATTTCTGAGCTCATTCTAACCCAAAATCAGTAACAAACACAACATGATCATCAACCATAAAAGATTAAACCATTTTTCATATACCACTCAAAAAAAATTTCCTACAAATGCTAAGCTATACTTGGGGTTTCATCTAACCAAAACAAGATGGAATAAACTCATACTTACTTGTTGATGCTTCAATTCCTTCAAAAGTCTCTAAACCTAGCTTTCCTCTTTTTCTCTTCTTCTTTCTTTGTCTCCAACGATACTCTCCCTCTTTCTCTTCTCACTTTCACTTTCTCTTCTTCTAATTTCTTTTACTTGGGCCTTAAATGAATGAGAAAAAAACAATATGCCCCTCCATGCAATGCCTTAGCCTCTCAAACTTAAGTGATCTTCCATGTTTGCCCTTAAACATTTTTACTTCTTCATTTTCACCTACACCATACTATACTCTAACTTAATCTTAATTTCTCCAATTAATACTTCCAATTCCACCAAGCTAAGCAATAAATCCTCCAATCATTGACATGCTAATTAAACTTTAAACAAAATATTTTCTCTAGAAAAACCACATAATCAAAACAATTCATACTTAATAAAATCACTAAAAATTTGGGGCCCAACATTTCTCCCCCTCTTAAAAGATTTTTGTCCTCGAAATTATTACCTGAGTCATCGAAGATATGTGGATACTTCTCCTTAATGGCTTCCAATGGCTCCCACGTGGCCTCTTCTACCGAATGGTTTCTCCACAGGATTTTGACTAGTTGAACCGTCTTGTTCCTGAGGACCTTTTCCTTAGTGTCCAAAATCTCCACTGGAATCTCCTCATAACTCAAATCATCTCTCAACTAAACCTCAGTGGTCTAAATGAAATGATAAGGATCCGATCTATACCTCCTCAGCATGGAGACATGAAAGACATCATAGATCTGAGACAATCCCGGGGGTAACGCTAACCTATAGGCTAGTGGTCCAATCCTTTCAAGAATTTCATAAGGACCCACATATCTCGGACTCAACTTGCCCTTCTTGTCAAACCTCATTACTCACTTCCAAGGAGATGTCTTAAGAAACACTTTCTCACCGACTTCATACTCCATCTCTTTTCGATGTGCATCAGTATAGCTCTTCATTCTATCCTGAGCTGCCTTAAGTCGTTGCTTAACCAGATTGACTTTATCAACTGTCATCTGAATCAATTCTAGTCCTACCAGTTTCCTCTCTCCTTCTTCATCCCAGCAGATCGGAGTTCTACACCTCCTTCCGTACAATGCTTCATAAAGAGCCATCTAACTGCTCGAATGGTACGAATTATTATAAGAAAATTCGACCAATGGCAAATGCTCATCCTAAGCTCCTTTGAAATCCATCACACATGCCCTGAGCATTCCCTCAAGTGTCCGAATGGTCCTCTCAGATTGACCATCCGTCTGAGGGTGAAAAGTCGTGCTAAAATTCAACTTAGTTCCTAAAGCTTCCTGCAAGCTTTCCCAGAATCTCGAAGTAAACCGAGGGTCTCTATCGGAAACTATGGAATCTGGAATCCCATGTAGTCTTACTATCTCATCAATGTACTTCTTTGCTAGCACATGCAAAGAATCAGTCTATTTAATTGCCAGAAAATGAGTTGACTTCGTCAACTGATCTACAATAACCCATATGACATCATGTTTCCTACTGGTCTTGGGCAAACCCATCAAAAAATCCACGGTTACCCTTTGCCACTTCCACTCAGGAATGGACAATGGCCTTAACTTGCCTGAAGGTGCCTGGTATTCAGCCTTGACTTGCTGACACACTAGACACTTATTTACATACTCTGCTACATCCCTCTTCATGCCCTTCCACCAAAAATGCTCTCTCAAATCCCTGTACATCTTGGTGCTACCTGGGTGCATGGAATAAGGTGCATTGTGTGCCTCATCCAAAATCTCATCCTTTACCTCCTTGACATCTGGAATACAAAGTCTATTTCTTACTGTCATGAGCCCATCATCCCTCACTACTACTTCAGAATTCTTACCATTCTGAATTTGCTCTCGAAGGTTGCTCAAATCTGCATCTTGTGCCTGTAACTCCCTAACCTTCTCCCTGAGTATTTGCCTCACGCTGAAGTTAGCTAGAAGGCAATTTGGTTCCTCCTGCTTCAAGCTTATCTTAAGCTTGACCATCTCTTCCAATAAAGGAAGATAAACTATCCGAACATGGGCTATGGAAGACTTCCTACTTAAGGCATCTGCTACGATATTTGCCTTGCTTGGATGGTACTCAATCAACAAATCATAATCCTCGAGTAACTCAATCCACCTTCTCTGTCTCAAATTCAGTTTTTTCTAGCTCAGTAAGTACTTGAGGATCTTATGATCAGTAAAAATCCTCGTCTGAACCCCATATAGGTAATGCCTCCAAATTTTCAAGGCAAAGATCACTGCTGCCAATTCCAAATCATGGGTCGGATAATTCAACTCATATGGCTTCAGTTTTCGAGAAGTATAAGCTATCACCCTGTCTCCCTGCATCAATATACAACCTAGACCCTTCCTCGAAGTGTCACTATACACTGTATACCCTTCATCTCCAATAGGAAGAATCAAAACTGGAGCACTTGTTAATTTGTGCTTGAGCTCCTCAAAGCTCTTCTGGCATTCATCAATCCAGATAAACTTCTGATTCTTCCTCAATAACTTAGTCATCGAAGTAGCTATCATAGAGAATCCTTCCACAAACCTCCTGTAATAACCTGCCAGACCCAAAAAACTCCTCACCTCTATCACTGTCTTGGGTGCATGCCAATTCACCACTGCTTCAACTTTCCTCGGATCAACATGTACACCATCTTGCGAAATCACATGTCCAAGGAATGTCACCTCATGAAGCCAAAACTCACACTTGTTGAACTTAGCATAAAGCTCTCTCTCCCTCAGAGTTTGTAATACAATCCTGAGATGTTCCTCATATTCTTCTTCACTCTTGGAATATACTAGAATGTCATCTATAAACACTATGACAAATTGATCCAGATACTCCTTGAAGACCCTATTCATAAGATCCATAAAAACAGCTGGAGCATTGTTCAAACCAAATGACATGACTAAAAACTCATAATGCCCATACCGAGTCTTGAAGGCTGTCTTGCTTACATCAGACTCTTTGATTCTGAGCTGATGATACCCTGACCTGAGACCAATCTTGGAGGAGACCCTTGTTCCTTGCAGTTGGTCAAACAGATTATCTATCCGTGGCAGAGGATACTTGTTCTTAATTGTCACCTTGTTAAGTCTCCGATAGTCAATACACATCCTCCATGTTCCATCCTTTTTCTTGACAAACAGAACCGGCGCTCCCCAAGGTGACGAACTCAGTCTAACATACCCCTTCTCTAACAGTTCCTTCAACTTTTCCTTAAGCTCTCTCAACTCAGCTGGAGTCATCCTATAAGGCAGTACTGAAATAGGTGCGGTTCCGAGAATCAAGTCGATGACAAACTCGATTTCTCTCACCGGTGGCAAACCTGGTAATTCCTCTAGGAACACATCTGGAAACTCTCTCACAATCAAAAAATCCTCTAACTTCCCTTCATTCACATCGGTATCCACAACATATGCCAAGAAGGCTTCACACCCCTTGCCCATCATTCTGTCAGCTAGTATAGTCGAAATAAGTCTTGGCGATGGTGTTTTCGTGTCCCCTCTGAAAATAACCTTCTCACCGTTGCCCAGATCAAATTCCACCTCTTTCAGGCCACAATCCAACTTTGGCAGATATTTCTCCATAGTATCCATTCCCAATATAACATCTAACCCTTTTAGGTCTAGAGGTAGTAAGTCCACTACCAATCTAGCACCATCAATGAAGAGTTCACAACCCTTATATACTTGACTGATCACTACATTCCTCCCTAAAGGAGTACTAACAATCAAAGAGTTATCCAAAGGCACTGAATTCACACCATGCAATGCTATGCTTGCAAAGACAAAAGAATGCGTGGAACCAGAATCAATTAAAACATGTACTGTTGAATCAAATAACTGAGCCACACCCGTGACAACCTCAGGTGTAGCTGCAGCTTCCTCCCTAGTCATGGAAAATACCCTTGCCTGTGCCTGACCCCTTGGCCTTCCTGGAGGAATAGCCTTCCTTGCAGTTCTTGAGTTGCCTACCTCAGTAACTAGCCTGGTTCCCACTGTTTTTGCTCGCCTCGAGGCTTAAAACTGTGACCCCTCTTGTCTCGGTACCTGTGGACAATCCCTTATCATATGTCCCTTCTCTCCGCATCGAAAATAGGCTCTAAGTAACTTGAAGCACTCTCCTTGGTGAAGTTTCCCACAATGCTCACATTGGGGGTTTGTGAACTTACTCCTTCCTGCTCTTCCAGTGCCTCCCACATTAGAGGCTTACCCTGATACTGCCTTCACCTACTTGTTCCTGGTAGAGCCACTGCTACCCACTTCACTCTGTGTGTGATAACTCCTTATGCTCCTCTCAGGCATCAGAGCACTCATTCCCTTTTTAGAAGACTGCTCCCTGTTCTTCCTCTTTTTTCTCACCTCGCTAATATTCTCCAAATTTTTTTCACTGGAGTGCAAAGATCCACCAATTGTTGGTAGTCATAGAAGTTGTGGATCAAGACTTTCTCCTTGATCCCCAAATGAAGACCTCCCTCAAACTTACGACATTTATCTTCCTACCGTCACAATGTTGGTCGATATCGGAAAACTGTGAACTTCAACTCATACTCGCTCACACTCATGTCCCTCTGTGTGAGGTTCAGAAACTCCATGGCCTTCTCTTGTACATAAACCCTAGAGAGGTACTTCTTCCTGAACACTTCCATAAAGTCTCTCTATACCAGTACCGGTGGCACAACCTGACTGTGAGGCACTGATTCCCACCAATACAGTGCGTCTCCCTGTAACAAACTAACTGCATAGTCTAACTTCTCCTCATCTATGCACTTCATCTGAAATAGAATCCTTTCGGTCCTCTTCAACCAGGCTTCAGCCTCTTCCGGATTTGTCGTTCCATTGAAATCCACAACCCCATACTTACGGAGCTTGTCATACTGTCCAGTCCTTTCTACTAGAGCTTGCATCGTAACCTGAGACCTTTGACCTATGGTATACGTGAAAGCCTGAGCAAAGGCTTGAAAGAAACTCGGATCCATAGGATTTGATTGAGGCATAGGAGGAGGCGGTGGAGGCACTTCTTGTTGCAAACTAGGTTCCTCAGAATTCGGAGCAAAATGTGTCCTAGAATCTTGTGGGATATGGGATTCATCAGTGCTCCCTTGGAGAGACTGAGATCGATTCATGGCTTCTCGAGTTCTCTTTCGAGGTGGCATTGTCACTCCTTCAATATAAAACCATTGAAACCTTTAGTTCAAGCAAAACAATTTTCAAAGTATATGAAATAGTTCAAATCATATAAAACAATTCAAATCGTGTCAAACAATCCAAAACAATGCAATGCAAAACTGGACTTAAACCTAGTATCTCTGATACCACAACATGTTGGACTCCGTTTCTGGAGCCCAACATCGGACATGGAAGCGTGATGCTTGCGTGTGGAGGGGAGACCTTGAAGCTGAAAATTTAGAAGAAAATACCCCTCAAAAGCAAAAGCGAGCATTGCCGCGGCGTGTGTTGTCTCATCGCGGTGAAATGATTCAGGAAGCTACGAGGCGGTGAGCGAAGGATCTCTCGTCGCGGTGAACCCGCAAGATAAGCTTCATCGCGGCGAGCAGAGAGTCTCGTCGCGGCGAAAGCCCTTTTTCCCACAGAAACCAAAACTTAAACTTTCATCCATTTTCATCAACACAACCCAACCCACAATAAACTTAAACATAAACATAACATTCCAAAACTTATCCTCATGAATAAACAATTTAATGCGAAAGGTTGGAAACTAAAATCAACATCATCCATATCTCATTGATAACCAAAAGATGAGTTTTACAAAGATTTAATGGCATTTCAAGCCATAATACATCATTTGAGTTCAAGAACCAAAAATACAAAATACACTTGAACTAATAAAACGTGAAATGTGACTAAAGCTTTGAATTCTAAAAGATAGCTTGAAAATACAAAAATATGACAATTAGGAGTGATGCCATAACTCTTGATTTTCTCTTTCTCTTGTTCATCACCTGAATAGGGAGAGGATAAGGGGGGTGAGCTATAAAGCTCGTGGGTAACACATTCATAATGAAGAAACAAGCAAAACTAATTTCAAAAGATAACTCATTACCGTGGTACACTCTTGAAACCATAGAAATTTCACATGTAGATATCATTATCTCAAAATACTTGATTTTCAAACAATTCATGAGAAATTTTAAAATCATGCATGCATCAAACATGTCAACAGATCATAAGCATATAAGCATAGCAGAATGGTTTGGGTAAGTCCACGGTTCATGACGCACTACACATACCATATAATGGTCCTGTGTAGTCGTAAATTCTTGAGGGAGTCCTTGAGGGAGCTCCATGCCACTAGCGGGCAGGCGGGAGAAGCCTATACATGGGTCAACATGCACGTGACGATTCTTGAGGGACTACCACAAACTTACATAACATACATAGTTCAAAATCTTGTCAACTTGTTGCCAAAATGACACTTTCTTGTAAACTTGCTTTTCATAACCTTGATATCCTTGTAAAAATCATTTCTGAAAACATGATTTCATGAGCATATATTCTTTTAAAGAGAAGCCCTTTTCAAAGTATTTTCTTCATTCAATACAAGTCATGTAGCAAACATATAACAATTTCATAATGCACTCAAAAGTAAATAAAGCCACATTGATGTGCAATTTAAATCATTAAATCTTTCTTGATTTGAACAAAACAATGAGCGGCTTATTTACTCTATTATAAACGTGTACCCACCTTGAGTTCCTTGCATATAAACTTGCTTAGGAATGTCTTTCCTCTTGTTCCTCTTGCTCCTCTTGCCTCACTTGATTTTCTTAACCAATAACCAAAATTCCAATCAATTTGGTGTAGAAATCGAAAAGTCATACTTTAACAATTCTACATATAACTAAAGTTGAAACAAAAATTCTATACTTAACTTCTATCCAAACCACTAAGTCAAGAACGTTTCAAGGAAATCAGACGGAATCTCAACATGGTGATGTTAAATGACCAACCGTCTAATACGTCACAGGCAGGTTAAAAGGTCGTCAAGGTTAACGACGTTAGTAACAGTGAGTTACAGCTGGTAACTTCTCACAGAAGGAACTCTTGGAGGGAAAGTTACATAGCCTTGAGAAACTTACCTATTCTAGAACACGCCTGAAAAGACCATTTGAGAAGTCTCAACCTAGAAACCTTTCAGGTCTCATCTTTCTCAAAATCTCTGTAACCAACCTTACCTCTTGAAGAACAACTCTGTGTTAACTCAGTTTCTACTCATCAAAGAATCAATGGAGCAAGCAATGATCTACGGAAGGCATGTGAATTTTGAATCCTTAAAGAAAGATGACATGGATATCGAACCAGAAATAGTAGAAGCAGGTTGGAAAAAGTTCTTCCAGGTGCGGGAGTATATATATCAAAATGAAGTGTATGAGTTTTGGAAGAATGTGTAGTTAGTAGACAGTGCTATTGTTTACTCAGTAGATAGATTGTCTATTGTGGTGACAAGGGAGTTGATTGAGAAGGTGACTGAATGTCCATCTGTCAGAGAAAAACTTACAATGTAACATCCCGTTACTGTCATTAAGGGTATTATGGTAATATTGGGACAGACTGATAGGATTTCACCGCATACATTGGTCGAAAGATGTTATCGGCCTCTAATCATAGAGGAACTGGTTCTCGTGATATGCATATATTCATTGGTACATGCATTCATGATTTTTCAGATTTAATTATAAATTGAATTGACCGAAATTGGTTGGGTCAGGAGTGAATCTCGATCGAATCGATCAATTGGGGACTGATTGAGAAATTAGGGTAATTGGGTTCAAATGATTGATTTAGAATAATTTAAGTGTAACTGGTATTTTATAGTGGCTTATAGGAGATTTCCGGGAAATTCGGGAGATAATGCCCGAACCGGAAATATTGGAGAGACTGACTGATTGACTGTATAGTACTGAAAGAACTGTCCGATGGCAATGGAAAAAAGTTAGAGTGGACTGATAGGAAATAAATATGCTGAGCCATTGAAATTTAGAGACTAAAATTTGGACTGATAAGGAGACCTAGGTCTATAAATACCTAGGGTTGAGAAATTTGGGGAAGAATTGGCTAAGGCATTTGCGAGTTTCTCTTCTTCCCTCTCCACGGTGATCTTCGATCCTTCTTCATAGGTGAGGATCGTTGTTTCTTCTTGTGGTTTCCCTCCTATTGTGTTAAGCTAACTGGTTTATTGTGATTATTGTGGAAATGAAGTGGATTGAGGCTTGAGGGAGGAGATCGATGGTGTTGAGAAAGATTTTAAGGTTTGCGATCGATTCAGTGATTGGTAAGGTTTAATGGCTTCAATGTTGTTATTACTTATTTTTATTACATCTATGGCTTTTATTGTGGTTGATTGAGTAGTTGAGGGTGTTAATGGACGTTTTTAGTGAGAGAAATGGTCGGAAATCGATCGGAGAAGACGACCTGGTCTTCGTGACGTCGCGACGAGCATCGTTGCGTTAGGGCTTCGTCGCGATTTAATAAAATTGAATTGAGTTAATGTATTGGTCGCGACGTAGGCAGAAGACGTCGCGGGCGAGCCACTGAGGAGACGACGCCATGCGAAGCGCGTGCTCTTTCGTCAGACGAATGCCGCGAGGTCGCGCGAGGAACCTGCTTTTATCGATGGATTGTACTTAATTGGACATAATTGCATAGAGACATATGCATTCTTGTCGCTTAATTAAGCGATTAGTAATGGACCGCATCGCATCATATAGAGGTACCGATTGGATCGCCGCTCCACGGACATTCTTTGGGACTTCGTGCAATAGCTCGGAAGTAACAGTGAGTAACCTAGTTGGTTTCTCAAATTTCGAGTGTCTAAATGTTCACCGTGAATTACTTGACAATGTGAATTACATGACTCTTGAGTTGTATGTGATCGAATTGCACCGTATGACCACCGAAATGTATAAAGGTGAATCAGATTAGTCTTGAAATGTGTATGATCGAATTGCATGCTCTCATCAGATAGAATCAATAATGTGAATTTCATCGTATGACCGCATGACTACCGGAAAGGGTACGATCGAATTGTATGTGTTTACCGTATTGGATTGGATTATCTTGAATTATCGACATCGTTACATCGGGCTTTATAGCCATACATCGTGACTTCATCAATTGAATTATGAATATTGCACCGCATGCATAAATGCATGATCGAGGATAATGGACGTGCCCCAAGTTGCTAATTTCTTTGAAAAGAGCCTAGAGCTCGAATATCGCATCGTTCGGCTTAGCCCAGGGAGAAATCGACAGCGCCCCCATCGCTTACTAACCGAGATCTTGGGCACAACATCGAATAACCGGAAAGAGTCTCATATGCATCATATACATGATCGATCGAATCGCCAAATTGTGTGACGACATCGAATCGTGCGATGCCATGATTTATCAGTAAATTGTGATGTAATATCGTAAAACCGTTCTATGCTATCAAATGTTGTTACCGACATCAGATATCGATATGTATCATCGCATATACCGTTATGAATCGTTTCTACGCCATCAGATATTATTGCTAATGATATCGTATAATCGTAGCAAACTATTATAGATCATCGTACACTGTTATATAATACTGTTAATTGTTATTACTGTGTCGTGCTGTACGCAATTTGCGTAATGCATGATTTGAGTGAACCATCGATGATGGTTTTCACCGAAGTTCGCAAACTCACCCAACATTGCAATTATTTTCAGAATCGAAGAGTACCCGCTAGCAAAACGGGAGTATGGCGCAGGATTCAAGTGAAGGTCAGAAGTCGGGATCGGTTCATGTTTGCATTGCACGTCTTTACTTTTGTACTAAAGTGTTTATTATGTATTTGTAAAATTGACCTAAGTGGCTTTTGAAAATGAGTGTATCCTATTGGACGGGATTGAATGAGTACCCAAAATTGAGTATAGAATTCCGCGCATTTGTTATAGAAAGTAATGTACCAATTTTCTGAGCGAGTGTTCTAGTACGCCACCCTCGCGGGTCACGGGCTCGGATATCACCATGGATATCGGGTTCGGGTCTTGTCGGGAGTGGGGTGCTACATTTGTGGTATCAAAGCCCAGAAGTACGATTGTACATGGGCGTTCTGAAATTTGTACTGAGTTACATGCATTAAAGTCGTAAAGTAGTCACGGCAGATAAAGGACAATCGATCCCCGGTCTAGCGTGATGAGTCGCATGCATGAGCGCAGTATCGGTCGATAAGCGGTCGAGATAGAGAGGAAATGATAAGACGGTAGAGTGTGATAAAGGAAGTGGCGATCATCCAAGGATAAGAAAAGTATATGGTCTGATCTGACAAATGAACATTTAGTGTATCGATATTGATGGATATACGATGATATGCAAAAAGAGAGTGGTACTGGAATATATGATATGAATATAGATTTGTGGATTGATAGAGGAAATAGAAATATGATAGAAATGACCAGAGTTCCAGTGTGTAAAAGGGAATGAAATGAAATGTTACAATTGGGATTGATTACTGTGATAAGTGTTATAAATAATGATTTATGACTAAAGATCGATTACGTTAGTGAGAAATTTAGAATGATGGTAAATCTGTGATGTTGATTTTTAGTGTGAAAATTTAAGGGTAGGATGTAATAACGAAAAGATTGAAAGGTAAGATAATGATACGGAGAAATGAAACAGATGTTCCGGTTTAATTGCTCTGATTATATGGATGTGTGATTGATCTATATGGGATATTGTACATAGTTGGAATTGAGTTTCTAGATATTGCGAATGACCGATAAGACATGTGACAACCGTGATGTTGAAGAATTTCATGAGTAACATCGATAAATGAAAGTAAATGGTGATTAATGAAAGGACAATAGAGAGTTAAATTTGAAATGAGGGATCCTAATCTGAGTTGAGACTCAAGTGTCAGAGATAAAATCTGTTATTGAGAAAATATGTATTATGCTAATGTAAGGGATCTGAATATGTAATATGATTTTGTTCAGTGAGGAGAATATTGATTCGCAAATAATTGAGTAAAACTATTCGGAAAGTGATGAATGTTTATTCAACCCAGGGAGTCAACTTCAGAGGAAATGACTGATAACTTTGTTATGAAGTGTTGTGTTTCGACAAGAATGCACCGAAAGAGTAAGAAAAGGTTTAGAGTGTGAACTCGAATAGTTATTCGTGGAATAATTAACGGATGTGACTGCTGAGGCAAACGTGAGACTAATATCATTGGAATCCATCGAGATTGTCTGAACATAGTCGAAGACTATGGTTGATTTGAGTTAATAATGACCGTAAAATGAATCTGTAATAGGAGTTGAGCGATCCCAGTTTATGGCAACGAGTCGAATCGATAAGGAAACTAAATTCGTCATTAAATGGCCTCTATGTGACTGTCATGAAAATGGATTGGTAAGTGGTTTAAAATCGAAAAGATGATCCTGATCTACAAAGTGATTTACGGATTGACTTAAGATGCAATGCTAAGAATTGATAAATGTGTTTCTGGTACTGAGTGTAAGGATTGGCAAATAATTATAAAGATATGAGCGAGAATCGGAATCGAAAGGAGCGGATAAATTCTCCTGTCCTCCTCATCGACTGTATATGAAATTTCGAGGACGAAATTTTTATAAGGAGGGGTGAATTGTAACATTCTTATCGCATTAAATGGTACTATGGTAATATTGGGATGATCGATAGGATTTCACTGCATACATTGACTGAGCATGTTACTGGCCTCTAATCATAGAGGAACTGGTTATTGCATATGCATATATTCATTGGTACATGCATTCATGATTTTTCTAGTATTTAATTATAAATTGAATCGACCGAAATTGACGGGTTACGAAATAATCTTGATCGAACCGATGAATTGGGGACCGATTGAGAAATTAGGTAATTGGGTTCAAATGATTGATTTAGAATAATTTAGTGTAGCGGTATTTTATAGTGGCTTATAGGAGATTTCGGAAATTAGGAGATAATGCCCGGACCGGAAATATTGGAGAGCGGTGATCGATTTGTATAATCTTGAAAGAACCGTCCGATGGCAATGGAAAAAAGTTAGAGTGGACTGATAGGAAATAAATATGCTGAGCCATTGAAATTTAGAGACTGAAATTTGGACTGATAAGGAGACCTAGGTCTATAAATACCTAGGGTTGAGAAATTTGGGGAAGAATTGGCTAAGGCATTTGCGAGTTTTCTTCTTCCTCTCCACGGTGATCTTGATCCTTCTTCATAGGTGAGGATCGTTGTTTCTTCTTGTGGTTTCCCTCTATTGTGTTAAGCTAAGCGGTTTATTGTGATTATTGTGGAAATGAAGTGGATTGAGGCTTGAGGAGGAGATCGATGGTGTTGAGAAAGATTTTAAGGTTTGCGATCGATTCAAGTGATTGGTAAGGTTTAATGGCTTCAATGTTGTTATTACTTATTTTTATTACATCTATGGCTTTTATTGTGGTTGATTGAGTAGTTGAGGGTGTTAATGGACGTTTTTAGTGAGAGAAATGGTCGGAAATCGATCGGAGAAGACGACCTGGTCTTCGCACGTCGCGACGAGCATCGAAGCGTTAGGGCTTCGTCATGACGAATAAAATTGAATTGAGTTAAATGTATTGGTCGCGACGTAGGCAGAAGACGTCGGGCGAGTCATAGGGAGACGACGCCGCGGTGAAGCGTGTTTCACGCCTTGGCGAAGCGTGCCTCTTCGTCAGAGAATAATGCCGCGAGGTCGCGGCGAGGAACCGCTTTATTCGATTGGATTGTACTTAATTGGACATAATTGCATAGAGACATATGCATTATCGCATCGCTTAATTGAGCGATTAGTAATGGACTCTTGTCATGTTATAGAGGTACCGTTGGATCGTCGCTCCACGGACGGACATTTGGGACTTCAAGCAATAGCTCTAAGTAACAGTGAGTAACCTAGTTGGTTTCTCAAATTTCGAGTGTCTAAATGTTCCCGCGAATTACTTGACAATGTGAATTACATGACTACTGAGTTGTATGTGATCGAATTGCACTGTATGACCACTGAAATGTATAAAGGTGAACTGTATTAGTACTGAAATGTGTATGACTGAATTGCATGCTCTTACTGTATAGAACTGAATAATGTGAATTTCACTGTATGACTGCATGACTACTGGAAAGGGGTACGATCGAATTGTATGTGTTTACCGTATTGGATTGGATTATGAATTATCGACATCTTGTTAATCGGGCTTTATAGCCATACACTGTGACTTACTGAATACTGAATTACTGAACATTGCACTGCATGCATAAATGCATGATCAGATAATGGACGTGCCCCAAGTTGCTAATTTCACTGAAAAGAGCCTAGAGCTCGAATATCGCATCGTCGGGCTTAGCCCGCAGGGGAGAAAATCGACGCGGCCCCACACTGTTCTCGATCGAGCACTTGGGCACAACACTGAATAACCGGAAAGAGTCTCATATGCATCATATACATGACTGACTGAACTGCCAAATTGTGTGACGATTACTGAACTGTGCGATGCCATGATTTACTGTAAATTGTGATGTAATACTGTAAACTGTTCTATGCTACTGAAATGTTGTTACCGACATCGATATCTCGATATGACTCATCAGATACTATTATGTGAACTGTTCTACGCTACTGTATTATTGCTAATGATACTGTATACTGTAGCAAACTATTATAGACTACTGTACACTGTTATATAATACTGTTAATTGTTATTACGTCGCGTCATAATTTGCGTAATGCATGATTTAGTGAACCATCGATGATGGTTTTCACCGAGTTCGCAAACTCACCCAACATTGCAATTATTTTTCAGAATCAAGAGTACCCCGTTAGCAAAACGGGAGTATGGCGCAGGATTCAAGTGAAGGTCAGAAGTCGGGATCGGTTCATGTCTGCATTGCACGTCTTTACTTTTGTACTAAAGTGTTTATTATGTATTTGTAAAATTGACCTAAGTGGCTTTTGAAAATGAGTGTATCCTATTGGATGGGATTGAATGAGTACCCAAAATTGAGTATAGAATTCCGCGCATTTGTTATAGAAAGTAATGTACCGATTTTCTGAGCGAGTGTTCTAGTAAGCCACCCTCGCGGGTCACGGGCTCGGATATCACCATGGATATCGGGTTCGGGTCTCGTCGGGAGTGGGGTGCTACATACAAGCAAAGTTAGATAGATGACGAAAGTTACCATGAAGGAAGACGAAGTCAGTTGACAGTTGTATGGGGATAATGACCCAACGAAGAGGAAGACCTCGAGTCTAGTGCTGAAGGATAGGGTCTTACATGCGATTCTGTTCAACTGTGTCTTACCAAGAGCGGGTTCAAGACATTTGGTGACTACTTTGGATGAACAATGCCTATTTTACCTGCTGAATCGCCAACCTATTGACCTACCATTTCTGATTTTTCAGTATATGGTTAAGGGGATAAAGGATACTAATAGCTATCCTTATGGAATGTTGCTAATAAGGATATTCAGGGAGTTTGGAGTCCTTCTTGACAGAGGAAACATAATGAAGATATCTGTCAAGAGTTCTATCAACACAGGTACTATAGCGAAAATGGGCTTAAAGAATTCGGAGAAAGTAGAAGCAGATTTTGAAATAAAATCAAGAAATGAGGGGAGCGTATCAAGAAGAAATCTCCTATAAAGAGTTCTAAATCTCAGGATAGTGGAAGAATGCCCATGGTTGAAAGAAGAAAATCATCTGAAGAAGTTTTGAAGGAAAAGATGATTTCTCAAAAAGAATGTAGCCAAGTTCGGATGACAGATGCAGTTGTTTTGAAGAGAAAAGGGGAGAAGCTTCTGAGTGAAATTCCAAAGAAGGCGAAGAGATCACCCAGGATTCGAACCTTGAGACAACAGGAAGAAAAGCGGTCTAGAGAATGAAGTCATGTAAAAGTCTCTGAGAAAGTCGCACCGAAAGCTACAAGGTCTCTAGTCTCTATTCTAAAAGAAGATACAACCAAACAGGCTAAGGAGACTGAGAGGAAAAGAAAATTGGAGTCTGAGAAGCAGAAACCCCAACCTCAGAAAATTCCAAGACTGACTGAGGCAGTGAAGAAGACTAAGGAAGTTAGTCAGAAGAAGAGTGTTACTACTGCTAAGGAAGTTAGTCAGAAAACGACTACTTCAATTGCTGAGAAACCAAGTCAAGAGAAGGCTACTCCTACTGTTGTTCCACCAGAGAAATCAGCAGAAGTTAGTCAGAAGAAGAATACTCCCATTGTTGTTCAAAAGAAGAAACCAGCAGAGCTTAGTCTGGCACAGATTACTCCTACGAATGATCAACAGGAATCAAAAGAACTTAGTTTAGTATAGGTTCAACAAGAAGAATTGGAAGAACTCAGTCTAGTTTCATACAACTATTCCCAATTTTTGAGGAAAGAAGAATTGGGAATCAGATTGATTGAAGAAGTTCAACCTGTGACTAAAGGGAGTACTTCAATAATCATCAGGGATACACCGAGGAGGTTAGTGAAGGCATACTTACAACCTATTCCTATAAATAGTGGGACATGGCATCTATTGAATGAAGATGAAAGGAAATTTTATGAAGCCTTGAGGTATGCTGCTACAAAACCATACCCTACAAAGATGACCAGTCAACCATACACTATTTACCCAATTACAGAGGAAACGGTGATAAAGGTTGTACTAGACCTTCAACCAAGGAAACCCATGGATGATAATAAGGGGAGGAAGAAATTATACCCAGAAGGGGTGATAGATGATCTGTCAGCAGATCAAATTGTAGATGAAATGCGGTGCATTGATGAAGTATGCTCTGTAAAAAAGATGTTTACAGGAGCTAGTTGTAGTGCAACAACTAAAGATGAACACTGTCCAGTGGGGGGAAAGCTTACTAAAGAGACGTTCACTGAATCCCTTGTGCAAACAATAGTGCGTATTAAGCCACTATCTAATACATCTTCGATTGAAGAAGAAACCCCACCCTTGCGTGGAAGACAAGTGTTAAGGCTACCGGCTCCTTATGACTTAGACCTTCCTGAGCCTAACTTATCAGTTCAACCTCCTACTTTTGAGATTTTTTAAGACTATATTCCATCTTCAGACGCATATGTTACTACAATTACTTTTGAAGAATACCCGGAGGCTGATGACCAACCCACCTTACCTTTTGACTTACAAGCAGAGGTAATGCACCTACAAAGAGAAGTCATGTTAGGCCCGGGTCCCGGATCCCCATTCCTGAGGCGGCCCCTCGGGCTGCGCCAGTGACGGGCACCCCAAATAACTTCAGACCTGATCCCAACATCCATACAAATACATAATTCGATTCACACGTATACTCATACATGCAATTTCGCACACATTAAAACATAATTAAACACCCCATAAATTAAGGGGCTTCATGCCATTACAGTCTGAGGGAAATTCAACAAATATTCTCAACCATACATAGCATAATACAAAATAAAATTTAAATCCAAAATACATGAGTATGCTCTATGATAATATGCTGGCAGGCTAACCAAAATAATGACTTAATACAAAGCTCCTAACTAGCTTCAAGTTTCCGATGCCTTGCAAGATCAACGATCGTCTCGATCTGCACCTGAGGAGGGGAGAGTAATGGGGTGAGCTGCGAAGCTCAGTGGCATAAACGTTTATAGCCATTGGTAACAAACCACACAATCAAGCATATATGCGTACAAGCATAGCAAGTCAAAATTTATCAAATGATTCACATTCATATAAACATATGTCATGCAATAACATAACGATTATTATGCATCATTTCTATCAAATCATTCATGGATGCACACAAATGGTTCGAGAGTTCCGTAAAATGATCCGGATAAACCGAAGTTTATACTATAAACTATCCAAGTCCGATTTCTCAAAGATCTCTGTAACATCCCACCCTCAATTAGAAGGGTAGAATAGTAAATTGGCCTATGATGTGTTAGATTGGGATTTCATAGGATTGTTCATGCAAAATAGGATTGGTACATAGTCACATTTGTGCACATGAAATTACTGGACATGCATACATGACATTCCCGGTTTGCGTGCCTAAGACAATTTCATTGGGATTAATGTGATTTTTGGGTTTGAAAAATTATTCTGAGTGCGCCATTAAATGTTTTCTATTTTAAGGGATTTTCAGAAATTTTTTTGGATTTTTCCGGAGAAAATTCCCGGACTGGAAAAATTGCCAATTGGCGAACTGGTCGATTTTTGGTAGCGAAAATTGCTACCCAATGGCACTGTATTATTGGATATATTATTTTGGGATTGAAATTAGGGTCATTGGAATTGATTGGGTTAATTTTGGACTAGGTTTAATTGATTAAAGTATTAATATGTTGACTTTTTCTCACCATTTGTTTAACTAATCCTATAATGCCACCTTGCCTCCATTTAAGGCTTTATTACCTCTTAATTTCGGTGATGTTGCCTATAAGAAGATGGAAAGAATGAATTATTTTGTTGAAACTTCTCCATCACCGAAAATTTGATTTGATTAAAGAATTGTAGTTGATTTTGTTGACTTTTCTTTTCTCATGGAACCAATGACCTCTTTCCACCTTTCTCCTTCATTTAATGTCCACTTATGGCTTTTCTTGGTCTTGCCTAGTGATGCCTTCGGTTATGACTTAATCAATTGATGAAAGAGGATTTTGAATAGCTTGTATACTTCTCATCCGAAAGCAACTCACCCCTCATTTTTACCTCCATCGATTTCATCCTTTCACTCATCCTTTCTCCCAAATTCAAGGCTTTCTCTTCTATACAATTAAGTTCTTGCCTTGCCTTGATGATAATGTATTTACTTGGAGTTAGAAGAAGTGGTTAGCAAGGGTAGTTAAGAAGGAAGTAAAGATTGGAAGCTTGATAGGTAAGGTTTCTTTTAAGTTTTTCAATGATGTTTTCATTAGGTATTGAATGCCATGGTAGTTAGGAGCATTTAATGGGAGGGCTAGTGTATTGATTATGTTTCTTGATGTAGTAAATTGATGATTATAATGGCTTGAATTAATGGGTATAAGGTTAGGGTTAGTTATGAATTGAAAGTAGTATGATAGGAGTGGTTGTAGCTTGAGTGAAATGGCATTTTGATGATGAATTGTGCATATGAATTGAGAAATTAAGTGCTGAAAATTTTTAAATATTAACCCTAGTGCATGTATGAATGTGGTAAGAACTAATTTGTGTTCATTTGGATGCTTAAGGATGTGTTTTTGGCATTGGAAATGATAGAAGCTAAGGTTAGGACCAAAGCTGGAAAATTAGGGTTTTAACTGATTGTACTGTTGTTAGCATAAATAATTGTGTCGGAATGCAAATGAGGTGAGGTTTGCGGCCACTTAAACTTTAGAATGTTAGCTACAATTTTGTGTGAAATAGGTGGTGTCAAATATTTGCTTTAAGATGGTGAATTTCTGCATGGAAGGTTACTGCTCTTGACTGGAATGAATAGTACCCGAAATCATACCTTAGAGTTTTGCTAATTTTTCTAAATTAATTGAGAAGTACTTAGAACAACTGGACTGAATGAAAGTTGAAGCCTATTAAGCTATCTTTCCAATGCCACTTATTTTGCAATTTTTCGATATGTATAGTAGAAGTTATGGATTGATGACTATTGACTGCTTTAATGCATTGAATGAAACCTAGCTGGAATGTCAAATTAAGTGCACATTATGATTTGGAGCAATTTTAGCAATTTATGTGAACTGAATTGGTGTGAGTGATCTTCTTCAAAGTTGTAGAGGAAGGAATTATCTTGAGAACGATATATGGCATGTAATTTTTTGTTGTCAGATTTGAGAGAAATGAATTTGCAAATACTGAATCTGCATTAGGTTGTGAATTGCTGATCATGGCAGAAACTTGCATAACAGTTTTGAAATTGTTAGAGATCGAATTGGATTTTGAGTTCTTCATGAAAATTGAAGTTTGAGATCTTATCTTTCCAGGGATATAAGGTAGTGAATTTGGTGACATGTGTCCTAAGAGATATACTGTTGTGAAATGTGCTGGTCAGATTGGGAAAATTCTGAGGGCTGATGCTTTGGTGAATTGTTTGACATAGTTAGCAAGTGAATCTGATTTTGGGTTCTTCATGAAAGTTGTAGAAAACATTGTGATCTTACTGCCTTATTTATTGTGTAATTGTTGACTGAAGAATCAGAAAGTTAATGAATTTGCAATGTACTGCACTATTTTGATAGGTTTTGAGTAGGCAGTGGCTTTGACTGAATTTTTGACACCCTTATGGGTAATGGTTATATGGTCACGGTTTTATTTATTTTTGGACCGATCGAGGTCCGAATTGAGTACTGTCAGTGTCGTTGGATTTCTAATTTTTAGACAGATTTTTCTGACAGAAAAAGTGGGATTAGGGCCGGGAATATCTTGAACATGCATTTTACACCTACATGTGCATCATTACTAGTTCGGATTGAACAAATAGTGATTGTTTTATTCTCTGGTTCTTATAGAGGCCCAACTGGAGCGTCGATCGACCGATGTAGCGGAGACTTCCCGACATTAGCTCAGAAGTAATAGGTGAGTAACCTAGGTGGTTACCTCAATCTACGTGTTTACTGTGACTTATTTGCCCTACGGGGATTTCTTGGATTACGTGATATTGACTGTAAATTACTGCTCATTGGAAATTCTAGACTGTTATGTAACTGTTCAATTAAACATGTACACTCATGCACAGATGCATAAACTGATAAAGTGAACCGAGTCGTTACTGAGACTGCGAGCCTAGAGCTCGAAGGGAGATCATTCTCCTGACGCTGCTTCATCGACCATTGAATCTCGCTAAAGCACTCGGTCACAATACTGTCATAAACTGGAAAAGAGTCACATGTGCATTGCATACTGGACTGAATATTTGACATGGTACCTGACTGTATGTATACTATAATGTGACCAGAATCGTATTTCGCTTACCATGATCGTGTTGTATGCCTATTATCGTGATTGTATTAGCATTGTAATTGTATGATTCTTGGATGCATCCGTATCATGCTTATGTGATGCATGAATTGGGAGAACCACCGATGATGGTTTCTCATTGAGTTCGCAAACTCACCCAACATTGCAATTATTTTTAGGTATCAAGAGTACCCGTTAGTGGAACCTGGAATATGATTACTACAAGAGAGTCGGTGTTTGAAGTAGGGATCGGTTCACGTCCCAGATTGTGTCATTTTGAATTATGTGTAAATTTATATTCGCAAAAATAGTCTTGAATTGTTTGAGGGCCCTAATTGATAAATATTGTTTTGAAATGTGATCTTTGGTAAAGTGTATGACCGAAATGGGTTTTCGACACGGGCCCGAATCGCTTAATATTTCCGCAAGACTCGATTTGCTTTCAAAAAGAAAAATCATATCGAGTTTTTTAAATCAGTATTGATTGCTCTAGCATTCCACCTCATGGTCGCGGGCTCGAATATCACCGTTGATGTCGGGTTCGGGTCTCGCGGGTGTGAGGTGCTACATTTGTGGTATCAAAGCCCAGAAGTACGAATGTATCTGGGCACAGTCAAACATAGGTTAAGGTTGCATGCATTTAAGTCGTCGTTGCGGATCGTGGCAATCGATCCTCATCGAGTCGCACAAGTAGAAATCCTACGTGTGCATACGTGTTAAGTGACTAAGTGAGAGAAAAGTGAGACCGTATTAGAATGTGAGCCCATGAATGTGTATGGGCAATGAGGAATGGGAAAAAGGAAACATCGATAATGAGAAGTATAATGTACTGTGGTTAGAATGCCTATGTTGGCCTAGATTGATTAAAGAAAGGATTGAGATCAAATTGAGTCCCCTGATTAAAGTGGCACTATAATGGCGACAGAAAACAAACATGTCTAGAACTTGTAGAGGTCCACTGTAGATATGAGAAACATACTGGTTATTGTCGGCCTATGTGTAATTACATAATGAGGTAATTAGAGTTCTGACTTGTATCTTCAACGAAATGGGAACTGGAAATGAGCAAAGAATATATGGTTCGATCAAGCAGATATGGATTCACTACATTTGTATTAGTGAATATCATAGATGATGATAGTGAGATTGTTTTTAGATCGATATTGTATTGTAACAGTCTACAAAGAATTAAAAGAGCAAAGTGCCTAGTAGGGTAAGAAAAAGTGGAAATGGTAAGACAAAAGTGTACAGATAAACTGAAAAGAACTCGTGAAACGATTATGATCCTGAGCACATAAGCTTGAGATTGAAATGGTTATGCGAATAATGTGCTAAGAGTTTGGAAACTAGTATCAGAAGATAGTAAGGGAAAAAGATAGACTGACAATTTCTCCTGATAGTGTGTTAAAAAAAAAGGATTGGTTGAATGTCTAAATATGGACATAGAAATGGGAAATGGATGGGTAAATAGAGAGAGAGATAAAGTATGAGTATCTATATTTTTGTCGTGTTTGGGGACACATCCCCGAATGTACTAGTAATGTGAATACCCTATCGTGGATTGTTTCAGAAAAATACAAAGATACATAGCAATAATTCGATGACAGTATATAAGCCAAGTGCATATGACCGTAAAAGGTCAAGCTGACACATTCATGTTATAAGAAGAAAACTATGCAAAAAGAAGTACAATGACGTGTGGGAAAGACAACAAGGATAAAGATAGTGAAACAATGAAAATGCTAATGAAACAAGGATAGTGATATATAAAGAGAGTTGTCGCATTTACGTTGATTTACTGGTGGGAGTATATACTGGATAGTGAGGTGATCATGATGCATGAAACTGATGTGACATATACATGGAAAGAATAGAGGAAATGGTAGATGACTTAGTTTCTATAAGTGTAAAGTTCATAATAGGTGAAAGCCAGACATAAGAGGACTGGGCATGCCCATGCCCGTATGAGAGGAAATGAAAAATGATTATAGCATAAGTCCTCTATTTGAGGATTGGCATAAACGGAAAGGAGTTTTGTGGAATTTGGAATCGTATAGGTTAATAATTGGCTTCTGGATAAGATAAAATGATTTCGGGTAATGTGTATAGTAAAGTATAAGGGTTAAAGAAAGTGTATTTAGTGCAAGGAATGTTTTGATCTTTCAAATTATGGCATAAAATTGTTCTGACTGATATTGTGCGTATAGTTGAAATTGAGCTTTTGAGATACCACGGATGATTGAAAAGCAATTAAGGAAACTAGTTGGCTGATGAGAATGTGGTGAACAATATAATGCTAGTTGCAAGACTAATGGTCATGACAGGAATAAATCGAAAATATGTATGGACGAAATTAAAAGTGAAATTGAGACATATCTCAAGAGAAGATTTAGGCATAACAAGTGAAAAATATACTACTAAGGGTATCTGCATTGTGCATACAGAAATGTAAAGTATCCAACTACGTAAGTGGAATTTATGGAAGTCCAAGTACGGATGACTCGGTATTGGCATATGTTAACGTGAATGACAGGAAATTAATTGAAAAGAGAAAATGAGTAGAGACAAGAAGTTCTAAAGGGAAACTGACGATGACGTGATGTAATGTTACCTTCATAAAGGGATTGCAAATACACTACTTGTGGACTTAATAAATGATGTATGGAAAAGTCAACAAGACTCTAATAGGGAATTATGCGAGGTAAGCAAATGGTAGTGACTATGATTATTGATGAAATGTGCTTGGAAGTGTTGAACAGTAAAAAGTAAAAAGAACTTTATGAATAATTGAGGAATTTGATACTGATGATAAGCATATCCTTGGAGAGTGGGCAGTGTGTGATGAAATGGGACAATATGTTAAAACGGTATAAGATAAATTGAATTGACTTTGATAAATGGTATTGGTGTTATGATCGCAATTGTTTTTAGATTCCTATAAGGATACATTGTGATAATTCGAGAAAAAAGACGGGCATAAATGACTACTATACCGACAATTTTGAAATGAACATATAATTCGGACTACTAAACTCAAATAGTGAACAGATACTGCTGCAATGAACAGACCAATTCCGGATAGTGGGATTTTCAAAGAATGTCAAGTAGATTATGGGTACTTAGGAAGTGTTACTAGAAAATTGAAGTTGTAGGTCTAGTGATAGCAGAAAGGTTTAGAGTGCAGGGGTTAAAGTAGTGAGTCCTATGATGAGTTTGAATATGCGAGGGAAATCGAAAAAAATAAAATAAAATAAAATAAAATATTGCATGATTCAAAGAAGAAGTATGCGTACCCGACAAAAAGTGATAGAATAAGAAAGTGAACAGTCGAAGCTAGACAGTCTAGTAAGTATATGTGAAAAGTGAAATGGAATAACTATGGGTATAGAATGAAGTGATTATAGATTCGAATGCTTATAGGTTTGAATGTTCAACAGGAAAAATGCGTAAGTGGTTTAGGTTTCATAGGACTATGATCGTGTTATAGAGTTCTAATTTACTGTAGAGATACACTGCTACACTGCACAGTGCCTAAGGAGAGTCAAAGACCACAATGGATTTGAGACTGTGATGAGTGAAACAAAGAAAAGTGACTTACGAAAACTGCATGGGTTAGCTAAAGTGGATTAGGATTGGACAAATGAAACAGAGTAAACTGCATATCTGAATAGAGTGCGTGAACACTATAGAATAGTGAATTGTCTAAGGAGAATTGAATTTGAACAGAGAGTCAATGGAACATAAAGAATGACTATCACTGGTTATAGTAAAATGGAGCTAAATGTCATTGTATTGGTACCAAAGGAAAGTGAATCGTCAGGGACAAGATAAAGGAGGTTATTGTAAGTATCACCTTGAAAAGATGTACTCCATGGAATACGACTTAGTCTGTATGTTACTGGGAGAAAAAGGTATTGGATGGTATAGTGAGAAAAAGGTATTGGATGGATAAACGTGATGATTAGTGAACAGGTTCGGAAATAATGAACTGAGTCATAGCATTAGAACTAAAGGTAATGACTACTCTGAAAATGGCAAGTGAGATAGTTAAGAAAATGAGATCGCCAACTGATAGCCTTATTGAGTCCGTCTACTGTGCTGAGTGATAATGAGTTAGCCAAATTAGTAACAGAACAACTGACTGAGTGTGGTTACTATGTAAAACTATGGACTAATAATTTCGCGGACGAAAATTTTATTAGGAGAGTGGAATTGTAACATCCCACCCTCAATTAGAAGGGTAAAATAGTAAATTGGCCTAGGATGTACTAGATTGGGATTTCATAGGATTGTTCATGCAGAATAGGATTGGTACACAGTCACATTTGTGCACATGAAATTACTGGACATGCATACATGACATTCCCGGTTTGCGTGCCTAAGATAATTTCATTGGGATTAACGTGATTTTTGAGTTTGAAAATTATTCGAAGCGCCATTAAATGTTTTCTATTTTAAGGGATTTTCGTGAATTTTTCGATTTTTCGAAAAATTCCCAGAATCGCCAATCGCTTAACGATTCGATTTTGGTAGAAAATTGCTACCCAATGGCATCAGTATTATTGGGTATATTATTTTGGGATTGAAATTAGGGTCATTGGAATTGATTGGGTTAATTTTGGACTAAGTTTAATTGATTAAAGTATTAATATGTTGACTTTTCCTCACCATTTGTTTAACTAATCCTATAATGCCACCTTGCCTCCATTTAATGCTTTATTACCTCTTAATTTCGGTGATGTTGCCTATAAGAAGATGGAAAGAATGAATTATTTTGTTAAAACTTCTCCATCACCGAAAATTTGATTTGATTAAAGAATTGTAGTTGATTTTTTTGACTTTTCTTTTCTCATGGAACCAATGACCTCTTTCCACCTTTCTCCTTCATTTAATGTCCACTTATGGCTTTTCTTGGTCTTGCCTAGTGATGCCTTCGGTTATGCCTTAATCAATTGATGAAAGAGGATTTTGAATAGCTTGTATACTTCTCATCTGAAAGCAACTCACCCCTCATTTTTACCTCCATCTATTTCATCCTTTCACTCATCCTTTCTCCCAAATTCAAGGCTTTCTCTTCTATACAATTAAGTTCTTGCCTTGCCTTGATGATGATGTATTTACTTGGAGTTAGAAGAAGTGGTTAGCAAGGGTAGTTAAGAAGGAAGCTTGATAGGTAAGGTTTCTTTTAAGTTTTTCAATGATGTTTTCATTAGGTATTGAATGCCATGGTAGTTAGGAGCATTTAATGGGAGGGCTAGTATATTGATTATGTTTCTTGATGTAGTAAATTGATGATTATAATGGCTTGAATTAATGGGTATAAGGTTAGGGTTAGTTATGAATTGAAAGTAGTATGATAGAAGTGGTTGTAGCTTGAGTGAAATGGCATTTTGATGATGAATTGTGCATATGAATTGAGAAATTAAGTGCTGCAAATTTTTAAATATTAGCCCTAGTGCATGTATGAATGTGGTAAGAACTAATTTGTGTTCATTTGGATGCTTAAGGATGTGTTTTTGGCATTGGAAATGATAGAAGCTAAGGTTAGGACCAAAGCTGGAAAATTAGGGTTTTAACTGATTGTACTGTTGTTAGCATAAATAATTGTGTCGGAATGCAAATGAGGTGAGGTTTGTGACCACTTAAACTTTAGGATGTTGGCTACAATTTTGTGTGAATTAGGTGTTGTCCAATTTTAGCTTTAAGATGGTGAATTTCTGCATGGAAGGTTACTGCTCTTGACTGGAATGAATAGTACCCGAAATCATACCTTAGAGTTTTGCTAATTTTTCTAAATTAATTGAGAAGTACTTAGAACAACTGGACTAAATGAAAGTTGAAGCCTATTAAGTTATCTTTCCAATTCCACTGATTTTGCAATTTTTCGATATGTATAGTAGGAGTTATGGATTGATGACTATTGACTGCTTTCATGCATTGAATGAAACCTAGCTGGAATGTCAAATTAGGTGCACATTATGATTTGGAACAATTTTAGAAATTTATGTGAACTGAATAGGTGTGAGTGATCTTCTGCAAAGTTGTAGAGGAAGGAATTATCTTGAGAACGATATATGGCATGTAATTTTTGGTTGTCATATTTGAGAGAAATGAATTTGCAAATACTAAATCTGCATTAGGTTGTGAATTGCTGATCATGGCAGAAACTTGCATAACAGTTTTGAAATTGTTAGAGATCGAATTGGATTTTGAGTTCTTCATGAAAATTGAAGTTTGAGATCTTATCTTTTCAGGGATATAAGGTAGTGAATTTGGTGACATGTGTGCTAAGAGATATACTGTTGTGAAATGTGCTGTTCAGATTGGGAAAATTCTGAGGGCTGATGCTTTGGTGAATTGTTTGACATAGTCAGCAAGTGAATCTGATTTTGGGTTCTTCATGAAAGTTGTAGATAACATTGTGATCTTACTGCGTTATTTATTGTGTAATTTTTTACAGAAGAATCAGAAAGTTAATGAATTTGCAATGTACTGCACTGTTTTGATAGGTTTTGAGTAGGCAGTGGCTTTGACTGAATTTTTGACACCCTTATGGGTAATGGTTATATGGTCACGGTTTTATTTATTTTTGGACCGATCGAGGTCCGAATTGAGTACTGTCAGTGTCGTCGGATTTCTAATTTTTAGACAGATTTTTCTGACAGAAAAAGTGGGATTAGGGCCGAGAATATCATGAACATGCATTTTACACCTACATGTGCATCATTACTAGTTCGGATTGAACAACTAGTGATCGTTTTATTCTCTGGTTCTTATAGAGGCCCAACTGGAGCCTCGATCGACCGACGTAGCAGAGACTTCCCGACATTAGCTCGGAAGAAATAGGTGAGTAACCTAGGTGGTTACCTCAATCTACGTGTTTACTGTGACTTATTTGCCCTACGGGGATTTCTTGGATTACGTGATATTGACTGTAAATTACTGCTCATTGGGAATTCTAGATTGTTATGTAACTATTCAATTAAACATGTGCACTCATGCACAGATACATAAACTGATAAAGAATAAATGTGAACCGAGTCGTTACTGATACTGCGAGCCTAGAGCTCGAAGGGAGATAATTCTCCCTGACGCCGTCTCATCGACCATGAACATCGCTAAAGCACTCGGTCACAATACTGTCATAAACTGGAAAAGAGTCACATGTGCATTGCATACTGGACTGAATATTTGACATGGTACCTGACTGTATGTATACTATAATATGACTGTAACTGTGTTCTGTTTACCATGACTGTGTTGTATGCCTATTACTGTGATTGTATTAGCATTGTAATTGTATGATTACTGGATGCATACTGTATCATGCTTATGTGATGCATGAATTGGGAGAACCACCGATGATGGTTTCTCATTGAGTTCGCAAACTCACCCAACATTGCAATTATTTTTCAGGTATTGAAGAGTACCCCGTTAGTGGAACGGGAGTATGATTACTGCAAGAGAGTCAGTGTTTGAAGTCGGGATCAGTTCACGTCTACATTTGTGTCATTTTGAATTATGTGTAAATTTATATTCCGCAAAAATAGTACTGAATTGTTTGAGGGCCCTAATTGATAAATATTGTTTTGAAATGTGATCTTTGGTAAAGTGTATGACCGAAATGGGTTTTCGTATCACGGGCCCGAATCGTTTATTATTTTCGCGCACTCGACTGTTTTCAAAAAGAAAAATATCATAATGAGTTTTTTTTAAACTGTATTGACTGCTTTAGCATTTCACCCTCGCGGGTCGCGGGCTCGGATATCACCGTCGATGTCGGGTTCGGGTCTCGCGGGTGTGGGGTGCTACAATCTCGTTGCCTCAAGCGGGCAGCCGGGAGAAGCATTTTATCAAAGCTTTCGAAATTTTCATTCTTGTCAAATGCCATAAGGCCTATCAATGCCATGCATAATCATAATCACAATGCATGTTCAATATTTCTCATATAATTTAACACAAGCAATGTCACATAATGCAAGCAAGCATACACAAGGCAATTTGCCCATACATACAATAACCATAAACATATTACCCACCTAATATCGTTTGAGTATCTGACTCACTGGTGTCCTTCCTCTTGCGATTGGGTCAGGTCGGTTTGGTTTCCTATAATAAACCAAGTTCCCATTCGATTAATACGCAAAAGAAATATTTCATAAAGCTTGACAATCAAAAGTAAATCACCAAAAGTCTCCACTCGACTTCCACCTAAAATTCCAAATCCTTAGAGGCTAATTCTGAACTTCCCTCCTTCATACAATTTGTAGCCCTTTAATTATAGTTCACAACGAATCTGAAATCACCTCAATTGGACATCTACAACCCAAGATATGCCCAAAAATCTCCTTCAGAAAATTGGATGTTCGCCGCAGCGAGCCAAATTTCTTCACACGTCGCGACGAGCCTTCCTCGCACGTCGCGGCGTTGCCCCTCTCACACGTCGTGGCGAACGCTTCTCCGCTCGTCGCCACGAATTTAATTATTACACGTCGCGACGAACTCCACGTCACGGCATGTTCATACGCACGTCGCGACGTGCGGGTCTGGAGAACGACTCCGAAACCCGATTTCCAGCATTTTCCAACTTCAATCCTTTCCCAAAAACAAATGCAATACACCTAAGCCTTAGATCATGTCTTATACTACATTTCTAACCTAGCAGCAACTCAAAATCAGTCATAAACACATCAACCCACAAAATCTAACCATTTTTACCCTAAAACCCTAAAACCCTAAAACCACCGATTCTACTACTTTCATCCTATCTTTTGGTTTAATCCAACCGAAACAAGGTTAAACGAAGCACAACTTACCTGGAAATGGCTTCAAACTGTCGGAAATCCTCAACGATCGCAATCCCTCTTCTCTTCTCCTTCTTCCTCACCTACGACTTCTCCTTCTTCTCTTTTCCTCTTCTTTCTTCTATTTTCTTTCCTTTCTAATTCTTTCTTACTTAAGCCTAAGTCAAAGACCATTATACCCTTCTTAACAAAGCTTAAACGACTCCAACTCAAGTAACCTTCCCAAAATGCCCTCATAACTTTTTACCCTTTTAATTCTCACTTAAACCACATTATAACTAATTAAGCCTCAATTATCCACTAATACTCCCAAATTAAATCAAACTAAGCCTTAATCACATAATTAACACAATTCATGCTTAAAGACATCATAAAAAAATTCGGGGTCTAATAAGTCAAGGAGTTGAAGGAGATGGTGAAAGACTTGTTGAAGCATCATTGGCCCTAATCATTTTTAATTAATAACAAATAGGGGGAGAATGGAAAGCAGAAATCAAAGGGGGTGAAAAAAGGAGATGAACTTTTGAAGAATAAAGAAAAAGATAGGGGGAGGAAGACTAAGCAGAAAATGTAGAAGTCAGAAAGAAAAAGACAGAGAGTGAAGCTATTTTTTCTTATCTGTATACCATCTTACAGTTTATCATCAAAAAGGGGGAGATTGTTAAGTCAAAATGACTTTACATTAATGATTTTGATGAAGTACAAATAATGAAAGAAAAGAAAAAGCATAAAAGAAGAAAATGATGTAAGTCAAAAGGCATTTAAAGAAGAAAAAAGACTAAGCCAAAAGGCATTTAAAGAAGAAAAACAGACGAAAGTCAAAAGCAGAAGAAAGAAGAAAAACATACAGAAGCCAAAAGCAGACGAAAGAAGAAAAGCAGACGGAAATAAAAGCAGATGAAAGCAAAAGCAGACAAAAGCACAAAACAGACAGAAACAAAAGTAGACGGAAGCAAAAGCAGACGGAAACAAAAAACAGGCGGAAGCCAAAAGCAGACGAAAGATAAAAGCAGACGGAAGCAAAAGCAGATGAAACCAAAAGCAGATGGAAGCAAAAAAACAGGCGAAAGAAAAAACAAACGGAACCAAAAGTAGATGGAACCAAAAGCAGACGATGAAAAGCAAACGGAAGCGAATCACATCTGATTCAAGAATCAGTTTGAGTTAGTTACAGAACTCAACTGAATAACCGTATCTTTCAAGAAACAAGATTAAAGAAGCAAGAAGCAAGAATCAAGAAACAGTTGTAGACGAAGACTATAAATATAAGTCGAAGTTGAAGATTGTATAGTTACACACTTAAACGTTACAAAAGCTATCAATACTTGATAGAAATTTTTGTGCGATTTGTTTAGAGCTATCTTACTGTAACAAAGATCGAAATATCTTTCGGTTGAAAGTTGTACAGATAGCCTGCAGAGGCTAAGAGTAAAAGAATACTGACTGTAAAGAGACTTGAAGAGGCTCAGAGAAAAAGAATACTTGTAAAGTTGTTGAGAGATAGTGAAATCTCATAAAGACTTCTGAGGACTGGACGTAGCACACGGTTTGGGGTGAACCAGTATAAAAATTGTTGTGCCTACAACTCTCTATCCTTATCTCTCTTATCCTTCAAAGTTTCGATCTTACTAGTTTTCTAAACAAGTTTTCGAAAACTTTTTATAACTTTGATTTACAGTAGTTCTTGTAAAAAGAACAAGTGTCTTTTAACAAAATGTTTTTGAAAAGATGTTTCAAAAAGGGGAAATACACAATTCAACCCCCCTTCTTGTGCATTTATACATCGTATAATAAGTCTTGTATTAAAGTGTGATTCACTTCAATATCTCGCCTTTTTGTTTGATTTTGTGTGCTTGCAAGTAATTTTTGTCACTTTTTATTTTCATTTGAATTGTTCCCATGCATGTCCCGGAGAGCTAAACTCCTACCTTTCTACCTCAAAATTGAGAGACGTTTGAGAAAGATTAGAAAGGAGAGGTGAAAAAAAGAGAAAACTCAGGTAGTTGTAGAAGAAGAGTCTCTAGTCATCCAAGTAGTGAGAGTGGTTCTATAGAAGGAGGGATCATGGTTGAGAACCTAGCTTTTTTGCAAAACCCTAACCTTAATGCTAATTAGCCTAGAAATGGTGATAATGGAGGTAATGGGGAGTAGGAGCGAGTTGATGAGAATAACAAAAATAAACAAAGAAGGACAATTAGGGAAGCAACTACCTATGATGTGAACTATGACCCATTTACTACTACTTGTCCTAATTTTGACGTGAATTTTGAAGTTAAAGGATTGTTCATTAACTCTCTTCCTAAATTTCATGGCTTGACAAGAGAAGATCCCAACATCCATTTGCAATCATTGCCAATGATTTGTCAAAGCATTTACTTGATCAAGTATTATCTAAGGTTTTTCACCTATCCTTGAAAGGAAAAACACGGGAGTGGTAAATGATCCTTCTGAGATATGTGGCAAATGCGTATCATAGTTGGGCGAATCTACAAAAGGCATTCCTGGAGAAATATTTCTGGCCTCTAGAACGTCGTCAATAAGGAATCAGATCTATTCAACACGGCAGGATTATGACAATCACTCTATGACTATTGGAACTAGGGATGGCAGTCGGTTTTCAACCCGATTAATATCCGCACTACCCGACCCAATGAATTTGGATATGGACAGTAAATCGTAAAAATTGATGGATATAGATATGGATATGGATTGAGTCATAAAAAATAGATATGGATATGGGTAGAGTAAAACCCGAACTATGGATACCCATATCCTACCCGTTTTTTATTAACTCTATTTTTTCTTGAATAATTATGGTTAAATATAATAAAATATTAAAATTTTATACGAAGAAACAACTTTAAAATCTCCTCTTTACTCCTCAGTACTCACATTTTTCATCACATTTTATTTTTCTTATAGGATGATAATAATGCAAATGATATGGAGATGGAGTTTTGAATGTTGTAGAGTTCACGCAAAGACAATTTGAAGCTTTAGTTATTTCAATCTTTGTTCCAGTCCTAAATTGTGAAAAATGTATGTTGTCTTTGTACTAAATATTATGACTTATTATTATTAAAGTTATTTTGATTTGGAGCGCTCGCAAAAATCTACTCTTTATATTTTTTATTTAGAAGTTATATTTTTATGTGTTATACAACCCGATGGATATCCAAAAACTCGAACAACCCAATGGATTTAGATATGGGTAGTAAATCGTAAAAACCGATGGATATAGATATGGATATAGGTTGATTCATAAAAAATGGATATGGATATGGGTAGAGTAAAACCCGAACCGAACCCTACCCATTGCCATCCCTAATTGGAACCACTTCCAAGACTTGTTATCCAAATGCCCCCACCATTAGACACTTGATGAGCAACTAGTGCAGTATTTATACGATGGATTGAAAGGTCAAGATAAAGGTATGTTGGATGCCGCATCGGGAGGTTCCTTGATTGATCTTACAACTTCGGAGGCATGGGATTTGATCAAAAAGATGGCCTTTAATCATCAACAGTATAGTGTTAGAGAAACCAGAGGAGTACATGAGTTGGGAGCTTCAACAACCCAATCAAGGAGAATGGAGAATTTGGAGTCTAAGGTTGATTCTTTTGAGAGCAAAGTGACCTCGCAGTTGCCCTTTATCATTGTAGAATTGAAGAACATGAATGTGCATCGCCTAATACCTTCCATGGATTTTACTGCACCCGGTTGTGATACTTGTGGGTCAGTAATGCACATATCCACTGTCTGTCATCCGCTGTATATTAGGGTCGACCTAATCAAAAATGGGACTCTTATTTGAACACTTATAATGAGGGATGGAAGGCAAATCCAAGGCTTAGTTGTGGGAATGAGGACGGAAGAGGACCGAACAGATTTCAACAAGGTGGAGGAGTTGGTACGTCTACAAACCAGTTCCATAACCAACAACAAGCTTTGACTGTTCCACTAAAAGAGGAAATCAACCAACTTCTACACAATATGATGGCGCTGATTAAGGAAGAAGGGACTTCAAACAACAACCAATTGAATGCAATAACCTCTCTCATTCAACAGGATTCCTCTAAAATTGCTTCTCGGTTTAATGCTCTGGAAAAGATAATGGAGTAATGGGAGACGAAAACTGAGAACATCAATTCCTATATTACCTAATTGTCCAACAATATGAGTGAAAATCAAGCAAGAAGCAGTAGAGCTATTCCCTCCAATACCGTTATGAACCAAAAAGTTTGAATGCCATAACTCTCCGCAGTGGGAAACAAGTGAGGTTCAAAAATCAAGATGAGGAGAGAAGATGAAGAGGAGAAAGAGAGTAGAGGATTGTCTTTAACAACTGAAAGAGCTAAGAAACCTGAAAGTTTAAAGGAAAGAACAATCTTGGATGAAAGGAGTCAAGACAATTGAAGAGCAAGGAAGCAAAGTTAGATACCAACCAGGAATCAAGCAAGCAAGGAGCCCAAGAAGCAACCGACAAGGAGGTAAGTATAAAAGACCTTCCTTTTCCCAATTCATATTTGCTTAGCAAAAGGATGACTGATTGTAAACATGAAAAAGATGTCATTGACTTATTTGAGAAAGTAGAAGTCAACATTCCTTTGCTTGATCTAGTGAAAAGGGTTCCTGCTTATGCTAAATATCTTAAAGACTTGTGCACTAACTAAAGAAAGTTTAAGCCTAATGAGAGAGTACAAGTCAGCTCAAACATGTTTGCACTTTTCAAACCCAAATACCCATTAAGTGCCAAGACCCTGGATCTTTCACAATAGGAAAAGTTATCATAGGAGGAGCCTTGCCAGATCTAGGGGCAGCAATGTAATGCCTAAGTTAGTCTTTACATCATTAGGAGTTAAGAGTCTAAAGCCTACATCTGTAGGGTTGCAATTGGCTAATAGGTCTCTTAAGCATCCAGTGGGGATCATAGAAGACATTTTGGTCCAAGTAAAGGGTTCGGTTTTTTCAGTTAATTTTTATGTACTTGACATGTCTTCTGAAGTTGTACAGGAAAATACCTTGATTCTCGATAGACCCTTCTTAAAGACTGCTAGTACTATGATTAGCATGAAAGAAGGTACAATCGCCATAAAGGTAGGAGATCAACAAGTGAGTTTTAACATGTATGAAGCCATGAAACATCCAAATGAGGATTATTCAATTTTGGGAATAAATATGGTTGATGTTGTTGTTGATGAAACTTGCTTCGATTTTGAATTGAAAGAAGATTCCTTTAATTCTGAGTTGCATTCATTTAATTTTTCTAACTCATGTGATATTTTAACATCTTCTGTTGCAAGTGATAATCGCCTTCGGGAAGGGCTTTCTGTTGATTTTTTAGGCGACACCAATGAGGGCACAACTGCAAGTATTGTACCTTAACAAAAGTGTCTGATTGAAAGGAGGCAAAAAGAGTTGGCCCATGCGGTTGCCACCATAGATCAACTTAAGATGGGTTCAACATCCGAAGGAAAGGGGAGTAATCTTTTCTATCTTGAACTACATAAATTGATTCTTTCTATTGTGCAACCTCCTATAATTGAGTTGAAACCCCTACCCCTTAATTTGAAGTATGCCTTTCTTGAGTCTAATAAGCAATTACTTGTTATAATAGACAATACCTTGTCTCACAATGAGGAAGAGAGATTTCTTGCTATTTTGAAAGAACATAAGAGGGCTATAGGGTGGACTTTAGCAGATGTATCAAGAATTTACCCAGCTATTTGCACACATAGGATATTATTGAGTGAGGGTTCACAACCTGTGAGGCAGCCCCAAAGGAGACTGAATCCACTTATCTTAGATGTGGTTAAGAAAGAAATCACAAAATTGTTGTGTGCTGGGATCATATATCCCATTTCTAATAGTGAGTGGATCAATCTAATACATGTAGTGCCAAAAAAGAATGGGATAACTGTGATAAAAAATGATAGAGATGAGTTTATTCCCACTAGGGTGCAGAACTCATAGCGCATCTGCATAGATTATAGACAAATAAATGACGTCACATGAAAATATCATTTCCCTCTACCTTTCATTGACCAGATGCTTGAAATACTTGCAGGCAAATCACATTATTATTTTTTAGATGGTTTCTCTGGGTACTTTTAAGTCCCTATTGCAGCAGAGGATCAAGATAAGACCACCTTTACATGCCCTTTTAGTACCTTTGCATATCGAATGATGCTTTTTGGTTTATGTAATGCCCCAAGAACTTTCCAGCGTTGTGTGATGGTTGTTTTCTGTGAATTTTTAGAAGAATGCATGGAAGTTTTTATGGTCAATTTCATAGTTTATGGTGATTCTTTTTATGCTTGTCTATCTAATCTTACAAAAGTTTTAAAGAGGTGCATTGAAAAGAATTTGATTTTGAATTTTGAAAAATGTCGTTTCATGGCCAATGAGGGTATAGTGCTAGGTCATTTGATTTCAAGCAAAGGGGTTGAAGTCGATAAAACTAAGATTGAGGTTTTATCTTCCTTGCCTTACCTTACTTAGGTTAGGGATATCATATCATTTTTAGGTCATGTAGGATTTATAGAAGATTCATAAAGGATTTCAGCAAAATTACATTACCTCTTTCCAAGCTTTTACAAAAAGATGCAAAACTTGAGTTTGACGATTCTTGTAGAAATACCTTTGATAAATTTAAATCAAAACTCATTTCTCCCCTCATTTCAGTTGCTCCTAATTGGAATCTGCCTTTTAAGCTTTCATGTGATGCCTCTAATTTCACTATAGGAGCTATGTTGGGTCAACGGGAGGACAAGATAGCAAAAGTTATCATCTACGCCTCGAAAACATTGGATCCAACTCAAATCAACTATACAAAAACTGAGAAAGAGCTATTTGCAATAGTTTTACTTTGGAAAAATTTAGGCCATATTTGTTAAACTCTCATGTTCCCATTTTTATTGATCATGCAGTTGTCCGATATCTCCTCAGGAAACCACAATCAAAGCCTAGATTGATAAGGTGGGCATTGCTTCTTTAAGAATTCGATATTGAGATAAAGGATCGAGCTGGGGTGGCAAACTATGTAACGGACCATTTGAGTAGGCTACCAGATGATACATAGGGAGTGGACATTTCAAAACTAACTTGCGATTCTTTTCCTGATTCGGTTTTATGTGCTTTAGTTTTTAAAGAACCCTGGTATGCACATATAGTTAATTATTTTATGATTGGACTAACTCCTCCTTTTATGTCTAAGTCGTAGGCCCAAAAGCTAAAGAGCAAAGCTAGGCATTACATTTGGGATGCACCTTATCTATGGAGAATGTGCAGTGACCAGGTCATCAAAAAATGCGTGCCTAATGAGGAATTCGGGGCTATAATTTCAACTTGCCATTCAATGGTTTATAGGGGGCATTTTTAGTGCAAGAAGAACATCTAGGAAAATTCTAGATTCTGGTTTTTATTGGCCTACTCTCTTTCGAGATTCATTTACCTTTTGTCAGTCATGTGACAAATTTCAACATTTTGGAGGGTTAGTTAAACAGTATGAAATGCCTCAACAGCCTTTATTGTTTTACGAAAATTTTGATGTATGGGGGATTGATTTCATGGGTCCCTTTCCCCTATCTTTTGGCTTTATGTATATCCTTTATTGGTCGACTATGTATCAAAATGGATAAAGGTTGTGCCAACTAGAAAAGATGATGTACAGGCAATTTATAAATTTCTTAAGTCTAACATTTTTTGTCAGTTTGGGATTCCTAAGGTCGTGGTTAGTGATAGAGGAACACACTTTTGCAATAGAGTCATTGATAACTTCTTTTCCAAATTTGGATTCACTCATAAAGTTTCCACTGCATACTACCCACAAACCAATGGTCAAGCTAAAATATCGAATAGAGAAGTGAAGTACATCTTGGAGAAGATGGTGAAGCCATCAAGGAAGGATTGGAGCCTACATCTAAAAGAAGCATTGTGGGCCTATAAGACCGCCTACAAATCTTCAATAGGAAAGTCCTCGTACTATTTAATCTACAATAAGGTTTGTCATTTGTCGGTGGAGTTGGAACATAAAGCATATTGGGAGGTTAAGCGGTGCAACATGGACTTAGAATCCTCTAGTACGGAGCAAAAGCTGCAATTGCAAGAATTAGAGGAGTTAAGGTAAGAGGCATACAAAAATTTGCACCTCTATAAGGAGAAAACAAAGTTGATGCGCGACAAAATTCTTCAAAGGAAGAGTTTCAAGGAAGGGAACAAAGTTCTCTTATTCAAGACCCAGTTCAGCTTTAAGCAAGGAAAGTTCAACACTCGATGGTATAGGCCGTACTTAGTCACCAAGGTGCATGATTTTAGCATGATAGAACTTTTACATGAAGAGATCGGAGCACAACTCAAAGTGAATGGTCATTTATTAAAGCTCTATCATGAGAATCAACACCCTCCATAATCATCAAGTGGTTTCTCCTCCTTCACTTACTACTTACTTTTGCTCTGTGATTGAATATGACATTATAGATGCATTAGTATGTTGAATAAGTGTAGGGGAGAAATCAATTCAGTAGGACCTATGTTTAGCTGTCAATTTATGCAGTTTCAATTCAATAATTCCTCTCCCTTTTGTGTTCACTGTGTTTTTGGCTTGATGATACATCTTCCATGTTTAAGGAATTTGATGTGATTGATTGGGTTGCACTTTGTTCTCTGATGTCTAAAGACTTTGTATATGAATTCTAAGGGAATTGAGTATCCATTTAAGTCTTCTGCATTTTTGGGAGTCAAGTTTTTCATTTCTGTTTGTGTTTGTTTTCCTTTCGGGTAACTTTCGTCGCGGCGTGAAGTCCTTATCACCGTGGCAAACTTACCTTATTTTCCTTCTTATTGCTCTTGGGAAATTTTCACCGCGACGTGTTTACACGTCGCAGGGGAAAATTTTCCTTAAAAATCTCTCACACCAGTTCGCTACAACGTGAATTAATTCTATCACCACGGTGAACAACTTCAGGCAACCTTCTCCGTAATGTGAGGTCTGTGTCGCCGCGATGAACAAACCTTATTGATTTATTTTCCTGTCGGGTTTATTTTGCCGCAGTGTGCATTCCATGTCACCATAGTGAACTTCCTATAATTCTTTTTTATTCCTTTCGGGTTAATTTTGCCACGGCGTGAGTTCATATCGTCACGATGAAACACTGTTATTTTGCTAGATTTCGCGACTAAGGTTAAGTTTGCTACAGAGAATTTTAGCATTCGCTGCAGCAAAATTTCAATTTGCATGAAATTAACGTGATGAAATTACCCTTCCACCCTTATTTCTCTTAACCCTTTGACTTTCATCTGTCCTTTTTTGTAATTTTCATCCCCCCTAACCCCCCTTCCTCTCTATTTCTTCTCCTCTAGCTCACCATGACGCTCTCCAACGATCCACCTTCTCTGACTTTTCTAGCGATTTTCTCCTCCATTTTTTAAAGTTTTCCACTCTTTTCCTTATTTCTTCTTAGTTTATATATTGTTTAGGTTAGGTTAAGTTTATTATTTAGCTCTTTTTTTCCATTTTCCATTTTATTTTCATTTTCTTCAAGATAGTTGTTTTAATCCTTTGTTTGTCTTTTATTTCCATGTGGAATTTTGCAAAACAATGCCTTGTGTTAAAATTCCAACCCTACTACCCCCACTAACCCTTCTAGCTCACCTAGTGATTACAGTTCTTTGGATAGTGATGGTTTTACTTTTGCCGAACTAGCCGAAAAAGTAGACATTAGGCCATTCATTAAAGAGTGACCTTTCCTAACTCCACCCAACAATCCCTTTGTCTAACAACTAGTCAACTTTCAACTCACAGGATTAGTCCAACCTCGGGATCAAGGCAATGACAAATTCGTTCATCATTTTTATACATATTCTCGATTCCATAACAACATGGAACTTAATTTCTGTAATGTTAAAGCCCCCAATGCATTCACCACCGCTAGCATTCTTCGCCGCTACAACCTCCCTCCTATTCTCTATCACCATTACGACTAACTAATCCACAATTACCCCTTGGACGATGTAATTCACACCCTCTGTCAAGAGGGCACTGAATGGCATTGACCGAGGAACTACCAATTATACCTTAAATGGTCCAATCTCTAACCCGCAGCTCGTCCTTGGCTCCACCTTGTGTGTAACAACATCATTCCCACCACCCATCTCACCTACGTCACAAAACAACAAGCCCTCCACATCTACCTTTTCATGACTAGTCGTCCATTCGATATAGCTAATGTCATTGCCTCCACTTTACATGACTCCATCACCACCACAAAATTCACCAATTTCATTACCTTCCCCCATCTGATCACCGATATATTCTAGGCCCACAATGTCCCAAAATTCAATAATGATAGTTATTTCTGTAGGAAAATTCCGGTGTGAGCATCACATGCCTACAGAAGCCAGGATTCATGTGTCTATACAACAAACTCAAACCATAACGGCCAAAAGAGACCGTCTCTAACAGTATCCATGCAGAGATCGGAGAACCTAACCGGGACAAACCCTTTGACCCGAGAATAGCTAGAACAAGTTGAAGACTGTTAGATCTTACCTTGTTCTTGGAGAGCTTGAAATCACGATGGAGAAGAATAAGAAAATGCTTGAAGATGATGAAGAACGATGATGAGATGAGAGGAAAACTATTTTCCTTTCAAACTTCTCTTCTTCTCATTCAACAAACGACCACACTCATCTTCTACCTTTCATTTTGTCTTCTTACCATTTAATGTAAAGATGACAAGGCAAAAGATGGAAGCTTCTTTTGCCATCCACGTTAGCTACTTTATATATATATATATATATATATATTAAAGCTTCCTCCTCTCCTTCCACATATGGCATATATATATATATTAATTAATTTTTTAATTAATTAATTATATATATATATATAAATAAATGCTGAAGTGGTCCAGTCACACTAGGGTCGGTCCTACCGACCTACCGAGTCCCGGTATGGGAAAAACCCCGAAAACGTTTTTCAGCAATATCGATGTCGCGATCTCATCGGGACATATCTCGATCTCATCGGAATCCATTTAATCCTTTTGCTCTCCATATATTGGAACTCTGTCCAAAACTATTTTACGAATTCTCCGAGACACTCTTATGCGTGTGACTCATTAGGATCCCGGTTATGTTGGCCACTTAGATCAACACTTTATCTGAGCAAGTCATGAGCGGTATCTAGCAACACATCATGACCCCCAATTGACCGGAAAGTAATTGGTTTGACGAATGAACATGCATTCATCATGAACCATATCACGAACCTTTCCACAGACAATTACCGTGCAATTCGTCCTTTCACCATGCTATACCCCACTTGGTTATGAGTATGGGAAATGTGTCAACTCTTACTAGACTGACTAAGTCAAATCTAGTCCAAGTGATTTCAGTTCTCGTCCTGGGACTCATTACTTTATATGTCAATGAAGACATTCTTCATGACATATATGCTCCGGCCAGAGACTTCCAAGTAATGACCCTAACAAGAGGCCATGGATATCATCTTCTGCTATCACAGAAGTGGTGAATCCTCTATTGGCTACTCAATTACCTTCGAATACCTCAAGCTGTACCCAATCACCACCCTATGAGCGACCTCTGTAAGGCAAAAAGGAATGGAGTCAAAGCACAGAATCAGTATCCAAGATATCCTTGAGCACCTCAAGTCTAAGGATACTTGCACCATTACTATGATGAGATTATCACTGACATTAGAATAGGACATCCATGTGATGATCTCATAGCAGGTCATCCAATGTACTTACTACCTCTAGTAAGCATCCACATCTCAACCCTAAATATCTCATATTTACGACTTCCGAGATCCTTTGCTGATCAAATCAAGGAGCTTGAGATGTACTAGTCTCTCCGGATTATCGATGTCCAGTCTCAGTAATCCTATGACTAGGGATAATTTAGATACTGACATAATTGCACATGATAGGAATCTCAGTAGTATGATCACATCATAATTTCCTTCATGCTATGTCATATATCATGGACTTCATTAATTTGCTTATAGATCAATATCCATTCATAAATAATGAAAAGCAAGTTAATGAAATATGCCTTTCTTTATTTATTCATAAAGTATGTACACAACTTTGTACAAAATGCGCTAAAGGCGATTGCCTTAAGGGCACTACTCTAACAATCTCCCACTTGACCTAAAGTCAATCGCCTTGATATATAATATCATAGGCGAGTACATAAGAATCAAAACTCTTTTGTGATAATGGCTTTGTCAATGGATCAGCAATATTCTGCTCGGTGGGAATTCTCTCGATCTTGACATCACCTCGTCCAATGATCTCCCTAATCAGATGATATCTGCGGAGTACGTGTTTGGATCGTTGATGAGGCCTTGGTTCTTTCGCCTGTGCAATAGCCCCATTGTTGTCACAATACAACTGCATGGGCCCATCACTGCTAGGAACCACTCCAAGTTCAGTAATGAACTTTTTGATCCAAACTGCTTGCTTTGCTGCTTCTGAAGCGGCAATGTACTCTACCTCGGTCGTTGAATCAGTAGTCATCTCTTGTTTGGAACTCTTCCAACTGACCGCCCCGCCATTCAGTGTGAATACATAACCTGATTGGGATTTGGAATCATCCTTATCAGATTGAAAACTGGCATCTGTATACCCTCTCACCTGGAGATCTCTATCTCCATATATCAAGAAAATATCCTTAGTCCTTCGCAAGTACTTGAGGATATTCTTGACAGCCACCCAGTGACCCTCACCAAGATCCGATTGGTATCTGCTCGTAACACTTAGAGCATATGATACATCGGGTCTCGTACATAGCATTGCATACATGATAGATCCTACCGCAGATGCATACGGGATCATATTCATGCGCATCCTCTCATCTTGTGTCTTAGGACACATAGATTTCGAGAGTGTTATCCCATGAGTGATGGGAAGGTACCCTCTCTTGGATTGCTCCATGCTAATGTTGGATCGGAAAAAGAAAGCATGCTTAGTATGGAGAAACGATAGATTTCAAAACTTTTTAAGAAATCATCTTGCAGCGGAAGCAATATATCCAAATAAACATGCTAATCCATACATGATATGGTATAAGGATAATAAAACCAAGAACAAGATAAAAGGAATTACCGACTCCTTTGCTACAGCGTTAAATCCTCGCTGCGCTATCCTCTCCTTCTTATATCCAAATCCTTTGCCTTTGAGTCTTTTCCTTTAGCAATCTATCTTCTTCCTTGTTGTAGTATCCTCAACCAATTAGATTTACCACTTATTCTTCAAGGACAACTAGGTTAACAAAATCCTTTGGTGGGAAAGGAGAAGAAATATTTGGAGGAGATTTTCTTAGAAGAAGAAGAACCAAAATTGAAACTCTTTCAATTCTTTCACTTAGGAATTTCGGTTCTACCTTGCATGAAAGGAGAGAATGTCTAAAAATCATGCAAGAACCCTTTCTTACATCTCAATTTCGAAATATGCATGAATGGAAAGAGTGAGAGGCATCCAATGCATCACTTCTTACATTAATCACTCATCAAATAGTCAATAAATGAGACTTACTTCATTTATCTTTAAAATGGCTATTTGAAAAGACCATAACCTATAATTGAATACCCATTTCGGTTTTGGCAAGAAGAAAGAAGGAAGATGGTCCATCTAATGCACATCTTTCATCTTTAATCTAATGAATGCAAATAGGTTACATGCCAACATTAAAAGCCAACCATTAAACCATTTAATGGTAAGTTCATAACTCCATTTAATAATGATGAACCATAATAAAGACCATCTTTATTTAGTATTTTAATGTCAAATGTGGTTACAAATCTAACCTAACACAATTTCGAAATTGCTTCTTCTCCATTTAAAAAAATTGTTTTAATATAATTAATCTAATCAATTACATTAAACCAATACAAGCCCATTTCTAAATGAACATATGGGCTTCCAATTAACCATTAATTAGTATAAGCCCATCATTCAATTATGGACTTCTAAAGCCTCCAAACTACTTCTTACTTAGCTTGATAACCTTCCTTAAAGCCAAGTGGGGAATCTTATTGACTTTGATAATTCAAGCTCCAATAAGCCCAAAATAATTCAATCTCATTGGAATTAATTCTAGCTTATTAACTAAATGTCATTCCACTAAAGACAATTAGTTGAACTCTTGAATTATTAAATATTATGAGAATATGTCCAATTGCAAACCCTATTTAGAACCTTATTATAGCCATCCGCACAACAAAGGGTAAAATTACGTTTTGCCCTTATGTTGGTTTTTTCTTCTAGATCTCTCATTTTACTTTATATGGTGATTAACACATAAGATCTCATCTTAGTGTTAATACTTGATGGGTAGCTAGTCCATCAAACTACGGCACCATTTAATCACCAAATCACCTTAAAACATCTGTAAGAGATGATAACACTATAAACTCTTTATTCGAGTGAATGTTCCACGATACATGTTTCAATTAATAATTCCAACATGCATAATCGGATAAATACCTGTAAAAATACATTCGATCATATCAAGAATTATAATGAAACACATATGAGTTCACCACTCATCAAGATTGTGGTTCATAATAAGTTTAATGCTTAAGTTGTATGTTTTAAGATTAAAGTAACGCCCACTTTATTCTTGAAAACATACTTGATTCCAATTCATTTAATAGTGCCATTATCGATAGTCTACTACTATCATGATATGAAACTCATCATTCCCTTTAAGTAAACTCCTTTACTTATATGGAGATAAATCGCAACACTATGATCTAAACCATAATCAAGCGACCAACTCGATTATTCAACTGTGAATCAATTAATTGATTCTAATAATATACATGTTTCCCATACATCTCTATGTATATGTATATTACTTACAAATGAATCTTGGTACCTTATGACCAGATATATAATGCTCATACAGATAAAATCAAACTCTTTTGTTTTATTAATAATAAATATTTTCATTAAAAACTCATGAATCAAGAAAATAAAGTTACATGTAAATACACTTGCTTTCCGTGGCATTATATTTACATGACTCAACAATCTCCCACTTGCCCTAAAGCAAGTTTGACATATCCTTCATTCCCATCCCTTCTAGGTGACCCTCAAAGCTCTTTTGAGTCAATGTCTTTGTGAACGGATCAGCAAGGTTTTACTCTGTATGAATCTTTGCCACATCCACTTCTCCACGTTGTATTATCTCCCTTATGAGATGATACTTTCGCTCAATGTGTTTGGCAGCTTTGTGGTTTCGAGGTTCTTTAGAATTACCCACTGCCCCACTATTATCACAATAAAGTGTAATGGCTTTTTCGCCTCTGGAACTACCTCCAAATCATTTAGGAACTTAGGAGCGATCGCCTCTTTCGCTTCACAAGCAGCAACATACTCAACCTCCATAGTCGAATCAGCAATACAAGATTGCTTGACACTCCTCCAAACTATGGCTCCACCTCCTAAAGTAAATATAGAACCGAAGTTGATTTCCTTGAATCAACATCGATTGGAAATCGAATCCGATATCCCGTCGGAATAAGATTACTTCCAGAGTAAACAAGCATTAAGTTCTTTGTCCCACGAAGATACTTAAGTATACACTTAACCATGATCCAATGTTCCATTCTCGATTGGATGAAATGCTTACCGGTCCCCCTGCGTAATGATATCCGGTCTAGTGCTGACATTGCATACATCAAACTATCAACTGCAAGCATATGGAATGTTACGATGCGCTCAACCTCCTCTTGGGTTTTAGGTGCTTGTTCCTTTGAAAGTTTGATTCCATGTCTAGTAGAGTGAAACCCTATTGGAATCTTGCATGGCTAACTTATTGAGCATATTCTCAATGTAGGTTAGTTGAGACAAAACTATCTTCTTGTTCTTACGATCCCTTATAAGTTTGATCCCTAGAACATAGGTAGCCTCTCCCAAATCCTTCATTGAAAGCTCGTTCATTCACCATCCTTAACATGCAGATAACATTCCCACATCATTCCTAATGAGCGTAATGTCATCAACATGAGGATTAGGAAAGTAACCTTACCTTCTTGTATTCTTTTGTAAACACAAGGCTCATCTAGGTTTTGTATGAACCCATAGGTTTTGATAGCCTTATCAAACCTAATTTTCCAAGACCTAGATGCTTGCTTAAGTCCATAAATGGACCTTTGCATCTTGCAAACCTTATGCTCATTACCTAGCTCAATGAATCCTTCTGGTTGGGCCATATAAATGGTCTCCTCAAGATCTCCATTCAGAAATGTGGTCTTGACATCCATTTTTCATATTTCATAATCGAAATAGGCTGCTATAGCCAAAAGAATCCTGATGGACTTAAGCATGGCAACCGGAGAAAAAGTCTCCTCGTAGTCTATACCCTCCTTTTTTAGTATAGCCTTTAGCTACCAATCTAGCTTTAAAGGTCTCTACCTTTCCATCCAATCCCCTTTTCCTTTTGTAGATCCATTTACACCCTATGGTTTTTAGACACAGTGGTAGATCTACAAGGACCTGCACTTCATTAGTATACATATAATCTATTTCGATTCCATTGCCTCGAGCCATTTTCCGCATCAACATCATTAATAGCTTTGTGTATACGTAACAGGATCTGTTTCTTCTTGGTCCGAGATGGCAATTAAGCCTTCTCCTAAACCCAGATACCTATCTGGTTGTCTCACAACCCTCCCACTACGTCAGGCACATCTTGATGTTCGGGTTGCACTTCGATTCAACTCTTGAATCCATTTCGACATCTTGTTCGTCATATCCAAAACAACTCTTGGTTTGGATGAAATTGCTAACTCCTTTAGTACTACTTCACTTCTTCCTTTGTGATTTCTCACAAACTCTTCCTCTAAGAAGTTTGCATTTGTCGACACAAATACCTTCCTATCATGAGGACTGTAAAAATAGTACCCTCGAGTTCCCGTAGGATATCCTACAAACAAACATACTTCTGACCTTGGTTCCATCTTTGTGGATTCAGGATTTAGAACATAGGCTGGACAGTCCCAAGTCCTCAAGTGCCTCAATGAAGGCACTCGGCCAGTCCACAACTCCCTAGGTGTTTTAGGCACCGATTTGGATGGAGCAAAGTTAAGAAGATATGTTGCCGTTTGTATGGCATATCTCTAGAACGATTCTGGAAGGCTAGCATAGGACATCATTGATCTTACCATTTCCAATAGAGTTCTATTTCTCCTCTCTGCTACACCATTCTATTGAGGTGTACGAGGAGTCGACAAATTGAAACAATTCCATTGTCAATTAAATATTCTGGAACTCTCCAGATAAATACTCACCATCTCGATCCGATCAAAGTCGTTTTAATGGCTTGCCAAGTTGCTTCTCGACCACTTTGAATTCTTTGAACTTTTCAAAAGATTCACTCTTTTTATGCATCAAATACAAATAGCCATGTCTTGAGTAATCATCTATAAAAGTTATGAAATATTCATAACCTCCTCTAGCTTGTACATTCATGGGCCCACACACATCAGTATGTACCATGTCCAATGTGGATTCAAATCTGTTTCCTTTAGAAGGAAATGAGGCTTTTGTCATTTTTCCTTCAATACAAGATTCACAGGTGGGTAATGGATCACTATCCAAGCCCATAAGGATCCCATCCTTTACTAGCCTGTCAAGTCTTTTCTGATTGATATGACCCATCCTTAGATGCCACAAATACTTTGAATTAATGCTAGAGATATTGGATTGTCTTGGTTTTATCAATTCTGTGGTGTTTAGTGAGCCTTTCATAGGTTCTATAAAAAACAATCCCTGTTTAATTATCGCTTCACAAATAAAATCCTTATTGTCATATATTGAAACAACCTTTTCAAAATATAAGGAATAGCCAGATTTTATTAGACAAAAAACAGAAATCATGTTCCTTACAATCATTGGCATGTAATAAACATCTTCCAAATATAACCTATGACCACTAGGAAAGTCCAAGATAACTACTCCCACTGATTCTGCTGAAACATAGGAACCATCGCTATCTTAACTTGAAGGCGGCCTTTAGGAAGTCTTTTCCTTCATTGGAACCCCGCAAAGAATTACAAACATGGTTAGTGGCTCCTGAATCTAATATCCAAAAGTAGATAAATCGCCACATTTCTAGTTCCTAACAAACTTAGGAAGCCCATACCTTGTTTGCTTTTGAGGGACTCTAGGTAGATTGGACAGTTTCTTTCCGGTGGCCCATCTCATCACAAAGTGGAAACACTTTCCTTTGATGTTCTCTTTGGCCTTCTTTTTCATGGGTTTGGCCTTGACCCTATTTGGGCCTTCTTTTCATTGGACCCTTCTTCTTTCCTTGCCCTTACCCTTGGGCTTAGAAGAAGAAGCTACATTAGCTTCGCCCATGAGCCTTAATATTCAATATTTCCTCCGTGCTCGGAGGGTATTCATCAACTCACTCAAGGTGTAATCCTTCTTTGTTGAGCTCATAGTCCAACTTAAACTGCTGAAAAGAAGAGTTTAAGCTATTGATGATCATAATCATCTGCGTGTCCGCATCCATATCCGCCTAAGCATCTCAAATTTTAGTGACCGCAGAGATTACCTTCATCATGTAATCCCGCACCGATTCACCGTGTTTCATTTGAGATTATGAAAGGTTTAGATAGCTTTCACTCTTGCAGACCTAGTCCTCACACCAAACATCTCATGTAGGTGATGGACCATTGCACTAGCAGTTTTCATACAAGCAATTTGCTTTTGCAACATGCGGTGATGAAGCTTTAATATAACACTTAGTAGTCTTGTCGATTCTCGCCAACGCTTCATGTTGTTGGACTTGCTCAGAGTTGCATCTCCACTTAGAGGTGGATGTTCATTTTCGATTAACACCCATGAAATACGCTCATATTGAAGAATAATGTCAAGGTTACGCTCCATTCATTAAACTTGTCTCCATTTTCCAATTTGTTATTAGTCAAGAGCGGGGTGAGTGGATTCATTTGTGGTTGATTATGTCCGAAAATATAAATTATTAAAACATGAGCATACTAGTCAACAATTTATGGAACTTTGTATAAAATCATGATGCATGTATGCATGATGATAGATTTAACAAAACTTAAAATTAAAACATTATATGACGGTTATTTTCTTATCTATAACAGACTAAGTGACGGTGGGCCATCTTATCTATTAAAAGAAAAGCGGGACCCTCCCACTCAAAAACTACCCAGCATCTCATGCTCAATTTTTAAGAAGCGTCTTAATTTGGTCCATACTTTTACCAATGTAGCTACGGTGGGCGGTTTATTGATAAAAATGTTGAGTGTATAACCATTTGATTCATTCACTAAAGATACCTACAAATCATGCCTCGGTGGGAGGTCACATTTGCTATCATTAAGTGGACTTATCCTTAAGGAGACCCAAACGATGCAAGATCTAGGATCCATGCCCTCCGATGGGGAGTAACACTTCACCACATGCAAACGGGCCATCATTTGGAGACCGTGGACTCTCACAGGAGCATCCTCTCCCACTCAATCTTTTTGGGCTTTAAGTTTTAAATACCATCTTATCTAGATGCAATTTATTATCCATCCTATATTGTTTCATTATATATCTCATACATAATGAATGCATGGCAAGGCCTAGGGTTGGCAATTTTCTAAATGACATGCAATCACATAATATCACATATTACAAGCATTCATTTCTTCATTCATCACATGAACTAATAAAGCCACTTTTGATTGTCCATCCTAGAAATATAAAATAATTACAAGCCTTTTAGGGCTAAAATATGCTTCTTCATCTTGGATCTTCCGCTTCGAACTCTTCGCTAACATGATCTGGCCCATTCGGTAAACAAAATGTAATGGCATTTATGAAATTAGAATTTTGTCATTTTGAAAAATAAAATTCCAGCACTAGATTTTTAGAAAACCAAATCTTTGTTTTGACAAAAAATTCCAGCACTTGTTTTATTAAAACCAAACTCATTTCATGAAAATTAAACACAGCACTTAGTATTTTAGCAAAACCGAAATTGGATTCTTTGAAACAAAAACCAGCACTTGTTTTCCAATCATAACTGAAATATGATTCATTGAAACAAAATTCCAGCAACTTAGTTTTCACAAAACTTATGCCAAAACACAAAAGGATACACGAAAATTTTACCTTTCCATTTCTTCAATCCATGGCTGCTCCTTCTTCATCATTACATCAATTTGTACATTAAAAATCAAATAAAATAGAAAAAGAAACCAAGGATGAAACATGGTGACGATAGACCACCCTCCTTGTTACAACTAAATGAAGAAATCTTACAAGATAAAATTTAACTTCTATGGACAACTAAAAGAGCAACATACACCATATATATTTCTATCACATAAAAATATGCAGTATACATAAAAGATTGCCAACCCATGCATCCCCATATAGGAACCGAAATCATGCATGAAAAACCTACTCGATACCAATTGTTGGATCGGAAAAGAAAGCATGCTTAGTATGGAGAAACGATAGATTTCAAAACTTTTTAAGAAATCATCTTGCAGCGGAAGCAATATATCCAAATAAACATGCTAATCCATACATGATATGGTATAAGGATAATAAAACCAAGAACAAGATAAAAGGAATTACCGACTCTTCGCCATGACTTTAAATCCTCGCTGCGCTATCCTCTCCTTATATCCAAATCCTTTGCCTTTGAGTCTTTTCCTTTAGCAATCTATCTTCTTCCTTGTTGTAGTATCCTCAACCAATTAGATTTACCACTTGTTCTTCAAGGACAACTAGGTAAACAAAATCCTTTGGTGGGAAAGGAGAAGAAATATTTGGAGGAGATTTTTTTAGAAGAAGAAGAACCAAAATTGAAACTCTTTCAATTCTTTCACTTAAGAATTTCGGTTCTACCTTGCATGAAAGGAGAGAATGTCTAAAAACCATGCAAGAACCCTTTCTTACATCTCAATTTCGAAATATGCATGAATGGAAAGAGTGAGAGGCATCCAATGCATCACTTTACATTAATCACTCATCAAATAGCCAATAAATGAGACTTACTTCATTTATCTTTAAAATGGCTATTTGAAAAGACCATAACCTATAATTGAATACCCATTTTGGTTTTGGCAAGAAGAAAGAAGGAAGATGGTCTATCTAATGCACATCTTTCATCTTTAATCTAATGAATGCAAATAGGTTACATGCCAACATTAAAAGCCAACCATTAAACCATTTAATGGTAAGTTCATAACTCCATTTAATAATGATGAACCATAATAAAGACCATCTTTATTTAGTATTTTAATGTCAAATGTGGTTAAACATCTAACCTAACACAATTTCGAAATTGCTTCTTTTCCATTTTAAAAAATTGTTTTAATATAATTAATCTAATCAATTACATTAAACCAATCTGCCCATTTCTAAATGAACATATGGGCTTCCAATTAACCATTAATTAGTATAAGCCCATCATTCAATTATGGACTTCTAAAGCCTCCAAACTACTTCTTACTTAGCTTGATAACCTTCCTTAAAGCCAAGTGGGGAATCTTATTGGACTTTGATAATTCAAGCTCCAATAAGCCCGTAAATAATTCAACCTCATTGGAATTAATTCTAGCTTATTAACTAAATGTCATTCCACTAAAGACAATTAGTTGAACTCTTGAATTATTAAATATTATGAGAATATGTCCAATTGCAAACCCTATTTAGAACCTTATTATAGCCATCCGCACAACAAAGGGTAAAATTACCGTTTTGCCCTTATGTTGGTTTTTCCTTCTAGATCTCTCATTTTACTTTATATGGTGATTAACACATAAGATCTCATCTTAGTGTTAAGACTTGATGGGTAGCTAGTCCATTAAACTACTGGCGCCAGTTTAATCACCAAATCTCCTTAAAACATCTAGAAGAGATGATAACACTATAAACTCATTATTTGAGTGAATGATCCCTGATACATGTTTCAATTAATAATTCCAACATGCAGACACTAGATAAATACCCTATAAAAATCCATTCCGATCATATCAAGAATTATAATGAAACACATATGAGTTCACCACTCATCAAGATTGTGGTTCATAATAAGCGAATGCTTAAGTTGTATATTTTAAGATTAAAGTAACGGCCCACTTTATTCTTGAAAACATACTTGATTCCAGATTCATTTAATAGTGTCATTATCGATAGTCTACTACTATCATGATATGAAACTCATCATTCCCTTTAAGTAAACTCCTTTACTTATTGGAGATAAATCGCAACACTATAGTCTAAACCATAATCAAGCGACCAACTCGATTATTCAACTGTGAATCAATTAATTCAGATTCTAATAATATACATGTTTCCCATACATCTCTATGTATATGCATATTACTTACAAATGAATCTTGGTACCTTATGACCAGATATATAATGCTCATACAGATAAAACCAAACTCTTTTGTTTTATTAATAATAAATATTTTCATTACAAATCAGAATCAAGAAGATAAAGTTACATGTAAATACACTTGCTTTCCAGGGCACTATATTTACATAACTCCAACAGCTAAACCTTTTTAGCATCTTGTCTATGTAGGAAAATCCCGGGAGGTACATCACATGTACCGGCAGTGGAAAACAAAAATTTTTGTTCCCGGGACTTTCCCAAACCGTGATCTTGGTATCCGTATGAAGACATCAACCTAAATAGCCAAAGAGACTATCTCTAAAGGTGATCCACGCAGAGATCAGAAAATCTAACCGGATCAAACCCTTTGACCGGGAATAGCTAGAACAGATTAAAGGCTGCTAGACCCTACCTACGTCTCCGGAGAGTCAAGGAAGCGTTGGAATCTTGCTTGGAAGAAGAAGAGAAATCGATGATGCTTTAGGAGAAAGACATGAAAAACCATTTTCTAAAAGAAAACTTAACTCTTAAGCTTCCATTTCTTCCTTCTCCATGTGCAACCGTCGACCACCATGCCCTTAAGCCTTCCTTGTCTATCTTTTAACTCTTTTTTAAAAGATTCCATAAGCTTATGCCAAGTGGTGGCTTTATATCCACTCATTTCATAAAGTATTAAAGTATAAAGCTTTGAAAAGTCAAAGCTTTATCTCTTCCTTCTCCCACTTCCAATGTACACAACATAAATTTATTAATTAATTAATTAATTAATTAGTTAATTAATTAATTAATTAATAATTGCTAAGGTCGATCCAATTGGGAATTGGGTCCTCACGGGCCATCGCCCCAAATCAAACAGACTCCTAAACCTTTCTTAGCAATATTGATGTCGCGATCTCATCGGGACATATCCCAATCCCATTGGGATCCATTTAATCCTAATGCTCTCCATAATTGGAACTCGTCTAATTACTATTTTACTGATTCTCAAACACTCTTATCGTGTGACCCTTTAGACTCCGGTTATGTTGGCCACTTAGATTAACAATTAATCAGAGCAAGTCATGAGCGGTATCTAGCAACACATCATGACCCCAATTGACCGGAAAGTAATCGGTTTGATGTATTCATCACGAACCGGATCACAAACCCTTCCATAAACAATTCTGGTGCAATTCGTCCTTTCACCATCCTATACCCCACTTGGTTATGAGTATGGTCAAAGTGTCAACTCTCACTAGACCGAGTCTAGCCCAGTGATATCAGTTCTTGTCACGGGACTCATTACTTTATATGTCAATGAAGACACTCTTCATGACATACATCTTGGCCAACCTTAGTAATGATCTGATAAGAGGCTACGGGTATCTCTTACGCTAATCCGTAAGTGGTGAATCCTTTATTGGCTACTCAATTATCTTGAATACCTCAAGTCGTACCCAAGCACCACCCTATGAGTTACCTCGAAAGGCAACAAGGAATGGAGTCAAAGCACGTGATCAAGTATCAAGATATCCTCGAGTACCTCAAGTCTAAGGATACTTGCACCATTGCTATGATGAGATTATCAACGACACTTAGATAAGATATCCATGTGATGATCTCATGGCGGGTCATCCAATGAACTTACTACCGCTAGTAAGCATCCACATGTCAATTCTAAATATCTCATATTTACGTTTTGAGATCCACCGCTTGATCCAATCAAGGAATATGACATGTGCTAGTCTATCCGGATTAATGATGTCCGGTCTCATTAATCCTATGACTAGGAGAATTTAGATATCTTGATATAATTGCACATGATAGGAATCTCGGTAGTATGATCACATCATAATTTCCTTCATGCTATGTCATATATCATGGACTTCATTAATTCGATTAAAGATCCAATCAATTCATAAACAATGTTTATGAATATCAAATTAATGAATAATGCCTTTCTTTATTTATTCATAAAGTCTGCACACGACTTTGAATAAAACGCGCTAAAGGGGATTGCCTTTAGGGCACAAATAAACAGTACCGTCCTTGAATAAGTCGATTTATCCAATGAACTAGTCGACTTATCGGTACCGAACATGTGTAAGTCGACTTACACATGGTACAAGTCGACTTATCACTTACAAATCTCCCACTTGACCTAAAGCCAATCGCCTTAGTATCTAATACCATAAGCGAGTCCATGAGAATCACAATTCTCCTGTGACAATGGCTTTGTCAACGGAACAGCAACACTTTGCTATGTAGGAATTCTCTCTATCAGGATATCATCTCGACTAATGATCTCTCAAATCGGCGAAGTACGAGTTCGGATCGTCGATAAGACCTTGGTTCCTTTGCCTGCGCACTAGCCCCATTGTATCACAATACAATCCTATAGGCCCATCACGGTAGGGACGGATCAAGTTCGAGAATGAACTTCTTGATCCATACCGCTTCCTTGCGATCTCGTGCGGCAATGTACTCTGCCTCGGTTGATGAATCAGCAGTCCTCTCTTGTTTGGAACTTTTCCAAACTGACCGCCACGCTATTCAGTGTGAATGTATATAACCTGATTGTGATTTAGAATCATCCTTATCAGATTAAATACTAGCATCTGAATGCCCGCTCACTTGGAGTTTTTCATCTCCAAAGATCAAGAAAACATCCTTAGTGCTTCTCAAGAACTTGAGGATATTCTTGACAGCCACCCAGTGACCCTCACCAGGATCTGATTGGTATCTGCTCGTAACACTTAGAGCATACGATACATCGGGCCTCGTACATAGCATTGTTCCATGTTAAACCTCTTTAGCATCTCATCTATGTACGATGATTGTGAAAGACCAAGCAACCTTTTGATTTATCTCTATAAAGCTATATCCCAAGGATATAAGTCGCTTCACCAAGGTCTTTCATCACAAATAGATTGGACAACCAAATTTTAACTGATTGCAGCATAGAGACATCGTTTCCTAGTAACAGTATGTCATCTACATACAACACAAGTAATACGATTGCAGTCCCATTAACCTTCTTATACACACAATGATCATCCGGATTTTATGAGAAATCAAACTCTTTGATTGACTCATCAAAACGGATAATCCAACTCCTGGATGCTTGCTTCAATCCAAACATGGATTTCTCAAGCTTGCATACCTTTTCGCCATCGATGGAAGTGAAGACCTCAGGTTGTGTCATACACATCCTCGGGTAGATTTCCTCTCAGGAAAGCTGTCTTCACATCCATTTGCCATATCTCATAATCATAATGAGTGGCAATGGCTAAGAGTATCCTAATGGATTTAAGCATTGCTACGGGGCTGAAGGTTTTGTCATAGTCAACTCTTTTTCTGTGACGAAATCCTTTAACCAAAAGCATTGCTTTATAGGTAATCAAATTACCATCCATGTTGGTTTTGTTCTGAAACCCCTTTGCACCCTGTGGGTTTTATCCCTTCAGGTGTAACAACCAAAGTCCATACTTGGTTTTCATACATGGAATCCATTTCAGATTTCATGGCACAAAGCCATGTTCCAGACTCTGAACTTTTCAGAACCTGTTCATAGGTAGTAGGCGCATCATCTCATATGAGCAATACGTCATTCTGTTCCTCACGAGAAATCCATATCTCTCGGGAACAGTGCATATCCTACTTAACCTACGAAATTCGTGTGTAGAGAAGGTTGAACTGTTATCTCATCTATATGAGTGACAGTTTCAGATTCAGGCAGTTGATATATGTTTGTTCGAGAATCTTGAACTTCTCCAAGTTCAACTTTGCTCCCACTGTCCTCTTGTAAAAGAAACTCTTTCTTTAAGAAAACAGCATGCTTGGAAACAAACAACTTTTGTTCCTCAGCAAGGTAGAATTGATATTCCACGAACAAACACTTGTCAGCTTTTACATCAAAGGTATATGACTGTGTCCGCTTCACATAAGCAGGACAACCCCAAACTTTCAGATGAGAAAGATAGGGCTTTCAGTTAGTCCATATCTCCATATGGAGTAACCACAACTGTCTTTAATGGAACTCTGTTTAGCAAGTAAAGCAATTTGTCTTGCGCATATTCCCAAAGCTGTAAAACCTATCATCAATCGCACCAAGTCTAACAAGGTTCGATTTTCGTTTCAACCACACCATTGTCTTTGCGGCGTGTAAGGTGGAGTATCTTGAGATAAAATCCCATTATCTACGAGATAATCCAAAACTGTTGGTGTAAGCATTTTCCACCACGATCAGATCGTAATGTATTCATACTTTTACCAAGTTAGTTTTCTACTTCATTTCTGAATTATTTGAACTATTCAAATGCTTCAGATTTGTATCTCTACAGATACAGGTACCTATATCGTGAATAATCACCGATAAAAGTAATGAAGTAAAAACAACCACTTATGGCATGGATGGACATCGGACCACATACATCCGAATGTATTAGGTCTAATATTCCATTCACTCGTTTACCTTTTCCTTTAAAGGATAACTTAGTCATCTTGCCTAATAAACAAGATTCGCATGTGTCATATGATTCATAATCAAATGACCCTAAAGATCCACTCTTATGGAGCTTAGCGATGCGTGTCTCATTTATATGGCCAAGCCGACAATGCCATAAGTAAGTTGATTTTAAATTATCTCGATTATGTCTTTCCGCGTCATTGACATTCAGAACTGGATATGACATATCTCATATGTCAATTCAATTGCATAATGTACCAGTACCATAGAGCATTCCATTGCAACTAATATAACAACCATTGTTACTAAAAGTCTAATGGAAATCAGCTCTATTTAAACATAAAACATACAATATGTTCTTTGTTTAAAACAGGTACAAAATGTCAATCATCCAATTTGAATATAAGCCCACTAGGGAGGAACAAGACATAAGTGTCTACGGCTAATGTAGCAACTCTTGCTGCATTACCTACACGAAGGTCTAGTTCTCCTTTAATGAGCTTTCTACTGTCCCTGAGGCCCTGCATATCATTTCATATGTATGAGCCACAACCGGTATCAAATACCGATATGTTTTGATCAGGAATAGTATTAACCTCAATGACAAACATATTTGAAGAAGTAGAGGCATCTGATGCCTTCTTCTGCTTCAGGAACTCCAGATAGATTTTACAGTTTCGCCTCTAGTGGCTAGTCTTGCCACATTGAAAGCAAAATCCTTTTGGGGCAGTTTCTTTGGTTTTTCCTTGATGGCACTTCCCTTTGGTTTCTTGGCCTTTTTCTTCTTTGAACTAGAAGAAGAAGCATCCACCATTAGCACTTGCTTGCTATCCTTCTTGATAGCTCGCTTTCGGTTTGTCTTGAAAGGAATGATCACTCAGAATTGTTGTGGATATTTGGTTTATCCGATAGTTTATCACAAACTGTGAATAACCATCAGACAATCTAACTAGAATTAAGTCTCTACTTAACTCATAATCCATTACAAATCCTAAGACGGCCAATCTCTCAATATAGCCATTCATCTTGTGGTATCTTGCCTGAAATCCTCGAGCCATCTTTAATGGTGATGAGAAGCCTTGAGGTCTTGAACCTTTCGGATCGAGCTTACTCATCAAACAGCTCCCTAAGATGAAATACTATAGAGTGAGCATCCATGGACTCGTCTTTGCTCCTGCAGCTCTAGTGACATCGAGGCAAGCATAAAGCAAGTATCCATATCAACATCCTTTAGATGCTTACGATATGCTTTCGATCCCCATCAAGAAGATCGACGGAAGTGTCTGTTGGAAGTGGAACATCTAGGGACGTATCCAGTTCCTCGGATCGAGAACAATTCTCGATTCCTTAGCCGATCAAGAAAATTCAGTCCGAATAGAGGCGAAAATTCACACGAAAGACTTCTTCAATCAACCTAGCGCGATAGAGAGAAGGAATGATAGAATAGAAATGCTGCATGATCATAAGGACTTGCATGACATGCATATGGCTCCCACTAGTTTCCTAAAATCCATAACCCTCTTTACTGAATCCGGAGAAACAATGTGACATAATGTCCTAGTGGGTCGATATCCGATATTGCTAAGAGTGACCTTGAGTTTGCCCAACAAGCCACTGACTTAGGTCAATCGGTAGGTATCGGTCATACCAATTGTATCATCGATAACCAACATTGAGAATGACCTTGAGTTTGCTCAACAAGCCACCTTATGTCTCGGGAGGTATCAGATATACCAATTACATCTTAGACACAACTATCGATCAGTGCTATCAACTTGTTGATGTGTGCACTTACATTGGGTATCAACTCTTTGATCGCGCATACATCCGATGTATGCTACCCAATTTCGCCTCGTCACGTTGACCTTGAGTTTGCTCAACAAACTAGCGCTTCGGTGAAAACCAACCCATTAATCGAAAATCTTATTTTCATGGTTGAACATATCCGTATAGAGTGAGCTTGAGTTTGCCCAACAATGACCCTATAAGAACTCGGTTCTTACCATATTAATGGAAGGCGTTAGTTTTCATATCTGAGGAGGGATTTCGAATTCTCGACTCCAAGCTGAAGGATCATAGTCTCTAGGACTATTTGGAATGATTTAGGTTTCATCAATCACATTGAATCAATCCTTATAATCATCCATCATCCAACCTATGCATGCCACAAGTCGACTTTCATCAAATGCAAGTCGACATGCTTCTTACACACAAGTCGACTTGTATGACACAAGTCGACTTATGTCACCGCCTTGAACAAGTCGACTTACAAGGTACTACAAGTCGACTTATACTGAGATCTTGAACAAGTCGACTTATTCTTCAAACAAGTCGACTTATCCAGAAAACAAGTCGACTTATCAAGAAAACAAGTCGACTTATTAAGCGAACAAGTCGACTTATGTCCAATATAAGTCGACTTATCCAGGAAATTTTGCTAAAATCTCTAATCGGCTAATTCCTCAATCCATGCAATTCCAATTCACAATACCATTATACCTAGGGTAATATCTGTAAGTTGATGTATCAATGAACAATTCATTGAACCATGAAAGCCTTATATGGTCAAACCATATGAAAAGCTTGAAATGAGTCAAAACTCATTAATTTCCAAACAATTTAGGAACACCCAAATTATCATCCTAAGCATCTCTAGCTAGCATATACATTATCAAATTTATTTCAGCACTTGCCATAAAAAATATGACGGTCAAAACAAACAAGATAATGCAACATGCTAACGAGACGCTATTGTGATCAATTAGGCATCCGAAAATTCTTGGAAAAGCAAATTCAAGCAATTCAATTTGGAAATCATACTAGATCAAGATAACACATTTTTAATCACATTAAAAATGGTTCAAGGCATTGGAACTAAAAAAGTACACTCAATCAAGCCAAGCAAAACAGTCCCAACAATTTTCACAAAACTGTCCAGTTCTGTACATTGCTCGAAATGATCAATGAAACAATTTCAATAAATCATGAGAAAATTATATAGGTTACTAAATGTTCAGAATATGCTACATGAATGTTTTCAGGATTTTAGGCCATCAAAAACTCAGTCAACCTAAATAACAAAACCGATTCAAAATCTGTGTTCATCAGCACAGCAATTCCCAACAGCATAGAATAAATTCGTGAATAAATATCCAATAACCTTGAAATCCACTTTCCATGCTCACAGACATTCACCAACATCTTAGAGACATGTAGGTGAAGGAAAATCCGAAAAACCATTTTTCTAGAATTTATTCTCGATTTTATACTCATGCCTGTTCCAGAATCGTTTCACAAAACAGCATCTGTAACCTTAGGGCATTAATTAGCAAAACTATATCAAATCAAATCGATAAATTCTCAAATTTCATAGACATATTCTCTAACATGTTATGAACATTTCTGGGCAGAAAAATTTAGAAAAGCATATCACAATATAAATTCGAAATCTGAACAGATAGCATGCATCAACAGCAAATTCCATTAGAATTTCTGATCTCGCTTAGGTTATAGCTTCATACGGGATACCAGGCGCTCGATACCACTGTAGGAAAATCCCGGAGGTACATCACATGTACCGCAGCGGAAAACAAAATTTTGTTCGGTACTTTCCCGAAACCCAGGATCTTGGTATCCGTATGAAGACATCAACCTAAATAGCCAAAAGAGACTATCTCTAAAGGTGATCCACGCAGAGATCGAGAAAATCTAACGGATCAAACCCTTTGACCCGGAATAGCTAGAACAGATTAAAGGCTGCTAGACCCTACCTCTGTCCTGGAGAGCTGAAGGAAACGTTGGAATCTTGCTTGGAAGAAGAAGAGAAATCGATGATGCTTTAGGAGAAAGACATGAAAAACCATTTTTCTAAAAGAAAACTTAACTCTTAAGCTTCCATTTCTTCCTTCTCCATGTGCAACCGTCGACCACCATGCCCTTAAGCCTTCTTTGTCTATCTTTTAACTCTTTTTTAAAAGATTCCATAAGCTTATGCCAAGTGGTGGCTTTATATCCACTCATTTCATAAAGTATTAAAGTATAAAGCTTTGAAAAGTCAAAGCTTTATCTCTTCCTTCTCCCACTTCCAACGTACACAACATAAATTTATTAATTAATTAATTAATTAATTAATTAATTAATTAATAATTGCTAAGGTCCAGTCCAACTGGGGTCGGTCCTACCGGCCTCTAGGGCCCCGATCTTTCAAAGCTTGACTCTAAACCTTTCTTAGCAATATTGATGTTGCGATCTCATCGGGACATATCCCAATCCCATTGGGATCCATTTAATCTAATGCTCTCCATAATTGGAACTCTGTCCAATTACTATTTCTGATTCTCTGAAACACTCTTATCGTGTGACCCTTTAGGCTCCGGTTATGTTGGCCACTTAGATTAACAATTAATCTGAGCAAGTCATGAAAGCGATATCTAGCAACACATCATGACCCTAATTGTTAGGAAAGTAATCGGTTTGATGTATTCATCACGAACCAGATCACAAACCCTTCCATAAACAATTACCGTGCAATTCGTCCTTTCGCCATCCTATACCCCACTTGGTTATGAGTATGGTCAAAGTGTCAACTCTCACTAGACTGAGTCTAGCCCAGTGATATCAGTTCTTGTCACGGGACTCATTACTTTATATGTCAATGAAGACACTCTTCATGACATACATGCTAACTTGACCTTAGTAATGATCGACAAGAGGCCATGGGTATCTCTTACGCTAATCCGAAGTGGTGAATCCTTTATTGGCTACTCAATTATCTTGAATACCTCAAAATTTGTACCCAAGCACCACCCTATGAGTTACCTCGAAGGCAACAAGGAATGGAGTCAAAGCATAGGATCAGTATCCAAGATATCCTTGAGTACCTCAAGTCTAAGGATACTTGCACCATTGCTATGATGAGATTATCACTGACACTTAGATAAGATATCCATGTGATGATCTCATGGCAGGTCATCAATGAACTTACTACCGCTAGTAAGCATCCACATGTCAATTCTAAATATCTCATATTTACGAGTTTTGAGATCCTTTGCTTGATCCAATCAGGAATATGACATGTGCTAGTCTATCCGGATTAATGATGTCGGTCTCATTAATCCTATGACTAGGAGAATTTAGATCTTGACATAATTGCACATGATAGGAATCTCAGTAGTATGATCACATCATAATTTCCTTCATGCTATGTCATATATCATGGACTTCATTAATTCGATTAAAGATCCAATCAATTCATAAACAATGTTTATGAATATCAAATTAATGAATAATGCCTTTCTTTATTTATTCATAAAGTGCACTGCGACTTTGAATAAAAAGCGCTAAAGGGATTGCCTTTAGGGCACAAATAAACAGTATCCTTGAATAAGTCGACTTATCCAATGAACAAGTCGACTTATCGGTACCGAACATGTGTAAGTCGACTTACACATGGTACAAGTCGACTTATCACTTACAAATCTCCCACTTGACCTAAAGCCAATCGCCTTAGTATCTAATACCATAAGCGAGTCCATGAGAATCACAATTCTCCTGTGACAATGGCTTTGTCAGCTAACAACAACACTTTGCTATGTGGAATTCTCTATCGGGATATCAACTCGACTAATGATCTCCGAATCGGTAAGCACGAGTTCGGATCGTCGATAAGACCTTGGTTCCTTTGCTGCGCAAGACTAGCCCCATTGTATCACAATACAATCCTATGGGCCCATCACGGTAGGGACGGATCAAGTTCGATAATGAACTTCTTGATCCATACCGCTTCCTTGCGCATCTCATGCGGCAATGTACTCTGCCTCGGTTGATGAATCAGCAGTCCTCTCTTGTTTGGAACTTTTCCAACTGACCGCCACGCTATTCAGTGTGAATGTATATAACCTGATTGTGATTCAGAATCATCCTTATCAGATTAAATACTAGCATCTGAATGCCCGCTCATTTGGAGTTTTTCATCTCCAAAGATCAAGAAAACATCCTTAGTGCTTCGCAAGAACTTGAGGATATTCTTGACAGCCACCCAGTGACCCTCACCAGGATCCGATTGGTATCTGCTCGTAACACTTAGAGCATACGATACATCGGGCCTCGTACATAACATTGTTCCATGTTAAACCTCTTTAGCATCTCATCTATGTACGATGATTGTGAAAGACCAAGCAACCTTTTGATTTATCTCTATAAAGCTATATCCCAAGGATATAAGTCGCTTCACCAAGGTCTTTCATCACAAATAGATTGGACAACCAAATTTTACCTGATTGCAGCATAGAGACATCGTTTCCTAGTAACAGTATGTCATCTACATACAACACAAGGAATACGATTGCAGTCCCATTAACCTTCTTATACACACAATGATCATCCGGATTTTATGAGAAATCAAACTCTTTGATTGACTCATCAAAACGGATAATCCAACTCCTGGATGCTTGCTTCAATCCAAACATGGATTTCTCAAGCTTGCATACCTTTTCGCCATCGATGGAAGTGAAGACCTCAGGTTGTGTCATACACATCCTCGGGTAGATTTCCTCTCAGGAAAGCTGTCTTCACATCTATTTGCCATATCTCATAATCATAATGAGTGACAATGGCTAAGAGTATCCTAATGGATTTAAGCATTGCTACGGGGCTGAAGGTTTTGTCATAGTCAACTCTTTTTCTGTGACGAAATCCTTTAACCAGAAGCATTGCTTTATAGGTAATCAAATTACCATCCATGTTGGTTTTGTTCTGAATATTTACAGTTTTTGAGATCCACTGCTTGATCCAATCAAGGAATATGACATGTGCTAGTCTATCCGGATTAATGATGTCCAGTCTCATTAATCCTATGACTAGGGAGAATTTAGATACTGACATAATTGCACATGATAGGAATCTCAGTAGTATGATCACATCATAATTTCCTTCATGCTATGTCATATATCATGGACTTCATTAATTCGATTAAAGATCCAATCAATTCATAAACAATGTTTATGAATATCAAATTAATGAATAATGCATTTCTTTATTTATTCATAAAGTCTGCAAACGACTTTGAATAAAACGCGCTAAAGGGGATTGCCTTTAGGGCACAAATAAACAGTACCGTCCTTGAATAAGTCGACTTATCCAATGAACAAGTCGACTTATCGGTACCGAACATGTGTAAGTCGACTTACACATGGTACAAGTCGACTTATCACTTACAGTCTATGTACGTTGATTGTGAAAGACCAAGCAACCGTTTTGATCTATCTCTATAGATCTTTATCCCAAGGATATAAGTTGCTTCACCAAGGTCTTTCATGGTAAATTGTTCGGACAACCAAATCTTCACCGATTGTAGCATCGAGACATCGTTTCCTAGCAACAATATGTCATCTACATACAGCACAAGGAATACGATTGCAGTTCCATTAACCTTTTTATACACACAGTGTTCATCCAGATTTTGTGAGAAACCAAACTCTTTGATTACTTCATCAAAATGGATATTCCAACTCCTGGATGCTTGTTTCAATCCATAGATGGATTTCTGAAGCTTGCATACCTTTTCGCCATCATAGGAGGTGAAGCCCTCAGGTTGTGTCATATACACATCCTCAGCTAGATTTCCATTTAGGAAAGCTGTCTTCACATCCATTTGTCATATCTCATAATCATAATGAGTGGCAATGGCTAGGAGTATTCTAATGGATTTAAGCATTGCTACTAGGCTGAAGGTCTCGTCGTAGTCAACTCCTTGTCTTTGACGAAAACCTTTAGCCACAAGCCTTGCTTTATAGGTAATTACATTACCATCCATGTCGATTTTCTTTTTGAAAACCCATTTGCACCCTATGGGTTTGATTCCTTCTGGTGCCTCAACCAAAGTCCATACTTGGTTTTCATACATGGAATCCATTTAAGCCTGCATGGCATAAATCCATTTCTTAGACTATGAGCTCTTCAGAACCTCTTCATAGGTGGTAGGCTCATCATCTTCTATGAGCAATACGTCATCCTGTTCATTCACAAGAAATCCATATCTCTCGGGAACAGAGCGTATCCTACATGACCTACGAACTTCGTGTGTTGTAGATGGTTGAACTGTTACTTCATCTGTATGAGTCACAGTTTGAGTTCGAGCGATTGATCTGCGTCATTCGAGCATCTTGAACTTCTTCAAGCTCAATTTTGCTCCCCTTGTCTTCTTGTAAAAGAAACTCTTTCTCTAAAGACAGCATGCTTGAAACAAACACCTTTTGTTCCTCAGCAAGGTAGAATTGATATCCCATTGTTTCTTTAGGATATCCTACGAACAAACATTTGTCAGACTTTGCATCAAGTTTATCTGACTGTGTCCGCTTCACATAAGCAGGACAACCCCAAACTTTCAAATGAGTAAGATAGGGTCTTTTGTTATTCCACATCTCATATGGAGTAACATCAACTGTCTTTGATGGAACTCTATTTAACAAGTAAACAGCTGTCTCAAGTGCATACCCCCAAAAGGATTTTGGCAACTTTGCAAAGCCCATCATTGATCGTACCATGTCTAACAAGGTTCGATTTCTCCTTTCTGCCACACCATTATGCTGTGGTGTGTAAGGAGGAGTCCATTAAGATAAAATCCCATTATCTCTGAGATAATCCAAAAACTGTTGGTCTAAGTATTCCCCACCACGATCTGATCTTAATGTCTTGATACTTTTCCCAAGTTGGTTTTCTACTTCATTTCTGAATTGTTTGAACTTTTCAAATGCTTTAGATTTGTATCTCATCAGATACAGGTATCCATATCGAGAATAATCATCGATAAAGGTAATGAAGTAAAGACAACCCACTTCTGGCATGGATGGACATCGGACCACATACATCTGAATGTATTAGGTCTAATACTCCAGTCGCTCGTTCACCCTTTCCCTTAAAGGGTAATTTAGTCATCTTGCCTAATAAATAAGATTCGCATGTGTCATATGATTCATAATCAAATGACCGTAAACTTCTACTCTTATGGAGCTTAGCTATGCGTCTCTCATTTATATGGCTAAGGCGACAATGCCATAAGTAAGTTCATTTTAAATTATCTCGTTTATGTCTTTTCGTGTCATTGACATTCATAATTGGATGTGACATATCTAATATGTAAATTCCATTGCATAATGTACCAGTACCATAAAGCATTCCATTCAAACTAATAGAACAACCATTGTTACTAAAAGTCACATGGAAACCAAATTCTATTTAAACAAAGAAATGTATAATATGTTCTTTGTTAATACGGTACAAAATAACATTCATCCAATTTAATTACAAGCCCAGTGGGGAGTGACAAAAAGTAAGTGCCTACGGCTAATGCAGCAACTCTTGCTCCATTTTCCATACGCAGGTCTAGTTCTCCCTTCATGTGTTAGTAGTGTGCCCTAGGCTAATGGATATTTGTGATTCATGTATTAACATTATGACTTGTTAATAATATATTATGAGGTATTCCTTCATATATGCATGTATTTCATGTAATGTGATTTACATTCCATGAATAGTATTAGACTTATGTCATCAAGTATGTGACTTGATAGTAAAACCATAAGCGTTATAACACTATTTTAGATCGTCACAGTCGATCATTATTGGTGGAACAATAATGAATTAAGACTTATATGTGTTACGATTGATGATCACGTTTCTTGATCATGGATATGAGATATCAAATCGAAACATAGATATATGTTAGAGAACATATATTGGACCGACCCACATAAAGAATACTACATGGTTTCATGTCATTAGTGATTCTTTATATGGTTTGACTTTAGTCCTTTGACCTGAAGTCATCATGGTTCCTTACATGAGGAATTTAGTGTTTTGATATTAGACTAAGTTATTTTTAACCGAATAACATATAGTCTTATGTTGGATACTAAATGAATCATGCGGAGCGATGTGAATGACGTAGATGGGATTTGTACCTCTTTTAAATGAGAGAGATATCATTGGGCCTCTTGACAAGTGTGAGTGAAGAAATGCATGGCCGTGCTCAAATGAATTGATGAAGAGTCATCAATGTCATTTGTTATAATCAGTCAACTTGGGGATCAAGAAACTATGATTAATCAAAGGTTGACATGTACCATGCCTTGTGATTAATCTTGATATCGTGTTACAAAAGGACTGAGCTTATAACCATGATTACAGGTTAAATCAGATTATCGATCCTCATTTGATTTGGGTAGTCATAATGTCTTGCTAGAGGCCGCTTATGACTTATGAGCCTTGAAGTATAATCAAGCCCATTGCCAACATCAAATGAGCCTACAGGGTCGCACACAAAGAGTGATGTGATCTGGGCTTATTCTCTTGGGCCTAATTTATTAGGTGTTGAATAAATATATTTAGATATATTTATTGGGCTATATTTAATTAAGTTGTCGGGCTTTTATTATATATGATATAATGGGCCGAAACTTAATAGGGCCTGAATGAGATTAGGGTTTCTCTATAAATAGAGAAGCTTAGGTCTCATTAGGTTGACGACACAAGTGTCAGGAAACCCTAGCTGCCATCCAAGAGAAAGATCGTGCGGCGTTCAGAAAAGTTTTCAGGACGTGCTAGCACACTACAGCCGCAGCCCGGATCGTGCACGCTCGTGTGGATACCGGTAGAGGGCATTAGCGATTTGCAGTGTCTTGAAATCCGGAAAAGAAAAAGAAGCAACCTATCCACGAAAATAAGGTATTTTCCTTAATCCTTCGTGTTTTCGATTATACGTGATATTTTGTATGGTCTTTTCCGCAGCGTATTGTGAATACTCGGACCGTACGCGATCCGACAGTGGTATCAGAGCAAGGTTCATTCTGTATAATCGATAATATGCATGTTTTGATTACATGTGCTCACAGTTTTGGATGCATGATACGAATATGATTTATTTTCATGCATATTGTTTTCGGATTGTTATTGATCGGAAAATTTGGAATTGAACATCAGATATGATCGATTCTTGATAAAAATCTGGAATTGCGTTTGACTTTTGTTACAATTTACGGCGTTTTGGAAGCGCATTACATGTTTTGCTTATCGCAAATAAAGAAATTGTTACGATTGTGAGTTTACGGAAAATCGGTTGTTTGTGTTTTGATTCTTGCGTGCGAGAGATGTGAGCAACCCAAAATCTGGAAATTAGTTTTGAAATACTCGAAGAAAATCAAATCAAATCCGATTGGGTATTAAGAAAGGTTTAATCTTTTTGAAAACCCGAATTATTCAGTCATCGTAAAGGACCTTGATCTGTTTTACTAAGACTTGAGAAAAGCGAATCGTGGTTGTCTTATGACTAGTGGCGATCGCCATCGACGAAAGCAACCAAAGGATTGGCGATACCAAGGGCGATAAGCGCCGTTAGATGGGGTAGTAAGCGGCGCCATCGGTTGGCGTCCTTGGGCGATGCGCCCATAGATCTGGAAAACCGATGAGACAACAACGTGGATGTTCTCCGCATTATTGAATGTACTGTGGAAGTTGGGTTTGAGAAACTCATCCCATTCTTGTTGTTTTTGCGTTTAAAGTTCTAGAATTGTCTATCCTTGTGCGCATCTGCTGCCTGCGTTTATGCTTGTGTGTCGCCAGCGGCAATGGCATCTCCGGTGACGCCATAGGCTGCGGAAACCGTCGGGTGGAGACCCACGGTTGGAGGTTCGTTTTCCGCGGAGTTAAGCGGTTGTGCGTGCGGCGTGGGGTGCGTGGCGTGGTTGTGGAAAGAAGATCCGAGAAGAAAGAAGGAGGAAAAACCAGAAGAGAGAGGTCGGCGGGTTGGAGAAGACGACGGACGCGTGTGGGACACGCGCCCGCGTCTTCCAGGAGCGTGGACATGCTCCCGCGTGCGTGCTGGCTGGCGTGCCTGCACAACAACCCTCCAATTTTTTTTTTTTTTAAAATTATTTTAAAACCCTAATTTAATTTTATTAATTTAATAGAGATTAAATTAATAAATACTCTAATAAAATAAAAGGGTGTTTTATTAAATTTGAAAATTGTTTTCAAAGGATTATTTATTAGGAAAGGATTTTTGGAATTTAATTTAATTTTTCAAGAGTTGAATTATTAAATTAAATTTATTTTCAAACCAACAATTAGAATCAAGCGAAGGTTGTAACAAGTGTTTTGTAATCTTTCATAATTCTTTATAAGGATTAATAATCTTCTAAGAACGACCCTCATCGTAATTTTAAGTTTATATGCCTTCCATAAATCTTTATCAATGTTTATCTCTAGCGAGTCCTTATGTGGGTCGTTGCCAAAGCAAGGCATGTGGGGATTATCTAGGGAAGACATTTGAATAATGGTGATATTCATAGGTAAAGTATGGTTAAACTTAACTAAGCTATCAAAACGGTTTTGGGCTTAGGGCATAAGATTGGGTTTATACATACATGCAGTACATAAGATGTATTTTAACATAAGCCTATCAAGAGTTACATGTGATGTAATTGAAAAGAGTTTTCTGCCTAAATAACTAAGTTTTGAGTGTTAAGCCAAAGCTTTCTTAGGACTTAGTGAAATATGGATCTTGTTTCTCCCATTTTTCAATTGAGGGTTATTTATTTGAGTGGGAGCTAATACCTCATAATAATAAGAATGTTGACCCTTATTGCATAATTTTTGTAGATTATGGCTACTCCATCCCCAAAACCTTTCTATGCGATCTATCCTGAAGAAAGAAAAGTTTAATGGAACAAATTTCCTAGATTGGTATAGGAACTCGAGAATTGTTCTCAAGCAAGAAAGAAAGGCTTTCAAGAAGAAGGGCACAAGAAAGGACAAAGGTAAAGTACCTAAGTCAAACCCAAGCCCAAAGCTAAGACTAAGGCACCCGAGGAGGAGTTTGCTTCCATTGCAATGAACTGGTCATTGGAAAAGGAACCGCAAACTCTATTTGGAAGAGTGAAAGAGAAGAAGAATAGTGCGACTATTTCTTCAGGTATGTTTGTTATAGAAATCAATTTTACTCATACGCATCTTGGGTATTAGATACGGAGCTGCAACTCACATTTGTACTAATGTGCAAAGTCTAAGAAGGACTAGAAGATTGATGTGCGGTGAGATCGACTCTTGGCGTGGGAAATAGAGCAAGAGTTGCTGCTTTATCCGTGGGGACTTATGATCTTATTTTGCCTCTTGGGCTCATTTTGGAACTCAAAATTGTTATTATGTACCTACTTATGGTAGGAACATTATTTCTTTTCTTGTTTAGAGAATGATGGATTTAAATTTTCTATTGAGAATAAGTATTTTCATTTATAAGAATGACATTTTTATGACATTCTTGCGTCAATTAAATGGCATTTATACTCTAGACACTGAGTTTGTTACAAATGAGCCCATCTATAACATAAATACCAAGAAGTTTAAATCTAACGATTTGTACCCAACCTATCTCTGGCATTGTCGCTTAGGCCACGTAAATGAAAAACGCATTTCAAAACTCCATCAAGATGGATAAATTGATTCTTTTGAATCTTTTGACACGTGTGATTCTTGTTTACTGGGTAAGATGACAAAGGCCCCCTTCACAGGTAAAGAGGAAAGGGCCAATGAGCTATTGGGCCTTATACATACCGATGTATGCGGTCCTTTTAGCACATCAGCGAGAGGAGATTATTTGTATTTCATTACTTTTACAGATGACTTCAGTAGATATGGGTATGTCTATTTAATGAAGTACAAATCTGAATCTTTTGAAAAGTTCAAAGAGTATAAGAATGAAGTACAAAATCAGTTTGGGAAGAATATTAAAATCCTTCGATCTGATCGAGGAGGTGAATATTTAAGCCAAGAGTTTGATGATTATCTTAAGGATTGTGGAATCGTTTCACAATTGACTCCTCTAGGAACTCCTCAATGGAATGGTGTTTCTGAAAGGAGAAATCGAACTCTATTAGATATGGTTCGATCAATGATGAGTCAAACTGATCTTCCAAAATACTTCTGGGGCTATGCTTTAGAAACTGCAGCATTCATATTGAACCGTATTCCTTCAAAGGCTATAGAATAGACACCTTATGAGATATGGACTGGGAAGCGTCCCAATTATCTTTTTAAAGATTTGGAGTTGTGAGGCTTATGTGAAGCGTCCAATTGCTGACAAGTTGGCACCCAAATCTGAAAAATGTTATTTTGTGGGATATCCTAAGGAAACTAAAGGATATTACTTTTACATCCCATTAGAGAACAAAGTGTTTGTTGCTCGAAATGGTTTCTTCTTAGAGAAGGAATTTGTTTCCAAAGGAAACCGTGGGAGTAAAGTACAACTCGAAGAAATTCAAGTTTCACAAAATGACATTGAGCCTGCAAAGGAGGTTGAAGCGAGCTTACAAGCTGTTGATCAGCAGTCTTCAACAACACAAGGCCTACGTAGATCTGATAGGATTCGTCATGAACCCGACAGATATGGATTTCTCGTTATTGATGATGATAATGTGATGCTCATCGATCATAATGAGCCCACAACCTATCAAGAAGCTATGGAAAGTCTAGAATCTGCTAAATGGTTAGAGGCCATGAAAGCAGAGATGCAATCCGTGTATGACAATCAAGTTTGGACTTTGATTGATCCGTCTGATGGCTTGAAGACCATTGGATGCAAATGGGTTTTCAAAAAGAAACTCGACATGGATGAAAATGTGCACACTTATAAAGCAAGACTTGTTGCTAAAGGTTATCGACAAGTTCATGGAATTGATTATGATGAGACATTTTCTCCAGTGGTCATGATCAAATCCATTAGAATTCTTATTGCCATAGCTGCATACTACGATTATGAGATATGGCAAATAGATGTCAAAATGGCTTTCCTTAATGGAAACTTATTTGAGGATGTATATATGATACAGCCTGAGGGTTTTGTCCATCCTAAGAATTCGGGAAAGGTGTGCAAGCTTCAAAGATCCATTTATGGATTGAAGCAAGCATCAAGAAGCTGGAATCTTCGTTTTGATGAAGTTGTCAAAGAGTTTGGATTCATCAAGAATGAAGATGAACCTTGTGTTTAGAAAAAGGTTAGTGGGAGTGCTGTTATCTTTTTAGCTTTATATGTTGATGACATATTGCTCATTGGAAACGATATTTCGACCCTACAGAGTGTCAAGATTTGGTTAAGGAAACGTTTCTCAATGAAAGACTTAGGTGAGGTTGCCTATGCTTTAGGCATTAAGATCTATAGAGATAGATCAAGAAAGCTTATAGGTCTAAGTCAGAGTACATACATAGATAAGGTACTGAAAAGGTTCAGTATGCAAGATTCCAAGAGAGGATTCTTACCTATGTCACATGGAATCAAGTTTTCTAAGAAGGATTGTCCTACTTGGATAAGGAGCTTGGCGCATGAGTAAGATTCCATATGCATCTGCAATTGGATCTATCATGTATGCCATGTTATGTACTCGACCAGATGTCTCATATGCTTTGAGCATAACAAGTAGATACCAATCTAATTATGGTGAGAGTCACTGGATAGCAGTTAAGAACATCCTTAAGTACTTGAGAAGAACTAAGGATATGTTCCTAGTCTATGGAGGACTTGAAGGAGAGCTAGTTGTAAATGGTTACACTGATGCTGGTTTTCAGTCTGACATAGATGATTTCAGATCGCAATCAGGTTTTGTGTTATGTTTGAATGGAGGTGCAGTGAGCTGGAAAAGTTCAAAGCAAGACACTGTTGCTGATTCTACAACTGAAGCTGAGTACATTGCTGCCTCAGATGCGGCTAAGGAAGCTGTATGGATCAGGAAGTTCATTACTGAACTTGGAGTTGTTCCTAGCATTGCAAGTCCTATAGACCTTTATTGTGATAATAATGGGGCTATAGCACAGGCTAAGGAACCAAGCTCGCATCATAGATCCAAACATATACTCAGACGTTTCCATTTGATTAGAGAGATCATTAGAAGAGGAGACGTGAAGATATGCAGAGTGGGCACAGATGACAACATTGCCGATCCACTTACTAAGCCTCTTCCACAGCCTAAACATGAGAGTCATACGAGGTCTATGGGTATTAGATATCTGACTTATTAGGCCTAGTGCAAGTGGGAGATTGTTAGTAGTGTGCCCTAGGCTAATGGATATTTGTGATTCATGTATTAACATTATGACTTGTTAATAATATATTATGAGCTATTCCTTCATATATGCATGTATTTCATGTAATGTGATTTACATTCCATGAATAGTATTAGACATATGTCATTAAGTATGTGACTTGATAGTAAAACCATAAGCGTTATAACACTATTCTAGACTGTCCCTGGTCGATCATTATTGGTGGAACAATAATGAATTAAGACTTGTATGTGTTCTGATTGATGATCACGTTTTACTGATCAAGGATATGAGATATCAAATCATAAACATAGATATATGTTAGAGAACATATATTGGACCGACCCACATAAAGAATACTACATGGTTTCATGTCATTAGTGATTCTTTATATGGTTTGACTTTAGTCCTTTGACCTGAAGTCATCATGGTTCCCTACATGAGGAATTTAGTGTTTTGATATTAGACTAAGTTATTTTTAACCGAATAACATATAGTCTTATGTTGAATACTAAATGAATCATGTGGAGGGATGTGAATGACGTAGATGGGATTTGTACCTCTTTTAAATGAGAGAGATATAATTGGGCCTCTTGACAAGTGTGACTGAAGAAATGCATGGCCGTGCTCAAATGAATTGATGAAGAGTCATCAATGTCATTTGTTATAATCAGTCAACTTGGGGATCAAGAAACTATGATTAATCAAAGGTTGACATGTACCATGCCTTGTGATTAATCTTGATATCGTGTTACAAAAGGACTGAGCTTATAACCATGATTACAGGTTAAATCGGATTGTCGATCCTCATTTGATTTGGGTAGTCATAATGTCTTGCTAGAGCCTGCTTATGACTTATGGGCCTTGAAGTGTAATCAAGCCCATTGCCAACATCAAATGAGCCTACAGGGTCGCACACAAAGAGTGATGTGATCTGGGCTTATTCTCTTGGGCCTAATTTATTAGGTGTTGAATAAATATATTTAGATATATTTATTGGGCTAGATTTAATTAAGTTGTCGGGCTTTTATTATATATGATATAATGGGCCGAAACTTAATAGGGCCTGAATGAGATTAGGGTTTCTCTATAAATAGAGAAGCTTAGGTCTCATTAGGTTGACGACACAATGTCGTCGAAACCTAGCGACCATCCAAGAGAAAGATCGTGCAGCGTTCAGAAAAGTTTTCAGGACTTGCTAGCACACTACAGCCGCAGTCCGGATCGTGCACGCTCGTGTGGATACCGGTAGAGGGCATTAGCGATTTGTAGTGTCTTAGAATCCGGAAAAGAAAAAGAAGCAACCTATCAACCAAAATAAGGTATTTTCGTAAATCCTTCGTGTTTTTGATTATACGTGATATTTTGTATGGTCTTTTCCGCAGCGTATTGTGAATACTCGGACCGTACGCGATTCGACATCATGAGCTGTCTACTGTCCCTGAGGCCCTGCATATCATTACATATGTGTGAGCCACAACCGGTATCTAATACCCATATGTTATGGTCAGAAACAGTATTAACCTCAATGACAAACATACCTGAAGAAGTCGAGGCATCTGATGCCTTCTTCTGCTTCAATTCTTCCAGATAGACTTTACAGTTCCGCTTCCAGTGACTAGTCTTGCCACAATGGAAGCAAGTTCCTTTTGGTGCAGTCTCTTTGGTTTTCTTCTTGGCTGCACTTCCTTTTGGTTTCTTAGACCTTTTCTTCTTTAGATTCTTTTTCTTTGAACAAGAAGAAGAGGATGCCACCATAAGCACTTGCTTGCTATCCTTCTTGATAGATTGCTTTGCTGTCTTGAGCAGATTGATCAACTCAGGGATTGTCGTGGATATTTGGTTCATCCGATAGTTTAACACAAACTGTGAATAACTATCAGACAATCCAACCACAATTAAGTCAACACTTAATTCATAATCCATAACAAAACCTAAGACGGTCAACCTCTCAATATACCCATTCATCTTGGTGCATCTTGCTGCTGCAGATGAACCTGGAGTCATCTTAGTAGTGAAGAGTAGCCTCGAGGTCTCGAACCTTTCAGACCGAGCTTGCTCATCAAACAGCTCCCTAAGATGAAACACTATGGTATGAGCATCCATAGACTCGTGTTGCTTCTGCAGCTCTGGTGACATCGAGACAAGCATAATGCAGTTAACCATTTCACTGTCTTTAAGATGCTTACGATATGCTTTCTGATCCTCATCAGAAGCATCAGCAGCAGGTGGATCAGGAAATGGAACATCTAGGACATATCCCAGTTCCTCAGATCTGAGAACAATTCTCAGATTTCTCAGCCAATCTAGAAAGTTAGGTCCAGTTAATTTGTTGGAGTCCATAAGCGAGCGCAAGTTCACACTGGAAGTCATCTTCAATAACCTAAAGGGAAAGAGAGAAAGAATGTTAGGATAGAATTACATGCATGATCATAAGGACTTGAATGACATGCATATGGCTCCCACTAGTTTCAAAGAATCCATAACCCTCAGTACGAATCCAAGAAACATTATGACAAAATGTCTTAGTGGGTCGATATCCGACATTACTAAAATGACCTTGGGTTTGCCCAACAAGCCACCTTAGGTCAATCGGTAGGTATCGGTCATACCAATTGCATCATAGATATCCGACATTACTAAAATGACCTTGGGTTTACCCAACAAGCCACCTTAGATCTATCGGCAGGTATCGGTCATACCATTTGCTTCATAAATGCAATTATCGACTAGTGCTATCAACTCGTGATGTATGCACACACATTGGGTTGTCAACTCTTGATGCGCGTACATCTGATGTACACTACCCAATTTCGCCTCTGTCCACGTTGACCTTGAGTTTACTCAACAAATCAACGCTTCTAGTGAAAACCGACCCATTAATTCGAAAATCTTATTTTCATGGTTCGAACATATCCGTATAGAGTGAGCTTGGGTTTACCCAACAACCCAACTCTATAAGAACTCTGGTTCTCCCCATATTAATGAAAGGCGTTAGTTTTCATATGATGTGTGAGGGTTTTCAGGTCTCATCTTCTTCTTCTCCAAGCCGTAGGATTATAGTCACCATGACTATATGGAATGATTTAGGGCATTTCATCAATCACATTGAGTCTATACCTAAAATCATCCATCATCCCACCTTTGCATGTTGTAAGTCGACTTGTGTATGTATAAGTCGACTTATACCTTTATGTAAGTCGACTTATGCATGTGTAAGTCAACTTATGCTAGTGTGTAAGTTGACTTATGCATGTGTAATTCGACTTTTGCAGCTGTGCACGAACAAGTCGACTTGTACCATTGTGCAAGTCGACTTATGCGTCTACAGTGCACGGACAAGTCGACTTATATCTTTATTAGTCGACTTATCCATGTGGAATTTCTATCTAATCGGCTAATTTCTCAATCCGTGCAGTTCCAATTCACAATATCAAGTGTAATATCCTTTATTATGATGTACCAATGAAACACTTTCATTGTTCCATGCTTACCATATATAGTCAAACTATACATGAAAAACTTGAAATCAATGAATACACTCTTATTCATTCAGATCTCCAAATAATTTGAGAATATCAAACTATCACCCTAAGTATCTCTAGGTAGTCTAAACTTTATCAAGATTACTTCGGCACTGGTCACAAAATTTGTGACGGCCAAAATAATCAAGACAACGAAATACACTAACGAGACGCTAATGTGACACATTTGACATCCAAAAAATATTTGGAAACCCAATTTCAAGAAATTCAATTTGGAAAGAATACAACATCAATATAACATATTTTTAATCACATTAAAAATGATCCAAGGCATTGGAATTGAGAAATAAACAATTTTACATTTCAAACAAAACAGCTCCAGCAACTTTCTCAAAACTGCCAAGCTCTGTGTTTTGCTTGAAAAACTCGATGAATCAATTTCAATAAATTATGATAAAATTACAGATGTTACAACATGTTCACAAACTTTTCCATGAATTTTTTCAGGATTTATTTCCATCAAAAACTCAACCAACCTCAGCAACAAAGCCAATGTAGAATCTGTGTTTCTCAACACAGTTATTCCCAGAAGCACACAATAAATTCTCAAATAAATATTAAATCACCTCGAAAACATTTTTCCATTCTCATAGACATTCATAAACATCTTATAGACATGTTGGTGAAAGCAAATCCGAAAAAAAAAATTTCTACAATTTATTCTCGAATTTATAAGCATGCCTGTTCATTGAATGTGCACAAAGACAGCAACCAAAACATTAGGGAATAAATTAGCAAAACCATATCAAATCACATTGATAAATTCCGAGCTTCCACAGACATATGCAACAACATCTTGTGAACATATCTGGGCAAGAAAATTTCGAAAACAATATTTCTACACTGAATTCGAAATTCACACAATCAACATGCATCATCGTCACAAGCAATAGGCAACTCCGACCTAGTCATGGTTTCTTCGTTATATACGACACAAATGGCTCTGATACCACTGTAGGAAAATCCCGGTGTGAGCATCACATGCCCATGGTGCGGAAAACAAAAATTTTTGTTCCGGGACCTTCCCGAAAGCCAGGATCCATGTGTCTATACAACAAACTCAAACCATAACGGCCAAAGGAGACCGTCTCTAACGGTATCCACGCAGAGATCGGAGAACCTAACCGGGACAAACCCTTTGACCCGGGAATAGCTAGAACAAGTTGAAGACTGCTATATCTTACCTTGTTCTTGGAGAGCTTGAAATCACGATGGAGAAGAATAAGAAAATGCTTGAAGATGATGAAGAACGATGATGAGATGAGAGGAAAACTGTTTTCCTTTCAAACTTCTCTTCTTCTCATTCAACAAATGACCACACTCATCTTCTACCTTTCATTTTGTCTTCTTACCATTTAATGTAAAGATGACAAGGCAAAAGATGCAAGCTTCTTTTGCCATCCACGTTAGCTACTTTATATATATATATATATATATATAAAGTCTAAGATAAAGCTTCCTCCTCTCCTTCCACGTATGGCATATATATATATATATATATATTAATTAATTTTTTAATTAATTAATTAATTATATATAAATAAATGCTGAAGTGGTCCAGTCACACTGGGGTCGGTCCTACCAGCCTACCGGGTCCCGGTATGGGAAAAACCTCCGGAAACGTTTTTCAGCAATATCGATGTCGCGATCTCATCGGGACATATCTCAATCTCATCGGGATCCATTTAATCCTTTTGCTCTCCATATATTGGAACTCTGTCCAAAACTATTTTACGAATTCTCCGAGACACTCTTATGCGTGTGACCCATTAGGTTCCCAGTTATGTTGGCCACTTAGATCAACACTTAATCTGAGCAAGTCATGAGCGGTATCTAACAACACATCATGACCCCCAATTGACCGGAAAGTAATTGGTTTGACGAATGAACATGTATTCATCATGAACCATATCACAAACCTTTCCATAGACAATTACCGTGCAATTCGTCCTTTCACCATGCTATACCCCACTTGGTTATGAGTATGGGCAATGTGTCAACTCTTACTAGACTGACTATGTCAAATCTAGTCCAAGTGATTTCAGTTCTCATCCTGGGACTCAATACTTTATATGTTAATGAAGACATTCTTCATGACATATATGCTCCGGCCAGAGACTTCCAAGTAATGACCCTAACAAGAGTCCATGGGTATCATCTTCTGCTATCATATAAGTGGTGAATCCTCTATTGGCTACTCAATTACCTTCGAATACCTTAAGCTGTACCCAATCACCACCCTATGAGCGACCTCTGTAAGGCAACAAGGAATTGAGTCAAAGCACAGAATCAGTATCCAAGATATCCTTGAGCACCTCAAGTCTAAGGATACTTGCACCATTGCTATGATGAGATTATCACTGACATTAGAATAGGACATCCATGTGATGATCTCATAGTAGGTCATCCAATGTACTTATTACCTCTAGTAAGCATCCACATCTCAACCCTAAATATCTCATATTTACAGCTTCTGAGATCCACTACTTGATCAAATCAAGGAGCTTGAGATGTACTAGTCTCTCTGGATTACCGATGTCCAGTTTCAGTAATCCTATGACTAGGGATAATTTAGATACTGACATAATTGCACATGATAGGAATCTCAGTAGTATGATCACATCACAATTTCCTTCATGCTATGTCATATATCATGGACTTCATTAATTTGCTTATAGATCAATATCCATTCATAAATAATGAACAGTAAGTTAATGAAATATGCCTTTCTTTATTTGTTCATAAAGTATGTACACAACTTTGTACAAAATGCGCTAAAGGCGATTGCCTTCAAGGCACTACTCTAACAATTTCAACCCAGCCCTTCTTTTTATGTACACCCACCTCAAACAACTCATCCTCCACCAACCCTAACCCTCCACCCAGGTTCCTGATGTTGGTACAACTTCTACAGTTGTGGTACTAGATGAGGACGATCCTCCAACTCAGACCACTCCTGAACTCGTGACTTTACAGACCCTCACTAGTTGAATCGATGTCCTCTGTGTAGATCTTGCTACTCTCCAAGACTCCCTCCTTTAGGAGATAACCAGGCAGGATAGAGATAGGTGGTATTGCCGGCGAATGGATGCATTACTCGTCGAGCACCTTCACTTTCAGCTGCCATCTGATGAAGATGACCCCCTTAGCGCTGTTGGCACATCAGGAGCGGGTCCCTTTTGCGTTGGGGATCATCATCCTATGGAGTAGCTCAAGTTGCTTTTTCTTGTGTTTTCCTTAGTTTTGTTTTAGTTTTTAGTTTTTCGGATACTTAGTTACATTTTTTTTATGTACAAACTTCAAGGCCGATTATTTATACAATTCTTTGTATACTTTTTTCGATGTGTTGTTCTTCATTAGCCTTCCGCTTCCCTTTCAATGCATAATTGTTTTAATTGTTCTTCACATTGAGGACAATATGATGTTTAAGTGTGGGGGATGTTGTTCTAATTTGCAATTATTGTTTATGCATCATTTTTAGCCATTTAACCACTTGTGCAAGTCATTTGTTCATAACATGCAAATTTTTAAACTTAGTAATTGAGGAAAATCGCTTGTTTTAATTTTTTCTGACATTTTTAGCTGCGACGAAGAACACTTTCTTCGCCGCGGCGACATGAAATTGATGTTTCGTCGTGGCAAAGCTAGAAACTATTTTAAAACTTCCTCAATTTAATAATTCTCCCTAATTAAATTCTTTTCACTCTTATATCTTGAAGATTTTATAAATTTCAAAGTGGTCCTTGTGTTTTCAAAAAGGCCATCTATGTTTTTAATGATAGTTGATTTTGGTTAATTTCATTTTCAATGTTTTCATGAGAAGCAAGCGAGGGTACGCTAAGAGAGTAGCATTATGTGTTTCTAAATCTTGAGATTGCTTAATTGAGATACTAACCTTGTTGGAAGGATATTTGGGCCTAAATTCTTTCAATTTTTTGTTTATCTGCTTAATTTTATATCTCTCTAAAACTTGTTTTAATTCTTGATCAAAGCTTGATTGTAACATCCCGTTATCCATGTTAGGGCTAGAATTGTGAATTATGAGAATTTTGTGAGAAATTAGGAAAAATGCACATCATGCATTATTAATTGTGACATGCACATTTTTGCACATTTATATGATTGTACATGCATTCCTTGACATTCCGGGTACAATTGAATTATAAATTGTGATTAAAATGTGTTTTGGTGATTTTGGTATTATTTAAGACATTTTGGAATTTTTAGTGGTTTTTAAAATATATATATATATATTAATTTTTGGGCCAATTATAGAGTGACATGTGGACTAATTATTGTGTGACAAATGGCTTATGTTAAAGAGGACACGTGTAAGGCGTGTATAGTATACAAGAGTATGAGTTGAGTTAGGAAAAATGCATGCAAGGATTCTCGGTGATGAAACACTTGAAATCCGAAAGAAAACTGTGGGACTTTTGTTGTTTGTAATCAGTCCTCCTTGCTGGAATTCTTAGCCGATTCAGGTAAGTTATGTTTAAGTTGAGTGTTGTTGTTGTTAAATGATGTTTTATAGTGGAGATGAATGCATGCATGTGAGGTTATGGAAGCTAAGTTTCGATGATGAATGAACTAGATGGTCGAATCTGTGAAATAGGAATGTGTTCAACAAAGTAGGAAATGAGATCTGTTTAAATTGAAATGAGTTACAGAAGAGTGCCTAAAAATCTATGAATGTATACACTCTGTTCGGGTTTTGAGATAGTCGAAATGATACATGCATGCATTGTGTCCGTTGTTTATCAGTAGAAGTGAAGTTGATGTTTAAGAATAAATCTTGAGTTTGATCTTATGTAAATGTTTCGAACTGGATTAGGATTTAATTGGAGTGAAGTTTTAGAGATTATTTTGGGTATAGAAGTGAAAAATCTGGAAAAAGAAATCGGGAAGGCGAGTTGCGAGAATCGGGGCGTCATGACGTGTTTTTTATTAAATCATGACGTGTAGCTTATTTTGTTTATTTGTCGCAATGTCCATTTTCTTCCTCTCCGTGATGTTCATTTTCTTCCTCGCCGCGACGTAGGTGACCCCCTCTTGAACTCGTCACGGCGAATGTTGTAAAAATCCTGAAAATTTTGATTTTTTGGGCTGTTCGTCGTGACCTCATATTTTCCCCTCTTCTCGACGAGCACCCATCCTTTGACTGCTCGAATATACTTTTGTATTTTGACCATAACTTTCTCTATATAGATCTAATTTGGGTGCTTCTTGATTCCCTGTAAACTAGAGACAAAGGGCTACAACTTTTATGAAGAAATGGAGTTTTAATTCTGTCTCTAAGAGTTTTAATATTTGGTTGGAAGTTGAGGTATGAATTTTTCTGGAACTTATGAACCGTATGGAATATTTTGAGGATATATCTTGGTATACTGATCCAAATTAAATGATTTGTGTGTCTTTAGAAAGCTAAGAAATGGGAGAACAACTTTACAGAAGGAAGTTTTGTCTAATTTGGTCATTTACTTGATCTAATTTAGTATGGAAAGTTGACCTGAATATGTTCTATAGGAAAAATCTGAAGTGGTCAATGAAGCTATGAAATTATTTGACATTGTTTGGTCCAATTCAATTGTAAGAATGCATGGTATTAAAGAGGGCTTTGATTCCTAAATTATTTTTGATAAGGGTCACATTATTGCACCCCGGAATTGTCATTTAACATGCATTGTGCATACATTCTATACATTGATATTTTTATGAAAGAACATTGTGCAATTGTGCAAAGTGTGATATTTGTGAATGTGTTTTGCCTATTTTAGAGGAGCATATCGGAAACCAATCGGACATTGCCGGACCATCCAGGCAATAGCTTATTGGAGCGTACTGTGAGTCAACCTAGATGTTTTCCTAGGATTGATTTAATATGATTTGTTTAAGCTTCCAATATTGTTTTATTGCTTGCGATTTAATTATGAATTCTGGACTTCAATTGTCCGAGGAGATCAATATTTGGGAATGTATTAGAAGTGCTCTGATTGTGATTTTGTTTGCTATGGAATTTTGAACGTGATTATGAATGTTATGTGAATCCTCAACGAAAGTTGAATACCGGATTTGGATCCGATGAATATGAGTTCTGTTGAATATGTGATTGTGATACATGCCATATTCAGATTGATGCATTTCATAAAATGCATGCTCAGATAAAGGTGTTGTGACTTGAATTGCCCATATTAAGCGCTTCCACGTAGATCTTTGCTCCGTGAGATATGTGTGTGCACGTAGAGCTATGCTCCGTGATTTTGTTCTGATTGAGCCCTACGGGCCAGCAATTGTATAAGTATGTGATAGACATTCAGTCACAACAATAAGAACGAATGTGAGTCTCATATACATATGTACTTGTTCATATATGATCTGTTTGGCAATGATTGAATGTTATACTCTACTGTATGAGTTTTGAATCATATATGTATCTGTTTATGAATGTTTGTGTAATATGTGATGTGTGCTTATGATCCGGTGAATTCATCGATGATGGTTCACTCATGGAGTTTGCAAAACTCATCAAAATTTGCAATGTGGCTTTTCAGGTACGAGTCAGGAGACCTAGTTCCTTAGTCAGGACTTAAGGAATCTTTTGGTTAGAGATATGGCTCAGAGGTCTGTCAGCTGACACCATAAGTGTTCTAGCCTTATTTTTGTCGTTTTGTTGGATATTGTATAAGCTTTTATGCTTAGTCTTTTGGTGGTATCAGTGTAAGCTTTATGAATGAAAGGATTTGAATGGTTTTTAAAATTTAGTGACTTTGAGTGTGTTAGATGATGCCATTTGTAGGTTGGATTTCCATGTGTAATTCAGATATGTTTTTGCTCCAACATACCATTATCATAAGGTGTGTACTTGAATGTCCTTCGGGTGTTCGGGTATTTGCCTTATGGTAGTGGGATGTTGCATTTTTGGTATCAGAGCATGGTTTGGCATCTTTAGGGAAATAATATGATTCATAGTGAAAGATTTGGACAGTAATTGCAGCTTTTGTTTGTTATAGGTCATCTTCCATAGGGGATCATATTGGTGAGTCAGCTGACATGGAGTCTATAGGAGCCAATTTAGGGTCTCATGTACCTGAATGGAAGTCAGGACGAGGCTTGCCATCTCTAACTTGTGCAGTTTTACAGAACTCCGGGCAGCCTCGATCAGAATAGAGCAATTATTAAAGGATAGTCAGAGACAGCTCAGGCAGGAGGATAGAGGAAAGAGGCAGAATGAACCTCATGCTGATTCTGGAAGAAGCTTCAGAATGCGCCAAAATAGATCGTCTCGATTCCAGTCTAGATCGAGACAATCTGGATTCCATAGAAGAGGTAGATATTTTCAGTCTAGAGAAGGCAAAGGACAGATGCCGGCCAGTCAGTCGCAACAATTTCCTGAATGTGAGCATTGTGGTAAAAGACATGGTGGTGAGTGCTAGAGGATATCAGGAGCATGTTTTCGATGTGGCTCTTATGAGCATCAGATTAGGGATTGCCCTGAGTTGTTGGAATCACAGTCTAGAGCTAGAGGAGGAACTATGACTGAGGTCTCAGTTCAACAGAGCAGAGCTGGCAGATCTATACAAAGAGGTAGAGGTAGAGGTCGGACTCAATCAGCAGGGCCCAGTGTCAGGACTGAGGTGCGGAGCAATCAGCCGCAAACTCAAGCCAGGGTCTATGCCATCACCAGACATGAGGCACAAGACTCCCCAAATGTGGTAACAGGTGTGTTGAATGTTTTTAATTTTGAAGCTTATGCACTGGTAGATCCAGGATCTACCCATTCATTCATCACCCCGCATCTGGCATCTAAATTGCATTTTGAGCGAGAGGTACTGAAATGTGGGTTAGTAGTGAGCACTCCAGTGGGTAGCACAACAGTGATCGGTGAGGTATGTAAGAGGTGTATAATTCGGATTAATCAGGCAGAATTAGTAGCTGATTTGTTCATATTGCAGTTAAAAGAGATAGACCTCATCTTAGGTATGGACTGGCTCACTACTCATAGGGCAGTGATGAATTGTTATACTAAAGAGGTAGTGCTTGAATCTCCCAATCAGCCGAGAGTGGTGTTTCAAGGAGTTAGTCAAGCAGTGCCAGCCCAACTAATTTCTTTTCTAAGTGCTTTGAGATTGATCCGAGGTGGATGTGAGGCTTATCTGGACCACATAGTTGACACTCGGAATGAACAAACCATTCGGGATATTCCAGTTGTCAGAGAATTTTCGGATGTGTTTCTGACTGAACTACCAGGATTACCCCCAGATAGGGAGACGGAGTTCACTATTGACATTATCCCAGGTACCGCTCCTATATCAATTCCTCCATATAGGATGGGACCTGTAGAACTGAAGGAATTGGAAACTTAGTTACAAGAATTGTTAGATAAGGGGTTTATCAGGCCTAGTGTGTCACCTTGGGGAGCTCCGATTTTATTTGTAAAGAAGAAGGATGGAACTCTGAGATTATGCATTGATTACCGGCATTTGAATCGGATAACAGTTAAGAATAAATATCCATTACCGAGGATTGATGATTTGTTTGATCAGTTACAAGGAGCTCAGGTGTTCACAAAGTTAGACTTGAGATCGGGATATTACCAGCTGAAGACAGCTGAGGCGGATGTTCCCAAGAGTGCATTTAGAACCAGATATGGGCACTTCGAGTTTTTGGTGATGCCATTTGGTTTGACTAATGCTCCGACAGCATTTATGGCTTTGATGAATAAGGTATTCCAACCTTATTTAGATCAGTTTGTAACTGTCTTTATTGATGACATTTTGGTATACTCAAAGTGTAGAGAAGATCATATGGCACATCTGAGAATGGTTCTTGATTGATGAGGAGAAGCAGTTATATGCCAAATTCACTAAGTGTGAATTTTGGCTTGATCAAGTAATATTTTTGGGTCACATAGTGTCTGGACAAGGCATTCAGGTAGACCAAAAGAAAATTGAAGCAGTAATGAAGTGGGAGGCTCCGAAGAATGTGTCTGAGATCTAGAGTTTTCTTGGATTAGTCGGGTATTACAGGAGGTTTGTCGAGGGGTTTTCACTGATTTTGGCCCCATTGACAAAACTTCTGAGAAAGAATGTGTCGTTCAGATGGAGTGATGATTGTCAGAGGAGTTTTGAGGAGCTTAAGCATCGGTTAACTGTGGCACTAGTGTTAGCTATTCCGTCTGGCTCGGGAGGTTATGTTGTATACATCGATGCATCACATCAGGGTCTAGGATGTGTTCTAATGCAACATAGTAAAGTAATAGCTTATGCATCGAGACAGTTGAGGTCTCATGAACTTAATTATCCAGTTCATGATCTGGAACTTGCTGCAGTTGTTTTTGCTTTGAAAATTTGGAGACACTATCTCTATGGAGAGACATTTCAGGTGTTCACTGATCACAAAAGTTTGAAGTATCTGTTGAGCCAGAAGGAGTTAAATATGAGACAGAGGAGATGGTTAGAATTGTTGAAAGATTATGATTGCATGATTGAGTATCATCCTGGCAAAGCTAATGTTGTAGCTGATGCTTTGAGTAGGAAATCACATAGCAATGTAGCACAAGTGCAGGTATCGAGGTTGCCTAGCCTAGTTTAGTTGAGGGCACTGAATGTTGATTTGAGTTTGGAGCAGAATGATACATTAATAGCTACTTTGAAGTTGAGACCTATTTTGGTTGATCGTATCAAAGAGGCTCAGAGTAAAGATCCAGATTTAGTGAAGCTAATTGAGAAGCTGAAAGTGAATCTAGATTCTGAGTTTGAAGTGAGAGATGATACCTTAAGGTTAAAGCAGAGATTATGTGTGCCAAATGTTGATAATCTGAGGAAAGAGATTTTAGAGGAAGCTCATTTAGCAACTTATGCTATGCATCCTAGTACTACCAAGATGTATAACACGCTGAAACAGCATTACTGGTGGCCTGGTATGAAAAAGCAAGTAGCATAATTTGTTTCCAAGTGTTTAACTTGTCAGGAGGTCAAGGCTGAGCATCAGGCTCCGACAGGAAAATTGCATTCGTTACCCATTCCGGAGTGGAAATGGGAACGCATCACGATGGATTTCATTATGGGTTTGCCTAGGACTCCGAGGCAACATGATGCCATTTGGGTCATTGTGGATAGACTGACCAAATCGGCTCATTTCTTACCAATGAGGGAGAATTATTCATTGGATCAGTTGGCCCAGCGATATGTGGATGAAGTTGTGAGGTTACACGGGGTTCCAGTGTCCATAGTATCGGACAGGGATCCTAGATTTACCTTGAGATTTTGGGATAGTCTACAGACAGCTTTGGGTACCAAACTGAATTTCAGTACAGTCTTTCATCCTCAGACAGATGGTCAGAGTGAGAGAACGATCAAGACTATCGAGGATATGCTCAGAGCTTGTGTTTTGGAGTTTCAGGGACTATGGGATAAGTATATAGCTTTGATTGAATTCGCCTACAATAATCAGTATCACAGCAGTATTGGTATGGCTCCATATGAAGCATTGTACAGCAGAAAGTGTCGTTCGCCTATATATTGGGATGAAGAGGGTCTACGAATTATCGAGGGCCCAGAATCGATTCAAGATACAGTTGATAAGGTCAAATTAATCCGTAGCAGAATTAAAATGGCACAAGATAGATAGAAAAGCTATGTGGATCAACACAGGCGAGATATGGAGTATCAGGTTGGTGACAAGGTATTTCTGAGAGTATCACTGTAACATCCTGTTACCGAAGTGACGGGTATATCTGAAAATTGGATCGGGTCAGGTTAGAGTACAGGCAAATGTGAATTTTACATGATACATGCATCATAATTTCTATAGTCATCGGTAAATGATTATTGATGGCACAAGTATATTAATATCGTACATGTATGACATTTCGATTGAATTGTGGAAAAAATTGGAAATTGTGTGATAAGTGTATAAATGAGTTTGAATAGGAATTGGAATGAGAAAATTTAATTTAGAGGATTGAATTATGAGATTGGAGTGTAGGAATATGTAATTCCAAATTTTGTGAATTTATGGAAATTTTTCTGGAATTTTCAGAGAATCGAGACCGGACCGAAAAAATGGTATAGTGGTGATTAATTGAATTAGGGTCCGAGATTTATTGACAATTGATATGAGACAAATTGAGTTTTGATTTTAAGAGTTATTATTAATTGTTATTGCGAATCGGGAGAAATTAGAATCGAAATTGGATTGAGGTGGTTGAATTGGGACTTGTAGCAAACAAGCCCTAAGTCATTTATATATATATGTCTAAAGCATCGACAAAATCGTTTTGCTTTCAAAATGATTGAGTTTACGCGTGGGTGGAGAGTAGCTTGGATTTGGAGATTCTTGGAGGATTTTCAAAGGGTTGAAAGCTAGAATCAAGTAAGCTTCTTCTTCTTTATGATTTGAATCGTTTAATTTGATCATTGAGTGAGTGTGTAAATCGTTATGAGGATTTGAAAGTTTGGAAGTTAGGTTTTGAGAAAAGCGTTGATTTTGATTTGGGTTTTAATGAATAATGGTTATTTGATGGATTTAAGGTTAGAAATGAGTTAAGTGTAGTATATGTAGTTAATTGGGAGTGATCGGAGTATTTTGGATGATTTAAACCGAAGATCGAGAAATTTACGGGTTTGGACGATTTTCGGGGTCGCGCGTCATGACGTGTGATGAACACTTGTGGCGAGCCAACCCAGCGTGCGTCGCGACGATAAGGAAATAATTTAATTGGTGCACCGCGATGAGCGAGATAAGTCCATGCGTCGCGACGAGCAAAGAAAGACACGCGTCATGACAAGCGGAGGATTTTACTCATGGCGAGAGGTGTGGATTCGTCGCGGCGAGGACATGTGAACCCGAAGAGAAATGGTTTATTTTTATAGGAAATTTTGAGGATTAATTTTCTTATGAGTTTGGTTATTGGATCAATTGATTTTTGAGACTAAGAATTGCATATGGGAGAATGAAATTAAGTGATTTTAAGGTGATTGTTACAAGTAATGAGTTTGAGGTTTAATTTCAATTGAATTGGTTCCTTGATGATTAATTGGATTTTAGAGACTGATTAATTGGAATTTAGAGGCTAAGATTTTGTGAATTGATAAGATGAGAATTTGGAATTTAATCGATGATTATCGAATCTAGTGGCGATGAGCGAGTGAATGTGATTTCAATTGAAATGTGACTTTAGAGTATGAAAATTTGTAAATTGAATTATGATATTTGGAATTATTATGAATTAGAGTGAAAGAGGATTGAGTTGGGAATATTTAGGAATGTCATAACATGTACAATACTCGATGTATTTGCTACATTTGCATTTTTGAATATTGGAAATTGTGCAATGAGTGATATTCGATTATTACGATTGTTTTAGAGGCACCGATGGAGCAATTCCACGGCGATCTTTGAGACTTCAGGTGTAGCTCGGAAGTGCAGGTGAGTAACCTAGTTGGTTTCTCAACCTTTATGTGTTTAATTTTATGCAAATATGCCATGTGGAGTTAAGGACGGATTATATGTGTTTGATTTGATTGATTCAGGACCACGGGTGTTTGGGATAGTTGGACTGTGATATAGAAGTGTTGATCGTGCATAAATTGTTCATAATTGATTTCAAATGGTGAGAATTAGGTATATGGAATTCTAATATGATGCATGTATTGTAAAGTGGACATGTGCATACATGCATATGAGATGATCGAGATAAAAAGGCGGTTGTGACCGGTGCGACTTTGTATATATGAGAGCTTTAAGCTCAGCGCACGAGGCTTCGTGCCCAACGATTGTCAGAGCTATATGCTCAACGTATTAGGGCTTTTGAGCCCAATGTTTCCAGAGCCAATGGCTCAACGTATATGAGCTCAGGCACACGGTCACAACAAAGAAAGAAAATGAAAGAGTCACATGCACATTGCATATATGAATGATTACATGTGAATTGTGTGAAAGGCATATCGCCTTATAAATCGAAATTGATTGCATGTGATTTCTTGAATGTGATAATATACGATATTATGTGATTGTGCGTATATGCATGAGTTGGGTGAACCATCGATGATGGTTTCTCACCGAGTTATAAACTCACCCAACATTGCAATTGTTTTCAGAGGCGAAGAGTACCCGTTAGATCAGCGGGAGTATGATCGTTGCTAGCAAGGTAGAGTATCGGGTCGGGATCGGTGTCGTCATATCTGCATTAGTATAATGTTTTGTTCGTGGGCCTAGCTTAATAAATGAAAAAAAGTGTATTGTGTTTGTGATTCTTGAAATGTGTTGAAATCGCATTGGAACAATTGGGTCATGCCTTCGTTTATGTCTTGATTAAGCACCATTGAGTGCTAATTAGTGACCGAGAGTGTTTGGTAATTGAAAATGTTTTTATGATAAGTCAGACCCAAAGTGTTTATTGATTTCAGCGTTTAACTGTTTTGAAAAAGAAAAGTGCAATAATGAGTTTTAAAAAGGTAATGTCTGCTTTAGCATGCCGCCCTCGCGGGTCACGGACTCGGATGTCACTGTAGATGTCGGGTTCGGGTCTCGCGGGAGTTAGGGTGCTACATTCACCTTGGCGAGGTGTCTTGAGATTTGGCAAGAAGGGTAAGTAAGTTAAATCCGAGGTATATTGGTCCATTTGAGATCATTGAGAGAATTGGATCATTGACTTATAGGTTAGCCTTACCTTCGGAAATGGCTCAGATTCATAATGTGTTCCATGTGAGTATGCTTAGGCGATATCGCTCGGATCCAACTCATGTGATACCGACTCAGGAGATTGAAGTCTCTAGTAATCTGAGTTATGTTGAGGAACCTATGAAGATCATTGGCTATCAGAATAAGCAATTGAGGAACCGAGTGATCCCAATGGTGAAAGTCCTTTGGAAGAATCATTCGAGTGAAGAAGCCACATGGGAAACGGAGGAGCACATGCGGAGTCAGTACCCCTACCTATTTGATCATTTAAGTAAGAATTTCGAAGACGAAATTTTTCTTAGGAGGGGAGAGTTGTAACATCCAGTTATCCATGTTAGGGCTAGAATTATGAATTATGAGAATTTTGTGAGAAATTAGGAAAAATGCACATCATGCATTATTAATTATGACATGCACATTTTTGCACATTTATATGATTGTACATGCATTCCTTGACATTCCGGGTACAATTGAATTATAAATTGTGATTAAAATGTGTTTTGGTGATTTTGGTATTATTTAAGACATTTTGGAATTTTTAGTGGTTTTTAAAAATATATATATATATTAATTTTTGGGCCAATTATAGAGTGACATGTGGACTAATTATTGTGTGACAAATGGCTTATGTTAGAGAGGACACGTATAAGGTGTGTATAGTATACAAGAGTATGAGTTGAGTTAGGAAAAATGCATGCAAGGATTCTCGGTGATGAAACACTTGAAATCCGAAAGAAAACTGTGGGACTTTTGCTGTTTGTAATCGGTCCTCCTTGCTGGAATTCTTAGCCGATTCAGGTAAGTTATGTTTAAGTTGAGTTTTGTTGTTAAATGATGTTTTATAGTGGAGATGAATGCATGCATGTGAGGTTATGGAAGCTAAGTTTCGGTGATGAATGAACTAGATGGTCGAATATGTGAAATAGGAATGTGTTCAGCAAAGTAGGAAATGAGATATGTTTAAATTGAAATGAGTTACAGTAGAGTGCCTGAAAATCTATGAATGTATACACTCTGTTCGGGTTTTGAGATAGTCAAAATGATACATGCATGCATTGTGTCCGTTGTTTATCAGTAGAAGTGAAGATGTTTAAGAATGAATCTTGAGTTTGATCTTATGTAAATGTTTCGAACCGGATTAGGAGTTAATTCGAGTGAAGTTTTAGAGATTATTTTGGGTATATAAGTGAAAAATCTGGAAAAAGAAATCGGGGAAGATGAGTTGCAGAACCAGACGTCGCGACGTGTTTTTATTTATTCGTCGCGACGTGTAGCTTATTTTGTTTATTTGTCGTGATGTCCATTTTCTTCCTCGCCGCGACGTTCATTTTCTTCCTCGTCGTGACGTAGGTGACCCCCTCTTGAACACGTCGCGGCGAACGTTGTAAAAATCCCGAAAAAAATTGATTTTTTGGGCTGTTCGTCGCGACCTCATATTTTCCCCTCGTCGCGACGAGCACCCATCCTTTGACTGCTCGAATATGCTTTCGTATTTTGACCATAACTTTCTCTATACTGATCCAATTTGGGTTATTCTTGATTCCCTGTAAACTTAAGGAATTTTTTGGTTAGAGATATGGCTCAGAGGTCTGTCAGCTGACACCAGAAGTGTTCTAGCCTTATTTTTGTCATTTTGTTAGATATTGTATAAGCTTTTATGTTTAGTCTTTTGGTGGTATCAGTGTAAGCTTTATGAATGAAAGGATTTGAATGGTTTTTAAAATTTAGTGACTTTGAGTGTGTTAGATGATGCCATGTGTAGGTTGGATTGCCATGTGTAAGTCGGATATGTTTTTACTCCAACATACCATTATCATAAGGTGTGTACTTGAATGTCCTTCGGGTGTTCGGGTATTTGCCTTATGGTAGTGGGATGTTGCATTGATGAACTAAAATTTTGTTAATATGATAGAGGCATTTCTTTTTGAACCCTAATTACCCAAACACTTAACCTTTGCTAGCCCCTTTGAGCCTTCTTTTGAGTGCATACATATTTCACAATTATTATGAGTATCTCGTCTCAAGCTGAAGTTGATATTAAAAAAACAAAGAAAAGAGAAAGGGTTTCTATACAAAAAAATGAAAAAAAAGTTTCAAAAATTCCAAAAATGAAAAAAAGAAGAAGCAAAAAGCATACAAAATTTTCTCAAAAGAGAAAAGTAAAAAAAAATGTGTTAAATTATGTTTATTTTTGTAAATATTTTCTTACTTATAGTTGGAGTCTGTTTCATGAGATAAGTAATTGTGATGCATGTACTCATTCTTTTTCCTTCTTCCATTCAATCCATTTCATTTAGCCTTCCATCTATTACAACCTTGAAAAGTCCTCCTAATTTTTGAAACTATAGTTCTTATGGTGGAGAGGTAGAATTATCACAAACTTATGGAAGGGAATGACCTAAGCAGATTGTAGAGTGAAATTATCCCAAGACAGGTGAGTTGAGAGATTAAACACATTACCTTGAGAGAAATCTGTTTTAACCAATCTCTTGGATTAAATGCTTATAGTTTTTATTTTTTTCGTAGCCTTTCAGTCTGCTTGGGTTGATTTATAAAGAAGTGACTTAACTGCTTTCATGCTCTCATTTTTAAACATGGTTAGAATTTTCTTTTGCACTTGTGTCTGTTTGACTTTTATAAACTTTGTCTAGGAGTACAAAGGTCTAAGTATGGAAGAATTTGATTGAACCTGTTGGACCCCGAATTTTTAGTGGAAATATCAAAATGGAATATGAGTTTATGTGTGACTTTGAATTATGAATTGGTATATAGATGGTTGTGAAATTAGAATGTGAACTAAGTATGGATGATGAGTTGAGAAACTTTAAGCATAAACCATGGTTATGTATGTTAGATAGGATGGTTGGTGAATGATAAGAGGTTATTAAATATGAGAGTATCTGAATTGAGGTTGAGTGTTGAATGAATTCCAATTGGAAGTTAAATTGCTTTGAATGATGTGAAATTAAGAAGAAGTGTAGTTAGAATGAATGTTAAGTTAGGCATAAGAATGAAAATGAGTATGTTGATTCAAGGGAAAATATGGTATGATTGAATTGGAATTGGACAAAGTGTTCTTCTTTGAATTTGTAGCTTTTTCTTTTATCTTTCCAACGAGACTAAGTATGCAAGTTTTCAAGACCGGAGTTGAGAGTTATGCTAGTTGCAAGTTCGGATATCATGGTAATTGAAATTCCCGAATCTTTAGAGTTTGTAACGTGATCCCGGACTCGAAAGAGTGGATTTATGGAAAGATAGGAGTATAGGAGAAGTTAGGATGGATTTGGGACCCTTTGGAAGAGTTTTGGAGGGTGAAAAATTGTCTTACCCGAAAGTTACACGGTCTGCCCGTGTAGATTTACACGGACTGTGTAATTCCAGCGCAGGGACACCCTTCTCACCCGTAGGTTACATGGGCTGTGTGATTTGTACACGGTCCGTCTACCCCGATAATGACAGAATTTAGAATTTTGGTCTTCATGAAAGTTATAGCCCTAGATGTCTACTTCCTAACCGTCCAAGAACGAATTCAATCCGACATCTATAGTGAAAGTTATAGCATTTGCGCCAAAGTATGTTTGGGAGGAATCTGAACATGAACATATCGGATTAGTTTGGCCATAACTCCTTCGTTCGACCTCCGATTGAGGCGAATCTTGAGGCGTTAGATTTCTAACATGTTTTTCTACCTCTCCATGAAATTTGATAGCATTTTAAGTTGAATTGAAAGAGTTGATTAAATCTTATGATACTCGGAACGATTGGTTCCCTTTTTGATTTGCTATTCTTCCTTCCTCATCCGACTTATATCCAATCTTTTGTTGATATCTCTTCCGTCCGACATCCAATTGAGTTGATTCTTGAAGCGTTGGATTCCTAAGACAATGAATTTCATTTTAGGAGAAATTTGTGAATTTGTGAGATTAAATTAAGGGTCATTAATTTAATCAAAGTGAGTTGGACTATTTTTTGAACATAGTTTAGTATTTTGAGAAATTCGGGATCTGTGGTGATCCGATCGAATTGATTCTTGAGGCGAAATAAAATTAAGATATGGGGCTACAAGTCATATGAAGGAAGTAAATTTCAATTTTGCCCCTAAGATTTTTAATTTATGAATGGAAGCTTGGATTAGTGTTCAGTCTCTGTTTAGTGATAGTCTGAAAGTATTTTGAGCATAACTTTTGCTCTAGAAATCGAAATGATGTGATTCTTATTTTGGATTAAACTAGAGAAATAGAGCTACAATTTTTATGAAGAATTCGAGTTTCAATTTGGTCCTTAAGAAGGTTAAGTTTTGGATGGCAATAATGTACTAGAGAAATGAGTTAGCATAAAACATACCCAGAATGTTTTGAGCATAACTTTTGGTGTAGTGCTCGAAATTGGATGATTCTTGAGGAATTATGAAATTAAGACAATGAGGAACAATTCTCTAGAAGGAAGTTTTGACTAATTCCTTCAATTGGATGGTGAAAATAATGTCCTAAAGTAAGATCAAATGGAAATGAATTCAGGGGCAGTTTTGGAACATCACTTAAGGAGTTAAGAACTTAGGCTTAAGGGGAAGGGCAAATTGGTCTTTAGCCACCATTTAAGTGACTTGGCACTTTAAATAGAGGGAGCTGTCGTTTTGGGAAAGAGGAATCACGAATTTGGGAGAGAAAAGAAGAAAGAAACAAAGAGAAGATGAAGAAAAGAGAAGATCGAAGAAGAAGGAGAAAGGGTCGGCCATGGAAGAAAAGAAAAAGAAGGATGAAACAAGTCGATTTTTGGGGGATTTTCATTGCTTTTCAAAGGGGAACAAAGCAAGAAGAAGATAGTTACTTTAAAGCTTGAAAATGTCGAAAATGGTGGAGAAAATGGTAAGAGAGAGAAAGCTTTGAGTTTTGAATTTTCTTGAGAGATGTTGGTTGGTTTAGCTTTAAATTGTTATGAATTTAAGTTTTCTAAGGTTTATCGAAGAGATTAGGCTATAATTATGTTGATTTTATGAATTTAGGGTTTATGCCCAATTGTATGATTTGGGGATTTTGGAAGTTATTGGTTTAGAATCATGGATAATAGTATGGGTTTGTGATTTATGTAATCAATTTTAAAAATCATGATTTTTATGAAGTGGAATTTGGGTGATATGTTTAGGTAATGTTAAATTGGAAGCACAAAGGAAGCTATGGATAATTGATGATTGGATCAAGCTCCAAGCATGGATATGAGGTGGGTTTCATGTTTATAGTTGAGTAATAGGCCATTAAAGATTTTTCCAAATTGAAAGAATAAAGTGATTTCAAATATTTTATGATTGTGCATAAGTTGTTTTTCAAATGATTTAAAGAATTGGTTTATATGTGTTCATATACTCCATGAATTGAATTTGAATTGATAAATTGTGAATTGTTGTGAACATGCAAAAGTGCATTGTGAGCATGATTATGTTATGTCATTGAAGTGTGTTATGACATTTTGATTTAAATGGAAAGAAGGAAAAGAATATGAAAAGCATGAAAGCCTTTCATTTCAATGAAATGAGTTTGATCATTGTTTATGTGCTTTGGTGGGCGAGACAGGAACCGTTCCGTTAAAGCCTTCTCCCGACTGGCCGCTTGTGCCCCACGAGATCCGAAAAGTGGACTAGTTTCGTTCACAGAGTAAACTTCGGTTTCTCTGTTCAGTTCCACGGAACCTCTCGAGCCATTTGATGTGCATTGCATTTATGAATTGTGTGTTATGCTTGAATGATGAAATGACATAAATTGTGGTCAATGAGGTGATGTTTTGATTTATGAAATTGTGATTGTGAGCAAGTGATACATTCATGTGTTGCGATTTATGAATTTGAGTACATGACGAAAATTTGAGAAACGAGCATTTTATGGATTTTCAACAAGAAATTTCTATGACAGTAAACTTTTAAACGGTTTTGCTTATGATTGATTATAAACATGTTACCCACGGGCTTTTTAAGCTCACCCCCCCCCCTTCATTCCCATCCACAGGTGATGAGAAGAAGACCGGGTGGAAAAAGAATGAGAGTTTTCATTTATACGTAATTTCATTGAATTATTGTCAAGATTAGAATTATTGTACATTGTGTGCTTTGGGTTATAAACATTAGAAATTGTTTATGGCTTAGAATTCCATTGATGTAATGTAAGCGTCTCATTCATGATGTATTCGGATTGGGAAATTGTATAAGAACTTGAGTTATGGAATTGGAATTGTGTGTGGATATGAATTATAAATTATGGTTTTGTATGTAAGTTGAGTAGAGATTGATTGTGATTTGTGTATTGGTGCGAGGATTTTGTGTTTGGGCTGGATTATAGAAATGTGTTTTAGAACCATTTGCAGTTTGTATTAGTTTAATTTGCAGCCGTTATGCTGCCCAATTTTGGATAAAATTGGTTGTATGGCAAAGAATAGAAATAAGCATAAATGTTTGTTAAAGATTGAGAAATTTCATGATCAAGTCAAATTATATGAATTGAGTCTTGTTTGAGAAAGAATTTTCCAAAGGGGAATTAATTGCTTGATATGAATGAGATTCAATAATGATGAAAGGGATGAAAAAGAAAAGGAAAGAATGAAAAGAAAGAAAAATTTACACGGAATCGGATAGATTAAGTTTAAGGTTTCCAACGCAACGCGATAAGCTTTCTAAAGTGTTTGTTACGGATGTCGGAATTTGTTTAAGATCGAATAAGCAATTTGTTTGCTTCGATCCAATTGCTTTCGATTCGTAATTGAATTGCTTCGATTTGTTCGTTCTGCCTCTTTGTTATCCGTCTTTCATTTTGTTTTCCGGTTGGGGTCCGGTCTTCGAGATCGAGTCCCAACAGAACCCAAGTTTCTTATATAAATTGCTCACATTTTCATGGTTTTTATTACACTTCTTGGCTCTTATTTTTGAATTTTATGGCTAATTTGATTTTTAAGTGTTTGCCTTTATTTTATGTAGTTTAAGAGTAAATTTGTCACAAATAATTAATAATTGTGCTAAATTAATTTTGTAAAACAAATGATACTACAAACTACCATTTGTTTATTGTAGGAGACTCAAGAAGTAGAGCCAAGGAGTGAAGGCTGAAGATGATAAGTCAACAAGGCAACAGGAAAGTTCGTCGTGGCAAAGTATGAAGAATTCACGCAGAAACTCTTTGGTAAAAGTTCACTACAGTGAAGGGATGTGTTTGCGCTATGGCAAAAGTTGAAAATGAAGTTAATAAACCTTTCAAAACAAGTTTGCCTCAGCGATGCATCTCCTCGTCGTGGCAAAACCTTCGAACTAGTGTTAACCTGGACCATTTTTGACAAAATTACCCACTATATAACCTAATCCATCAACCCGATTCGTAAAAATTACCTATTTTAGGTTAAATGATAGCGGAAGTGTTGGACCAATGGTAGTTGACAAATTAAATCCCTTTATGTTTTGATAATAATAAAATATCTAGAATTAGTTAAGAAATTATTTCAGGTATTATTCAATGAAAGAATTGTGAAAATCAAGATGAGCAAGTGTTTAATCATTGAAGAATCAAGATAGGAGGTTCCTTATAAAGAAAAATGGCATAAAACATGAGGATTATAGAAGATTTGGATGGATGTTACCGTTGAAGGCAACACAAGTCGACTTGCAAATCATAAGTCGACTTATACATGAAGATATGTCAACACAAGTCGACTTATTGGAGAGCAGAGATGAAATTTTTACGTAAATGGTTTACACAAGTCAACTTATTCATTCGACAAGCCGACTTATGGATGCAACAAATCAATTCCAACGGTCCAATTAGCCACAAATGGAAGGGAGATTATCAAGGAACGGTAATATTAATCAAGCAACGGCTAGAATGAGCTCCAACAGCTATATTTCTTCAAGTATAAATAGAGGATGATGGAAGAAGAGAATACACAAGTTCTACAAGCCTAAATACTCTTCTATTGCTCCAAATTGCTCATTGTTGTTCTTACTTTGTTACATAATTGTATTGAGCACTTGTTCTTCAATCTTTATCACATTTCTCTTGCAATTTGAGTGACTAGTGAAAAGTCACGTGTGAGGTAGGATTTGTGCCGGAAGACAAATCGATTGTAAAGGTTGCTTGAGCCGGAAATCAAGTGGCGTTGTAAAAAGTTCACACTCAACTACAAAGTGTGCAATAAAGAGATTGGCAAAATCCTAAGTGGGAGCTTAGGTAGAGGATGTAGGTCTTAGCACCGAACCTCTATAAAAACAGTGTTTGAGCTTCTTCCCTACTCATTTTATTTAAATTTGTTTAAATGGTTTTTGTGTGAATTGACTTCTAATTTTGTTGTAGAAAATTACAAAAAGATTAAGGATCTATTCAACCCCCCCCCCCTTCTAGATCACTTACAATTGGTATCAGAGCAGAAGTATCCAGGGATGGCACACAATAACCTAGCGGAAGAAGGTAACACAAACAACCTCCCTCCTTTATTTAATGGTACTAATTATTCTTCTTGAAAAAATCCTATGAAGTATCACATTATAAGCGAGGGAGTAGAATATTGGAAGATAATTATCTTCGGTCCACAACCACCGTTAAAAGAAAATGGTGAGTTAAAAACGGAGCTAGAATACGATGACAATGACTGGAGGCAAGCTTACATCAATGCGAAAGCAATGAAGCTAATTTATTGCGCTCTCACGGTTGAGGAAAGAAACCGAGTTAACTCGTGTACCAGCGCCAAAGAAATGTGGGAGAGACTTCGCATCACCCATGAAGGAACCAACCAAGTTCGGGAGACAAAGATCAACATGCTGCTTCATGACTATGAAATGTTTTTCATGAAGGAATGTGAGTCTATTTCCACTATGCTTGATCGTTTTGCAGAAATCATAAATGGATTAGGCAACCTTGGAAAGCATATGACAGACAGCGAGAAGGTAAAGAAAAGTCTTCGCTCACTACCAAAGGAATGGGACTCACAAGTCACCGCTATTATGGAGTCAAAGGATCTCAATCATCTGGAATTCAACGCCTTGGTGGGATCACTTATCAACTATGAGATCATTCTCAAATCCAGAGGAGGTAGAGGTAAGCCACAAAAATCAATCGCTTTAAAAGCTAATACATCTTCTTTTGATGAAAGTGATGAAGAAATAGATGAAGAGGAGGAAGACGAAGAGACAACAATGTACGCTAGAAATTTGAGAAAATTCAAAGGACTTCTCAAAAATCGTAGGAAGGAATTAAATGGTGGAAGAAATGGAGAAAAGACAAAATTTACATTTGAAAGAAAATCCAAGGGCTATGACGAAAAGAAAAGCAATGAAGAATGTTGGAGATGTGAAAAAAGGGGACATCTCGCAAGAGAATGCAAAAGTTCATCCTTCACATCAAACTTCCAGAAAAATGACAAATACGACAAAGGAAAAAAGAAAACTAGCCTGGTGGCAACTTGGAGTGATGATGAGGAAGCATACCAAAGCGATGATGAAAACAACTTGGCACTTATGGCAAATAACTCATCAAGTGATGATGAAAATGAGGTAACTTTCAATGACCAAGATCTAAGAGATTCCTTTGATGCTTTACAAGCTGATTTTGAAGAAGCTATTGAGATTAACAAAAAATTAAGAAAGAAAATACGAGAATTGGTTGCAAAAAATAGTACCTTACATGAAGCTATTGATGATTTAGATAGTCCAAAGGAAGATCATTCTGCATGTCTTATTGAAAAGGAAAAACTTGTTTGTGAGCTTGATAGACATAGAAAAGAATTTTCGTATGTGGTTGGAAAATTTGTGATTGGAAACGAAAAGTTTGAAAATTTGTTATCGTTGCAAAGATACTCAATTTCTAAACATGGATTAGGATATGATCCTTTTGATAGAGATTATTCATTAATTTCCAAATTTACTAAGGATGGAAAAATCGCTCAATGTGCTAGATGCTTGAAAGATGGTCATATAGAAATTGCTTGCAAGAGTACTAGAAGATGTGTTAAGGTTAAGAAATTTTGGGTAATTAAAGGCACAATACCACCTAATGTGGTTTATATGGCTAACCAAAATGGACCCAAAATGGCTTGGGTACCTATAAGAAGAAAGAACGTTGATATTGTAGGTACAAGCAAGGGATGAAAGGTCGTCAAGCACTTGGTACATCGATAGCGGATGTTCAAGACACATGAGTGGAGACAAGAACCTTTTTGCCAAAATTAAACCAAAGAATCAAGATTATGTCACTTTTGGAGACAACAACAAAGGTAAGGTCATTGGTATTGGTAAAGTGGGTAAGGAACCTTTGCCAACCATTGACAATGTTTTGCTTGTTGATGGGTTGAAACATAATTTGTTAAGTGTTTCTCAACTATGTGATATGGATTTTAATGTAGTTTTTGAATCATCACATTGCACGGTTAAAAAGGATGGTCATGTTGCTTTCATTGGTTTGAGACATGGAAATACATACATAGTAGATTTGCATGATGATAGTTCTTTTAATGAAAAGTGTTTAGTGACATTAGAAGAAAATGCATTTTTATGGCATAGAAAATTACGACATGCTCCTTTGCCTTTAATTTCTAAGCTTTCAAAAAATGACATTGTGAGAGATTTTTCTAAAATAAAATTTGTTAAAGATCACTTGTGTGAATCGTGTTTAAAAGGCAAACATGTTAGAGAATCTTTCAAACCAAAGAAAGAAATTTGAACATCTAGAATTCTTGAACTTGTTCATATGGATTTAATTGGGTCATCTAGACATGCTAGTCTTAGTGGTAAATTATATGTCCTTGTGATTGTGGATGACTTTTCTAGATTTACTTGGGTGAGATTTCTTGCTAATGAAAGTGATTCTTTTAACGAATTTACCAAGTGGTGTAGATTGGTTCAAAATGAGAAAAATTTGTCAATTGTTGCAATTAGAACCGATCATAGAGGTGCTTTTGAATGTGAACCATTCGAAAGTCTTTGCGATAAATACGGAATGGAGCACAACTTCTCAACACCAAGGACTCCGCAACAAAATGGTGTAGTAGAAAGGAAGAATCGTTCTCTTGAAGAAATGAGCAAAACTATGTTAAATGAGTACAATCTTCCTAAAACATTTTGGGCGGAAGCAATCAATACAGCGTGCTATGTCATCAATAAGGTGCATTTACGAAGAGACAAAAATAAGACACCATACGAGCTTTGAAAAGGTAAGAAACCCAATATTTCTTATTTTCATCCTTTTGGTTGTAAAGTCTTTATTCATAATAATAGAAAGAACAATTTAGGGAAATTTGATTCAAAATCTGATGTTGGTGTGTTTATTGGCTATTCTCAAACTAGTAAGGCTTTTAGAGTTTATAATAATAGAACTAAATGTGTTGAAGAAAGTATACATGTTAAATTTGATGATGTGATTTCACCCCCAAGAAAGGTTTGTTTTGATGATGATGCAGGAAGTTCAGGTAATAAAGTTGAAGAAATTGAATCCAAGATTGAGGAATTGAAGCTAGACGAAGAAAACCATGTACCCAATATTAAAACGTGGGAAAAAGCAAAGAACCATCCCATGGAGCAAGTAATTGGTGATTTAAATGATGGTTTGAGAACCAGGAGAAATATCTATGAGAATATGAGAAATTCAGCCTTCATCTCATTAGTAGAACCCAAGAATGTAGAAGAAACTCTTAAAGATGAAAACTGGTTTTTAGCTATGCAAGAAGAGCTTAATCAATTCAAGAGAAATAATGTATGGGATTTGGTAGCTCCACTAAAGGACAAGACTATTATTGGAGTCAAGTGGGTAAATCGGATAAAATATGATGAGAATGGTGAAGCGATTAAAAATAAATCAAGGTTAGTGGCTCAAGGATTTTATCAAGAAGAAGGCCTTGATTACAATGAGACATATGCTCTTATGGCTCGGTTGGAGGCAATCAGATTGCTATGTACTTTTGCATCTCATAAAAGGATCAAATTAAATCAAATGGACATCAAGAGCGCATTTCTCAATGGATACATTCAAGAGGAAGTCTATGTCAAGCAACCACCGGATTTGAAGATCATGAGCATCCGGATTATGTCTACAAACTCAAGAAGGCACTCTATGGACTAAAGCAAGCACCTAGAGCATGGTATGAAAGGTTAAGTACTTTTCCAACTCAACATGGGTATGTTCGTGGTAAGATTGATAATACTTTATTCATTAAACATGTTGATAAGGATATGCTTATTTGTCAAATTTATGTTGATGATATTTTGTTTGGTGCTACTAATGAATTTTTGTGCAAAGAATTTAGAGACTTAATGCAAGGCGAATTTGAAATGATCATGATGGGGGAACTCAAGTTCTTTTTTGGAATGCAAATCAAACAACACAAAAAAGGCGTTTTCATCCACCAATCTAAATATACCAAGGAACTTCTTAAGAAGTTTAAAATGGAAGGATGCAAAGTGGCAACAACACCAATGGAAACAAATGTGGTCTTGGAGAAACATAAACATGAAGAAGATGTTGATCAAAAACTCTATAGAGGTATGATCGGCTCTCTCTTGTATTTAACTGCTTCCAGACCTGATATTATGTTTGCCACATGTCTTTGTGCTAGATTTCAATCTTGTCCCAAGATTTCTCATTTGAGTGCTTGCAAAAGAATATTTAGATATTTGAGTAGAACTGTTAATCATGGTTTATGGTATCACAGTTGTGAATCCTTTGATTTGTATGCTTATAGTGATGCTGATCATGGTGGCTGTAGAATTGATAGAAAAAGTACTAGTGGATTATTTCATTTCTTAGGTTCATCTTTGATATCTTGGGCTAGTAAAAAGCAAGTTAGTGTAGCTATTTCCACTGCTGAATCTGAATATGTAGCAGCTGGGAGTGCATGTGCCCAAGTTCTTTGGATTAAACATCAATTGCTTGATTATAGTATTGTGGTTAAAAATATTCCTATTTATTGTGATAATACCAGTGCAATTTGTTTAAGTAAAAATCCAATTTTTCATAGTAGAACAAAACATATAGAAATTAGACATCATTTTATCCGTGACCATTGTTTAAAAGGTGACATTTGCTTGAAGCATGTATCAACTAGTGATCAATTAGCTGACATTTTTACTAAACCTCTTAAGGAAGATGTGTTTGTGAACATTAAATTGAGATTAGGCATGTGTGATTTAAATTCCTTTGGTTGAATTTATTCTTGGATACATTCATATATCAAATGGTCAAATTTTGAGGCAAATGTGCAATCACATCCGAAGATACATTCATCATGTTGCATACTTGGGCTGAAAAGTGACTTATTCGGAGTATTGGACACATTTTATGACTTGACCATTAGCAAGTCGACTTATCAGGGAATTAGTCGACTTATGATGTTTCTTAGTGTTTGGGGAATGCAGAAATTTGAGGATAAGTCGACTTATACAGATCGACAAGTCGACTTATGTATGTCGATAAATCGACTTATGAGGTAAATAAGTCGACCTGTGGTCACACGGAGACTTTAAAACCCTTTTCTTCCCTTTCTTCTCCGCAGACCCCTTCTCACTAAAACCCTGAAAATCTTCTCCCACAACTCGACTTATTTTCATCAATCTCTTCAAATCTCTCTTACCCATCAATTTTCGACCTCCATCATCTCAAAACCCCCACATTCTCTCTTCAAATCAACCTTTTTTTTCAAACCCCTCTCTCAAAACCCTAACCTGCGATTTTTCCCCCTTCTCTCTAAAATTCTATGGCTCCTCAAAAATCTTCAGGAAAAGGGAAAGAAACCGCTCCTCGACAAGGTCCTCGGTTTCACTTTGGACTAAGAGCTTGTGGATCCTCTTCGATGGGAGATGCTTTGAGAGAGAACGATGTGGTTGAACCTAGGTTTGTGTCTAAGGACGCACAAACTCTCTACTACAAGGTGCTAAAAAATGAGGTATTAATTCCTTCTATGAGATTTGACTGGGGAGAACTTGATCATAGTGAGTTTACTGATGTGTTCTCTGAAATTACGAATCTGGGGTTGCAAGATTTCTTAGGATTTCAGGAGGATATTTATGAAGATATAGTAAGGGAATTCTATGCGAATCTGATTGTGACTGACAGTAATGTTGAGGATGGAGTGAATCTGTCATCTAAAATTAACGGGAAAGCAATTTATCTATGTGAATCAGTTTTGTGTACCATGTTTAATTTGCCTCGAGGAGGAGTTAGGCCTAGAGCTTCCTTTACTGATTTTGAGATTTTGAGGAATGCTAAAGGTGATACTGATGAGGAAGCCGAAGAGAATTTCGGCTATACTGAGGAAAAAGGGGCTGATCTGTTGGTTCGGTTATGTTCCGATCATTCCCCTCCCTTTGAGGCTATGGATCTACCGTTAAATTATCTATTATTACATTATGCGATTAACAGGGTTGTGTACCCAAAGAAGGCTAGTAATAATCAGATCACTTCACTGGATAAGGAGATTCTGTGGCATATAGAAGAAGGACGAAAAATTAATTATGCCAGTCTGAATATTCAGATGATGAGGAAGAAGGCTAGCTTATTACAGGGACAGCTGAAAGGGAAACCTGTCCGGCATAAAGGAATGCCTTATGCTGCTTTGATTACCCATCTCTCTCAAGTTCAAAGGTGTGATCTGGCTTCTTATGCTTCTCTTCCCTATCCTCAGAGTTGGAGATTCACGCCTTATAATTTGAGAAGTATGAAGCTGGTAAGAATAGTTGAAAAAGGCTGGGTCTATTCTCATCATGTTGAGAAGCTTGTGTTGACTTTAGCAGGTCGTCCAAGTAGCTCACGACCAAGTAATGTGGGAAGAAGTGAGATAACTCATGATGAAATTGCTGAAATTAATGAACAATTGGATGATTTACATGAGCGCCTCGATGGTCTCCAATCTATACTTCATGGATTTGCAAAGAAAATGGATGCTCAACACAAAATGCTTAAGAAGATCTTTAAGAAGTTAGGGTGTAGGCACGATGATTCTTCGTCATGATGTGTATTGACTTGTGCCTTGACCAACATTTAAACTTCTGTCTTTGTTTTATGTGCTTTTTATGTGTTTGTGTTGGTTTGCATATTTTGTAATGACTAATGCTATTATTTGTGTTTGATGCTATGTTTGGTTATAAACTTCATTAATCTTCATTTGAGTCTATTTTCACTATTGATTTTTGATTATGACAAAAAGGGGGAGTAAAATTGGAAATTGATATTTGATTGAGGGGGAGTAAAAATATATTGATTTGCAACTATATTGATTTCTATTGGTTTATTAATTAAAGGTGAGACAAACTAATCATCAAGACAAGGGATTAAAAACCTTGATCAAGTTTTATGTTTATCAAATTTCTTTTCAATTTCTAAATATTTTGTCATTATCAAAAAGGGGGAGATTGTTGGACCAATGGTGGTTGACAAATTAAATCCCTTTATGTTTTGATAATAATAAAATATCTAGAATTAGTTAAGAAATTATTTCAGGTATTATTCAATGAAAGAATTGTGCAAATCAAGATGAGCAAGTGTTTAATCATTGAAGAATCAAGTTGCTCATTGTTGTTCTTACATTGTTACATAATTGTATTGAGCACTTGTTCTTCAATCTTTATCACATTTCTCTTGCAATTTGAGTGACTAGTGAAAAGTCACGTGTGAGGTAGGATTTGTGCCGGAAGACAAATCGATTGTAAAGGTTGCTTGAGCCGGAAATCAAGTGGCGTTGTAAAAAGTTCACACTTAACTACAAAGTTTGCAATAAAGTGATTGGCAAAATCCTAAGTGGGAGCTTAGGTAGAGGACGTAGGTCTTAGCACCGAACCTCTATAAAAACAGTGTTTGAGCTTCTTCCCTACTCATTTTATTTAAATTTGTTTAAATTGTTTTTGTGTGAATTAACTTCTGATTTTGTTGTAGAAAATTACAAAAAGATTAAGGATCTATTCAACCCCCCCCCCCCCTTCTAGATCACTTACAGGAAGGAGAGCAGACACACACACTCACACTCTCCATCATCTTCTCTCATCTCCGTACCTTCGTTCTCTCTTCTGCACAATCATTCTTCCATTTTTCCATGGTCAATTGCTACCATGGATATCTCCAGTGAGTTCTCGGAGGTTAAGTCTCTTAGAGCTATGTTTGGCTAGACATCCCGATCCTTTTGAAGATGTAGCAATGGCTTAAGTTCAACAGGCTTAAAAGGGGAGTAACTTAATCCATGTTTAGCTATGATTTATAAACTCCTAGGTTTAGGATTTATGATTTTTAGTTAAACATTCTTGATTAGAGTTTAATCATGTGTTGGAGATTCATTGTGTTGTGGGATTTGTTGATGTAGAACTTTGAGCTTAAATATATAAAGTCTCATATATGTCTATTTGAGATCTTTTTGAATCTCTTTTATTTTGCATAGTTGTGTTTGATATTGAGTTGATTTGAGATCCCAAAATGATTTGTTGCATTGACATAACCACTACACACATTAAGGGCATTTAACAAGGTCTTAAGAAATGGAGTTCATTGATTAAAACCTTGGACTTAAAGAGTTTTTTAAGGTTTACCCATTTGAAACTTAGTGACTTTCACTCCCATTGAAAATTGATTTCGAACTATAATGGCCAAAGCTCATTTTCAAAAGGATATTATCCTCATTTGATCATTGTCTTTATCTTCCTGTTTTAACATTCCCAAAAATCCAAGAATACTTTTTGATACATTTTCCTTATAGTTCCTTTTCAATTTAGTAAAGATTTCCAAAGAAAAAAATCCCCCTTTTTCTTACCAATTTAGCTTGCAATTCATGACATATAGGTAACTTAGGTCCATTCAATCTGGTTCCGATTAAGTGAAACGACCCGAGGTTGCAATCTATATTCCAATCCTTGGATTATATTTTTTATTTGACCTCCAAGGGTAAGTGTTAACGCTCGGATCACACTCACTATAGTTTTCCCACTTAATTTGGTTTCAAAAATAGCCCTAAAATTTCAAAAGATCAAGAAACTCGAAAGCTAGAAAAGCTAAAATTTGTTATAAATGTTGTCTGTCACGCTTGTCACCATCGTAATCAACCTCTATGAACCAAAATCTTCTCTTTTGTTTACATTCTTGTTTCTATACACCCACAAACACATCAAAAATCTCTTGAAACATAAAATTAAGATCAAATTCTTGCTCTAAACCAATCAAACAATTAGATTACATACAAACAACAACAATAACACAATTCTAAGCCTATACGCATGATAATCATCTAATACATACTTGAAAACAAACTATATCATCTAGCAAAACATAATACAATCTACACCTATCACTTCGGTTCAGTGTAAAGGAATATCTTATTAGATAGCCATAATTCCCATGTTGTAAAACTGGTAAGGCAAAATGGTTCCTCTTATTTTTTGTCATAAGAATTTGTTACCTTTTACTGTGATGTCTTATACCTTTTTCACATTCTATTAATTCACTTTAACTTTTAAAAAATTATGAAATAAATATAACATGAAACATTAGGTATCTCACATATTCACTCTTATTATATCTAACATTTACCTTTGTCTTATCCTTAGAATCAAACATTGTATTACAAAGGAAAAAATTGAGATATTCATAAGTATTATTGTCCTATAAAATAAAAACATTTTAATATAGGAATTCAAAAAGTACTAGCATCTATAACAATAAATACCATTAATATTTAGATTAAGATATGGTAGAAGTATAGTTGCTAATCATAATCTCAATCTTTACAGGAGATGCTATGGAAAGACATATGTATCAAGTAATAGTTGAAATAACTTTATGGGTATACATTTGTTATCGTAATCATAATTTTGACAAGGAATATGTAGGGATGGCAACAATTTGAGCTCAACCTAGCCCGACTAGCCAATGGCTACTAGCTTGTGGGCTAACCCGTGACCCATCTATACTTTTTTAAAAATTTTGAAAACATGATATCATTTTTTATCTTCCCTTCAGGCCATGGGGGGGCAGAGTTAGGATATCTCTAGCCCAAGCTCTACCTATTGCCTGATTGGGCTAAACAAACTTGGCATATAGCCCGAAAAATGATGTGAGTTGATTTACTTGTTGAGTGTTAATATTGTTAGTTATGTTTGTTGTACTTTTCATTCTTGGTTTAGTAGTTTAGTTTAGTTTTTAGGCAAGTTTGATGTTTTGTTAAGTGTGAAGGAACAGGGGAGCAAGCTGATAAAAGTTGGTGAAAGAAACAAGGAAAATGGATCTGGTACGATCGTGAGGGAGAATGGTGCAAGCGCGAGCAAGGTGCGATCGCGAGTCAATGTAGTGTGATCGCAATATCAATGGGTCTTCTAGAGGTCATTTCAGGTGCAATCGCGAGTCAAGTGAGGTGTGATCGCACTTAGGACTTTTGACCAGAAGATAGGCTATTCACATACAGGTGCAATCGTAAACGTTAGGGTGCGATCGCAAAATGCAACTTCAGGGACAATTCTAACATTTCCTCACATGTTTAAATGAATAGTGAACTGTTAAAAGAAGTCTTCAACGTGCGAGAGCATGGGGGAGCTATTAAAATTCAATGGAGGTGGACAATTATGAGAGCACTCATAAACTTAACATAAAAAGAGGGCTAGAAAAAACATAGGGGGTAGACGAAGAGAAAAAAAAAGGAAGAAAAAGGAGGAATAAAGAAGAGAAAGTTGGAGCTCTGCATTTTCATTTTGTTTTTGTTTTTTTTTTTTAGGTTACTTATTATGAGTGTTGCCTAGTTTTTTATTTCAAAGATTGTTTCACCCTCTAGGGTGAATCTTGTTTTTTGAACTTCTACTATACATGGTTAGATGTTCTTATGAATAGTTTTTGGTTAATCTTAATGAGAGTTGAGTTCTTATTTTAAACCGTGCAAATATAACTTACATATTAAGAGATTAGTGTCTAAGTTTTATTCCTCAAAATTTATGCAATCCATCTTTGTTTTATTTATATCTGAATTGAGAAATTTGCATGTTGATAAAACATAGTATGTAATTTAAACTTAAGAGAGAAGAATTACTTCTTAAGCAACTTGGGGTAGCAATATATTAGGATTCAGATTAACCTTAGCATGAGCTGATAACAATTTTTGAGATCTTTAATCTTGTGATTTCGTGAAATCAATTTCTTTTCTTGTAGAATTAGTTTTCCAGAAAGTTTAATTGTAAATGTTATTTTTTTACATATCACTTTTAATTCTCAAATCTTATTTTTTTACATATCACTTTTAATTCTCAAATCTCTTTAGTATTAACTTAAACAATATGGAAAGAATCGATAGTGGTTCTTAGCATAAATCCTTGTGGGAACGATAACCGTACTATAATTACCCATACACTTGCGGTTGGGATCCGAGTGCACTCTATTTCGTTTTATAACTCATCAAGTTTTTGACGTCATTGCTGGGATTTACTTAACATCATTTTTAGTTTTAATTAAAGGTTGATTTAAGTAGTTCATTTCTATATAGGTGTATTCTGGGAGAAAAAGAAGGAATTCGATGAAGTCTTTGGCTAAATTTTGCGACGAAGTTTCTAGTTTGGAAACAAATCTATGACAAGTTGTTAAGGACACTCGGGGGATTGAAACTAAAATACCAAAAAATATCATGGCGGTGAAGAACATTGATGGATGTGGTTAGGCCTGGATTTCGTCCAAATCAACAAAGTGTGACACAACTTGCTGTGACAGCAAATAATTTCAAAATTAAACTAGCTTTGTTGCAAATGTTACAAGAAACAGTGCAGTTTTATGGGTTGGCAAACAAAGATACAAATACCCATATCACAAAGTTCTTGGAAATTTGTGACATTTTCAAGTACAATGGAGTAACAGATGATGCAATTCAATTATGGTTATTTCCATTCACTCTGAAAGATAAAGCTACATCATCATGGTTATTTCCATTCACTCTGAAAGATAAAGCTAAGGTTTGGTTAAATTCTCGTCCGTCAGGGTTCATTACTATATGGACCGAGTTGGCTCAAGCATTTCTGTCTAACTAAGAACATTAAGGAAATCGCCAACTTCCAGCACCAAGATGGTGAAACTCTGTATAAGGCTTGGGAAACGTTTAAAACATTACAACGAAGTTGTCCTCACTATAATTTATCTCGGAAATTATTGATACAAAATTTTTACAATGGAGTTAACACCACCACCTGTGGTACAATTGATGCAGCGGCAGGAGGATCTTTAACGAAGAAGACAATTGATGCAACATATGATCTATTGGAAGAAATGGAAACCACTAATGCATTGTGGCATCAGACAGGTCTCGGTCAATGATAAAAGAGCAAAAGGGGGTTTTGTCTCTAGATCCAATCACTGCTTTACAGGTCGAAGTTACAAATCTTGCAAAACAGATTAGTAGTTTTACCTTAAGTTCATCACTGGCAACAGTTCAGAGTGTATGTGAGTTATACGATTAGCAGGGGCACTTCATTAATGACTATCTAGCAATTTCTACAACTGAGCAAGCCAAGTTTGTCAGAAATAATCATTCAGGAAATAACCCATTCTCAAACACTTAAAACCCTGGATGGCAGAATCATCCCAATTTTTCATAGAGTAATAACAACAACACAGTGGGAGAGCAGAGACAGCTTCAGCCTAGGTCGTCCATTCCTCTACACAGTAAAAGCTTTAGTAGATGTCTACGAAGGGAAACTTTTATTGTGCATTGGTGAGGAGCAAGTTGAGTTTTGTATGAGGTCGGCCATGAAGCACCCCATGGATAATGAGGTTTGTATGAAGATTGATGTTGTGGATGAATGTTTGATGAGTATGGTGGAAGGCAAGGAGAAAGAAGTTTCTTTTGATCCAGGTGTAGAGGTTATTGGTGAAGTTAAGGGTGAATAAGAAAGAATAGAGAAGTTACTGCGAGAAACAAATCCAACTCCACCGTCCATTGTGCGTCTGCTGGTTCTAGAGTTAAAACCATTGCCTAGTCATTTGAGGTATGCATTTTTAGGGGAAAGGGAAACCCTCCCTATTATTGTATCAAATAATTTGACAAATAAGTAGGAACAACAGTTGGTAAAGTTGGTGAGGAAGCATGTTAGAGCTATAGGGTGGCAGATTTCGGATATAAGAGGAATTAGCCCCGACGTAGTGATGTACAAAATTTACTTCACGGAAGGAAGAAAACTTGTGAGGGAATGATAAACGCGATTAAATCCAAACATGAAGGAAGTCGTAAAAAAAGAGGTAGTCAAATTATTGGATGCAAGAATTATCTATCTTATTTCAGATAATGAGTGGGTAAGTCCGATTCAATGTGTGCCGAAAAAGGAAAGTATGACAATCGTTAGAAATGAGGAAGGTGAGGTTATTCCTATCATAATAGTAACGAGTTGGAGAGTGTACAGTGATTTCAGGAAGCTGAACTCTATTACGCAAAAAATCATTTCTCATTACCATTTGTTGATCAAATAGTAGAGAAAATATAAGGTAATGCTTTTTATTGTTTCTTGGATGGATATTGGGGTTATAATCAAATTTTTATTTATCCTTAGGATCAAGAGAAGACCACATTCACATGCCTTTATGGAACATTTGCATATAGAAGAATGCCTTTTGGCTTGTGTAATGCTCCAGCAATGTTTCAATGTTATATGACAACAATTTTTGCTGATTTATCAGAGGATTTTATGGAAATATTTATGGATGATTTTTTAGTTTTTGATGATTTGTTTGATGCATGTTTGCAGAATTTATGGAAGGTGCTTGAACGATGTGAGGAATCAAGTTTAGTTCTCAACTGGGAGAAATGCCATTTTATGGTAAATGAGATCATAGTGCTCAGGCATAAAATTTCCAGCAGGAGAATTGAAGTTGACAGCACTAAGATAGAAGTAATAGCAAAGTTACCACCCCCTATGAATGTAAAAGGAGTTCACTCATTCTTAGGACATGTTGGATTTTACAAACGATTTATTTAAGATTTTTCTGTAATTGCTTGACCTTTAACAAATTTGTTTGTGAAAGATGCACCATTTGATTTTAATGTTGATTGTATGCCAGCTTTTGAGACACTTAAGGTGGCTCTTACGACAGCACCAGTGTTAGCGGCACCCGATTGGTCACTACCATTGGAGGTAATGTGTGATGCAAACAATCATACTGTAAGTTGAGTACTAGGGCAGCGGAAGGATAGAAAACTACATGCAGTCTACTATGCAAACAAAACGTTATCAGGAGCCTAGTTGAATGACACAACAACTGAGAAGGAGCTTTTGGCAGTGGTTTTTGCATGCGAGAAATTTAGTTCATACCTTCTTGGAGCAAAAACAATAAACTTTTCAGATCATGTAACATTAAGATATTTGTTTAACAAGAAAGATGCAAAGCCAAGACTAATTCGTTAGATGTTGTTATTGCAAGCATTCGACATTGAAATTAAGGGTAAAAAGGGAGTTAAAAATGTCATGGTAGATCACTTGTCTCGACTTGAACAAAAGAATAGTATAGACGATCAGCCAATTCGAGAAGAATTTCCAAATAAGCATATTTTTCTTATTCAGCAATTGGAAACTTCATGGTATATTGACATAGTAAATTATATGGTGAGCGATATTGTTTCTTCCAATTTGTCTTATCAACAACGGAAAAACTTCTTTGCAAACATTAAGCGTTATCATTGGGAAGAGTCATATTTATTTAGAATATGTGCTGATGGATTAATTCGGAGATGTGTTTCAGAAAGTGAGATGCTCTCTGTGCTAACTCATTGTCATGATTCGCTTTACGCAGGGCATTATGGGGGCAATCAAACTACGAGTAGAATATTGGAATGTGGATTGTATTGACCAATGTTGAACCAAGATACAAGGGAGTTTGTGCAAAAATGTGATAGATGTCAACAAACAGGAAGCATCTCAAGAGACAAAATGCCACAATCAAGTCTATTGGAGATTGAGATATTCGATGTATGGGGAATCGATTTCACAGGACCATTTTCTACATCTTATGGAAACAAATACATATTGGTGGGTGTAGATTATGTCTCCAAATGGGTTGAAGCTAGTGCCAGCTCTAGTAATGATGGAAGGGTAGTAACAAGGTTCTTGAGGTGGTGGGGGGGGGGGGAGGTTGTTTGTACATTTTGGAATTCCACGAGCATTAATCAGTGATGGTGGTTCTCATTTTTGTAATTCAACGCTCAAACTTTTGCTTCAACTTGCACATAGGGTGGCCACACCCTATCATCCACGAACAAATGGGCAGGTAGAAGTTGTCAATAGAGAGCTAAAAAGGATTTTGGAAAAAATAGTGAACAGAGTAAGGAAAGATTGGGCTATGAAGCTTGACGATGCATTATGGGCATATCGAACAGCTCTCAAGACACCTATTGGAACAACTCCATATAGACTTATTTATGGTAAAGCATGTCATTTTCTCATGGAACTGGAGCACAAAGCATACTAGGCTATCAAATTACTTAACATGGACAACAAGGTGGTGGGGATTAAGAGATTGTTGCAGTTGCAAGAGTTGGAGGAATTACATCTCACAGCCTATAAGTGTTGGGCCCCAAAATTGTTTTTCTTGATGTTATTAAGTATGAATTATGTTAGTTGTATGATTTATGGCATAGTTTGATTTTATTGAAAGTATTAATGGAAAATTAGGATTTATTTTAGTATAGTAAGGTGTAAGTGGAAATGAAAGAGTAAAAATGTTTGAGGACAAAATGGGAAGGTCACTTAAGTTTGAGAGGCTAAGACATTACATGGAGGGGTATAATGGACATTTTTATGATTAGTGAGAGTAGGGAAATTAGAAAGAAAGAAAGAAGGAAAGTGAGAAAAGAGAGGGAGTGTCGTTGGTGGCTTAAGGGAGAAGAAGAGAAATTAGGGTTTTGCATTCTTGAGGATTTTGGGAGGAATCAAAGCATCATCAAGTAAGTATAAGCTTATTTCTTCTTGTTTGGGTCGGATGAAACCCTAATATAGCTTAGCATGTGTAGGAAAATGGTGGTTGAGTGGTTTATGAAAAATGGTTAAATCTCTTAGGGTTGATGATCATGTTGTGTTTGTTTATGATTTTGGGTTAGAATGAGCTTAGAAATGGAGTTTAAGGCATGATTTAGGGTTTAGATGTGTTGTAATTGAAGGATGGGAGGTTTAGGGTTGAAAAAAAGTGAGAAAATCAAGTTACGGGAGATTTCTGGACTCGTTCGCCGCGGCGCGCCCATGCCCTCGCCGCGGCGAGCTTCTTTCTCGCCTCGGCGAGCGGCCAATTTCCTGAGGCTATATACTTTGGTATTTTGACCATAAATTTTGATGTAGATGTCCAAATGAGGTGATTCTTTTTGAGTTGTAAACTAGAGACATAGGGATACAAGTTTTGTGAAGAAATGAAGTTCTGATTCAGTTTCTAAGGATATTAAAATTTGGATGGAAGTTGAGCATAGAATTTACGTTTCATAATAAGTTATAGTTTGAACTGTTAAAGTATGACTTTCCGATTTCTACACCAAATTGATTGGAATTTGGTTGTTTGGTTAAGGAAATCAAGTGAGGCAAGAGGGCAAGGGGAACAAGAGGAAAGACATTCCTAAGCAAGTTTTAAGCAAGAATTCCAAGGTGGGTTCATGTTTATAATAAAGTAAATAAGTTACTTATTGTTTTGTTCAAAGCAAGAAAGATTTAATGCATTTAAATAGCATCATCAATGATTGCATTACATACTATTATGAATGATGATAGGTTGTTATATGATTTACATTCATGAATTATAAAAAGGATTTCAAAAGGGGTTTTTCTCCTTTCAAGAATACATGTACATGAAATCATGTTTTACGAATATATGACAAGCAAGTTTACAAGCAAGTGCCGGTTTGGCAAACAAGTTTACAAGAACATGAATTATGCATATTTATGTGGGTTTGTGGTATGTCCCTCATGAACAGTCAAGTGCACATTGACTCACGAAAAGGCTTCTCCCGCCTGCCCGCTAGTGGCACAGGGTTTCTCACAAGGATTCCCTCACGAAATTACGTCTACACATAACCATTTCAATGGGAGTGTGTAGTACGTCATGAACCAGGGACAACCCAAACCATCATGTTATGTTATGTTTTGTGTTTATGATTTGTTGTTATGAATCATGCATCATGAATTGTTCAAGAATCAAGCATTTTCAAGCTATGACTCATACATGCTCAATTACTATGATTTCAACAAGTATCACGACAATGAGTTATTTTTGATTACTTTTTCTTATTCCTATATTATAAATATGTTCCCACGAGCTTTATAGCTCACCCCCTCTAATCTCCCCCATCCAAGTGACAAGCAGGAGACCGAGTGAGTCACGAGTTACGGCAGCACTCCATTTTGTCATGTTTATTTTTAAGCTTTAGTCACATTTCAAGTATTATTGGTTCAAGAGTATTTTTTATTTTTGGCTCTTGAACTCAAAGTTGTAATTTGGTTTAAGATGTTCTTCAAGCTTAGTAAAACTCATCTTTTGGCGCATGAATTATGAATTTGTTTGTTTAAATCAAATGAAAGCAGGTTTCAAGTTTGTTTTCCAGCAGGCTCATTAATCTTCCGCGGGTCTTTTCCTTAAATGTATAATTAGCATGTTTCACGCTACGCTCTCATGTCCGATGTTGGGCTCCGGCAGCGGGGTCCAACAATAAGAATGCCAAGTTATTCAAAGAGTTAACTAAGAAATGGCATGACAAAGTTAAGCACTTCAAGGAAGGTGATTTTGTATTGCTTTATAACTATAAATTAAGGTTATTTCTAGGAAAGCTACATTCAAGGTGGAGTGGCCCTTTCAAAATCACCACTGTTTATGAGAATGGAGCTTTCGAACTTGACAATGCACGCGATGATAAGTTCAAGGTGAATGGTCAAAGATGTAAGCTTTATCTTGGAGGTCTTATCCATTAACCTAAGGAGGTAATGGCTTTTCAATTTAACCCTTGAAAGAAAGGTTTTGATCATGTTAAAAGACCTTAAAATTAGCATATATGTGTGTAGGTTTAATTTGAAAGTTTGTTTGTTTGTTTGTTTGTTTAACAAGTTGTGTGGAAAAATAAATTTGGTGTGATCGCAAGTGTAGCATGCAATCGCACTATGTTGCAGGAAAAGCAAGGTGTCATCATGAGTTTCCAAAGTGCACTCGCGACCGAGAATGACTGGTGAATACCATTCAGGTGTGATCTCAAGTTTCCAAGGTACGCTCACGACCATGGCACTATGTTACAGGTGCAGCTCACGTGCGATCGCAAGATGATCGCACTACACTAGGTAACATTTAAATTTTAGATTTTTCTCAGCTCTCAACCTAAATTTACGAGTCTTCAACTACCTTCTCACCTCCTTTACTTATTTAAATGTTCTTTTGGGGGAATTTCATTATGTTATTCTAATCTTAAAACACTAGCCTCTAAAATTTTTGTTGTGAATTAAGAGACTAACAAAGACAAGAAAGAAAGCAAAGCTAAAGAACCTTCCTTTCCACATATCCTTCAACCAAATCAACTATTGATGAGAATGTCAAGGGGAAAGATGGTAGCATCTAGGTCTAAAGGGAAGGGAAAGGCAGTTAGACAGTTGATGCCAGATCTCTCAGCATATTATTCCCCTTCCCCCTTTTCCTATCTTCTCACATGAGGAAGGAAAGAATTATCAAAAGGTGAAAGTAAAAAAGAATTATTGTTCCGAGATACCTTGATTGGGAGATGGTGACATAGCTAGGTGTGAAAGATAATCTTCTAGCTATGGACGAGAGATTGGGATGGTGGTAGTTGATTATAGGCAAATGGGAGATTTATGAAGAGATGATACACGAATGTTATACCACTTTGGTGATAGAAGGGACGAAGTTCACAAATTTAAAGTTTAGGTTGTGCAGCAAGAGTGGGAGATGGATGCTTCATTGTTGGAAAATTTATTTAGGATGCCACAATCGGGTTCGATTAACCCAAGTGGCAAATTTTCCTCAAGGATTTTTGGAAAACAATTACGGAGGGTTCATTAGCATATTTTTGGTTCATAATGCTCCAAATCTGCTTATTTGGGATGCCTCGTTGATCCTACTTCACAAATTCATGGCGGTATCTATTTTTAGTAAGGTGGAGAGTAATAAGGTATCAAGTCAGGAGTTATATGCTTTGTGGTGTGCTTTTAACAACATACCCTATTGTACCTCCTTCCACCAATTAAAGGGATTTGCACAAATGGCACGACCTTCAAGCACCAAGTTGGGATTAGGTTACATCTTGACAGCACTAGCTTAATCAGTGGGTCTCGATCTCACAACGATGAAATGCATTCCGACATAAGTTTTCAACCAAAGGTGCTTCCATGTTTGTGGCCTTATAAGCTTCATAGGATGTAGTTTACAGCCTTATAATGAGAAAGCAACCGTCAAACATTGAGAAACAAAGGAGTCATCCTCTAGCGAAGAAGAAGAAGAAAGTAACGACTCACAACAACAAGAAACACAATCTATAATTCCTATTGCTGATGCTGCTACAGTTTTGGAGATGTTCAAACATTGAGAAGATGTTACCGCTACCAATAGCAACAGGTTAACTGCAATTGAAAAACCAATGGCAGATAATCAAAAAGCAGCAGTGGTATCAAGCGAAGATATTGAAGAAATTCTTTACTACATCAAATGTGAAGGTTCCATCACCTACACCTTCACCACCAGATTCTCCTGTTCTCTAAAATCTCTATTTAATGTTCTTTTTATGCACTTGTCCATTGGTGGTGTGTTTATGATATTTCTTGTTTTATTTTCTTGGTGTTAATGATTTTAGTAGTAACATGCTAAGACTATTAAACTTAGCTTGACAGATTGTTAACTTCATACATGCCCTTTTAGTCATTAAAATTTTAAAAAATGCTATTAATGATCATTTAAGAATAGTGCGCATACAGGAACGATTTTGGTACTTTTATCATTATTATATGTATTAATTTCTTTACTTAATGATTATTACTATTGTTATTTGCTTGAAGTTTTAACTAGAGGATTAAGAAAATTTGCATGAGTGATAAGGAGGAATAAAAATAAAGTAAACCATTAAACAAAACCCTCCAAATTATTGCTCCGCTATGCCGAGGGTGTCTGAAACTGGCCTTGGACACATGACAGTGCTAGTAGCCACTTGATGATGAAATTGAAGTAGATTTTGTGTATGTGAGTATGTTCCTCATTTGCATTTAATTGAAAATTTTTCATCTCAGGAAAGGTTCTCTAAGTTATGCTGGAAATAAAGTCTAAACATCCTCATCGCACTGTTTTATCAACAAATTGATAACAGTACAAATATGTTTAAGGGAGAATTTATGCTCATAATGAAGTTATTGGCGCTATTCACTGCTCTTGTATGCATACTATTCATAATTTGATTTTGAAGAAGCTTTTTTGCATTTTTGGTAATTAAGGGGTTGTAGGAGGTTAACAATCATATGAAGATTGGTAAAATATTCTTGGGTAACAAGCTATTTGAGTCATTGCTTATGTTTGATTTTCTTTTGTCATTGTGTGTGCTTGTGGACAAACACAAGTATAGTGATGAGTATTGATGTGAGTGGATTTACGTGTTGAGTGTTAATATTGTTAGTTATGTTTGTGGTACTTTTCGTTCTTAGTTTAGTAGTTTTGTTTAGTTTTTAGGCAAGTTTGATATTTTGTTAAGCGTTAAGGAATAGGGGAGCAAGCTGATAAAATTTGATGAAAGAAACAAGGAAAATAGATCTAGTGTGATCGTGAGGGAGAATGGTCCGAGCACAAGCAAGGTGCAAGCGCGAGTCATTGCAGTGCGATCACAATATCAATGGGTCTTATAAAGGTCACTTCAGGTGTGATCGCACTTAGGACTTTTGACCAGAAGATAGGCTATTAACATATGGGTTTGATCGCAAGTGTCAGCGGGCGATCGCAATAGGCAACTTCAGGGAAAATTCTGACATTTCCTTAGGTGTTTAAATGAATGATGAATGGTTAAAAGAAGTCTTCAACATGCGAGAATGTGGGGGGGGGGGAGCTGTTACAATTTAGTGGAGGTGGACAATCATGAGAGCACTTGTAACATCCCGTTACCCATGTCAGGGCTAGAATTGTGAATTATGATAATTTATAAGAAATTAGGAAAATGCACATCATGCATAATTAATTGTGACATGCACATTTTTGCACATTTATATGATTGTACATGCATTCTTTAATATTTCCGGGTACAATTGAGTTGTTAGATATGATTAAAATGTGTTTTGGCAATTTTGATATGTTTAGGATATTTTGAAATTTTGGTGAATTTTAGAAAAAGAAAAAGAAAATACTTATTTTGGACCAATCCTATTGTGACACGTGGACTAATTATTGTGTGACAAATGGCTTGAACATGTTGGAGACATGTGGTAGGTTGCTTGAAGGACAAATGGCTCACATGCATAGAGCCATGTGTCAAATTGACAGTAACCCACATAGGCACATGTTTAGGTAAGGAAATTTCTACAGTTTGCATGTTTTCATTTGATTTGTTCTTCTTCCTCACCGAAAATACCAAACTGATTCTGTTGAGAAGTTGGCTTTTGAATCTTACATCAAAGTAAGGATTTCATTACTTAGAGAGTACTTAATCTGTTATCCTTGGTTTTCTTTATCCACTGTGAACTTCATTGCTGGAATTCGAGCTGAACCAAGTAAGGGTTGTTTTCATGCAATTCAGTGACTATATGGTCTGTTTCTCACGGTACATGCATGGATATTTGAGTGTTCATAGAAATGAATTGGATAAGTCTGATGATGCTCGAGTGATTGATAACGAAGTTGTGCATGACAGGTGTAAGATGGGTAGCTTCAGTGGTGTTCAGAATGGGTTAAATGAGGTGAAGGCATAGAGGAAGATGAGTTCATGCATGAATTGAGAAAGTTGAGTAGTTTCGGTGTTAATATAGAGTTGTTAAAAATGTGTTGGAAACCATATTGTTGAACCGTGATTTTGATGATGACTAGTGCTAAAGATGAATACATGCATGATAAGGTAAAGCAGTAGAGTTTTGGTGAATGCATGTGCTAAATGCCTTAGAGGAGGAGTTGAATTTGTGAATGTGGGAAAAATGAAGAAACTTGGAATTTGCATGTATGAGAATCGGATTGTGGTGTTTTAGTGTAAATCTGGATTTTTGAATTGTATGTGTATTGATGAGCTAAAAATGAGTTAGAATAATTGTTTGAATGTTATTGAGTTAATTGATGTGAGAATAAACATAGGAATGCAGACAAATGTTAAGAGGAAAACTGGAGAAGACGAGTTTCAGTAACCAGACGTCGCGACTCATTCCTTTTTGTACGTCCCAACGTGAAACGCACCTTTGAGCTCATCGCGACTCATTTCTTTTGTACTTTATGATGTGTGACTCACCCTTGAGCTCGTCGTGGCAACCATTGCAAGAAAATCCCGAGAAAAACTGATTTATGGGCTGCACGTCGCGATGTCATTTTTTGTTCTCGTCGCGGCGAGGACCCCCCTTGACAACTCAAACATACCTAAGTATTTTGACCTTAACTTTTGCTGTAGATGTCCAAATGAGATGATTTTTAATTCGTTGTAAACTAGAGACATAGGGATATGAATTTTGTGAATAAATGGAGTTTAAATTCTATCTCTAAGAGTTTCACCTTTTGGTTGGAAGTTGAGGTAAGAATTATGTTGGAACTTAAGAACAGTCTAAGATATTTTGAGTATATTTCTTTGTATACATAACCAAATTAAACGATTTTAGTGTCATTAAAAATCTAATAAATGGGAGAATATCTTTAAAGAAGGAATTTTTGTCTAATTTGGTCATTTAATATATCAGATTCAGCATGGAAAGTTGACCCGTATGTGTATTAAAGGAAAAATCTGAAGTTGTCAATGAAGTTATGAAATTGTTTGACATTGTTTTGTTCAATCCAATTGTAAATATACATGGTATTAATGAGAGCTTTGATTTTTGAATGATTTTTGATAAGGATCGCATTATTGTACCCCGAAATTGTCATTGAACATGCATTGTGCATACATTCTCTATATTGATGTGTATAAAAGAACCACTTGTGTATTTATGCAAAAATGTGATAATTGTGAATGTGTTTTGTCTATTTTAGAAGAGCATATCGGACGCCAATCGGACATTACTGTGAGTCAACCTAGATGATTTCCTAGGATTTATTTGATTTATTTTGTTAGCTTCCAATACTATCTGTTGGGACCCATTTTCGGAACCCAACTCATAACGAACGAATCGCAGCTTAACTAATATCGCTTCATTTTTTTTTCCACTTACACATTGTTCAAAGTAGTTTCAATTTCCAATTTGTATTTCATCAATTCCTCAATCCTTTGAATCCTTCATATTCGATCATATCGCGTTCGCATTCGAAAACATTTTATCATTCGCTACTAATCATATCTCTCTATCCCAATTTCGCTTATTACCAAATATTTGAATTTCGTCAATCCATCTCACGCCATTCATACATAATTTCCATATCATGTCCATACACAAATCCATACACAAAAGCACTTCAATATTTCCAACCCATCACACAAATCTTCGGACCTCCTGTCCGGAATCCCATCATACACATTTACAATCCTATATCTAAACACTTCCATAATTCTCGGTCATATCTCAAGTCATGATCATAATTCACATTCATAAATACTAACCCTATTTCACTTACATAATCCCATCCCATAATCATATACAAATTTTAATGGCCTTACAAGCCACAATACAATCACAATATATAAAAAAAATCCGAATGCAAATACAAAGATACAAAAATCCCTCTTTTTCGCTCACCAGATCTTCTTCTCATTACCTGTGGATGGTAATGAGGGGGGTGAGCTTACGCTCAATGGGTAACAGTTTATAACAAAACAATAAGCAAAACTCTTGAAATCTTTTTCTTTTCTGGTCTTAGAAAACATTTCTTTGAAATCCGTAAAGCACATTTTTGAAGAAGTTCTTTTCTTGCTGTAATCAAAATCACATTTTACAAATCGTATACGTCTTAGGCTTTCAGCCACAAATCCATAGGTCACAAGACATGAATGCATCAACTTGGCAATTCACGTAAGCAATGCACACACAAATGGCTAGAGAGTTCCGTAAACACGCCAAATAAACCGAAGTTTATTGGAAACACAACGAGTCCATTTTGGATCTAAAGAGCCCAAGTGAGCAGCCGGAGAAGGCTATCACATTATTTTTGTCTCGTGCGAGACTATCACAACGCGTTACTCTCTCGCCCACACAAAAGCACATATAATGCTCAAATCAATTTATCAAATGCTCTTTTCGAATATACACAGACCATGAAGTCTTTCAAGGCATAACACAATGTATTTTGCAATTCATCAAAATTTCATGTATCGAATCAAAATAATTTTTCAAATCATTTATGCAATGATGCAACAATTATGATGCAATTTAAGTCAGAAAATCTCTTTGTTTAAAGAAAGCGGTAATGGCTTATAAATTCTATTATAAGCGGATACCCACCTCGAATCCATGCTAGGAACTTGTCCACGACTCTAATTTCTCGAAGCTTCTTTCTTTCGCCCACTTTGAAATTTCCTAGACCGAAATCATCCAAATTCATCATCATAAATACCATAACCCTCAAAATTTACTATAGAAACCCAATTCCAACATATTTCCAAGCTATCTAATGCATCAATTTACAAAAGCCCCAATTTCCAAAATTGGGCATAAACCCTAACTCACATTAATCCAAAATTAAACCACCATCTTAGCATAGACATCACAACTAATTTCATAATCCACAAAACCATAATATTTTCCATGATTCTACACCAAAATTTTAAGAAAAGCTTGAAGCTTGAAAATCGGCTTTACCTCACTCTTCACCATTTTCGGATTTTCTTAGCTCATCCTAGAGCTCTCTTCATCCTTCATCTTTTCCCTCTTGGAGCATGTTGAAATCCTCCTGGAAAGCTCACAAAATCGAACCCTAGCTGCTGTCCTTTCTTTTCTCCTTCCACCAAACCCACTCTTCTCTTTTCTCTCTTCTTTCTTTCTTTCTTTTGTTTCTCTTTATTCATTTCTCTAACTCTCACGACCACAGCCTGCTTCTCCTCTATTTATACTACATCCACATGCCATGTCATTTAATGAATGAGGAAAGACTCTCATGCCCCTCCTTATAAGCCTACTAACTTAACTCTTTAAGTGTTCTTCCAAAATTGCCCTTAAAAGTTGATATCTTGGCTCCAAATTCTGATCAGGTAAATAAAGTAATTTTACAAAAATTTCTTCTTCATAATGTTCTCCTCGATCATACGAATCCAACGCAACAAACCACGCTCAATTCGGATCTAAAACGAAGAAGTTATGGCCAAAATACTATCGGACACTGTCAAAAATCGAGACGCACACTTGCACCGAGTTTCATTCCAATATCCGACAGTCTTAGAGGCTCCATCTTGATCGGGGTTCTTCATCAAAGTTGTAGCCTTATAACTTTAGTTTAATCTCCAATTTGAATCACCTCAATCTGAGCTCTGTAGCTTCATATATCCTCAAAATACTGATCTGTGTGCAGACTGTTTTCCTTCCATCTGCTTTACTGTTCATCATCTGATTTTCTATCGTCTGATTTACTGTTCATCGTCTGATTTTCTATCGTCTGATTTACTGTTCATCATCTGATTTCCTTCGTCTGACTTTTCCATCAGCTGATTTTGCATCAGTTGATTTTTGGATCAGCTGATTTCCATCAGCTGATTTTTGCATCACTGATTTTCATCGGTGATTTTTCCTCAAACTTCAAACGCTTATAACTTTTAACTCCGAACTCCAAATTGGACAAAATTGATGTCTATTTCATAGAGAAAAGACTGATCTACAATGTTCATGAAGAACTTAAATCCAAATTCAGTCTCTAAAAGGGTCAAATGTCTCAATTAATCTTTCGTCTGATTTTTGCATCTTCGGTTTTCCTATCAGCTGGTTTTTCTATCACCTGGTTTTCTATCCACACATGTCCACTTATATAGATCATATCTTTTGACTCCGATATCCAAATTGGGCAAACTTGGTATCTATCTCATAGAGAAAGAGAAATCTACAACTTTCAAGAAGGAAATTTTGTCTAAATCTATCGATATCAAGTCCATATCGTCTGCTTTTGCTTCAGCTGGTTTTTCTATCAGCTGGTTTTCCATCATCTGATTTCTATCAGACATGTTTTGGCGCAAATGCCATAACTTTCTCTATAGGTGTCGAAATGACTTCATTCTTGCACGGTTAGAAAGTAGACATCTAGATCTATAACTCTCATGAAGACTACAAAGGCTGATTCTATCTCCTACATTCTGTAGCGTCCACTTTTCCTATCAGCTGGTTTTTGCTACAGTACATCGTCGGTTTTGCTATGATGTATCGTCGGTTTTTTTTCTGATTGCATCGTCGGTTTTGCTACAGTGCATCGTCTGGTTTTCAATCACCTAAACAACATCAAAACTTCAATCTATCATAACTTCTAGCCCGATATCGAAAATTCGCAAACTTTATGGCTACCGAAAGCCCTCAACAAGCACTACATGTTCATGAATATCATTTTATCAAATTTCACTTAAATCAAAAGTCAACTATTCATCCCCAAAAGTCAAACTTTCATAATTCTTCATATTTTCACACCTTCACTAATTCTTCCAATTCTCACTCTTTCAATCTTTATTTCCTACCTTTCAACTTCCATTTCAATCATCTTAATCAACTCATTCATTTTAACTTTCATTAACTCATAATATTCACTCGACATTTCATAACATATACATATCTCTTTAAAGCCTCAAAGTCATCAAGACCAATCCATTCTTTCCATCTTGATTTCACATTTTTCCTCACTACCACAATACTCTTCGTCCAATCTACTTCAAGCACGATTCAATCTTCACAACTTAATCTATAACATAATACATATACAAAAACCCATTTCACGCTTTAACCCCCAAATATCATTTAAAATTTCTCCAATTCACATTACCCAAATAAACATTTAACATCACTAATTTCTCATTTAATAATTCTGACATCCAATTAAAGTTTGGGGCCCAACACTATCAAACTGTTTGCGATTCGTCTATGAATTCTGGACTTTAATTGTCCGAGGAGATCAATATTCGGGAATGTATTGGAAGTGCTTTGATTATGGCTTTGAGTGCTATGAAATTCTGAATGTTATGTGAATTCTCAACGAAAGTTGAATGCCGGACTTAGGTCCGATGATTATGAGTTTTGTTTGAGCATCCTATGTGATTGCTATATATGCCATATTCAGTTTTGATGCATTTCATAAAATGTATGCTCAGATAAAGGCGTTGTGACTTGAATTGCCAGTATGAAGTGCTTCCATGTAGAGCTTTGCTCCATGATATATGTGTGTGCACGTAGAGCTATGTTCCATGATTTTGTTCAGACTAAGCCTTATGAGCCAACATTTGTATAAGTATGTGATAGGCATTCAGTCACAACAATAAGAACGAATGTGAGTCTCATATGCATACATATTTGTTTATATATGATCTGTTTGGCAATGATTAAATGTTACACCCTATTGTGTGAGTTTTTGAATCGTAAATGTATGTTAGAATGAATATTTGTGTACTATGTGATATGTGTTATGATCCGGTGAATTAATCAATGATTATTCACTCATTGAGTTTGCAAAACTCATCAAAAATTGCAATGTGGCTTTTCACGTACGAGTCAGGGGACCTAGTTCCTTAGTCAGGACTTAAGGAATCTTTTAGATAGAGATATGACTCAGAGGTCTGTCAGCTAACACCAGAAGTACTCTAGCATTATTTTTTTTAGTTTTGCTGGAATTTGTATAAGCTTTTGTAAATAGTCATTTGGTGGTATCAGTGTAAGCTTTTTGAATGAACAAAATGAATGGTTTTTTTTTAAATTAGTGACTTGCAAGTATGTTAGATGATGTTGTGTAGGTTGGATTGCCATGTGTATGTCGGGTATGTTTTGCTCCAACATACCATTTTCATAAGGTATGTACTTGAATGCCCTTCGGGTATCCGGGTATTTGCCTTATGGTAGTGGCATGTTGCAACACTTATAAAGTTAATATAAAAGGAGGGACGAAAAAGACAGAGGGGTGGATGAAAGAGAAAAAAAGGAACAAAGAAGAGAAAGTGGGAGCTCTGCATTTTCATTTTGTTTAAGTTTTTTTTGGGTTACTTATTATTAGTGTTGCCTAGTTTCTTATTTCAAAGATTATTTCACCCTCTAAGGTTGAATCTTGTTTTCTGAACTTCTACTATACATGGTTTGCTGTTCTTATGAATAGTTTCTGGATGATCTTAATGAGAGTTGAGTTCTTCTTTTAAACAGTGCAAATATAACTTACATACTAAAAGATTAGTGTCTAAGTTTTATTCCTCAAAGGTTATGCAATCCATCTTTGTTTTATTTATATCTTAATTGAGAAATTTGCATGTTGATAAAAACAAAGTAGGTAATTCAAAGTCGAGAGATAAGAATTACTTCTTAAGCAACTTAGGGTAGCAGAATATTAGGATTCAAATTAACCTTAGCAGGAGTTGATAACTAATTTTGAGATCTTTAATCTTATGAATTTGTGAAATCAATTTCTTTTCTTGTAGAATTAGTTGTCAAGAAAGTTTAATTGTAAATGTTATTTTTTTATATATCACTTTTAATTTTTAAATCTCTTTATTATTAACTTAAACAATCTGGAAAGAATCGATAGTGGTGTTTAGCATAAATCCTTGTGGGAACGATAACCGTATAACAATTACCCGTACGCTTGTGGTCAAGGTTTGAGTGTGTTCTATTTCATTTTATAACTCATCAACCAACACGAGCCAAGGTCGAGCTGGTCCAATTCAGGTTAGGCGGGTCATGCCAAGATTGTTATCCCTAAGAATATGACTAACAAAACTCTTTTAATTCTTTTCTCAATATTTATGACTTTTCAATTTTTTTATCCCAACCAATTAAAATTATTTTTAAATGTAAAATGAGTGCCAAAGGTTAAATGGAAAACACAAAGAAAAAACTTGTTTAGGTGTTAAATGTACATATAGAGAGACACAAAATCATAGTTTTGTTATGCATTATAGGACATTATAAGATTTTTAATGAACTATGTGCAAGGAAATTTAAGGAGAAAATAGAAACAAATTATGAATGTATTTTATAGTGGGTGGGATAAATGATTATATTAAATTTCTCATAAGAGAACAAGCATTTTTCCCTCTAATGCAAACAAATTCAAATGAGAAGGGTAAGAATGAAAATAGAGAAAAAACACATGCCATATTTTTTTTTTGAGGATGCAGTCGTACAGTGTCTCCATTCATAAAGATCTCTATATAAAAGAAGTTATCATGAATTCCATTTTCATTTACAAGTCCAACGGAGGCCAAGAGAGATGGTATACATATCTTTTTGTAGAGAAGCTATGATCCGTTGTAGTTCTGGTTGTATTTTATCCGGAAGTTCCATTTGTTTGTATAATAAGGCCTATGTATGACCATAACAATCTAACATTCATAAAATGTTTTAGCTAATAAGTTCTTAAAAAGAAATTAAGAGTTAATAAATTTGTTTCCATGTTACAATTTTTATTGTATATCATTTTGGAATTTTATTTTCATATTACGTAAATTATCAAAAATTATTATATATTGAAGCTGTGTGATATTAATTCAATTTATCTAAATGGGCATGAAAAATATAACGAATTCTCCCATATTCTATAACAAGTTTACCATAAATTATGGATTTATAAAATAATACAATGGTTACTTTAAAACTTAGAATCACTACTACAATACAACATCGTCAATCCCATAAAATAATTAGTGACACATCATATATAATCGTACAAATACATTTATTAATTGCTTCTAGGATTATTCATAGACATCAGCAGGTAGGGTCAACTAGTTAAAGTTGACACTATAGCCTGATCATAATTTAGAAATAAAATCGCACATGTTGTCAACTTAAACATATAAATGGAATGGAATGAAAGGGAAATCAATATTTTCAGCCCTCTATTTGTGGCATTTGAAAAAAGTTTCCATAACCCTCTCCTCAACTTCTATAGTACCCAACTAGTCATATGAAAAAGCTAATTATATATGTCATTAATCATTTAGTAATATCATGAAATTAGATTATTAATATTAATACAAACTCCTCAACAACTTACTTGAAATGCTATATTTCTTCTTTTGGAACTTCTTTGCTCAAGATTTTAACCTCTTTGTTCTTAGATTACAATGTGACCTAAAGATACGTACATCAACTAAAAATCTTCTCAAATGGATTCAATTTGCCCATAATGGTCATTAAATCCCCCGACTCATTTGCATTCCTAGCACAAAATTTTTATTAACTTCTTCTAATAAATTGTATAGGCGCTAAATTTAGTGCACTATCACCAGTATAATCAAGGACCTTATAAAAAATCGATTCCAATTTATGTATCATCATTCCAATTTCTCCATATCCAACCTTTTCTCTCCTTATAGTAGATCACAATTATTAATTTAATTAGGTCGATCTTTATTGTAAAGTTTGAGAAACTACAAAATTAGATTGTGATATATTTGATAAATAAAATAATATGAAATATTATATCTTATTTTAAAATAATAGGTATTTAGTTATAAATAAATTTTATTTTGATTAAAACTAGAGTTATAATTCAATTAAATTACTAAAAGCTCAAAACTTTATTATAAATAATCATAGACTTTAGCACTTTAAGCAACCTCTATACATCACTCTCTTTTTTTTTTTTTTTTTGAAAAATGAATTAAGTATTGTATTTTCTATAGCACAACTATCACAAGAGTTACAAAATTACCCAGATAGTCAAGGTATATTAACCTTGTCTATCTAAATTCATATGGAAGTTTGACGACAAGAAAGAGAAACTTAGCTATTTTATACATGCAAGTTCGTACAACATCCACCTATCAAATATTCCACCTGATTCTCATTCAAGGGGTAATCATATGAACAACTTTCCTAGCTATTATAGAAACTCTGATCCAGTTCAGCTAGTTAATATTTATCTTCTTCAACTTGTTTGCATACTTTACGATTCCACAGTTTCCATAAAATGTATATAGTATTGTAAAAGCGACCCAGAGAAGGACAGCGTTCTCCTTACCTTGTTTAGAATGAATTATAAACCACCTCAGTGTAAGCTCCTACTCATAAGTGTTGTTCATCGCATCCATGCATTGGATCTTGCTCCATATGGATTTGAAAAATTCACAAGCAAAAAACAAGTGATCTCTGTACTCATTTGCATTGTGACAAAGTACACATCTTGTATCAGTCGTATTGAACCACTTATACTTGGTTCTGGGCCAATTTTTTACTGCTAACTAAGTAATGAAAGAAGCCTCTGGGTGTAAGGAGTTCTATCATACCAAATTGTACCAAGGAACCTCCATGCTCTCATTCCTGAATATTATATTGGCAAGACTCATTTGAGAAGTGGTTTTGTAGATTTGGGCCCCAATAAATGTAATCTTCTAAACTGTTATCCCCTAGTTGGGGAAAGTACTCAAACAAAAAGGAAAATCTCCTAAAGTTACCTTTGCATGCACCATCTTGAATGATATCAGAAACTCTAGTTTCCATAGGTATTCTATTGCTCAAATGTGAGAAAGCATAATTGTTTATGAGGGGACTCATCTCCATCCAATTATTGTACCATATCCATTGACCCCTATGTTTGATATAGGGATACAGCAAATGTCTCATCTTCAACAACTAGCAGTTGAAAAACCAAGAGAAATGGTTGAATTGTGCAATATTCCATAAGTTTTGATTTTGGAGATGGACCATGTGCACCCTTTTTGTCCGTAGAGCTTCCTTGTCTACAAACAGTATCCATATTCTTTTTATAATTAATACTTTTTGCATGAATGAGGTAGAAACTGTGCTCCTCCATAATTCTTCGGGAGTGCTATTTCACTCCATTTAACTTTTGCACTTTTCCTTGCTTCACCTTTTCCCGACCATAGAAATTCCACTATTTTCATTATAAGCCATTTCAGTCTATCCGCCAACAGTTTAGAAATTACTTTTTAAATTATGTTGCTAGTTTCATCTATTAATGAACTACTGCAAAGAAAAAGAGAGTGGGTTATACTCGTATATGCGTAAGTGTGGAACTCAACCAAAGAACTTCCAACAAAAATACCTGTTATGATATTAGAAGTAAGCAAGCTATAGGAGGATAGTTAGCTATCTCCTATCAATAGAAGCCACTTCCAAAACATCACGAAAAAGTTTGGAAAGCCAAGAGGAAAAAATTCAAAACAGGAAGCTATCTTGAGCTAGTGGGGAATGAATTAACTGTAAGAAGGAATGGTCAACACCAACACTGAGGGAATTGCAAACGTTGAGGACTTTAACAGAAGTGACGAGTCCTAATAATATAGGAGTTGTTACTCCAGACATAAAAATAGTATCCTCCCTTGATAATTTACATCCATCATCTGCAGATTCCACAATTGAGCTCTCTCCTTTAATGGAAAAGACCAAAACAGATCCTTCTAGCGAGAAAAACAGACTTGATTCTTCACCATCATTCATACCAGTACAGAAACTCCTATAACAGGCAGTCAATCACCACGCAACCAAGCTAGAAAGGATGCTGACATTGGTCATGAGGAATTGAACATGCCACTTCAAACAGCGGAGAAGAGAAGATGACAGCTGAGCAAGCGTAAAGGCTCCACAAACACTCTTAGTATGTCGATCATAGTATGGAATGTCAGAGGATTGAAGTACCCTCCAAAGCAAGCTGCTTTAAGGCATTTTGCAGCATTATAAAGATCAATATCAAACTATTACTCATAAGACTAGAAGTGCCCAGAAAAGTACATACATCAACTGGTACACCTCATAACAACATTTTATACCTCAAAACAATCAAAGTAGGATCTCCTGAAAGTGCAACATACCACATTCATGCATGCAGTTTAGCCGATATTCCAATTAGCCCAGGAGAAGTACAAAATAAACAACATAAATATCAGGATGGTATAACAGACTTGCTGTACAAGTTTATGGAAATTCTAACTTATATACAAACAGAGAACAATTATACAGTTGCACATGCAGGTTTTACAACTTTCTGGTAAGCAGTCCCCAAACACGTTGTTTACTAGGTATTGTATGTCGAAGGATTGCAACATCCAAAGCCTAGGTGAATAAGAAACTTAGCACCCCCACATTAGCTGGGCAAAATTTTTAGTTCCAGTGTGTTTTGCCTGGGTTTTTTCCTCCCCCTCCACTTTCATTTATCTGTAAACTTCCTTTCTGATTTTTTGGCTCTATGGAGACTGCTTGTTGACCTTCGGGGTATAGAAACCAAGGAAGTAAAGAAGAATGCCAATGCCATTGTACTAATATCATTCGTAAGAAAAAAAAGTGTTTATAATTCAACATCAGCAACCTAGCAGAATCATCCGTTAAGGTTAAGGCGGAACATTGAAGATCCAAAGATTCAGGAGAACAGGTCAGACCCTGTAATGGATACATACCCAAAAAACCACCTGCAGATGACATTTATGAAATGAGAAGTGTGAGCATGCAGTAAAAACTTAGAAGACAGATCTCGCCAGCATCTCACAAATGTAAATCCACATTTATAAGCATACTTATGAAAATGTTTGCAAGAAGAAATAAAGAATAACAGCTTATGGGCTCGCCATCCAAGAAGCTCCTTCAGAAATAAAGCACAAAACATGATCACACTGACCAAGAAGCAAACAAGACACCAAAAACAGAAGCATATAATAATCATACAAAACCAAGTGTTGGAAGGGAAATACCGTAAAAACAAAATCAACAAAACCCTGAATAAGATTGCAAGAAAGCTGTCTTAGACTGGGGACATTGAAATAATAACTTTCAGAGCCTAGCATAGAACAAATGAATAACCTTTTATCAGCAGACTTCCTAGACCAATTGCAAATCAAATAGTCTACATATTAAAATTTTACTAATCATAACTATATCAAAAACTGAGTAAAAATGTTTCAAACTGCAATAGCATTGCATCCCCTAGGAATTTTACATGCTTACTACCCGTTAAATGTCTCATAATATCATGCATACCTTTCACATGCACACATCCAACTGCAATAAAAGCCAGTGCACTTCATTGCAGCAACTTCCGAGAAAATAATGAGTACCTCTCTAAAAGAAAAGTGTTTTAATACTTTTAAGTCCATAAGGAGTATCAAACAAAATAATATTCTTTTTAGAAGTAGGCAACTTTGAGATCTCCCCAAAAATAATAGATATCACATACATGACTCTAAATCCTATGGCTGACATTACTTCAAGTTTGGCTATTTAGCTTATATAAATACAAGAATATCACCTTATCAAAGAAATTACATAAGAAACTAGAATAAATAGCTTGATCAATACTAATCACTAAATCATCCCTAGCCATCAATAGTAAGAGCAGTCCATACGCTGATATCAGTGAGAACTTAAGGGTAATAATTAAAGAATCACTATGCTCCTTGCTTGTAAGAGATATGGGCGTTAACCATGAAACCAAGGTTAGATTTAAGGTGAGACTTTGTTTGCTGATTTTCATCGCCGTTCTACCTATTGTTCAAATTTGTCAAGGGTTAATTAGAGAAGAATGCTTTGTTTTCAGATACTGAAGTTTGTGAATAAATTCTTGCCAGTTCCTCTTAGTTTCCACAAAATACCATAGTTAGAATTTTGAAGGAGATAACTGCTTCATCATTGTAGTAACTGTCTCCAATTTAGCAGCTCAATAGGTAGACACATACAACTAAAATATAACAAATAAATATTTAACTATCACTACATAGTTAAGGAAACCACAATATGATAGATCTTTAGTTTCTTAAACTAAATTTCTGAGTAATGACTTCAGCAATCAAATTTAATAATTTCAGTTATACAAAATCTGAAATTTCAACAATCCTAGCCAAAATTCAATCCTAAATCTTGATATTCCAGTAGTCTAATATTAGACCTGTTTACTAATTTTGTGATTTTTGGCTTCTAGTTAATAATTCTTCTGCTTTTTCTAGATCATTTTATCTTTCAGGGATTCTACTCTTGGAGATTCTACAGGTCCTCAATCTCAGTTCATTCACCCACTTCCATAAGAATACACATACCGTCAATGTTTTTTGGAGGAAGCATGATTATCTAGGATGGTACAAACTCAAGCAAGAAGCATGTTCCTTCTTTAGGGGGAGAGTGACAAAAAAAAAAAAAAGAGGATCAATTATGGTAAGGAAAAAAGAATATATGAATATCAGTACAAACAACTGGAAAACGGAGAATCCATAGCATTAGAAAATGGCTCGGCAGAATCATAACAAATTTGTGGAGGAAAATTAAATTAAAAATATTTGTGAGCGACTTGAGAAACTAGCTAATGGTGAGAGAATTGAGTTTAGAAAGGACATTCTAGCAGAAAGGAAGATATTAGGATTCTGCCTCTCAAATCTAGTACCTCCCCTGACAATACAATCGTGCCATCAAATGAATCTTTTAGGATTAACATTGAGGTATGTATCTATTCTCATCAATCTCCAAAAACTCCTAATCCCAATTCGAATCATGTTCACAAAAGGAGATATCCTCTTTGTGAAGGAAAAGCGGCTAATATCCTATTCCTATTCTAGAATTGACCATGCATTTTGCTAAATTTGGAACTTTAGTGAATTTATAAAGCTTACTTGTCATCCATCAATTGTTGCATATGAGATGGCACAAAGAGCCCATGACCTTGGCCCTCCTTATCTATGGTTTGTTGATTTTCCCAACTATTTTGTATTACAAATGATCTTTGACTTTTAATAATAGAAGTGTCCTATGTTGTTATTAAAAAAATTGCTAAATCAGTAAACACTAAGCTCCCAATTTCATCTATCTCCGAGATGACATTGCTCACTACTTTAATTGTGAAAGTATGGTTTTCAAATTGAAAAGCTAGAATCAATTTTGGATGAAATTAAGGAAATACCTACAACATAGAGAAATTTTCAAGGAAACAGTTTTGTATAGATTCCCCTTAATGGCATGAGGTTAAACAAACGAGATCAATCAAAAGAATGTTAAGGAATGGAAGTTTTTTTCTAATCAAAGGAGCCTTTTGTTCCTAATCATCAATCTGAGATTTCAACTTCAGGTAAAAACTAAAAAATAATACCATATTTTCACTAACTCATTAGTTCATAAGAGAGAATGCAAGTGATCATACTCCCATTAATCTCCACAAGAACAATCAGTATCCTAAGTTAAATTTCAGCAGTTAAACTGTTTACATTACCACTACTCCTTGTTTATCATAATTTTCATTATCATGTAATCATACTCTTATTCAACAGTATACATGTATATCCTTATTTGCCTTTATCATTATTCATATTTGCAGACATAACAATTTCTCATTCTATGACTTGCATCTTTGTTTCTCCTTAACCCTGAGAAATCAATTAATCTATGAGGAAAATATTCCAAATGGTTATTAACTATGCACATAAGTCAATTTACAAATTTTTGTGTAACTTAGTTGATTAAACTTAAGAATGTTTAGCATGACATAACATAGCATCCTATTTTTATCTTTTAGGGATTCTACTCTTGGAGATTCTACAAGTCCTCAATCTCGGTTCATTCACACACTGCCATAAGGATACACATATTGTCAATGTTTACTACAAGAAGCATGATTATCTAGAATGGTAAACTCAAGTATGTTTCGTCTTTGGGGGGAGAGTGACAATAAAAAAGAGGAAGAATTATGGTTGGGAGAAAAAATATGAATATCAGTAAAAACGATATTATGGAAAACGGAGAATCCGTAGCGTTAGATAATGGCTTGGCAGAATCTTAACAAATTTGATGAGGTATGTATCAATTCTCATGAATCCCCTAAAACTCCTAATCCCAGTTCGAATCATGTTCACAAAAGGAGATATCCTCTCTGAAAGAAAAGCACCTGATATCCTTTTCCTATTCTAGGATTGACCATGAATCTTGCAACATTTGGAACTTTATTGAATTTATAAACCTTGCCTGTCATCCATAAACTGTCTTCAAGCATGTCTTAGGATAGAAAACAAAGTTGCAAATGAGATGGCACAAAGAGCCCATGACCTTGGCCCTCCTTATTTTTGGTTTATTGATTTTTGCAACTGTTTTGTATTACAAATGATCTTTGACTTTTAATAATGAAAGTGTCATATGTTGTTATTAAAAAAATTGCTAAATCCCTAAACACTAAGCTCCCAATTTCATCTATCTCCAAGATGACATTGCAGAATACTTAACATTAATTGTGAAAGCATGGTTTTCAAATCGAAAAGCTAGAATCAATTTTGGATGAAATTAAGGAAATACTTGCAGCATATAGAAGTTTACAACGAAACAGTTTTTCATAGATTCCCCTTAATGACATGAGGTTAAATTAAAGAGACCAATCAAAAGAATGGGATAGACCCTTAATTACGAAATTTTATAAAAAAAAGAAAGGGACACATGGGGTGAGGGTATATTCTAGAAGACTGAGAGTGGTGCTGCGGGGGAAAAAAAGGGGGACAATCCTAACTAACTTGACAGCAGTAGGGCCTACTGTGCAGGAGTGAGGAGGGGAGTATTTTTGTGAAAAAGAAACGGGGGGGGGAGAATATAGAGAAGTTTGGGAGAGTGGTTAGCCTCTCGAAAGTTAACCTTGAGCGCAGAAGGTGTTGTATGCTTCTGGAGGCTCTTTTGAGGAGGAAGTCTAGGAGTGTGTCTGCTATCCTACATTACCACTATATTTTTCTATTTTTTGATCTAGTACATAAGGGATTCTATATTATTCTCTTAGAGAACACTGGGTGTAGTGGGTGTTTCGATACTGTAATAGAATATATACTCAGTAAGCATTGCTAGTGTCCTATCAACTGGTATCAGAACAGTAACGTTGGGGCATCGTGAATACCAGAATGGAAGCTAGAATAAATCAGGTGGAAAAGAAGCTAGGTACTATGAAGGGGGACATGACCAAAATTAAAGGGTGGTTGATGGAACTTAAGAGACTCGATGGCTAGAATGGAAGAAATAAGTAGGAGGCCAGGGAAGGAACCAATGGTGGAGTCGTCAGAATCTAGAGCTAAGGGAGGATGAAGAGAGGTGACTGAGGAGACATGCAACCATGAGAAATTCCAGAAAGTTGAACTACCCATTTTTTAGGGAGATGAACCGATTGGGTGGTTGTTCAAGGTGGAAAGATACTTTGATATAAATGGTGTGACAGAGGTAGAGAAGATGGAGGTGACAGCAATGTGTTTAGAAGGGAAAGCTTTGAATTGGCTCCAATGGATAGAGGTGAGGAGCCCGGTACGTACCTGGAGAGAGTTCAAGAAGGAATTACTTGAGAGATTTCAACACTATCAACAAGGTGATTGATACGAAATGCTCATGGTATTGAGGCAGGAGGGAACCGTGACAGAGTACAGGGGAAGGTTTGAAGCCCTTTCAACCACAGTAAGGGAAGCTTCAAATGAGTGCTTGATGGGAGCTTTCAAAAATGGGTTGAATGTGGGTATAAGGGTAGAGCTCCGGTTAATGAGGGTCGACACTTTAAAAGGGCTTATGGACTTGGCCCAAAGAGTAGAGGAAAGGAACCAGATTGTGGAACAAGCACAAGAGGAACAACTGGGTAAGAATTTGACGGGTTGGGCAAATCAAAAGGGAGCTGGACCCAAAGGAAATTGGAGTCGAGTCAATGATCCAAATGACCCGAGTAAGACCACCAGCTATTTCCCCAATCGGGCAGCAGAGGCAAAGAAGGACAGTGCACCCGTACTTCGGGGACGGGTTCAAACATCATGGCATCACGAGCCAGCAATGCCACTCCAACCACCACTGCTTACCGGCGACTCACGGAGGCCGAGGTTGTCAGGAAGAGAGCGATGGGTCTCTGTTTTAAGTGTAATGAGAATTATAGCCAAAACCATGTTTGTAAAAATAAGCAACTTAGTGTAATTTTGCTGCAACCCATCGATGAGAAGGGAGACATGATCACGGAGGAGGATACACTAGCAATAGACGAAGTGCACGGAGATGAAGAAACCGAACCAACTACCTTGGAGCTGTTGATACATTCTGCGGTGGGGATTACTGTCAATAACACTATGAAGTTATTAGGGAATTGTATGGGAGAACAAGTCCTCATATTCATAGACAGTGAGCCATCACACAACTTCATCACTTCAGAAACTGTAGATAAGCTGAGAATTGAGACCAAAGAAGTGAAAATGTTTGAGGTTTCGTTAGGGGATGGATATAAGGTAAAGGGCAGCAAGCAGTGTCCCACAGTGGAGGTGAACTTACGAGGGATGAAGATTAAACAACCATTCTATGTGTTTGAAATGGGGGGAGCGGACATGGTCCTTGGTATTGAATGGTTGAAATCTTTGGGAGAAGTGAGAGTCAACTAGAACCAATTAACAATGAAGGTAAAAAGGGGCAGTGAGAAATACTATTTGAAAGGGGATCCGAGCTTAGCTAAAACCATGGGGTCTCTAAAGGCCGCTATAAGAACTCTTAAGGGTGGGCATCAAGGGTATTTAATTGAATTCAGGGAATTACAAATGAAGGAAGTGAAGGAAGAACCTTTACCCGTGGCTGTCCAACAACTATTAAAAGAATATACCACAGTGCAAACACCAACAATAGAGTTACCACCTCATAGGGAGCAAGACCATGAGATTACCTTGAAACCAGGGGCTGTTCCACCAAACATACGTCCGTACAGATATCCCCATTCACATAAGGCAGAAATTAAGAGATTGGTTAGGGAAATGTTGCTGGCTAGTGTCATTCGACCCAGCAAGGGACCTTTTTCAAGTCCGGTATTATTGGTTAAGAAGAAGGATGGAAGTTGGTCACTGCCTAACAAGTTTCCTATACCGGCTATAGATGAACTAATTGATGAGTTGGGGGGCTCTAAACTGTTTTCCAAAATGGATTTGAAATCGGGATACCATCAAATCCGGATCAAGACTAGAGATGAGGAGAAGACAACTTTTAGAACTCACCAAGGGCACTATGAATTTTTAGTGATGCCTTTCCGCCTCACCAATGCCCCATCACATTCCAATCGCTTATGAATGACATCTTTCAAGAGCATTTAAGGAAGTTTGTGTTGGTGTTATTTGACGACATATTAGCGTACAGTCCCGATGAGGAGTCCCATTGGAAACACTTGAAGGAGACCTTAAGGATACTCCAAGAAAGTAAATTGGTGTTAAACCTCAAGAAATGTGTGTTTGCTAAATCCCGACTAGAGTATCTAGGTCATATCATATCTACTAAGGGTGTGCTAGCAGATCCCAAGAAACTAGTTGCCATGGACAGATGGCCAACACCTAAGAATCTGCAAGCATTGAGGGGATTCCTTGGCCTAACGGGATACTACAAGAGATTCGTAAGACATTATGGGAAAATGGCTGCACAACTTACAACTTTTCTCAAGAAAGACGCCTTCTTATGGAGCAAAGAAACCCAGAAAGCCTTTGAAGAACTCAAGAAGGCAATGACCATTGTGTCGATCTTAGCTTTACCCTATTTTTCCCGACCTTTTGAGTTGGAGACTGACACGTCGAGGTGGGGAGTGAGGGTTGTACTGATGCAAAATAGACACCCCATTGGATATTTCAACGAAGCTTTTTCCTCAGCTAAGAAAATTAGAAAAATACAGCAATAATGTAGGTAGCCAGACACAATCCTAGACTTTCTCCTCAAACGAGCCTCCAGAAGCATACAGCACCTTTAGCGCTCAAGGTTAGCTTTCGAGAGGCTAACCACTCTCCCAAACTTCTCTATATACTCTCCCTCGTCTCTTTTTCACATAAATATTCCCCTCCTCACTCCTGCACATTGGGCCCTACTGTTGCCAGGTTAGTTATGATTGTCCCCCTTTTTCCCCCCTACAGCAAGTCTCAGTCTTCTAGAATATACCCTATCCCCATGTGTCCCTTTCTTCCTTTTATAAAATTTCATAATTAAGGATCTATCATTACAGAGGGAATTAATGGCCATTGTTTTAGCAGTCAAAAAAGTGGCATCACTATCTGTTGGGACACCCTTTCGTCATTAAAATCGACCAAAAAGCTCTTAAGTTCTTATTGGAACAGCGCAATCTCAGTGATGATCAACAGAAATGGGTATCCAAGTTAATGGGATACGAGAAATCCTTTATAAACCCAGCAAAGAAAATAGGGCAGCGGATGCTTTGTCTAGGAGAGAGGATAACCTAGAACTTACGGTTGTCACACTATGGCAATATGAAGATTTTGGAGGATGGGAGAAGGAAGTTTATATGCCATTTAGCAAAAGGGGATTAAAGGAGAACACCTTCCCGCAAAATTTTCAGTCAAAGGAGGTAACCTTTTATTCAAGGGCCGAAAGGTGCTTCCCAAGGGGTCCTCAAGAATTCCCCTACTCATGAGAGAATTCCACCGCACACCAATTGGCGGACATTCCGGGTATTTACTTACATACAAGAGGTTACCCACTTTTGTGCATTGGGAAGGAATGAAGAAAGATGTTCAGCAATATGTTGCAAACTGTGAGGTATGCAAGCAGTGCAAGCATGAAGCCTTGAGCCCAGCAGGACTTCTACAGTCGTTACCCATTCCCCAAAGAGTTTGGGAGGATATTAGCATAGAATTCATCACGGGATTGCCAAAATCCAACAGGTTTGATACTATTATGGTGGTGGTGGATCGGTTGACAAAATATGGACATTTCATATCCCTTTCTCACCCTTATACTACCAAGGAAGTGGCTATTGTTTTTGTAAGGGAGATAGTAAAACTACATTGATTCCCTAAATCCATTATTTCAGATAGGGATAAGTTGTTTATGAGTTTATTTTGGCAGGAAATCTTCAAGCTCTCCGGAACTACCCTTTGATTTAGTTCTTCCTATCATCCAGAGACGGATAGACAAACCGAAGTAGTGAATCGAGGATTGGAAACCTACCTCAGATTTTTTGTTGGGTGTCAGCCAAGAAACTATTGATAAGCTCTTCCCAGATTTTTCACCTTGAGGACAAGGTGAAACTTGTCGACAGGGGTAATGATAGATCCTTAATTACAAAATTTTATAAAAGGAAGAAAGGGACACGTGGGGTGAGGGTATATTCTAGAAGATTGAGAGATGTGCTGCAGGGGGAAAAAAGGGGGACAATCCTAACTAGCTTGGCAGCAGTAGGGCCTATTGTGCAAGAGAGAGGAGGGGAGTATTTCTGTGAAAAAGAGACGGGGGGAGAGAATATAGAGAAGTTTGGGAGAGTGGTTAGCCTCTCGAAAGCTAACCTTGAGCGCAAAAGGTGTTGTATGTTTCTGGAGGCTCTTTTGAGGAGAAAGTTTGAGCGTGTGTCTGGCTATCCTACATTACTGCTATATTTTTCTATTTTTCTGATCCAGTATATAAGGGATTCTCTATTATTCTCTTAGAGAACACTGGGTGTACTGGGTGTTTCTACACTATAATAGAATATATACTCAGTAAGCATTGCTAGTGTCCTATCAGAATGTTAAGGAATGAAAGTTCTTTTCTAATCAAAGGAGCCTTTTGTTCCTAATAATCCATTTGAGATTTCAACTTCAGGTAAAAACTAAAAAGTAATACCATATTTTCACTAACTCATATGTTCATACAGAGAATACAAGTGATCAAACTCCCATTAATCTCCACAAGAACAATCAATAGTTAAATTTCAGCAGTTAAACTGTTTACATTACCACTACTCCTTGTTTATCAAAATTTTCATTATCATGTAATCATATTCTTATTCAACAGTTCACATGTATATCCCTATTTGCCTTTATCAACATTCATATTTGCAGAAATAACAATTTCTCATTCTATGAATTACGTCCTTGTTTCTCCTTAACCCTGAGAAATCAATTAATCTTCGAGGAAAATTTCCCAAATGGTTATTAACTATGCACAGAAGTCAATTCACAAATTGTTATGTAACTTAGTTGATTAAACTTAAGTGATGTTTAGTATGACGTAACATAACAGCCTATATTATTGGCGGCCATTCCAGTCTTTATTGAATAGATTGTCATCAATAAATATAACATTCCTTTGTTTGGTTATCAAATGTAATGGAAAGTAAACCCACATCAATATCAACTATTTAATTAGATTCTTATTATTTATTTACCAACAAAATGAACAATATTAGATCATTTTCCATAGTATTAACATCATTACAAACTCAATTAATCGCCTTGAATTTTGTCAATCACAAAAGGGTAATAAATTGTCAATTCATACATAAAATTGATGAAGATCTGAGTAATTCAATATGATTTTGTAATGCTATTACATAATTTAGTATCCTATTATTTTTAGAAGGAATATTTAGTAATAAAAGGGTCAACTACAAGCTATTGACAGTAGCATAATCAATAGAAGAGCAAAAATACAAGCTATTATAGTTACAAGAAACCACCATCATCACAACTAATGAAAGTTTAGGTATCCTATTATGGAATAGTTTAGGTACTTTATTAAAGAATATTACTATCGCAAGTATTTATGTATATAATAGATGAACCTAATTATTAGCAAACGCCCTAAGTCCTTATAGCCTTCATACTAGTTACAAAGGTGATTAATACATAGAAGCTATTCCAATTTCAGTTCTTAAAACTGAATCCAACAAGCCATAGATAAGATAAGATTAACATAATAAAAGAGTTGACTAACATGAATAAACATAATATATGTGAATAATTATCAACAAAATAACTTAGTGGAAAGGGATGTCATATGTACTATATGGACTTAATCAGGTAAAAAGGGGATGTCATATGTACTACCTTATCAACATCATAATATATGGACCTAATCAAGTAATATAATTGAAATTACATCATGTGACTCACTAATTTCTCCCAAACATACCTACACATTCATATGCACATACGACCTGTGAAAATAAGAATATACCCAAACACGTACATGCATTTATGTCTAGAGGGCACATCCTAACTTAACAAGGATTCCACATTTACCTTGGATAATAAACATAATGCCTCGAAGTCTTGGGCAAGCAATAGCTATAACCAAAATAAGGAAAATTTTATGAGCCTTAGAGGAGTATTTATTATGATAAGCACATAGTGCAATTATCTACACAATGAAGTGAAGCCAAGCCAATCAAAACAGAATGATTTTGTCAAGGTACTACATTAAGGGTTCAGTGGCATAATACAACCTAGGGTATTTTGTCAAGGTATAAATCCTACCAAGCATTACATAAAATTTCAAAAAAAGTAGTAATGAAATAAATGTTAACATTTTAAACACGTGAACAATAATGATGCAAAAGAGCTTAAAGTCTAGAAAAATAAAAGAGAAAAAATTAGTCAACCATAAGCTTTAATTTGGTGGGATAAAATTTGGGAATTGAATTGACAGAAAAGACCAGAGCTGAAATTTAGATTATGTTAGCATTCCTTATTAAATAAGTAGTAGTAGTAAGTTAAATATGTTATTCTCGTATAGATATATTACCTTAATTATTTAGGATTCATAGGATTTTTATTAGAATATAATTTAAATTTTTTAGGAACGCTTTCCTCCTAGAATAGGGGTTCTAAGAATTTCCCTATGAATATGAGTATAGTTGGCCCTTCAATAATAACATATCCTGAAATTTTTTTACAAACTTGACTTTTCAACTAAAAGGTGCGATAACCCTAAGAATGATTCCTAGTCTCCTATCTTCCATTGTTTGTGTTCCTTACTAACTATCAACAATTCTAACCTAAAGTTCTAGCAACCAAAATCCCAAATTCTAGCCATATAAACCCCAAATTTCAGCCATATGCTATCCAAAATCTTATCCTAAATTTTCAGCAAACATACCTAAAAACTCAGCTATAGCTAATCTGAAATTTTAGTAATCCAAGCTAAAATCCAGAAATGAAAGTTAATATTCCAGCAACCTAATATCAGTCATGTTTCCTAATTTTATGAGTTTTACTTCTATTTGTCCTACATCAACCAACATCTACTGAAATAAAAATTGAAATGTTCATAGAAAAACATATATTTGATAGGCAATAATTTTGCAAGGAACAAAGCTAAAATATTTCTTGCATCTTAGTTAAATGAAAACCTAATGACCAAACTAGGCCCAAACACTATAGGAAAATGTTAAATAAAGATCAATTCCTTTGTCCCCTATTTGACACTGCAAAGTGGGTCAAAAACTAAAAAGAGCTATTCCCATTACTAATGACTGGAATGTACAATAAAATGATAAAAGCAACATTGCTTAAGATAATTTGAGAGTAATTAGTTAACAAGATAGTACATCACCTTAGTGTATCATGTCCTTAAATGTTGGGCCATGCCATATTACTCATAACATATCCTCAAGCACTTTAGTTGCAAATTGCAAGCTTCTCTGTCCATTCACTTGCCACCCCATAATCAAGGCTAAGCTCTGTTAAAGGTGGTATATTCTCCATTGCAAAAAGCATAAGGTGAGGGAACATCAAATTATTGTGATCATACAACACATACTGAACTAGTACATTAGGATTTGAAGACTGACTGATATAGCATGCAACATTCCTCATTCTTGACACATCTATTGCAAAATCCAGAGGTGGAACTAAGGGATATGATGGGCACTGATACTCTGGATAGATTTGAGATAAATCACCCCATTCCACCCATCTATTTGAGAATCGACTAGGATAAATCAGACTGTCACCATTCATTGCAAATACCGCTGCTTGATCTCTTGTGAGAACAACCCCTGCATACTCGCATATAAATGCACCAGCATGTATCAAATCCAATGACCTCACTCCCCATCCTGTTTCTCTTGACCTAAACACTTCCATCCTATTTCTTAACCCCCTTTGGCTAACTCTATTTCGACATTTTGGTGGACACTTGCAATAGGTCCCACATTCAAATACTAGTGGCTTCCCCCTCAATAGAAATCCATTTTGATCATAAGCAAACTCCCCTCCATTCTTCCTTGCACAAAGACAGCTATCAATACAACCTGATTCACAGTCACATCCACTCCCACTAACCCCAACACCATATACTTGGGGTGGGAACACAGTTCTTGCAAGATAGTCATAACACATAGGGTCATGTTCACTATCAAGATCGTTATATAACAAAACTGGCACATTCTCCTTCTTATTTGATATATCAAGACTAAGATATCCCCGAGGCCTCACATCAAACGGCTTACTCCTCAAACTCTCTGCAAACCTCAAAACCAAACTACCCATCTCCGGCTGCCCTTCCATCCTCATCAACTTATACTTATAAACACCAAACCCAGATTTTCCGACATCAAACCAACAATCCACAATCTTGTACAGCCCATCATACACATAAATCTTACTACTCACAGTACCCTCATACTTAAATCCTCTAATCACTCTCACCTCAAGCCCGTGATGCATACTCCTCTCCAATGCCAAATTCCCTCCTTCCAGCTTCTGATGCATACACTGCCTCGAAAATTTGTCCTGTCCACCATGGCCAGTATAGATTATAATATCACCTCCATCCTCATCATCTTCGTAACCCCCTGAAACAATTATACTAGTCGCGATAGGCTCCCCATTAGAGCTCTGACTCGCGGGAAGATAATCAATTCCTGCTTGAACTTGTCCATGTAGTCCAACAACGCACAATTCAATCCGAAAAAAGAAAAGATCCCCAACATGAATACCCGGGATTGACCCAACAATCCGCTTATCGCGGTTCATCCAGAGGTCATGGTCACGCATAACTGCGGCCGCCCGCAGATCCCCACGTGCACGGCGTCCAAGTATCTCGCCGCGGCGTTTCTCTTCCTCCGAAACCGACAAAATGCGGAGTGCATCATAGATCTTCCGAGTCCGGCGTACCACATCCCGGAAGTAGCGATGGTCCTCGACTCCGAGGTCGCTGACACGAACAAGCTCCGCCGAACGTTGGCGGTAGCGCTTGCGAGGCTGTGAAACGACCATGGAGGACACGCCACTGTCTTCGGGGACAGGAACAATGGCGCGAGAATCAGGGTCGAGGACTGAAAAGTCTCCGTATTGCTCTTGAAGGCGTTTGGCAAACGCTGTGCGGAAGAGATCGGTGATACGATAGTATTCCGAGAAGACATTGCCTTCGTCTGATGAGAAGTGAGACGGAGGGGTATTTGTCGGATTAGAGAAGACATCACGTGTAGAATCGGAAAACAGCAAGTCCTGTGGCTCTTGGAGTAGATGAATATCTGGGCTGTCAAGTGGCTCCAGTTTAGGCTCCAATTTGGGCACTCGAAGCAACTTGGGATCTCCGCCACCGGCAACTGCGTCGGTGGTAGCTGTGACCGGAGATTGTGATGGTGGAGAAAGATTGAGGTCCATTTCTTTGTCCATTTGTATGGAAATAGGAATTAAGAGATTAAGATTTATAGAACAAAGGGAATGAGTAGCAGCTTCAAGGTGCTCGCATGGCAGAATCTGGTTCAAGGAAGTCAAAAAATATCTATATAATATATGCTCTGTCCCGCGCGTGAACACAGGGAATTTTTCTTCTCTTTTAGAAATTAAATAATGTATTATTAGGCAATCGCTAATAGATACAAGTACAATATTAACCAAGTACAAAGATAAACTGAAATGCTTGAGCTAGTCTGTGGTTAGAGCAGCCAACTAGAAGCCATTTCAGGTGAACTGTTAAGAATTTACATCTGGCTGTAGCCAACTCGCGTATACATTCGATATTCTATACTTAGAATTTTTTTATTTGCTGTGATTGACATCTGAACATTTTGAGGTTTCTTTGCCTTCAAATGGTTGAGCCAAACGCGAGTTTGAACGTAACGTTACACTATTTTCCCTGGGTGGCGTGGCTTAGCAGCCCATTGAAGAACTTTTGACCAACTTGATACATTGCAAAAATCACCGGATAACTGAAAATGAGTGCTCCCATGTTTGCTCTCTTGAAAATTAGTTTATGATATAAGTAGTTAAAATTAAAAATGAAAATGAATGATTGCATTCTTTCTAAAATTTGTGACTTGTAGTGAACAGATATGACTGTTTTAAATAATTACTTTGTTATCAAGAGTTGTAACTTATAATAAACAGGCGTGATTGTTCTGAAGGGTTACTTTCTTTCTAAGAGTTATAACTTGTAGTAAACAGACATCACTGTTCCAAAAGGTTGTTTTCTTTCCCAGAGTTATGACTTGTAATGAACAAACATAACTTTTCTAAAAGGTTATTTCTCTTTTTAAAAGTTGTGACTAGTAATGAACAGACATGACTATTATGAAAACTTTATATGTACATGAGTTTTAGTCAACATTAAAAATATTTTTGTTTTTAACAACTTTTACCATTACAATCTTTGCATTCATAATTCTTGAAGAACATTCATCCTTTTACAACTTGAATGTTCTTGTGTTCTTTGTATTCTAGAAGTAGTTTGCCTTTAACCCTGTTTGCAAATATAGTGGGGCAAATAACACTTTAAATTTTGTCTTGATCTCAGTTTCTCCCGATTCTCTGCAACACCATTTACTTCATTGTTCATCCTTGTTTTGTAGACTTCCAACCCCCATTCTATTACAATCTTAAAGTGTTATTTTGTTGCTATCTTGAAGTCCATTCAAGAATCCGCTCTCGAAGTGATGAACCAAGACTTTGTGAAGTTAGATCGCCTTGATGAAACTGACATGAACTTCAATTGTTGGAAGGACAAGATGATGTTCTTCCTCATTGCTTTGAAAATTACATATGTACTTAAGCCCACTTTCCCTGCAATTCCTCTTCCAAAGAAGGGTGAAGTAAACACAAGGAAGGTTGAACGAAACAATCTTCAAGAAGATGAATTGCTTTGCAGGAGACACTCTCAACACTCTCTTAGACAACCTTTATGATCTCTTTACAATCGTAAACAGCCTAAAGGAGATTTGGGCATCGCTTGAACATGAATATGTATCTCAAAAGCAAGGCACAGATAAATTTCTTATTAAAAGATATTTTGAGTTTAAATTTATTGATGTTCCTTTGTTATGGATCAAATCCATAATTTCCAAGTGATTGTTTTAAAACTTAAAGACTTGGGTGTTGAAATTTCAAAATCATTACAAGTAGGGGCAATTATTACTAAGTTGCCTTCTTCTTGAAATGATTATCAAAAGAAGTTTTTACACACTTCTAAAATTTTAATTATTGATAGTGTTTTGAAGCATCTTCTAATTGAAAAAGGAAGAAGAAGTCTTTAAAGGAAAGAAGTGGAAAGGAGATCCAAAGGTGAATTTTATGGATGAGAAGAAATCCAACAATTCTAAAAGGAAGACCCGAAAATGTTAAGGATAAAGACAAGAAAAATAATCGAGTTTGCTACAATTGTGGAAAGAAAGGGCACTACAAGGTCCACTGTAGATCCAACAAGAAGCAAAAATGAAACAATGTTCCTAGTGCTAATCTTATTGATGAATGTGCAGAAATTGTAGCAATCTTGACTCTTAGTATTGCGATGGAACTTCACATGACAACATTAATTCCTTCTAAGGATTGGTGGTATGATTCTGGTGCAACAATTCATGTATCCAATAACAAGGACCAATTTAAGAACTATGAAGTTCTTGAACGACATGAGATAAGTCTTTCACATGTACGATGAAATTTATGAAGATTAACTTCTCCTTTGATTTTTCTATACAAAAAAATCGGGCAAAATTTTGATGCTCACTAGTGTTCTTCATGTTCCAGATGTGAACAAGAACCTTGTTTCTGCAGATATCTTGAATAAGAAAGGCTTGAAGGCTATACTTGAGTCAACGAATGTAATCTTGTCTAAGAATGGTATTTTGTAGGAAAAGGATATTCTTTTAATGGCATGTTTAAGCTTAGTCTTAATAAAGTGAATGATGCTTCTCTTTATTTGGTTGATGTTTCTTATTATTTATGGCATAGTAGACTAGGACATATTAGTCATAAAGTGATTCATTATATGTCTACAAAATGACTAATCTTTTATAATGGCCAAGTGAATAAGAAATGTGAAACATGCATACAAGCAAAGATTTCCAAACTTCCTTTTCCTAAAGTTGAAAGACACACCAAATTGCTTGATTTAGTGCATTCAGATATATGTGAATTTAATGTTTTTTAACAAAAGGTGGTAACAAATACTTCATTATTTTCATTGATGATTACTCTAGATTTGTGCATGTTTATTTGATGAAAATCAGTGATGAAGCATTAAATATTTTTAAGACATATAAGCCTCTAATTGAAAATCAATTAAGTAAAAAAGATTAAAATTTTGAGAAGTGATAGAGGAGGAGAATACTTCTCTAATGAGTTCTCAAAATTTTGTGAACAAAATGGTATTATACACCAACCTAGTGCACCATAAACTCCCCAACAAAAATGGTTTTGGTGAAAGGAAAAATAGAACTCCAGAAGACATAGTTAATTCTATACTTAAGTTCAGGTTTGCCAAAAAACTTATAGGGTGTGGCTTTGTTGGCTTTATGTCATTTGTATAATCTAATTCCATCCTTAAAGACTAAAGTGTCTCTATATGAAATATGGAAAGGAAGGAAGTCAAACTTGTCATATTTGAAAGTTTGGGGCTGTGTAGCTTGCTATAGAGTCCCTATCAACAAAAGAACAAAGTTAAGACTAAGAGCATTTAAAAGTGTGTTTGTAGGCTATGCAGAAAATTTTAAAGCTTATAGGCTTCTAGAAGTTAACCTAATGTGATTATAGAATCAAGGGATTTTGAGTTCTTTGAGGATTTATTTCTTAAAGACTCAATGGTAAATAAGGATTCATCAAATGGACCTACCCTTTCTCCAAGTGTTGAACTTTCAAGTGTATTAAAAAGACCAAGTGTAGACCCTTTAAGTATACAATGGTATGTTGGACCCCGATCTTAAAGTGAAAATTTAGAGTTATTACTTGAAATAAAATGAGTATTTATATATATAAATTGTGTTATAGATGTTATTTTGCCTTAATGAAATATGGGTTTGTGTATGGCTTTGAATTATGAATTGGTATATGGATGATTATGAAATTAGAATGTGAATTAAGTATGGATGATGAGTAGAGAAACTTTAAGCATGAACCATGTTTATATATGTAAGATATTATGGAAAAGAAAGAGAGGAACATGGTGAATGACAAGATGCTTTTGAATGTAAGAAATCGTATGAATTGAGGTTGAGTTTTGGATGAATGTTAAGTTTTGCATGAGGATAATAATGTGTATAACGATTCAAGGGAAATTTAGAAATAACTGAAATAGAATTGGCCAAAGTTGCCTTCTTTGAAGTTGTAGCTTGTTCTTTCATTTTTATAACGATACCAAGTATGCAAGTTTTCGAGATTGAAGTTGAGATTTATGCTTATTACAAGCTAGGATGTCGTGGTAAACGAAATTTCTGAACCTTTAGAGTTTGTGAAGTGATATCGAACTAGAAAAAGTTGATTTTTGGTAAAATATTAATAAAGGGGAAGTTAGGATGAGTTTAGGACCCTTTGGAGTGGTCTTGGAGGGTAAAAAATTTGTAATAACCGAAAGTTACACGGTCTGCCCGTGTGAATTTACACGGGCTGTGTAATTTCCAACGCAGGGACACTTTTTCACCCGTAGGTTACACGGCCTGACCATGTGAGTTCACACGGTCCGTGTGTTTTGGACCTCTTAACGACAGATTTTCAAATTTTGTTCTTCATGAAAGTTGTAGCCCTAGATGTCTAATTTTTAAGTAAATCTTGAGCGGTAGAGCTCCGATTGGGATGATTCTTACTTCAAAATGATCAAGAGATATAGAGCTTCATGTTTGGTATTAGAGAAAGAAGATGAACCTATAATGACTAAGATGATTTTCTTGGAATACGCACACGTCTTATGAAAATCGGAACGATTTGTTCCTTCAGATTTTGCTACTTTCCTTTCTCATCCGACCTTGTCCAATCTTTTGCTTATATCTTTTCCGTCCGACATCCGATTGATTTAGTTTTTGAAGCGTTAGATTTCTAAGACAATTATCTACTTTTTCATGGGAAATTTATGATTTTTTGAGATTTAAATTGAGGGAGATTTATTTAATCAAAGTGAGTTAGGAAATTTTTGGAACATAGTTCAGTCTTTTGATAAATTCGGGATCTGTAGTGATCCGATTGAAGTGATTCTTGAGGAAAAATAAAATTAAGACATGATTATACAAGTCATATGAAGAAATTAAACTTTAATTTAGCCCCTAAAATGTTCAATTTCTGAATTGAAGTTCGGATTAGTGTGCAGTCTTGGATTAGGAACATCTGAACGTATTTTAGGCATAACTTTTGCTCTAGTAATCCAAATGAGGTGATTCTTGATTTAGATTAAACTAAGGAAATAGGGATGCAATTGTTATGAAGACATAGAGTTTCAATTTTGTGATTAAGAATTTCAATTTTTGGATGGAAATAATGTGCTGAAAAATGTTTCAGCATAAGACATGTCCGAAATGTTTTGAGTATAACTTTTAGCATAGTCCACCAAATTAAATGATTTTGGTGGCGTTATGAAATTAAGACAATTAGGAACAATTCTCTAGAAGGAAGTTTTGACAAATTCCTTCATTTTGAGAGTGAGAAAAATGTCCTAAAGTGTGCATGACTTGAAATAAAGTTTAGGGGCAATTATCGAACATCACTTAAAGAGTTAAGACTTTAGGCTTAAGTGGAAGGGCAATTTGGTCATTAACCATTCATTAATGACATGGCTATATAAACCAAGAGATGGATGTCATTTTTGGAGGAGAGGAGCCGAAACTATGAACAAAAGAAACAAAAGAATGAGAGAGGAGAAATAAAGGAGAAGCTTCGGTGATGGGAGAAGAAGAGAAAGCTTGGGGATGTCGATTTTGGGAGACTTCAAGCATGTTTTTTAGTAGATTTAAAGGAAAAGGGATGGAAGAAGGAGAAAGCTTCCTCTCAAGTTCAATGAATCCGAAAATTGGAAGAGAAAGAGGTAAGAGAAAACTTTTGAGTTTTAGATTTTTGATGAAGTTGTGGTTTAGATGCCTTGGAATTGGTATGGGTTTGTTGATTCTAAGCTCAATTTTGAAGATTTCATGATTAATTAGATTAATTTTGGATAATTGTGAATTAGGTTTTATGCCCAAATTTTAGGATTTGGGGATTTTGGAAATTTATGGTTTAGATAGTTTGAAAATATGTGGAATTAGTGTTTTCCAAGCTCAATTTGAGAAATTATGTTATTTATGAAGTTGAATTTGGACGATTTGATTTAGGAAAATTTCAATTGGAAGAAAGAAAGAAGAAAAGGTTAAATTGAAGCTAGGGACAAGCTTCTAGCATCGATTCGAGGTGGGTAACATGTTTATTCTTCGAATTATAAGTGAATTATGATTTTTTTTTAAATTAAAGAAGTGAAATTTCAAAAATTATTGTTTATGTTTTCAAAAAATAAAGAAAGAGGGTATTGATTTGTACTGTTTCCGAATGTTTTGGAAAATTGTACAATTCTTTGATAAATTAAAGAATTTTTCTGAAATTATGAAAATTGTTATAAAAGTTAGAATTATTGTTTAAAATGTTTGTGATAAATTGTTAAAATTTCTGAAATCCTTTATGCTTGAAGGATTTTATTATTTATGAATTGATACATTTTTTACATCTATTTGAATTATAAAAAGTGTTGCATTTCTGTGTTTATAAATGGTTGTGAATTGAATATGATTTTGTTTGTTATATGAATGATTGAGAATTTGTGATTGCATTTAAATTGCTATATGAATTCATGTGAATGTGAATGTGTCAAGTATGACACGATGTGAAAAACAAGATTTTAAATCTGCCTTCGGGCAATTCGATTTTCGAGTATGATTATGTGATATGTGGGTTTGGTTAGGTCCCTTAAGCTAGAGTCAGTGCATTGATCTCGTTTTTAATAGCCTTCTCCCGGCTGCCCGCTAGTGGCACTGGAGTTCCGATCTCGGACTCTCATAAGTCACGACTACACCGAACCACTATGCGGGAAGGTGTAGTACGTTTCGTTCACAGTTGCACAGGATCGCTATGCGGAAATGTGCAGTATGTTCTGTTTTGGACCGACCCAAACCGTTTTAATATGTTATGTGTTTTTGGTTTGTGTATTTTGTGATACATTGCATATTTTAAATTTGATTATGAAATGTGAAAATTTGAAAAATTTTAGAACTGCAAAAGTGAGCGTTAAATCATGAAATTTTTGCATTTGATTTATGATGGTTTGATTTTGAAGAATTGAAAAGTTTGAAAATGAGCTTTTGAATTTCTGACTGAGAAATGTTTATAACTGTCAAACGCCTTGAAAAATGTTTGTGCTTATTATTCGTTTTATAAACATTTTATCCACGAGCTTTGTGCTCACCTCCCCTTTCATCCTTATAGCGCCCCCTTATCGTAGGGTACGCATCGGGATGCCCGTGGGTCGTTCCGACGTATATCCCACAACAAGGAAGTGCTACTATCGAAAACAATCACTAGACACTCGCATGGCATCAATACAATTAAACCGCATTATGCAAATCACTAAAATTTAAAACCATCATAATCTTTCATTCATATTATCAATCCAAAATATAGATAAGTCTATCAGTTCCCTACAGTCTAACACAATATCCCAAAAAGGAAACTGATACAAAAGTCTATACTAAGTCATCCCAAAAAATCGTCCCAGCTGACCGACCTGTGTGTCATCGCTTCACTTGCCCACGCACTCGCACAGTAGGAAACGTCTATATCGGGAGCTAGAAATCTACTAATGTTGTCCTGAAAAATATTTGCAATATTGGGTGAGTTTGCGAACTCAATGAGAAACCATCATCGATGGTTCACCCAACTCATGCATATACACATAATATATCTCAATATATCACACAGTCACAATACACAATCGGAACACTATCAGACACTTTACACATTTTCACTATAATCATACATTAGATAGGTCACTGAGAAGTCATCACATACTACACGCATTCTCACTTTTCACAACACAGCCAGATGCATAATGCATGCCAATTCTCATTTTATGTCAGTGTTGTGACTGAGCATCAATATTGTCCCGATTCGGGCACATTTCACAATAATTGCATTTTTGGCAAGTAGGAGAGCCCTCAGGGTATGCATTACTGCCCGCTCACATTAGGGATAGGAGAGCCCTCTAGGTATACACTATTCCCTTTTTGTCCTTTGGCCCTTTTCACTAAAGATCGAGCTTAAAGCTCAGATCACTAACGGCTCCAATCACAACTGTTAATTTACCGCTTTTAATCATGCCTAGCATGCACTCACACTTGCACAATCAATAACACAATTCAATCGATTCAGAACACTTACTCATAATTCTATACACTGATTCACAATCACAAGGATTCACATTGTCAAACAATTTACACAATCACTGCACATTTAACACACAAAGATTGAGGAACCAACTAGGTTACTCACCTGTAACTTCCGAGCTACTGCCTAGAAGTCCCAGCAATATCCGTGGACTGACGATCCAACGGTGCCTCTATAACAATTCAAACGAATTCTCATCACTAGGTGCTCAATCAAAGGAATTTAATAATGCACATGTCTCAAATTCAAAATTGTACGATGCATGATCATGATTTTCCCAGCGCTCTAATCCAATTCCGCTACCTCTCTCTTCACAACTAAAATTCACTATTTACTAAATCAATATCATCCATCGATTTCACAAATCTCTCATTTAAACTCTAATTATACTCCAATTGTTCAGACATAACTCTTAGGTTGCATTTGAAACTATAATAGACCCTCTTTCGATAATTACGATCCTTCTAATCAAAATTTAAACTCTCAGTCTTTACCACAATTATAGACCTCCTTCTCTAGTTCATAACGAATCAAGAATCACTTCAATTGGAGGTCTACACTAAAAGTTATGCCTAATAAACCAAAACACATCCATTCAGAAATCTCGCCCTTCGCCGCGACGTAAGACTCTTCGCCGTGACGTATGGGTCGTTCGCCTCGCCGCGACGTCTATGAGCAACCACGTCGCGGCGTAAAACCCATTCGATTATCGCGACATGTCGCGTGGCTCGCCGCGGCGAGCACGCCTTTTCTCGTCGCAGCGTGACCTAAATTCAGACGTCGCGACGTGCGACTACTTCATCTTCTCCGATCGATTTCTCCACCATTTTTACTCTCTCAAGCTAACATTTAGCACACTCAACTACCCTATCTAACACATTAAACACCATAAATGCAACAAACCATAATAAATAACAACATTAAATACAATAAACTTACCAAATCGAAGAATCGAATGGTAACCCTAAATTTCCAACATCCGAAAATCCTCCAAGCTCAAACTCCCACGATTTTCACTCTCAAACCATACGAAAACATCACCATCTCTCAATCACAAGCAAGGCTTCCACAAAGGAACAAATGAAAATCTCCAAGGGAGGAAGAGATCGTCGACGGGGAGAGAAGAGAAAGGAGAAGGAAATGCTTATCTCCAATTCAAAACCTAACTCTTTTATATAAAGATTTAAACCTATTATTCACAAATCCACAAGCCCTCAATTTCTTTTAATTTGAGTCTCTAATTTCAATGGCTCATCACAATAATTCCTAAACTCACAAATCTAAATTTTCCAAGCCATTTACCACTCACTTTCGGAACCGAAATCTAAATCATCAGTCTCTAGGTCATTTTCTCGGTCCGGACTCACAACTCTAAAATTCTAGAAAATTTTTCATAATTTCTCAAAAATATAAAACACAAGGTCTTATACTCAAATTTCAATTTCCAAATTCCAAAAATTCAATTTTCACTCTAATTCAACTATTCCACTCAAATTGTCCCTAATTTCACTTTAAATCAAATCTAACTCAATTATCTCAAAATTCACAATTCAACTCATAATCACAATTTAAGTGCTGGGAAAAATCATGAATGCATGTCACTATGTATGCATGTGCAATTAACTCATTTATCACTGATGCAGAGGCAAAAATGCACGTGCAGTTCAATTATGAATGCACCCAATGCTATCGCATCCAAATTACCAACATGCTCATCACATCGGTAACGGGATGTTACAATTCTCCCCTCCTAAATAAAAATTTCATCTCGAAATTGCATACCTGACTGGTCGAATAGATGAGGGTACTGCCTTCTCATGTGCTCCTCAGTCTCCCAAGTTGCTTCCTCTGATGATTGGTTCTTCCATAGGACTTTCACCAATGGAATCACCATGCTCCTCAATTGCTTGACCCGAGATTCGATAATCTGTACCGGCTCCTCAACATAACTCAAATCACTAGCTATCTCAATCTCTTGAGCCGGAATCACATGAGTCGGGTCTGATCGATATCTCCGGAGCATACTCACATGAAACACATCGTGCAACTGGGACATCTCACTAGGCAATGCCAATCTATAGGCCAACGGTCCAATCCTCTCAGTAATCTTATACGGACCAATATACCGAGGACTCAACTTGCCCTTACGGCCAAATCTCAGCACTCCTCTCCAAGGTGACACTCGGAGGAAGCCTCTGTCGCCTACACTGTGCTCCATCTCTCGCCGATGCTGATCTACATAACTCTTCTGTCTATCCTGAGCCGCCTTAATGCGACTCTGAATCAATATAACCTTATCCACAGTATCCTGGATCAGCTCGGGAACCTCGAGCATCCTCACACCCTCTTCATCCCAGTAAAGAGGTGATCTACACGGCCTCCCATATAAGGCCTCATACGGTGTTATCCAATACCGCTCTGTAATCGATTATTGTACACAAACTCAACCGAGTCAAACATCGATCCCAAGCACCTCTCGAACTCCAATACACAAGCTCTCAAAGATATTCTCAACAGTCTTGATCGTCCTCTCACTCGCCCATCCGTCTCGAGGATGAAATGTCAGACTAACGCTCAACCTAGAACCCATAGTCGATCGCAGACTTCTAGAACCTCAAGTAAATGAGATCCCTATCGACACTATCGATCATCGGGACCCCATGCAGTCGCACAATCTCTGCCATATACTTCTGGGCCAACTGATCGAGAGTATTATTCTCTTGCACTGGCAAGAAGTGAGCCGATTTGGTCAACCGGTCCACTATGACCCAGATCGCATCATGCTGTCTCGGCATCCTAGGCAACCCCATAATAAAATCCATAGTAATCCGCTCCCATTTCCACTCCGAAATGGGTAGCGAATGCAATCTCCCAACTGGGGCCTAGTGCTCAGCCTTAACCTGCTGGCACGTCAAACACCGAGAAACGAACTCTGCCACTTGTCTCTTCATACCTGGCTACCAGAAATGCAACTTAAGGGTATTATACATCTTGGTAGTACCAGGATGCATAGCATAAGCGGTCACATGCGCTTCCTCCAAAATCTCTCATCTCAAATCATCGACATCTGGCACACACAGTCTCTGTCCCAACCATAGAGTCCCATCTCTCAACTCAAAATCCGAACCTTGACCAGCTCTAACTCTATCAATCAATCTCACTAACACTGGATCCCGATCCTGGACTCTCCTGATCCGATCATGCCGCATTGGCCTAAGCCTCAAAGTAGCAATCAAAGCTCCATCCTGAGCCAAATCCATCTGCACATTAAGAGCTCTCAACTGAATCAAACCAAGCAATCTCCCAATCCGAATCTGAGCTGCACTAACATGAGATCTCCTACTCAATGCATCTGGCACCACATTGGCCTTTCCTAGATGATACTCAATCGTGCAGTCATAGTCCTTCAATAGCTCAATCCATCTCCTCTGTCTCAGATTCAACTCTCGCTGACTCAACAGATATCTCAGACTCTTATGATCAGTAAAGATCTGGAACGTGTCCCCATATAAATAATATCTCCAGATCTTCAAAGCAAACACCACTGCAGCCAACTCCAAATCATGCACTGGATAATTAACCTCGTGAGACCTCAATTGTCTCGAGGCATACGCTATAACTCTCCCATGCTGCATCAGAACACTGCCTAATCCCTGCTGCGAAGCATCACTAAATACCTCAAAACCTCCGGACCCTGACGGCAAAGCTAACACTGGCGCCGAAGTCAATCGATGCCTAAGCTCCTCAAAACTCCTCTGACACTCATCAGTCCATCTGAAGGTCACATTCTTCCTCAGAAGTTTTGTCAAAGGGGCTGAGATCACTGAAAACCCCTCGACAAACCTCTGGTAATATCCTGCTAGTCCGAGGAAACTCCGAACCTCTGACATGTTCCTCGGAACCTCCCAACTCCTCACTGCCTCAATCTTGTGAGGATCCACCCGGATACCCTCACCAGACACAATGTGGCCTAAGAATACCACCTCATCTAGCCAAAATTCACATTTTGTGAATTTGGCATACAGCTGCCTCTCCCTCATAATCTGCAACACAATCCTCAGGTGCTCCACATGCTCCTGTCTACTCCTCGAAAATACCAGAATATCATCAATAAATACAATCACGAACTGATCCAGGTAGGGCTGAAAAACCTTATTCATCAAGGCCATGAAGGCTGCCGGGGCATTAGTCAACCCGAACGGCATCACTAGGAACTCGAAATGCCCATACCTGTTCCTGAAAGCACTCTTAGGCACATCGGCCTCTGCAATCCTCAACTGATAGTATCCGGATCTCAAATCCAACTTGGTAAATACCTGAGCTCCCTGCAACTGGTCAAACAGATCATCGATCCTAGGCAGCAGATACTTATTCTTCACTGTCACTCGATTCAGCTGCCTATAATCGATGCACAACCTCAAAGTCCCATCCTTCTTCTTCACAAACAACACTGGGGCTCCCCACGGCGAAATACTGGGTCTAATGAACCCCTTATTCAACAACTCCTACAACTAAGCCTTAAGCTCTCTCAGTTCCACCGATGCCATCCTATATGGAGGTATAAATATAGGAGCGGTACCTGGAACGAGGTCAATCTCAAACTCCGTCTCCCGATCCGGCGACAAACCCGATAACTCATTAGGGAACACATCCGAAAATTCCCTAATCACGGGAATATCCTGCAACCTCTGCTCAATCCTGGAATCCACTACATGAGCCAAAAATGCCTCACAACCTCCCTGCATCAACCTCAGGGCACTCAGGAAGGAAATCATCTTACCGCACCGCCCGACTAACACCCTAAAAACAACTCTAGGTGACCAGAGATTCTAACACGCCTCCTTGGTATAACAATCCATCACGACTCTATGCGCGAGAAGTTACCCATCCCTAGAATCACATCTATCTCTCTCAGAGGCAATACTATCAGGTCTGTACTCAACTCTACCTGATCAATCACTATCGGACATCCCTTGCAGACCTCTCCCAAAACTATCGTACTACCTAGAGGCGTACTCACCTCTAACCCACACTGCAATCTCTCTCTATCACAATGCAGTCTACATGCCACATGCGGTGCAATGAATGAATGAGTGGATCCAGGATCCATCAATGCATATGCTTCAAAACCAGAAATCAGAAGCATACCCGCAATAACATCTGGAGACTCCTGAGCCTCCTGCCGAGTCATAGCATAGACTCTAGCACAGGATCTGCCGACGGTCTTTCGATCCCCTGACCTCACTACGGACCCCTCGGCTCGGCCTCGGCCTCTACCTCGGCCCCTGAAACCCGATCCACCTCCACGACTCTGTTGCACCGTGGTATGACTACCTGATCTACCAGTCATAGCGGACTGGGCCTCCACAGAAAAAGGACACTCTCGGAGCTTATGATCCATAGAGCCATACTTAAGACACGCTTCGGTAAATCTCCAGCACTCCCCACTGTGCCTCCTCTCACAATGCTCACATAGCGGGATCATCCGGCCTGAACCTCTAGCACCGCTACGGCCACTACTAGACTGAACAAATATGCCCCTCTGCCCAAATCTGGACTGTCTACCTCCTCCTGACAACCTGAAGATCCTGTCCTGACGCTTACTGAATCCTCTACTCTCACTACCCTGACTGCCACTCGGTCTCTTGCCACTGGGGTCCTGACCAGACTCAGCTTGGCTCTGTCTCGAAGTCGCCGATCCTCACTGCAATGCCTCAACTCAACGAAGGTGCCCATATCAGACCGGGCTAACCTGGTACGGATCTCCAGATTGAGCCCTCCCTCGAATCTCCGGCACCTATCAGACTCTGAAGCGATCAAAGCAGAGGCATATCCCATTAGCTCATTAAATCGCACCTCATAATCAGCCACTGACATCGACCCCTGCCTCAACTCAAGAAACTCCTGCATCTTCATCTCTAAATACACCTTGGGCATGAAGTTATCTCTAAATGCCCTCAGAAAATCATCCCATGTCAACATGCAGGGCCTGGTAGAACTGCCCGGGATAGTCTTCCACCACTGATAAGCCGAACCCTGAAACAAAGACACTGCATAGTCAAAGCGCTCCTCAAAGTCGCAGTCCATCTGATCGAGGACTCTCTCTGTCCTCTCCAACCATCCTCACCTCCGCAGGCTTGCCGCCAGAAGTCAACGACCGCCATGCTAGCCTATCATACCTCCTCCCCTGTCTCACGGGAACTCTAGGAGGTAGCTCATCAGAATGAGGCATAGAGGACTCTCTACTAGCTACCATAGATCCTAGGTCAGCTGGTTGATCCACTTGATCTCCAAGGACGGATGACCTAAAACAAACAAGAACCTGATCAATTTTAGCTTTTCTCACTGAAATTCAAGCCTAAAATACACTATGCCCAAAAGATGTCAAACCATGCTCTGATACCACCTAATGTAGCGCCCCCTTATCGTAGGGTACGCACCGGGACGCCCGTGAGTCGTTCTGACGTATATCCCACAACAAGGAAGTACTACTATCGAAAACAATCACTAGACACTCGTCCAAAATATAGACAAGTCTATCAGTTCCCTACAGTCTAACACAATATCCCAAAAAGGAAACTGATACAAAAGTCTATACTAAGTCATCCCAAAAAATCGTCCCAGCTGACCGACCTGTGTGCCATCGCTTCACTTGCCTACGCACTCGCACAGGAGGAAGCGTCTATATCGGGAGCTAGAAATCTACTAACGCTGTCTTGAAAAATATTTGCAATGTTGGGTGAGTTTGCAAACTCAATGAGAAACCATCATCAATGGTTCACCCAACTCATGCATATACACATAATATATCACAATATATCACACAGTCACAATACACAATCGGAACACTATCAGACACTTTACACATTTTCACTATAATCATACATTAGATAGGTCATTGAGAAGTCATCACATACTACACGAATTCTCACTTTTCACAACACAACCAGATGCATAATGTATGCCAATTATCATTTTATGTCAGTGTTGTGACTGAGCATCAATATTGTCCCGATTCGGGCACATTTCACAATAATCGCATTTTTGGCAAGTAGGAGAGCCCTCAGGGTATGCACTACTGCTCGCTCACATTAGGGATAGGAGAGCCCTCTGGGTATGCACTATTCCCTTTTTGGCCTTAGGCCCTTTTCACTAAAGATCGAGCTTAAAGCTCAGATCACTAACAGCTCCAGTCACAACTGTTAATTTACCGCTTTTAATCATGCCTAGCATGCACTCACACTTGCACAATCAATAACACAATTCAATCGATTCAGAACACTTACTCATAATTCTATACATTGATTCACAATCACAAGGATTCACATTGTCAAACAATTTACACAATCACTGCACATTTAACACACAAAGATTGAGGAACCAACTAGGTTACTCACCAGAACTTCCGAAGCACGCCTCGAAGTCCCAAAGAATATCCGTGGATCGACGATCTAACGGTGCCTCTATAACAATTCAAACGAATTCTCATCACTAGGTGCTCAATCAAAGGAATTTAATAATGCACATGTCTCAAATTCAAAATTGTACGATGCATGATCATGATTTTCCAGCGTTCTAATCCAATTCCGCTACCTCTCGCTTTACAACTAAAATTTACTATTTACTAAATCAATATCATCCATCGATTTCACAAATCTCTCATTTAAACTCTAATTATACTCCAATTGTTCAGACATAACTCTTAGGTTGCATTTGAAACTATAATAGACTCTCTTTCGATAATTATGATCCCTCTAATCAAAATTCAAACTCTCAGTCTTTACCACAATTATAGACCTCCTTCTCTAGTTCATAACGAATGAAGAATCACTTTAATTGGAGGTCTACACTAAAAGTTATGCCCAATAAACCAAAACACATCCATTCAGAAATCTCGCCCTTCGCCGAGACGTAAGACTTTTCGCCGTGACGTATGGGTCGTTCGCCTCGCCGCGATGTCTACGAGCAACCTCATCGCGGCGTAAAACCCATTCGCTCGCCGCGACGTCTAGCGTGGCTCGCCGCGGCGAGCACGCCTTTTCTTGTCACATCGTGGCCTAAATTCAGACGTCGCAACGTGCGACTACTTCATCTTCTCCGATCGATTTCTCCACCATTTTTACTCTCTCAGGCTAACATTTAACACACTCAACTACCCTATCTAACACATTAAACACCATAAATGCAACAAACCATAATAAATAACAACATTAAACACAATAAACTTACCAAATCGAAGAATCAAACGGTAACCCTAAATTTCCAACATCCGAAAATCCTCCAAGCTCAAACTCCCACGATTTTCACTCTCAAACCATACGAAAACATCACCATCTCTCAACCACAAGCAAGGCTTCCACAAAGGAACAAATGAAAATCTCCAAGGGAGGAAGAGATCGTCGACGAGGAGAGAACAGAAAGGAGAAGGAAATGCTTATCTCCAATTCAAAACCTAACTCTTTTATATAAAGATTTAAACCTATTGTTCACAAATCCACAAGCCCTCAATTTCTTTTAATTTGAGTCTCTAATTTCAATGGCTCATCACAATAATTCCTAAACTCACAAATCTAAATTTTCCAAGCCATTTACCACTCACTTTCGGAACTGAAATAAAAATCATCAGTCTCTAGGTCATTTTCTCGGTCCAGACTCACAACTCTAAAATTCCAGAAAAATTTTCATAATTCTTCAAAAATATAAAACACAAGGTCCTATACTCAAATTTCAATTTCCAAATTCCAAAAATTCAATTTTCACTATAATTCAACTATTCCACTCAAATTATCCCTAATTTCACTTTAAATCAAATCTAACTCAATTATCTCAAAATTCACAATTCAACTCATAATCACAATTTAAGTGCTGGGAAAAATCATGAATGCATGTGCAATTAACTCATTTATCACTGATGCAGAGGCAAAAATGCACGTGCAGTTTAATTATGAATGCACCCAATGCTATCCCATCCAAATTACCGACATGCTCATCACATCGGTAACGGGATGTTACAATCCTCATCTTCAGGTTTTCGAGCGGGAGATCGGATGAAAGAATGTCAAGACGTGTTATTCGATTTTGTATCGTTTGTATTTTGTGTAAATTGGGATTTTTGTATCGGTTTGTGTAGGGTCCGTGAACTCGAGCCATGCGGCCCCACCCTGTAGCATCCATGGACTCTGGCCATGCGACCCCCAGTTAGATTCGGACACTATGGGCCCGCGATCTGCAGTCAGTATTGGATCCAGACACTTTGGGCCTGCGATCCACTGTACAGTGAAGGTGTTGTCCCCTTTGGTACTCGAACTCGAGACCTCAGGGTTTTGTTTCGCTTTAAGCGAACGCCTCATACCGATGGGAGGAATCGATGAACACCGAAGGAGGAGAAGAGAAGAAAACGATTTTGCCTTAGGAAAATTTCTAACTTTCAAACCTAGGTATTTATAGACATAGGTCTCCAAATCAGTTCAAATTCCAGTCTCTAAATTTCAATGGCTCAACATTTTTATTTCATAAGAGCAGAACTCTATTTTTTTTCCATTGCCATTGGACAACTCTTTCAGTACTATACAGTCAATCGGTCTGTCACTCCAAAATTTCGGGTCCGGGCATTTTCTCCCGAATTTCTCAAAAATTTCCTATAAGCCAGTATCAATAGCCAATCACTCCTAATTTCTCAATTAATCACGATCCAGTCAGTTCAGTCAGTTCATGCTCACAATTAAAATACCGAAAAACCATGAATGCGTGTACCTATGAATAAATACATATGCAATAAACCTGTTCCTCTATAATTAGAGGCCAGTAACATGCTCGATCAGTGAATGCAACGAAACCTATCAGTCTGACCCAATATTACCATAATGCCCTTGCTAACGGTAACGGGATGTTACAATTCACCCTTCCTAATAAAAATTTCGTCCTCGAAATTTAATACTTGTCCGATCGAATAAATGAGGATACTGACTTCTCATAAGCTCCTCAGTCTCCCATGTAGCTTTCTCAGAAGAGTGGTTCTTCCAAAAGACTTTCACCAATGGAATCACCCTGCTCCTCAGCTGCTTGACCCATGATCCTATAATCTGCACCGGCTCCTCAACATAACTCAAATCACTGGCCACCTCAATCTCCTAAGCCGGAATCACATGTGTCGGTCCGAACAGTGCACGGAGCATACATAACATGAAACACGTCATGCATCTGGGACATCTCACTCGGTAACGCCAATCTGTAAGCCAACGGTCCTATCCTCTCAAGGATCTCATACGGACCGATATACCGAGGGCTCAACTTGCCTTTACGGCCAAACCTCAGTACTCCTTTCTAAGGAGACACCTGGAGAAACACTCTGTCACCCACATTGTACTCCATCTCTCACCGATGCTGATCCACATAGCTCTTTTGTCTGTCCTGAGCCGCCTTGATGCGACTCCGGATCAACTATACCTTATCCACTGTATCCTGAATCAGCTCGGGACCCTTTATCGATCTCATACCCTCTTCATCCCAATACAATGGCGATCGACACGGCCTCCCATACAAGGCCTCATACGGTGCCATCCCAATACTACCCTGATACTGGTTATTATATGCAAACTCGATCAGTGCCAAATTCTGATCTCATGATCCTCTTAACTCCAATACACAAGCTCGAAGCATATCCTCAACAGTCTTAATCGTCCTCTCACTCTGCCCATCTGTCTGAGGATGAAACGTTGTACTGAAGTTTAACCTCGTACCCATAGCAGTCTGTAGGCTCTTCCAAAACCTCGAAGTGTACTTGGGATCCCTGTCCAAGACTATCGACAACGGAACCCCATGCAACCGTACCATCTCTGCTACATACTTTTGGGCCAACTGATCGAGAGTATTGCTCTCCCTCACTGACAAGAAGTGAGCCGATTTAGTCAATCGATCCACTATGAACCAGATAGCATCATGCTGCCTCGGTGTCCTAGGCAACCCCATCACAAAATCCATAGTAATTCGCTCCCATTTCCACTCTGGAATGGGCAACGAATGCAACTTCCCCATCGAGGTCGATGCTCGCCTTAACTCGCCGACAAATCAGACACCTGGAAACATACTCTGCCACTTGCCTCTTCATACCAGGCCACCAGAAATGTTGTCTCAGTGAATTATACATCTTGGTCATACCAGATGCATAGCATAAGCAGCCACATGTGCCTCCTCTAGGATCTCCGTCTCAAATCATCAACATCCGCACACAGCCTCTGTCCCATCCATAAAGTCCCATCTCTCAACTCAAACTCCGAATCAAGCTGGCCCGACTCTCTCAATCAGTCTCACTAACACTGGGTCTTGATCCTGAACTCTCCGGATCCTATCATGCAACATCGGCCTCAGCCTCAGAGTAGCAATCAGAGCTCCATCTTGTCCCAAATCCATCTGTACATTAAGAGCTCTCAACTGAATCAGACCAGGTAACCTCGAAACTTAAACCTGAGCTGCACTACCATACGATCTCCTACTCAGTGCATCGGCCACCACATTGGCCTTCCCTGGATGATACTCAATCGTGTAGTCATAGTCCTTCAGTAGCTCTATCCATCTCCTCTGTCTCAGATTGAGCTCTCTCTGACTAAGCAAGTACCGCAAACTCTTATGATCAGTGAAGATCCAGAACGTCTCCCCATACAGATAATGTCTCCAAATCTTCAGAGCAAAGACAACTGCGGCCAACTCCAAGTCATGCACTGGATAATTCACCTCGTGAGACCTCAATTGTCTTGAGGCAAACGCTATAACTCTCCCATGCTGCATCAATACACATCCCAATCCCTGATGTGAGGCATCACAGTAAACCACAAAGCCTCCAGTCCCAGATGGAATGCCTAACACCGGTGCAGTCGTCAACCGTTGTTTCAGCTCCTCAAAGCTCTTCTGGCACTCCTTAGACTATCTGAACGGCACATTCTTCCTCAATAGCTTCGTCAAAGGGGCGGAGATCAACGAAAACCCCTCGATGAACCTCCGGTAATATCCGGCCAATCCTAGAAAACTCCGCAACTCTAGCACACTCCTCGGAATCTCCCAACTCATAACCGCCTCTATCTTATGAGGGTCCACCTGAATACCCTCACCGGACATCACGTGCCCCAGAAATACAATCTCATCAAGCCAGAATTCACACTTAGTGAATTTGGCTAACAGTGACTCTCTCATGACCAAGGACAATCCTCGATGCTCAAAGATGCTCTGTCTACCTCGAATAAACCAAGATATCATCAATAAACACTATCACAAACTGATCCAGGTAGGGCTGAAAAACTCTATTCATCAAAGCCATGAAGGCTGTCGGGGCATTAGTCAACCCAAACGGCATCACTAGGAACTCAAAATGCCCGTACCGGCTCCTAAAAGTACTTTTAGGCACATCGGCCTCTGCAATCCTCAACTAGTAATAACCTGATCTCAGATCTAATTTAGTGAACACCGAGCCCTCGCAATCGATCAAATAAATCGTCAATCCTAGGCAGTGGATACTTATTCTTCACTGTCACCCGATTCAACTGCCTATAATCAATACACAGTCTCAGCGTTCCTTCCTTCTTCTTCACAAATAGTACCGGAGCTCCCCATGGCGAAACACTCGATCTAATGAACCCCTTATCCAGTAGCTCCTGCAATTGAGCCTTAAGCTCTCTTAGTTCTACCGGTGCCATCCTATACGGAGGTATCGATATAGGAGCGGTACCTGGAACGAGATCAATCTCAAACTCTGTCTTTCGCTCTGGCGGCAATCCCGGTAACTCCTCTGGAAACACATCTGGAAATTCCCTGACTACGGGAACATCCTGCAATCTCGTCTCGACTCGGGAATCCACTACGTGAGCCAGATAGGCCTCACTACCTCCCTGCATGAACCTCAGGGCACTCAAAAAGGAAATCATCCTCGCCGCACCGCCGACTAACTCCTCGAAACACGATCCGGGTGACCAGAGATTCCAAAGACAACCACCTTGGTATAATAAATCCATAATAGCCCTATGTGCGTCAACCACCCATCCCCAATATCACGCCAATCTCCTCAGAGGCAAAATGATCGATCGGCACTAAAGCGCTCGGTCGATCCGAACCAACACCCTATACAGATCTCTCCCAATACAAATATACTACCAGAGGTGTACTCACCTCTAACCCATCAGTAACCTCTGCCATCCTCATGCGATCTACATGCTAAATGTGGTGCAATGAAAGAATGAGTGGATCCAGATCCAACAATGCATATGCTTCAAAACCGTAAATCGAAGCATACCCGCAACAACATCCAGGAATCCTCGGCCTCCCGCCGAGTCATGGCATAGACCACGGCCCGAGATCGCTTGTCACGCTTCGGTCCCTCGACCTCATCGGACCCTCCGCTCGGCCTCGGCCTCTCCATCTTGATCCTCCACCACGGCTCTGCACCGTGGTATTGTGCTCGATCTTCCGGTCATAGAGACTGGGCTCCCAAAGTCTCTAGCGGTTCCTTACCAGTGGTCCATCGAGCCACACCTCAAACAGCTCCAGACACCATCGACACTCTCCATCGTGCCTCTTGTCACAATGCTCGATAAAGGAACCGATCGCCTCAAACTCGCAATGCCACCACCACTACCGGCCTGCATAAATCGCCCCTCGCCCATGACCAATCTGTTTAGCCCCTCCTCGGACTGAAGGGCCTACTCGACGCATTGCACCTCTCCGCCAAGATCGCCTCGATTGTCACTAGACCTCTTATGCTCGGTCCCTAACCGGCCTCATTAGACTCTCCTTAGTAATGCTCTATCCTCACCGCAGAAGCCCTCACCAATAAAATTACCCATATCGACCTAACCAATCGGCACGGATCTCAGATTGAGTCCGCCCTCAAAACGCCGACACCTTTCAAATTTCAAGAGCAACCAATGTAGAAGCATAGGCCATCACTCGTTAAACCAAGACTCATAGTCACCACGGTCAATCTGTCCTCGCCTCACTCTAAAAATCAGAACTTCATTTCCACATAGACCTTGGGCATGTAATTGTCCTCAAGGCCCTCGTAAAATCATCCCATGTCACAGTATTGTGGGGCTGGTGGTACTGCCGGGACAGTCTTCCACCACTGATATGCAGGACCCTGAAGGAGAGAAACCGTGTAGTCGAAATGCTCATCCAGGTCAGCTGGTAGTTTAACTCGATCTCCAAGGACGGATGGCCTAAAACAGACAAGAAATTTCAATCAGTTCTGTTGTTCTTACAGTGATTCCAGCCTAAAATACACTATGCTCAAAAGATGCCAAACCATGCTCTGATACCACTTAATGTAGCGTCCCCTCATCGTAGGGTACACATCGGGATACCCGAAGGTCGCTCCGACACGTGTCCCACGATAAAGGTGCACCACCAGAAAATCCGACTGCTAATCCACATGGCATCACAATAATTAAAACCATAATATATCATAAATTAGTAAAATTTTAAAATCCAAAATAATCTTGATACAGTCATCCAAAATCAGAATAGATAAGTCTATCAGTCCCCTAAACAACACCAACAAAGGAAACTGATACAAGTATCTATCCTAAGTCATCCGCAAAAGTCCAACCCAGCTGACCGACCTGTGTGCCATCGCTTCTCTTGCCAACACGCTCGCACGGTAGGAAAAGACTATCTCCGGAGCTGGGGCCTAATCTATCATCCCAAAATTAGATGCAATTTTTGGGTGAGTTTATAACTCTCGGAGAAACTATCATCGATGGTTCACTCAAATCATGCATTACGATATTTGCGACAAAGACGGCAATATTCAATTTATCATATAACAATTTACAATAGAATGTAACAATTTGCAGTATCATATCACAATTTACAGTAAATCATGCCATCACGTAATCAGTCATTGTCACCAATCAGTTAATCATGAAATTGCAATGCATATGTGACTCTTTTCCAGTTATTCAGTGTTGTGCCCAAGCGCTCAGTCAGTATTAGTATTCAGTGGGGACGCGTCAGGGATTTCTCCCCTCGGGCTCAAGGCCCGGTCAGTACAGTATTAGAGCTCGAGGCTCATTTCAGTAAAAATCGCGACTTGGGTCACAACGTTCATGATCTGATCATGCATTATGCATGTAATGCGATGTTCAGTAATTTACAGTGTACAACTATAAAAGCCCAGTGTCATACAGTAGTCCAATCCAATACAGTAAAAGCATGAAATTCACTCTTATACATTTCAGTAATCATGTAGTTCACCTTTGCATGTAGTCATACAGAATCAAGAATTTGAGAAACCAACTAGGTTACTCACCTGTAACTTCCGAAGCTACTGGCTGGAAGTCCCAGAATGTCCGTGGAATGACGATCCAACGGCGCCTCTATAACAGTTAATTACATTCCCATTACTAAATGCTCAATTAAACAATTCAGTGATGCATATGTCTCAATGGAATTATGTACAATGCATGTTCAGGATTTCCGACGCTAAAACCCAATTTTGAACTCTTATGCCCCATTCTAACTCGTCGTTCAATTTATCGACAATAATTGATCCATTCCTAAAAATTCAGTTCAATTTTCTCAATTCATACTCCCTATAGCAATTCCCTATCCATTGGGTCAAAACCTCTATTGAAAATCCCAATTAAAATTCCAATTGTCTCAATTCAATACTTAGGTCACACTGTGAACCATAATTGACCTTATTCTCTATGAATCAATACCATTTAAATTAAATTCTAACTTCCAAACCTAGGTATTTATAGACATAGGTCTCCAAATCAGTTCAAATTCCAGTCTCTAAATTTTAATGGCTCAACCTTTTTATTTCCTAACAGTAGAACTCTATTTTTGTTTTCCATTGCCATTGGACAACTCTTTCAGTACTATACAGTCAATCGGTTTGTCACTCCAAAATTTCGGGTCCGGGCATTTTCTCCCGAATTTCCCGAAAATTTCCTATAAGCCAGTATCAATAGCCAATCACTCCTAATTTCTCAATTAATCACGATCCAGTCAGTTCAGTCAGTTCATGCTCACAATTAAAATATCAGAAAACCATGAATTCGTGTACCTATGAATAAATGCATATGCAATAAACCTGTTTCTCTATAATTAGAGGCCAATAACATGCTCGATCAGTGAATGCAACGAAACCTATCAGTCTGACCCAATATTACCATAATGCCCTTGCTAACAGTAACGGGATGTTACAGAGGATGCTCATGTGAGAGTCCACGGTCTCCAAATGATGGCTCATTTGCATGTGGTGAAGTGTTACTCCCCACCGGAAGACATGAATCCTAGGTCTTGTATGGTTTGGGTTTCCTTAAGGATAATTCCATTTATTGGTAGCAAATGTGACCTCCCACTGAGGCATGATTTGCAAGTACCATTAGTGAATGAATCAAATAGTTAAACATTCAACATATTTTATCAATAACCTTCCCACCGTAGCTCTGTTGGTAAAAGTATGGACCAAATTAAGACACTTCTTTAAAAGTTAAACACGATGATGCTTGGTAGATTTTTTAGTCGGAGGGTCCCATTTTTCTATTAATGGATAAAATGACCCACTGCCACTTAGTTTGTTATAGATAAGAAAAATAACCGTCGTATAAAGATTTAATTATTTTTAAGTTTTGTTAAATCTATCATCATGCATACATACATCATGATTTTATACTAAGTTCCAATTTTATTGACTAGTATGCTCATGTTTTAATAATTTATATTTTCAGACATAATCAACCACAAAATGAATCCACTCACTTTGCTCTTGACAAATAACAAATTGGAAAACGAAGAGAATTTTAATGAATGGAGACGTAACCTTGATATTGTTTTTCAATATGAACGTATTTTATGGGTTTTAACTAAAAATGAGCCTGCACCTTTGGGTGGAGATTCAATTCCTGAGATAGTCCAACAACATGAGCGTTGGCATAATACTGAAAAGACTACTAAGTGTTATATTCTAGCTTTTGTCAGCAACATGTTGCAAAAGCAAATTGCTTGTATGAAAACTGCTAGTGCTATGGTCCATCACCTAGATGAAATGTTTGGTGTGAGGATCAGGTCTGCAAGAGTGAAAGCTATCTAAACCTTTCATAATCTCAGATAAAAACCTGGTAATCCAATGCGGGATTACATGATGAAGGTAATCTCTATGGTCACTGAGGCTGAGATGCTTGGGGCAGACATAGATGTGGATACGCTGATGATTATGATCACCAATAGATTAAACTCTTCCTTTCAGTAGTTTATGTTGGACTATGAGCTCAATAGTAAGGATTACACCTTGAGTAAGTTGTTGAATACCCTTCAGAGTATAGAGGAGATATTGAATGTCAAGACTTATGGGCCAAAAGCTAATGTAGCATTTTTTTCTAAGCCTAAAGGTAAGGACAAGCAAAAGAAGAAGGGTCCAATGAAAAAGAAGGCACAACCCATGAAAAAGAAGGCCAAAGAGAACACCAAGGGAAAGTGTTTCCACTATGATAAGATGGGCCACTGGAAAAGAAACTGTCCAATCTACCTTGAGTCTCTCAAAAGTAAACAAGGTATGGGTTTCCTAACGTTAGGAACTAGAAATGTGACAGATTTATCTGATTCCCGGATATTAGATTCAGGAGCCACTAACTATGTTTTCAATTTTTTACAAGGGTTCTAGCAAAGGAAAAGACTACCTAAAGGCTAGTTTCAAGTCAAGATAGCAGATGGATCTTATGTTTCAGCAGAATCAATAAGAGTAGTTATCTTGAACTTTCCTAGTGATCATAGGTTATATTTGGAGGATGCTTATTACACGCCAATGATTGTAAGGAACATGATTTCTGTTTTTTGTCTAATAAAATCTAGTTATTTCTTATATTTTGAAAATGTTGCTTCACTATATAAGAATAAGGATTTTATTTGTGATGTGATAATTAAACAGGGATTGTTTTTTATAGAACCTATGACAGGCTCACTACACACCGCAGAGTTGATAAAACTAAGACATTCCAATGACTCTAGCATTAATTCTAAATATCTTTGCACTTAAAAATGAGTTATATCAATCAGAAAATACTTGACAGATTAGTAAAGGATGGGATCCTTATGAGCTTGGACACTGATCCATTACTCACCTGTGAATTTTGTATTAAAAGAAAAATGACCAAGGTCTCAGCTCCTTCTAAGGGAAACAGGTATGAATCTACGTTCAACCTGGTACGTACAGATGTGTATGGGCCCATGAACGTTCAAGCTAGAGGAGGTTATGAATACTACATAACCTTTATAGATGATTACTCAAGACGTGGCTATTAGTTTTTGATGCACAAAAAGAGTGAATCTTTTAAAAAGTTCAAAGAATTTAAAGCCGAAGTTGAAAAGTTGCTAGGCAAGCCATTAAAACAACCTCGATCGGATCGAGGTTGTGAGTACTATTAAGTCAAAATGACTTTAGGATTAATAATTTTGATGAAGACCAAATAATAATGCAGATACAATATGAGACAGAAGCTGAAAATGAGATGAAAGAAAATGAGACGATAGAAATGAGACGAAGCAAAGCAAAATGAGACGAAAGAAAATGAGAAGAAAGAATCGAAGACGACGACCCAATACCACGTCAAATGATCAATCAGTTGAGTAAGTTACAGAACTTAACTGAATAAATGTTTCTTCAAAGATCAAGAAATAAGAAGAAAGAAGCAGTTATCAAGAAGCAGTTGAAGACGAAGGCTATAAATACGAGTCAGAGACGAGACTGAAAAAGTTAGTGATTTTTAAGAAAGGATAAAGATTCAAAAGCTAGAAACTTTATTCATTGTATTAAACTTAGAGCCACTATTGTCTGTAACAAAGCTCGAAACATCTTTCAGTAGAAGGAGGAATAGTTGATAGCCTGAAGAGGCTAAGTCAGAAAAGAATACTTATTGTAAGAGACCTGAAGAGGTTCGGTGAAAAGAATACTTGTATCTTTGAGAAGTATAGTGAAATATCATAAAGAATTCTGAGGACTGGACGTAGCCCACGGTTTGGGGTGAACCAGTATAAAACTGCTGTGTCGATTCTTACTCTCAACTCTCAACTTTTAACTTCTTTTATTGAAACAAATACTTAGAAGAAAATTGCAATACTTCATAATATTGTTTTTCAATCATTTGAGAAATCAAGTTTTTTTAAAAAGAAGTTCGTTTAAAAAAGGGGATTGTATTCAAAAATAGATACACAATTTAACCACCTCTTCTTGTGCATTTTGTATATTGAATATTAAGTCTATACTAACGTGTGATTCACTTCAAATACTTATCTGGAGAGTTCCAACAATATTTAATTGACAATGGAATTGTTTCTAATTTGTCAGCTTCTCGAACACCTCAACAGAATGGTGTAGCTAAGAGGAGAAATAGGACTCTATTGGAAATGGTAAAATCAATGATGTCCTAAGCTAGCCTTCCATAATTGTTCTGGGAATATGCCATGTAAACGGCAACATATCTTCTAAACTTTGCTCCATCCAAATCGGTGTCTAAAATACCTAGGGAGTTGTGGACTTGTTGAGTGTCTTTATTACGACACTTAAGGACTTGGGGCTGCCTAGCCCACGTTTTAAGACCTGAATCCACAAAGATGAAACCAAGTTCAGAAGTATGTTTGTTTTTAGGATATCCTAAGGGAACTCGAGGGTACTATTTTTACAGTCCTCAGGATAGGAAGGTATTTGTATCGACAAATGCGACCTTCCTAGAGGAAGAGTTTGTGAGAAATCAAAAAGGAAGAAGTGAAGTAATACTAAAGGAGTTAGTTATTTCGTCCAATTCAAGAGTTGATATGGATATAATAGAACAAGATGTCGAAATGGATTCGAGAGTTGAATCAGAAGTGCAACCTGAACATCAAGTAGTGCCTAGACATAGTGGGAGGGCTGTGAGATAGCTAGATAGGTATCTAGGTCTAGTAGAAGGCTTTATTGCCATCTCAGACTAAGTAGAAATGGATTCCATTATGTATACATAGGCTATTAATGATGTTGATGTAAAAAAATGGTTCAAGGCGGTGGAATCAGAAATAGATTCCATGTACACTAATGAAGTCTGCATCTTTATATATTTACCACCAGATGTAAAATCCATAGGGTGTAAATGGATCTACAAAAGGAAAAGAGGTTCAAATGGAAAGGTAGAGACCTTTAAAGCTAGATTGCTAGCTAAGGGTTATACTCAAAAAGAGGGTATAGACTATAAGGAGACTTTTTCTATCAGGATTTTTTTGGCCATAGAAGCCTATTTCAATTATGAAATATGGAAAATGGATGTCAGGATTGCATTTCTTAATGGAGATTTTGAGGAGACCATTTATATGGCCCAATCAGAAGGATTCATTGAGCCAGGTAATGAGCATAAGGTATGCAAGTTGCAAAGGTCCATTTATGGACTTAAGCAAGCATCTAGGTCTTGAAACACTAGGTTTGATAAGTCTATCAAAACCTATGGGTTCATACAAAACCTAGATGAGCCTTGTGTCAATAAAATGATACAAGATGAAAATGTTATTTTTCTAATCCTGTATGTTGATGACATTCTGCTCATTAGGAATAATGTAGGAATGTTATCTACAGTTAAGGGACGGCTAAATGAACAGTTTTCAATAAAGGATTTGAGAGAGGCTAACTATGTTTTAGGGATCAAACTTATAAGGGATGATAAGAACAAACAGATAACCTTGTCTCAATTAACCTACATTGAGAATACACTCAATAAGTTTGCCATCCAAGATTCTAAGAGGGGTTTCACACCTATTAGACATGGAATCAAACTTTCAAAGGAACAAGCACCTAAAACCCAAAAGTAGGTTGAACACATGCGTAACATTCCATATGCTTTGACAGTTGGAAGTTTAATGTATACAATTCTTTGCACTAAACAGAATATTTATTACGTAGGAGGACTAGTAAGCAGAATTCAATCCAATCCAGGAATGGAACATTAAACTACGGTTAAGTGTATACTGAAGTATCTTTGTAGGACAAAGAACTTAATGCTTGTTTACTCTGAAGTAATCTTATTCCGATGAGATATATAGATTCCAATTTTTAGTTAGATGTTGATTCAAGGAAATCAACTTTTGGTTCTATATTTGTTTTAGGAGGTGGAACCATCTGAAGGAGTATCAAGCAATCTTGTGTTGCTGATTCAACTATGGAGGCTGAGTATGTTGGTGCTTATTTAGCAGCAAAAGAAGCAGTCTAGCTTTATAAGTTCCTAAATGATCTGGACCTAGTTCCTGAGGCAGAAAAGGCAATTACACTTTATCGTGATAATAGTGGGCATCGAAATCATAAAGCTACCAAACACATTGAGCAAAAGTGCCATCTCATAAGGGAGATAATACAACGTGGAGAGGTGAATATGGTAAAGATTCCCACAGAGCAAAACCTTACTAATCCATTGATAAAGACATTATCTTAAAAGAGCTTTAAGGGTCACCTAAAAGGGATGGGAATGAGAGATATGTCATACTTGTTTTAAGGAAAGTGGGAGATTGTTGAAGTTATGTAAATATAGTGTCCTGGAAAGCAAGTGTATTTACATGTGACTTAAGTTTTTTCCAGCTACAGTTTTGTAATGAAAAAATTTATTATTAATGAAACAAAAGAGTTTGGTTTTATATATATGAGCATTATATATCTAGTCAAAAGGTGCCGATATTCTTTTGTAAATAATAGACATATACATAGAGATGTATGGGAAACATGTATATTATTAGAATCTAAATTAATTGATTCACAGTTGAATAATCAAGTTGGTCGCTTGATTATGATTTGGACTGTAATGTTGCGATTTATCTGCATATAAGTAAAGGAGTTTACTTCAAGGGAATGATGAGTTTCATATCATGATCGTAGTTGACTATCGATAATGAAATTATTAAATGAATCTAGAATCAAGTATGTTTTAAAGAATAAATTGGGTTGTTACTTTAATATTAAAATATACAACTTAAGCATTCGCTTATTATGGACCACAATTTTGATGAGTGGTGAACTCGTATGTATTTCATTATAATTCTTGATATGATCATAATGGATTTTTTTAGAGTATTCATCTAGTGTCTACAGGTTGGAATTATTAATTGAAACATGTATCAGGGAATATTCACTTAAATAAAGAGTTTATAGTGATATTATCACTTCTAGATGATTTAAGGAGAATTGGTGATTAAACTTGCACCAGTAGTTTGAGGGACTAGCTATCCATCAAGTCTTAATACCAATATGAGATCTTGTGTGTTAATCACCATATAAAATAAAACGGGAGATCTAGAAGAAAAAACAATATAAGGGCAAAATGGAAATTTTACCTTTCGTTGTGTTGATGGCTATAATAAGGTTCATGATAGGGTTTACAATTGGACATATTATTTGAAATATGTGTTCTCATAATATTTAGTAATTCAAGAGTTCAACTAATTATCTTTAATGGAATGACATTTAGTCAATAAGCTAGAATTTATTCTAATGAGATTAAATTAATTATGGGCTTATTGGATCTTTAACTATCTAAGTCCAATAAGATTCCCCATTTTGCTTCAGGGAAGGTTATCAAGCAAAGTAAGAAATATAAATGGAGGTTTTAGAAGCTCATAATTGAATATTGAGCTTGTACTAATTAATGGTTAATTAGAAGCCTAAATGTACATTTAGAAATGGGTTAGACTTTGGTTTATTTTGGTTTAATGTGATTAATTAAATTAAAACAAAATTTTTAAAAAGTAAAATGCAATTTCATTTTTCATTAGGGCTGAATGTGCAATTGCACATTAAACATTAAATTGCTAAATAAAGATAGTCTTTATTATTGTTTATCTTCATTAAATAGAGTTATGAACTTACTATTAAATGGTTTAATGGTTATCTTTTAATGATAGCATGTAACCTATTAGCATTCATTGGATTAAAAAAGAAAGATGTACATTGGATGGACTATCTTCCTTTTTTCACCATCAAAAACGAAATTGATAGGTCTCATTTAGGTTAATAGATTTTTCATATAGTCATCTTAAAGATAAATGAGAAATAGTCTCATTTAATGACTTCTCTATGATTGATTAAATGAAGAAATGATGCATTGGTTGGAAAAGTCTTCATTGGAGTAAGAAGGGGTTCTTACATTTTCATCACTCTCTCTCCTACCTTGCATAAAAAAACGAAAATTGCATGAGAGTGTCTCATTCTTGGTCTTCTTTCTTCTAAGAAAATTCTCCTCCCAAGTTTTCTTCTCCTTTCCTACCAAAGGATCTTGTTAGCCAATTTATCTAAGAAAAACAAATGGTAAATCAAATTGGTCGAGGATACAATATCAAGAAGAGGAAACAATACAAGAAGAAGAGGATACATCACTTAGGAGAGGAGAGGATAGGATAGCGCAGTGAGGGGTTAAAGTTGTAGTAAAGAAGTCGGTAATATAATCTATATCTTGTTTATATTTATTATTATCCTTATCCCATATCATATATAGATTGGCATGATAATTTGGATATATTGCTTTCGCTGCAATTTAGATTTCTAAAATGTTTTGAAATCTACCATTTCTTCAAATATGACATGCTTTCTTTTTCTAATCTAACAATTCTTTGAGCCTTTTTCGTAATATTCACAAGCATTTGTCATTATAAAATAAAAAGGAGAAGGAATAAAGCGAAGAAGAGACAAGAAAATGCCATAAAATGAAGAATGTGATATCAAGTCATGGTCGTAAGCATCAAGTCATAGCCATGCATCACATGTCATGACCGTGACTCAAGTTGTCATGGTTGTGACTCAAATATTCATGGGTAATTTTTGTGACTTGACATTAGAAAACCTAGTTTTAGTTTAAATAGATTGTTTTGAAAATAAAATTATGAATGAATCATTAAGGTAGCAAAATGAGGGAAAGAGTATGCATATTTTGGAGACCTATGGCGGGCTAAGCTTCCCAAACCTGGTTTAGAGGTAAAATTGATACTGAAGACACATTTTGGGTATCTCTCTATTGTGTTTATTGTTCTTTCTCTCATACGGATTCATTATGTTATCCTATGTTTGTTGTTTGAGTGTTGTGTAAGAATGATTGAATGCTCTATTTGTTTGTTTTTATGTAAACCCATTGTTAGAATCTTCATTACAATAAGTAATCGTTGTATTTTAAGTTTGTTAGCAACTATTAATTACATTGAATTAGGGATAACATAAAATGGATTAAATGACCCAAGCTTGTGTGAATGTTGCCTAGATTGGTCTACTTTCCTGATTCATAATGTGACTTTCTAACTAAATCTAAAGAGCTTGTTTTGGGTCGTTTAATATCTAGGTTTAGTTAAAAAGCTTGTTTTAAGTAAACACGACCGATGGGATCAAGATTAACATAGCTTGTTGTTAATCTACAATTAATAGTTATTGGAACAAGTGTAAGAATAACATGCTTATTCATGTTTAGGTCGAGATTGAATCGAAGACTGGATCCCTAATGCATTCATCATTTTTATCACCTTTTGATTGTTTGCTTTAATTTGTTTTCTTAAGTTTAATTTCATTTTATTTTTTAATTCAAAAACCAACAACCCCTCTATTATCCTAAACACTAATTCTTTTCATTTCAAAAGCTTTACACACACTCATGTAGACTCATCACTACATATAACTTTAAGTCTAGTTCTTTTATGTTGTGTTACGATGCACTACCAATTTTTAGAAAATGTGATTAAATAAGATAGATCTAAAGGTACACTTAAACAACATTCATGATTAAGACATTTCATGACTTTACATATCGTTTCAGTTCTCCAACACTACGATTCACATGCATATCATAAATTGAAGGACTTTTTAGGTTGTAATATGGGCAAAGGTTAAGGTGAGACGTATTTGGGTAATATAGCTTAAAAGCCATCAAAGTTAGTGAAGTAAGAACAATAATCAATGTATAACAAACATAAAAACTAACATTCATGGGTGTCATCAGCTATGATGAATGCAAAAACTATGTTTCACCACTCAGATTCAAGCCTTTGCACATTAACCATATGAAGCATAAGGAACTAGAAGGAATCGCTTACCAAAATTGATGCTAAACTATACTTTGTAACTATAAGGAGTGACCCTTCAATATAACATTTCCCTCATTTGCATTATGCTCAAATCACTCATTCCATACAACTTTACTAGTTAAAACTAACTATGAATTAATTTGCAAAAAAATTGCATTTCCTCCTTGATAATTTTATTTAAACATATTTTTCTTTCTTTTCTTTTCTTTTTTTTTCTTTTTCTTTTTAAAAATTTTAAAAGAAGCTACATTAATATAGGAATTCATTGATAAGACTTAACATGGCATTTAATTATAACCAATCCATATATAACCACACCTCCACACTTATGGTTTTGTCTGCCCATAATCATCAACAATCAACAAATGCATCAGTAGCTTTAAGGCATTTGTAGTATATTTTGTTAGGTTTAAGGCATGTAATGTGGTTAACATAAAAAGGAAAGGCAAATAGAGCTCAAGGGGGTTTATCAAAAGAAAAAAAATCATATCAATAGGTAGGCTATTTGGCTAATGTAGCTTATAAAACAAAGAAATCCTATATCATTTTCATGTTAACAAATGTGACAAAAAAAGTAGTGTTGAATAGAAAATCAAAGCAAAGTTAGGATGTACATGTCATGAAGGTCTCTCATAAACAAAAGAAAATGAGATTGATATGGGTGTGTCAGTCTATAAAGGCTTAAATTTGCACAGGCTTTTGTCTATCCACTAGTCACTACTCTTCTAAAGATAATGTATACTGATCGATCATAAGGGTAAAAGTGCATGCTCAATTTTTCATGAATTTTTCTAGTCAATTATATTTCTAATTATGACTATATAGTCCTAAAAGAAATAGAAAAAGATAAAATGTTTGTTTGTTTTCTATTTTTAAAAACCCTAAGAAAATCACATGAGCAACCCACAAACTTTTTTAAAAAACATGCATGAAAACTAAGATCCCCACCCCCAAACTTAAAAATTACATTTTTCCCAATGTGACATCAAATGTAAGAAATGCAACATTTAATAGAAACATTAAATGCAAAAAAGTAAAGGAAAAGAAACAAACTTCCCTTAGATTGCCTCCCAGGTAGTGTCTTTGTTTATGATTGCTGGCTGGACTCTATGCTTTCCTCCTCATATAACAAAATTATGGTCTTCAAGTGTCTCCACTTTTTCCTTTTCCACTTGAGGTTATTCAGGATAGGACTTAAGTTGATGACCACTCAAATTCAGTGTCTTCCATATCTTCAAACTCTTAATCTCTACTGAGTCCCTATAGTCTGGAAAGATCTCCACTATCTCTTCACCCTTGTCCTCCTTATTCACTTTATTCAACCTACTAGGTAAAGGTGAAAGGTTAGCTTTAACAATTAGGGCCTTAGTATATACCTTCAACCTAAATGATATATCCTTTTCTCCTTCAAGCTCCTTCTCAATTTCCTCTTCATTGGCAATCCTTTAAGTAGTCCTCTCAAGATTCCCAAGCTCCTCTCCACTCCTTAAGGTTATTGCACTAACATTCTTTAGATTCACCTCAGGTTGAGATGGTTACTTCTCTCCACTTTATAATTCTAGGCGGTTAATAACTACTATCCTCTAACCCATATGGCTTACCAAATTCTGGGTTTTATACCTTATATGTTATTGAAATTGTTTCATATCCTGTTGAAATTGCAAAGTATTAGTAACAAGAGATTTAACTAAGTCTTTAAGAGTTGTACTTGAGTTGGAATAAAAGGCTTCTAGTCTATACGAGTAGAAGATAGGTTATGAATGATGTAAAGAAAAATACACTTGTCCATTACATTTAACCTAGCATTTAAAGAAGATAAAGGCGGATGGTTGCACTTGAAATAATCATAAGAGAGTCATTTGGTGGGTTGGAAAGTTTTTCATGGTTATGAGAAGAAGCTCACTGTCTCACACTCGTGAGAGATAACCCACGAAAGTGAACAATGACATCTCACCTTTTTACCCTAAGTTTTAATATAAAACCTAAAGATTTGATGGTCGAATGTTTTTATGAACAAATAGGTGTGTTTCGGCCTAGAGAAAAGAGCATAAGATATTTTCAGATGGGCTGAATCGTGAGGGGCCTTCGGGAACTTTAGGAGAGCATGAAGAGGGAGGTAAGCTCTTCACCATAAGAATATGTATAGAAGGGTAGCTTCGCGATGCCAGTTTGGAAACAACCTGGTTAAACATTTATTTCTTGTATTTGTTGTTTCTCTCTCTTTAGAAATTGATTATGATATCCGATGTATATGGATTTGGGTATTGTGAAAAGATGATTGTAATGAGTTCATTGGATCATTTTATCACAACCATTGTTAGAATATTCAATGTAATCTGTAGTTATTATGTTGAAATTCATTTGAAGCGATTAATGGTTCATAATTATTAGGGATAGCATAACCTAGGTTAAATGACACATCTCATGTAGTTGTTCCCTTGATTAATCAATTTTCTTAATTCATAATATGGTTGCCCTATTGAATCTAAAGATTGTATCATAGGTTATTTGGTTGTTAGGTTTAATTAACGATCATACCTTGATTAAAACATAACCTAAGGAAAAACTCAGGTTAATAGATTAACCTATGATTAATAGTTTCTAGGAGAGGTTTGAGAAAAACAAATAATCAAAATATGTTTAATTAGGATGTAGGCCGAGATAGAACTAAAGAACCGAATTCCTAACGAATTCACCACATTCATCACTTTGCATGTTTTCTTTAATTTGTTTTTCTTAGTTTAGTTTCATTTTATTTTCTTATTTCAAACCAACCAAATTCTCCCATAACCTAAACAGTGATTATTATTTTTTCAAAAGCTAACTGAACACTCTCTGAGGGATTAACCTAACTCACTGCTATAGTAGTAGGTTTAGCTTTTAATTTGACTAGTATTACGACACGCTGTCAATCATGGAATTGTCAATATCTCCATACCATAAATATCTCTTGTAAATTCTTTTTAGTTTTTTTATTAGTATCTTAAGAAATATTATGTGAGACGCTCAATAGGTGTGAATATTAGCAAGCACGTGCTTTTTCAGTTGAATGTGACCTAAAAATGAGAAAATTTGTTTTACTATATTACTACTTTCTTTTTTGTACTTTATATAAATCCAAAGCAATCTTTGGATGTAGGTTTTTTTGGGGAAGATAGGCAAACCTCAGGAGATAGTGGATCTCCTTGCTTAAACCCTCTAGCTCCTTTGAAGATTGGAGTTGGCTCTCTATTAACCAAAGCATAAAAGGAGGTGGTAGTATATGAAAATTATTCCTTTCAAGGCTTCTTGATCATATAAGAATTCACTTCATTTTCAATTAAATCATTAATCTTGTTGATGTTCGTATAAGCTGGTAGGAAGAAACTAGTATATTTATCCCCATCTTTTAGCCAATGCACCCAGGCTTTTTGCTTCAGGGAGATATATGTTGGTTGCTTTTATTCAAGCCTTTAATCTCTATAAAAGAGTGATGAAAAGTTAAAGGAGGAGAAAAATAAACATATTTTGTTGGATAAGTGTTCAACCAAAGGTTATTTAATATGACAAGATCAAGTTTCTTCCTTATGAAGCTTACTTCAACTTGTTTCTTAGGCAAGTTGAATAGTTGACCATAGTAGCTCAAATTTGTTATTCCTAGTGTACTAATGAAAATGGAAAGCTCATTCCTGTTAGTGCTTTTGTTTATGGATAGACCCTCAGCTTCTTAAATATTAAGAATGTAAGTAAAAGCCCCACTTAGTATCTAAGTTTGGTTAATAGACCTATGAATTCTACTTAAGTTATTCCAAAGGAAAGTTCCTTGGAAACTTAATGATTGCATAAGTAGTAGAGAACAAAAATATTGTTTGCTAAAGAACAAATTGGCAATTTAAACATATCATTTGATCTGATTAAATTAATTTAGTCACCAATAAATGAGAGGGGTTGAATCCTACAACAATCCTCTGAATGTAGTGATATGAGTGACTAGAAATGAAGAGCCATTTTTTACCCAAAAAACCTACCTTCTCCTTAAAGTTAGTTGCCGTTATTTTTTTCAATGGAAAAGTAAATTAATTTCTTTTTCAAGATAATATCCTTGATGCTACATTCCTGATAAGGATATTCATTAGGGTTGGTTCAAGAAAGGAGCCTCACCTTTCCTCTTTCTATTAGATTTTTTGTTCCTTTTAGATTTTGACCCTAAAGCTACCTCAGTGTAGCCAAGTTCATTCTCTAGAATGATTTCCTCCTGGCTTAAGGTACTAGCAATACTTGGTGGATAATTGTTCTTTCCTGCTTCGATCATGCATCCCTTATCAGATGCAGTGAGTTGTGTATTCTAAGGAGGAGCTGGTGTAATAGGTTCCTTAGTATTAATGGAATTATTCTACTCCATAGGCATTATCTTTGAAGGCTGCTTATGTTGCTCCAGTAAATTCACTTTAGTTTATGTAACTTCTAGAGCTTTAGTCTACAACTCCATTAATTCTTCATAAGTTCCAATCTGGAATAATTTACCAATAGGCTTCTAAACCCTCGAAGTTGAAGGTTTCTATGTATAGCTTACCTATTAATGACATGATCTATTAAATCCCCTCCTTTCATAAGCCTCTTAATGATTAGAGATGAAGGCTAGCTGGCATTCTAAGCCATTTCAACACGGATTATTACATATCATATATGTTTTAGCTTAGTTATTAAGGAGTCCATATTGAGAGGCTTTCTAAGTGAGTTGACCAAGTAACTTAACCTTTCCCTTATCCAGTATTCTACAGGTAGATAATGAAAACTAATCGCTACTGGTGTTATTTTTGTATATGGTCAAATTAGGATGCCATCAAAGTAACATAAGAGGTTTTCTAGCAATATGCCATAGGCCTTGCTCAAGAATATTGGTTAGATCTGCTTCCTTTGAAAGTCTAAATATGAAATAGTTATCTTCTACTAGCAATGCTTTTTCTAACCCATCTTTGTTCCATTATACAACAACCCAAACGTTTAATTATGGGTAAGAAATCATCTTATCTAGGAAGAAGCCAACCAAAGCTGAAAACCAAATGTTAATGCCAACCTTGACTATTTAGGTCAAATACTACACGAGCCAAACAATCCCCCTTTTATATATTTATTATTATTTATTTTAATCCATTTTAATTATTTAATATTAAATTAGATTAAACTACTAATAAATCTAAAAAGTACTTTGTTATTAATAGAAAATTATTTTCAATTGGTAAACTTTTATTAGTAATAATTTCAAATTTTAGTTTAAATTTTAAAATTAAATTATTATATTAAATTATTTATAAAATCAATAATTACAATCATGCAAAGTTTTAAAACATTTTCTTTCATTATTTGATTATGTTGGAAATAATTAACATAATGAAGTTATAAAATTTTGATAAGGTTTGAATCTTTGAAGCTTTAAATCATCAAGTAAATATTAAATACACATTAAGAATGTGATAGTTGTCTTCCATTACTTAAAAATAAAAGTAGACTTTTGTTTATTATAAGACTTATTGAGCAAACTCAAGGACTCTTTAACTCGAATATGTTTTATATTAAATTAAAGGGTCATACTTAACTACATTTGTGTGATTTGGATGAGCAAATTCATAATTATAAGATCAACTTAGTTTGAATGGGACCCTAGTCCACTAGGAAATTATTTGATAATTTCTCAATCTAATAGGCCATTAGGAAATATATATGTATCACTTATGGTTGATGAGCTTACTACTTTTAAATGAGCAATTTCTAACATTAATTCTTTAAATTTTCATAAAGACATGAGATTTGAAATGGAATCTATATACACTAAACAAGTATGGTCTTTGGTGGATGCTCTTTATAGTATTGTACCTATTGGTTACAAGTGGTTTTTTAAGAGAAAAAAACTAACATAGATGATAATGTACATATGTACAAAGAAAAATTGGTGGATAAAGGTTAGAATAAAAATAAGGAGTTGATTTTAATGAAAACTTTTCTCTAGTAGTTATATTTAAGGACATATGGATCTCATTGGCTAGAGCCACATATTGAATTATGAAATTTGACATGTGGATGTTAAAATAGCATTTCTCAAAGGGAATTTTCTTGAGGATATGTATATAATATAACCTAAAGGTTTGAATCTAAAAACATATATTTATGAACTTAAACAAGCATCACAAAGATTGAACATCAATTTTGATTAAAAAAATGAAAAAGTTTGATTTTTTTCAAAAAAAGTGGATGAACCATCCATTTATGAGAAAGTTAGTAGGAGTACAGATGTCTTCCTAGTGCTTTAGTAGGAGTATAGATGTCTTACTAGTGCTACATATGGATGACATATTACTAATTGAAAATAATATACCAATGCTTTAATCTATAAAAGATTTGCTTATCCAAAAACTTCTCCACGAAGGATATGAGTTAAGCAACTTAGATTCTAGAAGTAAAGATCTATAGAGATAAATCAAAGATGTTGCTTGGCTTATCCCAATCTAAATACATAAATAATATGCTGAAGAGGTCTAGCATAGAGAATTCAAAGAGGCGATTCTTATTTCATATAGGATTTCTCTAAAAATGAATTTGTTCAAATGTTTAAGAAGAGAGAGACAACATAAATTGTGTTTCATATGCTTTTGCCATTCGATCAATCATGTATATGATGCTAAGTACTCGAGTAGATGTCTTTCATGCTTTAAGCATAAGGACCAAATTTTAAGCCAATCCTGGTGATGGTAACTGAAAGATTGTGAAAAATATCTTAAAGTACTTGAGAAGGACTAAAGATATTTTATTGGTCTATGGTGGAGTTAAATTAAGAGCTCAGGGGTATTTAAATACTAGTTTCAAATATGATTATGATGATACTAAATTATAATTAAGGTACATCTTCACTTTGTTTAATAGTGTTGTAAGTTAGAAGAGTTCCAAAAAGTCAACTATTACAAATTCTATGATCGAGGTAAAGTACTTTTCAGTGTTAGAGGTAACTAAAAAAACAATTTGGATCAATAATTGTTTCACAAAACTTAAAGTGATTCTAAGCATTGTTGAGCCAATATCATTGTACTGTGATAATAATGGTGCCATTACACAGGAAAAAGAACCAAGGTTTCACTAACGATCAAAACATGCACTTAAAATCAAAGTAACGAATACCGCTCCATACCGGCTGAAAAATAGAATAGTATTCGTTCCATCAATACCGGTCAGTACCGATGTTTTTTATTTGATACAGGCTGGTATGTACAATTCCGGGACATACCAGCAGGTATCATAAAATTCAAAAAAAATTAAGGACCAATTTGCAAATTTTAAAAATTTACCCTAAAAAATCTAAACCTAAACTGACCCTCCCCTCGACCTCTGCTCTGTGCTCTCACCTCTCAGTCTCTCTCGAACATTCTCCTCCTTGCTTCTGCTTTTTCTCTCTCTCTCTCTCTTACCGTTGCCACCATAGTCTCCCTGTCTCTGCCTTCTACACTCTCCCGAACCGTCTTGTACCTTCCTTCTCATTTTTCTGTCTCTCTCTCACCGAATCTCACGTCTTCACTCACCACTGCCGTTGTTCTGTCTCTCTCATTCTCCTCTTCATCTTCGACAATATTGGTGACTGGTCCCTCTCTGATGATGTTGCTCCATCCCTCTTCCTCCTCGGCTCCTCCCTTGGCCTCCCCCAAAGATGCCGCCATCTTCAACCTTCTTCCATGGGGACCACCGCACCACGTCGTTGCCACTGAACATCTGAAGGAGGAGAGAAGGTCATAGCTCGAGCATATCTACATCGGAAGCCTCTGACCTGTCACCAACTCAAACACCTAAAGACCCGAAGTAAGTGAATTGTTTTTGGGTGTGATTTTTGAGTTTTTAAATTTTCCTCCTTAATTGCATTTTTTATTGTGTTGGATTGGAATTGGATGATAGATTTGTGAATTGGTTGGATGATGGATTTGTGAATTGGTTGGACGTTCGAAGTTGATTTTTTGATGTGCAATTTGCATGCATCTAAATTGATTGGATATTAGAATTGAATTGTTGAATCATCACAATTTTATTTTGTCATTTGTGATTTAAATATTGAAAATGGAATTATGAATGTCACGGTGATGAATGAGTTGTTTGGTTGTTCTGTTTGGTTATAAAGAATAAAGATTGGTTTAAGTTTATTAAAAATCTATGATAAGTTTTTGGATGAATGAAAATTATGAAATGCACGGCCTTATTGAATATTGATTCTGAAACTTGAAAGTTGAAGTTGGAAACAACTTAAATTGAAAACATACATAAATCGAAAATATTAAAGTTATTAAAGTTGTAAAATTGTAAAAACTTAAATCATTAATTGACAATTAACATTGTAAGTTTGTAACTTGTAAGTTGTAAATAAAAATTGTATTTTAATTTTTAATATTTGGGTATTGACTTAAGGTAAATAATTAGTTGAGTATAAAATTATATAATTAAAATTAATAATAATTTGGTTGTAGTTAATGATAGTATTTGCCTATTTGGGTATTAGTTTGGAGTAAATAATTAATTGAGTATAAAATTTGTTGAACTTGAATTATTTGGTAATATATATGTGTGGAAGGGTATCATAAATATTTATAATAGATAATGTATGAAAATAGTGATGTAATAAATGTATCCCAAAAGAATTTTTTGTTTTCAAATTGTGAATATGTTGTTATTGTAGGTTCCAATCCTTTATACTTAGACTTATTAACAAAAAATAAAATTTGTAAAAGTAACTTATATATTTAAGAATGAAATATAGAATGGTGTATATAATATTATGGTTTGTTAGAAATGAAAAGAAGATTCAAAGTTTTAAATAAGAAAAAACATTTCCAAAAAAGTTATATCCTTCAACTTGATCGGTTGATCCTCGTGTTATAAATATATCTTCCAAGTTGATCATCATGTTATAAATCAATGTGTATAAACAATAGAAAAAGATATGTCATTTATTATCTGGCAATTATGTAAATCATATCATACCTTCAACTTGACCCTCATATTTGAAACTTTGAATTGAAATTGTTGGAAATGGAAATTATTTTATGAATGTATTGCTGGAAATGGAAATTGTTTTTGTATGATTTGTGGATGATGGAAATGGAAATTGTTTGTGTATGATTTGTGGATGTTGAAAATGGAAATGAAAATTGTTAGAAATGGAAATGAAATTATGTACGATTTCTGGATGTTGGAAATGGAAATTGCTTATGTATGATTTGCGGATGTTGGAAATGGAAATTGCTTACGTATGATTTGTGGATGATGGAAATGGAAATTGTTTTATAAATATATTGTGATTATTGGAAATAGAAATGGAAATTGTTGGAAATGGAAATGAAATTATGTATGTTTTGTGGATGTTGGAAATAGAAATTGTTGAAAATTATTGGAAATGGAAATTGTTTATGCATGTTTTGTGATTGTTGAAAATGGAAATTATTTTATAAATGTTTTATGATTAATGGAAATGAAAATTGTTGAAAATTAATGGAAATGGAAATTATTTACGTATGATTTGTGGATATTGGAAATGTAAATTATTGAAAATTGTTGGAAATGGAAAGTGTTTATGTATATTTTGTATAATTATATATGTTGAATGTTTTGAATTGTTAGCTTTTGAATTATAGTGAATTGTTTTTATGAAATTGAATTGTGTGTAATGTAATCATACGAATGAGTTATATTATATAAGATGGATATGCATATTGTGTACTGAAATTATATGATATTCATTTTTATGTGATATTTATTTTGATATATGCATTCATTTGTTTTTATAGATAATGGAAGAAAGTTCAAGTACTCCTAATCAACCCACTTCATGAAGATACAATGGTCTAACTTAGGCTCATGCTGCATTGGCTCCTAGTATGAGGAACCATACTATTTGCTTGTTTTGTAACAAGCATTTGAAAAATGGAGGAATCACCCGATTAAAAAACATTTAGTTGGAGTTAAAGGAGATGTAGAATCCTGTAAAATTAGTAAGTCACAATGTGAAGTGGCAAATGAAAACATTGCTTAATGAATATCAATATGAGAGAGATAGAAGGGAAATGTTGAATTTTGAAATTGGTAGTAGAAGTTCGTTTTCTAGTTTCCGTGTTGATTTTAGAAATGTTGAAGGTGGAAGTGGTAGTGGTGGTGGTAGTGGTGGTAGTGGTACTGGTAATGTTCTATATCAGGCTCAAGAAGAAATACCTAAATCTGATGTGAGGAAGAGAAGAAGGCAGGTGACTAGTTTTTTTGCACTATGAAAAATTCCTAGAGACCAACCTTCAATTTGTAGTGCAATGCAATCAAGAGATGTGGCTCACAATGTCATATGGCAGTAGCTAGATAGTGTTATTATACATGTTTGTCATTCTATGCTTCTCAGTCTTATTATTATCAACCTATGATGGATGCAATAGCCTCTTATGGTTTAGGATACAAAGGTCTTTCGATTGATGACTTAATATGTAAACTTTTGAGTTGTGTTATTTTTTAAATTAAAAGTTATTTGGTTGAAAGAAGAGTGAGTTGGGGTACTTATGGAAGTTTAATCATGTGTGATGGTTTGACAAATAGGAGATAAGAGTCTATTATAAATTTTTTGATTTATTCTACAAATGACTATATGTTTTTTAAATCAATTGATGTATCTGGCCTTATTAGAAATACTAAGACTTTGTTTACGATATTTGATAAAGTTGTGAATGATGTAGGGGTGTAAAGTATTGTTCAGTTTATTACTGACAATCATTCTGCTTATAAAGCGGTAGGAAAAAGGTTACAGAATACGTATAATTCATTATTTTGGACTCCTTGTATTGCACATTGCATTGACCTAATGTTGGAGAATATAGGGAATCCTATGTATTTTCTTATTGTTAATGAGAATATACATAAAGCTAAAAAGGTGATAAATTTTATTTATAATCGTGCATGGGTATTGAATTTGATGAGAAAGGAATTTACCAATGGTAGAAATTTTTATCGTCTTGTTGGGACAAAATTTGCCATAAATTTCTTATCACTTCAATCTTTTGTTTTAATGAGGAAACAGTTAAGACAAATGTTTAAAAGTGACAAGTGGATTATATCTCAACATGCTAGGTCTAATGCTTTAGTGGAGGTTTATAATATTATACTAGAAGATAGAGAATTTTGTTCTCAATGTTAATTTGTTATCTGAGTTTGTGAGCCTTTAGTGAGGGTGCTTTGCTTGGCTGATAGTGAAGAAAAGCCAACAATGAGTTATATTTTTTATGTCATGGAGAAAGCGACGGAAACAATCAAGGCTAATATGAAACATAGGCCTTTTTTATACGCACCATATCTTTCAATCATTAATGAGAGAAGGGAAAGATAACTTTCTTCTCCATTGTTTGCAACCGGGGCATTTTTTATCCTAGTGTTTATTTTAGATTAGATCTTACTAAGCAAGCTAAAGTTAATAGAGGAATGCTTTTAACTATTACAACAATTGTTAGCATTGACACGATGTAAGATCTTTTAAGCTCACAAATAGAGCTTTACAAGTTATCTTATGAGAATTTTGGAATGCCGATTGCTATTCGACAAAGAGGAAAACTTTCTCCACGTATTAGTTATTTCCTTTTTCTTATTTGTTGAAAATTAATTATCACTTTATTTTATTTATAACACTACTTTTTTTATCTCATAACTTACAGTTTCAAGGAAGGATCAATTTGAAAATGATGTTCCATAATTAAAAAGATTTGCAATTCGAATTTGAAGTCAATTTATGAGTGTAACAAGCTGTGAAAGAAATTGGAGTACATTTGAATTTATCCACTGAAGGAAAAGGAATAGATTGGAGCATAAAAGGTTGAATGACTTGGTTTTTGTTTGTTACAATTTAAAGCTTCGGGAATGATATGTTATTTTCATTATTATCATTATTAATTTTGATATAATTTCTTATAATTTTTTAATAATTAAATTTAATTATTTACTAGGAGTCTTAATAGCACAAGTAGTTCAACTGGTCCAATTTTCATTAATAATATTGATTTTTTGACGGATTGGGTTTCTAAAGAACCGAATTTGGTAGATGTGAATGATTTGAAAGATAATCTTGGATGGAAAAGCATTGACATATCATTTCGTGCATTAAATTTGTATGATAATGATGATGAAGCTCCTCTCAATGATGAAGATTTTGTATCAAATGATCACTAGGGTCAGTGCAATTATAGCGGGTATCCTCCCATTGATGATTGAATTTCGTTCCAGGTTTTTGTTTTTCCTCTTCTTTTAATTTTACTTATATTTGATATTTATGTTAAATTCTATATATGTAATATAACTGTAAATGTTCTTGTTTTAGGTTTAACTTCTATTTCATTGTTTCTTTGTCATGAACTCTTTTTGTAAATTGTTTAAGGATATCTATTATTCTTTTTATTGGATGTTTCGATACAATTATTATTTATTAAAATGATGAAATTGTATTATTGTAATATTTTAAAAACCTTGTATTATTCTTAATTTTATATTTGTATGATGATGATTGTCTTTTTATATTAATTGTGGTTATTATTTATATGTAAAATATTTAAAATTACTGTTATTTCATATTAATTGTGATTATTATTTATTATTATGATTTTTAGAAACAGGATGATGTAAACAATAAACTAGTAAAGTATACAGTACAACTGTATAATATACCAATAGATTATTTTACAAATTTTAAAAAATTTAGGGACTATTTCATAAATTTAAAAAAATTACTAAAAATTATACCCGATATTGATCGGTACTGGTACAGTATCATACCAGAACTCAATCCGGTACTAAATCTGATACGATATTTGCAACTTTTTTGTTTCACTTGATTAAGGAGATAGTGGAGTGAAAAGAAATAGCATTGGTGCAAATTCCTACGAAAGAGAATCTTGTAAATCCTCTCACTAACTCATTGGCTTAAAAGAGACATGATCAGTATATGGATGGTTATGATATTAGATAAATATGCAATTGGCTTTAGTGTAAGTATAAGATTGTTAGTTTATGTCCTTACATCTAATTGGTTGATTGCAAATTTGTGTATGTCTATTATTTTAATTAATAGAGACATTCTTTGTCTTTATGTTTTTTGTGAATTATATTTGAAATTTTAATATTAAAGATAAAGTCCTTATAATAAATATTGTACAATTAAAATCAAAATGAGATCATAATTATAAGATTCAATTTGCATTTATATATTACTCCTAATTTATTTCTAGTCGTAGTTTCATTAATATCAAATATTGATAGAGTGGTAAAATTAGCATACGTTATATTTCTTTCTTATAAAGAAATTAATTCATCTTATAAATCAAAGTATGGAGATAATTGAACAAATGTATAAGCACTTATTAGAGAATAAGTTCATTGACTTAGCCTAATTATGAGATCCTAAATGGAATATTATTTATGTGTATATGAGTTTCCTCATTATGGTGATTGTTTAATTGATTCTTATACTTGAGATCATCAAAGTATCTCGTATGAGAATTATTATATTTTGGTGCTAGTTATAACTTATTATATATAGGGTAGTTCAATCGATAGTACTTGGATATAATATGAACCATTAAAGATAGTTAAATAAATCAAGGAATAATTCATTCTGTATTCTATTTAGAGTAATGAGCTAGTAGTACATGGATATAACATAAACCATATAAATATAGTTAAATAATTCAATTAAGGATTCATTATTCTAAAGTAATTAGAGAAATTGTTTCATTGTTGTTGATTACTAGTAATTTAAGCAATTCTCTAGTCAAAGTGAATTGAGATTTGAAAAGATATTTTAAATATCAATTATAAATCAATTACTAATTAGTAAGTACTAATTTGATTAGATCTAAAGGAGTAGACGATAATTTTATAATCTATGTTCAATTCGAACATTAAATAATGAAATGATTAAATTATACATTACAATTATGTACGGATAGGTTAAGTCAAACTATCTTAATATTTCTAATATTTAGGTAGTCCTAATGTATTACTAGGTATCAATCTTGATTTGTGATTATAATTGAAGAATTAAAGATAAATTAAAAATAAGTTATCTAATTCTAATTACAAATTATAATTATAATTTATAATAATTATCTATTTTTAAGAATATAATGAATCATACATAAAGAATAGTTAAAAGAGAAAATCAATTTAAATTAACTTTAAAACTTTAAGAATGAAAGATGAGATATTTTATTTCATTAAAATTAGAATTAGAAATAGACTATAATTATAATTGAGAAGTTTAATTTTAATTAGAAATTCTACTATTAAAAGGTTGAATATATGGACAACTTGTGATTGATATAGCTTGAGAAAATTTTTATAAGAATTTAAATCAGGTATAACATGGTCTCTTATTTATAATCCATGTTTTTTTTAATGTTATTCAATTAAAAAGATTAATAGAAAAGGTGGAAAAACTATGTTTCCAACTCTGTACAAGATTCGATCGTGATTAATATCCTAACGTTAAAATGTTGAGATGTAACGTACACGAGAATCCATGCTCAGAAATAAGATCTGATCTTGTAATATAGCTGCTAAGTGGCGACGTCAGATCATAGTTAGTACCAATTATACGAATATAGCAATGAAGACCGATGTCACAATACAAGTATCATGCACCACCAGCATCATCACACACGAGACGATGACCCCCCATCTAAAATTTCTTCACCACCACAAGCTAACTCTACATTTTGGTTTTCTGGGAAAATTAGGTTTTCTGTAAGTATTAGTAAAGGCGTGAAGTAATTTTCAACGTTTAACAAAAATATGCTATCTACTGCTCACCTTCGTCGGTCAACTGGCAAATTTGAGCCAAGAAGTAAAGATTTGACAGTTTGGAATATTGAACAACTTTTGCTGGATACAACATTAAACTCTACACCTGTTTTTCTATCCAATTCATAGAATTTCTAATGCTCTCACAGTCCTGTAACCTCTGAATTCGACATCACAGTTACCAAGAGATGAGGAACACATGGGGGTGGCCACCTTTCAGAGTTTGTCTCTCAAAGCCCCCATTCCTTGTTCTAAATTTTAGTTATGATAGTTGTTCCACTCTTCTAATTCACCACTGTCGACTGGGGTCTGTACATATTCAGCCAGCTTTAAGCTCGCAGGACACATACTCAGCTTCTGCTCTTGAACGTTTTGAGACGTGGTCGTTAAAATCAATTGTTTTGTAGCATCTGATCAATTTGACCATTCTGGTTATAGAGTGCGACAATCTTTTTAGCATAACAAGGTGTATGCTTCTCAGCTCTGCGTGCATTATAAATTATAGATATTACAGGAATCAAATGCAAAAAAATTAAATTCATTGTGCATTTTGAAGTACCTTTCTTTTCCCCAAGCTCGGACTGTGTACAAGTAGTTCCTTATTGTATGGTAATCTAGTGAATAACGAGCAAATTCCAGACCCTTGGGGCCAACCTAATTCCAAAGACCTATGTTAGAATGACAATGAAAATACATTAACTCAAAAATCACCATATATAGTAGTGGTTACCAAGCCCAACAAAAAAGCTATGACATTTCCCACAAACTTCGGTACAGGTTGAGATGGACCACGCCCTGAGGAAAAGTATTAGGATTCTGACTCAGAGCCAATATTATATATTACTACAAGTGTTGCCCCTCGCAGTAACTTAAAAGGAAAATCTTGGACGTGATACTCAAGGTTAATTAAGCAGTCATATTAGATGTACGAGAATTTCAGGAGAAATTAAAGTGTCATTTGAGATCACTGGTCCAACATCACTGCATTAGGAATTGAGTTGCAGTATCCTAATATTGCAAGCATCACATCCTATTGAGTCCAACCGCAAGGCTTAACACCCAAGAGATCATAAGTTGATCAACAATAAGCATTATACATACCAAACTTTGCATCATCATCTGCCTTAACAGTCTCCATGACAAAAGGTCGTCGATTTCCCTGAAATATACGATTACATCACATTCAAAGTTTCAATTTCAAAATTAATTAAGAAACCTAAAGGACAGGCCATGGTGTTTTACACTACTGGATGTTGGAGTAATCTCCATCAGGCTTTTTACTAAATCAAGCATTTCCCTGCCTCTTTCATTTCTGCAATTGAAAATATTTAAAGGTCAAAGGAGAATATTGAGAAGTCTGTTGAGAATTGGGATGATAAGAAAGAGAACTTCACATAGAAATGCAAATCTCAAATTGCCAGCATAACATTATCTATATCACCTGACTGTAATATATTGTGGATGGTCAGTCATGCTTACTCCAGGATATTTAGGCACACCCATGTATCCAACAACCAGATCCTGGACTCAAAATGATTGACCATAGTAGTGAGAAAGAACTACAGAAAGTTGAACCATAATAGCAATTTTGGTACAGCTCATGTTTTGTTACATTAATTCTCAAGTAATACCAAAGACTAGCTATGATATACGCAAGCAGCTTCACTATAATTCAACTTTTGTATTGGTTATACAATGACTTGAAGAGGTTTAATTGAAACATGAAGGAATAGTAAGCGCATAAACTGGTAGATAACAAAATAAGAATAAACTAAAAGTACAAAGATCAAGCGTTCCTAGAGACTCACCGCTAATCCATTAGTGTAGTCAAAGCAGCTGAAAAAAAAGAGAGGAGTAACCAGAACATAAATAATTCTGTACTAATAATCAAAGTTAGTAGTTGTTAAGAAATGAGATATTTTGCTGTATTAAAGTGTTACAATCTAATTGTCCCACATTGATAGTAAGAGGGGCTGATGTGGGGTTTATAGGCTTATGAACTCTCCTACCCTTTAAGCTAACTTTTGAGGTTAGGCTCTCCCATAAGACCTATAACAATTAGTATCAGAGCCAACACCACTCCTCCAAGTCTTAGGGCCACGGGTGGTGACGTTGGCATTGTAGTGTTGGCCAGGCTAGAAAAAGTCTAGCGGACAGCCAGCCCGCGAGTGCTTAGGCTACGGAGCTTGGTGGAATTTTACGGTCTAATTGTCCCAAATTGATAATAAGAGGGTCTGACGTGGGGTTTATAGACTTATGGACTCTCCTACCCTTTAAGCTAGCTTTTGGGGTTGGGCTCTCCCTTAAGACCTATAACATAAAGTCTAGTCAAAGTAACTCTAGAAATAAATTTTGTAACCTAAGAATACTAAAAGTTATAGGTTTCAGTTTTAATTTCGAGTTTAATGTCTTTTAAGGAGTTTCATTCCGTTTATGACCTTCCTACGGTATAAAAGGCCATCCATTCTATGGCAAATGTTATTACACAACCAAATTGATCAGATTTCAATACGCAGAAATCTCCTCTTCTACTGTTTTGCACTACTTCTCAACATTCCAAACTAAACACAACTTCAGATTTACAACAGTAGTTGATAGGTGATCTAGATGATATATATCATAACAAATGCCTCAACTCTCAAACATAATTGGAACCAAGAATCATTCATCATAAGACTTGGGAAAGGAACAAATTTATTGCAACCATAACAACAAATTATTCAACCTAAAAGTACACGATTTTACCAAAACAGTCTGACAATAGGTGTTGTACTATATTACAGTCTCCCATCCTATTACTTTGACCTTGAAATCTCACAACAAAAGAGAATACAATGTTAATCAACCATTAAATCCAAAAACTTAAGTTGTTCCATGGGCCAAGGATTTGGATCATAAATTTATATCCATGTTAAAATCACTAGAGCACTATGTGTTATTAATAATAACTTTAAATGAAAAACAATAAAGCTATTATTGTTTCCATATAAAGAGTTTGACCTTAATAGAAGAGGTCTCTGTGATAATAAGTAAAATAGGCCTTCTTCCTAAAACTTTATTATTGATTTAAATTCTAACTACCAGACAATATTGTTTAAACAAAAGTAATAAAAACTATAACTTAATTAGTCATGGACTATTACCAAAATGGACCTAATTGTTAAATTGTAGGGATCTCTTAGACTAAATTCAAGCTGCATTGGATATTCCACAGAAATCTTGGTATAACTTACCTTATTTTCCAATAATCCTATTTCTTCTGCATTAGCCATTCAAATATATCATAGTTGATATGAAGATTCAGACTTTGGAATGTGATTAATATTTTATGAATTTGATTAATATTTTACCATATATTTGAAACAAAAATTAACAGGGAATTACCTATAACATGATGGAGCTATAACATCAACTAACTCTTTTGCTGGTAGACAGAAATAGGGAACCTGTTTTAGTAAAGATTTGAAAGAAGATGAAAAAGCAAGAAAAAGAGAACTATATAAAGTTGAAGGGTTATGGGGTGTAATACCTCTTCAATGTGACCATCCAAGTGCTTAAAATGAACCTATGAAAGACAAGAAATGAATGAATGTTATTTGTGAAGAATAATCTACTTTTAATGTTAATTTTCACCAAAATGGTTTGATGGATCCTCCATTTCCATCATGCTCCAGACCTTCGTGGAGGTGGGAATTATATGAAGTAAAAGCAGGATAACTGGTCACAGAGCAGGCACACTGATACATTTCTAGACAAGGAAATAAGTGTTTATTTTTCTTGCAAAATTAAAAAGAATGCCTACTTTTTATTTGAAGGGCAAAAAGGAGAGGAGCTAGTGTCCATTAGAACATATCGTAGGAAGAACAGAAGTCTTGAGAATGAAAATTGAATGGAAAACCTTGTAGTCTTGCATAAACTCATAATGGAGAACCGTTTCTGGTGCATTACTTGAAGCCTTCAAAAATTTATCAAGCCCTTCTCGAGTTCCATTATCAACTGTTGAAAAAGAAAAAAAGGTTGAATTGTGTTCTTAAAGAAAAAACAAGATAATGGCCATTTATTGTATGAACTGCTAGAGACATATAAGAAATTTAAATCATATATTAACATGATAATGCAACTGATGACAAGATCTAAGTTGATAGAAACTTCTTAATTACCACAATTGGTGCCCAATACGTAGAGTTTGTCCAAGTTCAAATATCGCTCCACAGATCTTAATGCTGCAGCATAAGAATCAAGCTGCATTACAATATTATGTCACAAATAAAGAAGACAACTGAAAGTAATAATTCCATGGGGAAAAAATTGACTGTACCCTGCACTTGGCAGCCCACACCACAAAAAAGAAGACGTTTCACACCTGCTGCCTATTGTATGAAGTAGCTTGTCACTGTCTCAATCCAAATTTTTTACCCAAGGACCAAAACTAAGCACCACTAATATCTGTGCATGCTACATGAACCACACAGCTCACATATACTGCAGCATCTTGTTACCTTAACTGTTTAAGTAAATCACCAAGAAAATGACTTGGATCTTCCAAGCACATACAAATTAAAATAAAAAACAGCAACAAGTGTGGGTAGCTAAACTATCATCGTATCTCTGATTTCCCATGGTAACCTTTGCTAGTTATCAGGTCATAAGCTCTTCGAAAAACTTGTAAAAGGTTGAGGTTGCCAGATGATTTTGTTCATTTCTGATTTTTATGATACTAAAATCACATTTCGACAGTAATAGCTCGACAGAAACACAAGCATCCATTGACAGTGTTTAAGATATACTAAATAGATGATTAAAAAAAAAGGTTAAAAAGGATGAGGATTAAGGAGATCCTAAATGAGGGTCAAAGGCATCTTCTGTAAGATGGAAAGACACATAATACAACAAATCTGTGAACTGCGTGTTCTTTTAGTCCACTAAACACCTCCATTTATTCAATTCATATATCTGGATCCTCTTCTTTGCTAAACGCATTTCCCACTAAAAATGTAGGATGTTGGGCGTTGAAAGGCTTGATCTAATGAATGGACCATGATAGAGTTTTAACATAATGAGAAAATCAAATTCATAGGATGACAAAAAAGTTCCCCACATGAAATTATGAGGATAGGGAATCTAAAATGCTTCTTTCACATTTTAAAATGGATGAGAATCCTTTTTTTTTCTTTCAAAGATGTTCAACTATTAATAGCAATTTCATCACCTTCAGAAAATTGGTAGCCCAAATTCATAATAAGAATCACCAGATTGGTTGTATATCAAAGACACAGGTTTATCCGCAGTAAGTAATATATTAGTAATTGGCCACTACATGTACATCAATAGAGAAAAAAAAAACGTTATATGCCTTCTAGGAGAGTAAGGAATTTGGTCCAACTGCATTTCTAAATCCCAATCAGTAACTAGACCAATTGTCTCAAGATGATCTTTAAACTTTCCACAGTGTCCATTTTGTTATCTACATTTCATCTTTCACTCATGCACGTGAAGCTTGAATCTATTCATGAGAGTAATGTTTAGGACTATGCAAACAAGTGGTATAGAAAGTCTAAGGATGTTAAGTGAATACCTCGACCAGCGCAAGGGTATTGAGATTAGGAGATAAAGTTGGCTTGACACCTTTAGCAGCAAGAACTTCTTCTGGTGTTCTATTAAAAAGAAGGCAGTATGAACAAAAAAATCAGGAAGGAAAAATATTTAACTACTGAAGATATGTCTCGATTGAAATTGTATTGTATACTGCAACCATCCACACTGTCATAAAGGAAAAAAAAAGAAATAATTAATCATAACCTGGCTAAGATAGGCATCGGTGAGAGTCTATCTTTGGGATCACTGCATTATCAGGTAAATAAAAACAATAAAAACATTAAATTTTAGAAGAATCTGCTGTAAATTTTATCAACCATGACTTTCTTTATTATGAACTTGTAGCAGCACCTTTGTACACATATAACAGCCTCAACCATGCCAGATTTTAGCATCTCAATAGCAATAGTAGTCACTATTCCAGTCCACTGAGCCCCTGCAATTAGAGCAAATATGTTTGACACAAATTAAAGCCTTAAAGTGAAGCAACTTAAATGTATTGAACATTAAGGGCTTCAGAAAACATGGATTATGATTACAAGAGCTGCCAGCAGGAATTCTCATGGAAAATGAGAATTTAAATGCAGGGACAAAACCTGAAGTATTAAATTATGCAATTTGTTTTCATAAAATGAAGGAGAATATGTAAGAACAAATGACATTAAAGAAGTGGAATTTCTGCTACATTTCTTCTAATGAGATATTCATATCCAAAAGAGGTTGACAATAAGTTCTTTCATAATTCACTATTTGTACCTCTATTAGAGGTTCTCCGTAAATGAATAAATAGCTCTACAAACAAATAGATAGGATGGAGTTGGAAAATGGCGAGATTTGTACAAGTTTATACCTTTCATCACCACTTTGTGGAAAATCATTAAGTATGAATACTTTAGATACCTATGACTAGAGATGTGGTGGACAAGTGAAACCATAGTTGCCACTGAAAATAAGATGTGCATTTGATATTAATGTTGTAACTAGCTAGATGAAACTAGTTTTCTATTTGAAGCAAATAGCCTACAGGTAGTTAAATTTGACATACTAAGTCCAGGGTTAATCAGATTTCTAGCTAAAAGCTAAAATCAAAGCAATTAACCATCGCTTGTTACAATGAGTTCTCTCCTTTCAAGGACATTCACATGAATGTATGAGCAAAGTGCTCTTTTCTAGTTCAATTATCAAAAGAGTGAATGAGGTTTTATTGATAGCTATAAAATTGAGAAAAAATAGTGAAGTGTTAGAATTGTTGGAAATTGAGATTTTTTTTCTCAAAATCTATTATAACAAAGGGTAGAGTAATGTCATAAATCATAGCAAATCAAATTGATTACAGTAAACATAATAAGTGTACAAAAAGGCCAAACAATGTACACCTTCTAATTAAAAACATACCTTCTACTGGCTCAATTTTACGAGCATACATGAGTTCCTCATGAACCCCCATGTATGTCTCATCTAAAGAATTAGTCTTCCTCCCTCTACCGTGGACTAAAGGTTCAAAACTCTGTATGAGAAGAGTAAAATATGCAACTTTAAAAACATATGAGGAACACCTTCACAAGATGAAATTATAGCTAGGCATATATATCTAGAATATGTAGCCGAAGGCATAGCATTTATTAAATTAGTTTAATGAAGAAACTTTTCAGCATTGTCCTTCAAGGAAAGTTATTACCAAAATCAAGAGGAAAATCAGGTAACCTAGTGTTCTTAGCGATAAGTATGTTAATTAAGTCCACTAAGCATATTATTGCTAGCATAAAACAATAGCCACATACATTCTAAAACTTTTAAGCAATTGCCATTTACTGGAGCAACTTATCCAATGTCTGTACCATATCATAATAATCGTACTTTTACAAGTCTCTCTCCACATTGTTTGATAAAAGTTCAAAATTTAAAATGCCACTCATAAACTGAATGCTTGCTTGGAAAGATTTGAACTCCATGCATGGTGCATCATTTTAACTCATGGAGGAAAGATAACTAATAAGGTTTTTGCATTGATAGTCTTATCTGCATGCCAACTTAGAGCATAATAGCCTATAAAGATTGCTGAAACAAAGGAGTTTGATAGAGCAGCATTCGATTTTCTAGCTGCACATACGCAAATTCACAACGAATTACAAGTTCAATAATAATTGCATCAAAATACATGAAGACATGGGAAGACAAACAAAAGAGTCATTATAAATAAAGTACTTACTTCAATTCTAGACATTCCATCTCCAAGAAAAGCACAAGCATTCTTCACATGTGCAATGTAATATGTGTCGCACAGGCCACATCGACTAACAATGACACGAAACCCCAAGAAGACAAACCAAAACGACAAGTATTTAGGAGAAGAAGAGATAAGATGGCAAAAAATGATAATAGAAAAGACAAAAGGAATGGGGAAGTTTTAATCGGAAACCTGCAATGGTCTTTGGCTGGATAAGTGCCACCAGGTGGAATGGGCTTGGAACGTTGCCTCCAGTCCTGCCTTAGCTTCATAGGCTTGGAATCTGTCTGACATACAAGTAGTTAAAGCTAACGCAAGAGTTTTATGGAGAGAGATTGGAATAGTGGGTACCTTCGGAGGAGGAAGAAGAAGACGAGGAGGAGCAGGAAACTATGGGCAGTGAAAGGTTGCAGATTGCAGAAGTTATCACCATGGTAATCTCTGACTGGAAGATATGGCTGTCTCTGTGGATATGCACCACATCTATATACAACGTTAAAGGCCCCACTAAATATAGTCCGTTCATAGAAAAATTAGTCAATTGTATGTACTGGATATTTAAGTAATTAGGAACCGACAAATGTGTAAAGGAACAAATGAAATTTTTCTTTCTTCAAAACTTTTCCTTCTATAATGCAATATTACAATCAACAAATTTTCCTTGTATAGTCACAACTTTTAGTTCTCATTATGTATTTTAATTTAGGGTTTGATTATGTAGCATTGGAGCAATATGGATCTCTAACTTTAATCATTAATTCTAGTTCTTTGGACCAATGGAAATTCCTAATTCACATCTACATTCTTTCTTAAATACAGTACATATCTTTAAATTGATTTGACCAAAACCACTTTCTAATGAAAACATCCTAAGAACACATTAAATCACTTTCTAAATATTCATGATAAGTTTCAACCTAACCTAAAAATATTTGATTTTAGTAACCTGTTTAACCCTTAATATATATGTTATGATTTATTCATACACTTCATCTCATAATCTTAATATATGAATCCAAATATTGAATCTTCAACTCTCGTTCTTTCGATTCAACATAATATAAAAATATGAACAATTTTTAAAAGTTAGAATCTTTTATTAAATTAAGAAATCAATTCAAGATATAAAGTTATAGGGTCCATTCCACATAGATAAATATCACAATCAGTTCATGATAAAGTAAAGAAAATCTATAATAAGCAATTAAAAAACTAAAACTAAAGGAAACATATTCACAATTTTTGAGTCTTTGAAGTTCTTGATGACTCTTGATGTTTTTCTTATTTCTTCTCCAAGGTTGCTCTTCTCTTAAGATTTTCTTATCCTCAAGCAAATTAATTTCATTACTCTTAACTTAAATAGAAAGTTATTGACAATTTTATATTGAAAACTTTCGACATCTGCAAGTATCTGATTATATCTTATAGCATAAAAGATATCATTTTCATGAGGACTATAGAGTCACCCAAAATTCTTGTAAAGTTTGTTCTAAGGTAAACAATAAGATGATTAATAAAAAATTAAACTAAAAATAAAGAATTAATGAATAAACTATATATAACTATTTATTAGGTAGTAGTAAAATTGGTTGATTGATTAATAATGAAAGCTAGGAATTAGTTCCATCCTTATTTATTTTCCTTTTACCTTCTTGATTTAATAACACTTGGTCCTAGATATCTTATAGTTATGATTATTCTTTCTCGAGATCTAGTCAAGTAATCTCAATTGAAATATATAAAAGTTGAGTTGCAATCTCTCAATCTCTCAAAACTACTCCAAACTACTTAATTGGATTTGAAGCAATCAATTCAATCTCTTAATCTAAATTGATTATAAAATGATAACATCACAAGCATATTCATTATATCAAGAATATAAAGTTTAACAAATAATTCAAGAGTAATTCCTAAAAGAAGGAATTTAGCAATCCATAGATGTAACTAAATATCCAAATCTAATCATCATAAATATTTAACAATAATAAGGATATAACAAAAGAGTTTAGAACAAAATATGGAATCTTCTTTTCTTTTCCTTGTGCTAGAAAATTTGTTGCCCCTTTTTGTGTTTCTTCTTCGTTTTTAGGTGTCTATGATGGGTCTTAATTACTTCCTTTTAAATTTAATTACCTTTTGATTTTCGAACCTTTAATAATATCCTTATATAGCAATAAATTACAGCTTCTAGGATATATACGAGCACTTACATAGTCATACAGATGATTGTATATCTTTAATTAAAAATAGCTTAATTCACAACATAAGTTTACATGGACAATATACACAGTTGTGTATGTTAAGTTGCATGGGCGTGAAACTTTACATAGGTAAGAATTGAGTCTTTGAAGCTCCACACGTTCAAGGTGACTCACATGGTCACTATATATGACTATCTATCTCTAATATTACTTCAATTCTTCCATTTTGTGCTACAGTTTCACCCGAATACTTCTGCTCTTTGTCTATGAAGGTAATTATCACCTAAAACATAAGTGAAGCAAAATAATTACCAAAAATACTATAAAACTCTTAAATAACAAGCAAAGAAACACTAAAATATAAGTATATATATGTGATCAATTAATCATTAATCAAACATTCCCACACTTAAATCTTTGCTTATCATCAAGCAAATCATAATCTAAATCATCAAATGTATGAACATTCATCCCTTATTGACCTTAACCTAGACCGTCATATCATATCAATCAAATTAACATATAATTAGATTCAAGATATCCTAAAATCAACCTTTATAAGTCAATATTAATAACAATCACATAAATAATCTTTTTGAAATCAAAAGTACACAATTTTGTACCGTCACCAAGAATTCACTCAATACTCTCAAAGTGTTTTAGGGAGAAAGTGTAAGGAGTCTTAAATTAATATAAAGAAGAATTCTTAACCATAAGCTTGCTATAAGGTTTTAAGGAGGAAAGTGTAGAAACAAAAATCAAAAGGTTTGTTATAAGGTTTTAGTGAGGCTTAGGTAAAGGTATGCTAACGATAATAAAAGGGTGATAACATTGAAAGAAATTTATAAAAACAAAATTACATGTAAATTAGTTTTTCACAATATAGGTCCTTCATACCATAATTCCATCGATACAATAAATAAAATTATTTTTATTATGCTTGCACTATATTATTTATATATTTTATTTTATTTTATTTTATTGAGCATTCACCATGTACCAACAATAAAGCAATGTTAGACCTTTTCTAAAATTCTTTAATATAGTCCATGTTCAAACAAGCAATTAAATGTAAATCCTTCAAGATTCAATAATAAAAGGCTTTCAAGAAAATTAAGGTAAAAGCTAATAATTGGATTATATTCAATGAAAAGATTAAGTCTCAAAAGTGGTTACTCTTAAAAGATAAAATATGATATTAGGATAATAATCAAGATAATATACTAGAGAAGGGTTTAGTCTCAATGCCTTTATCATTTCAATGCTTTTATATGAATAATAAAATAAGTTTACAATTATCCGACTTTGCATGATAACACACATGCAAGAATAAAAGATGCTTAACTAACTATGTATTTGCTCTTTAGGCTAAAAACTTACAAAAATGTCTTTTGTATAAATAATAAGAAATTTTCATTCAAATTAATTATCTTAATTATTACTAAAATATGACTTATGAAAACAAGTCTATTCTAACTTTCATCATTTTACATACTAATTTAATTCAATAATTAATAATGGTATAAAGTAATGTGGATAGATTTTAACTAAATCAAGATCTTAGTTAGTAAGAAATAATAAAAGATTATAATAAACTTAAGACATTTGAAACCCTTCCCAGTATTTAAAATTGTACATTGTCCCTAATGTACACAATTAAAGCAGAATAATAATAATAAAACACAAAAAAGATAAAGGTGTGATTGATACTTCCTTGAATAATAATCCTAAATTGGAGGAAGATCCATCCTACATTATATACATCCAAACCTTGCAAAATATAAACAAAAAAGATAAAAGATAAAAGAAAATAATAATAAATAAATAATTCATTGAAATAAAAATAACAGAACATAAATTAACATTACATTAACGTTCAAATAAAATAATAATAATAATAAAATTAAGAAAAATATACAAATAATAAAAGAAAGAAAGAAAAAAAAAAAAACATATCATCCATCAGCCCCTTGGTGAGTCTAACGTATCTATCATCATTGGATCCTCGGTTCTCGGAGTCTCATACCGTTGTAAAGCTAAAGGCAAAGCGATCACTTTAGATGTTGGAGGTGGGATGAATATCCCAAGATGCCCTGCCATCTGCACCAAGACCTCCTCCATCCATTTATCATGGTCTTCTTTCCTTTAGGCCCATTTTGTCAATGCCTCCTCCATCCATCTATCATGGGCTTTTATCCTCTCAACTTGCTCCATCAATGCTTCTTGCTATGCTTGAATAGTGCATTGAACACCCAAATTTTGTACCATATGCATCTATAATTGAGCTATCTTCCTGATGATGTCGGTACCTTTGGCGATCCTGCACTAACCTTCTCTTATAATATTCCTCCCATCTGGAATGACAGTAAGCTCTGTAATGGTGGCTGTTCAACTATATTAGGATAATCCTTGTTTGCTCCCAATGTGGCCTACTCATTTGGAATCCTAATTAGGTGATATATATCTTTTAATGTTCCTTGCCTCTTGCGTACCATGTGCATATTTTTTATGACAACCAAATTTATAATTGCCATATTACTAACTAACAGCATATGTGGTAATCTTCTAAAGACTCCCGTCCTCTATGCTAGTTATGTTACAAAAGGCCTTATGCATATGATCCTTACCTTCCTCTCTTCACTCTAACGCCTGAAGAATTAGGCAAAGGAACACCCCAAAAGAATTAGTGTCCACTTGCTCATGTTCTACAAATAAAAGACTTCTAAACTTTTGATGACTCCAAAATTATTGCCCTGCCTACTCAAAGTATCTCAGAATTCCATGAATGTATCTGAGTGCAAGGTCTCAAAGTATTGATGCTTTAAGTTTGCTAGGGTCATACTCATCCTCCATGCTAATAATATGCCAGAAATGTCGAGGAGACATCTCATATAGAAAGTCAATCCATAGTGCTACGTAGTCTTATGTCCCTACAACCTTTTGGTCATAAAGAGCCATCATTACGAAAAACTCTGAATAACTCATCTAGACCATCTCCCCTAACATATAGAACTGGATCATGCTTGGTCAGTTCCAATCATGTCGACCTTTCTCCTCGAAGAATATGGAGAGAACCTTGAGCATAAGCTCTCAATATGAGGACTCCATGATCTCAAAGAAGATAGCCTATGTTCCAATATTGATTCTCAATATGAAGAATCAGTTGGTAGTCTCGAAGAGTGCTTAACATTTTGCTACCTGACTTAGCAATTTAACTAGTTTAAAGCTTGTGGATCTTCTTATCATCTACCTTGACGTTCTTATTTCTATTAAGAAACTAACTTCTTAAGATTTCAAACCTCTTATTGATATAATTCAGAGGATAACATCAAGTTGTTATAACAAAAACCTTATATTAGGATGCAGAGAGTTCAATTAATAAATTCAATGTTGAGTAACTTGAATGTATATTCGTCATCTCATGTTTTCTTCCTTTTAAACATCATTAAAGACATTGAGAGGATCATGAGAGAACTCCTTTGGTCAGGTGACATGAATAGGCTTTTATCAAAAGTTAAATGGAATAAGCTTTGTTTATCGAAGGATAAGGGTGGCCTTAGAATTTTGTCTATTAGAACCACTAACAATGTTCTTATGATTAAGAGAATCTAGAGGTTGTTGTAGACAAATAAGCTCTTTAAGTTAGATGATTACATACTCACTACCTTAGGAATTCCAACTTTTGGCCCATTAAACCAAAACACGATTCCTCACAAACCATGGTGCAAATACTCAAACTTAAAAAGACAGAAAGATTGGTGTTCCAATAAATGATTGGCCATGCGCACTCATCTTCCTTCTTTAGTATGTCCATAGAGTATTAAGCAGATAATATGATAGTATCATTCCAAATAAGGCTACAATTAGAAGAAGGGCTTAATAAAGCTTCAGGGATCTTTAAGTTGCCTAGTTCTTCTCTAATAAATCAAAATTTGATTATTTCTTTGAGTAGATCAAGATGGAAATTAGGAAATTACTAGAGCTCCCTAAATTACTCCCCATTCATACTGTTGTCTAGACATGTACCATTTGTGAGTCCATACAAAGGTAGTGGTCTTTATTGAAAGCCTAGTTTTCCTATCCAAGTGTATATTTCTATAGTGGTTTGGGCATTGTATAGATACTCTTAAACTGCTATATGTAGTGTGTGAAATCATGATTTTGGTTAAAAAATCAATGAATCTTTTTAATCTCTTCTTTGACCCCTATAAGTGAATACATTAGAGTAGGCACTCTTTTGAAAAATTTAGTAAGAATTTATGTAAAATGCTTATTAGGGATTATACACCTAAGGTTGGCTAACATAAGATAGTATGGTGCATCGAATTTGATTTAGAGCATCCTTCATTCTTTGACTGGCAATTAAAGGTAAGCTAAGTACCTTAAACAAATGTGCAAATTTTTTAGCATTCATAATATTTGTATCTTTTGTACTCATAACCAAGAGCCTGTGGAACATTTGGGTTTTTAGTGTCCTATTGCTTCAACCATCTAGTATAGAATTCATTGCATATGCAATTTTATGGCTCCCTCATCTAGCTAGCTTGAGCTAATTTAGGGTTAGAGTCTTTAGCAAGAAAATGTTACAAGTGAATTTATTGCCTTCAAAATCTCCTTAAGCAAAAAAATTTACATGTAACATCCTAGATCACCTGCTTATAGATATTGTCCGCTTTGAATCTTGACCCAGCCAAGCCCTCACGGTTTTGCTTTTCTCGAGGCCTTCCTAGGAGGTCACCCATCCTAGAACTACTCTCACCCAAGCACATTTAGCCTTGGAGTTCTGATAGGATCTGGTACATTAGGCCTTGGAAAACGCATCTATAAAGGAGAGGTATCCATATCCTTATAAGGCGTACTTTGTTTCCTTCTCCAACTGATGTGGGATCTCGTACTCTCCACTCCTTTAAGGCCCAACCCTCTTTTGGGATCCAGCCTAGCTGGCATAATGATTCGGGTACCGGCTATAATACCACTGTAATATCCCAGATCATCCGCTTACAGATATTGTCCGTTTTAAGCCTTCGCCCAGCCAAGTCCTCACGGTTTTGCTTTCCTAAGGCCTTCCCAGGAGATCACCCATCTTGGAACTACTCTCGTCCAAACACATTTAACCTCGGAGTTCTAATGAGATCTGATGTATTAGGCCATGAAAAACGCGTCTGTAAAGAAGAGATATCCGTACCGTTATAAGGCGTATTTCGTTCCTCTCTCCAACTGATGTGGGATCTCACATTCTCCACCCCCTTAAGGCCCAGCCCTCTTTTGGGGTCCAGCTTAGTTGGCACAATGGTTTGAGTACCGACTCTGATACCACTGTAACATCCCAGATCACCCGTTTACAGAAATTGTCCGCTTTAAGCTTTGGCCCAGCCAATCCCTCACGATTTTGTTTTTTCCAAGGCCTTCCCAAGAAGTCACCCATCTCAGAACTACTCTCGCTCAAGCACGTTTAACCTTGGAGTTCTGATGGGATTCGGTATATTAAGCCACGAAAAATGCATCTGTTAAGGAGAGCCCAACTCTCCAGCCGATCCTATCGACTCGGGTCCTGGCTCTGATATTACAAGTGAAGAGGAAGAACCAAGTCGTCTTTCAACGTAAAAAAATTTAATTACACTTCATTTTAATAGATCTGATAAAACCCACATGAGAGCAATTGATAATTCATCTTAAGCTGAATCAATCCACACTACATATTTGGTTATTACTCGTTGATTACAGATTGCTGAGATTGGAATTTGCACTGCCTTGATGGATACAAGAGGAGCTCAATCCTCTAGTGTGAATTCATAATAGGATGATTATACGTTAGAATGAGGCTAAGCTATATTATGCTTATTAGAATTTGTATGATTATGAAATGCTGTTAGAGTCAGATTCTTATGGCTTGCTGCAAATTTAGACTAAACCTAAATTTAAAGAAATTTGAGTAGAGATCTATTGGCGTAAACCTATTTTTATGTTGATGAATTTTTATAGAATTTCAGACTTAATTACAAAGGAACGAAGGCACAAAACTTGATTGTAGTGAAATATGCCAAATTTCGTCGCATCATTTCTTCAAATTTCTTGTTCTTATGTTACGCAAAATTTTTATCTTATACATTTCTTAGAGAATTTATGACAAATAGAAAGACACTTTTATCATGCTGCCATTAAATCAAACTCTCCCATATACTTACTTCTCTTCACTGTAACTATGATTATGCAATCATTGATTTAGCTAATGAATGGACTTCGACTGTATAACAGTCGAGGTAATGAAATATTTCTAAATGCCTGCCTATCTTTTGTTATTTTATTTTATAAATTTTCATTCAACTGATGACCTGGGCACCACATCTAGCGGAAGTTGAATCTAACACCTCAAAACAAGCTGAGGTCTAGGTAGAGCCAAAGACCAGCCGCCTCAAACTGCGTACTATAATTACCATCAACTATCAGAGATACTAGAATGGCCCTTATTTCATGTTAACATGAGTTCATTCCTTTTACTTCATCAATTGTAAAACAGAGGAGCATCTCACGAGGGCAGAAGATTACTAACATTTTTTAAATCTCAGTAGGTATTCAACTCAAAAGTACAGGCTCTCTATTATATAAGGGTAAAGTTGAGTATAATAAAACCTCTCCAAATCTCGTTTTATTGCGAGACTTTAGATTAAGTGTGATGATGAGATATTCAACTTAAAAGTCAAAACTATTTTACTTTTAACAAGGAATCCCTTGGGTGACTACCTCGAGGTCTTACGACTCTAATTGGGTAATGTTTGAAGATGAAAGATATTGGACTGGTACAAAATGCCACCGTTTTATTAGATCTTCCTCTATTGTTTGCAATGTCGTCATTTCTTGTCATGTTTGGTCATAGTGAATCTGCGATGCTGTACTGTGTAGTTATATAACGTGGTTAAATTGGATTGTTGTTGTAGCGGAGTTCTACTCTCCAAACGTCGTACGCGTACACTTAAATTTTTATTTATCATTAATGAATTTTTTAATTTATAAAAAAATGGGAATCGAAGGCAATAGGACATTAATATACATGATGCAAAAGAAACCATATAATCAAATCATTTTACTAGAGAAGTGAATTCACATGTTGCACGTCTGTACATGTAAATGGGGAGTTGTGATGGTCTTGAAATCAACTCGTCCACAAATGAACATTCAGAATATTCATTCCTACATAAATGGTGGCTGGTCCTCAGTGAGAGTTAGCATTTAAAAAATGAGTGAGGAAGCCAAAAGGAAAACATAGAATAGAATTCATCCACGCCCCTTCAACTATGAGGACCAGCCTAAAGGATTTCTACACTTCTAATTGAATAATATTACATGTGGGGCGAGGCATGGAGACTATAAAAGAATGGGAAAGGAAGACAAAACGAATTTACAATTTGGAAATGAACGAATGTTAAACTTCTAGCTCAATATTGGCAAGACAATGGTAAGGATAAACATTAATTGTTGCAAGAGCTGTGGACTTAATCCTGTAAAAATTCAAAGCCTGGCTTCTCTAGAAGCACTTCAGGTGCTTTTACATCTGAAAAATCAGTTTCTTGGATGGAACCAGAGATGTCATCAACTGAGAAAGGAATGCTGCACTCAGAGGGAATTTTGATTAAAATTTAGACATCACATTTACTTAGAAATAAGAATCACTCAAAAATGCAGAGAGTATTGAAAGGGATATAAGTTTTGACATTTACCTGGAATCTTCTTCCAGCACATAGGAGCTTCTGTCATCATCATTTGAATCATCCGTAATTATATTTTTCATGCTTGAAATGACCTGTACAAACATTGAACGTATAGACATAAAATCTGGCCAAAAAAAGATGTTAGAAAGATATTAAAATTTATATTTTCCTTACATCTGGTGATACACTTTCCATATCATCGTCATCATCGTTATATATGGTGCACAGTCTATAAAGTTGTTGGACACTTAAGGCCTGAAAACATAGACAAGTTACATTCCATTAATTGAAAGTTGAACTAACAATTAAGTACAAGAATGAAGACCTGATATTTTGGCAATTCATTAACTTCTTCATAGTAATTAATAAAATTATTTTGAATATATTGAAGTCTAGCAAAATATCACACAATTTGTTCATTTGTAAGATTATATCTCATAATATTAACCCTTTCAATGGCACAACTTAACTGTACTAAATTGTTATGTAATAAAAATTGTACATGTGGTCCTTAGCATATTGTATTCATATCACAGTTCAGTATAATTAAATTCTATTATTAATAGTAAGATACACAGGTATTCATTTTCATTGATAATGATATGTAATTGGATATATTAATTCAATATTTTATTCATATTTCAAAAGATCTTAAATAATTTACTAGCTGCTCCCATTTTCATCCATATTCAATCTTCCATATCAAATTTGGTTACTATTACTACGTTAGCTTACAATATGATAACTAATTTGTCAAAGGATCATTCTATGTCTTTAGAGAGAGAGACATATTACACTCATGCTACTACTGTCTTGGTAGTTTTCCATGCCAATATACTTACCATTACATTCTCTTTATTACGATATGATAATTATGACAAGGATCGTTCCATATCTTTCGAGAGACAGAGATATTATACTCCAAGTTACTTTCTTAGTAGTCTTCCATATCAATTTTGGTTTTTATGTTAGAGAAAGAACGAAAGGGAGAGAAATGATCATTCTGTGTGTGTGTGTGAGGGAGAGTGAGAGTGAGAGAGAGAGAGAGAGAGAGAGGGTACTGGGCAAAGATCATTTGTCATGTTGTCATACGTTATGCTTGACTTCTGTTTTGTAATCTGGAAAAACTCTTGACACAGTTAGGGAAACAATAAAAATGAAACAAAACGTAGATTATTAAAAAATATTCTCCAAGTAAGGAGAAAACAGTCAATAAGACATTGTATTACATTTTCATATAAACTATCTATAGATTTCACAAAAGTAGCAGCTAGAAACAATATCATTTCTCTAGTTTGAACAATCAAATTATACTAATACATTCTAAAACCTTAATGATTCATGAAGAATAAATTAAGCAACATGAAACCTTATTTTAATTAGGAGCATACAGAAAAACTCATTTGCTAGGATCATTTAAAGCAATTTTGAATAATTGTTTACGCTAAATCAAGAATAGGAAGTCAGCATATATATATGATATCCTGCAACACGGATACGATATTTTGAACAACCCAATATTGTATTTGGTCAGGATTTAGCATTAAAAAAGTATAAACCATGATTAACATTTGTTATTGATTAGCAATGCAAATTTTGACTCAGTTATGCCTTGAACTTCATTAACCACGAAAAGAAAAAAAAACATCTTTTTTTTTTCATAAGCATAGATGAAATTGGCAAGCACAGAGACAACAAAGATTAAAGAAGTAATCAAAAACAAATTTTCATAGACAATGGAATAGCTTATGTGTGATGGAGAGACGAAGCATACCAAAAATTCAACAGCTTGCCTTGTTTGCTTAAATTCATCCCAGGCTGAGCCTGCATACTGGACTCAGAAAGGAATAATTACACAAGCACAGTAATATGTACCACAACTAACAACTTAGAAGAATGCCATATCATAGAACTTGAATTGTGTAAACATGTAAAAGCACTCAATTAGAAATCACATGGTGATGCATTCTAGAAATATTATTTGCCATATCATAGAACTTGAATTGTGTAAACATGTAAAAGCACTCAATTAGAAATCACATGGTGATGCATTCTAGAAATATTGTTTGCAAAAAAGGGGTAGGTTGATCAAAAGGAAGCCTATAAAAAAAAAAGCTTAACGAGCCGTTTTCACCTAATCTTTAATATGATGGATTTTTTAATATAGACGCTCAGGTTCTTGCCCAAAACATTCATAAATTTATTATATTGTATCTGCAAGCATATTCTTTATAAGTCCTATTTTGATTCTGTTACAAATTATAGATGTAATAGATTATAGAAGATCTTATACACAAATTATAGTCCTAATCATAGTGATTAAGATTATAGGGATTATAATCCCTAATAGTTAGTGATATACATGTATGTATATGACTCAATTTTGTATATATTGAAATGAGAATATTAGTTTCTTCTTCTCCTATTAGAGCGAGAATACAAGTAAACATAGCTGGTGTGAGTGGTTCAGCACTCTCATCCCTTAATCAAAGGTCTCAAGTTTGAGTCTTGGAAATGGAAAAATCTGTTTGGTCAGTATTTTACTTCTTATGAGCTAACCCGCTGTGAGCAAGAATTAGTATGAATCTAGACACCTTAAAAGCGTTTTTCTAAAACTGAGACCCTAGTAGAAGACCTCGTGACTGAAATAGACTGAAATAAAAAAAAGAGCAAGAACGCTTAGCTCTTGTCTCTTCTTCTTCGTGACATTTTAATTGAAGTTCTCTCCAGAAAGCAGAACTTTGTTACAGCCTTTAGAATGAAGAAATCTATTTAGCTAGTACTTTATTTCTTACTAGCTAACCCAAAGCTAGCAAAAATTAGTCTAAATATAGACACTTTAAAGGCAACCTTTCTAAAATTGAGACCCTAATAAAACACTTCGCGACTGAAATAAAAAAAAGAGCAAGAACACTTCGCTCTCGTCTCTTCTTCTTCGTGACATTTTAATTGAAGTTCTCTCCGGAGGGCAGAACCTTGCATTTTTTTAGGTCAACATTTTCAGGTTACCATTTGATCTCACCGTCGATGCCAGTGGGAGTGTCACTCCCCAGTACACCACCCCTTGAAATCTGACTGCTAAAAGCTCTGTGCATGCATCACATGCACTACCCAAAGCTTCCAGCCTTTTTTCCTATATGTCGGCGCTTCTAAGCACACGCAACAGCACCCTCACCTCCGGCCAAGTTCTCCAGCATCAACTCCTTTCTGTTGGTGTTTCTGAAGGTTTAATTCCCTGTACTGCCGCTGTTTTTAGCTAAATTTATCCTCTTCTTACTAATGCTCCTTCAACTCTCTAATGTTTCTGGGTTCAACATTTGGTTTGCACAAATTACTAATTTATATTTTCTGTGGTTTTTAGGTTTTTGGTTCATCCGATTGTCATAGAACTCTAGTGCTTTGTTGGCACTGCTTTTGTTCCTGCTTGATTTGTTTCTCCTTGCCATTGTTTGTGATTATTAGTTCTTCTTATTACTGGACTTTTCATTCAGGGTTGTCACAAAATCCCTTCGCTTATCAGGTAACTTACTTTTAACTGGGCTACTCAATTGGTGACCTAAACTATTAATTGTTTGGTGTGGTTCTCTACAACTTTTTAGAATTATTTACCAAGCCATTTTGATATATCTGTCTGGATATATATTTTAATATGGCTGATGAGCAGAAATCAACTGTTGTTTCTAACGTTATTCCAGTAATGTCGAAGATTACTGAAAATAAGTTGATAGGTCCTAATTATTTGGATTGGAGCAAGTCAATTAGGATTTATTTGTGCAGTATTTCTAAAGACGATCACCTTAGAGATGATCTATCAATTGATGGTGCATAAAAGGAATGGTTGAAAGATGATGCTAGACTCTTCTTACAAATTCAAAATTCAATGGACATGGAAGTAGTCAGCATGATTAGTTATTGTGAGTGTCTTACAGAATTAACGGATTATTTGGAGTTTCTATATTTGGGAAAAGAAAATAATTCTTATATTTATACGGTCTATAAGAATTTTGATCGGGCTAAACAACATTATCAGTCTCTTCAAACCTATTTTATGAATTTCAAAAAGGATTATAAAGAACTGAATATCCTGCAAACTTTTAGTTCTAATATAAAAGTACAACAAACTAAACGAGAGAAAACTATAGTTGTGAGTTTTTGTTTGGCCTCAATTCTCAATTTGATACAACAAAGTCCCAAATTCTCTTCAATACCGGAATTGCCTCTCTAAATGAAGTATTCACCAAAGTTCTTGGCATAACGAATAGTACTATTGTTCCTCCATTTGCTCAAGCTTCTAATGCTTTTATCAGTCATAACAATGGAAGGCTTTCTAATTAGAATCAGAATAAAGGAGGCAATACAGTAGGTTGGGAAAAGCAAAATCGTGGTCACTATTGTCATAAGACTGGGCATATCAAGTGTACATGTTAAAAGCTACAAAATACGTCTCAAATATCTCAACTCGTATTGTGACTATTTCTACTACTCTCAACACATCTTCAAAACAAACAATCTTAGTCTCAGCATATGAATTTGTTAAATTCCATTAATACCAAGCATTGTAGAGCTCCTCTGACTCTATAAGTGCTATTATTGAGATAGGCAATCCCAATAAGTGCCTCCTTTCCTCCTCCAACACTCAATGGGTCATTGATTCTAGTGCTAAAAAATAGGTAACCCTAATCTTCTTTCAGCCTTTAAACCCCACAACTCTCCTTCCACAGTCATTTTAGCAGATGATTCTACCTTATCTGATCTAGGTTTTAGAACTGCTAATCCTTATGTGAAATGGTGCCACCTTCGAAGATCTCTATACATTTTAAAATGAAGTGCTCGTACGAGGTTTGAAAAATGTCAATATTATGCATAGGAAATAATTAATTAGATCATTTTATGGGGTAAGATTATTAGTTAGCTATATATTCATGCAAATCCTATAATTAGTTGTATGATTTTATATATCCCTATTTTCTAGGATATATTCTAAGGATCTTTCCTATATATATTTTCTTGATACCTATTCAAATAAAAGACATAATAGAATTATTTTGCTTTATAAGGTATCGAGCCACCGACTCTTTCTTGTGAAACTTTTTGCCAAAATTATGTTCTTCTGCAAGGGAAGGTAGCTACTAAAACCTAGACAAGAAGCCATGTCATAAGTCACTGCTACCAGTGGGGTCTCTCTATTAGAAAACACTACTGTAACCCTTACACGGACTTACCAAACATTCAGCAGCTTGAATGGGAAGAATTATCTGAAATGGTCTCAACTTATTCAAAGGCATGAACTCACCTAAGACTAAATGCCAACCTTTTTTTTTCTCCTTCCTCTTGTATGTTTAAGGAACAGGGCATAAAGGGGAATTGGAGATGTGAGAGGAATGGCCTTTACTACCTAAAGAATAAAGGAGGGCATATAACAAACCCTAGGTTTTTCTTCCCACATCCTTTCTTTTAGAATCACCATATCTAGTAAAGAAGTATGGCTTTATCATTGTCATTTAGTACATCCTTCTTTTCATGTAATAAAGTCAATGTTTCCATCTTTCTTTGATAAAATAGATGTTGAGTCTTTCTATTGTGATCAATGTGAATTTGTAAAGCACAAATGTGCATCTTTTCTAGTTAGTAATAAAAGAAGTCATACCCCTTTTTCTCTCATTCATAGTGATATTTGGGATCCCTCTTCAGCTCCTAATGTTTATGGGACAAAAATGTTCGTATCCTTCATTGATGATTACACAAGTGTCATTTGGATCTATTTGTTGAAACGTAATTTACATGTTAGTACTCTTTTCCCAATTTTTATAACATGATCAAAACTCAATTTGATGCACAAATCAAAAATTTCGTTCTAGCAAAGCCAAAGATTATTTAATCAAGTTCATCAAATTTCTTTCATGAAAAGAGATCATTCATGAATCCTAAAGTGTTAATCCTCCTAAAAAAATGGAGTTGTTAAATTGAAAATAGTCATTTGTTCACAAGTAGCACTATTTTCATAAAATGTTCCAAAACATTTTTAAGGGAAACTTTCCTAACTTCTACCTACTTGCATAACATATTGCCAACTAGAATTCTTAATTTTCAATCAGTAGTTCTATCTAAATCTAAGACTCCAATATTGTAGTTCCTAGAATTTTCGAAAGTATGGCCTATGTTCATATTCACTCTCAAAATAGAGGGAAACTTGACCTCGTGTTTTTAAATGTGTTTTTGTTGGTTACTCTTCCACCCAAAAGGGATACAAGTGTTTCCACCCCAAAACTCACAATTTTTTTGCCTCCACTAATGTTACTTTTAATGAAACCAAACCTTTCTTCACTTCAAGGGAAGAATTTGAATGGATTAGACAATTATTTTTCCTTGAGTGTCCCACTGAAATAGAGTTTGAACCATATTTTTCAAATGAGTCTATTGAACCTAAGGAAGTTCTAAGGGAAGGAAATGAAGGAAAAACCAGGAAGAGACCTATTTCTAACACATAGAATGTCCAGGTCCCTACACAAGCTATTGTTCCAACATTCCAAACAGATTTGGATCCAATTGAACTGACCATGAGCTCATCTGAACTTTATCCACAGATTGATGACAAGCTTAACTTCGGCCCACAAATTGAACCTAGTGATTTAGACTTGCACATTCCTTAGAAAAGGTACTAGAACTTGCACATAACATCCACTATATTTGTTCATGACATATCAAAACTGTCCAAAAAGCGCTAAACCTTTGTAAAAAATCTCTGTTATATTCCCATTCCAGAAAATCTAACTGATGCACTTGGAGATGATAAGTGAAGTGCTATGAAAAGTGAAATGGATGCATTTGAAAAAAATAAAACTTGGGAGCTGGTGAAATTGGCCAAGCATCAAAAAGTGGTCAAATGCAGGTGGGTGTTCAAAGTGAAGTACAAATCTAATGGGACTGTTGAAAGATATAGGGCTAGGTTAGTTGCCAAAGTTATACCTGAACATATAACAAAGATTACCTAGAAACATTTGGACCAGTAGCAAAAATGAATGCTATCAAGATTTATTGTCACTAGCTGCTAACTTTGGCTATAACTTACAAAACAATGATGTTAAAAATGCCTTCCTTTATGGAGAACTAAAAGAAAAAATATACACAGAAGTTTTGCCTAGATTTGAATCTCCAAAGGGATTGGTTTGCAAATTAAACAAAAGTCCCTTTATGGCCTAAAATAGTTACCAAAAGCATAGTTTGGGAGATTCATTAAGGCTATAATAGGATTCGGGTATAAGCAAAGTCATGTAGACCACACCCTATTTAACAAACATTCAAAAACTGGGGGAGTAACACTACTATTAGTATATGTAGATGATATCATAGTCACTGGAAATGATAAAGAAGAAATGTTGGTGTTAAAGTAAAAGTTATTATAAGAATTTGGCATTAAGGAGCTAAGAAAGTTTAAATATTTTCTAAGAATTGAGGTTGCACGTTCAAGGTAAGGTATATATTCATCTCACAACAAAAATATGTGTTGGATTTGTTGAAAGAAACATGACAATAAGGGGGCTACTCTAATTGAGTTCAATCATAGATTAAGTGATGCACCACATGATCAAGCAATAGATAAGGGAGCCTATTGAAGATTCGTTAGAAAATTAATATACTTAACACATACAAGACCAAACATTGCCTCTGCAATAAGTGTAGTAAGTCAATTTATGTATAAGCCCAAAGTGCACCTCAAGGCTATACATTGATTTTTTGCAACATTTAAAAGTTAGTCCAGGAAGAGGAATTTTATTTAAAAGAGGAGAAAAGATTACAATGGAACTCAGAGTAAACACTGAGGGAAGGTAAAGCAGGAGAGTTTTTCTTTTAATCACTAACATCCTTTATGAAGTTTTTGTTTCAGGTACATAAACGAAAATTTGGAGAATGATGGCAGAACATGCTCACCCTGAAACTACCCAACCACATTCAAAGATGGAAAGCATAGCAGGACATTAACCCTCCATATTCCATCAACTACAGTTGGTCAACCTCCACACTTATCCAATTTGAAAGGCATTAGCACTAGCTCAATGAAAGGCAATAGAAGTTTGTTTCTTAGGCTATTAGGTTCTCAATGAAGCTTATTATCCAGCCAGGTTTTTGACGTATTGCCATCTGTGAAGCATTTCTTGGGGCACTCTTCTTAGTACAGGATTTCTTCTTTGATAGGAATGAGATGAGTTTCTAAACTCTCTAGCCAATGTACATATAATTTTCTTATATTAATCTCATTACTGATTTACCCAAAAAACATCTATGATCCAACTTAAGGGGAGTATTATAAATTAAAAGAGTTGCCTTAGTATACAAGGCTCTTCGCTTTGCGAGGGTCAAAAGAAGTCATCAATTGTATGCAACCATTCCTTTGTATTTTTACAAAGAGGCTGTTTTGTGACTCGAACCCGTAACCTTCCAGTTATAAAGGAGTAACCTTTCAGTTATAAAGGAGTAACCTTATCGTTACTTCAAGGCTTGCCCCTAGGATTGTTATAGGTTATAGATGTTATATATTATAGATACAAATTATAGGCCTAATCATTATAGGAATTATAACTCCTAATTAGTAGTGATATATATATACACTCGACTCTATATGTTGAAGTTCAAAATATTTTCTTCCATTGATAGAAGATTCTTTGTACAACTAGGTATTCCATATACAGCCAATGATTTTCATTCTATTTTAAGATAGAATAAATATCTCCTAATTTTCAGGAGATAACAGATTTTATGAGATTGATAGGAGTCAAATCTCATGTTTATAAATTATATACAGCCTAGGGTCAAAGTATTAAGTGAGACTATTCTGTCTTTTGTTCATGTTAAAATGAGAAAATTAGTTTCTTCTTCTCCTAAGTTAACAGATTCCTTCGCAAACAGTTACTGAAGAGTACAAATACCAGAAAATGAAACAATAGTTATATAAATATGAGCATGACTTACAATCGTATATATAAAGTTGTTTAAATGCATTTAATTAATGGACAATAGGCATGATTTCTTAGTGTTACCTCAATATCTCTAATGCAATTTCATGTGCTTCACTTCTAAGGATTATAGTTCATAAACAATAATTACAGAACCTGATGACATTGTATTCGAGAATGGAAATATCACGATCTATCTTAACATTTCATTGTTGACAAATTAAAAAGTACCTCATCCTTAGCATTGCCACACCATTGTTCTAATTCAACCAAACCCGCCTTCAAAAATTCCCCATTGGTGAATACGCAACACTCTCGATGAAGAAGAATGCTGCAATGACACATACCGTCATGTAATGTTAGGCATTAAGGTATTGATAACATAACTCAATGACATCAATATAAATTTACCTATTAAACAAATGTATATTGAGATATATGAAAATTTGACAAAAGATCTTCCGAACCAGAACCGGAGGCACCTGGCACAAAGTAAACAGTTGTTTGTATCTCGATAGATAGAGTAGTTGGACAAAAAAGTAGTTAGCCATGTCATCATTAACAAAACTTTAGTTAAATAAAGTACTATCACTAGATGTCCCCAAACGTTAATAAATTTTTTGAAAAGGTGAAACTCCATACAGAATTAGTTTTCAATGTGGAAAGCAGCAGATCGAGGCTGTTTATAATGTTGGGCCAACAAGTAGCTAGATCACTTTCATTTGACGCCTTAGGTGCCTGAATAGATTAAAAAAGGAGGAAAACATAAGACAAATCATATGGTCTAGTAATAAGGCAGCTTGCATTTACACATGATAGGATGTATGCTTAAGCTATGCAAAAAAGGAAAAAAATGTATTAAAAGGAAAATGCAGTTAAATTAACATTCATATTCCTATTCTCAAACAATTTGAAGTTAACCATGCATATTGGATAATTTCATTTTCATCAAAAGTTGATTAGACTACAACAACAGCTGATAGAAGTTTTATTGTACCTGTACACAAATAGCAACCAATGGGGATAGCTCTTTCTTTGAATTGTCTCGAACAATTCCAAATATCTTTTCCACATATGCTGTAAGTTGCTGCTTAAAAAGTAAAGCTGGATACTTGGCCTCAACTTGACGCGCTATATCTTTGCCAACCTTTAGGTTCGCAGAAGAAGGGGACCCACGAAAACTCTGTATAAAGTATTAGCTCAGAAGAACCACTTATTGCATTAGAATCCATGTATATAAATAGAGATGAATCAGGTGGATTTTGAGCAAAACAATATCATACTTGCGCCATCCTGCTAAAGAATGATGTTGGTACAGCTGTTTGTTGACTTCCACCGCCGCTACTTTTTAAAGTTCATTGAAGTAAAACCAGCAATATTGAGGCATTAGACAACCAATAAGCCATATGATCATTATTATCTTGGTTCTGCAGAAAGAAAATGAATAGAATACACAGTATGTTAAACATATGTAAGAACAAAGGAGTTAAAAAAATTCAATAGTAGCTCACTAGTGTGAATATTTGATTGACGGAATTGGTGATTTGCATATTCATCATGACTAATATTACTTAAATTACTCTTTACACATCTTAAACAATTTATTGTGTGTAAGGATAGTTTAGACAATATTGATCATGACAATTCCTAAAGAAAAATTGATTTAGTAGTCAAAATCAAGACACCTCTATTGCAGAACCAATCAACTGAATAAGCTTGTCAAATACACTAGTTCTCTCCGCTTCAAAATATTTCCAATGAGCAAGGCATCTGTATATGGTAAAAGCTGCTACTGGCTTTCCATTATTGAAGCCAAGATTTTGCTCCAAACAAGTTAATAGGGTATCTACATTTGCCTACACCACAAGCAAAAGAAATAACCATAAAAACTGCACCAAGAACAAGAAATACATTAAACATAACCATCTGTTCTGCTTCTCGCCTCTAAGAACATACATGTAGCCTTTCATTCTGTGACTTTCTCATTGAATCTGTACCAAATTTCTTTGATGGCGAAGAATCCTCCTGTAAGGAACATCGATAGTATGGGAACCAAATACTCAAAGAAAGATAGATGCATCTTATATTGAACTATTTTTGCGTACTTGTAATTTTTCACTTACAAGATGACCATTTTCCAAAGGCTGTGCCCAATCAGAAAAGTGAAACGAATTTGTAAGGTTCAGAAAACACAAAAAGTATACCAAAAAGGTGAAGAAATTACCAAAACATTCCAATGTTACCTGTGATGATAACTGCTCAGAAGTTTTCTTAGGAGAATTCAACAATGCTTGCTGCCTCAAGACCTGGTCCTCAGCTTCCATGTCAGATAGTTTCTCTTCAAGCCTGTCAAAAAAAAAAAGAAAAAGAAGTACAGATCCAGTTACAGATATACCATGGTCTCCAGTTAATCAATCAGGTCAAGTACTGAACATTTATTGACATTCAGAAATTTTGAGACATTAACAGACGTGGCATTCTGCATTACCTCTGCATGGCTGTCTTCAGCTCGATTATTTTTGACTCTGCATCCATAGCCTGCTGTAACCTCTCCTCACTAAGCTTATGTGTCCGTCCAAATTTTTTCTCTGTTTCATCAATCTTCTTTTCCAATGAACTTACCATACCCTGCACAGTACCATTCAAGCATCTTAGATCCTAAGATTCCTTTGCAGAGACAGAAATTTCAATCCTTACCTTGAGCATTTCGTTTTCAGCATTAAGCTTGTTAACCAATTCACTGTCACTTTCAGTAGGTTTGTTAATCAATTCACTGACACTTGCGGTAAGTTTGTTAACCAATTCATTCTCATTAATTGCAACCTCTTGTATGACCGGAACTTGTTCAGATGCTTTTTTTGCAGCTTCCCTTTCTTTCATAAGCAAACTGTTGGTTTCTTGTAATTTAACTTCAATCTCTTGCAAAGCAGAATGAAGTTTTGCATTTTCCTGGTTTTTGGTTTCCTCAATCTCAGCCTGCATTCAAAGGAAGAATTAATTACGATAATCTGAATGATCATGCCAAAAAATTTGTATAGCTAACATTTGAGCCTATCAAATCAATATATGTTCTTGTCAATGGAACAAATAAATGTCAGTGGAACATTTGTATTACTTGTGGTGATCACCTAGTAGGAAGAACAATCAATCATTAAGATATTTAGGTTCTATGAGCATCTCTCAAATATTTTAATGACGAGAGAAGATAGGTGGAGATATTGTGGTTTATTTATTCAAGACAAACATTCCCACCCTCATTCGTCTCTCAAGCTCTAGATGGCAAGTGAGTTCTTCAACTTGCTTTTCCAGCATACTTTTAGCAGCTTGAAGGGCACCAGTCTCCTTAGCAGCCTGCAGAAGTTTTAAGGAATTAATTGATACATATTGACAAGTACAAGTTGGTTCAGCACGCAGAAAAACACAGGATTAATTGTTTATGAAAATTTTGGAACATAGAATCTTAAAGAAAACTACACTTAACTAAAGTCATCGGCTTCATGTCTATTATAAAAGAGAAGGAAGATCACACTTGTAGAGCTATTATTCAGTTCTTGTTCATGTCAGTATTCTTAACAACCCAAAAAAAAACAGAGGAATATGCAGAATTGCAATGACCAGGAGACAAAGCATTAATTAATTACTTCACCCAGGAGCAGGACACTTAAGAATCTATCAAATGGAAGTTTATAAGAACCAATTTCCATTAAAATCAGCTGTAAGACCTAAGATCATCAAGAGAAGATTAAATGGTAAATAAGTAAATAACAAAAAGAAAATGCATCAATTCTATAATGCAAAAGTGAAAAAAAAAAGAAGGAAGAAGAATTAGAGAAGCTCAAATATCCAGAAAAAGTCACTACTTGTTGTGTTAATATCAAAATTATGGAAATAAAAAATGTATAGAGAGAAGCCAACCATTTTAAGTTTCCTTAGTTCTTCGCGTGCCAGTATTCCTCTCACGACACATTGCACGGTAGTTGTCGCCTTCCTTAACCTCAAGTAATGAAGACGTGCTAAGTGCTCTCTGAAATGACTCTGCAATAGCAAAAGCCTAGATAAAAATTTCACGTATACCATACTAGGAACATTGAATATTTAACCCATCGTATATAAAACAACTAAAGATGAGAATCTGGTTCGATGGTTGGTTGGGTATCCATGTTAAATTCTTTAATCCGATAGAAAAAAGAAATTTGATCCAGGATCATGTGGCGCCAACACATACTTACTGTTTAATTCAATACCAACCATAGAAAGTCAACACTCATATCGTTTATTCATCATAGGCTAGTGAGACAGTTAAAAAAAAAAGGTAATCTTTTTGCTGTAGTTATCCCTTGTTTGTCGCTTTATAATTAAGGAAGAAAACAGCATTGCAGTGGTATAGTCTAAAAGCAATTAAAGGAATCATAAATATCACCTGAAGAATAATGGCAGCTTGTGTCTGTTTTCTGAAATGAAGCTCATCACGAGCAGCCACTCGACGCATACTTGTCTGGATGGCAACAGCACAAGAACACAGCATCTTGTAAGCTTTCCTTGCAAGAAACCTACGAGAATGTTTCTGTATCTGCAGAGAAGCAGTTTCTCTCCTCAGGCATTCATATCGATGGCACGCTATTTGGCCTGTAATCAGATCAAATAAAGTAATTGTGTACATTTTTCAGAATGGTTGGTCAGTTGGCATACAAAACCTGTACAAACCTCTAATCAAAGTTTGTATAGCAATGGCAGACTCCTGTAACAAGAGAAAGTGCTTGCGACAAAAGTATGAACGAACTTTCCATTGGATAACCGTTGCTGATCTTCCTAACACCTCACTACGACGAGCATCTAGTTCTGCCATCTGACCAGCTCTTAGAAACACTTTTTTCTTTCCTATCTGCAAATAAATGGATCACTAGGATTTTTCCTTACAATGCAATGAGATAAATAGTATTGGCCTAATGATACTACATCAGAATATGTTTCCAAGAATGGTTACGGTCCATTCAATGCCTAAACGGTAGTTGTCATTCCTGTACATGCATACCCAGAAATATAATTCATCCTGTATGAGATAATTGAAAAGTCAAACTAAAATAAGTACATATTTGAGATAAATTACCTGGTAACCGTTAAGGTTGACCTTATCTACAAGCCTCTTACAAACTGCACGAGCACCATTGCTATAGAAGAAAAAACATGACAGGAAGATGTAAAACAAATTATGAAATCTAAAGAACCAAAAAAAACAAAAAGATTATGTGAACTTTGTCAAAATTTAACAAATATACCTATCATTAAGGGTGTCAGGTGCAAGAATGCTAAAACGACTAACGAACTCGTCAAATGTCTTTCTGGTAGGATATCCAGCACAGCTGATCCGAATAGCTTCCATCACTCCCTGAGTAGAAAATAAAGGAAAAAGATGGGAAAAGTATAAAAAGATAAAATAAGATGAAATTGAAAAATAATTTGTATTACCCCACATTGCAGTTGTTGTAGAACATTAGTATTTTCAAATATGTAGGGCTTGAGAACATTGTTTGGCTTTACACAGCGTATGTAGTGTGGCTCTGTGGCACTCAGTGTTTCAAGCAATGCACAAAGTTGTTGCTGTACATAGTTTTCTAGTTATCATTGGTATATGGAAAATAACTGTGAACAATGCAAAGATGTGTACCTTGAACCGAGAACCTATGGAAGAAAAATTGGATGATTTAGCGGAATCCTCTGGTAATGGAGGGAACAGCCCTGAAACAAATGAGCACTTGGACTCGCTGAGGAGAGCTTGATGCTCTGCAACAACATAATCTTTGTTCTTATCTAGAAAGTGCTCAGTTTGGTATGTTACCTATGATCACCAAAATAACTTTGCGCTGAGAATTAAGCAGTTTGTTTGAATTTGCATTACTAGGTGAAAATAAAGGAAGTTTGGAAATCAACTAAAATCATAAAAAAGGCTTACTTCACCGGCATAATGACAGATTGTGAAGTCACTACGGGCCAACTTTGGCTTGCTAAAGCGCTGATGATCTTTAAAAATCTGATAAAGCTTCTGGGCAAATGTTTCATTTGTTGATCTAGGAAACATGCTAGAAATGACAGATGGAAATACGTCAATGACAAGATATAGCAAGAGGAAAATGGTGCAAAAATTTAGTGTTTTAGAATACATACCAAGCCTCATCAAGAAGAGCAATGATGCCACCAGGTTTCTGAAATTTAAATGAAACACTATTAGAATCTGAAATTTTGTTTAATATAACAGTAATGAAACTAAATGCCACAGATTTATACCAAAGAAGAGTAAGGAAAATCTATATTGTATTACGAATCTATCATAAGATGTCACTTTAAAAGCCAAACCTAGTACTTAACAAAGAATGGAATCACCTTTTCAATAAGATCAAGAACATCCTGATTGTCAACAAACTCTATATAACTCCAATCAATTTCCTCTTTTGTATATTCTTCTTGCTCCATCTTGAAAACATGCTGTGAGAAATTTGTTACGTTAGATTTCAATGATTGAAGCAACTGGGGGATTCAGGAATGCAATCATTGCAGAGACCTGGTTAAAATGTTGTTGCAGCTTTTCATTGGTCAAGTTGATGCAGAACTGTTCAAAACTGTCATGAGCAAATTCCAAATAGTAAACATGCTAGATCCAGGGAACGAATGAGCTGATATCATAAAAGCATGTCTTTTGAGAAGTTTAAGAAAATGTATTGCATAAATTCCAAATCTACAACCATAGTAGTTAATAGCGGGCGATCGCGGCGCTATTGCGGAGGAGCGGAGCGGAGCGGAGCGGAGCGGCGCCTATCCGCTACAGAAACCCTTGTAGCGGAGCGGTTTGGTGTCGCGGTAAACGCGGCACTAAAGCGGCCGCGATTTGCGGCAGATCGCGGAATATAGCGGCCGCTATTCATTCTGCCGGTTTAGCCCTCATCAGTTGACCTTTAAGGTTGTTTTGGGGGGGGGGTAAATATGGAATTTCTTATTTTTTAATACTAACTTTCTTTTTTCCTATCCACACGATCGAACACGTTCGTCTCTCCTCTTCTACTCCTCACAAATCAAACCTTCCTCTCTCTCTGACCGACCGACTGCCGCCGACTGCCGACCGCCGTCCTTCTCTCTCTTCTACTCCTTATCTCTTCTACTCCTTCTCTCTCACCCACAATGGAGTCATCCTCTTCTCAGCCACGGGATGTACCGTCGTCTGCCGCCTCTGTCTCTGCTGCGTCTGCGACAATTTCTTCGTGGATTGGTGAAGCCTCTTGGCGTGAATTTAGATATGGCTTGGCGGTGGAATAGCTTAAAAGACATCAACAATAAGAAGGCTGTCACTTGTGACTTTGTGGCAAAACCAAAGAACGGTGGTATTACCCGAGCTAAGCGGCATCAAATGGGAGTGACGGAGACGTTGATAAGTGTTTGAAGACTCCTCCGAAGTGAAAGAGATACTTAAAGCGACTCGCACAAAGAAGAAAGTCGAGAAAGAAGCATACTTGATCGAGCTTCAAGAAGGAGATGATGATGATGATGAAGTTGTGGAAATTTTTAGTATTAAAAATAGAAAGACATTTGTAGCTTCAAGTGGAGCATCATGCGACTCCCCTGCCATTGCTAAGAAAGCCAAAAATGTCAAGGGACCCTTGGATTTATTGATGGTCAAAAATCCAGAAGCAACCATCAAATTAGGAAAGGCTAAGAGGCAAACAAACATAAATGATGCTTGTGACAAGGAGGCAAGAGCAAGAACGATTCAATACATAGAACGCTTCCTTTGCGAAATGGAATTGCTTTTAATGTTGTACGCTCAAAAAGTTTCAAGTTGATGGTGGAAGCTATTGGAAACTATGGGCCACACCTAAAGGTTCCAAGCTATCATGAGTGTAGAGTTGGTCTTCTTAAAAAGGAGCTGGAGTATACCAAAGAACTCTTGAAACCTCATGAATCGGAAAGAGAACTATGGATGCTCAATTATGTCTGATGCGTGGACAGATAAGAAGAACAGAACTTTGATAAATTTCTTGGTAAATTGTCCAACTGGTTCTATGTTTGTTAGTAGTGTTGATGCATCTGCTTATATGAAGACAGGGGAAAAATTATTTGAGCTCTTGGATAGTTTTGTTGAGGAGATTGGAGAGCACAAGGTTGTGCAACTAGTCAGTGACAATGGAAGCAATTATGTGTTGGCCGGTAAGTTGTTACAAGCTAAGAGGCCGCATTTGTTTTGGACTCCATGTGCTGCCCATTGTATTGATTTAATGTTAGAAGATATTGGCAAGATTGCAAGGATCATGAGGGCAATCCAAAGAGGAATTAATCTTGTTTCCTTCATTTATAACCACTCGTTAACCTTGAATATTATGAGGAGGTACACAAATAAGTCTGAATTGGTTAGACATGCAGTGACAAGATTTGCCACAGCATTCTTCACATTGCAAAGGTTGCATAATCTGAAAAACAACCTTAGAAAGATGTTCACATCTGATGAGTGGTTGAAGTCCAAGACAGCTAAAGAAGCTAAGGGGAAAAGGGCAACTGACACTGTGCTTATGCCTTCCTTTTGGAATGATGTTATTTATAGCCTTAAGGCTATGGGGCCCCTTGTGAAAGTTCTTAGGCTTGTTGATAATGAGAAAAAACCTGCAATGGGTTACATTTATGAGGCTATGGATAGGGCAAAAGAAACTATTCAGAATGCATTCAAAGGAAATGAAACTAAGTATAAGGAGATTTTTGAGATAATTGATAGAAGATGGGAGTGCCAACTTCATCATCCATTGCATGCTGCCGGTCATTATCTCAATCCTCAATTCTTCTATGGCAATCCAAGAATTGAAAATGATCCAGAAGTGATGGAGGGGTTGTATAAATGCATTGAGAGGCTGTCAACAAATGAAGAGCAGGTAGACATGGCTTCTCATGAGTTGTCAACATATAGAAGAGCTGGAGGCCTCTTTGGTTTAAAGGCAGCAATAAGACAAAGGGCTACATTAGCTCCTGCTGAATGGTGGAAGAACTATGGTGTCCATACTCCACATTTGCAAAACATTGCCATTAAGGTGTTGAGTTTGACTTGTAGCTCATCAGGATGTGAGCGGAATTGGAGTATCTTTGAGCATGTTCATTCGAAAAAGAGAAGCAGGCTTGAACATCAAAGGTTGCAAGACTTGGTTTTCATCAAATATAACCAAGCTCTTAAGGAACGTTTTGAGTGTCGTGATGTGGTAGATCCCATTCTCCTAAAGGATGTTGATGAAGATAGTGAGTGGTTGTTAGGAGAAAATGATGATGATGAAGGTGCTGAAGATGACTTTGTGTTTGATGATGATAATACATTGACTTGGGGAGCTGTTGCCCGTGCAAGTGGGGCTGGTGAGCCTTTAACCTACACTAGGAGGCACTCAAGATCAAAGAATACAGCTGCACCTGCTTCTAGTTCTAGGCCTTCAAGCTCTAGGGGAAAAGAAAAGGAAGTTATACAAGAAGAATATGGAAATGAAGAAACTGAAGAAGAGGAAGAGGAAGAGGTCTACAAAAGTAGTGATGAAAGTGAAAATGAAGAAGAGATGGCAGATCTCGGAGATGATGATGATGATTATTGTTAGAAAGCTTAGTTATAGAAAGCTTATGATGTTGATGATTACTCTCTGTCTCTGAACTTATTGGTGTATTGTATTCAATTGTTTTCCATGCTAAACCTCTGGTGAAGCTTATATATATATGTGTGTGACAGTGTGTGTAGAAAGCTTATATTTGTGTGTAGAAATAGTGGCCGCTCCGCTATCTGCTATTCCGCTATAGCGTTTTCGGGGTCGGCCGCTCCGCGCCGCTATCCGCTATTAACTACTATGTCTACAACACAAAGTTTGGTTAAAGGATAACCGTCATAAGAAACACTAGGTTTTTTCCTGCAGTTCTCTGCAAGAAATGAACCTCTGGAAAATACAAAAGCATACTGGGTTAAGCACTGCTTGTCTTGAAACTCTCAAATCCATATATGTCCGTAACCCCAATTAAGGTTTTTGAATCGGGATCTTGACCAATATCGTTATTTATCTTGTTAACAAGCTCGCAAGATAGGTATTTAAGGTATTAAAAAAGAAATTTCAAAGTATATTAGCGGGATATTAAATTGTTTCGTGGAGCATTTGCATACCATTCAAATAACCTTGAATAAACTATTTTGCCAAAGCATCTCTATTTACAAGAGCAACAGATGGATCAAGCCATTTGGTTATGCTTTCATCACAGTAACAATAACCCGCTTGCATAATGAGTCTTCCAAAGACTTCTCATCACACCTGAAAATTTTGCGGAAGATGATTACATAAATCCCTAGGTAACCAAGATATTATATTTATATTTGGTCTACACAAAATACATGAGAAGTTCTGCAATGGTCTTGAGATGGAACCGCGATTTATCGTCCTTTGGTTCGGAAGAATCCATTTCTTCTCCTTTGCAAATTCAACATTGCCTAGATGGAGTACAATGACCACAACACGGAATATAGCCTCCTTCAAAAGGATATTTATGTTAACTATCTTCTCATCAATAATCTCCATATAATAAGAATATTCAAATAGAGTGAGTACTTGTTCATCAGCATTAATTCCCACAACATCCACTGATACCAATTGTGTTGTGGATGCGACGATGATCCCAGCTTTGATCTTGTGAAGGTACTTAGAAGTTATTTATCTTCAAAGTAGGGAGTATTCACACATGGGTAAAGCTCGAAAATATATATTTATTGCACACGAGAATGTTTACAGAAGATACAGAAGGAAAAGGGAGGATTTCAAAGCGTTTTTTTGGTGCTTTGGTGTGTCCTCTATTGTTACATATGAAGGTCTTTTTATAGTGACCTTGATACTAATCTAAAGAACAATAATTGAGATACAATTCATCAATCCGGGTGCTTCGCTGGGCCCTCGTAGACGATTGGTGCAAATTGCTTCAATTATTTCTTCTTTTGTTGTACTGGTAGATTCCTTTCACAATAATTTATATATAAGACAGGTAATAGTATACCCACTTATTTAAAGATTTTTCTTTTGTCGGCCATTTTATTCCTTTTTGACCGGCCACTTTCCCCAACCTTGTCATATTAGGGCTCTTTTACCATTGTAGAGCGGTACTTGCAAGTGATAACGTGGGTTGCGAGTTTCTCTATCCTCGTCATCAGATTCTTTGGAATTCTTTTCATATGCTTGTCCATATCCTTCCTGTCTTTGGCTGTAAGGAACCTCAGTGGTTCTTTCTTGTTTATGAGCTACATCTTGTTCGAACTGTTCTTTTTGTAGCTCTTGAATTGTTTCTTCTAATTCATCCACCTCCTGTTGTAGACGAATTATTTCTTGATCGTATATTTCAGCAAGGGGTCCTGATCTTGGTTCTTTTTCAATGAAGATTTCTTCATCAATATTGTTATATTTCAACATATACTCAAGAGCATCATTAAAAGCATAAAACCCTTTGAATTTAGGTTTAGCTATTAATGCTATCTTCTTTAGTAGAGTTGAATAATAGCAATATATCCCTTTGTCTGGACCATTGATTAAAGCATAGTAAGAATAACTCTTACCAAGTGGTGGCTCCATAATCTTGCTAAAATAGTATTGCAATGCACAGCAGGCGTTATGCTTTTGTTTACTCCCATTAGCCTTCCAAATTGCGTCCAATAAACATTGCTGCTGTTGATCAATTGGTAGGTTGTCCAATGGTCTGTAGGCTTTTGGGTCACGTGATTCTGAAATTGGCAACTGAGTTGTACCAAAACGACAGAATTTCTGTTTATTTCTTTCCTCAATTTTTACAGGTGAGGCCCTTTTCTTTGTTGGGCTTACGGCCCTTGTGACTAATTCTCCAATGGAAAAATATCCTGCAAGACTTTCCTTAGCAGGCCTTGAGCTTGATCCTTCTTCTCCTTTGGTAGGCTTTGTATTTCTTCTATGGCTGGTGGTAGATTCATCAGTATCTGATTTTGACTGTTGTTTAGCATTCCATAGGTCCTCCAATGTTCTATATCCCTTGGTCTGCTTTCCTCTGGAATCCATGATACTGCAAGTTTAGTCACAATGCGAGAGAGTTGATCAGCCAATATATTTCTTTTTCCATCAATATGTTCTATATTGATAGTTACTCCAGTTCCTGTAATAAAATCAACAAAATTAATCCACCTAAGTCTAGATGGCTTATTTTGAGCCTGTTTATTATAGAAACTAATTATTGCCTGACAATCTGTTCTTAAAGTTATTTCTTTTTGATCCAAATAATGGATCTTGAAAGCATTTAATGAATTAATGCATGCTGTTATTTCTGCATCAATAGTGGATTTTATTGTATCGAATTTTCCACTAGCATATGCAAAAATCTTTTCTGTATTCTTTGAGTCTTCTTGTCTTTTCTTCCATTTAGCTATTCCACCCCATCCTTCCATATATCCATCTGTTTCCAAGATGATATATGATCCTAGAGGAGGTAATTCCATCTCAGGAAGATTGCTCACTACTTTCTTAATTCTTTTGACTAACTCCCAATCCATGTTAGTCATTCTTTTGTCCGCAATTGAGGAAAGAAATAAACAGAAATTCTGTCGTTTTGGTACAGCTCAGTTGTCAATTTCAGAATCACGTGACCCAAAAGCCTACAGACCATTGGACAACCTACCAATTGATCAACAGCAGCAATGTTTATTGGACGCAATTTGGAAGGCTAATGGGAGTAAACAAAAGCATAACGCCTGTTGTGCATTGCAAATACTATTTTAGCAAGATTATGGAGCCACCACTTGGTAAGAGTTATTCTTACTATGCTTTAATCAATGGTCCAGACAAAGGGATATATTGCTATTATTCAACTCTACTAAAGAAGATAGCATTAATAGCTAAACCTAAATTCAAAGGGTTTTATGCTTTTAATGATGCTCTTAAGTATATGTTGAAATATAACAATATTGATGAAGAAATCTTCATTGAAAAAGAACCAAGATCAGGACCCCTTGCTGAAATATACGATCAAGAAATAATTCGTCTACAATAGGAGGTGGATGAATTAGAAGAAACAATTCAAGAGCTACAAAAAGAACAGTTCGAACAAGATGTAGCTCATAAACAAGAAAGAACCACTGAGGTTCCTTACAGCCAAAGACAGGAAGGATATGGACAAGCATATGAAAAGAATTCCAAAGAATCTGATGACGAGGATAGAGAAACTCGCAACCCACGTTATCACCGCACAGCTGGCTCTACAGCTGGTAAAAGAGCCCTAATATGACAAGGTTGGGGAAAGTGGCCGGTCAAAAAGGAATAAAATGGCCGACAAAAGAAAAATCTTTAAATAAGTGGGTATACTATGACCTGTCTTATATATAAATTATTGTGAAAGGAATCTACCAGTACAACAAAAGAAGAAATAATTGAAGCAATTTGCACCAATCGTCTACGAGGGCCCAGCGAAGCACCCGGATTGATGAATTGTATCTCAATTATTGTTCTTTAGATTAGTATCAAGGTCACTATAAAAAGACCTTCATATGTAACAATAGAGGACACACCAAAGCACCAAAAAACGCTTTGAAATCCTCCCTTTTCCTTCTGTATCTTCTGTAAACATTCTCGTGTGCAATAAATATATATTTTCGAGCTTTACCCATGTGTGAATACTCCCTACTTTGAAGATAAATAACTTCTAAGTACCTTCACAAGATCAAAGCTGGGATCATCGTCGCATCCACAACACAATTGCAGATAGTCCTTAGAGTCATCTACTCCATCAAGTTCATAGCAACATGTTTGATTAAGATAATGAAACATTCTTGGATCTCCCAGTCTATATTTTTCAACATCCTAGTAACAGGCATTGGACAATAATGAAGATGTGAGACTTTTAGACTAAACAAATATACATTTATCGAAAGCGGTTTATAAGAATCAAAAGATCCAAATACACAACATCAGATCTCGATGACTTGAGAATACAAGAGATACCAAAATCATTTTGAGATTTACTTTTATTACAATATTAAATATTTATATGATGTGAAGTAAAACTTCTAAGTTGGACAAATTGATTAATAACTCTTGATAATTGCTAGCCAAAGAAAAACCATTTTCAAAGAGAAGAATTTGACCGAAATAAAACAATATTAATGTTTAATTTTTGATATAAAAAAAACTTTGCTAGGTAGAACATAAATGAAAAAGTCACCGTGCACGACTAATTTGTAGAAGGAAATTGTTAGAGACCAAACAATATATTAGAAAACACTAAATAAAATAGCTATTTTGTTAAATAAATTCCCAAAGGGTACGATTTCAATACCATCACAAGAATATTACTATATGAAATGAACAAATATTAAAAACAACCGAGTTTACAATTAAAAGCTTAAAAGTTTGCTTATTTGGTTTAAGCCAAATATGATATATCAAAGACCAGTATTAAGACTATTGCCTTAGTTAAGAAAGCAAATGCAAGACTTGAAGGGTACAAATCCATCACATGGAAAAGGTTTGTAGTAAGAAAATAAAGGATGTAACAACATTTAGATAATTCTCTGAAGGATTTCACATGAATCAACTTGGAATGATATAATTATCGACAAAATAAACATATGTTGCTACTTTGCCATTAAAAACCTATGCTTTCTTAACGATGCTAAATGGGTGCCAAGATCAACATTCTACCTCGGGGAATCACCAAAATTAAACTCTCTTTATTTGATTACATCTCTAAATATTAAGTCATCTTGGTTTTCCGTTGATGACTTAGTAGTCTCTATTATTAGTAATAAGTCAAAAGTCCGAACACAAATTTAGAGATCTAATGATATTCAAATCAATAAACAATTTATCCCAAAAAAATGTCATAGTCTAAAAGTATGCTAAACTGACTCAAGAAAAAAATTCTAAAATATATAATTATCTTTCAAACAGAACCCAAAATCTCCATTGTGAAAAATACAGGAACATAAGGGATATCATACCTCTTGAGGTGAAGCACAAAGCATATAAAAACAATGATAATTTCTCTCTGGATCAGACTCCTGGCAAACACGAGATCTTTCCAGTAGATAAGTTCTAATGGCAGCTCCTGAAATCCGTCCCACTTGATCAAATTGAATCTCCACAAACTTGCCAAAACGACTGCATTTGCAACTCATTTGATTGAAGATAAGAGAGACTCAGCAAAAAGAAATGGACGGAATACATACTAGTATTTATATAGAATAGAAGCAATCATTTCAAAAGAGGTGCTCAGGGTCTTTACCTTGAATTATTGTTTCTCACCGTTTTCGCATTGCCAAATGCTTCCAAAACAGATTGGATTGCACAAAGAAAGGAAAATCAAAAGCGAAAAGAGGTTTGATCAATCATTAAAGAAAACATCAATGTAACTTTAAACATACCTCTAAAACTTGCTGCTCCACAGAACATCCCTCAGCAGCAGCCCTACCCCCCATAAATGCCAAGTAGCACATAAGCATTTTTGCGCTCTCAATTTTACCAGCTCCACTTTCCCCACTAACCAAAATCGACTGGCTTGTTCCCTCACTAATCATCTGTCTGCAAGCATAAACTCCAAATTAGGAAAGCAATCCAAAATCAACAAGTAGCTTCAAGAGGCAATGCTAGATTTACCTATATGCTGAGTCTGCAACTGCAAATGGATGTGGACTCAGCTCACCAATCGGTACCCCTTTGTACTGTCCCATTACATCTTTGTCATATAAATTGGGAATTCTTCGGAAAGGGTTCACGGCAATCAGTATATTCCCTGTGTAAGTCTGGAATCATCAAATGAGTTTAGCACCATACATGTAAATTAGCACCTTACATGTAAAATTCAAAAGAATTCAAGTAAAAAGCTAATTTCTTTTGCATTAGGATCGAGATTAATTGTCGAACCCAAAGAAATCAAATTTCGCTAGTGATAAGATTTTAAATTACTGTAATGGTTTACCTACACTTTTATATAGTGCCCGGCTGCTTAAATCTGAATTCATTCAGGAATACACTAGAAAGAGATACATTTTGAAGACATTCAAACTTACATATATTTCATTTCCATCGATTCACGCTTAAGATTCAAGGACCCTGCTCATGCAAATATGCCACCTTGTCATATCCTCAACACCATACTCGTGGAATTCAGATCTTTTGGATGCATCTCGATGCTTTAGTAGCAACCTTCCAAGCAAAAGTCAAATTAAATTAGTTACCCTTAGTTTCTTGTAAGTGGTCAACAAAGATACGTGTGTAAAGAAAGAAAGATATTTCTACATAATCATATTCGTAAAAGCACAAACACACTCAACCCTACTAATTCTTTACATCAACACAACTCAAGAAAGCCATGCAGGTCATCATCATACAATTTCCTAGTTTTCTACTTAAAAACTAGCAGACACTTGTACATCCAAGTATATAAATAAATACAGAGATTGTATATGTTTTACCAATCCAAACTATTAGAGATTTAGTATTATTATATGTAAGTAAAAAGAATTTTATATAAGGGATAAAGTAAAAACTTAATTAGACAGTTTTTAAAAATGTGGCTTTAAAGAGTGAAGAATTATATATTATATAAAAGCTCCAATTCTACATGAATTAGAAGAAATAAGGCAAGAATAGGAGGGGAAAGAGGATAGTTTTCTACCATTCTTTCAAGGAGTAGTTTTATTTCAGTACCTACTAGAAGTTAGTTTTCTACTTCACTTACTTGTTTCCTCTATCCCAGGAAAATTCCTTTTCAACTAAGTCCCAAAAACCAACATTTAGTTTGCAGGTGTTACAAACATTTGTAGCTATAAAGTTCATTGAGGATCAAACTTGTAGTGAAGTCTTTTGTCCACACTAGGAGAAATTGATCATTAAATACACTTATTCCCCTACTTCCCATTGTCCTTTTTTTTTGTTTGTTTCAGTACTATTAAGTCAGGTTTATCAAATCTTAAAACCCTTGCCATGAAACCTAAGATTTTCAATGGGCTGCATGACACCTTTGACCCATGGCTGCCCTTGATATTTATAACGTAATGACCCTAATAAAAAGTTGCCTTTCCTCAAGTTTAGCTACAAACATGAATTTATTTACTAAAGTAAGAACCAAGAGTTCAGAGTCTATTGCCCTCTATTCTCGTGCTAAGTTGGCTATATTTATCCAAATCCCATGTAAAGTACTCCTGAGTTCATAATTTGAGAATTAAAATAAAATAACATTTTTTTTATAGTTTAGTTAGTTGAATCATAACAAAGTTACAGAAAAGACCTATAACAATATGAGCAACTTACATACTTAGAATACTGCAAAATTAACATTTTAGAAAATCCAGCATTGGTTTTTTTTTTTTTGGGCACCAGAAAATGTCAACAGTCAAAACTTCAATAAGAATGGACTTTGGGGAACCCAATATTGCTAGGGTATTAAATCCAATCAGGAAAGAACAAATAAAAAATGATGCTTAAAAGAGGAAAAAGGATAGAGGAATAAGAAAATAAAAACTACTCACCGTCTTTCCAGATGTACATTTTACTATAATTTCTTCGCCATTAACTTCCACAACTTCCCCATCTATCCAGACTACCTCGGGATCCTCGAGCCAAACAAATGATCCAACCCCGTAACTGACTAAAACAGCCTGTACGGTTAAAAGGAATCATCAGTATATCAATCACAAAATCTTAAAAAACCTTAATCTTCAGGTGAAACACATTCATCTAATTGAGCAAAGAATCGATCAGATTTTGATCCGAAACAAGAAATTAGAGCCCTGGATCCCTTACCGTGGATAGATTCATCAATTCCAACAAAATGTCCTTAGAAAGAGCCAATCTTCAACCCAAAAACTCGTAAAGAGCTTCACTCTTCCTTTTGTAGATTTCTGTGCAACGAATGCAATGTCTTAACGCCACTAAATTTTTGCTGCCTCTCGTTCCCATCCCAGGCCAAGTTCGCCCTCGATTATGGGTTTCTTTATCACATAGGTCATAAATGGAGGTTTTGGGATGCTATTACCGTGCACATACATACCATCGAATGTTCTTCATTCGTTTTATGTGCATGCATTCATTCCATCAGCGGTGCCTTGGTGATAATGAAAAGGAATGCCCTGAGTGTGCACCCGAATATAGATCTGTTCTTGAACTGAAGAGAAATTTGGACCAGAATTCGAAAGATCAAGATCGATTCTTCCAGCAAGTGAAATCTTCAAAGGATGGTTTTTCTGTAATTGCAGAATATTCCGGAAAAGGGATCATTAGCAATGGAACCCTCCACGAATCACGGGATTCAATCATTTAGAAAGGAACTTCGCGTCACCCCACTCTATCTAGCCCAAGGTGATGAAAGAATGAATCTCCAGGCGAGAAAACGATTGGCTTTCGAAAAAAAAGCAAGATAAATGATTCTGAGTCAGAATGCTATTAAAAAAATGTGACAAGAAGATCGATCCCGTATGGAGCCACCGTAACAGTATGTCAAGCAATCTATCTTCCCGCCTCTTAGATCAGGCAACACATCCACGACTGGCTTCTGAATATTTGTTTTATGCGTTAGAGCATCGTATTATTCAGTTGGTTGGCATAAATGTCCCGGCAAAATTCTCCACATTATGGCCATTGCCCAAGCTCAATCTTCCACTCGGCCACGTCAAAATGGGGTTGCATACATTCGGAGAATGAATATGGATTGCTGCCCTTGATTAGCTTCCTCTTTTAGTTGTTTTTGGTAAAACCGTATCCCTATTTCCACTTCTTTTTGTGCTTTGGGTCAATGGTATCAAAGATGGCTATGATGATTGGAGAAGGCACATATTAGATAGGAATGAGAAAAATAAAGCGGTTCTCCTTCTACAATATGGTGAATTCCAACTCAAAAAATGAAAAAGATGTGAGTTTGGGGAGTGAAGATTTGAGGTGATGAAATGACATGGTTTTGTTAGGTACAAGTGATCCTAATAGGGTTGCATACATTCGGAGAATGAATATGGATGGTGAATCAAAACCTGAAGCTATGAAAATTTTCACATAAGTGATGGGACGAGAGAAGAGGTGCACTGCATAATGTGAGGAGGGGAGGCGGGTATTTAAATTAGAGATTTGGACAAATTCTTAATTTTTTTATTCACAATATGTCTTTTAATTAGGAATATAACAATAAGGGATATAATTATATTATTATTAACTATAATATGGATTAACAAAAGCTATTATAATTAACGTTTTTAAATTAATCAAATAATAAGCCTCACATGAGGCTCACTTTTAGGTTAAAAATTAAGAATAAATATCACATTACCTTTGACGTTGTGTTTAACCAACAACCAATTAATGTTTACTTTGAATGTTTTTAAATGTGAAAATTCAATTTGAGCATTATAATTCAACTTGTATTTTAGTATAAATGTGAAGGCCAAAAATACACTTTTAAACGTAATACAAAAGAATTGTTAATCCATCGTATTCGTACATTGAAAGATCATGCTCCGCTAGCATTAAATTTTCCGAAAAAACACTACATAGAAGGTGCTCAACCACTAACATACAGGTTCGCAACTTTCAATAGAAAAGTTGTCCATGAATCAAAGAACCATTACTTGACTAAATTTGTACTGAAACCACACGTATACTAAAAGTTACAAATTATCAAATCCTTTTCCTATACGGCAACCTCCTGTACTAAAGACTGACTTACATGCACAAAATGCTCGGCTTCACGCTCAACTTGCTCCCAACACTTATCAGGACTCTTCCCTTCTCTCATCTTCTTCACAAATCCCACAAACCGTCTCCAGTTATCCGGTTGGAATAGTTGAGGAGTCATTCTCAAGTATGTAAACGCACACATCTCCCTGTCATCCGAATGACCATCAATATTCAACGATGACGCTTGCAGAATTTGCTCATGCGCATATTCATCATGCAGTGGCAATGCATTTTCTTCGGCTAGTGGAACTTGGACTTCTCTTGTCGCTAGAGCTACTTGCTTGACAAGTTTCTCCGGCGCACAAAGACCATCCTGTGGTTGTTCGTCATATCTCGCATCTCGACACAAGTAAAGTTGAAGATAGCACCATATCGAGCCAACAATTGAGCAATAGGAAGATAACCATCTCTGAATCTTGTATTGTAATATCCTGCTGTGAGTTCCGGTGCATGAGACCTAGTACCATAGTGCCAATGGATCCCAAGAACCTTTACAGAGATCTTTGTTCCTGTATCCTCAAAGATTGTCTTGGATGATGACAATATTCTCTCACCATGGTCTAAGAGCATCTGAGAATACCAGGTCAAAAAGAATTCCCCATAGGAACTACTCCAACCACCACCCTCTTTTCTGAAAAATTGGGTATTTTCCGGCCAGTTGTTGTAATGACCAGCATCAGTAGGCCCTGTGCTACCCCATTCTGGCTTGCCAGCAGCTTCAGCTGCAGCTTTTAAGCTGGTCAACATGTACTGCAACCGATTTGTTTCTAAACGTGGAGGAAGGGTCGAGAAGTGGGTTTTGGCCCTATTTAAAGAGAATTCAGATTCTCTATCCAAGGTTAGTCGTGTCTTACTTTGTTTAACATTAAAACGATGTCGTTTTTGTTTAAAATTTTATAGACACGTCTGGCTCCTTCCCTATATAAGCTGTTTTAAAGCCACAACCATTAACTATTCTACTTCTACGAATTTTTTTAAAATGTATATAGTAAATTATTTATTTATTTATTTTTCATTTGTGTACATAATTAAATATTTGTCTTTATTCTAAAAATAAATAATTTTTGTTTGTTTGTTTAATTCTTTTTATCCTGAAGATGAGTATAAATATATATTTTTATCATTATTATTATTATTAAGAACAAAATTAATAATAATAAGTAATTTAATAATATTATTTAATATAATAAATAAATAAATAATAAGAAGAATAATAGTAAGTAGAAAATTTATAATTATCAAAAATTAAAACAATTAAATTAATAAAAATAATTAAATAAATATAATAATTAATAATAATAATAATAATTCTTAAAATAATTTATAAAACAAATTATAAGGAATTTATAATTATCGTAATTTAAGACAATTAAATTAATAAGAATGATTAAAAAACATAATATTAATTAATAATAATATAATTTATAATAATAATAAGGAATATAAAATTAGCAATAATAATAATAATTTTAAAATAATTTATAAAATAAAAATTATAAGGAATTAGCAAAATAAACGTATATTTTTATCCTTATTATTATTAAGAAAAAATTAATAATAATAAGAAATTTTATAATATTATTTAATATAAGAAATAAATAAATAATAAGAATAATAGTAAGTAAAAATTTATAATTATCATATTCTAAAAAATTAAATTAATAAGAATAATTAAACAAACATAATAATTATTAATAATAATATAATTTATAATAATAATAAGGAATATAAAATTAGTGAAAATAATAACAATTCTTAAAATAATTAATAAAATTTTTGTTTGTTTGTTTAATTCTTTTGATCTTGATGATCAAGATAAACATATATTTTTATCCTTATTATTATTAAAATAAAATTAATAATAATAAGAAATTTTATAATATTATTTAATATAATTGATAATTAAATAATTAAATAATAATAAGAATAATAGTAAGTAGAAAATTTATAATTATGTTAGTTTAAAATAATTAAATTAATAAGAATAATTAAAGAAACATAATAATTATTAATAATAATATAATTTATAATAATAATTAGGAATATAAAATTAACAAAAATAATAACAAATCTTAAAATAATTAATAAAATAACAAATTATATGGAATTAGCGTAATAATAATAATTGTTAAGAAGAAGAAGAGAAAAAGGGAGGAGGAGGTGATAGCGATCGCGGCATGATTCTCCGGCAGTCTGACGCGATCACGAGATCGCCTATCCTCCTCCCTTTTTAAGTAATAATAATATTATTGTTAGTAGTATTATTATTATTAAATTCCTTTTTATTATTAAATGTATTTATTTTGATTATTAAGATTATATTCCTTATCATTATTTAATATTGTTTTCTTTAATTTATTTATATTAATAATATAAAATTCCTTGTTATCAGGAGACTGCCGGAGGATGGCCAGATGTCGATCTTTCGGCAGTCTCGAGATTGCCTATCCTCCTCCCTTTTTAAGTAATAATAATAATATTATTAGTATTATTATTATTATTATTATTATTAAATTCCTTTTTATTATTAAATTTATTTATTTTGATTATTATGATTATATTCCTTATCATTATTTAATTTTTTTCTTTAATTTATTTCTATTAATAATATAAAATTCCTTGTTATGTTTAATTTTCTTCTTATTATTTTAAATTTATAATTTTAATTATTTAATTAATGTTATTATTATGATTATTTTGTACTTCAGTATATTACTTATTATTAATAAATGTATTATTTTTATTAAAATGTTTATTATTATTCATAAGATTATTAAATTCCTTATTATAATTAAGTGTATTTATTTACTTATTTATTATTATTATTAGTATTATTATTATTATTATTATTCTTAAATTTATTAATTAATTTTATTTCCATTATTATAATAATTGTTAAATATTATTATTAATTTTTTATTATTAAATTTTTGCAGAGTATTTATTATATTTATTATTATTATGAAATTCCTTAATAATAATAATAATAATAATAATAATATTATTATTATTATTATTATTATTATTATGTTCGTTATGATTATTAAATTTATTAATTATTTTAATTTGTATTATGATTATGAAATTTGTTATAATTAGTAATTTTCTTCTTATCATTATTAACTTTATTATTGTGATTAATTTAATTATTTTTTAAAATTTAATTATTATTATTATTTTAACTTTATTATATATACTTATTATTATAAATCTTATTAATTTTTTATATTATTATTAATATTAGTATTATTATTATTATTAGATCCCTTATTATGATTACTTGCATATATCTTTATTTCTAATATTATTATAAAATTGCTTATTATTATTAATTTTCTTCTTATTATTATTAAATTTAGTTTTCTTATTAATTTAATTATTTTTATTATGATTTATTATTAGTATTATTAACTTATTATTTTAAATAAAATTATTCTAATGTATTTATTTATTTATATTATTAAAATTTTCATTATTATTAATTTAATTCTTTTATTATTGAATTTTTAATTTTTTAATTACATTTATTATTATTATTAAATTCCTTATTATTATTAAATTTCTAGTCACTGTATAAAAATTAATTAATTAATATTATTACTATTATTATTTCATTTTATTATATTAATTTTATTATTAAATTCCTTATTATTATTAATTTAATTTAAGATTTAAATCCTTATTATTATTATTAATATAATTATATTATTATTATTATTATTATTATTAAATTCCTCATTATTATAATTTTATTATTGAATTTATTAATTATTAATTATTTATTCTTTTTATTATGATAGAATAATAACAATTATGTTTGTTAAAATATTAGAAATGAATATTTTAAATTAAAATTTGTAAATATTTTAATAAATTAAAAAAACAAAATGGCAAGTATCATTAAATCCGTTTCATTTATTTAAAATCAAATAGAAATTAGGTTATCTTCTTCGTTTCTTCCTTTTTGACCGGCATTCTCTGATCTTCTCCTCGGACTGAGATTTGTTCTGCAGTGAATGTGTATTTGTGCGTGAATTTTCGATTTTTTGATATCTAAAGTTGAGGGTTACACCATTGGAGTTGGGTCGTTATTGATTGGAAGTGGGTTGTTTTCTAAAATTTGCGAGATTTAATGTCATTATGCCTCCTCAAGATCTAGAAAATCGAGGAAACCATCGAATGAGGTTAGAGGCACAATCATCGCAAACATTGCAGTTGTTTATGATACCCCTTTTCCCATTTTCTCAGACGAAGAAGGTGTGAGGTACATTTTTCTGAGGACTAAAACCATTGAAGTACCTACATATTTTAATTTTGATGTGCTTGAACAAATAGGGCTGAAAGATAAATCCTTGAGATTCTATGAGAGAGGTAAATGGGAACAATTTGTACGTATTAGTTACCCTGTTTACCGTGAACTGACACTAGAGTTTTTCACTTCTTTGAAGTTTGAGTCAAGCAAACCTAAGAAATTATGGTTTAGATTACGAGGCCAGGCTTATTGTTTGGATGAAAATTTGTTAGGGAAACTATTTGGTTTTGCACAAAAATAGGTAGAAGATGGCCATTAGTTATTCTCATGTAGTGTTTATTGGAAATATTTAACTGACTTGGAAGAGTATAATCCTCATATTGCATCAAATGCAAACATTCTTAGTCCGGAACAGTTGCTTGTGCATAAATTCATGTGTTTTGGTGTGTTTGGGAAAAGGCAAAGTACTAAATGCTCACCGAAGGAGCTGTTTTTATATGGTGTATCGATGAAAGGCATAAGCCGACCATGTTTGCTCATGTTTCTCAAACTTTGATCCAATTAGTGAGAAGAAAGGGAAACAGTTTATGAATGGGTTATTTGGCCACTGCTTTAGCTCTACATTTTGAGATTGATGTTAGTGAACTAACCTTTGTGGATTATCAATATTTTGATGTACCGTACTTTAAACATTCGGAGATCATAGAACATAACAGCATGCAGTTCTGAGATCCTCAGACACATACAGCAGTGAAACACAGGTTTTCAAGTGCAACTTCAAGTTCTACATTTCAACCTATAGACGATTTGTCATCAAGTGAGGAGGAACAACAATAATAGCACCCTAGTTGGGCTATGATTTACACACTCATGGTTCAAAACAACAAAATACACAGCAGCAGGTAAATGAAATGAATCAGCAGTTGAATCGAATGAATCGGCGAATGGACCAGATATCCCAGGATCTGCGATACGTGAGCGACAAAATGTATAAGTCTTGGGAGATGCAAGGACTCGACGTGCCATCTCCAACCCCATTGCCTCCGGGATCTCCACAAGCTTTGTGAATAGTGCAATTATGAGATTTGTATATGTGGATGTGGTAGACTTAAATTACACTTATTATTAATTATCTACTTCTTAATTTTAAATTTATTATTCTTATTATTATTAATTTTGTACTTATTGTTAAATAAAGTGAACTTTGATTCTTATCATGGGCTAATTTTTAAGGTGCAAAAACAAAGTAAAAATTATAAACATTTTGATTAATAAATGTATAAGCCGCAAAGACGAAATAAAAATTTATACATGCACGGCCGTGCGAGTTTCCCACAAACTCAAAATGTTTCCTTTATTAGTAATAGAAGTCAAAAGTCTGAACACAAATTTAGAGATCTAATGATATTAAAATCAATAAACAATTTATCCCAAAAAAATGTCATAGTCTAAAAGTATGCTAAACTGACTCAAGAAAAAAATTTCTAAAATATATAATTATCTTTCAAACAGAACCCAAAATCTCCATTGTGAAAAATACAGGAACATAAGGATATCATACCTCTTGAGGTGCAGCACAAAGCATATAAAAACAATGATAATTTCTCTCTGGATCATACACCTGGCAAACACGAGATCTTTCCAGTAGATAAGTTCTAATGGCAACTCCTGAAATCCGTCCCATTTGATCAAATTGAATCTCCACAAACTTGCCAAAACGACTGCATTTGCAACTCATTTGATTGAAGATAAGAGAGACTCAGCAAAAAGAAATGGACGGAATACATACTAGTATTTATATAGAATAGAAGCAATCATTTCAAAAGAGGTGCTCAGGGTCTTTACCTTGAATTATTGTTTCTCACCGTTTCGCATTGCCAAATGCTTCCAAAACAGATCGATTGCACAAAGAAAGGAAAATCAAAAGCGAAAAGAGGTTTGATCAATCATTAAAGAAAACATCAATGTAACTTTAAACATACCTCTAAAACTTGTTGCTCCATAGAACGTCCCTCACAGCACACTCTACCCCCATAAATGCCAAGTAGCACATAAGCATTTTGTGCTCTCGCTTTACCACTCCACTTTCCCCACTAACCAAAATCGATCGCTTGTTCCTCACTAATCATCTGTCTGCAAGCATAAACTCCAAATTAGAAAGCAATCCAAAATCAACAAGTAGCTTCAAGAGGCAATGCTAGATTTACCTATATCCGAGTCTCAGAATCGCAAATGGATGTGGACTCACTCACCAATCCACCCTCTCAGATCGTCCCATTACATCTTTGTCATATAAAATGGGAATTCTTCGGAAAGGGTTCACGACAATCAGTATAGTCCCTGTGTAAGTCTGGAATCATCAAATGAGTTTAGCACCATAAATGTAAATTAGCACCTTACATGTAAAATTCAAAAGAATTCAAGTAAAAAGCTAATTTCTTTTGCATTAGGATCAGAATGCACTTTGTTAACGCAGAGAAATCAAATTTCGCTAGTGATAAGATTTTAAATTACTGTAATGGTTTACCTACACTTTTATATAGTGCCCCGCAGCTTAAATCTGAATTCATTCAGGAATACACTAGAAAGAGATACATTTTGAAGACATTCAAACTTACATATATTTCATTTCCATCGTATCTACGCTTAAGATTCTGAAGGACCTCGGGCTCATGCAAATATGCCAGCCTTGTCATATCCTCAACACCATACTCAGGGAATTCAGGATCTTTTGGATGCATCTCAGATGCTTTAGTAGCAACCTTCCAAGCAAAAGTCAAATTAAATTAGTTACCCTTAGTTTCTTGTAAGTGGTCAACAGCATACGTGTGTAAAGAAAGAAAAGATATTTCTACATAATCATATTCGTAAAAGCACAAACACACTCAACCCTACTAACTCTTTACATCAACACAACTCAAGAAAGCCATGCAGGTCATCATCATCCAATTTCGTAGTTTTCTACTTAAAAACTAGCAGACACTCGTACATCCAAGTATATAAATAAATACAGAGATTGTATATGTTTTACCAATCCAAACTATTAGAGATTTAGTATTATTATATGTAAGTAAAAAGAATTTTATATAAGGGATAAAGTAAAAACTTAATTAGACAGTTTTTAAAAATGTGCCTTTAAAGAGTGAAGAATTATATATTATATAAAAGCTCCAATTCTACATGAATTAGAAGAAATAAGGCAAGAATAGGAGGGGAAAGAGGATAGTTTTCTACCATTCTTTCAAGGAGTAGTTTTATTTCAGTACCTACTAGAAGTTAGTTTTCTACTTCACTTACTTGTTTCCTCTATCCCAGGCAAATTCCTTTTCAACTAAGTCCCAAAAACCAACATTTAGTTTGCAGGTGTTACAAACATTTGTAGCTATAAAGTTCATTGAGGATCAAACTTGTGGTGAAGTCTTTTGTCCACACTAGGAGAAATTGATCATTAAATACACTTATTCCCCTACTTCCCATTGTCCTTTTTTGTTTGTTTGTTTCAGTACTATTAAGTCAGGTTTATCAAATCTTAAAACCCTTGCCATGAAACCTAAGATTTTCAATGGGCTGCATGACACCTTTGACCCATGGCTGCCCTTGATATTTATAACGTAATGACCCTAATAAAAAGTTGCCTTTCCTCAAGTTTAGCTACAAACATGAATTTATTTACTAAAGTAAGAACCAAGAGTTCAGAGTCCATTGCCCTCTATTCTTGTGCTAAGTTGGCTATATTTATCCAAATCCCATGTAAAGTACTCCTGAGTTCATAATTTGAGAATTAAAATAAAATAACATTTTTTTATAGTTTAGTTAGTTGAATCATAACAAAGTTACAGAAAAGACCTATAACAATATGAGCAACTTACATACTTAGAATACTGCAAAATTAACATTTTAGAAAATCCAGCATTGGTTTTTTTTTTTTGGGCACCAGAAAATGTCAACAGTCAAAACTTTAATAAGAATGGACTTTGGGGAACCCAATATTGCTAGGGTATTAAATCCAATCAGGAAAGAACAAATAAAAAATGATGCTTAAAAGAGGAAAAAGGATAGAGGAATAAGAAAATAAAAACTACTCACCGTCTTTCCAGATGTACATTTTACTATAATTTCTTCGCCATTAACTTCCACAACTTCCCCATCTATCCAGACTACCTCGGGATCCTCGACCCAAACAAAAGATCCAACCCCGTAACTGACTAAAACAACCTGTACGGTTAAAAGGAATGATCAGTATATCAATCACAAAATCTTAAAAAACCTTAATCTTCAGGTGAAACACATTCATCTAATTGAGCAAAGAATCGATCAGATTTTGATCCGAAACAAGAAATTAGAGCCCTGGATCCCTTACCGTGGATAGATTCATCGATTCCAACAAAATGTCCTTATAAAGTTCCAATCTTCAACCCAAAAACTCGTAAAGAGCTTCACTCTTCCTTTTGTAGATTTCTGTGCAACGAATGCAATGTCTTAACGCCACTAAATTTTTGTTGCCGCTCGTTCCCATCCCAGGCCAAGTTCGCCCTTGATTATGGGTTTCTTTATCACATAGGTCAAAAATGGAGGTTTTGGGATGCTATTATCGTGCACATACGTACCATCGAATGTTCTTCATTCGTTTTATGTGCATGCATTCATTCCATCAGCGGTGCCTTGGTGATAATGAAAAGGAATGCCCTGAGTGTGCACCCGAATATAGATCTGTTCTTGAACTGAAGAGAAATTTGGACCAGAATTCGAAAGATCAAGATCGATTCTTCCAGCAAGTGAAATCTTCAAAGGATGGTTTTTCTGTAATTGCAGAATATTCCAGAAAAGGGATCATTAGCAATGGAACCCCCCACGAATCACGGGATTCAATCATTTAGAAAGGAACTTCGCGTCACCCCACTATATCTAGCCCAAGGTGATGAAAGAATGAATCTCCAGGCGAGAAAACGATTGGCTTTCGAAAAAAAAGCAAGATAAATGATTCTGAGTCAGAATGCTATTAAAAAAATGTGACAAGAAGATCGATCCCGTATGGAGCCACCGTAACAGTATGTCAAGCAATCTATCTTCCCGCCTCTTAGATCAGGCAACACATCCACGACTGGCTTCTGAATATTTGTTTTATGCTTTATAGCATCGTATTATTCAGTTGGTTGGCATAAATGTCCCGGCAAAATTCTCCACATTATGGCCATTGCCCAAGCTCAATCTTCCGCTCGGCCACGTCAAAATGGGGTTGCATACATTCGGAGAATGAATATGGATTGCTGCCCTCGATTAGCTTCCTCTTTTAGTTGTTTTTGGTAAAACCGTATCCCTATTTCCACTTCTTTTTGTGCTTTGGGTCAATGGTATCAAAGATGGCTATAAGGATTGGAGAAGGCACATATTAGATAGGAATGAGAAAAATAAAGCGGATCTCCTTCTACAATATGGTGAATTCCAACTCAAAAAATGAAAAAGATGTGAGTTTGGGGAGTGAAGATTTGAGGTGATGAAATGACATGATTTTGTTAGGTACAAGTGATCCTAATGGGGTTGCATACATTCGGAGAATGAATATGGATGGTGAATCAAAACCTGAAGCTATGAAAATTTTCACATAAGTGATGGGATGAGAGAAGAGGTGCACTGCATAATGTGAGGAGGGGAGGCGGGTATTTAAATTAGAGATTTGGACAAATCCTTAATTTTTTTATTCACAATATGTCTTTTAATTAGGAATATAACAATAAGGGATATAATTATATTATTATTAACTATAATATGGTTTAACAAAAGCTATTATAATTAACGTTTTAAATTAATCAAATAATAAGCCTCACATGAGGCTCACTTTTAGGTTAAAAATTAAGAATAAATATCACATTACCTTTGACGTTGTGTTTAACCAACAACCAATTAATGTTTACTTTGAATGTTTTTAAATGTGAAAATTCAATTTGAGCATTATAATTCAACTTGTATTTTAGTATAAATGTGAAGGCCAAAAATACACTTTTAAACGTTACAAATTACTTGACTAAATTTGTACTGAAACCACACGTATACTAAAAGTTACAAATTATCAAATCCTTTTCCTATACGGCAACCTCCTGTACTAAAGACTGACTTACATGCACAAAATGCTCGGCTTCACGCTCAACTTGCTCCCAACACCTATCAGGACTCTTCCCTTCTCTCATCTTCTTCACAAATCCCACAAACCGTCTCCAGTTATCCGGTTGGAATAGTTGAGGAGTCATTCTCAAGTATGTAAATGCACACATCTCCCTGTCATCCGAATGACCATCAATATTCAAAGATGACGCTTGCAGAATTTGCTCATGCGCATATTCATCATGCCGTGGCAATGCATTTTCTCCAGCTAGTGGAACTTGGACTTCTCTTGTCGCTAGAGCTACTTGCTTGACCAGTTTCTCCGGCGCACAAAGACCATCCTGTGGTTGTTTGTCATATCTCGCATCTTGACACAAGTAAAGTTGAAGATAGCTCCATATCGAGCCAACAATTGAGCAATAGGAAGATAACCATCTCTGAATCTTGTACCATAGTGCCAATGGATCCCAACAACCTTTACAGAGATCTTTGTTCCTGTATCCTCAAAGATTGTCTTGGATGATGACAATATTCTCTCACCATGGTCTAAGAGCATCTGAGAATACCAGGTCAAAAAGAATTCCCCGTAGGAACTACTCCAACCACCACCCTCTTTTCTGAAAAATTGGGTATCTTCCAGCCAGTTGTTGTAATGACCAGCATCAGTAGGCCCTGTGCTACCCCATTCTGGCTTGCCAGCAGCTTCAACTGCAGCTTTTAAGCTAGTCAACATGTACTGCAACCGATTTGTTTCTAAACGTAGAGGAAGGGTCGAGAAGTTGGTTTTGGCCCTATTTAAAGAGAATTCAGATTCTCTATCCAAGGTTAATCGTGTCTTACTTTGTTTAACATTAAAACGATGTCGTTTTTGTTTAAAATTTTATAGACACGTCTGGCTCCTTCCCTATATAAGCCGTTTTAAAGCCACAACCATTAACTATTCTACTTCTACGAATTTTTTTAAATGTATATAGTAAATTATTTATTTATTTATTTTCATTTGTGTACATAATTAAATATTTGTCTTTATTCTAAAAATAAATAATTTTTGCTTGTTTTCTTAATTCTTTTTATCCTGAAGATGAGTATAAATATATATTTTATCATTATTATTATTAAGAACAAAATTAATAATAATAAGGAATTTAATAATATTATTTAATATAATAAATAAATAAATAATAAGAAGAATAATAGTAAGTAGAAAATTTATAATTATCAAAATTTAAAACAATTAAATTAATAAAATAATTAAAAATATAATAATTATTAATAATAATATAATGGTGAATAATAATAAGGAACATAAAATTAGCAAAAATAATAATAATTCTTAAAATAATTTATAAAACAACAAATTATAAGGAATTTATAATTATCGTAATTTAAGACAATTAAATTAATAAGAATGATTAAAAAACATAATATTAATTAATAATAATATAATTTATAATAATAATAAGGAATATAAAATTAGCAAAAATAATAATAATTTTAAAATAATTTATAAAATAACAAATTATAAGGAATTAGCAAAAATAAACGTATATTTTTATCCTTATTATTATTAAGAACAAAATTAATAATAATAAGAAATTTTATAATATTATTTAATATAAGAAATAAATAAATAATAAGAATAATAGTAAGTAAAAATTTATAATTATCATATTCTAAAAAATTAAATTAATAAGAATAATTAATCAAACATAATAATTATTAATAATAATATAATTTATAATAATAATAAGGAATATAAAATTAGTGAAAATAATAACAATTCTTAAAATAATTAATAAAATTTTTGTTTGTTTGTTTAATTCTTTTGATCTTGATGATCAAGTATAAACATATATTTTTATCCTTATTATTATTAAAAATAAAATTAATAATAATAAGAAATTTTATAATATTATTTAATATAATTGATAATTAAATAATTAAATAATAATAACAATAATAGTAAGTAGAAAATTTATAATTATGATAGTTTAAAACAATTAAATTAATAAGAATAATTATTATTAATAATAATATAATTTATAATAATAATTAGGAATATAAAATTAACAAAAATAATAACAAATCTTAAAATAATTAATAAAATAACAAATTATATGGAATTAGCATAATAATAATAATTGTTAAGAAGAAGAAGAGAAAAAGGGAGGAGGAGGTGATAGCGATCGCGACATGATTCTCCGGCAGTCTGACGCGATCACGAGATTGCCTATCCTCCTCCCTTTTTAAGTAATAATAATAATATTATTAGTAGTATTATTATTATTAAATTCTTTTTTATTATTAAATTTATTTATTTTGATTATTAAGATTATATTCCTTATCATTATTTAATATTGTTTTCTTTAATTTATTTCTATTAATAATATGAAATTCCTTGTTATCAGGAGACTGCCGGAGGATGGCCAGATGTCGATCTTCCGGCAGTCTCGAGATTGCCTATCCTCCTCCCTTTTTAAGTAATATTATTATTATAATTAGTATTATTATTATTATTAAATTTATTTATTTTGATTATTATGATTATATTCCTTATCATTATTTAATTTTGTTTTCTTTAATTTATTTCTATTAATAATATAAAATTCCTTGTTATGTTTAATTTTCTTCTTATTATTTTAAATTCATAATTCTTAATTATTTAATTAATGTTGTTATTATGATTATTTTTGTACTTCAGTATATTACTTATTATTAATAAATGTATTATTTTATTAAAATGTTTATTATTATTTATAAGATTATTAAATTCCTTATTATAATTAAGTGTATTTATTTACTTATTTATTATTATTATTATTAGTATTATTATTATTATTATTCTTAAATTTATTAATTAATTTTATTTCCATTATTATAATAATTGTTAAATATTATTATTAATTTTATTATTATTAAATTTTGCAAAGTATTTATTATATTTATTATTATTATGAAATTCCTAATAATAATAATAATAATAATAATAATAATAATAATAATAATAATAATAATAATAATAATAATAATAATAATAATAATAATAATAATAATAATAATAATAATAATATTATTATTATTATTATTATTATTATGTTTGTTATGATTATTTATTTTAATTTGTATTATGATTATGAGATTTGTTATAATTAGTAATTTTTTCTTATCATTATTAACTTTATTATTCTGATTAATTTAATTATTTTTTAAAATTTAATTATAATTATTTTTTCTAACTTTATTATATATACTTATTATTATAAATCTTATTAATTTTTTTATATTTATTATTAATATTAGTATTATTATTATTATTAGATCCCTTATTATGATTACATGCATATATCTTTATTTCTAATATTATTATAAAGTTGCTTATTATTATTAATTTTCTTCTTATTATTATTAAATTTAGTTTTTTATTAATTTAATTATTCTTATTATGATTTATTATTAGTATTATTAACTTATTATTATTAAATAAAATTATTCTGATGTATTTATTTATTATTATTATTAAAAATTTCTCATTATTATTAATTTTATTCTTTTATTATTGAATTTTAATTTTTTAATTACATTTATTATTATTATTATTATTATTATTATTATTATTATTAAATTCCTTATTATTATTAAATTTTTAGTCACTGTATAAAAATTAATTAATTAATATTATTACTATTATTATTTCATTTTATTATATTAATTTTATTATTAAATTCCTTATTATTATTAATTTAATTTAAGATTTAAATCCTTATTATTATTATTAATATAATTATATTATTATTATTATTATTTTAAATTCCTCATTATTATTAATTTTATTCTTTTATTATTGAATTTATTGATTATTAATTTTTAATCTTCTTATATGATAGAATAATAACAATTATGCTTGTTAAAATATTAGAAATGAATATTTTAAATTAAAAATTTGCAAATATTTTCATAAATTAAAAGAAAACAAAATGGCAAGTATCAGTCATCAGTTTCACTGTTTAAAATCAAATAGAAATTAGGTTATCTTCTTCGCTTCTTCCTTTTTGACCGGCATTCTCTGATCTTCTCCTGGGACTGAGATTTGATCTGCAGTGAATGTGTATTTGTGCGTGAATTTTCGATTTCTTGATATCTAAAGTTGAGGGTTACACCATTGGAGTTGGGTCGTTATTGATTAGAAGTGGGTTGTTTTCTAAAATTTGCAGCATTTAATGTCATTATGCCTCCTCGAAGATCTAGAAAATCCGAGGAAACCATCGTAGCTGAGGTTAGAGGGCACAATGCTGCAAACATTGCAGCTATTTATGATGCCCCTTTTCCCATTTTCTCAGACGAAGAAGGTGTGAGGTACAGTTTTCTGAGAACTAAAACCATTGAAGTACCTACATATTTTAATTTTGATGTGCTTGAACAAATAGGGTTGAAAGATAAATCCTTGAGATTCTATGAGAGAGGTAAATGGGAACAATTTGTATGTATTAGTTACCCTGTTTACCGTGAATTGACACTAGAGTTTTTCACTTCTTTGAGGTTTGAGTCAAACAAACCTAAGAAATTATGGTTTAGATTACGAGGCCAGGCTTATTGTTTGGATGAAAATTTGTTAGGGCAACTATTTAGTTTTGCACAAAAACAGGTAGAAGATGGCCATTAGTTATTCTCATGTAGTGCTTATTGGAAATATTTAACTGATTTGGAAGAGTATAATCCTCATATTGCATCAAATGCAAACATTCTTAGTCCGAAACGATTGCTTGTGCATAAATTCATGTGTTCTGGTGTGTTTGGGAAAAGGCAAAGTACTAAATGCTCACCAAAGGAGCTGTTTTTATTATGGTGTATCGATGAAAGGCATAAGCCGACCATGTTTGCTCATGTTTCTCAAACTTTGATCCAATTAGTGGGAAGAAAGGGAAACAGTTTAGGAATGGATTATTTGGCCACTGCTTTGGCTCAACATTTTGAGATTGATGTTAGTGAACTAACCTTTGTGGATTATCAATATTTTGATGTACCGTACTTTAAACGTTCGGAGATCATAGAACATAACAACATGCAGCTCTGAGATCCTCAGACATATACAACAGTGAAGCACATGTTTTCAAGTGTAGCTTCAAGTTCTACATTTCAACCTATAGACGATTTGTCATCAACTGAGGAGGAACAACAGCAACCACAACAACAGTAGCACCCTAGTTGGGCTATGGTTTACACACTCATGGTTCAAAACAACAGAAATACACAGCAGCAGCTAAATGAAATGAATCAGCAGTTGAATCGAATGAATCGATGAATGGACCAAATAACCTAGGATCTGCGATACATGAGCGACAAAATGTATAAGTCTTGGGAGATGCAAGGACTCGACGTGCCATCTCCAACCCCATTGCCTCCGGGATCTCCACAAGCTTCGTGAATAGTGCAACTATGAGATTTGTATATGTGGATGTGGTAGACTTAAATTACACTTATTATTAATTATCTACTTCTTAATTTTAAATTTATTATTCTTATTATTATTAATTTTGTACTTATTGTTAAATAAAGTGAACTTTGATTCTTATCATGGGCTAATTTTTAAGGTGCAAAAGCAAAGTAAAAATTATAAGCATTTTGATTAACAAATGTATAAGCCGCAAAGACGAAATAAAAATTTATACATGCACGGTCGTGCGAGTTTCCCACAAACTCAAAATGTTTCCCATAAATTCAAAACGTTTCCCACAAATTCCGATAAATGCATTTTGCAAAAATTCAAAGCCTTCAAAATCCAAAACTCCATAATTCATTACTCATATATACTTAACAATTTCCCACATAATGAAATTACATTGCAGTAATATATTAATTAAACATTTTGGTAGTTAATGAATTACATTGCATTAACATATAAGCAACTATTTAAGAATTGCATAAGTCACCAACTTCCAGTAAATGTTAAGTTTGTTTAGTTATGTAACTATTTAAGAATTGCATGAGTCACCAACTTCCAGTAAATGTTTAGTTTACATCAGTAACCAACAATCAGTTTTAGCCTACATTATTATCAGAATAATCTTTTACAAATACAGAACTTTTCAGCACGAAGGCAACTACGACATTTGTTAATGGAAATACCAACTCCTAAATTATTTACTTTTTCCAAATTTGCAAAACCAAATGTTTGTTGTTCCTGTAAATCAATATGCATGTTAAATAATTCAAACAAAAAACAACATGTAATGCAATTATTAAAAATAATTGAAATTAAGACAAAAACTTTCTTCAATTTACCATAAGTAAATTAGTCATGCGCATTGAAGGTGGGATAACAACACTAATAATTTGTTGACTTGTTTCAACATCATTGACCTAACTTAATAAATGATTCAAAGATTAATAACACATTACAAACATAAAGTATTACAAACAATAGTAGCAAATAGTTTAACAAAGAATACCAAAGGATTTGTTTCATAATGATGATAAGTGTATAACATTGTTGACTTATCCATATGAACACCTATTGGCTGCATTTCGTAATTGTCATAACCAATTGGTTGATAAATACCCATAAGGCAATATTAGAAATAGAACCTAAGATTGTTGTATATGATCTTCATGATTGCAAACCATACTTGTCAAATCCTTACAAATAGAAACTGTCTGCATTTGGTATTTCTCATAAGCAATAAAAGCGAATTTTGTTGAAAACAAATAACATAACACATACAGACCTTATTAATTACCCAATGCCAACCTGATGTTTGATGTAATATAGGAGCTTGTATGAGGGAGATAATATGAGTTTGTTAGGAATTATCTTCAGATTCCTGAATAAAGTCGTTTAGGCAAAAATTACTTAAAATTATCAGTATAAAAATTATATACGTCATTTCAAAACAATATCACCAAAAGTTCAACCTGATTATTAGAAAAGGGGATTACTATCGAATCTACCGTATTTGTTAAAGTCTTGCATTTCTTCACATTTGTTCTCTTCTTTGAATTTTTCTCTAGTCCACCCCTCAATCTCTTACTTGATGTAGGCTTTGTCTTCATTTTCACACCTCTTATGGGATTCATTTCAGTAAAATTAATGTCAGCTTCATTCCACACATTCATTTCAGTATTTGAGCATTGACTGAACTCTTGATGTTGTGATATTTGGTTCTCTTGATCAACTATTTCTTCACCTTCCAATTTCTCATCAACTATGTTCAACATGTTCAAAAGATGATCTTTTACAATTTTATAGGTATCTCTCCTCTCTGCTGCTCTTGTAACCAATCGCATGCTTAATGTACACAATTCTCTATACCTTATAGTTGAGAGCAGTTTAGGATCTATATCAATTTCATTGACAGTTGCTCCTTAGTAGCAATCGTCCAGCATTTTTCTTTCCTTGTCCATCTTTTCAAAATATACTTGCTTGGGATTGTCCAAATATTTTTTAAGTTATAAACTTTCAACACATGAGAGCATAAAATGCCAACAAACTCAAACTTTCCACAACTACAATGAACTTCATCATTACATGAATCATAACTGACCAATTTGGAGTAGCTCTTTCTAGCAACACTGATCTTATATTTCTCAACTGTTCCATCTTCACCACAAAGACAAAAACTAGAATCATGACAATGATTCCATTGATCTTGAAAACATTTAAAACTTCTGGCATGTAGACACTAGCTGCATGCTTTAAAATGTTAACCGGTGTTGACAATGTTGGACTGCTGACATTACTTCTAAAATCAGCTTATAACTCCTCAAATCGATGATCATCAATAATGTTGGAGCCCAATTCCGAAGCCCAACATCGAACACGGAAGCATGAAACTTGAACGTGGAGGGAAGACTTAGAAATTGAAAATTTAGGTGAAAGATCCCTCGGAAGCAAAGGCGGGTGTCGTCGCGGCGTGTGTTGTCTCGCCGCGGCAAAACCTTTCGGGAACCTTCGCCGCGGCGAGCGAACGAACCTTCTCCGTGGCGAGCGAACGAACCTTCGCCGTGGTGAACATGCGAATATAACTTCGCCGCAGCGAGCAAACGATCTCGTCGCGGCGAAGGCCTAAACCCACAGAAACCAAAACTTAAAACTTTCATCCATTTTCATCAAAACAACCCAACCCAAAATAAACTTGAACATAAACATAGCCTTCCAAAACTTATCCTCATGATAAAACGATTTAATGCGAAAGGTTTGAAACTAAAATCAACATCAACCATATCTCATTGATAACCAAAAAAGAATTTTTACAAAGCTTTAATGACATTTCAAGCCAATCAAATATACAAAATACACTTGAACAAATAAAACTTGAAATGCAGTTAAAGCCCTGAATTTCCAAAACTCAAACAAAAATACAAAAGTATGACACTTCGGAGTGATGTCGTAGCTCTTGACCTAGTCAATCTCTTGCTCATCACCTGGGTAGGGGGAGGAGAATGAGGGGTGAGCTATAAAGCTCGTGGGTAACAACTTTATAACCAGTAACAAACAAAACCATTGAAATACTTATTTTCATTAAAGATATGCACATTGTATCATAAAGTACATATAACTAAAAAAAATTCTCATTTGTCAAACAATTTAATAGCAACATAAATCATGCATTCCTCAATTTTTTGGAAAAATGTAAACACATAGACACAATAAAATGGCTTGGGTGGATCCAAAACAAAATGTACTGCACAATTCCCTTAAGGGTCCTGTGCAGCCGTGAACAGAATGTACTACACTTTCCCGTATAGCGGTCCAGTGTAGCCGTGAACTAATGGGAGTCCGAAATCGGAGCTTCAGTGCCACTAGCGGGCAGGTGGGAGAAGCCTTTAAAAACGAGACAAGTGCACTTGACTCAACTTAGGGGACCACTACAAACCCATATAACATGTATTTCATATCTTGCAAACTCGTTGCCCAAAATGGCAATTTTCGAAACATTATCTTTTTCAAACATAACATCTTTTCATACATCATTTTCATATTTTTTTCACAAATCATCAATGCAATAAGCTCATACCAAACACATAATGCTTTTTCAAAGCATTCAAATAGTTATAAAACATGTTCATGGAGTAGTTGAAATCATTTATTTCCATCGTTTGAAAGAAAACATTAGTGGTTTATTACTAATCATAAAATTGTAACCCACCTGAAATCCCTTGCTTGTTACTTGCTCAAATGTGATTTTCCTCTTGCTCCTCTTGTCTCTATTGATTTCCTTAAACAACAACCAAAATCCCATTCAATTTGGTGTAGAAATCGGAAAGTCATTCTTTAATAATTTGAACTATAACTTATGTTGAAACAAAAATTCTATGCTCAATTTCCATCCAAAATTTTAGAATCTTAGAAACTGAATCAGAATTTCATTTCTTCATAAAACTTGTAGCCTTATGTCTCTAGTTTACAATGAATCAAAAATAACCTCATTTGGACATCTACATCAAAAGTTATGCCCAAAAGACCAAAATATGTCGATGCAGGAAAATGGTCTCTCGCTGCGGCGAGGATGCTAGCACGTCGCGGCGTGGACGTTGGCTCGCGCTGCGACATGCGCAAGAGCAGGCCGAGGAGTGCGAGGTCAAAATCCTCCCAAAACCTGTTTTTTTCCACATTCTTCAACCATAATCCTCCCATCTTTCAATTATATCCCATCTAAACTCTAAATCATCATTCCTACTTCATTTCTAAACTCATTCCAACCCAAAATCATTCACAAACACAACATAAACATTAACCCTAGAGGATTAAAACATTTTTCACACACCATTCAACAACAGCTCACTTCACACATTCCACTTCATTTTCACTTCTAACTATCTCTAAACATGATTCATTCAACAAATCAAGAAGGTTTAGTCTTGTGTTTACTTGTTTAGCTCCAAGATTTGTCAAATTCTTCAAGATTTCCTAAAACCCTAGTTTTTCCTCTTTTTCTCTTCTTCTTCCTCTCTTCCACGATTTTCCTTCTCTAACATACAAGAATACAATTTATTTCTATCACTTATACTCTAAATGCTTGAGCAATGTCCATTATGCCCTTCCATGTAATGCCTTAGCCTCTCAAACTTAAGTGATCTTCCATTTATTCCCTTATACATTTTTACTTCATTTTCACTTACACCATACCATACTCTAACTTAATCTTAATTTCTCCATTTAAAACTTTTAATTCTCATTAATCTAAGCAATAAAATCTTCCAACCATGCATATACCAATTTAATTCTAACCTAAAGCAAGTAATCAAGCAAAACCTCAAAACTAAATTAAAAAACATGCTTATTTAGTATGAAAAGAAAATTGGGGCCCAACATTTCTCCCCCTCTTAAAAGAATTACTTGAGTCATAGAGGAGTTGTGGATACTTCTTTTTCATAGCTTCCAATGCCTCCCACGTGGCCTCTTCGACCGAATGGTTCCTCCACAGAACTTTTACTAGCTGAATTGTTTTGTTTATGAGAACCTTTTCCTTTGTTTCCAAGATCTACACTGGAAGCTCTTCATAGCTCAAATCATCACTCAACTAGACTTCAGCAGCTTGAATGAAATGAGAAGGATCTGATCGGTATCTCCTCAACATAGAAACATGAAAAATATTATGTATCTGAGATAGCTCAGGAGGCAATGCTCGCTTGTAAGCCAACGAACCAATCCTCTCCAGAATCTCATAAGGCCCCACATATCTTGGACTCAGCTTACCCTTCTTACAAAATCTCAGAATCCCTTTCCAAGAAGAAGTCTTGAGAAAAACTTTCTCACTGACTTCAAAATCCATCTCCTTCCGGTGAGCATCTTCATAACTTTTCATCCTATCCTGAGCTACTTTTAGCCTGTGTTTAATCAAGTTGACCTAGTCAACTGTCATCTGAATCAACTCTGGACCCAAAAGTTTCCTTTCTCCCTCTTCATCCCAACACACCGGAGTCCTACATCTCCTCCCATACAGAGCTTCATAAGGAGCCATCTGAATGCTCGAATGATACGAATTATTGTAAACAAATTCGATCAAAGGCAAGTGTTCATCCCATGCTCCTCTAAAATCCATCACACAAGCCCTGAGCATTCCCTCAAGGGTCCGAATGGTCTTCTCAGATTGTCCGTCGGTCTGAGGATGGAAAGCAGTGCTAAAACTCAACTTAATACCCAAAGCTTCCTACAAACAACCCCAAAATCTCGAAGTAAATCGAGGATCCCTATCAGACACAATCGAATCTGGGATCCCATGCAATCTCACAATCTCATCAATGTACTTCTTGGTTAGCACATGCAGAGGATCAGTCTGTTTGATTGCCAGAAAATGAGCTGATTTCGTCAATCTATCCACAATCACCCATATGGCATCATGCCTCCTACTGGTCCTGGGCAATCCCATCAGAAAGTCCATAGTCACTTTCTGCCACTTCCACTCAGGAATGGATAATGGCCTCAACTGGCCTGAAGGTGCCTGATGCTCAGCCTTGACTTGCTGACATACTAGACACTTACTTTCATACTCGACCACATCTTTCTTCATACCTCTCCACCAGAAATGCTCCCTAAGATCCCGGTACATCTTGGTGCTACCTGGGTGCATAGCATAAGACACGTTGTGCCCCTCATCCAGAATCTCATCCTTCACCTCCTTGACATCTGGAATACAACGCCTATTCCCGACTGTCAGGAGTCCATCATCACTCACCTCCATGTCAGACTTCTTGTAAGTGATCTAGAAGGTGGGGGGTTGAATAGTTCTTTAAAATTCTTTGTAAAATTCTACAATAAAATCAGAAGTTAATTAACACAAACAACTTAAACAAATTTGAATGTAAAGAGTAGGGAAGAAGAACAAACACTGTTTTTATAAAGGTTCGGTGTTAAGACCTACGTCCTCTACCTAAGCTCCCACTTAGGATTTTGCAAACCACTTTATAACACACTTTGTAGTTTAGTGTGAACTTTTTACAATACCACTTGATTTCCAGTTCAAGCTACCTTTACAACCGATTTGTTTTCCGGCACAAATCCTACCTCACAAGTGACCTTTTCACTAGTCACTCAAATTGTAAGAGAAATGAGATATACATGAGAGAACAAGTGCTCAATATAATTGTGTAACAAGATAAGAACAATATGAGCAATTTTGGAGCAATCAAAGAGTATTTTCGCTTATAGAACTTCGGTGTTTTTCTCCTTTGATCATCCATTCTTATACTTAGGAGAAAATAGACGTTGGAACACTTTCTAGCCGTTGCATGATTGATATGACCATTCTTTAATCTTATCCTTTCCATTTGTGGCTAATTGACTTTGTCAGAATCAGTTTGTTGTACTCATAAGTCGACTTGTCGTGGTGTGTAAGTCGACTTGTACCAACAGTTTTCGTAAAATTTTATCTCCGCTCTTCTATAAGTCGACTTGTCGTGGTGTGTAAGTCGACTTGTACCAATCAATTTTTGTAAAATTTTATCTCTGCTCTTCTATAAGTTGACTTATGCTGTGTAAGTCGACTTGTATCATTCGATAAGTCGACTTATAGTCTATTAGTCGACTTGTGACTTTCTCAACCTGACAGATCTTGATGTATAAGTTGACTTATGATGTACTAGTTGACTTATGTTGGCTTCAACGGTAATATCCAATCAAATCTTCTATAATCTTCATTATTAATGTCTCTAACATGATGAAGATTATTTCCTTCTTGATTTCACCTTGATTTATGTCTTGCCAATTCAAGATTGATGTAATCTTGATGTATTTGAATCCAAATTACCTGAAATAATTCCTTAACTAATTCTATTTATTTTTTTATTATCATAACATAAAGGAATTTAATTTGTCAACCACCATTGGTCCAACAATCTCCCCCTTTTTGATAATGTCAAAATATTTAGAAATTGAAAAGAAATTGAAAACAAGAAACTTGATCAAGGTTTTTAATCCCTTGTCTCGATGGTTAGTTTGTCTCCCCTTAATAAATAAACCAATGAAGTTAATAACTTTGTAAGGATTAATTGGATAAACAGAAGTTGAAATCAAGATAATCTCAAATCAAATACACTCCCCCTCAATCAAATGACTGTGACTAAAGGATACCAAATATCAATTTCCAATATTACTCCCCCTTTTTGTTGTAATCAAAAATCAATATGAAAAATAGTCGCAATGGCAGGTCATAATCAATCAAAACAACAAACACAAATAATATGCAAAGTCATTATATAACATAACAATCCAACAATTAATACAAATATCATAAGTCATAAGAAGCATCACACCCAATTGAAAAACATAAAAAGAAATGTTGGTCGAGGCGAAAGGCAATACACATCATGATGAAGAATCATCATGCCTACAACCTAACTTATTAAAAATCTTCTTGAGCATACGGTGTTATGCATCAACTTTCTTTGGTAACTAAACAAACACACTCTGAATATTATCAACATGATCATTTAAATAATCCAATTGATCGTGAATGTCATTAAGCTCCTCGTGAGAGACCTTACTCCTTCTCACATTACTTGGCCGAGAGCTACTCGGATGATCAACTGCCCGCTTGGAACGTTGCCTTGGAGGTATTTGCTCACCCTCCAGGGTCAGTCCTAGCTTCTCTACATGATAGGAGTGAATCCAGCCTTTTTCAACAGTTTTTACTAACTTCATGCTTCTCAAATTGTAGGGGGTGAATCTCCAGCTCTGAGGATATGGATAATGAGTATAAGTACTCAAATTGCATCTTTGTAACTGAGAGAGAGAAGTGATCAAAGCTACGTATGACATCCCTTTATGCCAGAATGGTTTCCCTTTAAGCTGATCGCGTAACAGACTGGCCTTTTTTCTCATCATTTGAATAATCAAACTTGGATAATTAATCTTTCTTCCTTCTTCCATGTGCCAAAGAATTTTTTTATCCAAGGATGTAATTTGATTATTACTTGCCTTTTTCGGATAAACAACCCTGTTAATCGCATAATGTAGCAACCGATAATTTAAAGGCAAGTCCATTGCTTCAAATGGAGGAGTATGATCAGAACAGAGTCTACTTAACAATTCAACACTTTTTTCTTCAGTATAGCCGAAATTTTCGTCGGCTTCCTCATCAGTATCACCATCCTCATTTCTCAAAATATCAAAGTCTATGAATGAGGCTCTAGGCCTGACTCCTCCTCTAGGTAATCGAAATAATGTGCACATATTTGCTTCACACAGAAAAATTTCCTTTCCGTTAATTTTGGATTTCAGATTAACTCCATTTTCAATATTGCTACTGATCACACAGAGATTCGCATAAAACTACCTAACCACATCTTCATAAATCTCATCCTGATAACCCAAAAAATCTTGCAGCCCAAGATTAGTAATTTTAGAAAATACATCCGTAAATTCACTATTGTCTAGTTCACTCCAATCAAATCTCATCGAAGGAATTAATACTTCGTTTTTGAGTACCTTGTAATATAACGTTTGTGCTTCCTTTGAGACAAACCGAGGTTCAACCACGTCATCCTCTCTAGTAACATCTCCCCTCGAAGAAGAACCACGAACTCGTGGTCTATAGTGGACACGGGGACCTTATGGTGGAGTGGGTTCTTTGTATTTCCCTTTCGATTTGCGTGGATCCATGAGTTTTTGAGAGATTTTGAGGAAAAACGAAAGTTAGGGTTTGAAGGTATGAGAAAGGTGTTTTTGAAAAAGGAGGTTGATTTGAAGAGATAATGAGTGGGTTTTGTGCTAATGGAGGTCGATGGATGATGGGTAAGGAAGATTTGAAGAGATTGGAAGGAATAAATCGACTTGGGGAAGAGAAATCTCAGATGTTAGAGAGAATAGGTTTTCAGAGAATGAAAGGGAGAAAAGGTTTTAAAGAATTCGTGTAAACATAAGTCGACTTGTTTACCTCCATAAGTCGACTTATCGACCTTCATAAGTCGACTTGTCGATCTTTATAAGTCGACTTATCCTTAAATTTCTTCGTTTCCATAGTTCTGTGTATATCATAGGTCGACTTATTGACCCACACAAGTCGACTTGTTACCAATTAGTCGACTTAGACACCAATTAGTCGACTAGAATGTGTCAAAACTCCAAATCAGTCACATTTTAGCCCAAGTGTAAATCCTAATGATGGAATCTTCAGATGTAATTGCACATTTGCCTCATATTTTGACCATTTGATATATTAATGAATGTAGCCAAAAACAAATTCAACCAAAGGAATTTAAATCACACATGCCTAGTCTAAATTTAATATTCACAAACACATCTTCCTTAAGAGGTTTAGTAAAAATATCAGCTAATTGGTCACTAGATGATACATGCTTCAAGCAAATTTTGCCTTTTAAACAATGATTATGGATGAAATGATGTCTAATTTCTATATGCTTTATTCTACTATGCAGAATTGGATTTTTACTCAAACAAATTGCACTGGTATTATCATAATAAATAGGAATATTTTTAACCACAATACCATAGTCAAGCAATTGATGTTTAATCCAATGAACTTGGGCACATGCACTCCCAGCTGCTACATATTCAGATTCAGCAGTGGAAATAGCTACACTAACTTGCTTTTTACTAGCCCAAGATATCAAAGATGATCCTAAGAAATGACACAAGCCACTAGTGTTTTTTCTATCAATCCTACATCCACCATGATTAGCATCACTAAAAGAATATAAGTCAAATGATTCACAACTGGGATACCATAAACCATGATTAACAGTTCTACTCAAATATCTAAAAATTCTTTTGCAAGCACTTAAATGAGAGATTTTAGGACAAGATTGAAATCTCGCACAGAGACACGTGGCAAACATAATATCAGGTCTAGAAGTAGTCAAATACAAGAGAGAGCCGATCATACCTCTATAGAGTTTTTGATCAACATCTTCTTCATGTTTATATTTCTCCAAGACCACATTTGTTGCCATTGGTGTTGCTGCCACTTTACATCCTTCCATTTTGAACTTTTTTAGAAGCTCCTTGGTATACTTAGATTGGTGAATGAAGATGCCATTTTTGTGTTGCTTGATTTGCAATCCAAGAAAGAACTTGAGTTCTCCCATCATGCTCATTTCAAATTCACTTTGCATTAAATCACTAAATTCTTTGCACAAAAATTCATTAGTGGCACCAAACTCAATATCATCAACATATATTTGACAAATAAGCATATCTTGATCAACATGTTTAATAAAAAAAGTATTATCAATCTTACCACAAACATACCCATGTTGAGTTAGAAAAATACTTAACCTTTCATACCAGGCTCTAGGTGCTTGCTTTAACCCATAGAGTGCCTTCTTGAGTTTGTAGACATAGTCCGGATGTTCATGATCTTTGAATCCTGATGGTTGTTTGACATAAACCTCCTCTTGAATATATTCATTGAGGAATGCACTATTGACGTCCATTTGATTTAATTTGATCCTTTCATGTGACACAAAAGAACATAATAGTCTAATTGCTTCCAATCGAGCTACAGGAGCATATGTCTCATTATAATCAAGTCCTTCTTCTTGATAAAATTCTTGAGCTACTAACCTTGATTTATTTTTAATCGCTTCACCATTCTCATCATATTTTATCCGATTTATCCACTTGGCTCCAATAATAGTCTTGTCCTTTGGTGGAGCTACCAAATCCCATACATTATTTCTCTTGAATTGATTAAGCTCTTCTTGCATAGCTAGTAACCAATTCTCATCTTCAAGAGCTTCTTTTATATTCTTGGGTTTTACTAATGAGATGAAGGCTGAATTGCTCATATTCTCATAGACATTTCTCCTGGTTCTTAGACCATCATTCAAATCACCAATTACTTGCTCCATAGGATGGTTCTTGTCTCCACTCATGTGCCTTGAACATCCACTATCAATGTACCAAGTGCTTGATGGTTTTTCGTCCATTTCTTGTACCTACAATGGAAGCATCCTTTCTTTTTATAGGTACTCAAGCCATTTTGGGTCCATTTTGGTTAGCCATATAAACCACATTAGGAGGTGTTGTGCCTTTTAACACCTATATTTTCTTAACTTTAACACATCTTCTAACACTTTTGCAAACAAGTTCTATATGACCATCTTTCAAGCATCTAGCACATTGAGCAATTTTTCCATCCTTAGTGAATTTAGAAATCAAGGAACAATCTCTATTAAAAGGATCATATCCTAATCTATGTTTAGAAATTGAATATTTTTGCAATGATAATAAGTTTTCAAACTTTTCGTTTCCATTAGCAAATTTTCCAACCACATAAGAAAATTCCTTTCTAAGTCTATCCAGCTCACAAATAAGATTTTCCTTTTCAACAAGGAATGCAGAATGATCTTCCTTAGGACAATCTAAATCATCAATAGTCTTATGTAAAGCACTATTTTCAGCAACTAACTCCCTTATTTTCTTTCTCAATTTTTTGTTGATCTCAATAGCTTCTTCAAAATCAGTTTGTAAAGCATTAAAAGAATCTCTAAGATCTTGGTCAATGAAAGTTACCTCATTTTCATCATCACTTGTTGAGCTATTTGCCATAAGCTCCAAGTTGTTTTCATCATTACTTTGGTATGCTTCCTCATCATCACTCCAAGTGGCTACTAGGCTAGTTTTCTTTTTCCCTTTGTCATATTTGTCACTTTTCTGGAAATTTGAAGTGGAAGATGAACTTTTGCATTCTCTAGCATGATGTCTCCTTTTTCCACATTTCCAGCATTCTTCATTGCTCTTCTTTTCATCATACCCCTTTGATCTTCTTTCCATGGCAAACTTCTTTCTTTCTCCATTTCTACCACCATTTAATTCTTTCCTTCTATTTTTGAGGAGTCTTTTGAACTTTCTCAAATTTCTGGCATACATTGCTATTTCTTCGTCCTCCTCTTCTTCATCTATTTCTTCATCACTTTCATCAAGAGAAGAAGCATTAGCTTTTAAAGCAATTGACTTTTGTGACTTACCTCTACCTCCTCTTGATTTGAGAATGATCTTATAGTTGATGAGTGATCCCACCAAGGCGTTGAATTCCAAATGATTGATATCCTTGGACTCCATTATAGCGGTGACTTGTGAGTCCCATTCTTTTGGTAATGAGCGAAGAATCTTCTTCACCTTCTCGCTATCCATCATATGCTTTCCAAGGTTGCCTAATCCATTTATGATTTCTGCAAAATGATCAAGCATAGTAGAAATAGACTCACCTTCCTTCATGACAAACATTTCATAGTCATGGAGTAGCATGCTGATCTTTGTTTCCCGAACTTGATTAGTTCCTTCATAAGTGATGCGAAGTCTTTCCCACATTTCTTTAATGTTGGTACAAGAGTTTACTCGATTTCTTTCCTCAACCATGAGAGCTCAATATATCAATTTCATAGCTTTTGCATTGATGTAGGCTTGCTTCCAATTATTGTCGTCGTATTCCAGCTCCGTTTTTAACTCACCATTTTCTTTCAACGGTGCTTGTAGACCGAAGATGATGATCTTTCAATATTCTACTCCCTCGCTTATAATATGATACTTCATAGAATTTTTCCAAGAAGAGTAGTTAGAATCATTAAACAACGGAGGCTATTATTAGTGTTACCTTCTTCCGCTAGATTGTTGTGTGCCATCCCTGGATACTTTTGCTCTGATACCAATTGTAAGCGATCTAGAAGGGGGGGTTGAATAGATCTTTAAAATTCTTTGTAAAATTTTACAATAAATGTTGGACCCCGATCTTTGAATGAAAATTTGAATTATGAAAATGAAATTTAAGGAGTGCTTTGTGTATGTCTTGTATAAGAGATGTCTTAAAATTTAAAGAATATTGAGAAGAAAAGAAATGATCTGATTTTGATATCTTTGGGGTTTTGAGTGGACTGGTATGGATTATGAGAAGAAAGTGGATGAGTTGATTGAAATGAAGTTAAATAGCAAGAATTAAAAAGAAGAAAGCTTGGAAATATGATGATTATGAATTTCCGATGGTTAATTTTGAGAATTATGCAAATTATGATGTGGAATTTGAATGATTGTGGCTTAGGTCAATTTTAATTGAAAGAAGGAAAGAAGCAAGGATCAAATTGATGATCGGGACGAGTTCCTAGCATCATTTCGAGGTGGGTAGCATATTTATATTTTGATTTATAGGCAATATTCGAATTTTCAAAAATGAAAGAAAGCAAAAGTTTGGATTTGTGATAAATTATTGTTTTGTAAATGTTTGAAAATAAGAATTGATTAAAAGTTTGAAATTATGATTTCTGAATGATTTCTGAAAAATTATTGCAAGCTTAAATGCATTGTTCCAAATGATTTGCTAAATCGCTAGAATTTCTGAAATCTCCAATTTCAAAATTTGACCTAAACCAATTCACTCAAATTCAATCTCATAAATAACTTAATTTTCAAAATTAATGTCGCAATTCATCAATTCACACTAATTCCAAAATATCTAAATCCTCAATTTCAAAAATCCCCAAATCTTAAAATTGGCCTAAACCAATTTATCCAAATTCAATACCATAAAATACAATTTCTTCAAAATTAACTTCATATTCTACAAACCCATATCATTATCTATAATTCTACACCAAAAATTTTACAAAATTCTTAATCACAAAATTAAGCCTAAACCAATCCAATCAAATTCGATATCACCTTACCTATACCTTAACTAAACCATTAACATCAAAACTCATCCACATAACCCATAAAATTCGAAAATCTCCCCACCTCTATGAAACCCACGAAAACAAAATTTTCACTTAGCTTCCAAAGCTCTTCTTTTCCTTGTTCTTTCATAAATACCTCTTCAAATCACCATGTTTAAGCAAGAAAGGGAAAACCCCAATAAGAAAACCAAGAAAATTCAAATCCCTAACCCATTTAAAATCAGATTTTCTTCTCTTCCATGAAAACTTAACCCTTTTCTTTTCTTATTCAATCTCAACTCAAGAACTCTTCTAGTCACCCTTAGTAAGCATGAAAGACAAGAATCTACCCATAAATCCAAGAAATTTCGAAACCCTTACCTTGAAGAATGAGACCCACGAAATCTTCTTCTTCCCCTTTGTTCTTCTTCCTCTTCTTTGCTCTTGGAACCAACGAAAATCACTCTGAAATCCATAGAAAAACCGACCTTCATGCTTGATCCATCTCCTCCACCATGGCCGACCACCTTCCTCTCCCTCTCTTCTTTTCATTTTCGTATCCTTTCTTCTCTTTTCTTTCTATTTCCTCTCTTATTATTCTGCTAATAGTCGACAGCTCCAGCCTCCAAGACGACCATCCCTCTTGAGTTTAAGCCATGTCACTTAAGTTAGGGTAAAAAGACCAAAATGCCCCTCACTTGTTTGCTTATTTCCAAAATTGCCCCTGCAGGAACTTGAAAAACTGATACCTTGCGATCTGATTTCAAGCATCTAAAAGAAATAATTTGGAAAAACTTTCTTCTTCAAAATTGTTCCTCTAGATCATACGAATCTAACGCCACTGACCGCGCTCAATTCGGATCTAAAACGAAGAAGTTATAGCCAAAATACTATCGGACCTCACAAAATCCGAGACTGAACATTACGCGAATTAAATTCCAGAAATTAACAATCTTAGGGATGAATTTAAATTTTGATCCCTTCATAAGAGTTGTATCCCTATATCTTAACTTTATTTTTCCTCAAGAATCAACTCAATCGGAGTTGTACAGCTCCCAAAAATCACAAAATACTGAACTATGTTCAGAAAATTATCCAACTTATAACCTATAACCAAATCTCTTACTTTGGTTCAATCAATCTCTTTCCATTTAATCTCCTAAAAATCATAATTCTTCATAAAAATGAACTTAATTGTCTTAGGAATCCAACGCTTCGAGAATCGAGTCAATCGGATGTCGGACAAAGGAATTATAAGCAAAAGATTACAAAAGGTATCAGATTAAAAACAAAGTAACGGAACTTCAAAACTGAACTTTTCAAAAATCATATCTCTCGATCCCGAACTGGGAATTTGACAAATTTGGTGTCAATAAAAAGATCAAGGGAAGATCTACAACTTCCCTGAAGAACTCAAAATCAAATTAGGTCTCGAAGGAGGTTGAAAACTCAATCAAAGATTCTGTCCAAAACAGCTTTTCCTAAACGACTTCCAATTTTTAATCGCTCATAACTCCTAGCCTCGATATCGAAAAATTGCAAACTTCATATCAATGGAAAGATAAAAATATCATCTAAAACTTTTATGAAGATCACGTACTCTAACTTAAACTAAATCCATACGACGAGTGGCCTCGAAGCATAGAACACACAAATCTATACTTAAAAGCATTTTCAAAACAAAGCATATCTTCAGAAATTCATATCTTTCAATCCCGACATCGAAAAAATAGAAAACTTCATGTCCACAAAAAGCTCTCGATAGAGGCTACAAGTTTCATGTTGATCATTTTCTCAAATTTGACCTAAATCAAAAAGTCATTTTTTTCCTCAAAAAGTCAAACTTCAAGCGAACTTTGACTGATCATAACTCTCACTCTCGATATCGAAAAATATCAAACTTTATGGCCACAGAAAGCTCTTGACATAAACTACAAGTTTCCAAACGATCATTTTCTCAAATTCTCCCAAAATCAAAAAGTCAACTCTCAAGTCAAACATTTTATCTCCAAAAGTCAAACTTTCTAAATTCTTCAAATTTTCACACTTTTTCTTTTTAATTCTTGCTATTTAACTTCATTTCAATAAACTCATCCACTTTCTTCTCATAATCCATACCAGTCCACTCAAAACCCCAAAGATATCAAAATCAGATCATTTCTTTTCTTCTCAATATTCTTTAAATTTTAAGACATCTCTTATACAAGACATACACAAAGCACTCCTTAAATTTCATTTCATAATTCAAAGTTTCACTCAAAGATCGGGGTCCAACAATAAAATCAGAAGTTAATTCACACACAAACAACTTAAACAAATTTAAATGTAAAGAGTAGGGAAGAAGAGCAAACACTGTTTTTATAGGGGTTTGGTGCTAAGACCTACGTCCTCTACTTAAGCTCCCACTTAGGATTTTGCAAACCACTTTATAGCACACTTTGTAGTTTAGTGTGAACTTTTTACAATACCACTTGATTTTCGGCTCAAGCTACCTTTACAACCGATTTGTTTTCCGGCACAAATCTTACCTCACAAGTGACCTTTTCACTAGTCACTCAAATTGTAAGAGAAATGAGATATAAATGAGAGAACAAGTGCTCAATACAATTGTGTAACAAGATAAGAACAATAATGAGCAATTTTGGAGCAATCAAAGAGTATTTTCGTTTATAAAACTTTGGTGTTTTTCTCCTTTGATCATCCACTCTTATACTTAGGAGAAAATAGACGTTGGAACACTTTCTAGCCATTGCATGATTGATATGACCGTTCCTTAATCTTCTCCTTTCCATTTGTGGCTAATTGACTTTGTCAGAATCAGTTTGCTGTACTCATAAGTCGACTTGTACCAACAGTTTTCGTAAAATTTTATCTCCGCTCTTCTATAAATCGACTTGTCATGGTGTGTAAGTCGACTTGTACCAATCAATTTTTATAAAATTTTATCTCCGCTCTTCTATAAGTCGACTTATGCAGTATAAGTCGACTTGTATCCTTCGATAAGTCGACTTATAGTCTATTAGTCAACTTGTGACGTTCTCAACCTGACAGATCTTGATGTATAAGTCGACTTATGTTGGCTTCAACGGTAATATCCAATAAAATCTTCTATAATCTTCATTATTAATGTCTCTAACATGATGAAGATTATTTCCTTCTTGATTTCACCTTGATTTATTGCCAATTCAAGATTGATGTAGTCTTGATGTATTTGAATACAAATTACCTGAAATAATTTCTTAACTAATTCTATATATTTTATTATTATCAAAACATAAAGGAATTTAATTTGTCAACCACCATTGGTCCAACACTTCTTACCCTTCTGAATCTCTTCCCACAGCTTACTCAATTCTGCATCCTGTACCTGCAACTCTCTCACTTTTTCTCTGAGGACCGGCCTCACCCTAAAAGTAGCAACCATGCAATCAGACTCCTCTTGCTTTAAACTGATTCTGAGCTTAGCCATCTCTTCCAACAGCGGCAGATAAACTGTCTGAACATATGCTATGGAAGACTTTCTGCTTAAGGCATCTGCAATAACATTTGCCTTGCCTGGATGATACTCAATCAACAGGTCATAATCTTTAAGCAACTCAATCCACCTCCTCTGTCTCAAATTCAGCTCCTTCTGACTCAACAAGTATTTGAAAATTTTGTGATCTGTAAAGATCCTTGTTTGAATCTCATACAAATAATGCCTCCAGATCTTCAAGGAAAAGATCACAGCTGCTAATTCCAGATCGTGGGTCGGATAATTCACCTCATAAGGCTTTAGCTGCCGTGAGGAATATGCCATCACCTTATCTCCCTGCATAAGTACACATCCCAACCCCTTTCTGGAAACATCACTATACACGGTATAACTTGTAGGAAAATCCCGGTGTGAGCATCACATGCCCACGGTGCGGAAAACAAAATTTTTTATTCCGGGACCTTCCCAAAAGCCAGGATCCATGTGACTATATAACAAAGTCAAACCAAAACGACCAAAGGAGACCGTCTCTAACGGTATCCACGCAGAGATCGAAAAACCTAACCGGGACAAACCCTTTGACCCGGGAATAGCTAGAACAAGTGGAAGACTGCTAGATCTTACCTTATTCTTGGAGAGCTTGGAAACTCACGATGAAGAGGAACTTTGGAGGAGAGAAGATGAAGAGAGTCAATGATGGAATGCTTGAAAGACTTAGGATTTTCTCAAAATCCTTCTTCCTCTTTCAAAACCCACAATCACACACCACCTCACCCTTTCATTTTTGTCTTCTTTTCATTTAATGTAAAGATGACTAGGCAAAGATGGAAGCTTCTTTTGCCTTTCCACGTTTTAGCTTCATTATATATATATATATATATATATATAAAGTTAAAGATGAAGCTTCCTCCTCTCCTTCCACGTATCAACATATATATATATATATATTAATTCTTTAATTATATATATATATATATATAAATAAATGCTGAAGTGGTCCAGTCACACTGGGGTCGGTCCTACCGGCCTACCCGGTCCCGGTATGGGAAAAACCTCCGGAAACGTTTTTCAGCAATATCGATGTCGCGATCTTATCGGGACATATCTCGATCTCATTGGGATCCATTTAATCCGATTGCTCTCCATTTATTGGATCTTAGTCCAAAACTATTTTACGAGTTCTCCGAGACACTCTTATGCGTGTGACCTATTAGGTTCCCGGTTATGTTGGCCACTTAGATCAACACTTAATCTAAGCAAGTCATGAGCGGTATCTAGCAACATATCATGACCCCCAATTGACTGGAAAGTAATTGGTTTGACGAATAAACATATATTCATCATGGACCATATCACGAACCTTTCCATAGATAATTACCGTGCAATTCGTCCTTTCACCATGCTATACCCCACTTGGTTATGAGTATGGGCAATGTGTCAACTCTCACTAGATTGACTATGTCAAATCTAGTCCAAGTGATTTCAGTTCTTGTCCTGGGACTCATTACTTAATACTTAATATGTCAATGAAGACACTCTTCATGACATATGTACTCTGATCAGAGATTTCCAAGTAATGACCCTGACAAAAGGCCATGGGTATCATCTTCTGCTATCACAGAAGTGGTGAATCCTCTATTGGATACTCAATTACCTTCGAATACCTCAAGCTGTACCCAAGCACCACCCTATGAGCGACCTCTGTAAGGTAACAAGGAATGGAGTCAAAGCATAGAATAAGTATCCAAGAAATCCTTGAGTACCTCAAGTCTAAGGATACTTGCACCATTGCTATGATGAGATTATCACTGACATTAGAATATGACATCCATGTGATGATCTCATAGCAGGTCATCCAATGTACTTACTACCTCTAGTAAGCATCCACATCTCAACCCTAAATATCTCATATGTACAGCTTCGAGATCCTTTGGTTGATCAAATCAAGGAGCTTGAGATGTGTTAGTCTTTTCGGACACCGATGTCCGGCCTCAAAGAATCCTATGACTAGGATAATTTAGATACTGACATAATTGCACATGATAGGAATCTCAGTAGTATGATCACATCATAATTTCCTTCATGCTATGTCATATATCATGGACTTCATTAATTTGCATATTAATCAATATCAGTTCATAAATAATGAACAGCAACGTAATGAAATATGCCTTTTCTTTATTTATTTATAAAGAATGTACACAATTTTGTACAAAATGCGCTAAAGGCGATTGCCTTTAGGACACTACTCTAACAATCTCCCACTTGACCTAAAGCCAATCGCCTTGATATCTAATACCATAGGCGAGTACATGAGAATCAAAACTCTTTTGTGACAACGGCTTTGTCAACGGATCAGCAATATTCTGCTCTGTGGGAATTTTCTCTATCTGCACATCACCTCAACCAATGATCTCCCTGATCAGGTGATATCTGTGGAGTACGTGTTTGGATCGTTGATGAGACCTTAGTTCTTCGCGTGTGAATAGCCCCATTGTTGTCACAATACAATCAGATGGGCCCATCATCGCTAGGAACCACACCAAGTTCGAAATGAACTTCGATCCAAACCGCCTTTCACGCTTCAAGCGGCAATGTACTCTACCTCGGTTGTTGAATCAGCGATCGTCTCTCGCTTGAACTCTTCCAACCGATCGCCTCGCCGCTCGATGTGAATATGTAACCTGATTGGGATTTGAAATCATCCTTATCGATTGAAAACTGCATCAGATACCCGCTTACTTTGAGATCTCCATCTCCATATATCAAGAAAACATCCCGAGTCCTTCGCAAGTACTTCAGATATTCTTGACAACCACCCAAATGACCCTCACCAGATCCGATTGGTATCTGCTCATAACACTTAGAGCATATGATACATCGGGTCTCGTACATAACATTGCGTACATGATAGATCCTACCGCAGATGCATACGGGATTATATTCATGCGCATCCTCTCATCTTGTTTCTTAGGACACATAGATTTCGAGAGTGTTATCCCATGAGTGATGGGAAGGTACCCTCTCTTGGATTGTTCCATGCTAAACCTCTTTAGCATCTTGTCTATGTACGTTGATTGTGAAAGATCAAGCAACCTTTTTGATCTATCTTTATAGATCCTTATCCCAAGGATATAAGTTGCTTCACCAAGGTCTTTCATGGCAAATTGTTTGGACAACCAAATCTTGACGGATTGTAGCATCGAGACATCGTTTCCTAGCAATAATATGTCATCTACATACAGCACAAGGAATACGATTGCAGTCCCATTAACCTTCTTATACACACAGTATTCATCCGGATTTTGTGAGAAACCAAACTCTTTGATTACCTCATCAAAACGGATGTTCCAACTCCTGGATGCTTGCTTCAATCCATAGATGGATTTTTGAAGCTTGCATACCTTTTCGCCATCATAGGAGGTGAAGCCCTCAGGTTGTGTCATATACACATCCTCAGTTAGATTTTCGTTTAGGAAAGCTGTCTTCACATCCATTTGCCATATCTCATAATCATAATGAGTGGCAATGGCTAGGAGTATCCTAATGGATTTAAGCATTGCTATTGGGCTGAAGGTCTCGTCGTAGTCAACTCCTTGTCTTTGACGAAAACCTTTAGCCACAAGCCTTGCTTTATAGGTAATTACATTACCATCCATGTCGGTTTTCTTTTTAAAAACCCATTTACACCCTATGGGTTTTATTCCTTCGGGTGCATCAACCAAAGTCCATACTTAGTTTTCATACATAGAATCCATTTCAGACTTCATGGCTTGAAGCCATTTTTCAGACTCTGAACTCTTCAGAACCTCTTCATAGGTAGTAGGCTCATCATCATCTATGAGCAATACGTTATTCTGTTCATTCACGAGAAATCCATATCTCTCAGGAACAGAGCGTATCCTACGTGACCTACAATTTCGTGTGTTGTAGAAGGTTGAACTGTTACTTCATCCGATGAGTCACAGTTTGAGTTCGATAGTTGATCTGCTCTGCATCGAGCATCTTGAACTTCTTCAAGTTCTATTTTGCTCCCACCGCCTTCTTGTAAAAGAAACTCTTTCTCTAAAGACAGCATGCTTTGAAACAAACACCTTTTGTTCCTCGCAAGGTAGAACCGATATCCCATTGTTTCTTTAGGATATCCTACGAACAAACACTTGTCGATTTTGCATCAAGTTTATCTCGATCGTGTCCGCTTCACATGCGAGACAACCCCAAACTTTCAAATGAGTAAGATAGGGTCTTTTGTTAGTCCACATCTCATATGGAGTAACATCAACTGTCTTTGATGGAACGCTGTTTAACAAGTAAACAGTTGTCTCGATTGCATACCCCCAAAAGGATTTTGGTAACTTTGCAAAGCCCATCATAGATCGTACCATGTCTAACAAGGTTCGATTTCTCCTTTCTGCCACACCATTATGCTGTGGTGTGTAAGGAGGAGTCCATTGAGATAAAATCCCATTATCTCTGAGATAATCCAAAAACTCTTGGTCTAAGTATTCCCCACCACGATCAGATCACAATGTCTTGATACTTTTCCCAAGTTGGTTTTCTACTTCATTTCTGAATTGTTTGAACTTTTCAAATGCTTCATATTTGTATCTCATCAGATACAGGTACCCATATCGAGAATAATCATCGATAAAGGTAATGAAGTAAAGAGAACCACTTCTAGCATGGATGGACATCGGACCACATACATCTGAATGTATTAGGTCTAATACTCCAAGTCGCTTCGCTCACCCTTTCCTTAAAGGATAACTTAGTCATCTTGCCTAATAAACAAGATTCGCATGTGTCATATGATTCATAATCAAATGACCCTAAACTTCCACTCTTATGGAGCTTAGCTATGCGTCTCTCATTTATATGGCCAAGGCAACAATGCTATAAGTAAGTTGATTTTAAATTATCTCGTTTATGTCTTTTCGTGTCATTGACATTCATTATTGGATGTGACATATCTAATATGTAAATTCCATTGCATAATGTACCAAGTACCATAAAGCATTCCATTCAAACTAATAGAACAACCATTGTTACTAAAAGTCAAATGGAAACCATTTCTATTTAAACAAGAAATGTATAATATGTTCTTTGTTAATACAGTACAAAATAACATTCATCCAATTTAATTACAAGCCCAGTGGAGAGTGACAAAAGTAAGTGCCTACGGCTAATGCAAAGAACTCTTGCTCCATTTCCCACACGCAGGTCTAGTTCTCCTTCATGAAACATTTCATCGTCCTCGAGGCCCGTGATATCATTGCATATGTGTGAGCCACAACCGGTATCTAATACCCATATGTTATGATCATAAACAGTATTGACCTCAATGACAAACATACCTGAAGAAGTCGAGGCATCTGATGCCTTCTTCTGCTTCAATTCCTCCAGATAGACTTTACAGTTCCTCTTCCAGTGGCCAGTCTTGCCACAATGGAAGCAAGTTCCTTTTGGTGCAGTCTCTTTGGTCTTCTTCTTGGCTGGGCTTCCTTTTGGTTTCTTAGACCTTTTCTTCTTCAGTTTCTTTTTCTTGGAACCAGAAGAAGAGTCCACCATAAGCACTTGCTTGCTATCCTTCTTGATAGCTTGCTCTGCTGTCTTGAGAAGATTGATCAACTCAGGAATTGTCGTGGATATCTGATTCATCCGATAGTTTAACACAAACTGTGAATAACTATCAGACAATCCAACTAGAATTAAGTCAACACTTAATTCACAATCCATGACAAAACCTAAGACAACCAACCTCTCAATATACCCATTCATCTTCAGTGCATACTGCACTGCAGATGAACCTGGAGTCATCTTAGTAGTGAAGAGTAACCTCGAGGTCTCGAACCTTTCAGACCGAGCTTGCTCATCAAACAGCTCCCTAAGATGAAACACTATGGTATGAGCATCCATAGACTCATGCTGCTTCTGCAGCTCTGGTGACATCGAGGCAAGCATAATACAGGTTGCTATGTCACTGTCTTTGAGATGCTTTCGATAAACTTTCTGATCCTCATCAGAAGCATCAACAGCAGGTGGATCAGGAAGTGGAACATCAAGGACATATCCCAGTTCCTCAGATCTGAGAACAATTCTCAGATTTCTCAGCCAATCGAGAAAATTTGGTCCAGTTAATTTGTTTGAGTCCATAAGCGAGCGCAAGTTCACACTTGAAGTCATCTTCAATCAACCTAAAGAGAAAGAGAGAAAGAATGTTAGAATAGAATTAAATGCATGATCATAAGGACTTGCATGTCATGCATATGACTCCCACTAGTTTCAAAGAATCCATAACCCTCAGTATGAATCCAAGAAACATTATGACAAAATGTCCTAGTGGGTCGATATCCGACATTGCTAAGGATAACCTTGGGTTTACCCAACAAGCCACCTTAGGTCAATCGGTAGGTATCGGTCATACCAATTGCATCATAGATATCTGACATTACTAAAATGACCTTGAGTTTACCCAACAAGCCACCTTAGATCAATCGGCAGGTATCGGTCATTCCAATTACTTTATAGATGCAACTATCGACTAGTGCTATCAACTCGTGATGTATGCACACCCATTGGGTTATCAACTCTTGATGCGCTGCACATCCGATGTACACTACCCAATTTCGCCTCTGTCACGTTGACCTTGAGTTTACTCAATAAATCAACGCTTCTAGTAAAAACCGACCCATTAATCCAAAATCTTATTTTCATGGTTCAACATATTCAGATAGAGTGAGCTTGGGTTTACCCAACAACCCAACTCTATAAGAACTCGTTCTCCCATATTAATGGAAGACGGAGTTTTCATATTAAGTGTGAGGTTTCGGGTCTCATCTACTTCTTCTCCAAGCTATAGGATTATAGTCACCATGACTATATGGAATGATTTAGGGCAATTCATCAATCACATTGAATCTATACCTAAAATCATCCATCATCCCACCTATGCATGTTGTAAGTCGACTTGTGTATGTATAAGTCGACTTATGCCTCTGTATAAGTCGACTTATGCAAGTGTAAGTCGACTTATGCAACTGTGCACGAACAAGTCGACTTGTAACATTGTGCAAGTCGACTTATGCGTCTACAGTGCACAGACAAGTCGACTTATGCATTATGTAAGTCGACTTATCCGTATGAAATTGCTAACTAATCGGCTAATTTCTCAATCCGTGTAGTTCAAATTCACAACACCAAGTCTAATACACTTTACCTTGATGTACAAATGAAACACTTTCATTGTTGCTTACTATATATAGTCAAACTATACATGAAAAACTTGAAATCGATGAATACGTTGTTATTCACTTAGATTTCCAAATAATTTTGCAAATATCAAACTATCACCCTAAGTATCTCTAGGTAGTCTACACTTTATCAAGACTACTTCGGCACTGGTCACAAAATTTGTGACGGCCAAAACAATCAAGATAAGGGAATATACTGACGAGACGCTAATGAGACACATTTGACATCCGAAAATTGTTTGGAAACCCAATTTCAAGAAAATCAATTTGGCAAGCATACAACATCAATATAACACATTTTTAATCACATTAAAAATGATCCAAGGCATTGGAACTGAAATCTACACAATTTCTTATTTCAAACAAAACAGCTCCAGCAACTTTCTCAAAACTTCCAAGCTTTGACTTTTTCCTGAAAAACTCATTGAAACAATTTCAATAAATTCTGAGAAATTTAAAGAGGTTACTAAATGTTCACAAAATGCTCCATGAATTTGTTCAGGATTTATTTCCATCAAAAACGCATTCAACCTCAGCAACTAAGCCAATGTAGAATCTGTGTTCCTTAGCACAGTTATTCCCAGCAGCACACCATAAATTCTCAAATAAATAGTAAATCACCTCGAAAACATTTTTAATTTCTCACAGAAATTAATAAACATCTTAGAGACATTTAGGTGAAAGAAAATAAGAAAAAAGTTTTTTCTACAATTTATTATCGAATTTATAAGCATGCCTGTCCAATGAATGTGTACAAAGACAGCAACCAGAACATTATGGAATAAATTAGCAAAATCATATCAAATCAAATTGATAAATTCCGAGCTTCCACAGACATATACAACAACATCTTGTGAACATATCTGGGCAAGAAAATTTCGAAAACATGATCTCTATACTGAATTCGAAATTCACTCAATTAACATGCATCATCGTCACAAGCAATAAGGAACTCCGACCTAGTCATGGTTTCTTCGTTATATCGACACAAGTGGCTCTGATACCACTGTAGGAAAATCCCGTGTGAGCATCACATGCCCACGTGCGGAAAACAAAAATTTTGTTCGGGACCTTCCCAAAGCCAGGATCCATGTGACTATATAACAAAGTCAAACCAAAACGACCAAAGGAGACCGTCTCTAACGGTATCCACGCAGAGATCGGAAAACCTAACCGGGACAAACCCTTTGACCCGGGAATAGCTAGAACAAGTGAAAGACTGCTAGATCTTACCTTGTTCTTGGAGAGCTTGGAAACTCACGATGAAGAGGAACTTTGGAGGAGAGAAGATGAAGAGAGTCGATGATGGAATGCTTGAAAGACTTAGGATTTTCTCAAAATCCTTCTTCCTCTTTCAAAACCCACGATCACACACCACCTCACCCTTTCATTTTTGTCTTCTTTTCATTTAATGTAAAGATGACTAGGCAAAGATGGAAGCTTCTTTTGCCTTTCCACGTTTTAGCTTCATTATATATATATATATATATAAAGTTAAAGATGAAGCTTCCTCCTCTCCTTCCACGTATCAATATATATATATATATATATTAATTAATTCTTTAATTAATTAATTATATATATATATATATTAATAAATGCTGAAGTGGTCTAGTCACACTGGGGTCGGTCTTACCGGCCTACCCGGTCCCGGTATGGGAAAAACCCCCGGAAACCTTTTTCAGCAATATCGATGTCGCGATCTCATCGGAACATATCTCGATCTCATCGGGATCCATTTAATCCGATTGCTCTCCATTTATTGGATCTCAGTCCAAAACTATTTTACGAGTTCTCCGAGACACTCTTATGCGTGTGACCCATTAGGTTCCCGGTTATGTTGGCCACTTAGATCAACACTTAATCTAAGCAAGTCATGAGCGGTATCTAGCAACACATCATGACCCCCAATTGACCGGAAAGTAATTGGTTTGACGAATAAACATATATTCATCATGGACCATATCACGAACCTTTCCATAGACAATTACCGTGCAATTCGTCCTTTCACCATGCTATACCCCACTTGGTTATGAGTATGGGCAATGTGTCAACTCTCACTAGACTGACTATGTCAAATCTAGTCCAAGTGATTTCAGTTCTTGTCCTGGGACTCATTACTTAATACTTAATATGTCAATGAAGACACTCTTCATGAAATATGTACTCTGATCAGAGATTTCCAACTAATGACCCTGACAAAAGGCCATGGGTATCATCTTCTGCTATCACAGAAGTGGTGAATCCTCTATTGGCTACTCAATTACCTTCGAATACCTCAAGCTGTACCCAAGCACCACCCTATGAGCGACCTCTGTAAGGTAACAAGGAATGGAGTCAAAGCATAGAATCAGTATCCAAGATATCCTTGAGTACCTCAAGTCTAAGGATACTTGCACCATTGCTATGATGAGATTATCACTGACATTGAATAGGACATCCATGTGATGATCTCATAGCAGGTCATCCAATGTACTTACTACCTCTAGTAAGCATCCACATCTCAACCCTAAATATCTCATATGTACAGTTTCTGAGATCCACTGGTTGATCAAATCAAGGAGCTTGAGATGTGCTAGTCTTTTCGGATTACCGATGTCCAGTCTCAGTAATCCTATGACTAGGGATAATTTAGATACTGACATAATTGCACATGATAGGAATCTCAGTAGTATGATCACATCATAATTTCCTTCATGCTATGTCATATATCATGGACTTCATTAATTTGCATATTGATCAATATCAGTTCATAAATAATGAACAGCAACGTAATGAAATATGCCTTTTCTTTATTTATTTATAAAGAATGTACACAATTTTGTACAAAACGCGCTAAAGGCGATTGCCTTTGGCACTACTCTAACATATCTTCAGAAGCATTCACTCAAGAAGACCCGAACCCGATATCGATGGTGATATCCGAGACCGCGCCCCGCGAGGGTGGTGTGTTAAGCACTCGATCAAACAAAATTTGGTATCTATTTTTCCTCTTTACAGACACACATGAGGAAGTCAATAATCAAATAGGCCATAAGCCCTTTTCCATCATACAAGGCCATTTACAAAATTCCCATATGGCCATTTGGCCCTTTCAAAAATACAAACACTTGAATCATTTCAAAATACAATTCATACGAAAGTTGCGGAATAAACAATTTAATACAAAAATATAGACATGCAATGCAGACGCGAACTGATCCCGACCTCTATCCTTCACTTGAATGTTGTAAGTATACTCCCGTTGGCCTAATGGGGCATTCTTCTTATCCTAAAAAATAGTTGCAAATTTTGAGTGAGTTTTACGAACTCAATGAGAGACCATCATTGATGGCTCACCCAAACACATAACACATATGTCACACATCATACAGAATTTCAATCTCACATTCGCCATTCAGTACACTTAAACATTTATCTTATGCATATGTTATTTAGATGAGACTCACATTCGTTCTTATTGTTGTGACTGAGTGCCTCTCACATATACAAAGTGCTGGCCCGTAGGCTTAGTCAAATCGGAATATTGACCCGTAGGCTTAGTCGAATCAAAATACTAGCCCGTAGGCTTAGTCACATCACATAATCACGGAGCATAACTCTACGTAGAAGTGCTTCATACGGGCGACTCAAGTCATAACGCCTTTATATTTCATGCATTCATGCCATGGAATGCATCACTTACATTGCTTGCACTTATTCGATCACATTCACTTATCATCGGACCGTAGTCCGACATTCAACATATAGTTGAGCATTCACTCTTTCTCTTGCATGCAATGCACATTCTGAAAATACTTAGTTCATCTTATTCACATATAATGAGAACTTCAATAATTCAGATCATTTATCACAGTTATCGGACCTTCTGTCCGGAATTCAAACACAATCAATCACATTCATGATTCAATTAATATCAAAAAGGCGAACAGAACAAACAATAGAATGAGACCATCTAGGTCTACTCACAGCATGCTCCAGATTAGCATTTGCTTTTAATTTCTGGGAACGCCTTAATGCGGACACTTGACCTACACAACATATTTATGCAAGACACATATTGTACACTCATCAATAATTGTACACATAACAACATTCATTTTTGTACAATTGTAATAATGGACTATGTACAATGCATGCTCAATGACAATCCTGGGCATATGTTTTAGAACACATTTATGCTCATTCCCATTTCAAAATTCATGTGTCTCTAATTGAACTAAGAATTACACTTCATTTGTATATGATCAATCTAAATGCTTCTTTCAATCTTTACCCTTTTTATATGTCTAGCTTATTCATAAGCTTACACTTCAAGAACACTAGGTTACTTTATATCATAACTCAATTTCTCATCAATCTCTTATCTATCCTCATATGATCTCATAATATCCAATTCCCATTCATGGTTTAGCACTTCATACTTATAAACACACTTAGGTAGGATTCTCTTAATTTCCTAAAACAAACCAAATCTCATTCAATAGGAATTCACTTTAAGATCCCACAATGCGTAATCACTGAAATTAGTTTTAGAACATTTAAACCCAAGCATTTTCTAAACTCCATAAACTAGAATCTTTACAAATATTTAAAGATTCAATTGATCAGACCTTGATTCTTTACCAAATGAAGAGATCTTTAGCTCAAATGGAAGCTCTTTTCTTCCTCTTCCTTATTCTCTTCTTGAACACTTCAAAATCTCTCTTGAAGGCCAAGGAATTTAAAACCCTAACTTGTTTTCTCTTCCTTCGCTCTTTTTTTTTCAAGTTCTCCCTTATTGTTAGCGATCTAGAAGGGAGGGTTGAATAGATCTTTGAGCTTTTTGTAATTTTCTACAATAAAATCAGAAGTTAATTCACACAAAAACAATTTAATCAAATCTAAACGTAAAGAATAGGGAAGAAGAGCAAACACTATTTTTATAGAGGTTCGGTGCTAAGACCTACGTCCTCTACCTAAGCTCCCACTTAGGATTTTGCAAACCACTTTATTACACACTTTGTAGTTCAGTGTGAACTCTTACAATACCGCTTGATTTCTGGCTCAAGCTACTTTTACACTTGATTTGTCTTCCGGCACAAATCCTACCAACACCACTTGATTTCCGGCTCAAGCTACCTTTACAAATGATTTGTCTTCCGGCACAAATCCTACCAATACCACTTGATTTCTGGCTCAAGTTACCTTTACAAATGATTTGTCTTCCGGCACAAATCCTACCAACACCACTTGATTTCTGGCTCAAGCTACCTCACACGTGAGCTTTCACTAGTTACTCAAATTGTAAGAGAAATAAGATAAAGATTGAAGAACAAAGCTCAATACAATGATGTAACAAGATAAGAGCAATAATGAGCAATTTTGGAGCAATAGAAGAGTATTTTCGCTTATAGAACATCCATGCACTCTTCATCAATCATCCACTCTTTATACTTGAAGAAAATAGCTGTTGGAAGCCTTTCTAGTCGTTGTATAATTGATATGACCGTTCCTTAATATCCTCCTTTCCATTTGTGGCTAATAGAACCGTTGGAATTAATTTGTTGTACCCATAAGTCGACTTATGTCAACGATTTACGTAAAATTTCATCTCCGCTCTTCAATAAGTCGACTTATGCTGTGTAAATCAACTTGTGTCCTTCGATAAGTCGACTTATGGACTATTAGTCGACTTGTGTTGATAGATCTTCATATATTAGTCGACTTATGATGTTCTAGTCAACTTATGTTGGCTTCAACGATTATATTGCATGAAATCTTGATCTTTAATTGTTGGGATACATATCTTTGAAGTTCCTTATCCATAATCTTCATTCTTGAATATCTCTTTGCACATTTAATGTAATTTCCATCTTGATTCCACAATGATTAATCTCTTTCCCATCAAAGATTAATGCTATCTTGATTTGCACAATTCTTTTATTGAATATCAATCCCAAAATACCTGAAACAATTTCTTAACCAATTCTATACATTTTATTATTATCAAAACATAAGTGGGATTTAATTTGTCAACCACCATTGATCGAACAATCTCCCCCTTTTTGATAATGACAAAACACTTAGAAATTGTTTAAGAAATGAAAACAAAGAAACATTGATCAAGGTTTTTATACCTTGTCATTTTGGTTAGAAGTCTCCCCCTCAATCATATAAATCATTTTAATAACCTTGTAAGATCAAATTCATAAAAGTAATTTGAAATCATGATAGACTTAAATTAAAGACAATTATCACATACTCCCCCTTAATCAAGTAACGAAAGAATATCCAATTTCTCATTTTTCTCCCCCTTTTTGTCATAATCAAAACAATTAATACAAACCAACAATAGATGAAATATCGCAATCACATTAAATAGAAGCAAGTCATCAAACACAAATAGTCTCAAGTAGCAAGCAAATACAAATAATATGAAATGTTGGTCTTGGCTAGATACAAAAACCATCATGGTGGAGAAACATCATCATGAATAAATCTCAAAAGTAGAAGAGAATATGTTTTCGGAGATTTTGGGAAAAAGAGAATTTTTAAAGAAGACCCAGATGACTTATATTCGACTGGCAGTTCATAAGCAAACACAAAGAAAATGCAAAGTCATTACATAACATAACAATCCAACAATGGAACCCGTGTAAACATAAGTCGACTTGTTTTACCTCCATAAGTCGACTTATCGACCCTCATAAGTCGACTTGTCGATTTTTATAAGTCGAATTATCCTGAAATTTTTTCATTTCCATAGTGTTGTGTACATCATAGGTCGACTTATTGACCCACACAAGTCAATTTGTTAGCAGACTTGTCACCAATTAGTCGACATCCACTATCAATGTACCATGTGCTTGGTGGATTTTCATTCCTTGCTTGTGACTACAACTGAAACATCCTTTCTTCTCATTGGTACCCAAGCCATCTTGAGTCCATTTTGGTTAGTCATATAAACCACATTAGGAGGTGTTGTACCTTTAATCACCCAAATTTTCTTAACATTGATGCATCTCCTAATACTTTTACATGCAATTTCTATATGACCATCTTTCAAGCATCTAGCACATTGAGCAACTTTTCCGTCTTTAGTGAATTTAGAAATCAAGGAATAATCTCTATGAAAAGGATCATATCCTAAACTATGTTTAGAAATTGAATATCTTTGTAAAGACAACATCTCTTCAAACTTTGCATTTTCACCAGCAAATTTTCCAACCACATAAGAAAACTCCTTTCTAAGTCTACCAAGTTCATTAGTAAGATTTTCTTTTTCAGTAAGGCATGCAGAATGATCTTCTTTAGTGCATTCCAAATCATCAACAGTCTTATGCAAAACACTATTTTCAGTAACTAGTTCTCTTATTTTCTTTCTCAATTTCTTGTTGATCTTAATAGCTTCTTCAAAATCAATTTGTAAAGTAGTAAAAGAATCTCTAAGTTCTTGATCTGAGATTATTACCTCATCCTCATCATCACTTGTCAAGAAGCTATCTGCCATAAGAGCAAGGTTGTTTTCATCATTGCTTTGATATGCTTCCTCATCATCACTCCACGTGGCTATAAGGCTAGCTTTCTTTTTCCCTTTGTCATTTTTCTGGAGATTTAAATTTGAGGATGAGCTTTTGCATTCTCTAGCATGGTGTCCTCTTTCCATGGTGTACTTCTTTCTTTCTTCATTTCTTCCACTCCGTAATTCTTTCCTCCTATTTTTGAGTAGTCCTTTGAACTTTCTCAAGTTTCTAGCATACATTGCTATTTCTTCATCTTCGTCTTTTTCATCTATTTCTTCATCACTTTCATCAAGAGAAGAAGCATTAACTTTTAAAGCAATTGACTTTTGTGACTTACCTCTACCTCCTCTTGATTTGAGAATGATCTCATAGTTGATGAGTGATCCCACCAAGGCGTTGAATTCTAGATGGTTGAGATCTTTAGATTCCATAATGGCGGTGACTTGTGAGTCCCATTCCTTCGGTAGTGAGCGAAGAATTTTCTTCACTTTCTTGCTATCCATCATATGCTTTCCAAGGTTGCCTAATCCATTTATGATTTCTGCAAAACGATCAAGCATAGTGGAAATAGACTCACCTTCCTTCATGACAAACATTTCATAGTCATGGAGAAGCATGTTGATCTTTGTCTCCCAGACTTAGTTGGTTCCTTCATGGGTGATGCGAAGTCTTTCCCACATTTCTTTAGCACTGGTACAAGAATTAACTCGGTTTCTTTTCTCAACCGTGAGAGGGCAATAAATTAGCTTCATGGCTTTCGCGTTGATGTAGGCTTGCCTCCAATCATTGTCGTCATACTCCATCTCTGTTTTTAACTCACCGTTTTCTTTCAGAGGAACTTGAGGACCAAAAATGATGATCTTTCAATATTCCACTCCCTCGCTTATAATGTGATACTTCATAGGATTTTTCCAAGAAGAATAGTTAGTACCATTAAATAAAGGAGAGCGATTGTTTGTGTTACCTTCTTCCTCTAGGTTATTGTGTGCCATCCCTGGATACTTATGCTCTGATACCAATTGTTAGCGATCTAGAAGGGGGGGTTGAATAGATCTTTAAGTTTTTTGTAATTTTCTACAATAAAATCATAAGTTAATTCACACAAAAATAATTTAATCAAATCTAAACGTAAAGAGTAGGGAAGAAGAGCAAACACTGTTTTTATAGAGGTTCAGTGCTAAGACCTACGTCCTCTACCTAAGCTCCCACTTAGGATTTTGCAAACCACTTTATTACACACTTTGTAGTTCAGTGTGAACTCTTACAATACCTGTTGGGACCCTATCCCGAAATCGGATCCCAATCAGAAAACGAAAATGAATGCAAAAAACGAAGTGCGGAAGCAAAGCGAAATCGAATACGAATACGAACCAATATGAATCGAATCAAAGTAAAGAAACGAAACATAAAGCGATATCGAATCGGATGTGAATCGAATCGCAAATCGGAAGCGAATGCATAAAGAAAAACGATCGAATCCATCAAACTGAAATAAATTTCGTCATCCGTTGAAAACACCCAGCATAGAAAACTTATCGCGTTGGAAACCTTAAGACAATTCTCAAAACCCGTATAAATTTTTCTTTTTTTCTTTCTTTCTTTCTTATTCATTCCTTTCATCATTCCCATACAAAGCACTTCAATTCCTCATTTAGACAAATCCATCCTTAACCAATATCTCAATCTATTTGATCCTATTTAAATCATGACCGCCAATTACACAAAATCTTACTAATCCTTTCTTTTGTCAATAGACACTTAATACACATACCTATATATCCGAAATTAATACACCATAAACGCTTTAATAATTCTCAATCCAATCATTCATGAATTACACTGCTACTAAAATCACATACACCATACCCAATTTCATACACAAATACATTTATCCAAATTTATCTAAAGCCATATACATATCAACGCTTAAAATCTAAATTACTCAAAATCTCACTTATACAAATTATTTAAAACATGCAAGAAGTCGATCGACATTCGACCGTTTTTCATCCGATCTCCGCTCAAATACCGAGATGGGGATGAAAGGGGTGAGCTTATAGCTCGTGGGTAATAGTTTATAACAAATAAATAAGCAAAACCTTTTTAAAAAAATGCCTTTCTTTTCTTTTCTTGCAGAAACCTTGTTTGAAACCCATAATGCACATTTTCAAAATTTCTTTTCTCGCAGTGGTTGAAATCACAATTTCCAAAACATGAATGCATCATTCATAACACTTCACAATGCAAATGCACACATAACGGCTCGAGAGTTCCATAAACACGACGGAAAACTGAAGTTTTACCGTAAACACGACGAGTCCATTTTTCGAATCTCGTAAGCCTCAAGCAGGCAGCCAGGAGAAGGCTAAGGGGTTCAACGTGCACGTGACTAAGGAAATAGGTTCTCTCTCGCCCACACAAAAGCACATATCATGCTCAACTCAATTTATCGAATGATCTTTTCGAATATACTAAATGCCATGAATTCTTTCGAGGCATAACACAAAGGTATTTTGCAATTCATCAAAAGTTCATGTATTGAATCAATAATAATTTTTCAAATCATTCATACAATGATGCAACATTTATGACGCAATAGAAATCAGAAAATCTCTTTTGTTTAAAGAAAACAGTAGTGGCTTATAAATTCTATTATAAACGGTTACCCACCTCGAATCGATGCTAGAAACTTGTTCCTCGCTCCAATTTGTCCTTTGATTCCTTCTTTCTTCCAATCTAACTTTACCTAAAGCAATTCCACCCAAATTCAACATCATAATTAACTTAATTACTCAAATTGAGCTTAGAAAACACAAAACCCTCATATTTCCAAACTACCTACACCAAAAGCTTCCAAAATTTCCAATTCACAAAAATGGCCTAAACCCTAATTAACTTACATCCAAAATTAAACCCATAGTACTTAGAAATCATCAAAATTGACTTCATACTCCACAAACCCATACCATTTCCATAATTCTAAACCAAAACTTCAAGAGAAACTCAAATCTTAAAAATTGCTCTTACCTCATTTCTCCTCCATTTTCAGATTTTCTTGGTTCAAGATGAAGCTCTCTTCATCCTCCACCTTTTTCTCTCTTGGGATGACATCAAAACCTCTCTTTGTTGTAGAAAATCGAGCCCTAGCTTTCTCCCCTTTTCTCCATCAAGCTTGCTCTCCCTCTCTCTCTCTCTTATTCTCTTATTATTTCTTTCCTTTGATTATAAGTTTGGGCTTCTCCTTCAAACAATGACAGCCCTCTTGCTTTTATAGTGCCATGTCATTTAATGAATGAGGAATGACCCATATGCCCCTCCATTTAAGCTTATAAACTTAACCCTTTAAGTAAACTTCCAATTTGCCCCTTCCTTGGTCTTTAAAACTAACATCTTGTCTGATTATTTCGATCAAGTAAATGAAGCCATTTGACAAGAATTTTTTTTGGGAAAAGTCCCTCTATTTCTTACGAATCCATCGCTTCAAGAATCGGATTGATCGGAGCTCTATAGCTCAAGATATCTCCAAAATACTGATGTTTGTTCTTTAGACCCGAGGCTGAACATTACACCTAACTTCCAACCCAAATTTGGAAGTCGTAGAGGCTAAATTATAGCTCGGCTCCTTCATAAGATTTGTAGCCCCATGTCTCTATTTTCATTTGAAATAGAAATCACCTCATTTTGACCTCTACTAATTCAGAAAACATCAAAATCCTGAAATATGTTCAGTGGGAAACACCAGCTCAAATCCTCTAAGAACACACTCACTGCACCCGTCCCACCTTTTCCACTTAATCTTTCTCACTTCATTTCAGACAGCTTCGATTTGGTAGAGATGAATAGAAAGGTCTTATGAATCCAATGGTTCAAGAATCAAGTCATTCGGAGGTCTAGAGAAGAAGTTATGGTCAAAAGAAGCAACCATGTTTATGACCTCATCAGATCGAACCTCGCTTTGTGGAAACAGTTATAACTTTCTGTAGAAATGTCTAATTGAGGTGTTATTTGAATGGTTCGAAGAGGACATGAAGAGCTACAACTTTCATGAAGGTCTCAAAGGCCAAATCTTTCATCTGTAGGGTCAAAACAAAAGCGCAGCGATGATGACGCTATTTTAAGACGATGATGACATCATCAGACGATACAGATTGGGAAAATTGCTATAACTTTCCCTACGGATATCAGATTAAGGATTTCTTTATGTGGATGGAAAGATAATTTCAAGAGCTAAAACTCTTATGAAGACCAAAAAGGCCAATTCTAACGTTTTAAGGGTAGAAAATGGATCAGAAGGTAACAATATATAGTAACTGAGACGGTCAAACTGAGACGCAAAAAGTCAAACTGAGACGATGAACAGTAACTGAGATGATGAACAGTACTGAGACGATGAACGGTAGTTCGTCTCATTTCTATGAACAGTTACTGAGACGATGAACAGTAACTGAGACGATGAACAGTGCTGAGACAATGAACGGTAGTTCGTCTCATTCCTATGAATAGTTACTGAGACGATGAACAGTAACTGAGACGGTCAAACTGAGACGCAAAAAGTCAAACTGAGACAATAAACAGTAACTGAGACGATGAACAGTACTGAGACGATGAACGGTACTTCGTCTCATTTCTATGAACAGTTACTGAGACGATGAACAGTAACTGAGACGGTCAAACTGAGACGCAAAAAGTCAACTGAGAAGCAAAAAGTCAACTGAGACGCAAAAACAGTGACTGCGTCTCACTTCTCTCCAGAACGTCTCTACTTAAAAGATGCATAACTTTCTACTCAGAACTCCAAATTTGACAAACTCGGTGTCTATAGAAAGGTAAAAGAACCCTCTACAACTTTCATGAAGGCCTTAAAAATTAGATCGACCTCTAAATTGGTCAAAAACTCCACACAAAGTGACTGGTCGATCAACTTCACACTAAACAGCATCAGAACTTCTAAAAATCATAACTTTCTACTCCCTTGTCCAATATTTTTGTGCTTTATATCAATGGAAAGATAAAAACAAGCTCTACAACTCTCAAGAAGGCTACTTGATCCCATTCCATACAAATCAGTCCCGAATTTGCACCGATCACAGCATACACAAAACTTCCCTATGAACACATCAATTCAAAAATTTGCAGCATCTGCACTCAACTTCAATAACTCACATCTCCCAACCTCCACATCCAAAAATAGCACATTATACATCATTGGGAAACTATGGAGGTCCTCTATAACATTTAAGAATGCCATTTGATCCAATTCAAACCACAACAGTCCAGAAATCGCCTCAAAACATAACATATACAATCCTACACTTAGAGCATTTTTCAAAACCAAAACAAAATACACTTAACTTTCAAAGATCATAACTTTCAATCCCGATATCAAAAAATAGCATACTTTATGGCTACGAAAAGCTCTCAACATAAGCTACAATTTTTGTTAAGATCATTTTCTCAAAATGTGCCTAAATCAAAAATTCAACTCTCAAGTCAAACTTTCTATCTTCAAAAATCAACTTTCTTAATTTCTTCAAAATATAACACTTTCACTAATTATTTCTTGATTTCAACCTCCATGTCAATCATCTCATCCACTTAAACTTTCATAACCAAAACTAATCTTCAAAGTCATCAAAACCAATCACTCAATTTCTCATCAATTTCCTTTAAGTACAATAACATCTATAACACAATACCTATATAAACAAACTCATTTAATTCCATTTAATATTTCTAATTTCTACCGAAAGTTCGAGGTCCAACAATACCGCTTGATTTTCGGCTCAAGCTACCTTTACACTTGATTTGTCTTCCGGCACAAATCCTACCAACACCACTTGATTTCCGGCTCAAGCTACCTTTACAAATGATTTGTCTTCCGGAACAAATCCTACCAACACCACTTGATTTCTGGCTCAAGCTACCTTTACAAATGATTTGTCTTCTGGCACAAATCCTACCAACACCACTTGATTTCCCATTGTTACCTCACACGTGACCTTTCACTAGTCACTCAAATTGTAAGAGAAATAAGATAAAGATTGAAGAACAAAGCTCAATACAATGATGTAACAAGATAAGAGCAATAATGAGCAATTTTGGAGCAATAGAAGAGTATTTTCTCTTATAGAACATCCATGCACTCTTCATCAATCATCCACTCTTTATCTTGAAGAAAATAGCTGTTGGAAGCCTTTCTAACCGTTGTATAATTGATATGACCGTTCCTTAATATCCTCCTTTCCATTTGTGGCTAATAGAATCGTTGGAATTAATTTGTTGTACCCATAAGTCGACTTGTCGAGTGTATAAGTCGACTTGTGTCAACGATTTACGTGAAATTTCATCTCCGCTCTTCAATAAGTCGACTTATGCTGTGTAAGTCGACTTGTTTCCTTCGATAAGTCAACTTATGGACTATTAGTCGACTTGTGTTGACAGATCTTCATATATTAGTCGACTTATGTTGGCTTCAACGATTATATTGCATGAAATCTTGATCTTTAATTGTTGGGATACATATATTTGAAGTTCCTTATCCATAATCTTCATCCTTGAATATCTCTTTGCACATTTAATGTAATTTCCATCTTGATTCCACAATGATTAATCTCTTTCCCATCAAAGATTAATGCTATCTTGATTTGCACAATTCTTTTATTGAATATCAATCCCAAAATACCTGAAACAATTTCTTAACCAATTCTATACATTTTATTATTATCAAAACATAAGTGGGATTTAATTTGTCAACCACCATTGGTCCAACACTTATCTCTTTTCTAATCCACTCATTTTGCTTCTCTAGAATCTTCTCATTCACGTTTCTCCTTTATTTATAAGCAGAACATCACTTCTTCCATTTATGCCCTTAATGAGTGAGAATTGTCCCATTTACCCCTTTTATTTGTGCCTTATGTCTTTTATACTTAAGTGTCTTACCAAAAGCACCCTTGTGTATTCTAACATAACACTTTCTTCTAAAAGACTCTTCTCTATTGTCTTACGTTTCCAATGACACAAAAAGCATTCAATTTGGTTCAGTAGTGTGGAAGTTATATTCCAATATCTTTGGACTACTTTTATTTCGAGACTGTACTCTATGCTCAACTTCCATCAACAACTTGGAACTCTTAGAGTCCGATTCAGAATTTTATTTCTCCATATAACTGTAGACCTATGTTTCTAGTTTACCATTAAAAAAAATCATCTCATTTGGACTTCTATTGATCCAGAAAACATCAAAATACTAAAGTATGTTAAGTGAGATAACACCAGTTCATATTATTGAAGAACACACTCACTGTACCTGTCTCACTCTTTTCACTTAATCTCTCTCCATACAATTCAGATTGCTTATATTTTGGTGGAGATATAGAGAAAGTTTTTTCGAATCCAACGGTTCAAGAATCAAGTCATTTGGAGGTCTAGAGAAGAAGTTATGGCCAAAAGACTCCAACACGTTTCTGCCCTTACTTAAAATGTACATACCTCAGTACGAATGCCATAACTTTTGCTACAGATGTCTGATTGACTTTGTTTTTAGACCATTGAAAAGAGGACTTCGAGATATACAACTTTTATGAAGACCTAAAAGGCCAATTCTATCTTCTACATTCTTTATTGTCTCATTTTCTATCGTTTGCTTTCTTTCGTCTGCTTTTCTATCGTCTGCTTTCTTCCGTCTGCTTTTCTATCGTCTGCTTTCTATCGTCTACTTTCTTCCGTTTGCTTTTTATCGTCTGCTTTCTTCTGTCTGCTTTTTATCATCTACTTTTTTTTCTTTATGTTTTTTTCCGTCTGCTTTTTATCGTCTACTTTTTTTCGTCTGCTTTTTATCGTCTACTTTTTTTCGTCTGCTTTTCGTCCTTTCACTTCCTATCGTCTGCTTTTTGCATCCAAAACATATCAGCTTATAAGGATCATAACTTTTGACTCCGATATCTAAAATTTACAAAATTTATACCGTTGGAAAGATAAAAGAAGGATCTACAACTTTTCAGAAGATAACTTTGCCAAAATCTATCTAGATAAAGTCCATATTTGGCCCTAATGCTATCATCTGTTTTTTCTTTCTTTCTATCGTCTGTTTTTTTCTGCCCAGAACGTCTCCACTTATAAGGATCATAACTTTTGACTCTGATATCCAATATTTACAAACTTTATACCGTTGGAAATTTAAAATAAATATATACAACTTTACAGAAAGCAACTTTGCCAAAATCTATCTAGATCAAGTCCATATTTGGCCCCTAAAATCCGAAGACAAATTTTTCATTCATAAACCAACACTGAACCCAATTCTTCACTTCATGACAAATTTGGAGACTCTTAAACACAGAATTGAAATTCGATGTATTCATACAAAATGTAGCCATATATACCTAGTTTAATCCAAATTAAGAATCATCTCGTTTAGATTACTAGAGAAAACTTTGTGGCTAAAAGACTGAATCATATTCAATGAATATTTTTCCAAATCACTACCAATCTTATTTCTAAATCTTTCCTTCTCACAACTCATACCAAAATCACTCTTTCTACTCCTTCTACTTCTCATTTTCAAAAAAATCACATTTAATACCATTTATACCCAGAAGTTGTCAATGACTGCATGTACCACTTTGTTTTTATGTGAAAACATTTCGTATTTATGTGCATATATGCTAACATGATGCATGAGCAAGAAAATGTATTGTCTTAATTCCTCTTTGAGCTCGCATGTACTGGAATTTCAGGTCATAATCCTTAATATGGGGATGGGATGCTACATTTCTCCCCCCTTAATAAATTTCATCCTAGAAATTCTTATCTGATTGATCAATACAGTAGAGGTGACCATTTTTCATACGCTCCTCTATTTCTCATACACTTCATCACTTCCAAAAGACCACAGTAGACAGACTCAATAAGTCTTTCAATCACTCATTTAGCTATCACACTATCTTGACTGTTTCATGAGCATATTTCAGACTACTTACCAACTTATACTTCGTATATTGTCAATCTATCTCTGTTGATCATGCCATTATTTCAGAACTTGATCACATATCACATATTATGAATCTAAGACCTCTTTCACCAATAACACTAATTTATAAAACTTTTCATACATACCAATTCATATTGCTTAACTTATCCTTTTTCCAAATCTGAGCGCATCTTACCAAGGTGATACTCACAAAATCATTTCATCCTTCCTTTGACAGTTCACTTCTCTTTAATGTTAATACATTCAACTCTTATGTCCATTTCATTATATTCTCTAAATCCAGTGTTGGTCCACCTAACTCATTTATCTTTCATGAGTCACTTTACTCTTATTTCATATTCATCTCACTCACTAACATTATCTCACATTTATTATGGCCTTATATCATTTTAGGTCTTCTACATCTCAATGTTAGGGTGAATAACCACCCTTCTGTCATACTATGCCCATATCACTTCTAATAATGCCACTATGATAACAATTGTTATACCTGTAGTCAATTCGAATTATGCCTCAATCTCATCTTCCTACGAATTCAAAAATATGAGCTTCAAGCATATTCCTAACAGTTAAAACTGTTGGTAGCTCAAACCTTCAATCACTTGTTTCTACATCCTTAGCAGCTAAAATATAATCTTGGCATATTCCTACTAGGATGTTTATCTTAGGTTGTTACTTAGGCTTCTCGAACACTTTCTTTGCTCAATCATCGTAATCACATATACGTACTTGTTATTTCAATCACCAATTATCATTTGTCCGATTTCACTCGAAAGTTCATATTCATTTTCACTTTTTCCGGTTGATTCATAATTCCGAATCTTTAGCTTTTTGGTTTCTTATTTCCTTCCAGTAGACTTGATCTTAAATTTCAATGCAACTAGCAACACTTTACTTTACCCCATATGCCACTCAATATTCTGCACTCCTCATTACACTAAACGTGGAAACCTCAATATCTGAATGTGTATTATTCCATTATAGAATTGCTTGTTCAGTGTGTCAAATTACACACTAATTTTACTAGTATAACACTCATTTGTGCATTTCCTCCAAACTCAATAGTTTCTTCAATCTTACATAATGTACATTTCAGAAATGATTTGGCACATCTAATGTCTCCAAGAATTCAAAGCGATTTTTATCATACACTTCTAAACCATGTATCAAAATCAACTCATAAGACTTTCATTATCCCATGCACATCAAAAACCACTCTTTTTTTTATAGATTGCATCTTAATCTCTGATGCGAAACTTCATTAAGTATTTCACAATCTCCAAGTCCAATTGATATTTTATCATCAGTGTCTTATTCCTTAAATATTCAAAACGTCCCCTTTTTTCCTTGTAGACACTCTCAAAATACCATCTATGATCACAATCACTAATTAATACAATTTTTGCTTGGATCACTTAAATCTTCAATATCATAACGCCATTGGGGTATCATTAACTATCACTCACATTTTTCCTTGTGTTAATTTCTTACAATTCCTTAGGTGACTAATTTCCCCAATGTAAGTAATTTTGTCTCATGTCATTTTCAGTCTCCCGCTTGACTTCTTGTCTCTAATGATTTCCTCTTTTTCTTCGAATTCCTTTAATTCACATTGGCTTACTCAAATGCCTATTCATTCGTACTAGTTCCTCCACACATTTCAATTTATTTGAATGCTTCACTTTGTGTGTTGGTATTTTGTTCCTCAGATTGAATTTGTATCTCCCGAACATATTTACATCGAATATAAGGGGGACCTATATTTTCCTCACATTTGCAATAGTGTCACCTCGGATTTATAATCCACTCATGTAGTTGGTGTACACACTCTCAGTGGCATATTCCACTTTTTATGCCTGAGTTTCTGCTTAGGATATGACTCCAGTATTCACTTTTGACGTATTACATATTCATTTCCGATTTGTCTCTTCATTGATTACTCTTAAATCAAATCGTTAGATCAACTTAACTCAATTTAGGGAGATTCTTTTTTGAAAGAAGATTTTTTACTACAATCATCAATACTATTCATAAAAACCTTATCAATCAACTATTTTTCTTCATTACATATCAGACATCCTTAATACCTCGAGAAGATCAATTTTAACTATGCATAATATCTCAATAAGATCAATTTATGTTATAGCTTACATGATCAGAACATCCCTTGTAATGAGGCTCTGTAGGGCACTTAAACAATTTCATTTACTTTAATATCTTGGCATACATCGCCAAAATCATCACATCTTATCTGGAGATGTATTCCCATCAATTTACCAATTAGTAGCTTATATTACTAAGGACACTTTAATTCCATTTAATTCTAGATAACCTTCTCTTTTATGCCGTCATGATCATGGGGACTTTGCTATAATCATGTCCCTCTTCTTTTCCCTCAAGCTCATCACCTATGTTAACATCATTAACAGTCTCAATTCTTTCCCATTGATCACTACAAGTACTCTCACGTCTTACTCTATGTTGAACTTTGAACTATAGGAACTATAATCGGCACTTATTCAATAAGTCGCCAATTACTTCCTATGTCATCTTCACGCATATTGTTTACATATGCTTAATAATTTCACCCATGATGGTGATCCCACTATCAAATGTACACTCACAATGACAATTTAATCTGAACTCAACAACTTTTTCCTATATCGCTATCATCATCTCATCTTCCAATTGTCATTTATTTCATCTTACACATCTTTATTCTCAATCAATTTATAATGGTAGGGGCATAACCCATATGAAGCTTCAATCTCCACTCCACAGATATATTCTCACACTAAATCTTAAACTCTTATATCGATAATCACACAATCATTCTAAGTCCAAGTGCAACCTTTCAAGGTCATATCAACTTAACTTATATACTTTCATCTTATTATTTCTACTTATGTCCTTATTTTTTTTTAACAATCCATGACAATGTATTCACATTTATATCACATTTGAGGACATATCACCCGATTGTAAATTTCGATTTCATATTCACTAATACTTCCATCAATACAATTACATTGAATCTTTATCTATTATATCCAAACCCAAATCCAAAAGTTTTGAAGCATAAACATTATGAATTTTCGGTCTCAAGAATTTTTTTTTCTATCTCCTTATACTGAATTACAAACTCTTATCACAATACTCACATAACCATTTCGATTCCAAATTCACCCTTTTATGATCATAACAGTTTTATGATTTCCTTTCATTCTGTCTATACACATTAGTCTCCTCATTTCTATTCATATTCTTATTTTCCCCAATCAATCCATGGCAATAGGCTGATTCACACTTATTTCACCCTAAAGGATATATCACCTTCAAGGATATGCACCCTTTTGTGGGGGACTCTTATCTACCATGCAAAACCAGATACTATTTCTCATTTCCAATATGTCCATAAACCTTATTTTCTCACATTCAGTCAGATCATCATTTCTCTCAATGCTTCTAACAACTCAAACTCTTAAGGAATGCTCATGTATGTGACTCATACTGGGGATCAGTTCCCGCTGTCTGCTATGACATGACTAATGTGCATGTAACTTGACACATATTTCAGAATGCCCATATAAGATTGTACTTCTGGGCTTTGATACCACCTAAATGTAGCATCCCACTCCTGCAAGATCCGAACCCGATATCGATGGTGATATCCGAGATCGCGCCCCGCGAGGGTGGTGTGCTAAATACTCGATCAAACAAAATTCAGTATCTATTTTTCCTCTTTACAGGCACACATGTGGAAGTCAATAATCAAATAGGCCATAAGCCCTTTTCCATCATACAAGGCCATTTACAAAATTCCCATATGGCCATTTGGCCCTTTCATAAATACAAACACTTGAGTCATTTCAAAATACAATTCATACGGAAGTTGCGGAATAAACAATTTAATACAAAAATATAGACATGCAATGCAGACGCGAACTGATCCCGACCTCTATCATTCACTTGAATGTTGTAAGTATATTCCCGTTGGTCTAACGAGGTATTTTTCTTATCCTGAAAAATAGTTGCAAATTTTGGGTGAGTTTTGCGAACTCAATGAGAGACTATCATTGATGGCTCACCCAAACACATAACACATATGTCACACATCATACAGAATTTCAATCTCACATTCGCCATTCAGTACACTTAAACATTTATCTTATGCATATGCCATTTAGATGAGACTCACATTTGTTCTTATTGTTGTGACTGAGTGCCTCTCACATATACAGAGTGCTAGCCCGTAGGCTTAGTCGAATTGAAATACTGACCCGTAGGCTTAGTCAAATCAAAATATTAGCCCGTAGGCTCAATCACATCACATAATCACGGAGCATAGCTCTACGTGGAAGCGCTTCATACGGGCGACTCAAGTCACAACGCCTTTATATTTCATGCATTCATGCCATGGAATGCATCACTTACATTGCATGCACTTATTCGATCACATTCACTTATCATCGGACCGTAGTCCGTCATTCAACATATAGTTGAGCATTCACTCTTTCTCTTGCATGCAATGCACATTTTGAAAACACTTAGTTCATCTTATTCACATATAATGAGCACTTCAATAATTCAGATCATTTATCACAGTTATCGGACCTTCTGTCCGGAATTCAAACACAATCAATCACATTCAAAATTCAATTAATATAAAAAAGGTGAAAAAAAACAAACAATAAAATGATACCATCTAGGTCTACTCACAGTACGCTCCAGATTAGCATTTGCTTTTAATTTTTGGGAACATCTTAATGCGGGCACTTGACCTACACAACATGTTAAGTCAAGACGACTTTACTTAAATATGATTTTGAGGTATAACAAAAAGAGATCAAATAAAAAGAAAAACAAAACAGTTGAAGTCAACACAGACGAAGTTGAAATAACTGAAGTCGGACAAAGACGCAAACATTTGAAGTCAACACAGACGAAGTTGAAATAACTGAACTCAGACGCAGACGCAGAGCAGACGCAGACGCAGACGCAGACGCAGACGCAAATGCAGACGCAAAGCAGACGCAGACGCAAGAGTCAGTTCGAGTTAGTTACTGAACTCAACTGATTAACCGTTTCAAGATTCAAGATTCAAGAATCAAGAAGCAGTTAAAGACAAAGACTATAAATACAAGTCGAAGTCGAAGATTACAAAGTTACGACAAACACACATGCAAAGTTACATACTTACAGACAACGTGAAAAAGTGATTTAGCTGAGTGCTATTTTTCTGTAATAAGTGTTCAAATATTTTTCCGAGAAGAAAAGTTGTACAGATAGCCGCAGAGGCTAAGTGTGAAAGAATCTTCGTTGTAGAGACTCAAGAGGCTCGTGAGAGAATACTTGTAACGATTGAAGAGATAGTGAAATCTCAGAAGAAACTCTGAGGACTGGACGTAGCCCACAGTTTGGGGTGAACCAGGATAAATCTCCGTGTCTACCACTCTTACTCTCTATCTTTACTTTAGATTCAAGTTTTATCATTACTTAGTTTATATATATTGTATTCAAAAGTTTTGGTTAATTAGAATCTATAAAAATTCGGTAAAGATTTGTCTTTCTAACAATCAGGTTCGAAACAATTATAAAAAAGGGGAATACACAATTCAACCCCCCTTCTCGTGCATTCTAATATCGTTTTCTAAGTGTTGTATTAACGTGTGATTCACTTCAATTGGTATCAAAGCAAGGTATCCAAGAATCACTTTGGCGAAGTGTGGATTAAAGATAATGGCGGAATCACATGTATACATCGCTGAAGGAGCCTCAGTCACTAGACCTCCAAAGATTCAACGGAGAAGACTATCACCATCGAAAGATAGGATGCGCTATTCATCGAATCTACTCATGTCGACCTTTGGGACGTAATAGAGAACGGACCGTATACACCCGTAGATGAAGAAGGCAATTCTATTCCACGGAACAGATGGACGGCTAATCAGAAAGCAAGAATTCAGCTAAACTCAAAGGCAAAATTCTTCTTGACGTGTGCCCTAAGCAGGAGCGAGTACGACAAAGTCCACGGATGCGACATTGCAAAAGAGATGTGGGACACTTTGTCCATTGCTCACGAAGGCACAAGCCAAGTTAAGGAATCCAAGATAAGTATTCTTGTGCACCAATATGAACTTTTCAGGATGGAAGATGAAGAATCTATTGATCAAATGTTTGGAAGATTTCAAACAATTTTCAATGGATTGAAAGCTCTTGGAAGGACATACAACAATCAAGATCATGTTCGAAAGATCCTAAGGAGTCTTCCTAAGAGATGGAGACCTAAAGTTACTGCGGTGCAAGAAGCCAAAGACTTGAGCGTGTTAAAGCTGGGTGAGTTGCTGGGATCCTTGAAAATTCATGAAGTTGAACTCAATGCTGAAGATAAGCCCAAGAGGGACAAGTCGATAGCACTGAAGGCCAGACAGAAGAATCATAAGACTCAGAGAAGGAGGAAGTCATGAAAAGCGTTAAAAATTGAAGAATCAAAAGATGACAACTCCAGCCAATCAGAACCAGAGTCAAGTGATGAAGATGATGAATTATCTTTCATCTCCAGAAAGATAAGACGCATGTGGAAGAAGAAGTCCAGAGGGAACCGGACATTCAGAAAGAATGGGAAATATGAAGCTAAACAAGAGAAGCCTTCTATCATCTGCTACGAGTGCAATCAGCCTAGACACTATAAGTCCGAATGTCCTACTCTCAAGAAGAAACCAAAGAAGAGTAGAGAAGGCAAGAAAAGCATGATGGCAACATGGGAGGACCTAGATTCATCAAAATCAGAAACAAGTTCCGAGTCATCAGAACATGCGAACATCTGCCTGATGGCCGAGGAAGATAGTGATGAGGAGGTAAAATCTGACTACGATAATTTGCATGATGCCTACTCATAATTGTTAGAAGATTCTCATGCTATTCTAAAACAGTACAAGCTGTTGAAGTAAAAGTATGCAGAGAATATTAGACATACTGAAGTAATAGAGATAGAAAATATCTGTCTAAAGAAACAATTAGAAGATAAAAAGAAAGTTGTAGACAGATCAGAAGAGATAAATCAGCTTAAACTAAGGATTAAGAATCTATCAACTGATTTAGCTACTTTCACAAAAAGTACAAAAAAATGAATGAAATGCTTAAAAAATGTAGACATCCGAGTGATAAGACTGGATTAGGGTTTACAGGAAACAAGATTCAGTCACGTAAAAAATCTGTCTTTCAGAAAGGAAATCATAAGATATTTCATTCTAATCAATATACTAGTTATATGCATCAGAAATCACATCATATGCATACTACTAACCGTAAAGGACCCAAGAAAATTTGGGTACCAAAAAATAAAATAGTTTCTCCTGCAGATATCCTTCCTTGGAAGATACAGCAAGCACCATTGGTATTTAGACAGTGGATGCTCGCGACACATGACGGGAAGAAGGTCTATGTTCCTAGACCTTCAAGATAAGAAGGAGGATTAGTAATTTTGAGACAAACCAGCAGGCAAAATCATTGGAATCAGGAAAGTAGGTAAAGATTCCTTTGCATGCATAAATAACGCACTTCTTGTTGATGGTCTAAAGTATAACTTAATTAGCGCTACCAATTGTGTGATTCGGTTTCACAGCTACATTCAATCAAAATCTTCATAAGTCGAAACAAAGATGGGTCTATACTTTTCTCGCCAAGAGAAGAAACAATCTTTACAAAATCAATTTAGAAGATTTTCAAAGTTAAAATATTTCATGTTTTCTATCTTCCAAGAAGAAAGACTAACTGCATAAAAGCTAGGTCATGTCTCTTTGAAACATATTTCAAAATTGGTAAAATATGATTTGGTAAGAGGTTTGCCAAAATAAGTTTTGACAAAGAATTCTTCGTGAAAATTGTTTGAAAGGAAAACAAGTTAAAACCTCTTTTTCTTCTAAAAGTTTTGTAACTTCATCTAGATCTTTAGAATTGTTACATATGGATTTATTTGGACCAACAAGGACAATAAGTCTTAAGTAAAGAAATATGGACTTGTTATTGTTGATGACTTTACTCGATTTTGTTGGATATTGTTCTTATCACACAAAGTTGAGTCTTTTAAGTGCTTTAGAAACTTATCCGTAAAGTTACGTAATGAAAGAGGAATGTCCATAGCCAAAGATCGAGTGACCATGGTGAGAGTTTGAAATGAGAAGTTTAGAGTATTCGTGAAGAGAATGGAATTTCCCACAACTTCGCCCTAGAACTCCACAATGAATGGAGTTGTTGAAAGGAAGAATAGGACTATTCAAGAGATGGCAAGGACCATGCTATGTGAGATGATTCTTCCTAAGTATTTCAAGGTATAAAGTGAATACAACATGTTACATCTGTAATAGAATTCGCTATGCACCCATGTCAAGAAGACTCCTTATGAGTTATGGAAAGGAAGAAGACCAAACATATCTTACTTTCATCCATTCGGTGCAAATGTTCCATTTGAATACAAAAGAGTCGTTGGATAAATTCGATTCGAAGACCTATCCAGGAATCTTTCTAGGCTACTCATCATCGTCTAAGGCATTTCGAGCTTACAACCTTACTTCAAAGACTGTTGAAGAGACCATCCATGTCAAGTTTGATGATAGTTCTCAACCCCATAAAGAAGATGACATGGAGAATGAAGGTCCGTCAAAGAACTTAGACGATACCACAGAAACTTCTTCATCAGACGCTCATGAGAACAAAATTGAGGATATTCCAGAAACTGTTGAACTAAGAAGAGATTGGAAGTATAAAAGTTCTCATCCAGAAGAGTTAATTATCGGAGAGACCTCAGAAGGAGTTAGGACAAGGTCCAGATTCAGAAGAGAAGATAATGTAGCTTTTATTTCTGAAGTAGAGCCTAAGAAGGTTGAGGAAGCTCTTCAAGACGAAGCTTGGGTGTTAGCCATGCAAAAGGAGCTGAATCAATTTACAAGGAATAACGTCTGGTCCTTAGTTTCGAAACCACCTAAGAAATCCGTTATTGGAACCAGATGGGTTTTTAAGAATAAGCTAGACGAATCAGGAAGAGTGAGTCAAAATAAGGCTAGATTAGTAGCACAAGGCTATAATCAGCAAGAAGGAGTAGACTATAATGAAACATATGCTCCAGTAGCGAGACTTGAAGCTATAAGGATTTTGCTGGCATATGCAATTTGCCATGAAATAAAGTTGTTTCAGATGGATGTAAAAAGTGCATTTCTGAATGGCTTTATAGATGAAGAAGTGTATGTGAAGCAACCACCTGGCTTCGAAGATGTCAAAAACCCAGACTATGTCTATAGACTTCATAAAGCCTTATACGGCCTGAAGCAAGCTCCAAGAGCTTGGTATGATCGTCTGAGTACCTTTTTAATAGAAAATGGTTTCAGTAGAGGGCAAGTTGATAAGACGCTCTTTAGGAAGAATGTTCAGAAGGATTTTATCTTAGTACAGATCTACGTTGATGATATCATTTTTTGTGCTACTTCAAAAGAATTATGCATGAAGTTTGAGAGATTAATGAAGAAAGAGTTTGAAATGAGTATGATAGGTGAGTTAAAGTTCTTTCTTTGGTTACAAGTTAAGCAAACCGAAGAGAAGATCTTCATTCATCAACAAAAATATGTGAAAGAGTTGTTGAATAAATTTGATATGAATAATGTGAAACCTATGGCAACTCCGATGCATCCTTCAAACCTTTTGTCGAAAGATGAACTTGGTAAGAAGGTGGATCAAACCCTATATAGAGGTATGATCGGTTCTTTACTGTATCTTACGGCAAGTAGACCTGATATTTTGTTCAGTGTATGCTTGTGTGCAAGATTTCAAGCCGATCCTAGAGAGTCTCATTTTATTCATTGTTAAAAGAATTTTGAGATATCTCGCAGTACTACCGATCTTTGCTTAATGTTCGAGAAAGGTAAAATTTCAGGTTAATCGATATTGCGATGCGGACTATGCCAAGATAGAATCGAAAGGAAGAGCACAAGTGGAGGATGTCACTTTCTTAGAGGAAACCTAGTCTCTGGTCAAGCAAGAGATAAAGCTCAATTGCTCTATCAACCGCCGAAGGTAATATATGTTCCGCAGAAGTTGTCGCTCACGACGCCGTGGATCAAGTATCAACTCGAAGATTATTCAGTTCAAGAAGAGGAGATTCCAATCTATTGCGACAACACCAGTGCAATCAATCTATCAAAGAATCCAATTCAGCATTCCAGAGTGAAGCATATAGAAGTTAGACATCATTTCCTGAGAGACTATGTTCAGAGGAAAGTGGTGCTCCTACAGTTCATTAAAACAGAGCTTCAGTGGGCTGATATCTTCACTAAACCACTGAGTGAAGAACGATTCCAGAAGATCAGATGCAACCTTAACATGGTAATGTTAAGTGAACGGTCAAGCTGAAGTAACTTCAAAACTAACGGCGTTAGATACAGTGAGTTACAGCTGGTAACTTCTCTCACAAGGAAGAGTTTTGGAGGGAAAAAATCTGATATCTCGAGGTTCTTAATGATTCTAGAACTCACCGGACTATAATCCTACAAGTAGACTGAAGGCGAAATTATTGCGGTCTTTTCATCATCTCCAGACGGTTCATTTCTGCTTTACCAATTCTCTCAAAACATCTCACTCAAAAAGCTTTCCAGAAAACAGTTTCTTTTTGCTCTACACAATGGAAGCAGCTATGATTTATGGAAGACTTGTGAATTTCGAGTCACTAAGGAGAGACGACATGGATGTAGAACCAGAAATCATAAGAGCTGGTTGGAGGAACTTCTTCCAAGTACAAGACCCAGTGTACACGAATGAGGTATATGACTTTTGAAAGAACGCCCGTCTTATAGACAACACTATCGTATCTTCTGTAGATGGCATATCTATTGTTGTGACAAAGGAGCTTAAAAAGAAGGTGACCAAGTGTCCATCGATTGGTGAGAAACTGTCTACCAAGGCCGGATGGATGTCCCAAGTCGGTATGAAAGAAGAAGATATAAGAAGGCAACTATATGGAACCAATGATCCATGGGAGAGGAAGACATCCAATTTGATTCCGAAGGCTAGGGTTCTTCACGCAATTTTTTTAATTGCATTCTACCCAGAGTTGGCTCAAGACATTTGGTGAGCACTCTAGATGAACAATGTCTGTTCTACCTACTGAGTCGAAATCCCATAGATTTACCCTTCTTAATCCTTCATTATATGATTAAGGGGATAAAGGAAACAACTAGTTATCCTTATGGTATGCTTCTGACGAGGATTTTTAAGGAATCTGATATTCGTCTGCACCATGGAATTAGAAGAATTGTTCCTGTGAAGAGCAAGATCGATGCACACACGATACGGCGAATGGGTCTGAGCATGGTAGACAAAGACCAAGTCGACTCTTCAAGGAAGTCTAGAACTGAGGGGGAGTGTGTATTGAAGAAGACTCCCGTTTCAAGTTCTCAGTCTCCAGTGAGTATCAAATCACCTGTGGATGAATTAAGGAGAGTGTTAGGAAGACCTCTCATTAAACAGGCGAGTCCTCATTTCAAAGAAAGCCAATCCCAGAGGACAGAACAAAGTGCGCCAAAAAGACGAGGAGAAAGTCTTTTGAGCGAAGTTATGAAGAAAGCGTTGAGATCACCGAGAATCAGGACTCTGAGACAACAAGAAGAAAAGATTGTCAAACAGCAGAGTCGGGAAGAAACCTCTCAATCTTGTGCACCCAGAGCCACAAGATCCTTAGTCTCTATCCTGGAAGAGGATACAGCCAGGAAAGCCAAAGAGACAGAGAGGAAGAGAAAATCAAAATCTGAGAGAGGAAAATCTCCAGTAAAGAAATCGGTAAGATTGACTGAAGCAGAGGTAAAGACTAAGAAGGTTAGTCAAAAGAAGACCGATTCAATTACTGAGGAAGTTAGTCAAGAGAAGGAAGCTATTGATGCTGTTCAAGTACAAACAGAAACTGAGCAGTGTACAATTCAGGAAACACCTATTGCTCAACAGGAGGAACCAGTAGAAGAAAGCCCGGTTCAGGAGACTCCTACTGAAGCACAACAAGAGGCAACAGCAGTATCAGATTCGGATGATGATAAACCGTGTCTGATGATACACAACTACCATAAGTTTTTGAGGAAACAGAAGCTGAAGATCAAAATGGTGGAAGTAGTTACCAGACGGAGGACTGCTATTGCAATCGGTGCTCAACCAGTGAAGAAAATAGTGGCTATGGTACAACTATGGTGATTAATCATAACACATGGGAGTTACTCAAAGAAGATGAAAAGATCTTCTCTGATACCTTGGGATTTGCTGCTACTCTGCCATATCCTTCAAAACGTCCCTGCCAACCGTGTACTATTTTCCCAATCACAAAGAACACAGAGATAATGGTTGCACCAGATATACAGCCAAGATATCCACCAGATTTGACTAGGGGGAAGTCAAAATTATTTCCTGAAGAAGATGCCAGTGATGATCTGTCCGCAGATCAAATTGTAGAAGAAGTGCGAAGAATTGATGAGGCATGTATCTCTGCACAAAATCCAGATAAAGCGAGTTGCAGCTATACTAATAAGGAGGAAGACTGTCCAGTAGGGGAAAGAATAAGAACAGGAACATTTATTGAGTCCCTTGTTCGCATAGCTTCTACGATAGCCCTTTATCTAATACATCGCCTATTCAATCACAAGCATCACCCCGCAAGGAAGACAGCTGTCGATGTCGCTGCTCCTTTTGACTTAAATCTTCGTGAAGCTGAAACGTTCATTCGTCCACCTACTTTTGAGATCAATGAAGACTACATTCCATCCTCTGATGCTTACACTACTTCAATTCCCTTCACTCCTCCATCAACAGATGTTGATCAAGCCTCCACATCGTTTGACCTACTAGATGAAGTTAGCAGATTACGTGGTGAACTCAACGACATGAAGGAGACGGTGAATGAACTGAAAAAGATGATAGCAGAACTGCTGAAGAGCCAGCATCGTTAATCATTTTTTTGATTATAAAAAATAGGGGGAGAGAAGAAAAGGAAGAAGATGAGACCAAAAGAAAGAAGATAAGAAGAAAAGGAAGAAAACGAACAAGAGAGAAGAGGATGTTCAGACAAAGAAAAGGTGTGACCACAGCAGACGAAGAAAGGAAGAAGATAAGTTCTGTTTTTGCTACATCTGTAATTTTTTTTCTTTTCTTATATATAATTTGTTATACTCAAAAAGGGGGAGATTGTTAAGTCAAGACGACTTTACTTAAATATGATTTTGAGGTATAACAAAAAGAGATCAAATAAAAAGAAAAACAAAATAGTTGAAGTCAACACAGACGAAGTTGAAATAACTGAAGTCGGACAAAGACGCAAACAGTTGAAGTCAACACAGACGAAGTTGAAATAACTGAACTCAGACGCAGACGCAGACGCAAAGTAGACGCAGATGCAAACGCAAAGCAGACGCAGATGTAGACGCAAAGCAGACGCAGACGCAAGAGTCAGTTCGAGTTAGTTACTGAACTCAACTGATTAACCGTTTCAAGATTCAAGATTCAAGAATCAAGAAGCAGTTAGAGACGAAGACTATAAATACAAGTCGAAGTCGAAGATTACAAAGTTACGACAAACACACACGCAAAGTTACATACTTACAGACAACGTGAAAAAGTGATTTAGCTGAGTGCTATTTTTCTGTAGCAAGTGTTCAAATATTTTTCCGAGAAGAAAAGTTGTACAGATAGCCTGCAGAGGCTAAGTGTGAAAGAATACTGGTTGTAGAGACCTGAAGAGGCTCGTGAAAGAATACTTGTAACGATTGAAGAGATAGTGAAATCTCAAAAGAAACTCTGAGGACTGGACGTAGCCCACGGTTTGGGGTGAACCAGGATAAATCTCCGTGTCTACCACTCTTACTCTCTATCTTTACTTTAGATTCAAGTTTTATCATTACTTAGTTTATATATATTGTATTCAAAAGTTTTGGTTAATTAGAATCTATAAAAATTCGGTAAAGATTTGTCTTTCTAACAATCAGGTTTGAAAGAATTATAAAAAGGGGAATACACAATTCAACCCCCCTTCTCGTGCATTCTAATATCGTTTTCTAAGTGTTGTATTAACGTGTGATTCACTTCACAACATATTTATGCAAGACACATATTGTACACTCATCAATAATTGTACACATAACAAGATTCATTTTTGTACAATTGTAATAATGGACAATGTACAATGCATGCTCAATGACAATCCTGGGCATATGTTTTAGAACACATTTATCCTCATTCCCATTTCAAAATTCATGTGTCTCTAATTGAATTAAGAATTACACTTCATTTGTATATGATCAATCTAAATGCTCCTTTCAATCTTTACCCTTTTTATATGTCTAGCTTATTCATAAGCTTACACTTCAAGAACACTAGGTTACTTTATATCATAACTCAATTTCTCATCAATCTCTTATCTATCCTCATATGATCTCATAATATCCAATTCCCATTCATGGTTTAGCACTTCATACTTATAAACACACTTAGGTAGGATTCTCTTAATTTCTTAAGACAAACCAAATCTCATTCAATAGGAATCCACTTTAAGATCCCACAATGCATAATCACTGAAATTAGTTCTAGAACATTTAAACCCAAGCATTTTTTAAACTCCATAAACTAGAATCTTTACAAAGATTCAAAGATTCAATTGATCAGACCTTGATTCTTCACCAAATGAAGAGATCTTCAGCTCAAATGGAAGCTCTTTTCTTCCTCTTCCTTATTCTCTTCTTGAACACATCAAAATCTCTCTTGAAGGCCAAGGAATTTAAAACCCCTAGCTTGTTTTCTCTTCCTTCGCTCTTTTTTTTTCATGTTCTCTCTTATCTCTTTTTTAATCCACTCATTTTGCTTCTCTAGAATCTTCTCATTCACATTTCTCCTTTATTTATAAGAAGAACATCACTTCTTCTTCCATTTATGCCCTTAATGAGTGAGAATTGTCCCATTTACCCCTTTTATTTGTGCCTTATGTCTTTTATACTTAAGTGTCTTACCAAAAGCACCCTTGTGTATTCTAACATAACACTTTCTTCTAGAAGACTCTTCTCTACTGTCTTACGTTTCCAATGACACAAAAAGCATTCAATTTGGTTCAGTAGTGTGGAAGTTATACTCCAATATCTTTGGACTGCTTTTATTTCGAGACTGTACTCTATGCTCAACTTCCATCAAAAACTTGGAACTCTTAGAGTCCGATTAAGAATTCTATTTCTCCATATAAGCTGTAGACCTATGTTTCTAGTTTAACATAAAACAAAAATCGTCTTATTTGGACTTCTACTGATCCAGAAAACATCAAAATATTGAAGTATGTTAAGTGAGATAACACCAGTTCATATTATTGAAGAACACACTCACTATACCCGTCTCACTCTTTTCACTTAATCTCTCTCCATACAATTCAGATAACCTCTATTTTTTGTGAAGATATATAGAAAGTTCTTACGAATCCAACGGTTCAAGAATCAAGTCATTTGGAGGTCTAGTGAAGAAGTTATGGCCAAAAGACTCCAACACGTTTCTGCCCTTACTTGGAATGTACATGTCTCATTACGAATGCCATAACTTTTGCTACAGATGTCTGATTTACTTCATTATTAGACCATTTAAAAGAGGACTTCGAGATATAGAACTTTTATGAAGATCTCAAAGGCCAATTCTATCTTCTACATTCTGTATCGTCTCATTTTCTATCTTCTACTTTCTTCTGTCTGCTTTTCCATGGTCTGCTTTCTATCATTTGCTTTCTTCCGTCTACTTTTTATCGTTTGCTTTCTTCCGTCTGTTTTTTATTGTCTACTTTTTTTTCTGACTGCTTTTTATCGTCTACTTTTTTCCGTCTGCTTTTTATCGTCTACTTTTTTCTGTCTGCTTTTTATCGTCTACTTTTTTCCATCTACTTTTCGTCCTTTCATTTCCTATCGTTTGCTTTTTGCATCCAAAACATATCCGCTTATAAGGATCATAACTTTTGAATATGATATCTAAAATTTACAAAAATATATACTGTTGGAAAGATAAGAAAGATATAAAACTTTTCAGAAGATAACTTTGCCAAAATCTATCTAGATCAAGTCCATATTTGGCCCCAATTCTATCGTCTATTTTTTCTTCCTTTCTATCGTCTGCTTTTTTTTGCCCAGAACGTCTCCACTTATAAGGATCATAACTTTTGACTCCAATATCAAAATTTTACAAACTTTATACCGTTGGAAAGGTAAAATAATTATATACAACTTTCCAGAAGGCAACTTTGCCAAAATCTATCTAGATCAAGTCCATATTTGGCCCCTAAAATCTGAAGACAAATTTTTCATTCATAAACCAACACTGCACCCAATTCTTCATTTCATGACAAATTTGGAGACTCTTAGACACAGAATTGAAATTCGATGTATTCATACAAAATGTAGCCATATATCCCTAGTTTAATCCAAATCAAGAATCATCTCGTTTGGATTACTAGAGAAAATTTTGTGGCTAAAAGACTGAAGCATATTCAGTGAATATTTTTCCAGATCACTACCAATCTTGTTTCTAAATCTTTCCTTCTCACAACTCATACCAAAATCACTCTTTCTACTCCTTCTACTTCTCATTTTCAAAAAAATCACATTTAATACCATTTATAACCAAAAGTTGTCAATGAATGCATGTACCACTTTGTTTTTATGTGAAAACATTCCGTATTTATGTGCATATATGCTAACATGATGCATGAACAAGAAAATGTATTGTCTTAATTCCTCTTTGAGCTCGCATGTACTGAGATTTCAGGTCATAACTCTTAATATGGGGACGGGATGTTACCACTTCCCTCTCCTATGGGCAAAACCAGAAATGGAGCACTAGTCAATATGTGCTTGAGCTCCTCAAAGCTCTGCTGACGCTCATCACTCCAGACAAACTTCTGATTCTTCCTCAATAACTTGGTCAAAGGAGCGGCAATCATGGAAAAACCCTCCACGAATCTCCTATAATAGCCTGCTAAATCCAGAAAGCTCCTTACCTCTATCACTGTTGTCGGGGCTTGCCAATTCACTACTGCTTAAATCTTCTTTGGATCCACATACACCCCATTTCCAAAAATGATATGACCAAGGAAGACCACTTTATGTAGCCAAAATTCACATTTGGTGAATTTGGGATAAAGCTCCCTCTCCCTCAATCTCTACAACACAATCCTTAAGTGTTCCTTATACTCTCCTACACTCCTGGAATACACTAGAATGTCATCGATGAATACGATCACAAACTGATCCAAAAACTCCTTAAAGACCCTGTTCATAAGATCTATGAAAGCAGCTGGAGCATTGGTCAGTCCAAAAGGCATAACCAAAAATTCATAATGCCCATACCGTGTCCTGAACGCTGTCTTGCTCACATCAGACTCCTTAATTCTGAGTTGATGGTAGCCAGACCTGAGATCGATCTTAGAGAAGACCGTTGCTCCCTGCAGCTGATCAATTAAGTCATCTATCCGGGGCAAAGGATACTTGTTTCTCACTGTCACCTTATTGATCCTCCTGTAGTCAATGTACATCCTCTAGGTTCCATCTTTCTTTTTAACAAGTAAGACCAGTGCTCCCCAAGGTGAGGAACTCGGTCTAATAAACCCCTTCTCTAACAACTCCTCCAACTGCTCCTTAAACTCCTTCAGCTCAGCTGGAGCCATCCTGTAAGGTGGGATAGAAATAGGTGCTGCTCCGGGAGTCAAGTCAATAGCAAACTCGATCTCCCTCTCCGGTAACTCCTTTGGGAACATGTCAGGAAATTCCCTCACAATTGGGAAATCCTCTAATTTGCTGTCACTCACACCTGTGTCTACAACATATGCCAAGAAGGCTTCACACCCACTTTCCATCATTTTGTTAGCTAATAAGGCTGAAATAAGCCTTGGCGGTGATATCTTTCTGTCTCCTTTGAAAGTTACTTTTTGACCATCACCCAGATCGAACTCCACTTCCTTTAGGCCACAATCAAGTTTCGCCCGATATTTCTCCATAACATCCATCCCCACAATGAAATCTAACCCCTTCAGGTCTAGAGGCAGTAGATCCACTACCAGTCTAGATCCCTCAATAAAGAGCTCATAGTCTCTAAACACTCGACTCACAATCACATTCCTCCCTAAAGGAGTGCTAACAAGCAAGAAATTATCCAACAACACAGAATTCACACCAGGTAAAGTTATACTTGCAGAAACAAAGGAATGTGTGGAACCAGAATCAAATAAAACACAAGCATCAGACTGAAATAGCTGAGCCATACCGGTGAAAACTTCCGGTGTGGCTATAGCTTCCTCCCGCGTCATAGCAAACACCCTAGCTTGTACCTGATCTCTCGGTCTCCCTGAAGGAATTGTCTTCGATCGACCCAAAACCGCCATCCCAAGAATGGCCCGGTTCCCATCTGCTTCTACTCTTCGAGCTCGAGGTCGGATCCTTCCTCGAGACATCTGAGGACAATCCTTGATCATATGTCCCTTTTCCCCACACCGAAAACATGCTCCCAACAACTTGTAATACTCACCCCTATGCATCTTCCAACAATGCTCACAATGGGGGTTTTGATTTCTGCTCCTCTCTGCTCTGCTATTTCCTCCCACTGAGGAGGCCTGTACTGACCCTGCCCTGGATTGCTTGCTCTGATGAGGGCCACTACTGCCACCCTGACTCTGTGTACGGGAGCTCTTCTCACCCTCGCTACCTATCTCGAGCACTACCCCTTTCTCGAAGATCGCTTCTACTCTTTCTCGTTCCACTCACCTCCTGTTTAATATTCTCCAGCTTCTCAGCCTGGAGTGCAGCATCCACCAACTGCTGATAATCACAAAAATTATGAATAATCACCTTCTCCTTGATTCCCAGGTGGAGGCCTCCCTCAAACTTGTGGCATTTATCTTCTTCATTGGCCACAATTTGAGCTTCATATCTGGATAGCTGCGTAAACTTCAGCTCATACTCGCTCACGCTCATCTCCCTCTGAGTCAGATTCAGAAACTCCCTGCCCTTCTCTTGGATATACACCCAGGAGAGGTACTTCTTCCTGAATACATCCCCAAAATCTTGCCATGTCAGCACTGGAGGCACAGCCTGACTATGGGGCACTGATTCCCACCAGTGAAGTGCATCTCCCTGTAGTAAGCTAACTGCATAATCCAACTTCTCTTCATCAGTGCACTTCATCTGCACCAGGATCCTCTCTGTCCTCTTCAGCCATGCTTCAGCCTCTTCTGGATTGGTGGTGCGTTAAAATCCACCGCTCCATGCTTACGCAACTTGTCATACTGCCCGCCCTTAATCACTGAAGCTGGCACCGGAGACTGAGGCCCTTGGCCCATGGCATAAGTGAAGGCCTGGGCAAAGGCCTGGAAGAGTTGCAGATCCAATGCAGACATAGGAGGAGGAGGAGGAGACGGTACCTCATGTTGCACACTAGGTGCCTCTGAGCCAGGAGCAGAGTGTGTCCCCGCATCTTGTGGGACATGCGACTCATCAGTGCTTCCCTGGAGAGAGCTAGATCGAGACAAAGCTCCTCGAGTTCTAATCTGAGGAGACATAGTCACTCCTTCAAGATAAAACCATTGAAAATTCTTTAGTTTATGCAAAACCATTTGCAAAGTGTGCAAAACCATTTAAATCATGTACAAACGACATTTAAATCATGTAAAACAATTTAAAACAATGCAAATAATGCAATTTCAAAGAATGCATAACCATGTCATAAAAACCCTAAACCTCTCTTACACCTAGACCTAAACCTAAATGCTCTGATACCATAAATGCTGGACTCTGATTCCGAAACCCAACATCGAACACGGAAGCATGAAACTTGAACGTGGAGGGAAGACTTAGAAATTGAAAATTTAGGTGAAAGATCCCTCAGAAACAAAGACGGGCATCGCCGCGGCGTGTGTTGTCTCGCCGCGGTGAAATCTTTCGGGAAGCTACGCCGCGACGAGCGAAGGAACTCTCGTCGTGGTGAACCCGCGAATATAACTTCGTCGCGGCGAGCAAACGGTCTCGTCGCGGCGAAGGCTAAACCCACAGAAACCAAAACTTAAAACTTTCATCCATTTTCATCAAAACAACCCAACCCAAAATAAACTTGAACATAAACATAACCTTCCAAAACTTATCCTCATGATAAAACGATTTAATGTGAAAGGTTTGAAACTAAAATCAACATCAACCATATCTCATTGATAACCAAAAGAGAAGTTTTACAAAGCTTTAATGGCATTTCAAGCCATAGTACATCAGTTGAGTTCAAGAACCAAAAATACAAAATACACTTGAACAAATAAAACTTGAAATGCGGCTAAAGCCCTAAATTTCCAAAACTCAAACAAAAATACAAAAATATGACACTTCGGAGTGATGTCGTAGCTCTTGACCTAGTCGATCTCTTGCTCATCACCTGGGTAGGGGGAGGAGAATGGGGGGTGAGCTATAAAGCTCGTGGGTAACAACTTTATAACCAGTAACAAGCAAAACCATTGAAATACTTATTTTCATTAAAGATATGCACATTGTATCATAAAGCACATATAGCTAAAACAAATTCTCATTTGTCAAACAATTTAATAGCAACATAAATCATGCATTCCTCAATTTGTTGGAAAAACGTAAACACATAGACACAACAAAATGACTTGGGTGGATCCAAAACAGAACGTACTGCACAATTCCCTTAAGGGTCCTGTGCAGCCGTGAATAGAACATACTACACTTTCCCACATAGCGGTCCAGTGTAGCTGTGAACTTATGGGAGTCCGAAATCGAAGCTCCAGTATCACTAGCGGGCAGGTGGGAGAAGCCTTTAAAAATGAGACAAGTGCACTTGACTCAACTTATGGGACCGCCACAAACCCATATAACATGTATTTCATATCTTGCAAACTCATTGCCCAAAATGGCAATTTTCGAAACATTATCTTTTTCAAACATAGCATCTTTTCAGACATCATTTTCATATTCTTTTCACAAATCATCAATGCAATAAGCTCATACCAAACACATAATGCTTTTTCAAAGCATTCAAATAGTTATAAAACATGTTAATGGAATAGTTGAAATCATTTATTTCCATCGTTTGAAAGAAAACATTAGTGGCTTATTACTAATCATAAAATTGTAACCCACCTGAAATCCCTTGCTTGTTACTTGCTCAAATGTGATTTTTCTCTTGCTCCTCTTGTCTCTATTGATTTCCTTAAACAACAACCAAAATCCCATTCAATTTGGTGTAGAAATCAGAAAGTCATTCTTTAACAATTTGAACTATAACTTATGCTGAAACAAAAATTCTATGCTTAAATTCCATCCAAAATTGTAGATTCTTAGAGACTGAATCAGAATTTCATTTCTTCATAAAACTTGTATCCTTATGTCTCTAGTTTACATTGAATCAAAACTCACCTCATTTGGACATCTACAGCAAAAGTTATGCCCAAAAGATGAAAACATGTCGGTGTATGAAAATGGTCTTTCGCCGCGGCGAGGATGCTGGCATGCCGTGGCGTTGATGCTGGCGCGCGTGGCGACGTGCACAAGAATAGATCGCGGCGTGCGAGGCCAAAATCCTCCCGAAACCTGTTTTTCCCACATTCTTCAACCATAATCCTCCCATCTTTCAATTATAACTCATTTTAACCCTAAATCATCATTCCTACTTCATTTCTAAACTCATTCCAACCCAAAATCATTCACAAACACAACATAAACATTAACCCTAGAGGATTAAAACATTTTTCACACACCATTCAACAACAACTCACTTCACACATTCCACTTCATTTTCACTTCTAACTATCTCTAAACATGGTTCATTCAACAAATCAAGAAGGTTTAGTCTTGTACTTACTTGTTTAGCTCCAAGATTTGTCAAATTCTTCAAGATTTCCTAAAACCCTAGCTTTTCCTCTTTTTCTCTTCTTCTTCCTCTCTTCCACGATTTTGCTTCTCTAACATACAAGACTACAATTTATTTCTATCACTTATACTCTAAATGCTTGAACAATGTCCATTATGCCCTTCCATGTAATGCCTTAGCCTCCAAACTTAAGTGATCTTCCATTTATGCCCTTATACACTTTTACTTCTTCATTTTCACTTACACTATACCATACTCTAACTTAATCTTAATTTATCCATTTAAAACTTTTAATTCCCATTAATCTAAGCAATAAAATCTTCCAACCATCCATATACCAATTTAATTCTAACCTAAAGCAAGTAATCAAGCAAAACCTCAAAACTAAATTAAGAAACATGCTTATTTAGTAAGAAAAGGAAATTGGGGCCCAACAAATATGCCTCTGGAAGTGATTAAAAAATTGTAATAAGTTATACTGATAACTGACGTACCTTTTTATCATACTATTTATGTTCTCACTTTGTTGGGTAGTAATCATGTCTGCACAAAATTTTTGACGCCCATAAACCAAAACCCATTTTTTCTTAATATGATACATACTTTTCAACCATTCATTATCTTCAAGTTCATATTTTTCCAACTTCCAATGCTAACTGGAACGTTGTAAGCAATTCCCACAACTGCTTATGCCTTCCTCGTAGGGGTTTTAATTCTCATCGAGGCCTTGGATACCCTTATGCACAACTTCCAAATCATCTTTTCTCCTAGGAAACTGTGGGTCGCACACGTATCCACCATTGCAGTAACGTCTTTTTCCTCAACCTATACACCCACGTACATTAGTTTATCAAAAGGAATCGACTCACTACTAGCCACATTAAGTAAAGCGATCAGATTTAGCACTGCATCGTCTGAAGAGTCAGCGTCTTCTTCGACAATTAGGGTGTTCAACTTCTCCTTTCTCGGGCACTCTCTGGCAAAGTGTGAACCACCGCATAAGTAACAAGCAATCTTGCCCTTCTTCAATGAAATCTCCCCTTTCATCGAGCCACCATATTGCTTACCCTTGCCTTTGAAATACCCCTTCTTAGAGTCTTTTTTCTTCTTCCCCTCGATCTTCTCCTGTTGGGTGTGGCCTTTGCCCTTAGAAGAACTTGAGGAGCTCGCCTTAGATTTTTTAGCCATTTGAAAATCCACCAAGGCATTAACGACATCGATTGCACCAACCACATCCTTCATGTTTTGCCTTCGTAACTCTATTTGAGCTCACGGTTGTAACCTAGATAGGAAATTGAAGAGCTTGTCCTTGTCTGACATGTTCTCAATATCCAACATTAGAGAACTAAAAGATTTAACATAATCTCTTACCGATCCATCTTGCTTTAGCTTCTTCAAGGCATCCCTCGTGAGCCAAGAAGTATTCATGGGAAGGAACTGATCCTTGAGCTCCTTCTTCATCTGCACCCACATTTCCATGGGAGTTCTACCCGTGCTGATCTTTGCAGAGGTCCTCGTCCTCCACCAGAGCTTGGTATCCCCATCCAAGTACATGACCGTCACATTGACCTTCTCAACATCAGATACCCTAACAGTCACAAAGTACTACTCCATATCTCACAAGAAATTCTCTAACACTTTAGCATCCCACACGCCTTCGAACACCCTAGGTTCACGTACCTTCACAGAGGAAAGTTGTGGTGTTGTGCTTTCTCCTCAATCGATATCTAGCATTGCAAGGACATGCCTCAGCACAGTGATCTTGAAATGAACTTCCTCTTGTGCCTATTGTTCCTCCCCTTGAGGAATTGGTCCAATGAGTGCCTCTACCCTAGACACCCGCTCTGTTAAGATGCCTACTGCCATTTTGAAATTTGGCTCTGGCACCAATTGATACATAGGTCACCTTTGGGACTCAAACTTTCACCGAAGTTGATCATCAACACCTTTGACACGACAGTCTCACTTAAGTCTACTCAAGAAGACTCAGCCTTCGATGACCCTCAAAGTGTTCACCTCATACACTTGAAGAAAGAATGCTATGAAAACAATAAGAAATAAAGGCAACAAGGAAACTCAGAGATACGATTAAACCAACCTTTATATAACTTTCTCTCAAAAGAATACAAGGAATGCTCTCTCTGACTGAATGAGAAGAGCAAAGCTCGAATGAGCTATATATAGGCATTCTAACTTAGATGCCAAATTACATTAATAATTGCACTCAATCTGAACTACCTAACATCGTGATAAGATCATGTCTATCCTTATCAGATTACATCATGTCCATCAATTAGATGACACCCCCATCTAAATAGGACTTTAACTGATAAGATAGAATCTACAAGATAACAAAAAGATAGAGTTTACATTCAACTAGGAAACTAGCATCCTTATCCTCGAAGATCTATACTACCTTTAGATTTTGAATTCCACTGCAAGTCTAACACCCAGTTATTGCCACATCATCCAAGATCTCCCCAGGATCTCTATCCAATGATGATGTAGTGTGATCTCACCGAAGCCCACTGGCACACTGGCCTGATCCAATGCTTCTCACAACAAGTCCGTTAGTCGTGGTCCATTCATCCAAACACGATTAAGTCCTCAGTCCATTAAGTCTTTATCCTGGGTCGAGTCAATCTCCACAAGGTCCGAGACTCTACCAAAATTTGCACCAAGTATGATCCCACTTTTTTCACGCTTGCCTTAGTGCTTTCGCATGCCTCTGTAAAGGTAGCTAAGAAGGTAGCTAAGAAGTGTTTCGAAATTTAAGGGTCTAACAAACCAGCCCCGCTAAATGGATTTGACGCCCTCGTCAAATTAGTCTAAAGATAGACGTTCACCTGGTCCTCAAATTTCCACAAGGTCGTATCTTTCTCCTACGTAACTTTTGCAATAGGTTCACCTTTCCACTGAATTAAGAACTCCATCTGTAGATTCTTCTTATGTTGATCTATTGTTTGATGATCTAGAATATTCTCCACTTGATCCTTGAACAGTTTCCTCACAACCGGTAGAGCTCACTTCACCTGACTCCTATTCGGATTTAATACATCCTCATAGTAAGGCTTGAGAAAACTAACATGAAAAATATAGTGTTGGACCCCGAACCTTTAGATTAGAAAAAAGGAAAATTCTTGAACTTGAAATGAAATAGAAAAGATGATTTAGACACAAGATGGGTTATATGTGATATGTTGGAAGTTAAAAGCTGAAAAATGTATATGTTCATTGAGTATGCTTCGGTGTTTTAGCCATAACGTTTGCTCTAGTTATCCAAATGAGATGATTCTTAATTTGGATTAAACTCGAGAGATAAGTCTACAAATTGTCTGATGAAATTGAGTTTTTATTCGGTCTCTAAAAATGTTAATTTTCGGATGGAAGTTGAGCACAAAATAATGTTTCAGTATAAGGACAGTCCGAACTGTATAGGGTATAACTTTTGGACTATGGAACCAAATTGAATGATTTTTCTATCATTAGAAAATTGAGACAATGAGGAACATTTTTCTAGAAGTGTTACCAAATTTTTTCAATTGCATGATTAGAATAAGATCTTGTTTTTGGAAAGAGTTAAGCATGACTTAAAGGAATTTTTGGGTTTTGCAAGATTAATTATTTTATTTGGAGTTAATTATTATGTTAATGTTAGTTGGATTTTAAGATATGGTTTGGTTGAATTAAGTAGCAAGAGTGTGAATGTATGAGGGAATTTTAGGAAGAACACTTAAGCATTAAGATTATAAGGCTTTCAATGAGGGGCAAAGAGGTCTTTGCTAATTCATTAATGGAATTTTTGTAATTAGAAGATAGTCTTGCTTCTTAAGGAAGAAGAAAGCACAAAAATTAGAAAGAAAGAACAACGAAAAGAAAGAAGAGAGGAGAGACTTCGGTGGAGGAAGGAGAGAAAGAAGAAAGAAGAAAGAAGAAAGAAGAAAGAAGAAAAAAGGTTAGGGTTTTGATTTTTCTAAGCTTTCAAGATGGATTTTGAAGTTTATTCAATAAGGAAAAAGGAAGAGGATGTTGAGGGTTTTCATTCAAGCCAAAAAACTCTTCATTTGGTGAAGGATCTAGGTAAGGTCATTTTTTATTGGTTGGATTTTTGAAAGGGTTTTGGTGTATATAGCTTAAGAATGGTATGGGTTTAAGTTTTCTAAGACCAATTTTGGTGATTATGGCTTATGAGTTGTTTAATTTGGATGCCTATTGATTAGGGATTTTTGTTATTGATGAAGGAGATTAAGAGAGGCAAGAGGAGCATGAAGGGATACATTTTGAACAAGATTAAGCAAGGAATTAAGGTGAGTTTCATGTTTATAATTTGAGTAATGAGCTATTAAGTTTTCTTTCCAAATTAAGAAAATAAAAGGATTTCAATTAAATGTTGCTTTATTGTTTTGATTGAATTGTGTATGATTATGTTATGTCATATGTCTTTTTCTTGTGAATGAATTTTGGGGAAAAGTTTTCATATTGTGTTGATGATTTGTAAAAGAATGTGAAAATGATTTTTTTTTGAAAGAATGCTATGGTTATAAATTTGTTTTTCAGAAATGTTCATTTTTGGGCAATATGTTTGAAAATGTGAAATGTTGATGAGAAAGCTTATGAAATGTGTCATGTGCATGACAAACAAGTTTTTGAAATGTGCCATTGGGCAATCTGTTCTCAAATTGTGAATTGCATGTTATGTGAGTTTGGTTAGGTCCCTTAAATATGTCAAGTGCACTTGTCAAAAAGGCTTCTCCCGCCTACCGGCTAGTAGTACGGAGCTCCCTCAAGGACTCCCCTAAGTTCACGGTTACACAAGACCACTATGCGAAAATGTGTAGGACGTTCTGTTTTTGGACCAACCTAAACCATTCTGATGTGCTATGTGTTCATGATGTGTGACAAATTTCAATGAAGTTATGATTTATGATGTTTATGAATTTCTTGATAAGTTGTGAAGTTTGAAAATATGTGACATGGATTTCAATTTGAATTTTACAATAGAAAGAAATATTTCAATGGTTTTTCCTTATTTATTGGTTATAAACTTGTTACCCACGAGCATTAAGCTCACCCCCTCTCATTCCCATCTCCAGGTGATGAGAAAGAGATCGGATGAAAGAAAGTCAAGGCAATTGTTTGTTTTTGTATATATTGTATTGTTAAGTTGAATTGATGTAAAAACAAGACTTTAAACATATTTTGAGAATTATGGGATTTTGTATCTTTTGTTGTATTTTGGGGATTTTGTGAAATGATGTATTTTGGCTTAGAAATGCCGTTAATGTTTGTGAAATTCTTAATTTATGATGTAAATGAAATATGAGTTTGTGTATGGATGATTGCCAAATTGAAATGTAAATTTGTGTATGGATGAGGTGGATTTGGAATATGAATTAATTAAGGATGAGATTAAATTGGAATTAAGTACAATTAAAGAAGTAATCCCCTTGAGTTAAATGACTTATTGTTATATACATAAGTGAGGCACTATAGAAAAGAAAGATAGAAATGTTATGAATGATGAGATGTGGTTATATACGAAGATTAAAATAAATTGAAGTTGATGATTTGATGAATTCCAATTGGTTATTGAATGGATAAGAATGTGTTGCTTTAGTTAAGGAAGTAAAGTTTGGATGAAATTCAAGTTTTCACAGGGATAAAATTTGTGTTCTGACTTCCATAGAAAATCTGGAATAATCTGGGTAGAATTAGCCAAAGTTTCCTTTATGAAAATTTTAGTTCGTCTTTATATCTTTCCAACACTATAAAGTATGCGAGTTTTGGATGTGGGAGTTGAAAGATGTGAATTTTTGAAATTCGGGTGCTATCTAGGATGACAATTTCGAGACAGAAATTTTGAGTGAAGTTTTAACCATCATAAGGGTAGAAATTGTTCATAAATTCTTATGAAGGTGGAAGTTTATCTTTTTATCTTTTCATTGATATAAAGTATTACCCTTTTGGACAATGGAGTAGAAAGTTATGATTTTTAGAAGTTATGTTACTGTTTTAGGAGGACATTAATTAGACAACCACTTTGAGGTAGATTTTTACTCCTTTAGAGGTCGATTTGGTTTTTAAGTTCTTCATAGAAATTGTAGATCTTCTTTTTAACTTTCCATTGATGCTAAATTTGCAAATTTTGAAGTTTCGGGTCATAAGATAGAAATTTTGGAAGTTAGGTTGTTGGAAAAAAAAACCAGGAGATCGCATGAGTCGGTTGTACGACGCAGCGCATTCGCACGCTTGTGAAAGCGACACATCTCCAGCGCAAAGCCGAGGGCGAGCACATCGCGGGGCGACGTCGTCGCGAGAGCGACGTGGCCCTTTTTCCACCCTTAACCCGACCCTCTTCCATTCTTTTGCTTATAACTTTTCCTTCCAACCTCCAATTGACCCGAATTTTGAAGCGTTGGATTTATAAGACATTCCTTTACCTTTTACATAAAATTTTGTAGGCTTTGATATAAATTTTAAAAAGCTTGATTGAATCAAAGTGAGAGGATCGGTTAAAAGAGTATGAGTTGGATATGTTTCCGAATATGTTTCAGTATTTTGGTAATATCATGAGCTATAGAGCTCCGAATGAGGTGGTTCTTATTTATAAATAAACTAGAGACATTAAGCTACAATTCATTTGAAGGAATTGAATTTCAATTCGGTCCTTAAGACTTTCAGTTTCTGGAGTGAAGTTGGATATAGTGCATAGTCTCGGTTTAGTAATAGTCCGAAAGTGTTGGGCCATAACCTTTAGAGTTCTAAACCAAATCGAATATTTTTGGTGTCATTAGAAGTTTAATGAAAAGAGGAACAAATATTATAAATAAGATCACATTTCATGATTTCGCAAGTGTTGAAGCAAGAAGATGAATCGGTGTCGTTTAAGGAATTTCCGTAGGTTTAAGGTTACGTAATGATCCGAGGTTGGGTTTCAAAAACGGTGCCCAACATATAGTGTACCTTTAACTGCTCGGGCAACTTCAATCTGTATGTCACATTCTCCACTTTATGTAGCACTTCAAACGGTCTATCGTACTTTGGCACCAAACCCCTATAAACTTGCTTGCTCAAGATCTTCTTCCAAATATGTGGAGTTAGTTTCAACAAAACTTTATCTTCCACGTCAAACTCTAACGGTCTCCTTCGAAGATCTACTTGCTTCTCCATTCGTCAAGAAGCTTTCTGAAGATTGTCCTTCGTCTCATTCAACAATTCTTGCTTCTCCATTGCAAACTTATGCGATGTAGGACAATTGCCACCTGTTCCTTTTTTAGGAATCTCCAGTGGTTTAAGAGGCTATTGTCCAAACATAATCTCTAAGGGACTTTTCTCCGTAGCCGAAGATCTATGCAAGTTATAGCAAAACTGTGCAGTATCAAGTAAACTTAACCAATTTTGTTGACTTGCACTTACATAATGTCGTAGGTACTCCTCCAAAAAACCATTGATCCATTCTATTTGGCCATCTGTCTGTGGATGATTTGTCGTTAAAAAATTCAAATTGCAACCCATCAGATTAAAAAGGGACGTCTAGAATTCGCCTATAAATCTGGCATCTCAGTCACTCACAATATCCGTTAGTACTCCAAAATACTTGACCACGTTATTGTAGAATAGCTCGACCGCAACATCAGAGGGAAAAGTTGTGACACCCACATACCCCTTGGAAGGATGTATGGATGCCACATAGAACAAAAATAGAACAGAACTGAACAGAACCAACTAATCGAAGCTTAGTAAAGCAAAGCAGTCTAAGTCTCCTATAAACCAATGCAAAGTAGACATACATTATATTACATTGAACTTAATACAAACTTGTTCAAAATCCAAAACCAGCCTGAAATATAGTTATTACAAACTTATAAACAAAGCCAAATTCATACACTTCATATACAAGCCAAAATCAAAACTCAAAATACATCTACATCAAAACAAATCTCAAACTCCTTTGGCCATTGTGGTTAACTTGTCCCAGTCTTTACAATCTTCTCTTAGAACCTACACAAGGTAAATCCACTATGCTAAACATATAGCTTAGTGAGTAATAACTAATCTATGCATAAACTGACCACTAATAATACTAAATCAAGTTATAGAAGAAGCAAGCATTAAAACATTGTCTTAACAACAATTCAGACATAATGTATTTCATAACAGATTGTATAAATAATAGAACTGGATATCAAAAGAGGATATAAACCGTTCAGATCAGAACACAATTTTGTTTATATCAAATTCAACATGTATCATAATACAAAACCAAATGAGTGTTAATCCATTTATAGAAGTGGGTAATGGGACTTATACAGGAGAGACTAAATTCTCGATAATAAGAGACACTGAAGTGTCGATAACAAGAGAGACAAAAGTCTCGATAATAGGAGACATCGAAGTGTCACAGGATGGACAAAAGTCTCGATAACAAGAGACACCGAAGTGTCATAGGAGCAGCTATAGACCCTTCTAGGCATGCCTATTTACCCACAACTAAGACATAATAGTTTAAAAAATAGAAACGTTTGAAATTCAATACACATATCAATCATTGGTTTCATACCATGTATTCAAACATGTAACATTCAATGAATTCAAACCAGTAGCAAACAAAACAATCAAAGTAAAACTATCAAAATTTACTTACAAATACTCAAAAATTACTTATAGAGGAGACCATCTAAATTACTTACTATTACTCCTTTTTCACTTATTGCCTTGAAGTCCCGACAATATTTGGAAGCGGTCACTCTATGTGTTCCTCTATTACATTTAACACGTACATATATCACTATTGTGCATGATTATGAATTAATTTATGCAAGTTCATGTATATTAAAATATACAATGCATGTTCATGACAATTCTGGGTTTTCTTATCCTGAATCTTGTCATATTATTCATATACTGAATGTTAAACTCAAAACTATGTCATAATATTCTTAAGCCACAACAGAATTCTTAACTCAAATTTAGAACAAATTTTGGAATTCGTACAATTGGAATTACTATTTTAATTCTCTAGGAAAATTGTAGCTTTATGTCCCCAGTTTAATAAAAATCAAGAATCAACTCATTCGGAGCTCTACAAATCAAGATATCATCAAAATACTGAAGTATGTTTAGTGAAATATTCCAGGTCATATTATTCCAACAGATTCCCTAGCTTTCATTCAACCAATATTTTTCAAATGAACTCAAAAGGCTATAAATTTTTATGGAGAGGTAGAACAATATGTTATGAATCTATTGGTTTAAGAATCAAGTTATTTGGATCTCAGGAGAAGAAGTTATAGCAAATTGAATGATAGATGTTAAAAAATAATCGCTTTTTAGAAAACTTGAAAGTCACGATCGTGCATCTGTACGATCACTACCCGCAACAACATCTTTTAGGACCCGATCCAAGACCGGACCCCAACTGGAGAAACGGAAACAGAAGAAGCAGAAAACAAAGCAAAACACAAAACGAAAGCGGAAGTAAATCAAAATCGAAATCGAATACGAACGAATATGAATCGAATCAAAGCAACGAAACGAAACATAAGGTGAAGTCAAATCGGATACGAATCGAATCACAAATTGGAAGCGAATGACTCAAAAGCGGAAACATAAATCGGAAGACAAAGCTAACGAAAGCGAAACGAATCAAAGATGGAGTAAAACTGAACCCGACATCCGAACACAATTATCGAAGAAAAATGTTTACGTTGGAAACCTTAAGACATCTAATCTAAACCAATCAAATCCGGTATAACTTTTCTTTTCTTTTCTTTCTTTCTTATGTATTCAATCTCTTACAAAGTGATACACTTTTTCAATTTGGAATTTATCAATTCCATAACCTCAATCCAAAGCTCAAAATCATAATACTCGTCTTATACAAAAATATACAATTCCCATAATTCATCTGTCAAACATCTTATTCTTCTTACTTTTCTTTTTCCCTAAAACAATCACACATATCCATATACAATCATAATTCATATATCATAAGCATACCGTATCCTTCACATACATCACTCACTATTCTAGTTCCTATACAAATCCATACTTCAATTCCATACTCTAATAGCAAACAAAAGTGACACTTTCAAGTCACGGTACAAAACTAATTACCAAAATCCAAATTATACATATTACAAAAACATGCAAAAGTCGGACTGATACCTTGACCGTCTTTTATCCGATCTCTCGCTCAAATACTTGGAGATGGGGATGAAAGGGGGGTGAGTTTATAGCTCGTGGGTAACAGTTTATAACAAATAAATAAGCAAAACCTTTTAAAATATTTTTCTTTTATTTTCTTGCAGAAACTTTGTTTGAAACCCATAGAGCACATTTTCAAAAGTTATTTTCTTGCAGTAGTCGAAATCACAATTTCCAAAACATGGATGCATCAATCATAACACTTCACAATGCAAATGCACACATAACAGTTCGAGAGTTCCGTGGAACGAAATGGATAAACCGAAGTTTATACCGTGAACAAAACGAGTCCGATTTCTCAGGATCTCGTGGCCTCCAGTTGGCAACCGGGAGAAGGCTATACGTCAACGTGCACGTGACTAACGAAACGTTCCTCTCTCGCCCACACAAAAGCACATATCATGCTCAAATCAATTTATCGAATGCTCTTTTTTGAATATACAAAATGCCATGAAATCTTTCAATGCATAACACAAATGTCTTTTGTAATTCATCAAAAGTTCATGTATCGAATCAAAAATGATTTTTTTTCTTTTTAAATCATTCATACAATGATGCAACATTTATGATGCAATTTAAATCAAAAAATCTCTTTGTTTAAGAAAGTAGTTGTGGCTTATAAATTTTATTATAAACAGGTACCCACCTCGATTTCCTTACATAGAGGCTTGACTTGTTCACCATGCCTCTTCTCTTTGCAAACTACCTGAGGGATCAAAGGTTCTGTCTCTTGTCCAAAGCATCAATTCTCCATAACTTTTCCTTAATTTTCCCTACTTAAATGACATAAACCCTAATTAATTTATCATCCGAAATCGAACATCATACAGAACATAATCACCAAAATATATTTTAAAAAACTCAAACCCATCATATTTCCAAGCTACCTATACCAAAAGCTTCCAAAATTCCCAATTCGCAATATTAGGCATAAACCCTAATTCTCAAAAATCCGAAATTAAACAATTTCAACCATACTATCTCCAAAATTGACCTTAGGGAACATAATCCCATAACAATCCCAAGCTATCTAACCCAAAAACTTATCAATATCCACAAATTAAAAATTCCAAATCTTACCTCATTCTTCACCAATTTTCGGATTTCTTGGCTCATATTGGGGCTCTCGTCATCCTCCACGTTTTTCCTTCATGAAGAAACATCAAAATCACACTTAAAACCCAGTAAAAATCGTGACCTAGCTTCTTCTTCTTCTCCCATCCTAAACACTCTTCTTCTCTCTCTTTCTCTTCTTTCTTTTCTTTTCTTGCTATTTTTTTGCCTAAGTGTCGTGCATTCTCTCCTTATATGTACTAAAGCCCACTCTTTTTATTTACCAAAATGCCATTAATGAGTGCATAATGTCCAATTTGCCTTTACATGTAAGCCCTATAACATAACAGCTTAAGTGATCTTCCAATAATGTCCTTCCTAAAAACTGACACATTCACTCCTTGCTTCGATCAGGTAAATAAAGCCATTTGATAAAACTTTCTTCTATAGAAATGTCCCTATATGTCTTACAAATCCATTGCTTCAAGAATCAGATCAATCAGAGCTCTATAGCTCAAGATATCTCCAAAATATTGAAGTCTGTTCAGATCATTACAAAACTGAGACTGAACACTACACCTAATTTCAATCCAGAAATTGAAAGTCTTATAGGCTAAATTGTCATTGGTCTCCTTCATATAATTTGTAGATCCATGTCTCTAGTTTAATTTTCATCAAGAATCAACTAAATCAGAGCTCTATAGCTCAAGATATCACCAAAATATTGAAGCATAGTCAGATCTTTTCAACCGATCATCACACTTTGTTTCGATCCACCTTTTTCAATTTAATACCAAGACAGATCAACAAGAGATGGAGAGATAGAAAAATGTCTTAGGAGTCTAACGCTTCAAAAATCAGGTCGATCGAAGGTCGAATGAAAAAGTTATGGCCAAAAGAAGGAAAAGAGATCGGGTCGACCGATCGCTCAGTTAGGCGATCGATCGCCCAACCAAGTGACCGATCGCCTAACACTAGAGCGCGCTGGCGCTCGCATGGGCGATCACCCAGCACCCACGCATCGGAGCTCGGCGATCGCCTAGCCTGGCGTGCGACTGACGCGCCCAGGCTTGCCGAGCGGAAATTTAAACAGACACCTTATCTTAAAACCTTCATAACTTTTGATTTCGAATTCCAAATTTGACAAACTTGGTATCTATGGAAAGATAAACGACCGACATACGATTTTCATGAAGGGATTAACAACAATTTCGCTCTCTAAAGAGGTCAAAAAGTCCATCAAAGGTGACTGTTCGATCAGCTTCACACTAAACAACATCAGAACTTCCAAAAATCATAACTTCCTACTCCATAGCCCAAAATTTCCATACTTTACACCAATGGAAAGATCAAAACATAATATAAAGCTTTCATGAAGAACTTAAGAGTAAATTCAACCTCTATATAGCTCAAAAATTCAATCAAAGTTACTGTCCGAATACTCTCATCAGAACAGTAACAAAACTTCTAAAATTCATAATTTTTCATCCCATTGTCCAAAAATTCTATACTTTATATCAATGAAAAGATCAAAACATAATCTAAAACCTTCATGAAGCACTTAAAGGCAATCTCTACCTCTGTTAGGGTCAAACTTCCAATCAAAGGTACTGCCCACTTAAATGTCATCCTATACCACATCCAAACTTTAAAATTTCAAATCTTCTCATTTCCACAACCAAAAATAACATATTACACATCATTGAAAAAACTATAAACTTCCTCTACAACTTTCATGTAGACCACTTAACTCAATTCAAAACATATCAATCCCAGAATTCACCTCGAAACAAAACATATACAATCCTATACTTAAGAGCATTTTCAAAGACAAAGTAAAATAACCTTAACTTCGGAAAATCATAACTTTCAATTCCGATATTGAAAAATATCATAATTTATGGCGACAGAAAGCTTGCAACATAAGCTACAAGTTTCATGAAGATCACTTTCTCAAATTCAGCCTAAATCAAAAAGTTAGCTCTCTATCCCCAAAAAGTCAACTCTCTTAATTCTTTAAATTCTCATACTTTTACTATTTATTTCATGCTTTTCAACTCCATTTCAATCAACCTATTCACTTTAACTTTCATAACTCATATAACTCTACTCAAATTTCAAAGTCATCAAAACCAATCACTTCATTTCTCATCAATTTCCTTTAAGCATAATAACATCTATAACACAATACTTATACAAACATACTCATTTAATTTCATTTAATATTTCTAAATTCCACTCAAAGATCGGGGTCCAACAACATCAGCTATGTCAAGATCGTGTAGAAGCACGATTGCGACTTGTGACCTCAAAAGAAATCACGATCATGATTTTTTCTCTTCTCCAGCAAACATCTCTTATTCTTCTCTTCTTCTTTCTTTCATTATTTTCTAGATTTACTCACTCCTAAATCATCTATTTTTTTCATTTCTATATCTAATACAATCTTTCAACAAATCAGATTCAAGTATACACTTCAAACATAAAAAATTTGAAACTTCATATTCACTTCCTCTCTTTTTTATATTTTCCAGATTTTAATTCTCACTTCAATCTTCTCCAATTAACACAAATGTCACTCAAACTAATTCTTCTAACGTCATTTTAGCTCAACACCTAAAAAAAAATAAAAAATCCAAGGTTCATACTTAGACATCAAAAATTCGATTCTCATACATGCAAATTCCATTTTCTACATTTTGTTTCTCTTTTTACTTTCATTTATGCATTTTCCACTTTTCTACTCTTTCATTTCATCAAACTCATTCACAAAATCGAAAAACTTAAAACTTCACTTACTGCTCATTCCTTAACAAATTCAATTCCTTATCTAAGTCATTCAGCTTATTCATTCACTGAAACTATATTGCTTAAACTTCCCATGCATGTATATATTGACACCGTAGAACATCATCAGAGTTACTTACGTGATTCAGCAATATTGCCAACGGAGAGAGTGAATCATAACAACTTGATGCTCGATGTTTAATAAACTAAAAGAAAATTCGATAACAATGCTACTCTCGGTGAAGAACAACGAGAGAGAGAGTTGCAGGAAAACAACCTTTCATCTAAAACATGTGGCTACATGTTCTCGGCATGGCTTACATTTGTTATTGTTTTATGCTGCCACATGTCACGCATTCACTTAGGCTATTTGTCATCAATTTAAGCAATCCACGTTTCACACTATAATTGCTCCAATTACAACATTTTTCATATTCTAAAATAACCTAAATACAATTTTGAAATTCCTAAATTCACCAAAATTCCAAAATACCTAAAAAATGTGAATGAATGCATGTATAATTATTTGTATGTGTCAAAAATACATATGCACATATCAGTGAATACTTAATTATGCAAAGCATACAATGCACTGTTAATTACTCAATATTCTAACCCCTAATATGGGGTGTTACACAATTTACAGGAGTTGGCACGAAGATCGCATACTTGGAGAATCTATCAACTACCACCATGAGTGATGCCATGTTGACCACCTTTGGAAACCCACTAATGAAATCCATTGAAACTGACATCCACGGTCTCGCTCGAGGATGGATAAGGGTTGTAACAAATCAACTTCCTTCTTTCTCTCTGGCTTATCCAACTGATACATATGGCACATCTTGATGTAACATTCCACGTCATTCTCCATCTTCAGCCAAAAGTAGGAATGTGATAGGAGTGTTACCATCCGTTGGACTCCTGGGTGACTAGCCCACTGCGAGTCATGCATCTCCTTTAAAAATTGTTTCCACAATCCACCAAAGCTCGACACATAAACTTGACTACTCTTAGTCATCAAAATCCCATCATCATAGAGCCAAAACCTACATACAACACCTTCCTTAACTTGAGAAATCAACTTACAGTACATGGTGTCTAATGGAGCTGTCGCCTTGATTTGCTCCAACAGGTTGGACTCCACCATCGTGATTGAATAAAGGGCCACAAATACCTCCTTCCTACTTAAGGCATCTGCCATGTTATTGTGACTCCCCAGTTTATGCTCCCATACAAAGTCATATTTGACAAGAAACTCCTGCCATTGGACTTGTTTTACTGACAACCTCTTCTGGTCCTGAAAAATGTATTACCAACATTATACATTCGAACAACGAGCCTGGTTCCTAGCAAATAAACTCGTTATGTCTCAAGGCAATGCACCACTGCAAGCATCTCCTTCTTATGCGTCTAGTAACGTTGCTTTGCATCATTGAGCTTTCTACTTTCAAATGCTATCAGATGACCCTCCTGTACAAGGACTCTACTAATGACTTTGTTTGAAGTATCAGTATGTACCTCCAATGGAAGATCAAACACAGGCAACTTCAGCATAGGTTCAGTTGAGATAGTGGCTTTAAGTTTCTCGAATGCCTCCTGACATGCACTCAACCAACACCACTCTTGCTTCTTCTTCAGCAAGTCCATCAATGGCGTCACTTTCTTGGAATATCCCACAATGAACCGCCTATAGTAGTTTGCTAGGCTGAGAAAACTCCACAATTCTTGTACTATTATGGGAGCTTTCCACTCAACTATCGCTTTCACCTTTCTCATATCCATTCTAACCTGACCCTTGCTCCCCACATGACCCAAGAATCTGATTAGATTACATCACGTGAACCAATTAGATGACACCCTCATCTAAATAGGACTCTAACTGATAAATAGGATCTACAAGATAACATAAAGATATAGTTTATATTTGATTCGGAGACAAAACGGAACCCGTAATCCCATAATGGTGACGTGTCCACAATAGTTGAACATCGAACAATTAAAATTTAGAGAGTCACAAGCCAAAATCCAATGATATTTCATAAATGAATTCTAAAAGAGTTTATACAAACTCATTTCAAAATACAAAATACAAAAATAGGAAATACACTCGATACAATCTGAATGCTTATGCTTAAAATGATTCTAAATTACAAAATTTCTAGAACTAACTTCATTATAAAAGTCTCTAACTATCTTGGAGTTCCAATGCCTTGCAAGGATAGTTAATCTTCTCCTTCTGCACCTGAGGAGTGGAAGGGAATGGGGTAAGCTACGAAGCTCAGTGGCTTATACGTTTATAGCTATTGGTAACTAACCACACAATCAAACATACATATACTTCATATATTCATATACATTTAAATCTCATTGGGTTGGAAACTCAATCATTCACAATTCAAATTCACAACTCATAGTTCAACATATCATCACATAAAACATGTCAAGTGTAATTAATCATCAAAGCATAACACCCAATCTTGCATAATAACTTGACATATCAAAATGAAAATGCACATATAAATGGCTCGAGAGTTCCGGGGAGCGAGACGGATAAACCAAAGTTTAAACAAAACGAGTCTGATTTTTCAGGATCTAGTGACCTCAAGCAAGCAACCGGGACAAGGCTATACGTCGACGTACACGTGACTAACAAAACGTTCCTCTCTTGCCCAAACACAATCAAATTTATGCTCAATTAATTTCCATACTTTTTTGTATTCTCACGCTTCTTATGTTTTCTCTTCTTTTCATTCAATTCAAAATGTCATAACCTTTTTCAAGGTATAACATGGTAATAATTCATCACACAAGAAGCCATTCGTCTTTCATGGCATGACATGATAATGAACCATCATACATTTTTCAACAATCACAACAATTCAAATTCACAAAATCTAAAGATAAATATACAAATAGGGCATTTGCTCATCACACAACAACCATAAACATATTACCCACCTAAATTTTTATTTTTGCTGAAAATCCAAGCTCAAAATTACCTTTCCTTTTGCTCTTGGATTGTCATTCCTTGGTCTCCTTCAAACAACTAAGTTCTCATTCAACGCAACATTCCCATAGAAATTCATAAAACTTCAAAAATCACAAAAATGAAATAAATGTTAAAATTGGGTTTAGGCTTAACCTGTAACATCCCATCACCGATGGGAAGGGTAAAATAGTAATTTGGAACGGGTTAGGAATGTTTAAACTTATCTCAGCATGATCATGCATAATATGGCCTTTATATATATATGAATGGCAAATTTTGCACATGCACATGATTGTACATGCATTCATGACATTTCCTAGCATATGTGTCTATAAATGTGTTTATTACGAAGAATATGTTATTTGTGCTTGAAAAATTGAATTGAAGTGATTTATGTGTGTTTTCCATTTTTGGGGGCATTTAGGGATTTTATGGAATTTTTAGGGGACAATGTCCAAAATGGAAAAAAATGTCAAGTGGCAGACTGACTGGTTTTCAGTAATAAAAAGTACTGTCCAATGGCACTGGAAATTAGACACATGATTTTAGGAATTATGCATTTGGAGCCATTAGAATTTGGAGAGAAATTAGACTAGAAATTTAATTGTTTTGGAAAGGAAATAAATGAATCGTTAAAAATAAGACAAGTGGCAAGTGACACATGTGTGTCACTTGCCTACTTAGTCTTATACTTAATGGTTATATCAATAACCTAACTTGGGAGAGTATTCCACGACACTTCTTTCTTCTAAGGTTTTGGTGTTTTAAAAGGAGATTTTCTCCTCCATCTTCGTAGCCTCCTTCTCCTTTGATTTTCGTTGGTCTTCTCCACTTGTCTAGCTTAATTTCTACTCTTCTCTTCTACTTTAAGTTCTTCCTCTTCATGTTTCCAAGCTTAAGCCTTCTATCTCCCTTAACTTGGCGATTGCCGTGGGTGTGAGGGGTGAAGTAGAGGATTTGGTGAGTTGGTGAAGAATTAAAGCTTTGAAGCTTGATTAGGTGAGGGATTTGTTTTATGTCCTTTAATTGATAGTTAGATGCATTAATTGTGTTTTTTTGTTCATTAATTTCATGAAGCTTGTGTGTTGATTGTATGGGTCTAAGTGTATGTTTGTGTAAGGATAAATGACATGGTAGGTGAAGTATGTGAATTTAGTGTTTTGGATGGGTTTTGATGATGATAGATAAGTGGTAATTAAAGTAAGAAACTTGTGAGTGTGTGCTGCCAATTTGTGACTATTTATTCAAGTGAATGGCTTGATGAACTTGTGGCTGATTTCTTATCTAAAGTGGATGCTTATTGATGTAGGAATGGTGTTAGAATGAAAGGAGTAGAATTAGGTATAAAATCTGGAAAATTTACCTTGAGTATGTTTCAGGTTTTTGGTCATAACTTTTGATATGGTTATGCTATTGAGTTGAGGTTTAGCTTGAATTAAACTTAAGAAATTTGGTTAGAATTCTTATGAAGGAAGTTCTGTCCAATTGTGGCTTGAAAGGGGTATAATTTTGCTTTGAAAGTAAGATATGTGCGCAGGGTGAACAGTGGTGCTTTTAGCATTGAAAGATTTATGACCAGAAACTTTGGAAATTTTTCTAGGCTAAAGTAGACTGATTTTGTGAATTTGATCTTCATGAAAGTTGAAGATTTGCTTGTTAGCTTTCTATCTCCACTAAGTATGATATTTTTCGATGTGTAGGTTGAAAGTTATGGCTTGTTAACTTTCAGATGGTTTTTCAAAGATTAATGTGTTTTGTGTGTAGATGTCTCTAAGTGTATAGGATTTGTGATTTCTGTGTTCTGACACCAATTTTGGACTGTTATAGTTTAAAGTAACTCAAGTGATCTTATGGAAAGTTGTAGATGAATGTCTTAGCTTTGTAATGAGGTATAATATGCGAATTTGGGATGTAAGGATTGTAAGTTATGAATTTTTAAAGTTTGGAGAAATTCATTGACACCGAAATCACTCAATTTGGTTTAGAAATCCGAAAGTTATGGCCCAAACATGAGACTGTACACTATACCCAATTTCACTCCAGAAATTGAACATTTTAGGGATTGAATAGAAATTTGATTCCTTCAGATAACTTGTAGCCCCATGTCTCTAGTTTAATTAGGAATAAGAATCACCTCATTTGGATCTCTACAGATCGAGATATCACCAAAATACTGAAGTATGTTCAGAATTTTCCAACCAATCCTCTCACTTTGATCTAATTAATTTTTTTCAATTTAATCTCAAAATCCATAAATTTTCATGGAGAGGTAGAAGATTGTCTTAGGAATCCAACGATTCAAAAATTAGATCAATCAGAGGTCGAATGGAAAAGTTATAAATAAAAGAGTGGAAAGAGGTCGGGTCAGGAAAACATGACTACTAATGCATGTAAAAATTACATGCATCAATCGACCAGTCGAAGACCTCCTAGTCGACTAAGTCATCTACAGTGATTGACCTAGAAAACTCTGGTATTTTTTCTTTCGACAACCCAACTTCCCCAATTCATAATTTCTTACTCAGAACTCCAAATTGAACAAACTTGTATCAATGGAAAGCTAAAAGAAAACTCTACAAATTCTATGAAGAGATTAAGAACTAGATTTTCCTCTAAAGGAGTCAAAAACTACCTTAAATATCTGTCAGATAAACATCATCCTACAAAATGACAGAAACTCTAAACATCATAATTCTCTACTCTATTGTCCAAAAATCACAAATGGGGTCTCATTGGAAAGATAACAGAAAATCCTACAAATTTCATGAAGGGCTTGAAAACCAATTTCATTTCTAAGGGTGTCAAAAATTCAATCAAAGCTACTACCTTCATATTAACATTCACAACAGTACAAAACAATACAACATTTTTCCAAAAATCATAACTTTCCATCCCCTTTGCCAAAAATTCCAAGTTTTATATCAATCAAAAGAGAAAAACATATTCCACAACTTTCATGCACAACTTGGAAGCAAATTCAACGTCTAAACAAATCACATTCTCAATCAAAGTTTCTGTCTATATAAGTCATTCTCAACAGTAACACAATCTTCCAAAATGCATAATTTCCTATCCCATTATCGAAAAATTACATACTCTATATCACTGAAAAGATCAAGAAACATGATACAATTTTTATGAAGGACATATAATCAAATTCCATCTCTAACTAGATCAAATTCTCCCATTATTGTGGTTGTCCTGTTGAAGAGCGTTAAGACAACATATAGGAAAATATTGTGACGGGAATTTTTAGAATAGTGCCGGGAATGTCACGAACGTGCATTGTACACATTTTAATTGTTACATGTGCATTATTAAATATTTCTGATTGTGCATTTGGTAATGTTTGTATTTTTTTACTATTATAGAGGCACATTTAGAACGTCAGCCCACCGACGTTGTCGAGATTTCCAGGCATTAGCTCGGAAGCTATTTGTGAGTGACCTAGACGGTTCCTTAATTATTATTTGCTTATGCTCATACTTTTGTGGTGAATAATGGTGGGATTGTGTTTTGATTATGGATTCTGGACAGAAGTTTCGAGGTATTGGGAGATTATGACATAGAAGTGCTGTTTGTCTGAGAATTTGGGACCTCCGTGTTTAAATGTGATTAAATGTGATTGTGATCTTAATTTGATTAATTGTGGACTATTTGTTTGAATGTGATAATTTGGGATTGATTGTGATGTTGATATTGCTTCATTGCGACATAGGCATTCCATGCATGATCAATTAATGACAGTTGTGACCGGAGCAGCCACCGAGAGCTAAAAGTTCAATGTATTTGGGCCTCGATCCTATAGTGATTCAGAGCCTCAGGCTCAACGATTAATGCGCCCATATTGAGACAGTAGTGATTCAGAGCCTCAGGCTCAACGATTAATATGCCCTGATTAGGACAGTTCAGGCGTTCGGTTACAACACCGAAATAAATTAGAAAAGTGTTACAAGCGCATGTCATATGCATTTGATTTAATGATTGAGTGAAAGGCAAAATGCCTTATGCTTCTGTGGTACCAATCATATGGTACTTCTGAAGGTGAATTATGAAACAACTGTGTTATTCTTGAGTTTTGTATGAATTTAATTGGTTATGTATGTCTAATCGAATGAAATGTATCAAATTTTCTGTGCTCGAGTGAAATTGTGAAATGTGATCAAATATGCAAGGATGTGAATATATGTTAAGTGAATTGATGTGTTGTATAAATTGAGTGAACCATTGATGATGGTTACCTTATTGAGTTCGCAAAACTCACCCAAAATTTGCAATTATTTTTCAGGACCCAGAGGAATACCCCGTTAGGCAACGGGTGTATAACAACCGCATGTGAGTGAGAAAAGAGGTCGGGATCAGTTCGCGTCTGCATTAGTATCTGGAAAAAAATTGTATTTTTCTGAATTTTTGTTGGGACCCGATCCGGAAACCGGATCCCAATTAAAAAATGGAAATGAATACGAAACACGAAGTGCGGAAACAAAGAGAAATCGAATCGGATGCGAATCGAATCACAAATCGAAAGCGAATGTAAAAAGAAAAACGATCAAATCCATCGAACTGAAATTAATTTCGACATCCGTTAAAAACACGAAGCATAGGAAACTTATCGCGTTGGAAACCTTAAGACAATTCTCAAAAACCGTATAAATTTTTTTTCTTTCTTTCTTTCTTTCTTATCTTATTCATTCCTTTCATCATTCCCATACAAAGCACTTCAATTCCTCATTTTGACAAATCCATCCTCAACCAATATCTCAATATATTAGATCCTATTTAAATCATGACCGTCAATTACACAAAATCTTACTAATCCTTTCTTTTGTTAATAGACACTTAATACACATATCTATATATCCGAAATTCATACACCATAAACGCTTTAATAATTCTCAATCCAATCATTCTTGAATTACACCGTTACCAAAATCACATACACCATACCCAATTTCATACACAAATACATTTATCCAAATTTATCTAAAGCCATATACATATCAACACTAAAATCCAAATTACTCAAAATCTAACTTATACAAATTACGAAAACATGCAAGAAGTCGATCTGACATCTTGACCGTCTTTCATCCGATCTCCTGCTCAAATACCTGGAGATGGGGATGAAAGGGGGTGAGCTTATAGCTCGTGGGTAATAGTTTATAACAAATAAATAAGCAAAACCTTTTAAAAATGCTTTTTTTTTCTTTTCTTGCAGAAACCTTGTTTGAAACCCATAATGCACATTTTCAAAATTTCTTTTCTCGCAGTGGTCGAAATCACAATTTCCAAAACATGAATGCATCAATCATAACACTTCACAATGCAAATGCACACATAACGGCTCGAGAGTTCCATAAACACGACGGAAAACTGAAATTTTACCGTAAACACGACGAGTCCATTTTTTGGATCTCGTAAGCCTTAAGCAGGCAGCCGGGAGAAGGCTAAGGGGGGATCAACGTGCACGAGACTAAGGAAATAGGTTCTCTCTTGCCCACACAAAAGTACATATCATGCTCAAATCAATTTATCGAATAATCATTTCCGAACATACGAATGCCATGGAATCTTTCAAGGCATAACACAATGTATTTTGCAATTCATCAAAAGTTCATATATTGAATCAATAATGATTTTTCAAATCATTCATGCAATAATGCAACATTTATGATGCAATTGAAATGAGAAAAAAATCTCTTTGTTTAAAGAAAAAAGTAGTGGCTTATAAATTTTATTATAAACAGGTACCCACCTCATTTCCATGCTAGAAGCTTGTCCTTAGCTTCAATTTGACCATTGCGTCTTTCTTTCTTCCAATAGAAAATTCCCTACACCAATTTCCCACAAATTCAATCTCATAAATAACATAATCTTTAAAATTGAACTTAGAAAATACTAATTCCACATATAATCAAGCCATCTAAATCACCAATTTTCAAAATCCCCAATTCACAAAATTGGGCATAACCCTAATTAATTTCCATCCAAAATTAAACTCATAATACTAAGCAATCACCAAAGTTGACTCCATAATACACAAACCCATATCATTTTCCATGATTCTAAACCAACAATCTTCCAAGATTCACAAATCAAAATTTCGGGTCTTACCTCATCCTTCACCATTTTCGGATATATCTTGGTTTGGAAGGAAGCTTTTATCATCTTCCATCCTTTTTTCCTTGAATCAATTCAAAACTCCCTTGAAATCTCCTGAAAATCGAAAACCCTTTGCTTTCTCTCTCTTTCTCTTTCACCGAAGCTTCTCTCATTCTCCTCTCTTTCTCTTCTTTCTTTTCTTCTTTTCTCTTAAGTGTCGTGGGTTGCCTCTTAAAATGACAACCCACTTGCTTTTATAGTGCCATGTCATTAAATGAATGGAGAATGACCCATATGTCCCTCCATTTAAGCCTATAAACTTAACATTTTAAGTAAACTTCCAAAATTGACCCTTCCTTTTTGCCTTAAAAACTTTAGAGAAATGTCCCTATATGTCTTACGAATCCATCGCTTCAAGAATCAGATCGATCGAAGCTCTATAGCTCAAGATATCTCCAAAATACTGAAGTCTATTTTTCAGACTCGAGGTTGAACATTACACCTGACTTCCGACCCGAAATTGAAAGTCTTACAGGCTAAATTGTAGCTCGGCTCCTTCATAACATTTGAAGCCCTATGTATCTATTTTAATTATCAACAAGAATCAACTCAATCCGAGCTCTAACGATCGAGATATATCAAAAATATTGAACACTATTCAGCCACTACAACACCAGGACTAAACACTACACTGAACTTCCGACCTATATTTGGAAGTCTTAGAGACTACATTATAGCTCAGCTCCTTCATAACATTTGTATATCCATGTCTCTATTTTAATTTTCAACAAGAATCAACTCAATCCGAGCTCTAGCAATCGAGATATATCCAAAATACTAAACACTGTTCAGCCACTACAACACTGGGACTGAACACTACATTGAACTTCTGACCTGTATTTGGAAGTCTTAGAGACTAAATTATAGCTCAACTCCTTCATAACATTTGTATCCCCATGTCTCTATTTTAATTTCCAATAAGAATCAACTCAATTCGAGCTCTAGCGATCGCGATATATCCAAAATACTGAACACTGTTCAGCCACTACAACACCGGGACTGAACACTACACTGAACTTCCGACCTGTATTTGGAAGTCTTCGAGACTAAATTATAGCTTTAATACTTCATAACATTTGTAGCCCCATGTCTCTATTTTAATTTTCAAAAAGAATCAGATCGATCGGAGCTCTATCGATCGAGATATCTCCAAAATACTAAACACTTGTCAGCCATTACAACACCTAGATTGAACACTACACTGAACTTCCGACCTGAAATTGAAAGTCTTAGAGGCTACATTATAGCTCGGTTCCTTCATAACATTTGTATCCCCATCTCTCTAGTTTAATTTGCAAAAAGAATCAAATCGATCGGATGTCGGAAGAAGAAGTTATGGTCAAAAGAGTGAAGGGAGGTCAAAGCTCTACAAGAAAATCAGAGCTCGGCCAGAAAATCAGAGCTCGGCCAGGAAATCAAAGCTCGGCCAGGACAAAGATCGGTCGGCCAACAGAGGTCGGCTCACAGAGGTCGGCCAACAGAGGTCGGCCGGTACCCAATCTGACCTTCAAAATTCTAACACTCATAACTTTTGACTCCAAGCTCCAAATCAGACGCGGTTTGTTTCGTTGGAAAGATAAAAGAGAGATCTACCATTTTCAAGGAGGACTCAAAGGCAAGCTCGGTCACTAAAGGGGTCAAAAATGAGCTCGAAGATAACAAATCGATAATCTCCTCAAAACTTTACATAGCACCTCAACTTGAAAACATCATAACTTTTGACCCATAACTCCAAATTTGAAAACTCAGTGTCTATAGAAAGGTAAAAGAACCCTCTACAACTTTCATTAAGGTCTTAAACATCAGATCAACTTCTAAATGGGTCAGAAACTCCACATAAAGTGACTGGTCGATCAACTTCACACTAAATAGTATCAAAACTTCTAACAATCATAACTTTCTACTCCCTTGTCCAATATTTTCGTGCTTTATATCAATGGAAAGATAAAAATAAGCTCTACAATGTTCATGAAGAACTCCAAAACAACTTCAACCTCTATCTAAGTCAATGTTCCAATCAAAGTTTCTGCCCTAATAGCAATCACCTAAGCAATATCCAAATTTCACATTATCATATCTTTCAACCTCCACAACCAAGAATTGCATATTATACATCATTTTAAAGCTATTCAATTTCTCTATAACTTTCATGTAGACCATTTACTTCAATTCAAACCACATCAGTATGGAAATCACCTCAAAACACAACATATACAATCCTACACTTAGAGCATTTTCCAAAACCAAAGCAAAATACACTTAACTTTCAAAGATCATAACTTTCAATCCCGATATCGAAAAATAACATATTTTATGGCTACGAAAAGCTCTCAACATAAGCTACAATTTTTATTAAGATCATTTTCTCAAAATGTGTCTAAATCCAAAAATTCAACTCTCAAGTCAAACTTTCTATCTTCAAAAATCAACTTTCTTAATTTCTTCAAAATATAACACTTTCACTAATTATTTCTTGCTTTTCAACTTCCATTTCAATCAACTAGTTCATTTTGACTTTCATAACTCATACAACTCTACTCGAATTTCAAAGTCATCAAAATCAATCACTTCATTTCTCATCAATCTCCTTTAAGTACAATAACATCTATAACATAATTCATATCCGAAAACACTCATTAAATTCATTTTAATATTTCTAATTTCCACCGAAAGTTCGGGGTCCAACAATTTTTGTATTAAAGATTAGGTCAATTTGTAAAGTCAACAGACTGAAATAAATTGTATAAATTGTATTTATACTGAGTTTTGACTGATGATGTAGCACGCCATCCTCGCAGGACACAGACTCGGATATCACCATCGATGTCGGGTTCGGGTCATACGGGAGTAGGGTGTTACATAACCTACCCATAGTCTATCTAGGTTGGAAAAACCAAAACCTAGTTTAGAAATCCATAAAAATTCATCTAGGGTTTCTCCTCTTTCTTCCTACACAACTCATTCTCTTCTCTAATTCCTTTTTGTTTTTCCACTAAGCAAGAAGAAAGATGATGCTTACCTTAGGTTTAGCCTAAATCTTCTTCTTTCTCCTTTTTCCCTAGCTTCCATGCACTCTTCTTCCTTTTCTCTTCTCTTCTCACGACTTTCTCTTCTCTTTTCTAACTCCCACGATTTTCCTCTTCTTCTTTTAAATAATACCACATTATGCTTGCTCTTCCCTTTTTACCCTTCATTTAATTGGTTCTCCCAATATTGCCCCTTTTTGTCCATCAAATACTAACATATTAACTCCTTATTTTGATCAGGTAAATGAAGAAATTTGATAACACTTCCTTCTAGAGAAATGTTCCTCTATGTCTTATGTTTCCATTGACACCAAAATCACTCAATTTGGTTCAGTCAAAAATAGTGTATTATGTACAACTTCCATCAAGAAATTAAATATCTTACAGACTAAATGACAATTTGAAATTTTCATATGATTTTTATCCCTACATCTCTAGTTTACTCCAAATTAACAATCATCTCATTTGGATCTCTACAGGTCAATAAATCATCAAAATACTGAAGTATGTTCAGTAAAACATCCAACTCATATTCTTCCAACCGAACCCCTCACTTTTGTTCAATCAATATTTTTCAAATCAATTCATAATGCTACAAATTTTTTTGGAGAGGTATAAAAATGTCTTAGGAATCCATTGCTTAAAAATCAGGTCATTTGGAGGTCAGACGAAGAAGTTATGGTCAAAAGACTATCGGATGTTCATCAGTCTCTCAAAAATTCAAAGTTGCTATCATGCAATTGCACTGTAGCGACTTTCGTTATCCAACCTCCAAAGTCGCTGTCATGCTTTTGCATGATGGTGCTTTTTCAAAGTCACCCTCATGCTTTTGCATGACGGTGCTTTTGGCCTAAAGTTTAAAAATCATCGTCGTGCATTTGCATGACGGTGCTTTTCCACTTCTTCTTCTTCACAGACATCCTAATTTCTAAACTTCATAAATTTTGATCTAGATCTCCAAATTTTACAAACTTTATATCAATGGAAAGATAAAAGAATGATATAAAGCTTTTATGAAGAATGTAAAAACAATTTCTGTCTCTATAAAGGACAAATTTTCAAACCAATGAAGCTGTCCTTAAAGACTAACCTATGCAACATCAAAATTTTCTAATAATCATATCTCCCAACTCAGATGTCCAAAAATCTCATACTATATACCATTTGAAATCTAGAAAGATAAAATAAAACTTTCATTAAGATCATTTTATCAAAATCTCTCTAGATCAACCCAGAAAATTCATGGAAGTCCATATCAAAAATTAAACTCTCTCCTACTATTCATTCCCAAAATTTTTAGACTTCCAATTTTCAAAAACCAACATTTTAAAATTTTATTTCTAGTTTTTCTACTCCATTTCAATCAACTCATTCACCATAAATTCATACTACTCCAAAATATACAAGTTTAGTCAAAAATCATCAAAAACCAAGAATTCATAATCAACCTATCCATGCTCTTTCTTTTCGCATTTTCAACTTTCATTCTCAATCACTATTCTCCCTCTCAACTTCCATTTAAACTCAATATCATCCACACAAAAATCATAGTCCATGAATAATCATGAACACTAATAACATAACGTACACACATATACCCACTCATCATCAACTCACTACATTCACTACTTTAATCTTGTATATCATTTCAAATTCAAGAATTCTTCTTTTTCTATACTCATGACTAATCACTAATAATTTCTCGTTTAATAGTTCTAACTTTCAAGGAAAGTTCGGGTTCCAACAGTATGGGTGTGAGTTATTCATCACGCCTATGCAAGCTGGTGAATTAAGGTGGTGGACAACTACACTTGAAATAAATAAAGCAAGAGAATGCTTAATGGGGTTGCATTTGGAGAAGGTATAACCGAGAGAGAGTAGACAACAATGAAGCATCCTGCTCTCTTTGGTTTTAAACCAAGCCACCTATTCCATTCTTTCATTTTATCCTAGCTTTGAAATAGACAATTAGAGGTGATTCGGTTGGTGAATAAAAGAAGAGGGCTGGAAATTAAAATTCACACCTCTCACAACCGTGAGAGGGTTATGCATGACTGTGAGATGTTCTCACACCAGTGAAAATTAAGTCATGGGTGTGAGAAAGACTGGTGTCCCTATTAATCACCAGGTGTCTCTCGGTTTAAATAAATTTTACTACATAAGGAAAAGAGGGTGACGGCAGAAAGGACATTCGGGATAGACCCAGCCAAAAAATACTTTTCTCTCATTTTTTCTTTAGTTTTTCTTCATTCTTTAACACCGACAGTGGTAATGGAGAGGATGTCCAACAATGAGAGCTTGAAGACGGAGATGGAAGGCTAACTTTCCCAATACCAGTTTGGAGGTGCACTTGAGGCCGAGGAGCACATTAAGCATATTATTGTTGTGTATTGTTTTCTTTCCCTCTTTTCGGATTGATTACATTATCTCGTATGGATTGATTGGGTATTGTATGAGAATGATTTTAATGCTCTATTGAATCATTTTTCATGAAAACTGATAGCTAGAATATGAATGTAATACATAATAGTCATGTTGAAGGTCGTAAGTGGTAACTAACAGCATTAAATCATTAGGGATGATGTAGTATAAGTTAAATAGCCCGCGCTTGTGTGATTATTGTTTAGATTGGTCCAATTTTCTCATTTGTAATGCAGTTGTATGGATAACTTAGAGAGCTTGTTCTAGGTTTCTCGATAGTTAGGGTTAATTAACAGATTGTTGGACTCCGAGCTTTTCGTGAAAGATTTGAACCATTGAATGAGAAATTTGGTGATTACTCACGAGTAAAAAACAAATAAATGAAAGTTCTTGACCAAGAATTTATAGACAAGAATTTCATCTATGGCGTTTTGGTGGATAAGAGATTTTTTAAATTAAAAAAATTAAGGTGGAAGTTAACAATAAAATGAAAGCAATATTTGTGTAGTAAAGTGATGGAGAATCGATATATATGTGTATGTTCTGTCATTTGTGTTCATGGATTATAGATTTTTCTCTATGGAAGACATTGATTTGAAATGAAGTTGAGAGGAAGAATCATGTTTAAGCATGAAAGTTGAAAATGCAGAAAAGTAGCAAAGCATGAATAGGTTGATTATGAATTTTGGGTTTTGATGATTTCTTTGACTAAACTTGTATATTTTGGAGGAGTATGAATTTATGATGAATGAGTTGATTGAAATGGAGTAGAAAAACTAGAAATAAAGGTTTGAAATGTTAGTTTTTGAAAATTGAAGTCTAAAAATTCTGGGAATGATTAGTAGTGGAGAGTTGGATTTTGATCTGAATGTTTTATAAATTTTTTGGGCTGATCTAGAGAGATTTTGATAAGATTGTCTTCATGAAAGTTGTAATTTATCCTTCTAACTTTCCATTGATATAAATTATGAAATTTTTGGACAATGGAGTTGGAAGTTATGATCATTAGAAGTTGTGATGCTGTTAGGATGGAACTTTCGGGATAGCCACATTGATTTGGAATTTTGACCCTTATAAAGGCAGAAATTGTTTTTAAACTCTCCATAAAGGTTGTGGATGATTTTTCCAGCTTTCCAACGGTATAAAGTTTGTTATATTTGGTGATCGTAGTAGAAAGTTATGATCTTTTGAAGTTGGTGTTGTTGCATAGGGTGAACTTTTGAGACAGCTGCATTGATTTGAAATTCTAACCCTTATAGAGGCAAAAATAGTTTATGAGGTCATCATGGAAGTTGTAGGTCTAGAAGTCTTCTTTAAAACGGTCTAAAAATAACCTCAATCCAAAACTTATACTGAAAGTTATGCCCTATTTATTGTTTCTTCTTAGTTTTGCGTCTTAGTATGACGTCAACAATTCATCTCATGACGTCAGGATCGTCTTAGTTTGACCAGAACATCTTCTTGTCCAAATTTGATCCTCTAGATGACAGAATTGGTCTTTAAGGTCTTCATGATAGTTGTAGATCTTGAAGTTCTCTTTCTATTCTTTAAAGAACACTTGAATCCGAGTTCTGTACAAAAAGTTATGACCATTTTTCCAATTCATCTCATGACATCAGCAATTCGTCTCATGACGTCAGCATCGTCTTAGTTTGACTAGAATATATTCTGGTCCAAATTTGATCCTCTAGATAACAAAATTGGTCTTTAAGATCTGAATTATAGTTGTAGATCTTGAAGTCCTCTTTCTATTAATCTAAATAAAACTTGAATCCGAGTTCTGTATAGAAAGTTATGACCATTTTTCCAATTCATCTCATGACATCAGCAATTTGTCTCATGACGTCAGCATCGTCTTAGTTTGGCCAGAACATCTTCTGGTCTAACTTTGATCCTCTAGATGATAGAATTGGTCTTTAAGGTCTTCTTGAGAGTTGTAGATCTTGAAGTCGTCTTTCTATTCATCTAAAGAACACTTGAATCCGAGTCCTGTACAGAAAGTTATGACCATTTTTTCAATTCATCTCATGAGATCAGCAATTCGTCTCATGACGTCAGCATCGTCATAGTTTGGCCAGAACATCTTCTGGTCCAAATTTGATCCTCTAGATGATAGAATTGGTATTTAAGGTCTTCATGAGATTTGTAGATCTTGAAGTCCTCTTTCTATGTATCTAAATAACACTTGAATCTGAGTTCTTTACAGAAAGTTATAACCATTTTTCCAATTTATCTCATGACATCAGCAATTCGTCTCATGACACCAGCATCGTCTTAGTTTGGCTAGAATATCTTCTGGTCCAAATTTGATCCTCTAGATTACAAAATTGGTCTTTAAGTTCTTCATGAGAGTTGTATATCTTGAAGTTATATTTCTATTCATATAAAGAAAACTTGAATCCAAGTTTTATACAAAAATTTATGACCATTTTTCCAATTCATCTCATGACGTCAACAATTCGTCTTATGATGTCAACATCGTCTCATTTTGGCCAGAACATCTTCTAGTCCAAATTTGATCCTGTATATGACAGAATTGATCTTTAAGCTCTTCATGAGATTTGTATATCTTGAAGGTATATTTCTATTAATCTAAAGAACACTTGAATATGAGGTCTGTACAGAAAATTATGACCATTTTTCCAATTCATTTCATGACATTAGCAATTCGTCTCATGACGTCAACATAGTCTCATTTTGGTCAGAACATCTTCTGGTCCACATTTGATCCTCTAGATGACAGAATTGATCTTTAAGGTCTTCATGAGAGTTGTATATCATGAAGTACTATTTCTATTCATATATAGAACACTTCAATCCGAGTTCTGTACAGAAAGTTATGACCCATTTTTCCAATTCATCTTAAGTTGACTTTCTGTTTCATCTTAGTTTGACTAGAACATCTTCTGATCCAAATTTTACCCTTTATATGATAGAATTGTTCTCTAAGGTCTTCATGAGAGTTGTATTTCTTGAAGTTTTATTTTTAACCATACAAATAAAACCCTAATACGATATCTGTAGGAAAATTTATGGTAATTTTCCCAACCTTGTATTGTCTAATGACGTCACTTCGTCTCAAAATGATGTCATATTTTCTGTTCTATTTTTGACTCTTAAGATGATCGAATTTGTCTCCAAGGTCTTTATAATAGTTGTAGATATTGAATGATTCTTTCAAACCATCCAAAGAACTCATCAATCACAAATTTCTACAAAAATTTATGCTAATTGTTGCAAGATAGGTTTGATATGATTGAGGACCAAGCCATGTTTGATTCTTTTGACCATAAATTCTTCTATAGGCACCCGAATGACTTGATTTTTGAACCAATGGGTTCATAAGACGTTGATATATATCTATAACAAAAATCATAGCTGTATAAAATTAAGTGAGAAAGATTGAGTGGAAAAAATGGGACGGGTACAGTGAGATTACTCTTTAATAGTTTGAACTGGTGTTTTCTATTAAACATACTTCAGTATTTTGAGTATATTTGGATCTATAGAATTCCAAATGAGATGGTTTATAGTTTGTGGTAAATTAGATAAATGGATCAACAAATGGTATGAAGAACTTGGAATCTAATTCAATCTTTAAGATGTTTAAATTTTAGATGGAAGTTGTGCATAGTATATTGTTATGGACAAGTGCAGTCTAAAAATGTTTGAAATGTATCTTTTGAATCACTGAACCAAATTGAATGATTTTGGTGTCTTTAGAAACGTAAGACAATAGAGAAGATTCTTCTAGAATTAAACTGCCATGTAAGAATGTTCAATGGTGTTTTTGGGCAAGACACTTAAGTGTAAAAGACATAAGGCATAAATGGAAGGGCAAATAGGACAATTCTCAATCATTAAGGGTATAATTGGAAAAAGATATGTTGTCTTGCCTACAAATGGAATAGAAACACTAAATGGAAGTAAGGAGAAGAGAAGAACGAAAATTCTAGAGAAAAGAGAGAGAATATCATGAAAAAGAGAGAGAAGTACAAAGAAAAGAATGAAAGAGAGAAAGAAGAGAAAACAAGCTAGGGTTTTAATTCACTTAGCCTTCAAGAGGGATTTTAAGGTTGTTTAAGAAATGATAAAGGTAGAGGAAGAGAAGAGCTTTCTTTTGAGCTAAAGATCCCTTCATTTGGTGAAGAATGAAGGTAAGATCACTTTGAATCCTTTGGATTTTGGAAGGATTTTAGTTCATGAGGTTTAGAAAATGTTTGGGTTTAAGTATTTTAGAACAAATTTTAGAGTTTGTGCTTTGTGGGATTTTCAATTGAAAACCCAATTGAGTGGGATTTTTGTTATTGTATAAAGGGATCAAGAGAGACAAGAGAAACAAAAGAAGAAGCATTTTGAGCAAGTCAAGTCTTTAAGCAAGAAAATCAAGGTGGGTACATGTTTATAATAAAATAAATAAGCCATCATTGCTTTCTTTAAATCAAGAAATTTTCTAATTTCAATTGCATCCTAAGTGTTGCATCCTTTGCTATTGCATATTCTGTGAAATCTGCTACATGTTCAATACATGTTTTAAGTGATGTTTTTGGAAAAGATGCATGTATAGGAAATCATGTTTTCAAAAGAAAAAATGGTTTTCAAAATACATTTCGATCATGCATATGAAAAGTAAGTTTTCAAAAAAGTGCCAGTTTGGGCATCATTAGTTACAAAACAAGAAATATATGTGTTATGTGGGTTTGTGGTGGTCCTGTAAGTAAGTCAAGTTCACCTGCCTAAAGGCTTCTCCCGCCTGCCTGCTAGTGACAAGGAGCTCCCTCACGGACTCCCATAAGTTCACGACTACGCATGACCATGACATGGGATTGCGTAATACGTTCTATTCACGGCTACATAGGACCCCTAGGGGAAATGTATAGTACGTTCTGTTTTGGATCCACCCAAACCATTCTGATGTGCTTATATGTTCACGATTTGTTTACTCAAGTGAAAGCATTCATGATTTCTGAAAAAGTCAAAATGTGCATAAATTGTGACTTTGATTTTGACAAGATCTAAACCTTTAAGAAACTTGTGTTTCTTTTAGACTCAATGAAAAGAAATTTTCAAATGACAAGAAAGAAAAGATTCCAAAAGTTTTGCTTACTTATCTTTTATTATAAATTTGTTACCAACGAGCTTTCAAGCTCAGCCCCTCTCCGTCCCCTCCTCATGTATTTTGATGAGAAGTCAAGAAAGCAAAAGCTTGAAGGAAATACTTTAGCTTTTTCTTACTTTGTATTTTTGGAGTTTTGATAGAGTTGTAATGTCTGTACTGGTTATTTTGGATTATGATATATTAGAACTTGTAATTCCTCTTTTGTTTGAGCGTAGTGAAGTATAAATGATCATATTTTTCAGCTGTAAGAAATGCTTTGAGAAGTATGATGGATGTAAATATTCGTTTAAGTTATCGGATGTCCACAAGTTAGTTGGGTTCTCAAAACAGGTCCTAACATTTGTGGTATTAGAGTAAGAAGATGAATCGGTGATGTTCAAGTAATTTCCATAGGAGTAAGCTCACGTTTCTGATCTGAGGTCAGGCTCCGATAACGGTGCCTAACACAGACTCTTCTTGATTAACTACAATCTAAGGAAAAAATGGAATTAACGGAGCATAATGTTATTGCACGATCAATATTCTTAAGAGAGGTGTAAAGGCGATAATTCAACGACATCTGTGAAATTGTGCTTAAGCCAAAATTAAACCAAAGAACTTGATTTCAACTTATTCATCAATTTTATCACTTTTCTACTGTTTAATTTGATTTGTTTTTTATAAATTTAATTTTACCTTTTTTTTAATTTGCTTCAAACCAAAAAACCCTTGTTTTACTTATACAGATAATTTAGGAAAGTAATTGGAATTAATCTTTGTGGGATTGACCTAGACATACTGCTAGCTATAGTTTTAGTCTAGTTATTTTGGTAGTGTTACGACGCATGACCAATTTTGGTGTCGTTGTCGGAGATTTCTATTCTTTTCTTTTCTGAGTTTTTTTATTTCTTTTCTTTTGTTATTGTTATTGTTATTTTTATTTTATTAACTTATTTTCTTATTTAGTTAGTTACTGTGTATGACACGATCTTCTCATATTAGTGAATTGAAATTTAATCCAAAACTTGAAAGAACGTTATGCAGAGTGAGAAGACAAGTTGTACAAAGTTCCGAGGATCCATCATCATCTAACAGAAAACTTAACTCTTTATTAGGAATTCAAATAACTTTAGATTTACTTTCTGGTTCTTCTAGTGATTCCATTTCTGATATTGCTTCTAATATGACTGAGCAAAAGAATGATCATACTCTTAAACAGTTGGTTGCCCCTGATTTTAACCATCAACCTTTTTGCATTGATTTTCCCACTATTGATGTTGCTTTTAAGCTTAAATTTGGCCTAATTCATCTTTTGCCTATTTTTCATGGTATTCCAAGTGAAGATCCTTACAAACGTCTTAAGGAGTTCCACATGGTTTGTTCTAGCATGAAGCCAGCAGGGGTACAAGAAGAGCATATTAAGTTGAGGGCATTTCCATTCTCGTTGGGAGACATTGCCAAGTATTGGCTTTATTACTTTCCCTCCGGATTAATTACCGCTTAGAATGAGATGTAGAGACTTTTTCTAGAAAAATACTTTTCTGCGTCTCGAGCTACGAATATTCAAAAAGAGATATGTGCAATTCGAAAACATCATGGGGAAACATTATACGAGTACTGGGAGCATTCAAGAGGTTGTGTGCTAGCTGTCCATATCATCAAATCAGTGAGCAACTCTTGATCCAATATTTCTATGAGGGGCTTCTGCCACAAGAAAGAAATATGGTAGATGCAACAAACGAAGGTGCACTGGTGGACAAGACACCTATTGAAGCTAGAAATCTCATTTCCATCATGGTTGCTAACTCCCACCAATTCAGTCTTCGAGAGGACCCTCGACCATTGAAGGTTAATGAAGCTAGTACTGTTACATTAGAGCAATAAATAGATGGGTTGACATATTTAGTTAGGCAAATGGCTGCAAGTGGTGCCTAACAAGTCTAACAATTTGGAATTTGTACAATGGCAGAACATCCCACTGATATGTGTCCAACTTTCTAAGATACATCTACAGAACAAGTGAACGCTTATGGAAGCTTTTTGGGTCAACCACAAAGGAATCCTAGATACCTATAAGCACAAAACTTAGGATGGAAGAATCTCCATTCATCACCTATGGGCAGCAAAGATAACAATAAGGTTCCTATCAACAACCATATCAAAGACAAGCTCAACCATCGAGTTCGGGACCTTCACTGGAATAAATGATGAAAATGTTAACTTAAAATACCACTCGGCTCTAAAATAATGTCATAAAATTCCAATAAAAAAAGAGCTAGCATTTAGAATATGGAGAATCAACTAAGTCATATAATTACTACAGTGAGCCGCTTAGAGAATTAAAATTCGGGTAAGCTTCCTTCTTAAACAATTATAACCCCGAAAGAGAATGCAAGTGCTAATACCTTAAGAAGTGGTAGGGAAATAAAGACACCACACAAGAATCCTGTTATTGGCAACGAGGAAGAAGCTAAAAAATATCTTGAAGTGCCTCCAAAAGAATTGAAAACGAGAACTCAGGTAAATTCTAAATCTCCTGTGATTAAAAATTTTACTAATACTTTACCTCCTTTTCCTAGTAGGTTTGCTAAATTGAAGACAGAAGAGCATGATATGGGGATTTTGAAGCTATGAGGTACCCTAGTGATGCTCATTCTATTTTATCAATTAATGTCATTGATTCTTTGTCTCAAAATTTTTTTGAAATGGATGGTAAAGATAAGTTAGAAATCATTCTTTGCACGAGTTTAATGGAAAACATTTTGCAAAATTCTAACTTGCTCATTATAAAGGAAATGGAAGAAATTGTCCTAGCACTGCAATCGCAACAAATAATGCCAAAAAGGTATGTATTTCAAAATAAGACTGAGATCTTAAAATTTCTTGATGTTGGTATAATCTATCTAATTTTGGATAGTAAATAGGTGAGTCCAGTCCAAGTAGTAAAGAAGAAACTAGGGTTACTATAGTGAAAAATAAGAATAATGAGTTTGTGCCTACAAGAATTCAAAATAGATGGCAAGTGTGCATCGATTACAGGAAGTTGAATGTTGCTACACACAAGGATCACTTTTCACTCCCATTCATCGATCAGATGCTTGAACGACTTGCAGGAAGATCTCAATACTATTTTCTGGATGGGTATTCGGGATATAATCAAATCATGATAGCCCTAAACTTCGCATGACCATTTAGTACATTTTCTTACAAAAGGATGTCTTTTGGACTCTGCAATGCCCCAACCTCCTTTCAAAGATGCATGGTAAGTATTTTCTCTGAGTATGTTGAACACATTATTGAGGTCTTTATGGATGATTTTACTATCTATGGGGATTTATTTGATGCATGCTTGCATAATTTGCATTGTGTACTTGAATGTTGCATTAAAACTAATCTTGTTCTCAATTCTAAAAAATGTCATTTTATAGTTGAACAAGAAATAGTTTTGGGAAATGTAATCTCATCTAAAGGAGTTAAGGTCGATAAAGCTAAGATAGAAATTGTGTGAAACTTACCCTACTCCACAAATGTATGAGAGGTTTGTTTTTTTCTTGGCCATTCAGTTTTTTATCATAGGTTCATTAAGGACTTCAGTATGATCTCAACAAAACTTAGTCATTTGTTACAAAATGGTGTACTCTTTGAGTTTGATGAGAGATGTAAGGAAGCATTTGACAACCTAAAAGAACTTTTGACTATAGTATCAATCATTTAACCACCTAACTGGAGTCGAACTTTTGAGATTATGTATAATGTAAGTAATTTTGTTGTGGATATCGTCCTTGGTCAAAAATGCGGCAAGATGACTCATGCTATTTACTACGCTTCTCGAACACTCAATCCAACACAATGCAACTATTCCACCACTGAAAAGGAGTTTTAACCATTGTGTTTGCTTTAGATAAATTTAGACCCTACTTGCTTAGTTTTAAAGTGATTGTATATTATGATCATACAGTATTAAGGTACCTTTTATCGAAGAAAAAAACAAAGCTAGGACTTATTATATGGATTCTTTTGCTCTAAGAGTTTGATTTGGAAATCAAAAACAAGAAAGGTGTAGAGAATTCAGTCGCATATCACTTGAGTTGAGTTGAGGAGAAGTTAGTGCCATTATAATGTTTTCAGATGAGCAATTACTAACACTTTAAGGTAAGGTTCCATGGTATGTTGATATTGTGAACTATCTAGTGAACTTTGAGATACCTAATGATTTGAGTAGGGATAAATGAAACAAGATAAAGTGTGAGTCGAAATATTATATTTGGGATGATCCTCAATTATGGAAGTGTTGTTCTGACTAAGTGATTAGGAGATGTGTACCCGAATATGAATATGAATCAAATTTGAAATTTTGCCATTCATATGCTTGTGGTGGTCATTTTGGGCCTAATAGAACTACTAGGAAATTCTTGAATGTGGTTTTTATTGCCCAAATTTTTTTTCAAACTCATATATATTCTGTAAAGCGTGTGAACAATGTCAAAAATAGAGTAATTTATCCAATAAAGATCAAATGCCTTTATCCCTAATATTGCATGGGAAATTTTTGATGTATGGGGCATCAATTTTATGGGACCATTTCCTTCTTCTTTTGATTTTGTTTACATTTTGTTGGTTTTGGATTATGTTTCTAAATGGGTGAAAGCTTAAGCCATTAGGACTGGCGATTCTAGGGTTGTTGCAAACTTTGTCACGTCTAACATTTTTGCTAGCTTTGGAACACCGAGAGTATTGATTAGTGACAAAGGTACTCATTTTTGCATCCGATTGGTGAAAAACCTTTTAAAGAAGTACCATGTCAATCATAAGGTGTTTATGACCTATCATCCACAGACGAACGGGCAAATAGAGGTGTCAAATAGAGAAATCAAGTCCATTCTTAAGAAAATGGTGAACCCAAATCGTAAAGATTGGAGTCAGCAACTTGATAATGTTCTTTGGGCATATAGGATTGCATACAAGACACCAATTAGCATGTCTCCATACCAACTAATCTATAGAAAGCTGTGTCATCTTCTAGTGGAAATTAAGCACAAAGCCTTTTGGGCCATTAAACAGTGCAATATGAAGATGGATGCGGTGGGTGAACAGAGGAAGCTACAACAGCAAGAATGGGAAGAGCTTAGGCTTGAATCTTATGAGATTGTAGAAATTTACAAGAAAAAGATGAAACGATTTCATGATAAGAAGAATGTTAGGAAGAATTTTGTGGTTGGACAAAAAGTTCTTCTCTACCATTCATGACTTAAGCTTTTCCCAGGTAAATTGCGTTCCTATTGGATTAGACCTTTTATTGATACTAATGTGTTTTCACATGGTGCAGTTGAAATTAAAAGCTTATAGACTAACAAGAAATTCAAAGTCAATAGTCATCGACTAAAACCCTTCCATAGAGGATTCCAAGTGGAGGATGTGGAAATGATAGGGTAAGAAAACCCTCATTATGAAGACTGAGCAATGTGAAGTCGAGCCAACAATGGTAAACAAAGGAGTTGCTTAGGAGGCAACCCAAAGGAAGTTGATTTCTATCTCTTTACATTTTCATAATTGCTATTTTCCTTCAATGCTCCATTTCTTTCATTTGATGTTATATTGGGGACAATGTAATTTTCAAGTATGAAGGTTGGGATCTTAGTTTGTTATTAGCTTTTATGCAAGTTTTGAGCTTAATCGTGGCTTATGTGACTTCTTTGCCATTTTTCAAAATCAAACAAATAAAATAAAAAAATTTCTCATTTTTGTTCCTTTTAAGATGATTTAGTCATAATTAGAGTGTGAATTAATTAGAAAAATCCATGGTAACCTCACCATGTACTTTTGCTCTTATGATTAGTTAATGTGCATTATTCTTAGAATAGTGATGACTAGTGGTAGATAAAAACCAGTAAGGTTTTGAGCCATATTTGACTGACACGTTCATATCAGTCTCGCTGTCTTTTGTTATGTGTGACCTTCATGACATATACATCCTTACTTTGATTTGATTTTCTGTTCGGGACCACATTTTTATCACATGCATTTTTGTGAAAATGATTAGGTAGTCTTTGTTGATTACGAACTATATTACCCAAATACCCTACCTAATTATATGAATTTTCCTTTGCTAACCCTTTTTGGCTTTATTAGCCTTTTTTGTATAAACCACATTACATGCACCTAACCAAGCCTTAAAGCTAGTGGCGCATTTGTTAATTTTTAATGAATGTGATTGTACAAAAGCCTAAGTGTGGGGGTATGCATACATATAGGTTGGTTATGTTTGTAAATATGCCATGTTAGGAATCCCATGTTGATGTAGCTTCTATTACTGTCATATTTGAAAAAAATGAAATGAAAAGAAAAAGGAAAAGATAAAGGAAAAGAAAAAGAAAAAAATGTGAGTTTGAATAAAAGTAATAAGCAGGAAATACAATTGTTGTGAAAGGTTGTTAATTAATAGTTTATCCTCCTTAAGTTGTATTGATTAGGTGTTTGAATATATTGCATATGAGGCAGATGTTGTTTTGGATGGAGCATTTTTGTGTTATGTTCAAGTGGCTTATGGTGTGAGAGTTGAATTGAGAAGTGAAGCATAGCTGCTGTGTTCTTCATTGCTAACGATACCTAATTTTCAATGAATGCTAACTTGTGCCCTTGATATCTTATTGAGTGTTACTTTTTCTTCACTAGCTTAATGGCTTTTATGCTACATCACCCAAAATACATCTCACCTTACCCTTACCCACATTACAACCCTAGAAAATTCCTTTGATTCATGATTATACATGTGACTTTTAGTAGTGGAGAAATGAAATGATATGCAAAGTTATGAGTTGTTATGATTATGAATGGGGTTTGAGTGTACCCATGGAAATATCTTGTTTAAACACCTTTTGTCTAAGTCTACCTCTATATTACTCAATTTCTAAGGGTGATTAATGTTGATTGATCATGAGTAGGAGCTTTGAATGATGAGTCATTGTTATAGGTTTTGAAAGTCATTCATCTTTACTTATGGTTATCTATTATTAGGAAATACAGAAAATGAATAAAAGTTTTAGTTTGTGACTTTGATTTTAACAATTTTCCAAAAAATTGTCAAAAGCTAAATGTGAGGGAATTTGATATATGTTTAAATGTTGATTCATTTGATATACTACACTTAGTGATTAATGCCTTAGAAATGCTTAGGATACTCACTTTAGCCCATATTTGATTTTAGGTACATTTCAGAAGTAAAGGAGCAAAAATGACCCGAAAGCATTACATTTGAGCCTTTTTTCATAGATTCACAATCCTTTGTCTTTTTGGAGAAAGAAGAAGAAGATTAAAAAAAATAAGAAAATTAAATGCCAAGAAAGATGCGACATATGCTAGAAATACAAAAAAGAAGGAGAGTAGAGCAAGAATAAGACAAGAAAATGAAAAGAAATGAAGAATGAAGCATTAAAATGGCTCACGACCATGTTGGAAAAGTTGCATAGTCATGAGTGTGTGTGTCAAGACTGTGCAACTAGATGCATGGGTGTGAGTTATTCCTCTTGCCCATTCAAGATGGTGAATTAAGGTGGTGGACAACTGCACTTGAAATAAATAAAGCATGAGAACGTTTAATAGGGTTGCACTTGGAGAAGATATAACCGAGAAAGAGTAGACAACAATGAAACATCTTGCTCTCTTTGGTTTTAGGCCACTCCACCTGTCCCACTCTTTCATTTTAACCTAGCTTTGAAATAAACAATGAGAGGTGATTCGAAAGATGAATAAAGGAAGAGGGCCAAAAATTAAAATTCACACCTCTCACGGCTGTCTATGCACGACCGTGAGATGTTCTTACATTGTGAAAATTAACTCACGGGTGTGAGAAAGATAGGTGTCCCTTTTAATCTCCATGTGTCCCTTGATTTAAACCTAAATTTTACTACATAAAGAAAAGGGAGTGTCAACGAAAAGGACATTTGGGACAGACCCGGAAAAAAATACTTTTCTCTCATTTTCTCTTCATCTTTTTTTCGTTCTTCAACATCGACAGTGGTGATAGAGAGGATGGCAGACATGAGAACTTGACAACAAAGTTGGAAGGCTAACTTTTTCGATACTGGTTTGGAGGTGCAATCGAGGCCAAGGAGCACATTAAGCATATTGTTGTTGTGTATTGTTTTCTTACCATCTTTTTGGATTGTTTACATTATCATGTATAGATTGATTGTGTTGGACCCCGTCGCTGAGGCCCAACATTCGGACCACACAAGCACACAGAAGCATAGAAGACCCATAACTCACCATAATAGGGGAAACTTGCAATAGAAAAGTTGGATAGGATTTTTAAGAAAATATGTTCCTTACGCTCTCACGGTTCCAACGCCACTGAAAACGCTCAATTTGGATTAGAAATGAAGAAGTTATGGAAAAATGCTATTTCAAAGAAAACAACCAAAATTGAGCACTACCGACTTCAGGTCAGAATTTGAAAATCTTAAAGGCTTAATTGCCAATCGGTTCCTTCATAAAACTTCTAGGTTTATGTCTCTAGTTTAATTTAAAACAAGAATTGCTTTGATCGGAGCTCTATAGCTCAAGATATCTCAAAATTAGTAAAGAATATTCAGACTTGATCGGCCGACCTCCACACTTTGTTTCAAACCACCTTTTTCAAATTAAAATAAAAACTGATAAATCAAGTGTGGAAAGATAGAAAAATCTCTTAAAAATCCATCGCTTCGGAAATGGAGTCAATCGGAGGTTTACACAAAAAGTTATGGTCAAAAGAAGGGAGAGGGGTCGGTCGGCCAAAACCGACCCCCAAAAGACGAGCTAGCGACTAGCGCTCGGCCACGCGACTATCCGAGCTCCAAGTCCAAACTCCGAGCTCTGCAATTTCTAACCCTCATAACTTTTGACTTCGAGCTCCAAATCAGAAACGGTCGGAAGGGTTGGAAAGCTCAGAGAAAAATCTACATTTTTCAAGAAGGACTCAAAGACAAGCTCGGCCACTAAAGGAATCAAAATTTTACTCTAAGGCCGATCGACTAGCTCTCCACAAACAGTACCAGAACTTACAAATTCCATAACTTTTGACCCAGGAGTCCGAATTAAGAAAACTTAGTGTCTATGGAAAGGTTAAAGAATTATCTACAACTTTCATGAAGATCATTAACCTATAATCCAACTCTATAAGAGTCAAAAGTGGACTCGAAGCTTTTGCCTAAGATCTGTCAATTTGACAGCACCTGCATTTAATTCTAACAACCACACCTACCAATTTAACACATCATGAATAACTCATAAAACCTCCTGGGAGAGCTCTACAGCTCACCTATCACTCTCAAGGTGTCTCAAACTTCCAATTGACCTATAACAACACAGCAACTGCAGAAAACACAACATACCCAGAAATTTTGCAGAAACTTCCACAACTCACAAATCCTTGGCACATTTCCAGCGAGCTCTCTCAAGGCAACCTCATCAGCAACTCAACAATTAATAATACTCATACACACTATTTTAAGACCATGCACAGTACAAAAATCAACATCAATACAAGACAAGAGAGTATTGGAGCTCTCATACTCTTTTCAAATCATAACAAAGATTCATGCATAGCTTTGGTTACATATTGGCATATTCATCAAGATCAAGTACAAAATACAAAAGATGAGATGCTCAATGATCAATATGCTTACAAAGCTATTCCAAAAGCTAGTTACTAACTTAATACAAAAGTAGCTAAATTTCTTGGAGTGATGCCCGAAGCTTTTTGCAAGGTTTAGCTCTCAACTTGAATTTGCACCTGAGGAGGGAGAATGGGGTGAGCTAACACGGCTCAGTGGCTAACAAGTTTATAGCCATCGGGTAATGAGCCACACAACAAATCATTAACAATCCGAAACAATAGCAATTTATCATATAAGCTCAAATAATCCAAAATCATCACATAAGCATAACATGAGAGTTCATATCAGTCAAACACCTATTATAAATCATAAACACAAATAAATGATGGAATGCACACATTTGGCTCGAGAGTTCCATAAACACGACGGAAACCAAAGTTTACCGTAAACACGACGAGTCCATGTTCAGATCTCGTAAGCCTTAAGCAGGCAGCCGGGAGAAGGCCAGGGGGGTCAACGTGCACGTGACTATCGAAATAGGTTCTCTCTTGCCCAATCACAACCAACTTATGCTCACATATTCAAGCACAAGACTAGCATTTTATGTTTCTTTCATTCTTTCAAATCATCATAGTTTCATACTTTTCATTCAAATAAATGGAAATACACTTTCAATATACACACATTTTAACAAAGATAGCACACATAGGGCATTTGCCCATTACACAACAACTATAAAAATGTTACCCACCTATCGTCGGTATCCGAATTCAAGATTGCCCTTCCTCCTTGTCGTGAGTGGGGTTCTCTTGATTTCCTTCAATCAAAACATACTCCATTCACTATTTATATTCTAAAAGAAAGCATAGCATTCATAAAAATCAAGCAAAATAAAAGTATACTTTAAACCTAACCTACCCATAAGTCATTTAAGCTAGAATACCCAAGACCTTAGCTTAAAAGTCCCCAAACTCTATAGATCTCACCTTTCTCTTCTTTCTTTCTACAAACCCTACACAAACTCTAACTTCTATTCCTCCCATTTTCGAACCTAACCTAAGCAAAGATGGAACTTACCTCTCATAAGTAGTTTTCTCCTCTATTTCCTCTTCTTTCTTCCTCCCTTCCAAGCCTCCTACGGTTCTCCTTCCTCTCTTGGCCGAAAGCTCTCTTTTCCCTTGCTCACGTTTTTCTTCTCTTTTCCTTTCCTTTGGTTTACGACAATCTCTCCTCTTCTCCTTCTTCCTTTAATTTATTTAACTCTTCTTATTTCTCAACTTAAAAGCCTACCTCAAAACTACATAGTTTTGAGCTCCTTATAACTTACAAGGCTTTGGGCTCTCCTCCTCCTCTCAAGCCCACTACACTTAACCACTTAAATTCTAAAGCCCATACTTTCCAATATTAGGTCCAAGCCTCCATTTAAAGTCCCAACTTCTAATTTCCAAGCCCAACATAAAAATATCTATATAAACATATAATTAAATCAATTAAGGCAAAATAAAAATAATTAACGAATAAATCCATAAATCAATAAATAATTAATTCAAATAAAATAAAATAAAAATTCGGGGCCCAACAATTCTCCCCTCCTAAAAGAATTTTGTCCTCGAAATCCTTACCTGAGTCCATGAAGAGATAAGGGTACTTCTCCCTCATGGCTTCCAAAGGTTCCCAAGTCGCTTTCTCGATCGAATGGTTCCTCCACAAGACCTTAACCAGCTTCACACTCTTGTTCCTTAACACTTTTTCCTTTGAATTTAAGATTTCCACTGGTTGCTCCTCATAAGTCAAATCCTCTCTCAACTGAACCTCTGAAGGTCGAACTATGTGCGAAGGATCCGATCTGTACCTCCTCAACATCGACACATGGAACACATTGTGAATCTTAGACAACTCCAATGGCAAATCTAACTTATAAGCCAAAGGCCCGATCCTCTCAATAATCTCATATGGGCCTATGTACCTCGAGCTAAACTTGCCCTTCTTGTCAAACCTCAAAACACCTTTCCATGGAGAAGCTCTAAGAAACACCTTCTCACCCACTTTAAACTTCATCTCTTTCCTATGGGCATCTGCGTAGCTCTTCATCCTATCTTGAGCTGCTTTCAGCCTCTGCTTCACTAACTTCACTTTATCCACAGTAACCTGCACTAACTCAGGTCCTACAAGCTTCCTCTCACCTTCCTCATCCCAACATAAAGGAGTCTTGCATCTCCTACCATACAAAGCCTCATAAGGTGCCATCTGAATTCCCGAATGATAGGAATTGTTGTAAACAAACTCAATCAAAGGTAAGTGATCATCCCACGAACCTTTGAAATCTAAAACACAAGCTCTCAACATAGCCTCCAAAGTTCGTATCGTCCTCTTCGATTGTCCATCAGTCTGTGGATGGAAAGCTGTACTGAAATGCAATCTAGTCCCCAGAGCCTCCTGTAAACTTTCTCAAAATCTGGAGGTAAACCTAGGATCCCTATCAGATACTATCGAACTCGGAATCCCATGAAGTCTGATTACCTCATCTACATACTTCTTAGCCAAAACATTCAAAGAATCCATCTGTTTAATTGGCAAGAAGTGGGCTGACTTGGTCAGCCTATCAACAATCACCCAAATAGCGTCATGCTTCCTACTAGTCCTCAGTAAACCCATCAGAAAATCCATGGAAATCTTCTCCCATTTCCATTCCGGAATCGACAAAGGATTAAGCTTGCCTGAAGGTGCTTGGTGTTCAGCTTTAACTTGCTGACACACTAAACATCTTTTAGCATACTCTGCCACATCTTTCCTCAATCCCTTCCACCAGAAATACTCTTTCAAATCCCGATACATCTTAGAACTCCCTGGGTGCATTTCATAAGGAGCGATATGCGCTTCATCAAGGATCTCATCCTTCAGCTCTAACACATCTGGAACATACAATCTATCACCCATAACCATTAATCCATCTTCCTTTACCTCTACATCAGAAGGTTTGCCATTTTTTATCTCTTCTCTAAGCTTACTCAAGTACTCATCCCGTTCCTGCAATTCTTTGATCTTCCCCCTCAACACTGGTCTCACTCTGAAATTTGCCAAAATACAGTCAGGCTCAACTTGCCTCAATGTCACATCAAGCCTGGCTAATTCCTTCAGCAAGGGAAGGTACACTGTCTCCACATGTGCCATAGTGGACTTCCTACACAATGCATCAGCTACCACATTAGCTTTCCCCGGATGGTAGTCTATCACCAAATCATAATCTTTTAATAACTCCAACCATCGCCTCTGCCTCAAATTCAGCTCTTTCTGAGTCAACAAGTACTTAAGGCTCTTATGGTCCGTAAATAATCTAGTAGTAACTCCATACAAGTAGTGTCTCCAAATCTTCAATGCGAAAATAATAGCAGCCAACTCCAAATCATGAATAGGGTAGTTCATCTCATAAGACTTCAATTGCCTAGAAGCATAGGCAATCACTTTCTCTCCTTGCATCAATACACATCCTAAACCCTTCCTGGAAGCGTCATTGTATACAATGTATCCATCATCACCATAGGGTAATGTCAAAATCGGTGCAGTAGTAAGCCTATTCTTCAATTCCTCAAAACTACTCTGGCACTCCTCAGTCCACTCAAACTTCTTATTCTTTCTCGTCAATTTGGAAAGTGGAGCAGCTATCAAAGAAAAGCCCTCCACGAACCTCCTGTAATATCCAGCTAGTCCCAAGAAACTTCTCACTTCTGCCACATTCTTAGGTGCTTCCCATTTAACCACAGCCTCTATCTTTTGTGGATCCACATGCACTCCATGCTCTGAAGTCACATGCCCGAGAAATACTACTTCCCTTAACCAAAATTCGCACTTATCAAATTTGGCATACAGCTCATTCTTCTCAAAGTCTCCAAAGCAACCCTCAAATGATCCTCGTGCTCCTCATCACTTTTAAAATAGACCAATATATCATCAATAAAGACAATGATAAATTGATCTAGGAAAGAATTGAAAACTCTATTCATCAAATCTATAAAGACTGCAGGAGCATTCGTTAACCCGAAAGGCATAACCAAAAACTCAAAGTGGCCATACCTCGTCCTAAAAGCAGTCTTTGACACATCGGTCTCCTTAATCCTCAACTGATGGTAACCGGATCTCAAAACTATCTTGGAAAAGACTCTCGCCCCTTGCAATTGATCAAACAAATCATCTATGCGCGGGAGCGGATATCGGTTCTTAATGGTGGCATGATTCAACTTCCTATAATCCACACACATCCGCAACGACCCATCTTTCTTCTTCACAAAGAGAACCGGAGCTCCCCAAGGCGAAGAGCTCGGCCTAATGTAACCCTTCTCTAAAAGAACCTCCAATTGTTCCTTAAGCTCCTTCAATTCTGCCGGAGCCATTCGGTAAGGCAGAATTGAAATTGGCGTAGTACCTGGAAGAAACTCAACGGGAAACTCAATTTCCCTCGGAGGAGGTAGTCCTGGCAATTCCTCGGGAAAGACGTCCGGGAATTTCCTGACTACAGGAATATCCTCCAACCTCCCTCTATCTCCCTCCGTGTCTAACACATAGGCCCAATACGCTTCACACCCCTTACTCATCAATCTCTCTGCTGACATAGCTGAAACAATCCGAGGCGGACTGGCTCTTCTATCTCCCACAAATACCACTTTTCTGCCATTCTCTGACTCGAATTTTATTGTCTTTTGCTTTCAGTCTAAGTTGGCATGATACTTCTCTAAAGTATACATACCTAGGATCACATCCAATCCTCCCATCTTCAAAGGCATCAAATCCACCACAAACTTCCCTCCACTAATCTCTATCTCACAGTCTCTATACACTTGACTGATAATAATAAACTGGTCGATCGGAGTACTCACCATCAGCGGAGTATCCAATGGGCTCAAGACTCTACCACATACAGTTCTACCCGACGACACAAAAGAGTGGGTAGAACCCGGATCAATCAAAGCAAGAACATCAACATCAAATAGTTTAATCATACCCGTTACCACTTCTGGAGCGGTCTCTACCTCCTCTCGAGTTATAGCAAACACTCTAGCTGGTGCTTGCCCCCTGGATCTGTCTGGAGGATAACCTCTCTTAGGAACACCAGAGCTACCCACTTCCGTCACAGCTTTCTGTCCCACAGCCTCTGTCCTTCTGGAAGCTTGCATATGCGATCCCTCTCTTCTATCCGACTTAGGACACTGCTTAGCTATGTATCCTTTCTGCCCACAATTGAAGCATGCTCCTGTCAATCTGTGACATTCTCCTCTATGGAGATACCCACAGTGCTCACATTTGGGAAGAGGTGGCCTCTCCCCATCTCCTCTTCTACTGCCGCCCACCGTTGAGGCTTGGTGAGAAATAATAGAAGTCCTCATCGGTCTAGGCCGGCTCCCACCGATACTCCTCTCCTCGGACTGCACAGGAAAGGTTCTGGCACTTCTCTCAGGTATAGAAGTACCACCTCCCCTCCTGAACTGCTCTCTTCCCTTCCTTTTTCTGCTAACTACACTCTTGATATTTTCAATGTTCTCAACCCTCAGAGCCGCTTCAACCAGCTGCTGAAAATCAGAAAAAAAATTCTGCACCACTACCTTCTCTCTGATGGCGAGATGCAAACCCGACTCAAATCGGCGACACTTAGCAGCCTCACTGAACATCAACTCTGAAGCATACCTCGACAACTGCGTGAACCGGCGCTCATATTCAGCAACAGTCATCTCTCTCTGCTTCTGCTGAATGTACACCTCAGACAGATACTTCTTCCTGTACACAGTCAGGAAGTCTCCCAATGTCAATCCTACTGGTCTCATCTGACTCCTTGGCACAGTCTCCCACCAATGCAAGGCGTCACCCTGAAGCAGACTGGCAGCATAAACCACTCTCTCATCATCCTCGCACTCCATCTGATCCAATACCCTTTCGGTCTTCCTCAACCAAGTCTCAGCTTCCTCAGGATCTGTGGTCCCGTGGAAATCCACCTCTCCATACTTCCTCAGCTTGTCAAACTGTCTCCCCCTCTTAGCTGGGGCCGAACCAGAAGCCTGGGGCATTTGACCCATATCCTGAACAAACGCTTGAGTAAATGCCTGGAAGAGTCTCGGTCTAAAGTGCACTTTCTCGCCCGACTAGTGACGGTGAGTCTGAGATCGGAGGGGCTCACTACTCTGCCCTAGAGAAGCCTCAGCTGGGGCCACTCCCGGGGCTACGAACACATCCGTGCTCTCCTCTCTCGGTGGAGAGTCAGGTGCAATCGAACCATGCAGAACTCCTCGTGTCCTTCTACGAGGTGGCATCTTACTCCTTCAATGAAAACATTTACTGATTAGCTAAATTTCTTTTTAATCTTAGTTCCTATATGTATGCATGAGATGCATGTCACTTAATGCAAACCATCAATTCATAATGCAAACATTTAATCATATATCACAACAAAAGCCTAGGAGTGAAACCTATGCTCTGATACCAAACAATGTTGGACCTCGTCCCCGAGGCCCAACATTCGGACCACACAAGCACACATAAGCATAGAAGACCCTTAACTCACCACAATAGGGGAAACTTGCAATAGAAACGTTGGATAGGCTTTTTAAGAAAATATGTTCCTTACGCTCTCACGGTTCCAACGCCACTGAAAACGTTCAATTTGGATTAGAAATGAAGAAGTTATGGCAAAAATGCTATTTCAAAGAAAACAACCAAAATTGAGCACTACCGAATTCAGGTCAGAATTTGAAAATCTTAAAAGATTAATTGCCAATCGGTCCCTTCATAAAACTTGTAGGTTTATGTCTCTAGTTTAATTTAAAACAAGAATCGCTTTGATCCGAGCTCTATAGCTCAAGATATCTCAAAATTAGTAAAGTATATTCAGACTTGATCAGCCGACCTCCACACTTTGTTTCAAACCACCTTTTTCAAATTAAAATAAAAACTGATAAATCAAGTGTGAAAAGATATAAAAATCTCTTAAAAATCCATTGCTTCGAAAATGGAGTCAATCGGAGGTCTACACAAAAAGTTATGGCCAAAAGAAGGGAGAGGGGTCAGTCGGCCAAAACCGACCCCCAAAAGACGAGCTAGCGACCAGCGCTCGGCATGGCCGAGCGCCCATGGCCGAGCGCTGGCTATCCGAGCTCCAAGTCCAGACTCCGAGCTCTGCAACTTCTAACCCTCATAACTTTTGATTTCGAGCTCCAAATCAGAAACGGTCAAAAGCATTGGAAAGCTCAAAGAAAAGTCTACATTTTTCAAGAAGGACTCAAAGATAAGCTCGGCCACTAAGGGAATCAAAATTTTACTCTAAGGCCGATCGACTAGCTCTCCATAAACAGTACCAGAACTTACAAACTCCATAACTTTTGACTCAGGACTCCGAATTAAGAAAACTTAGTATCTATGGAAAGGTTAAAGAATTATCTACAACTTTCATGAAGATCATTAACCTATAATCCAACTCTATAAGGGTCAAAAGTGGGCTCGAAGCTTCTGCCTAAGATCTGTCAATTTGACAGCACCTGCATTTAATTCTAACAACCACACCTACAAATTTAACACATCATGAATAACTAATAAAACCTCCTGGGAGAGCTCTACAGCTCACCTATCACTCTCAAGGAGTCTCAAACTTCCAATTGACCTATAACAACACAGAAACTGCAGAAAACACAACATACCCAGAAATTTTGCAGAAACTTCCACAACTCACAAATCCTTGGCACATTTCCAGCGAGCTCTCTCAAGGCAACCTCATCAGTAACTCAACAATTAATAATACTCATACACACTATTTCAAGACCATGCACAGTACACAAATCAACATCAATACAAGACAAGAGAGTATTGGAGCTCTCATACTCTTTTCAAATCATAACAAAGATTCATGAATAGCTTTGGTTACATATTGGCATATTCATCAAGATCAAGTACAAAATACAAAAGATGAGATGCTCAATGATCAATATGCTTACAAAGCTATTCCAAAAGCTAGTTACTAACTTAATACAAAAGTAGCTAAATTTCTTGGAGTGATGCCCGAAGCTTTTTGCAAGGTTCAGCTCTCAACTTGAATTTGCACCTGAGGAGGGAGAATGGGGTGAGCTAACATGGCTCAGTGGCTAACAAGTTTATAGCCATCGGGTAATGATCCACACAACAAATCATTAACAATCCGAAACAATAGCAATTTATCATATAAGCTCAAATAATCCAAAATCATCACATAAGCATAACATGAGAGTTCATATCAGTCAAACACCTATTATACATCATAAACACAAATAAATGATGGAATGCACACATTTGGCTCGAGAGTTCCATAAACACGACGGAAACCAAAGTTTACCGTAAACACAACGAGTCCATTTTCAGATCTCGTAAGCCTTAAGCAGGCAGCCGGGAGAAGGCTAGGGGGTCAACGTGCACGTGACTATCGAAATAGGTTCTCTATTGCCCAATCACAACCAACTTATGCTCACATATTCAAGCACAAGACTAGCATTTTATGTTTCTTTCATTCTTTCAAATCATCATAGTTTCATACTTTTCATTCAAAGCAATGGAAATACACTTTCAATATACACACATTTTAACAAAGATAGCACACATAGGGCATTTGCCCATTACACAACAACTATAAAAATGTTACCCACCTATCGTCGGTATCCGAATTCAAGATTGCCCTTCCTCCTTGTTGTGAGTGGGGTTCTCTTGATTTCCTTCAATCAAAACATACTCCATTCACTATTTATATTCTAAAAGAAAGCATAGCATTCATAAAAATCAAGCAAAATAAAAGTATACTTTAAACCTAACCTACCCATAAGTCATTTAAGCTAGAATACCTAAGACCTTAGCTTAAAAGTCCCCAAACTCCATAGATCTCACCTTTCTCTTCTTTCTTTCTACAAACCCTACACAAACCCTAACTTCTATTTCTCCCATTTTCGAACCTAACATAAGCAAAGATGGAACTTACCTCTCACAAGTAGTTTTCTCCTCTATTTCCTCTTCTTTCTTCCTCCCTTCCAAGCCTCCTACGGTTCTCTTTCCTCTCTTGGTCGAAAGCTCTCTTTTCCCTTGCTCATGTTTTTCTTCTCTTTTCCTTTCCTTTGGTTTACAACAATCTCTCCTCTTCTCCTTCTTCCTTTAATTTATTTAACTCTTCTTATTTCTCAACTTAAAAGCCTACCTCAAAACTACATAGTTTTGAGCTCCTTATAACTTACAAGGCTTTGGGCTCTCCTCCTCCTCTCAAGCCCACTACACTTAACCACTTAAATTCTAAAGCCCATACTTTCCAATATTAGGTCCAAGCCTCCATTTAAAGTCCCAACTTCTAATTTTCAAGCCCAACATAAAAATATCTGTATAAACACATAATTAAATCAATTAAGGCAAAATAAAAATAATTAACGAATAAATCCATAAATCAATAAATAATTAATTCAAATAAAAAAAATTCGAGGCCCAACAGATTGGGTATTGTATGAGAATGATTTTAATGCTTTATTGAATCATTTTTTATGAAAACCCATAGCTAGAACTTGAATGCAATTCGTGATAGTCTTGTTGAAGGTTGTAAGTGGAAATTAATGGTATTAATTTGTTAGGGATAACATAGCATAAGTTAAATATTCTGAGCTTGTGTGATTATTGCTTAGATTGGACCATTTTTCTCTCTTGAAATGCGGCTATCCAGATAGACTTAGAGAGCTTGTTCTAAGTTTCCTGATAGTTAAGGTTAATTAACGAGCTCTTTTTGATTAACTACAACTTAAGGAAAATCTAAATTAACAGAGCGTATTATTCATTCACAAATAATATTTTTAAGAAAGGTGTAAAGGCGATAATTTAATGACATATGTGAAATTGTGTTTAGGCTAAAATTAAACCAAAGAACTGGATTTCAACTTATTCATCAATTTTATCACTTTGTTGTTGTTTAATTTGATTTGTTTTTATAGATTTAATTTTACTTTGTTTTCTAATTTACTCAACCAAAAACCCCTTTTTTTACTTATACAGATAATTTAGAAAAGTAATTGGAATTAATCCCTGTGGGATTGACCTGGACTAGCTATAGTTTTAGTCTAGTTATTTTGGTAGTGTTACAATGCGAGACTAGAAGACAAGGAAAATATGAAGATTACTTCAAAAGATCTGATAGAGAGCAACCTTTGATCCAAATTTTAAGAAAATTTCATTAGAAATAAAAAGGTGATATATAAATCATAAATTCTTTTATTTCTAATTGTTCTTTTGAATGCTTGATATTGGATTTCTTTCCTATATTTAGGAACTAATTTGATTAGTTCCTAGGTGTGATGAACCTTAACTCGGGATGGATGGAGTGATATAGTCTTTTATTCAATGCAAGTTAATTAATTGATTTATTGCAATTCAATTATGTATTTATGTTCTTGAATTAAAATGTTTGAGATAAAAGTTGAATGTTCGATTTTATAGAATTGAGATTGAAAAATCCTTTTTCTTGAATAGATCTAGAATAGTTGGAAGGATTTGTATGAAAACCTAGAGATAAGTTTACATATATATGGTCAAACCTAATAAAGAAATTAACGAATCAAGTAATGCAATCTTAGGAGTTTTAACTGCAAAGAGGTTTCAGTTAATTAACTAAGAGTTAGTTGTTAATAGTCTTGAGAAAGATATAAACATTAGATAGGTATTTCCATGGTCCATAATCAATAATCTAAATGCAGATAAAGGGATAATTTTTAAGGAATCGTAGGGGGATTCTGAAGTAAATCACACGTTAGTACAATGCTTATAGAATGATAACAAATACACGAGAAGGGGGGGTTGAATTGTGTATTCCCCTTTTTGAAAACTCTTTCAAAATTGTTTTGTTTAAAGAACAAGTTCTTTAAGGAAACTTCAATGAATCCGAGTTAATCAAAAGCTTTAAAACCTTGTTTTGAAATTCAATTGATAATAAAAAGTTGAATTTAAGAGAGATAGAGTAAAGAGAATTTGACACAGCGATTTTATCCTGATTCACCCCAAACCGTGGGCTACATCCAGTCCTCAAAAGTCTTTCTGAGATTTCACTATCTCTTCAAACTTTTACAAGTATTCTTTCCCGAGCCTCTTCAGGTCTCTACACTCAGTATTCTTTCACACTTAGCCTCTGCAGGCTATCTGCACTACTTTCTTACAAAAGTATAGAGCATGTTACAGTAAAATTAGTTCTCAGCTAATTTGCCTATTGCCTTACAGACAAACTTTTTGTTCGCGTACGTGAATCAATTTTGCTAGCTTTTGTCTATCTGACTTTGTAATTGTCTCTTTGCAATCTTCAACTTCGACTTATATTTATAGTCTTCGTCTGTAACTGCTTCTTGATTATTGAATTCTTCAATCTTGAATCTTAAAAGAAACGGTTAATCAGTTGAGCTCTGCAACTAATTCGAACTGATTCTTGCGTCTCCTTTCTGCGTCTGCTTTTGTGCATCTGCTTTTATACGTCTGCTTGTATACGTCTGCTTTTATGCGTCTGCTTTCATGCGTCTGTTTTTATGCGTCTGATTTTCTCCGTCTATATTTTTTGTTTGTTTATTTGTGTCTGTGTCTGTGTTTTTGCGTCTGTGTTTTTGTTCCACGTCTGTGTTTGCTTTTCAACTTCTGCGTCTGCGTTTATTTTTCTCAACTTCTGCGTCTGCATTTGTTTTTCTCAACTTCTGCGTCTGCGTCTGTTTTTCACAACTTCTGCGTCTGCGTCTTTTTTTCACAACTTCTACGTCTACGTATGTTTTTCAAGCTTTTGCGTCTGCGTCTGCTTTTGACTTATATGTCTGAGTCTACTTTTCAAACTTCTACGTCTGCGTCTGCTTTTCTCATCTTCGTCTGCTTTTTATTTTCTTCGTCTGTCTTTTCTATTTTACGTCTGTTTTTACTTATTCTTTGTTATTCATCAAAATCATATATATGTAAAGTCATTTTGACTTAACAATCTCCCCCTTTTTTATGATAACAAATTATATACAAAAAAATAGAAAATACAATGATTAAAAAGAAAAGTAAAAAATCTTATCTTCAACAAAGATCTTCCACTGCGTCTTCTTTCTGCTCCTCCGGTCACACCCTTTGAGGTTCTTCCATTTTCTTCTGCATCCAATCTCTTCTCCCCCAATTTGTTATAATAAAAAATGATCAACGATGATGACTCTTCAGCATTTATGTCATCATCTTCTTCATCTCATTCATAATCTCCTTTATCTCGTTGACTTCACCACGTAGTTGGCTAATTTCAGCTTGAGAGTCAAACGGTGAGGAGGGTTGATCATTGTCTGCAGAGGGTGCTTCGAAAGCAATTGTTGTAGTATATGCATCTGAGGATGGAATGTATTCTTCATCAATCTCAATAGATGGTGGACGAATGAATGTAGTAGCTTCAGGAAGATCTAAATCAAACGGGGCAGGTAGCATCAGCAACTGTCTTCCTTGCAGGAGTATGGCTTCGTTTTGTAAAGACAGTGTTTCAAAAAGTGGTCTAATAAGTTATACTGTCTGCACAAGAGATTCAATGAAAGTTCCTCAGAAATGCCTTCCCCATTGGGCGGTCTTGATTTTATTGAAAAGCTGCAGTAGCTCCGCCTAAAATTTTTTTTGCGCACGCAAAGATCAATTCTACGCACTTCTTCTGCAATTTGATCTGCAGACAGATCATCACTTGTTTTTTCAGGAAATAACTTCATCTTCCCTTTATTCAAATCCAAAGGATATCTTGGCTGGATATCCGGTACAACCTTTATTACTGTTTTCTCTGTGATAGGATAAATAGTACATGGTCTTCTGGTCATTTTTGTGGGGTATGGCTTTGTAGCGACATCCCTCAAGACATCATAGAAATGTTTTTCATCTTCATTCAATATATGCCATGTCTCGCTATTTGTCAAGATGGGTTGTACAAGAGCTATTACCTTCTTCCTTGGTTGATCAAAAATAGCTATTGCAGTCATCCTCTTGGTCACAATTTCAACCATTCTGATCTTCAACTTGTGTCTTCTCAGAACTTTAGAATAGTTGAATACAATCAGACCAGGTTCATCAGATTTCTCCTGTGGTTCCTGAACCAAGTTTAAGTCTGTTGTTGCCTCATGTTGATTTGTGCAAGGAATAGGTTGGACCAGGCTAGGCTCCACTGGTTCCTCCTGTTGGACAACAATAGGGGTTTCCTGAACTCTGCTACGCTTCTTTTGACTAACTTCCTCAGCAGTAGACACACTCTTCTTTCAACTAATCTTCTTAATCTTTTCTTCTGCTTCAGTCAGTCCTGGAGTTTTCTGAACTTGAGACTTTTCCTTCTCAAACTCTGACTTTCTCTTCCTCTCAGTCTCTTTAGCCTGTTTGGCTGAGTCTTCTTCTAAAATTGAGACTAGAGACCTTGTCGTTTTCGGTACACGAGATCCAGACACTTCTGCCTCACTCTGCTCTCTGGTTCTCCTTTCTTCCTGTTGTCGCAGAGTGCGAATCCTAGGTGATCTCTTCGCCTTTTTGGAAATTTCACCCAAAAGACTCTCTGGTTTTCTCTTTTGCGTACCTTCTTCTGTCCTCCTAACTGGGCTTGACTCTCTTCGAGGGCTCGCCTGTTTAATCAAAGGTCTTCCAAACAGCTTTCTTCTTTCTTCTATGGGCATACTCGTACCCACTTGAGACTTAGAACTTGTAGTAGGAGACTTCTTCAATAACCGCTCCCCCTCAGTTCTTGCTTTCGTCGAAGTCTCTGTTTCTTCTTTTATCACAACCTTCAATCCCATTCTTCTTATCGTATCAGAGTTAATAGAACTCTTGACCGATATCATCCTTCTTATTCCTCTATGCAGAAGGACTCCAGATTCCTTAAAAATCTTTGTAAGTAACATGTCGTAAGGATAACTGTTGGTATCCTTCATCCCCTTAACCATATAATGAAAAATCAAAAATGATAGGTCTATTTGACGGCGATTCAACAGAAAGAACAAACATTGTTCGTCCAAGGTTGTAACAAGATGCCTTGATCCAGCTCTTGGTAAAACGCAATTAAAAAAAATTGAATGTAGAACCCTAGCCTTCGGGACCAGACTCGAGGTCTTCCTCTCCCATGGGTCATTCACGCCATATAACTGTCTTTTGACACCTTCTTCCTTCATGTTTACCTTGGACATCCATCTGGCTTTAGTTGAAAGGGTTTCTCCAACCGATGAGCATTCAGTTACCTTTTCAACTAGCTCCTTTGTCACAATGACAGAGATTCCGTCCACTGTAGAGACGATGGTTTCAGCCACTAGTTGCCCATTCTTCCAAAAGTCATATACTTCATCGGTATACACCGGTTCTCGCACCTGGAAGAATTTTCTCCACCCAGCTTCAACTATTTCTGGTTCGATATCCATGTTGTCTGACCTCAAAGATTCAAAATCCACATGCCTTCCATACATCATAACTGGCTCCATTGATCTTTGAATAGAAACTGATTCTGAAAGGTTTTCTTCAAAAGTAAAGTTGATTTCAAGAGTGTTCGAGAGAAATGAACCGTCTGTGTTTTGAGAGTAACCGTAATGATTTTAACTTCAGGCTACTTGTAGGGGTCTTGTCCGATTGGTTCTAGAATCATTGGGATTCTCAAGACTATTGAGATTTTCCCTCCACAACTTCCTTGTGAGAGAAGTTACCAGCTGTAAAGCACTGTTTCTGACGTCGTTAACTTTGACGATCTCTTAGCTTGACTGGTCATTTAACATAACCATGTTGAGGTTCTGTCTGATTTCCTTGAACCGTTCTTCACTTAATGGTTTAGTGAAGATATCTGCCCACTGATACTCTGTTTCGACGAACTGTAGTCGCACCACCTTTCTCTGAACGTAGTCTCTCAAGAAATGGTGTCTGACTTCAATATGCTTTACTCTTGAATGTTGTATTGGATTCTTCGACAGATTGATGGCACTGGTGTTGTCGCAATAAATTGGGATCTCCTCTTCCTGAATTGAATAATCTTCCAGTTGATATTTGATCCACAATATTTGTGAACAACAGCTTGCGGTAGACATGTACTCGGCTTCGGCAGTTGATAGAGCGATCGAGCTTTGTCTCTTGCTTGACCAAGAAACTAGGTTTGAGCCAAGAAAGTGACATCCTCCACTAGTGCTCTTCCTTTCAATTCTATCTCCGGCATAGTCCGCATCATAATATCCGATTAACCTGAAATCTTTACCTTTCTCAAACATTAAACAAAGATCAGTAGTACTTGCGAGATATCTCATAATCCTCTTAACAGTAATAAAATGAGACTCTCTAGGATCAGCCTGAAACCTTGCACACAAGCATACACTTTGAATGTAATATCGTGTCTACTTAACAGAAGATACAATAAAGAACCGATCATCCCTCTATACAGGGTTTGATCCACCTTCTTACCAAGTTCATCTTTCGACAAAAAGTTCGAAGGATGCATCGGAGTGGCCATTGGTTTTACCTTATTCATGTCAAATTTACACAACAACTCTTTCACATACTTTTGTTGATGAATAAAAATTTTCTCTTCGGTTTGCTTTACTTGCAACCCAAGAAAGAACTTTAACTCACCCATCATACTCATTTCAAATTCATTTTTCATCAGACTTTCAAAATTCATACACAACTTCTTTGTAGTAGCACCAAATATAATATCATCAACGTATATTTGAACTAAAATAAAATCATTCTCATAATTCTTCCTGAATATCGTCTTATCCACTTGACCTCTAGTAAACCCATTCTCTAAGAGAAAATTACTTAGACGATCATACCAAGCTCTAGGAGCTTGCTTCAAGTCGTATAAAGCTTTATGAAGTCTATAGACATACTCTGAATTCTTAACATCCTCAAAGTCAGGAGGTTGTTTCACATACACCTCTTCGTCTATAAAATCATTCAAAAAGGTGCTCTTCACGTCCATCTGAAAAAGCTTTATATTATGACAAACAACATATGCTAGTAAAATCCTAATAGCTTCAAGTCTTGTTACTGGAGCATACGTCTCATTGTAGTCTATTTCTTCTTGCTGATTATAGCCTTGCGCTACTAACCTAGCTTTATTCCGACTCACTCTACCTGATTCGTCTAACATTTTCTTAAAGACACATCTGGTTCCTATAATGGATTTCTTTTGGGGTTTCAGAACTAAAGACCAAACATTATTCCTAGTAAATTGATTCAGCTCCTCTTGCATGGCTAAAATCCAAGCTTCATCCTGAAGAGCTTCCTCAATCTTCTTAGGTTTAATTTCAGAAATGAACGCCACATTAGCTTCTCTTCTGAATTTGGATCTTGTCCTAACTCCTTCTAAGGTCTCCCCGATAATTAGCTCTTCTGGATGAGAACTCCTATATCTCCAATCTCTTTTTAATCCTATAGTTTCTAGAATATCCTCAACCTTATCTACTTGAGTTCCTGATGATGGAGTTTCTGCTGTATCATCTAATCTCTTTGAAGGATCTTCATTCTCCATGTCGTCTTTCCTATGAGGTTGAAAACTATCATCAAACAAGACATGGATGGTTTCCTCAACCGTCTTTGAGATAGGGTTATATACCTTAAATGCCTTAGATGATGATGAGTAGCCTAGAAAGATTCCTGAATAGGTCTTTGAATCGAACTTATCCAACAATTCCTTTGTATTCAGAATAGAGCACTTGTAGTTAATGGATGAAAGTAAGATATAGTTGGTCTCCTTCCATTCCATAACTCATAAGGAGTTTTCTCCAACAGTGGTCGCAACAATATTCTGTTCTGAATATAACACGTTGTATTCACAGCTTCTGCCCAGAAGTACTTAGGAAGGTTCATCTCACATAGCATAGTCCTTGCCATCTCTTGAATCGCCCTGTTCTTCCTTTCAACAACTCCATTCTGTTGTGGAGTTCTAGGAGCAGAGAAATTGTGGAAAATTTCATTCTCCTCACAAAATAATCTAAACTTCTCATTTTCAAACTCTCCACCATGATCACTCCTAATACTGGCTATAGGTACTCCTTTTTCAATCTGTAACTTTCTGGAAAGGGTCCTAAAACACTTAAAAGATTCATCCTTGTGTGACAAAAACAATATCCAACAAAATCTAGTAAAGTCATCAACAATGACAAGTTCATATTTCTTTCCACCAAGACTTATTGTCCTTGTTAGACTAAATAAATCCATATGTAACAACTCTAAAGGTCTATAAGATGTTACAATATTTTTAGAAGAAAATGATGTTTTAAGTTGTTTTCCTTTCAAACAACTTTCACACAAAAAATCTTTGTCAAAACTCATTTTTGGTAAACCTCTTACCAAATCAAATTTTGCCAACTTTGAAATGTGTTTAAAAGAGACATGACCTAGCTTTTTATGCCAGATTAGTCTTTCTTCTTCAGAAGATAGAAAACATGAAACATTTTGAACTTGAAAATCTTCTAAGTCAAATTTATACATATTATTTCTTCTCTTGATAGAAAAGAATATAGACCCATCTTTGTTTCTAACTTCACAAAGATTTTGATTGAATGTGACTATAAAACCAGAATCACACAATTGACTTACACTTATCAAATTGTGCTTCAGACCATCAACAAGCAGTACATTATCTATGCATGCAAAGGAATCTTTACCTATCTTACAGATTCCAATTATCTTGCCCTGCTGGTTGTCTCCGAAAGTCACCGATCATCCCTTCTTATACTGAAGATCTAGGAACATAGACCTTCTTCCCGTCATGTGTCGCGAGCACCCACTGTCTAAATACCAACGGTGCTTGTCGCATCTTCCAAGGAAGGATATCTGCAGGAGAAACTATTTTATTCTTTGGTACCCAAATTTTCTTGGGTCCTTTCTGGTTAGTAATATGCATATGATGAGTTCTTTGATCCCTTTTTCTAAAATGTTGATGAAAACGTTTTTGGTAATGCACTTTACTTTGAGAAAGAGGATTTGCATGAGAATGAGACTTATTACCTGTAAACCCTAATCCAGTTTTATCACTTGGGTGTCTACATTTTCCTAGCATTTTATTCATTCTCTTAGTGCTCTCAGTGAATGTAGCTAAATCAGATGAAAGACTCTTAATTCTGAGCTTCAACTGATTTATCTCATCAGTTTTATTTACCACTTTCTTTTTCTCTTCTATTTGTTTCTTTAAGGAAACATTTTCTCTCTCTATTTCTTCAGTATGTTTGAGGTTTTCTACATACTTCTTCTTTAACAGTTTGTACTGTTTCATAATAGCATAAGAATCCTCTAATAACTCTGAATAGGCTTCATGCAAGTTATCATATTCAGAAGTTACCTCCTCATCACTTCCTCCTCGACTACTAGGTAGATATTAACATGTTCGGATGTCTCGTAGTTTGCGTCTAATTATGATGAATCTAGATCCTCCCACGTTGCCATCATGCTTTTCTTGCCTTCTCTACTGTTCTTTGGTTTCTTCTTCAAAGTAGGACATTCGGACTTGTAGTGTCCCGGTTGATTACACTCGTAGCATATGATGGATGCCTTTTCTACTTTACCATCATCTTTGCTATTCTTCTTGAAGAATTGACTTCCTTTGGACTTCTTCTTCCACATCTGTCTCAGCTTACGAGAAATAAACGATAGTTCGTCATCTTCATCACTTGACTCTTGTTCTGATTCGCTTGAGTCATCATTCTTCAATTCTTCTATCTTTAGTGCTTTTGAGGACTTTCTCCTTCTTTAATTCTTGTGGTTCTTCTGTCCGGTCTTCAGTGCTATTGACTTTTCTCGTTTGGGCTTCTCTTCAGCATCAAGCTCTACTTCATGAATCTTCAGTGATCCAAGCAGCTCGTCAAGCTTTAGTACGCTCAAATCCTTCGCTTCCTGCACCGCCGTTACTTTTGGTCTCCACCTCTTCGGTAGGCTTCTTAAGATCTTCTGTACGTGATCTTGGTTGTTGTACGTCCTTCTAAGGGCTTTCAGTCCATTGAAAATTGTTTGAAATTTTCCAAACATTTGATCAATAGATTCTTCATCCTTCATCTTGAAGAGCTCGTACTGGTGCACAAGAATGTTTATCTTGGATTCTTTTACTTGACTTGTGCCTTCATGAGCGATGGATAGTGTATCCCACATCTCCTTCGCAGTTTCGCATCCGTGAACTTTGTCATATTCACTCCTGCTTAAAGCACACGTTAAGAATTATTTCGTCTTAGAGTTGAGCTGAATTCTCGCCTTCTGATCAACCGTCCATCTAGTCCATGGAATAAGATTTCCATCTTCGTCTACTGGTGTAAATGGTCCATTCTCTATGACATCCCAAAGGTCGACATGAGTAGATTCTATGAATAACCGCATTCTATCTTTCCAGTAATGATAGTCTTCTCCGTTGAATGCTGGAGGTCTCGTGATTGAGGCACCTTCTGTAATGTATATATGTGATTCTGCCATTATCTTTAATCCACACTTTGCTACAGTGATCCTTGGATACCAAGCTTTGATACCAATTGAAGTAAATCACACGTTAGTACAATGCTTATTGAATGATAACAAATACACGAGAAGGGGGGGTTCAATTGTGTATTCCCCTTTTTGAAAACTCTTTCAAAATTGTTTTGTTTAAAGAACAAGTTCTTTAAGTTCTTTAAGGAAACTTCAATGAATCCGAGTTAATCAAAAGCTTTAAAACCTTGTTTCGAAATTTAATTGATAATGAAACGTTGAATTTAAGAGAGATAGAGTAAAGAGAATTTGACACAACGATTTTATCCTAGTTCACCCCAAACCGTGGGCTACGTCCAGTTCTCAAAAATCTTTCTGAGATTTCACTATCTCTTCAAACTTTTACAAGTATTCTTTCCCGAGCCTCTTCAGGTCTCTACACTCAGTATTCTTTCACACTTAGCCTCTGCAAGCTATCTTTACTACTTTCTTACAAAAGTATTGAGCTTGTTCCAACAAAATTAGCTCTCAGCTAATTTGCCTATTGCCTTACAGACAAATTTTTTGTTCGTGTACGTGAATCGATTTTGCTAGCTTTTGTCTATCTGACTTTGTAATTGTCTCTTTATAATCTTCGACTTCGACTTATCTTTATAGTCTTCGTCTGTAACTACTTCTTGATTCTTGAATTCTTGAATTCTTGAATCTTGAATCTTGAAAGAAACGGTTAATCAGTTGAGCTCTGTAACTAACTCGAACTGATTCTTGCGTCTCCTTTCTACGTCTCCTTTCGTGCGTCTGCTTTTATGCGTCTGCTTTTATGCGTCTGTTTTCATGCGTCTGTTTTTATGCGTCTGATTTTCTCCGTCTATATTTTTCGTCTGTGTATTTGCGTCTGCATCTACGTTTTTGCGTCTGTGTTTTTGTTCCTCGTCTGTGTCTGTTTTTTAACTTCTGCGTCTGTGTTTGTTTTTCTCAATTTTTGCGTCTGCGTCTGTTTTTCTCAACTTCTACGTCTGCGTCTGTTTTTCACAACCTCTGCGTCTGCGTCTGTTTTTCAAGCTTCTGTGTCTGCATCTACTTTTGACTTATGTGTCTGTGTCTGCTTTTCAAGCTTCTGCGTCTGCGTCTATTTTTCAAGCTTCTGTGTCTGCATCTACTTTTGACTTATGTGTCTGTGTCTGCTTTTCAAGCTTCTGCGTCTGCGTCTGTTTTTCAAGCTTCTGCGTCTACGTCTACTTTTCTCATCTTCGTCTGCTTTTTATTTTCTTCGTCTGTCTTTTCTATTTTACGTCTGCTTCTATTTATTCTTTGTTATTCATCAAAATCATATATATGTAAAGTCATTTTGACTTAACAGATTCACCATCTAGGTACTACTTGTTTGATATTGTTTAATCATAGTGCTTTCTTTATCCTAGTTCATTATTATATTAAACCTTAGTTTGTTAGTTTACTTTAGTTTAAATTAAATCCACAACTTTATTAAGTGGCTAGATAATAGAAAAAGGTTAATACTAGTAGGTGCAATCGTTTTGGATCAAACTATACTTACTAGTACTATCTATAGCTACACCATGCACTTTTAGTTAAAAAATTTAATATCATACATAATCACATTTTTGGCTTTGCTATTGGGAATTATAATATTAGGAAAACCTAGATTTTATTAATCTAGTCATTATTAATTTTTAATTTTTTCCTTTTTTTCTATTCTATTCTATTTATTTTATTTAACTCTTTGATTTTTCTCATTTTCATAGATCTTAGGTTATTTTTTAAACTGAGATAATCATTCAAACTTGCCCTAGAAAACAAGTGTATTTACATGTAACTTAATCTTCTTGATTACAATTTTGTAATGAAAATATTTATTATTAATAAAACAAAAGAGTTTGGTTTTATTTGTGTTAGCATAATATAACTAATTATAAGGAACCAAGAATATTTTGTTAATAATATACATATACATGAAGAAGTATGGGAAACATATATATTATTAGAATATAAATTAATTGATTCACAGTTGAATAATCAAGTTGGTCGCTTGATTGTGGTTTAGATTGTAATGTTGCGATTTATCTCCGTGCAAGTAAAAGAGTTTACTTCAAGGGAATGATGAGTTTCATATCATGATAGTAGTCGACTATCAATAATGGCACTATTAAATGAATCTGAAATCATGTATGTTTTAAAGAATAAAGTAGGTCGTTAGTTTAATCTTAAAACATACATTTTTAGCATTTGCTTATTATGGACCATAATCTTAATGAGTGGTGAACTCATATGTGTTTCATTATAATTCTTGATATGATTAAAATGGATTTTTACAAAGTATCAATCCAATGTCTACATGTTGGAATTATTAATTGAAACATGTATCATGGAACATTCACTCAAATAAAGGGTTTATAGTGATATTGTCATTTCTAGATGTTTTATTGATATTAGTGATTAAACTGGCACCAGTAGTTTGATGGACTAGCTACCCATCAAGTCTTAACATCAAGATAAGATCTTGTGTGTTAATCTCCATATTGAGTAAAATGAGAGATCTAGAAGGAAAAATCAACATAAGGGCAAAACAGTAATTTTACCCTTTGCTGTGTGGATAGCTATAATAAGGTTCATAATAGGGTTTGCAATTGGACATCTTATTTGAAATATGTTTTCTCTTAATATTTAGTAATTCAAGAGTTCAACTAATTGTCTTTAGTGGAATGACATTTAGTTAATAAGCTAAAATTAATTCTAATGAGATTAAAATAATTCAGGGCTTATTGAAACTTGAATTATCTAAGTCCAATAAGATTTTCACTTGGCTTCAAGGAAGGTTATCAAGCAAAATAAGATATATCAATGGAGGTTTTAAAGCCCATAATTAAATGCTTGGCTTACACTAATTAATGGTTAAATAGAAGCCTAAATGAACATTTAAAAATGGGCTAGACTTTGGTTTAATTTGATTAATTAAATTTAAAAAATTCTTACAGAAATGGAAGGTGTATTTTGGGTTTTATTAGGGCTGAATGTTCAGCTGCACATTTTACATTAAATAGCTAAATAAAGATGGTATTTATCATGCTTTATCATCATTAAATGGAGTTATGATCTTACTATTAAATGATTTAATGGTTATTTTTTAATGATGGCATGTAATGTAATCTTTTAGTATTCATTTGATTAAAGATGAAAAATGTGGATGGATCATCTTCCATCTTTCATCACTATTAAAAACAAATTTGACATGTCATTTTAGGTTAATAGTCTTTTCATATAGCCATCTTAAAGACAAATGAGAAGAGTTTCATTTAATGACTTCGTTATGTTTAATTAAAGAAAGAAGTGATGAATTAGATGCTTTTCTCTTCCTTATTTTCATGCATAAACGAAATTGACAAGGTGTAAGAGAGATGTTCTTGCATTTTGGTCTCTCTCACACCTATCTTGCTTGGTATAGTCGAAAATTGCATAAGAGGTGTCTCATCTTTGGCTTCTTTCTTCTAAGAAAAATCTCCTCCAAAGTTTTCTTCTCCTTTCCCACCAAAGGATATTGTTAACCAAGTTGTCTAAGAAGAACAAGTGGTAGATCAAATTGGTTGAGGATACAACAACAAGGAGAGGATAGATTGACAAAGGAAAGGATTCACAAGCAAGGCTATAGCAAGGAGAGGATACATTGTCGAGGATAAGATAGCATAGTAAGGAGTTAAAGTTGTAGCGAAGGAGTCGGTAAAAATTTTTATCTTGTTAGTATGCAAATGTTTTTTCCTTATACCGTATCATGTGTGGCTATGCATCTTGGTTTGGCTATCTTGCTTCTACTGTGTTATGATATCTAAAAAATTTTTGAAATCTACCATTTAACCAAATCTCGTATGCTTTCTTTTTCGATCCAACCGAAAGTAGGGATGGTGTCGAAGGTGGTAGATGGATGCCATGACCCTTGAAGTATTGATGAATACTACGTATATCTCTGCTCTGACGTCGTTATGTGCGAGCCATCTCCTTCATCCTTCTGGAGCCTCTGCAAGTGTAATTGTAATTACCTTGGTGATGGTAGAGATTGTATCGAGCACTTTCTTCCAACCGACTTCTTCTGTGTCTTCTTCCTTTTTGAACTCCTCGCTAGTTGAGTCCTCCTCTACCTGCTGAGGCAACACTATGCCAGAACTCACCTGAGTAGCTCTAATCTTCACATGATTCTTTTATTTATGTGTGACCTTCATGACGTGTACACCTGACTTTGCTTTGAATTTCTATTCAAGACCACATCTTTATCACTTGCATTAACATGACAATGATATAGATATTCTTTCTTTTATGAGCTACATTATCCAAATTGCCTACCTATTGATATGATTTTTTGTAGCACACCCTTACCGTAGAGTATACACCGATACGCCCGTAGGTCATACCGATACATAACCTACGATGAGGATGCACTACGATACGATCATTTCTATAAATCTCATGGCATCAATAAAATGAAGTAGTAATATCGAATTCACTAAATTTTAAACCAAAAAATTCTTCTCATTTCATAAGATCAATCAGAAATATAGACAAGTCTATCAGTTCCCTACAGTCTAATTACAACAATCAAAAAAGGAAACTGATACAAAAATCTATACTAAGTCATCCCCCAAAATCGAATCCCAGCTGACCGACCTGTGAGCCATCGCCTCTACCGTCAGAACGCTCACGCTGTAGGAGAAGAAACTCTGGAGCTAGGAGTCTAAACTATCAGTCCTGAAAAACAATGCGCAATTTTGAATGAGTTTACGAACTCAATGAGAAACCATCATCGATGATTCACTCAATTCATGCATTACGCAAATTGCTTACAGTACATTACAATAACAGTTGAAATATCATATAACAATTTACAACACACAACAATTTGCAATTTAGTTATCACAATTGTATAATGCGATGCACATGTGACTCTTTTCTAGTTATTTCAGTATTGTGACTGAGCGCTTATTCAGTGACAGTGATCAGTAGACGCGTCTAGGGAGTAGGAGAGCCCTCTGGGTATGCACTAACTCCCCTCGAGCTCGAAGCTCGGTTCAGTGACAATATTAGAGCTTAAAGCTCTTTTCAGTAATAATAGCGTCTCAGGTCACAACGTCCATTATCTATTCATGCAATTATGCATGCAATGCACATGTCCGATCATTCACAGTCATATGGTTATAAGCCCATTTAACACAGTTTCCCATGATCACATATCTGTGAATTCCAATTTCTCAAAACATGCATCTCAATCCTAATCAGTCATAGCATATAATTCACGTAGGGCATTTAGCACATCAGAAATTGAGGAACCAACTAGGTTACTCCCCTGTAACTTCCGAGCTACTGCCTGGAAGTCCCAGCAATATCCGTGGAATGACGATCCAAAGGTGCCTCTATAACAGTAAAATAATTTCCCTTTACTAGATGCTCAATTTAAAACAATTCAATGATGCATGTCTTAATTGAAAATATGTACGATGCATATTCATGATTTCCCGACTCTAAAACCCAATTCCGTAATCTCTCGCCTCATAACCAAAATTCACTAATCACTTGATCAATCTTATCCATTAATTTATAAGTCTCCAATTGAAACACTAATTGTCATAATAAAATTCTTAGGTCACGATAGAAACTATAATTGACTCTCTTTCTATGATTGAGAACTCGCTAATTAAAAATTCGAACTCTTATTCTTTACGTCAATCGTAGACCTCTTTCTCTAGTTCATAACGAATCCAGAATCACCTCGATTGGAGGTCTATACCATAATTTATGCCCCAATTACTAAATTATTTCAGTTCAAAAATCCATCCACGTCGCGGCGAAAAATCGTTCGTCGCGGCGTCAATCTAATGCCTCGTCGCGACGTACAAGTTTGTTCGTCGCGATGTACACCCCATCGCTCGTCGCGACGTCTAATTCGTCGCTCGTCGCGACGCACGCTCGTTGTGGTGTACAGGCTCGTCGCGACGTCCATTAATTCCTACGTCGCGACGTACGAACTCTGATTCGTCTTCTCCGAACGACCAACGACCTTTCTCTCTCTAAAAATCAGCATTAAACACTCTTAACTACCCATATCTCTAGCATTTAACCTCATTAATACATCAAACAACAATAAATATCAACATTAAAACCATAAAACTTACCAAATCAAAGCTCTAATCCGAAAACCCTAAAATCTCCGAAAATCCTTCAATCCTCTAACATCTACGATGGTTCTCCATAGCCAAACTAAACATCATCTTCACCAAGCTTTCTAGCAGCTCTTTAACCACAATGAAAGGGAAAACAAGCAAAATATCCAAAGGAAGAAGATCAAGGTCATCGATGGGAAGAGGAAGGAAGAAAGGAAGTTTGTCTTTTTGCAATATTCAAACCCTAAGGCTATATAAAGGGTTGATTTAAACCTAGAAATCTTAGTCCTCAAATTCATTAATTTCCAGTCTCTAAATTTCAATGGCTCATCATAAAAAAATTCCTAAATTCACAAATCAAAATTTTCCATGCTATTTACTCATCAATTTCGGAACCGAAATCTAATCCATCAGTTTTTAAGTCAATTTTTCGGTCCGGACACATAACTCCAAAAATTTCAGAAAAATTCCTATAAATCCTCAAAATATCAGACACTCGATCCTATACTCCATTTTAAATTTTCGGATCTCTAAAATTTAATTTTCACTCCAATTTAACTACACAAACCCAATTATGACATAATTCCCAATAAATCGCAATTAAACCTAATCATCTCGAAAATTACAAATCAATTCATGAACACAATTAAACGTCAAAAAATGCCATGAATGCATGTACCAATCAATGCATGTGCAATTAATTTATTCCTCTATAATTAGAGGTCAATGAATGGTCAATCAATAAAATGTAGTATGCAATCCTAACCCATCCCAGATTACCAATATGCCCTAACACATCGGTAACGGGATGTTACAATTCTCCCTTCCTAATAAAAATTTTGTCCCGAAATTTCTTACCTGACTGGTCGAACAGATGAGGGTACTGCCTCCTCATGGGCTCCTCAGTCTCCCATGTAACCTCCTCAGTCGAATGGTTCTTCCAAAGGACTTTCACCAATGGAATCACCCTGCTCCTCAACTGCTTAACCTGCGATCCGATAATCCGCACCGGTTCCTCTACATAACTCAAATCACTGGCTATCTCAATCTCCTGAGCCGGAATCACATGAGTCGGGTCAGAACGATATCTCTGAAGCATGCTCACATGGAAAACGTCATGCAATTGAGACATCTCACTCGGCAATGCCAATCTGTACGCCAATGGTTCGATCCTCTCAGTAATCTCATAAGGACCAACATACCGAGGATTCAACTTGCCCTTACGGCCAAATCTCAGAACTCCTCTCCAGGGAGACACTCTGAGAAACACTTTGTCACCCACACTGAACTCCATCTCTCTCCGATGCTGATCCACATAGCTTTTCTGCCTATCCTGAGTCGCCTTAATGCGACTCCGAATCAATCTAACCTTATCCACAGTGTCCTGGATCAGCTGGGGACCCTCTATCATCCTCACACCCTCTTCATCCCAATACAGTGGCTATCTACACGGCCTCCTATACAAGGCCTCATACGGTGCCATCCCGATACTGCTCTGATACTGATTATTATAAGCAAACTCGATAAGAGCCAAATACTGATCCCATGATCCTCTGAACTCCAATACACAAGCCCGAAGCATATCCTCAACAGTCTTAATCGTCCTCTCACTCTGCCCATCTGTCTGAGGATGAAACGCAGTACTGAAGTTCAACCGAGTACCCAATGCGCATCGCAGCTCTTCCGTAACTGAAGTAAATCTGGGATCCCGGTCGGAGACTATCGACAACGGAACCCCATGCAGCCGCACAATCTCTTCCACATACTTCTGGGCCAACTGATCGAGAGTATTACTCTCCCTCACTGGCAAGAAGTAAGCCGATTTGGTCAACTGGTCCACTATGACCCAGATAGCATCAAACTACCTTGGCGTCCTAGGCAATCCCATAATGAAATCTATGGTAATCCGTTCCCATTTCCACTCCAGAATAGGCAACGAATGCAACTTACCAACTGGAGCCTGGTGCTCAGCCTTAACCTGCTGGCACGTCAAACACCGAGAAACAAACTCTGCCTCTTGCCTCTTCATGCCTGGCCACCAGAAATGCAACTTAAGAGTGCGATACATCTTGGTAGTACCAGGATGCATAGCATAGGCAGCCACGTGAGCCTCCTTCAGAATCTCACGTCTCAAATCATCTACATCAGGCACACACAGTCTCTGTCCCATCCACAATGTCACATCTCTCAGCTCAAAATCAGTAGTCAAATCAGATCTCACTCTATCCATCAATCTCACCAACACCAGATCCCGATCCTGAACTCTCCTGATCCTGTCCTGCAACATCGGCCTAAGCCTCAAAGTGGCTAACAGAGCGCCATCCTGACCCAAATCCATCAGCACATTAAGAGCTCTCAGTTGAACTAAACACGGTAACCTCGAAACCTGAATCTGAGCTGCACTACCATGAGATCTCCTACTCAATGCATCGGCCACCACATTGGCCTTCCCTGGATGATACTCAATCGTACAGTCATAGTCCTTCAGTAACTCAATCCATCTCCTCTGCCTCAGATTCAGCTCTCTCTGACTCAGCAAATATCTCAAACTCTTATGATCAGTGAAGATCTGGAACGTCTCCCCATACAAATAATGTCTCCAGATCTTCAGAGCAAAAACCACTACTGCTAACTCCAAATCATGCACTGGATAATTCACCTTGTGAGACCTCAACTGTCTCGAAGCATAAGCTATAACTCTCCCATGCTACATCAGTACACATCCCAGTCCCTGATGCGAAGCATCGCTATACACCACAAAACCTCCAGTACCAGACGGGATGCTTAACACCGGCGCAGTAGTCAACCGATGTTTCAGCTCCTCGAAGCCCTTCTGGCACTCCTCAGTCCATCTGAACGGCACATTCTTCCTCAGAAGCTTTGTCAGAGGGGCTGAGATCAGCGAGAATCCCTCGACAAACCTCCGGTAATATCCGGCCAATCCTAGGAAACTCCGAACCTCTGCTACATTCATAGGGGCCTCCCAATGCAGCACTGCCTCGACCTTGCGAGAATCCACCTGAATACCCTCATCGGTCACAATATGCCCTAGAAACACGGCCTCATCAAGCCAAAATTCACATTTAGTGAATTTGGCATACAACTGTCTATCCCTCATAATCTGCAATACAGTCCTCAAATGCTCTGCATGCTCCTGTCGGCTCCTCGAATACACTAGGATATCATCAATGAATACTATCACAAACTGATCCAGGTAGGGCTGGAAGACCTTATTCATCAAGGCCATGAAGGCTACCGGGGCATTAGTCAACCCAAACGGCATCACTAAGAACTCGAAATGCCCATACCTGCTCCTAAAGGCACTCTTAGGCACATCGGCCTCTGCAATCCTCAACTGATAATATCCCAACCTCATATCCAATTTAGTAAACACCTGAGCTCCCTACAACTGATCAAATAAATCGTCAATCCTAGGCAGTGGATACTTATTCTTCACTGTCACCCGATTCAACTGCCTATAGTCAATACACAACCTCAACGTCCCATCTTTCTTCTTCACAAACAGTACCAGAGCTCCCCATGGCTAAACACTGGGCCTAATAAATCCCTTATTCAGAAGCTCCTGCAACTGAGCCTTAAGCTCCCTCAGTTCCACCGGTGCCATCCTATATGGGGGTATAGATATAGGGAGATGCAGGAACAAGTCAATCTCAAACTCGTCTCCGATCCGTGGCAAACCCAGTAACTCCTCGGGAAATACATCTGAAATTCTCGATCACGGAATATCCTCGCAATCTCGCTCAACTCGTATCCACAACATGGGCCGATAGGCCTCACAACCTCCCCAAGATCAACCTCAAGGCACTCAGAAAGAAATCATCCCGGTGGCATCGCCGACTAACTCCTCAAAAAAATGACTCTAGTCGATCAGAGACTCTAATACCACCTCCTTGGTATAACAGTCCATGATGGCCCTATGCGCAGTCAACCAGTCCATCCCCAAAATCACATCAATCTCCCTCAGAGCCAGTACTATCAAATATGCACTTAAAACTGCTCGGTCTATCTGAATCGGGCACCCCTTACAAACCTCACCTAAAATCGTCGTACTACCTAGAGGTGTACTCACCTCTAACCCATACTGCAATCTCTCCCTATCCCCATGCAGTCTACATGCCAAATGCGGTGTAATGAAAGAATGAGTGGATCCAGGATCCAACAATGCATATGCTTCAAAACCAGAAATCAGAAGCATACCCGCAACAACATCCGGGGAATCCTGAGCCTCCTGCCGAGTCATGGCATAGAATCTAGCCTGGGACTGCTGCCTGCTACTCAATCCCTCAATCCTAACCACAGACCCCTCGGCTTGGCCTCGGCCTCGACCTCGACCTTTCCATCCCGATCCGCCTCCACGGCTCTGCTGCACCGTGGTATTACTGCCAGATCTCCCAGTCATAGTAGACTGAGCTCCCAAAGTCTCGGGGCAATTCCTAACCAAGTGGTCCATCGAGCTACACCTCAAACAAGCTCCAAACAACCACCGACACTCTCCGCTATGCCTCCTCTCGCAATGCTCACAGATTGGAGGGATCTGCCCTGAACCTCTAACACCGCCACTGCCACTACCAGTCTGAACAAATCTGCCTCTCTGCCCAAAACCAGACTGTCTAGCTCCTCCAGCGGACCTAAAGGGCCTGCTCTGACGCTTGCTGAACCCTCTACTAGCATTGCTCTAACTATTACTCGGCCTCTTGCCTCGGGCCCTCAGACAGACTCGGTCGACTCTGTCTCAAAGAATCGCTCAATCCTCACGACATACCGCTCACCAATGAAAGTACCCATATCCGATCGGGCCAACCTAGTACGGATCTCTAGATTGAGTCCGCCCTCAAACCTCCGACACCTGTCGGCCTCAGTAGCAATCAAAACTGTGGCATATCCCATCAACTCATTGAACCGCACCTCATAATCAGCCACTGTCAAAGCACCCTGTCTCAGCTCAAGAAACTCCTGCATCTTCATCTCTAAATACACCTTGGGCATGTAATTGTCCCGAAAGGCCCTCAAAAAATCATCCCAAGTTAGAACACGGGGCTGGCAGACGCCCGAGCAGTCTTCCACCATCGATAAGCGGACTCACATAGCAAAGAGACGGCATAATCAAATCTCTCCTCAGGGTCGCAATCCATTTGATCGAGGACTCGCTCGGTCCTCTCCAACCATCCTCGACCTCCGCAGGTCTCGTGCTACCAAAAATCAATGCCCTCGCCACGCGATCGATCATATCTCCTCTCCCGTCTCGCGGGAACTCTAGGAGGCAACTCCTCAGAATGAGGCATCAAAGACTCCCTACTAGCTCCTACCGATTCTAGGTCAGCTGGTTGATCAACTTGATCTCTAAGAACGGATGACCTACAACAAACAAGAATTTTAATCAATTTTCTGCTTTTCTCTCTGAAATTTAAGCCTAAAATATACTATGCCCAAAAGATGTCAAACCATGCTCTGATACCACCTAATGTAGCGCCCCCTTACCGTAGAGTATACACCGATACGCCCGTAGGTCATACCGATACATAACCTACGATGAGGATGCACTACGATACGATCATTTCTATAAACCTCATGGCATTAATAAAATAAAGCAGTAATATCGAATTCACTAAATTTTAAACCAAAAGATTCTTCTCATTTCATAAGATCAATCAGAAATATAGACAAGTCTATCAGTTCCCTACAGTCTAATTACAACAATCCAAAAAGGAAACTGATACAAAAGTATATACTAAGTCATCCCCCAAAATCCAATCCCAGCTGACCGACCTGTGAGCCATCGCCTCTACCGTCAGAACGCTCACGCTGCAGGAGAAGAAACTCTGGAGCTAGGAGTCTAAACTATCAGTCCTGAAAAACAATGCGCAGTTTTGGATGAGTTTACGAACTCAATGAGAAACCATCATCGATGGTTCACTCAATTCATGCATTACGCAAATTAAATATGATAAACACATTGAGAATAGCTTGAAATATCATATAGCAATTTACAACACACAATAATTTGCAATTTAGTTATCACAATTGTATAATGCGATGCACATGTGACTCTTTTCCAGTTATTTCAGTGTGTTGTGGTGAGCGCTTATTGATGATAAATGATCGATGAGACGCGTCAGGAGTAGGAGAGCCTACGGTATGCACTAACTCCCTCGAGCTCAAGCTTCGGTTCGATGATGATATTAGAGCTTAAAGCTCTTTTCAGTAATAATAGCGTCTCAGGTCACAACGTCCATTATCTATTCATGCAATTATGCATGCAATGCACATGTTCGATCATTCACAGTCATATGGCTATAAGCCCATTTAACACAGTTTCCCATGATCACATATCCGTGAATTCCAATTTCTCAAAACATGCATCTCAATCCTAATCAGTCATAGCATACAATTCACGTAGGGCATTTAGCACATCAAAAATTGAGGAACCAACTAGGTTACTCACCTGTAACTTCCGAGCTACTGCCTGGAAGTCCCAGCAATATCCGTGGAATGACGATCCAACGGTGCCTCTATAACAGTAAAACAATTTCCCATTACAAGATGCTCAATTTAAAACAATTCAATGATGCATGTCTTAATTGAAAATATGTACGATGCATATTCATGATTTCCCGACTCTAAAACCCAATTCCGTAATCTCTCGCCTCATAACCAAAATTCACTAATCACTTGATCAATCTTATCCATTAATTCATAAGTCTCCAATTGAAAATCTAATTGTCATAATAAAATTCTTAGGTCACGATAGAAACTATAATCGACTCTTTTTCTATGATTGAGAACTCGCTAATTAAAAATTCGAACTCTTATTCTTTACCTCAATCGTAGACCTCTTTCCCTAGTTCATAACGAATCCAGAATCACCTCGATTGGAGGTCTATACCATAATTTATGCCCCAATTACTAAATTATTTCACTTCAAAAATCCATCCACGTCGCGGCGAAGAATCGTTTGTCGCAGCGTCAACCTAATGCCTCGTCGCGACGTACACCCCATCATTCGTCGCAACGTTTAATTCGTCGCTCGCCGCGACGCACACTCGTCGCGGCGTACAGGCTTGTCGCGGCGTACGCTCGTCGCGACGTCCGTTAATTCCTACGTCGCGACGTACGAACTCTGGTTCGTCTTCTCCGAACGACCAACGACCTTTCTCTCTCTAAAAATCAGCATTAAACACTCTTAACTACCCATATCTCTAGCATTTAACCTCATTAATACATCAAACAACAATAAATATCAACATTAAAACCATAAAACTTACCAAATCAAAGCTCTAATCCGAAAACCCTAAAATCTCCGAAAATCCTTCAATCCTCTAACATCCACGATGGTTCTCCATAGCCAAACTAAACATCATCTTCACCAAGCTTTCTAACAGCTCTTTAACCACAATGAAAGGGAAAACAAACAAAATCTCCAAAGGAAAAAGATCAAGGTCATCGATGGGAAGAGGAAGGAAGAAAGGAAGTTTGTCTTTTTGCAATATTCAAACCCTAAGGCTATATAAAGGGTTTATTTAAACCTAGAAATCTTAGTCCTCAAATTCATTAATTTTCAGTCTCTAAATTTCAATGGCTTATCATAAAAAAATTCCTAAACTCACAAATCAAAATTTTCCATGCTATTTACTCGTCAATTTCGGAACCGAAATCTAATCCATCAATCTTTAAGTCAATTTTCCGGTCCGGACACATAACTCCAAAAATTCCAAAAAAATTCCTATAAATTCTCAAAATATCAGACACTCGATCCTATACTCTATTTTAAATTTTCGGATCTCTAAAATTCAATTTTCACTCCAATTTAACTACACAAACCCAATTATGACATAATTCCCAATAAATCGCAATTAAACCTAATCATCTCGAAAATTACAAATTAATTCATGAATACAATTAAACGTCGGAAAATGTCATGAATGCATGTACCAATCAATGCATGTGCAATTAATTTATTCCTCTATAATTAGAGGTCAATGAATGCTCAATCAGTAAAATGCAATATGCAATCCTAACCCATCCCAGATTACCAATATGCCCTAACACATCGGTAACGGGATGTTACAATTTTTTTGTTGTTAAGCCCTCTTGAGATTTATTAACCTTTCCTTTTATGTTAACCATGTTACATACTTTTAACTTACTAAATGACCTACCTAAGCCTTAAAGCTAGTGGAGTAGTTATTGCTTATTGATGATTGATGATTGTGGATACACAAAAGTATAAATGTAGGGTGTGCATATGTGTGGGTTGGTTATAATTTTTGGGATGTCATTTTATGTCTTATTAATAAATTCCAATATTAATGTAGCTTCTTTCAATTTTTGTTGAAAAAAAATTAAAAATTAAAAAAAAGATATGTTTAAATAAAATTGTTAAAGAGGAAATGCACTTGGTTTGTATAGTTAATCATAATTAGTCTTTCCTTCTAAAATTGGATGGAAAGGGTTATTTGATTATGATGTGAATGAGGGAGATTTAGTCATCAAGGGACAGTCCTTATGGTTGTTTATGGTCAAGTTTTGTTAGTGATATATACATCATGAGGTTTATGGTGTAAAGGCTTGAATGTGAAACATAATTTTTGCATTCATCATAGTTGATATACACAGTTTTAAGTGAATGTTGGTTTTTATGCTTTATGTTATATTGAGTGTTTTTCTTACTTCACTAGCTTTGATGGATTTTATACTACATTACCCAAATACACCTCACCTTAACCTTTGCTCATATTACAACCTAAAAAAATTATACATGTGAATCTTAGTAGTGGAGAAATGAAATGATATGCAAAGTTGTGGAATGTCTTGATCATGAATGGTATTTAAGTGTACCCATGAATTTATCATATTTAAACACATTTTATCAAATTCTACCCCTAGATTGCTCAGTTTCTAAAGGGAATGATTGTTGATTGGTAATAAGCAAAGAGAAATAACTTCCAAAAGGTTGTGATACCTAAAGATCATAATTTTGTCATGTGATGAGGAAAACAAGGAGTCGAGCCAGCAGCAATAAACAAATGTACTACTTGGGAGGCAACCCAAGGTTAGTTTATTTCTTTTCCTTTACATATTCACATTTGTTAGAATATGCATGTGTATTTTTAAGTTTGTTTGTTTCTTATATGTTTTTAAGTTTTCAAACAAAAAAAAAGAGAGAATCAAACAAACAAACAAACAAACATTTTCTCTTTCTTTATTGCTTTTGGGACTGTGTAGTCATAATTAGAGAGTGAATATCATTATCATTACTTCTAGGACTGTGTAGTCATGTAGTTTTACTCTTATGATTAGTTAATATCATTATCTTTAGAAGAGTAGTGACTAGTGGATAGACACAAGTTAATGAGATTTTAAGCCTATATGGACTAAAAAATTGATATCAATCTCATTGTCTTTTATTTATGTGTGTCCTTCATGACGTGTACACCTGGTTTAGTTTTGAATTTCTATTCAAGACCACATCTTTATCACTTGCATTAACATGACAATGATATAGATATTCTTTCTTTTATGAGCTACATTATCCAAATTGCCTACCTATTGATATGATTTTTTCTGTTGTTAAGCCCTCTTGAGCTTTATTAACCTTTCCTTTTATGTTAACCATGTTACATACTTTTAACTTAATAAATGACCTACCTAAGCCTTAAAGCTAGTGGAGTAGTTATTGCTTATTGATGATTGATGATTGTGGATACAAAAAAGTATAAATGTAGGGTGTGCATATGTGTGGATTGGTTATAATTTTTGGGATGTCATTTTATGTCTTATTAATAAATTCCAATATTAATGTAGCTTCTTTCAATTTTTGTTGAAAAAAGAAAAAAAATATGTTTAAATAAAATTGTTAAAGAGGAAATGCACTTGGTTTGTATAGTTAATCATAATTAGTCTTTCCTTCTAAAATTGGATGGAAAGGGTTATTTGATTATGATGTGAATGAGGGAGATTTAGTCATCAAGGGACAGTCCTTATGGTTGTTTATGGTCAAGTTTTGTTAGTGATATATACTTCATGAGGTTTATGGTGTAAAGGCTTGAATGTGAAACATAATTTTTGCATTCATCATAGTTGATATACACAGTTTTAAGTGAATGTTGGTTTTTGTGCTTTATGTTATATTGAGTGTTTTTCTTACTTCACTAGCTTTGATGGATTTTATACTACATTACCCAAATACACCTCACCTTAACCTTTGCTCACATTACAACTTAAAAAAGTTATACATGTGAATCTTAGTAGTGGAGAAATGAAATGATATGCAAAGTTGTGGAATGTCTTGATCATGAATGGTATTTAAGTGTACCTATGAATTTATCATATTTAAACACATTTTATCAAATTCTACCCCTAGATTGCTCAGTTTCTGAAGGGAATGATTGTTGATTGGTAATAAGCAAAGAGAAATAACTTCCAAAAGGTTGTGATACCTAAAGATCATAATTTTGTCATGTGATGAGGAAAACAAGGAGTCAAGCCAGCAGCAATAAACAAATGTACTACTTGGGAGGCAACCCAAGGTTAGTTTATTTCTTTTCCTTTACATATTCACATTTGTTAGAATATGCATGTGTATTTTTAAGTTTGTTTGTTTCTTATATGTTTTTAAGTTTTCAAACAAAAAAAGAGAGAATCAAACAAACAAGCAAACAAACATTTTCTCTTTCTTTATTGCTTTTGGGACTGTGTAGTCATAATTAGAGAGTGAATATCATTATCATTGCTTCTAGGACTGTGTAGTCATGTAGTTTTACTCTTATGATTAGTTAATATCATTATCTTTAGAAGAGTAGTGACTAGTGGATAGACACAAGTTAATGAGATTTTAAGCCTGTATGGACTGAAAAATTCATATCAATCTCATTGTCTTTTATTTATGTGTGACCGTCATGACGTGTACACCTGGTTTTGTTTTGAATTTCTATTCAAGACCACATCTTTATCACTTGCATTAACATGACAATGATATAGATATTCTTTCTTTTATGAGCTACATTATCCAAATTGCCTACCTATTGATATGATTTTTTCTGTTGTTAAGCCCTCTTGAGCTTTATTAACCTTTCCTTTTATGTTAACCATGTTACATATTTTTAACTTACTAAATGACCTACCTAAGCCTTAAAGCTAGTGGAGTAGTTATTGCTTATTGATGATTGATGATTGTGGATACAAAAAGTATAAATGTAGGGTGTGCATATGTGTGGATTGGTTATAATTTTGGGATGTCATTTTATGTCTTATTAATAAATTCCAATATTAATGTAGCTTCTTTCAATTTTGTTGAAAAAGAAAATAAAAGAAAAAAGAAAAATATGTTTAAATAAAATTGTTAAAGAGGAAATGCACTTGGTTTGTATAGTTAATCATAATTAGTCTTTCCTTCTAAAATTGGATGGAAAGGGTTATTTGATTATGATGTGAATGAGGGAGATTTAGTCATCAAGGGACAGTCCTTATGGTTGTTTATGGTCAAGTTTTGTTAGTGATATATACTTCATGAGGTTTATGGTGTAAAGGCTTGAATGTGAAACATAATTTTTGCATTCATCATAGTTGATATACACAGTTTTAAGTGAATGTTGGTTTTTGTGCTTTATGTTATATTGAGTGTTTTTCTTACTTCACTAGCTTTGATGGATTTTATACTACATTACCCAAATACACCTCACCTTAACCTTTGCTCATATTACAACCTAAAAAAATTATACATGTGAATCTTAGTAGTGGAGAAATGAAATGATATGCAAAGTTGTGGAATGTCTTGATCATGAATGGTATTTAAGTGTACCCATGAATTTATCATATTTAAACACATTTTATCAAATTCTACCCCTAGATTGCTCAGTTTCTGAAGGGAATGATTGTTGATTGGTAATAAGCAAAGAGAAATAACTTCCAAAAGGTTGTGATACCTAAAGATCATAATTTTGTCATGTGATGAGGAAAACAAGGAGTCAAGCCAGCAGCAATAAACAAATGTACTACTTGGGAGGCAACCCAAGGTTAGTTATTTCTTTTCCTTTACATATTCACATTTGTTAGAATATGCATGTGTATTTTTAAGTTTGTTTGTTTCTTATATGTTTTTAAGTTTTCAAACAAAAAAAAGAGAGAATCAAACAAACAAACAAACAAACATTTTCTCTTTCTTTATTGCTTTTGGGACTATGTAGTCATAATTAGAGAGTGAATATCATTATCATTGCTTCTAGGACTGTGTAGTCATGTAGTTTTACTCTTATGATTAGTTAATATCATTATCTTTAAGAGTAGTGACTAGTGGATGAACCTGAGTTAATGAGATTTTAAGCTGTATGGACTAAAAATTCATATCAATCTCATTGTCTTTTATTTATGTGTGACCTTCATGACGTGTACACCTGGTTTTGTTTTGAATTTCTATTCAAGACCACATCTTTATCACTTGCATTAACATGACAATGATATAGATATTCTTTCTTTTATGAGCTACATTATCCAAATTGCCTACCTATTGATATGATTTTTTCTGTTGTTAAGCCCTCTTGAGCTTTATTAACCTTTCCTTTTATGTTAACCATGTTACATACTTTTAACTTACTAAATGACCTACCTAAGCCTTAAAGCTAGTGGAGTAGTTATTGCTTATTGATGATTGATGATTGTGGATACAAAAAAGTATAAATGTAGGGTGTGCATATGTGTGGATTGGTTATAATTTTTGGGATGTCATTTTATGTCTTATTAATAAATTCCAATATTAATGTAGCTTCTTTCAATTTTTGTTGAAAAAAGAAAATAAAAGAAAAAAAGAAAAAATATGTTTAAATAAAATTGTTAAAGAGGAAATGCACTTGGTTTGTATAGTTAATCATAATTAGTCTTTCCTTCTAAAATTGGATGGAAAGGGTTATTTGATTATGATGTGAATGAGGGAGATTTAGTCATCAAGGGATAGTCCTTATGGTTGTTTATGGTCAAGTTTTGTTAGTGATATATACTTCATGTGGTTTATGGTGTAAAGGCTTGAATGTGAAACATAATTTTTGCATTCATCATAGTTGATATACACAGTTTTAAGTGAATGTTGGTTTTTGTGCTTTATGTTATATTGAGTGTTTTTCTTACTTCACTAGCTTTGATGGATTTTATGCTACATTACCCAAATACACCTCACCTTAACCTTTGCTCATATTACAACCTAAAAAAATTATACATGTGAATCTTAGTAGTGGAAAAATGAAATGATATGCAAAGTTGTGGAATGTCTTGATCATGAATGGTATTTAAGTGTACCCATGAATTTATCATATTTAAACACATTTTATCAAATTCTACCCTTAGATTGCTCAGTTTCTGAAGGGAATGATTGTTGATTGGTCATGAATAGAAGTATTGAATGTTGAGTTCTTGCTATGCTTTTGGAAGTTATTTCTCTTTTCTTATGACTGTCCGTTCTTGAAAAATATGAAAAATAAGTAATTTTTTTGGTTTATGACTTTGATTTTGTTGTTTTTCTCGAAGACGATCAAAGGTTAAGCGTGGGGAAACTTGATATGTGTTTATTTTTTTATGCATTTACTCCATTACACTTAATGATTAATGCTTTGAAATGCTTAAGACTTTCATTTTAGTTCATATTTGGTTTTAGATACAATTTGAAAGTATAAGAGCTAAAGTGAGTTTAAAAAGCACATTCTTTGAACCATCCTCTTGATGCTCACACTCAATTGTCATTGTGGAACAAAAAGGGTAAGGATTAGAGTGAAGATCGGACAAGAAAATGCCATAAAAGAAGAATATATCATACAATGTAAGATTTTGCACTACTATGCACATTCACGAATTAGGCATTTTAATTGGTTTTCACGATTAGATCCACAGTTGTGCACCTAATCATGCATCTTTCTATAACCCTAGTTTTTCATATAAAGTGACATTTGAGCGGCTAAGAGGGGCGTGGATCATTTTTGGAACAAGAGGGGTGACAGAACTCCTACTTCTTGGGCATTTATGGAGGGCTAATCTTCTTCTTCTGGTTTGGAGGGGAAACCAAAGTCAAGGATCACATTTGAGGATATCTCCATTTTGTATTGTTGAATGTCTCTCTCTTTAGGGATTGTTTGTATTATTCTATGTCTGTTAATTTGGGTATTTATGTAATGATGATCTAAATGTGTTCATTATATTGTTTTTATGTAAACTCATTGCTAGAATCTCAAATATAATAAGTAATAGTTATGTTTTAGATTTATTTGCCAGTGACGTTGAATCATTGGAGATAATGTAAAATAGGTTAAATGACTCGAGTTTGTGTGATTGTTTCCTAGATTGGTCTATTTTTCCTATTTGTAATGCAATTGTCCGATCAAATCTATAGAATTTGTTCTGGATTGTTCAATAAGCTAGGTTTAGTTAAAGAGCTTGTTTTAATTAAGCATGACTTAAGGAAAAATTGGGGTTAGCAGAACTTGTTGTTAACCTATGATTAATAGTTTCTAAGAGAGGTGTGAAAATAACAATTCAATGAAGTATATTTAATTATGTGTAAGTTGAGATTGAACCAAAAACCGAATTCCAAACTTATTCATTAATTTTCTCATTTTTATTCGGTTTAGTTTGATTTTTTTATTAGCTCAATTTTACTTTATTTTGTTATTCGCATCCAAATAAACCCCCACTCCCCCCACTCGATATCCTAAACACAGATTTCTTTCATTGCAAAAGCTACATGAATACTCCCTACGGGTACAATCCTTTCTGCTGCTATAAATCTTAGTGTGCAAAGTTAGTTTATTTTCTGGTGCATTCGACACCCATCAAGACAAGGTAGCTTAGCCCTTTGATCATCTTGTACTATAAGGGAACATTATGTATACAAATCCAAAGTAAGACCTAATTTTGTTTGATATTATCTAGCCATAGTCTACGTTTCTAGTTTTGAATAAGTAATTATTATGAACATGCCAGGTACTTGCTCGGGACAAACTACCAAATTTAAAACAGAATGAGTCCTCCTCAGAAATCAAAACCTCCTCTAGACCACTCTTCTTTAAGTGAGAGAGAGCATGCTCTCATTATCAAAAGGGAGGGCCCATTATCTAAAAAGAGCACAATAAGAGTAGTCTGATCTAGTAGCACCTTCCTTAAGTATCTCTAAAGGAGGAGCCATTGTAGGAGACTCTTTTAGTTTCTTTTGGAGATAGTAAAGAAGGTTAGAGTTTGGCATACCATCCCTTACAACCTTAAGCAAGGTTCTTTTGGTTGGGAGTGGAGAGGAGTCACCCAACTTAGCAACAAGCTCTGAAACAATGCTAAAAGCTCTTAAAGGAGGGATTTACGTAACTAGAGGCTGAGGTGAAGAAATTGTGAAAAAGGTAGGAAAGTTTTAAAAGTAGATGACATTGAGAAACTGTTGACAAAGGTAGGAAAGTTTTAATAGTAGATGACATTTTACTAAAAATAGAAATAAATGTTGACAAGAAAGGTGGTGAGATAAGAAACACTGTACATAAAAGAAGAAAATGAAAGGCAAGCACTTAGAAGAAAGAACACATAAGGGAAAATGGAAAGAAGGGGAGAGACAGAGCAAAACACTAAGCAGAGGACACGTGAGAGAAGCCCATAAATACTTAAATAGTGAACCAAAACAAAACTGAAAGTAGGGATGGCAATGGGCTGAGTCGGGCTGCCACCTCGGGCCCAGCCCAACATACTAGAAGCTGTTCGAGCAAACCCAAACTTGATTAGACTCTATTTAGCCCGACCTAGCCCATTCCAACCTTTTAGTTTTATTAAAAAAATTCAAAACATCTTCAATTTGCCCATGCTCTGTTAGGCCTCAAGTTATTCCGAGCCTAGGCATAGCCCGACCCCAGGTCTGGTCAACTCGAGTCTGACCTAACCCGAGTCCGGGCTCAACTGAGCTCTAGCTAGCTCGACCCAGCTTGGTCGGATTTTTTATTTTTATGAAAAAATTCAAAAAATCCTCGTTTTGCTCATGCCTTGTTGGGCCTCAAGTCAAGCGGGGTCTAGGCAGCCCGTCCATAGCCTGACCCGAGCCCTGATCAACTTGAGTCGGACCAAGTCTGGCCCAATTGTCAAGCCTAGCTGGATGGAGACAAAGGTAATAAAAGTGAAAAAGCAAAGCATACATAACAGAACAAAGCAAAAAAGTATGCTCGGAGGAAATCAGCGAGGGAACTAAGAGTAACCAGCGGTGAAAAGAAGTCCAGAGGAACATTAGGAACAAGGGACGGATGTGAATGAATCCCCGTAAGAAACATGCAAGCAAGCAGACCGAAGCAGGAGCATTTCTACTAACACAAGGTGAAAACTATCTTGACAATTAATTTACGATCAGTAGGTGAAAACTAACCTTTCATGCAAACATTTTCTTTCGTTCAAAAGGAACCTTAATAATTATGTTCATTTGGAACCGACTGCGCATAACCCTAAATATAATCTTTTAATTTGAGTGAAAATTAACCATGTTAAGATCTTTCTTTTCTAGATCTCACACAAATAGTGTTCATTTTTCTTTTAAAAACCTCACTATACAATACATGCGGTTACAACTCAATAGCCACGTACAAATACACAATAAGCTGCTCATATTTTTCCCAACCAAAACACTTCGGCTTAATAGACACGAATGAAATGAATCCTTAGCCAAAAATCAATGCCAAATACGAAAACTATAACATGAAATAAGCACCCATTCAGATATACAAACACTGATCTACATTTTTTATTTTATTTTTCCATTAAACGCTATATTCTCAACTCAACAAAGAAAAGAAAACACAGATACCAAATAACCACAACCGCTAGATAGAATTCAACTTTTAAAAAAATTATAAAAAATCATAAATTCCTTGGAAGTACATTGAAGAACGAAAAACTACGAACTATATTTGTTCCCAAACTAGCAGCCTATCCCAAATATTCAATATTTTGAAATGGAGACCAAAAACGACGGGGCTAAGTTTGAAAAAGAGGAATTGGAAGGTACATGAGAGGGGTGATGGTAAAATAGGAATCAATTGAAGTCTGAGTCATCGAAATCGTCATCAAAGTTGTTGAAGAAATCGGTGTCGGCGAGCTTGTCGAGGTTGACGACGCCCTCGCCGAAGATCTCGAGACTGTCAATGTCGTCGACGTCCATAGCGACGGTGGAAACATGCTCTTCCATGTCAGCCAAGAAGCCTGCTTGCAGTGACTTCATCTGTCTATCTCAGCGATTCACCAACCAAATGGGTTTAGTAGGTGTCTTACCAAATTCATCCCACTTGTACATGAGTTCAGATATTCTGTTTAATATTATGATATTTTATTGTGTCTAATAAATTTTAGTCATTTATTTATGTGAGTCTCATGTAAATCTCATGTGGATCCCACAAAATAAATGACTGAGATTTTATAAGACAGAATAAGACAGAATAATATTGGACAGAAGATCTTGTCCACTTATACTTGCCCTAAAAATGAGAAAAGTTCCCAGGTTACGTTACTTTGAGGTGGTATAAATTATAATCATCCTTTAAAATAAATATTACAATAAATACATCAACAGGGGCAATAATTCGAAAAGGTTAACTTTATCTTTAACAGAAGAACTGTTTTCAAATAATTCATAAAAAATAATAATAATAATATACAAGATATAGAAAAAACCTTAACAATAATAATAAAATTAGGTAGGTTTTATTAAAATAAATATTTTACAATAAAATAATTTTTAAAAAATATTTTATCATGTCCGATGCATGATATTTTAAATTTAAGCAACAAGAATCAATTTCAAGCATAATTTATCAATAGAATTTATTGAATAACTATTACATACATAAATTGAGAGGGAGGCGTATAAACATTAAGGCTATATTTGATAAAGTTAGTAATAGAATGAAATATAATATAATATTATTTTATTGAAAGAGGTTTATAATAACATGAAATAGAATAAGATAAAAGGGAAGGTTTCACGTTACATCCTATTTCATTCTAAACAGTAAAATGAGTTTCTCCAATTTGAGGGGTCTAGGATGAAATATATAATGATAAATATATACTACCTAATATATTCTCAATAATTTTATAATACCAATTATACCCTTAACCCTAATAATAAACAACAAGACAATATATCTCATTATTCTATCAAGAGTATAATAGTTATTCATTATTATTATACATACATTAATTACATTCCATTCGTCAATCTTCTAAATAATATTTCATTATATTAAATTATGAACTCTTCCATCTTTCTTAAACAATAGTTTTCTAATGTTACATCTATTTACATTACATTCTATTATAAATTATTCAATTTTATTAAAACCTTACGCCTAAGTAAACATAGCGTAATTAATTATAATGAAGAAATTTTTGTAAAATTTAGAAACAATTAATTTATTAATTATATATAAATTATCTAAATCAATAATACAATGACTTATTGAAGTTTAAAATGTCATTATGGCATGGTTATTAAATTAAAATGTAATGTGAATAAGAATTAAAAATAAATTATAAGAATTTCATTCAAATGAAATTTAAAAATCAATATTTGATAATAAAGAAATTACATGTGAGATCAATAAATTAAAATTAATTAAATTAAATTGAGATTGATTATAGTAAGAATATTCTAGAATAGGGTTGATCAATTACACTTCTATTTTTCTACAGTGTTTGGTTTTATTTCTTGTCTTTTAGTTTCTATTTTTAGTTTGAAAAACACCTATTTGATTGAGAATTGTAATAAAAATGAAAACAAGAATCTACTTGGTTGAAAATTTTAATAAAATTAAAAATATATTTAGATTCATCATCCTACTTTTATTTCTAATTATAATAGTAGATATTAATATCAATTTTATTTAATTTTATATATCAAATTGTATTCTTAAATTAATTAATTCTCATTATCATTTCAAATAAAAATATATGATAATTTAATATAAATAAACATATAAACATATTAATTTTATATAACAAGAGTCTATAAAATATGCAAATTACATTTAACTCATTCTAATACTAGGTCCTCACAGATATATCCTCCTTCAGGTATTCCCTTTCTTTTTTTCTTTTTTACTATTTTTGTATTCCACATTATTTTTATATTGTCTCATTTGCATGCGGATCCAATTTAAAACTTCTATTATGTAGGGTAAAAGGTTGCGTCTTATCGGACCTCCTCGGACCTCGCTTGAAGACGTGATTTGATTGGGTGATGATGATGATGATGATGAGTATCTTTCATTAATATTATCATTTTAAATTTGGCTAGTAATTTCATCTTGCTTTCGAGATATATTCCAAAATTGTATTAAAATGATATTATATTTCTCTTAAAAACTTGCTTCTTCATTTACACATTTCATAGTTTGCTCTCCTTTTTAATCAGGAATATTAAATGAATTCATCGCTTTGTCCATATATTACAATATAATCATGTATAACTTAACAAGCAATAATGATGCAATTTTGTATCTTCATATCAAAACTCAAAGAGTTCAAAAGTATAAAGAATCTTACTTTTAGAATGTCAAAACATGTTTCGATAACATTTTTTAGAATTTTGTTTCGATAACACCTATTAGTGAAAAATGCCTATAGTTAAACTACTTTTATAGGCGTTATGGTCTTCTTTTTCCTCTCTAATCTCATAAATGATATATCATCACTGTATATGATAAAAGAAATCCAAATATATTAGTATAGCTTGAATGAACTAAATAGGACTTATCTAACATATAAAGAACATATTATTAACAAAATGTTATTAAAAAATGTTTTAGATAAGTTTTTATAATTTTATGTGTGTTTGTTGCATTATTTTTATGATTTTGAAAGGTTACTCTAGAAAAAAACTCATCATAAAATTATGCTATTAAAGTAGACTTCAACAAAGCTTTTGATATTATAAGTTGGGATTTCATTCTCAACTTGCTTGAGGTATTTCGCTCTTCCCCTACCTTTAAGAATTGGGCGGAAGCTTGCATTTCTTCTCTTATAATGTATTGGTAAATGGTGTTCCTTTTAAGCTTTTCAAAGGTCCAAGAGGAATAAGATAAGGAGATCCATTTTCTCCTTATTTATTCATTCTCCTTATGGAAAGCGTTGACTCAGCTATTGAAATATAACATAATAAAGAGTGACGAATTCAAGTACCATAGCATGTGCAGGAAGATTAAGCGAAAAAATTTATGTTTTATAGATGACTTATTACTATTCTCCAAGGATGAAACAAAATCTATCCAATTTTTGATGAAGTCCTTAAAGAAGTTTGAAGAGTTATCTAGGCCAGACATAAAGTACAACAAAAGCCACATTCTTGCTACCTTTAGTGCAATACATCAAATGGAGAGACTTAAAACTTTGACTAGCATGGTCATTAAACCCCTTACTCTTATGTATTTGAGACTCCCATTGATGACTTGAAGGTTACAACTTAATGAATACTTGCTAATGAAAAAAAATGCAAAAAAAGCTTGGTAGCTAGGCTAACAAGGAGCTCTCCTTTGGTGCTATACTTTAACTCATTAAATCCATATTGGATTCTATACATATTTATTGGAGTGCCCGTGCGTTCTTATCTAAATGCATAATCCAAAATATTGAGGACTTAATGAGAAAATTTTTGTAGGGTATAACTAATGAAAACATTTCAACAAAAAGGTTAAATGAATGGAAGTAAGCAAACTTTTCAATAAAGGCCTAGGAATTACTCTAATATGTGTTGTCAATAAGGTTTTGATGCAAAAGAGGCTTTAGAGAGTGTTAATGGACAAAAAGTCTCCATGGATGAGATGGATGCATAGCTATATATTAAGAGGTGGAAGTATTTGGGATCTTAAACCATAACTCCTCATTTAAAAGTTTATCAACCAATTACTAAAGCTAAGAAGCTCAATTGAACCTAATATAAAAGATGTAGGATTGAGGATGGCAACACTACTTCCTTATGGTATGATGATAGGACAAGTAATGGGGATTTATGTTAGAGTAGTGCCCTAAAGGCAATCGCCTTTAGCGCATTTTGTACAAAGTTGTATACATACTTTATGAATAAATAAAGAAAGGCATATTTTATTAATTTGATGTTCATTATTTATGAACTGATATTGATCTATAAGCAAATTAATGAAGTCCATGGTACATGACATAGCATGAAGGAAATTGTGATGTGATCATACTACTGAGATTCCTATCATGTACAATTATGTCAGTATCTAAATTATCCCTAGTCATAGGATTACTGAAACTGGACATCGATAATCCGGAGACTAGCACATCTCAAGCTCCTTGATTTGATCAGCGGTGGATCTCGTAAAGCTGTAAATATGAGATATTTAGGGTTGAGATGTGAATGCTTACTAGAGGTAGTAAGTACATTGGATGACTGCTATGAGATCATCACATGGATGTCCTATTCTAATGTCGGTGATAATCTCATCATAAGAATGGTGTAAGTATCCTTAGACTTGAGGTACTCGAGGATATCTTGAATCTTGATTACGTGCTTTGACTCCATTCCTTGTTGCCTTACAGTGTCGCTCATAGGGTGGTGATTGGGTGCAACTTGAGGTATTGAAGGTAATTGAGTAGTCAATAGAGAATTCACTACTTCGTGATAGCGAAGATGATACTCATGGCCTCTTGTCGTGGTCATTACTTGGAAATCTCGGCGAGTACATATGTCATGAAGAGTGTCTTCAGTGACATATAAAGTAATAAGTCCCAGGACAAGAACTGATATCACTTGGACTAGATTTGACGTAGTCAGTCTAGTAAGAGTTGACAATTTGCCCATACTCATAACCAAGTGGGGTATAGCATGGTGAAAGGACGAATTGCACAGTAATTGTCTATGGAAAGGTTCGTGATATGGTTCGTTCGTGGTGAATATATGTTCATTCGTCAAACCAATTACTTTCCGGTCAATTGGGGGTCATGATGTGTTGCTAGATACCGCTCATGACTTGCTCAGATTAAGTGTTAATCTAAGTGGCCAACATAACCGGGAACCTAATGGGTCACACGCATAAGAGTGACTCGGAGAATTCGTAAAATAGTTTTAGACAGAGATTCAATAAATGGAGAGCAATGGAATTAAATGGATCCCGATGAGATCGAGATATGTCCCAATGAGATCGCGACATCGATATTGCTGAAAAAAGTTTCCGGTGGTTTTTCTATATCGGGACCCGGTAGGCCGATAGGACCGATCCCAGTGTGACTGGACCACTTCACATTTATATATATATATATATATATATATATATATATATATATATATATATATATATATATATATATATATATATATATATATATATATATATATATATATATATATATATATATATATATGTTATCACGTGGAAGAAGGAGGAGAAGACATCATTTTAACTTTTTATATATATATATATAAAGGGTAACGTGGAAGCCTTGTCACCATGTTGCATTAAATTTCTTTAATGATGTTAAAGACAAATAAAAGAAGATGAAAAAGAGGTGATGATCGTTGGCTTTGAAGATAAGAGAAGAAAGAAGGGTTTTGTGAAAACCTAAGAGAAATTGGTTCTCACCGTCTCTAACGGTATCCACGCAGAGATCGGAGAACTTAACCGGGGCAAACCCTTTGACCCAGGAATAGCTATAACAAATTAAAGACTGCTTTCGGGAAGGTCTCGGAATAAAAATTTTTGTTTTTCGCACCGTGTGCATGTGATGCACACACCGGGATTTTCCTACAATTTAATACACAATGAATAAGTTGTCCAAGCTTTGTAACATCTTCTAACATATGTTAAGGTTTATTTGTGGATTCAAGAAGGAAATTGGCAAAATTACCAAGTGAATTGTCTCACTTGATCCTAAATTAGCTCCTTAATAAAGAGAAAAAAGATTGTTACTTATGGAACAATCACTCAAATGGCAAGTTTACTAACAAAGCTTGTGGAGAGCGATTAAGATCTAGAGGGCAGTTGGTTATAGGATAAGAACCTTTTGCTTAGGGATTCCTTTCTATTATGGATGACAGCTAAGAATAATATCAATACAGTGGATAAATCTAATACCTACAACTAGAGGATACATGCATTCTCTATGGGGTAGTTATTGAAGCCTTGCCCCCATTTATTTTTTGAATGTAGCTACTCTGCATTATATGGATGCTAGATAAAAATCTATTGCATTGTTGCTATAATGTGGTTTATTTCCCGAATACCATACCATGGTTGCTAACCATCTTCAATAACATTACAAAAAGGAGACGTAGCTACCTATATTATTGCCATTGATACTTGCCTAAGTTTGATTTGGCATTATTTAAATATCAAGAGATAGGAGCTAAATCTACCTTAAACCTGGCATTGGCTAGTATAAGGGAACTATTAATTCCATAAAATGAGTCCAAATAACTTAATGATTTTTTGTTACATGTATGGAGAATAGAGTAAAACGGTCCCAAATTCACATACAATTGAGTAAGCATCATATTACTTCACTGAAAGGCACGAAAGGTATAAATTACTCTCCTCCTACTTTGCATGCATGGTCTAACTTCAAACTAAGAAAGGAGTAGGGACTTATTATTCTCACTTGGCAGTCGAAAGATGTAAGTTAGCATGCTCCAAGTTGCCATGTATATAGCCTGCTTTCAATTTGGTTCTCACTAAGCAAGATTGTATTCTCTAGAGAAGTTCACTAGAAGAGCTAGTGAGACATTTCTAAAAGTGTTTGAGTACTTACACGCATGTCGCACGTACTCTTCTTGTATTATTTAATTATTCAATTTACACAAAAGGGTTAGTGGTTCTTATACAGGTTAATAACTGTAATATCATGATTGATAGGGAAAAAATCACCTATTCTTATTACTCTGTACTTATCCTGTTTAATGAACATTCATTTATTTAATAAATAAGACCTACATAATTTAGATGATGGATACTCATAAAACATGATAGGCATGAAATAATGAGAATAGGTGATCTGAACTCCAATTGATATGACTCATTTACTTATCTCTTATTTCATAATTTAGGAAAATTCTTTAATTTTTTCTAAAAAATTGTTTTTTGTTATACAAGATATTGGCATTATTGATAATGTTAACTAATTAACTTAAATTTATGTGGAGTTAAAAGAACTAATGAAACTTAACACTTCCATAAATTTAAATATATACTAGAAACAAAGTCACTCAGTCAAGCATCAAAATTTCTTAAGCGCAAATTAAAATGGTTGAAAATAGGACAGTATTCTGGTCAATGGTACGAATTTCGTACCGTACCGGTCGAAAACCGATACCGGTACGGGTTTATTCGTACCGGTTTTAAATTCCGCTCGGTACCGACCGGAACCGTAGATACCGCAAAATACCGGTCCATTCCGGTAAATGTTATTAAGTCCAGGGACCATTTTGCAAAAAAAAAAGATAACCCTAAAACTAAAAATCGAACCCCCACCCCCCGATTGCTTCTCTCTGCCGCCTCACTCACGCTCTTCTATCTCTCTCTTCTACCTTCGATTCTTCTCTCTTGTCGTCGTTTTCCTCTCGCCGGCGACATCCCTCCCTGGTCTGGTGGTGGTCTCCTCCTCTTCTCCACGACATCTCGCGTCTTCAACTCTATCGTGGAATCGCAACTCTTCTCCTCCTCTTCGGCTTGCCTCGCGTCTTTAACTCTCCATCACGTTCGTCTTCATCGCGCATCTGGGTTTGTGGGTTACATCTTCATCGCGTCTTCATCAGATCTAGTCCATCCATTCGGCTTGCCACCGATCCACCAAACGCACGTTACGCACCACATAAGGCATTTTTTTGGGTTTGTGTTTTATGATTTATGCTATTCATCGTGTTTTACACTTGTTTCTACTTGATTTAACAATTTATTGTGTTGGATGATGGATTAGTTTATTTCTGGTGTTGAGTTGAAGTTGAAATGCGTATCCGTGGTTGAAGTTGAAGGCTTGAAGTCTTGTTTCGATTATGTTTGTATTTTCTGCCGGTGTTAGTTGAAAATTGAAGTTGAAAATTGGAGGCCTATACTTGCGGCTGTGCTGACCTAAATGAAAATTGAAGTTGAACTGTTGAAGCCTAGTTGAAGTTGAAGTAAGTAATCGAAGGGTTTGTGATTATCATTATGTTGTGATTGATGAAGAGTTGAATCTGTTGAAGTTGATTTCATTATGCTATCACGGATGGTGTATTGAACATTTAACAATTCAGTTCAAAGAATGTTGAAGAATTAATGTTGAAATTACATTTGTCATTTACGTAATTGTGATTTGAAATTGGAATTTGAAATTGGATAGATTGGACTTGGTAATCTGGTAGTAATATAGATATGTTGTTTTGTAAATTGTAAGTTGTGTTTGGAACTTTGGTATTGAATTTATATTTTAGCCAATTTTATCAATTGAAAATTTTATGATATAATTATAAATAGTTATCTTGTAAGGAGTTAGAACTTTAAAAGTTAAATGCAATTGGTATGTGCAAAATTAAAATATATAAAATCAATTGGTATAATTATTAATTAATAAAACATAATGCAATAATGCATATTAAGTAAATTAACAATTTTAATAAAAGTTTAGAAATATATGTTTGAACTCTTTATTATATAAAAATATATAAAATTAAACAATAAACTAATAAAGTATACAGTACAACTATATAATATATTAATATTGACTATTTTGCAATTTTTAAAAAATTTAGGGACTATTTTATAAATTTAAAAATATCCAAAAATTGCACTTGCATCAACCGATATCAATCTTGTTAGTTCAGGAGTTCAATTCGAGCACAAATCCGATACGGTATTCATAACATTGATTCTGGTACGTGGCTACGACAGCGTTTGTTTTCCTTAAATTTTAGGATAGTATATGTCTTGTTCGCGAACTGAAGCCACGAAGTCCCTAATTTTAATGGAGGAGACTGCGATAACGTGGCAGATGGAGGAGCTACACACCATCTCCAACTTTGTTGATGCACGACAACCCTTCAGATGGACATCAACTACGTTTGCGGCGGCAATGGCGGTGGCTTGTCGACAAAGCCGCCATGCTTATTCAGCTTCCGTTTGTTACCTCTCAGAGCCCCTGTGTTCCACTATAATAGACGCCGAATACATATTATCGTCGCCGGCGACAGTGGGTTGGACTCTAATGCGGATGACTTGGAGTCGCGAAGACTGAAGTCCTCAAATGGAGCCGGAATTGGGAAAGGTAACGCGAACAACAACGTAGGACGTGGAGCGTCGACATGGAAGAGGAAATGGTTGACGGAAGGTATGAAAAGAGAGGCGGAAGGAGAGGAGGGACAAGAACCTGGGATTTTGAAGGAAGCCCTCGATAGCATTTGGATTTTTGAGGTAAACATAGTAACTAATTCTCGTCGAACTTATGAAGCTTGCATCTTTGGCGTTCTTTGTACATGTAATCAGTGTACCCAGGCAAGATTGAAGATAGATGAACAGAATTCTATTATTACTAGTTCCACTTTATCGAATATTTTAGTCCTACCCAAGAGCTGGATCAAACAATTTCTTAGTTCTGTTAGATGGTATTTTTCGACACCAATTAAAAGGAAAATTCATTCCCTTGTCATATCGTTAGTTTTTCATTGTCAAATGTAGGCAACGCACAATCATGTAATTTTTACTTCCGTAGGACAGTTGTTTAGAGTCCCGATAGTTTGACTCTGAGAATACTTTCTCAGGTAGTTAATAATCAAAAATTTTATTTTCCAATAGCGAGTTGGATGTTTACTGACTTTTACTGATAAAAACAATTAAATAATGCTTGTAAGCAGTGCATATATGCTAAGTTTTCCCTTAGATAAACGAGAGTCGTCATTCGTCTAAAACATTGTGGAGGCCTGAGACTTATTTTGTAAGTTCTCAGAACTATTTGGTGAAGCTGCTCTTTTCTTTGTTACCTTTATATGTACATTGGTATGTCTTGTGTTCTTGATGTTTTTTCTAATTAACTTCTTTTTTTATGAATATTTATCAGCACATTTAGTAGAGTTTTGGTATATATGTTATTCTAAATGTCTGAAATGTTACTCTTTGGTCAGTGTAGGTATTCAGATCATTTGGCTGGACACTTCCACCCATCCTTTTGTCTTTGTTCTTGGCCACTGATCCAAAAGCCTTCCTCATGGCTTTAGCACTTACTGTCGGGCAGTCTGTCTTCACTTTTGTCTTTCGTAAGTTGTTGGGGAGGATAAACGGCAAGCCAAAACGAATGACTAAAAACAGAAGGAAGCCATTTGCCAACTTTAGGAATGATGATAAAATAAATATAGAGCAATTAGAAAAGGAGGCTGAGATGGTGAAAATGGGTTATCAATCTTGGGTTGATGACAGTGGTTCAGTAAACGTGGACAGGCAAGGTGTGCACCATTTTGGTGGATGGGATGACTTGGATAAAAGTGATTTTGTGCCTTGTCCCCCTCAAGTGGTTGGTCAGTCCAAAAGGAAATCATTAGCAAATGGCAGATTGAGTCCAATGGGAGCAAAAGAGGAAATTCCATTATACATGAAATTGTTAGTTGCCATGTTCCCCTTTTTGAGTTCTTGGACCAAAATGCTTTAGTGACTTTCACCAGGTGAAATATGAAATTTACTTATCAACTTTAATTGGTTTTTACTTGCAAGTTGCCAGCAAAAACCTTATGAATTTAAATTATTTGTTCTGTTCTGGGTGGATTGCTCGTTTTGCGATCTGAATCATCTTAAATTCAGGGGTTTGGATGCCAGAAACTCCAAATGTTAAAAATGGATTTAAGCTAAAAGGTTAGCTTGACTTTACAATTAGAATCAAACTTAACCAACATGGGAAAGTACTGCTTCTTAAGCATCGCGCTTGATAAGATAAGAAGAAAGCATCTAATTCAGTCTTATCTAGCCTAGAGGAGCTGTATAAATGGATTCACGTCAAATCAAAAAGTTCCAGTTCAATGGCAGGTGATGCTCCATCTTCATCACCAAATGACAGGTGCAGCTCTCTCTTTTTACACCGTTCAATATTTTGGTTTTGGAGCGAGTTCATTTGCCGATATCGACCGTACACATGGATGCAGGTTCCAAGGATCACGGCGAACTGCTGCTATGCCATTACAGTATGTCTAAGCTATGTGAGGAAGTCTCCATTTTTATGACAAAGCTTGACTGCTTGACAGATATAGCTTACTAGCTATTAGTTGGTTCATGGTGGTATTCACTATTTTTGTTAAGGAATCTCCGCTCTTGTACTGATTCCTTCTGATTCTTAGGTTCCTTCCCATCCAACTACCGTATATTTTATTGTTTAATGTAATCTTGAAGATGATCCCATCTCCCTCTTTCCTCCTCTGGTTCTTGCAACACCAGTCTATGAAAGCTTGCCGATTCAACGTGGGGATAGTTCTATGGCAAGATCCTTTGATTGAATTCCAAATATTAGAGGAATAGCAGCAATCAAAGGAGATGTTCCACAGTTTCAGGACCTGAACTGTCATCAAAAATTCAAAATTCATCATGTTTATTCGCTTCAAAGATTTATGCACTTGAACTTTAACCAATGGACAGCCATGATACAAGTCTTTCGTCTTCTCTAAAGAAAACTGAATATCTGGACCAGAATAATATCCGACAATCGGTTCCTCATTGAGCAATGAAAGTAAAAGAAAGAAAGTTTTGCAGCACTATTCTTTTCGTGTGTAGGTAACATTGAACCTAATTGCGTTTGAGTTGTTAGATATTTTCTTATGACGTGGACAATAATTAATTACATTTTATTGGTTTTAATAAATCATCGGTTAAGTCGATCGAGTATGATTCGGAAAATATAATAAAATGACCCAACAAAGGATCTTGTTAGAGGATTGAAGTTTAGTGAAAAATGGACTCTAATTAGTATACATCGCACTCGTACTGAGCCTATGATGGGAGGCTCGATATGGATGCTATATATGTTAAGTTCAGTGGGATTAAAAGCCACTTAATTCCCGCTAACTCTTCGATTGATGTTTGGGGTTAGAGGGAAGCTTAAGGATGTCAAAGACACTCCATTTTCGTGTAAAAGTTGTAAGAAAACAAAATGTCTTTTGTGAATTGTTCACCTTCTTCTAAAATACTCTCTCAAAGAACACACCATAAAGCTAGCAATTCGTGATAGCCATTCTTCCTAAGAGGTTTCAAGCTTTGCTCTTCGTGTGGATATCATTAGAGATGTCCTCCTATGCTCGTTGTGGTTTACAATAATCGAAAAAGATGAAGACAATGAAGAAAGAAGGAGATTGTAAGGTACACATCTTAAGTTCATGTTTTGTTTTACTACATCTAATGACACATGTTTGATTCTATATTTTCTGGGTTTCATTTTATTTTCTGTTGCGTATTCTGATAGTTAATGCATGTGATGAATGATCAAAACCCAAAAATCTCATCAAAGATAATGATAATACAATTATAATGTAATTTCTCTTAATTATAATGATAATTAATATGAAAATTGTAACACTCAAGTAACTACTCACTATAAATAATTTTGTATAATTCTCTCACCAAACAATTGTCCAAATTGTAGTATGATCGTCATATGTTGATATGGTTAAGCTACTCAAATGATTGACTTAATGCAATTAGGATATTTTTAGTTTATGCACTAAAACCAATCAATTTTTTTAAATTAAATAATATTTTGTTGCAATAAACGATGATCTAGTGTACATAATAGACTAGTCCCTAGATAATAATCATGCCTAAGGTACCTTCCTTTGAAATTGATTACAATTTGCTCCACATAAATGCTAATTATACAAATGGAGTGGGTATTTATGCACTACAAGTCCTCCAATCAACTTAGTCACCATATGAGCCACAATTCAGACATCTTCAATTCTCATATTTTTTGAAAACTTATCTCCTTTTTGCCGTCCTCTCTTTACTATGGCAAACTATTTTCTTTGCTCTTTCATAAGTATCCGTTATTTTGTACTGCATCATTCAATGGCTAATTAGTTCAATCACCATTCCTTAATTTGATCTAATGTATGCAAGCTTCATATTTTTTTTTGAAAAAATTAATTAATTATATATATTGAAAATGTTTCAAAATATAGTAATACATCTTCCGGAGTTCCTTTCCAAAACAACCAATGACTACTAACATCTTGCTTCAAAAATGACTTCACATCTGAGCCATTACGTTGACAACAACAACAACGTTTTAAGAATAATGAAGGTTTTGGATAAAATAAGTAAACCTCCTCCTCCTCTACTTCTCACTGCCTGTAATCTTCCCCAATTAGGGTTTTTCTCTTCAGTGGCGATGGAGGCCTTTTTTTACAACCAACACTTGTAGGTGAGATAGTTTTGTTGGGTTCATCTTTCATTCCTCCTTCATCTGATCACTTTCATCTTACTTCAGGTCAAGTTTAATGTTGAGATTCTCTCTGTCGTTAGATATCGTCTTCCCATGAGGGAATGAAGAAGGGTCTTTTCTCAGGTTTTTTATTATTTCTTTTTTAATTGTATTTCCTTTCTACACCTAGCTCACTAGATTCTCCATGGAAATATTTCCACTTTCTCTTGCTTTCCTTCTGTTCCTATCCTTTGATTGTCTTGCATGCTCTTTTGTTGAATCGCTTAGCATCTTAATCATTCAGAGAGGCTTGGATGTTTATGTTAGATGCTTAGTTAAGATTTTTCAGAATGATGAGCTCTCTCAGTTCTTGACTTATTTATGATCCAACAACCTCTTTAGGTGATTTGATACCACCAAATCATTTGAGGTTTTTTTGCTTCCAAACCTTATATATACAAAGCCCTAAAGATAGGATATGGATCTGTATATCTGGGTTTTAAGGGTTTGAGTGATCATCCAATTTTTGTACTATCTATGTGATTGTATTCCCAAGATTTAGCCATAGACATCTGCTCGATATAGACCCCATACTTAGCTGTTGTAAGGATATGTGAAGAAGAGGTGATCTCTTATTTCCACATGGATTTGGAACAATGGGCATGTCCTGTCCATTTGCAAATATGACATTCTATCTGTTGTATTTACTCTATTTTGGATTGCTAGCCATGATATAAAGGATACTCTTGGGGGTAGAACCTTGCACTAAATAATTATATGCCATTCCAACTTCTATTTCCTAATTCTTAGCATATCTTTGGTGGTACTATTGGTAAGTTTACGGATAGGTTGGTTCCACCAGTACAATGTATCTAGAGAATTTGGATGAGGTTGATAGGATGGTTGGAGATGCCTTAATTGTTTAGGAAAGTTCTATGTCCCCACTGCAACCATAGAGTTAAGTTTGAGTTTGAGCGAAGAGGTTTGAGGTCTGCTTAGACTGTTGTAGTGGTATATGAGGGGTCCTAAGTTAGACCAATTATCAAACCATACATATGCCATTTTTCCATTCCAACTGTGCAAAAGACGTCATCCTTGATTTTGTACCTCAATTTTAGTATCTGATTGAGAAAATGCAAGTATGAGGTAGATTTTTGAAAGCTCTCTTTCTTTGAGAAAATAAGAGTGGAGCCATTTAACCCAAAGGGAATTTTTATCCATGAGAATCCAATATAATCTCTTCAGGATTAATGCCTGATTTTGTGATCTTGATAAGGGTTATATTCAACCCTTCTTCATTATTAGGAAAGCAGATATCAGCCCATTTCACTTTAGCTAACCCTTTGTCCCCATTTGGATGATTCCATAGAAATTTTTTAGGATTCTTTCAATGGTCTTAATGATTCCTTGATAAAGAAAGATGTGAGAACTCCAATAGATATGGAGAGAATTCAGTATCGACTTGATGAGTTGTACCTTTCCTGTATAGGACAAACACTTATTAACCCATGAACTGATCCTTTTCTGAAGTTTCTTTAGAAGTGGAATACATTCTACATATGTAAGTCTTTTAGTTGAGATTGATAGTCCAAGATATAGCAAAGAAGTATGTTTGAATGGCATTCTTATTGATTGAGAGATAAGAGGTCCCAAGGTAGTAGCTTCCTTGGATAGTAGGAAGTGGCACTTTATTGGATTGAACTGTAGACCTGAGAAAATTTTAACTTTACTAAGATCTTCCATATAACTTTGTATGGAGTCCATCGTATCCCTGCAAAATAAAAATAAATCATCTGCAAAATATCTATTAGTAAAACCAATCTTCTTGCATTTCGTATGGTATTTGAATTTTGGATTTTTGAACACTTCATGCTTGATAAAAGAGTTGAGAGTCTCCATACACAAAATGAAGAGGTAAAGGGACAAATGGTCTCCTTGTATTAGACCTCTAGCTGCCTTGAATGATGTGGTAGGAGTTCCACTGATCAAGATAGCTAAGGAAGAGGATGAAATGCATTCTTTGATCCACTTTATAAATTTAAAAGGAAATTTGTGAGCCATCAATAATGTCCATAGAAAGTCCCAACTCATATTGTCATAAGCTTTTTGAAAATCAACTTTGATTGTACAATTTAGAGAATAGTTTGATTTGGAATAGCCTTTCAGGAGCTCTTGGATAATCAGGATGTTGTTCCCTACATGTCTGCTTTGGAGGAAAGCACCTTGGTTATTACTGATCAATTGAGCTAGGATGTTTTTCAGTCTTGTAGCAAGTATTTTGGGAACAACCTTACAGAGAAAGTTAGGGCACGCAATAGGCCTGAATTCCCTAAAATGAGAGGAGTTGGAGCATTAAGGAATTAAACAGAAAAAGGTTTTGCTAATCTCTTTAAGGAGAATTTGCTTGGAGAAAAATTCCTTGATTGCTTATATTATAAAGGGTTTTATTTCTATCCAAGCTTTCTGAAAGAAATACCCATTAAAGCCATCAGGTCCAGCAGCTTTAAATCCTTCTATGACAAAACCTACAACTTCTATTTCTGTGTTTTCTACTGAATTTATAAAAAGATTCGAATCAACTGGTGTGATTTGTTTAAGGTATAGGGATCTGAGTCTTCAACTGTAACATTAGCATTATTTAGAGTACCTAGAATGTCTTTAAAGTAATTTATTGCCTCCTCTTGGATTTCCTATTGTGTCTGTAGCACTACACCATTGTTGGATGTTAAAAAAAGAATTTTGTTGCAACTCCTCCTTGCTAGAGTTGAGTTGAAAAAGAATTTAGTATAGTTATCCCCCTATTTCAACCACTATACTCTAGCTCTTTGTTGCAAAAGATAACTATGGTTGTGAGTAGCCTCTGAGAACTATGATAGCTTTTGTTTTTCTCTTTCAAGTAACACTGGATCTCTCAGGTGAGAAACTAGGTTAGTTTGAATAGCTTGGAGTTTAAGTCTGCAGGAGTTTAAGGAAGCAGTTGTAGGCCTGTGTGTAGAGTTAAGAATCTTTTGCTCTTGTTTGATAACTTTTAGCTTTTAAATACAATAGAATTGCTTGGTCCCATTACAATTATGCCCTGCACCTTTACTACGAGCCTCATAGAACCCTAGGACATTCACCAAAAAATTATTGAATCGAAAAGGATAGTGTTCAAACCCTTTTTGGAATAAGTTGTCAACTACAAGGAGAGTATGATCCGAAAAGAGAGCCTCTTTAAAGTTAGTAATGCTATTAGGGAAAGTCTTGAGCTACAAGTTATTTACTAGGGCTCAATCAAGCTTTTACCTAATGTGCCAAGCTGATTGTTGTTTGTTTGACCAGGTATAGGAATATCCCACATACTTACAATCATTCACCCTATCTCTTCCACCATATATTTCAGTTGTAGGAAATAATTATTCTTCCAAAAGCATGATGCTGGTGGTTGGTTATCATGTTCTAGTGGGAACCAAAACAATCCAATTTGGCCAGATTTTTACTTCTGATTTTGGTTTCTAGTAATCCAATGATAAGAGGTTTCTCTTGCAAGACAAAGTCCCTTAAAGTTGACATTTTAAAGGGACATTTTATTCCACATACATTCTATACTATAATGGTCATCCAAGCTATATATTTTCTACGTTTATGATTTTATAATTTCGAAGGGATGAATGTGAATGAGGAATCAAGACCTATTAGCTGATTCTCTATGTTCTTAAGTTATCATCACTTAAAAGTTTTAAATCTTTACATATAATTGGTTACTACCTAATGCTAGCTAGTGCGAGCTTTATAACAATTCCTGAATGTGACTCTTTTAGCTTGAACCTCCTAGTGTTTCTTTCTTTCCAAATGACTTGTATATAGGTGCCAAAAGTAAATAAATAGGCTACTAGTATACCTTTGTTAATTACCTTGTTATTATGAAGCCATTGTAGAATGTATAAATAGTTATCCAAGTGAATTCTCAAGCATATGATTTCTTTCACATGATTCCAAATTGTCATTGAAAACCTACAGTAAGAAAAAGGTGAGTTTGTGTTCCATTTCTGTCCTTACATAAGGTACATCTATCTAAACCGTAGAGAAAGTGCAACACTATCCATTGTGTTGAATATTTCCTTAGCTACTAAAAATATGAGAAAGGAAAGTTGAGGTAAAAGTTAGTTTCATATAAAATTGAACCAAGCCATATATACTTTATTTCCCTTAGAAAATTGTCCCAATGTCCATCTTTAATCCATTTAAAAATCCTAGCTTGTTTAGCGATCCCCTCTATAGCTTGTATAGTTTATACAATTTTGGTTTTAGTTTCTATGATATAATTATTCAAATTCATTCTTTATCTTATACTTATTTATTTAATTAAGTAATATATAATATAAATTTCATATGATATATATCGTTGAAAATGCAATCATCATTTGATCATAATTATTATAATAATATTTCTTTTGTGTAGTATTTGTAAAATGTTCATTGTCATTGTTCTATCTAACACACGTTATGTTTCTTCTTTATGAAGTTGATGATCTAGTATATAAAAGTATGAAGATACTTCAAAAACATAAGTACAGTTTTCAGATAGTAAATTCATTAAATTAAGGCTACTAAAAATTTTTGTTTGGAAAATTACTTGTGTATTATTGGAATTATTATTGTGATGATTATATAAGTGATTATTTGACTTGATACTTATAAAGTGTCTCATATAGGGATCTCTATATAGTGATTCTCTTTATATCCTATCCTTGTCAATGGTATTTTAATCGTTAGTCATTTGATATAACATAAAATGTACAGAGCCAGCTAAGATGGAATGGAATTTTTAGGATAGCTTACAAATTTCATTTAAAGAATCAATTACTAATGTAGAGAACTGATATGATTTAGCTCTCATAATATAGACATTAATTACATACTTTATGTCTAATCTGAATATTGTATGATGAAACGATTAACTCCATGAAAAATTTATGAGAGAAAAGATTTGCCAAAGTCATTTTGACATTTTTAATATTTATGTTTCATTGCAAGATGTCAATCTTGATTTATGGAAATAGATTGTTTAATAAGAAAATTAAGGATGTTTAAAATTTCTAATTAAATGTTATTTTAGTTATGTTTTATATTCATTGTTAACATATTTAAGAACATAATAAGTTATACATATATAATGGTTGATGAAGGAAAATGAAATTTATTTAAGTTGGACTTGATTGTAAAGTTTGAAATATTTTAAAGGTTAAATATGAGTTACTTAATAAATAAGCACTAATATAAGACATTGAATCTTATTTAGTCTTACTTGGTTTTTCACTAGAATTATTTGTAATTCTTATTAATGTTCGATGGAAATTGAATTTTTATTTTAATTAAATTACAAATAGTTTTAAACCTTATTATTTATAGGAGTAAGTTTTAAAAGAGCTAACATTGTCGGCATACCTCTCTCTATATTATATGGACAGTTCTCTAAATTAATTTCATAAATTAGTCGAGCGGAACTATAAGAAGAAAGTTCAAGCTATAAAAAAGGATGTGATTTATGTTTATGTTTTATTTTGTTTATGCATTTATTAAGTTGTAGAATTTAAAGAGATATTGAATTTTAGGAAATTTAACAAAAAGTTTTGAGTTTCTTCCACTATGTGTGGGATCAACCTATCCTGATTTCCAATCATATACCTTATCTAGGAAGAGCATATAAAAATGAATAATGACAAAATATTCACATCAAATATAACAATACAAATAAAGATTGAATTTAGGAGGAACTTTACTAAAAGCTTTGAGATCCTTAATTTCAAAATAATAAGAAAAATGATTTAAAAGAAATTCTCAAAATCCTTGGAGATTCATAGCTCACTTCTTAGGTAAAAATAAAGAGTCGAATAAGTGAATGACGGGGCAAAATCACTCCATTATTTTTTGAAACCATTTTTTGTATGGGTAATAATAATCGAATTATTTTTTTTATCAAGTAGGACGAAAGTGTAGCTCATTCCTAGGATAAGTTGAAGTGAGAAGCTTTTAAACACTTTTTGAATAAGGTAAATATCTAATCTAATCATTCACTTTCAAAGATCAATTTCGCTAGACTTGATGGATTAAATGGCTAATTTTTCTATAAAGCTTGCCATAGATCAAAGACATTGTCACTAAGGCAATTTTGGGATCTTTGTGTAATGGGAAATGACAAACCTTTATTTCGTTATCAATAAAGTTCAAAATTCAAACTCCCTTAGGGACTTTATACTAATCTCTTACATTAATACCATACAAAAATAATATTGAAGTTAATTTCCTAAAGGCTAAAAATTATACTAAAATCTCACATTAATGGCTCCTAAGGTGTATTCATATATGGTGGATCGATTAAGGACAATATACTTCTAGCTCAAGAGCTGCTTAAAGGTTATGGATGAAAAAAAATTGAAATAGGGTATTGTGAAATAAAAACGGACCTTCACAAAGCTTTTAACTCAATTCACTTTAGCAACATTTTGCATCTACTTGACACTTTCAGGTTCCTTAATGTTTGCTTCTCTTGCATCTAGCAATGCATCAATACCACATATCTTTTAGAGACCTACCAAATTGTTCAAAGTAAGGAAAAGAAGTTAGTTAAGATAATCCCTTAAAACCTATCATGTAATTATTTGTATGAAATCATTATTAACTATGTTAATTATCCTTTCTATAAAATGATAGAAACGTTAAGTTTCACTCAAAATATAAGAAATTGGGGATTTTAATCTTCCATTAAATGATTTTCTCCTTTTGTCCAAGGTTGTCTGCTTGTATCTTCCTTAAAATCCTTTAAACTTTTGTTATATCTTTTAATCAATTATCGAAAGACTTCTATGACAGTTACGGGGTCCAATTGGTTAATTATTCATACTCAATTCCGTATATATACTTTTCGTCATATAATGGGTAATGAGATGATTTCTACGATTTAAAGAGATGAACAAGAAATACTTCAGGAAGGCTGAGGTGTGCCAAGCTAAGAAAAGTTGGAGGATAAGGCAACATTTTAGTTGCATTAGCTAATAAAAAAACTCTTAGCCACTAGAATTTGAGAATATTATCCAATTAAGAGTCTGTGTGGATATACATCTACTTATTCAAAAAGGAAAGCCTTTCAGAAGTTATTATCTCGGGCTCATGAATTAACTGCTCAAAATTAGAAATCCCTCTATACAAGCATTGAATTTATATTAGAAAATAGTCGTTCAGTATAGTTTAATAAAAATATTATTAAAATATGAAAACTTATCTTATTTAGAAATTTGTTTATCTTTGAGTATCACTGCTTTAAATTAACCAGTTATAAAGATTTATTCAAAAGAAATTTGTGAACATTTTTGTTATTTTCTAATAAATTATATATACCAAAACTCCTAAAAATTTTAATTCTGAAAATATATAGACTTGATTTTTTAAATTTTAACAATTATTGTATATGATAAAAGATTGATTAAAGACGATATTAAGGACTTTTGTCATTACTTAAGCCAAATGAGCTAGCAGTATTAGGAAGGGTAAGGGAAACATCTGTCACTCCAAACTAATTGATACCCACAATAAACATGATCTAATTTCTAATACTGATAATAATTTATTGTTGCCTAATTTTATGGAATGCATGATGTAATCGTAACATGTGCATACCCTGTTTTCCGGTTAAAGGGAACAAAATTTGTTGAACTCCGGATTCTTACAGATATTGTCTGTTTAGTTGGGGAAGATACGAAACACTAAAGTCACCACCATTTAGATGTTCTTTTGTGCAAGGGACGACTCTCCTGCAATGTAACGGTTCCAATCCATATCTCACAAAGCATGCAACAGACGCAGCGAGGATTATAACACATAATGCACTTATTCTTAAAAGAATGTCCATTAAGGCTCCTGTTACGTATTGTTGTCATGGAAAGTAATCTTTTTCTTAAAATTTAAATTATTACGTTTGATTCGTTTTTTTACTAGTTAGGAAAGTAAAAACTTTCTTAATTTAAGAAAATTAGTGAGACTTTCTTTGGAATCTAAATCCCAACACCCCTTTGGTATTTAGATTACTTTCCTCAGGAATTTAATTTAAAAAATACAATAGACAATTTAACCATTTCTTCTCTAAACTCTGACTTTAAAGTATATAAATTTTAAATAAATTTTGATTTAATAATTAAAATATATAAAATAAATATTAGTTTATAAATAATAAATTATTTATTTTTAAAATAAAATATTTTATTAATACTTTATTATATAAAATATTAAAATAAGTTTAAATAAAAATATTTTAAAGTTTTATTTAATCTATAATTATTATTATTAATAAAAATAATTATTATTATTTTAAAAACGAAAATAAAAATTCACAATAATTATAAAAGTTGAAATAAATAAAATAACTAATTAAAAACTTTTTAAAAAGGGGAAAGGATAGATAAGAGAGAGGAGGAAATTTTCCAAAATTTTTCAAAAAATTTTCCCTATTTTTTAAAATTTTCGGTATCGGTTGGTATTTAAATTTTGAATATTTTTGCTCAGAAGTTTCAATCGACAATCTTCAAGTTTATATTTTTCCTTATTTGACGATTTCGATTTTTATTCTGTTTGTAGGGATATAACTGGAAACACAAGTTGAAATTAAGTTACATTCTATAAAATACTGTTACATACCAAACACTATAATAAGAATCCACCCAACTTTCCTGTTAGAATTCTTATAAGTATCCAAATATATGAATATCTTTACTTTCCATAGATTTATTTTCCAAGGAATTATATTCCAAATTCACTTTACTTTCCCGTCAACCAAACGGGGTCTAAACGTAAATACGTCTGCTTTACTATCACGAAAACACACGTCAGAATCCATTTACGAAAAAGGTGTGTAGTAAACAAGGAAACTGGGCAATGGTGAGAAAACTTCGATTTGTAATAATAATTGGACAGGCTATGGTCGATCAGTTGAACCACAAAATTGCACCCTCATTAGCCATATCTCTTGGTTATTTGGATAACAAAGTCTTCAAAGTGATACAAAATAATAATTAGCCTCTTCCTTAGGACTTGTTGAGGTATAAACCTACCTATCTACCATATATTCATAATTCTAACTGTCTCTTTTGGAAAGGGAAGGGAAACAAATTTTCAATATCTCCAGCAAGCAGATTAGGAATTTAAACTCCTTTCTATTGTGGATTATACTTAAAAAAATAGACTAAGTAAAATGGATTGGTTACATTTCCTGATTGTGAAGGATTGTGATCAAACTAGGGATCACTTGTTTTTTGAGTGTTACTATGCTTCTTCAGTTTGGAAAGAGATCAAAAGATGTTGTCAATGGGACCTCACATGTAGTTCACTCTCAAATACCATTCAATGGTTTGTGGATCATCTGAAGAACCATTATTCATTGCTTTGGGGTCCTTTATATGCTTAACTGTTTATACATTCATTTCCCAACATTTAGTTATTATTGTTGTGAAATGATTAAGATACCCATTTTAGTTCATATTTGATTTTAGGTACAATTTGGAAGCATAAAAGTTAAAATGAATTAAAGAGCACATTCACTAAGTCAACATTTTGATGTTCAAACTCAACTAACCTTATGGAATAAGAAAGAGATAGATTAGGGTGAGGATTGGACAAGAAATCATAAGAAGAATAACAATTCAACAAAACCTGGAAGATAAACAGCCATGTATATATTTATACGACTGTGTATGCAATTGGAAGACACATCTTTGTATCCAACTATGTATCTTCAATATTTTCAAATTTTTTGGGATGTACGATTGTGCACACAACCGTGCATATGCCATAAACCTTGTTTTTGCTGTAAAATGACATTTTTTACAATAAAAGAGGGATGAATGATTTTGGAACTTCGTGGCTGGTTCAGAGGTGAAATTGACGCTAAGGATCACATTTAAGCATATTGTCATTATGTATCATTGTTCCATCTCTTTTTAGAGATTGTTTACATTATTCTATTTCTATTGATTTGGTATTCATGTATGGATAATTAGTATTCTTGTTATCGTTTAATTGTTTGTGTATGAATCCATTGGTAGAATCTTAAATACAATACGTAATTGTTGTGTTATAGATTCATTTGTGGAAACTAATGGTGTTAAATCATTAGGGATAACATAATATAGGTTAAATGACTTGAGCTTGTATGGTTATTGCCTAGATTGATCTATTTTTCTTATTCTTAACACAACTATTCGATTAAATCTAGAGAGCTTGTTCTAGGTTGCTCGACTGTTAGGTTATAATAAAAAAGCTTGTTTTAGTTAAATCGAATCTAAGGAAAAATCAGGGTTAATGGAGCTTGTTGTTAATCTTTTATTATTTTGTCATGCTAATTCAACTTCGGTGAATACATTGCTTAATTACTTATGCACTTTTTCAAATTTTTTGGCATCAACATGAACTTCAATAAGAGTAAGTTCTTTTTGTCTCATGGTATGGATCATTTGGTCCATCAGTTGGAAACAATTTCAGGTCTCAAAAGAGGTTATCTCCTTATGAAGTATTAGGAGTTCCTTTATTAAGAGGTAGGTTGTCTAGGAGAGATTGTTTGACATTGTTGGATAGAATTGATTCAAGGTTTAACAAATGGACCCATGAAGCTCTGCCCTATGTGGGTAGACTACAGTTAGTTATCTAAGTTCTCTCTTCATTTTAGGTCTTTTGGTCTAGTCGATTCATTCTTCCCACCTACATCATTAAAGAAATAGAGTCTAAACTAAGGAATTTTTTATAGTCAGGGAATTTGGAGTATAAAGCTCATGTAAAAGTTAAATGGATTGATCTTTGTAGATCTAAAAAAGAGGGTGGTTTAGGGATTAAACATTTGTCAACCTAGAACAATGTTTTGTTAGGAAAAAGACTCTGGCTTTTTTTTAATGATAGAGAAGCCTTATGGGTTAAATGGGCATATTCCATTATTCTTAAAGGAAAAATTTCTGGAGTGTCTTACCGAATAGTAATAGTTCTTAGAGTTGGAGAAAGCTTCTTCATGTTAGAGATCTCATTAGGAATCATTTCAGATTTGGAATATGAAAAGGGAATTCTACTCTCTTATGGTAGGAACTTTGGCATCTCTAGGATCTATCAACTCCTAGAGAGATCAATGCTTCAGAACTCTCGATGAATGCAAAAGTAGTTGATGTTATCAGAGACAATGGATGGAGCTAGCAAGAGGCCACAATCGAGACCATTCGTATGCTAGAGCCACTAATGTATCTTCCAGATTGGTCCCTACTTGATCAATTGGAATGGATTGCTAGCCATTCAAAAAAACATACAAAATGTTTTAGCTTACAATGTTATCAATCCTTCTATTCAGAGTGTGCCTTGGCATAAACTAGTGTGACATAAGGGTTCAAACCCTAGGCACTCTTTCATTTTCTGGTTAACTTTTCATGATAAACTACTAATAAGGGATAAACTCCTTTATACTTTTGTTCTCAATCATTGCTCTTTATGTTACCTGGATAATGAGTCTATTAACCATCTCTTCTTTGAATGTCCAGTCTCTAAATCAGTTTGGTTACACTGCCTTAACCACTTCTAGATAAATATTCCTTACTTATTAAGCCTCCAATACATTCTAAACTGGTTCAATCAGATTCAAAGCTTCAAAAATTTTGATCCCAATATCTTTATCGTCCTACTTTCTCTTGTGGTGTACAACTTATGGATAGAAAGGAACCACAAAACCTTTCAAGACACAGTTATGGAAGTGTGGAGCATTATCACAAGAGTGATCTTCCAAGTTATGGAAAAACTCTGTGTAAACATTTAGAGAAGGTAAATTGTGGTTTTTGTTTTCTTTTGTCTAATGAAAATTGCAAGTTGGTTTCAAGGTAAAAGAGCTTAAGTAAAGAGGCTTCAACACTCTCTGCTGGTCGTAGTCATCAGGAAAATGTACATAATTGTCGAGTTTATTTTGTTGAGTTTTTGTATGAGTAAGTTGATACTCCTGGTAGTATTTTTAGATGCCTCATAAGAAGAATGGGGGTATGGATACATTAGTGGCATGAACCAGAAGGATAGATTGTACTTCTGTATTTTGCAAAGGATGCTTCCTTTAAGGTAGAAGCTGACGTCAATGAAGGTTGGGTTCAAATAAGTGATATTAGAAATCATAGAAAGGAGATGTTACAAGAGTGCATTAAACAAAATGATAAGTTCGGAAAAGGAAATATACTCAATCCTGCGTATGAGACTTGTTAATACTAGCATGTTTTGTATATGATCTTGTATAGTTTCATTTCATGTGTAATGCATTGTGGAGCATGTATTTATTTTAGATTGCAACTTTCAGCTAGGATTTTAGGGTGGGTTGATTTTGTTCTAGTTAGGTATGAGATCTTTTAGATAATCTCTACATATGTACATATACCCTTCATTCTTAATTAATTATATAACTAATTTATCGAAAAAAAGTTCTAAAAGAGGTGTGAAAAAACATGACATTGATGTTTGTTTATTTTTATGCAGGCTGAGATTGAAATGAGAACCAGATCCTAAACGCATTCATCACTTTCATCATTTTAAACCATTTTCTTTACTTTATTTTTTTAGTTTAGTTTCATTTCATTTCATTTTGTTCAGAGTTACATTTATTTTGTGGTGCATTCGACATGCACCAACATAAGGGATATGAATTGAAAGCAATAATAAGAGATTCAAAAATAAGTTCGTTACTAAGAAGGAGACAACAATTGTGATCCTTCAAAGTATTAAGGAGACTCTTTATTTGAGATCTAAGTCCGTTAATTTTGAGGAATTTTAGTTACTAATCCCTTGTTACTTCTACTGGTGTTATTTTAGTAGGAAGTTTCTCCAATCTTCTTATTAATGTTTGAGATCTTTCCATTGGACTCTTTGTAACCCTTATTATTTTTCATTACTATCATTCCTTTAATTTTTCAAAAAAGGATCAAACTTCTTTTGTAAATTACTAGATAGCCACTTTAAGTTGTTTACAGTCCAAGCAGATTTTTAGAGATATTACTACAAAGAAATGGCACTACATAGATATATATTTGAGGACCAAAATAGTTTCCTTAAAACCCAGTCCAAGAGTGTACATTTATAACATTTATGGCTTAGAGTACATAGAGTATTTCTAGGCTAGTCGATGCATTATAATGATTTTTATATCTTATTCATTCATTGATTAGTATAATCTTTTCATTTTCGAAAAAAATCTTAACAAGTATTAAATCGAATTAGCTATATAAGGACCTCCATTCGTAAAGTAAAAAGATAAAAGGAAAAAGGTTCTCTTTACCTTATTCCCTTAGCTTCTTTGATGAGTTTAAAGGGTTCCCCATTCTTTAGTACAATATAAGCCACAAATGCTCTCTCACTCCGAGTTACAAACAAGTTAAGAAAACGAAATGCTTTGGGATTGTTTATGATCAACTTCCTTTCAATTGATTCAAATGTCTTACGAAATCTATTTTAGCAGCATAATGTTTTTGGGATGCTTTCCATTGTAACTTTTACAGAGGTTCTAAGCTATTAGGATATTTTCTCCAATTAACTTATCTTTAATTAAGGTTGGTTGAGTGAAGTTGACATATTTATATAATAGCTTACAAATAAACTTGTAGCTTGCATTATAATAAGAAATGGACCTGAAATGCTTGAAAGTAAAAGGAAAACTCACCTTAGGAATTTGGCAAAGGAAGTTTTGATTAATCTCCTTTAGCATTTTGCTAGAATTAAGGAAGTCTAAGACAACATTAGTTCTAACATGATTCTTTGATTTCTGAAACAAGAAGCAGTTCATGCCATCAGGGCTTAAAGCCTTATTAGGATGCTTGGAGAATGCTTGTTCAACATCTCATATTGAAAAAGGTCTAGCATGAAAGTTAGATTTTTTTATAAGATATTTGTTCACTGATTATTGTCTTTAGAAGCTGGATAGTTTTGTAGTAGCTGATAGGTGTGCCAAAGAAACCTGAGAGAAAATTAAAAGCTTCTCAGAGGATCCTTATTGAGAACAATTTATAGTACATTAAGCCTTAAAGATATTGTTTATTATTCGACTTCCTTTTACTAAGGACTGAGTCACGACAGAATGGAATATACTGTCCCCATAAAAAAAATCTGATTCTTGATCTCTGTTTCAGTTGATTTTTTTAATCTCTATTTGTATAATAAATGGTTAATCTCATTAGTCTTGATATAGTTTGAAAGAGCCTCTCTCATGGATGATGACGTTGAAAATGGGAAAAAGGGATCAAAATCTTTTTTTTAATGAAAAGTGATCATCCTACTTAATATTATTTAAATGATCTTATACACTTTAAATTATATATTGATGTTCAAATATATTTGCCAGACAATTCAATACCACTACAATAATGATCTTATAATTATTTTTTGTATATATTATAATTAATTTTATGGATGGAGTTGTGGGTGTGCAGTAAAATTTGAACAGTAAATAACGATAAATAAATTTTTTATACAAAAGGAAGAGCCGCATATCCAAAGCACTCAAACGAGTAAAATTATATATGATTACCACTTGATGGTTAGCTAGCAATAATAGCTACTAATGATCAGTCATGAATATTTGTCCCTATGTATACGAGTCTTTGTTTAATTTTATAATATTTTATTATGTCTAATAAATCTCAATCATTTATTTATATAAGTCTCACGTGAATCTTACTTAAATAAATATAAATTTTATATGAATAAATAGTTAAAATTTACGAAACAAACAAATACACCATAAAATTTAAAAGATAATCCTGTCCCTCCGTATATATGTCTTAGTTGAAAAGCCCAAAAATATGGCGTAAAAGAAATACAACATCGGGTATGTTTTGCTGGCCCTTATCCGCATATGCTGACACAACAGCTACATTCACATGATCTTTACATGTCCGTTGTGCGTATGCCCGACTATATGTATACCTCCAGTCCTTTCAATCAATGCAGTGAAATAGAATATTTATTCACATAGCTCATCAGGGCAAGAAATGGCTCGCTTTCTTTTGTTCTTCTCAGGTACCGTCTTACTTGTGGTCATCGGAATTGACATTTTTGTAGAGTCTACAAGACCTCCTCCACCAGTTCCTTTGCCGACACCAGGCACCCGTTTTGGAGGAGGAGGAGGAGGAGGTGGTCCTAAAGGTGCAAGTGGCTCTGGCTTTGGGTTTGGATCAGGCAGTGGAACTAGTGGTCGCGATCTCAGTGGTGGAGGGGGTGGAGCTGGAGGCGGCAGCGGAATTGGTGGAGGAACTGGAGGTGGGTATGGCGCAGGAGGTGGCATCGGTTATAGAGGTGGTGGTGGTACTGGTGCCCCATCTCCTCACAATATAGCAGCAGTTCGTGCCTCTTCCAAAACTTTTAAAAGTATACCAGGGTTTCAAAGTATAAAGACCTGAGCATACCATATAAGTAACGGTGTTGCGTCTTCTCGTGCTTATTAATATATATCATCGTGGTGTGTTCTGTGCTTAAAACAGGCGATGACTGTACTAACATCGAAGCTAATAAAATAAAGTGCGCAAAATCGTTAAATCGAGTTGCCTTCGCGTAACTGAGAGTTCAGATTTTTTGTTTAATATTATGGTGTCTTATTCTGTCCAATAAATCTTAGTAATTTATTTATATGAGTTTCACATAAATTATGCGTGGGTCCTACAAAATAAATAGTTGAAATTTCATTAGACAGAATAAGACAGAGTAATACTGGACAGAAGATCTTATCTCCATAATTGACGTAATCTTTGTCATTATTTTGTTAGTATTATCAAATTTATATATTTATACTTTACATTAGTTAAAAAGTTGGGCTCCACAAGAGTGTGATTATAACAGTCATCAATTGCATATTTCCAAAATTTCGTTGAATCCTTAGTTGAAAGACACACAGACTTAGATCGTCAGTGATAAATGCTTAAAATATTTCAACCTCAACTGTAGCTTTTCGAATTATTCTTGAGAATATGTGTTTGAGTTACGAATGACTTTGCACGACTAATCTACACCAAATAAAAAACTCGGTGATTTTGGACCGTGTATCGCCAAGTATCCACCTTTGCTGGACGGAGGATCAAGGTATAACATTAAAACTACGATAACAGAATAAGTGGTCGACAAAAAGTTCATATAAAATAACCGCAACTTTTGGAAATCCCAAAATGAATATAATTATGATAGATTCAAACATTCTTCTTTATTTGTATAACGTGTTGAAAACTTGAAACAAAATCAACAAGATAAAATAGGCGGTTTAATATTGAAAGGTCATATCCAAAAGGATGCAAATCTTGTATTCAATTCGCTGGTGATCAGCCAGAAAATGATTAAAATTTTAACAATACCATACCAAGTGATGGTATCGGCCCATATTAGCCTTTTTGGCTAGCAGCAGATAGTATTTGAAATGCCGGCTAAATATTGGTTAATTTATAAAATTCGAGGATTACCATGCAAAAAAACCTAGAGTTACAAAAAACTTACTGTGCTTCCACTTTGTTCTTCTGCTTTCCCCCTTCCATGCAACCTCCTCTCCTCATTGTCAATCTCCCTCTCTCTTGTCTCTCCAAAGTCCAGTAGTCTTCATGTCACTTTCACTCTCCTCCAATTGTCTCAACATAGTCTCTACCGCCTCGCCCTTCCTTCCTTTTGTTGTCGTCGTTGCTAGTCGCCATCGTCACCGCTAATCTTTCCCAACCCATCATAGCTCCAAGTCCTGATGTAATAACCAGATTTCCATACTAATGGTTATAATACTAAAATATTGCACATGGCTATATCATTGAGAATTTATGAATTGCATTTCATTTACATGCATATTATTAGTATACACACATGAATTATGAATTAGTACACGTTGTAAAGATAGGATATGCAGTCAATTGACATATTCTGTGGTATGAAAGATTTAAAATGATCATGTGAATTGTATTGTTTATGTTTTGAATTTTGGTTTGGTGGACTATAATTAGTAAACTTGGAATTTCTTGTTACAATTAGAAAACTGATGAATTAAAATATATATTTGGTCTAGGAAAAATACTAAGTGGTAAGACAAGTTAACACATGAAAAATTAGGATGACTAAGCCAATAAATTGAATGACATTTGACATAGATAAATGAATGACATTTGACATAGGTAATTAATTGACAAATGACAGCAATGAATGAGTGACAAATGGACTAGTAACTAGGTGACATTTGGTAGCTTATGGAGGGGATAAGTGGCTTACATGTTAAGTGACACATGCCATTGTAATATAGAGACACCTAGCATTTGATGAGTCAAGCTATTGCAAGAGTAGTTTCTATTTTGTTCATTCTCCTTCTTTCCATTACTCACACCATCGAAATCGTCACAGCTACTGAATCTTGCCTCAATTTTGTTCGTAGTCATTTCAAGATCCACATAAAAAATCTACTCAAAGATAGCTATAATCTGCTATCATCATTTTGCCTTTGTTGAAATCATTTTTACTTCCATCTTGTACTTGGATGATTTTGCATGCTTGGAGAGTTAAGTTAGCATGATCATTGAGGTGGAAATTTGAGCTAGACAAGTAAGTAAAGTGTTGTTCTTTAAGGCATGTTATAATATAAAGTTATGATGATTAAATTAGGATAGATTGTATATGATGTCGATGTTGAAGATGTGCTGGAAAATGGAGAATGAATGGGTACTTTTCTGTTCTGTTTTTGCATGTACTAAAACAATAGTTTACAGGTTGTTGTATGGATCAATTAGATTGAGACTTAAAGTATAACTGATGAGGAATTCATGCTAAAGATAGGTGGTACTAAGGTGTTAAGATAAGTGGTATTAAGGTGTTTTTTAATATGAAAAATAAGAGTTCTATGTGTGTTTTTAAAAAGTGATTGTTAATAATATAAGTGAGCAAAATTTGGTAAGCCTTAGTGTAACCAATATAGAAGTTAAATAAACCTGAAATGAAGTAACCTTAAAGGACATGAAATTTGGAAATTTTCAAGTGTTAGTGATGTCTTTAAGCTTGTAAAATTCGTGAAGTATTGAAGGTCGTAAAGTTACATATATTAGTGATGTTGATGACAAATTCTAGAATTTTAATTTCAGCCTTGTGTACATGTTGAACCAGCTGAGAAATTTCACCCTTAATTATTATATTTGGACTTGATTAAGGCTAGTAATGAGCCTAGATTGTTCCTTGATTAATTGATTAAGAGCTTGATAAGCTTATGTAGTTAATTGATGTCATATCTTAAAGAATGGACTGTTTTGATGTGGTTGAGTTCAAATATGGAAATTTCTGATTTGTTAAAGGAACAAATGAGTTCTTTTAATGCAAACATGATCTTAAGAAAATGAGTAATGTGTATATGGTATGGATGAATGAGCATTGAAGAACATTGGGTAATTATGAATGAGAATTGGATAAATGTATGAATATATATTGCTGGAAAAAGTTTGGTGAATGTATAGATTTAGCTTACTGCAATTTCAAATTTAAAGTAACAATTGTGTGTGGATTATGAGAGGCTTTTTGAACATGAAAATGTTCAAGGATAAGTGTAAAGTATGGTTGATGAATTGGGAGTAATTCAAGCTAAGGATAAGTGTAAAGTATGGTTGATGAATTGGGAGTAAATCAAGCTAACTTAAAAGTACAAACTTGATTGCAAAATGATAATATACAAAATATGATGTTTGAATGGTCTTAGGGTGTATAAGCATAAATTGAATAGTTAAGATCTATGTATAAGAATACATACTTGGGAAAGTCAATTGAGCATGCATTGAACATAACACATATACATGTATATGATCGAATACTTATTTGATTAAACAAGTTAGCAATGTATACATATGTGTGTATTGCATGATTTAGAAACCAATCCATACCCAAAATCAAATCAAATTCATAAAAAGGCAATCTAATCAAATATGCTATATATTAATTTCCTTGGATCATAATAGGACAATTCCTACACACCTGATTAACCAATACACTACTACCCAAAAGACTAGTCACATGAATTTCATACTCTAATTGGTCTACATGCATCTCTTTATTAGACATTTCTCCCATACAGGCATAAGAATGTGTTGGGCCCCGATTAGCATTAAGCATGTTTTAATTTGTGTTTGAGGATTAATTTGAAAATTAATTTTAGTTGGACTAAATTGAGGTTTATAGTGATTAAAGGGATGAAAGTTGAATGAGGATTTAGTTTAAATTAAAATTGAATTGTTGTTAGAAATTGAGAGGAATAAGATGGCTTGAGGGTATTTTAGGAAGTTTATTTATGTTCTTAGAATTAAAGGCTTTGAAGGAGGGATAGATAAGTCTTTGTTTAGTCCAATTAAAAACAAAGAGAAGAGGAATACATAGTGGAATCGTTCATGTGAGGGAGAGGAGCAAATTGGTAAGGAAAAGTATGGCTTTAACCAAAACTATGTAGTTTTGGATAAGTTGGAGCTTAAGTTGTAAGTTAAAAAGACAAGTGTTAGGGCTTTTATAAGAGAATCACGAAATTTCTAGAGAAAAGGAGAGGGAGAGTTTGAAGAAGAAGAAGAAGAAGAAGAAGAAGAAGAAGAAGAAGAAGAAGAAGAAGAAGAAAAGAGGCTAGGTCTTTAGGATTTTCTTGCTTAGTGAAGGGTAGTAGAGTGTTTAAGAAGGAGAAGAGAAAGAAAGGATTAAGAGTTTCATCAAAAGCCAAGAGAGAGAGAAATTTCGTGGGTCTCTCTTTAAGGTAAGAAAAATGTGAAATTATTTGGATTTATGAGTGGATTTTGATGCTTATAGCTTGGGTAAGGTTTGGGTAAAGTTAGATAGGTTTAATTCCATGTTTTCCTCTCCTAGGATTGCTTAATTTTGGGATATCTCATGTTAATTGGGTTCTTATTGCTTAATGAAGGTGAAGAGAGGTTATTAGAGCAAGAAGCAAGGTCAAGTGTTTAAATTCAAGGCTAAAGGATTAAGGTGGGTAATTTCTTAATAATTGAGTTAATGAACTTGTTAAAGTTCTATAATAAATGCTATTGAATGCTTTTAAATGAATTATCAATGTTGCTTGTATTTCTTGAAATGGTTTGAATTTGTATAAGATGTAAAAATATGTGTATAATTATTTGACAAGTGAAAAAGAGATTTGAATATGTGATTTGAGCAATTGTGTGAAAGGTAGGTTGCAATGGCCATTGATGGCTAATATGTATGAAATGCATGAATGATGTGATATGCATATTTCTATGGGTTTAGGGTGGTCCTTTATGTGATAGGTGCACCTATATAGGCTTCTCCCGCCTGCCCGCAAGTGGCTATGGAGTTCCTTACGGACTCCATCATGTGTTCACGGCTACACATGACCGCTTTGCGGAAATGTGTAGTACATCCTGTTGGACCCACCCAAACCAACTTATGTGTGACTATGTTATATGCTGTCTAAGTTGTTCTTGTATGATATATTGTTTTGTAATTGCCTTTGATCATTTGATATTAATGAAGAATTGCTTTATGATAAAGATGCTTTAGTTCAATTGTTTGAGAATAAATTGCTAAAGGATTTTGGCATGTTTATTCTTAGTTATTAAGCTTTTACCCACGGAGCCGTCGAGCTCACCCCTCATTTTCCCCCTCCACAGGTCATGAGCGAGAAACTGAAACACCACATTGGTAACGAGGCATTACTCCGATGCAATTTTGGTTTTTGAAATCGTATGCTTGAAACCAAAGCTTTAGATAGCATTTGGGAACTAGCAATGTACTTTGTATTTTGTACCTTGAGATTTTGATGTATTTGGGCTAAAATGCCCTCTAAAGCTTTGTAATAACTTTGAATTTCATGTAAATGCAAGATTGTTGAGTTTTAATTGTAATTTATGTAATTTACACATGTTTTATACACATGCATCATTGTATGGCTATAGTTAACAAAAAGAAGGATTGAGATTGTATGGTTTTATATTTTGGAATGGAATAGATGACTAGGAGTGCGGTTGTTGCCTTGAATTGCATTTGGAGATACTTTTGGGATTGAATTATGCTATATGAGGTTGGATATTGAGTTTTATGCAGGTGGTGGAGCTAGGATTGAAGTTTGGTTAGTTGATATTTCAAGGGAAGTGCTATCAAATTTTCCTAAAATTTGACAGAAACTTCGCTTCAGTATTAGACCCTCTTAGGGCTTGAATTAGATCGGGAAGTTTTCGTGAAGATTGTAGTAGAAGTTCAGAACTTTCTAAGGGTATATAGTTTGTCTCATTTGGACTTAGGGTTAAAAAGTTATGAGGTTAAGAACACATGCAGTTACTGTTCATCTAGCTATGTTACTGTTACATTGGTCTTTAATGAGCAAAGCTATGTTACTGTTACATTGGTCTTTAATGAGCAGTAACTTTGAGTGGCTTTTTACCTTACTTAATGATGAAATTAGCTTTTACATCCTTCATGAAAGTTGTAGAGCATCTTGTTATATTTCCATTGAGGTATAATATGTAATTTTTAGGATTTGGAGTAAGAAGTTATGAGAATTGAAAGATAACAGTTAAAGTCCATTTTGGTTGTTCATATAGCTTATGAATTTATGGTAACTTTGATGACAAATGATTGAAATCCATGCTTTGATGAATCAATTAAGCTAGAGATTGTGAAGTTGGTGAGTTAAACTTGAAGTTTGAGGTGTTATGAAGTGTTTAGGCTATGGAATGAATAACTTTGGGAAGTGTATAAATGGTTATGAAGTTAGGTTGAAGATGAGAAGTTTGAAAGAGACTTGAAGTTTTGTGAAATCCCATGTTCGTTAAACGGACATGGATGTCCATTAAACGGACAGCCTCGGGTGCAAAAATACCCCTTATCCTGGCCATGTCCGTTAAACGGACTTGCATGTCCGTTTAACGGACATTTACGGATCATTTGGGCCACTTTTACCTGAACGTGTCCGTTAAACGGACATGGATGTCCGTTTAACGGACAGCTACTGGAAAGATGTTGATGTTCGGAAATGTTAGAGGCCGAATCGCTTTTTGTGGTCTTCATGAAAGTTGTATATCTATATGTCTACTTTCAAATGGTACAAAAACGAATAAATTCTGATTTATAAATAGAAAGTTATGGTGATCGCGCCAAAAGAGTTTCAAATTGATTTAGGATGTGAACATGATCTATTCTTTTGGGAATAAATCCCTCATCCAACCTCCAATTGAGGTGCGACTTAAACCATTAGATTCCTAAGACATGTATCTTTCTCTCCGCAAAAATTGGTACCATTTGGAGTTGAATTGAAAAATTTTGCATTAAAGTAAGTGAGAGGTCGGTTTGGAGATCATATTTGGAGTATGAGCTCCTTTAGGCCTTTTGAGCATAACATGAGTTATACAACTCTGTTTGAGGTGATTCTTATTCCAAAACGAACTTCAGGCATAGAGCTACAACTTATATGAAGAAGTCAACTTATGATTTTGATGTTTAAATAGTGTGCGCTCGCCACGAATGTGGAGTTACAACTAAGGACCCTGAAAGGTTAATAGCACAAGGTTTATGATTATGTAGTTTTAATGCCGAAACAAGTTTTCCAGTGTGGTGAGGAATCCCTCCCTAGTGGGTTGCACGTCCAGATGTCACGTAGGACGTCGGACCGGTGTATCACCGGGGAGGGGTTCCAACAGAATGAGTGGATCTAGGATCAATCAAAACATACATTTTAGAATTAAAGAGAAAAACAATACCAGTAATGAGTTCAAGTACGTCCCAATGCTCACGAGCTTTCAATGCATAAGTTCAAGCCAAAGCAGAAGACACAATTGGTCTATCCACAGTTTCTAATTAGGTACTCAATTTGAGTCTGAACATACTAGATCCTCCATGACCTCTACCTCGTCCTCTGATTCTAGTAGATACCTAAGAGACCTCCCTACTAGGTTGAGGTGTATGGGACTGTCTCATATGGAAGTTAGCTATCAGGTGCTCCGTGCTGCCACATCTAAAACATGCACTCGTAATCCTCCAACAGATAACCCGATGGTATTTGGAGAAATGAGAACACTCTAGAATACTAGAACCTTGGCCCACAGAGAAACCCCTACTAGAAATTGTCAGTAAAGGAAAGTTTTGTCGCCTTTCTCGAATTACAAGTCTCTAAGTAAAGTCCAGTGCAGAGGAAGCACCTTCATGACTCTGCTTACCCGAGGATAGACCTCCTCTAGTAAAACCCTTTTATTGACCCCTTTCTCTCCTAACCATCTCTTGCCTCTTTATTTTCATTGCGGTTTCCACCAGTTGATGGTAGTTCACTAGTTGTACTAAAGTGAATGTGGCAAGATGCTCCTTAATCAAATCGTTCAAACCATCCTCGAACTAATGACACCAAAAATCCTCAGTAAGTACCGATTCAAGGGCATACTTATTGAGTCGGTTAAATTCCCTATCGTACTCATCAACAGATAAGTTTCTCTGCTTCAAGTTCAAACATTGCTTCCATTTCTCCTTTCTGTAAGCCTCCGTAAGATATCTATCTTTAAACTCTTGGGAAAAGCAATCCCAAGTTAGAGGCACTGGTAACTAAGGATTCCTCAATATGAAATTCCTCTACTCATAAGCTACTCCCTGAAGAAGAGAGACAACATAGTGCACCATTTGATTTAGCAGATAGTTGATGTCATCTAATACCCTCTTTACTTTCTCTATCTAGAACTTAGCTCTTTCAGATTCCTCCAATGTTGTTCCAAACAATTCCTCAACAACCTCATCAATGGCTTCGTGAGATCTTTTCATCTTTAATTTTATAACCAAAACATGAGATAAGTCACATTAGGCCAAAACACAACTTTTGCACTCAAGTGTAAACAATATTTAAGTGCTAGTTAAACCAGAATCACTCAAACCATACTCTGATACCAAAAGATGTAACACCCACATACCCCCTAGAAGGATATGTAAATGTTCACCTCAGACAGGATTGAAAAATACCAAACATTTCATTTATAATTGACTTAAAACAAAATTTAATCAGTATATTGAGTTTATCCTACATATGCTTCAATTTCAAAACCATTCTGAATTCAAGTTATCATATATAAACCATTAACAAAATAGTACATAACATATAGATGGTGTTTTACAAAATACATAACTTAAGTTCAAATCCACCCTGTAATACAATGTTTTCAAACTTTTGAGCAAACTACACCAAGTCTTATATTACATTATTTATAACTCAAACAACTCAAAACAAATTGATCAACTCAAACAAAACACAATCTTCATTGGCCACTATGGTTATCTTTGTCCTAGTCTTTATACCCTTCTATTTGAACCTAAATGGGACAAATCCATCGTGCTAACCATATAGCTTAGTAAGGAATAACTAAATAGGATACATAATGACAATAATCTCTGACAGTGATTTGATGTTTGCATATACAAATTAGTTTGCATTTCGAGCAATATGCATCTCAGATCATAACCAATCATATTAGATTAGAATATATCTATTTCAAGGTAAAACTCACAAGTATCATAATAGAATAACATAATATCAAAACATAATTTTAAAGTATCATTGTTGGACTCGAAAAGTTTCATTTATTTACTAAGCATGATTTAAAATAATTTTAAGGTTTGGAAAGATTAATTATTTTGGAGTTAATTATTATGTCAAAGTTAGTAGAATATATGGAATAGGTTAATGGAATTAAAATGAAGGTTGAAGAGTATTTTTGGAAGATCACTTAAGGTTAAAAGAATACAAGCTTATAAGGAAGGGTAAATTGGACTTTTTGGGCCCATTAAGGGTAAAAAGGGAAAGAAGAATGGTTGTCTTGCAATTGAAGAAGAAGAAAACAAAGATTAAACAGAGAAAAAGAGAGAGAGTCATGGAAGGAGAGAAAAGAAGAGAAAGCTAAGCTAGGTTTCAAATTTTCTTAGTTTTAAAGAGTGATTTTGAAGTTTTTCAAGAATGGAAAAAGAAAGAGGAAGATTAGAGCTTCCATTTGAGCCAAAGACTCACTAATTGGTGAAGATTCAATGTAAGTTTATGTTTAAACTTTTGGATTTTTGGAAGGGTTTTGATTCATGAAACTTAAGAAATGCATAGGTTTAAGTATTATAGGATCAATTTTAGTATATATATTTCTTTGATTTCTCAATTGTACTTTCTACTGAATTGGGATTTTTACCAATATTGAAGGAAATCAAGAGGAGAGGCAAGAGGAGCAAGGAGAGAGGCATCTTTAAGCACAAGCTTGGCAAAACCTTTGTATAGCTTCTTTTTTGTATCATTTTCAAAAAAGTTAAGCAAGGAATTCAAGGTGGGTTGCATTTTTATAATTGAGTAAAAAGTCATTAATGTTTTCTTCCAAATCAAGAAAGTTCAATGTTTTCAATTGTATTATAAATGTGCATTTATTGCTCTTTGAATGCTTTGAGAAAGTGCTATGTGTTTGGTATGTGAATATTGTATTGATGATTTATGAAAAGAATATGAAAATAATTTTTGAAAAGATACTATGTTTATGAAATCACTCTTTGGAAAAAAAAGTGTCATTTTGGGCAACAAGTTTACAAGTTATGAAATACATGTTATGTGGGTTTGGTTTGGTCCATTCTGTATGTCAAGTGCACTTTGATTAAAGACTTCTCCTGCCTGCCCACTAATGACATGGAACTCCTTCATGGACTCTCTCATGTTTATGACTACGCAAAACCACTATGTAGGATTGTGTTAGTTCTGTTCACGACTACACAGGACTGTTACATGAGAATGAGTTAGCTCGTTCTTTTTATGGACCTCCCAAACCATTTTGATGTGATTAAGTGTTGATAATTTTATTGAATGCATGTTTTGGGTTGCTTATGAATTGTTTGATAAATTGAGAATTGGGAAATATGTGTTTCGTGATTCATTGTGAGTCTTTCAATGGTTTTTTTTTGTTATCGATTATAAAACTGTTACCCACGAGCTTCAAGCTTACCCCCACTCCTCTTCATCTTCAAGGGATGAGCACGAGATCGAGTGATTGAGCATAAAGGCATTACTCCGGATTATGCTTATTGTTATAGTAGTGCCCTGAAGGCAATCGCCTTTAGCGCATTTTGTACAAATTTGTGTACAGTCTTTATGAATAAATAAAGAAAGGCATATTTCATTAATTTGATGTTCATTATTTATGAATGGATATTGATCTATAAGCAAATTAATGAAGTCTATGATGTATGACATAGCATGAAGGAAATTGTGATGTGATCATACTATTGAGATTCCTATCATGTGCAATTATGTCAGTATCTAAATTATCCCTAGTCATAGGATTACTGAGACTGGACATCGATAATCTGGAAAGACTAGCACATCTCAAGCTCCTTGATTTGATCAAGCAGTGGATCTCAGAAGCTGTAAATATGAGATATTTAGGGTTGAGATGTGGATGCTTACTAGAGGTAGTAAGTACATTGGATGACCTGCTATGAGATCATCACATGGATGTACTATTCTAATGTCAGTGATAATCTCATCATAGCAATGGTGCAAGTATCCTTAGACTTGAGGTGCTCAAGGATATCTTGGATACTGATTCTGTGCTTTGACTCCATTCCTTGTTGCCTTACAGAGGTTGCTCATAGGGTGGTGATTGGGTACAGCTTGAGGTATTCGAAGGTAATTGAGTAGCCAATAGAGAATTCACCACTTATGTGATAGCAGAAGATGATACCCATGACCTCTTGTCTTGGTCATTACTTGGAAGTCTCTGGTCGGAGCATATATGTCATGAAGAATGTCTTCATTGACATATTAAGTAATGAGTCCCAGGACGAGAACTGAAATCACTTGGACTAGATTTGACATAGTCAGTCTAGTAAAGAGTTGACACTTTGCCCATACTCATAACCAAGTGGGGTATAGCATGGTGAAAGGACGAATTGCACGATAATTGTCTATGGAAAGGTTCGTGATATGGTTCATGATGAATACATGTTCATTCTTCAAACCAATTACTTTTCGGTCAATTGGGGGTCATGATGTGTTGCTAAATACCGCTCATGACTTGCTCAGATTAAGTGTTAATCTAAGTGGCCAACATAACCGGGAACCTAATAGGTCACACGCATAAGAGTGTCTCGGAGAATTTGTAAAATAGTTTTAGACAGAGTTCCAATATAAGGAGAGCAAAAGGACTAAATGGATCCCGATGAGATCGAGATATGTCCCGATGAGATCGCGACATCGATATTGCTGAAAAGGGTTTTTGGAGGTTTTTCTCATACCGGGACCCGGTAGGCCGGTAGGACCGACCCCAGTGTGACTGGACCACTTCAGCAGTTATATACATATATATATATATGATTAATTAATTAAAGAATTTATATATATATATATATATATATGTGTGTGTGTGTGTGTACACGTGGATGGAGAATGAAGAAAGGAGAAGAAGCTTCTCCATTCTTGCTTAGTCGTTAAGTGTATTTAATGGCTAAAAGACAAAATAGCAAAAGTGGAAAGGGCATGATCGTTGGTGTTGTTTTAAAAGAAGGAAAAGAAGAGTTTCTTTCTCTTTGATGAATGATCATCGTGGGTTTTAGAGAAAACTTAAGGATTTGAAGAGAAAGAGTTTCTCTCTCAAGCTTCATCATCTTTCAAGCTCTTCTCCAAGGCTTCACTTTCTCCACTTCATCGTTGATTCTATAGCTCTCCAAGGACAAAGGTAGGAGCTAGCACTCTTTACTTTGTTCTAGCTATTCCCGGGTCAAAGGGTTTGTCCCTGTTAGGTTTTTCGATCTCTGTGTGGATACCGTTAGAGACGGTCTCCTTTGGCCGTTATGGTTTGAGTTTGTTATATAGACACATGGATCCTGGCTTTCGGGAAGGTCCCGGAATAAAATTTTTTGTTTTCCGCACCGTGGGCATGTGATGCTCACACCGGGATTTTCCTACACTTATTTTGTATTTTAAGTTAATTTTTGTAAAACAAGGCTTTAATTGCGTTTGAGCAATTCCACTTTGTGTAAATTATGTATTTTTGGACTATGATGTATTGTGGCTTGAAATGCCCATTAAAGCTTTGTAAAACTCTTATCTTTTGATGATAATGAAATATGATTGTGTTTTTGTTCATAACTCTCAAAGTTTGTACATTGCATTTTCAAGCATTCCTAAGGGTAAAATTTTGTGTTCTGACTTCTGCGCAAAACTGTGTTGATCTAGGCTAAATTGTCTTCTTGGAAGTTTTAGATTATCTTTCTAGCTTTCCAATGATATATAGTAAGAAATTTTTGGAAATTGTAATTGGGAGATATGATCATCATAAGTTAGTAATGCTGCACAGGATGCATATAGGACAACTATAGTGAAAGATGAAAATTTGTTGTATGTGATGAATCAATTAAGTTTAGATATGAGAGTTTAATGCAATCAATTTGGTAACTGAATATTTAAGGAGTGATATTGCATTAGAATAATTGAATTTGGGAAGATTATGAGTGAAAGTGATGTTAGAATGGATGTAGGAACCATTGGACATGCTTTGGAGGAGTCTTGGCTCACCTATGTCCATTAGAAAAACTTTAGGTCCGTTAAATGGACCTTTTTAAGTCTAAATATGTCCCCAGGCCAGTCTATATCCGTTAAACGGACCTTCACGGGTCTGGAAGACACCCTAGACCCTGTGTATGTCCGTTAGGTAGAGGTGTATGTTCGTTTAATGGACATACACTTTACACTTTCGAAAATTCACAATTTTGACCCTCTAGATGACAAAATCTCTCTTCTAAGTCTTTATAAACGTTGTAGATATCGAAGTCCTCTTTGAAACTATCACCTGAATACGATATCTATAGTGAAAATTATGCCAATTGTCCTACGATATGTGCAATATGATTAAAGACATAATCATAGTTGACTATGTTGGCCATAACTTCATTATCCGACGTCCAAATGAAGTGATTATTGAACCAATAGATTTATAACACATTTTTCTGTCTCTCCATAAAACTTGGTAGCCTTTGGTGTTTATTTGAAAAATATTGATGGAAAGAAAGTGAGGGAATCGATTGGAGGATCATGACTTGGTTATAAGCATATCTTAATCTATATTGATTGAATAGGAAACTTTTAGGATGTTATAAGAATGAAGATGAACCAATGATGACTGATAAGAGTTCATAGAAATAACCCTAAAGGTAATACGCACACTTACGTTTTATGACTTCTAGATAGTTGGGCTAAAAAAAAGGGGTCTAACAATTAAAACAAAACTTGCCTATATCAAAATAGAATTTGTTATATCAGAACAAAGCTTAGTCATTGCAAAACAAAGCTTGATTATAACAGAGCTGAGCAAATAAGAAAATACAAAACAAGTTAGCCTACTAATCGTTTTTACAAAAGTGGATAACAGGACCAGAACAGAAGATATCATGATTGGTATCTAAAACATAAGAGACTTAAGTCTTTGAAACAGAAGACACAAAAGTGCCAGATCACAGAAGACAATGAAGTGCCTGATCACAAAAGACACCTTAGTGTATAATTATAGAAACAGTTGTTAACCCTTCTAGACACACCTTTTTACCCAGGACGAGGACCCAGTAGTTTTAAAACAAACCACTTTAGATTTTAGGATTTTATGCAAAAGATGAAGTACAATATATTTTGCTCCAATTGAACTTATTCATTAACATTTACATAACATACCTTATAAATACAAATATGTGCAATTATGCATCAGTAAAAGAGTTGAGTCATCACACATTATGTATATGCTCACAATTAGAAAGCACTTCCAATTCAACCCTAACTATCAAACTCCTCGGACAACAGATGGTTGGAATTATCACAATGTTATCGCAGAAATTCCCAATTCACAAACATCCATATCCAATTTATAATACAGAAGCCTTTGGAACTCATTCATTCATGATTTCCCATAATTATGGGATAAGTGACTGGAAACCTTCAAATAGCTGTTTTCATAGGAAAAGTTTTTGGATCAGTTTTGTATGACCATTTTCACCTAGAAGTTGACGTTTTTAGACAATGTGTTCTTCTAAACAAATGTTCCTATATGTATTAAGTTTCGAAATAAATATAGGTAATGTAACTTGGTTTATTATTTTGAGATTTTTATACCCAAAATACTATAGATTGTTCTCAACTATTGTAGCACCCCACTCTCGCAAGACCCGAACCCGATATCGATGGTGATATCCGAGACAGCGCCTCGCGAGGGTGGTGTGCTAAGCACTCCATCAATCAAAATTCAGTATATTTTTTTCCTCTTTACAAATGCACATGCGGAAGTCAAATAATTCAATAGGCCATAAGCCCTTTTCAATCATACAAGGCCATTTACAAAATTCTCATATGGCCATTTGGCCATTTCACAAAATACAAACACTTGAGTCATTTCATAATACAATTCATACGGAAATTTCGGAATGAACAATTTAATACAAAAATATAGACATGCAATGCAGACGCGAACTGATCCCGACTTCTATCCTTCACTTGAATCCTGAAAATATACTCCCATTGGCTTAACGAGGTATTCTTCTGATCCTGAAAAATAATTGCAAGAATTCAATTAACAAATAATAAAGTAAGACCATCTAGGTCTACTCACAGTACGCTCCAAAATAGCATTAGCTTCCCAATTCTGGAATGCCTGTATGCGGACACTTGACCTGCACAACCTATTTATGCAAGAAACACATTGCACACTCATCAATAGTTGTACACATAACAACATTCATTTTTACACAATTGTAATAATGGACTAAGTATAATACATGCTCAATGACAATCCCAGGGTATATGTTCTAATATACACTTTATGTTCATTTCCATTTCATAATTCATATACGCTTCATACACTTCATTGGTACATGATCGTTCTAACTTCTCCTTTCAATCTTTACCTTTTTTATATGTCTAGCTTATTCATAAGCTTACACTTCATGAACACTTGGTTACTCTATATCATAACTCAATTTCTCATCATCACTTATCTATCCCTCATAATCTCCAATTCCCATTCATGGTTTAGCACTTCATACTTAAAAACACTCTTAGGTAGGATTCTTTTAGTTTACCAAGACAAACCAAATCTCATTCTATAGGAATCCAATTTAAGATCCCACAATGCATAATCACTGAAATTAGTTCTACAACATTTAAACCCAAGCATTTTCTAAACTCCATAAACTAGAATCTTTACAAAGATTCAAAGATTCAATTGATCATACCTTGATTCTTCACCAAATGAAGAGATCTTCAGCTCAAATGGAAGCTCTTTTCTTCCTCTTCCTTATTCTCTTCTTGAACACTTCAAAATCTCTCTTGAAGGTTAACACAAATGAAACCCTAGCTGGTTTCTCTTCTTTCTCTCTCTCATTCTTTTTCATGTTTTCTCTCTCTTATCTCTTTTCTCATCCACACATTTTGTTTCTCTCCAATCCTCTCATTCCCGTAGTTCTTCTCTATTTATAAGCAAGACAACATTTCTTTTTCCAATTTTGCCATTAATGAGTCCAAAAAGTCCATTTTATCCTTCCCTATAAGCTTATGTTCTTTTAAACTTAAGTGTCTTGCCAAAAATATCCTTGAACCTTCTTACACATCACTTTCTTCTAGAAAATATCCTCCATTTTCTTAAGTTTCTTATGCCTCCGAAACCATTCAGTTTGGTTCAGTGATTCAAAAGATATACTTCAACATTTTTAGACTGCTCCTATCCAAAACAGTACACTATCTACAACTTCCATCCAAAACTTGAAAGTCTTACAAACTAAATCACAATTTATTCCTTCAGATAATTTGCAGCTCTATATCTCTAGTTTACCCTGAATCAGAAATCATCTCATTTTGATTTCTACAGATCAAGATATCACCAAAACACTGAAGTATGTTCAGAGGGATAACACCAGTTCATATCCTTTAAGAGCATACTCACTGTACCCGTCTCACTCTTTTCACTAAATCTTTCTCCATTAGTTTCATATGACTTTGATTCTTGGTGGAGATGTAGGGAAATGTCTTAGGAATCCAACGGTTCAAGAATCAAGTCATTTGGAGGTTTAGAGAAGAAGTTATGGCCAAAAGACTCCAACACGTTTCTGCCCTCACCTGAAATAAACATGTCTCAGTGCGAATGCTATAACTTTTGCTACAGATGTCTGATTGACTTTGTGTCTAGACCATTGGAAAGAGGACTTCTGGATCTAAAACTTTTATGAAGACCTCAAAGGCCAATTCTATCTTCTAACTTCTGTATCGTCTCATTGTTTACGTCTCATTTTTTGTGTCTCATTTTCTGCGTCTGCTTTTCTGCGTCTCATTTTCTGCGTCTCATTTTGTAACATCTCATCACCGATGGGAAGGGTATAATTGATATGAGCATTCATTTGGCCTCTAATTTTAGAGGAATGAGACATTTTGCACATGCACTTATATGTACATGCATTTATTGACATTTCCTGGTATTTATGTGAATTTGATTTGTTTGTGAATTCTGAGACAATTATAATTGTGAATTGAAATGTTCTAGGAGTGGTTATCAATTGTTAGTGACTCTTTGAAAATTTTCTGGAATAATTGGGAGAAAATGTCCGAACCGGAAATTTTCCGAGTGACGGACTGATTGATTTTATAGTACTGAAATAACTGTCCAATGGTCATGGAAAATTAGATATATGATTTTAGAAATTAATATGTCGAGCCATTGAAATTTGGAGACGAATTGGACTGGAAATAAATTGTGAAAAGAGAAAGAGAGTTAAATGTATTATTGAGGAAGAGACATGTGGCATGTTTCTATTGGTGGAGGTTTATTGGATTAACCTTTAAATGCCTTAGGTTTTAAAACTTGGCAGTAAACTTGTTTCCTCCTCCTAGGGCATATTTTCCTTCTCCATCGATTGATTCTTGTTTTTCCTCCCTACACGATTCTTGCTTGTCCGATTCTTGCTTGCTTCTTCTCCTTGTGCAAAGCCTAGCTTAAACCTTTGAGATGATGGAAATTTGGGAAGTTTTGAGAGAGAGCCGTGAGTGATGAAAGAGTTGGAGAAATTTTAGAGTTTTGAAGAGTTGAAGCTTGATTTGGTAAGTAAATTGGTTTATGTTGTTTATTATTTGTTGAAATGCATTCTTGATGTTTAATGGGAAAGATTGGGGTAGTTGTGTTTGAGTTATGGCTATTTTGAAAGAGAAAAGAGTGAAAAATTGGTCGGAGAAGACGACTTGGGGACCGCACATCGCAGCGTGCCTGCGCCGCGACGCGCGCGAAGGCCTCGCCGCCGCGAGCTTTTATGTACTCGTCGCGGTGAGCTTACTGAAGTACGCCGCGGCGAGCCTCCAAGCTTTCCACGCCGCGGTGAGTTTCCTTCTTACGCCACGGCGAGCTGCTCCTTGGCGCCCCGGCGAGCCCCTGTTTTCTGAACTGAGTTAGTTTAGTTTTTGAATCATAAATGATGATGTAGACCTCCAAATGAAGTGATGTTTGATTCGTTATATACTAGAGAAAGAGGTCTACAATTGAGGAGTAGAAAGAAAGTTTGAATTCAATTTAGTAAGATCTCCAATATTGAATGAAAGTTGAGAATAGGTTCTATTTCAACCTAAGGGTTGTTGTATGATAATTGGAGCATAATTTTGAGATTGCTGACTTACATTCAATGCTTTTGGAGTCTACATGGATGAAATTGATCTGGTATCTAGCAATAATGGTTTTGTAGTGTTTCTAGGGATTTATCCTAGTGTGTTTGATATGGTATTTTTGAACTGAATTTTAGAAATGAAACTTGTGGAGTTTCCATGATATGATATTGAAACTAAATGAGTCATATTTGATTAATTGGGTGAAAAGCTAGGTTTTGGCAAATGAAAGTCGAAATTGGGAAATAGCGCCGGGAAGGTCATGAACATGCATCGTACATTTTGTTAATTGCGACATGTGCATCATTGAGTTATTCTGATTGTGCATTTAGTAATGGGAAATTATTTGACTGTTGTGACTGGAGCCGCCACCGAGAGCTACAAGCTCGATCACTGAAAAGGAGCCTCGAGCTCGAAAGGGATTAGTGCATACCCAGAGGGCTCTCCTATCCCTACTGACGCGTGAGAACTAGTGCATACCCAGAGGGCTCTCCTACCCTAAGACGCGTTTACTGTTTAATGCGCCCAAAAAGGGGCAGTTCAGAGCTATATACTCAACGCTTAATGAGCCCAAAAGGGACATTTCGGAGCTATATGCTCAACGCTTAATGAGCCCGAAAGGGATAGTTCAAAGCTATATGCTTAACGCTTAATGTGCCCGAAAAGGGACAGTTTAGAGCCACAGGATCACTGACTAATGTGCCCAGATTGGGACAGGACAGGCGCTCAGTCACAACACAAAATTTAAAATGGAAAATAATGGAAAATGATAGGTATGCATCTGATTGTACTGTGAATTGGGAAAAAGGGTTAAATGATTGTATTTCTGTGAAAATTGTTTTGTGAAATGCTGATTTCTGCTATTGTATGAGAATCTGTGAATTGTCTGTGAAATGCATTAATGAGTTATGCATTGAATTGACTTGTGAATTGGGAAAGAGGCAACATGCCTTGCATCAATGTGATACTGCTATACAATCTTTTTGAATATGTTATGGTGAAAATCTGTAAATTGCTATATGATATTCTGAAAGTGTTACCGTGATAATCTATACGCTATTTGCGTAATGCATGAGTTGAGTGAACCATCGATGATGGTTTCTCACTGAGTTCGCAAAAACTCACCCAAAATTTGCAACTATTTTTCAGGATTTGAAGAGTACCCTGTTAGACAAACGGGAGTATGCCTACTGCATGCAAGTCAGAGATTGAGGTTGGGATCAGTTCACGTCTGCATTAGTGTCATTCTGTCTTGTGTAAATTGTATTTCTGCAATGTCCGCAGAATAGTACTATTATTTTAGAGGGCCTCAATTGGTAAATGTTGTATTTGTAATGTGATTACTGAAATTGTTCAAGAATGGCATTGGGTCCAATTTGGCTATGAATTTTTGTGCATGAATTGATTAAATACTGTTGAGTGCCTTTTAATGACTGAAATTGCGTGGTGATCGAAACTGTTTTTGAATTAAAGCGGGCCCAAATTGTTTATTGAATTCCGCGCATACCATTGTTTTCAAAATAAAAATGTCATACTGAGTTTTCAGACTGTGTTTGAGTGCTCTAGCATACCACCCTCTTGAGGCACGGGCTCGGATATCACCCTCGATGTCGAGTTTGGGTCTTGCGGGAGTGGGATGCTACATATTTTCGGCATCTGCTTTTCTGCGTCTGCTTTTCTACGTCTCATTTTCTACGTCTCATTTTCTGTGTCTCATTTTTTGCATCGAGAACATCTCCACTTATAAGACGCATAACTTTTGGCTCAGATGTCCAACATTTACAAACTTTATACTGTTGGAAAGATAAAAGAAAGATCTACAACTTTATAGAAGGAAACTTTGCCAAAATCTATCCAGATTATGTCCAGATTTGCCCCGAAATTCTAAAGACAAATTTTTCGTTCATACACCAACACTGCACCCAATTCTTCACTTCATGACAATCTTTGAGACTCTTAGACACAGAATTGAAATTTGATGTCTTACACAAAAAGTAGCCGTATATCTCTAGTTTAATCCAAATTAAGAATCATCTCGTTTGGATTACTAGAGAAAACGTTGTGGCTAAATAACTGAAGCATATTCAGTGAACATTTTCCAGATCACTACCAATCTTGTTTCTAAATCTTTCCTTATCACGACTCATACCAAGATCACTCTTTCTACTCCTTATTTTCAATAAAATCACATTTAATATCAATTATACCTAGAATTTGTCAATGAATGCATGTACACTTTTTATCCGAAACATTACGTATTTATGTGCATATATGCTAACATGATGCATGAGTAAGAAAGATGCATTCCTTAATCTCAATTTCTCTTTGAGCTCGCATGTATTGAAATTTCAGGTCACAACCCTTAATATGGGGACGGGATGTTACATTTCTCCCCCCTTAACAAATTTCGTCCTCGATTTTTTTTTTCATCTGATTTATCAATACGGTAAAGGTAAAAATTCTTCGTATGCTTCTCTTTTTGTCATACACTTCATCACTTCCAAAAGACCACAGTAGACAGACTCAATAAGTCTTTCAGTCACTCATTTAGCTATCACACTATCTTGACTATTTCATGAGCATATTTCAGACTACTTACCAACTTATACTTCGTATATTGTCAATCTATCTCTGTTGATCATACCATTATTTCAGAACCTGATCACATATCGTATATTATGAATCTAACACCTCTTTCACCAATCACACTACTTTATAAAACTTTTCATACATACCAATTCATATAGCTTAACTTATCCTTTTTCCAAATCTGAGCGCATCTTACCAAGGGGATACTCACAAAATCATTTCATCCTTCCTTTGACAGTTCACTTCTCTTTAATGTTAATACATTCTACTCTTATGTCCATTTCACTATATTCTCTAAATCCGGTGTTGGTCCACCTAACTCATTTATCTTTCATGTGTCACTTTACTCTTATTTCAGATTCATCTCACTCACTAACATTATCTCACATTTATTATGGCCTTATATCATTTTAGGCCTTCTACATATCAATGTTAGGGTGAATAACCACCTTTCTGTCATACTATGCCCATATCACTTCTAATGATGCCACTATGATAAGAATTGTTATACCTGTAGTCATTTCGAATTATGCCTCAATCTCATCTTCCTATGAATTCAAAAATATGAGCTTCAAGCATATTCCTAACAGTTAAAACTGCTGGTAGTTCAAACCTTCAATCACTTGTTTCTACATCCTTAGCAGCTAAAATATAATCTTGGCATATTCCTACTAAGATGTTTATCTTAGGTTGTTACTTAGGCTTCTCTAACACTTTCTTTGTTCAATTATTTTAATCGCATATACGTACTTCTTATTTCAATCACCAATTATCATTTTTACGATTTCACTCGAAAGTTCAGATTCGTTCTTACTTTTTTCGGGTGATTCACAATTCTGAATTCTTTAGCTTTTTGGTTTCTTACTTCTTTCCAGTAGACTTGATCTTAAATTTCCAATGCAAGCAACAACACTTTATTTTACCCCATATGACATTCAATATTCTGTACTCCTCATTACACTAAATTTGAAAACCTCAATATCTGAATGTGAACTATTCCCTTATAGAATTGTCTGTTCAGTGTGTCAGATTACACACTAATTTTACCAATATAGCACTCATTTGTGCATTTCCTCCAAACTCAATAATTTCTTCAATCTTACATAATGTACATTTCATAAATGGCTTTGTACACCTAATGTATCAAAGATTTCAAAGCGATTTCTATCATAATAATTCTAAACCATGTATCAAAGTCAACTCATAAGACTTTCATTATCATATGCACATCAAAATCCACTTTTCACTAATACAACAGATTGTATCTTGATTTCTGACGTGAAACTTCATTAAGTATTTCACAATATCCAAATCCAATTGATATTTTATCATCAGTGTTTTATTCCTCAAATATTCAAAACATCCCCTTTTTACTTTTCAAACACACTAAAAAATACTATCTATGATCACAGTCACTAATTGATACAATTTTTCTTGGATCACTTAAATCTTCATTATCATAATACCATTGGAGTATCATTAACTATCACTCACATTTTCCTTGTGTTAATTTCTTACAATTCCTTAGGTGACTAATTTCCCCAATGTAAGTAACTTTGTCTCATGTCATTTTCAGTCTCCCGCTTGACTTCTTGTCTCTAATGATTTCCTCTTTTTCTTCGAATTCCTTTAATTCACATCGGCTTACTCAAATGCCTATTCATTCATACTAATTCCTCCACACATTTTAATTTATTTGAATGCTTCACTTTGTGTGTTGGTATTTCGTTCCTCAGATTGAATTTGTCTCTCCCGAACATATTTACATCGAATATAAGGGGGGACCTATATTTTCCTCACATTTGTAATAATGTCACCTCGAATTTATAATCCACTCATGTAGTTGGTGTACATATTCTCAGTGGCATATTCCACTTTTTATTCCTGAGTTCCTGCTTAGGATATGACTCCATTATTCAGTTTTGACGTATTACATATTCATTTCCAATTTGTCTCTTCATTGATTACTCTTAAATCAAATCGTTAGATCAACTTAACTCAATTTAGGGAAATTCTTCTTTGAAAGAAGATTCCTTACTACAATCATCAACAATATTCATAAAAACCTTATCAATCAACTATTTTTCGTCATTACATATCAGTCATCCTTAATACCTCGAAAAGATCAATTTCAACTATGCATAATATCTCGATAAGATCAATTTATGCCTTAGCTTACATAATAAGAACATCCCTTGTAATGAGGCTCTGTAGGGCACTTAAACAATTTCATTTACTCTAATATCTTAGCATACATGGCTAAAATCATCACATCTTATCTGGAGATGTATTCACATCGATTTACCAATTAGTAGCTTATACTACTAAGGACACTTTAATCCCATTTAATTCTAGATAACCTTTCTCTTTTTATGCAAGTTCCCGATCATGGGGACTTTGCTATAATCATGTCCCTGTTCATTTCCCTCAAGCTCATCACCTATGTTAACATCATTAACAGTCTCAATTCTTTCCCTATTGATCATTATAAGTACTCTAACTACTTACTCTATCTTGAACTTTGAACTATAGGGACTATAATCGACACTTATTCAATAAGTCGCCAATTACTTCCTATGTCATCTTCACGCATATTGTTCACATATGCTTAATAATTTCACCCGTGATGGTGATCCCACTATTAGATGTACACCCATAATGACAGTTTAATCTGAACTCAACAACTTTTTCCTATATCACTATCATCATCTCATCTTCTAATTGTCATTTGTTTCATCTTACACATCTTTATTCTCAATCAATTTATAATGGTAGGGACATAACCCATATGGAGCTTAAATCTCCACTCCACAAATATATATATATTCTCACACTGAATTGTAAACTCTTATATCGATAATCACACAACTATTCTAAGCCCAAGTTCAACCCTTCAAGGTCATATCACTTGGCCTATACACTTTAATCTCATCATTTCTACTTATATCCCTATTTTTCCTCAGACAATCTATAACAATATATTCCCATTCATATCACTTACGAAAAGATATCACTTGATCGCAATATCAATTTCATGTACAACAATACATCCACTGATACACATACACTGAATCTTTATCTATTCTATCCAAAACCAAATCCAAAATTTTCGAAGCATAGTCATTATGAATTTTTGATCTTAATTTTTTTCCACTATCTCCTTATACAGAATTAACAACTCTTATTACAATACTCACATAATCGTTTCGATTCCGAATTCAACCTTTTATGATCATAACAGTTTTATGATTTCCTTTCATTCTGTCTATACACATTAGTCTCCTCATTTCTATTCATATTCTTAGTTTCCCCAATCAATCCATGGCAATATGCCGATTCACACTTATTTTACCCCCAAAGGATATATCACCTTCAAGGATATGTACCCTTTTGTGGGGGACTCTTATCTACTATGTAAAACCAGATACCGTGTCTCATTTCCAATATATCCATAAACCTTATTTTCTCACATTCAGTCAGATCATCATTTCTCTCAATGCTCCTAACAACTCAAACTCTTAAGGAATGCTCATGCATGTGACTCATACTGGGGATCAGTTACCACTGTCTGCTATGACATGACCAATATGCATGTAACTTGACACATATTTCAGAATGCCCATATAAGATTGTACTTCTGGGCTTTGATACCACATAAATGTAGCACCTCACTCCCAAAAAACCCGAACCCGATATCGATGGTGATATCCGAGACCGCGCCTCATGAGGGTGATGTGCTAAGCACTCCATCAATCAAAATTCAGTATATTTTTTCCTCTTTACAGACGCACATGCGGAAGTCAAATAATTCAATAGGCCATAAGCCCTTTTCAATCATACAAGGCCATTTACAAAATTCTCATATGGCCATTGGCCCTTTCATAAAATACAAACACGTGAGTCATTTCAAAATACAATTCATACGGAAATTTCGGAATGAACAATTTAATATAAAAATATAGACATGCAATGCAGACGCGAACTGATCCCGACTTCTATCCTTCACTTGAATCCTGTAAATATACTCCCGTTGGCTTAACGGGGTATTCTTCTGATCCTGAAAAATAATTGAAAGAATTTAATTAACAAACAATAAAGTAAGACCATCTAGGTCTACTCACAGTACACTCCAAAATAGTATTTGGGAAATGCAATGCAGACGCGAACTGATCCCGACTTCTATCCTTCACTTGAATCCTGCAAATATACTCCCGTTGGCTTAACGGGGTATTCTTCTGATCCTGAAAAATAATTGCAAGAATTCAATTAACAAACAATAAAGTAAGACCATCTAGGTCTACTCACAGTACGCTCCAAAATAGTATTAGCTTCCCAATTATGGAATGCCTGTATGCGGACAGTTGACCTGCACAACCTATTTATGCAAGACACACATTGCACACTCATCAATAGTTGTACAAATAACAACATTCATTTTTACACAATTGTAATAATGGACTAAGTATAATACATGCTCAATGACAATCCCAGGGTATATGTTCTAATATACACTTTATGTTCATTTCAATTTCATAATTCATATACGTTTCATACACTTCATTGGTACATGATCGTTCTAACTTCTCTTTTCAATCTTTACCCTTTTTATATGTCTAGCTTATTCATAAGCTTACACTTCATGAACACTTGGTTACTCTATATCATAACTCAATTTCTCATCATCGCTTATCTATCCTCATATGATCTCATAATCTCCAATTCCCATTCATGATTTAGCACTTCATACTTAAAAACACTCTTAGGTAGGATTCTTTTAGTTTCCCAAGACAAACCAAATCTCATTCTATAGGAATCCACTTTAAGATCCCACAATGCATAATCACTGAAATTAGTTTTAGAACATTTAAACCCAAGCATTTTCTAAACTCCATAAACTAGAATCTTTACAAAGATTCAAAGATTCAATTGATCATACCTTGATTCTTCACCAAATGAAGAGATCTTCAGCTGAAATGGAAGCTCTTTGCTTCCTCTTCCTTATTCTCTTCTTGAACACTTCAAAATCTCTCTTGAAGGTTAACACAAATGAAACCCTAGCTGGTTTCTCTTCTTTCTCTCTCTCATTCTTTTTCATGTTTTCTCTCTCTTATCTCTTATCTCACCCACACATTTTGTTTCTGTCCAATCCTCTCATTCCCGTAGTTCTTCTCTATTTATAAGCAAGACAACATTTCTTTTTTCCAATTTTGCCATGAATGAGTCCAAAAAGTCCATTTTATCCTTCCCTATAAGCTTATGTTCTTTTAAACTTAAGTGTCTTGCCAAAAATATCCTTGAACCTTCTTACACATCACTTTCTTCTAGAAAATATCCTCCATTTTCTTAAGTTTCTTATGCCTCCGAAACCATTCAGTTTGGTTCAGTGATTCAAAAGATATACTTCAACATTTTTAGACTGCTCCTATCCAAAACAGTACACTATCTACAACTTCCATCCAAAACTTGAAAGTCTTACAAACTAAATCACAATTTATTCCTTCAGATACTTTGCAGCTCTATATCTCTAGTTTACCCTGAATCAGAAATCATCTCATTTTGATTTCTACAGATCAAGATATCACCAAAACATGAAGTATGTTGGAGGATAACACCGTTCATATCCTTTAAGAGCATACTCACTGTACCCGTCTCACTCTTTTCACTAAATCTTTCTCCATTAGTTTCATATGACTTTGATTCTTGGTGGAGATGTAGGGAAATGTCTTAGGAATCCAACGGTTCAAGAATCAAGTCATTTGGAGGTCTAGAGAAGAAGTTATGGCCAAAAGACTCCAACACGTTTCTGCCCTCACCTGAAATGAACATGCCTCAGTGCGAATGATATAAATTTTGCTACAGATGTCTGATTGAATTCATTTTTAGACCATTGGAAAGAGGACTTCTGGATCTAAAACTTTAATAAAGACCTCAAAGGTCAATTCTATCGTCTAACTTCTGTATTGTCTCATTTTCTGCGTCTACTTTTCTGCGTCTCATTTTCTGCGTCTCATTTTCTGCGTCTGCTTTTCTGCGTCTCATTTTCTGTGTCGAGAACATCTCCACTTATAAGACGCATAACTTTTGACTCAGATGTCCAAAATTTACAAACTTTATACCGTTGGAAAGATAAAAGAAAGATCTACAACTTTCCAGAAGGCAACTTGCCAAAATCTATCTAAATTAAGTCCAGATTTGCCCCAAAAGTCTGAAGACAAATTTTTCGTTCATACACCAACACTGCACCCAATTCTTCACTTCATGACAATATTTGAGACTCTTAGACACAGAATTGAAATTTGATGTCTTCACACAAAAAGTAGTCGTATATCTCTAGTTTAATCCAAATCAAGAATCATCTCGTTTGGATTACTATAGAAAACGTTGTGGCTAAATAACTGAAGCATATTCAGTGAATATTTTCTAGATCACTGCCAATCTTGTTTCTGCGTCTCATTTTCTGCGTCTACTTTTCTGCGTCTCATTTTCTGCGTCTCATTTTCTGCGTCTGCTTTTCTGCGTCTCATTTTCTGTGTCGAGAACATCTCCACTTATAAGACGCATAACTTTTGACTCAGATGTCCAAAATTTACAAACTTTATACCGTTGGAAAGATAAAAGAAAGATCTACAACTTTCCAGAAGGCAACTTGCCAAAATCTATCTAAATTAAGTCCAGATTTGCCCCAAAAGTCTGAAGACAAATTTTTCGTTCATACACCAACACTGCACCCAATTCTTCACTTCATGACAATATTTGAGACTCTTAGACACAGAATTGAAATTTGATGTCTTCACACAAAAAGTATTCGTATATCTCTAGTTTAATCCAAATCAAGAATCATCTCGTTTGGATTACTATAGAAAACGTTGTGGCTAAATAACTGAAGCATATTCAGTGAACATTTTCTAGATCACTACCAATCTTGTTTCTAAATCTTTCCTTATCACGACTCATACAAAGATCACTCTTTCTACTCCTTATTTTCAATAAAATCACATTTAATATCAATTATACCCAAAAGTTGTCAATGAATGCATGTACACTTTTTATCCGAAACATTACGTATTTATGTGCATATATGCTAACATGATGCATGAGTAAGAAAGATGCATTCCTTAATCTCAATTTCTCTTTGAGCTCGCATGTATTGAAATTTCGGGTCACAACCGTTAATATGGGGACGGGATGTTACAACTATGGATAGCAACCAAAACTTAACTTCAAGTCAAATTTCAAAACGCTGAGTGACAAAAATCAAAATCGGTTCCTTCATGAAAGTTGTATATTTATGTATCTAGTTTAATATGAATTTAACCTGATCCCATTTTTATGTCTACAGGTCAAGATATGGCTTTAATACCAATTTCTATTTAGTAGACCCATTCCTTCTAACACGTATCTAGCATGTATCAAGTTTCTAACCTCAATTGTTCATTAATTCAGTACACAATTTATCCATTTCAATCATCAAACAATCCATGTTCTAATACGATACCAAGTTTAGTACTCCCTTATGTCTTTAAACTTCAAAGAACAACTCCAAATCACTTCAAAGATCTAGCTACACCAACACTTCCTAGCAATCAACTCTTATTTAAGATTAAGGTGCAATTTTCAACACCAACAAGATAATAACACATAAAATTACAAGACCATCTTAATGATAAAATAACTTACAAAGCTTCCAAGTGTTGATGATTCAACTTTAGCAAAATTCTAGAATTTGAGAGGAAGAGATAGTGGTTTGCGGTGGAGAAAACGTAAGAGTGGAGAGAGTGCTACAGAATCAACAAATGGCTTAGGCGATTCAAAACTTACTAGTGCTAGGTGTCATGTGCATTACCACCACATGACACTTAACACCACAACATGAAGTCCATTTGCCCACCATTTAAAATTCCATTTGTAACACTTTAATTAAGCCACTTGTCCTTTATTATGCTTCCAAATATCACATAATGGATGATGCCAAATGTCAATGCATAAACTATGCCAAATGTTACTAACTTATAGGCTTAATCATTATAATTTTCATGTACTAACTTAACTTGTCTCTTGACCATTTTTCCTAGTCCAAATCTATATTTAAATACCTAAATTCTCTAATTGCTTCAATTTATTCCAATTCACTAAATATGGTTCATTAATACCAAAATTCAAGTCACATCTCTTTCACTTTCAAATTATAGCATAATTTTAACTCACATCATACATGTACTTTTATAAATATGTAGCCTATGTCTTATATGGATCAGATGCATTAAGATACATGAGTTAAAACGAAACCTGAAGAGAGACTATGTAGCATTGAAAAGGATGCATAGAGTAACATGGCCTAAGCTACAGTTGTGTAAGAGATCGTGAGCTAATTTTGAGGTTTGTGGATAAAGATCTACTAGAGACAAGCACACCAAAGTCTGTCTCTCCCCTATGGATATAGATAGATCCATGTTCTAGGCCATAAATGTTGCCCAAACTATATATAAGGCATGAAAACTTATATAGTTCATGGAAACCTTATTTCATTATAATCTTGGAGAATTTACACATCACTCACATATTTTCTCTCTAAAGCTTAGAGTTAGTCATCAGGTGGTCTAACAACCCTCTTTATGCTTATTCTAAGGTTACTTTCTTCAAAGAATTAAGATCTATGCATCATGTCAATGAATCAAACTTTCAATAAAATCATGATTTTCATCTAGATTTATTTTTAACATGTTTTCCTTTTTATTTATTTTTTAGGTTATGGTTCTCAGCTTAGATCTTAATAATTGGCTTTGCTATTTTGGTCTAAATTATGGGAACAAATTTAGGGGTAAATGAAACACTCCTAAGGATTATAGCCTATATTAATCTAGAATAGGCTAACAACCTTCTTTAGACCTTTAGTCCTCAAGCTTGCATGAGAGGGCTAATAATCTAAAATGACTAATTTCAAACAAGATAGGATTAATCAAAATTAGTAAGTAGAATCCTTGACAAAGGCCAACTATCTTGTATAATAGAAATTGGATGAAATTTTGCCAAGGATAATTGGTGCTCAATTATATATCTTATATGATTTCTATGATAATAGACAACATAAGGTAAGTTATATCATAAACACTATCATTAATATTAATTATGGATTTATATATGTAACATCCCACCCCCGACTGGAAGGGTAAAATAGTAAATTTGGCATAGGATGAGATGGATTGGAATGATTTAGGACGATTCATGCATAATAGGATTGGTACACAGTATCATTTGTGCACATGAAAGTACTGTACATGCATACATGACATTCTCGGTATTTGGGCCTAAACGGCATTTTATTGTGATTAACGTGGTTATTGTGTGTGAAAAATTATTCTGAGTGCGCCATTGAGTGTTTTATATTTTAAGGGATTTTTAGAAATTTTTCTGGAATTTTCCGGAAGAAAATTCTCGGACCGGAAAAATCGTCAAGCGGCAAACCGGTTGATTTTTGGTAGCAAAAATTGCTATCCAATGGCACTGTAATAGTGGGTATATTCTTTTGGGGATTGGAATTAGGGCCATTGGACTAGAATGGGTCAAATTTCATTAAGGTTCCTAACTCCTATTACAAATTTTGTTTTATTACTATTTTGTCTTTTTCCCATTTTTATATGACAAGTGTTCTCTCATTAAATGATCTTGTCTCATGCTATTTTTCCACTTACGACTCTTTAAGATAAGGAAGAGGAAAAAAGTAAGTGACTTTCCTTCTCTTCCATTCGGATGTCCTCCTTCTTCTCCATCTTCGTGGGTTTCATCTTCCACCTTTCCTTGTCTACTAGCTTACTCTTTCTTCCTTGCTACTTAGTTGCTCCTCCTTTATTCACAATCAAGACTAAACTCAAGCCTTGTAAGATGATGTATTGTGGGTGTGTTGGAGTGATGACCGTAGGTGTGGAGTAGGAAGTTGGTGAGTTGATGAAGCTTGGAAGTTTGGAGCTCAAATGGGTAAGTCTTGTGTTTATGTTAGTTAAAGACATAATTGGGACATCTTTGTATCACTTGCATGTAGTTGTGCATTGACTAAATGGATATGTTAAGCCTTTGATTGACTGATGATTGATGATTGATGAATTAGAAATGAATAGATGAGATGAATTAAGTGTTGGGATGTTGTTAGTATGATGGTAGATGAGTGGAACTTTAGTAGGAAAATTGTGTATTTGTGTGCTGCCCAAGTATAACTAGGTAGTCAAATAAATGGATTGCTGAGTTTGTGGTTGATTTTATGGCTGAATTGGATGTTTACTAAGTTAAGAGTGGTGTAGGAATGATAGGATTTGGTTTAGGTGTTAAAAGCTGGAAAATTGATTTTGACCTAGTACACTGATTTGAGAATAAATAATTGTGTGGTTATGCAAATGAGGTGAGGTTTGTGCCAAATGAAACTTTGGCTTGTTGGCTACAATTTTGTGTGAAATAGGTGTTGTCTAATTTTAACATTAAGAGGTTGAAATATGGCATGGAAAATCACTGTTAAGGTTACTGTGAACAGTAACCGAAACTATGACCTAAGTATTTTGCTAATTTTTCTAAATTAATAGAGATGGAATTAGGGAAAATAGTCTACATGAAAGTTGAAGCCTATATTGTTAGATTTCCATTCCCACTGAGTTTGCTATTTTTAGATCTGTATATTGGGAGATATGACCTGTTTACTATTGACTGGTTTTGAGCATTTTGATGAAACCTAGCCTAAGTGTAAATTTTGTGAGCATTCGGATTGGAAGCAATTTTAGCAATTTATGTGAATTGAATTGGCATAAGTGACCTTCTGAAAAGTTGTAGAGGAAGAAATTATATTGAAAATTATATATGGCATGTAATTTTTTTATGTCATGTTTGGGAGCAATGAATTTGTAAAAACTGAACCTACATTAGGTTTCTCACTGCTGCCCTGATCAGTACATTGTTTGGCAGATTTGAAATTTTTAGAGGTTGAATTGGAATTTAGGTTCTTCATGAAGATTGAAGTTTGAGATCTTATCTTTTCATGGATATAAAGTAGTGATTTGTTTGACATTTGTGCTAGGAGATATACTGGTTGGAAATTTACTGCTCATATTGGGACAGTTTAGTAGACAGATGATTCGGTGAATTATTTGACCTAGTTAGTAAATGAATTGGGATTTTGGTTATTCATGAACGTTTTAGATAACATTGTGATATTGATGAGAATATTTATTGTGTAATTTTTGACTGAAGAGAATGAAAGTTACTGAATTTACAAGATACTGTACTGTGTTGAGTGACTTTGAGTGAGCAGTAGCTTTCATGGGGTTTTGACACCCTTAGGGGTGGAATTACTTTGAATGGTCTAAAAGAAACTTGTAGAGGGTTTCATTATCTTACCAATGAGATATGGTTTATAATTTTCTGAATTGTGTGCAAAGAGTTACGAGTGTTGGAAGTTTGGTTGGAAATCAGAAAAAAGGGAAATAAGGGTTATATATATATATAGATATTAATTGCTTAAAGTGAATTTTGGTTTCTTTCGTGAATAACTCTTCCGTCCGACGTCCGATTGACCTGATTCTTAAGGCATCGGATTCATTGAATATTTAATTTCATTTTCTGAGAGATTGGGGATTTTCGGACGAGGAATTGACGTAGGTCCAGGTAACGGAGTCTTTAACCACTGTTCTTTTTAATTGGGGACCTATAGAGGTCCGAATTGAGTTCCATCAGCGTCATTAGCTTTCTAATTTTTAAACAGATTATAGAACGAAAAGAAATGAGATCAGGGCTGGGAATTCATGAACATGCATTATACACCTACATGTGCATCATTAACGAATTCGGATTGGATAATTAGTGATCGTTTTCTTCTCTGATTCTTATAGAGGCCCAATAGGAGCGTCGTTCGACCGACGTAGCAGAGACTTCCCGACAATGGCTCAGAAGTAATAGGTGAGTAACCTAGGTGGTTATCTCAATCTATGTGGTTAATGTGACTTGATTGCCCTACGGGGATTACTGTGCTTGTGAATTATAGACTGTGACTTGTAAATTATGGACTGTGAATTAGGAATTATGGACTGTGAATTAGGAATTATGGACTGTGAAATAGGACTGGTTATTGACTTCAATTGGGCATATGCATTCATACACCGATGCATAAACTGATAAAGGAAAAATTGTGAACCGAGTTGCCATCGATATCGAGCATCGCGAGCCGAGCTCGAAGGAGTCCTACTCCTGACGCCAAGCGTCCATCGATCGATCTTGAAAAGAGCTTCGAGCTCGAAGGGAGTTCTACCTCCTAGACGCTAAGCGTCCACTGTTTACTGTTTATGCGCTCGGTCACAACACTGAAATAAAACTGAAAAAAAAGAGTCACATGTGCATTGCATACTGTACTGGATGCCTGAAATGACTGTGTGACTGTCTTATTTGTTTTTCTGTGGCTGAATATTGGCTGTGAAATTTGACTGTGTAAAATTGACTGTGAATATTGACTGTGTAATCATTGACTGTGAATATTGACTGTGTAATCGTTGACTGTGAATATTAACTGTATTATTATTATTAAGACTGTCTTATTATTGTAATTTGTTATATGATGCATGAATTGGGAGAACCATCGATGATGGTTTCTCATTGAGTTCGCAAACTCATCCAAAATTGCAATATATTTTTCAGGACTAGAAAAGTACCCCGTTTGACATGGGAGTAGGTCTGGGTGCAAGTTGAGATAGAGGTCGGGATTAGTTCGCGTCTGCATTAGTGTTTCCTAATTTTGTAATCCGCAATTGTTGTAAACTGATTTGTAATTGTACTTTATGGTTCCTGTAAAATATTATTAAATGATTGTATCTCGCAAATGTTTTCATCGCTTATCGCTTATTCTGCGTGATTGCGTTGATTGAAACTATTTCCTTTTAACGTGGAATGAATGGTTCCAAAAAATATATATATATATATATACTGAGTTTTAACCGACCGACTGATGTAGTACGCCACCCTCGCGGGGCACGGACTCGGATATCACCATCGATGTTGGGTTCGGGTCTTGCGGGAGTGGGGTGTTACAATATACATGCTTAGCACCCTTTTAGTTTCACTAACTTGAGTATCTAAGTGTCTTTATTGGGACCCCTAATTTTTTGTAGTTTTTTTTATTTCCTTTCAAAACTAAAATAAACTCAATTTTTTCAATTTTAATTTGAATACATGCAAACGAGATAAATCTAAAATATGCTTATAAAAACAACAATTTGACATATATTATTATAGTTAAACATTCATGTGTTAAAAATTTCATAAACAATTGGTAGTGAACTTTGTCTTTAAAATGTGACCATATAACTTTTATCTTTAGAAACATAGATATCAAGTTAATTATTTCTTTATAAAAATTAAAGCGAAAGCATTTCATTTTGTTTACTAAACATATTTGAAGTATATCATATATTTAGCTCAATTCCTTATCTGTCTTTTGAATCCAATAATATAAAAAATTGTAAATAAAGCAAACGTTATAAAATTTCATAAGCATATTTGCATAAAGAAAGTTGAAATTCGTATTCAAAGGATGATGATTTGTTATGCGTGACTCTAGTAGACCTATAAGGATCTATTAAAGGTTCCTAAAAGCTATTATATAGTAATGTAGCCTAAATATTGCAAATATTTGTTTATATGTTTGAATGATTAAGTTATCCTTGAGTCACCTTAAAGACATTTCGATCAAGTTGACGTCCCTGTAGACCTTAGTATAAAATTATATAGCCTTAAGGATGCATTAAATTTGATTTGAACTAGCCCATCAACCTTCTATGAACTTACGGGTTCCAAGTTTAGGTAAAAGGGCTAATTATTGAAAAGGCTAAGTGCATTCTATAAAGATTTCATCCACATAAGGAAGTACAGTCCTAATTAAAGACAAACTAAGCTATTTAGAAGAAGAGGGTTCTAATTTTACTGAGGATAGCTAGAATCCGACTACATTACATAAAGGGTTTTCTATAAAAGTTAGACAACTCAAGGTAATTCTCATCCTAACCACTATCATTAAGCTCAATTACGTATTTATCTACTTAACCATTATCATTAAGTTAACTAGGTATTTGACACTTGATAACCACTATCATTAAGCTCAATTAGGTATTTCTCTATTTAACTACTATTATTAAGCTAACTTAGGTATTTAAGACATCATGGCTTTTTTTATATCTATCTCTAGTAGGTATTTTTATTAAGTCAACTACATAATAAAATTTCCTTCTTAATTTAAGCTTTTAACAACAATCTAGCATACAAATTTTACACCTATAAATAGTGTAAAAATAGGTAAATTTTAATTCAGAAAGGCCATTAACCTTCTCTAGGCCTAAAGGATTCAAGCTCACATAAGACGACGAATTATCCAAAATGGCTAAGTTTTACCGGGATAGAAGTTTTCTACATGAGTAAGTCATGTTCTAACTAAAGACCAACTAAATTACCTAGTAGAAATTAGACCCAATTCTACTAAGGATAGTTAGATTCCAACTAAAATTCTTGAATGACTACCTATGTAAGTAAGACATCTCAATGTAACTATTATCATAACCAATATAATAAAACTTAATTAGGGATTTCTTTGCCTACTTTGCATCCTTTAACTTTCACTAACATCCTTTAACTTTCACTAACTTAAGCATTTGGCTTTCTTTTTTCGGGAATATCTACATCCTTTTAATACCTATTTTTTTAGAAATGTAAATTTGAGATAAACTTAAAATTAATAAAAATAATGATTAAACCTTTTCATTTATATTCAAACTTTCATATATTTACAAATATTTGGAAACAAATCTTGGTAATGAGGTTATGGGAGTCCTAAATAATGTGAAATTGTTCATTTTAGGAAATATACATATAATGCGAAGGGTGCCTTTTACCTTTTTTAAAGAAAAAGTAATGCCAAGACCTTTTAAGGTATTTGCTAAACATGTTTGATGTTAGTGATACATTTGGGTCAACTCATCATATGTTTATTAAATTAAATAATACAAGACATACTCCTTCTTGATTTCTCTCTTGCTTGATTTTGTTTGCTTATCTCTTGTTTAATTATGCTTATACCCTCCTTCCTTTCCTTTTTTGGTAGCTAAAGCTCCCTATTCGGTTTGCTGCTATTTTGTAGATGAACATTGTATGAGAATCTATGAGGCTTTGCTTCTATGGAAGACCATCCTCAGGACTAGCATTGCTCAATTAAAGGAAGGGTGTTAGCTTCTTTAAATGTTTTGTCAATGGATGATTTTCAAATACTCTCTTAAGAAACATTAGGAGTTAATAAAGGTGAATCCTCAACTTAACCACTCGAAAGTGACAAGATACGTATCCTTCAGTATAACCTCTTCCTAAGGACAAGAATGCTCCTTCTTCAACTGTTGAAGCTTGTAGAAACAAATTCAACCTTCAACACTATAATGACTAATTAAAAAAATTTCATAATGCTATTTAGAAAGGTACATTAACCCCTCCCATTAAGTTACTAAAGCTGGTGCAAAAGTTTGTTCTTAGCCTTGGTTGGGTTCTTTTGGAATCAAAGACCAGCTTTACCCATGGTTCAAGGTTGGGCTACTGCTAGATGGGGAAAAAAAGGCTTGAAAGAACTATGCTAATGGAAGATTGTTCCTTTCTATTTATGTTCAATGTTGATACTTGTTGGAATGAAATTAGGGTTTATTCCAATTTTATTTTGTGAACTTGATTATTATTGATTCAATACAAAATTCTAATGTTGTGATAATTGTGTATTTCATACTTTGACAACAAAATGAGAGAGTGGATTAAAAAGAATCTGATAAATTATGGAAGAAGGTTTTGTAGTTTATTAAGTCACTCAGTTATCAAATAAACTATCATTTAAAAAGAGATCTCATGTGAGAACTTGATTATTCAATAGATATTTTCAAGCCTAATTGAAAATGTTAGGAAAGTTTTGGTGAATTGAGCGGCTGCAAATTTTGGAATTTTTAGATTCAATTAGGGTTAATTAGTTAGGTCTTGAGAGAGAGTGATTAATCCCTTAGTAAATCTAAGATTGACAAATAATTGGATTAATTAAAGTTGAGTGAACAAAGTAATAAAAGAATAAATCCTAAGCATTCATCCTTGATCATCCTTACATAAAATTGGCAACTCACTTATTATTTGTTATTTACTTGATTTTATTTAATTAATTTAATTTTTATTATTATTTTCACTCATATCGTATTTTATTACCTTAGGCCAAGTTAGTTTTAATCCATTTCATATAGTTCCTCGTGGGATTAATACCTTTCAATACCGTTGCTGAGGAATTAGTTTAAGACTTTTTAAATTCCTTTGATCTAAGCAAATTATCTATATTCTTATGTCCTTGCTACTGCATGAGTATAGGAATTACTTAGAATTCAATTAAGATTCAAGAAACTTTAGCCATTGATATCACTAGACAAGAACGAGCTATTAGAAGAGTGAGATGTCAAAAAGAGATCATGAGAACAATGGTGAAAGATTAGAATCAAGGAGACTTGTTGAGAACCCTTATAGATTTCACGAAGTTAGGGTTCAACGCTGCATAACAAGGCATCACTCGCCCACCGGTTGTTAGAGTTATGTAAATATAGTGCCCTAGAAAGCAAGTATATTTATATGTAACTTAATCTTCTTCCAATTACAGTTTTGTAGTGAAAATATTTATTATTAATAAAACAAAAGAGTTTGGTTTTAATATAAATCTACATGAAGATGTATGGAAAACATGTATATTATTAGAATATAAATTAATTGATTCACAGTTAAATAATTAAGTTGGTCGCTTGATTATAATTTAGAATGTAGTGTTGCGATTTATCTCTATGTAAGTAAAGGAGTTTACTTCAAGGGAATGATAAGTTTCATATCATGATAGTAGTCGACTATCGATAATGGCACTATTAAATGAACCTGAAACCAAATATGTTTTCAAGAATAAAGTAGGTCGTTACTTTATTCTTAAAACATACATTTTAACATTTGCTTATTATGGATCACAATCTTGATGAGTGGTAAACTCATATGTGTTTCGTTATAATTCTTGATATGATCGGAATAGATTTTTACAGAGTACTAATCCAGTGTCTGTATGTTGGAATTATTAATTGAAACATGTATCAGGGAACATTCGCTCAAAAAAAGAGTTTAGTGATATCATCACTTCTATATATTTTATGGAGATTGGTGATTAAACTGGCGCTAGGAGTTTGATGGACTAGTTATCCATCAAGTCTTAACACTAAGATGAGATCTTGTGTGTTAATCACCATATAGAGTAAAACATGAGATCAAAAAGGAAAAACCAATATAAGGGCAAAATGGTAATTTCACCCTTTGTTGTGCGGATGGCTATAATAAGGTTTATAATAGGTTTTGCAATTGGATATCTTATTTGAAATATGTGTTCATAATAGAGTACATGGAATCAAAAATAGATTCCATGTACGCTAACGAAGTCTAGATTCTTATAGATCTACCACCAAATATAAAAGTCATAGGTTGCAAATGGATCTATAAAAGAAAAAGAGGATCAAATGGAAAGGTAGAGACCTTTAAAGCTAGATTGGTAGCTAAGGGCTATACTTAAAGAGGTTATAGACTATGAGGAGACTTTTTCTCTGGTTTCCATGCTTAATTCCATCAGGATTCTTTTGGCCATAACAACCTATTTTAATTATGAAATATGGCAAATAGACGTCAAGACCACATTTCTTAATAGGGATCTTAAGGAGACAATTTACATAGCCCAACCAGAACATTTCGTTGAGCTAGGTAATGAGCACAAGTTATACAAGTTGCAAAAGTCCACTTATGGACTTAACCAAGCATCTAGGTCTTGGAATATTAGGTTTGATAAGTCTATTAAAACCTATGGATATATACAAAACCTAGATGAGCCTTATGTTTATAAAAGAATACAAGAAGACAAGGTTACTTTCCTGATCCTGTATGTTGATGACATTCTACTCATTGAGAATGATGTGGGAATGTTATCTACGGTTAAGGTATCGATGAACGAACAGTGTTCAATGAAGGATTTGGGAGAGGCTAACTATGTTCTAGGGATCGTAAGAACGAATAGGTATCCTTGTCTCAATTAACCTACATTAAGAATATGCTCAATAAGTTCACTATGTAAGATTCCATGAGAAACCTATTAGACATGAAATCAAACTTTCAAAAGAACAAGTACTTAAAACCCAAAAGGAGGTTGAACGCATGTATAACATTCCATATGCTTCTGCAGTTAGAAGTTTAATGTATGCAATGCTTTGAACTAGACCAGATATCTATTACATAGTGGGACCGGTAAGCATATTTTAGTCCAATACAGGAATGGAGCATTAGATTGCAGTTAAGTGTATACTTAAGTATCTTTATAGGATGAAGAACTTAATGCTTGTTTACTTAGGAAGTAATCTTATTTCGACAGGATATACAGATTCTCATTTTTGATCAGATGTTGATTCAAGGAAATCAACTTCTAGTTCTATATTTACTTTAGGAGGTGTAGTCATAGTCTGGAGGAGTGTCAAGCAATCTTATATTGTTGATTCGACTATGGAAGCTGATTATGTTGCTACTTGACAAGCAACAAAGGAAGCAGTATGGCTTCACAAGTTCGTAAATGATTTGTAGGTAGTTCTAGAGGTAGAAAAAACTATTACACTTTATTGTGATAATAGTGGGGCAGTGGCTAATTTTAAAGAACCTTAGAACCATAAAGCATCCAAACACATTGAGCAAAATTTTCATCTTATAAGGGAGATAATACAATGTGGAGAGGTGAATGTGGTAAAGATTCTCGCAGAACAAAACCTTGTTGATCCATTCACAAAGACATTGTCTCAAAAGAACTTTGAGGGTCACCCAGAAGGGATAGGAGTGAGGAATATGTCAAGCTTGCTTTAGAGCAAATGGGAGATTATTGGAGTTATGTAAATATAGTGCCTTGGAAAGCAAGGGTATTTACATATAGCTTAATCTTCTTCCAATTATAGTTTTGCAATAAAAATATTTATTATTAATAAAACAAAAGAATTTGGTTTTATTTGTATAAGCATAATATAACTAGTCATAAGGAACCAAGATTCTTTTGTTAATAATATACATATACATGAAAATGTATGGAAAACATGTATATTATTATAATATAAATTAATTAATTCACAGTTGAATAATCAAGTTGGTCGCTTGATTATAGTTTAAAATGTAGTGTTGCGATTTATCACCATGTAAGTGAAGAAGTTTACTTCAAGGGAATGATGAGTTTCATATCATGATAGTAATCAACTATCGGTAATGGCACTATTAAAAATGAATCTGAAATTAACTATATTTTCAAGAATAAAGCAGGTTGTTACTTTAGTCTTAAAACAAGACACACATTTTAGCATTTGCTTATTATAGACCACAATCTTGATAAGTGGTGAACTCATATGTGTTTTATTATAATTCTTGATATGATCAGAATAGATTTTTACAGAGTATTAATCAAGTGTCTACATGTCGAAATTATTAATTGAAACATGTATCAGGGAGCATTCACTCAAATAAATATTTTATAGTGATATCATCCCTTCTAGATGTTTTATGAAGATTGGTGATTAAACTAGCACCAGGAGTTTGATAGACTAGCATAACAACCCACTCCCGCCAGACACGTACCCGATATCTATAGGTGATATGCGAGTCCGTGCCCTGCGAGGGTGGCGTGCTAGAACACTAAATTGGTCAAAACTCGGTATAAATTTTTTTAAAAAAACCACAAACACAATATGCAAAAATCCATAACCAATTCAAGCCCACTTTTCTCCACAAACGTTTCCAATCATAACAATACAATCATCAGAAAATTCAATAGACATTTTGGGTCCATTACAAATACAAAAAAACTTTAGTCATTTCGGAATACAAAATTATACAAAAAGTTGTGGAATATACAATTCAATACAAAATAGAGAAATGCAATGCAGACGCGAACTGATCCCGACCTCTATTCTTCACTTGAATGCTGTAAAGATACTCCCATTTGCTTAATGGGGTATTCTTCTGAGTCCTGAAAAATATTTGCAAATTTTGGGTGAGTTTTGCAAATTCAATGAGTGACCATTGTCGATGGCTCACCTAGTCACCTAACACATAATTCATATTTCACATTATTTCGCGTTTCACATTCAATACACTTAATCATTCATATTATGCATATACAGTGCACATGAGACTCACTTTTTATTTGTTACTTTGTTGTGATCGAGAGCCTAAACTATCCCATACAAGGCTCATTGATAACTGTCCCTTATCTGCTTGGGGGATACAGGGCTCATTAAGCGTTGAGCCTCAGACTCTGAATCACTTTTGAGCTTTAGGCTCATTTTCACTTGTTGAGCTTTAAACTCTGATCGTTGGCTACTCTGGTCACAACTGTAATTATATTTCATGCATTCATGTAATAGAATGCATCAATCACATTTGCATGTTCCCATTCAATCTCATTCACATATCATCGGACCTTAATCCGGCATTCAACATTAAGTTGAGAATCACGCTTTCACTTACATGCAAATGCACATTCATAACACATTTAACAATCACATTAAGTACACTTAGTTCTTCTCATTCACATACAAGCAGCACTTCAATAACTCATCAATCATCGGACCTTCTGTCCGAAATCAACAATCAAGACGCATTCATATCGACACTCAGTAGTCAATTAATCCAAAAATCAAACAAAACAAAACAAACAATGAAATAAGACTATCTAGGTCTACTCACAGTACGCTCCAAAATAGTATTTAGCTCCAAATTCTGGATACGCCTGTATGTGGACGTTTATCCTGCATATCCCATTTATGCAATACACAATTCACACATGTTACAAAACTCATTTTTGCACAATTAGTTATATGGACTATGTACAATGCATGCTCAATGACAATCCTGGGTACTTTACCAACTTCATATCTTATGCTCATTTTCATTTCATAAATCAATCACTCAATCAAGTGAATATCGTTATCGGCAAACATAGTTATAAATTTGGTACCTTAATCCCACTAAAAACACGACATCATCTCTCTCTCTCTCTAATTTCCTTAACTTTAATCCTATGTTCGCTCATCCTCAAATTTCCAAAAATATTCACTTATGTTTGTGTGTGTGTATATATATATATATACACACACACAATTAGAACGGAAAATAGAGCATATAAGTCCTTATTACTTTCAAAATTTATGTACTCTTCTCTTGCATGTATCCAATTGTCTTTCTACTCAAAATCATCTCTACACCGTCACATTACATAAGAATCCCCAAATATGTAAAAACAACACATCTAAAATTTTATCTAGTTTGTATTGTATTCATGAAAATGATCACTTTTTCCATGACTATTTTATGTCAGATAAAACATCCCTTTTATCTCATATTCAAACTTTTCATAAAGATTAACACGATACTTGTTAAAACTCCAAAATCTTCAACCATCACAAAGCCCTAACTTTCATGCAACTCACATACTTCATCTTACAGAGGGTTTGGGTCAAGTTTTCTTGAGGCAAAAGAAACAAATGACAAAGTGGTAACAGAAGAAGATAAGGGTAAGCATAGTTTAGCTTTGGTGGAGTTTTTGATGAAAAACTCTGTGTTGAAGAAACACTACAGAAAGAAACTTTGAGAGAAAGAAATGAAGGCAAGTACCGTAACTTGTCTTTCAAGGTTATTAAAACTCAACTTTAAAGCTAGGACACCTGTTCATTTCTTAGCCATTTATCCACTTCTCTTTATTAAAACTCACTCAAGTATGATTTGTACTTAAGTTTATGACTTAATAAAACCACTGAAACACAAGTCATAACCCATTAAATCACTTCCAAAATTTTCCACAAACATCATTTCGGTTCAACTTTGGATGTTCTTTTTGACCTCGATACTGAAGTTATTTTGCAACACTTTCTTCTAGAAATATGTTCCCTGTGTCTTTTGTTTCCATTGACACTAAAATCATTCAATTTGGTTTAGTGATTTGAAAGATATACCTCAAACATTTTCAGACTGCTCCTATTCAAAACAATATACCAGGCATAACTCCCATCCAGAATTTAAACATCTTAGATACTGGTTCAAAATTTGACTTCTTCAGATGATTTGTAGCACTATGTCTCTAGTTTACTCCAAAGTAAAATCGTCTCATTTGAAATTCTATAGACCCATATATAATTAAAATACCAAAGTATATTCAATAAAACAATACTAGTTCTCTGTTCCAACCGATTCTCTCACTTTCGTTCAATCAACCTTTTGAAATCGATTCTGAATGCTACCAATCTTCGTGGAGAGGTAGAACAATGCCTTATGAATCCAATGGTTCAAGAATCACTTCATTTGGAGTTCATCTTTAGTTAACTCCAAATATTTTTTTAATTCTCAATAGCCTTACTTTTAGGGTGAAAATTGACAAGCCACCATCTTGATCAAAATTTATGTTACATTATTCTCTATAGAATTGTGTTTCCATATCATTTAAGTACACATAACAAAATGTTAGGCTTTCATTCGATACATAAGCCTTTACAATAGAGCCTTTAGGTCAAGCTTTATTATGCACATAACACTTAAGAGAGCTTAATATATACTGGGAAAGGCATGAAACATTAGGAGTGGATCAGTTAAGATAAAGACACCATAATAAGATGTTACTTTGAGATGTTGAAAGACTCTCTTCACTACAAACCAATGATCATAGGTTGATTTGTTTATGAAGTGGGCCAACTTATTAAGAACATAGCTAAAATCAAGTTATGTGAGTAAAAAGATATTAAAGAGAGCTAAGTACTTGTTGATTCTCAATTAAATCAGTCTAGTAGATCCATCATTATGATTAAGTACTATAAATAGAGATAATTGGATTGTAAGCTTCTTTAAAATCATTCATTTTAATGCACCTAGTAAGATAGAAATTCATTTTAGTGCATTTGGTAAGATACAAATTCTTAATAAGAGAATTCATAACTGTAGGAAATAAAACATCTAAATATATAACTGAAAATGGTTTACCACAAAAGATAGAGAAACTTTTTTTAGAAAACAAATAAATTCATTAATAAGCGAATAAGAAATCTAATACACACTTGGAGAATAGCTCCATAACAGAACCAAGCCACTACAAGTCATATTGTATAAAGGCTATACAATATATATTTCGAAAATCATAAAAGTAAGAAAATTTTATTGGGTTTTCCAGTATTAAAGAATAAAAAAAAGTTCCAAACTTGTCACTCGACTAGGAGAAGCAACTTCTTAGCTCTCTTGATGAATGCATAATGCTTCGGAGCATATTAGAACTATAAGAAAAGAATATTAAGCTAATGCTTCTCATCTTATGATGATATTAATGTCCAATTCTATTTGGCATTTGCTTTTATGTAAGGACATTTCCAAAAGAACCTAATGATTATTCTTCTATTTCCCTTCAAATAGACTAATATTCCTCTCTTTCCAAATCTTAGATATTAACCTATCGATGAAGATTTTAAATTTGATAAATTCCTCCTTACAAATTCATCTTCTTTCAGTAATTTCACTTTAAACTAATTGATTCAAAAATCATCAAATTTAGTTCCTAAATTAGAGCAGAAGACCAATAACAAATACAAAACATAGTCTGCACTTATATATATTGATTACGTAGTGTATAGTTGTTGTCCCCTTTAGTGGGGACAGATAATAAAACAAAAAAATCATATCCCTCTGCATGTTTGGTTGCTGTCCCAAGTAATTTTTGTTATATCCTCGGATGACAAAAACAAAAATTTTTGTTCCTTCGAAAATCGAAGGACAAAATTTCTTGTCTCCGTCTCCAAAACAAAACGTACAAGCAACTTCCAGAAATGCCTCTTCTCTTACATAAGCAATTTTTTTATTCTTTATTATTATTATTATTATTATTATTATTATTATTATTATTATTATTATTATTATTATTATTATTATTATTATTATTATTATTATTATTATTATTATTATCATCATCATTATTATTATCATTATTAAAATTATTAATTTATTATTATTACTATTATTAATTATTAATTATCAATTATTGTTATTATTATTATTAAATATTATTATAAATTTTGTACTTATTATTATTATTATTGTTGTTGTTGTTGTTGTTGTTGTTATTATCAATTATTGTTATTGTTATTATTATTAATTATTGTTATTATTATTATTAATTATTGTTATAAATTTTCTACTTATTATTATTCTTTTATTATTAATAATATTATTTTATTAATTTTATTATACAAAATTCATTATCTTATTATTATTATTATAAATTTTGTACTTATTATTTTTATTTTTAATTTTATTATACTGAAATTAATTATATTATTATTATTATTAATTTGTACTTAATATTATTATTATTATTAATTATTTCTATTATTATTATTATTATAAATTTTGTACTTATTATTGTTATTATTATTATTATTATACAATATTAATTTTCTTATTATTTTTATTATCATTATTATACATAATTAATTTTCTCATTATTATTGTGATTATTAAATTCTTTATTATTATTAATTTTCTTCCTCTTCTTCTATTATTATTATTATTATACTAAATTAATTTCTTATTGTTATTGTTATTATTATTATTATTTGTTAACTTTTTTACTAATACAAATCATTTGTTTTAAAATAATCAATGAATTACATATTTTCAATCATATTATACTACATGGGTAATTTAGTTATTGATATTGTTTTTTATGTTCTATCAACTGCAACCAAACACATTTCTGTCCTCGAGACGGAGATAGTTTTATCTGTTTTATCCATCACAACCAAACACTTCACTGTCTCCAATTTTTGTTCTGTTCTATCTTCAATTTTTTGTTTTGTTCCGTCTCTGCATAGAGGAGATAACAACCATACGCAGCGTTAGGCACCGGAGTACTCAATTGAGGTACTTTGCAAACTTCCCAAAAAGCCAATCTTCCATAATAATAATCTATCTTTCCAAAACAATACTACACATGAAAAAGTAAGGTGAGAATATTTTCTAAACATTAACCACACGTTAACCAATTCACTCATCCCTAACTGAAATTCCATAAGAAATAAATTGAAGAACTTTGCACTAATTGAAATTCCATAAGAAAAAAAAATGAAGAACTCTAAACAACAAAAAAATTGAAAGAAGAAAAATGATGAGTCAATAAATTAAAAGTAATTGCCACTGAGGAATAAGAGCATAAAACAAACGTAGGTGGTGAGAGAAGTAGACAACTACCTGAGAACCATAACGATGAGAGAAGAACACTACTAAAAATGGGGAACAAACATCAATTAAGTACAAAACATGATGATAGAAGAGGAGGAACACGAAGACAAAAGCAAGTACCCAGAACACAAATATAGATCACAAACTCGAAGCCAAAAGAGGAATTCGTTGGAGCAGCCAGAACATGAAGATAGAAAAAGAAAAGCAGAGAAGATTTTTGTGTTTAGGTTATAAGCCTCAAAAAAAGACTTCACTTAAGTGGATAAAACGAACATCATTTAAGTGGAGAAAATGATAACATTTACACTATTTTTTATTCTTCTTCTTTTGGCCACAAACTTTTTTTTCCCTTTCAAATTTAGAATACGTAGCTAATAATTAGAAAATTTTGAGTTTTAGCCATGAAAGACATTTTTTTTGGGTACAAACTGTATGCTACAAAACTTTTTTCATAGTAAAAAACATTACTAAAAATTGTTAGCTGCAAAAACAAAAGTGTAGTGAAACTAAACATAGCTAATAGTTTTAAAAACTTGTGAAATATATTGTTTTGAGGTACTACTTCAATAAGCTACAATTTTCAATTTTCATATCCAAATAGTTACTTTTAACTACAAAATTTTAAATTATAAAAAGGAAAATATAGCTAAAAGTGATATTTGTTATAGTGAGCCTATCCCCTAATGAGACCCTTAGCACTTATTTTGTCTAAGAGACATCATATTTTCAACTAGTAAATCAAAACCCTCGAGTTAGCCATATAATAGTCCAATTGATTTATAACATTGTTAATTTATAATTTTTGCAAATCAATAATTTTTCTTTGAAGGCATATGGCATGTCTTCAACCTAAGATGAAGACAAGTGTTAAGGTGTAAAGAATTGGTGCATTATAAATCAATGTTGTTTGATCTTCTTGGGTACAGTAGCCTTATGATGCTTCTTTGATTTTTTATAGGTTAACTTCCTATATCTAACAAAACAACAAGTTTATTAACATCTCTTCCGACAGATATTGAGTTATTAAAGAAAGTTTGTTGATGTATGCCCTGTAGCTAACCAGTTGGTCGTAGACTTTGTGATATAATAATAAATACATGATTTAACTTTATGTATTTTGTTAATTACATTTGATGTTTTAATAATAAATATAAATTTTCTAGAATAATTAATGTGTAATTAAAATTATGATGAGATCATAATTATGAGATTCATTTTTATTTATGTATTATTCATAAATTATTTCTAGTTGTAGTTTCATTAAGACAGACATTAATAAAATGGTAAAACTAGCATGTGTTTATTTTTCTTTTGAAGAAAGTAATTAATTCTATCAATTAAAGATGGAGATACTTAAATAAACATGTACCGCTTATTAAAGAATAAGTTTATTAAACTGACCAATACATAGGATCTCAAATGAAATATTATGTATGTTTCTTAGGATTTTCTCATTTTGATAGTTGTATAATTGATTCTTAGAGTTGAGATTATCAAAATATATCATGTGAGATTTATTAAGTGGACGATGAGAGTCGCTATTCAAGACATCATGTAGTCTCTAACTTGGTCTTTGATGTTACTTATGACTTATTCTATTTAGTGTAATTCAGTTGGTAGCACTTAAATATAGTATGAACCACGTAGAGATGATTTAGTAAATTAATAAAGAATTCATCACTTTAAAGTGAATAAAGATAATGCTCCATTTTTTTTATTAGTAGTGATTTAAAGAATTATCTAACACGAGTGAATTGAGAATTTGAAACGTATTTATAAATATAAATTATAAATCAATTAATAATTAGCAAGAACGAACATGATTAGATTTAATAAAGTTGAAACTAAATCCATTCTCGATGTCTAATTATAACATTTGATGATGCAAGGATTAAATTATACATCATAATCATGCATAGACAAGTCAAGTCAAACTATTTTCATATTTTTAATATTGAACGGTCATGATGTGTTGTTTGACGTTAATTTTAAATCATAAATTTCTTGATTAGATAATTAAAGATAAACTAAAAAGGTTTTAATTTATTTTATTATAATTAAGAATTATAATTATAATTTACAATCATTGTCAATATATTAGGAACCTAAACGATCACATAGATGAGAGTTGTTAAAAAGAAAAAATCAATTTGAATTTATTTGGACTTAATTATAAATTTTGATAAACTTCAAAATTAAATATAAGAATTTTGATTTTATTAAAAATAAAATTAGACTTTAATTATAATTATAATTAGTAAATTTAATTTTAATAAAAAAGAAATCCTATTATCTTTTTTTAAATAGGAAAAAGGAATAAGGGAGAAAACACTCTTGCTTTTTCTTCTCAAATGTTAAGCTTTTCTCTTTTATTTTGTAGATAATGTTCTAATAGGTACTGGTTCTGCCAGATTCTGGCAGGACGGAACGTTGCCGTTGTGCTCCATATGATTGACTGTCTTCTGTGGTGAATTCGGTGTGAAGATACCTGCAAAACAAGGAAGGCTTGACGGAGGTTGTGTCCCGATTAGCCCCTCCGACGCTTAAGTCAGTTTTCTGGTGAGGGTGAGGTTGATAAACGCAGAGAAAGCTAGGTTAATGATTGTGCGTACCTCTATTATGAGAATAATACCTTTTATATGGTTTTTCAGCTAGGTTTTGGTCTTCACGTATCTGCATGGGAGATGTTCTTCTACTGTTGAGTCATGAATGTGTGGGTCAGGCCCGAATTAACTGATGGATGTGAGACCGGCCGATCGGCCTGTGGGATTGGGCTCGGGTCCAATATAGCCGACCCAACCAGGTACGTTTCAACTTTTTATTTATAATTTATATTTTTCAAGTTATTCAATTAAAAAATCATATCAAAAAAATTGTAAAAATTATTTTTTAACTGCTGTAATTGGATTGTGGTTAGTTTTGTGATAAAGTTATCATCCTCTCCACTCTTATTTTCCATTTAAGGAGAGTGTGACGCTTCGTTAATGCTTCGAGGTAGTTGAAAAAATTATGCTTCTCTAAGGCTCTAAGATCATGTTTGGTAACCAATAATAAAAAGGTGGGAATAGAAATGCAACCTTTATTCCCTAATTTTTAATTGTGTGGTTACTAATAATAGATAAAATAAGAAGGAGTGTGGGTATAAATTAGAACCAAAAGTCGAAATAATAGATAAAAGATATTATTTTAATATTATCAAGTTAATCAAGGATTATCAAAATATTGATTCTTATCATAATATTATCATCAAAATGATTTTTTATGTTAATTTTAATAATTATTTTACTTTGTTTCATTGATACTTTTATTTTATCATAAAATCATTTATAATTATTTAAAATTAATAATTTTATAAATTATCGAATTTTTATTAATTGTTTATAAAATAAATATTTTAATTAATTATATGCAAAATAAATTATATAATAACTAAATATGAGTTAAAAAATTCACTATCATTTTTAATATTTAATGCCAAATATTGAGATAATTGTTAACTTTGTTTAATACTATACAAAACAAGGATAAATCAGTACTTTCATTCTTATTCCAATTCTTGCTTTCTATTCTTATTCCTATTTTTTTATTTCGATTCTTTCATTACTAGTGATCAACTGAAACCTAACCCTGCGTTTGGTTAGTATCCATAGGGATGAGGACAGTGGACAAGGACACTAAAGTCCTGTCCATCATCGTGTTTGGTTACTGTCTGCGTTTGTTTTTTGTCCTGTCCTAAAAAGACATGGAGACAAAAGTTTTGTCCAATCCTCATCTGTGGTACAGAAACAATCTATCCAACGAACAGATTTTGGAAATGACCCAACTACCCTGGTTTTTTAACGTGTGAAACCTAAATGCAGGGTGCCTTCGTCTTCGTCTTCCATTCCTTCGGCTTCATCTTCTTTGACGCTCTCCGCCTTCCTTCGGCTTCGTCTCCACTGCCAAACGCACAGTAAGCTTTTTGTTTTTGTCCAGATTCTTGTCTTCTCTTCTCCCTTCTTACCCTTGTATATGAATCTTTTCCCTTCTAACGCATATGTGGGTGTTTTTAGGACGTCTGTGCTGCCAGATTTAGAATCAAATCTACGAGATCTGGTCTTTGCCAACCCCGCCTGCTACCATCGTCCGTCTCTTTTAGGTTAGACGCAATGATCTTCTCCTCGTTGTTATTTTTCATTGCTTTGAGTGATGGGATTTGCCCTTTCTTTTCGTTCTTCATTATAATGCACTGATTATAAAGGCCTTAATCATTCTCCATTGTTAGTTATTTATACCAAATTACCAAATCATGCTCTTGATTTTGATTAAACTTCCCATTCAATTCATTAGGCGTTGGTGCTTTGTTATTACATTTGAATACCATTTGTTTAATCTGTTTTGATTAAAAAGGAGATGTGAGGAACTACTTCATTTAGCTAGTAAACTGATAAAGGACGAAGGAGATAAGCATTGAGATAGAAGAATATGTTATAGCTTGTTCCCCCAGGGAATCCTTGAAGAAGGAATAAACCATATGTTTAAGTTGTGAATGAGAAGAGATCTGTGATTATATTGATTTAGATTAGTTTGAGCTATAAAACTGTCACAAGTTTGTCTTGACAATTGGATTCCAAATATTAAATTACAAAGTGAACTGAGGGACAAAAAAATTCAAAGTTAATAACTTACGACTACAATGTATTTACATGGGCTTTAAAATCTCAAGTTATATGCTTCTGAGATCCATTGTAGGCATCTGTTGATGCTTTTTGACCATTCATGGTGAGAGTTGCCATTTTCACACGAACTTGTCATCATATAAAGACACAAAAAGTGACAGTAGAAGCATCTATTAAGAGTTACCAAAGCTGTTGTTCATTTAGTTTGTGAAGGGAAAAGCATGATTGGAAGGATATGAATTGTAATGAGAAAAGGGAAAGTGGAGAATTGATTGAGTCTTATATTATACAAGTTCAAATACAAGGTAAAGTGGCACGTTGCATTAAGGCACACTAGTTTTCGTGATGTGTCCAGGAATTTCAGAACCTCTTCTTTCTGGTTATTTTTCTTCTTGTGGAAATGGAGATTTGACACCTAGTTGGTGTATGTTTGCTTTAGCCTCTGCTTAGTGCAGATACATTGCTTCTTTTTCATGCACTAACGAGCCTAAGCTGAAAGGTGCATTTTCCCAACACCAAGTACCTTTCTAATTGGGAAAAACAAAGTAAAAAAATAGCCACAACACTCTCCTTGATAAAAGTAAAATTTGAGCATCATTTGATACGTAGGTATAGACTCTGCCACTTGCTTCTGAAGGTACATAGTTTGGATGCTATGTAATTGTCTTGTGAGTGACAATTAATAGTTAGTTAAAAGTTAGTTAACCTTAACTATTATTACGATGTTACATTGTGATTAATGGTATAGTGGCTAGAAATAACATCATTTGTAGCGCCCCCTTACCGTAGAGTATACACCGATACGCCCGTAGGTCATACCGATACATACCCTATGATGAGGGTGCACTACGATATGATCAATTCTATAACTCTCATGGCATCACAATAATAAAGCAATAATAACAATTTCACTAAATTTTGAAACCAAAAGATATCCTTCATTTCATTCCTGAAAAACCATAAGTACATACTTCTGTCACAATTATAACTGTACAGATCTAAAATAGACAGTACTAACTCCTATCTAGGTCATCCCCAAAATATCCCAAAGGATCCCCAGCTGACCGACCTTTGAGCCATGCTCCTCTCGCCGGCACACACACAGCAGGAAAAGTCTCAAAATCTGGAGCTAGGAGTCACACTACCACTGTCCTGAAAAATAAATACAATTTTGGGTGAGTTTACGAACTCAATGAGTAACCATCATCGATAGTTTACTCAATTCATGCATTACGCAAAATTGCATACAAAGCAACACAAGATCATATTCAGAATCACGATTCATAAATTCATTAAACCATGATCACACATTTGCATTTAATCCTATATCAATTTCACAGCTCAAACACAGACTGAATGCATAATGCTTTCCATTTCATTTTAACATTGTGACTGGGCATCAGAATTATCTCATTTCTGGGCACATCACATATCACACAGAAATCGCGTTTTCGGGGGTAGGAGAGCCCTCTGGGTATGCACTACAGCCCACGCGCACCAAGGATAGGAGAGCCCTCTGAGTATGCACTAATCCCTTTTCACTTATCACAATAAACGAGCTTATAGCTCCAATCAAATCAAAATGAGCTCCAGTCACAACTGTCAGTTAGTGATTTCTATTCATGCCTAGCATGCGTTCACGATTCTCAATAACATATCACATGCGAATCACTCAATCAGAATCATAGATAGTTCCCACACAAAGCATATAGCACATCAGAGATTGAGAAACCAACTAGGTTACTCACCTCTAAACTTCCGAAGCCATCGCCGGAAGTCTCAACAATGCGTCGAAGATCGACGCCCACTGGGCCTCTATAAAATCGAATAATCGAACATCACTAATGTTACCAATTTCAATAATCAATGATGCAAGTATATCGAATAATTTAAGTACTATGCATGTTATGACATTTCCGACCTGAAACTCGAAGTGTCTAATTCCACATATTCACACTAATCCATAGCAATTTCTAACACCATGATTCAATTGGCTAAGTTCTAGATCCTCCGAAGTCAAATTATAAGACATAGGAATTATTGTTAAGAATCAAATTCGCTATTCAATTGTCATTCGATTTTGAGAACCACCGAATCAATTTTCCGAAACTCCAATCTCTTAAATCGAAATTCGTACACCCGAATTCATAATCTCTAAATTGAAATCAATCCCTATCTAATTGAATCATCAAATTCCTAATTCCCAATTATTAACAATCTCCAATTTATTTTTCGGAAAGCATCATCCCTCGCCGCGGCGCCTAATCCTTCGCCGCGGCGAGCTCCCTTTCTCCACGCCTGCCATGCATGGCGTATGCGTGCATCATCGCGACGTAATAAATTTTCGCCACAAGGCCCCCTTCGTCATCGGGCGTGCTGCGCTTCCTCGCTCGCTGCGGCGTGTTCTTCGCTCACCGCGGCGTGCGATCGCAGATTCGCCCAGAAAACCCAGAATTTCCCAGATTTTTCAGTCCCAAACCATTTCTTTCTCTTCCAAACACTCCAAAACAACTTCCTACACTTAACACAACTCATTCCTAACTTCAAACCCACCAAATAAACATTATTCATAAAACACCCAAATCAAAATCCACATTTTCATTTAAACCTAAATCATCTAAAAACTTCAAATTAGCTAAACCATTAATACCTTAATTCATTACTCAAGTCTAACTCAAATCTAACTATTTAAAGCATAAATAAGTAGGCACTTACTTGATTAAAGCTTAAACCTTTGAAAAACCACTTCAATCTCTAACTCCCAACTCAAACACCATCTACGGCAACACCCAAAACCAAGCATATCTTTACCATCGTGGAAGCAAGTTTTCAAAGGCATAGGTTTAAATATTAAAGGATTACTAAGGCTTGTTTGACAAATTCATTTGCCACAAGTCCAAATCTGAACAACCTCAATCCAATTTCTAATTCTAATTTCTCCCGAATTCCAATGGTTCATACCCTAATTCCTCAAATCATAATTCAAATTACCTCATATCAATTATCAATCACATTCGGAACCAGAATCATAATTAATCAGTCACTAAGCCATTTTTCCTGGTTCTCCGGTCCGGACCCGATACTCTAAAAATTCTAGAAAAATTCCTATAAATCCTCAAAATTAGAAAACATCTAATCACATACTCCAATTTCCTAAATTCAATTCCTAAATTCAATTTAATACTCCAATTTACAAATCAAAGCACAATTAACCTTAATCACAAAGTCTCCAATTCCACAATCAAGTCGGAAATCTGTCATACATGCATGTACATACATATGCTTGTGCAATTATGAACATTTATCAAGAATGCAGAGGCTATGAATACATATGCAAAATACGTATGCAGAATACGTATGAGGTGAACTGTACCCATCCCATCGGTGACGGGATGTTACATCATTCTTCTCACATTAACAAATGTCGTTGAAAAACTTAAAGCCTAGAATTCTTTTCATGATATGGTAACTTGAACAAAGACTAAAATTCTGATTCCAAATGATGTGAGCTACTTGCACCAATAATGATGTCATTCATGTTTGAATTTGTGGAGGTCACAGTTTACCTTCTAAGGTCTTCTCCTCAATTTGGTTTGGTTTAATGTCAAGTTGGAAGGTAAATGTAAAGTAACTTTACATACACATCCTTAATTCCTGTTATATGGTCGGTTCCTTTTTCTAACTTACAACCTTGCTAATGTAAAGGAAATATCTAAACCTTCCAACCCTGTATACAGCTGAATAATACTTCATAAGATTATCTGATTGGCCAAACCAAAGGTTGTGTCTTTGAGATATCATGTTTCATCATTTTTGGTGAATCAACAGATAAAGGTCAGTTTTTGTGTGGATTTTTTGTGCATCTACGTTCTTTCCTAGATAAAACTGCAAGTTATCACTGCATACCCTTCTCTGCATCCATGTCCTTCTATCATGTGCCATTGTTGTCTTTGTTTAATCATCAGTTCACATAAGTGGTCCATCTTCATTTAATCGTCATTGTTTTTTCTGGCTTGATTGTGCGGGTAATCATCAGTTTTTGTTTTTTACTGGGTTGAAGTACTAGTTTAATCATCAATTAAGGTAAAATTCTCATACATTGATGTTGTCAAACCTTTCACAATCAATAAAGGTAAACATCTGGGAACCATTCGTATTATTTTAGTTAGTTTAAATAAATATAGAGTTGTTTCCTTTTTGGCAAGTAATCAATCAAGTAAGTGACTTGGTGGGCATATAGTACTTCCCTACTAAACCTGATAAGCAAGATCAGCATTAGGTTTCAAGTGGAATTAAATTGGATTAATTTTTGTTAAAAGAAAATATATTAGGATTCAAGAGCAACTTTAGCACTTGAATGAATGAATTATTAAGTTATTGATTGACCACCATCTCATAATATTTCTTTAAACAATCATAAAGTATTAATTTAAGAATCAGTGAGTATCACAATAATCTAGTCATCATAGTATAGTAAATATTTGAGTTTAAATAAAAGAAAATCTCCATAACAATAACAGAAATAATATGATAGAAGAAAACATACAGAAATGATCAATAGAAACCTAGAACCAAATCTACTTGAAGCAAAGCATCAAATAAGTTAGATTTTGCTTAATGAACAGCATAAAATGATGTCATATGAAGCATAGCATGGTGTTAGTTGAAGTACTCACACAAGATCATGTGCTATGTGACACAATTATGCCATGTAACAAGAACTAACATCATTTCTTTGGTTTCTATTAGGCAATCTAATGGAGATGGATGGTAGGGGTTTCATGAAAGTAAACTAAAAACATAAGGAGTGATTAATATTTGATAAAACTTGGTGCTTGAATTGATGAAATTTAAAGCACAGGAAAGTCATATATTATACGTTTAGTTGGTAATTTGTTAGTAGGACAACATGCTGAAGTGAAAATGCTATTATGTAAGGAACAGAAGATTAACTTGTATTCTCTTTCACTTATTTTTGTTTCTTGTTTACTGTATCATTCTGCACTTTTAAGACCTACAAACACATATTAATTGTGATGTCAAATGGAATTTGATGTGAGTTTTGCACTGCAAACTTTGAAGTATATTTGTATATATATGTTTAGATGTAAAGGAAGTTAAAGATACTCGGTGCAATGATGACTTTAAACTTAGCAGCTCATTTTACAAATATAAACATATGGCCAAATGTTCCAATATTTAGCAATTCGTGAGGCCAATCACTATACTCTTCTCGAGAATCTTGTGTCATATGGCCTGTACAGAATAGGAAAATCAGCAGTGTTAAAACTTTTTCCCTTTTTTGCCAATACCAATATCTCTAGGCAATAGATCCATGCAACTTCTATATATGATTGCTTGATTGACCCTTTTTCCTTCTTTTGCTTTATGTTTCATTACTTTAAACTAGAGTCTGAAAGCAAATAAAATTCCAAGTTTCTGCATTTCCGTATTGACACTGGAATATAATCATGATTAGATAAATTTTCCATTTCAAGTTTTGGTCCATTGGAAGATTCATTTCCATATCATGATAGTGTTAAGATTACCTACACCAAAAAGAATACAAGTAATACAAAATCAATGAACATTCTCTTGTATATATTTTAATCTTCCTTGGTCACTTTTCTTTATTATTTTGGGTTGCATGGTTGAGGAAGAATCAATGAACATTCTTTATGAATATTGTTTGAGATTTGCTTTCGTGGCAAGATTTTGACCATGTGATAAAAGTGATCAGGTTTTGTTTTCAGTTTCACCATATCTTGTTATGTCTTTCACTTTGAGAAAAATACATAAAGGAAATTCCTGCACAATATGATACGGAGTTCACTTTCTAGGAAAAAGACATAGTTATGAGTCACCGTATTCTCTCATCAGGGTCCATACTTGTTCTGCATAATTATGCAAAGTTGTTGCTGCATATCTCAGTATTGGAAAAAGAGAAAACAGTGGGAGTTATCTAATTAAATTGAACTAATGCATTTTTTTATCAACGGGGAGGAAGTAACATGGGCAAGAGATAACAACAGAAAGTCCTATCCATTACGTATCCCTAATTTTGAGTGATCACCTCTGATCAATCAGATTTCGGGTTGTTAACTATGATCAACTTGAGTTGTAGGCCAAACTTTATGTAGTCCAAATGCCAACCCTTGACAGAAACTACTCCTTCTGTTCTTCAAGCTTCTTTATTACAGAAACCAAACATTCATTTCCAGGTCCTAGTTCAAGTATCAGAAAACCTGGAGCTATACAAGTAAATGAGTTGATAGGATAGTGAATTCTTTTCCAAGCAAGCTGTCATGACATGGACTGGAATGGGTCATAAACTTTGCGAGTGAAGATGAGAAAAGGACCACTCTATGATCGATAGAGAGACAAAAAAAGGAAACTTCAATTAGCTCCTACCTAATTTGATCTAGTGATCATTTTTTTTCATCTTGGTAAGAATTTAGAAGCTTGCTATGCACAGAATCCATATTCTTCCCCACTAGCTCTACTTAATTATTCCACATGCACTTGTACTATAATTTGTATTCAATCATCTTTTTTGGATGAATTTTGTTAGTATGAATTTTGTTATGAATTTTGTCATGAATGTTATATATTACTTGCTAACCTTTGTGTTTGGATCGGATGTTATGCTTCTTACCTATATAACAAACATCAAATTATTATTTGTTTGACTTCTCAGATTTTACAGAAGTGGTTGATTAGAGACCTTCTTCTCCATCCTCCTGCTTATTGCCTCCACCATTCAAGGTATAGCGAGCCAAGTCATATCATTGTTCAATTATTATGAGATTTACAGCTAGTAAGTAAATGACTTGTATTTGAATTCTTCGACTATTTGGAAACTTATTGCATGATTGTTCAAGACAGCAACCTGCTAAGGATTTCTATATTTTCTACATGTTTATAAATGTTACTATTCAATACATATATACAAATGCAGTAAATGATCAATAAATTGTTTTCGCTTTGTTGACAGTTTTTTTTAACTAAGTTGGAGGCAATGGATGATAATGATATGTTTAACTGCTTGGCTTTCTATGAGATTTTGAATCAGCAATTGGATTTGATGAGAATTATTATGTTGTTATGCTTATATGTATACACCAAAAAATGGCGTAGAAGTGAAAATACTCAAGGAAGCAGGGCATTGGCAGTACCAAATAGGAAAACCAATATATATAGGATTTTGTATGAGGGAGATAGGAATACCCAGTGGGATTTAAGGATGGACACGAATGCATTTAAATTGTTATGTGAAATGTTTCAGCTCCATGGTGGGTTGACAAATACTGGACATGTGCCCATTGAAGAAAAAGTATTAATCTTCCTAAGAATATTAACACAAAATGAATCCAATAGAGTATTACAAGTTCGGTTTATGAGGTCAGGAGAAAAAATAAGTAGGGTCTTCCATAATGTGTTGAAGGCTGTAATCAAGCTTCAACATCTCCTATCTGTCAAGCCCATACCAATTCCTAATGATTGCACAGACAATAGATGGAAATGGTTTAAGGTCAGTAAATTTAATAACTTAGCTACAATACGTTGTCTAATTTAACTTTATGCAATTAGTTAACGAGAACTTTTGTATGATGGAATTTTAAACATAGGGTTGCCTTGGTGCTCTAGATGGAACCTATTTAGACATAATAGTTCCTCTAGCAGACAAACCCAGATACAGAGGTAGGAAAGGGAGAATATGCACTAATGTTTTAGGAGTATGTGACAAGGACTTAAACTTTGTCTATATCCTTGCTGGATGGGAGGGTTCAGAAGCAGATTCAAGGGTTCTGCATGATGCTGTAAGTAAGCCGAATGGACTTCAAGTTCCGAGGGGTATGTAAGAAACGAATTGTTAGAAATTTGAAATTTCTTTTTAAAGGTATGATTGCATATCCAAAGGTAATTGTGTTTGTTGCTTATAGGAAATTACTACTTAGTATATGCTGGCTATACCAATGGTCCTAGTTTTCTTGCACCTTTTAGAGGAACAAGATACCATATTCAAGAGTGGGCAAGAGATGGAAGGGCACCTAGGAATGTAGAAGAGCTTTTTAATAAGAGACACTCGTCTGTCAGAAATGTGATTGAACGTGCATTTGGTTTATTGAAAAAAAGATGAAAAATCCTACGAAATCCATCTTTTTATCCTGCAGCTACTCATGTGCACATCATTCTTGCATGCTGCCTTCTGCACAATTTTATTAGGTTACATATGAGTGAAGATCCAGTAGAGCTGAGTCCTTTTGAAGATGAGGATATGCCAATTGGGGAAGATACACTGTTACCAGAATTTGTTGATCGTGTTGAGACAAGTAATGAATGGAGTCAATGGAGAGAAGATTTAGCTAACAACATGTTTGATGACTGGAGAATAAACCATTAAATTGTTTACTCGTATATTTGGATGATGTTCATTGTAACTGAATTGAGGCATTTCTTAAATGTTTCTTGATATTGTTGACTCTCATTGTATTGAATTACATCTTTCATTTAAGATAATGTTGTCTTCTTTCATTTCATGCACATTTCAAATTACATGTTAATTATTCATTGAAGGAAATGATTTGCAATGGTTTGGTGTATGACATTGCATGGTGATTGAACCCAAGTTTAATATATAATTGGCTACACTTTCATGGTTGTTAATGCACTTTTTGACTCTTAATTCATGATTTTTGTGCTTAAATTAGTCTCTTACGGTGAGCTTATGTTTTATGCAATTTACTAGTAAAATTGTACAAACTGACATTAATTGCATTATAATTTTTCTAAGAACAATTGATACTGCAAATTGTTATTTTATATTGTAGGAGAAAAGGAGTCAAAAAGGATCAGAAGAGTCAACACGGCATGAAGTCCTTAAGGCACGTCGCGGCGTGAACTAATCACTCGATGCCGCAGCGAAATGTAATTCCCACGTCGTGGCGCATCAACACAGATCGTACGTCGCGACGTCAACAATTCAACACGTCGCGGTGAGCAAGCCAGATCGTACATCGCGACAAGAATTAATTTATACGTCGCGGCAAGCAAGCCAGAGCACACGTCAGGACGAATTTTTATTTATACGTCGCGACGTGCAAACGGGTATTCAGACTTTAAATAGAAAAATCACTCACTGTACTGACCCGGCCTGTGAACCATCCTTTAAATATTGCTGAATTAGGTTAAAACGGGTATCATCTGGAGGGTCTTCTGGGCAATCGATACTCGGAGAGAGAGAGGAGACCGACGAGCTAGGAAGAGAAGCACCAGGAGCATTCGCGACACCTCCTTCCCCAGGGTTCCCTTCGGGGTTCCCTGGGGACAACTTCTGCATTAGTTTTTATCTTCTATTTTTACCGTCGCCGTCCACCATGGATATCTTGGAGTCGTTGCGAGTTGTGAGGCTTTCGGTTGCTATGCGTGGCTTGGCATTTCTTTCCTCTTGAAGATGCAGTGATGGCTGGAGTTCACCGAGCTTCCAAGGGGAGTAGCTTAATCTATAGTTTAGCTATGATTTATAAATTCCTAGGTCTAGGGTTTGTAATTTGTAGTGAAGCTATTTGATTATAGTTAAATGTTGGACATTTAATACGTTGTTTGGATTGGTAGTTTACATTGTCACATTTAACTACATTGTTATGAACAACCAAGTTAGGGTTTATTGCTTTGTAGTTAGATTAGCTTAATTAGAGTTTAATTAAGCGTTGAACAATGTAAGGTGTGTGGATCTGTTTATGTAGAATTCTGTGCTTAAATATATGAAGTCTCATATATGTCAACTTGTGATCTTGTCGATTATCTTTTATCTGCCTAGTTGTGTTTGATATTCAGTTGACGCTAGATTTCATTTGACCCATTGCATTGGCAAATCCATCGCACACACTAAGATGCTTTTAACAAGGTTTTAAGCAATGAGTTCATTGATTAAAGCCTTAGACTTAAAGAATCCTTTAAGGTTTTGAGGCTTAAGAGCACTCAATGGGGTCTTGAGAAATGGAGTCGAGAGTGACAGGAGTCCATTAATCAAGATCCTAGACTTAAAGATAGTTCTTTAAGGTTTACCATTCAAACTTAGTGATTTCTAATCCCACCGCACACACTAAGATGAGCTTAACAGGATCTTGAGCAATGGAGTTCATTGATCAAGATCCTGGACTTAAAGAGTCCTTTAAGGTTCTGAGGCTCAAGAGCACTCAATGGGGTCTTGAGAAATGGAGTCGAGAGTGATAGGAGTCCATTAATTAAGACCCTGGACTTAAAGTGAGTTCTTTAAGGTTTACCATTCACACTTAGTTTTAAACTGTGATAGCCAAAGCTCGTTTTCAAGAGGATTTTATCACTTGTTTTAGTATTTTCTTTTTCTATTTTCAAAAATCCAAATATACTTTTTACATGCTTTTTAGTGTAGTTAATGTTTTCAAACAAAACCCCCCTTTTCCTTACTGATTTCACTTGCATTTTATGACATATAGGCTAGCTTAGGTCCATTTCATTAGGTTCCAATTAAGTGAGACGACCCGAGGTTGCATCCTATACTGCAATCTTGGAATTTATTATTTTTGACCGGTTTCCAAGGATCGATCTTAAGGTCGAATCGACAAAGCCGCGATCACATGGTTTAGGTGCAATGTCACGGGTTTGGACAGATGATGAAACAAATGCATTTGTTACCTTCTTGGAGGAGGCAGTGGTTGCTGGACAGAGAACCGATAATGGGCAATTTAAGCCTGGGACTTTCCAACTTCTTGTTAGACTTATGGGTGATAAGTTTCCTGGGTGTGGCATTGAGAAGAGGCATGTATAAAATAAACTCAAGAGGTTGAAGGAAAAATATCAGACAGCCTATGATATGCTGAACTGCAGTGGGTTTGGGTGGAATGAAAGCAAACAATGCGTCGAGGTTGACAGCAAGCAAGTGTTGGAGGAATGGATGAGGGTAAGTTGTTAATAGGGGTTTCATGATAATAGTTATTGTTTATCATGCTAACGACAGGGTGCATTTGGTTTACAGAAGCACCCTAATAAATTCTATACTCCTGGGAAGCCATTTCCAATGTACCCAAGGCTTGAGTTTATCTTTGGGAAAGACAGAGCCACAGGAGCAGCTGCTTAAGACGCGACCGATGCTGTTGCTCAGTTTGAAGCTGATGAAATGGAAGCCGATACAACAGTAGCTTCACCTGTTCATGCTTCCCCATTAACTGAACCAGGTGTAGCAGACACTCCTGCAACAACTGCAACCATCCATGTAGCTGGTTCTGTCGCCTCTTCTTCCAACACTGACGCAAACTGACCAATTGAAGCGAAAAGGAAGATGAGGGACAATGAAGTGTTAGAAACCATTGCTGACACACTTGCCCGTGCAACGGAATGTAGTGTTAGGAGTGCACAAATAATTGCAGATGCTATGGAGAGGCGGGGACAACAAATTCCCCAGTTAGGTGACGAGCTTGGGAGTTTGGGTTTCTCCACCGAAGACGTTGTTACGATTACAATGATCTTCTCGCAGAATCCTCATGCTGGGAATCTTTTTTGGGGTTTAAATGCAGAACAAAAGCAGGCTTATGTGCGGAGGCTCTTACGTCAAGATGTCTGATTTTATGTTAGGTTGTTCAATGTGTCTGTTAATCTCAACTATTATATGGTCATGTATGATGATAACTATGCGTGTAACTTAACTTATTTGTGGTCCTGCCAAGTGATGTTAACTGATGTGATATACTTTTGACTGTGTTTGTCTGCATGTTTATCAATGATGAATGGTTGTTTTATTAAACATTTAATTTATTTAATTTCTGCAAGTTTATGAAAGATTAGAGTATGATTCATTTATAGGTACATCACTATGGGCAGATACAACTTCTATGTAGTATTCGTTGGACGTGAAGTCAAAATTTTCACAAATTGGGATGAAGTGAAATTGGTAACTGAGGGTTATCCTAATGCTAAATTCAAGGGGTTTAGGACATTAGTTGAGGCAGAAAATGCTTTTGCCATGGATCAAAGTAGGTGCAGTCGTTTAAATGAAGACATTGTTCCTATCGCCAATGACCTCTCATCAATCCCGCATCAATTTCCACTACCAACAACTTAAGATCCAAATAAAGTTGCTACTTTAAAGCAACAAATGACTGTGAATCAAGCATTGTTACTAATTGCCATTGGAGTAATTTTTTGATTTATTATCAACAACCTTCTTAACAAATTTTAAAACTTGAATGTAATTAATGTTTATGAAAGCTTAGATGTTTAATTAAATTACTATGTATTATGATTTCTTGCTTGTCAAACTTATTTGAACCTATTATGTAATCAATTATATGAATGCTTAGATGTTTTATTAAATTATTACCATACCAATGATAATGATGATGACATAATTTTACTTAATATTCATATTCATATTAAATTTACTATTTTTGTGATTACAGAAATTATAATAATAACATAATTAATATTATTAGAGTTGCAAATAAACTTCAAATAAATATTTTTACACTTATAAAATAACTAATGAATTATACTAACAACAATTACAAAATTAATATTAATTGTATCAATAATAATTGTTATAAAAAGTTATAATTAATAAGATAATTAATGTTATTAGAGTTGCAAATACACTTAATATAAATATTGACACAATTATGAAATAACCAATGAATTACATCTTTCCAATACATTATCCTGCAGGGGCATTTTTTCATTAAACACTGTTTTTTGTTCTGTCCACTGCAACCAAACACATTTCTGTCCCCAGGATGAATACAATTTTCTCTGTTCTGTCCACCGCAACCAAACATCTCACTGTCTTCAATTCTTGTTCTGCCCTGTCCTGTCTTGTCCCGTCCCTGCATGTTGAAGACACTAACCAAACAGACAGTTACCCTGAGTTTGGTTAGTGTCCATAGGGGTGAGGACAGTGGACAAGGACACTAAAGTCTTGTCCGTCATCGTGTTTGGTTACTGTCTGAATTTGGTTTTTGTCCTGTCCTAAAAAGACATGGATACAAAAGTTTTGTCCAATCCTCATCTAAGTACAAAAACAATCTATCCAACAGACTGATTTTGGAAATGACCCAACTACCCTGGTTTTTTAACGTCTGAAATCTAAACGCAGGGTGCCTTCGTCTTCGTCTTCCCTTCCTTCGGCTTCGTCTTCTTTGACGCTCTCCGCCTTCCTTCGGCTTCGTCTCCACTGCCAAACGCATTATAAGCTTTTTGTTTCTGTCCAGATTCTTGTCTTCTCTTCCCCTTTCTTACCCTTGTATATGAATATTTTCCCTTCTAACACATATGTGGGTGTTTTTAGGACGTCTGTGCCGCCAGATTTGGAATCAAATCTACGAGATCCGGTCTTCGCCAACCCCGCCTGCTACCATCGTCCGTCTCTTTTAGGTTAGACGCAATGATCTTCTCCTCGTTGTTATTTTTCATTGCTTTGAGTGATGGGATTTGCCCTTTCTTTTCGTTCTTCATTATAATGCACTGATTATAATGGCCTTAATCATTCTCCATTGTTAGTTATTTATACCAAATTACCAAATCATGCTCTTGATTTTGATTAAACTTCCCATTCAATTCATTAGGCGTTGGTGCTTTGTTATTACATTTGAAATACCATTTGTTTAATCTGTTTTGATTAAAAAGGAGATGTGAGGAACTACTTCATTTAGCTAGTAAACTGATAAAGGAAGAAGGAGATAAGCATTGAGATAGAAGAATATGTTATAGCTTGTTCCCCCAGGGAATCCTTGAAGAAGGAATAAACCATATGTTTAAGTTGTTGGCCCCGGGTCCCGATTCCCTATTCCCGAGGTGGCCCCTCGGGCTGCGTCAGCGACGAGCTCCCCAAAACATCGGACCCGATCCCAACATCCATACATAATTTCGATTCACACAAACATATACCCATACATATACACATTCTACACATGCATTCTAAACATGCATTAATCATCCCAATTACATAAGTCATCATGTCATTATCATTCGGAGAAATTCAACAAGTATTCTCAACCATACATAATACAGAATAAAGTCTAAATCCAAAATACATGAAAATGCTCCATGATGATATGCTCGGAGGGCCAACCAAAATACTAACTTAATACAAAGCTCCTAACTATCTTGGAGTTTCCGATGCCTTGCAAGATCAACGATCGTCTCTTTCTGCACCTGAGGAGTGGGAGATAATAGGGTGAGTTGCGAAGCTCAGTGGCATATACATTTATAGCCATTAGAAACGAGCCACACATTCAAGCATATACATATATATACACAAGCATATAGCAAGTCATCAACCTATCAATTTACAATCCTCACAAGAATATGTCATATGATTACACCATATACCAATTTATCATGCATCATGCCCAACAAATCAATAATGAATGCACACAAATGGTTCAAGAGTTCCGTAAAACGATCCGGATAAACCGAAGCTTATACAGTAAATGTTGGACCCTGAACTTTCGGTGGAAATTAGAAATATTAAAATGAATTCAATGAGTGTTTTCGGATGTCAATTGTGTTATAGATGTTATTGTGCTTAAAGGAGATTGATGAGAAATAAAGTGATTGATTTTGATGAGTTTGAAATTTGAGTAGAGTTGTATGAGTTATGAAAGTCAAAATGAACTAGTTGATTGAAATGGAAGTTGAAAAGCAAGAAATAACTAGTGAAAGTGTTATATTTTGAAGAAATTAAGAAAGTTGATTTTTGAAGATAGAAAGTTTGACTTGAGAGTTGAATTTTTTGAGTTAGACACATTTTGAGAAAATGATCTTAATGAAAATTGTAGCTTATGTTGAGAGCTTTTCGTAGCCATAAAGTATGCTATTTTTCGATATCGAGATTGAAAGTTATCATCTTTGAAAGTTAAGTGTATTTTACTTGATTTGAAAATGCTATTAAGAGTAAGATTGTGTATGACTTTTGTGAAAGAGAAATGTGTATGCGCATATCCTTTGGTGTTGAATTTGATGTGGGGAAATGGCTTTGGAATAGTTTATTGGAGAGTTGAATTGTGTTTGAGATGAATTAGTTGAAGAGTTTGTGGTAGTGGGTGAATATGTGAAGTTGATGTGTTGATATGTGAAGTTCATGTATTGGAATGGTGTTTAGAGACTTCAATGGCAAATCTGTACTGATTTAGATGGATTTAGCCAAAGTGATCTTAATGAAAGTGGTAGATTATGTTTTTATCTTTCCATTGATATAAAGCAAAAAAATTTTGGACAAGAGAATAGAAAGTTATGATTTTTAGAAGTTCTGATGCTGTTTAGTGTGAAGTTGATCGACCAGTCAGTTTGTTTGAAGTTTTTGACCCAGTTAGAGGTCGATCTGATTTTTAAGGCCTTCATAAAAGTTATAGAGGGTTCTTTAAGCGTTCTGTAGACACCAAGTTTGTCAAATTTGGAGTTCTGGGTCAAAAGTTATTATGTTTACAAGTTGAGGTACTGTGTAAAGTTTTGAGGAGATTATCGATTGGTTATCTTCGAGCACATTTTTGACCCCTTTAAAGACCGATCTTGCCTTCGAGTTCTTCTTAAAAATTTTAGATCTTTCTTTAATCTTTCCAACGGTACTGAGTTTGTAAAATTCTGAGCTCGGAGTCAAAAGTTATGAGTGTTAGAAGTTTGATGGTCGGATTAGGTATTGGCCGACCTCTGTTGTCCGACCTCTGCTGGCCGACCGACCTCTGTTGGCCGATCGATCTTCCTTCTGGCCGAGCTTTGATTTTCTGGCCGAGCTCTGACCTTCCTTCACTCTTTTGAGCATAACTTCTTCGTCCGACATCCGATCAACCCGATTCTTGAAGCGTTGGATTCCTAAGCCATTTCTATATCTTTCCATACTAGATAGGTAAGTTTTGGAATTAAATGGAGAAAGATAGCTCGGATGAAAGTGAGCTGATCGGTTATAAAAGTTGAACAGTGTTTGGTATTTTTTAGATATCTTGAGATATAGAGCTCCGATCGATCTGATTCTTTTTAATAATTAAACTAGAGAGATGGGGCTACAAATATTATGAAGGATAGGATCGACAATTGAGCCTCTAAGACTTTCAAATAGGGATCGGAAGTTAGATGTAGTGTTCAGCCTCTGTGTTATAATGGCTGAATAGTGTTCAGTATTTTGGATATATCTTGATCGGTAGAGCTCCGATCTATCTGATTTTTTTTGTAAATTAAAATAGAGACATGGGGCTACAAATGTTATGAAGGAGCCGAGCTATGATTTAGCCTCTAAGACTTCCAAATGTGGGTTGGAATTTTGGTGTAGTGTTCAGTCTCTGTGTTGTAATGGCTGAATAGTGTTCAGTATTTTGGAGATATCTTGATCGGTAGAGCTCTGATCGATCTGATTCTTTTTTGAAATTCAAATAGAGACATGGGGATACAAATGTTATGAAGGAGCCGAGCTATGATTTAGCCTCTAAGACTTCCAAATTTGGATCGGAAGTAAGGTGTAGTGTTCAGCCTCGGGTCTGAAGAACAAACTTCAGTATTTTGGAGATATCTTGAGCTATAGAGCTCCGATCGATCCGATTCTTGAAGCGATGGATTCGTAAGACATAGAGGGAAATTTCCCAAAAAGAAATTCTTTGCAAGTGGCTTCTTTACTTGATCGAAATAATCAGACAAGATGTCAGTTATAAAGACCAATGAAGGGGTAATTTTGGAAGTTTACTTAAAGGGTTAAGTTTATAGGCTTAAATGGAGGGGCTTATGGGTCATTCCCCATTCATTAAATGACATGGCACTATAAAAAGGATTGGGCTGTTGTTTTTATTAGGTGAGGCATGACACTTGAACAAAAGGAAAGAAAAATAAGAAGAGAGAAGGGAGAGCAAGCTTTCGGATGAGTGAAGGACAAAGAAAAGAGAGAGAGAGCTAGGGTTCGATTTTTAGGGGACTTCAAGCAAGCTTTCTAAGTTGATTCAAGAGGGAAAAACGTGGAGGATGAAGAGAGCTTCCTTTCAAGCCTAGAAAATCCGAAAATGGAGGAGAAATGAGGTAAGAGCAAATTTTAAGATTTGAGTTTCTTTTGAAGTTTTGGTTTAGAATTAGGGAAAATGGTATGGGTTTGTGGAGTATGAAGCCAATTTTGATGATTTCTAAGTATTATGGGTTTAGTTTTGGATGGAAATTAATTAGGGTTTATACCCAAATTTGGAATTTGGGAGATTTTGGCAATTTATGATTTAGAAAGCTTGAATATAGGAGGGATTTATGTTTTCTAAGTTCAATTTGAGTAATTAAGTTAATTATGATATTGAAATTGGGTAGAATTGCTTTAGGTAAAGTTAAATTGGAAGAAAGAAGGAATCAATGGACAAATTGGAGCGAGGAACAAGTTTCTAGCATCGATTCGAGGTGGGTACCTGTTTATAATAAAATTTATAAGCCACTAATGCTTTCTTTGAACAAAGAGATTTTCCGATTTCAATTACATCATAAATGTTGCACCATTGTGTGAATGATTTGAAAATCATTAGTGATTCCATACATGAACTTTTGATGAAATGCAAAATACATTTGTGTTATGCCTCGAAAGATTCCATGGCATTTCGTATATTTCGAAAAAAGCATTCGATAAATTGATTGAGCATGAATATGTGCTTTTGTTTGGGCGAGAGAGGAACGTTGTGTTAGTCACGTGCACGTCGACTTATAACCTTCCCCCGACTGCCCTCATAGGGCCCCGAGATCCTAAAAAATCAGACTCGTTGTGTTTACGATAAACTTCGGTTTATTCGTTGTGTTCCACGAAACTCTCGAGCCATGTGTTGTGCATTGCATATGTGGTTTGTCATTGCATTTATGAATTGTCAAGTTGATGCATTCATGTTTAGCAACCTATGGGTTTATGGCTGAAAGCCTAAAAATCATACGTTTTGCAATTGTGATTTGACTACAGCAAGAGCGGAATTTTTAGAAAATGTGCTTTACAGATTTCAAAGAAATGTTTTCTAAGACCAGAAAAGAAAAAGAATTTTAAGGATTTTGCTTATATATTTGTTATAAACTGTTACCCACGGTCAGAAGCTCACCCCTTCATTCCCATCCACAGGTGATGAGAAGAAGATCGGGTGAAAGAAAATGAAGATTTCTGTTTGCATGTGTTTATATTGTATTATTGTTAAGTTAGATGGTTGCTAAGAAGTCTAAAATTGTTGTGTATTGTGTACTTTGATTTAGGGTTATGGGTAATGTATAAGGCTTGAAAATGCCACGATGATTTGTATAAAGCTTTGATTTATGAAATGGTGTATAAATTGTATTGGAATTATGAGATTTGGATGAGGCTATTGAGTTATGGTATTGCACATGGAGATGTTATATAGATTTTGTATGTTCAATTGAGATATAAGCATGAATTGTATATGGAAAAATATGAATGAACGTGTATTGGACATTGGATAATGCGATTGTATGTGAATGTATTTGGATTGAGGAATGAGAAAAGAAAAGAAAAAGAAGAAAAAAAAATTTATATCGATTTCGGATTGGTTTAAGTCTAAAGTTTCCAACGCGACCATTTTGACGCTTTTCTAAGATATTTGTGCGGATGTCCAAAATTGTGTTTCAATTCGATTGGATCGTTTTTTTGGTTGTCTTCGAGCCAATTCGATTTGATTTTGTTGTACGCTTTGCTTCCAAGTTGGCTTTCGATTCGTTAATGATTTGTTTCGCTTTGTGATCAATCGTTTTATCCGTTTCGCCTCTTTATGATTCGTATTCGTTCCGTCTTCCATTTTTGGGTTGGGCCGCCGGTCTCTGGGTCGAGTCTCAACATTTATGGTATCAGAGCCCAGTAATATGATCTTACTTGGGCGTATATGTATGAGTAAGAAATGGATAAGAGTTTGTGAGGATAAGATTGATCTTGTGGGAATGTGAGCATGATGTGTCTGTCTTTTATGAATTATTTGACGAATCTAAATGATTGTATGATTGAGGTGATGAGTTATATGACTAAATTAGTGAGAGTGTGATACTGATGTGAATAAGTGTTCATGAATTATTCGAGGAATTACAGTGACTATTTGATTACAATGTCAAGAGTATGATTGATTTTAAGATTGTGTGTATGGAACTTAAGATTAGAAATTCATAATGAGTTTGGATGATTTGACTTCGAATATATAGGAGATGTAATAGCAGAATACTTGAAAGATGAGCTTGATGATAGGGATATATGTATTGATATGGTATGGGTGCTATGTGACTCAAGAATTGAGAAATTGTGAAGGGATTGAGAATATGTATGATGAGGAATTAGTTAAGAAAGTGATTGAATATGATTATTTCGAAGAAATTATTTGAGAGAATAAGTTACTTGGTGATTATTCAGATAGGAATTTCGAGGGAGAAATTCTTTTAAGAGGGGGAGAATTGTTAGACCCCGAACTTTCGGTAAAAATTAGAAATATTAAAATGATTTCAATGAGTGTTTTCGGATGTGAATTGTGTTATAGATGTTATTGTGCTTAAAGGAGATTGATGAGAAATGAAGTGATTGCTTTTGATGAGTTTGAAATTTGAGTAGAGTTGTATGAGTTATGAAAGTCAAAATGAACTAGTTGATTGAAATGGAAGTTGAAAAGCAAGAAATAACTAGTGAAAGTGTTATATTTTGAAGAAATTAAGAAAGTTGATTTTTGAAGATAGAAAGTTTGACTTGAGAGTTGAATTTTTTGAGTTAGACACATTTTGAGAAAATGATCTTAATGAAAATTGTAGCTTATGTTGAGAGCTTTTCGTAGCCATAAAGTATGCTATTTTTCGATATCGAGATTGAAAGTTATCATCTTTGAAAGTTAAGTGTATTTTACTTGATTTGAAAATGCTATTAAGAGTAAGATTGTGTATGACTTTTGTGAAAGAGAAATGTGTATGCGCATATCCTTTGGTGTTGAATTTGATGTGGGGAAATGGCTTTGGAATAGTTTATTGGAGAGTTGAATTATGTTTGAGATGAATTAGTTGAAGAGTTTGTGGTAGTGGGTTAATATGTGAAGTTGATGTGTTGATATGTGAAGTTCATGTATTGGAATGGTGTTTAGAGACTTCAATGGCAAATCTGTATTGATTTAGATGGATTTTGTAACATCCCGTTACTGTTAGCAAGGGTATTTTGGTAATTCTGGGTTAGACTGATAGGTTTCATTGCATTCACTAACTGAGCATGTTACTGGCCTCTAATTATAGAGGAACTGGTTTCTTGCATATGCATTTATTCATAGGTACATGCATTCATGATTTTTTGGCATTTTAATTGTAAGTATGAACTGATTGAATTGTGAACTGACTGGACTGACTGGACTGACTAGATTGTAATTGATTGAGGAATTAAGAGTAAGTGAGCCCGAATGACTGATTTAGAATAGTCTAAGAGTGATTGGCATCTGATAGTGACTTGTAAGAAATTTTCGGGAAAATTCGGGAGAAAATGCCCGGATCGGAAATTTTGGAGTGACAGGCTGATTGACTATATAGTACTGAAAGAATTGCCCAATGGCAAAGGAAATATTAGAGTTATACTGTTAGGAAATAAAAATATTGAGCCATTGAAATTTTGAGACTGAAATTTGGACTGAGTTGAAGACCTTTGTCTATAAATAGATAGGTTTGGAATGGGAGAAATTTACCTAAGGCATTTCTTCTTCTCCCTTCTCCACGGTGAGTTCGATTTCTTCCCTATTGGTGAGTTTCATCGATTCTTCCTTATGGTTTCTCCTCATTATGCTAGGCTAAGTGGTTTATTGTGATTGTTGAAGGTTGAGAAGCTTGGAGAGTGGATTAATCGTTGATTTGAGAAAGATTTAGGGTTTACGGTGATTTGTGGCTTTGATCCTTGATTGGTAAGTTTTTATGGCTTTAATGTTGTGATTTCTGGTTGTTGGAGCATTTATGGCATTTATTGGGTTAGATTGAGTAGTTAGGGTGTTGAATATTAAGCTTAAAGATGCATTAATGGCGGAAATCGATCGGAGAAGACGATCGGGCCTTCGCACGTCGCGACGAGCGCGCAGAGGCGTGAGGCTTCGTCGCGACGAATAATTAATTTATACGTCGCGACGAGCTCGGCTGGACGTCGCGACGAGCGCAGGTTTATTCGCCGCGACGAGCGGTCTCCACGTCGCGACGAATGAGCGGGCGATCCTCTGTATTTGGATTGGATGATTGTTAGTTTATTGGGTATAATTTATGGTATAGACCTCCGATTGAGGTGATTTTTGATTCGTTATAAACTAGAGAAAGAGGTCTATAATTGAGGATAATTATGGGAGTTAGAATTTAAATTAATTGGTATTGATTTATAGAGAATAAAGTCGATTATGGTTCATAGTGTGACCTAAATATTGAATTGAGACAATTGGAGTTTTAATTGGGATTCTCAATAGAGGTTTTGACCCAATGGATAGGAAATTGCTTTAGGAAATATGAATTGAGGAAATTTAACTGAATTTTAGGATTGGATCCATTATTGTCGATCTATTGAGCGAAGTGTTAGGATAAGATATAAGAGTTCAAAATTGGATTTTAGCGCCGGAGAAAATCGTGAACATGCATTGTACATAATTTCACTGAGACATACGCATTACAGAACTGCCTAATTGAGCATCTAGTAATGGGACTGTATTTTACTGTTATAGAGGCATCATTGGATCGTCGTTCCACGGACATTCTTTGGAACTTCCAGCGAGCTTCGGAGTTACGGTGAGTAACCTAGTTGGTTTCTCAAATTCTGATCGTTTAAATGCTCAACGTGAATTACTTGCCAAATGTGAAGCTGTATGATTATTGAAATATACATGATCGGATGGTATGCCCTACTGTATTGGACTGTGAAATTGCATGATTACCGAAATGTCGAAATGTATATGATCAAATGACATGTTTCTCTTGTCTTAGATTGGATTCTTCAGATCGACCGACATTCTTGTATGTTAATGAGAAATACAATACTGGGCTTTTATAGCCATACACTGAATCACTGAATACTGAATTACTGAACACTGCATTGCATGCATAAATGCATGATCAGATAATGGAATGTGACCCAAGTGCTATTATCACTAAAAGAGCCTCGAGCTCGAACATCGATCGACCGACCCACGAGCTCGGGGAGAAATCTCGACGCGTCCCCCATCGAACACCGATCGAGCACTTGGGCACAATATCAATAATCGGAAAGAGTCTCATATACATTATATACATGACTGATTGAATTGCCAAATTGTGTGACGATTACTGAACTGCGTGATGCCATGATTTACTGTAAATTGTGATGTGAACTGTTTTATGCTATTGTAAATTGTTACTGATACTGTAAACTGTTATAGACTACTGTGAAATTGTTATATAATACTATTAATTGAATATTACCGTGTCGTGCTGTACGCAATTTGCGTAATGCATGATTTGAGTGAACCATCGATGATGGTTTCTCACTGAGTTCGCAAACTCACCCAAAATTGCATCTAATTTTTCAGGATCGATAGAGTAGACCCCTAGCTCCGGAGATAGCCTTTTCCTACCGCAAGTAGCGTCTTTGGCGGGAGAAGCGATAGCACATGGTCGGTCATTGGGTTGGATTTTGAGGATGACTTAGGATAGATGCTTGTATCGTTTCCTTTTGGTTTTGTTCGTGGGTGATATACTTGTCTATTTCGTTATTGGATGACCGTATGTGATTGATATTATGATTTTAAAATTTAGTGGTTTCTGATATCGTGTTGTGTTATGGTTTTAAATTATTACGATGCCATGTGGATTATTAAGGGAAATATTCTGGTGGTGCACCTTTATTGTGGGATACGTATCGGAGCGACCTTCGGGTTTCCCGATGTGTACCCTACGGTGAGGGGGCGCTACATTAAGTGGTATCAGAGCATGGTTTGGCATCTTTTGGGCATAGTGTATTGTTAGGCTTGAATCACTATAAGAATAGCAGAACTGATCGGAATTTCTTATCTATTTTAGGTTATCCGTACTGGGAGATCGAGTTGAACAACCAGCTAACCTGGAATCGGTAGGAGCTAGTAGGGAGTCTCCTGTGCCTCGCTCAGAGGAGTTGCCTCCTCGAGTTCTGTGAGCGAGAACGAGATATGATCTATCTGCGGGGCGGTAACGCCTCACCGTAGGGTACACATCGGGAAACCCGAAGGTCGCTCCGATACGTATCCTACGATAAAGGTGCACCACCAGAATATTTCCACTAATAATCCACATGGCATCGCAATAATTAAAACCATAACATAACACAATGTCAGAAATCAGTAACTTTTTAAAATCACAATATCAATCTGGTGCAGTCGTCCAATAACAGAATAGACAAGTCTATCAGTCCCCTAAACAAAACCAAAAAGGAAACTGATACAAACATCTATCCTAAGTCATCCTCAAAATCCAACCCGGTGACCGACCGACCACAGGTTATCGCTTCTCCTACCAAAGACGCCAAGACGGTAGGAAAAGGCTATCTCCTGAGCTAGGGTCTACTCTATCGATCCTAAAAATAGGTTGCAATTTTGGGTGAGTTTGCGAACTCAAGGAGAAACCATCATCGATGGTTCACTCAAATCATGCATTACGCAAATCATGCGTAAAGACAAAGATCAAAGAATATTCAATTGATGATTATATAACAATTTATAGTAGTTTGTAACAGTTTATGATGAGTTTACAACTGATTATGCGATGTCGAATAATATTACAAAGTAGCATAGAACAGCTTTACTGAGATCACATCAAATTTACAGTAAATCATGGCATCACACAGTTCAGTAATCATCACACAATTTGGCAATTCAATCGGTCACGTATATAATGCATATGATACTCTTTCCAGTTATTCAGTATTGCGCCCAAGTGCTCATCAAGATTCGATGGGGGACGCGCTGTGATTTCTCCTCAGGCTAGGCCGTCAAGACAAAGGTTCGAGCTCGAGGCTCTTTTTAGTAGTAATAGCACTTGGATCGCATTCCATTATCTGATCATGCATTTATGCATGCAATGCAAGGTTCAAGAATTCAAGATTCAATGATTGATGATTGGTGTATGGCTATAAAAGCCCAAGATTGTGATTCTCAAGAATATACAGAATTCACCCAAAGATCAAGAATCCAATCCAAAGATGCAATGTAAATATGTCATTTGATCACGTACATTTCACTAATCATGCAATTTCACATCCAATACAAGAGGGCATACCATCCGATCATGTATATTTCAAGAATCATACGATTTCACATTTGATGAGTAAATTCACGCTGAGCAATTAAACAATCAGAATTTGAGAAACTAACTAGGTTATTTCTTTGTAACTTCCGAAGCACGCTCGAAGTTCCAGAATGTCCGTGGAATGATGACCCAACGGCGCCTATAATAAAGAAAATACAGTCCCATTACTAGATGCTCAATTAAACCATTCAGTAATGCATATGTCTCAGTGAGATGATGTACAATGCATGCTCACGATTTTTCCGGTGCTAAAACCCAATTTGAACTCTTATGTCCCATTCTAACTCTTCGCTCAATTGATAGACAATAATGGATCCAATCCTAAAATTTAGTTCAATTTCCTCAATTCATATTTCCTAAAGCAATTTCCTATCCATTGGGTCAAAACCTCTATTGAGAATCCCAATTAAAACTCCAATTGTCTCAATTCAATATTTAGGTCACACTATGAACCATAATCGACTTTATTCTCTATAAATCAATGTCACTTAAATCAATTCTAATTCCTATAATTATCCTCAATTGTAGACCTCTTTCCCTAGTTCATAACGAATAAGGAATCACCTTAATCGGAGGTCTATACCATAAATTATGCCCAATATACTAACAATCATCCTTCAGATTGCCATCCTCGCCATGATCTACGTCCATTGTCATGACGATACGGGTCCGTCATTGTCATGACGCTAGCCGAAGGCTCTTCGCGACGCTTTCTCCAGGGCGCCGCCGATGTGAGCGCAGTGAGTCGCGTAACACTAATTTTATTCGCCGCGGCGAGGCACGCCAGACGTCGCGACGTGCGACCGCGCCACCTTCTTCTCCGATCGATTTTCCGCCATTAATGCTATTTAAAACCTCCGTTAACACTCTAACCACTCAATCTAACCCAATAAATGCCATAAATGCTTGCAACAACTACTAATAACAACATTAAAGCCTTAAACACTTACCAATCACGCTCAAATCCACAAATCTCTAAGAATCACCGTAAACCCTAAATCTTTCAAAACCCACGATCAAACACTCTCCAAGCTTCTAACCCTCACCAATCACCATAGATATGTTAGACTAACACAATAAAGAAGAAGCCATAAGAAGAAATCGAAGGATCTCACCGTTGGGAGAAAATCGAAATCACCGTAGAGGGGAAGAAGAAACGAAATGCCTTAGACCAATTTTCCCCAATTTCTTTCAAACCTATCTATTTATAGGCAAAGGTCTCCAACTCAATCCAAATTTCAGTCTCTAAATTTCAGTAGCTCAACATTTAAATTCCCTAACAGTATAACCCTAATATTTCCTTTGCCATTGGACAATTATTTCAGTACTATACAGTCAATCGGTCTGTCACTCCAAAATTTCTGGTCCGGGCATTTTCTCCCGAATTTCCAAAAAAAATCTCATAGACCACTATCAGTTACCAATCACTCTTAAACTATTCTAAATCCGTCATTCGAGCTCACTTACTCTTAATTTCTCAGTCAATTACAGTCCAGTCAGTTCATAATTCAATCAGTTCATACTTACAATTAAAATGTCAGAAAATCATGAATGCATGTACCTATGAATAAATGCATATGCAATAAACATGTTCCTCTATTATCAGAGGCCAGTAACATGCTCAATCAGTGAATGCAATGAAATCCTATCAATCCGCCCCAATTATCAAAATACCCTTGCTAACAGTAACGGGATGTTACAATTCACCCCTCCTAATAAAAATTTCGTCCTCGAAATTTAATACCTGTCCAATCGAATAAATGAGGATACTGACTCCTCATTTGCTCCTCAGTCTCCCATGTAGCTTCCTCAGAAGAGTGGTTCTTCCAAAGGACTTTCACCAATGGAATTACCCTATTCCTCAGTTGCTTGACCCGTGATTCTATAATCCGCATCGCTCCCGAACATAGGTCAAATCACCGCTACCTCAATCTCCCGAGGAATCACATCGCCGGGTCGAACGGTGCCGTCGGAGCATACTAACATGAAATACATCATGCATCTGGGACATCTCACTCGGTAATGCCAGTCTGTAAGCCAACGGTCCTATCTTCTCAAGGATCTCATACGGACCGATATACCGAGGGCTCAACTTGCCCTTACGGCCAAATCTCAGTACTCCTTTCCAAGGAGACACTCGGAGGAATACTCGATCACCCACACTGTACTCCATATCACGCCGATGCTGATCCGCATAGCTCTTACGCTCGTCTCCGAGCGCTTTGATGCGACTCCGGATCAATCAGATCTTATCTCATCGATCTCGGATCAGCTCGGGACCCTCTATCGATCTCTGACCCTCTTCATCCCAATATAGTGGTGATCTACACGGTCGCCCATACAAGGCCTCATACGGTTCCATCCCAATACTGCTCTGATACTGATTGTTATATGCAAACTCAATCAGAGCCAGATGCTGATCCTATGATCCTCTGAACTCCAATACACACGCTCGAAGCATGTCCTCAACAGTCTTAATCTTCCTCTCGCTCTGTCCATCCATATGAGGATGAAATGCAGTACTGAAGTTCAACCTCGTACCCATAGCAGTCTGTAGGCTCTTCCAGAATCTCGAGGTGAACCTGGGATCCCTGTCCGAGACTATCGACAACGGAACCCCATGCAACCGTACAATCTCTGCCACATACTTCTGGGCTAATTGATCGGGAGTATTGCTCTCCCTCACTGGCAAGAAGTGAGCCGATTTGGTCAATCGGTCCACTATGACCCAGATAGCATCATGCTGCCTCGGTGTCCTAGGCAACCCCGTCACAAAATCTATGGTAATTCGCTCCCATTTCCACTCCGGGACGGGCAACGAATGCAACTTTCCCATGGAGCTCGATGCTCGCCTTAACTCGTTGACAAATCGAAACTTGAAACATACATCGCCACTTGCCTCTTCATACAAAGCCACCGTAAATGCCGCCTCGAGTACGATACATCTTGGTCGCATAGGGATGCATAGCATAGGCAGCTATATGTGCCTCTCTAGAATCTCCGCCTCAAATCATCTATATCGCACACACAGCCTCTGCCCCATCCATAACGCCCCATCTCTCAACTCAAACTCCAATCAAGCATCGCCTGGACTCTTTCAATCAGCCTCACTAACACTTTGGGTCTTGATCCCGAGCTCTCCGGATCCGTTATGCAACATCGGCCTCAAATTTCAGAGTAGCAATCGAGCTCCATCCGACCCATATCCATCTCAGACATTAAGAGCTCTCAATCAATCGACCTGTAATCTCGAAACCTGAACCTGAGCTGCACTACCATGCGATCTCCTACTCAGTGCATCGGCCACCACATTGGCCTTTCCTGGATGATACTCAATCGTGCAGTCATAGTCCTTCAGTAACTCTATCCATCTCCTCTGTCTCAGATTGAGCTCTCTCTGACTCAACAGATATCTGAGACTCTTATGATCAGTGAAGATCTGGAACGTCTCCCCATACAGATAATGCCTCCAGATCTTCAAAGCAAATACTACTGCAGCTAATTCTAAGTCATGTATCGGGTAATTCACCTCTTGAGACCTCAACTGTCTCGAGGCATACGCTATAACTCTCCCATGCTGCATCAGTACACATCCCAATCCCTGATGCGAGGCATCACTGTAAACCACAAAGCCTCCAGTCCCAGAAGGAATGCCTAACACCGGTGCCACAACCGATGTCTCAGCTCCTCAAAGCCCTTCTGCAACTCCTCAGTCCATCTGAATGGTACATTCTTCCTCAGTAGCTTCGTCAAAGGGGCGGAGATCAACAAAAACCCCTCGACAAATCTCCGGTAATACCCGGCCAATCCTAGGAAACTCCGCAACTCGCACGCCCTCGAATCTCCCAACTCATCATCGCTTATCTTGTGAGGATCCACCGATACCCTCATCGACACCACGTGCCCCAGAAATACAATCTCATCAAGCCAAAATTCACACTTAGTCAATTTGGCGAACAACTGCCTCTCTCTTATGACCTGTAGAACAATCCTCGTGCTCAACAGACTCGCTCTACTTCTAATAAACCAAGATATCATCAATAAACACTATCACGAACCGATCCAGTAGGCTGAAAACTCTATTCATCAAAGCCATGAAGGTCGCCGGGCATTAGTCAACCCAAACGGCATCACTAGGAACTCGAAATGCCCGCACTCGCCTCGAAGGCACTCTTAGGCACATCGGCCTCTGCAATCCTCAATTGGTAATAGCCTGATCTCAGGTCCAATTTGGTGAACACCTGAGCTCCCTGTAGCTGATCGAATAGATCATCAATCCTGGGCAGTGGATACTTATTCTTCACTGTCACCCGATTCAACTGCCTATAATTGATACACAATCTCAGTGTCCCGTCCTTCTTCTTCACAAACAAGCATCGGGCTCCTGTGTATAAACACTAGGTCTAATGAACCCTTATCCGTAAGCTCCTACAACCGATCCTAAGCTCTCTCGTTCTACGGTGCCATCCTATACGGAGGGATCGATATAGGGTTGTACCGAACCAAATCTATCTCAAACTCGCCTCCGCCTCGCGGCAATCTCGATAACTCCTCTGAAACACATCCGAAAATCCCGACTACAAGAACATCCCGCAAACTCTACCGACTCTGGTATCCACTACATGAGCCGATAGGCCTCACAACCTCCCCGCATCAATCTCGTGGCACTCAAAAGGATATCATCCTCGCAGTACCGCCCGACTAACTCCTCAAATACAACTGGGCTGACCAGAGACTCCAATACGACCTCTTTGGTATAACGGTCCATGATAGCCCCATGCGCATCAACCGTCCATCCCCAATATCACATCAATCTCCTCGAGCGTAACGATCGATCGGCACTTCAGAATCGCCGATCGATCCGAACTCGACACCCCATACGCATCTCTCCCAATACAATCGTATTACCTGAGGTGTACTCACCTCTAACCCATACCGTAACCTCCGCCATCCCCATGCAGCCTACATGCTAAATGCGTGCAATGAAGGAATGAGTGGATCCAGATCCAATAATGCATATACCTCAATACCGTAAATAAGAAGCATACCCGCAACAACATCCGGAAATCCTGGCCTCTCGCCGAAGTCATGGCATAGACCACGGCCCGAGATCGCCTGTTGCTCGCACTCTCGATCTCATCATGACCTCCTACCGCTCGGCCTCGGCCTCGGCCTCGGCCTCTCCATCCCGATCCACTTCCACGGCTCGTTGGATAGTGGTATTATCGCCGATCGTCCCATCATAGTAGATTGGGCCCCAAAGTCTCTGGCAGCTCCTCACTAGGTGGTCCATCGAACCACACCTCGACAGTTCTCGGATACCATCGACACTTCCACCGTGTCTCTTGCCACAATCATCACATAAAGGAGCAGATCGCTTCAAACTCGCATCGCCGCCACCACTAACAAATTGCATAAATCGCCCTCGCCCATAACCACTGCCTAGCCCTCCCGCAGATCCAAGGGCCTACTCGACGCTGTTATAACCTCTCGCCAAGACTACAGGCTGTCACACGATCTCTTATACGGGTCCCCGATCGCCTCACCACATGTTGTCTCAAAGTTTGCTTTATCCTCTTCCGCCGCAAACCCTCACCAATAAACCGCCCATATCGATCTAGCTAATAGGTACGGATCTCAGATTGAGTCCGCCAAAACGCCAACACTTGTCACCTCGAAGCCACCAAAGGAAGAAGCATATACTACTAACTCGTTGAACCAAGACTCATAGTCGGCCACGGCCAATCGCCCTGCCTCACTCTAGAACTCCAGAACTTGATCTCTAGATAAATCTTGGGCATGAAATTGTCCTTGAACGCCTCGTAAAATCATCCCATGTCGCAGTATAGGTCCGGTCGCATTACTTCCTAATGCCTTCCACCACCGATATGCGTAACCTAGCAGTAGAAACCGCAGAATCAAACGCTCATCCGGGTCACAGTCCATCTGATCGAGGACTCTCTCTGTCCTCCATCCATCAGCCTCCGCAGGGTCGGTGCTACCATAGAAGTCAACCACCCCCTTCTTACGCAATAGATCATATCTTCGTTCCCGTCTCACAGGAACTCGAGGAGGCAACTCCTCTGAACGAGGCACAGGAGACTCCCTACTAGCTCCTACCGATTCCAGGTCAGCCGGTTGTTCAACTCGATCTCCAAGAACGGATGACCTAAAATGCATAAGAAATTTCGATCGCTTCGCTATTCTTACAAAGGATTCAAGCCTAATAATACACTATGCCCAAAAGATGCCAAACCATGCTCGATACCACTTAATGAAGCCCTCACCGTAGGGTACACATCGAGAAACCCAAGGTCGCCCGATACGTATCCCACGATAAAGGTGCACCACCGTAACATTTCCACTAATAATCCACATGGCATCGCAATAATTAAAACCATAACATAACACAATGTCGAAATCAAGAACTTTTAAAATCACAATATCAACTGCGCAACAGTCTAATAACAGAATAGACAAGTCTATCACCCCTAAACAAAACCAAAAGGAAACCGATACAAACATCTATCCTAAGTCATCCTCAAAATCCAACCCATGACCGACTGTGTGTGTTATCGCTTCTCCTACCAAAGACGCCGCACGGTAGGAAAAGGCTATCTCCGAGCTAGGGGTCTACTCTATCGATCCTAAAAATAGGTTGCAATTTTGGGTGAGTTTATAATCAAAGGAGAAACCATCATCGATGGTTCACTCAAATCATGCATTACGCAAATGCGACAAAGACAAGACAAGAATATTCAATTGACAAGATTATATAACAATTTATAGTAGTTTGTAACATTTATGAGTTTACAATTATGTACATGATCGATAATAATATTACAAAGAGATAGAACAGCTTTACAAGATCACATCAAATTTACAAGAAATCATGGCATCACACGCTCAAGAATCATCACACAATTTGGCAATTCAATCGGTCACGATATAATGCATATGAGACTCTTTCCGGTTATTCAAGATTGCCCAAGTGCTCACCAAGATTCGATGGGGGACGCGTCAGATTTCTCTCCTGCTAGGCCCGTCAAGACAAAGGTTCGAGCTCGAGGCTCTTTTCAGTAGTAATAGCACTTGGATCGCATTCCATTATCTGATCATGCATTTATGCATGCAATGCAGTGTTCAGTAATTCAGTATTCAATGATTCAGTGATTCAGTGTATGGCTATAAAAGCCCAGTATTGTGATTCTCAGTAATATACAGTAATTCAGTCCAAAGACAAGAATCCAATCCAAAGACAATGTAAATATGTCATTTGATCACGCATATTTCAAAGAATCATGCAATTTCACAAATTCAATACAAGAGGGCATACCATCCGATCATGTATATTTCAAGAATCATACAGCCACATTTGATGTAAATTCACGCTGAGCAATTAAATCAGAATTTGAGAAACCAACTAGTTACTCACTGTAACTTCCGAAGCACGCCTAAGTTCCAATGATGTCCGTGGAACGACGACCCAACGGCGCCTCTATAACAGTAAAATACAGTCCCATTACTAGATGCTCAATTAAACCATTCAGTAATGCATATGTCTCAGTGAGATGATGTACAATGCATGTTCACGATTTTCCTGGTGCTAAAACCCAATTTGAACTCTTATGTCCCATTATAACTCTTCGCTCAATTAATAGACAATAATGGATCCAATCCTAAAATTCAGTTCAATTTCCTCAATTCATATTTCCTAAAGCAATTTCCTATCCATTGGGTCAAAACCTCTATTGAGAATCCCAATTAAAACTCCAATTGTCTCAATTCAATATTTAGGTCACACTATGAACCATAATCGACTTTATTCTCTATAAATCAATGTCACTTAAATCAATTCTAATTCCTATAATTACCCTCAATTGTAGACCTCTTTCCCTAGTTCGTAACGAATAAGGAATCACCTCAATCGGAGGTCTATACCATAAATTATGCCCAATATACTAACAATCATCCCTTCAGAATTGCCATCCTCGCTGCGACCTACGTCCATTGTCATGACGATACGAACGCGTCATTGTCATGACGAAGCCGAAGGCTCTTCGCGACGTATCTCCAGTGTTTCGCCACGACGAAGCGCAGCGAAGTCGCGGCGAACACTAATTTTATTCGCCATGCAGGCGAGGCCGATATCGCGACGCGCGATCGCCGCCACCTTCTTCTCCGATCGATTTTCCGCCATTAATGCTATTTAAAACCTCCGTTAACACTCTAACCACTCAATCTAACCCAATAAATGCCATAAATGCTTGCAACAACTACTAATAACAACATTAAAGCCTTAAACACTTACCAATCACGCTCAAATCCACAAATCTCTAAGAATCACCGTAAACCCTAAATCTTTCAAAACCCACGATCAAACACTCTCCAAGCTTCTAACCTTCACCAATCACCATAGATATGTTAGACTAACACAATAAAGAAGAAGCCATAAGAAGAAATCGAAGGATCTCACCGCTGGGAGAAAATCGAAATCACCGTAGAGGGAAGAAGAAACGAAATGTCTTAGACCAATTTTCCCCAATTTCTTTCAAACCTATCTATTTATAGGCAAAGGTCTCCAACTCAATCCAAATTTCAGTCTCTAAATTTAAGTAGCTCAACATTTAAATTCCCTAACAGTATAACCCTAATATTTCCTTTGCCATTGGACAATTATTTCAAGATTATACAATAATCGGTTCATCACTCCAAAATTTTCGTCCGCATTTTCTCCTAATTTCCAAAAATTTCTCATAGACCACTATCGCTACCAATCACTCTTAAACTATTCTAAATCCGCTATTCGAGCTCACTTACTCTTAATTTCTCACCAATTACAATCCATCGATCCAATCGGTTCACAATTCAATCAGTCCATACTTACAATTAAAATGCCGGCAAATCATGAATGCATGTACCTATGAATAAATGCATATGCAATAAACATGTTCCTCTATGATCAGAGGCCAGTAACATGCTCAATCAGTGAATGCAATGAAATCCTATCAATCCGCCCCAATTATCAAAATACCCTTGCTAATAGTAACGGGATGTTACAGGACGATTGACTTCTATGGTAGCACCGACCCTGCGGAGGCTGAGGGATGGCTAGAGAGGACAAAGAGAGTCCTCGATCAGATGGACTGTGACCCGGATGAGCGTTTCGACTACGCAGATTTCGCCATGTGGTTCTCAGATATCGGTGGAAGATCGCTCGGCAAGCACTCACCGTGCCTTGCACACTTCCATGGGATGATTTTCTGAGGGCGTTCAAGGACAATTTCATGCCCAAGATTTATTTGGACATCAAGTTACAGGAGTTCCTAGAGCTAAGACAGGGGCAGTTGACCGTGGCCGACTATGAGGTGCGGTTCAACGAGTTAGTAGTATATGCTTCTTTACGGTGGCTTCGAGGTCGACAAGTGTCAACGCTGAGGGATGACTCAATCTGAGATCTGCACTTATTGGCTTAGATCCGATATGGGCGCTTTATTGAGTCGAGGGCTGCAAAGGTGAGGATAGAGCAACACGAGACAAATACAGGATCGAGACTAGTCGTGGGACTAGGATTAAGAGATCCAAAGGATCGAGTGGCAATGCTAGCAGAGGGTTTTTGTTGGCGTGAGTAGGCCCTTGGTCCACGGAGGGGTTAAACATGACTAGTTATGGCTAGAGGGGTAGATTCTGCATGCATTGTTAGTGGTGGCGGCGCTGCAGTTTCAGGCACCGCTCCTTTATGTGAGCATTGTGGCAAGAGACACAGTGGAGAGTGTCGATGGCTGTCTGGAGCCTGCCTGAGGTGTGGTTCAATGGACCACCTAGTGAGGAGCTGCCCAGAGACTTTGGGAGCCCAATCTACTATGACTGGACGATCAGGCAGCAATACCACGATCCAGCAGAGCCGTGGAAGTGGATCGGGATGGAGAGGCCGAGGTCAAGGCCGAGGTCGAGTAAAGGGGTCCGCAGTGAGGTCAGAGGGACCGAGCAGCAAAGATTCAGAGGCTGTGGTCTATGCCATGACTCAAATAGGAGGCCCAGATTCCCTGATGTTGTTGCGGGTATGCTTCTTATTTCTGGTCTTGAAGCATATGCATTATTGGATCCTGGATCCAGTCATTCCTTTATTGCACCGCATTTAGCATATAGACTGCATGGGGATAGGTAGAGGTTACAGCATGGGTTAGAGGTGAGTACACCTCTAGGTAGTACGACTGTATTGGGAGAGGTCTGTATGGGATGTTAGGTTCAGATCGATCGAAAGCAGCCTGAAGTGCCGATCCGATCGCTCGCTCGAGGAGATTGATGTGATATTGGGGATGGATCGTTGATCACAAGATAGGCTATCATGGACTGTTATACCAAGGAGGTTGTATTGGAGTCTCCTGGTTAGCCCAGAGCTGTATTTCGAGGAGTTAGTCAGACAGTGCCAGCGAGGATGATATCCTTCTTGAGTACCTTAAGATTGATGCAGGGACGTTGTGAGGCCTATCTGGCTCACGTAGTGGATTCCATAGTAGAGCTGAGATTGCAGGATGTTCCCGTAGTTAGGGAATTTCCAAATGTGTTTCCCGAGGAGTTACCGGGATTGCCGCCAGAGCGGGAGACCGAGTTTGAGATTGATCTTGTTCCTGCAGATGTTTCTATATCGATTCCTCCAGATAGGATGGCACCGTGGAACCGAGAGCTTAAGGCTCGATTGGCCAGGAGCTATCGGATAAGGGTTTATTAGACATAGTGTTTCGCCATGGGGAGCTCCGATCGCTTTTGTGAAGAAGAAGGACGGGACACCGAGATCGTGTATCGATTATAGGCAAATGAATCTGTAACAAGAAAGAATAAGTATCCACCGCTTAGGATTGACGATCTATTTGATTAGTTGTAGGAGCTCTGTGTTCACCAAGTTGGACCCGAGATCGCTATTACCATTGAGGATTGCAGAGGCCGATGTGCCCAAGAGTGCCTTCGAGAGCGTGTACGGCATTTCGAGTTCCTAGTGATGCCGCTTGGGTCGACTAATTCCCTGCAGCCTTCATGGCTTTGATGAATAGAGTATTTCAGCCCTACCTGGATCGGTTCGTGATAGTGTTTATTGATGATATTCTGGTCTATTCGAGGAGTAGGCAGGAGCACGCTGAGCACCTGAGGATTATTCTGCAGGTCATGAGAGAGAGACAGCTGTTCGCCAAATTCACTAAGTGTGAATTTTGGCTTGATGAGATTGTATTTCGGGCCACGTGGTGTCCGTGAGGGTATTCAGTGGACCTCACAAGATAGAGGCGATTATGAGTTGGGAGACTCGAGGAGTGTGCCGAGTCATGAGTTTCCTAGATTGGCGAATATTACGGAGATTCGCCGAGGGTTTTCGCTGATCTCGCCTCCTTCGACGAAGCTTATTGAGGAAGAATGTACCGTTTAGATGGTCTGAGGAGTGCCAGAAGAGGTTTGAGGAGCTGAAACATCGCTGACTAATGCACCGTGTTAGGTATTCCTTCCGCATCGGAGGCTTTGTGGTTTTCAGTGATGCCTCGCATCGTGGACCTGGATGTGTATTGATGCAGCATGTGAGAGTTATAGCGTATGCCTTGAGACAGTTGAGGTATCACGAGGTGAATTATCCAGTGTATGACTTGGAGTTGGCAGCAGTAGTGTTTGCTCTGAAGATCTGGAGACATTATCTCAGATGGGAGACGTTCGCATCTTCATCGATCATAAGAGTCTCAGATATCTGCTGAGTCGAGAGATCTCAACTGAGACAGAGGAGATGGATAGAGTTATCAAGGACTATGATCGCACGATTGAGTATCATCCAGAAAGGCCAATATGGTGGCCGATGCATTGAGTAGGAGATCGCATGGTAGTGCAGCTCAAGTTCAGGTTTCGAGATTACCTGGTCTGATTCAGTTGAGAGCTCTTAATGTACAGATGGATATGGGTCAGGATGGAGCTCCGATTGCTACTCCGAGGCCGAGGCCGATGTAGCATGACAGATCCGCAGAGCTGTGGATCAAGACCCAAAGGTTAGTGAGACTGATTGAGAGAGTCCAGCTTGCATCGATTCGAGTTTGAGTTGAGAGATGGGACTCTATGGATGGGACAGAGGCTGTGTGTTCCAGATATAGATGATTTGAGATGGGAGATCCTTGAGGAGGCACATGTAGCTGCCTATGCGATGCATCCCTGCACGACCAAGATGTATCGACTGAGACAAAGATTTCGTGGCCCGTACGAAGAGGCAAGTGGCGTGTATGTTTCAGTGTGTCGATTTGTCAGCAAAGTTAAGGCGAGCATCAGCCCAGTGGGAAAGTTGCATTCGCTGCCCATCCCGAGTGGAAATGGGAGCAATTACTATGGATTTTATGACGGGTTGCTTAGACACCGAGGCAGCATGATACTATCTGGGTCATAGTGGACCGATTGACCAAATCGGCTCACTTCTTGCCAGTGAGGGAGAGTAATACTCTCGATCAGTTGGCCCAGAAGTATGTGGCAGAGATTGTACGGTTGCATGGGGTTCCGTTGTCGATAGTCTCGGACAGGGATCCCAGGTTTACCTTGAGATTCTGGAAGAGCCTACAGACTGCTATGGGTACGAGGTTGAACTTCAGTACTGCATTTCATCCTCAAACAGATGGACAGAGCGAGAGGACGATTAAGACTGTTGAGGACATACTTCGAGCGTGTGTATTGGAGTTCAGAGGATCATGGGATCAGCATCTGGCTCTGATTGAGTTTGCATATTGTTGGATCGAAAAAAGAAAGCATGCTTAGTATGGAGAAACGATAGATTTCAAAACTTTTTAAGAAATCATCTTGCAGCAGAAGCAATATATCCAAATCAACATGCTAATCCATACATGATATGGTATAAGGATAATAAAACCAAGAACAAGATAAAAGGAATTACCAATTCTTCGCTATAGCTTTAAATCCTCGCTGCGCTATCCTCTCCTTCTTATATCCAAATCCTTTGCCTTTGAGTCTTTTCCTTTAGCAATCTATCTTCTTCCTTGTTGTAGTATCCTCAACCAATTAGATTTACCACTTGTTCTTCAAGGACAACTAGGTTAACAAAATCCTTTGGTGGGAAAGGAGAAGAAATATTTGGAGGAGATTTTCTTAGAAGAAGAAGAACCAAAATTGAAACTCTTTCAATTCTTTCACTTAGGAATTTTGGTTCTTCCTTGCATGAAAGGAGAGAATGTCTAAAAACCATGCAAGAACCCTTTCTTACATCTCAATTTCGAAATATGCATGAATAGAAAAAGTGAGAGGCGTCCAATGCATCACTTCTTACATTAATCACTCATCAAATAGCCAATAAATGAGACTTACTTCATTTATCTTTAAAATGGCTATTTGAAAAGACCATAACTCATAATTGAATACCCATTTCAGTTTTGGCAAGAAGAAAGAAGGAAGATGGTCCATCTAATGCGCATCTTTCATCTTTAATCTAATGAATGCAAATAGGTTACATGCCAACATTAAAAGCCAACCATTAAACCATTTAATGGTAAGTTCATAACTCCATTTAATAATGATGAACCATAATAAAGACCATCTTTATTTAGTATTTTAATGTCAAATGTGTGGTTACACATATAACCTAACACAATTTCGAAATTGCTTCTTCTCCATTTAAAAATTGTTTTAATATAATTAATCTAATCAATTACATTAAACCAAAACAAGCCCATTTCTAAATGAACATACGGGCTTCCAATTAACCATTAATTAGTATAAGCCCATCATTCAATTATGGACTTCTAAAGCCTCCAAACTACTTCTTACTTAGCTTGATAACCTTCCTTAAAGTCAAGTAGGAATCTTATTGACTTTGATAATTCAAGCTCCAATAAGCCCGTAAATAATTCAATCTCATTGAATTAATTCTAATTAATAACTAAATGTCATTCCACTAAAGACAATTAGTTGAACTCTTGAATTATTAAATATTATGAGAATATGTCCAATTTCAAACCCTATTTAGAACCTTATTATAGCTATCCGCACAACAAAGGGTAAAATTACCGTTTTACCCTTATGTTGGTTTTTCCTTCTAGATCTCTCATTTTACTTTATATGGTGATTAACACATAAGATCTCATCTTAGTGTTAAGACTTGATGGGTAGCTAGTCCATCAAACCATCGGCGCCAGCTTAATCACCAAATCTCCTTAAAACATCTGTAAGAGATGATAACACTATAAACTCTTTATTCGAGTGAATGTTCCCGATACATGTTTCAATTAATAATTCCAACATGCGCATAATCGGATTAATACCCGTAAAAATCCATTCGATCATATCAAAATTATAATGAACACATATGAGTTCACCACTCATCAAGATTGTGGTTCATAATAAGCGAATGCTTAAGTTGTATGTTTTAAGATTAAAGTAACGCCCACTTTATTCTTGAAAACATACTTGATTCCATATTTATTTAATAGTGCCATTATCGATAGTCTACTACTATCATGATATGAAACTCATCATTCCCTTTAAGTAAACTCCTTTACTTATATGGAGATAAATCGCAACACTACAGCCTAAACCATAATCAAACCACCAACTTGATTATTCAACTGTGAATCAATTAATTGATTCTAATAATATACATGTTTCCCATACATCTCTATGTATATGTATATTACTTACAAATGAATCTTGGTACCTTATGACCAGATATATAATGCTCATACAGATAAAACCAAACTCTTTTGTTTTATTAATAATAAATATTTTCATTACAAAATCAGAATCAAGAAGATAAAGTTACATGTAAATACACTTGCTTTCCAGTGGCACTATATTTACATAACTCCAACACATATAACAATCAAGATGTCGAGCAGATTGGATGGCACCGTATGAGGCCTCAGATGGGAGGCCGGTCGATCGCCACTGTATTGGGATGAAGAGGGTATGAGATCAATAGAGGGTCCCGAACTGATTCAGGACACAGAAGATAAGGTGCAGTTGATCCAGAGTCGCATCAAGGCGGCTCAGGACAGACAGAAGAGCTATGTGGACCAACATCGGCGAGAGATGGAGTACAGTGTAGGGGACATAGTGTTTCTCCGAGTGTCTCCTTGGAAAAGAGTACTGAGGTTTGGCCGTAAGGGCAAGTTGAGCCCTCGGTATATCGGTCCGTATGAGATCCTTGAGAGGATAGGACCGTTGGCTTACAGATTGGCATTACCGAGTGAGATGTCCCAGATGCATGATGTATTTCATGTTAGTATGCTCCGACGGCACTGCTCGACCCGACGATGTGATTCCGCTCAGAGATTGAGGTAGCCAGTGATTTGACCTATGTTGAGGAGCAGCAGACGGATTATAGAATCACGGGTCAAGAAACCGAGGAATGTGGTAATTCTATTGGTGAAAGTCCTTTGAAGAACCACTCTTCCGACGGGCTACACGGGAGATCGAGGAGCATATGAGGAGTCAGTATCCTCATCTATTCGATCGGACAGGTATTAAATTTCGAGGACGAAATTTTTATTAGGAGGGGTGAATTGTAACATCCCGTTACTGTTAGCAAGGGTATTTTAGTAATTCTGGGTTAGACTGATAGGTTTCATTGCATTCACTGACTGAGCATGTTACTGGCCTCTAATTATAGAGGAACTGGTTTCTTGCATATGCATTTATTCATAGGTACATGCATTCATGATTTTTCGGCATTTTAATTGTAAGTATGAACTGATTGAATTGTGAACTGACTGGACTGACTAGATTGTAATTGATTGAGGAATTAAGAGTAAGTGAGCCCGAATGACTGATTTAGAATAGTCTAAGAGTGATTGGCATCTGATAGTGACTTGTAAGAAATTTTTGGGAAATTCGGGAGAAAATGCCCGGACTGGAAATTTTGGAGTGACAGGCTGATTGACTATATAGTACTGAAAGAATTGTCCAATGGCAAAGGAAATATTAGAGTTATACTGTTAGGAAATAAAAATATTGAGCCATTGAAATTTTGAGACTGAAATTTGGACTGAGTTGGAGACCTTTGTCTATAAATAGATAGGTTTGGAATGGGAGAAATTTACCTAAGGCATTTCTTCTTCTCCCTTCTCCACGGTGATTTTGATTTCTTCCCTATTGGTGAGTTTCATCGATTCCTCCTTATGGTTTCTCCTCATTATGCTAGGCTAAGTGGTTTATTGTGATTGTTGAAAGTTGAGAAGCTTGGAGAGTGGATTAATCGTTGATTTGAGAAAGATTTAGGGTTTACGGTGATTTGTGGCTTTGATCCTTGATTGGTAAGTTTTTATGGCTTTAATGTTGTGATTTCTGGTTGTTTGAGCATTTATGGCATTTATTGGGTTAGATCGAGTAGTTAGGTGTTGAATATTGCTTAAAGATGCATTAATAGCGAAATCGATCGGAGAAGACGATCGGCCTTCGTGACGTCATTTACGAGCGCCAGCAGAGGCGTGAGGCTTCGTCATGATTTAATAATTAATTTATACGTCGCGACGAGCTCGGCTGGACGTCATGACGAGCGCAGTTTATTCGCCATGACGAGCGGTCTCCACGTCATGATTTAACGAGCGGGCCATCCTCTCAGATTGGATTGGATGATTGTTAGTTTATCGGGTATAATTTATGGTATAGACCTCGATCGAGGTGATTTTGATTCATTATAAACTAGAGAAAGAGGTCTATAATTGAGGATAATTATGGGAGTTAGAATTTAATTTAATTGGTATTGATTTATAGAGAATAAAGTCGATTATGGCTCATAGTGTGACCTAAATATTGAATTGAGACAATTGGAGTTTTAATTGGGATTCTCAATAGAGGTTTTGACCCAATGGATAGGAAATTGCTTTAGGAAATATGAATTGAGGAAATTGAACTGAATTTTAGGATTGGATCCATTATTGTCGATCTATTGAGCGAAGTGTTAGGATGGGATATAAGAGTTCAAATTTGGGTTTTAGCGCCGGGGAAAATCGTGAACATGCATTGTACATAATTTCACTGAGACATACGCATTACGGAACTGCCTAATTGAGCATCTAGTAATGGGACTATATTTTACTATTATAGAGGCGCCGTTAGATCTTCGTTCCACGGACATTGCTGGAACTTCCAGGCAGTAGCTCGGAAGTTACAGGTGAGTAACCTAGTTGGTTTCTCAAATTCCTGACTGTTTAAATGCTCAACGTGAATTACTTTCCAAATGTGAAACTGTATGATTACTGAAATATACATGATCGAATGGTATGCCCTACTGTATTGGACTGTGAAATTGCATGATTACTGAAATTTCTGAAATGTACATGATCAAATGACATGTTTCTACTGTACTAGATTGGATTACTGTACTGGACTGAATTACTGTATGTTAATGAGAAATACAATACTGGGCTTTTATAGCCATACACTGAATCACTGAATACTGAATTACTGAACACTGCATTGCATACATAAATGCATGATCAGATAATGGAATGTGACCCAAGTGCTATTATCACTGAAAAGAGCCTCGAGCTCAAACATCAGATCGACCGCCACGTGCTTGAGGGAGAAAAACTCGACGCGTCCCCATTGAACACTGACAGAGCACTTGGGCACAATACTGAATAACTGGAAAGAGTCTCATATGCATTATATACATGACTGATTGAATTGCCAAATTGTGTGATGATTACTGACTGCGTGATGCCATGATTTACTATAAATTATGATGTGAACTGTTTTATGCTATTGTAAATTGTTACTGATACTGTAAACTGTTATAGACTACTGTGAAATTGTTATATAATACTATTAATCGAATATTACCGTGCCGTGTTGTACGCAATTTGCGTAATGCATGATTTGAGTGAACCATCGATGATGGTTTCTCACTGAGCAAACTCACCCAAAATTGCATCTAATTTTTCAGGATCGATAGAGTAGACCCCTAGCTCCGGAGATAGCCTTTTCCTACTATGCGAGCGTGCTGGCAGGAGAAGCGATGGCACACAGGTCGGTCAGTTGGGTTGGATTTTGAGGATGACTTAGATAGATGTCAGACGCTTCCTTTTGGTTTTGTTCAGGGGACTGACAGACTTGTCTATTCTGTTATTGGATGACTGTATGTGATTGATATTATGATTTTAAAATTTAGTGGTTTCTGATATCGTGTTGTGTTATGGTTTTAAATTATTACGATGCCATGTGGATTATTAAGGGAAATGTTCTGGTGGTGCACCTTTATCGTGGGATACATATCGGAGCGACCTTCGGGTTTCCCGATGTGTACCCTACGGTGAGGGGGCGCTACAGATTTAGCCAAAGTGGTCTTAATGAAAGTGGTAGATTATGTTTTTATCTTTCCATTGATATAAAGCACAAAAATTTTGGACAAGAGAATAGAAAGTTATGATTTTTAGAAGTTCTGATGCTGTTTAGTGTGAAGTTGATCGACCAGTCATATTATATGAAGTTTTTGACCTAGTTAGAGGTCGATATGATTTTTAAGGCCTTAATAAAAGTTGTATAGGGTTCTTTTATCTTTCTTTAGACACCAAGTTTGTAAAATTTGGAGTTCTGGATCAAAAGTTAAGATGTTTGCAAGTTGAGGTGCTGTGTAAAGTTTTGAGGAGATTATCGATTGGTCATTTTCGAGTGCATTTTTGACCCCTTTAAAGACCGATTGTGCCTTCGAGTCCTTCTTGAAAATTTTAGATCTTTCTTTTATCTTTCCAACGGTACTGAGTTTGTAAAATTCTGAGCTCGGAGTCAAAAGTTATGAGTGTTAGAAGTTTGATGGTCGGATTGGGTGCTGGCCGACCTCATTTGGTCGACCTCTGTTGGCCGACCTCTGTTGGCCGACCGACCTCTATTGGCCGACCGACCTCTATTGGCCGACCGACCTATGATGGTCGACCGACCTCTGATGGCCGACCGACCTCTGTTGGCCGACCGATCTTCGTTCTGGCCGAGCTTTGATTTTCTAGCCGAGCTCTGACCTTCCTTCACTCTTTTGAGCATAACTTCTTCGTCCGACATCCGATCGACCCGATTCTTGAATTGTTGGATTCCTAAGACATTTTTATATCTTTCCATACTAGATAGGTCAGTTTTGGAATTAAATGGAGAAAGATAGCTCGGATGAAAGTGAGCTGATCGGTTATAAAATTTGAACAGTTTTTGGTATTTTTGAGATATCTTGAGATATAGAGTTCCGATCGATCTGATTCTTTTTTAGAATTAAATTAGAGAGATGGAGCTACAAATGTTATGAAGGAGCCGATCAATAATTGGGCCTCTAAGACTTTCAAATACGGATCGGAAGTTAGATGTAGTGTTCAGTCTCTGTGTTGTAATGGCTGAACAGTGTTCAGTATTTTGGAGATATCTTGATCGGTAGAGCTCCGATCGATCTGATTCATTTTGGAAATTCAAATAGAGACATGGGGCTACAAATGTTATGAAGGATCAGAGCTATGATTTAGCCTCTAAGACTTCCAAATTCGGGTCGGAAGTAAGGTGTAGTGTTCAACCTCGGGTCTGAAGAACAAACTTCAGTATTTTGGAGATATCTTGAGCTATAGAGCTCCGATCGATCCGATTCTTGAAGCGATGGATTCGTAAGACATAGAGGGAAATTTCCCAAAAAGAAATTCTTGGCAAATGGCTTATTTACTTGATCAAAATAATCAGACAAGATGTCAGTTATAAAGACCAATGAAGGGGCAATTTTGGAAGTTTACTTAAAGGGTTAAGTTTATAGGCTTAAATGGAGGGGCTTATGGGTCATTCCCCATTCATTAAATGACATGGCACTATAAAAAGGATTGGGTTGTTTTTTTTATTAGGTGAGGCACGACACTTGAACAAAAGGAAAGAAAAATAAGAAGAGAGAAGGGAGAGCAAGCTTTCGGATGAGTGAAGGAGATAGAAAAGAGAGAGAGAGCTAGGGTTCGATTTTTAGGGGATTTCAAGCAAGCTTTCTAAGTTGAGTCAAGAGGAAATAACGTGGAGGATGAAGAGAGCTTCCTTTCAAGCCTAGAAAATCCAAAAATGGAGGAGAAATGAGGTAAGAGAAAATTTTAAGATTTGAGTTTCTTTTGAAGTTTTGGTTTAGAATTATGGAAAATGGTATGGGTTTGTAGAGTATGAAGTCAATTTTGATGATTGCTAAGTATTATGGGTTTAGTTTTGGATGGAAATTAATTAGGGTTTATACCCAAATTTGGAATTTGGGAGATTTTGGCAATTTATGATTTAGAAAGCTTGAATATAGGAGGGATTTATGTTTTCTAAGTTCAATTTGAGTAATTAAGTTAATTATGATGTTGAAATTGGGTGGAATTGCTTTAGGTAAAGTTAAATTGGAAGAAAGAAGGAATCAATGGACAAATTAGAGCGAGGAACAAGTTTCTAACATCGATTCGAGGTGGGTACCTGTTTATAATAAAATTTGTAAGTCACTAATGCTTTCTTTAAACAAAGAGATTTTTCGATTTCAATTACATCATAAATATTGCACCATTGTGTGAATGATTTGAAAATCATTAGTGATTCCATACATGAACTTTTGATGAAATGCAAAATACATTTGTGTTATGCCTCGAAAGATTCCATGGCATTTCGTATATTTGGAAAAGAGCATTCGATAAATTGATTGAGCATGAATATTTGCTTTTGTTTGGGCGAGAGAGGAATGTTGTGTTAGTCACATGCACGTCGACTTATAGCCTTCCCCCGACTGCCCTCTTGGGGCCACGAGATCCTGAGAAATCGGACTCGTTGTGTTTACGATAAACTTCGGTTTATTCGTTGTGTTCCATGGAATTCTCGAGCCATGTATTGTGCATTGCATATGTGGTTTGTCATTGCATTTATGAATTGTCAAGTTGATGCATTCATGTTTAGCAACCTATGGGTTTATGGCTGAAAGCCTAAAAATCATACGTTTTGCAATTGTGATTTGACTACAGCAAGAGCGGAATTTTTAGAAAATGTGTTTTACTTGATTTCAAAGAAATTTTTCTAAGACCGTAAAAGAAAAGAATTTCAAGGATTTTGCTTATATATTTGTTATAAACTGTTACCCACGGTGTAGAAGCTCACTCCCTTCATTCCCATCCACAGGTGATGAGAAGAAGATCGGGTGAAAGAAAATGAAGATTTCTGTTTGCATGTGTTTATATTGTATTATTGTTAAGTTAGATGGTTGCTAAGAAGTCTAAAATTGTTGTGTATTGTGTACTTTGATTTAGGGTTATGGGTAATGTATAAGGCTTGAAAATGCCACTATGATTTGTATAAAGCTTTGATTTATGAAATGGTGTATAAATTGTATTGGAATTATGAGATTTGGATGAGGCTATTGAGTTATGGTATTGCACATGGATATGTTATATAGATTTTGTATGTTCAATTGAGATATAAGCATGAATTGTATATGGAAAAATATGAATGAACGTGTATTGGACATTGGATAATGTGATTGTATGTGAATGTATTTGGATTGAGGAATGAGAAAAGAAAAGAAAAAGAAGAAAAAAAATTTATACCGGTTTCGGATTGGTTTAAATCTAAAGTTTCCAACGCGACCATTTTGATGCTTTTCTAAGATATTTGTGCGGATGTCAGAAATTGTGTTTCAATTCGATTGGATCGTTTGTTTGGTTGTCTTCGAGCCAATTCGATTTGATTTTGTTGTACGCTTTGCTTCCAAGTTGGCTTTCGATTCGTTAATGATTTGTTTCTCTTTGTGATCAATCGTTTTATCCGTTCCGCCTCTTTATGATTCGTATTCGTTCCGTCTTCCGTTTTTGGGTTGGGCCGCCGGTCTCTGGATCGGGTCTCAACAGTAAACTATCCGAGTCTGATTTCTCAGGATCTCGTGGCCTCAAGCGGGCAGCTGGGAAAAGGCTATACGTCGACGTGCATGTGACTAACGATCCGTTACTCTCTCACCCAAACAAAGCACATAACAATTCATTTTATGATAAAAGCATTTTATCAAAGCTTTCATACTTTTTGTTCTTTTCATTCTTGCAAAATGCCATAATGCCTATCAAGGCAGTACATAATCATGATCACAATGCATTTTCAATATTTCTTATAATTCAATACGAGCAGTGTCACACGCATGTAAGCAAGCATACACATATTGCCCATACACACAACAACCATAAATATATTACCGACCTAATATCGCTCGAGAATCCAACTCACTGTTGTCCTTCCTCTTGCGATTGGATCAGGTCGGTTTGGTTTCCTAAAACAAACCAAGTTTCCATTCAAAAAATATTCAAAGGAAATATTCAAAACTTGAAAATCAAAAGTAAGGCACTAAAAGCCTACATTCGACTTCCAACCAAAATCTCGAATCCTAATAGGCAAATCCCGAACTTCCCTTCTTCATAAAACTCGTAGCCCTCAATGTCTAGATCACAACGAATCTGAAATCACCTCATTTGGACATCTATAACCCAAGATATGCCCAGAATACCAAAATTCATCATTCTTTGAAAGGGGGCTCGCCATGCTAACTTCCGTGTTTCGCCATGGCGTAGGGTGTTCATGGTAGGGTAACCTGACCCGTTTATAAATAACCTGAACCTGAACCTGAAAGTCAGGTTCAGCAATTTCACGAACCTGAACCTGAACCTGAACCTAAAGAACCTATAGGATTGGTTAACCTATTTTCAGGTTCGGTTCTCAGGGTAACCAGGACCTATTCATATCAATATATATGATAAAAATTATAAAAAAAATTGGTGAAAAATATAAATTATTCATAAAAGTATGCATATAAAATCCATCAAAGATTAATCCAATATGTTAAACCAAAACAAAGTAAAAATAAGCCAAACAATGTCTTATAAAAGATCCATACTAGAAAAAAAGATAAAATATTAAACAATTATTCTTTGAATAGAATGGTAGGATGATTCACTGTTATACATGAAGCCACATCTATAGAAAATAAAAATAAAAAGAGTTAGACTTTTATTTCTTTTAATTGAAAAAGAATTTTTATTTATTTGTATATTAAAATAAGGTAAAGTAAATTAGATTACCCGATTCAATTTGTTCAAGTTTTTCAAGTCTCTCTTCCACGTAAAGAGGAGCCTGTGATTTTCTTAACCAATCTTGTTTACAAACAAGAGTCTCCACCATCTTTGGAGTACGAGAGTTACGAAATGAATCAAGCACTCGACCTCTTGTACTAAAAGCTGACTCAGATGCAATAGTGAGGGAACAAACTGCTCTACTAGATCTCATTGATTAAAAATAATAATAAAACTATTCTTCTAACATTATTAAATCTTATTTTATCATGTTAAAATAAATAATAATAATAATAAACTAATAAGCACAAAAAGTATCATTCTTCTTATTGTAACTTAGTGTAGAAAATGCAATTAATATCATAGTTAAAACTTCAAATATTATATTATAAAAAGCTTAAACCGTATAAAAAATAGAATCTTATAGTCTATTACTAAATCAACTCATTTTCATTTTTCTAATAAATAAAACTATGTTTGTATTTGTACAAGACAATATTATTATATTCTTATTATTTATTAGCAACTATATTATATATTTTTAAGAATCAAGATTACTTGCTAGTTTAATGTTTATAATATCTCATGAATATCTAAACTATTATATATGCCTTAAAAACTAAAATTGTAGGATTTTTAATAAATGTGTTTTACATTAATTTCTTTAATTAATCTCTAAATGATTATATTATTTTAGTCAATGAATGTTTTTATTAATAGTTTAATACTTGATCAATAACTTTGACACATATTAATTACTATTTCAAGTAGAAGTATTGAGTGTTATGCATTAGTTGTTACTTATAATAGCAATGTTTAATATTAACATTTAATAACATATAAGTAAAGTAGTTTTTTCCTTTTCCTTTTTTCACTCAAGAATTCATATAGTAAATACTAGTAAATTTGTTATTATTGATATCATCTTAAATTGTATCTAAATATATGATAGTTTTTTAGGAATTGCAGTTTCAGTTTAAACCTCACGCTTATAAATCGAGTTCGGTTCGATTAATCGCTATAGGTGCGGTTTAGGTTCTGTTAACCTAGAATCGCAATTTAGAAACTGAACTCGAACTCAACCATGAACCTGATTTTTCAGTTTGTTTGAACCAACCTAAACTCAGTTCTGTTAACCTTATTCTGTGTTGGTTCATGCGGTTCAGTCCGATTCATGTGTTCATGGATTTTTTGAACACCCTACATGGCAAGGCACCATGTCCTCGCCGCGACGTCGGCACGCACAGCTTTCTCACACGCGTCAAGTCACAGGTATCCAAGACGTCATGACGCAAGCGTGTCTAGAGAACGACTCCGAACCCAACTTTTCCAGCATTTGCACACTTCAATCCTTCCTTTAAGCACATACAACATATCTAAACCTTGATTCAAGTTTTATACTACATTTCTAACACATTAACACCTTAAAAACAGGCACAAAATCATCAACCCAAAGAAATCTATCCATTTTTGCCTTTAAACCCTAAACCACCGATTCTAACACATTCAATCCATCTTAGAGTTTAACTCAACCACTACAAGATAGAACGAACTTAAACTTACCAGGAATTTGCTTCGAATTTGTCGAAAATCACTGAAATCACGAAACTCTCTTTTCTTCTCCTTCTTTCTCACCTACGACACTCTCCCCTCTCTTTTCTCCTTTCCTCTTCTTTTCCTTTCCTTATAATTCTTCTAACTCTTTCTTAAGTCTAAAGGGGGGACAAAGACCAAGTTACCCCTCTTTGCAAAGCCTTAACCCAATCCAACCTAAGCAATCTTCCCAAAATACCCTCAAACATATTTACCTTTAAATTCCTATTAAAAATCGCAAAAACTCAACTTAATCTCAATAATCCACTAACACTCCCAATTCAATCAAACTAAATCATAAACACACAAGTAACACAATTCATGCTTAATAACATAAATAAATAAAAAATTCGGGCCCTAACATTTCTCCCCCTCTAAAAAAAATTCCGTCCTCGAAATTATTACCTGAATCATCGAAGAGATATGGATACTTCTCCTTCATAGCTTCTAATGGCTCCCAAGTAGCCTCCTCCACCGAATGATTCCTCCACAGGACTTTGACTAACTGAACCGTCTTGTTCCTGAGGACCTTGTCCTTTGTATCCAAAATCTCCACTGGAAGCTCCTCATAACTCAAATCATCTCTTAACTGAACCTCACTAGTCTGAATAATATGAGAAGGATCCGATCTATACCTCCTCAACATGGAAATATGGAAAACGTCATGAATCTGAGACAATTCCGAAGGTAAAGCCAACCTGTAGGCGAGTGGCCCAATCCTCTCAAGGATTTCATAAGGACCCACATACCTCAGACTCAACTTGCCCTTCTTGCCAAACCTCATTACTCCTTTCCAAGGAGACGTCTTAAGAAACACTTTCTCACAGACTTCGAACTCCATCTCCTTTCAGTGCGCATCAATGTAGCTCTTCATCCTATCATGTGCTGCCTTAAGTCGCTGCTTAACCAGATTGACTTTATCAACTGTCGTCTGAATCAATTCTGGTCCTACCAGTTTCCTCTCTCCTTCTTCATCCCAACAAATCGGAGTTCTACATCTCCTCCCATACAAAGCCTCATATGGAGCCATCTGAATGCTCGAATGGTACAAATTATTATAAGCAAATTCGACCTATGGCAAATGCTCATCCCAAGCTCCTCTGAAATCCATCACACATGCCCTAAGCATTCCCTCAAGTATCCGAATGGTCCTCTCAGATTGACCATCCGTCTGAGGGTGAAAAGCTGTACTAAAATTCAGCTTAGTTCCTAAAGCTTCCTGTAAACTTCCCCAAAATTTCGAAGTAAACCGAGGGTCTCTATCAGACACAATCGAATCTGGGATCCCGTGCAATCTCACTACTTCATCGATGTACTTCTTTGCTAGCACATGCAAAGAATCAGTCTGCTTAATTGCTAGAAAATGAGCTGACTTCGTCAACCGATCCACAATAACCCAAATGGCACCATGCCTCCTATTGGTCTTAGGCAAACCCATCAAAAAGTCCATGGTCACTCTTTGCCACTTTCATTCTGGGATGGACAATGGCCTTAACTTGCCTGAAGGTGCCTGGTGCTCAGCCTTAACTTGCTGACACACTAGACACTTACTCACAAACTCTGCTACATCTCTCTTCATGCCTTTCCACCAAAAATGCTCTCTCAAATCCCTATACATCCTGGTACTACCTGGATGCATGGCATAAGGCGCATTGTGTGCCTCATCCAAAATCTCATCCCTAACCTCCTACACATCTGGGATACACAACCTGTTCCCTACTATCATAAGTCCGTCATCACTCACTACCACTTCAGAAATCTTACCATTCCGAATTTCATCTCGAAGCTTGCTCAAATCTGCATCTTGTGCCTATAATTCCCTAACTTTCTCCCTAAGTATCGGTCTCACTCGGAAGTTAGCTAGAAAACAATCCGGCTCCTCCTGTTTCAAGCTTATCTTAAGCTTGGTCATCTCTTCCAATAAAGGAAGATAAACCGTCCGAACATGAGCAATCAAAGACTTCCTACTCAAAGCATCTACCACTACATTGGCCTTGCCTGGATGGTACTCAATCAGTAAATCGTAATCCTTAAGCAACTCGATCCATCGTCGCTGTCTCAAATTCAGTTCCTTTTGGCTCAACAATTACTTGAGACTCATATGATCGGTAAAGATCCTCGTTTGAACTCCATACAGATAATGCCTCCAAATTTTCAAGGCAAAGATCACCGTTGCCAACTCCAAATCATGTGTCGGATAGTTCAACTCATATGGCTTCAACTGCCTCGAAGCATAAGCAATCACCCGGTCTCCCTGCATCAATACACAACCAAGACCCTTCCTCGAAGCATCACTATACACAGTATAGCTCTCATCTCCAGAAGGCATAATCAAAATCGGAGCACTTGTCAATCTGCGCTTGAGCTCCTCAAAGCTCTTCTGGCATTCATCACTCCAGATAAACTTCTGATTTTTCCTCAATAACTTAGTCATTGGAGCGGATATCATGGAGAATCCCTCCATAAACCTCCTGTAGTAACCTGCCAAACCCAGAAAACTCCTCACCTCTGCTACATTCTTCGGTGCTTCCCAATTCACCACAGCTTCTATTTTCTTTGGATCCACATGCACTCCTTATTCTGAGATCACATGTCCAAGAAATGCAACGTCCCTCAGCCAAAATTCGCATTTATCGAATTTGGCATACAACTCGTTTCTCCTCAATGTCTCCAAAGAAATCCTCAAATGCTACTCATGCTCCTCATCACTCTTGGAATAAACCAATATATCATCAATAAAGACAATGATAAATTGGTCCAAGAAAGGCTTAAAGACCCGATTCATCAAATCCATAAAGGCTGCAGGGGCATTCGTTAATCCAAAAGGCATAATCATAAACTCAAAATGCCCATACCGTGTCATGAAAGCAGTCTTTGGCACATCCAACTCCTTTATCCTCAACTGATGGTAACCCGATCTCAAGTCTATCTTGAAGAAGACTTTCGCTCCTTGCAATTGATCAAACAGATCATCTATGCGAGGAAGCGGATACCTGTTCTTCACAATAACCTGATTAAGCTTCCGGTAGTCTACACACATCATCAACGATCCATCTTTCTTCTTTACAAAAAGGACCAGAGCTTCCCAAGGTGAAGAGCTCGGCCTTATATACCCCTTCTCCAACAACTCCTCCAACTGCTCCTTAAGCTCCTTCAATTCCGCCGGAGCCATCGGGTAAGGCGGAATTGAAATCGGTGTAGTACCTGAAAGAAGCTCAATGAGAAACTCAATTTTCCTAGCTGGCGGTAGTCCTGGTAATTCCTCGGGAAAAACATCCGAGAATTCTCTGACTACTGGAATATCCTCAAGCTTCCCTCTATCTGCCCTGGTGTCTATCACATAGGCCAAAAATGCCTCACATCCCTTCCTCATCAACTTCTACCGTCTCGCTGAAACAATTACGAAAGCACTCACTTTTTCGTCCCCAAGAACACCACTCTTCTGTCGTCATCCAATTCAAATTCCACTGTCTTTTGCTTACAATCCAGCCGGGCATTGTACCTCTCCAACGCATCCATACCCAAAATCACATCCAATCCTCCCATCTTCAGTGGCATTAAATCCACCACAAGAAGTTCCCCGCCAATACAAATCTCACACTCTCTATACACTTGATTGATAATAATTCACTGACCGATTGGAGTACTCACCATTAGCGGAGTATCCAAAGGGCTCAAATTCCTATCACACTCAGGTCTACTCGAAGAAACAAACGAATGAGTAGAACCCGGATCAATCAAGGCAATCACATCTTCATAAAAGAGTCTAACCATACCAGTGACAACATCCGGAGCGGTCTCTGCATCCTCCCGAGTCATCGCAAACACACTAGCTAGTGCCTGCCCCCTCTGTCTCCCTGGAATGCTCACTCTCTCGTTACATCAGGCGCCCACTTCGTAGAAGTCTTCGTCCCACGCCTCTATTCTCTGGAAGCTCAGATCCGCTTTCTCTTATCGTGGACGCTGAGGACACTCTCTAGCAATGTGCCCCATCTCCCCACAGTTAAAGCAACCTCCTATCAATCTGTAGCACTCTCCTCTATGGGGTCTCCCGCTGTTGGGACCCGATCCGAGAACCGGATCCCAACCGAAAAATGGAACGGAAAGACAGAAAATCGAAAAGCGAGAAATCGCTAATCGAAAACAAATCGCATCATCGGAGCGAAACTAATACTCCGAAAATTGTGCATCGGAAATACGAATAATAAAGCGGAGAAACTCGAAAGGCAGAATTCCGAATTGAATGCGAATCGAAATAATCAAACTGAAACAAACACCGACATCCGTTTCAAACATGTAGCATAGTAAACTCATCGCGTTGGAAACCTTACGACATTTCAAATCCGGTATAATTTCTTTTTCTTTTTCTTTTTCTTTTTCTCTTTAATCAATCTCATTCAAATCATAACCATTCCATACAATTCCCTTTTTGGAAACTCATCCTCACCAATTTCAATTCACTTAATTCATCTTATTCATTTCTTATACAATCATATAAATCCTCAAACTCATTTCTTTAAACCCATTTTACCGAAATTTAAAAGATAACTACTGTATTTTTGACAGCCCAAAAAATTAAAACACAAGAAACTCACTTCTAATATCACAACTCAATAACACAAGGCATCTTGGACCTCCGTCCTAATCCAAACACCAAGAATAACACAATCTTAGTTCTAAACACTTCATAAATGCATTCCATAATACATCTCAATCCAAATATCCACAATTCAATCACAAGTCATTCATATATCAGAAGCACCCCATACCATAGATATGTATCGACGCTCAGAGGTCATTCCGACACACACCCTACGATAAGGTGCGCCACTTAACAACCACTAACACTCCACATGGCATCAAAATCATAAAGAATTAATATGAAATCCACTAATTTTGAAACCATAAATTCTCATTTCATAACCTCAAAGCAAAGAATTTACACAACCGTGTGTTCTGCATAATACTCCAAAAGAAAATCAAACAAAAGGCTAGCTAGGTCATCCTCAAAAGTGCCGGTGATCGACACATGTGCCATGACTTCTCTTGCCAACTCAATCTACACGGCAGATAAGTCCCTCCGAGCTATAAGTCTACTCTCTGGCCTGAAAAATATTTTGCAATTTTGGGTGAGTTTGCGAACTCGGTGAGGAACCATCATCGATGGTTCACCCAATTCATGCATATACACATACATAACACAGCCTACGCACAATTATCTCATCAAATCACATTTAGTAGTACCACATAATTTTCATACCAATCCAAAGAATCAATTCAAATGCACATGGAATGTGTATGAGACGCTTTCAATTTATTACGTTGTTGGATCGAGCTACCAAACCGTCCCATTAAGGTATGATAAACGGTGAGCCATAGGCTCGAATCACTATGGGCTCAAGGCCCAATCACGTTGAGCTTTAAGCTCTCATTGGTCGCTCTCCGTCACAATCGCCATTATCGATCATGCAATTATGCATGATGCATATATCCAAATAAAACAACACCAACATCATATCGATCCCAATTCAACATGTACACATAAGTCTTGTACAGGTAATCGCAAGAAAATCACATATGACACTTCTATGTCGAATTTCCCAATCCATCGGACCTTTTGTCCGCAATCCAGCACAAACAAACACAATTTTCCCACCATTATTCTCCACAGGTTCTAAGTGCGTAATTATAAACACTTACTAACCGAGGAACCATCTAGGTTACTCACCTAATAACTTCCGAAGCTAATGCGGAAGTCTCGCAACGTCCGTGGGATGACGCTCCAACCGAGCCTCTATAACAATTAAAATAAGTAAACATTACCAACGAATAGTTAAAATATCAAACAATGCACATGGAATAAGTAAACGTATAATGCATGTTCATGGCATTCCCAGCCCTAATCTAAAATTTTCCCAAAAAAATCCATCTAAAAATTAGAAACCTATTGGCGCCGACGGCGCAATTGGACCTCTATAGGTCCCCAATTAAACAAAAAAAGTGATTAAAGGCTCCGTTACATCGGGGCCACGCCAATTTCCGTCCAAAATTCCCAATTTCTCACAAAATGAAATTAAATGTTCTACTTAACCGATGCCTCAAGAATCAGGTCAATCGGACGCTTGACGGAAAAGAAATTGACAAAAGAAGCATGAAATCACAAATTACCAATTAACAAATAAAATAATAAAATAATAATAATAATAATAAGTCCAGCCTCATTGGGCGACGCTCGCCCAGCGGGCTGACTTAATCGGCTTCGTCGCTAGGCGAGGCGTCGCCCTAGCGACGCGGCCCTTAACGCCTCATCACTAGGCGTAGGCGTCGCCTAAATGACCGGGCGTGATTCCATTTCCATTTTTTTTTCCTAATTTCCAATCCAATTTTCAACACCAATAATTCATTGCACACAATTCAGAAAATTTCCAACTATATCTCGTTGGAAAGATCATGAAACCCTCTACAATTCTCAAGAAGACCATAAAAATCAATTTCACCCTTAAGGGTGTCAAAAATCCCTTCAAAGCTACAGCCTACTCAAATCTCATTAAAACAGAATAGTACATTATAAATTCCATTCCTCTCTGATTCTTCAGCCACAAATTACCACATAAATATGCTCAATAAGTTCACAATGTCATCTACAACTTTCATGAACAACCAAAAATCAAATTCCATAACTAACTAGGTCAAACAATTCAACAAAGAATCAGTCTACTGAAATCAACTAATCTGGACAGTAATTTCCCAAACAACATATCTATTAGCAAAAATGTCACCAAATTCACTACCTTATACCCCTGAAAAGATAAGATCACCAACTTCAAGTTTCATGAAGAACTCAAACTCCAATTCGATTTCTAACAAGTTCAAATCTATTATGCAAGTTACTGCCATTATCAGCAATTCACAACCTAATGCAGGGTCAGTTTTTGTAAAATCATAACTCCCAACTCTGACCTCTAAAAATTACAAACCTTAAATCATTTTCAAGATAATGTCTTCCTCTAAAACTTTTCAGAAGATCAGTCACACCAATTCAGTCCAAAAAAATTGCTAAAATTGCTCCCAAGCAGAAAGCTCACAAAATCAACACTTTGACTAGGTTTCTCCAAAAAGCATAAAACCAATCAATAGTAATCAGTTCATATCTCCCAATATACAACTCGAAAATTAACAAGATCAGTGGAAATGGAAAGCTAACTCAATATGCCTCAACTTTCATAAAGACCATTTTTCCTAGTTCCATACCAATTAATTTAGAAAAATCAACAAAACACATTAGTCATACTTGCAGTTACTGTTCACAGACAATAAAACAGTAACTTTCCATGCAAAATTTCGCCCTTCTAGCATTACAATTTACCAACACCTATTTCACACAAAATTGAAGCCAACATCCCAAAGTTTCATTGGGAACAAACTTCACCTCATTTGCACACCTACACAATAAGTTATGATCAAAACATTGCAATAGGGTCAATAACAATTTTCCAGCTTACATCAACAACCAAACTCCTATCACTTCTAACATCACTAACTCATCACTAAGCATCCATTTATACCTCTAAATCAACCACAATTTCATCACAACATATACTTATATAATAGAGCATAAGTGGCAGCACATACACATATTATCTTCCTAAGTTTTCCATTCATCTAACCTTGCAAAACTCAATCCAAACCAAGCCAAAATCAATGGAACTATAGTCATTCATTCATCCATACACAAGCATACGTTTACACCCATTCAAGCCTACCCTTATCATCATGAAATAAATGCATAAATGCTTCCCATAATGGCTTCTAACTACCAAAAGCATAAAAACAAACATCAATTACTCACCAATCAAGTTGCAAGTTCCAATTGCTTCAAATCTTCAAGTCTTTAACACTTTCAACTTATAACACTTAGAACAACCTAAACACCACTCACGGCTACCACTCCTCCACCCATACATATTATCTTCTTGACAAGGCTTAAGCTAGCAAGTGAAGGAAGAAGGAACAAAGAAGTAGACAAGCAAGCTTCCTATAAGAAGAAAGAACAATCACCAAAGAAGGAGAAAGGAAAGCACACCAAGGAAGGAGAAACCAAGTTTCGGATGGGAGGTGGAAGAATGGCTTTCTAAAGCTATTTATCTTATATTTTGCAAAGGGGAAGGTCGTAGATGCTGAAGGAGATGGGACAAAACTCATTAATGAGGAGGACACATGGCATTATAATGAAGAAAAGACAAAATAACTTAAGTAACATAATTTACTCATAATCTAATCTCATTTACTCCCACTTAAACATTAATCATAACTCTCACATAATTCCCACAATTAATTTATTCCATAATCCTATGCCATTATGCAGCCCCTTTTCAGTTATAGAGAAGCTCACTCAGTCAGCCCGTTGGAATTTAATGATCCGGGCACGAACCTCGAAAAATTCCAGAAAAATTCTCATAAATCCCTAAAAATATAAAACAATTTATGGCGCACTCCAAATAATTTTTTAAATACAATTATCACACAAATTTTACAAAAAAAACTCAATTAGACACTTATGCCGGAAATGTCATGAATGCATGTATACCATGTGCATGTGCAAAACAATCATCAGTTATAGAGGCTATATAATGTATGTTCATGCCGAGATATAATCCAATTCTCCTAACCCGTCCCAAATTACCAATAAACCCTTCCTATGGAGATGGATGTTACAATTCTCCACTCCTAATAAAAATTTCGTCCCCAAATTTTACAGTTGATCGAAAAGATGAGGATACTGCCTCCTCATATGCTCCTCGGTCTCCTGTAGCCTCCTCACGAAAGTGGTTCCTCCAGAGAACCTTCACCAAAGGAATACTCTTATTCCTCAACTGCTTCACCCGTGTCCCGACAATCAGACGACTCCTCTACATAACTCAAATTACTCGATACCTCAATCTCCCGAGCCAGTATCACATGTGTCGGATATGACCGATATCTACGGAGCATACTCACATGGAAGACGCCACGTTAACCGAGACATCTCACTTCGGTAAAGCTAGCTCAGAGGCCAAAGGTCCCATCCTCTCGGTGATCTCATATGGACCAATGTACCTAGGGCTTAACTTACCCTTTTCCCAAATCTCAAGACACCACGCCACGGTGACACCCGTAAGAACACTCTATCGCCTACATTGTACTCAATGTCCCTCTTATGCCGATCCACATAGCTCTTCCGCTCTATCCCGACCCGCTTTGATGCGACCAATCGGTTTCACCTTATCTACAAGATCCCGAATCACCAGACCTCAATCATCCTCACACCCTCTTCATCCCAATGCAAAGGCGATCTACACTACGCCCATACAAAGGCCTCATATGGTGCCATCCCGATGCTACTATGATAATGATTGTTGTATGCAAACTCAATCGAGCTAAACATCGATCCCATGCTCCTCTCAACTCCAATACACAAGCTCAAGCATATCCTCAACAGCCTTAATCGCCCTCTCACTCGCCCATCTGTTCGAGGATGAAACGTCAGATCAAGTTCACTTAGTACCTATAGCAGATCGCAAACTCGCTGTAACCTCGAAGTAAACTGGGATCCCCGTCGACACTATCGACATCGGGACCCCATGCAGCCTCACTATCTCCGCCACATACTTCGGGCCAATCGATCCATGGTATTGTTCTCCTCATCGGCAAGAAATGGGCCGATTTAGTCAATCGATCCACTATGACCCAGATAGCATCATGTCGCCTTGGCGCCCTAGGCAAACCCATAATGAAATCCATGGTAATTGCTCCCATTTCTACTCCGAATGGGCAACGAATGAAGCTTCCCTATCGGAGCTCGGTGCTCACCTTAACTCGCCGGCACGTCAAACATCTAGATACATACTCCGCTACTTGCTTTTTCATGCCAGCCACCGAAATGTTGCTTAAGAGTGTTATACATCTTGGTAGTACCAGATGCATAGCATATGTGGCCATATGAGCCTCCTCCAATATCTCTCTCCTCAAGTCATCCACATCAGCACACAAAGCCTCTGTCTCAACCACAAAGTCTCATCTCTCACATCAAACTCGTAACTCGAATCGCCTTTTACCTTCTCAATCGGCCTCACCATAACATGATCCTTGTCCCGAACTCTCCCGATCCCGCCCAAGAGCATCGGTCTCAAAGGTCAAAGTAGCCAATAAGACTCCATCCCGCTCCAGAGTCATCCGAACATTCAAAGCCCTCAATCAATCAAATTAGGCAACCTCATTGCTCAATCAGCTGATTTAGTATGTGACTTCCTACCGTAACATCCGCCACCACATTAGCTTTCCTGTGGTGATACTCGATAGTACAACCATAGTCCTTCAACAACTCAAGCCATCTCCTCTCGCCTCAAATTCAACTCTCTCGCTCAAGAATATCTCAAACTTTATGGTCGGTGAAGATCTGGAAAGTCTCACCATATGTAATGCCTCCAAATCTTCAAAGAAAACACTATCGCAGCCTAACTCCAAATCATGAACAGGATAGTTTACCTCGTGAGACCTCACTGCCTCGAGGCATAGGCAATGACTCTACCGTGTCTGCATCGTAACACACCCTAATCCTCGATGCGATGCATCATCAGATACCTCAAATCCTCCAATCCCAGATGGAAGTACCAACACCGGTCAGAGTCAACCGATGTTTCAGCTCCTCAAAGCTCTTCCGACACTCCTCACCCATCCGAATGGCACATTCTTCCTCGAAGTTTTGTCGAGGGCCGAGATCAATGAAAACCCTCGACAAACCTCCGTAATAACCGCCAATCCGAGGAAACTCCAATCAAACATTCCTAGAGCTTCCCACTTCAAGATCGCCTCCACCTTACTCTTGATCCACCAATACCCTCTCCAATACTATATGTCCCAAAATATCACTCGATCCACCAAAATTCACATTTATCAATTTGGCATACAACTGCTCTCTCCTCATGGTCTGCAACACAATCCTCAAATGCTCACTATGCTCCCCGCTCTGCTCCTCAATACACTAAAATGTCATCAATAAACACAATAACAAACCGATCCGTAGGCTGAAATACCTTATTCATCAAGGCCATGAAGGTCGCCGGCATTAGTCAACCCAAACGCATCACTAAAACTCAAAATGCCCGCACTCGCTCCTCGAAGGCACTCTTAGCACATCGGCTCTCGCAATCTTCAATCGATAGTACTCGACCTCGATCCAACTTAGTGAACACCGAGCTCCTCGAATCGATCAAATAAGTCATCGATCCTAGGCGTGGATACTTATTCTTCATCGTCACCCGATTCAACCGCTCGTAATCGCTGCATGACCTCAAAGTCCCATCCTTTTCTTCACAAACAAAACTGGAGCTCCCTATGGTGAAACACTAGGTCCGATAAAGCCCTTCTCCAACAACTCCTGAATCGAGACTTAAGCTCCCTCGCCCACAAAGCCATCCTATATGGAGGTATAGATATAGAGCGAAGACTGAACGAGGTCAATAGTGAACTCGCCTCCGATCCGTGGCAAACCCAGAACTCATAAGGAAACACATCCGAAATTCCTAACCACGGAATATCCTCAAGCCTCTCGCCAACTCAAGGCCAACCACATGAGCCAGATATGCCTCATGACCTCCCTCGCATCAATCTCGTGGCACTAAGGAAAGAGATCATCCGGCCGGTATCGCCGACTAACTCCCTCAACACCGCTTCTAGTCGATCAGAGACTCTAAAACAACCTCCTTGGTATAGCAGTCCATAATAGCCCTATGGGCCGTCACCACCCATCCCGTAATCACATCGATCTCTCTCGAGGCAACACTATAAGGTCCGCCTCAACACCGCTGATCAATCTGGATCGAGCATCCCCGCAGACCTCTCCCAATGCAACAGAGTACCTAAAGGTGTACTCACCTCTAGCCCATACAAGAACATCTCCCGATCCCCATGCAATCTACATGCCATATGAGGTGCAATAAAGAATGTGTGGATCCAGATCCAAGAATGCAAACGCCTCAAAATCGTAAATAAGGAGCATACCACCACGACATCGGGGAATCTGGCCTCCGCCTCACATGGCATATACTCGGCACGGGACCGTGGTCGATCGCCTGACCTCACCCGCCTAAAGGATCCTCACTCTACCTCGGCCTCTACCTCGGCCCCTCAGATCGATCCACGCCGGATCCACCCACTCTACTCTCAGATCAGAAGTACTACTCCGGCTTCTACCACTACCAGCAGATCGAGCTCCCAATGTACTGGGCAATCCGAATCGATGATCCATGGAGCCAGATTTAAGGCAAGCTCCACCAATCGCCAACACTCTCCAAAGTGCCTCTTCTCACAGTGCTCACAGAATGGGGAATCGCCCAAAACCTCTCGCCATCGCCATCGCCATCGCCCGGTGCATAAATCTCCTCTCGTCCAAAACCCGACCGTCTGGATCCTCCTCAAGATCTCAAGGCCCCGCTCTGGCGCTAAAACTCCTACCAGAGTCGCCTCGACTATCACTAACTCTCTTCCTCTAGACCCTTGACCCATCTCGCCTATCTCGCCTCAACCGCTTCCACTCACAAAGAAGCTCTCAACTCTATAAAGGAGCCCATATCGGATCGGGTCAATCCTCGCACGGATCTCCAAATTCAGCCCCATCTCAAACCTCGGCACCTATCTCGCATCGGTGGAAACCACAGAGCAAGATATCCCATCAACTCATTAAACCTAACCTCGTGACTGCCATCACATCCCACCTGCCTCAGCCCAAAAATTCCTCAGATCTTCATTTCCAGATACACTTGGGCATATAATTGTCTCTAAAGCCCTCGTAAAATCGCCCATGTCAAGAAGCAAGGTCCGTGGTACCGCCTTTAACAGCCTTCCACCATGTATAAGCGGGGCCCAAGAGATATCACAGAATCGAACCTCTCATCAGTTCGAATCCATCTAATCAAGGACTCTCTCACCCTTCCAACCATCCTCACCTCACGGGTCTCAGATCGCCATGAAGTTCATGTACCGCCACGCAAAGAAATCGTATCTCCTCTCCCGCCTCACGGAACTCTAGGAGGTATCTCCTCGATCGAGGCACCGAGGACTCTCTACTAGCTCCAACAGATCCTCGCCGGTGGTTGATCAACTGATCACCAAATACGGATGACCTAAAACAAAACAAGAACTCTGATCAGTTTCTGAGAAAAGTTTCTGGATTTCTCACAATAATTCAAGTCTAATTATGTACTAGTCCCAACAGATGCCAAACCATGCTCTGATACCACCTAATGTAGCACCTCATACCATAGGATATGTATCGACGCTCAGAGGTCATTCCGACACACACCCTACGATAAGGGCGCCACTTAACAACCACTAACACTCCACATGGCATCAAAATCATAAAGAATTAATATGAAATCCACTAATTTTGAAACCATAAATTCTCATTTCATAACCTCAAAGAAAGAATTTACACAACCGTGTGTTCTGTATAATACTCCAAAAGAAAATCAAACAAAAGGCTAGCTAGGTCATCCTCAAAAGTGCCACCGACCGACACGTGTGCCATGACTTCTCTTGCCAACTCAATCTACACGGCAGATAAGTCCTCTCGAGCTATAAGTCTACTCTCTCGGTCCCGAAAATAATTTGTAATTTTGGGTAAGTTTATGAACTCGGTGAGGAACCATCATCGATGGTTCACCCAATTCATGCATATACATACATAACACAGCCACGCACAATTATCTCATCAAATCACATTTAGTAGTACCACATAATTTTCATACCAATCCAAAGAATCAATTCAAATGCACATGGAATGTGTATGAGACGCTTTTCAATTTATTACGTTGTTGGATCGAGCGCTCAAATCGTCCCATTAAGGCGCGATAAACGGTGAGCCATAGGCTCGAATCACTATGGGCTCAAGGCCCAATCACGTTGAGCTTTAAGCTCTCGTTGGTCGCTTCCGTCACAATCACATTATCGATCATACAATTATGCATGATGCATATGTCCAAATAAAACAACACCAACATCATATCGATCCCAATTCAACATGTACACATAAGTCTTGTACAGTAATCGCAAGAAAATCACATATGACACTTCTATGTCGAATTCCCTAATCCATCGGACCTTCGGTCCGCAATCCGTGCACAAACAAACACAATTTTCCCACCATTATTCTCCACAGGTTCTAAGTGCGTAATTATAAACACTTACTAACCGAGGAACCATCTAGGTTACTCACCTAATAACTTCCGAACTAATGCCGGAAGTCTCGCAACGTCTGTGGGATGACGCCCAACCGAGCCTCTATAACAATTAAAATAAGTAAACATTACCAACTGAATAGTTAAAATATCAAACAATGCACATGGAATAAGTAAACGTGTATAATGCATGTTCACGGCATTCCCGCCCTAATCCAAAATTTTCCCATTAAAAAAATCCATCTAAAATTAGAAACCTATTGGCGCCGACGGCAGCAATTCGGACCTCTATAGTCCTCAATTAAACAAAAGCAGTGATTAAAGGCTCCGTTATATCGGGCCACGTCAATTTCCGTCCAAAATATCCAATTTCTCACAAAATGAAATTAAATGTTCTACTTAATCTGATGCCTCAAGAATCGGTCAATCGGACGTCGGACGGAAAAGAAATTGACAAAAGAAGCATGAAATCACAAATTACCAATTAACAAATAAAAATAATATAAAAAAAAAGCCCAGCCTCGCTGGGGGCGACGTCTCGCCCCAGCGGGGCTGACTTAATCGGCTTCGTCGCTAGGGCGAGGCGTCGCCCTAGCGACGCGGCCCTTTACGCCTCGTCACTAGAGGTAGGCGTCGCCTAAAGGACCCAGGCGTGATTCCATTTCCATTTTTTTTTCCTAATTTCTAATCCAATTTTCAACACAAATAATTCATTGCACACAATTCAGAAAATTTCCAACTATATCTCGTTGGAAAGATCATGAAACCCTCTACAATTCTCAAGAAGACCATAAAAATCAATTTCACCCTTAAGGGTGTCAAAAATCCCTTCAAAGCTACAGCCAACTCAAATCTCATTAAAACAGAATAGTACATTATAAATTCCATTCCTCTCTGATTCTTCAGCCAAAAATTACCAAATAAATATGCTCAATAAGTTCACAATGTCATCTACAACTTTCATGAACAACCCAAAATCAAATTCTATAACTAACTAGGTCAAACAATTCAACAAAGAATCAGTCTACTGAAATCAACTAATCTGGACAGTAATTTCCCAAACAACATATCTCTTAGCAAAAATGTCACCAAATTCACTACCTTATACCCATGAAAAGATAAGATCACCAACTTCAAGTTTCATGAAGAACTCAAACTCCAATTCGATTTCTAACAAGTTCAAATCTATTATGCAAGTTACTGCCATTATCAGCAATTCATAACCTAATGCAGGGTCAGTTTTTGCAAAATCATAACTCCCAACTCTGACCTCTAAAAATTACACACCTTAAATCATTTTCAAGATAATGTCTTCCTATAAAACTTTGCAGAAGATCAGTCACACCAATTCAGTCCACAAAAATTGATAAAATTGCTCCCAAGCAGAAAGCTCACAAAATCAACACTTTGACTAGGTTTCTCCAAAAAGCATAAAACCAATCAATAGTAATCAGTTCATATCTCCCAATATACAACTCGAAAATTAACAAGATCAGTGGAAATGGAAAGCTAACTCAATATGCCTCAACTTTCATAAAGACCATTTTTCCTAGTTCCATACCAATTAATTTAGAAAAATCAACAAAACACATTAGTCATACTTGCGGTTACTGTTCACAGACAATAAAACAGTAACTTTCCATGCAAAATTTCGCCCTTCTAGCATTACAATTTACCAACACCTATTTCAAACAAAATTGAAGCCAACATCCCAAAGTTTCATTGGGAACAAACTTCACCTCATTTGCACACCTACACAATAAGTTATGATCAAAACATTGCAATAGGGTCAATAACAATTTTCCAGCTTACATCAACAACCAAACTCCTATCACTTCTAACATTACTAACTCATCACTAAGCATCCATTTATACCTCTAAATCAACCACAATTTCATCACAACATATACTTATATAATAGAGCATAAGTGGCAGCACATACACATATTATCTTCCTAAGTTTTCCATTCATCTAACCTTGCAAAACTCAATCCAAACCAAGCCAAAATCAATGGAACTATAGTCATTCATTCATCCATACACAAGCATACATTTACACCCATTCAAGCCTACCCTTATCATCATGAAATAAATGCATAAATGCTTCCCATAATGGCTTCTAACTACCAAAAGCATAAAACAAACATCAATTACTCACCAATCAAGTTGCAAGTTCCAATTGCTTCAAATCTTCAAGTCTTTAACACTTTCAACTTATAACACTTGAACAACCTAAACACCACTCACGGCTACCACTCCTCCACCTATACATATTATCTTCTTGACAAGGCTTAAGCTAGCAAGTGAAGGAAGAAGGAACAAAGAAGTAGACAAGCAAGCTTCCTATAAGAAGAAAGAACAATCACCAAAGAAGGAGAAAGGAAAGCACACCAAGGAAGGAGAAACCAAGTTTCGGATGGGAGGTGGAAGAATGGCTTTCTAAAGCTATTTATCTTATATTTTGCAAAGGGGAAGGTCGTAGATGCTGAAGGAGATGGGACAAAACTCATTAATGAGGAGGACACATGGCATTATAATGAAGAAAAGACAAAATAACTTAAGTAACATAATTTACTCATAATCTAATCTCATTTACTCCCACTTAAACACTAATCATAACTCTCACATAATTCCCACAATTAATTTATTCCATAATCCTATGCCATTATGCAGCCCCTTTTCAGTTATAGAGAAGCTCACTCAGTCAGCCCGTTAGAATTTTCCGGTCCGGGCACGAACCCCAAAAAATTCCAGAAAAATTCTTATAAATCCCTAAAAATATAAAACAATTTATGGTGCACTCCAAATAATTTTTTAAATACAATTATCACACAAATTTCACAAAAAAAATCTCAATTAGACACTTATGCCGGAAATGTCATGAATGCATGTATACCATGTGCATGTGCAAAACAATCATCAGTTATAGAGGCTATATAATGTATGTTCATGCCGAGATATAATCCAATTCTCCTAACCCGTCCCAAATTACCAATAAACCCTTCCTATGGGAGATGAGATGTTACATATACATTCCAATTGCCATTTATATCCATCTCAATTCAAATTTACGTACAAAATCTATTCCACAAACATACATAACTCATAACTGAAATACATCATAAATTTACATGATGACTTTTCAAGCCATAAACAAAAGCAATACTAAAACTATCGGGTTGACATCATACTCGCCTTCCATCCGATCTCCGTGTGAAAACTCGAAATGGGGATGAAAGGGGGTGAGCTCTAAGCTCGTGGATAATACATTTATAAACTGAACAATAAGCGGAAAAATCTTTTATTTTCAAACTTTTCAAACATTTCCCATTTAAGAATTTCTCCAAAACTCATTTTCAAACTTTTCAATTTCATCAACACTTTCTAAGATTTTTCTCAAAATTTTCATTTGTTTCAAAACATTTATATCCAGCTTTCAGAATTTTATGCTTGAAAATTTACTTTCTCGCTTCTCAAAATCTCAAACCTTTTTCAAAACATGCATAGCCTTAAACATGAATGCATCACATCATAGTGTATCACATCATAATCAAATTAAAACACATAACACATCGAATTGGTTTGGTTCGGTCCAAAACAGACGTATCGCACATTCTCAAGATAATGGTTCAGGCATGCGTGAATGCAGAGGGGAGTCCGAGATCGAACTCCTATGCCTATTGCAGGCAGCCGGACGAAGGCTTAAACAGGTAGAGATAGCGCTGACTCACAAAAGGACCTGACCAAACCCACTTAACACATAACGAAAAATGTAATTCAGATTGCTGAAGGCACTTTTCAAAAATCTTGATTTTGTACCTTTTCAACTCATAACATCAAATTGTGTCATAGATGACACAAGCATATATCCACATAATTGCACATAATCAATCTAATGCAATTGCGTAAATCACATATCAATATATGCACTAATTCTTTAAATCATTCAAATCATAAATCACATAATTTGAAAACCATGAAATTCATAAGTCTTGTATTTTCTAAAACTCATTTTACTCCTTTGAAATCATAATTTCAAACATTTACATCCTTTTCAAACATTTTATCAATAATAATTTATCAAAATCAAATTTTGCTTTCTTTAATTTTCAAAATTCACATTTAGCTTATAATTCAATAAATAAATATACTACTCACCTCATATCCATGCTAGCATCTTGTCCAATGCTTCAATTTGACCTTTTCTCCTTTCTTCCTTCCAATTGAAAATTCCTAAATCAATTTCATCAAAATTTAATCTCATAAATAACTTAATCCTTCAATTTGATGCATAAGTCATCAATTCTTACTAATTCCAAGATAGTTACATCACTAATTCCAAAAACCCCCAAATTACAAATTGAACCTAAATCAATCCAATCAAATTCAATATCATAATTAACTTAATTTCTCAAATTGAACTTAGGAAATATTAATTCCTCTCATATTCAAGCTATTTCAATCTCTAATTTTGAAAATCCTCAATTTTCAAAATTGGCCTAAACCAATTTGCACAAATTCAATATCATAAATCACAATTTCTTCAAAATTGATTCCATATTTCATCAATTCATGCTATTATTGATGATTCTACACCATTAATTCACAAAATCCCCAAATTCCAATTTAAGCCTAAACCTCCAATTTACAATTTTTCAAATTAAACTTCATCTAAAGCATAAACATCAAAATTAACTTAGGATATCTCAAATTCATCACTAATTCAAGCCATCTAAAGCATCAATTTTAAAAACCCCCAATTTCAAATTTTGACATAATCCCCAATTCACAATTAATCCAAAATTAAACATAATCATTGTCTAATCTCTTCAAATAATCATAGATAAACTAAATCCATAACCATTCCAAGCTTAATCAACCATCAAACTAATCAAAACTCAAAATCAAAACTTTCTCTCTTACCTTTTTTCCTCCATTTTCGTTATTTTCAAGCTCCATGGTAGCTTCATCTTCTTTCATGCTTTTCCTCTTGAAGAAGCATCAAAAACCTCTTTGAAAGAAATCAAACCAAACCTCTAAGCTTCCTTCTTCTTCTTCTTCTTTCTCACTCACCGATTCCTCACTTCTTTTCTTCTTATGTTTTCTTCTTTCTTCTTAATTTTCTTTCTTATTTTCGTGCACCAGACCTCCCAAACGACATCCATCTGATGAGTTTTGCCATGTCACTTAAAATGGGGCACAAATGACCCTTATGCCCTCACTTGTTGACCTAATTCCAAAATTGTCCATAACTTCATTTATACATGCGGATCTGATTCGCACTATCAATTTGAAGGAATTTGATAAAACTTTCTTCTCGATAAATGTTCCTCTCAATCATACGAATCCAACGCCACTGACCGCGCTCAATTCCGATCACTACATCAAAAGTTATGGGCAAAACAGTTCGGGTATATCCATATTCTAACACATTTTCCATGTACGATTATTTCCGTCCAGAAATTCACATTCTTAATCCCAGAATTGAAACTCGATGTCTTCATAAAAATTGTAGCCTTATGTCTCTAGTTTAATTCAAAACAAGAATCGCCTCATTTCGATTTCCAGATCAAAAGTTATGCTTAAAATACTCTCAGGTGTTCCCAATCCGAAAATTACACCCTAATCCAAACTTAAATTCAAAAATTAAAAGTCTTAGGGACAAAATTGACATTTCATTCCTTCATATGATTTGTAGCCCCTTGTCTTATCTTTATTTCGCCTTAAGAATCACTTCAATCGGATCTCTACAGATCCCTAATTTCACAAAATACTGAACTATGTTCGGAAAATTTCCCGACTCACTTTGATTAAATTAATCACCATTAATTTAATCTCAAAATTCATAATTTTCCATGAGGATGTAGATAATTGTCTTAGGAATCCAACGCCGCAAGAATCAACTCAATCGAATGTCGGACGGAAAAGATATAAGCAAAATAGTGAACAAAGGTCGGATTGGAGGAAATAACAAGCAAGAAAAATCAAAACGGCGTCGTATTGGAGAAACAAAAACGGCGCCGTATGGAGCGAAACGGCATGCATTTGGCGAGGTGAAGGTCATGGCGCCCGGCTAACACGTAGCCTCTGGTGACGCTGATGAACGCCGCCATCACTACGGCGATGCGTCGCCTAGTGACGTGAGCTAAACATGCCATCGCTAGTAGGCGATCGCGTCGCCCTAATGACGGGGATAAAACAAATTTCCTTTTTTTTTTCCACATAAAAATCCAAAACTTCCAAAATTCATAACTCTTAATCCCGAACTCCAATTTTGACAAACTTAGTCTCTATAGAAAGCTTAAAGGAAGCTCTTCAACTTCCATGAGAACATACAAATCAATTCGACTCATAAAGGAGTCTATTTTCCGGTCAAAGATACTATCCTCTAATAAGCATGCTAAAACCACAATATAAACTTGTAAAAATCATAACTTATTATTCCGAGATCGAAAAATTGCATACTTTATATCGAAATAAAGATCAAAACAAATCCTTAAATTTTCATGAAGAACATCAAAGCTCAATTAACCTCTAACTAGGTTAATTTCTCAGTCAAAATTTCAATCATAATTAAAGTCAAAAGTCAACCCTATCATACATAAACTTTGACTGATCATAACTTTCACTCCCGATATCGAAAAATTACGAACTTTATGGCTACAAAAAGCTCTTAACATAACCTACAAGTTTCATATTGAACATTTTCTCAAATTATGCCTAAATCAAAAGTCAACTTTCAAAGGCCAAAAAGTCAACTATTTCACAATTTTTCATATTTTCACACTTTCTCTTTTTATTCATGATTTTCAACTTAACTTCAATCAACTCATCTACTTAATTTCATAAACCATACCAATCCACTCGAAACCTCAAAAATATCAAAATCAGATCATTTCTTTTCTTCTCAATATTCTTTAAATTTTAAGTCATCTCTTATACAAGACATACACAAAGCACTCCTTAAATTTCATTTTCATAATTCAAATTTCACTCAAAGATCGGGGTCCAACACCCGCAATGTTCACACTTTAGAATAAATGACCTATCCCCATCTCCCCTTCTACTGTCGCCCACCGTTGAGGCTTGGTGAGAAACAGTAGAAGTCTTCATAGGTCGAGATCGGCTAGCACCGTTGCTCCTCTCCTCAGACTGCATAGGAAAGGTTCTGGCACTCCTGTCGGGCATAGGAGTACTAGTACTACCTCCCCTCTTGAACTGCTCTCTTCCTTTTCTTTTTCTGTGAACTGCACTCTTGATATTCTCTATGTTCTCAACCCTCAGTGCTGCCTCAACCAACTACTGAAAGACACAAAAGTTATGCACTATCACTTTCTCTCTGATAGCCAAGTGCAGTCCCGACTCAAACCGACGACATCTAGCAGCCTCGCTCAGCATCAAATCTGAAGCATACCTCGCCAACTGAGTGAACCGACGCTCATACTCACTAACCGTCATCTCCCTCTGAATAAGATTGAGGAACTCCCTCTGCTTCTGCTGAATGTACACCTCAGACAGATATTTCTTCCTGTAAGCAGCAAGGAATTCCTACCATGCCAACCCTACTGGTCTCATCTGACTCCCTGGCACAGTCTCCCACCAATGTAAAGCATCTCCCTGAAGCAAGCTTGCAACATAAATAACCCACTCATCATCCTCACACTCTATCTGATCTAAGACTCTCTCGGTCTTTCTCAGCCATGTCTCGGCTTCCTCAGGATCAGTGGTCCCGTAGAAGTCCACTGCTCCATACTTCCTCAATCTGTCAAACCGTCTCCCTTCTTAGTCAATCAAGTAGAAGGCTGTGACATCCGATCCATGCCAACAAGCGCTGAGTAAAGGCCCGAGCGACCTCGGATCTAGCGGAGGCACTGGCTCCTGCATAACCGGCGACTCCTGAGTCTGCGATGGCATGGGCTCACTACCTAGCCCTACAGAAGCCTCAGCATTTCCTGGGGCTACCGACTCATCAGTCCTCTCCTCTCTAGTCGGAGAGTCAGGTGCAACAAATCCTTGCAAAACTCCTCGTGTCCTTCTACGAGGTGGCATCGTACTCCTTTAAGTCCAAACACTAAGGATTAGCTACATGGCAATCTTAATTCCTACATGTATGCATGATATGCATGTCACTTAATGCAATCAATCAAATGCAACACATAACCATATATCAAACAATTCATCCTACTATGCATTCTAAGCCGAGGACACCTAACCTAAGGCTCTGATACCAAACATGTTGGGCCTGGGTCCCGATTCCCCATTCCCGAGGTGGTCCCTCGGGCTGCGCCAACGACGAGCTCCCCAAAACTTCGGACCCGATCCCAACATCCATACATAATTTCGATTCACACAAACATATACCCATACATACACACATTCTACACATGCATTCTAAACATGCATTAATCATCCCAATTACATAAGCCATCATGTCATTATCATTTCGAGAAATTCAACAAGTATTCTCAACCATACATAATACAGAATAAAGTCTAAATCCAAAATACATGAAAATGCTCCATGATGATATGCTCGGAGGGCCAACCAAAATACTAACTTAATACAAAGTTCCTAACTATCTTAGAGTTTCCGATGCCTTGCAAGATCAACGATCGTCCTGCTCGCACCGAGGTGGGAGATAATAGGGTGAGCTGCGAAGCTCAGTGGCATATACATTTATAGCCATTGGCAACGAGCCACACATTCAAGCATATACATATATATACACAAGCATATAGCAAGTCATTAACCTATCAATTTACAATCCTCACAAGAATATGTCATATGATTACACCATATACCAATTTATCATGCATCATGCCCAACAAATCAATAATGAATGCACACAAATGATTCGAGAGTTCCGTAAAACGATCCGGATAAACCAAAGTTTATACCGTAAACTATCCGAGTCCGATTTCTCAGGATCTCGTGGCCTCAAACAGGCAGCCGGAAAAAGGCTATACGTCGACGTGCACGTGACTAACGATCCGTTACTCTCTCACCCAAACAAAGCACATAACAATTCGTTTCATGCTCAAAGCATTTTATCAAAGCTTTCATACTTTTCATTCTTTTCATTCTTGCAAAATGCCATAATGCCTATCAAGGTAGTACATAATCATGATCACAATGCATTTTCAATATTTCTTATAATTCAATACAAGCAGTGTCACACACATGCAAGCAAGCATACACATATTGCCCATACACACAACAACCATAAATATATTACCCACCTAATATCGCTCGAGAATCCAACTCACTATTGTCCTTCCTCTTGCGATTGGATCAGGTCGGCTTGGTTTCCTAAAACAAACCAATTTCCATTCAAACAATATTCAAAGGAAATATTCAAAACTTGAAAATCAAAAGTAAAGCACTAAAAGTCTACATTTGACTTCCAACCAAAATCTCGAATCCTAAGAGGCAAATCCCGAACTTCCCTTCTTCATAAAACTCGTAGCCCTCAATCTCTAGATCACAACGAATCTAAAATCACCTCAATTGGACATCTATAGCCCAAGATATGCCCAGAATACCAAAATTCATCGCTGCTGGAAACAGGGGGCTCGCCGTGACGAGGGCCACGCTCGCCGCGGCGTGCACCATGTCCTTGCACGTCGCGGCGTGCTCCTTCTCGCGCGTCGCGGCGTGCTCCTTCACGCACGTCGTGGCGTGTACAGCTTTCTCGCACGTCGCGATGTTCGGGTCTGGAGAACGACTCCGAACCCGACTTTTCCAGCATTTGCACACTTCAATCCTTCCCTTAAGCACATACAACATATCTAAACCTTGATTCAAGTCTTATACTACATTTCTAACCCATTAACACTTTAAAAACAGGCCAAAATCATCAACTCAAAGAAATCTATCCATTTTTGCCTTTAAACCTTAAACCACTGATTCTAACACATTCTATCCATCTTAGAGTTTAATCCAACCACTACAAGATAGAACGAACTTAAACTTACCAGGAATTTGCTTCGAATTTGTCGAAAATCACTAAAATCACAAAACCCTCTTTTCTTCTCCTTCTTTCTCACCTACGACACTCTCCCCTCTCTTTTCTCCTTTCCTCTTCTTTTCCTTTCCTTCTAATTCTTCTAACTCTTTCTTAAGTCTAAAGGGGGGACAAAGACCAAGTTACCCCTCTTCGCAAAGCCTTAACCCAATCGAACCTAAGCAATCTTTCCAAAATACCCTCAAACATATTTACCCTTAAATTCCTATTAAAAACCACAAAAACTCAACTTAATCTCAATAATCCACTAACACTCCCAATTCAATCAAACTAAATCATAAACACACAAGTAACACAATTCATGCTTAATAACATAAATATAAAAAAAATTCGGAGCCTAACATAAGTTGTGAATGAGAAGAGATCTATGATTATATTGATTTAGATTAGTTTGAACTATAAAACTGTCACAATTTTGACTTGACAATTGGATTCCAAAGATTAAATTAGAAAGTGAATTGAGGGACAAAAAAATTCAAAGTTAATAACTTACGACTACAATGTATTTACATGGGCTTTAAAATCTCAAGTTATATGCTTTTGAGATCCATTGTAGGCATCTGTTGATGCTTTTTGACCATTCATGGTGAGAGTTGCCATTTTCACACGAACTTGTCATCATATAAATACACAAAAAGTGACAGTAGAAGCATCTATTAAGAGTTACCAAAGTTGTTGTTCATTTAGTTTGTGAAGGGAAAAGCATGATTGGAAGGATATGAATTGTAATGAGAAAAGGGAAAGTGGAGAATTGATTGAGTCTTATATTATACAAGTTCAAATACAAGGTAAAGTGGCACGTTGCATTAAGGTACACTAGTTTTCGTGATGTGTCCAAGAATTTCAGAGCCTCTTCTTTTTGATTATTTTTCTTCTTGTGGAAATGGAGATTTGACACCTAGTTGGTGTATGTTTGCTTTAGTCTCTGCTTAGTGCAGATACATTGCTTCTTTTTCATGAACTAACGAGCCTAAGCTAAAAGGTGCATTTTCCCAACACCAAGTACCTTTTTGATTGGGAAAAACAGAGTAAAAAAAGAGCCACAACACTCTCCTTGATAAAAGTAAAATTTGAGCATCATTCGATACGTAGGTATAGAGTCTGCCACTTGCTTCTGAAGGTACACAGTTTGGATGCTAAGTAATTGTCTTGTGAGTGACAATTAATGGTTAGTTAATAGTTAGTTAACCTTAACTATTATTACGATGTTACATTGTGATTAATGGTATAGTGGCTAGAAATAACATCATTCTTCTCACATTAACAAATGTCGTTGAAAAACTTAAAGCCTAAAATTCTTTTCATGATATGGTAACTTGAACAAAGACTAAAATTCTGATGCCAAATGATGTGAGCTGCTTGCACCAATAATGATGTCATTCATGTTTGAATTTGTGGAGGTCACGGTTTACCTTCTAAGGTCTTCTGCTCAATTTGGTTTGGTTTAATGTCAAGTTGGCAAGTAAATGTAAAGTAACTTTACATACACATCCTTAATTCCTGTTATATGGTTGGTTCCTTTTTCTAGCTTACAACCTTGCTAATGTAAAGGAAATATCTAAACCTTCCAACCCTGTATACAGCTGAATAATACTTCATAAGATTATCTGATTGGCCAAACAAAAGGTTGTGTCTTTGAGATATCATGTTTCATCATTTTTGGTGAATCTACAGATAAAGGTCAATTTTTGTGTGGATTTTTTGTGCATCTACGTTCTTTCCTAGATAAAACTGCAAGTTAGCACTGCATACCCTTCTCTGCATCCATGTCCTTCTATCATGTGTCATTGTTGTCTTTGTTTAATCATCAGTTCACATAAGTGGTCCATCTTCATTTAATCATCATTGTTTTTTCTGGCTTGATTGTGCGGGTAATTATCAGTTTTTGTTTTTTACTAGGTTGAAGTACTGGTTTAATCATCAATTACGGTAAAATTCTCATACATTGATGTTGTCAAACCTTTCACAATCAATAAAGGTAAACATCTGGGAACCATTCGTATTACTTTAGTTAGTTTAAATAAATAATAGAGTTGTTTCCTTTTTGGAAAGTAATCAATCAAGTAAGTGACTTGGTGGGCATATAGTACTTCCCTACTAAACCTGATAAGCAAGATCAGCATTAGGTTTCAAGTGGAATCAAATTGGATTAATTTTTGTTAAAAGAAAATATATTAGGATTCAGGAGCAACTTTAGCACTTGAATGAATGAATTATTAAGTTTTTGATTGAACACCATCTCATAATATTTCTTTAAACAATCATAAAGTATTAATTTAAGAATCGGTGAGTATCACAATAATCTAGTCATCATAGTATAGTAAATATTTGAGTTTAAATAAAAGAAAATCTCCATAACAATAACAGAAATAATATGATGGAAGAAAATATACAGAAATGATCAATAAAAACCTAGAACCAAATCTACTTAAACCAAATCATCAAATAAGTTAGATTTTGCTTAATGAACAGCATAAAATGATGTCATATGAAGCATAGCATGGTGTTAGTTGAAGTACTCACACGAGATCATGTGCTATGTGACACAATTATGCCATGTAACAAGAACTTACATCATTTCTTTGGTTTCTATTAGGCAATTTAATGGAGATGGATGGTAGGGGTTTCAAGAAAGTAAACTAAAAACATAAGGAGTGATTAATATTTTATAAAACTTGGTGCTTGAATTGATGAAATTTAAAGCACAGGAAAGCCATATATTATACGTTTAGTGATTTATTAGTAAGATAACATGCTAAAGTGAAAATACTATTATGTAAGGAACAGAAGATTAACTTGTATTCTCTTTCACTTATTTTTGTTTCTTGTTTACTGTATCAGTCTGCACTTTTAAGACCTACAAACACCTATTAATTGTGATGTCAAATGGAATTTGATGTGAGTTTTGCACTGCAAACTTTGAAGTATATTTGTATATATATGTTTAGATGTAAAGGAAGTTAAAGATACTCGGTGCAATGATGACTTTAAACTTAGCAGTTCATTTTAAAAATATAAACACATGGCCAAATGTTCCAATAGTTAGCAATTCGTGAGGCCAATCACTATACTCTTCTCGAGAATCTTGCCAATCGTAAATGAGAAGTAACCATATCGGACTCTCTTTAAGATACATGTACAATTGCAACTCTTTCTGTACAGGAAATTGTCTATGGGCTGTAACAAATGCAAAGGGGAGAACAGAAAACTAAGGCCCCATGAGAAATAACTATTGGAAAGGGAAGATGTACAATGATTGTATGAACTGCTCTTTGCTGTTGAAAACAATACAAGGAAAATCACTCACTTTGCTGAAGCATCGTCTTTCACTTTAAAATCATAATCTGAAGAAAAAATCAAATCCCCTTCTTCTAAATTCGACTCATAAAGCATAGAAATCACTTCCCGCATTGACGGACGCTCTGAAGGTGACATACTTGTGCACATTAACGCAATTTTCAAGACTGCAATCATGTGTGAAACAATGGTTTCATCTTCAAGGTTTAATCTACTATCAAGAATTCCTGCTGTCAATGAATGGTCCCGGACATAATGCCTCACCCATGTAACAAGGTCGCCCCCTTCCTCTAGTGGCTGTACGGGAGATTTTCCAGTTAACAACTCCAACAGAACAACTCCATAGCTATAGATGTCACATTTTTCTGTAACCTTCATCGTATACGCATATTCTGCGGGGAAAACAACATACTGTCAGTTATACGTAAAGAATTAGATCTAAATGTTAAGTGACAAGAATCAGCGACTTGGTAAATATTATCTCTAATCTAAACCTTAGATGTTATAGCAAAACTACAGGCAAACATCATAGAGCAAGTAAATATGAAGGAGGAACAAAACTTCATCTGAACTGTCGTGAACTAAAGGGCACAGCCAAACATAACTACAGACTATACTAGGTACACAGCTAAACATAACTACAGACTATCATGTCTTTTTGCCTTCTCCACACTGATAATTTATCCAAGCCAATATAGCCCACTCCAAAACTGTTTGTTCATCTCTTGTTCACATTCAAACTAAATTTAAAGAAAAAACCTTAGGCATGGAGACCTTTTTTCAATTATTTAAGTCTTCTATTGCTTACTGTAAAAATTATTTGATCTGAAAGGAGTAAGGCCCTACATACCAGGGGCAATATAGCCATATGATCCTGCAACTGCTGACATTGACTTTGATTGAGGCATGTCAATTACTTTTGCCAAACCAAAATCACCCACATGGGCCTCAAAGTTATCATCAAGTAGAATATTATTAGACTTTATATCACGGTGGACAATTCTTGGTTTGCAATCATGATGCAAATAAGCAAGACCTTCAGCAGCTCCGAGAGCTATCATGAATCGAATATGCCAATCCAAGCTATAAGAAGACCCATGAAGCAGTTCACCAAGGCTACCCCTAGACACGTACTCGTAAAGAAGTAGATTGGAACCTTGATAATAGCAAAAACCATAAAGCTTCACAATATTTCGGTGCCTAATCTTTCCTAGAGTCTGAATCTCAGCATGAAAACTGTTTTCTACATTGCTGCCCTCACTATTAGATGCAAGCTTTTTTACTGCAATCATTTGTCCAGAATGCATAACAGCTTTGTAGACTGTGCCACAAGCTCCCCTTCCAACGACATAGCTGTCATGAAAATTGTTAGTGGCCTTAATTAGCTCCTGCAAGTGTAGTCCCTCCTTTGGGGTAAAGTAGATATCTGGCTCTGTAGACTGGATCTCCTTTTCATCCAAGGAAGGAACTGTCTCAACTGGATGTCGCATGAAATATAGTATTACAACAATCAGAGTGAGGGAAACCCCCCCAACAACAGCTGCAACAATTATGATAATTCTGCCCCTAGGAGCAATCAATCTTCTTGAAGGAACAGAACTAGAAAATGAATCTCCATTGCAATATCCAAGAAGTCCACCACAAAGCCCTTTGTTCCCAATAAAGCTGCTGACAGCCATGTTCTGAAATAGTGATACAGAAGGCAAAGGTCCAGTGAGGTTATTATATGAAAAGTTGCATCCCAGTAAACTTGATAGATTTTCAAATTCTCTCGGAATCCCACCAGTCAAATGATTGTTATTGAGCAGAAGAAATTCCAGTAAATTAAGATTACCGAGCTCAGGGGGTATGTTCCCAGTTAGATTATTGTAGCTGAGATTCATTGCAATCTGCAAGCTTGAAAGAGAACCCAACTGTATAGGAATTTCACCAGAAAAAGAGTTGCCACCCATCTGCAGTTCAGTCAAATGGGAGAGACTCCCTAATGAGGAAGGTATAGGTCCAGAGAACATATTTTCTGACAACTTGAGAAGCTCCAACTGGAGAAGGGTTCCAATGTCAACAGGTAAAGCACCTACAAACTGGTTATGGCTCAGATCAAGTCGCTGAAGCATCTTGCAGTTAACAATTTCTGGAGGAATGCTTCCACTTAGCAAATTGGATGAGACATTAAAAGTAACAAGTTTTGACAGATTACCAATTTCCTTTGGCAATTCAGAAATGAAATAATTGTTAGCGATGTGAAGCCTCTGTAAGTTTTTGCAATGTCCAATCATTGGAGGAATCGGACCAGTAAACATGTTTTGGTCCAATTCAATAGCAGAAAGATTCACTAATTTGCACAACTCTGAAGGAAAACTTCCTGTAAGACCGTTTCCAACCAGACGAAGCTGTACCAACGTTTTGCAATTCAATACCCCCATTGGAATACCCCCATGAAATTGATTAGACTCCAGGTTAAGTAAAATGAGATTAGAATTTTGACAAAGATGAGGAGGTATTCTTCCGGTCAGACCATTTGCTGAAAAGTCAACCACCCAAAGTCGGCTGTAGTGACCGAGCCCCTGAGGTATGACACCTGTCAGAGAGTTGTCAAAGAGCTGTAACTGGAGCATTTCTGTTAAATACTGGAATCCATAAGGAATAGGACCTGTGAGAAAGTTAATTGAGAGGTCAAGTTTTGACAAATTCCTCAAGCTACTCAGCTCACCCGGTATAACACCAGTGAGCTGGTTCTGGAAAAGGTATAATAGCTGCAGTCCCTTTATCATGCTGAACTCCAACGGAATTTCACCAGTTAAATAGTTCTCCGAAAAATCAATTTCGGTTGCCATAGACAAGTTACCAATTTCTCTCGGAATTGTCCCGTTTAATTCATTTCTGTATAGATATAACTTCTTCAAATGCTTAAGATTCCCGATTTCAGCTGGTACCAGTCCTGCAAGATTGTTTGCATATAAAGCAAGCGTCTCAAGGTTTGTACAGTTCCCAAGCTCCTTCGGGATAAACCCTGAAAGTTGGTTGTCCCATAAAATCAAACCAAATAAGTTCTCGAGCACACCAAGTTCCTTCGGCAAGTTTCCACCTATGTCATTTTGTGCAAGACCAAGCAATTCCAAGCTTTGACATCCACTTATTTCTGCCGGAATACTACCAGAAATCCCATTTTGCCCTGCACGGAAAGTTTTCAAATTCCAGAGATTTCCCATAGACTTTGGCAATGGACCAGTAAGATTGTTGGTATATGCAACAAACTCAACCATAGAAGACAAGTTACCAAGCTCCTCTGGAATAGAACCAGAAATTTGGTTATTGCAAATATCAAAGTGTTTAAGTAAAGACAAATTACCCAATTCAGGGGGTATTTGCCCACTGAATTGATTATTGTTCAAATATAAGTACTGCAGCATAGAGCAATTTCCAATCGCCTTTGTTATATCTCCAGTCATCATATTGTAAGAAAGATCGAGATAAGTTAGGTTGACCAGACCACCAATACTGGGGCTAAGGGTACCAGAAAGACTCATTGAGTTCAAATCAAGAGAGAAGACCACAGGATCATAATCTGAAGTGCAATTTACACCAATCCACCCACATGGTGACTGATCAGTAGCCATCCAGTTCCCCAGATAATTTAATTCATCGTGAAGATCATTCTTCAGTTCAAGAAGATACTGCCCCTCCAAATTCAGACCTTCTGGACAGTAAATTAACGAGGCAATAACAAAAACAATTACTTTGAATCCCAGTTCAAAAGCTCTTCCTGACGTGACGTGTGAAGGCATCTTAGTGACCCCAAAAGCTTGATTGAAACTACCTTACGACCTGCATCATAGGCGTTTCAAATTGCATTACTAGAATTACTGAAACAAAGAAATAATTAACTAAAATAGCAGTAGATTAAGGGGGGTATAATGAAACAGTTCTTAAAGAATTCTGAATTTAGTCTTTGATAAAGAACTGTTTAACAAACCTAACTTACCGCCAAAGCAGTGCAAGAACGAAATACATGAAGTGATTAACTTACCCTTAAGATGGACATAAATCAATCTTCAATTAGATAGTGACCAAGTAACAGCTCATCAAACCAAAATGCAGAATTTCCATTTCTCAGCATACTATAACATGTCTGACAATAACCGATAATCCAATCAACAAAATAGTTCGAGAACCTTCAAAGAGTAAATAAATAAGCTTGAGAACGTTTTTCTGTAAAGCATAAAACAGTCCAGCAAGTCCAAGAATGCAAACTCGACCAATAAAAGTCAATGTTCTTATAAATGGAACTGTAGGAAACCATCAGAAGATGCTACTTCACATTAGTAGACGAATAGCATAAAAACTCAGAAACAGAAAAATACCTGTTCTAAGACTCGTAATAGATCACTATACAAAGAAGTAACTGCACCACTTGCCAATAACGCCTTGAAGACAGAAATTCAAAGAGACCACCGAATTCATGACTCGAGAGACAAAAACAAAGAAAACCCAGTTCAATTTTTAGCAACAAAAAAAAAAAAGGAAAATGGTGGGGATCTATGGATCCAAAAGAACGAAGGATTTTGCATACAAAAAGATATCCCTTTGCTTGTATACAACAATAAAGCACCAAACGTGCAATGAAACAACAAAAAGGGAGAACCTTTTTCTGTTTTCTATTGAGATATTGATACAAAGCCAGTGAAAATATTAAACTTTAAGAACGAATCGAAAAAGCAAGAAGAAAAGGCCTAAGCTCTTCGCTGAAGCTCCGATGGCCGACAAGGCATGCACTCATTTCAACCTTCTCTCTTCATGTCATGTATATATCTTATCTCCCAACCAGTGCAGAGATCTCTCTCTAGGAGTGGGCTTTGGCTGGCTTGAGTTTCTTTCTCTTTGTTAGTGCTTGCAAAAAGGTTGGTGATTGAATATGCAGGTGACTGTTCCTCAACTTTTTATAAGGCATAAAAGTTGAATCTCTTTTGTCTGTATACAAAGTTTTGGACTTTTTTGATTGCGACGTCTTTGGTTTTGGAAGTTTTTGATTTTTATTATCTGTTGTTACCTTTTAACTACAATTCTTCATGCGCTTTAAATCAAATCTACCTCCCATTCACTGCTGCCCATAATTGAGAGATTCTCTACCGAAACTGCAATTACTTACCTTTGTGATTTTTCCAGAATAAAGTAGAAGATGATCGGCAAGTTTTATTCCATTTCATATAATAAACGAGTCATCAGAATCTCAATTAGGAATTGATTTTAGAACTAAAAACATAAATTAATAAAAAACTGGATTGCATTTGTTTGTGGAATACCGTTGTTAAGCAAGAGGATGGCATGAACATGATAGCGGAAAGGTCGTGGGGGCTACAATCTCAAGAAGATGGACCCACAAAAGAAAAGATGCGTGATGGTAATACTTACGTCGCGGTGGTTGATTGTGGTGATTGGTGTGTTCTGAGAACTAATAATGCTCGTCTTGAAAGGTTCTCTTTTTCCGGTGGGATCCAAAATCAACTAAAAAAGAGAATCTTACCAATTATCTTTCTAGCATATGTAATACTTGGTCACAGCTTAAGACTGAAAGTTTCGATTTGGGGTTTGGTTCATCTCCACTAAGCGCGCTCCCCACCAAATAAAAGGAAGAATTTTGAACAAGTATATATGTTTTTTTTTTTTTTTTGTAAATCAAAAATGCTTTAGTTATATACAGACCTAGAGATTCCTACGCATGAATCTTTTGACAAACCATCGGAAAACCAATAGAACCTACATATTGTTTATAAATCTTTACAAATTTCCTGCCAATCACTTTTTGTAATCTAACTAATCTAAACAGAAGCACAATTTTACTATACTCCCAACAGTAATCTACCTTTAACTAAGTGAATTAATGTTCTTCAAGTGCACTTGTTCTCTGCCAAATTTTTGCATCTCTCCCAACCTTTAGTAATAGGAATGTTATTAGTAAGTATATATGCTTTCAGTTGGGGGTAATTTGAGTGAATTCAGAAATAAAACAACTCACAATCAAAATGATTCCTTGATGTTAATTATGGCAGACAAATATTAGCTACCCAGCTCAACTATTAGTAAAATAGTTCTAGCTTTCAATCTTTTCCTTTATGTTTTGCCTTATTATTCAATTTGTTATATATGGATTTGTTTAACCTTTAACTAAATCTATTTATTTGAGATTACTTCTGCAATATTTTTTATAGATACCATGTGATTGTCCAAAATATTTTTGTTGTAGGACAAATAAAAGAATTATTACCTAATAGCTAAGCTAAAAGTACAAAATTAGGAAGTATGACTCATATTAGGTTGTTGGAGTATTAAGTTTTAAAGTTGAATTTTGACTAGGAATGCAGAAATTTTAGATTTTGTAAAACTGATAATTTAAGGTTGGATTGCTAGAAATTTAAGCTCAGGAGTTTAAGATTTAATATGGGTAGAATGTAGGTTAGGTTTGTTGGAATTTAGTAAGGAACAAAAAGAATAAAAGGTAGGAAACTAGGAATCACTCCTAGAGTCTAAGAATTACTCTTAAAAGAGAATATCACACCTTCTAGTAAAAAAAAACTCAAGTTTACAGAAAAATTCCAAATTGTTTTTCATTGATGAATAGTTGAATACATATGTATAGTTCTTGTAATCCTTATTCAAGTAGGAAAAGGATTGTTCTAATTTAAATCCTACTATAATAGCTATTTTATAAGTCTTATATAACTAAGATAGCATATCTAAATAAGAATAGCATTATACTTCTACTTTCTATCTAATAAGGAATCATAATACAATGTGAATTTTAGCATTTGTCTTTGATGTCAATTCAATTCTCAATCCTCATCCTACTAAATTAAAGCTTGTGACTGATTAATCTTTCCTCTTTTATTTTTCTTATAGACTTTAAATTCTTTTGCATGAATTCTCGTCAACTTGTCTGAAGTCACCCTCAACATAGAATGTGATAAATACTGATCATATAAATCTAGATTTAACTCATGAAATTCAAACCCTAAAATCTAAGTGTTGTCAGAAATCAATCTTCGTTTCCAAACCCAAATTGTCAATATCCTCCATCTTTGGTAGCTACAATTTGTTCATTTAGAACATCTTTTATCTCCTATTTAATATGGAGAAGGGTTGGGATTCTTACAACTATAGTAGGGGATTGCTTATCATCTTATGTATGATAAATATTTAAATCCATAACTTTAAAGTTAGGACTTATTCCTATATCATTTATTAATTCAAAAAATAAACATTAGCACTTATCTTCTTGATGATATTATAAGGTCCAACATTTCGTAAATGGAGTTTCTTATATTTTCCTTTCTTAAAATGCTCTAGATGAATCCTAACCATCATCATATCCATTTATTGAATTCTACCAATCGATGATGTTGATCAACATGTTCTCTATAAGACAAGTTACATGTAGTTATCTTTTGTCGCACTCATCAAAGATGTCTCTTATGTGTTGTGCAAAACCTTTAGCTTCAACACTACCTCAAGTTGTTTATGGTAAATGAACTAAATCAATAGGCTTCCTTGTTTAAACTCCTAAAACTATTTCAAAACTTCTCTTACTAGTAGACCTATTTATAGAACTGTTGTATACAAATTCTACCATAGGAAGAATTAGGTCCCAATTTTTCACATTGTCTACAACTAAGAGCTTAACAAATCTCCCAAGCTTCTATTCACCACTTCTATTTGTCCATTGATTTGAGAATGGAAAGAACTTGAAAATTGAAGCTTAATGTTTTCCATAGATTTCTCTAAAAATAACTTATAGACTTTACGTCACGGTCAAAGATGATGGTTAAAAGTAATCCATGGAGATGTACAACCTCTTTGAAGAAAATTTTGGCAATATGGACAAAATCATAATTCTTGACCAATATATTTGCAAATGATTTCATAAATAAAATACATGACTTCTCTACGACATTGAAATCTAAAACATTCCTATTGCTATTTTTTCTAGTCAAATTCCTTTAATTTTTTGTCATTGTTGAATTCTGACTTTGTAAGTGCACTTATAGCTTCCCCTTTATTTCTATATTTTGTCAATTTTGTATCTTCATTCAAACCTACTTCTCCTTCATCACCCACTACAATATAATGTTCATCAATAACACCAAGGACATTATCAAGTTTTGAATTATCAAGTTTCAAAACCCTAAGTAGTTATTGATTAATCTTTCAGCCCCCTGTTTCTATTATTGTAACATCTCATTACTTATGGGAGGATTAGAATACTAATGTGAGTGACTAATAAGAGGCTTACAAATGCTTCTTTATGCTCATGCATAATATGCCATACACTTATATATGAATAGTAAATGTATCCGCACATGAAAATAATCGTACATGCATTCATGAATAATTCCGGTATAATTGGATTGATTTGTGAATTTTTTAGAATTATGAATGTTTGACATGGGAAATGTTAGTGATTAGTGGAAATATAGTATTTGTGAATTTTGAGAAATTTAGGAATAAATTTTGGGAATTTTAGAAAATAGGAAAGATAAATTAAAAGGAAGTGTTGGAAATAGTTGGTTTATGAAGATGAAAGTTAAGGGAATTAGTTTCAAAAGAAACTAAGTTAGAGTTTAGGTAGTAGGAAAGTGACAAGTGTCACTTAGGTTTTTGTATTCTTACTAGAAGTAGGTTACTATTTTTTGAGAGGTGATAGGTTAAGTCTTGTCAAAGTTTCTCCTTCATTATGATCTTCTTCAAATTTTTCTTCCCATACACAGAGTTTTCCATCAAATACCTTCTAAGAGACTTCTATGTTTTTCCTTTCCTTCACCAAACCCACTTTGTCATTTGTGTCCTCTACCCCAAGAAAAAAAAAAAGAAAACCAGAAGCTGGTCATTGTAGTCAGTGGAGTGAGTAAAACGTGTGGAGTTTAGGACTTGAAGATTTTGGAGTTTTCAGCTGGTAAGTGGTGAAGAAATCCTTTAGAGTTGGGAGATTTATGAAATAAAGTTGATAAATTACTGTCATCTGCATGAAAAATGACATTTATGTGTTTGTTCATAAATACTGGGTGGTTGGAAAGAAATAAATTCATTTATAGTGTTAAATTAGGTTTTAAAATTTTTTTTGGTGTTTTCGTGATGTAAAATATTGAAAGTTTGAAAATCCAAAAAATGTTCACTAAATACACCTCAGTCTTTTAGCCATAACGTTTTTTCTAGTTATCTAAAAGAGATTATTCTTAATTTGAATTAAATTAGAGACATATGGCTACATTTTGTATGAAGACAACGAATTTCAATTCTGTCTCTAAAAGTCTCAAAATTCCATAAAGTTATGAAGTTGGTCAAGTATGTTGGTGTGTGTAGGGAAAATTCGTTTTTGAAATTTAGGGGCAAATTTGGGATTAATATAAAGAGATTTTAGCCAAGATTCCTTCTGGAAAGTTGTAGATCTTTCTTTTACCTTTCTAACGGTCTATAGTATAAAAATTTTGGACATTAGAGTCAAAAGTTATGATCCTTATAAGTGAAGACATTCTGTGGAAGAAATGAGACGGAAGAAAATGAGACGGAAGAAAATGAGACGATAGAAATGAGACGGAAAAAAATGAGACGGAAGAAATGAGATGGAAGAAAATGAGACGGAAGAAAATGAGATGATAGAAATGAGACAGAAGAAATGAGATGGAAGAAAATGAGATGATAGAAATGAGACGAAAGAAAATGAGACGAAAGAAATGAGACGGAAGAAAATGAGACGATAGAAATGAGACGGAAGAAATAAGACGGAAGAAAATGAGACGAAAGAAATGAGACAAAAGAAAATGAGACGGAAGAAAATGAGACGATAGAAATGAGACGATGGAAATGAGACGATAGAACTAAGACGAAAGGAAAGTGAAACGTTGCAAAAGTGAGATGATACAGAAGTCAGACGATAGAATTGGCCTTCTAGGTCTTCATAATAGTTGTAGATCTCGAAGTCCTCTTTCCAATAGTCCAAAAACAAAGTCATTCCAACAGCTGTAATGAGAGTTATGGCAATTGTTCCAAGACATATACAATATGCATAAGGACTGAACATGTTGGATTCTTTTAGCCATAACTTCTTCTCTTGACATCCAAATGAATTGATTCTTGAGCCATTAGATTTGTAAGACATTGATCTACATCTCCACCAAGAATCATAGCTATATGGAATGAATGGGGAAAGATTGAGTGAAAAGAGTGGGACAGATGCAGTGAGTGTGGTCTTAAAGGAGTATGAACTGGTGTTATTCTAATGAACATACTTCAGTATTTTAATGATATTTTGACCTGTATGATTCCAATTGAGGTGATTTTTAATTTGGAGTAAACTAGAGAAATAGGGCTACAAATCCCATAAAGAAGCTTAATCTTGATTCAGTTTTTAAGGTGTCCAATTTCTAGATGGAAGTAGTATATAGAAAACTGTTTTTGATTAAGAACAGTCCGAAAATACTTGAGGTATATCTTCCATATTACTTAATCAAATTGAGTGATTTTGGTGTCAATGGAAAGATAAGACTTAAGGGATCACTTTTATAGAAGAGAGTATGAACAAATTACCTCAGTTTTACCTTCTGATTGTATGTGAACAGTAGACCCAAAAGGGTGTTTCGGAAGGTCTGAAAGTAAGCCAGTGAGTAATGAATTGAGTTTTCAATGGTTCTAGTGAGGCACAAACCTAAGTGTTAGTTATACTTAGATGAGTTTTGGTATGGGGATAGTGTTGTGAAGAATTTGGAGTGATACTCGAGATTATCATAGACATGCATTGTACATAATTCATTTCATACATGTGCATTATTGAATACTTTTAATGGTGCAAATTGTGATATCGTGTATGCTATTTGTTATAGAGGAGCAACTGGAACGTCAACTTTCAGACGTTGCCGAATCTTCTAGGCATTAGCTTCGGGAGCAACCTGTGAGTCAACCTAGATGATTCCTAGGATTGATTTGCTTTGAATTATTTGAGGTGTTAGCTTTCAAATATAAATTGTTTGTGATTTGATTTGAATTTCGGACTTAAAGTCCGAGGAGTTTGTTATGTGAATATTGGTATTGGAAGTCTTTTGTTTTGATCTGAAATCCTGTATGATGTGTGAATTCTCAGCGAGAGTTGAATGTCGGACTTAGGTCTGATGATAATGAGTTTCTGATTAAATATCGCATGTGATTATCTGATATGATATAATCCGTATGTGGTGCATTTCATAAAATGCATGCTTAGATAAAAGGTGTTGTGACTTGAGTGGACAATTAAGCGCTTCCACGTAGAGCTTTGCTCGGTGATATATGTTTTGTGTACAGAGCTATGCTTTGTGATTATATTCCGACTAAGCCCTATGGGCCAGTAATTGTGTATAAGTATGTGATGGGCACTTGGTCACAACAATAACAACAAATGTGAGTGTCATGCATATAACATTATAAGATTGAATCCATTGAATGAATATTTGTGAAATATGTGATATATGTGTTTGATCCGGTGAGCTCATCAATGATGGTTCACTCATTGAGTTCGCAAAACTCATCAAAATTGCAGCGTTATCTTTTCAGGACAGAGGGATGATTCATTTCACTAAGGGACTCCACTGTCGTGTAGATTATGTTTTAGCGAGTGAGGTCATGGCTCAAAGGTCAGTCAACTGGGACTCTTGGATGGCTTAGATAGATTTGATTCACTTCCTCTTTCATGTAGGACTTTTATATTAGGTTTTTGATGATGTACATAGGGAAAACGTGAAAGACACAATGTAATCATCGATTTTGTGAAAGGAAATGAGGAAAGAGTGGTTTAAACAAAATAAATATATTGTGATTTTCTTATGATTCCGTATAAGTGAATATTGATATGGAGCCATATGAAGTGAATGTAGTGTTCGAACGTAGCTCACCCTTAACATAGGATATGTACCGGAATGACCTCGAGGTATCCCGGTATGTACCATGCGGTAAAGGAGCACTACATATAGGTGGTATCAGAGTATGATTTAGCATCTGTTGGGACATATAAGAATATTAAGCATGAAATATCTTGAAAATGCGGATAATGATTGAAGCTATTATTTGTTATAGGTCATCCGCTCTAGGTGATCAGGTAAATCAATCAGCTGACCAAGGATTTGTAGGAGCCAGTAGAGAGTCCTCGGTACCTCGATCTGAGGGGTTGCCTTCTAGAGTTCCCGAGAGAAGGGAGAGGAGGTATGATAGGCTGTGGAAGCAGGGAGTTGTGGACTTCTATGGCAGCACAGACCTTGCTGAAGTCGAAGGATGGTTAGATAGGACGGAGAGAGTATTCGATCAGATAGACTGTGAGTCTGATGAGAGGTTTGATTATGCAGTATCATTACTGCATGGCCCAGCTTACCAGTGATGGAAGACTATTCCAGGCAGTACCACTAGACTTTGCCAATTGAAGTGGAAAGACTTTTTGAGGGTCTTCAAAGACAACTATATGCCCAAGATCTATTTAGACATGAAGATACAAGAGTTCTTAGAATTGAAGCAGGGCAAGATGTCAGTGGCTGATTATGAGGTTCGGTTCAATGAATTGATGGGTTATACTATTGCTCTGATCCCTACAAAGGAAGACAAGTGCAGGAGGTTTGAGAATGGGCTTAATATGGAGATCAGAACAAGGTTGGCGAGGTCAAATATGGGCACTCTAATTGAGTTAAGAGCTACCTCAATTAAAATTGAACAACTGATGAATGAGAAACAAGTAGAGACTGGGCAAGGGTCCAGAGGAAAGAGGCCTAGTGAGAGTCGAGGCGATTCGGTAGGAGCTTGATGGCCTTGAATAGAGTAATCAGATCATCAGGTAGATCTAGGCAGTCAGGGTCTAGGCAGAGGGGCAGGTTGTCACAGACTGGCAGTGGAAGAGGCTTAGCTCAGAATCAATTTCCAATTTATGAATATTGTGAGAGGAGGCATGGTGGTGAGTGTTGGAGATCGATTAGAGCTTGTTTTAAATGTGGTTTTATGGACCACCAGATCAGAGAATGCCCAGATATGTTGGAAACTTATTCTGCTATCAGTGGGCGATCTGGGAGTAATATGACAGTCCAACAGAGCAGAACTGGTGGATATGGACAGAGAGGCCGAGGTAGAGACAAAGGGAGAGTTGGGAGTTCTTTTTTGAGGACTAAGGGATAGGGCAACCGACCGCAGTCCTAGGCTAGGGTCTATACTATCACCAGGCAGGAGGCCCAAGACTCATCAGATGTAGTAGCAGTTGCGCTTTCTGTTTATGACTTTGAGGCATTTGCACTACTAGATCCTGGATCCACACACTCCTTTATCGCACCACATTTGGCATGTAGATTGTATTGTGATAAGGAGTTACTGCAATATGGATTAGAGGAGAGTACACATCTAGGTAGTACTACTGTTTTAGGAGAGGTCTGCAAGGGATGCCCGATTAAGATTGATCAAGTAGAGCTAGAGGCAAACCTTATTATATTACAGTTGAGGGAGATAGATGTGATCCTAGGCATGGATTGGCTCACTGTCCATAGGGCCATCATGAGCTGCTACACTAAGGAGGTAATACTGGAATCTCCTGGTCAGCCGATGGCAGTATTTAGAGGAGCTAGTCAGGCAGTGTCATCTAAGATGATATCATTCATGAGTGCTTTGAGGTTGATACAGAGAGGATGTGAGGCTTATTTGGCCCACATCATTGACACTAGTGTTAAGCAGAGAGTACAGGACATTCTAATGGTTAGAAAATTCCTAGATGAGTTTCTCGAAGAGTTACCTGGTTTACCACCAAATCGAAAAATAGAGTTCACAATTGATCTGGTTCCAAGTGTTGCTCATATATCCATTCCTCCATATAGGATAGCTCCTGTGGAGCTGAATGAGCTGAAGGCTCAGTTAAAGGAGTTATTGAAAAAAAGCTTCATAACGCCCAATGTTTCACCTTAGGGAGCTCCAGTGCTATTTGTGAAGAAGAAGGATGGGACTTTGAGGTTGTGCATTGATTATAGGCAACTAAACCGAGTGACAGTGAAGAACAAGTATCCGTTGCCTAGGATTGATGATTTGCTTGATCAGTTGCATGGAGCTCAGGTATTTATTAAGCTGTATATGAGATCAGGGTATTATCAATTGAAGATAGCAGAGGCTGATATACCTAATAGTGCATTCAAGAGCAGGTATGGGCACTATGAGTTCCTAGTGATGCCGTTTGGGTTAACTAATGCTCCGGTGACTTTTATGGCCTTGATGAATAAGGTGTTTCAACCCTACCTGGATCGTTTTGTGATTGTGTTTATTGATAATATCTTGGTGTATTCGAAGAGCAGAAAGGAACATGCTGAACATCTTAGAGTTATTTTACAGATTATGAGAGAAAAGCAGTTGTATGCCAAATTCAGTAAGTGTGAATTTTGGCTAGATAAAGTTGTATTTCTGGAGCATATAGTGACTGGAGATGGCATACAGGTAGATTCAAAGAAGGTAGAGACAGTGATGAATTGGGAAGCTCCGAAAAATGTGTCGAAGATTCGAAGCTTCCTAGGATTAGCCGGATATTACCGAAGATTTATCGAGGATTTTCTCTAATCTCGACCCCTTTGACAAAACTTCTGAGGAAGAATGTAGTGTTTAAATGAAATGAGGAGTGCCAGACGAGCTTCGAGGAGCTGAAATATCGGTTGACTACTACACTGGTATTGATGATCCCATCGGGAACTGGAGGATATGTGGTGTACAGTGATGCGTCGCATCAAAGATTGAGATGTGTACTGATGCAGTATGGCAAGGTGATTGCCTATGCATCGAGAAAATTAAGGTCTCACGAGATCAATTATCCAGTACATGATTTAGAGTTAGCTGCAGTAGTTTTTGCTCTAAAGATTTGGAGACATTATTTGTATGGAGAGATTTTCCAGATATTCACTGACCATAAGAGTCTGAGGTATTTACTGAGTCAGAAGGAGTTGAACTTTAGGCAAAGGAGATGGATTGAATTATTGAAAGATTATGATTGCATTATTGAGTACCACCTGGAGAAAGTTAATATGGTGGCAGATGCTTTGAGCAGGAAGTCTAATATCAGTACAGCTCAGATTCAATTATCGAGGTTACCTAATCTGATTCATTTGAGAGCTCTAAATGTAGAGCTAAATCTAGAGCAAGATGAGGCACTGATTGCCACTTTCAAGTTGAGGCCAACGCTACATGATAGAATCAGAAGAGTACAGAACAAAGATTCTGATATGGTAAAGCTTATAGAGAAAGTGAAGGTAAATCAGGATTCTGAGTTTGAGTTGAGGGATGAGACTTTGTGGTTAAGACATAGGTTGTGTGTGCCTAATGTAGATGATCTGAGGAAGGAGATTCTTGAGGAAACTCATATGACCGCCTATGCTATGCATCCTGGTACTATCAAGATGTATAACACACTGAAGCAGCATTTTTGGTGGCCAGGAATGAAGAAGCAAATGGTAGAGTATGTATCTAGATGTATGACTTGCCAGTAAGTTAAGGCCGGGCTCCAGTAGGGAAGTTACATTCGTTGCCCATTTCGAAGTGGAAATGGGAACGGATCACTATGGATTTTATTATGGGATTGCCTAAGACTCTAAGGCAGCACGACACTATATGGGTCATAGTGGACCAGTTGACTAAATTAGCCCACTTTTTACCAGTGAGAGAATAATTCACTTGACCAGTTGGCCCAGAAGTATGTGAATGAGGTGGTGAGACTGCATGGGGTTCTAGTGTCTATAGTATCGAACAGGGATCCCAGATTTGCTTCAAGATTTTGGAGGAGTTTATAGTTTGCTATGGGTACTAAGTTGAACTTTAGTACAGCATTTCATCATCAGATAGATGGACAGAATGAGAGGACAATCAAGACTGTTGAGGATATGCTCAGGGCTTGTGTATTGGAGTTTAGAGGAGCTTGGGATCAATATATGGCGTTGATAGAGTTTGCATACAACAACCATTACCACAGTAGTATTGGAATGGCACCATATGAGGTACTATATGGTAGAAAATGTCGGTCGCTATTATATTGGGATGAAGAAGGCTTAAGAATGATTGAAGGTCTAGGGTTAATACAGGATATAGTAGATAAGGTGAAGTTAATCCGAAGTCAGATTAAAGCGGCTCAGGATAGGCAGAAGAGTTGTGTGGATCAACACTGATGTGATATGGAGTACGGTGTGAGAGATAGAGTATTTTTGAGAGTGTCATCCTAGAGGAGAGTTTTGAGATTCGGTAAAAAAGGCAAGTTGAGCCCTAGGTACATTGGTCCTTATGAGATCATTGAGAGGATAGGACCTTTGGCTTATAAGTTGGCTTTATCAAATGAAATGTCTCAATTGCATAATGTGTTTTATGTGAGTATGCTCCGAAGATATTGATCGGATTCGACACATGTGATACCGGCTTAGGAGACTGAGGTCATTAGTAACTTAAGCTATGTTGAGCAGCCGATCAAGATTGTGGGATTACGAATTAAGCAGTTGAGGAACAGGGTTATTCCATTGGTAAAAGTGCTTTGGAGGAACCACTCAACTGAAGAAGCAACATGAGAGATAGAGGAGCATATGAGGAGACAATATCCCCACCTATTCGAGCAAACAGGTAAGAATTTCAAGGATGAAATTTCTTTAAGGAGGGGATATTTGTAACATCCCATTACTTGTGGGAGGATTAGAATAGTAATGTGAGTGCCTAATGAGAGGCTTATAAATGCTTCTTTATGCTCATGCATAATATACCATACACTTATACATGAATAGTAAATGTATTCGCACATGAAAATAATCGTACATGCATTCATAAATAATTTCGGGTATAATTGGATTGATTTGTGAAATTTTGAGAATTATGAATGTTTGACATGGGAAATGTTAGTGATTAGTGGAAATATAGTATTTGTGAATTTTGGAAAATTTAGTAATAAATTTTAGGAATTTTAGAAAATAGGAAAGAGAAATTAAAAAGAAGTTTTGGAAATAGTTGGTTTGTGAAGATGAAAGTTAAGGGAATTGGTTTCAAAAGAAACTAAGTTAGAGTTTAGGTAGTAGGAAAGTGACAAGTGTTACTTTGGTTTTTATACTCTTGCTAGAAGTAGGTTACTATTCTTGGAGAGGTGACAAGTTAAGTCTTGTCAAAGTTCCTCTTTTATTATGATCTTCTTCAAATTTTTCTTCCCATACACAGAGTTTTCCATCAAATACCTTCTAAGAGACTTCTATGCCTTTCCTTTCTTTCATCAAACCCACTTTGCCATTTGTGTCCTCTACCCTAAGAAAAAAAAACTAGAAGCTGGTCATTTTTCTTAATGGAGTGAGTAAAACGTGTGGAGTTTAGGGCTTGAAGATTTTGGAGTTTTCAGCTAGTAAGTGGTGAAGAAATCCTTTAGAGTTGGGGGATTTATGAAATAAAGTTGATAAATTAATGTTATCTACATGGAAAATGGCATTTATGTGTTTGTTCATAAATACTGGGTGGTTAGGAAGAAATAAATTCAGTTATAGTGTTAAATTAGTTTTTAATTTTTTTAGTGTTATGGTGATGTAAAATATTGAAAGTTTGAAAATTCGGAAAATGTTCACTGAATATACCTCAGTCTTTTAGTCATAACGTTTTCTCTAGTTGTCTAAACGAGATGATTCTTAATTTGAATTAAACTAGAGACATATGGCTACATTTTATATGAAGACATCGAATTTCAGTTCTATCTTTAAAAGTCTCAAAATTTCATGAAGTGATGAAGTTGGTCCAGTACGTTGGTGTGTGTAGGAAAAATTCGTCTTCTAATGTTAGGGGCAAATTTGGGATTGATATAAAGAGATTTTAGCCAAGATGCCTCTGAAAAGTTGTAGATCTTTCTTTTATCTTTCCAATGGTATATAGTATGAAAATTTTGGACATCGGAGTCAAAAGTTATGATCCTTATAAGTGGAGACGTTCTGCGGAAGAAATAAGATGGAAGAAAATGAGACAGAAGAAAATGAGATGTAAGAAATGAGACGGAAGAAAATGAGACGGAAGAAATGAGACGGAAGAAAATGAGACGGAAGAAAATGAGACGATAGAAATGAGACGAAAGAAATGAGATGGAAAAAAATGAGACGGAAGAAATGAGACAGAAGAAAATGAGACGGAAGAAAATGAGACGATAGAAATGAGACGATGGAAATGAGACTAAAGGAAAGTGAAATGATGCAAAAGTGGGACGATACAAAAGTTAGATAATAGAATTGGCCCTCTATGTCTCATACTGGTTGTAGATCTCGAAGTCCTCTTTTCAATAGTCCAGAAATGAAGTCATTCTGACACCTGTAATGAGAGTTATGGCAATTGTTCCAAGACATGTACAATATGCTTAAGGACATGAACACGTTGGATTCTTTTGGCCATAACTTATTCTCTAGACATACAAATGATTTGATTCTTGAACCATTAGATTCGTAAGACATTGATCTACATCTTCACCAAGAATCATAGCTATCTAGAATGAATGGGGAAAGATTGAGTGAAAAGAGTGGGACAGATGCAGTGAGTGTGGTCTTAAAGGAGTATGAACTAGTGTAGATTTTGTTTTGGTGAGTGAGGTCATGGCTCAAAGGCCGGTCAATTGGGACTCTTGGATGGCTTAGATAGATTTGATACACTTCCTCTTTCATGTAAGACTTTTGTATTAGGTTTTTGATGAGGTACATAGGGAAAAAGTGAAAGACACAATGTAATCATCGATTTTGTGGAAGGAAATGAGGAAAGAGTGGTTTAAACAAAAAAATATATTGTGATTTTCTTATGATTCCTTATAAGTGAATATTGACATGAAGCCATATGAAGTGAATGTAATGTTCGAACGTAACTCATTCTTAACGTAAGATATGTACCAGAATGACCTCTGGGCGTCCCGGTGTGTATCCTGTAGTAAGGGGGCGCTACAATTATATTAGCTTGTGATTAGTTTCTTTCAGCCTATTGCCTTAATGTTTCAGCTTGTTATCCTTGTGTTTTGATTTATTGTTCAAGGGTTTCAATCTGTTGTTCAAGTGTTTCAACCTATAGTTCAGGCACTTCAGCTTGTTGTTTAGGTTTTTGAACTTGTTCCTTAGTTGTTTCAACTTCATGGTTTGTCAAAGAATCCACTTTATTATGTTTTTCTACCTTGTCTACCTTTATAAGCATGAAAACCATCTTCTTTTCATGAAATGTAAAATGTTAGCAGTAATCTAGTTATAGCAGTAGTCTAGTTATTTTATTTTGACTAGTGTTACGACGCGCTGTCAGCATGACTTAAGAAAAAGATTTATAAGGATATGAGTACTATATCTTAGTACTTCTTTGAATATTCTCATAAGAATTTATACTTACATTTTAATTTATTTCATCAATCAGTCAAAATTAAATAAATTAAAACCTATTTACCTATGTTCAAAAAAATTATTTAAATTATTGTTAGAAACTAAACTAAAAAAGTGGTAGTTAATGAGCATAAAACTTATTTTAATTATATGAAAATGTAATCCTTTAATAAAATTAGTCTTATCTTATAACTAAAACTAAAAAGATTTTAATAATTTTATCTAATAAAATTAACATTGAAATAATTTTTAGACATAACAACTATTTATAAAAACATTTTTACGTTTAAAAATATTTAAAATAAAATATATTTTAAATTTAATGATTTGATTTTTCTTGATTACAAAATTTAATCCAAGTATTTATAGGTAAATTAGATACAACTTGAAACTTTTCTACCCAACTCAATCTTTGAATCTAACATTATGGAAAATTTAGGTTAGTATAAAATAATTTGATAGCGGTTTTATATTGTACAATGTCAAATCCAATGATATTTATTTTATTTAATTAAAATGGAATAATTTCTAAAAATAATGATAACGATATGAAGTACAAAATTTTATTTAAAAATCCAACTTGGTTTATTTTTAAGTAAACTAAGTATTTTTTGATTTCGAGTAAATTGAATTCACAATTTATACTTATCTATCTGTAAGTCTCTCTCCTCTCCTTTCCTCTCATATAATTTGTAATAAATTTTGGGCACAATCATCTTTTTGTCCTTTAATTTCTCAACCGTTGGAGTAAAACGCTCCTCGTATAAGTATTTTCAAAAAATAGGATTGGGTTTAATCTGCCAACCCAATTAGTTGATTACCAAATACGATTATCATAGATTTAACATGGCCAAACAGTTAAATACCTCTCAATCCGCAAAAAAATAGTTAATCAATCATTTACTAAATAAGGTCATAGAGTTCTTAGAATCCTTATTCTAGTAAGAAAAGGATTTCTAATTTTAATTCTATTATGATAGAAATTATGCAAGTCCTATGAATGAGATAATATATCTTAGTAAGAATAACATAATAATTCTACTTCATATCTAATAAGGAATATTAATATAATCTGAATTTTGGCCTTTATCTTTGATGTCAATTCAATTCTCAATCTTCATCCCACCAAATTAAAGGTTGTGACTGATTAATCTTTCCTCTTTTATTTCTATTATAGAATTTAAGTCCTTTTGCACCAAGTTTTTATGATGATTGGTCAATAATGTCAAACTATTTTAAAATCATAACTTTGTAAAAATATTATATTCACTACAAGAAAATAACACAATCCGCGACGTTTTATTAATAAAACATCACGGATTGTGAAGACTTTTCGTGACGTTTAAAAAACGTCACAAAAAATTTGACTTTTTTGCGACTTTTTATAAAAACGTCAAAAATTTGTAACACCTTTTGCAACATTTTATCAATAAAATGTCATGAAATAAAAACCGCGACGTTCGGCGTCAGTGGAAAATTATATCTAACCCTAGATATAAAATAATCTAACCATCATCTCCTAAACTAGCTAGCCTTTTTCGTTTTTCCCCAATTCTTCTCTTCATTTACGGAAAATCCCTAAAACCACAACTAGAGAAGGCGAAGCAGGCAACAACGAACAGGCTAACGGAGGAGCAAGCGGTGGGAGAGATCCTGCCGTCATTAGTTGTTACTCTGATACTGGAAGTATGGCAATGAGTTTTGAAGGAGAGAAAGTGACACTGGTCTTTTGCGTCTTGCATGTTTTCGATATCTCTATGTTGAAACTTTATGGTTCAATTGTATGTTAGCGTTTTCAATTGCTTTTCAGTGTTTGATGTCGAGTTTTAGTAGCTGGTTTTAAGTTTAGTACTGTTATCTTCAAGCTTTCGACTTGGCTGAATAAGAATATCGAAGCATAAAAATAAAATTAGGGCGTTGTATCTCCTCTTTTTTCAGGTCAACCATGGTTGATTTCTCTTCATGTTAATATCTAATCAGTAAATTTCTCTGGTTTTTGCTATGATTGATTAACCGAGGATGTCTCATTATATAATATTGCTTTCGTTCTCATAAATGGTATTCGTAGTCTTATTTCGTTGCTTTATCTGCTCTTCTTATTTCACGATTTTAGTGATTGAATTGGAATTATTGTGTTAAATATAATGCATATGGAACTGTTGAATCAATAATTATCCTATCTTTGTTGGAAATGAACATTTCTTTTCCTTTTATGGCAGCGAGATCTGTGGCTGCTCCAGTGGAAGATGTTACTGGATTTGATGATACGGTTTCTGGGATATAAAGGAAGTATTATTTGCTATTGGAGGGGACTTTAAAAAGACAATGTATTTTAAATGTCTCGAAGACTTTAGCATTCATGTCATTTCATTGAAATATCATAAAATTTCTGTACTGTGAGTAGCATTGGCAATTCAAATTTAGAACATTACCGTTGTGCTTCTTTTCATATCTTTTTGTGTATTGTGTTTCTTTAACCATATTAAATTCTTCATGTTTTGTTGTGAAAGCAGTATGGGCTTTCTTGATGGATAGAATTACCTAATAAATCTATTTATCTCCATTGAACATCTAGGTTTCATTTTTATATAGTTACCAAGTGTGATATTTCATTTTTATATAGTTACCAGGTGTGATATTTGAACCCCAAATACATAATTATAGTTTTGTAATGCATTCCTTCATGCTTCGAAACTTTATTAAACTTTAATCTTAAATAGATGGCTATGTATTGCAGGAAAATGAGAGCTGAAAAGCAGGGATACTTTGCTCTAGTAAAGAACACGAGTCTCTTTGAATATCAATCCATTTTCTAATTTTTGCTCAATTGTTTTGGGTTCACGCATTCCAGTGTTAAAGAGCTTATCTTTGGAATTTTTTCCAACATTTTACATGTTGGGACCCGATCTCGGAACCAGATCCCAACCAGAAAACGTAACAAAAATGGCCGAAACCAAAGCGAAATCAAATCGGATAAATCGAATCCGAAGGCGAAATCGAATAACAAAATGCGAAAACAAAATACAAACGAATCGAAGCAATTCAGGCGGAAAGCGAAAACAAAAGCAAAAGCGAAATCGAATCGTAAAGCGAAAGAAACCGAAACAGAAACATAAGGCAGAACTTGAAAGAACGGATCGAAATATGAATCGAATTATTGAATAACAAAAATGCAAAACAAATACGGATCGAATTCAAGCATACAAACGGAGCAACTGAATTGAACAAGTATCCAACATCCGAAAACTTAAACTTATCGTGTTGGGAACCTAAGACTAAGGTCAATCCGAAACGGTATTAATTTTTTTCTTTCTTTCTTTCTTATTCATGTTTCTCATCTTTCATACAAACTTGCAAATCTCATACAAACTTGCAAATCTCATACAAACGATACACTCTCTTTTTTTTCATTAGAAATCTATCAATTCCATAACCTTAAACAAAAACTCAAATCATAATAATCTTCTTATACAAGCATACATATCCCAAAATCACATCTTTTAACCTAAGTCTTATCTGACTTTGTCAAAAATTCGGCAACATAATGGCTGCATTTTATAAAACCCAAAACCTGCAAAAGGTAAATAAACGCTTCTATAATTCCCAAACAGATCCCAGAATCATCGAACTCTCTCGTCCGGAATCTCAGCATATGTAAACACAAGTCTAAACCTAACGCTTCAAAATCCTCAATCATAATCAGAACAATTACATAACTCAATTCAATATACCAAACATAATCCAATCCAATCTCAAACCAATCATATCATATCATATACTTATACTATCACAAGTCATATTCCATAACCATACATATGGATACACAATTTTTATAATTCTCCATAATGCATACATATCAATATTAATGGCCTTCTAAGCCATTTACAAAGCCAAATGTCATAATCCAAATACATAACATAAGCCTAAGCTCTCCTAATTTATACAAAAATACAAAAATTGCAAACATGTCGAACGAGCATCTTGTCTCTCCCTCATCTGATCTCCTTCATGATTACCTGGAGATGGGGATGAAAGAGGGGGTGAGCTAGATAGCTCGTGAATAATATGCTTATACCATGAACAATAAGCAAAAACCTTGTAAAAACTCTTTTTCCCTTTTATAAAGCATTTCTCAACTTGAAATTCATCAATTGCTTATCTTTCAAACTGTTCACATCATTGAAAAACCTTCATAAATAGATTCCAAAATTTTCACGGTTGAAAACTCAATTTCACATTTCATAATTTCTCAAAAAAATTTCTCAAATCATAAACAAAATTCAAATCATGAATGCATCACATAATGAACAAATACAAATTCACATAACCCTTCAAACGGTTTGGGTCGGTCCAAAACGGAACGTACTGCACATTCCCGCATAGCGGTCCTGTGCAGCCGTGATCGGAATGTACTACACTTTCCTGCATTGCTGTCCAGTGTAGCCGTGACTTATGGGAGTCCAAAATCGAAGCTCCAATGCCACTAGCGGCAAAGAAGAGTGAAGCCTTTAAAATGAGACCGGTAATCGACTCTACTTAAGGGACCTAACCAAACCCATATAACACATATTCATGCTTGAAAATCAGATTGCCCAAAGGAACATTTCGAAAACTCATATAATGTCATATCATATGCAAACATAAAGTCGATCACAAGTTTCAGCTAAGATTCGCATAATATCAAAAACAAAGAATGCAACTTTATAGCAAAATTTCAAATAATTCAACCACAATGTCTCACAAATATACATATTAAAAATTCTTAATTGAATAAACACAAAGAATTCAAACGATTATTTCAACTTTATCAAATCATTCAAAAATCTATTGAATAAGAAATTGTCCGAAACAATTTTAGGAATTTCTCAAATCATTCAGAAATCATGAATTTAACGATTTATAACTTATTCCAAAATCAAATCAATTCAATCATTTGAAAAACAATAATCTATAAACATTTATACTTTCTTGATTTTTTCCCAAAACTTATATAAAGCTTACAATTCAAAGTATAATCATATTAACCACCTCGAATCGATGACAAAAGCTTATCCCTAGCTTCAATTTGACCATTGCTTCTTTCTTTCTTCCAATTTAAATTTCCCTAAACTAATTTCACCCAAATTCAATATCATAAAAGCATAAATACTCAAATTGAGCTTAGAAAACACTAATCCCTCATATATTCAAGCTATCTAAATCAAAAACTTCTAAAATCTTCAAATCACAAAAATTGGGCATAAATCCTAATTCACAATTGTCCCAAATTGAACCAATAGAACTAAGCAATCACCAAAATTGACTTCACAACTCACAAACTCATATCATTTCCAAAGTTTCTAAACCAAAAATTCATGAAAAAATCAAAGATAAAAAATTGCTCTTACCTTCATCTTCTTCATTTTCGAAAATTTTCAAGCTCCATAGGAAGCTTTCACATTCTTCCACGTTTTCTCCCTTAAATCCACGAAAAAATCATGCTAGAAGCCTAAAAATTACGAAACCTCATCTTTTCTCTCTCTTCTTTCTTCATCTCCTCTCCACCGAATGCTTCATTCTTCCTCTCTTCTTATTTCTCTTCTTTCTTTTGTTCTTTTTCCTTGTAAGAGTCGTGCTTCCCATCTCTTAAACGACACCCACTCTGCCAGGTCATTAAAAGAGTGTCAAATGACCTATATGTCCTTCCATTTTAGCCTATTTCCCTAACTCCTTATGTACTCTTCCAAATTTGCCAATAAACTCATCATTCAAGCTTACTTTAGGATATTTTTCTCACCATCAAATTGAAGGAATTTGCAAAAATTTCTTCTAGATAATTGTTCCTTATTGTCTTAAAATCATTTAATTTGGTGCACTACACCAAAAGTTATGCTCCAAACATTTCAGGTTATTCATATGCTAAAACATTTTCCAACACTTTATTTCCATCCAAAAATTGACCTTCTTAAAGACAGAATTGAAACTCTATTTTTTCATAACAATTGTAGCCCTATTTCTCTAGTTTAATCCAATTCAAGAATCACCTCATTTGGATGACTAGAGCAAAAGTTATGGCCAAAATACTTTCAGATTTTACTAATCCAAGACTGCACACTAATCCGAACTTCCATTCAGATGTTGAAAGTCTTAGGGGCTAAATTGAAATTCAATTCCTTCATATGACAAGTCTCTATTTTTATTTTAACTCAAGAATCAACTCAATCGGATCTCCACTGATCAAGAATTTCTCAAAATACTGACCTATGTTCAGAAAAATTACAACTCACTTTGATTAAATCAATCTCTTTCAATTTAATCTCAAAAAATCATAATTTCCTATCATGATGTAGATAATTGTCTTAGGAATCCAATGCTTCAAAAACTAAATCAATCGGATGTCGAACAGAGAAATTATAAGCAAAAGATTGAAAAAGAGTCGGATTGGGAACGCAATAACAAAAACAGAAGGAGTCAAAATGGCATACAAATAACTGAAATTTCCAAAATTCATAACTCTTGATCCCGAACTCCAAATTTGATAAATTTAATATCAAAAGAAAACTCAAAAGAAGTTCTACAACTTCCATGAATGACAGAAAAATTAATTTTTCCTCTAAGGGAGTTAAAAATCCACTCAAAGTTTCTGTCCTAAACAACTTCCAAATTTCAGTCGATCATAACTCCTAGTCCCGATATCTAAAAATTGCATACTTTATAACGATAAAAATTTGGGAATATAAGCTACAACTTTCACGTAGACCATTTACTCTAATTCAGACCACGTCCATCCGACGATTTGCCTCAAAGCACAGCATACACAATCCTACACTTAGAGCATTTTCAAAACCAAAACAAAATACACTTAACTTCGAACGATCCTAACTTTCACTCCCGATATCAAAAAATATCAAACTTTATGGTGACAAAAAGCTCTCAACAGAAGCTATAAGTTTCATGAAGATCATTTTCTCAAATTTTGCTTAAATCAAAAAGTCAACTCTCAAGTCAAACTTTCTATCACTATTCATCCCCAAAAGTTAAACTTTCTTAATTCTTTAAATTCTCACACTTTTTCTCTTTATTTCTTGATTTTCAACTTCCATTTCAATCCACTAATTCACGTTAACTTTCATAACCATACAAATCTATTCAAATCCTAAAATTATCAAAATCAATCAATTCTTTTTCTCATCATTTTTTTCCTCTAAGTATAAATGCACTATACCATAACATAAACACATAAACACTCATTTCTTTTTAATTATTATTTCTAAATTTTACTTAAAAATCGGGGCCCAACATCACACTTGTGTAGGTGCTAATAAGGAAAGGTTGACTCTAGAATGGTATAAGGAACATGGTGAATATCTTTAGGTCATAGTTTTCCTCATTTGAAGGTCCATCTCTGTCTTTTCACTGCAAAAAGAAGTTTCATATCTTCCATATTGAGTGTAGACTTTTAATTTTTGTACCCAGGTATTGAATTGGTTCTTGGCACTCGAGTTATGTCTGCTGATGTGAAATGTAAGACACTTCTAACTGCAATTGGGGAAACCATAAGTAACAGTATTCTCATCATTGCAACAAGTGTTCAGGTATTTTACTGATCTTGCAATTATATTTCTGCCTTGGGTAATTAGCTGATAGTTTTAGTGGTGGTCAAAGCTTTGGCCCTTCAAATGGGATTTCATGTGGTTAGGGAAAATAACAGGGGTGAGAGTTGAATTTTGTCTATTGAATCTACCAATTCCTTACACATTACCTTGTTCTATTGAATCTGCCAATTCCTTAGGACGACCTTGTTTTATTAAATCTGCCAATTCCTTACACATTAGGATGAAGTGTGCTAACATATCCAAAAGGTATAGTTTTGGGTGCTTATTTGATCACTTATCTTTAACTGTTTGCTTAACGTAATTTGTATTGGTCTGACGTGGCTTGCTCTGTGTTGTTCTTTGTTTGAAATCAAAATAACACAAAACAAACATTGCTTGAAAGATTTCAGTCTTGGCTTTCAATGTCTACACAGGTAGTTTCTCATATTTCTCAGTAATGATAGTGAATTATTTGGTTTTTACCAAAAAGGAAAGTTTCGTTATTGGGTTATTGGTTTATTTATTTTATATCTGGTCATGTTTAGAAAATGTTCTTATAGAGTTGTGATTTGTTATGTATTCATAGTTTCTATTCTGAAACCAAATTTGTATGACCATCTTTACTTTAAATCAGACTTAATAGATATTTATTATTTCAGGTTAAAAGTTATACTTAATTCGTTCTTCTATATAGTTGAATAGGCAGTTCCTCTAATCAAATCAGGAGAGACATCGACTATATTATACCCAGTCCTGAAGCCACCATCAAACCTTGAAGCCTTGAAAAGGATAGCAAATGTGGCCTGCAAGTGTGTGAGAATGAGGGGGAAGGAGAGACCATCAATGGACAAAGTTACAATAGTCTTGGAGAGAGCCCTTGCACAAGTCATGGGCAGTCCATGCAATGAGCAACCACTATTGCCAACAGAGATGGTTCTGGGAAGCAGCAGATTGCACAAGAAATCTTCACAAAGATCCTCCAACATATCAACTTCAAAGACGGATGTGGTGGAAGCAGAAGATCAGCTTCGACGTAATGAAGCCTACCTTGGCAATGACAAATTGCTTGAACATTTTCCTTCTGCAGAAAGATTAATGCGTTCTCCCATCAGAAGAAATGACTTCACCACTAATTTAGAAAACAATATAGGATTAGAAACAACAACTTGGGCAGAAAGTACCGTTGTGATATTGATATATTATATACTTATGACATATTATTTATATTAATTATTGTATTATGACATATTTCGGAATTGCAATTAAATAATACATTGTCTGTTATTATGCAATTATCTTGTATTATGACTTTCATATTAAATAAATAAAATTCATAAATAATATTGAATAATTATTAAAAATAAGATTAAAAATTTATTTTAAAATATAATTATTAAAATTAAAATTTTTAAATTAATATGATTTTCATAAAATGAAATAATAATAAAACATTATGAAAATATTCCGTGACGTTTCTAAAACGTCACGGAATATATCTAATATATCTTAATAAGAATAACATAATATATCTTAATAAGAATAACATAATAATTCTACTTTATATCTAGTAAGGAATCCTAATAGAATATGAATTTTGGCCTTTATCTTTGATGTCAATTCAATTCTCAATCCTCATCCCACCAAATTAATACTTATAACTGATTAATCTTTCCTCTTTTATTTCTATTATAGAATTTAAGTCCTTTTGCATAAATTTTTATGATGATTGGTCAATAATGTCAAACTATTTTAAAATCATAACTTTGTACAAATATTATATTTCCTCTTCCCAATAAGTGTTTAAAATTTTTTATTTCAAATGATAACATGCATTTCATTTCACTATAATATTATATAGTGAAAATATTTTTTGTAGTGACTCTATAGCTAGTAATCATTTATGCAATAGTTGACTTTATATTTAGCATAATTACTTATTAAACTGTCAACTATTCTATTTGGAGGGAAAAGGGAAACGAACAGGAGAATATATAAAGGAGTTGAAGAAGGTAAACATTAGTTAGCCGATCATTTTGTGAATTGGACTCGAGTAGCCTTTATCGCCAATCACTAACATAGCTTAATTAGCTAAGCCCTGTGAAAGGATTGGATGCTATAATGCTTTCTTATGTGTTTATATTATTGTAAATTGTTCGTACGCTAATCGTAGACAGATAATATGTCTCATTGTATAGGTAGCCTTTGTAATTTTAATATAATTCCTTTCATTTTTTAAAAATAATTACTTATTATATTGTTTTATCAATATAAAAGTTCTCTCCAAATTTTGTTTGCACTGTACTTTTACATAGATTAACTAAAACATTAGAAATAATATATTTTAGACCAATAAATTTTGTAAAATTATTAAAAAGTAGTACTAGTAGTCTGTTTTGAAATAATTAATAAATAGATTTTTTTATCAACTATAATATAATGTTAGTCTTCATTGATTTATTACGTTAACTCAATACATATGGCACGCCCCATGTTTGATTTTTACAGTTATGTGTTTTAAAAACTTAAAACCAAAAAAAAGCAAACTATAAACTTCACGCTCTATTAAAATACAAAATTGGGAATGGCTTGAAGTCTGATTCCCAATGAGAACGCGTTCGCCTTGAATGACGTGTTGGTTATTTTGTTGTCTACATCAATAAAAGTTTTTTAAATGAGACATGTCTTTGCTATTATGATATTAGATTTCATAAAATAATTATTATATTAATTTAGTAAAAGATGTCAATTTCTATCAACATCCTCTAAAATATCAAACCTTAACAATGAGAATCAGTGACAGTAAGTTGGTGAATGAAATAAAACCCCTTACTTGTTTTTCAACCGTGCCTTTTCATTGCTATCCTAATTACAAGTAGCCTGTAGCCAACCTTGAAACTTTTTTTTTTCTTAGATAAATAAATTCTTTAACTAAAAAGGGTGTCTCTAGTTACAAAAAACAACCTAAAAAGAGATCAAGCGTAACACATTCCAAATAAGTGACCCTCTTAAGTATAGATCGAGGGCATAGACATGTTTTTAAGCATCACTTAAATTTCAGGAGTCATAAGATATGTTAAATTATAAGAAATAACATTTGTACTACCTTTAGTTTTCATTATTCATAAAATAAATCTCATAAATCTATTAAAAAATGGTCTCTACTAGGAATGTATAAGATATAAATAAAAGGACATCACTTCACTTTTTAGTTACTTTAGATTAGCAAAAGAATCTTGTCTAACCTAAAATGAAAAATAAATCAGGAAAGCTGGTATTAAAAGACCCAACCCTTTTAACATTAGAAATAAAATTGGTTAGTTAACACAAACCTTTAATTTCCTTCACAAACCACCTAAAATCCACCATCACACACCACTATAAAATCCTAAGCAGAATTAAAATTTGAAAACGACTGCACATATACCATGAAAAAATAAAGACATAATAATGAAAATACTAATAATTACTAGAGTAAGGTATAAAAATAGGTATCACTTTCTTAAGCCAACATTTTATATTCAACAAAAGAGAACCTATAAAATAGAGAAAAATCTAGTAAGTAGACCAATGAATAAAGCTAATTCTTACAATGTTTTGATGTTAAACCAATAACTAAAAAGTTTCATACACCATCATATATATGTTCTCTTCTTACTCATTTATCTAGTTTTCATTCTTCAACTAGCATTCCTAACAATTCATAAGTAAAGGGTAACTTAATTAATATTGTAACACTATAAATATAAACAAGATGAGCAATGCTTGCCTAAATTTTTTTTAGAAAGTTAAAGAATGCATTAACTTAAAAAAAAAAGAGAGGTTACAAAGAGTCAAGCAAGGAATAACTCATCTTACAAAGGAATAACCATAACCCAAGGTGATCAAACTTTAACTTTATCAATTTTCAGCATAAGGAATGTAGTTAGTTTATTATGCCGTAAGGTAGCTTAGGATTGCAATAAAGGATTGATTATATCAATGTAATAGTTAAAACCCTAGATCCAATTTGTTATTGATTATGTTAAGCAATTTTAGTGCACCATATTAACTATTATTCCACTTACTTCAGTTGGGGGACAAAGACCATCTCTATAGTTTTACATAATTTAACTTGAAGAAAGGGAGATGGACTAGAATTTGTTCACATATTTTACCTAAGCATTTAGGATTTAAAGACTTGAGGTTAAATTGTTTTCTCCTAAAAGATCAATATGTTCCTTTCTTTACATTCACTAGATATGGTAGTGCTTAAGGCCATCTTGAACACAGTGAATTTGCCTAACATGTATCCTTGCTTGAGTGACAACCAAGGTTTTGAAACTCGGACCGGATATTGAACAGGAAGCTTTACTGGTCACCGGTTCCGGTTCGACCGGTTCAACAACCAGTTAAATTGGTATGACGTCATAATTATGTAATAATTATATTTAATTATATATAATAGTAGTAATATTAAAAAATAAAAATATACCAAATAATATAAATTATATTTAAAAATAAAAATTTTATTAAACCAGTGATCGAACCGGTCGAACTGTGACTGGTTTTTACAGATTCTCACTGGTTTAATTAGGAATCGATTTTTACGGGTCACCCGGACCAGATAACCGACCGGTCACCGATTAAACCGGTCGAACTGGCTAGTCTGATCCAGGTTTCAAAACAATGGTGACAACCATTAAATACTCTTATGTCAATTTGTAAAGGGGATATGGAAACTACAAAGCCCTTAGACCGATAACTAAATTGTCAAGGTTACTGGATTCTGGATACTGAAAGAAATAGTGTTCCATAAATTCTTAGCTATTCGAACAAAACATACAAATAATTGAAATATTGAGAAGCTATATAACCTATCTAATGTACTATCATTGGAAATATTAATATATGATGAGATATACCATGACAGTCATTTTTGTGTTGGATCCAAGATATAAGATAGAGACTTTATTTTTATCAATATATGTGCATCGATTAGGTTGAAAGCATATATTGATATTATTTAACGAAATTCTAATATGATTTCTTTAATGATTATCAATTAAGACCCGATTTTTTTTTTTTTTTTTGTAGTTGTTAATTATCAACTTCATCTGTTGATGATACATCTTCATCATCAAGCATAGTTAAAAATTTGACTTCCCTTTTCAAGAATTTATAAGGGAAAAAGGATCTTGAACTATTAAAATAGGATGGAGTTGGACAAATATTTAGAGGCAAATATTGTGACTCAAGTTAAAAATGGGCAATTGGACATATTATCACAGTGGATGTTGTGTGAAAGTGATTATCCAATTCCACAAAAAAATTTATGAGATCTTTTGTCAATTCATGTATCTGTTATTTCTTTAGAGTCTACTTTTAGAACTAATGATTGGATAGTGATTCCTCTTTTTAGTTGATTTCATCTTAAGATTACGAAAGCCCATATATGTAACAAAAGTTGATTAGGTGCTGATAATGTTATAGTTTATGATGTGTTAGTTTCTTAGCTTTATATTTTAACAGTCTTTTATTATATTATTTTATCTTGTGACATGTCCAACTAAAAGGTTCTTTGGATAAATATTTTTGATTATCATGCATTCATTTAATAAAATTGTTGTGACATATAATAATTTTTATATATAAATGAAATTGTACAAACTAATGGCGATTATTATTACAATGATTATCTAGCTCATTTATTCTGTTGGTTTGTTTCTCTAATCTTTATTTTCTATTTATTGTTTTCATGTAATTGACTTGTTATTTTTTCAAATAAAGATCTTTACTTGTGCCGTTTTAAGTGAACTAATAAAGAAGGCTTTGTACTTCTTTTTTTTGAAACAGAGGAATTTGTAGCTGTTATTTTTTGAATGTGTATTGGGTAAATCTTTGGATTGACACAATAGTCTACAAATTACGTCAACCATATATTTCACACTAGAAAAATAGGCTCGATAGAAAAAGTGTATGTTAGGGGATTCAAACACAGGACCTTTTGACCTCATACTCTCCCACTCTACTAATTTGACCACCTTCTAGGAGGCCTCTCTACTATTTTCTCTGTCAATTTAGATAAGCTCAAGTTGTACTCGGTCTTTAGGTTCTCCAATTGATCAATAATTTATTTTATTTGTTTATATCTAGTTAAGTATATTTAATTTTGTAAAAAATTGTATTTAATTTTAAATAAAAAATTTTAATTTTCTTTAATGTTTAAGGTGTCTTCTGCCCTACTGGGCACAAGTTTAGTCCCCTATTCTCAGGCCATAAGAGAAAATTATGGAATGTCTACCAGCCTCCTCCAACAATAACTTTTTTATTTACTTCGCTTGACCAAGGGCTTTGCTTAACTAGATACTAGGCCGTTAAATTTATCCTTATCACTAAAGTTAAGGTTAGTTACTTTCTCCGTAGACCCAAACCATCATTCCCTACCGTCCTCCGAAGAAAGAAACATATACTTCCTCTTCTAGTTATGTGTTCTCTTTGTAGGCTTACACACTATGATGCTTGTGCTAGATCTAGCATTCATGTTATACCACCTTAGAAACTTGAAGAAGTCCATCACTAGGTTCCATGTTACTAAAGATATATATAGAGAAAAATCAGAAAGGAAAAATATTTTGTTTAAAAGAAAAAAGGCAAAGCAGGATGTGACTACTTAAGCATCTGATCGGTAGCTTGAAGGAATAGGCATCATTCTTAAAGGAGATGATTGTTTCACGGATTTATGAAAAGTGTCTTCTTTCGATGATCAAGTGATGTGAATTGGATGCATATCGTATGAAGGTTGAGAGATTCAATTACAAAGAGGGGTGTGAATTGGATGCATATCGTATGAAGGTTGAGAGATTCAATTACAAAGAGGGGTTCATTCACGGCCATGGCCATCAGTCACATTTCGCCGCTGTTAATTTGATTGACGGTTGGATCTGCAACTGGTTTTGACCGTCTAGTCAACACTTCAAAGGTCCTTCTCCGTATAGGCGTATAGACCTTTTTGCTCCTTTTATTTATGTTTGCTTGTCAAGAAATTCTAGGTGTCTTACACGTTTCGTTCCGTCCAACTCGGGCCTTAGCGCACTCCGCGACGTGGGAGATACCAACATTTTTAAATTTTAATTTGACTGATAAAGTTTGTAAGATACGTTCTCGTCTAATTAACCACCATCTCACTATTATATTTTTTTAAAAACAAGTTGCCCAAGTACAATGAACCCCTACCTTTTCGTTAAAGCTTCTACCGTTACTGAATTTATGTAGTCTTCAAGTTTGTCATTATCTTCATCGTTTTAATCGCATTCAGTTCAAAATTTTATAGTAAACGAGGTTTAAAAAAATTTAATAGTATGCAATTTTACTCTTATATAGTATCGAGGTTATTTTCTATAGACTCACATGTAAATATAACAAAAAATAATGATGCAGTAAAAAAAAAGTACACAAAATATTTAAGTAAATAAAATTACAAAAAAATACATAATAATAATAATGATAAAACTACTACTAAAAAGAAACTTAATAATAATAATAATAATAATAATAGGTGCTTATTTCTATTTAAAGGATCACAAAGAGCAGTTAGATAATGGATAAAATACATACCTGGGTCGATAATCGTGAGAAACCCACTAGCAGTGAATGACAGTAACGTCGGTGATGAAAGCGCAAACAACATTAATTTTTGCACATTATCCAAAATAAACACATACTTGTGACTTTAATCTAACTATACATGATATGAGGTATTTTTCCATTGAACACTTGCATAGTATCGCAATAAAATCATGTAAAGAAAAAAACGAAAGAGAGCTACATAGAATAACAAGATTAGAGAAAAATCTAAAAATTAAACATATAAAGTTGAAATCATTCACATACATGTTTAAAAATAAATCAGATTCCAACAAACAACGACAAAAAACGGATCCATAAATCAGAAGATTCACAACATCTTACGAATGGGAAGATCAATGGCGATTTGAAGCAAGGCTCGTGAACAATAACAACAAAAGGAGGAAACTTTACTAGTTTAAGCAGAAGAGATGTGCCATTGTGACTGTAAATATTCAATTATTTTTTTGAATATTGGGGCTTGTATCGATTAAGATGTAAATAGCCAAGTCTTTTCTTTTTTTGGGTAAAGTAAAATGTATTGCAGTAAAAATGAACTACCGGAGGTGAAAACAGATTCCTAACGATTAGCTACTTGCAATAAAAATGAACTACCGAACGGTGAAAACAAATTCCTAACAATTAGCTACTTACTTAGTGTATAGTTAGATGATAAAACAAAAAAATCTTGTTCCTTTACGTATTGGTTAATGTCTCAACTGATTTTTGTTCTATTCTCCGATGATAAAAACATAAATTTTTGTTTCTTTCAAAACCGAAGGACAAAATTTTTTGTCTCCATCTTCGAAATAAAACACATACGCAACTTCTAGAAATATCTCTTCTCCCACATAAGCAATTTTTTAATTCTTAATTATATTATTAAAATTATTATTATTATTATAAATTTTGTATTTATTATTATTATTAAAATTATTATTATTATTATAATTTTATTATTATTATTATTATTATTATTAATTTTATTATAAAAATTAATTATCTTATTATTATTATTAACTTATTTATTATTATTATTATTAATTGTTATAAAATTTCTACTTATTATTATTATTATTATTATTATTATTAATTTTATTATACTAAATTAATTATCTTATTATTATTATTATTATTATTATTATTATTATTATTATTATACTTATAAAACTAATTATCTTATTATTATTATTATTATCATCATCATTATTAAAATTATTAATTTATTATTATTATTATTATTATTAATTATTGTTATTATTATTATTAACAATTATTATAAATTTTGTACTTATTATTATTATTATTAATTATTGTTGTTATTATTATTATTAATTATTTTATAAATTTTTACTTATTATTATTCTTTTATTATTAATAATATTATTTTGTATTAATTTTATTATACAAAATTAATTATCTTAGTGTTATTATTATATTATATTTTTATCATTAATTTTATTATACTGAAATTAATTATCTTATTATTATTATTAATTTTTACTTATTATTATTATTATTAATTATTGCTATTATTATTATTATTATTATTATTATTATTATTTATTATAAATTTTGTACTTATTATTATTATATTTTATTTTTATCATTAATTTTATTATATGAAATTAATTGTCTTATTTTTATTTTATTATTAATTTTGTATTTATTATTATTATTAATTAATGCTATTATTATTATTAATTATTATTATAATTTTGTACTTATTATTATTGTTGTTGTTGTTGTTGTTGTTGTTGTTATTGTTGTTGTTGTTATTATTATTATACAAGATTAATTTTCTTATTATTTTTTATTATCATTATTATATATAATTAATTTTCTTATTGTTGGACCCTGAACTTTTCTTGGAATTTAGAAATATGAAATGAGAAATTTTGGCGATTATTCATGTGTAAAGAATAGAAGAATTCTTGAATTTGAAATGAAGTGGAAATGATAGTTAGGACAAGATGGGTTATATGTGAAATATTGGAAGTTATAAGTTGAAACATGATCATTAAGTATGCTTCGGTATTTTAGTCATAACTTTTTCTCTAGTTATCCTAATGAGGTGATTCTTAATTTGGATTAAACTAGAGAGATAAGGCTACAAATTTTCTGATAAAATTGAGTTCTAATTCAGTCTCTAAGAAAGTCAATTTTTGGGTGGAATTTGAGCATAGCATATTGTTTCAGCATAAGAACAGTTTAGAAATATTTGGGTATAACTTTCAGAGTACTGAACCGAATTGAATTATTTTCATGTCATTAGAAAATTAAGACAATGAGGAATATTTCTTTAGAAGGAAGTACAAGCAAATTCCTTCAATTGCATGATTAAAAAAGGTGTTGATTTTAAGGAGTTAACCAAGATTTAAATGAATTTTGAGGTCTTAATAGAGTATTTTGTAGAATTAATTAGCATATTAATGGGAGTTTATTAGCATGTTAATGTGAGTAAGACCTTATGACATGGATTTAAATTGAATTAAAGTGGTAACTTATGCATGAGGGCAAAATTGGAAGACCACTTAAGCATTTAAGTTTCTAAGCTTTTAAGTAAGGGCAATATGGACTTTTTAGCATCATTAGTGGTATAAAAGGCAAGAGAAAGGAGTGGTATTCTCATTTGAAGAGAGGGAAACGAAAATTTAGAGAGAAGAGGGAGAGAGAGTCGTGGAGAGAAGAACAGAAGAAGGAAAGAAGAAGAGAGAAGGAAGAAGAAAGAAGAAGAAAAAGAAAGGGAATCACTTTGCTAAGGTACCTCTTGCTTTGTTAGAGAAAGAGTTAGAAAGAGAAAGAGTTAGAAAGAGAAAGTGTTTATGTAGAGAATGGGTGTTGAAGAATATGATTTAAGGAATCCATTTGATTTTTAGGATTTCTAAGTTAGGTTTTGGGTTTCCTAACCTATATGGACTATGGGTAGGTTGAATTTGAGTTTGATTAGGGTTAATTTCATTTGTTGTGATTTTGAAGTTTTAGGGATTTTGTGAAAATTAGGGGATTTCCATTTGAATCAAAATTGAATGAGAATTTTGGTTTGTTTTAGGAAATCAAGAGAAACCCTATTTAAGACCAAGAGGAAGGGAACAATTGAGGTTGGATGTCTAAGCAAAATGAGGTGGGTTTCAAGTTTATAGTTAAATAATAAGCCATTAAAGTTTTTTCCAAAGTAAGAGAATAAAATAATTTCAAGTATTTCATAATTGTGCATATATTGTTTTCAAATGATTTAAAGAATTTGCTTATATGTGTGCATATGCTCCATGAATTGGATTTGAATTGTTGTGATATATGATTATGTTATGCCATTGAAATTGTGTCATGGCATTTTGATTTGAATGGAAAGAAGAAAAAGAACATGAAAAGTGTGAAAGCATTTCATTTTGATAAAATGATTTTGAGCATTGCCTATGTGCTTTGGTTGGGCGAGAGAGGAACCGTTTCGTTAGTCACGTGCACGTCGACGTTAAGCCTTCTCCCTGCTGCCCGCTTATGGCCCACGAGATCCGAAAAGTGGACTCGTTTCGTTCACAGAGTAAACTTCGGTTTCTCTGTTTTGTTCACGGAACCCTTGAGCCAAATTGTGTGTGCATTAGCATTTTGATGTGTTATGCTATGATGTGAATTGTGTGTTATGCTTGAATGAGAAATGACATCATTTGTGTTTAATGGGATGATGTATTGAATTATGAGATGTGTATGGAAATTGTGAATTGTCAAGTTGGTGCATACATGTTTTGCACTATTGTGAATTGGTTGAAAACTATGTTTTTCCTTGAATTCGATAAGAATTTTTATACGATAAATGAATAATTTCAATGGTTTTGCTTATTATTGATTATAAACCTGTTACCCATAGGCTTTTTAAGCTCACCCCCTCTCCGTCCCATCTCCAGGTATTGAGCAAAGGATCCAGTGAAAGTGAATCAAGACATAATTCCGAATATGCATGTTTTGTTGTGTTTTGGAATTATTGATGTAAAACAAGGCTTCAAGTAGATTTTGAGAAATTTTGGGTTTTGCATGTTTTGTATATTGGATTTTGACATTGACGATATATTGAGGCATGAGTTGCTATTGAAGTTGGTAAACTCTTAATTTATGATGCAAATAAAATATGGATATGTGTATGGATTTTGAAATGTGAAATTGTGTATGGATGATGAGTTGACGAACATTGAATATGAGCTATTGTTATATATATAAGTGAGATAATATGGAAAGGAAAGATAGGAATGTCATGAAGCACGAGACGTTGTTGAATATGAAGGGTCGTATGGATTAAGGTTGAGAGTTGAAGAATTCCAATTGGTAGTTGAATGGTTATGTTCATAAAAAAAATCCAAGTTTGTATAAGGCAAAATTGTAAGTTTTCCTTGAGGATAAAATATGTATATGCTGTCTTCTAAGGAAAAACTGTATTGATTTAGATTGAATTGGACCAAGTTGTCTTCATAGAAGTTGTAGTTCGATTTTATAGCTTTCCAACGCTATAAAGTATGCAATTTTTCGATATCGTAATTGAGAGTTATAATCGTTCCAAGTTAGGATGTTGTAGTGGACGAAATTCCCGAACCATTAGCGTATATGAAGTGAATCTCAGACTCGAAATATTGGATTTTGGCAAGATTATGAGTATTGGAGAAGTTAGGATGGATTTAGGACCCCTTGGAGGGGGTCTTGGAGGGTGAAAATTTGTTATACCCGAAGGTTACACGGCCTGCCCGTGTGAATTTACATTGGCCGCGTATTTCTGGGCGTATGGACACTGTTTCACCCGAAGGTTACACGGTCTGACCTTGTGATTTTACACGGTCCGTATATTTTGACCCTAATAACGACCAAATTTCAAATTGTGGTCTTCATGAAAGTTGTATCCCTAGATGTCTACTTTCTAATGGTCTAAGAACGAAGTCAATCCGATACCCATAGTGAGAGTTATGAAGTTTGCGCCAAATTATATTCAGTAGGAATCAGGATATGAACATGTTGGTATCGTTTGGCCATAACTTTTGCGTCCGACCTCCGATTGAGGTGATTCTTGAGGCGATTGATTCCTAAGACATGTATATATCTCTCCATAAAAATTTAGATCTTTTGGAGTTGATTTGACAAAGTTTGGAGGAAAGGAATTGAGGGGCTGGTTGGGAAACCATGATTGAGGTATGAACACACTTTGAATTTTCAAGCATATCTTTATCTATAGAACTCTGATTGAGTTGCTTCTTTCTCCAAAATGAACTAGAGACATCGAGCTACAATTGTTTTGAAGAAAATCAATTGTGGTTATTGTCATTTCGTTGTGTGGGCTCGCCTTTGTAGCTTGAGATGTTATGAAAATGATGATGAACGGATAATGGCTAAAAAGATTCCATAGAATAACCCTACAGGTTATTATGCTCACGTTTTATAAATGGTTTCTGGATGTTGGGTTCCGAAAACAGATCCAACATGTGTGGTATTAGAGCAAGAGGAAAAAAAAATCGATGATGGTTAAGGAGACTTCATTGGAGTATGTTCACGTCTTATGGTTCCATTTAAGAGTTGGGTTCCGGAAACGACGCCCAACACTTATTATTATTGTGATTATTAAATTTCTTATTATTATTAATTTTCTTTCTCTTCCTCTCATTGTTTTGGTTACCGTACCATATCGCCGGTGACGCACTGCCGGCCCGTAAACTGGTACAGGTACAAAATACCGATCTAAGATCGCCAATTTCATCGATACCGGCCGATATTGACTGGTATTCAAAATACCGGTTAAATACCGACTAGTATCGAAAATTTTAAAAAATTGGGGGACTTTTTTTGTAAAATTTTCAAAATTTTCCTCCTACCTCTCCTTCCCTCTCTCTTTTTCAAAGTTTTAAAATAATAATAAATATTTTATTACTAATAATAATTATCAATTAAATAAAACTTAAAAATAAATTATTTTTATTTTATTATTAATAAATTATTTTTATTTTATTTATTTTAAAATTTTATATAATATTTATTAATAAATACTAATAAATTAGTTTATAATAATAATTTTAAAATTATTTATTTCTTAAAATAAATAATTTTAAAATTATTATTTATAAACAAATAATTATTTTATATATTTTCAAATATTAAATCAAAATTTATATATTTTAAAATTAATTATATTTATTAATAATTATTAAAATTCAGGATAATTTTATAAATTTAAAAATATTTTTGTATTATTGTAATATTTTAAATACTTTGTATTATTCTTAATTTTATAATTGTATGATGATAATTATCTTTATTTATATTAATTGTGGTTATTATTTATATGTAAAATATTTAAGAATTATTGTTATTTCATATTAATTGTCATTATTATTTATTATTAAAATTTTTGAAAGCATGGTTGATGTAAGCAAGAATTAGTAAAATATACAAGATAACTGTATAATATATCAATATGAACTATTTTGTAATTTTTAAAATTTTTAGGGACTATTTTATAAATTTAAAAAATTTTCCGAAACAGTACTCGATACTAACCGGTACCAGTATAGTTCCGTTCTAGAACTCAATCCGGTACTGAGTTCGGTACGGTATTCATAACATTGATTATTATTATTATTATTATTATTATTTGTTCACTTTTTTATTAATAAAAATCATTCGTTTTAAAATAATCAATAAATTATATATTTTTAATCGTATTATATTATAGGAATATTTTAGTCATTGATGCTGTTTTTTATGTTTTGTCAACTGCAATCAAATATATTTTTATCTTCCAGATGAATACAATTTTATTTGTTTTATCCATTATAATTAAATACCTTATTACTTCTAATTTTTGTTTTATTCTATTTCTAAAATTTTGTTTTTGTATACGAGAGACAGTAACTATACACATCGTAAAATGACAAGTTAATAGCAAAACAATACAAACATAGTAGCCACGCCGCCAATTTACCACTTTAGCTAATTAATGACTGACCACACACTTTCCCAACCATTTGATTTTTCCCGTAACAATTAAACAAGTAGTTGGTGACTCATTTACCTCCACATTGACCTTAACGCCACCAATAGAAATGGAAGTTAAGGTCCTGTTTGTTTTCGATTTTTTTTCTCGTTTCCTGTTGCAGTTTTTATAGAAATTGAAACTTCCAAATAAATCACGTTTGGTTGTATTTGATTTATTTCACTATTTTAAAAAATAAAAAAAAATGCAACTCATTTACGGAAACCGAAAATTCACGTTTCCGTGATATTTCACAACAAAAAATATCACGTTTTTAAACCCTATTCTTTTTTCTCTGCACTCATCCTCTCTGCGCCGCATCTTCATCCAGCATCTTCATCCTCTATGTGCCTCATCTTCATCCAGGATGTAATACAACCAGGTGACAGAATATGTAAACATCTCATAAAGTTGCAGTAACCATATCACCATTTTTAATAGGGGAGGCACTCAAGTCACCTCTAGGACATCCTAAGTGCCATCTCTCGAGAACCGCCGCTTCGTGAAGCATTGATGACGTGATTAGTTTCGCATTCTCAAGCACATCTGTGATTATGGCGGCAAAGATGACCAAGGGTTCCTCATGCCCTCTTCAACATAAAGGCCTAGCCAAGTAAAAGAGTTTCATTAAAACATAGCATGAAAATCAAAATTAAAAATTTCAAAACTTGAATAACCACATGCATACACCTGGGCCTCAGTTTCATAAACAAACCAAGAAAAACAGGATAATAGTGAAGCATCTAAAAAAGATATCAGTATAACTCAAAATGTTAACTAGAACATTATGCAGAAGGCTGGCAAGTGTATGGCAAAATACAATAAAAAGAAAATAGCAGCAACTGTTCCTACAAAGCATTGCAGGTACAAGATCCCGTTAGAACTTCATGTCACATTCATGATATTTCATTAATGGCCATTCTATACTTTCGATTATAAAGGCCATTCACAACCATGAGAGAGGTGTAGAGAAGGAAAGAACCGAATTGCAGAGGAATTGTGTGAAAGAAGCAGAGAAAAATAAAGAAGGAGAGAACCGAATTGCAGAGGAACTGTGTGAGCTAATGAGTCTTTTATGTTGCCTGTCATGCATTAAATGCATCTATATATGTGCCTTGCATTCATTCGATGCATCTCTGAAACATTAAATGCTTATGTTGAAATGCCTTTCTTGCAACGTGTATTCATGGCTTCCATCGTTTTTTATTCAACTAAAAAGCTTCATTTTTACAATAAACTAATGGTCATATATTAAATGCTTATGTTGAAACATTGAATACCTTTTATGCAACGTGGATTCATGCATTAAATGTAAAGTTGAAATATTAAATACATTTGCAAAGTTGAAATATTAAATGCATTTATGTTCATTGCAATGTAATTTTAATGTAATTTTAATGTAATTTTTAAATATAATGTGTAATTATTTAATAATATTTGATTAGTATATATTTAATTTTAACTATAATGATAATTAATTAATTTAAAAATATAATGTATTAGATTATAATTATTACACATAATAGTATAATTAAAAATAAAGTTTTTATTTTTATTTTAATGTATTTTGAGATTATTAAATATTTTAATATATTATTATTAATTTGTAATTTATTATTAACATGAATATTATATTAATATTTTAAATCATAACATTAATATTAAATAATATTGTATTTATTTGTATTTCTCCTTTTTATTTTTATATTACTTATTATTTATAAAATATAATCAAACATTAATAAATAATTTAATTTTGTAATTATAATTTTCATTATACTTTTTCTGCAAGTAATGTAATAATTGTTAGATTTGTGTTCTTATAAAGGTTCACATAAGTTTAGTGATAATATAACTAAATCAAACAATTTAAGTTACTCAATTCAAAGATTACATAAACGATTTCATTTATTATAAAATTTGTATGATTCTATTAAACATGTCATGATAATTAAATAATAATAAAATTATTTAATAATTAAATAAGATCGTAAATAGTTGGATGTATTTGATAATTAAATAAAATTATTTGATAATTAAATAAGACCGTAATAAGTTGAATGATTTAGTAATTTTATTTATCGAGAAGGATATGTTGGACGTTATTGATTTTGATAATATTATTAATGATTTTGCATATAAAATATACTAAAAAATTGTTTTCATAAATCATCATCATCTGTGTGTTTGTTAGTATTATTTTCTTAGTGTTTTGTTGTTTGATTGTTGCTATTGCTATTTTATTGTTACTGTTGTTATTTTTAGTAATTTTATTGCTATGAAATTTTGCAAGATATTATTAATGATATTATAATTACTTAATATTTTGTTGAGTGTGTGGACTTATAAATTGGGTCACTTATATATAAATATTAAATTCAATAATAAAAATATGCTTTTAAATTTACACGTTTGTCTATTATCGATTTATTATGACCATTTTTACTTTATCTGGGGCCAATAGAACATTAGGAACAATCCTGCCTTGATGTTGAAGTCCTAAAGGAAGGTGTGAATAGTTGGAAAGCAACGATTTTGTTTCTTCTTCGACCAATGACCAGCCTTTTCGTTGATAGCCAGATGGGCAAATAAACAATGGAAAACTAAGGGTCTTACAAATGGTCTTCTCATAGAGGACAATTTGATCCTTTTTACTTGCTCCACAACGACAGCCCATGACAATATGGAAATCAACTAATATATATATTTTTTATTTTTTTATATAGAAAGGAAATGTCCGAAACAAATTACAAAAGAAGTCTAAGGAAGCAAGTCCCTGACATATCCTCTAAAAGGACAAAATGACACTCGATGGGTTTAGATTCAAGATAAGTAATCCCTCGATCAAGATGTGTGGCATAGTTTGCTAGCCAGTTGACGTATCTGTTACTTTCTCGATATATATGACGATGGGTAACAGTCCAATTTCGGGTAAGAAGCTCATGGATGCCTTGAACGATAGGATTGAGGGTCTTGGATCGGTTGGCTACTGAAGAAAATAGATGAGTTACTGTTGTAGAGTCCACTTCTAACTTAATCCGGCGATAGCCTAGATTTCACGCGAGTGTGAGCCCAGTAAAAATCCTCCAGAGTTTCGCGGACGTCGGTGAACACCAACCAAGATTTTGGGTGAACCCTCCGAGTCAGTTGCCTGCACAGTCCCGTAGAAGGCTTCTTGCTGTGGCAGTGGACGAGAAGCATTTGCTGGTGCCATCGGGGTTGAGTTTCACCCATCTCGGTGGAGGTTTACTCCAGCCAATACATTGCTGATGTAGAGGGCAAGGGCTTGTAACAGCTGGGGTTCGCCATTCAGCTGCCTGTTGAATCAAACCTGCATAAGACAAAATGAAAGATTCGGGTGAGGAGGGCCAAGTAAAATTTGCATCAAATAAGGTCATATTTCGCCATGTCCATATGAACCAACAAGTAATTCCAAACAGGATCGCCCAGTGGTGCCCTTGGACTCGTCTATGTTGCTGGAGAATTTTAATCCACTCTTGCTTAGGCATAGTGAAGAAATCGTGGGGAAGAACGTGTGAGGAGAAAGTGTGCCATATTTGGCAGGCTTTGATGCAATCCCACATGACATGGATAGAGGATTCATCTAAACGACAATGATAGCATGATCCATCCATGGTGATATGCTGGCGGACTCGATGTTGATTAGTGAGAATGCAATAATGAGCAAGAATCTAGAGAAAGGAACAGATGCGTTGTGGGCCTTGCTAGTGCCAAATTTCCTTCCACACTTAAAGCGGTTCAGCTTCGATATCTAAAAGCAGGGAGTATGCGGAGGCGACTGTAAATTCTCCAGTGTCGGAATAACCCCAGATCAATTTATCGTGTCCCAAGTATGACTTCGGGGTAAACATACCGCTATAATCCGGCAGATCGAGGTTGGAAGATAAGATTGAATATCGTCCCACTGCCAGTTACCATTCACATCCACCAATTGTTGGACACTGAGGGTGAGAATGAAATAAGGAATTGGGGATGTAGCATCGTATAGTAGGGGGCCTAAACCTGTAATCCATGAATCAATCCAGAAGCGAATCCCCATCCATTGCATGCCCTGGAGAATGAGGTGCCTAGTAGTCTTTAAACTAACCCATATTTTTACAACTATGACAGCCAAGTTTGCAACTTGAATCCATCAAGATTCAAAAATTACCCCTTTGGGTTAATTTTCACAACATTCTCTTTGAATACTGGACTATCCAAGGCTTAAGTTCTCTTGCTAGCTACATCGACAAACCAATATACATGGACAAATCTACTGCTACAAAAAAAAGTGTTGGTTATGCAAGAATCTGTGTGAGCACTGCCCTCTCTAGGGAACTCCCCACCAAGATTCCTATTATTTGCCTTTTTGAAGACAACAAACTATGGGAAGGTAACATTGCTATCCCCCACCACTAGAGACCCCCTCTAAACCACAAGAGAAAATTTGAAAGGAAATTGGAAAGAATTTTGAAACTGGAACTTATTAGAGTTAATGGTCAGTGAAGATAGCACTCATTATATTGAACCTCATGTTCCTATGGATACTATCGATACTACAGTTGTAATGCCGATGTTAGCATCCAAGCACACCACTTCTCCTGGTCACATGATTGTAGCAGATCCCACTATTTCCAAAGAACTTACCCTCTTGATGTCCCACCCCCGCCAATTCATGAAATTTCCTATACTGAAGCGGTTGATAAACAACTGAACAACACAAACATGCACAACCCTTCAATGAATACTTCAAACATCTCGAACTTTGTTACGCCTCCAAAATCTGACTCAGGTGTCCCCCTTCCTCCATCTCCCTTAGTACTTGAACGTATCCAACTAGTTATTGACCTTAAACCTCCCAACAACTCAACAATGGATGAAATACTACACACGTAAATAGAATGCCTGATCTCACTTCAACTAAAATTTTCCATAGTGTAATATGTCAGAAATCCCAAAGGAACAAGGGTAAAGACTCGAAAAACACTTCTCTATAATATATCTCTCCTAATATGAAATGTATGAGGAATAAATTGTCCTTCTAAGCTTATAATATGAGAACAACCTCTCATCATTGCTTTTCTTAAAACAAAAATCTGAGTAGAGAATTTTGACAAATTACATATTTTGGGGCCATAATGGAAAATAATCACAAACCATTCTCATCATGCATATGGAAGAATTATTGTGTTCTACCGATTCAATGACATTAAAATGGATATGCTAGATGCCAGTGAACAAGTTATACATCTGAAAGTCTCCTTCTTGCAAGAAGATGCTGACATCAATGTATCTTTCATTTATGCAAGTAATTCTGGGTTTCAAAGGAAAAATTTAAGGAATAATCTTCGACTTATAAGCAGATCCATCACATAACCCTGGTTGAATTATGGAGACTTTAACTCCACCCTTTATGCATCGGAAGCTCAAGGCCATCCCAACCTCAGAAACTTCTCCATATATTTCAAAGACTATGTTGATCACATTAGGGTAATAGATCTCAAACATACCTCTATACTTGGTAGGAAAAAACAAGGTTCGAATTGGTTTATCAAAAAGAAACTCTACCAAGCTCTTGTAAATGATCTCTGGCTGCACCACTTTCCTCACAGGTTCGCTACATTCAAAGACCCAATGTTTTCGAACCATACCTTAATCTCAATTGAGAAACTATTCCAGCAGCTTATACAACACGATTCATTAAGATTCAACAATTTTCTTGCTCATGAACCTAGCTTCCATGAGGTTTGTAGGAAAGGGTTAGAGAAGTGTGTTGCAGGAAAAAACAATTTGCTTGTGTACAAAAACTAAAAATTATTAAAATGAAATGGTTGAACATCTCCAAAGGACCAATAGTTGTTACCTCCATTAGAATTGAGCTTAAACATATCCAATAATAGATGGCCTCTAAACCATCTGATCAAACATTGCTGGATGAAGAAAAAATAGCTCTTTCCAAATACCTGTAGTTTGTGAAAAATCACTTATCACTTCTCTAGTAAAGAGCTCGTGTTAACTGGCTGAAAGACGGTGACAGATGCATTAATTTCTTCTTCAACGCAATCCTAGCAAGAAAAAAACCACAACAAGCTATACTCAATTACCACTAGTGAAGGGACACTTCTACAAAACCCCCCAGGACATTCAAGCCGAAGCTGTCAAATTCTTCACCTCTCTACTTGGTATGCCTAGCTCATCAGCCGCTTCTTAAACAAATTTACATAAACTTAACTTGCCCAAATAACGTCACTGAACTTTGCTAATTTAACCAAGCCTGTTGAGGATGATGAGATTGAAAAGGTGATTTTTGGTATGAACTCTCAGAAAGCCCTCGGACTAGATGGCCTAAATGGATATTTTTCAACATTCTTGGAACACTATCAGAAGCATGGTCAAGAGTGCAATCAAGAAATGTTTCTCTGACGGTTCCCTTCTTAAGGAAATCAACCGAACCTTCTTGTGCTTTATCTCTAAGGGTCTTAACCCTTTTACCTTTTAGGATTACAAACTAATAGCTTACACACATTTCCTCTATAAATCTATCTCCAAGATCCTTTCCACAAGGTTGAAGACAACCATAGCTCCCTTGATAAATGAAAACCAAGGAGCATTCTTGAAAGACTAACACATAGGAGACAATATCCTTATCGTGCAAGAGTTGTTAAGGGGCTACTTTAGAGCACACAACTCATTGAACAATGAAGATTGAATTTTATAAAGATTTTGACAATATCAGTTGGAAATTCTTATGGACAATGATAGCAACTTATGGATTTCCAACTTTAGTTATCAACTAGGTATGAGAATGTATTTCATTTGCAAGCCTCTCTATCCTAACAAATGGAAGCCCCACCACATATTTTAAAGCAGCTCATAGCCTCTGACTGGGGAATCCCTTATCCCCTATCTCTTTATCTTATGTATAGAGACCCTTAATGCCATTATCAAACATGAAGTGTAAAATAACCCAAATTTTTGGTATCACACAAAATGTAAAACATTGGTTTAGCTAACCTTTGCTTTGCAGAAGGTTTGCTTTTATTTTGTAGGGCAAACATGGATTCCATTGTCACATTTAGGCGAGCTCTCATAACTTTCAAATTATACTCGAACATGGAGATAAATCTACAAAAAAAGTCACTTCATTCTCTCCAAAGGTGTTAGTAACTTGAAGCCTCTCATCGCTGTTGCTACGGGCATGAAACACAAACACCCTCCCATCTTGTATCTTGGTCTCCTCGTGTCTAAAAAACATCTCAATCACCTAGAATTCCTTCTTCTATTAGAAAAGATCGCAAAACGAGCTCAGTCGTGGGTGAACAAGTCATTTTCCTATATAGGCAAATTGCAACTCATTTAATCGATTCTTAATTCCATGCATATATACTGGAGCTCCTATAAATTCCTATCCTAAAGAATCATCAAATCAATCAAACGAATGCTCAAGAATTTCTTATGGAGCCATCCGAATAGCTCCCCAGGAGTGGAAAAGGTTAAATGGTCAGAATTATGCCTACCAAAAAAGGATGATGGTCTCAATTTATTCCCAATGAAAATGACAAATCAAGCATTACTTCTTAAACGGTTATGGTGGATGTTAATTGACAAAACTTCTCCTAGGATTAAATGGTTACACTCTTATTTCCTCTAAGAAAAAGTATTTGGAAAATTCGAAAACATCCATCGCATTCCCATTTTCTTAATAAGATATTACAACTTCGAGATAGGGTACAACAGGAGATGTCCTAGAAAATAGATGATGGTAGATTAGTCACCTTCTGGTATGACAATTGATCAAAATAGGGACCACTGATCAACTCCTTAAACTATTTAGGAGCTCACATGACCACTGATCAACTCCTTTCACTGTTTAGGAGCTCATATACTTCCTCTACACACTAGATTACACCCCCTGACCCAAGATAATGCATGTCATTTTCCACTTCGGTTAAGGCATCTTCAACCTACCCAACCTCCTAACTTGAATGTGCATGATAGATTCTTTTGGAAGGAAAAATTCATTAACACCATAACTCTCCTTTATCCTTTAGTTAGCCATTAAAAAAAGAAGCTCCACAATTAGCATGCAATTCATGCAAGTTGATACATCTTGTCCTATGTGCCTATTACATGAGGAAATACGGAACCATCTCCTTTTCGAATGCTCTTTCAACAAAGATATCTAAAAATATATTACCAAGCAGTGTCAATGGGCCAACTCAGGGGAGTCACTTCTAGACATACTCTTCCATTTATCCAATCTGAATGCGGATATGACAACTAACTAGATGATCCACCACATTGCTCTACGTTTTTGTGTTTATTGATTATGGTAGGAGAGAAATCTGAGACGTTTCACAAACAAAAGTTCCTTTAAAAAAGCCTTGAAATCCATGTTTCCTCATCACAGTAGTTTGAGTATTCCAGCATCACTGCAACTTTAGCAACAATATTATCATCACCTTAGCTTTATCTTGGCTCTTCTTTTTTACCTCATCTTGAAAAGATGTAACAGGTAACCCCCTATAATGCCTCTCTTTTGTTGAACCTTTACCCTTATTTATTAATTCAATTTCCTTTTTCAAAAAAATGCAAACTGAGTAAGAATTAGGAGTGCATTTTTAGAACAATTCAACCCCATTCAACTCGAGCACCTTCTTCAAAATGCTATTGTTTTTAATATAATTATTCAAAATGACATCCTTTTGATCTATAATTTTTTTTAAAAATAATAAAAAGTTTCATTACTACATAAAGGGATAAGAAATAAGATTCAAAACAATAAGCTAAGGATTGTAAAAAAAAATCTATAAAACTTATAATAAACTATATCTAAGTATTTTCTATTGTTTACCATTCCATCACTTTGTTTATTTTGTTGGCCCTTATTATATTAGTTTCCCTTATCTAGCTACTCAAGTTTTCTGTCAAACTTCCTATATTTTGATAAGTGTAAATTTAAAGTTTAAAACTAAAATAATATCATTTTGGTTAATTAAAATAAAACAAATATTATTTTGCAATAGTTCGAATGAGTTTGAGCCACACGGCTTGATCTTGACTAAGCTCTGGACTGAGTTGGGTTGAGGATCCCATATGGCCAAGCCCATCAAGAATACAATTCTAACACTAAAAAGGACTTTAAAGATTCCATTTGATGCCATGAATGTGTTAAAATTTGAGTTAATTATTTTGTTAATTGTTACCTCTCTAAATTAGTTATAGACATGTTGGCAAAGATTGTTGGAAGTTTTCTTTTAGTTCATGAAAATTATTATCTTTTTTTCATTCCAAAATGTATGCACCATACAATTGAAAATCATCTTCAATAAATGTCAGTACTCTTTTTTGTTGACCGTGACTTTAGTATCCCATTCGAGTATACCTTGCCATTGTAAAGTGTTATACTACATGATATTCTCAATCAATGAAGAATATGGATAGTTGAAGAAAGGGTGATTATGAGATTATGTTTCTAATATGCAAAGCATTCAATTCTAACCCATCCTTTTTATTTTAGGAAGCACAACTCACTCTATTTGTTCATATCCTTTATAGCATCATTTTTGTCTCATTTTATAAGAAAATTTTGAGTAACCTTCTATTAACTAACCACGTTTATACGGTGAGAGAGGTGGAAATTCCAAAATATACATAGGTTGCATAAGATTGAAAAGATTAATCATTGTCTCTTTGTATATCGCATGTTTTTTATATTCCAATAGTTAAACCTATGCTCTATAAGTGCAAACAATGAAAAGCAATCCATGCAAGTGAGTTTGGTTGTTCTAATAGGAACCTTTAAGTATTTTAATAGTGGCACTATAAACTTGAGATCATGTACTATGTAATCTATAATCTTTTTTTTTAATTTCCTACTATGATATAGAGATTGTTTTTACTTAGATTTATTGTAGCCCTAGTAATTTGTTTAACTCGTGCAAGACATTTAAGGAACATTTAACAGAAGAATATTAGCTTTGCTAAAGAGTAGAAGATCATTAATGAATGAAAGGTTGAAGAGTTTTATCTAGTTTATGCTTATAGGGGTATTTAATCATACTATTATTCCCTATGTTAATTATAATCAATTGAGTGAGTATTTTAATGCATAAAGCTAAAAAGAAGAGGGGATAAGGCTCTCTTTGAAGAAGCCCTTTAACATGTCCAAATGTAGGGCTCAGTGTTTATTCACGAAAATGTTGTAAGAAGTAGTAGAAAAACACTGAGATAACTAAAGGATGAAGATTATAAGGAAGCAAGATATTTTAGGGATTGAACGAAAATCCCATTCAATTGGGTTAAAATGTTTTTCAAAAGTCAAACTTTGAGATGCATCTCTTGACATTAGAATATTTTCTCTGACGCTTTGGCCTTATATAAATTCCCCTTATAAGGAGTTGATTATTATCTTTAGCATCACTTTAATTCTATCAATTAGAATTTAAGAAAAATATGATGCATTTTACGCAGCTAGAATTGTAATAACGATCACTTTCTCTCTCTAAGATTTTTTCTAAACTCTCTCTAACTACTTTGATGCTTTTACCCCTATAAAGTTCCTTTTTAAAAAACTAAACTCTTGCTTCTAGTTTCTTTCTCTTTATGTTAAAATAATATTTTCCCTACTACTAAGGATCTTCCTTAATGGAGGGCCTCTCAAAGGCTTGAGATACTAAGAAGGAGGTGTCATCTACCTCCCAAAGCCTGCCTTAGGAGGATTTACCATAACTCACTTAAAGCTCCAAAGTCTAAAGAAACATCTACTGCAGTGATTATAGAAGATAATGTTAAGATTGATTATTTTAAGGAGCCTAAATAGCCTGAAGGAGCATGAAAAACAAATTACACATTCAACATAATAAAAGAATGCTTAAAAATTTCTAAAATGTGACGAAGGATGGAGTGCTCACCCCCTAATCGAGCTTCTCAAAGTAGGAGCAAATACACTGTCCATAGGATTGGTAGGTTTTTTCAAGATTGAAGATTGACTTTCCCTATTGTGCATGCTTGGACTACAATAAGATGGGGCAAACTTTCGTTTTCAAGTTCTCTTTAGAAAGTTGCTTAAGAGAAATAATTAAGCAAGATCCTTAACATATAGGAGGACAACCAATGTTTTTGAAAAAATGAAGCCAAGATTAGATCATGATAGAGATAATATTGACGTAGTTCTTATCTGGGTAAACTTCCATGATGTGACTTTGGAGTTTTGGACAATTAAGGGATTAAGCTTCTTAGATAATTCCGTTGGAAAGCCAATTTGCATGAATTCATGAACTACTAATATAGAAAGGATCTATTTTGCAAAATGTATTGAAATAAAGAGAAATTTAGATTTACCTGATAACTTACCAATTTTAAAACTAGGAGAGGATGGAGAACTAATAAGAATAGATGTTCCCATCACTTATCCATGGAAACCAAGCTTATCTATCATGAAATGGAAACCAACATGGAAAGTATCCAAAACAGGATAACATGATGAATTAATGGTATTAACTACCCAAAAAAAAAATACTTAAGAAGCTAGCAAGGAAAATTTAGCAGAGGTTGAAACAACAATAACTAGTGAAAATTGAAGAGATGATAAAGGCTCAAAAAGTTGATAACTTGGAAAATATTCAAATGGAAACTAAAATCAACTTAGGAAATTATAGAGATCAAGTGGAAGCAAAGGATCTAACTACTAATTCCAAGAGGAAATCAACTATAAGAAAAGGGAAGAAAAAAATCAAAAGGGACTGGTTTGGAATGTTAGAGGGTTTAATGATCCTCCAAAAAGAGAAATGTTTAAGGAGGTTATTTTAGAAAAGAATTCTTATGTTAACCCTTCAGCATATGCAGACACTTCATAGGTAGCTAAAAAGGGGCCTTAGGTGGCAGGTAACTTATATCACATACATGACAGTGGCATGTAAGAGTTACAAGGTAACTTAATTAAGTTAGATCAAGCCTAAGCTAGTTTTGGTAGAGTTTCAAACCTTGTATAAGTTAAATTGGATAGGGCTAGGTTTTAGATGGATTAAGGACTTAATGTATGCTCAAATGAACGGACCATGTCTAATGGACTTGACATGAGTAAGCATTGAATCGGTCCAATGTGCTATAATAGGCTTTAGGCTTGGATGACTCATCATCAATGGATAGTGATCATAGAGAGATCTTGGGTGATGTGGTAGATAAGATCATAGTGGATAGACATAAGCTTTAAAGGATAAAAACCATGTGGGAGGATCATTTGAAAATAGTAGAGATCTTCACTGATATGAATGGATCATTCCTAGATAGATGTTATCTTTTATCTTGTTATTTTTGATGTAGATAGATCCTATCAGATAGAGTTCTATTTAGATGGGGATGTCATCTAATTAGATAACGTTGTGTAATCTGATAAGGTTAGATGTGGTCTAGATAGTAGAGTTATGATAGGATTCTAACTTGGCCATCAAGCCAAATATGTCTATAAATAACTCATTTGAGCCCTACTCCTCAAATACAAGAATTGAGAGAGCATTCCTTTGTATACTTTGAGGAAAGTAATGAAGTTTTGCATTTGATGTATCTCTTTCATGATTCTATTGTTACCATTAATATTCTAGTGCTTTTGTAGTTTTCTTGTAAGAGTGTGAGAGTTAAACATTAGAAGAGCTATGATGTTAGACCCCGTTTTCAGAGCCAAACAATTGTTCTGAATATCATAAGACGTGAGTGTGCATATTACCTTGTAGGGTTGTTTCATGAACCCTCATTAACCATCATCCCATATAGGTGGCGTGCCCATACTAGTCAATTGTAAAAAATGAACTCATTTCTCCTATTTTCGAACAGATTTCAGGAAACCTCAAATTAGAATTTCAATTTGGCTTCTTCAGAAAATTTGTTCCTTATCATTTTAAGTTTTAATGATACCAAACTCATGCAATTTAGTTCAAAAATTTAAAAGTTATAGCCCAAATATTTTCGGGCTATTATTAGACTAAAATAGTACACTATCCTCAACTTCCATCATGAAATTAATAGTCTTAGAGACTAAATTAAAATTTGAATCCTTCAATAATTTGTAGCTCTATGTCTCTAGTTTATTTAGAAGTAAGAATCATCTCATTTGGAGCTCTACAGATCAAGATATCATCAAAATACTGAAGCATGTTTGGTAAAATGTCCAGTTCATCCTCTTCGAATAGATACCCTCACTTTGATTCGATCAATCTCTTTCAGAGGTCGGACGACAAAGTTATAGACAAAACCAAAAGCTATAAATTTTTATGGAGGGATAAAGGAATGTGTTATGAATCCAATGCTTTAAAAATCAAGTCATTCTGAGGTCGGACGATAAAGTTATAGACAAAAGAGTGAAATATGTCCAGGTTAAGGGAGAGTGATGTCACGATTGCGACTTTCGCGCATCACCGCAAAATCGCGATTGCGAATTTCTCCTCTAGCTTTTCTTCTTCATACCTATTTTAGAAAAAAAGGGCATAAATTTTACTAAAAATATCAGATTAAGGTTATTCAAATACCATTTTAAGGAAGAATTTTAGATCTACAACTTTTATGAAGAATTTAAAAACAATTTCTACCTCTATAAGGGTCAAAATTTCAAATCAATGCAGTTGTCCTGAAAGTCCATCCTAAATAGTATCACAAACTTCTAATGATTGTATCTTCCAACTCCATTATCCAAAAATTTTATACTTTATATCAATGGAAAACTAGAAAGATAAGCTACAACTTTCGAGCAGACAACTTTGTCAGCCTAGATCAATCTAGATTTTCCGCTGAAGTCAGAAACCCAATTTGACCCTTATGAAAAACTTGAAATTTGCAATGTACAACTTGGAAAGTCATGAGTATAACCATTCAACTACCAACTTTACTTGAATAAACTCCCTAATCTCTACTCATTGACTCATCCCTTATAATTAATTCGCGTCATCCATAAAAATCCTATCTTTCCTTTTTCCATAATATCTCACTTATGTGTATATACATATCCACAATTCATGTTCAAAAGTCATCATCTCCAGTTGATAAATTCTTCAAAATATATCAAATTCCAACTCAACATTATCCATACACAATTCACAGTTCAACTTAACAATTATTCAAACTCAAATTCACATTTCAGCTTAACAATCATCCCTACACAAATCCATATTTCATTAACATCATAGAATAAGAGTTTACAAAGCTTTAATGGCATTCCAAGCCACATTACATCATCAATATCAAAAATCTGAAATACAAAAGATACAAAATCTCATAATTCTCGACATGTGTCTGAAGTCTTGTTTTTACATCAATCTAACTTAAAATATAAAATATGCATAATCGAACGAATGCTTTGACTCTCTTTCACCAGATCTCTTTCTCATCACTTGGAGATGAGAATAAAAGGGGGTGAGCTTAAAAGCTTGTGGGTAACAGTTTATAACAAAAAAAACAAAACCTTTGAAATGTTCATTTTCCAATACAAAGTTCTAATTAAATTCATCAAAGTATCATTCTCAATTTCATAACCGAATTCACAAATTTTAAATCATGAATGCATTAAACTTGTCAACATCACATAAGCACATAAGCACATCAAAATGGTTTGGGCAAATCCATAAATATGACAAACTACACATTTTCACATAATGGTCCTGTGAAGTCGTAAACTTGAGGCACTATCGCAATTGTTGGCTCCCATATTTTTTTCTCTAGTTAAGCATGATTTAAATGAATTTTGATGTTCTGATGGATTTATTATTTTTGGAGTTATTATTATGGTAATTTTAGCAAGATTATGTGACATTGGTAAATTGAATTAAAGTGTTAAGGTAGTAAGATTTCATTAAGGGCATTTTTGGCAGATCACTTAAGGATGAAAGAACCTAAGCTTATAAGGAAGGGCAAATTAAACATTTCTAATTCATTAATGGCAAAATTGAAATAAAAAGTGTTGACTTGTTTTTAAGGAAGAGGCAAAAACGAAATTGGGAAAAAGAACAAAGAGAAGAGAGAAAGAAGAGAGTTCGGTGGAGAAGAGAGGAAAGAAAGAAGAAAAAGCTAGGTTTTGTTTTTTCTTAGTCTTAAAGAGTGATTTTAAAGTTGTTCAAGAAGAGAAAAAGGAAGAGGAAGATTAGAGCCTTCTTTTGATTCAAGAAACGCTTCATTTGGTGAAGATTCAAGTAAGTTGGATTTTAATCTTTGGATTTTTGAAAGGGTTTTGATTCATATAGCTTAAGAAACGTATGGGTTTAAGGATTCTAGGATCAATTTTAGTGAATATGTCTTATGGGTCTCTAATTTGAATCCCTATTAATTTGAGAATTTTGTCTTTGATTAAAGGAAATCAAAGTAGGCAAGAAGAGTAAGAGGAGAGACATTTTTTTTAGAAAAGTTTCAAGCAAGGAAATCAAGGTAGGTATATATTTATAATAGAATAAATAAGCCAATAATTTTTTCTTTAAATCAAGGAGGTTTAATGTTTTTAAATTGCATCATAAATGTTGCATTTGGTGCTTCTTGAATGAAGTGAGAATTTGTTATGTGTTTGATATGTGAATTGGGTTGATGATTTGTGAAAAGACTTTCAAAATGATTCTTTTGAAAAGATACATGTTTATGAAATTATGTTTTCTGAAATAGTTTTCAAAATATCTCATGTTCATGAAAAAAAACAAGTTTTCAAGAACGTGCCATTTGGGTAAATGGTTTCCCATTCATGAATTACATGTTATGTGAGTTTGGTGTAATCCATTCAAGAATGTCACGTGCATGTTGACCAAGTTAAAGGCTTCTCTTGCTTGCCCGCTAGTAGCACGGAGCTCCTTCATGGACTTCCTCAAGTTTACGCCTACGCAAAAACTACTATGTGGGATTGCGATAGTGCCTTAACTTTACGACTACAAAGGACCATTATATGGAAATGTGTAGTTCGTCATGTTTATGGATTTACCCAAACCATTTTGATGTGCTTATGTGCTTATGAGATGTTGACAAGTTTGATGTATTCATGATTTAAAATTGGTGAATTTCAGTTATGAAATTGAGAATGATACTTTGATGAATTTAATAAGAGCTTTGTATTGTCAAATGAACATTTCAAAAGTTTTGCTTATTTTTCTGTTATAAACTGTTACCCACGAGCTCTCAAGCTCACCTCCTTTCATTCTCATCTCTAGGTGATGAGAAAGAGATCGGGTGAAAGAGAGTCAAGGCGTTCGTTCGATTATGCATATTTTTGTATTTTAAGTTAGATTGATGTAAAAACAAGACTTTGGACGTATGTCAAGAATTATGGGGTTTTGTATCTTTTGTATTTCAAAATTTTGATATTGTTGACGTAATGTGGCTTAGAATGTCATTAAAGCTTTGTAAACTCTTATTCTATGACGTTAATGAAATATGAATTTGTGTATGGATGAGGTATAGTTGCAATATGAATTAATTAAGGATGAGCTTAAGTTGGAATTCGGTATATTTGGGAAAGTTATCAATTTAAGATGATAAATTTTGAATATGAATTGTTACTACATATCAGTGAGATGCTATGGATAAGAAAATAAGAATGGATGATGAAATGTAGTTGGAAGGTTAAGAATGATGTTGCATGAGATGAAGTGAATTTGGGATAATTTTCAAGTCTTTCATAAGGGTAAAAATTATGTAATAACTTCAAGGAAAAAACTGGATTAATTTAGGAAGAATTAGACAAAGTTGTATTCATGAAAGTTGTAGCTTATCTTTTCATCTTTCCATGGATATAAAGTATGAAATTTTTGGATAATGGAGTTAGAAGATATGATCATTAGAAGTTTGGGTGTTGTTTAGGATGGAACTTTCGGGATAACCACTTTGATTGAAATTTTGACCCTTTTAGAGGCAGAAAAATTGTTTTTAGGTTCTTCACAAAAGTTGTAGATCTTTCTTTTAGCTTTCCATTGATATAAAATTTGCAAAATTTGGATTTCTATATCAAAAGTTATAAAGTTTAGAAGTTAGGATATCAGAAGAAGAAATAGCAGGAGGAGAAGTGCGAAAAGTCACGATCGTGCTTAAGCATGATCGCGACTTTTGCGGCCACACTCCATGTGGCGATGGCACGATCGTGACCCGCAGATTTCCCCCTCCAGCTGAACATGTTTCACTCTTTTGACTATAACTTTGTCGTCTGACCTCCAAATGACTTGATTTTTGAAGCGTTAGATTATTAACACATTTCTCTACCTATAAAAAAAATTATAGCTTTTGGCATTGATTAGAAAAATATTGATTGAATCAAAATAAGAAGATCGGTTGGATGAGTATGAGTTGGATGTTTTTCACTAAACATGCTTAAGTATTTTGGTGATATCTTGAATTGTAGAGCTCCAAATGAGCTGATTTCAATTTATAAATAAAATAGACACATATAACTATAGATCTTATGAAGAGAGTGAATTTTTGTTCGGCCTCTAAGACTTCCAATTTCTGGAAGGAAATTGAGCGTAGTGTACAGTTTCAGTTTAGTAGCATCTCCGAAATTTTGGCCTATAACTTTCAGATTTTTGCTCTAAATTGTATGATTTTGGTGTCATTAGAAACTTAAGACAATGGAGAAAAAATGTTATGAAGAAGTCAAATTGAAATTTTAGTTGGAAGTTTCTCAAAATCTATTCAGAAATAGGAGAAATGGGTTCATTTTTCATAATTGACTTGTGTGGGCATGCCACCCACGTGGGACGATGGCTAATGAGGGTTCAGTGGAAAAACCCTACAAGATAATATACACGTGGAAGTCTTATGATTTTCTGAGCAAGAGTTGGGCTTCAAAAACGGGATCCAACAATCCCACATAGTGATTTTGCATAGGCGTAAACTTGAGAGAGTCCATGAAGGAGTTCCGTGCCACTAACGGGTAGGTGAGAGAAGCCTTTAACTTGGTCAATGTGCACATGACATTCTTGAATAGATTACACCAAACTAACATAACATGTAGTTCATGAATGGGAAAACATTTGCCCAAATGGAATATCCTTGAAAACTTGTTTTTCATGAACATGAGATATTTCGAAAACTATTTCCGAAAACTTTTCACAAATCATCAACACAATTCACATATCAAACACATAGCAAATTCTCAATTCATTCAAGAAGCACCAAATGCTACATTTATGATGCAATTTTAAAACATTAAATTTTCTTGATTCAAAGAAAACATTTATTGGCTTATTTATTCTATTATAAACGTATACCCACCTTGATTTCCTTGCTTGAAACTTTGCTAAAAAATGCCTCTTGTTGGGATCCGATTTTGAAATCGGAGCCCAACTGAAAAACGGAAACACAAATAAAAAAACAAACAGAATCGGAGACATTTACAAAAATAAGTTCAAAAAGCGTGATCACAAAGCGTGGGCAGAACATGTTCTGACAAAGAAAAGAACAAAGTGCCGGAAAATGAAAGAACGGATCTCAAAGCTGGAAAAAAATCAAAAGCGAAAGAATCGAAAGCGAATCGAAAGCTTAAGGGGCCAAAGAAATCGAATTGGCTCGGAATCAAAGCGAAACACAAATCGCTTAAGAACAAAAACTTAACTCCGACATTCGAAAACAAATATTTTAGAAAAACATCGTGTTGGAAACGTTAATACTAAACCAATCCGAAACCGGTATAATTTTTTTTCTTTTCATTCTTTATTCAATCTCATGCAGAGCAATTCAATTTCCCATTTGGAATTCATCAATTCCATAAGCTCAATTATTCTATCCTTCAAATGCGAATCATAACTATCAATGTAAACAAAATCTTATTTTTCCTTTGGCCATAAGGCACCTTATACACACATATCAATATACCCACAAATCATGCATAAATAAGCACTTAAGTATTTTCAATCCATCAACACGATCATCGGACCTCCTGTCTGGAATCCCAATACAATCTAACCCATTTGTATGCCATAGCACTTCAATAATTCTCAATCAATCATAATCATTACACAAACCATAATTCATCATACACAATTTCATAATTCAAGTCCTTATACAAATTCATAAATCATTCACATCACTCCAAACTAAATGCATTTCTAAATAATAGTGGCATTTTCAAGCCACAAATACAACATCAATTTCGTAAACCAAAATACAAGGATATACAAATCTCCAAAATATACAACATAAGCCCAAGCTCTCATTTTTATAACAATTTAACTTAAACAAAAAATACAATCACAAACATGACGAGCGAACGTCTTGTCTTTCTTTCATCCGATCTCCTTCATGATTACCTGGAGATGGGGATGAAAGGGGGTGAGCTTTATAGCTGGTGGATAACATGTTTATAAATCGAAAAATAAGTAAAATCATTTTTTTTCAAAACTTTTGTCATTCTATAAAAATTTCACAGTAGAAAAATTCATCAAATGCTAATTTTTCAAAATTCCTCAATTTATCAAAATAATTCATGAACATGAAAGCATCACATTTATTAACAAAAACAAAAATACATAACACATCAGAAATAGTTTGGGTCGGTCCAGACACAGAACGTACTACACATTCGCGCATAGCGGTCCTGTGCAGCCGTGAATAGAACGTACTACACCTTCCTGCATAGCGGTCCGGTGTAGCTGTGAACTTATGGGAGTCCTTAATGGAGCTCCAATGCCACTAGCGGGCAGGCGGATGAAGCCTAGACAAGTGCACTTGACCCTCTTATGGAACCTAACCAAACCCACATAACAGATAATTCACACATGACAATCGGATTGCCCGAAGGCATAATTCGAAAACTTACTTTTCATAATTTCCAAAATTTCAAAATTCACATAACACGCAAATTCACATAGCAATTCTTCAATCATTCAAAACCAAAAGATTCTCAAACATCAAAGTAAAAGAATGGAACAATTTTCATAATTAGCAAATCATTCAAAACAATGAATGTAACAATTGTATTGATTTTATCAAATTATCCGAAACAATTTTAACAATTTATCCAATCATTCGAAAACAATGAATTTAACAATTGTAGCAATTTCTTAAGTCATTACAAAAACAATTAATTTAATCATTCAAAAGTAATAATATTCAAACATTTGGCTTTCTTAATTTTTCGAAAACACATACATAGCTTATAATTCAAATTATAAATATAGTACCCATCTCATTTCCATGCTTGGAACTTGTTCAAAGCCTCAATTTCTCCATTTCCTCTCTTAATTTCCTTCTCCCAAGACAAAAATTCCTAATTCATAAACATCCAAAATTGAATAATTCACACCATGCAATCACCAAAATCAACTTTAGAAATCACAAACCCACAACATTCTTAAGCTATCTAAACCAAAATCCCTTTAAAAAAAATCAAAGATCAAAATCTTCTCTTACCTTAAATCTTCTCCAATTTCGAAATTTCTTGGCTCATAATGAAGCTCTCTTCTTCTTCCATCTTTTTCCATCTTGGATCAACTTAAAAATCTTACTTGAAGACCCATAAAAATCGAAACCTAGCTTCTTTCTTCTTTCCCCTTTTCTTCTCCATCGAAGCTCTCCCTTTCTTTTTTCTTCTTTCATTTTGTTCTTTCTTTTCATTCCAAAATCATGCCTCTCTTCTACTTAAACGACAACCCACTGTTCTTGTCATTAAAGAATGCAAAAAAGACCATTATGTCCTTACATATATGCCTTATAACTTAAAACCTTACGTGTTCTTCCAAGTTTGCCCCTAAAATTCATTTTAATTCATGCTTACTTTAGGACATTTTTCTAACCATAAAATTGAAAGAATTTGCTGAAACTTCCTTCTAGAGAAATGTTCCTTATTGTCTCAATTTCATAACGCCAACAAAATCATTTAATTTGGTTCACCACTCCAAAAGTTACACTTCAAACATTTCGGACTATGCTTATGCTAAAACATTTTCTATCACTTTATTTCCATCCAACAATTGACATTTTTAATGAGTAAATTGAAACTTGAGTCCTTCAGAACAGTTTTAGTCCTATTTCTCTAGTTTAATCCAAATTAATAATCACTTCATTTGGATGACTAGAGCAAAAGTTATGGCCAAAATACTTTCAGCTCTTACTAATCCAAGACTGAACATTAAACCCAACTTAAATTTAGAAAATTAAAAGTCTTAGGGGCTAAATTGAAATGTAATTCCTTCATATGACTTGTAGCCCCATGTCTCTATTTTAGTTTTCAACAAGAATCAGTTCAATTGGATCTCCACATACCAAGGATTCACTAAAATACTGAACCATGTTCAGAAAATTTCCCATCTCAGTTTGATTAAATCAATCATCCTCAATTTAATCTAAAAAATCCACAATTTTTCATGAAAAGATAGAGGGATGTCTTATAAATCTAGCGCTTCAAAAATCAAGTCAATCGAATGTCGGACGGAAAAGATATAAGCAAAAGAGTGAGAGAGGGTCGGATTAAGTCAGACAAAATAAAAGGGTCGCTCGGTCGGTCAAAACAAAGGGTCGATCAGTCGGTCAAAACAAAAGGGTCGAATTGGTCGGCCAAAAAAAACGGTCGATCGGTTGGCCAAATTAAAACGGTCGATTGGTTGGCCAAAACAAAGGGTCAATCGGTAGGCCGAAACAAAGGGTCGGATCAGTCGGCCAAAACAAAGGGTCGATCAGTGGGCCAAAACAAAGGGTCCGATCGGTTGGCCAAAATAAATGGTCGATCGGTCGGTCAAAACAAAAGGTCAGATCGGTCGGCTAAAACAAAGGGTCGGATTGGTTGGCCAAAACAAAGAGTTGATCGGTCGGCCAAAACAAAGGGTCGATCAGTCGGCCAAAACAAAGGGTCGATCAGTCGGCCAAAACAAAGGGTTGGATTGATCAGCCAAAACAAAGGGTCGATCGGTCGGCCAAAACAGAGTGTTGGACCCCACACCCCACCCGTAGGTGTTTGGGGGTTATACCCCAGCGTGTGTTTGCGGGTTATACCGCGGCATCTAACCTTAATCAGTACTGTCCGCTTTGGCCGCGAATCGAACACGCAACCTCACGGTTTTGTTCCGCTTACGCGGACGCCTCTTACCATTGAATTTACCATTAAACGAACTGAAACAAAATCCGAAATCTGAGAACAAAAATCTTAGAATTTACTATCACGTTGGAAACCTTAAGACTTAACTAGCTGAAAGTACGGTATAATTTTTTTTTTCCTTTTCTTTCTTATTCATTCCCTTCATCCTTATTCATCGTATAAAATTCGAAACTTAATTTTCCTCAATCAAAACTCAAATATCATAATCTTCTTAATTATGCTAATAACTCAAAATCATCATAGTGAAACTTATTCTTATCCTTATTCTTATTTCTTACCATAACAAACTCACATTCATGTTAATAAACTCATAAATTCATACATAAATACACTTATCCATATTGTTGGGCCCGGGTCCCGGATCCCCAATCCCGAGGTGGCCTCTTGGGCTGCGCCAGCGACGAGCTCCCAAACTTCAGACCCGATCCCAACATCTATACATAGTTTCGATTCACACATGCGTTTTCGCACACATTATAACATACACACAAACATTCTAACTATAAGCTAGGCACCCCATAAGCCAAGGGCTTCATGCCATTACAATCCGAAGGAAATTCAAACAAACATTCTCAAAATAGCATAATACAGGATAAAGTTTAAATCCAAAATACATGAAAAATGCTCCATGATGACATGCTCAGAGGGCCAACCAAAATACTAACTTAATGCAATGATCTTTAACTATTACGAAGTTCTTCGAAGCCTAGCAAGGATCAACTGGTGTCGCGAGTTGCACCTGAGGAGTGAAAAGTAATGGGTTGAGCTACACAGCTCAGTGGCTAATATAATTATAGCCATCGGTAACTAGCACAAATTCAGGCATATGTACGTATATATATTATATATAAATACGTGCAACAATTCTAGCACTCACATGCTAATCAAACAATTTACGCCTTCAACATAATTAATCCAAGTTACAGAACATGTCAAAAATATGCTTCATAATGAACAGATCAAATATGCAATGCACATCATACAGCTCGAGGGTTCCATGGAAACAAAAGGGAGAAACCGAAGTTTACACCCTGAACAAAATGAGTCCATTCGGATCTCATATGCCACAAGTGGGAATCCAGGAGAAGGCTTTTGTCAACGAGCACGTGACGAACGAAATGGTTCCACTCTCGCCCAAACAAAAGCACATAATCATGCTCAGAATCATTTTATTAGATGGTATGCTTTCATGCTTTTCATTTATTCAAAATTCCATGACCAAAGTCGAGGCATAACATGCGCAGAATCAAAATTTACTTCTATCAATTCTCATGCTCTTTCAAGGTATACAAAATCAAACAATTCATTTTTAAACACACATAACATATAACATATATTCACACATAGGCAAGAATTTGCCGAATCACACAATAACTATAATTTCATTACCCACCTAATATTGCTCGAGAATCCAACTCACTGTTGTCCTTCCTCTTGCGATTGGATCAGGTCGGCTTGGTTTCCTATAACAAACCAAGTTCCCATTCAATTAACATTCAAAAGAATTATTCAAAAAGTTTGAAAATCAAAAGTACTAGCATTAAAAGTCTACATTCGACTTCCACTTAAAATCCCGAATCCTAAGAGGCAAATCCTGAACTTCCCTTCTTCATAAAACTCGTATCCCTCAATCTCTAGATCACAACGAATCTGAAATAACCTCAATTGGATATCTATAGCCCAAGATATGCCCAGAATACCAAAATTCATCTTTGCTGGAACAGGGGGCTCGCTGCGGCGAAGCCCCGCTCGTCGCGACGAACGGGCTGTGCTCCTCGCGGCGTGCACAACTTTCTCGCACGTCGCAACGTGCTCACCTTCCTGGCTCGTCGCGGTGAATATAAATTCGCACGTCGTGACGTATATCAATTCGCAAGTCGCGACGTCTATAAATTCGCACGTCGCGACGAACACCAGTTCCTCGCATGTTGCGGCGTGTTCATACGCACGTCGCGACCTGCGGGTCTGGAGAACGTCTCTGAACCTGATTTTCCAGCATTTTTCCAACCTCAATCCTTCCCTTTCGCAAATGCAACACACTTAAACCTTGATTCAAGTCTTAGACTACATTTATAACCCATTTACAACTTAAAAACAAGCACAAAATCATCAACCCAAAGAAATCTAGCCATTTTTCCCTTAAAACCCTAAACCACCGATTCTCACACATTCAACCTATCTTTAGGTTTAAACCACCCATAACAAGATAGAACGAACTTAAACTTACCAGGAATTGCTTCGAATCTGTCAAAAATCACTGAAATCACAAAACCCTCTTTTCTTCTCCTTCTTGCTCACCTACGGCTTCTCCTTCTTTTCTTTTCTTTTCTTCTAATTCTTTCTTCTAATTCTTTCTTTTAGGCTAAAGGAAGAAAAAGACCACAATACCCTTCTTGTAAAGCCTTAACCTATCTAACTCAAGCAACCTTCCCAAAATGCCCTCATATATTTTATCCTAAAATTCCTATTTAAACCACGTTAAACTCAAATAAATCTCAATTATCTACTAATACTCCCAATCCAATCAAACTAAGTCATAAACATACAAGTAACACAATTCATACTTAATAACATAAATTAAAAAAAATTCAGGGCCTAACATTTATCCCCCTTTAAAAAAAATTTCGTCCTCGAAATTATTACCTGAGCCATCGAAGAGATACGGATACTTCTCCTTCATGGCTTACAAGGGCTCCCAAGTAGCCTCCTCCACCGAATGATTCCTCCACAAGACTTTAACTAGCTGAACCGTCTTGTTCCTGAGGACCTTTTCTTGGCGTCCAGGATCTCCACTGGTTGCTCCTCATAACTCAGATCATCTCTCAACTGAACCTCACTAGTTTGAATGATATGAGAAGGATCCTATCTATACCTCCTCAACATAGAAACATGGAAAACATCATGAATCTGGGACAATTCTGGAGGTAACGCCAACTTGTAGGCGAGTGGTCCAATCTTCTCAAGGATCTCATAAGGACCCACATACCTCGGACTCAACTTGCCCTTCTTGCCAAATCTCATTACTCCTTTCCAAGGAGACATCTTAAGGAAAACTTTCTCACCGACTTCAAACTCCATCTCCTTTCGATGTGCATCAATGTAGCTCTTCATTCTATCCTGTGCTACCTTAAGTCGCTGCTTAACCAAATTGACTTTCTCAACTCTTGTCTGAATCAATTCTGGTCCTACCAGTTTCCTCTCTCCTTCTTCATCCCAACAAATCGGAGTTCTACATCTCCTCCCATACAAAGCCTCATAAGGAGCCATCTGAATACTCGAATGGTACGAATTATTATAAGCAAATTCGACCAATGGCAAATGCTCATCCCAAGCTCCCTTAAAGTCCATCACACAAGCCCTAAGCATTCCCTCAAGTGTTCGAATGGTCCTCTCAGATTGACCATCCGTCTGAGGGTGAAAAGCTGTACTAAAATTCAGCTTAGTTCCCAAAGCTTCCTGCAAACTGCCCCAAAATCTCGAAGTAAACCGAGGGTCTCTATCAGACACAATCGAATCCGGGATCCCATGCAACCTCACTATCTCATCAATGTACTTCTTTACTAGCACGTGCAAAGAATCAGTCTGCCTAATCGCCAAAAAGTGAGCTGACTTCATCAATCGATCCACAATAACCCAAATGGCATCGTGCTTCCTACTGGTCCTGGGCAATCCCATCAGAAAATCCATGGTCACCCTTTGCCATTTCTATTTCGGGATGGACAATGGCCTCAACTTATCCGAAGGTGCCTGGTGTTCAGCTTTGACTTGCTGACACACTAGACACTTACTTACAAGGTCTGCTACATCCCTCTTCATTCCCTTCCACCAAAAATGCTCTCTCAAATCCCTGTACATCCTGGTACTACCTGGATGCATGGCAAAAGGCGCATTGTGTGCCTCATCCAAAATCTCATCCTTAACCTCCTGCACATCTGGGATACACAGCCTGTTCCCCACTGTCATAAGCCCATCATCACTCACTACCACTTCATAAATCTTACTATTCTGAATTTCATCTCGAAGCTTGCTCAAATCTGCATCTTGAGCCTGCAATTCCCTAACCTTCTCCCTGAGTATCGGTCTCACTTGGAAGTTAGCTAGAAGGCAATCTGGCTCCTCCTGCTTCAAGCTTATCTTAAGCTTGGCCATCTCTTCCAATAAAGGAAGATAAACCGTCCGAACATAAGCAATCGAAGACTTCCTACTCAAAGCATCCGCCACTACATTGGCCTTGCCTGGATGATACTCAATCAGCAAATCATAATCCTTAAGCAACTCTATCCACCATCGCTGTCTCAAATTCAATTCCTTCTGGCTCAATAAGTACTTGAGACTCTTATGATCGATAAAGATCCTCGTCTGAACTCCATACAAATAATGCCTCCAAATTTTTAAGGCAAAGATCACTGCTGCCAACTCCAAATCGTGTGTCGGATAGTTCAACTCATATGGATTCAACTGCCTCGAAGCATAAGCAATCACCCGGTCTCTCTGCATCAATACACAACCAAGACCCTTCCTCGAAGCATCACTATACACGGTGTAACCCTCATCTCCGGAAGGCAAAATCAGAATCGGAGCACTAGTCAACCTGTACTTGAGCTCCTCAAAGCTCTTCTGGCACTCAGCACTCCAGATAAACTTCTGATTCTTCCTCAATAACTTAGTCATCAGAGCGGATATCATAGAGAATCCTTCCACAAACCTCCTGTAGTAACCTGCCAAACCCAGAAAACTCCTCACCTCTGCTACATTCTTCGAGGCTTCCTAATTAACCGCAGCTTCTATTTTCTTTGGATCCACATGCACTCCTTTCTCTGAGATTACATGTCCAAGAAATGAAACTTCTCTCAGCCAAAATTCGCATTTATCGAATTTGGCATACAGCTCGTTTCTCCGCAAGGTCTCCAAAGCAATCCTCAAATGCTCTTCATGCTTCTCATCACTCTTGGAATAAACCAATATATCATCAATAAAGACAATGATAAATTGGTCCAAGAATGACTTAAAGACCCGATTCATCAAATCCATGAAGGCTGCAGGGGCATTCGTCAATCCAAAAGGCATAGCCATAAACTCAAAATGCCCATACCGAGTCCTGAAAGCAAACTTTGGCACATCCGACTCCTTAATCCTCAACTGATGATAACCCGATCTCATGTCTATCTTGGAGAAGACTTTCGCCCCTTGCAATTGATCAAATAGATCATCAATGCGAGGAAGCGGATATCGGTTCTTCACAGTAACCTGATTAAGCTTCCGGTAGTCTACACACATCCTCAACGATCCATCTTTCTTCTTCACAAAAAGGACCGGAGCTCCCCAAGGTGAAGAGTTCGGTCGGATATACCCCTTCCCCAGTAACTCCTCCAACTGCTCCTTAAGCTCCTTCAATTCCGTCGGAACCATCCGGTAAGGCGGAATTGAAATCGGTGCAGTACCTGAAAGAAGCTCAATGGAAAACTCAATTTTTCTAGGCGACGGTAGTCCTGACAATTCCTCGGAAAAGACATCCGAGAATTCCCTGACTACTGGAATATCCTCTAGCTTCCCTCTATCTACCCTGGAGTCTACCACATAGGCCAAAAATGCCTCACACCCTTTCCTCATCATCTTCTCTACTGTCAGAGCTGAAATAAGTCTGGGCGGGCTTGCTTTTCTGTCCCCAGTAAACACCACTCTTCTACCTTCATCCAATTCAAATTCTACTGTTTTCTGCTTACAATCCAGTCGAGCATTGTATCTTTCTAACGTGTCCATGCCCAAAATCACATCTAATCCTCCCATCTTCAGTGGCATTAAATCCACCACCAGAAGTTCTCCACCAATACAAATCTCACACTCTCTATACACTTGACTGATAATAATATACTGACCGATTGGAGTACTCACCATCAGCGGAGTATCCAAAGGGCTCAAATTGCTACCACACATAGGTTTACTTGAAGAAATAAACGAATGAGTAGAACCCGGATCAATCAAAGCAATCACATCATTAGAAAAGAGTCTAACCATACCAGTCACCACATCTGGAGCGGTCTCTGCATCCTCCTGTGTCATCGCAAACACCCTAGCTGGTGCCTGCCCCCTCGGTCTACCTGGAATGCTCGCCCTCCTAGCTGCATCAGAACTGCCCACTTCTGTAGAAGTCTTTTGTCCCACAGTCTCTGTTCCCCTAGCAGCTTGCATATGAGATCCGTCTCTTCTGGACTGCTTGGGACACTCTCTTGCCAGGTGTCCTTTCTGTCCGCAATTGAAACATGCTCCTATTAATCTGTAACATTCTCTTCCATGAAAACTGCCACAATGCTCACACTTAGGGACTGATGACTTGTCCCCTTCTCCCTTTCTGTTACCTCCCACTGTAGAGGCCTGATGAGAATAAGCAGGAGTCCTCATGGGCCTAGGTCGACTCGCACCACTGCTTCTCTCCTCAGACTGAATAGGGAAGCTCCTGTCACTCCTGTCTAGCATAGGAGTACTAGTACTACCTCCCCTCTTGAACTTCTCTCTTCCTTTTCTCTTCTTGTTCATAGCTAATATCGCTCGAGAATCCAACTCACTATTGTCCTTCCTCTTGCGATTGGATCAGGTCGGCTTGGTTTCCTATAACAAACCAAGTTCCCATTCAATTAACATTCAAAAGAATTATTCAAAAAGCTTGAAAATCAAAAGTACTAGCATTAAAAGTCTACATTCGACTTCCACTTAAAATCCCGAATCCTAAGAGGCAAATCCCAAACTTCCCTTCTTCATAAAACTCGTAGCCCTCAATCTCTAGATCACAACGAATCTGAAATCACCTCAATTGGACATCTATAACCTAAGATATGTCCAGAATACCAAAATTCATCTTTGCTAGAACAGGCTGTGGTCGCCGCGGCGTGCACAACTTTCTCGCACGCCGTGGTATGCTCACCTTCCTGGCTCATCGCGGTGAATATAAATTTGCACGCTGCGACGTATATCAATTCGCACGTTGCGACGTCTATAAATTCGCACGTCGTGACGAACACCAATTCCTCGCACGTCGCAGTGTTCATACGCACGTCGCGACATGCGGGTCTGAAGAACGTCTCCGAACCCGATTTTCCAGCATTTTTTCAACCTCAATCCTTCCCTTTCGCAAATGCAACACACTTAAATCTTGATTCAAGTCTTAGACTACATTTCTAACCCATTTATAACTTAAAAACAAGCACAAAATCATCAACCCAAAGAAATCTATCCATTTTTCCCTTAAAACCCTAAACCACCGATTCTCACACATTCAACCTATCTTTAGGTTTAATCCAACCATAACAAGATAGAACGAACTTAAACTTACCAGGAATTGCTTCGAATCTGTCGAAAATCACTGAAATCACGAAACCCTCTTTTCTTCTCCTTCTTTCTCACCTACGACTTCTCCTTCTTTTCTTTTCTTTTCTTCTAATTCTTTCTTTTAGGCTAAAGGAAGACAAAGAACACAATACCCTTCTTGTAAAGCCTTAACCTATCTAGCTCAAGCAACCTTCCCAAAATGCCCTCATATATTTTATCCTAAAATTCCTATTTAAACCACATTAAACTTAAATAAATCTCAATTATCCACTAATACTCCCAATTCAATCAAACTAAGTCATAAACACACAAGTAAAACAATTCATGCTTAATAACATAAATTAAAAAAAATTTCGGGGCCTAACACATATACTACCCTACAAAAATCGGGCAGCATAACGGCTACATTTCATTAACCCAAAAATCTGCAAAAGGTAAACACACTTCTATAAACCAGCTCAATCGAACCACACAATTCCTCGGTCTTCCCGTCCGGAATCCAAACTCAATCCCATACATAAATTCATAATTCATATACATATCCATACTTCAATAGCAAAAAAAAAGTGGCATTTTCAAGCCACGGTACAAAACCAAATACCAAAATCCAAAATAACCCTATTACAAAAAACATGCAAAACTGATATCTTGACCGTCTTCCATCCGATCTCCTGCTCGAAAACCTGGAGATGGGGATGAAAGGGGGGGGTGAGCTGAAATAGCTCGTGGGCAATATGTTTATAAAACGAACAATAAGCAAAAATCATTTTTCAAGATGTTTGTCATTTTTAAACATTTCACAATTGGAAATTTATCAAAAGCTCATTTTCAAACTTTTCAACTCTTCAAAATCAATCATAAACAATTTCTAAAGTTTCATGGTTGATAGCTCATTTTTTTTCATTTCTCAAATTTCTCAAAATTTTCATAATTCATAAACAATTTCAAAAACATGAATTTAATCACATAATAACACAAATCAAAACATATAACATATCAAACGGTTTGGGTCGGTCCAAACGAACGCATCGCACAATCCCGCATTGCGATTACGTGCAATTGAATGTAACGCATTACACTTTCTCGCATCACGGTTCAGTGTAGCCGTGAACTTATGGGAGTCCAAAATCGGAGCTCGGTGCCACTTTAGCGGCAGGCGGAGAAGCTTTTAAAAAGCGAGGCAGGTAATCGACTCAATCTTAAGGGACCTAACCAAACCTATATAACACATAATTCTTGAAAATCGAATTGCCTGAAGGCACATATCGAAAACTTAATTTTTTTTTTTCATATTTTCAAATCGTGTCGTACGCGACACATTCACATAACAATTCACCGAACACATATCATAAAGCAAACCACAATTCTTCAATCAATTTCATAACAATTCCAAATCATATTCAATTTATAACAATTCATAAACAAAGTATGTAATGCTTTGATAATTGATCAAAATCGTTCATAAATAAATAAATGAACAAATGTATTAATTTTCATAAATAACAAAACTTTCAAGCATAATGAATTCCAGAAATTTTTACCATCTTATCAAATCACTTGAAACAATAAATCTAACCTTTGTAATCAATTTCCATAATTTCAGAAAATTTCTTAATTTATCAAAACATTTTAAAACTTGTAACAATTTTCCAAAACATTCGGAAACAGTACAATTCAATACTTCCTTTCTTTATTTTTCGAAAACATAAATAATAATTCTTTTGTAAAACATTTCACTTTTTGAATTTTCGAAAATTCATAATCAACTTATAATTCGAAAAATAAACATATCACCCACCTCAATTCTGTGCTTGAAGCTTGCCCAATGCTTCAATTTCTCCAAAGCCTTTCCTTAATTTTTCCTAATTCACAACATAACCCTAATTAATTTATCATTCAAAATTAAACCAATAATACTAAGCAATCACCAAAATTGAGCTTAAATATCACTAACCCATAGCAATCTTAAGCTATCTAACCAAAAACCCATTAAAAACTCATGGATCAAAACTAATCTCTTACCTTAATCTTCTTCATTTTCGAATTTGTCTTAGCTTGGGAGGAAGCTTCATCATCCTCCACCCTTTCCCCCTTGAATCATCAAAAAATCGAGCTTGGAACTCCAAAAATCCGAAACCCTAACATCATCTTCTTCTTCCTCCACTGAAGCTCCTCCTTTCTCTCTTCTTTCTTTCCTTTCTTTTTCCTCTAATTTTCGTGCCTCTCCTTATGCCAAACGACAGCTCCTCTTTTTTATATGGCCATGTCATTAAATGAGGATAAAAAGACCTAATTGCCCCTCCATTTTAGCCTAATACCTTAACTCCTTATGTACTCTTCCAAAATTGCCCCTAAAGCTCAATTTAATTCAAGATACTTTAGGACAATTTTCTAGTCATCAATTTGAAGGAATTAGCCAAAACTTCCTTTTATAGAATTGTTCCTTATTGTCTTAATTTCCTAATGACCCCAAAATCATTAAATTTGGATCACTACACCAAAAGTTATATTCTAAACATTTCGGACTGTTCTTATGTTAACACAATTTCCTGTGCTTTACTTCCATCAAAAAATTGACATTCTTAAAGACTAAATTTAAATTCGAATCCTTCATAACATTTTTATTCCTATTTCTCTAGTTTAATTGAAATCAATAATCACCTCATTTGGATGACTAGAACAAAAGTTATGGCCAAAATACTTTCAGCTCTTACTAATCCAAGACTGCACACTAAACCCGACTTCAATTCATAAATTGAAAGTCTTAGGAGCTAAATTGAAATTCAATCCCTTCATATGACTTGTAGCCCCATAGCTCTAGTTTATTTTTCCTCAAGAATCACTTCAATCGGATCTCCACAGGTCCCAAATTTTGCAAAATACTGAACTATGTTCAGAAAATTTCCCGACTCACTTTGATTAATTTAATCAACCTCAATTTAATCTAAAAAATTTACAAATTTCCTATGAGGATGTAGATAATAGTCTTAGGAATCCAACGCTTCAAAAATCAATTCAATCGGATGTCAGACGGAAAAGTTTTAAGCAAAAGATTGAGAGAGGTTAGAAGTGGAAGCAAATTACCCAAAATCAGAAGGAGCAAACGACGTCGTAGCACGCAAGGAAGAAAAATAGAAGAAAAATGACGTCGCATGAGGAAAAGGAGTAGACAAAATGGCGTTGCACAGAGGGAGTCCGCAACGACAGCACGCTGGGGCCCATTTGCGGAGCCCAACTTCGGAAGTCTTATACCTTGTGCTTAAAACCTATAGGTCATTTGCCCTCATTCCACAATATTGGTGAGCGCATACAAATCAAACATCAAAATCACATCTTGACCATTTCATAGAAATCATAGCTCTACGCCTGTATTTTGTTTTCAAGTAAGAATCACCTCAATCGGAGCTCTATAGCTCAAGATATGCTTAAAATTCCAAAGTGTGCTTATACCTCAATCATGCTCTCTAAACTGACCTCTCAATTTCTTACAATCAAACTTTTTCGTCTCAAAACCAAAAGCTACCAAATTTCATGTAGAGATAAATTCATATCTTAGAAATCTATTGCCTCAAGAATCAATTCATTTGGAGATCAAACGAAGGAGTTATGCACAAAAGAGTAAACCATGTTTACACCCAAAATCAATTTAAACCTCTCTTGGCGCGATTGTCATAACCTTTACTAAAAATGTCTGATTACTTTCGTTCTTAGACCATTGGAAATAAGACTTTGGGATCTAAAACTTTCATGAAGACCACAAAATCAGATTCAGCCTCTAAAGTGGTCAAAATTGCAATTCACTGTAGCTGACCCGAGGCTGTCCGTTAACACATACGGGTTAAAAACTCAATTTTCTTCCGAGAATGTCCGTTAAACGGACATCCATGTCCGTTTAACGGACATACATTGGGCTGAGGGTCCTTTTCACCCGAGAAGGTCCATTAAACAGACATCCATGTCCGTTTAACGGACATGCGTGACCCAAAACCTTTTCAAGCCTCTCCAATGCTTCCATCCTCTATCCTAACACCATATACACTTATAATCTTCACACTTTCACTTATTCAAATGCCTAAACACTTCATAACAATCCAAACTCCAAAATTATCTCATAAAACTCTCAAATCTCAATTCATTTGATTCATCAAAACTCCCATTTCCTATCAATCCCCATAGTTATCATAACCATAAATCATAAATAACATCCTAACCTGTAACAATCAGATTTTTTCATTCCGTTATCCTAAATTTGCATACGATATGGAGTCGGAAAGCTAAGAAGATCATCTATAACTTTTATTAAGATGTCGTGGTCAAAATAATCATAGATTTATATAGAATTTCTTCTGAACTCAGAACACACAATTTCCCTTTATGAACACAATATAGTATGCAAATCTATAACACACTATATAAATAAAAACAATCATTTCATACATTTGATATTTCTAAATTCCACTAAAAGATCGGGTTCCAACATCTTACATGGCAAAAACCCTAGCAACCGTCACCTAGGCATCCTCGGTCATAATCTTAGATGCCACCTTTGAAGGAAGTTTCAGAAATCAACATATGTCATGGCTGAAACACTTTTGGTAGAGACAAATATGACAGAAACACCTCCATGCTCGAACTCTTCCTTTGACCGAAACAAGCCATAATCGAAATACATCTTGATGTAATCAACTTCCATGGCTGAAACTCCTTTCTTGTCATATATTCACATTAGTACCAAGAAAATAAAAAAATCTGAAACCAACATGCATGAACATAAATCATATTCCTATCATGCATCTAAATCTGTAAGTACATGTAGTCAAAACATGCATATTTTCAACTATATAGAAGCACATAACCTATCTCTGATACCACTATTGGATTGCCTATGGCCCGAGTATTTTCAATACGCAACGAAAAAGACCATAAAATAATAATAAGTATAACCGATAACTATAGCATGTATGAAAATACCTCTTGATGCGAATTTTCTTTTTCAGATTCGTAGACACTGCAATACGTGAATATCCTCTACCGGTATCCATACGAGGATGAATGCTCTGGGCAGTGGCTAATGTGTGCAAGCACGTTCTAAAAACTCTTTTCGAACGCCGCACGATTTTCTCTCGAATGAAGAACGAAGGTGACTAGATCTCTCTAATGAGATATAAGTTTCTCTATTTATAGAGAAACCCTAATTCCTATTCCTATTAGGAATAAGAACATCATAATTCTAAACCCATTAGAATTATTGAAGCCCAATAAATTTCAGCCCATATTATATCTCATATAATAAAAGCCCGACAACTTATTTCAATCTAGCCCAATAAATATATCCACATATATTTATTCAATCCCTAATAAATTAGGTTCAAGAGAATAAGCCCAGATCACATACTCTTAGTGTGCGACCCTGTAGGCTCATTTGATGTTGGCAATGAGCTTGATCACACTTGAAGGCCCATAAGTCATAAGTGGCCTCTAGCAAGACATTATGACTACCCAAATCAAATGAGAATCGGTAATCCGATTTAACCTATAGCCATGGTTACAAACTCAGTCCTTTTGTAACACGATATCAAGATTAATCACAAGGCATGGTACATGTCAACCTTTGATTAATCATAGTATCTTGATCCCCAAATTGACTGATTATAACAAATGAAATTGATGACTCCTCATCAATTCATTTGAGCACGGCCATGCATTTCTTCAGTCATACTTGTCAAGAGGCCCAAATGATATCTCTCTCATTTAAGAGAATTACAAATCCCATATGCGTCATTCACATCCCTTCGCATGATTTATTTAATGTCCAACATAAGAATACTTGTTATCCGGATAAAGATAACTTAGTCTAATATCAAAACACTAAATTCCTCATGTAAGGAACCATGATGACATCAGGTCAGTGGACTAAAGTCAAACCATATTGAGAATCACTAATGACATGAAACCATGTAGTGTTCTCTCTGTAGGTCGGTCCAATATATGTTCTCTAACATATATCTATGTTTCTGATTTGGTAACTCATATCCATGATCAGAAAAACGTGATCATCAATCAGAACACATACTGGCCTTAATTCATTATTGTTCCACCAATAAGATCGACTAGGGACAGTTTATAATAGTATTATAAAGCTTATGGTTTACTATCAAGTCACATACTTGATGACATAAGCTTAATACTATTCATGAAACGCAAATCACATTACGTAAAATGATATACATGCATATATAAAAGAATACCTCATAATATCTTATTAATAAGTTATAATGTTACTACAAAAATCACATATGTCCATTGGCCTAGGGCACACTACTAACAATAATATATTCACATCCATATCATATTCAAAGGTTTACCTTCACAGTATATTGATGTCATATTCAACAATGCATTCCCTAGTGCAAATATGTTGAATCATCTTCTACCATATTTACCCATTTACTATTTCTCATTTCTAATTATCCACAACTTTCATTTTCTTATATCATGGAAAAGCATTCATTTTTTTCTCACTAATTCCATAAGGTCAAACTCTTAACAATTGCACATGCGTGTAACTCATACATATGCGTCTTAGACTAAGGATCAGTCGCTGCTGCATGTTGAGACTGGTCAAAGAAAATGCATGTAACTTGATACATATTTCTAAAATGCCCATGTAAGATCCTAATTTTGTGCTCTGATACCACACATATTAGACCTTGTTTTAGGAGCCCAACAATTGTTCCGAATATCATAAGACGTGAGCGTTCATTTTACCTTGTAGGATTATTTCAATGAACCCTCATTAACCATCATCCCATATAGGTGGCATGCCCCCACCAGTTAATTGTCAAAAATGAACTCATTTCTCCTATTTCCGAACATATTTTAGGAAACTTCAAATTAGAATTTCAATTTGACTTCTTCAGAAAATTTGTTCCCCATCATCTTAAGTTCTAATGGCACCAAACTCATTCAATTTGGTTCAAAAATCTAAAATTTATAGCCCAAACATTTTCAGGTTATTCTTAGACTAAAATAGTACACTATGCTCAACTTCCATCGTGAAATTGATAGTCTTAGAGACTAACTTAAAATTTGAATGCTTCAGATACTTTGTAGCTATATGTCTCTAGTTTATTTAGAAATAAGAATCATCTCATTTGGAGCTCTACAGATCAAGATATCATCAAAATACTGAAGCATGGTTGGTAAAATGTCCAGTTCATGCTCTTCCAATAGATACCCTCACTTTGATTCGATCAATCTTTTTCGAATCAATACCAAAAGTTATAAATTTCTATAGAGAGATAGAGGAATGTGTTATAAATCCAATACTTTAAAAATTGGGTCATTCAGAGGTCAGACGAGAAAATTATGACTAAAAGAGTGAAACATGTCCAGGTTAGGGGGTGATGTCGTGATGGGCGATTGCGACTTTCGCGCATCACCACAGAGTCGCGATCGTGATTTTCTCCTCCATCTTTTCTTCTTCAGACCTATTTTAGAAAAAAGGGCATAACTTTCACTAAAAATATCAGATTAAGGTCATTCAAAGACTATTTTAAAGAATACTTCTAGATCTATAACTTTTATGCAGAACTTAAAAATAATTTCTACCTTTATAAGGGTCAAAATTTCAAATCAATGTAGCTATCCCGAAAGTCCATCCTAAACAGCATCACAAACTTCTAATTATCATATCTTCCAACTACCTTGTCCAAAAATTACATACTTTATATCAATGGAAATCTAGAAAGATAAGCTACAACTTTTAAGAAGATAACTTTGTCTAATTCAACCTAGATCAATCCATATTTTCTGATGAAGTCATAAACCTAATTTGATCCTTATGAAAAACTTGAAATTTACAATGTACAACTTGGTAAGTCATGAGCATAACCATTCAACTACCAACTTTACTTCATTTAGATCATGCTTAACTAGAGAAAAAAATATGGGGGCCAACATATGAGATATTTCAAAACAAGGTTTTTGGTTGATAATCATATAGGAAGGCTGAATCTTGATTAAACGAATCTAAGTGAGATTGTCATGTAAAGGAGCAGGTACAACTTATGGTATAAGTTCGATGCTTAGAAGACCTTTGTAACACCTTATATAGTAGGGCTTATTAAAACTAAAATAAAATCACCATAAATATAAGTTGATCTCAAATTTTTGGGAGCAGAATGAAAAGAAATTTCTAAACATTTAACATTACAATGGCGAAATACTTTACCTGTATAACTTAAACACGATAATAGTTTAAGTTGTATGAGAGAGTGACCAATACATTCACTTGAAATTTCAAATGGATGGTGTGAATCTAAGATTTGATATGACATTTATTTATTCTCCAAATTTTTATTTTTAATAAGAGAAATCATCTCAAATCTATTAAAGTTGTAACCTCAAACCTTTGGCTTTTAGCTAGAGACTTCAGTACATATTATCCACTTAGGAAGAATAAGGAGTATGAATGTTCAATTTAGGGACAACAGGGAGTTAATGAGCATGCTCCAAAAGGTGAATGTGGTTGATCTCAACTTCACAGGTAGACTATTAACCTTGTTCAATAGGCAGCAAGGGAACATGCTAATGAGAAAAAGCTTGATAAAGCCATGGTTAACCAAGCTTGGTTAAGTCACTTCTCTCATTCCTATGCACACTTCGGTGAAAATTTTATCTTATATCATTCTTACATTCATATTTAGAGCCTTACTGCTATCAAAAAGTGTAGAGCTCCATTTAGACATTTTAATAGACTGACTCAACTAGTAAGATTCCTTGAAATAATCCAAAATTGGAATAAGATTCTTGATAGAAACTAATCTTACTAGCTTATATAGAAAATCAAGTTGGTAAAACAAGCTCTTAAGTCCTTTGCTAAGAATCAAACCAAAAGAATTATTGAAATAAGTTGAAGCTAAAAGAGGCATAAAAAGCTTGCTACAAATATCCTTACAACAATTTCCTAAGAACAAAAAAGGCTTAAAGCCTTAAGGAACACTAAGAGGCTTTATATCTGCATAATGCTAATTATAAGAAAAATTCTAAAATTAATTGGTTAAGTGATGGGGATTCAAAGATAAAAATTTTCATTCCTGTACAAAAAGAAATAATAATAAATTGCCAAGCTCCATGAGAATTTGGGAAACATATTCTGACAAACCTATCTTATAAAAGCTTGCTAGAGAATTCTTCACAAACCTAATAGGATTAGATGAGGCAATTCATGGTGGATTCAATTTATAAAAAAAATACTTTGACAACTCCATAAGTTAAGATATGAAGAATTACTTAGTATCTTTCACAAATCAAGAAATCCAAGTATTATTTAGCTTATACCCTTCAAAAGCACCTAGGCTAGATGGTTTTTTTAGCATGTTTCTTTCAGAAAACCTGGGATATCATAGGTAATCTTTTCACAAAAGCAGCCCTAAAATTCTATGCTTAATAAAAAATGATGAAGGAATTAAAAATGTCTCATTCCTAAGAAGCAAAACCCTTCCTCCTTGATGGAATATTGACCAATCTCTTACTGCAACACTATTTATAAAGTAATAGCAAAACTTTTGGCTAATAGATTGAAGGTAACATTAAAAGATGTCTTAAATCTAACTCAGGGTACATTCATTGTAGGAAGATCAATAGGGGATAACATTTTTATAAAACAATAGATGCTAAAATAATACAATTTAAGAAGAGTGATTAACAGTTGCCTATGGGAAATTGATTTCTATAAAGCATTTGACACAATAAGATGGAGATTTATACAATCATGTCTTAAAGCATTTGAATTCCTTATTCAATTTATAAAGTGGATCATGGTGTGCACTTAGACTTCATCACTTAACGTTCCAGTGAATGGATATCCTACTCAAACCTTCAATGTTCTAGATAATGGGATCACCCTAGTGATGAAAGGGTTATCCATAATTCTTAACAAATTTACAAAATGCAATGGAAGATTTCAACTTCACTATAAATGTAGGGAACTTATACTAACTCATTTGATGTTTGCTAATGATCTCATTCTATTATGTGGTGTAGAAATTCAAAATATTGATGGATATCATTAAATCCTCTTAGAATGGTCAGGGTTTAAAGTTAACACTAAGAAAAACAACTTGATCTTTTCAAATGATGAGAGGTATCTAACTGGTATTGATCAAGATTTTAGATCTGAGTATTCTGCATCTTTTTTTCAATTACCTTGTTATTCTTATTTCATCTGTTAAGCCAGGATATTCTAATTGTATTTCTCTTATTAAAAAGGATAAATCTAAGATTATTGCTTAACGTAATAGGTTTATATCCTTTACGGCTAGATTTAATTTAATCATATCAGCACTCAATAGCATACATTTCCACTTTGAGCTTTAAGGCAATTATTAGCAACTGCCTTTGACTAAATTGGTTTTCCAAATTTTGAATGCTAGACCTTACCTTTTGAATTTGAGATCTTGTCTTCTACTAAAACTATTTTACATCCCGTTAGAATTGCAAAGTATTAGTAACAAGAGACTTAACCATATCCTCCAATAACATGCCTAAGTTTGAGGAGGAAACCTATAGTTTTAGTTGAAATTATTGTGTACCCTATGACCTATTTAGGAAGTATTTTTCTACCTATTTCCTCTATAACCAAAGTTTGGGTGATCTATTTAACTTAGATTATAGGTGTGAGAAAATAGATTGTAATACTGGGAAAAGTTTCCTCTTACAACATGAACATACTTTAGATTTCCCTCTTGTAGAGTGGGGTACCCATTTGATGGATGGTTCACATTGGCACATATCCCACAAGCTTTCAATTATGCCTTCCCTATATCAATATGTCTAACAATAGATGTTAGTTCATTTAAATGATGTTCTATGGATGAATTGTTCACCTTATTGAATCTATGAATGTCATAACAAATGCCAAATTGTTATGAGTTTTCCTCTATAATCTTAAATAAAGTTTTTACCTCCTCAAGAGTCTTCTCACTCTTTGCTCCACCTCTCCTACATGATATGTGCTTAATTGCTTATACATCAATTCCATAAAACTTAGTGATTACTAAAATGAAATGCTTAAGACATTCACATTAGTTTACATTTGGTTTTAGGTATGATTCGGAAACAAAAGAGCTAAAGTGAGTCAAAAACACAATCTTTGAGTGTTTTTTGAGATTCACACTCACTTGTCTCCATGGAACAAGAAGAAGAATGATTAGAGGAAGAGGAGATAAGAAAATGTATAAAGACGAAGAGTATACATTGCAAAAAATCAAGTGAAGTCATGAGAATGCAAATCACGACCATGACATAAAACGTCATGGGCGTGACTAATGATGCATGACCATGAAACAATATGTCATGGTTGTGACTCACCTTATATACTCAATATGTCGTGGCTATGACTTTCACACATATGTTGGTCAAAACCCTAGTTTTTAATATAAATAGACATATGATAGAAGAAATGTTGTGTTTCATTTGTGGTTTTCGTCTCTAAGGTGTGAGCTCTCAGTTTTGAAGAAGAGGAGGGGCAAAGCTCCATTCCTTTGGAGACCTATGGAGGGCTAGCTTCCCAACACTAGTTTAGAGGTGATATCGACGCTGAAGAACTTGGTTAAGCATATCTTTCTTTTTTTTGTTTTTTCACTCTTTAGGAACTGATTATGATATCCTATACTTATGGATTTGGGTCTTTATGTATGTATGATCATTATTGTCATTATCATTAGATTGTTTATATATGAACCAATTGCTAAAATTTCAATATAATTCATAATTGCTATGTTAAGATTCACTTATGGCAACTAATGGTTTGCAATCATTAGGGATAACATAACCTGGTTTAAATGACCCTATAGTATGTTGCTATTTCTTTTATTAATCTATTTTCCTAAATTGTAATGCGATTTCCAATTAAATATAGAGATCGTATCCTCGATTGTTCGATAACTAGGTTTAATTAATGAACGTCTCTTAATTAAACTGGACCTAAGGGAAAATTGGGGATAACAAATCCTTTTGTTAACATATGATTAATAGTTACTAGAAGAGGTATAAGAACAACAATTCAACAAAGTATGTTTGATTGTGTATAGGTCGAGATTGAATCAATGACCGATTCCTTAATGAATTCATCCCTTTTCATCATCTTTGAATGTTTTCTTTAATTTGCTTTTGTTCGTTTAGTTTTATTTTATGTTCTTATTTGAACCAAACCAAACCCCCCATAACCTAAACATTGATTATTTCATAATAAAGCTAACTAAAAACTCTCTATAGGATCGACTTAGACTCACCATTACTATAGCTATAGGTTTAGTTATTTTAAGCCGTGTTATGATGCATATGTCAATTTTGGCTCCATTATTGGGGAATGTGGTGTTTTAGTTTTAATTTTTGATTTTAATTGGTGTTTTTCTATACTTTTCATAATTAATTTTTACATTTATTTCTTGATGTTTTCACTTCTTGTTTAATATTTGTGTGTTAAAAAAATTTAAAATTACATGGACAGAAGTAATTTTTTCTATAACTTATATTCCCAATCTTATTACCATATTTGGAGTGATCATACAAACTTTAGTTATAGATGGGTTAATCAATAGAATTACTTCATTGATAGTATGCAAGAAACATAATAATTCCTATGTAGACAAGAAGCTTCTTATCACAACTCAAGTATATCTCTAGAAGACTTGCTTAATATTGTGAATGTTAGAAATATTCAACTTCAGTAGGGTATTCAATAGAGCGTACAACAGTTCTAGGAGGATATAATGCAACTTCAACAAAATATGATGCAATTCCACCAAGATACAATGTCTAGACTCCATAATGTGCAAGCCAGATGAGCCAGATGGGCCAGATGATGGAAGCTCTTAATCGCCTAGCATCACAAAGTAAAAAGAACCAGCCATATTAACCTGAGGTGTACCCAAGGGACATCAGTGTAGAGACCTTACAGAGTGAAGTGGAGCTCGAGAATCTTGAGAGAACTACTTAAGAAATTGCTTGTGTCAAAGAAGTGGAGAAGAAGCTTGAAGAAAAAAGGATACATCATTCAACTTGATGGGGAGTATTGAGTCCATAATTATTATTGAGACTAAGTCTTCACCTTTACCTAGTAGGCTGGAGAAAATAAACAAGGTAGAAAAGGGTAAAGAGACATCCGAAATATTTCAAAAGTGCATGAACTCAGTAAAGATTGGAAGTTTGAAGATAGGGAAGATATTGGAGGTTATGATAATCAACCTAGATCCTATCTTGAACAACCTCATATAGAGAAAGCTCAAATTGTGACACCCAAGGATCATAATTTTATCACGTGAGGAGAAAAAGTAGTCGAGCCAGTGATAATGAACAAAGGCATTGTTTGTGAGTCATCCCATGGGAAATTAATTTCTTTTCCTTTACATTTTCACATCTCTTTCTTATATAAATATGTGTTTTTAAGTTTTTTTTTGATAGGATTGAATTATCTTAAATTTTCTTATACATTTACATGTGATTTCAATCCTATTTTTAAGATAAAATACTTAACTGATGTTTAATTTGTGTTTACTGCTAGGATGGATATGCTGGTATATTTTTGAAACAAAAGAGACAAGATTATGAAGCAAATTAGAGCACAAAATTTAACAAGGAAAGGACAACCTCTTTGCAAATTACAAGTAGAAACGACGACGCAGGCTGGAGGCATAAGGTTTTAGATCGTTGCAAATTAAATTGTCAAATCAAGAAGCAAAGGAGAAAACGTAGCGTGTAGCAATCATGTGGAGTAGAAGAGAGGAGAAAGTTTTAAAACATTTGACAAGTGACCCTTAATTGTCTTGTCAGGCACAGTAGAATGAAACAAGAGGCAGCACAACGTTTTGAGTAAAACGTCTGTGTCTTACTTAGGACGCACAGTACAAGGGTGAATGGCATGAATTTTTAACGCAGGTGGCATTTTAATTGTCAAAATGAGCAAGTGTGGGGGATATAAAACGTAACAAGCGTGAAGTAGGAGAAGCCATAGGAATAAGAAGCAAAACGGCGCAACAGAGAGGAGACACATGGAACGTTACTGACGCAACAAATGAATTAAGAGCAAGTGGGCTGTATAGAACAAAGAGTCCATCAGCGCTAGGGAGGCACAAGCAATAGGCGTTGAAGAATATCGCACAAGCAAAAATTAAAAAGAAGGAGGGCGTCATTTTGGGGAGCATGTAGACGCGTTTAACGCAAAACGCAGGAACTAAGAAAAGATACAAGAGGAGAGAGGGCCGAAGGGTTAAAGGACTGATTTTTATTTGTCTTGTCACAGCTACAGTGTCGGCGTGGAGAAGCAAGGTGACGCACAGTGAGGAGGCTGAGAGGAATAGTGGCGGAAGACAAGGAGAAGAACGTGGAGAAGCAATCAATGCAGAGGAAGAAAGAAAGGGCAAAGGAAAGAAGCTGCTGGAGATTTTGTTTCTACACTTCACCTGTCTCACCGTGAGGATTAAAGGTAGAGGAAGGTAACTTGGGTTGCCATTTTACATGACAAGTATGACCCATTTTTGGAGCATAAAAATGAAAGTAGAAGGCTAACTTTTCGACACCGGTTCAATGGGGATATCGACGCCAAGTTACGGTTAAGCTATTTTTGTCATTTTAAAGTTGTGATTTATTTTCGAATTGTTGTGTTGTTGGTATTGATTTGGATGGTTTTGGAATGAATGATCTTAATATAATATTTTGATCATTTTATTTCGAACCTATTTCTAAAATATTAATTGTAATCCGTAATCGTTACTTTTAATATTTGTGAGTAGCATCTAACGATCGTTAATCGTTAAGAATAACATGACTTAGGTTAGATAACCCGAGCGTGTGAGGTTACTGCCTATATTGTTCGTTTTTCATTTCGTAATGCGACTGCCAAATTAAATCTAGAGATCGTATTCTAGGTTATTCGGTAGTTGGGTTTAATTAATGATCGTATCTTGATTAAATTCAATTTGAGGGAAAACCGAGATTTGTAGAGCGTTCTATTAGTCTCAGATCAATAGTCCGAAAAGAATTGTAAAGACTTTAGAATGAGGGAATATGCTTTATTGTGCTTAGGCCGAGATTGACCCTAGAACCGGACCTTACTTATACTCGACACTTTTCACATTTTTGATTGTTCGTTTTAATTTGTTTTCGATAGTTTAATTTTGCTTTAATTTTCTAAATTGTTCAAAAACCAAAAAACCCCCCATATACTTTTCTTACATTCCCTGTGGATTCGATCCCGACTTACCACAACTACAAATTTTAGTGTGCAGAGTCAGGTAAATTTTGCGAAGGCACTCGACACGTATATTGTCAAATTTTGGTATTTATTCTTAGGAGTGTGGTAGTTTAATTTTTGCATTTGATTTTAGTTGGTGTTTTGTGAATATATTTGTTTATACTCATACTTTTTGTTACTTGTTAATTTTTAATTGTCCATTAGTTTTGGTGCATGGTAGTGACCAAATCTCCTCATAGAGAAATTGAGCAACTTGATTCAGAAATTGAGAGAACATTGCGGAGATTACGTAGAGAAGCAAGGTCAACTTTGGTGAACGAATTGGAAGCAGAATCAGAAGAAACAATGGCAAATCTGAGAACTCTGAGGGAGTTGGCTGCACCCGATTTAACTCATAGACCATTATGCATAACATTTCCAAATTTTGTTGAACATGTTACCTTTGAGTTAAAATCTGGATTAATTCATTTATTGCCTAGCTTTAATGGCCTTGCAGGTGAGGATGCACATAAGCATCTTAAGGAACTTGATGTGGTGTGTTTGAGCATGAAGCCTCACGGGGTGACGGACGAGCAGATCATGTTAAGGGCTTTTCCATTCTCGCTTAAAGATGCAGCAAAAGATTGGCTATTTGATTTACCTGTTGGAAGTGTAAACACTTGGTTGGAGATGAAGAGATTGTTTTTGGAAAAATATTTTCCGGCCTCAAAGACAGCAAGTATTCGGAAGGAGATTTGCGGTATTAAGCAGCACAATGGGGAGTCTCTTTATGAATACTGGGAGCGATTTAAGAAGCTGTGTGCCAGTTGCCCACATCACAACATACCGGAGCAACTTCTCATCCAATATTTTTATGAAGGATTGCTGCCAATGGAGAGGAGTTTGGTTGATGCAACGAGTGGTAGGCCACTTTGTGAGAAGACCCCCATTGAATCCAGGATATTACTTGAGCGGATGGCCGCTAACACTCATCAATTCAGCACTTGTAATGATGTTCAACGAGTAAATGAGGTAAGCACTTCATCTATTAAACATCGTTTAGATGAACTAACATCTTTTGTGAGACATATTGCAGGTAGACAGGCACAAGTAAAAGCTTGTGGGATATGTTCAAACACAAGTCATCCAACTGACGAGTGCCCAGCTTTACAAGAAGGGAGTATGGAGCAAGTGAATGCTGCAGGAGGGAACTTCTCAAACCAATACAACCCATACTCGCAGACGTATAACCTAGGTTGGAGGGACCATCCCAACTTGAGTTATGGAGGGAATCGACAACAAAATTACTTCCAGAATCGGCCACAAGGACCACCAGGATTTCAACCAAGGCAACAAGGAGCAGAAGGAGCTTCTTCTTCAAGTTCAGGTGCGTCTTTAGAAGAACTTGTTAACAAACTTTTTGCTTCCAACTTGCAATTGCACCAGGATTTTCAGGAAATGAAAGCGAGCCAACAGGAAATGAAAGCAAGCCAACAGGAAATGAAAGCAAGCCAACAAGAAATGAAAGCAAGCTAGCAGAGTACAAATTACCAATTGGGTCAATTGGCAGTAAGGCTCAATCGTTTAGAATCGCAAGGAGGAGGAAAATTGCCATCCCAACTCGAGGTGAATCCGAGGAATGTCAGTGCCATGACCCTGAGAAGCGAAAGGGAGATTGAAGATTCAAAAAGAACCCCAACAAATATTGCTACTGAGGAAGAGATCGAGAAGGAATTGGAAAAGGAAGAAAATTCATCCTCAAGTACACAGGTAAATATCAAAAGTCCCAATATTGTTAAAACGAACCCTCCACCTTTTCCGAGCAGATTAACGAGACCAAACATGGAGGACAAGGATAAGGATATATTGGAGACTTTCTGAAAGGTAGAAGTCAACATACCTTTGCTCGAAGCAATCAAGCAAATGCCAAGGTATGCCAAATTTCTCAAAGAACTGTGTACACAAAAAAGGAAATTGAGGGGTGATGAGAAAGTGATGATGGGTGAGAATGTGTCGGCAGTATTAAGAAAGAAGATGCCTCCAAAATGCCGAGATCCAGGTATGTTCACTATCCCGTGCAAAATTGGTAATACTGTGATCAGTAGAGCAATGTTAGATTTGGGTGCTTCTATTAATGTGATGCCTCATTCAATTTATGCTTCTTTAAATTTGGGCCCTTTGAAAAAAACGAATGTAGTCATCCAATTGGCCGATCGCACTAATGCTTATCCTGATGGAGTGGTTGAGGATGTTTTGGTGCAGGTGAATGAGTTAGTGTTCCCTGCAGATTTTTATGTTGTGGATATGAATGATGACACCTCATGCAATCCGATACCTATCTTGTTGGGGTGACCATTCCTTAATACAACTCAAACTAAGATAGATGTTCGTAAAGGCACCCTCACAATGGAATTTGATGGGGAAGTAATTCATTTCAATATTTTTGATGCCATGAAACATCCTCCTGATGATCATTGTGTTTTTTCTGTTGATGTGATCGATCCTTTGGTGCATGAAATGTTTAAATTAAATTCTGAGGATCATCGGCAATAGCTTTAACCGAGGATATGGAAGTAGAAGCCAACACTGATGTTGAGATGGGAGAGGAGCTTGTGGAAATGAAAGCTGCCTTGGACTCATTAGAGAGCTCTTCAAAAAGGTATGATTTAGCTTCTATTCAACTACCTGAAGCCTACCAGAAGTTATTACCTTCTGATGTGCAGGCCCCAAAATTAGAATTGAAGCCACTCCCTACACATCTGAAGTATGCCTATTTGGGAGATAAACAGACTCTCCCAGTTATCATTTCGGCAGAATTGACTTCAACTCAAGAGGAGAGGCTGGTTCAAATGCTGAGGGAGCATAAGAAGGCCATCGGGTGGACCAACGTATCCAAGGGATAAGCCCTTCCATATGCATGCATCGCATTTTATTGGAGGATGATGCAAAATCTACAAGGCAAGCTCAACGTAAGCTGAATCCTCCAATGATGGAAGTTGTGAAGAAGGAGGTCTTGAAGCTTCTCGATGTTGGGGTAATCTACCTAATATCTGACAGTAAGTGGGTAAGTCCGGTTCAGGTGGTTCCAAAGAAATCTGGAATCACCCTTGTGAAAAACGAGGAAGGTGAGTTGATTCCCACCCGAGTGCACACCGGGTGGCGAGTATGTATTGATTATCGAAAGTTAAATGCTGTTACTCGTAAAGATCACTTCCCCCTTCCTTTCATTGATCAAATGCTTGAGAGATTGGCTGGTTATGACTTTTATTGCTTTTTAGATGGCTTTTCAGGTTATCTTCAGATCCCGATTGCACCGGAAGATCAGGAGAAGACCACGTTCACATGCCCATTCGATACGTTTGCCTACCGAAGGATGTCATTTGGGCTGTGTAACGCACCTGCCACGTTCCAAAGGTGTATGGTAAGCATTTTTTCTGAATATGTTGAGAAGATTATTGAGGTATTCATGGACGATTTTAGTGTGTATGGATCTTCTTTTGATGAATGCCTTGAGAATCTTGCTATTATCTTGGAATGATGTATAGAAACTAACCTTATGTTAAACTGGTTAAAATGTCACTTTATGGTAGATCAAGGTATAGTTTTAGGTCATGTGATATCTGCTAAGGGTATTGAAGTTGACAAGTCTAAAGTTGATATCATTTCTTCTTTACCTTACCCCTCTACTGTGAGGAAAGTGCGTTCTTTTTTAGGGCATGCAGGTTTTTATCAGAGGTTCATTAAGGACTTTTCGAAGATAGCCTCACCATTATGCAAGCTTCTTCAACAAGATGTCCCCTTCGAGTTCGACGAGACGTGAAAAGATGCATTCAACAAACTTAAGGAGCTTCTAACGTCCCCACCGGTGATTAGACCACCAGATTGGAACCTCCCATTCGAGATCATGTGTGATGCGAGCAATTATGCGATGGGGGCAGTTCTAGGGCAAAGAGTGGGAAGAGCTTTGCATGCCATTTATTATGCTTCAAAAATGTTGAATCCAGCTCAATTGCATTATTCCACTACTGAAAAAGAATTGTTATCTGTGGTTTTTGCTTTGGAAAAATTTTGATCGTATTTGCTTGGTGCTAAAGTGATTATTTATTCTGACCATGCAGCTTTACGATACTTGCTTACAAAGAAAGAAGCAAAATCGAGGCTGATCAGATGGATTCTCCTCCTACAGGAATTCGATTTGGAGATTAGAGATAAGAAAGGGGCAGAAAACGTGGTGGCGGATCATCTCAGTCGATTAATAAAGGAAGAAGATGATATCCCTCTACGAGAAAGTTTTCCAAATGAGCAATTATTTTCTGCCGATGCGACACCACCATGGTACGCAGACATTGTCAATTTTTTAGTAACTAATGAATTACCTGTTGGTTTGTATAAGGCTCAGAGGGATAAGCTATGAAGTGAAGCGAAGTAACATGTTTGGGATGACCTCTATCTTTGGAGGCATTGTGCAGATCAAGTCATCAGAAGGTATGTACCAAAAAGTGAATCGTCATCAATTTTAGCCTTCTGCCATTCGTACACATGCGGAGGACATTTTGGAGTAAAACGGACAGCTCAAAAAGTTCTAGAGAGCGACTTCTACTGGCCAACATTATTCAAAGATGCATATATCTTCTGCAAATCTTATGATAGATGCCAACAGTCAGGTAACCTGTCCCATAAGAATCAAATGCCACAAACTCCTTTGCTTTTCTGTGAAATTTTTGACGTTTTGGGCATTGATTTTATGGGACCTTTCCCTCCATCTTTTGGCTTTACTTATATATTGCTTGCGGTTTATTATGTTTCTAAATAGGTGGAAGCAAAAGCCACTAGGACTAACGATGCCAAGGTTGTTGCAGATTTTGTTAAGGCTAACATTCTTTCCAGGTTCGGGATACCGAAGGCCATTGTTAGCGATAGAGGAACCCACTTCTGCAACAGGGTGATGGAAGCAATGTTCAGAAAGTATCACATCATGCATAAAGTTTCTACTGTTTACCATCCCCAAACCAACGGGCAAGCTGAAGTCTCAAATCAGGAAATCAAGTTAATCCTGGACAAAATGTTGCAACCCAATAGGAAGGATTGGAGCATAAGACTGGAAGATGCATTGTGGGCCTACCAGACAGCTTACAAAACCCCAATTGGCATGTCGCCGTACAGGCTAGTGTTTGGGAAGCCATGTCATCTTCTAGTGGAATTACAACATAAGACATTTTGGGTCATCAAAAGATGCAACATGCACTTGGATGATGCGGGAGTGCATAGGAAGCTGCAGCTTCAGGAGTTGGAAGAAATGAGGAACGATTCCTATCAAAATGCAGTGATATATAAGGATAGGACGAAAGCTTTTCATTATAAGATGATTTCGAGGAAGAGTTTTTCAGTGGGCCAGAAAGTGTTACTATATCATTCCAGACTCAAGCTCTTTCCTGGTAAGTTGCGTTCCCGTTGGGTTGGTCCATTTGTTATCACTCATGTCTTTCCCTTTGGTGCAGTGGAGATACGAAGCCTCAAAACTGACAAGACATTTCGAGTGAATGGTCATTACTTAAAGTCGTATTATGAGGGCTTCAAAACGGAGGATTTGAAGGTGTTGATGCTAGAGGATGTGATGGGTGTCACTTTAAGTACGCAATTGGAGGTCAAGCCAATGACATTAAACAAAGGCGCTGCTTGGGAGGCAACCTAAGGGGAGTTAATTTCTGTCTTTTACATTTTTGTTTATGTTATTTTTGTTAGCTACTCCATTTCTGACATTTGATTTTACATTGAGGACAATGCAAATTTTAAGTGTGGGGGTGGGGTACATTAGTTTTGATGCATTTTTTTAGCTTAATCGTAGCTTACGTAACTCCTTAGGCAGTTTTCAAAATTAAATGAACAAAATTCAAAATTTTTCTTGTTTTCTATTGCTTTTAAGATTATTTAGTCATAATTAGAGTGTGAATTGATTAGTAAAATCCATAGCAACTCTAGCATGTACTTTTGCTCTTGTGGTTTATTAATATGCTTTATCTTTAGAAGAGTAGTGACTAATGGTAGACAAAGCCGATGAGAATTTGAGACATATTAGACTGACACATCTATATCAGCCTCATTGTCTTTTGATAATGTGTGACCTTCATGACATGTACGTCCCGATTTTGCGTTGAATTTCTATTCGAGACCACATTTTTATCACATGCATTAACATGGATATGATTAGGCATTCTTTGTTTTTCATAAACTACATTAGCCAAATGACCTACCCTATTGACATGATTTTTTTTCCTTGATAAACCCCTTTGAGCTTTAACCTTTCTTTTGTATAAATCACATTTTACACTTTTAAACTTAACCAAATGTCCTACCCAAGTCATAAAGCTAGTGGAACATTTGTGATTGTTGAGTTTGTGGATATACAAAATGCTAAGTGTGGGGGTGTACATATATGAGGGTTTGGTTAAAATCTTGGGATGTTATTTTATGTCTTATGGTTGAAGTTCCCATGATGATGTAGTTTATTTTAATTTTTTTACAAAAAAAGAGAAAAAAAGAGCAAAAAAAGAAAAAAAAGAAAAAAAATTGTTTACAATAATTTTATCAAGGAAGAATTGCATATGTGTTTAAATTTTGTTTATGATTCATGCATCTTCCTAGAGTTGTGATGGTTGAGTTATTTGAGCATGTTGAGAATGAGGTAGAGGTTTGCTTGAAAGATTCACTCTTGTGGTTTGATTGGGATAATTGTACGAGTGATTCCTTCGGATTGACATATGCTTCATGTGGTTTGTGTGTGAGAGTTGAATGGGGTTGTGAAATGTAATTGTTGCATTTGTCATAGCTGATGGTACCTAGTTTTTGATGAGTGTTGCGTTGTTTCACTAGTTTTGATGACTTTCATGCTACTTGATCCAAATATATCTCACCTCACCCTTGCCTACATTAAAACCTTGGAAAAGTCCTTTGATTCATGATTTTGCATGTGAACATTAGTGGAGGAGAAATGAAATGATATGCAAAGTTTATGGATTGTCATGATCATGAACGGTGTCGAGTGTACCCATGATTATATTTTCATTAAACACATTTTTCGAGTCTACCATTAGATCGCTAAATTTTTGTAGATATTGAATGTTGATAAATCATAAGGAAAAGCTTTGAATGTTGAGTTTTTGCTTAAGGTATGAAAGTCATTTACCTTTATTTATGACTATCTATTCTTAAGAAATGTGGAGAACGAGTTAAATCTTTGATTTGTGAATTTGATTTTGATGATTTGCCTGAGGACAGTCAAAGATCAAGTGTGGGGGTATTTGATAGGATTGAATTATCTTAAATTTTCTTATACATTTACATGTGATTTCAATCCTATTTTTAAGATAAAATACTTAACTGATGTTTAATTTGTATTTACTGCTAGGATGGATATGCTGGTATATTTTTGAAACAAAAGAGACAAGATTATGAAGCAAATTAGAGCACAAAATTTAACAAGGAAAAGGACAAACTCTTTGCAAATTACAAGTAGAAACAACGACGCAAGCTGGAGGCATAAGGTTTTAGATGGTTGCAAATTAAATTGTCAAATCAAGAAGCAAAGGAGAAAATGCAGCGTGTAGCAAACATGTGAAGTAGAAGAGAGGAGAAAGTTTTAAAACATTTGACAATTGACCCTTAATTGTCTTGTCAGGCACAGTAGAATGAAACAAGAGGCAACACAACGTTTTGAGTAAAACGTCTGCGTCTTACTCAAGACGCATAGTACAAGGGTGAGTGGCATGAGTTTTTAGCGCAGATGGCATTTTAATTGTCAAAATGAGCAAGTGTGGGGGATATAAAACGTAACAAGCATGAAGTAGGAGAAGCCACAGGAATAAGAAGCAAAACGGCGCAGCAGAGAGGAGACACATGGAACGTTACTGATGCAACAAATGAATTAAGAGCAAGTGGGCCGTATAGAACAGAGAGTCCATCAGCGCTAGGAGGCACAAGCAATAGGCGTTGAAGAATATCACATAAGCAAAAATTAAAAAGAAGGAGAGCGTCGTTTTGGGGAGCATGTAGACGCGTTTAACGCAAAACGCAGGAACTAAGAAAAGATACAAGAGGAGAGAGGGCTGAAGGGTTAAAGGACTGATTTTTATTTGTCTTGTCACAGCTACAGTGTCGGCGTGGAGAAGCAAGGTGACGCACAGTGAGGAGGTTGAGAGGAACAGTGGCGTCAGAACAAGGAGAAGAACGTGGAGAAGCAATCAACGCAGAGGAAGAAACGAAGAGCAAAGGAAAGAAGCTGTTGGAGATTTTGTTTCTACACTTCACCTGTCTCACCGTGAGGATTAAAGGTAGAGGAAGGTAACTTGGGCTGCCATTTTACATGACAAGTATGACCCATTTTTGGAGCATAAAAATGAAAGTAGAAGGCTAACTTTCCGACACTGGTTCAATGGGGATATCAACGCCAAGTTACGGTTAAGCTATTTTTATCATTTTAAAGTTGTGATTTATTTTCGAATTGTTGTGTTGTTGGTATTGATTTGGATGGTTTTGGAATGAATGATCTTAATATAATATTTTGATCGTTTTATTTCGAACCTATTGCTAAAATATTAATTGTAATCCGTAATCGTTACTTTTAATATTTGTGAGTAGCATCTAACGATCGCTAATCGTTAAGAACAACATAACTTAGGTTAGATAACCCGAGCGTGTGAGGTTACTGCCTATATTGCTCGTTTTCTATTTCGTAAAGCGAATGCCAAATTAAATCTAGAGATCGTATTCTAGGTTATTCGGTAGTTAGGTTTAATTAATGATCGTATCTTGATTAAATTTAATTTGAATGAAAATCAAGATTTGTAGAGCGTTCTATTAGTCTCAGATCAATAGTCCGAAAAGAATTGTAAAGACTTTAGAATGACGAAATATGCTTGATTATGCTTAGGTCGAGATTGACCCTAAAACTGGACCTTACTTATACTCGACACTTTTCACATTTTTGATTGTTCGTTTTAATTTATTTTCGATAGTTTAATTTTTCTTTAATTTTCTAAATTGTTCAAAACCAAACCCCCCCCCCCCATATACTTTTCTTTCATCAATTTTTTTCAGTACGAAAATTAACTGAACATTCCCTGTGGATTCGATCCCGACTTACCACAACTACAAATTTTAGTGTGCAGAGTCAGGTAAATTTTGCAGTGCACTCAACACGCGTTGTCATTTATTCTTACTTATTTTTAAGTTTTCAACAAAATGAGAGATAATAAAACAAACAAGTAAATATTTTCTCTTATTTATTATTTCTACAATTATATAGCACAATTAGGGTGTTAATTAACTAGAAGATTCCATGGTAAATTTATCATTTACTTTCACTGATGAGATTGGTCAATTTGCATTATCTTTAAAAGAGTAGTGACTAGTAGTAGACATAAGTCAATAAGATTTTAAGCCTGTTTAGACTAACACATCTATATCAATCTCATCATCTTTTATTTATGGGTGATATTCATGATATTTACATCTTGAATTTGCCTTGAACTTCTATTTGAGATCATATTTTTTTCACATGCATTAACATGGAAATGATACATGCATTCCTTGTTTATAAGCTACTTAACCAAATAGCCTACCTATTTACATGATTTCCTTTCGATAAGCCCCCTTGAGTTTTATTAGCCTTTCTTTATGTACCAACCATATCACATACTTTTAAACCTTACCAAATTTCCTACCTAAGCTATAAAGCTAGTGGAGAATTTGTTAATTGTTGATGATTGTGGATGTACAAAAGTATAAGTGTGGGGATATGCATATATGTGGAATGGTTATAATTGTTGGGACACTGTTTTATGTCTTATGAATGAAATTCCCATATTGATGTAGCTTCTTTCAATTTTTTAAATGAAAATAAAAAGAAAGAATGAAAAAGAGAAAAGAAAAAAAAGGAAAAGGAAAAGGAAAAGAAAAGAAAAGAAAAGAAAAGAAAAGAAAAATATTTTAAAATAAAATGTCTAGACTAAATCATAATTGATCGATTCATCATTTAATTACTAGTCTATTTGTCACCTATTTTACTATGTCAAATGTCACTCAATTATAGGCTAAATCATCCAAATTTTTCATGTATCAATTTATCCTACCACTTGGCATTTGTCCTAATACAAATGTACATTTTAATCATCAATTCCCAATCCATAACATTAATTCCAACTTACTAATTGAAATCCAGTCATATCAAAATTTAAGACATATTAATTCATAATTCACATCATGATCACTTAACATTTTTCATACCCCTGAATAGGTCAATTGAGTGCCTATGTCATCTTTGTAATGTGTTCTAATATCAATTCGTGTATGAATGCTAATGTTATGAATATATATGCAATACTTAATCTAGCGTTAAACCCTAAGCATGATTAAGAAAATAGGATATCATATCAAAGTCGCTCTCAATGCAAAATTTTGTTTCAAAGACACATCAAATGTCTCAACACCAAATTCCTGAAGATGCTGCCATTTCGATATCAATGGTTATAAGCATACATCAATTTTATGCTTTGGATTTGTAGGCCTTAGCAAAATCATTGTCAAGAACATATATGTCTCTTTTATACACATCCATTGAGGGAAATGATAAGGAGTAATTATAATTGTCCATGATGAATACTATTGGCTAGACTAACCAAAAGGTTGCAAACCATCCATTGACAATCCCAACCTAACATTTCTACTTTCAGTTGCAAACTCATAATGAGTGTCATCGAAATGTTTTCATACCAGTGCATCTGATAGAAGACTCATTATTCCATCTTTTGTTTGTGTTCATTATGTCATCTCATGTGAGATGCAGTAACATCATAAACATATAGTTTTTGAAGTCTCAGAGTTTACAGGAAGTAATACATTTTCTTCCAGGGTACTAATTTCTATTTCATAGAATGCTTTCTAGGCTTAAACCTAGATTGATCATAAAATTTGCACTCTTATAATCCACATCGTCTCCCTAATACAACATACATCCTAATTTGCAGCAATTAATCTTTTCAATAGGAAAAACAAAACCCCTAACATATTGTAAAAACTATCAACCATTGTATGATCAGGAGGCAATGATTCATTATACCAGAATTTTATCAAAACTATGATTAGGAATATACCCTTTAGACTTTATGTTCAATATTCGAGCAATTGAAGACAATTGAGTCATTGTCTCATAATTTGGCCATAATTCTTGGTCAGCTAAATCTAGTAAGTCAAAAAACTATCTTGTATGTGGATTTGGTTCTTCTTCAAGATTTTCTATATTTTCTTGAAAGGTATAACTACTGCATCATAAAACTATTTGCATGTAAGGATTTTCATTTGCATCCACATTGTTTGTTTTAAATCCAATCCCCCCTTCAAACTCATTTAAGTTCACTAATGATTGTACTTTATTACCCCTTTAGGTGCTACAAATCAATGGTTCCCCATGTTGTGTCCACTCAAAATAATTTAGGACAAACCCTTTCCTCAGCAAATGCCTATTCACTTCATCAATAAGAAGGAAACAAATGTGTTTTCACTTTTTACATGGACATCTAATCTTTGGGCCATCTATATATGTAAGTTGAGAACATGCATAACGAATAAAAGCTTCAACTCCTTAAGCAATCTTAGGGCTAATGAAATACACTGCTATTAATCGTCTGTACATCCAAGATTTATCAACATTACTCATTTATGCAAAAATGTTGATTTCAAATAATGATTTCGTAGTTAGTATCCTTTATGTTCACCAAAGTTTACAAAACTTCTAAACTTTACATAACATCCCCTAAGTATTAACCAATTGAATTAATCACCTATAATTGATTTCAAAACTATGGTAGGTGTCATTGTTTACACTTGTGAATCAAGAAAACAATTTCTTGTTGTAACTCATAGGCTCGTGGTATTTTTTACTGATAAGCCTCACGGGGCTCCATCACGGGTTATGGGTTAAGGTTTATGGGTTAAGATCAAAAGTTAATTAATAAATGTATGGATTTTGAGTTCGTCTTTAATAATTTTGGTAATTTTCTTGTCTATATTCTCGAATATCGCAAAATTATTTATTAATTGAATATCTTTTTTTTTCTGTTTGTAATCATATATGTTAGAAGAGATTTCAAAGATGCACTTAAAGACGTGAAAGGAAAAAACAACAACTATTTGCTTTGGTACGGAACCCCACAATTATTGGCATGATTTAATCTATTAGTAATGTTTCATAGAAGTTAAATGCATTTATTCATAAATTTTGTATAGTACTCAATGTCGTAATAAAGCAGATAATTTAACTATTATTTAAGTTATTAATCAAATTAATAAATCAAAATTATATGAAATATACTATTAATAACATAAAATGAATCACTTAATTTTATAGAGTTGGAATTTTTAACTAAATGGTTTAGATATTGTTATTGATATTTAAAATAAATGTTATAAGTTTGATATTTTACCTAAATTAATTATGTGCTAGTAACATATATAATAAGTAAAGATAAAAATATGAAAATATGATTAATAAATTATTGTGACATTTAAAATTATCTAATATATTTAGAAAAGAGTATTAAAAAGATGCGTGTAAAGATTCACAAATGAAAAGTAAAAAGAACCTAATCAATTCAAAGAGCATCAATGAAATAACCTATTGACAAAATTTAAGTATTTGGAACTATAATTCAAACCCATCCTATGGTGTAGGCCATTTACATTAAAAATGTAGTAAGTTCAAATGGGAGGTTCAAACCACAAACAAATACCCAAATTAAACCAAGTAAAAAAAAATCTAGTAAATGACAAAACTCACTTACCTCAACTAACATGCAGAAGAAGTCACTAAAGCACGTAAAGGAAGAAGATGATGGAGCTAGAGTGAGCTAAAGGTCAAAGAAGATAACCAAAACAAAGAAAAGAAGACAATGACAATCAAAGTAGTACAAAAAACACAATAACGAACAAAACTCAACAGTGTCGTAAAAAACAATCAAAGAATAAAATGTTACCTCAACCAATGATTAAAGGAAGACGACGATGATGACAAACAATGGATGAGCGACAGTGATGAAGGATGGTGAGGAGAAAAGATGATTAACTATATATGAAAACAAAAGTTCATCCTTAAATGATATGTTATACATCTTCAAATTCCCACATTTTATTAAAAAAATTAGATAGGAAATCCTAAAGTAAGCTAGATAGGAAATCCTAAAAGCTAGAATGAAGTTCCAATTGATAGAATCAAAAGCTTTGAAATAATTAAGCTTCATATTGTAACTTTAGTTAAGTGTTTTCTTATAGTAGAAGAAATTGAATTTGCTTTTTAGATATGGTTGTGAGACTCATTTATGATAGTGCTTTTATGATGCATCACCTTACTTGTTGGAAGAAGACAGTGTGCAATAACATGTAATTCCAATAATTTCCTATCCCCTACTTTCGGTTGTTTTTAACTCAGAAGTGCAATTACAGTAGGGGTTAAGTACTGGAATGGTCATGACTGAATTACGAGGAGTTCACCATATCTTAAATAACCAAGTCAAAGTAGCTATACAAAGAAATCAGTGACGTAGTGGGCAACTAAAAGTCTAAAATGATGCCATTGAGATATAGTCCTAGCAATGGAAACCATCCCATAAATAATACTGCATAAATCAAAATAGAACAAACGGTGAAAAGCTAAAGAATGAGGGAGAGTAGGATAAGAAATGGAACAAGAAATGGAAGCTCAAGTATTCATGGTGAGTAGGTATTTGAAGGGGAAAATGAGAATTATTGCATCTATAACTTAGTATCTAGTTGGCAGGAAAGCCACATTGCATGCATGAATGGTATAATTATAAGTACGTCAGCATTTATCGAGTTTAGTAATTATGTCGTGGATTAGTGGGATTAACAAATTCTCACTAGGATTTATCAAAAATTACAAACAATAACTTAATGTTCCATAATTGTGAAAGAGTACCATAAGGAAATTGAGGTTACTATGGTTATGACGAATATGGTGGAAGACTGAAAGGCAATAATGGCTCACTTCATTTACGGACAAAATTAAAAAATTGCTAATGTTTTCGATCTATATTATTATATGGAGTTAGAGGATGCAATGTGTATGGTCATGAAGGTAGAAAGACAAGTTAATAAAAGAGCAAACTATTGAGTAAAGAGGATGACAGAGCTCCAAAGATAAAGCATGAAACATTCACCCCACCAGTGCAACGATTAAGCTGAGAAAAAGTTAAAACCGATTCCACTTTAATAACTAAGAATTGAGATTTAAATAATTTTAAGTGCTTTGAAAGAGGGTATATAACTTCTCAATATTCCATCAAGAAGTTGATGACGTTGAGAGAAGATGGAAAATATATGTTCAAGATTAACAAAGAGGTAAATGAGAATATTCCTTATTTAGAGGATACTAGTGAAGAAGTACATTAAGAGGCCTAAAGAGGGAAGAATGTTGGTCACTATAGGGAATTGAGTTTGCATGCAAGAGGGGATAATGCAAATGAGTAATAAAAAAACCTCTTCTATACTAGATGTGCCATTAAGGATTGGGTGTGTAATATAATCATAAATAGAGGGAGTTATGTCAATATAATAAGTATCAAGTTGGTGGAGAAGTTTGGGTTGTCAACTATAAAAGAACCTAAACCCTATAATTAATAATGATCAAATGGCAGTAGAAAGGTTAAAGTAACCAAGCAAATCCTTGTTTCTTCCTCGAATGGGAGGTACAAACATGATATACGTGATGTGATACATATACAAGCTAACCACATTCTATTAAGGCATGATTAGCAATTTGACCAAACAACTAAACAAGATGGATATAAGGATAGATACCTGATCAAGTGGGTGTTTAAAACAATGATACTATAAACCAGCAATCATCCATTATCATATCTATTTCTTCTTTTGGCTCTACAGGATGGTCAAGTGAGTGCTGAAGGGCATCCAAATAAATCAAAACAATATTTTGGGAACCATTTCCACTAGAAGGTGGTTCCAGATGGAGAAACTGAATTTTGCAAATGGCAATAGATGTTTGTTGAGGGTGTTAGGTCCTAGTGAAGTGATACTAAAACTTCACCAAGGTTGAGTTGTCTTATCTTAACTATATACTACTATATCAAAATCAACAGCCTTTGGTGTGAATAAAATGAGGAATGCTATTACTAAAACAAAAAGAGTAATGTGCTAATAAATTTATGGACTTAGCTATTGGGAATCAAGTATTGTTATATTTTAGGATTGAAAACAAAAATAATAGATGAGAAAAAAGACGAAAAAGAAAAATTGAAGTGGACCTAAATAAATTGTATTTTAAACTCCAACATTAACCGATGAGAAATAAGAAGAAAAAGAAAAATTGAAGTGGACCTAAATAAATTCTATTTTAAACTCCAACCTTAAAAATCTTCGGTGTTCATTCTTTAGTTTTTGACACTAAGGGTCTAACAAAGTCAAAGACCAAATCCATAGTCCAACAATGGCCCCTTTATTTCTTAACCTCTATACAAAATCCCAAGTACAATGACCAAAGATCTCAAGCCTAAAATTGGAAGACAAGTCCAAATTCTACCATAGTCCCAGTTTACTAACCAATCCAATCTAATTTAAAAGCTAAAATCAAGGGTAAAACCAAATCCAAATCTAAATTTAGGTCAAATCCTATCTAAATTTAATAAAAACTCAATACTATAAAGCTCAAAACCATTATTCCATTTTCCTTTTCAACTCAAGTTGTTGCAGTTTTACTCAAAAAGTTTGTAAATTGCTATTGTCAATAAACAATTTATTGATTTAATTAAAAGGGACTTGATTTATAAATCTCTTACATTAAAATTTTCTCCATCTTCTGTTTTAATTAAGTAAAATAACAATACCATTGCCTTTTATTCTTTTATAGGTTATAGCAGACATACCTTTAGAAACCTCAAATTTAGTAATATTACGCTGTAACTAATTTGGTGTAATTGTTCAAAATATGTCAGTATAAGTAACTTTGCTTGATCATGTCTTTATAAGATGGAAAGTGGAGTTTACATTAGATTAGAATGAAATTTGAGTCAAGGCAAGTTAATTTGAAGAGAGACCAAGGTATAGAATATGTGGAGACTCAATAAACTTTCAGTCAAACAATGAACCAATAAGAGCATAGTATATAAGGTATATAATAGGAAGAGTCTTATTATTAAAGAGTCTTTACATAGTATGTTTGATGAATCGAACCCTATTGTATCTACAAAAGTTATTAAGATGATGATCAAGAAAGGAAAAGAAGGAAAAGAAACAATCAACCTTTCTTTTCCTTTCTACTGGTTTCTTCCTGACATCACAAATAGACCATACATAAGCATGCAACTCTAAAGGAAGTTCTATCTCACTTAACCTCGTAACCAATTCATCGAAAGTGTTATTACATAGTAAAGAGAGAGAGAAAACAAAATGCATAAAGTACTAAAAAATCACATGCTCATATTTATGCAAAAAGTAAGTAGAAAAACCCACAAAGATCAATCCTTCAAATACCATGAGAAACTAACCCACATTAAACTTAAAAACTTGATTTCGAGTCCAAAATTTTCTTATCAACATGGCATCATAGACCCACCAACCAGAAAATGGGTAGTGATAAAATTGTAAGTAGAAATCAAAATAAAGGACAAGATACGAAATAACTCCAACTTACTTGATCCCACCCTCGTATGAGGGGGAAGGCTCGGATGGGTTTAACCTCAACCAAAAATGACATCGTTTGATATGTTTGGTTTTTTTAAAAATTATTAATATGAAGATAACGACAGAGTAGCCATACTGTCGGAAATTCACTAATGTAATACATTACCGTCAGTAAACCTTGACGCTTGAGCATAAATTTATCAATGGAGTGGTTATACCGTCAAAAATTCACCAACGGATCTGACGCTAGCTTATTGCGACAAGCATTCCCACTTAATCTAGCGACAAGTATGATTTTTTTTTCGTTATATTCCATCAAAAAATTTGCGGGAATATTTTCTCTCCACCTTTACCAATGGAAATCTTCACGATAATGCTACCGATGAGTATTGATTTTTTGTCTCTAATTATTTACAATATTTGTTCCGTCGGTAATTTTTCGTCAGTATTTTATGATTTTCTTGTAGTGCTTTAAGCCTAATGTATTATGCAAAATTGGGGTTAGAACTAGAACTTCTCTATGTTATGAAAATTAAAATGGCCATGGTTCTTTAATTAATAATCGGATTGTTGTTCAAGTTATAGGAAACATCTCAAGAGAAGCCAAAGTTAGTCTATGGATCAAGAATGGACAATGGATGTATGTAACCAGGGAAATAAACCAAATGATCCTAAATTATAACACTAATTTTGAAATAAAGGATTGTTATTTATGGAATAGTCATCCTAAGGAACATTTCACTAATAAATCTTGTAAAGAATGACTAGTTCTAAGTGGCATAAGTTGTTTTGGTGAAAATGCCTAATGCCTAGAACATCTTTCCTTTTATGGTTGGCAGTAAGGAGCAAGATGAGTACTCTTAATAGGATGCATTATATGAATTTCCAAAGCACAAGCATTTTGTGTAAGAAAAGGAACAAAATTTTGGATCATCTATTCTATGAGTACATCTTTTCAAATAGGTTTGGATTGAATTCTAAAGATTTTGTGACTAAAAAATTAGTTTGAATGCTCTTTTAAAGATCATATAATGGCTTCAAGATCACAACAATGTTCCTAAAGATAACCTTGTTATGTTTTTTTATTAGTTTAGGAACTTGTCTGTTAAAGATATGAAAAGAAATAAACATAAAGATATTTTTTAGTAAAGAGAACAAAAAATTGGTGCAGGAGATTATTTTACTAAGCATTACACTGCGTTTGGTTGTTGTCTCCAGTAGCTGCAGACAAAACAGAACAGAAACTGGAGACAAGAAGGTGTTTGGTTGTGGTTGACAGAACAGAGAAAACTGTCTTTGTCTTGAGGACAGAATGTGTTTGGTTGTAGGGGACAGAAAACAAATATAATGCAAATATGTATTTAATTGATAGTTATATTACGAACTATTTGTGTTAGGTGAAAAGTTAACAAACAATAATAATTATAAACTATTATGAAATATTGAATAATATTAGCCCATCAAAATAATAATAATAATAATAATAATAATAATAATAATAATAATAATAATAATAATAATAATAATAATAATAATAATAATAATAATAATAATAATAATAATAATAATAATAATAATAATAATAATAATAATAATAATAACAACAACAACAACAACAACAAAATTAATAACAAGAACAAAATAGACACAAAATGATCCATAACAATAAATATGAATTATTATAAAGACAAAATATACAATGATAATAACAAGAATAATAATAATAATAATAATAATAATAATAATAATAATAATAATAATAATAATAATAATAATAATAATAATAATAATAATAATAATAATAATAATAATAATTAAAAAATACATAATAATGCTTGATAATAGAAATTGTACATCTACATCTCGACTAATAATAATAATAATAATAATGAATTTGTCATAATAATAAAATGCAAATTAAAAATAACAATACTAATATAATTAATAATATTGTGGTTTGTTAGAAATGAAAAGGTAAAAGCGATGAAATAATAAAGAACTAATAATAATAATAATAATAATAATAACAACAAAATTATAATACGAATAATTATAAGAATAATAATGATAATGATAATAAGAAATTAATTATAATAATATTGATAATAATATTACTAATAAACAACAACAACAACAACAACAACAACAACAACAACAACAACAACAACAACAACAACAACAATAATAATAATAATAATAATAATAATAATAATAATAATAATAATAATAATAAAATGTATAATACTAATAATAATAAGATTAATAATGATAACAAAATGCGTAATAATAATAATAATAATAATACATCTACATTATACTACTACTACTAATAATGAATTCCAAATATATGTTAATAATAATAATAATAATTATTATTATTATTATAATAAATACAAAATGAAGCTTAATAATAATAATAATACATCTACATTATACTCCTACTAATAATTATTAATAAATAAAACTTAAATATAAATTATTTTTATTAGTAACATTTATTTTGATATCTTATATAATATTTATTGATAAAATATTATTTATAAATTCATATTTATTTTAACTATATTTTAATTATAATAAATACAAAATGAAGCTTAATAATAATAATAATACATCTACATTATACTACTACTAATAATTATTAATAAATAAAACTTAAATATAAATTATTTTTATTAGTAACATTTATTTTGATATCTTATATAATATTTATTGATAAAATATTATTTATAAATTCATATTTATTTTAATTATTAAATCAAAATTTTATTGAAATATATTTTAAAGATATTTTAATTTAATTATTGTGGTTTTTAAAGATATGTTAGTTATTGTGGTTTTAAATGATATTTTTAAAGATATTTTTAATTTAATTAATATTGTGGTTTTGGTTTGTTTTAAAAACTAAATAAAAAAAAGAAATAAAACTTATTTTAAAAACATAGTTGTTGGAAATAACGTGAGAGACAGGGACAGCCTGTCCCTGTCCTACCTTTTTGGGAGGGATAATAAATTTTGTCCCTGTCTATCGGAGACGGGAGACAAATCTTCATAGACAGGAACCAAACGCTAACGGGGATAAGATTTTTGGGTCCTGTCTACTATCCCCACCTACGAGGATAATAACCAGGGAGCAAGTTTTATTGTACAAACAATCACATAATTGCAGTGAAAACATATCTCTAGCACGGAGAACTAGGGAGTGCTTGGTTGGTTAATATGAGAAGAAAATGATGGGTAAGAAATGAAAAAAGATGATTGGTAACGTATTATGATTGAATGAACAATATTTTTATATCTCATTTTGGGGTAATGTTTTACACTCCCCAATATAATGAGTATAATAAGGAATGAAAGTCATATTTAAGACTATATTCATTATAATTTTTATTACCATTACATTTTAAGTGAACCAAGTAGATGTACTCTTGTTTCATAAGAGTGATACGGTCCTGTAAGAGAATATAAGTAGCAATTGACCTTGCACATTAATGTTAGTAACTGTAAATTGTCTAGCTTGCAATTTATTGGCCTAAAGAAAAACCCCACAACGTGGTCAAAAGAAACTGCAAAGGCAGCAGCAGGCGAAGCCGCCGTTTTGACTAAGTTGTGACACGTTGGCAAAAAGGTCAAATTTGAAAATATGCGGAAATTATGGGGGTCATAAATGCCCTCCGATTGTTAAATCTTTGCGAAACTCCTCCGAGCAACTTTCTTTTATTTCGTGTTTGTTTCTCCCGAATTTTTGTTTCTTTTGAATCAGTTCAATAACCTCTAATTCATTCGTTGATGGGTTTACTCGATTGCTTCCAATCACTCCAGTGGGAAGATGAATCCTACCCTGCTTATGGCGACTACTTTGTTCTTCCGTTTTTCGCGCTCTTCTTTCCCTCCGTTCGTTTCTTTCTCGACAGATTCGTATTCGAGGTGCTGTTTTTCTTTCCGAATTCTGGTTATCTATGTTTGATATTATGTCCTATCGTTTATTTCCTTGGCTTTTTTTCCATCTGAATAACTTGTGGATCATTGACAAGCTGGCCCTTTTTTTGCGTTCGTGAATTTTCTTTGATAAGATTTAATGTGTTGGTTAATGCTCTATTTTCTTTTTATTTGGTGAATTCGCTTGAATGAGATTTAAGCTTTAAATTGATGTGTTTCATTTAAAATTCCCCTGGCATTGGCTGTAATTGCTTCTTTTGCTTTTCCGAAAAGAAACTTACGTATTCTAGTTTTGTTTGTTTATCTGCAAAGCTTTGGAGTTAAATTTTAGTTTGTTTCTCTTGTTCCATTTCTAATTGTTCAAACTGGAATTCAGGTAGAGTCACTGTTGCATTGGTTGAGATCACGATAAAGGCTATGATGTGAAGTTTGCTTAAATATGCATAAAGAGTTGGAGCTTCTCTTTGATATCCGTCAATTGATTGCATTACACCCTGGTAACAATTACAATGCGTAGAATTTTACTTAGAGATTCACTAACCTTCTGAGCATAACGTATCTTCACCTTTTGAAACTCGGATAATCTGAAACATTTGCTTCAGTTATGTGAACGTCAGAACCTACATAGAAAACAAACATTACGGCCCTTATCTGGAATTTTAGCTTATATCCACGTAGTTTTTTCTACAGCTGAACACAAGTTGCAGAGTTTTATGTCTCTCTGTATGCGGACCATAGAATAAATGGATGAAAGAAAAATGACATTTCCTTGTATCATTGTAGATTTAGTTTTCATCAAAACCAAGTCGGTTGCTTTGATGTGAAGAACCTCTTTTCGATTCTTCTGACTTTCTGGGTGCATATCCTGTATTTTGAGCATTGCTTAAAGTGAATATAGTAGCTCCTTTTCATGTTCTTTTCTATGTATGGAAATTAATCTACTTCTTCTTGCTGGATATTTTTCCTTCTAATTATTCGTTTGCTTGGATTCACGTGAATCTTATATCTGTTCATTCTGAACTGAATATGCATGTTGCAGAAAGTGGCAAGACGACTGATTTTTGGAAAGGAGCATCAGGCATTGGATTTTCAGACAGAAGAGAGAATGAAAAAGATTAGGAAATTCAAGGAATCAGCTTGGAAATGCATCTATTACCTTTCTGCTGAAGTTCTGGCTCTTTGTGTTACCTATCATGAGCCTTGGTTTACAAACACAAAAAACTTTTGGGTGGGGCCTGGAAATCAAGTCTGGCCAGATCAAAAGATGAAGTAAAATTTTCAAAAAAAATTTCAAATTTTTGATGATTGTTTGATCTTGTAAACTATTTGTCTCAATTGATTCTTCTCTAAATTTTATTTTTGCTGAGTTAATAAATTAGTTATATGATGAATTGCAGGTTGAAATTGAAAGGATTATACATGTATGCTGCAGGATTCTATACATACTCAATATTTGCCCTTATTTTCTGGGAAACGAGACGTTCAGACTTTGGGGTATCAATGGGTCATCATGTTGCAACTGTGATTCTTATTATCTTGTCCTACATATTAAGGTATTGTGATTGGATTTTAACGTATTGTGGTTGGATTGTCTTTGTTCTAGGTTATATTCAATTGTTTAATTAAACTACACTATGGTTTAATTAAACTGAACTCCCTGTGATAGTGTGATTCTGTTGATTCTGGGTTTTGCTTGATAATTAGTCAAATAGGTTCTTTTCATGATATTTTAGTGCATTTATATATTGCATTGTTTTATAAATCTATGGATATATTATAATTACACTATTATTTTCAATTAATGCAACTGTCCAAGGATGGTCTGTTGGCTTTCCTGTGGCTAACAAAGAGGGTAGCTGTGATTGTTGAGATTATGAACATAAAGGGTAATCTTGATATGTGGTGAAATGACTGCATAATAATAGGAACTCTGAATCATACAAATCACTGTTGCAGTAATAGGAAGTCTATATCATAGAGTTTTGATCCATCATTTCTGTTTTCTTTAGATTTTATCTATTTCCTGCAGGTTTGGTCGAATCGGTTCAGTTGTTTTGGCTCTTCATGATGTGAGTGATATATTTTTGGAGGTCGGAAAGATGTCCAAGTACAGTGGTGCTGAAGGACTTGCAAGCTTTGCATTTATTCTTTTTGTCTTGTCTTGGATCTTGTTACGCCTCGTCTACTATCCATTCTGGGTTCTTTGGAGTACAAGGTTCATATAATTTAATGCGTGTTAGTCATTGACTTCTTAGATCTTCCTGGAAACATATTACTGGGATCTTGATGTTAAACTATTTTCATTAATTTTGAGTATCTTGACGGTTATTTTTAGAATGGTGGTACTATCTGTAAATGCAGTGCTCCAGAAGTCATCCCGTTGGTTGTTTGTGCAAGCGGGTGTTTGAATCATTTATACTTTCAGGATCTCTTTTTTTCATCCAAATTTCATTGGACATTTGTTTGTTTTCTTGCTTCTTAATATTTTAACATTTGTTCTCATATTTCATACAATTCTCTTGACTTTGTCCTTACCTTTTGTGGCAGCTATGAAGTTATCCTGACATTGGACAAGGAGAAACACCCAGTCGATGGTCCAATCTGTTATTACATATTTAATACTCTTCTATATTGTTTGCTTGTTCTTCATATTTATTGGTGGGTCCTTATTTATCGAATGCTCATTAAGCAAATCCAAGCAAGAGGGCAGCTTAGTGATGATGTTCGATCAGGTATGTCAAAAAGATTATCATTATTTGGTTTTGTAATGTATCCAAATTCTTGTGTGGAAACCGAATGTCAAGAATGACAATTAACTATTTCTTGCACTACGGTCCATTCAGATTGTTAAGTCATGATGTATGCTATGATGATTAATTTTGTAGATGGAACCATGTTATGTACCACTTGGTCTCCTTATTCATAGATATCCTTGTTTATACGTGAATCTTTGACATCCTTCTGCCTATTGCCCCCCTGCAGATTCTGAAGGTGAAGACGAACATGAAGATTGACCAGAAACAAGTACAGCTTAGATGACTCACTAAAAGGTTGTCTAAAATTCCCCGTTATTTTTAATCTTTTGCTGCAACAGTAGAAATTTCATCAACTAATTGGTCCTAGGAACATGTGATTAATTTTATCGTTCTTTCAAAAAATGTCACTTGAATTTCTTTATTCAATTGAATTTTCCTTCTCACTCAAACAATTAATGTGACTGCTATACAATTTAATGGACCATGTAGTCCAAAGAGAGTGATTTCTTAGTTGTTAAAGTCTGGTGTGGGAAATAATCTCTCTGCTACTGCTGCTGCAGACGAGGAACTAGCCATGGCCTTAAAATGACATATGATTGTTAGCTAAGGGAAGAGTTTCTGATTAAACGATTATGGTGCAACTGAATTCAGTAATTATATGCGGATATCAGGTGAAAATCAAATGCTGGAGAGGAAGGTTATTGAGGAGAGAGTAATCTAATGATTGTTTCCCCAACATGGATATGGCCGTTCCAATATTAGAACGGAAATTCATTCTTCTATTGATTGTGTCGTCATATCTGTAGACTCGAGCAAGCCGATTTTGGAGGTGTTCTATTTTAGTCCCCACAAACCTCTTTTTGGTCAGATTATTGTCATTGGTAATTTTGTAGATTGAAATTTACCGATGCATTTCATTTTTTATCCTGATGATTGATTTATGTTTGCGGTGCCTATTTGATGATTCCCTTTATGGTGCATGTTAAAAAAGCCTTGTGGCGAATTTCTCAACTTCCAATTTGCTGCAAAATATTAAGGCGCTGCACATGATCGAAGTTATTTTATTTTGGAAATTAAAGAAAGAATATATTTCTAAAATTAGAAGCACGGTTTTCAAGATAATCCATACATATGAAAGCCAAGATTACAAGTTATGCTCTCCTAATGAGGATATCCTTTGGAGAAATTATAAAAGTCACAATGTCAAGTAACTCTTGATTTGAGTAGGGAAGCCAAACTTTAACTAGGGAACAGATTTAGGTCATTTTTACGTTACAAAAAAAGACGTTAAGGATAATAACTACTCCCACTTTTAGAAGTGAAAGGGGGATAAGGCAAGGGGACTTACTCTCCCCTTACCTTTTCACCTTCTTTATCACCACTACAAATGTCGATATATTAAGTTATCTCACTTGATCTATGCTGACGACCTCATGATGTTCAGTAGTACAGAATCATTCTATAGGCATGTTGTTACACATATTGCACATATTTGCAGGTTGGTCTAGGCTTACGGTGAATATGGAAAAAAACCAGCTTATACATATCGTTGGATGTTAGAAACCAAGAGGAAATTCTTAATAATGTTGGCTTCCCAAAGCATTACCCTTCATTCAAATATTTGGGAGTTCTAATAACAGCCTCCAATCCCAAGTTTTCAGACTTTGTTCCCCTGATTGAGAAGATCAAAAGCAGGATTTACGCATGGCAAAACAGATTCTTGTCTATTGTGGCTAGATTAGCGCACTTATTGCTTCAGTCTTAAATAGTATGCATATTCATTGGGTTGCATATGTTGTTCTACCTTGACAGGATTTTGCAAGCTTTTCTATGGTTTGGGAAAGTCGATGATTGCAAGAAGGCCAAGGTTAAATGGAGTGATATCACGAGGCTAAAGAAGGAAGGAGGATTAGGCATTATTCCTATTTCACAAATGCAAAATGTCCTCTTATGTAAGAGGATATGGAAACTCTTTACTAATAACAAGGCATTATGGGTCAAACGGGTGAATGTATATCATCTTACTAAGTAGAATTTTTGGCAAATTGGTACTTCACGTGAATTTTCATGGATTTTCAATTATTTACTCTACTTAAGAGACTTAAGCAATAGTTGGGATATGGCACTAACATTTGGTTTTAGTTTGATAACTACACCAATAATAGTCCACTTTTCCAACGAGCATACCTAACATAGGAATAGAATTGCTACTAATGCTATAATATAAACCCTTATTCATAATAGGGATTGGTTTAGCAATTTTAGAGGTTTCTCCTTGCTTGCAAGCTATCAACCTCAAATTCCTAAGACACATGGACAAGATAGTTTTGTTTGGGTTCTTTAATAGTTCCTGTGATAGGATCATGGCTACTAATGCTAAAGCAGTTCCTTAGTATGAAATTTTATGGAAGCAAACTTTGAACTCAAAAGTTTCAATCTTTTCTTGGTTGGTAATTAGGAATAGACTGAGAATTAAAGATAGCTGGTTTGGGATATATGATCCTGTGTGTGTTCTATGTAAACAAGCTGAAGAGAGTATGAATCACACAAATTTTTGTTGTAGTTTTACTAAAGCAATTTGGAGTAAAATGATGCATTTTTTACTAGTCCCTCACTATACTTTTGAGTCGAGAGAAACTTTGCATATGATCATGGATAGCACTAAGCAGGGTAAGCCAAATGGGTTGCTCATTAAATTAGACTTTACTTGTAGGACCCCGCTTTCGGAACCTAACATCGAAGTTGTAAGACGTGAGCCTAATACCCTGTAGTTTTTGGAGCTCAACAATCCGAAGTCATAAAGCGTGAGCGAGCTTCCTTATAGGTTTATTTCAAAGACTCCTCATTAGCCATCGTCTCATAAGGGTGATGTGCCCACACCAATTAAACACCAAATCACAATTTAACTTCTTCAAAACAATTGTATCTCTATTCCTCTTATTTATTTTGAAACAAAAACCACCTCATTCGAAGCTCTATAGCTCAAGATATGCTTAAAAATTCAAGTACGTTCATAACTCGGTTATGCTCTTCCAACCATAGTTGTAGGACCCTGTTTCTAGAGCCCAACATCGAAGTCATGAGATGTGACCCTAATACACTGTAGTTTCCGGAGCCCAACAATCCGGAGTCATAAAGCGTGAGTGGGCTTCCTTGTGGGGTTATTTCAAAGACTCCTCATTGTTAAGTCAAAATGACTTTACGATTAATTTTGATGAAAATCAAGTAATGAGACTGAAGCAAAAATGAGACGGAAGGAAAATGAGACAGAAGCAAAATGAGACGCAAAGCAGAAGATAAAAATGAGACGGAAACAAAAATGAGACGGAAGCAAAATGAGACGGAAGAAAAAATGAGACAGAAGCAAAATGAGACGGAAGCGAAAATGAGACGGAAGCAAAATGAGACGAAAACAAAAATGAGACGGAAGCAAAATGAGACGCAAAATAGAAGACAGAAATGAGACAGAAGCAAAATGAGACGAAAGAATCGAAGATGAAGAACCAAATTAGTTCGAGTTAGTTACAGAACTCAACTGAATAACCGTTTCTTTACAGATTAAGAAACAAGAAGAAAGAAGCAGTTATCAAGAAGCAGTTGAAGACGAAGACTATAAATATGAGTCGAAGTTGAAGACTAAAAAGAGGAAGTTAGTGATTTTCAAAAAGATAAATACTGTATTTGTGCGAAATACGAGAGCTATATTTTCTGTAACAAAGTTCGCAATATCTTTCTGTAAGAAAGAAGAAAAGTTGAGAGCCTGAAGAGGCTAAGTGAGAAAAAGAATACTTGTTGTAAGAGACTTGAAGAGGCTCGGTGTAAAGAATACTTATACTTTTATGAAGTATAGTGAAATCTCAGAACAGATTCTGAGGACTGGACGTAGCCCACGGTTTGGGGTGAACCAGTATAAAATTGCTGTATCGATTCTCACTCTCAACTCTTAACTTTTTTTTCTATTGTTGATATAAATACTTCATAATATAGTTTTTCAAATCATTTTGAGAAAGCAATATTTTTAAAAAGGGGATTGTATTAAAAATTCGAATACACAATTCAAACCCCCCTTTCTTGTGCATTTTGTATATCGTATACTAACGTGTGATTCACTTCAATTGGTATTAGAGTTTGATGTCCAAAAACTACCGTAACAAAGTGTGGATAAAGATCCATGACAGAGTCACACACATATACATAGCTGAAGTTGCCTCCGTAACTAGACCTCTGGGGTTCAATGGAGAAGACTATCATTACTAGAAAGACAGGATGCGGCTCTTCATTGAATTTACTCATATCGATCTTTGGGAGATAATAGAAAATGGACCGTATACACTGGTAGATGAAGAAGGAAATACCATTCCACGAATCAGATGGTCTGCATAACAAAAAGCAAGATTCCAGCTAAATTCGAAGGTCAAGTTCTTCTTAAGCTGTGCCTTAAGCAGAAGTGAGTACGATAAAGTTCACGGATGCGATACTGCGAAGGAGATGTGGGATACGCTATCCATCACACATGAAGGCACAAATCAAGTAAAGGAGTCCAAGATAAGCATTCTTGTACACCAGTATGAATTGTTCAAAATGAAGGACGAAGAGTCTATCGATCAGATGTTTGGAAGATTTCAAGCTATCATCAATGGACTTAAAGCTCTCAGTAGAATGTACGACAATCAAGATCACGTCAGAAAGATCCTAAGAAGTTTACTGAAAAGATGGAGACCAAAAGTTACAGCCGTATAAGAAACCAAGGATTTGAGTGTATTGAAGCTTGATGAATTACTTGGAGCTCTAAAGATACATGAAGTTGAACTCGATGCAGAACATAAGCCCAGATGGGACAAATCCATAGCATTGAAGGCTGGACAGAAGAATCAGAAGAATCAAAGAAAGAGGAGCTCATCATTGAAAGCGCTGAAGATTGAAGAAGTCAAGGATGACGATTCCAGTAATTCATATAATGCTTCAAGCGAAGAAGATGATGAACTATCCTTTATCTCAAGGAAGATTAGATGGATGTGGAAGAAAAAGGCTAAAGGAAACAAAGAATCCTACTTCAAGAAGAATAGCAAAGATGAAGAGAAGAACGAGAAAACATCCATCACATGCTATGAATGCAATAAACCGGGACATTATAAGTCCTAGTGTCCATTGTTAAAGAAAAAGCCAAAGAAGAGTAGAGAAGGCAAGAAAAGCATGATGGAAACCTTGGAAGATCTAGATTCGTCTAAATAGATAAGACACTAATGCAGACGCGAACTGATCCCGAACTCTATCCTTCACTTGCCTACAGTAGACCTATTCTCATGTCAAACGAGGTACTCTTCAAGTCCTGAAAAATAGATTGCAATTTTGGATGAGTTTGCGAACTCAATGAGGAACCATCATCGATGGTTCTCCCAATTCATGCATCACATAATCAATTCACAGTAATAAGGCAGTTGCAGTAATACTACGGTCTAATGTCACAGTAATAGTAATATACAGTTACAAAAAATCGTACAGTCATAGACATAACAATTTACAGTAGACAGCCATATACAGTAAAAACCATTTCAAGTTTTCAGTCCAGTAATGATGCAATGCACATGTGACTCTTTTTCATTTTTATTAAAGTATTGTGACCGAGCGTAAAATGATATTGATGATCGAGAGACGCGTCGGGAGAATTATCTCCTTCGAGCTCTAGGCTCGTTTGATATTCGAGCTCTAGGCTCGTTTCAGTATTTCGAGCTCTAGGCTCGTTTCAGTATCAGTGGCGACTCGGTTCACAATTTTCCTTTATCAGTTTATGCATCTGTATGAATGCACATGCCCAATTGAACGGTCACTTATCGGGACTTAATAAAGATATAATTCACAAATCACGGTCCATCATTTACAATCAATCACAAGATAAATCCAAAGAATGGCAAAGCAGTCAATTCAACGATTCGTAATGCTCAATTAACAGTTTATAATAACAGTCCACAATACAGTATGGCACACAAGTCACGTTAACACATTCCTGATCCCACCATTATCCCCATATTAGACAAGTAATAATGGAGAAACTCATCTAGGTTACTCACCTATTACTTCCTAGCTAATGCCAGGAAGTCTCTGCTACGTCGGTCGATCGACGCTCCAGTTGTGTCGCTATAAGAATTAGAGAACAAAACGATCACTAAATATCCAATCCGAGTTAGTTAATGATGCACATGTAGGTAAAAATGCATGTTCATCAGATTCCTGGCCCTAATCCCATTTTTTTCCATAAAAAAATCCGTTTAAAAATTAGAAATTCAATAGCTCTGACGGCGCTCAATTTGGACCTCTATAGGTCCCCAATTAAATAAAACAGTGATGAAATTCCCATTTCCCGGACACCCGTCAATTTCCCGTCCAAAAATTTCCAATCTCTCAGGAAATAAAATTAAATATTTCATGAATCCGATGCCTCAAGAATCAGCTCAATCAGATGTCGAACGGAAAAGTTATAAGCAAAAGAAGGAAAATATATGATCCTAGTAGACTACTCAGAGGTTATAGTCGACTAGTGCAGGAAAAATACATGTCCTAGTCGACTAGTGCAGTTATAGTCGACTGGTTTAAGAATCCTAGTCGACTAGTGCAGGTTGTAGTCGACTAGTCTTATTAAAATGACAAATCTGAAACCGTTTCCTCCGACATGCCAACTTGTTTAGGCCATAACTCCTTACTCCGAACTCCAATTTGGACAAATTTGGTGTCTATTTTATAGAGAAAAGAGAGCTCTACAAGTTTTATGAGGACACAAAAGCCAATTTCACCTCTAAGGGTGTCAAAAATGCAATCAAAGTTACTGCCTAGTCAATGGGTTCTAAAACAGTACAGTATCTTGTAAATTCAATAACTTCTCATTTCCTTTGTAAGAAATTACACAATAAATATTCTCAGAAAGATCGCAATGTTATCTACAACTTTCATGAACAAACCAAAATCAGATTCAATAGTTAACTAGGTCAAATAATTCAATCAATGATGCTGCCCCAGAAATCACCCAATCTGGACAGTAATGTTCTATCAAGCATAACTCCCTGTACACAAGTCAAAAAAATCACTACCTTGTATAATTGGAAAGATAAAACCACATACTTCAAGTTTCATGAAGAGCTTAAGAGCCAATTCCATCTCTAACCAATTCAAAACTGTTATGCAAGTTTCTACCATGATCAGCAGTTAACACCTTTATGCAGGTTCAGGTTTTGAAAACTCATAACTCCCAAATCTGATCTCTAAAAATTACATGCTATATACCATTTTCAAGATAAATGTTTCCTATACAACTCTTCAGAAGATCACTCAAGCTAATTCAATTCACAGAAATTTCTAAAATTGCTTCCAATCAAAATGCTCACAAATCTAACACTTAGGCTAGGTTTCACCACAATGTGCAAAATCAGTCAATAGTCAACAGTGGATATCTCCGAATATACATATCGAAAAATTGCAAAATCAGTGGCAATGGAAAGCTAACAATATAGGCTTCAACTTTCATGCAGAACATTTTCCCTAATTCCTTCTCAATTAATTTAGAAAATCATCAAAACTCTAGGTTATGTGGTTCAGTTACTGTTCATTCCAGCCATCAGCACTAACTTTCCATGCTAAAATTCACCCTCTTAAGACTACAATTAGACAACACCTATTTCACACAAAAATGTAGCCAACAAGCCAAAGTTTCATTTAGCACAAACCTCACCTCATGTGCATAACCACACAATTAGTTATACTCAAATCAGTGTACTAGGTCAAAATCAATTTTCCAGCTTTCATCTTCAACTTAAATCCTATCACTTCTAATACCAATTCCACATGCATAAGCATCCTAATCACACAAGAATTGAGCCAATAGATTATCATAAATCATGATTAATGACCAATACATACCAATCAATGCATCTAACAACCAATTTATTCATTAAATGCATAAATGAAAGCTTAAAACAAAAACTTACCAAATCAAGCTTTCCCTCTTCAATACTACACCAATTTCTCCACTTTCTCTACTTTCTAATCCTCACTTTCCACCCACAACATCATCATCCACTCAAGGCTTAAGCTTGGTCTTGGGTGTGCATAAAGAAGAAACAAGTAAGTAGCAAGAAGAAGCTCTTAAGGTTTGGAGGAAGGATTGCTTTGATGAGAAAAAATCAATGGAGAGGCAAGGTGGAGAAGAGTTTCGGATGGGGAAGGAATAAAGCAATTTTAAGTCATTTTTTCCACTCATTCCACTAGAAGCACCGAGAATCACACAAGCCTTTAAGGTGTTGATGAGGTGTCATCAAGACACTTGTCATAAAAAATGGGAAAAGAAAAATCCATTTTCATTAATATCATTTAATAAAAGAAATCCTAATAAAGGAAATCTTTAACCCATTCAATTCCAATGGTTCCCATTTCAATCCCGAAATAATGTACCCAATAGTCCAGTACCATCGGATAGAAATTTTCGATACCGAAAATCAACCGGTTCGCCACTTGGCGATTTGTCCGGTTCGAAAATTTTCTCTGGAAAATTTCAGAAAAATTTTCAAAAATCTCTTAAAATATAAAACACTCAATGACGCACTCAGAATAATTTTTCAAACTCAATAATCACGTTAATCACAATAAAATTACTTTAGGTACAAAAACCGGGAATGTCATGTATGCATGTACCGAACTTTGCATGTGCACAATTTCACTGTTTACTAATACTAGTATGCATGAACAATACTAATTAATCCCTATCAATCTCATCCTATGACAATTTACTATTTTACCCTTCTTGTCAGGGGTGGGATGTTACAACTCCCCTCTCCTTATAAAAATTTCGTCCTCGAAATTCTCAGTCAACGGTTCACTACGACAGTTATCAAATGTCCCTACATATCCCATACACTTTTTCACTCAATGATTCATCTTCCGAAAGGTCATAGTAACCACTCTCAGTCAGTTGTTCAGTCATTTTTTTGGCTAACATATTATCACTCATCACAGTAGACGGACTCAACAAGGCTGTCAGTTGGCGATCTCATTATCTTAACTATCTCACTTGCCATTTTCAGAGCAGCCACTACCTTTGGTTCCGATGCTATGACTCAGTTCATTATTTCCGAACCTGCTCACTCATCACGTTTTATCCATCCAATACCTTTTTCTCAATATACCACCCAATACCGTTTTCTCACTATACCATCCAATATCTTTTTCTCAATATATAGACTTATTCCAATAACTTCATTAATACCCCTTTTTGCCAATTCTGGGTACACTTTGTCACTATGATACTTACCATAAAATAGGTTCTCTCGTTTGCGACACTTCCCTTTTCTTTGGTATCGACACAGTGGCACTTATCTCTATTTTCACTATAACCGGTGGTAATCCACTTAACGCATTTACCCCTCATATTACATTGACTCTTAGTCCAAATTCAGTGTTCTTTTGACATGTCATTGTTCTATATGTATTTAATTCTTTTTCATTAGTCCGATCCTGATCCACTCCAGCTATCCCATGCAGTTTTCCTAAGCCCTTTCCTTTGTTTCACTCATCACAAGCATCTCGACTCAATGTTGGTCTTTGCCTCTTGTTAGGCTTTTTTTTTAATACAAGCGTGTACAATTCCATCTTGTGATCACCATTAATTCTATAATCATTCAGTCAAAACTATATCATGAGGTTATAATCCTCTACAGTCTAAACACTTAAGCACTTTTCCTATTGAACATTCAAACATCTACGCACTTGAATCTATAATCATTTCGTTCTATACCCATAGTTATTCAATTTCACTTTCGCATATACTTACTAGAATGTCTAGCTTCGACTGTTCACTTTCTTGTTCTATCACTTTTTGTCGGGTACACATACTTCTTCTTTGAAGCATGCAATATTGTTTTTTTTCGATTCCACTCGTATATTCAGACTGATCATAGGACTCACTACTTTAACTTTTGCACTCTTAACCTTTCTTACCTTTATCCAGTATCACTAGATCTACAACTTCAATTTTCCAGTAACACTTCACAATTACCCATAATCTACTTAACGTTCTTTGGAAATCCCAATATCTGTAATTGATCTGTTCATTGCAGCGTTATCTGTTCACTATTTGAGTTTAGTAGGCAGAATTGTCTGTTCATTTCATAATTGTCGGTATAGTAGTCATTTATGCTCGTCTTTTTCCTCGAATTAACACAATGTATCCTTATAGGAATCTAAGGTCTCCAAGGCTTTCAACAATTTCGATCATAGCACCAATACCATTTATCAAAGTCAATTCAATTTATCTTATACCGCATATTTCCTCATTTCATCACACACTACCCACTCTTCAAAGGTATGCTTATCATCACTCTCAAATTCCTCAAGTATTTATATAGTTCTATTTTTACTTTTCACTATTCATCACTTTCAAACATATTCCGTCTATAAACATAGTCACTACCATTTGCTTACCTCACATAATTACCTATTAGGGTCTTATTGACTTTACCATACATCATTCAATTTTTTCATTGAGTCCACAAGTAGTGTATTTGCCATTCCTTTATGAAGGTAACACTACATCACGTCATTGTCAGTTTCCCTTTAAGACTTCTTGTCTCTACTCATTTTCTCTTTTCAATTGATTTCCTGTCATCCACATCGACAAATGTCAATACCTAATCATCCGTACTTGGACCTCCATAAATTCCACTTCATTTGAGTATTTCACTTCGCAGTTCGGGACTATTTTCTTCTTAGTTTCAAATCAAGATTTCTCAACAGTTTTGCATCACATATGGAGATCTATTCACTTCACATTGCACTAGAATCACCTCAAATTAAAATTCCACTTACGTAGTTGGATACTTTACATTTCTGTACACACAATGCAGATAACCTCAGTCGTATATTTCACTTGTTATGTCTAAATCTCCTCTTGAGATATGACTCAATTTCACTTTTGATTTCGTCCGTACTTTTTTTTGTTTGACCATTAGTCTTGACACCGTCATTATACTGTTCACCAAATTCTCATCAGCCAACTAGTGTCCCTAATTACTTTTCAATCATTCTCAACTATACGTACTATCTCAATCAGAACAATTTTATGCCATAATTTAAAGATCAGAACAGTCCTTGCACTAAGGTTCCATGTGACAGTCACATAAACACTTTCTTTAACACTTATTCCGTAATCTACACCTCACCAGAACTTATTTCATCTTATCCGGAAGCAAATTAGTAACCTATACAATGCAGACTTCCATAAAACTCCTTTCCGTTTATGCTAATCCTCAAATAGAGGACTGATGCCATATTTTTTTTTATTCATTTCCTCTCATAAAGGTACATTCAGTCCTCTTATGTCTTACTTTAACCTATTATGAACTTTACACTTATAGCCACTCTAATCATTCACCGATCATTTCCTCTATGATTTCCATGTATCTTTCACATACGTTTCATTAATCATGATCAACTTTACTGTCCAATAGATACTCCCAACGGTAAATCAACTTAAATGCGACCACTCTTTTCATATATCACTATCATTGTTTCATTTTTTTTCATTTCCCTAGTTTCATTCCCATATCATTCATATGTCAGCTTGACCTTTTAAGATCATATCCACTTGGCTTATACAATGTCATCTCCTTATTGCTACATATCTCTTTATCTTTCTCAAAAAATCTATAATAGGGTATTCACAGTCCCCAAAACACGACAAAATCGGTGATACAACTCCACTGTATCTCTATATATTTACCCATCCATTTACCATTTCTATGTCCATATACATCTTTTCAACCAATCCAAAATTTCCCGATATATAATCAGTAGAAATTGTCAGTCTGTCTTTTTCCCTTACGATCTTATTATACTGATTTCCAAACTCTTAGCACCATATTCGCATAACCATTTTAGTCTCAAGCTTATGCGCTCATAATCATACCCATTTCACGAGTTCATTTCAGTTTATCTGTACACTTTTATCTCACCATTTCTACTTTTTTTTACCCGACTAGGCACTTTGCTCTTTCAGTTCTTTCAGTTCTAGGTAGACCATTACGATACAATATTGATCTTATTACAATCTCACTATCATCATCTATCTCTGATATCTACTGATATCGAACACAAATCTGATGAATCAATATCCGCTTTGATCGGATCATCTACGTTTTACTCAGTTCCAATGTTTCCCATTTCATCGCATCTACAGTCAGAACTCTAATTCCCTAATCATCCCAGAGTTTTCATCTCACTTAGTCCTACTATAACTAGTATGTTTCTCATATCTACAGAGGACCTCTCCAAGTTCTAGACATGTTCGTTTTTCTGTCGCCGTAATATTGCCATTTCAATATCACTTCTTTCCTTAATCAGGCTAGGTCATACTAATATCACAGGCGAGGGTTTCTAACCACAGTACAATATCAATCTCCTTATCCATTTTTCCTTTTTCCTTTCCTAATTGCTTATATACGTTCAGGGGTTCACACTTAATCATTTAACACCTGTGTACACATAGGATTTATCCTCGTGCGACTCAGCCTAGGGATCAGTTGCCACAGTCTGCAACGACACGACTCAAATGCATGCATCTTAACCTATGTTTCAGACTGTGCCCAGATACATTCGTATTGCTGGGCTCTGATACCACCTAAATGTAACACCTCACTCCCGAGTGACCCGAACCCGATATCATTGGTGATATTCGAGTCCGTGTCCCGCGAGGGTGGCGTACTACATCAGTCGGTGAAAACTCAGTATATCATTTTCTTCCCTCTTGTTTTTTTGAGGCGTACATTAGCGCGAAAAAAAGAGAGCGAGAGAAAACATTTGCAGTTACTACAATCATTTAACAATATTTTACAGTAACCATAAAGTCCACGTACTAATCAGTTTACAAAGGTTGCGGAATACAATCTTGAGTCAATATTCACAATTAACCATTTTCAATTATTACAGTCATCCAATAATAACTTACAATCAGTCAATGTATAAAAACAGTAAAACCACAATGGCTCATTATAAATATAAAGCATTGTTGTACAATGATTGCGGAAACTAAATAGATAAGACACTAATGCAGACGCGAACTGATCCCGACCTCTATCCTTCACTTGCCTATAGTAGACCTATTCCCGTGTCAAACGGGATACTCTTCAAGTCCTGAAAAATAGATTGCAATTTTGGATGAGTTTGCGAACTCAATGAGGAACCATCATCGATAGTTCTCCCAATTCATGCATCATATAATCAATTCACAGTAATAAGGCAGTTGCAGTAATACTACGGTCTCTGATCCGATAATAGTAATATCTGATTACAAAAAATCATACGATCATAGACACAACAATTTACGATGAGATGACCACATACAAAAACCATTTCAAGTATTCATCCAAAGAATGATGCAATGCACATGTGACTCTTTTCCATTTTATTACAGAGATTGTGACCGAGCGCGTAAAAATGATTGATGATCGAGAGCGCGTCGGGAGAATTATCTCTCTTCGAGCTCTAGGCTCGTTTCAGTATTTCGAGCTCTAGCTTGTTTCAGTATCAGTAGCGACTCGGTTCACAATTTTCCTTTATCAGTTTATGCATCTGTGTATGAATGCACATGCCCAATTGAACGGTCACTTATCATTACTTAACAGTATATAATTCACAAATCACAGTCCATCATTTACAATCAATCACAGTAAATCCAAAGAATGGCAAACGAGTCAATTCAACAAATCCGTAATGCTCAATTAACAGTCCATAATAACAGTCCATAATACAGTATGGCACACAAGTCACGTTAACACATTCCTGATCCCACCATTATCCCCATATTAGACAAGTAATAATTGAGAAACCCATCTAGGTTACTCACCTATTACTTCCGAGCTAATGCCAGGAAGTCTCTGCTACATCGGTCGATCGACGCTCCAGTTGTGTCGCTATAAGAATCAGAGAACAAAATGATCACTAAATATTCAATCCGAGTTAGTTAATGATGTACATGTAGGTGAAAATGCATGTTCATCAGATTCCCGGCCCTAAACTCATTTTTTTCCATCAGAAAAATCTGTTTAAAAATTAGAAATTCAATGGCGCTGACGACGCTCAATTTGGACCTATATAAGTCCCCAATTAAATAAAACAGTGATGAAATTCCCATTTCCTGGACACCCGTCAATCTCCCTTCTGAAAATTTCCAATCTCTCAGGAAATGAAATTAAATATTCCATGAATCCGATACCTCAAGAATCAGGTCAATCGGATGTCGGACGGAAAAGTTATAAGCAAAAGAAGGAAAGTATATGATCCTAGTCGACTAGTCAGAGGTTATAGTCGACTAGTGCAGAAAAATACATGTCCTAGTCGACTAGTGCAGTTATAGTCGACTGGTTTAAGAATCCTAGTCGACTAGTGCAGGTTGTAGTCGACTAGTCTTATTAAAATGACAAATCTGAAACCCTTTCCTCCGACATGCCAACTTGTTTAGGCCATAACTTCCTACTTCGAACTCCAATTTGGAAAAATTTTGTGTCTATTTCATATAGAAAAGAGAGCTCTACAAGTTTTATGAAGGACACAAAAGCCAATTTCACCTCTAAGGGTGTCAAAAATGCAATCAAAATTACTGCCCAGTCAATGGGTTCTAAAACAGTACAGTATCTTGTAAATTCAATAACTTCTCATTTCCTTTGTAAGAAATTACACAATAAATATTCTCAGAAAGATCGCAATGTTATCTACAACTTTCATGAACAAACCAAAATCAGATTCAATTGCTAACTAGGTCAAATAATTCAATCAATGATGCTGCCCCAGAAATCACCCAATCTGGACAGTAATGTTCTATCAAGCATAACTCCCTGTACACAAGTCAGAAAAATCACTACCTTATATAATTGGAAAGATAAAACCACATAATTCAAGTTTAATGAAGAGCTTAAGAGCCAATTCCATCTCTAACCAATTCAAAACTGTTATGCAAGTTTCTGCCATGATCAGCAGTTAACACCTTTATGCAGGTTCAGGTTTTGAAAACTCATAACTCCCAAATATGATCTCCAAAAATTACATGCTATATACCATTTTCAAGATAAATGTTTCCTCTACAACTCTTAAGAAGATCACTCAAGTTAATTCACTTCACAGAAATTTCTAAAATTGCTTCCAATCAGAATGCTCACAAATCTAACACTTAGGCTAGGTTTCACCACAATGTACAAAATCAGTCAATAGTTAACAGTGGATATCTCCCAATATATATATCGAAAAATTGAAAAATCAGTGGGAATGGAAAGCTAACAATATAGGCTTCAACTTTCATGAAGACCATTTTCCCTAATTCCTTCTCAATTAATTTAGAAAAATCATCAAAACTCTAGGTTATGTGGTTCGGTTACTGTTCATTCCAGCCATCAACAGTAACTTTCCATGCTAAAATTCACCCTCTTAAGACTAAAATTAGATAACGCCTATTTCACACAAAAATGTAGCCAACAAGCCAAAGTTTCATTTGGAACAAACCTAACCTCATTTGCTTAACCACACAATTAGTTATGCTCAAATCAGTGTACTAGGTCAAAATCAATTTTCCAGCTTTCATCTTCAACTTAAATCCTATCACTTCTAATACCAATTCCACATGCATAAGCATCCTAATCACACAAGAATTGAGCCAATAGATCATCATAAATCATGATTAATGACCAATACATACCAATCAATGCATCTAACAACCAATTTATTCATTAAATGCATAAATGAAAGTTTAAAACAAAAACTTACCAAATCAAGCTTTCCCTCTTCAATACTACACCAATTTCTCCACTTTCTCTACTTTCTAATCCTCACTTTCCACCCACAACATCATCATCCACTCAAGGCTTAAGCTTGGTCTTGGGTGTGCATAAAGAAGAAACAAGTAAGTAGCAAGAAGAAGCTCTTAAGGTTTGGAGGAAGGATTGCTTTGATGAGAAAAAATCAATGGAGAGGCAAGGTGGAGAAGAGTTTCGGATGGGGAAGGAATAACGCAATTTTAAGTCATTTTTTCCACTCATTCCACTAGAAGCACCGAGAATCACACAAGCCTTTAAGGTGTTGATGAGGTGTCATCAAGACACTTGTCATAAAAAATGGGAAAAAGACAAAATCCATTTTTCATTAATATCATTTAATAAAAGAAATCCTAATAAAGGAAATCTTTAACCCATTCAATTCCAATGGTTCCCATTTCAATCCTGAAATAATGTACCCAATAGTCCAGTACCATCGGATAGAAATTTTCTATACCGAAAATCAACCGGTTCGCCACTTGGCGATTTGTCCGATCAGGAAATTTTCTCCGGAAAATTCCAGAAAAATTTTCAAAAATCCCTTAAAATATAAAACACTCAATGGCGCACTCAGAATAATTTTTCAAACTCAATAACCACGTTAATCACAATAAAATTGCCTTAGGTACAAAAACCGGGAATGTCATGTATGCATGTACCGAACTTTGCATGTGCACAATTTCACTGTTTACTAATACTAGTATGCATGAACAATACTAATTAATCCCTATCAATCTCATCCTATGACAATTTACTATTTTACCCTTCCTGTCAGGGGTGGGATATTACATAATGTGCTACTAGTTGTTAGTTTAAAACACAATTTGATCAGTGTCAGTCAATTATGTGATTCTGGTTTTGAAGTGTCTTTCAATCAAAATTCTTGTGAAGTCAAAAACAAGGATGGGTCCATATTCTTTTATGTCAAAAGACAAAATATAGCATCTGATCAAGAAAAATTGATTTGGCATAAAAAGCTAGGTCATATCAGTTCTAAACATATTTCCAAATTGATTAAACATGATTTGGTAAGAGGTTTACCTAAAATAAGTTTTAATAAATATTTCTTTTGTGAAAGTTGTCAAAAAAGAAAACAGGTTAAAACAATGTTTTCTTCTAAAAATGTTGTAACTTCTTCTAAACCTCTAGAGTTGTTAAATATGGATTTATTTAGTCCAACTAGGACATTGAATCTTGGCGAAAAAGGTATGGTCTTGTTGTTGATGATGATTTCACTAGATTTTGTTGGATATTATTTTTATCACATACAGATGAGTCTTTTAAGCATTTTAAGGTGCTATCCAAAAAGTTACAGAATGAGAAAGGAACGTCTATAGCTAGTATTAGAAGTGATCATGGTGGTGAATTTGAAAATGAGAAGTTCAGAATATTTTGTGAAGAGAATGGAATTTTCCAGAATTTTCTGCCCCTAGAACCCCACAACAAAATGGAGTTGTTGAAAGGAAGAATAGGTCGATTCAAGAAATGGCAAGGACTATGCTGTGTAAGATGGATCTTCCTAAGTACTTTTGGGCAGAAGCTGTGAATACAGCGTGTTATATTCAAAATAGAATACTTCTACGACCTTTGTTGAAGAAAACTCCATATGAGTTATGGAATGGCAGGAAACATAATATATCCTACTTCCCTCCATTTGGTTGCAAGTGCTCTATATTGAATACAAAAGAAAGTCTGGATAAATTCGACTCTAAGAGTTATTCTAGAATTTTTCTAGGCCATTCACTATCATCGAAAGCCTATAGGGTTTACAACCTTTCCTCTAAGACTGTTGAGAAAACCATTTATGTCAAGTTTGATGATAGTTCTCAACCAAGTAGGAGAGAAGATCCTGATAATGAAACCCTATTAGTACCTTTGGTTGATAGTGAAGAAGTATCACCATCAGAAACTTCCCTAGACAAAGTTGAAGATATTCCTGAGACTCTTGATTTGATGAAAGAATGGAAATATAAGAGTTCTCATCTAGAAGAATTGATTATAGGAGAGACCTCAGAAGGTGTACGAACTAGATCCAAATTCAAAAGAGAAGCAAATATTGCATTTATTTCTGAAATAGAGCCAAAGAAAATTGATGAAGCTCTTCAAGATGAAGCTTGGATTTTAGCTATGCAAGAGGAGCTGAACCAGTTTATTAGGAATAAAGTTTGGTCCTTATTTCCCAGACCACCGAAAAAGTCCATCATAGAAACTAGATGGGTTTTTAAGAACAAGCTAGACGAATCAGGAAGAGTGAGTCGTAACAAAGCAAGATTAGTAGCACAAGGCTATAATCAGTATGAAGGAATATACTACAATGAGACTTATGCTCCTGTGGCAAGACTAGAAACTATTAGGATATTGCTTGCATATGCTGTCTATCACGATATAAAGCTATTTCAAATGGATGTTAAGAGTGCCTTTTTAAATGGCTTTATGGAAGAAGAAGTTTATGTGAAGTAATCTCCAGGTTTCGAAGATGTCAAGAAACCGGATTATGTCTATAGACTTTATAAGGCTTTGTATGGCTTGAAACAAGCTCCTCGAGCTTGGTATGATCGTCTGAGTTCTTTTCTTATTGAGAATAAGTTCACTAGAGGTCAGGTGGATAAAACCTTATTTAGAAAATGCATAAAGAATGATTTTATTATTGTTCAAATTTATGTTGATGATATTATTTTTGGTGCTACCTCTGAAATGTTATGTACTAATTTTGAAAATTTTATGAAAAATGAATTTGAGATGAGCATGATGGGTGAATTAAAATTCTTTCTTGGGTTGCAAGTTAAGCAAACCGAAGAAAAGATTCTTATTCATCAACAGAAGTATGTGAAGGAACTGTTGACAAAATATGATATGGGAAAAGTAAAACCAATGTCAACTCCGATGCATCCTTCAAACCATTTGTCCAAGGACGAAACTGGCAAGAAGGTTGATCAAACTCTGTACATAGGGATTATTATTTCTTTACTTTACCTTACAGCAAGCAAACCTGACATTTTGTTTAGTGTTTATTTATGTGCAAGATTTCAGGCAGATCTTAGAGAATCTCATTACATTACTGTTAAAAGAATTTTGAGATATCTATCAGGTACTACTGATCTTTGCTTAATGTATAAGAAAGGTAAAGATTTTAGTTTAATTGACTATTGTAATGCAGATTATGCCGGAGATAGGATTGATAGAAAAAGTACGAGTGGAGGATGTCACTTCCTTGGAAATAACCTAGTTTTGTGGTCAAGTAAAAGGCAAAGCTCAATTGCTCTATCAATTGCAGAAGTCGATTATATATCAGCCGCAAGTTGCTGTTCACAGACGTTGTGGATTAAGTACCAATTAGAGGACTACTCAGTACAAGAAGAAAAATTCCCAATCTACTGTGACAACACAAGTGTTGTCAACATGTCGAAGAATCCCATACAACATTCAAGAGTTAAACATATCGAAGTCAGACACCATTTTCTACGAGACTACATTCAGAGAAAGATCACGAGTCTTCAATTTGTTGAGACGAACCACCAGTGGGCGGACATCTTCACTAAGCCATTAAGTGAAGAAAGATTTAGAGAAATCAAACGAAACCTTAACATGGTAATGTTAAGTAATCAACCGTCTGACACGTCATGACCTAGATGAAAAGGTTGAAAGATTTAATGGTAACCGTAATCGTGAGTTACAGCTGATAACGTCCGTTAGAAGAAGGTTTTGGAGGGAAAGTTTCTCATAGCCTTGAGAACGTCACCTATTCTAGAACTCTCATGATATACTCTTACAATCAACCTTTGAAGAACCCTCAACAAAAACCTTTCATTACTCTGTTTTGGATTTCAAACTTTCCTTGCTCACTCTCTCAACCTCAAAAACCGACTTCACCTCTTTGAGAAATTTCACTGTTTTTAGTTCGTTGTTAACTACAAAAAATGGAGACAGCCATGACAAGTGGAAGACTTGTTGATTTTGAGTCCCTGAAGTGGGACAAGATGGATATTGAACCGGAGATTGTAGTAGTTGGATGGATGAATTTCTTTCAAGTTCAAGAGACAATCTACATGAATGAAGTTTATGAATTTTGGAAGAATATGGAAGTGGTAGCCGATACTCTTGTATCTTCAGTAGATAGATTGTCAATTATTGTGACCATGAAGATGATTGATAAGGTCATGGAGTGTCCATTTGAAGGAGAAAAGCTCACAAGTAAAGCTAGATGGATGACACAAGCTAACGTGAAGAAAACCCAGATCAATTTGCAGTTATATGGAAGCAATGATCCAAAGGAGAAGAAGGCATCAAATCTTGTTCTAAAGGCTAGGGTATTACACTCACTTTTTTTTCATTGTGTATTACCAAGAACAGGATCAAGGCATTTTGGTAACAACGCTAGATGAACAATGCTTATTTCAGTTACTAAATCGTCAGCCTATCAACCTACCATTCCTTTTTTTCATTATATGATAAAGTCTAAGAAAGACTCGACCGCTCTACCATACGGAATGATACTAACAAGGATATTCAGAGACCCTGGAGTACTTCTGGAATGGCGAAAGAGGATGAAGATGAATATCAAAAGTGTCATCAATTCTGTAACAATTGGTAAAATGGGCTTGAAGAATCTGGAGAGAGTAAAACCAGATTCTAAGACGAAAGCCAGGATTGAGGGGGAGCGTGCAAAAAGAGAATCTCCCTCAACAAAATCAAAATCTTAATATGTTGAGAGAATACCTGCAGAAGGAGAAAAGGAATCGTCAGGAAAAACAAAGGGAAAGACGATATCTCTTAAAGAACGAAGCCAGGTGCAACAAAAGGAGACAGTGACCCTGAAAAAAAAAGGGGACGTGCTACTTTCGGAAAAACCTAAGCAAGCAAAAAGGTCGCCTAGAGTTCAAACCCTGCGTCAACAAGAAGAAAAGAAAAGGAAAGAGTTGATTTATGGTGGAAACTCTGAGAAGATAACATCTCAGGCAACCAGGTCCTTAGTTTCAATTTTGAGAGAAGAATCACCAAAATTGGCTAAAGTGACCGAAATTAAGAAGAAATTGGAGTTTGAGAAAGTAAAACCTCATCCTCAACATACTTCTAGACTAATTAAAGAGAATAAAAACCGAAAAATCAATACGAAAAAGAGCACTTCTACTGCTGTTTAGAAGAAGAAGAAGATTGTTGAACGCAGTCCAGTACAGGTCAATAATTCTCAACTATTAAGAAAAGAAGACTTGAGAGTCAAGATTTTTGAAGAAATTCAACCTGTAAGGAGTAGCAACTCAATAATAATCAGAGAGACCCTAAAAAGGTTAGTCAAGGCACAATTTCAACCCATTTTGGTAAATAGTAGTACAATGCATCTGTTGAGTGAAGATGAGAAAAGTATGTATGGTGTTCTGAAGGATAAAGGAACCAGACCATACCCCACAAAGATGACAAAGCAGAAATACACTATTTTCCCAATCATAAGGAAAACTGTGATCAAGGTTGTGCTTGATTTTCAAACTCGACCTTTCATTATTCTCAATGAGGAAAAAGGGAAGAAGAAACTGTATCCTGAAAGGATAAATGATCTGATAGAAGAATTGAAGCTGAAGTGAGAAACATTGATGAAGCATGCTATGTAGTCCAACAAATTGAAACTTATATTTCCCACTTCATTTCAACAGCATCAGGAAGCAATTGTGGTCAGTGAACCACTGAAGATTCTTTTTAGGTAGGTGGAAGACTTTCAGAAGGACAGTACAGATTCATTAAGGTTAGAGACTGAAGCTACTCAATAGAGTTCCTTGTGCATCTCATTATGCACATTAGACCCTTATCAACTGTGTCTTCATTTGGTGATGTTCTATACTTATTCGAAAGATAAGTTCCACGACTAACTGGTCCTGATGATCTTAATCTTCCAGAACCTAACCTATCTGGTCAACCTTCTACCCTTACAATAATTGAACCAGATGTCGTATCTTCATATTCATATACTACGACTGTTGGTTTTGACTTCGTACAATAGAAGCTTGATGAAGATATTGAAGAGAAAGTTGATTATCTGTGTGCTTCTGTGGGTGACTTGCATAAAGAAGTAGAGGATATTCGACAAGATACCAAGTCACTTCGCATTGAGATGAGAGAAATATTTTTTGAAGTTATGAAGCATCTGCGCCCATGATCTTTTTGATCAATAACAAATAGGGGGAGAAAGGAGAAACAGAAGAAGAAATGACAAAGATGGGGGGAGAACAGAACAAAAGAAGAAAAGAAGAACATAACAGAAGAAGAAAAATAAGAAAATGACTTTTCTATGATTATTTTTTATCATAAAAAAAGGAGAGATTGTTAAGTCAAAATGACTTTACTATTAATTTTGATGAAAACCAAATAATGAGACTGAAGCAAAAATGAGACGGAAGCAAAATGAGACGCAAAGCAGAAGATAAAAAAGAGACGGAAGCTGATAAAAATAAGACAAAAGGAAAATGAGACGAAAACAAAAATGAGACGGAAGCAAAATGAGACGGAAACAAAAATGAGACGGAAGCAAAATGAGACGGAAACAAAAATGAGATGTAAGCAAAATGAGATGGAAACAAAAGTGAGATGGAAGCAAAATGAGATGCAAAGCAGAAGAAAAAAATGAGACGGAAGCAAAATATGACGAAAGAATTGAAGACGAAGAACCAAATCAGTTTGAGTTAGTTACAGAACTCAACTGAATAACCGTTTCTTTAAAGATCAAGAAACAAGAAGAAAGAAGCAGTTATCAAGAAGCAGTTGAAGACGAAGACTATAAATATGAGTTGAAGTCGAAGACTAAAAAAAGTTAGTGAAGTTAGTGATTTTCAAAAGGCTAAATATTGTATTTGTACGAAACATGAGAGCTATATTTTCTATAACAAAGCTCGCAATATCTATCTGTAAGAAAGAAGAAAAACTGAGAGCTTGAAGAGGCTAAGTGAGAAAAAGAATACTTGTTGTAAGAGACCTTAAAAGGCTCAGTGTAAAGAATACTTGTACTTTTGTGAAGTATACTAAAATCTCATAAGGCATTCTGAGAACTGGATGTAGCCCACGATTTGGGGTGAACCAGTATAAAATTACTGTGTCGATTCTCAGTCTCAACTGTTAACTTTTTTTTCTATTGTTGATATAAATACTTCATCATATAGTTTTTCAAATCGTTTTGAGAAAGCAAATTTTTTAAAAAGGGGATTGTACTAAAAATTCGAATACACAATTCAAACCCCCCTTTCTTGTGCATTTTGTATATCGTATACTAACATGTGATTCACTTAACTCATTAGCCATCGTCCCATAAGAGTGATGTTCCCATACCATTTAAACACCAAATCGCAATTTGAATTATTTAAAACAATTGTAGCTCTATGACTCTTGTTTATTTTGAAACAAGAACCACCTCATTTGGAACTTAAAAATCCAAGTACATTCATAACTAGGTTATGCTCTTCCAACCAATCTCTCATTTTCTTTCCATCAATATTTTTCAAATCTACATCAAAAAGCTACCAATATTTAAAGAGAGGTACAAAAATGTATTACAAGTCTATTCCTTCAAGAATCACTTCATTTGGAGGTCGAGTGAAGAAGTTATGGCCAAAAGAATCAAGTATGTTTATGTCCTCAATCATATTGGACCTCTCTTGGGAGAATTAGCATAACTTTCTTGACAAACCTCATATTGGGGTCTTTATTGACGGTTTGAAAGAGAGCTTCGAGATCTACAACTTTTGTGAAAACTTTAAAGTGAAATTCAATCATCTAGAAGGTAAAAAATATGACTAGACGATAGGGTTAGATAAACAATGCACTAGACGAAATGACATCATCACCAGACGATATGATGTCAATAGACAATACATCCTCACCAGACGAAGCGTTATCACCAGACAATACATCCTCACTAAACGAAGCATCCTCACTAGACAATACATCCTCACTAGACAATACGTCCTCATCGGACGATATGTCCTCACCAAGAGAAGCGTCCAGAAGAAGCATCCTTACCAGATGAAGAGTCCTAACCAGACGATACGTCCTTACCAGACGATACATCCTCACCAGACGAAGCGTCTTTACCAGACGATACACCATCATCAAATGATATGTCCTCACTAGATGATGTATCCTCACCAGATGACACATTATCACCAAACGATACGCCATTACCAGACGATACGTCTTATACTCCTGAGCATCTCCACATGTAAGGACTATAACTTTTGACTTCGATATTCAAAAATTTCATGCTTTATTACGTTGGAAAGCTAGAAAGACAAGCTAAAACTTTCATGAAAAAACTTTTCAAATTCATCCTAGATTAATCAAAAATTTGCCCTAAAGTTAGAACACAAAATTTTCCTTTATGGAAGACTTAAATTTTACACTATGCAAACTTGGAATGTTCTCAACACTACCATTCAGCTACCAAAATGATTTCATTAAACTCTCAAATCTCAACTCATTTCTTTCATCACCTTCAACTACATCTGATCAGTTATAATTCCTATCTTCCTTTCCATAGTATCTCGCTTATATATATATATGTCAACGATTTATGTTCCAAAATCATCAACTCAAGTTGATTGCTTCTTCACGTAAATTTAATTTTAACTCACATCATCCATGCACCATTCACACTTTATTAACATCAAAAGGATAAAGTTTTTACAATGCTTTTGTGGGCATTTGGAGACACTTTACATCATAATTCAAAAAATCAACTTTACAAGAATGATGATTTCTCAAAATGTGACTAAAGCCTTGTTTTACATGGTCTAACTTCAAAAGAACAAAATATGCAAATTGGAGTGATGCCTTGACTCTCTACTCGAAATCTTGTTCATCGCCTGTAGATGGGGAGGAATGGGGGTGAGCTTAAAGCTCATGGGTAATAGTTTTATAATCAGTAACAAGCAAAAACCCTTGAAAACCCTCATGATCAGAATGAATTTTCATGAAATTCCATACAACATAAATTTCTCAACTTTCATAAGTCAAACAATCATCAAACTTGACAACACATGTAAACATATAAGCACATCATAATGGTTTGGGCAGATCCATAAACATGACACACTACATAATTCCACATAATGGTCCTGTATAGTAGTAAACTTGAGGGAGTCTATGAAGGAGCTTCTTGCCATTAGTGGATAGGCGGAAGAAGCCTTTAACTTGGTCAATGTGCATGTGACATTCTTGAATGGACTACACCAAACCCACATAACATGTAATTCATGAAAGGAAAATAGTTTGCCCAATTGGCACATTTTTGAAAACTTGATTTCATATACTTGATATCCTTTCAAAATCATTTCCATTTTTGTTTCATAGTTCATCCACAAACTTCATACACACACATATAGCACTTTCTTAAAGCATTTAAAGAACAATGAATGCACATTTTAAAAATAGTTGAAAACATTTATTTCTCGCTTCTTGAAAGAAACATTGATGGATTATTATTCAATTATAAAAATGTAACCCACCTTAGTCTCCTTGCTCGAAAACTTGCTCAAGGATGTCTCTCCTCTTGCTCCTCTTGCCTCTCGTGGCCCCCTTCAGCATTAGCAAGAATCCCCATTTAAAAATGAAATCCAATTGGAAAACCCAAAGAAACCTATGCATGAAATTGATCCTAGAATACTTATACCCATGCATTTTCTAAACTCTTTGTACCAAATCCCTTCCAAAAATCCGAAGCATTAAAAATACTCTTACCTTGAATCTTCACCAAAAGAAGAGATGTTTGGTTCCAAAGAAAGCTCTTGTCTTCCTCTACCTTTTTCCCTTCTTGCTCAACCTCAAAATCTCTCTAGAAAGATAAATTGAAACCTAGATGACCTCCTTTCTTTTCTCTTCTTTCTCTCTTTTTTTCTTGCTTCTCTCTCTTCTATCTTTTCTCAATCATGTTTATGGTTTCTTCCAAATGCAAGACAACAAATTTTCTCCCCTTTTATATCCTTCCTTCAATGCCTTAAAACTTTACAACTTAATTGATGTTCCAATAATGCCCCTCATTCAATCTTACCACCCTAAACTTTAATTCAATTATCCTATGTTATATAACCTCACTCACATTAACATGCTAATTAATTCCAACACAAATTAATCTAGCAAGACCTCAAAATTACTCTAATCATGCTTATTCATCAAGAAAAAACTTTAGGCGCCAACATTACTAATACCATCTACTTAATATGGAGGGAAAGAAACGGGATATTGCACATAGGACTTGAAACTGAAAAATATCAAGTAGCAGATATAATTATTAACTAGGTTTAAGCTGTCTTATCACAAAATCCAAGCAAGATGCACTTACTCATAACATGAAAGTCACCTGGATGTTATAATTACTTGTGCCTATTGTAAATTACTGTTATAGATTATTTTTGCTAATTTGTGGATAGATTAAACGTATCATTGTAATATGGATTTTATCACTTTTCGATTATTATTGTAATGTTATCTAATTTAAAAGACAACTACTTCCATTTAGACGTAGTCATATTTAGAACTGATTCAATGGATAAAACCCAAAAATTGTAATGTTTTAGACTTAATTAACATATGAATAGACTTCAAATTTAAAAACTAAGTCCTAAAAATTTATACGTCGAGCTTTAATTATAAAATTTTAAAAGAAGTTCATTTCAATCCTATATTATAAATAACCTAAATTTAAGTTAATTTATAATTATTGTCTATTAAATTTTATTCACATAATCATTAGGAAGGAGAATATAAAGTATAAAATTATTTAGTAAATGTTTGTATCTTCTAAAATACATTAGGTCTATTTAATTAGATATAAGTTTAAGAATTTTAATTTTTTGTAGCACTCAACGCCCCTCCTTTTCCAATATGCTTCCCCCTCCTTTTCAAACTAGGCAATCCTATCCTCTTTTACCAAACAACTAACCTACTAGTCACAAAACACTAAATACATGTAACATACCACTCCCATAAAGCATAAGCCCGAACATACAAGAGGATATTCAAGAACATACTCTATGAAAATGGTACGTTAAGACAATCAAACTAACTCATTAAAGGCATCAAACATATTATAAACATTATAGATGTTCATTCCTTCCCACTTCATTCACAATCATAAAAGCCATATGTGTCATTACAATTCAGAATCCACATATACATTACATGAAATGGGATGCTAATACACAAGACTCTAACTAGACTCCTTAGATTTAGCTGATCAGGTCTTTAAGTCATTCTCATTATCAAAATGCAAATTGTAGAATTTTACTATATCACCTTAGTAGCTAGAACTCACTTGAACCAAAAAAACAAGGTTGCAATTTTGAAGAGTTTGTGAACTCAGTGAGTGAACCATCATCGATATATTCACTCAAGTCAGATCACAAAATCAAGTATATTAAAGCTTATCATACTTCCATAACCATATCATTTAAGCTAGCATTGCATATCACATCACATCCTACGCTAACTTCAATTGTAATTCACTATTTCAAAAGAATTCAATAATTCATTTGAGTTCAATTATTTGATACATGTAGGGATGTATATACAAATGCTCATGTGTTTCCATTCTCATTTTGATGTGACCAAGTGCTTATCAACCAAATTTACTGTCCCATATCTATTGTGGATATCGAGATCATTTCTAGCCCTATCCATCATGGACACTGAGCCTATGTTATCTAGGCTTGAGACTCTTTTTAATAATCTTGAGCTCAAAGCTCTTTTCTACACATCGGTCACTCTGATCACAACTCCTTTACTTGATGATGCATTTCAATGTGATGAGATGCATAATTGCATATGCTATGTTTTCATTTCCTTTCATCTATGTGTAACCATGCCTACTCAAATCTAAGTTCGGCATTTATCAATCAGTTGTACACAAATTTCATATTAAACATACAATTCACACAAAAGCACATATAAATGAGTTTAAACATCTAAGTTAACTAACAGTACGCTTTAGAAAAGTTATTTCGTTAATGTCCAGCAATGTCTGGATGTTGACGACCACCTTGTGCGTCTATCATCATGAAATACACGTATAGTTCTCAAATCTCAGATTTGTTTAATTATATGGATATACAATCATGCATATGTATATGTGTCATGTTTCAATGTTTGCTTAATTGACTTTCCGGGAATGTATTCTTATACAGATATCTTGTTGGATTCTGCTTGATTCTGGAATCCAACTCTTGCTTTGATACCAAACAATGTTGGATCCTGTTTGATTCCAGAATCCAACTCTTTTTTTGATACCACAACTGTTGGATCCCACTTGTTTCCGGAATCTAACTCTTGCGAAGATATGAAACGTGATCTTCGTCATTACTCCTTATTTTCATATTTCCAACACTTTTCAAAATCATGACAATCACAATTTAACTTCTCTGGAAAACTCGTATCTCCAAGTGTCTAGTTTACTTTGAAGAAAGAATCACCTCAATCGGAGCTCTGTAGCTCAAGAAATGTTTAAAAATCCAACGTATGTTCACACCCCAATCATGCTCTCTAAACCGACTTCTCAATTTCTTTCAATCAAAAATTTTCAAATTAAATCCAGAAGACTCGATTTTTCATGGAAAGATAAATATATGTCTTAGGAATCAATTCCCTTTAAGAATCACTTCATTCGGAGGTCGGATGAGGAAGTTATGGCCAAACGAATCCAACATGTTCATGTCCTTACTCTAATTGTACATCCTCTGGCGTAAATGCCATAACTCTCACTACAGATGTCGGATTGACTTCATTTTTGAATGGTTAGAAAGAAGACTTCTAGATCTATAACTTTATTGAAGACTCCAAAATAAGATTATGTCTTTTGTACACGGCCTGTGTGATTTTACAAGGGCAGGCCGTGTAACCTTCGGGTGGAATGTGCTCCTGTGTCAGAAACACATGGCCCGTGTGATTTTACATGGGCAAGCCGTGTAACCTTCGGGTGACATGAGATTTTCACCCTCCAGGACCCCTACGAGGGATCGTAAACCCATCCTAGCATCCCCTTTCCTCATAATCTTCCCACATTCAACTCTTTCTAGTTCGATATCGCTTCATATACTCTAATTCTTCGGGATACATGTCCTTTACAACATCGTAACTTGTAATGATCATAACTCTCAACTCCAATATCCACAAATCACATACTTTATACCATTGCAAAGCTAAGAAGACAAGCTACAACTTTCATGAAGGCAACTTTGGCTAATTCTATCTAGATTAATACAGAATTTCTCCTGAAGTTAGAACACACATTTTAACCTCATGAAAAACTTGAGAATTAATCCAAATTCACTTCCTCTATTGCAATATCATTCCTAACGATTTCAACTATCAATTGGAATTTGTCAAACTCTCAAACGCAATTCATTTGACTCTTTATATTCAATTACCTCTCATCATTCATGATTCCCATCCTTCTTTTCCATAACATCTCACTTATGTGAATATATGTACATATATACCAACCATTCACGCTCAACATTCATCATCATCATCCATATACAAATTCACATTTCATGTCCACATACAAATCTATATTTCATTAACATCATAAATTAAAAGTTTTACAAACTTTAATGGCATTCCAAGCCATATTATATTAATATTCCAAAATCTCCAAATTACGTATCGCACTTGAATAATAATTGCTCAGAACACAATTACAGCTATGTTTTACATAAATCACTCCAAAATAACACAAAAAATGCAAATTCAGATTTATGCCTTGATTCACTTTCACTTGATCTCTTGCTCATCACCTGAATAGGGGAAAGAGAGTGGGGGTGAGCTTAAAATATCGTGGGTAACATGCTTATAACAAATAAAAAGCAAAAACTATTCAAAAAGTTCATTCTCATAGAAAATTCTTATTGAATCATAAAACACATGTTTCTCAAAATTCTTGTCATAAAATCAAAATCACAAACTACACAATTTATGCATTTTTCAACTTGTTCACAATTCATAAACACATAAGCATATCAAAAATGGTTTGGGTGGATCCAAAACAGAATGTACTACACATTTCCTTTAAATGTCCTGTGTATCCGTGAACAGAACGTACTAATGCAATCCCACATAATGGTTTTGCATAGCCGTGAACTTATGGGAGTCCACGAGGGAGCTCCATGCCACTAGCGGGAAGGCAAGAGAAGCCTTTAGACAAGTGCACTAGACTTAACTTAGGGGACCACCACAAACCTACATAACATGTAATTCATGCTTGAAAACTAATTGCTCAAATGACAACATTTTGGAAACTTGTCTTTCATGAACATGGCATAATTCATATGCATTTCCGAAACTCAATTTCACAAACATAAAGTCTATTCAAAATCATTTACATATCACAATTCATCATCCAAAATTCATACATCAAAACATGTAGTAATTTCACAAATCATTCAAAAGCAACAATTCCCACAATGATAAAGCAATGAGAAATCATTTTATTCTTTTGACTAAAAGAAAACATAATGGCTCATTATCTTATTATAAACATGAAACCCACCTTATTTCCTTGCTCGTAATCTTTCTCATAATCTTACTCAAAGATGTCCTGTTGGATCCCGTTTTCGGAATCCAACTCTTACCAAAATACTGTCATACTTGAGTGTGGTTTCCTTGTAATTCTTCTTGCTTTGATATCATATCTGTTGGGACCGAAATCCAACTACTTAAACTTAACACTATCACTCTTGCTCGGATACCACATCTGTTGTACCCCGTTTCTAGAGCTCAACTTCCTGAGTCCTGAAGCCTTGTGCTTATTACCTTGCAGGGTCATTAGCTGTCACTTCACAATCGTGTTGAGCGCACACTATTTAACCATCAAAATTATAACTTGAATTATTCATACAAATTGTATGTTTAAGTCTCCAGTTCATTATGAAACAAGAATCACCCCAAACGGAGTTAAATAACTCAAGATATGCTTAAAAAACCTAAGAGAGCTCATACTTTAAACATGCTCTTCTAACCGACCTCTCATTTACTTTAATGCAAACTTCCCCAATTCAACTCCAAATGGTACAAATTTTTATGGAGATTAAGATATATGTCTTAGTAACCTAGTGGTACAAGAATCACCTCCGTTGGAGGTCGGATGCGGGAGTTATGCCCAAAAGAATAGACTATGTTCACACCTAAAACCAAATCGAACATCTTTTGGAGCGATTACTATAGCTTTTAATCTAGATGTCGGATTGAGTTCGTTTTTCAACCATTAGAAAGAAGACATCCAGACCTACAACTCTCATGAAGATCACAAAACGAGATTCGGCCTCAAACTATGTCAACAATCACCATCTTTCCCGTAGATGTCAGTTAAACGGACATCCATTTCCGTTTAACGGACATAAATCGAGTGCAGGATGTCAAATGACCCGAGAAAGTCCGTTAAACGGACATGCATGTCTGTTTAACAGACATTGACTGGCCAAGGGGTGTTTTTCCACTCAAGAATGTCTGTTTAACGGACTCCCATGTCTGTTTAACGGACATTGGGGCTCCCCAAAGCCCCCAATGCCTCTCCAATGCTTCCAATCTTCAACCTTACATTCTAAACACTTGCATACTTTCCAAATTTACTCATTTCAAAGCCTAAACACTTCATAACACCTTAAACACCAAGTTCAACTAACCAAATTCTCAAAATTTTACTTAATTGGTTCATCAAAACCATAAATTCCATACCTTAATCATCAAAGATATCATAACCACACAAGCCATATGAACAACAAAATGAACCGTAACAGTATTATTCCAATCCTCATAACTTCTTACTCCAAATCCAAAAATTTACATATTATACCTCAATGGAAAGATAACAAGATGATTTACAACTTCCATGAAGGATGCAAAAGTCAATTCTATCAATAAAAGAGGTAAAAAGTCACACAAAGGCACTGCTCATATAAGAACCAATGAAACAGTAAAATAGCATTATGAACAGTAACTGAATGTATTCCCAACCTCATAACTTCTTCATCTTAAGTCCAAAAGTGACAAATTCTATATAATTGGAAAGCTCTCAACAAGTACTATAATCTTCAAGAAGACATCTCAATCCAATTCAAACATTAAGAGAGCCTAAATCACAAGCAAAGTTGTTGTCAAATTTTCACAAAAATTGACAGCACTTTCCTTAAAAGACAACTAACCAAAATCGTCAACTTTTCCATCCAAATTCAAGTACCTGCATAAAACTTCAATCCACACTATTTTCAATCTCCAATACCATCAACCAATCCATATAAACCTATGATCTAACTCAAAAATGGCAGCAAACACCATTTTTCCTCTTTTGTCAAAATCAAACATACAACAATACCTTGATATACAAAACATATGCAATTTGCACAAAGTACCTTAACTCTTAAAACTATTGCATTTACATGAACAATATGAGTTATTAGAAAACTTTAGAGGGCACTTAGCCCGATTACAATCCAAAATGTCAAATGTCAAAGTACAAAGTAAATCAATTCTCCAAATGCAACCTAATGCTTTATTTCTAAAAATGACTTCTAAAGTAAAAACATTGAAGTGATGCCTCAATCCCAATACTGTAACTCGAGCTCTCGCTCGTCACCTGTGGAGGGGAAAAGGGGTGTGAGCTCGACGGCTCAGTGGGTAACAGCTTAATAATTAAGAAATAAGCAAAAACATTCTTTATTTCTCATTCTCAAAGCAACTTTCAGATTGATAAAAACCTTTCAAATTTATCGAAGCCAATTTACATTGACAAAACACTTTCAATTCATCAAAACCTCTTGTAAAACTCATTTCATCCCATCAATTACACATCAAAATCACATAAGCACAGAGAAAGTGGTTCGGGTGGATCCGAAACAGGACGTACTACACATTTTTGCAAGCGGTCATGTGTAGCCGTGACACGTAAGGGAGTCCGTGAGGAGCTCCATGGCCACTAGCGGGCAGGCGGGAGAAGCCTATGGTTAGACAGGTGCACCTGACACATATGGGACTACCACAAACCCAAACAAAGCATACATATCACACAGTTTACACAATTCCTAAACATTAGCCACAAATGGCTCTTACAAATATTCACTTTCACAAGATTTTCACATAATCGCCGAAATAACATATTTGAATCTCTTTCACTTGACAAAACAAGGTAACAAACATTTCCATAAGGAATTTACAATAAAAACATCTTATACAAGATTAAAGCATCATAAAAAGTAACTAATTCACTGTAACATCCCGTTATCGATGTGAAGGGCATATTAGTAATTGGGAGGGATTAGGATTTGGGTGCATACGTATTTTGATTTGCACATGCATTTAGCCTCTATAAAATTTTGATAAATGATTATTATTGCACGAGCATATGTATGTATATGTATGTATGACAATTTCCAAATTTAACTATGTAAATTGGAAAAGTTTGGTGATAATTGTATAGATTAAGTTTTGAATATGGAATTGGAGTGAAAATTGAATTTAGGGGTTTGAAAATCGAAATTTGAGTATAGGATTAGGTATTTCCTAATTTTGAGGATTTATAGGAATTTTTTGAGAATTTTTAGAAATATGGGTTCGGACTGGAAAAATGGCATAATGACTGATTAATTAGATTTCGGTTCCGAAATTTATTGACAATTGACATGAGATAATTGGAGTTATGATTTTAGGATTTATTATTCATAGTTATTGCGAAATAGGGATAAATTAGAATAAGAAATTGGGTTTTTAGACCCTAAGAATTGGACATGTGGCATAGGAGTTGCCAAACATGCCTTAGTTTTAAATCCTATATAAAAACCGTAACTTTTAAACTTTAATCCCACGATCCTTCCTCTTGCTTTGAAAAGAAAATTTGATTTTCTCTTTCTCTTCTCCTTCGTGGGTTTCCATCTTGGTTTGATTCCTTCCATTTCTTCCTTTAAATTACTCCAATCATCATCTTTAACCTAGCTTAAGTCTTGTGATGGAGAAGAAAATAATTGGTGGAAAAATGAAGGATTGCCGTGGATGTGCCTAGGCTTGGGAATTGGAGTTTTTGGTGATTTGTGAAAGGGTCAAGGCTTGAATCAAGTAAGTTCCTATTTCTCTATGTTTTAAGTTGTTTGATTTGATCATTGAATCAAGTTATTAATTGTTTAGAAAGTTATAAGTTTCGGATGATATAGGGTTTGAGAATTTTGTTGAATTTGATTTGGGTATTTGGAGAATAATTGATTTTAGATGGGATTGAGATTAGAAAAGAGTTGTGTTTAGTATAGGAAGTTGTTTTGGAGTGTTTAGAAAGGAATTGGAGGAAGTAGAAATCTGCAGATCTGAGAAATTTTGGGTTTCGGATGCATTTCTGGGTTCGCACGTCGCGACGAGTAATTAATTTGACGCCGCAACGAGCCAATTCCTTCCGCACGTCGCGACAAGCAAGGACGCACGTCGCGACGAGCAGAAGGGAGCACGTCGTTAGGAGAGCTACGCATACGTCACGGCGAAGGCGAGAGGTCTCGCCGTGGCGAGCGATCTTGCGCCGCGGTGAGGACGCCTAATTTCCAAAGATGAATTGGTTTGTGTTATTGAATGAATTTTGAGGGTTAATTCTTAATGGATTGGTTAGGGATTGATTTATCTTGATTTAGAGAATTAAGAATTGTGAATTTATAAGAATAGAAGTTTGGAATTTAATTTGATGATTCTCGGAATCGGATGGCAATTGAATAGTGAAGGCAATTTATGATTGGGATTTGACTTTAGAGAGTTTGGATCTTAGTCAATTAAATTATGGTATTAGGAATTGTTATGAATTGGAGTGAAAGAGCTATATTGGAAAGATTTGGGAATAGGATCGGGAATGTCATACACATGTATAGTATACGATTTAATCGCCGCATGTGCATTACTGAATATTGTAAATTGTGCAATTAGCAATATTGGTATTATTCTGATTGTTTAGAGGCTCAAGTGGGGCGTCGATCCTCCGACGTAGCAGAGACTTCCCGGCAGTAGCTCGGAAGTTCAGAGGTGAGTAACCTAGTTGGTTCCTCAATCCTTGTGTGTTAAATGTTCTGTGAATATGTGAACTGTTTGCCAATGTTAGTGCTTGTAAATGTGAATTGGTGGATAGAATTATTATTAATCTATCTGAGTTCAGTTAATGGAATTGATTGAAATATGTTATTCATTGTGCAAGTGTGAACACATGCTAGGCATGATCTGAAATGGGTAATTAATGGTTGTGACTGGTGCAATCACTGACTAGAGCTATAAGCTCGATTACTGAAACAAAGCCTAAGGCCAAGTAGGGAATAGTGCATACCCAGGGGGCTCTCCTATCCCTATTGCGCGTGGGCAGTAGTGCATACCCAGAGGGCTCTCCTACCCCTAAAATGCGATCACTGTTTGATGTGCCCAAAAATGGGACCGTACTGACGCCCAGTCACAACAATGAAATAAAATGAAAAACGTCATGCATTAAGTATCTGATTGTGCTGTGTATTTGAAAATGGGTTAAATGCATATGAGTGATAATTGTTTAGTGAAGTTTATGATTGTTGTTCTGAATGTGTTACTGTGTTGATCTGTACGCAATCTTGCGTAATGCATGAATTGGGAGAACCATCGATGATGGTTTCTCATTGAGTTCGCAAACTCACTAACATTGCGATTTATTTTTTTCAGGATAGCGATTGTAGACTCTTAACCCCAGTTAGCGAGATTTTTCCTACTGTGTGAGCGCGGGCAAGAGAAGTATGGCTCGCAGGTCGGTCAACTGGGATCTTTTGGGGATGACCTAGTTAGGAGTTATTTCAGTTCCTTTTGGATTTGTACAGTATGTAATTATGACAGAATCGTGTATTTATGGTTTTTAAGAAATGAAACGAGAAGTATTTCGGTTTTAAAATTTAGTGAAATTTGTAATTACAGTTTTATTATATCGATGCCAAGTGGATTATAGAAATGATCGAATCGTAGTGCACCCTCATCGTAGGTTATGTGTCGGAATGACCTACGGGCGTCCCGGTGCATACCCTACGGTAAGGGGGCGCTACATTAGGTGGTATCAGAGTATGGTTTGACATCTTTTAGGCATAGTATAGTTTAGGCTTGAATTTCGATAAGAAAAGTAGAAATTGATCAGAATTGTGGTTTTGTTATAGGTCATCCGTCCTTGGTGATCAGGTAGACCAGGCAGCTGACCATGGTTCTATCGGAGCTAGTAGAGAGTCTTTTGTGCCTCGATTTGAGGAGCAGCCTCCTAGAGTCCCCGTGAGACAGGAGAGGAGGTATGCTCGTCTGCTCAAGAGGGAGCTGTTGACTTTTATGGTAGCACAGACCCTGCTGAGGCTGAGGGATGGTTGGAGAGGACTGAGAGAGTCCTAGATCAGATGGATTGCGACTATGATGAGCGCTTCGATTATGCGGTCTCTACGCTTGAGGTCCGGCATATCGGTGGTGGAAGGCTATTAGGGCGTACCACGGACCACATATTCGACTTGGGAGGATTTCTTGAGAGCCTTTTGGGATAATTATATGCCCAAGGTCTATTTGGAGATGAAGATGCAGGAGTTCTTGGAGTTGAGACAGGGTCAGATGTCAGTGGCCGAGTATGAGGTGCGGTTTAATGAGCTGAAGGGATATGCCTCATTACGATTGCCACGAGTAGTCTCAGTCTGCGGAGATTTGAGGGAGGGCTTAATCTGGAGATCCGTACCAGGTTAGCCCGATCTAATATAGGCACCTTTGTTGAGTTGAGAGCTGCAGCAGTGCGAGTGGAGCAGCTTCTGAGGCAGAATCAGACTGAGACTAGTCAAGGATCCCGGAGTAAGAGATCTAGTGACAATCAGGGCAGCTCTGGTAGGAGTTTTAGCAGGCGCCAGAGCAGGTTTAGATCTTCGGGAGGATCCAGACAGTCTGGTTTTGTTCAGAGGGGGAGGTTTTGGCAGACTGGCAGTGGCAGTGGTAGAGGTTCAGGCTAGATTCTCCCGTTGTGTGAGCTTTGTGAGAGGAGACATAGTGGAGAGTGTTGGTGATTTACCGGAGCTTGTCTCATATGCGGCTCTATGGAGCATCAGATCAGGAACTGTCCAGATACTTTGAGAGTTCAGTCTGCAGTGAGTGGGAGAGTTGGTAGTAGTTCGACAGTACAGCAGAGTCGCGGTGGTGGACCTGGATTCAGGGGCCAAAGCAGAGCCCGAGGTAGAGCTGGAGATTCCTTTGTGGGGATCGAGGATCGTGGCAGCCGACCGCAGTCCCAGGCCAGGGTCTACGCCATGACTAGGCAGGAGGCCCAAGATTCTCCGGATGTTGTTGCGGGTATGCTTCTGATTTCTGGTTTTGAGGTTTATGCTTTGATAGATTCAGGTTCCACGCATTCTTTTATTGCACCGCATGTAGCATGTAGATTGTATGGGGATAGGGAGATGTTACAGTATAGGCTAGAGGTGAGTACACCTCTAGGTAGTACTACCACGTTGGGAGAGGTCTGCAAGGGATGCTCGATTCAGATAGATCAAGCAGTGCTGAGTGCAGACCTGATAGTGTTGCCTTTGAGAGAGATAGATGTGATTCTGGGGATGGACTAGCTCACTTCTCATAGGGCTGTTATGGATTGTTATACCAAGGAGGTCGTGTTAGAGTCTCCTGGTCAGCATAGAGCTGTGTTTCGAGGTGTTAGTCAGGCAGTGCCAGCCAGGATGATTTCCTTTCTGAGTGCCTTGAGATTGATGCAGGGAGGTTGTGAGGCTTATTTAGCTTATGTGATTGATTCCAGAGTTGAGCAGAGGTTGTAGGATGTTCCCGTGATCAGGGAATTTCCATATGTGTTTCCCAATGAGTTACCGAGTTTGCTGCCGGATCGGGAGATAGAGTTCTCAATTGACCTCGTTCCAGGTACCGCTCCTATATCTATACCTCCATATAGGATGGCACCAGTGGAACTGAGAGAGCTTAAGGCTCAGTTACAGGAGCTTCTAGATAAGGGATTTATCAGGCCGAGTGTTTCGCCGTGGGGAGCTCCAGTGTTGTTTGTGAAGAAGAAGGACGGGACTTTGAGGTTATGCATCAATTATTGGGAATTGAATCGGGTGACAGTGAGGAACAAGTATCCACTGCCTAGGATCGATGATTTATTTGATCAATTGCAGGGGGCTCAGGTGTTTACTAAGTTAGATATGAGATCTGGGTACTATCAGTTGAGGATAGCAGAGGCTGATGTGCCTAAGAGTGCTTTCAGAAGCAGGTATGGGCATTTCGAGTTCCTAGTGATGCCGTTCGGGTTGACTAATGCCCCGGCAGCCTTCATGGCCTTGATGAATAACGTCTTTCAGCCCTACCTGGATCGGTTCGTGATTGTATTTATTGATGACATTTTGGTGTATTCGAGGAGTAGACAGGAGCATGCGGAGCATCTGAGGATTGTGCTGCAGATTATGAGAGAGAGGCAGTTGTATGCCAAATTCACAAAATGTGAATTTTGGCTGGATGAAGTGATATTTCTGGGCCACATAGTGTCTGGTGAGGGTATCCGGGTGGATCCTCACAAGATTGAGGCAGTGAGGAGTTGGGAGACCCCGAGGAATGTGTCAGAGATGTGGAGTTTCCTCGGATTAGCAGGTTATTATCGAAGGTTCGTCGAGGGGTTTTCAGTGATTACAACCCCTCTGACAAAACTTCTGAGGAAGAGTGTAGCTTTCAGATGGACAGAGGAGTGTCAGCAAAGTTTTGAGGAGCTTAAACATCGGTTGACTACGGCGCCGGTGTTAGCCTTGCCATCAGGAGCTGGAGGCTTTGAGGTTTTTAGTGATGCTTCGCAGCAGGGACTGGGTAGTGTATTGATGCAGCATGGGAGAGTGATAGCGTATGCCTCGAGACAGTTGAGGTCCCATGAGATGAATTATCCTGTGCATGATTTGGAGTTAGCTACAGTTGTGTTTGCTCTGAAGATCTGGAGACATTACTTGTATGGTGAGACGTTCCAGGTCTTCACTGAGCACAAGAGTTTGAGGTATTTGTTGAGTCAACGAGAGCTGAATCTGAGACAGAGGAGATGGATAGAGTTGCTTAAAGATTATGACTGCAAGATTGAGTATCATCCAGGGAAGGCCAATGTAGTGGCAGATGCATTGAGTAGGAGATCTCATATTAGTGCAGCTCAGATTCAGATTGGGAGATTGCCTAGCTTGATCCAGTTGAGAGCTTTGAATGTGCAGATGGATTTGGGTCAGGATGGAGCTTTGATAGCTACTCTGAGGCTTAGGCCGATATTGCATGACAGGATCAGGCGAGTTCAGGACTAGGATCCTGTATTAGTAAGATTGATTGATAGAGTGAGATCTGGTTTGCTTTCTGAGTTTGAGTTGAGAGATGGGACATTGTGGATGGGAAAGAGATTATGTGTTCCAGATGTAGAGGATCTGAGGCATGAGATTTTAGAGGAGGCGCATATGGCCACCTATGCTATGCATCCTGGTACTACCAAGATGTATCGCACTCTTAAGTTGCATTTTTGGTGGCCAGGCATGAAGAGGCAGGTGGCGGAGTTTGTTTCTCGGTGTCTGATGTGCAAGCAGGTTAAGGCTGCGCACCAGGCTCCAGTGGGTAAGCTGCATTCGTTGCCCATTCCGGAGTGGAAATGAGAGCGAATTACGATGGATTTCATTATAGGGTTGCCTAAGACGCCGAGACAGTATGATGCGATCTGGATCATAGTGGACCGGTTGACTAAATTGGCTCACTTCTTACCAGTGAGGGAGAGCAATACTCTCGATCAGTTGGCCCAGAAGTATGTGGCAGAGATTGTGAGACTGCATGGAGTTCCAGTGTCTATAGTCTCAGACAGGGATCCCATGTTTACTTCGAGATTTTGGAGGAGTTTTTGCGATCGGTTATAGATTGAAATTGAACTTGACCTGCGTTTCATCCTCGATGCAGATGGGCAGAGTGAGAGGACGATTAAGACTGTCGAGGACATGTTGCGAGCTTGTGTATTAGAGTTCAGAGGTGCATGGGATCAGTATTTGGCTCTGGTGGAGTTTGCTTATAATAATCAGTACCAGAGCAGTATTAGGATGGCACCGTATGAGGCGTTGTATGGGAGGCAGTGTAGATCACCTTTGTATTGGGATAAAGAGGGTATGAGGATGCTTGAGGGTCCCGAGCTGATTCAGGATACTGTGGATAAAGTGAGACTTATTCGGAGTCGCATTAAGGCGGCTCAGGATAGGAAGAAGAGCTATGTGGATCAGTATAGGAGAGAGATGGAGTATTATGTGGGAGATAGGGTTTTTCTCCGAGTGTCACCTTGGAGAGGAGTTCTGAGATTTGGTCGAAAGGACAAGTTGAGTCCTCGGTATATTGGTCCTTATGAGATCCTCGAGAGGATAGGACCATTGGCTTATAGATTGGCGTTGCCCAAGTGAGATGTCGCAGTTGCATGACGTCTTCCATGTGAGTATGCTCCGGAAATATCATTCAGACCCGACCCATGGGATTCCAGCTCAGGAGATTGAGTTAGCCAGTGATTTGAGTTATGTCGAGGAGCCGATTCAGATTGTGGGGTCTCAGATTAAGCAGTTGAGGAGCAGGGTGATTCTATTGGTGAAAGTCCTCTGGAAGAACCATTCCACTGAGGAGGCGACTTGGGAGACTGAGGAGTACATGAGGAGGCAGTATCCTCACTTGTTCGATCAGTCAGGTAAGAAATTTCGGGACGAAATTTTTATTAGGAGGGGAGAATTGTAACATCCCGTTACCGATGTGAAGGGCATATTGGTAATTGGGATGGATTAGGATTTGGGTGCATACGTATTTTGATTTGCACATGCACTTAGCCTTTATAAAATTTTGATAAATGATTATTATTGCACAAGCATATGTATATACATGCATGTATGACAATTTCCCGATTTAACTGTGTAAATTGGAAAAGTTTGGTGATAATTGTATAGATTAAGTTTTGAATATGGAATTGGAGTGAAAATTGAATTTAGGGGTTTAAAAATCAAAATTTGAGTATAGGATTAGGTATTTCCTAATTTTGAGGATTTATAGGAATTTTTCGAGAATTTTTAGAAATATGGGTTCGGACCGAAAAAATGGCATAATGAATGATTAATTAGATTCCGGTTCCGAAATTTATTGACAATTGACATGAGATAATTGGAGTTATGATTTTAGGATTTATTATTCATAGTTAATGCGAACTAGGGAGAAATTAGAATAAGAAATTGGGTTTTTAGACCCTAAGAATTGGACATGTGGCATAGGAGTTGCCAAACATGCCTTAGTTTTAAATCCTATATAAAAACCGTAACTTTTAAACTTTAATCCCACGATCCTCCCTCTTGCTTTGAAAAGAGATTTTGATTTTCTCTTTCTCTTCTCTTTCGTGCGTTTCCATCTTGGTTTGATTCCTTCCATTTCTTCCTTTAAATTACTCCAATCATCATCTTTAACCTAGCTTAAGTCTTGTGATGGAGAAGAAAATATTTGGTGGAAAAATGAAGGATTGTCGTGGATGTGCCTAGGCATAGGAATTGGAGTTTTTGGTGATTTGTGAAAGGGTCAAGGCTTGAATCAAGTAAGTTCCTATTTCTCTATGTTTTAAGTTGTTTGATTTGATCATTGAATCAAGTTATTAATTGTTTAGAAAGTTATAAGTTTCGGATGATATAGGGTTTGAGAATTTTGTTGAATTTGATTTGGGTATTTGGAGAATAATTGATTTTAGATGGGATTGAGATTAGAAAAGAGTTGTGTTTAGTATAGGAAGTTGTTTTGGAGTGTTTAGAATGGAATTGGAGGAAGTAGAAATCTGCAGATCTGAGAAATTTTGGGTTTCGGATGCATTTCTGGGTTCGCACGTCGCAACGAGTAATTAATTTGACGCCACGACGAGCCGATTCCTTCCGCACGTCGCGACAAGCAGAAGAGAGCACGCCGTTGGGAGAGCTACGCGTACGTCGCGGTGAAGGCGAGAGTTCTCGCCGCGGCGAGGACGCCTGATTTCCGAAGATGAATTAGTTTGTGTTATTGAATGAATTTTGAGGGTTAATTCTTAATGGATTGGTTAGGGATTGATTGATCTTGATTTAGAGAATTAAGAATTGTGAATTTATAAGAATAGAAGTTTGGAATTTAATTTGATGATTCTCGGAATCGGATGGCAATTGAATAGTGAAGGCGATTTATGATTGGGATTTGACTTTAGAGAGTTTGGATCTTAATCAATTAAATTATGGTATTAGGAATTGTTATGAATTGGAGTGAAAGAGCTGTATTGGAAAGATTCGGGAATAGGATCGGGAATGTCATACGCATGTATAGTATACGATTTAATCGCCGCATGTGCATTACTGAATATTGTAAATTGTGCAATTAGTGATATTTGTATTATTCTGATTGTTTAGAGGCTTAAGTGGGGCGTCGATCCTCCAATGTAGCAGAGACTTCCCGACAGTAGCTCGGAAGTTCAGAGGTGAGTAACCTAGTTGGTTCCTCAATCCTTGTGTGTTAAATTTTTTGTGAATATGTGAACTGTTTGCCAATGTTAGTGCTTGTAAATGTGAATTGGTGGATAGAATTATTATTAATCTATCTGAGTACAGTTAATGGAATTGATTGAAATATGTTATTCATTGTGCAAGTGTGAACGCATGCTAGGCATGATCTGAAATGGGTAATTAATGGTTGTGACCGGTGCAATCACTGACTAGAGCTATAAGCTCGATTACTGAAACAGAGCCTAAGGCCAAGTAGGGAATAGTGCATACCCAGAGGGCTCTCCTACCCCTAAAACGCGATCATTGTTTGATGTGCTCGAAAATGGGACCCATCTTGGCCTTGATCCAAACTTCGAAATAAAATGAAAAACGTCATGCATTAAGTATCTGATTGTGCAGTGTATTTGAAAATGGGTTAAATGCATATGAGTGATAATTGTTTAGTGAAGTTTATGATTGTTGTTCTGAATGTGTTATTGTGTTGATCTATACGCAATCTTGCGTAATGCATGAATTGGGAGAACCATCGATGATGGTTTCTCATTGAGTTCGTAAACTCACCAACATTGCGATTTTTTTTTCAGGACAGCGATTGTAGACTCTTAGCCCCAGTTAGCGAGATTTTTCCTACTGTGTGAGCGCGGGCAAGAGAAGTATGGCTCACAAGTCGGTCAGCTGGGATCTTTTGGGGATGACCTAGTTAGATGTTATTTCAGTTCCTTTTGGATTTGTACAGTATGTAATTATGACAGAATCGTGTATTTATGGTTTTTAAGAAATGAAACGAGAAGTATTTCGGTTTTAAAATTTAGTGAAATTTGTAATTACAGTTTTATTATATCGATGCCAAGTGGATTATAGAAATGATCGAATCGTAGTGCACCCTCATCGTAGGTTATGTGTCGGAACGACCTACGGGCGTCCCGGTGCGAACCCTACGGTATGGGGGCGCTACATTCACAAATGAAAGGTCATAGGCAAAAACAAAAAAACTTCAATGACATTTATTTCAAAACAATTGAGTAGCCTATTATCTCAATCATTAAAATATTATCCACCTTAGTTCCTTTAGCTAGGAGCTTGAACAATTGGCCTTTCCTTTCACTCCAATTCTCTCTCTTGACTTTCATCAAACACAAAATCCCATAGGAAGCATGAGATGTCAAAATTGGCCATTCTTAGGAGATGAAAGCATGAAATTTAACCTATCTAACTTTACCCATCAATTACCTAAGCCATTTACACCAAAATCCATCCATAAATCCAAAAGAATTTACATTTCTCTTACCTTAAAGAGAGACCCACGAAATTCTCTCTCTTCATGGCTTTAATGGAAGCTTAACCCTTCTTCTTCCTTTTCCTCCTTAAAGAACTCTCAATTTCTCCTTTCTAAAGCAAGATAAGCCAAAGCCCTAACCTTTCTTCTTCTTCTTCACTTAGCCGAATTCCCTCTCTCTCCTTTCTCTCTTGGTAAGTTTCGTAAGCTACTATCCCAAATGCCTTAGCCAAATTGCTTTTTAAACTTTAAAAGCTTAAACCAATACTACGTAGTTTCAATAATCCCCCATTATGACTTGCTAATTTCGTCCCTTCTCTTCTCCATAAGGCTACACCTCACTTACTTCTTTTCTTTTTCATTTTAATTTAAGCTAAAAGACCAATAAAGCCCTCCATGAAAGCCTTAGTCTTTAAACACATTAGTAAACTTCCCAAATTGCCCTTACTTCATCTTATTCCTTTTTATCTCAACAACTTAATCAACTCTAATTTAAATGTAATCCCTCATTAAAATTTCATTTTCTTAAGAGCTAAAACCTCAAAATAATTTAGACAATACCTCAAAATAATTTAGACATGCTTAATTAAATAAAATAAAAAAAATTTCAGGGGCCAACATTTCTCCCCCTTTAAAGAATTTCGTTCTCAAAATTCTTATTAGATTGATTAGGAGTGCAGGATGCTCCTCCGTTTCTCATTTAACTTCATCACTCGAAAACTTTCTTTCAAATGATAGTATTCAGTAGACTCACTCGGTCTTTCAATTCGTTATTTGGTCATTTACTTTCTTAATTAGTTCCTCCTTATGCTTCAGATCACTCACAAAAGTTTTTTTTCCCTTCCTGTGTCGATAACACCATAATCTTATCACATCAATATTTCCTTAACATACTCACATATATCATATTTTGAATCCTTTTGTCGGTAGCATTAACTCATAATACTTTCATACGAATCAATTCATAGCGGCTTAGCGAATTCTTTTCCTAACTTGAGCACACCTGAGCAAGGTGATACCTTCAGAGACAATTCAGTTTTCACTTAATAATTCACATCACTTTAGTCTCAGTTCATGTAACTCTTATGTCAATTTCCTGTATTCCATATCTTTGCCGTGAATCCACCTAATTCATTCATCTTTCTTAATCACTTAATTTCTAATACCTCTCCAATCGATTTGACAGTCAATCATTTTTAGGCCTTACTCATCATAATACAAAAGAGATGACTCTTTCTATCTTCTAAATCCTCATACAGTATTCTATTGAAAACACTATGACAACGATTGAAATACTTAAAGTCAAATAGAACTATACATTGAGCTCATGTTCCTACAAATTCTAAACTATAAACTTTAAGCATATCTCCGACAGTTAAAACCGTCGACAATTCAAACTTTCAGTCACTTGACATATTTCTTCTAGGATGTATAGCTTAAATCACCATTACTTTCTCACAGTCTCTTTGCTTAATCATTTTTGCCGATACGCATACTTCTTATCTCAATCACCAAGTACCATTTTTCCTACTCGAACTCAAAATTCATACTCGTTTCCAATTTCTTAGTAAGATTCACAATTTCTGAATCGTCAATTTGGGCTTGGTTCATATGAACTGATCTAAGCTTTCAGTGACTAATCATTTTGCCTAAAATTCAATTCCACATTCTACACTCTTTACTGCACTAGATTTAAAAACCTCAATATCCAAATTTATGAAACACTGCTATTAATTTCTCTATTCAATGCATCTGATCATAACACTAGCTTTACCAGTATAGCACTCACTTATACAATCATAATCCTTCGAATAACTCTATCTATTGCCTCAGTCTCATATTCAATTCTTTCAACTCAAGCATCTTTATTGATTTCATATACTTCTTATTCACTCACCCTATATCCTTCTTCTCATTCAAACTTGACACTCATATCTTTTTCAATCTCACAATCTCTTAATCCTTAATTTGAGGTAAACCAAATCCTCTATTCTATGCTTTCTTTTGTATTAGTTCTGATAACCTCCATATCGCATTTCTATTTAAGGCATCTGATATACCACTCAGCTTCACTTGGACTTTCTCGCTAGAACAATCATAGCCTTTCGATATTTATATCAATCTCTTGCGTCTTATAACTACTTCTCTCCATTCATTGATTGGCTCAAACTTTTACGATCTGCACTTGCATATGTATATTGAGGATATTCCTGTACATATACTGTCTTCAAACTTTCAAAATAATCATTAATGTAGCAATTCTAAATCATGTATCAAATAGTCAACTCATAGGACTTCAATTGTCTCCATACATATGAAATCACTTTGTTACGCTGCATTGGATTTCAGCCAAATGTTTTATACAACATCAGTGCATACTATAAAATCTCCAAATCTATATGATATAATTTACCTCAGCATAGTTCCTTCAAAATTCTCTTTACTCACGTTACTCATACGCTTTACACATTTTTCTCCATGTATTCAAACTATTTTCCCAATTCTTCTAATGCCTTTAATACACCATCAAATCTTGAATCTCTTTAGTCTTCAATACCATAGTGCTATTAGGCATTTGTTAACTCAAGAAATTATTATCAATTTTCATATACCTCCTGATTAGCCCTCATGATTCCTTAAATAACTGATCCTTAATGAGGTACATTGTCTCACTTTCTTTTCAATTTCCTAATTGACTTCCTTCCGCGAATGATTTTTTTCCATTCCTTGAATTTCCTCAGATCTCTCTTAGACTTTCATTCATACAAATTTCTCCACACATTGTAATTTGATTGTAGACTTAACTTCTTGATTTTAAGACATTCATCAAGTTGGGTTTACATCTCCTCAACATACTTTCACATCATGTAACTTGAACGTACATACTCCTCATACTAGCAAATTCGTGTCTCCATAGATTCAAGAATCCATTTATATGACCCCTTTACATAAAACAAAATACATTTTTTTTGGTAACATATTCCACCTCCCTGCTTGATGCTCTGTTAGGGAGTGTACTCACTTTCAAATCATTACATATTCCTTCATGATCAGTTCTTTTATTGATCATCCTTAATATAAATTATCTGATCTGCTTATTCTAACTTAACAAAATTTTTCTTCAAAAGAGGGTTTCTTGTTACCATCATCTATACTCTTTATGCAATCTTGATCAATCACTTATTACCAACTAGTCGTAATACCGCGGGAAGACCAATTTCTATCTTCCTCACAAGGTCATAATGTTCAGAACACCCAAAACCCAAGGGAGTAAAGAACATACTTATTGTCGCACATGCTTGGGTAGCGTCATCAAATTCATCATATTTTGACCACTTACCAATTCATTAGTCTCCATTAACCCCATACAATATTCTTCTTAGATCAATTTATTTCTCGTTGTGACATCTTTAACAAAATCTCAATCTATTCCCACATGATCATTATGAGCACCTTTATATGTTACTCTAGTTTCCCCTCAAACTTTAGACTATGGGAGCTATGACTAACAATTATCCAATAAGTCATAAGTTTCTTCCTCTATCATCTCCACACACACACACACACACACACACACACACACACACACACACACACACACACACATATATATATATATATAACCTACGTGCTTAATATACGCACTTGTGTATGATGAAGGGTCATCATACAGATACTCACAATAACAACAATTTAACCTTCTTGGACTTGTACAAATATCACCTTCATTCATATAATCTTCACATTACATCTTACATAAATAAATTCACCATTGATTCAAATTTATAAAAGTAAAAATCATCACACAACTTACATACCAAACATGTAGCACATTTCTCAAATCAATCACAAGAAAGAAAAGCAATATTTTTAAAGTAATTAAAAGCATTTCATTCTCTTAATTCAAAAACAAACTTTTATTTCTTGATTCGGAAAAAAGAAAACTTAAAGGCTCATTACTCAAATTATAAGATTGTACCCACTTAGGTTCCGATTTCATATTCTTAAGACCATAAGAATCTTTGTTTTCTATACATTCCACTTGTTCACTTTACGCTCAACGTTTCCACTTATATCCTTGTCTTCCTCAGACAAGCCATGTCCATACATTTACATCTATATCACATTCGGGGATGTATCACCATAATGTTATACACTACATCCTCCCCCACTTCACTTCATTTACATTGAATCATTTTCTATCATATTACCCATATGCTATTTCGCATTTCCATTTATCCAATGAAAATTTTTCATTTTTCTCACTGATTCGGTCAGCCTAAACCCTTAACAATTGCTTATCTGAGCAACTTATACACGTGCACCCATGTAAGATCTCAATTCTGGCGCTCTGATACCATAAATGTTGGATCCCGTTTTCGGAATCCAACTCTTACCAAAATACTGTCATACTTGAGTGTGGTTTCCTTGTAATTCTTCTTGATTTGATACCATATCTGTTGGGACCGAAACCCAACTACTTAAACTTAACACTATCACTCTTGCTCGGATACCACATCTGTTGGACCCCGTTTCTAGAGCCCAACTTCCTGAGTCCTGAAGCCTTGTGCTTATTACCTTGCAGGGTCATTAGCTGTCACTTCACAATCGTGGTGAGCGCACACTATTTAACCATCAAAATCATAATTTGACTTATTCATACAAATTGTATCTTTAAGTCTCCAGTTCGTTATGAAATAAGAATTACCCCAAACGGAGTTATATAACTCAAGATATGCTTAAAAAACCTAAGAGAGCTCATACTTTAAACATGCTCTTCTAACCCACCTCTCATTTACTTTAATGTAAACTTCCCCAATTCAACTCCAAATGGTACAAATTTTTATGGAGAGGAAGATATATGTCTTATTAACCTATTGGTCTAAGAATCACCTCATTTGGAGGTCGGATACGGGATTTATGCCCAAAAGAATAGACTATGTTCACACCTAAAACCAAATCGAACATCGTTTGGAGCGATTACTATAACTTTTAATTTGAATGTCGGATTGAGTTCGTTTTTTGACCATTAGAACGAAGACATCAAGACCTACAACTCTTAGGAAGATCACAAAACGAGATTCGGCCTTCAACTATGTCAACAATCACCATATTTCCCGTAGATGTCCGTTAAACGAACATAAATCGAGTGTAGGATGCCAAATGACCCGAGAAAGTCCGTTAAAAGGACATGCATGTCCGTTTAACGGACATTGACTGGCCAAGGGGTGTTTTTCCACCCGAGAATGTCCATTTAACGGACTCCCACGTCCGTTTAACGGACATTGGGGCTCCCCAAATCCCCTAATGCCTCTCCAATGCTTCCAATCTTCAACCTTACATTCTAAACACTTGCATACGTTCCAAATTTATTCATTTCAAAGCCTAAACACTTCATAACACCTTAAACACCAAGTTCGACTAAACAATTTCTCAAAATTCTACTTAATTGGTTCATCAAAACCATAAATTCCATACCTTAATCATCAAAGCTACCATAACCACACAAGTCATATGAACAGCAAAATGAACCGTAACTGTATTATTCCAATCCTCATAACTTCTTCAAATCCCAAAATTTACATATTATACCTCAATGGAAAGATAAAAAGATGATTTACAACTTCCATGAAGGATGCAAAAGTCAATTCTATCAATAAAAGAGGTAAAAAGTCACACAAAGGCACTTCTCATATAAAGACCAATGAAAAAGTAAAATAGCATTATGAACAGTAACTGAATGTATTCCCAACCTCATAACTTCTTTATCTTAAGTCCAAAAGTGACAAATTCTATATCGTTGGAAAGCTCTCAACAAGTAATATAATCCTCAAGAAGATATCTCAATCCAATTCAAACATTAAGAGAGCCTAAATCACAAGCAAAGTTGCTGTCAAATTTTCACAAAAATTGACAGCACTTCCCTTAAAAGACAACAAACCAAAATCGTCAACTTTTCCATCCAAATTCAAGTACCTGCATAAAACTTCAATCCACACTATCTTCAATCTCCAATACCATCAACCAATCCATATAAACCTATGATCTAACTCAAAAATGGCAGCAAACACCATTTTTCCTCTTTTGTCAAAATCAAACATACAACAATACCTTGATATACAAAACATATGCAATTTGCACAAAGTACCTTAACTCTTAAAACTCTTGCATTTACATGAACAATATGAGTTATTACAAAGCTTTAGAGGGCACTTAGCCCGATTACAATCCAAAATGTCAAATGTCAAAGTACAAAGTAAATCAATTCTCCAAATGCAACCTAATGCTTTATTTCCAAAAATGACTTCTAAAGTAAAAACATTGAAGTGATGCCTGAATCCCAATACTGTAACTCGGGTTCTCGCTCGTCACCTGTGGAGGGGAAAAGGGGTGTGAGCTCGACGGCTCAGTGGGTAACAGTTTAATAATTAAGAAATAAGCAAAAACATTCTTTATTTCTCATTCTCAAAGCAACTTTCAGATTGATAAAAACCTTTCAAATTTATCGAAGCCAATTTACATTGATCAAAACACTTTCAATTCATCAAAACCTCTTGTAAAAATCATTTCATCCCATCAATTACACATCAAAATCGCATAAGCACAGAGAAAGTGGTTCGGGTGGATCCGAAACAGGACGTACTACACATTTCCGCAAGCGGTCATGTGTAGCTGTGACACGTAAGGGAGTCCGTGAGGAGCTCCATGGCCACTAGCGGGCAGGCGGGAGAAGCCTATGGTTAGACAGGTGCACCTGAAACATATAGGACCACCACAAACCCAAACAAAGCATACATATCACATAATTTACACAATTCATAAACATTAGCCACAAATGGCTCTTACAAATATTCACTTTCACAAGATTTTCACATAATCGTCGAAATAACATATTTGAATCTCTTTCACTTGACAAAACAGGGTAACAAACATTTCCATAAGGCATTTACATTAAAAACATCTTATACAAGATTAAAGCATCATAAAAAGTAACTCATTCACAAATGAAAGGTGATAGGCAAAAACAAAAACACTTCAATGACATTTATTTCAAAACAATTGAGTAGCCTATTATCTCAATCATTAAAATATTACCCACCTTAGTTCCTTTAGCTAGGAGCTTGAACAATAGGCCTTTCCTTTCACTCCAATTCTCTCTCTTGACCTTCATCAAACACAAAATCCCATAGGAAGCATGAGATGTCAAAATTGGCCATTTTTAGGAGATGAAAGCATGAAATTTAACCTATCTAACTTTACCCATCAATTACCTAAGCCATTTACACCAAAATCCATCCATAAATCCAAAAGAATTTATATTTCTCTTACCTTAAAGAGAGACCCACGAAATTCTCTCTCTTCATGGCTTTAATGGAAGCTTAACCCTTCTTCTTCCTTTTCCTCCTTAAAGAACTCTCAATTTCTCCTTTCTAAAGCAAGATAAGCCAAAGCCCTAACCTTTCTTCTTCTTCTTCTTCTTCTTCTTCTTCTTCTTCTTCTTCTTCTTCTTCTTCACTTAGCCGAATTCCCTCTCTCTCCTTTCTCTCTTGGTAAGTTTCGTAAGCTACTCTCCCAAATGCCTTAGCCAAATTGCTTTTTAAACTTTAAAAGCTTAAACCAATACTACGTAGTTTCAATAATCCCCCTTTATGACTTGCTAATTTCGTCCCTTCTCTTCTCCATAAGGCTACACCTCACTTACTTCTTTTCTTTTTCATTTTAATTTAAGCTAAAAGACCAATGAAGCCCTCCATGAAAGCCTTAGTCTTTAAACACATTAGTAAACTTCCCAAATTGCCCTTACTTCATCTTATTCCTTTTTATCTAAACAACTTAATCAGCTCTAATTTAAACGTAATCCCTCATTAAAATTTCATTTTCTTAAGAGCTAAAACCTCAAAATAATTTAGACAATACCTCAAAATAATTTAGACATGCTTAATTAAATAAATAAAATAAAATAAATTTCAGGGGCCAACATGTCCTCTTCCCCTGTTCCTCTTTCCTTCCTTAATTTCCTTTAACATAAGCCATAATCCCCAAATCAATAAGCATTTCAATTGGAGAACCTTAAGAACATATTCACTAAAATTGATCCTAGAATCTTAAAACCCATACATTTCTTAAGCTATATAGACCAAAATCTTCTCAAAATTTCAAAGATTTAAAATCCCACTTTCCTTGAATATTCACCAAATGAAGAATTTGTTGGCTCATATGGAAGCTCTCATCTTCTTCCACTTTTTTCTCTTCTTGAACAACCATAAATTCCTTCTTGAAAGCCAAGCAAAATGAACCCTAGTTTCTTTCTTCTTCCTCTTCTTCTTTTCTCCCTTCTCTCTTCTCTACGACTCTCTCTCTTCTCTTCTCTCAATTTTTGTTGCTTCCTTCTTCTTTAGAAGCAAGACCACCTTTTATTTACAATATTGCCATTAATGAGTGTACAAAGACCCTTATGCCCTTCCTTATATGCCTTGTAACTTAAATGGCTTAAGTGATCTTCCCAAAAAGCCCTCATATATACATACTCTTGCTACTTAATTCAACTAAACCATATTTTAAAATCCTACCAACATTAACATAATAATGAACTCTAAATAGAATAATTAATCTAGCAAAACCTCAAAATTTATTTAAATCATGCTAAACTCCTTCCAAAAATCAACACCTTTTTCTAATCATATAATTGAAGGAATTTGATAAAACTTCCTCCTAGAAAAATGTTTCTCATTGTCTAAAATTTCTAATGAAATCACAATTATTCAATTTGGTCCAGAAATCTGAAAGTTATACCCAAACATTTCCGAATTACTCTTATACTGAAACAATATTCTATGCTCAATTTCCACACAAAAATTGAAATTCTTTGAGACCAAATTAGAACTCAATTTAATCAGACAATTTGTAGCCCTATTTCTCTAGTTTAATCCATGTCAAGAATCATCTCATTTGGTTAACTAGAGAAAAAGTTATGGATAAAATTCCGAAGCATACCTACTGATCATGTTTCAACTTTTAACTTCCAATATTTCATATATAACCCATCTTGTCCATAACTATCTTTTCTATTTCATTTCAAATCCAAGAATTCTTCTTTTCTTTACACATGAATAATCACCAATAATTTCTCATTTCATGTTTCTAACTTCCAAGAAAATTTCGAGGTCCAACATATCTTGACCATTCAAACATTATGACTTATATATAACTAGTTTGCAATCAGGTTTATACCTTACGTAAGTTTGATTTACTCCAAATTCATCAATCATGCATTCACCAAACTTTTGTAACTATATATATTTATACAATTACCCAATTCACATTCATAATTACTTCATGTTCTTTAATGCTTGTTCATTCATGTCTAATACGCATTACTCATATCCTTAAGATCATGTTTGCATTCATAAGAATACCTTTATTTCTTTATCACATCATAATTTCCATATTTGGATACATTAACATCAAAATAGTACATTCTTTAAGTTATGAAAACAATTAATAACCTAAATTTATCATGTTGGACCCCGATCTTTCATTGGACTTTAGCATTGGTGAATGACTATTAAATGATAAATTGGGTAGTAAAAGCATGAGAATTCAAGGATTTTTCTATTATGTATATTTTTGTTACTTGTAGGTTATGTATGAAATTTTGGAAGATGTGAGAAAAATTGATTTTGCTTTAAATGGAGTTGAAAAACAAGAAATGAATAATGAAAGTGTGAAATTTTAGGGAATTGCAAGTTTGACTTTTTGGGATGAATAATAGCAAAGTTGACTTTTTGAGCTGAAACTTTCATGAATTTTTCTGATTTGATTTAGGCAGAATCTAAGAAAATGATCTCCATAAAACTTGTAGCTTCTGTTGAGAGCTTTCTATCTCCATAAAAGATGATATTTTTCGATATCGGGATTGAAAGTTATGATCATTCGAATTTAAGTATATTTTGCTTTGTGTTTGGAAAAAATGCTATTAAGGGTAAGTTTGTATGTACTATGCTTTGAGGCCAATTTTGTACTGTTGTGGTTTGAATAACACAAAGTTTTCTACATGAAAGTTGTAGCTTATCTTTCAATCTTTCCAACGCTATAAAGTATGCAATTTTTGGATGTGGGAATTGAAAGATGTGAATGTTGGAAGTTTGGATATTGTTTAGGTGATTTTTAACAGGTCAGAAACTTTGATTGAAAAATTGACCTAGTTAGAGGTTGAAATTGCCTTTAATTGCTTCATGAAAGTTTTAGATTATGTTTTGATCTTTCCATTGATATAAAGTATAGAATTTTTGGACCATGGAATAGGAAGTTATGATTTATGGAAGTTATGTTGCTGTTTTAGGATGGCAATTTTGGGCAGAAACTTTCCCTGCGTTTGGTTGTTGTCCTCAGGGGTGAGGACATTGGACAAGGACGTAAAAGTCTTGTCATTGAGGATGTTTGGTTGCTGTCTTCATTATTTTCTATTCTGTCATCAATGGACAAAGATAGAAATTTCTGTCCAATCCCAAACTAAGGTACAGAGACATTGTCCTACGAAAAAGAGGAACAAAAGACCCCTCTCTCCTTGTGCTTTCCGAAACCTACACACGTTCCTCTGTTGCACCTCCTCTTCTTCTATCTACTTCTTCCAACTACTTCGTCTCACCCGCACCTCCTCTTCGTTGATCTGCTTCGTCTCTCTCGCACCTCGTGTTCTTCCTTCTGTCTCGTCTCCAGAAACGTCACTCTCCCAAGCGAACCCAACGTTGGACAGTCGAGCCTCTCTTCTGGGTAAGACATTTTTCATCCCATCTCGTGTTTGTTCTTTTGTAATACATAATGGGTTTCAGTAGGGATGTTTCTTTGGATTAGTAAATGTTTTGGTTTTCCATCAAGACAATCGAATGTTAAAAGGCCATTTGGAATTAAAATCTATCGTCCTCTTCTCTGATTTCGCATAAATAGTTGCATTGTTAGGAGTCGCAATCTGAAAGTTGAACTTAGGCATCTTCTGCTGAAAGTGGTAAGTCCTCTATCTTACCTTGATTTGAGAATATACTTTGTTTGTTGTGTTCACATACGTGAATAATTTGGGGCTTAACCTTCCCATAGTTAGAATGATTTGGGGAAATTATTGAAATTAGGCATATGTTATGATCAATGTTAGGCATGAACATGGAATGTTAACAGAGTGTAAGGTGAAAAGTGCTGCTTCATGTTCTGTCTTTTTTCAGTGCTCAGATTCCTTATTGCATACATGAGTTTTCCATCCTTTTGTACCAAATGAAAGAGCTTTTGAGGGCATCTATATTGGAACCACTGTTCTAGCATGTTATTACATTTGAGGATACTCTATATGACATGGATCATCATAAAACATTGAAATTCCACATAAAACATTGAAAACTATATGAACTTTGCCCAGACTATCATCTGCTAAGAAGTCTACCAATATGTATTGGGCAGAGGAAAAGCATGTAGGAAATTCAATGTTGTCGTGGAGTTTTTAAACAGGAGACTTGTGTCTCATCTTATTAAAGAAAACCAAATAGAAAGTATGAGGGCCATAGGATGGATGACATCTATACAAACTCTTATTATATAGCAGAACATGATAATTTACATAACAAAGCTCACTTCTTTCAATTAACAAAATTTAGGAATTAAAAAGAATAGATTAGAACATTGGTCAAAATCTAGTTAAAAACTTTTGGAGTACCAAGAAAGAACATACAGAAAATGAGCATCAATATGATATGATTACCCTCACACAATTACACTAATGATCACCCAACAAAAGGAATTAACAACTTTCTAGCATGTAGAGGTTGCAACTTGAAACAGTGAGGAACTTCATACAAAACCTCAAGAAATCATTAAAAAGGTTCATGTAGATGATAAAAATATATTGTAATAGATACAATACTTCCTCATCCATATATATATATATATATCAGTGTGTGTGTGTCAATTGTCATGCCATGTTGTCTATGTAACTTTTGTACAGAAAAGATGTTATGTCAATTGTCATGCCACCTTGTTATATAACCTAACTTGGATGTTAACTAGAAAATGCAGATTTTATGAAATTGTTTTATGGTTCCATTGCATTTTCCCTTCAGATTCTAGACAAAAACATATTCACCTTCAAATTCACAATGATACTGCTTTGTTTTAATGTTGATGCCAATGGATTTCATGAAGAGCATGCATGGAACTTTTTTAATACAAGATATTAGACAACGGATAACTATAGTGAAGGTTCTTAATACCCTCAAGTCCTGAATTAAGTATTTCCTTTTAAGAATTCTCCCTGATTTTATTGATTTGAGTACAAAATACATGAAAATATGGACATGTTACATCCAAAATATGTCCTGGAGATAAAACAGACCATGTGAAACTGTAGGAGAACTTAAATGAAAAATTATGCTTCTTTGTTTCTTCTTATTCATGTTGTGCCTTGTTTCCTCTTCTCTGCTTTGTCAGAAACACCAAAAGCATCCACTGTTGGCCGGAAACTTGCATTAAACTTGTTTCTTTCACTCTTATTCGGCCTTGCATGGTCTTATATGTGCATTATATGATTCATAACAACTTTTTAACATTTATATATCTACTGTGAAGCTACACTAATTGGTTTATACTGAATCCTTATATCTAGAAGTAGTGAAGTAGTGAAGTAGTCTAGTAGTAATTACATAGCGTTTCCTTTTGCAACTATAAATCTTGTTGAGTACATTACAACTAGGAACTCCATATCTGTCAAGGGACTTATGCTGAAGATAAATGTAAAATGTTTGAATTAGTGTGTTGTACCTATGTAGAAGTTGTAGGATAGTGTGCTAGAGGATATATTCGTATGGTTGTGCATGTAATGATCTAATAATACTCAACTTCTACACTTGTGTCCCTATTATATTTTGCTCTTAAAAAGAAGTGAGTTACTAGTAAACCCCCTAAACACCATGTATTGCCAGAATACTAGTAAATGTTCTCTCTTTAACAAAGTTGTAAGTGTAGTAAACCCTTATTTTATGCTAAGTCATAGCTCATAACTCCTTACTTTAACAAAGTTGTAAGTGTAAGTGTATTAAACCATTATATGCATTATAATGGAACATAATAGAAGCTTTGCATGGTAAGTTATGTTGCATGCATACAATATGCCAATATTGTATGCATAGGAAAAGAACTGTGGAACAATATATGTTTTTAAAATTGTAGTATGCCTTCTTCAATATATGTTTGTGAAATTGCATGGTAAGTGAGGAATGTATTATACTTTCTGTTCTCCTCTTGCTAGGCACAAACTATATGACTTATGATTTTAATTTAATATGATAGTCATTTATCTTTGTGTGGAATAACTATGAATATGTTTCTTACATATAACTATTTCATAGTTATAACATAATCATTTATCGGATGTAATGTTTCTTACATATAACAAACATCAAATTATGATTTTTTGACGAATCATATTTAACAGCAGTGTTTGACTTTATGGTTTATTAGGTACGTTACAGACTTTCTTCTCAATCCTCCAGCTTATTGCCTCCACCATTCAAGGTATAAAGATGCAAGTCATATTAATTTTTAGATTTACAACTAGTCAGTCATGTGTATAAGAAATGTATCTAATCCAATTGCTTGAAAGCTGTCTTGGTGTGATGTCTTACAAATGGTCATTCAATGGATATAGTTTAGTTATGTGAAGTTAAATACCTGCCATTGAAATATGTCTGAAATGTACTTTAGTGAAGAACCATATTTTGCTGATTCAAGTTGTAAACCTACATTCATAGTAAATGTAAAATGTTAGATATAATACCGAAATCCTACATTCATCATAAAATGAATTGTTTTGCAATTCTTGGACTTGAATGGGGTTAGAAATAGAATACTTGTGTTCAATACTTGGACATCAATGGGTTATTCATTTATCCCATTCTTAAATGTGTCAATGTATTATGTTAAATGTTAGATATAAAACCGAAATCCTACATTCATCAGAAAATGAATTGTTCTTCAATTCTTGGACTTGAAAGGGGTTAGAAATAAAATACTTTTGTTCAATACTTGGACTTCAATGGGTTATTCATTTATCCCATTCTTAAATGTGTCCATGTAAATGTAAACTGTTAGATATAATACCGAAATCTACAATGTTTATAAATTTTATTATTCAATACATATATACATATGCAGTTAATGATCAATAAATTGTGTTCACTTTGCTGACAGTTTTTGTGACAAAGTTGGAGTGAACGGATCATGATGATATGTTTAACTGCTTGGCTTTCTGTGAGATTTTGAATCGGCAATTAGATTTGATGAGAATGATAATGTTGTTATGCTTATATGTGTACACCAAAAAACGTCATAGAAGTCAAAATGCTAAAGGTAGCAGGGCATTGACAGTACCAAATAGGGAAGCCAATATATATAGGATTTTGCATGAGGGAGATAGGAATACCCAGTGGGATTTCAGGATGGATAGTAATGCATTTACATTGTTATGTGAAATGCTTCAGCTCCATGGTGGGTTGATGAATACTGGGCATGTTCCCATTGAAGAAAAAGTGTTAATCTTCCTAAGAATATTAGAACAAAATGAATCCAATAGAGTATTACAAGTTCGGTTTATGAGGTCATGAGAAACAATAAGTAGGGTCTTCCATACTATGTTGAAGGCTATAATCAAGCTTCAACATCTATTGTTTGTCAAGCCCAAACCAATTCCTGAGGATTGCACAGACAATAGATGGAAATGGTTTAAGGTCAGTACATGTAATCACTTAGCTAGAATACATTGACTAATTTAACTTTATGCAATTAGTTAACGAGAACTTTTGTATGTTGGAATTTGAAACATAAGGTTGCCTTGGTGCTCTAGATGGGACCTATTTAGACATAATAGTTCCTCAAGTAGACAAACCCAGATACAGAAGTAGGAAGGGGAGAATATGCATTAATGTTTTAGGAGTATGTGATAACGACTTAAACTTGTCTATGTCCTTCTTTGGATGGGAGGTTCAATTGGTGATTCAAGGTTACGCATGATCTTGTAAGTAGGCGAATGGACTTCAAGTTACGAGGGTATGTCGAAAGCAATTGTTAGAAATTTGCAATTGATTTTTTAACGATAAGATTACATATCCAATAGTAATTGTGTTTGTTGCTTATAGGAAATTACTACTTAGTTGATGCTGGCTATACCAATGGTCCTAGTTTTCTTGCACCTATTAGAGGGACAAGATACCATATTCAAGAATGGGCAAGAGATGGAAGGGCACCTAGGAATGCAGAAGAGCTTTTTAATAAGAGACACTCGACAACAAGAAATGTGATTGAACGAGCATTTGGTTTACTGAAAAAAAGATGGAAAATCCTAAGAAATCCATCTTTTTATGCTGCAGCCACTCATGTCCACATCATTCTTATATGCTGCCTTCTGCACAATTTTATTTGGTTGAATATGAGTGTTGATCCAGCAGAATTTAGTCCTATTGAAGATGAGGATATGTCAATTGAGAAAGATACACCGTTACCAAAATTTGTTGATCGTGTTGAGACAAGTAATAAATGGAGTCAATGGAGAGAGGATATAGCTAACAACATGTTTGATGACTGGAGAAGAAACCATTAAATTGTGAACTTTATATTAGTCCATAAACAGTTGTGATTACATTTGGACGGCTTTCATTGTAACTGAATTGAGGCATTGCTTAAATTTTTCTTCATATTGTTGACTCATTGTATTTAATTACATGTTCGATTTTAATTCAATGTTGTCTGCTTTCTTTTCATACATATTTTCAAAAAAAATTTAATTATTCATTGATGGAAATGATTTGGAATGGTTGGGGGTATGACATTGCATGGTTTAGGTGCAATGTCACTGGTTTGGACAAATGATGAAACAGAGGCATTTGTTACCTTCTTGGAGGAGGCAGTTGTTGCTGGACATAGAACCGATAATGGGCAATTTAAGCCAGGAACTTTCCAACTTCTTGCTAGACTGATGGTTAAGAAGTTTCCTGGGTGTGGCATTGAGAAGAGGCACATACAAAATAAACACAAGAGGTTGAAGGAAAAATATCAGACAGCCTATGACATGTTGAACTGCAGTGGGTTTGGGTGGAATGAAAGCAAACAATGCGTTGAGGTTGACAGCAAGCAAGTGCTGGACGAATGGATGCGGGTAAGTTGTTTATAAGCGCATCATGATAATGGTAATTGTTTCTCATGCTAACGAAATGTTTCAAATTTTTACAGAAGCACCCTAATAGGTTCTATACTCCTAGCAAGTCGTTTCCAATGTACCTAAGGTTTAAGTTTATCTTTGGGAAAGACAGAGCCACAGGGGCCGCAACTCAAGACGCGGACGATGCTGCTGCTCAGTTTGCAACTGATGTAAATGAAGCTGATGTAGTAATAGCTTCCCCTGGTCATGCTTCCCCATTGACAGAATTTGGTGTAGCAGAAACTCCCGCGGCAATTGGAACCGGCCATCTAGCTGGTTTTGTCGCCTCTTCCTCCAACACAGATGCAAACCAACCAAGTAAAGGGAAAAAGAAGATGAGGGACAGAGAAGTGTTAGAAAGCATTGCTGCCAAACTTGCCCGTGCAACGGAATGCAGTGTTAAAAGTGCACAGATCATTGCAGATGCTATGGAGAGGCGAGGACAACAAATTCCCCAGCTTGGCGACGAGCTTGGGAGTTTGGGTTTCTCCACCGAAGATGTTGTTATGACAACAATGATCTTCTCGAGGAATCCTCATGCTGGGAATCTTTTCTGGAGTTTAAATGCAGAACAAAAGCAGGCTTATGTGCGGAGGCTATTACGTGAAGATGTCTGACTTTAAACTATGTTCCTTAATTTGTCTGATAATCTCAACTATTATATAGTCATGTATGATGGTAACCATGCGTGTAACTTAACTTATTTTTTCTCCTGCCATGTGATGTTGTGATATACTTTTGACTGTGTTTGTCCACATGTTTATCAATGATGAATGGTTGGTATATTAAATATTTCATGTATTTTATTTCTGCATGTTTATCAATGATTAGGGTATGATTCATTTACAGGTACATTAACATGGCTAGATACAACTTCTATGTGGTATTCGTTGGACGTCAAGTAAGAATTTTCACAAATTGGGATGAAGTGAAATTGGTAACTGAGGGCTTTCCCAATGCTAGATTCAAGGGATTTTGGACATTGGTTGAAGCAGAAAATGCTTTTTCCATGGATCAAACTAGGCGTAGTCGTCCAAATGCAGACATTGTTCCTATCGCCAATGACCCCTCATCAATCCCACCTCAATCTCCACTACCAACAACCGAAGAACCAAATGAAGTTGCTACTTTAAAGCAACAAATGGCATTGACTCAAGCATTTTTACTAATTGCCATTGGAGTAAGTTTGGGAATTATTATTAAGGACGTTCTTAATAAATTTTAAGACTTTAATGTAATTGATGTTTATGAATGCTTAGATGTTTAATTAAATTATTATGTATTAGGATTTCTTGGTTGTCGGAGAGATTTGAACCTATTATGTAATTAATTATATGAATGCTTAGATGTTTTATTAAATTATTTTGCCTAAATAATGTTCATAATAATAATAATAATACTAACATAATTAATTTTATTTAAGCTACGCTATACTAATAATAATAATGATCAAAATAATAACAATAAATTAATAATAATAATACTAATAATAATCATAAAATTATTATGATAACAATGATAATGATGATGATGATGATGTTGATGATGATGATAATAATAATAATAAGATAAAGACTTACCTATAACATTAACAATTATGATTATAATAATTATAAGAATAACATTTGCTTCTCATGATAATTAGTAATAATAATAATGCCAATAATTAAAATTCATATTAATTTTAATTATTGTGATTACACAAATTATAATAATAACATAATTAATATTATTATAGTTGCAAATTAACTTCAAATAAATATTGATAGAATTATAAAATAACCAATGAATTATAATATCAACAATTACAAAATTAATATTAATTATATCAATAATAATTTTATTACAAAATTATAATTAATAAGATAATTAATGTTATTAGAGTTGCAAATACACTTCATATAAATATTCACACAATTATGAAATGACTAATGAATTACATCTTTTCAATACATTACACTGCAGGGGCATTTTTGTCATTAAACACTATTTTTGTTACATCATCGCAACCAAACACATTTCATCACGAGGATGGGGATAATTTCCTCATTACATCCATCGCAACTAAACACCTCCACATCTTTAATTTTTGTTACATCTGTCTTGGTTTCTGTCTCGTCCCGTCTCTGCATCTTGAAGACGCTAACCAAATAGACCGTTTGAGTAGATTTTTGACCCCCTCTAAAGAAGGAATTGGTTTTTAAGTCCTTCATGAAAATTGTAGAGCTTTCTTTTATCTTTCTTTTGATACCAAGTTTGTAAATTTTGGACTCTTGAGTCAAAAGTTATGTATTTTGGAAGTTAGGAGTTTTTAGTTGAAAAAAAATGTCGCATATTGCGATCACAACTATCTCATGATCGCGAACTGGTCGCCTCGCGACCGGATAGCGAGGGCGACCAGGTCCAACCCGGGGTGGCCGACCCGACCCGATCTGACCCTCTCTCACTCTTTTGCTTCTAACTTTTCCGTCCGACATCCGATTGACCTGATTTTTGAAACATTGGATTCCTAAGACATTACTCTACCTCTCCATGAAAATTGTGGAATTTTTTTAGATTAATTTGAAAAATATTGATTGAATCATATTGAGAGGATTGATTAAAGAGTTTGAGTTGGACATTTTTCTGAACATGCTTAGATATTTTGGAGATATCTTGATCTATAGAGATCCAATTGAGTTGATTGTTGTTTCTAAATAAACTAGAGCTATGGGGCTACAAGTTATCTGAAAGAAGTAAATTTCAATTTAGCTCGTAAGACTTTCAATTTCTGAATTGAAGTTGGGTTTAGTGTTCAGTCTTTGATTAGTAAGAGTTGAAAGTATTTTGGCCATAACGTTTTCTCTAGTCATCCAAATAAGGTGATTCTTGATTTGGATTAAACTAGAGAAATAGGGGAAGGACTTGAGTTTCAATGTAGTCTCTAAGACTATCAATTTTCAGACAGATGTTAATCACAGGAAAATGTTTTAGCATAAGAATAGTCCGAAATGTTTGGAGTATAACTTGTGGAGTAGTGAACCAAATTAAATGATTTTAGTGTCATTATGAAATTGAGACAGTGAGGAACATTTCTCTAGAAGGAAGTTTTAACAAATTCCTTCAATTTGATGATTTGAAAAATGTCCTAAGTTAAGCATGATTTAATGATCTTTTGAGACTTAGTTATATTTTATGATTTTGAGGATTTAATAACATGTTAATGTGAGTAATTAGCATGTTAAATTGAGTAAGATCATATGACATGGATTAAATTGAATTAAAGTGGTAAGATATGCATGAAGGGCAAAATTGGAAGAACACTTAAGGTTTTAAGTTATAAGGCTTATATGTAAGGGCATAAAGGTCATTTCTCACTCATTAATGGCACTTTTGTAAATAAGAAGAAGGAGTCCATGTATAAGAAAAAGAGAAGCACGAAAATAGAAAGGAAAATCAAAGGAAGAAGAGAAAAGAGAGGAGAGTTTCGGATGGAAAGAAAAGGGAGAAAGAAGAAAGAAGAAGAAAAATGAAGATTCAAGAGGGAAAAATGAAGAGGAGCATGGGAGCTTTCTTACAAGCTAAGAAAATCCAAAATTAATAAAGGTTTAAGGTAAGAGGAAGATTTTAATTTGTTAAATTTTGAAAGAGATTTGGTTTAGATAGCTTGAGAATTGTTTGGGATTAAGTTTAATTAACTAAATTTTGGTGATTTCATGGTTTGAATTGTTCAATTTTGGATTTACATTAATTAGGGATTTTGCTTTAGAGGAAGGGAAATTAAGAGAAGCAATGGAGAAAGAGAGGCTTAGACAAGTAATTAAGCATGGATATAAGGTGGGTACCGTGTTTATAATTTGAATTATAAGTTATTTATGTGTTTTCGAAAAATCAAGAAAGCGAAATGGTTTTCAAATTATTGTTTTGAATGATTAAATTCATTGTTTTCACATGGTTTTAAATAATTTGATTATGTGCTAAAATGTTTTTCAAATGTTTTGAGAAATTGTTACAATGGATAAATTCATTTTTTTGAATAATTTGATAAAATTGATGCAATTAAATGATTGTTTGATTGATTCGAAATTGTTGCTAAAATGTTACATTCTTTGTGTGATTGAAATATTGTTATGTGAATTTTATTTGAAATTGTGAATGACATTTGTATGAAATATGAAATGATATGAAAACTGAATTTTCGAAATGTGCCTTCGGGCAAAAATTTGTTTTTAAGTATGAATTGTCTGTTATGTGGGTTTGGTTAGGTCCTATAAGAGGTCAAGTGCACTTGTCTACGCTTCGCCCGCCTACCCGTGAGTGGCATTGGAGCTCCGTTAAGGACTCCCATAAGTTCATGACTACGAACGAATTATCTTGGGAAGGTGTAATACGTCTCATTCACTTTTGTACAAGACCGCTATCTTGAGGAATGTGCGATCGCTCTGTTCTGGACCGACCCAAACCAAAATTTTGATGTGTTATATGCTTATGTGTGTTATAATGTGCTGCATTCATGTTTTGGAATTGTTCATGAATTGTGAAAATTTTGAGATACTGGAGAAATAAACATTTGAGGTTTTCAACCATGAAATTTTTTAAATTGATTATGAATGATTTGAAAAGTTGAAAAGTTTAAGAAATAAGCATTTTGCCAAATTTCTACTGTGAAATTTCATTAAAATGGCAAAGTATTGAAAAATGATTTTTGCTTATTTTTCTGTTATAAACATATTATCCACGAGCTGTAAAGCTCACCCCCTTTCATCCCCATCTCCAGGTATCGAGAAGGAGACCGAATGAAAGCAAGTTATGAAGTCTGTTCATTTGTATATAGGTTTTAGGGTTAAGTTCATTATTTGTAAGAATAAGATTTTAGACGTTTGTGAAGGATTTTGGAATTTGTGTATTCTTGTGTATTTCAGATTTTGAGATTAATGTTGTATCGTGGCTTGAAAATACCACTTTTGTTAGGTGATGCATTTCTTTTGGAGTATGAAATTGAATTATGGATTCGTACATAGAATAGAAAAGTGAATTATGGTTTTGTATACAAATTGCATATGATTATGAATGTGATTGATTGTGTTTGGATTCCGGACAAGAGGCCCGATGATTCTGATTTTTGATTGAGAATTATTTAAGTGTGATAAGTATATAAATGTGTTTGTTTGTATTGGGATTCCGGGCAGGAGGTCTGATGATTGTGTTGATGGATTGGAAATATTGAAGTGCTTCTTTGTGTATGATTTGTAGGTATATTGACATGTGTGAGTTTTTATCGCAAATAAAAAAACAAGAGTTTAAAACGATGGGATATGATCGTATGTGAAGAATCAAATGAATTGAGGTTGTGGGGTTAATGAATACCCTTTTGGGAATTGAATTTGCTTTGTATGAGATTGAATCAAGAATGATGAAAAAAAAATTACACCGATTTTGGATTGGTCTAGATCAAGGGGTCTTAGAGTTTTCCAACACGACACGTTTGTTTTAGTTAAAAAGTTTACTTTCTCGGATGTCGGAATTTGTCTTTCAGTTTGATTGAACCATTTGGTTTTGATTGATTCCGAGCCACTCGTTTTCCTTTCGTTTCCGCACGGTTTTTGATCCGATTTGTTTTTCGTTTGCTTCTGGCCCACTTTCATTTTGGGTTCCGTTCTTTCGGTTTAGACTTCTTTCGTTTGCTTCCGCACGTGTTTTCTTTGTTTTGTTTCCATTTTATGTGGTTGGGTTTCGGTTCCGCCACTTTGTTTTTTGATTTATGTCTATAAGAGTTGGGTGGTTTTGTAAATCCGTTCTTTCGATTCCGCTTTTGATTGGTTCCGCTTTATGATTTCCAAGCCTTTCAATTTTCTATGGCTCATTAAGAACTTGATTTCTTTTACTTCCGCACGTGTTTCTGATTACTTTCGTTTTAGGATCCGTTCTTTTTGTTTCCGTTCTTTCGCTTCCATCGCTTTGTTTTTTGATTTGTGATTTCGTTTTACGGTTGGGCTCCGGTTTCAAAATTGGGTCCCAACATATCATGCTCTTAACCGATTAATCAAGCATCAATCTAGGTTCATTCTAAGCCTTAATCAAGTCCAAATACACCAATTTATAGTGACTTTTCCTTAGTTGGTTCATCATGTACACAAGGCTGAAATTACCATTCTAGAACTAGGCTCACGATCACGGGGGACCATGCCACGATTGTGACAGAAGCTTGTGCAATAGGCCACGATCGTGGGGACTATGTCACAATTGTGAAAAAAAGTAAGTAAACAAAACATGATCAGACACTGAGGGCCATGATCATGCACTGTCTTTCTTCCCTCAATTCTGCACAAATTTCACGTATTTAGAGAAATCACTACCACTTGAATTTTTTTCCAGAATTCATGTCCTTTAAAGCTACTTCATTTCATGCTACTAGCTTTCATATTGGTTATATTAAATCTGACAAAAATCTGATCATTTGTTTCGTTACCATTCACTTTATACCATAATACATGCAGTTCTATCTTTTCCAGATTTGAAAACACTGTAATAACACCTATCTTTAGCATAAATTCATCATCAATTATAATTCAAATCCCAACTTAAAACATCCATATAACAGCCTATAAACTATAGTTTTCATGCATCTAAAAATATAACAACAGGCATGTAACATCCCGTTGCCCATGTTAGGGCTAGAATTGTAAATTTTGAGAAATTTCTGATAAATTAGGAAAATGCACGTCATGCATAAATTAATTGTGACATACACATTTTTGCACATTCATATGATTGTACATGGATTCTTTGGCCTTTCCGGGTATAATGGAGTTGTTAGATATGATTAAAATGTGTTTTTGGCAAATTTGGTATTATTTAGGATATTTTGGTATTTTTGGTGAATTATGGATTAATTATCTTGAAAATTAAATTTAATGTGCATTAGAATTTATTCCACATTTTTGGAGACATTTCAGATATTTTAGGAATGTATCCAAACAACAAAAAAGTGTGAGGTATTTTAGACTAGGAAAAATATTGAAATGAGGGACAAATAAAAATGTGACAATTGTATTCGAAATTAGTTTACCAATGAACAAATTATAGAGTGACAAATGGATAAAATCATGTGTGCCAAGTGGACCTATAGTTATGAGACAAATAGGAGCTTATTTAGTAGACAAGAGGAAGACATGCAACAAAGACAAGCGTTAAGAATGCAAGACTACACGTAGCTTATGTTTATGTATGGTTTATGCGTGGATTCAGAAAATATCATTGTAGCTTCTAGCATTCATTGAAAGCATACAGCAGAGACGTTTGTATGTTCATCACCGAAAAGCAACTTATTATACTTTTGTGTTGTTGATTTCCCTTTCGGTGTTAGAGTAACTGTTGACTCAAGTAAGTGTTTTTAATGTTGTTTCCACTGTGTAAATGAATATGTGTATAAGAGGATGGAGAAGTGTGGTTCCGGTACTGAAAGAACTAAATGAAAGATTTGTAAAAAAAATATAGATATGTTGTTTTCTTGCATGTTTGTGGAACAATATGCCATAAGGTAGTGTTTAGGTAAATTTCGAACTAATAGCATCTTTAAACTGTGTTTAGGAAGAGTGCTAAAGGTCACAAAAGAAGAAAAAATAAAACAAGTGTAGTAAGCATGAAAACACAGTACAGAGAGAGAGAGGGAATAAATGGAATTTCGGATTTATGATTATTGAAGTGTAAATGTGATTCTGATTTATTTAGAGAGTGATTTGAAATTAGAAATGCATGATTAAAATGTTAGAAGGGTTGTGTTTATTCAGGAGAAAAAAAAAAGATAAGCAGAAATATATATATGCAACAATGTCGCAGTAAAGAAGATGACATGCTCTATTTTTGGGTTATATATGCATTAATGTTTGGGAAATGTTAGGGATGGATTTATGTGAGGTTAAAGCTTAAAAAAACATAGAGCATAATGAGGTGTAGTGATTTACAGAGAAAAAAGATAGAAACCGTGGGCTGTTGTGATGGAGAAAAAAAAAAGAGATGCAGAAGTGATAAAACACAGTAGAGGGAGAAAGTGAAAGTGAGATTATGGATTTTTGATGATTTAGTTTAAACCTTAGATTTTGGCTTTGTTGTGAGTTGATGAGTTGAAGGAAGAGCAGGAAAGTTGGTTTGTGGTAGATATGAATGTTTATGAAGTGGAAAAGTGGAAAAAAAAATGAGGAGCTTTTGGTGGAGAAGATGAGGTTGGCGTGCTTGAGAGAGAAAAGTTGATGGTTTATATGTGTGGGTTAAAAACTTGAGTTTTTAATTGAACATCTCTCAATCTTTTGCCTATAACTCTTTCATCTGAACTCCAAATAACTTGAAACTTGGACCAATGGATTCCTAAGACATTTCTCTTTCTCCCCATAAAAATCTAGAGCTATCTGAATTAATCAGAAATTGATTGAAAGGATGAAAATGTGGAAGTCTGTTGGATGTTATGCATTGGAAATTTTCCATGATCATGCTTTGCTTTTCAAATTATAACTTGAGATATAGATTTCTGAATGAGTTCGTTTTTTATTCATATTAAATTATAGACATAATTCTACAATTTTTGTGAAGAGGTCAAATTTTAATTCTGTCTCTATGATTTTCAAAATTGGCATGTAAGTGAGTTGTAGCTTAAGCTGAAGCACTGTCAGGGACAGAAATTATGTGTTGTGGTTATTGAATAAACTGTATTGATGTGGGCCGAATTAGGCTGAGTTGTCTTCACCAAAGTTGTAGCTTATGCTCTTATATTTAAATCAGTATAAAGTTTGAAATTTTTGGATGTCTGATCTGAAAGATATGAGTTGAACAGTCTGAGGTATTTTGTACATAACTCATTGAATACTGAATCAAATTGGATGATCTTAGAGTCGTTAGAAACTTAAGACACTGAATAACAACTTTACAGAAGGAAGTATTACCTAATTTTGTCATTTACCCTAACAGATTAATTATGCAAAGTTAACCCAAAATCTTATGGGTAGAAAAATCTGAAGTGGTCAATTAGGTTATCAAATTGATTTCACCTTATTTTTTTGGTCCAACCAAATGTTATTAATGAGGGATTTGATATCTGATTGGCTTGATGATGAAAATTATAATAGGATACCCGGAATTTTCATTGAACATGCATTGGGTATACTTTCTATATATTGATGTCCATAAAAGAAATACTTGTATATTTGAGCAAAAGTGTGATATTTGTGAATGTGTTGTATATGTTTTAGAGAAGCCAAGCGGATGCCAGACAAACATTGCCGGACCATCCAGGCAATAGCATATTGGAACGTTCTGTGAGTCAACCCAGATGATTTCCTAGGATTGATTTGATTTGAATTTAATTTAATTTATTACATTTCTAATATTATTGAACTGTTTATGAGTTGATTCTGGATTCCAGACCTGAGGTCCAAGGAGTTTGATAGTTGGGCATGTATTGGGAGTGTTTTGACTTGATATAAATTTTTTATATTTGATTCTTGATGAAAATTGAATGCCGGACTTAGGTCCGATGACTTTGAATTTGTATGAGATTGTGATATATGAGATTTTCTAAAATTGTTGCATTTCATATAATGCATGCTCAGATAAAGGCATTGTGACTTGAGTTGCCAGTATGAAGCGCTTCCACATAGAGCTTTGCTCTGTGATTTTCTGATTTTGTGCGTAGAGCTATGCTCCGTGATTCTGTTTAAATGAGCCCTATGGGCCGGTATTTGTGTAAGTTTGTGATAGGCACTCGGTCACAACAATAAGAAAGAATGTGAGTCTCATGCATATAGCATTTAATGATTTGCAAAGCTGAAACGAATGATAAATTGTTATGCTCTATTTATTATACTTGGCTATGTGGATTGTGAGATTATATGATACATCATGTTGTGCAAATATTTGGCTAGTATACATGATTTGAATGAATATATGTGAGATAGGTGGTATGTGTTTGTAATCTGGTGAAATCATCAATGATGGTTTATTCATTTAGTTCGCAAAATTCATAAAAATTGCAACGTGATTTTTTCAGGTACGAGATAGGAGACTTAGTTCTTAGACAGGACTAAAGGACCTCTTTGGATTTTGTTATGGATCAGAGGTCTTTCGGTTGACTCCAGGAGTAGTATGTCTTGTATTTTGGTTTTTTTATTAGAACCTGTATGAGATTATGTAAATATTTGTCTAAAGGAAATAGTGTAAATTTATGTGGATTAATGCAATGAATGATTTTAAAACTTTAGCAACTTTCGATTATGTTAGATGATGCCATGCATAATTTGGTTTTGCTTTTGCTCTAACATGCCATTATCATAGGATATGTACTTGAATATGCTTAAATGTTTGGGTATGTATCTTGTGGTGGTGGGTTGTTGCAAGGCACCCTTCTCATTCATCATTTTCTAACACAATTTTAACACCAATACCTCATTCAATCCATCCCTAATAAATCATCATAATTTTTTCTAACACATGCTACAATAGATCAATACCTCACTTACTTGTTCCACTCAAATGCCACCTCAATGTATCAAGCCTACTTTGCCTCACATGCATGCAAGATCATCTAAGGAACAATGAGGGAGTAGGATGAGTTTTGGCAGAGACAAGAAGAAGAGAGTATAATATAGCTATCTTTCTAAAGAAATTGACAATGGTTTTGAGGTGGTAATGGACAAAATTTAGAGCAGAAACTCAAGAGGTGAGGGAGAAGTGAGTTTTGGTAGTGAGAGGGAAAAGAAGGAGAGGGTTACAGCAGAATATAATAAAGATCATTCTAGAAGTATCTATATCGTATGGTGTAGGTGTAAGATGATTTTAAGGACACTTGTCAAGTGTCTAAGCCAACTACATTCCCACTCTTTAGGCTACCAAATGTCACTTAATTCTTTTTCCATTTGTCACTCAATTCTCCAAGTCATTTTTCACTCAAGTCTACTGTCGTATGTCACTCATTTTATAGAATTAGTCATCCTAAATTTTCACATATCAACTTGTCTTTCCACTTGAAAATTTTTCTAGTCTAAATGTGCATATTAATTCATCAATCTCCCAATTGTAACAATTAACTCCAAATTACTAATTGTAATCCATCAATTCTTTTTATTGGTATATCAAAATACATTAAAAATCAACAATCATATCATAACCATTTTGAAACTTTCATACCCCAGAACATGTCAACTAAGTGCAACTTTTCTAAATCAAAATTCATATATGTATGCTTATATTATGCATGTGAATGAAATCATAAAATCATATCCTAAATGCACAAAAGTTATTCTAATATGATGTAATTCATGTGAATAAGTAATCTAACGCTTTAACTTTTAGTAGTTTTGGAATCCAACTATTACAATTCTCTCCCCCCTTAAGAAATTTCGTCCTCGAAATTCTTACCTAATTGATCAAATAGATGGGGGTAGTTCTCCTTAGTTTCCCTTATAGCTTCTTCTCTCGAATGATTTCTTCAAAGGACTTCAAATAAAGGAATTACTTGGTTTCTTAATTGTTTATTCTAGTATCCAATTATTTTAACCAGTTCCTCTACATAACTCATATTAATTGCAATCTCAACCTCCTACACTAGTAATATATATGTTAGATTTGATCGAGATCTCTTAAACATAAAAACATGAAACTTAAAACTCCTTGCCAGGGAGACACTCTCAGAAATACCTTATCTCTTACTTAGTACTCTATATCCCTCCGGTGTTAATCTGTATAACTCTTTTCCTGTCTTGAGCCACCTTAATCCTATTGCGGATTAGATTTACCTTATCAATGGTATCTCAAATCAAATTTAAGCCTTCAACAATCCTTAAGCCTTTTTCATCTCAGTACAAGGGTGCTCGACACCTTCTGCCATATAACACCTCATATAGAGCCATACTAATATGACTATGATAATGATTATTTTATGCAAATTCAATGACAGCTACATACTCATCTCATGCTCCTTAAAACTCAAGAACACACGCCCTAAGAATGTTTTCAATAATCTAAATAGTCATCTCTCTCTAATTGTTTCTCTGAGGATGAAATGTTGTACTAAAATTTAACTTTGTACCCAATGTTGTCTATAGGTTACCCCAAAATCTAGAAGTAAATCTAGTGTCTCGGTCTAACACAATAGACACTAAGACCCCATGTAACCTCACTATATCATTTACATATGTCCGAGCTAATTGATCTAGTTTGTTATTCTCTCTAATAGGTAAGAGATGTGTTGATTTTGTTAATCTGTTAATAATGACCCATATGGCATCATGCTGTCTTGGAGTTCTCAGCAAAACCATAATAAAATTCATTATAATTCTCTCCCATTTCCACTCTAGAATAGGAAAATTTTGCAATTTCCTAACTAGGGTCTGATGCTCTGCCTTAAATTGTTGGCATGTCAAACATCTAGCCACTAAAACTGTTGTTTCAGAGTATTGTACATCTTGGTAGTAACAAGATGCATAGCATAGGCTGCTATGTGTGCTTCCTCTAAAATTTCCTTTTTCAAACCATCAACATCTGGTATACATGATGTCTCATTCAACCACAATGTATTATTCCTTAACTCAAACTCAGAACTTGGATTCTGTTCTAACTTCTGGGTCTTTGCTTTGAGTTATTCTGATCCTTTCATATAATATCGGTCTAAGCTTCAACATAGTTAATAATGCTTCATTCTATCCCAAATTTAGCTCAACATTCAGTGCTCCCAGTTGAACTAGATTTGATAACCTCAATGCTTGAATTTATGCTACTCTACTATTTGATTTCTTGCTTAATACATTAGCTACAACATTAGCCTTACTTGGATGATACTCTATCGTGCAATCATAACCCTTAAGCAACTTAATCCACCTCCTTTGTCTTATATTAAGGTCTTTTTAACTCAACAGATATCTCAAACTTTAATGATTCGTAAAAATATGAAATGTTTCGCTATATAAATAATGTCTCCAAATTTTCAAAGCAAACACTACTGTAACAAGCTTTAAATCATAAACTGGATAATTGGATTCATGAGGTATTAACTATCTCAAGGCATAAGCAATCACTCTACCATACTACATCAAAACACACCTAACCTGTTGGGCCCAGGCTGCCACACTGGCTCAATGGTGAGAGGCGTCCACTTAAAGTGGAACAAAACCTTGAGGTCTTGGGTTCGAGCCGTGGCTCACCCTTGACTAAAGAGGACAGTACTGATTAAGGTTGGGAGGTGCAGGTGGTACTCACTTAGGGACCTAAGCCCGAGTATGGCAGCTTGGGTACCCGATTCAGGAACCGGATTCCAACCGGAAAAGCCGAAACGGATACGAAGAACGAGGCGAATTCAAATTGGATAAATTGAATTCGATAACGACAAACAAAGAGAAAGCGGAAACAAAGCGGAAGCAAAGCAAATGCAAATCGAATAGAGAGTCGAAAGAAACAAATCGGGACGGTTACAATCAAAGGCACAATAGAGACGGATCGAATTCAAACTTACAATCAAAGTATACAAATGAAGCCAAATCGAATAGCATAACAAATGTCCAACATCCATGAATACAATACAAAGACAACAACGATCGCATTGGAAACCTTGACTAAGACATATCCAAAATCCGGTATAAATTTTTTTTTCTTTCTTTTTCTTATAACCATTTTTACTCAAACTCATGCAAATCATACAATTTCCTTTTCTTGGAAATTTATTCATTTCAGAATCTCACTCAAATCATAACAAACTTTTTAACATTTATACCAATCTTATAAATCCATCTTTCATACATCTAAATCTTATTTTTATTCATTTTCAATTTATCTAACGAAATTTCGGCAGCATAACGGCTGCCTTTGACCTAACCCAAAACCTACAAAGGTTCAAAATACACTTCTAAAATTTCCAATCAAATATACAAACATCAAAATCCACCAGACCCTCCGTCCGGGATTTCAGCACACACAAGCGCAAACCTAATTCTAAAACACTTTCATAACTGTAATTCAATCTACTAGTCTCATAACTCAATCTCATTTCCAGATTCATACACAATTTCATATACAATTTCACACTCTCATACTTTAATTCATAATCTTCATACCTTCTGAAATACATGCTCGAAATACATCATAATAAACAATATTAATATCCAAATCTCATTTCACATTAAAAAAATACAGACGATGCAAAAATCGGACCAAACGTCTTCACATTCTTTCATCCGATCTCCTGCTCGAAACCTGGAGATGGGGATGAAAGAGGGGGTGAGCTCGGAAGCTCGTGGATAATATATTTATAAATTGAACAATAAGCAAAAAAATTTATTTTCAAGAAGTTTGTCATTTTTAAACATTTCACGATAGAAACCTTTCAAAGCTTATCTTTCAAATCTTTCACTTTTCAAATCGTTTATAAAACATTTCCAAAATCTTACATTTGCAAATCTTATCTTCTCATTTCTCAAAATTCTCAATTCTTTCTTATTTCACGATCAAACTTAAAAGCATGAATGCATCACACCAAATCACAAAACACATAAAATCATAAACCAAACACATCAAACAGTTTGGGTTGGTCCTAACAGAACGTACTGCACATTCCCGTATAGCGGTTCTGTGCAGCCGTGAACGGAGGGGAGTCTGAAATCGAAACTCTTAAGCCACTTGCGGGCAGCCGGGAGAAGGCTATAACAAATAGAGACAGTGCACTGACTCACAAGGACCTAACCAAACCCACATAACACGTAAGCGAAAAGGGAATTCAAATTGCCCGAAGGCACTTTTCAAAAATTTTGATTTTCTAAGTCTTCATATCATCATATCAAATCGTGTCAAAATGCTTGACACATGCACACATATTCACATCCATTTATATAACAATCATATTCAACTAATCAATTAATCACATATCAATCAAATGCATAAAAATGAATGCAAGTATTTCTTTCAATCATAAACTCAAACTTATTCAATTTCACCTTTTTAAAATCATTCGTAGAATTCGAACTGCATTTTCGTAAAATTTACTTCGAAAACTAATTTTTCAAATATTTTCATAAACAATAATTTATCAAAAATTTTGCTTCTTAAATTTTCAAATATTCATACTTAGCTTAAAATTCAATAAATAAACATACTACCCACCTCGAATTGATGCCAGAAACTTGTTCCTAGCTCCAATTTGATCCTTGCTTCTTTCCTTCTTTCAATTGGCTCAATGGTGAGAGGCGTCCACTTAAAGTGGAACAAAACCTTGAGGTCTTGGGTTTTAATGTTGGGCCCAGGCTGCCACACTCGGGCTTAGGTCCCCGAGTGAGTACTACCTGTACCTCCCAACCTTAATCAGTACTGTCCTCTTTGGTCGAGGGTAAGCCATGGCTCGAACCCAAGACCTCAAGGTTTTGTTCCACTTTAAGTGGACGCCTGGCTCAATGGTGAGAATTCAAACTTGCTGAACTTGGCATATAATTACTTCTCTCTAATTATCTGTAAAATTAACCTCAATGCTCATAATGTTCCTCTCTACTCCTCGAATACACCAAGATATTGTCTATTAATACAATAATAAAATGAACTAAGGTCAAAATACTTTATTCATCAATGCCATAAAAGTAGTCGGAGCATTCGTCAATCCAAAAGGTATCACCAAAAACTCGAAATGTTCATATTTGGTTATGAATGCTATCTTTAGTGCATTAACTTCTTCTATTTTCAATTGGTAATACCCTGACCTCAAATCCAATTTAGTAAACACCTAAGCTCCTTGTAACTGATCGACTAAATCATCTATTATCTGTAAGGGATATTTATTCTTTATTTTTACCCAATTTAATTGCCTATAATCATTGTACAATCTCAAAGTCACATCATTCTTCTTCATTAATAAAACTAGAGCTTCCCAAGGTGACACACTAGGTCTGATAAACCTTTATCTAACAACTCCAGTAACTGAGTCTTAAGTTCTTTAAGTTTCACAGTTGCTATCCTATAAGAAGGAATAGATATAGGAGTAGTACCTAGGACAAGGTCAATGTTGAACTCCATTTCACTATCTCTGATGGTAATCCCAGTATTTCAATGGGAAAAACATATAAAAAATTCCTAACAATAGGAATATCCTATAATGTCTTGTCAACTCGGGTATTAGTTACATATTCTAAATAGGCCTCCCATACACTTCAAATCAATCTAAAAGTACTCATTGATGAAATCAATCTAGTTGGTACTGCTTGAATAACACCTTAAAACATCAACCTTAGTTAAGTAGGAGACTCAAGAATAACTTCCTTAGTGTAACAATTCGTCACAGTGTTATAAACAGTAAGTCTTTCCATTCCTAAAATAAAGTCTATCTCTTTCAACTACATTACTATCAAATTGAATTTTAACTCAACCTGGTCAACCCAAATAATACACCCTTTATATACTTCTCTAATCACTGTAGTACTACCTACTAGAGCTCTCACCTCTAAGCCAAATTTCAACATCTCTCTCTCACAATGCAATTTAGATGCAAGACGTGGGGTAATAAATGAATGTGTAGATCTTGGATATATCAATGAAAATGCCTCAATATTAAAGACAAGTAACACAATTGCAACAACATCTGGGAAATTATGTGCCTCCTATATCGTAATAGCAAAGATCCTAGCCTAGGACTATAGTTGGTTACTCTATACCTCAGTCCTAACACTAGGACCAGCTGAATTAGCTTTACCCTTACCTCTGCCTCTTTGTCTTGCTTCACTGGCTCTGCTTTGTTAGACAATCATCTCCATCACTGATCCTCCTCTCACTCCAGACTATTCTCCTAAAGTTGCTGAATAGTCTCTAATCTGACGCTCTAACAAGCTATAGTGCAAATAAACTCCTGATACCTTCCAACATACTCCACCATGGCTTTTTCCACAATATTCACAATTGGGAATCTGTTGTGTTTGTCCACCATAAGTTTTTCCTCTAGATTCATGACCTCTACCACCACTGAAATGAACAAAATTGCCTCTAGGTCTAAACTCTGACTACCTTGTTCTAGACTGTGATCGCAATAATCTATTCTGGATTTTACTAAATTTCTTACCAAAGTCAACTTGAAACTCACCATGCCTTTTAATCCTAAATTCCTGTCTATACTCTCCTTGTTCATCCTTTAATAATTGCTCAATCCAAATCGAAGTAGCTCGTAGCTCTGTAAACTATTCAGATTTGTAATAGCCAACTTTGTCCTGATCTCTATATTCAATCCATCCTCAAACTACATACATTTAGATTCCTTATTCGGGCTCACAGTAGCAACATACCCCAATAGTTCATTGAACCGTACCTCATACTCAACTACTGTGAGATTTTCCTATTTTAGATCGAGGAATTATCCTGTCTAAATATATCTTTGGCATGTAATTATCCTTAAAGACCTTCAGGAAGTCTCCTCATATCAGTATACAAGGTCAAGCATAAATACCTGGAATTGTTTCCCACCATTGTTAGGTTAGACCTTGAAGTAAAAGGACTATGTAGTCGAACCTCTCATCAGGCTCACAGTCTATTTGATCAAATACTCTCTCTATTCTCTCCAACCAACCCTCTACCTCAGCAAGGTCTGTACTTCCATATAATTCTATAGCCCCCTGCTTCTTAAGTCTATCATACCTCCTTTATCTCCTCTCAAGAACTCTCTAAGTCATTTGTTCAGACTAGGGTATAGGGGTCTCTCTATTGGCTCCTATCGACTCAAGATCAGTTGATTATACGATATGGTCTACTATAGCAGATGACCTATAACAAACAATAATAATGATCACTATATGGGTCTATTTCTATATGTCATCTTGAAATGCTCATATATGCCCCTAAGGATGCCAAACCATACTCTGATACTAAAATTGTAACATACCACTCCCATAAAGCATAAGCTCAAACATACCAGAAGATATTCGAGAACATACTTTATGAAAATGGTACATTAGGACAACCAAAATAACTCATTAAAGGCTCAAACATGTTATAAGCATTCTAAATGTTCATTTCTTCCCATTTCATTCACAAACATAAAAATCACATGTGCCATTACAATTCAGAATCCACATTACACAACATTTTTCAAGTTCAATCTTAGTACTAAATATATAACATGAAATAGGATGCTAATACACAATAATCTATCCAGATTCCTCAGATTCAGCTAATCAAACCATTGAGTCATTCTCATTCCCCAAATGCAAGTACTAGACTTCTACTATATCACCTTAGTAGCTAGAACTCCCTGGAACCTAAAAAAATAACGTTGCAATTTTGAACAGTTTATGAACTTGGTGAGTGAACCACCATCGACGTATTTACTCAAGGTAGATCACAAAAATAAGTATATCAAAGTTTATCATACTTCCATAAACATATCATGTAAGCTAACATTCCATATCACAACACATCCTCCATTAACTTCGACTATAATTCACTATTTCAAAACAATTCAATAATTCGTTTCAATTCAATCATTTGATACATGTAGGGATGTATATGCAAATGCTCATATGTTTCTATTCTCATTTTATTTTTTTATGACCAAGTGCCTATCAACCCAAATTATTGTCCCGTATCTATTATGAATTTTTGGACTGTATCTATTGAGGATATCGATCCCATGTTATCTAAACCTATGACTCTTTTCCATAGTCCTGAGCTCAAAGCTCTTTGTTGCACATCGGTCACTCTGGTCATAACTCCTTTATCTAATCATGCATTTCAATGTGATTAGATGCATCGTTTCATATGCTATGTTTTCATTTCCTTTCATTTCTATGTACTTATGCCACAGATATCAAACTACTAGGATCCAAGTCTAACATTTATCAATCATTTGTACACATGTTCCATATTAAACATAAAATTAATACAAAAGCATATATAAATGAGTTTACACATTTAAATTAACTCACAGTACGCTCCAGAAAAGCTATTGCCTTAATGTTCCGACAATGTTTGGATGTTGACAATCACCTTGCGTGTCTATAATCATGCAATACACACATAGTTCACAAATCACTAATTTGTTTAATCATATGAATATACAATCATGCACATGTATATGTATCATGTTTCAGTGCATTCTTAATTGAATTTTTGGGTATGTATTCTTATACAAATATCTTGACCATTCAAACATTATAGCTTGTATACAAATAGTTTGTAATAAGGTTTATACCTTAAGTAAGCTTAATTTACTCCAAATTCATCAGTCATACATTCACCAAACTTTTCTAGCAATATATATTCATACAATTAACCAGTTCTCATTCATAATTACCTCGTGTTCTTTAATGCTCATTCATTCATGTCTAATACACATTACTCATATCCTTAAGATCATGTTTTCCATTCATAAAAAACCTTTATGGCTTTATCACATCATAATTTCTAGATTTGGGTACATTGACATCAAAACAATACATTCTTTAAGTTATAACATCAATTAACAACCAAAACTTGTCAAGCTCTTAACCAATTAATCAAAAAATAATCTAGGTTCATTCTAAACCTTAATTAAGTCCAAAACTAGGTCCATGATCGTGGGGGACCAAGCCACGATCATGATAGAAGCTCGTGCAATAGGCCATAATCATGGGGACTATGTCACAATCATGACAGAGAGTAAGAAAATAGGTCATGATCATGTGCTGAGGGTCAGGATCGCACACTGTCTTTCTTCCCTTAATTCTTCATGAATTTCACATACTTAGAGACATCACTACCACTTGAATTTTTTTTTAAAATTCATGTCCTTTAAACCTACTTCATTTCATGCTAGTCTAGCTTCCATATTGGCTACATTAAATCTCACAAAAATTTGCTCATTTGCTTCATTACCATTCACTTTATACCATCATACATGTAGTCCTAACTTTTCCATATTTGAAAGCACTTCAATAACACCTACCTTTAGCATAAATTCATCATCAGTTATACTTCAAATCCTAAATTAAAATATCCATATAATAGCCCATAAACTACTGTTATCATGCATCAAAAAGCATAACAGAAGGTAACCCTTTCTTTCATCATTTTCTAGCACAATTTCAACACCAATACCACATTCAATCTATACCTAATTAGTCATCATAATTTCTGCTAACACATGCCACAATAGATCAGTACTTCACTTACTTATTCCATTTAAATGCCACCTCAATGTACCAAGCCTATGTTTCCTTACATACATGCAAGATCATCTTAGGAATAATGAGGGAGTAGGATGATTTTCAAAAGAGACAAGAAGAAGATAATAGTAAGGGAGGAGAGGGTTATAGTAGAATAACAATGAAGATGATTCTGTCAGTGTCTATGTCATATGGTGTAGGTGTAACATGAGTTTAAGGACACCTGTCAAGTGTCTAAGCCAGCTAAATGTCCACTCTTTAGGCTGCAAAATGTCACCTAGTTCTTATACCATTTGCCACTCAATTCTTTAAGCTATTTGTCACTTAAGTCTACTACCATATGTCACTCATTTTATAGGCTTAGTTATCCTAAATTTCCACATATCAGCTTGTCTTGCCACTTGAAATTTTTCCTAGTCTAAATGTACGTATCAATTCTTTTTGTTGGTAAATCAAAATACAAGACATTAGAAATGCGTAATCATATCATAATCATTTTGAAACTTTCATACCCCAAAAGATTTCAATTGAGTACAATGTTTCTAAACCAAAATTCATGTGTGTATGCTCATATCATGCATGTGAATGAGATCATAAAATCATATCCTAAAAGCATCAAATTCATTCTAATATGTTATAATTCATGTGACTAAGTAATCTAACACTCTAACTCTCAGTAGTTTTAGAATCTGACTATTACAATACTGACCATCCTTGTCCTAAATGGAGTAGAAGAAACAATAACAACACCTAAAAAACTCCCCCCCCCCCTCTTAGAGGTCCCTCCATTAGACAACATTGCAAGGAAGAAAATGAGAGGATGTTAGAGAGCTCCATTGTAGGCGACTCTGAGGGTCGTGGAAAACTTAGGTTTGTGGAGTCTAAACTGTCACCATAAGGCACGTATATTTCAATACATAACCTATGATAATGGCGCACTAGAGTAGTCACTACAATTACTTAACATGGCATCATCATTCTTTATTTTCTTATAAGACATCATAATGAAAAACACCATAATTTGAAACCCAAATTTCTCATTTCATTTCATAAAACCAAACATATACATTGATAATTTTCAATATCGTCTGAATATGAACATCATCATGTTTTAATACAAAAAATGCTACAAGAAAGAGGAAATAACACAAAAATCTATATAATCTTTTCAATCCCATCTGACCGACCTTTAAGCCATTTCTTCTTTTTCCCAAAAGTACAAGATTATACTTCTTGTAGCATCTATTTAATAGCTAAAGTCCTCTCTCAGTCCTGAAAAATCAATGTTGCAATTTTGGTGAGTTTTACGAACTCAATGAGGTAACCATCATCGATGGTTCATTTAATTCATACATCACATCAATACACATAACATATGATCCACATCTTTGCATTTTTTACATAAAGCATCACATATCAGTTTTTGAACAATAATATCAATCATTTCATTCATACAAAAATACACATATCAATTACAAATGCAATGCACGTGAGACACACTTTCATTTATTATTGTCTTTGTGACCGAGTGCTTTTTTACTAGTAGATATCCCTTAGTGGATACTGAGTTGTATCAGATAATGTCCCTTATCCCTTAGTGGATACCGGATACATTCACAACTAAGCATGAGGCTTTGATCACATTCTGAACTTTAAGCCCTTTATATTGGCAACTACGGTAATAACTGCCTTTATCTTTTATGCATTCATGCATTGGAATGCTTTACATTATCATATTCTCAATCAATCACATGCTTTCAAATTCACATTTGGAATAAATTTGTCATTAGACCTTGGACTGGCATTCAACAAAAATTGTTAATAAAACATTTATTTCTTCTCATTCATATGAAAGTAACACTTCAAAATCAAATTCATGCATCACAGATCTCGAACTTTAGTGTCCGGAACAATCAACCTCACATTCATAAAATAATTCAAACATAATCTAGAACAAATAATCAATTGAGTGAGATCATCTAAGTTACTCATAGTTTGCTCCCCAAACTAATGTAGGGAAGTTTCGGTGACGTCTGGATGTTGACATTCTAAATGCTCCTCCATAATATACAATACATACATATATAAAAATTTTGCACAATTTCATAAATATTCCTTGATGCACATTTATGTATATGAAATATGCAAAATGCATGTTCATGACAATCCCAAGTATTTTTACATTATTCTTATCACAAAATCAATCCAATATCAAAAATCACTTAAGTATCATTTGTACGTAGGGTTTATACCTCAAATAAAATCATAAAAATTGAAAATGATAAATAATTTGGTCCATTTAGATTTTTCCTTAAACACACTTTCTGGTCTACTGTGCATGATCAATCTGATAATGAAAATGAAGTAATTTGGCAACACTTTCTTCGATAAAAATGTTACCCATTATCTTAAGTTTCTAATGACACCAAGATCATTCAATTTATTTTAGTATTCCAAAATTTATACTCTAAATAATTCAAAATTTTCTTTAAGTATAATAGATTCTTTACCAAACTTCAAGTCGGATTATGGAATTCTAGAGATAGAATTAAAATTCCATTTTTTCAGAAACATTGTATCCCTATGTCTCTAGTTTAATATAAACTAAGAATCATTCTATTTGGATAATTACATATCAATATATTGTCAACATACCAGAGCATGTCCAATGAAAATACTCCATTCATCAATTTTCTAGAATTGTTCATCATTTAGTCCCAATTTCATCAATTGATCTCTTCCATATGATTTCATATTGTTGTAATTTCTGATGGTGACTTAGAAACATATTTTTAAATCTTTTGGTTACATAGAAACATGTGTTTTAAATCTATTGGTTTAAATCCCATGTCATTTGGAGGTCGAAAGAAGAAGTTATAGCCAAAAGATCAAAGGATGTTCGATCTATCTCCAGCCATAGAAGTCACGATCGTGCAGGAGCACAATCGTGAGTTTCCAACTGATTTCAAAAGTCACAATCATGTATAAGCACGATCGTGCTTTCCTTGGTTCTTCACAAAGTCATGATCATGTAGAAGCACGATCATGTTTTTCTTCTTCTCTTCTGATGTTGCAATTTTTTTTCTTCTTCCTCTCTTTTTCTTCATTCTTTAAAAATGTTGATGTTCTTCTTCTTCTTTCATTCCTTTTTCTAAATCCAACCTTTCTAATCTACATTTTCCCTTATTTAAACTTTATTTTTGAATCTGATTCAGCCCTAATCATCCACCAATAACTCTAGAATCCATGATTAAGACATAACATCCAAAACAATCACCGTTCATGTATATTCTTCAAGTTTTTTGCACTTTCCATTTTTTTCTACATTTTCATCTTTCATTTTTTTATTTTAATTTTGTTTACATTCTCCGTTTCCTTTTCACCATCTCAACTCCCATTCAGCTCAACACAATCAAAAATAGATAAAAAACCATGATTAAACACAACCATTAAAATAGAATCTCATTCTCGCATATCATCATTTTTTGTATTTCTTAATTGTCATTTTTATGCATTCTCTTCACTTTCTTCATCCAACTATCACTTTAACCCTTCTTACTTATCTCTAGACATCACCTTACACCTATCCCTTAACTCTGAATTCATCTGTTTTGATCATCCTTAAGTTACCAAAATATTCATGTATATGAACAGTGAAAAAAAAAATAGAGCATATATGAATATCATCTTTCATAAATTTCTGCACTAATCTCGTACACATTTTCATGGATCTTTCAACTCCAAAAATCATTTCTACACTATTTTTAATATAATTATCATCAAATCTGAAAAATCAACACTTTATAGTTTTCGTCCTATATTCACAATTCTCATTAAAAATGTCCAATTTTTTATGTTCATGTAATGCCAATAAATCACCATTTCTGTTTCATAAACAAACAACTCTAAAGGATTAACAAGGTACTTACTTAATAAAACTCCAAAATCCCAAGCAGCCCTAATCCCTCATGTAACAACATACATCATTATAGAGGTTGGCAGGTTTTGATTTTCTTGAGGCAATTGAAAGAACAACAAAGTTGGGAGTGGCAAAAGATAGATGAAGACAAGGTTTAACTTTGGTGGAGGTTTGATGAAAAACTTTGTGTAAATGAAGAAACTTGAAGAAGAAAGCTATAAGGAAGATGAAGACAAGAGTATAATACTTGGTCTTTCAAAGTTAAGAAAAAAAAAACGTGACTTGGTTTTTTTCAAAGTAATTGTATGCTAAAACTTGAACTAGATAAGTGACACTTATCACTTATCTAACATCTAAGGCTTTAACTAGGTTCTTATTGAACTAGTCCCATAGCTCTCATCTTTTTTTTTTCAATTATCACTAAAATTTTCAATATCATTAACTCACAAATTCTAAAGTCATCTCTAAAATTTGTTCATTATCATTTGATTCTTATTTCTATTTCCATTCATCAATTTACTTGCCAAGTGGAATTTTTCCTAATCTAATAATATTCAACATTTTCTAAAATTCTCCTAAAATTCTCAAAAAAAATTTAACTTAACAATTACACTCTCCAAATAAATTTTTCCATACATAAAACCACAATTCTCAATAAAAATCAAATTTCACATATATAAATCAATTATACCCACAATGTCAATGAATGCATATACAATCATTTTCATGTGAAAAAATATCTATATTCACGTGTATTGTATGTCATATTATGCATGAACATGAAATGCATTTTCTAATCTCTCATATTTACTATTCTAGCCTTAACATAGATAATGGGATGTTACAACTCTCCCCTCCTTGGATGAAATTTCAACCTTGAAATTCTTACATGCTTGTTCTAACAGGTGGAGATATTGTTTCCTCATATGCTCTTCTTTTTCCCAAGTGGCTTCCTGTGTCGAGTGATTCCTCCAAAGGAATTTCACCAGTGGAATTACTTGATTCCTCAACTACTTGATTTGAGATCCCACAATCTTGATCAGCTCCTCAATATAGCTTAAGTTACTAGCAACCTTAATCTTTTGAGCTAGTATCACATGTATTGGATCTGATCGGTATCTTTGAAGTATACTCACATGAAACACATTATGTAATTGAGACATTTCATTTGGTAAACCTAACTTATAAGCCAAAGGCCCTATCCTCTCATTGATCTCATAAGGACCAATATACCTAGGGCTCAACTTGCCCTTTTTACCGAATCTCAATACTCCTCTCCATGGTGACACTCTCAGGAACACTCTTTCTCCTACACTGTATTCCATATCCTGTTGATGTTGATCGATATAACTTTTTTGTCTATCTTGAACCACTTTAATTCAGCTTCAGATCAATTTCACCTTATCCATGGTATCTTGAATCAATTGCAGGCCTTTAACCATTCTTAAGCCCTCTTCATCACAATACAGAGGCGATCGACACTTTCTTCCATACAATGCCTCGTATGATGCCATCCTGATACTACTGTGATAGTGGTTATTGTAAGCAAATTCTATCAGTGCTATATACTGATCTCAAGCTCCTTGAAACTCCAATAAATAAGATCTAAGCATATCCTCAATATTCTTAATTGTCCTCTCAATATGTCCATTTGTTTGTAGATGAAATGACGTACTGAAGTTCAACTTTATGCCTATAGCTGATTGCAAGCTATTCCAGAATCTCAAAGTGAATCTAGGATCCCTGTCTGATACAGTGGACGCTGGAAGCCTATACAGTCTGACCACCTCATTCACATATCTTTGGGCTAACTGATCTAGTGAATTATTCTCTCTCAAATTAGGCCAACTTAGTTAATTGGTCCACTACAACCCATATAGCATCATTCTGCCTCGGATTTTTAGGCAACCCCATAATAAATCAATGGTAATTTGTTCCCATTTTCACTCTAGAATAGGTAATGAATGTAGTTTCCCTACTGGAGCTTGATACTCAGCCTTAACTTGCTGGCATGTCATACATTTAGAAACATACACCACCACTTGCTGCTTCATTTCGGGCCACCAGAAAGGCTACTTTAGTGTATTATACATCTTGGTAGTACTAGGATGCATAACATAGGCGACCATATAAGCTTCCTCTAGACTTTCCTTTCTCATATCCTCCACATTGGGAACACAGAATCTCTACTTCAACCATAATGTCTTATCCCTCAACTCAAACTCGAAATCCGGATTCATCTTCAATTTCTTTATAAGCTTCACCATATTAGGATCTTTCCTTTGAACTTTTTTTATTCTATCATGTAGCATCGGTCTCAACATTATTATGGAAATCACTGCTTCATTATGCTCTAGATCAACTCCACATTCAAAGCTCTTAAATGAATCAGGTTTGGTAACTCGATAACTGAATCTGAGCTGCACTGGTATTTGATTTTCTGCTTAAAGCATCAGCCACCACGTTAGATTTCCCCGAATGATGATCAATCATGAAGTCATAATCCTTCAAAAACTCTATCCATCTCCTCTATCTCATGTTCAACTCCTTCTAACTCAACAGATACCTCAAACTCTTATGATTAGTATAAATCTGGAATGTCTCTCCATATAAATAATGTCTCCATATCTTTATAGCAAAGACAACTGCAGCAAGCTTTAAATCATATACCTGATAGTTAATAACATGAGACCTTAATTGTCTTGATTCATAGGCTATTACCTTGCCATACTACATTAACACACATCCTAATCCTTGATGCAAACCATCACCATATACCATATACCATATATCCTCCGATTCCCAATGGAATAGTTAACACTGGTGTTGTAGTCAGTCGATGCTTCAACTCCTCAAAGCTCTTTTGACATTCCTCATTCCATCTAAATACTACATTCTTCCTCAAAAGTTTTGTTAGAGGGGATGAGATTAAAGAAAACTCCTCGATAAACCTTTGATAATATCCCACTAAAGCTAGGAAGCTTCAAATTTTTGATACATTTCTCAGAGCTTCTCAATTCATCACTGCCTCTATCTTCTTTGGATCTACCTATATGCCTTTTCCAATCACTGTATGTCCCTGAAACACTACTTGATCTAGCTAAAATGCACACTTACTAAATTTGGCATACAACTGTTTCTCCCTTATAATCTACAGTATACTCTCAAATGTTTGGCATGCTCTTCTTTATTCTTTGAATACACCAAAATATCATCAATAAATAATATCACAAAGGGGTCCAAATAGGGTTGAAACACCTTATTCATCAAGGCCATAAATGCTACTGGGGCATTAGTTAACCTAAACGACATTACTAAAAACTCAAAATGCCCATACCTACTCCTGAATGCACTTTTAGGTACATCAGCCTCTACTATCCTCAACTGATAGTACCTCGATCTTAAATATAACTTAGTGAATACCTGAGCTCCCTGCAACTGATCAAGCAAATAATCAATTCTAGGCAACGGGCACTTGTTCTTCATTATCACCTAATTTAGTTGCCTATAATCGATGCATAACCTCTTTCTTCTTTACAAACAAAACTGGAGCTCCCAAAGGCAAAACACTGGGTCTAATGAAACCCTTTTCTAGCAACGCCTATAGCTGAGTCTTTAACTTCTTTAGTTCCTTAGGTGTCACCTTATATGGAGGAATGTATATAGGAGTAGCATCCGGAACTAAGTCCATTGTAAACTCTGTTTCTCGATCTGGAGGTAAACCAGATAGCTTGGAAGGAAACAAATCCAGGAATTCCCTAACCACGGGAATGTCCTGCACATTCTACTCAGCTCTAGTATTAGTGACGTGGGCTAGTTGAACCTCATATCCACCTTGCATAATCCTCAATGCACTCATGAATGATATCAATTTGGCTAGAACTGCTTGACTAATTCCTCTAAAAGATTGCTCTCGACTAATTAGGAAATTCTAATACCACCTCCATAGTATAGTATTTCATGATAGCCTTATGAGCAGTGAGTCAATCCATTGCTAGGATAACATCTATCTCTCTCAACTATAGCATAATCAAATCTACCTCCAATTCTACTTGATCAATCCCAATCAAGCATTTCCTACAAACTTCTCCTATAACTGTAATACTACCTATTGGTGCACTCACCTCTAATCTATGCTGTAATAGCTCTCTATCACAATGCAACCTAGATGCTATGTAACATCCCGTTACTGTTAGCAAGGGTATTATAGTAATTCTGGGTTACACTGATAGGTTTCACTGCATTCACTGACTGAGCATGTTACTGGCCTCTAATTATAGAGGAACAGGTTTCTTGCATATGCATTTATTCATAGTACATGCATTCATGATTTTCGCATTTTAAGTGGAAGTATGAACTGATTGAATTGTGAACTGACTGGACTAACTGGATTGTAATTGACTGAGAAATTAAGAGTAAGTGAGCTCGAATGACGGATTTAGAATAGTTTGAGAGTGATTGGTAATTGATAGTGGTTTATAGGAAATTTTCGGGAAATTCGGGAGAAAATGCCCGGATCATAAATTTTGGAGTGACAGGCTGATTGACTATATAGTACTGAAAGAATTGTCTAATGGCAAAGGAAATATTAGAGTTATACTGCTAGGAAATAAATATGTTGAGCCATTGAAATTTTGAGACTAAAATTTGGACTGAGTTGGAGACCTTTGTCTATAAATAGATAGGTTTGGAATGGGAGAAATTTACCTAAGGCATTTCTTCTTCTCCCTTCTCCACGGTGATTTCGATTTCTTCCCTATTGGTGAGTTTCATCGATTCTTCCTTATGGTTTCTCCTCATTATGCTAGGCTAAGTGGTTTATTGTGATTGTTGAAGGTTGAGAAGGATTTGAAATGGATTAATCGTTGATTTTGAAGGATTTAGGGTTTACGGTGATTTGTGGCTTTGATCTACGATTGGTAAGTTGTTAAGGCTTTATTGTTGTTTTTAGTAGTTGTTTCTAGCAGTTATGGCATTTATTAGGATGGATTGAGTAGTTAGGGTGTTAAATATTAAGCTTAAAGATGCATTAATGGTGGAAATCGATCGGAGAAGACGATCGGGCCTTCGCACGTCGCGACGAGCGCGCAGAGGCGAGAGGCTTCGTCGCGACGAATAATTAATTTATACGTCGCGACGAGCGCAGGTTTATTCGTCATGACGACGAGCAATGGCGATCCTCATGCGTCATGACGAGGGACGATGTCGATGACGAGGACGAAATTTGGATTGGATGATTGTTAGTTTATTGGGTATAATTTATGGTATAGACCTCCGATTGAGGTGACTCCTAATTCATTGCATACTAGAGAAAGGGGTCTATAATTGAGGATAATTATGGGAGTTAGAATTTAATTTAATTGGTATTGATTTATCGAGATTAAGGTCAATTATGGTTTATAGTGTGACCTAAGTGTCGAATTGAGACAATTGGAGTTTTAATTGAGATTTTCAATAGAGGTTTTGACCTAATGGATAGGAAATTGCTATGGGGATTATGAATTGAGGAAAATTTGAACTGAATTATAGGATTGGATCAATTATTGTCGATCTATTGAGCGAAGTGTTAGAATGGGATATAAGAGTTCAAAATTGGGTTTTAGCGCCGGGGAAAATCATGAGCATGCATTGTACATAATTTCGCTGAGACATATGCATTACTGAACTATTTAATTAAGCATAAAGTAATGGGACTGTATTTTACTATTATAGAGGCGTCGTTGGATCGTCATTCCACGGACATTGCTGGAACTTCCAGGCAGTAGCTCGGAAGTTACAGGTGAGTAACCTAGTTGGTTTCTCAAATTCCTGACTGTTTAATTACTCAACGTGAACTTACTTATCAAATGTGAAACTGTATGATTACTGAAATATACATGATCGGATGGTATGCCTCTACTGTATTGGATCGTGAAATTGCATGATTCTTTGAAATGTACGTGATCAAATGACATATTTACATTTGTCTTTGGATTGGATTCTTGTCTTTGGATGAATTATCAGATATTATCGAGAATCACAATCTCGGGCTTTATAGCCATACCTTTGAATCTTGAATCTTGAATTACTAAACACTGCATTGCATGCATAAATGCATGACCAGATAATGGAATGTGACCCAAGTTGCTATTATCACTGAAAAGAGCTTCGAGCTCGAACTTTGATCTTGACCGCCTTGAGCTCGAGGGAGAAATCTCACGCGCCCCCATCAACACCGATCGAGCACTGGGGCAATCATCAATAAGCTGGAAAAAGTCTCATATGCATTATATACATGACTGATTGAATTGCCAAATTGTGTGACGATTACTGAACTGCGTGATGCCATGATTTACTGTAAATTGTGATGTGAACTGTTTTATGCTATTGTAAATTGTTACTGATACTGTAAACTGTTATAGACTACTGTGAAATTGTTATATAACACTGTTAATCGAATATTACCGTGCCGTGCTGTACGCAATTTGCGTAATGCATGATTTGAGTGAACCATCGATGATGGTTTCTCACTGAGTTCACAAACTCACCCAAAATTGCATCTAATTTTTCAGGATCGATAGAGTAGACCCCTAGCTCCGGAGATAGCCTTTTTCTACCATGCGAGCGTGCTGGCAAGAGAAGCGATGGCACACAGGTCGGTCAGCTGGGTTGGATTTTGAGGATGACTTAGGATAGATGCTTGTATCAGTTTCCTTTTTGGTTTTGTTCAGGGGACTAATAGACTTGTCTATTCTGTTATTGGATGACTGTATGTGATTGATATTATGATTTTAAAATTTAGTGGTTTATGATATCGTGTTGTGTTATGGTTTTAAATTATTGCGATGCCATGTGGATTATTAAGGAAAATGTTCTGGTGGTGCACCTTTATCGTGGGATACGTATCGGAGCGACCTCCGGGTTTCCCGATGTGTACCCTACTGTGAGAGGGCGCTACATTAAGTGGTATCAGAGCATGGTTTGGCATCTTTTGGGCATAGTGTATTGTTAGGCTTGAATCACTGTAAGAATAGCAGAACTGATCGGAATTTCTTGTCTGTTTTAGGTCGTCCGTTCTTGGAGATCGAGTTAAACAACCAGCTGACCTGGAATCGGTAGGAGCTAGTAGGGAGTCTCCTGTGCCTTGTTCAGAGGAGTTGCCTCCTCGACTTCCTGTGAGACAGGAACGGAGATATGATCTATCATGCGTGGGGCGGTTGACTTCATGGTAGAACCGACCTGCGGAGGCCGAGGATGGCTAGAGAGGATGAGAGAGTCCTCGATCGATGGGCCCGTGACGGATGAGCGTTCGATTTACGGTTTCTCTACTGAGGTTACAGATATCGATGGTGGAAGATCGTTCAGGCAAGTACCACCAGCCCCGCATAACCGACATGGGATGATTTTACGAGGCGTTGAGGACAATTTCATGCCCAAGATTTATCTGGACATGAAGTTCTGAGGAGTTCTTAGAAGTGAGACGAGGCGATTGACCGTGGCCGACTATGAGGTGCGGTTTAACGAGTTAGTAGTATATGCTTCTTCACTGGTGGCTTCTGAGGCTGACAAGTGTCGGCGTTTTGAGGGCGGACTCAATCTGGAGATTCGTACCCTATTGGCTAGGTCTGATATGGGTAGTTTTATTAAGTTGAGGGCTGCAGCAGTGAGGATAGAGCACATCGAGACAATACGTGACTAAGACCGGTCAGGGACGAGGATTAAGAGATCCGATGACGATCGAGGCATTGCTAGCGAGAGGGTTTAGAAGTTACGAGTAGGCCCTTCAGTCCATGGGAGGGTTAGACAGATCAAGTTATGGCAGAGGGCGATTTGTACAGATGTTAGTGGTGGCGGCAGTGCTGCGAGTTTGAAGCGATCTGCTCCTTTATGTGAGCATTGTGGAAAGAGACACAGCGGAGAGTGTCGATGGCTATCTGGAGCCTGCTTAAGGTGTGGTTCGATGGACCACCTAGTGAGGAGCTGCCCAGAGACTTTGGGAGCCCAATCTACTATGATCGGACGATCGACAGCAATACCACGATCCAATGAGAGCCGGAACTGGATCGGGATGGAGAGGTCGGGCCGAAGCGAGAGGGTCCGCAGATGAGGTCGAGGACCGAGTGGCGCATGCAGCGATCCTGAGCTGTGGTCTATGCCATGACTTCGGCAGGAGGCCCAGATTCCCCGGATGTTGTTGCAGGTATGCTTCTTATTTCTGGTCTTGAAACATATGCATTGTTGGATCCTGGATCCACTCATTCCTTTATTGCACCGCATTTAGCATGTAGACTGCATGGGGATAGGCAGAGGTTACAGCATGGGTTAGAGGTGAGTACACCTCTAGGTAGTACGACTGTATTGGGAGAGGTGCAGATGGGATGTCGTGTTCGACGATCGATCGGCGCCTGAAAAGCCGATCCGATCGTTACGCTCGAGGAGATTGATGTGATATTGGGGATGGACTGGTTGACTACACATAGGGCTATCATGGACTGTTATACCAAGGAGGTTATATTGGAGTCTCCTGGTCAGCCCAGAGTTGTATTTCGAGGAGTTAGTCAGGCAGTGCCAGCGAGGATGATATCCTTCTTGAGTGCCTTGAGATTGATGCAGGGAGGTTGTGAGGCCTATCTGGCTCACGTAGTGGATTCCAGAGTAGAGATGAGATTGCAAGATGTTCCCGTAGTCAGGGAATTTCTAGATGTGTTTCCCGAGGAGTTACCGAGATTGCCGCCAGAGCGGGAGACCGAGTTTGAGATTGATCTTGTTCCCGGTACAACCCCTATATCGATTCCTCCGTATAGGATGGCACCGGTGGAATTGAGAGAGCTTAAAGCTCAGTTGCAGGAGCTACTGGATAAGGGGTTTATTAGACCGAGTGTTTCGCCATGGGGAGCTCCGGTACTGTTTGTGAAGAAGAAGGACGGGACACTGAGACTGTGTATCGATTATAGGCAGTTGAATCGGGTAACAGTAAAGAATAAGTATCCACTACCTAGGATTGACAATCTATTTGATTAGTTGCAGGGAGCTCAGGTGTTCACTAAATTGGATCTGAGATCAGGCTATTACCAGTTGAGGATTGCAGAGGCCGATGTGCCTAAGAGTGCCTTCAGGAGCAGGTACGGGCATTTCGAGTTCCTAGTGATGCCGTTTGGGTTGACTAATGCCCCAGCAGCCTTCATGGCTTTGATGAATAGAGTTTTTCAGCCCTACCTAGACCGGTTCATGATAGTATTTATTGATGATATACTGATTTATTCGAGGAGTAGGCAGGAGCACGCTGAGCACCTGCGGATTGTTCTGCAGGTCATAAGAGAGAGACAAATGTTCGCCAAATTCACTAAGTGTGAATTTTGTCTTGATGAGATTGTATTTCTGGGGCACGTGGTGTCCGGTGAGGGTATTCAGGTGGACCCTCATAAGATAGAGGCAGTTATGAGTTGGGAGATTTCGAGGAGTGTGCCAGAGTTGCGGAGTTTCCTAGGATTGGCCGGATATTATCGGAGGTTCATCGAGGGGTTTTCGTTGATCTCCGCCCCTTTGACGAAGCTATTGAGGAAAAATGTGTCATTCAGATGGTCTGAGGAGTGTCAGAAGAGCTTTGAGGAGCTGAAACATCGGTTGACTACTGCACCGGTGTTGAGCATTCCTTCTGGTACTGGAGGCTTTGTGGTTTTCAGTGATGCCTCGCATCAGGGACTGGGATGTGTATTGATGCAGCATGGGAGAGTTATAGCGTATGCCTCGAGACAGTTAAGGTCTCACGAGGTGAATTATCCAAAGGCATGACTTGAGTTAGCAGAAGATAGTGTTTGCTCAAGATCTGGAGACATTATCTGATGGGAGACGCTCGGATCTTCATCGATCATAAGAGTCTCGATATCTGCTGAGTCGAGAGAGCTCAATCGAGACAGAGGAGATGGATAGAGTTATGAAGGACTATGATCGCACGATTAAGTATCATCCAAGGAAGGCCAATGTGGTGGCCGATGTAATCGAGTAGGAGGTCGCATGGTAGTGCATTTCGAGTTCGAGTTCGAGATTACCGGTGCGATTCAGGTTGAGAGCTCTTAATGTACAGATGGATATGGGTCGGGATGGAGCTCGATTGCTACTCGAGGCCGAGGCCGATGTTGCATGACAGATCCGAGAGCTCGGGATCAAGACCCGTGTTAGTGAGACCGATTGAGAGAGTCCAGGCAGATCGATTGAGTTTGAGTTGAGAGATGGGACATTATGGATGGGACAGAGACTGTGTGTGCCTGATATAAATGATTTGAGACGGAAGATTCTAGAGGAGGCACATGTAGCTGCCTATGCTATGCATCCTGGTACGACCAAGATGTATCGTACTCTGAGACAGCATTTCTGGTGGCCTGGTATGAAGAGGCAAGTGGCAGTGTATGTTTCCAGGTGTCTGATTTGTCAGCAGGTTAAAGCAGAGCATTAGACTCCAGTGGGAAAGTTGCATTCGTTGCCCATCCCGGAGTGGAAATGAGAGCGAATTACCATGGATTTTGTGGACGGGTTGCTTAGACACCGAGGCAAAGATGATGCTAATCGGGTCATAGTGGACCGATTGACCAATCGGCTCACTTCTTGCGATGAGGAGAGTAATACTCGATCAGTTGGCCCGAAGTATGTGGTAGAGATTATGCGGTTGACGGGTTCCGTTGTTGATAGTCTCTTGATGGGATCCTGAGTTCACCTCGAGGTTACGGAAGAGCCTCTGATCGCTATGGGTACGAGGTTGAACTTCAAGATCGCATTTCATCCTCGACATGATGGATGAGAGAGAGGACGATTAAGACTGCTGAGGACATGCTTCGAAAGCGTGTATTAGAGTTCCGAGGATCATGGGATCAAGATCGGCTCTAATTGAGTTTACTACAACAATCGATGTCGAGCAAGATTGGATGGCACCGTATGAGGCCTTGTATGGGAGGCCGTGTCGATCGCCATCGTATTGGGATGAAGAGGGTATGAGATCGATAGAGGTCCCGAGTGATTCGGGATCTGATGGATAAGGTATAGTTGATCCGAGTCGCATCGCGGCTCAGATGCATGTAAGATCTATGTGGATCAAAGATCGGCGAGTTATAGATGCAGTGTTGGGGACGAGTGTTTCTCCGAGTGTCTCCTTGGAAAAGAGTAATCGAGATTTGGCCGTAAGGGCAAGTTGAGCCCTCGGTATATCGGGTCCGTATGAGATCCTTGAGAGGATAGGACCGTTGGCTTACAGATTGGCATTACCGAGTGAGATGTCCCAGATGCATGATGTATTTCATGTTAGTATGCTCCGACGGTACCGTTCTGACCCGATGCATGTGATTCCGCTCAGAGATTGAGGTAGCAAATGATTTGACCTATGTTGAGGAGCCGGTACAGATTATTGGATCACGGGTCAAGCAACTGAGGAACAGGGTAATTCCATTGGTGAAAGTCCTTTGGAAGAACCACTCTTCTGAGGAAGCTACATGGGAGACTGAGGAGCATATGAGGAGTCAGTATCCTCATCTATTCGATCGGACAGGTATTAAATTTTGAGGACGAAATTTTTATTAGGAGGGGTGAATTGTAACATCCCGTTACTATTAGCAAGGGTATTATAGTAATTCTGGGTTACACTGATAGGTTTCACTGCATTCACTGACTGAGCATGTTACTGGCCTCTAATTATAGAGGAACAGGTTTCTTGCATATGCATTTATTCATAGGTACATGCATTCATGATTTTCCGGCATTTTAAGTGGAAGTATGAACTGATTAAATTGTGAACTGACTGGACTGACTGGATTGTAATTGACTGAGAATTTAAGAGTAAGTGAGCTCGAATGACGGATTTAGAATAGTTTGAGAGTGATTGGTAATTGATAGTGGTTTATAGGAAATTTTCGGGAAATTCGGGAAAAAATGCCCGGACTGGAAATTTTGGAGGGACAGGCTGATTGACTATATAGTACTGAAAGAATTGTCCAATGGCAAAGGAAATATTAGAGTTATACTGCTAGGAAATAAATATGTTGAGCCATTGAAATTTTGAGACTGAAATTTGGACTAAGTTGGAGACCTTTGTCTATAAATAGATAGGTTTGGAATGGGAGAAATTTACCTAAAGCATTTCTTCTTCTCCCTTCTCCACGGTGATTTCGATTTCTTCCCTATTGGTGAGTTTCATCGATTCTTCCTTATGGTTTCTCCTCATTATGCTAGGCTAAGTGGTTTATTGAGATTGTTGAAGGTTGAGAAGGATTTGGAATGGATTAATCGTTGATTTTGAAGGATTTAGGGTTTACGGTGATTTGTGGCTTTGATCTGCGATTGGTAAGTTGTTAAGGCTTTATTGTTGTTTTTAGTAGTTGTTTCTAGCAGTTATGGCATTTATTGGGATGGATTGAGTAGTTAGGGTGTTAAATATTAAGCTTAAAGATGCATTAATGGTGGAAATCGATCGGAGAAGACGATCGGGTTTTCGCCGACGTCATGACGAAAGCGCCAAGAGACGTGAGGCTTCGTCGCGACGAATAATTAATTTATACGTAGCGACGAGCTCGGCTGGACGTTGCGACGAGCGTAGGTTTATTCGCAGCGACGAGTGGTCTCCACGTCGCGACGAACGAGCGGGCGATCCTCTGTACGTCGCGACGAGGGACGTATGTCGCGACGAGGGACAGAAATTTGGATTGGATGATTGTTAGTTTATTGGGTATAATTTATGGTATAGACCTCCGATTGAGGTGACTCCTGATTCATTGCATAATAGAGAAAGAGGTCTATAATTGAAGATAATTATGGGAGTTAGAATTTAATTTAATTGGTATTGATTTATCGAGATTAAGGTCAATTATGGTTTATAGTGTGACCTAAGTGTCGAATTGAGACAATTGGAGTTTTAATTGGGATTTTCAATAGAGGTTTTGACCTAATGGATAGGAAATTGCTATGGGGATTATGAATTGAGGAAAAATTGAACTGAATTATAGGATTGGATCAATTATTGTCGATCTATTGAGCGAAGTGTTAGAATGGGATATAAGAGTTCAAAATTGGGTTTTAGCACGGGGAAAATCATGAGCATGCATTGTATATAATTTATTTGAGACATATGCATTCTTGAACTATTTAATTAAGATCTAGTAATGGGACCGTATTTTCTTTGTTATAGAGGCGCGTTGGATCGTCATTCCACAGACATTCTTTGGAACTTCCGAGCAGAGCTCGGTTACGGTGAGTAATCTAGTTGGTTTCTCAAATTCCTGACTATTTAATTGCTCAACGTGAACTTACTTGTCAAATGTGAAACTGTATGATTACTGAAATATACATGATCGGATGGTATGCCTCTACTGTATTGGATCGTGAAATTGCATGATTATGAAATTTACGTGATCAAATGACATATTTCATTGTCTTTGGATTGGATTATCAGATCGGATGGACATTCAGATATTATCGAGAATCACAATATCGGGCTTTTATAGCCATACATCGAATCATCAATTGAATTATCGAACATTGCATTGCATGCATAAATGCATGACCAGATAATGAAATGTGACCCAAGTTCTATTATCAACGAAAAGAGCTTCGAGCTCAACATCAGATCGACCGCCTCGAGCCCGAGGGGAGAAATCTCGACGCCGCCCCCATCGAACAACGATCGAGCACTTGGGCACAATATCAATAACTGGAAAGAGTCTCATATGCATTATATACATGGTGATTGAATTGCCAAATTGTGTGACGACTCGAATGCGTGATGCCATGATTCTATGTAAATTGTGATGTGAACTGTTTTATGCTATTGTAAATTGTTACCGACATCAAACTGTTATAGATCATCGTGAAATTGTTATATAATACCGTTAATCGAATATTACCGCGTGCAGTTGCACGCAATTTGCGTAATGCATGATTTGAGTGAACCATCGATGATGGTTTTCACCGAGTTCGCAAACTCACCCAAAATTGCATCTAATTTTCGTGATCGATAGAGTAGACCCTCAGCTCAGGAGATAGCCTTTTTCACCGTCTGAAAGCGTCTTTGGCAGGAGAAGCGATGGCACATGTTCGGGCCATTTGGGTTGGATTTTGAGGATGACTTAGATAGATGCTTGTATCGGCTTCCTTTTGGTTTTGTTCGTGGGACTAATAGACTTATCTATTACATTATTGGATGACCGATGTGATTGATATTATGATTTTAAAATTTAGTGGTTTCGATATCGTGTTGTGTTATGGTTTTAAATTATTGCGATGCCATGTGGATTATTAAGGGAAATGTTCTGGTGGTGCACCTTTATCGTGGGATACGTATCGGAGCGACCTTCGAGTTTCCCGATGTGTACCCTACGGTGAGGGGGTGCTACATACTAGATACGGTGCGACAAAGGAATATATAGATCTTAGATCTAGCAATGCAAATACTTCATGATCATAAATAAATAGTCCACCTGTAATGACGTCAGGAGAGTCCTAAGCTTCCTGTCTAGTCAGGGCATAGACTCGGGCTTGGGACTACGGTTGACTACTCCATACGTCAGTCCTAACAAAAGGACTCCTAGAGCTCACTCTGCCTTTGCCACGACTTCTCTGCCTAGACCCACTAGCTGGGTTCTACTGAGCCGTATCTCCACTTACATATCCCCCACTAGTACTAGACTAGACTCCAGCAACAACAGGACAGTCTCTGATTCTATGCTCTAAGGAGACACATCAAAAATAAGCTCCTAATAATGACCAGCACTCTCTACCGTGCTTCTTCCCATAATGCTCACAAGGGGGTAATTGACTCTACCATGCTCTCTGAAAGCTCAATTCTGGCACTTATTGAATCTTCTACTAGAACCACTTCGAATCTCACTGGACCTCTTCAATCTGGATCCTTGCCCAAACTCTGCTTATCCCTCTCTCAATAGTTGCTCAATTAGGATTGAAGCAGCTCTCAACTTAATGAAACTACTCAGGATGGAAATCGCTAGTCTTGTCCTGATCTCTATATTTAGCCCATTTTTTAATCTCCTACACTTATCTTCATTGATAGGAATCAAAGCAATAGCATATCCCATCAACTCATTAACCCTGATCTCATACTTTTCCACTGACAGCCGACCCTGCTTCAGATTCAGGAATTCTTTCATCTTCCTATCCAAATAGATCTTAGGCATGTAGTTCTGCTTGAAGATCCTCAAGAAATCTTCCCACTTCAAGTTGTAAGGCCTAGCAGTACTACCTGGAATAGTCTTCTACCGTTGGTAAGCTAGGCCTTGCAGCAAGGACACTGCATAGTTAAACTTCTAGTCCAGTTCACAGTCCATCTGATTGAAAACTCTTTCCACACTTTCTAGCCATCCCTTACCTTCGATGGGTGTTAGACCCTGTACTTTTCTTGGAAGTAAGAACTATTAAATGATAAATTTTTAGTGATTATTCATGAGTAAAGAAAAAGGAGAATTCTTGAATTTGAAAAGATAGACAAGATTAAGGTAGTGAATGTAGTAAGTTGATGATGAGTGGGTATATGTGTGTATGTTCTGTTATTAGTGTTCATGATCAATCATGGACTTTCAATTTGTTTATGGATGATATTGAGATCAAATGGAGTTGAGAATGAGAAGTAAATGAAGTAGAGGAGGTGATCTTAGTATAAGACAGGTTAGGATAAAATCTGGAATCAAAATTTGGAAGATGATATGGAAAATGTAGCAGTAGCATGTTTACTGAGTATGCTTCAATCTTTTAGCCATAACTTTCTCTCTAGTTTTTCAAACATGATTATTCTTAATTTGGATTAAACTAGAGAGGTATGGTTACATTTTTCATGAAGATTTCGAATCTAAATTATGTCTTTAAGAGTCTTAAAATCTGACCTAAAATTGAAAAATTGGGTTGCTTCTGTGAAAAATCGTCGGGACAAACTCTTTGCTTTGTCGTGGCGAACGTGAAGGATTTGGCTAGGATTCCTCTCGGGTAAAGTTCACTACAGCCAACTCTAGGTTTTGCCGTGGCGAACTTGTGATTTTTTCATGAGAATTCCTCTCTGGAGGAGTTCGTCGCGACAAACTTTTTTCTACACTAAACATGTTTTGGAATTTTGGGCATAACCTTTTCTGTAGTGATCCGAATGAGATGATTTTTGATTTGGAGTAAACTAGATATATAGGGATACAAAGTGTATGAATAAATTGAGATTTAATTCTATCTATAAGAGTTTCAATTTTTGGATGGAATTTAAGCATAGAGTGCTAGTTCAATATAAGAAATGTTCAAAAGTGTTTAGGGAATAAATTTCAGATTTCTAAACCAAATTGAATGGTTTTGGTTTCATTAGAAACTTAAGAAAATGGAAAACATTTTTTTAGAAGGAAGTGTTATCAAATTTCTTCATTTACTTGATCAAAATAATGAGTTAAGATGTTAGTAGTTAATGGAAAAAAGGGGCAAAATTGAGAGAACCAATTAAATGAAGGGTAAAAAGGAAAGAGCAAGCACAATATGGTATTATTTAAAGGAAGAAGAGGAAAATCATGGGAGTTAGAAAAGAGAAGAGAAAGTTGTGAGAAGAGAGTAGAAAAGAAAGAAGAGTGCGTGGAAGCTAGGGAAAAAGGAGAAAGAAGAAGATTTGGGCTAAACCTAAAGTAAGTATCATCTTTCTTCTTGCTTAGTAGAAAAACAAAAAGGGATTAGAGAAGAGAATGAGTTTGTGTGGGAAGAAAGAAGAGAAATCCTAGATGGATTTTTATGGATTTCTAAACTAGGTTTTGGTTTTTCCAACCTAGATAGACTATGGGTAGTCTAAGCCTAAGCCCAACTTAGCGTTTATTTTATTTTTGTGATTTTTGAAGCATTATGAATTTCTATGGGAATGATGTGTTGAATAAGAACTTGGTTTTTTGAAGGAAACCAAGGAATGACAATCCAAGAGCAAGAGGAAAGGCAAGCATGACTTGGATTTTTGTAACTAAATAGGTGGGTAATATGTTTATAGTTGTTGCGTAAAATGAGTTAATTTTCTTATGTGTGAATATGTGCTAAATTACTTAAATTGAATGAATGTGATTGTTGAAAAATATATAAAGATTCATTATTATGTCATGCCATGAAAGACAAAAGGCTTTTTGTGTGAAAGAAAAGATACGAAAGCATAAGAAGCATGAGAATATGAAAAATGTATAGAAATGAATTGAGCATAAATTTGATTGTGTTTGGGAAACAAAGGAACGTTTCGTTAGTCACGTGCACATTGACATATAACCTTCTCCCGGTTACCCACTTGAGGCCACGAGATCCTGAGAAATCGAACTTGTTTTGTTCACGATATAAACTTCGGTTTATCCATTTTGTTCCACGAAACTTTCGAACCATTTGCTTGTGCATTTGCATTTTGATTTGTCAAGTTATGATGCAACATTGAGTTTTACGTTTTGATGATTAATTACACTTGACATGTTCTATGTGATGATATGTTGAACTATGAGTTGTGAATTTGAATTGTGAATGATTGAATTGCTAGCCCAATGAGATATAGACGTATATGAATATATGAAGTATATGCATGTTTGATTGTGTGGCTCGTTGCCAATGACTATAAACATATAAGCCACTGAGCTTCACAACTCACCCCATTCCCTTCCACTCTGCAGGTGCAGAAAAAATAGATCAACATTGATCCTTGCAAAGTTTAGCAAACACTAAGAATAGAGACTTTTGTAATTAAGTTAGTTTAGAAACTATTGGGTATTTAGAATCATATTAAGCATAAGCATTCAATTGTATCATGTGCATTTTGTATTCTGTAATAAGCCAACAGTGTGGCTATTTTTATGTAAATAAAGTTTTTCAAATTCTATTGTTTTAGTAATGAAATAATGCATTCAAACATTTTTTGTATATGTTCATAGTCAATTTCTTTGTTAAAATGGTTGTGTTGAAAGAATGGTATGAGTTGACTATTAGTTTTTTAGGTTGGTTGTCTGGGTCCTATTCAAGGGTTTCGTCGTGGCGAGGCCCAGAGTACACCTCGATCAACCTTTCCTGAAGGGTACGAGCGTTGGAGCTTGGGATGAACTGTAAGAGAGGAGACTTCCACCACAGCAAACCCGCCAATGCTAACTCTGAAAATTGTCCAAAGTATGAAATTTTTGGGGAAATCACAGCCTCGAAATAGGTAATGAGACCCAGGTGCCAACATGTTTGCTATCAAAGCTTAGGTTTTTCCTAGGTTTAGAGTGCATAGTAGTATGAATTGTTATGCGTTGTGATTACTTTTTGCATTGTACATTGATTGATTGTCTTAAGTGACATGCATATCATGCATACATGTAGGAAATAAGATTAGAATGAAAGTAAGCTAAAAGATAATGCCTTATTAAAGGAGTAAAATGCAACCTCGTAAAAGAACCCGAGGAGTTTTGCAAGGATCTGCTACAACTAATTCCTTGCCATTAGAGAAGGATACTGATGAGTATATAATCCCAGTAATTGCAACCACATGAGTCACATGTATGACTTTCGTTAAGAGTTTGGACTATTAGAAACAATGAGAAGAATGGTGTTTCGTCGGAGTATAAGATAAGGAAGTCATGGATATTTAGAAATAAAACTATTGCGTAGTCCAATATGTTAGACATAGATTCAGTATTCGTGGTTATGTCAGCGAATATGGTAACAAAATTTTATTATGGATTTGTACTCGAGTTGATATAGATGTGAAAATATTTTCACAAATTGACTGAGAAAAAAATAGAGACATAGGTGAAAATGACAAGATTTAAGGTGTATAAGCAAAGTGAAATTGAAAGGTTGAACTTGGAATTTAAAATGATTGTTCAGTTAGTGTGATAAGAGTTATGATCTGGTATAAGATTGTGTTAGTGAATTCGATATCCGAGTTTCAAGATGGCTATGAGACTATGCTTCTAAATTGACTAAGAATGTATGTATGGAAGATGAATCAAATGATGGTGATATATGTAGAAGTTCTCAAGGTTAAGTCGACCAATTATTATGAGAATATATTTGATCATGTGGTTATATTGGTGAATAATGCGATTGAGTACATATGAGATTCATATTTGGATATGGTATGGGAGTTATTCTATAATCCCTATAGTTAAAATTATGAGATGAATTAGAATAATGTGATGGAATTATGGTATAGGTGATTATGTTGAAAAGGTAACTAAGATGGAGGAGTATGTTTGAACAGTTGTAGAATAGTCAAGAATTGTTCAGAATCAATTGTGATTGACGTATCATTAGCATGAATATAAACTGATGACCTGTTGAAATTTCTTTTGTGTATAAGATGCAATGATCTTGATGGTAAATACCAAAAATATAAGAGTAAACGAATATGCTTCCTATGTCATTGAGTTTTATTATAAAGAATATTTTGATCATGTACAGTGTGATAGAAATTGAAATTATTGAAATATCATGACCAGTTAAAATTGATCTTATCGAGGTGTTAAGAATGGTTGAAACAACATTGATGAACGTAATTGATTGATCAACATTATGGAAACAGTGTAGATGATTGAGGTAAGAAGTCTTTTTGAGATAGAGATGTTTTATCAAATCATTTTAAATGTTCCATTTCAAGGAATGAATGATTATTAATGAAGCAAAAGTAAATATTGGAGTCCTATCCCTGATGGATGTAGGTATTTTGTTTGATGTAAAGTATCAAACTATATGGGTGGATTCTTGCATTTGAGGAGACATAAATTGCTAATATGAGGAGTATATAGGTATATGTTATGTTTTGTGTAAATATGTTCGGGAGATATAAATTTGACCTGATAAATGTGTCACAAACACAGGAAGTTCAGATTGCAAATAAATTGAAATGTGTTGAGAAATTAGTATAAATGAGCAGACAGTAGAATAAATCAATGTGAAATCAAAGGAAATCGAATGAATGGAGCAAATTATTCAAGAAAATAAGTAAATTGAAAAATTGAGAATAACATGAGATAATATTATCTCATTAAGGAATTAGTTACTTAAGAAATTATGAGAACTAATTATAGGCACATGGAATTTTGGCAATATCGGTTGAGTTAACAAATGCCCCTGACAGTACTATGGTATTGAAGATTAAAGCGATCCAAGAAAAATTTGATGATATATTAGATGTATTCGAAAAGTTGAGAAGAATAGTTTGAATACTTGAGGAAAAATGTGTAAATCGTATGAATGATGAAAGTAAAGAGAATTTTGAGGTAATAGTTGAGACAAAACATTTGAATGCGAGATTGAGAAAATGGATAGAGATGATGGAAGATTCTGATGTATAGATAAGTATTTTCTAGTAAGGCTAGTATTGTAATCTGATGCATTGAATAGAAAATTCAATAGCATTGTATCACAAATTTAGGTACTGAGGTTATCAAATCTAGTGCAATAAAGATTGTAGAATATTGAACTGAATTTTGGGCAAAATGATTAGTCACTGAAAAGTTAATGTAACATCCCGTCACCGAAGGGAGCGATATTATAATAAATTTGGATTGGGTTATGATTGTGTACATGAACTTCGGTATACATGCACTAGTGACAATTCTCGGCTTTTGCGTCTTTGTGAAAATATGAAATTGTGTGTTAATTGAATTGGATTGATTTCTGTATTCAGCATTAAATTGCAAAGTGGGTACCGATGAGATGTTCGGTACTGTCGATGACTGTACTATTGACACACCAATTAAGGATATGACTTAGGAAATTGATTTTAGTATGACCTATTAAAATTTGGAAAGATTTATGAAAGTCAAAGTAAAGGAATGGATTGTATTAGAAATTGATAGGCATGAAAACGAGTGACCCAGAAAGATGTTGAATTTCAATTCTGTCCCTAAAAGTCAGAATTTTTGAATTAAAATAGTAAAGTGATAAGAATTGGTATGAGGGAAATTTGGGCAAGATACTTAAGAGAATAAGGGTTAAGGTTAAATGAAGAGGGTAAAATGGACAATTCATAATTAGAAATGGTATAAAAAGGAAATTAGGTTTTGAAAATGGGGAAAGAAATGAAGTTGTCGTGAAGAAGAAGAGGAGGAGAAGAGGAAAGGAATTTTCGATGGAGTTATGAGGAGTTCAAAGAACTTGTGAGCTAAATCAAGTAAGTTTAACCCTCCTTCTTCTTAAAGAGTTGATTGATTCCCATTTTAAGTGTTAAAAGGTATAGATTTTGGTGTTTTTATGTTGGGTTTTAGGGTTATCGAATATGGATGGTTTTGGTTGATTTGGTAAACAATATTGGGTTTTAGTGGGTTGGAAATGGATTAGTGGTGAGGTTTAAGTGTTTAGAATGATTTGTGTGTTGAATAGATTGGAAGAGTTGGTTTGAAAATGGTGAAAAACTGGATTCGGGGAAGGTGACGGCTCGCACGTCGCGACGAACGCAGGGCCGCACGTCGCGACGTGAATGAGGGAACACGTCGCGGCGAGGACCCCTGTTCCTGAATGAATATGTTTTGGTTTTTAAGACATAACTTTTTATATCGTTATTCAAATGAGATAATTTCTAATTTGTTATGAGCTAGAGACAAAGGTCTTCATGCTTTATGAAGAGGGGAAATGTTAAATCAGTCTGTAAAGGCTTGAAATCTGGAATAGCGGTTTAGTGAAAGATATGGTTATATGTTGGAGAATAACTTTGGGATTTCTGAAACGAATTGACTGATTTGGGTATCAACTAAATTCTGATTTTTAAGAACGATTTTGAGGGTGAAATATTGGGTTAGTGCCGGGAATGTCACTAAAGTGCGTGATACGTTTATTTGTGTAAAGTACTACATGAGTTTTATTCTGAAAGGCAATGTGTAAACTTAGGGTGTTTGAATTATGATAGGGGCATTTGGAAAGTCAGCCTCAGACATTTCTGAGACTTCCAAGCGTTAGTGCGGAAGCCAGGTGAGTGACCTAGATGGTTCTCAAAATATTAAATGTTATAATTCAGTGATTTAAATTCTCTTAAGTAAAATGATGAGACAGTATTGAATATGAACTCCGGATCGAAGTTCCGGAGTATTGAAGTGATAGTATACAGAAATGTTATGAGAATGTGATAGTGTAATCGTGTTTGTGATCTGAAAATCTGGAATAGATTAGAAACGCTTGTGATATATGAATACGATAATAAAGTGATTGAATTGTGACACATGTCGTTCATTTATGAACTCAAAATCAATTAATGAAAGTTGCGACCAAAGCAGCCACTGATCAGAGCTTTCAGCTCAACGTTATAACTGGGCTTCGAGCCATGTAGTGATGTAGAGCTACAAGCTCGACTACTGGAAAAGAGCCTTGTGCTCGAAAAGGGAATAGTGCATACCCAGAGGGCTCTCTTATCCCTAAGACGCGTGGGAAGTAGTGCATACCCAGAGGGCTCTCCTACTCCTAAGACGGGTTTAAAGATTAATGAGCCCTAAATGAGACAGTTCAAAGCTACAAGCTCAACGACTAATGAGCCCTTGACGGGACAGTTTCAGAACGAAAGCTCAACGATTGATGAGTTAGTGCATACCCAGAGGGCTCTCCTACCTCTAAGACGCGTGGAAAGTAGTGCATACCCAGAGGGCTCTCCTACCCCTAAGAAGCGTTCAATGATTAATGAGCCCTTGACAGGACAGTTTCAGAGTGAAAAGCTCAACGATTGATGAGTTAGTGCATACCCAAAGGGCTCTCCTACCTCTAAGACGCGTGGGAAGTAGTGCATACCCAGAGAGCTCTCCTACCCCTAAGACGCGCTCAACGATTAATGAGCCCTTGATGGGAAAGTTCCAGAGCCTATGGTTCAACGATTAATGTGCCCTTATAGGGACAGTATAGATGCTTGGTCACAAAACTTATATGAATTGATAATGGGTTACATAATGCATTTATTCGGATATGTTTGATTGAATGATAGGCGAAATGCCCTACACTGGTGTGAAAACAGATATGGGGTACGCCTAATTATAGAATGTATAACTGATTGTGATATGCTTAGTGTTGTATGGAATATTAGAGCTGCTGACTAGAGTTGCCATCGATTAGAGCTTTTAGCTCAATGTGTGAAAATGAACTTCGAGTTCATGACTGATTCAGAGCCTTAGGCTCAACGTATAATGAACCCGTTATCCAGTATTGGATAAGGGTCAGCTATTATTGAGCCCATCAATGGGACAGTTTAGGCACTAGGTTGCAGCCATATGATAATTAAATGGTAAGCGAGTGAAATACTTTGCATCGAAAAATGAGATGTATGAATATAGATTTCTGTAAATATGTAAATGGAGAATTCTTGAGAAAATGTATTACGAGATAGAGATAGATCTATGGGAATTGAAAAATGAGATCAAATAGAAAGAATGAAAATATAAGTTATTATTTGATTCTGTACTTGAGTGAGTGGACCATCGATGATGGTCACTCATCGAGTTTGCAAAAACTCATCCAAATCTGCAATTGTTTTGCAGGACTCAGAAGAATACCCCATTAGGTAACGGGTGTATAGTGATCGCAGAGCGGTACTAGAGGGCGGGATCAGTTGCGTCTTCATTAGAGTGAAGACTTTGCTTATATGTTATTGTGTATTTTATATGAGGACCCTCGTGGTCATTGTATCTACCAGATTGGTTATGTAAACTGTTTTCCGCAACATACATATATGTAAATGTATGATTGTTTCAAAACAAAATTTTTGTACTGTGTTTTAACTGAGTGATGTATCACCCCATCCCCGCAGGGCGCGGATTCGGATATCACCATCGATGTCAAGTCCGGGTCTTACGGGAGTGGGGTGCTATAGTTAAGATCGATTTCACATGACTAAAGCCCAAATTGAGGATTCAAAAATCGTGAATCTTACTGAGAAATCAAAAATGAATACGAATTTTGAGTTTGAATAGGAAGAATGACACTTAGTTATTAAAACAGGAGTATGTGTACCGATAAAGATGATTGAGCAAAGAGATGTTAAAGGAGCATAAACAACAACCTATGATATACATCCTAGTAGGAATACGCTAAGATAGTGTTTGATGGCTACACACTTGTGAGTTGCTTAGTCTTGGCTATTAGAGATATGCTTAAAGCTTATATTTTTGGAGTTCATAGGAATATAAGATCTAAGTACAACTTTGATTGACTTCAAGCATAACAATCATTATCATAGTGATTTCATTAGAATACTATATGAGGAGTTAAATGACAGAAAGAATCGTTCACTTTTGTGTTGTGATGATTAAGGCCTAAAAAAAATTGAAGGCTAGAATTGATTGGAGAGGTAGTTGATAAGTGAAATTGATCAGTATTAGAAATTAAGTGATTCCAGAAAGATAAAGGAGTTTGGTGGATCAACACCAAAGGTATGGAATACAAAGAGATAGACATAAGAGTTAAGTGTACTGGCATTATAAAGATGTGAACTATGAAGCAAAAGATGAAATGTTAATGAGAATATCAGTTTCCCAAGGTGTGCTTAGATTGAGTACAAAATGTGCTTAGGTTAGGATAAAGAATCAACTAAGCTTGAATTGTATTGGTCCATATAAAGTTATTAAGAACTGAACCATTGACTTATGAGCTAGTATTACCAATAAAGATGTCTTAGATTCATAATGTAATATATGTGAGTATGTTAAGAAATATTGATATGTTATGATATTGGTGTTATCGACACAAGAAATGGAAAATTGTGAGTAATATGAGATATATATATTGAGGAATTAGTTAAGAAAGTGAATGATTAAATAAGTGATTGAAAGACCAAGTGAGTCTATTGACTATAGTCATTTGGAAGAAATTATTCAAGTGAAGAATTTACTTGGGAGACTGAGAAAAACATAAGACAACATTACCTCTATTTGTTTGATCACTCAGGTAAGAATTTCAAGGACAAAATTATTTCAAGGAGGAGAATTGTTGGACCCGTACTTTTCTTAGAAGTTAGAATTATTAAATGAGAAATTTTTAGTGATTAGTCATGAGTAAAGAAAAAGAACTCTTAAATTTGAAAAGATAGATAAGATTTAGGTAGTGAATGTAGTAAGTTGATGATGGGTATATGTGTGTATATTCTGTTATTAGTGTTCATGATCAATCATGGACTATAATTTGTTTATGGATGATATTGAGTTTAAATGGAATTGAGAATGAGGAGTAAATGAAGTAGAAGAGGTGATCTTAGTATAAGACGGGTTAGGATAAAATTTGGAATCAAAATTTGGAAGATGATCTGGAAAATGTAGCAGTAGCATGTTTACTGAGTATGATTTAGTCTTTTAGCTATAACTTTTTCTCTAGTTATCAAAACATGATGATTCTTGATTTGGATTAAACTAGAGAGGTATGGTTACATTTTTCATGAAGACATCAAATTCAAATTGTCTTTAAGAGTCTCAAAATCTAACCTGAAGTTGAAAAACTGGGTTGCTTCTGTGAAAATTCGTCGCGGCCAATGTGAAGGATTTGGCTAGGATTCCTCTCAGGTAAAGTTCACCGTGAGCGAACTTGTGATTTTTGAGGAGTTCGTCGTGGCAAACTTCTGACTTCACCGCGGCGAACTTTTCTCTACACTGAACATGTTTTGAAATTTTGGGCATAAATTTTTCTGCAGTGATCCAAATTAGATGATTCTTAATTTGGAGTAAACTAGATACATAGGAATACAAAGTGCATGAAGAAATTAAGTTTTAATTCAAACTATAAGAGTTTCAATTTTTTTAATGGAATTTGAGCATAGAGTGTTGGTTCAACATAAGAACAGTTCAAAACTGTTTAGGGTATAACTTTCAGATTTATGAACCAAGTTAAATATTAGAAACTTAAGACAATGGGAAACATTTTTTTAGAAGGAAGCGTTATCAAATTTCTTCATTTACTTGACTAAAATAAGGAGTTAAGATGTTTGTAGTTGATGGACAAAAAGGGGCAAAATTGAGAGAACCAATTACATGAAGGGTAAAAAGGGAAGAGCAAGCACAAGGTGGTGTTATTTAAAGGATGAAGAGGAAAGTCGTGGGAGTTAGAAAAGAGAAGAGAAAGTCATGAGAAGAGAGGAGAAAAGAAAGAAGAGTGCATGGAAGCTAGGGAAAAAGGAGAAAGAACGAGAAAGAAGAAGATTTGGGCTAAACCTAAGGTAAGTATCATCTTTCTTCTTGCTTAGTAGAAAAACAAAAAGGGATTAGAGAAGAGAATGAGTTTATGTAGGAAGAAAGAGGAGAAACCCTAGATGGATTTTTATGGATTTCTAAACTAGATTTTGGTTTTTCCAACCTAGATAGACTATGGGTAGGTTAAGCCTAAGCCCAACTTAGCATTTATTTCATTTTTGTGATTTTTGAAGCTTTATGAATTTCTATGGGAATCTTGTGTTGAATAAGAACTTGGTTGTTTGAAGGAAACCAAGGAATGACAATCCAAAAGCAAAAGGAAAGGCAAGCTTGACTTAGATTTTTGCAACTAAATAGGTGGGTAATATGTTTATAGTTGTTGTGTAAAATGAGCTAATTGTATTATGTATGAATATGTGCTAAATTGCTTAAATTGAATGAATGTGATTGTTGAAAAATGTATGATAATTCATTATCATGTCATGCAATGAAAGACGAATGGCTTTTTGTATGAAGGAAAAGATAAGAAAGCATAAAAAGGATGAGAATATGAAAAATGTATGGAAATGAATTGAGCATAAATTTGATTGTGTTTAGGAAAGAGAGGACCATTTCATTAGTCACATGCACGTTGACATATAGCCTTCTCCCGACTGTCCACTTGAGGCCACGAGATTCTGAGAAATCGGACTCTTTTTGTCCACGGTGTAAACTTCGATTTATCCGTTCTGTTCTATGGAACTCTCAAGCCATTTATTTGTGCATTTGCATTTTGATTTTTCAAGTTATGATGCAACATTGAGTGTTATGTTTTGATGATTAATTACACTTGACATGTTCTAAGTGATGATATGTTGAACTATGAGTTGTGAATTTGAATTGTGAATGATTGAATTACTAGCCTAATGAGATATAGACGTATATGAATATATAAAGTATATGCATGTTTGATTGTGTGGCCTGTTGCCAATGGCTAAAAACATATAAGCCACTGAGCTTCGCAGCTCACCCCATTCCCTTCCACTCAACAGGTGCAGAAAAAGCATATCAGCATTGATCCTTGCAAAGTTTGGCAAACACTAAGAATGGAGACTTTTGTAATTAAGTTAGTTCAAAAACTTTTGGGTATTTAGAATCATATTAAGCATAAGCATTCAATTGTATCATGTGCATTTTGTATTTTGTAATAAGCCAGCGGTGTGGCTTTTGTTATGTAAATAAAGTTTTTCAAATTCTTTTCCTTTAGTAATGAAATGATGAATTGAAAAGGTTTTGTTTATATATGTTCATAGTTAATTTCTTTGTTAAAATGGTTGTGTTGAAAGAATGGTATGATTTGAATATTAGTTTTCGAGATTGGTTGTTTAGGTCCTATTCGAGGGTTTCACCGCGGCGAGGCCCAAAGTACGTCGTGGCAAACCTTTCCTGAAGGGTACGAGCGTTGGAGCTTGGGATTTCGCCATACAGATGTGTAAAAGTTCGACATGGCAAAGTGCAAGAGAGGAGACTTCCTCCGCAGCGAACCCACCATTGGTGCTGAAAAATGTCTGAAATATAAAATTTTTAGGGAAATCAGAGCCCCGAAATAGGTAACAAGACCCGAGCACCAGAACTGGGTCTATAATTCTGTAGAAGACCATAGCTCCCTAATTTTGTAGCCTATCATATCTCCTCTCTCTTCTCTCTGGAAATTTTAGAGATATATCCTCTAGTTAAGGTATCAAAGACTCTCTATTAGCTCTTACAGATCCTAAGTCAGTTGACTGTCCCACTTGATCACCTATGGCGGATGACCTATAATAAACAATGTCTTCAATCATTATCCTCATTTCTCACGATATTTCATACTTAACATTCCTATAGGTCTCGATAGATGTCAAACCATGCTCTGATACCAACTAATGTAGCGTAGTCTTACCATCAGGTACATACCGGAACACCTGGAGGACATTCCAGTACATAACCTATGATAATGACATAGTAGAGCAGTAACTACAATCACTTAACACGGCATCATCATTCTTTATTTTCTTATAAGACATCATAATGAAAAACACCATAATTTAAAACCCAAATTTCTCCTTTCATTTCATAAAACCAAATATTTACATTGACAGTTTTCAATATCGTCTGAATATGAACGTCGTCATGTCCTAATACAAAATATGCTACATGAAACAGAAAATTACACAAAAATCTATCTAATCTTTCCAATCCTAGCTGACCGACCTTTGAGCCATTTCTTCTTCTTCCTAAAAGTACACAGTTATACTTCTTATAGCATCTCTCAATAGCTAAAGTCCTCCCTTGGTCCTAAAAAATCAACGTTGTAATTTTGGTGAGTTTTAAGAACTTAAGGAGATAACCATCATCGATGGTTTGTTCAATTCATACATTACATCAATACACATAACATATGATCAAAATCTTTGCAAAAGCATCACATATCACTTTCTGAACAATAATAAAATCATTTCATTCATACAAAAATAAACATATCAATTATAAATGCAATACGCGTGAGACTCACTTTCATTTATTATTGTCATTATGATCAAGTGACTTTTTACTAGCCCATATCCCTTAGTGGATACTGAGTTGTATCAGATAATGTCCCATATCCCTTAGTGGATACTAGGTACATTCATAATTGAGCTTGAGGCTCTGATCATAGTCTGAGCTTTAATCCCTTTATATTAGAGACTCCGATCACAACTGCCTTTATCTTTCATGAATTCATTCATTGGAATGCTTTACATTATCATATTCTCAATCAATCACATGCTTTCACATTCAAATTTGGAATACATTTGTCATTGGACCTTGGTCTAGTATTCAACAAAAATTGTTGAGAAAACATTTATGTCTTCTCATTCATATGTAAGTAACACCTCGAAATCAAATTCATGCATCATAAATATCGGACCTTCAGTGTATAGAATTCAACAATCAATCTCACATTCATAAAATAATTCAAACATAATCTAGAACAAAGAATCAATTAAGTGAGATCATCTAGGTTACTCATAGTTGGCTCCTGAAGCTAATGCCTAGAGGTTCCAGCAACATCTGGATGTTGACGTTCCAAATGCTCCTCTATAATATATGATACATACATATATCACAATTTTGTACAATTTCATAAATATTCCTTGATGCACATTTATGTATATGAAATATGTTGGATCGGAAAAAGAAAGCATGCTTAGTTTGGAGAAACGATAGATTTCAAAACTTTTTAAGAAATCATCTTGCAGCGGAAGCAATATATCCAAAACAACATGATAATCCATACATGATATGGTATAAGGATAATAAAACCAAGAACAAGATAAAGGGAATTACCAACCTTTATTCTGTTTTAAATCCTCATCGCGCTTATCCTCTCCTTCTTGTATCCAAATTCTTTGCCTTTGAGTCTTTTCCTTTAGCAATCTATCTTCTTCCTTGTTGTAGTATCCTCAACCAATTAGATTTACCACTTGTTCTTCAAGGACAACTAGGTTAACAAAATCCTTTGGTGGGAAAGAAGAAGAAATATTTGGAGGATATTTTCTTAGAAGAAGAAGAGCCAAAATTGAAACTCTTTCAATTCTTTCACTTAGGAATTTCGGTTCTACCTTGCATGAAAGGAGAGAATGTCTAAAAACCATGCAAGAACCATTTCTTACATCTCAATTTCAAAATATGCATGAATGGAAAGAGTGAGAGGCATCCAATGCATCACTTCTTACATTAATCACTCATCAAATAGCCAATAAATGAGACTTACTTCATTTATCTTTAAAATGGCTATTTGAAAAGACCATAACCTATAATTGAATACCCATTTCGGTTTTGTCAAGAAGAAAGAAGGAAGATGGTCCATCTAATGCACATCTTTCATCTTTAATCTAATGAATGCAAATAGGTTACATGCCAACATTAAAAGCCAACCATTAAACCATTTAATGGTAAGTTCATAACTCCATTTAATAATGATGAACCATAATAAAGACCATCTTTATTTAGTATTTTAATTTCAAATGTGTGGTTACACATCTAACCTAACACAATTTCGAAATTGCTTCTTCTCCATTTAAAAAAAATTGTTTTAATATAATTAATCTAATCAATTACATTAAACCAAAACAATCCCATTTTTAAATGAACATATGGGCTTCCAATTAACCATTAATAAGTATAAGCCCATCATTCAATTATGGACTTCTAAAGCCTCCAAACTACTTCTTACTTAGCTTGATAACCTTCCTTAAAACCAAGTGGAGAATCTTATTGGACTTTGATAATTCAAGCTCCAATAAGCCCAGAAATAATTCAATCTCATTGGAATTAATTCTAGCTTATTAACTAAATGTCATTCCACTAAAGACAATTAGTTGAACTCTTGAATTATTAAATATTATGAGAATATGTCCAATTGCAAACCCTATTTAGAACCTTATTATAGCCATCCGCACAACAAAGGGTAAAATTACCGTTTTGCCCTTATGTTGGTTTTTCCTTCTAGATCTCTCATTTTACTTTATATGGTGATTAACACATAAGATCTCATCTTAGTGTTAAGACTTGATGGGTAGCTAGTCCATCAAACTACTGGCGCCAGATTTAATCACCAAATCTCCTTAAAACATCTAGAAGAGATGATAACACTATAAACTCTTTATTTGAGTGAATGTTCACGATACATGTTTCAATTAATAATTCCAACATGCGCATAATCGGATTAATACCCGTAAAATCCATTCCGATCATATCAAGAATTATAATTAAACACATATGAGTTCACCACTCATCAAGATTGTGGTTCATAATAGCGAATGCTTAAGTTGTATGTTTTAAGATTAAAGTAACTACCACTTTATTCTTGAAAATATACTTGATTCCGATTCATTTAATAGTGCCATTATCGATAGTCTACTACTATCATGATATGAAACTCATTATTCCCTTTAAGTAAACTCCTTTACTTATATGGAGATAAATCGCAACACTACGATCTAAACCATAATCAAACGACCAACTTGATTATTCAACTGTTAATCAATTAATTGATTCTAATAATATACATGTTTCCCATACATCTCTATGTATATGTATATTACTTACAAATGAATCTTGGTACCTTATTACCGATATATAATGCTCATACAGATAAAACCAAACTCTTTTGTTTTATTAATAATAAATATTTTCATTACAAACTCAGAATCGAAGAAGATAAAGTTACATGTAAATACACTTGCTTTCCGAGGCACTATATTTACATAACTCAACAATCTCCCACTTGCCCTAAAGCAAGTTTGACATATCCTTCATTCCCATCCCTTCTAGGTGACCCTCAAAACTCTTTTGAGTCAATGTCTGGAATGAGCGGATCAAGGTTTTGCTCAGAGGAATCTTTACCACATCCACTTCTCCACGTTGTATTATCTCCCTTGTGAGATGATACTTTCGCTCAATGTGTTTGGCGACTTTGTGGTTCCGAGGTTCTTTAGAATTAGCCAACGCCCCAATATTATCACAATAAAGTGTAATGGCTTTTACGCTCTGGAACTACCTCCAAATCATTTAGAACTTCCGAGCGATCGCTTCCTTTCTTGCTTCACAAGCGACAACATACTCACCTCCATAGTCGAATCAAGAATACAAGATTTGCTTGACACTCCTCCAAACTATGGCTCCACCTCCTAAAGTAAATATAGAACCGAAGTTGATTTCCTTGAATCAACATCGATTGGAAATCGAATCCGTATATCCCGCCGGAATAAGATTACTTCAGAGTAAACAAGAATTAAGTTCTTCGCCCCACGAAGATACTTAAATATACACTTAACCGCAATTCAATGTTCCATTCTCGATTGGATGAAATCGCTACTACCCCATCTGCGTAATGAGATATCCGGTCTAGTGCACAAACATTGCATACATCAAACTACCAACCGCCAAGCATATGGAATGTTACGCATGCGCTCAACCTCCTCTTGGGTTTTAGGTGCTTGTTCCTTTGAAAGTTTGATTCCATGTCTAGTAGGAGTGAAACCCTCTTGGAATCTTGCATGGCGAACTTATTGAGCATATTCTCAATGTAGGTTAGTTGAGACAAAACTATTTTCTTGTTCTTACGATCCCTTATAAGTTTGATCCCTAGAACATAGGTAGCCTCTCCCAAATCCTTCATTGAAAACTGTTCATTTAGTCATCCTTAACCGCAGATAACATTCCCACATCATTCCTAATGAGCGTAATGTCATCAACATACGTGATTAGGAAAATAACCTTACCTTCTTGTATTCTTTTGTAAACACAAGGCTCATCTAGGTTTTGTATGAACCCATAGGTTTTGATAGCCTTATCAAACCTAATGTTCCAAGACCTAGATGCTTGCTTAAGTCCATAAATGGACCTTTGCAACTTGTAAACCTTATGCTCATTACCTAGCTCAATGAATCTTACGGTTGGGCCATATAAATGGTCTCCTCAAGATCTCCATTCGAAATGCGGTCTTGACATCCATTTGCCATATTTCATAATCGAAATAAGTGTTATGGCCAAAAGAATCTGATGGACTTAAGCATGGCAATGGGAGAAAAATCTCCTCGTAGTCTATACCCTCCTTTTGAGTATAGCCTTTAGCTACCAATCTAGCTTTAAAGGTCTCTACCTTTCCATCCGATCCCTTTTCCTTTTGTAGATCCATTTACACCCTATGGTTTTAGACACGGTGGTATATCTACAAGGACCAGACTTCATTAGTATACATAGAATCTATTTAGATTCCATTGCCTTGAGCCATTTTCTGCATCAACATCATTAATAGCCTGTGTATACGTAACGAGATCTGTTTCTTCTTAGTCTGAGATGGCAATTAAGCCTTCTCCTAAACCCAGATACCTATCTGGTTGTCTCACAACCCTCCCACTACGTCTAGGCACATCTTGATGTTCAGGTTGCACTTCTGATTCAACTCTTGAATCTATTTCGACATCTTGTTCTGTCATATCCAAAACAACTCTTGGTTTGGATGAAATTGCTAACTCTTTTAGTACTACTTCACTTCTTCCTTTGTGATTTCTCACAAACTCTTCCTCTAAGAAGTTTGCATTTGTCGACACAAATACCTTCCTATCAAGAGGACTGTAAAAATAGTACCCTCGAGTTCTCGTAGGATATCCTACAAACAAACATACTTCTGACCTTGGTTCCATCTTTGTAGATTCAGGCTTTAGAACATGGGCTGGACAGCCCCAAGTCCTCAAGTGCCTCAATGAAGGCACTCGGCCGACCCACAACTCCTAGGTGTTTTCGGCACCGATTTGGATGGAGCAAAGTTAAGAAGATATGTTGTCGTTGTATGGCATATCCCGTAACGATTGGAAGGCTAGCATAGGATATCATTGATCTTACCATTTCCAATAGAGTTCTATTTCTCCTCTCGCTACACCATTACATTTGAGGTGTACGAGGAGGCGACAAATTGGAAACAATTCTATTGTCAATTAAATATTCTGGAACTCTCAGGATAAATACTCACCACCTCGATCCGATCGAAGTCGCTTTTAATGGCTTGCAAGTTGCTTCTCGACTTCAAACTTTGAATTCTTTGAACTTTTCAAAAGATTCACTCTTTTATGCATCAAATACAAATAGTCATGTCTTGAGTAATCATCTATAAAAGTTAAGAAATATTCATAACCTCCTCTAGCTTGTACATTCATGGGCCCACACACATCAGTATGTACCATGTCCAATGTGGATTCAAATCTGTTTCCTTTAGAAGGAAATGAGGCTTTTGTCATTTTTCCTTCAATATAAGATTTACTGGTGGGTAATGGATCACTATCCAAGCCCATAGGATCCCATCCTTTACCGACTGTCAAGTCTTTTTCGATTGATATGACCCATCCTTAGATGCCACAGATACTTTGAATTAATGCTAAAGATATTGGGTTGTCTTGGTTTTATCAATTACGTGGTGTTTAGTGAGCCTTTCATAGGTTCTATAAAAACAATCCTGTTTAATTATCGCTTCACAAATAAAATCCTTATTCTCATATATTGAAACAACCTTTTCAAAATATAAGGAATAGCCAGATTTTATTAGACAAAAAAAGAAATCATGTTCCTTACAATCATTGGCATGTAATAAACATCTTCCAAATATAACCTATGACCACTAGGAAAGTCCAAGATAACTACTCCCACCGATTCTGCTGAAACATAGGAATCATCTGCTATCTTAACTTGGCGGCCTTTAGGAAGTCTTTTCCTTTCATTGGAACCCCGCAAAGAATTACAAACATGGTTAGTGGCTCCTGAATCTAATATCCAAGAAGTAGATAAATCGCCACATTTCTAGTTCCTAACAAACTTAGGAAGCCCATACCTTGTTTGCTTTTGAGGGACTCTAGGTAGATCGGACGGTTTCTTTTCCGTGGCCCATCTCATCACAAATGGAAACACTTTCCTTTGATGTTCTCTTTGGCCTTCTTTTTCATGGGTTTGGCCTTGACCCTATTTGGGCCTTCTTTTCATTGGACCCTTCTTCTTTTCCTTGCCCACCCTGGCTTAGAAGAAGAAGCTACATTAACCGCCCATGAGCCTTAATATTCAATATTTCCTCCGTGCTCTTGGCGTATTCATCAACTCACTCAAGGTGTAATCCTTGCTGTTGAGCTCATAGTCCAACTTAAACTGCTGAAAAGAAGAGTTTAAGCTATTGATGATCATAATCATCTGCGTGTCCGCATCCATATCCGCCTAAGCATCTCAAACCTCGATGACCGCAAAGATTACCTTCATCATGTAATCCCGCACCGGTTCACGTGTTTCATCTCGAGATTATGAAAGGTTTGGATAGCTTTCACTCTTGCAGACCTAGTCCTCACACCAAACATCTCATGTAGGTGATGGACCATTGCACTAGCAGTTTTCATACAAGCAATTTGCTTTTGCAACACGCCACGATGAAGCGAATATAACACTTAGTAGTCTTGTCAGCATTCTGCCAACACTCATGTTGTTGGACTTGCTCAGGAGTTGCATCTCCACTTAGAGGTATAGGCTCATTTTCAGTTAACACCCATGAAATACGTTCATATTGAAGAACAATGTCAAGGTTACGTCTCCATTCATTAAACTTGTCTACATTTTCCAATTTGTTATTAGTCAAGCGGGGTGAGTGGATTCATTTTGTGGTTGATTATGTCGAAAATATAAATTATTAAAACATGAGCATACTAGTCAACAATTTATGGAACTTTGTATAAAATCATGATGCATGTATGCATGATGATAGATTTAACAAAACTTAAAAATTAAAACATTATCTGACGGTTATTTTCTTATCTATAATAGACTAAGTGACGGTGGGCCATCTTATCTTTTAAAAGAAAACTAGGACCCTCCCACTCAAAAACTACCAAGCATCTCATGCTCAATTTTTAAGAAGCGTCTTAATTTGGTCCATACTTTTACCAATGAGCTACGGTGGGCAGTTTATTGATAAAAAATGTTGAGTGTATAACTATTTGATTCATTCACTAAAGATACATACAAATCATGCCTCGGTGGGAGGTCACATTTGCTATCATTAAGTGGACTTATCCTTAAGGAGACCAAAACCATGCAAGATCTAGGATCCATGCCCTCCGATGGGGAGTAACACTTCACCACATGCAAACGGGCCATCATTTGGAGACCGTGGACTCTCACAGGAGCATCCTCTCCCACTCAATCTTTTTGGGCTTTAAGTTTTAAATACCATCTTGTCTAGATGCAATTTATTATCCATCCTATATTGTTTCATTATATATCTCATACATAATGAATGCATGGCAAGGCCTAGGGTTGGCAATTTTCTAAATGACATGCAATCACATAATATCACATATTACAAGCATTCATTTCTCCATTCATCACATGAACTAATAAAGCCACTTTTGATTGTCCATCCTAGAAACATAAAATAATTACAAGCCTTTTAGGCCCAAAATATGCTTCTTCATCTTGGATCTTCCGCTTCAAAATCTTCGCTAACATGATCCGGCCCATTCGGTAAACAAAATGTAATGGCATTTATGAAATTAGAATTTTGTCATTTTGAAAAATAAAATTCCAGCACTAGATTTTTAGAAAACCAAATCTTTGTTTTGACAAAAAATTCCAGCACTTGTTTTATTAAAACCGAAACTCATTTCATGAAAATTAAAAAAACAGCACTTAGTATTTTAGCAAAACCGAAATTGGATTCTTTGAAACAAAAAAAACAGCACTTGTTTTCCAATCATAACTGAAATATGATTCATTGAAACAAAAATTCCAGCAACTTAGTTTTCACAAAACTTATGCCAAAATACAAAAGAATACACTAAAAATTTTACCTTTCCATTTCTTCAATCCATGGCTGCTCCTTCTTCATCATTACATCAATTTGTACATTACAAAATCAAATAAAATAGAAAAAGAAACCAAGGAGGAAACATGGTGATGATAGATCACCCTCCTTGTTACAACCAAATGAAGAAATCTTACAAGATAAAATTTAACTTCTATGGACAACCAAAAGAGCAACATACATCATATATATTTCTATCACATAAAAATATGCAGTATACATAAAAAGACTGCCAACCCATGCATCCACCATATAGGAATCGAAATCATGCATGAAAAACCGGCTCTGATACCAATTGTTGGATCGGAAAAAGAAAGCATGCTTAGCTTGGAGAAACGATAGATTTCAAAACTTTTTAAGAAATCATCTTGCAGCGGAAGCAATATATCCAAAACAACATGCTAATCCATACATGATATGGTATAAGGATAATAAAACCAATAACAAGATAAAAGGAATTACCGACTCCTTATTACGACTTTAAATCCTCGCTTATCCTCTCCTTCAGTATCCAAATCCTTTGCCTTTGAGTCTTTTCCTTTAGTAATCTATCTTCATCCTTGTTGTAGTATCCTCAACCAATTAGATTTACCACTTGTTCTTCAAGGACAACAAGGTTAACAAAATCCTTTGGTGGGAAAGGAGAAGAAATATTTGGAGGAGATTTTCTTAGAAGAAGAAGAACCAAAATTGAAACTCTTTCAATTCTTTCACTTAGGAATTTCGGTTCTACCTTGCATGAAAGGAGAGAATGTCTAAAACTATGCAAGAACCATTTCTTACATCTCAATTTCGAAATATGCATGAATGGAAAGAGTGAGAGGCATCCAATGCATCACTTACATTAATCACTCATCAAATAGCCAATAAATGAGACTTACTTCATTTATCTTTAAAATGGCTATTTGAAAAGACCATAACCTATAATTGAATACCCATTTCGGTTTTGGCAAGAAGAAAGAAGGAAGATGGTCCATCTAATGAACATCTTTCATCTTTAATCTAATGAATGCAAATAGGTTACATGCCAACATTAAAAGCCAACCATTAAACCATTTAATGGTAAGTTCATAACTCCATTTAATAATGATGAACCATAATAAAGACCATCTTTATTTAGTATTTTAATGTCAAATGTGTGGTTACACATCTAACCTAACACAATTTCGAAATTGCTTCTTCTCCATTTAAAAAAAAATTGTTTTAATATAATTAATCTAATCAATTACATTAAACCAAAACAAGCCCATTTCTAAATGAACATATGGGCTTCCAATTAACCATTAATTAGTATAAGCCTATCATTCAATTATGGACTTCTAAAGCCTCCAAACTACTTCTTACTTAGCTTGATAACCTTCCTTAAAGCCAAGTGGAGAATCTTATTGGACTTTGATAATTCAAGCTCCAATAAGCCCAGAAATAATTCAATCTCATTGGAATTAATTCTAGCTTATTAACTAAATGTCATTCCACTAAAGACAATTAGTTGAACTCTTGAATTATTAAATATTATGAGAATATGTCCAATTGCAAACCCTATTTAGAACCTTATTATAGCTATCCGCACAACAAAGGGTAAAATTACTGTTTTGCCCTTATGTTGGTTTTTCCTTCTAGATCTCTCATTTTACTTTATATGGTGATTAACACATAAGATCTCATCTTAGTGTTAAGACTTGATGGGTAGCTAGTCCATCAAACCATCGCGCCATTTAATCATCAAATCTCCTTAAAACATCTAGAAGAGATGATAACACTATAAACTCTTTATTTGAGTGAATGTTCTCGATACATGTTTCAATTAATAATTCCAACATGCGCATAATCGGATTAATACCTGTAAAAATCCATTACGATCATATCAAGAATTATAATGAAACACATATGAGTTCACCACTCATCAAGATTGTGGTTCATAATAAGCGAATGCTTAAGTTGTATGTTTTAAGATTAAAGTAACGGCCCACTTTATTCTTGAAAACATACTTGATTCCAGATTCATTTAATAGTGCCATTATCGATAGTCTACTACTATCATGATATGAAACTCATCATTCCCTTTAAGTAAACTCCTTTACTTATATGGAGATAAATCGCAACACTACAGTCTAAACTATAATCAAACGACCAACTTGATTATTCAATTGTGAATCAATTAATTGATTCTAATAATATACATGTTTCCATACATCTCTATGTATATGTATATTACTTACAAATGAATCTTGGTACCTTATGACCAGATATATAATGCTCATACAGATAAAACCAAACTCTTTTGTTTTATTAATAATAAATATTTTCATTACAAAGCTCAGAATCGAAGAAGATAAAGTTACATGTAAATACACTTGCTTTCCAGGGCACTATATTTACATAACTCCAACAAAATATGCACAATGCATGTTCATAACAATACCAAGTATTTTTCCATTATTCTCATCACAAAATCAATCCAATATCAAAACTCACTTAAGTATCATTTGTATGTAGGGTTTATACCTCAAATAAAATCATAAAAATTGAAATTCATAACTAATTTTGTCCATTCGAATTTTTCCTGAAACACACTTTTTTGTCTACTGTGTATGATCAATCTGACAATGAAAATGAAGTAATTTGGAAACACTTTCTTTTAGGAAAATGTTCCCCATTTTAAGTTTCTAGTGACACCAAGATCATTCAATTTGGTTCAGTATTTCAAAAGTTATACTCCAAATAATTTGGACTGTTCTTCAACTGTAACAGTATTCTATACCAAACTTCAAGTCAAGTTTTAGAATTCTAGAGAAAGAATTAAAATTCTATTTTTTTAAAAGAAAATTGTATCCCTATGTCTCTAGTTTAATCTGAATCAAGAATCATTCCATTTGTATAACTACAAGTCAATATATTGTCAAAATACCGAAGCATGTTTAATAAAAATACTCCATTCATTAATTTTCCAAAACTGCTCATCATTTTCGTCCCAATTTCATCAATCCATCTCTTCCATATGATTTCAGATTGCTATAATTTTTTATAGAGATGTAGAAAAACGTGTTTCAAATCTTTTGGTTTAAATCCCATATCATTTTGAGGTTGGGAGAAGAAGTTATAGCCAAAAGATCAAAGAATGTTCAAACTATCTCCAGCCATAGAAGTCAAGATCATGCAGGAGCACGATCATGAGTTTCCAACTGATTTCAAAAGTCACAATCATGCAAAAGCACGATTGTGCACGATCATGCTTTTCCTGGTTCTTCACAAAGTCATGATCGTGCTTTTCTTCTTCTCTTCTGATACTGTAATTTCTTCTTCCTCTCTTTTTCTTCCTTCTTCAAAAATGTTGCTATTCTTCTTCTTCTTTCATTCCTTTTTCTAAATACAAACTTTCTAATCTACATTTTCCCTTATTTTTCACTTTATTTTTGACTCTCATTCAGCTCTAATCATTCACAAATAACTCTAGAATCCATGATTAAGATATAACATCCAAAAACGACACCCATTCATGCATGTTCTTCAAGTTTTCTAAACTTTCCTTTTTTTTGCATTTTCATCTTTAATTTTCTTGCACTTTAATTTTCTATACATTCTCCATTTCCATTTCACCATCTCAACTCCCATTCAGATCAACACATTCATAAATAGATCAAAAACCATGATTAAACACAACCATCAAAACAGAACCTCATTCTCGCATATCGTCATTTTCTGTATTTCTTCACTGTCATTTTTCTACATTTTCATTTTCTTCATTATCTTCAATTTCTTCCTCCATCTATCACTTTTATCATCCTTACTCATCTCCAAACGTCACCTTACACCTATCTCTTAACTCTAAATTCATTTTTTTTTTGTTCATCCTTAAGTTACCAAAATATTCACGTAAATAAATAGTGAAGAGAAGAACAGAGCATATATGAATATCATCTTTCATAAATTTTTGCACTAATCTTATACACATTTTCATATATCTTTCAATTCCAAAAATCATTTGTACACTATTTTATAACATAATGATCATTAAATCTTAAAATTAACACTTCCATATTTTCATCCTATATTCACAGTTTTCATTAAAAATGTCCATTTTTCTCTTGTTCATGTAATGTCAATAAATCACCATTTTTGTTTCATGAACCAACAACTCTAAATGATTAACAAGGTACTTACTTGATAAAACTCCAAAATCCTCAAAGACTTAAGAAGCCCCAATCCCTTATGCAACTACGTACTTCATTATGGAGGCTGGCAGGTTTCAGCTTTCTTGAGGCAATTGAAAGAAAAACAAAGTTAGGAGTAACAAATGATAGATGAAGACAAGGTTTAACTTTGGTGGAGGTTTGATGGAAAACTTTGTGTAAGTGAAGAAACTTGAAGAAGAAAGCTATAAGGAAGATGAAGACAAGAGTATAGTACTTGAACTAGACAAGTGACACTTGTCACTTATCTAACATCGAAGGCTTTAACTAAGTTCTTATTGAACTTGTCCCATAAATCTCATCTTTTAATTCCAATCATCACTAAAATTTTCAATAGCATTAACTCACAAATTCTAAAGTGATCTCCAAAATTTTCTTCATTATCATTTGATTCTTATTTCTATGTCCATTCATTAATTTACTTGCCAAGTGAAATTTTTCCTAATCTAATAATATTTAACATTTTTGAAAATTCTTCAAATATTCTAGTTTAATAAATACACTCTGATATATTGGTTTTCAGAAGGTAAGAGTTGTATTACAAGCTAAACAGTGAAGCCTTCAGTGCTTAATGAGAATATAACACTTATAAAAAGAATTGGTTACGTTAGGGTGTGTATAGATGTTATTTTAAAGAAGCTCCCTAATTCTCTAAGAATTATGAGATTAAAGGAGAATGGTTGACTGGAAGAAGACTCCATAAGGATTTCATATATATGGAGGCCAAAATCCAAAAAGGAGAAATAAGTATGGAGAAAAAGTACTGTTAAGAGGGAAAGTAAGAATTGAAGGATACGTTAGACTACGCGCAAGCTACTCTGGCAGGAAAAGAAATAACAAGTGATAATTAGATTAACAAAAAGATGAATCAAGAGGAGGATAACTTGTCAGATAGAGGGAAGCAAGTAATTAAGGAACAAGGAAGGCAAGTAATAAATGTGAAGGAGAATAACATAGGAGGATTAGGGTCTCAAAGTACTGACTATCACAAAAACAAGGTCACAAACCTGGTATGGAATAATATAGTAGGATAGTGATACAAAGGACTAACAACCAAAATACTAAGGATCTAAGGGAGACTAGTAGGGAAGGGAATAAGCAACAGATGTGAGGACCTAAATAATGTTGATACAACCATGGGGGAGAAGAACATAATAGGGAAAGGGAAAAGGGATAATGAAGAAATGGAAAGAATGTAGGTAGAAATAGAGTTTATTGGTACTCTTATTTTAGAAAGAGAGGAAGCATCAGGTTACTTACATGATATACCTTCTATCTCCCCAAGATTAAACAAAAATTTTAGGAGGTAGAGGTCAAGAAAGAAGAAAAAATGATGAAGATAGTAGCTTTGAATGTCAGGGGGCTTATTAACCTAAATAAGGAATTTACAATTAAGGACTTGATTAGGATTAGAAAGGTAGATTTTGTTGGTTTTTGGAAACCAAAATAAAGAGGAAACAATAAGAAAAAGGTTTATGGTTCTTGAATAAAAATTAAAAGGTGACAACCAACCATGACTAGAACATGAATGGTAAGGTAGTAATTGGATTTAATGCTCAGAAATTGAAAGTTATCAAATAGGTTGTGAATGGCCAAATGATACATTGTGAAGTCCTAATCAAAGAAACAGGAAAGGAGTTTGCAATTATAGGTAGGGTTCTTAGAATGAAATTGAAAGAGCTCATAACTATATCAGAGTTCTATGGGTAGCAATTGGAAATTTTAATTGGACTCTCAAATCAAATGAATCAAAAGGAGGGAGAAGATGGAAACATCAAGATTATGAGGAGTTACAAGAACTGGTGAAATTGAAAGAGCTCATAACAATATCAGAGTTATATGGATAGCAAGTGGAAATTTTAATTGGACTCTCAAATAAAATGAATCAAAAGGAGGGAGAAGATGGAAACATCAAGATTACGAGGAATTACAGGAACTGATGAAAGATTCAGGATTGAAAAACTTAAAATGGTATAGGAATGCCATTACTTGAAATAACAAGCTAAAGAATGGTTCTTAATGTAGAAGCTTGACAAATGCATGGTGAATGGTAAGTGGATAGAGCAATTTACCCTTAGTAACGCTACATTGGAAGAACTTAAAGTTTTTGACCATAGTGTTATAATGGTGGAGATAACAATAGGTGATTGGAAGAGGAAGGCTGTATTCAAAATCTACAATCATTTAACATACAATGTATAGTTCAGGGATATACCTAGTGAAAGGTTAAAGATGGGAGTCACTGGTTCTAAGGGATACATATTAACAAATTGAAGGAGTTGAGGGAAAACTGAAAAAAATTAAGTAAGGACTCACTTAAGCCAGAACAAAAGGAGAAAGTTAAGGCTTTGAATGAGCTAAAGGAGTGCTAGGGGAGGCTAATAGTAAGTCCTGATGATGTGCACCTAAAAAAAGAGGAAGTTAAGTTAGTCTCCAAATACCGAGTTTTGTTGAATATTAATACACTATAAAGACAAAAATTTAGAATGAACTGGTTAAACGAGGATGAGAGATGCACAAAGTGTTTTATGAGATTTATCTCTTCAAGGAGGAAAAAGAACACTATTAAGGTGTTACTAGATGATGCAGGTAGTAAATGTAACGCTAGACTTTTTGAGCCCTTTGGTGATTGTTTTGTATTTGGAGATACTACTGTATATTGATAGATACATGGTTGTATATGCTTTAAAAGTTGAATTTGAATCCTTTTGATACATATGCCAAAGATTTATAATGTTATATGCCCTTATATGAACTTAGAGTTCATCGATAAGCAAAATCTTGGAGATTTCTGACATATAAGCTTTTAAGTGTGAAAAACCGAGTCCATTAGATGGATATGATCATGGTGGTTGAATTGAATGTGTTCTAATACCTTAGAGGTAATTAGACATGATTTATAGACCTATTGGATACTTATAAAGTTTAATTGGAAAAGTAGATGTACATAGGGGCTTATTTGCAAATCGTAAAAAGTTAAAAGACTTAAATGTAATTTTTCAATTCTTGGAGGACCAACATGTAATTTTACAAAGTTAACGAACTTAGTTATTATTTCCAAGAGTCCAAGGACCAAAATAAAAATAAAATTTTTGGAGATTCCTAAACCTTGGGCTTAATTGCAATTTAGGAAAGTTTGGAGGTAATTTAACATCAGTTAAGGACAAAATGGTAATTTCAGCATATTTTTGTCAAAGAAGAGTCAAAATTATAGACTCTTCTTATATATGGACGTGCACCCCACATTTGTGACTTAAACCATCTAGTTTTAATTAAAAGAAAGGAGAAGAAAGGAGAAAAGAGAGGAAGAAGAGGAAGTATTGGCCATCATCAAAATCCACCCTTCCTTTTGATTCTTCAACCTCAATCAAGGTGTTCTAAGCTAATATGGGGTCAAGGAACTCAAATATATCATTATATTTGAAAAAATCCTAAAGGATTTGAAGATATCATCAAAAGAAAGTATAGGTAAATTTTGCCTCATCTCTTTCTACATTATAATTTTGAGTTTGTTGTTAATATATGTTATTAGCCAAGCTTGAATATGCATGAAACATGGTTTAGATGAATGAAATGTGCCACGGAGAGGGTTCTTTAAGTCAAAACTGAGGGTGCTTGTTTGGAGGGTTTAAGAAAAAAGATATGGGAATGGAATTAAAACTAATGGTTGGTATGGATATATCATTGCAGAGGTATGATTTTGATTCCTTGGTTTGAAGGAATACCCCATTCCTCTAGAGTGATTCCTGTAACAAACTTCCAAAACCAAGAATTAAAACTAATTTTAAAATTTTGAGTTAAACATTTTAATTAAATATACTTAAAATGTAATTAATTAAAATATATTTAATTAAAATATCAAATATAATTAATTAATAACTTTAATTAATTAAGATAAAAGCTAATTAATTAAAATAATTAATTAATTAAAGTAATTAATCAACATAAAATCTAATTGATTAATTAAAGTATAATTAAAATCTAATTAGTTAATTAAAATATAATTGATTACGTGATTAATTAAAATATGATTAATTAATTAAAATGAAATTAAAATTAATTAATTAGTTAATTACAATTAATAAATTAAATATAATTTAATTAATTACAATAAATTAAATTAATTAAGATAAAATCTAATTAATTAATTAATTAAAATAATTAATCAACATAAAATATAATTAATTAATTAATTAAAGTCTAATTAAAATCTAATTAGTTAATTAAAATTTAATTAATTACATGATTAATTAAAATCTAATTAAAATATAATTAATTAATTAAAATGCTAATTAAGATGTAATTAATTAAAATATAATTAATTAATTACAATGTAATTAATTAAAATATTATTCATTAATTACTTAAAATATAATATCATTTGTATTATTAGATGAATGTAAATTGTATTAAACTATGTTACTTGATTTTCTTGTAGTAATGAAATGAAGGATATTATAGTTGTGTCGATAAATTGCACAATATTTTGGATGATTAATTTATATTTTGAGGATATTATGTAACTAATGATATGTTGATGCAAGAAAATATTTGAGTATTTTTTTCTTTAAGAGTTATTGGAAAGGAAAAATCGCAATATACTTGATTTTAAATATTTTGTCATTATAATTATGGTTCATAAATTAAAATAATTATTTAAAATATATTTAAAATTTGCTATAAAACTAATTTTAACAAAATTTTATTTTTAACATTTTAACAAACCAACCACCATCAATGGTAATGGTAATCATTCCTTTATCTTAACCAACCATCATAATTATAATGATTATATCTATTATCATTCCTCGCTGTATTCATTCCCATTCTCATTCCCATTACCCTTTATGAACCAAGCACTCCCTGAAATTGTCCCCTTTTGGTGAAAGTTTGTGAAACTTTTAATATCTTTTGAAATTGATGGTTTAAATGAGCTCTATGATGTTAATTATGTATGTATGAGGCGAATTGACGATGGAAAATGAGGAAGAAGTACATTACAAGGAGGCTTTTAAGTTTACGCCTTTAGGTGTTTGATAAAATGTCAAAGTGAACTTAGCTTAGGATTTAAGGATTTTGATGGTGTGCATTGGAAAACACTTCCATGTTTACTCAGAGTGAACTTGAATTATTGCTTAGGTTGACAAGTAAAAGCCTAATATGCTTGGATAAAGATGTGCTTAATTATGTTTGAAAATGAGTATGTGATTAAAGGCATTAATTGCCTTATAAAATGCAAAAGAGAAGCTAATATGATGGTGTATAAATATGAAATTTATGTTTAGGTAGTATTTTCATCGTATGCCTTTTTATGTATAAAGGCTCGAAGTTGTGAATCACCTCGTATCGAGGATTATTGAAGTTAAGGGAGTGAATATCTTCTTTTGAGATGAGTTAGGGAAGCCATATTTCTCAAATAAGATTAGAGCATCCTAAGACAAGCATGATGACTTGTATGTGAATTTTGAACCTAGGCAACATACAATATAATTGAATTTCAAATGGATGCTAATATGTTTAGGTATTTAATAAACGTCAATGTTTTGAACAACTACGTATTTGAAGTGCAAAAGATAATTTTTATTGTATGAAATAATGTTTCAACGTGGTTTTTGAAACTGATATTTTTGTTACATATTTTGAGAAATATTATTGTTTTTAACAAATCCGAGTTTAAAATGCAAAGAATAATGTTTTATTTTATGAGACTATATTTTTTAATAACTTTGCACTTCAATTGTAAAAGATAACTTTTATTGCATGAAATAATGTTTAGGAATTTACATAAGCATAACCGAGTCATGTATTCTGCGTGTATTTATTCTCTTTTGGCTTAGAGCCATTGTACGGTTTCATTTTATCAATTGGATCAATAAATAAAAATATGATGTTTTACTTGAATTTTGAATTTAATTTTTGTTATGATTGGAGAGGAGACGATTGGCCAATCATGTGCTGGGCACAACTGATTAAGCAACCTTTGTACCCTTGACGTTGGTACATAAAAATCGAGTCGTCGTATCAACACTTTTCTATAGGACTCGCAGGTGATTCCACATATAGGGTCTGGACATCGACGAGGTCATCACCTAGGGTCATGACACTCTTGTCGACAGTATTCTGGATTCACCACGGATGAAAGTCGAGACAACATTGAAAATCGGTGGGTGTGCATATTAGTTTGGCCGACTAGTGGTGTTATACATTATTGTTGCAAATATTTTTTAGGATTAGAAGAATACCACATTAGGCAAACGGGAGTATACCTACAGCACACAAGTAAAGGATAGAGGTCGGGATCAATTCACATCTGCTTTGTACTTCTTTATTTTCGTATTGAATTGTATATATATATTGAAATTTTGTATTGAATAATGTATTCAGAATCTTTTGCACGATGTGTATATAAATGTATTTATGTTGTAATGTAAAGACATTATGACTAAAGTGTTTTGTATTTGTAATGGGCCCCTAAATGGCTATTGAGATTATAATGATTGCATTACTGTGATTGAAAATATTTATGAAATAAAAGTGGCCTGATTTGATAATTGATTTCTACATATGTTTATATTGTTTCAAAAAAAAATTGTACTGAGTTTTGACTGATTATGTGCTAATATGCCACCCTCGCGGGACACATACTCAAATATCACTCAGGATGTCAGGCACGTGTCTTGCAGGAGTGGGGTGCTATAATGGAACACCCTTAAGGTGACCATTTCATTTTTGCAGTTAATATGATTTACCCTTTAGCATAGGAAGTTTCTAAGCAAAAGTGTAGGGATTAATTAGAATCAGTTTTAACTAAGGAGAAGCGTAGTGCCTTTGATAAGATGATTTCGAAGAAAAGCCCTATCGTTGGTCAAAATTTTCTCCTCTATTATTTCAGATTCAAACTATTTATGGGTAAGTTGTGTTCTTATTGGATCAGTCATTTTGTGATTTCTAATGTTACTCCTTAATAACAATAGAGATTTAAAAAATGAAAACAATGAAGATATTTAAAGTGCATTGTTATCACCTAGAGCCAATTTATGAGGAATTTTAGGTGAGAAAGCAAAAGTGGTGACACCCTCACTAAGCAGGGGAGCCTTGTGCATTGGGTTTGTTGACATGTTAACATTTGACATTAAAGTAGAAGTGGTGACACTAAAAGATCAAAATTTCATTGCGTGTGGAATACTTAAAGTCAAGTTAATGACAATAAACAAAGGTGATGTTTGGGAGGCAACCTAAGGGGAGTTTGTTCCTTTGTCCTTTACATTTTAATTATTATTTTTGTTAAGTGCTCCATTTCTTACATTTAATGTTATATTGGAGACAATGTAAGCTTTAAGTGTGGGGGTGGGGGAACTTGTTTATTGTGTGTTTTTAAGTTTGTTTCTTATGTGTGTTTAAGATCTTTTTTCATGTAAAAAGTCATTCTTTCTTTTTCTATAGGATTATAATTAAAGTGAAGAATTTACAAGAAAAATTCATAGCAAATTGAGTCTTTCCTTTTCCTCTAAAGTTGGTCTATGTACATTTCAATTAGAAAAGTAGTGACTAGTGGGTAGACATAAGTCACTGAGATTTTGAGCCTTTTAGATTAACACATTCATATTAGTCTCATTGTCTTTTGTTCATTCAATTTCTTTATAACATGTACATCCTAACTTTGCCTTGATTTTTTATTCAATACCATATTTTCTATCACATACATTAATATGGAAATGATACAGGCATTCTTTATTTTGTAAGCTACATTAGTCAAATAGGGCACCCAATGACATATTTTATTATGTTATTAAGCCCCTTTATTAGCCTTTTGTTTTTTTATGTTAACCATATTACAAGTCTTTAACCTATCCAAGTGTCTTGCCTAAGCCTTAAAGCTAGTAGAGCATTTATGATTGTTGATGTTTGTGGATGTATAAGAGAATAAGTGTAGGGTTGCTCATATATATGGGTTAGTTATATTTGACAGAATGTGATTTCAATCTCTTATCAATGAGTTCCATCGTTGATATAGTTTCTCTCAATTTTTGTCTTTGTTTTTTTCTTTATTGAAAAGAAAAGCGAATAAAAGAAAACAAGTTATAGAGGAGGAAATTCATTCGTTTTGAAAAGTAACTTATGTTAGTCTTTCATCCTAAATGTTATATAGAATGGGTGACTTGATTATGATATAGATAAGGTAGAATTTGCTATGAAGGAACACTCATTATGTTTATATTGGATCGTTCATCATTATTATTATAGGTGATTTCTTCTAGTTATTTGTGCCTCATGTGATTTGTGGTGTGAAGGCATTAATCTAATTTGTGAAACAAAGTTTTTGTATTCATCATAGCTAATGGTACCTAGATTTGATTGAATGTTAAATTTTTTCACTTGATACTCCATTGAGTGTTTTTCCTACTTCACTAATTTTGATAGCTTTTAATGTAACACCGGACTTTCTGAACCCTTCTGTGTTATTCTGTATTTGGAGATACCACTGTATATTGATATATACATGGTTATATATGATTTCAAAGATGTATTTGCATGCTTTTGGTACGTATGCCATTGATACTTAATGTTATGTGCCCTTACCTGAACCTAGAGTTCATCGGTAAGCAAAATCTTGGAGATTTCCGACATATGAGCTTTTAAGTGTGTAAAACCAAGTCCATTGGATGGATATGACCACGATGGTAAAATTAAATGTGTTCTAATGCCTTAGAGGTGATTATACATGATTTATAGACTTAACGAACACTTAAAAAGCTAAATTGGAAAAGTTGATGTATATAAGGGCTTATTTGCAAATTGTCAAAAGTTAAAGGACGTAATTGTAATTTTTAATTCTTAGAGGACCAATTCTTAATTTTATAAAGTTAAGGGGATTATTTATAATTTTCATAAATTCGGGGACCAAAATGAAAATAAAAGTTTTGGTGATTCCCAAATTTTGGGCTTAATTGCAAATTTAGGAAAGTTTGGAGAGTATAATGGTAATTTCACACAGCTAAGGGCAATAAGGTAACTTTATCATGCTTGGTCAAAGAAGAGTCAAATTCTAGACCCTTCTTTATGTGTGTGGCCGTGCAAACCTTTCATTTGGCATTAAAACACATTTTTATGTAATTAAAAGAGAGGAGAAAGAAGGAGAAGGGAGGAAAGAGAGAAAGGTTTGACCATCATCAAAATTCAGCCTTCTTTTTTATTTTTCAACTAAAACCAAGGTATTCTAAGCTAATTTGGGGTCAAGGAACTCAAATCTATCATTAGATTTGAGAAATTCTCAAAGGATTGGAAGATATTACCAAAGGAAGGCTTAGGTAAATTTTGTCTCATCTCTCTCTACATTAGGATTTTGAGTTTGGTGTTAAGATATGTTGTTCTCCATGCTTGATTATGCATGAAAAATGGTTTAGATGAATGAAATATGTCATGGTGAGGGTTCTTTAAGTCAAAACTGAAAATGTTCCCTTTAGGTGAAACTTTGTGAATTTTTGAATATCTTTTGAAATTGATGATTTAAATGAACTCTATGAGGTTAATTGTGCATATATGAGGTGAATTGATGATGGAAAATAAGGAAGAAGTACATTAGAAGGAGGCTTTCAAGTTTATGCCTTTAGGTGTTTGATAAAATGCCTAAGTGAATTTGGCTTAGGATTTAAGGATTTTGGTGGTGTGCATTGGGAAGAGGCTTTCAGGTTTACTTAGAGTAAACTTGAATTGTTGCTTAGATTGACAAGTAAAGGCCTAGTGTGTTTGGATAAAGATGGACTTAATTATGTTTTGAAATGAGTAAGTATTAGATTAAAGGCATTAAATGCCTAGGAAAATGCAAAAGAAAAACTATTGTGGATAGTAAGCAAGTAACCATGTGAGGAATTAAAATGTTGAATCCTATAGTCAAAGGGAATGATATTGTGTTTTATACACTTATGTGATGGTGTATAATTATAAAATTTATGTTAAGTTGTAATTTCATTGTATGTCCTTTATGTATAAAGGCTCGGGAGCTAGGAATCAAGGAGCCCGTACCCATGATTGTTGAAGTTAAGAGATTGTATACCTTCTTGAGTGTATACCTTCTTTTGAGATGAGTTGGGGAACCATATTTCTCATATGGGATTAGATCACTCTAAGACTTGTATGATGACTTGTATGTGAATTTTGGATCTAGGTAAAGCATAGTAGAATTTAGTCTCGAATAGGTGCTAGTATATTTGTGTATTTAATAAACAATATTGTTTTGAATAACTCTTTGCTATTGGAGTGCAAATTATGTTTTTATTTCGTATTTTGAGAAATGACATTGTTTTCAACAATCTTGCTCTCGAAGTGTAACATAATAATATTTTATTTTCTGAAGCTATGTTTTTGAACGACTTTGCACTTAGAGTGCAAAAGATGACTTTTATGGCATGAAATATTGTTTTCAAACTTACTTATGCATAAATGAGTCATATATGCTACTTGTATGTTTTCTCTTTTGGTTTAGAGCCACAGCATGGTTTCATTTTAACGGTTGGACCGAATAATAAAGGCACGATGCCTTAGTTGATTTTTTATACTTAAATGTTGTATATGATTTTTCTGATTGGTGAAGAGATGATTGGCCAATTGTATGCTAGGTACAACTGATTAAGCGACCCCCGTACTCTTGACACTGGTACATTAAAGTCAAGTCGCCATATCGACACCTTTATACAAGACTCGTGGGTCCACACCTAGGGTCTGGACACCGACGAGGTTATCATCTAGGGTCATGACGCTCTTACCGATTGTAGTCTAGACTCACCATAGATGAAAGTCGAGCCAACACTGATAATCAATGGGTGTGCACATTAGTTTGGCTAACTAGTGGTGTCACACATTATTGTTTTGGCTTAGTCTGATATTTGTTTTCTAATGAGATTTTGATTTATACATCTGATGTTTTTAAGCATTTGTATACTGGAACTGGAACCTATATCCACCGAATGGGTGATTAATAGGCTGGGCTTATGTAGTTCCTAACCACTATATGATGAGGCATAGGCTAGGCCTATGTGCTTTTATGTCATGTATATTCCCTTCATAAGTTATCTGCATCGTCTTAGTATGATCAAATTCTATTTGTGTTATATGTTTTTCCTGCTCACTGAGTACCTAGTATACTTACCCTCTTTCACTTTCCAACCATGCAGGTTAATTTAGTGAGTTTGAAGCTCTGAGTGGATCGTGGGGTCTTTTGACATTTTCGGGATATTACCACATGTGGGTAGTTTCTTAGTTTTTACTTTTGTTGTTTAGTGGCTCGTAAACTGTGTTGTGTAGTTATGCCTTATGACTTTGTAAGTTAACTTTTGACTGTTTGGTGCTTATAAATGATTTTATAAACAAAATTTCAACACTGCTGTTGAGATTGCCTTGAGTGGACTAGAGAGTCCTGAAGTTGTGGTTGGATGTGAATATAGAAGTGTGTTTGAAATCGTTTGCAGGTTTTAGGATTTTTAAAATACAGTCGTTGTGCTGCCCAAATCTTTTTTACAAAATAGGATATTCAATTCTCTTTGTATAGTCAGATTAAGGATACTGCGAGTGTCCTTAGCCCGAGTATACGGAGGTTGTCATGGGCCCAATGTGGCACCAGGTCGTGACATTTAAACTATATGACCTAAATGTTTCTCATCTTAACCTTTGGACCCATTATAACCTTGAAAAGTTCTTTGATGCATATGAATCTTTAGTGGCGGAGAATTTAAATGATATGCAAAGTTGTAGAATGTTTTAATCAAGAAAGGTGTTTGAGTTACCTATAGATTGATCTTACTTTTAAACACTACTCAATTTTTGAAGGGAATGGTTGTTGATTGATTATGAGTAAAAACATTAAATGTTCAATTCTTTCCATAGTTTTGAAAGTAATTTCTTTTTTATTATGACTATCTATTCTTAACAAATATGGTTAAAGAAGAAGTGTTTTGATTTTGATTTTGATTTTATTTTGTTTAGTTTTAGATGAAGACAATCAAAAACTAAGTGTGGGGGAACTTAATAAGTGTTTGATTGTTGATATATTTATTCCTTAATGCTTAGTGATTAATATTATGTTGTGTTTAAGATACTTAATTTATTTCATACTTTGAATTAAGTACAAGTTAGAGGAATAAGAACCAAAATAAGTTAAATTCAAATCCTTAACGTCGTTCTATCAATGATCGATCTTGTTTGCCTTTATAGAATAAGAATTAGATGAATTAGGGTAAAGACCAGATAAAGAATAGAAGAATTGGAGTTACTGTGACTTACACAGCAGTGTATTGGAACGTGTAACTCACTTGAAACATGTACAAACTTGAAGACATTGTTCCAAGCAACCTTGGAGACCTACACAACTATGTAGGTGACTTACAGAGCCATATATCTTGCTTGTGTAGCCCATAGGGACTGTGTAATTTTACTATTTCTGCCAAATTAATATACAAAGTCACTTACACACTCATGTAGCTAAACGTGTATAACCATGCAATCGTAATTTTGCTTTTTAAATGGGAATTTAAAAGGCTAAAAGGGATATGTAGTGATTAAAGACTCAAAAAGAGGCATATTCTCTTCCCTTTTGAGAGCTACAAGGAGCCAAAATTCAACTTTATAGTTTAAAGGGGATATTGAGGCAGACGAACATGTTTGGGCATTAATCAATCTTAATGATGCTCTTTTTAACTCTCTTTTGGAATTAACAATGTTATTCTAAATGTTTGGATTAATGTATGAATAATTGAGATAGGCCTACTAGATTATTCGTGTATGGGTTCATTGCTAGACTCTAGATTGCAATACGTAATTGTTGTAAATTTGATTCACGTATGGTAAACTAATGTTTGCGCATCATTAAAAATAACATAGCATTGGTTAAATGACTAGAGCTTATGTGGTTTTTGCTTATATTAACCAATTTCTATTATATAATGTGACTATTGTACTAAATCTAAAGAGCTTATTTTAGGTTGTTTAATATTTAGGCCTAATTAAAGAGCTTTTTTTAATTAGATACAACCTATCAAAACCATGAGGTCTTGGGTTCGAGTGCCAAAAACTCACCTAAGGCCAGAGGGGACAATACCTGGCAAGGTTGAGGGTCATGGGGGTTCGCAACTCATGGGCTCAACAGTTGGGGGTCATGGGGGTTCGCAACCCATGGGTCTAACACTTAAAAGATTTGGCTCAATGGTGAGAGGCGCCCATGCAAAGTGGAACAAAACCCTGAGATCTTGGGTTCGAGTGCCAGAAACTCACCTAAAGCCAGAGGGGACAATACCTGACAAGGTTGAGGATCATGGGGGTTCGCAACCCATGGGCTCAACAGTTGGGGGTCATGGGAGTTCACAACCCATGGGTCCAACATAATGTCTACTCTATTTAAGTTCTATCATGCTATTTTTACCATAAGTAATTGATTCTGTTAATGATATTTGAAAACTATGTTACAAAGTGAGGTTAGGGGAAGTCGGAGAGCGTTCAACTGTGGAGTTACCTCCATAACCTCTAAGATCTCCAACGATTTAGCTCCTTTTATCATGGCTTCTTCTTCTTCAACTTCTCCTCCCCGACTTCCCCTAACCTCACTTCCTGTTTCCTCTCCACGACCCTCTTCTCTATCACATTTTCCACCTTTATCTTCGGTTCAAATCCCTAATTCTACAAACCAAGACGTCGACCTAAATCTTCCTCACCCTTCCCCCACCAAATTAGAAACCATTTGGCTCTGCCACCAAATAAAAATCCCCCTCCTACTAAACCTAGAACTTGGAAATCAATTGTGGCTGATGTAGAGGTGGGTGAGTCGCTACCAAAGACACTGTCCTATTACCTCCAGAGATTCATGATGATCAAATTAGGGTCATCCCCCCACTAGAATTAGCTAAACAAGGTGCAGTTCAATTTCTCCATACACTACTTGGGTTCTTCTCAGGGAAATGGACTGCCTTTCCCGTGGTGGAACGAGCATTGAACAAATCATGGCTAGCTTTCGGGCTGTCTAAAATGTTGATTACTAGTGCAAATAACTTCTTATTTCAATTTGACACTGAGGATGAGATGAATCTGGTTTTGGAGAAAGGGCCATGGCACATTCAAGGTAAACCTCTTTTCCTTTGGAAGTGGAACTTGAATGGTGGTGAATATGAGGATATCCGAGTTGCTCCAATCTAGGTTAAATTCCACAATATTCCAATGGAATACTAGAATACGGAGGGACTTGGATGGATTGCTAGTTTAGTGGGTAAACCACTCTTGATGGACACTCCAACTGCTAAGATGTCTTGAATAATATACGCCCAAATGTGTGTGGAGTTGGAATTGGGCAAGAATTGGACCTCTTCCTTTCAATTAGCCACTTATACTGAAGATGGGAAGCTAACATTCAAGGATATTGATGTTGAATATGAATGGAGGCCGGATAACTAGGTACAAAAGAAACAATGGGCTCCTACTGGATGAGTCTTTGAAACTGGATTCTAGCAAGAACTGTTGAAGGGAAAGGAACCAGTATTAACAAGTGTTCAAGTACAGTAGTTGGAGGGTAAGAGAGATGTTTATGAGGATCACCAACAATTTCATAATGAGGGTCTAGAATTGGAGCTTCCAAGTGTATCAAGTGAGGATATTGGAACCCCCCATAACAGCCAAATGAATGAAAAGGGAATGGAGAGGAATAAGGGCAGTACCTCTTTGGGTAATTCCAAGGACCAAAAAGATCATCAGAAGGAAGGTGAACCAATTGATCACCTTGAGGATGCAGGCTTCCTTCCATTAAGACAAGTAATACTCTTTCCCCTTCTAAATCCACATTGGTTCCTGAGTTAGAGAATCCTAGTATGGGGAATTTGGATGGGGTAGAGGGGGATGTTACAATCCATAAAAATAGGAAAACTAGGAGGAAAATAAAGTAGTTGTTCTGATGTGGTTGTTGGTAGCATAGATTTAGGTTTTTGGAATGTTCGGGGTTTGCATAATTCTAGAAAGCAGTTAGCTGTGTCTGCTAGGTTGAAGAAAATGTCTGTGTCTTTAGTGTGTTTGATTGAGTCTAGGATTAAGCATCTGCACTTCCTGAATAATGTGTGTTCTTCTGTATTTCCTAATTGGTGTTTTTCTAGCAACTTAGAGCAAAGTTCCAATGCTCGGATAGTGGTAGCTTGGAAATCGGACATATTTTTGTGTGTTCCTCATATGTTCACCAATCAATTGATTCATTTAGAGATCATTCCCATCAATAGTTCTGCTGGCTTTTTTGTCACTTATGTGTATGGGTCAAACAACTTTAACCATAGGAAGCATCTTTGGTCAGCCTTTTCTAGTCTTAAAAACTCAATGGAAAATCATCCTTGGATTATAGCGGAAGATTTTAATGCGATTTTATTCTCTCATGAGGTAGAACCTTTAAGTCCTTTGACTATTAATGGCATGTCTGACTTAAGGCAGTGTGTAGACCATTGTGAGTTGTATAAGCTAAATTCTAGTAGTTCGAGATTCACTTGGACTAATAAGCAATGTGGAGAATTTTTTGTTCCTAAGAAGCTAGATAGAGCCCTTGTAAATGTTGCATGGAGTGCTAGGTTTCCTACCTCATATGGGATAATACAAAATCCTAACATTTCGAATCACTCACCAGTTTTGATTAGGGCCTCAGTAGCTAGGCTGACTAGACCTTCCCCTTTTAGGTTCTCAAACTTCCTAGGGTCTCAACCTTCTTTCCTTCAGATAGTGGAAGAGAAATGGAGTACTCCGATTAATAGTATCCGAATGTTTTGTGTTGTTTCTAAGCTTAAATTGGTGAGGTCAGCTCTTAAAACTCTAAATTCTAGGCAAGTAGGAGATGTGCATCTGAGAGTAGAGAAGTGTCAAATTGACCCAAATCTTATTCAATATCAAAAGCGTAATTTTCCCAATAGCTCACAACTAGTACCACAGGAAACTGAGGCCATTAATAACTTGTTAGGAGCCTTAGCTGACTAGGAGTCCTTTCTCAAACAGTCTTCCCATATCAAATGGCTTAGAGAAAGGGATCAAAATACCAAGTTTTTTCACAATTCTATTCTAGCAAATAGGAATAGGAATGCCATTTATTTGATTATAGGAGAGAATGGTATTAGACTTGTAGCTGTCGATGAGATTCAAAACCAATTTTTAGGATGCTTTGAAAGGACTATTGGGATCAGAAAGGACCTCCCTCCTTCCAAAGAGTATGTGGAGAAGTTATTTCCTCATTGGCTTAATGAATCTCTTGTCAATATTCTCAATGCTGAAGTCTCAAATCAGGAGATTAGGGATGTTCTCAAGTCTTTTAACCCAAATAAGTCTCCTAGGCTAGATGGTTTTAATGGGATGTTCTTTAATCATACATAGCCTATTATTGGGATATTACTAGGGCTATTAGAGATTTCTTCCTTCATGGGAGACTTCTCAAAGAAATTAACTCCACTTTCATCACTTTGGTGTCCAAAAAAGCCAATCCTTCCACAGTAGAGGACTATAGACCTATCACTTACTGTAACTTTATTTATAAGGTGATAGCAAAAATCTTGGCTAATAGACTTAGAGAGATTCTCCCTCGCTTTATTAGCCCAAATTAAAGTGCTTTCATTAAAAACTGTAGAATAGTGGATAATATTTTGTTGTCCTAGGAGATTTTCAAACATTACCATCTAGCCAATAATCATAAGAGATGTGCTTTTAAAGTGGATTTACAAAAATCTTATGATTCTATACATTGGGAGTTCCTCCTGAATGTGTTAGAAGCTGTCGGATGTCCTCCCAAGTTCATTCATTGGATAAAGGAGTGTATTACCTCTCCATCTTATGCAATTCTTATTAATGGCTCCCCTACAAAATTATTTCCAGGTAAGTCAAGTTTGAGACAAGGAGACTCCCTTTCCCCTCTTCTCTTCATCATTTGTATAGAGGTGTTCACTAGGAGCTTAAATGCGTGCATCATAGGTAGTAACACCTTTAAGTATCACTGGCAATGTAAAGCTCTTAATCTCACTCATCTCCTATTCGCCGATGATCTCTTAATGTTTTATCATGGAGATTTGATTTCGGTCCAAACTTTACTAGATTGTTTAGGTTCCTTTTCTTAAGGTTGTGGTATGGTTATGAACTTGAATAAGAGTCAGTTCTTTTTCTCCCCAGAGTTGAACCAAATGGTCCCTCAAATTGAAAGCCTGTCTGGTCTTAAACTAGGACACCTTCCCTTTCAATATTTAGGGCTTCCCTTTATATCTGACCAGTTGTTTAGGAGGGATTGTCTCCCTTTGTTAGATAAAATTGACTGCATAGTTAACAATTGGACCCATAAACATCTTTCTTCCAATTAGTTATTTCGGTCTTGTCTACCTTTTAGGTGTATTGGGCTAGTATCTTCATTCTTCCTTCTTCTATTGTTAAGGGAATAGACAAAAAACTTAGAAACTTTTTTTGGTTGGGGTCTGTTGAGAAATAAGCTGCAGCTAGGGTTAATTGGAATGATATTTGTAGACCTAAAAAAGAAGGTGGTCTAGGTTTTAAACATTTCCCTAGTTGGAATAAAGTGATGATAGGGAAAAGAATTTAGGTTCTTTTTACTGATAGGGAAGCCTTGTGGGTTAAATGAGTTCACACAATTATACTGCGAAGGAAAATTTTCTGGAATATTTTACCTAGCAATGGCAATTCATGGAGTTGGCGGAAGATTTTGTTTGTTGGAGACCAAATTGGGAACCAATTTCGATTTAGAATTGTGAATGGTAACTCTACTTTTTTATGACAGAATAGCATCCAAGAGGTATCCTGTTGGCTTACTTGAGTCCTCAATTGATCAATGGGTCAGATCTTCCTATGAATGCTAGAGTATCGAATGTTATCTGGAACAATGAATGGAGGTGGCAAGATCAAACGTAGGGCCTATCCGCAACCTAAAACCTCTTCTTTATAACCCAGATTCATCCAGTGAGGATAGATTAGAATGGCTAGCAAGCCCTTCCAAGCAGTATACTAATGAGTCAGCATACAATCTCATGAGACCTACCAATCCGATGGTGCCTTGATATCTATTAGTATGGCACAAAGGGAATAGTTCTAGATGTTCTTTCATCTTATGGCTGGACTTTCAAAACAAATTGCAGACTAGGGATAAATTACTGCTTCTTCACACCCCCATATGATGTTCTTTGTGTGTTTTGAATTCTGAGACTACAGACCATATATTCTTTCATTGTTCTTTCTCAAGAACGGTATGGTTCAATATTCTTAACCATTTCCACATCAACAATCCTCAACTCACCGATCTCCATTCCATACACAACTCACCGATCTCCAACTATAGTGACTTACATACCTTCTGCTTGTCCTGTCTATTGTTGTGTATAATCTGTGGTCTGAGCGAAATCTTTAAACCTTCAGAGATGAAGCCTTGGATATAGGGAGTCTTATCTCGCGAGTGATCTGACAAATTATGGAGCATCTCCGTTTAAACACCGAGAGAAGGTAACTGTGTGTGTTTGTTTTATTTTATTCTTATTGACAAAAGTGCAGGTTTTTGTGATATATCAGGGGTAACGAGGAGGAAGTTTTATACTTCCTTCACACCTACGACAGGCAAGTCACCAGGAATAGAACCATTTCCTATGACGATATTGTTCAGAAAGGTATATGAATAGAAGGCAACCATGACGGTGGACAAGGAAATAGAAGGACTTTCTCACTTTTTCATGTTGAGTTATGCTGATTGTGGTTTTAGTTTTTGGGGTTGAAATCTAATTACTGGACATTTTATGTTGTTGTCATGCTTGCTGGTGAAGTAACAGGGTAGCAGAATTAGTTTTTTTAGGCTTCTCGATAGGTGGTTTGTGAAGGAGTGGTGCTGGTAGTTTTCCTTCCACGCCTTGCTCACGGTTCTTATGTATCTATATTACGTGAGCCCTTTTGGTATGCTAGAGATTTTCCGAAAATTACTAGTTGTGTAAAAAACATTTTCTTATTTGTATAAAAATTTATACTGAATTACTCCAAAAAAAGGGATATACGCACATAATTTGCTCCCTCTTTATGTGCCATATGAGACCAAAAAAATGTCACTAATCTTCTTCTTAATTTATCACATTAATTATTAATTATGCTATTTATTTTAATTGTTTTATATGTGCTATTTTTGTTGGCCTTCATAATCTCCTCATAAAAACCTCAAATTTCAATTCTCAATATATTAATTTATTATATTCTAGGTTTGCATCAATAAAGCATATATTTTAGAAAACTTCAGTAACCAAAGTTTGACCAAACAAGCGTCCTGCATACTCTGTTACCGGCTCTTAAAGAGTTGGTTGAAATCATGTAAATTTAAAAGTTAATTTGACAAAATTTAAGATAAAATGACAATGATTGGTTCAGATAAACTGCATATCGAAAGCTTGTTAGCTTCATTTGGTAGATGCTTTTCAAAGGGTTCTATTGGAAAAAATGGTAAAACTATAATTTGATCATGATGCTTCATTGGTACTTGATATTTCATTGTAACTTTTATATGGTAGTGCATGAGTAATGGATCAAATCAATGACAAACTATGCGAGTAGCATCCGAAATGACCTATTATCTGCAATTAACACGTGGCAACCACCCAACCGCTTGACATGATTCAGAACGAAAACTTAGGACCCAAATGCTCCCGTCTCTTCAAACTTCAACTAAACGAGGTTAGAACTGAAGAGCAGGAAACTGTCATTTCAGTGTTGCTGCAAATCCAGTCCAGGAATTTAATCTCATCCTGCTCTGAATGTCCGAACTTAGTTTTTGAGTAATCCCAGATAAGAAAGTTGACGAGAGAGAAGAAAAAGGAATGATGAAGGGGTTGAGCTTTCAAAGCCTACCATTCATTTCAAGAGCGAAACCTCCTCCGGTATTGGCTTTGGTTGAGTCATTGCCTTGTTTTGCCACCATATCTAGAAAACCTATTTCATCTTCATGTAAGTTACTCCCCCTTATTTCTCTTGGTCTTTTCCATCTTAATGTTTCCTTTTAATGAATGGTGGTTGTGTCAAGGGAATCAAGAAGCTGTTCATTTCAGCTGTAGATTTGACTTATCTGAAGAATAGTCAAGGAATGTTTCAGTAACGTGTCTATTGTTAGAACTGGACATAGTAGATGACCTGGAATTGAGTGTTTAGTTTGATTCATGTACGCTTATATATGGGTTTGAGCCATCAGTGTCAAAACTCCTTTCTTATTGTTGGGAGTTCATTTCAGTGGAGGGAAACTATTTTTCTTGCGGTGGTGGGTTCTTTTAGAACTATTTTGAGTTTGAAGTATTATTTGCATCTCCTTTATGGTAGAAATCAAAGTTGTGCCATCGCAGCTGGAAGCTAAATAGATAAAAGAGTGATAACTATATGTCATGACTGGTAACCCATATGTATGATGTTAATTTACTTTATTGAGAGGATTGGTGTGAGGAATCCAAATGTTAAATACTTCATGTAATTCATGGTAATTGGGTGTGCAGCAGAAGTGAGATAACTACTGTAATCATTGTTTGTAAACTATAGTCCTTGGATTCCTGGCCTGTATTTCGATTTGATGGTGCAATCATTCAACATTAACCTTAAACGCTTGGGTTGTCCTGAGGTTATTTTGGATGCTGATAATCTTCGTTACTATGACATGTATGCCTGGAGAGCATATGAAGGTGCATTTACTAATGGTATATAAACTTGTAAAGCAGACAGAGTTGATAACTATTGGCAATTTGTAAGGATTTAGAACTACTAAGTTGAACAGAGAATTAATCTAAACGTTTTGTCTTTTGCTTAGATGCTAAAGGTACGATAAAATATCAGAGGTTCTCTACACATTATGGGATGCATTTTACTGCTTGAGACATCAATTAATCAAGTCTGCTATCTACTTGGCTAGAAATCATTTTGAATCCTATTACCCTTAGGTCATTGATTGTTCTCGGGTGAAGCTTATTTGTGAAGAACATATTTCTTAAATTTTAATGTTTTTCATTATTGGGTGATGGAAATTTAGTCATTATGATATTGTTTATGGTAGATATATTACTTGAGAAATGTATTCAAACATTCATCAATACCCTGATTCCAAATTTTCAAATCCTAAATAAAATATGCTGAGTATTCAATCTCAAGGGGCAGGTGTTACTTTCTTTCTCATTTTCCTTTTAGCAAAATTTAAATGACGTAAGTACATATTAGCTAGAAAACCACTCTTTAGAAAGTTAAAAGAAAGCTACAAAAGTAGGTTTGTACTTGATGTTTTTTTTTTATGGAACAACAGATTTCTGTCTGGGTATTTATTTTGCTGCATTTTTTTTCAGTCTGATTTATTTATGAAATAAATTTTGTACAAGTTTAATTGTGTTCTCATTGTTCTAGGGTATTTTTTGCGTTGTTTTTTTTTCTCTTTTATAGTGTAGCTTTGTTTTTGCAATATCCCATGACATCTTGTGGTTGATCATGGTTGTTAGGTTTTGTTGAGTATGTGACGAATGTGCTATTTGTGTTCTTTTTTTTGACTTATTGTGCTTGTAGTAAGATGCAGGGAGATCTCAAGATTGAATTCTGCCTTTGGCAGAAATAGAACTCAAGCATCTAATGTTAGTATTGGATCTGGGAGCTATGAAGGTGACCAAGAACAAGATACCCAGAGAAGTTTTGTTAGTGGTTCACCATGTGACAATTCTTCTGGAATGTGAGTGATCCACAATTAGTTTTTCTTCTTAATTTTATAGAAGTTTTACTTCCTCACTAGTTTTATAGTTTTCATTAAGTTAATAATGTTCAGACAATTAAATGAAAAATATTATTTGATCACTGCATGTCTTTATTTCAAGAAACCGGAGATGATAATTACTCCATTTTTATGGAATAATTTCTTGTCCATTGTACTCAAAGACTTTTAAGTTGAATGACCCTCATGCTTTTTAAGGCCCATAAATTTATATTTTGTTCTTTGTATAATGGTGGCACTCTTCAAAACAAGAATTTCAGTGAATTTGATATGTTGATTTTACAATAGTACGAGACTTGCCCTTCCACAAATTTCTTGATTTTTACCTTTTGAAAAATAGGATGCTGTAGACAAGTATGGCCTGGTTTATTTTGTTCATTTAAACTACTTTCTCTTTTATTTTGAAATCCTTATATTTTTATTATATAATTCTTTGTTGTAAATAGCCTATAAACTTGGACTTGTCTTGAGTTTTAGCTTATCAGTCATTGAGGTTGGATCACCTTGATTCTGACTCATTGACTACAGTTATGAATGATTGCAGTGTTAAAGATCCCAACAAAATTCCTTATCTCCTATCTATAGCCATTGTGCTAGTTGGATGTGCTCTTGTATTTTCGTTGATTGCATTTGTGAAAGGTGGACCTTCATCAATCCTAGCAGCAATTGCAAAGTCAGGGTTAACTGCTGCATTTACATTGATATTTGTTTCAGAAATTGGGGACAAGGTAACTATTTAACATCTTTGATTTATGAATTTTGTTTTCCAAGTTGAATGCAACTTACTTATTTAGACTTACAATAAAATTGTATGCCTATCAAATTGATTATGTCATTGTGATTGTTCCGAATGAAAATTTTAAGAAATACGTAGGACAAAAGATAAGGAGAATCATGAGAAGTTAATACAATTAAAAAAAGATTCTGAATGATGTAGGATTTTTATTGGTGCCACATGCTGAAAAGTTTATAGAAATAATGCCAAGTAATTCAATAACAATGTGAAAAAAGAAAACCTTTCCAATAAATTAAGAATTTTCATTTGGTACAACCTTTTCCATTCTACTTAAAGACAACATTTGTCTACATATTTTTCTCTACATTCTTTACTTCAGTATATGGACTTTGTTTCCATTGTATCTTGCCAAATAAGCTCCAGACTTAATAAACACCAACTTTATTCCAATCTCATGGTCATTTTTTGGTGTCTCTACTTTTTAATATAAATTGTGTCTACGGTTTTATGGCATATCACATAGCTAAAGAATATCTACATTCTCATTTTGGTTTTGCTACCCAAAAATTTTCAAAATGCAAAAAGGAAAAGATTGAATGATTTTTTTAAGAAAATAAGAGGTTTATCATTGTGATTACCTGCAAACTGTACTTTTCTATTGTAATTACATGTACAATGATAAAAATTTGGTGGTTCAGTAATTTAACAGTGTCGAATTAATGTCCTATTTATAAGGAGGGAGGATTTACTAGGGATCTTAGAGGTAATCATTGTAATCTTATCTTACTCATTTTCATAGTTGAACTTCTATGAACCTGTCTAAATAACAGTAATCAACCATTCATCTGAATAGCTACACAGCCCTTGAATCGACAAAAAAGAAAAGGAAGCAACAAATTTTGTATAGAAACAAAACTTTTTGATTGGCTTATTTCATATAATAACTGCTCGAAAGATCTAGCATTTGAGCAGCATCTTTCTGATATCTTCTACTGAATGTAAACATATCAACTAATCTATTAGTTTGTTAAATAGGAGTAATGTGAAGTTCCAGTATCAAGTAGTATGGACAATGTGCTCTTCATTGGGATTGATATTGTCTTTATGTTCTAATACTGTTGGCATTGGTTCAATGGCTCAATGACTTAATACCTGTAATATGAATACTGAAAACTTGAATGATACTAGTAGGTTTGCTTTCTAAGTTATTTATCCTTATGTCTACCCATTCTTCTCGAGCTTGGAGATGACTTCTTCATGTATTGGCCAGACCTTTTTTATCGCTGCGCTGTTGGCTATGCAATATGAGAAAGGGCTGGTATGTTCTCTTTTGCAACTTTTTTCTTTTTCTGTTTGCCTATTTCTGTTGTTGATTCGTCAGATATGTTATTGGGTAAGCATATAGCTGACCATTTTGTATGAGATTGGTTTCCATAAACGAGTGATAAGCAATCTCACTGAAACTAATGAAACATGGCTAAATCCTATGGGAGTTTTTGGCATTGGATTTCATTATAAAAAAAAAAGAAGCTATTTGTCAAGTTGTATACTATCCTTTTAGGGAAGTCAATTTTTTGCGTTGTAAAGAGTGTGGGATCCTAAGAGGGTGCTTTTCCTTTCCTAGAAAAGTACAAAATCCTAGGAGACTATTTTCTTTTCCTAAGAGAGTGTAGAATCCTAGGAGATTGATTCATATTTTTCCTCCTATACTAAGATGTATTCAAGGATGTAATCCTAAATTTTGTAATCAAACAACTAATTCTTCCTTCTATTTCACATCATGGTAAGGGTTTTTTATTGGGACTACTTCGTCGAGCAACCTTCATTGCTCCAGTTTCTTAGGACATCATTCTTTTGTTTTTTTTCTTGTGCCGAATATCTATATCTAAGATTGCCTAAGGTTTGTTTTAAGGAGGTTTTAATAGTTAGGATATTGAGAAATTGAGGAATTTATCGGGATCTCCTGAGTTCTGGGGCTAGTTATTTAGGTCTCTCAGGTAAACCCTTATCTTCTTTTTGCATGAATGCCTCAAACAAGTATTATACCTCTACTTGGATAATTGTCTCTGATGCCATAGACCATCTAACTCACTCCTCACATTTACTTCATACGTATACTCCATGCCTTAATAATAGGAAGATTGTAGTGGCCAATGGTTTGTTGACTATTGTTGCAGGAGTAGGACATGTAGTGGCCAATGGTTCATTGGTTATTGTTGCAAGAGTAGGAGATGTATATATTACACCTCTTCTCTATATATAAAAAAAAGGTGTTCTTCATTTGCCAAAACTATCTACCAACCTTGTATTAATTCAAAAATAGCCTTTTGTCTATTCAAAAACTTACATATGACCTTAAATATTTATGCAATTTTTTCTTCTTCTTATTGCGTTCTTTAGGAGTTGGGCTCAGGGAAGAGGATTAGACTTATGGTCTCTATCATCTTGAATCTTCTAAAAAAATCTTGAATAATTTGTAAATGTCATTTCTTGATACTTTAGATAAAGATTTCATTTGACTTTACCATTTATACCTTCCATATTTTAGAGTTTTAAAAGTCATGTTTTCACATTTTTTTGAAGGATTAGATATCTTAATTTTTCATTGTGAAATTTGTAAATTGATAAAACATACTTGTATATCCTTTCCTATTAGTTTGAAAAGAAGACCTCATCCTTTTCATTTGATTCATGGTGATATATGGGGTCCCTATTCCTAGTATTTCTAGGGCTTGTTGGCCTCCTTGATTGATGATTGTACTTGGATTATGTGGTTTTTCTTACTCAAACAAAAAATTGATGTTAGCACAGTTATTCTTAATTTTCTTTCCATAATCCAAAAATAATTTGATTTTAAGATTAAAAACTTTAGGTTTGATAATGCTAAAGATTATTTTAATCAGATTTTGTCACCTACTTTCAAAAAGAGGGAATTGTTAATGACTCATCATGCGTTGACAAAATGGGGTAGCAAAGCAGAAAAAAGGGCATTTATTTAGTATAACTTGGGCTATAAACTTTCAAGGGGATGTTCCTAATTCCAATGGAACTGCCCTCACACGTCATAAATAAAATTCCCTCCCTTGTGTTAGACAATAAAAGTCCCATGGAAACCTTTGCTATTATTACCCAAACCTCAGAACCTCAAGTGGGCTTACTTTTTGAGTATTTGGTTGCATCATCTTTCTACATATCCATGGTTAATACAGATGAAAGTTAGATCCTTGTGCTCATTAGATGCATCTTTTTAAGATATGCACTTAGACAAAAGGTGTACAAGTCCTAGAGCCCTTCATCATGAAAGTTTTATACCTTGGCTGACATCACTTTCATTGAAAACAAACCATGTTTTGCCAAGTCCTATCTTCATCAAGAGACATCAATGATGGAAGATAATATTTTTGAGTGTTTTATGCCACTTGACCTTCTTGTGTCTATTCCAAACCCATCTTCAACCTTTAGTCCTACGCCTGACCAAAAAATGTTGAAATCTTTCATGTCATCTAGTCTTGCGTATGTCCCAAAAAATATAGAAATCTCTCGTGTCCATTCGTGATTCCCAAGATTTTCCAATATATTCGTAAGGGTATTCTCAAAGAGCAATTGCTTCAGACCTGAAACAAGTCTAAGAATCCAATCAAACTTTGGAAATGATCTGATCCTCCTTGACATACACAATTAGTTGAAAAACCCACAAATGGCTCCCACCTTTCTATTGCTATTAGGAAAGGTACTAGAAAGTGCACAAAGAGACCATTATACCCATTGCCTCACTATAGATCACTTAAACACTTGTTACCAACCTACACAAAATTCATTATGAAGCTAATTTCTATTTTCATTCCTAATACTCATTTTGAGGCATTCTCAAAAAAGGAATGGAAGAATGCTATGAGAGAGGAAATGGATGTGTTAGAGAAGAGCAGGACAGGAGAGACTGTTGATAAACCAAAGGAAAAAACATAGTTGATAGCTAAATGGATCTTCATGTTGAAATATAAAGCTAATGGATCGTTAGAGAGGTATAAAGCACAATTGTTTGCTAAAGTGTACATTTAAACTTACAGGATTGGTAATTAGTAAATATTGTGTGAGGATTTGTTATCTATGGCCATTCACATTGATTGGAAACCTCTCCAGTATGATCTGAGGAATGCCTTCATAGAGATCTAGGTAAAGAAATCGACATGAACATTCCACTAGGCTTTAAAGAAAACTTATGTAATAAAGTGTGTAAGCTAAAAAAGGCCCTATATAGGTTGAAACAATCTCTTAGAGTATGGTTTGGTAGATTTGTTAAACATATGAAAGGGTTGGGATATAAATAAAGTCAAGGTGATCACACCATCTTCATCAAACCCACAGTTGTCGGGGGAGTGACCACACTTCTAGTGTATGTTGATGAATTATTGTAAATGAAAACGATGAAAAAGAAAAGGGAGATTTGAAGAAATGACCGAACAAAGAATTCAAGACCAAGGAGCTTGGGAAATTGAAATATTTCCTTGGTATTGATGTGGTATATTCCACCAAGAACTTTCATATCTCAATAGAAATATATGGTTGATCTCTTAAAAGATGGAAAAGATTGTGTGCAAACAGGTATCTACTCCAATGGGCCCAAACCATAACTTATTAAGAAGCGAAATTGATAGAAAGATGTACCAAAGGTTTGTAGGTAGGTTCGTATGTTTTGCTCATGCTCCACCCAACATAGCATACTCAATAGGCATAGTTAGTTAGTTTATGCATGATTCAAGAGATTCACATGTACAAGTTGTGTATAGGATATTGCATTACTTAAAAGGAAATCCAAGCAAAAGAATTCTACTTAAGAGGAATAATCATCTCACCGTAAAAGCCTACACTGCTATGGACTTTGCAGGATCTATGGTAGACCAAAGATTAATTGTAATTTATTGTACTTTTCTTGGATGCAATTTGGTGAATTGGAGGAGCAAGAAACAAAATTTTGTGGCTAGATCATCAACAAAAAGAGTAATTGCTTAAGGCTTATGCAAGTTATTATGGTTGAAGATTGTTATAGATTACTTGAAAATTAAGTGGGAAGGTCATATGAAGCTCTATTGTGACAGCAAATAGCCATCAATATTGCTCATAACTCTAGTCAATATGATAAAACAAAGCACATTGAGATTGATAGACATTTCGGCAAAAAGAAATTTGAGGAAGGGCTTGTATATATGTCATATGTTCCATTAGGAAGCCAACTAGCTAATGTTCTAATAAAGGGGTTGATCAATTCAAGTTTTCATGATATTACTTTTAAGATGGGAATAGAAGACATCTATTCCTTAGCTTGAGAGGGAGTCTTTAGGAAAGTCAAATCTTTTGGCATTCTAAAGATTGTGGGATCCTAAGAGATTGTTTATCCTTTCCTAGGAAAGTGTGGAATCCTAGGAGACTACTTTCATTTCCTATGAGAGTATGGAATCTTGGGAGATTGATTAATATTTTCCCTCCTACATTAAGATGTATATAATCATGTAATTCTAAATCTATTGTAAGAAGACAGTTCATTTTTCCTTCCATTTTGCGTGAATATTGTCACTACGTCTTTAGTTTTTCATTAATTTTGTAAGCGCTACTTCCCTTCTAATTTAAAGGGGATGACTAATGATAACATTTGTTACATCCTGGTCTAATCATCTTAAATTGAGAAAGCTCCTTCACATTGCGGTTTATGTTAAGCACAGAATGAATCAAGGGCCTAAATTGTAATTAATTATGCTACTATATGTAAAGAAAAAGTGTAACTATGTACTAATCATTGTTTCCAAAAACAATTTTGTAAGCTTATACGATATAAAATTTTTAGTTTATCATAATCTTCTTGTATTTTTAGCCTTATCATATATCATATTTTCTTATTTAATACTTGGTTAGTGTTTGTATTTCTTGGATGATATTTGTAGTATTTCTTTCATTTCAAGAACCTACGTTTTTTTTATAGTTTGATGAGGATAATTTTTTGGACAATTATAGCATGATGATTGTAAAGCTAATGTTGTAGTTGATCTATTGTGATACCTTAATAGGTTCTTCTAGGATCAATGGGTGCTTTATCATTGATGACAATCTTGTCTGTTGTAATTGGGCGAATATTCCATTCTGTGCCAGCTCAGTTTCAAACTAGTAAGCTTCTAAGCCTCCCTCTATGCTTGCATTCTTTACTTTAAATTAAAAATGATGGATAAGAGTACATGATGTAAAACTACTATAATAATTCAGATGCATGAAGAAGATTGTTATCTTATTATGCTATAGACCCGTAGGTCCTTATATAGAGCTAGGGTACATAGTTTTGGTAGTCTTCCAATTTAGGAAGACTCCTTATTAGGAAATATGCCTAATATAACTAGATATTATAGTTAAGAATAATCTCTAAGAATAATCCTTAATTATGGGATTATCTACAATTACGGGATTGTCTACACTCCCTCAAGTTGGTGCAAAGATGTCTATCATGCCCAACTTGCCAATTTGCTCTTTAAATGGTTGTCTTAACAGCCCCTTTATGAAGACATCTGCTCTCTATTCTTTAGTGGGAACAAACGGAATACATATGCTTCCATCTTCCATTTATTCCTTGATAAAGTGCTTATCAACCTCTATGTGCTTTGTCCTTTTGTGAAGTATTGGATTGTGTGTGTTAGGATCCAAAAAATCCTAACAAGCTATAGCTCCGTAATCAACAACAGCACCAGAACTTAAGCAGAAAACCAATAGGAAAAACAGAAAGGAAGATGGAATGAAGAAGAATTCAATGTATTCAGTATACGGATATGTTAAGCTTCGAGTGTTAGCTAACCTCCTCAATACACAGTTTCATAACCGATTCATAATGATGATACTCACCTCTCCTCACACAACCTCTTTTATTCCCCCTTGTCTAACTAACTATCCAACTCAGCATCCTATCTTTCCTCACAACCCCTACTCACTTTCCAAGTTACTACTCTACCCACCCCTCTTCTTCCTACTATATAGCCGATTATAACGGTCTCAACAATACCCCAAAGAAGCCACCTTGTCCCCAAGGTGGAAAGAAGGGAATTGGTTGTCAATAAAGTCGAAATTCTCCCAAGTGTTCTCATGATGAGGAAGCTCCTTCCATTTGATCAATACCTCCAGCTCACCATTGATTCTTCTGCGCACCTGCATTAATGTTTCGGGTTCCACCAGTAGATTTAAGGCTTCATCTAAGCAAGCAGGTAATGGCTGTGAATCCGGAATAGGTACCACCGATTTCTTCAATTGTGAAATATGAAAAACATTATGGATCTTTGCTGCTGGTGGTAATTGGACTTGGTAGGCTACTTCTCCAATTCTGGCTATAACAGGGTAGGGACCATAATACCGTGGTCCCAATTTCTCACTGGGTCTAGAAGTCAGAGATTTGAACCTGTATGGCTGTAGTTTGATGTAGACTAGATCACCAATATCCAATGTCAACGGTCTTCTCTTCTGATCAGCATAAATTTTCATGTGCTGTTGTGCTTTTTCTAAGTTGGACTTCAGCTCATTCAAAATCTGATTCCTATCAAGTAATTGCTGATTTACCTCTTCCACCAAGGAGCCACCATCTGTGTATTTAAAGAGGGTAGGAGGATCCCTCCCATACAAGGCTTTAAAGGGTGACATACCAATGGCACTGCTATAGGTGGAGTTGAACCAAAATTCTGCCCAACTTAACCATTTTGGCCATGCACTAGGTTGTTCTCTAGCAAAACAACGTAAATAAGTCTCCAAACATCTATTAACTACTTCAGTTTGCCCATCCGATTGGGGGTGATAGGCTGAAGTCATGTTAAGTGTTGTTCCCGATTGTCTAAAAAGTTCCTGCCAGAACCCACTCATAAACACCCTGTCCCTGTCGGAAATAATGACTTTAGGGAAGCCATGTAGCCTAACCACTTCACGGATGAATATGGCTGCCACCTGTTTAGCTGTAAAGGGGTGCTTCAAAGCCATAAAATGACAGTACGTAGAAAGTCTATCCACTACCACCAAGATGGTATCAACTCCCATTGCTCTTGGCAAACCTGAAATAAAATCCATAGACAATTCTTCCCACACCAAGTTAGGTATAGGTAAGGGTTGTAATAACCCGGCAGGTTTTAAAGCTAGGTATTTGTTTTTTTGACATACATCGCAAGACAAGATGAATTGTTTAATATCAGATTTCATACCCCTCCAATAAACCACCCCAGACAACCTTTTGTAAGTACGAAAAAATCCAGAATGACCCCTGAAGGAGTAGTGTGGAATTCACCAATCAATTTACAAATATGTGGGCCAGAATCAGGTAATACTAACCTGTCTGCATAGAAGAGAAGCGAACCTCTCAGTTTAAAAGGTGGATGGCCATCAGGTTGTATTAAAAGATCCTGAATCATCCTCTTAAGCTTCGGGTCTTGTTGTACCAAGTCTTCTAACTGGCTCAACTCCTCATGATAACCCATGGAGATAGCTTTTAGCTCCCCTTCAGCTCTTCTAGACAATGCATCTGCTGCTTTATTTTCCGGACCCGGTTTATAGCGAATATCAAAGCGGAACCCCATCAACTTAGTGACCCATTTTTGTTGTTCTTCTCCCAAGAGCTTCTGATCATTTAAAAAGTGCAAACTTTGTTGATCCGTTTGAATGATAAAGTGTCTTCCTAGCAGATAATGTCTCCACTTTTGTACTGCCATTACAATTGCCATTAATTCCCTATCATAGACTGGTTTCAACTGATTACAGGGGGATAGGCCTTGACTTAGATAAGCCACTAGTCTTCCTTCTTGCATTAGCACCGCCCCAAGTCCTGTTCCCGATGCATCAGTCTCAACAACAAAGGGCTTGTTGAAGTCCGGTAAAACTAGTATCGGGGTACTGGTCAATACTTTTTTCATAGCTTCAAAAGCAGTTTGTGCCTCTTCCGACCACTGAAATTTGTCCTTGCACAGTAGGTTAGTGAGGGGTTTTGCTATGCTGCCATAACCCTTTACGAACCTCCTGTAGTAACCCGACAACCCAAAAAATCCCCTCAAAGCCTTTACATCCCTTGGAACTGGCCAATTCTGGATGCTGTCTATCTTTGAAGGATCAACTGAGATTCCTTCTGCAGAAATGTAGTGCCCCAAATACTCTAGTTTCTGCTGTCCGAAATTGCACTTCTTTAAATTTGCTACCAATTGATTGTCTACCAGCACTTGCAATGCCAACTTTAGGTGGGTAACATGATCTGCCCAACTTTTGCTATAGATGAGAATGTCATCAAAAAACACAAGTATAAACCTCCTTAGATAAGGCTTAAAGATTGTATGCATTAATGACTGGAAAGTGACAGGAGCATTTGTCAGGCCAAAGGGCATGACTCTAAACTCATAATGCCCCTCATGTGTTCAGAAAGCCGTCTTAGGTATGTCATCCTCCTTAACCCTTATTTGGTGATAGCCGGACTTCAAATCCACTCTCGAGAACACCACCGAACCTCCTAACTCATCGAAAATCTCATCAATGCATGGAATGGGATACTTATCAGGTATGGTTACCTTATTCAATGCTCTGTAGTCCACGCACATACGCCATCTGCCATCTTTCTTTTTCACCAATAGGACTGGGCTGGAAAATGGACTAGTGCTGGTTCGAATCACACCAGAAGATAGCATCTCCTTCACCAATTTTTCAATCTCATTCTTCTGGTAGAAAGGATATCTATAGGGTCTGGAATTTGGGGGCTTAGCTCCTGGTTCCAATGTGATAGCATGATCAATGTCCCTCTGAGGAGGTAACCCGGAGATGGGTTGGAACACCTGATGAAATTCCCTTAATACTGCTGCAATGTCTTCTGTGGTGCCCCTCAACTCAACCTGTTGCGGGTGGACAGCTTCAAACGCAAACAACTCAGCTACAGCCTCTTGGTCACTTCTTCCCTCCACCATATAACCCATGCCTCCCTACTGCAGAAGCTTACAGATGGTTTTGAATGATACCATCGCCGAACTGAGGCAAGGCTCCCCATAGAATCTGACCTTCTCCCCATTACTTTTAAACTTCATAACCTGCTTCTTGAGATTAATGAGGATATCCCCCAAGGTTTCCAGCCACTCGACCCCCAGGATGACATCCACACTTTTCATATCAAAAGGAAAAAAAAAATGCCTAATAGATGTGCCTTGAATAATCACTTCCACCGATTCACAAACCCCAACACTTTGGACTTTACAGTCATTCCCCAGCCTTACCTTGTACGGTTTAGTGTTGCTCACAGCTAACCCCAACTCCTCAACTAAACCTTCTCTTATGAAATTATGAGAAGCTCCGCTGTCAATCATCACTGTCAACTCCTTCTCGGCTATTTTACCCTTCACTTTAAATGTTTGAGGCCCAGTTATGCCCAGCACCGAACTCGCCGACAACTCCAACTCATCCAACATGTGTGAACCGTCCCCCTCAAGAACGGGTTTAAGAGTTAATACCTGATTAACCAGTTCAGCTTCCTCTTCCTACAAATCGTCGGGCTGCTCGTCATCTTTTAGCAATATGTGAAATTGCTTCTCACCACATCTGTGTCCGGGTGCGAATTTAGCGTCACATCTGTAGCAAAGCCCTTGCTCCTTTCGTTGGATCTCTTCAGCTGTTAACCGCTTGAACGGGTAAGGGGAGTCCCTTTGATATGATCGTCGACCTTCGAATGTTTTATTTGGGTAAGAGTTTACCCTTGGACTGAGTATGGTTGACGACGGCGTAGCTCGGTTTCTCTCGAGTAAACGATTAGGGCTTCCTATCATCGAATTTGGAGAAGGAGTAGTTAAGTTTTTACCGTGGGTTGGGTAATTTTTATTACCCATTTCCCCGTTACCGAACCCAGTTAACCCACTTTGGGTTTTAGCCCCCTTTACGGGTTGGCTAGTTTGACTCCAAAGAGCCCAGTTTCTTCCTTCCGTCCATTGAGCCATCTCCATCAATTGCACCAATGAATCTGTCTGGATCAACTGCAGTTCCGCCCTTATTTCTTCTTTCAACCCATTTACGTAGGCTGTAGTCACCACCTCCCCTGGAATCCCTCTCAACATCGACGACACCATCTCAAACTCACGATTATACTCTGCCACCGTACCCAGCTGCTGTAACTTCATGAGAGTTGACAGTGGGTTCCCCGCCTGGGCACTTCCAAAGCGTCGCACCACAGCTGTTTTAAAAGTCGACCAATCTCCCAACGGCGACCATCCTTCTCTCCACAAAAACCAACTCAAAGCATCCCCCTCCATACACACTGCTACCGCCGCTAGCCTCCTTGTGGTCGGAACTCCATTCAGATCAAAATATCGCTCCACCTTGAACAACCACCTAAAAGGATCATCTCCATAGAACACAGGGATCTCCAACCTTCTATGAGTGTTTTCCTTCCTCCTCAACTCTTCCTCTATCGGTATGTCAGCTTGACTCTTCAAATCTGTTACGTCATCGGTCTCCTCTCGCGGTGCTTTCTCCCGACTTCTATGTCCTAAAGACTCTTGGATCTGTCTCATACATTCAAATAAGGATGCAATATCCCCTGTCATCTTATCAACCTTTTTGTCTACTGTGTTCATTTTGTCATCCACTATTCCCAGATCTTTAGTCAGCTTCAGCATTTCCCTTTCAATATTATCAACTCTAGAATCCATCCTAGTCACTACCATCCCAGCACCTCAACTGCTTTGATACCAAATTGTTAGGATCCAAAAAATCCTAACAAGCTATAGCTCCGTAATCAACAACAGCACCAGAACTTAAGCAGAAAACCAATAGGAAAAACAGAAAGGAAGATGGAATGAAGAAGAATTCAATGTATTCAGTATACGGATATGCTAAGCTTCGAGGGTTAGCCAACCTCCTCAATACACAGTTTCATAACCGATTCATAATAATGATACTCACCTCTCCTCACACAACCTCTTTTATTCCCCCTTGTCTAACTAACTATCCAACTCAGCATCCTATCTTTCCTCACAACCCCTACTCACTTTCCAAATTACTACTCTACCCACCCCTCTTCTTCCTACTATATTGCTGATTATAACGGGTCTCAACAGTGTGCAATATTAATGGTTGCTTTATTGTCACAATACAACTTCATAGGAGGCCTAACCTCCAAGTTTAACTCAGACAACTCTTCTAAGCCACAAGACTTTTGCTTTTTACTTCTCCATGTCACCATATTCCCCCATAGATAGGTGCAGTAGCTTGATGTTGATCTTCTGTTAGTGATGGAGCTAGCATAGTCTACATCCGTATAAACTTCTATGCTTCTTTCTTCCTTCCTAAAAGACAATCCCTTGTCGGGACATCCCTTCAGATATTTCAAAATTCTGAAAATAGCTTCTAAGTGTTCTTCATATGGTGAGTGCCTAAATTGGCATACTAAGCTCATTGCAAATGCTATATCTGGCCTGGTGTGAGATAAGTGAATTAGCTTCCCAACTAGCCTCTAGTACCTCTCCTTGTCTACTGGAACATCCTTTTCGGGTTGTCCAAGTTTCTTTCTTGGTTCTACTGGTGTATCACAAGGCTTACAGCCACTTAAACCTATCTCTTTTAATAAATCCAAAGTGTATTTTCTTTAGGTAACCATAATTCCCTTCTTGGATTGAGCTACTTCCATGCCAAGAATATATTTGAGCTGCCCCAAGTTTTTTACTTCAAACTTCTTCCTGAGCTATGCATGTAACTTTTCTATCTCCACAAGACCACTCCCAGCAATTATGATATCATCCCCATACACTATTAGGACAGCAATTTTACCTTCCCCAATCCTTTTAGTAAACAAAGTATGGTCTGATTGGCCTTAGGAATACCCCTGACTTGTTACAAACTTGGTGAATCTATCAAACCAAGCTCTTGGGGATTGTTTTAGTCCATACAAAGACCTTCTAAGTTTGCACACCTTGCTCCCAAAGCTTTTCTTGAACCCAGGAGGTGGCTCCATGTACACTTCCTCTTCCAAATCACCATTCAAGAAAGCATTTTTTACATCTAGTTGGATTAGAGGCCAGTCTAAGCACGCAACCACTGATAATAGAACCCTGTTGAATTTTTCCACAGGAGAGAATGTCTCAGTATCGTCCACCCCAAATGTTTGTGTAACCCTTTGCCACTAACCGAGCTGTAAATCTTTTTGTTGAACCATCTGCATTGTATTTAATGGTAAATATCCACCGAAATCCAACCAACTTTTTTCTGCTTGGCAGGTCGGTTCTCTCCCACGTGCCATTCGATTTTTTTATATATGCACAAATCTTTTTCATTATTATTTATCGAGATCAAAAGTGAATTAGGCAAAGGCTTCTAATTCTCTCCCACGTGCCATTCTTTTCCAGGGCATTTAATTCTTCCAAAACAACCTCCCTCCACTTAGGAATAACCAAAGCATCATGTACGTTGTTTGGAATTTCTACATTGGTTAGTGTGGAAATAAAGGCAGAAAAAGTTGCAAACAAGTTTGCATTAGAGACAGTTAGATGTAGGGTATTGTGTGCATGATCTTTTCCCTTTTCTCATTGCAGTAGGAAGAAAAATATCACCAGTGAGATCATTCGAGTTACCTAGTTGGGTAGTCTCAGATTGTGAGATGTCAGGACTCAGATTCGGAGATGATAATTGGGTTGTATCGAATATTACTTCCCTTGCTCCCCTACTATATACTACACCGTGAAATTTTTTCTGCTCTTCACTTCCTGCTTCCTTCTCAACATTGTCTTCTTCCTTATTTTCTTTTTCCTCCCCCTGACCAGTAAACTTTTCTGCTGCTAGTCCTTTTAGATTCAACATCTCAGTTTTTTTTTCCCACTAGACCTCTCATCTTCCTCACTGAAATACTCCCCCTGAAGATTAGTGTGGCTATCATAAGGTTTACCTTTAAAAAATGTAACATCTATAGAGGTCAAAAATTTCTGGGATGTTGGATCAAAGCACTTATATCGCTGTTGGGTTCCAGAGTATCCAACAAAGATGCATTTGATAGCTTTAGGATCTAGTTTGGAATTCTTGGGATCATGGTTATAGACAAACACAGTGCTTCCAATTATTTTCAGAGGGACAAGCAGGTTTGGTCTTGTATTAGGAAAGAAGGAAGTTAAGGTTTGTAATGGGGTTTGGAATTTTAAGGTTTTGGAGGGAAGTCTATTTATCAAAAAATTGGCAGTGAGAACTGCTTCTCCCCATAGGTATTTTGGGACGTGTTTGAAAGCTAATTGCTCTAGCCACCTTTAAAAGATGTTTGTTTTTGCGTTCAAAAATCCCATTTTGCTGTGGGGTGTAACTGCAGGAGGTTTGGTGGACAATTCCTTTGCTATCTAGGAAGTTTTTTAAGGCCAAGTTCACATACTCCTTTCCGTTGTCACTTCTTAACATTTTAATCTCCTTTTGAAATTGAGTTTTAACCATGTTATAGAAGGACATAAATGTGGCACAAACATCAAACTTATCTCCCAAAAGAAATACCCATGTGACCCTAGAACAATCATCAATGAAAGTGAGAAACCACCATTTTCCATTAGGTGTTTGAGTTCTAGAGGGACCCCATAAATCACTATGAATTAACATAAATGGCTTCGGACATTGGTTGTTTTGAATGGGTTAATGACTTCTATGAAGTTTAGCTCATTCACAACATTCACATTGAAACCTAGCACTTTTATTAATAGATAAATGAGGTAACGTGGACTTCAGGTATTGTAAACTAGGATGGCCTAACCTATAATGCCACATCATTATTTCTTCCTCATTCTTGCTGACAGTAACGGGACAGCTCCCTTCGTCATGTTTCTTACCTTCTTCTTGCTAGATATATAAGTCTCCAGTAACCTTAGCAACCCCAATCATCCTCCCCGATTTCGAATCCTAAAACATACAATGAGTTGACCAAAAAATTAGCTTTGCAATTCATATCTTTGGTTAGTTTGCTAACAAAAACCAGGTTATAGAAAAGATTGGGAATGCGAAGGACATTTTTTAGTGTTAAGGTATCTGAAATAGGGACTGTCCCTTTTCCTGCAACTGAAGCTAGGGAACCATCTGCAATTCTAATTTTTTGGTTCCTTGTACAAGGTGATTAAGAGGGAAAAAAAAATGGAGCTACCGGTCATGTGATCTATGGCTCCAGAGTTAATTATCCAAGAGTAGGAGGGTATAGAACAAACAAAGGCCTTTGGAAGGATTATACCTGATTGTACTAAAGAAGAAGTTTTTTTGGGTATTCTCATCTGGAAGGAAAGTGTACAGATGATCAAGTTGTTCCCTTGTGAAAGGAAATGTCCTGGATGAGTTGGAGGTATCCTGGTCATGGCTGGACTAGTTCCCAGCTTACAAAACTTTCCCGTCTCTTACTCCACTAGCCCCTTTTTTCTTCCAGTTTGTTGGTTTGCCATGTATCTTCCAGCAGGTATCTTTTGTATGCCATGGTTTTTGCGAAATCACACTAAGGTTTCTACTTGTTTCTTCCTTTCTCACCCTCACTTTCACTATTCTTTGAGACAAATGTTGATCCTTCATTTTGGAAGTCTATGGTGCTATTTTTTTCCATCATGACACTCTTCTAAACTTCCTCTCTTCTGACTTCAAAAAAGACTTCTTGTATTGAGGGTAGTGGCCTATGCCCAAAATATGTCTCTCGACTCCATCCAATTCTGCCTTCAAGCCAGCAAGAAATACAAACATTCGTCCCCTGTCAACTTTCTCTCTATATTGGGTTGCATCTTTTGGATCTTTCCACTTTGTTTCCTCAAATAGATCCAACTCTTGCCATATTATAGTCATTTCATTATAATATGCAGTCACATTTTGCTCACCCTGTTGCATCTTCCCCATTTTTGAATTGAGTTCAAACAGCTACGCATTGTTTTCCAGGTCTGAGTATGTTTCTTTGACAGCTTCCCACACATCTTTGGCTGTTGGGAGAAAAATAAAGGGTCTTCCAACCCCTGATTCCATGGAATTGCCAGGATGTAACCATGGCATTTTCCAAGCACCACTGGTCAAAAAAATAGGGTCTTTTGATCTTAGAGTTTGGATTGTTCTTGTTATGTACCCTAATTTCCCTTTTCCAGTAAACACAAGACGGGCTGATTGGGACCATTCTATGTAGTTTCTTCCATTTTGCTTCTAGATTGAAATTTGCAGGAATGTTTTTGGGTGTATGTTGACTGAATCGAGTTGATTTCCTGATCCAGAGGAAGGGGTTGCGTTGCTGGTGGTCTCGAAGGATGAAGATCGAGCCCCTACCATTGCAACTTCGTAATTCATGGAAGAGCGTGAGGCTCTGATACCATGTAATAATTTAGATGTATAAAGAAGATTGTTATCGTATTATGCTATAGACCTGTAGGTCCTTATATAGAGCTAGCGTACATAGTTTTGGTAGTCTTCCAATTTAGGAAGACTCCTTGTTAGGAAATATTCCTAATATAGCTAGATATTACAGTTAAGAATAATCCCTTAATTATGGGATTATCTACAATTACGGGATTGTCTGCAACTACTATAAAAAAACATTGTATAGTTCTACAATTCAACAAATTTATGCATCAAAATATGAGGAACTTCTTGCAACCTTTACTTTGTTGCCATTTTTCTCAACAAGATCTATTATCAGACTACCCTTCAGTTTTACAGCCTCCTTTTCTTATGCTTGTGGCTGTATTTTTTTATATATCTTCCATGTATCTCGATTTGATGATTGTTTATGAATTAATGCCCTGATTTTGCTTTTATGGAGCACATGTAAAATGCCCCAAATAATGTTGGGTTGATCTGTTGCAAGATTCATGTGATTTGTATGATTTGTTTATAATTTAGTTTCTTAGAATAACTCATGTATAGTTGTCAACTAACCTTTATTTTTCAGGTTTTTCCTTATTTAGGTGGTTGTATAGTTATAAATCTTCTCCTTGTACTCTTACAAATATATACAATATAGGACTTTTACACACATTTGTATGGTGTCAAAGAAGAAATTTATTCTTGTTAACCTTAGTCACCAATAATCCTATAGGAAAACCTAAACACTTGCCTCTTACCTGAACTAATTCATCTTTCTCTACCTATTCTTTCTTTTTTTTTTTTTTGGCCAATACCTATTCTTTCTTTCTATCATGTATGAAATTTCTAAGACAACTAGCGCTCTTGAACAACTTATAAACACCCTTGCAAGCTTGCTTACATCAATTGCTACTACTCGGGCTCCAATCTTGGACTCCCACTCCATCTAGATCACCAGTATCAAATTGAATGGAGAGAATTATTTGCCCATCTATGTGGATGTATATCCGTGGGAAGGGCAAAATTGGCTACTTGACCGAAGACGTGAACTTAAAATGGGTGATCCAACTTATCCAATGTGGGATGCGGAGAACTCAATGGTGATGACATGGTTGGGGAACTCAATAGAGGAGGACATAAGCTCCAACTAGTGCTATCACACGACCAAGGAGCTTTGTGACATTATCAACCAAATGGAACTTGGAAAATAAATTTTCATGTATATGAATTAACCTTGAAGCTTGGTGAATTCTTTTAAGATGAGGTTAGCATCACCAAGTATTTTAAATCGTTGAAACTTCTTTGGCAAGATTTGAACCTTTTCAATGATTATGAGTGGAAATCTTTGGAGGATTGTAACTAATATAAGGAAACCATGGAGAATAATAGTATTTTTAAATTTCTTATTGGTCTAAATGTGGAGTTTGATGAAGTTAGAGGTAGGATTATTGGCCAACAATCCCTTCCATCAGTTGGAGAAGCCTTCTTTGAGGTGTGTCGTGAGGAGAGTCACTGTCTTGTCGTGTTCAGCAGAAAGAGCCTTAGTATATCTATTGAAAACTCAACCTTGGTTGTTGACGTGCGTGCTGGCTGAAACAGTATCAAGAAACCTAATGACAAATCTCATGTTTGGTGAACAAGGCTATTAATATCTACACTTTGGTTACTTAAATTTTTACAAATACTACAAGTATTGCAGAAATTACAATTATTCATTTATATGGATTAGATAATGTTCTTTAAAATGCTCATATAGTTGTTTTATTTCTACTTTTCTTGTTGATATAATTCGTTGTTATTATTAATCATATTTTGAAAAGCTTGAAGAGTAGTGGGATTAGCATTAATAGATTGAAAAACATATACATAGAAGTAAATTCCTTAATACATTGTTGACTTATTTTTATTCATTTTACGTATGTATAATACATTTACAAATAATTCGACAAGTTTGACAAATAGGCATATTTATGAATAAAACGACAAGTTTGTTTTATGAATATTTACGAGATAAGCATATTTAACTAAGCAACAAAGAAGAATAGGTCTAAATCTATAAATGAAACAATCTTGAAGAAATATTAGCTGAGAACTTGGGTCTAAATAAGTGATACAAATAGATAAAAATGTAAAAATAGGCATACACCCATGAATAATAAGTAAATAAAGATAAATAATAATTGATGAAAAGATAAAAAGTAAAGAAATCATACCTTAGTTCGTTTTCCTTTGAATCACCAATCTTCAAGCTAGACAGGATTTTTGAAAGAGAAGTTATAACAACTAAACGTTTATGTTTTCATATCTCGAGCGATGCTCAAAGGTTACATTATAGAAGCAAGGGATGAGAGTATCGTCCAAAGTAGGAAAGGACAAGATAAGACAACTGAAAAGTAAAAGATGCTTAAAGTAAAAGAAAAAGAAAACATGGACGACAAGTGGCCTGAATAATTAGGGCCTACAATGAGTCTTCAGTAGTGATATCTGAACCACTTTCTTCTTTGTCGGTTTTTGTTGGATTGTGTAGAATCATGCAGATTATGTAGAATCATGAAGTATTATCCATGCAGATTATGCAGTATCATGCAGATTATGCAGTATTATCTAGTAGATTGTATAGCTATAGAAATCATGTAAATCCCTGATTTCTAGGGATTAGGATAAGATACAGATTTCCATGTATCTTAGGAAATCTGATACTTTATTTAGTATAGGCAATTGTATATATATTAACCATTACTGTAACCTACAACATATGAGAATGAGATTTTTTCTTCTCTGCTAGTATTTCACATGGTATCAGAGCTATTGGCTCTTTTTTTTCTAAAAACTCTGATTTCTTCTCTGGTCATACTAACCGAGAATCTTTTTTCCACTATCCATCTTCAACGTCCTAGCCTTATCACTTCTTTTTCCTGCTCCTTTCCTTAGTTTTACCGAATCAATCATTTCATAATCACCTAGTAGTTCGGCTGAAATCATCAGCCATTCGTTCGAGAGTACTGCTACTGCTATAGTTGGAGATTTGCACAATATTCAAGTTGCATACCGATTGAATGGGAAGAACTATTTAAAGTGGTCACAACTTGTCCGCACATTCCTAAAGGGGAGAGGGAAATTGAGTTATTTATTGGGTACTGGTCCTTCACAGGATGATCCGGAGTTTGCGGCATGGGATGAGCAAGACTCCATGGTTATGTCTTGGCTGTGGCACTCAATGCTTCCAGAAATTAGTGGCACATGCATGTTCCTAGGAACTGCCAAGGAGATATGGGAAGCTATTTGGAATAAGTCAATGATGCTGCACAAATCTATGAGGTAAGGGCGAAAGTTTCAGCAGCTAAACAGGAGACTCGGACTGTCACTGAATATTCGACTTTTACAAAGCTTGTGGCAGGAGATAGATCATTATCAATGTATCCAAATAGCTATAGTGAAGATGCAGCAATTTTAAAACATTTTGTGGAAAAGAATCGTAGTTATGATTTTTTTGGCAGGTTTAAATGTGGAATTTGATGCTGTAAGGGTGCAGATTTTGGGAAAACAAGACCTACCATCTCTGAATGAGACAATAGCTATTATACGTGTGGAAGAGGGACGTTGAAGTGTTATGCTTGAACCTCAAGGAGGAGATGGTTCTGCACTTATTAGTAAGGCCACGGATTTGAAGGAGGCTAATAATTCTACAGCTGTCACTAGAGTGGACTCATCTAAATCTTTTAATCGAGATTCTCTATTCTGTACATAATGCAAAAAACATCGGCATACTAGGGAGAAGTGCATGAAACTTCATGGCAAGCCCAATCATAGTAGGAATGACCGAAGTCAAGCACATATGGTGAGCACTTCGTCAACTAATGACGAAAACTCTAAGAGACCTATTCCTGAGTTCAATACCGAAGAAATGGAGAAACTAAAAACATTTGTGGAGTCCTTTGAAAAGCCAATCTCAACAGGTACTTGTTCATTGGCGTTTTCAGGTATTTCTTCTAATCATAATGCCTCAGTAAGATATTCCTATCCTATGTGGGTACTTGATTCCGGAGCAACAGATCGTATGACTTGTTCTTCTAACTTATAACCCCAGCTGTAGCCATAAAAAGATCACCATAGCTGATGGATCTATCACCACTATTGCTGGTCAAGGAGATATATACATAAACAAGGACCTTACACTAAGAAATGTTCTCCATGTTCCCAAACTATTTGCAAACCTTAATTACATTCACAAATTAACTACCAATTCACATTGTAGTATAACCTTTTTTCCTTCACATCGTGTCTTTCAGGAGCTAGGCACGAAGAAGATGATTGGATGTGCTAGTCAGAGAGATGGTCTTTATTTTCTGGAAAAACAGCCCAGTAAACCAAAAGTTGGAAAATCATTATCTACATCCTTTCTTTCCGAATTTGTCATGTCAAATCAAGATAAAATTTGGCTTTATCATCATCGTTTAGGTCACCCATCTTTTAGAATTCTGAAGTTCATGTTTCCTTCATTGTTTAGAGATCTTACATCTGAAATTTTTCATTGTGATGATTGTGAACTTGCAAAGCACAAACGTGCTTCCTTTCCAATAAGCAACAATAAAACCTTTGTTCCATTTTCTCTCATTCATAGTGATATTTGGGGACCTTCTAACATTCCAAATGTTTCGGGTGCTAGGTGGTTTGTTTTATTTATTGATGATTGTACCTGAGTCACATGGCTTTACCTCATGAAAAATAAATCTGATGTTACTACTATGTTTCCTAAGTTCTACAACATGATCCATACTCAATTTGATGTCAAAATTAAGAGATTTCGATCAGACAATGCCAAGAACTATTTCAATCAAACCCTTTCTTCATTTTTTCAAAAAACAGAAATTATTCATGAGTCATCATGTGTTACTACTCCACAACAAAACGGGGTGGCTGAGAGAAAAAATGGACATCTCCTAGAGATCACTAGAGCATTGCTATTTCATAAGAATATTCCAAAACAATACTGGGGTGAAGCAGTTTTAACTGTTGCCCATCTCATTAACCGACTTCCAACACCGACTTCCAACATTGGTCCTTGGGTTCAAAAGTCCAATTGAAGTTTTCACAAAGTTTTTTCCAAATTTTTGTGTCTAACAATCGGATACCCCGAATCTTTGGTTGTGTTGCATTTGTTCATATTCATTCTCACAATAGGAACAAATTAGATCCACGAGCTCTTAGATGCATTTTTATTGGATATTCCTCAACTCAAAAGGATTATAAATGCTTTCATCCACCTTCTAAAATTTTTTTTTATCTCAACTGATGTTACTTTTGTTGAGAATGAATCTTTTTTTTAGCACACTCATCTTCAGGGGGAGATCTTGAGTAAAGATAAGGCAAAGGATATGTTTCTTTTAGATCCTAGTATTGTTCAATCTCAAGATATTACCATGCCTAAATCTATTTCTGTGCCTAAATCCACCTCTTCTTCAATTGACTCAGCCACTGCAAGTTTATTTCAGGAGAAAGGTATCAGTCTCTCGACCAGCACAAGTTCAATCTCCCATTCGTGTTGTTGCTCAACTTCCAAATGAAAATATCACACCAGATTGTGAACCAAGAGTTGAGTCACTTGAACCAGCAGAGGAACCAAAAGAAACAAGTATTGAGGACCTACCAATTGCACTCAGGAAAGGAACCAGAACCTGCACAAAACACCCATTGTTTTCCTTCATGTCTTACCAGAACCTATCCCAAAAACATAAAGCCTTCCTAACCAATCTCCACACAATTCCCATACCCAAAAATCTAATTGAGGCATTAGGAGACAAAAAATGGAAGGAGGCTATGAAAATCGAAATGAAAGCCCTTGATAAGAACAAGACATGGGAGTTAGTTGAATTGCCAAGAGGGAAGAAACTTGTTGGATGTAGGTGGGTTTTCACAGTAAAATACAAGGCTGATGGTTCGGTGGAAAGATATAAGACAAGATTGGTGGCTAAAGGGTTCACTCAAACCTATGGCATCGATTATCTTGAGACATTTGCCCCTGTTGCAAAGATGAACACGGTAAGAATATGATAGGCCTAAGATAAGCCGAGTCTATATTAGGAGAAATAACAAATGACAGAGGAGTAATAGGGCAGAGGGGAATGCTGGAGTATTAGTTATATTCTGTTAGTTCGTTAGTAGTGCTGACAACCAATCATTAGGTTGTCAGCTAACCGAATCTGTTAGTAGCCACAAATTCCAGTATAAATAACTCATAGGAAGAGAGAGAGGGATATCATGAAATGTCGTATGTATGAGCCATAGGCTGGAGGACTGGACCTCGAAATCCAACTTATCAATTGTATTCTGCTGAGCAATTAATTCCAGAAGTATACAAATTCCATACCTTGTTTCTGTACTCTATCAATTGGTATCAGAGCAGTTGTTCCTAGAAAATGGCTGCTAAAAAGGCTGATAATCGGATGGAAGGACTGGAAAAGGACTTGGAATTATTGAGAGAAGAAAGGCGAAGGGATGGAGAGGAAATGCAGAGATCGCTGAGTCAGGTCCACCAGGAGTGGCAACGGCGAATGGACGAACATAGTGAGGAGCTTCAAAGGAAGATGGAAGATACAAATAGAGAAATGGGGGAGCGTTTGAGGGCAGAGATAAGGAGCATGATGATGTCGGTGTTGCAAACGTGGAAAAGAAGTGAGGGTGGTACTGTGGAAACCTGACCCGAGGAACACCAGCCCGAAGAACCACAATCCGAGCCCAGTCGAAGGAGGGATTTGGGGAAGGCCCGCCGGAGGAACATTTTGAGAGTAATGACTGGCGAAATGAGGCCAGCGAACTTGTCGAACCACCTCCTGGGTTCGCACGGCCAGGTGAATTCCGGAGAGATTGTCGGACTCGCTGGATTGAGATGCCCATTTTCGGGGGCGATGACCCAGATGGATGGATTTACAGGGCTGAACGGTTCTTCTTCGTGGGGAGGTTCACGGAAGCGGAGAAGATGGAGCTCGTAGGGATGAGTCTAGAAAAAGATGCTTTGACGTGGTTTCGGTGGGTGGAGAGTCGACGGCCCATAGTTGATTGGCAGGAGTGCAAAAAGCTAGTGACGCAAAAATTTCGTCCAGCTCACGAGGGAACACAATGTCAACGTCTACTAGCGGTGAAGCATATCGGAACAGTGGGTGAGTATACCAGTAAATTCCTTGAGCTAGCAGCCCCTCTTCCGGACTTACCCGATTCGGTATTGGAGAGTACTTTCATGAATGGGTTAATAGAGGAAATTCGGCTCGAGGTGCAGATCCTCAAACCCAGAAATCTGGCAGAGATGATGAAGTTGTCGCAGCAAATAGAGGAAAAATTCCGACGAATGCAGACGATAAGGTGGAGCCGTTGGAGCATGGGCCCAAAGGGGGGCGACATGGGGACAAGGGTGGAGACGACTAAGGGGGACAGAGGAAAAGAGGGAGTAAAGAGCGAGAGTGTTGACCACCGCTTATACCAAAAATAGAAACACCGAAGGCAATCAAAATTATGCTGGAGGGTTTAGAAGGCTGACGATGAGTGAGCTACAAGATAAGAAGGCCAGAAGACTTTGTTTCAGGTGTGATGAGAAGTTCAGTCCAGGTCATTGGTGTAAAAAGATAGAGCTACAAGTATTGGCTGCCGTGGATGAAGAAACGGAACCAGAGGAAGAGTTGGAAGGAGAAGTCGAAGAGGAGAGTTTGCAATCTGTGGAGTTGGCTGCAGGGTCTGTGATGGGTTTTACTTTCCCTAAGACCATGAAAGTAAAGGGGATGATTGAAGAGAGGGAAGTGGTAATCTTAATTGACAGTGGCGCCTCACACAATTTTATTTCGTGGGAATTGGTGAAATTACTGAACTGTAAGTTAGAAGGGACTACAAAGTATGTGATAGCTATGGGTAATGGGTTGAAAATTAAAGGAGAAGGAATTTGCAAGGGGGTTGTGCTGTCAGTGCAAGGGATAAAGGTAACTGAAGACTTCCTACCGATGGAGTTAGCAGTTGTGATGTGATACTAGGAATCAAATGGCTACAAACTTTAGGCAAAGTGGTGACTGATTGGAGTAGGTTGACGATGGAGATCAATCAAGGGGATCAGATCCTTACAATCACAGGGGACTCAATATTAGCTTAAACACCAGTTACCTTGAAGAATTTGGTGCACACTACATCAGAGGAAGATTCGGTATACCTGTTGCAAATGGGGCTTTCAGAATTAATGGGGCAGGAGGGTCCTACACCGATTACTGCAGAATTTCAGATACTGTTGGAGGAATTCAAGACAGTCTTTGACATGCCTCAGCAATTGCCTCCTCAAAGAGCTAAGCAACATGCCATTGTACTCCAAGAGGGAACTAATCCGGTCACAGTTAGGCCTTATAAATATCCACAATTTCAGAAAAATGAGATTGAGAAGTTGGTAAAAGAAATGTTGGATTCAGGAATTATCCAACCAAGTGAGTCCTTATGCTAGCCCGGTGTTGTTGGTTAAGAAGAAGGATGGGGGATGGCGTTTTTGTGTAGATTACCGGGCCTTAAATAGGGTGACAGTAGTGGACAAGTTCCCTATCCCTATCATAGATGAGTTACTTGATGAATTGAAGGGAGCTACTATCTTTTCGAAGATCGATCTAAAGGCCGGGTATCATCAAATCAGAATGAGGACAGAAGATATAGAAAAGACAGCATTTGGGACTCATGAAGGGCAATATGAGTTCCTTGTTATGCCCTTTGGATTGACTAACGCCCCAGCCATGTTCCAATCCCTTATGAACCAGGTTTTCAAACCTTATCTCTGAAAATTTGTATTAGCTTTTTTTTATGACATTTTGGTCTACAGTGCCAGCAAAGGAGACCATGTTTGTCACTTGAGGACAGTCCTCACTGTGCTCCAATCCCAGCAGTTGTATGCCAATCGAAAGAAGTGCATTTTCGGACAGGATACTTTGGAATACCTAGGGCACATAGTATCAAAAGATGGGGTGGCGGCTGACATGAAAAAAATTCAGGTTATGATCAATTGGCCACGACCAGCAAATGTGCGAGAATTGAGGAGTTTTTGGGATTGTCCAGCTACTATAGGAAATTTGTGAAGAATTATGGGAATATCTCGTGGCCGTTGACACAATTGCTCAAGAAGGAAGGCTTCAGGTGGACTGATGAGAGTGAGACTTCCTTCCAGCAGCTCAAACAAGCCATGGTCTCTGCACCAGTGTTGACATTGCCGGATTTCGCTAAACCCTTCATAATAGGGACCGATGCTTCAGCCAATGCCGTAGGAGCTGTCTTAATGCAGGATAATTGTCCTATCGCATATTACAGCCAAGTGTTGTCCTCTTCTAGTCGACTTAAATCAGCTTATGAGCGGGAACTGTTGGCTATTGTTTTGGTGGTAAAGAAATGGCGTTCATATCTGTTGGGCCATCGGTTTATCATTAGAACTGACCAGCAACCCCTTAAATTTCTGTTGGAACAACGCGAAGTACACCCTGAGCATCAGAAATGGCTGTCCAAGCTATTGGGATACTCCTTTAGCATTGAATATAAAGCAGGAAGGGAGAATAAAGCAGCAGATGCTTTGTCACGACTTCCTAGCCAGACTGATTTAATGGCAGGAGTGGCACTTAGAGCATTGGACATGGAGCAACTACTCAAGGAGATTGAGGCTGATCCTAAATTGTCCAAGTTAAGAAAGGATCTGGTTGAGGATGGTGGGTCGCACCCTCCCTATGCAGTGATCCAGGGTCGATTGTTTTACAAGGATCGGTTAGTCATTCCGCGATCTTCAGCCTTGATACCGGCTTTGATCATGGACAGCCACCAAAGCAACTTAGGAGGACATGGAGGTGCTCTAAAAACTTACAAGAGGTTAGCCAATGAGTTGTTTTGGGAGGGGATGAAGAATGACATCTACCGGTTCGTGGCTGAATGCCATATCTGTCAACAAAATAAGTACTTATCTCTGTCTCCAGCTGGCCTTCTACAACCTTTACCAGTGCCACAGCAAGTTTGGGAGGAGATTTCCATGGATTTCATCGAAGGGCTACCTAAATCGAAAGGATTTTCGGCTATTCTAGTAGTGGTGGACAGACTTAGCAAATATGCACATTTTATTCCTCTGAAACATCCATTCACAGCTCAATCTGTTGCTTATGTCTTTGTTCAAGAAGTGGTGAGGTTGCATGGATTCCCTAACTCCATTGTGTCGGATAGGGATAAAATATTCCTAAGTAAATTCGATGAGCTGTTTAAATTACGAGGCACAAAGCTAAGATTGATTCAGCCTACTATCCACAAACGGATGGGCAAGCGGAAGTCGTCAATAGGTGTCTCGAGGCTTATCTCGGATGCTTTACTAGCCAAAGAACCGCAACAATGGAGTACGATGGGTGGGATGGGCTGAATATTGCTACAACACGTCTTTCCATTCGACCTTGGGCACTACACCGTTCAAGGTCCTCTATGGCCGTGATCCCCCTACTATCACGAGGTACCAAATTCAGTCCTCTTTTGTAGACTCCATTGATGCCTGCTGCAGAAAGAGATCGGTATTTATCGGAACTCGTCATCACTTGGCGTTAGCTCAACAAAGGATGAAGTTGACTGCAGATGGTAAGCGGAGAGAGGTTGAATTTCGGTGGGGATAAGGTTTTCATCAAATTGGCATCCTATCGCCAATGATCGGTGGAAGTGAGGAGCAATGCCAAGTTAGCTCTGCGTTACTTTGGTCCATTCGAGATTCTCCAACACATTGGACCGATGGCGTATAAGTTCTGATTGCCCCAACGGCCAAAATCCACTATGTTTTTCATGTGTCGCATGACTTAGGAAAGCTCTTGGTCTCTTGAGCGGTCATAAGCTTGCGGATCACTTCCTCATCCCAAAGAATCGCAAATGATTACTCTCGCTATTTTGGCCATCGAAACATCGATTCTAGTCGAGGTTTAGAGGTGCTAATTCAATGGAGAGACAATGACTACTAGTGCTACATGGGAGCTGTTTGAAGATCTGAAAGTTCGATTCCCAGACTTTCACCTTGAGGACAAGGTGAAACTCATGGGGGGAAGTAATGATAGGCCTAAGATAAGCCGAGTCTATATTAGGAGAAATAAACAAATGACAGAGGAGTAATAGGGCAGAGGGGAATGCTGGAGTATTAGTTATATTCTGTTAGTTCGTTAGTAGTGCTGAAAACCAATCATTAGGTTGTCAACTAACCGAATATGTTAGTAGCCACAGATTCCAGTATAAATAACTCATAGGAAGAGAGAGAGGGATATCATGAAATGTCGTATGTATGAGCCATAGGTTGGAGGACTGGACCTCGAAATCCAACTTATCAATTGTATTCTGCTGAGCAATTAATTCCAGAAGTATACAGATTCCATACCTTGTTTCTGTACTCTATCAGAATATTGTTATCATTACTCAAAATTTGCAGCAATTTGATGTTAAGAATGCATTCGTCCATGGTGACCTAGAAGAGGAAATTTACATGGAAGTTCCTCCCGGTTTTGAATCTAAAGAAGGAAGGGTATGCAAGCTGAAGAAAGCTCTTTATGGGCTCAAACAATCCCCATGAGCTTGGTTTGGGAAGTTTGCTAAGGTGATGATTTCATTGGGATTTAAGCAGAGTCAAGGAGACCATACTTTGTTCGTTAAACATTCAAAATCTGGAGAGTTTACAACATTGTTAGTTTATGTCGATGATATTATTGTCATAGGTAATGATGTAGAAGGAATGAAAAATCTGAAGCAATGTCTCTTGAAGGAATTTGATATTAAGGAGCTAGGAAAGTTAAAATACTTCCTAGGCATTGAAGTAGCTCACTCAAAGCAAGGGATCTTCATCTCTCAACAAAAGTATGTACTTGACTTGTTGAAATAAACAGGGAAATTGGGCTATAAACCAGTGGACACACCGATAGAATTCAATCATGGATTAGGTGATACTCTAGAAGATCCTATTGTAGATAAAGTATCATATCAGAAGCTTGTTGGGAAGTTGATATATCTAGCAAATGCAAGGCCAGATATAGCATTTGCCGTGAGCAAGGTCAGTCAATTTATGCACAATCCTAAAGAATCACATCTCAAGGCAGTAAATAGAATACTACAATACTTGAAAGGTAGCCCAGGAAGAGGAATTTTGTTTAAGAAACAAACAGTCACAGGTTTGACATTAGAAACTTATACTGGTGCAAATTATGCAAGTTCTTTGGTTGATAGAAGATCAACATCTAGTTATTGCATACTCCTAGATGGTAACCTTGTAACATGGAGGAGTAAAAAGCAGAATGTAGTGGCGAGATCAAGTGCAGAATCTGAGTTTAGATCTATGGCATTGGGAATATGTGAGTTACTTTGGCTGAAGATAATTCTTGATGATTTGAGGATAAAATGGGAAGGACCTATGAGATTGTACTGTGATAACAAATCAGCCATTAGCATTGCACATAACCCGGTACAACATGATCGTACAAAACATATTGAAGTTGATAGGCATTTCATCAAAGAAAACTGGACAGTGGCTTAATATGCACCCCATTTGTGTCAACCAAGGATCAGTTGGCAGACGTTCTTACAAAAGGACTAACAAGCACAGTGTTTCAAGATATTGTTGGCAAGCTAGGAATGGAAAATATCCACTCACCAGCTTGAGGGGGAGTGTTGGATTGTGTAGAATCATGCAGATTATGTAGAATCGTGAAGTATTATCCATGCAGATCATGCAGTATCATGCAGATTATGCAGTATTATCTATGCAGATCATGTAAAATCATGCAGTAATATCTAGTAGCTTGTATAGCTATAGAAATCATGTAAATCCCTGATTTCTAGGGATTAGGATAAGATACAGATTTCCATGTATCTTAGGAAATCTGATATTTTATTTAGTATAGGCAATTGTATATATATTAACCATTGCTGTAACCTACTACAACATATGAGAATGAGATTATTTCTTCTCTACTAGTATTTCACAGTTTTGGATGATGAAGGGCAATGTGGACGTGTGTTGTGAAGAATGTTGTAGTTGCTGGCATAAGGCTTGTTTCCATTGGTTGGAGAGATCCAAAAATGGTCCAGAAAGAGTACCTAAATTTTCTTCAAATTGTTTGACAATCTGGAGTGCTTCTGCAGTGATTGGTGCTTTGTAGGTTGACATCATGATCATATTGGTGCCACGGTAATTGTCTTTATCAAAGATTCAAAATTAATTTTTAAACATTGTTGATATACTCCTTCAAAATAGTGAAGATTGAATTGATTTACTAAATCCCAATGGAATTTATAATTAGGAGCGACATCAATTGGTGGATACATCCCATTGCTTATTTCGATTTGAATATAGGCCAATCTTGTCAAGACTACTTTGGTGTCTTTGATATTTTCGGCTTCCTTGAAAATGGGATAGCTGCTAAAGATTTTGAGAAATATTTCTCTGTCTTTGACAAATCTTTCCTTATAGGTTTTTACTACTAAGATAAATCTAGCAGGAAATTCAGAAAGTGGGTGTAGATTGGATAGGTAAATGATGTCTATTAGTCCACTTTGGAAAAAGAGGTAGGTAGTAAGTGGGTCTGCTTTAGGGAAGATAATAGCTTTAGGTCCATATCTACCTCGGTTCTGTGGATAATATTGAAATATATTTTTTTCTCTTTCCACTTATTTAATGCTTGAAAACACTCATAAAAACTTTTTGATGTGATTTTTTTCATTTCTTCCTTGAAAGCTCGAGTGGGAACGACATTGATTTTTTCTAAATTGATGGGTTTACCTAAATTGATCATGTTGGAAAGAGAGGGTTGTTTTTCAAGTGCTTGCTCGTATTGTGGTCGAAAAGATGGTTCTTTGAATTCGACAAGGGCTTTTTCAGCTTCAATGTGGGTTGGATAACTTCAATGAATAATTGCAGGCTTATTGTTAATATGAAGGGTAGCTTTATACTGTTGGACCAATGGTGGTTGACAAATAAAAGTCCCTTTATGTTTTGATAATTATAAAATGTATATGAAATTGGTTAAGACATTATTTCAGGATTTTATTAAAGGCACAATGCAATTTCAAGGGACAATTTTCAAAGATGCAAGTGATAGACATTGTTCAAATTTCAATTTACAAATGTCAAGGAGATAATATATTAAGAAATCAAGTAAGAAATGATCTACTATGATCTGGAGAAGATCTACAACGTGTAAATAAAGATTCTGGTGGAGATTATGGATAAAAATCTTGAAAGATCGAAGTTTATCTGCAAATTTGTCCGTTAGAGAAATTCCAGTCGACTACAAGCATTACCAGTTGACTGAAATTATCTTATCTGAAGACTAGAGTTCATGTCAGTCGACTATAAAGTGTTCCAGTCGACTACAAATCATTCCAGTCGACTATTCAGAGAGCGGAGATTATTTTCAGTAAGTTCGATCGACGAACTCGTCCCGATCGACTAGAAGCCCTCGACCAGTCGACCAGCAGCTATTCCAGTCGACTAGGATTAGACAAGATCTGATTCTGACGAAGTCAATTGATATCAAACGGTAAAGAAATATTTTTATAACGTTATGGAGTAATCTACAACGGCTAGTTGATGATCTACAACGTCTATATTGATCCAGGAGCCTGCAAATAAATAGAAGAACGTTCAAGAGATCAAAAACGAAAAATATAGCAAAGCATACTAATTTCAGATCATTATTCTATTGCTCTCAAAGTGCATATTGCTCTGATACCAATTGAAAGCGATCTAGAAGGGGGGTTGAATAGATCGTCTAAACTTTTTCGCAGAGTTCTACAAAAAATCACAGAATTAAAAACACACGTAACAATCAAATTAAACAAATAAAAGAGAGTAGGGAAGAAAGCAAACGCTGTTTTTATAGAGGTTCGGTGCTAAGACCTACGTCCTCTACCTAAGCTCCCACTTAGGATATCTGAATATTATCAACACGATCATTCAAATCATCTATTTGTTCGGTAATCTCATGTAGCTCCTCATGAGTGACATCACTCCGTGATGCTTACCAAGATTTTCGACAAACTAGGTTGTAAACATGATGATGTCTCTCGACCTTGATGGATTTTGTAATTTGTTTTCAACCGATATATGTTACTTTGTTACATTGACATTTTCATTGACATTTACTACATTAGTCGGTATGTCCTTTTGTTTACATTGTTGTGATTTTGTTTAATATCTAATTTCTGAGTATTTGTTATGAAGTATGATTATTCATCGGTTCTTTTGATCATGACAAAAAGGGGGAGTAAGAAAGTTGCGACATTTTTTAAATTATTATGCTTATTTCCACGTGATTAAATTGTGCTCAATTTATTGGATTCATTGATTAAGGGGGAGTTAAAACTAACCAATTAGACAAGGCTTAAAAACCTTGATCAATTGTTCTTTGTTTTCAATTTCTTAAACAATTTCTAAATGTTTTGTCATTATCAAAAAGGGGGAGATTGTTGGACCAATGGTGGTTGACAAATAAAAGTCCCTTTATGTTTTGATAATTATAAAATATATATGAAATTGGTTAAGACATTATTTCAGGATTTTATTAAAGGCACAATGCAATTTCAAGGGACAATTTTCAAAGATGCAAGTGATAGACATTGTTCAAATTTCAATTTACAAATGTCAAGGAGATAATATATTAAGAAATCAAGTAAGAAATGATCTACTATGATCTGGAGAAGATCTACAACGTGTAAATAAAGATTCTGGTGGAGATTATGGATAAAAATCTTGAAAGATCGAAGTTTATCTGCAAATTTGTCCGTTAGAGAAATTCCAGTCGACTACAAGCATTACCAGTTGACTGAAATTATCTTATCTGAAGACTAGAGTTCATTTCAGTCGACTATAAAGTGTTCCAGTCGACTACAAATCATTCCAGTCGACTACAAATCATTCCAGTCGACTATTCAGAGAGCGGAGATTATTTTTCGTAAGTTCTAGTCGACCAGAACCAGTCCCAGTCGACTAGAAGCCCTCGACCAGTCGACCAGCAGCTATTCCAGTCGACTAGGATTAGACAAGATCTGATTCTGACGAAGTCAATTGATATCAAACGGTAAAGAAATATTTTTATAACGTTATGGAGTAATCTACAACGGCTAGTTGATGATCTACAACGTCTATATTGATCCAGGAGCCTGCAAATAAATAGAAGAACGTTCAAGAGATCAAAAACGAAAAATATAGCAAAGCATACTGATTTCAGATCATTATTCTATTGCTCTCAAAGTGCATATTGCTCATTCAATTCTATCAAGCTGTTTAGAGCATTGTCTATTCAATATTTCTTTCATTGTTATTGTGAGTTGAGTGATTAGAGGAAAAATCACTGGTGTGGTTAGATTTGTGCCGGAAATCAAATCGGGATTGTAAGGTTTACTTGAGCCGGAATTCAAGTGGTTGTAAAAGTTCTTTGAACTAAAAGTGTACAATATAGTGGTTTGCCAAAATCCTAAGTGGGAGCTTAGGTAGAGGACGTAGGTCTTAGCACCGAACCTCTATAAAAACAGCGTTTGCTTTCTTCCCTACTCTCTTTTATTTGTTTAATTTGATTGTTACGTGTGTTTTTAATTCCGTGATTTTTTGTAGAACTCTGCGAAAAAGTTTAGACGATCTATTCAACCCCCTTTCTAGATCGCTTTCATATACCATTCATCATAAATCCCGGCCATAGGTCCATTAAAAATAACATATACTTTGGGTTCTTTGTGGTCGGCTTTTTTCTGGGAAATAGTGTTGGATAATGGGCTTGGTACTGGGGTGGTGGTTTGATTAATTTGTTGAGGTGTAATGGGCTAGATACTAGGTGTGATAGTGGCTATAGATTCAGTAGGTTTTGAAGAAAGCTGTATTTCTAAGAGAGTAATTGTGGTTCTTAACTGATTAATTTCTTTGGTAATAATGCCAACTTGTTGCTGCATTTCTACTAGTTCGGCTTCGTCTTTTTGAGTGAATCCTTGAGGCTAACTATAGCTGCTTCCATTCTTTTCTTAATATATCTGCAAGACTGTTAGTCGAAGATTTTATATAATTAATTTGAAATGTATATTGATTTAATTCAAGCTACCATCTAATCAACTATCCTTGATTATGACTAGCTTTAATATTATATTTGGTAAATCCACATAAATACTTGGAATCTGTTTTTATGTGGAATTCAACAGGTAATAAATCAACTCTCCACATTCGTAGAGTTTTTATACATGCCAATGTTTCCTTCTCATGAGTTGGATATTTACTTTCAGTGGGATTAAAAGTCCCATTGATATATTTGTATAAAAGTTCGTTGAATTGGGTGTTTGTGCTAAAAGACAGCCTGTCCATGTATCTATACTTGTATCAATTTGTACAGTTAATTTATCTTAATCATTATAATTATGTAATGCTGGTAATTTTTTACAAAGATTTTTTAATGATTTAATAGCTTCGATATCTTCTTTAGTCCATGACCATTGAGCTTTGGTACTACACTTAAGTTGTAATTGTTTTCGTGCTTTGGCTAAATCTTTTAAAAATCCTTGATCAGATATAGAATTTAATAAGCCTAAAAATCTTTGAATTTCTTTAACATCTTTTAATATATCAGGAAATTGATATAATTTTTCAAGGATATTAGGTTATAATTTTAGAAGTCCATTGGAAATTTCTATGCCTAAATATTCAATATTCTTTTATTTAAAATTAATCCTTTTTGACATTTTAGTAATACTTAAAAACTTTTGTAAATGATCTTCTTTTGTTTTATTTGAAAAGATAATTATATCATCTATATATGCTAAAGAAAATTCATTTAATCCTTCCAAATTATTATCCATAAATCGTTGATAAATTCCGGGACTTGTTTTAATCCGAATGGTAATACATTCCATTAATAGTGTTTTTGTAGGGGACATGTAAAAGCAGTTAGTGGTTTGGTATTTTCATGTAATCTTAATTGTCAGTATCCAGATTTTGCATCTAGCGTAGTAAACCAATTATGTCCTTTTAATTTACTAAAAATATAATCTTTTCAAGATAGTTTATAAGCATCTCCTATTGTTGCGTTATTTAAAGCCAAACAAGGAAACAATAAACTGAAAATAAGAGAGAATATCAATTCTGAAACTTTCCTTTTCTGGTATAAGATTTCTCAACGAAAGCATCCACAACAAAACACATATGAATGAAGGAGAATTTATTAGTGCACTTGCAATGTCAAAATTTAGTAATGACATAAGGTTAATGGATTTAACTATAAGAAGCAACAATATGTAAGTTCTTCATGCCTATATGGTAGAGATGCCATGTGCTTTTGTTACGAAATCATGTGCAAATATAATAGTCAAGACTTATGATACTCTCCACACTATTAAACTATTCTTCAAAGAGGTGGTATGTTTCCATAGATCTCTCATCGTGATATGAAGTTTATGCATTATTTTTTGAGAACTCTATGGAAAAAATTGAACAATAAGATTCAATTTTCAATTTTCTTCCATCCCTAGATCGATGAACAAACATAGGTGGTGAATAGAAGTTTGTGAGACTTATTAAGATGTTTGGTTCGAGACAATACTTATGACAGAATTTGCATATAGCAGTTCTATACCAGTAAGAGTCCTTTTAAGATAGTTTCAAGAGTTCAACCAAGGAAGCTCATTGATCTAGTTCCTTTACCACAAATAATACGAGTTAGCTGAAAGTTTTGCATAAATATGAGGGACATTTTTGATGAAATATGATGAGAGATAACAACTAGCAACTTGTCTTATAAAGAATATGTTGATATTGATGGAATTCAATGAAGGGGATATGGTTATGGTTAGGATTCGTCTAGAGCTTTTTACAAAAGTAAAAGATTAAGAATTTTCATTCACAGAGTGTTGGACCTTATAAAATCTTCAAGAAGATATTGCTAATGCTTATGGCTTGGAATTATCAGGAGACATGGGAATCGGTCCTATATTTAATGTCGCAGACTTAAATATTTATCACATACATGATAATATGCAATCCCTTATTGGAACTTCGAGAATTCCAGCAACTCCTAAACTTGTTGAACAGATTGTAGCCACAAGAGATGAAGGATATTGACAATTTCTTATCAAGTGAAAAGGAAGACTAATTTTTATCAGTGTCTGGATTTTAAAATTTGAATTTTAGAAGTTGAATCTAAATTTATATGATCAATATTTGTTATATTCTACGTCGAGGACAACTTCAAACAAGTACAGGAGAGTTGATGCAAATGAGCTTAAAATCTATAGAAGAAATAAAAAAAGGAAGAAGTTAGTCATCTATAAGTCTTAATTTGATGAGGTGGAGGGTGAATTGAGTTGATAACGAAGATAACAAAAGCTGAAAATTAGATTACGTTAGGATTCGTTATTAGACAAGGAGTAGTAGTAAAATAATTATGTTATTCTAGTCTTTAGATATGTTATCCTAGTTGTTTAGGACTTAAACTTATAGAATTTTTATTAGAATAAGATTTAAATTTATAGGACCCCCTTTGCTACTAGATTAAAATTCTATGAAATTCTTTATAAATGTTTACTCAATCCTTCAATAGGAAGAGATCTTGAATTTTTTTCTACAAATTTGAGTTTTCAACTAGAAGGTCATGCTTTCTTCTAAGAGTGGCTGTTAGACCTTAGAAGTGATTCATAATTTCTTATGCTCCATTGTTTATGTTCCTTACTGAATTCTAAAAATTCTAACCTGAAGTTCCAGCTACCAAAACCTTAAATTTTAGCCATATCAGATCCAAATTCTAGCCATATTAAAAATCCTAGACTAAATTTCCAGCAAACAAACCCAAAAAATTCAGCTATACGAAATGTGAAATTCTAGCATTCCAAGTTGAAATCTAGACCTAAAATTTGATATTTTAGCAGCCTAATATCAGCCATATTTACTAATTTTGTGAGTCTTAGCCACTAGTTAATACTTCTTTTATTTGTCCTACATCACCTATTAATTCAGTTAGTAGTCCCATATCTCCCAAAGAACCTTTCGATAAAGAAGAAATGACTAATAGTTAGGAGACAGATAAATTCACATCCTTGGAATGGAGTTTGTTTTTGTGAGATAGAGGAATATATTTGTTTTTGTGAGATAGAGGAATATATTTTTGATCTTATAGAAATGTCTCCTAAGTTATAAAGCTGCTGAAACTTCTCTTGATGCTAATCTGAAACTTGATCTTGCTAAAACTGAAGATGTGGTCAATAGGGAGATGCTTTAGAGACCAGTGGAGAAATTAATTTACTTGTTTCATACCTGTTTTGATATCGTGTTGACTGTGAGTATAGTTAGCCAATATAGGCACTCACTTGAGCAAGTACATTTTGATACAACTTATAGGATATTAAGATACCTGAAAGGAACTCTTGGAAATGGTCTTATGTTTTGGAAATGTAACAACCTACAAATAGAAATTCATACTAGCGAAGTGAAAAAAAAAAAAAAAGAATGTTATGGCTCGAAGCATCGCCGAGGTAGAGTTCATGTCTCTTACTCATGGAGTTTGCCAGATAATATGAAAAAAAGGATTGCTTGAAGACCTGAAGATCTGAATGACACTTCCCATTAAGGTCTACTGTGATAACAAAGTTGCCATCTCGATTGCTCACAACCAATTTTACATGATAGAATGAAACACATTAAGGTTGACTAGCATTTTATCAAAGAGAAAATCAAAAGTGGGTTAATTTGTGTTTCTTATGTACCAACTGTAGATCAAGATATACTCACTAAAGGACTAAACAAAAGGGTATATTGTTGCAAGATTTGCGTGATTAGGGTGATTTGGTTGTAATTTAGTTTTCTAGAATAGCTCATCCCTAGTTAACAGTTAACCTTTATTTCTAGGATACTTTCCTTATTTAGGTGGTTGTATTGCTATAAATCTGTACATCTTGTACAAATATGTACAATGTAGAATTCTTACAATTCATGTTCTCATATGCTCTCATTTCTTAGTTTGTTGATTTATTCATAATTTATGTTGCACTCCATTTTTGTGTACTGGGAAGACTATTCTTCCAAATGAAATATCAAAATTATTAGAGAAGACAGACTAGAGAAAAGTTGGTGAACGGAGAATAAATATGATAACAAAATTCATTTACGAATTTACTCTTTTCTCTGTGTGTGTATGTTTCTCCATTTTTTTCCCCTTTGGTACATATGGAGCCATTTTAGACAATTATTCCCTTCCCCATTCCCTAACCATCCCTAGGATTTGAAAGCTAGTGGATGGAGACCCTTTCTTGCCACCTTACCACTCAGGAGGCAAAACTTGGGTAATTGTTCAGCTACTTGGTGAAGCATGTGAAAGATCTAATCCAGCTATAAATAACAGCATATGTTATTTCTTGTTCAAATTACTTTAGTTCACTCATCATGATTTCTGATTTTCAATTCCTAGTATTTCTTCTATTCTATTTCATGTCTATGAGACTAGCTAAGCTTTGCTACATCTTGAGATTAAAACTTACGTAATAACCATATTCTGCCTTGTGCTTAAATTAAATATTTGTCATCTTGGCCTGTGAACAGCCGTTCCAATTGGAGAATATGCAGCAGTAACTCTTCTAATGTTCTTTGGCCTTAAAGCAATAAAAGACGCATGGGATCTTCCATCAAAAGAGGTTAAGAGTGATAAGAAGGGCAGTCCCGAACTTGATGAACTTGTTGAAGCTGAGGAGCTTGTGAAAGAAAAAGTATACTTTTTAGGCATTACCTTAAGCTGTTGGGCTTTGATTTTATTTGTTTCATGCCATAATGTTGCTTGATAGACAAAGGCATATGTTTGGTGTTTTCCAAGCATGCTAGATCTTGCCCTGTATGATAATTCAAGAATTGGTAACAGCATAAGATTTTTTTCCCCCATCAGGTCTCAAAACGACTCACAAATCCATTTGAGATTGTGTGGAAGTCATTCAGCCTTATCTTCTTTGCTGTAAGCATTCCTTTTTGCTTTCTGGACAATATCCTGTATTATTTACTTTATTTTTAAACTCAATTTGATTACAACTTCTGGCACAATAATAAATTGGGAAGGCAATTTTTTTACGGATTCTAAAACTTCACGGGCAACTTCTGAGAATAATGATTGAGAAGTTGACTTTGATATAATCTTAATATCTCTTGTATCTTTCAAAGGCTCTGGTTTTGTAATGTTGTGACTTGTTTTAGGAATGGGGAGACCGCTCAATGCTTGCCACAATTGCTCTGGGTGCTGCACAGGTGTTTTTCACAAGGATATAAAAGCTGGCAATCCAATTTAATATTCACATTATCAATTTGATTAATTTTTCTTTCTCTACAGTCTCCATGGGGTGTGGCAACTGGAGCCATTGCTGGACACCTGATTGCAACATCTATTGCAGTTTTAGGAGGAGCATTGCTTGCCAACTATATCTCTGAGAAACTGGTACAAACCCTCCACTTCACTTCTTTCTGCTAATGACAAAACTCTTGTTTCTGTTTCTAAAGTTTAACTTGCTGTGTCCTTTATTCAGGTGGGCTACTTGGGCGGAGCTTTGTTTCTTGTTTTTGCTGTTGCCACATTTTGTGGAGTCTTTTAGTGAATTCTTGGGCGTCTTGAGAGTGAGTATTCTGTACAACATTGTCGGAAAACAATGCCACCTGTGGTATCAAAGAGCCTTTATTTTTAGAGAATTAATTGGATGAAATGGAGGAAATTTTCAACAAACTTGGCTGATTACGCGTAACTTTTTAACATTGATCTACCGGTAGAAATGGAGACGAGAATCGAAGGATCCTGATGAAAGCTGAACTGCACAGCTTAGTTATCTAATAAGCTGAGCACTTCAGTTGTTCCATGTTTTACTAAGATGAAATATGCGATTAGATAATGTAGTATTAACGAGTCCAAAATATTATCTAATTGAGGAAAAAAAAAACCATTAGATGAAGTTTTGCAAGGCGTCATTTATTCCAAGTTAACATTATTCATTCGACTTGTTTTAAGAAAGCTCATATCTAATTTAGTAAAAGATTCTCTTAAACATTATTATATTTTCATATTTGTTTTGCTTATGTTATAAAATTGTTTTAAAAAGTTTGATCTCCGTATGGGGTATACATTTGTGAGTAACTCTTTTTATTTTAGTTTTTGTGATGCCAGTAACTTCCTTGGTTTTCTTTGTGCAAATATGAATGGGGGTAATTATGCAAGTTATTGTTGTGCCATGAAGTTCAATAAAGTGTTCGGTAATTATCTATGTTGGATTGTGTAATGTTTCAAAATTTTCGATTTTATGAATAGTACTTTTGCGTTTGTAGGTATAGTTCATCATGAGATGAATAATAATATCTGGAACTTATAGTATTATTTAAGGAGATGATTAAATTTAAGGTCAAAATGAGTTCATTTTGAAGGTTTGATCAAGAATTGACCAGTGATCAAAGCTTACTCTGAAAAAAAGTTGAAAGTTAAAACTCGAAAATATGAGTAGAAAATAAATGATATTTATTAAGGTATTTATGTGTAGATATTTTAATGGATATTATTTATTGAGAAGAAGAAAAGAATTCATTAACTAAGTTAATTTTGCCCTACTTTTAACTCAAGTTTTGGGTAGCAAAGTAGTATCAGAGCTTAGGAATGGGCTTGAGGCTTGTTCCATGTCGTGAGTTCGAATCCTAGTGAGTGGATTCGGTCATAATTTCTCCCATGCACTCAAAAATGATGCCGAGAGACGTTCGCTAACCACGGATGCATGGTGGACTTAAGTAATTTGATTATGCCCCTACCTTCAACTTGAGTTTTGGGTAAGATTATTCATTTATTCTACTCAACCCAAGCTTGAATTTATTTTTTAATGTTACGCACCAAGAATTCAACCAAGGTTAGGGCTGATTCACTAAAAATGAAATATTCTCAGAAATCTCGATTGGATACGAAATGTTGTTTTTTCCATTCATTCCTTTTAGGATAAGTCGTGGTCGTACAAATTATACCGATGGTATGGACGAATCCTTTTCTTCATAAAAATGCGTAAAAGATGTTAGCCGCACTTAAAAGCTGAGTACTTTATTGTTGAGTTAGTAACCTAAAACTCAAGGTGAAGGTAAGGCAGAATTAAATTACTTAAGTCCACCACGCATCTGTTGGTTAACGAATGTCTCTCGGCGTCATTTCTAAGTGCATGGGAGAACCTATGGCTGAATCCACTCACTAGGATTCGAACTCACAACGTGAGCTCTGATGTCACTTTGCTACCCAAAAATTGGATTTATTTTTAATGAGTGAGAGCGGAGTAAAGGAGTGGTAGAAGAAGATGTATCTGAAAATGAATGTCTTCTAGATAGTTGAATTGGGTATTGAATTGCAAGTATAGTTCTTAATTTTGTTCTAAAGTTGGTTCCGACTTTGGCTACATCATGGAAAAGTTGGTCTATATATATTTGATCTATATCTTTAAATTCGATACTGTGATGAGAATTGGATAGACATAACTAATTTGGTAGATGATAGAAAAGGAATATTGTCCTTGAATCATAAGATCATCTCTATAAACTCTGTAAGCAATTGTTATAGTGTCATCTAAATTGGGTGATTTTAATGGAATGCCTAATTTTAATCGTGTATTAAATTTAATTTTTCCATATGTTAAATTGCCATTTATCATTCCAACTATTTGATCATTTAATTTTTTCATTCTTTCGTCAATGATTGCCATTCGTATAGATGAATCTATTCCTTCTTGAAAAGTAGATTTTAAAAGAATTTGAATAGTAGATAAATGAATATATCCGATTTTATTACGTTTGTCTTCAGATATTTTTTGTAATTGTTTTGTAATTTGGGCTTGATCTATTAGACTGGTTCTAATATGTCCATTACATTGATCCATTCTAATAGGTGTTGATCCATTCTAATAGGTGTTTCATGAATCATTCTTCCGAAATAAATGATATTTTTGCGATTAAAAAATTGTTTGAATAATGAAGATTGAATATCTTGTATTGGTTTCAAATTTAATTAGGTTTTAGCTTTTTTTTTTCCTGTGTTAATAGAGTGTTGATATGAAATGTTCCTTGTGATTCTTCTAAGTCTAAGTTGTCAACATCTAATATTTCTGAATCTTTTTCTTGATTTTTGTCTAAAGCCATTGCTTTTAGAGTGGGAGCTAGCTCCCCAAGACCACAAATTAAACTTTTAGGTAAAACCATTGACCTAGACCGTATTAATCTACTTCCTTCAAAAACCATCCAAGAAGAAGCCAAAAAAACTCACTTCAGAAATGTTTTGTGAATGTTTCCAAGCCTTAAACAATTGGACTGAAGAAATGAAAATATTCAAATATTACCCCGTGGACATTTTGGCCCAAAAGCCAAAGAATTCATAAGTTTTAACGATGTTATTTTGGACCCATGAACTAAATACCACTTGAATAATGTTTCCATTAAATTTTAAAAATTATTATATGAAGATACAGTGGGATTAAATCCAACTAATAGATTAAATTGAAAGTTAATTTTGGATCTAGAAAATAAAATAAAAGAGCTAAAGTTTGATATTTCTTAGATTAAGTTTCCTTTTTTAAATAAAACTATTGAATTTTGTTAAAGTTGCCACCTATAATTCTTTTCTCTAACTCTGTCGAGAACCACCATCCTTTTTCCTTCTCAACCTTCTTTCATTTTTCTCCTATTTTTAAGCTAAATTTTTCTATCTTTAATTCATAATCAATAATTAAATGCTAAATTATAAACCTATGGTTCCTAAAATCATCATTTCAATAAGAATTTTAGAAAAAAGATAAAAACAAAGTATAGGAGCTTTTTTTTTTTAATGGCACCTGAATTTAACAAGGTACGTTAATGAAATTTTAGTTGTTTTTAGTACATTATTTTGGTGTAACTGCATGCATTAATGAATAAAATGCATGAAATAGAATTTTTATGCAATATTACGAAGATAAAGAAGAGGAATTAGAAAGAGAATGGGAAAGAGAAGGAATAAGGAATTGATGGTGAAATTGAAGTTTATTGAAGAGAATTGATCATCAATTTGGTATGTGTTTATGCAAATTTATTTTTCCCTAAAAATTTTGCATTATGTAATTTAAAGTTTTGATATAAAATTGGAGGTTATGAAATTGATGTTAAAAGATATTTAATTGGATGCTAAATGAAGTAGTATATGTCATTAATTTGAATTTTGAACTTACAATTAGTATCTCCCTCAATTGGCTTACGTTGTGTTTGAATTTGGAATTTTGATATATATATATATATATATATATATATATATATATATATATATATATATATATATATCATTTTGACTAATTTGCAAGATATGTCTTGAATGTTATATGAACCAAATTAAAACCAATAATGAAAGAAAAATGATATTAAGAAGTAACATTTACTTTGCCAAATTTATGTACATGAGAAATATTTAGTTTAGTTGTGAATCTAAGCAATTGGTTATATATAATACTCACTTGATATAAACCTTTAGTTAAACCATGAAGACAAAATTCTTCTAGTATGGTCAAATATGAAATAGCTTAAATTGACTATTATGAAACTATATCAACTTAATTAGATTTGTCCTTAGTAAAACATATAAGAATTGGAGGAATGTGATAAGGTTGGCATGCTAATTAGAGAGTTAGCAGTACTACATCATGATGCGTCACCGGAATGTATGACTTTAAGAGTTTGATTGCAGTGTAGGATATTTGATTTGTGTTACGGATTACAGGACTGTAAGAGCTCAACCTCGATATGTAAATGTAAAAAATTTATAATAAAATAAAGTAATGATATAAGATATGCAAATGGACCATATGGTTCCTAGAACTCAATCCTGTATTTTAAAATCATATTTATCTGACTCAACGGTGCAATTCCATAACATTTTCTTGAGGCAATTACCAAAAACATATAAATACATCACAAATATTTAAAGAAGTTCAATTTTAAGTAGTAATCAATTGTAAAGTTTATTGATCATTATCTAATTAGATATAAATTAATATAATAGATACATGCTTAAATTTCATAAATTAATTTGAATGCTTATTTATATTTAGAAATAGATGAATATATTTATATTTGAAAAGTATTATATGTTATGCATGCTATGGTTGAATGAATTGATTTGAATGAGAAATAGAATTGTTTGAACACCGCTAAGCCTATAGCATAGCGCATGGTTTTCTTCCACTCTTAGGTTTTGAAAAAAAAATTAAAAAAGTTGTGGTGGATCTACTATAAAAACTAGAGTCACATAAAGGATTGTGGAAGATTTTGAGGTGGATGTTGTCACGAAGATCTACTTTGGACTCAAACTTTTACCATAAGTTGCCCCCACCTTCATAGGGCAATCCTGCTTCGATCAGCTTAAGCCAGATTCAACCTTCTCATGTGAATATCACCGAACAATTTCGTTAGCCCTCGAATATCTCACACGCACACAAGTGTTTCTCTCACACACAAAAAATAACACATGTATAACATAGTAAAGAAAGCAATAAGAGATATAGAGCCAAAGCTAATCTTTCACTAAGTCTCAATAAAATGTTAACAAAAGATTACATCCATATCATTGAAGATCTCTACTATCTTGAGATGATTTTCTCACATGGTCTTTATCTCTTAGATTTGATGAATCTCCAATGTGATCTTCAAGTTGATCTCGCCATGTCATCATGTGCCACGTCATCCACAATTCTCACTTCACTGTTGATGTATTTTCTAAGCGACCAAGGCCTATCCACACATAGATCCATCAATGCACGTCCATAGATAAGTCCATCTTCTATGATCAAACTCACTCATGGTGCAATCTCGTCGTTCCATGACTAAGTACAAGTCACAATCTGGGTTACAATAAAACCTCGCATATTTTACGTACTTTTGATCTACCTTGCCGGAGTCAAATGCTTATGCCCTTTCCTCGCTCGTATGCCTTCGCACACCCTCGAGTCTCGCATGACTTAGTTCGCTAACTCCGCGTGGCCTCACATCCGAATCTCACAACTCATTGAAGATTTTATCCAATGTGCTCCTACGTGTATCGAATCTCGCTAACTCTCGAGATCTTTGCCAATACTTCCTACATCCCTCCCCTACTTTGCAAGTTCCTCAGATTTTGCTTGCCAACTCGCAAGACTTTGCCTTATTCTCTCGTCAACACACCTTCCTTGTATGAATCTGCGTGCCAAGTATTTGCCAAGGCTCGCCAACACTCGTACAATCCCATAGTCTAGACTTAGGGATCTAACAAACCACCACGACTAAAAGAATTTGACGCCCTCGTCGAAATAATCTGTAGGCACTCCTCCACGAACGGTTCCCTCAAAGACTCTTTCGCTAAGTGTCGAAGACTAGAGCAAGCCTTCTCTTCCATTGACAACTTTCCCACATACTACCTCCTCTTTCTATCGAGTTTGTTTTTGCATGAGTCCTCCTCCACGAGGCTCATAACATTCAAATAGGTGATGTTGTTGATGGTTGCTTCCTCCAAATCGTCTTCATCGCTCCCTCCATTGTCCTTCACTACTATGCAGTTCATCTGCTCCTCGCCCTTCTTCCTCTTTAGGCATTCTCGAGCATAATGCGACCCCTCACAGACGAGACATGCAGCCTTCCCCTTCAATTTCTTCTTCTTATGTTGATAAAATTCTCCCACCTTCTCTTTGCCTTTCTCTTTGTCATCTGGGGTTCTACAATTTTTCTTGCCCTCTTCGCTAGGTAGAATTGGTGGTGACAATTGGAGATCCATTAAAGCATTTGCTATTACTATTATGCTAGGGAGGTCCTTCACATTCTACCTCTCAAGCTCCATTTGTGCCCAATCTTGCAAGTCACCAATAAAGTTAAACAACTTGTTTTCCTCCGACATGTTCCACACATCCAATATCACCAATGTGAACGTTCTCACATACTTCCACACTGAGTCGTCTTGTTTTAACCCTTCAAAGCTTCTCTCGCGAGTCATGAAGTGTTGTTGGGTAGGAACTGGTCCGTTAGCACCTTCTTCAACCTGTCCCAAGTCTACATGCACTAATGTCATTATAGGTCCTCATTCTCCACCATAGCTTGGCATCACCCACCATATATATTGTTGTGCTTGACACCTTCTCTGAGTATGCCACCTTTGCGATTGCAAAGTACTACTCCATGTCCCACAAAAAATTTTCGAGCTGCTTAGCACTCCATTTGTCATCGAAAACTTGTGGCTCTTGTACCTTCACTATACCACTTTCCACTAGGACACCCGTCTTATGCCTTGCCATCACACACTTAAGCACCAACAGATCATAGCTCATCTTCTCACAAGCCTTCATCTGTTCCTCGAGCGATCTCATAGTTGCTTGAAGCTCCCTCTTCAAAGCTGCAATACGTTCCAACAAAGGAACTACTCCCTCATTTTTTGGGGCTAGAGACTCAAGAATTGCCTCTCTTTTGGTAATCCTTTATGTCAGATTACTACCACCAGCCATCACTCTAAATTAGCTCTGACACCAACCATCACAAAGGTCTACTTTGGACTAGAACTTTTAACACAAGTCGTGCCCACCTTCGCACGACAATCCTGCTTCGATCTGCTTAAACCAGATTCAACCTTCTCACATGAATGTCTTCTAACAATTCTATTAACTCTCGAACACCTCACGCACACACAAGTGTTTAAAGTGTTTTTCTTACACACAAAAAATATCACAAGTGTATAATAAAGTAAAGAAAGCAACACGAGATATATAACCGAAGCTAATCTTTCATTTACTCTTAACAAAATGTTAACAAAAGATACATGTATCTCCTTCTCAAAGCATTTACAAGAAATTCCCTACTCGAAATCCTTATAATGAGAACCCCTTAAAAGCTCTCAACTCTCAAAGCTCTATCTTCTGAGTAATTTCTCTCAATGAGTTAATGATTTAATAATTGAATGAATAGCTCTCAACTCTAATGAGCTATTTATAGGCTCCTTTTTCTTGGAAAGCAAGTTCAAGATCTTTAAGGATCTCCATAATTATATTTGATCCTATCAACTAAAGATTACACTGCATCACATTGACCAATGACAAGACATCCCTTTTCTCTTAGGACTTTTATAATTGGCTACATTACATAAGAATCTAGTCAAATAAAGATTACATGTCAACTTGGAAGATTAAATCCATATCCGTGAATTTCTCCACTATCTTGAGATGATTTTCCCACATGGTCTTTATCTCTTAGATTTGATGAATCTCTAACGTGATCTTCAAGTTGATCTTGCCACGTCATCATGTGCCACATCACCCACAATTGTCACGTCACCACTTATGTGTTTTCCAAGTCACTAAGGCCTATTTGCACATAGGTCCATCAATGCACATCTAAGTCCATCTTCCATGATGAAGCTCACTTATGGTGGAGTCTCGTCACTTCATGACTAAGCACAAGTCACAATCCGGGTTAATATAAAACCTCACATATTTTACATACCTTCAACCTACCTCACTGAAGTCAAGTGTTTATGTGCCTTTCCTCGCTTGCATGCCTTCACATACCCTTGGATCTTGCATAATTTAGTTTGTCAACTCCGTGTGACCTTGCTTTCAAATCTCACGTCTTGTCGATACTTCCCGCATCTCTCGCCCAGTTTGCAAGTTCTTTGGGTTTTACTTGCTAACTTGTAAGACTTCGCCTTGTTCTCTCGTCAACACACATTCCTCATACCAACCCATGTGCTAAGCATTGGTAAAGGCTCGCCAACAGTCACACGATCCCATAGTCTAGATTTATGGGTCTAACATATGTCCTATAGAATTATATTTTATTTTTAGTTATGATATGTACATTTAAAGAGACAAAGTGGACAAGGCCTAAAGCAATAAGATTAACAAGATCAAACTTTGGTATTTAGGGTATTCGAGACGATAAAATGTGGTAGGTATTTTGATTGTCAAGGAATTTATATATCATGTTGTAGGGGTACAGAGGAATAATGGTAGGATTATGTCCTTAATATGTATATGTATGTTGGGCCCCAAATTTTTGTTTTCTTAAAGTTATTAAGCATGAATTATTTGAATTATGATTTATGGCATAGTTTGATTTTATTGGAATTATTAGTGGAAATTTTGAATTTTTGAGTTTAGTATGGAATAATAGTTTGGAAGGGTAAAAATGTTTAAGGGCAAAATGGTCAAGGCACTTGAGTTAGAATGTTTTAGGCTAAGCATGGAGGGCATTTAGTCATTGCCTATCTTGTAGGTTTAAGGACTTAAAGAAAAGAAAGAAAGGAAAATATAAGAGAAAGAAGAAGAAGAGATTGGCGGTGAGAGGAGAAGAAGAAGAGAAAAGGCAAGCTTCGGTTTTCGATTTTCGGAGGATCGGCGCATTCTTCAGGTTTGTTTAACTCTTCTACTCTTGTTTAGGTTGAATCTAACCTTAGTTTTGCTTGGAATGAGTAGAAATCGTTGGTTTAGGGTTTATGGTGAACTTTAGTAGATTTGCTTGGGTTGTTGTTTTGTTGATGATTTTGATGTTAGAAATGAAGTATTAGAGGTGTTTTAATATTTAGATTTGTTTATAATTGAAAGATGGGAGGATTATGGTTGAGAAAAGTGAAAAAAATGAGTTTCGGGAGGTTTACGCCGTCGCACGTCGCGACCTGCAGATGTGTTCGTCGCGGCGCGCGCGCTCGTCACGATGTGCTCCAGTTTCTCGTCGCGGCGAACGGCCAATTTCCTGCTGCGACATGCTTCGATATTTTGCGAATAACTTTTTATGTAGATGTCCAAATGAGGTGATTCTTTTTGCGTTGTAAACTAGAGACATAGGGCTACAAGTTTCATGAAGAAATGAAGTTATGAATCAGTCTCTAAGAATCTTAAAATTTGTATGGAAGTTGAGCATGAAATTATTGTTTCAGTTTTGGTTGTAGTTTAAATGGTTAAAGTTTGATTTTCCGATTTCTACACCAAATTGATTTGGATTTTGGCTATTTGATTAAGGAAATCAAGTGAGGCAAGAGGAACAAGAAGAAAGGCATTCCTAAACAAGAACAAGCAAGAATTCCAAGGTGGGTTCATGTTTATAATAAAGTATATAAGTTACTCATTGTTTAGTTCCAATCAAGCAAGATCTCATGCATTTACATTACATCATCCACGATCGCATTGCATACTACCATGAATGATTATATTTTGCATTGTGATTTGCATTCATGATTATTATCAAGATTTTCACAAAGGAGTGCTTTCCTTTCATGAATACAAGTGCATGAAATCAAGTATTACGAAATACATGACAAGCAAGTTTGCAAACAAGTTTACAAGCAAGTGCCAGTTTGGCAAACAAGTTTACAAGAATATGAATTAAGCATACTTATGTGGGTTTGCGGTGTCCCTCACGATAGTCAAGTGCACATTGACTCACGAAAAGGCTTCTCCCTTTTGCCTGACGTGTGGCGAGGTTATCCGAGGATCCCTCGTGAAACTACGTCTACACATCAACATTTCGATGGCATGTGTAGTACGTCACGAACCTGGGACACCCAAACCATTATGATATGTTATGTGTTATGATTTATTATGTGACATGCATCATGAATTGTTTCAAGAATCAAGTATCTTTCAAGACAATGACATATACATGATCAATGATTATGATTTCAACAAGTACCACGGCAATGAGTTATTTTTGAATATTTTGCTTATTGCTATATTATAAATATGTTCCCACGAGCTTTATAGCTCACCCCCTCTAATCTCCCTCATTCAGGTGACGAGCAAGAGATCGAGTGAGTCACGAGTACGGCAGCACTCCATTTTGTCATGCTTATTTTTAAACTCTAGTTACATTTCAAGTATCATTGGTTCAAGAGTGTTTTATCTTTTTGGCTCTTGAATTCAAAGTTGTAATTTGTTTTAGGATATTTTTACAAGTGTTATGACACCAATCTTTTGGGAGCATGAATTATGGATATGTTCAAAAGCATGAAAGTTTCACGATGGGTCCGTTGAACTTCCGATGGTCTCCTTTTCTAAATCGTTAAATTTGCATGTTTCGCCTTGTTTATTTAATTACATGAAGCGGGTTTGCAAGTTTGTTTTCCAACTAGCCCATTAATCTTCCACGGGCCTTTCCTTTAAATGTATAAATCTCATGTTTCACGCCACGCTCTCATGTCCGATGTTGGGCTCCGGCAGCGAGGTACAACAATGTATATTTTACATGTGTGTGTGTGTGTGTGTTTGGGTGTGTGTAAGTCTATCGAAAATAGTCTCTCTACCAATTAAGGATAAGAGTCTATACTATTAAACCTCCCTAAATCCTGCATATTAGCATAACTTACCCTAGGTTGTTGTTATTGTATGGAGGTAAAGGAAGATGAATGGTTAGGATGAAAAATTGACTATGTTTTAAAGTGGAAAGCTTGTATATGGAGAAGAAGTTAAATAGGTTTTGCTATTGGGATCTGGAGAGGGTGCTTATGGAGGACGTTAAAGGTCTGAGAACTAGTAAGTTTATGTACAAGGTGTGAGGAACCACTCTAAAAAATGGCTTAATGGAGGTGGATAAGAGTGATGCTTGTGTGATAGAGTTATAAGATAATTGCAAAATATAAGGTGATAGAGATCTATTTTGATCATGGATCTAAATTAGAATAATCTTTTGATGATGATGTTGAGGTGGAGGTCATTACTGGGATTATAGATGATGTCCCCATCGATATTACCCAGTCCACTATTGTGCAATTGATTAAATATGTAGCCGAACAAAAAGATTTTTTTTAGTAATTTAGTTAATTTTATACACAAAAAGGTTTATGTACATCTTTGGAGACTACCAAACCAGTCGTCTCTTGCCCACCAAAAAGGACAAACCTGAGGGGATGGCTTAAGGAAGCAACATTGCCTCTTAAACCAACCTTCTTACACCTATAGAACTTTCCTACCAAAAAACCTTAAGGATCTAGATAATCATCCTAGTTCACAAAATCAATACACACATTAGGTGTAAGTGGGACTAAAGTTGACCCAGAAAAATATTAAGAGAATTTACTTATTGATGAAAGGATTAGAAAGGAGATTGATTCGGATTTGGATGATGAAGAGTTGGAATTAGCTAGACATTTAGCTGCTTCATTGATGTGGATATACTTACTCTTATTACTGATTTACTAAAATTTTCAATATTTGTTATATAGGGTCTTGTGGAGGCATTCAGTAGGCAGCTTCCAAGGATTAAAGTGAGGTTTTGTTCAAGACGTATGTTTGCCAATTGAAGAAAGATGAATCACAAGGACATCAAATTAAAGAGACTTTTCTAACAATGTTGTAAGTCATCCAATGAACCTAACTTACTTTATAATTTGAGATAGTAGAAAAGGAGTCAAAAAATATTCATAGTGATCTTAAAAGAATTCTAAGGAAAAAATAGGCAAAAGCATTTTTTAACACTTCATTCAAGTGTGATATTATGGATAACAATCATTATGAAGCATTTAATTGAAGTATAATGGAAGATGGGAGTAAATACATTATCACGGAAACTAGAGTGTTATGAAATTAAATGGATAGGTGACATTGGTCTAAGAATAAAGGCTAAATAGGGAGTTAATAAGGAGTTGAGCATAGATTGTGAACTTGAGAGTAATGGTGTTGTTGGGTTTAAAGTGATACATAAAAAAGTTAAGCATGTTGTCAATTTGACGAGAAAGAAATATAGTTCTATAAGTTAGGATATGTCAGGTATCTTATGTAAACATGCCATTTCTTCCACTATTTACAATAATGAAGACTCGGAAAAATACATCTCATTGGTTTGTGAAGGAGAAGGGCCTATAAGCATGTCAATATATGATGGAGCCATTTCAAGGCCTAGGGCCTAGAACTGAACATGAACCATCATTACCACCTCTATTTTGAAAAATGCCTTATAGACTATAATAGAATAAGAAAAAGGGAGATTGGGAGAGACCTACTAAGGTTAACAAGATATCAAGAAGAGGTATAAAAAGCAGGATTATGATTACTACTAAGGGTAGCAAGACGTCAAGGAGAGGCATAAAGATGATTTGTCAATAATGCTTCCAGCAAGTGCACAATAAAAAATCATGTCCTCTAATAATAGCATCGCAGCAAGTTTCAATAGTTACAAATGATAACACATTTTCATACATGTCTTCATCCTTAAACATTATTTGCTTTCATTTTTTCCAATATAGTCTATAAGTGATGTCCAAATAGACTGTTATATTATTAATCCTTCAAATCAACCACATATTTCAAACCCAAATAAAAGAAAGAGAGTAGTTCATAGATAAAGTAGCACTATAGGGTGAAGAAACTCAATCAATAGTAACAATTTGAGTTATAACTGTTGACTCAAAATGACTTTACACATATATATGATTTTGATGAATAACAAAGAAGTAGTAAAAGCAGACGTAAAATAGAAAACAGACAGACGGAGAATAAAACACAAACACAAACGAAGTTAAAACGCAGACGCAGACGCAGACGTAAAATGAAAAGCAGACGCAGACGCAGATACAAAATGAAAAATAGACGCAGACGCAAAATGAAACACAGACGGAGAAAAACAGACGTAGAAACACAGACACAGAAAAACAGACGCAAAAACACAGATGCAGAAACACAGACGCAAAAATACAGACGGAGAAAAGCAAACGCAGAAATCCAGACGGAGAAAAGCAGACGTAGAATTCAAAAGAAGACGCAAGAGTCTATTCGAGTTAGTTACAGAACTCAACTGATTAACCTTTTCTTTCAAGATTCAAGAAACAAGATTGAAGAAGCAAGAATCAAGAAGCAGTTGCAGACGAAGATTATAAATATAAGTCGAAGTCGAAAATTGCAAAGTTAGCAAAAGGTTGAGTTAATTGATTTACGTACGCGAACCAAAAAGCTTGTCTGTGAGACAATTGTGCAAATAGCTGAGAGCTAGTATTATTGTAACAAAGTTCAAATACTTTTGTAAGAAAGTAGTGCAGATAGCCTGCTGAGGCTAAGAGTGAAAGAATACTGAGTGTAGAGACCTGAAGAGGCTCGGAAAGAATACTTGTAAACGTTGAAGAGATAGTGAAATCTCAGAAAGACTTCTGAGGACTGGACGTAGCCCACGGTTTGGGGTGAACTAATATAAAATCGCTGTGTCAACTTCTACTCTACTTTATCTCTCTTTAAGTTCAAAGTTTTGTTATTACTTAAATTTCGAAACAAGTTTTCAAAGTTTTGATTAATTCGAGTTTACTAAATTTTCTGTAAAAGAACCTTTTTTTAACAAAACAGTTTTGAAAGAGTTTTTCAAAAAGAGGAATACACAATTCAACCCCCCCTTCTCGTGTATTTGTTATCGTATTATAAGCATTGTACTAACGTGTGATTTACTTCAATTGGTATCAAAGCTCGGTATCCAAGAATCACTGTAGCAAAGTGTGGATTAAAGATAATGGCATAATCACATATATACATTGCAGAAGGTGCCTCAGTCACTAGACCTCCAGCTTTCAATGGAGAAGACTATCATTACTGGAAAGATAGAATGCGGTTGTTCATAGAATCTACTCATATGGAGCCTTTGGGATGTGATAGAGAATGGACCATATACACCGATGAGCGAAGATAGAAATCTTATTCCACGGACCGGATGGATTTGCTAACCAAAAGCGAGAATTCAATTGAACTCTGGCGAAATTCTTCTTGGCGTGTGCCCTAGCAGGGAGTGAGTATGACAAAGTTCATGGATGCGACCTGCAAAGAAAATGTGGGACACATTGTCCATCGCTCATGAAGGAACAAACCAGGTCAAAGAATCCAAGATAAGCATTCTTGTGCACCAGTACGAGCTTTTCAAGATGAAAGAAGAAGAATCTATTGATCTAATGTTTGGAAGATTTCAAACAATTGTCAATGGATTGAAAGCCCTTGGAAGAACGTACAATAACCAAGATCACGTAAGAAAGATCTTAAGAAGTCTTCCGAAGAGATGGAGACCAAAAGTTACAGCAGCGCAGGAAGCTAAGGACTTGAGCGTGCTAAAGCTTGACGAGTTGCTTGGATCACTGAAGATTCATGAAGTAGAGCTCGATGCTGAAGACAAGCCCAAAAGGGACAAGTCAATAGCACTAAAGGCAAGACAAAAGAATCACAAGACTCAAAGAAGGAGAAAGTCATCGAAAGCACTAAATTTGAAGAATCAAAGAATGATGACTCAAGCAAATCAGAACAAGAGTCAAGTGATGAAGATGACGAATTATCGTTCATTTCTCGGAAGATAAGACGGATGTGGAAGAAGAAGTCCAAAGGAAGTTAATTCTTCAAGAAGAATAGCAAAGATGATGGTAAAGTAGAAAAGACATCTATCATATGCTACGAGTGTAATCAACTTGGACATTACAAGTCCGAATGTCCTACTCTAAAGAAGAAACCAAAGAAGAGTAGAGAAGGAAAGAAAAGCATGATGGCAACTTGGGAAGATCTAGATTCATCAGAGTCAGATAAAAATTCCAAGACATCTGAACATGCTAATATCTGCCTAGTAGCCGAGGAAGAAAGTGATGAGGAGGTAACTTCTGTATACGATAACTTGCATGAAGCTTATTCAGAACTATTAGAGGATTCTCATGCTATTCTGAAACAGTACAAACTGTTAAAGAAGAAGTATGTAGAAAACCTTGAACATACAGAAGAAATAGAGAGAGAAAATATCTGCTTAAAGAAACAATTAGAAGAGAAAAAGAAAGTCGTAGATAAATCTGATGAGATCAATCAGTTGAAGCTTGGAATTAAAAGTCTTTCATCTGATTTAGCTACCTTCATTGAGAGTACAAAGAAAATGAATGAGATGCTAGGAAAATGTAGACATCCGAGTGATAAAACCAGATTAGGGTTTACGGGTAATAAGTCTCATTATGATAAAAAGTCTTTTTCTCAAAATAAAGGGTATTACCAAACACATTTTCATCAACAGTTTAGTAAAAGGCATCAAAGAACTCATTATATGCATATTACTAACCAGAAAGGACCCAAGAAAATATGGGTACCAAAGAGTAAAATAGTTTCTCCCACAGATATCCTTCCTTGGAAGATGCAACAAGCACCGTTGGTATTTAGACAGTGGCTGCTCGCGACATATGACGGGAAGAAGGCCTATGTTCTTAGATCTTCAGTATAAGAAGGGAGGATCGGTGACTTTCAGAGACAACCAGCAGGGTAAGATAATTGGAATCGATAAGATAGGTAAAGATTCCTTTGCATGCATAGATAATGTACTGCTTGTTGATGGTCTGAAGCACAATTTGATTAGTGTAAGTCAATTGTGTGATTCTGGTTTCTTAGTAACGTTCAATCAAAATCTTTGTGAAGTCAGAAACAAAGATGGGTCTATATTCTTTTCTGCCAAGAGAAGAAATAATCTTTATAAAATTGACTTAGAAGATTTTCAAGACCAAAATGTTTCATGTTTTCTATCTTTTGAAGAAGAAAGACTAATCTGGCATAAAAAGCTAGGTCATGTCTCTTTTAAATACATTTCAAAATTGGCAAAATTTGATTTGGTAAGAGGTTTACCAAAAATGAGTTTTGACAAAGAATTTTTCTGTGAAAGTTGTTTGAAATGAAAACAAGTTAAAACATCGTTTTCTTCTAAAAATATTGTAACATCTTCTAGACCTTTAGAGTTGTTACATATGGATTTATTTGGTCCAACAAGGACAATAAGTCTTGGCGGAAAGAAATATAGACTTGTTATTGTTGATGACTTTACTAGATTTTGTTAGATATTATTTTTGTCACATAAAGATGAATCCTTTAAGTGTTTTAGGACCCTTTCTAGAAAGTTACAAATTGAAAAAGGAGTACCTATAGCCAGTATCAGGAGTGATCATGGTGGAGAATTTGAGAACGAGAAGTTTAGATTATTCTGTGAGGAGAATGGAATTTCCCATAATTTCTCTGCTCCTAGGACTCCTCAACAGAATGGAGTTGTTGAAAGGAAGAACAGGACGATTCAAGAGATGGCAAGGACTATGCTATGTAAGATGAATCTTCCTAAGTACTTCTGGGCAGAAGCTGTGAATACAACGTGTTATATTCATAACAGAATACTGTTGCGACCACTGTTGAAAAAGACTCCCTATGAGTTATAGAATGGAATGAGACCAAACATATCTTACTTTCATCCATTCGGTTGCAAGTGCTCTATTCTGAATACAAAGGAATTATTGGATAAGTTCGATTCAAATACCTATTCAGAAATTTTTCTAGGCTACTCATCATCATCTAAGGCCTTTCGGGTATATAACCCTATCTTAAAGACAGTTAAGGAAACCATCCATGTCAAATTTGATGATCGTTCCCAACCCCATAAGGAAGATAACATGGAGAATGAAGGTCCTTCAAAGAACTTAGATGAAACAACAGAAACTCCATCATCAGGAACTCAAGTAGATAAGGTTGAGGATATTCCAGAAACTATAAGATTAAGAAGAGATTCGAAATATAGGAGTTCTCATCCAGAAGAGCTAATTATCGGAGAGACCTCAGAAGGAGTTAGGACAAGGTCCAAATTCAGAAGAGAAGCTAATGTGACTTTCATCTCTGAAATAGAGCCTAAGAAGATTGAGGAAGCTCTTCAAGATGAAGCTTGGGTTTTAGCCATGCAAGAGGAGCTAAATCAGTTTACTAGGAATAATGTTTGGTCCTTAGTTCCAAAACCTTCGAAGAAATCCATTATAGGAACCAGATGGGTTTTTAAGAATAAGTTAGACGAATAAGTTAGACGAATCAGGTAGAGTAAGTCGGAATAAAGCTAGATTAGTAGCTCAAGGCTATAATCAGCAAGAAGGGATAGACTACAATGAGACATATGCTCCAGTAGCAAGACTTGAAGCTATTAGGATATTGCTGGCATATGTTGTTTGTCATGATATAAAGCTTTTTCAGATGGATGTGAAGAGCGCTTTTCTGAATGGTTTTATAGACGAAGAGGTGTATGTGAAGCAACCTCCTGGCTTTGAGGATGTTAAGAATCCAGATCATGTCTATGACTTTATAAAGCTTTATACGGCCTGAAGCAAGCTCCTAGAGCTTGGTATGATCGTCTAAGTAATTTTCTCTTGGAGAGTGGGTTTACTAGAGATCAAGTTGATAAGACGATTTTCAGAAAGAATTATGAGAATGAGTTTATCTTAGTACAAATTTATATTGATGATATTATATTTGGTGCTACTTCAAAGAAGTTATGTATGAGTTTTGAGAGTCTGATGAAAAATGAGTTTGAAATGAGTATGATGGGTGAGTTAAAGTTCTTTCTTGGGTTGCAAGTTAAGCAAACTGAAGAGAAAATCTGTATCCATCAACAAAAATATGTGAAAGAATTGTTGTATAAATTTGATATGAATAAGGTAAAGCCTATGGCAACTCCGATGCATCCTTCGAACCTTTTGTCAAAAGATGAACTTGGTAAGAAGGTGGATCAAACCCCGTATAGAGGGATGATCGGTTCTTTACTGTATCTTACAGCAAGCAGATCTGATATTCTTTTCAGTGTATGCTTGTGTGCAAGGTTTTACGTCGATCCTAGAGAGTCTCATTTTATTGTTGTTAAAAGGATTATGAGATATCTCGCAGGTACTACTGATCTTTGTTTAATGTTTGAGAAAGGTAAAGATTTCATGTTAATCGGATATTGCGATGCGGACTATGCCGGAGATAGAATTGAAAGGAAGAGCACTAGTGGAGGATGTCACTTTCTTGGCGCAAATCTAGTTTCCTGGTCAAGCAAGAGACAAAGCTCAATCGCTCTATCAACTGCCGAAGCCGAGTACATGGCTGCCGCAAGCTGTTGTTCACAAACTTTGTGGATTAAATATCAACTGGAAGATTATTCAATTCAAGAAGAGGAGATCCCAATTCACTGTGACAACACCAGTGCCATTAATCTATCAAAGAACCCAATACAGCATTCGAGAGTAAAGCATATCGAAGTCAGACATCATTTCCTGAGAGACTACGTTCAGAGAAAGGTGGTGCGACTACAGTTCATTGAAATAGAGTATCAATGGGCAGACATCTTCACTAAACCATTGAGTGAAGAACGGTTCAAGGAAATCAGACGGAACCTTAATATGGTTATGCTAAATGACCAGTCAAGCTAAGAGATCGTCAAAGTTAACGGCGTCAGAAACAGTGGTTTACAGCTGGTAACTTCTCTCACAAGGAAGTTGTGGAGGGAAAATCTGATAGTATTGAGGATCCCAATCATTCTAGAACACACCGGATAAAGACCCCTACGAGTAGTCTGAAATTAAAATCATTAAGGTTACTCTCAAATACAGACGATTCATCTCTCTCTCTCAAACTCTTGCAATCAACTTTACCTTCGAAGAACAGAGCCAGTTCTAATCAGAATCAATGGAGCCAGCTATGATGTATGGAAGACATGTGGACTTCGAATCTCTGAGGAAAGATGCTATGGATGTTGAACCAGAGATTGTAGAAGCTGGGTGGAGAAAAGTTTTTCAGGTACGAGAACCGGTGTATACTGATGAGGTATATGACTTTTGGAAGAATGCGCAACTGGTAGATAACACCATTGTCTCCACAATAGATTGAATAACTATTATTGTGACAAAGGAATTAGTGGAGAAGGTGACTGAATGTTCATCAGTTGGAGAAACCCTATCAACCAAAGCCAGATGGATGTCCAAAGTTAGTATGAAGGAATAGGATGTCTGTAAACAGCTATATGGAGTCAATGACCCCTCGGAGAGGAAGACTTCGAGTCTAGTCCCGAAAGCCAGGGTTCTTTATGCGATTCTGTTCAATTGCATCTTACCTAGAACAGGGTCAAGGCATCTAGTGATTACCTTGGATGAGCAATGTCTGTTCTATTTGCTAAATCGTCGACCAATAGACCTACCATTTTTAATTTTTCATTATATGGTTAAGGGGATGAAGGATACCAATAGTTATCCTTACGGCATGCTACTCACGAGGATTTTTAGGGAATCCGGAGTCCTTCTTCACAGAGGAATCAGAAGGATGGTATCTGTCAAGAGTACTATTAACTCAGATACAATAAGAAGAATGGACTTGAAGGTGGTGATAAAAGTAGAAGCAGAGTCTACGATGAAAGCTAGAACTAAGGGGGAGCGGTTACTGAAGAAGTCTCCCGCTATAAGTTCTAAATCTCAAGTAAGTATGAGATTATCGATAGATGAAAGAAGAAAATTATTCGGAAGACCGTTGATAAAACAGGTGAGTCCTCAAAAAGAAGTGAGTCTAGTTCGGAGGACAGATGAAGGTGCGTTGAAAAGAAAAGGAGAGAATCTTTTGGGTGAAATTTCCAAAAAGGCGAGGAGATCACCTAGGATTCGTACTCTGCGACAACAGGAAGAAAAGAGAACCAGAGAGCAGAGTCAGGCAGAAGGTTCTGGATCTCGCGTACCAAAGGCAACAAGATCTCTAGTCTCAATTTTACAAGAAGACTCAGCCAAACAGGCTAAGGAGACTGAGAAGAAGAGAAAGTCGGAGTCTGAGAAGCAAAAATCTCAAGTTCAGAAAACTCCGAGACTGACTGAAGCAGAAGGAAAGACTAAAGCAATTAGTCGAAAGAAGAGTGTGCCCACTGCTGAGGAAGTTAGTCAAAAGAAAGATACTTTCAATGCTGCTCAAAAGGAAAAGGAAATTGAGCATAGCGAGTTCAGAAACTCCATTGTTATCCAACGGGAGGAACCCAATGAGCTTAGCTTGGTTCAATCTATTCCTTCACTAATCAACAAGAGGCAACAAGAGAATTAAGCTTGATACGGTACCACAAGAAAATCTGATGAACTGGTGCAGTTATATACAACTACTCTGAATTTTTGAGAAAAAATAAGTTGGAAATCAGACTGGTTGAAGTTGTGACCAAGAGGAGGACAGCAATTGCCATTTCCGACCAACCAAAGAGGAAGGTAAAGGCTGTTCTACAACCTATTTTGATAAATAGTGAGACATGGCATTTACTGAATGAAGATGAAAAGAATTTCTATGATGTCTTGAGGGATGCTGCTATAAAGCCATACCCTACAAAAATGTCCAGCAAACCATATACTATTTATCCAATTACAGAGAAGACGGTGATAAAGGTTGTATCGGATATTCAACCTAGATATCCTTTGTATTTGAATAAGGGGAAGATGAAGCTATATCCTGAAGGAATTAGTGATGATCTGTCCGCAGATCAAATTGAAGAATAAGTGCGTCGAATTGATGCAGTATGCGCTTCAAAAGAGAATACAGAAGGAGCTGGTTGCAGTTTTACGGATAAGAATAAATACTGTCCAGTAGAGGGACAACTGATAACAGGGACGTTTATTGAATCCCTTGTGCAGACAGTCATGCGTATTAAGCCTCTATCTAATACACTGTCTATTGAAGCTGAAGTCATACCCCTGCAAGGAAGACAGTTGCTCATGCTACCTGCTCCTTATGATTTAGACCTTCCGGAGCCTAATATATCCGTTCATCCACCAATTTTTGAGATTGTTGACGACTACACTCCATCCTCGGACGCATATGCTACAACAATTGCGTTCACTGCACCCTTAGCAGATAATGATCAACCCTCCTCACCGTTTGACTCTCAAGTTGAAATCAGCCACTTACGCGGAGAAGTCAACGAGATAAAGGAGATGATGAATGAAATGAAGAAGATGATGACAGAACTGATGAAGAGTCATCGTCATTGATCATTTTTTATTATAACAAATAGGGGGAGAAGAGAATGGAAGGCAGCAGAAGAAAATGAAAGACAACAATCAAAAGAATCTCAAAGGGTGTGATTGAAGGAGTCGAAGAAAAAGAAAGAAGGAAGAGAAAGATTTTTGAAGATAAGATTTTTTTCTTTTTAAACATTGTATTTTGTTTTCTTTTTATATATAATTTGTTATCATCAAAAAGGGGAAGATTATTGAGTCAAAATGACTTTACATATATATGATTTTGATGAATAACAAAGAAGTAGTAAAAGCAGATGTAAAATAGAAAACAGACAGACAGAGAATGAAACACAGACGCAGACGAAGTTAAAATGCAGACGCATACGGAAAATGAAAAACAGACACAGACGCAAAATGAAAAGCAGACACAGATTAAAAAGCAGACGCAAACGCATACGTAGACGCAAAATGAAAAACAGACGCAGACGTAAAATGAAACACAGATGCAGAAACACATACGCAAAAATACAGACGGAGAAAAGAAGACGTAGAAATCCAGACGGAGAAAAGCAGACGCAGAATTCAAAAGAAGACGCAAGAGTCAGTTCGAGTTAATTACAGAACTCAACTGATTAACCGTTTCTTTCAAGATTCAAGAAACAAGATTCAAGAAGCAAGAATCAAGAAGCAGTTGCAGAAGAAGACTATAAATATAAGTCGAAGTCGAAGATTGCATAGTTAGCAAAAAGTTGAGTTAATTGATTTACGTATGGGAACAAAAAAGCTTGTCTATGAGACAATTGTGCTAATTAGCTGAGAGCTAGTATTACTGTAACAAAGTTCAAATACTTTTGTAAGAAAGTAATGCAGATAGCCTGCAGATGCTAAGAGTAAAAGAATACTGAGTGTAGAGACCTGAAGAGGCTCGGAAAGAATACTTGTAAACGTTGAAGAGATAGTGAAATCTCAGAAAGACTTCTAAGGACTGGACGTAGCCCACGGTTTGGGGTGAACCAGTATAAAATCGATGTGTCAAATTCTACTTTACTCTATCTCTCTTTAAGTTCAAAGTTTTGTTATTACTTAAATTCCGAAACAAGTTTTCAAAGTTTTGATTAATTCGAGTTTACTAAAGTTTCTGTAAAAGAACTTTTTTTAACAAAACGGTTTTGAAAGAGTTTTTCAAAAAGGAGAATACACAATTCAACCCCCCCTTCTCGTGTATTCGTTATCGTATTATAAGCATTGTACTAACGTGTGATTCACTTCAATAACTCGTCAAATGTTATAGGTATTGAAATATATGTCTTAAATTGATTTGGTTTATTGAATTATCCTTTGATTATGTGTTAACATTTCTTTTAGGATGAAACAAGTGAGAGGATAAGGAGGATAAGATCAAAAGCTTCAGGAAGTTCTACTTAGAGATGCATTATACCAATGTTCCTTTTATCCTATAAGATTTGTAAAAATTATGGTTTTTTAGAAAGCAAATAGTTTTGGATTATACAATGCCTATATGCCTTGTACTACTAGATGGGAACAATTAAATGCTTATATGAATGCACATGGGTGTTTTGGTCTATTATATGTTAAGTGCTTTGGTATGTATCTCATTTCCTTTTACTAAGTCACTTAAGTGTTAACGAGGTTGATTTAGGAACTTGATGATTGGGATCATGAGAAAATCTTCGTAAGCTAATGACGGAAATAGGATTAATGAGATTGATTCAAATTTTGATTATTAGGATCATCAATACATAATAAAGCTATCAATTTTAGATTTATTTATTAAAGTCCCCTTTTGATAACATACAAAATGGCTTAAAACAAGGAAGCAATAATGTTGCACTCAGTCAGTCATTAAAAATAGAATAATACACTATTGACTATCATGTTCACAAGCATATTCTAATTGATAGGATACATTGAAAATTAGCTAGAAGTTTATAAAACACTAATAATATAATACTCAATATTTTACATCTACTCTTATTAATTTTAATTACTACTATTAATAATACAATATTGAAAATTTTAGTTTTCGTCATCATTTTTTTCTTTTCTAGCTTTTTATTTTCTTTAACAATCCTGGTACAATACTCAATAACTCTTTTGTGCATTGGCAAATCAACCCACTCAAAAAATTGACAACTTCAATGCTAAAATTAATTGAATAATATAAAGTATACAATAATGTAGAAATTTTAAAAGTGGTTTAAATTAACCGAGTAATAAAAGAGTTAACAATAATGTTAAGATTAAAAGTCAATAACTAACAAAACCATAAAATAAAGAAATAATTTACTCCACATCGAGACTTTGTCCATAAAGTCTACATGACAACCATTAACTCACAAAAAAAAAATTCTTCGTCCATCTTAGAAATCGAATTTGCATATGTTCTTCGACTCATAATGCTCAATCATAACTTACTGCACAAAATCAAATTGAAAAGACAAACCTATTAAACATATGAAAATATATTTTGCTCTATATATGTTTTCAACAAAAATCTTTGTTATATGCCAATGAAATTACTTAAATATGATATTATAAAAATGAATTTTCAAGCAATTAAAGCTTAACTGCATAATAACCTCAAAATCCATATCTCATCTGACGTAGATCCAAAAAACCATTTCTCATCAAAATAATATTTTGACCTTTCAAGATTCTAGATTTATTGGTGATGTGTATATGAAAAAGGTTGAAGTGAACATAAAATCCATTTATTCTAAGTTTCTAGGCCAAAAACTATTCAAAAAATTAGTGCCAGAGCAATATCATCAATTTCATTTCCCTAGATGCAGGCACATTATCAATTTATTGTATTTGCTTTTGATGGTCTTTGGTTGCAAGAAAGCAATCAAAAAATGTTTGATATAGGACAAAACCTCCATATGACATAAAACATATATATCTCACCACTAAAAATATAACTATATTTCTTCATATATGTAACTAGCAAAAAAATTATAACTACTGTAAATATTGAAAAAGTAGTTGATAGCCCTTTAGTTTCTTCATATTCTTATTCTCTTACTAACAAACATTTTAAACACCATAACTTGTTTTATATATATATATATATTTATTTAAACACCATAACTTGTTTATATATATATATATATGGCAAAAGTAAGGAAATGTACTTTTGCAATTGATTTCAATTGTCGAAGCAATATTGCAATAGAAAGAACAAAAAATAGATAAATATGCTTAGGAAAACTACAAATAAGAATTTATGTAAATCAAGACTCCTGTTACAAAATGAAATCTAATATTTATTATCTTTAATCAAATTGTTGAATAAATGGTAAAAAAATAAAGACTTAAATTAAAGATGAAAAGCAGCAACGAAATAGCTTAGAAAGTCATGATATTAAAAAAAAATGTAGCTTCAAGCAATTCAGCCTTAACTATACAATAACCTTAAATCCATAACTTACACATAGAAAAATAGAAGAGTAAGGGAGTAGTGGGAGAGGAGAAGAAAGGAGTCGTTCCTTGCCACGACAGAAGACGTACCTACAGGTGAGCTATCTAGAGGAACAACGATTCATATAGATAGACAATGCAACTTTAGTAAAGTAAATTTGGTTGATGGGTAATTGGATATGGGCATGGGTTATAGGTAATCTGGTTTAGGTTATTTGCTTAGTTGTCTAATTTTTTCCATATGGATGGATAGTTATAGGTCATGTACAACTGGGTTTTCGTTAGCCACATCAATCAATTAACAGTAGAACTAACATTTTTAACTTAAATGTGAAAAGAGTCTTTTATTGCCCAATCAATCGAGTTTTGAAAGACACTATAGCTTCTCCTTTTTCAGCTTAGGAAGTCAGAAGAGTATTATTCAGTTTGAACCCTTCAAAAGCACGTGGACCTGATGGTTCGTTAGCTTGGTTTTTTTTTTAAAAAATGAGATGTTATTGGCAGACTCTTGACAAAAGTTGTAATGGAATTTTTTTTCCTCATCCAAAATGCTTAATGAGAGGAATCAAACCTACATCTTTCTAGTAACAAAGAAGCAAAACCCTTGACTATAGTTGACTTTAGACCAATATCCTGTTGCAATACTATCTATAAATTAATTGCAAAGCTCCCAGTTGAAAGGCTGAAGACTACTCTAATTAAAATCATAAATCCTACACAATGGGCCTTTGTTCTTGAAAGAAATATAGGTGATAATATCCTTCTCTTACAAGAGTTGCTAAAAAAGTACAACTCAGGCAAAAGAATCAAAAGTCGTTTGTTGAAAGTTGATTTTTATAAAGCATTTGACATAGTTAGTTGGAGTTTTATACAACTTTGCCTCAAAGCAATGAATCTACCTGAAAGATTTGTGAAATGGATCATGAAATGCGTTCAAACCTCTTCTCTCAGTGTGAAGGACAATGGAATCCCCGTTAAAACTTTCAAAAATGCTAGGGGGATTAGACAAGGGGACCCTTTATCCCTTTATCTTTTCACCCTAGTAATGGAAGGATTGTCTAGATTGTTTATCAATTTCACATCCTGTAATGGAAGTTTGCAATTTCACCATATGTGTAGAGAAATCATATCAACACGTTTGATCTAGGTAAATGATCTTATGCATCTCTATGTCATAGATTATCATTCCATCAACATACTACTACAGATACTTATATTATGCTTAGAATGGTCTAGATTAAAGTTCAATGTTGATAAGAGTAGCTTGTACATTTCATTAGATATGAGATTAGTAGAATTATAGGACTGAATTCACATTCCGCATCATTTAGATACCTTGGAGTGCCTATTACCGCATCTAAGCCCAAATTCTCTTATTGTATTCCTCTTATTGAAAGGATCAAATTCAGGATGAATACATGGCAAAACAAGTTTCTTTCTTATGCTATTAAACTTACACTTATCAATTCAGTTCTCAATAGTTTGCACATACATTGGACAGTTCATATTGTATTGCCAAAGAAAGTCATCAAGGAAATTGATAGAATTGTTAAAGCTTTTCTTTGGAATGGAAAAGTAGAGAATTCCAAAAGTGCAAAAGTAAAATGGAGTGAACTCACCATTCCAAAGAAGCAAGGTGGACTAGGAATCATTCCCATTTACTAGTGCAAAAGGTACTTTTAAGCAAGAGAATTTGGAGACTATATACAGATAAAAAGGCCCTCTAGATCAAATAGATGCATGAATATCATCTCAAAAACCTATACTTCTAGCAGATTACAAGCATAAGAGATTTTCCTAGACTTCCAATCAATTATTGAATTAGCAAAACATGATTTATCCGTAGATCAAAAACAATTTGGGAAATGGAGCAAATACATAGTTTTGGTTTGACAACTGGTCAAACTTTAGCTCCCTTATACAAAGATATGAGATCACTTAGTTAAGGAATAGAATCCCTATGGACTCTAAAGGATCCTCACTCGTCCAAAATGGAGTTTGTTATGGAAACTTTAGAGGTTTTTCTATACTTGTTGAACATTTACCTCAATTGCAAGAAGGGTATAAAGAAGATCCCATTACGTGGACTCCTAATCCAAATGGAATATTCACAAATAATTCCTATCACATAATATTCTCAAGCAGTTTTTTTATAAATCTTTGGCATGATCTTCTAACGAAGCAATCTCTTAATCCCAAAGCTTCTTTAATCACTTGGCTAGTGATTAAAAAAATTATAATCAAGTGTGGATGGTTTAGCACAAATGACTCAACATGTGTCTTATGCAAGGAAGCTGAGGAAGACATAAATCATCTATATTTTCTTTGTAGATATTCTAAAGTAGTATGGAGCAAATCCTGCACTTACTTGCAGTAGATAATTACACATATGAATGGGATGAGACTCTGAATCGGTTCATCAATCTCACCAAGTATGGAAAGCAGAATGAGATGTTACTTAAAACAACATTCACCACTACAATTTGCACTCTCTAAAAAGAGAGAAATATCAAGTTGTACAAAGGAGTCAAAGAAGACAAATATTAGTTAGAAAAAGGTTTGAATTGGGTTAGAGCTATATTGATTGGAAAGAATATGTAAAACTCACTCACCCAGAATAGATGGAACTTGTAATTCATGTTTTATAATTGTTTTGTAGATGGTGTGTAATTTCTCTTATCAATTATGTTCTTCCAATCATATTGCAAGTTGATAGCTAGGCAGTGAATTTGAACTAGCTTTTGTTTAAGTTAATACAATTTCATTGATTTTTTTAAAAAGGAGTATAAATATTGAGAGTTTATTCTTATTTTAAATTTAAATAAGAATTATTTAATTAAATTGTTGTTTAAATTTTAATTTTATAAATATTAACTATTAAATTGTTAATATTAAAGTTCCTAAAGAAATTTCAAATAAATTGTATATAAAATAAATTTATAGTAAAATTATATAAATTTATGAAATATTATGTAATTTTAAAATATTTTAAAACATTGTTGACAATTACCACCTATGAATCCCAATTGCTCTACTGATAGAAAGGAAATAGCATATTTCAAGAGTAAAATTCTAATTGGAAAGCTTTTAAGCCGGATTTCTTTCATTTATCTTTTAATAATACCTTCAAATGAAAAGAATTATTGGAGAAAATTTTATCGTATATGTTACTAATACTAGAACCGTGTCACATTTATACTATTAAAATTGATATAAAAAAAATTAGCACGATATTTATGTTGATTTTATCCTTTAAATATTGAAAAGATGGAATTTTCTTTTAATTTATACTAAAAATTTTAAAATAAATCCTCTTGCAAGAGCCAAGCCAACAATCCACTTGTGTGGTCCATTGACAAGCACACCCATCGATCAACTTTATCATCAGCTGCATCCCGCAAGCGATAAAAAACAGGCTTACTGGCCACAGAAGATATCCATGGAGGTAGTGCTATACCAAAGTCACCTTTATTGTCACATACGGAGAAGATCATCGCTAGTCTTCTCTGCTTGCAATTTTAATGTGTCTACTAACAATTTCACAACAAAATCGATGACCAACTGCCCGGAAAGCAGAATGAGAAGTTCATCATTTAAACTAACGCCGATATTTGTATTCGAGCCAAATGCATGGAACCGCAGAAAATCATCTACGTTGACAACAGTAGCAGCAGGAGGTGGAGTACCACTACCACCCCTTGACTTGACTGAAGATAACGTTAGAGAAGTCTTGGCCGATGCTCGAGTGGAGGCAAGTGATGATAAAGACTCTTGTTCTTGTCATGTTTTGTTCTTTCTATAAGCAAGTTGAAAAAAGTATGCTTTGTACTTTTAATGCCGCAGTTTGGACAAGTTTTCGACACCTCGGTTGGCATTACAGGTGATACCTCTTAATTAAGGTAGATACGGAGTTGTATCTTCGCTGATAATTGTTTTCTGTGACGTGGTCTGAGGAACAAAATTTTATCAAACATGTGTTCAGGACAAGTTGAACTTGCTGAATTGGATGGACCTTTTGTGAAAATTAGTTTGAGAGGTGGATTTTGGCACAAACGTTCCACAGTTCTTGCCAGGATTGGAAATTACCTTAAACAAAGGATCCCTGTAAGTCCGTAACTTTAGAATTCAAGCTAATCAACTTGAATCTGTCGGCATTTATCTAATGATATCCTCAATTCTCTTTTCCATCTTAATTATTAGGAAATTTTGGAGGTTCATATAGAAGATGAGAAACAATTGGATGACAGCCCTGAAAACTTCTGAGGAACTCCAAACTCTCGTCATCAAAGACATTGGCTTATCAATCGGGAATTTCATTAATATGGAACATGAAGGGTAACCCCTGAAACATGTCAATGAAGGGCATATTGCTTTGAACGAGTTCTCCTCTTGATATGAAACCTGAATCTGAATAATGAGTCATGTGATCCAAAATTTTTGCAGGTGGAACCCTTCAATTTTTTTGAAGCATCATATGAAATTTATCCACTGGTTTATACGACACAATTGATAGTTTTTTGAATAGTAAATAAATTGCATTGATAGTTCACTAGAGATTACATGGAATGTACAAAAATATACAACAAGATACAATTCAAGACTATTGGAGCTCAAACTAGGCACCATAAAAGCAATATTTCCAGATCATAGTAAATCATTAGAAGGACCAATTTGAAAACTCTTTCATTGCTTTACCAACAAACACTGTAGACTTAGCTGTCAAGAACCAAGCTATATAGAAGTCTATCGTCTTTATGTACTCTAGAAAGGGAGGAAAGCCACTGAATTATTCCTTTCAAGTCCTCAACCTGCGGATCTAGGCTACAAAGCCTAATTACATCCTTCCAAATCTGACTCAAATGGGGACAGTTGAAGACAAAAACACAACTTACAGTATATATCGTTCGTATATCTAGTTCTATCCATGGTAACAAGCCTTTCTTTAATAGCAAGTCACAAAGTAACAGAAAGTCTAGGAAATAGAAGCTTGTTCCAGGTAAGAGAACAATTCAATGTCATTGCCTAGTTCTTGATCACATCCATACAAGATTTGTTTGTAAATAAACATAAGGTATGCTTGAGCTAGATAAACTTGTCCTCCATATGCAAGTCAAGGGGGTTTGGGGAAACAACTAAGAAAAAATTGTCCACCTTTATTGTCATAATGCCAACTTCCATTCTTAATTAAACAACTAAGCTTTTCATTTGCAGGGAAAAATACTCTAAGGCTAACAAAGTTAAGCAGAAGGTAAAGAAAGCCCAATGCACTCCAATTGTCATATCATAGCCATGTTTTCCTTTATTTGATGAGTGGATGGATGAGATTCCTAGGCTTTAGGAATTGCTTCCAATGCCATGATGCATTAGATTTTGGTTTAACTATCCATAAGCTAGATCCCTTTATATAGTGCTCTTGCAGCTATTTCATTCAAAGGGATTCCTTGTCACGTATAACTTTCCACAACCTTTTAATTAGCTTGTTTACTATCTTTGTAGATTTAATTCCCAATCCTTCTTTCTTATTAGGTGTTACAAATTATCATTGTGTAGGGATTATAATCCCTGGATCATAGGGATTATTATGATCCCCTCATTATAGGGATTACATTACCTAAATTAATCTTGTAAATGTGTACATATAAGATACCTCTGTATATTAATAATCAAGAGAAAAGTACAATTCATTCTCTATTTGTTACATGGTATCAGAGCCAAAGCACTTGACTTTTCTTCTTCATCAATTTGTGTTAAGAATTCTTCCCAAGTAAGCAGAACATTGCAACTTTTTTATGTCACCATTTTGAGTGACCATCTATTACTTACCGCTGACACCAGTAGGATCGCCTTTTGCCTGCGAGCAAACCCTTGAATTTGGATGCCTTAAAGTGATGCATGTGCCAACCAATTCCTTCGGTCTCCTTCCTGTGTGCCAACAAGTCTAGGTGTGTACAGCACTACACACAGAGTCAGATCATAAAAAAGGCAAGCCGTTCTATGGCTCTCAATTCTCAAGTTCAGAGTATTTATGTACTGTTCACTCGAAATTGGACGATTATTTATTGCTATATTTATGAAGAGAACAACAGATGCACAGACTGGTTCGCAAACTACGCCACTCATTTTAATTTAGGAACTACCAGTTTTGTAAATTCACCCATTAGATGCCACCCTCTCCTCCTTGAAGATATGTCACAAATCTATATTCCTCAACTTGTAGTGTAAGTTGTTTCGGTTCTTCCCATTAATTTTAAAAGAAAAAGGTTATCGATTTTGGCCATTGTTATGGCCGACGAAGACAAAAGTTTCATTGTCACATATGTCATTATGGTGATATAAAAAATCATGGAATATAAGTTAAGTTGCTTTATGCAGCAGTCACTATTACGCCATCTAGCTCAACTGCTAAGAAGTGTCTATAGATGAAATTACCAAATTTACTGAGTGTTGAAAAATCACGTCATCCTATATCTGCTATTGTTGATTTAGGTAGCACACCTCTCTGCCTTTTTTCCTCTTCCTTTCCTCCTAGTAGGTCATTGACTATGCTGTCTTCCACCATATGACCGGTAATCCCAATATTTTCTTTACTTCTAAAAACACTTATCTACTTCCCATTTTACCTTTAGTAGATGGATCTACTTCTTCATTTATTGTCTCTAGCATTGTTAACTCCACTCCATTATTGTCATTATCCTGTGTCTTACAATTACATGGATTCTCATTTAATTATTATCTACGACTAAACTCACTCATGCCTTAAATTATTGTATCTCATTCTTTCCTGATCATTGCCCTTTTCAAGATCTTATGACAAAGAAGATTATTAGTAAATGATTTAAATAAGAAGGTCTCTATAGTCTGAATACCAAGGTGCCTTGACCCCTTGCCTATTATAGTGTCTTTTAGAGCTCACTGTTAGATATGATACTCCTTTTAACTTTTATTAAAGAATCTATGTCCTCAATATAAAAATGTTTCTAGCTTAGAATGTGAGCCTTTTCAATTCGCCAAACACCATTACGTGCTTCCCTTCCTTCTGGATGATAAACAATCTAATTTTCCTTTTGAACTAGTATGTTATAATGTTTGAGGTTCTTGTCCTATTGCGTCTAAAACTGGTTTTTAATGCTTTGTTACATTTTCTTAATGTGAGTTGGCTTTATCTAATGGAAAATCGTTTCGAAATAGTTTCCCATTTTACAAATTTTTGTATCAAAATCAAAACATAGTTTAATCTTTTTGTCCATACTCTAAGAAGTGGTAACGCCAAAGAATACTTTTCCGCATGCTTCAAATGATATGCCTTTATATGTTCTTTAGAGTGATATTTCTTATAATATCCTTTTTCCTACTAAACCCTTGTTCTCTCTCACACCATAAATTTCTAACAGTTTTTGTTCATGATGTTCATCCCTAGGTCACCAAGTTAGGTCCTAAATCTTTGAAACATGTTTTTTTGGGCTAATCTTGTTTGCAAAAAGGATATCAGCACTACTATCTAACTCTTGATAAATATCTTATGTCTGCCGATGTTACTTTGTTTTGAACATATTTATTTCTTTCCTTCTCCTTTAATACCTACAAAGGAAGAGTGATTTTTAAGTTTATGAGGTCTCCTATCAAATCAATATTATCACTACAACCTTATAACCACCACCTATTCATCTGATTTATTATAGAAGACACGAGCTCATAGTTTATTAAAGCTTTGGTATATGTTTTGCGAGTGTGGTGCCTAGATCAGTTGCTTTTAATTATCTCCTCTTTCATTAAGTGATTTTAATTTTTTCAAAAAGAAATAGTTTTAAAGACAAGTATATGTGGAATAATGAAAGCTACATCTTTTACATGTTATTTGGGTTTCGTATATGAATGTTATTTTATACATTTGCATACCACTTATCAAGCAATTACTTTACAACATTTATGATCCTTTTATTTCTATAAAAAAAATTTAGTTATAAGAAAATAAAGAGGTGGAGGTTGTATTTGCATATTTTTCTAAGGACCTTAAAGGGATTATTATAAGTATTAATGCTTTGTAATGAAATATTCTTAACATTGGCTATTGCCTATTCGTGAGATATTTTAAGTCTGTATAGATTACATAAGTGTCATTAAATTAATTTTATACTATCATGATATCACTATACTAGCTATCATTGTAATATTTTATTTTTTTCATTTTTTTGCTATCTTAGTTTGTGCACGGAATGAACATAAGAAATGATGAAGTCCATATTTCCTTTCTTTATGTTTTCATTACATATAATAATTTTGTTGTGATGTTGTTTGTAATAGCCCGAGTTCCAAAACTTACTAAGGGTTAGAATCTTAGACTATTGAGACATATTATTTGAGATTTATGAAGTCCATTTCATTCACATGCATAATATTTGCATACACACATCAATCATGACTTAGTGAACATTGTGTAACATCCCACTACTATAGGACATAAGCTTGACATTTTTCAGAATATCCGAGGACATACAGGAATGGCATGTTAGAGCAACCACATTCACTTCATATGGCGTCATAAAAAGTATCAGTATTTAAAATGTTAACATAACTCATTTCATTAACAAAACATATTTCACATTGTCATTTCATTACAAACCATCCATATAGTTACAATACAAAAACCATCTATGATAACACTATCTATACAAAATATTCTACATAAGATGGAAAACTACACAAAAGCACTTTATCTAAATTCCTCAGATGACAGCTGACCAGACCTTTAAGCCATATCTTGATCCCAAAATGGATAATATTAGACACCAACTAGATTGCTTTATAAGCAAGGTCTTTTTTTAGTACCTAAAAATCTACATTGCAATTTTGATGAGTTTCGCGAACTCAATCAGTGAACCATCATCGATGTGTTCACTCAAAACAGATTATATATATGATATGAATAAAACCCAACTCAATCAATATAACTCATCATACAGATTTATGTCTCATATATCACATTATTCATCATGCTTCAACAAGCACCTTAACAACACAATCACTTTACTTAATCATTTCAGATGCAACTTCTGAATGCAAAAACTTCATATAATTATCTCAAAAAATTTCACTCATTTATCACAATTGTTCATATCACCATCAAGTTCATAGGCATTTCACAATGTTATCTCAATATAATTCAACATTCATTTGCAAACAATTTCATAACCACATGTAAATATACAAACGCAAACGCAAATGCAAATGAGACTCACTTCTATTTTTACTTTGTTGTGATCGAGCACCTATTTATCGATTATCAGTTTTGTATCTGTTGTGGATATCGGGCTCATTTTAATATTGTTCTGTACCTGTTGTAAATAACGGATTTATTAAACGTTGAGCCTCAAGCTCTGTGGCCACATACTTGAGCTTAAAGCTCTTTTCATGTTGGTTTTTTCGGTCACAACTCCTTTATGTGAACATACATATTTATGTAATGAAGCATAACATTTTAACATAATATATCATCAATCACTTTTCAGTCAAGAAACACAGTCAATTACCACAATTCATCGGATCTATGTCCGACATTCAACATATAGTTGAGAATCCATTTTCCTTATTCACATTCAATTCACAAACACTCTCAATATAGTCCCAAATATCAAACTCCTCGGACAATCAATTGTTCAGAATCATTATTTTCATAATTATATCAATATCAATTCAATATAGAGAAATCAAGTTTAATCAAAACAATATGAACAGAACATGATTCTAATTGAGGTCACACATTTAGGTTACTTACAGTACACTCTAATTAGCTATTGCCTCGACGAACCAACAATATCTGGATGGTGATGGTCAATTTGTGCCTCTAAATCAAGAAATGCACACATGTACACATCACTACTTGATCAATCAAATAAATACTCAAATTTACACATGCATATTAGGGAATTTTGCTTTAACATCTTAATTAGGGAATTTTGCTTTAGAGGAAGGGAAATTAAGATGTTAAAGCAAAATTTCCTAATTCATAGAAATCCAAAATTAAACAATTCATACCATGCAATCACCAAAATTGATCTAATTAAACTTAATCCCTTACAATTCTCAAGCTCTCTAAACCAAAATCTTTTCAAAATTCAACAAATCAAAATTTTCTCTTACCTTAAACCTTCACCAAATGAGGGGTTTTTTGGCTTGAAATAAAGCTTTTGTGCTCCTCTTCATTTTTTTGCTCTTGAAACAACATCAATGTCGCACTGGAAGCTCACCAAAAATCAAACCCCAACCCTTTTTTCTTCTTTTCTCTTCTTCTCCATCCGAAACACACTCTTCTCATTTCTTCTTTCCTTTTGTTCCTTTCTTTCCTTCAATTTCGTGCTTCTCTTCTTCTTATACGAAAGCCCACACTCCTTATTTACCAACTTGCCATTAATGAATGAGTAATGACTCATTTGTCCTTCCTTATAAGCTTTGTAACTTAAAACTTTAAGTGTTCTTCCAATTTTGCCCCTCATGTATTCTTAACATTTTAATTCAATTTAATCCAATCAACCTATGCCATATGATCTTACTTACATTAACATGTTAATCACTCATATTAACATGCTAATTAAGTCCTCAAAATCATAAAATATATCCAAGTCTCAAAATATCATTAAATCATGATTAACTTAGGATATTTTTCTAATCATCAAATTGAAGGAATTTGCTAAAATTTCCTTCTAGAGAAATGTTCCTTATAGTCTAATTTTATAATAACACCAAAATCATTCAATTTAGTTCAATACTCCAAAAGTTGTACTCCAAATATAACTATTCTTATGCTAAAATATTTTCCAACGATTTGCTTCCATCTGAAAATTGATAGTCTTAGAGACTAAATTGAAACTTAATTCCATAAGAACATTTGTAGCCCTATCTCTCTAGTTCAATCCAAATTAAGAATCACCTCATTTGGATGACTAGAGCAAAAATTATGGCCAAAATACTTTCAGCTCTTGCCAATCCAAGACTGAACATTAAACCCAACTTCAATTCAAAAATTGAAGGTCCTAGAGTCTAAATTAAAATTCAGTCCCTTCAGATAACTTGTAATTTATTGTCTCTAGTTTATTTAGAAATAACAATCAACTCAATTGGATCTCTACAGATTTAGAAATCACCAAAATACCTAAGCATGTTCAGAAAAATGTCCAACTCATACTCTTTAACTAATCCTCTCACTTTAATTCAATCAACCTTTTTCAAATTTATCTAAAAAATCCACAATTTTTATGGAGAGGTAGAGGAATGTCTTAGGAATCCAACGCTTCAAAAATCAAGTCAATCGGATGTCGGATGAAAAAGATACAAGCAAAAAAATGGGAAAGGACTCAGGTCGGGCCGGACCGATCGGACCACCTCGGGTTGGGCCTGGTCGCGAGGCGACCAGGTCGCACTCGCGACGCGACGACTTTCTTCCTTTTTTTTTAACCCAAATTCCAAAAATCATAACTTCTGACTCAAATTTCCAAATTTTACAAACTTAGTATCAATAGAAAGCTGAAGGAAAGTTCTACACTTTCCATGAAGAACCTAAGAACCAATTTCGTCTCTAAAGGGGTTTAAATCTCACTCAAAATTTTCTGTCCAATTTATGTCACCATAAACAGTATCACAACTTCTAAAATTTCTATCTTTCAACTTCAAGGTCCAAAAATGTCATACTTTATATCAATGAAAAGATCAAAATGCAACCTACAACTTTCATCAAGGTTAGAAAAATCAATTTGGCCTCTAAGAGAGTAAAAAATCCACTCAAAGATTCTGTCCACTAATAATCGTCCTGAGCAGTAACACAAAATTCTAAAAATCATAACTTCACATTCTATGGTCCAAAATTTCCATACTTTACATCAATGTAAAGATCAAAACACAATATTCAACTTTCATGAAGCACTTAAAGGCAATTTCAACCTCTAACTAGGTCAATTTTTTACTCAAAAGTTCTTCCAGAAATTTATCATCCTAAAACAACATCCAAACGTCCAAATTTCACATCTTCCAATTTTCACAATTAAAAATAACATATTATACATCATTGTAAAGCTATGCAATTTCTCTATAACTTTCAAGAAGGCTACTTGATCCAATTCAAACCACATCAGTACAAAATTTGCCTCAAAGCATAGTACACATAAACTTACCCTATGAGCATTTTCCAAACACAACGCAAAATGCACTTAAATTCGAATGATCATAACTTTTAATCCCGATATCGAAAACTATCATACTTCATAGCGATAGAAAGCTATCAACAGAAGCTACAACTTTCATGAAGATTATTTTATCAAATTCTTCCTAAATCAAACTAGAAAAATTTACAAAAGTTTCAGCTCAAAAAGTCAACTCTGATACTATTCATCCCAAGAAGTCTGACTTGCAATTCCTTAAAATTTAACACTTTCACTTTATTTCTTGCTTTTCAATTCCATTTAAAACAATTCATTCACTATCAATTCCATTTAAACTCAAAACACCATTTTAGGCCAAAATTAATCATAAACATCAATAACAAAAGCATACACACATATACTCTCTCATCATCAACTTGCTAAATTTACCTATCTTAATCTCATATAACAATTCACATTCTTGAATTTTCTTTTTTCTTTGCACGTGAATAATTCACCACAAATTCCTTATTTAATGTCAATTTATACTTCTAAATTTCAAGAAAAGTTCGGGGTCCAACATTTCTCCCTCTCTTAAAAGAATTTCGTCCTCGAAATTTGTACTTAAGTAATCACCAAGTAACACATTCTCTCAAATAATTTCTTTCCAAAAGACCCTAGTCATTCACTTTCTTAACTAATTCCTCATCATACTTATATCTCAACTTATTCACAATTATTCACTTCTTGTGTCAAGAACTCCCATATCATATCAAATCACTATTTCTTAACATATATCAATAGTCCAATTCTTAATAACCTTAATATGGACCAATACCAGTCAATATCAACCCTTTGAACTTCTTTAAATTTATCTCTATCAATTCATCCAAATTCATCTTGAAGTTCTAATCTTAATCTCCATTAACACATTCTTATAATCAATCATACTCTTGTCACCTAAATCAAACAATCACTTTGGTTCTTCAAATAAGTCATGAAAATTCTGTTGGACCCCAAAATTTTCTAATTTATGTTATTAAGCATGAATTGTCCTAATTGTGTGATTATGCCATAGTTTGATGAAATTGAGAGTATTAGTGGATAATTGAGATTAAGTTGAGTTTTGTGGTTTTAATAGAAATTATAGGGATAAAATGTGTGAGGGCATTTTGGGAAGATTACTTAGGTTGGAATGGGTGAAGCTTTGCATAGGAGGGTATTTTAGTCATTGCCCAATCCTTTAGACTTAAGAGTAAGAATTGGAAAAGAAGAAAGAAAGAAAAAGAAGAAGAGAGGAAGAGAAGTGTCGTAGGAAGAGGAAGAGGAAGAAGAGATTAAGGGCTTTTGATTCCTAGAAGAGTTTCGACTGTTTTGGAGTAAGTCTTGGTAAGTTTAACTTCTTTTCGTTTTGATTTGGTTAGATTAAACCCTAAGATGGGTTGCTTGTGTTAGAATCGATGGTTTAGGGATTTTCGGAAAAACCTAGGTGAAATCTTTGGGTTGTTGATCTTGTGACTCATTTTAAGGTTTGTATGAGTTAGAAGTGTAGTATGGGACTTGAATCAAGGTTTAGCTGTGTTGCATTTGTATTTTGGGGAAGGATTGAAGTGAGAAATGCTAGAAAATCGGGTTCGGAGTCGTTCTCCAGGCCCGCACGTCACGACGTACGTATGAACACGCCGCGACGTGCGAGTTCGTTGTGAGTGCGAAATTATGTTCGCAGACGTGCGAGGAAATGGTGCACGCTCTCGCCGCGACGAGACCCTGTTTCCAGCAGCGATGAATTTTGGTATGTCCGTTGTATCTTGGGCTGTAAATGTCCAATTGAGGTGATTTTAGATTCGTTGTGATCTAGAGATAAAGGGCTACAAGTTTTATGAAGAAGGGAAGTTCGGAATTGGCCTTTTAGGATTCAGGATTTTAGATGAAAATCGAATGTAGACTTTTCGTGCTTTTCCTTTTGATTTTCAAGCTTTTGAATATTGTTTGAATGGAAACTTGGTTTGTTTTAGGAAACCAAGCCAACCTGACCCAATTGCAAGAGGAAGGACAACAGTGAGTTAGATTCTCGAGCGATATTAGGTGGGTAATATACTTATGGTTGTTGTGTGTATGGGCAAAATGTGTATGCTTGCTTGCATGTGTATGTGGCAATGCTTGTTTTGATTTATGGACATCGTTGCAAATGCATTGTGATCATGATTATGTACTGCCTTGATAGGCATTATGGCATTTTGCAAGAATGAAAAGAACGAAAAGTATGAAAGCTTTGATAAAATACTTTGAGCATGAAACCAATTGTTATGTGCTTTGCTTGGGTGAGAGAGTAACGGATGGATAGTCACGTGCACGTCGACTTATAGCCTTCTCCCGGCTGCCCGCTTGAGGCCACGAGATCCTTAAGAAATCGGACTCGTTTTGTTTACGGTATAAACTTCGGTTTATCCGGATCATTTTACGGAACTCTCGAGCCATTTGTGTGCATTCATTATTGATTTGTTGGGCATGATGCATGATGAATTGTTATATTGTGTAATCATATGACATATTCGTTTGAGTATTGTAAATTGATAGATTGATGACTTGCTATGTGCTTGTGTATATATATATGTATATGCTTGATTGTGTGGCTCATTGCCAATGGCTATAAATGTATATGCCACTGAGCCTCGCAGCTCACCCCCTTATCTCCCACTCCTCAGGTGCAAAACGAGACGATTGTTGATCTTGCAAGGCATCGGAAACTCCAAGATAGTTAGGAGCTTTGTATTAAGTTAGTTTTTGGTTGGCCCTCCAAGCATATCATCATGGAGCATTTTCATGTATTTTGGATTTAAACTTTATTCTGTAATATGCTATTTTGAGAATGCTTATTTGAATTTCCTTCGGATTGTAATGGCATGAGGCCCCTTGGTTTATGGGGTGTTTAATTCATAGTTGCATGTATGTTATTATGTGTGCGAGAATGCATGTGTGAATTGTATTATGTATGGATGTTGGGATCGAGTCTGATATGTTTAGGAGCTCGTCGCTGGCGCAGCCCGAGGGGCCACCTCAGAAATAGGGATCCGGGACCCGGGCCCAACAAATTCATTCACATCACTATCACATTCTCACTAATTTGATTCTATCCATTTAAACTCCTTTCAATTTCTCATGCATATCACTTATACACATGTGCCCATGTAAGATCCTAATACTGATGCTCTGATACCACCTATGTTGGATCCTATTTTCGGAACCCAACCTCAGAAACATAAATCAAAAAACAAAGTGGCAGAAACGAAAGCTTAAGGAGCCAAAGAAAATCAAAATGGCTCGGAATCAAAGAAAAGAAAACGATTCAAACAAACTAAAGGTCAAATTCCGACATTCGAAAACGTGTACCTTAGAAAAACTAGCGTTGGAAACTCAAGACACATTTGGTCTACGCAATCCCAGATCGGTATAATTTTTTTTTCTTTTTTTTCGTCATCCAAAGGCAATACAAATTTCTAATTTGAAATTCATCCATCCCTCAATACATTTAATTCTTCAAAATCAATCATATCTCATCAATTTAAATATCTTCTTTTTCTTTTCCATAAAATCTCACACATACAAAATTAAATACCATCAATTCTTAAACAATTAGCACTTCAAATATTCAGCTCAATCATTACAATCATCGGACCTCCTGTCCGGAATCCCAACACAAACAAACACATACATACCCATAGTACTTTAATAATTTGAATCACTAATCAAAATCATCGGACCTCCTGTCTGGAATCCAAACACATTCAAACACATTCATATGCAATTTATATACAAAACCATAACTCACTTTTCTATTCTATATACAAATCCATAATTCATTTACATTCTCTGAAAGAAATGCATTACCAAACAATAGTGGCATTTTCAAGCCACAATACAACATCAATCTCAAAATCCGAAATACACAAGAATACAATAATTCCAAAATCCTTCACAAAAGTCTAAAATCTTATTCTTACAACCATTTAACGTAACCCTACAACATATATACAAATGAATGGAGGTCTTGACTTGCTTTCATCCGATCTCCTTCTTGATACCTGGAGATGGGGATGAAAGGGGGTGAGCTTTACAACTCGTGGATAACATGTTTATAATAGAAAAATAAGCAAAAACTATTTTCAAAAACTCGTTGTCATTTTATAAAATTTCACGATTGAAACATCAAATGCTTATTTCTCCAAAATCTCAATTTTTCAAAAATTCATGAACAATTTCAAATCATGTATGCATCAAACTTATAACACAACATAAGCGCATAACACATCAGAAATTGGTTTGGGTTGGTCCAGAAAACAGAACGTAGTACACATTCCTGCATAGCGGTCATGTGTAGCCGTGAACAGAACGTACTACAGATTCTCGAGTAGCGTTCCTATATAGCCGTGAACTTATGGGAGTCCTTAACGGAGCTCAAATGCCACTAACGGGCAGGCGGGTGAAGCCTTTGACAAGTACACTTGACAACTTATGGGACCTAACCAAACTCACATAACAGATATTTCACACATGAAAATCGAACTGCCCAAAGGCACCTTTCAAAAACTCAATTTTCATAATCATGTCCTATTCAAACACAACTTCATTTATAATATCATAATGTCACAAAAATTCACATATTAAATTCTCAATCATTCAAACACAAGGAATGTGAAAAATCGTAGCAATTTATCAAAATCATTTATAAACAAAGAAGTTTACAATTTGAAAACAATGAATTTGCAAATCATTTCTCTTCTTGATTTTTCGAAAACTTATAATTGGCTCATAATTCAAATTATAAACATGGTACCCACCTCATATCCATGCTTAAATACTTGTCCAAAACCTCTCTTTCTCCATTGCCTCTCTTAATTTCCCTTCCTCTAAAGCAAAATTCCTTGATTCATAGAAATCTAAAATTGAACAATTCATACCATGCAATCACCAAAATTGATCTTTAAACTTAATCACATACAATTCTCAAGCTCTCTAAACCAAAATCTTTTCAAAATTGAACAAATCAAAATTTTCTCTTACCTTAAACCTTCACCAAATGAGGGGTTTTTTTTGCTTGAAATAAAGCTTTTGTGCTCATCTTCATTTTTTCCTTTTGAAACAACATCAAAGTCGCACTTGAAGCTCACCAAAAATCAAAGCCTAGCCCTTTTTTCTTCTTTTCTCTTCTTCTCCATCCGAAACACACTCTTCTCATTTCTTCTTTCCTGTTGTTCCTTTCTTTCCTTCAATTTCGTGCTTCTCTTCTTCTTATACGAAAGCCCACACTCCTTATTTACCAACTTTCCATTAATGAATGAGTAATGACTCATTTGCCCTTCCTTATAAGCTTTGTAACTTAAAACCTTAAGTGTTCTTCCAATTTTGCCCCTCATACATTCTTAACATTTTAATTCAATTTAATTCAATCAACTTATGCCATATGATCTTACTTACATCAAAATTAGTAAAATAGAAAAAGCTTAAATCATTAATTGACACATCTTAATATTTGTTAAATGGTAATTCATTTTAATATTTGGGTATTGAATTTTGGTAAATAATTAGTTAAGTATAAAATTATGGAATTAGAAATTAATAATAATTTGATTGTAGTTAATAATGATAGTATTTGCTTATTTGAATATTAGTTTTAGCTAGGTAAATAATTAATTGACTATAAAAGTTAAAAGATGTTGAACTTTAATGGAATGGTAATATATATGTGTAGGGAATCATAAATATTTAAAATTGGTAATGTTATCAAATTGTGATTTGTGAATATGTTGTATACTTATAGATTCCAATTTATACTTATAATTATTAATGACGATTAAGAATTAAAAAGCATCATATATATTTAAGAACGAAATATAAAATGGTGTATATAATATGATGGTTTGTTAGAAATAGAATTATGAATGCTTTGTGTTAATTAAGATTGGAAATTGTTGGATATTGAATGGAATTATGATTGTTTTGTAATTGTTATGATTGGAAATTGTTGGAAATAGAATAAAATGGAAATGAAATTGTGATTGTTTTGTAATTGTTAGGATTGGAAATTGTTGGATATTGAATGGGATTATGATTGTTTTGTAATTTTTATGATTGAAAATTGTTAGAAATGGAATGAAATGGAAATAGAATTGTGATTGTTTTGTAATTGTTAGGATTGGAAATTATTGGAAATGGAATGATGATTGTTTTGTAATTGTTATGATTGTTGGAAATGGAATGGAATGGAAATGGAATTATGAGTGTTTTGTAATTGTTACTTTGTTAGGATTGGAAATGAAATTATGATTGTTTTGTAATTGTTAGGATTGGAAATGGTTGGAAATGAAATGAAATGGAAATGGAATTATGATTGTTTTGTAATTGTTATGATTGAAAATGGTTAGAAATGGAATGGAATGGTAATGGAATTATGATTTTTTTTGTAATTGTTAGGATTGGAAATGGAATAAAATGGAAATGAAATTATGATTGTTTTGTAATTGTTAGGATTGGAAATTGTTGGAAATGGAAATGAAATTATGATTGTTTTGTGATTGTTTGGATTGGAAATTGTTGGTTATTGTTAGAATGGAAATGAAATTATGAATATTTTGTAATTGTTGGAATTGGAAATTGTTAGGAATGGAAGGAAGTGGAAATGATATTATGATTGTTGGAAATGAAAGGAAGTGGAAATAGAATTGTGATTACTTTGTGATTGTTGTAATTTAGAATTGGTGTATTGTCAATGGAAGTGGAAATAGAAATGTGATTACTTTGTGATTGTTGTAATTTAGAATTGTTGTATTGTCAACGGAAATAGAAATAGAATTGTGATTACTTTGTGATTGTTGTAATTTAGAATTGTTGTATTGTCAATGGAAGTGGAAATAAAATTGTGATTATTTTGTGATTGTTGTAATTTAGATTTGTTGTATTGTCAATGGAAATAGAAATAGAATTGTGATTATTTTGTGATTGTTGTAATTTAGAATTGTTGTAAATGGAAGGAAATGAAAATAAAATTATGAAAGTTTTATGATTGTTAGAAACTTAGAATTGGAAATTGTTGGAAATGGAAGGAAGTGGAAATGATATTACGATTGTTTTGTAATTGTTAAAATTGCAAATTGTTGGAGTATGTTTTGTGTTACTTATTATATATGTTGAATGTTTTGAATTGTTAGCTTTGTGCATATTGTCATTGTGTACTGAAATTTTGTGTTATTTATTTTTGTGTACAGATAAATGGAAGGAAGTTCAAATACTCCCGATCAACCTAGTTCAGGAAGATACAGTGATCCAGCTTGGGCTCACGCTGGTATGGTTCCCGGTCAAAAGAATAATACCATTTGCTTGTTTTGTAACAAGCATTTGAAAGGTGGAGGAATTACCCGATTGAAAAGGCATTTAGTTGGGGTTAAAGGAGATGTGGAAGCGTGTAAAAAAATAAGTCATGATGTGAAATGACAGATGAAAACATTGCTTGATGAACATCAATTTGAGAAAGATAGAAGGGGAAGATTGAATTTTGAAATTGGTAGTGGAAGTTTGTTTTCTGGTTCCGTGGTGATTATGGAAATGTTGAAGGTGGAAGTGGTAGTGGTACTGGTACTGGTAGTGTTCCATCTCAGCCTCAAGATTTTGAAGAATCTGATGTGAGGAAGAGAAGAAGGCAGGTGTCTGGTTTCTTTGCACCACGAACAACTCCTGGAGCCCAACCTTCAATTCGTAGTGCAATGCAGACAAGTGATGCGGCTCACAATGTGGATATGGTAGTAGCTAGATGATGGTATGATACAGGTTTGTCATTTAATGCTTCTCAATCATATTATTATCAACTTATGATAGATGCATAGCCTCTTATGGTCCAGAATACAAAGGGTCATCGATTAATACTTAAGAGGTAAACTTTTGAGTTGTGCTGTTTCTAAAATGAGAACTTATTTGGCTAAAAAAAGAGCAAGTTGGGGTATTAATGGATGCTCAATTATGTGTGATGGTTGGACAAATAGGAGACAAGACCCTATTATAAAATTTTGGTTTATTCTTCAAATGGCTCTATGTTTTTAAAATCTATTGATGCATCTGGCCTAATTATAAATGTTGATACTTTGTTTGGGATGTTTGATGAAGTTGTGAATAAAGTAGGGGTGGAAAACATTGTTCAGTTTATTACTGACAATGATCCCGCTTATAAAGCGACAGGGAAAAGATTGCAGAGTACCTATAATTCATTTTTTGGACTCCTTATGTTTCACATTGCATTGACTTAATCCTGGAGAATATAGGAGATCCTAGGTATTTTCCTATTATTGATGAGACCATGCAAAAGGCAAAAAAGGTGACAAAATTTATTTATAATCGTGCATGGGTTTTGAATTTGATGAGAAGGGAATTTACCAATGGTAGGAATTTGTGTCGCCCTGCTGTGACAAGATTTTCAACAAATTTCTTATCACTTCAGTCTTTTGTTTCGATGAAGAAGGAGTTAAGGTAAATGTTTACAAGTGATAACTGGGTTGCATCTCAGCATGCTAGGTCTAATGCTGGAATGGAGGTTTGTAGTATTATACTGGAAGGTAGGAAATTTTGGTTGCAATGTCAATTCGTTATCCGAGTTTGTGAGCCTTTGGTGAGGGTGCTTCGGTTGGCTGATAGTGAAGAAAAGCCAACAATGAGTTATATTTTTGATGCTATGGAGAGAACGACGGAAGCAATTAAGGTCAATCTGAAAAACATGCCTTCTTTATACCTACCATATCTCTCAATCATTAATAATAGAAGGTAAAGACAACTTTCTTCTCCATTGTTTGCAGCTGGGACATTTTTAAATCCTAGTGTGTATTTTAGACTGGATGTTGAAAAGCAAACTGCAGTTAGTAGAGGAATGTTTTTCACAATTACAGCAATGGTTCCTCATGACTCAGTGCAAGATGTTTTAACCTCACAAATAGAGATTTATAAGTTGTCTTATGGGGATTTTGGAATGCCGATCGCTATTCGACAAAGAGTAAATCTTTTTCCAGGTATTACTTATTTCTTATTTGTTGAAAGTTATTTATCACTTTATTTTGTTTATAACACTACTTTTATTTTCTTATAACTTGCAGTTTCTTGGTGGGATCTATTCGGATGCTCTATTCCAGAATTGAGAAGGTTTGCGATACGAATTTTAAGTCAATATGTGAGTGCAATTAGGTGTGAACGAAACTGGAGTACATTTGAATTTATCCATTCCAAGAAAAGGAATAGATTGGAGCATAAGAGGTTGAATAACTTGGTTTATGTTTGTTACAATTTAAAGCTTCGAGAAAGGTATGTTATTTTCATTATTAATTTTGATATAATTTCTTATAATTTTTTAATAATTAAATTTAATTATTTCCTAGGAGTCTTAGTAGCACAAGTTGTTCAAATGATCCAATTGCCATTGATAATATTGATGTTTTGGTGGATTAGGTTTCAGAAGAACCCAATTTGGTTGATGTGAGTGATTTGAATTTGGAAGATAATCTTAGATGGGAAAGCATTGATATGTCATTTAGTGCATTAAATTTGAATGACAATGATCATGAAGCTCCTCTCAATGATGATGATTTTGTACCAAATAATCATTGGGGTTAATGCAGTTCTAGCGGATTCCCTCCCATTTACGATTGAATTCCAGGTTTTTGTTTTTCACTTTTTCCTGTTCTTTGAATTTTAATTGTATTTGATTTTTATGTTAAATTCTATATATGTAATGTAACTGTAATATTTTTGTTCTAGATTTAACTGCTACTTGATTGTTCCTTCGTCATCAACTCTTTTTGTAATATTTATTGTTCTTTTTATCGGATGTTTTGAATCTTTTGATGTAATATTATTTATTAAAATGATGAAATTATATTATTGTAATATTTTAAATAATTTGTTTTGTATTATTCTTAATTTGATGTATGTATGATGATTGTCTTTGTTTATATTAATTGTGGTTATTATTTATATGTAAAATATTTAAAATTATTGTTATTGACTTATTTCATATTAATTGTCATAATAATTATAATAATAATATAATATTATTATTATCATAAATCTATAAATAAATAATTACATAAATAACAACAATTAATAATAATATCAATTTAATAATGTTATGAATAATAATAGACATTTTTCAAATAATACATTTATTTATCATAAGTAATATACTAAATTTGAACTACAAACCTAATCATAATAATCACATAAATAAAATAATTACCATTTATAAATTTAAAAATATTAAGAAGGAAATTTACTTTATTAATATAAATAAATAAAACTATAAAACTATAAAAGACTAAAACCACCTCATGAGGTCACCTTCATGAGGCGGGGCTTCGCCTCGCTAGCGTGGTACACAAAGGCCAAAATGGCCGATCTCATGAGGCGAGCCTCGCCTCACGAAGCATTTCATAATTTTCATTTGCAGCTTTTATAGTTTTATTTATTTATATTAATAAAGTAAATTTTCTTCTTAATATTTTAAATTTATAAATGGTAATTATTTATTTATGTGATTATTATGATTAAATTTGCGCGGTATATTACTTATGATAAATAAATATATTATTCGAAATAAAATGTCTATTATTAATTTATTATTCATAACATTATTAAATTCGATATTATTATTAATCGTTGTTATTTATGTAATTATTTATTTATAAATTTATAATAATAATAATAATAATAATAATAATAATAATAATAATAATAATAATTAAAGAGTATTTTCAAGTAAAATTATAAACACGCATACAAAGTCAAGAATTATAACTTATTTTCAATAATTAAAATCTATTTAAAACGACTTTTATTTTGGATAGGAGGAGTAGTTAATAATATTATTTTTAGTTAGGGATAAATGCGTCATATTAAATAATTGAATTCAATTCTAATCTTATTGGGTTTGTTTAAACAAACGGTGTAATTGAATTCAATTTAATATTTCAGATTTGTCTAAATAAGATAAATTGAATTCAATTCAATCTCATTAATGTAATTGAATTCAATTCTTTAATGAATTCAATTCAAAAGTTTCAAACAAGTAGATTATTAAAATTATAAAATTATATTATTGTAATTTGTAATATTTTAAATATTTTGAATTATTCTTAATTTGATGTGTATGATTATGATGGTGATTGTTTTGTTTATATTAATTGTGGTTATTATTTATTTGTAAAACATTTAAAATTATTATTATTGATTTATTTTATATTAATTTTTATTATTATTTACTATTAATATTTTTAAAAGTATGGTTGATGTAAACAGTAAATTAGTAAAGTATACATTATAACTGTACAATATATTAATATGGACTATTTTACAATTTTTAAAAATTTTAAAATTATTTTATAAATTTAAAAAATTACTCAAAATAGAGAGAATGATAATGTACGTAAATCAGAATTTAGCTTTGCCACGTGCATTAGTTGGACTATTCTTTACCTTCCAAGCCGGATGGCCGGACCCTCTTTTCCCTCCCTGTCCAGTAACCTGCCATTCCGTTACCGTTGCATCCTTCATCCAATCTCCGCCACCCACTTCAGCAGCGCCGCCTCCACCACCACAATGCTTACTGGCCACTCATCTCTGGAAGTCGTCGGCGGCGGTAGGGACCTCTTCCTCCCAGCCTTCACCTCCCTACACCTGCCCTACTCTCCCTTTCCTGTCATCGCCCACAACCCACATGTGGAAACCATCTTTGCTTCCTTTTTTCGCTCCACTCCCCACGTTAGGTACAAGCGTGAATGCCTCCGTACCAAAGACGACGGCTCCGTCGCCTTAGACTGGGCATCCGGCGACCACGGCTCGTTGCCTGCTGACTCTCCTCTTGTCATTTTACTGGTCTGTGAATTACCATTTCTTGTTAGTTAGAGAAAGTTATGGTATAAATCAATAAAGGAAAAATATTTTGCAGCCAGGTTTAACAGGAGGAAGTGAGGACTCGTATGTGAGGCACATGCTAGTTAGAGCGAGGAGTAAAGGATGGCGTGTGGTCGTTTTCAATAGCAGAGGTTGTGGAAATAGCCCTGTTACCACTCCTCAGGTGAACCCCATTGTCCATCTACCAAGTGGTGATTATTCTTATACATAAGAAGTAGGAGTAGTTGATTTTGACTTGTGATGAAACTGATAGTGATGATGCAGTTCTATTCGGCTTCATTTTTAGGAGACATGCGTGAAGTAGTGGCTCATGTTGCCACTAGATACCCCAATGCCAACTTGTATGCTGTTGGTTGGTCTTTAGGTGCCAACATTCTCGTAAATTACTTGGGTCAGGTACTTTTCAAAACCAATTATGAGGGAATACGTTAGTAGACTGTTGTGATATTTAACAAGGGGTTCTATCCACCTTGTTGTTAGGGGTGGGAGTACCTCTACCACCTACCAAGTTGATGAGGGATCTGTATGTATTTTTGTTTTCAAATGTACCAAAAAAGTTCTTTATTGATTCTTCTATATCAAATGTTTGCTCATCGGTCACCTTTTTGGGAGACATTTTAGGGTTAAAAATGGGGGCGAAATTTTGGATGAGGCTTCAAGGTTGCCAAAATTGAATTTTATTGATTAAGATACAACTTGATGATTTGTTATAATAAGGATGCGAAGGTTGAGTTGATCATATCTTTTAATATTCAATGGCTTTTTGGATTGAGTATCTTCTGTTCTTTGCATGCCTTGATAAGATTTAGACTTTCTACCTCTTTCTGTTGCCTTTTTTGTGATTTTATTATGGTGTTACTACTTACAACTTATTTTTGTTGTGTTTGATTTTCAGGATTCTCAAACATGTCCTCTAATTGGTGCCGTGTCACTATGCAATCCTTTCAATTTGGTGGTTGCAGATGAGGACTTCTGTAAGGGCTTTAACATAATTTATGACAAGGCTCTTACAAATGGTCTATGTAAAATTTTCAAGAGGTAATTCTATAACAATTTACTTTCTGTGTTACTACCAAATGTTTCCACTTAGTGATACATCATATACTCTTCTTAGTGTAGGCATGCTCTTCTTTTTGAAGATATGGGTGGTGAGTTTAACATCCCATTGGCTGCCAATGCAAAGTCTGTGAGGGAATTTGATAATGCTCTAACTCGTGGTATATGTTTTGTAGATAGAATAAGTTTTCATGCTCCTTTTTATCTTGTAGTTGTCAGAGTTAGGTTTTGACAGGCATCCTAATTTCGTTGTAAAATGGGGCAGTTTCCTTTGGTTTCAAGTCAGTGGATGATTATTATGCTGATTCAAGCAGCTCAAATTCCATCAAATATGTTCAGAAGCCTTTATTATGTATCCAGGTAATAGATACTTCCTTATCTTGACAACCATATCTAACAACAACAACACCACCACTTGGTGAAAATCCCACCAAAGCGCGGGATCTGAGGAGGTTTAGTAGTATGCAGTCTTATCTTTAACTAGTAGAAAGGCTATTTCTAAATGATCCACATGAAGTAGGAAAAAAATTAAATCAAATCAATTCAAATATAAATAAATAAATAAATAAATAAATATAATAAATAGTAAAGAATAAATAAATAATAGTAATGAAAAATACTAATTAAAAATGATAATAAAAATAAATAAATACAAGTATATATATATATATATAATAAAATGGAAAGTAATTTGATATGCCACAAGAGACATGTTCTTGCAAGAAGACCATGTCAAAGGCGGATTAGGCAGTTACTGAGAGTTAGTGAGCAGTGGACGGCTATTGGAGGAAAAATGGGAAAAATTGGGTAGTTCTAGACTTTTAGGAGTAGTGGGTTATGGATAAGTATTATTAGTTATTATTATCTACAAGTGAGTCTCTAGAAGTTAGTCTATAAATAGGTCTCTAGTTATTGTCATTAGTGAGTGTGTTTTTCTATTTTCAGTGTATTCTTGGAGTTTAGGCAATTGGAATTGTCTTTTCCTACTGGTGTGGTAGTTTGTTAGATTCTCCTACGCTTCCTATATTAGTTTATTTGCATTTAATGAAAACAAGCATCCATTATTTTCTCCTAGTCCTAAAAGTTTGGTATTAGAGCCCTATGATATGGTTGTCTGAACCCATGGCTCTTTTTCTGTCCACTACCTCCTCCACCACCAATAGATCCAAATGCAACTCCAACCTATGCTAATCAGTCTCAAGAAGTAGCACTCCAACAACTCAATGCCTTTCCACAACAATTAGCATCATTGATAGCACAATTGCAAAGGTTGGATAATTAAATCGAAGAGGTAGCACAACAAAGGTTGCAAACTAGACAATAGACCTTTAGTTGAGAATCCAATCAACCTTTATTAGGGAAGAAAAAGATTGTTATTATAGAATTAGAGATAGCATATGCTGAACGAGAAAACATCACTCCCGAAGAATTCTTGCAAAGATGGATTTTCCTAGATTTGAGAATGGAGACCTGCGAGGATGGATCCTGAAGGTAGAAAAATATTTTTGACATTACTAAACTCCAAAAGATCAGAAAGTTGATGTGGCATACATGTATTTAAAGGGGAAGCCTTGGATGTGTTTTTGTTGATCGACATTGGATGAGTCATATATGATTGGGTAGAGCTGGTCAGAATACTAATGAGCATTTTGGCCCAATTGAGTTTGCCGATCCTGACGAGCACCTTAGTGCAATCTAATAAACAGACACTATTCAAGAATATTTTTAAAAGTTTGCGAGGTCTACATGAGTATCTAATTGGCTTAAACACTGCTTATTAGGAATTTTTCTGAATGGTCTCAAAGAACTTTAGGTTGGTATGTGACACAACGGAGGTAATTAGGTAGACATTTTAGGTTAATCTCAGAGCCAAGTCTAAGCATAAAACTTAGGATTTAATCAATAAGAGAAAGACACTCTCTCAGGAGAATTAATTGTAGAATCTTTATTAGAATAATAATGTTTCGGGGGGTCCCTCAAACATATGTTAACCCTCCTTTTTATATCCCTAACGTGGTATGGTGTATAATAGTCCTAATCCTAGTATGAAAAGGATTGATTGAAATCCTTTTTTAAAGCTAACTTATTTTCTTTTTCTTGCCGAACAAGAAAACCTTCCTTACTAGGAAACTTAAAATAAAATAAAACAGAAACAAATCCTAATAGATATAGGATAACATAACAAATCCTTATCCTAACAGTAATATGAAAACATAACATATCCTTATGGATTCAATCCTTTATTAGTCCCCTCCACTTGAAAAGAACTCGACCTCGAGTTGTCATTAGGATAGAGCTCTTTTTCTCCATGAAAATCATAAATATCAGCAACATTAAAAGTCTTTGAAATTCCCATCTCCCCAGGCAGATTGATAACATAAGTATTGTCATTGATTTTAGTAGTATCTCATAAGGACCATATTTCTTCGACTTCAATTTGTTGTAGGTTCCAACAGGGAATCTTTCTTTCTTAAGAAAATCATCCCTTTGTCACCTTCTTTGAAAGTTTTAAACTTCCTAAGTTTGTCAGCTTGTTCTTTATATTTAGCATTAGTCTGTTCAAGTCTCTTTCGAACCTCCTCTTGCACATTCTTCACTTGTTTGACCATATTTTTAGCTGCTATGTTTAAGTTTGGTAACTTCGAAAGTTTTATCAGATCAATAGTACTCTTTGGAACTTTCAATATACCAAGGAAAATGGTGATCTACCAATAGTACTATGGACAACACTATTGTAGGCAAACTCAACTTGAGCTAGAGCTAAATCCCATTGCTTAGGCTTGTCTCCACAAATACTCCTCAATAGATTTCCAAGAGTCTTATTAAGTGACTCAGTCTGACCATTTGTTTGTGGATGAGCAGTGCTACTAAAGTTTAAAAAAGTATCAAACATCCTCCACAAAGTTCTCCAAAAGTGACTAAGTGCCTGTTTGGTTTAGCTTTTGGAGGGTGAATAAGCACTTTTTTCTACCGCAAAAGTTGTTTTTAAGAAAACTGAGTGTTTGGCTGTAAAATCGAAAAGCACTTTTTTTCATAGAAATGGCTTTTTTAGAAACTAAAATACAGCTTTGTGAGAAGCTCAAATTTGGAGCTTTTCAAAAAAACACTTTTTCAAGTAAATTTTTCAGATCAATTAATGAGCCTATTTTTTAGTCCCTTTTACCTTTATGTTTTACACATAATTCCCAAAATACTCACAAACACATCTTTAAGTTTATTTTGAGATTTATATAATATTATTTGACTTTTGTATATGTTTTAATATTTATTTTTGATATTAGTTTTAGTTATATTATAATCCATATAAAAGATTTGGTTAGATATATTTTATTTATGTTTTATATGGTTTAAAATTATATAATAATTAATATATTGTGCTTTGCATATTGTTTAATATATTTTAAATAATATTTATATGCATAAATAATTTTTTACAAAATAAAATATAGTTAAAATTAAAAGTTTTTTTTTTATTTTTATGTTGCCAAACAGTTTATTGTATGAAGTTCTTAAAAAAAAAACTCTTTTTTTAATGACAGCCAAGTAGTCAATTGATTTCTTAGAAAAGCTCTACTGACAAAAGCTCTATTGACAAAAGCTTTACTGATATAAGCTCATCCAAACAGGTACTAAGAAACTTTGAATCTCGGTCAGATGTAATGGATTTAGGAATTCCATGCAACCTCACCACTTCTTTAAAGAATAATCTAGCCACATTAGATGCATCGGCAGTCTTCCTATATGCAATGAAATGCGCTATCTTGAAAAATCTATCAAATACTACAAAAATAGAATCAACTCCCCCTTTGTGTTCTAGGTAGTCCAAGAACAAAATTCATACACAAGTCCTCCCAAATATCTTCCGGGATAGGGAGTGGCATATACAACCCCGTATTCTGGGATCTTCCTTTAGCAGTTTGACAAACATAGCACCTTGTCACAAAGTTCCTAACATCTTTCTTCAACTAAGGCCAGTAGAACCTTTCTTCAACACTAGTAATGGTCTTGTCCCTTCTCATCTGATTGGCTAATCCTCCATTATGCACATCTCGAATCAACTTTTCTCTAAGAGAAGTATGAAGGACACAAAATTGGTTATTGTGGAAAAGAAAACCATCAGTAATGTGGAACTCACCAGCATACTGCTTCTGAATACACTTTAACCACATGTCCTTGAAATCTTCATCATCCTTATAAGGCTCCTTTAAAACTTCAAATCCAACTACCTCTTTGGACATAGTAGAAAGCAATACTGTTCTACTACTAAGTGCATCAGCCACCTTGTTAGTCACATCAAATTTATGTTTAATAACAAAAGGAAATTTTTGTATGAAAGTAGTCCATTTGGCATGCATATTACTAAAATGCTTTTGACTGTTCAGAAACTTTAAGCTTGATGATCAATGTAAAGAATGAACTCTCTTTGAATCAGATAATGTTCCCAATATTTCAATATTCTCACAACTGCATAAAATTCCTAATCATAGATACTCCATCTTTTCCTTATATCGTTAAACTTCTCACTAAAGAAAGCTACAGGTTGACCTTCTTGGGATAAAGCAGCTCCAATACCTACTCCACATGCATCACACTCAACCTCAAAAAGCTTGTAAAAGTTCGATAAGGCTAGGATCGGAGTAGTGCTGAGTTTTTCCTTAATCAAAGCAAAACTTCTCTCAGCTTCCTCATTCTAATCAAACTTTCCCTTCTTAATACATTCTGTAATAGGGGCCATAATTGAACTGAAGTTTCTAATGAACTTCCTGTAGAAAGTAGCTAGCCTATGGAAAGATTGAACCTCACTAACATTTTTAAGGGTAGGCCATTCATGAATTGCCTTCACCTTTTCTTCATCCACATGAATTCCTTCAGAACTAACCACATACCCCAAGAATAGTAGCTTGCTAGTCAAGAACTACATTTCTTCAAGTTCAGGTAAAGCTTATTATGTTGTAAAACAGACAAGACTCTCCTCAAATGTACTAGATGCTCTTCAATTGTTCTACTATAGACAAGGATATCATCAAAATATATAACCACGAACTTTCCATTAAAAGGTCTAAGCACTTGGTTCACGAGTCTTATAAAAGTGCTAGGGGCATTGGACAACCCAAAGGCCATGACTAGCCAATCATACAACCCCTCTTTCGTTTTAAATGCGGTCTTCCACTCATCCCCAAGTCTGATCCGTATTTGGTGATAATCACTTTTCAAATGAAGTTTAGAGAATACCTATGAACCGCAGAGTTGATCAAACATGTCATTTAATCTGGGAATAGGAAATTGATATCTCACGTTGATTGTGTTGATGGCTCTACTGTCAACACACATTTTCCACAATCCATCCTTCTTGGGTGTCAAAAGTGCAGGAACAGCACAAGGACTTATGCTTTTTCGGATCAAGCCCTTTTTCATCAATTCTTCCACTTGTTCTCTTAGAATATCAGCTTCTTTAGGGTTCATTCTATAATTGGGAAAATTAGGAAGCTTAGCTCCAGGTACTAGATCAATGTGATGTTGAATATCTCTCATAAGAGGCAATTCATTAGGTAATTCAGACTGGACCAAATCTGAAAACTCCTCCAAAAGTGGCTGGACCAGATCTGCTTTAGCTTCATGCTTCTCCTCTTTCCCCTCCAATAATTGGTTCTTTATCACCAAGATATAAACCTCTCGGGTCTCCTTAATTTCCTTCTCAAAGTCTTGCCCACTAAGGGTCAGCAGTGTCTTTCCCTCCTCTCTAAAAGTCTTTGGCCTATCAAAGTCTGCATTTGTGGGTAGCATGGTCACTTTCTTGCCTTTCCATTAGAATGAGACGATATTATCTTTTCCTCAATAAGTAATATCCATGTCAAATTGCCATGGCCTTCCTAGGAGTAGGTGGCGTGCATTCTTGTCCACCACTTCACAGTAAACAGTAGCCTTGTAAGATTTTCTTATGGAAATAGGAACTTGACATACTTCAATTACTCTCAATGCTGGCCCATCAGTAAGCCAACCGATGGTGTAGGAATGAGGATGTTTCTCAGCAGGAATCTTCATATGATCCACCATCTTTCTTGCCACTAAATTCTCATCACTGCATGTTGGATTCTTCAAGATTATTGCATGCTGCCGGCCTCGAGAACTCAGAATGATACTCCTCCATACTCCTAGAACCTTGGACGCAACTTTGGTAAAGATCAAATAAGTGCAGCTCATAATCAGGGGGTAAAAATCTAAGGAAAAGGGCTTGTTTCAATTTCCTCCAAGATCTGATTGGTGGTTTTCTGTTCCTCTCCCGATTCTTTTGAAGATTACTCCGCCAAACTTTAACACCACTTTTTAATTCATAGCCCACAATTCTCACTAGTTTATCATCTGTGACTTCCATCATCTCTTGAAAACTTTCCACCTCATCAATCCAATCAAGAAAACCTTCAGTGCTTAGATTTCCACTAAAGTAAGCGACTTCAACTTTAATCTTGTAATCATCTTTACCCCGTTGACCACTTCTTGGTTGGTCTTGGTCTAGAATGTCTTCATCCGAACTATCTTCCATAAGAGGCATTAGATTCTGACCGTGAGCTCTCCTATTTTCTGCATTCCTTGGAAGATCAGGTCTGCCAATAGGTTGGGGTTGAGGTAAACCTCTGCCTTGAGCTCCCTTAAGTGGTATTCCTCCATTATTGGCTTGATTAAGGCTCATAATGGTTAGAAGTTGATCCATACGAGTTGCTAATCCATTAATAGCCTCCAAAATTTCGTCAAATCTCTGGTTATCTCCTTGATCAGCCATGTGCACTGGTTGGTCAAGACTGAAAACGTTTGGTTTGACTTTTCTAGGTTTTGGGGTGAATTTTCTGGGTTGGTAGGGCTGGAGCAGAAGCAAAAAAAGAAGAATTTTTTGGGTTGGTAGGCTGGAAGATGGGTTGGAGCAGAAACAAAACTGGAAGAATTTTCTGGGTTGGTAGGGCTGGAAGATGGATTGAAGGGAATGGAATAGAAACAAAACTAAGGAAAGGCACTAGGAAAGAAATCTAGGAAAAACTGGATTTTAATGCTCTGATACCAACTAACACAGCGGAAGTAATTAGGCTGAGATTTTAGGTTAATCTCAGAACTAAATCTAAGCATAAAACTTAGGATTTAATCAATAAGAGAAAGACACTCACTCAGGAGAATTTATTGCAGAAGCTTTATTAGAATAATAATGAAAAGGATTGATTGAAATCCTTTTCTAAAGCAAACTTATTTTCTTTTTCTTGCTGGACAAGAAAACCTTCCTAACTAGGAAACTTAAAATAAAATAAAACAGAAACAAATTCTAATGGATATAGGATAACATAACAAATCCTTATCCTAACGTGTATATGACAACATGACATATCCTTATGGATTCAATCCTTTATTAATACGCGCATTCCAAAACCTAGGAATGTATAAAGAGTTGTGAGCTTGACCCTTGAATATGAAGCAAAACTCACAACAACAAAGGGCATTCATAGAAGTCAAACGGGTGGTGATGGGTCTTCTTTAGGAACCTGAGGTAATTCTTACTCTCCATATTAAACAAATGCCTTTCCTTTTGCTGGTGGGAACTCAATAGTGGGTGAAAAAGTGGCAACTTTGTTCCACGATAACTTAAAATAGGACAACAAACCAAAAAGGATAAAGGCTTGTGATTTCGTTGTAATGAGAAATTTGGACCTGACATCAATGCAAGCGGTTGAATATGTCGATTATAAACACTGAAGAAGGAGAGATAGATTCTTTGATGAAAATCTTGAAACAAATGAAGAAGAAACAGTGGCTAAGGTGGAAGAAATTCCAATGCACGCAATTTTGGGAAAAACATCAAGCACCACTGTGAAAATCATGGAAAAATTAAAATAAGAGATGTTCTCATGTTAATCAACAGTGGATCAACCCATGACATCATATTGGACAAGGTAGTCATTAACCTTCACCTCCCATTAGTTCAAGTTCTTTCTTTTGGAATGCAGATAGGCAATGATGATACCATCAGCTGTAACTATGTAAAGGAGTTAAGATCCAGCTCCAAGATCTCTCGATCACCCAAGATTTTTATGCCTTTTCGATTTTTGGTGTTGACGAGGTATTGGGGATTAGATGACTTGCCTCTCTTAATACTGTCCAAGACAATTGGGGTAAGATATTCATGATATTTAATTATAATGGGAAGAAGTACAAATTGCAAGGACAAGTGAAACTAGAAGCCAAGGCAGTAACCTTCAAAGCCATGCAAAAATTGATCCATAGTGAGAAACATGGAGTGTTGTGCCAAATTAGTAAACTACCCGAAACTCAAGTCAATCAAGAGGCAATGATTTGGACGTTCAAAACCTACTTGAATTTTTTCATACTATCTTCCAAACAACTGATGGAGTCCTACCTAACTGAAGTCAATCTCAGGCCATAAACATTGTACGTGATGCCAAACCACCCAATATGACCCTATGGATATCCTTTTTACCTAAAAATGAGATTGAACGTGTGGTTGCTGAGTTACTTGACGAAGGATTAACACGTCCAAGCTCTAACCTGTTTGCAGCCTTGATTTAGTAGTAAGAAAGAAAGATGGGAGTTGGAGATTTTTTGTTAATTACAACAACTTGAATAAGATCATCGTCGCTGACAAGTACCCCATCTCAAATATTGATGAGTTGTTGGAAGAGTTGAATGGAGCCTCTTTTTTCTCTAAAATTGACTATGCTCAGGCTATCATCATATTTGAATGAAACCTGAAAATGTCAATGAAACAACATTACGAACACACTATAGCCACTATGAGTTTTTAGTTATGCCTTTTGGTTTGACCATCATTCCATCTACATTCCAGTCGGCATCTTTTTCACCCCCATCTTTAAAGATTTATTTTGGTTTCTTTGATGATATTTTGATGTATAGTCGTAACCTTGATCCACATAAAGAATACTTGAGGATTTTGTTACATATTAAATGTTACAGCAATTATATAACTGTAATGTGCCTATGGATAATATAAAATACCCCTATAATTGTTTCCCTAGCAGAAGAAAAATATGAATTAGATATTTACCTTTCTCTCTCCTCGTGTATTTCTTTGCCTTCTCTCACCTTGTTGAATTCTTCTCTATTCTTCTCTCGTCTATTTATCATTTTTCTCTTTAACGAAAAATATTCATACCAAATGGTATTAGAGCTTTACGATTCTCGGCCAAGAAATTCCAAAAAGATGATAGAAGATGATTGGGATCAAGAGATTGAGAAGCTTGAAGAAAGTAACCAAAAAAATTAAGGGATCTCAGATTCGAATTGAGAAGTGGAGGTAGAAAATTCAGGTACAATTCAATTGCCATCAATATGAGATAGATAACTTTAAAGCAATGTTCAATCAATTTACGCAATCAAGAAGAATGGCTACTTTAGAAATTGCCAACCTTACTCTTGATACTAATGGTAGAAAGATGGATAATGATATTAAAGAAGAGAGGTTTAGGAGCAACTTGAATTTTAGCACGAGTTCTGTGCTGACTATAGAATAAAATAATGAGGAATGTATGGAAATCTCAAGTTGGTGATTCATTATGATAAGCCAAAAATAAAATTAAGTGAAGAAGAATTTATCTTCAAAAGAAGTTTGGCAAAACTAGAATTGAATGAAGAAGGGCTTTTGGATTTAAAAGTGTTGTAGAGAGGCTCTTATAACATGAACAGAAACTGAATATACAGAATCATTTGTCCTATTTTAGGAAACAAACTAATTCCTACACATTAGTCATTGACCAAGAAAATTATAATTAGCCTAAATAATGAAAGATTACAATAAGCCTAAATTAGTAAATAAGAATCATAGTTATTAATTAGCTACTTACAACTATATCAAATCTTCTAGAAAATCAAATGTTCTGATTTTCTAACACTGTGAACAAGTTGAAATGTTAAAGTTTAATTTAAATTTTGATAGAAGCATTTGGATCTTTTATGACCCTTTTGCCTTATCTCCTCCTTGTCCTACTATAATTGCATATAAAACTTCATTCACAAGTTGCAAATGATAGTAGTGTCTACGTAATCAAATTTAGGATGCTCTATATATGTGGATTGTCAAGTACAATTCTTACATTAGTTTTACTCTTAATTTAAATACATATGGAGTGTTTAGCAAATCTTCCTCTACTTCTTACTATTAATTCTTTTTCTTTTACTGCATCTACAACTTAGTTTTGTCTGCCTTTTTCGGCATACTTTTATGCAACTGTCATTTTATCATGTTTTGATTATGTCTATGTTTTACAGAAATGAGTCAAATATTGGAAAATAAGGTTTCCACCTGTAATTGCATATTATTCAATTTTCTAATAACTTTTAATGAGGCAAATAACTTATTTTTTGGACATAATTTGTCAATTGGTTAACTTAATTTTGTTTCAAAGTATGAGTGTAGTACAATTGTGAAGTAAGAGGATGTGAGGGTGGCTTGGGCCAGGATGGAAGTTTACTTCGTTTGGTATGGCCGTGGCATGATGAGCCTTAAATCTATTAAGAAACTCTACACTATTTCATTTGGATGATGTGTTCGCAAAAATGAAACTTGTTACTTGAAGAGTGTTTAAGATGAGAGTAACTTCTTAATAATGAAAATTATCTAGCACCTTAAACTAACCTTTCTGTTGATTAATTTGAACACATAGTTCTGGGATAAGGACAAGTTCTTAATTGCTTCTTAGCATGCAAATGTTTGGTCGCCCAAGTAATCATTTGTAATGATCATTTGAATTACCAGATTTTCATTTCTTTGTTAAACGGAGGATAGTGAATTTAAGTTCTTGATATGGTAACTTTGGAATGGCGCGTGCTACATTGAACATAATTGTAGGGTAGTTGTGCAAATAATTAGGACTCTCTATAGATCAAGAAAAGATCACTCTAATGTTAGAATTTCATATTGGTGTCAGTTCTTCTCTTGCTTCTTATCCTTCAAAATTTCAAATATGAAATTATACTTGAATTATCTTTGTAAATAAATGTAATTTTCAATTGTTTGCAGGCTGCTAATGATCCAATTGCTCCAGATAGGGGAATTCCTCGTGAAGATATCATGGTAAAATTTTCTATATATTCTAAGTCATTGTTTCTTTAAAGTGACCTTTCTTTATAGTTGCTTTATTCTATGTTTACTTTTGCTCTAATTTGAAGCACCAAAGAGTGATTACTGTGGATGTTCTACTCTGCCCTATGATGTAAGTTTAGGTTTGCGCCTTATAGATATGGGCCTAGTCAATGTTGGTGTTGACTTGCAAAGTTGTGGATCTAATCTTAACTTCAATGCTAAGTCGACTAGACTAAAACAAAAGCGTCGAAGACTTTTCTAGCATATACTTGTAATGTTTGAGTTAGGTTTTAGGACATGAGAATAATAGCAATGATGTGAGTAGCTATTTCTTGAATCATGTTATCTTTTTATACTAAAGTTCGAATGAAATTGATGCAAAAGTGATTAAAGTTTAATAAAAGAAATCAAAAGGGCAAATCACTCAATTACAACTTATGAGAGAGACAGAGTTTGAAGCTGTTGGCAAGGAGAAGGTAATTGTATTTGCAATGGTAGTGAGGACATAATAGTAACAACACCCAACACACCCTTACATTACCAAAAGAAGTGAGTGAATTCTTTGATTTTTTAGACCTAATATTAGATGATTTACCAGGCGAAATTACCTCCTTTGCAAGATGTTTACCAAATCTTTCAGTAATGCTTAAATCTTATTGAAAATGAAGAGTTGAAGAGATAAGTAGAAGAGTTGATAAAAAAGAATTTATTCAAGAAACTCTTAGTCTATATTTAGTTCCAGCATTGTTGATTTCTAAAAAGCATGGAAGTTGGCAAATATACATTGATTGTTGGGTGATAAACAAGATCACAAAAAAGGTATAGGTTTCTAATCTCTTGCCTTGATGACATATTAGACATGTTGACTAGAGTTACTTTCTTTACCAAGATGGACTTACAAAGTGTGTATCATCAACTTAGAATTAGACTTGGAGATGAATGGAAAATGACCTTCAAGACTAAATAAGGGCTTGTGAATTGTTAGTGATGCTCTTTGAACTAATAAATGCACCTATCACTTTTATGAGAGTGTCGAACCAAGTGTTTTTACCCTTTTGGATAAATTTTTGGCGGTATGTTTTGATGGCATATTAATATATAACAAGACTATAGAAGACCAACTGTTACATCTTTAACAAGTCTTAAGAGTTTTGAGACGAGAATCTTGATATCAACTTGAAGAAGTGTTCTTTAATGCAAACAAGCGTTGTATTTTGGATTTTATTATGTCAAAGAGTGGAGATGGATCATAAGAAGACTAAAGCTATCCTTAATTAGCTTATTATCAAGGATGCGCATGAGAGACAGAGTTTTCATAGTCTAACGATATTATATAGGTGATTTATTCACAATTTTAACACCATAATGACACTCATAATTGATTATATGAAGAAAGGACTTTTTATTTTGTTAAAGACAACAACTAAAACCTCTGAACAAATTAAGAAAAGGATGACTAAATTTCCTGTTTTACAACATTCAATTTTTTCTAAAGTATTTGAAGTTGCTTGTAATGCATCTCATATGAGAATTGGACACATACTCAACCAAGGGTACCCAATTGCTTACTTCAGTGAGAAGTTAAGTAAAGACAAACAACAATATTTGACCTATGGTAATGAATTTTATATGGTGTCATATCTCTCGTAAAAGTAGTTTATATATTTTGATCATAAATCTTTTAAACACCTCAAGTCCTAAAGTAACTTATTCTATATTTTGATCATGAGTCTTTTAAACACTTCAAGTCCTAAAAGATATTGAAGAAAATTTCCGAGTGAACTTTTATTAAACATCAACTAGGAGTTGAGAACAAGATAACATATGTGTTTAGGTAGAAAGAACATTTGCTTAACACTTGGGTGGTAAAAGTTGTAGGGTTTAGAAAACTGAAAAGAAAATATGTGTCAGCTCAAAATTTTGGAATAATAATTTATTCAAAAATTGTAACTAGACAAAGGGACAACTGCTTTCCTTTTGTGAACCATGATGAGTACTTTTTCAGAGAAAATCGACTTTGCCTACTCAATATTTCTATAAAGGAGTGTGTAATCTGGAAATTATATAGAGCAGGGGCAGTATATCACTTTGGAAGAGATAAAACTATAGAATTAATTGAAGATCACTTTATTAGCCCTCTTTAAAGCAGGATGTGTCTAAGGTCATACGATAATCTCGAACATGTCAACTAGCTAATGGAAAAAAGCGAAATTCTGGACTATATACATATCTGCCTATGCCTCATGAACCATGACAGGACAATGGGACATGAGTATGGATTTTGTCTTGGGAGTTTCTAAACCTATACTAGGTTAGGATTCTACTTTGGTGATGTGGTGGATAGGTTTTTAAACGTGACTCATTTTGTTCTATACTCCAAGATTGATGATGTCCATATTGCTAAACTCTTCTTCAAAGAGACTTATGTCTCACAGATTATCTTTAACCATTGTATCTGATCACAATGTAAAATTTATGAGTTATTTTGGAGAACTCTATGCAAATATTGAATATTGAGCTTCAGTTTGTAGGTTCTTTCCATCCTTAAAACCAATGGACAAACATAAGTGGTGAATAGAAGATTGGGGGACTTGTTAAGATGCTTGGTGCAGAGACAACAAACACTGAAATTTATTTTATGTTATGTTTCCATATTAGATAGGAAGTAGTTAGTTAGATGTATGATTCTAATTTTTTGGGACTTAAAACTTATTTAAAAATAAAGAATTATTATGACAAAATTATTTAAAATAAACATTTCTTATTAAAGTAGGACTTGCTTCTATTTTGGATATTTTAATTAGGAATTCCTTTATTACTAGAATAAGGGTTTAAGAGTTTTTCTATATGTATATGTGTACTCAGCCTTCAATAATAAGATCCTAACTTTTTTTTCCCTATAAATTTGAGTTTTCAATTAGAAGGTGTAATGCTTTTTTCTAAGAGTTGTTTCTAGACTTTATGAGTGATTTCTAGTTCTCCTCCCTCCATTGCTTGTCTACCTTACTAAAATTCCAGCAATTCTAACTTGAATTTCCAACAATCAAAACATTAACTTCTAACCATATCAAACCCTAGATTTTCAGCTATTCCACACGTGAAATTTCGATAACTTAAGTTGAAATCCCAAGCCTAAAACTCGAATTTCAATAATCAGATTTTACAAGTTTGTGGGTTCTAAACACTAGTTTGATACATCTTCTACTTGTCCTACATTAAAAACTTAGATTAGTTGCGCGCATATTGCAATCTAGATGCTTCCCAAGGGACGACTCAAAAGACAAAGTCTCCTTAGGCTTCTTGAGACCAAATGATTTCCAGGGTGTATCATTTGCCCCAAGATGAGCAAGAGAAATGATTTCATAGCTATGCTCCTTGCCTTGAAAGCAGATCTACTTAGATGACACCAAGACCTTGAATCCTCAGGTAAAGTATAAATGCCCAATGACTTTTCCCCACCTGGAGTTTATAGGAATATAACTATAAAGAATCAAGAATTGCTGAGATGAAATTGGGTTGTGGTAGCCTTGCTTCTTTTTGGATATCTATGAACATTTTGGATCTTCGGCCTTTTGAAGAGTAGTCTTCATTTATAATGCATTCTCGTTTCAAATTTCTTTTATTTAATGGCCTTTGTAATGACTTTTGGTTTTTAGCGATACATGTACTTGATTTTATTCTCATAGTTGTGGTACTTTCTGTTCTGAGTCAGGTCGCGAGGTAATGTTAATGTTTAGGGGTATGTTTGAATCTTACATTAGTGTGATAGCTAAAGAGCAAGTATGTGTTTTATGTTCATGTAGCTACTACAGAGTAAGTCTGCATTTTAGGAGGGCCTGACTAGTTAAGAGTAGGTCATGTTGGCGTGAATATTGAAGAGTAAGTTTGCTTCTTATTGCACTGTGACTAGTAAAGAGCAGGTTTGTGTCTTTATGTTGGTGTGACTATTGAAGAGCAAGTTTACATCTTTATGTTGGAGTGACTGTTGCATCTTAAAGGAGTGGAATTGTTTTTTATAGCATAAGGAAGGAGCTTTCATTTCAATAACTAGCAAAGTAGAGTAACTCAAAAAACATGGCTAGAAAAAGATCAAGTAAGAGCTCTTTAAGACTATTGATATAAGCAAGTTTGTATGTACCAATTATGATGACCTCGTTTATTTGAAATGGTCTACTTTAGTTTGGAACTAATTTTCCTTTAGCCTTAGATTTGAAACTGACACCAGTCCTTCGCATTACTAGTTTCCCTCTAAGGAGGCTCTAACCACAAATTTTCTTCATATTATACAGCCTAATTCTTTGCTGTTATGCAACATTTTTTGTTTAAGGTACCTCTCTCCACTCTTTAACAAGATCAACTCATATTTGAAGCTTGTCTTTTGTATTTGATTGAAACTTAGCTACTCTTAGACTCTGAATCTTGAGCTTAATAGGAATTAGGGCTTTTGCTAAAGGTTAAGGTGAATGGGGACTCCACTTTTTCGAAGTTTCCATAGTTGTTTGGTGGGCCCATAATATTAAATGAATTCGTTGTCATATATTCCGTTGGCCTACGTAACTCTTACTTTTGGTCTCTATAGGAGTGTTCTATTTTCACTTTTGTCAGACTGTTGGTTTGGGGGTGTGCCACAAGTGTGAATTGTTGCTTAATTTTAATTTCTTGTAGAAGTTTATGAAAATTGAAGAAAGAGGAAAAAGTAATTCTTCCTTTATTTTGTGAATAGTACAAGGAATATACAGGACAATATAGTCCTAATCATCTCGTTAAATCAAGAAGAATCTATTTATTCTCTAAGCAATAAAATCCCATTAATTCAGCTACTAATTAGTAGAATATCAACTAATTATCTATAGAGAATCAACTAATTATCTCTAAGAAATAAATTCTCAGTAATTCAGCTACTAATTAATAGAATATCAACCAATTATCTATAGAGAATCAAGATAATTAGCTGATTATTTTTATAATATCAACACTCACCCTTAAGTTGGTACATAAATATTGATTATGCCCAATTTGCTTATAAAGAACTCAAAATTCTGTCTTAGTCCTCCTTTGGTGAAGACACCAGCAACTTGTGTTGTAGGTACAAACGGTATGCAAATGAGTCCACTTTCAAGTTTTTCTTCTATAAAATGTTTGTCAATCTCAACATGCCTCGTCCGATCACGCTGAACTGGATTGTTGGCAATATTGATAGCTGCTTTGCTATCACAAAACAATTTCATTTGGTGCTCTACTGGTTTCTTAAGTTCTTTCATACTCTTTTAAGCCAGATTAAGTAACAATTTTTTGAGCCATTGCTCTATATTCTACCTCCCAGCTACCTTTGGCTACAACACTTTGTTTTTTACTCTTCTAGGTTACTAGATTTCCCCACAAATATGTGCAATACCCAGAAGTTGATCTTTTGTCAATAAGAGACCTTACGTAGTTTGCATCAGTGTAGGCTTCAACTCTCTGTTGATCACTTTTCTTGAAGAATCCTTTATCTTAAGATCCTGTACACTACTTCCAAGTATTCTTCATATGGAGTGTGCATAAACTCGCTTACCACACTAACAACAAAGCAAATATTTGGTCTGGTGTAAACCTCCAAGCCGAGAGTGGGGACAAAGTGGAAATAAAGTAAGAAAAGATGTTCAGGTCCATGTTGCTGCATTTCAACAAAAATAAAGGAGCACCTTAGGTGTTAGGTGGTCTCAATTAAGAAGAGGGTCAGAGGGTGGGATCTCTTATTGACAACTTTGGCAAATCTTCAAGCACTTGTTTTTTGGCATATTCAGGTGAATATTCACTCTTTATTTGATTAAATGTCTTGGGAACAACTTTTGTCAACTCTTGGATTATACGTCAGGAGTTAATGACCATATGACTTACTCAACAAACCTTTGTTCTTATATATTTCCCATGTCCAAGCAGTAGGAAAATAGCCACGTCTGATGGTTCTAATAGATGTAACTGTCAATTCCACTGCTAACCCCAAAAAAGCTGTTCATGTCCCATAGATTATCCATGAACTTGATCTCTATCAACAAACTCGCTCAAGATTTGAATTGCTATGTGATTTTACATTGTGATTTTTCAAGATGAGAATTCGGGGAAGGTTGTTGGACATGTTATAGTAAAGGATGGTCTCAACTACCTTGAAGAATTAAATGTATCAAGCAAGATTAAGGACAATTTGTCTCTCCTTTCTTTTAGAATCTTTTTAATTTGATAAAGAGAAAATTTGGTTCCACTATTGATGACTTGGACATTCATCATTTAGAGTCGTTAAAATTATGTTGCCTTATTTATTTAAGAGTCTAAATATTAATAATTTTAATTGTAAAGTGTGTGAGCTTAGTAAACACAAATGTGTATATATTTTAACTAGTAATAAAAGAAATTTTATCCCTTTTATCACATTCATAGTGATATTTGAAGTCCTACTTTTCCTAATGTTTGTGGTAGAAAATAAAATTTTTCTCTTATTGATGATTGTACTCATTCCATTTTGATATTTTTACTTAAGTACAAATCTGTTGACGGTATTATCTTCCCAAATTTTTGTTCCATAATTAAAAATCAATTTGGGGGAAACATAAAAAGATTTAGGACTGATAATGCTGTAGGGAGTATTTCAGTCTAGTCCTAACTCCATACTTTTAAAAAGAAAGGATCATACATGATTCATCTTGTGTTAATACCCCATAACAAACTCCATACTTTTAAAAAGAAAGGATCATACATGATTCATCTCGTGTTAATACCCAATCACAAACTCCATACTTTTAAAAAGAAAGGATCGTACATGATTCATCTTGTGTTAATACTCCATCACAAAATGTAGTAGAAGAGAAATGGTCACCTCCTTGAATCAACCCAAACCTTCCTTTTTAAGAAAAATATACCTAAATCCTTTTGGGACGAAGGAGTACTCACAACTGCTTATCTTATAAATCTTTTGCCTTCGAGAGTATAAGGATTTAAGAGTTCAATGGAAATCCTCTCAATATTTTGCCCTGATGTAAAAATTGTTAATAACCTTGTTCTTAAGGTATTTGGGTGTGTCTCATTTGTTTATGTTCACAACCAAAACCATGGAAAAAATTAGATCCCAGAGCATTGAAATGTCTCTTTGTGGGTTCTCTTTGACTAAAAAAGGATATAAATATGACCAGTCTTTGTCAAAAAGGTTTTATGTGTCGGCAGATACTGCTTCCAATCCGTATGAATCTTACTTCACTGCTACTTATTTTCAAAAAGAGAAATCAACAATAGAAGCTAAGGCTAGGGAGATGTCAAGAATAATACTGATCAAGATCTTCCTATTGCTTTTAGAAAACAGACTAAGGAATGTATCAAACAACCACTATATCCTTTTACTCATTTGCTTTTCATTTTTTAAAATTTTTTTCCACCATCTCATAAAGCTTTCGTTGTGTCCTTAAAACCTTATCAGGCTTTAACCAGTGAGAAATGGAGACAAGCTATGAATGTGAAAATGGAGATATTGGAAAAAATAAAGCTTGGGTGTTGGTGAAGCTGTCAGCTGGGAAGAAACTTGTGGGATATAAATGGATTTACATAGTGAAGTATAAGCCGATGGATCAGTTGAAAGATATAAGATTGATGGCTAATGGTTGTATTCAAACTTACAGAATTGACTACTTAACTTTTGATCCAGTTGCAAAGATAAATACTCTTAGATTTCTCTTATCTTTGATATTTAACTAAGTCTAGGAATTGCAGCAATTTAATGTCAAGAATGGATTTTTCCATTGAGAACTTGAGGAAGAAATCTACGTGGAAGTGTCTTTAGGTTATAGGAGTAATTTGGCTGCTCAAACTATCTGTAAGTTGAAGAAGCCATTGTATGAACTAAAATAGTTGCCACAGTCGTTTTGGGAGATCTACAAGAGTAATGATGGCTATAGGTATAGACAAAGCTAAAGGGATCATACGTTGTTCATCAAACGCTCTTTCATAAGAAATCACAATAATTTTAGAGTACGTTGATGACATAATAATGACAGAGGATGACAACAAGGAAATACATTCTCTAAGTTAAAGTTTGACTAAAAAGTTTAAGATCAATGAGTTAGGAAGCCTGAAATATTTTCTTAATATTGAAGTAGCTCACTCTAGACATGGTATTTATATCTCCAAACAAAAGTATGTTATTGATATCCTAAGAGAAACATGCAAGACAACTTGCAAACCAGCAAATACTGCAATAGACACAAACATTAAACTTAGAAAGACAGAAGAGGATGTTGTAGTATATAGGACATGTATCAACACTTTGTCGGAAGGCTCATTTATTTGTCTCACATATGACCAGATATAGCATATGCAGTGAGTGTAATAAGTCAAGTTGTATTGCTCAAAATAACTTCATTCACAGGCAACTTACCAAGTATTACAATATCTCAATGGGACACCAGGGAAAAGTATTATGATTAAGAGAAATGGAGGTCTACTACTTAAGGCATATATGGATGTTGATTAGTAAGATTAATTTTTGGAAGGAGATCAACTTTGGGATGTTGCATCTTGTATCGTGGATAAGTAAGAAGAAAAATGTGGTAGCACTATCTAATGCTGAGGAAAAAATTTGAACGATGTTTCAAGGTGTGTGTGAGCTATTTTAGTTGAAAATTATCCTAAAAGTGAGACGGCCCAATAAGACTATTATGATAATAAATCTGCAACCAATATAGCTTATAATCTGGTACAACGTGATTGAATGAAGCATATCAAAGTTGATAGACACTTCATAAAAGAAAAATTAAAGTGGTTTGATTTCACCCCTTATGTGACTATAAATAATCAACTTGCAATATATTTACTAAGGAATTAAGTAGTTCAAGTTTTGAGGATATTGTATCTAAGTTGGGAAGAGAGAATACGTATTCACTAACAAGAGAGAGAGTGTGCGAAAGCATGATTATTTTAGGATTTTATATTTACTTAGGATATCTCACGATCATGGGAGATATTATTATTATTATTTCCCTATTTAGTTAGGATACCCCATAATCATGTAATCTGATTATTTTTACTTCCTTTTTAATTGGTAGGATAGTTTGTATATAATTGACTCTCTTGTACACATGTAAACAATGAACGCAGAAAGTATTTTCTCAATCTCTTCTTTCATTTAGAAATTGTCCAATATATCTTCCAATGATTGAATTTCTCAATCTCTTCTGTCATTGAGAAATTGCTCAATACATTTTCCAATGATTGAAGCATACACCTCTACTCCAATTAACTTGAAATAATAACTAACTGTATGAACTTTATCTGCTCGATTGTTGGATGTAAGGAACCCCAAGTATCAGTTATCCATTGCTCAAAGGGAATGAGACTCAAAATTAGGGTGTAATAGATAGAGGTTTATGGTAAAAATTTGACTGTCATTGACAATTGTTATTGGCTTTCATCCTGCCTGTTCTTCTTCAACGTTGATTGGTAATATTCCTGTTTGAGTATTCTATGAGTGAAGGTAGAAGTACCTTGATCTGCTGAATCTTCGTGGCAGTCCTCAGATCTGCCTGACCTCTAAAGAGGGCATGAATCATGGGTATGATAGGATGGAAGATTTGTGGTAAAATGAGTCATCTACTATCATGTATATTGCAGCCTTATGGGCGATCCTACTTGCCTCCTTTTGATCTTCTAGTAGCTCACCGTTCTTGATGTGTGCATGCAATGCACCAGTCCACACATCCTCTTAAGTCCTCCAAATTGTACTGATCAGGCTCCAGGTATACAGGTTCATCTTTTTCCCAAAAAATTCTTCAAACTTATATTTTGTTTCAATTTTTGGGAGTTGATCTACTACTACATTTTGTTCTCTAAATATAAGTTAAATGTTTATATTTAAAGTTTGGGCCATCTGTGTTTATTTTGTGTGGTACTTTTGCATTGACTCTTCTTTGATTTCGTAAGTCCGTTTGATCTAATTAACTATGATTTATGAGTCTGGTTGAATAAGAATGCTCTAAAGCTATAGTTAGGCTAGCAATTTCATCCCACATAGCAATTCTTCACACTTGATTCGTTATTCATATCCTTAAAACATGACTGTATATATTTAATACCTATGTTGTACAGTCCTTTTAAGTATGAGGCAAGTGCCACTCCTTTTCTAACGAGATGGCCATCGATCCATATTGCATGGTTATTTATCTCCTCTCTTATCTTCTTTAAGCCTGATTGTGCATTCTACAAGGAAGCCTGCGATGACTTGAGACTTTAGTGTTGCCTTTGACACATAACGAAATTAGACTATTTAACCTTCCTTCCAAGAGAACATGGTTTGTGAAGAGTCTGTTGTAGTGGCAGACCTATTACAATATGAATAGTATGAGGTTTTGTATTGATGATATGATTGCTAGAGCTGCTTTTTCCAACTTGGCGGTTCACTCTTTTGCCCCTAAAGGATCATATTTGTGTAATGTACCAGTTTTTGTTGTGCAGTCTCTTCCCTTACTGGTGCTGAGCTTCATTCTTTCACTGACACTACAAGATATACAAATAGGCTTCAAGGCTGTAGGCATAGAAAGAAATGCAGTGTTGCCTGTGGCTGATGATTTGCGAGTTGATTCCGATCATGTCTAATGTCTGCCACGTGAATTAATCCACATATTCTTCCAGTAGTGCTTCCAATTTCGACCTGTCTTCTACTGTCATGCTCATTCCCACACTGAGTCATGTTATTAGATCCGTTTTGCCTCCTATGTTAACTTTCAATGAGGTGCCCTCTTTGACACTTGTCAAGATCGTGCATATCTATTTTGTGAATAGCCATGAGTAGGAAAGGTCTCGTGTTAGTTTTTAGCAAAAGGACGATTCTTAAGAAAGTTAATCTCTTTCCCTTTATTTACGTTAGTCCCTTCCTTGCAGAACCTATTTTTTTGGTCATGAAAAAAACTGACAGCACTTGTCAAAGACAAGATTTGCTGAGATTGAACTAAATTACTCTACTCCTAATTAGCTAATTTTTATGATAACTTCCTCCTTACTTTATTGCATAACTAATATCCTTATATAGGCAAAGAAACATAAAAGTCCCACCTAAACTAGGACTTCTAGAAAGACTCCTATTCATGCTCTTTTCGGACTCTTATAAAGACTCTTATTCAGCTGTTTTTATTAACATAACTATAACAGAAACTGTGCAAAAATAATAGACTTCTACTGAAAATAAAATACTCCTCTAATAGACTACTAATAAAACACTCATCCATATCATCACTCCCCTCTTCAACATGGAGCTTGCCCTCAAGCTCGAAATCAAGTTATGCCAATGATGGTATGCAAAGATATCTCCTCCTCTTCTTCCTTAGAATCTGCCACCTCAATCCAAAAAGACTTGTCGCAATTGTAGCACAACCCCTTCTCTCTTCTTTCAGCCATTTCCGCTCTGGTTAAGTGTCTTGCCATCGGGGGTGGAGTACTTGCTATATTGGAGGTTGTTTTTTTAGGCCCTGAGTTTATCTTACTTTCTAAAAGGGTGGCTGCACTCACGATAGTGTTGTTACTACTACTGTCTAGTTTCGAAGATGGCCATAAGGTGGTGTTTCGGCTGCCTGTTGCCCCTTGGGTGTATTGCATCTGCATACGTTGTAATTTTCTTTCACATGCTCTTGCTAAGTTCATTGCAGCCTCAAGATTAATCGGATATTGCATCTCCACCTCGATTCGCAATCCTTCTACCAACCTAGCCGTGAATAGATTTACTTGTAGGTCTCGTGGAAGCCCTATGGTTTGAACCAGTAGTGTTTGGAATTGGAGCTGATATTCTTCTACGCTCCCTGTCTGTTTGAGGATCATCAATTTTCCTATAGTGTTGTTACTAAGGTGAGGGCTGAATCTCATATTGCAATGGTTTTTGAAGTACCAATGCATCCCTGGTTCTTCTAGTTCAAGTTGGAAGAACCACAGTTGGGCCTCCCCCATTAAATGAAAGGCAGATAATCTTACTTTCTCCTCCTCCGCTGTTTGTTGGCTTAGGAAAAACTGCTCACACCTATGAAGCCAAACCAACGGATCCATCAAGCCATCGTACGTTGGAAATTCCATCTTAGTATATTTTGACATCATTCTTGCCCCGCCGTCCCCATTGATCCTCCCCTCTTGTGGTCGTGGTGATGGTGCTTGATACTTGCTCAATTTTGCGCCTTCCAACCTTGCAAGCATGCGGATAATCTCTGCATATTAAACCTTTAATTCTTGCTGCCCCATCTCTAATGCTCGTGTCCTTTGATCTATCTGCCAATCTACCGAAGATTACTCTGCAGCTAAATGGCCTGTTTCGTCCATGAACTCCTGCTCTGATACCAAATTATTATATGCTCTTGCTTGGGATCGAGTCCAAGGATGATTCTTAAGAAAGTTAATCTCTTTCCCTTTATTTCAAAACCTATTTTTTGGTGATGAAAAAAAGTAGCAGCACTTGTCAAAGACAAGATCTGCCAAGATTGGGCTAAATTACTCTTCTCCTAATTAGCTAATTTTTATGATAATTCCTCCTTACTTTATTGCATAATGTAATAGCCTTATATAGGCAAAGAAACATAAAAGTTCCACCTAAACTAGGACACCTAGAATGACTTCTATTCAAGCTGTTTTAGGACTGTTAGAAAGACTCCTATTAAGCTGTTTTTATTAACATAACTATAACAAAAACTAGTGCAGAAATAATAGGGAAATAATAGACTTCTACTGAAAATAAATACTCCTCTAATAGACTCCTAATAAAACACTCATACTGTGTGTTAGTTGGACATTGGCTCTTCCTCCTAAGAAATTATATGTTCATACTTCTTTTTCGCTTGCCTTTTGAGTATTCTACTAGATTTATAACTTTTGGGATGACTCGGGGGATTTGTTTCTTGCTTATCTTCATGTCACGCTTATAATCATATTTATGACTCTAGGTGATGTGTTGAGCTTGTGGGCATGACCCCTCCCTTTCTTCAGGTTCGTGCCTTCCAACTTAGGATTAGTATTTGAGCTTGGGTCCGGCCAAGTCCAACTTGAAGTCAAAGGATTCAATTTGGGTTAATAGAAATTTATTTATTTTAATTCTTTTGATCAATTTCTGACATATATATTGAATTTTACTAAATACTAGAACTATACTGTTCATCCTTTCCCATCTGTTCTCTCTTGCTGCCGTCCCATTATATGTTTCTTGACTCTTAAACTTCTTATATAAAAGGAACTGCTTTTTCTTTTCCATTTTTTGGCCCCAGCACACAATCGTTGCACGATTTTGCTCTTTCCCCTTCTCTTATTTGACATTTGGAGATCTACTGACAGCCTGATCTTCCCTTCCACAGCTCTCTTCTCCTTACTCATTGTCTTTGATTTGATAGGAGAGTATATAGGGTGTTTCTAGGACTACTCTTAGAGATTTGATTTCTTTGCTCCTTTACTTCTTTGTGCTGTTTTGAATGATGGAGATTGTGCTTTTTTGGGTTAGTTTCTGTCAGTTGGCGAGCTCTTCTGTTGGTGGCAGGTGAGCTCTTCTTTTTTGACTGTTGCTTCGTCCAGTTGCTTTATAGATCAAGTCGGGTTGGAATCGGGCTCGCATTGGATTTTTGGAGGATCTCAGAATTGAATTTAGGCAACATGAACCAAGCTCGATTGGGTTTCAATTCGTCCCTTGTAAGAAATTGACATAATTGGATCATGTCATCAATTCTTATTCACAAATCCTGTTAGTCAGTAGTGTTATGCCCTAGTCTCTGTGAAACTGACAATATTTGTCCATGTTTCTTGTGTCACGGTGGAAGTGGTCTTGGTAGTTGCAACATATTCTTATCTCGGACATAATTCAGATTGACTTTCAAGGCTCTTAAATTGAAACCTCCAACCAACTGTACCGATGGTTGAGATGCTCAACAGTCTTTTGCTTTTGGTAAATGGTAATATAAGTAGAAAACAAAGAGCCACACGAGGCTTTACAGCTCGATATAGGCATTGTCCATCATCACCCAAGGGGTACAAAAGCCAACTTTAAACAAGTAGAATACAGATTCAGTACTAAGAATCATCAAGAACTATCAACTGAACGCAGTACTGATTCAAACAAAAGGTCAACTCTGTCAATAACTAGCAATTACAGCGATATACACAAAGTTTATCATAAAAAAAGCTAGCACGTATAAGCTAGTTAGATTACCATGCCTGCTTCCCACTTCCGAAGAGGAAATAGATGCTCATTGCTCTTTCTGTAACCGACACTAGTATGGTAGCTTTTAAAAGATGCATAATGAAGATATATGTCCTACAAGGCAGGCCATTTACTTTTCTGCGACTTGTCCATCTTCAAGTTCAAGTTCCTCTCACTTGTCAAACTTTTTGGCTACTAGAACACTTGTCATTGTTTTGTTATTACATGCTTATCCTATTAATTCTTCAGAAATAATTTATTTTTTCTTAGATTACTTGATATTGGGTGAGAATTGAGGATTTCTTCAGACGTGGAGTATATGACTGTCTACAAAATAATTTGTTATGGTATGGATGCTTGAAATTGCTTGCTTCTTGTCTTGCTCAGCTCTTACTAGTCATCTCCCTTGCATTTATCTCAGAGAAATCCAAACTGCATGCTGATAGTTACACCTAAGGGTGGTCACCTGGGATGGATTGCAGCTGAAGCTCCGCTTGGTGCTCCATGGACTGATCTGGTAGTGATGGATTTCCTTGAGCATCTGGAGAGGGGTGCGTGTAAGCACCCTATGTCTGGCTGTAATGCTGAGAGGATGCAACAACCCACAGGGGGCGTACATCACGTGGGAGCGTAGCCAGCATACGCACCATCTCTACTTGTCTGGCCATGTAATCATGCCATGGTTTTGATTCTTTCAGCATAACACTCAATTCCTTGTGTCACAAATTCAGCATATCTTAACAGGTTATATGATCCAAAAATGAACCACATTTATTCTCAAAAAAGAAAAAAGCAAAAATAGTAGGTCCTATTAATCCTGTATATTTAGATAATCATTGATGGGGGAGGTAATCCAATCAGAACTTGAAACCAAGTTGAGATGATCTGTATTTGATTACTTTGACATTCGACACCTTCACGCTGATCGAATTGATTATCTTGTACTCGTTTCAGTAACAACAGGAGCATGTCGAAATCTTTTCATATTAATTAAATTAACATACAATTAAAATTAAATTATTTTAAGATTAACTTCTTAAGTCCATATAATAATCATACCAATAATCGTATTGAAATCAAAAGTATAAACTTTTATACTTTCACTAAGATTTCATTCAATGCGTAATCAAAAAAAAAAAAAATCAAAACGACTTCATTGAGTTGTAAGGCAGCTCAAGTTAGATGTGATTGGAAGAATGAAAGGATAAATTGAAGGGAATTTACTCAAGAGAATATTGCATAACACTTGTTTACAATAGACACATGTCCTTTCCTTATAAATCTAAAGGTGCCATATACTTTTCTTTTCTTTTGAGTTGTAAGGCGGCTCAAGTTAGATGTGATTGAAAGAATGAAAGGATAAATTGAAGGGAATTTACTCAAGAGAATATTGCATAACACTTGTTTACAATAGACACATGTCCTTTCCTTATAAATCCAAAGGTGCCATATACTTTTCTTTTCTTTTTCTTTGCTTTTTTAAAATTAAAGAAATAATGTACCTTTTAAGATTTTAAAGTTTTAAACCAGCACTTAATGCAAATAACCATTAAGGTTCAAAAATAAAAAGGCTTTGAAGAAAAATAGAATTAAGGTTAATAATTGGGTTATAATCCTTTGAAAAGATTAAGGTTCAACTTGGTTATTCTTAAAGATAATTTTAAGGTAAAGTAATTATAAAAAGCTTAAAACAAATTATTAAATCTAAGTATCTTTATCATTTCAATGCTTCAAATTTAACAAATATAGTCTTAATATGTATAATAAAAGTAAGTTTTAGAATTATTTAACTATATATGATAACACATATGAAAGAAATAAAAGAACTTAATGTTTTTGAAAATTTGTTTTAGGCTCAAAAGTTCACAAAAAGATGAGCTTATATGTAAATAGTATACAATTTTCATTCAACTTGAATATTACAATGAATACTAAAACTTTGACTAATAAAAGCCAATTTAATTCTAACTATTATCCTTTAGCATACTAATTCAAATCAATATTCAATAATGCAATATGGTATTGATGGAAAAATTTTAATTAAGTCAAGATATCGGTTCATAAAATTTTATAATCAAGATTATAATAAGCTTAAAAATCGTTACAAATTGTTAACCACTTCTCCATACTTAAAGTTATACATTATCCTCACTATACATAGTATAAGCATATAGAATAGGCGAGAAGGTTAAGTATTACTTTCCTCAGTCAGTCGATTTTCTAATTTTGATCCATTCAAAAAGATGAAGGAAAATAAAAATAACTAAAATAATTAAGTAAATAAATACGAAATATGAAAGAAAAGATAACATAAAATTTAAAACAAAACCAATCATAATTATTAATAATAAACAAGTTCTCACAGAAGATCTCTCTTCAAATGATCGTCAAATTGATAATTGAGTGACATATTAAATTGCCAACTCTCGTTGCACAACCTAATCTGATTACTTTTAACTTACTTTCTTAATTTGTTGTCAAAGTATCAGCATGTGCAATTCTGACAACACTATTGAATAAACAAAGATTAAAGTCACAAAATAAATTAAAAATAAACCCTAATTTGAAAATTAAAAACTCATAAATGTAATAAACATCTTGGATTCAGTTTTTACATCAAGTTTGACTATCACATTTGATCCACTTCTATAAGATGGTTGTTGTATTTTTAGGCTTCTTAATGTTCTTAAATAGTTTCTTTGTTGGGTGCCGTTGCCGGAATCCAACCCTTTTGCTGATATCATAAGACTTAAGCGAATCTTTACTACAACATACTTGTTGCGAATATCATAATACTTGAGCGTATGATCCTGTAGGGTTATTTCCAAAAATCCTTATTAAGCATCATCACACAATGATGGCGTGCCCATGATAATCAAATATCGAAACAAACTTATTACCTTAATGTTGGATCCTATCTCTGAATGTGAAGTCCGACTCTTGCTGACATGTTACAAGACTCTCATATCTTTACTTCATCATACATCTTTAATACATTGCTTACAACTAATATCATCATTCATATTTCATTACCCTCAAAACAAAAGGGTCTTACAAGCCACAATACATTGTAATCTGAAAATCTCATAATACAGAAGTTACAAGAACTACTAATTTTCATAAATGCAACTAAACCCTCTTGGTTACAAAATCTAGCTTGAAATACAAAATAACAAATTTGAAGAATTTTCTTTAGACTCTTGCTCACTTGACTTCTTGACTATCACCTGAGGAGAGGATAGAGAGGGGGTGAGCTCAAAAGCTCGTGAGTAATAGTTTATAATAAAAGAAAGATAAGTAAAACTTTTGAAATAATTTCTTCCTTGTCATTTGAAAACACTTTCATTGAGTTTAAACAAAAACACATGTTTCTAAAAAATTCTTGTCTTGTCAAGAAATCAAAATTATAACCAACACAATTTATGCAATCTTTCAACTTATTCGAAAATCATGAATGCGTTAACTTGATCAAACGTATCATGAGCACATAAGCACATCAGAATGGTTTGGGTTGATCCAAACAGAACGTACTATATATTTCCCATATGGGTCTTATGTAGCTGTGAACCAAACGTACTACACAATCCCATGTAATGGTCTTACGTAGCCGTGAACTTATGGGAGTCTACGAGGGAGCTCCACGCCACTAGCGGACAGACGGGAGAAGCCTTTAGACAAATGCACTTAACTTTACTTTGGGGGACCACCACAAATCCACATAACACATATTTCATGTTTTGTAAATTTGTTGCCCAAACTGGCACTTTTATTGAAAACTTGCTTTTCACATAATTGACGTATATCTTGAAAGCCATTCTTGAAAACATAATTTTATAAACATGCATCTTTTCCAAAAAGGCATCACTCAAATCATGTAACAAACAATGTAGCACTTATGATGCAATTGAAAATCAGAAAACTTCTTTGACTTAATGAAAATAGGAATAGCTTATTAACTTAATTATAAACATGAAACCCACATGATTTCCTTGCTTATAGGCTTGCTCATAATGTCTCTTCTCCTTGCAAACAACCTAAGTCTCTAAGGCTCTTTCCTGGTGTATCTTTAATGTGTGCCCCGTGAGCTGATCTAACTGAAATAGGTCTCTTCACCAAATGAAGAGATCCCTGGCTCAAATGGAAGCTCTCCTAGTCATCTACCTTTTTCCTTTCTTGATCAACTCCAAAATCTCCCTTCTAGGCTAAGGAAATTGAAACCCTAGCTTGGTTTCTCTTTTCTATCTCCTTCTATTCTTCACTTTGTATTTCTCTCTCTCTTTTTCAAGACATTCCCTTTTTCTCTTTCTTTCTCCTTCCTTATTTTCTTCTGCTTCCTTCCATTTATAGGCAAGACAACATTTCTTCTTCCAATTATGCCCTTCCATTTATGCCTTATGTCTTTTACACGTATGTGTCTTACCAAAAACACCCTTGAATATTTATGACATAACACTTTATTCTAGAAGAATCTTCTCTATTGTCTTATGTTTTCAATGACACCAAAGTCATTCAATTCGGGTCAGTGATTTGAAAGATACAGTTCAAACATTTTTGGACCACTCTTGTCCAAATCAGCATATTATGCTTAACCCCTATCGAAAATATAAACATCTTAGAAACTGAATTATATTTCAACTTCTTCATACCATTTGTAGCTCCCTGTCTCTAATTTATCATCTTATTTGGAGTTCTATTGATCCAGAAATCATCAAGTACTAAAGCATGTTCAGTAAAATATCTAATTCCTACTATTCCAATCAATACCCTTACTTGATTTAATACATCTCTTTCAAATCAACACCAAAGGCTATGACCTTCAATGGAGACACAAACAGAAAAATGTTAGGAATCTAAGGGTTCAAGAATCACTTCATTTGGAGGTCGGATAACGAAATTATGGCCGAAAGAATCAAACAAAATTTGGTCCTTAATCATATCAAACTTGTCTCGGGACAAATGACATACTTTCACTAGAGATGTTGGATTAAGGTTATCTTGGGATGATTTCGAAAGAGGACCTCAAGATCTACAAATTTCATGGAGACCTTGAAAACAAACTATATCGTCTGGAGGATCAAAAATAAACCAGAAGATAGCAAAAGGCAGAAAAAGCTCAATTTGTAATCTAGAAAATTGAAAAAGACCTTAAGGTCGAATTTTATCATCTAAATGGTCCAAATAGACCAGATGGTAGGATCAGATGAAGCCAAAGGGAAAACAGACGAATGAAAAAAGACAGAAGAAGTGAGAAAATTGCTATAACTTTCCCTACAGATATCGGAGTTAGGTTTTCTTTATATGGTTCGAAAGAAGACTTCAAGTTCTACAACTTTCATGAAGACCTTGAAGACAAATTCTGTTGGCCCCTGATTTTTTTTATTTAATTAAGCATGATTTGATGAATTTTAAGGTCTTGATAGATTAATTTGTATGGAACCTTAATTGATATGTTAATGTTAATAAGGTTAAATGGCTTAGGTGATTTAAATTGAAGTGTTAGAAGGGATAAGTTGCATTAAGGGCATTTTGGGCATGTCACTTAAGCATTTAAGTTTCTAGGCTAATAAGTAAGGACATTTTGGACTTTTTAGCATTAGTGATGGTATAAAAGGGAAGAAATAAGGCTTGGCTTGCAAAGGAAGAGAGGGAAAACAAAAATTGAGAGAAGACAAGAGAGAGAGGGTCGTAGGTGGAGAGAAGGGAGGAGAAAAAGAAGAGCAAGTTAGGGTTTTCCTTTTTCTTGGAATTCAAGGGAGTTTTTAGGGTAAAACCAAGGAGGAAAAACTAGAGGAAGGTTCAAGTTTCCATTTGAGCCAAGAAACTCCTTGGTTGGGTGAAGATTCAAGGTAAGGGTTTTTCAATGTTTTGAATTTTAAGGTGGTTTTGGGTTTAGATAGCTTAGAAATGTATGGGTTTAAGTTTTCTAAAGTCAATTTTAGTGATTAGGTGTTATGGGTTGTTCAATTTGAGATTCCTATTGAATGAAATTTTGTGGCTATTGTTAAAGGAAATCAAAGAAGGGAAGTGGAGCAAGGGGAGAGACATTTTGAGTAAGGTCTACAAGCAAGGAATCAAGATGGGTGACATTTTTATATTTGAGTAAATAGGCTATTAAATATTCTTCCATAAATGTAATAAATGATCTTTCCAACTTTTTTTGTAAGCATTTATGGTTCTTTAAATGATTGAAAATTTGCCCTATGGGGTGGTTGTGTACGAATTTTGGAAATAAGTTCTAATTGCTTTGCAAGTATGGTAATTGTTGCTTTGATTGAGTTGAAAGATGGTTATTATGTTTTGGTATGAGATTTCGGTTGTTGAATTGTGTGAATTGTGAAATGATGCTAGAAATGCACATGATATATGTCATGCTCATAAAATCAAGTTTTCAAGAATGTGCCATTTGGGCAAAATTTTTTTTTAGTGCATGAATTACATGTTATTTGGGTTTGGTATAGTCCATCCAAGAAATTGTCACGTGCACGTTGACCAAGTCAAGACTTCTCCCGCCTGCCAGCTAATGACACGGAGCTCCTTTTAGGACTCCCTCAAGTTTACGACTACACAAGGACATTTTATGGAATTGTGTAGCTCATCATATTTATGGACTTGCCAAGCCATTTGTGATATGTTTGCGTGTTTGCATGTGTTGACAAGCTTGAAAAATGCTCAACTTGTGAGAATTGTGATTTTGGTTTAACAAAGTTAAGAAATTGCTATGATTACGAATGTTTTGCTGGTTTTTGGCTTATTACCGGATATAAACGTGTTACCCACGAGCGTAAGCTCACCCCCTCCCATTCCGTCCCATCTCCAGGTGTGGAGCACGAGATCGACGATTGAGCTTAGAGGCATTGCTCCAGAATTGGATTACTTTGTATTTCAAGTTAACTTTTGTAAACCAATGCTTTAGATGCATTTTGGGAAAATGTTATTTTTGTTAGGTTTGTAATTTGGATTTTGATGTAAGTGGCTTAAAATGCCCACTAAAGCATTGTAAAACACTTATTTTGATGAAAATGAAATGCATATGCATTACGGTTGTTGATAGCTTTTCAAATCTTTGCATTGCTACTTTTCACATGTTCAAAAGGGAAGGATTGTGTTCTGAATGAAAAAGGGGAATTCTGGGCTTTTCTGGGTAGAATTGGTAAAAAGTTTCTTCTTGAAAGTTGGAGAAGAACTTTCTAAATTTCCAACGATATGAGGTTTGTGATTTTTGGGTGTTGGAATGGAAAGATATGAATGTTACAAGTTAGAGTACTATATATGGGTTGTGTTTGTGATAGCTTGATGAATGTTTGAAATTTGTGGTTTTGATAAACTAATTAAGTTGAGATTTGGGAATTTGATGAATTGAACTTGGTGTTTGAGTTGTTATGAAGTGTTTAGGCTTTATAATGAGTGAATTTGGGAAGTGTGCAAGTGTTTATGATGTTAGGTTGAAGATTGGAGGCTTTGGAGAGGCATTGGGGGATTTGGGGAGCCCCAATGTCCGTTAAACAGACATGGATGTCCGTTTAATGGACCATCTCGGGTGGAAAAACACCCTTTGGCCAATCTATGTCCGTTTAACGGACATTCTCGGGTCATTTTGGCCTCCTAAGCTCTATGCATGTTCTTTTAACGAACATTCATGGGAAAGATTGTTATTGTTGACATGGTTGGAGGCCAAATATGATTTTGGGGTCTTCATAAGAGTTGTAGGTCTAGATGTTCTATTTCTAATGGTCAAAAAATGAACTCAATCCGACTTCTAGATTGAAAGTTATGGCGATCGCGCCAAGAGAGGTCCAAAATGATTTAGGATGTGAACATAGTCTATTCTTTTGGGCATAACTCCCTCATCAGACCTCAAATTGAGATGACTCTTAGACTAATAGATTCCTAAGACATATATCTTTCTCTCCATAAAATTGGTACCCATTTGGAGTTGACTTGAGAGAGTTTGCATGAAAGTAAGCGAGAACTAGGTTAGGAGGGCATGCTTGGGGCATGAGCACACTTAGGCTTTTTAAGCATATCTTGAGTTGTAGAACTCCGATTGAGGTGATTCTTGCTTCAAAGAAAATTAGAGACTTAAAGCTACAATTTGTATGAATAAGTCAACTTTTGATTTTTGTGGTTAACAAGTGTGCGCTCACCACGATTGTGGAGTGACAGCTAATGACCCTGCAACGTAAGAAGCTTAAGCTTTGTGTCCCCGAATGTTGGGCTCCGGGAGCGGGGTCCAACAAATTCTATCTTCTGAAGGATAAAAAATGGAATAGAAGATATAAGATGAACAGTAACCCAGAAGGTAGAAAAACACAGACGAAGCGAAAACAGAAGAAACGAAAGTTAGAAGATAGCAAAACATAGAAGAAACGAAAATAGAAGAAGAGAAAGGTAGAAACTTAGACGAAGCAAAACTCAAAAGATACAAAAGTCAGAAGAAGCAAATTGGCAAAACACAGAAGATAGCAAAAGACAGAAGAAGTTCATAAATAGTAACCCAGAAGAAGTTTATGAACAGTAACCCAGAAGGAATAAAACCCAGAAGAAGCCGCGTCAGCAAAACACAGAAGGAGCCGCGTCAGCAAAACACAGAAGAAGACGCGTCAGCAAAAAACAGAAGATAGCAAAACATAGACGATAGCAAAACATAGAAGGAGATGACGTCATGCAAAAGAAGATGACGTCATCACAAAAGAAGCGAAACACAGATGATAAAAAAGGTAGAGGTTACAAAAGGTAGACGATACAAAACTCAGAAGATACAAAATACAGACGATATAAAAGGCAGAAGATATAAAAGGCAAACGATACAGAACTCAGAAGATACAAAACACAGACGATACAAAAGGCAGAGGATACTAAAGGCAGATGATACAAAACTCAGAAGATACAAAACACAGACGATACAAAAGGCAAAGGATACAAAAGACAGACGATAAAAAACACAGAAGGAGTGAAACATTGAAGGAACAAAACACAGAAGGAGTTCATGAGCATTAACACCGAGGAAGTTCATAAACAGTAACACAAAAGAAGAAAAACTTAGACGAAGTAAAACACAAAAGAAGATGACATCATCAATGACGTCATCAGAAGAAGCAAAAACACAGAAGATGCAACTCCTATCTTGCACATCTCCCTTATAAGGACCATGACTTTCAGCCTATAAGTTCAGAAATTCTATACTACACATTGCTAAAAAACTAAAAGAAATATCGACAACTTACTAGTAGACACACTTTCTCTGTTCTGGCTTAAATTAGCCTAGTTTAATCCAGATTTTCTCTCAAGTACAGAACATGAATTTTCTACATTCATTCATTGTGATGCACCCAGTTCTTAATTTTATGATAACTTGTGATTCTTAAAGGCTGAATTTAAATTCGATGTCTTCCCAAGAAATGTAGCCACAAGTTTCTAGTTTAATCCAAATCAAGAATCATCTCATTTGGATAACTATAGAAGAAGTTGTGGCTAAAGGTTTGAAACTTACTCCTTGAACAATTTCTGGGTCTAACACCCATTTTGTTTCAAAATCTTTACTTAACACAAATCATACTAAGATCACCTTTCCTACTTGCTTTAATCCTCATTCTCAACTCCATTTCAAATCAATATCACATAAAGAAAATTTATAGTCCATGACTAGTCATGAACACCAATAACAGAATGTACGTATGTCTACATATTCCTCACCAACTTACTCCACAAGTGCAACTTCATTTTTGCTTCTAACTTTCACCTCAATTCTACTCACTACAAAAATGTTTTATCTACCAAAAAAACCAAAACAAAAACTTGGACGTATTCACATTTTTCATTCTCTACTTTACCCTTGCCTATCATTTATTGGTTCAGGAATTTTCATTCATTTGCTCTTTACTCATGACTACTTGCCAAAATTTCTTCTTCGACTAGTTCTAAATTCTATGAAACATTTGGGGTGCAACAATTATCCCCCTCTTTAAAGAATTTCATCCTCGAAATTCCTATCGAAGTGGTCAACCAAATGGAGGTAACATTTGTCTTATGTTTTCCTCAGTCTCCTTAGTAACTTCTTCACTTAAATACTTTCTTTCAAATGATCACTTTCAAAAGACTCATCAAGTATTTCAATCACCTATTTAATCATTCACTTTCCTAACGAGTTCCTCATTAGGTTTCAGATTACTCACATTTCCCCACTTTCTGTGTTGATAACACCTATATCAGATCATAATGATTTCTCTTAACATACTTGACATTTTGCACTTAATCTAAACACACCTTGGGGGAGGTGATACTCTTATAAGCATTTCATCCTTTGCTTCATAGTTTACATCTCTATAGTGTCAGTACACTTAACTTTCATGTCTATCTCACTTTAATCCATACTTTCGGTATTGATCCACTAACTCCTTTATCTCTTTATTAGGTATACATATTTCTCCTTTTTGATCACAAGGCCTCATCTTCCAATTTAAACTTGTAATTCAAATCCATTTTCAATTCCTTAATAAGATTTTCAATTTCTGAATCCTTAATTTGGGATAGACCAAGCCCCACATTCTATCCTTCCTTTTTATTCTAGTTTTGATAATCCCCAAAATTGAGTTTTTTGCTGAAGGTATCTGATATAACACATAGCCTTACTTGGAATTTCTCACTTGTACAATCATAGTCTCTCTGTATTTATGTCAATCTTCTTGGTCTCATATTCAATTCTCTCAATTCAGTGATTGTCTCAACTTTTACGATATGTACTTATATATATACATCTCAGATATTCCTTTACATATACTGTCTTCCAACTTCAGAATAATCACTACCGTAGTAGCTCTAATTTACATATCGAATAATCAAATCATAGGATTTTAGTTGCCTCCATACATATGAGACCACATTATCTTGCTGCATTAGATTTATTCAAATCTCTTATATAATATCATTGCATACTATAGAATCTACAAATCCATACGATATAATTAATATCAGTATAATTCCACTGACTCCTCATTTCTCACGTTAATTTCAATTCCCCAAATGACTTCCTTCCTTGAATGCTTTTCTCAATCCTCTGATTTCACACTGAACAATAACACAAAGGAAATTCATGAACAGTAACACAGAAGAAAAAAAACTTAGATGAAGCAAAACATAGAAGAAGATGATGTCATCATTAACGTCATCGGAAGAAGCAAAAACATAGAAGATGCGACTCCTCTCTTACATATCTCCCTTATAAGGACCATGGCTTTCAGTCTAGAAGTCTAAAAATTCTATACTATACATTGTTGGAAAGCTAAAAGAAATATCAACAACTTACTAATAGACACACTTTCTCTAATCTGGCCTAAATCAACCTAGTTTAATCCATATTTTCCCTCAAATATAGAACATGAATTTTCTACATTCATTCATTGTACTGCACCCAGTTCTTAACTTCATGAGAACTTGTGATTCTTAAAGACTGAATTTAAATTCGATGTCTTCCCAAAAAATGTAGCCACAGGTTTCTAGTTTAATCCAAATTAAGAATCATCTCGTTTGGATAATTAGAAAAGAAGTTGTGGTTGTGGTTAAAGGTCTAAAACTTACTCCTTGAACAATTTTCCATTTCTAACACCCATTTTGTTTCTAAATCTTTCCTTAACACAAATCATACTAAGATCACCTTTCCTACTTCCTTTACTCCTCATTCTCAACTCCATTTCAAATCAATATCACATAAAGAAAATTTATAGTCCATGACTAATCATGAACACTAATAACAGAATGTATGCATGAGTAAATATTCCTCACTAACTTACTCCGTAAGTGCAACTTCATTTTTGCTTCTAACTTTCACCTAAATTCTTCTCACTACAAAAATCTTTTATTGACTAGAAACACCAAAACAAAAACTTGACGTATCCACATTTCTCATTCGCTACTTTACCCTTGCCTATCATCTCTTGGTTCAAGAATTTTCATTCATTTGCTCTTTACTCATGACTACTTGCCAAAATTTCTCCTTCAACTAGTTCTAACTTCTATGAAACATTTGGGGCCCAACATTCTTAGGGTCTTAGAGGTGTAACTAGGATTTCTCCCTTTGATCGGTTTCAAAAATGACCTCGAACCCTAAAACAAATGGAAAAAGTTGTGCTTGGGAAGCCTCTGTCACGATCGTGACATTAGAGTCAAGATCATGACTTTGGGAAATTAATCCATGTCACGATCGTGACTTTGCCCATATAGCTCCATACACATCCGACTTCCTTGTTCTTCACTTATCTAATTTCCAACACTAACAATCACATCAATCACCTTAAGAATCATAAAATTAAGATTGAAAAGATGCTCTAAACCATACAAACACTTAGAATATAGACAAACACCTACATTGACAAAATTCTAAGTGTTGGACCTCGATTTTTAAGTGACATTTAGAATTATTAAATGAAATGAAATAATGTTTTTATGCTACAAGGAAGTTGATGAGAAAAGAAATGAGTAGTGAAAGTATGAGATTTTGGAGAATTAAGAAAAAGTTTGACTTTTTGGTCATAGAGAGTTGACTTTTTGATTTAGGCATAATTTAAGAAAATGATCTGCATGAAACTTGTAGCTTATGTTGAAAGCTTTCTGTCGCCATAAATTTTGATATTTTTCGATATCGAGAGTGAAAGTTATTGTCAGTCAAAGTTTAGGATTATTTGGCTTTGTTTGTTAAATATACTATTAAGAGTAATTTTATGTGTACTATTTTGAGGCCACTTTTTGTATTGATATGGTTTGAATTGAGTTAAGTGGTCTTCATAAAAGTTATAGAACATTGTCGAAGCTTTACAATGATGTATAATATGCAAGTTGTGGATGTGAGAATTGAAAGTTATAAATTTGGAAGTTTGGATGTGTTATAGGTTGACCTAGATTATGGCAGAATCTTTGACTGAGAAATTGATTTAGTTAGAGGTTGGATTAGTCTTTAAGTTCTGCCTGAAAGTTGAAGATTTTGATTTGATCTTTATTTTGATATAAAGTATAGAATTTTTGGATCATGGAATAATAAGTTATGCTTTTTACAAGTTTCTATTATTGTTTTAGCAATGATTATTAGAGGACAGAACTTTTGATTGAAACATTGACTTCCTTAGAAGTCAAATTGATTTTTCGGTCCTTCATGAAAGTTGTAGGTTTCTTTCTGATCTTTGCATTGATATAAAATATGACATTTTTGGACTTTGGAGTTGAAAGATAGAATTTTTCAAAGTTGAATTATTGCTTAGGGACTTATTAATTTGGACAGAATCTTTGATTAGAAATTTGATTACCTTAGAGATGGAATTGATTTTTGAGTTCTTCATAGAAGCTGTATAGATTCCTTTAAGCTTTCTATTGATATCAAATTTGGAGTTCAGAATTAAGAGTTATGATTTATGGAATTTTCGGATTTATATTGTGAAAAAAAATGAATTTTCGGAACGCAGGAGCTTGCGAGGGCCCTCGCGAGGGCGAGCTTGCCCTCACCGTGTGACGCTATTTTTCTCTTCGTTATTTTCTTCTTCGGGCGCGGAAACGATGCCGTTTGGGCATTTGGGATTCTCCTTCTGTTTTTGGTTAATTTGTTTCCAAATCCAACCTTTGTTAAATCTTTTGCTCATATCTTTTCCGTCCGACATCCGATTGATCCGATTTTTGAAGCGTTAGACTCCTAAGACATACCTATATCTCTCCATAACAAATTTATGATTTTTATTTTTGATTTGAAAAAGATTTATTGAATCAAAGTGAGAGGATCAATTATAAGAGTATAAGTTGGATATTTTTTGGAACATGTTTCAGTATTTTGGCAATAACTTGATCTACACAACTCCGATTAAATTGATTCTTAAGGCAAAATAAAATAGAAACATGGGGATACAAGTCATATGATGGAATTGAATTTCAATTTAGCCCCTAGGACTTTCAATTTCTGAATGGAAGTTGGGTTTAGTGTGCAGTCTTGGATTAGAAAAATATGAAAGTATTTTGGCCATAACTTTTGCTCTAGGAATCCAAATGAGGTGATTCAAGATTTGAATTAAACTAGAGAAATAGAGCTACAAATTTTCAGAAGGACTTGAGTTTGAATTTTGTCTTTAATAATATCAATGTTTGGATGGAAATAAAGTGCTGGAAAATGTGTTAGCAAAGACTAGTCCGAAGTGTTTGGAGCATAAATTTTGGTGTAGTGCACCAAATTAAATGATTTTTGTGGCGTTATGAAATTAAGACAATGAGGAACATTTATCTAGAAGGAAGTTTTGGAAAATTCCTTCAATTTGATGGTGAGAAAAATGTCCTAAAGTAAGCTTGAATTAAAAAGAATTTAAGGGGCAATTTTGAAAGTTTACTTAAGTGTTAAGTTTTAAAGGCTTATAAGGAAGGGCTTTAAGGTCTTTTGGCATTCATTAATGACATGGCAAGAGGTGGAGGTCGTTTTTAACATGAAGACCACGACCCTTACAAGGAAAAAGAGCAAAAGAATAAAAGAAGAAGAATGAAGAGATGAAGGAGTTTCGGATGGGAGAAAGGAAAGAGAAAAAGAGAGGAAGCCTAGGGTTTTCGATTTTTCCAAGCTTCCAAGAGGATTTTTGAGTAGATTCAAGGGGAATAATGTGAAAGAGGATGAAAGCTCCCTAATGGAACCAAGAAATCCAAAAATGGGGGAAGAAAGAGGTAAGTTTCGATTTTTTTTAATTTGTGAATTTTGATGAATTCTTGGTTTAGATACCTTGGAAATGTTATGGGAATATGTTTCCTAAGCTTAATTTTGGAGATAGCATGGTTTAATTGGTTCAATTTTGGATAATTGTGAATTAGGGTTTATGCCCAATTTTTGTGATTTGGAGATTTTGGAAGTTTTTGATTTAGATAGCTTGAATATATGAGGGATTTGTGTTTTCTAAGCTCAATTTGAGTAATTATGCTTTTTATGATGTTGAATTTGGGTGAATTTCGTTTAGGAAATTTTAAATTGGAGGAAAGAAGAAAGGTTTTGGAGAATTGAAGTTTGGGACAAGGTTCTAGCATGGATTTGAGGTGGGTAATGTGTTTATATCTTGAATTATAAGCTAACATTGTGATTTTGAAAAATCAAGAAGCAAATTGTTTAAAAATTACTATTTATGTTAATGTTTGAAAATCATGATTTTTAAATGATTAAATTCATTGTATTTGAATTTATTTAAGAAATTGGAATAATTGATGTTTACATTGTTGTTGAAGAAAAGTGAAATTGCCATATGAATTTTGGGTTGATGAATGTGTAATGTGAATTGAATTTGTTTGAATAATGTTTTTAAGAAATTGTTATGATTTATGCATTCTTTGGGTTTGGATGAATTAAGATTTTGATATGTGAATGTCAATTTGTTTGAATATGACTAGAAAAAAAGAGAAATATTGGGTTGCTGCCATTTTTTAGTTAATTGATGGGTTATATGGATTGGTTTGTGTTTTGTGGAGATTGAGTTTTTGTGTAGGTGCTTAAGTTTGGGTTGAAGATTGAAGATTTGGCTATTTGATTTTTAGGGGAAGTGCTGTCAAATTTTTGTAAAAATTTGGCAAAAACTTTATTTGTATTTTTGACCATCTTAGAGTTTGAATTGGATTGGGGGGTCTTCTTGATGATTGTAGCACATGTTTAGAGCTTTCTAATGGTGTATAATGTGCCTTATTTGGAGTTAGGAGTAAAAACTTATGAGGGTTGACCCTAGTGCAGTTACTATTCATATGGTAGTTTTACTGTTTCATTGGGCAGAAACTTTGTTTGTACTTTTGACCCTCTTAAAGCTTGAATTGGATTGGGGGGTCTTCTTGAAGATTGTAGCAAATGTTTATAGCTTTCTAATGGTGTATAATGTGCCTTATTTGGAGTTAGGAGTAAAAACTTATGGGGGTTGAACCTAGTGCAGTTACTATTCATATGGTAGTTTTACTGTTTCATTAGGCAGAAACTTTGTTTGTGTTTTTGACCCTCTTAGAGTTTGAATTGGATTAGGGGGGGGGGTCTTCCTGAAGATTGCAGCACATGTTTAGAGTTTTCTAATGGTGTATAATGTGCCTTATTTGGTGTTAGGAGTAAAAACTTATGGGGGTTGGACTTAGTTAAGTTACTGTTCATATGGTAAATTTGGGCAGAATCTTTGGAAGGATTTTTCACTCCTTTAGAGCCTTCATTGATTTTTGCATCCTTCATAGAAGATGTATATTATCTTTTACCCTTTCCATTGAGGTATAATATGTAATTTTAGGGATTTGGAGTAAGAAGTTATGAGGGTTGGAAATTTACAGTTACTATTCATGTGGTCATTTTATGGGCGGTAATTTTGAAGTAGTTTTTGACTCCCTTATAATCCATATTGGTTTTTAAACCCTTCATGAAAGTTGTAGAGTTCTCTTTGAACTTTTTATTGATACCAAACTGACGAACTTTGGAGTTCGGTGTGAAGAATTATGAAATTTCATTTTAGTTTAAGAATAGGATTTCTGATTGGGCACTAAGCCTTTTATATTTCAGGAGAAAAATTAAGGTGAATTTTTCAAGACCTGTTCAAAGGTAAATAGATTAAGTTCGTGTTTGAGGGTTGTCTTTTCAAAATTTTTTGAAAAATTATTAATTTCAAATGATTAAATTTATTGATTTTTGTAATGATTTAAGAAATTGCTACAATTGTTATGATTTGAATATGATTTTTGAATTGTTATGAAATTGATTGATAAATTGTGGTTTGTTATATGACATGTGCATGGAAAATTGCTATATGAAAGTATATGCATTTGTGAAGGTTAATGTGTCTAGTATGACACAATATGAAAAAAACTAAGTTTTCGAAATGTACCTTCAGGCAATCCGATTTTCAAGTATGAATTATGTGTTATGTGGGTTTGGTTAGGTCCCATAAGTTTGAGTCAGTGCACTGTCTCTATTTTTAAAGGCTTCGCCCGCCTGCCCGCTGGTGGCACTGGAGCTCCGATTTCAGACTCCCATAAGTTCACGGCTACATCGGACCGCTATGCGGAAAAGTGTAGTACGTTCCGTTCACGGCTGCACAGGACTGCTATGAGGGAATGTGCAGTACGTTTTGTTTTGGACCGACCTAAACCGTTTTGATATGTTATGTGTTTTGATTTGCGTTTATTTGTGATGTATTTTCATGATTTGAATTTGTTATGAGATGTGAAAAATTTGAGAACTGCGAAATTGAGTTTTCAATCTTGAAATTTGAAAAATTGATTATGATCGATTTGAAAAGTTTGAAAATGAGTTTTTGTTAAAAATCTCCGAATGTGAAATGTTTATAAATGACAAACTGCTTGAAAAAGATTTTTGCTTATTTTTCGATTTATAAACATATTACCCACGAGCTGTCAAGCTCATCCCCCCTTTCATCCCCATCTCCAGGTTTCAAGTAGGAGATCGGATGAAAGAAAGTCAAGCCATCTGACAGATTTTGCATATTTTTGTAATTCGTATAATTTGATTTTGGTATTTGGTTTGTAAATGGCTTGAAAAGCCATTAAGGATTTGTAAGTATTTAATTTATGATATGTATAAATTATGAGAATTGTATATCAAATTGAGTTATGGAATTGTTTATGATTATGATTTGGTTGTGTTTGGATGTGATTTATGGATTTTGTGTATTGAATTAAGAGAATGAATGTGAATTGGGTTGACTGATGAAATGGTATTATTGAAGTGCTAGGTATAGATTTGTGTGGTGTATGCTGGGTTTTCGGACGGGAGGTCCGATGAATTTGATGATTGTGTGATTGGGTTGATTTTATAGAAGTGTGTTTACCCCCTTTGCAGATTTTTGGGTTTAATAAAATATAACCGTTATGCTGCCCGATTTTTGGAAAAAAAGGATAAATAAGTTTTGATTAAAAGATAAATTATGGGATAATTATGATTGTTAAGAAGATTATTGTGATTGAGTTTTGTATAAGGATAAATTTTCCAAAAGGGAAATTGTAGTGTTTGATTTGTATGAGATTGAATAAAGATGAAAGAAATGGAAAAGAAAGAAAAAAATTTTTATACCGTTTTCAGATTGGTTAGTCTTAGGGTTTCCAACGCGATAGTTATTTTGATGCTATTTGTTCACGGATGTCGGAATTTGATTTTCGTTCGATCGAATCGTTTGTTGTTTTGATTCGATTTGCTTTCGATTCCATTAAGAATTTCTATTCTTTTCCGATATGCCTTTAGCATTTGATTCCGAGCCAATTTGCTTTGCCTCAATTCGATTTTGTTACTTTCGGTTCGATTGTTTTTTGCCTTCCGATTCGATTTGTACCTATTTAGCATTCGTTTCTGCCTTTTGTTTTCGCTTTTGCTTTCCACTTTCCGGTTGGGATCCGGTCTCCGAATCGGGTCCCAACACTAAGCATATAGATGTGAAAATCATCTATCAAACACCTATAAATATGCTAAAATACCTATCAAAACATAGTATAACTTACACTTATCAACATCCCCACACTTAAAAAACACAAACTCATACAAACTAAGCATAAACACATAAGAATACATTCATACGACGAGCAATAATGAGACTATGACATCAAACTTTACGGAATCAATTTACAAAAATTAATCAATCAAGTTGTGCCAACATACTAACCTATGTATTTCACGGTTAAACACTTTGAATTGAATAAACATATTAATCAAAACATTAACATCATGTTCATTCACTTATAGCACTTTGTACACATACATTTATAATTAGTAATTAATCAAGAATTGCAACTATCACTAAGTATCCCATCATGAAAATTTTTATTATTTTCAAAGATCAGTAGGTTTTATTTATCAAAACACCACTTTTTTAAATTTTATTTAATGCTATCCTAATCTTTTGACGTGAAGGTATCTTGTCATGAATGTCCCCCAGTTACTCAACTAGGCCACGTTTTATTAATTAGCTTGATCGAAATGTCATTCTAGCCTTTTGACTCTAAGACAAACATTTTTTCATGAATGTCCCTACTTACTCCGCTATATCACATTCTCAACTGGTTACCGACTTTATTCATATTCCAATATTTATTTCAAAAGGGCCAATATAATAGTTATTTATTTAACAAAATTCTTTTTATTTAATTCACATAGCCTACCTGTTTCTTTTTAGACAATCCTCCTTATGAAAGTTACTAATGATGCTAATTCATTCAATTGACTTATGATTATAAATGTATACACAAATTTCCTAAGGTGAAAAAAATGAATGTCATATCCTAATTGATATGCACATTCAACCAAAGGTACTTAAAACATTAAATTCACAAATTAATATGCCTTTACAAATTAAATGACTATGTTCAAAGCTATACTAATTCCTTCAAATTATTACTGTTGACATATTCACACAACTCACATATATGCAACATATGTTCACACAATGTCAACTTAATCAAAAACTAAGACAATATGATATACAAAATTCACACACAAGACATGTCAATGCACAATCCTCCTCACACTTAGACAACATATTATCCTTAATGTGAGGAAACAAACAACACATGTATAAAAAGAAAAATGACAAGCAATAACACAAAATTTTTTAAAGAGAATTAAACCCATTAGGGAGATCGAGATGGTGACGGTGTTGGAGACAGAATTTGAACAGCTTGAGCTGCGAAGTATTTGTAAATCTTTTCGATGTTGCATTGTTATCGTCATTGTTTTTGTTCCATCTCCTTTAGAAGTTTGTTGTTGTCGAAAACCCAAGTAAAGACTTTCTCCTAGCCTTCCTCTTTATCATCCTCTATCTCTTCACTTGTTGAGATTTTAGTTTGCTGTTGTGGTGGTCAAGAAATCAAACTAGCTTGTCCTATTTCGTGTTTACCATGTGTTTTGGAGCAGACATCTCGGAGTTCCATGTTGTTTACCGCCAAGATTTCAACTTGCCTTAAGTGAGTATGATTTAGAAACTCAGGAAACACAATGATTAGTCCTTCAACATTAACAAAATTGTACACAACTAGTGTGGTGACAATATAGCCCATGCCAAGATAACTACTTTTCTTTTTAAGAGCAGTAGCTATAGATTGAAAAATATGGGTTATTGTGCAAACTTTTAGATTGTTATCCATGCACCACAAAATGAATAATATCTTAATAGAACATTTATTAATTTTAGATTTGTTAAAAATAGTTAGGCAACTAAAGTTATGCAATAACAAATATTTAGGAGTGAGAATGACATTATTATATGCAGTTCAAACATTAAAACTATATAACCCTATTAAGTTTTTGCAATACAGCTTGGCACGTAAATCATCATGTTTTTTTTAATTATGTTTGAATAAGGAAATCCACCAATGTTGAATAACATCATAATTCAAATGATAAGGTTCACCTCTCAAACGAAACCAAAATTCAGTCAAATCCCACGATGCAAATTGAATAGTATAAAATTCAAGAGTTAATTCCTTATATACGATGTAGTCAAAATTAACAAATTTATCCCATTGAATTTTATGACTTAAATTCGCAACCTTGTCTTTCAATCCTAGATTGTCTAAGATGTCAAAATCTAAATACCTAAGACCACTAGCAACGATGGAGTGAAGAGTTTACAATCATATACCTTTGTCTTCTGAATAAATAAAAAAATAAGCTCCAAAGTCTATAGCCCTATCTCGTGATCCACTTCTTGCCACTGGTGCTTTTCCTTTCGATTATGAACTTTTAACACTTTGCTTGATTCTTGGCCCCATTATTAATTGTAAACATGCAAAATAGACCAAAAACACAACAAATACACCAAAAAGATCTAAGGAGATTATGAAATGTTTGCAGGAGGGAATAAAACCTGGTTGGAAAATGCAAGAACAAGTGAAAACTTTAAAGGAAGTAAAGAGAGAAGTGAGAGAGATTTGTAGTGGAGACTAAGGTTTAGGGAAAGAAAGTGTGTGAAATATGAGAAAAGATGAACATATAGGATTAGTGTTGAAGAAAGAGGGATAAAATGGGGTTTGGGTATGAAAATCATGTTTCTTCTTTGGTTTGGTCGCATGTCATGATTGTGATAAACCAAAACTCTTGTCACGCATGATTGTGACAATGCAACAGAAAAGACATTTGGCTACGAAAAAAATCATTTCTACAAGTCCCTAAATCTTCGTTATTAGTCATAAGCAATGATTTATATTCGTCACTAAATCCCTGTAGCTGAAAAATATAAGTGATGTTTTTTTGTTAATCATCGCTAATAGTTTTTGCCTACGCTATATTTTTATAGCTAAAAACTATATGTGACGTTTTGAGAAATCATCGCGAATACTTTTAGCTACGCTTTGTTTTTGTAACTAAAAATTATTAGCTATATTTTCTAAAATGTAGCCAAAATTTCTTAGCTACATTTCCAGAAATGTGGCCAAAGGTTTTTAGCTATGTTTGTGAAAACATAGCCAAAAAGTTTTACCTATGCTTGTGAATACGTAGCCAAATATTTTTACCTACATTTTGTAAAACATAGTCAAAATTTTATTATACATTTTTATAACATGTTAATTATAATTATTTATGACATTTTAATCCATATTAATGTGTATAATATTTTTTTATTTTTAATTTATTATCCAAAAATAATTGATAATTTGAAACATTGTATATACAAAATAAAATATCATTAAATTTGTTCATGTGCAAGATTTTAATTACAACTTCAAAATACTTACATAAAAATTAATAAATGTAGAGAATAGTTTATAAGATATAATACAAATCACTTATCTTTGTTTTTATTGTCACTGCTTACATAATCTGAGCTAAGTACTTTTTTGAGGTACTTTTAATACTTGGCCAACTTTTTTTTAGTATGCTGTAATTAAACCTCAAGCGTCTTGTTTTTCTCTTTAAGACGTTGAACGTATATTGATCTTGATCAGGATGAAATAGTTAGCTTAGGGCCAAACCCAAGAACTTTGATATATCTAGGTCGTGTACCAAATACCACATTTGCCTTATTTTCCCCAGACATTGATGTTTGCAATAACTCTTGTATCTTATTTTAAAATTAAAGAAACAAACCAATATTCAATGCAAATATTATCAGTTAGTACTATAAGAATAAATAAAATTAAAATATATTTTTTACTTACATAGTTATTTTGCGCTTCTTTAGATATCCACCCTTGACCTTCCTTATAATGAGTGAGTTTGTAGAGCATGATCCTATCACACTCCTGTCCATAGGGTTCCTTTTCACTCTATTTTATAAAAGAATGCAATCTACAATAAATAATATAGTGTTTATATAATTATAACTTGTAGATAAAGATCCTACATATTTGTTTTTCACAATAGAACTAATTTGGAGCCTTAGTTGTGAGGATTTTTCATTTTTTCTCTGTTCACCTTGGCCTTCTCACATTTATCCTAAATAAAGAAAAAAGATAGTCGTTAGATCTTCTAACAAGATTAATAGAAGCAAATGTGAAGGGAAAGAAAACAAACCTGAATGTTGTGAGAGGCCCAATAATAATTAGTTTATAAAATAGATAATCTATAATTATATGTGGATTTTTTATGTTTTATGTACAAAACTATCAATTATAGTTTTCAATTTGACACCATGACATCACCAAAGTACGTGGCATTGTTAGACAACATGAATCGAGAAAAGCTCTTCTCACTCTAACTCCTAGGCTTGTGAAATATTTCACTGATAAGTCTCAATGGAGCTGCATCACCAGTTTCTAGCCCATATACCATCCAAGTGGTTTATAAAACATATCATGTATAAGAGATCAAACTCATTCCACATGTAGTAAACAATTATGTAATTCATAACAAAAAAAGTAAACAAATGAACATTTCATACATTTATGCAAATATTAATTACTCTACTTCATGTGACATAAAGAAGATAATTATATTGTATAAGTCAACATAATTAGAAAAGCAAATTCTGTAATCATAAAAAATTGTTAGCATAAGTCACACTTATAGATAATAAGATTATTCTTATAGGACATTAACATCTAAAATTTTGTATTTAGAAAATATTTATACTAAATATCTTTGTAAACCTTTTATTTGATTATAGCTAACACTTCAATCTCTAATCCGACAATACTTATGTACCTTTCCAACTTGAAATCAAAACCTAAACTTTTTATTACCCTAAAATCACAAATAAAATTTGCACATCATAGTTAAAACTTCCAAGTTTAAACCCATTATACAACTACACACACACACACACACACACACACACTTGATTACCTCTCACAATTTATCCTTTCAATTTCCATTAAACCCTTCTTATGGAATGGGAAATTGATTACCCTAATCCAACCCTAATTTTGTAAATGAAAAGGAAAAAATTCAAAAAAAAAAAAACTATGACAAAACTTTCATCAAACATGTAAGCAGTACTCAAATAAACTTCCTAATCCATCAAAGCAAAACTCAACCCATTCTGGATGCATTCACCATCTCACCTTCTTCATTATTGTCAGAACACATATTCAATATCAATCAAACCACAACACACATGGTTGAGAATATAAAACCTAACATAAAATAACACCCTATTAAAACAAACAAAGCAGAACATAAAGATTGAAGTGGAAAGGATGGGCAACGTACCTCGGTAGATGACAAATTAGAGATGATGACGAAGACCAAAAGGCTAGAAGAAGAAGACGAATAAGGCTAGAAAAAGATAGAAGCAGAAGGAAAACAATGATGAAAAAATAATTGGGGGCATCATTTTATGTTTAAAATAACACAAAACGATGTCATTTATTTTATTTAACAATGTTCGAACAACTGTTGATGATTTCAGGAAATCATCACTAAATGTTAACAATTAGCAACGATTTTCCATAAACATCGTCAATGTGGATAGGGTAGCATTTTGTGATGATCTTATGGAATTGTCTCTAAATGTAGATCATTGGTGACGAATTAGTAAAAACGTTGCCAAATAATTGTCCTTTGTGCTAATCTTTGGGCAACATTTCATAGAAATGTCGCTAAAGGAGCCATTTGGCGATAATTTTGTAAATTGTCGCCAATTCTTTTCACACACACACACACACACACACACATTTATCAAAGTTTTTTGTAATATATAATTTCTATAAAATATTATAGATATATATATATATATATATATATATATATATATATATATATATATATATATATAATAGAGTTTTGTGACATCACGAAAATTGTCAAATCATATATTTTAAAGGAGATAAATAAAATTATAAATTTTGTAATATAAATTGATTTTATTTTATAAAATTTTGAAATGACACTGTTGTTAACTAATTTTTAGGCTTACAATCATTGCCAATAATATTAAAGTTGATTTTTAGAATATGATATTAATGTTTAATATCATATGTTCCACTTTTACTATATTATTATTATTTTAATTATATTGTAATAAATATAATTATATATGATAATTTATGTAATTTTATATGAATGTATAGATAATAATTGTAACTAGTATAATGATTTATGAATGTATAGATAATAGATAAAATTTCTCATTTTATTTTTTAAATATATTATTCTATTTAATCATAATTCTCTATTTATTATATAAATCTATACTATTATATAACATTTATATATTATATATAATTTCTATCATGTATAGAGTGTAATGTATAAGAATGGGATTTGGTGAAAAATTGTAAAAATCTTCGCATAAGTTTCACATTTTCATCACCAAAGATCAAACCAAAACTACATCACTTTATAAAATTGAAAAATTAATTACCCAAACAGAAGACATAAATTGAAAACATCTCCCACTGAAAGAGTCTCCACATGCTTCCTAACTAGGCATGAACCATCGAAGGCAATCTTCTTCTTTGAGTTGGTCAAGTTGCCAAGTATAGGTTCCTCTATCTTACTTCTCACCTTTTCTTATTCTTTTTACCTTTGGTTGTTACTCTGCAATAGGTAGTCATGAGCTTTCTCTTGGACGAGTCACATATCACTCCCATCCCAGGTGAAAGTTAACCTCAAGGTATGAAATTACTTGTTTCTTTTGTACTATCTCAGTGTCTTCTTACTTGATCCAAATTTATGAATATCATATTTCTCTCTGATATTTGATAAAAAGTGATCAAGATTTTCATTCTTAACATATCCATTTATATTTAAAATTTAAACTAAGAAACTTGAATAAAAAATAACAAAAGGACAAATTAAAAATTAAAAAGGAGTGAAAGAAGTTTAAGTAAATAATAAAAAATGTACTTAATATTCCACCAGTATTTGCATCCATTTTTTCAAGGAATATAACATAAGTAATGAACTTATAGAATCGTGTTGGAGGTTTTCTTGTGAGTGTTTAGCTTTACCAACTTACTGGAATGGTCTTCCGTTCCAGGAAAGACACCTTAATATTTGAGGATGTTGATTTAACGTCTCATTTAAAATGGATTGGTGTTTGATCTGATGATTGCCTATATATTGGAGAAACTTATAGCTTATTTTTAAAGGACTATTTTTAAAACTTAAATGAGAGCTTGCTTGAGGAACTCTACAAATGAACTTCTCGATTAATTGATCATCACCATCATTCATTTTTTTACATTGAGAACCTTAAGTTAAATTTATTACTATTATCTTATAGTTTTATTTTCATTACACAATTTTTGTGAGGTTATTGAAGTAAACACATCTTTAATTTCAATTGCGAAACTAACATTAATTTAAACTTTAATTTTAAAAGAAAATGCTAAGGATAGGGAGCTAACAATTTGATATATAATTATTGATTAATTTTAGTAACAATTTCAGAAATATGATATTCATAAATAGAGAAATATGATATTCAATAGGTTATAAACTTAACTTCAACTATTTATATTAACTTATTAACAATAAGTGGCAATTATAAATTTGCATGCATAAGGGTTTTTGGATGGTGATAGGTGTAAATTATATTATGTTTTGATAGATGTTTAAGTGTGTTTTTGAGTATTTCTTAGATGATTATCATGTATATAGGCTTAGAATTATGTTATTATTAGTGTTTGTTTATATTCTATGTGTTTGTATGGTTTTGAGCATGATTTGGATCTTAATTTTATGTTTCAAGTGGTGTTTGATGCCTATTTGAGTGTATAGAAATAGGAAATTGAAGAAAAGAGAAGAATTGGAAGTATGAAAGTAGGTCATGATTGTGACTCATTGGCCAAGATTGGGATAGAAGCCAACAGGATAGGCCACGGCTGTGACTCAATAGCTATGATCGTGACAAAAGCCAAATCTTAAGTGCCACGATCATGACTCATTGGCCATGATTATGGATCATGGCAAGCGTGGTAATAGACGCGGGGATTGATTTTGAACTCAACTTTTCAAGGGTTATTTTGAACATTTAGGTTTTTACTCTAAACATAAAAAGAGTATAAGAGGAAAAGAAAGAAGTCTTAAAAAGGAGAGCCTCCATTGTTGGACCCCGCTTGTTTCCGGAATCCAACTCTTGTGAAATCATGAAACTTGAGCTTTCTTTGATATCACAACTGTTGGAACCTACTTGCAGAGCCCAACTTCGGATCATGAAACTTGACCATCATCGGTTCATTTTCATTCTCATAAAGTCCCAATAATTTTTCTCACAATTTGTTCAATGGCGTGCCCACATAAAATTTGTCACCATGCTTAACTCATTTCTCCTATTTGTGAACAGAATTTGGAAATCTTCAAACAAGAATTCTAATTTTGCTTCTTCAAAGAAATCATATCTCTAAGCCTCTGTTTTGTTTTGAAGCAAGAATCACTTCAATCGGAGCTATATAGCTCAAGATATTCTTAAAATTCTAAAGTGTGTTTATACCTCAATCATGCTCTCTAAACTGACCTCTCGTTTTCTTACAATCAAACTTTTTCATCTCAAAACCAAAAGATATAAATTTTTATGAAGAGATAAATTCATGTCTTAGGAATCTATCGCTTCAAGAATCACTTCATTTGGAGGTCGGACAAGGGAGTTATTCCTAGAAGAATATATCATGTTTATACCCTCAATGGATTTGTACCTATCTTGGCGCGATTGTCATAACTTTCACCAAAAATGTCTTCTTGATTTCGTTCTTGAACCATTTGAAATTATACTTCTAGATATACAACTTTCATGAAGACCATAAAGTCAGATTATGCTTCTAAATGGGTCAAAAATCGCAATTTATTGAAGCTGATATGTGAATGTCCGTTTAACGGACATTATCGGGCCAAAATGCACCTTCTCACCCGAGAAGGTCCGTTAAACGGACATCAAGTCCGTTAAATGGACATGGGCGATGTAGGGGTCCTTTTTGACCCATAAAGGTCCATTAAACAGACCTAAAGTTCGTTAAACGGACATGGGGGTTCCCAAAACCCCTCCAAACCATCTCCTATGCTTTCTACATCCAATCTAACATCGTTCAATCAATATCTTCTTAAATTCAACTCTTCTAGTGCAAACTCACTTCATAATGACTCAAACACCAAAATTATCTCATAAACTCTCAAATCCCAATTCATTTGGTTCATCAAAACTACCATTTCCTATGCAACATCATAACTTGTAACAACCATATCTTTTCATTCCGATGTCCAAAAATTACAAACTTTATAGCGTTGGAAAACTATAAAGACGAAATACAACTTTTATGAAAGCAATTTTGTCTACTTTTACCAAGATCAATACAATTTTCCCGTGGAAATTAGCATACACATTTTACCTTCATGCAAAACTTGGAATTTATCCCAACTTTACTTTTTCTATTGCACATCATTAAAAACAATTCAACTTCCAATTGGAATTCATCCAACACTCAACCTCTATTCGTATGACTCTTCATATTCAACAACATCTCTATATTTATAACATCTCACTGATGTGTATATATATACATATATTACCCATTCATGCTCAACATTCATCATGCTCATCCATACATCATTCATAATTCATTAACAACAAATAAGAATTTACAAAACTTCAATGGCATTCGAAGCCACAATTCATTAATATTCCGAAATCTCCAAATTACACAATACACTTGAATAATCGTTGCTCAAAATGCAATTACAGCTTTGTTTCATATAAACTACTCCAAAACAAGACGAAACATGTAAATTCGGATTCATGCCTTGATTCACTTTCACTTGATTCCTTGCTCATCACCTGAATGGGGGAAAGAGTGTGTTGGTGAGCTTTACAGCTCATGGATAACATGCTTATAATGGAAAAATAAGCAAAACTATTCAAAAGTTCATTATCATAGAAAATCTTGTTGAAATTCATAAAACACTTGTTTATAAAAAATCTCATCATGTATTCACATTTAGAAATCACAAAACATGTATGCATCAACGTGTTCACATGTCATAAGAACATAACACATCAAAATGGTTTGGGTAGATCCATATTCATGATGCACTACACATTCCCATATAATGGTCCTGCATAGCCGTAAACATGAGGGAGTCCTTGAAGGAGCTCCGAACCACTAGCGGGTAGGCGGGAGAAGCCTATTCTTGGGTCAACGTGCATGTGACGGTTCTTGGATGGACTACCAAAACCTACATAACATGTATTTCAAAACTTGTTGCCGAAAATGACACTTTTCAAAAAACTTGATTTAATATACTTGATATATTTTGAAAACCATTTCCGAAAACATAATTTCATAAACTTGCAATCTTTTCAAAAGAAATCATTTTCATAAATCATCACACAATTCACATATCAACATGTAGCAATTCTCAATTCATTCAAGGCACAATTTATGCAACAATTATGATGCAATTTAAATCATTAAATTTTCTTGATTTAAAGAAAACAAAAGTGGCTTATTTACTCTGTTATAAACATGTACCTACCTTAATTCCTTGCTTGAAACTTGACTCAAATTGCCTCCCCTTGATCTTGATTCCTCTTGCCTCTCTTAATTTCCTTCATCCATGGAAAAATCCCCAAATCAAAAGGAGTTCAAATTGATAAACCTATAACACTTAATCACCAAAATTGATCTTAGAATCCTTAGATCCATACATTTCTTAAGCTATAAAAACCAAAACCATTTCAAAAATCCAAAGATCAAAATCCATTCTTACCTTGAATCTTATACAAATGAAGAGTTTGATGGCTTGAATGAGAGCTCTCTTCCTCTTCTTCCTTTTTCTCTTCTTGAGCAATCACAAATTCCTTGTTGAAAGCCAAGCAAAGTTGAACCCTAGTTTCTCTTTCTTCTTTTCCTCCTCTTCTCCACGATCTCTCTCTCATTTATCTCTTTTCTTATGTTCTTTCCTTCAAATTTCGTGCTCCTCCTTCCTTAAATGCAAGCCTACTTGTCTTATTTACAATAATGCCATTAATGAATGAGCAATGACCACTTTGCCCTTACATGTAAGCCTTGCAACTTAAATGGCTTAAGTGGCTTGCCAATTTTGCCCCTCATGCAATCTTACCAACTTAATACAATAATTCAATCAACCTATGCCATATGATCTTACTCAAATTAACATGCTAATTAACTCCCATTAACATGCTAATTAATTCCATAAAAATACTCTATTAAGACCTCAAAGTTCATTTAAATCATGCTTAACTTCTTCTTAAAATCAACACCTTTTCTAATCATGAAATTGAAAGAATTTGCTTGCACTTCCTTCTAGAGAAATGCTCCTCATTGTATCAATTTTCTAATGACATCAAAATCATTAAATTTGGTTCAGAAATTTGAAAGTCATATCTCAAACATTTCTGAACTGTTCTTATACTGAAACAATATTCTGCGCTCCACTTCCATCCAAAAATTAATATTCTTAAGGACTAAATTAGAACTCAATTTCATCAGAAGATTTGTAGCCTTATCTCTCTAGTTTAATCCAAATTAAGAATCATCTCATTTGGATAACTAGAGCAAAAGTTATGGCTAAAACACCAAAGCATACTCAATGAACATTTTTCAATTTCATTTTTCAACTTTTAACTTCCAACATTTCTCCTATAACTCATCTTGTATCTAAACCATCTTTCTTGATTCATTTCAAATTCAAGAATTCTCATTTTCTTTGCATGAATAATCACTAACAATTCCTCATTTAACAGTTCTAGCTTCCAAGAAAAGTTTGGGGTCTAACATCCATTTTGCCACATTAGGAAAGAAGTTAAGGAAGAAGAGAGAAAAAGAGAGAATAGGAGAGTGGAGGAGGGACCATCTAGTGCTGCTACCATTCCAGTCCACTCCAAACTACATTTCTCTTTCCATCTTATTATTTTTTTTCTTTTTGATGTAGAAGATGGATGTGATGATGATGAATTTAGGTTTAAGGATGTTTTAAACTCTTTTAGGGATTTGTTCTTAAATCAATGTTAATTTGTTTTCTTTGATGTTAATGAGTTGGGTTTCGCAATTGTTTATTGTATTTGCATGCTTTAATAATAAATAGAGACAGTGAATCAATATAAAAATGATTAGATTGGGTAATGAGAGTTAAAAAATCTAATATATCACTTAAACAATCAAATCGGTAATTTCTATGAAGAGAGATCTCGTGTGAGGACCCGATTGTCTATTAGTATAATTGGATGTGTGGTGAGATCTTGTGTGTTAATCACCATATAGAGTAAAACGGGAGATCTAGAAGGAAAAACCAACATAAGGGTAAAACGATAATTTTACCCTTTATTGTATGGATGGCTATGATATGGTTCATCATAGAGTTTGCAATTGAACATCTTATTTGAAACATGTATTCTCATAATATTTAGTAATTCAGGAGTTCAATTAATTGTCTTTAGTTGAATGATATTTGGTTAACAAGCTGGAATTAACTCTAATAAGATTAAACTAATTCCGAACTTATTGGAACTTGAATTATATAAGTCCAATTAGATTCTCCATTTGGCTTCTAAGAAGGTTATCAAGCAAAGTAAGAAATATAAATAGAGGTTTTAAAGCCTACGATTGAATGTTGGGATTACTCTAATTAATTGTTAATAGAAACCCAAATAAACATTTAATATTAGGCTGGACTTTAGTTTGATTTGATTAATTAAATTGAAAGAAAGTTATTAAAGGTAAGGAGGGCAAATTTCAGTTTTATAGCTAAATGTGTAGCTGTACATTTAGCATTGAATTGCTAAATTTAAGTTGGTTTTTATCATGCTTCATCATCATTAAATAGAGTAATGATCTTATCAGTAAATGGTTTAATGGTTGTCTTTTAATGATGACATGTAATGTAACCTTTTAGCATTCATTTGATTAAAAAAGGAGGAGGTGCACTTGATGTGCTCTCTCCCTTTTTTCATCTCATAACTGAAAATAAAAGGGTATCATTTAGGTTATTGGTCTTTTCATATAGCCATCTTAAACAAATGAGAAGAGTCTCATTTATTGTCCTTTTTATGATTGATTAAAGAATGAAGTGATGCATTGGATGCACATCACCTCTTTCTTTCATGTTTAACCGAAATTGAGAAGGAGAGAAGAAGGTGTTCTTACATTTTGGATTCACTCTCCCCTCTCTTGCATAACCTAGCTAAAACTTGAATGAGAAGAGTGTCATTTTTGGCTTCTTTCAACTAAGGAAAACCTCTTCAAGATTTCTTCTCCTTTCCCACCAAAGGATCTTGTTAACCAAGTTTTCCAAGAAGAACAAGTGGTAGATCGAATTGGTCGAGGATATAATAATAAGGAGAGAATACATTGACAAGGAGAGGATACAAAAGTGAGGAGTCAAAGCTGTAGCAAGGAGTCGGTATAATTTCCATCTTGTACTTATGCTAAATATGTTCCTCATACCATATCATTTATGGCTTATACATGTTGATTTGGTTATATTATTTTTGTTGCATTTTGATTTCAAAAAAAGTTTTGAAATCTACTGTTTTAGCCAAATCTTCCATGTTTTTGTTTTCAATCCAACAATTGGTATCAAAGCCATTTTATTATGCATGATTTTAGTTCCTATATGTGATGCATGGGTTGGTAATTAAATTTTGTATGCTGCATATTTTTACGTGATAGAAATATATATGGTGTATGTGTTGATCTTTTCGTTGTTCATAGAATATAGTTTTACGTTGTAAGTTTTCTTCATTTGGTTTGTAACAAGGAGGGTGGCCTATCATCGTCATGTTTCCTCCTTGGCTTTATTTTTCTATTTTCTTTGATTTTATAGTGTACAAATTATTTTAATATTGAAGATGGAACAACCATGGATTGAAGAAAAGACTAGCCAATGGTTTTGGTGTATCCTTTGGTGTATTGGCAAAGTTTCGGTTTGATGAAAACCAAAATGCTGGAATTTTTGTTGAAACAAAGTTTTAGTTTTCATGAAACACAAGTGTTGTAAATTTTTAAGCTTCAATTTTTTCAAAACATGTGCTAGAATTTTTGAGTTTCAAAATTTACCAAAAACAAGTACTAAAATTTTTGTTTTCAAAATGACAAATTTTGTTTTATAAAAATGCCATTATACACTTTTTATTGAATGGTCCGACTCAAGTGAGCGAAGAGTTCGAAGTGGAAAATCCAAGTCCAAGACAATTTTTTAGGTCAAGAGCCTTGTAATTTATTTTTATGTTCTAGGATGGACAATCAAAAGTAGTGTTATTATTCATGAGATGAATGGATGGATGAATGCTAATAATATGTGATATTATGTGATAGTATGCCATTTTGAATAATTGCCAACCATTGGCTTTGCCATGCATTTATTTTGTATGAGATATGTAATAAAACAATATAGGATGGATAATTAATTGCATCTAGATAAGATGGTATTTGTTAAAACTTAAATACCAAAAAGATTGAGTGGGAGAGGATGCTTATGAGAGAGTTCATGGTCTCTATGTGATGGCTCATTTGCATGTGTTGAAATGTTGCTCCCTACTAAAGGACATGAATCTTAGATCTTGCATAGTTTAGGTCTCCTAAAGGATAAGTCTACTAGTTCATAGCAAATGTGACATCCCAACGAGGTATGATTTGTAAGTACCTTTAGTGGATGAATGAAATAGTTACACACTTAACATAGTTTATCAATACCCTGCCCACCGTAGCTCTGTTGATAAATGTACGGACCAAATTATGGTGTTTTTCAAAAAGTTAGGCATGAAGATGCTTGGTAATTTTTTAAGTGGGAGGGTCCCAGTTTTTCATTTAATGGATAAGATGGCCCACTGTTACTTAGTCCATTATAGATAAGAAAATAACCGTCGTATAAAGATTTAAGTTTTTTTAAAGTTTTGTTAAATCTATCATCATGGATACATGCATCATGATTTTATACAAAGTTCCAATATTGCTGACTATGCTTATGCTTTAATAATTTATTTTTCAGACATAATCACCACTATATGAATCCAATCACTTTGCCCTTGACTAATAAGAAATTGGAAAACGGAGACAATTTAAATGAATGGAGACGTAACCTTGACATTGTTCTTCAATATGAACGAATTTTATAGGTATTAATAGAAACTGAGCCTACACCTCTAGGTGGAAATTCATCTTTTGTGCAAGTCCAATAACATGAGCAATGGTAAAATGCTGATAAGGCTACCTAGTGCCATATTCTGGCTTTTGTTAGCGAAATGTTGCAAAAGCAAATTGCATGCATGCAAACTACTTATGTAATGGTCCATCACCTATATGAGATGCTTGGTGTAAGGATCAAGTCTATAAGGGTGAAAGCTATCCAAACCTTTCACAATCAAACAAAAGTCTGGTGAACTGATGCAGGATTACATGTTTAAGGTAATCTCTATGATTACTGAGGTTAAGATGCTTGGGCAGAACATGGATGAGGAAACATAGATAGTTATGATCATCAATAACTTAACTCTTCTTGAGCTCAACAACAAGGATTACACCTTGAGTGAGTTGAATACCCTCCAAAGTACGAAGGAGATATTAAATATCAAGGCTAATGGGCCAGAAGCTAATGTAGCATCTTCTTCTAAGCCCAAAGGTAAGGGGAAGTAAAAGAAGAAGAGTCTAACGAAAAAGAAGGCCCAAACAGGGATCAAGCCCCAATCCAAGCAAAACAAGGCCAAAACAGACACCAAGGGAAAGTGTTTCCAATTTGGTAAGTAGGGTCATTGGAGAAGAAACTATGAAATCTACCTTGAGTCCCTTAAAAGAAAACAAGGTACGGGCTTCCTAAGTTTATTAGGAGCTAGAAATGTCGTAGATTCATCTTGGATATTAGGTTCAGGAGTCACTAACCATGTTTCTCACTCTCTACAGGGGTTCTAGTAAAGGAAAAGACTACAAAAGGCTAGTTTTAAGTCAAGATAGCAGATGGATCCTATGTTTCAGCAGAATCAATGGGAGTAGTTATCTTAGACTTTCCTAGTGTTCATAGGTTATATTTAGATGATGTCTATTACATCCCAATGATTGTAAGGAACATGATTTCTATTTTTTCTCTAATAAAATATAGTTATTCCTTACATTTTAAAAATGTTGTTTCAATATATAAGAATAAGGATTTTATATTTCATGCGATAATTAAACAGGGATTGTTCTTTATAGAACATATGATAGGTTCATTAAACATGCCGGATCCCGTTTCTGGAACCCAACTCTAAACAAAATATCATCATACTTGAATGTGGTTCCTTGTAACCTTTTCTTTCTCTGATACCAAACATGATGAGCCCTGTTTTCGGAGTTCAACTCTTGAACCATAAACGATGGCGTGGTCCAAAGAAATCATGAAGCTTAAAGTCTCATACCATTTCTATGTTCCTTTTTCCGTAACACATCTCACTTCTATATATATATTTATATGTAACAACAATTCACTATCAAAAAATATTCATAACAAATCCATAACTTCCTCAAGTATACCGAATTTCCACTCAACCTGATCCATATACACAATGCATACTTCCACTCAACCTCATCCATACATAATGCATTAACATCAAAAGAATATAATTTTACAAGCTCTAATGGCATTCCAAGCCACAATACAATTTCAATATCGAAATTCAAATATACAAAATACACAACTCCCAAAATTCTGAACAACAATCTAACTTAAAACAATACAATATGTACATATACAAACAAAATCCTTCACTTCCCTTCACCCGATCTTCTTCTCATCATCTGTGGATGGGAATGAAGGGGGGTGAGCTTATAGCTCATGGGTAACATGTTTATAAAAAAGAATAAGCAAAACCGTGAAATGTTCATTTGTCATATAAAAATCATAATGAGTTCATAAAATGCTTTGTTCCCAAATTCTCGTCAAATTCAAAATTTGAAGTCAAAAACTCATAGTTAAAAAAATGTCATCATATCAACACAGCATATCCATTTAACCATCAATACAAAACACTCAATTTATGCAACATACTTGACAATTCAAAGATGCAATGCACAAACAAATGGCTCGAGAGTTTCGTGGAACAAAAGGGATAAACCGAAGTTTATACCGTGAACAAAACGAGTCTGATTTCTCAGGATCTCGTGGCCTCAAGCGGGCGGCCGGGAGAAGGCTATATGTCAACGTGCACGTGACTAACAAAACGTTCCTCTCTTACCCAAGCAAAGCACATATTCATTTCATGCTCAAATCATTTTATCAAATGCTTTCACGCTTTTCATGTTCTTTTCTTTCTTTTTCGAAGATACAAAATGTCATGAATTTTCTAAGGCATAACATAAAATGTTTCAATGCATTCCCATCTTTATTTTGAAATTCATCATCAAAGTTCATATACCGAAACATGTAGCAATTTTGCAAATCATTCAAAAGAAACAAAAACAATATTTATGAAGTAATTGAAATCATTCTTGATATGGGAGAAAACTTTATTGGCTCATTTCTAAATTATAAACATGAAACCCACAAGCTATAAGCTCACCCCCCTTCATTCCCATCCACAGGTGATGACAAGAAGATCGGGTGAACGAAAGTGAAGGTTTTTGTTTGTATGTGTACATATTGTATTATTTTAAGTTAGATTGTTGTTGAGAATTTTGGGAGTTGTGTATTTTGTATATTCAGATTTTGATATTGATATTGTATTGTGGCTTGGAATGCCATTAGAGCTTGTAAAATTCTATTCTTTTGATGTTAATGCATTATGTATGGATGAGGTTGAGTGGAAGTATGCATTGCGTATATGGATCAGGTTGAGTGAAAATTCGGTATACTTGAGGAAGTTATGGATTTGTTATGAATATTTTTTGATAGTGAATTGTTGTTATATATATATATATATATATGTATGTATATATATATATATATGTATATATATATATATATATATATATATATATATATATATATATATATATATATATATATATATATATATATATATATATATATATATATATATATACATATATATATATATATAAAAGTGAGATGTGTTATGGAAAAAGGAACATAGAAATGGTATGAGACTTTAAGCTTCATGATTTCTTTGGACCACGCCATCGTTTATGGTTTAAGAGTTGAACTCTGAAAAAGGGGCTCATCATGTTTGGTATCAGAGCAAGAAAATATTACAAGGAACCACGTTCAAGTATGATGATATTTTGTTTAGAGTTGGGTTCCAGAAACGGGATCCAACAAAACACCAAAGAATTAATTAAACCAAGACAATCTAATGACTCTAGCATTAGTTTAAAATAATTATGGCACTTAAGAATGGGTCATATCAATTAGAAAAGACTTGACAGGTTAGTAAAGGATGGAATCCTTATAAGCTTGGATAATGATCCATTACCCCCTATGAATCATGTATTGAAGGAAAAATGACTAAGGCCTTATTTCCTTATAAAGGAAGATCTGAATCCATGTTAGAGCTAGTAAATACTGATGTGTGTGGGCCCATGAACGTTCAAGCTAGAGGAGATTATGAACACGCCATAACCTTTGCAGATGATTACTCTAGACATGGTTATTTGTATTTGATGCATAAAAAGAGTGAGTCCTTTAAAAAAATCAAAGAATTCAAAGATGAAGCTGAGAAGCAGCTAGGCAAGCCATTAAAACAACTTTGATTAGATCGAGGTGGTGAGTACTTATTTGGAGAGTTCCAACAACTACTAATTGACAATGGAATTGTTTCCAAATTGTTAGCTCCTCGAACACCTTAATAAAATGGTGTAGCAGAGAGGAGGAATATGACTCTATTGGAAATGGTAAGATCAATGATGTCCTATGCTAGCTTTCCAGAATCGGTCTAGAGATATGCTATACGAACGACAACTTATGTTATTAACTTTGCTCCTTCCAAATTGGTGCCTAAAACACCTAGGGAGTTATGGACTGGCTGAGTGCCTTCATTACAGTATTTCAGGAATTGGGGCTGCCTAACATATGTTCTAAAGCTTGAATCCACAAAGATGGAGCCAAGGTAAAAAGTATGTTTGTTTATAGGATATCTTATAGGTACACGAGGGTACTATTTTTACAGTGTTCAGGATAAGAAGGTATTTGTGTTGACAAATGCGACCTTCTTGGAGGAACAATTTATGAGAAATCACAAAATAAGAAGTGAAGTAGTACTAAAGGAGTTAGCTATTTCATCTAAACGAAGAGTTGATTTAGATATATAGTAGAATAATATGTTAAAATGGATTCAAGAGTTGAATCAGAAGAGAAGACTGAACACTAAGTAGTGCCTAGATGTAGTGGGAGGGTTGTGAGATAACCAGACAGGTATTTAGGTCTAGGAGAAGGCATAACTACCATTTCAGACCAAGAAGAAACGAATCTCATTAGTTATACACATGCTATTAATGATGTTGATGCAGAAAAATGGCTTAAGGTGATGGAATCAGAAATAGATTCCATGTATACCAATAAAGTCTGGATATTTGTAGATCTACCAGCAGATATAAAAGTCATAAGGTGTAAATGGATCTACAAAAGGAAAAAAGGATTTGATGGAAAGGTAGAGACTTTGAAAGCTAGATTGGTAGCTAAAGGCTATACTCAAAAAGAGGGCATAGATTATGAGGAGAATTTTTCTTCGGTTTTTATGCTTAAGTTCATCAAAATTCTTTTGGCCATCAACCTATTTTGATTATGAAATATGGAAAATGTATGTCAGACTGCATTTCTTAATAGGGATCTTGAGGAGACCATTTATATGGCCCAACTAGAAGGATTCGTTGAGTCAAGTAATGACCATAAGGTATATAAATTGCAAAGGTTTATTTATGGACTTAAGCAAGCATCTATGTAACATCTCGATACCCATAATAAGGCTAGAATAGTATATTATGAGAAATTACTGTGAAATTAGAGAAATGCATATTGATTTAAGCCTTAGTTTGTACCCTTGGAGGTAAAATCAAAATTATAATCCAGGGATTACAATGTAGGATGCAACTTCGGGTCATCTCACTTAATTGAAACCTAAACGAATGGACCTAACCTAACCTATATGTCATGAAATGCAAGCTAAATTGGTAAAGAAGGGTTTTTTTTTCTTTGGAAATCTTAACTGAATTAAAAGGAATTGTAAGAAAAATGTGTAAAAATGTATTTTTGGATTTTTGGGAATGTAAAAATGGGAAGATAAAGACAATGATCAAATGGTGATAATATCCTTTTGAAAATGAGCTTTGGTTATCATAGTTCAAAATCAATTTTCAATGGGAGTGGGAATCACTAAGTTTCAAATGGGTAAACCTTAAAGAACTCTTTAAGTCCAAAGTCTTAATCAATGAACTCCATTTCTTAGGACCTTGTTAAATGCCCTTAGTGTGTTTAGTGGGTAAATCAATGGAACAAGTCATTTTGGGATCTCAAATAAACTCAATATCAAACACAACTATATAAGATAAAAGAGATTCAACAAGACCGCAACTAGACATATATGAGACTTCATATATTTAAGCTCAAAGTTCTACATCAACAAATCCCAACCACACATTGAATATCCAACACTTGATTAAACTCTAACCAACAATGTTCAACTATAAATTACAAATCCTAAACCTAGGAGTTCATAAATCATAGCTAAACATGGATTAAGCTACTCCCCTTTTAAGCCCGTTGAACTTAAGCCATTGCTACATCTTTAAAAGGAGAGAGGTGTCTAGCCACGCATAGCTCCAAGAGACTTCACAACCAAGAACACACTAGAGATAACCCATGGTAGCAATCGACGGTGGAAAAATGGTATGGAAGAGAGAACGATGGCGTGCGTAGATGGAGATGAATTAGATGATGGCGTGTGTTTCGAGTGTCTGCTCTTCCTCCCTTTGTAACTTAGCCTAAAATAGATTTTTTTTCATAAAAATGGGTTAATGGATTGGGTTGCATAGTTGGTTAGTTTGTTGAAAATGGTTCGGGTCTGTGCCAACTCAAAGGCTTCGCCGCAGCGAGAGGATGTGTTCACTGAGGCGAACTTTTCTCGAAATATTTATTAAGTCAACTTCAGCTTTCTCCATGGTGCAATCATTATCTTCACCACGTTGAATTTTTCCTGAAAGGTATCTTTAGTAAATCTTCAGACTTCGCCGCAGCGAAACATCAATGTCGCTGCGGCGAACTTACCTTTAGCCCTAGTTGACTTGTTATCTTGGCCTTTGTTCCTTAGATCTACTTTTTGAATCTCCTACAATGAAAAATAGTAGTTTGCAGTATCAATTGTTCTAAAAATCAATTTAGTGTAATTACTAATTATTTGTGCAAATTTTATCCTCAAACTACATAAATTCAAGGCAAGCACTCTGATTGAGCCCAAGTTTATCATATAAATTGGCAACACTATCATGGCCTTTACTACATTTTTTGATCCCTATTTCTTGATTTTTTGTTTAAATTGATCCTTGAGTGTGCACTTTTATTTTATGCAATTTGATAGTAAAAATTGTTACAAATTGACATTAATTGCATTATAAATATTTCTAAGAACAATTCATACTGCAAATTGCTATTTTTGATTGTAGGAGCCTCAAGGAAAAGGAGTCAATGGGCTTAAATGGAGTCAGCATGAGGAAATGAGCTTCAGAATGTTCGCCGTGGCAAACCTTCCTATCGCTGCGGTGCAACATGAAGGAAAAGCTCACTGTAACATAAATTAATTATTTCGCCGTGACGAAGGATCCAGCAAGCTCACGCCGTGATGCAACTCGCCTATCACCGCGACGAATTTTCAGAAACCCATACCAAAATTGGAAAATTCTCTCACTGTTCCGACCCGACCCGTGACCTAGCATTTAAAACCATGCCGAATTAGGTCATTGGAAACGACTTTTCAGCAGCAATACAGAAGGAGACACACACACGACTTATTCATCTCACTCTCAACTTTCATCCATCAACTCCAACTACCTTCACTGTCAACTTCACCATCTGCCATTGCTGCTGCCATGGGTGGCATCGAAGCTTTTGCGGTTGTAAGGACTCTCGACATTATGCTTGGCTAGAACACCGATTCCTCTTGAAGATGTAGTGATGGCTTGAGTTTGATGGGCTTCAAAAGGGAGTTGTTTTACATTGTCAAGTTTAACTGCATAGTTGTAAACTTCTGAGTTAGGGTTTATAGTCGTGTAGTTAGATTAGCTTGATTAGAGTTTAATCAAGTGTTGAACAATGCTTGTGTTCTGGATTTGCTTATGTAGAACTTTGATGCTTAATACATGAGGTCTCATATATTTCTTTGTGGTGATTATGTTAACTCTCTTTTATCTGCCTAGTTGTGTTTGATAATGAGATTAAACTTGATCCATATTGACCACTTGCATTAACTCATCCATTAATACACACTAAGATGCATTTAACAAGGTTTTAAGAAATAGAGTTCATTGATTAAAACCTTGGACTTAAAGAGTTCTTTAAGGTTTATCATTCAAAAACTTAGTGAATTTCTCTCTCAAAAGATTTGTTTTGAACCATGATAGCCAAAGCTCTTTTTCAAGAGGCTTTATCATATTTGATCATTGTTTGAGTTTTTCACTTTTCACTTCCCAAAAATCCAAAAATACCTTTTTATGCATTTTCTCATTTGGTTCGATTTTCTTAATTTTTACCAATGATCCAAACCCCTCTTTTTATCAAATTAGTTTGCATTTTTTAAAATTAGGCTAGCTTAGACCATTTGCGCTAGGTTTCGATTAAGTGAGACGACTTGAGGTTGCATCCTATATTGCAATACTTGGAGTTAAATTTTTAATTCAGTTTCCAATGGATTAATCTTTAGATCACACTCATGAGTTAAATTAAGCACAAAATCCTAAAATAAAAGCTAAGAAGTATAATAAAAACCATGAAATTGTCACCAATTGATATAAGAAACTTAGGTTCAATCAAATTCCCCCACACTTAGACCTTTGTACTCTTAGACAAAGTTTATAAAAGTCAAAGAGACATAAGTGTAAAAGAAAATTCCAACCATGCTTAAAAATGAGAGCAGAAAATCTGTTAAGTCACTTCCTCAGAAATTAACCTAAGTAGACTGAAAGACCGCTAGGAAAATAAACACTATAAGCATTTAATCCAAGAGATTGGGCAAAAGATATTTCTCTCAAGGTAATGTGTTTAATCTCTTAACTCACTTGTCTTGGGATAATTTCACTCTACAATCTGCTTAGTCCATTCTCTTCCATAAGCTTGTGATAATTCCACCTCTCCACCACAAGTAATATGATTTCAAAAATCAAGAGGACTTTTCAAGGTTGTAATGTACGAAAGACTAAATGAAATGGATTGAAGGACAAAGTATAAAAAGTATCTTTTTGGATTTTGAAAAAAATGAAATTGAAAATTCGAGTAATAAGCAAATGAGATTAAATCCTCATGAAAATGAGCTTATGCTATCATGGTTCAAATTTTTTTTTCAGGGAGTGAATTTCACTAAGTTTTCGATTAACAAACCTTAAAGACTCTCCTTAAGTCCAAGATCTTGATTAATGAACTCCATTTCTCAAGATCCCATTAAGTGTTCTTAAGCCTTAGAACCTTAAAGGACTCTTTAAGTCCAAGGTTTTAATTAATGAACTCCGTTAATTAAAACCTTGTTAAATGCATCTTAGTGTGTGAAATGGACAAGTTAATGCAATTGGTCAATTGGCTCAAGCACAATCTCAATATCAAACACAACTAGGCAGATAAATAGAATTAACACAATCACCAAAAGACATATATGAAACTTCATATATTGAGCATCAAAGTTCTACAACTAAACAATTCCATAACACAAGACATCATTTGACACTTGATTAAACTATAACCAAGCTAATCTAACTACACGGTAGTAAACCCTAATTCAAGAATTTACAACAATGCAATTAAACTTGACAATGTAAGATTAACTTCCTTTTTTAAGAACCGATGAACTCAAGACGATGCTACATTCTCAAGAGGAAATGTGAATTTAGCCGAGCATGACTCCGGATTCTCTCATGACTGTTGAAGATCGGATGTCACACATGGTTGCAATAGAGACCGGCGGTGGAGTAGAGATGATGGTGATGGTCACAGATGAAAGGTTGATAGTGTTCGGTCGAAAAATGTCTCTCAGCCTCCAAGGTGTAGCTCGACAGAGAAAAACTCTCCTTTGACCTAAATTAGCAACCTTTTAAATGATGGGTGTGGGTTGGGTTGACACAATGAGAGAACTTTCCAAATAAAGTCTAGATATCCGTCTACTCACCGCGGCGAGATGATTCTTTGACGTCGTGGCGTGCTCTTCTGGATCGCTCACCGCGGCACGTTAATTCGTTGGCGTCACGGTGTGCTGTTACTTTGATGCGCTGCGACGTGTTGCTTGTATCACGTGGCGACGTGCGGATTTCTTCATGTGCCGCGACATATTGACTCTTTTGACTCTTTTTTTCCTACAATATAAAACAACAATTTGCAGTATCAATTGTCCTTGGAAAAAAATTATAATGGAATTAATGTCAATTTGCAACAATTTCACTATCAAATTGGATAAAATATAAGCTCACTGCAAGGGACTAATTAAAGCACAAGATCATAAATTAAGAGTCAAAAAGCACATTAAAAGCCATGAAAGTGTAGCCAATTTATATAATAAACTTGGGCTCAATAACTATTACTTTACCATACTCAATTAGTACACATCCTAAACCTTGGTATGACGCATCACTATACACAACATAACCTCCAGAACTAGATGGAATAGCTAACACTGATGCTAGAGTTAACTGATGTTTTAGCTCCTCAAAACCCCTCTAACAATCTTCATCCCATCTGAAAGGCATATTCTTTCTCATAAGTTTTGTCAAAGGGGCAGAGATCAATGAAAACCCCTCAACAAATCTTCTATAATAACCAGCTTATCCAAGGAAACTCTGGATATCAGACACATTACTTGGAGCCTCTCACTTCATCACTGCTTCCATTTTCTTTAGGTCAACCTGAATGCCCTGTCCAGACACTATGTGATCCAAAAATACTACTTGATTAAGCCAAAATTGGCACTTACTGAACTTGGCATATAACTTTTTCTGCTTCATTATCTAGAGAACCAATCTCAAATGTGCAGTATGATCTTCTCTATGCTTCTAGTACGCCAAAATGTCATCAATAAAGACAATTACAAAGCAATCTAAATAAGGTTGAAATACCTTATTCATCAAAGCTATAAAAGTTGCCAGGGAATTAGTCAATCCAAACTGCATTACCAAAAACTTGAAGTGCCTAAATGCACTATTGGGAACATCAGCCTTAGCTATTTTCAACTGATAATATCCTGATCTCAAGTCTAACTTTGTGAACACCTCCGTATAACTGATCTAATAAATCATCAATCCTCAGCAATGGGTTTTTATTCTTTACTGTGAGGCAATTCAACTGCCGGTAATCAATACAAAATCTCAGAGTTCCAACCTTCTTCTTTACAAATAATATTGGAGCTCCCCAAGCTGACACACTAGGCCTGATGAAACCCTTATCTAACAACTCTTGTAACTAGGTTTTCAATTCCTTTAGTTCTACAAGTCTCATCCGATGTGGAGGTATTGATATAGGAGCAGTACTTAGAACAAGGTCTATAGTGAACTCCTCTCATTTTTTGGGGTTAAACCTGGTAGTTTAGCAGAAAACACATCCAAGATATCCCTAACAATTGGAATATCCTAAATGGTTTGTTCATTTCAAATGTTAACTATGTGGGCCAGATAGGCCTCACATCCACCTAGGATCAGTTTCAGCACACTCATAAGTGAAATTAGTCGAGTTGGGATAGCCTAACTAACTCCTTGAAACACCATTCTCGATTGATTGGGAGATTCAAGAACCACGTCTTTAGTGTAACAATTCATTACAGCCTGATGAGTTATAAACTAATCCATCCTAAGAATTACATCTATTTCCTTTAACTACAATATAGTTAGATCAGCTTCTAACTCTGCCTGATCAATCCGAACTAGACACCTTTTACAAACCTCATCAACCACTATTGTATTACCTACTAGAATACTCACCTCTAACCTACATTTCAGTATCTCTTTCTCATAATGCAATCTAGATGCCAGATGCGGTGTGATGAATGAGTGTGTAGATCCTGGATCTACCAATGCATATGCTTCAAATTGAAAAATATTCAACACTCTTTCTACAACATTTAGGCAGTTCTGTGCTTCTTGTCTGGTGATGGCATAGACCCTGGCCTAAGATTGCGACTAGTTACTCTGCACCTCGGTCCTGACACTGGGCGCTATTGATTGAGATGTACCTCTACCTCGGCCTCTCTGTGCCGACCTACCAACTCTACTCTATTGAACTGTTGTCTTAGACATTGTTCCTCCTCTAGCTCCATACTGTGATCCTAACATCTCAGGACAATCTCTAGCCAGATGTTCTAACGAGCCATAATGAAAACAAGCTCCAGTTTCCCGCCAACATTCACCATCAAGCTTTTCCCTATAGTTCTCACACTCAGCTAGCTTTTGAGATTGGTTAGAGGACATTTGTCTTCTACCTCTCCAAGACTGAACAAATCCACCTCTTGATCGAGATCTAGATTATCTCGACCTAGACTGGAATCGAGACGATCTATTCTGTCGCTTTCTAAAGCTTCTGCTAGAATTAGTCTGAGATTCATCCTTTCTCTAACCTCTAACCCCCTGTCTTTGCTCTCTTTGACCATCCTTCAATAACTATTCAATTCTGATTAAGACCGCTTAGAGTTGAAACTACCCAAATTAGAAATGTTTAGTCTTGTTCTGATCTCCATGTTCAAACCATCTTTAAATTGTCTACATTTATCTTCCTCTGTTGGGATCACTACAGTTGCATACCCTATTAGCTCATTGAATTTTATCTCGTACTCTGCCACTGTGAGCCTACCTTGCTTCAAGTCTAAAAATTCTTTCATCTTATGATCCATATAAATCTTCAACATATAGTTCTCTCGAAACACACTCAGAAAATCTTCCCAAGTAAAATTACAAGGTCTGGCAGAACTGCTTGGAAAGGTCTTCCATCACTAGTATATGTGACCTTATAGTAGTGAGACTACATAATCAAATCTTTCATCTACCCTATAGTCTATATGGTCAAACACTCTTCCAATTCTCTATAACCACCCTTCTACCTCAGCTAGATCTGTACTTTTGTAGAAGTCTATATCCCCTTACTTTTTTAGCTTATCATATCTTCTTTCTTGCCTTTCCATAATTCTCAGAGGCCTTTGAGCAAACTCAGGTATAGGAGACTCTACATTGGCTCCTATAGACTCCATGTCAGCTGACTCTCCAATATGATCTCCTATGGAAGGTGACCTATATCAAACAAAAGTGTGATCACTTTCTGAATTTCTCACTATTTAACATATCTCAAATCATATTTGTCCCTAAAGATCCCAAACCATACTCTCATACAAAATTGTCACATCTCACTACCATAAGGTATATACCAGAATATCCATGGACATTCAAGTACATATCCTATGATAATGGTATGATAGAGCAAAACAATTCCAACTTACACATGGCATCAATTAACTTATTTAAAAATCATCAAATTTTAAAAATCATTCATTGCATTCATTTACAAAAGCTTACATTGTTTTCCATTAAGCAAATATTTATAAAACCTCATGCAAGTTCTAGCAAAAACTACAAAATAAAAGCTATAACTCTTCATAGGTCAACTGACAGACCTCTGAGCCATAACTTAGACCAAAATATTCCTCTAATCCAGAATAAGATACTAAGTCTCCTATCTTGTACCTAAAAAGTTATGTTATAATTTTTATGAGTTTTGCGAACTCAATGAGCAAACCATCAGTGATGATTTCACCCAGATCACATACATAATTCACATATTTCAAAACTATTCATTCCAAACATATATGTCCAAATACTCACATTATCATGGAACATCATGAATTCATTACGAATAGAACATATATGTACAAATACAGATGCATATGAGACTCCAAATTCGTTATTATTGTTGTGACTGAGTGCCTTTCACATACATATACAGATAATGGCCCATTGGTCTCAGTGAGAATAGAATTGTGGAGCATAGCTCCATATGTAGAATCACAAGTCACGGAGCAAAGCATTACGTGCAAGCACTTTCATACTGCCTACTCCGGTCATAATGCCTTTATTTGAGCATGCATTTTATGAAATGCATTAAATAATGAATATCCCATATATGGCAGTCACATATGATGCATAATTAGAACCTCATAATCATCGGACTTAAGTCTGGAATTCACCTTTGGTTGAGAATACAAATATCATTCAGAATTTTACAACAATTCAGATCACTTCCAAAACATACCCTAATATTAAACTCCTTAGACTTAAAGTACAGAATTCACATCAAATTACAAACAGTTCATAATTGGAAGTAAAACAATTTCAATCAATCCTAAGAAAATCATCTAGCTTAACTCACAATACGCTCCAATATGATATTGCTTGGATGTCTAGCAATGTTTGACTGGCATCCAATGAGCTCCTCTTTATCATACAAAACACATTTACAAATATCTCACTCTTACACAAATGTATAAGTATTCTTTTATGCATATCGATGTATAGAAAGTATGCACAACGCATGTTCAATGACAATGCCAAGTATCTTATTATGATCTTATCACTATATCATTCAAATATCAAAACCCTCATTAATACCATTTGTACTTTAGACCATAATAAAACAATATGAAAATCAATTTCATAACCTAATTGACCACTTCAGATTTTTCTAACAATATGATCAACTTTGCATAATCATTTGATAGGGTAAATGACAAAATTAGGTAATACTTCCTTCTAGAAATAATATTCTTTAATGTCTTAAGTTTCTAATGACACCCAAATCATTCAATTTGATTTAGAAATCAGAAAGTTATATCTTAAACATTTTTGGACTGTTCTTATTTTGAAATAGTATGCTATACTCAAATTCCATCTAGAAATTCAGCATCTTATAGACTGAATTACAATTTGACTTCTTCAGATGATTTGTAGCCCTATGTCTATAGTTTACTAAAAATTGAAGACCATCTCATTTGAATGTCTAGAGACAGAGTTATGGAAAAAGAAAGTGGACTGTTCAGTTTGCAATTTCGCTCGAGTGTTCAAACCAAAAATCAAGTCACGGTTACTATTAGAGAGCACAGTGACTTGATGTGACAAATAAACATCAGTCTAACAATTAAACTCATGGGGGTGAAGGAAAAAAGTTACGGGTGTGCGTGACTCACGGGTGTGACAGATATGGACAAAAATGTTGTGAACGCATTCTGTCAGACTCATCCCACATTTTTCAATCTATATCTCTCAAATGATTTCAAATTGCTATGATTTTTGGTGGAGATCTATAGCAATGTATTAGGAGTCCAATGGTTTAAGTCTCATGTCATTTAGACATTAGGTGAAGAAGTTATAACAAAAATATTGAAGGATATTCAGAAATAACATCATTAGAGAAAATCAATTGAAAGTCGCGATCGTGCAAATCGATCCAGCGAAGTCGTCGTTGTGCAAAAACATGATCGCAACTTTGCTATTTTGGACAAATCACCATCGTGCTGAAACACAATCCTGCTTTTCTCTTTTCTTCTTCACCGAATTTATTTTCTTCTTTTCCTTCCGTTTTCCTTTTTATTTCCAGACTTACTTATTCCTAATTCATCTATACTGCATTTCTGACTCCAACTACAAGCTCTACACAATCAGATTCAAGTTTACCACTCAAACACCAAGAGCCCGAAACTTCATATTCACTCCCTCTCTCAACTGTAAATTTTCCAAAAGCTAATTCTCACATCAATTAACTCAAATAACACTCAAAACAATTCTTCTAACTCATTTTTAGCTCATCAACACACACTTTCAAAATCCAAATTTTCCACTTAAACATCAAAATCTGATTCTCACATATGCAATTTTCATTTTTCTACATTTTATTTATCTATCTTACTTTCATCTGAAGCATTTTTCCACCTTTCAATATATCACGACCTTACTCAATTTTCATTCTTTAAAGTCAAACTTATGTAAATTCATTTCAACTGATACTCAACAGATTCATGCATGTATAGTGAAAACAACCCATTTTTTGGTTTTCTCTAAACTAGAACAGAATATATTCATCAATTTCCTGTTGGACACCGAACTTTTATTAGAAGATTAAAACTGGTGAAATAAAAAATTTGGTGATTTATCATGAGTAAAGAGTAAATGAATGAAATTTTTTTAACCAAGAATTTAATAGGCAAGGGTAAAGTAGCGAATAAAAAATGTGGATATGTTCAAGTTTTTCTTTGGTGTTTTTGGTGGATAAAAAATTTTAAAGTGAGAAGAATTAAGGTGACAGTTAAAAGTAGAATGAAAGCCAAAAATGAAGTTGCATTTGTGTAGTAAGTTGATGAAAGAGATGTATTTATAAGGGTATGTTTTGTCATTGGTATTCATGATTAATCATGGATTATAAATTTCTTTATAGATGATATTGATTTGAAATGGAGTTGAGAATGAGGAGTAAATGAAGTAGAACAGGTGATCTTTGTATGATTTGTGTTAAGGAAAGATTGTGAAACAAAAAGGGTGGTTGATCTAGAAAATGTTCACGAGATGATGCTTCAGTCCTTTGCCACAACTTTTCCTCTAGTTATCCAAATGAGATGATATTTAATTTTATTAAACTAGAAACATATTGCTACATTTGTTATGAAGACATCGAATTTAAATTCTGTCTTTAAGAAACTCAAAATTTGTCATGAAGATGAGAATTCGGTGCACTACATTGGATGAAAGTAAATTAGTGTTCTAAATTCAAGGGCAATTTTGGATCGATCTAGGCCAGATTAGAAAAAGTTATCTCCAAAAATGGTAGATCTTTTTTTAAGCTTTCCAACGATATATATTATGGAATTTTTGGACTTCTAGGTTGAAAGTTATGGTCCTTGTAAAGGAAGATGTATTTTTTGTCTTTTCGCTTCTTCTATGTTTTATATCTTCTATGTTTTGCTTCTTCTGTGTTTTTCTTCTTCTGCCTTTTGGTTCTTCTATGATGACATCATATTCTTCTATGTTTCTTCTGTGATGACGTCATCTTTTTCTGTGTTTTGTTTCTTTTGTGTTTTGCTTCTTCTACCTTTTGCTTCTTTTGTGATGACGTCATCTTCTTTTGTGTTTTCACCTGGCCTATCTTCTGTTCAATTTTAAGCCCTTCAAATGATAGAATCTATCTTTGAGATCTTTATGAAATTTGTATATCTTGAAGTTATTTTTTGAACCATGTAAAGAAAACCTTAATCTGATATCTATAGGGAAAGTTATAGCAATTTTCCCACTTCTTTTGTCTTTTTCCACTTCTTTTGTCTTTTTCATTAATCTACTTTGTACCTATCTTTTGTTATATTTTAGACCGCTTCAGAAGATAGAATCTGTCTTTGAGTTCTTCATAAATGTTGTATACCTTGAAGTCCTCTTTTGAACCATATAAATAACACCTTAATCCGATATCTGTAGGGAACGTTATAGCAATTTTCCCACTTCTTCTGTCTTTTTCCACTGCTTCTGTCTTTTTCATTAGTTTGCTTTGTATCTATCTTCTGTTCCATTTTAGACCCCTCAGAAGATAGAATCTATCTTCAAAATCTTCACAAGAGTTTTAGATCTTGAATTCCTCTTTTTAAACATCTAAAAAATACCCGAATTCGACATCTGTAGGGAAATTTATAGCAATTTTCTCACTTATTCTGTCTTTTACTTCTTTTGTACTTTGCTTCTTCTGTGATGATGTCATCTTCTTCTTTGTTTCTTCTATGATGACGTCATCTTCTTTTTTGTTTTGCTTCTTTTGTGTTTTGCTATCTTCTACCTTTTTGTTTCTTTTGTCTTTTCGCTTCTTCTGTGCTTTGTTATCTTTTGTGTTTTACTTCTTCTACCTTTTGCTATCTTCTAGTATATTTTTGACCCTCCAAACGATAGAGTCTATCTTTAAATTCTTCATAAAAGTTGAAGATATTGAAATCCTCTTTCGAACTATATAAAGAACATCTTAATCCAATATCTGTAGGGAAAGTTATTACAATTTTTCCACTTCTTCTATCTTTTTCCATTCTTTTGCTTTTTCATTTGACTTCATTTATACCTATCTTTTGTTATATTTTTGACCCTTCAAAAGATAGAATATGTCTTTGAAGTCTCCATGAAAGTTGTATATCTTGAAGTCTTCTTTAAAAACATATAAAGAATATTTTAATCCGATATCTGTAGGGAAAGTTATAACAAATTTTCCACTCCTATCTTTTTCCATTCTTCTGGTTTTTCCTTTGGCTTCGTATAATCCTATTGTCTGGTCCATTTTGACCATTCAGATGATAAAATCTGACTCAAGGTCTTCTTCAAAGTTGTATATCTCAAATTTATCTTTGAAATCATCCTAAGACGATCTTAATCCAACATCTCTAGTGAGAGTTATGCTATTTGTCCCGAGATAAGTTCAATATGATTGAGGACCAAACCTTGATTGATTCTTTCGGCCATAATTTTGTTATCCGACCTCCAAATGAAGTGATTTTTGAATCACTAGTTTCTTAAAAAAAATTCCTATCCCTCCATCTATTTTGATAGCTTTTGGTATTGATTGTAAAAATATATATTAAATCAAGTAAATCGATTGAAAGAGTGGGAATCGGATATTTTACTGAATATGTTTCAGTATTTTGATGCTTTCTGGATCAGTAGAGCTCCGAATAAGATGATTCTTGTTTCAAGATAAACTAGAGACATGGACCTACAAATGGTTTGAAGAAGTTGAAATCTAATTCAGTTTATAAGATGTTTAAATTTCAGATAAAAGTTGTATATAAGTATACTGATTTAGACTTGAGCAGTTCAAAAATGTTTGAAGTGTATCTTTCAAATCACTAAACCAAATGGATTGATTTTGGGGTCATTGGAAACTTAAGAAAAGGGAGAACACTTTTCTAGAAGAAAGAGTTATGTTAGAATATTCAAGGGTACTTTTGGCAAGACACCTAAGTATAAAAGTCATAAGACATAAATGGAAGGGCAAATGGGACAATTCTCAATCATTAAGGGCATGATTGGAAGAAGAAGTGTAATCTTGCTTATAAATGAATAAGAAAAACGTGAATGGAAGGGAAGCAGAAGAGAATAACAAAATGAGAATGATAGTTTAATTGTTGCAAAGAAAATAAGAGATTTGAGCTAGGGTTTCAATTGTGTTAACCTTCAAAACAGATTTTGGAGTTGATCAAGAAAGGAAACAAGTAAAGGAAGAGAAGAGCTTCCCTTTGACCTAAGGATCCCTTCATTTGGTGAAGAATGAAGGTAAGAAAATTTAAATCTTTTGGATTTTTGGAAGGATTTTAGTTCTTGGAGTTTAGAAAAGGCTTGGGTTTAAGTATTGTAGAACCGATTTTAGTTATTGTGCTTTGAGGATTTTTCAATTGAAAACACTATTAAGTGAGATTTTTGTTATTGTATAAAGGGATAAAAGGGGAAAGAGGAACAAGAGAAGAGGCATGTTTGAGCAAGTCCATAATTAAGGAAATCAAGGTAGGTACATATTTATAATAAGCCACTGCTGTTTTCTTTAAATCAAAGAAGTTTTCTGATTTTCATTTGCATCATAAGTACTGCATTATTGCTCATGAATGATTATGAAATATGCTATGTTTGTTACATGGTTTGAGTGATATCTTTTGGAAAAGATGCATGTTTATGAAATCATGTTTTCAAGAATGATTTTCAAGATATATGTCAAGTATGTGAAAAGCAAGTTTTTATATGAATGTGCCATATGGGCAAAATATTTTCAGTTTATGAATTACATGTTACGTGGGTTTGTAGTGGTCCCCTAAGTTAAGTCACGTGCATGTTGACCAAGTTAAAGGCTTTTCCCGCCTGTCCGCTAGTAGCATAGAGTTCCTTCATAGACTCTTATAAGTTCACGGCTATACAAAACCATTATATGGGATTGTGCTAGTACGTTCTGTTCACAGCTACACAGGACCTTTAGGGAAAATGTGTAGTACGTTTTGTTTTGGACCCTAAACCATTTTAATGTTCTTATGTGTTCATGATTTGTGAACAAGTTGAAAAATGCATAAATTGTGTTGTTTATGATTTTTATTACTTGACAAGACAATAATTTTGAGAAACATGTGTTTTATAGACTCAATGGAAGTTTTCTATGGCAAGTAAAATGGTTTCGAAGGTTTTTGCTTATCTTTTTATTATAAACTGTTACCCATGAGTTTTCAAGTTCACCCCCTTCCTGTCCCCACCTCTAGGTGATGAGCAAGAGATGGAGTGAAAGAGAGTTAAGGCATCACTCCAAATTTGCTTATGTTATATTCTTGAATTAGTTTTGGAAAACACAAGGCTTTAGTCGCATTTCAAGAATTTGTAGTTCATGTAACTTTTGTGTTTTGAGATTTCGGATCATGTTGTAATGTGGTTTGAAAGGCCATTATAGTGTTGTAAAACCCTTTGTTTTGAGCGTATTGAAATGTGAATGATGAAAATTAGGTGTATGTAATGTATTAAAGAGTATGATTGCTAACCTATCAGAATTATCCTAAGCTTCAAACATGATAAATCTAAACAAAAACAAAAAAAAAGATGAAGAAGGTTCAGAGTCGGAGGTTGAAGACGGTGAATAGTGCAGAATAGTGAATTGTGAGCGATTGTCGGTGAGCGTTGTCTTGCTACAAAGAATCATGACGTATTTGTGAACGAATCGTATGCGTATTTGTGAACAGTGATCGTATGTATTTGTGAACAGTAACCGTACATATTTGTGAACAATAGTCGTACGTATTTTTTTCACCCAAAAATGTATAACGGCTAGGTAATAACGGCTAGTTAACGGTACAAAAACGGCTAGTTTACAAATATGCTCTATAAATAGATACCACTCCTCCATCATTTACTTCATCCCTTACCTCACAAGTGATTCTTGACGAAAACTAAATTTCAAATGTTGTCCGCTATTTCATTTTTTTGTCTACTGCTTATTATTATGTATCTTTGTTTCATTCTTAGTGTAGAGCTAAATGATTCAGCTCGCACTCTTTTTCTCTTCTTAACATGTCCTATGATCGTTATGTTGCTTATTGGCTTAGCATTTGAGAATTGATGTAATTTGTACATTTTCAGCTTTAATTGGTAAAGACTTGCTTTCATTTGAATACTTGCTGTATCGCTAATTTCCTGAAACTTCATGGATCATTTGGTACTATGAGTTGTTGATTAATCCCAGAAATTTGTCATGAACATGCATCATACTTAGTTATCATACAGTGATGACGCACAATAATAATTTGTGTACGTGTTCCCTATTATAGAGGAAAGACCACTGCCAGATATTGTCGGGACAATAAACACTAAGTGCGATTTAGGTAAATGTCTGGTCGATAATTTCAAAGACGTAATATAGGTAGAAAATTTCAGTGTAAGTACTTGAGGTAAGTAAATTTTTGTAATGTTAAATTTTGTGAGTCAACCTAGATGATGTCTATGATTGATTTATTGGGAGTGCTATTTGCATGCACATGAATGACTGAAATGATCTTGTTCTGTTGTAAAACTGTTAAGTCCTAGTTGTGGGTAAATAGGCATGCTTAGAAGGGTATTCAGGTGTTCTGTTATTTGACACTTTGGTGTCTCTCGATATCGAGACATATGTCTCTCCTAACGATATCTAATTATGGTATCTCTGTATAAGTCCTGTTACCCACTTCATTTATGGATTTATAATTTGATTTGTTATGTATTCGATATCTGCTTGATTATTACGATTCAAGGATCTCCGTGTTCTCGCTTACATTTAGTATAAAAATCTGTTCAAATGCATTCTTTCGCATTTCTCAAATCGGTTAATATAGATTAGTTATTACTCACTAAGCTATATGCTTAGCACGGTGGATTTGCTCCGTGTAGGTTCGGAGCTAAGAGATTAAGGACTGGGACAAGTCAACCGCAGTGGCCAAAAGAGTCTGAGTTTTGTGTTGCGCGAAAATGTATTTTGTTTGATTTGTTTGGGCCTGTAAATATTCTTTCGATTTATTTCTGAAATTATGAGATGTATTATATGTGTGTTACGTTTAGTTTTTAAAAATGCATGTGTGAAACGTTTTGATTTGTTTGTCCTGTCTTGGGTGGCATCCATTTATCCTCCCAGGGGGTATTTGGGTGTTACATCTTTTGGATCATTAAGGTAATAAGTTTGTTTTGATGTTTGATTGTTATGGGCACGCCAGCCTTGTGGGATGATGCCTAATAAGGGTCTTTGGAAATAATCCTACAGGATAATATGCTCAGGCTTTATGATTTCACAAGAGTTGGGTTCCTGCATCGGTGCCCAACATTTCCAGCCCTGTTCCATAACTCATTCCAAACTAAAACAGATCCTATTTCATATTTCTATGTCACAAATCTTTCATCTGATTCATCAACGAAACCATACTTCTCAAAACACTTAGGAATAAATTCATATACAAAATCAACAACAATAAAACATTATCAAAGTCACTTACTTGATTCAGTAAATAGTTCCACCAATGAGGGTGAATCAAATGTACAGAATGTTAGATAAACAAGATAGTGTTTTGGTGATGGTGTTTTTAGTGGAGAAATAAACAACAAAGGAATGAGAGAGCTGCACAATTGGTTTTGGTTGACATTAAACTACGTGGCTATTTTGCATGTATCACATCTGTCACTTAAACACATCAACCATATATCAGCAAACATATAAGCCACTTGTCATAGACATATGTTGCCACGTGTCATACTATAATTGGACCATAAATTAATATTTTTCCAAAATTCACCAAAAATTCCAAAATATCCTAAACATACCATAATTTCTAAATCATATTTTAATCCCATTTAATAACTCAATTATACCCAAAAAATGTCAATGAATGCATGCACAATCATATGAATGTGCAAAAATGTGCATGTCATGTTTAGCTTATGCATGACGTGCAATTTCCTAATTTCTCAATACTTTCTCATAATTCACAATTATTGACTTAACATGGGTAATGGTGTTGGGACCCATTTCCAGAAGCCAACCTTTTGCTAATATCATAATACTTGAGCGTATGATCTGATAGGTTATTTTTAAAAACCCTTATTAGGCATCATCCTACAAGGGGGCGTGCCCATGACAATCAAATATCGAAACAAACTTATTGTTTTAATGTTGGATCCTATCTTTGAATGTGAAGTCCAACTCTTGCTGAAAAGTCATAAGACTCTCATATCTTTATTTCATCATACTCTTTAATAGATTTCATACAATAAATTTTCATCATTTTCATTTCAATACTCTCAAAACAAAAGGGTTTTACAAAGCTATAATGGCTTTTCAAGCCCCATTACAACATAATCCGAAAATCTCAAACTGCAAAAGTTACTTGAACTACAAATTTTTATATTTCACAAAGATAACTTAAATTCCAAGATATGCAGAATTTGAACTAACGTCCTTATTCTCTTGATCACTCGATCTTCTTAACTATCACTTGAAGAGGGGACAAAGAGGGGGTGAGCTCGAAAGCTCATGGGTAACATTTTATAATAGAAGAAAGATAAGCAAAACTTTTGAAATAATTTCTTCCTTGTCATTTGAAAACACTTTCATTGAGTTTAAACAAAAACTCATGTTTCTCAAAAATTCTTGTCTTGTCAAGAATTCAAAATCATAACCAACACAATTTATGTAATTTCTCAACTTATTCGAAAATCATGAATGTGCCAACTTGATCAAACATAGCATTAGCACATAAGCACATCAGAATGGTTTGGGTAAGTCCAAAACATGACGCACTACACATTTCCAATATAATGGTTCTGTGTAGTCGTGAATTCTTAAAGGAGTCCTTGAAGGAACTCCGTGCCACTAACGGGCAGGCGGGAGAAGCCTATACTTGGGTCAACGTGCACGTGATAATTCTTGAAGGACTACCACAAACCTACATAACACATAGATTTCATGTCTTGTAAACTTGTTGCCCAAACTGGAACTTTTCTTGAAAACTTATTTTCCACATGCTTGACGTATATCTTGAAAGCCATTCTTGAAAACATGGTTTTATAAACATACTTTTTTCCAAAAAGACATCACTAAAATCATATAACAAACATATAGCATAATTCACACCCATTTATGGATAATAATGTAGCATTTATGAAAACAACAATGGTTTATTAACTTAATTATAAGCATGAAATCCCCTTAAAAATCTTTGCTTGTAGACTTGCTCAGAATGTCTCTTCTCTTTGCAAACAACCTGAGGTCTCTAAGGCTCTTTCCTGTTGTATCTTTTAATGTGTGCTCCATGAGCTGATCTAACTGAAATAGGTCTCTTCGATCCCTTGGGTTCTTTACCAAATGAAGAGATCCTTGGCTCAAATGGAAACTCTTCTCTTCCTCTACCTTTTTCTCGTCTTGAACAACCTCAAAATCTTTCTCACAGGCTAAGAAAATTGAAACCCTAGCTTGGTCTCTCTTTTCTCTCTCATTCTATTATTCTCTTTGTATTTCTCTCTCTTTTTAATGACATTCCCTTTTTCTCTTTATTTCTCCTTCCTTATTCTCTTCTACTTCCTTCCATTTATAGGCAAGACAACACTTCTTCTTCCAATTATGCCCTTCCATTTATGCCTTATATCTTTTACACGTAAGTGTCTTGCCAAAAGCACCCTTGAGTATTCTGACATAACACTTTATTCTAGAAGAATATTCTCTATTGTCTTACATTTCCAATGACACCAAAATCATTCAATTCGGGACAGTGATTTGAAAGGTACACTTTAAACATTTTTGGACTGCTCTTATCCAAATTAGCATACTATGCATAACCCCTATTGGAAATCTAAGCATCTTAAAAACTGAATTATATTTCAACTTCTTCATACCATTTGTAGCTCCCTGTCTCTAATTTATCATCTTATTCGGACTTCTATTGATCCAGAATCAGAAAAAATATTGAATTCCTACTCTTCCAATCAATACCCTTACTTGATTTGATACATCTCTTTCAAATCAACACCAAAAGCTATGACCTTCAATGGAGACACAAAAAAGAAAAATGTTAGGAATCTAAGGGTTCAAGAATCACTTCATTTGGAGGTTAGATAACGAAATTATGACTGAAAGAAAGAAACAAATTTAGTCCTTAATCATATCAAACTTGTCTTGGGACAAATGACATACTTTAACTAGAGATGTTGGAATAAGATTATCTTGGGACGATTTCGAAAGGGGACCTCAAGACCTGCAAATTTCATGGAGACCTTGAAAACGGACTCTATCATCTGGAGGATATAAAATAAACCAGAAGATAACAAAAGACAGTAAAAGCTCACTTTGTAATCTACAACATTGAAGAAGACCTTAAGGTTGGATTTTATCATCTGAATGGTCCAAATGGACTAGATGGTAGGATCAGACAAAGCCGAAGGGAAAATAGACGAATGAAAAAAGACAGAAGAAGTGAGAAAATTGCTATAACTTTCCCTACAGATATCAAAGTTAGGTTTTCTTTATATGGTTCGAAAGAAGACTTCAAGCTCTACAACTTTTATGAAGACCTTGAAGACAAATTCTATCTTCTGAAGGATCAAAAATGGAACAGAAAATATAAGATAAATAGTAACCCAAAAGATAGAAAAACACAGACAAAGCGAAAGCAAAAGAAGCAAAAGGCAAAAAATAACAAAACACAGAAGAAACGAAAACAGAAGAAGAGAAAGGCAGAAAATTAGATGAAGCAAAAGGCAGACGAAGCAAAACTCAGAAGATGCAAAAGTAAGAAGAAGCAAATCGGCAAAACACAAAAGATAGCAAAAGACAGAAGAAGTTCATAAACAAGAACCCAAAAGAAGTTTATGAATAGTAACCCAGAAGGAAAAAAACCCAGAAGAAGACACGTCAACAAAACACAGAAGAAGACGTGTCAGCAAAACACATAAGAAGACGTGTCAGCAAAACACAGAAGAAGACGAAACACAAAAAAATACTCGTCAGCAAAACATAGAAGAAGACGCGTTAGCAAAACACAGATGATAGAAAATCACAGATGATAGCAAAACACAGATGATAGCTAAACACAGACGATACAAAATACAGACGATAGCAAAAGGCAAAGGATACAAAAGGCAGACAATACAAAACTCAGAAGATCCAAAACACAAAAGATACAAAAGGCAGAGGATACAAAAGGCAGACGATACAAAAGGCAGAGGATACAAAAGGCAGAGGATACAAAAGGCTGCGGATACAAAAGGAAGACGATATAAAACTCAGAAGATACAAAACATAGACGATACAAAAGGCAGATGATACAAAAGGCAGATGATACAAAACTCAGAAGGAGCAAAACACTGAAGGAACAAAACACTGAAGGAGTTCATGAACAGTAACACAGAGGAAGTGTTGGACCCCGAAATTTTATTACTTTATTGTATTAAACATGATTTAATTTTATTTTTAGGTCTTGTTCGATTTATTATTTTGGAGTGATTAGCATGTCAATGTTAGGAGGAATTATTGTTTGAATTGATGGAGTTAAAGTATAAATGTAGTCAGAATGCATGAGGGATAATTTTGGTAGATCACCTAATCCTTTAAGTTATAAGGCATAAGTGGAAGGGAATAAGGGCCATTTTACAAGCTTTAAAGGTGTGAATTAGAAGAAGAAGTGATTTTGTCTTGTATGATAAGTGAGTGTCGTGGGTGTGAGGAGCAAAGGAGAAGGGAGGAAAGCCAAGCTAGGGTTTTGGAGAAATTGAAGAATTTGAAGCTTCTCCAAGTAAGTATAAGCATTAATTGGATGAATGAACCTTATTTAGTGACAATTGTAGGGAGTTGTTAATGAATGGTGTATGAAAATGTTATGATCTTCTAGGGTTTTTGATTTTTTATTGTGTTTGTGATTGATTTTGGGTTGGAATAAGTTTAGAAATGAAGTAGGAATGATGATTTAGGGTTAAGATGAGTTAGATTTGAAAGATGGGAAGTTTATAGTTGAAAAATGTGGAAAAATAGGTTTTCGGGAGGATTTTAGCCTTGCACATCGCAGCCTACTCTTGCGCACGTCGCGGCGCGCTCTAGCTTTCTCGCTGCGGCGAGAGGCCATTTTCTTGCACAGATATGTTTTGGTATTTTGGGCATAAATTTTTTTGTAGCTGTCTAAATGAGATGATTTCTAATTATTTATAAACTAGAGACATAGGGATACAAGTTTGATGAAGAAAGTAAGTCTTGAATCAGTCTCTAAAGATCTCAAATTTTGGATGGAAGTTGAGTATAGATTATAGTTTCAGCATAAGGTTAGTCCCAACGTGTTTGGGGTATAACTTCCATATTTCTGAACCAAATGGAATGAGTTTGGTGTCGTTAGAAACTTAAGTCAATGAAGAACATTTTGATAGAAGGAAGTGTTACCAAATGTCTTCATTTCTCTGATCATAATGATCATGAAAAAGTTGACCCGAAATCTAGTTTTGAAAGAGTTATAATTCAATTTTTACGTTTTGATTATTAAAGCCTTATGAATTTTCTTTGAATGTGGATTGATTGAGAAATTTTTTGCGTTTAGGAAATCAAACAAACCTTACCCAAGAGTGAGAAAAAAGGCAATCTTGAGCTTAGATTTCAAGCGGAATTAGGTGGGTGATGTATTTATAGTTATTGTGTGATTAGGCAAATTCTTGCCTATGTGTGAATATATGTTGTATGTTAGGCATTGTGAGATGGATGAAATTTTGACTGAATATATGGTTAATTGTTTGAGAATGATTTGTTATAAGATTTGAATGATTTTGATTTCGTATACCTTGAAAGAAGCATGAGATTTGATATAAGTAAAGTTTGATTTTGATCATGTTATGCCTCGATTTCAGTCATAGCATTCTGTATATATGAAAAGCATGAAAGCATATCATCTGATAAAATTATTCTGAGCATGATTATGTGCTTTTGTTTGGGCGAGAGTGGAACCATTCTGTTTGTCACGTGCACGATGACAAGAGCCTTCTCCCGGCTGTCCGCTTTGTGACATATGAGCTCCGAAATGGACTTATTCTGTTCATGGGGTAAACTTCGGTTTCCTCATTCTGTTTCATGGAACCCTCGAGCCGTGTGATGTGTTAGAGTTATGTAAATATAGTGCCCTTGAAAGCAAGTGTATTTACATGTAACTTTATTTTCTTCAGTTATAGTTTTGTAATGAAAATATTTATTATTAATAAAACAAAAGAGTTTGGTTTTATCTATATGAGCATTATATATCTGGTCATAAAATACCAAGATTCTTTTGTAAGTAATATACATATACATAGATATGTATGGGAAACATGTATATTATTAGAATCTGAATTAATTGATTCATAGTTGAATAATCAAGTTGGTCGCTTGATTATGGTTTAAAGCTATAGTGTTGCGATTTATCTCCATATAAGTAAAGGAGTTTACTTGAGGAATGATGAGTTTCATATCATGATAGTAGTTGACTATCGATAATGGCACTATTAAATGAATCGGAATCAAGTATGTTTTCAAGAATAAAGTGGGCGTTACTTTAATCTTAAAACATATAACTTAAGCATTCGCTATTATGAACCATAATCTTGATGAGTGGTGAACTCATATATGTTTCATTATAATTCTTGATATGATCGAATGGATTTTACAGAGTATTAATCCGAGGTATCGCATGTTGGAATTATTAATTGAAACATGTATCGAGAACATTCATTCAAATAAAGAGTTTATAGTGTTATCATCTCTTCTAAATGTTTTAAGGAGATTTGGTGATTAAATGGCGCCGATGGTTTGATGGACTAGCTACCCATCAAGTCTTAACACTGAGATGAGATCTTATGTGTTAATCACCATATAAAGTAAAATGAGAGATCTAGAAGGAAAAACCATCATAAGGGCAAAACGTTAATTTTACCCTTTGTTGTGCGGATGGCTATAATAAGGTTCTAAATAGGGTTTGAAATTGGACATATTCTCATAATATTTAATAATTCAAGAGTTCAACTAATTGTCTTTAGTGGAATGACATTTAGTTAATAAGCTAGAAATAATTCCAATGAGATTGAATTAATTATGGGCTTATTGGAGCTTGAATTATCAAAGTCCAATAAGATTCCCCACTTGGCTTTAAGGAAGGTTATCAAGCTAAGTAAGAAATATAAATGGAGGTTAATTAGAAGCCCATAATTGAATCTTGGGCTTGGTCTAATTAAAGAAGCCCAAATGTACATTTAGTAATGGGCTTGGTTTTTGGTTTAATGTAATTAATTAGATTAATTATATGAAAACAAATTTTTTAAGAAGAAGATAGCAATTTCGGTTATTCCTAGGTTAAATGTGTAACCACACATTTGACATTAAAATGCTAAATAAAGATGGTCTTTATTATGGTTAATCATCATTAAATGGAGTTATGAACTTACCATTAAATGGTTTAATGGTTGTCTTTTAATGTTGGCTTGTAAACTATTTGCATTCATTAGATTAAAGACGAAAGATGTACATTAGATGGACTATCTTCCTTCTTTCTTCTTGGTAAAACCAAAATTGGGTATTGAATTTTAGGTTATGGTCTTTTCAAATAGCCATCATAAAGATAAATCAAGATAATCTCATTTATTGGCTATTTTATGAGTGATTAATGAAAGAAGTGATGCATTTGATGCCTCTCTCTCCTTCCATCCATGCATATACGAAATTGGTAGGCAAGAAAGAGTTCTTGCATGTTCTTTACACCTTCTCTCCTTTCATGAAAGAGAGAATCGAAAATACCAATTGAAAGAGTTTCAATTTTGCTTCTTCTTCTTCTAAGAAAATCTCCTCTAAACATTTCTTCTCCTTTCCCACCAAAGGATTTTGTTAACCTAATTGTCCTTGAAGAACAGGTGGTAAATCTAATTGGTTGAGGATACTACAACAAGGAGGAAGTAGATTGCTAAACGAAAAGAGTCAAAGGCAAAGGATTTGGATACACGAAGAAGCAGAGGATAGCGCAGCGAGGATTTAAAGCTGTAGCGAAGGAGTCGGTAATACTCCTGATCTTGTTTATATTTTATTATCCTTATACCATATCATGTATGGATTGGAATGTTGATTTGGATTTGTTGCTTCCACTGCAAGTAATGATTTCTTAAAAGTTTTGAAATCTACCATTTTTCCAAACAAAGCATGTTTTCTTTTTCCGATCCAACATGATGTGCATTGCATAATTGAACTGTTCATTATGAAGCATACTAAGTGTTCTACATTGTGAAATGTTTTGTGAGTTGAATTAAATGTGATGGATGTGTAAATTGCTTTAATATAGTGTGAGTGTTAGAATTGCTGCATGTATATATATATACATACATATGCTTGAAATTGTGCTAGTTACCGATGGCTATAAATATATTAGCCACTGAGCTGTGTAGCTCAACCCATTACTTTTCCCTCCTTAGGTGCGACTCAAGACGACAGTTGATCCTTGCAAGGCATCGAAAAACTCCGCAATAGTGAGAGATCTTTGCACTAAGTTGGTGACTGTTTTGGATAGCTTATTAAGCATATCAACATTGAGCATCCTTATGTATTTTGTTTTATGCTTTGTTATGTATTGTGTTATGTTAGCAAGGCTTGTTCCATCTCTTGGAAATTGTAATGAAATAAAGGATTGAAGTTCCTCTTGTATATGAGTGTGTTTAACTTTTAGTTAGAATGAATGTGAATGTGTTAGTATGGAATGTGCAAATGTTGGAGCCGGGTTTCAGAAATTGGGAGCTCACCGCGGCGAGCCAGTCATTCGCCGCGGTGCTTCCCTTGGGAGTTCATCGTGGCATGGATGCTGGTCTTTCGCCGTGGCACGTCCCATGAGAGCATTTTGTCGCTGCGGCGAACCCGCCTTTTTCTTACTGCTGATCCTATAAATTTGAATGTTTTCGATCCCTTTCCCCCGAGCGACCGCCTCGGGATAGGAAACGGGACCCAGGCCCAACAGGAAGTTCATGAATAGTAACAAAGAAGAAACAAAACACATAAGAGGATGGCGTCATCAATGACGTCATCACAGAAGAAGAAAAAACACAGAAGATATAACTCCTCTCTTACGCATCTCCCTTATAAGGACCATGGCTTTTAGCCTAAAAGTCAAAAAATTCTATACTATACATTGCTGGAAAGCTATAAAAAATATCTACAACTTACTAATAGAGACACTTTCTCTAATCTAGCCTAAATCAGCCTAGATTAATCCAAATTTTCGCTTTAGTATAGAAAATGAATTTTCTGCATTCATTTATTGTACTGCACCCAGTTCTTACCTTCATGACAACTTATGATTCTTAAAGACTGAATCTAAATTCGAAGTCTTTCTGAGAAAGGTAGACATAGGTTTCTAGTTTAATCCAAATCAAGAATCATCTCGATTGGATAACTAGAGAAGAAGTTGTGGCTAAAGGACTGAAGCTTACTCCTTGAACAATTTTCCAGATTTAATACCCATTTTGTTTCAAAATCTTTCCTTAACACAGATCATACTAAGATCCCCTTTCCTACTTCCTTTACTCCTCATTCTCAACTCCATTTCAAATCAATATCATACAAAGAAAATTTATAGTCCATGACTAATCGTGAACACCAATAACAGAATGTACGCATGTGTACTTATTTTTCATCCACTTACTACACAAATGCAACTTCATTTTTTGGCTTTAATTCTACTTCTAACTTTCACCTTAATGCTTTTCAATTCAAAATCTTGTATCCACCAGAAACACCAAAACAAAAATTAGACATATCCACATTTCTCATTTGCTACTTTACCCTTGTATATCATTTCTTGGTGCAAGAATTTTCAATCATTTGCTCTTTACTCGTGCCACTTGCCCAAAATTTCTCCTTCAAATAGTTCTAACTTCCATGAAACATTTGGGGTATAATAAATGGGATGTTACAACATGTATAAACAAATGAAATCATTTTAATTTTATTGCTTTTGTAAACATAGTTATGGCTCATTAACTCTAATATAAGCATGTATCTCACCTCGAAATCCTTGCTTATAAACTTGCTCAAAGAGATCTTTTCGCTTGCTTCTTTTGCCTTCTTTGATTTCCTTTAACAATAATAAAAAACTCCATTCAATAAGAATTGCAATTTAGAACCTAAAGAAGCATATACACTAAAACCCATACATTTCCTAAGCTTTTTGAACCAAAACCCTTTTCAGAAATTCAAACTTGCAGGTCAATTTTCCACTATCATTCTGATCAAGTAAATGAACAAATTTGATAACACTTTCTTCTATAAAATTTTCCTGATTGTCTTATGTTTCTAATGACACCAAAATCAATCAATTTGGTTTATGACACCAAAATCATTCAATTTGGTTAAGTAATCTAAACGTTATACCCTAAACATTTTTGGACTATTCTTATACTGAAAAAATATTCTAGCTCAATTTCATTAAGAAAATTGTAGCCTATGTCTATAGTTTACTCCAAATAAGAAATCATTGCATTTGGATAACTACACAAAAAATTATGCCTAAAAAACTGAAGCATGTTCAAACTGTGCAAAGAAAACTTCACCGTGGCGAACTTTGATTTCATACAGGTTGGCCGAGGAGAACCTCAGAGTTGGTCGTGGAAAACCATAGGGACTTTGCCGCAGTGAAATTTGATAGAAACTTGACTCATCTTCCAAATTTTCTGATTCTAACTCTTTAGTTACATCATTTTCACCCTCATTTTACTTCGAACTATCACCAAAACATGCTTGATTCCTCAAATTAAAAAGAATGATGCTTATAATTACTTTTTTAGCTTCAAAATTCTTCAAACTCTTCAAAATTTGCAAAAAACCTAACTTCTATCTCTCCCTTCTTCCACATTTTCTTCTCCTTCTAAATACAAAACAACGATTCTTCTTCCGCTTATACCCTAAATGAATATGCAAAGTTCACTTTGCCCTTCCATTAAGCCTCATAGCATTATATGTTTAAGTGACTTGCTAAAAATGCCCTTTATGCATTCTTACTACTTCAATTCAATTAACCTATGTCATATAATCTTACTAACATTAACATAGTAATTAACTCCATAAAATAATTCCATAAAGACCTCATAATTAATTTAAATCATGCTTATTCATTAAAAAAAATTTGGGTGCCAACATTTCTCCCCCTCTTAAAAGAATTTCATCCCTGAAATTTTTATCTTATTGATCAAGAAGGCCGGATGTTCCTCCTTTTCCTATTTAACTTCATCCCTCAAATAATTTCTTTCAAATGACTCTAGTCAATAGACTAACTCGGTCTTTCAATCCCTCATTTGGTTATTCACTTTCTTAACTAGTTCCTCATTATGTTTAAGATTATTACAATTTTTTCCACTTCCTATGTCGATACCACCATTGTCATATAATATCAATATTCCTTAACATACTCACATATATCACATTACGAATCTAAGATATCTTTTATCAGTAGCACTGACTCATGATAATTTCATACAGGTCAATTCATATCGGGCTTAGCTAATCCTTTTTCCTAACCTAAACACACTTTGTATTTAATGTAAGCACACCTTGGCAAGGTGATACTCTCAGAGACAATTTATCTTTCACTTAATAGTTTACATCACTGTAGTATTCGTACACTTAATTCTTATGATCATCTTACTTTACTCCATACCTTCAGTGTTGATACACCAACTCCTTTATCCTTTTTTTTAATCACTTAATTTCTATTATAGATTCATTTCACTCCTCAACATTATCCTTTGAATCAATCCTAGTCTTCAATCATTTTAGGCCTTACTCATTTTACATTGATCTTATATTCCGATGAACTCTAAGCTTTAAACATATCTACAATAGTCAAGACTGTTGGTAACTCACAAGTTTGGTCATTAGCTTCTATCTCCTTAGCCATCAAACGCTATCTTGACGTATTCCTACTATGATGTATATCATAGGTTGTTATTCATGTTTATTTAATAATCTCTTTGCTCAATCGTCTTTATCAATACACATACTTCTTATTTCAATCACAAAGTATCATTCTTCCTATTCAAACTCAAAATTCGTATTCATTTCCAATTTTTAATAAGATTCACTATTTTTGAATCCTCAATTTGGGCTTTATTCATGTGAAACTGATCTTAATTTTGAGTGCAGCTAATAATGCTTCATTTTGCCCCAAATTCAAGTCCATTCTTCACTCTTTATTGCACTAGAATTGATGACCTTAATATCCAAATTTGTGACACACAGCTATTGAATTTTCTATTCAATGCATCTAATTACAACACTAGCTTTACTAGTATAGTACTCATTTGTAAAACCATAATCTTTCAGTACTTCTATCTATTGTCTCAGTCTCATATTCAATTCTCTCACTGAATAATTACCTCAAAGTTTAATGATCTATATATATATATATATCCAAGATATTTCTATATATATAATATCTCCAACTTTTAAGCGATCACTACTACAACAAATTCCAATTCATGTATCAAATAATCAACTCATGAGGTTTCAATTGTCTCCACGCATATGAAATCACTTTATCATGCTACATCGGATTTGATCCTAATCTCTTATAAAATATCATTGTATACTATAAAATCTCTAAATTCGGACGATATAATTAATATTGGTGTTATAATTCCTCAAAATTCTCTGTACTTTCATTACTTATAGGATTTACAAATTTTTTCTAAAATATTCAGACTATTCTTCTCAACTTTTCAAATACAGTTAATATATCCTCAAATTTTGCTTGGATCTCTTTAATCTTTAATACCATAGTACTGTCTGGGATTTTGTTAACTCGAACAAATATTTCCAAAGTTCCATATGCCCATGATTAGTTTTTGTAATTCCTTAAATAACTAATTCCTCAATGAGGTAACATTGTCTCACATTATTTTGAATTTCCCAATTTACTTCTTTTCTCGAATGATTTTTTCAATTCATTTGATTTCCTTTGATTTTGCATTGACTTATTCTACTGTTTGCTTATTCATACTAGTTTCTCCACACATTTCAAATTATTTTCAATCTTAACTTCCTATGTTTGTAACATATTCATCAAGTCAAATTTGTATCTCCAAAACATATTTACACAGAATATAACATGGACCTATATACTCCTCATATTAGCAATTAATGTCTCCTCGAATTCAGGAATCCACTTATATAGTTGGATACTTTACATCAAACAAAATACATACATTCTCAGTAGTATATTCCACCTCTTATCCTTAAGTCTCTGCTAAGGATAAGACTCCAATATTTACTTTTGAATCATTACATGTTCATTTCTAATTTGTTCTTTCATTGATCATCCTTAATATAAACTATCTGATCTGTTTAACCTAATTCAATGAAGTTCTTATTCGAAAGAAGATTTTCTTGCTACTATCATCTATACTGTTCATGCAATGTTTATCAATCATTCCCTTTTTCCATAGTAGTTACCTTTTCAACAAATCACCTATACCATGTGTCCATCACGTTACTCTCATTCATCCCATGATTTTATCTATAGGGATCATAGATTACTTCCTAAACCATATCCAAATATATATCTCATGTACTTAATCACATTATTCACCAACGTAATCATATTATCAGATATGTACTAATAATAACTAGTCGACATAACCTTGAGAACTTCTACATGTATCACTATCATTTGTTTCATTTTCCCTACGTACTTTCTTAATCAATTTAGAATTATAGACGCATAGCCATCTTGAAATTTTAATCTCATATTCACTAACACAATCTTACATCATATCATAACTCTTATCACAGTAATTAAACAATCATTTTAAATTCTTAGTTCAACCTTTCAATTCCACTTTGCATAAAACACCTTAAATGTAACATCCCATCACCAATGAGAAAGATAAAATAGTAAATTTGGATTGGGTTGTGTTTTGGTACACAAGATTGTGCATGCACTCGTGACAATCCCCGCCTTTGTGTCTTTGTGAAAATGTGAATTGTGTGTGTTGATTGAATTGGAGTGATTTATGTGTATGCAGCATTAGATTGCAAAGTGGGTACCGATAAGATGTCCGGTACTGTAAGTGACTGTAAAATATTGACACTCCAAATAAAGATATGATTTAGGAAATTTGTGTTAGCATGAGCTATTAAAATTTGGAAAGAATTATGAAAGTCAAAACACATAAATCGATTGAATTGGAAAATTGATGGACATGAAAACGAGTGATTCGGAAAGAGTTGAATTTCAAATCAGTCCCTAATAGTCGGAACTCCCGAATTGTAATAGTAAAGTTATAAGAATTTGGTATAAGGGCAAATTGGGCAAGATACTTAAGAGAAAAAAGGCTTAAAGTTAAAGGAAGGGGCAAAATGGACTTTACATTACTAAAATGGGTATAAAAAGGGAAATTAGGGTTGATGAAAGAAAAGAAATGGGGAGATGCCGTGGGAGAGAAGAAAAGGAGAAGAAAAGGATTTTCGATGAAATCATGAAGGGTTTATGGAGTTTGTGAGCTAAATCAAGTAAGTCTAACCATCTTTCTTCTTATATAGTTGATTGATTCTTGTTTTTAAGTGTTAAGAGTATAGATCTGGGTGTTTTATATGTTGGGTTTTAGGGTTATCGTATATGGATGGATTTGGATTGTTTGATGAATATTATTGGTTTAAAATGGGTTGGAAATGGAGTATTAGTGATGTTTAAGTGTTTAGAATGAATTATGGGTTGAATAGATTGGAAAAATTGGATTGAAATGGTTAAAAATCGGATTCGGGAGTCGAGATCGGGCTCGCACGTCCCGACGTGCTCATGAGAACGTCGCGGCGAGCGAATTTGTGCACGTCGTGACGAGGGCTAGCGCGCACATCGCGACGAGGACGAGCTTCTCTTCGTCGCGACGAGCTTTTCTTCGCCGTAGCGAGGACCCCTTTTTCTCGAATGAATATGTTTTGGTTTTTAAACTGCAACTTTTGTACAGATTGTCAAAGGAGATAATTTCTGATTTGTTATGAGCTAGAGACAAAGGTCTTCATGCTTTATGAAGAGGGGAAATGTTAAATCAGTCTGTAAAGGCTTGAAATCTGGAATAGTGGTTTAGTGAAAGATATGGTTATATGTTGGAGAATAACTTTGGGATTTATGAAACGAATTGACTGATGTGAGTATCAATTGAACTCTGATTATTAAGGAAGACCTTGAGGGTGAAATATTGGGATAGTGCCGGGGATGTCATTAAAGTGCATGATGCGTTTATATTTGTAAATTGCTACTTGAGCATTATTCCGAAAGGACAATGTGTAAACTTAGGGTGTTTGAATTGTGATAGGGGCTTTTGAAAAGTCAACCTCAGACATTACTGAGTCTTCCAGGCGTTAGCGGGGAAGCCAGGAGAGTGACCTAGACGGTTCTTAGAGCATTAAATGTTATAATTCAGTAATTTAAATTCTCTGAAGTAAAATGATGAGATAATATTGAATGTGAACTTCGGATAGAAGGTCTGGAGTATTGAAGTGATAGTGTACAGAAACGTTATGCGAATGTGAAAGTGTAATTGTGTTTGTGATGTGAAAATCTGGAATAGATTAGAAATGACTGTGATTGTTGGAACCCATTATATCCAACTACTTAATTCGAAACCTTCATACTTATACATGAATCGGGTTCCAACCAGAAAACGAAACGAAAGAACAAAAACAAAAGCAAATCGAACAAATGGTTCAAACAAACTTGCGGGCAATTTTTCGACAAAATTCAACTAATCCGAAAATTTTACATTTTTGTGAGAGAGGGTAGAAAAGTTGTTGAGAAAACCAATGGTTCGAAAATCGGGAAAATCGAAAGTCAATTGCAAAAGTTAGAAGAGGAAATTTTGAATTGACTAAATGAATAGTAAAAAATCAACTTCCGACTCTCATAACTTTTTACTCCTAACTCCGAACAAGACATATCATACCTCGTTGGAAAGGAAAAAAGATGATCTACAACTCTTATGAAGGAAGGAAAAGCCAAATCAATCATTAGGAGAGGTAAAAACACACTTGAAGTTTCAGCTAAAATGAAAAACCAATAGAACAGTAATTTTGCAGCATGAACAGTAACAGCAATCTTCAAATGCTCATAACTTCTTACTCCCATATTCAAACATCGAAAATCATACATCAAATTATAAGAGGAAAAGATAAGCTACATTTTCTATGAAGAAAGAAAATCTTGAAACTGTCTCTAAGAAGGTGAAAAACACCTCTAAAGATTCTGAAAAAATGCAGAATGAACAGTATCCGCGAATAGAAATCTGAAAACTTTCAAACCCTATAACTTCTTCATTTTAAGTCCAGAAATGACCCATTTTATACCATTTTAAAGATCTTAACATTCTCTACGAACTTCCAGAAGACTTCCCATTCAAATTCACATCCTAACATGGTCTAAAACTCCAAAATAAGTGGCTGTCTATTTTTTTTAAAAAAGGACAGCACCTCTCCTAGAAATGCTCTAGCCAAAATCTTCAATTTTCTCATATAAGCTCCAAACCTGCATAAAACTCAATATCCAAAGGCAACAACACATTCCTAGGCTTCTAAACATTTCTCAAAATAATCATCAAAGGAAACATATACAATACACTTTCACTTCCGACTCTTACATTTTCACAGAAATAAGCAAATACAATGCTTCAAAGGTATTTTAGCCCAAATACATCAAAGTCTAGAAGAACAAAACACAAAATACTTCTTTAGCTTCAAAAATGCTATCTAAAATTTAGTTTTCTAACATATGACTTCTAAACCATCAAAATGCATCGGAGTTGCCTCAATCCCGATGCGATGACCCAGTTTCTTGCTCAAAACCTGTGGAGGAGAAAATGGGGGTTGAGCTCGACGGCTCCGTGGGTAATAAGTTTATAATAGAACAGAAGCAAAAACACTTTTAAACTTATTTTCCATGTATAAACATTTCGCAGTAGAAATTTATCAAACATTTTCAACTTCCCAAAATAATCATAAATAATTTCATAATTCCTCAGGCGAAAGCCTCAAATACTTAGTTCTTCAAAATCTGAAATTCTTCACAATTGGAACAATTCAACATATCAATGCAACACCTTTTTCGCATGTAACACATAATACATATATCAATGCATGCACTATTCATAATCATGCAAAGATGTTGTGCACAATCAATTGGCTCGAGAGTTCCGTAGAACAGGACGGATAACCCGAAGGTTATACCATAAACAGGACGGATAACCAGAAGGTTATACCGTAAATAGGACGAGTCCGATTTCTCAGGATCTCGTAGGCCCACAAGCGGGCAGCCGGGAGAAGGCTATTCGTCGACGTGCACGTGACTAACAGGACGTTACTCTCTCGCCCAAGCAAAACACATAATCATATAATTCATGCTTGCGAATCGGATTGCCCGAAGGCACATTTCGTAACTTAACTTTCGCATATTATGTCATATCGCAAAATGACATTCCAATTTCACATAACATTCACTTGCCATACAGTTTCACAGAACATGCACATTGCATAATTTAATCACACATAATCTAATCACACAAAGAATGCAACACTTTCGAATTAGTCACATAAGCTTCAATTTTCTCAAATTTGTCGAAACATTTCAGATAATGATAATTTCAAATCATTTCAAAAACATTGGATTTAGTCATTCGAAAATCATAATTTTCAACCAAATACTTTGTTTCTTGATTTTCCAAAATCACACAAATTGGCCTCTAATTCAAAATATAAACGCATTACCCACCTTAATTCCTTTAGCTCTAGGAGTGGTCCAAATACCTTGGCTCTTCCTCTATTTGCCTCAATTCACCTTCATCAAACACAAAAATCCCAATTTACCAAGAGAACTCAATGCTGAAATTTTAAAGAATGGGAAAACTTTCACTTTCAACCTACTTAACCTTACATAATCTCACTTATACCTTTCCTATACCTCCAATTACCTTATTTGTCCTTAAACAAAACATAAAAGCCTTAATTAACACTAAAGAACAATGCTGGAAAAATTGGCAAGAATGCAAAACTTGACTTAACACCTATCAATCTTTACTTATGCCATTCCTAAACTATAACAACCCAATCTCTCTTCAAACCTAGTCAAACTTGTCAAAAATCCCACCTCAACGACACCTACACAATCTGATTTTTTTTTAACAACCATTCCTCTTTCTCTTTTTCTTTACTCTAACAAAACCTCTTAAACTTTCCTTTCTAAGCAAGAAAGGCAAAAATTCTAACAAAAACCCATAAATTAACAAAAGATAAACATGCTGAAATTTTTAAGAAAAGGGGAAAACATGAAATTGATTCAACATCACCTTACCCATTCCTTATCTACACTATTAACATCAAAACCTATCTAAAAACTCCATAAATTTCAAAATTCTGTTACCTTAAAGAAACCCACGATTTTGCTCTTTTGCTTTTAAGGAAGGATTAAACTCCTCCTTTCCACTCTCTTCTTGCCTAAATCTCTTAAACCTCTCTTTTCCAACACATGAAAACCTAAGCTTCACTTCTCTTCTTCTTCTTCCTCTTCTTCTTCTTCAACCGAAGGTCTCCTCTCTTTTCTTTCTAAATTTTGAAACTCTCTCTTCTTCTTTGTAGTTTCGTGTGTTTTCTAGAACACCTAAGGAACTTGTGTATTAAACTTTAAAAACCCATGACCCAAACGATGTAGTTTCAACAAAACCTCTTCTTTTCCTTAACAATTTCATTCCCTTCTCACACTCATACGACCCCTTCCATTTTCACTTCCCTTCTATTTTGTTTCCTTCTTTCTCTTTTAATTAAACCCACATATTTACTTACTTATCACTTAGATGGACCTAGCCTAAATGCTTCTTTGATTTGTTTCCCTTTCATTTTCTTTTATTTCATTAAATTGCTACTTAAATGGACTACAAAGCCCAATGCTTCTATCTTTCTCCGTTAATTACAAATGACATGGACTTAGCCCATGCACTCTATTTACTCATCACTATATGCCAAAGGCTATAAGCCCACCTAACATACCTTAAGCCTTAAAACCTTAAAAACCAATATCCAAACATCCCAATTAATCCTAACACCATCTTATGTTTTTAATTCTAATAATTGACTAAAACTCTAATTGAACTAAATCCACACAATCTCAATCACCTAAATTTATAGGACCCTCAATTCAGATAAGTCTTTTAATACTAACAATATATCACAAAATAATAATTTCTCAACAAATCGAATTTCACTAAATCCCTTCATTTAATAATCATATCCTACACAATAAAATCCTCAATTTATTCCAACCAAAATAAAAAAAATCATCAGACTAAAATCTCAAAATAATTTAAACATGCTTGTTACGAATCGGGGCCCAACAGTGATATACTGATCAGAGCTACAAGCTCGACTACTGAAAAAGAGCCTCGAGTTCGAAAGGGAGTAGTGCATACCCAGAGGGCTCTCCTACCCCTAAGATGCATTCACTGATTAATGAGCCCTTGACGGGACAATTTCAGAGCGAAAAGCTCAACGATTGATGAGTTAGTGCATACCTAGAGGGCTCTCCTATCTCTAAGACGCGTGGGAAGTAGTGCATACCCAGAGGGCTCTCCTACCCCTAAGATGCGTTCACTGATTAATGTGCCCTTATCGGGACAGTATAGATGCTTGGTCACCACACTGATATAAATTGATAATGGGTTACAGACTACAATTATTCTGTTACGTTTGATTATTGATAATGGGTACAGACTACAAATTATTATGATATGTTTGATTGAATGATAGGCGAAATTCCATACACTGGTGTGAAAACAGTTATGGTGTAGTCCTAATTATAGAATGTATGACTGATTGTGATATGCTTAGTGTCGTATGGAATATTAGAGCTTTTAGCTCAACGTGCGAAAATGAACTTCGAGTTTAGGACTGATTTAGAGCCTTAGGCTCAACATATAATGAACCCGGTATCCAGTATTGGATAAGGGTTATTGAGCCCTTTGATGGGACAGTTTAGGCACTAGGTCACAGCCAATGGGATGTATGAATATAGATTTCTGTGAATGTGTAAATGGGGAATGTTTGAGAAAATGTATTACGAGATAGAAATAGATCTATGGGAATTGTAAAATGAGACCAAAGAGAAAGAATGAGAACATAAGTTATTATTTGATCCTGTACTTGAGTGAGCGGACCATCGATGATGGTCACTCATTGAGTTTGCAAAAACTCATCCAAAATTTGCAATTATTTTTCAGGACTCAGAAGAATACTCCGTTAGGTAACGGATGTATAGTGATCGTGGAGTGCCAGATGAGGACGGGATCAGTTGCGTTTGCATTAAAGTGAAGATTTTGCTTATACGTTATTGTGTATTTTATATGAGGACCCTCGTGGTCATTGTATCTACCAGATTGGTTATGTAAACTATTTTCTGCAACATACATATATGTAAGTGTATGATTGTCTCAAAATTTTTTTTTGCGTACTGTGTTTTAATTGAGAGAGGTAGCATCCCATCCTCGCAGGGCACGGATTCGGATATAACCATCGATGTCGGGTCCGGGTCTTACGGGAGTGGGGTGTTATATTTAGTGGTATCAGAGCCCAGAAGTACGAACTTACTTGGGCATTCTCTAAAAGATAGGTTAAATTGTATACAGTAAAGACATGTTATAGGAGACCTTGGCAACTGATCCTTGGCCTGAGTCCTAAGGGTATGAGTAATACGCTTGAACAAGTATTACGTGTTTCAGAGTGAGAAAGAAAATGATATATCGGCATATGATTCAACGTGGATTATGGGCAATAGGGAATGGGAAAAGTGAAACTGTGAGGGCGCGAGGCCCAAGAGGCCAAGGCCCTTTTTGAGGACGCGAGGCTCGAGAGGCCGAGGTCCTACAGATTGTAAACGATATTCACACCGTACTGTAGTCATAAACCCTTGAATGCGATAGGAATGTGAAGACAATGGTATGGGCTGATTTAGGAAATTTGTGATATCAATTGAGTAATGAGACTTAAAGTGCATAAATTGGGTTGTAAAAAAAAAGAAAAAAAAAGAAAAAAAAGAAGAAATTTTCGATAGTCTGGAAAGATTAAATTTCAATTTGAAAGAAATATCTGTAAAAAGTGATAAGGGGTAAGATTGAGTATAAAAATATGCTTATGATTGATCAAAAGCTCAGTGAGGATTAGACAATTGTGATTCTGATGAGTTGTTCGATAAATTAGGATATGTGGAAATGAGAAAAAGACAAAAATGGATTTACTGTATTTGTGTTACTATATGGGTATGATGGACTGCATTATAGCGTAAGTAAACAAATTGAGAAAAAGAAAATGAAATGCACTAGGGTCTGGATTTGGTCAAATGTAGGCATGAGGGGAATATCGGTTAAAATGACCAGTATGAATTTGTCGAAGGATATATCGATGCGAGATAAAAAGGTCAGGACGGTAAGGTATTATGATTTGACTTGTCTGTTCAATAAAGTGGGAATTTTTGGAAGTGAGAAAGCATGTGATTTGCGTGGGTAAATATAGATTCACTGTATTCGTATTGGTGTGTAAAAGGGTATTAATATGGGACCGAAATGCTTTGCCTTCGAAGGAAATAGAGAAGTAAAGTTATTGACAAAAAGAAGTAGAAATGGTGTAATTAAAGTGTATAAGCTTGGTTAAAAAGGAAACGATTTAAGTAAAAGTGGTTTTGAAATGTGACAATAGCATGAATACTGGGATTGCATTTCTTGATGCTTCTGTATTTATAATTCTAAGTGGATAGGGAATATGCGCATGGACGATAAAATTATAGGGTTATGATGTTACAAATGTTGGAACGTGATTTATGATATGTTACTATGGGGAAAATTAGGTATGTGCTTCGATTTGAATTGTTTAATGTATACATTTTTGGAAATTATGATAACTCAAAGGAGAAGAGTAAAAGCACTAAAAAATGTTTATGACGAGTTGTTGTTTACAAAAAGGGAGTTAAATAATGGAAAGCTGAAAAGGATTTCTGTTAATATGTGTATTAGTATGAGGAACGAGTGCAGAGCTCATGCGGGTCACCAAGTCATAAAGTGAACCCTACTTATGGGCAGGAATAATAATAGAAATGATTTCTAGAGTATATAGAAATGTTGGTTTCATTAGTGATTGTGAATGATTGAAATGTGAGATAAATACATCTTTAGATGAGATAGTAAGAGTTAGATGAAAATTTCTGGGTTATATAGTATAAGAGATTACTTTATAGTTCGTTGGGCCTTAGTATTGGGGATGCATTGACTAGAGTGGGCGATACAAAGTGATCCTATTATGGTAGTAGGAAAAGTGGAAATTGATTCTCTTGAAGTTTCAAAAGGGACCTATAAGTACTTATGGAAAATAGATGAGTGATTATACCGAGGTTTTTCAGTGTGGTTTTTGATCTGTGAGGGTAGGCTTCCCATGACAAATAGCTGATATCATAAGCTCTTCTCTTAATTCAACCATGTAATCTGGAAATTCTATCATTGTCTAAAGGTCGAAAGTTCTTTACCTGATACAATCGGGTTTGATTCAGGCGAGAACTGACTGCTGTAGTGAAGAAATTGGAGTTGACGATGTGAAATATCTAAGTGTATGAGGGGATTCAGGTATTTCAAGGACACACTTTTGTTTATGTGAGAAGAATTTTGGTCTACATCTTAGGGTGTAAATGAGTGTTTGGGAACCACGAATCTTCCTTAATGTTAAGGGGTTCCAACACAGGAAGTTATGATTTTAGACCGATTGAAATATGTGGAGCAACAGATATGAATGAACAGACATTTGTATGAGTCAATGAGGAATCTGTAGGAATTTGAAAGAATTGGGAAATCTGTTGAGAAATTGGAAGTTTAACTAGAAATTGAGGGTAACCTTTGTCAGAGAAATTTGTTACTCAAGGAATTTCTTGAGCAAAATAAGAGGTCCTACCTATTAGTGTTGATTATGCTCTGATTAGATATTGTTCTTGAAAGTTAATGGGACCTAAGCATAAGGATATCAATAAGGGACTATACTCTTTGTGAAGATGAATTTATGATTATGAGGAATTTGGTTGAAATGTATAACATGATTTTGGTGTTGGTAAAGACGAATTACTGCCTGAGTTAAATTTAGACCCATGATTTGGAAACTCTGCAACAGTAATTGGATTGAGAGCGTAGAATCATGATGTGGACAAAATTACTTGAGTCATACAGTGACTAGACAGATTTGTAGAGATTGAGGTATGACTAAAAATTGGAAAGATTGAAAGGATTGGGCTGAGGAACCTATGTTCCAATAAATAGTATCGGATAGAACACTGTATAGTAAAGTACCATAATTATGGATGCTGGGTTACTCGATCGAGTGCAATAAAGAGGGTATAGTGACGAGTTTAGTGGAATAAAGGAAAAGGGGGGAAAACCCAAACTGTGAATTTGGAGGATGTTGATGACATCGACATATGTGTATTACCGTATAAAGAGAGGTCCTAGTAAGGGGACCTCAAAGGAGCAATTGGTAGCTAAGAATGTGGACTTAAGTGAATATGTTCGTATAAGTTCAGGCTATGTAAGTGATGAATTCCATCCCAAGAATGCATGAAATATGAAGGAGTTGTGATTGAGTCACCTATTTTGTAGCGCTTCTATGTAGAGCTATGCTCCGTGACAGTATTATGATTTGACTGAGCCTACGGACTAGTATTCTGATTTGACTGAGTCTACAGGCTAGTAATTTGTGTATGTGAAAGGCACTCGATCACAACGATAAGAATGATTGTGAATCTTACTAATGGCTTTATAAGTGAATCTATGGCTAGGATTGTTTCAATCCGATATATGTGAGAAGTTGTAATTGGAGTAATGAATTGAATTTTCTGAAAAAAAAAACCCATCAAAGGAAAATGAAAGAAATATGATTTCTAAATAAAGAATGGAAGGGTCAAGGGATAACATCAATGATGATGTTATAGAGGAAATATTGAATAAAATGATGTTATACGAAAAAGAGGGATGTATGAGATAATAGTACCCCTACCTTATTCAGTGTCAAAATGAATTTCGAGGACGAAATTTTTATTAGGAGGGGAGAATTGTAACATCCCATCACCAATGGGAAGGATAAAATAGTAAATTTGGATTGGGTTGTGTTTTGGTACACAAGATTGTGCATGCACTCGTGACAATCCTCGGCTTTGTGTCTTTGTGAAAATGTGAATTGTGTGTGTTGATTGAATTGGAGTGATTTATGTGTATGCAGCATTAGATTGCAAAGTGGGTACCGATGAGATGTCCGATACTGTAAGTGACTGTAAAATATTGACACTCCAATTAAAGATATGATTTAGGAAATTTGTGTTAGCATGAGCTATTAAAATTTAGAAAGAATTATGAAAGTCAAAGCACATAAATCAATTGAATTGGAAAATTGATTGGCATGAAAACGAGTGATTCGGAAAGAGTTGAATTTCAAATCAGTCCCTAATAGTCGGAACTCCCGAATTGTAATAGTAAAGTTATAAGAATTTGGTATAAGGGCAAATTGGGCAAGATACTTAAGAGAAAAAAGGCTTAAAGTTAAAGGAAGGGGAAAAATGGGCTTTTCATTACTAAAATGGGTATAAAAAGGGAAATTAGGGTTGATGAAAGAAAAGAAATGGGGAGATGCCGTGGGAGAGAAGAAGAGGAGAAGAAAAGGATTTTCGATGAAATCATGAAGGGTTTATGGAGTTTGTGAGCTAAATCAAGTAAGTTTAACCCTCTTTCTTCTTATATGGTTGATTGATTCTTGTTTTTAAGTGTTAAGAGTATAGATTTGGGTGTTTTATATGTTGGGTTTTAGGGTTATCGTATATGGATGGATTCGGATTGTTTGATGAATATTATTGGTTTAAAATGGGTTGGAAATGGAGTATTAGTGATGTTTAAGTGTTTAGAATGAATTATGGGTTGAATCGATTGGAAAAATTGGATTGAAATGGTTAAAATCGGATTCGGGAGTCGAGATCGGGCATGAGCACGTCGCGGCGAGCGAATTTGTGCACGTCGTGACGAGGGCGAGTGCGCACGTCGCAACGAGGGCGAGCTTCTCTTCGTCGCAGCGAGGACCCCATTTTCCCGAATGAATATGTTTTGGTTTTTAAACTGCAACTTTTGTACAGATTGTCAAAGGAGATAATTTCTGATTTTTTATGAGCTAGAGACAAAGGTCTTCATGCTTTATGAAGAGGGGAAATGTTAAATCAGTATGTAAAGGCTTGAAATCTGGAATAGTGGTTTAGTGAAGGATATGGTTATATGTTGGAGAATAAATTTGGGATTTATGAAACGAATTGACTGATGTGAGTATCAATTGAACTCTGATTATTAAGGAAGACCTTGAGGGTGAAATATTGGGATAGTGCCGGGGATGTCACTAAAGTGCATCATGCGTTTATATTTGTAAATTGCTACTTGAGCATTATTCCGAAAGGACAATGTGTAAACTTAGGGTGTTTGAATTGTGATAGGGGCTTTTTGAATGTCAACCTCAGACATTACTGAGACTTCTAGGCGTTAGCGGGGAAGCCAGGAGAGTGACCTAGACGGTTCTCAGAGCATTAAATGTTATAATTCAGTAATTTAAATTCTCTGAAGTAAAATGATGAGATAATATTGAATGTGAACTCCGGATAGAAGGTCCAGAGTATTGAAGTGATAGTGTACAGAAACGTTATGCGAATGTGAAAGTGTAATTGTGTTTGTGATGTGAAAATCTGGAATAGATTAGAAATGACTGTGATATAATGATCAGAGCTACAAGCTCGACTACTGAAAAAGAGCCTCGAGTTCGAAAGGGAGTAGTGCATACCCAGAGGGTTGTCCTACCTCTAAGATGCGTTCACTGATTAATGAGCCCTTGACGGGACAGTTTCAGAGCGAAAAGCTCAACGATTGATGAGTTAGTGCATACCCAGACGGCTCTCCTATCTCTAAGAAACGTGAGAAGTAGTGCATACCCAGAGGGCTCTCCTACCCCTAAGACGCGTTCACTAATTAATGTGCCCTTATCGGGACAGTATAGATGCTTGGTCACCACACTGATATAAATTGATAATGGGTTACAGATTACAATTATTTTGTTACGTTTGATTATTGATAATGGGTACATACTACAAATTATTCTGATATGTTTGATTGAATGATAGGCGAAATGCCATACACTGGTGTGAAAACAGTTATGGTGTACTCCTAATTATAGAATGTATGTCTGATTGTGATATGCTTAGTGTCGTATGGAATATTAGAGCTTTTAGCTCAACGTGCGAAAATGAACTTCGAGTTCAGGACTGATTCAGAGCCTTAGGCTCAACATATAATGAACTCGGTATCTAGTATTGGATAAGGGTTAGATATTATTGAGCCCTTCGATGGGAAAGATAGGCATTAGGTCACAACCAATGGGATGTATGAATATAGATTTCTGTGAATGTGTAAATGGGGAATGTTTGAGAAAATGTATTACGAGATAGAGATAGATCTATGAGAATTGTAAAATGAGACCAAAGAGAAAGAATGAGAACATAAGTTATTATTTGATCCTATACTTGATGGTCACTCATTGAGTTTGCAAAAACTCATCCAAAATTTGCAATTATTTTTCAGGACTCAGAAGAATACTCCATTAGGTAATGGATGTATAGTGATCGCGGAGTGCCAGATGAGGACGGGATCAGTTGTGTCTGCATTAAAGTGAAGATTTTGCTTATACGTTATTGTGTATTTTATATGAGGACCCTCGTGGTCATTGTATCTACCAGATTGGTTATGTAAACTGTTTTCCGCAACATACATATATGTAAGTGTATGATTGTCTCAAAACAAAATTTTTGGTACTGTGTTTTAACTAAGAGAGGTAGCATCCCATCCTCGCATGGCACGGATTCAGATATCACCATCGATGTCGGGTCCGGGTCTTACGGGGGTGGGGTGTTACATTAAATCTTGTTATTTCCACCTATGTCTCTATTTCTTATCAGTCAATTCATAAATATAATTTCACATCCATATTAATTCAAGTACATATCCACAACAAAATTTTGATACCAAATTCATTGCCATAACTATAAACATTGAATATGTGTCTAACGTATCAGACTACGTAATATCTATTATTTCCAAATACCCACAAACTTTCATTTTTTCATATCATGAAATGCCCAGGAAAGATACTAAACCTAGTCTCTGATACTATAAGATGTTAGACCCCATTTCCGGAGTCCAACCCAGAGGTCATAAAAACGTGATCTTAGTTCCTCTGTAGGGTTATTCTAATAAAAATCACAGCGTCCGTAGTGGCGGACTTCGCCATGGCGAATGATTGGGAGAAATTTCTTCACCGCGGTGAAAATACATAAGTAATTTCCAATCATCCTTTAGGAAAAGCTGCCACGATGAAACTTTGATTTCATTGCGGCGAAGTCTCAAGGTTGTCAGAACACGCCTAAGAGCCTTTCCAAAGGTCTCTACATCTATCTAATCCTTACTTTAGCTCTAAGTTATCCCGAATTCACTCCCTCTAAGGTAATATCATTTCATGACAATTCAACTGCTAATGTTATTTCATCATACTCTCTAATCTCTTTTCTTAAAACATTTAATTCATTTTGTGTAACTAATTCTCATTCTTCACAAGTTCCTATCTTTCTTTTATTCCATATCACATCTCACTTATATGTTACAACAATTCGTAATCAAAATGATCAATCTTAAAATGATAACTTCCTTAAATATTCCTAATTTCAACTCAACCTCATCCATACGTAATTTCATATTTCATTAACCTCAAAAGTAAAGAGTTTTACAAAACTTTAATCACATATCAACTTGAAATCATTCTCTTTCTAAAAAATACACATGGATGCTCATGTTTGATATGTTACTAAAGCTACCCAAAAATTAAATTTAGTACAAAAGCTAACTATATTGTAGTTTCCAATTGCCTTTATGCTCTTGATCACTCGATCTCTTGCTCATCACCTGAACATGGGGAGGAATAGGGGGTTTGAGAGCTTATGGGTAACAAGTTTATAATGGAGAAACAAGTAAAAACCATTGAAATATTTATTTGTTATGGAAAAATTCTTATTGAGTCATAAAATGCGTAGTTCTTAAATTCTCAACCAATTCATAATAATACAAATCATGTAAACATCAACTTGTCAACATATCATAAGCACATAAGCACATCATAATGGTTTGGGTGGATCCAAAAACAAAATGTACTACACATTTTCATATAATGGATTCGTGTAGCCGTGAACAGAACATACTATTGCAATCCCACTTTATGGTCTTGCGTAGTCGTAAACTCAGGGGAGTCCATGAAGGAGCTCCATGTCACTAGTGGTGTTGGGCTCCAAAATTTTCTTTTTGGATGTTATTGATTTATGGCATAGTTTGATTGTATTGAAAGTATTAATGGAAAATTAAGATTTATTTGAGTAAAGTATGGTGTAAGTGAAAATGAGTAAGTAAGAATGAATAAGGGCAAAATGGGCAAGTCACTTAAGGTCTTAGAGTTATAAGGAATAATGGATGGGCATTTTGGTCTTTACTCATTCATTAAGGCTTAAGTGTAGGAAATTAGAAAAAGAAAGAGTGAAAATGTAGGGAGATAGAAGAGGGTGTCGTTGGTGGCTTAAGGGAGAAGAAGAGAAGTTTGGGATTTTGCTATTCTAGAGGATTTCGAAAGGATTGGAGCAATCTCTAGTAAGTTCAAGCTATTTTATTCTTGTTTGAGATGGATTAGACCCAAGATTAACTTGGCATGAGCTAGAACCGTATGTTAGGGTTTTTTTCGGATAAAATGGCTAAATCTTTTAGGGTTGATGATCTGTTGTGTTTGTGTATGATTTTGAGGTTAGAAATGAAGTTTAGGAGGTGTTTTAATGTTTAGATGTGTTTATAATTGAAAGATGGGAGGATTATGGTTGAGAAAAGTGAAAAAATTGAGTTTCGGAGCTTTCTCACCGTCGCACGTCGCGACCTGCAGATGAGCACGTCGCGGCGCGCGCACTCGTCGTGACGCGCTCCATCTTCTCGTCGTGGCGAGCGGCCAATTTCCTGTGGCGACATGCTTTGGTATTTTGCGCATAACTTTTGATGTAGATGTACAAATGAGGTGATTATTTTTGAGTTGTAAACTAGAGACATAGATCTACAATTTTTATGAAGAAACGAAGTTCTGAATCAGTCTTTAAGAATCTTCAGATTTGGATGGAAGTTGAGCATGAAATTTTTGTTTCAGTTTTGGTTGTAGTTTGAATGGTTAAAGTTTGACTTTCCGATTCCTACCCCAAATTGATTGGAATTTTGGTTGTTTGGTTAAGGAAATCAAGTGAGGCAAGAGGAGCAAGGGGAACGAGAGGAAAGGCATTCCTAAGAGAGTTTTAAGCAAGAATTCCAAGGTGGGTTCATATTTATAATAGAGCAAATAAGTGACTCATTGTTTTGTTTAATTCAAGAAAGATTTAATGCTTTAAATTGCATCATCAATGTTGCCTTATGTGCTAATGTGAATTGATTATATGTTTGCCATATGATTTGGATTCATGATTAATGAAAAGGTTTCAAAAGAGTTTTCTCATTTCAAGAATACATGCTCATGAAATCATGTTTTCCGAAATGTATGAAAAGCAAGTTTACAAGCAAGTGCCAGTTTGGAAATCAAGTTCACAAGACTTTGAACCATGCATGTTATGTGGGTTTTGTGGTAGTCCCAAGAACTTTCACGTGCACGTTGACCATGAAAAGGCTTCGCCCGCCTGCCCGCAAGTGGCACAGGGATCCCCACAAGGACTCCCTCAAGAAACTACGTCTACACAGGACCATTTCGATGGGAATGTGTAGTACGTCATGAACCCGAACTAACCCAAACTATTTTGTTATGCTTATGTTCTTAAGTGTTCATGATCTGTTATTATGTTTTATGCATACAGGTTTTGAATTCCATGCATGAACTGTTAAAGATCAAGCTTTTCACGAAAATGACTTTTACATGCTCAAATACTATGATTTCAAAGTGTACCACGACAATGAGTTATCTTTTGAATAGTTTTGCTTATTTCTGTATTATAAATGTGCTCCCACGAGCTTTATAGCTCACCCCCTTTACCGTCCCCATTCAGGTGACGAGCAAGCAACCGAGTAAGTCAAGGGTTATGGCATCACTCCAACTTCTTATGTTTGCATATTTTTCAAGATGTATTTTTTTGAAAGACAAGGCTTTAGTTTCATTTCGAGTTTGATTAGTTCAAGGATGTTTTTGTACTTTTGACACTTGACCTCAAAGTATGTATTTGGGTTTAAAATGTTATTAAAGCTTTGTAAAACTCATCTTTTGGATATTAATGAGATATGGATGTTTTTGTTCCAAGTCTTTTGCATTGAATCATTTATAAGTTTTCTTGAGTTTATTTCGATGAGTTTTCGGATGGGTTGATTAAAAAAAAGAGAGAAAAGTTTTAGGTTTATTCATGGTGGGCCGAAGGCATGCGGACGCCACGACGAGGTTGCTCGCTCGTCGCGACGAAGCCACTTGAAGGGTTGGCCGCGGCGAGGAATGCTTCGCTCGCCACGGCGAGAACCCTTTGTTCGCCGCGATGAGGGCCTTATTGCTCAACGTGGCGTGGCAAGCCGAGAGGGCTCGTCGCGGCGAGACATCTCACGCTGCGGCGACGCCCCTTATTTTTTGAGGGAGTTTTCTTCCTTCTTTTAAATTATGTTTCACCTCACGCACCAAGCACCACGCTTTCATGTCCGATGTTGGGCTTCATAAATGGGGTCCAACAAGTGGGCAGCTGGGAGAAGCCTTTTGTCAAAGTGCACTTGACTTAACTTAGGTGATCACCACAAACCTACATAACATTTATTTTATGACTTGCAAAACGTATTGCCCAAAAAGGAACTTTTTGGAAACATGATTTTCGTAAGCATCACATATTTCAGAACCATTTCCTTCTTCATCTCATAAATCATCAATAATTCAAGTACCAAACATGTAGAAATTTCTTAAATCATTCAAATAGCAATAATACAACATTTATAAACAAACGAATTCATTTAAATTTTATTGCTTTTGAAAACATAGTTATGGCTCATTAACTTTATTATAAGCATGTAACCTACCATAAAATCCTTGCTTATAAACTTGTTCAAAGAGACCTTGCCCCATGCTCCTCTTGCCTTCCTTAATTTTCTTTAATGATAATTAAAAACTGCATTTAATAGGAATTCCAATTTAGAACCCAAAGAAACATATTCACTAAAACCCATGCATTTCCTAAGTTTTTTGAACCAAAACCCTTTGCAAAAATTCAAACTTTTTAGCCAATTTTCATTATCATTATGATTAGGTAAATGAAGAAATTTGATAACACTTTCTTCCATAAAAATTTTCCCCATTGTCTTAAGTTTCTAATAACATCAAAATCATTCAATTTGGTTTAGTATTCTGAACGTTATACCTCAAACTTTTTCTGACTTTTCTTGTACTGAAACAATATTCTATGCTTAATTTCCATCCAAATGTTGAAATTCTTAGAGATTAAAAATAAAACTCACTTTCATCAGAACAAATGTAGCCCTATGTCTCTAATTTTCTCCAAATTAAAATTCATTCCATTTGGATAACTACACAAAACATTATGCCTAAAATACCAAAGCATGTTCAAGCTATGTACAGAAAACTTTGCCGCGGCTAACCAAAAAGTTGGTCGGGACAAATTTTAATTTCCTGTAGGTTGGTCATGGTGAATCTCAGAGTTGGCCGCTACAAACCATGGGGATTTCACCACCGTGAACTTTGACAGAAACTCAACTCGTCTTCCAAATTTTTCGATTCTAACTTTATTTACATCATTTTCACTCTTGTTTCACTCTTTAAGATCTCCAAAAGCCCTAACTTCTCTCTATCCCTTCATCTAGATTTTCTTCTGCTTCTAAATATAAGACAACAACTCTTCTTCCTCTTATACCCTAAATGACTATGCAAAGTCCACTTTGCCCTTCCATTAAGCCTTATAGCCTTATATGCTTAAGTGACTTGCCAAAAATGCCCTTTATGCATTCTTACTACTTTAACTCAATCAACCTATGTCATATAATCTTACTAACATTAACATAATAATTAAATCCATAAAATAATTCCATAAAGACCACATAATTCATTTAAATCATGCTTATTCATTAAGAAAAATTGGGGGGCCAACACCTGTTCTGATATGTTATATTTTTTTTGAGATTCATGATATTTTGGTTCGGTTTGAAAATGAATTAGTAAACACTACTTATAATCTTATGTGATTTTGAATATGTTAAAGTTTGGATGATTGTTTAAAACAGTTGTCAGTTTATTTCCTATTTAGTTTATTCCCTACTAAACTTTATGCTTAGCACGGTGGTTTTGGCCCATCTTGGTTTCAATAGGAGAGTTTGAGGACTGTGACAATAACAACTACAGTGGCCAATGAAGAATATGTTTTGTTTTGGGAATGTATTGAAGTGAATCACACGTTATTACAATGCTTATTATACTATGTATAAATGCATAAGAAGGGGGGAGGGGTTGAATTGTGTATTTCCCCTTTTTGAAAAATCTTCAAAAATGTTTTGTCAAAAGAAAAACTTGTTCTTTTCACAGAAACTACTGTAAATCAAAGTTAATCGTATTCTCGAAAACTTGTTAGAAAACTAAGTAAAAACGAAACTTTGAACAATAAGAGAGATAAGGATTAAAAGAAATAAGGATAGAGAGAAGTTGACATAGTAATTTTTATACTGGTTCAACCCAAACCATGGGCTACGTCCAGTCCTCAGATGTCTTTCTGATATTTCACTATCTCTCAACAACTTTACAAGCATTCTTTCTTTCTGAGCCTCTTCAGGTCTCTTTACACTCAGTATTTGATTACTTTTAGCCTCTGCAGGCTATCTGTACTACTTTCTTATAGAAAGATGTTTCAAACTTTGTTACAGTAATATAGCTCTAGCTATTTACACAGTAAGCTCTCAAGTAAGCTTTTTAACATTCACGTATATATATATCAGCTAACTTTACAATCTTCAACTTCGACTTATATTTATAGCCTTCGTCTGTAACTGCTTCTTGAATCTTGCTTTCTTGATTTTTGAAAGAAACGGTTATTCAGTTAAGTTTTGTAACTAACTCGAACTGACTCTTGATTTGCCTCTGTCTGCTTTTCATCGTCTGTTTTTTCTTTCATCTATTTTTGGCCTCCGTCTGCTTTTCACTTTCGTCTGCTTTTAATTCTTCGTCTGCTTTTCACTTCCGTCTGTTTTTAATTCTTCATCTGCTTTTTAATATCTTCCGTCTATATTTCTTTTCGTCTGCTTTTCCATTCTCCGTCTGTTTTTTAATCTTCCTTATGTTTTTCAATCGTCATTATTTGTACTTCATCAAAATCATTAATGTAAAGTCATTTTCACTTAACAATCTCCCCATTTTTGATGATAACAAATAATCATACGATTCAGGTGAAAAACATATCTTCAAACAGTCTTCGTCTGACTTCTGCATTTTCTGCTGACTCTTCCTCCCCCTATCTTTTTCTTTCTTCTTGAAAAATTCATCTCCTTCGTTCATCCCTTTTGATTTCTGCTCTCCATTTTCTTTCCCCCTATTTGTTATAATAAAAAATGATTAATGCCGATGATGCTTCAACAACACTTTCACCATCTCCTTCAACTCTTTGACTTCTCTTCGTAGGTGCATTACCTCAGCTTGCAAGTCAAAAGACGAGGTGGGTTGATCATCATCCTCCGGGAGTTCTACAAATGCAATTGTAGTAACATATGCATCTGAAGATGGAATATAATCTTCAAAAATCTCAAGGGTAGGTGGTTGAACCGATAGGTTGGGCTCAGGAAGGTCTAAGTCATAGGGAGCAGGTAGCATTAACACTTGTCTTCCTCGCAAAGGCAGAGCTTCGTCTTCAATTGACAGTGTATTAGATAGTGGCCGAATATGCACTACTGTCTGCACAAGGGATTCAATAAATGTCCCTTTAGTCAGCTTTCCCCCCACTGGACAGTGTTCATCCTTCTCTGTAAAACTACAACTGAATCCTATAAACGTCTTATTTGAAGTGCATGCTTCATCTATTCTTTTCACTTCTTCTGCAATCTGATCTGTGGACATATCATCAATTACCCCTTCTGGGTATAACTTCATCTTCCCCTTATCAACATCCAAGGGATATCTTGGTTGCAGGTCTGGTACAATCCTAATCACCGTATGCTCTGTAATCGGGTAAATAGTGTAGGGTTGACTGGTCATCTTTGTAGGGTATGGCTTTGTGGAAGCATACCTCAAGGCTTCATAAAAATTTCTTTCTTCTTCATTCAACAGATTCCATGTCTCACTATTTATTAGAATAGGTTGTAAGTATGCCTTAACTAACCTCCTCGGTGTATCCCTGACGACTATTGAAGTACTCCTTTTAGTCACAGGCTCAACTACTTCAATCAATCTAACTTCCAATTCGTCTTTCCTAAAAAATTCAGAATAATTGTATGGAACCAGACTGAGTTCTTCAGATTCTTCTTATTGGACCTGTACCAAACTAAGTTCTGTTGCTTCTAGTTGGTGAACCTCAGAAGGAGTAACACTTACCAGACTTAGTTCTGTTGTTATCTCTTGTGGAACAACAATAGGAGTATTCTTCTTCTGACTATCTTCTGCTAATTTCTCTGTTGGAAAAACAGTAGGAGTAGCTTTCTCTTGTCTTGGTATTTAAGAAATTGAAGTAGTCATTTTCTGAAAAACTTCCCTAGCAGTAGTGACACTCTTCTTTTGACTAATTACCTTAGTCTTTTTCACTGCCTCAGTCAGTCTTGGAATTTTCTGAGTTTGGGGTCTTTGTTTCTCATACTCCAATGTTCTTTTCCTCGCAGTCTCCTTGACCTGATTGGCTGATTCTTCACTTAATCAAGACTAGAGATCTCGTAGCCTTCGGTACGCGAGTCACAGAGACTTCTGCCTGACTTCGTTCTCTGGATCGCTTTTCTTCTTGCAGTCTCAAGGTTTGAATCCTGGGTGATCTCTTCGCCTTCTTAGGAATATCACTTAGAAGTTTTTCCCTTTTTCTCTTCAAGACATTTTCGTCTAAACTTCAAACTTGGCTACTTTCTCTTTGAAAAATCATCATTTTTTTTCAAAACTTCTTCAGATGATTTTCTTCTTTCAATAATGGGCATATTTGTACTAACCTGAGATTTAGAACTCTTTGTGGGAGACTTCTTCTGTATCCGCTCCCCCTCAGTTCTAGCTTTATTCTCATAATCTGCCTCTGTTATGTCGAGATTCTTCAAGCCCATTTTTCTTATAGTACCCGAGTCGATAACACTCCTAACAGGTACCATTTTTCTGATTCCCCTGTCAAGAAAGACTCCAGACTCCCTGAAAATCCATGTTAACAACATTCCGTATGGGTAGCTATTTGTATCCTTCATTCCTTTAACCATATACTGAAAAATCAGAAATGGTAGGTCAACTTGTTGGCGATTCAGCAGGTAAAATAGGCACTGTTCATCCAGAGTAGTCACCAAATGCCTTGAACCCGTTCTCGGTAAGACACAGTTAAACAGAATCGCATGTAAGACCCTGGCCTTCGGCACCAGACTCGAGGTCTTCCTCTCTGTGGGGTCATTTTCTCCATACAATCGTCTACTCACTTCGTCTTCCTTTAAACTGTCCTTTGTCATCCATCTGGCTTTGCTCGATAGCTTCTCTCGAACAGATGAACATCCAGTCACCTTCTCGATTAACTCCATTGTTACAATAATAGACAGTTCGTCTACTGTAGAAATAATAGCTTTTTGTACCATCTGCACATTCTTCCAAAACTCATATCCTTAATTTTCATACATATACTCCCGCACCTGAAAGAACTTCCTCCAGCTGACTTCTACGATCTCTGGTTCGATATCCATATCATCTTTCCTTACAGATTCAAAATCCACATGCCTTCTGTAGATCATCGCTTGATCCATTGATTTTGAATAGAAACTGACTTCGATAATCTGTTCTTTAAAGGTAAAGGTGATTTCATAGGTTTGAGAGGGCTGAAAGTTTTGTGGGTTGAGAGTATTTGAGAGGTTTCTAATTTGAGGCTACTCAAAAGGTCTTATCAGGCGTGTTCTAGAATCAATGAGGTTCTCAAGGTTATGAGACTTTCCCTCTAAAATTTCCTTGTGAGAGAAGTTACCTGCTGTAACTCACTGTTTCTGACGCCGTTAAATTTGACGACCTTTTTAACTTAGCTGTGAAATGTCAGACGGTTGGTCATTTAACATCACTATGTTGAGGTTCCATCTTATTTTCTTGAACCATTCTTCACTCAATGGTTTAGTGAAGATGTCCGCCCATTGAAACTCTGTCTCAATAAACTGTAAGCTTACAACCTTTCTCTGAACGTAGTCTCTCAAGAAATGATGTCTGACTTCGATATGTTTTACTCTCGAATGTTGTATAGGATTCTTCGATAAGTTTATGGAACTGGTGTTATCACAGAAAATTGGGATATCCTCTTCATGAACTGAATAATCTTCTAGTTGGTATTTAATCCACAGTGTTTGCGAACAACAGCTTGCGACAGACATGTACTCAGCTTCGGCAATTGATAGCGCGATTGAGCTTTGTCTCCTGCTTGACCAGGAAACTAGGTTTGAGCCAAGGAAGTGATCAACCTGAAATCTTTACCTTTCTCAAACATTAAGCAAAGATCAGCACCTGCGAGATATCTCATAATTCTTTTAACAGCTATATAATGAGACTCTCTAGGATCGGCCTAAAACCTTGCACACAAGCATACACTGAATAGTATGTCAGGTCTGCTTGTTGTAAGATAAAGCAAAGAACCGATCATCCCTCTATACAGGGTTTGATCCACCTTCTTACTAACTTCGCCTTTCGACAAAAGGTTTGAAGGGTGCATCAGAGTTGCCATAGGCTTCACATTACACATATCAAATTTAGACAACAGTTCTTTCACATATTTTTGTTGATGGATAAAGATCTTCTCATCGGTTTGCTTAACTTGCAACCCAAGAAAGAACTTCAACTCACCCATCATACTCATTTCAAACTCATTTTTCATCAGACTCTCAAAACTCATACATAAGTTCTTTGAGGTAGCATCGAAGATGATATCATCAACATAAATTTGCACTAAAATGAACTCATTCTCATAGTTCTTCCTAAAAAGTGCCTTATCTACTTGACCTCTACTAAAACCACTCTCTAAAATAAAGGTACTTAGACGATAATACCAAGCTCTAGGAGCTTGCTTCTAGCCGTATAAGCCTTTATGAAGTCTATAGATATGATCTGGATATCTAACGTCCTCGAAACCATGAGGTTGCTTAACATACACCTCTTCTTCTATAAAACCATTCAGAAATGCGCTTTTCACGTCCATCTGAAAAAGCTTTATATCATGACAAACCGCATATACCAGCAATATCCTAATTGCTTCAAGTCTCGCTACTGGAGCATATGTCTCATTGTAGTCTATTCCTTCTTGCTGATTATAGCCTTGTGCTACTAATCTAGCTTTATTCCGACTCACTCTCCCTAATTCGTCTATCTTATTCTTAAAAACAAATCTAGTTCTTATAATGGATTTCTTCGAGGGTTTAGGAACCAAGGACCAAACTTTATTCCTAGTAAATTAGTTCAGCTCCTCTTGCATGGCTAAAATCCAAGCTTCGTCCTGAAGAGCTTCCTCAATCTTCTTAGGCTCTATTTCACTGATTCCAATTATTTTTCCCTGTTGGTTGTCTCTGAAAGTTACCGATCCTCCCTTGTTATACTGAATATCTAGGAACATAGATATTCTTCCCGTCATATGTAGCGAGCATCCAGTGTTTGAATACCAATGGTGCTTGTCGCATCTTCCAAGGAAGGATATCTGCAGGAGAAACTATTTTATTTTTTGGTACCCATATTTTCTTGGGTCCTCTTGGGTTATTAATATGCATAGAATGATTCATTTGATGCATTTTATAAGTTTGTTGATGAAAACGTGTTTGGTGATACTTTTTATTCTAGAAGAGAGGCTTTCTCCCATGATGAGATTTATTTCTTGTAAACCCTAATCCGGTTTTATCACTCGGATGTCTACATTTTCCTAGCATCTCATTCATTTTCTTTGTACTCTCAGTGAAGGTAGCTAAATTAGCTGAAAGACTCTTAATCCTAAGCTTCAGCTGATTGATCTCTTCAGATCTATCTACAACTTTCTTTTTCTTATTCTCCTCTATTTGCTTTTTCAAGCAGATATTTTCTCTCTCTATTTCTTCTGTATGTTTAAGGTTTTCTACATACTTTTTCTTTAACATTTTGTACTATTTTAGAATAGCATGAAATCTTCTAGTAGTTCTGAATATGCATTATACAAGTCATCGCATTCAGAAGTTACCTCCTCATCACTTTCTTCCTCGGCTACCAGGCAAATGTTTGCATGCTCCGATATCTCGGAGCTTGTATCTGATTCTGACAAATCTAGATCCTCCCAAGTTGCCATCATGCTTTTCTTACCTTCTCTACTCTTCTTTGGTTTCTTCTTTAGAGTAGGACACTCGGACTTGTAATGTACAGGTTGATTACGCTCGTAGCATATGATGGATGTCTTTTATACTTTTCCATCATCTTTGTCGTTCTTCTTGAAGAACTGACTTCCTTTGGACTTGTTCTTCCACATCCGTCTGATTTTCCTAGAAATGAAAGATAGCTCATCATCTTCATCACTTGACTCTTGTTCTGATTCGCTGGAGTCATCATGCTTTGATTCTTCAATCTTTAATGCTTTTGATGATTTTATCCTCCTTTGAGTCTTGTGATTCTTCTGTCCGACCTTCAGTGCTATTGACTTGTCCCGTTTGGGCTTGTCTTTAGCATCGAGCTCAACTTCATGAATCTTCAGCGATCCAAGCAACTCGTCAAGCTTTAGCATGCTCAAATCCTTAGCTTCATGCACAGCAGTAACTTTTGGTCTCCATCTCTTTGGAAGACTTCTTAAGATCTTACGTACGTGATCTTGGTTATCGTAAGTTCTTCCGAGAGCTTTCAATCCATTGATGATTGTTTGAAATCTTCCAAACATTTGATCAATAGATTCTTCATCTTTCATCTTGAAAAGCTCGTACTGGTGCACAAGAATGCTTATCTTGGATTCTTTGACTTGGTTTGTACCTTCATGAGCAATGGACAATGTGTCCCACATCTCCTTTGCAGTATCGCATCTGTGTACTTTTTCATACTCACTTTTGCTTAGGGCACAACTCAAGAAAAACTTCGCCTTAGAGTTCAATTGAAATCTCGCCTTTTGATCAGCCGTCCATCTAATCCGTGGAATAAGATTTCCATCTTCATCTACTGGTGTATATGGTCTATTTTCTATCACGTCCTAAAGGTCAACATGAGTAGATTCTATAAACAGCCGCATCCTATCTTTCCAGTAGTGGTAGTCTTCTCCGTTGAATGCTGGAGGTCTAGTGACTGAGGCACCTTCTGCAATGTACATATGTGATTCCACCATAATCTTTTATCCACACTTTGTTACAGTGATCATTGGACACCGAACTCTGATACCAATTGAAGTGAATCACACATTATTACAATGCTTATTATACGATGTATAAATGCACAAGAAGGGGGGTTGAATTATGTATTTCCCCTTTTTGAAAAATCTTCAAAAACATTTTGTCAAAAGAAAAACTTGTTCTTTTCACAAAAACTACTGTAAATCAAAGTTAATCCTATTCTCGAAAACTTGTTAAAAACCTAAGTAAAAATGAAACTTTGAACGATAAGAGAGATAAGGATAAAGAGAAGTTGACACAGTAATTTTTATACTAGTTCACCCTAAACCGTGGGCTACGTCTAGTCCTCAGATGTCTTTATGAGATTTCACTATCTCTCAACAACTTTACAAGTATTCTTTCTTTCTGAGCCTCTTCAGGTCTCTTTACACTCAGTATTCTTTTACTCTTAGCCTCTGCAGGCTATCTGTACTACTTTCTTACAGAAAGATGTTTCGAACTTCATTACAGTAATATAGCTCTAGCTATTTGCACAATAAGCTCTCAAGTAAGCTTTTTAACATTCACGTATATGTATATCAGCTAACTTTACAATCTTTGACTTTGACTCATATTTATAGCCTCCGTCTGTAACTGCTTCTTAAATCTTGCTTTCTTGATTCTTGAAAGAAACAGTTATTCAGTTGAGTTCTGTAACTAACTCGAACTGACTCTTGATTTGGTCCGTCTGCTTTTCATCGTCTACTTTTTCTTTCGTCTGTTTTTGGCTTCCATCTGCTTTTCATTTATCATCTGCTTTTCACTTCCGTTTGCTTTTAATTCTTCGTCTGCCTTTTAATATCTTCCGTCTGTATTTCCTTTCGTCTGCTTTTCCATTCTCCATCTGTTTTTCAATCTTTCGTCTGTTTTTCAATCTTCATTATTTGTACTTCATCAAAATCATTAATGTAAAGTCATTTTGACTTAACATGTATGTTTGAGTTATATGTAATAATATGAGACATGATGTATTTTGTTAAAAGTTTGTAAATATTATAGTACATATTGTATTTGAACTTAAGATATATTCTGTTTTGTTTAAGGGTTTGTAATGTAAAAACTTTAATTCAGTATGGTGTTGTAACTGAAGCATTTATTTGAACAAATTTAGTGTGCCAACTAAATTCTATTTAAAGTCAAATATGTATAGAAAAGTAATGATTGGTTGTTTGAATTTCTTGCAATGCTTTGAATTGTTTTCATATGTTTAAGTTCTATCTTAGGTAACATCTGCATATCCTTCTAGGGGGTATGTGGTTGTTACATCATTTGGTATTAGAGCATGGCTTATGTGACTTTAGTTTGACTAACGCTTAACTACTGCTTATACTTGAGTCTAAAAGTTGTGTTTTGGCCTAATGTGATTTCGCCCATATTGTGATTATAGAATTAAAGATGGAAAGATCTCACAGATCATTTGATGAGGTTGCCAAGAGTAACATTCCTAAACAATCTCATCCATCGATATTTGGACCCTTTTTGTTCAATCGAGGTGAAGCTGAGGTGCCACCTCCTCCTCTAGCTTAGGGAGAGACTTTAGTTAAGTTGTGTCAGGGTATGATGACATTACTAGATCGTATGATTGCACCCAAGGGTCCAATTGGTCAGCTGCAGAAGTATAGAGATGAGCAATTTTCTTGAACATCATTGGAGGAATTTGAAAGAGTTGAGTTCTGGATTGAGAAAGTAAAGAGGGTGTTAGATGAAATCAGTTGTCTATTAGAACAGATGGTGCATTATATTTTCACTCTTCTTCAAGAAGCAGCTTATGAATGGTGGAAGTTTGTGGTGAGAAATTCACAATTACCGATGACTTTGACTTGGGATTTCTTTTCCCAAGAGTTTAAAGCTAGGTATATTATGGAAGCTTAGAAAGGAGAAGTGGAAGCAATTTCTGAACTTGAAACAGACGAACTTGTCGTTTGTTGAGTATGAATGAGAATTCAATCGACTCAACAAATATTCCCTCAAACTAGTACTTACTGAGGAGTTTTAGTGTCATTAGTTTGAGGATGCTTTGAATGATTCCATCAAAGAGCATCTGGCGTCATTTACCCTTTTGTAGTAAGTGAATTACCATAAGCTAGTGCAAGTTGCTATGAAAATAGAAAGGCAAGAGATGGTTAGGAGAGAACAGAGTCAACGAAGGGGCTTTGCTAGAGGAGGTCAGTTCTTAGACAAGTGAAGTCGAGAAGGTGCTTCCTCTGCATTAGAGTTTACTCAGAGATTTGTGGCACGGGGAAGGTGACAAAATTTTTCCTCATCCACCACTACTTGGGAGGGTTCCTCTATGGGCTGAGGTTCTGGTGCCTCGAAGTGCCCTCATTGTTCTATACATGTTAGACCCCGATTTTTAAGTGACATTTAGAATTATTAAATGAAATGAAATAAATATTTTTGTGTAGGTATTGTGTTATAGATGTTTATGTGCTTAAAGAAAATTGTTGTGAAAAGATTTATTTTTAGTTTTAGATGACTTAAATTTTGAGAAAAAGGTGTATGTGCTATGAAATTGAGAGTTTTGATTTCATGGAAGTTGAAAAGCAAGAAATAAATGTGAAAGTGTGAGAATTTGGAGAAATTTAAGAAAGGTTGACTTTTTGGTCATAGAGAGTTGACTTTTTTATTTAGGCAGAATTTGAGAAAATGATCTGCATGAAACTTGTAAATTATGTTGAAAGCTTTTTTTCGCCATAAAATTTGATATTTTTCGATATCGGGAGTGAAAGTTATGATCAATCAAAGTTAAGGATTAATTTGCTTTGTTTGTTAAATATGCTATTAAGAGTAAGTTTGAGTGTACTACTTTGAGGCCACTTTTTGTAATGATGTGGATTGAAGAGCAAGTAGCCTTAGGGAAAGTTGTAAAGGAGGTTTATAGCTTTACAATGATGTATAATATGCCATTTGTGGATGTGAGAATTGAAAGTTATAAAATTTGAAAGTGTGGATGTGGTAAAGGATGACCCATAATTTGACAGAATCTTTGACTAAGAAATTGACCTAGTTAGAGGTTGAATTTGTCTTTAAGTGCTTCATGAAAGTTGAATATTTTTATTTGATCTTTAGTCTGATATAAAGTGTGCAATTTTTGGATCATGGAATAAGAAGTTATGATTTTTACAAGTTTCTGTTAGTGTTTTAGCATGATTATTAGAGGACATAACTTTTGATTGGAAAATTGACTTCGTTAGAGGTCAAATTGATTTTTCTGTCCTTCATGAAAGTTGTAGGTGACTTTCTGATCTTCGCACTGATATAAAGTATGAAATTTTTGGACTTTGAAAATGAAAGATAGAAATTTTCAAAGTTGACCATTGTTTGGGGATACATTTAATAGGGGCAATATCTTTGATTAGATTTTTGACCCCTTTAGAGACAAAATTGATTTTTGAGTTCTACATGGAAGTTGTAGAGCTTCCTTTAATCTTTTGATTGATACCAAATTTGTCAAATTTGGAGTTCGGAATCAAGAGTTATAATTTTTTTGGAAGTTTCAGATTTATTTAAGTAGAAAAAAATGAAATGAAAATTATCGGTTCATTTCTAAGTAGGCTTAGCAGACTTCATGAGCGCTTCGCCAATGAGAGTCCAGGCGGCGCTGCGTTTTGGTGTTAAATCTGCGAGATACGATGCCATTCTGCTTTGAATTTCTTCCTCCATCGCGAACGACGCCGTTTTGCTCCGCTCCTCTTCGCCCATTGCGACGTCGTTTCTGTTCTTCTGATTTTGCTTGTTTTCCTCTAATCCGATCTTTGTCCAATCTTTTGCTTATATCTTTTCCGTCTGACATCCGATTGACTTGATTTTCGAAGCGTTAGATTCCTAAGACAATTTCCTACATTCTTATGGGATTAAATTGAGGTTGATTGATTAAATCAAAGTGGGTTAGATAATTTTCTGAACATGGTTCAGTCTTTTGCGAAATTTGGGATATGTGGAGATCCGATTGAACTGATTCTTGAGGCAAAATAAAATAGAGACATGGGGATAAAAATCATATGAAGGAATTGAATTTTAATTTAGCCCCTAAGATTTTCAATTTCTGAATTGAAATTCGGATTAGTTTGCAGTCTTGGATTAGAGAAATCTGAATGTATTTTGGCCATAACGTTTGCTCTAGTAATCCAAATGAGGTTATTCTTGATTTAGATTAAACTAGAGAAATAGGGCTACAATTGGTATGAAGAAATCAAGTTTCAATTTTGTCCTTAAGAATATCAATTTTTGGATGAAAATAAAGTGCTGAAAAATGTTTTAGCATATGAATAACCCGAAATGTTTGGAGCATAACCTTTGGCATAGAGCACCAAATTAAATGATTTTGGTGGCATTATGAAATTAAGACAATGAAGAACATTTATATAGAAGGAAATTTTGACAAATTCCTTCAATTTGATGGTGAGAAAAATGTCCTAAAGTATGCATGAATAAAAATGAGTTTTAGGGGCAATTTTGGAAGAACACATAAGAACTTAAGTTACAAGGCTTACATGGAGGGGCAATTAGATCTTTTATCATTCATTTAAATGACATGGCTATATAAAATAAGAGTGGCTGTCGTTTTAATAAGGAAGAGCACGACTTAGAGGAAAAACAAAAGAACAAAATGAGAGGAGAAAGAAAGGAGAAGCATTCAGATGGGAGGAAGGAAGAAAGAAAAGAGAGAGAAAGGTAGGGTTTTGAATTTTCTTGGGTTTCAAGAGGGTTTTGAAGTAGTTTCAAGAGGAAAAATAGGGAAGAGGATGAAAGCTTTCCATGGGGCTTTGAATATCTGAAATTTGAGAAGATGAAGGTAAGTGTTGATTTTTAAGGTTTGAATTTTTAGTAAGATTTTAGTTTATTTCGCTTAAGATTGATATGGGTTTGTGAAATATGAGGTTAATTTTGGTGATTATGCCTTAGGTTATGTTTAATTTTGGATAAGGATTAATTAGGGTTTATGTTATTGAATTAGGGAAAATTAAGGAAAGACTTAGAGAATTGATGCCATGGACAAGTTGCTAGCATGGAATCGAGGTGGGTAATGTGTTTATAATTTGAATTATAAGTTAATTATGTGAAATTGAAAAATCAAGAAGCAAAATGTTTATAAATTATTGTTTATGTTAACGTTTGAAAATTATGATTTCCGAAGGATTAAATTCCTTGCTTTCGGAATGATTTTAAGAAATTGCAAGAATTATGAAATTCATTGTTTTGAATTATTTGAATAATTTGATAATGTTGCTATGATTTATTAAATTGAAATAATTGATGATTTTATTGTTTTGAATAATAGATGAAATTGCTACATGAACTTTCGATAATAATTGTGCATTGTGAATTGGAATGCGTTTTAATTATGTTTTAAAGAAATTTCTATGAATTATGTATTCTTTATGTTTTGAATGATTTTGTTAAGATTTTATTTAATTCCAAATGTTTTGAAAAATTTTGATAAATTTAGGAAATTTCTGAAAATTTTCATTTATTGGATTTTGAAAAAATCAAGTTTGTACAAAGGTTTGAAAATTAAGAAATTGATCAAATCGTTAAATTGATTATTTTCAAAGATTGGATAAATTGTCAAAATTCACTTCGGATGATTTGATAAAAATAAATACAATTATTATATTCATTTGTTTTGAATGATTTTGCAAATTATGAAAAAGGTTGCCTTCAAGAAGTGAATTGTTTTGGAAATTTATTGTTGATAGTTTTGAAAAGTCAAGAAGAAGCGAATGATTTGAAAAATTGCTGAAATTGTTTGGACAATTTAATATAATGATTCAATTGTTACATTCAATGGTTTTGGATATTTTTGAGAAATTGTTACAAGTTTCTAAATGTAAATAAAGAAAATTTCAGAAATTATGAAAATTGTTACTTTCATTGGTTTAGTAATGAATTGAAAAATCGTTACAAAGGTTTAATTCATTATTTTTAAAATTATTTGTAAAATTTATCGAAAAGTTTAGAAAGAATGTATTGAAATTTATTTGTTTACACATGTTTTGGAAAAATGTTACAAGTTTTAAATGATTTGATAAATTGGTAAAAATTTCTGAAATTCTTTATGCTTGAAGGATTTGTTAATTACGAAAATTGATACTTTTGTTGCATTGATTATTTATGAACGATTTTTGATAAATTATCAAAAGGTATTGCATACTCTGTTTATTGAATTGTTATAAATCGAATATGATTTTGATTGTTATGGAATTGATTTATGAATTGTGGTTGCTTTTGGTTTGCTCTGATATGTGTATGGAGAATAAATGTGTGAAAAGTGCCTTAGAGCAATTTTGTGTGGAATTATGATATGTGTATGAAAAGTAAGATTTTCGAAATGTGCCTTCGGGCAATACGAATTTCAAGTGTGATATGTGTTATGTGGGTTTAGTTATGTCCCATAAGTTGATTAATGTGCATGTGTGTAGTTTTTAAAGGCTTCTCCCTCCTGCCCGCTAGTGGCACTGGAGCTCCGATTTTGAACTCCCATAAGTCACGGCTACACCGAACCGCTATTCGGGAAGGTGTAGTACGGTCTGTTCACGGCTGCACAGGACCGCTATGCGGGAATGTGCAGTACGTTCCGTTTTGGACCGACCCAAACCAATTGATGTGTTTATGTGTTTTTGATTTTGTTCATTGTTGTGTTGCATTCATATTTGAATTTGTGCATAAATTGTGAAAAATTTAAGAATTTTTGAGAAATGAAAAAGAGAGGTTTCTAACTGTAATATTTTTGAAGATTGTTTAGAAATAATTTGAAAAGTGGAAAAGTTTGAAAAAGAAGCTTTTGACGATTTTTTGTGAAATGTTGATCAATGGAAAATAAATTTTGTAAAGGATTTTGCTTATGTATCAATTTATAAACATGTTATCTACGAGCTGTCTAGCTCACCCCCCCTTTCATCCCCATCTCTAGGTTTCGAGCAGGAGATCGGATGAAAGAAAGTCAATCCATCTATCCGTTTTTGCATATTGTTGTATTTCGTATTTTTGGATTTTGGTTTTTATTTTGTGAATGGCTTGAAAAGCCATTGAGGATTTGTAAGCAATTAATTTATGATATCTAAGGATTATGAAATTGTATAAGAACTTGTGTATAGTTATGATAGATGAGAATGATTGGGTTGTATTTGGATTGATTTATGAATTTGTATGAATTTGGATATTGTATTAAGATATGAATGGGAATTGCGTTTGAGTATGCATATGATTGATTGTGACTTGGATATGGATGATCGTGATTATGGATTATGGATTGAGATTTATTGAAGTGTTTTAGGTATAGAATTGCGTTTTGTTGTGTGGGATTCCGGATGGGGAGTCCGATGATACTGGTTATTGTTGAGAAATATAGAAGTGTGTTTAAAACCTATTTGCAGGTTTTGGGTTAGTTAGAATGCATCTATTATGCTGCCCAATTTTTGATAAAATTGGTTGTATGGAAAAGATACAATAATATAAAAATTGGTTAAAAGATGATATTGAGATATGCTTGATTAAGAAGAATTGAATAAATTGAGTGTTTGTTTATGGATGAATTTTTAAAAAGGGAAAGTGTATTGATTTGTTTAAGGTTGAACCAAGTTGAATAATATGAAAATGAAAGGGAAAAAAAATTATACCGATTTCGGATTTGGCTTAGTCTTTAGGTTTCCAACGTGACGCTTTTCTCTGTTCTTTGTTTTTGGATGTCGAATCCGCTTTGCTAAATTTTTGTTCCGCTTTATGATTTGATTGATCCATTTGTTTGTATACTTCATTTCCGATTGAACCCCTTTGTTTGCTTTGATTTGATCTGATTCGTTTTCGCTTTCCGATACGGATTTGTTTGCGATTCCTGTTCTTTTGTTTTCATTTTTGATTTCAATTCGATTTGTTTGTGTTTCGTAGTTTGTTTTGGACCAATTTCGGGTATCCGATTCAATTCGATTCGTTCTGCCACTTTGTTTCTGATTCGTATGAGCGCTTTTTCGGTTGGAATCCAGTTCCGAGATCGGGTCACAACAATACATCATTGGGGTATTTATTGAAGGGCTGCGAGTGCGTGGTTTTGATGTGGTAGCACAGAGCATTTGATAGCTAATTGCCCAGTAAGACAGTCTGAAACATCACAACCTAGTAGGGAGCTCTCTTATGCATTTACCAATAACAAAGGACGTGGTAGAGATCATAGAGGATATGGTCAGAACAGACCTAATCTGAGTTCCCAATCGAAAATTATGGATAGACTAGTTGTGCCTTCTACTTTAGCTCGAACTTATACATTAAAAGCTTGTGAGGATCATGATGTACCTGAAGTCATTGCTGGTATTATTTCTCTCTTTAATTCTGAAATGCATGCACTGATTGATCCTGGATCTACTCATTCCTATATATGTTTTGGAGAAATGGCTAATAAGGAGATGCCTATAGATTAGCTAGAGTATGACGTTCATATAAGTAGTCCTCTAAGTAGTAGTGTGTTGGTTAATCAGGTGCTTAGGAATTGTTCTATTATGATCCAAGGAAATGAATATGTAGTTGATCTAAATAGATTGCCTTTTCATGAATTTGATTTGACTCTAGGTATGGATTGGTTATCGAAGCATCAGGTAGTAGTTGATTGTAAATGCTAAGATAGTTATGTTTAGAAAGCTTGATTAACCTAAAATAGTATTGCATGGCATCTGCAGTAGTTCTTTAGTTAATGTGGTATCTGTTATACAAGCCTAAAGGTTCCTCAGGAAGAGATGTGAAGCTTATGTAGCTTTTGTGTTTGATTCTAAGAAGGAGGGTGGTAAATTGTTAGATATTCTAGTGGTGAATGAATTTTCAGATGTGTTTCCTAAGGAATTATCTGGACTCCCACCTAATAGGGAAGTGGAATTGTCTATTGAAGTTATGCTTGGCACTACTCTTATATCCAAAGCACCATACAAAATGGCTCCTATTAAATTGAAGAAGTTAAAGGTGCAATTACAAGAGCGTTTGGATAAAGGGTTCATTCAACCCAATGTCTCACCGTAGGGAGCACTGGTCTTTTTTTATAAGAAGAAGGATGGTACACTACAGATATGCACCAATTATAGGCAATTAAATAAAGTCACAATGAAGAACAGGTATATATTGCTAAGGACCGAAGACCTATTTGATCAGTTGAAAGATGTAGGAGTATTTTCAAAGATAGATCTATGATCGAGGTAGTACTAACTTTGGGTAAACGATGCGAATGTACCGAAGACTGCATTTAGGACCTGTTATGGACATTAAAAATTCCTGGTAATGTCATTCGGGTCAACTAATGCTCAGTGACATTTATAGATTTGATGAATTGAGTATTCAGGCCTCATTTATACCAATTTGTTGTGGTGTTTATAAATCATATCTTGGTATATTAAAGAATGCACAAGACCATACTGAGCATCTTTGAATTGTGTTATAGATCCTTTAGGAAAAATAGTTGTATGCTAAGCTCAACAAGTGTTATTTCTAGCTTCAAGAGGTATCTTTTTTAGGATTTGTTATCTCTTCTCAAGGGATTAGAGTTGATCTTAGTAAGATAGAAGCAATTGTTAACTAGAAGCTACCACGAAATGTGACTAAGGTGAGAAGCTTTTTAGGCTTCCCTGGTTATTATAGCCAGTTTGTGAAGGGGTTCTCGGTGTTAGCATCCCCTTTAACTAAACTATTATAGAAAGGAGTGAATTATGAATGGTCTGATAAATGTCAGAATAGTTTTGATTAACTGAAAAGTATGCTTATTGAAGCTCATATATTAGCTTAACCTACTTCTGGTAAGGAGTATATTATGTTTAATGATGCATATAGAAATGGTTTGGGTTGTGTTATGATGCAGGATGGAAAGGTACTTGCGTATGCCTCTAGGCAACTAAATACATATGAACATAATTACCCTACACATGATCTGGAGTTTGCAACAGTAGTATTTGCCTTCAAATTTTGGCGGCACTGCTTGTATGGTGAAAAGTATAGAATTTTCACAGATCATAAAAGTCTGAAGTATCTGCTTACCTAGTAAGAAATAAATATGAGATAACGACATTGGATGGATTTGTTTAAAGACTATGATTATATTATGGACAACCATCCGGCTAAGGCTAATGTTGTGGCAGACGGCTTAACTTAGAAGATCATTTTAGCATTATCAATGAAGCAGAGTGAATGGGAACTTGTATATGATGGAGCTTTAATAGCTCAGTTGAAAAGAAGGTCTATTTTGAGACAAGAGATTTGTGATGTTCAAAGAGCTAATGATAAGTTACAATAACTTATCTTGGCTACTCAGGAAGGTAAACAACCTAATTTTTCTATAAAAGGAGATCGTGAATTATATTATAAAGATAGGTTATGTATGTCAGCTAATGATGAACTAAAGAAAGAGTTGTTTAAGGCTCATAATATAGTTTTTACTATGCATCCTGGTGGAGATGAGATATATTAAGATTTGAAGTAGCATCACTGGTGGTCAGGTTTGAAACAAGATATTGTGGATTATGTAGATAAATGTCTGACATGTCAGTAGGTTAAAGCTAAGCACCAGGTTTTATCTAGTTTGTTACATCCTATTTCTATTCCTCAATGGAAATAGGATAACATTACTATAGACTTTGTCACTGGACTTCCTCTCACTCAAAGGAAACATGATGTTGTATGAGAGATTATGGATAAGTTTACCAAATCTTCTCACTTTTTGTCTAGTTGTCTTGAGTATTCTTTAGATAGGTTTACAGAGCTAAATGTGAATGAGATAGTGAGGCTGCATGGAGTATTATTATCTATTATTTCTGATCGTGATCCTCGATTTACTTCGAGATTCTAGAAAAGTATGTAAAAGGCTTTGGGAACTCAAGTTAAGTTCGGTATTGCTTTTCATCCCCAGACAGATGGACAATTTGAATGAGTTATACAAATATTAGAAGATATGCTTCAGGGTTTTGTGTTTGGTATAATTATTTGGCTCTGATGGAGTTTGCTTATAACAATAGTTATCATACTAGCATTGGCATGGCACCTGATGAAGTGTTATATGGTAGAAGGTGTAGAACTTTAGCATGTTAGACCAAATTGAGTGAAAACAAGATGATTGGGCTTGATATTGTGAAAGATACTGAAGGAAAAGTTCAGGTTGTTCAACATAAGTTGAAAGCTAGCAGTGATAGACAAAAGCCCCATGCTGATATGAAAAAGAAGGATATTGAATATCAAATAGGTGATAAGGTGTTCTTGAAAGTGTCACTGTGGAAGAATATACTTCGGTTTGGAAAGAAAGTTAAGTTTAGTCCACGATTTATTGGTCCATGTGAGATTTTTAAGAGAATCAAAACGATAACTTATCAATTAGCTCTTCCTGAAGAAATGGCCAAGTTGCTTGGTGTATTTCATGTTTCTATATTGAGAAGATATCGATCTGGTGATACACATAAGATTCCTATGCAAGAAATTCAAGTACCCAGATTTGTCTTTTGGAAGAGTTTATTTCTATATGAGCCAAAGAAGTCAGACAACTTATGAACAAGCAAGTCGCTCTAGTAAAAGTAATCCGGCAATGCCATAGACTTGAAAAAGCAACGTGGGAACCAAAAGAGACCATAAGAGTTTAGTATCCTTAACTATTCTAATCAGGTATAAATTTTGAGGATGAAATTATTTTAAGCGGGAGAGAATTGTAAGGTCCCAACGTACTCCCTAGTTGAAATAATACATGTTTATGAAAGTACATATGTGATAGGAGTTAAAATTGTGCTATGATTAGAATATGAAAGACATACGACTTAAATTTTTAGTCAAGTGGATCATAGATAGTGAATTTAAATTAATTGATGCCAATAGAGAATTAAGGTATTTAAAATTGTACATTTGGTCTAGGAAAAATTATCAAGTGGCAAGGTAAGTTGGTACATGAAAATTAGAAGGATTAACCTATGAATTAGTGACATTTGGCATGGTTAAAGCATTGACAAATGGCAAAATTGATACATTGACAAATGGCAGTACTAATTGTGTGACACATGGCCTAATGTATCATTGACACATGGCAACTCCTACATAGGACACAGGAAGCACATTAATCATAGGTATATACTGATTGCTTGGCAGCTTAGTTTAACTTAATCTTGGAGTTTTTCTTTGAAGTTTAAAGAGGTAAAGGAGTACTAAACTTGATTTCATGTTAGAATATGTATTGTTTGATGTTTTAAGTGGATAAAATGTGTACTGAATTATTGAAGAATTGAGGTTAGAAACTTGATACATGTTAGATACTTGTTAGAAGGAGTGGGTGATTGAATAAGCATCAATATTATAGCCATATCTTGACTTGGAAAAATCAAAATGGGATGATTTTAAATTCAAATTAAACTATATACATATATCTACAATTTTAATGAAGGAAGAGAATTTGATTTCTGTCACCAAGGGCTTTGAAATTTGTCTTAAACTAGATTTTTGGCTGCTATCCACAGTTGACAATAATCTATAATATTTTAGGTATAACTCTCAAAATAATGAACCAAATTGCATTATCTTTATTTTGTTTGCAACTTAATACATAGAGGAACTTTTGTTTAGAAGAACACATTGTCTAAAAATGATATTTTCTAGTTCAGAATGGCCATACAAATCTAATCCAAAAACCGGTTGTTAGGCCCAGGCCTCGATCCCAATCCTGAGGTTGATTTATGATGGTCGCGTGAGGGTGGTGCGAAAGAAAAGTGGAAAACATTGAATTTGAAAGAAATTTCAGCGTAGCAGTGGTGGAGGTTCACCGTGGCAAAAAAATTATTTCCCTATGACGAAACCATGGAGTTATCTCCATGGACCCTTCGGGAGAAGTTCGCCGCGATGAACTTCTAGGTTCCTCGCTGTGAAGTCCTCGAATTAAAACCAACCACCCTTGAGACAATTTCACTACAGTGAAAGTCGAGTCTTTCCATGACAAAATCACAAAATTCAACATAAAACACCCTTCTAGAGAGGCTATAATACCCCATGTTAGGGGTTAGAAAATTAAGGAATTTCAGTGCATTGACAATTCCAGGTATAATTGGTTTTAAATTTTATTTTAATATAAGAGGTGTGGTTTTTAGGTGTCAGAAAATTATCTGGAGAACATTATTATAATTTCAATATTTTTGGGAAATTTATAAATTTTTTTGGAAATTTTGGGATATTAAGAAAATTAGACAAACAGTATATTGACATGTAGCAATTCTACTTGGGTGACAAGTGGCTCATAAGCAATAGAGCCATGTGTCAATGTTAGAGTTATGTAAATATAGTGACCTGAAAAGCATGTGTATTTACATGTAACTTTATCTTCTTTAGTTACATTTTTTGTAATGAAAATATTTATTATTAATAAAACAAAAGAGTTTGGTTTTATTTGTGTGAGCGTTATATATCTGGTCAAAATGTACCAAGATTCTTTTATAAGTAATATACATATACATAGAGACGTATGAGAAACATGTATATTATAAGAATCTAAATTAATTGATTCATAGTTGAATAATCAAGTTGGTCGCTTGATTATGGTTTAGACTATAGTGTTACGATTTATCTCCATATAAGTAAAGGAATTTACTTAAAGAGAATGATGAGTTTCATATCATAATAGTAGTAGACTATCAATAATGGAACTATTAAATGAATTTGGAATCAAGTATGTTTTAAGAATAAAGTGGGCCGTTACTTTAATTTTAAAACATACAACTTAAGCATTCGCTTATTATGAACCATAATCTTGATGAGTGGTGAACTTATATATGTTTCATTATAATTCTTGATATGATCAGAATGGACTTTTACAGAGTATTAATCCAATGTCTGCATGTTGGAATTATTAATTGAAACATGTATCAGAGAATATTCACTCAAATAAAGAGTTTATATTGCTATCATCACTTCTAGATGTTTTAAGGAGATTTGGTGATTAAACTAGCACCAGTAGTTTGATGGACTAGCTACCCATGAAGTCTTGACACCAAGATGAGATCTTGTGTGTTAATCACCATATAATGTAAAAAGGGAGATCTAGAAGGAAAAACCAACATAAGGGCAAAACAGTAATTTTACCCTTTGTTGTGCGGATGACTATAATAAGGTTCTAAATAAGATTTGCAATTGGACATGAAATATGTGTTCTCATAATATTTAATAATTCAAGAGTTTAACTAATTATCTTTAGTGGAATGACATTTAGTTAATAAGCTAGAATTAATTATAATGAGATTAAATTAATTCTCATTATAATTAATTTTGGGCTTATTAGAGCTTGAATTATCAAAGTCCAATAAGATTCCCCACTTGGCTTTAAGGAAGTTATCAAGCTAAGTAAGAAATATAAATGGAGGTTTTAGAATCCCATAATTGAATATTGGGCTTGCTCTAATTAATGGTTAATTAGAAGCCCAAATGTACATTTAGAAATGGGCTAGATTTTGGTTTAATGTAATTAGATTAATTATATTAAAACAAATTTTTTTAAAGAGAGAAGTAACAATTTCAGTTTTCTTAGGTTAAATGTGCAGCTACACATTTGACATTAAAATGCTAAAATAAAGATGGTCTTTATTATGATTTATCATCATTAAATGGAGTTATGAACTTACCATTAAATGGTTTAATGGTTATCTTTTAATGTTAACATGTAGCCTATTTGCATTCATTAGATTAAAGAAGAAAGATGTACATTGGATAGACCATCTTCCTTCCTTCTTCTTACACAAACTGAAATTGATAATTCAATTTTAGGTTATGGTCTTTTCATATAGCCATTTTAAAGATAAATGAAGAGAGTCTCATTTATTGGTTGCTTTATGATTGATTAATGAAAGAAGTGATGCATTGGATGCCTCTTTCTTCTTCCATTCCATGCATAACCGAATTTGATAGTGTAAAAAAGACTTCTTGCATGTTTTAAGACACTCTCTCCTTTCATGCAAGTGTGAACCAAAATTACCAAGTGAAAGAGTTTCATTTTTAGTTCATCTTCTTCTAAGAAAATCTCCTCCAAACATTTCTTCTCCTTTCCCACTAAAGGATTTTGTTAACCTAGTTGTTCTTGAAGAACAAGTGGTAAATCAAATTGGTTGAGGATACAACAACAAGGAGAAGATAGATTGCTAAAGGAAAAGATTTAAAGGAAAAGGATTTGGATACAAGAAGAAGGAGAGGATAGCGCAGCGAGGATTTAAAGCTGCAGCAAAGGAGTCGGTAATACTCCTCATCTTGTTTAACTTTTATTATCCTTATATCATATCATGTATGGATTAGCCTGATGATTTGGATTTGTTGCTTCCACTGGAAAAATGTTTTCATAAAAGTTTTAAATCTACCGTTTCTCCAAATATAGCATGTTTTCTTTTTCCGATCCAACAGTTAATGGATTAAAAAGACACGTAAGCATGTGTTTGAAAAGCAAAAATTTCTATAACTCTTGGTGCTTTAGTTTGACTTTGTTCTTTATCAATACCGAAAACTCTCTCCTAAAGTCTTCATCACAAAATAGCTTTTTGATTTGGTTGCATATGATTTTAATAGTTGGAATTTAAACTAGTAAGTATTATATGGTTGTTATGATTTGTGTACTGAGTTATTCATCACGTAGTTAACAGTTCAGTGTTTATATATTAAAGACACTTAATAGCTAAAGCATGAATGAGAATTTTAGGTAGACTGCATGTGTTGCTTCTGTATATGTGATGATTGGTCTATTATAAGATGGAATTGAAGTAGTTTTTAAGTTTGGAAAATCACTAAACTTTGATTAGAAAGAGTACAGAAAATGCATGAATGTTGATTTATAATCATACTCTGTTTTTTCTTTTATCATATAAGAATCTATTGAGTGTCTATAGAAATGAATTGAAATGAGTTTATAGTAAGGAATGAGGATTAGATGAGATTGGGATGCAGAAATGATTTAAATGAAATGTAAAAGAAAAATTGATGAAGATGGAAGAGAGAGAAAATGTAGAAAAGTTGGTAAATTATGTGAATGAGATTTGGATTTTTAATGGTTGTGTGTAATTTGGAATTTTGAATTTGCTAAGTGTTGTCAAGCTGAAATGGAAGTAGGAAGGATGATTAATGCATCAAATGTATTGATTAGAAAGTGTAAAAGAGAGAAAGTCTAGAAAGAAGGAGGAAGAAGAGAAGAAGATTGAGATTTCTGGGCAAATGGTTATTGTAAAAGTTGAGATTTGGGAGTTTAATACAACCAAATTGGTAATTGAATGTTTAAGGAGTGATATTGTATTAGAAGAAGTGAATTTGGGAAGATTATAAGTGAAAGTGATGTTAAAATAGATGTAGAAACCATTGGAGATGCTTTGGAGAGTGTAGTTAGTAATTTAGAACTTTTGGGGATGTGAGGAAGACCCTGTAGAAATCCCTTCGTTTGATAATCTTAAACTAAATCCCTTCATCTGATTCATCTTATACTGAGTCTCTTCATGTTATTCATCTTAGACTGAGTCCATTCGTCTGATTCATCTTAGACTGAATCCCTTCGTTTGATTCATCTTAGACTGAATCACTTTTTCTGATCCATTTACACTTTTGGAAATTCGAGATTTTGACCCTCTAGATGGAAAAATCTCTCTTCAAATCTTCACAAAAGTTGTAGATCTCAAAGTCTTTTCCGCCCTAAAATGACCACAATATGATATCTCTAGTGAAAGCTATGCCAATTGTCCCCAGATAGGTACAATATGATCAAGGACATAATCATGTTCGATTCTTTTTCCCATAACTGTGTCATCTGACCTCCAAATGACATTAGACTTGAACCAATAGATTCCTAACACATTTTCATACCTCTACATAAAATTTTGTAGCCTTATTAATTGGATTGGAAAACATTGATTGAATGAAAGTGAGGGAATATGTTGGAATAGTATGAATTGGAATAATTTATTTAACATACTTTGGTATTTTGCTTATATCTTAACCAGTAGAGCTCCGAATGGGATGATTCTTGATTTGAATTAACCTAAAGACATAGCGATACAAAATTTATGAAGAGATTAAATTCTAATTCTGCTTATAAAAATTTTGGAACCTTATTAGAATTTGAGATACTAATTCTATTGAAGCTTAAGTACAGTTTGAGATCTTTCGAGTATAACTTTCAGCATACTGAATCAAATGAAATGATCTTGGTTTCATTAGAAACTTAGGACATGGAAGAACAACTTTATATAAGGAAGTGTTATCAAATTACCTCACTTTCTTGATGAGAATAATTGAGAAAAGTTGACCTGAAAGTTGGTTATGAGATAAATCTAGTTTGATAAATTGAGTATGGTTTCACATGATTGATAATGTGATAAGATTCAAGGATAAGAAATCCAAAATTTATCATGAACATGCATCATACATATTCACTATACATGAATGTGAATAAACAATTTCATAATCATGCATAATAGTGACATATATTTGTATTAAATGTTATAGAGGAACTCATAGAGTGACCACTTCCAAATAATGTCAGGACTTCAAGGCAATAAGCAATAAGGGAGCTTTTGTAAGTAATTTAGATGGTCAATTTTGTAAGAATTTCAATAAGTAATTTTTGATAGTTTTGCTTTGACTGTTTTGTTTGCTATTCATTTGGAACATTAAATGATTTGCAAAACTGTAAAAATGTGATATGCTTGAAAACATGGTATGAAAACATTGACTGATATGTTAATTGAATTTTAGACATTTCTATTTTTGAATCTATTAGGTCCTAGTTATGGGTAAATTGGCATGCCTAGAAGAGTCTGCTGTAGCTTCTGTGACACTCCGATGTCTAACACTTTGGTGTCTTTTGTTAATGGCACTTCAGTGTCTTCTGTTATTAACACTTCGATGTCGAGACTTTGGTCTCTTTTGTGACACTTCGGTGTCGAGACTTCAGTCTCTTCTGTGACACTTCGGTGTTGAGACTTCAGTCTCTTGGGCATAAGTCCCATTACCCCCTTCTATAAATGGATTTAGTAGTCATCTAATTTTATTTTTTGATATTTATTTGATTATGACAAAAACAAAATTGTGTTCTGATTTTAAAGGATTTATACCTTCTTGTGTTATACAGTTATATTAATTATAAAATTTGTTCTCAAATGCATTATGTATGATTTATTGTTAAAGTAATATTTAATGTAGATTAGTTATTACTCACTAAGCTATATACTTAGCACGGTAAATTTTTCCTGTGTAGGTTCAGAGTGAGGACTATAAACACTGGGATGACTCAACGCAATGGCCAATAGAGTCTAAGTCTTTCTTTGACAAAAATGTATTTTGAGTTTGTCTTCACTTGTATATGAAGTCTATGACTCTGAATTGTTGTAAGTTTTTGTAATAACTATTTTCAGTTTGAAACAAGTTTGTTTTAAGTTTAGCGTATAATATGATGTATGTTTGTTCTGAATTGCTTCTAATGGAAGATATTGAATGCCATGCTTCTGCTAAATGTTTTGGTTTGTTTATACTGTCTTGTATGACACTCACTTGTCCTCCCAGGGGGTATTTGGTTGTCACAAAGGTTTGCCGTGGCAAACATCTGACTTCACTACGATGAACCTTCAATTCCAAAACCCAAAAACCTAACACCAAACTCGAAATTTTAAACACATTCAACAACTAATACCAATATTCTAAACACACATACATTCAATTTTAAACATCCAAACTTAACCACTAGATAAATCTATACATACTCAAAAAAAAGTTTCCATTCTTCTTTTTCATTACTAAATCAAAAGAGTTTGAACAAACTTCACTTACATATCATCATACATATCAAAGTTTAAAAGAAAAGACAAAAGGATGATCAATATTGATATGCCTATAAAACTATCCAAAATAGTCACTAACTTAGTACAAAAGTCTCTAACTATCATGGAGTTTCCGATGCCTTGCAAGGATCAACGATCTTCTAATTCTACACTTGAGAAGTGAAAATAATGGGTTGAGCTACAAAGCTCTGTGGCTAATATATTTATAGTCATCGATGACTAGCCACAAATTGAAGCATATGTATATATATTTAACCAGAAATTTAAACACTCTTAATTCTAGTTCCAAAACTCAAAGTTAGGCATTCCATCACATAGAACATATCATATATCCAACCATCCATGCATAACACTCAATTATTCATCATGTTCACAAATGAAATGCAATGCATAACAAATGGCTGAAGGGTTCCATGGAAACGAAATGGAGAAACCGAAGTTTACATCATTAATGAAATGAGTCCATTTTTCAGAGCTCATATGCCGCAAACGGACAGTCAAAAGAAGGATTTAGTCAACATGCATGTGAAGAACGAAATGGTTCCACTCTTGCCCAAACAAAAACACATATTTATTCTCAAATCATTTCATCATATGCTTTTTCTTCTTTTCATTTAGACAAAATGTTATAACCTCTTTCAAGGTATAACATAATTACAATTCATCATGCACTATCAAATCTTCATAATAACTCAAAAAAACCAAGCAATTTAAACATACACACACATAGGCAAGAATTTTTCCAATCACACAATAACTATAAAAATATTACCTGCCTAATTTTTCTTGAAAATCCAAGTTCAATTGTGCCCTTCTTCTTACTCTTGGATAGGATTTTCTTAGTTTCCTAACACAAACAGTTTTCTCATTTAAACAACATTCAAAGGAAATTTATAAAGCATCAATAATAAAAAATGTTAAAATTGAGCTATAACCATTTCAAAATCCAAACCTGCGAGTCAATTTTCCATGATCATTCTAATCAGGTAAATGAAAAAATTTGATAACACTTTCTTCTAGAAAAATATTTCACATTGTCTTAAGTTTCTAATGACACCAAAATCATTCATAGATAACTATGTAGGAAAATCCCGATGCGTGCATCACATACTCGCAGTGCAGAAAACAAAGAAAATTATTCCAGGACTTTCCCAAAGTCCAGGATCTATATGTCTATACAAAGAAGTACCAGAAATTTCAAACCACAATGACCAAAGGAGACCGTCTCTAACGATATCAACGTAAAAGTCAGAGAATCTAACTAAACCAAACTCTTTGATTCGGAAATAACTAGAATAAAGAAGAGAGCGCTAGCTCTTACCTTTATTCTTAGAGAGCAACGTGAAGGAGGATGAAGCTTGGAAGAGGAAGATGATGAAGAGAGCTTCGGAGATGTTGAAAAGCACCAAACACTTATTTCAGCAATATAAATGTTGCAATCTCATCAAGACATATCTCGATCTTTTCAAGATCCATTTGGTTCTATTGCTCTCCATATAATGGATCTCTATCTAAAACCATTTTACGAATTCTCCGAGTCACTCTTATGCATGTGACCTATTAAGTTCCTAGTTATGTTGGCCACTTAGATTAACACTTAATCCAAGCAAGTCATGAGTGGTGTCTAGTAACACATCATGACCCCCAATTGACTGGAAAGTAAGTGGTTTGATGAATGAACCCATACTCACCACGAACCATCTTGTGAACCCTCTCATAAATAATTATTGTGCCATTCATCCTTTCACCATACTATGTCATAAATAATTATTGTGCAATTCATCCTTTATGAGTATGGGCAAAGTGTCAACTCTCACTAGATTAACTATGTCAAATCTAGTCCAAGTGCTATCAGTTCTCGTTCTGGGACTCATTGCTCTATATATCAATGAAGGCATTCTTCATGACATATGTACTCCGGCCAGAGATTCCCAAGTGATGACCCCAATAAGAGGGTATGGGTATCATCTTCTCCTATCACAAAAGTGGTGAATCCTCTATTGGCTACTCAATTACCTTTGAATGCCTCAAACTGTACCCAATCACCACCCTACGAGCAACCTTTTCAAGGTAACAAGGAATGGAATCAAATCATAGAATCAGTATCCAAGATATCCTTGAGTGCCTCAAGTCTAAGGATACTTGGACCATTGTTATGATGAGATTATCACTGACATTAAAATTGGACATCCATGTGATGATCTCATGGTAGGTCATCCAATGTACTTACTACCTTTAGCAAGCATCCACATCTTAAATCTAAACATCTCATGTTTATAGTTTCTGAGATCCACTGCTTGATCACATCAAGGAGTTTGACATGTGCTAGTCTATCCGGATTAATGATGTCCAATCTCATTAATCCTATGATTAGGGATAATTTAGATGCTGACATAATTGTGCATGATAGAAATCTTAGTAGTATGATCACATTATAATTTCCTTCATGCTATGTCATATATCATGGACTTCATTAATTTGCTTATAAATCATAATCAATTCATAAATAATGAACACCAAAATAATGAAATATGCCTTTCTTTATTATTGAAAATAAAGTCTGTACATAACTTTGTACAAAACGCACTAAAGGTGATTGCCTTTAGGGCACTACTCTAACAAATCTCCCACTTGACCTAAAGCTAATCGTCTTGGTATCTAATACCATAGGCGAGTACATGAGAATCAAATCTATTTTTTGATAATGGCTTCGTCAATAGATCATCAATATTTTGCTCGGTGGGAATTTTCTCTATCTGGACATCACCTTAACTAATGATCTCCCTAATCAGATGATATCTGTGGAGTACGTGCTTGGATCGTTGATGAGACCTTGGTTCCTTTCCCTGCGCAATAGTAAAATAAAAATAAAAACAAGGCATTCCTAAACATTCTATCCCAATTGTTAAGTGAAAGTTTTTATGGAAAATTATGAAATTAAATTAAAAAGTAAAAGGAAACAATTAGGAGAAAAGACAAATAGATTAATAGAAGTGGAAAAACCCTTGAGAATTAATTTCACTAATTTAATCTCCTGTGCATGATTAAGGGAAAATCATTGGATTGTTGTCTAACTAAAATTAATAGTTAGGTTCTAAATCAATTCGAATGATGAACTAGTCTAACTTTCATATTCAACAAGTTATTATCAGAACTAATTACGAAAACTCGACTACTAATTACTGCTTAAGTTAATATATTTCCAGTTCTTAACCTAAGTGTCCATAGTTTCACGATCTGTATTGAACTTTATCTCTCGAATCTTCATTTGACACTAAAATGATGCAAAGTTTGGCCATTATATTACATCCATTCGGTTTAGAAACCACAACAATAAATAAGACAACATCTTCGTAACTCAATCATGCATATTTAACTAAATAGCTATATTAATTCTTAAGAAAAGAGATTATCCCATCACATCATCGAAACGGTTCACTATACTCAAATACTTCAATTCCATATTACTATCGACATAAGTTTAAAAATAATAACCTAGTAACTACTTAAATGAACTATGACATAATAGCAAGAAATAGTCATTAAGCTAATAAGAGTATGAGTCAGTTATTACTAACATAACAGTAAACTCAAAGAAACAAGAAGTAGATGAGCAATGAGATAAGCAATAAATAATGAGATGTTGGAGGTCTTCTGCATTCTCAACTTTTAGTTTTGACTCTCACCTTCTTCTTCAGTTTCTCTCCTCTAACTGAATGTTTGCTCAAAATCAACTCCAGCTCTTGCTTTTAGCCTCTCTTCTAGACTCCCACTTCTCTGATGTTGCTCTCTTCTTCTCCTTCTTAGACTATCTTTGTTTCTCGTTTCTATTTATCTTCTTTTTCTCTATCTATCTGCACCTCCTCTCTATGTCCCTATGTGAGTGAACGAATGAAATCGTGAATCAAATATCCTTTCTCAGCTACTACCCTCTCTTCCTTTTTAATAGACTCTCTGTAGGTTTAGGGTTGCGAGCCTTAACATCATTAACTGCCATGTATTAAAGCTAGAATTAATGTTAAAACTTCTCATAGGTATGGGGAGTTATAGGTTTGACATTTCCCCCATGCCTTGTCACCTCCATGCTTTAACAATGCATGGTGGTGACATAAAATCACCACCTTGCACGGTGGTAACTTTAATGCAAAAATTACGTGACTTTGGTGTTTTAATGGAAAATTCACAAAATAGTCCAATTAACATTCATGCAATATGCACACCATTATCACTCAATTAATCTCACATTTGAATCAAAACACAAGGATTTGTAACAAAATCAAAATATGAAGGCAATTAAAAGCAATTGAAATTAGACATAACAATTCCCCCACACTTAAACTATACTTGTCCTCAAGCATAATAAAGAGCATTAGGCTATAAAAGAACAAACAATAAAAACATCAAATTTTCCCAAATAGTAGTTAAAGATATCAATGATCATTTCAATAAACATAATCTAAAAACTTGAAGCTCATAATACTCGATGAACAAGCAATTCTTCACATATTTAGCCAAAATGATCAAGCACTTCAATTTAAAGAACCATCAACAAGTGTGCTAGATACTCACTCCACTCTTCATCTTCTCAAGCATTCAAAGGTACTAAATATTCACTCATCTTTCATTTAATGTTAGGTATCTACGATAGGATTGCTTACTAATCCAATCTCCACCACTCATATAAAACACAAATATCAATCTGATGGTATTTATTTTGGTTGTAATGGGGTTGGACTAAGGGTAGGAAAAAAGGAAAATTGTAGTTTAAAACCATAAAACTAATTAAGCATTCAAAGTAATTCAGAAAAATGACAAATAAAACAATCAATTCTTTCCTCTCACGTAATAAAATTAACACTCCCCATTTTTACGTCTCTCCTCTTCTTTCGTTTTCTGTTCGTCTTCTCTTTCTTTTGTTTTTTTTAAATTCATTTTTTATTTTCCTTTCTTTTTTTTTCTTTTTTCACTTTTTAATTATTTATTTATTCATTTTAAACAAGGAAAATAAGGGAAGAAAAATATAGAGGAGATAAATTACTACAATCATACCTATCCTAACTCGAAAGCCAACTATAAGCTATAATTCTCCCACACTTATTCCCTAAACCCAATTATACCTTTTGAAATGCTCAACTTAACCATATGGTAGGTGTAATGAAACGGATAAACAACCAAGGTCAAGGCTTGTATTTTGGGTTTAAAGAAAGAAACGAATTCATTTAAGCTCAAGGGGGCTCACTAAGGGTGACATTATAGTGGCCTTTTTAAGCAAACAAGTTAAATCCTAATTGCCTTCATCATTTCAACGTTTGTATAAGGTTATGTGATCTCAATTAGAATTTTCATGCAAATTCTAGAGTTCCTTAATCATGAAAGAACACTTTTAACAAAGGATACTCGAAATTGGTGTTTAATTATTCAAAAAGGCTCAAATTCTTACCAAATGAAAAATGCCTTTCATTTATCACAACAAGCTAATGCCTTTTTAACCAAAATCTAAGTTAATCATTCTAAACATGTAAATATACTCACTCACTCATATTATGCATTTTAAATCCCGTTTGAGTTCATTTAATGATCATGCACCTCTAAATAATAAATGGGAATAAGGGAAGAAAAATATAGAGGAGATAAATTACTACAACCGTACCTATCCTAACTCGAAAGCCAACTATAAGCTATAATTCTCCCACACTTATTCCCTAAACCCAATTATACCTTTTGAAATGCTCAACTTAACCATATGGTAGGTGTAATGAAACGGATAAACAACCAAGGTCAAGGCTTGTATTTTGGGTTTAAAGAAAGAAACGAATTCATTTAAGCTCAAGGGGGCTCACTAAGGGTGACATTATAGTGGCCTTTTTAAGCTAACACGTTAAATCCTAATTGCCTTCATCATTTCAACGTTTGTATAAGGTTATGTGATCTCAATTAGAATTTTCATGCAAATTCTAGAGTTCCTTAATCATGAAAGAACACTTTTAACAAAGGATACTCGAAATTGGTGTTTAATTATTCAAAAAGGCTCAAATTCTTACCAAATGAAAAATGCCTTTCATTTATCACAACAAGCTAATGCCCTTTTAACCAAAATCCAAGTTAATCAGTCTAAACATGTAAATATACTCATTCACTCATATTATGCATTTTTAATCCCGTTTGAGTTCATTTAAAATGTGAAAAAAAAGTAAAAGAGGGGTCTAAGATAGAAGACAAAAATTAACATGAACGAGGACAAACATTAATGAATAAAGGAAAATAAACTTCATGCAGTACGAACAAACAAAAGAATAAGAAAATTAATACAATATGAAAGTATAGTGGTAGCTGCGTTGATGCAGTGTGAAGCATAGCAATAAGCATGGTGTCTAAAATTGCAGAGTGGAGACTACTGTAAGGAAGACAAATAGAAGATATTGAAAAGAAGGCCTGTGCACAAAAAGAAAACAAATTACGTCGAGTTTCACTAAAAGAAACAACAAACAACTAAATTGAAAGACAAAACAAAATGATATAGGTTGCCTCCCATTTAGCACTTCTTTAATGTCTTTTAGCTAGACACCTCAACCATTACACTCAAGGTGGACTGCCCAAAGTGATTTATTCCACTATTGCATTCTCTTCATGGGTCTTCTTCTCTAAAATTTTCAAACCTCTCTTACAGTTGCATCGTCCAACAATTGACAGCATACTTATAAATCTCTCTCACCAAGCTCATCTTCTTTTTTTCTTCTTCCTACAACATAAAATCAAAGTCTGTAGGATTAAACTAATCAACACGAGAGCATTCTTTATAAATAGTAGTTGTAGAAATAGGTTTAACATTAAAGATTGAGAATTTTAGCTTCCCATTCTCCACATCAATCAAGGTATTAGTAGTGGCCATGAAAGACCTCACTAGGAGTATGACGTGCTCCTTCCTTTATTGTTTAACCTCCCCCATGTCTAAGAACACAAAGTCTATAGGAATAATAAATCCACCAACCTTTACCAACACATCTTCCATTATTCCTATCAAATAATGGATTGATCTATCAGCTAATTATAGGCACATATTGGTTGGTCTTAATTGTACTAGTTCCAATTTCTCATAAATAGATTGAGGCATAAGGATTATACTCGCCCCAAGGTCAAGCATTTCCTTAACTTCATCACCATTACCCATTGATACTAGTATAAGAAAACTTCCTGGATCCTTTAATTTACAGGGTAATTGCTATTGTAGCACTGCACTTGTAAATTATGAAATTATCATCTTCTTGTTTGACTCAAACTTTCATTTGTTGGTACTTATTTCCTTGAAGAACTTTGATAGGTGTTAAATGCATCATATTTTAGGGTATAGTTTGATATGTGTTTAGTCATTTATTCAATTGTTTAGCATGTGTTTAGGGTAGAAGCATGTTAGTTGGTGATTTATTTGTTTTTTAAGTGTTTTATGGGTTAAAACAATCCTTTGAGCTTAAATATGATGTTTTTGAGGTACCTTAACGTGTTTGTTAGTCTTTCAGGGTCAACATCGAATAATGGAGAAATTTCAGAGGCATTCAGGATGAAACAACAGCACACGATCGTGACACAACAGGCCATGATCATGATAAAAGCCTAGGACATGGCTCATGATCATGACAAAAGCCTAGAACATGGCCCACGATCATGACAGAAGGCTTAAATGTAGGCCATGATCATGGTCTGTGTCAAGTAGATGCGTAGCCACTCCCAAACTTCACGTTTTAAGGAATTTTTTAGACATTTTGAACCCCGAAAAAAATCTTAGTTCAACCCTAAATATTAAAAAAACATAAATAGAATAAGCAAAACAAAAAGAAAAGCTTCTTGCATCAACAATCATCATGAAACCCTAGAGAGAGTTCATCGAGAGATTGAGAAAGAAACAAAGGAAGAGAGACGTGGAGAAGAAGTCTACACGAAGTACTTCCCAGAAAAGGAGATTTCCTATCATTGTTGCCTCCATCATCCATTCAGATTTATTCTCCAGTGTATTTCCATTTTATCTATGTATATAATTGGAATAGCTATTGAGGTAGGATTTATGAATGTTGAGGATTGTCTAAACTCACCTTCAGATTATTTTTACTTTTGATTCAATAAAAATTTTATTCTTTATGTGAATTGGATTCAATGTGATTAATTTCCGCATTTTCATAAATCGATAATAGACTAAGAGGATGAACTAATGAAAAATAATTAAATTAGGTTAACGAGGGTTAGGTAATTTAACAAAAATGAGCAATCAATCAAATTGATAATTGTGTGATGAGAGATCTCATATAGGTTCTGGTAGTCTAGTGGAAAACTTTAGATCTAATTAGGGTTTGGATAAATTGTGAACTGAGAAATTGCAATTTTCCATAATCTGATTAAATTTTATACTTTGGGGCTTTTGGTTGTATCTCGAGAGAGAGTAACCAACTCTAGGATAGTTCAAGACTAATAATCTGACATTTCATAATTAATTAGGTTAGTGTTGATGATAGGTAAAAATTTCCCCTTTCTCTCGATTGGTAGTTCCTTTGGTTGATTCTTAGTGTGCTGATTTGTTAATATTTTTTGATTAATTCTTAAGTTGAATTGGCTACGTGAAAGACCTGTACACTTACAGAATATTGAGGTGAAAATATTAAAACCACACATATTGAAAAACCGCGATCAAACTTCAAATAAGCTGGAATATTTTTTATCACACCTAACAAAGGTAGGCTAATATTAACTTTGGAAAACATATGATAAAGATCAAAAAATTGTTTATCTTGTTTCGATTCCTTAAGACGGCTCGGATATAGGATCAGTGGTCTATAAGGTTTAGTCATCTTATCTAATATTGGTCTTTTATTGAAGCCAGTTGCATGCCCTAGTTTTTCATCCTTTTGAACCTAACTTGAAGGGTTGTCATGCCTATTGCTTCCTCCGTTTTGCTTACTTTCTTCATTGGGGAGGCTAGCCTTCTCTTGATAACCTACACCAAAAAGATTAGAAGGGGTCTCATGTAACACCCATTTACCCATATTAGGGCTAGAATAGTAAATTATGAGGCATTTATGAGAACTTAAGAAAAATACACATCATGCATAAGTTAAGTGTGACATGCACATTTTTGCACATTCATATGACTGTGCATGCATTCATTAACATTTTTTGGTTATATTTGGACTTAGTTGGGATTTTTAGGAAATTTCTAAATTTGGAAATTTTATTGATTAGTGGAATTATTATTATATTTATGAATTTTGATGAATTTAGGATTTATTTCAGAACTTATAGAGTATTATGGAAAATAGAAAAAAAGAAGAAAAGGAATCAAAAGAAGATTTGGAGATAGTTGGATTGTCAAGATAGAATTAATGGAGTTAGTTTCAAAGGAGACTAAGTTAGAGCTTAGACCGTAGGAAAATTGACAAGTGTTAAGTACTTTATATTTGTTAGAGAAGTAAGTTATAGTTATTTGAAAGTTAAAAAGGGTCGAGTAAAATGTCTTAAGTGTTATTTCCAACCACCTTCTTCGAACTTCCTTTCGATACACAAAGTTTTTTCATCAAACACTTTCTAAGAGACTTCTATGTTTTTCCTTCTCTTACACCAATCCCACCTTGCAAGTTGTTTCTTCTGCCTTAAGAAAAACCAGAAGTTGGTTAGTTTTCATAGAGCAGTATGTGATTTTGCATGGAGTTATGGCTTGAAGATAGTTGAAGCTTTTCTAGTTTTCAACAAATAAGTGGAGAATAAATCCTTTAGAGTAATGGATTTATGAAATGAAATTGATGAATTTCTATCTTCTGCATTGAAAATGGCATATACATGTATATATTCATGAATATTGTGGATGAGATGAAAATTTTGATTATAGTGTTATTTAGTTTTTGATGGATTTCTACTAATCTTATGTTGTGGAAATTGTTTTTGGAAGAAAATTTGAAATTGTGTAATTGGTTTCACATTGCTTTATATTGGTCCAAATTATAAGTATACATGGTATTAACAAGGGCTTTGATATCTGAATGATTTTTTCTTAAGGATCTTGATAAAGTACCATGGAATTTCCATCAAACATGCATTGTGCATATTGTATAAGTATGTGTGCATTAAGGAATATTTGTATATTTGTGCAAAAATGTGATATGTGTAAATGTGTTATGTATGTTATAGAGGAGCACATCGAACGTCAATTGGACATAGCCAGACTATCCAGGCAACAACATTTTGGAGTATACTATGAGTCAACCCAGATGATTTCATATGATTATTTGATTTAATTTGTTTAAACTTCCAATATTATTAAATTGCTTGCGATTTGTTTATGAATACTGGACTTGAATCGTCCGAGGAAACCAATATTCGGGAATGTATTGGAAGCACTTTGATTATGGTTTTGAATGCTATGGATTTCTGAATGCTATGTAAATTCTCAATGAAAGCTGAATGCTGGACTTAGGTCAGATGATTATGAGATTTGTTTGAGCACCATTTGTGATTATGATATATGACATATATGTATTTGATGCTTTTCATAAAATGCATGATTAGATAAAGGCATTGTGACTTGAGTAGCCAGTGTGAAGCGCTTCCATGTAGAGCTTTGCTATGTGATTTTTGATTCTGCAAGTAGAGCTATGCTCCGTGATTCTGTTCTGATTGAGCCCTATGGGCTAGTATTTGTATAAGTATGTGATTGGCACTTGATCACAATAATAAGAACAAAAGTGAGTCTCATGCATATAACATTATAAGACTGAATTTCTTTGAATGATTTGCAAAGCTTAAATGAGTGACAAAGTGATATAAGCTGGTTGTTATATTGAATTGTGTGATCATATGATATCCCATGTTATGTGAAATATCAAGAATGTAAGTATGATTTGAATGAATATTTGTGATATATGTGATATGTGTATAAGACCCGGTGAAATCATCACTGATGGTTCACTCATTGAGTTCGCAAAACTCATTCAAAATTACAACGTGGCTTTTTAGGTACGAGACAGGAGACCTAATGCTTTAGATATGACTAAAAGCCCCTTTGGATTTTGTTATGGCTCAGAGGTCTGTCAGCTGACATCAGAAGTGTTGTAGCATTTATTTTTTAGTTTTGTTAGAACCTATAAAAGGTTTTGTAAATATTTGTATGATGCAAAAAGTGTAAGAATTGTGAATGAATGCAATCAATGGTTTTAAAAATTTAGTGATCTTTGAGTACTTTAGATGATGCCATGTGTAAGTTGGATTTGCTTTTGCTCCAACATACCATTATCATAGGGTATATACTTGAATGCTCTTCGAGTATTAAGGTATTTGCCTTATGGTAGTGGGATGTTGCATTGGTGGTATCAGAGCATAGTTTGGCATCTTTAGGGACAAATATAAGTTGAAATATGATAAATGGTGAGATATTTAGGCAGTGATCACCACTTTTGTTTGTTATATGTAGAGTCTCTTGTACCTGAGTATGCTCAGATGCCTCCGAGAAGTCCTATGAGGTGAGAAAGGAGATATGATAAGCTAAGGAAGCAAGGGGCCGTAGATTTCTATGGAAGTACAGACCCAGCTTGTTGGACCCCAAATGTTTCACAGAAGTTAGAACTATTTGAAAGAAAAATTTTGGCCAGTGATCATGAGTAAAGACAAATGAATGAAAATTCTTGAACTATGAAATGATAGCCAAGGGTAAAGTACCGAATGAGAAATGTGGATACGTCCAAGTTTTTGTTTTGGTTTCTAGTGGATAAAAAATTTTGAAGTGAGAAGAATTGAGGTGAAAGTTAGAAGCAAAAAAAAAAGAAGTTGCACTTATGTAGTAAGTTGGTGAGAAATATGTACACATGCGTACATTCTGTTATTGATGTTCTTGATTAGTCATGGACTATAAATTTTCTTTATATAATATTGATTGAAATGGAGTTGAGAACTGAGTGAAGTACGTAAATTGCATGAAGTTTAGGGCTTGAAGATTCTGGAGTTTTCAAGAGATAAGTAGTGAATAAATCCCTTAGAGTAAGGGATTTATAAAAGAAAGTTGATGAATTACTATCGTTTGCACGTAAATGGCCTTTATGAAAGTTATAGATCTTTCTGTTATCTTTCCAACTATATATATTATGAAAACTTAGACATCTGAGCTGAAAGTTAGGGTCCTTCAAAGGGGGGATGTCAAAGGCGAAGTTCTTTCTTCTGTCTTTTTGCTTCTTCTGTGATGATGTCAATGATGACATCATCTTCTTTTATGTTTTGCTTCGTCTGAGTTTTGCTTCCTTTTAGTCTTGCTTCTTGTTCCTTCAGTGTTTCGCTCCTTCTATGTTTTGTATCCTCTGCCTTTTGTATCGTCTGTGTTTTGTATCTTTTGAGTTTTGTATCATCTGTCTTTTGCTTCCTCTACCTTTTGTATCATCTGTGTTTTGTATCTTCTGAGTTTTGTATCGTCTACCTTTTGTGTCCTTTACCTTTTATATCATCTGTGTTTTGTATCTTCTGAGTTTTGTATCGTCTGTCTTTTGTATCATCTGCCTTTTGCTATCATCTGTTTTTTGTATCATCTGTGTTTCACTATCGTCTGTGTTTCGCTATCGTTTGTGTTTCACTTCGTCTGTGTTTTGCTAACGTGTCTTCTTCTGTGTTTTACTGATGCGTTTTCTTTTGTGTTTTGTTGACACATCTTCTTCTGTGTTTTGCTGACACGTCTTCTTCTGTGTTTTGCTGAGGTGTCTTCTTCTGGGTTTGGTTCCTTCTGGGTTACTGTTCATAAACTTCTTCTGGGTTATTGTTTATGAACTTCTTCTGTCTTTTGCTATCTTCTGTGTTTTGTCGATTTACTTCTTCTGACTTTTGCATCTTTTGAGTTTTGCTATGTATGCCTTTTGCTTAGTCTAAGTTTCTGCCTTTCTCTTCTTCTGTTTTCGTTTCTTCTGTGTTTTGCTATCTTCTGCCTTTTGCTTCTTCTATTTTCGCTTCGTCTGTGTTTTGCTATCTTCTGGGTTACTGTTCATCTTATATCTTCTATTCCATTTTCGATCCTTCAGAAGATAGAATTTGTCTTCAAGGTCTTCATGAAAGTTGTAGAGCTTGAAGTCTTCTTTCGAACCATATAAAGGAAACATAACTTTGATATCTGTAGGGAAAGTTACAATAATTTTCTCACTTCTTCTGTCTTTTTCCATTCATTTGATTTCCCTTTGGCTTCGTCTGATCCTACCGTCTGGTCCATTTAGACTATTCAGATGATAAATTTTGACCTCAAGGTCTTCTTCAATGTTGTAGATTACAAAGTGAGTTTTTTTCTGCCTTTTGCTATCTACTAGTTTATTTTTGATCCTTTAGACGATAAAGTTTGTTTTCAAGGTCTCCATGAAATTTGCAAATCTTGAAGTCCCCTTTCGAAATCGTCCCAAGATAATCTTAATCCAACATCTCTAGTGAAAGTATGCCATTTGTCCCGAGACAAGTTTGATATGATTAAGGACCAAATTTTGTTTGATTCTTTCGACCATAATTTCGTTATCTGACCTCCAAATGAAGTGATTCTTGAACCCTTAGATTCCTAACATTTTTCTTTTTGTGTCTCCATTAAAGGTTATAGCTTTTGGTGTTGATTTGAAAGTGATGTATTAAATCAAGTAAGGGTATTGATTAGAAGAGTAGGAATTGGATATTTTACTAAACAAGCTTTAGTATTTGATGATTTTTGGATCAATAGAACTCCGAATAAGATAATAAATTAGAGACAGGGAGCTACAAATGGTATGAAGAAGTTGAAATATAATTCAGTTTCTAAGATGTTTGGATTTTCGATAGGGGTTATGCATAGTATGCTAATTTGGATAAGAGTAGTCCAAAAATGTTTAAAGTGTATCTTTCGAATCACTGACCCGAATTGAATGATTTTGGTGTCATTGGAAATATAAGACAATAGAAAAGATTCTTCTAGAATAAAGTGTTATGTCATAATATTCAAAGGTGCTTTTGGCAAGACACTTACGTGTAAAAGGCATAAGGTAAAAATGGAAGGGCATTATTAGAAGAAGAAGTGTTGTCCTACCTATAAATGGAAGGAAGTAGAAGAGAATAAGAAAAGGAGAAAGAAAGAGAAAAGAGAATGTCATGAAAAAGAGAGATAAATACAAAAGAGAAGAAGAGAATGATAGAGAGAAGAGAAACCAAGCTAGGGTTTCAATTTCCTTAGCCTATAAGAGAGATTTTGGAGTTGATCAAAAAAGGAAAAAGGTAGATGACGAGAAGAAATTCCATTTGAGCCATGGATCTCTTCATTTGGTGAAGAGACCTATTTCAGTTAGATCAACTCATAGGGCACACATTAAAGATACACCAGGAAAGAGTCTTAGAGACTCAGGTTATTTACAAAGACAAGAGACATTTTAAGCAAGCCTATAAGCAAGGAAATTAGGTGGGTTTCATGTTTATAATAGAAGTAATGAGCCTTAAATGTTTTCTATTAAATCAAAAGAGTAAAATGATTTCAAATTGTTTCAAAATTGTTGCATCTGTTGTTTTCAAATGATTTAAGGAATCTTTATATGTTTGATATATGCTTTTTGTTAATGAATTTCAAAATAAAGATAGAAATGCTTTGAAACATTTTATATCATTCCTTGAAAAATTTCATGACATATTGTATATTCGAAAAAGAAGGAAAAAGTATGAGCATTTGATAAAATGATTTGAGCATGATTGTGTGCTTCTGTTTGGGCAAGAGTGGAACCATTCTGTTTGTCACGTGCACGTTAACAAGAGCCTTCTCCCGACTGCCCGCTTGTGGCATATGAGCTCCAAAATGGACTCATTCTGTTCATAGTGTAAACTTCGGTTTCACCATTCTATTTCCATAGAACCCTCGAGTCATTTGTTTGTGCATTACATCTTTGAGTTGCCAAGAATGTTGCAAGATTGAATGTTATGCTTTGATGGTTACATGTATATGTTATGTTTATGTGATGATATTTCTTTAACTAAGAACTTTTGAGCTGAAATCATGATTTCATTTGAGAATTTGAAAACTATGACATTTATGCATTGAATATGAATTTTCTATAACGAATGAACATTTCAATGTTTTTTTTGCTTATTCTATTATAAAATGTTACCTACGAGCTTTCGAGCTCACCCCCTCTCTGTCCCCTCCTTAGTGATAGTTAAGAAGTCAATCGAGCAAGAGTCAAAAGGAAATTCTTCAAATTTGCTATTTTGTATTTCAAGCTAGATATTGTAACTAGGAGGGTTTAGTTGCACTTATGAAAATTTGTAGTCCTTGTAACTTCTGTATTATGAGATTTTCGAATTATAATGTATTGTGGCTTGTAAGACCCTTTTGTTTTGAGGGAAATGAAATATGAATGATAATATTAGTTGTAAGAAATGTATTAAAGATGTATAAAGTAGTAAAGATTCACTCAAGTCTTATGATATCCGAAAAAGGGTTAGGTTTCGAAAATCGGGTCCCAACACAACTGAGGCAGAATGGTAGTTAGAGCGAATTGAAAGAGTGTTCAACCAGATAGATTATGAAGCAAATGAGAGATTTGACTATGCTGTCTCACTACTACAAGGTCCTACATACTAGTGGTGGAAGACTATCCCAGGCAGTACCACCAGGCTTTGCCAATTGAAGTGGGAAGACTTTTTGAAGGTCTTCAGAGATAATTACATGCCCAAGATCTATTTGGACATGAAGATGAAGGAGTTCTTGGATTTGAAGCAGGGTACGATGTCAGTGGTTGAATATGAGGTTCGATTTAATGAATTGTTAGGTTATACTACTGCTATGATCCCTACAGAAGAAGATAAGTGTAGGAGGTTTGAGAATGGACTCAATATGGAGATTAAAACAAGGTTGGCGCTTTCAAATTTGGGTACTTTCATTGAGTTAAGAGCTGCATCAATCAAAATTGAACAGTTGTTAAAGGATAGTCAAGGAGAGAATAGACAGGAAGGCAGAGGTAAAAGACAGGATGAATCTCAGATTGATTCTAATGAATTTTTAGGAAACACCAGAACAGATCGTCTCGATTCCAGACTAAATCGAGACAATCCAGATCTCATTCAAGAAGTGAATTTGTTCAGACTAGGAGAGATAGTGGACAAATGTCCTCCAACTAGTCCCAACAGCTGCCTGAGTGTGAGTACTGTGGAAAAAGGCATGGTGGTGAATATTGGAGAGAAACTGGAGCTTGTTTTTGATGTGACTGTTATGAGCATCAGATCAGAGATTGTCCAGAGATGTCAAGATCACAGTCTAGAGCTAGTGGAGGAGTTGTGACTGAGACTTTGGTTCAGTAGAGTGGAGTTGGCAGACCTACATAGAGAGGCAAAGGTAGAGGTAGAACTCAGTTAGTAGGGCCCAGTGTCAGGACTGAGGCGTAGAGTAATCAGTTGCAATCTTAAGGTAGGGTCTATGCCATCACTACACAAGAAGCATCGAACTCTCCAGATGCGGTAGCAGGTATATTAAGTATTTTTCATTTTGAAGTATATGCATTAGTAGATCTAGGATCTACATATTCATCCATTGCACTGCATCTGGCACCTAGTTCATAAGGTAGGCACATAGGAAATGGAGAATTATATGAGAAATTAGTACCCCTACCTTTTTGATCAATTAGATAAGAATTTCGAGGACAAAATTTTTGTTAGGAGGGGAGAGTTTTAAAATCCCTTTACCCATATTAGGGCTAAAATAGTAAATTATGAGGCATTTCTGAGAACGTAAGAAAAATGCACATAATGCATAAGTTAAGTATGACATGCACATTTTTGCAAATTCAAACGACTGTACGTGCATTCATTTATATTTTTCGGGTATATTTGGACGGAGTTATGATTTTTGGAAAATTTTTGAATTTGGAATTTATTTATGTTGGAAATTTTATTGATTAATGGAATTATTATTATATTTGTGAATTTTGGTGAATCTAGGATTTATTTCAGAATTTATAGAGTATTGTGAAAAATAGAAAAAAAGAAAAGGAATCAAAAGAAGATTTGGAGATAGTTAGATTGTAAAGATAGAATTCATGGACTTAGTTTCAAAGGAAACTAAGTTAGAGCTTAGACCGTAGGGAAATTGACAAGTGTTAAGTACTTTATTTTTTGTTTAAAAAGTAAGTTATAGTTATTTGAGAGTTAAAAAGGGTTGAGTAAAATGTCTTATGTTGGACCATAATCTTTTAGTAGAATTTCGAAATAGTAAATGAAAATTGAATGAGTGTTTTTGTATATGTATTACGTTATAGATGGAATTGTGCTTTAAGAAAATTAATGAGAAAAGAATCGATTAGTTTTGATGACTTTGATATTTGAGTAGATTTGTATGGGTTATGAAAGTTTAAGTGAATGAGTTAATTTAAATGGAATTTGAAAATTAAGAAATAAAGAGTGAAAGTGTGAGAATATGAAGAATTGAGAAAGTTTGACTTTTTGGAGTAGAGAGTTGACTTTTTGATTTAGGCAGAATTTGAGAAAATGATCTGCATGGAACTTATAGCTTCTGTTGAGAGCTTTCTGTCGCCATAACGTTTGATATTTTTTGATATCGGAAGTGAAAGTTATGATCTTTCGAAGTTAAGTGTATTTTATTTTGGTTTTGAAAATGCTCTAAGTGTAGGATTATGTATGCAGTGCTTTGAGGCAAATCGCCGAATTGATGTAGTCTGAATTGGAGTAAATGGTCTACATCAAAGTTGTAGCTTATATTCTCAGCTTTTTATCACAATAAAGTTTGCAATTTTTCGATATCGGGGCTAGGAGTTATGATCGACTGAAATTTTGAACTTGTTTAGGAAGAGTTGATAAAGACAGAAACTTTGAGTGGATTTTTGACTCCCTTAGAGGACAAATTGATTTTTACTTCATGGTTTTTATGTCGTTCCCAATCTGACCCTTTTTTAATCTTTTGCTTATAATTTCTCCGTTCGACATCCGATTGATTTAGTTTTTGAAGCGTTGGATTCCTAAGACAATTATCTACTTCATGATGGGAAATTATGATTTTTCTGATATTAAATTGAGGGTGATTGATTCAATCAAAGTGAGTTAGGAAATTTTCTAAGCATGGTTCAGTCTTTTGTGAAATTCGGGATCTGTTGAGATCCAATTGAAGTGATTCTTGAAGTAAAATAAAACTAATACATGGGGATACAAATCATATGAAGGAATTAAATTTCAATTTAGCCTCTAAGACTTTCAATTTCTGAATTGAATTTTGGATTAGTGTTCAGTCTTGGATTAGAAAAATCTGAAAGTATTTTGGCCATAACTTTTGATCTAGCTATCTAAATGAGATGATTCTTGATTTGGATTAAACTAGAGAAATAGGTATAGTTTCAAATTTGTCTTTAAGAATATCAATTTTTGGAAAGTACTGAAAAATGTCTTCGCATATGAATAACTCGAAATGTTTGGAGTATAACTTTTGGTGTAGTAAACCAAATTAAATGATTTTGGTGGCGTTATGAAATTACAACAATGAGGAACGTTTCTATAGAAGGAGGTTTTGTAAATTCCTTCAATTTGATGGTAAGAAAGTAGTCCTAAAGTAAGCTTGACTTAAAATGAAGTTTAAGGGAAAATTGGGAAGTTTACTTAAGAGTTAGGTTACAAGGCTTATAAGGAGGGGCTTTTTGGTCATTAACCAATCATTAAAGGGGCAGGACAAGAGGGATGTCGTTTTACATGAAGGGAAGCACGACCCTTTGAGATAAAATGAAAGAAAGAAACAAATGAACAAGAGAAGAGAAATAAGAAGGGAGAAGAGAGAAGTTTCGGTGATGGGAGAAAGAAGAGGAAAATAATGTAGGGTTTTTGATTTTTGGGAGATTCCAAGAGGTTTCTTGAGTAGATTCATGAGAAAAAAGGTGGAAAAGCATGAGAGCTCCGCTTTAACCTAAGAAAATCCAAAATTGGAGGAGATTGAGGTAAGAGGTGAATTTTGATCTTTAAGTTTTTAATGAGGTTTTGGTTTAGAAACCTTGGAAATGGTATGGGTTTGTGATTTGTAAGTTCAATTTTGATGATTTTGCCTTAGGTTATGTTTAATTTTGGATGATAAGTAATTAGGGTTTATATTTTTGAATTAGGGAAAATTATGGAAAGGAATGGAGAAATTGAAGCTTTAATCTAGCTCCAAGCATAGAATTGAGGTGGGTAATGTATTTATATTTTGAATTATAAGCTACTATTGTGTTTTTAAAAAATCAAGAAGAAAAATGTTTATAAATATTATTGATGTTAATGTATGAACATTATGATTTTTGATTGACGAAATTCGTTGATTTTGGAATGATTAGAAAATGACTACAATTGTTTCGGACATTTTTTAATAAATTGATTCAATTGTTACTTTCAATGGTTTTGAATGTTTTTATAAAATGGAAATAATTGTTTGAATTTCATTATGTGTGATTGATTGAGATTTTAATATGTGAAATTGTGAGACATTGTGTTTGAATGAATGATTTGGAAATTTGCTAAAGTGGTATTGTAGTATGTATGAAATTGACAAAATGAGATAGATGTATAGGAGTGAGGTTGCTGCCATTTTGAGTTAATTGATGGGTTTATATAGATTGGTTGATGATTTAGGAGATTGAAGATTGTGTAGATTGTGGTTTTTATGCAGGTACTTGAGTTTGGATTGAAAGATTGAAGTTTTTGGCTAGTTGATTTTTAGGGGAGGTGCTATCAAATTTTTGTAAAAATTTGACAGAAACTTGGCTTATGTTTTTGACCTTTTTAGAGCTTGAATTGGATTGGGGGTCTTCTTGAAAATTGTATAACATGTTTAGAGCTTTCCAATGATATATAATTTGTCACTTTTGGACTTAGGATGAAGAAGTTATAAGGTTTGAAAAATTAAAGTTACTGTTGATAAGGGTTATATTTGGGCAGAATCTTTGCAAGGGTTTTTCACCCCTTTAGAGCTTTCATTGATTTTTGCATCCTTCATAGAAGATGTAGATTATATTTTACCCTTTCCATTGAGGTATAATATGCAATTTTAGGGATTTGGAGTAAGAAGTTATGAGGGTTGGAATTTTTAGTTACTATTCATATGGTCATTTTATGGGCAGTAACTTTGAAATAGTTTTTGACTCCCTTAGAGGCCATATTGGTTTTTAAACCCTTCATGAAAGTTGTAGAGTTCTTTTTGAGCTTTTTATTGAAACCAATCTGGCGAACTTTGGAGTTCAGTGTGAAGAGTTATGAAATTTCATTTTAGTTTAAGAATACGATTTCTGACTGGGCACTAAGCCTTTTATATTTGAGGAGGGAAATTAAGGTGAATTTTTCAAGACCAGTTCGAAGGTTCATAAGATTAAGTTTGCTTTTTAGGATTGTCCTTTCAAAATTGTTTGAATTCATTGTATTTGAATGATTTGGAAATATGCTAAAGTGTTGGCATTCTTTGAATTTAATGTTATGCGAAGTTTTTGGTTGAAATTGTAAATGCCGTTACGTTTGCATATGATATGTCAAGATACGAAAAATAAAGCTTTCGAAATGTGCCTTCGGGCAATACGAATTTTTCAAGTGTGATATGTGATATGTGAGTTTGGTTAGGTCCCATAAGTTTGAGTCAGTGCACTGGTCTCATTTTTAAATGGCTTCTCCCACCTGCCCGCTAGTGGCATGGAGCTCCGATTTTGGACTCCCATAAGTCACGGCTACATTGGACCGTTATGCGAGAAATTGTAGTATGTTCCGTTCACGGCTGCACAGGACTGCTATGCGGGAATGTGCAGTACGTTCCATTTTGGACCGACCCAAACCGTTTGATGTGTTATGTGATTTTGCTTCTGTTTATATTTGTCATGCATTAATAATGTGATGCATTCATGTTTTTGAAATTGTTTATGACTTGGGGAAGTTTTGAGAAATTTTTGAGAAATATGAAAATGAGTTTTGCAAGTCGTAAAAATATTTTGAAAATTTATTATAAATGATTTGAAAAGTTGAAAGGTTTGAGAAATAAGCTTTCGAAAAATTTGCTACTGTGAGATTTTTATAAATTGGCAAAAACTTAGAAAATGATTTTGCTTATTATTTGATTTATAAATATGTTATCCACGAGTTGTCAAGCTCACCCCCACTTTCATCCCAATCTCCAGGTTTTTGAGCAGGAGATCGGATGAAAGAAAGTCAAGGCTTTGGTTCGAAATTATTTGTCCTGCGTTTAATGTATTTGGGATTTTTGGTATTGTATTTGTATATGGAGTGGAAGGCCATTAATATTAATATGTATGAATTATGAGGAAGTATAAAATTTGTGTACGGTTTTAAGATATAACTTTGTGTATTGAGTTATGGAATTGTGTATGATTGTGTTTGGATTGAATAAAAAAATTGAGGTATGTTTCTGATTGTGGAATGCGACCTATTGAAGTGTTTTAGATATAGGGTTGTGTTTGCTTATGCTGAGTCTCCGGATGGGGAGTCCAACGATACTAGTTATGGTTGAGAAATATAGAAGTGTGTTTTAAACACTTTGCAGGTTTGGGATAGTTAGAATGCAGCCGTTATGCTGCCCAATTTTTGTTAAATAATAAGTTGAATAAAGAATAAATTAAGATTAAGATGTTTGAAAGGTGGATTATGGGATTTGTATGATTGTATAAGTTTTGGAGGATGATTTTCCAAAGATGGGAAAATTTGTTTTGTTTTGTATGTGATGGAATAAAATGAATAAGAAAGAAAAAGAAAGAAAAAAAAGACCGGTATTGGATTATTTTTTTCTAGGTTTCCAATGCGATAGCCTTCTAAGATATTAGTTCTCGGATGTCAGAAATTTGTTCCGTTTGTTAAGCGATTTGATTTTCAATTCCGAGCCATTCGTTTCGATTTCGTATTTGTATGCTTTGATTATCCGTATTCGATTATGCTATTTGTTATTGTTTCACCTTCCGATTTGTTATGTGTTTGATTCGGTTTTGATATCTTCGCTTTGTGTTTCGTTTTGATCGAACTTTTGTATTTGTGTTCGTCCGTTCTTTTGCATTAAGAGTTCGCTTTCCTTCGTTTTCGTTTTGTTTACCGGTTGGGGTCTGATCCCGAGATCCTGTCCCAACATAGATAGTATCAGAGCCCAGTATTTAGATCTTACTTAGGCTATATGTTTGGTAAGATTGAATTTATGAGAATGTGATAAGTGAATTTTGTGAAGTGATTGGTTAATTAAGGTTAAGAATTATGATTGATTTTAGGTTTGTAATAATGAAATTGAGATTAGAATTGTTTGATGAATTTAGGATGAATTGATTTGACTATGCTTTTGAGAGATGAAAATTTTGAAGGATGAGATAAATTGATAAAGATATGTGTATAGAATTCAAAGGATTGGTTTGAAAGATGATTGGGTCCATATTAAGAGTCATTAAGAATTGGACCATTGACTTGTGTAAAATGTTAAGGAATATTGAGTTGTGGATATAGTGATTTTGATATGATATTGGTGGTATAATATATAGGAGGTGAATAATTGTGAATAAGATAAGAATATGTGTGATGTGAAATTAGATAAGAAAGTAATTTGACTATTATTAAGAGGATGTATTACTTGATGAGTAAGTATGAATTTCGAGGACGAAATTCTTTTAGGAGTGGGAGAAATATTGGACCCCGATCTTTTAGTGGAATTTTGAAATAGTAAATAAAAATTGAATGAGTGTTTTTGTATATGTATTATGTTATAGAAGAAATTGTGCTTTAAGACAATTAATGAGAAAAGAATCGATTAGTTTTGATGACTTTGATATTTGAGTAGATTTGTATGGGTTATGAAAGTTTAAGTGAATAAGTTGATTTAAATGGAATTTGAAAATTAAGAAATAAAGAGTGAAAGTGTGAGAATATGAAGAATTGAGAAAATTTGACTTTTTGGAGTAGAGAGTTGACTTTTTGATTTAGGCAGAATTTAAGAAAATGATCTTCATGGAACTTGTAGCTTCTGTTGAGAGCTTTCTGTCACCATAAAGTTTGATATTTTTTGATATCGGAAGTGAAAGTTATGATCTTTCGAAGTTAAGTGTATTTTGTTTTGGTTTTGAAAATGCTCTAAGTGTAGGATTGTGTATGTTGTGCTTTGAAGCAAATCGCCAGATTGATGTGGTATGAATTAGAGGAAATGGTCTACATGAAATTTGTAGCTTCTATTCCCAGATTTTTATCTCCATAAAGTTTGCAATTTTTCGATATCGGGGCTAGGAATTATGATCGACTGAAATTTGGAAGTTGTTTAGGAAGAGTTGATTAGGACAAAAACTTTGAGTGGATTTTTGACTCCCTTAGAGGACAAATTGATTTTTCTGTCCTTCATGGAAGTTGTAGAGCTTCCTTTGAGATTTCTTTTGATACTAAATTTGTCAAATTTCGAGTTTGGGATCAAGAATTATAAATTTTGGAAATTTCGGTTATTTGTATGCCATTTTGACTCCTGTTTTTGTTATTTCGTTCCCAATCAGACCCTTTTTTAATCTTTTGCTTATAATTTCTCCGTCCGACATCCGATTGATTTAGTTTTACAAGCATTGAATTCCTAAGACAATTATCTACATCATGATGGGAAATTATGATTTTTCTGAGATTAAATTGAGGGTGATTGATTTAATCAAAGTGAGTTAGAAATTTTTTTGAACATGGTTAAGTATTTTGCGAAATTCGGGATTTGTAGAGATCCAATTGAAGTGATTCATGAGGCAAAATAAAACTGATACAGGGGGCTACAAATCATATGAAGGAATTAAATTTCAATTTAGCCTCTTCAATTTCTGAATTGAATTTCGGATTAGTGTTAAGTCTTGGATTAGAAAAATGTGAAAGTATTTTAGCCATAACTTTTGATCTAGTTATCCAAATGAGATTATTCTTAATTTGGATTAAACTAGAGAAATAGGGCTACAATTGTTTTGAAGAAATCGAGTTTCAATTTTGTCTTTAAGATTATCAATGTTTGGATGGAAATAAAGTACTGGAAAATGTCTTAACATATGAAATTAATACAATGAGGAACGTTTCTCTAGAAGGAATTTTTAGTAAATTTCTTCAATTTGATGGTAAGAAAATAGTCCTAAAGTAAGCTTGACTTAAAATGAAGTTTAGGGGCAAATTGGGAAGTTTGCTTAAGAGTTAGGTTACAAGGCTTATAAGGAGGGGCTTTTTGGTCATTAACCAATCATTAAAGGGGCAGGACAAGAGGGCTGTCATTTTATATGAAGGGAAGCGCGACCCTTTGAGATAAAATGAAAGAAAGAAACAAATGAACAAAAGAAGAGAAATAAGAAGGGAGAAGAGAGAAGTTTCAGTGATGGGAGAAAGAAGAGGAAAATAATATAGGGTTTTCGATTTTTGGGAGATTCCAAGAGGATTCTTGCGTAGATTCATGAGGAAAAAGATGGAAAAGCATGAGAGCTCCACTTTAACCCAAGAAAATCCGAAATTGGAGGAGATTGAGGTAAGAGGTGAATTTTGATTTTTAAGTTTTTAATGAGGTTTTGGTTTAGAAACCTTGGAAATGGTATGGGTTTGTGATTTATAAGTTCAATTTTGATGATTATGCCTTAGGTTATGTTTAATTTTGGATGATAAGTAATTAGGGTTTATGTTTTTGAATTAGGGAAAATTTTGGAAAGGAATGGAGAAATTGAAGCTTTAATCTAGCTCCAAGTATGGAATTGAGGTGGGTAATGTATTTATATTTTGAATTATAAGCTACTATTGTGTTTTGAAAATCAAGAAGTAAAATGTTTATAAATATTATTTATGTTAATGTATGAACATTATGATTTTGATTGTGAAATTGTTGATTTTGGAATGATTAGAAAATGACTACAATTGTTTGGACATTTTTAATAAATTGATTCAATTGTTACTTTCAAAGGTTTTGAATGTTTTGATAAAATGGAAATAATTTTTTAAATTTCATTATGTGTGATTGAATAAGATTTTAATATGTGAAATTGTGAGACATTGTGTTTGAATGAATGATTTGGAAATTTGCTAAAGTGGTATTGTAGTATGCATGAAATTGACAAAATGAGTAGATGTATAGGAGTGAGGTTGCTACCATTTTGAGTTAATTGATGGGTTTATATGTTGGAGTTATGTAAATATAGTGCCCTAGAAAGCAAGTGTATTTACATGTAACTTTATCTTCTTCGGTTACAATTTTGTAATGAAAATATTTATAATTAATAAAACAAAAGAGTTTGGTTTTATCTGTATGAGCATTATATATCTGGTCATAAGGTACTAAGATTTTTGTAAGTAATATACATATACATAGAGATGTATGGGAAACATGTATATTATTAGAATCAATTAATTGATTCACAGTTGAATAATCAAGTTGGTCGCTTGATTATGGTTTAGATCAGTAGTGTTGCGATTTATCTCCATATAAGTAAAGGAGTTTACTTGAGGAATGATGAGTTTCATATTATGATAGTAGTTGACTATCGATAATGGCACTATTAAATGAATCGGAATCAAGTATGTTTTCAAGAATAAAGTGGTAGTTACTTTAATCTTAAAACATAAAACTTAAGCATTCGCTTATTATGAACCATAATCTTGATGAGTGGTGAACTCATATATGTTTCATTATAATTCTTGATATGATAAGAATGGATTTTTACAAAGTATTAATCCAAAGGTTATGCATGTTGGAATTATTAATTGAAACATGTATCAGGGAACATTCACTCAAATAAAGAGTTTATAGTGTTATCATCTCTTCTAGATGTTTTAAGGAGATTTGGTGATTGAACTGGCGCCAATAGACTAGCTACCCATCAAGTCTTAACACTGAGATGAGATCTTATATGTTAATCACCATATAAAGTAAAATGAGAGATCTAGAAGGAAAAACCAACATAAGGGCAAAACGGTAATTTTATCCTTTGTTGTGCGGATGGCTATAATGAGGTTCTAAATAGGGTTTGCAATTGGACATATTCTCATAGTATTTAATAATTCAAGAGTTCAACTAATTGGCTTTAGTGGAATGACATTTAGTTAATAAGCTAGAATTAATTCCAATGAGATTGAATTAATTATGGGCTTATTGGAGCTTGAATTATCAAAGTCCAATAAGATTCCCCACTTGGATTTAAGAAAGGTTATCAAGTTAAGTAAGAAATATAAATGGAGGTTAATTAGAAGCTCATAATTGATTCTTGGGCTTGGTCTAATTAAAGAAGCCTAAATGTACATTTAGTAATGGGCTTAGTTTTTGGTTTAATGTAATTAATTAGATTAATTATATTAAAACAATTTTTTTAAGAAGACGATAGCAATTTCGGTTATTCCTAGGTTAAATGTGTAACCACACATTTGACATTAAAATGCTAAATAAAGATGGTCTTTATTATGGTTAATCATCATTAAATGGAGTTATGAACTTACCATTAAATGGTTTAATGGTTGTCTTTTAATGTTGGCTTGTAAACTATTTGCATTCATTAGATTAAAGATGAAAGATGTACATTAGATGGACCATCTTCCTTCTTTCTTCTTAGCAAAACCGAAATTGGGTATTGAATTTTAGGTTATGATCTTTTCAAATAGCCATCATAAAGATAAATGAAGATAATCTCATTTATTAGCTATTTTATGAGTGATTAATGAAAGAAGTGATGCATTTGATGCCCCTCTCTCATTCCATCCATGCATATACGAAATTGGTAGGCAAGAAAGAGATCTTGCATGTTCTTTACACCTTCTCTCCTTTCATGAAAGAGAGAATCGAAAATACCAATTGAAAGAGTTTCAATTTTGCTTCTTCTTCTTCTAAGAAAATCTCCTCCAAACATTTCTTCTCCTTTCCCACCAAAGGACTTTGTTAACCTAATTGTTCTTGAAGAACAGGTGGTAAATCTAATTGTTTGAGGATACTATAATAAGGAGAAATTAGATTGCTAAAGGAAAAGAGTCAAAGGCAAAGGATTTAGATACACGAAGAAGGAGAGGATAAGCAATGAGGATTTAAAGTCAGAAGCGAAGGAGTCGGTAATACTCCTGATCTTGTTTATATTTTATTATCCTTATACCATATCATGTATGGATTGGCATATTGATTTGGATTTGTTGCTTCCGCTGCAAGTAATGATTTCTTAAAAGTTTTCAAATCTACCGTTTTTCCAAACAAAGCATGTTTTCTTTTTCTGATCCAACAATTGGTATCAAAGCCAGTTTCTAATGCATGATTTCGGTTCCTATATATTGGATGCATGGGTTGGCAATCTTTTTGTGTATGCTGCATATTTTTATGTGATAGAAATATACATGGTGTATGTTTTCTCTTTTGGTTGTCAATAGAAGTTAAATTTACCTTGTAAGATTTCTTCATTGGTTGTAACAAGGAGGGTGGTCTATCATCACCATGTTTCCTCCTTGGTTTCGTCTTTCTATTTTCTTTGATTTTGTAATGTACAAATTGATGTAATGATGAAGATGGAGCAGCCATGGATTGAAGAAATGAAAAGGTAAAATTTTTGGTGTATCCTTTTGTGTATTGGCATAAGTTTTGTGAAAACATAGTTGCTGGAATTTTGTTTCAATTCAAAGTGAGAAAATTCGATTTTCATATATGCCATTACATTTTGTTTACCGAATGGGCCGGATCATGTTTGTGAAGAGTTCGAAGCGGAAGATCCAAGTCCAAGAAGAATGCTTTGGGCCTAAGAGGCTTGTAATTATTTAATTTTTCTAGGATGGACAATCAAAAGTGGCTTTATTAGTTCATGTGATGAATGGAGAAATGAATGCTTATAATATGTGATATTATGTGATTGCATGTCATTTAGAAAATTGCCAACCCTAGGCATGAAACAATACAGGATGGATAATAAATTGCATCTAGACAAGATGGTATTTAAAACTTAAAGCCCAAAAAGATTGAGTGGGAGAGGATGCTCTTGTGAGAGTCCACGGTCTCCAAATGATGGCCCGTTTGCATGTGGTGAAGTGTTACTCCCCATCAGAGGGCATGGATCCTAGATCTTGCATGGTTTGGGTCTCCTTAAGGATAAGTCCACTTAATGATAGCAAATGTGACCTCCCACCGAGGCATGGTTTGTAGGTATCTTTAGTGAATGAATCAAATGGTTAAACACTCAACATTTTTATCAATAAACCGCCACCGTAGCTCATTGGTAAAAGTATGGACCAAATTAAGACGCTTCTTAAAAATTGGGCATGAGATGCTTGGTAGTTTTGAGTGGGAGGGTCCCGTTTTTTTAATGGATAAGATGGCCCACCGTCACTTAGTCTGTTATAGATAAGAAAAATAACCGTTGTATAATGTTTTAATTTTTTAAGTTTTGTTAAATCTATCATCATGCATACATGCATCATGATTTTATACAAAGTTCCAAAAATTGTTGACTAATATGCTCATGTTTTAATAATTTATATTTTCAGACATAATCAACCACAAAATGAATCCACTCACCCTGCTCTTGAGTAATAACAAATTGGAAAACAGAGACAATTTTAATGAATGGAGACGTAACCTTGACATTGTTCTTCAATATGAACGTATTTCATGGGTGTTAACTGAAAATGAGCCTACACCTCCAAGTAGAGATTCAACTCACGAGCAAGTCCAACAACATGGCGTTGGCGAGAATCGACAAGACTACTAAGTGTTATATTTCGCTTCGTCGTGGCATGTTGCAAAAGCAAATTGCTTGTATGAAAATTGCTAGTGCAATGGTCCATCACCTACATGAGATGTTTGGTGTGAGGACTAGGTCTGCAAGAGTGAAAGTTATCCAAACCTTTCATAATCTCGCATGAAACCCGTGAATCAAGTGCGGGATTACATGATTAAGGTAATCTCTGCGGTCACTGAGGCTGAAATCCTAGGGGCAGATATGGATGAAGACACGTAGATGATTATGATCATCAATAGCTTAAACTCTTCTTTTCAGCAGTTTAAGTTGGACTATGAGCTCAACAGCAAGGATTACACCTTGAGTGAGTTGATGAATACCCTCCAGAGCATGGAGGAGATATTGAATATTAAGGCTCATGGGCCAGAAGCTAATGTAGCTTCTTCTTCTAAGCCCAAGGGTAAGGGCAAGGAAAAGAAGAAGGGTCCAATGAAAAAGAAGGCCCAAACAGGGGTCAAGGCCAAATCCATGAAAAAGAAGGCCAAAGAGAACATCAAAGGAAAGTGTTTCCACTGTGATAAGATGGGCCACTGGAAAAGAAACTATCCAATCTACCTAGAGTCCCTCAAAAGCAAACAAGTTATGGCCTTCCTAAGTTTGTTAGGAACTAGAAATGTGGCAGATTTATCTACTTTTTAGATATTAGATTCATGAGCCACTAACCATGTTTGTAATTCTTTGCAGGGGTTCCAGCAAAGGAAAAGACTACCTAAAGGCCAGTTTCAAGTCAAGATAGCAGATGGTTTCTATGTTTCAGCAGAATCAGTGGGAGTAGTTATCTTGGACTTTCCTAGTGGTCATAGGTTATATTTGGAGGATGTTTATTACATGCCAATGATTGTAAGGAACATGATTTCTGTTTTTTGTTTAATAAAATCTGGTTTTTCCTTATATTTTGAAAAGGTTGTTTCAATATATAAGAATAAGGATTTTATTTGTGATGCGATAACTAAACAGGGATTGCTTTTTATAGAACCTATGAAAGGCTCACTAAACACACAGAATTGATAAAACCAAGACAATCTAAAATCTCTAGCATTAATTCAAAGTATCTGTGGCACTTAAGAATGGGTCATATCAATCAAAAAAGACTTGACAGGCTAGTAAAGGATGGGATCCTTATGGGCTTTGATAGTGATCCATTACCCACCTGTGAATCTTGTGTTGAAGGAAAAATGAACAAAGCCTCATTTCCTTCTAAAGGAAACAGATCTGAATCCACATTGGACCTAGTACATACTGATGTGTGTGGGCCCATAAATGTACAAGCTAGAGGAGGTTATGAATATTTCATAATTTTTATAGATGATTACTCAAGAAACGACTATTTGTATTTGATGCATAAAAAGAGTTAATCTTTTTAAAAGTTCAAAGAATTCAAAGCTGAAGCTGAGAAGCAACTTGGCAAGCCATTAAAACAGCTTCGATTAGATCGAGGTGGTGAGTATTTATCTGGAGAGTTCCAACAACATTTAATTGACAATGGAATTGTTTCCAATTTGTCAGCTCCTCGTACACCTCAATAGAATGGTGTAGCAGAGAGGAGAAATAGAACTCTATTGGAAATGGTAAGGTCAATGATGTCCTACGCTAGCCTTCCAGAATCGTTCTGGGGATATGCCATACAAATGGCAACATATCTTCTTAACTTTACTCCGTCCAAATCGGTGCCTAAAATACCTAGGGAGTTGTGGACTGGCCGAGTGCCTTCATTGATGCATTTGAGGACTTGGGGCTGCCCAGCCCATGTTCTAAAGCCTGAATCCATAAAGATGGAACCAAGGTCAGAAGTATGTTTGTTTGTAGGATATCCTACGAGAACTCGAGGGTACTATTTTTATAGCCCTCATGATAAGAAGGTATTTGTGTCGACAAATGCAACCTTTTTAGAGGAAGAGTTTGTGAAAAATCACAAAGGAAGAAGTGAAGTAGTACTAAAGGAGTTAGCTATTTCATCCAAACCAAGAGTTGTTTTGGATATGACAGAACAAGATGTCGAAATGGATTCAAGAGTTGAATCAGAAGTGCAACCTGAACATCGAGGTGTGCCTAGACGTAGTGGGAGGGTTGTGAGACAGCCAGATAGGTATCTGGGTTTAAGAGAAGGCTTAATTGCGATCTCGGACCAAGAAGAAATAGATCCCATTACGTATACACATGCTATTAATGATGTTGATGCAGGAAAATGGCTCAAAGCGATGGAATCGGAAATAGATTCTATGTATACTAATGAAGTCTGGGTCCTTGTAGATCTACCACCAGGTCTAAAAGCCATAGGGTGTAAATGGATCTACAAAAGGAAAAGGGGATCGGATGAAAAGGTAGAGACCTTTAAAGCTAGATTGGTAGCTAAAGGCTATACTCAAAAGGAGGGTATAGACTGTGAGGAGACTTTTTCTCCGGTTGCCATGCTTAAGTCCATCAGGATTCTTTTGGCCATAGTAGCCTATTTCGATTATGAAATATGGAAAATGGATGTCAAGACTGCATTTCTTAATGGGGATCTTGAGGAGACCATTTATATGGCCCAACCAGAAGGATTCATTGAGCCAGGTAATGAGCATAAGGTTTGCAAGTTACAAAGGTACATTTATGGACTTAAGCAAGCATCTAGGTCTTGGAACATTAGGTTTGATAAGGCTATCAAAACCTATGGGTTCATACAAAACCTAGATGAGCCTTGTGTTTATAAAAGAATACAAGAAGATAAGGTTACTTTCCTAATCATGTATGTTGATGACATTCTGCTCATTGGGAATGATGTGGGAATGTTATCTGCGGTTAAGGGATGACTGAATGAACAGTTTTCAATGAAGGATTTGGGAGAGGCTACCTATGTTCTAGGGATCAAACTTATAAGGGATCGAAAGAACAAACAGATAGCTTTGTCTCAACTAACTTACATTGAGAATATGTTCAATAAGTTCGCCATGCAAGATTCCAAGAGGGGTTTTACTCCTACTAGACATCGAATCAAACTTTCAAAGGAACAAGCACCTAAAACCCAAGAGGAGGTTGAACACATGTGTAACATTCCATATGCTTCGGCAGTTGGTAGTTTGATGTATGCAATGCTGTGCACTAGATCGGATATCATTACGCGATGGGATTGGTAAGCGATTTGATCCAATCCAGGAATGGAACATTGGAATGCGGTTAAGTGTATACTTAAGTATCTTCGTGGGACGAAGAACTTAATGCTTGTTTACTCTGGAAGTAATCTTATTAACAAAGCATATCTGATTATGATTTCCAATCAGATGTTGATTCAAGGAAATCAACTTCTGGTTCTATATTTACTTTAGAAGGTGGAGACATAGTTTGGAGGAGTGTCAAGCAATCTTGTATTGCTGATTCGACTATGGAGGCTAAGTATGTTGCTGCTTGTGAAGCAGCAAAGGAAGCAGTCTGGCTCCGGAAGTTCCTAAATGATTTGGAGGTACTTTTAGAGGCAGAAAAGACCATTACACTTTATTATGATAATAGTGGGGCAGTGGCTAATTCTAAAGAACCTCAGAACCACAAAGTTGCCAAACACATTGAGCGAAAGTATCATCTTATAAGGGAGATAATACAACGTGGAGAAGTGGATGTGGTAAATATTCTCACCGAGCAAAACCTTGCTGATCCGTTCACAAAGACATTGACTCAAAAGAGCTTTGAGGGTCACCTAGAAGGGATGGGAATGAGGGATATGTCAAACTTGCTTTAGGGCAAGTGGGAGATTGTTGGAGTTATGTAAATATAGTACCCTGGAAAGCAAGTGTATTTACATGTAACTTTATCTTCTTCGGTTACAGTTTTGTAATGAAAATATTTATAATTAATAAAACAAAAGAGTTTGGTTTTATCTGTATGAGCATTATATATCTGGTCATAAGGTACTAAGATTTTTTGTAAGAAATATACATATACATAGAGATGTATGGGAAACATGTATATTATTAGAATATGAATTAATTGATTCACAGTTGAATAATCAAGTTGGTCGCTGATTATAGTTTAGGCTGTAGTGTTGCGATTTATCTCCATATAAGTAAAGGAGTTTACTTGAAGGGAATGATGAGTTTCATATTATGATAGTAGTTGACTATCGATAATGGCACTATTAAATGAATCTGGAATCAAGTATGTTTTCAAGAATAAAGTGGGTCGTTACTTTAATCTTAAAACATAAAACTTAAGCATTCGCTTATTATGAACCATAATCTTGATGAGTGGTGAACTCATATATGTTTCATTATAATTCTTGATATGATCGGAATGGATTTTACAGAGTATTAATCCGATTATGCATGTTGGAATTATTAATTGAAACATGTATCAGGGAACATTCACTCAAATAAAGAGTTTATAGTGTTATTATCTCTTCTAGATATTTTAAGGAGATTTGGTGATTAAACTGGCGCCAATAGTTTGATGGACTAGTTAACCATCAAGTCTTAACACTGAGATGAGATCTTATGTGTTAATCACCATATAAAGTAAAATGAGAGATCTAGAAGGAAAAATCAACATAAGGGCAAAACGGTAATTTTACCCTTTGTTGTGCGGATGGCTATAATGAGGTTCTAAATAGGGTTTGCAATTGGACATATTCTCATAGTATTTAATAATTCAAGAGTTCAACTAATTGGCTTTAGTGGAATGACATTTAGTTAATAAGCTAGAATTAATTCCAATGTGTAAGCGATCTAGAAGGGGGGCTTGAATAGATCTTTAAGCTTTTTGTAAATTTCTACAATAAAATCAGAAGTTAATTCCCACAAAAATAATTTAAACAAATTTAAATGAAAAAATTAGAGAAGAAGATCAAACACTGTTTTTATAGAGGTTCGGTGCTAACACCTACTGTAACATCCCACCCCCTACTGGAAGGGTAAAAGTGTAAATTGTCATAGGATGAGATTGATCGGGATTAATTAGTATTATTCATACATTATGTGACATATTTGTATTGTGAAAAATGACATTGTTGCACATGAAAATATTGTACATGCATACATTGACATTCCCGGTTTATTTTGGGTTATAACTGTAATTGGTTGAGAATCTCGAGAATTATGGGTTCTTAATCTTAAAAAAATATTTGGAGAGTGTCAATAATGATTTTTCAATTTTGGAGAATTTTAGGAAATTTTCTAGAATTTTTCGGGGTTAAATCCCGAACTAGGAAAAATACCAGGTGACAGACCAATAGGTCAAGGGTAGTAGAAATTATGGATATGTGGCTATATGGGTATTGGACAAGTGCAAAATTGTTGGAATTTGGGTTTAATTTATTAATTGATGAAGATGGAATGAAGGCTTGACACATGGCATGACACATGGCATGATATTGGCCATGTATTTACTTAGGTAACTTAATGTTTGTCTTCTACACACACACACCCACGACACTCTCTTCTTGGAAGTTTTTGGTGATTTTTTCTCTTCTTTTTCGTGGTTCTCTTCTTCTCTTCTTGGTGAGCTTAGATCATTCTAGTTCCTTTGTTTTTTTGAACATCCTACACCTCTCCACTTTGCTCTTCTTTCCATCAAAGAAATGGTTCACTTTCCAAACCTAGAGATGGTGAATTACGTGGGTGGTGGAGCAAGCTAGGTCTTGGGGTTTTCCTTGAAGATTTTGGAGATTTAGTGACTTAATTAGGTAAGTTTCATGTTTCATGTTATATGTATGGTGATTTGAAGCTAGTTTGATGAGAAGGTGAAGATTGAGTGTGAATGGAGTATGTGTTTAACTTGTTGGGTGTTGAGTGTGTATGTTGAGCCTAAGTGAATGTATGAAGGGTCTAGTAACTTATTTCTTTTTCCTTAGGATGCTTATGCATGTGGAATTGGTATTAGAAGTGATAGGAGTTAAGTTGAAGATGAAAGCTGGAAAATGGATATTGAACCTATTGCAATGTTTTGATCAGAACTCATTGTGTAGGTGCGAAAATGGGGTGCGGTTTGTGCCCAATTAAACTTCAGCTTGTTGGCTACAATTTTGTGTGAAATAGGTGTTGTTAAATTGTAACTCTAAAAGGTTGAAAAGTTGCATGGAAAGTTCCTGTTTTAGTGTCTGTAAACAGTAACCGAAACTATGACCAAAGTGTTTTACTGATTTTTCTAAATTAATTGATATGGAATTTGGGAAAATGGTATTCATGAAAGTTGAAGCATATTAAGTTAGCTTTCCATTCCCACTTATCTTGCTATTTTTCGAGATGTATATTGGGAGATATGAACTGTTTACTCTTGGCTGGTTTTGAGCATTTTGTGGAAACCTAGACTAAGTGTGGATTTGGTGCACATTCTGATTAGTAGCAATTTTAGCGATTTATGTGGATTGCATTAGCTTGAGTGATCTTCTGAAGAGTTGTAGAGGAAACATTTATCTTGAAAAGGGTATATAGAACGTAATGTTTGGAGATCAGATTAGGAAGTTATGAATTTTTCAATTCCTGAACCTGCATAAAGGTGTTAACTGCTGATCATGGCAGAAACTTGTATAAGAGTTTTGAATTGGTTACAGATGGAATTGGCTCTTAAGCTCTTCATGAAACTTGAAGTAGGTGGTTTTATCTTTCCAATGATATAAGGTAGTGATTTTTTTGACTTGTGGGCAGGGAGTTATGCTTGATAGAACATTACTGTCCAGATTTGGTGATTTCTGGGGCAGCATCATTGATTGAATTATTTGACCTAGTTAACTATTGAATTTGATTTTGGGTTGTTCATGAAAGTTGTTGATAACATTGGGATATTTCTGAGAATAATTATTTTGTAATTTTTAGACTAAGGAATTGAAAGTTACGGATTTTATAAACTGTTGCACTGCTTGGCATGCTGGAGAAAGTTTTCCAGATCTATTATGGGAGTAAGATAAGTCGACTTGTATCTTCAGTAAGTCGACTTATGCATGCACAGTAGAGTAAGTCGACTTGTATTCTCAAATAAGTCGACTTGTACTGACCTGTTTCCATTCTTTTGCTTATAACTTATTCGTCCGACGTCCGATTGACCTGATTCTTGAGGCATCAGATTCGTGAGACATTGAATTTCATTTCATAGGAAATTGGGAATTTTTGGACGAGAAATTGACGTGGGTCCGGGTAATAGTTATGTGGCTACTGTTTTATTTATTTTTAGACCGATTAAGGCCTGAATTGAGTAATTTCGGTGCCGTTAGATTTCTAATTTTTAGGTGAAATTGTTATGATGGAAAATTTTGGATTAGGGCCGGGAATGCCATGAACATGCATTGTATACATTTTAATTGTTTCATATGCATTGTTTGATGTTTCTAACTATCTGATTGGTAATGTGTACTCATTTTAAGCATTATAGAGTCACACTTGGGCGTCGGTCCACCGACGTCACTGAGACTTCCAGATTTTGGCTCGGAAGTACAGGTGAGTAACCTAGTTGGTTCCTCAACCTTTATGTGTTAATATTACACGCTTATGCCATGTGGAGACAATGGAGGGTTTATGTGTTTGATTTGATTGATTTCGGACCACAGGCGTCTGAATTATTTGAATATGATATCGAAGTGCTATTTGTGTATACTGTTTGTAAATGCTTCAATGAAATTATTGTGAAAATGTTTATAACTGAATACCGGACTGAAGGTCCGAAGTAATGGGAAATGGGACACTGAAATGTAAACTAACTGTAAAATGTAAATTGGGACATGTGCATTCATGCATAAAGGCATGATTAGATAATGGCAGTTGTGACCGAAGCAGCCAACGTATTTCAGAGCTTTAAGCTCAACGGATCAGGGCTTCAAGCCCAACGTATTACAGAGCCACTGGCTCACCGTATCAGGGCATATCATGCCTAAAGTATTCAGAGCCACAGGCTCAACGCAATGTGCCCAAATCCTTTGGGACGATTCGGTATGCAGTCACAACAATAAAATGGAAATGGAAAGTGTCACATGTGCATTGCATATATGAATGATTAAATGTGAATGGTGTTAAAAGCAAAATGCCTATAAGCGTGAAATGCCGGTGCATGTGATATTTCGAAAGGATAAATTTGTGATATGTTGTGAATTGTGTGAATATGCATGAGTTGAGTGAACCATCAATGATGGTTTCTCACCGAGTTCGTAAAACTCACCCAAAATTGCATCTATTTTTAGGTCTTGAAGAATACCCGGTTGACACGGAGTATGTCTCTTGTGAACAAGTGAAGGATAGAGGTCGGGATCGGTTAGGTATCGCATTAGTGTCGCATAATTGCATTCTGAACTTTTTGTCAAGGATGCTTGTATCTGTAATGAGCCCAATTTAGTTATGGCTCTTTGTACATTAAATGATTGTAACTTATTGCTGAATGATTGTAATAATTGAAAATGTTTCTTCGCTGGCTGAAGTGTGTGTATTTCTGATTGTGGGCTCAGATTATTACTGTCTTTTCCGTGCAAAAAAAATAAAATTGTATACTGAGTTTTGACCGACCGATGTAGTACGCCACCCTCGCGGGACACGGACTCGGATATTACCAACGATATCGGGTTCGGTTACATTTAGGTGGTATCAGAGCCCAGAAGTACGAATTTATCTGGGCACAGTTTGAAACATAGGTCAAGTTGCATGCATTTGAGTCGTAATGTCGTTGCGAGATCGTGGTAATCGATCCCTAGTCTGAGTTGCACGAGGATAAATCCTAGGTGTGTATATGTGTTAAGTGATTAAGAGAGAGAAAAAGAATGGGAAACTAGGAACGAATATGGGTAATTAGGAAGGGGAAAAAGGAAAAAATGAATAATGAGATGTATGTTATACTGTGATTATAAACCCTCGAATTTGGTATCAGTATAACTCTGTTGGCATGGGTTAATTGAGGAAAGAAGCGATATCAAAAGGAATCAGGGGATTTAAATATTACGGTGAAAGAAAACGAACAATTTCTATAGCATGGAGAGGTCCACTATGGATATGAGAAACATATTGGTTAAAGTAGGCCTATGTGAGGTTAAAAGTTTGAGATGATTAGGAAATGAGAGTTGTGACTTGTATATGCGATGAAATGGGAAACATGGGAACTGAGTAAAACGTAGATGGTCAGATCAGGCAGATATTGTTACACTGTATTTGTGTTCGATATCAGTAGACATCATAGGTAGATGATGATAGCGAGATTGGAATGACACCAATACCATTTATCAAAAGTCATTTCAATTTATCTAATACTGTTTGAACATAATGTCTCAGTTCATCTCACACTGCCCCCCTCTCCAAGGGTATGCTCATCGTCAGTATCAAATTCCTCCATTATTCTTTTACTTTTCACTGTTAAACACTTTCAAACGCATTCCGTCGATAAACGTAGTCACTACCATTTGCTTACCTCACATCATTCCCTATTAGGGTCTTGTTGACTTTACCATACATCATTGTACTTTTTCATTGAGTCCACAATTAATCTATTTGTAATCCCATTATACATCACATCATTGTCAGTTCTCCTTTAGGACTTCTTGTCTCTATTCATTTTCTCCTTTCAATTGATTTCCTGTCATTCACATCGATGTATGCTAATACCTAGTCATCCGTACTTGGACTTCCATCAATTCCACTTCATTTGTGTATTCCACTTCACAGTTCGGGAATATTTTATTCTTAATTTCAAATCTAGATTTCCCAACAGTTTTGCATCACATATGGAGCTCTATTCACTTCACTTTGCAATAGGATCACCTTAAATTAAAATTCCACTCATGTTGTTGGATACTTTACATTTCCGTACACACAGTGCAGATAACCTCAATTTCACTTTTGATTTCGTCCATACTTCTTTTCGTTTGACCATTAGTCTTGCTACCATCTTTATACTGTTCATGAAAGTCTCATCAGCCAATTAGTGTCCCTAATTGCTTTTCAATCATTCTTAACTATACGCACTATTTCAATCAGAACAATTTTATGCCATAATTTAAAGATCAGAACAGTCCTTGCACTAAGGTTCCATGTGATAGTCACATAAACACTTTCTTTAACACTTATTCCGTAATCTACACCTCACCATAACTTATTTCATCTTATCCGGAAGCCAATTAGTAACCTATACAATTCAGAGTTCCATAAAACTCCTTTCCGTTTATGCTAATCCTCAAATAGAGGACTGATGCCACAATATTTTTTTTTTGATTTCCTCGCATATAGGTACATTCAGTCCTCTTACACCTCTCCACTTTGCTCTTCTTTCCATCAAAGAAATGGTTCACTTTCCAACCCTAGAGATGGTGAATTACGTGGGTGGTGGAGCAAGCTAAGTCTTGGGGTTTTCCTTGAAGATTTTGGAGATTTAGTGACTTAATTAGGTAAGTTTCATGTTTCATGTTATACGTATGGTGATTTGAAGCTAGTTTGATGAGAAGGTGAAGATTGAGTGTGAATGGAGTATGTGTTTAACTTGTTGGGTGTTGAGTGTGTATGTTGAGCCTAAGTGAATGTATGAAGGGTCTAGTAACTTATTTCTTTTTCCTTAGGATGCTTATGCATGTGGAATTGGTATTAGAAGTGATAGGAGTTAAGTTGAAGATGAAAGCTGGAAAATAGATATTGAACCTATTGCAATGTTTTGATCATAACTCATTGTGTAGGTGCGCAAATGGGGTGCGGTTTGTGCCCAATTAAACTTCAGCTTGTTGGCTACAATTTTGTGTGAAATAGGTGTTGTTAAATTGTAACTCTAAATGGTTGAAAAGTTGCATGGAAAGTTCCTATTTTAGTGTCTGTGAACAGTAACCGAAACTATGACCAAAGTGTTTTACTGATTTTTCTAAATTAATTGATATGCAATTTGGGAAAATGGTATTCATGAAAGTTGAAGCATATTAAGTTAGCTTTCCATTCCCACTGATCTTGCTATTTTTCGAGATGTATATTGGGAGATATGAACTGTTTACTCTTGACTGGTTTTGAGCATTTTGTGGAAACCTAGACTAAGTGTGGATTTGGTGCACATTCTGATTAGTAGCAATTTTAGCGATTTCTGTGGATTGAATTAGCTTGAGTGATCTTCTGAAGAGTTGTAGAGGAAACATTTATCTTGAAAAGAGTATATAGAACGTAATGTTTGGAGATCAGATTAGGAAGTTATGAATTTTTCAAATCCTGAACCTGCATAAAGGTGTTAACTGCTGATCATGGCAGAACTTGTATAAGAGTTTTGAATTGGTTACAGATGGAATTGGCTCTTAAGCTCTCCATGAAACTTGAAGTAGGTGGTTTTATCTTTCCAATGATATAAGGTAGTGATTTTTTTGACTTGTGGACAGGGAGTTATGCTTGATAGAACATTACTGTCCAGATTTGGTGATTTCTGGGGCAGCATCATTGATTGAATTATTTGACCTAGATAACTATTGAATTTGATTTTGGGTTGTTCATGAAAGTTGTTGATAACATTGGGATATTTCTGAGCATAATTATTTTGTAATTTTTAGACTAAGGAATTGAAAGTTACGGATTTTATAAACTGTTGCACTGCTTGGCATGCTGGAGAAAGTTTTCCAGATCTGTTATGGGAGTAAGATAAGTCGACTTGTATCTTCAGTAAGTCGACTTATGCATCTGATGATAGAAGTAAGTCGACTTGTATTCTCAGATAAGTCGACTTGTACTGACCTGTTTCCATTCTTTTGCTTATAACTTATTCGTCCGACGTCCGATTGACCTGATTCTTGAGGCATCGGATTCGTGAGACATTGAATTTTATTTCATAGGAAATTGGGAATTTTTGGACGAGAAATTGACGTGGGTCTGGGTAATAGTTATGTGGCCACTGTTTTATTTATTTTTAGACCGATTAAGGCCTGAATTGAGTAATTTCGGTGCCGTTAGATTTCTAATTTTTAGGTGAAATTGTTATGATGGAAAATTTTAGATTAGGGTCGGGAATGCCATGAACATGCATTGTATACATTTTAATTGTTTCATGTGCATTGTTTGATGTTTCTAACTATACAGTTGGTAATGTGTACTCATTTTAACTGTTATAGAGTCACACTTGGAGCGTCGGTCCACCGACGTCACTAAGACTTCCAGATTTTGGCTCGGAAGTTCAGGTGAGTAACCTAGTTGGTTCCTCAACCTTTATGTGTTAATATTACACGCTTATACCATGTGGAGACAATGGAGGGTTTATGTGTTTGATTTGATTGATTTCGGACCACAGGCGTCCGAATTATTGGAATATGATATCGAAGTGCTATTTGTGTGTACTGTTTGTAAATGCTTCAATGAAATTATTGTGAAAATGGTTATGACTGAATACCGGACTGAAGGTCCGAAGTAATGAGAAATGGGACACTGAAATGTAAACTGACTTTAAAATGTAAATTGGGACATGTGCATTCATGCATAAAGGCATGATCAGATAATGGCAGTTGTGACCGAAGCAGCCAACGTATTTCAGAGCTTTAAGCTCAACGGATCAGGGCTTCAAGCCCAACGTATTACAGAGCCACTGGCTCACCGTATTAGGGCATATCCGCCTAACGTATTGAGCCACGAGCTCAACGCAATGTGCCAAATCCTTTGGGACGATTCGGTATGCGGTCACAACAATAAAATGGAAATGGAAAGTGTCACATGTGCATTGCATATATGAATGATTAAATATGAATGGTGTTAAAAGCAAAATGCCTATAACTGTGAAATGCCAGTGCATGTGATATTTCTGAAAGGGATAAATTTGTGATATGTTGTGAATTGTGTGAATATGCATAAGTTGAGTGAACCATCAATGATGGTTTCTCACTTGAGTTCATAAAACTCACCCAAAATTGCATCTATTTTTAGGTCTTGAAGAATACCCGGTTGACACGGAGTATATCTACTGTAGACAAGTGAAGGATAGAGGTCGAGATCAGTTCGTGTCTGCATTAGTGTCGCATAATTGCATTCTGAACTTTTTATCAAGGATGCTTGTATCTGTAATGAGTCCAATTTAGTTATGGCTCTTTGTACATTAAATGATTGTAACTTATTGCTGAATGATTGTAGTAATTGAAAATGTTTACTGCTGAAACTGAAGCTGTGTATTTCTGATTGTGGGCTCAAATTATTACTGTCTTTTTCGCGATAAATAAAATAATAATAAAAAATAATTATATACTGAGTTTTGACCGACCGATGTAGTACGCCACCCTCGCGGGGCACGGACTCGGATATTGCCAACGATATCAGGTTCGGGTCACGCGGGAGTGGGGTGTTACACCTACGTCCTCTACCTAAGCTCCCACTTAGGATTTTGCAAACCACTTTATTACACACTTTGTAGTTCAGTGTGAACTCTTACAGTATCGCTTGATTTTCGGCTCAAGCTACCTTTACACTTGATTTGTCTTCCGGCATAAATCCTACCAACACCACTTGATTTCCGGCTCAAGCTACCTTTACAAATGATTTGTCTTCCGGCACAAATCCTACCAATACCACTTGATTTTCAGCTCAAGCTACCTCACACGTGACCTTTCACTAGTCACTCAAATTGTAAGAGAAATAGATAAAGATTGAAGAGCAAGGCTCAATACAATGATGTAACAAGATAAGAGCAATAGTGAGCAAACTATGAAGCAATGGTGGAGTATTTTTCTTGTAGAACTTCTCTCTAGTTTTTCTCTGATCATCCACTCTTATATATGAAGAAAAATAGCTGTTGGGAACCCATATAGCCGTTGTCTAATTGTTATGACCGTTCCTTGATAATCTCCTTTCCATTTGTGGCTAATTGGACCATTGGAATTAATTTGTTGTACCCATAAGTTGACTTGTCGAGTTGTATAAGTCGACTTGTGACCATAAGTCGAGTTGTCTAGTTGTATAAGTCGACTTGTGACAACACTTTACATAAAATTGCATCTCCGCTCTTCTATAAGTCGACTTGTGCTGTGTAAGTCGACTTGTGGTCCTCGATAAGTCGACTTATGTATGATTAGTCAACTTGTGTTGTCTCAACCTGACAGATCTTCATATATTAGTCGACTTATCTTTATTCGAGATCTTGATGTATAAGTGGACTTATCTTTGTGCAAAGTGGACTTATGTTGCCTTCAACGGTAACATCCAACCAAATCTTCTACAATCTTCATGATTTATGCCATTTTCACTTATAAGGAAACTCTCATCTTAATTCTTCAATGATTAAACACTTGCCCATCTTGATTTGCACAATTCTTTCATTGAATATCAATCCCAAAATACCTGAAACAATTTCTTAACCAATTCTATACATTTTATTATCATCAAAACATAAGTGGGATTTAATTTGTCAACCACCATTGGTCCAACAATCTCCCCATTTTTGATAATGACAAAACACTTAGAAATTGTTTAAGAAATGAAAACGAAGAAACATTGATCAAGGTTTTTATACCTTGTCATTTTGGTTAGAAGTCTCCCCCTCAATCATATAAATCATTGAATTTAATAACCTTGTAAGATCAAATTCATAAAAGTAATTTGAAATCATGATAGACTTAAATTAAAGACAATTATCACATACTCCCCTTAATCAAGTAACTAAAGAATATCCAATTTCTCATTTTCTCCCCTTTTGTCATAATCAAAGCAATTAATACAAACCAACAATAGATGAAATATCGCAATCATATGAAATAGAGAAGCAAGTCATCAAACACAAATAGTCTCAAGTAGCAAGCAAATACAAATAATATGAAATGTTGGTCTTGGCTAGATTCAAACACCATCATGGTGGAGAAACATCATCATGAATAAATCTAAAAAATTAGAAGAGAATATGTTTTTCAGAGATTTTTTGAAAAAGAGAATTTTTAAAGAAGACCCAGATAACTTATATTCGACTGGCAGTTCATAAGCAAACACAAAGAAAATGAAAAGTTATTGCATAACATAACAATCCAATAATGGAACCAGTGTAAACATAAGTCGACTTGTTTTACCTCCATAAGTCGACTTATCGACCATCATAAGTCGACTTGTGTTGTCTCAACCTGACAGATCTTCATATATTAGTCGACTTATGATGTACTAGTCGACTTATGTTGTTCAGATCTTGATGTATAAGTCGACTTATGCTATGCAAGTCGACTTATGTTGCCTTCAACGGTAACATCCAACCAAATCTTCTATAATCTTCATGATTTATGCCATTTTCACTTATAAGGAAACTCTCATCTTGATTCTTCAATGATTAAACACTTGCCCATCTTGATTTGCACAATTCTTTCATTGAATATCAATCCCAAAATACCTGAAATAATTTCTTAACCAATTCTATACATTTTATTATTATCAAAACATAAGTGAGATTTAATTTGTCAACCACCATTGGTCCAACACAATGAGATTGAATTAATTCTGGGCTTATTGGAGCTTGAATTATCAAAGTCCAATAAGATTCCCCACTTGGCTTTAAGGAAGGTTATCAAGCTAAGTAAGAAATATAAATGGAGGTTAATTAGAAGCCCATAATTGAATCTTGGGCTTGGTCTAATTAAAGAAGCCCAAATGTACATTTAGTAATGAGCTTGGTTTTTGGTTTAATGTAATTAATTAGATTAATTATATTAAAACAATTTTTTTAAGAAGAAGATAGCAATTTTGGTTATTCCTAGGTTAAATGTGTAACCACACATTTGACATTAAAATGCTAAATAAAGATGGTCTTTATTATGGTTAATTATCATTAAATGGAGTTATGAATTTACCATTAAATGGTTTAATGGTTGTCTTTTAATGTTGGCTTGTAACCTATTTGCATTCATTAGATTAAAGATGAAAGATGTACATTAGATGGACCATCTTCCTTCTTTCTTCTTGTCAAAACCGAAATTAGGTATTGAATTTTAGGTTATGGTCTTTTCAAATAGCCATCATAAAGATAAATGAAGATAATCTCATTTATGGGCTATTTTATGAGTGATTAATGAAAGAAGTGATGCATTTGATGCCTCTCTCTCCTTCCATCCATGCATATACGAAATTGGTAGGCAAGAAAGAGATCTTGCATGTTCTTTACACCTTCTCTCCTTTCATGAAAGAGAGAATAAAAAATACCAATTGAAAGAGTTTCAATTTTGCTTCTTCTTCTTCTAAGAAAATCTCCTCCAAACATTTCTTCTCCTTTCCCACCAAAGGATTTTGTTAACCTAATTGTCCTTGAAGAACAGGTGGTAAATCTAATTGGTTGAGGATACTACAACAAGGAGAAAGTAGATTGCTAAAGGAAAAGAGTCAAAGGCAAAGGATTTGGATACACGAAGAAGGAGAGGATAGCGCAACGAGGATTTAAAGCTGTAGCGAAGGAGTTGGTAATACTCCTGATCTTGTTTATATTTTATTATCCTTATACCATATCATGTATGGATTGGCATGTTGATTTGGATTTGTTGCTTCCGCTGCAAGTAATGATTTCTTTAAAGTTTTGAAATCTACCATTTTTCCAAACAAAGCATGTTTTCTTTTTCCGATCCAATATTATATAGATTAGTTGATGATTTGGGAGATTGAAGATTGTGTAGATTGAGGTTTTTGTGCAGGTACTTGAATTTGGATTAAAATATTGAAGTTTTTGGCTAGTTGATTTTTAGGGGAGGTGTTGTCAAATTTTTGTAAAAATTTGACAGAAACTTGGCTTGTGCTTTTGACCTTCTTAGAGCTTTAATTGGGTTGGGTGGTCTTCTTGAAGATTGTAGCACATGTTTAGAGCTTTCCAATGATATATAATGTGTCACTTTTGGACTTAGGATGAAGAAGTTATAAGGTTTGAAAAATTACAGTTACTATTGATAAGGGTTATGTTTGTGCAGTATCATTGGAAGGGTTTTTCACCTCCTTAAAGCCTGTTTTGATTTTTGCATTCTTCATAATAGTTTTAGATTGTTTTTTACTCTTTTCATTGATGTATTATATACGATTTTTGGAGTTAGGAATAAAAAGTTATGAGGTTGGGAAAATTTCAGTTACTGTTTATTTGGTCAATTTTACTGTTTCATTGGGAAGAAACTTTGTTTGTATTTTTGACCTTCTTAGAGCTTGAATTAGATTAGGGGGTCTTCTTGAAGATTGTAGAATATGTTTAGAGCTTTCCAATGATATATAATTTGTCACTTTTGGACTTAGGATGAAGAAGTTATAAGATTTGAAAAATTACAGTTACTGTTGATAAGGTTTGGGCAGAATCTTTGGAAGGGTTTTTCACCCCTTTAGAGCCTTCATTTATTTTTGCATCCTTCATAGAAGATGTAGATTATCTTGTACCCTTTCCATTGAGGTATAATATGCATTTTTAGGGATTTGGAGTAAGAAGTTATGAGGGTTGGAAATTTTTAGTTACTATTTATATGGTCATTTTATGGGCAGTAACTTTGAAATAGTTTTTAACTCCATTAGAGGCCATATTGGTTTTTAAACCCTTCATGAAAGTTGTAGAGTTCTCTTTGAGATTTTTATTGATACCTAACTAGCGAACTTTGGAGTTCGGTGTGAAGAGTTATGAAATTTCATTTTATTTTAAGAATAGGATTTCTGACTGGGCACTAAGCCTTTTATATTTCAGGAGGGAAATTAAGGTGAATTTTTCAAGACCAGTTCGAAGGTTCATAAGATTAAGTTCGTTTTTTAGGATTGTCATTTCAAAATTGTTTGAATTCATTGTATTCGAATGATTTGGAAATCTGCTAAAGTGTTGGCATTCTTTGAATTTAATGTTATGCAAAGTTTTTGGTTGAAATTGTAAATGCCATTATGTTTGCATATGATATGTCAAGATACAAAAAATAAACTTCCGAAATGTGCCTTTGGGCAATACGAATTTTTCAAGTGTGATATGTGATATGTGGGTTTGCTTAGGTCCCATAAGTTTGAGTCAGTGCACTGGTCTCGTTTTTAAATGGCTTCTCCCACTTGCTCGCTAGTGGCATGGAGCTCCGATTTCGGACACCCATAAGTCACGACTACATTAGACCGCTATGCGGAAAAGTGTAGTACGTTCCGTTCACGGCTGCACAGGACTGTTATGCGGGAATGTGCAGTACGTTCCATTTTGGACTGACCCAAACCATTTGATGTGCTATGTGATTTTGCTTCTGTTTATATTTGTGATGCATTAATAATGTGATGCATTAATAATGTGATGCATTCATGTTTTTGAAATTGTTTATGACTTGGGGAAGTTTTGAGAAATTTTTGAGAAATGTGAAAATGAGTTTTACAAGCCGTAAAAATATTTTGAAAATTTATTATAAATGATTTGAAAAGTTGAAAGGTTTGAAAAATAAGCTTTCGAAAAATTTGCTACTGTGAGATTTTTATAAATTGGTAAAAACTTAGAAAATGATTTTGCTTGTTATTCGATTTATAAATATGTTATCCACGAGTTGTCAAGCTCACCTCCCCCCTCCCCTTTTATCCCAATCTCCAGGTATTCGAGAAGGAGATCGGATGAAAGAAAGTCAAGGCTTTGGTTCGATATTATTTGTACTGCGTTTAATGTATTTGGAATTTTTGGTATTGTATTTGTATATGGCTGGAAGGCCATTAATATTAATATGTATTAATTATGAGGAAGTATAAAATTTGTGTACAGTTTTGAGATATAACTTTGTGTATTGAGTTATGGAATTGTGTATGATTGTGTTTGGATTGAATAAAAAAATTGAGGTATGTTTTTTATTGTGGAATGCGACCTATTGAATTGTTTTAGATATAGGGTTGTGATTGCTTATGTTGAGTTTCCGGATGGGGAGTCCGATGATACTGGTTAAGGTTGAGAAATATAGAAGTGTGTTTTAAACACTTTGCAGGTTTAAGATAGTTAGAATGCAGCCATTATGCTGCCTGATTTATGTTAAATAATAAGTTGAATAAAGAATAAAAATAAGATTAAGATGTTTGAAAGGTGGATTATGGGATTTGTATGATTGTATAAGTTTTGGAGGATGATTTTCCAAAGATGGGAAAAATTGTTTTGTTATGTATGTGATGGAATAAAATGAATAAGTAAGAAAAAGAAAGAAAAAAAATAGACCTGTTTTGGATTGTTTTTTTTGTCTAGGTTTCCAACGCGATAGCCTTCTAAGATATTAGTTCTCGGATGTCAGAAATTTGTTCCGTTTGTTAAGTGATTTGATATTCAATTTCGAGCCATTCGTTTCGATTTCGTATTTGTATGCTTTGATTATCCGTATTCGATTCCGCTATTTGTTATTGTTTCGCCTTCCGATTCGTTATGTGTTTGATTCGGTTTCGATATGTTCACTTTGTGTTTCGTTTTGATCGAACTTTCGCATTTGTGTTCGTCCGTTCTTTTGCATTAAGATTTCGCTTTCCTTCGTTTTTGTTTCGTTTGCCAGTTGGGGTCCGGTCCTGAGATCCGGCCCCAACATAGATAGTATCAGAGCCTAGTATTTGGATCTTACTTGGGCTATATGTTTGGTAAGATTGAATTTGTGAGAATGTGATAAGTGAATTTTGTGAAGTGATTGGTTAATTAAGGTTAAGAATTATGATTGATTTTAGGTTTGTAATAATGAAATTGAGATTAGAATTGTTTGATGAATTTAGGATGAATTGATTTGACTTTGCTTTTGAGAGATGAAAATTTTGAAGGATGAGATAAATTGATAAAGATATGTGTATAAAATTCAAAGGATTCGTTTGAAAGATGATTGGGTCCATATTAAGAGTCATTAAGAATTGGACCATGGACTTGTGTAAAATGTTAAGGAATATTGAGTTGTGGATATAGTGATTTTGATATGATATTGGTAGTATAAGATATAACAGGTGAATAATTGTGAATAAGTTAAGAATATGTATGATATGAAATTAGATAAGAAAGTAATTTGACTATTATTAAGAGGATGTATTACTTGATGACTAAGTATAAATTTTGAGGACGAAATTCTTTTAAGAGTGGGAGAAATGTTGGACCCCGATCTTTTAGCGGAATTTCAAAATAGTAAATGAAAATTGAATGAGTGTTTTTGTATATGTATTATTTTATAGATGAAATTGTGCTTTAAGAAAATTAATGAGAAAAGAATCGATTAGTTTTGATGACTTTGATATTTGAGTAGATTTGTATGGGTTATGAAAGTTTAAGTGAATGAGTTGATTTAAATGGAATTTGAAAATTAAGAAACAAAGAGTGAAAGTGTGAGAATATGAAGAATTGAGAAAGTTTGACTTTTTGGAGTAGAAAGTTGACTTTTGATTTAGACAGAATTTAAGAAAATAATCTTCATGGAACTTGTAGCTTCTGTTGCCATAAAGTTTGATATTTTTTGATATCAGGAGTGAAAGTTATGATCTTTCGAAGTTAAGTGTATTTTGTTTTGGTTTTGAAAATGCTCTAAGTGTAGGATTGTGTATGCTGTGCTTTGAGACAAATCGCCGGATTGATGTGGTATGAATTGGAGTAAGTGGTCTACATGAAAGTTGTAGCTTATATTCCCAGATTTTTATCTCCATAAAGTTTGCAATTTTTCGATATCAGGGCTAGGAGTTATGATCGACTGAAATTTGGAAGTTGTTTAGGAAGAGTTGATTAGGACAAAAACTTTGAGTGAATTTTTGACTCCCTTAGAGGACAAATTGATTTTTCTGTCCTTAATGGAAGTTGTAGAGATTCCTTTGAGCTTTATTTTGATACCAAATTTGTCAAATTTCTAGTTAGGGATCAAGAATTATAAATTTTGGAAATTTCGATTATTTGTATGCCATTTTGACTCCTTCTGTTTTTGTTATTTCGTTCCAATCCGACCCTTTTTCAATCTTTTGCTTATAATTTCTCCGTCCGACATCCGATTGATTTAGTTTTCAAAGCGTTGAATTTCTAAGACAATTATCTACATCGTGATGGGAAATTATGATTTTTCTGAGATTAAATAGAGGGTGATTGATTCAATCAAAGTGAGTTAGGAAATTTTTTGAACATGGTTCAGTATTTTGCAAAATTCGGGATCTGTGAAGATCTAATTGAAGTGATTCTTGAGGAAAAAAAACTGATACATGGGGCTACAAATCATATAAAGGAATTAAATTTTAATTTAGCCTCCAAGACTTTCAATTTCTGAATTGAATTTCGGATTAGTGTTAAGTCTTGGATTAGAAAAATATGAAAGTATTTTGGCCATAACTTTTGATCTAGTTATCCAAATGAGATGATTCTTGATTTGGATTAAAATAGAGAAATAGGGCTACAATTTTTATGAAGAAATAGAGTTTCAATTTTGTCTTTAATAATATCAATGTTCAGATGGAAATAAAGTACTGGAAAATGTCTTAACATATGAATAACCCGAAATGTTTGGAGTATAACTTTTGGTGTAGTGCACAAAATTAAATGATTTTGGTGGCGTTATGAAATTAAGAAAATGGGGAACATTTCTATAGAAGGAAGTTTTAGTAAATTCCTTCAATTTGATATAAGAAAATAGTCCTAAAGTAAGCTTGACTTAAAATGAAGTTTAGGGGCAAATTGGGACGTTTGCTTAAGAGTTACGTTACAAGGCTTATAAGGAGGGGCTTTTTGGCCGTTAACCAATCATTAAAGGGGCAGGACAAGAGGGTTGTCGTTTTATATGAAGGGAAGCACGACCCTTTGAGATAAAATGAAAGAAAGAAACAAATGAATAAAAGAAGAGAAATAAGAAGGGAGAAGAGAGAACTTTCGGTGATGGGAGAAAGAAGAGGAAAATAATGTAGGGTTTTCGATTTTTGGGGGATTCTAAGAGGATTCTTGAGTAGATTCATGAGAAAAAAGGTGGAAAAGCATGAGAGTTCCACTTTAACCCAAGAAAATCCGAAATTGGAGGAGATTGAGGTAAGAGGTGAATTTTGATCTTTAAGTTTTTAATGAGGTTTTGGTTTAGAAACCTTGGAAATGGTATGGGTTTGTGATTTATAAGTTCAATTTTGATGATTATGCCTTAGGTTATATTTAATTTTGGATGATAAGTAATTAGGGTTTATGTTTTTGAATTAGGGAAAATTTTGGAAAGGAATGGAGAAATTGAAGCTTTAATCTAGCTCCAAGCATGGAATTGAGGTGGGTAATGTATTTATATTTTGAATTATAAGCTACTATTGTGTTTTTGAAAAATCAAGAAGCAAAATGTTTATAAATATTATTTATGTTAATGTATGAACATTATGATTTTTGATTGACGAAATTCATTGATTTTGGAATGATTAGAAAATGACTACAATTGTTTCAGATATTTTTTAATAAATTGATTCAATTGTTACTTTCAATGGTTTTGAATGTTTTGATAAAATGGAAATAATTGTTTGAATTTCATTATGTGTGATTGATTGAGATTTTAATATGTGAAATTGTGAGACATTATTTTTGAATGAATGATTTGGAAATTTGCTAAAGTGGTATTGTAGTATGTATGAAATTGACAAAATGAGTAGATGTATAGGAGTGAGGTTGCTACTATTTTGAGTTAATTGATGGGTTTATATAGATTGGTTGATGATTTGGGAGATTGAAGATTGTGTAGATTGAGGTTTTTGTGCAGGTACTTGAGTTTGGATTGAAGGATTGAATTTTTTGGCTAGTTGATTTTTAGGGGAGGTTGTGTAGATTGAGGTTTTTGTGCAGGTACTTGAGTTTGGATTGAAAGATTGAAGTTTTTGGCTAGTTGGTTTTTAAGGCAGGAGCTGTCAAATTTTTGTAAAAATTTGACATAAACTTGGCTTGTGTTTTTGACCTTCTTAGAGCCTGAATTGGGTTGGGGGGTCTTCTTGAAGATTGTAGCACATGTTTAGAGCTTTCCAATGATATATAATGTGTCACCTTTGGACTTAGGATGAAGAAGTTATAAGGTTTGAAAAATTACAGTTACTGTTGATAAGGGTTATGTTTGTGCAGTATATTTGGAAGGGTTTTTCACCTCTTTAGAGACTGTTTTGATTTTTGCATTCTTCATAATAGTTGTAGATTGTCTTTTACTATTTCCATTGATGTATTAAATGCGATTTTTGGAGTTAGGAATAAAAAGTTACGAGGTTGGGAAAATTTCAGTTACTGTTCATTTGGTCAATTTTACTGTTTCATTGGGCAGAAACTTTGTTTGTGTTTTTGACCCTCTTAGTGCTTGAATTGGATTGGGGGTCTTCTGGAAGATTGTAGAATATGTTTAGAGCTTTCCAATGATATATAATTTGTCACTTTTGGACTTAGGATGAAGAAGTTATAAGGTTTGAAAAATTACAGTTACTGTTGATAAGGGTTATATTTGGGCAGAATCTTTGGAAGGGTTTTTCACCCCTTTAGAGCCTTCATTGATTTTTGCATCCTTCATAGAAGATGTAGATTATCTTTTACCCTTTACATTGAGGTATAATATGCAATTTTAGGGATTTCGAGCAAGAAGTTATGAGGGTTGGAAATTTTCAGTTACTATTCATATGGTCATTTTATGGGCAGTAACTTTGAAATAGTTTTTGACTCCCTTAGAGGTCATATTGGTTTTTAAACCCTTCATGAAAGTTGTGGAGTTCTCTTTGAGCTTTTTATTGATACCAAACTGGCGAACTTTGGAGTTCGGTGTGAAGAGTTATGAAATTTCATTTTAGTTTAAGAATAGGATTTCTGACTGGGCACTAAGCCTTTTATATTTCAGGAGGGAAATTAAGGTGAATTTTTCAAGACCAGTTCGAAGGTTAATAAGATTAAGTTCCTTTTTGAGGATTATCATTTCAAAATTGTTTGAATTCATTGTATTTGAATGATTTGGAAATCTGCTAAAGTGTTGGCATTCTTTGAGTTTAATGTTATGCGAAGTTTTTGGTTGAAATTGTAAATGCCATTATGTTTGCATATGATGTGTCAAGATACGAAAAATAAAGCTTTCGGAATGTGCCTTCGGGCAATACGAATTTTTCAAGTGTGATATGCGATATGTGGGTTTGGTTATGTCCCATAAGTTTGAGACAGTGCACTAGTCTCGTTTTTAAATGGCTTCTCCCGCCTGCCCGCTAGTGGCATGGAGCTCTGATTTTGGACTCCCATAAGTCACGGCTACATTGGATCGCTATGCGGGAAAGTGTAGTACGTTCCATTCACGGCTGCACAGGACCGCTATGTGGGAATATGCTGTACGTTCCGTTTTGGACCGACCCAAACCGTTTGATGTGTTATGTGATTTTGCTTCTGTTTATATTTGTGATGCATTCATGTTTTTGAAATTGTTTATGACTTGGGGAAGTTTTGAGAAAATTTTGAGAAATGTGAAAATCAGTTTTGCAAGCCGCAAAAATATTTTGAAAATTTATTATAAATGATTTGAAAAGTTGAAAGGTTTGAGAAATAAGCTTTCGAAAAATTTGCTACTTTGAGATTTTTATAAATTGGCAAAAACTTAGAAAATGATTTTGCTTATTATTCGATTTATAAATATGTTATCCACGAGCTGTCAAGCTCACTCCCCTTTCATCCCAATCTCCAAGTATTCGAGCAAGAGATCAGATGAAAGAAAGTCAAGGCTTTGGTTCGATATTATTTGTCCTACATTTAATGTATTTGGGATTTTTGTTATTGTATTTCTATATGGCGTGGAAGGCCATTAATATTAATATGTATGAATTATGAGGAAGTATAAAATTTGTGTACGGTTTTGAGATATAACTTTGTGTATTGAGTTATGGAATTGTGTATGATTGTGTTTGGATTGAATAAAAAAATTGAGGTATGTTTCTGATTGTGGAGTGCGACCTATTGAAGTGTTTTAGATATAAGGTTGTGTTTGCTTATGCTGAGTTTCCGGACGGGGAGTTCAATGATACTGGTTATGGTTGAGAAATATAGAAGTGCGTTTTAAACACTTTGCAGGTTTGGGATAGTTAGAATGCAGCCGTTATGCTGCCCGATTTATGTTAAATAATAAGTTGAATAAAGAATAAAAATAAGATTAAGATGTTTGAAAGGTGGATTATGGGATTTGTATGATTGTATAAGTTTTGGAGGATGATTTTCCAAAGATGGGAAAAATTGTTTTGTTTTGTATGTGATGGAATAAAATGAAAAAGAAAGAAAAAGAAATAAAAAAATTTAGACCGGTTTTGGATTGTTTTTTTTGTCTAGGTTTCCAACGCGATAGCCTTCTAAGATATTAGTTCTCGGATGTCAAAATTTTGTTCCGTTTGTTAAACGATTTGATTTTCAATTCCGAGCCATTCGTTTCGATTTCGTATTTGTATGCTTTGATTATCCGTATTCGATTCCGCTATTTGTTATTGTTTCACCTTCCGATTCGTTATCTGTTCGATTCAGTTTCGATATCTTCGTTTTGTGTTTCGTTTTGATCGAACTTTCGTATTTGTGTTCGTCCGTTCTTTTGCATTAAGAGTTCACTTTCCTTCATTTTCGTTTCGTTTTCTTGTTGGGGTCCAGTCCCAAGATCCGGTCCCAACGTCTTAAGTGTTATTTCCAGCCACCTTCTTCGAACTTCCTTTTGATACTCAGAGTTTTTTCATCAAACACTTTCTTCTCTTACACCAATTCCACCTTGCAAGTTGTTCTTCTGCCTTAAGAAAAACTAAAAGTTGGTTATTTTTCACATAGGAGTACGTGATTTTGCATGGAGTTAGGGCTTGAAGATAGTTGAAGCTTCTGGAGTTTTCAATAAGTAAGTGGTGAATAAATCCTTTAGAGTGATGGATTTATGAAATGAAATTGATGAATTTCTGTCATCTGCATGAAAAATGACATATACGTGTATATATTGATGAATATTATGGATGAGACGAAAATTTTGATTATAGTGGTATTTATTTTTTGATGCATTTTTAGTGATCTTATGTTGTGGAAATTATTTTTGGAGTTAGAAATAGCGATGAAATGGTGTTTAAGGTTAGTGTAGGAAATGAAAGTATGAAAAGGTGGTATACTCTATTTTCGATTTCTTCACTGTGTGTGAAAATATGCATGTGTGTGTTTACGTGAGTTGGTGTTTTCCTTTGAGATGATCAAGAAAATGGTTTTTTAGTTGAAGTTTAGTTGTAAAATGATGGTTTAAAATGGGAAGGAGTGTATAAAAGAAGGTTGAGAAGAAAATAGTGAATGTGATAAAAAGTTGAAATTTGCAGAACCTGAAGAGTGAGAAAAAAATGGATATCTGAATTTTTTATGATCTTAATAGAACTTGGCTAATTTTTCTTTTTAGAGGTAGTGTGGATTGTGGTGAATGAGTTTAGTAAAGTGGAGTAGATTAAATTGAAGTGTTGGTCTTTGAAAAGTGGAAGTTGTCTGAAAAAAATTCTGGAAATGAACAGTGAGAGTGAATTTTTGATCTAGACTTCCATGAATTTTCTTTGTCGATCTATGCATATTTTGAAAATTGGTTTTCATGAAATTTGTATTCTTTCTTTTATCTTTCCGTTGATATAAAGTTTGCAAATTTTTGAGTTCTGGATCAAAAGTTATGGAGTTTAGAAGTTCAGATGTCGATGAAGAAAAAGAAGTGGAAAAGCACCGCCGTGCTTTAAGATTTTAGGCCAAAAGCATAGTTGTGCAAAAGCACAATGGTGACATTGAGGGTTAGCCAAAAAGGACATTCATGCAAAAGCACAATGGCGACTTTGGAGGTGAAGAGAAATTTGCACCCTCGTGCTTAAGCACTATCATGCATTTGAGATTTTCTCTTTTACTGAATGGTCTTGCTTCTTTTAACCATAACTTCTTCTATAGACCTCCAAATGATATGATTTTTGAAGCATTGGATTCATAACACATTCCTCTATTGCTCCATAAAAATTTATATCTTTTTTATTTTGGCTCAAAAAGTATTGATCGAATCAAAGTAAGGGTATCGGTTGGAAGAGTATGAAGTGGTGTTGTTTTATTGAACACCCTTTAGTATTTTGATTATATATGGATCTATAAGATTCCAAATGAGATGATTTTTGATTTTGAGTAACATAGGGATATATTCCTACAAATTTTTTCAAGAAGTAGAATTATGATTCAGTCTTTGAGATGTTCAATTTATAGGTGGAAGTTGAACATAGTAAACTATTTTTTTGAATAAAAATAGTCCAAAAAATTTCGAGGTATATCTTCCAAGTTACTAAACCAAATTGAGTGATTTTTACTTCAATAGAAACTTAAGACATTGTAAAATAACTTTGTAGAAGGAAGTGTTGCCTAATTTTTCCATTTATGTTATTAGATTTATTATGCAAAGTTGACCCGTATGTATATTGGAAGAAAATCTGAAGTGGTCAATGAAGTTGTGTAATTGGTTTCACATTATTTTATATTGGTTCAAATTATAAGTATACATGGTATTAACGAGGGCTTTGATATCTGAATGATTTGTTCTTAAGGATCTCGATAAAGTACCCCAGAATTGTCATTGAACATGTATTGTGCATATTGTATAAGTACGTGTGCATTAAGGAATATTTGTATATTTGTGGAAAAATGTGTTATGTATGTTATAGAGGAGCACATCGGACACCAGTCGGATATTATTGGACCATCTAGGCAATAGCATTTTGTAGCATATTGTGAGTCAACCTAGATGATTTTCTAAGATTGATTTGATTTAATTTGTTTAAACTTTCAATATTATTAAATTGCTTGTGATTTGTTTATGAATTTCGAACATGAATTATCCGAGGAGACCAATATTTAGGAATGTATTGGAAGTGCTTTGATTGTGGTTTTGATTGCTATAGATTTCTGAATGTTATGTAAATACTCAATGAAAGCTGAATGTTGGACTTAGGTCCGATGATTATAAGCTTTGTTTGAGCACCTTATGTGATTGTGATATATGACATATATGTATTTGATGCTTTTCATAAAATGCATACTCAGATAAAGGCATTGTGACTTGAGTAGCCAGTTTGAAGTGCTTCCATGTAGAGCTTTACTCTATGATTTCTAATTTTACACATAAAGCTATGCTCCATGATTCTGTTCTGATTGAGCCCTATGTGCCAGTATTTGTACAAGTATGTGATAGGCACTCAATTACAACAATAAGAACGAATATGAGTCTCATGCATATAGCATTATAAGAATGAATTTCTTTGAATGATTTGCAAAGCTTAAATGAGTGATAAGTGATATGAGTTGGTTACTATATTAAACTATGTGATAATATGATATCCCATGTTATGTGAAATATTAAGAATATAAGTATTATTTGAATGAATATTTGTGATATATGTGATACGTGTATAAGATCCGGTGAAATCATCAATGATGGTTCACTCATTGAGTTTGTAAAACTCATTTAAAATTGTATTTTCAGGTACGAGACAGGAGACCTAGTGCTTTAGATAGGACTAAAAGCCCCTTTTGATTTTGTTATGGCTCAGAGGACTGTCAGCTGACACCAGAAGTGTTGTAGCATTTATTTTGTAGTTTTGTTAGAGCCTATAAAAGGTTTTGCAAATATTTGTATGATGCAAACAATGTAAGAATTGTGAATGAATGCAATCAATGGTTTTAAAATTTTAGTGATTTTTAAGTACTTTATATGATGCCATATGTATGTTTGATTTGCTTTTGCTCCAACATACTATTAGCATAGGGTATATACTTGAATGTCCTTCGGGTATTTGAGTATTTGCCTTATGGTAGTGGGATGTTGCATCTCAACTGGCTTATCGATTACCTTACCACTTCTTATAATAGTAACTGCTTGTGCTTGCTCGAGATAACTAGAAAACTTCCCTTTTTAATTATTATGTAATTAAGCCATGAGTTTCCCTGTGTGGATCTCATTCCTCTTCACAAATGCCTCCAAACAATTAAATCTCTTATTGTTCATTTCCTGATTTTAACTTATGGCCTGAATAAAAACATTTAGACTTTCCTCCAAAAAAGGCTTGTTTGATGGGTTTTGAAGTGAAGATTGCCCTTGGTAATAATTCACCCTCTAAAAATTTTGGTATTGTTATTAAGGTTGTATTGGTGGATTATTAATCTTCCATAAAAAATTATGGTGGTTTCTCCAACCAAAGGTTGTAGGTGTTTAAGTATGGATCATTTCGCTCCCTTGGTTGAAAATTGTTAAGTGAGTTCACTTGTTCCTCCCCATCTGTAAAAGGCTTATAAGAATACGAACAAATGTTAGCTCGAGGACCACAAGTTCCATATATGCCACATACCTCTTGATTTGGAACATTTTGGGGTAGCCTTGTAGTTAACATCTTCACATGCCTCGTTAACTCTACTAACTACATAACCAATTCTTGATTTGAGCTCACTTTATGAACTTCAACTCTTCTTCCCCTCATGCTCTTTTGCTAAGAAATAGGACCCAACATTTTGAATATTTCATAAGTTTCTTCAACTGGCTTCTCTCCCATAACTCCTCTTACTACATTGTCCACTGTATACTAACATTGTTGTGTCAATCCATCATAAAAGAATTGGTTCTGCATATGGAGTGAAAATGATGGTATGGAAACTAAATGAGCAAGAGTTTGAAGCATTCCCATGCCTTATAGAATGTCTTTCCCTCCATCTGAGTGAAAGTAGTTATCTTTGTCCGCAAATCAAAAGTTTTATGGTGGGAATAAAACTTTCCCATATACTTATTATACACCTCTTCCCATGTAGTTAATGAACTACGTGGAAGGGTCATCAACCATTCCTTGACCTGATCCTTCAATGTGTATGGGAAGTACCTCAACCTGATTTGATCTTCATTTAAGCTATTAAATAGGAACATTTGGAGAGTGGTATAACCCGATTGAAGTTTAAAGGCTTTATTAGGAACCCCATAGAAAGATGGCAGTCTGTTGCAGTGGATACTCTTCAACTCATAGTTTCTGGCTACCTCTCTCAGACGAATGCATAAAGTACCAGTACTAGTTATCGGTCTGCCATACTCCTTCATTACTAGTTGCCTTTCACCCATCTTTTGATCTTCTAGTTTCAATCCCTCGAGATTGTCTTTAAATTCCCTTGGAAGTTCGCTTATCTAATGTACATTGTCAATAAAGGGAGCAAGTTCACCTTCTTAGGACCTCCTTCCTTATATAAACCAAACAAAAACAATAGTGAATTAATAAGAAAATTACTAACAAAACTTAATCAAATAAAATGACAAAAATGTATGTATAAACAGACAAAAAAATTGATGAAACAATTAAAATCACTTTAGCAAATAAAAACAATCAAAATTAATTCAAGTTCAAAACACTAAACACCTCCCTAGCAATGACACCAAAAACTTGTTGTGGCCAAAAAATTAAAAAAAAAAAACCTAGGCTATCCTACTCGCAAGTATATGAGATAATTGTAGTTGATAACCCAAGGTCGTCTCCCATAGAGGTGAAATTGGTCAACTTAAATTAATTTTGAATTAAAAAAATGCATTACTAAACATTCTATCCCGATTATTGAGTGAAAGCTTTTAAGGAAAATTACAAAATTATATTGAAAAGTAGACATAATCAATTGGGAACAAAGACGAATAGATCAATTGAAGTCGAAAAACTCTTGAGAATTAATTTCACTAATTTAATCTCCTATCCATGATTAAGGGAAAATGATTGGATTGTTGTCTTACTAAAATTAATAGTTAGGTTCTAAATCGATTTGAATAATGAGCTAGTCTAACTTTCATATTCAACAAGTTATTATCCAAATTAATTATGAAAAAATGGCCACCTAAGTTAATATGTTTCTTATTTTTAACCTAAATTTCCATAGTTTCACGATCCTTATTAAACTTCATCTCTCGAATCTTCACTTAACACTAAAATGATGCAAACTTTGGCCATTCTATTGCATCCATTCAGTTCAGAAACCATAGCAATAAATAAGACAACATATTCGTAACCCAATCATGCATATTCACCTACATAGCTACATTAATTCTCAAAAAAAGAGAGCAGCCCATCATATCATACACATGGTTCACTATACTCAAATACTTCAATCCCATATTACTGTCAATAGAAGTTTGAAAATAATAATCTAGTAACTACTTAAATGAACTATGACAAAATAACAGGCAATAGTCGTTAAGCTAAAAAGGGTATGAATTAGTTGATATCAACAGAACAGTAAACTCAAAGTAACATGCAATAGATGAGGAATGAGATAAGCAAATAGAGGGTCGGATAATGAGATATTGGAGGTCTTCTACACTCTCAACTTTCAGCTTTGGCTCTTGCTTTCTACTTTGGTTTCTTTCCTCCAACTGAATGTTTGCTAAAGATTAGCTCCAGCTCTTACTTTCAGCCTCTCTTCTAGGCTCCCACTTCTCTGTTGTTGCTTTCTTTTTCTCCTTCTCAGACTATCTATGTTTCTCGTCTCTTTTTATCTTATTTTTCTCTATCTCTCTGCACCTCCCCTTTATCTCTCTGTGTCAGTGAACGAATAAAATAGTGAATCAAAGATACTTTCTTAGCTGCCACCCCCTCTTCCTTTTTATTAAACTCTCTTTAAGTTTAGGGTTGCATGTAATGTTGTGAGCTGCCATGTATTAAAATCAGATTTAATGTTAAAACTTCTCCCGAGCGTGTTTGGGAAGTATGGGGACCCTTAACTCCCTTGTCACTTAATGCACGGTAGTAACATAAAATCACCACCTTGCACTACCATACATAACATTTAATGCAAAAAATTATATGGCTTTGGTGTTTTAATGCAAAATTCACAAAATGACCCAATTAACATTCATGCAATATTCACACAATTTTAACTCAATTAATCTCATATTTGGATTGAAACATAAGGATTTGTAACCAAAATCAAGATATGAAGGCAATTAAAAGAAATAGAAATTAGACACAACAATCACATCTAGCCAAAGTGATGTTAGTTCTTGTCCCTAAGGCTCATTACTCAATTAGATATATCATTGAAGACTATCTTTATGACATTTCCTCTCGAGGCAGAGATTCCTAAATAGTAACCCTGATAAAAGGTCATGGGTATCATGTTCTTCTATCAAGAGTGGTGAACCCTTTCTTGGCTAGTCGATTACCTTTGAATACCTCAAGTTGTACCCAATCACTACCTTATTGTTAGAGAAGTACTCTAAAGGTAATCACCTTTAGCTCTTATTATACAAATCATTTTATGATTAATAAAGGCATTTTTCATTATTTCTATGTTAAATTGATTTAATGAAGTCCTTGATACAAAACATAGCATGGAGGAAATTATGATGACCTCATGATAATGAGATTCTTATTATATGTAATTATGTTATTATCTAAACTTTCTCTAGTCATAGGATTAATGAGAAGGGATATCATTAATCTGGATAGACTCAAACATGTTATACTCCTTGATTGGATCAAGCAGTAGATCTCATAAGTTGTAGACATGAGTTGTTTAGACTTAACATATGGATACTTACTATGAGTAGTAAGTATATTGGATTAACTTACTATGAGACAATCATATGGATATTCTATTCCAGTGTCAATGATAGTCTCATTATAGCAATGGTTCAAGTATCCTTTGACTTAAGGTGTTCAAGGATATCTTATATACTAATCCTATGCTTTGACTCCATTCATTAGTGCCTTTCAGGGGTTACTTATAGGGTGGTGATTGGGTATAACTTGAGGTATTCAGAGCTAATTGAGTAGCCAATAAAGGATTCACCACTCCTAATAGAAGCAGATGATACCCACGACCTCTTATCGGAGTCATTACTGGGGAGTCTTTAGCCAGAGCAGATATATGTCATGAAGAGAGTCTTCAATGATATATAGAGTAACGAGATCCTTAGGATAAGATCTAATATCACTTGGACTATATGTGATATAGTCAGCCTAGTGTGAGTTGACATTTTGACCATACTCTAAACCAAGTGGGGTATAGATGGTGAAAGGGTGAATTGCATGGCAACACTGCATATGAAAGGGTTCATAATCAAATCACTAACTTTTCAGTCAATTGGGGGTTATAACATGTTGCTAGATATTGCTCTTGACTTGAATTAAATGTTAATTTAAGTGGCTAACATAACTGGGAATCTAATGGGTCACTTCCATAGGATATCCGAAGGATGAGTAAAATGATCTTGGATATTGATTCAAGATATGGGAGAGTGTTTTAGGATTGTATCGTGATGTGATCATGGTAGAAAATGTTGCATGAAGATTAGAAATTAGTGTTGTTGGCTACCAATGTGATCATTAATTTCCCAAAACTTCCACTAATGCATGATATTCATGATCATTAATTTCTCATAACTTCCATTAATGCATGCTATTCATGACCATTAACTTCTCATTAATGATGGGGGTTATGGAAGGACAAAGAGGGCAGAAAATAATCACCATTTTCATGCATCTTGTATAAGACACAAGAAAAAGAAAGGTTCTTTCTTACACACACTCTTTTCTCTCTAACTCTCGTAAGGATTCTTGTCTTTGCTAGCACAAAGAAATAATTATATCCATCTCCTAGTGAGGTTTCATCCTTCTATCTTCTTGTGGACTTTCATTAGAGACAATCTACGTTGATCGTTGTGGTTTATGGCAACCCAATGTGAAGAAGATTAAAGAACGAAGGAGATCATCGGAAAGGTAGGTAAATATATTTCATTTCATGTTTTTGTTTTTTGCATCTATATACATGGGTAGATTTGGTTTTTGAGGTTCTATTTTGTTTTTCTATGCATATATTTGATATATATTATGTATAAGATGCATGATCAGGACCTTATAGTGGTATCAGAGCCATCTTGTGCCTTGTTAGATGTAGAACACATGACATGTGAAAATTGTTTTAATGATTGTAATAGAACAATCGTTTTTACGATTTTGATTTATTTTGATTTAAAATATTTTATATGTGATTAAAATATTTAATTTCGAATTTACAAGAACATGCATGAAATCTATCTTTCATTGGACATATGATGTCTATTAGCTAAAGCGATGAGGTTACACATGACTTTCGTGGAATTTGATTTTGAAAATTATGTGAACATATTTGGGATGCTTTTATTCCTATGAAATTTTTATAATTATTACAAAAATTAATAATTTTATCAAACAATTTCCCATATATGAACGGTTTTCCAAATAATATAGGATTTGTTTTGTTTAATATTTTGTATGTTTATATTTCGGTTCAGAATATTAAAAATATTTTATGTGATAAAAATATGTTACATTTTGATTCATGCCTAAATTATTTTGCTTCAAATTTTATTTCTAGAAAATTTAAGAAGTCATATTTGTCATTTTTATGTCTTATCGGTGTTTCAGTGATCATAATAATTTTTAGGTGATTTCTAAATTATTTTGATCATAATGAAACGACCTAGACATGCTTGGAATGTTGATTTGAAGTTCTGCAAATTTTTGCTAATTATAGAAATTAATTTTGAATTATTTTTAGTAGAGCAATAGATTTTCTAGTAAAATTAGAAAAATTGGCATGTATGACAAAATTGAAGTTGTTTAATTGTTGGACCCCGATCTTTGAGTGAAAATTTGAATTATGAAAATGAAATTTAAGGAGTGCTTTGTGTATATATTGTATAATAGATGACTTAAACTTTAAAGAATATTGAGAAGAAAAGAAATGATTTGATTTTGATATCTTTGGGGTTTTGAGTAGACTGGTATGGTTTATGAAGTTAAGTGGATGAGTTGATTGAAATTAAGTTGAAAATCATGACTAAAAGAGAAAGTGTGAAAAAATGAAAATTGTAAAAGTTTGACTTTTGGCCTTTGAGGTTGACTTTTGATTTAGGCAAAATTTGATAAAATTGTCTTCTGGAAACTTGTAGTTTATGTCAAGAGCTTTTTGTAGCCATAAAGTTTGCTATTTTTCGATGTCGGGATTGAGAGATATGATTTTCTGCAGATATGCTTTGTTTTGAAAATGCTATTAAGTATAGATTTGTGTATTCTATGCTTCGAGGCCACTCGTCGTATGGATTTAGTTTGAATTAGAGTAAGTGGTCTTCATGAAAGTTTTAGGTGATGTTTTTATCTTTCCATTGATATAAAGTTTGCAATTTTTCGATATCGGGGCTAGGAGTTATGAACGATTAAAAGTGAGAAGTCGTTTAGGAAAAGCTGTTTTGGGACAGAATCTTTGATTGAAGACCTAATTTGATTTTGAGTTCTTCAGGAAAGTTGTAGAAAGTCCCTTAAGCTTTCTATTGATACCATTTGGAGCTCAGGAGCAAAAGATATGATTTGAAAATTTTGAAAGTTTCCTGCAAATTCAGATTTCATCCTTAGACGTGGCCACGTCTAGTCTCTAAGTTTCTTAGACGTGCCCACGCCTAATCGCTAAATGTCCTCCTCTCGCTCTTTTGCTTATAACTTTTTTGTTTGATATCCGATTGATTTGATTCTCGAAGCGTTGGATTTCTAAGACAATTAAGTTCATCTTTATGAAGAATTATGATTTTTAAGAGATTAAATGGAAAGAGATTGATTGAACCTAAGTGAGAGCTTTGGTTATAGGTTATAAGTTGGATAATTTTCTAAACATAGTTCGGTATTTTGCAAAATTCGGGAGCTGTACAACTCCGATTGAGTTGATTCTTGAGAGAAAATAAAGTTAAGATATAGGGCTACAACTCTTGTGAAGGGATCGAAATTTAATTTCATCCCTAAGATTGTTATTTTCTGGACTGAAGTTATGTTAAAGTTCAGTCTCGGATTTTGTGAGGGTCTGATAGTATTTCGGCTATAACTTCTTCGTTTTAGATCCGAATTGAGCGCTGTCAGTTGCGTTGGATTCGTATGATCGAGAGAAACAATTCTCTAGTAGAAAGTTTGTCCAAATTATTTCGTTTAGTTGCCCGAAACCAGGACACAAAACATCAGATTTTTAAAGAAAGTGCAGGGGCAATTTTGGAATTAAGTTAAAGAGTAAGGGTAAATGGGTCATTTACCCCTCATTTTAATGACTTGGCATTCCAAAAAGCAGATGATGTCGTTGGAGAAGAGAAGAAACACGATGTTTCTAGAGAAAAGAAGAAAAGAATAAAAAAGAGAGAAAAGATGAGAGAGCTTCGTATATGTAGAGAAGAGAGAGTAGAGAGATAAAGTTAAGTTTTGTATTTTTAAGAGTTTTCAAGAGGATTTTTTTGTTATTTTCAAAGGGAAAAGAGTAGAAAAGCTTGAAAGTTTCCTTTGGAGGCAAAGAAATCCGAAAATTGAAGGGAAAAAGGTAAGAGAAAAGTTTTAAGTTTTGAGTTATTATTGAAATTTTGGTTTAGATTAATTAGAAATGATGTGGGTTTATGTGCTATGAGATTAATTTAGTGATTGTCAAGTATAATGAGTTAATTTTGGTTATGGAAGATTCTAGAGAGAGAAAGCTTAGTGAAGAAGATGATGAATAGTAAAATTTGGGGGTTTTTGAAATTGTTGCTTTAGATTGCTTGAATTAGTGATGAATTTGAGATATCCTAAGTGAATTTTGATGTTTATGCTTTAGGTGAAGTTTAATTTGAAAAATTGTAAATTGGTTTAGGCCAATTTTGAAAATTGGGGATTTTCAAAATTGGAGATTGAAATAGCTTGATTTTATATGGAATTGGTGTTTTCTAAGCTTAATTTGAGTAATTAAGTGAATTATGATATTGAATTTGATTGAATTTTGATGAAATTGCTTTAGGGAATGTTAAATTGGAAGAAAGAAGGAGGCTTTGGAGCAATTGAGGCCAAAGCAAGTTGTTAGCATGGATATGAGGTAGGTAGCATATTTATATTTTGATTTATAGGCAATATCTGAATTTTCAAAAATGAAAGAAAGAAAAGTTTGGATTTGTGATAAATTATTGTTTTGTAAATGTTTGAAAATAAGAATTGATTAAAAGTTTGAAATTATGATTTCAGAATGATTTCGAAAAATTATTGCAAGCTTAAATGCATTGTTCCAAATGATTTGCTAAATCGCTAGAATTTCGAAGCTGCATTGGTTGTGTATGCATTGATAAATTGTGCAAATTGTTGAAATTATTGATTGATTAAATTTCTTGACTTGTATGATATGTGTGAATTGCGAGTTTGTTTAAGTTATTTGAAATAAAGTTAGAAAGACAAGATTTTGAAAAGTGCCTTGGGCAATTGAATCTCCGTTTTAAACTACGTGTTATGTGAGTTCGGTTAGGTCCTTTGTGAGTCGATTACTGTCTCTATTAAGTATAGTCTTCTCCGGATGCCCGTTAGTGGCACGGAGCTCGATTCGGACTCCTTCACGGCTACTTGGACCGCTTTTTGGAAAGTGTAATACGTTCTATTCACTGTTTGCACCGCTATCTTGATGGATGCGATCAAGTTCTCTTTGGACCGAACCAAACTATTTTGATATGTTATGTGTTTTTGATTTGTTTTTGTGTGCTGCATTCATGTTCAAAATTGAGAAATAAAAAGGTGAGATTTATATGAAAAGTTTGAAAAATTGAAAAGATGGAGGAAATTGTTTGAAAAGTTTCAAAGTTTGAAAAAAATTAGTCCTTTTGGCAAAAAGCTTATGAAAAATGATTTATGCTTATTGGTCAATTTATAAATGTGTTATCCACGAGCTTGTGTAGCTCACCCCCCTTTCATCCCCATCTCCAGGTTTCGTGCAGGAGATCGGATGAAAGAGTGTCAAGACATTCGATTCGATTTTATATCGTTTGGCTTTTGTGTAAATTAAGATTGGATATGGCTTAAATTGTCATATATGTATCTGAGTTATGAAGTTTGTATATAATTGGGGGGATGAGTTAGGGAATTGGTTATAATTGCATTTGAGTTGTATTCGGATTACGTTACGGATTTGTATATTGTATTGAAGCATAATTTCTGTTGGATGTGGATTGAGATAGATTGAATTGTACTTAGATATAGGAGTATGTCTATTCTTTGAGATCCGGACGGAGGTCGGTTGATTTTGATGATTGTGTGATTGATTGAGCTTTTAGAAGTGTGTTTTTGAATACTTTGCAGGTTTGGGGTAGGATAAATGCAGCCGTTATGCTGCCAAAATTTTGATAAAAATTGGGATAAAAAAAGTATTATGAGATTTGTACAGATATGAGAAAGTGTTGAGACTTGCATGAGAATGTTTTTCCAAGGGTGGAAATTGTTTGTTTGTTTTGAATAAGATTGCCTAAAGATGTAATAAATGAATATGAGAAAAAGAAGAGAAAAAAAATTATACCGGATTCGGATAGTCTAGGTGTTCCAACGCGGTTGTGTTCCTGTGTTCCTTATTGTTTTCGGATGTCGGATTTGTTTGCTTTGATTCAATCTGTTTCGTATTCGTTTTTAATTCGTATTCGATCCGTATTTGTTTCATATTTCAATTGATAAATCCGATTTGTATTTTGCGTCTGTATTTTGGTATTCGTACTTTGTTTTGCAAGCGCTTTTGATTCGTACTTATTCGATTCACTCCGCTATTTTCGCCTCCGCTTTGTACTTTGTTTCCGCATTCCGTTTTCTGTGCTTCGTTTTCTGGTTGGGATCCGGTTCCCGGATCGGGTCCAAACATTAATATTGGACATTAAATAATTATTTTAAGGTAAATTAATTATGAATTAATTTCTGGAATTAGCCATTCACGTTAATTAGATTAATATTAATTCCAAATGAAATAACATACAACAGGAATTTTAACCAAGTTACTAAAAGGAAGATAGTAAATCTAAGTGTTGGATTGGGCTTAGATCCAAATGTTAGATTGGGCCTTTCATGTTAGGATCCATAAGATGTCATAACTAAAATTGTGTGTTTTCTTATATGCATTAGAGAATGCATGGTTAGGAGAATGTGTGGGCATGCATGATGGATTGTTAGGGGCTTAAGCCCAATTTGATTGGGTAGTCCATAACATGCCATGTAGTTATAGTAACTATATATATATGAGTTATATGTATAAGAACATATAACACCATCTAAGTTAGATGAGACCGTAGTCAAACCCCTTACTTAGAATATTAAAACTAACAGGATCCTTTAATATGGCAAGAACCAGAGTCCTTTTAAAGGTAGGTTGTTGGGCAACCTATGCCCGTGTTACATAGATATGTTCAAACCATGGAAATAGAATTTTTGGATTAATGGGTCGGTTTTAACTAAAAGCATTGGTTGTTGGGCAAACCCAAGATCAATATGGATAGAGGTGAAGTTGGGCAGTGTACATTAGATATATATATGTCAAGAGTTCACAACCAAATGAGTGTGCACACGTTAACAGTTGATATCATTAGATTTAATAGTTACATTAGAGATGCAATTGGTATGATCGATGCCTACCAGTTAAACTAAGGTGGCTTTTTAGGCAAACCCAAGGTCATTATTAGGTATATTCAATATCGACCCACTAGTAGAATTTCTCCATGAGTTATCTTGAATTTATATTAAGGGTTATGAATTCGTGAAAATATTGGGAGCTATAATGCGTGTTATTAAAGTCCTTATAGACATGCATTTAGGTACATCTAATTTTTCTCTCTTTGACGAAAGGTTGCTACCTCCCTAGTTAACACCATGAGTACTGGTGTGAATCTAAGATCATTAATGGAAGCTAACAAGTTGACCGGACCAAACTTCCTTAACTGGCTTAAGAACTTGAGAATAGTTCTCAAGTCCGAGAGGCTTACTTATATCTTGGAAGAACTAATTCTTGATTCGCTTACTGCTGATGCCTCTAATAATGATCGAAGGGCATATAAAAAGCTTGTCCATGATAGCAAGATGGCTACTTATACAATGGTAACCACTATGTCACCGAAGCCACAAAAGTAGCACGAGTCTATGGATGCTCATACCATAGTCTACCATCTTAGAGAGCTCTTTGATGGGCAAGCAAGGTTCGAAAGGTTCAAGACTTCACAATTGTTCTTCCACTTTAAGATGGAGGGGACATCTCCATTGCAATATGCACTAAAGATGAATGGCTAGATCAAGTAGTTGGCCTCCTTAGGTTTTGTTTTGGATCATGAATTAAGTATTGACTTAATTATGACTGGTGTAACTGATGGTTACTCACATTTGTGCTTAACTATCGAATGAACAACATATCCAGCATAATTCCTAAGCTGATCAACATGCTCAAGGAAGTTAAACCATCTGTCAATAGGGACAAGGTTTTGATGTTTGTGGACTCTTCTATTTTGAAGAAAAAGAAACAAAACAAGAGCAAGTCTGCAGGGCCTAAGGGAGGTGTCAAGAAAGAAAAAAAGACTTCCTCGAAGGGAACTGACTTCCATTATGGCAAGGATAGCCATTGAAAGAGAAACTATAAAAACCATCTAGAGTCCTTAAAGCAGAAAAAGACATTTGATGACTTTTAGACCTAACACATACTGATGTATATGGTCCGATGTCCATACATGTCAAAGGTGGTTTTGTATGCTTCATTACCTTTATCGATGATCATTCTCAATATGGGTATGTGTATCTTAAAAGACATAATTATGAATCTTTTGAAAGGTTCAAAGAATTTAGAAATGTAGTTGAGAAATAACTTAGGATAAGTATTAAATCACTTCGATTGGATCGAGGTGGTGAATACATAAGCCAAGAGTTTTTGGATTATCTCAAGGATAATGGAATATTGCCTCAATGGACTCCACCTTACGTGCCACAACACAATGGTGTGGCTGAGAGGAGAAACCAAACCCTGTTACACATGGTGAGGTCTATGATGGGTTTAGCAGATTTACCAAAATCCTTTTGGCGGTATGCACTCGAAACTCCTGTTTATGTATTAAAAGGAGTCCCATCCAATTCAGTTGATATTACTCCATATGAGATATGGACTAATAAGAAACTTTATCTTTCTCATATAAAAGTTTGGGGTTGTCCTACTATGTGAAGCAGATTCAGTCAGATAAGCTTGAAGCTAAATATGACAAGTGTCTATTTATAGGATATCCTAAGGAAACTATATGATATCAATTCTACCATGTTTCGAAACAAAAGGTGTTTGTTTCAAAACAAGTTGTCTTTTTAGAGAAAGAGTTTCTTATAAGAGAAGACAGTGGGAGCAAAATTGAACTTGTAAAAGTTTAAGATGCTCAAATAGACACAGATCAACTGTCTGGACCCAAAACTATTGTTTATAAAGATGAAACAATAGTTTAACCTTTTGACACATAAGAAGTTCAAAGGTCAGGTAGGATACATCATGTTCCTGAGGGATACGAATTTCTCATAAGTGAACTTAACGATGTATTGTTTCTAGAAGATGATGAGCCTACTACATAGAAAAAGGTTTTGAAGAGCTTAGAATCTAACAAATGCCTTCATACTATGAAATCTGAAATGGATTCTATGTATGAAAACCAAGTATGGACTTTGGATAACCCACCCAAAAGGATAAAACCCATAAGATGCAAATGGGTTTTCAAGAAGAAAAATAACATGAAGGGTAATGTAGTTACCCATAAAACTAGGATTGTAGCTAAAGGTTATCGTCAAAAGGCAAGTTATTGACTATGACAAAACATTTGGCCCAGTAGCTATACTTAAATCCAATAGGATACTCCTGGCCATTGCTCTTAAATCCAGTAGGATACTCCTAGCCATTGCTGTTCATTATGATTATAATATATGGAAAATGGATGTGAAGTTGGATTTCCTTAATAGAAACCTAATCGAGGATGTATATATGACACAACCTTATGGTTTTATATCCACGAATGGAGAAAAGATATGCAAGCTTTAGAAATCCATTTATAGATTGAAGCAAGCATCCACTAACTTTCCAGTCAATTAGGGGTTATAATAATTGCTAGATACCACTTTTGACTTACTTGAATTAAGTGTTAATTAAAGTGGGCAATATAAAAGGGAACCTAATGGGTCACACATATAGGAGATCCGAAGGATGAGTAAAATGGTCTTGAATGGTGATTCAAGATATGAGAGAGTATTTTGGGATTGTATCACGATGTTGTCGTGGCAGAAAATGTTGCATAGAATGGATTAGAAACAAGAGTTGTTAGCTGCCAATTTAGTCATTAATTTCCAAAACTTTCATTAATACATGTTATTCATGGTCATTAATTTCCCATAAATTCTATTAATGCATGCTATTAATGACCATTAACTTCCCATTAATGGTGGGGGTTATAAAATAATCATCATTTTCGTGCATCTTATGTAAGAAACAAGAAAAGAAAGGTTCTTTCTTACATACACACTCTTTTCTCTCTAACTCCATAAGAGTTCCTACTTTGCTAGCACAAAGAAAGAATTCTAGCCATCTCCTAGTGAGGTTGTATTCTTCTATCTTCGTGTGGACTTTCATTAGAGATGGCCTACATTGATTGTTTTGGTTTACAAAATATAAAGGAGATCGTCAGAAAGGCATGTAAACATATTTCATTTAATATTTTAGTTTTCTATATCTATACGTATGAGTAGATCTAGATTTTGAGGTTCCATTTTTTTTTGCTGCACATATTTGATATATATTATACATCAGATGCATGATTAGAACCTTACACTTATAAGTAACCTCTAAAAGGCAACGAGGAATGGAATCAAAGTACAAGATTAGTATCCAAGATATCCTTGTGCACCCTATTTGCACAATTGCTATGATGAGACTATCAATGACACTACGATATATTATCCATATGTTGTCTCACGGCAAGTTATCCAATGTACTTACTACTCTTTCCAAGCATCCACATGTTAACTCTAAACAACTTATGCTTGTAGCTTATGAGATCCATTGTTTGATCTAATTAAGGAGTATAACATGTTCTAGTCTTCCAAACTAATAATGTCCTGTATCATTAATCATATGACTAAGGATAATTTAGGTACTAACATAATTACACATGATAGAAATGTCATTTATCATGATCTCATCATGATTTCCTTTATGTTATGTAATGTATCAAGGACTTCATTAATTCAATTTGAGATCACTATCAATTCATAAAGAACATGAACATAAAATTAATGAAAAAGCCTTTTTGTTAATTAAAAAGATTTATAGAATAAGTGCTAAAGGTGATTGCCTTTAGAACACTTACTCTAACAATCTTCCACTTACACTAAAGTCAATCGCCTTTGCATTTAACACCATAGATGATACATAAGATTCATATCTCTTTTGAGGAATACACTTAGTCAAAGAATCTACAAGATTATGATCAGTGGGCACTTTCTCTATCTTGACATCGTTTCTACAACTAATTTCTCTAATCAACTGGTATCACTTGAGTACATGTTCAGATTTCTAATGATATCTTAGTTCCTTTGCTTGCACTATGGCACCATTGTTGTCACAATACAACTATACTGAGTCAACAATGCTAGGAACCACTCCAAGTTCTTTGATGAACTTCTTGATCTAAACTTTTTTCTTTACTACTTCTGAAACGGCAATGTATTCTACATTGGTTGTTGAATCTGCCTTTGTCTCTTATTTCGAACTCTTCCAACTAACTGCTCCACCATTTTATAGGAAAATATATCTTGACTAGGATCTGGAGTCATCCCTGTCGAATTGTAATTCGACATATGTATACCACTCATAACATGATCTCCTTCTCCATATACTAAGAATGCATCCTTAATTTTTCTCAAGTACTTAAGGATATTCTTGATAGCCACCCAATGACCCTCTCTAGGATCAGACTGGTATCTGTTCATAACATTTAGAGTATATGATACATCAGATCTCGTACAGAACATAGCATATATGATTGATCTTATAGCCAAAGTATAAGGGATCAAATTCATACAAGTCTTCTCATCTTATGTCTTTGGACACAGATTTCGAGAGTGTAATCCCATGCATCATAGGAAGATAACCTCTCTTGTACTCCTCCTTGCTAAACCTTTTTAGCATCTTATCTATGTTTGTAGACTGAGAAAGAACAAGCAACTTCTCATATCTATCTTTGTAGATTCTTATACCTAATATATAAGGGGCTTATCCAAGGTCTTTCATGGAGAAATTCTTGGACAACCAAATCTTGACTACTTGTAAAGTTTAGGCATCGTTTCCTATTAGTATTATGTCATCTACATACAACAAAAGGAATACTATTGCAATCCCACTAACCAAACTCTATGATCAAGTAACAAAAAATCATGCCTCTTCTATTCACAACATGGAGATTCAAGTGAAATAGCATTCCTATCAATTTGTAAAAGAAATGTGGAAGACTATTTGAGTAATACGGAATTACATTAACGAGAGCAATATGAGGCTATCATACTTAGAAATTGAGAAGAACAAGAAAAACCGTTGGGAAATCAAGCTGAACCTTATCTTGTAGAAGACCAAGACATGAAGAAAGAGGAAAAAAAAAAGAATGACAACCCTCCTTATTATTACCTAGATCTTGGTATAACATACTTTAACATCGAAAAAATTTGAGTTGATGTCCATGAATAAAACCTCATCATTCGGATTAGTGATGACTGAATGATATTCAACATGAATGATGTATTAAAGAATCCAGATGAGGGTGACTCATTTAGAAAAATTGATGTGCTTGAATCTTCGAAGGAACGAGAGGATGAAGAGCAGTTGACAAAAGAACTCAAGTTTGAAGAAGCTATGGAAGTCTCTGTTCAAAAGGCTAAAGAAGAAAAGGAGATAAGGACGAATGGGGACGAAATAATAAGAGAATGACGCACCCTCTTACCGGGTAAGCAGCTAGATTCCATGGAAGATTCAGGGAGTTTTGTTATTCCCTATTTTTGTTAACAATTCATTCAAAAAAGGACATTACTGAGCTTAATTGGTTTTCATAATTTTATTAATATTGTCCTTATTATCTTTTTGAAATTTTTAGCTTACTTACAAGCTACAAAACTAGTGATGAATGTAAAGAGTGGAAGAAATTAGCTCATAATTGATCTTGATCGAGTTTCTAGTAATATAAGGTCAAGCTAATTACCATAAATTAGCACGTTCATGTTGGATTGAAAAACGAAAGCATGCTATATTTGGAGAATCAGTAGATTTCAAAACTTTTTAGAAATCTTATTTGCAGCAGAAGTAAAATATCCAAATCATCATGCCAATTTATACATGATATGATATAAGGATAATAATAAACATAAACAAGATGAAGAGTATTACCGGCTCCTTTGCTACAGCTTTAATTCCTTGCTGCGCTATGCTCTCCTTCTTTTTGTATCCAAAACCTTTTTTTTGAATCTTTTCCTTTATCAATCTATCTTCTCCCTATTGTTGTATACTAAACCAATTTGATTTACCTCTTGTTCTCCTAGGATAACTTGGTTAACAAAATCCTTTGGTGGGAAAGGAGAAGAAACACTTTGGAGGAGTATTGTTTTAAAAGAAAGAAGGAAACAATGAGACGCTCTCATGCGGTTTTTGATTTTTTCATGCAAGATGAGAGAGAGATTGATAAAAATGTAAGAACACCTTCTTTCTCACTCCCACTTTTGGTTAACAATAAAGGAAAGAAGAGTCTTCCATCAAATGCATCATTTCTTCATTTAATCAATCATAAAGAAGCCATTAAATGAGACTCTTCTCATTTCTCTTTAAGATGACTATATGAAAAGTTTATTAACCTAAATGTTATCATGTTAATTTCCGTTTTTGATAATGTAAGAAGGAAGATGGTCCATCTAATGTACATCCTTCTTCTTTAATCCAATCAATGCTAATATGTTAAATGCTAATATTAAAAGATAACCATTAAACCATTTAATAGTAAGTTCATAAATCCATTTAACGATAATAAACCATAATAAAGACCATCTTTATTTATCATTTTAATATCCAATGTGCAGCTGCACATTCAACCTTAATAAAACTAAAATTGATCCTTCATTTCCTAAAAAAATTGTTTTAATATAATTAATCTAATCAATTATATTAAACCAAAGTCTAGCCCATTTCCAAATGAACATTTGGGCTTTTAATTAACCATTAATTAGTGCAAGCCCAACATTCAATTATAGGCTTCTAAAATCTCCATTTATATTTCTTACTTAGCTTGATAACTTTCCTTGAAGCTAAGTAGAGAATCTTACTGGACTTTAATAATTCAAGCTCCAATAAGCCCATACTTAACTTAATATGATTAAAATTAATTCTAGCTTATTAACTAAATGTCATTCCACTAAAGACAATTAGTTGAACTTTTGAATTATTAAATATTACGAGAACACATATTTTATGTCCAATTGCGAATCCTATTTAGAACCTTATTATAGCCATCAGCACAATAAAGGGTAAAATTACCATTTTGCCCTTATATTGATTTTTTCTTCTAGATCTCCCGTTTTACTTTATATGGTGATTAACACACAAGATCTCATCTTGGTATTAAGACTTGATGGGTAGCTAGTCCATCGAACTACTGGCGCCAGTTTAATCACCAAATCTCCTTAAAACATCTAGAAGTGATTATAGCACTATAAACTCTTTATTTACGTGAACGTTCCCTGATACATGTTTCAATTGATAATTCCAACATGCAGACACTAGATTAATACTCTATAAAAATCCATTCCAATCATATCAAGAATTATAATGAAGCACACATGACTTCACCACTCACCAAGATTGTGGTTCATAATAAGCGAATGCTTAAGTTGTATGTTTTAAGATTAAAGTAATGACCCACTTTATTCTTGAAAACATACTTGAATCCAAATTCATTTAATAGTGTCATTATCGATAGTCAACTACTATCATGATATCAAACTCATCATTCCTTTGAAGTAAACTCCTTTACTTATATAGAGATAAATCGCAACACTATAATCTAAACCATAATTAAGCGACCAACTTCATTATTCAACTGTAAATCAATCAATTTAGATTCTTATAATATACATGTTTCCCATACATCTCTATGTATATGTATATTACTTACAAAAGAATCTTGGTATCTTTTGACTAGATATATAATGCTCACAAAAATAAAACCAAACTCTTTTTTATTAATAATAAATATTTTCATTACAAAGCTATGAATGAAGAAGATAAAGTTACTCATAAGTACACTTGCTTTCTAGGGCATTATATTTACATAACTCCAACAGTTCAGTAGGTAGATTTAAATTATTGTGTTTAGTTAGATTTGATTTGAATTTTAAATATAATTTTAATGATCTAAAATTATTTGCGATTACTAATTATGTTACTCTCTTTAAACAATTCAAAGATAAGACAAAAATCTTTAGTGTTAAGCAGATTTGATCGCAACACCTCACCATCATCACGTCCATCATCGTAAGGTTTTGTTTCTAACTCTTTCTCTTTTAAATTTATTTTTTATTAGTTGTAAAAACAAACTACTTGTTTTACGCTAAAAATCATAAGTATACAGGTCATTACTTATAGTAAAAAGAAAATATCGTCCCGCAGAGATTGTTCTTAGGCACCACTTGATTCAAGTTATGCTTTGTATAATACTCACATTCGAATATTAAACTAAAGAGTAAACTAAATTAAAAAAATTAGCAACAAACAAATAATGTAACAACTGAAATCTGTCAAGAGAATTAATCAACTTGAAGGAGAGGGGATTTTACCTATCATTAATGTTAATCTAGCCTTTTATGTGTTTATGGGGTGCTAGTTCTAGACGATTGTAGGGTTGATTACTCTCTCTTGAGTTATAACCACTTCCTAAATTGTAAACCCTAATTGAATTATGGACTTGCAATCACTCAATTCACAAATTACCCACAATTTTAATTAGTTCTAAAGCTCTCTAATAAATAATCGAGTATCATACAGGATCTCTCTCTATGAAATTATAGACTAGATTGATTAAATGAATAGTTAGATCACCCAACTCTCGTTAATCCAATCTAATCATTTTTATCCAGTTCACCCTCTCAGTTTGTTATCAAAATATGAAAATATATGAATCAATCGTAACACTCAAATCAAGTGAACACAATTCAACTAGATTATCATAAAAAATAAACAAAATCCTAAGGAAAAGTTAGAACATCATTAACAAATCAAAGTCTATAATCGTACAACCCATCTCAATCTTACACATTAAATGAATAAAAGGGTAAATAGGGAGGAAATGAAACTTAGTTGGATTATTTAAGAAAGCAGTGGCATCGGGAGATCACTTATTTCGGGAAGCTTCGACATCAGAACTCTCCCCTTCTTCCTCTTCTTCTTTTCTCTCTCTCTTCTTTCTCTCTCTCTTTTAGGTTTCCATATGTAAGTTGAATTTTGTCTCTCTTTTCTAGGGCTCCATCCTTTTCCTTATATAGTCTTTTCCAATTAAGGTAAACCTAGTATCTTTCCAAGGTCCAAAATATCCCTCGAAAACTTGAATCTGAAAGTGACTCCACATCTTTCTGCATGCGCCTGGTCGTGGCCCTTAGTGCCTGATCGTGGCCTGGTTATTTACTCTCTGTCACGATCGTGGCAGATCCCCCAGCATCCCTATGATTGAGTTTTTGTCACTTGCCACAATTGTGGCCCTATGTTGGTGCTTCCTTCGCGATCGTGGTAGGTCCCTAACGATTGTGACTTTATGTTTTAGTTTAAGTCTCCTTCAAAACTCTTCTGAATACCCTTAAACACTAACAAAATCATCACGACACCTCATGTATATATATAGATGAAGCTCAAAAATAGGTGTTAAGTCAAGAAGACTTCATGTCTATTAATTTTGGTGACAATCAAATAATAAGAATATTATAAATAAATGAACTGTTTTGATAAGTGTGTTAAGTGTGCAGAAAAATATAAGAACCACATAGTCATCACAGAAGAAGCAAAACATAGACGACACGTCAACACAAAAGAAACAAAATACAGAAGAAGTAAAACACATATGACACGTAATCACAAAAGAAGCAAAACACAAATGATACGTCATCATAAAAGAAGCAAAACAAAGACGACACGTCATCACAAAAGAAACAAAAAATAGACGACACGTCATCATAGAAGAAACAAAACATAGATGACAAGTAATCACAAAAAAGCAAAGCACAGACGATACAGAGAAGAAGATACTTTAGTACGCCAGACAGTTAGTTAGTTGGAGTTAGTTACAGAACTCAACTAAATAACAGTTTCTAAAAAATACAAGAAGCAATTTTCAATTAGTTACAGAACTCAACTAAATAACAGTTTCTAAAAAATACAAGAAGCAGTTTTCAAGAAGTAGTTGGATACTTAGGCTATAAATACTAATCCTAGTTGAAAACTGAATAAGTTTAGAGTTTTCAAGTTTTACATACTTAGAAAATTTCTGGATTCAAAGTGCGATACAAAAGAGCAAACACTACTGTAACAAAAAGCTCACAATATCTTTCTAAGTGAGAGAAAGAAAAGGCTAAGAGGCTGGAGAGGCTAAGATAGAAAAAAAATACTTTGTGTAAGAGACCAAAAGAGGCTCTGGAAGGGAAGAAAGAATACTTGTAAAGTTTGAAGAGCATATTGAAATCTCAGACGAACTTTGAAATCGTGGTGTCTATTCTCTAGCCTTACACTTTAATTTTCTTATTGTTAGATGAGTAGATAGAATTTATTTACGGTAGCTACTTTAGTATAATATCTTTAGTATTTATTTGATAGTTGAAAAAGTTTTTCAAGAAATACCAAAAGTTTTTTATTCTGAAAAAGATTACACAATTTAACCCTCCTTCTTGTGTATTTCGTATACTTTACGTGAATTCTATATTAACAAGTGATTTACTTCAATAGGTTCTCACCCAAAGAACACTTAAAACACAACTGTTTATAAACTAACACAATTCTTAAGCTAAACACACACTAAAAAATCAACTTAACCACTAAACAAATATCAAATTACCTATAAGTTTTGTTTGTCTCCTTCTCACGTTGAGGACAATGTGTTGTCAAGTGTGGGGAGGGTTGTGTGTTTTGCTTTGAGTGTGAATTTTTCATATTGTTATGTTAGGGTGTTTAAGTTGCATATTGTGAAATGTGTGATTGTATCAATGGCTTATAACGAAATCAAATTAATTTTTAACATAATATGTTAGGTTGTGAAGTGTCATTAGCTCGCTAAATTAGTGATATGGGTTCTTTAACTAAAATAGGCAAGTTAATTAGGATTCAGTGTTAGTTTATCACCCTATAAGTTGTCATATTCATTCATAATTTTAGGTCTTTCGACTAAGTAGCTTTGCTAGTATGTTTTCATGAAAACGAGTAGATAAAGCAACAAGGTAGGCATTAATTTAAAAAAGGAAGAAAAACAATTTGTAAATTTTAAATAAATAACTATTCCGTTGGCCTTCAGATTATGAACAGAGCTAGTAGCCAGTTGAGAATGTGATGTACAGATCGACACGCTTCACAAATGTGTACCTTCACATCAAAAGGCTATAATGACGTTCCAACCAAGTAACTTAATAAAAACATGATTTAGTCAAGTAATCGAATCGACATTCATCACTAATGTTTGCCTCCGTGTAAAAAGACTAGGTCTATGTCCATAAAAAGTACCAAAAAAGAATGTTTCCTAATAAAAACCTACTGAACTTGTAAATAGATTAACTTTTCATGAAAACGAACTTAAGATTAGTTACAAATTTTGATTGACCAAATAATTATTATTGTGTGTGTAAAATTGAAAGGGGTGAATAAACTAACATTTAAGTTTTCATTAATATGTCACAACATGGTAACACATCAGGCCCATGACAATCGTCACATAACCGAGTTAAGGACATTCACAATATCCTTAATTCAATTATGCAAGGCTAACTAAACATCTCTCCCTTTTTTAAAAAAAATTAGGTAACACAACGACTATATTTTAAAGATCCTAAAAACTCAATTAAATACCTGCAAATAATTTTAAACACACTTCTATATTCACATAAAAAATTTTACCACAACTTCAAGACTTTAAGTCCACTCAAAAGCAATCTCCACAATAGTACCAAAAGTTCATACATAAAATCTTTTACAAAATACAAAACAGTCAGGTTATAAAGTCATAAAGCTTATCAACATAACTGATCTAATAAAAATAGTAAAACAATTCATAAGCCACTATGCAACTAAAGTACGAAACAAAAACTACCCACGGGTAATAATACCTCAAAAATGTCAAAAGCCCGCAAGATCCACTCAAAGCTTCAAGCTTACTAAATTAACCTGCATGGTTGGAAGGTAGAGGGGGTGAGTACACTATGTACTCAGTGAGCAGAAAAAACATATATCGCAAATAGAACTCGATACACACTCAGATGGTATAAATAACCTATGAGGTGAACATACATTACTTAAAAACACATAGGCCTAGCCTATGACCCAATGTATACTGGTTAAGAACCATATAAGCTTAGCCTATTAATCACTTATCGGGTGAACTTAGGTTCCAGTTTCAGTACATAAAAGTAGAAAAACATCATATGTATAAATCAAATCTCATCAAGGCACCATGCCTTTATTTATCGATCTAACGAATAAAATGAAATTGTGCCATGGATCTAAGCCAAAAAAGAACAAATACACACATCATACATGACTTGATTATGCATGTATAAATTTGAAAACATTATTTCATGCAATAAAAGTCATCTTTTGCACTCCAAATGCAAAGTTATTCAAAAAAGTAGTTTCATAAATTGAAACATTATCCTTTGCACTTCAAGTACATGTTTGTTGGAAACAATATTGTTTCTCAAAATACGTAATAAAAACATCAGTTTGAAAACAATATTGCTTCTTAAATACATAAACATATTAGCACCTATTTGAGATTCAATTCCACTATGCATTATCTAGGTTCAAAAGTTGCATATAATTCATCATGATGTCTTAGGATGTTCTAATCTCATTTGAGAGATATGGTTTTCCCAACTTACCTCAAAAGAAGGTGTACACTCCCTTAACTTCAACAATCCTCAGTACGAGCTCCTCGATTCACAACTCCCAAGCCTTTATACATTAAAAAAAAGACATACAATGTATTTACTACTTAAACATGAATTTCATATTTATACACCATCACATAAGTGTGTAAAACATAATATTGCTCTCTTTAAGCTATACGATTTGACCATTAAACTCCTCACATGGTTACTTCCTTACTATTCACCTTAGGTTTTCTTTTGCATTTTTAAGGCATTTAATTCCTTTAATCCAATACTTACTCATTTCAAAACATAATTAAGCATATTTTTATCCAAGCACATTTGGCCATTAATCATCAATCTAAGCAACAATTCAAGTTTGCTAAGTAAACATGAATGTTGGTTTCAATGTATATCATTACGAATACTTAAATCCTAAGCCAAGTTCACTTAAACATTTTATCAAACATCTAATGTGCATGACTTTCAAGTCATATTTTGAAGGTTTATCGTGGTAATTTATGCTCCTATCTTGTTATATAACAAATACTTCCAATCAACAACACATTTCACCACTCCATTCAATCCAATTCCCTTCATTTAAGTCATATTCATCATAATTATACATCTCATCACATTCATCCATTCCTTCTTCCATTATTTCGTCCAAACCTATCCAACATAATTCTTCTTCATTTTTCATCATCAATTCACATTATACATGTACAATTAATACCATAAAGTTCATTTAGACCATCAATTTGAAAAGATATTCAAAATTTCACAAACTTTCATCAAAAGGGGACAATTTTGGTTTTGGCTTAGAAAACCCTCTCTATCACACATTTCATTCATTTAAACCATGTTTCATGCATATTCAAGCATATACAACAACATATCTTAACAACAAACTTAAAAATCTTAATGTAGAGAGAGATGAGACAAAATTTACCTAAACCTTCCTTCGGTGATATCTTCAAATCCTTTGAGAATTTCGTAAATATATGATATATTTGAGTTCCTTGACCCTAAATTAGCTTTAAAAACCCTGATTTGGGTTGGAGAATCAAAAAGAGGGTGGAATTTTAGGGATGGCCGAAACTAGTTTCTTCTTCTCCTGTCTTCTCCTTTCTTCTCTTCTCTTTTAATTAAAACAACATGTTTTAAGTCTTTAGTAATGGGATGCACAACCATGAATGAAGAAGGGCCTAAAATATTGATGCTTCTTTAACCAAAATAATGTGAAATTACCTTTTTGCCCTTAGGTTATGTGAAATTACCATTATACCCTCCAACTTTTCCTAAATTTGCAATTAAGTCCAAAATTTGGGAATCACTAAATCTTTTATTTTTATTTTGGTCCTCGGCTTTTGAGAATAATAATTAAGCCCTTAACTTTATAAAATTACATATTGGTCCTCCAAGAATTGGAAAATTACATTTAAGTCTTTTAACTTTTAACAATTTGCAAATAAGCCCTTATGTATATCAACTTTTACAATTAAGCTTTCTAAGTGTCCCATAAGTCTATAAATCATGTTTAATCACCTTTAAGGCACTAGAACACATTTAATTGAAGCACTATGGTCATATCCATCCAATGGACTCGGTTTTATATACTTAGAAGCTTATATGTCAGAAATCTCCAAGATTTCACATACTGATGAACTCTAAGTTTATGTAAGATCATATAACATTATAAATCATTGACATATATACCCAAAGAACTTAAATACATATTTGAATTCATATGCAACCATGTATGTATCAGTATACAATAGCATCTCCAAATATAGCACAATAAAAGGCCCATAGAGTCCGACGTTACATAATATGTATACTTAGTCCAGAGTTCCTAGACGTAAATTTTACATATTAATAATTTGGAACAACTTGAATGATTCTATTTAGAGTTAGATTTGTTTCCTAAAGTTGAAGCCATTGGCTCAGTATTGCATTGTGTGCTTTTTGTTTTTATGTTGTTTGTTGTTTTTCTTTTTTTGCTTGAGGACAAGAAAACATTTAAGTGTGGGGATGTTGATAAGTGTAAATTGAAACATGTTTTAGGGCATAGTTTGAAATGTATTTAGTCGTTAATTTGATCATTTAGTATATGTTTAGGTTAGAATTGTGTTAGTTTGTTAATTATTTATGTTTTAAGTGTTTTATGGGTTATTACAAGCTTTTGAGCTTAAATATTATGTTTTTGAGGTATCTTGATGTGTTTGCTAGTGTTTTGGGGTTAATATCTAAGGCCAATGTGTTATTCAAAGGTAGGAAGGATTGGTGTTTTGCTTTGAGTGTGAATTTTACATATTATTATATTAGTGTGTTTAGGTTCCATATTGTGAATTATGTGAATGTATCGATGGCTTAGATAGAATGAAATCAAATTAATTTTGATTGTGAAGTGTCATTAGCTTGCGAAATTAGTGATCTCAGTTCTTTGGCTAAAATATGCAAGTTAATTAGGATTCAGTGTTAGTTTATCACATTATAAGTTGTCACATTCATTCATAAGTTTAGGTCTTTTGACTAAGTAGTTTTGCTTGTATTTTTTCATGAAAACAAGTAGCTAAAGCAACAAGGTAGGCATACTATTTCGCTAGCCTTTAGGTTATGAATAAAGCTAGTATCTAGTTAAGAACGTAATGTAGCCAAGTAACTGAATCGACATGCATCACAAATGTGTGCCTTCACATCAAAAGGCTATAATAATGTTCCAACCAAGCAACTTGCTAAAAACATGACTTAGTCGAGTAACTGTATTGACATTCATCACCATTGCTTGCCTCCGTGTAAAAAGACTAGGTCCAAATCCATAAAAAGAAAAAAAATAATGTTTTATAATAAAAACTACCAAACTTATAAGTAGCTTAACTTTTCATGAAAACGTACTTAGGATTACTTTCAAAGTTTAATTAACCAAATAATTATTAATGTGTGTGTGTGCAATTTAAAGGGATGAATAAACTTGACATTTAAGTTTTGATTAATATGTATATTTAGTATAGAGTTCCTAGACATAGATTTTGCATGTTAATAAATTGGAACAACTTGATTGATTATTTTTATAGTTAAATTTGTTTCGTGAAGTTGAAGTCATTGCCTCATTATTGCATTGTGTGCTTTGTGTTTTTATGTTGTTTATTGTTTTGTTTGCTTTAGGATAAGCAAACATTTAAGTGTGGGGATGCCAATAACTGTAAATTGCATCGTGTTTTAGGGCATAGTTTGATATGTGTTTAGCTATTAATCCCATCATTTATTAGGTGTTTAGGTTAAAATTTGTTAATTGTTTAAGTGTTTTATGGTTTTATACAAGCTTCTGAGCTTAAATATTATATTTTTTAGGCACATTGATGTGTTTGCTAGTGTTTCAGGGTCAATACCGAAGAAAGGAGAAATTTTAGAAGACCTTCAGGCTTAAGCAATGGCCCACAATCTTGGCCTTTAGATCTAATCAGGGTTTTGTATAATTTATGAATTGAGAGAATGCGAATTCCATAATCTAATTAGGGTTTATAATTTGTAGTTTAATGGTTATAACTCAAGAGAGAGTAATCAACTCTAGGATAGTCTAGAACTAATACTCCATTGACACATAATCGGCTAGGTTAGCATTAATGATAAGTAAAATCCTCTTCCTCATAAATTGGTAAATTCCTTAGGTTGACTTCTATCATGAATGCATATTGCTCACTTGTTAATATTTTTGGGTTCAATTTCTGATTTGATTGGTTAAACTAAATTCTTGTAATTAATTTATTTTGTGTCTTTTATTTTCAATTTTATGGTTTTTCTGGCCTTAGATTTTAGGACTAGATTACTCTCCTTCCTCATGGGATTGAAACCTTTAATACTACGCCATGAACTGTGCAATTGTGGAATATTGAGGGTTTATAAGATTAAAACTTACTCCGATCAATACACTACTTAAGAATGTGAAATACACCAAAAAATGCAACAATCATTAAATCAAAGTGGATAACAAGTGGTGAGATTAAGAAGAAAATTAAAAATTTCTAACATTTTAGATTAAGGCATTTACTAGTTGTTTTCTCCCTCTTTTAGTTTCTTTTGTTATCCTCGATGTGTAATTGGATTTCTAAAACATTTATCATGTCCATGGAGTTCTGAACTCATATTAAGATTTATTCTGGAATTATTTTGTGACTTTATTTGTTGTTGAATTCAATATATTTCTGGATGTTTGTGATAACAGTTTATGCATAAACTTGAAAACAAATCAAAAGAGTGAGTTAAAAAATCATCAGTGTTAGATTGTACAAAGAGAGTTGGCAACTTCATAGACTCATAATTATCAAATTAATGATCAGTCGAAGAGAGATCTTAGTTAGAAAATTGATTATCTAATAGATAGCTTCAAATTTAATTGAAGACATTAGGGATAGTTTTGTGAATCGAGAGATTGCAAATTTGGAAAATTTAAATTCAATTTGGATTAATTGATTAGATTATAAGAAAGAGTGATTAATACCTTAGGAAATCTAGGAAAAAACACGTAAATCAATTCAACAAGACTTAGGGAATGAAATAGAGAAAGAATAGTTCCTAAGTATTCAATCTTAACTGATCTCAATTTTTATTGGCAATTCACTTATTATTTGTTTGATTTTTTTGTTTTATTATTTTTAAAATTATGTTAATTTATTTTTATTCAAATTAATTTTGGGTAACCTTTGACAAAGTTAGGTTCAAATTTTTAATTATTGCATTATCCTTGTGGGAATGAAACCCTTTTATAGTATAAGTGTAGTACCCCCTTACCATAGGGTATACACTAGGACGTCCGTAGGTCATTCCGATACATATCCTACGAAAAGAGTGCGCTACGAGCAATCACTAACACTTCACATGGCATCAATAATCATAAAGCATCAATACTAAAAATCACTAATTTTTTAAACCATATTTTTTTTTCTCATTTCATATCATCAAGAACAGTAATTTACACATCTGTCTATTTTTCAATGTCTGTACAATACTCCAAAAGAAATTTAGTACAAAAAGCCTAACTAGGTCATCCCCAAAAGATCCCAGCTGACCGACCTGTGTGCCATGACTTCTCTTGCCAACACGATCTACACGGCAGGAAAAATCTCTCTCTGGAGCTAGGAGACTACTCTCTCGGTCTTGAAAAATAATTTGCAATTTTGGGTGAGTTTGCGAACTCAGTGAGGAACCATCATCGATGGTTCACCCAATTCATGCATAGTCAAACAAATCACAGTATAGCATAATAACTCATTCATATGTACCACATGATTATTTACATGAACACAAAGCCTTTGTCTTTTCACTCAAATCACAGATATTCAGTCAAATGTATATGTAATGCGCGTGTGACCCCTTTTTTCAATTTATTACGTTGTTGTGGCCGAGCGCCTAAAATGTCCCAATGAGGGCGCATTATTCGTTGAGCCTAAGACTCTGAAGCACTGTGGGCTCGAGGCCCAAATACGTTAAGCTTTAAGCTCTCGGTGGCTGCTCCGGTCACAACTACCAATTACTGATCATGCATTATGCATGGAATGCACATGGCAATATAAAGCAAAGCCACATCATAATCGTTCCCAAATTACCACATTCACATAAGTAATTCACAATTAATCAGATTCCAAATCACATATAGCACTTCTATGTCATATTCTCCCAATACCTCGGACACCTTCGGTCCGGAACCAACATAAACAAACGCAAAGCCCACCATTATTCTCCACAGTGTTATAAGTGCAAAATATAAACAATTAATAATCGAGAAACCATCTAGGTTACTCACCAAATAGCTTTCGAGCTAATGCTGGGAAATCTCGGCAATTTCCGTGGGATGACGTTCCAACTGTACCTCTATAATAATCACAATATTCACATGTCACCAAATGCACAATTAGAAATATCAAAATAATGCACCTGTAGCAATTTAGATGTGTACAATGCATGTTCGTGACATTCCCGGCATTTCTCATAATTCACATCACAAAAGATTCCCCTATGTCTTAGGAACCTATAGACACCAGAATTACTCAATTTGGACCTCTATAAGTCTGGATATTGCCAAACTTCACTCAATTCTTTCACTTGGATTCAATCCCTAAATCTCAATTAAATCCCACAAAGTCCACAATTCCACATAGAGAGGTAGATCATTGTCTTATGGATTCGACACCTCGAGAACCAGGTCAATCGAAGGTCGAATGACGAAGATATAAGCAAAAGAAGCTTTAGGATAAAACAAAAGATAAGAGGGTGTGCACTTATTTCCCTCTCTTCACCATCTGAATTTCTAATACACATAAATTTTTACACACTTATCCAAAATTTACAAACAAGGTCTCATTGGAAAGGTAATAAGAAACCCTACAAGTTCCATGAAGGGCTCACAAACCAATCTCACCTCTAAGGGTGCCAAAAACTACTTCAAAGTTACTGCCCATAAATGACCATATGAACAGTAACTGTGTTCTTCCAATCCTCATAACGTTTTACTCATAACTCCAAATAAGGTACATTATACACCATTAGAAAGCTCTAAACATTTTATACAATCTTCAAGAAGATCCACCAAGCCAATTCAATCTATAAGAGGGTGAAAAACACAAACAAAGGTTCTGCCCAATGAAACAGTAAAACTACCATATGAACAGTAACTGCACTCTACTAAAAAAATCCTATCTTTCCATTCCTTATGACAACAATTCCAAAATTTATTTCAAAAGAAAGATCAAAACATTTTCTACAAGTTTCATGAATAACTTAGAAGCAAAATCAACCTCTAAATAACTTAAATTCTCAAGCAAAGCTTCTGCCTATATAAGTCTCATTCTCACAGTAACAGAATCTTCCAACATTCATAACTTTCCAACCCATTGTCCAAAAATTACATACCATATAGCAATAAAAATCTCATACAATATACTACAATTCTTAAGAAGGTCTTCAATGCAAATTCCCATTCAAACTAGGTCAAATCTTCTCACTAAGGTGGTTGTCCTGTTAGGGTTTAAGAAATCAGCATTTAACCCAAACCATAACAAAACTTTACAAATTTATATCTAACAATCCCTACATCAAAAATTCGCAAAAAATACCTCATTAGAAATCTACAGAAATCCTCTACAATTTTCCAGAAGGTCACTTTAGCCAATTTCACCACTAACAATCCCAAATAAATACCATAACATAAATAACACAAAACCTATACACATAAAGTCACTTACACACAAAACACAACATCTGAACATTAACACACCATAACTTTCAACGTACAAATAAAAAAAATTCATACTTAGTGGACTTAGAAAGCTAACACAAAAATCTTCAACTTTCATGAAGACCAAAGTTGCAAATTCAATCCAATTCAATCCTAAAAAAATCATCAAAGCTTCAGGTCACAAGGTTCGGATATTGTTCACACAGCACCTAACAATTCACTTTGCATGCTAAAATTAAAATCCTTAAGGTCAGAATTGGACAAAACCTCCTTCATATGGAATATAGCCATACTTCTCAAGTTTAATTTAAAACAAACTTCAGCTTAATTGGACAACCATATCAAAAGTTATGAGCCAAAATCTGAAACCTACACCAAGTCACATTTTCCATATTTCATCCCTACCTCAACTCTTTTCATTTCATCACTTTACCTACATCAATATGCATCCATTTGGACCTCTAATTCAGCCATAAATTCATCAAAACATTTTCTTGAATCAATAGTCAAGATTTGGAAGCACACACACAATTGAGTTTCCTTAATTTTCCATTCATCTAGCCTTCCAAAAATCAATCCAAAACCAAGCCAAAATCAATGTAAACCATGTTCATTCACTCATCCTCACACAAACATGAATTTGTACCCAAACAAGCAAACCATAAGCTTTATGAAATTAATACACAATAAGCCATAATTCATGCACAATAACTCCCAATTAATGCATCTAACAACTAAGTTAAAGAACATAAACATCAATTATCACCTAAACAAGTTACAAGCTCTAATTTCCTCAAATCTTCAAGTTCACACCAATTCCTACTTTACTCCTCACCCAAGGTCATCACAAACATCATAAATATCATCATCAACTCAAGGCCTAAGTTGGATTTACATGAGAAGGAAGGAGGAGCAAGTAAGTAGTAAGGGAAGCTTTGTATAGGAGAAGAAAAGAAAACACTCAAAGGAGGAAGGAAAGGAGGAGGCTACGGATGAAGAGAAAAAGAAGCTTTCAAAGTGATTTTGTTAAGTCTTTCCCAAGAAAGAGTGTCGTAGGTGATAAATGAAAGAAGACAAAAAGATTAAATGAGGAGGACACTTAGCTTTTAAATGGGAAAAAGACAAAACAATCAATTTAATCCTATTTAGTAAAGAACATTAATACAAATAAATCTTCTATCTAATTCTAATGGCTCAAATAAAAATCCCCAAAATCCTTTATCCAATATTCCATTGCCATTAGGCAGTACTTTTTAGTACAGGAAACACACTCAGTCAGCCAGTTGGAAATTTTTCGGTCCGGGCAAGTACCCCAAAAAATTCCAGAAAAATTTCCACAAATCCCTAAAAATGTAAAACACACCTAGAGCACTTCAATTCAATTTTACAAACACCAATATCACATAATTCATAAAAAGTTTCATTTAGACACATATGCCGGGAAATGTCATCAATGCATGTATAATCATATGCATGTGCAAAAATTACCATTCATATTTATATAGAGGCTATAAGATGCATGTGCATGCCGAGATATATTTAAACATTCCTAACCCGTCCCAATTTACCAAAATACCCTTCCCATCGGTGATGGGATGTTACAATTCTCCCCTCCTAATAAAAATTTTGTCCTCGAAATTCTTACCTGCTTGGTCGAACAGGTGAGGATACTATCTCCTCATATGCTCCTCGGTCTCCCAAGTTGCTTCCTCAGTTGAGTGGTTCCTCCATAGGACTTTCACCAAAGGAATGACTCTGTTCCTCAACTGCTTAACCCGTGATCCCACAATCTGGACCGGCTCCTCAGCATAGCTCAAGTTGCTAGCTACCTCAATCTCCTGAGCCGGAATCATATGTGTCGGATCAGATCGATACCTCCGGAGCATACTCACATGGAAGACATTATGCAGCTGAGACATCTCACTCGGTAAATCTAGCTAAATCCAGCTTATAGGCCAAAGGGCCTATACGCTCAATGATCTCATATGGACCAATGTACCTAGGGCTTAACTTGCCCTTCCTACCGAATCTCAGCACTCCTCTCCACGGTGAAACTCGTAAGAAAACTCTGTCTCCCACATTATATTCCATATCTCTCCGATGCTGATCCATATAGCTCTTCTGTCTATCCTGAGCCGCCTTTATGCGACTCCGAATCAGTTTTACCTTGTCCACTGTATCCTGAATCAGCTCCGGACCTTCAATCATCCTCTCACCTTCTTCATCCCAATACAGAGGCAATCGGCACTATCTCCCATATAATGCCTCATATGGTGCCATCCCGATGCTACTATGGTAAGGATTATTGTAGGCAAATTCAATCAGGGCTGAATACTAATCCCATGCCCCTCTAAACTCCAATACGCACGCCCGAAGCATATCCTCAATAGTCTTAATCATCCTCTCACTCTGCCCATCTGTTTGAGGATGAAATGTTGTACTACAATTCAACCTGGTACCCATAGCAGACTGCAAACTCTTCCAGAACCTCGAAGTAAATCTGGGATCCCGATCCGACACTATAGACAATGGAACCCTATGCAGTCTCACAATCTCAGTCACATACTTCTGGGCCAACTGATCAAGAGAATTGTTCTCCTTCACTGGCAAGAAATGGGCCGATTTAGTTAACTGGTCCACTATGACCCAGATAGCATCATGCTACCTCGGCGTCCTAGGCAACACCATAATGAAATCCATAGTAATTCGTTCCCATTTCCACTCAGGAATAGGCAACGAATGAAGCCTCCCCACTGGAGCTTGGTGCTCAACCTTAACCTGCTGGCCCGTTATACACCTGGAGACATATTCTGCCACCTGCTTCTTCATGCCAGGCCACCAGAAATGTGGCTTAAGAGTGTTATACATCTTGGTAGTACCAGGATGCATAGCATAGGCAGCCATATGCGCTTCCTCCAGAATCTCTCGCCTCAAATCATCCACATCTGGCACACATAATCTCTGCCCTAACCATAAAGTCCCATCTCTCAACTCAAATTCAGAATTCAGATCAGACTTCACTTTCTCAATCAATTTCACCAAAATAGGATCCTTATCCTGAACTCTCCTGATCCTATCATGTAGCATCGGTCTGAGCTTCAGAGTAGCTACTAAAGCTCCATCATGCTCCAGATTCAACTGTACATTTAAAGCCCTCAACTGAATCAAATTAGGCAATCGCAATACCTAAATCTGAGCTACACTGATATGAGACTTCCTACTCAACACATCTACTACCACATTAGCTTTCCCTGGGTGGTACTCAATGGTGCAATCATAATCCTTCAGCAGCTCAATCCATCTCCTCTGCCTCAAATTCAACTCTCTCTGACTCAGCAAGTACCTCAAACTCTTATGGTCAGTGAAGATCTGAAATGTCTCACCATATAAATAGTGTCTCCAAATTTTTAGGGCAAAAACAACTGCAGCTAACTCCAAATCATGCACAGGATAATTTACCTCGTGAGACCTCAACTATCTCGAGGCATAGGCAATCACTCTACCGTGCTGCATCAAAACACATCTCAAACCCTGATGTGATGCATCACTATACACCTCATAACCTCCAGTCCCAGATGGAATAGCTAACACCGGTGCAGTGGTCAACCGATGTTTCAGCTCCTCAAAGCTCTTCTGGCACTCCTCAATCCATCTGAATGGTGCATTCTTCCTCAGAAGTTTTGTCAAAGGGGCTGAGATCAATGAAAACCCCTCAACAAACCTCCGGTAATAACCGGCCAATCCTAGGAAACTCTGAATCTCAGACACATTTCTAGGAGCTTCCCACTTCATCACTGCCTCAATCTTATTAGGATCGACCTGAATACCCTCTCCAGTCACTATGTGGCCCAGAAACACTACCTCATCCAGCCAAAATTCACACTTATTGAATTTGGCATATAGCTGTTTCTCCCTCATAAGCTGCAAAACCACCCTCAAATGCTCAGCATGCTCCTGTCTACTCCTTGAAAACACCAATATGTCATCAATGAACACAATGACAAACTGATCTAGGTAGGGCTAAAAGACCTTATTTATCAAGGCCATAAAAGTTACTGGGGCATTAGTTAACCCGAACGGCATCACCAGAAACTCAAAATGCCCATACCTGCTCCTGAAGGCACTCTTAGGCACATCAGCCTCTACTATCTTCAGTTGATAATACCCTGATCTCAAGTCCAACTTAGTGAACACTTGAGCTCCCTGCAACTGATCAAACAAGTCATCGATCCTAGGCAAAGGATACTTATTCTTCACTGTCACCCGATTCAGCTGCCTGTAATCGATGCACAATCTCAGAGTCTCATCCTTCTTCTTCATAAACAATACCGGAGCTCCCCAAGGTGAGACACTAGACCTGATAAAACCCTTCTCCAGTAACTCCTGTAACTGTGCCTTCAACTCCCTCAGTTCCACAGGTGTCATCCTATATGGAGGGATAGATATAGGAGCAGTACCTGGAACTAAGTCAATAGTGAACTATGTTTTTCGATCCGGCGGTAAACCCGGTAACTCATCAGTAAACACATCTGGAAATTTCCTAACCACGGGAATATCTTGCAGCCTCTGCTCGACTCTGGTGTCAATAACATGGGCCAGATAGGCCTCATATCCTCCCTACATCAATCTCAGGGCACTAAGGAAAGAGATCATCCGGGCTAGCACTGCCTGACTAACTCCTCTGAACACTGCTCTAGGCTGACCAGGAGACTCTAAGACAACCTCCTTGGTGTAGCAGTCCATGATAGCCCTATGGGCAGTCAGCCAGTCCATCCCCAGAATCACATCGATCTCTCTCAATGGTAACACTATAAGGTCTGCTCTCAACACTGCTTGATCAATCTGGATCGAGCACTCCTTGCAGACCTCTCCCAGAGCAGTAGTACTACCTAGAGGTGTACTCACCTCTAACCCATACTGTAACATCTCCCTATCCCCATGCAATCTACATGCCATATGCGGTGCAACAAAAGAATGTGTGGATCCTTGATCCAATAATGCAAATGCTTCAATATTAGAAATAAGAAGCATACCAGCTACAACATCAGGAGAATCCTGGGTCTCCTACCTTGTCATAGCATAGACCCTGGCCTGGGACTGTGGTCGACTGCCCCGACCCTCAGCCTTCACAAAGGATCCCTTGGCTCTACCACGGCCTCTACCTCGGCCTCTCGGCCCGGATCCACCCCCTCGGCTCTGTTGCACCGTACTATTACTACCAGATCTAGCACTGACAACAGACTGAACTCCCACAGTAACAGGGCAATCACGAATCTAATGATCCATGGAGCCACATCTAAGGCAGGCTCCAGTCAACCGCCAACACTCCCCACTGTGTCTCTTATCACAATGCTCACAAACTGGAGGAATCTGCCCTGCACCTCTACCACTGCTACTGCCAGTCTGAACAAATCTCCCTCTCTGTCCATACCTAGACTGTCTGGATCCTCTAGGTGACCTGAAAGTCCTGCTCAGGCGCTTGCTATAGCCTCTGCTAGAACTGCCCTGACTCTCACTCGGTCTCTTCCCCATGGACCCCTGACCCATCTCTGCCTGTCTCTGCCTCATAAGCTGATCAACTCTCACTGCAGCAGCCCTCAGCTCAATGAAGGTACCCATATCAGATCGGGCCAATCTGGTGCGAATCTCCATATTAAGACCATGCTCAAATCTCCGACACCTATCAGCCTCTATCGAGATCAAACCAGTAGCATATCCCATCAGCTCGTTAAACCTAACCTCATACTCTGCCACTATCATCCTACCCTGTCTCAGCTCCAAAAACTCCTGCATCTTCATTTCTAGATACACCATGGGCATATAATTGTCCCTAAAAGCCCTCAGAAAATCCTCCCATGTCAGTGGGCAAGGCCTGGTGGTACTGCCTGGGACAGCCTTCCACCACTGATAAGCTGGGCTCTGTAGAAGAGAGACTGCATAATCAAACCTCTCGGTTGGATCACAATCCATCTGATCAAAGACCCTAGCAGTCCGCTCCAGCCATCCCTCAGCCTTAGCGGGGTCTGTACTGCCATAGAAATCTACAGCCCCCTGCTTGCGCAGTCTGTCATACCTCCTCTCCGGTCTCACGGGAACTCTGGGAGGCAGCTCCTCAGATCGAGACACCGAGGACTCTCTACTAGCTCCGACAGATCCCTGGTCAGCTGGTTGATCTATCTCATCACCAAGAACGGATGACCTATAACAAAACAAGAACTCGGATCAGTTTCTGTATTTCTCACAATAATTCAAGCCTAATTATGTACTAGTCCCAACAGATGTCAAACCATGCTCTGATATCACCTAGATGTAGCACCCCCTTACCATAGGGTATACAGCGAGACGTCCGTAGGTCATTCCGATACATATCCTACGAAAAGGATGCGCTACGAACAATCACTAACACTTCACATGGCATCAATAATCATAAAGCATCAATACTAAAAATCACTAATTTTTTAAACCATATTTTTTTTTCTCATTTCATATCATCAAACGATGAATTTACATCATCTATTTTTCCTTTGTCTGTACAATACTCCAAAAGAAATTTAGTACAAAAAGCCTAACTAGGTCATCCCCAAAAGATCCCAGCAGATCGACCTGTGTGCCATGACTTCTCTTGCCAACACGATCTACACGGCAGGAAAAGTCTCTCTCTGGAGCTAGGAGTCTAATATCTCGGTCCTGAAAAATAATTTGCAATTTTGGGTGAGTTTGCGAACTCAGTGAGGAACCATCATCGATGGTTCACCCAATTCATGCATAGTCAAACAAATCACAGTATACATAATAACTCATTCATATGTATCACATGATTACTCACATGAACACAAAGCCTTTGGCTTTTCACTCAAATCACAGATATTCAGTCAAATGTATATGTAATGCGTATGTGACCATTTTTCCAATTTATTACGTTGTTGTGACCGAGCGTCTAAACTGTCCCAATAAGGGCGCATTATTCGTTGAGCCTAAGGCTCTAAAGCACTGTGTGCTCGAGGCCCAAATACGTTGAGCTTTAAGCTCTCGGTGGCTACTCTGGTCACAACTGCCAATTACTGATCATGCATTATGCATGGAATGCACATGGCAATATAAAGCAAAGCCACATCATAATCGGTCCCAAATTACCACATTCACATAAGTAATTCACAATTAATCAGATTCCAAATCACATATAGCACTTCTATATCATATTCTTCCAATACCTCAAACACCTTTGGTCCGGAACCAGCATAAACAAACGCAAAGCCCACCATTATTCTCCACAGTGTTATAAGTGTAAAATATAAACAATTAATAATCGAGAAACCATCTAGGTTACTCACCAAATAACCGAGCTAATGCCGGAAGTCTAAACAGCGTCCGTGGGATGACGTTCCAATTGTACCTCTATAATAATCACAATATTCACATGTCACCAAATGCACAATTAGAACTATTAAAATAATACACATGTAGCAATTTAGATGTGTACAATGCATGTTCGTGACATTCCTGGAATTTCCCATAATTCACATCACAAAAGATTCCCCTATGTCTTAGGAACCTATAGACACCAGAATTACTCAATTTGGACCTCTATAGGTCCGGATATTGACAAACTTCACTCAATTCTCTCACTTGGATTCAATCCTTAAATCTCAATTAAATCCCACAAAGTCCACAATTCCACATAGAGAGGTAGATCATTGTCTTATGGATTAGACGCCTCGAGAACCAGGTCAATCGAAGGTCGAATGACGAACATATAAGTAAAAGAAGCTTTAGGATAAAACAAAAGATAAGAGGGTTTGCACTTATTTCCCTCTCTTCACCATCTGAATTTCTAACACGCATAACTTTTTACACATTTATCAAAAATTTACAAACAAGGTCTCATTGTAAAGTTAATAAGAAACCCTACAAGTTCCATGAAGGGCTCACAAACCAATCTCACCTCTAAGGGTGCCAAAAACTACTTCAAAGTTACTGCCCATAAATGACCATATAAACAGTAACTATCTTCTTCCAATCCTCATAACTTTTTACTCATAACTCCAAATAAGGTACATTATACACCATTAGAAAGCTCTAAACATTTTATACAATCTTCAAGAAGACCCCCCAAGCCAATTCAATCTATAAGAGGGTCAAAAACACAAACAAAAGTTCTGCCCAATGAAACAGTAAAACTACCATATGAACAATAACTGCACTCTACTAAAAAATCCTATCTTTCCATTCCTTATGTCAAAAATTATAAAATTTATGTCAAAAGAAAGATAAAAACATGTTCTACAAGTTTCATGAATAACTTGGAAGCAAAATCAACCTCTAAATAACTCAAATTCTCAAGCAAATCTTCTGCCTATATAAGTTTCATTCTCATAGTAACAAAATCTTCCAACATTCATAACTTTCCAACCCATTGTCAAAAAATTACATACCATATAGAAATAAAAAGCTCAGACAATATAATACAATTCTCAAGAAGGACTTCAAAGCAAATTCCCATTCAAACTAGGCCAAATCCTCTCACTAATGTGTCTGTCCTGTTAGGGTTTAAGAAATCAGCATTTAACCCAAACCATAACAAAAATTTACAAATTTATATATAACAATCATTACATCCAAAATTTGCACAAAATACCTCATTAGAAAGCTACAAATATTATCTACAATTTTCCAGAAGGTCACTTAAGCCAATTTCACCACTAACAGTCCCAAATAAATACCAGAACATAAATAACACAAAACCTATACACATAAAGTCACTTACACACAAAACACATTTTCAGCTGAATGGCCATCTGAACATTAACACACCATACAAATCAAAAAAATTCATACTTAGTGGCGTTAGAAAGCTAACAAAAAAATATTCAACTTTTATGAAGACCAAAGTTGCAAATTCAATCCAATTCAATCCTAAAAAAATCATCAAAGCTTCAGGTCACAAGGTTTGGGTACTGTTCACACAGCACCTAACAATTCACTTTGAATGCTAAAATTAAAATCCTTAAGGTCAGAATTTGTAGCGCCCCCTTACCATAGAGTACCCACCGGAACGCCCGTAGGTAATTCTGGTACATATCCTACGATAAGAGACCACTACTAACAACTACCACTAAACTCCTCATGGCATCACAATCATAAAGCAGTACGAAGAAATTGACAACTTTTAAAAACCAAACTGGATTTCATTTCATTCCTCAAAATTGAAAGTTACAAGCGTCAATATTTTCGATGCATACATGTTCCAAAACACTGTACACTAAGTACCATATAGTAATGTACAAAGAACAGATCTAACTATAAGTCTCCAAAAGAAAGCCCAGCTGACCGACCTTTGAGCCATCGCCTCTCTCGCCAATCCACAGTACACGGCTCTACAGTCCTGAGGGAGCTATCAGTCTACGTTTAATCCTGAAAAATATATTGCAATTTTGGATGAGTTTGCGAACTCAATGAGAAACCATCATCGATGGTTCTCCCAATTCATGCACCACATAAGCATGATACAGTATGCATCCAGTAATCATACAATTACAATGCTAATACAGTCACAGGAATAGGCATACAGCACAGTTACGGTAAACAGATCACAGTTACAGTCATAGTACAGTGTACATACAGTTTGGTACCATGTCAAATATTCAGTCCAATATGCAATGCACATGTGACTCTTTTCCGATTTATTCTGATATTGCGACCAAAGTGCTTTAGCGGTGTTGATAGTAAGTAGAACGCGTCTAGGAGAATTATCTCCTTGAGCTCTAGGCTCGCGAGATCGATGTCGATGGCGACTCGGTTCACATTTATTCTTTATCAGTTTATGCATCTGTGCATGAGTGAACATGTTCAATTGAACAGTTATATAACAGTCTAGAATTCCCAATGAGTAGTAATTTACAGTCAATATCATGTAATCCAAGAAATCCCCGTAGGGCAAACATGTCACAGTAAACACGTAGATTGAGGTAACCACCTAGGTTACTCACCTATTACTTCCGAGCTAATACCGGGAAGTTTTCACCCCGTCGGTCGAACGACACTCCACTTGGGCCTCTATAAGAATCAAAGAAAGAACGAGTCACTAAATATGCAATTTATGCACATGTAGGTGAAATATGCATGTTCATGAATTCTCAGCCCTAATCCCATTTTTTCCCTCAGTAAAATCCGTCTAAAAAATTAGAAAGCTATTGGCGCTGACGGTGAGCAATTCCGACCTCTATAGGTCCCCAATTAAACAAAACAGTGATTAAAGGCTTCATTATCCGGGACCACGTCAATTCCTCGTCCGAAAATCCCCAATCTCTCAGAAAATGAAATTAAATATTCAGTGAATCTGATGCCTCAAGAATCAGGTCAATCGGACGTCGGACGGAAAAGTTATTCACAAAAGAAACCAAAATGCAACAATGAATATATATATATATAGCCCTTATTTCCTTCTCTTTTTCCTGTTTTCCAACCAAACTTCCAACACCCATAACTCTTTGCACACAATTAAGTAAATTACAAACCATACCTCGTTAGAAAGATCATGAAACCCTCCACAAGTTTCATGAAGACCAAAAAAATCAAGTTCACCCCTAAAGGTGTCAAAAGTCCCATTGAAACTACTTCCCAACATTCACTTCTTAAAACAGAACAGTCATTGGAAATTCACTATCTTTCATTCTATGCAGTCAAAAACATTATAAAATAAATGTTCTCATCAAGATCACAATGTTATCTACAACTTTCATGAACAACCCAAAATCAGATTCACTTGCTAACTATGTCAAACAATTCACCAAAGCATCAGCCCTCAGAATTTTCCCAATCTGAACAGTACATTTCACAACAGTATATCTCTTAGCACAAATGTCACCAAATTCACTACCTTATATCCCTGAAAAGATAAGATCTCAAACTTCAATTTTCATGAAGAACTCAACATCCAATTCTATCTCTAACAATTTCAAAACTGTTATGCAAGTTTCTTCCATGATTAGCAATTCACAACCTAATGCAGGTTCAGTTTTTGCAAATTCATATCTCTCAAATATGACAACTAAAAATTACATGTCATAAATCATTCTCAAGATAATTTCTTCCTCTACAACTGTACAGAAGATCACTCACACCAATTCAGTTCACATAAATTACTAAAATTGCTCCAAATCATAATGTGCACCAAATTTGACATTCCTGCTAGGTTTCATTCAATGCATGAAAACAGTCAATAGTCATCAGTCCATAACTCCTACTATACATATCGAAAAATTGCAAAATCAGTGGAATTGGAAAGATAACTTAATAGGATTCAACTTTCATTTAGTCCATTTGTTCTAATTCCTTCTCAATTAATTTAGAAAATTTAGCAAAACTCTAGGTTATGGTTTCGGGTACTATTCATTCCAGTCAATAGCAGTAACCTTCCATGCAAACATTCACCATCTTAAAGCTAATATTGGACAACACCTATTTCACACAAAAATGTAGCTAACATCCTAAAGTTTAAGTGGCCACAAACCTCACCTCATTTTCATTCCTATACAATTAGTTATGCCAACAACAAGACAATCGATTAAAACCTAATTTTCCAGCTTTGGTCCTAACCTTAGCTTCTATCATTTCCAATGCCAAAAACACATCCTTAAGCATCCAAATGAACACAAATTAGTTCTTATAACATTCATACATTCACTAGGACTAATACTCAAAATTTTACAGCACTCAATTCTTCATTTCTAAGTAAAATCAATCATCCATATGCATTCAAAATCAAGTTAAAAACACTCCTTCATACTCCTTCATCAATTCATAACTAACCCTAACCTAACACCCATTAATTCAAGCCATATTAGTCATCAATTTAATGCATCAAGAATCATAATAAATGTACTAAACCTCCCATTAATTACTCCTAACTACCATGGCATTCAATTTCTAAATCAAATCATAAAGAAAGCTTAACAACAAAACTTACCTATTAGCTTTTCCAACCTTGAATTCCTTTCACTTCTTTACTTCCTACCTTCACTAATCACTTCTTCTACCACCATACATATATATTTCATCATCAACTCAAGGTGTGAGCTAGCTTTACATGAGAAGGAGGAAGAAGCAAGCAAAAAAACCAAGAAACCTCCTTGTATGAAGAAGCCACCAACGAAGGAAGAGGAAAAGCACACCAAGGAAGGAGAAAAGCAAGGTTTCGGATGAATAATAAGCTTCCAAGTGATTCATATATTTTAAAAGAACAAGGAGAAAGTCGTATGGGAGAATGATATAAGACAAAACTAATTAATGAATGGGACACTTGGCTTTAAATGGAATAAAATACCATTTATCAACTAATCCTAATTAATTAAGTACTAATCCCAATTAATCTCTAATCATGGCACTAGAATATTATCCTAACCTCATTTATCCACTAATCTCATGCCATTAGGCAATCCTGTTCAGTACAAAAAAAACTCACTCAGTCAGTCAGTTGGAATTTTCCAGTTCGGGAAAGAAACCCGAAAAATTCTCATAAATCCCTAAAAATGTAAAACACTCAATGGCGCACTCCGAATAATTTTTCAAATACCATTTTCACATAAATTTCACAAAAGATCTCAATTTGACACTTAAGTCGGGAAATATTATGAATGCATGTATACCAAGTGCATGTGCAAAACAATCATTATTATAGAGGCTATATGATGTATGTTCATGCCGAGATATAATTCAATATTCCTAACCCGTCCCAATTTACCAAAATACCCTTCCCATCGGTGATGGGATGTTACAGAATTGGACAAAACCTCCTTCATATGGAATATAGCCATACTTCTTAATTTTAATTTAAAACAAACCTAAGCTCAATTTGACAACCATATCAAAAGTTATGAGCCAAAATCTGAAACCTACACCAAGTCACATTTTCCATATTTCATCCCTACCTCAACTCTTTTCATTTCATCACTTTACCTACATCAATATGCATCCATTTGGACCTCTTATTCGGCCATAAATTCATCAAAACATTTTCTTGAATCAATAGTCAAGATTTGGCAGCACACACACAATTGACTTTCCTTAAATTTCCATTCATCTAGCCTTCCAAAAATCAATCCAAAACCAAGCCAAAATCAATGTAAACCATGTTCATTCACTCATCCTCACACAAACATGAATTTGTACCCAAATAAGCAAACCATAAGCTTTATGAAATTAATACACAATAAGCCATAATTCATGCACAATAACTCCCAATTAATGCATCTAACAACGCATCTAACAACTAAGTTAAAGAACATAAACATCAATTCTCACCTAAACAAGTTACAAGCTCTAATTTCCTCAAATCTTCAAGTTCACACCAATTCCTACTTTACTCCTCACCCAAGGTCATCACAAACATCATAAATATCATCATCAACTCAAGGCCTAAGTTGGATTTACATGAGAAGGAAGGAGGAGCAAGTAAGTAGTAAGGGAACCTTTGTATAGGAGAAGAAAAGAAAACACTCAAAAGAGGAAGGAAAGGAGGAGGCTACGGATGAGGAGAAAAAGAAGCTTTCAAAGTGATTTTGTTAAGTCTTTCCCAAGGAAGAGTGTCGTAGGTGATAAATGAAAGAAGACAAAACGAAAATGAGGAGGACACTTGGCTTTTAAATGGGAAAAAGACAAAACAATCAATTTAATCCTATTTAATAAAGAACATTAATACAAATAAATCTTCTATCTAATGCTAATGGCTCAAATAAAAATCCCCAAAATCCTTTATCCAATATTCCATTGCCATTAGGCAGTACTTTTCAGTACAGGAAACCCACTCAGTTAGCCAGTTGGAAATTTTCCAGTCCGGACAAATACCCCGAAAAATTCTAGAAAAATTTTCACAAATTCCTAAAAATGTAAAACACACCTAGAGCACTTCAATTCAATTTTTCAAACACCAATATCACATAATTCATAAAAGTTTCATTTAGACACATATGCCGGGAAATGTCATGAATGCATGTACAATTATGTGCATGTGCAAAAATTACCATTCATATTTATATAGAGGCTATAAGATGCATGTGCATGCCGAGATATGTTTAAACATTCCTAACCCGTCCCAATTTACCAAAATACCCTTCCCATCGATGATGGGATGTTACAATAAGATATGATCCGTATACCTACGAGCAATGAGATTTTTATTATCATTAGATATAAAACTTACTCAACAAGTTTTCAAAAATGTTACTGGGATTTTAACATTAGGATAATTTGAATTCTTTTGATTTAAGGAATTGTTACCCTTATGTGATTGAGGTACAAAGACACATCAATCTAGACACCACAAGAATGAGAAATCTAAAGAGTTAAATGCCAAGAAGAGATAGAAAGGACAATGCTGAGGAAATACATCATGGAATTACACAACTACTAGTGAAAGCAAAACACGATCTGTTAGAAGAGATGACGAACAATTGTTATCTTTGGACATCGAAACAAAGTAGATAACAGTCAACCTTCCCAGATCCAAAAGGAACAATTGTTGTGGATTCAGTGACTGCATTGTAGATTAAGATCAATAACCTCATTAAGTAATTAAATAGCCTAACAGTCACCTCTTTCTCTCCACCTAAAGCAATTCAGTACAGATACGAGCTATGTAGACAAGAGAGCCATATCACAGATGACTGTTTCCCAATGGAAAAAAACAATGTGTAACAATTCCACTTCAATAGAACACAATGTGATCAGGGAGGTAATAATCCTTACTTCATCTCATATAATACTGAACGGTAGAACCATCTGATTTTTTTTTATTTAACAATGTAGGGACTCAAATGGGAAATCGAGACCTAATAAGGTTTCAACAAGACAAGTCCAGTTAGTGGGATTTAAAATTGGATGAGTTAATAGACAAAATCACAAGTACGGAAGGGAAATAAGAACAAGTAGTGAAGAATCATACCTTATCTATTCACAATCTAGAGGTTCAAGTGGGCCAACTTGCGAATGCATTATCTACTGGAAGCATTGGAAACCTTTCGAGCAATATTGAAGCAAATCTAAGAGAGCAATTCAAGGCCATCACCCTTAGGAGTGGGACAAAGCTAGAAAAACTAGTAAAAAAACAAACTAAACCCTACATTGTAGAAGATCAAGAAAAGAAGAAAAAGGATGAAGTTAAGAATGAGGATCCTCTGTATGTTCCTCCTCCTCCATATCCATCAAAAATACCATTTCCACATAGACTTCAAAAGAACACATCGGATATACAATTTGCAAAGTTTATAGAAAAGCTAGAGAAATTGCAAATTACCTAGCCCTTTGTGAAAGTTTTGGAGAGCATACCTAAGTATGCAAAATTTCTCAAAAATATATTATCAAACAAGAGGACTTGGGATGAAAATCAAACAGTCTACATGATAAAAGTTGTAACTCTATAATTACAAGCCATATGCCCTCACAGTTGACAAATTCAGAGGGTTTTACTATACCCCATGTAGTTAGTAATTTAAAGTTTTCTAAATGTTTATGTTTCTTAGGTGCAAGTCTTAATCTTATGCCTTTGTCAATTTTTAGAAAATTGGGGTTAGCTAATGCGAAGCTAACTTTTTATGATTATTTAGTTAGCAAATCAATCAATAAAGAAATACTTTAGCATGGTAGAGGATGTGCTTATAAAAGTGGACAATTTTATCATTCATGTGGATTTTGTCGTGCTAGAATTTGAAGAGGATCGAAATTGTCCATTAATTCTTGGTTGACCATTTTTAAGAACCAGAAAAGCATTGGTAGATGTCTATAAAGGTAACCTTATCCTTTAGATTAGTGATGAACAAGTGAACCTTAATATGAATAAGGTATTAAAGAATCCGAAGGAAGGTGGCTTATTCACGAGAATTGATGCAGTTGAATCTTTCAAAGAGAGAAAGAGGAACATATGAAAGAGACGTAGAGATAGAAGAATATAAGGAAGTCTCCATTCAATAAGCTAATGAAGAAGAGAAGACGAGAGTGATTCTAGAAAAAGAAGAAAAATTAACCCTCTTATAGGACAAGCTATTGGATTCCATTGAAAATTTGGGGAGTTTCATCATTCCTTATTTTATTGACAATTTGTTACAAAAAAAAGGACATTACTAAACTTACTAGCTTTTTTTTATTTGATTAATTATGTAGATCTAAATTATCTTGAAATATGTAGTTTATTTACAAGTTACAAAACTAAAATTGTGTAATATGGGTGGACGCAAGCCACTCATAATATATCCAAATTAAGCGTAAACGTGAAGAGTATGTCAAGCTAATGATGTGAAAGAAGCGTTACTTAGGAGGCATCTTATGGCTTAGGATTTTTTAATTTTTAATTTTTAATTTTATTGGTACTTTTTATTTTATTTTTTATGTTTCTTTTGTAGTGAGTGAATTTCTTGAATATTTGGGCATTGAAGGTCTCTGAATTTCATCTCTCACACCATCAACGATAAAACAATATAAGCATTCTTACTATAACTTTTCTTTGTTATTATTTATCTTTATTTTTAGTTTTTTTCCATGTTCAATAAAATATGTTTTTCAAGTGTGGGGATGTATACACAATTGCATATCAACTGTGTGTGAATTTTGCATTTGTATGTATCAATTATGTGTGAATTTTACAATTGTATTTTTTTAATTAGGTTGGCATTGTGATGTTTGCATTGTGTGAATGTGTTAATGGAAATAATTGAATGGAATTAGTTTAGTTTTAAACATGTTCATTTAATTGTAAAGGCATTGTAACTTACGAATTTTATTTTTTAAGTATCATCGGTTTGAATATGCATGTTAATGAGGATATGACACTTACTCTTTCACTTTATGGAACTTGTTTGGATACATTTATAATTACACTTATTTAAATTGGTTAGCATCATTAGTACCCTTTTGTGAGAGTGACTGACTAAAAAGAAATAAGGTAGGCTAAGAAATTAAATTTAAAAAAAGATAAATAAAATAACTATTCCACTGGCCCTTTCTAAAAAAATTTGGTTAAAAATAGAGCTAGTAGCTAGTTGAGAGTGTGATATAACTAAATAACTGGAAGCATTCACGATAAAATGTTTGTCGTCACGTCGAAAGGCTAAAACGACACTTCAATCAAGTTAAATAAAAAATATGACCTAGTTGAGTAATTGGGAGACATTCATGACATGTTGTTTGCCTTCCACTACAAGAAAAAAAAAGATTTTTGTGATGGAAATTACTGATAAAAAATAAAGCTTTTCTGTTAGGAAACAATTTTGGTGATGAAAATTACCAACAGAAAGAAACATCAGAGAAATGTCGTTGGTAAATTTAGCAGTGGCAGCTTGTGTATTCATTGGTACCATTAACTATGGAATGTTAGATTTCTTTCTAGATTTCTTTCAATAAGATAAAGAAAATTTATCAACAAATTATAGAATTTCGTCACTACTTTGTTGACGAAATCCTAATATTTTGTGGGTGAATTTGTTGACGGTAAATCATATATCTATCGCTAAAGTTACCAATGGATATATATATTTCTGTCTTAAATTTACTGACGGAAACATTAACCGTCACTAAATTTTTACCAATGGAGTGATATATTTCGTCAATAACTTATAGACGGATTTACTTATTCCATCACTAATTACTGATGGAATGGTATTTTTGTCAGTAATGTACCAACGGTTATTATCACATCACTAATTAGCAATGGAATATTGTAGTTCTGTTTGAAAATTTAACTTTGACAAATTTTAACTTCCTACCTGAGTTTTTTGTTTATAATCTTATGATTTTTTTATATTTAATTTTTTTCAATAATATAACATTGATTGATAAATATAAAGTAAACATTATCCTAATTGCTAATGTAATAAAAAATTAAAATGTACATAAGTAATCATTGTTATTAACTGTAAATTAAGAATTTATACAAAAACTTAAGTGTAGCAAAACACCAAATACATTCACATATACAGGTGGTGAAGGTGGATGTTTTGACTGGGGTGATGAGGTATTGTACCTATTATTATCCCTCTCTTTCAATTGATCCATCTCATTACGGAGTTGGGCGATGTACTCCATCGATTGTTACAACTGAGTTGCTAGCCTCTCTATCGTGCTCTGAAGATGGAGGAATCTCTCATTTAATACAGACCGTTGTTTGATCTAGTTGTAGTGGATGTGGAGGATTGTGAATAACATGCGTTCCTAACGCAAATGAAACCAAGTCAAAAATCCTTCCACGATGGTCCCTATTACCCACTGCAACAAGATACGCCTGACTCTGATCAACAGTTTAAGAGTTTTGAGATTGTCGTTCAATGATTTTTTATATTTGGTCCTATCATTATAATATTTATGTTATTAATTGATATTTTTTAAGAATTAATATTAAAGCATAGATTTTATATACATGAACTTGTCTACATCGGGTGTTAACGAAGGTCACACCATCATGCTTCTTGTGTGAGTGTGCAAAAAGAGTTGATATGGTATAGGCTTCTTGGTCATAGACTTTTCCTCCATTAGAATAAATTATTTGATTTGAGCCTTTTTGTTCTTACCCTTGGAAGTCAAATCAAAATTTAAGTCCAAGGATTGCAATATAGAATGCAACCTCAAGTCGTCTCACTTAATCAGAACCTAAATGAATGGATCTAAGCTAACCTATATGTCATTAAATGCAAGCTAAATTATTAAGGAAGGGGGTTTTGATCTTTGAAAATATTAACAAAATTAAATGAATTGTAAGAAAAATGTGCAAAAGTGTTTTTGGATTTTTGGAATAGATTTCAGAAAAATAAAGACAATGATCAAATGGTGATAGAAGCCTCTTGAAAATGAGCTTTGGCTATTATAGCTCAAAATCTATTTTTGATTGGAGTGGAAATCACTAAGTTTCAAATGGTAAACCTTAAATAACTCTTTAATTCCAAGGTCTTAATCAATGAACTTCATTTCTTAAGACCTTGTTAAATACCCTTAGTGTGTGTAGTGGGTAAATCAATGCAACAAGTTACTTGGGACCTCAAATCTACTCAATATCAAACAAAACCATGCAAGATAAAAGAGATTCAACAAGATCACAAATAAATATATATGAGACTTCATATATCTAAGCTCAAAGTTCTATATGAACAAATCCCAACAAACACATTGAGTGTCCAACACTTAATTAAACTCTAATTAAGAATGCTCAACTATAAATTACAAATCCTAAACCTAGGAATTGATCAATCATAGCTAAACTTGGATTAAGTCACTCCCCTTTTTAAGCCCATAGAACTTAAGCCATTGCTACATCTTCAAGAGGGGGAGAGGTGCCTAGCCACACATAGCTTTAAGAGACTTCACAACCGAGAACCCATTAGCATCCATAGTAGCAATCGACGGTGGAAAGAAGAAAACAGTGTATGGATGAGGGAAGATGATGGTTTGAGTTTATAGAAGAGTTGTCCGAATGATAGAGATAAAAATTAATGATCCAGCGATGCCATCTTCTCTCGTGTCGGCTCTCTTTTATCCCGAATTAGGTTTCTTTTAAACATAGGTTGTTAGGTCGGATTGGAAGAGTGGGTAAAACTTCCATAAATGGTTCAGGTTTTCAAAGGTTCACCGTGGCGAACTTTTATTGAAAGATTTTACTAGGAGTTTTTGATTTCTTTGTCACGGCAAAATTTTCCTAAAAAGTTTTTATGAACTCTTGATACTCCGCCGCGGTGAACTTTCCTGTTGCCCGACTTGTTGACTTATCATTTTCAGCCTTCACTCCTTGCCTCTACTCCTTGAATCTCCTACAATAAACAAATGGTAGTTTTCAGTATCAATTGTTTTAGAAAATTAATTTAGCACAATTACTAATTATTTGCGACAATTTTTACTCTCAAACCACATAAAGTAAAGGCAAACACTCAAGATTCAAATTAAGCATAAAATCTAAAAATAAGAGCCAAGAAGTGTAATAAAAATCATGAAAATGTCACCAATTTATATTAAAAAAACTTGGGTTCAATTAAATTTCCCCACACTTAGACCTTTGTACTCCTAGACAAAATTTATAAAAGTCATAGGCACAAGTGCAAAAGAAAATGTTGACCATGCTTAAAAATGAGAGCAAAAAAGCAGTTAAGTCACTTCCTCAGAAATCAACCTAAGCATACTGAAAGACTGCGAAGAACATAAACATTGTAAGCATTTAATTCAAGAGATTGGGTAAAAGAGATTTCTCTCAAAGTAATGTGTTTATTCGCTCAACTCACTTGTCTTAGGATAATTTCACTCTAAAAACTGCTTAGTCCATTCTATACCATAGGCTTGTAATAGTTCTACCTCTCCACTACAAGAACTATAATTTTAAAAATCAAGAGGGCTTTTCAAGGTTGTAATGTACGGAAGGCCAAATGAATGGATTGAAGAGAAGGAAAAATGAATGAGTGCATACACTATAATTACCTATCTCATAAAACAAACTCCAACTATAAGCAAGAAAATATTACAAAAATAAACATAATTGAACACACTTGAATTACTTGTCTCTTTTGAGAAAATTTTTTGCCCCTTTTTGTTTTTACTCTTTTTCTTTCTTTTCTTTTGTAAAGAAACCCTTTCTGAAGTAAATCACACGTTAATATAGAACTCACGTACAATATATGAAGTACACAAAAAGGGGGGTTGAATTGTGTAATCTTTTTGTGAATACACAAAACCTTTGATATTTCTCGAGAATGGAACTTTTTCAAGTATTAAAAGAATATCAAATAGTTACGTAATTAAATCACAAATAACTTCTATATATTTGTATAAGAACATGAGTAATTAAGAGTAAAGAGTTAGAAGGTAGACACTGTGATTTTTATACTGGTTCATCCCAAACCTTAGGCTACGTCTAGTCTTCAAAATCCTTTTAAGTTTTCACTATACTTCGACAAATTTACAAGTATTCTTTCCTCCCTTCCAGAGCCTCTTCAGGTCTCTTACACTGAGTACTCTTTCTGCTATCTTAACCTCTCCAGGCTCTTAGCCTTTTCTTTCTCTCACTAGAAAGATATTGTGAGCTTTTTGTTACAGTAGAGTTCGCTCTCATGTATCGCACTTTGAATACAAAATTTTTGTAAGTAATAACTTGGAAGCTAAAGATTAAAAGTTGTTCAGTCTTCGGCTACGACTAGTATTTATATCCTAAGTCTCCAACAGCTTCTTGTTTCTTGATTACTACTTCTTGCTTCTTGTTTCTTGTTTCTTGCTTCTTGTAGAAACCGTTATTTAGTTGAGTTCTGTAACTAACTCAAACTGCTTCTTCTGTGTTCTCACTTCTTCTATGTTTTGAACTTCTTCTGTGTTTTTTAACTTCTTCTGTGTTTTTGAACTTCTTCTGTGTTTTCAAACTTCTTCTGTGTTTTCAAACTTTTTCTGTGTTTTCGACACTTCTTTTGTTTTTTTACTTCTTCTGTGTTTCCTTCGCTTCTTTTGTATTTCACCACTTCTTCTGTGTTTCGCCACTTCTTCTATGTTTTTGTCACTTCTTCTGTGTTTCGCCACTTTTTCTGTGTTTTTACTGCACGCCTAACACACTCATCAAAACAGTTCATTTATTTCAAACATTATTATTATTTGATTATCAACAAAATTATTATTCGTAAAGTCTATTTGACTTAACAATCTCCCCCTTTTTGATGATAACAAATAATCATAATTTTTATACAGGTAAAAAATGAATAAGCGAATATTATTCATATAAGAAATAAGAAGACAACAAAATATATACAAGATATACACATGCATATACAAAATACACATATGAAAACAAACTTGTAATCCTATCTTCTTTTCTTCTTACTGATCTCCCCCATTTGCTATCTTTCTTCTGCTTCTGCTTTTCTCCCCCTATTTGTTATTAATCAAAAAGCTTAACCGTAAATGCTTCATAATTTCAGAAAACATTCATGCTTGTCAGTTTGGATAACTTGAGGTCTTCTTCTATAGAAACTCGTAAATACGCAACTTCCTCATATAGATCACCAACTACATCACTCAAATCATCCACCTTAGTATGAATTTCTTCAATCTCCTTAACTAAGGCTTCCTGATTCCACTGTTGTGTGTGACTAACTTCTTTCAGAACAAAGGTAGAAACTTGTTGAGATGTTTGTGTTAAAGAGAAGTTTGTAGCAATAGGTGTTTCTGAAGGTAAAACATCTAGTTCGATGATTTTAATAACAGGAGGTTTGAAAGATTGTTTTCCTTCAGGGAGGTCAAGGTTATCAGGTCTAGGTAGTTTTGGGATTAGTTTTCCAAGAAGGTGTAGGACATCTTTTATTGAAGATATAAAACTCAAAGGTCTAAAGTGCATGATTAAATGCACAAAAGCCTCTAAGTTGAAACTAATACCTTCAATTCTAATAATTCTATATTGTCCTTTTATCACTCTTCCAACAACCTGAAAGGATGCATAAAGTAACCACAATGACTTCCTGATGCTTTCAAAATGTGATGAGAAACAGATATTCCTCTTGATTGAGCCACATTGCAAGCTTCATCTATGTTTCTTACTATTGCCTGTATCTCATCCTCTGTGAGATCACCTATATTTGCTTTAGGGTACATCTTCTGTTTTCCTTTATCCACATTGCGTACAATGTTTGAAGCTCTTGGTTGGATATCTGGTACAATTTTGATCAATGTTCTATTTTTCACTGGGTAAATAATATATCGATCCTTGGACATCTTCAACGGATATGGTTCTAACTTTTCATCTCTCAAAATCCCATATAATCTTCTTTCTTCATGATTAAGAAGATACATTGATCGATTATTGATCAGAATTCGTTCAACTTGTACCTTGACCAACCTTCTCACAGGTTCTCTTATAATAATCGAGCTTCTGCTTCTAACAGGCATCACTTCTTTAATCACCTTCATTCTCAAATCCTCTTTTCGGATAGGTTAAGAAGGATTATACTGAGCTGATCTATGTTCAACTTGCCTTTTCTTCTATTGAACATCAAGTGAGGTGTTCTTTTTATCACTAGTCTTTATCTTCTTACTTTCTTCTACCAGTCTAGAAGAGGGTTGTTGTTGAGGTTTCTTCTTTTCAAACACCAACTTCCTTTTAATTTTTATTTCTTTAGTCAATTTTGTTGGTTGTTCTTGAAAAATTGAGACCAAAGATCTTGTTGCTTGTGGATCTTTCTCAAACTTTTTAGAATCTCCAGCAAGAGTTAAACCTTTTCCTCTCTTGTTGACGCAAGGTCAATAGTCTTGGTGACCTTCTGGATTTTTTGGATTTTTCATAATAAAGTGTCTCCCCCTTTCTTTTCATCGACACTTGTTTGGCAGACTGCTTCTCTTGGCTATCTTCTCAGTTTGAAATCGTCTTAGCTTTCACTGATACCTCAGACGATTTAATCTTCTTTTCTTCTGTAGGCATTCTTTCTATGGATTGAGGTTTTATCTTCTTTGTGGGAGTAACCTTTTCATTCAAGTTGTGTCTTACAATAAGCTCCCCCTCAGTCCTTGCTTTTGTCATAGAATCTATATCCTTCTTTTCTTTCAAGCCCATTCTAGCGATAGCTGAAGCATTGATGATGCTTTTTATATTCATCTTCATTTTGTTTCCTCTGTCAAGAAGGACACCAGAATCTCTAAAGATTCTTGTCAGTAGCATATCATAGGGTAATGCATTTGAGTCTCTCTTTGTCTTCATCATAAACCTTAAAATCAAGTGTGGAAGGATTATAGGCTAATGATTGAGTAGATGAAACAAGTATTGTTCATCTATAGTCGTCAAAACATTCTTTAAACCTGTTATTGGTAGAACGCAATGAAAGAGTAGTGCATGTAGAACCCTAGCCTTCGGAACAAGAGTTGACACCTTCTTGTCCTTTGGCTCACTGCTCCCATAGAGTTGTCGATTGATTTGTGCTTCCTCTACACTGCTCTTAGTTATCCATCTTGTGGTATGAGACACCTCTTCTCCAACAAATGGACATGCACTAACCTTCTCGATTAGCTCCAATGTCATAATAACCATCAGTCTATCCACCATTGAAACTAAGGTTTTGTCTACTACTTTCGCATTCTTCCAAAACTTATATACTTCATTCAAGTATACTGTTTCACGAACCTGAAAGAAATTCTTCCACCCCATTGCTTCAATTTTTGGCTCAATATCCATCTAGTTTTTCTTCAAGGAGTTGAAATCAACATGCCTTCCATAAATCATTGATTGCTCTATTGGTAATCTGTAGACAATAGAAACTAAACACACAAATATATTATTCTCAAAGAAATGAGGTTAGTATGCGAAGATGAGAATGTAAACAGAAAGAACTTGATATCAAGAACAGAGTAATGAAACATTTTGTTGAGAGTTCTGTAAAAAGTTGATTTCAGAGTATTTCAAGAATATTCTAGAGTAGGTAATATTATAAAACCTTTGAGAGAATTTCCCTCTTTTTTCTAAAAAGTTACCGCCTGTGACCTACCATTACTATTTCCTTGAAACCTTACGACTTTTTATCTTCCTTACTAAGAAAATCATCTGGGTCATAACATATCAGACGATTGATCAATTATCACAACCATATTCAAGTTTCGTTTGATTTCTCTGAATCTTTCTTCATTCAAAGGCTTAGTGAAGATATCTGCCCACTGATGATTCTTCTCAACAAATTGTAGACTCACGATTCCCTTCTATACATATTATCGTAGGAAATGATGTCTAACTTAGATATGCTTTACCCTAGAGTGTTGTATTGAATTCTTCGATAGGTTGATAGCACTTGTGTTGTCCTAGTAAATTGGGATCTGTTCTTCTTGAATTGAATAATTTTCTAACTGATACTTAATCCATAACGTCTATGAGCAATAGTTTGCAGCTGGCATATATTCAGCTTCTGTAGTAGATAAAGCAATTGAACTTTGCCTCTTATTTGACCAGGAAACTAAATTATGGCCAAGGAAGTGACAGCCTTCACTTATACTCTTCCTATCAATCCTATCTCTAGTGTAATCAATATCACAGTAGCCAATTAACTTGAAATCTTTACCTTTCTCATAAATTAAACAAATATCAGTAGAACCTGATAGATATCTCATAATTCTTTTAATAGCAATATAGTGAGATTCTCTAAGATTTGCTTGAAATCTAGCACACAAACAGACACTAAACATAATATATAGTATGCTCGCTGTAAGATAAAGTAAAGAACCAATAATCCCTCTAAAAAGGGTTTGATCAACCTTCTTACTTGATTCATCCTTAGATAAAAGGTTTGAAGGATACATAGGAGTAGACATAGGTTTCACTTTTTCCATTCCATATTTAACAACAGTTCTTTAATATATTTCTGTTGATGAATAAAAATCTTTTCTTCGGTTTGTTTAATTTGTAACCCAAGAGAGAATTTTAATTCACCCATCATGCTCATTTTAAATTCACTTTTCATCAAATTATCAAAATTGGAACATAGCTTTTAAGACATTGCACCAAAAATAATATCATCAACATATATCTGTACTATGATGAAATCATTCTTAATACATTTTCTAAATAGAATCTTATTTACATGTCCTCTACTAAAATCATTTTCAATCAAAAAGGAACTTAGACGACCATACCAAGTTCGAAGAGATTATTTCAAGAGATACAAAGCTTTATGAAGTCTATAGACATAATCTGGTTTCTTAGAGTCTTAAAAAGCAGCAGGTTTCTTTACATAAACCTCTTCATCTATAAAACCATTCAAAAAGGCATGTTTCACATCCATTTGAAACAGATTTATATCATGACAAACAACATATGCAAGTAAAGTCCTAATAGCTTCTAATCTAGCCACAGGAGCATAAATTTCATTATAGTCTTTTCCTTCTTGCTGATTATAGCCTTGACTGACTCATTCTACCTGACTCGTCTAGTTTATTTTTAAAAACCCATCTGGTTCCTATGATAGACTTTTTAGGGGTTCTGGGAACTAAATACCAAACTTTATTCCTAGTAAATTGGTTCAGCTCCTTTTGTATGGCTAAAATCCAAGCTTCACCTTGAAGAGCTTCATCAATTTTCTTAGGCTCTATTTTAGAAATAAATGTTACATTTGCTTCTCTTCTGAATTTAGACCTAGTTCTCACACCTTCTGAAGTTTCTCCTATAATCAGATTTTCAAGGTGAGAAGATTTATATTTCTAGTCCTTTTTCAGACTAAGATTTTCAGGAACATCTTCTACTTTTTCTAAAGGAACTTCTGACGGTGACAAATCTACACTATCAACTAAGGGTACTGATAGATTTTCATTATCAGTATCACTACTTCTATCTGGTTTAGAACCATCATTAAATTTTACATGAATAGATTCTTCAATAGATTTAGAAGCAAGATTATAAATCCTTTAAGCTTTAGAAGATAATGAATATCCTAGAAAAATTCCAGAATAGACCTTAGAATCAAATTTATCCAAAGTTTCTTTTGTATTCAATATAGTACACTTGCAACCAAATGGATAGCAGTAAGAAATATTAGTCTTCCTTCCTTTCCATAACTCATATGGAGTTTTATCCAACAATGGTCGCAGAAGTATTCTATTTTGAACATAACAAGCTGTATTTACAGCTTCTACCCAGAAATAATTAGGAAGATTCATTTCACACAGCATGGTTCTTTCCATTTCCTGATTGTCTTGTTCTTTCTTTCTATAACTCCATTCTATTGTGGAGTTCTAGGAGAAAAGAAATTATGAAAAATTTCATTCTCTTCACAGAATATTCTAAATTTTTCATTTTCAAATTCACCACTATGATCACTTCTAATTCCAGCAACAGAAACTCCTTTTTCATTCTGTAACTTTTTGGAAAGAGCTTTAAAACATTTAAAGGATTCATCCTCATGTGACAAAAATAATATCCAACAAAATCTAGTGAAGTCATCAATAATTACGAGACCATACTTCTTTCTGCCAAGACTTATTGTCCTAGTTGGACCAAATAAATATGTATGTAACAAGTCTAAAGGTCTAGACGAATTTACAATATTTTTAGAAGAAAATGATGTTTTAACCTGTTTTCCTTTATGAAAACTTTCACAAAAGAAATCCTTGTTAAAACTTATTTTTGGTAAACCTCTTGCCAAATCAAGTTTAATCAACTTAGAAATATGTTTAAAACTAACATGACCTAGCTTTTTATGCCAAATCAGTTTTTCTTCATCATTTGATATAAAAAAATATTTTGACTTTGCAAATCTTCTAAATTAATCTTATAAAGATTGTTTCGTCTTTTGGCAGAAAAGAATATGGAACCGTCCTTGTTTTTGACTACACAAGAGTTTTGATTAAAGGATACTTCAAAGCTAATTGACTTGCACTAATCAAGTTATGTTTTAAACCTTCAACTAACAGAATATTATCAATAGATGCAAAGGAATCTTTACCAATTTTGCCGATTCTAACTATTTTGCCCTACTGGTTGTCTCCAAAAGTTACTGATCCTCCCTTCTTATTTTGAAGATTTAGGAACACAGACCTTTTTCCCGTCATGTGTCGCGAGTATCCACTATCCAAATACCATTGGTGCTGGTTGCTTCATCTAAGGAAGGAGATATTATATTTTTTTAGGTACCCAGATTTTCTTGGGTCCTTTGGGGTTAGTCTGATAATTATTTATAAAATGATGATAAGAAGACTGGTGATATTTCTTTCTATAAGGAACAAAGTTCTTTTTATGATGAGCATTGTTTTTAGTAAACCCTAGACTACTCTTATGATTAGGGTGTTTATATCTCCCAATCATGACATTCATTTTCTTCATACTTTCAGTAAAGGTTGATAAGTGTACTGAAAGAGAATTAATCTTTTGTTTCAACTGACTAATCTCCTTATATCTATCTACCGTTACTTTTTTCTTCATATCGTCTACTTGTTTCTTGAGGCAGACATTTTCTTTCTCTAACGCTTCCTTGTTCTTCAAGTTTTCTACATACATTCTTTTTAAAGATCTATATTTCTTTAGTGTAGCATGTGAATCTTCTAACAATTTTAAGTATGCATCTTGGAGTTCATTAAAGTTAGAAGTTACCTCCTCGTCACCTTCTTTCTTGGCTACCAAACATATATTTGCTTTTACTGAAGCTTCTGAATCAGAATCAAATTCGGACGAGTTCAACTCTTCCCAAGTTGCCATCATACTCTTTTTATTTTCTTTATTCTTCTTCAGCTTTCTTCTAAGCAATGGACATTTAAACTTGTAGTGTCCCGGTTTGTTGCATTCGTAGCAAATGATAGAAGCTTTCTCGTTCTTGACTTCGTCTTTGTTGTTTTTCTTTAAAAAAATCTTTGTTTCCTTTTTCTTTCTTATTCCACATTCTTATGATCTTTCTTGAGATAAAAGATAATTCATCATCATCTTCATTTGAGTCTTGTTTAAATTCACTGGTGTCATTATTCTTGATCTCTTCAATCTTCAGTGCTTTTGACGATGAACTTCCATTTCTCTGAGTCTTATGATTTTTCTGACTAACCTTTAATGCTATCGATTTGTCTCTTCTAGGTTTGTCTTTAGCATCAAGCTCCATTTCATGTATCTTCAAAAAACCAAGCAGCTCATCAAGCTTTAATTTTCTCAAGTCCTTGGCTTCTTGTACTGCAGTGACTTTAGGTCTCCATCTTTTAGGCAGACTCCTGAGAATCTTCCTGACATGGTCTTGATTATCGTAGATTCTCTCGAGATATTTAAGTCCATTAACAATAGTTTGAAATCATCCAAACATCTAATCAATAGACTCATTTTATTTCATTTTAAACAGCTCATACTAATGTACAAGAATGTTGATCTTGGACTCCTTCACCTGGTTTGTGCCTTCATGTGCGATGGATAAGGTGTCCCACATCTCCTTTGCAGTTTCGCATCCATGAACTTTATCGTATTCACTTCTGCTTAAAGCACAACTCAGAAAGAACTTGGTCTTTGAGTTTAGTTGAAATCTCGCTTTGTGATTGGCTGACCATCTGGTATGTGGAATAGTATTTCCTTCATCATCTACTGGTATGTATGGTTCATTCTCAATGATGTCCCAAAGATCAACATATGTGGATTTGATGAAGAGTCGTATCTTGTCCTTCTAATATTGATAGTCCTCACCATTGAACGCAGGAGGTCTTGTGACAGAGGCACCTTTAGTGATAAAAATGTGTGATTCAGCTATGGATTTTTGTCCTCACTATGTAAAGGTGATTCTTGGAGACCGAGCTCTGATACCAATTGAAGTAAATCACATATTAATATAGAACTCGCGTACAATATATGAAGTACACAAGAAGGGGGGTTAAATTGTGTAATCTTTTTGTGAATACACAAAACCTTTGATATTTCTCGAGAAAGGGACTTTTTCAAGTATTAAAAGAATATCAAATAGTTACGTAATTAAATCGCAAATAACTTCTATATACTTGTATAAGAACAAGAGTAATTAAGAATAAAGAGTTAGAGGGTAGACACTGTGATTTTTATATTGGTTCACCCCAAACCTTAGGCTACATCCATTCCTCAGAATCCTTCTAAGTTTTCACTATACTTCGACAAATTTACAAGTATTCTTTCCTCCCTTCCAAACCCTCTTCAGGTCTCTTACACTGATTATTCTTTATGCTATCTTAGCCTCTCCAGGCTCTTAGCCTTTTCTTTCTCTCACTAGAAAGATATTGTGAGCTTTTTGTTAAAATAAAGTTTTCTCTCTTATATCACACTTTGAATACATAATTTTTGTAAGTAATAACTTGGAAGCTAAAGATTAAAAGTTGTTTAATTAGTCTTCGACTACGATGAGTATTTATAGCCTAAGTCTCCAACCGCTTCTTGTTTCTTGATTACTGCTTCTTGCTTCTTGTAGAAACTGTTATTCAGTTGAGTTTTGTAACTAACTCAAACTGCTTCTTCTGTGTTTTCAAACTTCTTCTGTGTTTTCAAACTTCTTCTGTTTTTTGCCACTTCTTCTGTATCTTTGAACTTCTTCTGTGTTTTCATCACTTCTGTGTTTTTGCTACTTCTTCTGTGTTTTGCCACTTCTTCTATGTTTTGCCACTTCTTCTGTGTTTTCACTACTTCTTCTGTGTTTTGCCACTTCTTTTGTGTTTTCACCACTTCTTCTGTGTTTCGCCACTTCTTCTGTGTTTTTACTACATGCTTAACACACTCATCAAAATAGTTCATTTATTTCAAACATTATTATTATTTGATTATCAACAAAATTATCATTCGCAAAGTCTATTTGACTTAACACTTTCCCCTTGTTTTTATCAACTTAAACTTGAGATGAGATACTCATAATAATTGTGAAATATACATGCACTCAAATGAAGGCTCAAGGGGCTAGCAAAGGTTAAGTGTTTGGGCTGGTGTTTGGGTAATTAGGGTTTGCAAAGAAATGTCTCTATCATTTTAACAAAATTTTAGTTCATCAAGCTTTGATCAAGAATTAAAACAAATTCTGGAGAGATATGAAATTAAGCAGATAACACATAAAATTGAAAAAATTCAGGCTCAAATATCCTTCCGACAAGGGTAGTATCTCAATCAAGCAATCTCAAGGTTTAAAAAACACATAATGCTACTTCCTTAGCATACCTTCACTTGCTTCTCATGGAAACATCGAAAATGAAATTAACCGAAATCAACTATCATTTAAAAACAAAGATGGTGTTTTCAAAAACACAAGGACCACTTTGAAATTTATAAAAGCTTCAAGACACAGGAGTGAAAAGAATCTAAATTGGAAGAATGATTGAAATGAGAGAATTAAAGACAATTTCGGTCATGAAGGATAGTGTCGCCGCGGCGAAGCCAAGAGTTTGCCGCGGAGAAACACAATTCACAGCGTCGCCGTAGCGAAACCAATAGGTCGCCACAGTGAAAAATGACTGAAACATTTAAAACAACTAATTTTCCTCGATCACCAAGTTTAAAAATTTGCATATTACACACAAATGACTTACACAAGTGGTTAAATGGCCAAAAAAGATGCATAAACAAGAATTGAAAATTAGGACAACCTCCCCCACACTTAAATATCATATTGTCCCCAATGTGCAGAATAATTAACACAGATATGCAATCAGAGAACAAAAAGCACCCAATCAATCTCATCAAATTCCAAAAACATGGAAGATGTATCATGCATCAAGCCAAAGCGCAACGAACATAAAAAATATGAATTATTGAATTGAACTACATAAACTGAAAACTAAACCCAGGTCCAACTGAAATGGTTACTCCCCCACACTTATTCAACATACTAATGCATCCATAATGTCATATTCAATCACAGAGCAAAAGTAAATAGTAAGTGAAGGATGAGAAATGACCTAATGACAACGGGGGATCCTGTATCTCCTGGTGGACGTTTGGTAGATAGTGTTGGATCGGAAAAAGAAAGCATGCTATATTTGGAGAACCAGTAGATTTCAAAACTGTTTAGAAATCTTATATGTAGCGGAAGCAAAATATCTAAATCATCATGCCATTCTATACATGATATGGTATAAGGATAATAATAATCATAAGCAAGATGAAGATTATTACTAACTCCTTTGCTACAGCTTTAATTCCTTGCTGCACTATCCTCTCCTTCTTCTTGTTCCAAAACCTTTGCTTTTGAATCTATTCCTTTATCAATCTATCTTCTCCTTGTTGTTATATCCTCAACCAATTTGATTTACCTCTTATTCTCCTAGGACAACTTGTTTAACAAAATCCTTTGGTGGGAAAGGAGAAGAAACATTTTGGAGGAGTATTGTTTTAGAAGAAAGAAGGAGAAAATGAGACACTCTCATGCAAGATGAGAGAGAGAGAGAGAGTGATAAAAATGTAAGAACACCTTCTTACTCACTCCCACTTTCGGTTAACAACAAAGGAAAGAAGTGTCTTCTGTCCAATGCATCATTTCTTCATTTAATCAATCATAAAGAAGCCATTAAATGAGACTCTTCTCATTTGTCTTTAATATGACTATATGAAAAGTCTATTAACCTAAATGTTATCATGTTAATTTCAGTTTTTGATAATGTAAGAATGAAGATGGTCCATCCAATGTACATCTTTCTTATTTAATCCAATCAATGATAATAGGTTACATGCTAACATTAAAAGATAACCTTTAAACCATTTAATGGTAAGTTCATAACTCCATTTAACGATGATAAACCATAATAAAGACCATCTTTATTTAACATTTTAATGTCAAATGTGCAGATCATTCAACCCTAATAAAACTTAAATTGATCCTTCATTTCTTAAAAATTGTTTAAATATAATTAATCTAATCAATTATATTAAACCAAAGTCTAGCCCATTTCTAAATGAACATTTGGGCTTTTAATTAACCATTAATTAATGCAAGCCCAACATTCAATTATGGGCTTCTAAAACCTCCATTTATATTTCTTACTTAGCTTGATAACCTTCCTTGAAACCAAGTGAGGAAACTTATTGGACTTTAATAATTCAAGCTCCAATAAGCCTATAATTAACTTAATCTCATTAGAATTAATTCTAGCTTATTAATTAAATGTCATTCCACTAAAGATAATTAGTTGAACTCTTGAATTATTAAATATTATGAGAACACATATTTTATGTCCAATTGCAAACCCTATTTAGAACCTTATTATAGCCATCCACACAATAAAGGGTAAAATTATCGTTTTGTCCTTATATTGGTTTTTCCTTCTAGATCTCCCTTTTTACTTTATATAGTGATCAACACACAAGATTTCATCGTGGTGTTAAGACTTGATGGGTATCTAGTCCATCAAACTACTGACGTTAGTTTAATCACCAAATCTCCTTAAAACATCTAGAAGTGATGATAACACTATAAACTCTTTATTTGAGTGAATGTTCCCTGATACATGTTTCAATTGATAATTTCAACATGTAAACACTAGATTAATACTCTGTAAAAATATATACTGATCATATCAATAATGAAGCACATACGAGTTCACCACTCATCAAGATTATGGTTCATAATAAGCGAATGCTTAATTTGTATGTTTTAAGATTAAAGTAACAACCCACTTTATTCTTGAAAACATGCGTGATTTTAGTTTCATTTAATGGTGCCATTATCGATAGTCAACTACTATCATGATATAAAACTCATCATTCCTTTGAAGTAAAATCCTTTACTTACATGGAGATAAATCGCAACACTGTAGTCTAGACCATAATCAAGCGACCAACTTGATTATTCAAATGTGAACCAATCAATTTAGATTCTTATAATGTACATGTTTTCCATACATCTCTATATATATATACTACTTACAAAAGAATCGTGGTACCTTTTTGACTAGATATATAAAGCTCACACATATAAAACCAAACTCTTTTGTTTTATTAATAATAAATATTTTCATTACAAAACTGTAATTAAAGAAGATAAAGTTACATGTAAATACACTTGCTTTCTAGGGCACTATATTTACATAACTCCAACAATCTCCCACTTGCCCTAAAGCAAGTTTGACATATCCCTCATTTCCATCCCTTCTAGGTGACCCTCAAAGCTATTTTGATTCAATTTCTTTGTGAACAGATCAATAAGATTTTTCTCTGTGGGAATCTTTACACATCCACCTCTCCACATTGTATTATCTCCCTTATGAGATGATACTTTTGTTCAATATGTTTGGCAGCTTTGTGGTTTTGAGGTTCTTTAGAATTATCCACTACCCCATTATTATCACAATAAAGTGTAATGGCTTTTTCTACCTCTGGAACTACCTCCAAATCATTTAGGAACTTCTAGAGCTAGACTGCTTCCTTTGCTGCTTCATAAATAGCAACATACTCAGCCTCCATAGTCGAATCAACAATACAAGATTGCTTGACACTCCTCCAAAGTATGGCTTCACCTCCTAAAGTAAATATAGAACCAGAAGTTGATTTCCTTGAATCAACATCTGATTGGAAATTAGAATCTATATATCCTGTCTGAATAAGGTTACTTCCAGAGTAAACAAGCATTAAGTTCTTCATCCTATGAAGATATTTAAGTATACACTTAACCACAGTCCGATGTTCCATTCCTGGATTGGACTGAAATCTGCTTACCAGTCCCACTGTATAACAGATATCCGGTCTAGTGTAACGCATTGCATACATTAAACTTCCAACTGCCGAAGCATATGGAATATTACACATGCGTTCAACCTCCTCTTGGGTTTTAGGTGTTTGTTCCTTTGAAAGTTTGATTCCATGCCTAGTAGGTGTGAAACCCCTCTTGGAATCTTATATTGCGAACTTAATGAGCATATTCTCAATATAGTTTAATTGAAACAAGGCTATCTGTTTGTTCTTACGATCCCTTATAAGTTTGATCCCTAGAACATAGTTAGCCTCTCCCAAATTCTTCATTGAAAAATGTTCATTCAGCCATCCCTTAACCATAGATAACATTCCCACATCATTCCCAATGAGCAGAATGTCATCAACATATAGGATTAGGAAAGCAACCTTACCTTCTTGTACTCTTTTATAAACACAAGGCTCATCTGGGTTTTGTATGAACTGATAGGTTTTGATAGACTTATCAAACCTAATGTTCCAAGACCTATATGCTTGCTTGAGTCCATAAATGGACCTTTACAACTTGCAAACCTTATGCTCATTTCCTGGCTCAACGAATCCTTCTAGTTGGGCCATATAAATGATCTCCTCAAGATCCTCATTAAGAAATGCGGTCTTGACATTCATTTGCCATATTTCATAATCAAAATAGGTTGTTATGGCCAAAAGAATCCTGATGGACTTAAGCATGGCAAATGGAGAAAAAGTCTCCTCATAGTCTATACCCTCCTTTAGAGTATAGCCTTTAGCTACCAATCTAGCTTTAAAGGTCTCTACCTTTCCATCCGATCCTCTTTTCCTTTTGTAGATCCATTTAAACCCTATGGCTTTTATACCTGGTGGTAGATCTACAAGGACCTAGACTTCATTAGTGTACATGGGATCTATTTATGATTCCATCACCTTTAGCCATTTTTCTGCATCAACATCATTAATAACCTGTGTATACGTAATAGGATCCATTTCCTTTGGGTCTGAGATGGAAATTAAGCATTCTCCTAAATCTAGATACCTATCTGACTATCTCACAACCCACCCACTATGTCTAGGCACAACTTGATGTTCAAGTTGCACTTTTAATTCAACTCTTGAATCCATTTCGACATCTTGTTCTGTTATATCCAAAACAACTCTTGGTTTAGATGAAATAGCTAACTCATTTAGTACTACTTCACTTCTTCCTTTGTGATTTCTCACAAACTCTTCCTCTAAAAAGTTCACATTTGTCAACACGAATACCTTCCGATCTTGAGGGCTGTAAAAATAGTATCCTCGAGTTCCTGTAAGATATCCTACAAACAAACATACTTCTGACCTTGGTTTCATCTTTGTGGATTCAGGCTTTAGAACATGGGCTAGGCAGTCCCAAGCCCTTAAGTGCCTCAATAAAGGTACTCAGCCAGTCCAATACCCTCTAGGTGTTTTAGGCACCGATTTGGATGGAGCAAAGTTAAGAAGATATGCTACAGTTTGTATGGCATATCCCCATAACGATTCTGGAAGGCTAGTGTATGACATCATTGATCTTACCATTTCCAAAAGAGTTCTATTTCTCCTCTCAACTACACCATTCTGTTGAGGTGTTTGAGGAGCTAAGAAAATGGAAACAATTCCATTGTCAATTAAATATTCCTGAAACTCTCTAGATAAATAGTCACCACCTCGATCCGATCGAAGTTGTTTTAATGGCTTGCCTAGTTGCTTCTCAGCTTCAGCTTTGAATTTTTTGAACTTTTCAAAGGATTCACTCTTTTTATGCATCAAATACAAATAGTCATGTCTTGAGTAATCATCTATAAAGGTTATGAAATATTCATAACCTCCTCTAGTTTGTACATTCATGGGCCCACACACATCAGTATGTACCAAGTCCAACGTGGATTTAGATCTCTTTCCTTTAGAAGGAAATGAGGCTTTGGTCATTTTTCCTTCAATACAAGACTCACATGTGAGTAGTGGATCACTATCTAAGCCCATAAGGATCTCATTCTTTACTAACCTGTCAAGTCTTTTTTGATTGATATGACCCATTCTTAAATGCCACAGATATTTTGAATTAACGCTAGAGTCATTGGATTGTCATGGTTTTATCAATTCTGTGGTGTTTAGTGAGCCTGACATTGGTTTTATAAAGAACAATCCATGTTTAATTATTGCATCACAAATAAAATCCTTATTCTCATATATTGAAACAACTTTTTTCCAAAATATAAGGAATAACAAGATTTTATTAGATAAAAAACAAAAATCATGTTCCTTACAATCATTGGCATGTGATAAACATCCTCCAAATATAACCTATGACCACTAGGAAAGTCCAAGATAACTACTCCCACTGATTCTGCTGAAACATAGGAACCATCTGCTATCTTGACTTGAAACTGGCCTTTAGATAGTCTTCTCCTTTGCTAGAACCCCTGCAACGAATTGTAAACATGGTTAGTGGCTCCTGAATCTAATATTGTTGGACCCCGCTGCCGGAGCCCAACGTCGGACATGAGAGCGTGGCGGGAAAACGTACTAATAATACATTTAGAAATAAAGACCCGCGGAAGAGTAATGGGCCTACTGGAAAACATACTTGAAACCTGCTTTCATGTGATTTAAATAAACAAGGCGAAACATGTAAATTAAACGATTGAGGAAGGAGACCATCGGAAGTTCAATGGACCCATCGTGAACATACTCAAAACTTGCTTTCATGCTTTAAAACAAACATAACAAAATAGAAACGGGAATGCTTGTTGGACCCCGATCTTTGAGTGAAAATTTGAATTATGAAAATAAAATTTAAGGAGTGCTTTGTGTACGTCTTGTATAAGAGATGACTTAAAATTTAAAGAATATTGAGAAGAAAAGAAATGATCTGATTTTGATATCTTTGGGGTTTTGAGTGGATTGGTATGGTTTATGAAATTAAGTAGATGAGTTGATTGAAATTAAGTTAAAAATCATGACTAAAAAGAGAAATGGTGAAAATATGAAAAATTGTGAAATAGTTGACTTTTTGGCCTTTGAAAGTTGACTTTTGATTTAGGCAAAATTTGATAAAATGGTCTTCTGGAAACTTGTAGGTTATATTAAGAGCTTTCTGTAGCCATAAAGTTTGTAATTTTTCGATATAGGGAGTGAAAGTTATGATCAGTCAAAGTTTATGTGTGATAGGGTTGACTTTTGACTTTAATTATGATTGAAACTTTGATTGAGAAATTAACCTAGTTAGAGGTTAATTGAGCTTTGATGTTCTTTATGAAAATTTAAGGATTTGTTTTGATCTTTATTTCGATATAAAGTATGCAATTTTTCGATCTCGGAATAATAAGTTATGATTTTTACAAGTTTATATTGTGGTTTTAGCATGATTATTAGAGGATAGTATCTTTGACCGGAAAATGGACTCCTTTATGAGTCGAATTGATTTGTATGTCCTTCATGGAAGTTGAAGAGCTTCCTTCAAGCTTTCTATAGAGACTAAGTTTGTCAAAATTGGAGTTCGGAATTAAGAGTTATAAATTTTGAAAGTTTTGGATTTTTATGTGAAAAAAAATAGAGGAAATTTGTTTTATCCCCGTCACTAGGGCGACGCATCGCCCTAGCGATGGCGAGTGTTTAGCTCGCGTCACTAGGGCGACGCATCACCTTAGTGATGGCGGGCGTTCTGCCCGTGTCACCAGGGCGACGCGTCGCCCGGGGCGAGCGAGCCTTCGCCTCGCCCAGCACGCGCCCATTTCGCTCCATACGGTGCCGTTTTTGTTTCTCCAATACGACGCCGTTTTGATTTTTCTTGCTTGTTATTTCCTCCAATCCGACCTTTGTTCACTATTTTGCTTATATCTTTTCCGTCTGACATCCGATTGAGTTGATTCTTGTGGCGTTGGATTCCTAAGACAATTCCCTACATCCTCATGGGAAATTTGTAATTTTATGAGATTAAATTAATGGTAATTAATTTAATCAAAGTGAGTCAGAAAATTTTTCAAACATAGTTCAGTATTTTGTGAAATTCAGGATCTGTAAAGATCCGATTGAAGCGATTCTTGAGGCGAAATAAAGATAAGACAAGGGGCTACAAATCATATGAAGAAATGAAATGTCAATTTTGCCCCTAAGACCTTCGAATTATGAATGGAAGTTCGGATTAGAGTGTAATTTTTGGATTGGGAACACCTGAGAGTATTTTGAGCATAACTTTTGATCTGGGAATCAAAATAAGGCGATTCTTAATTTGAATTAAACTAAGGACATAAGGCTACAATTGTTATGAAGACATCGAGTTTCAATTCTGGGATTAAGAATGTGAATTTTTGGACGGAAATAATCGTACATGGAAAATGTGTTAGAATATGGTTTTACCCGAACTGTTTTGGCAATAACTTTTGATGTAGTGATCGGAATTGAGCGCAGTCAGTGGCGTTGGATTTGTATGATTGAGAGGAACATTTCTCGAGAAGAAAGTTTTAACAAATTCCTTCAACTCAATAGTGCGAATCAAAACCGCAAGTGAAAATGGCATAAAGTAACATGTTAGGGGCAATATGGTCATTTATCTATCTTTTAAATGATGTGGCTTTAAAACAACAAGGAGTTGTCATTTTTTTAGAGGAAAATACGATGATGAGTGAAAAGAAAAGAAGAAGAAGAAGAAAGAAGAGTGGAGAAGTTTCGTATGGAGAAAAGAAGATAGAGAAATTTAAGTTCCAACTTTTCTACTTGATTCTTAAGGCTTTTTGGATTTCTCCAAGAAGGAAAAGGATGGAGAATGAAGAGAGCTTCCTTCCAAGCCAAAGAAATTCGAAAATGGAGGAGAAAGAGGTAAGAGAAATTTTTCAACTTTGAGTTTTTGATTAATTTTTGGTTTAGAAACATGGATAGAGACTTGGGTTTGTGATTTATGAAGTTAATTTTGATGTTTATGCTTTAGGTGAAGTTTAATTTGAAAAATTGTAAATTGGGGGTTTAGGCCAAATTAGAAATTTGAGAATTTTGTGAATTAATGGTGTAGAATCATCAATAATAGCATGAATTGATGAAATATGGAATCAATTTTGAAGAAATTATGTTTTATGATATTGAATTTGTGCAAATTGGTTTAGGCCAATTTTGAAAATTGGGGATTTTCAAAATTGGAGATTGAAATAGCTTGAATATGAGAGGAATTGATATTTCCTAAGTTCAATTTGAGAAATTAAGTTAATTATGATATTGAATTTGATTGGATTGATTTAGGTTCAATTTGTAATTTGGGAGGTTTTTGGAATTAGTGATGTAACTATCTTGGAATTAGTAAGAATTGATGACTTAAGCATCAAATTGAAGGATTAAGTTATTTATGAGATTAAATTTTGATGAAATTGATTTAGGGAATTTTTCAATTGGAAGGAAGAAAGGAGAAAAGGTCAAATTGAAGCATTGGACAAGATGCTAACATGGATATGAGGTGGGTAGTATATTTATTTATTGAATTATAAGCTAAATGTGAATTTTGAAAATTAAAGAAAGAAAATTTTGATTTTGATAAATTATTATGGATAAAATGTTTGAAAAGGATGTAAATGTTTGAAATTATGATTTCAAAGGAGTAAAATGAGTTTTAGAAAATACAAGACTTATGAATTTCATGGTTTTCAAATTATGTGATTTATGATTTGAATGATTTAAAGAATTAGTGCATATATTGATATGTGATTTATGTGCATTGCATTAGATTGATTATGTGAATTCATGTAAATATATGATTGTGTCATTTTTGACACAATTTGATGTTATGAGATGAAAAATGTGAAAATCAAGATTTTCGAAAAGTGCCTTCGGGCAATCTGAATTCTGTATTCGTTTTGTGTTAAGTGGGTTTGGTCAGGTCCTTTTGTGAGTCAGCGTTGTCTCTACTTGTTATAGCCTTCTCCTGGCTGCCCGCTAGTGGCATAGGAGTTCGATCTCGGACTCCCCTTCATTCACATTGCATATAACCGCTTATCTTGGAATGTGCGAGACGTCTATTTTGGACCGAACCAAACCAATTTCGATGTGTTATGTGTTTTAATTTGATTATGATGTGATACACTATGATGTGATGCATTCATGTTTAAGGCGTGCATGTTTTGAAAAAGGTTTGAGATTTTGAGAAGCGAGAAAGTAAATTTTCAAGCGTGAAATTCTGGCTGGATATAAATGTTTTGAAACAAATGAAAATTTTGAGAAAATCTTAGAAAGCGTTGATGAAATTGAAAAGTTTGAAAATGAGTTTTTGGAGAAATTCTTAAATGGGAAATGTTTGAAAAGTTTGAAAAATAAAAGATTTTTCCGCTTATTGTTCAGTTTATAAATATATTATCCACGAGCTTCCGAGCTCACCCCCCCTTTCATCCCATCTCCAGGTTTTCACGCAGGAGATCGGATGGAAGACGAGTATGATGTCAAACCGATAGTTTTTGTTTTGCTTTTATTATGGCTTGAAAAGTCATCATGTAAATTTATGATGTATTTCAGTTATGAGTTATGAATGGCTTGTGATTGAATTGTGGATAATTAAGTTGAGATGTATTATGGATTGGAATGATGAAGTGTTTAGAACTAAGATTGTGTTTCTGCTGGTGTTTGGATGCCGGACAGGAGGTCCGATGTTGCCTTGTGCTATTGGATTATGTGTATTAGAAGTGCGTTTCTTTGGTTTTTAAATTTTTGGGCTGTCAAAATACAGTCGTCATGCTGCCGAAATTTCGGTAAAATTTCGGTAAAATGGGTTTAAAGAAATGAGTTTGATGATTTATATGATTGTATAAGAAACGATTTAGATGAATTAAGTGAATTGAAATTGGTGAGGATGAGTTTCCAAAAAGGGAATTGTATGGAATGGTTATGATTTGAATGAGATTGATTAAAGAGAAAAGGAATGAATAAGAAAAAAAAATTTATACCGGATTTGAAGTGTCGTAAGGTTTCCAACGCGATGAGTTTGCTATGCTTCATGTTTGAAACGGATGTCGGTGTGTGTTTTAGTTTGATTATTTCGATTCGCATTCGATTCGAAAATTCTGCCTTTCGAGTTTCTCTGCTTTATTATTCGTATTTTCGATGCACAATTTTTAGAGTATTCGTTTCGCTCCGATGATGCGATTTGTTTTCCGATTAGCGATTTCTCGCTTTTCGATGTTCTGTCTTTCCGTTCTATTTTCAGTTGGGATCCGGTTCCCGGATCGGGTCCCAACATTTATGGTATCAGAGCCCAGTAATATGATCTTACTTGGGCATATGAGTATGAGTAAGAATTTGAGAAGAGTTTGTAATGATAAGAGTGAATTTATGAGAATGTGCTAAGTGATCATTTGATTTTGATGAAAGAAATATGATTGTCTTTAGGAATTTGAAATTGATGTGCATGACTTGTCATGACTTATTTGAAGAATTAAAGTGATTGTTTGTTTTGGGTGTTAAGAATATGATTGATTGGAAACATGTGTTTGTGGAACTTAAGATGTGAATTGCAAAATGAATTGGGAGAAATTGATATAGCTTGTATTTCTGTGAGATGAGAGTATGACTTTTAGAAAGATGACGTGATGGTAAAGATTAAATGATGAGTGAACCATATTAGGGTTCCTTAAGAAATGGACCGTTGACTTGTGTCCATATATGAAGAAATAATACGTTATAGATATAGTGCTTTGAGATGATATGGGTGTTATGAGATACAAAAAGTGAAATGTTGTGAAGAGATATGATGAGGAACGTAGATAAGAAAAGTGATTTGATTATGATTTCTGGAAAGAAATTAGTAAGAAAGTGCTTGGATAGAAATAGGCGCGGTTCCGGGAATCAAGTCAATGGCAAACTCAATTTCCCTCACCGGCGGCAAACCTGATGACTCATCTGGGAACACATCTGGAAACTCCCTCATAATCGGGAAATCCTCTAACTTCCCTTCATGCACATCGGCATCTACAACATGCGCCAAGAAAGCTTCACATCCCTGGCCCATCATCCTTTCAGCCAATATAGCTGAAATCAATCTTGGTGATGGTGTCTTCCTATCTCCCCTGAAGATCACCTTCTCACCATTGCCCAGATCAAACTCTACCTCTTTTCGACCACAATCCAACTTGGCCAGATACTTCTCCATGGTATCCATCCCCAGAATAACATCTAAACCTCTAAGGTCTAGCGGTAGTAAGTCCACTACCAATCTAGCACCATCTATGAAGAGCTCACACTGCTCATACACCTGACTGATCACCACATTCCTCCCTGGTCATGGCAAACACTTGCCGGTGCTCGACCCTTGGCCTTCTGGAGGAAGCAGTCTTCCTTGCAGTCCCAGGCGCCTACCTCAAGAATCGGTGCGGTTCCCACTGTCTCGCACGCCTAGAGCTCAAATGTGACCCTCTGGTCTCGGTGCCTGTGGACAATGCTTGGCTATATGTCCCTTCTCTCCGCATCTGAAACAAACTCCAAGTGATCTGAGGCACTCTCCCTGATGGTGCTTCCCACACTGGTCACATAAGGGATAAGTGAACCCGCTCCTGCCTACTCTACCGGCGCCTCCCACATTAGAGGTGTAACATCCCATCTCCGATGGGAAGGGTATTTTAGTAAATTGAGACGGGGACGGGTTAGGAGTATTAAATTATAACTCGGCATGAACATATGTCATGCAGCCTCTATAAATGGTGAGTTTTGCACAGGCATATAGTCATACATGCATTCATGACATTTCCCGGCCTAAGAGTCTAATTGTGATCTTTCGTGAAATTGGTGTGATAATGGGATTTGAAAAATTATTTGGAGTGCGCCATAGAGTGTTTTACATTTTTAGGGATTTATGAGAATTTTTCTGGAATTATCCGGAGAAAATTCCCAGACCGGCAAAATCGCCGGTACATGGCCTAAAAGTGTTTTTGTAGTGAAAGTGTGGTTTTCGTGTTTAAAAAATTATTGGGAGTGGACTGTCTTATGTTTTACAATTTTGGGCAATTTAGGTAATTTTCAAAAAAATGATTCGGGAAAATTTCTGGCAATTTTGACCGAAAAAATCGCCAATTGATTTAACCGATTCGATTTTCTCATGTAAAATTTCTACCCAATGGCACTGTAATATTGGGTATATTATTTTGGAATTGAAATGAGGACCATTGGACTAAAATGGGTCAAATTGTAGTAGGATTTCTAAATCCTATCTATTATTTTGTCTTATTACTATTTTGTTTAACTAATCCTATAATGCCACTTGTCATTTTGCCTTAATGGCTTTTGTCCTATGCTTAGTATTTCTCTCGTATTGCCTTAGAAAAGAAGGAAAAGAAGCCTTAAGCAATCATCCGAAAGCTCTCCCCATTTTTTACTCTCCCACCATCGTATTCTCTTCCTTCTCTCTCAAAGTGAAACCTTCCTCTAGTTCTTCTACTTTCCTTGGTATGATGAGTTTTGTGCATGCTAGAGAAGTGAAGGAGGTTGGTGATTGTATATGTGGAGTGAAGAGGAGAGGTTGATGCTAGGTGAAGAAGCAAGAGTTGGAGTTGGAAGCTTTTATTAGGTAAGGTTTTAATGATACTTTGATTATGTAGTTATTGAATCATGGTGATTAGAAGCATGTAATGGGAATTATGGTACAATTATGATGTTGATTGATGCTTTAATTTGATGATAATTATTGCTTGACTTAATGGGTATAAGGTTAGTTTGAAGTAGGAATGGATAAGGTAGTATGAAGACATGGTTTTAACTTGATTTGTGATTGAATTTTGATGATTCATGTTAATTAGAATTGAGAAATTAAGTGCTGCCAACTTTTAGGTATAAGCCCTAGGACATGTATGAATGTGTATGAATGGTATAAGAACTGATTTGTGTTATTTGGATGCTTGATGATGTGTTAAAGGCAATGGAAATGAGAGAAACAAAGGTTGGACCAAATCTGGAAAATTAGGGTTTTTGATTGATTGTACTGTTTTATTCATAACTCATTGTATAGAAATGCAAATAAGGTGAGGTTTGTGGCCTCTTAAACTTTGGGATGTTAGCTACATTTTTGTGTGAAATAGGTGTTGTCAAATTGTAACTCTAATAGGTTGAACTTTGGCATGGAAAGTTACTGTTTTATTGCCTGTAAACAGTAACCGAAACCATACCCTATGAGCTTTGCTGATTTTTCTAAATTAATTGGTAGGGAACTAGGAAAAATGGTCTTCATGGAAGTTGAGGCATATTGAGTTAGCTTTCCATTGCCACTGATCTTGTTAATTTTCGAGTTGTATATTGGGAGATATGAACTTATTACTAGTGATTGGTTTTATGCTTTTGGAGAAACCTAGTCAAAGTGTTGATTTTGTGAGCTTTCTTCTTGGAAGCAATTTTAGCAATTTTTGTGGACTGAATTGGTGTGAGTGATCTTCTGAAAAGTTTAAGAGGAAGAAATTATCTTGAAAATGAGTTATGGAATATAATTTTTAGAGGTCAGAGTTGGGAGTTATGATTTTGCAAAAACTGATCCTGCATTAGGTTAGGAATTGCTGATCATGGCAGTAAATTTCATGACAGTTTTGAAATGGTTAGAAATTAAATTGGAAATTGAGTTCTTCATTAAAATTGAAGTTTGAGGATTTATCTTTTCAGGGGTATAAAGTTCAGATTTTTCTGACTTGTGTACAGGGAGTTATGCTTGTTATAAGTTTACTGCTCAAATTGAATGATTTTAGGGACAGCAACATTGAGTGAATTAATTGACTTGTTTAGCAATGGAATTTGATTTTGGGTTGTACATGAAAGTTGTAGATGACATTGTGAACTTATTGAGCATATTTATGTGGTAATTTTTGGCTGAAGAATCTGAGAGTTAAGGAATTTGTAATGTACTGTTCTGTTTTAATGAGATTTGAGTTGGCTGTAGCTTTGAAGGGATTTTTGACACCCTTAGGGGTGAAATTGATTTTTATGGTCTTCATGAGAATGATAGAGCTTTTCATTATCTTTCCAACAAGCTATGGTTTGTATTTTTCTGATTTGTGTGCTAAGAATTATTGTTGTTGGAAATTCGGATTAGAAATAGGAAAAAAAAAGAGGGTAATTGAATTAAGGCCCGGTCACTAGGGCGACGCGTCGCCCTAGTGACGGGGCGTATAAGGCCGCGTCGCTAGGGCGACGCGTCGCCCTAGCGACGAAGCCGATTATTCAGCCCCGCTGGGGCGAGACGTCGCCCCCAGCGAGGCTGAACTTTTATTTTTTTTAATTTATTATTATTTTATATTTAATTGGTAATTTGTGAGTTCATTTGGCAATTTCTTTTCCGTCCGACGTCCGATTGACCTGATTCTTGAGGCATCGGATTCGTAGAATATTTAATTTCATTTTGTGAGAAATTGGGAATTTTTGGACGGGAAATTGACGGGGCCCCGGGTAGCGGAGCCTTTAATCACATTTTGTTTAATTTGGGACCTATAGAGGTCCGAATTGCGCACCGTCGGCGCCAATAGGTTTCTAATTTTTAGACGGATTTTATTATGGGGAAATTTGGATTTAGGGCCGGAAAATTCATGAACGTGCATATTTCACCTACATGTGCACAAATTGCATCTGTAGTGACTCGTCTTTTTTCTCTGTTTCTTATAGAGGCCTAAGTGGAGTGTCGTCGATCGATTTTAACGGAAACTTCCGGCATTAGCTCGAAGTAATAAGTGAGTAACCTAGTTGGTTTCTCAACCTTATGTGTTTATTAATTATATGCATTGATTGCCGTGAGGATGCGAGGATGGATATATGTAATTGATTGTTTTGATTGATTTGGACCATGGGTGTTGAAATATTGGATTGTGATATTGAAGTGCAAATGAAAATAAGTGCGTGAGAATGCATTAGTAAATTGGATTGTAAATGTGATAGATTAGTAAATTGGATTGGAAATGTGATAGTGAAACGAAAGGTAAATGCATGGGAATGAATACCGGACTGAAAGTCCGAGAACATTGGAAAATGATCGGAAATAGTAATTAATTGGAATTGGAAATAGAAATGCGATGATTAGATATTGGAAAATGACATGTGCATTCATGCATAGTAAATGATCAGATAATGGCAGTTGTGACCGGTGTCGTCACCGATTTCAGAGCTTTAAGCTCAACGCACAGGGCCTCGTGCCCAACGTATTCCGAACCTCGGCTAGATGATCAGGGCTATGCCCAACGTTTCGGGGCTTTAAGCCCAATGTTTCAGAGCCAATGGCTCAACGTATATGAGCTCAGGCGCACGGTCACAACAACGAAAGAAAATGAAAGAGTCACATGCACACTGCATAAATGAATATTTAATGTGAATTGTGTGAAAGGCTTATTGCCTTATAAAATGTGAAATTGAATGCCTGTGATCTCTTATTTCTGATATATATACAATATTGTGTGACTGAGTGGATATGCATGAGTTGGGTGAACCATCGATGATGGTTTCTCACTGAGTTCGCAAACTCACCCAACATTGCATCTATTTTCAGAAATGAAGAGTACCCCGTTGGACACGCGGGAGTACGTCTACTGCTAGCAAGACAGAGTATCGGGTCGGGATCAGTGTCGTCCGTATCTGCATTAGTGTATTAATTTGGTATTTAGTAGGCCCAATTGTTTACATGTAATTGTATAAAGTGATTGAGCACTAATGAGTGCTAATAATGATTGAAATTGTTTTATCAGTAAAATGGTTTTATATTTGAAAATGTTTTGTTAAAATTGGGCCAAGTCAATGATTGTTTGCGCACTCTAATGTTTTTGAAAGAAAAAGATAATGTCATGCGCACTCTAATGTTTTTGAAAGAAAAAAAAATGTCATACGATTTTTGTTAATAAGGTAATGAATGTTCTAGTACGCCACCCTCGAGGGTCACGGGCTCGGATATCACCATGGATATCGGGTTCGGGTCTCGTCGGGAGTGGGGTGCTACATTTGTGGTATCAGAGCCCAGAAGTACAATCTTACATGGGCTTTCTAAAAAAAAATAGGTGTGTCAAGTTATGTGCATTTAAGTTGTGTCACGGCAGATAGTGACAACTGATCCCCAGTGTAGTATATGAGTCGTATGTATAAATATGTCTCAGTCGTTTAAACGGTTAGAAAAAAAAAGTGAGAAAAATGATACTGTGTTAGAGTGTGATAAAAGGAAGAAATGGATATCGCAAAATAGGAAAGAGTGTATGGTTCGATCAGACAGACGAAAATTTAGTGTGCTGGTATTGACGGGTATATTGTGAAGCACAATATTGGAGTTAGATTGGGTATATCCTTGAATAGGAATTTGAATAAAGATTATAGTTGGGAATGAATAGAAAAAAAAATAGAGTTGTGATAATGGGAAGATTTCCAGTGTATAAGGTAAATGAAAATAAAGTGTTCTATGATATAGAAAAGTTACAATTGGGATTGATTACCGTGATGAGAGTTATATATAAGGATTGGTGATTTGGAGTCAAAATGTATTAAGGGCAAAATCAAGAATGATTTCACATCTGTGATATTGATTTGAGTGTGGAAATATATGGGTATAATGCCATAATGAAAAGATTGAAATGTAAGACAATGAAATTGATAGATGAAAAGGTTGTTCGGGTTTAATTGATCGCTAAGTAAATGCACACCGCTAAGGGAGCCCTATGGTAAGTGAAAATGTTCAGTTACAATTCTTTGAGTTAATGGATAATTGCTAGCGAATTCTTGTAAAATAATAAGAATTCTTTATGAGTTAGAATAAGAAAGCGAAAGTGCTTATCTTGATCATTGTATAGGAATAGAGATTGTATATGATCCTCACGAGCGAGGACGGTGTAAGCAGGAAGGTTGCTGAGTTCAGAATATATTGTCACTGTAAGTGTATATCTGATAGTGGGATTACTATCATGGGTGAAATGATTAAGCATAAATGAATAATGTGCGGGATTATGATATAGGAAGAAATCGGTGGCCTATTACATAAGCTCCGATTATAATGCCGGTAGCTCAAGTTCAAAATGAGTGAGAGTAAGGCATGAGAATACTTATCTTGATTAATTGAGAAAGAAGTGATACTGATTAAAGATGTTAGCATCGGTAATGAGCTTGAGAGAAGAAAATGAGGGACATGAATAGAGTAAGGTCCCATGATCGAGAATTGGTACCAAAAGAGAATGGTTATCGAGAATTAAATGCAATTAAGGTATTCTTAGCAGTATGATCTATTAATGGGCAAATTGATGGGACTATAGAGATATATTGTCAGATAGGATGTGATGATTATGGTGATGATTATGGCGAGATAATAGAGGAAAAGAAATTGTTTAAGTGCTCTGCAGAGATTTATCTTCGTGACGTATCAAGAGTAACTGATTTGTATTACATCTGGCAGAGACTCTAGCGGAAGAGCTAAACTATGCTACAAAAAAAAAGTACATTATGTTAATGAGATGGTTCTGTTACATAAGTACTGCATATTAAGGAAATATTTATTTGTGAATTTGAGGGGATTAAAAAAAAAATTCGTGTATATTTTGTGTAAGCACGAGATCGATATAACGATTGTGTATTCAAGTCAATGAGTGATCTATCGTGAATAAATTAAGTTATGTGTGGAGAAATGAAGGTAAGGAACACGTGGCAGAATATGTTATGATGAGACAAATTATCGAAAATTGTTCCTTATTGGAGCGTTCGATAATTAAAAGTTACATGAATCAACTATGGGTGCGGAAAAGGAACATGTCTCAATTGTGTTGCGATGGATAATAGATATAAGCATAAGAAATCGATACATTGGTATAGGTGAGGAGATTGGTTATCATGCAAGTTTCATAAGAGTGAAATAAGGGATGAATTAGGATGCGAACAGGGGATATTGGGAGAATTAATTAAGATATAGGTATTGATAAAATGTGAAAGTTCAAAAGATATGTGTAGGCGAATTTGAAATTAATGGAACTAATGGAATCTGGATGCGTTCATAAATTGTCAAAGATTTTCTGATTTTAGCAAATCGACAAGAATAATTGAGGAAAACATGTGAATGTTATGACTAATGATCATAAAGGAGACATTTGAAGAATTTACTATCTATATTGAAGTGTTCCAGTAAAGGTTCTGATGTGATCTATGGAACTTGGATAAAGTGATTTTATGCACCTTGGGACAAATATGATTCCATGGGCGGTATTATGATTGATGATTTGAAATTTGTTATTCTGAGTGTGGCCTAAAAGCTTGGAGACATAAATCGTACAGAAATAGTTTGGAGATGTCTATGAATATGCAAATCGATAACTATTGAGTTATGTCGTGCAGTAGAATGATTTGAAAAGGATTCAGTGGCCGATTACTCCAAACTAAGCTAATGGTGCAATTCAAGGAATTGAACAAAGAAATAAATAAATTCAATTGCAGAAAAATCAAAAGTTGGGCAATAAAGTGATCAAATCTGGTGTATTATTGCGTATTAATAGTCGAACTAAAAAAAAAAAAGGGGGCAAAAGAAAGTATTATTAGCTATGGGAATTTCAAAGGTGGTGTGCATCAAAACGGATTGGCAAAACCCGAAGTGAGGAAGTAGAAATTGTAAATCGTATCAAAGAACTTTAGATAACTCCATTTGTTGAGGAAAGTGATAGGTATAGTTCGAATTAAGAAATATGGGTGATATTCATTACGGGAACTGTTAGTGAAAACGTAAGGAATGATCGAAGCTTTATGTTATAGTATGAGCGTATTGGAAGAGTAATTGAAAGGTGAGAATGGGAAAATCAAATGATCATAAGTAAATGGTTCGAGAAAGCATAAGAAATAATCGAAGCGTTATGTTCTAGTAAAAGTATTGTGGAAAAGCAATTGATGGTAAAGTCTGTCAAAATGAACGATGACATGTGTGATTAACCAACAGGTGTTTTTGGATTTTATTGGGATATGAGATTGATATATAGGGCAAAGTGATTGTGGTATGACAATCATTATATTGGTGTCACCATGCGAAAAGTGTATAAGGGGTCTTTATTATGTGATCAGGGCAATAAAGGGATAGGTTAAGTAATTTACGATGGTGACATTAAGTTGAATTGATTCACACCGAGGTTATAAATCTCATGAGATTATGATAAGCGATAAATGAAATATTTTGAAAGGTATGGCCTCGGCTAAAATGTACTTAGATGGAAATAAAGGTGTAATTAAGGGAAATTGAATTCGTGAGGAGTGGCCTCCATACGATTGTGGTGTGAATAGAATTATGGATTGGCAAGTTAGGCTAAAACTTAAAAGATGATTCGGATTCACAAAGTGTTTCATAGATATTGTTCGGAGTCGATATATATGTTATTGAGATTGAAAGTGGCGAATTGTGCGTAATCATGGAAAGAAGTTTGAGAAAGGAAAAGAGTCATTGATTGTTTTGATTTCCGTTCATTGACCGAATGTGGTCGTGTAGTGAAAACAGTGGGAAACAGAGGGTATTAATCAAAAAGACTCCCCTGCCTTCCTGATAAATCGTATATGAAATTTCGAGGACGAAATTTTTATTAGGAGGGGAGAATTGTAACATCCCATCTCCGATGGGAAGGGTATTTTAGTAAATTGGGACGGGGACGGGTTAGGAGTATTAAATTATAACTCGGCATGAACATATGTCATGCAGCCTCTATAAATGGTGAGTTTTGCACAGGCATATAGTCATACATGCATTCATGATATTTCCCGGCCTAAGTGTCTAATTGTGATCTTTCGTGAAATTGGTGTGATAATGAGATTTGAAAAATTATTTGGAGTGCGTCATAGAGTGTTTTACATTTTTAGGGATTTATGGGAATTTTTCTGGAATTATCCGGAGAAAATTCCCAGACCGGCAAAATCGTCGGTACATGGCCTAAAAGTGTTTTTGTAGTGAAAGTGTGGTTTTCGTGTTTAAAAAATTATTGGGAGTGGACTGTCTTATGTTTTACAATTTTGGGCAATTTAGGTAATTTTCAAAAAAATGATTCGGGAAAATTTCCTGGCAATTCCCGGACCGAAAAAAATCGCCAATTGACGAACCGGTCGATTTTCGGTAGCGAAAATTTCTACCCAATGGCACTGTAATATTGGGTATATTATTTTGGAATTGAAATGAGGACCATTGGACTAAAATGGGTCAAATTGTAGTAGGATTTCTAAATCCTATCTATTATTTTGTCTTATTACTATTTTGTTTAACTAATCCTATAATGCCACTTGTCATTTTGCCTTAATGGCTTTTGTCCTATGCTTAGTATTTCTCTCGTATTGCCTTAGAAAAGAAGGAAAAGAAGCCTTAAGCAATCATCCGAAAGCTCTCCCTATTTTTTTACTCTCCCACCATCGAATTCTCTTCCTTCTCTCTCAAAGTGAAACCTTCCTCTAGTTCTTCTACTTTCCTTGGTATGATGAGTTTTGTGCATGCTAGAGAAGTGAAGGAGGTTGGTGATTGTATATGTGGAGTGAAGAGGAGAGGTTGATGCTAGGTGAAGAAGCAAGAGTTGGAGTTGGAAGCTTTTATTAGGTAAGGTTTTAATGATACTTTGATTATGTAGTTATTGAATCATGGTGATTAGAAGCATGTAATGGAAATTATGGTACAATTATGATGTTGATTGATGCTTTAATTTGATGATAATTATTGCTTGACTTAATGGGTATAAGGTTAGTTTGAAGTAGGAATGGATAAGGTAGTATGAAGACATGGTTTTAACTTGATTTGTGATTGAATTTTGATGATTCATGTTAATTAGAATTGAGAAATTAAGTGCTGCCAACTTTTAGGTATTAGCCCTAGGACATGTATGAATGTGTATGAATGGTATAAGAACTGATTTGTGTTATTTGGATGCTTGATGATGTGTTAAAGGCAATGGAAATGAGAGAAACAAAGGTTGGACCAAATCTGGAAAATTAGGGTTTTTGATTGATTGTACTGTTTTATTCATAACTCATTGTATAGAAATGCAAATGAGGTGAGATTTGTGTCCTCTTAAACTTTGGTATGTTAGCTACATTTTTGTGTGAAATAGGTGTTGTCAAATTGTAACTCTAATAGGTTGAACTTTGGCATGGAAAGTTACTGTTTTATTGCCTGTGAACAGTAACCGAAACCATACCCTATGAGCTTTGCTGATTTTTCTAAATTAATTTGTAGGGAACTAGGAAAAATGGTCTTCATGGAAGTTGAGGCATATTGAGTTAGCTTTCCATTGCCACTGATCTTGTTAATTTTCGAGTTGTATATTGGGAGATATGAACTGATTACTAGTGATTGGTTTTATGCTTTTGGAGAAACCTAGTCAAAGTGTTGATTTTGTGAGCTTTCTGCTTGGAAGCAATTTTAGCAATTTTTGTGGACTGAATTGGTGTGAGTGATCTTCTGTAAAGTTGAATAGGAAGAAATTATATTGAAAATGAGTTATGGCATATAATTTTTAGAGGTCAGAGTTGGGAGTTATGATTTTGCAAAAACTGATCCTGCATTAGGTTAGGAATTGCTGATCATGGCAGTAACTTGCATGACAGTTTTGAAATGGTTAGAAATTAAATTGGAAATTGAGTTCTTCATGAAAATTGAAGTTTGAGGATTTATCTTTTCAGGGGTATAAAGTTCAGATTTTTCTGACTTGTGTACAGGGAGTTATGCTTGTTATAAGTTTACTGCTCAAATTGAATGATTTCAGGGACAGCAACATTGAGTGAATTAATTGACTTGTTTAGCAATGGAATTTGATTTTGGGTTGTTCATGAAAGTTGTATATGACATTGTGAAGTTATTGAGCATATTTATGTGGTAATTTTTGGCTGAAGAATCTGAGAGTTAAGGAATTTGTAATGTACTGTTCTGTTTTAATGAGATTTGAGTAGGCTGTAGCTTTGAAGGGATTTTTGACACCCTTAGGGGTGAAATTGATTTTTATGGTATTCATGAGAATGATAGAGCTTTTCATTATCTTTCCAACAAGCTATGGTTTGTATTTTTCTGATTTGTGTGCTAAGAATTATTGTTGTTGGAAATTCGGATGAAAAATAGGAAAAAAAAAAGGGTAATTGAATTAAGGCCCGGTCACTAGGGAATGCACGTCGCCCTAGTGATTGGAAGATAAAGGTCGCGTCGCTAGGGCGACGTCGCGCCTAGCTTGACGAAGTCGATTATTCAGCCCGCTGGGCGAGACGTCGCTTCAGCGGCTGAACTTTTTTTATTTTTTAATTTATTATTATTTTATATTTAATTGGTAATTTGTGAGTTCATTTGGCAATTTCTTTTCCGTCCGACGTCCGATTGACCTGATTCTTGAGGCATCGGATTCGTAGAATATTTAATTTCATTTTGTGAGAAATTGAGAATTTTTGGACGGAATTGACGGGCCCCTGTAGCGGAGCCTTTAATCTTTATTTTGTTTAATTGGGGACCTATAGAGGTCCGAATTGCACCGTCGGCGCCAATAGGTTTCTAATTTTTAGACGGATTTTATTATGGGGAAATTTGGATTTAGGGCCGGAAAATTCATGAATATGCATATTTCACCTACATATGCACAAATTGCATCTGTAGTGACTCGTTTTTTTTCTCTGTTTCTTATAGAGGCCTAAGTGGAGTGTCGTCAGACCGACGGGGCGGAAACTTCCCGGCATTAGCTCGGAAGTAATAAGTGAGTAACCTAGTTGGTTTCTCAACCTTATGTGTTTATTAATTATATGCATTGATTGCCATGAGGATGCAAGGATGGATATATGTAATTGATTGTTTTGATTGATTTCGGACCATGGGTGTTCGAAATATTGGATTGTGATATTGAAGTGCAAATGAAAATAAGTGCGTGAGAATGCATTAGTAAATTGGATTGTAAATGTGATAGATTAGTAAATTGGATTGGAAATGTGATAGTGAAACGAAAGGTAAATGCATGGGAATGAATACCGGACTGAAAGTCCGAGAACATTGGAAAATGATCGAAAATAGTAATTAATTGGAATTGGAAATAGAAATGCGATGATTGGATATTGGAAAATGACATGTGCATTCATGCATAGTAAATGATCAGATAATGGCGGTTGTATTTGGTGTCGTCACCGATTTGAGCTTTAAGCTCAACGCCGCGAGGCCTTGTGCTAACGTATTCGAGCCTCGGCTCGATGATCGAGCTATGCCTAACGTTTGAGGCTTTAAGCCCAATGTTTGAAGCCAATGGCTCAACGTATATGAGCTCAAAGACGGTCACAACAACGAAAGAAAATGAAAGAGTCACATGCACACCTTTGCATAAATGAATATTTAATGTGAATTGTGTGAAAGGCTTATTGCCTTATAAAATGTGAAATTGAATGCCCGTGATCTTTATTTCGATATATATACAATATTGTGTGATTGAGTGGATATGCATGAGTTGGGTGAACCATCGATGATGGTTTCTCACCGAGTTATAAACTCACCCAACATTGCATCTATTTTTCAGAAATGGAGAGTACCCGTTGGACACGCGGAGTACGTCATCGCTAGCAAGACAGAGTGTCGGGTCGGGATCGATGTCGTCCAGATCTGCATTAGTGTATTAATTTGGTATTTAGTAGGCCCAATTGTTTACATGTAATTGTATAAAGTGATTGAGCACTAATGAGTGCTAATAATGATTGAAATTGTTTTATCAAGAAATGGTTTTATATTTGAAAATGTTTTGTTAAAATTGGGCCAAGTCAATGATTGTTTCAAGACTCTAATATTTTTGAAAGAAAAGATAATGTCATCGCGACTCTAATGTTTTGAAAGAAAAAAAGTCATACGATTTTTGTTAATAAGGTAATGAATGTTCTAGTACGCCACCCTTGCGGGTCACGGGCTCAGATATCACCATGGATATCGGGTTCGGGTCTCGTCGGGAGTGGGGTGCTACATGAGGCTTGCCCTGATACTGCTCTCACCTGCTTGTTCCTGGTAGCCCCACTGCTACCCACTTCACTCTGACTGTGAGCGCTCCTCGTGCTCCTCTCAGGCAATGGAGCACTAGCACCCTTCCTGAATGTCTGCTCCCTGCTCTTCCTCTTCTTGTTCGCTTCATTCCTGATATTCTCCAGCTTCTCAGCCTGGAGAGCAGCATCCACTAACTGTTGGTAGTCACAGAAATTATGAATCAGGACTTTCTCCCTGATCCCTAAGTGAAGACCTCCTTCAAACTTGCGGCACTTGTCTTCCTCTATTGCCACAATGTTTGCTGCATATCGTGAAAGCTGTGCGAACTTCAGCTCATACTCGCTCACACTCATGTCCCTCTGCATAAGATTCAGAAATTCTCTGGCCTTCTCTTGCACATACACCCTGGAGAGGTACTTCTTCCTGAACACTTCTACAAAGTCCCTCCATGTCAGCACCGAAGGAACAACCTGATTGTGAGGCACCGACTCCCACCAATACAGTGCGTCACCCTGCAACAAACTGACTGCATAATCCAGCTTGTCCTCATCTGAGCATCTCATCTGAACTAGAACCCTCTCGGTCCTCTTCAACCAGGCTTCAACCTCTTCTGGATTGGTAGTCCCACTGAAATCCACAGCTCCAAACTTCCGGAGCTTGTCATACTGTCCACTCCTATCTACCGGAGCTTGCATCGGCATCTGAGATCCCTGTCCCATGGCATACGTGAAAGCCTAAGCAAAGGCTTGAAAGAAACTCGGATCCATGGGAGTTCCCTGAGGCATAGGAGGAGGTGGTGGAGGCACTTCTTGTTGCAAACTAGGTGCCTCTGAAATAGGAACAGAGTATGTCCCGGCATTCTGAGGAATATGAGATTCATCCGTACTCCCCTGACGAGAATGAGATCGAGTCATAGCTCCCCGAGTTCTCCTTCGAGGTGGCATGTTCACTCCTTGAATAGAAAACCATTGAAAACTTTAGTTCAAGTACGACAATTATCAAAATATGCAAAAACAGTTCCGATCGTGTAAAACAATGCAAGTTATGTCTTGAAAGCCATGTCATGTAGCCCTAGATCAAAAACCTAGGTGCTCTGATACCAAACATGTTGGACCCCGCTGCCGGAGCCCAACGTCGGACATGAGAGCGTGGCGGGAAAACGTACTAATAATACATTTAGAAATAAAGACCCGCGGAAGAGTAATGGGCCTACTGGAAAACATACTTGAAACCTGCTTTCATGTGATTTAAATAAACAAGGCGAAACATGTAAATTAAATGATTGAGGAAGGAGACCATCGGAAGTTCAATGGACCCATCTTGAACATACTCAAAACTTGCTTTCATGCTTTAAAACAAACATAACAAAATAGAAACGGGAGTGCTGCCAAAACTCGTGACTCACTCGATCTCTTGCTCGTCACCTGTATGGGGGAGATTAAAGGGGGGTGAGCTATAAAGCTCGTGGGAAAATATTTATAATATCGCAATAAGCAAAATATTCAAAAATAACTCATTGCTGTGGTACTTGTTGAAATCATAATCATTGATCATGTATATGTCATTGTCTTGAAAGATACTTTATTCTTGAAACAATTCATGATGCATGTCACATAATAAATCATAATACATAACATATCATAATGGTTTGGGTGTCCCGGGTTCGTGACGTACTACACATGCCATCGAAATGTTGATGTGTAGACGTAGTTTCATGAGGGATCCCTGTGGGATAACCCTGTGCCACAGTCGGGCAGGCGGGAGAAGCCTTTTCGTGAGTCAATGTGCACTTGACTATCGTGAGGGACACCGCAAACCCACATAAGTATGCTTAATTCATATTCTTGTAAACTTGTTTGCCAAACTGGAACTTGCTTGAAAACTTGTTTGTAAACTTGCTTGTCATGTATTTCGTAATACTTGATTTCATGCACTTGTATTCATGAAAGGAAAGCACTCATTTGTGAAAATCTTGATAATAATCATGAATGCAAATCACAATGCAGAATATAATCATTCATGGTAGTATGCAATGCGATCGTGGATGATGTAATGTAAATGCATGAGATCTTGCTTGATTGGAACTAAACAATGAGTAACTTATATACTTTATTATAAACATGAACCCACCTGAATTCCTTGCTTGCCTTGCCTAGGAATGAGTTTCCTCTTGAGCCTCTTGATCCTCTTGCCTCTCTTGTTCTCCTAAAATAAGAACCAAAATTCCATTCAATACTTCATGCTGAAACAAAAGTTCCATTCTTAACTTCCATCCAAAATTCCATATTCTTAGAAACTAAATCATCACTTCATCACTTCATAAGACTTGTAGATCTATCTCTCTAGTTCACAACGCTTCTAAAATCACCCCAAAAGGACTTCTGTAGCAAAAGATATGATCAAAACACTAAAAATAACCATTCTGAAAAAAATTTGGCTAGCCACGACGAGGCCATTGTCATGACAAGACGTGCTCTCGCCATGGTAGCTGGTCTCCTGCGTCATGACGTCTTGACCCACTTCTTGTGGCGTCTTGACCTTGCACGTCGCGGCGGCGGCTCTCTTCAGACGACGCCACGGCGGCTTGACCTTCTGCTGACGTCGCGACGTGTGGACGGGAGCTTCGTCTTCCCGAACCCAGAATCCGCCATTATTAACCTCAAAACCTTCCCTACTTCTACTACAACACATCCAACCCATAAATCAAGTCATATACTATCATTCTGAACTTATTCTAACACCAAAAACATCAAAAACACAACAACCCAAGCAAAACTACAAATCTTCACCATAACCCTAAATTCATCGATTTCTACTCATTCCAAGCAAAACTAAGGTTAGATTCAACCTAAACAAGAGTAGAAGAGTTAAACAAACCTGAAGAATGCTTCGATCCTCTGAAAATCGACAAACCGAGCTTGCCCTTTTTCTCTTCTTCTTCTCCTCTCTTCTGAGCCCTCTTCTTCTTCTTTCTCTTTTATTTTTTTCTCTTCCTCTTTTCTTCTTTCTTTCATTTCTTCTTTTAATTTCTTAAACCTAAAAACATGGGCAAGGACTATTATACCCTCCTACACTTAGCCTAAAACTTCTAAACTCCAATACCTTGACCATTTTGCTCTTAAACATTTTACTCTTCCATAAACATAATTCCATACTAATCTCAAAAATTCAAATTTTCCATAATATTTTCCATAAAATCAAACTATACTATAAATCATAAATCAAAATAATTCATGCTTAATAACTTCAAGAAAACAAAAATTTGGGGTCCAACATTTCTCCTCCTCTTAAAAGAAATTTCGTCCTCGAAATTTACCTGAATCATCGAAAAGACTTGGATACTTCTCTTTCATGGCGTCCCTAGGCTCCCACGTGGCTTCTTCCACTGCATGGTTCCTCCACAGAACCTTAACTAGCTGAACTGTCTTATTCCTGAGGACCTTTTCTTTGGTGTCTAAGATTGCTACTGGAATCTCCTCATAACTTAAGTCGTCTCTCAACTGAATGTCTGAAACCTGAATGACATGAGAAGGATCTGATCTGTACCTCCTCAGCATGGAAACGTGAAAGACATCATGGATCTGAGACAACTCTGGCGGTAACGCCAACCTGTAAGCTAAAGGTCCGATCCTCTCAAGAATCTCATACGGACCTACATATCTTGGACTCAACTTGCCTTTCTTGCCAAACCGTAATAATCCCTTCCAAGGAGACGTCTTGAGAAACACCTTCTCACCGAGTTCATAATCCATCTCCTTCCGATGAGCATCAGTGTAACTCTTCATCCTGTCCTGAGCTGCTTTAAGCCGCTGCTTAACCAGATTGACTTTATCCACTGTCATCTGAATCAACTCTGGTCCAACCAGCTTCCTCTCTCCCTCTTCATCCCAGCATATCGGAGTCCTGCACCTCCTTCCATACAATGCCTCATATGGAGCCATCTGAATGCTCGAATGGTACGAGTTATTGTAAGCAAACTCGACCAACAGCAAATGCTCATCCCAAGCTCCCTTGAAATCTATAACACATGCCCTGAGCATTCCCTCAAGTGTCCGAATGGTCCTCTCAGATTGACCATCTGTCTGAGGGTGAAATGTCGTACTAAAATGTAGCTTAGTACCTAAAGCTTCCTGTAAGCTTCCCCAAAATCTCGATGTAAACCGAGGATCCCTGTCAGACACTATAGAATCTGGAATCCCATGCAATCTTACTACCTCATCAATGTACTTCTTGGCTAGCACATGCAACGAATCAGTCTGCTTGATTGCCAGAAAATGGGCTGACTTCGTCAACCGATCCACTATGACCCATATGGCATCATGCTTCCTACTAGTCTTAGGCAAACCCATCAGAAAATCTATGGTTACTCTTTGCCACTTCCACTCAGGAATAGACAATGGCCTTAACTTGCCTGAAGGCGCCTGGTGTTCAACCTTGACTTGCTGACACACGAGACACTTACTGACATACTCTGCTACATCCCTCTTCATGCCCTTCCACCAGAAATGCTCTCTCAAATCTTTGTACATCCTGGTGCTACCTGGGTGCATGGCATAAGGCGCATTGTGTGCCTCATCCAAAATCTCATCCTTAACTTCCTTGCTATCTGGAATACAAAGTCTGTCCCCCACTGTCATGAGTCCATCCTCTCTCACCACTACCTCCGAAACCTTACCATTCTGAATTTCCTCCCTAAGCTTGCTCCACTCTGCATCATGTGCCTGCAACTCCCTAACCTTCTCCCGGAGTATAGGCCTTACTCTGAAAGTAGCTAGGAGGCAATTTGGTTCCTCCTGCTTCTAGCTTATCTTAAGCTTGGCCATCTCCTCCAATAAAGGAAGATAAACTGTCTGAACATGAGCAATGGAAGACTTTCTGCTCAAAGCATCCGCCACTACATTCGCTTTACCTGGATGGTACTCAATCAACAAATCATAGTCCTTGAGCAGCTCAATCCACCTTCTCTGTCTCAAATTCAACTCCTTCTGGCTCAATAAGTACTTGAGACTCTTGTGATCTGTAAAGATCCTGGTCTGAACACCATAAAGATAATGTCTCCAAATCTTCAAGGCAAAGATCACTGCTGCTAACTCCAAGTCATGAGTCGGATAATTCAACTCATACTGCTTCAGTTGTCTTGAAGCATAAGCTATCACTCTGTCTCCCTGCATAAATACACAACCTAGACCCTTCCTTGAGGCATCACTGTACACTGTATAGCCCTCATCACCAGAAGGCAAAATCAGCACAGCAGCACTTGTCAACCTGTGCTTGAGCTCCTCAAAGCTCTTCTGGCACTCGTCAGTCCAGATGAACTTCTGATTCTTCCTCAATAGCTTGGTCATCGGAGCAGCTATCATGGAGAATCCTTCTACAAACCTCCTGTAGTAACCTGCCAGACCTAGAAAACTCCTTACCTCTGTCGCTGTCTTGGGTGCATGCCAACTCACTACTGCTTCAACTTTCCTCGGATCAACATGCACACCATCTTGCGAAATCACATGTCCAAGGAAAGTCACCTCATGAAGCCAAAACTCACACTTGCTGAACTTGGCATAAAGCTCTCTCTCCCTAAGAGTCTGCAATACAATCCTGAGATGCTCCTCATGCTCTTCTTCACTCTTAGAATACACCAGAATGTCATCTATAAACACTATGACAAACTGATCCAGAAACTCCTTGAAGACCCTATTCATAAGATCCATGAAAGCAGCTGGAGCATTGGTCAAGCTGAAAGACATATCCAAAAACTCATAGTGCCCATAACGAGTCCTGAATGCTGTCTTGCTTACATCAGACTCCTTGATCCTGAGCTGATGATAGCCTGACCTGAGATCAATCTTGGAGAAAACCCACGCTCCCTGCAGCTGATCAAACAGATCATCTATCCGTGGCAACGGATACTTGTTCTTAATTGTCACCTTATTAAGTCTTCGATAATCAATGCACATCCTCCATGTTCCATCCTTTTTCTTAACAAACAGAACTGGTGCTCCCCAAGGAGACGAACTAGGCCTGACATACCCCTTCTCTAACAGTTCCTCCAACTGTTCCTTAAGCTCCCTCAACTCAGCTGGAGCCATCCTGTAAGGCGGGATAGAAATAGGCACGATTCTGGGAATCAAGTCAATGGCAAACTCAATTTCCCTCACCGGCGGCAAACCTGATAACTCATCTGGGAACACATCTGGAAACTCCCTCACAATCAGGAAATCCTCTAACTTCCCTTCATGCACATCGGCATCTACAACATGCGCCAAGAAAGCTTCACATCCCTGGCGCATCATCCTTTCAGCCAACATAGCTGAAATCAATCTTGGTGATGGTGTCTTCCTATCTCCCCTGAAGTTCACCTTCTCACCATTGCCCAGATCAAACTCTACCTCTTTCCGACCACAATCCAACTTGGCCAGATACTTCTCCATGGTATCCATCCCCAGAATAACATCTAAACCTCTAAGGTCTAGCAGTAGTAAGTCCACTACCAATCTAGCACCATCTATGAAGAGCTCACACTGCTCATACACCTGACTGATCACCACATTCCTCCCTGATCATGGCAAACACTCTTGCCGGCGCCTGACCCCTTGGCCTTCCTGGAGGAACAGTCTTCCTTGCGGTCCAGGCGCCTACCTCGATGAATCGGTCTGGTTCCCACTGTCTCGCACGCCTAGAGCTCTGGCTGTGACCCCTCTGGTCTCGGTGCTGTGGACAACGCTTGGCTATATGTCCCTTCTCTCCAGATCTCAAACAAACTCCAGTGATCGAGGCACTCTCACGATGGTGCTTCCCACTTTGGTCACATAAGGGATAAGTGAACCCGCTCCTGCCTGCTCTACCGGCGCCTCCCACATTAGAGGCTTGCCCTGATACTGCTCTCACCTGCTTGTTCCTGGTAGCCCCACTGCTACCCACTTCACTCTGACTGTGAGCGCTCCTCGTGCTCCTCTCAGGAAATGGAGCACTAGCACCCTTCCTGAAAGTCTGCTCCCTGCTCTTCCTCTTCTTGTTCGCTTCATTCCTGATATTCTCCAGCTTCTCAGCCTGGAGAGCAGCATCCACTAACTGCTGGTAGTCACAGAAATTATGAATCAGGACTTTCTCCCTGATCCCTAAGTGAAGACCTCCTTCAAACTTGCGGCACTTGTCTTCCTCTGTTGCCACAATGTTTGCTGCATATCGTGAAAGCTGTGTGAACTTCAAATCATACTCGCTCACACTCATGTCCCTCTGCATAAGATTCAGAAATTCTCTGGCCTTTTCTTGCACATACACCCTGGAGAGGTACTTCTTCCTGAACACTTCTACAAAGTCCCTCCATGTCAGCACCGAAGGAACAACCTGACTGTGAGGCACCGACTCCACCAATCTGATCGTCACCCCGCAACAAACCGATCATAATCCAAACTTGTCCTCATCCGAGCATCTCATCGAACTAGAACCCTCTCGGTCCTCTTCAACCAGGCTTCAGCCTCTTCTGGATTGGTAGTCCCATTGAAATCCACAGCCCCAAACTTCCGGAGCTTGTCATACTGTCCACTCCTGTCTACCGGAGCTTGCATCGGCATCTGAGATCCTTGTCCCATGGCATACGTGAAAGCCTGAGCAAAGACTTGAAAGAAACTCGGATCCATGGGAGTTCCCTAAGGCATAGGAGGAGGCGGTGGAGGCACTTCTTGTTGCAAACTAGGTGCCTCTGAAATCGGAACAGAGTATGTCCCGGCATCCTGAGGAATATGAGATTCATCCGTACTCCCCTGAAGAGAATGAGATCGAGTCATAGCTCCCCAAGTTCTCCTTCGAGGTGGCATGTTCACTCCTTGAATAGAAAACCATTGAAAACTTTAGTTCAAGTACGACAATTTTCAAAATATGCAAAAACAGTTCCGATCGTGTAAAACAATGCAAGTTATGTCTTGAAAGCCATGTCATGTAGCCCTAGATCAAAAACCTAGGTGCTCTGATACCAAACATGTTGGACCCCGCTGCCGGAGCCCAACGTCGGACATGAGAGCGTGGCGGGAAAACGTACTAATAATACATTTAGAAATAAAGACCCGCGGAAGAGTAATGGGCCTACTGGAAAACATACTTGAAACCTGCTTTCATGTGATTTAAATAAATAAGGCGAAACATGTAAATTAAACGATTGAGGAAGGAGACCATCGGAAGTTCAATGGACCCATCGTGAACATACTCAAAACTTGCTTTCATGCTTTAAAACAAATATAACAAAATAGAAACGGGAGTGCTGCCGAAACTCGTGACTCACTCGATCTCTTGCTCGTCACCTGTATGGGGGAGATTAAAGGGGGTGAGCTATAAAGCTCGTGGGAACATATTTATAATATCGCAATAAGCAAAATATTCAAAAATAACTCATTGCTGTGGTACTTGTTGAAATCATAATCATTGATCATGTATATGTCATTGTCTTGAAAGATACTTGATTCTTGAAACAATTCATGATGCATGTCACATAATAAATCATAACACATAACATATCATAATGGTTTGGGTGTCCTGAGTTAGTGACGTACTACACATGCCATCGAAATGTTGATGTGTGGCGTAGTTTCATGAGGATCCTGGGATAACCACATGTCACGGGCAGGCGGGAGAAGCCTTTTCGTGAGTCAATGTGCACTTGACTATCGTGAGGGACACCGCAAACCCACATAAGTATGCTTAATTCATATTCTTGTAAACTTGTTTGCCAAACTGGCACTTGCTTGAAAACTTGTTTGTAAACTTGCTTGTCATGTATTTCGTAATACTTGATTTCATGCACTTGTATTCATGAAAGGAAAGCACTCATTTGTGAAAATCTTGATAATAATCATGAATACAAATCACAATGCAGAATATAATCATTCATGGTAGTATGCAATGCGATCGTGGATGATGTAATGTAAATGCATGAGATCTTGCTTGATTGGAACTAAACAATGAGTAACTTATATACTTTATTATAAACATGAACCCACCTGAATTCCTTGCTTGCCTTGCCTAGGAATGAGTTTCCTCTTGAGCCTCTTGATCCTCTTGCCTCTCTTGTTCTCCTAAAATAAGAACCAAAATTCCATTCAATACTTCATGCTGAAACAAAAGTTCCATTCTTAACTTCCATCCAAAATTCCATATTCTTAGAAACTAAATCATCACTTCATCACTTCATAAGACTTGTAGATCTATCTCTCTAGTTCACAACGCTTCTAAAATCACCCCAAAAGGACTTATGTAGCAAAAGATATGATCAAAACACTAAAAATAACCATTCTGAAAAAATTTGGCATGCACGACGAGGCCATTTCGTCGCGACGAATGACCGTGTTCGCCATGGTAGCTGGTCTCACACGTCATGGCGTCTTGACCTTACACGTCATGCGTCTTGACCCTCTTCTGCACGCGACGCCATGCATGCGGCTTCGCGCGCGTCATGACGATGGACGGAACTTCGTCTTCCGAACCCGAATCCGCCATTATTAACCTCAAACCTTCCCTACTTCTACTACAACACATCCAACCCATAAATCAAGTCATATACTATCATTCTGAACTTATTCTAACACCAAAAACATCAAAAACACAACAACCCAAGCAAAACTACAAATCTTCACCATAACCCTAAATTCATCGATTTCTACTCATTCCAAGCAAAACTAAGGTTAGATTCAACCTAAACAAGAGTAGAAGAGTTAAACAAACCTGAAGAATGCTTCGATCCTCTGAAAATCGACAAACCGAGCTTGCCCTTTTTCTCTTCTTCTTCTCCTCTCACTGTCGACCCTCTTCTTCTTCTTTCTCTTCTATTTTTTTCTCTTCCTCTTTTCTTCTTTCTTTCATTTCTTCTTTTAATTTCTTAAACCTAAAAACATGGGCAAGGACTATTATACCCTCCTACACTTAGCCTAAAACTTCTAAACTCCAATACCTTGACCATTTTGCCCTTAAACATTTTACTCTTCCATAAACATAATTCCATACTAATCTCAAAAATTCAAATTTTCCATAATATTTTCCATAAAATCAAACTATACTATAAATCATAAATCAAAATAATTCATGCTTAATAACTTCAAGAAAACAAAATTTTGGGGTCCAACAAATATCCAAGAAATAGATAATTCTACCACGTTTGTAGTTCCTAACAAACTTAGGAAACCTATACCTTGTTTGCTTTTGAGTGACTCAAGGTAGACTAGACAGTTTCTTTTCCAATGGCCCATCTCATCACAGTGGAAACACTTTCCTTTGATGTTCTGTTTGGCCCGCTTTTTTATGGATTGGGCCTTGATCCCTATTTGGGTCTTCTTTTTCGTTGTACCCTTCTTCTTCTTCTTGCCCATACCCTTGGGCTTAGAAGAAGATGCTACATTAGCTTCGGGCCCTTGAGCCTTGATATTGTAAGCTCATTACCCATAAAATACGTTCATATTGAAGAACAATGTCAAGTTTACGTCTTCATTCATTAAAATTGTCTCCGTTTTCCAATTTGCTATTAGTCAAGAGCAGGGTGAGTGGATTCATTTTATGGTTGATTATGTCTGAAAATATAAATTATTAAAACATGAGCAAACTAGTCTATAATATTGAAACTTTGTAAAAAATCATGATGCATGTATGTATGATGATTGATTTAATAAAACTAGAAAAAATTAAAACATTATAAGACGGTTATTTTTCTTATCTATAGAAGACTAAGTGATGTAGGCCATCTTATCTATTAAAAGAAAAACTGGGACCCTCCCACTCAAAAAACTACCAAGCATCTCATGCCCAAGTTTTTTAGAAGCATTAATTTGGTCCAACAGAGCTACGGTGGGTAGTTTATTGATAAAAAATGTTGAGTGTTTAACCATTTGATTCGTTCATTAAAGATACCTACAAACCATGCCTCAGTGGGAGGTCACATTTGCTACCAATAAGTGGACTTATCCTTAAGGAGACCCAAACCATGCAAGATCTAAGATTTATGCCCTCCGATGGGGAGTAACATTTCACCACATGCAAATGGGCCATCATTTGGAGACCATGGACTCTCACTTGAGCATCCTCTCCCTCTCAATCTTTTTGGGATTTAAGTTTTTAAATACCTTCTTATCTAGATGCAATTTATTATCCATCCTATGTTGTTTCATTATATATTTCATACATAATGAATGCATGGTAAGCCCTAGGGTTGGCAATTTTCTAAATGACATGCAATCACATAATATCACATATTATTTGCATTCATTTCTCCATTGATGACATGAACTAATTAAGCCACTTTTGATTGTCCATCCTAGAAACATAAAAATAATTACAAGTCTTTAAGGCCCAAAATATTCTTCTTGGACTTGGATCTTTCGCTTCAAACTCTTCGCTCACATGATCCGGCCCATTCGGTAAACAAAATGTAATGGCATTCATAAACCGAATTTTGTCACTGAAAATAAAAATTCCAGCACTAGATTTTCATAAAACCAAATCTTTGTCATGACAAAATTCTAGCACTTGTTTTCATTAAAACTGAAACTCATTTCATTAAAACAAAAACCAACACTTAGTACTTTATCAAAACCGAAACTTGATTCCTTAAAACAAAAATCCAGGACTTGTTTTTGAACCAAAAAAAGTACTATAATATGTGGCATTGTTACACCATATGAATCGAGAAAGCAAGTTCTTGCTATGATTTCTAGGCTCGTGAAACTTTTCACCAATAAGCCTTATGGGAGCTGCATCATAGGTTTCTAGTCTACATACTAACCTAGGGATTTATTATGCAAAGAATTGTCATGTCAATTACGTGAATTTCTTATGTTAATACTAAGTTTGAATTAATCACCTATAAGTTCAAGTCTTTATGTTCAATTCAACAATGCCCAAACATAAATACTTACACTATTATACCCCAAACTAAAATCTCATCAATCATTGTTATAAGTAAAATTGCAAAGAAAAACATAAAATCAATCACATTGCAGACACTACTTAGTTGAACGACTTACCTTGATAAATGGACAATCGTAAACAATAAAGAAGAAGAATGAGGTTGGAAAATTATTGACGATCTTCAACACAGAACACAACCTATAAGAAATACAATAAACAAAAGTATAAAAATTAAAGACTATACCATTTGAAAAGTTAATCTAATCGCTAACCTATAAGATGTAGATGAATGAATTACATAAAAAGGAGTTAACTTCAACAGGAAGAGGCGATTTTTAAAGTCTCTAAAGAGGAGGAAAATTATATATAAGACTTATTTAAATGAGAATGATGAAGATGATATAAATATAATCACAAAGAACTTTAAGAAATGATTAAATCTTAAGAGAGAAAAGTAATTAAACCTAAACTTAAAAGACGTAGTTCTTGTGGTAAAAATTGCAAAATTTTCATATAGAACATGTAACACTTCTACATTCATATAAGTTCTTTGTCGTAAAATTTGTCATCATTCATAACACTTCCTAAAGTTCTTCTTGCTTGAATGAAATCAAATATATCTTTATTATCCTAAAGACCTCATAACGAACATGCTAAAAGTGATTTTTTTGTTCTTATAGGTAAGAAAAGAAAGTACTGTTAAAGTGGAAAAAATAGAAACCATGAAAAGCTTCTCCCTTTTTTAAAGACCTCTTGATTTTCAAGTTAAAATTTCCATAGATAAACAATATAAGACACATAGTGCAGATGGCCTTGTAAAGCCAACTAGCTCTGTTAGGTCCCGTTTCTGGAACACAACCTCGAAAACATAAATCGAAAAACAAAGTAGCAGAAAGTGAAAGAACGGATAACAAAGCGAAACGAAAGGCAGACAAAGCAGATCACAAAACGAAAGAAATCGAAAGCGAACCGTAAAACGGAATCCTAAACGGAAACAAAAAGCGAAACAAAGAGGGCGAAAGCGAAAGAAAAAATCAAAAGTGAAAGAAGGATCAAAGAGCTTGCGGAAGCGAAAAGAAACAAAAAGCTCGGAATCAACAAAAACAAAATGCAACGGAAAACATACAACGGAAACCAAAGGAATCGAAAGGCTGCAATCAAACTTAAGATCAAATTCTGACATCCGAGAACGCAAGCTTTTAAAACAAAACAAACGTGTCGCGTTGAAAAACTCTAAGACCACTTGATCTAAACCAATCTAATTTGGTATTAAAAAAAATTCTCTTTTCATCATTCAAAACAATTCAATTTCCCATTTAGAAGTTCATCCACATTCAAATCTCAATTCATAAGATTCTTTTTTTATATACAATCATGTCCCATCATTTTAAAATCTTACTTTTCATTTGTTATAAACACTAACACATGTCAATATACCATCAAGTCATAAACAAAGAGCACTTCAATATTTCCAATCCCTCAACACAATCATTGGACCTCTTGTCCGAAATCCAAACATAATCAAACACATTCATACCCATAGCACTTCAATAATTCGGATCAACAATCAAAATCATCGAACCTCCTGTCTGGAATCCAAACACATTCAATCACATTCATATTCAAATTATATACAAATCCATAATTCAAGCCCATATACAATTTCAAAACTCATTTCCATCATGAAAATAATTGTTACAAACCTTCATGGCATTCCAAACCATATACAATCCCAATATCAAAATCCAAAATACAAAAGATACAAAAATCTCCAAAATACACAACATAAGCCTAAACTCTCATTTTTATAACAATTTAACTTCAAATACATCATATACTTATAACAAATGGACATCTTGACTTTCTTTCATCCGATCTCCCTCTTGATACGTAGAGATGGGGATGAAAGGGGGTGAGCTTTACAGCTCGTGGATAACATGTTTATAACAGCAAAATAAGCAAAAACCATTTTCGAAACTCATTGTCATTTTAATAAAATTTCACGGTTGAACCATCAATTGCTTATTTCTCAATATTCTCAACTTTTCAAAACATTTAAGAACACTTTTCAAAACATGTATGCAATACACTTATAAACAAAACAAAGCACATAATACATCAGAAATGGTTTGGGTCGGTCTAGAAAACAGAATGTACTACACATTCCCGCATAGCGGTCCTGTGTAGTCGTGAACAGAACGTACTACACCTTCCCGCATAGCGGTCCAGTGTAGCCGTGAACTTATGGGAGTCCTTAATGGAGCTCCATTGCCACTAGCGGGCAGGCGGGCGAAGCCTTTGATAAGTGCACTTGACATCTTATGGGACCTAACCAAACCCACATAACAGACAGTTCATACTTGAAAATCAGATTGCCCGAAGGCATATTTCGAAAACTTAGTTCTCATAATCATGTCATATATTAAACAAAATTTCCATTCTCAATTTCCACAAATTCAAAATGCACATAACAATCAAATTCACATAACAATTCTTCAATCAATCAAACACAAGGAATGCAACACTTTAGCAGCATCATCAAATTATTCAAATCATTCGAAAACAATGAATTCAACAATTATTGCAATTTCTTAAATCATTCCGAATAATGAATGTACAATTGTAACAATTTCTAAAATCATTCCAAAAATAAGGAATTTAATCATTCGAAAATAATAATTTAAAAAAACATTTTGCTTTCTTGATTTTTCGAAAACACATAATTAGCTTATAATTCAAATTATAAACATGGTACCCACCTCATTTCCATGCTTAATTTCTTGTCCAAAGCTTCTCTTTCTCCATTTCCTCTATTAATTTCCTTCTTAAGGAAAAAATTCCCTAATTCATGAAAATTCAAAATTAAACAATTCATCACAAACAAGCACCAAAATTCAACTTAGAAATCACAAACCCATTCAATCCTCAAGCAATCTAAATTATAATTCTATCATAATCCAATAACTAAAATTTTTCTCTTACCGTAAACCTTCTCCAAATTCGTAATTTCTTGGCTCATAAGGGAGCTCTCATCTTCTTCCATCTTTTTTCCTTCTTGAATCAACTTAAAAATCCTTCTTGAAATCCAAGAAAAATCAAGCCCTAAACTTTTTTCTTCTTCTTTCTTCTTTCTCCACCGAAGTCACTCTTCTCATTCTCTTCTTTCTTCTTTCTTTTCTTTTTCACTAACAATTTCGTGCTTCTCCTTCATCTTATATGAAAGCCCACTTATCAAATTTCAAAATTGCCATTAATGAATGAGTAATGACTCATTTGCCCTTCCTTATTTGCCTTATAACTTAAAACCTTAAGTATTCTTCCAATTTTGCCCCTCATGTATTTTTAACACTTTAATTCAATTTAATCAAATCAACCAATGCTATATGAACTTACTCAAATTAACATGCTAATTACTCACATTAACATGTTAATTAAATCCTTAAAATCATAAAATATAACAAAGTCTCAAATGACATCAAATCATGATTAGCTTAGGACATTTTCTAATCATCAAATTTGAAGGAATTTGCTAAAGCATCCTTATAGAGAAATGTTTATCATTGCCTCAATTTCATAACGCCTCCAAAATCATTTAAATTGGTTGACTACTCCAAAAGTTACACCTCAAACATTTCGGACTATTCTTATGTTAAAACATTTTCCAGCGATTTAATTCCATCCAAAAATTTATATTCCTAGAGACTAAATTGAAACTCAATTTCTTCAGAAACTTTGTAGCCTTATCTCTCTAGTTTAATCCAAATCAAAAATCAGCTTATTTGGATGACTAGAGCAAAAGTTATAGCCTAAGCACTTTCGAATTGTTACTAAACCGAGACAGATCACCATACCCAAATTCACTCCAGAAAGTAAAAGTCTGGGAGTAAGAATTGAAATTTAGTCCCTTTAGATAACTTGTAATTCCATGTCTCTAGTTTATTTTGCAATAAGAATCAACTCAATTGGATCTCCACAGATTAAGATATCGCTAAAATATCTAAGCATGTTCAGAAAAAATTTTCCAACTCACTTGATTCAATCAATCTTTTCCAAGTTAGTCTCAAAAATCCCTAAATTTTCCATGAAGAGGTAGAGGGATGTCTTAGGAATCTAACACTTCAAAAATTAGGTCAATCGGAGGTCTGACGAAAAAGTTATGGCTAAAATAATGGAGAGAGGTCGGTCAAAAAATAATTCCAAATCGGAGACTCTCAGACTCTTAATGGGCGAGGCACTAATTCTCAGATGGGGCTACTCCTTCTCTTCTTCCAATCTTTCAACTTCTAAAATTTATAACTTGTGACTCAGAACTCCAAATTTTTCAAATTTGGTATCAATGGAAAGATAATAGAAAGCTCTACCATTTTCATGAGGACTTAAAAATAAATTCCATCTCTAAAGAGGTCAAAAATCCACTCAAAGTTTCTGCCCAAAATTGTCATCCTAAAACAGCAACACAACTTCCATAAATCATAACTTCCTATTCCATGGTTCAAAAATTCTATACTTTATATCAATGGAAAGATCAAAACATAATCTAAAACTTTCATGAAGTACTTAAGGCAATTTCAACCTCTAACTAGGTCCATTTTTTAATCAAAGCTTCTGCCCAGAAATTTGTCATCCTATATCACATCCAATCTTTACAATTTCACATCTTTCAATTCCCACATCCAAAAATTGCATACTGTATAGCGTTGGAAAAATTGAAAGACAAGCTACAAATTTAATGTAGACCACTTTGTCTCATTCAAACCACATCAGTACAAAATTGGCCTCAAAGTACAGTACACACAAACTTATCCTATGAACATTTTCCAAACACAAAGCAAAATACACTTAAATTCGAATGATCATAACTTTCAATCTTGATATCGAAAATATCATAATTTATGGCGATAAAAAGCTCTCAAAAGAAGCTACAAATTTTATGAAGATCGTTTTCTCAAATTCAGCCCAAATTAACCCAGAAAAATTCACAAAAATTTTTGATCAAAAAGTCAACCTTACTACTATTCATCCCAAAAAGTCAGACTTTCTTAATTCTCCAAATTCTCACACTTTCACTATTTATTTCTTGGTTTTCAACTTCCATTTCAATCAACTCATTCACTTTAACTTTCATAACCCATACAAATCTACTCAAATCTAAAGTCATCAAAACCAATCAATTCTTTTCTCATCAATTTCCTTAAAGCACAATAACATCTATAACACAATACATATACAAAACACTCATTTCATACATTAACCTAAACATCTCATTGCTGCAATTTTCTCAAACTAACCTTGCTCAAATAGAACATTAAACAAAATAATTCAAATTCATAAATTGTCTTTTTCTTTGCACATGACCAATTCACCACAAAATTCTCACTTAATGCTATTTTATAATTCAAAATCCCACTAAAAGATCGGGGTCCAACAAGCTCCTTATTGTGCCTTTTAGAAGTTGCAATCTTTTGATTTGTGGCTATTATAATATTGCTTTATGCCTATAGGCACTTCTTGTGGCAAATGATGATGCCATTTAGTCTCTAATATGATGTTATAGTTCCTCAGTCCATATTTCCTATCTCTTATCTAGGAGAGTTCTTAAGTTAAAGGAATAAGTAAGAGTTACATAATTTATATCAAAACTTATATGCAATATTGGTTTTCCTATTTATATAATATTATTAAGTTAATTTAAAGAGAGTGACTAACATTTTGACTAATTTGATTGTTGCTGAACAAAGCAAAGAATATGAGATTTACTTATGCTATATTGGGATTTGCATAAGGATTGGAAACCTGAACAAAAGATTATGGTAGGTCTATGAGTTTAAGTTGTTCAAATATTTAATAGATAACATATTATTATTGACACATATGATTGGTAGTGTAAGCAATCAACAAAAATTTGGATATATAATTATGATCAAGTGATGTCAAAGCAATTCAACTCTTTGCCATCACTTCCTCTATATTTAAAAAGCACTCATAATAGAAATCATACACAATTATTAAAATTAATTTAATAAATACATTATTATTAACAAATAGATATACCTTTATTCATCAAATAATTCTTGAGTAAACTTTTAAATGACGAATAACCACATCTATGTCTACATTATCTATGTATGTCATAATATAAAAATAAAATATACAATCATATGGAGATAATTATTGAAGTCATAAAAGTAAGATATCAATACTTAAATTACAGATTTTACCTCAAACTATTTCAGGTATATACCAACTATTCACATACATCAACACTTCTTAGGTTATTAGATGAATTCAATTGTGATAAGAGTTCATTATTCAATAACTAGTACAAAAGTAGACTTAGAACTAATTATAAGCATTGGGATAACTAAGAAATCCCATGCAATTATCTAAATAATTGAATATTGAAGTACATTCAACTTCTACCATATTAATACATAAAATGCTCATTAATTGTTTCACAAATATCACCTTCCATATATTTTTCCAATTTCATTCTATTATATGAAATCCTATCACTTTTCTATATTAAATCCTTTAAATTGACTTTAGGCTAAACTCAAGTCATATTGCTAATCCTAATTACAATGACTAGTTCTAGTTTCAAAGTACATGTACTTTGCTCGTCATTCATTAATCTAATTTGATATAGGTCGATCAAACTACTTGAAAAAATATTTGAATATAAAGTGTATCTTTTGAAAAATTTTACCTCAAACATAAACACATTTAAACATCTCCATTTAAAGATAAATTTATTTAAAACCTTTATAAACTTCTCTGAAATGTAACATAGCATATAGATTAAGCACTATATATGCAATGTTCATGTAATTTTAGTCTTTATACAATTGAAATGATCAAGTAAATTAATGCTAAAGCTCCATTAATGAACATGGAGGCAAAAGGATGCAACTATTACCAGACCAGATTTTTAACAGGAGAAAGTAAAGCTAGTACCAAATTGGTGAGGATAAAATAATAATTAAAAAATAAAAGAAAATGGAGTCCCACTACACCCCCATTTGTTCTGATCCCCAACCGTCTAACTCTCAACCTAAATAAGAGAAAAAAACAAAAAAACAATTGAAGAAACATCGAATTTTTATTGTAAATTGATTACAACCTACCCTCAATCGTGGGTTAAATCATCAGCAATACTGACGTTCATATAACCATTTAACAATAAAATTTCTTACTAAAAAAATGAGGAGAGTAAAGCATGGACAACTAACCTCCATTTAACTGAAGACGACGGACAATGGACTAGAGTAAAACATCGACGATGGATAATAAACGATGGGAGAGAGAAGACCGATGACAACATTGAAGAAAACAAGGAAAAAAGAAAATGGGGGGTTTTAGGTTGGTTAAAGGTGAACAAAAATGACATCATTTGGTGTTAAACCAATTCATGTTTTCCTTTTATTAAAAACGTTGAAGTCGAAGACCCAACGATGACGTTTAACTTTAAATTTTACCAACGATAGAAATTTTATTTTGTTACCAATCATTGCCGCCTATTTTTACGAAGACCTTCACTATTATGTCAGTAAAATTGTAGGGATAATTTCCCTCTAACTTTATTGATAGACAATTTGTCCGTCACAAAATACAACAATTTTATCAACAAAAATTCAATTTTCGTCACTAATTTACAATGGAATTTTTTTCGTTGATAATGTTCTGTCGATAATTTCTAATTTTCTTGTAGTGTTTGCATCAAAATACAATTTTATTTGTAAAAAATATTTTTAAAAATGATGTTACAACAAATAAAACTAGCGATCTTTTACACATAGCAAGAATTTTCTTGAAAGGTTAGTGATAGTTTGCATGCTTACAAGTGTCATAGGTGTATGAATAGGATGCTAATATTTTGATTGATATGTATATTCAAATCAAAACACTTAAACATAAAAGAAATAAGTTAGTATCTTGGCTCATTTTGAGTGATTTGTGTTTGAAGTTAAGTTAATTCCAATAAGATGTGATGTCATTATACCATCATTGTATTATTGCATGATTGTGATTATACGTATTTACATGTATTGAATGTTCATAGTTTTTAGTTTTGCTTAAGGACAAACAAATGCTTAAGTGTAGAGATGGTTCCAAAAATAGCCCCGATAAGTTGGCAATATCTCAATTCAAATTAAGTGAGAAAACCCTATAAACAACCCTAGAAACCTTAATCACTATTTAAGAAAGTGAAATACACCAAAGGATGCAGTAGCCAATGAATCAAGTGGATCAAAAGTGGTCAGATCAAGAAAAACATCAAAAAATTCCAGCATTGTAGATCAAGGCGTTAAACAATTTTTTTCTCTTTTTCTTTTAGTTTATTTCATTATCCTTGATACGTAATTGGATTTCTAAGATGTTTATGATGTGTATGGAGTTCTAAACTCATAATAGGATTTATTCTAGAATTATTTTGTGACTTTATTTGTTGTTGAATTCAGTATATGTTTGGATGTTTGTAATAATTGTTCATATGTAAACTTGATAAGAGTTGACAATTTAATAGACTCACAATTATCAAATTGATGATTAATCGAAGAAAGCTCTTGGTTGTGAAATTACTTATCTAATAGATAGCTTCATATCTAATTGAAGACGTTATGGATAGTTTTGTGAATTGAGATATTGCCAACTTAGAAATATCAAAATCAATTAGGATTAATTGATTAGATCTTGGGAGAGAATAATCAATACCTTAAGAAATATAGGATCAAGCACATAAATTAATTCAACAAGATTAAGGGAACAAAATAGAGAAAGAATGGCTCCTAAGTATTTAATCTTGATTAATCTCAATTTTATAGGCAATTAACTTGTTAATGGTTTGGTTGTTTCGTTTTATTATTTATTTTAAATTATGTTATTTAATTTTATTCAAATCAATTTTATGTTACTTTATATAAAGTTTAAATTGTTAGTTATTGTATAATTCTCATAAGGACAATAACCTCTTATGTTGTAAGATACGATATATATATATTTATGGGTATTAATAGTTTTATTATTAAATATAAATCTTGCTCAATAATCTCCACACTCAAAGCTTTGGATTCGTTTTTCTTTCAATCAAAGATAGTGTTGGAAAGGTTCGAGCAAATAATAATAACTAGAGAGGGATAAAAAAATTCGAGCAAATTCTAAATGAGATCGATTTTATTTACAAGTAAATAAAGGAGCTTTCAAGAATCTAAGAGCACAGGAAAACAGAGAACTAGAATCTAGTGGCGGCGACTCATCAAACGCATAATAGGGTTAGCAGTGTCATGCTATATTGACCTCAGAGGGTCTTATCAAACAAAAAGGAAAGAGGAAAAACTTGACGCATACGAAGATGCAAGGCAATGAACCGGGGCCATAAGTCGTTAAATTTTTATAAATTAAAATTATAAAATATTTTTATTAAATCTTGTGTTGCCTAAATCCGACTTATTTAAGGTTTAATTTTTTTAAATAAAATAATATCATTTTACTTTTAAAAAATTAAATTTTAGATCTGTCTAAACTTAATTAGGCTATAAGCTAGCCTATGTAAAAGACACAAATTTAAGCCCAAAGATGATGCCTCCGTAATGATTTATTGGGTTTTGAAAACGGCAACCTCAATAAGCTCATAACTCATTAAGGATTATATGGTTCTTGTTTTTCACTCCAACTCTTCTTCTTTTTCTTTTTTTCTTTTCTTTCTCTCTTACATTTTCTTTTTAAGTAAGTCATACGGAAATAACTCCTTTATTAACTATGAATAAAATTGTATATTATTAGTACCCATGTAATAGCAAAATTTGTATTAAATGTTGATGTTGATGGAACTTTTCTCTTCAAACATTTGGTCCGTACGATAAAAGATTGTTAGGTCGGTATGATAAAAGTTTCTCCATGTAAAACGTGGTTGGGGCTCTTATCTGAACACATATACACATTGAGGGAAAGCGGGTCCTACTCATCTTGTGGTTGGATTGGAGTCGGTGGCCACGTTTGCATGTCTAAATTCTATCCAGTGGGAAGACCGAAAATGGGTGTGTTTTCAAGGGCCTACCACTAGATATCAGAGAGATTCCATTGCCAAGCGAAACATGTGGTTTTGTCAATAGTACCCACCATTTCCTATAAAAATTGGGTATAATATGAAAGGAAAATAATAAACAAAACAGGCCCAACTTCAGACAAACTAAAATCTCTTAACGTATTTTTAGAAGAACATGTCCACTGATTTCACATGTACATGCATCAAAATGGTACCAAAATTGTAATGTTTTAAAAACTGATTCAGACCGTCTGGTCTGATCGAAAAATGTCTGAACCGATCATTAATCCGGTTCGATTTTATCTAATAACCTCTCTGTATAAAAATCGATCGGTTTAATCTTTTTCGATCGGACCATCTGGTCCAATCCGGTCCGATTTTAAATCCTCGGTCGAAACATACCCAAAATCCCATCTCATATCAATCACGGAACAAAACCCAGAACTAGAATGGAAGAGAAATCTAAAAAGACCTGCTTTTTATTGTGCTCTTGCACTGCGAAACGAGCGAGGCTTTCGTTTCTCGTACATTTTGGAAACCATGATAATCGCGAGCACCTCCAAGCTTCATCCTTATGAGAGAGTCTTGCTTGCATAGACCCACCTCGAGATGAGAGTCGCAAAGCAAAAGCAAGACAACCCAGATTGTTAGGGACGAGTTATTCTTCATCTTTGATTGAATTCTCAGGCAGTTAAAGGGATTAGACTTGTGTCTCTTCGTCTTCTTTTTCCTCTGTTTCTATTGCAAGTTAACTATCTTCGTGGGTTGATGGATGAACAGAGAATAATTTAAAAATATTATTAATCCCAAAGTTTATTTAAAAAAATTTGATAGATAAATATTTAGAACTCTATTGATTCTCAGTTCATATCTTATTTTGATCATATTTAAGTTAAAATTATCTTTGTACTATAAGTTTACAATTAAGAATAATTTAATACATTATTAATTTATAATTTATTTTAATACGATAAAAGAAGTTGATGTAAATACTTTAGATGAAATCGTAATTTACGAATCTTTAAATAACGTTGGAAAATCTGAAAGTTTTGACGATAATAAGACATAACCTTCTTGAAATATAATTTTAATTTTATTGTTATTTTAATATTTATATTAGACTTATATTTATTTATTATTAATTTATTATATAATAATAGGTATTGATATTTTTATTTCAATAATATATTTTATTTTTACTTATTTTATAAGTTTGACTTTTTATTTATTATATACGGTTTTATAATTATTCATTTCTGATTAAATCTCTAAACCTTAAATCTTTTCTTCAATCGGTTTAATATCCTATCTGATTTTTAAAACATTACAAAATTGGCATAATAATATTATTGTCTTGTCCTCCATTAATTTATTTGTGTAATAAAAATTTTGAAGAAGTTTGTGATTGTGATGTGGACTGGAGTACCGCTAGATTATATTTTATTTCCAAAGTGGGGCTCTGCCTTATCTTTTTGTAGGGCCACGTCTGTGCCCAGCTCAATGGTTTATCCGTACTAATAATGCAAATCCAATAAAACACTGAAGATTACGTGTCATGTGTTGTCCTGTGTCTCCGGGGGCCCAACTGACCGCCCGCCCACGTGCACGGCTGCGGAGCTCCCTCGCATTGGGAAATCTTAATCAACAGTGCCCCTATACTATTCCAATCTTTACACACATACTTCATTCCGTACACAATTAGAAATATAAATATAGTAAAAATAAATTACAAGTTATGCTTTATCGTAAATTTTATAAGTGAAGTAGAGAATCATAACTTAAGCATGCTAAATCTACGGAGTCTAATTTTTTTCAATTTTATAATATCTTATTTTATTCTATAAATTTTAGTTATTTATTTACGTGAATTTCAGTATAAATCTCGTATAAATTAACACAAAATTTGCATAAATAAATTCTAAAATTTATAAAGCAGAATAAAATATCATAATATTAGTATGAAGTCTAATTTTTTGTCAATTTTATGATATCTTTTTATGTCATAAATTTTAGTTATTTATTTATGTGAGTTTATGTGAATGAATCCATAAATTAACGCAAGATTTGCATAAATAAATTGCTGAAATTTATAGGACATAATAAAACACCATAATATTAGACAGAGATAACTTAAGCATGCTAAATCTACGGAGTCTAGTTTTTTTGTCCAATTTTATAATATTTTATTTTATTCCATAAATTTTAGTCATTTATTTATGTAAATTTGGTGTGAATCTCACATAAATTAATATAAAATTTGCATAAATAAATTGCTGAAATTTATATTGTAGAATAAAATACGATAATATCTATACAGAAAATTTTATCCCACATCCACGGGACAACAATGAAACATGCTACTTTTTTTTGAATAGCTGTAGTTTGTAACCGCAAAAAAGCATTGTGAGAAGGCAATGAAGCTTTAGTTTAACAAAGGCTTTTCAAATCAATAACAATAACAGTGCCGTAATGAAACATTTTCGACAGAAAAGAGAAGGCAAATCAAAGCAGATCTGTGTTACCGTATTAGAACAGTGTCCGGATTCAGTGTACCTTACATACCAGTCAAAGAAATTCACAATTTCGCTGAAGTTCTCCCTTTACTAAATATGGCGTAATCAACCCAATAATCTTTTATTTGCTCCAATTTAATGGGGTTAATTATATCTCCGGGGATATCCTTCCTTTTCAACAAGCGTTTTCTATATATACATATCACCGTATAGGTCAATATCTTCGCTCATCTTTTCTTCTCTATATAACTTTTTCTCCGTAGGCTTTTGTTGCCTAGTTTTCCGTTTAAAGTTAAACCAAACCTCAAACTTCATGGCTGAAATCGAAACCCCACATGGATTTGTTTCTTCGGGTAAGAAACGGGCCGGACGGGACGACCTAGACGGCGGCGATGATTTTGTTGTTCTCAAGAAATCAAAGATGTCTCCCGCTATGGCCTGGGAGGATCCAGCGGCTTTGTTTGCTGCTGCACGTCACGAGTTTGGTGAACATGGCGGTGTTAACATGTCCATTGAAGCCTCCGCCACCTTCACCGTCATGGAACCTGACACCATGCGCCGTATGTTCTCAGGCGAACTCGGCCCTGACCGTGACTTCTTCATCTATAGCCGTCACTTTAACCCCACCGTTCTCAATCTCGGCCGTCAAATGGCCGCCCTGGAAGGCACTGAGGCTGCATACTGCACTGCCAGTGGTAGATTATAACTTAACCACCAGATAAAAGTTGATGATGGTTGTTTATTTTGTATAAAAGCTTAGTTATGTTACAAGTTACTTTGACAGGTATGTCTGCGATATCGTCGGTATTACTGCAACTATGCAGCAGTGGAGGACACGTGGTAGCGTCGAGGACTTTGTACGGTGGAACTCACGCACTGTTAACACATTTCCTGCCCAGGGCATGCAACATAACGACAACATTTGTGGACATTGGTGATCTGGAGATGGTTAAAAACGCTTTAGTGGAAGGGAAGACTAAGGTCATGTACTTCGAGTCTTTGTCAAATCCAACTCTTACCGTCGCCAACATCCCTGAGCTCAGCAGAATTGCTCATGACAAAGGGGTCATGGTGGTGGTTGATAATACTTTTGCTCCAGTGGTCATCTCGCCGGCGAGGCTTGGAGCTGATGTTGTTGTTCATAGTATATCCAAATTCATCAGTGGTGGAGCTGATATCATTGCAGGTATCTTTTCCGTGCTAAAGTGATAAAAATAAAACAAAAAAGACAAACAACTTTGCGAAAAGTATGTTTCCTCTAATTTAGTATATATGATAGATTTCTATATTAAAGCGATGGTGTTCACGTGACAAGTTTTGGGTTCATGTCGATGTCGTGATCTGTTTATCCACTGGTAAGTGATTGGGAATTGTCTGCTGGTATGTGATAAGCCTCTTTATTTTTCTAATAAATTATTATTTGGTCTTGGAGGGTATTAAAATCATGGGAAGGGACTGAGATTGAATCTAAACTGTGGCTGAAATGTGAATTGTCCTCGTTTAGGCATTGATGGTGATAAGATAGTTTTTATTTTTTATCTTTCACTTGTTTCTTCCTTGTGACTGTTGTCTGTTTGTGCATAATCTTTTTGTACACTTAGGAAATCAGATATCTAATCAAATTCCAATTCAGCTACAGAAATATAATTCATTATCATTATTATTATCTATTCTGTTTTGGGGTTTACTTCTCTTGTCCCTCTTACCTTTAGATTGCTAATTCCTAGTAATGAGATGTAAAGGGCAAAATTAGGAAGCAAGAGGGTCTTATTCATGATTTAACTACTTATCTTATACCACTGACGCCACATGTCGCTCATGGCCTTTTAAGTTAAAGTAGACTCGTTAATGTAAAGCTTATTTGTTTGTGAAAGTAGAAAATGTATTTGGTTGCCCTTTCCGCTTTCTACACGTTTACGAAATTGATTAGTTGGGGGGAAGGTTCCTCAAAAGTTAACCTGTGTTAGTACATTCAAATATTTTTTAGTTTGTAGGATGTGTTGGGAGAATCTTGCGTATTCCTCAATAGCCAAACGGTTTACGAAACAGAATCATGGCTGATGTATAATTTGCGATTCTCAGGAGCTGTTTGTGGTCCAGCCAGTGTGGTGAACTCAATGATGGACCTTCACCAAGGCGCACTAATGCTTCTGGGTCCAACAATGAACGCCAAAGTTGCCTTTGAATTATCAGAGAGAATACCACATCTGGCCCTAAGAATGAAGGAACATTGCCACAGAGCATTGGTTTTTGCTACAAGAATGAAGAAACTAGGCCTCAAAGTCATGTACCCAGGTCTTGAAGAACACCCCCAGCACCAGCTATTCAAGTCCATGGTCAACAAGGATTACGGGTTTGGTGGGCTTGTCTGTCTTGACATGGAAACAGAGGAAAGGGCCAACCGTTTGATGCACCACTTGCAAAACTTCAGTCAGTTTGGTTTCATGGCTGTCAGCCTGGGATATTACGAGACACTCATGTCTTGCTCTGGTAGTAGCACCAGTAGTGAAATGAATGCTGAGGAAAAGGAACTCGCTGGAATTTCTCCAGGTTTGGTGAGAATGTCTATTGGGTACATTGGGACTCTGGAGCAGAAGTGGAGTCAATTTGAGAAGGCACTGTCGAGAATGCAGGACTCAGGCGTCTTGTACAAGAACTGACCTATAAGGCTACCTTATTGCTGTAAGCTAAATAATATGCATGTAGTGATCTTGAGCCTTCATGGTTCATGGAAGAAAAAAGTTTTTGACCCTTGTCTTGCTATTCTTGTTTGTTTAATATTAATAGTTCCTCTCCGTATCTCCGAGCTATGGGCATTTGTATATAGACATTACACCCGATGGTTCATACCTCTATACCCCAGGGGAAAAAAAAAGCACTCTAAATTTACGTATACGGCTACTATGATCTAAAAATTAGGAGCAACTTCAACGTGACCAGCATGGTATCTTATACAGAAGAGGCCTACGATAATTAAGGGCTGGTTCTTTGTATGGAACGCCTCGGGCACCTCATAGCCTATGAGGTTCATTGTGAAGCCTGGAGACCGATCCGGCTAGGTCGCCCCCCCAATCCCACCTGTTCTTTGCAGATGACCTTGTGCTTTTTGCAATAGTAGAGGAATCCCAAACAAGGGTCATCGCTCAGACGTTGGAGACCTTCTGTCTCGCATCTGGCCAGCAGGTCAGTTATCCCAAAACTCGGATCTTTTTCTCTCGTAATGTGCCCCGGGATACTGCTCGATGCCTTAGTCACGGCCTCCGGGTTGCCACTACTAATAATCTGGGCAGATACCTCGGGGTGTCTTTGATCCACGAGCGGGCTACTCGGCGCACGTACCAGCACATTCTGGATCATGTCCAACAAAAATTGTCTGGATGGCGGGCTAAGATGTTGTCCTTCGCGGGACGGATTACACTCACTCAGTCTGTGCTAGCAGCGATCCTTATCTTTATGATACAGATGGTTCGTCTCCTGCGCTAGTTATGCGATGACCTAGAATGACTTATTAGGGACTTTATCGGGGGTCTATGCCAGTTTCCCGCAAAGTCCACCTTGTTAACTGGGCGACTTTCTGCAAGTTTAAAGTATTCGGTATACCAATGATGCGCTGTTGGCTAAATTGGGTTGGGACCTACTCACAAAAACTCATGCGTTGTGGGTCTAGGTCCTCCGAACCAAATATCGACTAGATCCTCACCCGATTCCTCCGACCATATCTCGACCTGGGGCTTCTAGCCTATGGAGGGAACTTTCGGCTACCTGGCACGTTGTTCGTCAGGGTCTATCTTGGACGCTAGGCAATAGGAGAAGCTCCATTTTTTGGTTGGATACTTGGCTGGACGGATGGGGCCCTCTTATCTATCTTGCTGTCTCACCGGTCCCCGATAGCATTCAGTTTGCTACTGTAGCTTCCCTCACAAAGGATACGGGCGGTTGGAGTTGGGAGGACTTTCAACAATACCTTCCGTTGCCTGTTTGTATGGCGTTTGCTTCTCGGGGCCCTCCTGTAGGGATCGAATAGGAGGACGTCTTGAGGTGGGGCCCCATCACCCATGGACGTTTCACTATTGCGTTTGCTTCTGAGGTTATCAAGGCTCGTCCCCGGGTGGCCCGCAATAAGTTGTGGGAGATTATTTGGAAATGGGCAGGCCCGCAACAAATCCGGTCGTTTCTTTGGCTAGTCGCCAACCATAAACTTCTGACAAATCATCAACGAGTGGCGTGCCATATTGCCCTTGATGCGAGGTGTCCCGTCTGTGGCCATACTGAGACTACAATCCATGTGTTGCGAGACTGTCCGCGGGCATCCGCTTTTTGGCGTCATTTCCCAGCACGGTGCACGATTCGGATTTTTTTGAGCACTCGTCGGAGGAGTGGCTAACTATTAATTTGAGCAGGCTTGATCTGGAGTAACAGACTGCGTGAGCCACTATCTTTGTGGTCGCCTGCTGGTTCCTCTGAAAGTGGCGTAACAGTAGCCTGTTTGATCCTGGATTTGTTTGGCTTGACGAGGGTCACCGTATCACCTTGGACTACGTGGACTGATTCAGCGAGCCCGTGCGTTGGAAATCAATGTGTTCCCCACTATGGAAGCTCCTGTGGGCACCCTGGTGGGCTGGACTAAACCCCCGGAGGGTTGGGCTAAGGTCAATTCTGATGGCGCAGTGAAGCGTGGATCCCCTCAAGCGACTGCGGGTGGATTAGTCCGTGATTGCCATGGCAATTGGTGTGGGGGGTTTCAACATAACCTCGGCAGGGGCTCGCCTCTTATGGCGGAGCTGTGGGGTGTGTTCTTCAGGCTTTCGCTGGCCTGGGATCTGGGTTATCGCAAGGTAGTCGCTGAAGTAGACTCCCTAGAGGTCATTAATATTCTTTCAGATCCGAATTTTGTTCTCACTGAGGATTTTTTTTTGGTACCAGGTATTTGGGAGCTTACCCTTCGGGACTGGGAGGTTCACTTCCAGCATATCTTCCGGGAAGGCAATCAGTGGGCAGACGGCTTGGCAGCCCTTGCCGAACTTTTTCTCCCAGGCCTCCATATCCTCCAGGAGCCCCCCCTTAGGCATCCAGGAGCTACTCCGCAGAGATGCGCAAGGAGTTTTGTACTCATGAGCTTTAAGTTAATTGTGTAATTCCCCTTTGTAATAAAAAAAAGGAAACATAAAAAGCTTATGGATGTAGACTCTCCGTTTCAAGATTGGGTGAAGTGTATCCAAATTCTTTAAACATTGTTGGAATTCCAGTTCGACTTTAAATTAAATATTTTGAATAGATTTTTCATTAAATTAATGATTTAGATTAATTGATTTGATATTTATGGATTTAAGTTGTCTTTACTTCCGACCTCACATTACAAAAGGTGAGAAGCAAGTTCTCAACAGTGTATTGAACTTAAGACCTTTCAATCAATAATTAATGACATGAGAATTGTTGGGCCCGGGTCCAGATCCCCATCCCGAGGTGATCCCTCGAGGACGCCGGATAAGGGGCACGCGAAGGAAGAAACGAAAACATGCAAAAATATCAAGAAAACAGCAGCGGGAAGAGGAGGACTCGCAGCGGCAACAGGATGCTCACCGTGGCGAGCACCTCGCTGCAAGGTTTCGCCGCGGCGAACTCGCGGGTGCACGCCGCGATGAACGACCAGCTTTAAGTCGCAGCGATCACCCAAGGGCTGCGCCGCGACGAAGGATTGGCTCGCCGTGGCGAGCTCCCCAAATTTGAATCCGATCCAACATCTAAGCAATTTCAAATCACACATACATTCTATCACATACACATGCATTCTAACTATGAGTTAATCACCCCCATAAACAACATAACTTCATGCCATTACAATTCGAAGAAATTTAACAAGTATTCTTAACATGGCACAATACATATCAAGGTTTAAATCCAAAATACATAAGGATGCTCCATGATGATATGCTTGGAAGCTAACCAAAAGTACTAAATTAATACAAAAGCTTCTAATTATCTTGGAGTTTCCGATGCCTTGCAAAGATCACGATCTTCTCGTTTTACACCTAAGGAGTGGGAGATAATAGGGTGAGCTGCGAAGCTCAGTGGCTTATATATTTATAGCCATTGGCAACAAGCCACACATTCAAGCATATGTATATACATACACAAGCATAAAGTTGTTAGAGTAGTGCCCTAAAGGCAATCGCCTTTAGCGCATTTTGTACAAAGTTGTGTACATACTTTATGAATAAATAAAGAAAGGCATATTTCATTAATTTGATGTTCATTATTTATGAATGGATATTGATCTATAAGCAAATTAATGAAGTCCTTGATATATGACATAGCATGAAGGAAATTATGATGTGATCATACTACTGAGATTCCTATCATGTGCAATTATGTCAGTATCTAAATTATCCATAGTCATAGGATTACTGAGACTGGACATCGGTAATCCAGAAAGACTAGCACATCTCAAGCTCCTTGATCTGATCAAGCAGTGGATCTCAGAAAATGTAAATATGTGATATTTAGAGTTGGGATGTGGATGCTTACTAGAGGTAGTAAGTACATTGGATGACCTGCTATGAGATCATCACATGGATGTCCTATTCTAATGTCAGTGATAATCTCATCATAGCAATGGTGCAAGTATCCTTAGACTTGAGGTACTCAAGGATATCTTGGATACTGATTCTGTGCTTTGACTCCATTCCTTATTACCTTACAGAGGTCGCTCGTAAGGTGGTACTTGGGTACAGTTTGAGGTATTCGAAAGTAATTGAGTAGCCAATAGAGGATTCACCACTTCTGTGATAGCAGAAGATGATACCCATGGCCTCTTGTCAGGGTCATTACTTAGAAATCTCTGATCAGAGTACATATGTCATGAAGAGTGTCTTCATTGACATATTAAGTAATGAGTCCCAGGAAAAGAACTGAAATCACTTGGACTAGATTTGACGTAGTCAGTCTAGTAAGAGTTGACACTTTGCCCATACTCATAACCAAGTGGGCTATAGCATGGTGAAAGGACGAATTGCACGGTAATTGTCTATGGAAAGGTTCGTGATATGGTTCATGATGAATATAGGTTCATTCGTCAAACCAATTACTTTCCGGTCAATTGGGGATCATGATGTGTTGCTAGATACCGCTCATGACTTACTCAGATTAAGTGTTAATCTAAGTGGCCAACATAACTGGGAACCTAATGGGTCACACGCATAAGAGTGACTCGGAGAATTCGTAAAATAGTTTTGGATAGAGATCCAATATATGGAGAGCAATCGGATTAAATGGATCCCAATGAGATCGAGATATGTCCCGATGAGATCGCGACATCGATATTGCTGAAAAAGGTTTCCGGTGATTTTTCTATGCCGGGACCCTGTAGGCCGGTAGAATCGATCCCAGTGTGACTGGACCACTTCAGCATTTATATATACATATATATATATATATTATTAATTAATTAAAGAATATATATATATATATATATGTGTGTGTGTGTGTGTGTGTGTGTGTGTGTGTGTGTGTGTTTACGTGGAAGAGGAGAAGAAGCTTTAGAAACTTCTTCTTATATGCTTAGTCATTACTTGCATTAAATGAATAAAAGAGAAAATTGCTAAAGGATGATGAGGATGAACGTTGAATATAAGATGAAGAAATGAAAGAGGATTATCGTGGGTTTTAAAATGGGTTTTAAAATCAAAAGAGAAGCTCTTCTCTTCTCCATCATCATCGATCATCACTCATCTTCTCCAAGTTTTCTTCTCTTCATCGTTTCTCAAGCTCTCCAAGGACAAAGGTAAGAGCTAGCACTCTTTAATTTGTTCTAGCTATTCCCGGGTCAAAGGGTTTGTCCCGGTTAGGTTCTCCGATCTCTGCGTGGATACAGTTAGAGACGGTCTACTTTGGTCGTTTTGGTTTGACTTTGTTATATAGTCACTTGGATCCTGGCTTCAGGGAAGGTCCCGGAATAAAAATTTTTGTTTTCCGCACCGTGGGCATGTGATGCTCACACCGGGATTTTCCTACAATGGTATCAGAGCCACTTGTGTCGTATATAACAAAGAAATCATAACTAGGTCGGAGCTGCCTATTGCTTGTGACGATGATGCATGTTGACTGTGTTAATTTCGAATTCAGTGTAGAAATATTGTTTTCAAAATTTTCTTGCCCAGATGTGTTCATAAGATGTTGTGGAATATGTCTGTGGAAGACCAGAATTTATCAATGTGATTTGATATGATTTTGCTAATTTATTCCCTAATGTTCTGGTTGCTGTGTTTGTGCACATTCCTTGAACAGGCATGCTTATAAATTCGAGAATAAATTGTAGAATTTTTTTTTTGGATTTTCTTTCACCGACATGTCTCTAAGATGTTTATGAATGTCTATGAGAATGAAAAAATGTTTTCGAGGTGATTTACTATTTATTTGAGAATTTATTGTGTGCTTATGGGAATAACTGTGTTGAGGAACACAGATTCTACATTGGCTTTGTTGCTGAGGTTGAATGCGTTTTTGTTGGAAATAAATCCTGAAAAAATTCATGGCGCATGTTGTGAACATTTTGTAACCTCTGTAATTTTCTCAGAATTTATTAAAATTTTTTCAATGAGTTTTTCAAGCAAAAGAAAGAGCTTGGCAGTTTTGAGAAAGTTGTTGGAGTTGTTTTGTTTGGAATGATTGATTGTGTAGTTCTCAGTTCCAATGCCTTGTATCATTTTTAATATGATGAAAAATATGTTACATTGATGTTTTATGCTTGCCAAATTGAATTTCTTGAAATTGGGTTTCCAAAAATTTTCGGATGTCAAATATGTCACATTAGCGTCTCGTTAGTGTATTTCGTTGTCCTGATTGTTTTGGCCGTCACAATTTTGTGACCAGTGCCGAAGTAATCTTGATAAAGTGTAGACTACCTAGAGATACTTAGGGTGATATTTTGATATTCTCAAATTATTTGGAAGTCTAAATGAATAAGAGTGTATTCATTGATTTCAAGTTTCATGTATAGTATAACTATATATGGTAAACATGATACAATGAAAGTGTTTCATTGGTACATCATAATAAAGGATATTACACTTGGTATTGTGAATTTAAACTATACGGATTGAGAAATTATCCGATTAGAGAGCATGCCAGTACATGTACCAGTCGACTAGCACATGCACCAGTCGACTAGCACATGTACCAGTCGACTAGCACATGCACCAGTCGACTAGTTCGTGCATAGTAATCCATAGTAGTCGACTAGCACATGTACCAGTTGACTAGCACATGCACCAGTCGACTACAACATGCAAAGATGGGATGATGGATTATTTTAGGTATAGATTCGATGTGATTGATGAAATGCCCTAAATCATTCCATATAGTAATGATGACTATAATCCTATAGCTTGGAGAAGAAGAAGATGAGACCAGAGTTTGAAAACCCTCACACTTAATATGAAAACTAACGCCTTCCATTAATATGGGGAGAACCAGAGTTCTTATAGAGTTGGGTTGTTGGGTAAACCCAAGCTCACTCTATACGGATATGTTCGAACCATAAAAATAAGATTTTCGGATTAATGGGTCGGTTTTCACTAGAAGCGTTGATTTGTTGAGTAAACTCAAGGTCAACATGGACAGAGGCAAAATTAGGTAGTGTACATCAGATGTACGCGCATCAAGAGTTGATAACCCAATGTGTGTGCATACATCACGAGTTGATAGCACTAGTCGATAGTTGCATCTAGATGCAATTGGTATGACCGATACCTGCCGATTGATCTAAGGTGGCTTGTTGGGTAAACCCAAGGTCATTTTAGTAATGTCGGATATCTATGATGCAATTGGTATGACCGATACCTACCGATTGACCTAAGGTGGCTTGTTGGGTAAACCCAAGGTCATTTTAGTAATGTCGGATATCGACCCACTAGGACATTTTGTCATAATGTTTCTTGGATTCGTATTGAGGGTTATGGATTCTTTGAAACTAGTGGGAGCCATATGCATGTCATGTAAGTCCTTATGATCGTGCATGTAATTCTATTCTAACATTCTTTCTCTCTTTCCCTATAGGTTATTGAAGATGACTTCCAGTGTGAATTTGCGCTCACTAATGGACTCCAACAAATTAACTGGACCCAACTTTCTAGATTGGCTTAAAAATCTGAGAATTGTTCTCAGATCTGAGAAACTGGGCTATGTCCTCGATGTTCCACTTCCTGATCCACCTGCTGTTGATGCTTCTGATGAGGATCAGAAAGCATATCGTAAGCATCTCAAAGACAGTGACATGGCTACTTGCATTATGCTCGCCTCGATGTCACCAGAGCTGCAGAAGCAGCATGAGTCTATAGATGCTAATACCATAGTGTTTCATCTTAGGGACTTTTTCGATGAGAAAGCTCGGTCTGAAAGGTTCGAGACATCGAGGCTACTCTTCACTACTAAGATGACTCGAGGTTCATCTGCAGTGCTTGGCCGTCTTAGGTTTTGTTATGGATTATGAATTAAGAGTTGACTTAATTCTAGTTGGATTGTCTGATAGTTATTCACAGTTCGTGTTAAACTATCGAATGAACCAAATATCCACGGCAATCCCTGAGTTGATCAATCTGCTCAAGACAGCAGAGCAATCTATCAAGAAGGATAGTAAGGCAGTGCTTGTGGTGGACTCTTCTTCTTGTTTAAAGAAAAAGAAACTGAAGAAGAAAAGGTCTAAGAAACCGAAAGGAAGTGTAGCTAAAAAGAAAACCAAAGAAACTGCACCAAAAGGAACTTGCTTCCATTGTGGCAAGATTGGCCACTGGAAGAGGAACTGTAAAGTTTATCTGGAAGAATTGAAGCAGAAGAAGGCATCAGATGCCTCAGCTCCTTCAGGTATGTTTGTCATTGAGGTTAATACTGTTTCTGACCATAAAATATGAGTATTAGATACCGGTTGTGGCTCACACATATGCAATGATATGCAGGGCCTCGAGGACGATGAGACAACTCGTGAAGGAGAGATAGACTGCATGTAGGAAATGGAGCAAGAGTTCTTTGCATTAGCCGTAGGCACTTACTTTTGTCACTCCCCACCGGGCTTGTAATTAAATTGTATGAATGTTATTTTGTACTGTTTTAACAAAGAACATATTATCATTTCTTGTTTAAATAGAGCTGGTTTCCATTTGACTTTTAGTAACAATGGTTGTTCTATTAGTTTGAATGGAATGCTTTATGGTACTGGTACATTATGCAATGGAGTTTACATATTAGATATGTCACATCTAATTATGAATGTCAATGACACGAAAAGACATAAACGAGATAATTTAAAATCAACTTACTTATGGCATTGTCTCCTTGGCCATATAAATGAGAGACGCATAGCTAAGCTCCATGAGAGTGGAAGTTTAGGGTCATTTGATTATGAATCATATGACACATATGAATCTTGTTTATTAGGCAAGATGACTAAGTTACCCTTTAAGGGAAAGGGTGAACGAGCGACTGAAGTATTAGACCTAATACATTCAGATGTATATGGTCCGATGTCCATCCATGCCAGAAGTGGTTGTCTTTACTTCATTACCTTTATTGATGATTATTCTCGATATGGGTACCTGTATCTGATGAGATACAAATCTGAAGCATTTGAAAAGTTCAAACAATTCAGAAATGAAGTAGAAAACTAACTTGGAAAAAGTATTAAGACATTACGATCCCATCGTGGTGGAGAATACTTAGACCAACAGTTTTTGGATTATCTCAAAGATAATGAGATTTTATCTCAATGGACTCCTCCGTACACACCACAACATAATGGTGTGGCAGAAAGGAGAAATCGAACCTTGTTAGACATAGTACGATCAATGATGGGCTTTGCAAAGTTACCAAAATCCTTTTGGGGGTATGCACTCGAGACAATTTGTTTACTTGCTAAGCAGAGTTCCATCAAAGCGATTGATGTTACTCCATATGAGATGTGGACTAACAAAAACCCTATCTTACTCATTTGAAAGTTTGGGGTTGTCACGCTTATGTGAAGCGGATACGATCGAGATAAACTTGATGCAAAGTCGACAAGTGTTTGTTTGTAGGATATCCTAAAGAAACAATGGGATATCAATTCTACCTTGCTGAGGAACAAAAGGTGTTTGTTTCAAAGCATGCTGTCTTTTTAGAGAAAGAGTTTCTTTTACAAGAAGACAGTGGGAGCAAGATAGAACTTGAAGAAGTTCAAGATGCTCGAACAGACACAGATCAACTGTCTGAACCTGAAATTGTCACTCATATAGATAAAGTAACAATTCAACCTTCTACAACACGCGAAATTCGTAGGTCATGTAGGATACGCTCTGTTCCCGAGAGATATGGATTTCTCGTGAATGAACAGAATGACGTATTGCTCATAGAAGATAATGAGCCTACCACCTATGAAGAGGTTTGGAAGAGTTCAGAGTCTATGAAATGGCTTCATGCCATGAAGGCTGAAATGGATTCTATGTATGAAAACCAAGTATGGACTTTGGTTGAGCCACCTGAAGGAATAAAACCCATAGGGTGTAAATGGGTTTTCAAAAAGAAAACCGATATGGATGGTAATGTAATTACCTATAAAGCAAGGCTTGTGGCTAAAGGTTTTCGTCAAAGACAAGGAGTTGACTACGACGAGACCTTCAGCCCAGTAGCAATACTTAAATCCATTAGAATACTCCTAGCCATTGCCACTCATTATGATTATGAGATATGGCAAATGGATGTGAAGACAGCTTTCCTAAATGAAAATCTAACTAAGGATGTGTATATGACACAACCTGAGGGCTTCATCTCCTATGATGGCGAAAAGGTATGCAAGCTTCAGAAATCCATCTATGGATTGAAACAAGCATCCAGGAGTTGGAATATCCGTTTTGATGAGGTAATCAAAGAGTTTGGTTTCTCACAAAATCCGGATGAATACTGTGTGTATAAGAAGGTTAGTGGGACTGCAATCGTATTCCTTGCGCTATATGTAGATGACATATTATTACTAAGAAACGATGTCTGTATGCTACAATAAGTGAAGATTTGGTTGTCCAAACAATTTTTCATGAAAGACCTTGGTGAAGCAACTTATATCCTCGGGATAAAGATCTATAGAGATAGATCAAAAAGATTGCTTGGTCTTTCACAATCAACGTACATAGACAAGATGCTAAAGAGGTCTAGCATGGAACAATCCAAGAGAGGTTACCTTCCTGTGACTCATGGGATAACACTCTCGAAATCTATGTGTCCTAAGACACAAGATGAGAGGATGCGCATGAATATGATCCTGTATGCATCTGCGGTAGGATCTATCATATATGCTATGCTATGTACGAGACCCGATGTATCATATGCTCTAAGTGTTACGAGAGATACCAATCGGATCTGGTGAGGGTCCTTTGGGTGGTATCAAGAATATCCTCAATACTTGCGAAGGAATAAGGATGTTTTCTTGATATATGGAGATGGAAATCTCCGGTGGCGAGTATCTGATGCGATTTTCAATCGATAAGGATGATTTTAAATCCCAATCAGGTTATGTATTCACTGCTGAGCAATGAGGCGGTCGGTTGGAAGAGTTCAAACAAGAGACGATCGCCGATTCAACGACCGAGGCAGAGTACATCGCCGCTTCAGACGCAAAGAAAGAAGCGGTTTGGATCAAGAAGTTCATTCTTGAACTTGGTGTAGTTCCTAGCGATGATGGGCCCATCGGTTGTATTGTGACAACAATGGGGCTATCTTGTGAGCGAAGGAACCAAGGTCTTATCAACGATCCAAACATGTACTCCGCAGATATCACCTGATCAGGGAGATCATTGGTCGAGGTGATGTGCAGATAGAGAGAATTCCCACAGAGCAGAATATTGCTGATCCGTTGACAAAGCCATTGTCACAGAAGAACTTTGATTCTCATGTACTCGCCTATGGTATTAGATATCAAGGCGATTGGCTTTAGGTCAAGTGGGAGATTTTGTTTGAGTAGTGCCCTAAAGGTAATTGCCTTTAGCGCATTTTGTACAAAGTTGTGTACATACTTTATGAATAAATAAAGAAAGGCATATTTCATTAATTTGATGTTCATTATTTATGAATGAATATTGATCTATAAGCAAATTAATGAAGTCCTTGATATATGATATAACATGAAGGAAATTATGATGTGATCATACTACTGAGATTCCTATCATGTGCAATTATGTCAGTATCTAAATTATTGTTGGACCCCGATCTTTTGATGAAAATTAGAATTATTAAAATAGGATTCAATGAGTGTGTTTGTATAGGTATTGTGTTGTAGATGTTATTGTATTTAAAGGAGATTGATGAGAAATGAAGTGATTGATTTTGATGACTTTGAAAATTTAGTACAGTTGTATGAGTTATGAAAGTCAAAATGAATTAGTTGATTGAAATGGAAGTTGAAAATCAAGAAATAGAAAGTGAAAGTGTAAAATTTTGAAGAAATTAGAAAGTTTGACTTTTTGGAGTAAAGAGTTGACTTTTGATACTACATGAAATTTGTAGCTTATGTTGAGAGCTTTTCGTAGCCATAAAGTATGCTATTTTTCGATATCGGGATTGAAAGTTATGATCTTTGAAAGTTAAGTGTATTTTGCCTTGATTTTGGAAAATGCTCTAAGTGTAGGATTGTATATGTTGTGTTTTGAGCCGATTTCTGTACTGATGTGGTTTGAATTGGAATAAATAGTTACGTGAAAGTTATAGAGAATTTGAATAGCTTTAAAATGATGTATGATAATGTGAAATTTGGATATTGCGTAGGTGATGGATATCAGGGCAGAAACTTCGATTGAAAAATCAACTTAGATACAGGTTGAAGTTGTTTTGGAGTTCTTCATGAACATTGTAGAGCTTGTTTTATCTTTTATTGATATAAAGCACGAAAATATTGGACGAGGAGTAGAAAGTTATGATTTTAGAAGTTACGATCTTTGTTTAGTGTGAAGCTGATCGACCAATCAGCTTTGTGTGGAGTTTTTGACCCATTTAGAGGTCGATCTGATTCTTAAGGCCTTCATAAAGGTTGTAGAGGGTTCTTTTACATTTCCATAGACACCAAGTTTGCTAAATTTGGAGTTCTGGATCAAAAGTTATGATGTTTGCAAGTTTTGGTACTGTTGAGAAATTATCGATCAGTCATCTTTGTGTAAACTTTTGATTCCTTTAGTGTCCGAGCTTGCCTTTGAGTCCTTCTTGAAAATGGTAGAGCTATCTCTTGGCTTTCCAACGAAACAAACAGTGTCTAATTTGGAGCTCGGAGTCAAAAGATATGAACGTTTGAAATTTGGAGGTCGGATCGCATGGTTGATCGCCCACCCTTGCGCGCATGAAATGACCGACCTGGTGCGGGCGACCGACCTGGTGCGGGCGACCGACCTGGTGCGGGAGACCGACCTGGTGCGGGCGACCGACCTGGTGCGGGAGACCGATCTAGTGCGGGCGACCGACCTGCTGTGCGACCTTTGCGATCGATTTTCAGCCGACCGACCTCTCTTCCTTGTTTTGGCCATAACTTCTTCGTCCGACATCCGATTAAGCCGATTTTTGAAGCGTTGGATTCCTAAGACATTTTTCTATCTTTCCATACTATATAGATCAGTTTTGGCATTAAATGGAGAAAGATAGCTCGGATTATAGTGAGCTGATCAGTTGTAAAAGTTTGAACAATGTTCTGTATTTTTGAGATAGCTCGAGCTATAGAGCTCAGATTGATTTGATTCTTGTTGGAAATTAAACTAGATAGATGGGGCTACAAATTTTATGAAGGAGCCGATAGACAATTGAGCCTATAAGACTTCCAAATATAGGTCAGAAGTTCAGTGTAGTGTTTAGTCCAGGTGTTGTAGTGGCTGAACAGTGTTCAGTATTTTTGCGATATCTTGATCGGTAGAGCTCCGATCGATCTGATTCTTTTTTAAAATTAAAATAGATACATGGATCTACAAATGTTATGAAGGAGCCGAGCTATAATATAGCCTCTAAGACTTCCAAATATAGGTCGGAAGTTCATTGTAGTGTTCAGTCCCAGTGTTGTTGTGGCTGAATAGTGATCAGTATTTTGGATATATCTCGATCACTAGAGCTCGGATTGAGCTGATTCTTCTTGAGAATTAAACTAGAGAGATGAGGCTACAAATGTTATGAAGGAGCCGATCGACAATGGAGCCTCTAAGTCTTTCAAATATGGGTCGGAAGTCAGGTGTAATGGTCAGCCTCGAGTCTGAAGAACAGACTTCAGTATTTTTGAGAAATCTTGAGCTATAGAGCTCCGATTGATCTGATTCTTGAATTGATGGATTCGTAAGACATAGAGGGACATTTCTCTAAAGTTTTTAAGGCAAAAAGGAAGGGGCAATTTTGGAAGTTTACTTAAAGGGGTTAAGTTTATAGGCTTAAATGGAGGGGCATATGGGTCATTCCTCTTTGATTAAATGACATGGCACTATAAAAGCAAGTGGGCTGTCGTTCTTCCCTTGTGAAGCAAAATACAAAAGAGCAAAACAGAAGAGAAAGAAGAGAGAAGAGAGAAGAAGAATGTTTCGGATGGGAAAAGAAGAAGAAGCTAGGTCACGATTTTTGCTGGGTTTTAAGTGTGATTTTGATGTTTCTTCATGAAGGAAAAACGTGGAGGATGACGAGAGCTCCAACATGAGCTAAGAAATCCGAAAATGGTGAAAAGTTTGAGGTAAGAGAAAAGTTGAGCTTTGAATGTTCTTGATTTATGGTTTAGAAATATGGAAAATGGTATGGGTTTGTTGAGTATGAAGTCAATTTTGATGATTGCTAAGTATGATGGGTTTAATTTGGGATTTTGAGAATTAGGGTTTATGCCCAAATTTGGAATTTAGGGCTTTTGAAAATTTGTAATTTAGAAAGCTTGAATATATGAGGGATTTATGTTTTCTAAGTTCAATTTGAGGATTAAGTTATTTATGATGTTGATTTTGGGTGAAATTGCTTTAGGTGAAGTTAAATTGGAAGAAAGAAGGAACCAATGGACAAATTGGAGCTAGGAACAACATTCTAGCATCGAATCGAGGTGGGTACTTGTTTATAATAGAATTTATAAGCCACTACTGCTTTCTTTAAATAAAGGGATTTTCTGATTTCAATTGCATCATAAGTGTTGCATCATTATGTGAATGATTTGAAAAATCATCATTGATTCCATACACGAGCTTTTGATGAATTGCAAAATACATTTGTGTTATGCCTCGAAAGATTTCATGGCATTTCGTATATTCGAAAGAAAGAGCATTCAATAAATGATATTGAGCTTGAATATGATAAAGGTTTGAAAAATTATGATTTCCGATTAGTTTTAAGAACTTTTATAAAATATGGTTTTATGTAAAAGTTTGAAAACTTGTGATTTCCGCATAAATTCAGAAGTGTATAGAAAATATTGTTATGGAAATATTTGAAAGTTTTGATTCCTAAAATGCTTTGAAATTGTCTAAAAATGGTTTATGCAAATGTTTGAAAATTTATGATTTAGAATACTTTGAAATTAGTTAGAAAATGTTGTTTATAAAAGTGGTTGGAAGATTTGATTTACGAATGTCTAATGTTTACAAAAGTATTTGAAAATTATGATTTCGGCATTGTTTATAAAAGTGTTTGAAAAGTTTACGATTTCCAAACTTGTTTATAAAATGTTTGACAAAGTGTGATTTCCGAAATGCATTTGAAATTGTTTAGAAAATAAGGTTTATTTAAATGTTGAAAAGTACGATTTTCGAAAGGTCTTTGAAATGGTTTTAGAAACTGTTTTAAGAATTTATACAAGTTTTAAATGTTTGATAAATTAAGAAAATTTCTGAAGTTTTGAAAAATGACACAAAGGCCCAATTTCTTGTCTTCAAATTATTTGGGAGATTGATTGAAAAATTGAGAAAGTATTGAATTTTATTGTTCCCGAATATTTTTGGAAAAGGGTTACGAGTTTTAAAATGAATTGAGAAAGGAAGAAAGATTTTGAAATTTATTTCTGTGATTTGGTTCGTTTTTTTTGACGAATTTGATAAGTTATGAAAATATTTTCGGAATGTTTTAAGAAAATACAAGATTTATAAAATAATAATAAAATAAAATAAAATAAAATTGAATAATGTGCTTTATGAACCTGCATACGTTGATTTATGTCTTAAAGAAATCACTTGCATTCATTGTTCTGATGTTGATCCATACGTGATTACATTGTTGAATTGAGACTGAATATGTTTATTGATGTGATAATGTTATGCCATTGGAGTGTGCCATGGCATTGTGATTTGAATGGAAAGAAGAAAAGAAAATGGAAACATATCATTTTGATAAATGATCTTGAGCATTGCTTATATGCTTTTGTGTGGGCGAGAGAGTTACGGATGGATAGTCACATGCACGTCGACGTATGGAAAATTATAGCCTTCTCCCGGCTGCTCGCTTGAGGCAACGAGATCCTTGAAAAATTGGACTCGGATAGTTTACGGTATAAACTTCGATTTATCCGTTGTGTTTACGGAACTCTCGAGCCATGTGTTGTTGTGCATTGCTTATGTGATTGCCATTGCATCTATGAATTGTCAAGTTGATGCATTCATGTTTTATAAACTTATGGGTTTATGGCTGAAAGCCTAAAAATCATATGTTTTGCAAACGGAGATTTTGGCTACAGCAAGGAAACGAACCTTTTAAAAATGTGCTTTACGGATTTCAAAGAAATATTTTCTAAGACCATAAAAGAAAAAGAATTTCAAGGATTTTGCTTATATATTTGTTATAAACTATTACCCACATGCTATAAGCTCACCCCCTTCATTCCCATCCACAGGTGATGAGAAGAAGATCGGGTGAAAGAAAATGAAGATTTCTATTTGCATGTGTTTATAATGTATTATTAGTAAGTTAAATGGTTCTTTGAGAAGTCTAGAATTGTTGTGTATTGTGTACTTTGGTTTAGGGTTATGGGTAATGTATAAGGCTTGAAAATGCCACTATGATTTGTATAAAGCTGTGATTTATGAAATTGTGTATATAGTGAGCATAAGGTGTATGGATTTCTGGAATTATGCATTGCTTTAAGTTATGTATGGGATGTGTATATGATTATGAGTATGATAAGGTATTGTGGTTTGAGATTTGGATAAGGCTATTGAGTTATGGTATTGCACATGGATAGTGCGATTGTATGTGAATGTATTTTGGATTGAGTTTGGTTATGAAAGAAATGAAAAGGAAAGGAATAAGAAAGAAAGAAAAGAAAAAGAAAAAGAAAATTTATACCGGATTTAGAATGTCTTAAGGTTTCCAACGCGACAGTGATTTCTAAGATTTTGTTCACGGATGTCGGTACTTGTATTTCAGTTCGAATGCATCGATTCGATTTGTGATTCGTGATCATTTGTTTGGTTGTCTCCAAGCCAATTCGATTTGACTTTGTTTGTATGCTTCGCTTCCAAGTTGGCTTTCGATTTGTTAATGATTTGTTTCGCTTTGTGATCAATCGTTTATTCGTTCCGCCTCTTTGTGATTCGTTCCGTCATCCGTTTTCTGGTTGGGGCGCCGGTCTCCGGATCGGGTCCCAACAATTATCCCTAGTCATAGGATTACTAAGACTGGACATCGGTAATCTGGAAAGACTAGCACATCTCAAGCTCCTTGATCTGATCAAGTAGTGGATCAGAGTACATATGTCATGAAGAGTGTCTTCATTGACATATTAAGTAATGAGTCCCAGGACAAGAACTGAAATCACTTGGACTAGATTTGACGTAGTCAGTCTAGTAAGAGTTGACACTTTGCCCATACTCATAACCAAGTGGGGTATAGCATGGTGAAAGGACGAATTGCACGGTAATTGTCTATGGAAAGGTTCGTGATATGGTTCATGATGAATATAGGTTCATTCGTCAAACCAATTACTTTCTGGTCAATTGGGGGTCATGATGTGTTGCTAGATACCGCTCATGACTTACTCAGATTAAGTGTTAATCTAAGTGGCCAACATAACCGGGAACCTAATGGGTCACACGCATAAGAGTGACTCGGAGAATTCGTAAAATAGTTTTGGATAGAGATCCAATATATGGAGAGCAATCGGATTAAATGGATCCCGATGAGATCGAGATATGTCCCGATGAGATCGCGACATCGATATTGCTGAAAAAAGTTTTCGGTGTTTTTTCTATGCCGGGACCCGGTAGGCCGGTAGGACCGACCTCAGTGTGACTGGACCACTTCAGCATTTATATATACATATATATATTATTAATTAATTAAAGAATTAATATATATATATATATATATATATATATATATATATATATATATATATATATATATATATATATGTTTACGTGGAAGAGGAGAAGAAGCTTTAGAAACTTCTTCTTATATGCTTAGTCATTACTTGCATTAAATACCTAAAAGACAAAATTGCTAAAGGATGATGAGGATGAACGTTGAATATAAGATGAAGAAATGAAAGAGGATTATCGTGGGTAAAAGGGGTTTTAAAATCAAAAGAGAAGCTCTTCTCTTCTCCATCATCATCGATCATCACTCATCTTCTCCAAGTTTTCTTCTCTTCATCGTTTCTCAAGCTCTCCAAGGACAAAGGTAAGAGCTAGCACTCTTTAATTTGTTCTAGCTATTCCCGGGTCAAAGGGTTTATCCCGGTTAGGTTCTCCGATCTCTACGTGGATACCGTTAGAGACGGTCTACTTTGGTCGTTTTGGTTTGACTTTGTTATATACTCACTTGGATCCTGGCTTCAGGGAAGGTCCCGGAACAAAAATTTTTGTTTTCCACACCGTGGGAATGTGATGCTCACACCGGGATTTTCCTACAGTGGTATCAGAGCCACTTGTGTCGTATATAACAAAGAAATCATAACTAGGTCGGAGCTGCCTATTGCTTGTGATGATGATGCATGTTGACTGTGTTTATTTCAAATTCAGTGTAGAAATATTGTTTTCAAAATTTTCTTGCCCAGATGTGTGCATAAGATGTTGTGGAATATGTCTGTGGAAGACCAGAATTTATCAATGTGATTTGATATGGTTTTGCTAATTTATTCCCTAATGTTCTGGTTGCTGTGTTTGTGAACATTCCTTGAACAGGCATGCTTGTAAATTCGAGAATAAATTGTAGAATTTTTTTTTTGGATTTTCTTTCACCGGCATGTCTCTAAGATGTTTATGAATGTCTATGAGAATGGAAAAATGTTTTCGAGGTGATTTACTATTTATTTGAGAATTTATTGTGTGCTTCTGGGAATAACTGTGTTGAGGAACACAGATTCTACATTGGCTTTGTTGCTGCGGTTGAATGAGTTTTTGTTGGAAATAAATCCTGAAAAAATTCATGGATCATTTTGTGAACATTTTGTAACCTCTATAATTTTATCAGAATTTATTGAAATTGTTTCAATGAGTTTTTCAAGCAAAATACAGAGCTTGGCAGTTTTGAGAAAGTTGCTGGAGTTGTTTTGTTTGGAATGATTGATTGTGTATTTCTCAGTTCCAATGCCTTGTATCATTTTTAATGTGATTAAAAATATGTTACATTGATTTTTTATGCTTTCCAAATTGAAATCTTGAAATTGGGTTTCCAAAAATTTTCGGATGTCAAATATGTCACATTAGCGTCTCGTTAGTGTATTTCGTTGTCCTGACTGTTTTGGCCGTCACAATTTTGTGACCAGTGCCGAAGTAATCTTGATAAAGTGTAGACTACCTAGAGATACTTAGGGTGATAGTTTGATAATCTCAAATTATTTGGAAGTGTAAATGAATAAGAGTGTATTCATTGATTTCAAGTTTCATGTATAGTATAACTATATATGGTAAACATGATACAATGAAAGTGTTTCATTGGTACATCATAATAAAGAATATTACACTTGGTATTGTGAATTTAAATTACACGGATTGAGAAATTAGCGATTAGAGAGCATGCCGAGACATGTACCAATGACTCGACTATACATGTACGCGGTCGACTAGCACATGTACCGGTCGACTAGCACATGCACCAGTCGACTAGTTCGTGCATAGTAATCCATAGTAGTCGACTAGCACATGTACCAGTCGACTAGCACATGCACCAGTCGACTACAACATGCAAAGATGGGATGATGGATGATTTTAGGTATAGATTCGATGTGATTGATGAAATGCCCTAAATCATTCCATATAGTCATGATCACTATAATCCTACAGCTTGGAGAAGAAGAAGAAGAGACCAGAGTTTGAAAACCCTCACACTTAATATGAAAACTAACGCCTTCCATTAATATGGAGAGAACCAGAGTTCTTATAGAGTTGAGTTGTTGGGTAAACCCAAGCTCACTCTATACGGATATGTTCGAACCATAAAAATAAGATTTTCGGATTAATGGGTCGATTTTCACTAGAAGCGTTGATTTGTTGAGTAAACTCAAGGTCAACGTGGACAGAGGCGAAATTAGGTAGTGTACATCAGATGTACGCGCATCAAGAGTTAATAACCCAATGTGTGTGCATACATCACGAGTTGATAGTACTAGTCGATAGTTGCATCTATATGCAATTGGTATGACCGATACCTGCCGATTGATCTAAGGTGGCTTGTTGGGTAAACCAAAGGTCATTTTAGTAATGTCGGATATCTATGATGCAATTGGTATGACCGATACCTACCAATTGACCTAAGGTGGCTTGTTGGGTAAACCCAAGGTCATTTTAGTAATGTCGGATATCGACCCACTAGGACATTTTGTCATAATGTTTCTTGGATTCGTACTGAGGGTTATGGATTCTTTGAAACTAGTGGGAGCCATATGCATGTCATGTAAGTCCTTATGATCATGCATGTAATTCTATTCTAACATTCTTTCTCTCTTTCCCTATAGGTTATTGAAGATGACTTCCAGTGTGAATTTGCGCTCACTAATGGATTCCAACAAATTAACTGGACCCAACTTTCTAGATTGGCTGAGAAATATGAGAATTGTTCTCAGATCTGAGGAACTGGGCTACGTCCTCGATGTTCCACTTCCTGATCCACCTGCTGTTGATGCTTCTGATGAGGATCAGAAAGCATATCGTAAGCATCTCAAAGACAGTGACATGACTACTTGCATTATGCTCGCCTCGATGTCACCAGAGCTGCAGAAGCAGCATGAGTCTATGGATGCTAATACCATAGTGTTTCATCTTAGGGAGCTTTTCGATGAGAAAGCTCGGTCTGAAATGTTCGAGACCTCGAGGCTACTCTTCACTACTAAGATGACTCCAGGTTCATCTGCAGTGCAGTATGCACTAAAGATGAATGGGTATATTGAGAGGTTGGTCGTCTTAGGTTTTTTTTATGGATTATGAATTAAGTGTTGACTTAATTCTAGTTGGATTGTCTGATAGTTATTCACAGTTCGTGTTAAACTATAGAATGAACCAAATATCCACGACAATCCCTGAGTTGATCAATCTGCTCAAGACAGCAGAGCAATCTATCAAGAAGGATAGTAAGGCAGTGCTTGTGGTGGACTCTTCTTCTGGTTTTAAAAAAAAGAAACTGAAGAAGAAAAGGTCTAAGAAACCGAAAGGAAGAGTAGCTAAAAAGAAAACCAAAGAAACTGCACCAAAAGGAACTTGCTTCCATTGTGGCAATATTGGCCACTGGAAGAGGAACTGTAAAGTTTATCTGGAAGAATTGAAGCAGAAGAAGGCATCAGATGCCTCAGCTCCTTCAGGTATGTTTGTCATTGAGGTTAATACTGTTTCTGACCATAACATATGGGTATTAGATACCGGTTGTGGCTCACACATATACAATGATATCACGGGGCCTCGGGGACGATGAGCGACTCATGAAGGAGAGATAGACTGCGTGTAGGAAATGGAGCAAGAGTTGCTGCATTAGCCGTAGGCACTTACTTTTTGTCACTCCCCACTGGGCTTGTAATTAAATTGTATGAATGTTATTTTGTACCTGTTTTAACAAAGAACATATTGTCTATTTCTTGTTTAAATAAAGCTGGTTTCCATTTGACTTTTAGTAACAATGGTTGTTCTATTAATTTGAATTGAATGCTTTATGGTACTGGTACATTATGCAATGGAATTTACATATTAGATATGTCACATCCAATTGTGAATGTCAATGACACGAAAAGACATAAACGAGATAATTTAAAATCAACTTACTTATGGCATTGTCGCCTTGGCCATATAAATGAGAGACGCATAGCTAAGCTCCATGAGAGTGGAAGTTTATGGTCATTTGATTATGTATCATATGACACATGTGAATCTTGTTTATTAGGCAAGATGACTAAGTTACCCTTTAAGGGAAAGGGTGAACGAGCGACTGAAGTATTAGACCTAATACATTCAGATGTATATGGTCCGATGTCCATCCATGCCAGAAGTGGTTGTCTTTACTTCATTACCTTTATTGATGATTATTCTCGATATGGGTACCAGATTCGATGAGATACAAATCAAGCATTTGAAAAGTTCAAACAATTCGAAATGAAGTAGAAAACCAACTTGGAAAAGTATCAAGACATTACGATCCCATCGTGGTGGAGAATACTTAGACCAACAGTTTTTGGATTATCTAAGAGATAATGAGATTTTATCTCAATGGACTCCTCCGTACACACCACAGCATAATGGTGTGGCAGAAAGGAGAAATCGAACCTTGTTAGACATGGTACGATCAATGATGGGCTTTGCAAAGTTACCAAAATCCTTTTGGGGTATGCACTCGAGACATTTGTTTACTTGCTAAGCGAGTTCCATCAAAGAGCGATTGATGTTACTCCATATGAGATGTGGAGTAACAAAAACCCTATCTTACTCATTTGAAAGTTTGGGGTTGTCACGCTTATGTGAAGCGGATACGGTCAGATAAACTTGATGCAAAGTCGACAAGTGTTTGTTTGTAGGATATCCTAAAGAAACAATGGGATATCAATTCTACCTTCTTTGAGGAACAAAAGGTGTTTGTTTCAAAGCACGCTGTCTTTAGAGAAAGAGTTTCTTTTACAAGAAGGCGATGGGAGCAAGATAGAACTTGAAGAAGTTCAAGATGCTCGAATGGAACACGATCAACTATTCGAACTGAAGCATCACTCATACAGATGAAGTAATGTGATTCAACCTTCTACAACACACTAAATTGTAGGTCACGTAGGATACGCCTGTTCCCTAGAGATATGGATTTCTCGTGAATGAACAGAATGACGTATTGCTCATAGAAGATAATGAGCCTACCACCTATGAAGAGGTTATGAAGAGTTCAGAGTCTATGAAATGGCTTCATGCCATGAAGGCTAAAATGGATTCCATGTATGAAAACCAAGTATGGACTTTGGTTGAGCCACCCGAAGGAATAAAACCCATAGGGTGTAAATGGGTTTTCAAAAAGAAAACCGATATGGATGGTATTGTAATTACCTATAAAGCAAGGCTTGTGGCTAAAGGTTTTCGTCAAAGACAAGGAGTTGACTACGACGAGACCTTCAGTCCAGTAGCAATGCTTAAATCCATTAGAATACTCCTAGCCATTGCCACTCATTACGATTATGAGATATGGCAAATGGATGTGAAGACAACTTTCCTAAATGGAAATCTAACTGAGGATGTGTATATGGCACAACCTGAGGGCTTCATCTCCTATGATGGAGAAAAGGTATGCAAGCTTCAGAAATCCATCTATGGATTGAAACAAGCATCCAGGAGTTGGAATATCCGTTTTGATGAGGTAATCAAAGAGTTTGGTTTCTCACAAAATTCGGATGAATACTGTGTGTATAAGAAGGTTAGTGGGACTGCAATCGTATTCCTTGTGCTATATGTAGATGACATATTATTACTAGGAAACGATGTCTCTATGCTACAATCAGTGAAGATTTGGTTGTCCAAACAATTTTTCATGAAAGACCTTGGTGAAGCAACTTATATCCTCGGGATAAAGATCTATAGAGATAGATCAAAAAGATTGCTTGGTCTTTCACAATCAACGTACATAGACAAGATGCTAAAGAGGTTTAGCATGGAATAATCCAAGAGAGGTTATCTTCCCGTGACTCATGGGATAACACTCTCGAAATCTATGTGTCCTAAGACACAAGATGAGAGGATGCGCATGAATATGATCCTGTATGCATCTGCGGTAGGATCTATCATATATGTTATGCTATGTACGAGACCCGATGTATTATATGCTCTAAGTGTTACGAGCAGATACCAATCGGATCCTGGTGAGGGTCACTGGGTGGCTGTCAAGAATATCCTCAAGTACTTGCGAAGGAATAAGGATGTTTTCTTGATATATGGAGATGGAAATCTCCAGGTGAGCGGGTATACAGATGCCAGTTTTCAATCTGATAAGGATGATTCTAAATCTCAATCAGGTTATGTATTTACACTGAACGGCGGGGCGGTCAGTTGGAAGAGTTCCAAACAAGAGACGACTGCCAATTCAACGACCGAGGCAGAGTACATTGCCGCTTCAGACGCAGCAAAGGAAGCAGTTTGGATCAAGAAGTTCATTACTGAACTTGGTGTAGTTCCTAGCAGTGATGGGCCCATACAGTTGTATTGTGACAACAATGGGGCTATTGCGCAGGCGAAGGAACCAAGGTCTTATCAACGATCCAAACACGTACTCCGCAGATATCACCTGATCAGGGAGATCATTGGTCGAGGTGATGTGCAGATAGAGAGAATTCCACGAGCGTAATATTGTCGATCCGTTGACAAAGTCATTGTCACAGAAGAACTTTGATTCTCATGTACTCGCCTATGGTATTAGATATCAAGGCGATTGGCTTTAGGTCAAGTGGGAGATTTTGTTAGAGTAGTGCCCTAAAGGCAATCGCGTTTAGCGCATTTTGTACAAAGTTGTGTACATACTTTATGAATAAATAAAGAAAGGCATATTTCATTAATTTGATGTTCATTATTTATGAATGGATATTGATCTATAAGCAAATTAATGAATTCCTTGATATATGACATAGCATGAAGGAAATTATGATGTGATCATACTACTGAGATTCCTATCATGTGCAATTATGTCAGTATCTAAATTATCCCTAGTCATAGGATTACTGAGACTAGACATCGGTAATCCGGAAAGATTAGCACATCTCAAGCTCCTTGATCTGATCAATTAGTGGATCTAATCAAGTATGTCATGAAGAGTGTCTTCATTGACATATTAAGTAATGAGTCCCAGGACAAGAACTGAAATTACTTGGACTAGATTTGACGTAGTCAGTCTAGTAAGAGTTGACACTTTGCCATACTCATAACTAAGTGGGGTATAGCATGGTGAAAGGACGAATTGCACGGTAATTGTCTATGGAAAGGTTCGTGATATGGTTCATGATGAATATAGGTTCATTCGTCAAACCAATTACTTTCCGGTCAATTGGGGATCATGATGTGTTGCTAGATACCACTCATGACTTACTCAGATTAATTGTTAATCTAAGTGGCCAACATAACCGGGAACCTAATGGGTCACACGCCTAAGAGTGACTCGGAGAATTCGTAAAATAGTTTTGGATAGAGATCCAATATATGGAGAGCAATCGGATTAAATGGATCCCGATGAGATCGAGATATGTCCCGATGAGATCGCGACATCGATATTGCTGAAAAAGGTTTCCGTGTTTTTCTATCTTAGGGACCCGGTGGCCGGTAGACCAATTCCAGTGTGACTGGACCACTTCAGCATTTATATATACCTATATATATTATTAATTAATTAAAAAATTAATATATATATATATATGTTTACGTGGAAGAGGAGAAGAAGCTTTAGAAACTTTTTCTTATATGCTTAGTCATTACTTGCATTAAATGACTAAAAGACAAAATTGCTAAAGGATGATGAGGATGAACGTTGAATATAAGATGAAGAAATGAAAGAGGATTATAGTGGGTTTTAAAAGGGGTTTTAAAATCAAAAGAGAAGCTCTTCTCTTCTCCATCATCATCGATCATCACTCATCTTCACCAAGTTTTCTTCTCTTCATCGTTTCTCAAGCTCTCCAAGGACAAAGGTAAGAGCTAGCACTCTTTAATTTGTTCTAGCTATTTTCGGGTCAAAGGGTTTGTCCCGGTTAGGTTCTCCGATATCTGCGTGGATACCGCTAGAGACGGTCTACTTTGGTCATTTAGGTTTGACTTTGTTATATACTCATTTGGATCCTGGCTTCAGGGAAGGTCCCGGAATAAAATTTTTTGTTTTCCGCACCGTGGGCATGTGATGCTCACACCTGGATTTTCCTACAAAAGCAAGTCAACACTTAACAATTTATTCACAGTCTTATTGTCATCACCAGAATATGTCATGAAATTTCTGTTTCCCAACGTAACAATTATTATGCATCATACCTAACAAACCAATCATGAAATGCACAACAAATGGATCGAGAGTTCCGTGGAACAAATGGATAAACCGAAGTTTATACCGTGAACAAAACAAGTCCGATTTCTCAGGATCTCGTGGCCTCAAGCGGGCAGCCGGAAGAAGGCTATACGTCGACCTGCACGTGACTAACGAAACGTTCTTCTCTCACCCAAACAAAACACATATTCATTCGTTTCATGCTCAATTCATTTTATCAAAAGCTTCATACTTTTCATTCTGACAAAATGCCATAATATCTTTCAAGGCAATACATATTCACAATCCCAATGAAATTTCAATAATATCAATGCCACACACACATGCAAGCAAGCAGGATAATTTGCTCATACACACAACAACTATAAATATATTACCCACCTAATATCGCTTGAGAATCCAAACTCACTGTTGTCCTTCCTCTTGCGATTGGATCATGTCGGCTTGGTTTCCTATAACAAACCAAGTTCCCATTCAAACATCATTCAAAGGAAATATTCAATAAGCTTCGAAAATCAAAAGTACTAACACTAAAAATCTATACTCGACTTCCATTTAAATTTTCGGATCTTTAGAGGCTAATTCCAAACTTCCTTTCTTCATAAAACTTGTAGCCCTATGGCTCTAGTTCACCACGAATCATAAATCACCTCATTTGGACATCTACTGCAAAAGTTATGCCCAAAATACCAAAATACCTCTGTGCTGGAAACTGGAGCTCGCCGCAGCAAACATCCCGTGCCCACCGTGGCGTACACCCCTCTCGCACGCGGCGGGTGCACAAATATATGCACCGCGGCGTGCACACCTTCGCACGCCATGACGTGCGGGTCCAGAAACTCCTCCCGAAATTGATTTTTCCTGCATTGTTCATCCACAATCCTACCATTTTGCAAATGTAACACATCTAAACCTTAAATCATGTCTTATACTTCAATTCTAACTCATTACAACCTTAAAATCAGTCACAAACACACCAAGATCATCAACCCAAAGAAATTTTACCTATTTTTTTGAAAACCTCTAAACAACCGGTTCTAACTCATGCCAAGCTATTTTAGGGGAAATTCTAACCAAAACAAGATGAAATGCACTTAGACTTACCAGGAATTTGCTTCAATCTGTCGAAAACCTCTAGGAATGAAAAGCCCTATTTTCTCTTCTTCTTCCTCACCAACGACACTCTCCTTCCTTCTTCTCTTCACTCTTCTTTTCTTTCCTTCTAATTTCTCACTCAAGTCTAAATGGGATGGACAAAGACCAAAATACCCCTCCTAGTAAAGCCTTAACCTCTCCAACTTAAGTGATCTTCCCATTTTACCCTCAAACATTTTTACTATTTCATTCCCATTTAAACCACACTAGACTCACTTAACCTAAATTTTCCACTAATACTTCCAATTTAATCAAACTAAGCACTACATCATCCAATCAACACAATTCATGCTTAATAACATTAATTAGAAAAATTTGGGGCCCAACATTTCTTCCCCTCTAAAAAACAAATTTCGTCCTCGAAATTATTACCTGTGTCATCGAAGAGATGCAAATACCTCTCCTTCATGGCTTTCAATGGCTCTCACGTGGCCTTTTCCACCGAATGATTCCTCCACAGGACTTTGACTAGCTGAACCGTCTTGTTCCTGGGGACCTTTTCTTTGGTGTCCAAAATTTCCACTGGAATCTCCTCATAACTCAGATCATCTCTCAACTGAACCTCAGAAGTCTGAATGATGTGAGAAGGATCCGATCTATACCTCCTCAGTATGGAAACATGAAAGACATCATGGATCTGAGACAATTTCGGGGGTAATGCCAACCTGTAGGTGAGTGGTCCAACCCTCTCAAGAATTTCATAAGGACCCACATACCTCGGACTCAACTTGCCCTTCTTGCCAAACCTCATTACTCCTTTCCAAGGAGACGTCTTAAGAAACACTTTCTCACCGAATTCGAACTCCATCTCCTTTCGGTGTGCATCAATGTAACTCTTCATCCTATCCTGTGCTGCCTTAAATCGCTGCTTAACCAGATTGACTTTATCAACTATCGTCTGAATCAATTCTGGTCCCACCAATTTCCTCTCTCCTTCTTCATCCCAACAAATCGAAGTTCTACATCTCCTCCTATACAATGCCTCATATGGAGCCATCTGGATGCTCGAATGGTACGAATTATTATAGGCAAATTCGACTAATGACAAATGCTCATCCCAAACTCCTTTGAAATCCATCACACATGCCCTGAGCATTCCCTCCAGTATCCGAATGGTCCTCTCAGATTGACCATCTGTCTGAGGGTGAAAAGCTATGCTAAAATCCAGCTTAGTTCCTAAAGCTTCCTGCAAGCTACTCCAAAACCTTGAAGTAAACCGAGGGTCTCTGTCAGAAACTATGGAATTTGGAATCCCATGCAATCTCACTATCTCATCAATGTACTTCTTTGCTAGCACATGCAAGGAATCGGTCTGTTTAATTGCCAGAAAGTGAGCAGACTTCGTCAACCGATCCACAATAACCCATATGGCATCACGCTTCCTACTGGTCTTGGGCAAACCCATCAGAAAATCCATGGTCATCCTTTGCCACTTCCATTCAGGAATGGACAATGGCCTTAACTTGCCTGAAGGTGCCTGGTGTTCAGCCTTGACTTGTTGACACACTAGACACTTACTTACATACTCCGCTACATCCCTCTTCATGCCCTTCTACCAAAAATGCTGTCTCAAATCCCTGTACATCCTGGTGCTACCTGGGTGCATGGCATAAGGCGCATTGTGTGCCTATCCAAAATCTCATCTTTTATCTCCTTAACATCTGGGATACAAAGACTATTCCCCACTGTCATAAGTCCATCATTCCTCACTACTACTTCAGAAGTCTTACCGCTCTGAATTTCATCCCGGAGTTTGCTCAAATCTGCATCTTGTGCCTGCAACTCCCTAACCTTCTCCCTGAGTATCGGTCTCACTCGAAAGTTAGTTAGAAGGCAATCTAGCTCCTCCTGCTTCAAGCTTATCTTAAGCTTGGCCATCTCTTCCAATAAAGGCAAGTAAACTGTCCGAACATGAGCAATTAAAGACTTTCTACTCAAAGCATCCGCCACTATATTTGCCTTGCCTGGATGATACTCAATCAGCAAGTCATAATCCTTAAGCAACTCAATCCACCTTCTCTGTCTCAAATTCAGTTCTTTCTGGCTCAGCAAGTACTTGAGACTCTTATGATTGGTAAAGATCATCGTTTGAAATCCATATAGATAATGCCTCCAAATTTTCAAGGCAAAGATCACGGCTGCCAACTCCAAATCATGTGTCGGTCAATTCAACTCATATGGCTTCAGTTGCCTTGAAGCATAAGCTAGCACCCTGTCTCCCTGCATCAATACACAACCAAGACCCTTCCTCGAAGCATCACTATACACGGTATAGCCCTCATCTCCACAAGGCAGAATCAGAATCAGAGAGCTTGTCAATCTGTGCTTGAGCTCCTCAAAGCTCTTCTGGCATTCAACACTCCAGATAAATTTCTGATTCTTCCTCAATAACTTAGTCATCGGAGCAGCTATCATGGAGAATCCTTCCACAAACCTCCTGTAGTAACCTGCCAAACCCAAAAAACTCCTCACCTTTGCTATGTTCTTCGGTGCTTCCCAATTCACCACAGCTTCTATTTTCTTTGGATCCACATGCACTCCTTGTTCTGAGATTACATGTCCAAGAAATGCAACTTCCCTCAGCCAAAATTCTCATTTATCGAATTTGGCATACAACTCGTTTTTCCTCAATGTCTCCAAAGCAATCCTCAAATGCTCTTTATGCTTCTTATCACTCTTGGAATAGACCAATATATCATTAATAAACACAATGATAAATTGGTCCAAGAAAGGCTTAAAGACTCGATTCATCAAATCCATAAAGGCTGCAGAGGCATTTGTCAGTCTAAAGGGCATAACCTAAAACTCAAAATGCCCATACCGTGTCCTCAAAGCAGTCTTTGGCACATCCGACTCCTTTATCCTCAAATGATGGTAACCTGATCTCAAGTCTATCTTGGAGAAGACTCTTGCCCCTTGTAATTGATCAAACAGATCATCTATGCGTGGGAGCGGATACCTGTTCTTTACAGAGACCTGATTAAGCTTCCTGTAATCTACACACATCCTCAACGATCCATCTTTCTTCTTCACAAAAAAGACCGGAGCTCCCCAAGGTGAAGAGCTCAGCCTTATGTATCCTTTCTCCATCAACTCCTCCATTGCTCCTTAAGCTCCTTCAATTTCGTCGGAGCCATCCGGTAAGGCAGAATTGGAATCGGCGCAGTACCTGAAAGAAGCTCAATGGAAAACTCAATTTCCCTAGGTGGCGGTAGTCTTGGTAATTCCTTAGGAAAGACATCCAAGAATTCCCTGACTACTGGAATATCCTCTAACTTCCCTCTATCTGCCCTTACGTCTACCACATAGGCCAAAAATGCCTCACATCCCTTCCTCATCATCTTCTCTGTTGCCAGAGCTGAAACAATTCTAGGCGGGCTTACTTTTCTGTCCCCAGTAAACACCACTCTTTTGCCGTCATCCAATTCAAATTTCACTGTCTTCTGCTTACAATCCAGATGGGCATTGTACTTCTCTAACGTGTCCATACCCAAAATCACATCCAATCCTCCCATCTTTAATGGCATTAAATCCACCACTAGAAGTTCCCCACTAATACATATCTCACACTCCCTATACACTTGACTGATAATAATATATTGGCCGATTAGAGTACTCACCATCAGCGGAGTATCCAATGGGCTCAAATTGCTACCATACACAGTTCTACTCGATGAAACAAACGAATGAGTAGAACCCAGATCAATCAAAGCAATCACATCATCAACAAATAATTTAACCGTACCAGTAACAACATCTGGGGCGGTCTCTGCGTCCTCCCTTGTCATTGCAAACACCCTAGCTGGTGCCTGTCCCCTTGGTCTCCCTGGAATGCTCAGCCTCTATGCTGCATCAGAACTGCCCACTTCTGTAGAATTCTTGAGTCCCACAATTTCAGATCTCTTGGAAGCTTACATCTAGCTTCTCTCTTGTCTTGGAGGCTGAGGGCACTCTCTAGCCATATGCCCCTTCTCCCCACAGTTGATGCAAGCTCCTGTCAATCGATAGCATTTTCCTCTATGGAGTCTCCTACAGTGATCACACCTAGGAATAGATGGCCTATCCCCATCTCCCCTTCTACTGCCGCCCACTGTTGAGGCTTGGTGAGAAACAGTAGAAGTCTTCATAGGTCTAGATCGGCTCGCACTGTTGCTCTTCTCCTCAGATTGCACAGGGAAGGTTCTGGCACTCCTCTCAGGCATAGAAGTACCGCCTCCCCTCTTGAACTGCTCTCTCCTCTTTCTTTTCCTGCTAACTGCACTCTTGATGTTCTCGATGTTCTCAACCCTCAATGCTGCTTCAACCAACTACTGAAAGTCACCAAAGTTCTGCACTACCACTTTCTCTCTGATGGCCAAGTGTAGACCTGACTCAAACTGGCGACATTTAGCAGCCTCACTCAACATCATCTCTGAAGCATATCTCGCCAACTGAGTGAATCGACGCTCATATTCACTAACCGTCATCTCCCTCTGGGTGAGACTGAGGAATTCCTTCTGCTTCTGCTGAATGTACGCCTCAGACAGATATTTATTCTTGTAAGCAGCAAGGAAGTCCTGCCATGCTAACCCTACTGGTCTCATCTCGACTCGCACAGTCTCCCACCAATGTAGAGCATCCCCCTCAAGCGGACTTGCAAAGATAAATAACCCTCTCATCATCCTCACACTCCATCTGATCCAATACTCTCTCGATCATTCTCAGCCAGGTCTCAGCTTTCTCAGGATCAGTGGTCTGTAGAAGTCCACTACTCCATACTTCCTCAACTTGTCAAACTGTCTCCCCTTCTTAGCTGGGGCTGAAGTCAAAGGCTGTGGCATCTGACCCATAACCTAAACAAATGCCTGAGTGAATGCCTGAAACAGTCTCTGATCTAGTGGAGGCACTTGCCTCGTGAAACCGGCGACTCTGCGTCATGATTTAAATGGGCTCACTACCTAGCCGTATAGAAGCCTCAGCATTTCCTGGGGCTACCGACTCATCAATCCTCTCCTCTCTAATCAGAGAGTCAGGTGTAACAAATCCTTGCAGAACTCCTCGTGTCCTTCTACGAGGTGGCATCGTACTCCTTCAAATATAAATACTAAGAATTAACTACATGTCAATCTTAATTCCTACATGTCTGCATGATATGCATGTCACTTAATGCAATCAATCAATTAACAATGCAGCAACTAATCATATATCAAAAATTCATCCTATTATGCATTCTAAGCCGAGGACACAAAACCTAAAGCTCTGATACCAAACATGTTGGGCCCAGGTCCAGATCCCCATCCCGAGGTGACCCCTCGGGGATGCCAGATAAGGGGCGCACGGAGGAAGAAACGAAAACATGCAAAAATATCAAGGAAACAGCAGCGGGAAGAGGATGACTCGTCGTGGCAATAGGATGCTCGTTGCGGCGAGCGCCTCGGTGCAAGGATTCGCCGCAGCCAAATCTCGCCTCGCCGCGACGAACGACCAGCTTCAAGTCACAATGATCACCCAAGGGCTGCGTCGGGCGAAGGATTGGCTCGCCGCATCGAGCTCCCCAAATTTGAACCCGATCCCAACATCTAAGAAATTTCAAATCACACATACATTCTCATACATTCTATCACATACACATGCATTCTAACTATGATTTAATCACCCCCATAAACAACATAACTTCATGCCATTACAATTAGAAGAAATTTAACAAGTATTCTTAACATGGCACAATATATATCAAGGTTTAAATCCAAAATACATAAGGATGCTCCATGATGATATGCTTGGAAGCTAACCAAAAGTACTAACTTAATACAAAAGCTTCTAACTATCTTGGAGTTTCTGATGCCTTGCAAGGATCACGATCTTCTCGTTCTACACCTGAGGAGTGGGAGATAATAGGGTGAGCTGCGAAGCTCAGTGGCTTATACATTTATAGCCATTGGCAACGAGCCACACATTCAAGCATATGTATATACATACACAAGCATAAAGTAAGTCAACACTTAACAATTTATTCACAGTCTTATTGTCATCACCAGAATATGTCATGAAATTTTTGTTTACCAATGTAATAATTATTATGCATCATACCTAACAAACCAATCATGAAATGCACAACAAATAGCTCGAGAGTTCCATGGTACAAAATGGATAAACCGAAGTTTATACCGTTAACAAAACGAGTCTGATTTCTCAGGATCTCGTGGCCTCAAGCGGGCAGCCGAGAGAAGGCTATACGTCGACGTGCACGTGACTAACGAAACGTTCCTCTCTCACCCAAACAAAGCACATATTCATTCGTTTCATGCTCAATTCATTTTATCAAAAGCTTCATACTTTTCATTCTGAAAATATGCCATAATATCTTTCAAGGCAATACATATTCACAATCCCAATGAAATTTCAATAATATCAATGCCACACACACATGCAAGCAAGCAGGATAATTTGCTCATACACACAACAACTATAAATATATTACCCACCTAATATCGCTTGAGAATCCAAACTCACTGTTGTCCTTCCTCTTGCGATTGGATCAGGTCAGCTTGGTTTCCTATAACAAACCAAGTTACCATTCAAACAACATTCAAAGGAAATATTCAATAAGCTTCGAAAATCAAAAGTACTAACACTAAAAATCTATACTCGACTTCCATCTAAATTTTTGGATCTTTAGAGGCTAATTCCAAACTTCCTTTCTTCATAAAACTTGTAGCCCTATGGCTCTAGTTCACCACGAATCATAAATCACCTTATTTGGACATCTACAGCAAAAGTTATGCCTAAAATACCAAAATACCTCTGTGCTGGAAACTTACGCTCACCGCAGGGAAGGCTACGCTCGCCGCGGCAAATGACCCGTGCCCACCGCGGCGTACACCCCTCTCGCACGCTGCGGGTGCACAAATATGTGCATCGCGACGTGCACACCTTCGCACGCCAAGGCGTGCTCATGAGCACGTCACGACGTGCGGGTCCAGAAACTCCTCCCGAAATTGATTTTTCCTGTATTATTCATCCACAATCCTACCATTTTGCAAATGCAACACATCTAAACCTTAAATTATGTCTTATACTTCAGTTCTAACTCATTACAACCTTAAAATCAGTCACAAACACACCAAGATCATCAACCCAAAGAAATTTTACCTATTTTTCCAAAAACCTCTAAACAACCGGTTCTAACTCATGCCAAGCTATTTTAGGGGAAATTCTAACCAAAACAAGATGAAATGCACTTAGACTTACCAGGAATTTGCTTCAATCTGTCGAAAACCTCTAAGAATGAAAAGCCCTATTTTCTCTTCTTCTTCCTCACCAATGACACTCGCCTTCCTTCTTCTCTTCACTCTTCTTTTCGTTCCTTCTAATTTCTCACTCAAGTCTAAATGGTGGACAAAGACCAAAATACCCCTCCTAGTAAAGCCTTAACCTCTCCAACTTAAGTGATTTTCCCATTTTACCCTCAAACATTTTTACTCTTTCATTCTCATTTAAACCACACTAGACTCACTTAACCTAAATTTTCCACTAATACTTCCAATTTAATCAAACTAAGCAATACATCATCCAATCAACACAATTCATGCTTAATAACATCAATTAGAAAAATTGGGGCCCCAACAAGAATAAGTTCTACGAAGTGGGCGACTAGTGAGGTAACTTGTCGAGGTTTCCACGACCAAAATTGCGACTTGAAGTTAAGACGTTTCAATTAGTAAATACATGAGAGTAAGTTCTGCTTGGTTGGATCATCCTCTTAAAAGCAAGTATAAGTTAATATATTTTTAAGCGACTTGTCTAGGTTCCCACAATCAGAATTGCTACAAATTATATCAAGCGTTGTTTATTTGTCTTCCAAATTTTCACTTCATTGTTTGGAAGGTAACTATGGACTAGGTTAAACTAATACAAATAAAAATATATGTATATTTTAAGATATTAGGTCACATTCTTTTTCTTACATACAAATTATTTACTCCTTTTAAAATAGATAACCACAGTACACTATAGCTATCCTAATCCTTTTTTTCCCATTCCTAATTGCTCATACACTTTCATGGGCTCACATTCTGATACATTCTCACTTTTCTCACACTTAATCACTTAACACAAGTTCACACGTAGGATTTCTACTCGTGCGACTCAGACTAGGGATCGGTTGCTATGGTCTGCAACGACACGACTCAAATGCATGCAACTTAACCTATGTTTCAGACTGTGCCTAGATACATTCGTATTGTTGGGCTCTGATACCACATAAATGTAACACCCCACTCCCGCGTGACCCGAACCCGACATCGTTGGTGATATCCGAGTCCGTATTTCATGAGGGCTGCATACATCACCAATCGAAACTCAGTATCAATATATTAATGTTTTTTTTCATGTGCACAGCATACAATTTTGAGCCCAAATGTAAAAGGAAGTATTTTCAGTTATTACAAACAGTCAACAACAATTGACAATAGCCATGTAATGACATAACCAACATTGGGCCCACGATAAATACAGAGCATTTTGAAATGCAATTCTATGGGACACTAATGCAGACGCGAACTGATCTCGTCCTCTATCTATCCCTTGCGTACAGTACACATACTCCCGTGTCAAACGGGGTACTCTTCAAGACCTAAAAGATGGATGCAAATTTTGGGTGAGTTTTGCGAACTCAGTGAGGAACCATCATCGATGGTTCGCCCAATTCATGCAGCACACAAGCAAATTACAGTCATAGCACAGTCAGAAATACCATCTCAATCAATAGATATAAGCCGATCACAATTTTATAAGGCAATTGACAATATTCAGTCAAATATGTATGCAATGCACGTGTGACACTTTTCCAGTTTATTTCAGTGTTGTGACCGAGCGCATAAACAGTGAACAATATCCGTAGACGCATCTAGGGAGTGTCTATCTCCCTTCGAGCTCAAGGCTCGTTTTCAGTGTCAGTGAGCTGCTCCGGTCACAACTGTTATTATCAGTTTATGCATTGATGTATGCAATGCATATGCCCAAGTTAACAGTCAGTATCACTTATAATACCATGATTCCATCAATCGCAATTGAGCACATCGTAAGTAAGCAGTAACTGTACAATCAATAAGCAGTCTGTCATATTGGTCAGCACTTCCTTCACAAAAATTGTAGCCACATGTCTCAATTTTAATTTAAGACAAACCTTACCTCAATTGCTTAAGCACACAACTAGTTATAGCAAAAACATTAACCCATGTACAAAAGACAATTTCCAGCTTTGATACTCAATTCAATTCCTATCATTCAAATTCCAATTCTATACTCATAAACATCCAATTTAGTCATTAATTCACCCATACTATAATCAAAACCCCCACTTGAACAATGATCACAAAAATGACAGCAACTCATACACACTCATTCATCTATTTTCTACACCATTAACATCACTTAATGCAATCCAAACCCTCTCAATTGATATACATCACATATTATCCTTACATGCATCATCCTACTTCATCAACCATCAATTAATCACTCAAAGCTCTCGCCCAACTATACCAACACAATACTCATACACTTGGATGCACAACCATCATAAAGAATGCATTTAATTACCAATTTAAGAATATATAACATACTTCTTACCTATAAGCTTCAAATCTTCTCTATCTTCCAACTAACTCACCACCCCCCTTTTCTACACTTCACCACACGATCATCACCTTCTCAAGGGGGGTTGATGCTAGGCCTTGTTTAGGTGAGTTAAAGGAAGAGGAAGCAAGGTGGAAGGAGGAGGAAAAAGTGAGCAAAATCTCAAAAGCATCCAAGAAGAAAGAAAACAACGAAGAAGGAGGAGAGGAGGGCCACGTATGAGACAAAATGGAACCTTCGTGAATGTAAGCCAAGAAAGAAGCTTTTAAAGGAAAAAAATGGCATGGCTAGGCAAGTGACATTTTTCACTTGCCACATGTCTTATGATAAAGCCCTCACATGGTTTCTTTCCAATTCAGTTCCAATTTCTACCCCAATTTCTCGTCAAATTCTAATGGCTCAAAGTAATAAATCCTACCATCATGTATCTAATTTTTCAGTTCCATTGGATGGTCATTTCCAATACTGAAAATTCAATCAGTCTGTCACTTGTAAATTTTTCAGTCCGGAAGGGTATCTTGAAAAATTTCCAGAAAAATTTCTAAAATTTCCTGAAAATATAAAACACATAACAATCCACTCCAATTAAATTTTCAAGCCCATAAACCACATTTTTCAAAATAAAATCCCATTTAGGCACAATACCGAGAATGTCATGAATGCATGTACAATTATTTTTCATGTGCAAAAAAAATTCACTGTTCACAAATACCAGTATACATAAAAATGCTAAATCAGTCCTAATCACTCTCACCCCTGACCAAATTACCATTTTATCCTTCCCGGTATCAGAGTGCCTTTTTACTAGCTTATATCCCTTAGTGGATACCGAGCTATTTCATATAACGTCTCATATTCCTTAGTAGATACCGGGTACAGTCGCACTCGAGCCCGAGGCTCTAATCACATTCTGAGCTTTAAGCTCTTTATCCTGGTGACTCCGGTCATAACTTCCTTTATCTTGCATGCATTCATGTAATGAATGTTTCTCATAACATATCCTTGGTCAATCACATGGATGCACATTCACATTTTAGATCACATTTATCATCGGACCGTAATCCGACATTTAACCAAAGTGCTGAGCACACTTTTACATTCATATGCATATTCACACATTTGTACATTTGAAACACTTATTTCGTCATGTTCATATACAATGAGCACTTTAATATCTCATTCATACCAGAAACACCGGACCTTCCTTGTCCGGAATCCACACAATCAAACCACATCAACGTCAGTATTCAAAACATATTATAAAGCAAACAACTAATTGAGTGAGACCGTCTAGGTTACTTACAGTACGCTACAAAATAGCATTAGCTTCCCAATTCTAGAATGCCTGTATGCGGACACTTGACCTGCACAACCTATTTATGCAAGACACCCATTGTACACTCATTAATAATTACACAAATGTATCAATGGACAATGTACAATTCATGTTCAATGACAATCCCGGGTATATGTTCTAATATACATTTTATGCTCATTCCCATTTCATAATTCATATATGTTTCATACACTTCATTGGTACATGATCATTCTAAATTCTCCTTTCAATCTTTACCCTTTTTATAAGTCTAGCATATTCATAAGCTTACACTTCAAGAACATTTGGTTACTCTATATCATAACTTAATTTCTCGTCATCTCTTTTCTATCCTCATATGATCTCATAATATCCAATTCTCATTCATGGTTTAGCACTTCATACTTAAAAACACACTTAGGTAGGATTCTTTTAGTTTCCTAAGACAAACCAATCTCATTCAATAGGAATCCACTTTAAGATCCCACAATGCATAATCACTGAAATAGATTCTAGCATATTTAAACCCAAGCATTTTTCTAAACTCCATAAACTAGAATCCTTCCAAAATTCCAAAGATTCAAAAAGATCATACCGTGATTCTTCACCAAACGAAGAGATCTTTAGCTTAAATGGAAGCTCTTTTCTTCCTCTTACTTTTTCTCTTCTTGAACAACTTCACAATCTCTCTTGAAGGCTAAGGAAATTAAAACCCTAGCTTGTTTTCTCTTGTTTCTCTCTTTCATTCTTTTTTCATGTTTTCTCTCTCTTATCTCTTTTCTCATCCACTCATTTTGCTTCTCTAGAATCCCCTCATTCACGTTTTTCTTCCCCATTTATAAGCAAGAGAGTACTTCTTCTTCTATTTATACCCTTAACGAGTCCAAAAGTCCATTTTATCCTTCCTTATAGGCTTATGTTTTTTTAAACTTAAGTGTCTTGCCAAAAAAAACCTTAAATATTCTGACATAACATTTTTTTCTAGAAAAATCTCCGCTATTTTCTTACATTTCTAATGACACCAAAATCATTCAATTTGGTTCAGTGAGTCAAAAGATATACTTCTAACATTTTTGGATTTCTCTTGTCCAAACAGTACACTATGAACAAATTTCACCTAAAATTAAAACATATTAGAGACTGAATTGGATTCCAAGTTCTTCATACCATTTGTAGCTCCATGTCTCTAGTTTGCCACAATTTAAAAATCGTCTCATTTGGACCTCTACTGATCCAGAAAACATCAAAATACTAAAGTATATTCAGTGGGATAACACCAACCCATATTATTTAAGAACATACTTACTATACCCGTCTCATGCTTTTCACTCAATATTTATCTTTTCAGTTCAGATGGATACAATTCTTGTTATAGATGTAGATAAATATATTACGAAACCAATGGTTCAAGAATCAAGTCATTTGGAGGTCTAGAGAATAAGTTATGGCCAAAAGAAGCAACCATGTTTATGACCTCAATCAAAACAAACATGTTTTGGTGCGATTTCCATAACTTTCACAAGAAATATTGGATTGATTTCGTTTTTGGACCATTGGAAAGAAGACTTCGAGATCTATTACTTTCATGAAGAAGTAGAAGGCAAATTCTTTCATCTTAGGGGTCGAAAATCTATCAGACCATATGGAGTCATTTTTTAGACGAAGTAACGTCATCAGACAAATTGCTGACGTCATACTGAGACAAAGCAAAATGAGACGGTCAAACTAAGACGTAAAAAGTCAAACTAAGATGATGATGACATCATGAGACGAATTGCTGACATCATATTGAGACGGAAGCAAAATGAGACGATCAAACTGAGACACAAAAAGTCAAACTAAGACGGTGATGATATCATGAGACGAATTGCTGACGTCATACTGAGATGGAAGCAAAATGAGATGGTCAAACTAAGACCCAAAAAGTCAAACTAAGATGATGATGACATCATGAGATGAATTACTGATATCATACTGAGACGGAAGCAAAATGAGATGGTCAAACTGAGACACAAAAAGTCAAACTAAGACGATGATTACATCATGAGATGAATTGCTGACGTCATACTGAGACGGAAGCAAAATGAGACGGTCAAACTAAGACCCAAAAAGTCAAACTAAGATGATGATGACATCATGAGATGAATTACTGATATCATACTGAGACGGAAGCAAAATGAGACGGTCAAACTGAGACACAAAAAGTCAAACTAAGATGATGAACAATAACTTCGTCTTACTTTTGCTCTAGAACGTCTTTACTTATAAAGATCATAAATTTTGACTCCGATGTCCAAATTTTTTAGATAATATACCATTGGAAAGATAAAAGAAAGATCTATAACTTTCCAGAAGGAAACTTTGTTCAAATATATTTATATCAATCCCAAATTTGCTTCTAAAGTCCAAAGACAAATGTTTCATTCATACACCAACACTACACCCAATTCTTCACTTCATGACAAAGTTTGAGACTCTTAGACATAGAATTGAAATTCGATGTCTTCATACAAAATGTAGCCAAATATCTCTAGTTTAATTCAAATCAAGAATCATATCGTTTGGATAACTAAAGAAAATGTTGTGGCTAAAAGAATGAAACATACTCAATCAACATTGTCCAGATCACTACCAAATCTTGTTTCTAAATCTTTCCTTATCACAACTCATACCAAGATCACTCTTTCTACTCCTTCTACTCCTCATTTTCAATAAAATCACATTTAATACCATTTATACCCAGAAGTTGTCAATGAATGCATGTACCACTTTTTATGTGAAAACATTCCGTATTTGTGTACATATATGCTAACATGATGCATGAGTAAGAAAATGTATTGTCTTAACTTCTCTTTGAGCTCATAAATACTGAAAGTTTGGGTCCTAACCCTTAATATGGGGACGGGATGTTACACTAAGAACTGAAAATAAAACAACCTTCTTGAAAATACGAAACTTATTTTTGGTTTAGAAATTTAAATACAACGTAATAACCCACCATGAGAGAATGACATATCACCATAGAAATCTAACTATAAATAATCAAAAGAAGGCTAGTACCTTGAGTTTTTTTTCTAGGAAACCCACTTGCACATTGAATTTCTATCTGCTGCAAATCTATAATAAGTTTTTTTTTTGTTTAAGAGTGGTTCAACAGTATTTTCTACTATAAACTTCTAGGTAAGTAAGGACAAGATGCCAATGTGAGGTAAGAGAAGGGGATTTCCTAAACTTTCAACCATTAATTTTTGTTTGGTTTTTCTCTCAACATAATCCAACATTATTTTACAAGAATTTGTTGATGTACATGAGATATGCATATATTTTCTTTAGTATTTTCTTCATTTCATACTAAATTACATTGTTTCACTTAGTTGTTGATATATTTTCAATTATTTAAGAAAATTTGATCTTAGGATGAGATTTATCAAGAATTAGATACTATTTGAAGAAAATAAAGAAAATAAAATTCTAAATTTAATATGGTCTAGCCTATGTTCTTGTACCAACTTGTGTCTAATATTGATTATATGAAGAAGAAGACATGACCTAGAACATGACCTCAAGGGAGAACCAATAGTGTGAAAAATCTAGAGAGTCTGTTTTAGGTTGTTTGATAGCTAAGTTTAGTTAAAGAGCTTATTTTGATTAAACACAACCTAGGAAAAAACCGAGGTTAGCAGATCTTATTGTTAATCTACAACTAATAGTTTCTAAGAGAGGTTTGAGAATAATAAGACAATGAAGCATGCTTATTCGTGTGTAGGCCGAGATTGAACCGATAATTGGATTCTAAACCCATTCATCACTTTTATCATTTTCTCACTGTTTGATTTAAATAGCTTTCATTAGTTTAATTTGCTTTATTCCAAACAAACCCCCCATATCCTAAACACTAATTCCTGTTAGATACTTTATATACTCTCATTATGGATACGATTTCTACTCACTGTTACTATAAATTTTAGTGTGTAGAGTTAGGTTTTATTTTTTGGTTCATTCGACACGCATTAAGAATTTTGGCATCATAGTCGGGGAGTGTGGTTCTTTAGTTTTTTTTTTTTAATTGGTATTTTGTATATATTTGATTAAATTTATTTATTTCATTAATTTCTAAAGTACTTACCAGGTCGATTAAAAGAACTGCTTTAAGGAACTATAGCTTTAAATTTCATGCGAAATGTAAGAAAATCAACATAATCAACCTTAGTTTTGTTGATTACATTAATATTAAATCCATCACTTTTATCTCTAAGGTATACAAAATGTTCACTTCCTTATATGGTTTGTCCATAAACTCTGAAAATTCAAGCTTTTATTTATCTACTAGTGTTTCTTATTTATCCGCAAGAGTATCTGACATCACAAGCTTCAAAACTGCTCAACTTATTGTTACATACCTTATAGTTCCTATCTCTTCCATAAAACCAACATTTATGGTTTTCAAGCCCCTTCTTGTTAGTACTAACAACATGATTGAAAGATGGTTCTTCAAAGCTTTTTCTTTTGTAGGAAGATGCCAATTGATCAACTATGTTTTGATATCTTTATCTTTTTATTGGGCCACGCATATAATTTTTCCCTGTTTAGTCATTAAGGAGATTAAGAAATCATTTAAGAGTTTCCTATTTAAATCTAAAGGTAGTGGAAGCTTTAAAGTAAGATGTTCAAAAGTTTGTTTACCTAGAAGTTGTGGTGGTCTAGACATTCTATCCATTTTCTTTGCTCAATTCTTCTTACCAAGAGACTCTTAAGATTACTTATTGATAAAACTCATTATGGGTTAAATGGATTGACACTTACTACATCAATGATCAAAGTTTGTGGAAAGTCAAACAATCATCCAACTCTTTTGCACTTTTCAGCAATTTGCTCAAATTTAGAGAAGTTATTAAGAGTCATCGTAAACACATAGTTATGATAGTAAATATAGTTTATGATAGTAAATCCATATACTTCTGGCATAATTCACCTCGTTGATTTAGTTTAAACATAATTCACCTCGTTGATACTTCATTACACGGTTGGCAATGTAGAATAGTTTAACAACTTTAGATAAGATAGCTCAATACATATATTTCACTAATTGGTCCTATCTATGTAAATCCTTAATTGAAAATGTTGACCGTTTGTATTTCCAATGTCAGTTTAGTAAATATCTTTGGAATCTCATAATTCAACTATGTCACTAGTGTCTCGAAGTGTTAAGCTGTAGCTGAAGCATCAAAGAGATTTATGGATTTATAAAATTGCTTTTATACATCTTATATCAGCTATTTGGGAAGAGAGAAATAATAAGACCTTTGGAAATTCCACATCCACTAAAGAGGTTATTTTTAGATGTTATTCAATAAGATTAGGAACCATATCTGATAACATGTGTCGAGTGTATTGCAAAATTTACCTAACTTTGCATACTAAATTTTGTAGTTGTGTTGAGTCAGGATCTTATCCACAAGGAATGTTTGCTTAGTTTCTGTAAAGATTAGTAACAACGAAAGGACTATGCCATCAAGAATGTAACTTACTAGGAAAGAGCTTGATACGCGATTGGAAAAAAAGAACTTTCTGACCCACCAAAAATTCCTTGCTTCTAACCATTTGTTCATGGTATTCTTTTGCCCTTTCCTTCACAATCTGCGCGTTCTCATACGCGTCATTCCATAACTCATCGAGTTCTTGCAATAACTTGTGATGAATTCTAGCATTGTCATAATCCAAGTTACGCTGTTTAATGGCCGAAAATACACAATGTTCAAGCTCTATGGGAAGATGACAATTCTTTCCATAAACCATCCTAAAAGGTGACATGCCTATAGGTGATTTATATGTAGTGCGATAAGCCCACAGTGCATCACCTAATCGAAGACTCCATTCTTTTTGGTTAGGCTGCATAGTTTTCTCAAGGATAAACTTGATTTTGTGATTTGACAATTCTACTTGATCACTCTTCTGTGGATGGTACGTGGTTGAATTTCGATGGACGATGTCGAACTTTTTTAGTAAGGCCTCGAAAGATCGATTGTAAAAGTGGGTTCCTCTATCACTAATGATAGCTTTGGGAATGCCATAACTGTTAAAAATGTTAGCCTTCACACAATTGACGACAACTTTAGCATCAATAGATTTGGTCGCTAATGCCTCGACCCACTTAGATACGTAATTGACTGCAAGAAGGATGTAAATTGTCGTTAGATAAAGGAAAAGAACTCATAAAATCAATGCCTCAAACATTAAAGACCTCACCAAATAACAAGAAAGTTTGCAGCATCTAATTCTTACGAGTAATATTTCCTACCTTTTGGCATCGATCACATGTCTTGCAAAATTCGAATGCGTTTTTGAACAACGAAGGCCAAAAGAATCCACTGTCAACTACCTTATGTGCTATGCACTTGGCATCAAAGTGGCCACCACAAGAATAAGTGTGACAAAATGTTAAAACATAATGAAACTCATCTTGATGCACACAATGCCTAATCACTTTATCTGAACAAATTTTCCACAAGTATGGATTATCCCAAAAGCAAAATCTAGAATCAGGGTGATATTTATAGCATTGGGCTTTTGTCATATTTGCGAGTAGCTTGAGGGAAACTAGAAAATTAACCAAATCAACGTACCACAGTCGCGACAAGAAGGATGTCAGCGCAAACATCTTCTCATTAGGGAATACAACAAGAGCTGATCTGGCCTAGGCATCTTTATTACACAATCTACTCAAGTGGTCAACATCAAGATTCTCGGCACCTTTCTTGTCCCTAATTTTGAGATCAAACTCTTGTAGAAGCAAATTACAGTGGATAAACCTCAGTTTGATATCCTTTTTTGCATGAAGTACCTAAGGGCTACATGATCAGAACAAACAATAACCTTAGTACTCAATAAATATGACCGAAACTTTTCTAAAGAAAACACAATAGCAAAAAGCTCTTTTTCAATCGTATGATAGTTGAGTTGTTTGTCATCGATAGTGCGTGAAGCTAGGTAGTGACATGCAAAAGTAACCCCTCTTATTGTTCAATGACTGCCCTCAAGGCAAAGTCACTTACATCGCACATAATCTCAAAAAGCAGCTCCCAATTTAGTGGTCGGATGATGGGAGTAGATGTTTCAGAGTGTCGAATGCCTATTTGCAGGCATCGTCGAAAACAAATTCGACGTCCTTTTCCGAAAGCTTGCAATTTTTGAAAAATCCTTGATGAAGCGCCGATAAAATCTTGCATGATCAAGGAAAGAATGAACATCCCTCACGCATGAGGGGTAAGGCAAAGACAATAATATCAATTTTCGCTTTATCAACCTCTAAACCATATGAAGAAACCACATGCCCTAAAACAATTCCTTGTTCAACCATAAAATGACACTTCCCATAATTCAGAACAAGGTTAGTTTCCATACATCTTTTCAGTACTAAAGATAGATTTTCAAAACAATTATCAAACGAATCACCATAAATAGAAAAATCATCCATAAATACCTCGATAATTCATTCAACATAATATGGAAAAAATACTCATCATGCATCGCTGAAAAGTCGTGGGGGTGTTGCACAACCTGAAGGGCATCCTTCTATATGCAAATGTGCCAAAGGGGCACGTGAAAGTAGTCTTTTCTTGATCTTTGGGATTGATCACAATCTGATTGTATCCACTATAACCATTGAGGAAACAATAAAAAAACTTACCTGCTAGTCGTTCCAACATCTGGTCCATAAATGGCAAAAGGAAGTGATCTTTATGCGTCGCCGTATTCAGCTTCTTATAATCCACACACATGTTCCATCCACTTTGTACCCTTTGAGGTACAAGCTCATCATCTTTGTTCTTCACCACAGTGATCCCCATCTTCTTCGGAACCACTTAGATAGGCACCACCCATCTACTATCAGTGATTAGATAAATAACACCTGCATCTAAAAGCTTAAGTAATTCAGTTTTTACCACCTCCATCATGGGCAGATTGAGGTGGCGTTGCATCTCTTTTATGAATTTTCCTCTAATAGTATGCGATGCATACACATCGAAGGACTAATACCTTTGATGTCAACCAACATCCATCCTATGGCCGTCTTATTTTCACGAAGAACATTCAACAACTGTTCCTCCTACACACTCGTTAGATTCTTTGCAATAATAACTAGTAAAGTATTGTTATCACTAAGAAACATATACTTAAGATTATCATGCAAAGGTTTCATCTCAAGCTCAGGTGCATGCATAACAGACAACAAAAGTTTCTTATACAATATAGGAAGATCAATGAAAGCCACCTTACAAGGAAAGGGGGAAAGTACATGTAAAGCAAAAATAGAATCAATGACTTTCGAAAGCAAGCACAATGCGCACATATCATCATTATAATAACCTCTATAAGTCATGGCATTCTCACTGCCAAAACTGTGCCACAGTGTCAAGTCTAGACCATTATTGAATTCTAACTACAAGTGGTCATATATAAGCTCATCAATATCATCTAGAAAATTAATCGAATAAACATGATCAAGTGGATATTGGAGAGCATTATTAATATTGAATTCATCCACATCATCTCCTACACACATGGAAAGCAGATCATGTTCACAATCAATCTTGGTTCTGGTAGTCTTTAGGACAGGTCTACCAAACAGAATAGGTTTACTCTTATGTGAAGTGTCCATATCCATGTCAAGTACATAAAAGTCACAAGAAATCAGCAAATCACCTATTTTAACCTAGACGTCCTTTACCAAACTAAGTGGATAAATGAAGGAACAATCCGCTAACTATATAACCACACTCTTCAAATGCAAAGGTTCCAAACTCAAGCCATCATACACATGTATAGGCATCACACTAATGGATGCGCATAAGTCACACAAAGCCCTCTTAAACGAGGTGTTACCTATTATGCACGAAATGGAAAATGCGTCGGGGTCCTTATACTTATATAGGACATTCGGTTTCATAATAACAGAAATGGCCTCACCCAAGTTCACCATCTCATAACCTTTCAATCGATGGGCTCGCTTGATCGTGCAAAATTCCTTCAAAAAATTCGCATACTTCGAGACATGGCGAATTGCATCAAGAAGTGGAATATTGATCTCCACCTTCTTAAACAAATCGAAGATATCCCTCTCTTTCTCCTCTTGTTTAGCCTTCGAACTCCTAGAACTCAAAGGAAACAGAGGCATTATCTAAAAATCAGAATTGTCAGGTTTAGAGTTTACCTTTAGCACCCTGTCAAAAACTTCGATCTACACAGGAAAAAGGGGAACTAAATCTGATTTGTTCCTGGAATTTTTAGTCAGCTTCTGTCTTTGACGTTATGAAGAATCAGGTCTGGTGTTGCTCCTGCAAATTTTAGCTTCGTTCTGAATAGCAAGGGGCAGAGAAACAATATATATTTTGGGGTTAGGATCCACGACCATGGGTTCTTTAACATGGTCAGGGTGTGTCTTAAGTACCTCTTCCTTGTCCAAAGCAATTCCCTTCTTTTCCGCTCAATGAGAGCCCTTTTGCTGCTAAGCTCAACAACTTGAACAGATTCCTTCAAATGCAAGGCTTGAGAGGGCGACTTGCCACTATTTTGCACCTTAAGTCTACTCATAACGGATGTGATTTGGCCTACTTATTTCTCTAGAATTTGGATACTAGCATCTGTTTTCTATTGAAAAGACAAGAAATTTTGCTACATTGTGTTGGGACTCGATCCGAAAACCGGATCCCAACCGAAAAATGAAGGAAACACGAAGCGGATTCAAATCGAATAAATCTAATCACAACATGCGGAAGCAAACGCGAAACACATACGAAGGTATCGAATCAAAACAAATTGAATACAAATCGAATCGAAACCAATTTCCGATACGTAACAAAAACGGAGCCGACATCCGTGAACAAATATTTTAGGAATCACTGTCGCGTTGCGTTGGAAACCCTAAGACTGATCCAATCCGAAACTGGTATAAATTGTTTTTTCTTCTTTTTCTTTTCTTTCTTTTTCGTTTCTTCCACCTTCCTTAATCAATTTCTCAATTCATAATCATTTTCTTATGCACTCAAATAAATCTCAATTCTCATTCTTATACCCATTTCACTAAAATTTTGGCAAAGATAACGATCGCCTTCTATTAAACCCAAAACACGCAAAGTGTTCAAAATACACTTCTATATTTCTCACAATATAACCAGTATCATCGGACTCCCCGTCCGGAATCCAACACAACAAACGCAATCCTATATCTACATGTCCATATCCAATACATATTATACAAATCCAATTCCTATTAATTCCTCAATTCAATTTACAAACCATAATCATTATACATAAGGTCATAATCCAAATCTTTATACAAAATTCATGAATCAAATCAATCCAAACCCAATAATCAATCATCTCTATATCCAGATCCCATTCATAACTTAAAACAATACACATGTCCAGAATTCATAATACAATCCCATAATAATACTTGTAATACAATAATTGACAAAACCAGTCTTATACAAACCGATACCAAAATCCCATTTTTCATAAAATACAAACGATACAAAATCGAATAACACATCTTGACATTCTTTCATCCGATCTCCCGCTCGAAAACCTGGAGATGGGGATGAAAGGGGGGTGAGCACAAAGCTCGTGGATAATATGCTTATAAAACGAATAGATAAGCAAAACCTTGAAATCTTTTTCCTTCTCTGGTCTTAGAAAAACATTTCTTTGAAATCCGTAAAGCACGTTTTTAAAAGTTCTTTTCTTGCTGTAGTCAAACTCGCAGTTTGTAAAACGTATGATTCTTAGGCTTTCAGCCATAAATCCATAGATTACAAAACATGAATGCATCAACTTGACAATTTATAGATGCAATGTCATATCACATATGCAATGCACACAAATAGCTCGAGAGTTCCGTAAACACGACGGATAAATCGAAATTTATACCATAAACACAACGAGTCCGATTTCGGATCTCGTATGCCCACAAGCAGGCAGCCGGGATAAGGCTAGATGTCGACATACACGTGACTAACACAACGTTCCTCTCTCACCCACACAAAAGAACATATCATGCTCAAAATCATTTATCGCATGATCTTTTCCGAATATACGAAATGCCATGTAATCTTTCGAGGCATAACACAATGTATGTTGCAATTCATTCAAAGTCCATGTATTGAATCAAAAATAATTTTTCAAATCATTGATACAATGATGCAACATTTATGATGCAACTGAAATCAAAAAAATCTCTTTATTTAAAGAAAGCAGTAGTGGCTTATAAATTCAAATTATAAACACATTACCCACCTCGAATCGATGCTAGAAATTTGTTCCTCGCTCTAATTTGTCCATTGATTCCTTCTTTCTTCCAATTTAACTTTACCTAAAGCAATTTCACCCAAATTCAATAACATAATTAACTTAATCCTCAAATTGAACTTAGAAACACTAATCCCTCATATATTCAAGCTTTCTAAATCACAAATTTCCAAAATGCCCAAATTCCAAATTTGGGCATAAACTCTAATTAATTTCCATCCAAAATTAAACCCATAATACTTAGCAATCAACAAAATTAACTTCATACTCCACAAACCCATTCCATTTTCCATGATTCTAAACCACAACTTCAAGAGAAACTCAAATCTTAAAAATTGCTCTTACCTCATTTCTCATCCATTTTCGAATTTTCTTGGTTCAAGATGAAGCTCTCTTCATCCTCCACCTTTTTCTCTCTTGGAATGACATTGAAATCTCTCTTCAAGTGGTAGAAAAATCGAGCCCTAGCTCTATTTCTTTTCTTTCTCCTTCTCCACCACCGAATGCTTCTCTCTTCTCCTTTCTCTTCTTATTTCTTTCCTTCTTTTCTCTTAAGTGTCGTGGGTTGCCTCTTAAAATGACAGCCCACTTGCTTTTATAGTGCCATGTCATTAAATGAATTAAAATTGACCCATTTGCCCTTACTCATAAGCCTAAAACTTAACTCTTTAAGTAAACTTCCAAAATTGCCCTTCCTTTTTGCCTTAAAACTTTAGAGAAATGTCCTCTTTGTCTTATTTAATCCATCGCTTCAATAATCAGATCGTTTGGAGCTCTATAACTCAAGATATCTCCAAAATACTGAAGTTTGTTCTTCAGACCTGAGGTTGAACACTACACCTAACTTCTGACCTGAATTTGAAAGTCTTGGAGGCTAAATTATAGCTCGGCTCCTTCATAACATTTGAAGCCCCATGTCTCTATTTTAATTAGCAACAAGAATCAACTCAATCCGAGCTCTAGTGATCGAGATATATCCAAAATACTGAACTCTATTCAGCCACTACAACACCGGGATTGAACACTACACTGGACTTCCGACCTGTATTTGGAAGTCTTAGAGGCTAAATTATAGCTCGGCTCCTTCATAACATTTGTAGCCCCATGTCTATATTTTAATTAGAAATAAGAATCAACTCAATCCGAGCTCTAACGATCTAGATATATCCAAACTACTGAACACTGTTCAGCCACTACAACACTGGGACTGAACACTACACTGAATTTCCGACCTATATTTGGAAGTCTTAGAGGCTAAATTATAGCTCGGCTCCTTCATAACATTTGTAGCCACATGTCTCTATTTTAACTTCCAAAAAGAATCAGATAGATCCGTGCTCTACCGATCGAGATATCTCAAAAATACTGAATACTGTTCAGCCATTACAACACCGAGACTGAACACTACACTGAACTTCTGACCTATATTTGGAAGTCTTAAAGGCTATATTATAGCTTGGATCCTTCATAACATTTGTAGCCTCCTCTCTCTAGTTTAATTTTCAAAAAGAATCAAATTGATCGGATGTCGGACAAAGAGGTTATGGCCAAAAGAGTGAAGGGGGGTCAGAGTTCGGCCAGAAAATCAAAGCTCGGCCAGAACGAAGATTGGTCGGCCAACAGAGGTCGGTCGGCCATCAGAGGTCGATCGGCCAACAGAGGTCGGCCAACAGAGGTCGGTCAGCCAACAGAGGTCAGCCAGCAGAGGTCGGCCAACAGAGGTCGGCCCACAGAGGTCGGCCAACAGAGGTCGGCCAACACCCAATTCGACTTTCAAACTTCCAACTCTCATAACTTTTGGCTCCGAGCTCCAAATTGGACAAACCTGGTACCGTTGGAAAGATAAAAGAGAGATCTACAATTTTCAAGAAGGACTCACAAACAAGATCGGTCTTTAAAGGGGTCAAAAATGAGCTCGAAGATAACCAATCGATAATCTCCTCAAAACTTTACACAGTACCTCAACTTGAAAACATCATAACTTTTGAACCAGAACTCCAAATTTGATAAACTCGGTGTCTATAGAAACGTAAAATAACCCTCTACAACTTTCATTAAGGCCTTAAACATCAGATTGACCTCTAAATGGGTCAAAAACTCCACATAAAGTGACTGGTCGATCGGCTTCACACTAAACAACATCAAAACTTCTAACAATCATAACTTTCTACTCCCTTGTCCAATATTTTCGTGCTTTATATCAATGGAAAGATAAAAACAAGCTCTACAATGTTCATGAAGAACTCCAAAATAGCTTCAACCTCTATCTAAGTCAATGTTTCAATCAAAGTTTCTGCCCTGATAGCAATCACCTAAGCAATATCCAAATTTCACATTACCATATCTTTCAACCTCCACAACCAAGAATCGCATATTATACATCATTTTAAAGCTATTTAAATTCTCTATAACTTTCATGTAGACCATTTAATCAAATTCAAACCACATCAGTACGAAAATCGCCTCAAAATACAACATATACAATCCTACACTTAGAGCGTTTTCCAAAACCAATGCAAAATACACTTAACTTTCAAAGATCATAACTTTCAATCCCGATATCGAAAAATAGCGTACTTTATGGCTACGAAAAGCTCTTAACATAAGCTACAATTTCATGAAGATCATTTCCTCAAATTCTGCCTAAATCAAAAGTCAACTTTCAAATCAAACTTTCTATTTTCTTCAAAATATAACACTTTCACTAATTATTTCTTGCTTTTCAACTTCCATTTCAATCAACTAGTTCATTTTGACTTTCATAACTCATACAACTCTACTCAAATTTTTAAGTCATCAAAATCAATCACTTCATTTCTCATCAATCTCCTTTAAGCACAATAACATCTATAACACAATTCATATCCGAAAACACTCATTGAATTCATTTTAATATTCCTAATTTTCACCGAAAGTTCGGGTCCAACAATTCTCCCCTCTTAAAAGAATTTTCCTCGAAATTCCTACTAAGACATTATCAAGTAACACAATCTCTTAATAATTTCTTTCAAAAGAGCTTAATCAATCACTTTTCTTATCTAATATCCTCATAATACATATTCTCAATCTCTTCACAATTTCTCACTTCTTGTATCAAATACCACCAATATCATATCATATCAATATTTCTTAGCAGATTTACACAAGTCAATGGTCCAATTCTTAATAACCTTAATATGGACCAATACCATTCAATTTAATCCTTTTGAACTTCCATATATATATATATCTATATCTCCATCATTCAACTCATCTTTCACGTATCCTATATTACATCTCACATATATATATCCGAAAGGAATTCTTCCAAATTCATCGTGAAATTCGAACCTTAATCTCCATTATCACATTCTTTTATCATCAACCATGCTTTCGACACCCTAAGCAGAACATTCTTATACTCCAAATACATGTTAGGTCATTCACATCAATATCACCTTCTCACTAATTCAATCATATCCATTCACTAACTCTTATCAATTGCTCATATAAGCCATTTACACACATACGCCCAAGTAAGATCCTATTACTGGGCTCTGATACCACAAATATTGGGAACCGATCCGGAAATCGAATCCCAACCGAAAAATGAAGGAAACACGAAGCGGATTCAAATCGAATAAATCAAATCACAACATGCGGAAGCAAACGCGAAACAAATACGAAGGTATCGAATCAAAACGAATCGAATACAAATCGAATCGAAACCAATATCCGATACGTAACAAAAACGGAGCCGACATCCGTGAACAAATATTTTAGGAATCACTGTCGCGTTGCGTTGGAAACCCTAAGACTGATCCAATCCGAAACCGGTATAAATTATTTTTCTTCTTTTTCTTTTCTTTCTTTTTCGTTTCTTCCACCTTCCTTAATCAATTTCTCAATTCATAATCATTTTCTTATGCACTCAAATAAATCTCAATTCTCATTCTTATACCCATTTCACTAAAATTTTGGCAAGATAACGATCGCCTTCTATTCAACCTAAAACGCAAAGTGTTCAAAATACACTTCTATATTTCTCACAATATAACCAAGATCATCGGACTCCCGTCCTAATCCAACACAACAAACACAATCCTATATCTACATGTCCATATCCAATACATATTATACAAATCCAATTCCTATTAATTCCTCAATTCAATTTACAAACCATAATCATTATACATAAGGTCATAATCCAAATCTTTATACAAAATTCATGAATCAAATCAATCCAAACCCAATAATCAATCATCTCTATATCCAGATCCCATTCATAACTTAAATCAATACACATGTCTAGAATTCATAATACAATCCCATAATAATACTTGTAATACAATAATTGACAAAACCAGTCTTATACAAACCGATACCAAAATCCCATTTTTCATAAAATACAAACGATACAAAATCGAATAACACATCTTGACATTCTTTCATCCGATCTCCCGCTCGAAAACCTGGAGATGGGGATGAAAGGGGGGTGAGCACAAAGCTCGTGGATAATATGCTTATAAAACGAATAGATAAGCAAAACCTTGAAATCTTTTTCCTTCTCTGGTCTTAGAAAAACATTTCTTTGAAATCCGTAAAGCACGTTTTTAAAAGTTCTTTTCTTCACAGTAGTCAAACTCGCAGTTTGTAAACGATGATTCTTAGGCTTTCATCCATAAATCCATAGATTACAAAACATGAATGCATCAACTTGACAATTTATAGATGCAATGTCATATCACATATTCAATGCACACAAATGGCTCGAGAGTTCCGTAAACACGACGGATAAACCGAAGTTTATACCGTAAACACAACGAGTCCGATTTCGGATCTTGTATGCCTACAAGCAGGCAGCCGGGATAAGGCTAGACGTCGATGTGCACGTGACTAACACAACGTTCCTCTCGCCCAATAATAAAGCACATATCATGCTCAAAATCATTTATCGCATGATCTTTTCCAAATATACGAAATGCCATGTAATCTTTCGAGGCATAACAGAATGTATGTTGCAATTCATCCAAAGTCCATGTATTGAATCAAAAATAATTTTTCAAATCATTCATACAATGATGCAACATTTATGATGCAATTGAAATCAGAAAAATCTCTTTATTTAAAGAAAGCAGTAGTGGCTTATAAATTCAAATTATAAACACATTACCCACCTCGAATCGATGCTAGAAACTTGTTCCTCGCTCCAATTTGTCCATTGATTCCTTCTTTCTTCCAATTTAACTTTACCTAAAGCAATTTCACCCAAATTCAATATCATAATTAACTTAATCCTCAAATTGAACTTAGAAACACTAATCCCTCATATATTCAAGCTTTCTAAATCACAAATTTTCAAAATGCCCAAATTTCAAATTTGGGCATAAACTCTAATTAATTTCCATCCAAAATTAAACTCATAATACTTAGCAATCAACAAAATTAACTTCATACTCCACAAACCCATTCCATTTTCCATGATTCTAAACCACAACTTCAAGAGAAACTCAAATCTTAAAAATTGCTCTTACCTCATTTCTCCTCCATTTTCGAATTTTCTTGGTTCAAGATGAAGCTCTCTTCATCCTCCACCTTTTTCTCTCTTGGAATGACATTGAAATCTCTCTTCAAGTGGTAGAAAAATCGAGCCCTAGCTCTATTTCTTTTCTTTCTCCTTCTCCACCACCGAATGCTTCTCTCTTCTCCTTTCTCTTCTTATTTCTTTCCTTCTTTTCTCTTAAGTGTCGTGGGTTGCCTCTTAAAATGACAGCCCACTTGCTTTTATAGTGTCATGTCATTAAATGAATTAAAATTGACCCATTTGTCCTTACTCATAAGCCTAAAACTTAACTCTTTAAGTAAACTTCCAAAATTGCCCCTTCCTTTTTGCCTTAAAAACTTTAGAGAAATGTCCCTCTATGTCTTACGAATCCATCGCTTCAAGAATCAGATCGTTTGGAGCTCTATAACTCAAGATATCTCCAAAATACTGAAGTTTGTTCTTCAGACCTGAGGTTGAATACTACACCTAACTTCCGACCTGAATTTGAAAGTCTTGGAGGCTAAATTATAGCTCGGCTGCTTCATAACATTTGAAGCCCCATGTCTCTATTTTAATTAGCAACAAGAATCAACTCAATCCGAGCTCTAGTGATCGAGATATATCCAAAATACTGAACTCTGTTCAGCCACTACAACACCAGGACTGAACACTACACTGGACTTCCGACCTGTATTTGGAAGTCTTAGAGGCTAAATTATAGCTTGGCTCCTTCATAAAATTTGTATCCCCATGTCTCTATTTTAATTAGAAAGAAGAATCAACTCAATACGAGCTCTAACGATCGAGATATATCCAAAATACTGAACACTATTCAGCCACTACAACACCGGGACTGAACACTACACTGAACTTCCGACCTATATTTGGAAGTCTTAGAGGCTAACTTATAGCTCGGCTCCTTCATAACATTTGTAGCCCCATGTCTCTATTGTAACTTCCAAAAAGAATCAGATCGATCGGAGTTTTACCGATCGAGATATCTCAAAAATACTGAACACTGTTCAGTCATTACAACACCGAGACTGAACACTACACTGAACTTCCGACCTATATTTGGAAGTATTAGAGGCTAAATTATAGCTCGGCTCCTTCATAAAATTTGTAGCCTCATCTTTATAATTTAATTTTCAAAAATAATCAGATTGATTGGATGTCGGACAAAGAAGTTATGGCCAAAAGAGTGAAGGGAGGTCAGAGTTCGGCCAAAAAATCAAAGCTCGGCCAAAACGAAGATCAGTAGGCCAACAGAGGTCGGTCGGCCATCAGAGGTCGGTCAGCTAACAGAGGTCGACCAACAAAGGTCGGTCGGCCAACAGAGGTCGGCCAACAGAGGTCGGCCCACAGAGGTCGGCCAACAGAGGTCGGCCGACACCCAATTCGACCTTCAAACTTCCAACTCTCATAACTTTTGGCTCCGAGCTCCAAATTGGACAAACCTGGTACCGTTGGAAAGATAAAAGAGAGATCTACAATTTTCAAGAAGGACTCACAAACAAGATCGGTCTTTAAAGGGGTCAAAAATGAGCTCGAAGATAACCAATCGATAATCTCCTCAAAACTTTACACAGTACCTCAACTTGAAAACATCATAACTTTTGAACCAGAACTCCAAATTTGACAAACTCGGTGTCTATAGAAAGGTAAAATAACCCTCTACAACTTTCATTAAGGCCTTAAACATCATATTGACCTCTAAATGGGTCAAAAACTCCACATAAAGTGACTAGTTGATCAACTTCACACTAAACAGCATCAAAACTTCTAACAATCATAACTTTCTATTCCCTTGTCCAATATTTTCGTGCTTTATATCAATGGAAAGATAAAAACAAGCTCTACAATGTTCATGCAGAACTGCAAAACAACTTCAACCTCTATCTAAGTCAATATTTCAATCAAAGTTTCTGCCCTGATAGCAATCACGTAAGCAATATCCAAATTTTACATTATCATATCTTTCAACCTCCACAACCAAGAATCGCATATTATACATCATTTTAAAGCTATTTAAATTCTCTATAACTTTCATGTAGACCATTTACTCCAATTCAAACCACATCAGTACGAAAATCGCCTCAAAACACAACATATGCAATCCTACACTTAGAGCATTTTCCAAAACCAAAGCAAAATACACTTAACTTTCAAAGTTCATAACTTTCAATCCCGATATCGAAAAATAGCATACTTTATAGCTACGAAAAGCTCTTAACATAAGCTACAATTTCATGGAGATCATTTCCTCAAATTCTGCCTAAATCAAAAGTCAATTTTCAAATCAAACTTTCTATTTTCTTCAAAATATAACACTTTCACTAATTATTTCTTGCTTTTCAACTTCCATTTCAATCAACTAGTTCATTTTGACTTTCATAACTCATACAACTCTACTCAAATTTCAAAGTAATCAAAATCAATCACTTCATTTCTCATCAATCTCCTTTAAGCACAATAACATCTATAACACAATTCATATCCGAAAATACTCATTGAATTCATTTTAATATTCCTAATTTCCACCGAAAGTTCGGGGTCCAACACGTTGCAATAGTGTTAGTAGCCATACTTTTTTAATTAGAAGAAGAATGAAGCAAATTTTGAGAATTTGTCCTTAAGTCATAGGTCTGATTGCTGGAAACTAAGGGGATTGGCACTCTTCCTCCATTGGCCATTGGTTGTTGTAGGTTTTCATAGCGCAAATTTAAATGATCGCGCCACCTCGGATTGTACATTGACGAGAATGGATTTGCATTGAATACACCACCTATCACATGGGCATATTATGTCAAGTTGTCCTCCATTGTAGGACACAAATCTGAAGTGTGTCCACTAAGAGAACAAATGTCGCATATCTTAACTTGTTGCATACTACCACTCATCATAGCAAGCATTAGCGAGGTTAGTTCATCAACTTTATTTTCTAATAAAGCACTACTTAACTCGCTGACACATTTCGCGTGGAATTACCCTCGTGTGCCAAGCTACTTAGAATTTTCCACCATGTTTGAAATCAAGTAATAGGAAGCATCGGACATCTTATCTACTAAAGGCCCTTCACTCGCGACATTAATGATACTTCTATCTTGGGGTGTTAATCCCTCATAGATGTATTGAATAAGAAGCTGATCCCAAATTTGGTGATGGGGGCATTGTAAGCATAGCTTCTCGAACTTTTCCCAATACTTAAAAAATGTCTCACCCTACATCTATCTTATGCCACAAATTTCCTTTCGAATATTCGCAGCTTGCGAAGCAGGGAAGTACTTCTCCAAGAACATACACTTCAAATCATTCCATTGTGCCACCGAACCAGGGGGAATAGAAAACAACCGCTCTTTGGTCGAACCCTTCAATGAGAAAGGAAAGGTTTTCACTTTAACTAAGTTCTCATCCACCCCTTACGGTTTCATTCCATTGCATACCATACGAAACTCCTTGAGGTGCGCTTATGGGTCTTCTCTTGCAAGACCATTACAACAAGGCAACAAATGTATAAAACCATATTTTAATTCAAAATTAGCTCGCTCTACATTAATACACAGAGGCTGGTTATCAAGTTTATGAGTAGCAAGCTCCTTCAACGTTCTTTGTGGATTGATTGTCATGTTCGTGAATGATCCGGCTGCTAGAAAAGGTGTGTAAAACTTGGATTTTCTTTTTTTCCTACACCTTGCGCGAAATGCATGGATTAAGGAGGAATGATTGTGGAAGTGTGTGATTGATGAAGAATGATTACTTTTCGTAGAATTTCTCGATTAGTTCGTCTAAAAGTTCTTGCTCAGAGCTGTTGGATATACAACTTACAAAACAAACATAAATAATGAAAACAAGCTAAAAAATATGTTAGCAAACTGTTAGATAGATCCTTGACAATGATGTCAAAATTTGACAAGGTGTCGTTATCGTTGCAAATTAACCCTACATGAATAAGAAGTAGTATATGAAAGTAGAGAACGTTCCCTCGAAGATCTGATAAGGGAATCCTACCTATTGTCAAACTTGTCAATAAAATTTCAGTAAACGAAAACAGACACAAAAATATAAAATCTAAAATGCAATCTAATCTAAATGATTCAATATCGAATACAAGCTACTAACTAAAACAAAAAATAGAAACAACTAACTAAAAACATAAATCAAAAGATAATTTGACACGAACAGAATCAGATTTGACGCAAACAAGACTCAACGAATTCAAATAAACTAAACTCAAACAAATGCATAAAAATAAGTAAATTGGGGGGGTGTTGATCTCAACAATTCAAAATTTAAAGGATATGAAATTAAACAAGTGCTAAATCAAAATTTGGAAGAAATCAGAATTGAAAGATTAGAATAAAAACAGAATTATGGAAACTTCAATTGCAAAGGATTTCACCAACGAAACCAATTAATTCATTCATCAGACTTTAGGAAGTATTACAATGTGCGCGGAATCAAGGATCACCAACTTACTAATTTTGTGCTTCTTAACTACTAAGTAAACAAATATTTGTAAGCAATCACATGGTTTATAACTATTAATCCACCTAAGTTGTGTACGAGCATTGCGTTAGTTGGTTTAATGATCTTGCCTTGAAAACCTTGACAACTACTATCACCAGTTTAAGACAAATTTTGAATTCTCTCAAGATAGGTTTGACAATTACTATCAACAACCTAGCTATAAATCAATTAAACTAGCAACTACTACCATCAAATTAATCAAATAGTGTCTAAAAATCCTTTATAAACCTTAATTCCAGATTTTAAGTTTTACGAGTTCAGATTAGCCATTAAAGGATTAGAATTCAAACACATGTTTGCAACACACGAACACAGGAATCGATTAAGATTAAATCCTCATAAATTAAAATTAGTTCGAAGGGCACTACCTTTTACAATTGAACTAAAAGCTAGCCACATATACTTTGTACAATTTGGTTACAACCCATTCTTCAAGGAATTTGTGTCTAAAATAGAAAAGAAGAGAAGAAGGATTTCAATTAGGATTTGAGAGATGGACTTTAACTAGGATATGAAATAACTATCCAAAGGAGGCTGAAGCTAAAACTAGAGGCAATAGTCTTGTTTTATATCCCTTACAATGATGAGGTGGCTGGCCTAATTTAGAGACAAACAATGAAACACGTTCATGCCAATTTATCAGGGTCAATTTCAACTGTGTATAATAACCAAATGGTGATGATTTAGAAGCTCAAATTTTACTAATAGCTTTTTCTTTGAGTTAGCTTCAATCTGAGATTTGAATCACTGAATTCCACCATCTGAGTCAAAAGTTATGATTGAAACATCGTCGAAAGGTCATTTTGGCAATCTATAATCTGACGTAACTTTTGGTAATTTATTTCTCCTGAGTTCTAGCTTAGAAAAATCTGTAAGTAGTCCCAAAAAATCCTTCAATAAGTCAAGAATTTAATTATGAAATTTCAAAATTTTTGGCTAAATCAATCTCGAGATAAAAATCCCATAATGACTAAAGGTCAAGTTCATTAGAAACCCAAAAACATTGCAATTCTAGTCTATTTGTTTCATTTATGCATTTTACATCGACGAATCCCGAACAATGCTAAAACATGATAAACCAGCTATAGATGAACGTAAAATGAATATAAATGACTCTGAATTAAGTCCTAAAGATATATGAAAATATGAGTGTATCAGTATATCTACTATACTAAAAGGAAAGACATGAGTAACAACAAACAGAGCAAGCCAACAGGAATGCAACTTACCTTCCAACATGATTAATAATATATACAAGAATATATTAGGCAATGCTTAATCATAACTAAATATAAGAAAGGAATAATTATATATAATATACAAGAATATATTAGGCAATGCTTAATCATTAACTATGTTTTACATAAGTGCTTGATGCAGTTGTAATAAGCACATGAGAGATAATTGATTGGTGGTCAACTATAAAACATCTAAATGTAAATGTGAAATGGTGCTTTTATCTTTCACTTTCCTATCTTGTTATAGTTATATGGGATGAGAGAAACACATGGATTTTTCTTGACACCAATCACAATAAGGAGTTATTTAATAGGAACCTTAAGTAAAGAATAAGACTCCTCATAAATGTTTTCGAGCACAAATTTTAGCACCTTGATTATCTTATCAATAAAGGAGTCCATATTTTTTTCTTGATACCAATCACAACAAGGAGTTATTTGATAGTAACCTTATGTAAAGAATAAGATTCCACATAAATGTTTTCAAGCACAAATTTTAGCACATTGATTATCTTATCAATAAATGGAATCTATAATTTTTAAATGCTTGTGGAAATGGGATAAAGGCAGTAGTTATGTCATGATTCATTTAGAACATTGTATTATATGAGCTCCTTTAATGGAATCACTTGACTTGTAAGTTAAAACTTCTTTTGTACACTTTTTCGTTTCCTATCAAGGCTTAATTCATTTCTAATTTCTCAAAAAATAAAGGGGATTAAGGGTCAATATTATGAAGATTCCTTCAAAACTAACTACTATTCTTAAAATTAATAATCTAAGCCAACAATTATAAATGATTGAATGAGAAAATAAAACAAATAAAAATTTCAACACTTAAAAAGCAACTATGAAGAATATACAAAATAATGACTTAACTAGATTTAAGTATGGAATCCCTATGAATTTACTCTTTTCAATTTCTCTCTATCTTAATGTATTACTATAATTTCTTAAACCAATAATAGTTCCTAACTTAGATTATTTTATCTAGACATAGACTATTTATAGGTTAATCAACTTAAATCCATTTTCAATATAGATAACTAAGAATGCTCAAATTAGTTCTATGAACTCTCTTGATAAATTTTTCCTAATCAAAGAAGATCTTGTAACTTTCTTTCGAATAGCTTACCCTTAACCCTCTTTGTATGGATGTGACCTAAACATATGTCTTGTCTCTTAAAACTTAATGCATAAAACAAATATCAAATATTCTCTCGTCATTTCTTTGATTCAATCGATATAAAATAAGGAAATAATAAGAAAAATATTAATTAAACAAGAAATCATTCGATGCATATTACATACTAGATCCATCCTACCTAAACATATATCTTTATTATTTCAATCACACAAAGAAAATCAACACAAAAATAAGAAAAATAATAAGATTCAAATTTTAAAACTTAGGAATTATTATTGAAATTAATATTCCTCTATCATCAAAGAATAATGTATTTTGATCAAAACCATTGCATAAAACTTTAAAATGACTCCAAAATATTTCTTGAACAAAAAACTCTCTTTTTCCTAACGCCTCTTTTTTAAAAACCCAAAACCCTAACTTTTAATGAGATACACAACCTCAAATATGACTTCATTTTTCTGTTCATGTTTTATAGGAAATTATCCAAAAAACTAATAACACCAACATAAGAATCTGAATGAGACCACGTTGGATACCATGTTCTTCATCTATAGAGTAATATGGGGGTGTCCCTTTAAACATAACCTTTAACACGGAGAGTGTTGTATTCTATGTTCCTTCTTCATTTATTTCATAATTTTTTCAATTTAATTCAATATTTCTTTAATTTTACTTCTTTTCCATATATCGGTAGAAATAAGTCCTAAAATGGCAATACTTCCTAAATAAAATATCAAATCCTTCAAAATCATCCAAAATGCATGTGATATATCACAAAATAGTGCTAAAAATAATGTATGCCTAGCATACATAAAACTCACCCACCTTAAGCATATTTAAACGTGTATCCATCATAAAATCCCTATGATCGATACATGTGTAAATATTGTTGAGTCAAAATGACTTTACATATATATGATTTTGATGAATAACAAAGAAGTAGTAAAAGCAGAAGCAAAATAGAAAACAGACAGACAGAGAATAAAACACAGATGCAGATTGAAAAATAGACGGAGAAGTAGAGACGTAGACGTAAGACAAAACGCAGACGCAGACGCGAACACAAAATGAAAAGCAGACGCAGACGCAGACGTAAAATAAAAAGCAGACGCAGACGCAGACGCAAAGTGAAAAATAGACACAGACGCAGACGTAAAGTAAAAGCGAGACGCAGATACCTGAGCTTGACGCAAAGTGAAAAATAGACGCAGATCTGAGCCTTAAAGTGAAAAGCGAGCCTTGACGCAAAAAATATAGACGGAGAAAAACAGACGCAGAATTCAAAAGAAGACGCAAGAGTCAGTTCGAATTAGTTACAGAACTCAACTGATTAACCGTTTCTTTCAAGAAGCAAGATTCAAGATTCAAGATTCAAGATTCAAGAAGCAGTTACAGACGAAGACTATAAATATAAGTTGAAGTCGAAGAATGAAAAGTTAGCAAAAAAGAGCTAGTTTTACTGTAACAACTTTCAAATACTTTTGTAAGAAAGTAGTACAGATAGCCTGCAGAGGCTAAAAGTGAAAGAATCTTGAGTGTAGAGACCAAGAGGCTTGGAAAGAATACTTGTATACGTTGAAGAGATAGTGAAATCTCGTAAAGAACTCGAGGATGGGCGTAGCCACGGTTTGGGGTGAACCAGGATAAAATCATTGTGTCAACTTCTCTACCCTATCTCTTTAAAGTTCAAAGTTTTGTTATTACTTAATTTCAAACAAGTTTTCAAAGTTTTGATTGGTGGAACTTCTTGAAGTTTCTGTAAAAGAACTTGTTTTTAACGAAACAGTTTTGGAAGAGTTTTCAAAAAGGGGAATACACAATTCAACCCCCCTTGTCGTGTATTCGTTATCGTATTATAAGCATTGTACTAACGTGTGATTTACTTCAATTGGCATCAGAGCCTGGTATCCAAGGATCACTGTAGCAAAGTGTGGATTAAAGATAATGGAAGAATCACATATATACATTGCAGAAGGTGCCTCAGTCACTAGACCTCCAGCATTCAACGGTGAAGATTATCACTACTGGAAAGATAGAATGCGGTTGTTTATAAAATCTACTCATGTCGACCTTTGGGATGTAATAGAGAATGGACCATATACACCAATAGACGAAGATGGAAATCTTATTCCACGGACCGGATGGACGGTGATCAAAAGGCGAAATTCACTCAACTCTAAAGCGAAGTTTTTCTTGACGTGTGCCCTTAGCAGGAGTGAATATGACAAAGTTCACAGATGCGACACTGCGAAGGAGATGTGGGATACACTGTCCATCGCTTATGAAGGCACAAATCAAGTCAAAGAATCCAAGATAAGCATTCTTGTGCACCAGTACGAGCTTTTCAAGATGAAGGATGAAGACTCTATTGATCAAATGTTTGGAAGATTTCAAACAATTGTTAATGGATTGAAAGCCCTTGGAAGAACGTACAATAATCAAGATCACTTACGAAAGATCTTAAGAAGTCTTCCGAAGAGGTGGAGACCAAAAGTTATAGCGGTGCAGGAAGCAAAGGACTTAAGCGTGCTAAAGCTTGACGAGTTGCTTGGATCACTGAAGATTCATGAAGTAGAGCTCGATGCTAAAGATAAGCCCAAACGGGATAAGTCAATAGCACTAAAAGCCGGACAGAAAAACCACAAGACTCAAAGAAGGAGAAAGTCATCAAAAGCATTAAAGATAGAAGAATCGAAGAATGATGACTCAAGCAAATCAGAACAGGAGTCAAGTGATGAAGATGACGAATTATCATTCATTTCCCGAAAGATAAGACGGATGTGGAAGAAAAAGTCCAAAGTAAGCCAACCCTTCAAGAAAAATAGCAAAGATGATGGTAAAGTTGAAAAGACTACTATCATATGCTACAAGTGTAATCAACCAGGACATTACAAGTCCGAATGTCCTACTCTAAAGAAGAAACCAAAGAAGAGTAGAGAAGGCAAGAAAAGCATGATGGCAACTTGGGATTTGAGTCATCTGAACATGCTAATATCTGCCTAGTAGCCGAGGAAGAAAGTGATGAGGGGGTAACTTCTGAATACGATAACTTGCATGAAGCCTATTCAGAATTATTAGAAGATTCTCATGCTATTTTGAAACAGTACAAACTGTTAAAGAAGAAGTATGTAGAAAATCTTAAACATACAGAACAAATAGAGAGAGAAAATTCTTTCTTAAAGAAACAACTAGAGGATAAAAAGAAAGTTGTAGATAGATCTGATGAGATAAATCAGTTAAAGTTTAGAATTAAAAGTCTTTCATCTGATTTAGCTACTTTCACTGAGAGTACAAAGAGAATGAATGAGATGCTAGGAAAATGTAGACATCTGAGTGATAAAACCGGATTAGGATTTTCGGATAATAAGTCTCATTATAATAAGAAGCCTCTTTCTCAAAATAAAGGGAATTACCAAACACGTTTTCATCAACAGTTTAAGAAAAGGCATAAGAGAACTCATTATATGCATATTACTAACCAGAAAGGACCCAAGAAAATATGGGTAATAAAGAGTAAAATAATTTCTCCTGCAGATATCCTTCCTTGGAAAATGCAATAAGCACCGTTGGTATTTAGACAGTGGCTGCTCGCGATATATGACGGGAAGAAGGTCTATGTTCCTAAATTTTCAGTATAAGAAGCGAGAATCGGTGACTTTCAGAGACAACCAGCAGGGCAAGATAATTGGAATCGGTAAGATAGGTAAAGATTCATTTGCATGCATAGATAATGTACTGCTTGTTGATGGTCTGAAGCACAATTTCATAAGTGTTAGTCAATTGTGTGATTCTGGTTTCATAGTCACGTTCAATCAAAGTCTTTGTGAAGTCAGAAACAAAGATGGATCTATATTCTTTTCTGCCAAGAGAAGAAATAATCTTTATAAAATTGACTTATAAGATTTTCAAGATCAAAATGTTTCATGTTTTCTATCTTCTGAAGAAGAAAGACTAATCTGGCATAAAAAGCTAGGTCATGTCTCTTTTAAACACATTTCAAAGTTGGCAAAATTTGATTTGGTAAGAGGCTTAACAAAAATGAGTTTTGACAAAGAATTTTTCTGTGAAAGTTGTTTGAAAGGAAAACAAGTTAAAACATCGTTTTCTTCTAAAAATTTTGTAACATCTTCAGACCTTTGGAGTTGTTACATATGGATTTATTGGTCCAACTCGGACAATAAGTCTTGGCGGAAAGAAATATGGACTTGTTATTGTTGATGACTTTACTAGATTTTGTTGGATATTGTTTCTGTCACACAAAGATGAATCTTTTAAGTATTTTAGGACCCTTTCTAGAAAGTTACAAATTGAAAAAGAAATATCTATAGCTAGTATCAGGAGTGATCATGGTGGAGAATTCGATAATGAGAAGTTTAGGTTATTCTGTGAGGAGAATGGAATTTCCCACAATTTCTCAGCCCCTAGAACCCCACAACAGAATGGAGTTGTTGAAAGGAAGAACAGGACGATTCAAGAGATGGCAAGGACTATGCTGTGTGAAAAGAATCTTCCTAAGTACTTATGGGCCGAAGTTGTGAATACAGCATGTTATATTCAGAACATAATACTGTTGCGACCCTTGTTGAAGAAGATTCCTTATGAGTTATGGAATGGAAGGAGACCTGATATATCTTACTTTCATCCATTCGGGTGCAAGTGCTCTATTCTGAATACAAAGGAGTTGTTGGATAAGTTCGACTCAAAGACTTATTCAGGAATTTTTCTAGGCTACTCATCTTCATCTAAGGCCTTTCGGGTATATAACTCTATCTCAAAGACAGTTGAGGAAACCATCCATGTCAAGTTTGATGATCATTCCCAACCGCACAAGGAAGATGACATGGAGAGTGAAGATCCTTCAAAGAACTTAGATGATACAACAGAAACTCCATTATCAGGAACTCAAGTAGATAAGGTTGAGGATATTCCAGAAAATATAGGATTAAAAAGAGATTGGAAATATAGGAGTTCTCATCCATAAGAGCTAATTATCGGAGAAACCTCAGAAGGAGTTAGGACAAGGTCCAAATTCAGAAGAGAAGCTAATGTGGCTTTCATCTCTGAAATAGAGCCTAAGAAGATTGAGGAAGCTCTGAAATATATGACTTTACATATATATGATTTTGATGAATAACAAAGAAGTAGTAAAAGCATAAGCAAAATAGAAAACAGACAGACGGAGAATAAAACACAGACGTAGAAGAAGTTAAAAGGCAAACGAAGAAATACAGACACAGATTGCAAAACAGACGGAGAAGTAGAGATGCAGACGCAAGACAAAACCCAGACGCAGACGCAGACACAAAATGAAAAGCAGACGCTAATACAAAGTAAAAAGAAGACGCAGACGCAGATGCAAAGTGAAAAATAGATGCAGACGTAGACGCAAAGTAAAAAGCAGACGCAGACGCAGATGCAAAGTGAAAAATAGACGCAGACACAGACGCAAAGTGAAAAGCAAACGCAGACGTAAAAATATGGACGGAGAAAAGCAGACGCAGAATTCAAAAGAAGACGCAAGAGTCAATTCGAGTTAGTTACAGAACTCAACTGATTAACCGTTTCTTTCAAGAAGCAAGATTCAAGATTCAAGAAACAGTTACAGACGAAGACTATAAATATAAGTTGAAGTCGAAGAATGAAAAATTAGCAAAAAAAAGCAAAAGTTGAGATAATTGATTTACGTACGCAAACACTGCGCAAATTAGCTTAGAGCTAGTTTTACTGTAACAACTTTCAAATACTTTTGTAAGAAAGTAGTACAGATAGCCTGCAGAGGCTAAGAGTGAAAGAATACTAAGTGTAGAGACCTAAAGAGGCTCGGAAAGAATACTTGTATACGTTGAAGAGATAGTGAAATCTCAGAAAGAACTCTGAGGACTGGACGTAGCCCACGGTTTGGGGTGAACCAGGATAAAATCGCTGTGTCAACTTCTCTCTACCCTATCTCTTTTAAAGTTCAAAGTTTTGTTATTACTTAATTTTCAAAACAAGTTTTCAAAGTTTTGATTGACTGGAACTTACTGAAGTTTCTGTAAAAGAACTTGTTTTTAACGAAACAGTTTTGGAAGAGTTTTCAAAAAGGGGAATACACAATTCAACCCCCCCTTCTCATGTATTCGTTATCGTATTATAAGCATTGTACTAACGTGTAATTTACTTCAAATATGTATATAAACATTTGTTTCAAATTGTGCCTTATAATAGACCTTTCATAAACAGTTAGCAGGCTTTCCTCAAACAAGGATGGAAGGTCCGAAAAAAATGTCGACCTATACACATCCAACATAGAAACCCAACTAACCATCTCCAAAAACAAACACAAAACCATACACCATAAGCATAACATAAAACTCACATAAACTCCTAAATGTAGTAGTAAAATAGAGCCAAAGAAGGAGGGTTCTCGAAAATAGAAAAGAAGAATAATACCAACATAGGTAACGCCGCTTCTTCGAAGTGAAGACCATAATAAAGTGAAGATTTTTCTTGGATTGTGAACGAAGAGAAAATATGTCAGTTAACACAAAATTGAAGGGAGGTTCGTTTTGGTTTTAGTAACTTAGTACAAAACGATGTCGTTTGTAGTTAAACAAAACGTAGTCATTTACGATCAATTTAGAAGAGATATATACCAATAGGAGTCGATTCAAAAAACTATGGGCAAATGGTAGACCATTACCATTTAGTTTGACCTTTGATAATGGCATTAATATAGCATTATTAATTACCATATATAATTATATATATTGCAATGTATTGAAGAAATAATTGAAATCTAGTAAAAATGGAAATCAATATTCAATATTAATAGGATATTTTAATAATCAAATTTAATATTATTAGGAATGATTAAAAGTATAAAAATAAATTTAGTTAACAACAATGTCATTTTACAAATTTACAATAAACCCCAAAATTAATTTTGATTTTGATTTTAAATTAAAATTGATGTTTTTAAAATATAGGATTTTTCAATTTTATGTGGAGTGACAACTTTATTTGTTATACACAAATTTGGTGACATTTATAGAAATTTTATATTACAAAACATTTTACAAATATAAAAATCAAAATAAATTAATTCTCCTTATTAATGTCTTTTAAATATATGATTTGACAATATATAAATGGTGTCATAAAGCTCTATTTAATATATATAAATTCATACTATTTTATAGAATTTATATATTAAAAAACATATGGTAAATATAAAAATAATATGTCATCATCACCTAGTCCGAAATCTCGCATTGAAGCAAGGTCTGGGGAGATCTGATAGTATGCAACCTTACCCCTACATAGTAGAGAGGTTGTTTCCAGTGGACCTACATGCAGATGAGACAATAAAAGAATGATGCAGGTAACAGAAACAATTCATAAAACAGAAAATCAATGAAAATACAAGTAATGGGAAAATAAAAGCACTAAATAGAAATAATAATAAAATACCCAAATTTCAAAAGAGAGCTAAAATAAATGCAAATAACAATAAGAATACTAATCAGACATAAATACTAATAATAATAGCAATAATCAATAATTCATAATAATAGTAAGAAGGACAAAACCAAAATTAATCGTAACACCAAAACTAATAGAAAGAAGAACAAAAATACCAAAATCTAATATATGCAAATAAATATTAAAACAAATAACACTCAGGTGGGAATAATACGAATAATAGAAACTAAGAGAAAGACGAAAAGACAATAAAATAAAAGTACTAAAAGAAGAGTTGAAAAGCAATGTTATTGAGAAGCACATCTATACTCAGAACTTCCCCCGATTATTAATAAATCAATGCAAGAAACAAACTATTAATGATGCACACGAAAAAAAAAATCCAGCGAATCTTGACCCCCCAAACCATCAAACACAAAACCTATAGTTAGAAAACTTAATGCTCACCCCAGCAAGCGCAAGAGGGATACAAAGACGAAATAAAAGAAGCACCTAAAAAATCTTGAGAGAGGAAAATAGGAAAAGGGCGATATCTTACTTGGCCCATCTCGTGCCAGTCTGATTGCCATATTTACCAACCTAATACATTACATGCACCAAATCAAGAACATGCTTCTTGTACCACGATCAACCAAATGAATTTCAAAAAAAAAAAAAAAAAAAAAGAAAAAGATACCAACATACCAGGTGCGTGCGAAGAGCACAAAAGGTCCAGTTTTGACAGTAATACCAAAAATGACCACAAACCAACCCAGAAAGAAAAAAACTTACCATCGTAGTTAACAAGAGCAGGCATGACTGAGTCCGGTAAAGATGACACCTTGACGAAGATTTTCAAAACCAAACAAGCTCGTACCACCAACACAGCGAAGAAACAGATGAAAGAAAAAAGTTTTTTTAGGTAAACCAAAAAAAACACACAAAAAGTTCATACCTTTGTCATGAAAACTCCGTAAGCCCGTAGATCTGACAAAACAGATTGTGACACGCCCCTGGTCACAGTAGATAGATCTAGATCTGATCCACTGGTAGAAGTAGAAATCACTTACCAACTCGTTCGCCACAAAAGGACGTGCCCATTTTCGGAGGTATGAAAAATAACAAATCAATATCAAAGTTAGCAGTTATGGGCGATTCATCTACTAGCAAGAACCGGCAGCCACACGAGTAGAAGGCAGCAAAAACTTCAACTAAAGTCCTAAACTGAACCCTCAAGGCATGCCAAGGATTTAGGCGAAGATGGCGACAAAACACGCCTGGAAATTCGATGTCCCAGTGTCTAATTTAATCGGTTGGATCATGGAATTGGACATCTTTTCTACTTCTTTTATTTTCAAGATTGTCTTTGGAACTTTGTTGTATGGTAAATTTGTTTGTGAGCAGACACTACACTCTTTACCTTTAGGATGGTATTGCATGGAAGTTCGTCGTCAAAATCTCTAGATCATCGCTAAATGATTAACGATGGATATATATTCTGCAAAATTTTAAAAATTGTCACTAAATATTGAAATAATTTAAAAAATAAAAGTTAACGACATCATTTTAATCTTTTTTGAAAAGGTTGTCGTCCTACATACAGTTGGTGATGTTTTACAAAAGCGTTGCCAAATGTTGAAACATTTAAAAAATGAAAACAATGTTATCTCTTTTAGGAAGGAAATGTCAAATGTCATCGTTTCCTTAACATGTTTAAACCAAAAGGTCGAAGCCTTGCTTCTTCCCCTGCGTGCTCTTATTTTGTCCGCTGCCTTTGTTCCTACCATCCTCTCGTCTCCAATCCTTCATCTTCATCGTAGTAGGTTGAGGTAACGTATGTTTTATATTCTTCCCTACCCCCTAGTGTTGTTATGCTTATTCCTTCGTCTTCGTCTTTGTGTTTTGTTTGTGTTGTTGTGTTGTTGTGTTATGCGTATATGTGATGATGTACATGAGTGTTGTGTTTTGTCAATGTGTGTTATGTTTTGGTTGATGGTGATTGGTTTGTGTGATAATAATGAAGATGGTGGCTTATCTAATGCGTCCGTAATGGGTTGATTTAAGGTGAATATGGGTAAGCAAAGATGTTTAAGTACTGCATATTAGATGTTGGATGAAAGTTTTGTTAGACTTTTTTTTCACTTTTGTTGAGTACAGTTTGTTGTTATCCACTTCCTAGGACCTAAGCCTTCACCGTATGCATTTGATACCCTTCTTTATCAAATAATTGAATCGTTAGCAGTGTCTAATAAGAATGGAGTTGTAATATTTAGTATTTGCTAGTCTTTCTTTACAAACTTTTAATTTCAAGCTTGTTCTTCATTTAAAATATTCATAATGGCATTAGTCTTATGTTGATCAATATGAAGGACTTAATGAATAATGAACCACCCTAAAAACTTTCTTGTTAATACTATAAAAGAAAACTTTATAAAATTCATCTTTAATTGAAAAAAACACTTTTAAAACTGTATACATGCATTCAATGTGGTCCTCTTGAAATTTAAATCAACTAACTAGTCATCAATATAACATTAAACATTATTATGAAGCATGTCATTAGAATTTGTTTATATAGCCCATTAGCATGTGGGACAATTGTTGTTTTCTCTAAAGGTTTGTTAAATGGGTTGATTAATCTCTAATGTCACTCTCAAATCATTCTCCTCTCACTTCCTAGTCTCTAGCGAAGTTTTCATCACTCACAAATTATCATGAGCCTATCACTGTCACAAAGTCGTTAAAACATTATTAACCGTAAGCTACTGTTTATGTTATATTCCTCTTTTTACTATTTATGTTATATTCTTCTTTTTTTATTGTTAATGGTAAACTTGAATTCCTAACTCAGTTAATTCTTATTGGTTAAGGTCTCTACTTTTAGTGTTAGTTTACTTTTGGTTAATTCATCTTTTGATTTGATCATATAAATAAAGTGTAGCAATGAGAGGTAGTAGTTTATGAGCCCTTGTCGGATTAACATTCAATTAGTACAGTTACTAATGTGTTTTTGATATTTGACTTATGTTTATGCAGATTTTTATGTTTAATTTATGGTAATGCAAAATATTGATATTTGAGTTATGTTTATGCAGATTGTTTATGTTTCATTATGTTTATTCATATTGTTGATATTTAAGTTACATTAATATGGATTGTTGATGTTTGAGTTATGTTTATGGGATTATTGATGTTTCAATTTTGTTTATGTGTATTGTTGATATTTGAGCTACATTAATGTGGAATGTTCATGTTTCAGTTATGTTAAGGCATAATGTTGATGTTTGACTTATGCTTATACGGGTTGTTGATGTTTGAGTTATATTTATATGTATAGTTGATGTTTGACTTATGTTTGTGCGTAATGTTGATAATTAAGTTATAGATATTCAACATAATGGCATTTGGTAGAAACATGGGAAAGAAGGTGGCAACTTTCAAAATTGCTCCTCCCCCACAACAACCAAATCATTCTAACCCTATCCAACAACACCACTGACTTTATCCACCAATGAAGCAAGTACGCGACAACCTCTATCTACCTTAACTAGTGTTGAGGGATCTTCAAGTCTGTTAATCTTTACTGCTTATAATTAGACTTATGCTTAAATATATATTTACATGTTTAATATATTTTTTCTTACCAATATTCTTTTATTGTGAGGTTCTAATAACATTATCAAAAAAAAGGTTAAGGTATCACTAAAGGTTCTAAGTTTTAACGCATGAATGTTGTAATAAACAATAAGTTGTTTGTGCGTATTGATACCTCACAATCTCTTCCAGTTGACAAGATTCAATTGACAAAATTATGTAGTGAGTTAGGGGTCATTGTCAGGACTGAATTGCCTTGCCTTCAGTATGTCAAATAGTTGAAATAAGAAAACTTGCTACAGAATGCTTAGGACGAAGTTTCGGTAAAATTTTGATTTATTTAAATATATGCAATTTTGTTTTACTTATCAAAAGATTAATTTAACTTTTATTTTTTATTAACAAATGAAAATCAATATTGTTGATATCGAGAATCCCAAAGTTTTAAGCTAAGTGAGTTCACTGTTGAAACAAAAGGCTAAGGATCATCATTATTGATTACATAAATAATATAGATCTTTTCCTTTAGATGAGGAGGCAAGGAGACATGTTCCCAAATGAGTGACTCTAGAAAATTGGAGCCAAACATGTGATTATTGGAATTATGCCAATGTTAACGATTGTCTTCTTTCTCTTCAAATTTGCTTTCGTTAATCTCTTGTTGCACAATTCAATAATTATTTCTTTTCTTTATTTAGGAAAATTGTGAGAAAGCAAAGGTTAATAGAGTAAAAAGGAAAACTCCTCACAGCATCAACTCCAATTCATTCGTTGTCGTACGAAATGAATTTGTAAGTTCTTTGTTTAGAAGTTATAATTATATCAGTAAATACAATATTATTTATTCTGTTTCAATTCTTTTTCATAAAACAAAGTCAAAACAAACAACATGGAGAAGAGTGTGATAGGATCGTACTCTACAAACTGACATACTACAAAGAAGGTAAAGGTTGGATGCCTGAAGAAGTGCATAATAATTATGTAAGTATAAAATTTTGCTTAAAGTTTGGAGTTTATTTATTAATGTAGTACTAAGAAATAATATTTGAATTAAATATTGATTTTGTTTTTAAATTTTTAGAATAAGATGTAGGAGTTATTGCAAAGATCATTGTCCACCAAAAATGAGCCAAATGTATATGACATTTGCAACAACGTGCTTGCTACAAGATTCAACAAGTTATTGCAAAGGTCTTAGGTTTGGCCCTAAGCCAGCTATTTCATCCTCATCAAGATCAGCATATGTTGACTATGTTAAGAGGAGAACCAGTCGTTTAAGGCTAAATTAGAAAGTAATGAACAAAAGTTAGAATGTAATGAATGAAAGTTGATTAAGTTTCAAAAGATGGTTAAATAAATACTTAGCCCAAATTATGCAAGTAGTAATGATGATGAAAACGAGTCTTAGTTTGTACATAAGTATGTTTGTTAAAATATGTAATTAACATTTAATGATATTTAAATGTTTATATAAAATGCTTCTAATTTCTAAGTATTTTTAATTATATTTTCATATAATAAATTATAAAATAAAATCCAAATATTACAAACAGTAACATGGATTAAAATGGACCAATAAGTGTAATTAATATGATAAAATTTTTAACAATAACATTTATTAAGAAATTAAAAACGTAACTAAAAATGTTGGACCCCGATCCTTAAGTGGCAATTTAGAGATATGAAATGAAAATTCAATGAGTGTTTTGGATATGAATTGTGTTATAGATGTCTTGGGCCTTAAGGAAAATTGATGAGAAAACATTTGAGGACTTTGATATTTGAGTAAATTTGTATGAATTATGAGAGTAAAGTGAATGAGTAAATTGAAATGGAAGTTGAAATTAAGAAATAAAGAGAAAAAGTGTGAAAATTTGTCGAATTAGGAAAGTTTGACTTTTTAGTTATAAAAGTTGACTTTTTGATTTAGGCAAAATTTGAGAAAATGATCTACATGAAACTTGTAGTGTCTGTTAAAAGCTTTCTGTAGCCATAAAGTATGTAATTTTTTGATATCGGGAGTGGAAGATATGATCTTCCGAAGATAAGGTTCTTTTGCTTTGTTTTTGAAAATGCTATTAAGTATAGGTTTGTGTGTTCTATGCTTCGAGGCCACTCATCGTAAGGATTTAGTCTGAATTGGAGTAAGTGGTTTACATGAAAGTTGTAGCTTGTCTATCAATTTTTCCGACGCTATAAAGTATGAAATTTTTAGATGTGAGAATTGGGAGATATGAAATTTTAAAGTTTGGAGTTGGTATAAGATGAAAATTTCAGGGCAGAAACTTTGAATGAAAAATTGACCTAGTTAGAGATTGAATTTGTGTTTAAGTTCTTCATGAACGTTTTATAAGATGTTTTTGTCTTTCCATTGATATAAAGTATGCAATTTTTGGACCATGGAATGTGGAGTTATGATTTTTGGAAGTTTCAGTTACTGTTTTGGAATGACAAGTAGGAACAGTAACTTTGATTGGATTTCTGAGCCCTTTAGAGATGGAATTGGTTGTGGGGGGTCTTCATGGAAGTTGTAAAGCTTCTTTTTTATCTTTCCATACCAAATTTGTAAAATTCGGAGTTCGGAATCAAGAGTTATGATTTTTGGAAAATTAAGTTACATTTATGTTTTTGAAGTACTGTAATTTTGCTTATACTCCGACCCTTGTTCAATCTTTTGCTTATAATTCCTTCGTCCGACATCCGATTGACTCGATTTTTAAAGTGTTGGATTCCTAAGACAATTAATTTCATTTTCATAGGAAATTGTGATTTTTAGGAGATTAAATAGAAAGAGATTTGATTGAATCAAAGAGTGAGGATTGGTTAAAGTGTTTAAGTTGGAAAATTTTCTGAACATGCTTCAGTATTTTGAGAAATTGGGAAGGTTTGGAGCTCTAATTGAGTTGATTCTTGAGGAAAAATAAAATTGAGACATGTGGATAAAAATCATGTGAAGGGATCGAAATTCAATTTCATCCCTAAGATTGTCAATTTCTGGATTGAAGTTGAGTTAATATTCAGTCTCGGATTAGTAAGAGCTAAACACGTATTTTGCCTATAACTCCTTCATTTCTAAACCGATTTGAGCGTTCTTGGTTTCATTTTAAATATGAGACATAGAGGGACATGTTTCAAGAAGAATGTTTTGCCAAATTATGTCAGTTACCAGCTCAAAATTGGGAAGCAAGATGACAGTTTTTAAAGGTTAAATGAAGGGCAAATGTGGAAGTTCACTTAAGTTACTATGATATAAGGCTATTAAGCAAGGGCCTTTTGGTCATTTTGTAGTCAATTAAGAAGAAGAAGAGTGGCTGTCGTTGGTTTTAGAGGAGAAGCACGATAGTCTTAAGGAAAAGAAACGAAAATAAAAGGAAGAGAAGAGAAGAGGGAATCGGTGGAGAAGAGGGGAGAAGAAGAAGAAACAAAAATGTTTAGGGTTTCGTTTTCTTAATTTGTAAGAGGATTTTCGAACATAGTTTAAGAGAGAAAAAGGTGGAGGAACTCAAGAGCTTCATCCCAAGCTTAGAAAATCCGAAATTGATGAAGAGGGAGGGTAAGAATCGCTTTTGATCTTTGGATTTTTGATGATTTTTTGGATTAGATAGTTTAAGAATGTTATGGGTTTAGGTTTTCTAAAGTTAATTTTGGAGATTATGCCATTTATGATATTCAATTTTTGGTTGTTGAATAATTAGGGTTTTGTCATGAATTTGAGGATTTTCGTAAGGATGGAGAATTGAGGCTTTAAGCAAGTTCCAAGCATCGTTTCGAGGTGGGAAACATGTTTATTATTTGAATTATAAGCTAATTTCAAGTTTTCGAAAAATTTAGAATAGGAATGTTTTAAAACAAATTTATTGTTTGTGTTTTCGAAAAAAAATCAAGAAATAATATGATTTGAAAAGTTATTGTTAGGTTTTGTTTTCGAATGATTGGAAATGGCTACAATTGTTTCAGACTTTTTAATCAAATGGTTCAATTGTTACATTCTTTGATTTCAAATGATTTGATAAAAATTGAAATAATCGTTAAAGCCATTGTGTTTGAATATATTAATGTTTTCTAAGATTGTTGCATTCTTGAATGATAAAGGATGTGTTATGTGATTTGCATAGACATTGTAAATTTGAAGTTGTGTGACTTTGAGTTTTTAAGTTGTAAAGCATTCTTGTATATATTGCTTTCAAATGTGTTGCCTTATAGTTTGGAAATGATTAGAATGCTAGGAGTGTATGGCTGCCATTTTGAGTGAATTGATGGGATTGTTGGATGAGTATGGACTTGGAAGATTGAGGATGGTGGAGATTGAAGTGGTTTTGTGCAGGTATTGGAGTTTGGATTGAAATTGAAGAAGTTGGCTAGATGATATTTTAGGAGAGGTGCTGTCAAATTTTTCACAAATTTGGCAACAGTTTCGATTGTGCTTTTGACCTCCTTAATGGTTGAATTCGATTAGGAGGTCTTCTGGAAGATTGTATTTTAGGTTTTTATCTTTTCATAGATATATAATATATCATTTTTCGGCTTAGGAGTAAGGAGATATAAGAGTTGAAAGAAAACAGCTACGGTTTACCATACTATTTGGACTGTTTTTGTGCAGTATCTTTGGAAGGGTTTTTCACCCTTTTGAGCCTTCATTGATTGTTGCATCCTTCATAAGAGATGTAGAATGTCTTTTTATCTTTTCATTGAAGTATAATATGTAATGTTTAGAGTTAGGAGTAAGAAGTTATGAGTTTCAGAAAATTGCTGCTACTGTTTACCTTCACTGTTTGAACAACAACTTTGGTTGATTGTTTGACCCTCTTAAAATTAGAATTTGACAAGAGGGTCTTCTTAAAGATTGTAGTGTAGGTTTTTATCTTTTCATTGGTATATAATATGCTATGATTGAGTTTTGGAGTAAGAAGTTATGAGGATTGGAAGAAGACGGTTACTATTCATAGGGTCATTTTTATGGGCAGTAACTTGAAGTAGTGTTTGACTCCCTTAGAGGCCATATGGATTTTTAAACTCTTTATGAAATTTGTAGAGTTTTCTTGAGCTTTTTATTGATACCAAATTTGCGAACTTTGGTGTTCAGTGTGAAGAGTTATGAAATTACATTTTTAGTTGAAGAATAGGATTTTTGATTGAGCCCTAAGCCTTTATACTTCATGAGGGAAATTAAGGTAAAGTTTTTCAAGACTTTTTCGAAGGTAAATAGTTTAAGTTCGTTTTTGAAGTTTGTCCTTTCTAAGGTGGTTGATTTCATTATGTTTGAATGATTTGGAAATTTCTAAAGTATTGCATTCTTTGATTATGATGTATGAGAATCCTTTGGTTTTTGAATGATTGAAATATGATTATGGGTTTTGTGTGACTCTCTGTTCGATTATGACATGTCACGAAAAGCAAGATTTCGAAATGTGCCTTCAGGCAATCCAAATTTTCGTTTTCGATTATGTGTTATGTGGATTTCGTTAGGTCTCATAAGTGGGACAAGTGCGCACTTGTCTGTTTTAAAGCCTTCTCCCGGCTACCTGCTAGTGGCATAGGAGTTTCGATTTCGGACTCCCATAAGTCACGGCTACACCGGACCGCGAGACGAGAAGGTGTAGTACGTTCCGTTCACGGCTACACAGGACCGCTATGCGGGAATGTGCAGTACGTTTTGTTTTGGACCGACCCAAACCATTTTGATGTGCAATGTGTTTTGATTTGTTTAAGATGTGATGCATTTCTATGTGATGCATTCCTGTTATTGAAATTGTGCACAATTTGTGAAAGATTTAAGAAATTAGAGGAATGATTTGTGGAAAAGTTTTCAACCAAGAAATTTATGAAATTGTTTATGAAGGATTTGGGAAGTGAAAAGTTTGAGAAATAATAAAATTTGCCAGTTTTTAGACTGTGAAATTTTAAGATGGCAAAAGTTTTGGAAAAATGTTTTTGCTTATTTTTCTTTTATAAATATGTTATCCATTGAGCCGTCGAGCTTACTCCCTTTCATCCCCATCTCTAGGTAATCAAGAAGGAGAGCAGATGGAAGAAAGTCAATTCGTCCGTTATGTTTGTAATAGTATTTTTGTTGCAATAGGATTTTTGTAAAAATAAGAGTTTAGACATATGTTGTGTATTTTGAAGAAATATGTATTCTTATGTATTCCGGTTTTTGCAATAGATGTAGTGTCATGGCTTGAGAATGCCACTTTGGTTTCATAATGTATATGAATTATGAATTAATGTATGGAGTTGGGTTTGTGTATGATTTTGGGATACAAGTTATGATTGTTTATGAATATGAGTGGTTTAGATTGAATTATGAATTTGTATTTTGATTTGAGATGTATATAAATGAGATTGATTCTTATAAATGTAAATATTTGTGTTTGGGTTATGGATTGAGATTTATTGAAGTGTTATGAGTATGATTGTGAGTTGATTGTATATGGGATTTCGGACAGGAGGTCTGACGAATTTTATTGGTGGATGGGATTTAGAAGTGTATTTAAACTATTTGCAGATTTTTGGGCTGTTCAAAATACAGCCGTTATGTTGCCCAATTTTCGATAAAAATCGGTTCATGGCAAGTTAGAATAAGTATAAGATTAAGAGTTTTAAAGATGCGATTAAGATAGGCATGATTAAGAGTGATTTGAGCTTATGGAAAAGGATAGTGAGATTAGAATAGTTGAATTTTTCAAATGGGAAATTAAATTGTTTTGATTTGGATAAAATTGATAAAGATGAAAGGAACAAGAATGAACAAAAAAATTATACCAGTTTCGGATTAGTTTGGACCAAGTTATTCTTAGGGTATCCAACGCGACGCTGTTTCGAAAAGTTTTTCTTTGCGGATGTCGGAGTCTTGCCTCTCAGTTTGTTTCAATTCGTTTGGAATTCGATTCGAATTACTATGTTCCTTTCTTTCGATTTTGCTTTCGTTTAATATTCGTTTTCCGTTTCTTTGGTTGGGATCCGGTTTTCGGATCGGGTCCCAACAAAAAACATTTGACCATGTTTGTCAAATTGTCATCAAAACTTTCAGCTACATTTTAGGAAACATCGCTAATAACTTTTGACTCCGTTTTATAAAACATAACTAAAACAATTTGCTGCAAAAATTGTTAGATCCCGTTTTCGAAACCCAACAGCATAAACTTAAGATCATCATACATCTAAAGTGTGGTTCTTGGAAATCCTTTCTTGCTTTGATACCATCTATGTTGGGTCCCGGTTTGGAAATCGGACCCTAACTAGAATAATAGAATCATATACGTTGGATCCCGCTTCTGGAACCCAATCTTGAAAACATAATCGAAACACATGTGTAAAACGTGAGCAAACTTGTACTTGGCAAAAATAAAGTCCATGAAATCAAATCCTATCAAAAGCGAAGGAATCGAAAGCAAATCAAATCGTAGGAACAGAAACATAATCGATTCGAACGGTCCAAAACAACAAATAGTTCGATCGAACTGAAACAAATTTCCGACATCCGAGAACGTGTAACTGAGAAGAACTAGCGTTGGAATACCTTTAGACTAAACCAATCCTCAATCAAACTCGATTCATAACATTCTTCGCAATCATGCAATAGCTCAATCTCATCTTTAACAAATCTTATACTTATTCTCCTTCATATTCATTCATACTCTTGACATTTAAATCAAATAGTAACTTAAATCCCTCAATGAATTCATGCGAACTTATATACATCAATCTCACATTCATCCATATCTCAATTCAAATACATAAGTTTCATAATCAGGTCACAAACCATAATTCACTTTTCCATTGTATATACAAATCCATAAATCAATTTCATCATGATATACATGCTTACAAAACCTTAGAGGCATTTGAAGCCATTTTATAACATCAATATCAAAACCCAAAAATGCTCAACATGTCAAAGATCTAAATCTTGCAATAGATTAACTTAAAGGCCAATCATAAGCATAACGATCGGACATCTAGACATGCTTTCATCCGACCTCCCTCTTGATACCTGGAGATGGGGATGAAAGGGGGGTGAGCTTTACAGCTCGTGGGAACATATTTATAACATAGCAATAAGCAAAAGTATTCAAAAATAACTCATTGTCGTGGTACTTGTTGAATTCATAGTCATTGATCATGTATATGTCATTGTCTTGAAAAATGCTTGATTCTTGAACAATTCATGATGCATGTCATATAACAAAACATAACACATAACATAACATAATGGTTTGGGTTGTCCCTGGTTCATGACGTACTACACATGCCATCGAAATGTTGATGTGTAGACGTAGTTTCGTGAGGGAATCCTTGTGAGAAACCCTGTGCCACAGTCGGGCAGGCGGGAGAAGCCTTTTCGTGAGTCAATGTGCACTTGACTATTCGTGAGGGACACCGCAAACCCACATAAGTATGCATGATTCATGTTCTTGTAAACTTGTTTGCCAAACTGGCACTTTCTTGTAAACTTGCTTGTAATCTTGCTTGTCATATATTCATAAAACATGATTTCATGTACTTGTATTCGTGAAAGGAGAACACCCCTTTGTAAAAACCTTGTTAATAATCATGAATGCAAATCAAATAGCAGAATATACTCATTCATAATAATATGTAATGCAATCGTGGATGATGCAATTCAAATGCATTAATTCTTTCTTGATTTGAACTAAACAATGAGTGACTTATTTACTTTATTATAAACATGAACCCACCTGAATTCCTTGCTTATAAACTTGTTTAGGAATGCCTTTCCTCTTGTTCCCCTTGCTCCTCTTTCCTCACTTGGTTTTCTTAACCAAATAACCAAAATTCCAATCAATTTGGGGTAGAAATCGAAAAATTAAACTTTAACCATTCAAACTACAACCAAAACTGAAACAAGAATTTCATGCTCAACTTCCATCCAAATTTGAATATTCTTAGAGACTGATTCAGAACTTCATTTCTTCATGAAACTTGTATCCCTATGTCTCTAGTTTACAACAAAAAAATAATCACCTTATTTGGACATCTACATCAAAAGTTATGCCCAAAATACCAAAGTATGTCGCAGCAGGAAAATGGTCGTTCGCCGCGACGAGAAGATGGAGCGCGTCGTGACGAGCGCGCGCGCCGCGACGTGCTCATCTGCAGGTCGCGACGTGCGACGGCGAGAAAGCTCCGTAACTCATTTTTTTCACTTTTCTCAACCATAATCCTCCCATCTTTCAATTATAAACACATCTAAACATTAAAACACCTCCTAAATTTCATTTGTAACCTCAAAATCATTCATAACAACAACATGATCATCAACCCTAAAAGATTTAACCATTTTTCCATAAACTTCTCCACAACCGAAACCTACACATTCTAAGCTATATTAGGGTTTCATTCAACCCAAACAAGAGTAGAAGAGCTAGCATACCTGACGAATGCTTCAAATCCTTCGGAAAACATCGAAATCTAGCTTCCTCTTTTCTTCTTCTTCTCCACTCTCCCTACGACTATCTTCTCCTTTTCTCTTCTTCTTTCTATTCTCTTTTCTTTTTTTTTCCTCTTATAATTCATACTCTTATGGGTGGGAAATGTCCATTTTGCCCTCCCACATAAGCCTTAATACTCTTAGACTTATGTATCATGCCCAAAATGCCCCTATAAAATCTTATCACTTTCATACTTCAATTCAGAAATTGAAAAATCTTAGGGACTAAATTGGAATTTAATTCCTTCAGATAACTTGTAGTCTCGTGCCTCTAATTTACTTAGAAACAATAATCGACTTTAGGATCTCTACAGCTCAAGATATCATCAAAATAGTGAAACTTGCTTAGAAAATATCTAACTGATCTTGACTCAATCAATATCAGAACAATCATAATTTCCTATCATGAGTAGGTAATTGTCTTAGGAATCCAACGCTTTGAAAATCGGGTTAATCGGATGTCGGTCGGAAAAGTTAGAAGCAAAAGAACGGCAAGGGTCGGATCACCCTAAACAGTAACCACAACTTGTAGAAATCTTAACTTCCTATTTCATGGTCCCTAATTTCCATACTTGTGAAGAGTGGGAAGATCGAGCATAATCTAAAACTTTCATGAAGGACTTAAAAGTAATTGCAACCTCTAACTAGAATTCTGCCAGAATTTATCATCCTATATCACATCCAAACTTCTAAATTCCACAACTAGAAATAATATATTGTACATCCTTGAAAAGCTAGGATAATCTCCTATGACTTTCATGTAGATTACTGAACTCAATTCAAAACATATCTGTCCATACTTTGTCTCAAATCACATTACACACCTAAATGTACACTTATGAATATTTTCACAAATACTTAACTTTGACTGATCATAACTTTCACTCCCGATATCGAAAAATATCAAACTTCATGGTGACAAAAAAAAAACTTCCAACATAATCTACAAGTTTCATGAAGATCATTTCTCAAATTCTACTAAATCATAAAGTCAACTCTCTACTCTAAAAGGTCAACTTTCTCAATTCTTCATAGTCTCATACTTTTTTCCTCTATATTTCTTGATTTTTAACTTCCAACAATGTATTCGCTATCAATTTCATTTAAACTCAAAACCATACTTTAGCCCACAATTAATCATAGACATCGATAATAAAAGCATATACGTGCTTATACTCTCTCATCATCAACTTGCTAAATTCACCCTCATATGACAAAGCACATTCTTGAGTTGTCTTTTTCTTTGCACACAAATAATTCACCACAAATTCCTCATCTAATGTCACATTTATACTTCAAAAGTTTCAAGAAAAGTTCGGGGTCCAACAAAAATACAATCATCGCAAATAATTTTTGGCGACGATAAAAGTATACAAATGCGTAACAATATATCATTGGTGACGATTTTACGTATCGTCGCCTATCTCTTTTTGCTATGTGTTGTACTCATTGGGAAATATAATTTGCGACAATTTGGTAAAAACGTCACCTATAGTATTTTGCTACCAGGATTTTTAAACGATTACGAATTGGTTACTTTCAATGATGAAAATTTTCATTGCTAAAAGCTCATTCTATTTTAATGTATGAACTCTCGTAAGCCTAAGCTTAAGGTTGGTTTAAGTTTTTTTATTTCTTAAACGATGAAATTTTATTCAAAATGACATCGTTTTTCATAAAAATTTGGATTTTGGATCGAGTAACTAAAGCCCAAGTGTGACTTGAAGTCTAATTTTTTTTGTTTAAGAGTTTGAACTCAACCTAATTTTTTGTTAATTCGAGTCATATTGGATTGGCTAGGCCAAACTAGTCTGAACTATAATATTTTTGTCATCTTTAAACAAATATTAATATTTGAAATAATATTTATCTTATATAATATTTTAAAGACAAAAACAAATATTATGTGATGCGTGCTTTACCCACTATAACCTATAATTTAGAGGCAACTGTTTGCAACAATTTTTCTAAAAAAATTAAAAAATAAATTGATAATAATGAGTGAGACGAACCAACATTTGGGGTATATATATAAAGACGATGTCGTTACAATTCATCTAGATAATAAGAAACAAAAACATTCCAAGGTAAAGAAAACCACGAATTTGACATCATTTTATAAAAGGGGTAAGAAAATCCCCCAACTAATGATCGCTTCTTCATATCTAGCCCAATTAAGGTTAGGTGTTTCTGAAAATCACTATGGCGATTCTCCTCCACACATCTTTAGCAAACACAGGTAAGGAAATTGTAATCTGAATGTATACATCTGTTTCATCTTGCTTCTTTTAACCAAATTTCCATCCTTTTTAAGCTTAGAATTCATTTTGACAAACTCTATCCACTCCTTCGAGCATCTTCAGTAGCCATAGGTAAGGAAGAAATTGTATTCTAAATGCATAAATCTACATCATCTTGCTTCCTTTAACCAATGTTCCATGCTTATTAGGCTTGGAATTCATCTTGAGGAACTCACAAGAGCATAGCATAAGGGTCAATCATAAGTAAGAATCCATACTCAAATCTTCTTCACAGTTGAGTAAGATATATTTCCCTATAAATTTGGACTTGGTAGTTCAGAGTTCTCACAAAATTTTCAATCATTTTACCTTTATGTGGATATCTTAGCTCATAAAACCTTCATATTCTTGTTTTCACTATGAATGATTGATTTTTTTGTTTAAAGGGAACATACAATAGAGATTACAATACGAGTCGGGGGATGTAGGTCCCCGACTGATCCTCTAAGAGGATACTTTGGCACCCTATAGGTGTAACAGTAAAAAAGATAACACCGACATTCGAAGGGATTGCATATGTAGCTAGCCAATCTGCACATCTATTGCTCTCTCGATACACGTGACGATGAGCAATAGTCCAATTCCGCGTGAGAAGTTCGTGGATACCCATGACAATAGGGTGGGGAGTCTGTGAGCGAGTCTCCGCGGAAGAGATACGATGGTGCGTCGCAAGAGAGTCCAACTCTAATTCTATCCGATGGAAGCCCCAGTCCCAAGCTAACGATAGCCCGGTATAAACTCCCCAAAGTTCAGCGACCGCGGGTCATACCAACTGATATTCTGAGAGAAGCCCCTAAACCAAGAGCCATCAAAGTCGCATAATAGGCCACCTGTTGTAGTCGAGCGTTGGGAGCGATGGCCAACTCTGTCAGTATTAAACTTCACCCAACCCGGAGGTGGTTTGCTCCAACCAATGAGTTGCTGATAACATGGAGGGGGACTTGAGCCAGCCCGGCTCTGCCACTCGATAGACTTGTGGATCTGATCTATAAAAGAGAAAATGAGAATGTTAGGAGACAAAGGCCGAGTGAAAAGTTTATCAAAGAGTGAGCTATTCCTCCATTTCCAGATGAACTAACACGCTGTGTCAAATATGACTGCCCAATCATGTCTTTGAGTGTGACGATGATGTTGGAGATTTTTTAGGAGCCATTGATGAATCAGCATAGTGTAGAAGTCAGTAGGGGAGAGTGCCACTGGCAAGGTGACCCAAACATGTCTAGCTCGAGGGCAGTCGCGAATAGCATGGAGAGGAGATTCTTCATAGTGGCATTGAGGGCACGAGTTGTCTGTCGTCAGGTGTCCACAAGCCCGTTGTTGGTTAATGAGAAGGCGCTTCTGAGCTAGTAACCATAAGAAAGCTCGTATTCGTTGAGGCCCGGGCCATTGTCAGATAGCCTTCCATAGTTCCTAAGGCGGGTGCTCAGCATGGCCCATGAACATGGAGTAGGTCGAAGCGATGGTAAATAAACCATTGTAGGAACCCCCCAGATCACCCGATCTTGACCAAGAAAAGGTTTAGGGAGGAAGGTGCCCGCGATAAGATGACAGATCGATTTGGGGAGGTAAGATTGGAGAGAGTCCCAGTCCCAATTGCCCGTTGCCTCCACAAAATGGTGAGTGCTGAGGTGAAGAGAGCTCTTGGGAATTGGTTGTGTGGTGTGGGAGAGAAGTGGCCCTATTCCGACAACCCAGGCGTCAAACCAGAATCGTGTTTGAGTGCCATCTCCGAGCTGCCACTTTAAGCCTTGGGTCACGATGTGCCAGGTAGCCTTGATGCTATGCCAAACCATAGAGCCGCCATTAGTCTCGATTGATGTGGGGAGATTGTTGGCATCAAAATGATATTTGGCAGAAAGGACTTTGACCCAAAGCGCTGAAAGCTTAGCGATCAATGACCATCCAAGTTTAGTTAAGACGGCATCATTTGTCTCACAAATTTTCCAAATTCCCAAACCTCCCAGGTCTTTAGGTTTGCACACTTCGTCCCAGGGGACTAAGTGGATTTTGGCCTTGTCGTGAGACGATCCCCATAGAAAATTTATCATCATTTTCTCCAGATCATCACAAAGGATGCGGGGTAACTGAACGGTCTGCATCGTGTAGCTTGGGATAGTCGCTAACACAGACTGAGTCAAAGTAAGGCGGTCAGTAAAAGAAAGCAATTGAGCGGACCATCCAGGTATTGATATGTTCTACGATTGACCCGTTGATGCAGTAGGGGAACTCTAAGATATCGTCCAAGGTCTGTCGTCATTTGGAAACCCAGTTCACAACTTAGAGAGTGCTACGTCGAGGAAGGGATATTTTGGGAGAAGTAACACCGCGATTTAACGAAACTGACTCGTTGTCTTGAAGCCTTGCAGAAGGAGTTCAAAATTTCTCGAATGACGATCACTTGAGCCCTTGAAGCTTTGATGAAGAGGATTAGGTCGTCCGCAAAGAATAAATGTGATAAGGGCGGCCCATGTTTGCTCAAACTGATCGACTTCTAGTGGCCTTGGTCCACCGCTTGAGTAATTATATGGCCAAGGCGCTCTAGACACAGAACAAAGAGGTAAAGAGAGAGAGGGTCCCCCTGGTGAATGCCATGGGTAGGACTAAAGACATCACTGAGCTCCCCGTTCCAGTTAACTTGGATGGAGACAGTAGATATGCACTTTATGATGAGGGTGGTAAACGACTCTAAAAGTCCGACATCTATGAGGGTACCCTGAATAAAGGCCCACGACAAACGATCGTAAGCTTTTTCCAAGTCCACCTTAATGGTCATGATCCCCTTACAACCAGTTTTCCTTCTCATGGAGTGGATAACCTCCTGAGTGATAATGATGTTGTCGGTAATAAGGCATCTTGGAATAAAAATGCACTGTGTCAAGGCGACAAGCTCGTCGAGGTGTGGTTTGAGCCTATTCACAATGATCTTGGAGATCACTTTGTACAGAAACAAGCATAGGGCTATCGGTCGAAACTGAGAGATAGAAGTAGGAATCGAAGTTTTAGGGAGAAGGACCATAATGGTACGATTAAGCGCGGACTACCACACTTCGTGTCAAAATATGCTCTGGAAAAAAATGGTCAGAGAGGGTTCTAGAGTGTCCCACTGGGATTGGAAGAATAAAGCAATGAACCTATCAAAGCCAAGAGCTTTATTGGGGGCCATGGAGAAAAAAAGCCTCCTTGACCTCATCGGAGCTAGGCTAACGGGTGAAGACAGGTGGAGCTAGCAATTGGAAGCTAGGGAAATGTTTGCGTATTTTCCAGGCTGTGGGGATATGGTCATTAGAGAGGTAAAATTCCTTGAGGTAGTTGCGTGCAAGGGTCCGTATAAACAAGCCGTCGGATATGACATTGCCATTGCCATCGGTTAAAGAAATGATTTGCATATGACAACGTCTTGAGAGGGTGAGTGTGTGGTAATAGGTAGTATTCCGATCGCCCTGGGCTAACCATTGGCTTTTGGAGCGCTGGTGTTAGAGTAACTCTTCTTGGTAGAGGACTTGCTCTAAATCTGGCCGTAGATAAGTCTCGAGCTCAAGGAGAACGGGAGACTTAATATCTTCCAGAGGGTTTTGAATGCCTGCGATTTGAGCCAAAAATGTTGCCAAACACAGTATCATTCCACTGTTGGAGTTTTTCCGACAGATTATGGATTGCTCCACTGAAGTTGGAGTAGGTGGGTGTCCAATGTTTAGTTACCACTTGGCCAAAGCAATTATGCGTAAGCCAAGAGAATAGGAACCGAAAAGGCTGTCGCAACTGAGTGGGGGGTCGGGGGGGAAAAAGTGATGAGAAGCGGCCGATAATCCAACTTCAAGAAAGGGAGATGAGTGACTTTAGTGTAAGGAAAAGCCGAGAGCCAAGAATGGGAACCGAAAGCACTATCCAATCTCGCTTGGATTTGCCCGCTTCCCACGTAAAGCGGGGCCCAAAAAATTTGAGGTCTTGAAGGCTGCTTTGGTGGATGGAATCTCAAAACCGTGTATTGGCAATCGGTAAAAGGAGAGATCCACCTCTTTTGTCAGTTCCTTCCAATTTAGCATTGAAATCTCCCCCAGTAGCCAAGGTTTAGTGGTCAGCCTTTGCTAGGCGAGGTAGATAATGCCAAAGAAATCTTTGTAAGGAATAGGAAGGACTGGCATAAATGGTAGTAAAGTTAAACATTAAATGGTCCCACTCAACGTTGACATGGACGAATTGACGATGAGTAAGCTGAATATGGACGTGGACATCTTGTTTCCAGAGTAACCAGATTTTTCCAGAATAACTAGCGGCTTCCACTCAGAATGAATGACAAAAACCTAGTTTACGAATGACTTTCAATGCTCTCTCCCCGTTAATGCGAACCAGACGGGGTTGATGAGTACGGATATAGTTTTTCATAATGGGCTTGATTTTAATTTTAAATTATTTGTATTGTTCTTTTCCTCTATAGTTCCACTTTTTTTTTAGTCACTACATGGACTTTAAATGGTTTAGATAGTTAATTTGCAATCAAGAGCATAATTTTACATTCAATCCTGTTATCATAAAAATGCGATAATAACCTTGAACAAATTGCAGTAAAAAGTAGCATCATAGTCATACATGAAGTTACGAAAAACATATCTTTGGAATCTCCTAAGTGAGAAAATCTAAACTGAGATTTGTATTACCAATAGTTTGTTAATTAATTAGTTATGTTCTACAATTAGTGAGAAAAACAATGAAGTAGATTGGACAAAGAATATTGGTATCTATGAATCAGCTCAATGGGATGTGAGGTAAACATTTCCCATCCATTTAACAAGAATAGGATCGATGAAATATGATTGTTATATGTATTTCAACTGCTTATTATATTTTAATAGTTTTCATACAAGTATGAAATGTATACTTTGCCTTTGTTTTTTTCATTTCTCATTAAGTCAGACTTGAAGCCTTTTTCCTTAATTCTTTATTTCTCTGATGTGCAGGCAAGCTAGAGATATGGTAAAAGCTATTCAAAAGTGTTTAGAGAGAAAGAATTCTACATCAATCTTTAGGCAAATGGATTTCTTTGCAACTAACCCGTTATGACAAAAGGTGAAGATCTTTATTTTTTTAAAAACTTTAATATGGTTGTTTAATATTTTGCTGATGAGTTTTTAATTTTGAACATTACTTTGGTCTGGTGTTTCAAAGAATTGTCTTACAATAATCCCAATGGATCACTGCCTAAGTTCCGTGCAAGAACATTCAAGTGTTTTCTTTTTACATAATAAAGACATCTCTTTCTACATGTTAGTATCTAAGTTAAAGACATCTCTTTCTACATGTTAGTATCTAAGTTGGTCAAATGTTAATATTAAGCTCTTGTGAATGTATTATTGTGGGTAATGTATAGATTTGTGGAAGCAACTCCAATAATATCTCATATTGAATAGAATCTCGTCCTTATTATAATTGGATATCTGCTCACGGACTACAACTCTCTATCAAGAAGTTGGAATGCATGCAGTACAAAGAAAACAAGTACGTTAAACTTCCAAAGGACTTTGAGAAAGGTTACAGAGTCAATATGAAGAAGCCTCACACTGATTTCGAATTCTACAAATGATGAAGAGTTATTAAAGCACATGTAATTTTCCTTGCTTTTGTATTTTGAAAATGTTAAATACGGAATTTTACAAGTCCTTATGTACTATATATAATATATAAATGTAGTTTTTTGGTCGCTTACATTTGATAATACATGCAATTATGACGTATATTAATATCTATATATTGCTTTTAATGTATATATTGATGTTGCCTACATAATGACAAAAGTTTACTTTACGTTAAATATTATTGGTAACGAAATAATAAATTTTGTCTTTTAACATTACAAATTGTTACTTTAAAAAATCACTTTGTTGCCTTATCTATTTAACATTGTTGCCTAAAAAGACTTAAAGTGCTGCAATATCTATTTAACATTGTTGCTATAGTTTGAAACTAATGTGGTGCCTTAGCCAAAACTTAAAATAACATTTTGTATTTTGTTGCCTTATACTTATAACAATGCCACTTCATTTAATGGTATGAATTATGTTGCCTTAATGAAAAGGCAACATCAATTGTATTTATAACTGCAATTTTGTTTGTTGCCTAAATCACTTTTTGTCATAGTGTATTACTAAGAATGAATTATGTTATATCAATTTTCTAACTCAAAAGTTGATAAAAACAAATCTTACTTATTGAATTTAAGACAAATTGCGTTAAACGCAACCTATAATTCCAATCTTTAGAACTTGATTTCAATGTCATGTGATGTATAAATCTATGAGGTATCATACTCTAAAAGTTGGACCCCGTTTCTGGAGCCCAACATCGGGCATGAAAGAGCGGAGCTTGATACATTAGGGGAGGCCTAGGAGTTGAAACATGTAAATTAAAAGAAGAAAGGAAATCCCTTGGAAGCACAAAACCTGAAAATTTCTCTTATTTTATTAAAACAACCCATCCCAAAACTTGACAACATACCCTCGAGCCACAACTAAATGATTCAATGCGAAAAATAAACATCATAACTCATTAATATCCAAAAGATGAGTTTTACAAAGCTTTAATAACATTTCAAACCCAATTACAACTTTTGAGTTCAAGAGTCAAAAATACAAAATACCCTTGAACCAATAAAACTTGAAATGAAACTAAAGCCTTGACTTCTAAAAGTACAACTTGAAAATACATAAACACAATAAATCGGAGTGATGCCATAACCTTTGACTTACTCAGTCTCTTGCTCGTCACCTGAATGGGGAGAGTAAAAGGGGGGTGAGCTATAAAGCTCGTGGGAAAACATTTATAATACAGAAATAAGCAAAACTATTTAAAAGATAACTCATTGCCGTGGTACATTTTGAAATCATAGTAAATGAGCATGTAAAAGTCATCATCTTGAAATGCTTGATTTTTGAACAATTCATGAGTAGAGTTTAAAACCATGAATATATGAAACATGATAACAAATCATAAACACATAAGCATAGCATAATGGTTTGGGTTAGTCCGGGTTCATGACGCACTACACATTTCCATCGAAATGGTCCTATGTAGTCGTAGTTTCTTAAGGGAGTCCTTGTGGGGAGCTCCGTGCCACTAGTGGGCAGGCGGGAGAAGCCTTTTCATGAGTCAACGTGCACGTGATGGTTCTTGAGGGACTACCACAAACCCACATAACATGCATGATTCAAAGTCTTGTAAACTTGATTGCCAAACTAGCTCTTGCTTGTAAACTTGCTTTCCATACATTTTAGAAAACATGGTTTCATGAGTATGTATTCTTGAAAAGAGAAAACCCTTTTTGAAACCTTTTCATTAATCATGAATGCAAATCATATAGAAACCATATAATCAATTCACAATAGCACATAAGGCAACATTGATGATGCAATTAAAAGCATTAAATCTTTCTTGATTTGAACAAAACAATGAGTAACTTATTTACTCTATTATAAACATGAACCCACCTTGAATTCCTTGCTTATAACTTGCTTAGGAATGCCTTTCCTCTTGTTCCTCTGGCTCCTCTTGCCTCACTTGATTTCCTTAACCAAATAACCAAAATTCCAATCAATTTGGTGTAGAAATCGGAAAGTCAAACTTTAGCAATTCAAACTATAACTAAAGCTGAAACAAAAATTCTATGCTCAACTTCCATCCAAAATTGAGGACTCTTAGAGACTGATTAAGAACTTAATTTCTTCACAAAACTTGTATATCTATGTCTCTAGTTTACAACGAATGAAAAATCACCTCATATGGACATCTACATCAAAAGTTATGCCCAAAATACCAAAGTTCATCTATGCTGGACACTGGGGGCTCGCCGCAACGAAGGCCACGCTTGTCGCAACGAACTACCCGTGCTCGCAGCAACGAACGGCCCTCGTACATCGCGACGGACACAAATTTGCACGTCGCGGCATGCTCATGAGCACGTCGCGACGTGCAGGTTTGGAGAACGTCTCCGAACTCGATTTTTCTAGCATTTTCCCATTTTAATCTTTCCATTTTGCAAATGTAACACTTCTAAACCTTAATTCAAGTCCAATACTACATTTCTAACTCATTAACACCTTAAAAACAGTCACAAAATCAACAACCCAAGGATTCAAACCATTTTTCCCTTAAACCCTCCAACGACCGATTCTAACACATGCAAATCGATTCTAGGGTTTAATCTAACCAAAACAAAATTAATAGCAACTAAACTTACCAGACAAGTGCTTCAAATCCGTCAAAAATCTCTAGGATCACAAAGCCCTATTTTCTTCTTCCTCCTCCTCACCAACAACACTCTTCCTCTCTATTCTCACTTTTCCTTCTTTTTTTCTTTCTAATTCTAACACTTAAGTCTTAATGGATGTGCAAGGACCATATTGCCCCTCCATGAAAAGCCTTAAACTCTCTAACTTAAGTGCTCTTCCTAAAATGCCCTCAAACATTATTACCCTTTAATCCCCACTTATACCACATTATACTCACTTAATCTCAATTTTCCACTAACACTTCCAATAAAATCAAGCTATGAAATAAATCATACCATCATCATAATTCATGCTTAATAACATCTATTAGAAAAATTTTACGGTCCAACATTTCTCCCCTCTAAAAAAAATTTTGTCATCGAAATTATTACCTGAGTCATCGAAAAGTTGTGGATACTTCTCCTTCATGGTTTCCAATGGTTCCCACGTGGCTTCTTCCACTGAATGATTTCTCCACAGGACTTTGACTAGCTGAACAATCTTGTTCCTGAGGACCTTTTCCTTGGTGTCCAAAATCTCCACTGGGATTTCCTCATAACTCAAATCATCTCTCAACTGAACCTCTGCAGGCTGAATGATATGAGAAGGATCCGATCTATACCTCCTCAGCATGGAATTATGGAAAACATCATGGATCTGAGACAATTCCGGGGGTAATGCCAATCTGTAGGCTAGTGGTCCAATCCTCTCAAGAATTTCATAAGGACACACGTATCTCGGACTCAACTTGCCTTTCTTGCCAAACCTCATTACTCCTTTCCAAGGAGACGTCTTAAGGAACACTTTCTCACTGACTTCATACTCCATCTCCTTCCGGTGAGCATCAGTGTAGCAATTCATCCTATCTTGAGCTGCCTTAAGCCGTTGCTTAACCAGATTGACTTTATCCACTGTTATCTGAACCAACTCTGGTCCTACCAGTTTTCTCTCTCCTTCTTCGTCCCAACATATCGGAGTTCTACACCTCCTTCCATACGAAGCCTCATATGGAGCCATCTGAATGCTCGAATGGTACGAATTATTATAAGCAAATTCGACCAATGGCAAATGCTCATCCCAAGCTCCCTTGAAATCCATCACACATGCCCTGAGCATTCCCTCAAGTGTCCGAATGGTCCTCTCAGATTGACCATCCGTCTGAGGGTGAAAAGCCGTGTTAAAATTCAGCTTAGTTCCTAAAGCTTCCTGCATGCTTCCCCAAAATCTCAAAGTAAACCGAGGATCCCTGTCAGAAACTATGGAATCTGGAATCCCATGCAATCTCACTATCTCATCAATGTACTTCTTTGCTAGCACATGCAAAGAATCAGTTTGCTTGATTGCCAAAAAATGAGCTGACTTCGTCAATCGATCCACAATAACCCATATGGCATCATGCTTCCTACTGGTCTTGGGCAAACCCATCAGAAAATCCATGGTCACTTTTTTCCACTTCCACTCAGGAATGGACAATGGCCTTAACACTGAAGGTGCCGGTGTTCACCTTGACTTCTTGTCGACACTAGACACTTCCTTACATACTCTGCTATATCCCTCTTCATGCCCTTCCACCAGAAATGCTCTCTCAAATCTCTGTACATCCTGGTGCTACTTGGGTGTATGGCATAAGGCGCATTATGAGCCTCATCCAAAATCTCATCCTTCACCTCCTTGACATTTGGAATACAAAGTCTGTCTCTTACTGTCATGAGTCCATCATCCCTCACTACGACTTCAGAAATCTTACCATTCTGAATTTCCTCCCGCAGCTTGCTCAAATCTGCATCCTGTGCCTGCAACTCCTTAACCTTCTGAGTATCGTCCTTACTCGGAAGTTAGCTAGAAGGCAATCCGGCTACTCCTGCTTCAAGCTTATCTTAAGCTTGGCCATCTCTTCCAACAAAGGCAAGTAAACTGTCTGAACATGGGCAATAGAAGACTTCCTACTCAAGGCATCCGCCATTATATTTGCCTTGCCTGAATGGTACTCAATCAGCAGATCATAATCCTTAAGCAACTCAATCCACCTTCTCTATCTCAAATTCAGTTCTTTCTAGCTAAGCAAGTACTTGAGACTCTTATGATCAGTAAAGATCCTCGTCTGAACCCCATAAAGATAATGCCTCCAAATTTTCAAGGCAAAGATCACTGCTGCTAATTCCAAATCATGAGTCGGATAATTCAACTCATATGGCTTCAATTGCCTTGAAGCATAAGCTATCACCCTGTCTCCCTGCATCAATACACAACCAAGACCCTTCCTCGACGCATTACTATACACGGTATAGCCCTCATCACCAGAAGGCAGAATCAGAACCGGAGCACTTGTCAATCTGTGCTTGAGCTCCTCAAAGCTCTTCTGGCCTTCATCACTCCAGATAAACTTCTGATTCTTCCTCAATAGCTTAGTCATCGGAGCAGCTATCATGGAGAATCCTTTCACAAACCTCCTATAGTAACCTGCCACACCCAGAAAACTCCTCACCTCTGTCACTGTCTTGGGTGCATGCTAATTCACCACTGCTTCAACTTTCTTCGGATCAATGTGTACACCATCTCTTGAAATCATATGTCCAAGGAATGTCACCTCATGAAGTCAAAACTCATACTTTCTGAACTTAGCATAAAGCTCTCTCTCCCTGAGAGTCTGCAATACAATCCTGAGATGCTCCTCATATTCTTCTTCACTCTTAGAATAAACCAGAATGTCATCTATAAACACTATGACAAACTGATCCAAATACTCCTTGAAGGCCCTATTCATAAGATCCATAAAAGCAGCTGGAGCATTGGTCAAACCAAATGGCATAACTAAAAACTCATAACGCCCATACCGAGTCCTGAAGGTTGTCTTGCTTACATCAGACTCCTTGATTCTGAGCTGATGATAGCCTGACCGGAGATCAATCTTGGAGAAGACCCTTGCTCCCTGCAGCTGGTCAAACAGATCATATATCCGTGGCAAAGGATACTTGTTCTTAATTGTCACCTTGTTGAGTCTCCGATAGTCAATACACATCCGCCATGTTCCATCCTTCTTCTTGACAAACAGAAGCAGCGCTCCCCAAGGTGATGAACTCGGTCTAACATACCCCTTCTCTAACAGTTCCTCCAACTGTTCTTTAAGCTCCCTCAACTCAACTGGAGCCATCCTATATGGCGGTATGGAAATAGTTGCGGTTCTGGGAATCAAGTTAATGGCAAACTCGATTTCCCTCACCGGCGGTAAACCTGGTAATTCCTCTGGGAACACATCTAGAAACTCCCTCACAATCGGAAAATCCTCTAACTTCCCTTCATTCACATCGGTATCCACAACATGTGCCAAGAAGGCTTCACACCCCTGGCCCATCATTCTATCAGCTAGTATAGCCGAAATCAGTCTTGGCGATGGTGTTTTCCTGTCCCCCCTGAAAATCACCTTCTCATCGTTGCCCAGATCAAATTCCACCTCTTTTCGACCACAATCCAATTTTGCCAGATATTTCTCCATAACATCCATCCCCAAAATAACATCTAACCCTCGTAGGTCTAGAGGTAGTAAGTCCACTACCAATCTAGCACCATCAATGAAAAGTTCACAATCCTTAAACACTTGACTGATCATCACATTCCTCCCTAGAGGAGTATTAACAAGCAAAGGCTTATCCAAAGGCATTGAATTCACACCATGCAATGCTTTGCTTGCAGAAACAAAAGAATGCGTGGAACCAGAATCAATTAAAACAAATACTGCTGAATCAAGTAACCGAGCCATACCGGACAACCTCGGGTGCATTGCGACTTCCTCCCTAGTCATGGAAAACACCTTGCTCGTGCTCGACCCTTTGGCCTTCCTGGAGGAATAGCCTTCCTTGCAGTCCCAGAGCTGCCTACCTCAAGAATGGCACGGTTCCCATTGTTTCGCCACCTTGTTGAAATCTGCGACCCCTCTTGTCTCTTGCACTGTGGACAATCCCTAATCATATGCCCCTTCTCACCGCATCGAAAACAGACTCCAAGCAACTTGAGACACTCTCCCTGATGATGTCTCCCACAATGTAGCGCGGAGCTTGATACATGAGGGGAGGCCTTGGAGTTGAAACATGTAAATTAAAAGAAGAAAGGAAATCCCTTGGAAGCACAAAACCTGAAACTTTCTCTTATTTTATTAAAACAACCCATCCCAAAACTTGACAACATACCCTCGAGCCACAACTAAATGATTCAATGCGAAAAATAAACATCATAACTCATTAATATCCAAAAGATGAGTTTTACAAAGTTTTAATAACATTTCAAACCCAATTACAACTTTTGAGTTTAAGAGTCAAAAATACAAAATACCCTTGAACCAATAAAACTTGAAATGAAACTAAAGCCTTGACTTCTAAAAGTACAACTTGAAAATACATAAACATAATAAATCGGAGTGATACCATAACCCTTGACTTACTCAATCTCTTGCTCGTCACCTGAATGGGGAGAGTAAAAGGAGGATGAGCTATAAAGCTCGTGGGAACACATTTATAATACAGAAATAAGCAAAACTATTTAAAAGATAACTCATTGCTGTGGTACATTTTGAAATCATAGTAAATGAGCATGTAAAAGTCATCATCTTGAAATGCTTGATTTTTGAACAATTCATGAGTAGAGTTCAAAACCATGAATACATGAAACATGATAACAAATCATAAACACATAAGTACAGCATAATGGTTTGGGTTAGTCCAGGTTCATGACGCACTACACATTTCCATCGAAATGGTCCTGTGTAGTCGTAGTTTCTTGAGGGAGTCCTTGTAGGAAGCTCCGTGCCACTAGCGGGCAGGCGGGAGAACCCTTTTCATAAGTTAACGTGCACGTGATGGTTCTTGAGGGACTACCATAAACCCACATAACATGCATGATTCAAAGTCTTGTAAACTTGACTCTTGCTTGTAAACTTGCTTTCCATACATTTTGGAAAACATGGTTTCATGAGTATGTATTCTTGAAAAGAGAAAACCCTTTTTGAAACCTTTTCATTCATCATGAATGCAAATCATATATCAACCATATAATCAATTCACAATAGCACATAAGGCAACATTGATGATGCAATTAAAAGCATTACATCTTTCTTGATTTGAACAAAACAATGAGTAACTTATTTACTCTATTATAAACATGAACCCACCTTGAATTCCTTGCTTATAACTTGCTTAGGAATGCCTTTCCTATTGTTCCTCTTGCTCCTCTTACCTCACTTGATTTCCTTAACCAAATAACCAAAATTCCAATCAATTTGGTGTAAAAATCAGAAAGTCAAACTTTAGCAATTCAAACTATAACTAAAGCTGAAACAAAAATTCTATGCTCAACTTTCATCCAAAATTGAATCAAATCGCGATGAACGGCCTGTGCTCACCGCGACGAACGGCCCTCGCACGTCGCGACGGACACAAATTCGCACGTCGCGGCGTGCTCATAAGCACGTTGCGACGTGCGGGTCTGGAGAACGTCTCCGAACTTGATTTTTCCAGCATTTTCCCACTTCAATCTTTCCATTTTGCAAATGCAATACTTCTAAACCTTAATTCAAGTCCAATACTACATTTCTAACTCATTAACACCTTAAAAATAGTCGCAAAATCAACAACCCAAGGATTCAAACCATTTATCCCTTAAACCCTCCAACAACTGATTCTAACACATGCAAATCGATTCTAGGGTTTAATCTAACCAAAACAAAATTAATAGCAACTAAACTTACCAGACAAGTGCTTCAAATCCGTCAAAAATCTCTAGGATCACAAAGCCCTATTTTCTTCTTCTTCCTTCTCACCAACGACACTCTTCCTCTCTATTCTCACTTTTCCTTCTTTTTTTCTTTCTAATTCTAACACTTAAGTCTTAATGGATGTGCAAGGACCATATTGCCCCTCCATGCAAAGCCTTAAACTCTCCAACCTAAGTGATCTTTCCAAAATGCCCTCAAACATTATTACCCTTTAATTCCCACTTATACCACATTATACTCAATCTCAATTTTCCACTAACACTTCCAATAACATCAAGCTATGAAATAAATCATACCTTCTTCATAATTCATGCTTAATAACATCAATTAGAAAAAATTTGGGGTCCAACACTAAAGATTCTTAGTTCTTCCATTTCTCCTATATTGTTTAAACTTTGCCACAAACACTCTATAGAATGAGTTTTTAGAACTTTTTTAGGTTAAGGTGGTTTTGGAGTTGGTTAGGAGTGTTTATAATTTAACTAACCCTAACTGCATAAAAATAATGTTTATGGGTAAAAGTGTTTAGAATTTAAAATATCCACAAATAAGTGGCATAGTATATGTTATAAATTTACTAAGAATTCATTTTTTAATCCCTAGTTTCATTTTACCAAGAATTCAATTGAATTATGTCGATTTTACAATAATGTTAAGATAGAATCAATAATTTTGTCTAAAATAGTTCAAATATGATGAAAAATATAGGAACAACGTTTTGATGGAATTATTAATTTTGTTTACAATAAAATATGATGAACTTGACAAACCTTGCCATTATGTAGTTTGAGAAATAAAGAAATAAAGAGAGGTTTTCTAGTCTCTATCTTTTTTAATCTCCATACATGTTTAGTTAAGCGATTAGGCTATTAGGATATTGCATGTATTATTAAGTAAAGCAGAAGGCAACTTGTTGACATCATTAAACCTTATAGTTCTACAAAATATCCATAACATTATCATATGGGTTGACAGGGCTACATATGTGCCCATGCAATACACATAGGTGTTTTAATGAAAATAAAATTTGCAGTAAAAGGGTAGGTAACTAGATGACACCCCTCGCTTATTATCACGAAGACTTAACAAAGCTCTTAATTAGTAAAATTTAAGGGAAAAGAGAAAAAGAAAGGGTAGAATGGGGAATAGGCAGTCTTGGCAATGGAATAAAGCACAGTGGTGTTATCTGCCTATTCCTTTTAGCTACAACAGGTCCAAAGAAATGATGAGAAAGTTCAGGCTTTTCTGTTAGGATATTTCTTTCAGCTTAAATAAGGCTGATTCTTTAGGAGGTGGTTTAGTAATCTTGGTTATTTTTTTGTTGCATTTACCACGTTAATTAGTTGTAAACGTGGGCTGTTTTTTTCTCAATTTTGTTATGATTGTAAATGGCTATTTATTGGCCAAGTTTGTTCAATAAGAAGTAAGTCATTTCCCAAAATTGTTAAGATAACCATTATATATAGTTTTTGGTTCTTAACATTCTGGTATCAGAGCCCTCACTAGGCCTGAAGGAACAAAGCAACAGTCTTTGTGGTTTGCAGCAGTAAAGGAGATGATGATTGAAGGGAAGACTAAAGGGAATTCCATGCAACCTGCTATACCATGCTTCGATGATCACTATGACCACTGGAGTATGTTAATGGAGAACTTCCTCAGATCTAAAGAATACTAGAGCCTTGTGGAGACTAGCTACGTTGAGCCAGAAAGTGGAGTGAAGCAGACAAAAGCATAGCGAAAGAGGTTGGATGAGTTGAAGCTGAAAGATTTGAAAGTAAAGAATTATCTTTTCCAGCCTATAGATCGGACCATTCTAGAGACCATACTCTAAAATGATACTTCCAAACAAATCTGGGACTCTATGAAAAAAAAAGTTTAAAGGGAATGCAAGAGTCAAGAGGTCTCATTTTCAAGCTCTCTGCTGAGAATTTGAAACCTTAAAGATGAAGGCTAGAGAAGGAGTCAATGAGTACTTTTCAAGGGTAATGATAGTGGCTAACAAAATGAGAACATATGAAGAGCATATGCAAGATGTCAAAGTAGTGGAGAAAATTTTAAGGTCTTTGAGTAACAAGTTTAATTATATTGTTTGCTCAATTTAAGAATCCAAAGACATCGATAAACTTTCCATCGATGAATTGTAGAGTTCCTTAATTGTTTATGAGCAGAAATTCCAAAAGCATACTGGAGAAGATCAAGCACTCAAAATAACCTCTGAAGATAATTCTGGCACAAGAGGTCAAGATCGAGGTGCATTTAGAGGAAGAGGAAGGGGCAGAGGATGCCAATCTTATAACAAAGCAACTGTGGAATGCTATAAGTGCCATAAGATTGGGCACTTCCAATTTGAATATACGAGCTGGGATAAGGAGGCTAACTTTGCTGAACAGGAAGAGGAGGAAATGCTACTCATATCCTATGTGGAAATGAATGAGGTTCGAAGGGATGATGTTTGGTTCCTGGATTGTGGATGTAGCAACCACGTGTGTCGCGACAAGAACATGTTCTGCAATCTAAACGAAAGTTTCAGGCACACGGTGAAATTGGGAAACAACATAAGGATGTCTGTGCTAGGAAAGGCAATGTGAGATTCAAAGTAAGTGGCTTCACACATGTTGTTAGTGAAGTGTATTATGTGCCTAAACTAACAAATAATCTATTGAGCATTGGTCAACTATAAGAAAGGGGATTGGCAATTCTCTTTCAGCATAGACAGTGCAAGATATATCATCCAGAGAAAGGGTTGATAATGTAGACTGATATGACCACAAATCTAATGTTCAACCTATCAACAAAGTCATCACCTCAAAAGTCAGCTTTTCTTTATACCACTGCATAGGATTTGGCTCACTTATGGCTTTATCGCTATGGACACTTAAGCTACAAAGGACTAAGAACTCTTCAATTCAAGAAAATGGTGCATGGGATACCTCAGTTCAAGTCTCCATCAACAGTGTGTGCTAACTGCATGATTGGCAAGCAACATAGGAATCCAATTCCAACGAAGAGCAATTGGAGGGCTACAAAGAGGCTCCAGCTTGTCCATGCAAATATCTGTGGACCAATCTCACCCATTTCCAACAGTAAGAAAAAGTACATTCTGTCCTTCATTGATGATTTTACTAGAAAGACATGGACTTACTTTTTAGTTGAGAAATCTAAGGCTTTAAGTACCTTTAAACATTTTAAAAGTTGTGTTGAGAAAGAAATAGGAGGGCATATAAAGTGTCTACTAACTAATCAGGGAGGAGAATTTACCTCACTTGAATTTAGTGAATTTTGCAAAGAATATGGGATTAAGAGGCAGCTAATTGCAGTATATGCACTACAACAGAATGGAGTAGTTGAGAGGAAGAATCGAACAATGATGAACATGGTTCGATGTATGCTTTTTGAAAAGAAAATCCCCAAGTCTTTTTGGCCAAAAGCAGTCAATTGGATCCCTAAGTCTTTTTGGTCAAAAGCAGTCAATTGGATAACTCATGTTCTATATCGGAGTCCCACATTGGCTGTAAAGAATATCACACCTGAAGAGGCTTGGAGAGGAAGGTTTTCAGTTGAACATTTCAGGGTATTCGAATGGGTGGTGCATGTGCATGTTCCAGATGTAAGAAGATCAAAGCTAGATACAAAGAGCTTTGCTTGTATATTGCTGGGGGTAAGTGAAGAATCTAAAGCACACAGACTCTATGATCTAGTTTCTAAGAAAGTTGTAATCAGTAGGGACATAGTGTTTGAAGAAGATAAGTCTTGGAGCTGGGATCGAAGCTACGAAAAAAAAAAGCAGTTGATCTAGAATAGGATGATGCTGAAGACAATCAGGCAGTGGCTGAAGAAAATAATGAAGTTGTAAGTGAGGAAGAAGAAAAAGAAATTACTAAAGAAACAACCAGTCCTAATGAAAGAAGAACTAGAAGGCCTCCGATGTGGATGAGGGATTATGAGAGTAGGGAAGGACTTTTAGAAGAAGAGGCAAAAGTTAAATTGGCACTGCTTGCTTCAATAAATCCAATACACTTTGAGGAAGCTGTGAAATGTGATAATTGGAGGGAAACAATAGACATGGAGATAAAAGCTATAGAGAGGAACAACATATGGGAGCTCACAGATCTGCCTCCAAGTGCAAAAAAGATAAGGGTGAAATGGGTTTATAAGACCAAGTTCAAAGAAAATGATGAAGTGGATAACTATAAAGCTCGCTTGGTGGCAAAAGGATATGTGCAACAACAAGGAATAGACTACACTGAGGTATTTGAACCTATTGCAAGAATGGAAACAGTGAGGATGATTATAGCATTAGCAACTCAGAAAAGGTGGGTACTTTATCAGCTTGATTTCAAATCTGCCTTCCTGCATGGGGAACTCATTAAAGAAGTGTACGTGGAGCAGCCTAAGGGTTATGAGTTGAAGAACAATCCCAATAAAGTGTACAGATTGAAGAAAGCCCTCTATGAACTTAAACAAGCTCCACGAACTTGGTTTAGTCGCATTGAAGCACATTTCATGGATGAAGGATTCGAGAAGTGTTATAGTGAGCATACGTTGTTCATTAAAACAAATAAGGAGGGTAAGATTCTAATTATCAGTTTATATGTGGATGATTTAATATTTACTAGCAATGATGAATTAATGTTCATTGAATTTAAGAACTCCATGTTGAAAGAGTTTGATATGACTGATTTGGGAAGGATGAGGTATTTTCTTAGGATAGAAGTGTTGCAGATGTTGGATCCCGTTACCGGAGTCCAACTCTTGAACCGTAAAATATGAAACATGATCATCTTGCTTTGTAGGGTTTATTTCATTTAATCCTAATTTCAAATTGATTTCTCTTGTAAATCATAGCCTTATGACTCTTGTTTAATTTAAGACAAGGATCGTTTCAATCGGAGTTCTATAACTCAAGATATCGATAAAATACCAACATGTGATCATATCTCGATCACGCTCTCTCGACTGACCCTTTACTTGATTTCATTCCAACTCTTTCAATTTAACTCCAAATGACACCAATTCTTATGGGTAGGTACCTACATGTCTCATGAATCCATGGCTCAAAAATCACTTCATTTGGAGGTCTGATGAGGAAGTTATGATCAAAGCAATCCTTCATATTCATATCCCGAAGTATATTTGACATACTTTGGTAAAAACGCCATAACTCTTGCTACAGATGTCGGATTGATGTCATCTTTATACCAATCAATATTTACACATCCTGATCTACAACTCATATTAGAGGCATAAAAATGAAATTCAGACTTAACTGAGTCGCTACCATGATTTACTTCTGTCATACCATGAGGAAGAGACGAACAAAAGTCGAGGCTCCTCCGATTTTCTATGGTCGCTACCATGAGGTATGGAGCTCATACCATGAGGAAGAAATGACCAGAATGATGAGATTTTTCCCAAAGCCTCTTAAACCCTCACCTATGCTTTCTAACTTATTCCTAACACCAAATACACTTGTAATCTTGCAAGATTCACTTACTCTACTACTAAATACTTCATAACAACTCCAAACATCCAACTTATTTTATCATTCTATCAATTCTTGATTGATCTGTCCATCAAACCCTAGATTCCTACGCAACCATCAAAGCTATCCTCATAAACAAGACTTGTGCATCCTGCTAACTTTCAACCATCATAACTCTCAACTTCTAACTTCTATTGTCTAACTAATTTAACACATCTACAAGACTTTGCACAATCAACCTCACATAAGCCTCATTCTCACCTTCATTTCACATGCATGACCATCAATCCCAATCTCATAACATTTACCTACCTATATGATATTCATGCCATCTCATGCATCATCTCAAAAGATCAAAGGTCATACAATCAAGCATTATACATTAGTATTTAGAATTCACTTTTGAATCATAACTCATTCATTCCATCTCCATCAAATCATGTCATATTTCATACAATGCTTTAGTGGGCATTTTAAGTCCAATTACATGAAACTTCAAAGTACAATATCATTCTCAAAATGCAACTAAAGCATTGTTTTACAAAAATCATTTCAATCACAAAACCAAAAGAAAACTCTTAGAGTAAATGCCTTTAAGCTTGCTCCTCCTGGATCCCGCCATTTCTCGAGAATTTGAGGGGTGAGCCTTCTGTGGGTAACACATTTATATTTATATAACAAGCATGTCTATTTAGTTATTCACACATTAAGCAATCTTTCAATGAAATCATAATACATGCATCATGCAATTTTCATCAATACATAAACATAATTTCTCACAATTCGAACATTTATAATTCTTGCAATTTCATGTAATCGCATATGAAACACATCAAATGGCTCGGTAAGTCCATATTCATGGCAACCATATAGTCTCATTTTATGAGCTTATATGGGAAAATCTTGAGAGTCCAAATAATGGATCATCCTATGCCACAATCAGGCAAAGGCGAAGCCTTTTCATGGTCGACGCACGTGATTCGTTCTTGGAACTATACCTTACCCACATAACATAACAATCATGATAATAATAAAATTGGACTGTTCTAGTCCAATTCACTGCTTTCTTGAAAATCTTATCTTTCATGCATATTTCATATTGTACATTTCATGCATAAGTCATATTGTGCATTCATACTCATTTAAGCTATTTCATTCAATACTAACTCAACCATCATCAAATCATCAACATGTATTATTTTCATTTACACATAACTCATGATTAATGTCATCTACCCACAACTAACACAAGCATTTATAGCAATCATTTATACTCACTTACAAGTAACAAACATTCATTAGTGTCATTTATCAACTTGCATTAATTGCTCATAAATATAAAGATAAATATGGAACCCACCTTTAAGACTTGCTAAATCCTTGGTTTTCTTGCTACAACTCTTGTTCCTCTTCTCTTCCTTCTCTCTTCATTAAAACCAAAACCCATGTAAATCTCACTTCAATTGAGAAACCATGTTACACCTTTCATGAAATCAACTTGGAAATCACTATACCCATTCCATTCTTAGTCTTTCTAACCAAAAAACCCAACTAAAATCTAACACTTGAAATCATAACTTACCTTGATTCTTGACTCAACCCAAGAGTTTCTTGGTTCAAAGTGTAGCTTAGCTCTTCCTCTACACTTTTCCTTCTTGAACTTTCTTCAAACTCTTGCTCAAACTCTTGGAAAGTCAAGACCTAGGCATGCTTTTCTTTTCTTTTTTCTCCTTCTCCTTTCTCCTTCCACGACATCCTCCCTCTTCTCCCTTTAAATTTTCGTAACTCTCCTTCTTTTTCCTACTAACTCACTTATTTCCTCCCCTTTATACTCCTTAATAACATTACTTAGTTTATAGGCCCAAAGCCCATTCACTTCTTCTTCTCCTTCTTATTTTCCTCTTTAAACTTCTCAAGCCCACTAATTCTTTAAGCCCATTTCATATATATCCTCTCTTCTTTCTTATTTCATTTTATTCATTTCATTTGGGCCCAAGGCCCAACTAGCACATTAAACTACATCTAACTCATTTAAGTCAACTAATACATTTACTAACATTAATTCTTAACACCTAACTCATTTAATGTCATATGCTAATTCATGCTAACTTTATTAAATACTATATTAATTTACCCCATTAATCTAACCATGCTTGATTTATCATAAAAAAAATTCTGGGGGTAACAGCAGAGGTTAGATGGAATTTATATTTGTCAAAGGAAATATGTTTTGGAGGTATTGAAGAAGCTTAGAATGGAGAGTAGCAATCTAGTCCATAATCTCATTGTTCGTAGATGTAAAATTTAGAAAGATGAAGATAGACTTCGTGTGGATGAGACACTCTTCAAATAGATAGTGGGAAGCCTTATGTACTTAACAGCTACAAGGCCAAATTTGATGTTTGCAGTAAGCCTAATTAGTCGATACATGGGAAAGCCAACTGAATTACACTTGCTGGCAGCTAGGAGAATACTAAAGTATGTGAAAGGAACCATTGAACTTGGGGTGTTCTATAAGAAGGGAGGGTGTAAAAGCTTAGTCGGCTATTCAGATAGCGATTATACCGGAGACACAGAAGATAGAAAAAGCACTTCTGGTTATGTTTTCATCTTGGGAACCGGAGCTGTTGCTTGGTCCTCGAGAAAACAACTGATAGTTACACTCTCGACTACTGAAGCAGAATTCATGGCAGCGGCTTCCTGTGCCAGTCAAGCTATTTGGATGAAAAGGATCCTAGAGAAGCTAAGTTTGGAGCAAAGTAAGTGTGTTACGATTCTTTGTGATAATAGTTCTGCAATTAAATTGTCAAAAAATCCAGTGCTACATGGTCGCAGTAAGCATATTGATGTGCAGTTTAACTTCTTTCTTGATCTTACATGAGAAGGGACAATCAAGTTAGTTTATTGCGGAACACAAGAATAGTTGGCAGATATGATGACAAAGCCTTTTACATTGAATGCATTTCAGAAGATTCTATGGGAGTTTGCCAAGTTCCAGAAGTAAACTAGTTGCAGCTGGTAACTAGTTTAAGGGAGGGAATGATGACAAAGATTAGGCTTTTCTGTTAGGATATTTCTTTCCACTCAAATAAGGTTGATTCTTTAGGAGGTGGTTTAGTAATCTTGATTATTTTGCTGTTTCATTTACCACGTTAATTAGTTGTAAATGTGGGCTGTTTTTTCTCAATTTTGTTATGATTGTAAATGGCTATTTATTAGCCAAGCTTGTTCAATAAGAAGGAAGTCATTTCTCATAATTGTTGAGCTAAACATTATATCCAATTTTTGGTTTTTAACAAGAAATAGTGCTAAGCTATAAGGAAGGTATAAAATATAACGACCACATGACTTGGATATGGGGAAGTTGAGAAATTCCCTATGTTACTTAACATCTAATAAACTTAATCAAGCATAATATTAAGGCATTTTGAACCCTACAAAACTAATTGAGGTTTTTTTGAAGAACAGACGTGTAAGATAACAAGGATATGAGGAGTTAAAAGGAACTTACAAGTTCACAGTAGTGAGGATCCCTGATGATTTTAAGTCAGCAATTGAAGGACCACCGGCGTCCTATCGTTTTTCTGCATAGAGGAAGAAGAGGGTTAGTATTATAGAAAATGGGTTGATGAAAACCATGGAGGATCTTAGCATACGAGATTGTTGGCGATAATAATAATGGATTTGTTTCATTGTAGATTCACATGGTTCTCTCATGCCAAGCGGATGTTCTCAAACCCAATTGAAGTGAATCCGAAGCGTAAGACAAATGGAGAATCGTTCATTACTTCGTCACCACAGAGGATACGACATAGTTTATTAGTCATCCAAACTATTAAGGTCATCATGTCAGGAAGACTGGGAAGATACCAACTGAAGCTTCCTCTTACTAGGCTTTCTACCTGACTTCCTCTAGGTTATATAGTTAGAAACATTGCTTTAAAAACTGGACCGGACCGGCCGGTTCGACCGTTTCGACCGGTGATCGATTGGCTATCCGATCTGGTTCATTCTTAAAAATTGGTTTTTAATTGAACCAGTGGAAACCGGTGAAAACCGATCAATTGACCGGTCGAACCAGACACTAGTTCAATAATTTTTTTATATTTTTATATTTTTTATATTATTTGGTATATTTTGTATTTTTTAATATTATTAATATTATATATAATTATGACGTCACACCGGTTCGACCGGTGGTTAAACCGATCGACCCGGTTAAACCGGTGACCAATAAGGCCTCCGATTCAATGTTCGGTCTAAGTTTCAAAACACTGGTTAGAAACCTTCGTTTGAAAGGCAACTAACTCTCCACACTCTGAAGAGTAACATCCCTTCGCATCTATACGCATACTCTTACATAACAGATTCTCTCAGGTTTGACTGTTTGAGAATTAACACAAAGTGGCTCCTTAAGGAGCTGGACAAATAGTTCCAGTCGAAACTCATCCAATATTACAAGGAATATTGTGAAAATTTTACCCACAAAAGGACAATCTCAACCGTACTCCTATCTAAGCTCATCCCTAGTTGCTATTTTTGCAAGAGCAAAGGCTTACTTGCCACATGCCAAGACCTTAGCTCTAAAAGACTAAGCAAGTTAGCATCACTAAAAAATTTGAAGATGCAAGTATCGTCCTCCGTTGGCAAGCAGTGCCGTGTCTCTTGGAAGCCATGTCCTCCATTGCATTATTACAAATTTACAACTCATTTTGAATTGTAACGTTAACTAACTTATAACTTTATCATAAGTTAACATTATATTTTAAAGTTAACATTAACTTATGATAGTTATAAATAGTTTTGAAGAATTTAGGTATATTTTTACCTTTTAATTTTTTATTTTCATCAATATATGCATCTAAGGTACTCTAACTTAAAATTGGAAGCAAATTTTTTACAATTTTTCTTCTAAGTTTCGAGTGTAATTTAAAGTTAAAGTAAAATTTCTTATTTTAATTTATTTTAAACTTGTTAAATATTTGAATACGTTATAATTAATTTGTAATTTGTCATTAACGTAGATATTATATTAGCATTTTAAATCATAACATTAATATTAAATGATATTGTATTTATTTGTGTTTTTCTTTTTTATTTTAAAATTACTTATTATTTAAAAAATAATTTAATATTAATAAATAATTTAATTTTGTAATTGTAATTTTCATTATACTCGACACAAGTAATGTAATAACCGTTGGATTTGTGTTCTTGTAGAATTCACATAAATTTAGTGATAATATGACTAAATCAAGTAATTTAAGTTACTCAATTTAAAGACTACATAAATGGTTTCCTTTATTATAAAAATACGTATGAATTATGATTCTATTAAACATGTTATGATTCTATTAGTTGTTATGGATATGGCAATTGTTCGTTGAAGAATAGAGTTGAACAATTAACAACATTTGATAACATTTTTGAATTCTTATTTGATTCAAAGAAATTGAGGTCATTGGATGATAATGAATTAAGAGAATGTTGCAGTAATTTTACAACAACTTCCTGTCATGATAATGTGTCAGATGTGGATTTTGATGATCTTTTTCTGAATTAAAAGTGTTGCAGATGACTTTACCAAATGAGTTAATGTCATTAGTTAAAATTTTAGAATTTGTTAAAGTTGCAGATTGTTATCCAAATGTTTCAATTGCTTATCGAATTCTGTTGACTATACCTATGACTGTAGCATCAGTTGAGAGAAGTTTTTCAAAATTAAAATTATTGAAAACCTACTTGAGGTCATCAATGTCACAAGAAAGGCTAAATAGTTTAACTATGTTATGTATTAAAAAGGATATATTAGATAATATTGATTTTGATAATTTTATTCATGATTTTGCATATAGAAATACATGGAGAAATTGTTTTTCATAAATTGAGTCATTTATGTTTCATACAAACATGTAAAAACTTTAAGTTTACATATTTGTATATTTTCGATTTATTAGGACCTTTTTTTTAGTTCGCTCAGGGCCTCTAAAATGATAGAAACGACCTTGTTAGCAAGGTTTCTTTTAACTTGAGTTTACTCAATTTTTACACAGTCCATATTTACATTAAGGGATAGGATGATCGTTTCTTTGAGAAAAAGTCAACCAGAGATGAAGACCACCGATCTCCACCCACTTATAGAACCTCCAAAGCAGGATAAATAGTCCTATATATATATTGGAAATCGGGTTAAGATCATCCAATCCCGACTGTAGTGGAATAATCATGAAATTTTTTCGTGACTTTTGATTTTTTAAAATCCAACATCTATTTAATTCTATAAAATGATCGATACAAATTATAATAAAATGGAAATTTAATTCGTACCTTACTCCGAAGCTTGAATTTTATTTTGTTGAATCTCTCGAATCATTCCCGAAACTGATCCGTCTTAACCACCATAGCAGTATAAGTGTCCAACCTCTAACAAAATCCACAGAATAGATTGAGAAAACTTTGTATCTCTTACAGAAAGGATTAAGCAAGAAGTGTTAGCTCCAAAAAGCTTAAGCTTATTTATAATAAGCTTTAGATGTTTTAGTAATTTAACTAAAATTAAATTCTAATTTTAATTAAACTTTAATTAAAATTACAAATAATTCTAATTAAATACCAATTATGCCCATATAAGATTCAATATCTGATATTGATCCTTATTTATTAAATATCTCATATTTAATCATAAAGTTTTCAAACTTTATAATCAAGTCCAACTTGATTAAATTAACTTTGCTCTCTTCAACCCATTCTATATGTGAGACCCATTAGGTTCTCAATTATGTTAGCAATGATTATAAAATTTAATTTTAATTTATAATTAAAATTAGATAAATTAAAACTCCTTTTAATTTATCTTTAATTCTCCAATTAAACAATTTATAATCATAGATTAAGATTGGCATCTAGCAATGCATCATGACCACCTAAATATTTAGGAATGTCAAAATGGTTTCGACTAACCTTTCCGTGCACAATTTTTTTAATAATTCAATCCTTTCATCATACAATGTGTTGATTAGACATAGAGCATGAAATTATTGTCTACTCTATTTTGAATCTAATCATACTAGTTCTTCATCATTAGCTATCAATTTAATTAATGACATTTGTAAACTATTTATAAAACATTAGTTCACCTTGGCTAAGAATTTCTTGAATTAATATTAGTCGAGAACAATGAAACATTCTCCCTAATTGCTTTAGGGTGATGAATCCTATCTTGATCACTCAACTATCTCCATATGGTTCATGTTACATCCAATGACTACCGATTAAACGACGTATGATTAAATAGATCATAAGTAGTATCAAATATAGCAATCCCAATACAAGATAACTTTGATGACCTCAAATCAAATGATCACTTATACAATCGTCACAATGAGAATTCCATAAACATACAAGTAATGTTCCAAATGGATTTCTCATATTAGGTCTATTCAATGAATTTGTTCTCTAGCAAGCACCTACAAGTTTGTTTAAGTATCTCTATACTTTAGCCAATGAGATCAACTACTTCCTTCATAAGGAAAATAAAAAAGTATGCTAGACTTTTTACGTTCTATTAATGTCCAATCTTAATAGAACAATGACTAGGAACCTTTAGGAATAATACATAAATGTAATATGAATCTCATAATTATATTCTCATTAAAATTTCATTTGTAATGTATAATTATCCTATGGACTTTATCATATACATCTAAACATATACAAGATAAAAAATGCCTTTAAATAATTTGTCACTAAACTACAACCAAAATGATTGGTTGCTTGGCATAAAACAACACCATCAACTTTGGAAGAAGGATAGAAGGTGAGTTGATCCATGTTGTTTGTATCAACCATCTTGCTCGATGGTTTGGCTGAAGGAGTAACCATTGCATTCCTTAGACTAGATAATATAACAAAGGAAATTCCTTAGTGACAGTCGAAGAGGACGGTGTAATAGAATGGGAGTTGGAAGTCCACAAAAGAAAGGATGAATAATAAATTAAATGGTGTTGCAGAAAATTGAGAGAACTTGAGATCAAAACACAAAGTTTAAAGTGTTCTAGGCATCTTGGACACTTTCTTTAAAGTGTTATTTGTCCCCACTATATTTGCAAATTTGGTTAAAGGTAAATTACTCCTAGGATACAAAGAACACAAGAACATTCAAGTTGCAAGGGTATGAGTGTTCTTCAAGAATTATGAATGCAGAGATTATGTTGATAGAATTGTTCAAAACTTTTTGATCTTGACTAAAGATCATGTATATATAGAGTTTTTAGAACATTCAGGTCTGTTTATGACAAGTTACAACTTTTGGAAAGGAAGCAACCTTTTAGAATATTCACGTCTGTTCACGGCAAGTCACAACTCTTGGAGAGTAAGTAACCCTTCAGAACAGTCATGTTTGTTCATGAGAAGTCACAACTCTTGGAAATGAAGCAGCCCTTCAAAACAATTATGTTTGTTCACGACAAGCCACAACTCTTGGAAAGAAAACAACTTTTCATTTCTAAGTTTGATTTTAACTACTCATATCACAAACTAATTTCCAACAATCCCCCACTTAGTTTGTAACATAAGAAAAAAAAACACAACATAAAGAAGAAATCATGCCTAAGGAAGGTAGCTTTCACCTCAAACCGTCCTATAGTACAAACATATCACAAAATCCAAAGGAAATGATTGGTGGCTCATTACTTAAACCATCATTCACAAAGGTTCATAAATATCGCAAATATGAACCTTTGTAAACTTCAATTAATTCACATTACAATTTTAGCACTATTACCAGTCATGTGCTCATCTTAGTTCAAGATCATATACAAGAGATTACCTTAAACTCTTGCTAGAAGAGACACCACTTCTAATGATCATATAGGTGAAAAGTATTCTAGCTATGTTTACATAACCATAAACAAGCACTTAAGAATAATTTCACTAAGAGATTTCTCTCAACCTTCTCACTTAAAAGTAACAAATTGTATGCCTAATTTCTTGTAATGGTTTACACAATCTTAATGCTCATAATCACTAAACAACTTGTTATTACCCTTTAAACCTTACAATTTAGGAGTAGTACTAGAAGAAGGTTGGGTTACCATTGCTAGTGATTTTTTATGAAAAGGTTTTAATCTCTTTCCAAATGTCATCGAACTAACTAAATCTCTTACAAGAGGTTCAGTAAATGGATCAACAAAATTGTTATATGTCTTTAAATAAGCAATCAAGACGACATCTCTATTTAGCATTTATCTAATAACTTAAGCTTATATGTCTAGATTTACCATTGTACACTTTGTTCAATGCTCTAGATATGGTAGACTCACTATCATAATGTAAGGTTGTCGCAGGTATGGGGTGAGGCCAAAAATATATATGCAACAAAAAATCCCTTAACCACTCAACCTCCTTACAAGTAGAATATAAAGCTATAAATTTAGCTTCCATAGTAGAGTGAGTAATCACCGTTTGTTTCTTCGAAGCCTAAGAAACAGCTCCACCACCAAGTAAAATACCTAACCACTTGTGGGTTTTTGGTCACTAATGCTCGTAATCCAACTAGCATCTACAAGTTCTTCAAAAACATTTGGAAAGCTATTATAAAAGAGTCCAAAATCTTTTGTCTTCTTAAGATATCCCAGCATTCTTTTAATAGCTTACCAATGTTCTTGGCTAAGATTTTTAGTGTATTTAGCTAGTCTACACACTGAATATAAGATATCCGGTCTAGTGCAACTCGTTGCATACATTAAACTTCCAATTATACTAGCATATTCAAGTTATGCAATTGGACTACCTTCACTCTCATGCAACTTAAAGTTAGGATCAAAAGGAGTACTTACTTTTTTCACATTCAAATGTTGATATTTTTTCAGGAGTTCCTTAACATAATATGATTAAGAGAGTGCAAAATCCCCAATATGTTTCTTAACTTTAATGCCTAAGATAGTATCTACTTCACTAAGATCCTTCATCTTGAATTTAGAAGAAAGATACTTCTTAGTTTCAACCACACTTTTATATGTAGGACTAACAATGAGCATGTCATCTACATAGAGAAAAATGATCACTCCATACTCATCATTGAATTTAGAATAAATGCACTTATCAGTATTATTATATCTAAATCCATATGAGAGTAAAACAGATTCAAATTTCTCATGTCATTGTTTAGGTGCCTATTTTAAGCCATATAATGACTTGACTAGATTATATACTTTCTTTTCATTTCCTAATAGCACAAAGCCTTCCGGTTGTTTCATATACACTTCTTCATCTAGATCATCATTTAAGAATGTTGTCTTTACATCCATTTGGTGTACGTGAAGGCTATAGATTGAAGTTAAATCCAAAAGTACTCTTATCGATGTAATTCTAACAACCGGTACATATGTGTCAAAGTAATTGATTACTTTTCTTTACCTAAAATCTTTAGCTACTAGCCTTGCTTTATAAGTTAGAATAGTACCATCTGTGGCATATTTGCTTTGAAATACCCACTTACAACCAATTGGTTTAGACCCGTGAGGTAAATCAATTAGAACTCAAGTATTGTTAGACAATATTAAGTCCATTTCATCATTTATCGCTTCTCTCCAAAATGTCATATCCCTTGATTCCATTACTTCACTAAAAGTTTTAAGATCTTCCTTTACACTTAATAAAACTAGAGTTTTATTTAGTAGAGTATCTATATTGCCTTCAATTAAGAAAACAATTGCTTGTGAAGAAATAAAATCTGAAGACAGATATTTTTCCTTTCTTTGATATTGACTCCTCCTAGGTTCACTTGGAGGGTCTACACTTGGTCTTTTTAACGCATTTGAGAGTTCAGCACTTGGAGAAGGGATAGGTTCATTTGATGGATCTTTCTTTACCACTGAGTCTTTAAGAAACAAATCCTCAAAGAAATCAACATCCCTTGATTTTACAAGCACATTAGAGTTAACTTCTAGTAGTCTATAAGCTTTAGAATTTTTTGCATTACCCACTAACACACTTTTAAGTGCTTTTAGTCCCAACTTTGTTCTTTTTTTGTCAAGGACTCTATAGTAAGCTACACAGCCTAAACTTTCAAATATGACAAGTTTGGCTTCCTTCCTTTCCATACTTCAAATGGAGACACTTTAGTCTTTAAGGATGAAATTAAATTATGTAAATTACATGCAGCCAACAAAGCCTTGCCCCACAATTTTTTTTGGCAAACCTGAACTCAAGAGCATAGAATTAACTATATCTTGCAGAGTTCTATTTTTTCTTTTAGCTAAACCATTTTGATGGGGAGTATATGGTGCACTAGTTTGGTGTATAATACCATTTTGTTCACAAAATTTTGAGAACTCATTAGAGAAGTATTCTCCTCCTCTATCACTTCTCAAAATTTTAATTTTTTTTACTTAATTGATTTTCAACAAGAGACTTATATTTCTTAAACATATTAAATGCTTCATCCTTGGTTTTCATCAAATATACATGCACAAATCTAGAGCAATCATCAATGAAAGTAATGAAATATTTTTTACCACCTCTTATTAAAAAATCATTAAATTCACTTATATCTGAATGCACTAACTAAAGCAATTTTGTATGTCTTTCAACTTTAGAAAAAGGAAATTTGGTTATCTTTGATTGTATGCATGTTTCACATTTCTTATTCACTTGGACCTTATAAGATATTAGTTCATTTTTAGATATATAATGAATCACTTGACTAACATGTCCTAATCTACCATGCCATAAAGAATAAGAAGCATCAACCAAATAAAAAGAAATATTATTCACTTTTTTAAGACTAAGCTTAAACATGTCATTATAAGAATATCCTTTTCTTAAAAAAACAATATTCTTAGACAAGATCACATTTTTTAACTCAAGTACAACCTTCAAGCCCTTCTTGTTCAGGATATCCGCAAAAACGAGGCTCTTGGTCACATTTGAAACATAACAATAACTAATGAGCACCAACTTTTTGCTAGAAGTGAATAGCAAATGCACATCTCCCTTTCCATTGGCTTTCACACCATTGGCCATGACCACTTCATTTCCTTCAAGAACTTCATAGTTATCAAATTGGTCTTTGTTATTGTACACTTGAATCGTTGTATCGAAATTATACCATCGATCCTTAGAAGGATTAGATATTGCCATGTGAAGTTCTGTCACAGTATTAAGAGTCAAGGTTGCCACAATTTCTGCACATTCATCAACAAGGTTAGCACTAGGAACATTGTTTCCTTTTTGCTTCTTGTTGGATCTGCATTAGGCCTTGTAGTGCCCTTCCTTTAGACAATTGTAGCAAGCTTGATTCTTTTTCTTCTCTTTATCATTAGCATTTTCACGTTTTTTTTTTCCTTTTAGAATTGTTGAATTTCTTCTCATCCATAAAATTCACCTTTGGATCTCCTTCTGCTTCTTTTCTTTGAAGAATTATTACATCTTCTTCAATTCGAAGAAGCTTCAAAACACTAATGATGGTTAAAATTTCAAAAGTGAACAACAACAACTTTTGATAATCATTCCAAGAAGAAGGCAACTTAGCAATATTTGCCCCTATTTGTAATGATTTCGAAATTTCAACACCCAAGTCATTAATTTTTGAAACAATCACTTGTAAATTGTGGATTTGATCCATAAGAGAGGAACCTTCAATAAATTTAAACTCAAAATATCTGTTAATAAGAAACTTATCTGTGCCTTTCATTTGAGATGCATATTTACGTTCAAGTGATACCCAAATCTCCTTTGGACTCTTAACAGTTGTAATGAGATTATAAAGGCTGTCTAAGAGGGTTTTGAAAATGTGACCCCTGCAAAGCAATTTATTTTTTGGTGCTTGTCTCATTCATCCTTCTTTGTGTCAATTTCACCCTCTTTTAGAAGAGGAATTACAGGATGAGTAGGATCAAGTACATATGTAATTTTCAAAGTGGTGAGGAAGAGCATCATTTTGTGTAACATCCCGTCCCCATATTAAGGGTTAGAACCCAGATTTCAATAATGGAGAGAATAGCAATGTGAGAGTTAGAAAAATTTGCATTTTATGCCCAGCATACATGCAAGTGAATTTGAATCTTTGTATATACAAAAATAAGTATACATGCATTCATTGACAAATTCTAGGTATGATTGTTTTAAATGTGATTTTATTGAAAATGATAAGTAAAGGGAGTTGAAAGAGTGATCTTGGTATGAGTTGTGATAAGGAAAGATTTGGAAACAAAAGTGGTGGTTGATCTGGATAATGTTCACTGAGTGTTCTTCGGTCTGTTGGCCATAACTTTTTCTATTATTATCTGAATGAGAAGATTCTTTATTTGGATTAAAATAGAAACATATAGCTACATTTCTTATGAAGATAGATAATTTCAATTATATCTCTAAGAGTCTCAAAATTTGCCATGAAATGAGAACTGAGTGTATTACTTTGGTGGATGAATGTAAAATTCGTCTTCAGAATTTAAGGGAATATTTGGGATTGCTCTAGATAGATTTTGGTAAAGTTGCCTTCTTCAGAGTTGTAGATATTTCTATTATCTTTCCAACGGTATATAGTATGAGAATTTTAGACATTGGAGTCTAAAGTTATGCCAATTATAAAATATTCTTTTGTGTTACTGTTTATAAACTTCTTCTAGGTTACTATTCATCTTACATCTTCTGTTCCATTTTTTATCCTTCAAAAGATAGAATTTGTCTTTGAGATCTTCATGAAAGTTGTAGCTCTTGAATACTTCTTTCAAAAAAATCCAAAGAAACACCTAAATCCGATACTTTTAGAGAAATTTATGATAATTGCAAGACATCTTCTGTGTTACTGTTCATAAACTTCTTCTGGGTTACTGTTCATCTTACATCTTCTGTTTCATTTTTTATCCTTCAAAAGTTGGAAGTTGTCTTCTAGGTCTTCATTAAAGTTGTATCTTTGAAGTCCTCTTTCAAACTATCTAAAGAACACCTAAATTCAATATCTTTAGAGAAATTTATGACAATTGTAAAACATCTTCTGTGTTACTGTTCATAAACTTCTTCTGGGTTACTGTTCATCTTACATCTTCTATTCCATTTTATATCCTTCAAAAGATAGAATTTGTCTTCAAGGTCTTCATAAAAGTTGTGTCTCTTTAAGTTCTATTTCAAACCATCCCAACAACACCTAAATCTGATATCTGTAGAGAAATTTATGGCAATTGTAAAATATCATTTGGGTTACTGTTTATAAACTTCTTCTGGGTTACTGTTTATCATCAATATTCTATTTCATTTTTTATCCTTAAAAAGATGGAATTTGTCTTTTAGGTTTCATGAACATTGTATTTATTGTAGTCCTCTTTCAAACCATCTAAATAACACCTAAATCTGATATCTGTAGAGAAAGTTATGACAATTGTAAAACATCTTTTGTGTTACTATTCATAAACTTTTTCTAGGTTACTGTTCATCTTACATCTTCTGTTACATTTTTGATCCTTCAAAAGATGGAATTTATCTTTGAGGTCTTCATAAAAGTTGTATCTCTTGAAGTCTAATTTCAAACATCATAATAACACCTAAATCTGATATCTGTAGAAAAAGTTATACTAATTGTAAAACATCTTCTGTGTTACTGTTCCTAAACTTCTTATGGGTTACTGTTCATTTTACATCTTCTGTTCCATTTTTGATCCTTTATAAAATGAACTTTGTCTTCAAGGTCTGCATAAAAGTTGTAACTCTTGAAGTCCTCTATCCAACCATCTAAATAAAACCTAAATCCGACACCTCTAGGGAAAGTTATACCAATTTTCCCTCGATAGGTTCAATATGATTAAGGATAAAATCAAATTAGATTCTTTTGGTCATAACTTCTTCTCTAGACCTTCAAATGACTTGATTTTCGAACCATTGGACTCGTAAGACATTTCTCTACAAATACCAAAAATTGTAGCCATATGAAATGAATTGAGAGAGATTGATTAAAAAACGTGGGATAGGTATAATGTGTGTGTTCTTAAATATTATGAATTGTTGTTATTCCACTGAACATACTTCAGTATTTTGATTATTTCTGGAACGGTAGAGATCCAAATGAGATGATTTCTGAATTTTGATGAACTAGAGACACGGAGCTACAAATGATATGAAGAAATTGGAATCTAATTCAGCTTCTAAGATATTTAAATTTTGAATAGAATTTGTGCATAATATACTGATTTGGACAAGAGTATTCAAAAATTGTTTGAAGTGTATCTTTCAAATCACTGACCCAAATTGAATAATTTTGGTGTCATTAGAAACGTAAGACAATAGAAAAGATTCTTCTAGAATAAAGTGTTATGTTAAAATATTCAAGGGTGCTTTGGCAAGACATTTAAGTGTAAAAGGCATAAGGCATAAATGAAAGAGCAAATGGGACAATTCTCAATCATTAAGGGAATAATTTAAATGTTGGACCCCGATCTTTAATTGGAATTTAGAAATAGTAAATAAAATTGAATGAGTGTTTTGTTTAAGTATTATATTATAGAAGAAATTATGCTTTAAGGAAATTTTGAGAAAAGAATTATAAGTTTTAAATGTATTTAATAATTGTGGAGATTTGTATGGGTTATGAAAGTTTAAGCGAATGAATTGATTGAAAAGTTAGTAGAAAATCAAGAAATAAAAAGAAAAGTGAGAGAATTTGAAAAATTAAGAAAGTTGACTTTTGGAGATAGAAAGTTTGACTTGAGAGTTGACTTTTTGTTTGAGGTAAAATTTTAGAAAATTGTCTTCTGGAAACTTGTAGTTTATGTCAAGAGCTTTCTGTAGCCATAAAGTTTGATATTTTTCGATATCGGAAGTGAGAGTTATGATCAGTCAAAGTTCGATTGTAGTTTGACTTTTTGAAGAAAAAGTTGACTTTTTTATTTAGGCAAAATTCGAGAAAATGATCAACATCAAAATTGTAGCCTCTATCGAGAGCTTTTTGTGGACATAAAGTTTGCTATTTTTCGATGTCAGGATTGAGAGATATGATTTTCCGAAGATATGCTTTGTTTTGAAAATGCTATTAAGTATAGATTTATGTGTTCTATGCTTTGAGGCCACTCGTCGTATGGATTTAGTTTGAATTATAGTAAGTGGTCTTCATGAAAGTTTTAGATGATGTTTTTATCTTTCCATTGTTATAAAGTTTGCAATTTTTCGATATCGGAGCTAGGAGTTATGAGCGATTAAAAATTGAAAGTCGTTTAGGAAAAGCTGTTTTAGACAGAATCTTTGATTGAGTCTTTGACCTCTTTTGAGACCTAATTTGATTTTGAGTACTTCAGGGAAGTTGTAGAGATTCCTTTGATCTTTTTATTTACACTAAATTTGTCAAATTCCGAGTTCGGGATCGAAAGATATGATTGTGGAAAAGTTCAGTTTTGAAGTTCAGTTACTTTGTTTTTAATCCGATCCCTTTTGTAATCTTTTACTTATAATTCCTTCGTCCGACATCCGACTGATTTGATTCTCAAAGCGTTGGATTCCTAAGACGATTAATTTCATTTTCATGAAGAATTATGATTTTTAGGAGATTAAATGGAAAGAGATTGATTGAACCTAAGTGAGAGATTTGGTTATAGGTTATAAGTTGGATAATTTTCTGAACATGGTTCAGTATTTTGCGAATTTCGGAGATGTACAACTCCGGTTAAGTTGATTCTTGAGAAAAAATAAAATTAAAATATAGGGCTACAACTCTTGTGAAGGGATCGAAATTTAATTTCATCCCTAAGATTGTTGATTTCTGGAATTAATTTAGCGTAATGTTCAGTTTCGGATTTTGTGAAGATCCGATAGTATTTTAGCTATAAATTCTTCGTTTCTGATCCGAATTGAGTGCGGTCAGTGGCGTTGGATTCGTATGATCTAGAGGAACAATTTTTAAGAAGAAAGTTTGTCCAAATTATTTCGTTTAGATGCTTGAAAACAGAACGCAAGTAGTCCGTTTTTCAAGTTCCTGCAGGGGCAATTTTGGAAATAGGCAAATAAGTGAGGGGCAACTTGGTCATTTGTGCCCCATTTTAATGACATGGCAGAACACATCAGAGGGCTGTCATTTTAAACAAAATAAAGACACGATGGTGTCTGAAAAATGAGAAGAAAATGAAGAGAAAAGAAGAAGAAACGTTGGAGAAGAGAAGAGAGAAGGAGTCGGCCATGGAGGGAAAGAAGAAGAGGGATGAAGCATCGGTTTTTCAGGGGTTTTTAAGCTAGATTTCGTGGGTTTTCAAGGCGAAGACATGGAAGAAGAAGGAAGCTTGTCTTGGAGCTCTCTAAATCCGAAAATGGTGGAGAAAATGGTAAGAGAAAGAAAGTTGAGTTTGAAATTTTTTTGATGAGTTTATTGTGTTAATGGCTTGGAAAGGTTATGAATTTAGGTTGTCTAAGGTTAATTGAAGATAATAGGCTATGATTATGTTGATTTTATGACTTTGGGGTTTATGTCAAAGTTTGAAATTGGAGGTTTTTGAAATTGTTGCTTTAGATTGCTTGAATTAGTGATGAATTTGAGATATCCTAAGTTAATTTTGATGTTTATGCTTTAGGTGAAGTTTAATTTGAAAAATTATAAATTAGGGGTTTAGGCCAAATTAAAAATTTGGAGATTTTGTGAATTAATGGTGTAGAATCATCAATAATAGTAGGAATTGGTGAAATATGAAATCAATTTTGAAGAAATTGTGATTTATTGTATTGAATTTGTGTAAATTGGTTTAGGCCAATTTTGAAAATTGGAGATTTTCAAAATTGGAGATTGAAATAGCTTGAATATGTGAGGAATTGATGTTTTCTAAGCTCAATTTGAGAAATTAAGTTAGTTATGATATTGAATTTGATTGAATTGGTTTAGGTTCAATTTGGAATTTGGGGATTTTAGAAATTAATGATGTACATATCTTGAAATTAGTATGAATTGATGACTTATGCATCAAATTGAAGGATTAAATTATTTATGAGATTGAATTTTGATGAAATTGCTTTAGGGATTGTTAAATTGGAAGAAAGAAGGAGGCTTTGGAGAAATTGAGGCACAAAGCAAGTTGTTAGCATGGATATGAGGTGGGTAGTATATTTATATTTTGATTTATAAGCTGTATGTGAATTTTTGAAAATTAAAGAAAACAAATTTTGATTTTTGATAAATTATTGTTGATAAAAATGTTTGAAAAAGGATGTAAATGTTTGAAATTATGATTTCGAAGGGTTAAAATGAGTTTTAGAAAATGCAAGAATTATGAAATTCATGGTTTTCAAATTATTTGATTTATGATTTAAATGATTTAAAGAATTAGTGCATATATTGTGATGAATTTGATGAATATGTGATTTAAGTGAATTGCATTCGACTTGTTATATGAATTCATGTGGATATATATTTGTGTCATTTATGACACATTATGATGATATGATATGAAAAATTTAAAGAAAATTAAGATTTCGAAAAGTGCCTTCGGGTAATCTGAAATTCCGTTTTGCTTATGTGCTATGTGGGTTTGCTCAGGTCCTTTTGTGAGTCAGTGCACTGTCTCTACTTGTTAAAGCCTTCTCTCGGCTGCCCGCAAGAGGCAATGGAGTTCCGATTACGGACTCCCTTCACGGCTACACTGAACCACTATGCGGAAAAGTGTAGTACGTCTGTTCACTTACTGCATGACAGATCGCTTATGAGATCAGGCAAGACATCTGTTAGGACTGAAACCAAACTATTTTGAAATGTTATGTGCTTTTTGCTTTTGTTCATATTTGTGATGCATTGAAAATGTGTTGCATTCATGTATGCATGATTTGGAATGATTTGAGAATTTGAATGAGAAATTCAGCTTTGAAATCGAGAAATTTTTGGAAATTAGTAATAAAGAATTTGAAAATGTGGAAAGTTGAAGAAATAAGTTTTTGTTGAAAGATTTGTAAAATAACAAATGTTTTGAGAAATATTTTTGCTTATGTTTCAATTTATAAATATATTATCCACGAGCTTCCGAGCTAACCCCCCCTTTCATCCCCAATCTCCAGGTTTTTAAGCAGGAGATTGGATTGAAGACGAGCATGACCTCAGTCCAATTTGTGCTTGTTCGTATTTATGTGTAAAGTTTGATGTTCGTATTGGATTTTATGGAGTTATATATGAATTGAAATGTATGTGAATGGATTTGCTCGTGACCAGTAAATGTATATGATTGTATTGTGTTCGGATTGAGACTTTTGAAGTGTTAGGTATAGAATTGCGTTTGTTTCTGCTAAGTTTTCGGAAAGGAGGTCCAATGAAGGTTGTTAAGGTTGGATGTGATTTTGTTATTTTTAGAAGTGTGTTTTTATCATTGCAGAATTTTTGGGCTGTCAAAATACAGTCGTTATGCTGCCGAAATTTCGATAAAATGGGTAAAAAGGGTTTTTAAATGAATGTATAAAAAAATGATTAAGAAGTTAGTTTGGTAAAGATGAGATTTGCGTGATTAAGACAAATTATATGAATTGAGTGTTATTTGAGGATAAATTTCCAAAAAGGAAATTGTATGGTTTGAATGTGATTAAGTAAAGAGAAAAGGAATGAATAAGAGAAAGAAAAATTTTTTATACCGGATTTCGGATGGTTAGTCGAGGTAATCCAACGCGATAAGTTTTCTATACTGTGTACTTCTCCGGGATGTCGGACTGTGTTTCGTTTCGAGACATTCGTTTTTTCGATTCGGTTCGATTTGCATTTCCGCTACGCGATCCTTCGCTTTCTTTTTTTCAATTCTCTTTCGATTCGATCCATTTTCGCTTTGTTTCCGATTCGAAATTTCGATGTGAAATTTTCGTTTCCATTCGCTTTCGTTTTTTTTCGTTCTTCGTTTTTGGTTGGGATCCGGTTCCCAGATCGGGTCCCAACGTTTATTGTATCAGAGCCCAGTATTATGATCGTACTTGGGCGTTTGTGTCTAGCTGATGTGTATAAGAAGAATGTTCAAGCATAAGATTGAATTTGTGATATTGTGATAAAGATAAAGTGTATACCAAAGTGATTGATAGATGAAAATGATAAGAATGCTAAGTGATTTTAGGAAATTGTGCATGAAATTGAGATTTGAAGTTCATGAGGAATTAGGATGATTTGATTTTGTATATTCATTTGTGAGTGAAAGATGAGCATGGAGATGGATTTTTATGAAGTATGTGAAGACCTCATTAAGTGATTGATGAGGGTTAAGAACTTTGATGAATTTTAGGTTTGTGATTATGAAATCGTGATTAAAATTTCATGATGAATCTTGATGACTTGCTTTTGGATATTTATGTGTGAGAGATGAAATGAGCAATGATTGAGAGATGAGATAAAGGATAAAAATATATGTGTGAAAGATTAATAGGTTGATTTTGGATGATTATTGGCCCATATTGGGTTCCTTAAGAAATGGGACCATTGACTTGTGAAAACGTGTTAAGAAATATTTTATTTGAGGAAATAGTGTTTTGATATAAATGAGAAGTGAAAAAAATAGTGATTAAGTTAAGAATATGTGTGATAAGAAATTGATAAGAAAGTAATGTGACTATTATTAGGAGGATATGTTACTTGATGACTATGTACGAATTTCGAGGACGAAATTCTTTTAAGAGGGGGAGAAATGTTGGACCCCGATCTTTAATTAGAATTTAGAAATAGTAAATGAAATTGAATGAGTGTTTTGTTTAAATATTATGTTATAGATGAAATTATGCTTTAAGGAAATTTTGAGAAAAGAATTATGAGTTTTAAATGTATTTGATAATTGTGGAGATTTGTATGGGTTATGAAAGTTTAAGCGAATGAATTGATTGAAAAGTTAGTAGAAAATCAAGAAATAAAAAGAAAAGTGAGAGAATTTGAAAAATTAAGAAAGTTGACTTTTGGAGATAGAAAGTTTGACTTGAGAGTTGACTTTTTGTTTGAGGCAAAATTTGAGAAAATTGTCTTCTGGAAACTTGTAGTCTATGTCAAGAGCTTTCTATAGCCATGAAGTTTGATATTTTTCGATATCGGAAGTGAGAGTTATGATCAGTCAAATTTTGATTAGAGTTTGACTTTTTGAAGAAAAAGTTGACTTTTTAATTTAGGCAAAATTCGAGAAAATTATCAACATGAAAATTGTAGCCTCTGTCGAAAGCTTTTTGTGGACATAAAGTTTGCTATTTTTCGATGTCGGGATTGAGAGATATGATTTTCCAAAGATATGCTTTGTTTTGAAAATGCTATTAAGTATAGATTTGTGTGTTCTATGCTTCGAGGCCACTCGTCGTATGGATTTAGTTTGAATTAGAGTAAGCGATCTTCATAAAAGTTTTAGATGATGTTTTTATCTTTCCATTGTTATAAAGTTTGCAGTTTTTTGATATCGGGGCTAGGAGTTATGAGCGATTAAAAATTGGAAGTCGTTTAGGAAAAGCTGTTTTGGACAGAATCTTTGATTGAGTCTTTGACCTCTTTTGAGACCTAATTTGATTTTGAGTACTTCAGGGAAGTTGTATAGATTCCTTTGATCTTTTTATTGACACCAAATTTGTCAAATTCCGAGTTCGGGATCGAAAGATATGATTGTGGAAAAGTTTGGTTTTGAAGGTCAGTTACTTTGTTTTTAATCCGATCCCTTTTGTAATCTTTTGCTTATAATTCCTTCGTCCGACATCCGATTGATTTGATTCTCGAAGTTTTGGATTCCTAAGACGATTAATTTCATTTTCATGAAGAATTATGATTTTTAGGAGATTAAATGGAAAGAGATTGATTGAACCTAAGTGAGAGGTTTGGTTATAGGTTATAAGTTGGATAATTTTCTGAACATGGTTCAGTATTTTGCGAATTTCGGGAGCTGTACAACTCTGATTGAGTTGATTCTTGAGATAAAATAAAATTAAAATATAGGGCTACAACTCTTGTGAAGGGATAGAAATTTAATTTCATCCCTAAGATTGTTGATCTCTGGAATTAAATTAGAGTAATGTTGAGTTTCGGATTTTGTGAAGGTCCGATAGTATTTCGGCTATAAATTCTTCGTTTCTGAGCCGAATTGAGCGCGGTCAGTGGCGTTGGATTCGTATGATCTAGAGGAACAATTTTCAAGAAGAAAGTTTGTCCAAATTATTTCTTTTAGATGCTTGAAAACAGGACGAAAGTAGTCAGTTTTTTAAGTTCCTGCAGGGGCAATTTTGGAAATAGGCAAATAAGTGAGGGGCAACTTGGTCATTTGTGCCCCATTTTAATGACATGGCAGAACACATCAGAGGGCTGTCATTTTAAACAAAATAAAGACACGATGGTGTCTGAAAAATGAGAAGAAAATGAAGAGAAAAGAAGAAGAAACGTTGGAGAAGAGAAGAGAGAAGAAGGCGTCGGCCATGGAGGGAAAGAAGAAGAGGGATGAAGCATTGGTTTTTCCAGGGGTTTTTAAGCTAGATCTCGTGGGTTTTCAAGGTGAAGACATGGAAGAAGAAGGAAGCTTGTCTTGGAGCTCTCTAAATTCGAAAATGGTGGAGAAAATGGTAAGAGAAAGAAAGTTGAGTTTGAAATTTTTTTGATGAGTTTATTGTGTTAATGGCTTGGAAAGGTTATGAATTTAGGTTGTCTAAGGTTAATTGAAGAGAATAGGCTATGATTATGTTGATTTTATGAATTTGGGGTTTATGTCAAAGTTTGAAATTGGGGGTTTTTGAAATTGTTGCTTTAGATTACTTGAATTAGTGATGAATTTGAGATATCCTAAGTTAATTTTGATGTTTATGCTTTAGGTGAAGTTTAATTTGAAAAATTATAAATTGGGGGTTTAGGCCAAATTAGAAATTTTGAGATTTTGTGAATTAATGGTGTAGAATCATTAATAATAGTAGGAATTGGTAAAATATGAAATCAATTTTGAAGAAATTGTGATTTATTGTATTGAATTTGTGTAAATTGGTTTAGGCCAATTTTGAAAATTGGGGATTTTCAAAATTGGAGATTGAAATAGCTTGAATATGTGAGGAATTGATGTTTTCTAAGCTCAATTTGAGAAATTAAGTTAATTATGATATTGAATTTGATTGAATTGGTTTAGGTTCAATTTGAAATTTGGGGATTTTAGAAATTAATGATGTACATATCTTGGAATTAGTATGAATTGATGACTTATGCATCAAATTGAAGGATTAAGTTATTTATGAGATTGAATTTTGATGAAATTGCTTTAGGGATTGTTAAATTGGAAGAAAGAAGGAGGCTTTGGAGCAATTGAGGCACAAAGCAAGTTGTTAGCATGGATATGAGGTGGGTAGTATATTTATATTTTGATTTATAAGCTATATGTGAATTTTGAAAATTAAAGAAAACAAAATTTGATTTTGATAAATTATTGTTGATAAAATATTTGAAAAAGGATGTAAATGTTTGAAATTATGATTTCGAAGGGTTAAAATGAGTTTTAGAAAATGCAAGAATTATGAAATTCATGGTTTTCAAATTATTTGATTTATGATTTAAATGATTTAAAGAATTAGTGCATATATTGTGATGAATTTGATGAATATGTGATTTAAGTGAATTGCATTCGACTTGTTATATGAATTCATGTGGATATATGTTTGTGTCATTTATGACACATTATGATGATATGATATGAAAAATTTAAAGAAAATTAAGATTCGAAAAGTGCCTTCGGGCAATCTGAAATTTCGTTTTGCTTATGTGCTATGTGGGTTTGGTTAGGTCTTTTTATGAGTCAGTGCAGTGTCTCTACTTGTTAAAGCCTTCTCTCGGCTGCCCGCAAGAGACAATGGAGTTCCGATTACGGACTCCCTTCACGGCTACACTGAACCGCTATGCGGGAAAGTGTAGTACGTCTGTTCCACTACCGCATGGATCGCTTTGAGATCGAGGCAAGACGATCATCCGTTGGGACCGAAACCAAACTATTTTGAAATGTTATGTGCTTTTTGCTTTTGTTCATATTTGTGATGCATTGAAAATGTGTTGCATTCATGTATGCATGATTTGGAATGATTTGAGAATTTGAATGAGAAATTGAGCTTTGAAATCGAGAAATTTTTGGAAATTAGTAATAAAGAATTTGAAAATGTGGAAAGTTGAAGAAATAAGTTTTTGTTGAAAGATTTGTAAAATAACAAATGTTTTGAGAAATATTTTTGCTTATGTTTCAATTTATAAATATATTATCCACAAGCTTCCGAGCTCACCCCCCCCTTTCATCCCCAATGGTTTTTAAGCAGGAGATCGGATGGAAGACGAGCATGACCTCATTCCAATTTGTTCTTGTTCGTATTTATGTGTAAAGTTTGATGTTCGTATTGGATTTTATGGAGTTATATATGAATTGAAATGTATGTGAATAGATTTGCTCGTGGCCAGTAAATGTATATGATTGTATTGTGTTCGGATTGAGACTTTTAAAGTGTTAGGTATAGAATTGCGTTTGTTTCTACTGGGTTTCCGGACAAGAGGTCCCATGATGGTTGTTAAGGTTGGATGTGATTTTGTGATGTTTAGAAGTGTGTTTTTATCATTGCAGAATTTTGAAATTTGTCAAAATACGCCTTTATCTTTCAGAAATTTTGGTAAAATGGGTAAAAAGGGTTTTTAAATGAATGTATAAAAAAATGATTAAGAAGTTAGTTTGGTAAAGATGAGATTTGCGTGATTAAGACAAATTATATGAATTGAGTGTTATATGAGGATAAATTTCCAAAAAGGAAATTGTATGGTTTGAATGTGATTGAGTAAAGAGAAAAGGAATGAATAAGAGAAAGAAAAAAAATTTATACCAGATTTCGGATGGTTAGTCGAGGTAATCCAACGCGATAAGTTTTCTATACTGCGTGTTTCTCCGGGATGTCGGACTTTGTTTCGGTTCGAGACATTAGTTTTTTCGATTTGGTTCGATTTGCATTTCCGCTACACGATCCTTCGCTTTCGATTCGATCCATTTTCGCTTTGTTTCCGATTCGAAATTTCGATGTGAAATTTTCGTTTCCATTCGCTTTCGTTTTTTTTCGTTCTTCGTTTTCGGTTGGGATCCGGTTCCCGGATCGGGTCCCAATATTTATTGTATCAGAGCCCAGTATTATGATCGTACTTGGGCGTTTGTGTCTAGCTGATGTGTATAAGAAGAATGTTCAAGCATAAGATTGAATTTATGAGATTGTGATAAAGATAAAGTGTATACCAAAGTGATTGATAGATGAAAATGATAAGAATGCTAAATGATTTTAGGAAATTGTGCATGAAATTGAGATTTGAAGTTCATGAGGAATTAGGATGATTTGATTTTGTATATTCATTTGTGAGTGAAAGATGAGCATGGAGATGGATTTTTATGAAGTATGTGAAGACCTCATTAAGTGATTGATGAGGGTTAAGAACTTTGATGAATTTTAGGTTTGTGATTATGAAATCGTGATTAAAATTTCATGATGAATCTTGATGACTTGCTTTTGGATATTTATGTGTGTGAGATGAAATGAGGAATGATTGAGAGATGAGATAAAGGATAAAAATATATGTGTGAAAGATTAATAGGTTGATTTTGGATGATTATTGGCCCATATTGGGTTCCTTAAGAAATGGGACCATTGACTTGTGAAAACGTGTTAAGAAATATTTTATTTGAGGAAATAGTGTTTTGATATAAATGAGAAGTGAAAAAAATAGTGATTAAGTTAAGAATATGTGTGATAAGAAATTGATAAGAAAGTAATGTGACTATTATTAGGAGGATATGTTACTTGATGACTATGTACGAATTTCGAGGACGAAATTCTTTTAAGAGGGGGAGAAATGTTGGACCCCGATCTTTAATTAGAATTTAGAAATAGTAAATGAAATTGAATGAGTGTTTTGTTTAAGTATTATGTTATAGATTAAAATTATGCTTTAAGGAAATTTTGAGAAAAGAATTATGAGTTTTAAATGTATTTGATAATTGTGGAGATTTGTATGGGTTATGAAAGTTTAAGCGAATGAATTGATTGAAAAGTTAGTAGAAAATCAAGAAATAAAAAGAAAAGTGAGAGAATTTGAAAAATTAAGAAAGTTGACTTTTAGAGATAGAAAGTTTGACTTGATAGTTGACTTTTGGTTTGAGGCAAAATTTGAGAAAATTGTCTTCTGGAAACTTGTAGTTTATGTCAAGAGCTTTCTGTAGCCATAAATTTTGATATTTTTCGATATCGGAAGTGAGAGTTTTGATCAGTCAAAGTTCAATTAGAGTTTGACTTTTTGAAGAAAAAGTTGAATTTTTAATTTAGGCAAAATTCGAGAAAATTATCAACATGAAAATTGTAGCCTCTGTCGAGAGCTTTTTGTGGACATAAATTTTGCTATTTTTCGATGTCGGGATTGAGAGATATGATTTTTCAAAGATATGCTTTGTTTTGAAAATGCTATTAAGTATAGATTTGTGTGTTCTATGCTTCGAGGCAACTCGTCGTATGGATTTAGTTTGAATTAGAGTAAGTGGTCTTCATGAAAGTTTTAGATGATGTTTTTATCTTTCCATTGTTATAAAGTTTGAAGTTTTTCGATATCGGGGCTAGGAGTTATGAGCGATTAAAAATTGGAAGTCGTTTAGGAAAAGCTGTTTTGGACAGAATCTTTGATTGAGTCTTTGACCTCTTTTGAGACCTAATTTGATTTTGAGTACTTCAGGGAAGTTGTAGAGATTCCTTTGATCTTTTTATTGACACCAAATTTGTCAAATTCCGAGTTCGGGATCGAAAGATATGATTGTGGAAAAGTTCGGTTTTGAAGGTCAGTTACTTTGTTTTTAATCCGATCCCTTTTGTAATCTTTTGCTTATAATTCCTTCGTCCGACATCCGATTGATTTGATTCTCGAAGCGTTGGATTCCTAAGACGATTAATTTCATTTTCATGAAGAATTATGATTTTTAGGAGATTAAATGGAAAGAGATTGATTGAACCTAAGTGAGAGATATGGTTATAGGTTATAAGTTGGATAATTTTCTGAACATGGTTCAGTATTTTGCGAATTTCGGGAGCTGTACAACTCCGATTGAGTTGATTCTTGAGGAAAAATAAAATTAAAATATAGGGCTACAACTCTTGTGAAGGGATAGAAATTTAATTTCATCCCTAAGATTGTTGATTTCTGGAATTAAATTAGCGTAATGTTCAGTTTCGGATTTTGTGAAGGTCCGATAGTATTTCGGCTATAAATTCTTCGTTTCTAAGCCGAATTGAGTACGGTCAGTGGCGTTGGATTCGTATGATCTAGAGGAACAATTTTTAAGAAGAAAGTTTGTCCAAATTATTTCGTTTAAATGCTTGAAAACACGACGAAAGTAGTCCGTTTTTCAAGTTCCTGCAGGGGCAATTTTGGAAATAGGCAAATAAGTGAGGGGCAACTTGGTCATTTGTGCCCCATTTTAATGACATGGCAGAAGACATCAGAGGGCTGTCATTTTAAGCAAAATAAAGACACGTTGGTGTCTGAAAAATGAGAAGAAAATGAAGAGAAAAGAAGAAGAAACGTTGGAGAAGAGAAGAGAGAAGAAGGAGTCGGCCATGGAGGGAAAGAAGAAGAGGGATGAAGCATCGGTTTTTCCAGGGGTTTTTAAGCTAGATTTCGTGGGTTTTCAAGGTGAAGACATGGAAGAAGAAGGAAGCTTGTCTTGGAGCTCTCTAAATCCGAAAATGGTGGAGAAAATGGTAAGAGAAAGAAAGTTGAGTTTGAAATTTTTTTGATGAGTTTATTGTGTTAATGGCTTGGAAAGGTTATGAATTTAGGTTGTCTAAGGTTAATTGAAGAGAATAGGCTATGATTATGTTGATTTTATGAATTTGGGGTTTATGTCAAAGTTTAAAATTGGAGGTTTTTGAAATTGTTGCTTTAGATTACTTGAATTAGTGATGAATTTGAGATATCCTAAGTTAATTTTGATGTTTATGCTTTAGGTAAAGTTTAATTTGAAAAATTGTAAATTGGGGGTTTAGGCTAAATTAGAAATTTGGGAATTTTGTGAATTAATGGTGTAGAATCATCAATAATAGTAGGAATTGGTGAAATATGAAATCAATTTTGAAGAAATTGTGATTTATGGTATTGAATTTGTGTAAATTGGTTTAGGCCAATTTTAAAAATTGGAGATTTTCAAAATTGGAGATTGAAATAGCTTGAATATGTGAGGAATTGATGTTTTCTAAGCTCAATTTGAGAAATTAAGTTAATTATGATATTGAATTTGATTGAATTGGTTTAGGTTCAATTTGAAATTTGGGGATTTTAGAAATTAATGATGTGCATATCTTGGAATTAGTATGAATTGATGACTTATGCATCAAATTGAAGGATTAAGTTATTTATGAGATTGAATTTTGATGAAATTGCTTTAGGGATTGTTAAATTGGAAGAAAGAAGGAGGCTTTGGAGCAATTGAGGCACAAAGCAAGTTGTTAGCATGGATATGAGGTGGGTAGTATATTTATATTTTGATTTATAAGCTGTATGTGAATTTTTGAAAATTAAAGAAAACAAAATTTAATTTTTGATAAATTATTGTTGATAAAAATGTTTGAAAAAGGATGTAAATGTTTGAAATTATGATTTCGAATGGTTAAAATGAGTTTTAGTAAATGCAAGAATTATGAAATTCCTGGTTTTCAAATTATTTGATTTATGATTTAAATGATTTAAAGAATTAGTGCATATATTGTGATGAATTTGATGAATATGTGATTTAAGTGAATTGCATTCGACTTGTTATATGAATTCATGTGGATATATGTTTGTGTCATTTATGACACATTATGATGATATGATATGAAAAATTTAAAGAAAATTAAGATTTCGAAAAGTGCCTTCGGGCAATCTGAAATTTCGTTTTGCTTATGTGCTATGTGGGTTTGGTCAGGTCCTTTTGTGAGTCAGTGCACTGTCTCTACTTGTTAAAGCCTTCTCTCGGCTGCCCGCAAGAGGCAATGGAGTTCCGATTACGGACTCCCTTCACGGTTACACTGAACCGCTATACGGGAAAGTGTAGTACGTCTGTTTCATCTTGCATGCAGGATCGCTTTGAGATCATGCAAGACGTCTGTTAGGACCGAAACCAAACTATTTTAAAATGTTATGCGCTTTTTGCTTTTGTTCATATTTGTGATGCATTAAAAATGTGTTGCATTCATGTATGCATGATTTGGAATGATTTGAGAATTTGAATGAGAAATTGAGCTTTAAAATCGAGAAATTTTTGGAAATTAGTAATAAAGAATTTGAAAATGTGGAAAGTTGAAGAAATAAGTTTTTGTTGAAAGATTTGTAAAATAACAAATGTTTTGAGAAATATTTTTACTTATGTTTCAATTTATAAATATATTATCCATGAGCTTCCGAGCTCACCCTCCCCTTTCATCCCCAATCTCCAGGTTTTTAAGCATAAGATCGGATGGAAGACGAGCATGACCTCATTCTAATTTGTGCTTGTTCGTATTTATGTGTAAAGTTTGATGTTCGTATTAGATTTTATGGAGTTATATATGAATTGAAATGTATGTGAATAGATTTGCTCGTGGCCAGTAAATGTATATGATTGTATTGTGTTCGGATTGAGACTTTTGAAGTGTTAGGTATAGAATTGCGTTTGTTTCTGCTGGGTTTCCGGACAGGAGGTCCGATGATGGTTGTTAAGGTTGGATGTGATTTTGTGATTTTTAGAAGTGTATTTTTATCATTGTAGAATTTTTGGGCGATCAAAGTACAACCGTTATGCTGCCGAAATTTCGGTAAAATGGGTAAAAAGGGTTTAAAAATGAATGTATAAAAAATGATTAAGAAGTTAGTTTGGTAAAGATGAGATTTGCGTGATTAAGAAAAATTATATGAATTGAGTGTTATATGAGGATAAATTTCCAAAAAGGAAATTGTATGGTTTGAATGTGATTGAGTAAAGAGAAAAGGAATGAATAAGAGAAAGAAAAAAAATTATACCGAATTTCGGATGGTTAGTCGAGGTAATCCAACGCGATAAGTTTTCTATACTGTGTGCTTCTCCGGGATGTCGGACTGTGTTTCGGTTCGAGACATTCATTTTTCCGATTCGGTTCGATTTGCATTTCCGCTACCCGATCCTTCGCTTTCTTTGTTTCGATTCGCTTTCGATTCGATCCGTTTTCGCTTTGTTTCCGATTCAAAATTTCGATGTGAAATTTCCGTTTCCATTCGCTTTTGTTTTTTTCGTTCTTCGTTTTCGGTTGAGATTCGGTTCCCGGATCAGGTCCCAACATTAAAAAAGAAGTGTTGTTCTATTTATAAATGAAGAAGAAAAAGGTGAATGGAAAGAAGGAGAAGAGAATAACAAAAATGAGTAAGAAAGAGAAAGAGAGTTTGGTGGTTTGAGAGAAAAGAAGATAGTTGAGCTAGGATTTAATTCTTCTTAGTCTTCAAGAAAGATTTTGAAGTTGTTTAAGAAGAGAAAAAAGAAGGGGAAGAAAAGAGCTTCCATTTGAGATAAAGATCTCTTCATTTGGTGAAGAATCAAGGTAAGAGCATTTTGAATCTTTCAGAGTTTTGGAAGGAATCTAGTTCATGGAGTTTAGAAAAATGCTTGGGTTTAAGTATTCTAGAATCAATTTTTGTGATTTTGCATTGTGATATTTTCAATTGGATTCCTATTGGATGAGAATTTGGATATTATGAGATCATATGAGGTTAGAAAAGAGATGACGAGAAATTGCGTTATGATATAAAGTAACCAAGTGTTCTTGAGGTGTAAGCTTATGAATAAGCTAGACATAAGCAAAAGGTAAAGATTGAAAGGAGAATCTAGAAAGATCTTGTACAACTGAAGTGTAAATCTAAGTTCAATTAGACACATGAATTATGAAATGGGAATGAGCATAAAATGTGCTCTAGAACATATACCCGGGATTGTCATTACGCATGCATTGTACATAACCCATATAATTATTTGGGCATAAATGAGTTTTGTAACGAGTGTGAATTGTGTATTGCATAAATTGTGTCGTGTAAGTTAAACATCTGCATATAAGCGTATCCGGAATTTAGAAGCAAATGTTATTTTTTGGAGCGTACTATGAGTAGACCGAGATTGTCTCACTTCATTGTTTGTTATTTGAATTCTTGTATTAATTGACTATTGAATGATTTTATAAATGTGATTGATTATGTTGGTTTCCGGACAGGAGGTCTGATAATTGTGATGATTGACTTGGACATTAAAGTGTTACTTGAATATGAATTGGATGAATTAAATGTATTGAAGTGATTGCTAAGTGTTTTTTGAATATGTAATTGCATGCAAGTGAAAGTGTGAATTCTCAATTATATGCTGAATGCCGGACTACGATTTGATGATAAGCGAATATGATTGAATAAGAGCATGCAAATATGAGTGATGCATTTCATTTCATTTCATGAATGCATGAAACATAATGACTTTTGTGACCAGAGTAACCACCGATCAGAGCTTAAAGCTTAAAGAGTGAAAGTGAGCTTCGAACTCAAAAGTGAATCAAAGCCTCAGGCTCAACGTTTAATGAGCCCTATATGGGATAGTTATCAATGAGCCCTATATGGGACAGTTAGGCACTCGGTCACAACAGAGTAACAAATAGAAAGTAGGTCTCATGTGCACTGCATATGCATAATATGAATGATTAAATTGTATTGGATATGAAATATTGTGAACTATGTGATATGTGACTGGGTGAACCTTCGATGATGGTCACTCATTGAGTTCGCAAATCTCACCCAAAATTTGCAATTATTTTTCAGGATCAGAAGAATACCTCGTTAGGCCAACGGGAGTATACCTACAACATTCAAGTAAAGGATAGAGGTCGGGATTAGTTCGTGCCTGCATTGCATTTCTCTATTTTGTATTAAATTGTATATTCCGTAACTTTTTGTATAAATTGATATTCCGAAATGACTCAAGTGTATTGTATTTGTAAGTGGGCCTAAATTGGTTATAGATTTCCACATAATGCGTTTGTGATTTAAAAAAAACAATTTCTGAAAGATTGAGTGCTTTATTACACCATCCTCGCGAGGCACGAACTCGAATATCACCCACAATGTCGGGTTTAAGTCCTTGCGGGAGTGGAGTGCTACATCTTGTCCTTCCAATGATTGAAGTTGGTGCCGGTTCTATCAAGGCGATCTAACTTCACAAAGCATTAGTTCATCACTTTAAGAGCAGATTCTTGAGTGCACTCCATGACAACAACAAATAACACTTCAAAATTGTAATAGAATGGGGGTTGGAAGTCCACAAAACAAAGGATAAGCAATAAATTAAATGGTGTTGCAAAAAATTAAGAGAACTTGAGATCAAAACACAAAGTTTAAAGAGTTTTAGACATGTTAAACACTTTCTTTAAAGTGTTCTTTGCCCCCACTATACTTGCAAACCAAGTTAAAGGCAAATTACTTCTAAGAAACAAAAAACACATGAACATTTATGTTGCAAGAGTATGAATGTTCTTTAAGAATTATGAATGTAGAGATTGTGTTGGTAGAATTATTCAAAACTTTTAATCTTGACTAAAACTCGTGCATATATAGAGTTTTTATAATAGTCACATCTGTTTATGAAAAATCACAACTTTTAGAAAGGAAATAATCCTTCAGAACAATCATACCTGTTTATAACCCTTTAAAACAGTTACGCCTATTTACGACAAGTTACAACTCTTGGAAAGGAAGTAACTTTTTATTTTCTAGTTTGACTTTAACTATTTATATCACAAACTAATTTTCAACAATCCCCTACTTAGTTTATATAGAGTTTTTAGAACAATCACGTCTTATTACAATAAGTCCCAACTCTTAAAAAGAAAACAACTCTTCAAAACAGTCATATCTATTCACAACAAGTTACAATTCTTGGAAAGGAAGCAACCCTTCAAAATAGTCACATCTGTTCACGACAAGTGACAACTTAAAAAAATGAAGCAACTTTTTATTTTAATGTTTGACTTTGACTACTTATATTACAAACTAATTTCCAAGAGAAGGAACTGAGCTCCCAAAAAGAAGAGGAAGCTTAAAAAATGAGAAGAGGCGGAAGCAGATGGAATGAAAACCTTCTTTGAAGTGTACTCGTCGGAGGTGGGATTAGTAGTCAGGAACTTCCCTATTAGGGGGAGTTCAGAAGCGGGAGACACGGTCATGAGACACGGGCAAAAAAGCTACCCTAAGAATTAACTACATTCGGAAATTTGAAAAGGTCATGAGAGGAGTAAAAAGTTAAACTTGTTAGGGAGAAGTCAGAGAGCGAAAACTTCCTAATGGGTTATTTTTTGCTGGAATTGTTATGCAGTTAACGATAGAGCTTGTAGATAATGGAGAAAAAGATATCCATCGGTACACTGAAATTGAGAATGGATGCGGCTACAACTGGGGATATATACAAGGCGTTTTTATCCTTGCTTGCAATAGATTATCGGAAAACGTTAATTGCAATAACGTGACTTGGTCAGTGGTTATTGCGAGTCGGGTGTGCGAGGCTATAGGTAGATTCAGGGCAACGCAAAGCATGAATGAACCAGGTATAAGGAGGATCATTTGGTACAGCAGGAGAGCTCAAAACCGAGAGCTACTATCATGAATGTGAAAGTGGTGGTCGCGGATTTTTCGGATTGTACTTATGTTGGAAGGCAAGCTAAAAAGACTTCGCATATGTATTAGCAAAACTCAATCGTAGGAATAGAGACTATCTGCATCAAAAGGCATTGAATGTGACTGTTTTTAATGAATTACAATGATTTCATGGTATCTTGCGTCCCTTTTTACTAATGGAAAATATTGGATTGCATATACGAAGTTGTTGAACAAAAGGAAACTTCATCTACTATAGAGGATTTGATGTGTAAGAAGCCATTTTCTTAGGGGAGTTACCCGACTATGAAGCATCAGAGTTGTCGGGAATTCACCGTTGGGTCAAGAGGAGGTTCCACCGCTTAAGCTGGCATATCCTTACTGGATTCTTGATAGTTGATGGAACACAAAATACCGATAATTAACAAGGTTAACATTATATAACAGTACTGGCAAATAATAGATACATGATTATCCGCATTTATTACAGTCAGGATAAAGAGGAATCCATGGCGTCAATGCTGATGTTGACTATACCATATCATAAATAGTAATAAGAGGAGGGTGTGTGTGTGTGTGAGAGAGAGAGAGGCAGATAGTTTGTGTGTCTCTGAGGCCATTAAAGGCATTCAGTGGTGCATATGGTTCAGATTCAGAAATTGAAGACAGATGGAGAGGAAGGCAATAACCACATCATAAGGCAACCATATTCAGAAAGAAAGAAAAACACTTCAAGGAAAGGTTGTACTCTTGGGTGACCACTTTTTTTTCTATCTTTCACCTTTTAAATCCTCTCTTCGCTTTCCTTCCTCTTTCTTAATATCCTTACGGTCTCTGTTCTGTTCCCTAATTTAATTTCCCTTGAAAGACCGTCCTTGCTCTACTGATTTCTGCTGAAAACTTCACTAATCAAGAAAACTACTGACCACCTACATTTGGTTGTCTTGTGTTAGCTGTCATATAAAGTCCATTCAATTCTATGAATTTCCAATCAGAATGCTAAAATTTTAGATAAACAAAGAGTTCACGAGATCTCTCAACTTTTAGAAAACCTAAGGACAGAAAAAGTACCAAAAGCTTCTTCATCACTCGACAGAAACAAGTTTCCGATCGGAGAAGAGGCGTAAGTGGCAAATGGAATTACCGTCATTTTGTTTCGTTCTTGCCCTGAATTATAAATTCCAAATATAAACAGTCGCATACCTTTGTCCACGTAATTCACAAAAAGAAAAGAGAAGACGAGTGTTTGTGATGCAATATAAGTCAGTATTAGGGTACTAAGTGATTGAACCTTTTGGGAAGCAAACAGAGGCAAAGATGTTTGAACCTGCAAGTTCTCCTGGGACTCACAACGCATAAGACGACATGCACAAAGGCAAAAATGTTTAAACATGCAACTTCTTCTGCGTCTCACAATGCATAACACGACATGCCCAGGCAGAAACAAAGTTCCCGTTCTTCATACCATTCTCTCCTCTCCAAAATGGAACGAATTGTGAAAACTAAAAACTGAGGGCGTCCATGTCGCTTAGTAGATGAAAATGCGATCCTAGTGGATTCCCACTAAGATATGGGATCACTTTTACATACTTTGACCATTTTAGATCAGCACTGGGACCTGTTCCCGCCAGCTTCCGCGTGATTGAAATATTGTTCTTTCACCAAAAGGAGCTATGTGAACTGCAAGACATTCGATCGCTTCTGAAATGCTAATAACAGCGTCTACACTTCAATGAATGGTTAGGACGTAGTAGTTGTAAAACGGAAAGAGGTCAATACCTTACCAGAAAAATAGAACCTCGAAACCTGAAGTTGTAATCAAAAACTAACACCTCATAGGCAATCGGTGTTGAGTTATAACACCAAAATTCTTTGAATGGTTTTATGAGTTAAAAAAAGTGGCAGCCATGAATGACAAAGGAGAAAAGCAAATAAATAAACATAAAAGGAGCGGATTGAACAGCTCCAACAATCAACCGCTATCCAGAACAGAAGAGAGCATGAAACTAAGCAAGAGATATCACAGAACTATGGCTGATGTCAGCATTAAGCTTCTTGGGCGTAACAAGACAAAATATTAATTTGCAAGTGTTCATCAACTGTCGTGCATCGAGAAATGCTTATATGAAAATCTGAATAACAATGAAGACGAAAAGCATGAAACCCTAGTGATGTAGAAAGTGAGATATTTATAAAAAACAAAGAAGAAGAAGAAGAAGCAATTGTTGTGCGGTGCAGAACAGAAGGGTCACAAAAGGACAGAGAAGAATCTTGAGAAGCCATAATGAGAAGTATCTAATCCAATGATGAAACTGAACTAGAAAGAAACATAAGCCTCCGATCCCTAAAAATCAGGGACAAAAAATGGAGTAATGATGATGATTCTTTCCCTCTCAGGTCAGGGAAAAAAGAAGAAGGGAAAAAGCAGTCAAAAAGTCTTTCATCATTACACCAATCTCCTCATGTCCAACGGCCCTAAATGACCAAACGCGGCTTTTAAGAAGTCATCCACAATCAAAGAAAATATCAAAAAGATCCTGGAAAACATCTAACCTTGGAGTAGTGAGGCACAACTCATGCTTAAAGAGATAAGTTAAAGGGAAAGCAACAATTGAGGGGAATGAAGCCTGGTCCGACGTCCCTAAACATAAGTCCCAGTGAAGTAATTTCATTCTGGATCTGTCAGATAATCTCTGATAAAAGATATATAAAAAAAAAACCTTAGTTAGTGACCTCGAGCCAGACAACATTCCCCTCAAAGGGTATGAGCTTCCATATCTATTGCTTCACATATACACAATCAACCTCCAAAAGAGTTAAAGCTCTCAACTTTAAACAACACTTTGAGAAGAGAAGAGAGAAGTGAAAGGAGGGGTTAGCGGAGGTGATTATCGAGATGAATGGGTTGAGATTGAAAGAGATAAAAAGAGGCGGAGGAGAGAGATGGAAGGTGAAAAGGACAAAGAAACTAATAAAGTTGCAGACTCTGTTGACTCTACATCTGGGTCCTTGGGTCGAGAGAAATGACCAAGACCCTTTTTCCCTCTTTCTCCCTCTCGCTTTTATCGCTCTCGTCTCGTGTGTCACAGCTTTGAGCTTTCTCTGCCATGCAAGATGTATAGAAGAGTTCAGACCCCACTCATATTATCTCTATCTAGAGGTTTTATGAAATCTGTTTAATCAGTATTGTACCTTTTATGGTCTAATCCGGCCGGTGCGAGCGAAGATTAGTATGAAAGTAGATAGTTTAAAGGTGTCTTCTCATAATTGGGACCTTCTTAAAACAGCTCGTAATTTAACAAAAAAAAAATCATGTTTTATTTTTTATCACCATGATCTCGATCATGATCATCATGCTTTTCTATCACGGTTATGATTGGGGACGAGAAAAGATAATTCAAATATGAGTGGGAGGATTAGTTGAACTAATTCACCGACCCTTATTCAATCATTTCAAATAAAATATGGTTTATAGTAATTAATATAGATAGGGAGAAAAGGTAAAATAAGGAGAATTCATGATCATCAAACACAATTAATATAAATCGACTTTAAATGAAATGACTAATTATTTGGTAGGGAGTTGTACAAGTAATTAAAAGTGTTAAAATACACGTACAGATTATAAAAATTAGGACAAAAGTAGTGCTTCTGAACCCGCGAGAGAAAAGCGTGGTCAGCAGTAGCTTACTGCTTCCATTTCAGCGGTTCTCTTCTCTTCTCTTCTCAGCTCCCACACAAAATGAAAGTTGAAAGAAGGTGTGAGATTTTGGAACTTGGATGAAGTGGGAACTGAGTGTGACATATCGATCACTAATCACATGCTGAAGGCAACGCCTCAATAAATACGATCGAGAACATGCCTATAAAGACAGTTCACATTCAATTCTTAGTATGTTTTTAAACAAGGACTATTACTCCACTACTTTTTCAATAGTAGAATAATAAAATTGTGATTCAATGGATACTATTTATTACCCATCTAAATTCTACTACTATATATGTACATTCTATTCAGTATCATTTAATATGGGTAGGATCCTTGTGATATTTATCAACCACGTGATTTGTGCTTCTTTTTTCAATTTGGATTAGAACATCCTTTGAGGTTGTTGAAGAGAAGAAAACAAAGAAATCAGTGATGTAGTACTATTTCATGGTGATTGACCTAACCCAACGTAGCAGACAACAAATTTCATCTACATCTTTGCTATTTCGCAATTCCCACGTTATTCGGCATTGTCTCAAAAGAAAAAGAAAAAGAGGAAAACACGTATCCATTCTTAAACCACCTATTAGCTACTCCTTTTTTCTCTTTTTTTTTTTAACCACTTTTGATGTCACGAGACAAATTTCAAAACCATTAACAACCTTTACCTGCCTACCACAAAAACATTACCAATGAAATGTATTATTATTTGGATTAAAATAAGCCCTAGTATTTATTAAAGATTTATGGATAACAATTTTGAAGGATTATAAGAATTTAAATTATCTTATATTGATGATATTATTATATTTTCAAATAAAGATAAGGAAGATCATTCTAAAAAGATAAAAAATTTCTCACTAGATGTCAACATAAAGGACTAATTTTAAGCAAAAGAAAATTAAATTAGCACAATAAATATTGAATATTAGGTATAGAATTTCTTTACTGATTCTTAAAATTACAACTTAACATCCTTGAAAAATTCAACATTTTCCTGAAACAATAAAAATATAACTGAAGCTCAAATTTTCTTTGGATTATTAAACTATATCTCTTATCAAGGTTTCTTAAAAATTTAGCTAAAGAAAGAAAAAAGTTACTACTTAAATGCAGTATAAAAACCCAATGGATATGGACAAAAGAAGACACTCCAAAGGTAGGTCTAGTAAAAAAATCTTGGCAAGAACTTACTAACATTATATAATTATAATGCTAAAGATATACTACTAGTACAAATTAATGTAAGAATAGATACATGAGTTGGCTGCCTTCTGGCACAACCACCTAAATCAAAGAATTATCTCTTATGTAAATATATCAATAAGAATTTTAATCCCACTCAAAGGAAATATCATATTCATGAAAATGAAACAATTGCATGTATTAAAACATAACGAAAATGGAAAGTTGATTTATTACCTGTCGAATTTCAAATTCAGACATATTCTAAGTATTTATGTGGATTTATTAAATATAATATTAAAATAAATTACAATCAAGGATGCTTAATCAGATGGCAATTAGAATTAAATCAATATAATTTTCAAATACATTATATAAAATCTTCTGTTAACAGTCTTGCATATATGTTGACCAGAGAATGGAAATAGCTATTCTCAGTCTGAAGGATTCACTCAATAAGAAGGAAACTGAATGATTAGACCTTCAGCAACAGGTGGGAAGTGTAACTAAAGAAATTAATCAGTTACCCTCTTTAAAAAACAACAACTATCTATTGATCAACCACCTAGTGTACGACCAACCATCCAACTAGTTACTCGTTAACAAATTACCCAAATAGCTTTATCTACCATTCTCGAACATACAATTCAAACTACCAGTTCATTATCAAACCCAGCTACACCTGTCTTTTAGAAAAAAGACGATTTCAAAGAATCCAAAGTTTATGTCATATTTAATGGACCCAAGGCTGGAATATATGATGAATGACATAAGGCTTCTATCCATATTACCAGTAAATCCTCAAGTATTCATCGAAGCCATACAAATTACACTGAAGCAAAAAAAAACCTTGGTTGAATTCAAAGAACCATTATTAAGACCCCATTATAAACAAGCTCTCGAAAAGCAGCCATGATACTCCAAAATGAAGACCTTGGGAAAACCTATCAATAGGAAAAAATAAATGTCATTCTTACCAAAGCTCTCAAGGAAGAAATGAAAAAGATTACTTCTGAACTCTTCTATAATTGCTTTCAAGCACTCAATGAATGGAAAGAAAATCCAAAAATATTCCAACATTATCCCCAAAACTATGAACGATATCCAGAAGCTAATGCACTCACTACTTACCTCTTTTTCCAAAGTGGGTTAGTAGACACTATTTATTTAACCAATTTAAACACGCTTTCTAAATTTCCAACATGATTTGTTAACTATAAGGAAAGATTTGCTATAGAAAGAGAAATTTTTATCAAGGTTTTCAGTAGCTATCCTATCTTCAAAAAAGAAAATAGTCTCAAGGAAACCGAAGGACAACTATCACGAATAGCATATGTACAAATTGGAATTAGCAACGGCCTGTATCCACCCATAGATGACCCTCCTAAGTATAATTTTGATTGAGATCTGATTAATCAATTCAATCTACATTACATCGAAGGAGTTTACCAATAATGCCTAAAGATCACCTCGAATCTTTAATCAAATTAAATTACAGAGGAGCAAATATATGGATGACCTCAGCATAATCACTTATCTCTACTGAATCATTCCAGCTAATAAAACAACTTGAAGCATCTTTCTCAACTTTATTTGGAGTATTTAGTGAATTATCATAACAGTGGAAGCAAGCTCTCTATCAACAACTGCATCAATATCCACAACATCAATGTCAAAAATGTTCGTCGTCATCATATGAAGTAAAAGATAAATATGATAACTCATCATTAGATATCATCATCAATAAATAAAATCTTCAAAAGTTTTCAATAATGTAGGTCACTTGTCAACCATTATCTTCAATTATGTAAAAATATAAAGGCTATATGTCAGCCACATAAACAGTCAAAAGTAGATTCCCTAAAATCTACTTTTCCTGTAGTTTCTATTTTTGCTTTTCAGGATTTGGATGTATGCAACGCCCTTTTCCATATAATGTAATCTCCGAGCATAACTATATATGAAAAAAAACACTCAGTTATAGTATCCCTGCCTAGACTTTTACAATCTCGCTTTAAGCCTAAGAATTGGCGTTCAAGAGAAAAAGAGCAAAACAAGTATGTTTAATTGTGCTTTTATCTTTTCATCATAATCATTGAATACTGAATTCAATTTATCATTTAGCTAATTCTATCCAATATATTTTCTAGTAACATATTTCTGAATGCCTGTTTGTGATAATTGTAGAAATATTCATCTAGTAATAATACATATTGAACGAAAAATTGCACTTAGTAAAAACTTATTAAAACTTTTAGCGACACTTATAATTATTTAGAACAAATAAATGCTTCAAATTATTCTTCATAAATTTAAAGAAATCCTAAATCGAAATGCAGAAAACTATAATTAAGAACAATCAAAATAAAACAACTCTATAAACAATTTTAAGAACATTATAAAATTCATTATTCATGAATAGTTGTCCTATTTGTCAATTAATGTTACAATTTTTAATGTATAATTGTACACTAAGTAACCAATTATTAATAGAAATTATTCATTTAGAAACTTTAGTCATTGAATATAGATTAGAAAAAGAGTATTATGAAAGAAGATATAACTATATACAACTTTGTATCACTAATAATGGTTTAATTTATTAAGCCCTGCTTCTAGAGCCCAACATTCGGAGTCATAAAGTGTGGGCAAACACATTTCTTCCACTTCAGGACAGATTTTGGGAAACCTCAAACTGGAATGACAATTTGACTTCTTCAAAATATTTGTTCCCCATTATCTTAAGTTTCTATTGACATCAAAATCAATCAATTTGGTTTAGAATTTTAAGAGTTAGGGCCCAAACCTTTTCAGGCTGTTATTAAATTGGAATAGTACACTATATCCAACTTCCATCCAAAATTTGAAAGTCCTAGGGACTAAATTAAAATTCAATTCCTTTAGATAATTTGTAGCTCTATGTCTCTAGTTTATTTAGAAACAAGAATCATCTCATTCGGAGCTCTACAAATCAAGATACCATCAAAATGCCAAAATATGTTCAGTGAAATATCGGATTCCTACTCTTCCAAACTATACCCTTATTTTGATTCAATCAATCCTTTTCAAATCAACATTAAAAGCTATAAAATTTTATGGAGAGGTAGAAAGAAATGTGTTAGAAATCTATTGGTCTAAGAATCACTTTATTTGGAGGTCGGATAACAAGGTTATGGACAAAAGAGTCAAATAGGGTCATATTGAATCTGTTTCGGGACAATTGACAACTTTTTCTATAGATGTCAAATTAAGGTCATTATTAGACGATTTGAAAGAGGACTTATACATTTACAACTTTAATTAAGACCTTGAAGATAGATTCTATTATCTAGAAGGTTAAAATTGGACCAAACGATAGGGTCAGACGAAATCAAACAAAAGGTTAGAAGAAAGGCACCAGAGATAGGCACCAAAAGATGGGAATCGGAAGATAGGCACTAGAATATGTTTCAGTCTACAGTGCATAGAAGATGTTTCAGTCTACAGTGCATAGAAGATGTTTCAGTCTACAATGCATTGAAGATGTTTCAATCTACAGAAGATGTTTCAGTCTATAGTGCTAAGAAGATGTTTTAGTCTACAAAAGATGTTTCAGTCTACAGTGCATAGAAGATGTTTCAGTCTACAGAAGATGTTTCACTCTACAGTGCATAGAAGATGTTTCAATCTACAAAAGATGTTTCAATAGGGTCTTCCTTACATCACCAAAAGTTCTAAATTACTAACTACACTCTCCAGAGCATCACCACTTATAAAGATCATAACTTTCGACTCCAATGTTCAAAAAATATATATTATATACCGTTGAAAAGCTAGAAAGATAAGCTAAAACTTTCTAGAAGACAAATTTATCCAATTTAGCCTGGATCAATACAGTTTTTCTCCTAAAGTTAGAACACAAATTTTACCTCTATGGAAGACTTGAAATTTGCATTCCTGAGCATAACTATTCAGCTCCCAAATTGATTTCATTAAACTCTCAAATTTGAACTCATTTGACTCATCACATTCAACTACATCTCACCATTCATGATTTTTATCTCTCTTTTCCATAATATCTTACTTATGTATATATATATATATATATATATATCAACAATTCATGTTCAAAACCATCTGCTCAAGTTGATAATCATCTTAAGTCGATAACTTCTTCAAGTATATCTTATTCCAACTCAATATCATCCATACACAATTCATATTTCATTAACATCAAAAGAATAAGTTTTACAATCTTTAATGACATTTCAAGCCACACTACATCATCGTCTCAAAATATCAAATTACAAAAGATTCTTAAACAAATAAACTTGAAATGTAACTAAAACATTGTGATTTCCCAAAACTAACTCAAAATACAAAATAAGCAAATTTGGAGTAATCCCCTTGGGCTTTTGATCACTTGATCTCTTAGTTATCACCTGAAAATGGGACAAAAAAGGAGGGGGTGAGCTTGAAAGCTCATGGGTAACAGTTTATAACGGAAAAATAATCAAAACCTTTGAAATGTTCATTTGCCAATACAAGTTCTAATTAAATTCATAAAAGTATCATTCTCAAATTCATAACCGAACTTCACAAACTATAAATCACGAATGCATCAAACTTGTCAACATCTTAGAAGCACATAGGCATATTAAAATCGTTTGGGTAAATCATTTTAATGACGAACTACACATTTCCACATACTGGTCCTGTGTAGTAGTAAACTTGACGTACTATCGCAATCTCACATAGTGGTTTTGCGTAGATGTAAACTTGAAGGAGTCCATGAAGAAACTTCGTTCCACTAGCGGGCAGGTAGAAGAAGCCTTTAACTTGGTCAACATGCACGTGACATACTTTAATAGATTATACCAAACCCACATAATATGTAATTTATGAATTGAAAATCGTTTGCCTAAATGGAACATTCTTGGAAACTTGTTTTTCATGAACATGAGACATTTCAAAAATCATTTCTGAAAACCTGATTTCATAAACATGTTATCTTTTCACAAAAATTCATTTTCAAAGTCTCTTCACAAATCATCAATACAATTCATATATCAAACATATAGCAAATTCTCAATTCATTCAAGAAGCAATAAATGCAATATTTGTGATGCAATTGAAATCATTAAACTTCCTTGATTCAAAGAAAACATTTAGGGGTTTATTTACTCTATTATAAATATATACCCAACTTGATTTCATTGCTTAAAGGCTTGTTCAAAATGCCTATTCACTTGCTCCTCTTGCCTTTCTTAATCCCCTTATACACTAACAAAAATCTCACTCAATAGGGTTTTCAATTGAAATCCCACAAAGCACAATCACAAAGCACAATCTCTTCCTCCTCCTTTTTTCCTTTTTGAACAATCTCAAAATCTCTTTTGAAGGTTAAGAAAATTGAAACCTTAGCTTGTTTTCTCTTCTTTCTCTCCTCTTCTTCTCTTCATATTTCTCTCTCTTCTTCATAACACTCACTCTTTTTCTCTTCCATTCACGTTTTCCCCCTTCTTGAAAAGCAAAACTACATTTCTTTCTTCCATTTCTACCCTTAATGAGCCCAAAAAGTCCCTTTTACCCTTCCTTATAGGCTTATATTATTTTAATCTTAAATGTCTTGCCAAAAATACCCCATGAACATTCTTATAACCTTTACACTTTAATTCAATCAACCTATATCATATAATCTTTCTAACAGCAACATAATAATTAACTCCACAAAATTTCACAAAGACCTCATAATTAATGTAAATCATACTTATTCATCAAGAAAAAATTTGGGGCCAACATAATTCCTATTAAAGAAAGACTAGACATTGCAATTAATCTTTATAATAGATATAATCAAAATTTAATCCATAAATACAACCAACTTACGAACATCAAAGAATCTCTCATCAATATGATTGAAATAATTCAAGAATCCCACAATAATAATAATAATAATAATAATGATGATGATGATGACGATGATGATAATGATGATGATGATGATGATGATGATGATGATGTTGGAACCCGAACTTTTGGTGAAAATTAGAAATATTAAAATGAATTTAAATGAGAAAGAAATTTGTGAGAAAATTTATGAATTTAAGAAAAATTTATGAGAAAAGAATTGTTTAGTTTTGATGACTTCAATATTTGAGTCGATTTGTATGGGTTATGAAAGTTTAAGAGAATGAGTTGATTTGAAATGGAAGTTGAAAATTGAGAAATAAAGAGAAAAGTGTAATTTTTTTTTGAAGAATTAAGGAAAAGTTTGACTTTTTGGGGTTAAAAGTTGACTTTTGATTTAGGTCAAATTTGAGGAAATGATCTTCTTGAGACTTGTAGCTTCTGTCGAGAGCTTTCCGTAGCCATAAAGTTTGATATTTTTTGATATCAGGAGTGAAAGTTACGATTTTTCGAAGTTAGTGTATTTTGCTTTGTGTTTTGAAAATATTCATAGGGTAAGTTTGCATGTGTTATGTTTTGAGGCAAATCGCTGTAAGGTTGTGGTCTGAATTAGAGAAAGTGGACTGAATAAAAGTTGTAGCTTGTATGTCAATCTTTCCGACGCTATAAAGTTTGCAATTTTTCGATATCGGAGCTAGGAGTTATGATCGACTGAAATTTGGAAGTTGTTTAGGAAAAGTTGATTAGGACAGAACCTTTGATTGGATTTTTTAACCCCTTTAGAGATGAAATTGATTTTCAAGTTCTTCATGGAAGTTGTAGATCTTCCTTTTATCTTTCCATAGACACTAATTTTGTAATGTTGGGAGTTCGGGATCAAGAGTTGTGATTTTTGAAAAATCTGGTTATATTTGTATATTAGAAGTGTTGTTATTTTGTTTAAAATCCGACCCTCTCTTAATCCTTTGCGTCTAATTGCTTCGTACGACATCCGATTGATCCGATTTTTGAAGCGTTAGATTCATAAGACAATTAGCTACATTTTCATGGGAATTTATGATTTTTAGGAGATTAAATGGAAAGAGATTAATTGAATCAAAGTCAGAGAATTGGTTAAAGGCTATGAGTTCGATAATATTCTGAACATGGTTCAGTATTTTGAAAAAATCTGGATCTGTAGAGATCCAATTGAACCGATTCTTTTTGTAAAATAAAATTGAGACATGGGGCTACAAATCATGTGAAGGGATTGAAGTTCAATTTAGCCCCTAATGTGTTCATATTCTTGAGTGAAGTTTGGCATAAGGTTCAGTCGTGGTTAAGTGCAGGTCTGAAAGTGTTTTGGTCATAACTCCTTAATTTCTGAACCGATTTGAGCGTTTTTGGTGTCGTTGGAAACGTTAGACATAGAGGAACATTTTTATAGAAGGAAGTTTTTCCAAATTAGTTCATTTACCTGCTCCAAATCAGGAGGCAAGATGTCAGTTTTTCAATAATATTTCAGGGGCAAGTTCGGAAGTTCACTTAACAACTTAAGTTAGAAGGCTATAAGAAAGGGGCATGATAGTCATTAAAAGGATAAGAAGAGTGCTGTCGTTTTAGGAGAGGAGAAAGTTATGATTTCTACTAGAAGAATGAAAGAAAGAAACGAAGAGAGAAAGAGAGAAAGAGAGAAAGAGAGAAGAGAGATGGTCGGCGATGGAGGAGAAGAAGAAGGAAAGTGAAAGTTTCGGTTTTTCCATGGATTTCTTAGAGGTTTTCGATCTTGCTTCAAGAGGAAAGGAGGGAAGAGCATGGAAGTTTCCTTTGGGGCCTATAAATATCGAAAATGGAGGAGAAAAAGGTAAGAGAGAGAAGTTTTTGATTTTGAAGCTTTTGATGAGTTTTTGGTTTAGATAGGTTAAGGATGTTATGGGATTGAGTTTTCTAAAGTGAATTGAAGAGATTATGCTATGATTATGCTTAATTTTGGATCATTAGGATTATGCCAAATTTTGTGATTTGGGAATTTTCGAAATTATTGCTATAGAGAGCTTGGAACTATGATACTTATAGATTTTCTACAGTCAATTTTGAGGATTATGTTAATTATGATGTTAATTTTGGATGATTATGGCTTATGTAATTTTAGAATTGAGGAAAGAAGAAAGACTTGGAGACTTGCTGCTTTGGACAAGTTCCTAACAAGGATTCGAGGTGGGTAATGTATTTATATTTAGAATTATAAGCTTTGTGTGTGTTCTTGAGGAATTAAGAAAGTGAATGGATTTTTAATTATTGTTTTCAAAAAATATTGTTTTGACTATTTTTGATGAAATTAAATGATTGATTGGTTGTTTTTGAAAGATCTAGAAGAAACAAATGTTTTGGAAGTTTATTGTTTATATTTTCGAAAAATCAAGAAAGAAAGTATTTTCGAATTGTTATTGTTTCCGTATGATTTTGATAAATTGATAGAATTTCTGAAATTAATAAATGAATTGTTAACTTTTGACAAATGTTGCATTCTTTGATAGTTGATAATTGAGACACTTTTGGGTTTGAATGATGAAAGTTAATGCTTTAAAATTTTATAAAACTATTGGTTATGAAAGTGTTTGAATAACTATGATTTCCAAAAGCTTTCGAAATTGTTATAAAAATATCGTTTATGTAAAGGTTTGAAAAAAACAAAAAAGTATGATTTCCGAAGATTTTTGAAAGTGTTTATAAAATATAGTTTATGTAAAGGTTTGAAAAATTATGATTTCCGAATATATTTGGAAGATTTTGATTCCCGAAAATGCTTTTGAAATTGTTTAGAAAATATGGTTTATGAAAATGTTTGAAAATTTATGATTTCCAAATACTTTCGAAATTAATTATAAATTGTTGTTTATGAAAATATTTGAAAAATTTATTATTTCCGAATACTTTCGGAATGAAAGTGTTTGAAAAATTAAGATTTCCGAATGCTTTAGAATTGTTTATAAAATTGTGTTGGTGTAAATGTTTGACAATTTTGTTTTTTGTATGATTAAAGTCCTTGTTTATGGAATACTCTGAGAAATTTGTTATATGTTCAATGATTTGAGAAACTGAAAGTTCTAAGTTCGAATGTTTTTTATTTATTTATATAGAATAGTTACAAGTTTTAAAATGTTTGATAACTTAAGAAAACTTCTGAAATTACGAAAAGTGATACAAAGGTTCAATTTCTTGTTTTCAACTGATTTGTGAAATTGATTGAAAAAGTTGGAAAGTATTGAATTGTAATTATTTCCAAATGTTTTGGAAAATGTTACGAGTTTTAAAATGCAAAAACATTCTGAAATTTGATGATTTTGTAATTATTTAAAAAATTGTAATGATTTAAGAAATTGTTTAAATTGTTCGATTTGTTATTTTTGATAAATTTGAGAAATTATGACAATGGTTTCGGATGATTTGAATAAAATGTTTTTAGTTGTTTACATTCTTCGATTTTGAATGATTTGATTAATTGATGAAGTTTCTGAATGAATTAATAAATATGAAAATTGTTTGAGTTGATAAATAAAAAAAATTGTTTGATTTATGATTCTAAGAAATTACTATGATGCTTGCATTCTTTGTGTTTAAATGTGTGAGATTCTAACATGAGAATGGCACTTCTTTTAAATGTCTTGGAAATTGTGCATTCTTGAATGATTGGGAATGTGTTATATAATTGCTACGTGAAATTATGTGTAGTTGTGGATGTCGATGTGACTAGTTAGACATGATTTGAAAATCAAGATTTCGAAATGTTCCTTCGGGCAATTCAAATTTTTGTTTTTGATTGTGTATATTATGTGGGTTTGGTTAGGTCCCATCCGTATGAGTCAGTGCACTGGTCTCCCTTTGATAGGCTTCTCCCGCCTGCCCGCTAGTGGCATAGGAGCTCCGATTACGGACTCCCCTCTGTTCACGGCTGCACATAACCGCTATGCGGGAATGTGTCGTACATTCCGTTTGGACCAACCCAAACCATTTTGTTGTGTTATGTGATTTTTGCTTTGTTATGATGTGATGCATTTAGGTTTCGATTTATTTATACATTATGAAAAGTTTTGAAATTACGAGGAATGAGGATTTGAGATTTTCAACCATGACGGTTTTGGAAACGGTGTATGAAAGATTTGAATGATTTGAAAGGTTTGAAAATGAGTTTTTGAATAAATTTCCTGACGTAAAATGGTTAAAGAGAAAACTGTTTGAAAATTGATTTTCTGCTTATGTTTCAATTTGTATATATGTTATCCACGAGCTATTTCAGCTCACCCCTCCTTCTCATCTCCATCTCCAGGTTTTCAAGCAGGAGATCGGATGGAAGTCGATCAAGATATTAGTTCGATCTTTGCTTGTCATTGGTATTATGTGTAAAGTTTGATTTTAGGATTGGCTTTGTGTATGGCTTGGAAAGCCACATAAAACTTTGTAGTGTATTCCTTTCGGAATGTAATTAAATGCTGAAAGTGAGTATGGATTTGAGTTTGTAAATGATTATGGAATTGGTTTATGTAAATAAATGATGGTTAGTTTATATGAATGTGAAAGTGGATTATGATTTGTTTATAAATTACATATTGATTTTGGATGATGATTTGTAAGTTGAAGTATGATTGTGACTTGATTATGAGGATTATAGAAGTGCTTGAGTTATGATTGTTGAGGTTGTTTATGCTGGGTTACGAGTATGTTTGATTGTGTTTTGGATATCGGACGGGGAGTCCGATGATTCTGGTTATTGTGTGAGAATTATAGAAGTGCGTTTTATCCGTTGCAGATTTTTGGGCTATTCTAAATACAGCCGTTATACTGCCCGATTTTCGATGAAATCGGTGTTACGGCAAAGGTAGAAAAAGAATTAGAATAAGTGTTTAGCTAAAAAAAATGGAATTTTGAGTTATTGCATGATTAAGAAGAAGTAAGTGAATTGAGATTTGCATAAGGATGAGTTTACGAATAGGGAAATTATATTGTTTCGATTGTATAAGGTTGATAAAGATTATAAAATATATATATTGGTTGTCGTATTGAATTAGTTTAGGTTTCCAACGCGATCGTATTTCGATGAGTATATTTGTTCCAGAGGATGTCGGCATTTGATTTCAGTTCGAGTACTTCGTTTGTTTTGGTTTGATTGCGAATTGCATTTCTTTCACTTTAATTTTGTTCTATCCGCTTTGTTATTCGTATCTGATTAGTTTATTCGATTGCGTTTCAGATTCATGTATCTGTTTTCACTTCTTTCGCTTTATCATTCGATTTCTGCCGCTTTGTCATCGTTTGTTTGGTTTGTGATTCGTCCCGCCTTCTTTGTTATTTGTTTTTGCGTTCCGCCTTTCGGTTGGGATCCGGTTCCCAGATCGGGTCCCAGCAGTTATGGTATCAGAGCACCAGTATTAGGATCTTATCTAGGCGCTTTTGGATAAGAAATTGTGAGCGTTAGAATGGATAAGATTGAATGTGTGAGAATGTGATATTGATGTGAATAATTTTTCATGAATTCTTGGGAAGAACCTAATTGATTGGGTTGATTTAGGTGGATTGTGATAATAGAAATTTAGATTTGAATAAATGATGAATAAGGATAAATTGATTTGATTATGCTTTTGAGAGATGCAAATTTTGAAAGATGAGATAACTTGATGTTTGAATAGACATTTGTACGATGAATTGAGGAATGCTTGAAAGATGAAATTGGTGATAGAAAAATATGTGTAGAAGTTCAAATGGTTGATTTTAAGTGATGATTTGGTCCATATTAAGAGTCATTAAGAAGTGGACCATTGACTTGTATAAAATGTTAAGAAATAGTGATTTTGATATGATTTTAGATGGAGTATTTGATATAAGAATTGAGAAATTGTGAAGAGATTGAGAAATATGTAGGAGAAGGAAATTAGATTGGCTCAATGGTGGGACGCGTATTCTTAGAAATAACAAAACCTTGAGGGGTCGCGAGTTCGATTCCATAAGAAAAGTGATTAATTATGATTCGATCCGACAAATTGATGATATCTTAAATTGATTGAGAAAAGTGATTGTATGATTAGATAAGAAATATTATGTTCTTAAGTGTGAATTTCGAGGACGAAATTCTTTTAAGAGAGGGAAAAATTATTGGACCCCGAACTTTTGGTAAAAATTAGAAATATTAAAATGAATTTGAATGAGAAAGAAATTGGTGAGAAAATTTATGAATTTAAGAAAATTTGATGAATTTAAGAACAATTTATGAGAAAAGAATTGTTTAGTTTTAATGACTTCAATATTTGAGTCGATTTGTATGGGTTATGAAAGTTTAAGAGAATGAGTTGATTTGAAATGAAAGTTGAAAATTGACAAATAAAGAGAAAAGTGTAATTTTTTTTTGAAGAATTAAGGAAAAGTTTGACTTTTTGGGATTAAAAGTTGACTTTTGATTTAGGCCAAATTTTAGGAAATGATCTTCTTGAGACTTGTAGCTTCTGTCGAGAGCTTTCCGTAGCCATAAAGTTTGATATTTTTCGATATCGGAAGTGAAAGTTATGATTTTTCGAAGTTAGTGTATTTTGCTTTGTGTTTTGAAAATGTTCATAGGGTAAGTTTGTGTGTGCTATGTCTTGAGGCAAATCGCCGTAAGGTTGTGGTATGAATTAGAGAAATTAGCCTTAATGAAAGTTGTAGCTTGTATGTCAATCTTTTCGACGCCATAAAGTTTGCAATTTTTCGATATCGGGGATAGGAGTTATGATCGACTGAAATTTAGAAGTTGTTTAGGAAAAGTTGTGATTTTTGAAAAATCTGGTTATATTTGTATATTAGAAGTGTTGTTATTTTGTTTAAAATTCGACCCTCTCTCAATCCTTTGCGTCTAATTGCTTCGTACGACATCTGATTGATCCGATTTTTAAAGCGTTAGATTCCAAAGACAATTAGCTACATTTTCATGGGAATTTATGATTTTTAGGAGATTAAATGGAAAGAGATTAATTGAATCAAAGTCAGAGAATTGGTTAAAGGTTAAAAGTTAGATAATTTTCTAAACATGGTTCAGCATTTTGCAAAATCGGGACCTGTAGAGATCCAATTGAACGATTCTTTTTGTAAAATAAAATTGAGACATGGGGCTACAAATAATGTGAAGGGATCGAAGTTCAATTTAGCCCTTAAGGTGTTCAATTTCTTTAGTGAAGTTTCGCGTAAGGTTCAGTCGTGGTTAAGTGCAGGTCTGAAAGTGTTTTGGTCATAACTCCTTTGTTTCTGAACCGATTTGAGCGTTTTTAGTGTCGTTGGAAACGTTAGACATAGAGGAACATTTTTATAGAAGGAAGTTTTGCCAAATTATTTCATTTACCTGCTCCAAATCAGGAGGCAAGATGTCAATTTTTCAATAATGTTTCAGGGGTAAGTTCGGAAGTTCACTTAACAACTTAAGTTAGAAGGCTATAAGAAAGGGGCATGATAGTCATTTTATAGTCATTAAAAGGATAAGAAGAGTACTATCGTTTTAGGAGAGGAGAAAGTCACGATTTCTGCTAGAAGAATGAAAGAAAGAAACGAAGAGAGAAAGAGAGAAAGAGAGAAAGAGAGAAGAGAGATGGTCGGCGATGGAGGAGAAGAAGAAGGAAAGTGAAAGTTTCGGTTTTTCCATGGATTTCTTAGGAGTTTTCGATCTTGCTTCAAGAGGAAAGGAGGGAAGAGCATGGAAGTTTCCTTTGGAGCCTATAAATATCGAAAATGGAGGAGAAAAAGGTAAGAGAGAGAAGTTTTTGATGAGTTTTTGGTTTAGATAGGTTAAGGATGTTATGGGATTGAGTTTTCTAAAGTGAATTGAAGAGATTATGCTATGATTATGCTTAATTTTGGATCATTAGGATTATGCCAAATTTTGTGATTTGGGAATTTTCGAAATTATTGCTATAGAGAGCTTGGAACTATGATACTTATAGATTTTCTACAGTCAATTTTGAGGATTATGTTAATTATGATGTTAATTTTGGATGATTATGGCTTATGTAATTTTAGAATTGAGGAAAGAAGAAAGACTTGGAGACTTGCTGCTTTGGACAAGTTCCTAACAAGGATTCGAGGTGGGTAATGTATTTATATTTAGAATTATAAGCTTTGTGTGTGTTCTTGAGGAATTAAGAAAGTGAATGGATTTTTAATTATTGTTTTCAAAAAATATTGTTTTGACTATTTTTGATGAAATTAAATGATTGATTGGTTGTTTTTGAAAGATCTAGAAGAAACAAATGTTTTGGAAGTTTATTGTTTATATTTTCGAAAAATCAAGAAAGAAAGTATTTTCGAATTGTTATTGTTTCCGTATGATTTTGATAAATTGATAGAATTTCTGAAATTAAGAAATGAATTGTTAACTTTTGACAAATGTTGCATTCTTTGATAGTTGATAATTGAGACACTTTTGGGTTTGAATGATGAAAGTTAATGCTTTAAAATTTTATAAAACTATTAGTTATGAAAGTGTTTGAATAACTATGATTTCCAAAAGCTTTGAAATTGTTATAAAATATCGTTTATGTAAAGGTTTGAAAAAAACAAAAAAGCATGATTTCAAGATTTTTGAAAGTGTTTATAAAATATAGTTTATGTAAAGGTTTGAAAATTATGATTTCGATTATATTTGGAAGATTTTGATTCTAAAATGCTTTTGAAATTGTTTAGAAAATATGGTTTATGAAAATGTTTGAAAATTTATGATTTCTAAATACTTTCAAATTAATTATAAATTGTTGTTTATGAAAATGTTTGAAAATTTATTATTTCGAATACTTTGGAATGAAAGTGTTTGAAAAATTAAGATTTCAATGCTTTAGAATTGTTTATAAAATAGTGTTGGTGTAAATGTTTGACACTTTTGATTTTCGTATGATTAAAGTCCTTGTTTATGGAATACTCTGAGAAATTTGTTATATGTTCAATTATTTGAGAAACTGAAAGTTCTAAGTTCTAATGTTTTTTTTATTTATATAGAATAGTTACAAGTTTTAAAATGTTTGATAACTGAAGAAAATTTCTGAAATTACGAAAAATGATACAAAGGTTCAATTTCTTGTTTTCAACTGATTTGTGAAATTGATTGAAAAAGTTGGAAAGTATTGAATTGTAATTGTTTCCGAATGTTTTGGAAAATGTTACGAGTTTTAAAATGCAAAAACATTCTGAAATTCAATCATTTTGTAATGATTTAAGAAATTGTAATGATTTAAGAAATTGTTTAAATTGTTCGATTTGTTATTTTTGATAAATTTGAGAAATTATGAAAATGGTTTCGGATGATTTGAATAAAATGTTTTTAATTGTTTACATTCTTCGATTTTGAATGATTTGATTAATTGATGAAGTTTCTGAATGAATTAATAATTATGAAAATTGTTTGAATTGATAAATTAGAAAAAAATTGTTTGATTTATGATTCCAAGAAATTACTATGATGCTTGCATTCTTTGTGTTTAAATATGTGAGATTCTAACATGAGAATGGCATTTCGTTTAAATGTCTTGGAAATTGTGCATTCTTGAATGATTTGGAATGTGTTATATAATTGCTACGTAAAATTATGTGTAGTTGTGGATGTCGGTGTGACTAGTTAGACACGATTTGAAAATCAAGATTTCGAAATGTGGCTTCGGGCAATCCGAATTTTCGTTTTCGATTGTGTGTATTATGTGAGTTTGGTTAGATCCCCTCCGTATGAGTAAGTGCACTGGTCTCCCTTAGATAGGCTTCTCCCGCCTGCCCGCTAGTGGCATAAGAGCTCCGATTACGGACTCCCCTCATTCACATTTGCCGCATATAACCGCTTATGCTGAATGAATGTGCAAGATTTTCCGTTGGACCAACCCAAACCATTTTTTTGTGCTATGTGATTTTTTCTTTGTTATGATGTGATGCATTTAGGTTTTTGATTTATTTATATATTGTGAAAAGTTTTGCAATTACGAGGAATGAGGATTTGAGATTTTCAACCATGACGGTTTTGGAAACGGTGTATGAAAGATTTGAATGATTTGAAAAGTTTGAAAATGAGTTTTTGAATAAATTTCCGGACGTAAAATGGCTAAAGAAAAAACTGTTTGAAAATTGATTTTCTGCTTATGTTTCAATTTGTATATATGTTATCCACGAGCTATTTCAGCTCACCCCTCCTTCTCATCTCCATCTCCAGGTTTTCAAGCAGGAGATCGGATGGAAGTCGATCAAGATATTAGTTCGATCTTTGCTTGTCATTGGTATTATGTGTAAAGTTTGATTTTAGGATTGGCTTTGTATGTGGCTTGGAAAGCCACATAAAACTTTGTAGTGTATTCCTTTCGGAATGCAATTAAATGTTGAAAGTGAGTATGGATTTGAGTTTGTAAATGATTATGGAATTGGTTTATGTAAATAAATGATGGTTAGTTTATATGAATATGAAAGTGGATTATGATTTGTTTATAAATTACATATTGATTTTGGATGATGATTTGTAAGATGAAGTATGATTGTGACTTGATTATGAGGATTATAGAAGTGCTTGAGTTATGATTGTTGAGGTTGTTTATGCTGGGTTACGAGTATGTTTGATTGTGTTTTGGATACTGGATGGGGGGTCCGATGATTCTGGTTATTGTGTGACAATTATAGAAGTGCGTTTTATCATTTGCAGATTTTTGGGCTGTTCTAAATACAGCCGTTATGCTGCCCGATTTTCGATGAAATCGGTGTTACGGTAAAGGTAGAAAAAGAATTAGAATAAGTGTTTAGCTAAAAAAAATGGAATTTTGAGTTATTGCATGATTAAGAAGAATTAAGTGAATTGAGATTTGCATAAGGATGAGTTTCCGAATAGGGAAATTATATTGTTTTGTTTGTATAAGGTTGATAAAGATTAAAAAAAATATATACTCGTTGTCGTATTAGATTAGTTTAGGTTTCCAACGCGATCGTATTTCGATGAGTATATTTGTTCCAACAGATGTCGGCATTTGATTTTAGTTCGAGTACTTCGTTTGTTTTGGTTTGATTGCGAATTGCATTTCTTTCGCTTTAATTTTGTTCTATCTGCTTTGTTATTCGTATCTGATTCGTTTATTCGATTGCGTTTCCGATTCATGTATCCGCTTTCGCTTCTTTCGCTTTATCATTCGATTTTCGCCGCTTTGTCATCGTTTGTTTCGTTTGTGATTCGTCCCGCCTCCTTTGTTATTCGTTTTTACGTTCCGCCTTTCGGTTGGGATCCGGTTCCCGGATCGGGTCCCAACAGTTATGGTATCATAGCGCCAGTATTAGGATCTTATCTGGGCGCTTTTGGATAAGAAATTGTGAGCATTAGAATGGATAAGATTGAATGTGTGAGAATGTGATATTGATGTGAATAATTTTTCATGAATTCTTGGGAAGAACCTAATTGATTGGGTTGATTTAGGTGGATTGTGATAATAGAAATTTAGATTTGAATAAATGATGAATAAGGATAAATTGATTTGATTATGCTTTTGAGAGATGCAAATTTTGAAAGATGAGATAACTTGATGTTTGAATAGACATTTGTGCGATGAAATGAGGAATGCTTGAAAGATGAAATTGGTGATAGAAAAATATGTGTAGAAGTTCAAATGGTTGATTTTAAATGATGATTTTGTCCATATTAAGAGTCATTAAGAAGTGGACCATTGACTTGCATAAAACGTTAAGAAATAGTGATTTTGATATGATTTTAGATGGAGTATTTGATATAAGAATTGAGAAATTGTGAAGAGATTGAGAAATATGTAGGAGAAGGAAATTAGATTGGCTCAATGGTGAGACGCGTATTCTTAGAAATAACAAAACCTTGAGGGGTCGCGAGTTCGATTCCAATAGAAAAGTGATTAATTATGATTCGATCCGACAAATTGATGATATCTTAAATTGATTGAGAAAAGTGATTGTATGATTAGATAAGAAATATTATGTTCTTAAGTGTGAATTTCGAGGACGAAATTCTTTTATAAGAGGGGGAGAAATTATTGGATGCCGAACTTTTGGTGAAAATTAGAAATATTAAAATAAATTTAAATGAGAAAGAAATTGGTGAGAAAATTTATGAACTTAAGAAAATTTCATGAATTTAAGAAAAATTTATGAGAAAAGAATTGTTTAGTTTTGATGACTTCAATATTTGAGTCGATTTGTATGGGTTATGAAAGTTTAAGAGAATGAGTTGATTTGAAATGAAAGTTGAAAATTGAGAAATAAAGAGAAAAGTGTTAAATTTTTTTTTTTGAAGAATTAAGGAAAAGTTTGACTTTTTGGGGTTAAAAGTTGACTTTTGATTTAGGCCAAATTTGAGGAAATGATCTTCTTGAGACTTGTATCTTCTGTTGAGAGCTTTCCGTAGCCATAAAGTTTGATATTTTTCGATATCGGGAGTGAAAGTTATAATTTTTCGAAGTTAGTGTATTTTGCTTTGTGTTTTGAAAATATTCATAGGGTAAGTTTGCGTGTGCTATGTTTTGAGGCAAATCGCTGTAAGGTTGTGGTCTGAATTAGAGAAAGTAGCCTTAATCAAAGTTGTAGCTTGTAGGTCAATCTTTCCGACGCCATAAAGTTTGCAATTTTTCGATATCGGGGTTAGGAGTTATGATCGACTGAAATTTGGAAGTTGTTTAGGAAAAGTTGATTAGGACAGAACCTTTGATTGGATTTTTTGACCCCTTTAGAGATGAAATTGATTTTCAAGTTCTTCATGGAAGTTGTAGATCTTCCTTTTATCTTTCCATAGACACTAATTTTGTAATGTTGGGAGTTCGGGATCAAGAGTTGTGATTTTTGAAAAATATGGTTATATTTGTATATTAGAAGTGTTGTTATTTTGTTTAAAATCCGACCCTCTCTCAATCCTTTACGTCTAATTGCTTCGTACGATATCCGATTGATCCAATTTTTGAAGCGTTAGATTCCTAAGACAATTAACTACATTTTCATGGGAATTTATGATTTTTAGGAGATTAAATGGAAAGAGATTAATTGAATCAAAATCAGAGAATTGGTCAAAGGTTATGAGTTAGATAATTTTATGAACATGGTTCAGTATTTTACAAAAATCGGGATCTGTAGATCTCCAATTGAACCGATTCATTTTGTAAAATAAAATTGAGACATGGGGCTACAAATCATATGAAGGGATAAAAGTTCAATTTAGCCCCTAAGGTGTTCAATTTATTGAGTGAAGTTTGGCGTAAGGTTCAGTAGTGGTTAAGTGCAGGTCTGAAAGTGTTTTGATCATAACTCCTTCGTTTCTGAACCGATTTGAGCGTTTTTGGTGTCGTTGGAAACGGTAGACATAGAGGAACATTTTTCTAGAAGAAAGTTTTGCCAAATTATTTCATTTACCTGCTCCAAATTAGGAGGCAAGATGTCAGTTTTTCAATAATGTTTCAGGGGCAAGTTTGGAAGTTCACTTAACAACTTAAGTTAGAAGGCTATAAGAAAGGGGCATGATAGTCATTAAAAGGATAAGAAGAGTGTTGTAATTTTAGGAGAGGAGAAAGTCACGATTTCTGCTAGAAGAATGAAAGAAAGAAACGAAGAGAGAAAGAGAGAAAGAGAGAAGAGAGATGGTCGGCGATGGAGGAGAAGAAGAAGGAAAGTGAAAGTTTCGGTTTTTCCATGGATTTCTTAGGGGTTTTCAATCTTGCTTCAAGAGGAAAGGAGGGAAGAGCATGGAAGTTTCCTTTGGAGCCTATAAATACCAAAAATGGAGGAGAAAAGGTAAGAGAGAAGTTTTGATTTTGAAGCTTTTGATGAGTTTTGGTTTAGATAGGTTAAGGATGTTATGGGATTGAGTTTTCTAAAGTGAATTGAAGAGATTATGCTATGATTATGCTTAATTTTGGATGATTAGGATTATGCCAAATTTTGTGATTTGGGTATTTTCGAAATTATTGCTATAGAGAGCTTGGAACTATGATACTTATAGATTTCCTACTGATCAATTTTGAGGATTATGTTAATTATGATGTTAATTTTGGATGATTATGGCTTAGGTAATTTTAGAATTGAGAAAGAAGAAAGACTTGGAGACTTGCTGCTTTGGACAAGTTCCTAGCAAGGATTCGAGGTGGGTAATGTATTTATATTTCAATTATAAGCTTTTTGTGTGTTCTCGAGGAATTGAGAAAGTGAATGGATTTTTAATTATTGTTTCAAAAATATTGTTTTGACTATTTTGATGAAATTAAATGATTGATTGGTTGTTTTGAAAGATCTAGAAGAAACAAATGTTTTGGAAGTTTATTGTTTATATTTTGGAAAATCAAGAAAGAAAGTATTTTCAATTGTTATTGTTTAGTATGATTTTGATAAATTGATAGAATTTCTGAAATTAATAAATGAATTGTTAACTTTTGACAAATGTTGCATTCTTTGATAGTTGATAATTGAGACACTTTTGGGTTTGAATGATGAAAGTTAATGCTTTAAAATTTTATAAAACTATTGGTTATGAAAGTGTTTGAATAACTATTATTTCCAAAAGCTTTCAAAAAAGTATTATTTCAAGATTTTTGAAAGTGTTTATAAAATATAGTTTATGTAAAGGTTTGAAAATTATGATTTCGAATATATTTGGAAGATTTTGATTCTAAAATGCTTTTGAAATTGTTTAGAAAATATGGTTTATGAAAATGTTTGAAAATTTATGATTTCCAAATACTTTCAAATTAATTATAAATGTTGTTTATGAAAATGTTTGAAAATTTTATTATTTCGAATACTTTCGGAATGAAAGTGTTTGAAAAATTAAGATTTCCAAATGCTTTAGAATTGTTTATAAAATAGTGTTGGTGTAAATGTTTGACACTTTTGATTTTCGTATGATTAAAGTCCTTGTTTATGGAATACTCTGAGAAATTTGTTATATGTTCAATGATTTGAGAAATTGAAAGTTCTAAGTTCGAATGTTTTATTTATTTATATAGAATAGTTACAAGTTTTAAAATGTTTGATAACTTAAGAAAACTTCTGAAATTACGAAAAATGATACAAAGGTTCAATTTCTTGTTTTCAACTGATTTGTGAAATTGATTGAAAAAGTTGGAAAGTATTGAATTGTAATTGTTTCCGAATGTTTTGAAAAATGTTACGAGTTTTAAAATGCAAAAACATTCTGAAATTTGATGATTTAAGAAATTGTAATGATTTAAGAAATTGTTTAAATTGTTCGATTTTTTATTTTTGATAAATTTGAGAAATTATGAGAATGGTTTTGGGTGATTTGAATAAAATGTTTTTAATTATTTGCATTCTTTGATTTTGAATGATTTGACTAATTGATGAAGTTTTTGAATGAATTAATAATTATGAAAATTGTTTGAATTGATAAATTAGAAGAAAAAATTGTTTGATTTATGATTCTAAGAAATTACTATGATGCTTGCATTCTTTGTGTTTAAATGTGTGAGATTCTAACATGAGAATGGCATTTCGTTTAAATGTCTTGGAAATTGTGCATTCTTGAATGATTGGGAATGTGTTATATAATTGCTACGTGAAATTATGTGTTGTTGTGGATGTCGATGTGACTAGTTAGACACGATTTGAAAATCAAGATTTTGAAATGTGCCTTCGGGCAATCCTAATTTTTGTTTTCGATTGTGTGTATTATGTTGGTTTGGTTAGGTCCCCTCCGTATGAGTCAGTGCACTGGTCTCCCTTAGATAGGCTTCTCCCGCCTGCCCGCTAGTGGCATAGGAGCTCCGATTACTGACTCCCCTCTGTTCATGGCTGCACATAACCGCTATACGGGAATGTGCAGTACGTTCCGTTTGGACCAACCCAAACCATTTTGTTGTGTTATGTGATTTTTGCTTTGTTATGTTGTGATGCATTTATATGTGATGCAGTTAGGTTTTCGATTTATTTATACATTGTGAAAAGTTTTGAAATTACGAGAAATGAGGATTTGAGATTTTCAACCATGAAGGTTTTGGAAACGGTGTATGAAAGATTTGAATGATTTGAAAAGTTTGAAAATGAGTTTTTGAATAAATTTCCGGACGTAAAATGGCTAAAGAGCAAACTGTTTGAAAATTGATTTTCTGCTTATGTTTCAATTTGTAAATATGTTATCCACGATCTATTTCAGCTCATCCCTCCTTCTCATCCCCATCTCCAGGTTTTCAAGCAGGAGATCGAATGGAAGTATATCAAGATATTAGTTCGATCTTTGCTTGTCATTGGTATTATGAGTAAAGTTTGATTTTAGGATTGGCTTTGTGTAAGGCTTGGAAAGCCACATAAAACTTTGTAGTGTATTCCTTTCGAAATGTAATTAAATGCTGAAAGTGAGTATGGATTTGAGTTTGTAAATGATTATGGAATTGGTTTATGTAAATAAATGATGGTTAGTTTATATGAATGTGAAAGTGGATTATGATTTGTTTATAAATTACATATTGATTTTGGATGATGATTTGTAAGATGAAGTATGATTGTGACTTGATTATGAGGATTATAGAAGTGCTTGAGTTATGATTGTTGAGGTTGTTTATGCTGGGTTACGAGTATGTTTGGTTGTGTTTTGGATACTAGACGGGGGGTCTGATGATTCTGGTTATTATGTGAGAATTATAGAAGTGCGCTTTATCCTTTGCAGACTTTTGGGCTGTTCTAAATACAACCGTTATGCTGCCCGATTTTCAATGAAATCGGTGTTATGACAAAGGTAGAAAAAGAATTAGAATAAGTGTTTAGCTAAAAAAAATGGAATTTTGAGTTATTGCATGATTAAGAAGAATTTGTTATAAAAGATAAAAATAATATGGTGTACCACTAATTGTAGATGCACCATTTAATAGTTAGTGTACATATGGATTGGTTTGGTTTTACCTAACACAAGAATGAAGTAGGTGGTTATTGGTTTGGTTTTACCTAACACAATCACACATTTGGAGTAGGTGGTCACATGTGTATTAGGTGTTTGAAATTTACTATAAATAGAAGGGTTAACTTGATGTAAGATACACCATTTTTTTATAAGAAGACCTCTCATCTCCCAAATATTCTTCAAGTTTATTTTTAGTTTTATAACACGTTATCAGCACGAAGCTCTCATTTCTAAAATTCGGCTTATCAACATCAAGCAATCGTAAGGTTCTTCTGTCTACCTACATCGTACAAACGTTCTTCGGTTTACGTACATCAAACAAACGTAAGTTCTTCCGTTTATTTATCCTACTTACGATATTGTTAAAATAATGTTCTTCCTTTTATGTACATTAATTCTACTTATGATATGATTAAAACAAATTATAGGCGACTCACTATTTTACCTTCTTTTAATAATGAAAAGTTATTACCACCTTTAAATACGTAATTTATTGTATAGTATACATCATCGTTGTTTAAAAATAAAATAAAATAAAATAAAATTTATAACGGTAATATATATATATATTACCGTTATACTGACTAGTTAACGGTAACAAATTTTTTCTTCTATAAATAGATACCACTCCTACAATATTTACTTCATCCCTATACACTATTTCTTACCTCAAAATTTTTACAAAAATTTTCAAATGTTGTCCGCTATATCATCTTTTTGTATAATTATTATCATTATATATCTTTGTTTCATTCTTAGTGTAGAGCTAAATAATTCAGATCACATGTTTTTTCTCTTAGTAATACCATGTATTATGATCCCTAAGTTGCTTCTTGGCATAGCATTTGAGCATGGCATGTAATTTATTTAATGTAATATTGATTTGAATACATGTATTAATTATTTCTCTCTAAATAGTTGCCAATATGTCCAATCTTGCCAAAATTGAGTTCGCTGCTCTTGATGTTGCGGGCCATAATTATATGCCGTGGATGATTGATGTTGAAATGCATCTTGAATCAATGGATCTTTTAGATACCATTAAAGAAAATAATACAACATCAAAACAAAATAAAGCCAAAGCGATGATCTTCATTCGTCGTCATCTTGATGAGGGATTAAAAAGAGAATACCTCACAATTAAAGATCCAAGTCATTTGTGGAAAAATTTACAAGAAAGATATGACCATCAAAAGGAAGTTTTACTTTCGGCTTCTCGTGATGAATGGAGCGCTTTACGCTTCCAAGATTTTAAAAAGGTCAATGAGTAGAACTCAGCTATGTTTAGAATTGTCTCACAACTAAAATTTTGTGGGCAAACAATCACTGAGGAAGATATGTTAGAAAAAACATACTCCACCTTCCACGCATCGAATGTAACCTTACAACAACAATATCGAGTGCACGGATTTAAAAAATACTCTGACCTGATTTCATGCCTTCTTGAGCCGAGAAGAATAATGAACTTTTGATGAAAAATCATCAATCCCGCCCTACTGGCGCGACAGCATTTCCAGAAGCAAATATTGCAATTCGAAATGAAAATGAAAGAAAAAATCATCATGGGCCTAGTCGTGGTCGCGGTCGTGGCCGTGGTCGTGGCCATGGTCGTAACTACATTCGTGGCCGTGGTCATGGACGTGGCCGAGGAAGTTATCCATATAACTCTCTTGAAAGAAATATGAGCCACCACAATAACAAGCACCATATTAATGATATTCATGGAAGTTCTTATAGGACTTCAGGAGATTCTTTCCTTAGATGTGGTACAAAAGGACATTGGGCTAAAGTTTGTCGAGTTCCTGAACATCTATGTCAGTTATACAAAGCATCCTTAAAAGGGAAAGAAAAGGAAGTGAATTTTACTGAACAACAGCCTTTAGGTGATTCAACTGACTTTGGTACTTTTGATTTTGATTTCATTGAGAATCATAATCCTTCAGATGACTCTACATATCTGAATGCTTCGAATTTTACTGATGATTTTGTGGATCAGGGCATTGTTGGTGGCAGTAGCAATGGAAATTAAAATAACGTACTTATGTTTGTGTTAAGTATTATTATGCTTATTATGTCACTCAGTTTCAATTGCTTGTTATGTTACTAGTTTCAATTACAGTATTGTAATATTTTTTTAACATAACATCTCTTTCTCTTTATTCTTGCGTAATTTTCTCATTAAATTATTTATTTTTATGCGAAGTTTTGATATGGATCGTTCTGTAAGAGGAGCGGAAAATAATGATAATTTATGCACACCAGATAGTGGCACAACGCACACAATCCTGAAAGATAAGAGGTTCTTTTCATAATTAAAACCAACAAAAATAATTGTGAACACAATATCAGGTCCTACAAACTTGATTGAAGGAATTGGCAAGGCAAATTTCACATTACCAAATGGCACAAAGTTCTCAATACATGATGCCTTATTTGCGCCAAAGTCTAAAAGAAATTTGTTGAGTTTTAATGATATATATTCTCATAAATATGATACTCCAAGAATCGAGGGAAATATGAAATATATGTATCTTACAACCTGTCAATCAGGAAAGATAAACATATTGGAAAAACTACCAATGCTCCCTACTGGATTACATTATACATATATAAATGTGATTGAATCTAATATGGTAGTTAAAGCAAAACACATTCATCCTTCAATAATCTCTATTTGGCATGATCGTCTGGGTCATCCAGGATCAATAATGATACGCAAAATAATTGAGAATACACATGGACATCCATTGAGTAACAAAATGATTACTCAAATAAATAAGAGTCCATGTACATCTTGTTCTCTTGGAAAACTGATCATAAGGCCTTCACCAGCTAAAATAAAATTTGAATCACCTGCTTTTCTTGCACGTATTCAAGGTGATATAAATGGACCCATTCATCCACCATGTGGACCATTTCGATATTTTATGGTATTGATAGATGCCTCCAGCAGATGGTCTCACGTTTGTCTACTATCAACTCGTAATATGGCATTTCCAAGATTTCTTGCACAAATTATTAAATTACGAGCACAATTTCCTGACTATACAATAAAGAAAGTCAGACTCGATAATGCTGGTGAATTCACATCCCAAACTTTCAATGACTATTGTATGTCAATTGGGATTATGGTCGAGCATCCTGTTGCTCATGTGCATACTCAAAATGGTTTAGTGAATCTTTAATTAAACGCCTTGACTTATTGCTAGACCATTGATGATGAGAACAAAGCTTCCAATTTCCGTATGGGGTCATGCAATTTTACATGCTGAGGCATTAATTCGCATCCGACCAAGTGCATATCATACATACTCCCCACTACAACTTGCATTTGGTCAAGAACCAAATATCTCCCATTTGAGAATTTTGGTTGTGCGAAGACACGTGCCTATTGCACCACCACAACGTAGTAAAATGGGACCTCAAAGAAGATTGGGGATATATGTCGGCTATGAAAGTACATCTATTATTAGATATGTTGAACCTCAAACGGGTGATATGTTTACAGCACATTTTGCTGATTGTCATTTTGATGAAAATACTTTCCCACATTAGGGGGAGATAATAAACAGCTGATGAAAGAAATTACATGGTATGAACCATCATTATTGTATCTTGATCAACGCACAAAACAATGCGAAACAGAAGTGCAAAGACTTGTGCATTTGCAAAGAATTGCAAATCAATTACCAGATGCTTTTACAGATACAAAAAGAGTGACTAAATCATTTATACCAGCTGTAAATACTCCTGCTCGGATTAAAGTCCCAAAAGGACAATCTGAGAATATGGTCACTCATGAATCTACGACACGCATGAAGCGTGGTAGACCAATCGGTTCCAAAGATAAAAATCCTCGAAAAAGAAAAGGAGCAAATGTGATTAATGACCCCAAGATAGATAAAAGTGTTCCTTTAGAAACACAAGATGAGGATAGTGTCCCAGAAGAGACACAAACTGACATTAATCAAGAAATCGGAATTAATTATATTCACACAAAAGAATTATGGAACCGGAATGATATGAAATAGATTGATGAAATATTTTCTTATGCTATAGCATGTGATATCCTCAATGAAAATGAAGATCCCGAACCAATATTTGTCACTGAATGTCAAAATAGACATGATTGGGTTCAATGGAAAGATGCTATTGAAGCTGAATTAAATTCACTTAACAAGTGTAATGTGTTTGGACCTATTGTCCTTACACCCCAAAATGTAAAGCCTATAGGTTACAAATGGGTTTTTGTTCGAAAACGAAATGAGAAAAATGAAATTGTGAGATACAAAGCTCGACTTGTTGCACAAGGTTTTTCTCAAAGACCCGAAATTGACTATGAACAAACATACTCTCCTGTTATGGATACAATTACGTTTAGATATTTAATCAGCTTAACAGTTCTTCAAAAACTGGAAATGCGTCTTATGGATGTTATTCTGACTTACATGCACGGATCACTTGATAGTGATATTTACATGAAAATCCCTGAAGGATTCAAAATGCCTGCAGCATTAAAATCAAAACCAAAGGAAAAGTATTCGATCAAATTGCAAAGATCCTTATATGGACTAAAGCAATCTGGACGCATGTGGTACAATCGTCTAAGCGAGTATTTATCAAAGAAAGGATATGTAAATAGTCATATTTGCCCTTATGTTTTTATAAAGAAAACAACATCCGGATATGTGATTATCGCTGTCTATGTTGACGATTTGAATATCATTGGTACTGCTAAAGAAATCCAAGAAACAGTGGTGTACTTAAAGAAGGAATTTGAAATGAAAGATCTTGGAAAAACTAAATATTGTCTTGGTCGCAAATTGAACATAGACCAAGCGGAATATTTGTGCATCAATCGACATATCTGTAAAAGGTATTGAGGCGTTTTAATATGGATAAAGCAACTCTGTTAAGTACACCAATGGTTGGTAGATCGCCATCGTTGAGAAGGATCCATTTCGCCTCTTAAGAAAAAGCGAAAAAGTTCTTGATTTTGAAACGCCATATCGAGTGCGATAGGAGCTCTCATGTATCTTGCTAATTGTACTAGACACGATATAGCTTTTCTTTGTTAATCTACTAGCAAGATTTAGTTCATCTCCTACTTAAAAGGCTTTGGAATGGAATTAAACATCTATTCCGTTATCTTTGAGGTACAATTGATTTGGAATTATTTTACACAAAAAATGCAAAACAAGTTTTGGTTGGTTATGCAGATGCAGGTTACTTATCAGATCTGCATAAAGCCAAATCCCAAACTGGTTATGTATTTACGTATGGAGGCACTGTAATTTCTTGGCGTTCACAGAAACAAACACTTGTTGCTACTTCTTCAAATCATGCTGAAATCATTGCACTTCATGAAGCAAGCCGAGAATGTGTATGGTTAAGATCAATGACTCACCACATTTTAACAACTTGTGGCTTATCGATCAACAAAGAACCAACAATCATATTTGAAGACAATGCAGCATGTATCGCTCAAATAAAGGAGGGTTATATCAAAAGTGATAGAACCAAACATATCCCTCCGAAATTTTTCCAATTCACCCAAGATCTCGACAAGAGCAAAGAAATCAACATCCAAGATATTCAATCAAGCAACAATGTCATGGATCTTTTCACAAAGGCACTTCCTACTATACCTTTCGTGAAGCATGTCCACGAGATTAGAATGCGACATCTAAGAAATTTATGAGGAAGAGCTCATTGTGTTCAATGAGGGGAGCTTACGTGATTGCACTCTTTTTCCTTATCATGGTTTTTATCCCTTTGGGTTTTCCCGATAAGGTTTTTAACGAGGCAACACCAAATGCGTTTAAAGGCCGAGAAGAGACAATTATATGGCACACCAAGGGGGAGTGTTATAAAAGATAAAAATAATATGGTGTATCACTAATTGTAGATGCACCATTTAATAGTTAGTGTACATATGGATTGGTTTGGTTTTACCTAACACAAGAATGAAGTAGGTGGTTATTGGTTTGGTTTTACCTAACACAATCACACATTTGGAGTAAGTGGTCACATGTGTATTAGGTGTTTGAAATGTACTATAAATAGAAGGGTTAACTTGATGTAAGATACACCATTTTTTAATAAGAAGACCTCTCATCTCCCAAATATTCTTCAAGTTTAGTTTTGGTTTTATAACAGAATTAAGTTAATTGAGATTTGCATAAGGATGAGTTTCCGAATAGGGAAATTATATTGTTTTGATTGTATAAGGTTGATAAAGATTAAAAAAAAATATACCGGTTGTCGTATTGGATTAGTTTAGGTTTCTAACGCGACCGTATTTCGATGAGTATATTTTTTCCAACGGATGTCGGCATTTGATTTCAGTTCGAGTACTTCGTTTGTTTTGGTTTGATTGCGAATTGCATTTCTTTCGCTTTAATTTCGTTCTATCCGCTTTGTTATTCGTATCTGATTCGTTTATTCGATTGCGTTTCCGATTCATGTATCCGCTTTCGCTTCTTTCGCTTTATCATTCGATTTCTGCCGCTTTGTCATCGTTTGTTTCGTTTGTGATTCGTCCCGCCTCCTTTGTTATTCGTTTTTGTGTTCCGCCTTTCGGTTGGGATCCGGTTCCCGGATTGGGTCCCAACAGATGATGATGATGATGATGATGATGATGATGATGATGATGATAATATTTTAGATGTAGATACTTTAGAATTAATTGAATCTACTAGTGTTTTTCATATTAATACACTATTATAACAAGAAAAACAAAAACAAATAGCAAAAACACAATTAAATCTAAAAGATGGACAAGATATTACACACCATCCATTTAAAATTTAATTAATAGAAAACATATTATTTACTATATAGAAAAATTATACATGAAACACCTATTATAATAGATCAATGTAATGGACATATTCATATGAGTTTAATAGACCAAGAACAAATTTATAAACAGTTACAAAATATCTCTCAAGAAAAGAGACATAAATTTGGATATATACATCTTTGTACAATTCAAATATTATTAAAATCCACTTTTCAAGAAGGAATGGATTCTCATATAGAATGATTATAATTAATGAAAGAATGACTAATTTAAAAGATCAAGTAATTGGAATCATGAATGAAAATTGAGCTTATGGAAAAATCAAATTTAATACTCACCTTAAATTAGGAATTCATTTACAATCATAAAATTTAGATGAAACAATTACTATGGCTTATAAATTTTATTGAGAAAATTTAATGACAACAAGAGAATATCCTTAGCTATGCTTTAACTAATTTTCATCATAGCATTGAATTTAAAACTAAAAATTGAATTTACATCAACCAATTATTTAACAATGTAGCCAAAGTGGGAATAAATTTAAGAACTAGTTTAAGATAATTATCGAATATCAATTATCCTACAAAATTACAAAACATAATAAGTTTTAATGATATACCTCGCTTATCTTTATATGAAAATAAATTACTTAAATAAGATCTAATTTCTTAGATAACAATCTACAAGATTAGAAAACCGATTACGTTTACTCAACTGGAAGATCAAAGAAAAAGAGATAGACAAAAATTTGGAACAATTAGTGGATGAATTAATTAATATTAAAAGACAACTTTAAGAATTAAAAGTCAACTTCAAAATACATTATGAGTGTCACTAAAGCAATCATCTGAATTATTAGATAAACAAATTAATATTAAAAATCAATTAAAAGAATTAATACAATTATTAAATCAAAATTATCAATCACAATAATTCAATGAAATCAATGAAGCTTATAAAATACTAGACTCTTTAATTAAATGCTATGAAAAATTATTTAAAATAGTAAATCCAATAGATGAAAACTCGAAAAAATAGAAAAATTAATGACAAAAATATTGGAATCAAAATTGGTTTTATATCGGCAGTGGTACTATGGGTCTGCTGTCTTCACCCAAAGTTTAATGCATGCCTATAACTCATTGCACTTGTATTCATGTGAATCAACTATAAATAAATTAGAAAATTTTGAAGAGCTTAAAGTTAAAGATTAAAAATAAAAATGTTATAAAAAAATCAGCGACCACATGAATTGAACTTTAAGAAAATGTGGAAGAGTGGTTGAAAAGTGAAAAGGTGAACAACCTTTAGTGTAAGCCTTTTAGGCACCTAACTCGGAGATTAAAGAAGATACTCTGCAAGATACGCAACGCAGAATATAGAGCCAAGAGGTTACGTGCTTCTTGTATTTCTTTGTATTCATCTGGAAACTTCAAAAACAATCCCACCCCGACATATTGATTTTCTTTTCCATTTACAACTAATGGAAATTTCAAGCGACTGTTTGAGTTTGCTAGGATCAATGTTTTAAAACCAGAAGACACATCGAACCGGTCAAATAATTGATTTAAAATTTAAAAGTTTAATTAGTATTAAATTATTATAAAATTAGCATATAATAAATAAGATGTAAAAAATTATAAGTGGTCGGGTCGACTACATTAGGTTCAGGCCCAGTCTGCAATCTACGGCCCATTTACGAGTGATAGACTCTCATGCATACGTGAAGACCTAAACCTAGCTATTGCTTCATATATAAGGTACAATTATATCATAACAAAGGTACGAATAATCATAACCATAGTTTTCTCTGCTTACAGCGATCCTACCTTCACAAAAAGACTAACTTAAGCGTCGGAGGGACTTATCGGGAAACAACCTCCGACGTGCCTTCTTTGTTTTGCAGGAACTTCACACCGAAACTCTTACGTGAAGTAGCCGACTCATGGATCCAAACGACAACGTACAGTTCAGCCAAAATTTGGCAGAACCAATTGGCGCCTACCGTGGGGCTCGACATCAGGGCACCACTTCCAGAAACACACAGATCAGTCAAGCGGCGGAAGCTAACCCTGATGTAGCCGCTTTCGCGGCTCTGGCGTTACAAAGGATAGGTTTACAGCTACCTGCGACCCTGCCTCCCGCGCATCATCTTTCCTGCACAGAATCTTCAGACCCGAATGATCAATCGCAACCTCAAGACTTGGAACAAGAAAAACAGAGAGTAGCTTTAGAGGATAACGCTGCACCCAATACGCGCCCGAGTCTCCAACACCAATCAGACGCAGATCCTCCTCCACCAGTACACGTTACTCTTACCCAAAGGCTGATTGAGGAAGCGGCTGATCTGTTGATTCGCCATATTTTACAATCTCAGTCGGCACAACAGCAGACCGCACGACAGATCAGCATGACGACCGATCGCCACCCTACTGAAGCCCTAAAAAAAATCGTGGACGATCGGATTAATGCGGCAATGAACTTTCGCCCAGTTTGCCCGGCAGCTCAGTACAACTCTCCCTTTACTCCGGCAATCTTGGATAGCCTCCCGACGCCCTACACTAAAATACCGACGCCCGAAAAGTACACTGGAAAGACCGACCCCCTGGATTACCTACAACACTTCCAGTCGATGATGAATCAAGCGCTGCGTTCAGACGCCATTCGGTGCTGAGCTTTTCTGACTTTTCAAGAGGGAGCTCGGCGATGGTTCAATAGCTTACCTCCGAGCTGTATTACGTGCTTTGAGGACTTTAGGTTGCTATTCCTCAACCAGTTCGTCACAAGTAAGCGGCCGCAGAAGACGACCTTGGAAGTGATGCAGTTGGCACAAGGGAGGAACGAGAGCCTGCGGGAATTCATCACTCGGTTCAATAATGAAGCGGTCGAGGTCCCCGACCTCACCTGCTCGTCAATGCTAGCAGCGCTTATGAACAACAAGAGGGATAAAGAGTTCAAAAAGTCGTTAGCCCTCAATCAGCCCCGAAGGTCGACAGAACGCCAATGCAGATGACCACCGTGAAGTAAGAGGTCAATGCAAGGCCCGAGGCGACAGGAATGTCGGGCAACAAGATGACCTACCGGTAAGGGTCATTAATATGATATTTGGTAGAAATGCAGTAGGGGGATCTACTGCTAAAGGAAGGAAGAGATATGCCAAGCAGGTCGGCAAAGATTTGTCAACTAAAGGGAAGAGGGAGAACGACGGGATGATATCGTTCGACGGGTCCGACCTTGATGGTATAAGCTGTCCTCATGATGACGCGCTCGTCATAAATCTTAACATAGACGGCAACGAGGTGAAGCGGGTGATGATTGATACGGGCAGCTCGGTCGACCTGTTATATTATGAGGCCATCAAATAGATGGAGGTGTCCGAAGATCGATTACTGCCTATAGACGGATCCATCAAAGGGGTAACTGGAGCATCAGCCTACCCTTTCGCCCGAGTCTACTTAAAAGTGAAATTCGGGCAAAAGTCGTGTGAAATAGAGAGGGACGTTGAATTCTTAGTCGTGAAGTTTCAAGGGGCTTACAATGCAATAATCGACCGAGCTACCCAGAATGCCCTCAGAGCGGTCGTCTCCACTTATTACCAAGCGATGAACTTTTCCAACTCCCCGCAGAGTTGGTGTTGTTAGAGGTCAGCAGAGAATCGCCAGGGAATGCTACTTAGCAGAAATAAGGACATTAGACGGAGCGGTAGTCCTGACGAGCTCTCTTGACATGAGAGTCGATAAAAAGAGCGGAATATTGAAGCCAGTCGAGCAAAACTCATGATTCTATCGAGGCTCCGGAACTCTCAAATTTTGAAGGCGTCCTACTAATAGATAAGTTTGATTTTAGTTATTTATTCGTCCATTATCGTTTATTGTAAGCCTATGGGTACCTTTTTTCCTGTCCCTGCCAGACAGGTTTTTTAACGACCCACGCCCTCCTTATCGTTAATAAAGGGATTTTCGAATTTCTTGGCAAGAAAAAATTTCATTATCTTTTGCAAAGCGCAGAAAATCTCACCAACCATCGCTCGGCCTCGACATAGATCTACTACGGTCGATCGATCGTCAAGATAAGATCCTTGGGACTATAGCTCAGCCTCGACATAGATCTACTATGGTCGATCGGTCGCCAAGACAAGATCCTTGGGACCATCGCTCGGCCTCGACATAGATCGACTACGGTCGATCGGTCGACAAGACAAGATCCTTGGGACCATAGCTCAGCCTCGACATAGATCGACTACGGTCGATCGGTCGCTAAGACAAGATCCTTGGGACCATAGCTCGGCCTCGACATAGATCGACTACAGTCGATCGGCCCCCAAGACAAGATCCTTGGGACCATAGCTCGGCCTCGACATAGATCGAATACGGTTGATCGATCGCCAAGACAAGATCCTTGGGACCATAGCTCGGCCTCGACATAGATCGACTACGGTCGATCGGTTGCCAAGACAAGATCTTTGGGACCATAGCTCGGACTCGACATAGATCGACTACGGTCGATCGGTCGCCAAGACAAGATCCTTGGGACCATAGCTCGGCCTCGACATAGATCGACTACGGTCGATCGGTCGCTAAGATAAGATCTTTGGGACCATAGCTCGGCCTCGACATAGATTGACTACGGTCGATCGGTCGCCAAGACAAGATCCTTGGGATCATCGCTCGGCCTCGACATAGATCGAATACGGTTGATCGGTCGCTAAGACAAGATCCTTGAGACCATCACTCGGCCTTGACATAGATCGACTACGGTCGATCGGTAATCGAGATGAGATCCTTGAAACCTCGGCTCGGCCTCAGCTACAAGTCGACCTCGATGCCGGTCGACCATGAGCAATTTTATGTACCTCTACTATACATCGAAAATAAAGAACATAAAACGCGAAAAGTGACTTCTAAAAAATGAAGAACAAAAATAAAGATTTCATTCCTTTGAATTAATCCTAGCCACAAGCCCGACTAGGTGAGCTTTAAAATTCAGCCGAAGGAGAAGCTTCGGAAGTCGGGGAACGCACAAGGGAAGTCTCGGGAGCTGACGAGACAATCATGGCGGGAGCAGAGCCTGAAGGAGCAACCGGAGGAATGTCCGCAGGTGGAAGCTCTTCCTCTTCAGAGCTAAGGTCCAGCTCTTCATCAGGAATAAAGTTTCGCTCTCCCTCGGCCTTCTTCTTCATACCCTCAAAAGAAAGCCCGAGGGCGGCAGGGAGAAGCGGCTCGGCGTACTCCTCAAAGGAAGGACACTCCGACCCCTGAGGAACGTGAACCTCGTGACACCTCTTCAAGAGCGAGAGGCCCAAGTCACAGGCAAGCTCTAAACACTCCTCATTCAGAAACCGCCTCTTCCACCGCTTGATCGCTTCCACCCGCTGCTTCTTAATAGAACCCCGCACCTTCAGCAATGTGTCCTGAGCTCTATTTCTACCCTCCACCGCGACATGACAATCCTCGAGGTACTTCTTGCCAAGCTCTCGCTCCTTTTCCACCGTCCTCTTCAGCTTGTCATTTGCCGCAATCAGCTGGCTCCTCTCCTCCTCTCCCGTGGTCAGCTGAGCCTCTAGGGCGCTCATCGCATTCTCCCTGGATTTCTTCTCCTCCTTCAAGGAAGAGTTCTGAGCTTGAAAGAGATCTCTCTCCTCCTTCACCCCTGAAAGCTCGTCCATCGCAGCCTTCACCTGCTCGTGGAGGTCCTGAACCTCACGGTCTAGAGCCTCCGACGCTGCAACACTGCGAGGGACATTACCGCGCTCCGCATGTCGCAGCGAACGAGTTGAGATCCCAACTCTAGATTACTTTCGCTGTCCATAATATGCTCGTCCGCGGGGAGAGTAACCTTATCGGCAAGATAGCGGGACACTTCGAGGTCCCCAATCGAGGCAGTATTGGCCACCTTGATCGCAGACTCCCACTGCCCGGTATTGGTCGCTCGCCCTTTTCCCTTGCCTTTCTTCCCCTTCTTCTTCGCGCCCTGACTGGGCGAATCGGACGACAGATCGCCAAGCTTTCTCAACCTCTTCCTCTTAAGAGGGGGCTCTATTTCCTCCTCCTCCTCCTCGATCAAGACCGCTCGGCCCGTGCTAGATGACACGATCGGCAACGACGCCACCGCAGCAGGTAGATCTTCTGCAGGCGGAGGGACCGGCAACAATGCAGGACGACCGAGCTCCAACAGTGGAGCGGAGCCTTCACCGGTCTCCACCTCTTTCCTCTTCTTCTTCCCTGCGGCCTGCTCTTTGTATTTTAGGGGAGCGGCGGGCACGACAAAGTCCTCTATCCTCACCATGGCTGCACAGCAAGAAGACAAGTCAGAAAAAGAAACCAAAAATAAAAAATACAGTAAGTAAATCGACCACGAGGGCCCAACCAGAAGGGGCGGTTTCCTCTCCTAGCAAGCTAATCTGTGGCGGGGGGTCGATAAGAAAAGAATTGGTCGAGACCCCCCCGGAATAAGCCCGTATTAGCCGACCAAAATCGTATCGGCCGAGCTTTTTAATGCGATCGACAACTACCCACTCCTCTCTACTGAGGGACACGCTCGACGTGTCATTCCACTGCTCGGCCAAAGGATACCTCCATGGCCGGGACTCGAGGAAAGATCCTGGGGCTTTCACGAAGAAGTACTTCATCCGCCAAGAGGAGACTTTCGAAGGTGTTCCCGCCGGGCGATACTTGGCTTCCCTGTACATCAGAGAAGGTACCCCGGCCCCAGAGCTCGGACTTTGGCCCATCCGCAAAAAGTGACGTAGGATGCCGATCGAAGGAGGGCACCTGAACTGATGGCAAAGCAAGGCCAAACCGTTGATGAACCTCCAGTCGTTCGGAGGAATCTGGCTCGGCATCAGTTGATAAGCCGTGCAAACCTCGTCGACGATCGGAGCGTAAGGAAGCCTTATACCACCAACCGTGAAAAAACTTTCAGAAACGGCAAAATATCCACTCGATTCTTTGTGGATTCGCTCTTTCCCAGGGCCACGGGTACCGGAGACGAAGGATGCCATACCTAAGCACTGACTGATTCAACTCCCCCACGGTCATCGTTGATTCATTCTTCGGCGGCGCCTCCACAACCAGCCCATCCTTCCTTTCTCTTGTAGATACTTCTTCAACACCCTCTACCATACTTCTGGAGCTGGTCGTCGACATGCTTACCAGGAACAGAACTTTTGAAAAGAAAAAAACTTTAGAGGAGGAGATGAAGAAAAAGGGCGTACCTATTTAGTGAATGAAGAAGGAAAAATCGAACGACGGCTGAAGGAAACTTCCAGGAACTAAGAGTACGAAAAAGCGAATGAAAGCAAGATGGAAGCAAGAACGAAACAAGCATGAAGAAAACCAAACAGTCTATCAATCCTGAACATTTATAAGGAAACGTTCGAATGGCGATCCAGTCAAAACCCGACACGTGGAGAAAATCCGAGCTATGCTCGGACACGCGACATAATCAGAGCCAAGGGGAATTAGGGTTGTTCGAAATCCGGAGTGGCATGACAGTTGAAAGGACGTACGGGACAGCTGCCCAACGGTTACAAGGACGATACGTTTCAGATTCTGAAAAGCTGTCAGAGGACACACGCCGTCAAACAATAAATGCCCCAAGTACTTTCACGCGCTCACTAATGATGACCCCCTGACCTACTCTGGCGCGAGCTATCGCGCAATAAGTGCCAATGCCAACCGATCGGGACTCTCAGTCAACCAATCCCATTACGGGCTATCACGCAATAACGGATGTCGATCGATCAAGACACCCGACCAATCGATCAATCTCGATGCGAACGACCGCACACGGCATCTTAATGCCCGACGGACCGACCTCCTTACGAGCTATCTTACGAACGAGCCGTAAGATCGCAGACGATCTACAAGACCCAAATATACTCCTTTGATCCTTCTCTTCGCTCAGACTCGAGGAGTAAGGGGGCTTATGGTTGGGTCAGCTACATTAGGTCCAGGCCCAGTCTGCGATCCACGACCCATTTACAAGTGAGAGACTCCCATGCATACGTGAAGACCTAAACCTAGCTATTGCTTCATATATAAGGTACAATTCTACCATAACAAAGGTACGAATAATCATAACCCTAGTTTACTCTGCTTACAGCGATCCCACCTTCACAAAAATATTAACTTGAGCGTCGGAGAGGCTTATCGGGAAACAACCCCCGACGTGCCTTCTTTGTTTTGCAGGAACTTCACACCGAAACTCTTACGTGAAGCAGCCGACTCATGGATCCAAACGAACGCATAGATTCGGTAATCCGTGCAGAACCAATAAGAATTAGTAAAAATATAGTATAAATAAAATATTTTATTGAAATAAAATTTACTAATAATAACTATTAATATATAATAAATCTAAAATTTTTAAATAAGATTGAATCTATCATAAAATTTAAAATAATAATAAAAATAAAACTTGCATTTCTAAATTATCATTTATTCAAAGACTTATAAAAGTTGAAGAATGTTTAGAAATAGTCAATGAAAATGATTCTAACTTCTTTTTAATATCCTTTAAACATACTTCTTTATAGTTTAAATATTATTTTTAACACATCCTTAAATTATTTTAGGAAAATTACTTATATATACTGATTAATAATTCAATTTATTAAACAAATCTATGATAAAATAATAATAATTAGTTTTTAACAATAATAATTCAAAATTTTCAATTAAAGTATAAAGAGATAAATAAAGAACCTAAATTTTAACAAATAAAATTTATTAGTGAGATTAAACAAATTTAATATTTTTAAAAATAAAATAGTAATTCATTTTAACAATAATGATTTAAAAAATTTAATTAAAATAAAGAGATAAACAAAGATTATATAATTTATTAGTCGATTATGTGAGAGAATAAAGAAAAGAAAAATAATAAATTTATTGAAAAGTCAAAATATATGAAAAGACTTTAGCAATATCTCATGATAGGAAAGAGGAAACTTATAAATTACCTAATTAATACATGAGCGAGAAAACCAATAAATAATAACATTTATTTTAATAAAATCAATAGTTCTATCTATCTCTTTCTTACTCTTTTCATCTTCTTGGCCATCATTCATAACAAAGTTATTGTTATTTTCTCTTTTCTTTATTATTCTTTTTCATAATTTTGGTTATTCACTGTTTAAAACAATTGGCCGATTTATTACTTAATCTAACAGTTTTTTCTCATAAGAATTATAAATATAAGCTAGATAGAAAATCAGACCGGTTCATGCTTATTCCAATCGAACTGATCAATCATATACATATTTATTTCAATCAGACTTACCAGTCCGATATAGTTTTAAAATCTTTGGTTAGGATTAATTAAATTAAAATGTAAATTAGAGTTGGTAACCAAACTGGGAGTATTAATATTATAAGAGAACCTTGGATATGGTTGTTTCTCATCTCAACTTTACAAGTTTAACTCTTATTAGAAATTTGAGAGAGGAAGTACCATAATAGTATAAATTTTATATTAATTCAATGTCCTTGATCAGTTAAAAGGATAGGCTAATCGAGGTACTTACATATTATTCTTGAACTTATTGTTGAATATAAAAAATAACGTAAATTAGGACCAATTTCCTTTTATAATGTAATTTATTTCATTAGTTCGCAAAGTAAAGTCAGATATAATTTTGGTTGACATAAAATCACTTTTTGTTACAGGGTCTTGTTTTGGAAAATACAAACTATTTTATTTAAATATCATAAAATTAACATAACAAGCTGGGAGTGGTTCCTTTTTTTGTTCATTGTTTCAATGAGCTTGTGATTGCTTCCATCTTGCCCTAAAAGCCGTTGCCCTAAAGATAAACAACCTACTTACGTTGACCAAAAGTTGACCTGAGTTTTTCCCCGTCTCTCTTTTCTCTGTCCTAGAGCTCTCAATCAAAAAACTCCTAGAGAAGTTCAATCCACCATTACGCAATATGCAGCGACGAAGTTATACCTCAAATTAAGGAAATTATCCTGCTAATACTGAAAAGCCAAACTCCTGACAGTATATGTTGGGTCTGACTATTTCAAAATTGTTAGTGTTTTGATAGTATGCTCCTATTTGTTAGGAGTTAAGAAGATAGAGTTTGTTTGAATTAGTTTTGAATTAGTCTTAACAAATATCACGACTTATACGTGGTTGTTACTAGTATCCTTATCATGTAAAGGCTATAAAAGCCTGAAGTTGTTTAATAAAGGTTTGGTAATATTTCCAAAAATTTGTGTGTATATGACTAAGAGCCTATCAAAATCTTGTATTAGAGCCTGAAAGAGGCCTGATTGTGGGTGAGGTAGTGAAATACTGCGAGTGTAGGTGAGTGTATGATGATGGTTGAAACTAACAGCTTAACGTAAGTGTGCATTCCCAAGTTTGATGGGGATTATGATCATTGGAGTTTGATCATGGAAAATCTTCTTAGATCGAAGGAGTATTGGAGTGTCGTCCAAGGAGGTTATACAGAACCAACCAATGAAGAAGCATTGACATTAGCTCAGAGGAAGATCCTAGAAGAAAAAGAGGCTGAAGGATTTGAAGGCCAAGAATTATCTTTTCAGTTCTATTGAAAAGACCGTTTTGAAGACAATTGCTCAAAGGGAAACGACCAAACAATTGTGGGACTTGATGAGGGTTAAGTATCAAGGGAATGCTCAGGTGCAGTGTGCTCAACTTAAAACTCATTACAGAGATTTTGAGCTACTGGAGATGACATCGGGAGACAAAGTCAATGATTATTTCAGGAAAGTGATAATGGTGTCCAATGACACGAGAAACTATGGTGAAGACATGCCAGATGTCAAGATTGTTGGGAAGATTCTATGTACTCTCACCGAGAAGTTCAATTACATTGTATGCTCGATTGAGGAGTCAAACGACATTGATAGTCTTTCGATTGATGTCTTATAAAGCTCGCTGCTGGTCCATGAGTAGAAGTTTAGAAGGAGTGGTGGAGAGGAGTAAGCACTCAAGGTTAGTTATGATGAAAGAGGAAGCAGAGGTAGAGGAGCTGGAACTAGAGGTCGGGGGAGAGGCAGAGGGAGGAAAATTAACAAGGACATCGTGGAATGTTATAAATGCCATCAACTAGGACATTTTCAATACGAATGTTCTAGTAGGGACAAGAAAACCAACTATGTTGAGGTTGAAGAGGAAAAAGAGATGCTTTTGATGGCTTTTATGGAAACTAACAATGCAAAGAGGGAAGATGTATGGTCTTAGATTTTGAGTGTAACAACCATATGTGTGGGAAGAGACAATGCTTCTTGGATTTTGATGGTACACATAGACATTCGGTGAAACTGGGCAATAATACAAGAATGGAAGTGATGGGGAAAGGAAATATATATCTAAAAATCAAAGGCACAACTCAAGTGATTATGGATGTTTATTATGTGCTAGATTTGAAAAATAATTTGCTCGGTATAGGCCAACTTCAAGAAACAGGATTAGCTATTCTTATAAAGCATGGATTACGCAGGCTTTATCATCCAAGAAGGGGTTTAATTATACAGACATGGATGACAACGAATAGGATGTTTGCGCCGTTGGCTAATATGGTACCAGAAAGCTTTACTTGCTTACAAACAATGACAAGAGATGAATCACAGCTATGGCATCAGAGATATGGACATCTGAGCTATAAGGGGTTGTGGACATTAAGATATAGAGATATGGTAAAGGGCATTCCACCTCTGAAAGCTACAAATAAGTCATGCATTGATGGCTTGGTAGGCAAGTTACACAGAGAGGCGTTTCAAAAAAGGATTCAACGGCGTGCTTTGAAGAAATTGCAGCTCGTACATGTTGATATATGTGGACCAATCACACCATCTTCTAATAGTGATAGAAGATACATTTTAACATTCATTGATGATTATAGTAAAAAAATGTGGATATATTTTATGATTGAAAAGTCTAAGGCATTCACAAATTTCAAACATTATAAGAGTCTTGTTGAAAAAGAGTATGGAGTACCTATATATTGTTTATGCACTAATAGTGGAGGAGAATTCACCTCAAATGAGTTCAATAATTTCTATAAAGATAATGGTATAAGCAGGCAACTCACAACAACTTACACTCCACAATAGAATGGGGTAGTCGAACGCAAGAATCGAACTATTATGAATATGGTTTAGTGTATGTTGTCTAACAAAGAGGTACCAAAGAGATTCTAGCCATAAGCAGTGAGATGGACAGCACATGTGCTCAATAGAAGCACGACGTCGATCTTGAAAGAGAAAACACCAGAAGAGTTGTGGAACGGAATTAAACCGAAAGTGGATTATTTTAGAGGTTTTGGATGCTTAGCCAATGTTCACGTACCAGACCAGAAAAGAAAGAAGTTGGATGATAAAAGTTTCCCCTCTATTTTATTGAGAGTTAGTGATGAGTCGAAAGCATCCAAGAAAATAGTGACAAGTCCAGATGTGAGCTTCGAAGAAGATAAGGGTTGGAATGGGGAAGAACAACAGAAGAAGTGAGATAAAATGTATTGGTTTGGGAAGGTTGTGATGAAAATAAAGTTGAAGAGTCCAGTAATGAAGAAGAAGCTAGAATTGAAACTAATAATGAAGACTAAGAAGCTTTTGTACCGACAATCAATCAAGAAGCACCAAGTGAAGTACTTTTGACAACAAATAGATTTCAGAGATCTCCTTCATACTTACAAGATTACGTATCATGAGAAGGTTTTTTAGAAGAAGAAGTTGATTCAAACAATATTGCAATGTTTGCTTCCTAAAAAGATCCTTGTTCCTTTGACGAAGCAGTAGTAGGAAAAAAATGGAGAAAAGCTATGGACTGTGAGATGGAGTCCATTGAAAAGAATGAGACCTGGTAGCTTACACCACTACCAGTTGGGGTAAAGAAAATTGGTGTAAAGTGGGTTTTCAAGACCAAATTGAATGAGAATGGTGAGGTGAACAAGTACAAGGCCCGGTTGGTAGCTAAAGGTTACGCTCAACAGCATGGGATCGATTATAATAAAGTTTTTTACCTAGTTGCAAGATGGGATACGATTTGGATGATTCTAGCATTAGCATCACAAAAAGGTTGGAGTGTGTACCAACTTGATGTTAAAAGTACGTTTCTTCATAATGAACTGGATGAGGATGTGTATGTGGATCAGCCGTTGGGATATGTTCATAAGGGTGAAGAACATAAGGTTTACAAGCTTTGGAAGGCACTTTTGGATTAAAGCAGGCACCACGTGCTTGGTATAGTAGAATTGAGGCTTTTTTTTCTTAAAGAAGGCTTTACACGGTGCAATTATGAGCATACTCTCTTTATCAAGTTAAAAGAAGGAGGTAAGAGATTTTTAATTGTAAGTTTATACGTTGATGATTTGACCTTTACTGGTAATGATACGTACATGTTTGAGAAGATTACGAGCTCTATGACAGATGAGTTTGAGATGGCGGATTTACGGAAGATGAAATACTTTCTTGGTGTTGAGATTATGTAAAAACTAGAAGGCATCTATCTAAGTCAAAAGAAATATGTTGGTGAGTTGTTAGAGAGGTTTCACTTGCATAATGGATGTTGGACCCCGATTTTTAAGTGGAATTTAGAAATATAAAAAGTATGAAATAAGGATGTTTGAATGTAAATTATGAAATAGATATGATTATGTTTTAAAAAAATTGATGAGAAAAATAATTGATGGATTTTGATGAATTTGAGATTTTAATAGATTTGTATGGATTATACAAGTTTAAGTGAATGAGAAATTGAAAATTAAGTTGAAAATCAAGAAATAAAGAAAAAAAGTGTGAAAATATGAAAAGTTTGACTTTTTGGCCATTGAGAGTTGACTTTTGATTTAGGAAAAATTTGAGAAAATGATTTACATGAAACTTATAGCTTATTTTAAGAGCTTTCTGTCGCCACAAAGTTTGATATTTTTCGATATCGGGAGTGAAAGTTATGAATGGTCAAAGTTATGTATTTGTTTTGCTTTGGTTTGGGTTGACAAGTATTTGGAAGAAACTGTACTTGTGTTTTTGACCCTATTAGAGCTTGAATTCGATTGAGAGTCTTCTTGAAGATTGTAGCACATGTTTAGAGCTTTCTAATGGTGTATAATGTGCCTTATTTGGAGTCAGGAATAAAAACTTATGGGAGTTAGACCTAGTTCAGTTACTATTCATTTGGTAGATTTGTGCAAAACTTTTGAAAGGATTTTTCACTCCTTTAGAGCCTGTTTTGGTGTTTTCATCCTTCATATAAATTGTAGATCATCTTTCCCCCTTTCCATTGATGTATAGTATGCAAGTATTGGGGTTAGGAGTAAAAATTTATGAGGTTGGGAAACTTACAGTTACTGTACATTTGGTAAAAGTTACTGTTCCATTGGTTTTTACACGAGCAGTACTTTTAAGTGAGTTTTTACCTTCTTTAATGACATAATTTATTTATTCACCCTCCATGAAAGTTTTAAAGAATTTTTTTTATCATTCCATTGAGGTAAAATGTGACATTTTTAGGCTATTGTGTTAAAAGATATGATTTTTCAAACTTCTGGCATTGTGTAGGTCAATTTCAAATTTGGCAGAATTTTTGATTAACAATTTGACCCCTTTAGCGATAGAATTAGTTTTATGTTCTACAAAGAAGTTGTAGAGCTTCCTTTAAGCTTTCTTTTGATACCAAATTTGTCAAATTTGAAGTTCAGAATCAATAGTTATGAATTTTGAAAAAAATTCTGTTCTATGATGTCGTTTCTTCTTGCTTCACATTCTTCAAAATCCGACCCTTTTGCAACTTTTTGCTTATATCTTTTCCGTTCGACATCCGATTGACTTGATTTTAGAAGAGTTAGATTCCTAAGACAATTATCTACATTCTCAAGGAAAATTTTTATTTTTATGAGATTAAATTTAGGATGATTAATTTAATCAAAGTGAGTTATGAAATATTCTGAACATGGTTAAGTATTTTGCAAAATTCAGGATCTGTGGAGATCCAATGGAAGTTATTCTTGAGGAAAAATAAAATAGAGACATGGGGCTACAAGTCATATGAAGGAATTGAATTTCAATTTAGCCCCTAAGACTTTCAATTTCTGAATGGAAGTTTGGATTAGTGTTCAGTCTAGAATTAGTAAAGATTTGAAAGTATTTTAGCCATAACTTTTGCTCTAGTAATCTAAATGAGGTGATTCTTAATTTGGATAAAATTATAGAAATAGGGATACAATTGTTATGAAAAAATCAAGTTTCAATTTTGTCCTTAAGAATGTCGATTTTTGGATGGAAATAACGTACTGAAAAATGATTTAGCATAAGACATGTCCAAACTGTTTGGAGCATAACTTTTGGTGTAGTGCACCAAATTAAATGATTTTGGTGGCGTTATGAAATTAAGATAATAAGGAACATTTCTTTAGAGGGAAGTTTTGGAAATTCCTTCAAATTGATGATTAGAAAATTGTCCTAAAGTAGCATGAAGTAAAATGAATGTTAGGGGCATATTGGGAAGCCCACTTAAAGAGGTAAGTTATAAGGCATAGAAGGAGGGACAAAAGGGTCATTTGGCTATCCATAAGTGAGTAAATAAGTGGCTGTCATTTTATTAAGGAAGCCCACGACACTAGTGAAGAATGAAACAAAAGAATAAGAAGAAGAGAGGAGAAAGAAGGTGAGTTCGGTGATGGGTGATGGGCGATGGAGAAGAAGAAAAGGGAGATGGCTAGGGTTTGAATTTGTGAGGGCTTTCAAGCTCGATTTTAAGTGGATTCTAGAGGAAAAATATGGAAGAAGGTGATAGCTCTCTTATGAGACAAGAAAAATTCAAAAATGATGGAGGTTGAAGGTAAGAGCAATTTTTGAGTTTTGGAATTGTTATGAGTTTTTGGTGTTGATAGCTTGGATATTGTATGGGTTTTTCAATCCTAAGCTCAATTTTGGAGATTTCATGATTAATTGGATTAATTTTGGATAATTGTGAATTAGGTTTTAAGCCCAATTTTTGTGATTTGGGGATTTTGAAACTTTTTGATTTGGATAGCTTAAAAATATGAGGGATTTGTGTTTTCTAAGTTCAATTTAAGTAATTATGTCATTTATGATGTTGAATTTGGGTGAAATTGGTTTAGGGAAATTTCAATTGGAGGAAAGAAAGAAGCAATGGTCAAATTGAAGCTAGGGACAAGCTTTTAGTATCGAGTGAATTTGAATAAATTTGATTTATGATTTAAAGAAATTATTGCATTCATTGTTATGAATTTGATTGATACGTGATTAAATTTATGAATTGAGATTGAATATGATTTTGCTATATGAATTGATTGCGATATGTGGAAATGTGCATGTGTCAATTATTGACACGATATGATGATATGATATGAAGATTTTGAAAATCAAGATTTTCGAAATGTGCCTTCGGGCTATCCGAATTTTCGTTTTCGATTATGTGTTATGTGGGTTTGGTCAGGTCCTATAAGTGGGACGAGTGCGCACTTGTCTGTTTTAAAAGTCTTCTCCTGGCTACCCGCTAGTGGCATTGAAGTTCCTATTTCGGACTCCCATAAGTCACGGCTACACCGGACCGCTATGTAGGAAAGTGTAGTACGTTCTGTTCACAGCTGCACAGGACCGTTATGCGAGAATGTGCAGTACGTTCTGTTTTGGACCGAACCAAACCATTTGATGTGTTATGTGTTTTGTTTTGTTTATAAGTGTGATGCATTTCATGATTTGAATGATGTTTAAGAAATATGAAAGAAATTAGGATTTACACGATTTTGTTTTTGTTCAGGAAAAAGTGAAAAATGTGAAAAATGTTGAGAAATGAGCTATTTTGTGGTTTTTCAGCAGTAATATTACTGAAATTATTTTAGCAATGATTTTAAAAAGATTGAGAAGTAAGAAATTTGCAAAATTTTCTACTGAGAAACTTTTGGAAATAAATGGCAAAAAGATTTTGCAAATGCTTTCACTTATCATTCAATTTATAAATATATTATCCATGAACTTTGTGCTCACCTCCCTTTCATCCCCAATCTCCAGGATATTGTAGGAGATCGGATGAGGGAGAGACAAGATGTTCGTTCGACATGTTTGCAATTTTTGTATTTTTGTGAAAATGCCACTATGAGTTGTATAAGGATTTGATTTATGAAATTGTATATGAATTGTGATGAATTATGAGATTGTGTATATATTTGAGTATGATGTATTTGATTTAAAAAAATTGTGAAATGTATGAATGATTGGGTTGTGTTTAGATTGTATTAAGCATTTGTATATTGTATATGAGTATGAATTGATATGAGAAAATGTGAATGGGATTTGGATGTTGAATTGAGATATGAATGTATATTTGATTATTGGATATTGTGATTGAATGTGTTTTGGATTCCGGACGGAGTGTCCGATGATACTGGTTATTGTGTGAGAAATATATAAGTGTATTTTTAAACCCTTTGCAGGTTTGGGTTAGTTGAAATGTAGCCGTTATGCTGCCAAAATTTTGTTAGATAATATGTTGAAAAAGAATAAAAATAAGAATTAGATGTTTAAAAGATGGATTATGGGATTTGTATGATTGTTAAGAAGATTACTATGAATTGAGATGTTTTGAATGAGATCGACTAAAGATGTAAGAAATGAGAAAGAAAGGAATAAGAATAAGAAAGAAAGAAAAAAATCATACCGGATTTGGAATGTCTTAAGGTTTCCAACGCGACGCTTTTCAAAAGTGTATGTTTACGGATGTTGAAAATTCAGTTTCGAGATCGGGTCCCAACATTTATGGCATCAGAGCCTAGTAATAGGATCTTACTTGGGTGTATGTGTATGAGTGATGTTGGAAGGATTTTTCACCTCTTTAGAGCCTGTTTTGGTGTTTTCATCCTTCATATAAATTGTATATCATCTTTCCCCCTTTCCATTGATGTATAGTATGCAAGTATTGGGGTTAGGAGTAAAAAGTTATGAGGTTGGGAAACTTACAGTTACTGTACATTTGGTAAAAGTTACTGTTCCATTGGTTTTTACACGAGCAGTACTTTTAAGTGAGTTTTTACCTTCTTTAATGACAGAATTTATTTATGCACCCTTCATGAAAGTTTTAAAGCATTTTTTTATCTTTCCATTGAGGTAAAATGTGACATTTTTAGGCTATTGTGTTAAAAGATATGATTTTTCAAACTTCTGGCATTGTGTAGGTCAATTTCAAATTTGGCAAAAATTTTTATTAACAATTTGACCCCTTTAGCGACAGAATTAGTTTTTATGTTCTACAAGGAAGTTGTAGAGATTACTTTAAGCTTTATTTCGATACCAAATTTGTCAAATTTGAAGTTCAGAATCAATAGTTATGAATTTTGAAAAAAATTCTGTTCTATGATGTCGTTTCTGCTTGCTTCACATTTTGCTTCTTCCTTCCAAATCCGACCCTTTTGCAACTTTTTGCTTATATCTTTTCCGTCTGACATCTGATTGACTTGGTTTTTGAAGCGTTGGATTTCTAAGACAATTATCTACATTCTCAAGGGAAATTTGTATTTTTATGAGATTAAATTGAGGATGATTAATTTAATCGAAGTGAGTTATGAAATATTCTGAAAATGGTTCAGTATTTTGAGAAATTCGGGATCTGTGGAGATCTGATGGAAGTGATTCTTGAGGAAAAATAAAATAGAGACATGGGGCTACAAGTCATATGAAGGAATTGAATTTGAATTTAGCCCCTAAGACTTTCAATTTCTGAATGGAAGTTCGGATTAGTGTTCAGTCTAGAATTAGTAAAGATCTGAAGGTATTTTTGCCATAACTTTTGGTCTAGTAATCCAAATGAGGTAATTCTTAATTTGGATTAAACTAGAGAAATAGGGATATAATTTTTATGAAGAAATCGAGTTTCAGTTTTGTCCTTAAGAATGTTGAATTTTGTATGGAAATAACGTGCTGGAAAATGATTTAGAATAAGACATGTCCAAACTGTTTGGAGCATAACTTTTGGTGTAGTGGACCAAATTAAATGATTTCGGTGTTGTTATAAAATTAATATAATAAGGAACATTTATTTAGAAGGAAGGTTTGGAAAATTCCTTCAAATTGATGATTAGAAAATTGTCCTAAAGTAGCATGAAGTAAAATGAATGTTAGGGGCATATTGGGAAGTCCACTTAAAGAGGTAAGTTATAAGGCATAGAAGGAGGGAAAAAAGGGTCATTTGGCTATCCATAAGTGAGTAAATAAGTGGCTGTCATTTTATTAAGGAAGCCCACGACACTAGTGAAGAATGAAACAAAAGAATAAGAAGAAGAGAGGAGAAAGAAGGTGAGTTCGGTGATGGGCGATGGAGAAGAAGAAAAGAGAGATGGCTAGGGTTTGAATTTGCGAGGGCTTTCAAGCTCAATTTTAAGTGGATTCTAGAGCGAAAAGATGGAACAAGGTGATAACTCTCTTATGGGACAAGAAAAATTCGACAATGGTGGAGGTTGAAGGTAAGAGCAATTTTTGAGTTTTGGAATTGTTATGAGTTTTTGGTCTTGATAGCTTGGATATTGTATGGGTTTGTCAATCCTAAGCTCAATTTTGGAGATTTCATGATTAATTGGATTAATTTTGGATAATTGTGAATTAGGATTTATGCCCAATTTTTGTGATTTGGGGATTTTAGAAGTTTATGATTTGGATAGCTTAAAAATACGAGGGATTTGTGTTTTCTAAGTTCAATTTAAGTAATTATGTCATTTATGATGTTGAATTTGGGTGAAATTGGTTTAGGAAAATTTCAATTGGAGGAAAGAAAGAAGCAATGGTCAAATTAAAGTTAGGGACAAGCTTCTAGCATTGATTCGAGGTGGGTAGTATGTTTATTTATTGAATTTTAAGCTAAGTATGTGTATTTGAAAATTCAAGAAGCAAAATTTTGATAAATAAATGTTTATATAAATGTTTGAAAAGTATGACTTTCGAAGGATTAAATTTCTTGTTTTGGAATGATTTTAAGAAAAAGCAAGGATTATGAAATTCACTGGTTTCGAATTATTTGAATAATTTGAAAAATGTGCTTTGTGAATTTGAATAAGTTTGATTTATGATTTAAAGAAATTATTGCATTCATTGTTATGAATTTGATTGATACGTGATTAAATTTATGAATTGAGGTTGAATATGATTTTTCTATATGAATTGATTGTGATATGTGGAAATGTGCATGTGTCAATTATTGACACGATATGATGATATGATATGAAGATTTTAAAAATCAAGATTTTCAAAATGTGCCTTCGGGCAATCCGAATTTTCGTTTTCAATTATGTGTTATGTGGGTTTGGTCAGGTCCCATAAGTGGGACGAGTGCACACTTATCTGTTTTAAAAGCCTTCTCCTGGCTGCCCGCTAGTGGCATTAGAGTTCCGATTTCGGACTCCTATAAGTCACGGCTACACCGGTCCGCTATGCGGGATGGTGTAGTATGTTCCGTTCACGACTGCACAGGATCGCTATGCGGGAATGTGCAGTACGTTTTGTTTTGGACCGAACCAAACCAGTTGATGTGTTATGCGTTTTGTTTTTTTTATAAGTGTGATGCATTTCATGATTTGAACGATGTTTAAGAAATATGAAAGAAATTAAGATTTACACGATTTTATTTTTATTCATGAAAAAGTGAAAAAAGTGAAAAATGTTGAGAAATGAGCTATTTTGTGGTTTTTCAGCAGTAATATTATTGACGTTATTTTTGCAATGATTTTAAAAAGATTGAGAAGTAAGAAATTTGCAAAATTTTCTACTGAGAAACTTTTGGAAATAAATGGCAAAAAGATTTTGCAAATGCTTTCGCTTATTATTCAATTTATAAATATATTATCCACGAGCTTTGTGCTCACCCCCCTTTCATCCCCAATCTCCAGGTAATCGTAGGAGATCAGATGAGGGAGAGACAAGATGTTCGTTCGACATGTTTGCGATTTTTGTATTTTTGTGAAAGTGCCACTATGAGTTGTATAAGGATTTGATTTATGAAATTGTATATGAATTGTGATGAATTATTAGATTGTGTATATATTTGAGTATGATGTATTTGATTTCAGAAATTGTGAAATGTATGAATGATTGGGTTGTGTTTAGATTGTATTAAGCATTTGTATATTGTATATGAGTATGAATTGATATGAGAAAATGTGAATGGGATTTGGATGTTGAATTGAGATATGAATGTGTATTTGATTATTGGATACTGTGATTGAATGTGTTTTGGATTCTGGACGGGGTGTCCGATGATACTGGTTATTGTGTGAAAAATATAGAAGTGTATTTTTAAACCCTTTTCAGGTTTGGGCTAGTTGAAATGCAGCCGTTATGCTGCCTATATTTTTTTAGATAATATGTTGAAAAAGAATAAAAATAAGAATTAGATGTTTAAAAGATAGATTATGGGATTTGTATGATTGTTAAGAAGATTACTATGAATTGAGATGTTTTGAATGAGATCGACTAAAGATGTAAGAAATGAGAAAGAAAGGAATAAGAATAAGAAAGAAATCAAAAAAATTATACCGGATTTGGAATGTCTTAAGGTTTCCAACGTGACGCTTTTCAAAAGTGTATGTTTACGGATGTCGAAAATTCGGTTTCGATCCGCTTTTCGCATTTGTTTTTTGTTTTTGTTTCTGCTTTTCCGGTTGGGATCCGATTACGAGATTGGGTCCCAACAATGGAAATCTAGTCAAGAATCTAATTGTACCAAGTTCTAAATACTCGAAGGAAGGAGGAGGAGCCAAGGTATATGCAAACTTGTTTAAAAAATTAATTGTGAGTCTCTTGTATATTACTATTACAAGGCCAGATTTAATGTATGTGACGTGTTTTTTAAGTAGATATATGGCTAGTCCTGTATGCAAGCAGCAAAAAGGGTGTTGCGTTATTTGAAAGGTTCTGTATCTTTGGGTTTGCTTTACAAGAGAGGTGATGCAACAGAACTAGTTGCCTATACAGATAGTGATTATGCCAGGGACATTGATGATAGGAGGAGTACAAGTAGTTATGTGTTTTTGTTGAATGGAGGAGCAGTTTCTTGGGCTTCAAAGAAGTAACTGGTGGTGACGCTATCAACCATGGAGGCTGAATTCATTGCAGTAGCAACTTGTGTCTATCAATGTGTCTGGATGCAAAGGATTCTGGAGCAACTTGGTTATCTATAGCGACAGCCCACAACTATATTATGTGATAATTGTTCAACAATTAAACTATCCAAAAACCCAGTTCTACATAGTAGGAGTAAGCATATTGAAGATAGATTCCATTTTCTGAGGGATTTTACGAAGGAGCAAGTTGTGAGGCTTGTTCAAAGTGGCACAAAGGAGCAAGTAGCTAATATAATGACTAAGCCCCTAAAGCTTGATGTGTTCATAAAAGTGCGAGAAGATCTTGGAGTGTGTGAGGTACCACTGAGCTTAAACTGAATGCTACTGCGTTCAGTTTAGGGGAGGCATTGTTAGGTCTGACTATTTCAAAGTTATTAGTGTTATGCTAGTATGCTCCTATTTATTAGGATTCAAGTAGATAGACTTTATTTGAACTAGTTTTAAATTAGTCTGTAATAAATATCATGAATTGTACATGGTTGTTATTAGTATCCTTATCAGGTAAAGGTTATAAAAGCCTGAAGTTGTTTAATAAAGGTATATAACTAATCAACAACCCCAGCTCACTAACTTATTCATTACAGTCGTCGGATTTGACAAGAATAATCCGACATTTCTTCGTTCTCGTTGCTCATTCTCCATCTTAAAGCTAAAAAAAGATGGTTTTCTTCGCTTTCTTATCCAATGGAGTGTTTGTCTAAATTTTAAAAATAATTGAATTAAGTAGAATGAACTTCGCAGTTGAGGTCCATCCTTTTGAACTTAAAAACTTTCATATCACTTTTTGGATTAAGTTCTTTTTTACTAGGGAAGAATAATGAACAATGAAAAAGACCAAATTATAAGGCTAGATCAAACATCAAACCCAAGTTTAGGATTGTCAAATTTTATTTTTATTTTATTACTATTACTAATACTAATATTTACTTACTAAATTTTATTTTAATATTAGAAGTTTATTGTAGATTATTATTACTAGTATTAAAAGTCTATAATAAATTCTTAGTAATTATTAGTATTAGAAATCTATTAAAATTTATATTTAACTTCAAAATTTCTTTAATTAAGAAATATTAATTAGGATTCTTATTAGTTAGAATTTTTAACTGTATTTGAATTCTTTTGGGACTCTATAAATATAGCCTTGTTTCAACCTTTTAAAGATATACTTTTATGAATATGTTAGTTTATGCCCTATAACCAATCAGTTTAGTTGTAGTTTAGCGACAATTATTTCAAAACATTTTTATCTTGTACATATTTAGATATATATGATAAAGTTCTAGTGATAATTATATATTGCAAATAAAATTATAATGAGATTTATATCGCATTTATGTTTTACCCTAAATTATTCATAGTCATTGTTTTATTAAGATTGAATATTAATAGAACGTAAAAAATTAACACATAATATGTTTTTCCTTATAAAGGAAATAATTGATCTCATAGGCTAAAGTATGGAGTTACTTAACAAACGTGTGAGTACTTGTTATCGAGTAAGTTCACTGAACTAATTTGATATGAAAAATCCATTTGAAACATTATTTGTTTGTTTGTCAATGAAAATTCTCGTTGTGATGATTGTAAAAGTGATCATTTGACTTGAGATCTCCAAAGTTATCTTGTATAGAAAATCTTATGCATTAATACTACTTATGACCTATTTTAATTATAGGTTTCAATCGATAGTCATTGGAGATATCATAAACTATTTAGAGGTAGTTTAGAGTTCAAGATACAATTCATTACCCTAAACTAATCAGGGAGAATATTATGTTGCTCTCAATTAGTGTTGAGGTGGGAAATCCTTAGCCAAATTTTCGGTGACCTTGCTTAAATTCTGAGTAACTCTTGTGTCATAAGAAAGGAGAAAAATTCCTTAGAACAAAGGAATTCAAATAATCCTAAACTAACTCCCTGACAACAATGCCAAAAACTTGTTGAGCAAGTTTTACCTAATGTAAAACTCAATGTTCCACAAGTATAAGGATCCTAAACTTGTAGTAATTGAGGTCAAAATACTACTCATGTTTTCAACTAGTTCTTAAACAATCTATCGAATAATCAGGTCCTCACACAAGATCTCTCTTCGTATGATTATCAATTTGATATTTATATGACTTATTAGGTTGTTAACTCTCATCACCCAAACATAATCAGATTACTAGTGATTCAATCTTTCTATTTATTATGGAAGTATGAGTAATCACAAATATCGCAACATCCAAAACATTTCATTGAAATTAAAAGCAATCAAGTCACAAAATGATTTAAGAAAAAAATATTAAAATGATATTAGAACATCATCAACATGTTCAACATTCTCAATCCCAGTTCATACATTAAGATGAAAGATAGAAAGGACTTGGATGAAAGGGGGGTTGGAACATTGCTGCTACTATTCTCCTGTCCTCTTGATCTTCCTTAGCTCTTTCTCAATTTGGTAAGATGGAGGCTAGGTTTTTTTGGCCTTGTTATGATCTTTTATAATTCAATAGTCATTTAAGGTAAAGTTTAGATCTTACCCACGTCAATTTGTCTAAACATAACCTCTAAACATGAAAACAGAAGTAGATCCCTACATCTAGAGAGCGTCTGTCACGGTCATGACGTGGATAAAGTCCTCTTTTGCTTTTGTAGATATATTTACACTCTATGGCTTTTACATCTGGTGGTAGATCTACAAGGATCTAGACTTCATTGGTGTACATAGAATCTATTTTTGATTCCATCTCCTTGAGTCATCTTTTTGCATCAACATCTTTAATAGCATGTGTATAAGTAATGGGATCCATTTCTTCTTAGTCTGAGATGGTAATTATGCCTTATCCTACACCTATATACCTATCTGGTTGTCTCACAAGCCTCCCACTATGTCTAGGCACTACTTGATGTTCAGGTTGCTTTTTTGATTCAACTCTTGAATCCATTTCGACATCTTATTCTGTTATATCCAAATTAGATCTTGGTTTGGATGAAATAGCTAACTCCTTTAGTAATTCTTAACTTCTTCCTTTTTGATTTTGCATAAATTCTTCCTCTAAGAAGGTCACATTTGTCAACAAAAATACCTTCCTCTTCTGAGGACTGTAAAAATAGTACCTTCGTGTATAGGGTACCCTACGATATCCTACAAACAAACATACTTCTGACCTTGGCTCCATCTTTATGGATTCAAGCCTTATAACATGGGTTGGGCAACTCCAAGTTCTTAAGTGCCACAATAAAGGCACTCGATCAGTCCATAACTCCCTAGGTTTTTTAGGTTAAGTGCCACAATAAAGGCACTCAGTCAGTCCATAACTCCCTAGGTGTTTTAGGCACTAATTTGGATGGAACAAAGTTAAGAAGATAAGTTGTTGTTTGTATGGCATATCCCCAGAACGATTTTGGAAGGCTGACATAGGACATAATTGATCTTACTGTTTCCAATAGAGTCCTATTCCTCCTCTCTGCTACACCATTTTGTTGAGATGTTCAAGGAGCTGAAGAGTTGGAAACAATTCCATTGTCAATTAGAAATTGTTGGAACTCTTCAGATAAATACTCACTACCTCAATCCGATTGAACTTATTTTAATGACTTGCCTAATTGGTTCTCAGCTTCAGCTTTGAATTCTTTGAACTTTTCAAAGGACTCGTTCTTTTTATGTATCAAATACAAATAGCCATATTTAGAGTAATCATCTATAAAGGTTATGAAGTATTCATAACCTCCTCTAGCTTGTACGTTCATGGGCCCACACACATCAGTGTGTACAAGGTCCAACCTGGATTCATATATGTTTCCTTTGGAATGAAATGAGGCTTTGGTCATTTTCCCCTCAATACAAGACTCACAAGTGGGTAATGGATCATTATCCAAACTTGCAAGGTTCCCATCCTTCACCAAGTCTTTTCTGATTGACATGACTCATTCTTAAGTGCCAAAGATATTTTGAATTAATGCTAGAGTCATTGGATTGACTTAGTTTTGTTAATAATATATGTTTAGTGAGCCATCATAGGTTTTATAAAGAAAATACTTATTTAATTATCGCATTACAAATAAAATTCTTATCCTAATATATTGAAACAACATTTTTAAAATAGAAGGAATAACCATATTTATTAAACAAAAAATAGAAATCATATTCCTTACAATCATTGGGATGTAATATATATCCTTTTGAAGTGAATCACACGTTAGTATACGATTTACAAAGTGCACAAGAAGGGGGGGTTGAATTGTGTATTCGGATTTTTATCCAATTCCCTCTTCTAAAAAAATTGCTTTCTCAAAAAAATAGACAAACAGTATTAAAAGATATTAATGTCAATAATAGAAACAAGAGTTAAGAGATAAGAGTGAGAGTCGACACATCAATTTTATACTGGTTCACCCCAAACCGTGGGCTACGTCCAGTCCTCAGAATCCCTTCTGAGATTTCACTATAATTCACAATAGTACAAGTATTCTTTTCACCGAGCCTCTTCAGGTCTCATACAGCAAATATTCTTTTTTTCTCACTTAGCCTCTTCAGGCTCTCAGCTATTCCTCTTTCTTACAGAAAGATATTTCGAGCTTTGTTACAGAAAGTATAGCTCTAGTGTTTTCACACAACATAATATTTTGTTTTTGAATATCACTAACAAAAATCACTTTACGCAAAATTGCTAACTCGTTCAGTCTTCGACTTCGGCTCATATTTATAGTCTTCATCTTCAACTGCTTCTTTCTTCTTGATTCTTGATCTTTAAAGAAATGGTTATTCAGTTGAGTTATGTAACTAGCTCAAACTAATTTGCTTCTTCGTTTTGTTTTAGGCTTTGCTTCATCTCATTATTCTTTCGTCTCACTTTGTTTTTGCTTCTGTCTCATTTCCTCTTTTCGCTTCCGTCTCATTTTACTTTTGTTTTCATCTCATTTCCGCTTTTCGCTTCCATCTCATTTTACTTTTGCTTCCGTCTCATTTTGCTTCCATCTCACTTTGCTTTTTCTTCCATCTTATTTCCGCTTCCGTCTCACTTTGTTTTGCTTCCATCTCATTTTACTTTTTCTTCCATCTCATTTTGCTTTCGTCTCACTTTGTTTTTACTTCTGTCTAATTTCTGCTTCCGTCTCACTTTACTTTTTCTTCCGTCTCATTATTTGTGTTTCATCAAAACTAATGATAAAGTCATTTTGACTTAAAAGTCTCCCCTTTTTTATGATAATAAATAATCATAGAGAAAAATAGATTTTTATCCTCCATCTATCTTCTGTAGGTTCTCCTTTTCTTTTCTTCTTCTCCCCCCTATCTTTGCCAATTCTTCTTCCTCCTTCTCCCCCTATTTGTTATTGATCAAAAAGAATTATGACCGTAGATGCTTCATAACTTCAGAAAACATTGTTCTCAACTTAATGCGAAGTGACTTGATATCTTATCGAATATCAACTACTTTTTTATGCAAGTCACCCACAGAAGCACACAGATAATCAACTTTTTGTTCAATATCTTCATCTAGTTTCTATTGTACGACGTCAATACCAACAGTCGTAGTATATGCATATGAGGATGTAACATTTGGTTCAAGTATTGTAATGGTAGGAGGTTGAACAGATAGGTTAGGTTGTGGAAGATCAAGATCATCAGGGCCAGTTAGACGTAGAACTTGCCTTCCCAATAGGTGTGAAACATCACCGAATGAAAACACAGTTGATAGCGGTCTAATGTGCATAATGAGATGCACAAAGAACTTTATTGAGTAACTTCGATCTCCAACCTGAATAGATCTGTACGGCCCTTCAGAAAGTGTTCCACCTACTTAAAAAGAATCTTCAGTGGTTTGCTGACCACTATTGCTTCCTGATGCTTTTGAAATGAGGTGGGAAACATACGTTCCAGTCTGTTGAACTGCATGACATGCTTCATTAATATTTCTCACTTCAGCTTTAATCTGTTCATCTGTTAGATCATTTATCTTTTCAGGATACATCTTCTTCTTCCCTTTATCCTCATTGCGAACAATGAAAGGTCGAGTTTGAATACCAGGCACAACCTTGATCACAGTTTTCCTTGTGATTGGAAAAATAGTGTATCTCTACTTTGTCATCTGTGTAGGGTATGGCCTGATTCCTTCATCCTTCAAACAGTTATACATACTTTTCTTGTCTTCACTGAACAGATGCATGGTACTACTATTTAACAATATAGGTTGAAATTGTACCTTGACTAACCTTTTTAGGATTTCTTTGATTATGATTGAATTGCTACTCCTAATTGGTTAAATTTCTTCAAAGACCTTGACTCTCAAGTCTTCTTTACTTATCAGTTGAGAAGTATTGACCTGTGCTGGACTGCATTCTACTATCTTCCTCTTCTTTTGAACAACAATAGGAGTGCTCTTCTTTTTCTGAACAACAATAGAAATGTTCTTTTCAGTACTGATTTTATCCTTTTTATTCTCCTTAATCAGTTTGGAAGTCTGCTGAGGTTGAGATTTTACTTTCTCAAACTCCAATTTCTTCCTGATTTCAGTAACTTTAGCCAATTTTGGTGATTCTTCTCTCAAAATTGAAACTAAGGACCTAGTTGCCTGAGATGTTGTCTTCTCAAAGTTTCACCATGAATCAACTCTTTCCTTTTCTTTTCTTCTTGTTGATGCAAGGTTCGAACTCTAGGTGACCTTTTTGCTTGCTTCGGCCTCTCCGAAAGTAGCATATCCCCTTTTCTTTTCAGGGTTACTAACTCCTTTTGTTGCACTTGGCTTCCTTCTTTAAGAGATATCGTCCTTCCCATTGATTGTCCAGACGATTCCTTTTCTCCTTCTGTAGGTATCCTCTCAACAGATCGAGAATTTGATTTTGTTGAGGGAGATTCTTTTTTAGCACGCTCCCCCTCAATCCTGGCTTTCTTCTTAGAATCAACTTCTACTTTCTCTAAATTCTTCAAGCCCATTTTACCAATTATTGCAGAATTGATGACACTTTTGATATTCATCATCATCCTGTTTCCCCTTTCTAGACGTACTCCAGAATCTCTAAATATCCTTGCTAGTATCATTCCGTATGGTAAAGTAGTCAAGTCTTTCTTAGACTTTACCATATAATGGAAGATAGGGAATGGTAGGTTGATAGGCTGACGATTTAATAGATGAAATAGGCATTGTTCATCTAGCGTTGTTACCAAATTCTTTGACCCTATTCTCGGTAGTACACAATGAAAAAGAAGTGAGTGTAATACCCTAGCCTTTAGAACAAGATTAGATGCCTTCTTTTTCCATGGATCATTGCCTCCATATAACTACATATTGATCTGGGTTTCCTTCATGCTGGCTTGGTTCATCCATTTAGCTTTGCTTGTAAGCTTCTCTCCTTCAAGTGGACACTCCGTGAGCTTCTCAATCATCTTCATGGTCACAATAATCGACATGTTATCCACCGAGGATACAAGAGTATCAGCTATCAATTCCATGTTCTTCCAGAAATCATAAACTTCGTTCATGTAGACTATTTCTCGATTGTCAAAGAAATTCCTCCATCCAGCTGCTATAATCTCTGGTTCAATATCCATGTTGTCCTGCTTTAGGGATTCAAAGTTAACAAGTCTTCCGCTTGACATGGCTGTCTCCATTTCTTGTGGTGAATAACGAACTAAGAACAGAGAGGTTTTTCAAAGAAGTGAAGTTGGTTTATGAAGTTGAGAGTGTGAGCAAGGAAAGTTTGAGATCCAAACAGAGTAATGAAAGGTTTTTGTTGAGGGTTCTCCAAAGGTTGATTGTCAGAGTATATGATGAGTGTTCTAGAATAGGTGGTATTCTCAAGGCTACGAGAAACCTTCCCTCCAAAACTTTCTTCTAATGGACATTATCAGCTGTAACTCATGGTTACGGTTACTGTTAACTTTTTCAACCTTTTCATTTGGGTCATGACGTGTCTGACGGTTGATTACTTAACATCACCATGTTAAGGTTTCGTCTGATTTCTTTGAATCTCTCTTCACTTAATGGCTTAGTGAAGATGTCCACCCACTGATGATTCATCTCAACAAATTGAAGACTCACGATCTTCCTCTGAACGTAGTCTCGTAGAAAATGATGTCTGACTTCAATATGTTTAACTCTTGAATGTTAAATGGGATTCTTCAACAGATTGATGGCACTTGTATTGTCACAGTAGATTGGGATTTCTTCTTCTTATAATGCATAGTCTTCTAACTGGTACTTAATCCACAACGTTTATGAACAACAACTTGCGACTGACATATACTCGGCTTCGACTGTTGATAGAGCAATTGAACTTTGCCTCTTACTTGACCATGAAACTAGATTATTGTCAAGAAAGTGACATCCTCCACTCGTACTTTTTCTATCAATCCTATCACTGGCATAGTCCACATCACAGTAGCCAATTAACCTGAAATCTTTACCTTTCTCATACATTAAGCAAAGATCAGTAGTACCTGATAGATATCTCAAAATTCTTTTGACAGCAATATAATGATATTCTCTAGGATCTGCCTGAAATCTTGCACATAAGAAAATACTAAACAAAATGTCAGGTCTACTTACTGTAAGGTAAAGTAAGGAACCAATGATCCCTCTATATAGAGTTTGATCAACCTTCTTGCCATTTTCGTCCTTGGACAAATGGTTTGAAGGATGCATCGGAGTTGACATTGGTTTTACTTTTCCCATATCATACTTTATCAACAGTTCCTTCACATACTTCTGTTGATGAATAAAAAACTTTTCTTCAGTTTACTTAACTTGCAACCCAAGAAAGAATTTTAATTCACCCATCATGCTCATCTCAAATTCATTTTTCATCAAATTTTCAAAACTAGCACATAACATTTCAGAAGTAGCACCAAAAATAATGTCATCAACATAAATTTGGAAAATAATAAAATTATTCTTTATGCATTTTCTAAATAAGTTTTTATCCATCTGACCTCTAGTGAACTTATTCGCAATAAGAAAAGAACTCAGACGATCATAGCTTTATATCATGACAAATAGCATACGCAAGCAATCTCCTAATATCTTCTAATCTTGCTACAAGAGCATAGGTCTCGTTGTAGTCTATTCCTTCCTGCTGATTATAGCCTTGTGCTACTAATCTTGCTTTGTTACGACTCACTCTACCTGATTCGTCTAGCTTATTCTTAAAAACCCATCTAGTTCCTATGATGGACTTTTTCGGTGGTCTGGTAACTAAGGACCAAACTTTATTCCTAGTAAACTGATTCAGCTCCTTTTGCATGGCTAAAATCCAAGCTTCATCTTAAAGAGCTTCATCAATTTTCTTAGGCTCTATTTTAGAAATAAATGCACTATTTGTTTCTCTTCTGAATTTGGATCTAGTCCGCACACCTTCTGAAGTTTCTGCTATAATCAACTCTTCTGGATGAGAACTTTTATATTTCCAATCTCTCTTCAAATTAAGAGTCTTAGGAATATCTTCAACTTTGTCTAAGGAAGTTTCTGATGGTGACACTTCTTCGTTATCAACCAAGGATGCTGAAAGGGTTTCAATATTAGGATCATCTCTCCTACTTGGTTGAAAAATATCATCAAACTTGACATAAACGGTTTCCTCAACAGTCTTAGAGGTAAGGTTGTAAACCCTATAGGCTTTTGATGATAGTGAGTAACCTACAAAAATTCCAAAATAACTCTTATAGTTGAATTTATCCAGACTTTCCTTCGTATTCAATATGGAGAATTTGCAACCAAATGGATGGAAGTAGGATATATTAGGTTTCCTCCCATTCCATAACTCATATGGAGTTTTCTTCAACAAGGGTCGCAGAAGTATTCTATTTTGAATATAACATGTTGTATTCACATCTTTTGCCCAGAAGTACTTAGGAAGATTCATCTCACACAGCATAGTCCTAGCCATCTCCCGAATTGTCCTATTCTTCCTTTCAACAACTCCATTCTATTGTGGGGTATAGGGGCAGAGAAATTCTGAAAAATTTTGTTCTCTTCATAGTACATTATGAATTTCTCATTTTCAAACTCACCATCATGATCGCTCCTAATACTTGCTATAGTCACTCCTTTTTCAACCTGTAACTTTTTGGATAGGACCTTAAAACACTTAAAAGACTCATCTTTATGTGATAAAAATAATATCCAACAAAATATAGTGAAATCATCAACAAGAACAAGACCATACCTCTTCTCGCCAAGACTCAATGTTCTAGTTGGACCAAATAAATCCATATGTAACAACTCTAGAGGTCTAGAAGAAGTTACAACATTTTTTTGAAGAAAACGTTGATTTAACCTATTTTCCTTTATGACAACTTTTACAAAAGAAATCCTTGTTAAAACATATTTTTGGTAAACCTCTTACCAAATCACGTTTAATCAACTTGGAAATATGTTTAAAACTGATATGACCTATCTTTTTATGCCAAATAAATCTTTCTTGATCAGTAGATACAAAATAAGAAATATTTTGATTTTGAAAATCTTCCAAATTGATTTTGTAAAGATTGTTTTGTGTCTTGGTAGAAAAAAATATGGACCCATCCTTCTTCTTGACTTCACAAGAATTTTGATTGAAGGACACTTCAAAACCATAATCACATAATTGACAGACATTAATCAGATTGTGTTTTAAACCAATAACTAGCAGCACATTATCAATGCATGCAAAGAAATCTTTACCTATTTTACTGATTCTAATTATCTTGCCCTGCTGGTTATCTCCAAAAGTTACCGATCCTCCCTTCTTATAATGTAGATCTAGGAATATAGACCTTCTTCCCTTCATGGGTCGCGAGCATCCACTGTCTAAGTACCAATGGTGTTGGCTGCTTTTTCCAAGGAAGGATATCTGCAAGTGGTATTATCTGTCTCTTAGGTACCCAAATTCTTTTGGGTCCTTTAGGTTTAGTCTGTGCATAATTCATAATATGATGATGCAATTGATGATATCTTTGATAATAATTTGATTGATGAATTTTTTTCCTAAAAGGAATAGAAACCTTTTTATGCTGAGAGTGGTTTTTACTAAAACCTAATCTCATTTTATCATTAGGATGTTTGTAATTTCCTAGCATATCATTCATTTTCCTCGTACTCTCTGTAAATGTTGATAGATCAGCTGAAAGACTATTTATTCTTTGCTTCAGCTTTTTGATTTCTTCAGATCTATCTACCACAACCTTTTTCTTCAATTCATGTACTTGTTTCTTTAAGCAAACATTTTCTTCTTTAATGCTTGCTTGTTTCTCAAGTTTTCTACATACTTTTTCTTAAGCAACTTATACTACTTTAGAATAGCATGAGAATCTTGTAATAGTTCTGAGTATGCATCTTGTAATTCATTAAATTTCGAGGTTACCTCCTCTTCACTTTCTTCCTCAGCTATCAGGCAAATATTTGCTTGCACCGATTCTTTTGAGTCCGTAACTGATTCAGACGAATCTAGATCTTCCCAGGTTGCCATCATGCTTTCCTTGCCTTCTCTACTCTTCTTTGGCTTTTTCTTTAACAATGGAAACTCGGACTTGTAATGTCCCGGTTTATTGCATTCATAGCAAGTAATGGATGTTTTCTCATTCTTCCCTTCTTCTTTGCTATTCTTCATGAAGTAAGATTCTTTATTTCCTTTATCCTTTTTCTTCCACAAGCATCTGATCTTTCTTGAAATAAAGGATAGTTCATCATCTTTCTTGCTTGAAGTATGATCTAAATTGCTAGAGTCATAGTCCTTGACTGCCTCAATCTTCAGTGCTTTTGACGATGAGCTTTTCTTCCTTTCTTTCTTCTGATTCTTCTGTCCAGCCTTCAATGCTATGGATTTGTCCCGTCTGGGCTTATCTTCAGCATCGAGTTCAACTTCATGTATCTTTAGAGATCCAAGTAGTTCATCAAGCTTCAATATGTTTAAATCCTTGGCTTCTTATACGGCTATAACTTTTGGTCTCCGTCTCTTTGGTAGGCTTCTTAAGATTTTTCTAACATGATCTTGATTGTTGTACGTTCTACCAAGAGCTTTAAGTCCATTGATGATAGTTTGAAATCTTCCAAACATCTGATCGATAGACTCTTCATCTTTCATTTTGAACAACTCATACTATTATACAAGAATGCTTATCTTGGACTCCTATACTTGATTTGTGCCTTCATGTACGATGGATAACGTATCCCACATCTCCTTCACGGTATCACATCTGTGAACTTTATCGTACTCACTTCTGCTTAGGGCACAACTCAAGAAGAACCTGGCCTTCGAATTCAGCTGGAATCTTGCTTTATGTTCTGACAACCATCTGATTTGTGGAATGACATTTCCCTCTTCATCTACCGGTGTGTGAGGTCCATTTTCTATTATCTCCTAAAGATCAATATGAGTAGATTCAATGAAGAGCCACATCCCGTCTTTCTAGTAATGATAGTCTTCTTCATTGAACGCCGGAGGTCTAGTTACCGAGGCACCTTTAGCTATATATACGTGTGATTTTGTCATGGATCTTTATCCATACTTTGTTACGGTGGTTCTTGGACACTGAGCTGTCATACCAATTGAAGTGAATCACACATTAGTATACGATTTACAAAGTACACAAGAAGGGGGGATTGAATTGTATATTCGAATTTTTATCCAATTCCGTATAAAAAAATTGCTTTCTCACAACAATAGAAAATCAGTATTAAAAGATATTTATATCAATAATAGAAACAAGAGTTAAGAGATAAGAGTGAGAATCGACATAGCAATTTTATACTAGTTCACCCTAAACCGTAGGTTACGTCCAGTCCTCAGAATCCCTTTTGAGATTTCACTATACTTCACAATAGTACAAGTATTCTTTTCACCGAGCCTCTTCAGGTCTCGTATAGCAAGTATTCTTTTTCTCACTTAGCCTCTTCAAGCTCTCAGCTATTCCTCTTTCTTACAGAAAGATATTTCGAGCTTTGTTACAGAAAGTATAGCTCTCGTGTTTTTGCACAATACAGTATTTTGCTTTTGAATATGACTAACAAAAATCACTTAACACAAATTTGCTAACTCGTTCAGTCTTCGACTTCGACTCATATTTATAGTCTTCATCTTCAACTGCTTCTTGATAACTGCTTCTTTATTCTTGATTCTTGATTTTAAAAGAAACGGTTATTCAGTTAAGTTCTGTAACTAACTCAAACTGATTTGCTTCTTTTTCTTATTTTCGGCTTCGCTTCATCTCATTATTCTTTCGTCTCACTTTGCTTTTGCTTCCGTCTCATTTCTGTTTTTCGCTTTCGTCTCATTTTACTTTTACTTTTTTTCTCATTTCTACTTTTCGCTTCCGTCTCATTTTACTTTTACTTCCGTCTCATTTTGCTTCCGTCTCACTTTGCTTTTGATTCTGTCTTATTTCTACTTCCGTCTCACTTTGCTTTGCTTCCATCTCATTTTACTTTTGCTTCCATCTCATTTTGCTTCCATCTTACTTTGCTTTTACTTTCGTCTTATTTCTGCTTCCGTCTCACTTTACTTTTGCTTCCGTCTCATTATTTGTGTTTCATCAAAACTAATCGTAAAGTCATTTTGACTTAACACCTTTAAATATAACTTGTGACCATTAAGAAAGTCTAAGATAACTACTCCCACTAATTTTGCTAAAACGTAGGATCCATCTGCTATCTTGACTTGAAACTAGCCTTTAGGTAGTTTTTTCCTTTGTTGAAAACCTCTACAAAGAATTGCAAACATGGTCAGTGGCTCCTAAATCTAATATTTAAGAATCAGATGAATCTGTCACATTTCTAGTTCCTAAAAAACTTAGGAAACCCATACCATGTTTGCTTTTTAGGGACTCAAGGTGTGCTGTACGGTTTCTTTTCCATTGGCCTTTCTCACCACAGTGGAAACATTTTTTCTTGGTGTTCTCTTTGGCCTTCTTTTTCATGGGTTGGACCTTAACCCCTTCTTGGGCCTTCTTTTTCATTGGACCCTTCTTCTTTTTTCTTGCCCTTACCCTTAGGCTTAGAAGAAGATGATATATTAGCCTCAGGCTCATTAGCCTTGATATTTAGTATCTCCTTGGAGTTTTGGAGGGCATTTATCAACTCACTCAAGGTGTAATCCTTAAAGTTGAGCTCATAGTCTAACTTAAACTGCTGAAAAGAAGAGTTTAAGCTATTGATAATCATAATCATCTACATTTCCACATCCATATTTTCCCCAAGCATCTCAACCTCAGTAACCACAAAGATTACCTTAAGCATGTAATCCCACACCTATTCACTAGGCATTTTTCTAAGATTGTGAAAGGTTTGGATAGATTTCATCCTTGCAGACCTGGTCCTCAAACCAAACATCATATGTAGCTGATGGACCATTGCACTGGTAGTTTTCATGCATGCAATTTGCTTTTACAACATTCCGTTGACAGAAGCCAGAATATAGCACTTAGTAGTCTTATCAGCATTCTGTCATCGCTCATATTATTGGACTTGCTCAGAAGTTGACTTATCACCTAAAGGTGCAGGCTCGTTGTCTATTAATACCCATAAAATTTGTTCATATTTTAGAACGATGTCGTGGTTACGTCTCCATTCATTAAATTTCTCTCTATTTTCCAATTTGTTATTAGGCAAGAGTATTGTGAGAGGATTCATATTATGGTGATTATGTATGAAAAAAATTATTAAAGAATAAACATACTAGTCAACAATATTGGAACTATGTACAAAATCATGATGCATGTATGCATGATGATAGTGTTGGATCGGAAAAAGAAAAAATGCTTTGTTTGGAAAAACGGTAGATTTCAAAACTTTTAAGAAATCATTACTTGCAGTGGAAGCAACAAATCCACATCAATATGCCAATCCATACATGATATGGTATAAGGATAATAAAATATAAACAAGATCAGGAGTATTACCGACTCCTTCATTCTGACTTTAAATCCTCATTGCTATCCTCTCCTTCTTCGTGTATCCAAATCCTTTACCTTTGATTCTTTTCCTTTAGAAATCTACTTTCTCCTTGTTGTAGTATCCTCAACCAATTAGATTTACCACCTGTTCTTCAAGGACAATTAGGTTAACAAAATCCTTTGGTGGGAAGGAGAAGAAATGTTTGGAGGAGATTTTCTTAGAAGAAGAAGAAGCAAAATTGAAACTCTTTCAATTGGTATTTTTGATTCTCTCTTTCATGAAAAGAACAGAAGGTGTAAAGAACATGCAAGAACTCTTTCTTGCCTACCAATTTCGTATATGCATGGATGGAAGGAGAGAGAGGCATCAAATGCATCACTTCTTTCATTAATCACTCATAAAATAGCCAATAAATGAGATTATCTTCATTTATCTTTATGATGGCTATTTGAAAAGACCATAACCTAAAATTCAATGCCCAATTTCGGTTTTGCCAAGAAGAAAGAAGGAAGATGGTCTATCTAATGTACATCTTTTGTTGGGCAGCATTTCCGGAACCCAACTGCATAAACTGAAGATCATCATACATCTAAAGCGTGGTTCCTGGAAATCCTTTGCTGCTTTGATACCACTCATGTTGGGTTCCATTTCTGGAGCCCAACTCGGAATCATAATCAAACGCATGAACAAAACGTGAGCAAACTTATACTTGGCAAAATCGAAAGAAATCGAAAGCGAAACAAAGTGGCTCGGAAACAAATCAAACATATGGTTCAATCGAACTGAAACAAATTTCCGACATCTGAGAACGTGTAACATAGAAAAACTAGCATTGGATACCTTAAGACTAAAGCAATCTGAAACCGGAACTTAATTCATAATACTCTTCACAAACATGCAATAATTCAAAACTCATCTTTAACAATTCTTATTCTTATTCTTTCTTTGCCAGAAGATACTTATAAATAAACACTTTAAATATTCCCAATCAATCAACATCATCTGACCCCTTGTCCGGAATCCAAACGCAATCAATCACATTCAATACACATACCATAATTCACTGTTCCATTCTATATATACAAATCCATAAATCAATTTCATCATGATATACATGCTTACAAAATCTTAATGGCTTTCTAAGCCATGCTGCAACATCAGTATCAAAAACCACAATGCACAAAATACATAAATACTCAACATGCCTGAGATCTGAATCTTGCGACAATTTAACTTAAAAGCTAAACAGATACACAATCGGACAGTTGTCAACCCTTTCTTTCATCCGATCTCCATCTTGATACCTGGAGATGGGGATGAAAGGGGGGGTGAGCTTTACAGCTCGTGGGAACACATTTATAATACAGAAATAAGCAAAACTATTTAAAAGATAACTCATTGCCGAGGTACACTTTGAAATCATAGTAATTGAGCATGTGAAAGCCATTCTTGCTTAATCTTTAAACAAGTCATAGGTAGAATTCAAAGTATGAATGCATGAAACATGTTAATAAATCATAAACACATAAACAAGACATAATGGTTTGGGTTAGCCTGGGTTCATGACGTATTACACATTTCCATCGAAATGGTCCTGTGTAGTCGTAGTTGGAGTCCTTGTGGGAAGCTCCGTGCCACTAGCGGGCAGGCGGGAGAAGCCATTTCATGGTCAACGTGCACGTGACGGTTCTTGGGACTACCACAAACCCACATAGCATGCATGATCCAAAGTCTTGTAAACTTGATTGCCAAACTGGCACTTGCTTGTAAACTTGCTTTTCATACATTTTGGAAAAACATGATTTCATGTGCATGTATTTCTTGAAAAGAGAAAACCCTTTTTGAAACCTTTTTAATAATCATGAATGCAAATCATATAGCAAAATATAATCATTCCACAATAACAAATAATGCAACATTGATGATGCAAATTGTAAATCATTAAATCTTTCTTGAATTGAACAAAACAATGAGTGACTTATTTACTTTATTATAAACATGAACCCACCTGAATTCCTTGCTTGAACACATGTTTAAAAGATTCCTCTCCTCATGATCCTCTTGCCTTCCTTGATTCCCTTAATCAAAATGTAAAAATTTTCATTCAATAGGACTGACAGAAGCTGATAATTTTCTCTTCTAGCTAAATGATCCTCATTTTATTAAGTCTCTAATGAATCCAAAATCATTTAACTTGTTTCATAAATCCTAGAGTTAAACTCCGAACATATTGGGACTATCCTCATGCTGAAACAAGAATCTATACTCAACTTCCGACCAATATTTCAGATTCTTACGGACTGAATTTCCATTTTATTTCTTCACAAAACATGTAGCTCAATGTTTCTAGTTTACAACGAATCAAAAATCACCTCATTTGGACCTCTACATCAAAAGTTATGCCCAACTCATCAAAACATATCTGTGCTGGAAATTGGCCTCTCACCGCGGCGAAACCCCTGAGGCTCGCCGCGGCGAGGGGGCGAGCTTGTGCACGCCGCGGCGTGCATGCTTGCATTCGTCGCGACGTGCTCATGTTCAAAATGCGTACGCCGCGACGTGCTCATGTTCACGTCGCGACGTGCGAGCCCAGCAACCTCCGAAAACCTGATTTTTTGACATTTCCATCTACAATCTTTACATCTCTCAAGCATAACTCATCTTAACCATAAATCATCATTCCTACTTCATTTCTAAACTCATCCCAACACAAAATCATCCACAAACACCATATAAATCCTTAACCCTAAAACCACACCTATTCTTTAACTCATCCGAAAACTTCTAACACTTAATCCTTTCTTAACTAACATCAAAACAAGTTTCATTCATCTAATCAAGGGGAAAGAGGCTTAAACTTACTTGATTTGGCTTCAATTTCTTCAAGATCGTCAAACCCTAGCTTTCTCGTCTTCTCCTCCTCCTCCACGGCTTCTTCTTCTTCTTTTTTTCCTTCTTTTTCTTTTTCCTTTTCTAATTTCTTTTCACTTAAGCCTTAAACGAAGGAGCAAAGACCAATATGCCCCTCCATACAAGCCTTATACCTCTTACCCTTAAGTGTCATGCCCAATTTTCCCTTATATAATCTTATAACTTTAATACTTCAATTTAGAAATTTATAATCTTAGGGACTGAATTGAAATTTCGATGCCATCAAACAACTTGTATTCCCATGTCTCTAATTTATTTAGAAACAAGAATCAACTTAATTTGATCTCTACAGATCAAGATATCATCAAAATACCTAAACATGCTCCGAAAATATCTAACTCACTTTGATTAACACAATATCCTTCAATTTAATCTCAGAACAATCATAATTTCCCATCATAACGTAGATAATTGTCTTAGGAATCCAACGCTTTGAAAAATCAGATTAATCAGATGTCGGTTGAAAAAGTTAGAAGTAAAAGAACAGCAAGGGTTGGATTGCCCTAAACAGTAACAGCAACTTGTACGAATTTTAACTTCCTGTTCCATGGTCCAAAAATTCCATACTTTATATCAATGGAAAGACTAAAACACAAGCTAAAACTTTCACGAAGTACTTAAAGGCTAATTCAACCTCTAACTAGGTCAATTTCTCGGTCAAAGATTCAGTCATAACATAGGTCAACCTATAACACATCCAAACTTCCAAATTTCATATCTCCCAATTCTCTCATCCACTAATTTCATAATATACATCATCTTGAAGCTTGGAAAATCTTCCATGACTTTTATATAGATCACTGAACTCTATTCAAAACATATCAGTCTATGATTTGTTCCTTAAAACACTGCATACAAAATCCTACACTTATGAGCATTTTCAATTACACTTAACTTGACCGTTCATAACGTTCACTCCCGATATTGAAAAATATCAAACTTCATGGCGACAGAAAGCTCTCAACAGAAACTATAAGTTCCATGAAGATCATTTTCTCAAATTCTACCTAAATCAAAAAGTCAACTCTCTATGACCAAAAAGTCAAACTTTATCAATTCTTCATATTCTCACACTTTAACTAATAATTTCTTGCTTTTCCACTCCATTTAAAGCAATTCATTCACTATCAATTATGTTTAAACTCAAGACACCATTATAGGTCTATTAATCATGAACATCAATAACAAAACATATTTCACCTATACTCTCTCATCATCAACTTGCTAAATTCACCTATCCTAATCTCATATAACAATTCACATTATTCCTCATCTAATGTCAATGTATACTTCAAAATTTTCAAGAAAAGTTCGGGGTCCAACATTTCTCCCCCTCTTAAAAGAATTTCGTCCTCGAAATTCCTACATGTGTAATCATCCTGTAACTTATTCTCTCAAATTCATTCACTTTCTTATCTAATTCCTCATCATACTTATATCTCAACCTATTCACAATGTTTCACTTCTTGTATCTAATACCACCAATACTCTTGTATCTAATTCCATCAATATCATGCCAAAATCACTATCCACAAATCAATATTTCTTAACATATTTGACTCAAGTCAATGGTCCAATTCTTAAGTAACCTTACCATGGACCAAATCATCATTCAAAATCAACCTTTTGAACTTCTATACATATATCGCTATCATTAATCTCATCTTTCTATTATTCTTTATTTCATCTCACACATATACATTCGAAATCAATTCATCCAAAGTCATCGTGAAATTCTAATATTAAGTTCCATACGTACATTCTTACAATCAATCATACTCTTGACACTTAACTCAAACAATCACTTTAATTCCTCAAATGCTTCATGAAAACTTATTCCCATCAATATCACATTCTCACTAATTCAATCATATCCATTCACTAATTCTTATCAACTTCTCATGCATATCACTTAAACAGATGCACCCATATAAGATCCTAATACTGGCGCTCTAATACCATAACTGTTGGGCACCGTTTCCAGAACCCAACTGCATAAACTGAAGATCATCATACATCTAAAGCGTGGTTCCTGGAAATCCTTTGTTGCTTTGATACCACTCATGTTGGGTCCCATTTTTGGAGCCCAACTCGAAATCATAATCGAACGCATGAACAAAACGTGAGTAAACTTATACTTGGCGAAATCGAAAGAAATCGAAAGCAAAACAAAGTGGCTCGGAAACAAATCAAACATATGGTTCAATCGAACTGAAACAAAGTTTCGACATCCGAGAACTTGTAACATAGAAAAACTAGCATTGGATACCTTAAGACTAAACCAATCCGAAACCGGAACTTAATTCATAATACTCTTCACAAACATGCAATAACTCAAAACTCATCTTTAACAAATCTTATTTTTATTCTTTCTTTGCCAGAAGATACTTATAAATAAACACTTTAAATATTCCCAATCAATCAACATCATCAGACCCCTTGTCCGGAATCCAAACGCAATCAATCACATTCAATACACATACCATAATTCACTGTTCCATTCTATATATGCAAATCCATAAATCAATTTCATCATGATATACATGCTTACAAAATCTTAATGGCTTTCCAAGCCATGCTGCAACATCATTATCAAAAACCACAATGCACAAAATACATAAATACTCAAAATGCCTGAGATCTGAATCTTGCAACAATTTAACTTAAAAGCTAAACAGATACATAATCGGACAGTTGTCAACACTTTCTTTCATCCGATCTCCATCTTGATACCTGGAGATGGGGATGAAAGGGGGGTGAGCTTTACAGCTCGTGGGAACACATTTATAATACAGAAATAAGCAAAACTATTTAAAAGATAACTCATTGCCGAGGTACACTTTGAAATCATAGTAATTGAGCATGTGAAAGCCATTCTTGCTTAATCTTTAAACAAGTCATGAGTAGAATTCAAAGTATGAATGCATGAAACATGTTAACAAATCATAAACACATAAACATAGCATAATGGTTTGGGTTAGCCCGGTTTCATGACGTACTACACATTTCCATCGAAATGGTCCTGTGTAGTCGTAGTTGGAGTCCTTGTGGGAAGCTCCGTGCCACTAGCGGGCAGGCGGGAGAAGCCATTTCATGGTCAACGTGCACATGACAGTTCTTGGGACTACCATAAACCCACATAGCATGCATGATCCAAAGTCTTGTAAACTTGATTGCCAAACTAGCACTTGCTTGTAAACTTGCTTTTCATACATTTTGGAAAAACATGATTTCATTTGCATGTATTTCTTGAAAAGAGAAAACCCTTTTTGAAACCTTTTTAATAATCATGAATGCAAATCATATAGCAACATATAATCATTCCACATTGGCAAATAATGCAACATTGATGATGCAAATTGTAAATCATTAAATCTTTCTTGAATTGAACAAAACAATAAGTGACTTATTTAATTTATTATAAACATGAACCTACCTGAATACCTTGCTTGAACTGTTGGATCGGAAAAAGAAAGCATGCTTAGTATGGAGAAACGATAGATTTCAGAACTTTTTAAGAAATCATCTTGCAGCGGAAGTAATATATCCAAATCAACATGCTAATCCATACATGATATGGTATAAGGATAATAAAACTAAGAACAAGATAAAAGGAATTACCGACTCCTTCGCTCTGACTTTAAATCCTCATTGCTTATCCTCTCCTTCTTATATCCAAATCCTTTGCCTTTGAGTCTATTCCTTTAGCAATCTATCTTCTTCCTTGTTGTAGTATCCTCAACCAATTAGATTTACCACTTGTTCTTCAAGGACAACTAGGTTAACAAAATCCTTTGGTGGGAAAGGAGAAGAAATATTTGGAGGAGATTTTCTTAGAAGAAGAAGAACCAAAATTGAAACTCTTTCAATTCTTTCACTTAGGAATTTCGGTTCTACCTTACATGAAAGGAGAGAGAATGTCTAAAAACCATGCAAGAACCCTTTCTTACATTTCAATTTCGAAATATGCATGAATGGAAAAGTGAGAGGCATCCAATGCATCACTTCTTACATTAATCACTCATCAAATAGCCAATAAATGAGACTTACTTCATTTATCTTTAAAATGGCTATTTGAAAAGACCATAACCTATAATTGAATACCCATTTCGGTTTTGGCAAGAAGAAAGAAGGAAGATGGTCCATCTAATGCACATCTTTCATCTTTAATCTAATGAATGCAAATAGGTTACATGCCAACATTAAAAACCAACCATTAAACCATTTAATGGTAAGTTCATAACTCCATTTAATAATGATGAACCATAATAAAGACCATCTTTATTTAGTATTTTAATGTCAAATGTGTGGTTACACATCTAACCTAACACAATTTCGAAATTGCTTCTTCTCCACTTAAAAAATTGTTTTAATATAATTAATCTAATCAATTACATTAAACCAAAACAAGCCCATTTCTAAATGAACATATGGGCTTCCAATTAACCATTAATTAGTATAAGCCCATCATTCAATTATGGACTTCTAAAGCCTCCAAACTACTTCTTACTTAGCTTGATAACCTTCCTTAAAGCCAAGTGGGGAATCTTATTGGACTTTGATAATTCAAGCTCAATAAGCCCGAAATAATTCAATCTCATTGGAATTAATTCTAGCTTATTAACTAAATGTCATTCCAATAAAGACAATTAGTTGAACTCTTGAATTATTAAATATTATGAGAATATGTCCAATTGCAAACCCTATTTAGAACCTTATTATAGCCATCCGCACAACAAAGGGTAAAATTACCGTTTTGCCCTTATGTTGGTTTTTCCTTCTAGATCTCTCATTTTACTTTATATGGTAATTAACACATAAGATCTCATCTTAGTGTTAAGACTTGATGGGTAGCTAGTCCATCAAACTATCGGTGCCGTTTAATCACCAAATCTCCTTAAAACATCTAGAAGAGATGATAACACTATAAACTCTTTATTTGAGTGAATGTTCACGATACATGTTTCAATTAATAATTCCAACATGCGATAATTGGATTAATACCTGTAAAAATCCATTCCGATCATATCAAGAATTATAATGAAACATATATGAGTTCACCACTCATCAAGATTGTGGTTCATAATAAGCGAATGCTTAAGTTGTATGTTTTAAGATTAAAGTAACGACCCACTTTATTCTTGAAAACATACTTGATTCGATTCATTTAATAGTGCCATTATCGATAGTCTACTACTATCATGATATGAAACTCATCATTCCCTTTAAGTAAACTCCTTTACTTATATGGAGATAAATCGCAACACTACGATCTAAACCATAATCAAACGACCAACTTGATTATTCAACTGTGAATCAATTAATTGATTCTAATAATATACATGTTTCCCATACATCTCTATGTATATGTATATTACTTACAAATGAATCTTGGTACCTTATGACCAGATATATAATGCTCATACAGATAAAACCAAACTCTTTTGTTTTATTAATAATAAATATTTTCATTACAAAAGCGTAACTAAAGAAGATAAAGTTACATGTAAATACACTTGCTTTCCAGGAACTATATTTACATAACTCCAACAATCTCCCACTTGCCCTAAAGCAAGTTTGTCATATCCTTCATTCCCATCCTTCTAGGTGACCCTCAAAGCTCTTTTGAGTCAATGTCTTTGTGAACGGATCGCAAGGTTTTGCTCAGTAGGAATCTTTACCACATCCACTTCTCCACGTTGTATTATCTCCTTATGAGATGATACTTTCGCTCAATGTGTTTGGCGACTTTGTGGTTCCGAGGTTCTTTAGAATTAGCCAACGCCCACTATTATCACAATAAAGTGTAATGGCTTTTACGCCTCGAACTACCTCCAAATCATTTAGGAACTTCCGAGCGAATGCTTCCTTTCACGCTTCACAAGCAAGAACATACTCAACCTCCATAGTCGAATCAGCAATACAAGATTGCTTGACACTTCTCCAAACTATGGCTCCACCTCCTAAAGTAAATATAGAACCGAAGTTGATTTCCTTGAATCAACATCGATTGAAATCAGAATCCGTATATCCTGTCGGAATAAGATTACTTCCAGAGTAAACAAGCATTAAGTTCTTCGTCCTACGAAGATACTTAAGTATACACTTAATCGCAGTCCAATGTTCCATTCCTGGATTGGACTGAAATCTACTTACCAGTCCCACTGCGTAACAGATATCCGGTCTAGTGCACAGCATTGCATACATCAAACTACCAACTGCCGAAGCATATGGAATGTTACGCATGCGTTCAACCTCCTCTTAGGTTTTAGGTGCTTGTTCCTTTGAAAGTTTGATTCCATGTCTAGTAGGAGTGAAACCCCTCTTGGAATCTTGCATGGCGAACTTATTGAGCATATTCTCAATGTAGGTTAGTTGAGACAAAACTATCTTCTTGTTCTTACGATCCCTTATAAGTTTGATCCCTAGAACATAGGTAGCCTCTCCCAAATCCTTCATTGAAAACTGTTCATTCACCATCCTTAATCGCAGATAACATTCTCACATCATTCTAATGAGCGAATGTCATCAACATACTGAGGATTAGGAAAGTAACCTTACCTTCTTGTATTCTTTTGTAAACACAAGGCTCATCTAGGTTTTGTATGAACCCATAGGTTTTGATAGCCTTATCAAACCTAATGTTCCAAGACCTAGATGTTTGCTTAAGTCCATAAATGGACCTTTGCAACTTGCAAACCTTATGCTCATTACCTAACTCAATGAATCCTTCTAGTTGGGCCATATAAATGGTCTCCTCAAGATCTCCATTCAGAAATTCGGTCTTGACATCCATTTGCCATATTTCATAATCGAAATAGGTTGCTATGGCCAAAAGAATCTGATGGACTTAAGCATGGCAACCGGAGAAAAGTCTCCTCGTAGTCTATACCCTCCTTTTGAGTATAGCCTTTAGCTACCAATCTAGCTTTAAAGGTCTCTACCTTTCCATCCGATCCCTTTTTCTTTTGTAGATCCATTTACACCCTATGGTTTTAGACACGGTGGTAGATCTACAAGGACCTGCACTTCATTAGTATACATAGAATCTATTTCCGATTCCATTGCCTTGAACCATTTTCTGCATCAACATCATTAATAGCTTGTGTATACGTGCTTGAGATCTGTTTCTTCTTGGTCCGAGATGGCAATTAAGCCTTCTCCTAAACCCAGATACCTATCTGGTTGTCTCACAACCCTCCCACTACGTCTAGGCACATCTTGATGTTCAGTTGCACTTCCGATTCAACTCTTGAATCCATTTCGACATCTTGTTTCATCATATCCAAAACAACTCTTGGTTTGGATGAAATTGCTAACTCCTTTAGTACTACTTCACTTCTTCCTTTGTGATTTCTCACAAACTCTTCCTCTAAGAAGTTTGCATTTGTAAACACAAATACCTTCCTATCATGAGGACTGTAAAATACCTCGAGTTCCGTAGGATATCCTACAAACAAACATACTTTGACCTTGGTTCCATCTTTGTGGATTCAGGCTTTAGAACATGGGCTGGACAGACCCTAAGTCCTCAAGTGCCTCGATGAAGGCACTCGGCGATCCACAACTCCTTAGGTGTTTTAGGCACCGATTTGGATGGAGCAAAGTTAAGAAGATATGTTGTCGTTGTATGGCATATTCGTAAGCGATTCTAGAAGGCTAACATAGGACATCATTAATCTTACCATTTCCAATAGAGTTCTATTTCTCCTCTCGCTACACCATTACATTGAGGTGTACGAGGAGTCGACAAATTGAAACAATTCCATTGTCAATTAAATATTGCTGGAACTCTCGGATAAATACTCACCACCTCGATCCGATCGAAGTTGTTTTAATGGCTTGCCATGTTGCTTCTCGACAACTTTGAATTTTTGAACTTTTCAAAAGATTCACTCTTTTATGCATCAAATACAAATAGCCATGTCTTGAGTAATCATCTATAAAAGTTATGAAATATTCATAACCTCCTCTAGCTTGTACATTAATGGGCCCACACACATCAAGATGTACCATGTCCAATGTGGATTCAAATCTGTTTCCTTTAGAAGGAAATGAGGCTTTTGTCATTTTCCTTCAATACAAGATTCACGGTGGGTAATGGATCACTATCCAAGCCCATAAGGATCCCATCCTTTACTAGCCTCGTCAAGCCTTTTCGATTGATATAACCCATCCTTAGATGCCACAGATACTTTGAATTAATGCTAGAGATATTGGATTGTCTTGGTTTTATCAATTACGTGGTGTTTAGTGAGCCTTTCATAGGTTCTATAAAAACAATCCTGTTTAATTATCGCTTCACAAATAAAATCCTTATTCTCATATATTGAAACAACTTTTTCAAAATATAAGGAATAGCCAGATTTTATTAGACAAAAAATGAAATCATGTTCCTTACAATCATTGGCATGTAATAAACATCTTCCAAATATAACCTATGACCACTAAGAAAGTCCAAGATAACTACTCCCACCGATTCTCAATGAAACATAGGAACCATCTGCTATCTTAACTTGAAGCGGCCTTTAGGAAGTCTTTTCCTTCTTGGAACCCTGCAAAGAATTACAAACATGGTTAGTGGCTCCTGAATCTAATATCCAAGAAGTAGATAAATCGCCACATTTCTAGTTCCTAACAAACTTAGGAAGCCCATACCTTGTTTGCTTTTGAGGGACTCTAGGTAGATCGGACAATTTCTTTTCCGGTGGCCCATCTCATCACAAAGGAAACACTTTCCTTTGATGTTCTCTTTGGCCTTCTTTTTCATGGGTTTGGCCTTGACCCTATTTGGGCCTTCTTTTCATTGGACCTTCTTCTTTCCTTGCCCTTACCCTTGGGCTTAGAAGAAGAAGCTACATTAGCTTCGGCCCATGAGCCTTAATATTCAATATTTCCTCCGTGCTCAAGGGTATTCATCAACTCACTCAAGGTGTAATCCTTGCTTTGTTGAGCTCATAGTCTAACTTAAACTGCTGAAAAGAAGAGTTTAAGCTATTGATGATCATAATCATCTGCGTGTCCACATCCATATCCGCCTAAGCATCTCGGCCTCGATGACCGCAGAGATTACCTTCATTATGTAATCCCACCGGTTCACGTGTTTCATGCGAGATTATGAAAGGTTTGGATAGCTTTCACTCTTGCAGACCTAGTCCTCACACCAAACATCTCATGTAGGTGATGGACCATTACACTAGTAGTTTTCATACAAGCAATTTGCTTTTGCAACATGCCATTGTGAAGCGAGAATATAACACTTAGTAGTCTTGTCAAGATTTCGCCAACGCTTCGTGTTGGTGGACTTGCTCAGAGTTGTATCTCCACTTAGAGGTGTAGGCTCATTTTAGTTAACACCCATGAAATACGCTCATATTGAAGAACAATGTCAAGGTTACGTCTCCATTCATTAAACTTGTCTCCATTTTCCAATTTGTTATTAGTCAAGAAGCGGGGTGAGTGGATTCATTTTATGGTTGATTATGTCCGAAAATATAAATTATTAAAACATGAGCATACTAGTCAACAATTTATGGAACTTTGTATAAAATCATGATGCATGTATGCATGATGATAGATTTAACAAAACTTAAAAATTAAAACATTAGATTTACGGTTATTTTTCTTATCTATAACAGACTAAGTGACGGTGGGCCATCTTATCTATTAAAAGAAAAACGGGACCCTCCCACTCAAAAACTACCAAGCATCTCATGCTCAATTTTTTAAGAAGCGTCTTAATTTGGTCCATACTTTTACCAATGAGCTACGGTGGGCATTTTATTGATAAAAATGTTGAGTGTATAACCATTTGATTCATTCACTAAAGATACCTACAAATCATGCCTCGGTGGGAGGTCACATTTGCTATCATTAAGTGGACTTATCCTTAAGGAGACCCAAACCATGCAAGATCTAGGATCCATGCCCTCCGATGGGGAGTAACACTTCACCACATGCAAACGGGCCATCATTTGGAGACCGTGGACTCTCACAGAGCATCCTCTCCTCTCAATCTTTTGGGCTTTAAGTTTTAAATACCATCTTGTCTAGATGCAATTTATTATCCATCCTATATTGTTTCATTATATATCTCATACATAATGAATGCATGGCAAGGCCTAGGGTTGGCAATTTTCTAAATGACATGCAATCACATAATATCACATATTACAAGCATTCATTTCTCCATTCATCACATGAACTAATAAAGCCACTTTTGATTGTCCATCCTAGAAACATAAAATAATTACAAGCCTTTTAGGCCCAAATTATGCTTCTTCATCTTGGATCTTCCGCTTGAACTCTTCGCTAACATGATCCGCCCATTCGGTAAACAAAATGTAATGGCATTTATGAAATTAGAATTTTGTCATTTTGAAAATAAAATTCCAGCACTAGATTTTAGAAAACCAAATCTTTGTTTTGACAAAAATCCCAGCACTTGTTTTATTAAAACCGAAACTCATTTCATGAAAATTAAAACAGCACTTATTATTTTAGCAAAACCGAAATTGGATTCTTTGAAACAAAAACCAGCACTTGTTTTCCAATCATAACTGAAATATGATTCATTGAAACAAAATTCCAGCAACTTAGTTTTCACAAAACTTATGCCAAAACACAAAGGATACACCGAAAATTTTACCTTTCCATTTCTTCAATCCATGGCTGCTCCTTCTTCATCATTACATCAATTTGTACATTACAAAATCAAATAAAATAGAAAAAGAAACCAAGGAGGAAACATGGTGATGATAGACCACCCTCCTTGTTACAAACTAAATGAAGAAATCTTACAAGATAAAATTTAACTTCTATGGACAACCAAAAGAGCAACATACACCATATATATTTCTATCACATAAAATATGCAGTATACATAAAAGATTGCCAACCCATGCATCCACCATATAGGAACCGAAATCATGCATGAAAACCGGCTCGATACCAATTGTTGGATCGGAAAAGAAAGAATGCTTAGTATGGAGAAACGATAGATTTCAAAACTTTTTAAGAAATCATCTTGCAGCGGAAGCAATATATCCAAATCAACATGCTAATCCATACATGATATGGTATAAGGATAATAAAACCAAGAACAAGATAAAAGGAATTACCGACTCTTCACATGACTTTAAATCCTCGCTGCGCTATCCTCTCCTTCTTATATCCAAATCCTTTGCCTTTGAGTCTATTCCTTTAGCAATCTATATTCTTCCTTGTTGTAGTATCCTCAACCAATTATATTTACCACTTGTTCTTCAAGGACAACTAGGTTAACAAAATCCTTTGGTGGGAAAGGAGAAGAAATATTTGGAGGAGATTTTCTTAGAAGAAGAAGAACCAAAATTGAAACTCTTTCAATTCTTTCACTTAGGAATTTCGGTTCTACTTTGCATGAAAGGAGAGAGAATGTCTAAAAACCATGCAAGAACCCTTTCTTACATTTCAATTTCAAAATATGCATGAATGGAAAAGTGAGAGGCATCCAATGCATCACTGCTTACATTAATTACTCATCAAATAGCCAATAAATGAGACTTACTTCATTTATCTTTAAAATGGCTATTTGAAAATACCATAACCTATAATTGAATACCCATTTCGGTTTTGGAAAGAAGAAAGAAGGAAGATGGTCCATCTAATGCACATCTTTCATCTTTAATCTAATGAATGCAAATAGGTTACATGCCAACATTAAAACCAACCATTAAACCATTTAATGGTAAGTTCATAACTCCATTTAATAATGATGAACCATAATAAAGACCATCTTTATTTAGTATTTTAATGTCAAATGTGGTTACACATCTAACCTAACACAATTTCGAAATTGCTTCTTCTCCATTTAAAAAATTGTTTTAATATAATTAATCTAATCAATTACATTAAACCAAAACAAGCCCATTTCTAAATGAACATATGGGCTTCCAATTAACCATTAATTAGTATAAGCCCATCATTCAATTATGGACTTCTAAAGCCTCCAAACTACTTCTTACTTAGCTTGATAACCTTCCTTAAAGCCAAGTGGGGAATCTTATTGGACTTTGATAATTCAAGCTCCAATAAGCCCAGAAATAATTCAATCCCATTGGAATTAATTCTAGCTTATTAACTAAATGTCATTCCAATAAAGACAATTAGTTGAACTCTTGAATTATTAAATATTATAAGAATATGTCCAATTGCAAACCCTATTTAGAACCTTATTATAGCCATCCGCACAACAAAGGGTAAAATTACCGTTTTGCCCTTATGTTGGTTTTTCCTTCTAGATCTCTCATTTTACTTTATATGGTGATTAACACATAAGATCTCATCTTAGTGTTAAGACTTGATGGGTAGCTAGTCCATCAAACTACTGGCGCCAGTTTAATCACCAAATCTCCTTAAAACATCTAGAAGAGATGATAACACTATAAACTCTTTATTTGAGTGAATGTTCCCTGATACATGTTTCAATTAATAATTCCAACATGCAGACACTGGATTAATACCCTGTAAAAATCCATTCCGATCATATCAAGAATTATAATGAAACACATATGAGTTCACCACTCATCAAGATATTGGTTCATAATAAGCGAATGCTTAAGTTGTATGTTTTAAGATTAAAGTAACGGCCCACTTTATTCTTGAAAACATACTTGATTCCAGATTCATTTAATAGTTCCATTATCGATAGTCTACTACTATCATGATATGAAACTCATCATTCCCTTTAAGTAAACTCCTTTACTTATATGGAGATAAATCGCAACACTACTGATCTAAACCATAATCAAACGACCAACTTGATTATTCAACTGTGAATCAATTAATTGATTCTAATAATATACATGTTTCCCATACATCTCTATGTATATGTATATTACTTACAAATGAATCTTGGTACCTTATGACCGATATATAATGCTCATACAGATAAAACCAAACTCTTCATTTTATTAATAATAAATATTTTCATTACAAAAGCAGAATCGAAGAAGATAAAGTTACATGTAAATAAACTTGCTTTCCAGGGCACTATATTTACATAACTCCAACAACTGCGTCATTGAATTTTAAGACTTGGATTTTGTGGATCGTCTCTAATAGCCTCTCAAACTGAGTTAATGGCCTTTATAACATCCCTTTTATCAATATATAATGTGTCTACACTAGATCTCATCATCCCTTTTCATTTTAATTTTATTTCCTTCAACATTATAACACTTTTATAAGCTTGTGATCCATTGCACTCTATGTTTGGTACTTTATTTGTAGCTTGTTTAAATTAAGGATGATTCAAAAGAGAGTTAAAGAATTTGAAAGGAAGTTTCCTCTTGTATAACTTTTGATTTATCTCTATTTCAATCAAAGAATGGTCATAAATTAGAAAGTTACCAAAGTGTTAAAATTATGAGAGAAGTTGTTTAACTACAAATCATTCGCTACGGCCTTTTGTAACTTCCTTTATATGAATCTATCTCTACCTTGTCGATTGCTCCATTTGAATAATTATTCAGTAAACCTAAGGTCCAATAAACCCAATATGGAGGAGATATTGAGCAATTCATGGAACCTTCCAATAGTATCTTAGAAATTACTATATCTTTGATTAAGATATAATGCAAAATTATAATCTCCAACTAACATCCAGGTGGTATTAATATTAAGGCCATACTTTATAGGACTTTCCACAATCTTGCTCTATGAAATTCACAATTCTAGTATAGATGATAGTTATAGCTATCTTTTTTTATTTTTTCAATACCACATTATAATTTACAACTGATATGAGATACTCTAATTGATAACACTAATTAGAGAAAGACATTGTTACTCTTCCATTAGGGTCGGAAGAGTGGTTGCTCAAGGTGATTCACTCCCTTTGCAAAAACCATAGACCTTTTTTTTAAAGAGTCCTCCTCTATTTTGGTCTCAATGAGTCCAACAAAATGTGTCTTTTTAATGATTATGATGTGCTTATTTAGGCAGTTTAGTGCTTTAATATTCCATACTAATAAGTTCATTAATGTTTATTGGTTTTACCCTTCTTTTTCCTAATTCTCTAGTTATTAGAACTAAGGTATAGTATGTCACCACCATCACATTGTTGTTTTGTGATTCTTCATCAAAATATTTGAGATAGGATTAACCTCAATCTCACCTCCTTGTATTGCTTTCCCTTTAGGCCTTAAAGTTAGTTATCCTTGGAAACTTGTTTTAGGCTTTCCATCAAGAGCCTCAATAACTTGTTCCACACTTTCTTTTAAAACCTTATCACAAACATGACACATAGTTTTCTCATTGCATTGTTTGGTCCTATTCCTCTAATAGCTATGAAATGTTGCAAAGTTGATTTAATCCATTCTAGTTAAAATGCCAAAAAAAAGTCTTTTCTCCTTTCTTCACTTTGATTTTGATCGCTTCCCTAAGTTTCCCTGATTTAAAGGCGTCAATGTTCAAAAAGTTTCTTTTTTTTTGAACTTTTTTCCTTTTAAGCAATGCATATTAATCCATTTCATCCAAACTGCTTCTGTATCATTAAGTATCCTCTATATATTTTTACTACTAGCACTGTATTGAAGGTTTTAATACATTTAATTCATAATTTTCCTTCATCTTTTGGCTTTCAAACTTTGTGCCATTTTGCTTAACCTCCATCATATTTATATGCACTCCCTATCCAAGAGAAATACTTAATCAACTTCTTAATTTCTTTAATGAGGTTTGAGGCATAATAAAGTGAGACATCTAATATAAGTGTATCTTATTCAAGACAGAAACAATAAATTAAAACCTTCCTTTAAATGAAAGCCATAAATTTTTGTAGTTGTAAGAGGTATCCTTATGAACTTAAAAGGATGGTCCTTAACATCTAGCCTAAAAATTAAGTTGAACTAACTAGTTTGGTGCCTAGAGTTAATAGAGAAGATCAGAGCTCGTCTTGTTATGTTGATGGCAAGCCCTTAGAGAAGATTAAAGACCTGAAACAAATCCGTAAGAGTCATCAAGGAGTGGGTATCAGCCTATAGAGGCTCATTTAAATCATTGTAAAAGAAATGTTAATAATTTTCAATTCACTTGCATTTATAATGAAAGGATATATTTTTCTATTTAAATTGTTTATTTTCCATTTGAATATTATAAGTCATCAACCTATTGATAATGTATCATATTCTAATCAATAAAAAATTATTAAATTTAAATAACTAAAACTTTCATTTTAAATATATATAAAATATTAAATTTGAAAATTTTATGTTAAAATATTTTTAAAATATTGTTTCATATTTTAATTTTAAATATTCTTGCAAACAATTTAAATTTAAAAAATTATGGTCCTAATTTTGTGAGTTATTTTAAGAAATCAATATCATTTTAAAAAATCATAAAACAATTTGAACAATAATTTAAAATATTCATTTTCAGTAGTTAAATAGTTATAAACTTTTGTAGTTAATATTTAACAAGTAAATAAATAATTAATAATAAAATTATATTTAAAAAAATAAAACTATTTTGGTAATTTTCATCAGTTTTCAAAATAGAATGATGGGGTAGTGTGAGAAGCTCCTCCTCCTCTCTTCACCAGCTGCCACCTTTCCTGATGCTTTCTCCTTGTGCCTCTATACTCATGTACTCTTATTTATTCTCAACTCCACTTCAATCCTACGCTTTCTCCATCTCTACTCCTTGTTTTTCTTCTCCTCCCTAAAGTTCCTCATCTGCTCTTGAAGGGCATTCTTGTAAATCAATTTGCATCTTGCTTCCCCTACGCAGGGCCGGTCCTAACATATTATAGGCCCTGGGCAAATAAAAAAATTTTTTATCTTATCTTTGTTTTTCTTTATGATAATTAAAAGTGGGCTTTTATACAAAATAAAATAGGTAAAATAAGGGGCCCTTTTATTACTCTTTATAAAAATCAAGACTTTTATAAGGAACAAAATAAAATAAAATGGGGCCCTTTTAGTTGCAATTTTTATTCATCATAAAATTGGGCCCTGGGCAGGTGCCCTGCCTGCCCATGCCCAGGGCCGGCTCTGCCCCTACACTTTTACTTTATCACTCACAAGTATAATTAAATTCATTTTTTTACTTTATACTTTCATCTTTTATAAATTATGTCACGTATCTTTTTAAGACAAATAACTTTTAGGAAAAATTTTGTGAACACTCAGTTCACACCCTTCTTGGGTGCCAATAGGGAAAATCGCACTTGTAAAGAGAAAAATCAAAATTAGTTACATTATAGACTTACCAAAACCACCTCTAGAGAAAATTTCCTTTCACTTTATTATGATCAACTCATCTATTCATATTGTACTTTTTAAATGTGGTGGTGACAAAGATAATGTAGAAAAAATAACAATTAAAAATGATCAAAATTATAATGTTTTACCTGTTCAACTAGTTTAATTTGAAGGGGAATTGAAATGACTTTTTTTTACAAGTATATAACTTTTAAGATGCAAATTTAAAAAGTTTCTTCATACTAAGGGAAACAAATGGAGTATATGCCGTTGGTAATTGATTTAAGGATGATGTTAAGGAAGAGAATTCTAGATAATTATTTAACGTCTGTAACATTTTAGATGCTTTCGTGGGTGTATTAGAAATGAAAAACGTTGGCACGTGATAAATCAATATGAAAAAGAAACATTGAAAAACATAATTTCCTATCACCTTGTTCATTTTCAAATGCATCATCATTTTCTATTGTTGTCTTTTAGTTTTAAGTTTTCGTTATTTCTCTTTTAACATATTATGACTTTGTAGCAAAATTCAGTTTAAAAAAATAGATTTGAATATCATTAAAGTTCATAGGAAAAGATCAGTAAAGAAGTAATATAAAATAATTATCAGCCTTTAAGCCCTACATGTCAGCTTTCTTAACCTTTTATGCTGTGATTTTGGTATGATGTAAATTGTATGTTTTATTTTGTTTAATCAAGATCGTATATTTTTCCCAATAAATTAAAATATCTTTTAATCCATCAATTCTTAAGAGTTCAGACATAATAAGCCTTTTAAATAATTAAACTCTGTCTAAGCCCACTAAGAATAATTGATTAATTTGCTTGTTATTTATTCTATGTGATTGCAAGACACAAGAGAAGAATTCACTCAATAAAACCAGCTAATAAAAGTTAACGTAAGACTAAAAAGTAATTATAAAACATAAGCTCACAAAGCTTAAAGATCAATTCAAGCTTTTAGTACGTGTTAAGCTTGTAATTCATTTTGTTTCCCCACTTGTAAATAAATTCTAAAATTCATTCTAAGTTCTAGATACTATTCATAAAATATGGGCACTATCTTTAATCTTTTAACAATTTTAAGTCCAGGCCCTAAGATACAACTTTAGGCATCTTATCCATTTTAAACACCTCAGATATGTTGTAAGTATTTTATTTTATTTCATTAAATCTTTAAGTTGATTTTTTATAGTTGTTAATTCATTATTTATTGATTCAAGTTCTTCTGTGTTAATAGTTGGTTTAGGATCAGTAATTCGAATAGGTTTTTCTAATGTTAATCTAGGTTCTGTAAATTTATTCAAAATCCCAAAGGGCCAACTCCAGTAATTTTATTTTGTTTATAATCCCTAAGACTAAGCTCTACGCATTTTTCATTAAAAACCCTATGACCTAGTTTTAGCATATCAATTTTAATCATAGCTCCTAAAACTTCTCTGGAAATTTCTTTTCCTCTTTTTAAGCATTTTATTTTAGTTTTATATCTCAAGATCTACTTCTAATAATTCATTTTATTTCATGTTTTATGAAATATTTTATGCATTCATTTTATTCCAAACCATGAGACACAACTCTTTACATTTTCACTATTTTAAATCCTAATATCCTTTCTAAGCATTCCATTTTATTTTTAAAAAATTAAGGCTATAAACTCCTATATGGTCAACCGTTTGCTTTGATTATAATTTTAAATCATATAGATAATTGTAGCTATTTATTTTTAAAACCTAGGTAAAACCACAATCCTAAACATTCAAGCACATGTTTTATCTCTAATTCTTTAACATGATTTGTTTAATACTCATTAGCATATCTTTAGAATAATTGTCATTTGTATTTATGTGATACTATTATGATATTATTAAAGAGAATGATACTATCTCTCAACAATATCACTTGCTCTGATAAACCAAGTTGCACTAAGATCCAATGGCCAACGGTTAGACATATTATTTCTACTATTCAACTATTGAACTAAACAAGCCATCAATATATATGTGTTCATTGTTAATAACAGCCCTAAAGAGTTTTTTTTTAAGGAAAATGGAATGTAATTAAAAAATCAAAAGTATTACAAACAAAGCAGAGAGCTTAAGGGGTGTCTTTAATCAAGTTACAAACTTACTAGCATATGTTTACATGAAGTGAGTACAAGTGTAAGAAGATTTAAGATTAAATACGTAGAGAAGATAGCAAGCTTGAGTTGTAGATTGTTGGGCCCCAAATTTGTTTTTCTTGATGTTATAAAGTATGAATTAAGTTGATTGTGTTTTTGTTGCATAGTTTGATTTTATTGAAAGTATTAATGGAAAATTATTATTTATTTGAGTAGAGTATGGTGTAAGTGGAAATGAAAGAGTAAAAATATTTTAGGGCAAAATGGGCAAGTCACTCAAGGGTAAGAGGTTTTAGGCTTAACTAAGAGGGGCATTTTAGTCCTTGCTCATTCTTGTAGGCTTAAGGAATTAAAAGAAGAAAAGAAAAGAAAGGAAATAAAAAGAAGAGAGAAGGAGAAGAGAGTCGTAGGGAGAGAGAGGAAGAAGAAGAAGAAAGGAGAAAAGCTAGAGTTAAGGATTTTCGAAGGATCTGAAGCATTCCCGGGTAAGTATACGATTGTTTCTTCTTGTTTGGAATGAATTTAAACCCTAATATGGTTTAGAATGAGCTAGAAACGATGGTTTAGGGGTTATGGGAAAGATAGGTGAAATCTCTTAGTGTTGTTGATTTGGTTGTGTTTTGTTGATGATTTTGTGTTAGAATGAGTTTAGAAATAAAGTATCAAGCATGATCTAAAGTTTAAGTGTGTTGTATGAGCAAAATATTTGGATTTAAGTGGGAAAAATGCATGAAAGTCGGGTTCGGAGGTGTTCTCCAGACCCGCACGTTGCGACGTGCACCAGGCCGTTCGTCGCGACGTGCACGAGGCTGTTCACCACGACGTGTATAAATCGTTCGCCGCGACGTGCAGGGTTGTTCGTCGCGATGTATGCAATTCATTCGTCGCGACGTGCGAGGTAGTTGTTCTTTGTCGCGACGAGCCCTCGTTTTCCAGCAAAGATGGATTTTAGTATATTGAGCATATCTTTTGCTACAAAAGTCCTTTTGAGGTTATTTTTGATGTGTTGTAAACTAGAGACATAGATCTACAAGTTTTGTGAAGTGATGAAGTTCTGAATCAGTCTCTAAGAATATGAAATTTTGGATGGAAGTTAAGAATGGAAATATTGTTTCAGCAAGAGTTATTGAATGGGATTTTGGTTCTTATTTTAGGAAATCAAGAGAGGCAAGAGGAGCAAGAGGATCAAGAGGAAACTCATTCCTAGGCAAGAACAAGCAAGGAATTCAGGTGGGTTCATGTTTATAATAGAAGATATAAGTCACTCATTGTTTTGTTCAAATCAAGAAAGATTTAATGCATTTAAATTGCATCATCAACGATTGCATTACATACCATTATGAATGATTATAGGTTGCTATATGATTTGCATTCATGATTATTAACAAGGTTTTCAAAAAGGGGGTTTTCTCTTTTCAAGAATACATGTACACGAAATCATGTTTTACGAATATATTACAAGCAAGTGTCAGTTTGGCAAACAAGTTTACAAGAACATGAATCATGCATATTTATGTGGGTTTGCGGTATGTCCCTCACGAACAGTCAAGTGCAAATTGACTCACGAAAAGGCTTCTCCCGCCTACCCGCTAGTGGCACAGGGTTTCTCACAAGGATTCCCTCACGAAACTACATCTACACATAACCATTTCGATGGGAGTGTGTAGTACGTCATGAACCAGGGACAACCCAAACCATCATGTTATGTTATGTGTTCATGATCTGTTATTATGTTTCATGCATCATGAATTGTTCAAGAATCAAGCATTTTTCAAGATAATGACTCATACATGCTCAATGACTATGATTTCAACAAGTATCACGACAATGAGTTATTTTTGAACAGTTTTTCTTATTTCTATATTATAAATATGTTCCCACGAGCTTTATAGCTCACCCCCTTTAATCTCCCCCATTCAAGTGACGAGCAAGAGACCGAGTGAGTCACGAGTTACGGCAACACTCTATTTTGTCATGTTTATTTTTAAGCTTTAGTTACATTTCAAGTATTATTGGTTCAAGAGTATTTTGTATTTTTGGCTCTTGAACTCAAAGAATATAATTTAGTTTGAGAAGTTCTTAAAGCTTTGTAAAACTCATCTTTTGGATAATGATTTATAGATGTGTTTGTTTTAATCAAATGAAAGCATGGTTCAAGTTTGTTTCATGTGGGCGGTTTCAAGTTTGTTTTCTAGCAGGCCCATTAATCTTCCGCAGGTCTTTTCCTTAAATGTATAATTAGCATATTTCACATCACGCTCTCATGTCCGATGTTGGGCTTCGGAAACGGGGTCCAACATAGATTTTGTCAATATTTTTTTAGCAATACGATCTCCCTAATTCCATTGATAATATCTTATACGTGAGACTTCATTGAAGAGGTTTTGTTTACAAATCTTCTAGAGTTTTTTTTCCTCTCCAGATGAAGTACACACAAAATCCCAAAGTAAGTGTGAAGATTAGTTTGTCAAATTTCAATATAGAAATCTGGTTAGAAAGCCATTGTGTCATGATTATAAGAGAGTTTCCTAGAGCAAGCCATAAACATTTCCTTGTGATAGATTCTCATATGTTGTTGGTGAAAGGGCATATGAAAAATAAGTGGTTTGCTGATTCCTCATGTACCAAACACATAGGAAATTTTTTGTCAGCTTGCAGCTATGGAATTCTGACACTGGTGTTGAGTTTATTTTTAATGGTGAGCTGTAGAAGAAAGGAGATTCTAGGTGTTAATACCTTACTCGAAATGCTTATATGCCAATCAACTTTAAAGCATCTTCTTCTTAGTAAGTCTTCGGTATTTGATGGATAATTTGAGTACAGGTTGGTCTTTCTAATAGAAGGAATCTGGAATAGTTGGATTAGGAGGGTATGAGGGTTATAAGTGTCACAATTTGTTAGGGAAATACCAAACATTGCTATTAATCAATGAACTAATCCTATTGTAGAGTGGAAAGATGTCAAAAATCACTGACATTTCTAGAGAATCAAGGAGTTGCCCCTGATTTAACTAGTTATCGAACCATAAGAAGATTAGCTTACCATTCCCAATTTTGCAAGTGACATCAACTTGGATCATGTCCCTCAACTTTAGTAGCTAATTGAGGAAGTGAGAATTTGAAGTGTTTTTACTGATTTCCTATATGCATCTACCTTTGAAGAAATATGAGTGTAGCCATCTTATCCATAATGAGTTTTTATCCACTACTATCCACCAGAATCTTTTAAGGATCAATGCATAATTAGTTGTCTTGATTGAAGAAATACCAAGTCTTCCTTCTTTTTTAAGGAAGCACAAATTAGACCATTTCACATTTGTTGTTCTTTTTAAATCATCTGGATGACTCCAAAAAAAATCTTTAAACAACCTCTCAATTGATTTAAAGATATTTAGGGATGGGAATATATGGGAACTTCGATATATATGAAGTGAGTTAAGAATTGATTTGATAAGTTGCAACTTACTCGTATAAGATAGGAATTTGTTAATCTAAGACTTGATTATTTTCTAAATTTTTTCAATAAGGGTTATGCGGTCTATGAAGTTAAGTCTTCTAGTAGAAGTAGTTAGCCCTGAATATAGGAGTGGAGGACATTTACATCGCATTCTAATGAGTGCTACAATATAAGACGATTTTTTATAGATTAGGACGTGAATTTTTCTTAAGTTGATGCACAGTCTAGAAAATTTTCTGAAAGTATCAACAACTTTCATGAATGTTTGAATTAAGTCCATGTTGCCCCTACAATATAATATGAGATCATTTGAAAAGCAAAGGTTAGTTAAATCAATCTTCTTGTATTTAAAATCATGTTTGAATTCGGTGTTAAGTTCTACTTCCTGGTTGATAATTGAATTGAGAGTTTCCATGCAAAAGATAATGAGCTAAAGGATAGGGGATTCCCTTTCTAAGACCTTTATCAGTTTTAAAATATTTTTTAGGACTGCCATTTATCATCACAGATAGGGTAGCAGAAGAGATGCATTCTTTTAACCATCGAATAAAAACATCAGTTAAACTATAGATCTTTAGCATCATTTGTAGGAAATCCCAACTTACACTGTCAAAAACTTGTGAAAATCAATTTACATGGTGCAATTAAGAGTGTAGTCAGATTTAGAGTAATCTTTTAAGAGTTCTTATATAATAAAAACATTTTTACCACTCCACCTTTCACTCAAATATGCTCCCTGGTTGTCATTGATTACCAAGGTTATTGCTTTCTTTAATTTAGTTGCAAGGATTTTGGATATAATTTTGTAGAGAAAGATAGTGCCTGAATGGTCTAAAGTCTCCAAAACTAGAGGGGTTCGGACCTTTCAAGATCAAACATAGAAAGGTTTTATTAATTTCCTTTAGAAGAGCATCATTGGAGAAACTTTTTGGTGTGCCTTTTAAATGATTTAACCTATAATATTCCAAGACTTTTGGAAAAAGTGTCCATTAAAGCCACGAGGACTTGGTGCCTTCATTCTATCCATGTCAAAGACAACATCCTCAATCTCCTTGTCATTTATAAGTTTAGTTAATAAATCCAGTGAAACTTTTTGGTGGTGATTTTACAAATTTCAATGAAAGTAGTAGTGAAGTACTAAGAGTGCCAAAAAGAAAATCAAAGTACCTTACAACTTCATCCTATATGTCTTGGTGATTCTGTAGTATTAAATCTTCTTTGGCGGTTATGGAATAGAACTTTTGTGGTTTTTCATTGCAAGGATAATGTTGAAGAAGCACTTTTTACAATTGTCACCATCTTTAATCTAATTTACCCTGACCCTTTGCTATAGTAGAGATGCATGATTCCTAACAACTTGTATGAATATGTGAAGTGATTATTTTTCCTTATCTAAAAGTTTAGGATCATTTGGTGTAAGAGCAATCGTGCTTGAATAGCTTCAAGTTCCATTCTAGTAGTGTTTAGGACTACTTTAGTGCACAATCCTTTTGAAGAGTTTACCAACTTCAGTTCATTTTTTATGACTTTAGCTTTTGAACACAAACAAATTACTTGTCCCTATAAAAATACAATTAGCACATCTTTTGTAGGCCTTTCAAAAACCAATTTCATGAACTAAAAAGTTGTTGAACCTGAAGGTATAGTGATTAACAGACTTCTGGGGTACATTTTCCTCTATAATTGTTGAATGATCTGAGAATAGTGGGTCTTTAAACTTGGCAATACTGCCAGAGAATTAAGCTAGTCAATTTTCATTGACAAGAGCTCTATCTAACTTCTTCTAATGAGCCAATTAGAGCTTTGTTTATTGAACCAAGTGAAAGAGTGTCCAATATATTTAAGATCAATCACTCCTAGCACTTCAATACAATCTTTGAAGTTAGTCAAAAATTCCTTAAATTACAATTACCTTGAGCTTTTGATCTGTAAAGAGTACAATTGAAGTCCCCATAGACCATCCATGGTTTAGAGATGTTACTACTGACATTTCTAAGATTGTTTCATATGATTCTTCTCTAAAAAGCAAAGTTACTAACATATATAAAGGAGATGATTATATCTATCTTCTCATGCAAAAAGAAAATACTAAAATGCATATCTTGGTCATTAGAATCTAACAAGTCCACACAAATATCCCTAGCTTTATAGTAGATCATAATTGTTCCATAAGCATAGTGAATGTGATTAGTGAGCATTTTCCATTGAGATCCTAAAATATTCAGTTTGCTAAGATTATCTGATTTTACTTTATTTTTTAGTAGTGCAAGTGTAAGAGGCTTTTCCCTCATGACAAAATCCCTTAAAATTGAAAGCTTTTTAGGAAAAATTATATCTTTAATATTCAAGTTAAAATTGACATTTTAAAGAGGGTTACCTTTGGAGCTTTTCCCCTTGCCCCTTTGATATTTGCTTCTCTGGACTGTTTGAAATTGTTCACTGCTGTATTCATCATTGTTTACTCTTATTTCACATAGTTGCTCACCTGGTGGTTTACCTTTTGGAGTTACAAGAGTTATAGCAAATGTTGAAGAACCATCTAAAAATTCAGTTTTGGAACTACTGCAATCAGTGTACAACTCATTAGATGTTAACGGTTCCTGTTGTCTCTCCCCAATTAGATTATCACTTCCAGTGTATTTAGTATTCACCTCAGTTATAACACATATTATAGATTTTTGCAGAGTCTCCCCACTGAGATTTTCACTTCCAATGAATTCAGTGTTCACCTCATTTGTAGCACATATTAAAGGTTCTTACAACGTCTCCCGATTTAAGTTTTCACTTCTACCATCATTAACATTTACAGTATTCTAATTCTCCATTGTCACCAAGATCTCCCTATTCTATGCTTCTCTTTCGACAACATTTATATTTTCAAATATCTAGTTTTCGAAGTCATCTAAGTTCTAGTCTTTCTCCTCAATCCCTGTTAGTTCCTATTGACTTCTAGATTTGAATGTTTTTCCAGTAGCTTTTCACCTTTTGCCTTGGGACTTAGGAGGGGGCTTCCAATGGTAGGAGATTGTATTGTTGTCTTCCCAATGTTTGTTGTCCTCTCCCAATCTCATTATAGGGGTTTCATTGGAAGATCCTTGTAAGGTTTAATGCTTACACAAATTCATGCATATCCAATTCTCTTCTTCTTACCAGTATTCTCATCAATGCAAATAAGTCTTAGCTACTCGAGGGTTACATTGTGTAAATTTATCCAAATTAGGATGCTTTGGATTTTAATAGTTTCTAATTTTAGGCTGGGCTGCCAAGCTTGCAGGAAGACTAGTTGATTACCAACATGCCAAGGTCCTTCTTCAAGTGTTTTGTAAGCTTCATAGGTTGAGGAGAATGTAAATAGGATGAGATTATCCTTAGAAAGAAGCACTTCAGTTAATCCTTTCTTCCTCCAGAATTTGTGAGCCCATTTGTATATGATGGGAAAAGTTGGTCTCTGATCAAAGAAGAAGACAAAATCGTGAACTCACAGTTGCCAGCTCCTCCTTTTAACACCTCAAGTTTAGGGCAGACAATGAGTTTGCCATCTATTTCAATGAGAGGTTTGAAAGATAGGTTCGAAGTAAGTTGGTCAATAACAGCCTGTTTCTAGGTTTTTTGGAGCAAGGGTGCTGCAAGGGTGGAGATGGAGAATCTGGTAAGGGAGGTAGCAATGGCAAAGGGGGGAATTCAGTCTTGTCCTGGCTAGGAGAGGTGGACATGGCGTAGGGTTTAGGGCCTAGAAATAGAAATGACATATGCATCTGTTTTTGTGTTCAAGCAAATATTATTATCTGAAAGCTTCAACTAACATAATTATTCCAACTATACTAACTGATTTTGAAAGCCTAATGACCAGAAAGCTCGAGGCCGGGGCAAGAATACCATGATACTGAATGTGAGTTGGTGTATGTGTCCAACTTCATAACAAATCCAAACACCCAGCCACCTTTTCGGCAAATTTTACCAACCCTTTTGTTGCCTGTGTAGCCTGCACTTCGTAAAATCAGTAAGCAAGCATTTAGGTTGCCTCGGAAATCTTAGATAAGCTTCTCTATGCAATAACATGAACCAACGGAAATTTTCCTTTCAGCTTCATAGTCACGTACAAATATTTTGTATCAACGTCCTGGATTTATGGAATTGGATCTACTTAAAAATATTATGGGCTTCGATAAAACTTAATAGTGTAATATAGAAGTAGATATTACCTTTGCTAAAGTAAACAATAATTTCATTAAACAACACATTACATTTTTACATAAGGGAATTATCCACCATCGAAAGGATATTACAACATTAGCAGTTCTAAAGACATTATAGGTACATTCTAGCTTTGCAACAAGACCATAGCTTTGATTTTCCATATAGACAAGTATAAATGTTGTGGCATATAACTGCAGTTTCAGCTTAACTTGAAGGGATCATAACAAGAAAACTGAAATTATGCTTGAAAGGATGCTGTTCCATTTTTTTCTAGTTCCCGCCGTCTTGCACGCTCCATCTTTCTTTTACGCCATTCCTCTAAAGCTGTACAAGTGGTTTGAGACTTACTAACATCAAGAAGGGCCACAACGGTACATTGACAGGCACGAAAATGAGATGCCAAAGTTACACATTGCTCACTTGTTCTAAAAGGTCCATTTTCCCTTTTCGGGATCATTAAGCATTTAAAATCTCAAGATTATCAACCTACTAACCTAGTAAATCATGCTCCTGTACAAGGTTCACAGTCTCGTACTCCAAAGCAAAATACACCCCATAGACTACATGATATATACAAGTAGTTTGGATATGTATATGTAGAACAGAGAAAGGGGAAAATGATTAGGCAGTAAAAGAGAACGAGCACTCACCTTTTAGGCTGGAGGCATCATTAAGGGAACGGAAATCCTTTAACCTCTTAGAAAGATCAAAAGCAGCAGTCTGCTTTGTATCCTTTGGTTCAACAATCTCCGAATTGGGAAAAGCTTCTTGCTGTATTTCCTTCACCTGAAAAATGAAGATAAATCCCGCTTTTATTATGGATGTGCTTAAAAGCTTGATCTACCTCATTTGCATCTTTGGTCAGTATCAATGCAAACATGTATAAGAGAACTAATGTGCACATAAAATCCTTATACACGGATATTAAAGTGGCTCTGTGGGAGTTTACTTAATTATATAGCAACAAAAGAGAACACTAAAAGCTAATGGCATACTCTTTTTATCAATTCCATAGGTCGCATGGCACGGCGTATCTCCTCAGACTCCTTAATATAGCTGAGTTCAGCTGCATTTTGGAAATTGAAGATTGTAAATTCAGCTGATTAGCATATGCTCCGTCCACATACTGATAATATTGCTGGGAAAACTCTCAACAAAATTGCTGAGGGAAGTGGGAAGTTATGGTGAAGATAAAACATATTGACAAAAAGTAAATGGGCAAACTCTCTCAACAAAATTGCTGAGGGAACTGGGAAGTTCCAATTAAAGTCATTTTAAAATGAAAATATATTATGAATCAGAGCTCCGGAAAACATAAAACATATTGACTAAAAACTTTCTGGACATAATATTTTAAAAATTTTAAGGATAGGAAAGTGTTCTATGAGCTTTTTGGCATAAAATAATCTCCTATTATTTCAGAACATAACTTTCTTTTTTACTTTCACTGCTTTACCTTGAAGTTTATAGCACAGTTGGAGGCATTGGCCAATGGGATACATGGGCAGTCCATCTTAGACAAACGTCCAAGAATGACGCCACTAAGGTAGGATCTACCTGTTGTTTTATAGTCTTTTCTGAAGTTCCTAGATCTGTCCAGCATTACACAAACATGTAGCTGCTACTTCTACTGTTGTTATCATTATAATGCTATGTTCCATATGCAACCTAAAACATAATAAAGATTGTCAAGGTAACAACAACAACTATTAGATTAAAAGATTAAGATTCCAGTCATCAACATCTTTTTAACGTTGCAACATTCCACCAGGGATATATTAGCCGCTTGTGGACAAATTTTGCCCATTGCGAGATGCGCTCTCATAAAACCCAAAAGAATTGTTGTTGGAAAGAAAACTGTCGACAATGTAACTATAGAAAAATAAAAGAGAAGTGGGATAAAAGAAATCAAGAACTGATCGGTCACACCACAGAAATCTAGTTGAAGTCGGTCATCTTTCATACCCAGATAAAATAATACCTAAATCACAAATCAGGACATTAGGACTGGTAATGGAAACAGTGGACATAACGCAAGCTAACTGTTCTCTTTCTGAAAGGCAAATACCCTGTATCTAATGGTCAAATTTAAACAATGAGAAATGACATCAAACCAAAAAATGGCTTCATCAGCAGAGTTACCCAGCAGCTTGTTTACAAGTAATTCTTTCAACTTTTGGGAGAGACATAGAGAGAGTTACCTGAACTGTACTTGGATGAGAATTTGCTAGGGGAAGAGGATGAAGAGAGAAAGCTATGAAGCAAAAAAATTGCAGCGATCAGGTTCAGGACGGTGATTAGGATCGTAGCGTTCTTGAAGGACATTCTCAACCTCCCCGATGGCTGTACCTCCATTTCCCAGGGCCTATTGCTACGGGTAAATTTCGTATTTAAAGGCTGTCCTCAAAAACTTTTGTTTGGGTCCACTTGGAAATCTGCCGGTATATTATTCCCGTCTAAATATTTGACATTTATGGACTTTTTAAAAATTTTTGAATTGAATTTATTATTGAATTGAATTTAATTACATTAATAGAGTTGAGATTGAATTCAATTTATACTGTTTGGAACAAATCTAGTAATATTAAATTGAATTGATTATCTTTGTTTAAACAAATCCAGGTAATATTGAATTGAATTGATTATCTAAATTCAATTCTGTTTGTTTGAACAAATCTATTAAAATTAAATTAAATTCAATTATTTCATATGACACATTAACCCCTGAGTAAAAATAATATTATTCAAAATAAAATTATTATAAAATTAGTGATCTTTATTTTTTCTAATATAATTTACATTAATATATTATTAAATTATCTTCAAATATATATACTTCAATTTATATTTAATGTAATAATTAAAATAATTTAAGTAAATATTACGTTTTAGATAAGAAGATAAATTTTAAAATGTTTCATTTAATTTAATTAAGAATATATTAATAAATATTATATAAGAGATTAAAATAAATTTAATTAATTAAAATTTAAAAAAGCAGAGGAAGTTAGGATAAGCTCATGAGGCGAGGAAGCTCGAAATCATGAGCTTGTTTTTTAAAATTTAATTAATTAAATTTATTTTAATCTTTATATAATATTTATTAATAAATTTTAATTAAATAAAATGAAACATTTTGAAAATTATCTTCTTATCTAAAACGTAATATTTATTTAAATTATTTTGAATTATTACATCAAATATAAATTGAAGTTTATATATTTTGAAGATAATTTAATAATATATTAACAGAAATTATATTAGAAAAAATAAAGATCACTAATTTTATAATTTTGAAAATCGAAAGAAACAAAACCAAAGCATTTTAAAATTAACGTTTTATCTCAAACTTATTATTTATTTAAATTATTTTAGTTATTAAATCAAATATAAATTGATGTTTATATATTTTGAAGATAATTTAATAATATATTAACATAAATTATATAATAAAATATATAATTGAATTTAATATAAAATAATTGAATTAATAATATAATTTTTATATTTATTATAAAAATATAAAAATATCTCAAAGCATGAAATTATAAAACTCAATTCATGTTGGAATTTAATTAATAGGAGTGGAATAATCAAGAAAAACATGGGTTATTATTATTATTCCTATTATTAATATTATAAATTGGTCATTATTATTATTATTATTTTGGTATGATAATAATAATATAAAATTTATATAAACTTAAAATAAATTAATTAAATTAGTTAAATTTATTTTAATCTCTTATATAATATTTATTAATAAATTATTAATTAAATAAAATAAAGATTTTAAAATTAACTTTTATCTAAAACTAAATATTTATTGAAATTATTTTTAATTAATAAATCAAATATAAATTGATGTTTATATATATTAAGAAGATAAGTAGCGTTGGTTACTAATAAAAAACCTCTCAAAGCATTGTTCACTCAATTAATTACGTTTTCCATTCTCAAATCCTTTAGGAAATGTTCAAGAAATGGGAAAGCGTGCAAAGCCAGCGGCAGACGGCAACAATTGAATTCGTTTGGTTTTAAAAGTGAATTGAATTCATTAAGAAAGTGGGAATTAGATTCATGGAGGAATTCAAATCATGCAACTTTTTAAGGTCCAAACACATGAATTGAATTCAATTCATCACATTCCAAACACCCCTTTAGTGTCGTCTCCAAAGATCAAAAACAGGAAGATGCCCCTTTTGCAGCCGTGGCAATCAATGTCATAAAAGGCAGCTCCTCGACGTCTTCCTCTGCGTGATTCGAGGGTTTTATCGTAGAGATTTAATCTCTCATTATTTATTTATTCTTTGTATAGAAGACTTGATTATACTTATTCAAAGAGCACTCAAGAGAAAAATTGGATGCTAATTAGGGTATCTAAAGGTGAGCCAGGTATTAGTCATTTAATTTTTGCTAATAATTTGCTAATTTTTTGTAAGGCTTCAGCTAGGCCAGCTAAAGTGTCCTGTGAAGTGCTGAATGTGTTCTGTATAGTGAGTGGGCATAGGGCTAATTTTTCTAAGTCAAGAATTTATTTTTCAAATTCTGTTTCTAGTGTTCGGAAGTCCCAGTTATGACAGTTGTTGGGAGTAGCAGTTACTTCGAACTTGGGCAGGTATTTGGGTATACCATTGTTGCACGATCATACTTCAATTGCTCATTATCAACATATTGAGAGTTTGATAGAGCCTAAGCTAACTAATTGGTATTCTAAATTTCTGAATCCCATTGGGAAGGAAGTGCTTATTAAGTCTTCTATTTCTTCGCTACCAATTTACACGATGCAAACAGTTTGGTTACCTTCCTCTATTTGTGGTAATTTAAATCGGTTGGCTCGTGATTTTTATTAGAGTTCCTCACAAGAGAAGCGTAAGCTGCATTTGATTGGTTGGAATTGGCTTATTTGGCCAAAGAATTACGGTGGTCTTGTTTTGAAAAGTTCTAAATTGATGAATGTTGCTTTGTTAGCTAAGTTGGGATGGAAGTTATTTTTGAATGATTCTGCTTTGTAGGTTGAAGTGTTACGTTAGAAATATTGTAATGGTGGGTGTATTCTCTTTTTTATTAAGGCTTCGGCTTCCAGTTTATAGAAAGGGGTTGTTAAAAGTTTTAATTTGTTGTTTCCTCTTTTGGTCTGGAGGGTTGGGGATGGTTCTCATATTAGCCTTTGATTTGATACTTGGTGCTCGGGAGGTCATTTAGTAGATCATATGGATGGTTTGATAGTAGGAGAATAATATATTCGGGTAGCACATATAATTAATGATGGTTATTGGGATTTTTTGAACTTACGTTCTATAATTCTGGATCATCTCAGGGAAGTTATTCAGGTCATTCCTTTGCCTTTATTTACTTCAGTGCAGGATACTATGTCTTGGAATTTTTATTCGAATGGTGCATGTTTGGCTCGAGTAACTTATAAAACACTTCTTTAGGAAGAGGTGTCTAATGTTTCAGTTTCCTCTACTTTTTCTTGGTTGTGGAAGGTGGCTGGCTCGCCAAAATTGAAAATTTTCTTGTGGTTACTTGAGCACTCGTGTCTTCCGATGAATACTTTGTTGTTCTCACAGGGTTTGGTTACCTCTAATTTATGTGGAGTGTGCTCTTTATATGCTAAGTCTCCTTTACATTTATTGTGTGATTGTAATCGTGTAGTTGCATGGTGGCAGCAGTGGGATGTTCCTAATGATGTTTTTATTACAGCAGATTTGATTGATTGGCTAGCTTTGAATCTACATGCTCGTGCTATAGGTCCTTTTGATTTTGACTAAGCACATTAGTTTCTGGCATGTATTTCGTTGTTGTGGATGGCTAGGAATTTATGGGTCTTTCAAAAGGAGTTTCTTTCATTAACAAATTTAACTGGTTGTGTCTTTAAAGTTGTAATGGATGTATCCTTGACTTCTATTTCAAAACTGAAGCTTCAAGGTATGCGGCGTTGGATTGGTTGGATTGCACCACCTACTGGTTGGGTGAAGTTGAATTGTGACGACAGTTCTATTGTTAATCTTGGGCTGACTAGTGGTAGAGGGTTATTGCATGATTCATTTGGTCGTTGGCTAGGGAGGTATTCATTTCGAATTGGTGTTTCAACTATCTTAGTGGGGGAGTTATAGTCCATTTGAGATAGTTTGATTTTTGCATGGGATCATGATTTTTGGCAGGTCGTGGTAAAATCAGATAGCATGAAGGCAGTGAGGATGGTGACTTGTGGTGTTATCTCTTCACATCCTCTATCTGTTTTGATTGTGGATATTTAAGCTTTACTTGCTATGAATTGGATTTGTTCTATTAGGCATGTGCTTCATAAAGGTGATTTTACAGTAGATTGTCTAACTAAAATAGGTTATGGCATTTCGTCAAAATTTCAAGTTTGGAAGGAGATTTTTGACGCCCTCTCCTTGATTATTTGAGTTGATGCTTGTGATATTTCTTTTATGAGATAATTTTAATTTTCTCTCACTTGTAACCCAAAAATAATGTCATAAAAGGCAATCCCACAGGACACAATACTTCAAGTATAATTAAATCATTATGTACGAGTTCCCTTAGAGCCAACCAAGTTTTTGAATTGGTAAAATAATTATTATGACTATTAAAATTTTTCTTCTAGATATTATAATATTTTTTAAAATAAATTAAATTAATAAAAAATAGTCTCTAAATTGAGTTACAAGGAAGAGCAAGTTCCAAATGGATTACATGTAGGGGTTGAAAACAAAATTAATAAAGTTTCTTAAAACACTGTGAACACAATGGTTAAGAGAAAATACTTTAATATGTCCAATGGCGGGCTTATTTGTGGTGAGAGACTTGACTAGTTAATTGGGGTTGCAACTAAGGTATTCGGACTTTTATATCAGTGTGAACTTCTAATTTTGATCCTTTTCAGGTTAATTTGTAATAGCCCGTTTTTCATAATAACGGTTAAAACTCTAGAATATTGCACATAGCTATATCATTGAGAATTCATAAATTGCATTTCATTCACTTATATATCATTAGCATATACACATGAATTTTGAATTAGTATAAATTGCAAAGATAATATATGCACTCAATTGACATATTATGGGATATGAAAGGTTTAAAATGATCATGATGTGAATTGTGTATTATTTATATCTTGAATTTTGGATTGGTGGACTATAATTAGTCTTGGAATTTATTGTTACAATTAGAAAATCGATGAATTAAAATGTATATTTGGTCTAGGAAAAATGCCAAATGATAAGACAAATTGACATTTGAAAAATTAGGATGATTAAGCCTATGAATTAGTGACATCTGGCATGGAAAATTAAGTGACAAATGACATAGCTAATTAATTGACAAATGACAACATGACATAAGGCAACATATATACATGACAAATGGAGTACATGCCTAAGGACAAATGTTAATCTAAGAAAAAGACACCTTGCACCTAGTTGAATTAAGCAAATGCTGGAAAAGTTTCTACTAAGTTCATTTCTTTTTTTTCCCTCTCTCTCCACCGAAACTTGCTTCCATCTCACATCTCCGTATTTTGGCTTAAGTCTTGCTAAATTGCTACACCAAATCCATGATTTTACCCTTTACAAGATAGTCATAGAACCAGAAAATTGTTGTTCTTGTGGTAGCCGAAAACCAACCTTTTTCTACCTTGAATTAGTGACGATCTTGCATGCATGGGGAGCTAAGTTGGCTGGATCTTTGAGCTAGAATTTAATCTAGATAAGTAAGTAAAAGATTGATCTTTATGACATGTTTTAATATGAATATTATGATGATTGAATTGGGATGGATTGTATATGATATTGATGATGAAGTGTGTTGGAAAATGATACATGAATTTGATACTATTATGTTTTGTTCTTGATGTATAAAAAATATAGGTTCTTTGTTATTTTATGGAAGAATTAGACTGAGATTTGAAGTATAAATGAAGGTGGATTCATGGTAAAGATAGGTGTTATTGAAGTATTCTTAAATATGGAAAATAGAGCTATAGGTGTGTTCGTAAAAAGTGATTGTTAATGTCAACTAGCTTTTAGAAGCTTAATGGGAGGTGTAAGTACTCTCTCTTGTAAGACATTATGAAATTGCTTCCACTCACCTTTTTTACACTAAATTTGTAGTTTGTTCTTCCAAACCCCGACTAGCGATTTAGAATCATTTGTTTGATCACAAGGTTTTTACAAGGAGTATTGGCCCCTCTGACATTGCTTGTTAAACTCTTCATATGGTTAACTCCATAGGTGGAGCCTTCTTTTTCCTATTTGATCTTTTTCTAACGATAAGTCCAAATCCTTGTTTAGTGTTATCTAAACCTTCAGTAACCTTGTTTAGAGTTCTAGTAGGGGTTTCATTATGATCAGATTGATACTCTCTATTGGGAATACTGCGATTGTTTGTGCAAAAACTCTAATGGTTTCAACATAGCATAGTATACTAGTGAGTATATTACCATTATCCTCCTTGACCATCTCTTCTCCATTTTGCTTGTGATTGCTTTCTTCACCTAAATTAACAAAAATTGGATTTTGAATAGTATAAGTAAATTGTAGCGTCCCCTTACTGCAGGGTACACACTGGGACGCCTGGAGGTTATTTCGGTGCATATCCTACGATAACAGTGCACTGCGTTCGATCACTATACTCACTTCACATGGCATCATATCTTTATTCACTTATAAGACATTATAAGAAAATCACAATATTTTAAAACTAACTTTTTCTCATTTCATTTCACAAAACTGAAAGTTTACATTGTATCTTTCAACAGTTACAACATATACATCATCAAAACCTAGTACAAAAGTACTACATGAAAGACGAAAATATACAAAGTCTATCTAATATGTCTCCAAAATCTAGCTGACTGATCTTTGAGCCATGACTTCTCTTGCCAAACCACAATCTATACAACTGGTAGAACCTCTCAGTAGCTAGAGTTGTCTTTCAGTCCTAAAAAGACAACATTGCAATTTTAGTGAGTTTTGCGAACTCAGTGAGGTAACCATCATTGATGGTTCACTCAATTTATGCAACACATCATTTCACATAATTAATCATGTATCATATTTTCACTCAAGCATATGCAGTTACTTATTTCAATCCATCAAACATACTTATCAAAATGCTTATGGAATGCTCATGAGACACTTTTCTAATTGTTACTTTGTTGTGACCGAATGCCTGAACTGTCCCATATCTATTTTGGATATCGGGCTCATTACTAACTATCCTTTATCCGAGGAGAATACATGGCTCATTATACATAGTGAGCCTTAGGCTCTTAATCACTTTCTGAGCTCGAGGCTCTTTTCACACGTTAAACTTTAAGTTCTGATCGGTGGCCACTCTGGTCACAACTCCCATTATCTGATTGTGCATTCATGTATGGAATGCATCTATCAAAATCAATCATATTATAAAGCACATAGTTTGTCACATTCACATTCAAGCAACACTTCAATATCCCATTCCAATATCACAGTCATCAAACCTTCATTGTTTGGAATCAACAATCAAAACATATTCATTCAATCATTTCTAACATAATTTAAGAAAACAAGTAATCAAGTGAGACCGTCTAGGTTACTCATAACTTTCTCCTGAAGCTAATGCCTAGAAGTTCCGAAAACGTCTGGAGGTTGACGTTCCAGTTGCTCCTCTACATTAAATAACATACACATATATCACACTTTGCACAATTATAAGTATTTACTAATGCACATGTAGGAAATGAATTATGTATAATGAATGTTCATGACAATCCCAGGTATCTTTCCATCAATTTCATCACAAAAATCATTCTCATATCAAAACTCATCTAAGTATAATTTGTACTTAGGTTTATGCCTCACTAAAACCATTGAAATCACAATTCATTTATCATTGGCTTACTTTAAGATTTTTCCAAGACACATTTTTAGGTCTATTGTTCACATTAAATCGGAGAGTGCAATTGATGTAATTAGGTCATACCCTCTTCTGGAAAAGTGTTCCTCTATGTTTGATGTTTCTATTGACTCCAAAATCACTAAATTTGGTTCAGTAATTTGGAAGATATGCCTCAAATATTTTCGAACTGCTCTTATCCAAAACAATATACTATGCCTAACTTCCTTATAGAAATTAAACATCTTAGAGACTGAATCACAATTCGACTTCTTCAGATAATTTGTAAGCCTATATTCTAGTTTACTACAAATAAAAAATCATCTCATTTAGAATCCTATAGATCCATTATAACCGAAATAGCCAAATATGTTCGGTGAAATCACACTAGTTCATAATATTGCAACAGATTCCCTCACTTTCTTTCAACCAAACTTTTCCAAATAAATTAATAATGCTACCAATTTTTATGGAGAGATAGAAATATGTGTTAGGAATCTATTGGTCCAAGAATCACTGCATTGGAGGTTGGATGATAAAGTTATGGTTAAAAGAATCAAAAAGGTTCTATCTGTAATCATATTGAACCTATTTCGGGCCAATTAGCATAACTTTCGCTATAGGTGTCAGATCAAGGTCATTATTGGATGGTTTAGAAGAGGACTTCTCTACAACTTTCATGAAGGCCATAAAGATAAATTCTATCATATAAGGGGTCAAAATTGGACCAGATGATAAAAAATGAACAGTGAAGAAGAAGCAGATGGTCAACTTAAGATGAAGCAGAAAGTCAACCTAAGATGAAGCAGATGGTCAACTTAAGACGAAGCAAAAAGTCAACCTAAGATGAAACAAATGGTCAACTTAAGATGAAGCAGAAAGTCAACCAAAGATGAAGTAGATGGTCAACTTAAGACGAAGTAGATGGTCAACTTAAGAAGAAGCAGAAGTCAACCTAAGATGAAATAGATGGTCCACTTAAGACGAAGCAGAAGTCAACCTAAGACGAAGCAGATGGTCAACTTAAGACGAAGCAGAAGTCAACCTAAGACGAAGCAGAAGTTAACCTAAGACGAAGCGGATGGTCAACTTAAGATGAAGCAGAAGTTAACCTAAGATGAAGCAGATTACACTCCTAAGCATCTCCACTCATAAAGATCATAACTTTTGACTCCGATGTCCAAAAATTTCATACTATATACCGTTGGAAAGCTAGAAAGATAAACTACAACTTTTCAGAAGACAACTTTGTCTAATTTATCCTAGATTAAACCAGATTTACCTTAAAATCAGAATACAAAATTTACCCCTAAGGAAGACTCGAAATTTTACACCATGCAAACTTGGAAAATCCTGAGTATAACCATTCAGCTACCAATTTGACTTCCTTAAACTCTCAAATCTCAACTCAATAAGGTTTTCAAATTGAAAAATCCCAAAACGTACAATCACAAAATTGGTTCTAGAATACTTAAACTCATGTATTTTCTAACTCCATGGCCTAAAATTCTTCCAAAAGAATCCAAAAGATTCAAATGATCCTATCTTTATTCTTCACCAAATGAAGAGATCTTTGGCTCAATTTGAAGCTCTTCTCTCCCTCTTCCTTTTTCTCTTCTTGACCCACTTTAAAATCTCTCTCAAGACTAAGAAGTGTTGAAACCCTAGCTCAACTCTTTTCTTTCTCTCAATCACCGAAATTCTCTTCTTTTTCTTTCGTAATTTATCTTTCTCTCTCTCAATTTATGTTTTCTCCTTCTTAAAAAGCAAGACTACATTTCTTTCTTCCATTTCTACCCTTAGTGAGCCCAAAAGTTGTTGGACCCCGATTTTTAAGTGGAAGTTATAAATTATTAAATGAAGTGAAATAAGTGTTTTTGTATATGTATTGTGTAATAGATGTTTTTTATGCTACAAGAAAATTGAGGAGAAAAGAAATGATTAGTAAAAGTGTGAGAATTGGGAGAATTAAGAAAGTTTGACTTTTTGAGAATAAATGGTAGAGAGTTGACTTTTTTATTTAGGCAAAATTTGAGAAAATAATCTTCATGAAAATTGTAGTTTATGTTGAAAGCTTTTTTTCTCCATAAAGTTTGATATTTTTTGATATCGGGAGTGAAAGTTATGATTTTCCAAAGTTAAGGTTATTTTTACCTTGTTTGAAAAATGCTATGGATGATACAAGTCTTGGCAGAAACTTTGACTGAGAAATGGACCTAGTTAGAGGTTGAATTAGCCTTTAAGTTCTTCATAAAAACTTAAGATTTTGATTTGATCTTTATTTTGATATAAAGTATAGAATTTTTGGATCATGGAATAGGAAGTTATGATTTTTACAAGTTTCTGTTACTATTTTAGCATGATTATAAGAGGACAGAACTTTTAATTGGAAATTTAACTTCTTTAAAGTCCAAATTGATTTTTCTGTCCTTCATGAAAGTTGTAGGTGAATTTCTGATCTTCACATTGATATAAAGTATGATATTTTTGAACTTTGGAGATGAAAGATAGAAAATTTCAAAGTTGAGCGTTGTTTAGGATTACATCAATTGGGGCTAAATTGGGAAGTTTACTATGTTTTTAAAGTCTAAGGCTTTTAAGGAGGGTCATTTTAGTCTTTTAATGCCATTAAATGAAGAAGAATTGAAGCAAGTGATGAGTTGCCGTGGGTGAAGAGGTAGCCTACGAAAATTTTAAGTTTTAAGAAGGGATTGATGAAACTACGTAGTTTTGGAGGGAGGTTTAGGTTTTAAGTAAGAAGCAAATTAGTTAGTCTCTTAAAAGAGTGGCCTACGAAAATACCAAAGAGAAAGGAGAGAGTGAGAGTTTCGGCTAAGTGGAGAGAAGAAGAAGGAGAAGAAGAAGAAGAAGAAGAGGTATGGCTATGTGATTCCTTGCTTAAAAGAAGAGATTTCAAGAGTTCTTTAAGGAGGAAAAGGAAGAAGAAGGGTTTAAGCTTCCATTAGAAGCAAAAGGGGATTTTCGTGGGTATCATCCCTAAAGTAAGAAAATGTGAAATCTTTTGAATTTATGGATGTGTTTTGGTGTAAATAGCTTAGAAAATGTATGGGTAAGGTTAGATAGAATCGAATTCATGTTTCCCTTTCCTTAGAAATTCCAATTTTGCTATCTCTTATTTCTTATTGGATCTTTATGCTTAATAAAGGTGAAGTGAGATAAATTGAGGAAGAAGCAAGACCAATTTGACCAATCTCAAAGCTAAGGAATTAAGGTGGATGATTTCTTAATACTTGAGATAATAGGCATATTAAAGTTTTTATAATAATGCAAATTAATGCTTTCCAATGACTTCGAATTTTTGTATAAATTACTCTTTGCGATGTTTTTAACTTGTATGTGAAATTATTTGATTGTGAATTCATGTTGAAATGATTTGAATACTGGTTTGTTATGTGAAAAAAAAGGACTCGAATGTGTGATGTCGGAAAAAAGATTTGCCCTTTTGGCCCAATTATGTTAAAGTGAATTTGTAAAGGCCAGTTAAGGCTAATGATTTCAAATTGTGTGAATTATGTGCTTTCTTTGGGTTTATGGTGGTTCCATAAGAGTTAGGTACACCTGTCTACCCATAGGCTTCTCCCGCCTGCCTGCTAGTGGCATTGGAGCTCCTCACGGACTCCCATAAGTCACGACTACACATGATCGCTTCGCGGGAATGTATAGTACGTTCCATTTCGGATCCACCCGAACCACTTTGTTTGTGATTTTGTGAAATGTTAGGTTATTTTGTGATGTGTTAAGTTTGTAAATTGTTTGATGTGATAAATTCTATGAAGAGTTTTGAAAATTGAATCAATGTGATATTGTTTGAAAATGAAAGAATAAATATTGATTTTTGCTTATTTCTCGTTTATTAAGTTATTACCCACGGAGCCGTCCAGCTCACCCCCCATTTCTCCTCCACAGGTGTCGAGCGAGAAACCGAGTCACCACATCGGGATTGAAGCATACTCCGATGCATTTTGCTTTTGAACTCCTTTTTTCAGAAAACAAAACTTTAGCTAGCCTTTTGGACAATTTGTGTTTTTGTACTTTAACTTTTGTTATTTTGGGATGTAATCGGGCTAGATGCCCTTTGAAGCTTTGTATTGACTTATTTCCATGTAAATATAAAGGTTTTGAAGTTTAAATGTATCTTGTATATGTTTTCTAAGCATGTATGGTCGTATGGTTGAAAATGATAAAAGCAAGTATGAGATTGTATTTCTTTAGAGGTTGAAATGGATAGATGCTTAAGAGTGAGATTGCTGCCTTTTGAATGATGTTTGAATCTATATCTGGATGGGAGTGTGTTGTAGAAGTTTGGAAGATTGAGTTTTATGCAAGTAATGGAGAGAAAATTGAAGATTTTGGCTAGTGCACTTTTAGGGGAGGTGCTGTCCAATTTTTCTTAAAAATGGGTAGAAACTTGATCTGTATGTTAGACATCCTTAGGGCTTGACTTGAATTAATATGTCTTCTTGAAGATTGTATTACTTGTTGAGATCTTTCAAATGGTATATAATTTTTCATTTTTGAACCTAGGATGAAGAAGTTATAAGGGTTGCAAGTTTTCAGTTACTGTAGATAAGAGTTTTAGTTAACAGATTTCTTAGCAGGGTTTTTCCCCCCCTTGGGGTCTGTTTTGATTTTTGCACTCTTCATAGAAAATGTATATTATCTTTTGTTCTTTCTATTGATATAATATATGCAATTATTGGAGTTAGGAGTAAAAAGTTATGAGGTTGGGAAAACATTCAGTTACTGTTCATAAGGTGCTTTTCACTGATTGATGGGTCTTTACATAGGTAGTATCTTTGATTGAAATTTTACCACTTTTAGTGGCTGAATTAAGTTTTGAATTCTTCATAAAAGATGTAGCTTGTCTTTTAATCTTTCCAATGATATAAAGTTTGTGATTCTTGGATGTCGAAATGGAAAGATATGTGTGTTACAAGTGAGGATGTTACTTATGACCTTTGGTTGTGACAGCTATGGAGAAAGTAATAAATTTTTGGTTATAATGAACCAATTAAATTGAGAATTAAAAATTTTGTGAGTTGAAATTGGTGTTTGAATTGTTACGGGATGTTTAGGCTTTAGAGTAAGTGAAATTGAGAAGTGTGCAAGTGATTATGAAGTTAGATGGAAGATGAGAGGTTTGGGAGAGGCTTTGGGGCTTTGGGAAGCCCAGTGTCCGTTAAACAGACATAGATGTCCGTTTAATGGACATCCTCGGGTGCAAAAACAGCCCTTGGCCAGTCCATGTCCGTTTAACGGACATTCTCGGGTCATTTGGGCCTCTTCCACCCATACATGTCTATTAAACGGACATGGATGTCTGTTTAACGGACATCCACCGGGATGATGATGAATTTTGAAGTTGTTAGAGGCCGAATATGATTTTGAGGTCTTAATGAGAATTGTAGTTCTAAATGTCTTCTTTCTAATGGTCAAAACCGAACTCAATCCGATTCCTATATCGAAAGTTATAGTGATCGCGCCAAGAGAGGTTAAAATTGTTTCAGAGTGTGAACTTAGTCTATTCCTTTGGGCATAACTCCCTCATCAGACCTCCAATTGAAGTGAGACTTAGACCATTGGATTCCTAAGATATATATCTTTCTATCCCTAAATATTTGTATCATTTGGAGTTAAATTGAAAAAATTTTCATTAAAGTAAGTGAGAGGTCGGTTAGGAGAGCATGTTTGAGGTATGAGCCCTTTTAGGCTTTTTAAGCATATCTTGAGTTATATAACTTTGTTTGGGATGATTCTTGTTTCAAAACGAACTCGAGATTTCAAGCTACAATTTGTATGAATAAGTCAACTTATGATTTTAGTGGTTAGTTAGTGTGCGCTCACCATGATTTTGGAGTGACAACAAAATGACCCTACAAGTTGATAAGCACAAGGTTCATGATTTTTGCAGGAGTTGGATTCCGGAAACAAGTGTCCTTTCGTGGTGAGGAATCGCTCCCTCCTGGGATGCGCATCCAGATGTCACGTAGGACGTCGGACACGTGTCTTACCAGGGAGGGGTTCCAACATTTGTGGAATTTGAGTTTTGTTTGAGGACAAGTTTTCCAAAAAGGGAAATTGTATTGATTTGTACGAGTTTGAATAAAAAGGAAAAAGAGAAAAGAATTTACACGGATTAATTTGATTCAACTTCGTATTCATTCACATTCCGTTCTTTCCTTTGGATCCGATTTGTTCTACGTTTCGTTTTATAGTCCGCATTTCGTTTCGCCCGCTTCATGTTTTGATTGGTCCGATTGTCCGATTATGCTTTTTTTGTGTTTCGCTTTGTATCCGCTCATGTTCGCTCCCGTTTTCCAGTTGGGATCCGATCTCCAGATCGGGTGCCAACATTTATGGTATCAGAGCAAGAGTGATAGTGTTAAGTTAAGTAGTTGGGTTTCGGTCCCAACAAAAGCCCCTTTTCAACTCCTAGATACTATAACTTACTTCTAACAATTTACCAAAGCCACTAAACTAAGTTAGTGACACTTGTCACTTTCCTAATGTCTAAGCTCTAACCAAGTTCCCTTTGAACTAATTTCTTCAACTCTTATCTTTACAATCCAATTATCTCCAATATTCTTTTGATTCCTTTTTCCTATTTTCCCTAAAATTCATAATTTTTGAAATTATTCTTAAATTCACCAAAATTAAAAAATACAACAATTTCACTAATCAATAAAATTTTAATATAAATAAATTCAAAGTTCTCAAAATTTCCAAAAATTACAACTAAATCTAATTATACCAGGAATCATTCATAAATGTATGTACAATTATTTTCATGTGCAAAACTTTTACTATTTACGTGTATTTGTATGCCATATTATGCATGAGCATGAAAAATGCATTTTTAAGATCTCATTAATCACTTATATTTACTATTCTAGCCTCCCACAGGTGATGGGATGTTATATAAATACACTCAACTTTATGACTTCCTAATATTCACCTGTTTTGAAAGTCCTCCAGTGGGTTACCATATCTTCTTACTTATAGGTTGGGGTTTGTATGCATAAGATACCCTTAATTGATCGTCTACTGGCTCCATGTTTTCATTAAGTTGAGTAATAGGAATATCTTTAGGTAAAGTGGCCATAGAGGTGAATAAGATGCATATTCTAACAAAATTGATTCTTTTAACTTTAGTAGGGGTTGGATCCATACATAGAGGCTTACTAATAAAGGCTTACTAATAAAGCTTGTTAAGTGGCTAGTGAAAAATAACTTATGAGGGTTATATATAATGTTTGTTTATTTAATTATGTTAATTATTTGTTTGGGTTTTTGTAGAATTGAATTATGGAAGACATATAAGACATTAGATTTTCATTTGAATTATTAATGGCATTTTGAACTTTAAAATTCAATCATGTTGAAATTTATAATATTCAAATATTAATTATTTAGGTCTTTTGGAATGGTATATAGATTAAAATTTTATTTGCAAACCAATTGTTTCATATTATGTAATGAGTCTTATAGATATAATATTTATAAATTAATCAAACACTTATCCTACTATATTTAATTGTCTAAATTTTGGAAGTTAATTGTGGGTAAATATACACTTTTGGTGATATTGAGGATTCATGTACAATATGTTTAATCAATTGAGTTTAAGAATATAAAAAGGAAACAAGTTAAATTAACATGTTATATTTTATTTCCATACAAGTAAGAAAGAATTAAATGTAAGTAGATTGCTTAACATATATCACTGTGTTCTAAAATAAGATGATGTTGCTTTATCATGAGTTGCGATCGACATGTTATAGGTTTATTATTGAAAAGATTTAGATTTATTATCTATGGTCAATATGTTACGAGTAATTTTACTTTCATTTGCAATAATTTTTAGTTTAGTATGAAATTTTTAATTTAACTTTTACATATTTCCTTATTTATTTTACACATAAATGGAGGGAAGTCTATGTACTCTTAATAATTTAGCCTTTTCAATTTTGGGAAGATTTGATGATCCAGCTTAGGCTTATGCTGGATTAGTTCCTAGCATGATGAATCATGTCATTTGTTTGTATTGCAATAAATTTTGTAAAGGTAAAGGAATCACCAGATTAAATAAGCATTTAGATCAAGTCAAAGATGATATGAAGCCTTGTAGAAAGTTAGCCATGATGGTAAATGGCATGTGAAAACTTTATTTAAGTATTATCAACATGAGAAAGACAAAAGGTAAAGACTAAACTAAGAAATTGGTAGTGGAAATTCTTTTTGTGGTAGTTAAAATGATACTAAAGATGTTGAAAGTGGTGTTCCCTACCCAAAAAGAAGGGATTATTGCACCAGATATGAGGAAGAGAAGAAGACATGTGTCTAAAAATTTTTAGCACGAAAAAATTTTGAAACTCAACCTTCAATTCGTAGTGCTCTACAAACTAAAAAAACAGTTCAAAACGTGGATATATCTAGATGGTGTTATGATGAAGTTGCATCATTTAATGTTATCCAGTCTTATTATTAATAACTTATGATGGATGTTTCTCTCATGATTAAGGATGTAAAGCTCCTTTAATTGATGATTATAGTAGGCTGCATCTCAATATGCTAGGTTTAATGTTGGAGTGAAAGCTTTCTAAAATTATACTTGAAGATAATGAATTTATGTCTTAATGTCAATTTATCATTTAAGTTAGTGAGCTTTAAGAGAGTACTTCATCTAGCTAATAATGAAGAGAAGGAAAAAATTAGTTATTTCTATGATGCCATAGAGATGGCAAAGGAAGTAACCTAGGCCAATTTAAAAAATATGTCTTCTTTATATACACCTTATCTTGTAGTCATTAATGAAAGATGGGAAAGGCAACATTACTCTCATTTACTATTGGGACATTTTTAATCTTAATTTCTCTTTTAGAATAAATTTTACAAAGAAAGCTAAACTTAAAAGTGGAATGTTATCAACTATTACAATAAATATTATATATGTGATGATGCAAGATCTCTTTAACTTATAAATAGAGGTATACAAAGATGCTCAAAGAGACAAACTTAATCCAAACATATGTTTCATCACTTTTATTACCTTTTTAAATTAATGATTCCTTTATTTAATTTATAAGGTTATTTTTATTGTCTTATAGTTGCTTGATGAGACAAATTTGGAAGTGTTGTTCCAGAATTGCAAAGGTTTACAATTTGAAATCTAAGTCAATATATGAGTGTAACTAGGTATGAAAGGAATTGGAACACAATTGAATTCATCCATTCCAAGCAAAGAAACAATTTGGAATACAAACGATTGAATGATTTTAATCTTTGTTTGATACATCTTAAAGTTTCGATAAAGATATGTTATTATCATTTTAATTTGAATATAATATCTTATAAGTTATTGATAATATAATTTAATTTTATTAATACTCATAATAGAAAATTAGATCTACAAATCTATTTGGCCTTGATCATATCATTCTTTTAGCGAATTGACTTTTTAAGGATTAAGTTTGATAGATAAGAGTGACTTGAAAGACAATCTTAGATAGAAAGGTATTGACATGTCATTTAGAGCAATGAATTTGAATGATGTTAATGATGAAACTCCTCTCAACAATAAGAATTTTGTACTAAATGAAAAATAAGATCATTGCGATTTGAGTGAATATTCTATTGAGTAAAGTTTTCATTTTTTCTTTTCTTTTGATTTCACTTGTATTTGATATATATGTTAAATTCTATATATGTAATACAAATATAAAACTTTTAATAGTAAGTATTTTTGTTTTGTGTTCTACTTCTACTTTGGTATAGACCTATATTATTCTTAATATATGATGTTTTGATGTAATTATTCTTTACTATTTTATGTAAACTGTAACATTTTAACAACTTTTGTATTATTATTAGTTTTATATCTATATGATAGTTTAATGATCTTTTCTTATAATAATTTTTTTATTTATCTGTGAAGTATATGAAAATAAAATTAAAAATAATTTTCTTATAAATTTTTATACAAGTTTAACATAAAATTAAAAATTATATAGTACAACATATTAAGAGACTAAATGTGTAAGTTTATAAATTTAGGATTATTTTATAAATTTAAAACATTATTTCAAATGATATCCAATATTAATCGTTATCGGTGCCATATTATACTATAACCAAATCTAGTATCGAGTTCGGTATGATATTTATCAATATTTTTAAAAGGATTGAAATTAAACCAATAAGTTTAGTTGTTTAATGTTTATAGATTTAATTAATATTAAATTGTTATAAAACTAATATATGGTAAAGATTGGATTAAAATAAAGAATTTAAAATTAGATTGAGAAAAAATTGTCTTTGCAAGAAGTTAAAGTTTAGTTAAATAATGAAATTGTTAAATAAAAATAAACTAGTTTAATGTTATTTATAAAACTTATTAATTACGAATCTAATTAATTAATAATTAATTAATTTTAAAATATAAATTATTAAAATAAACTGAAATGAAAATTTATTACTTTAAAATTTTAATGATAATTTTTATTAGCCTTACCAATGTTTTGAGATCCGTACCGTACCAATCGGATAACGACATGGTGATAACTAACCTCGGTACTGACCAGTACCGGGGTTTTCTGTTGGGTACTAGTCGGTACCCAACATATTGGAAAATACCAGCCGGATCTAGAAAAATTGGAAAGTTTGAGGACCTTTTTGCAAATTTGAAAAATTTTAAACCTTAAAACTAACCCACCCCCCGACCCCGACTGCTGCCTCTCACTCTCTCTCTCTCTCTCTCTCTCGCAGTCTCTCTCGCTCTCAATTCTCTCTAGCCGTCGTCTTGTTGCCTTTCATCGTCGCGCTCGCCTCATCACTGCTACCGCTTCCTCTCTTTTTGTAGCGCTCACTTACCGTAGGGTAAACACCGGGACGCCCGGAGATCATTCCGGCATATAACCTACAATAAGGATGAGCTATGTTCGATCACTATATTCACTTCGCATGACATCATATCAATATTCACTTATAAAGCATCAATAGATAAAAACCACAATATTTTAAAAACCAAAATTTTCCTCATTTCATCTTAAAAAAACCCGAATGTCTACATTATATCCATCAACATTTCTACAAGCACATCATCAAAACCTAATACAAAAGTACTACATGAAAGAGGAAATTATACACAATCTAACTAATATGTCCTAAAAATCCCAACTGACCGACCTTTAAGCCGTGACTTTTCTTGCCAATCATAATCTACATGACTAGCAGAGCCTTTCAGTAGTTAGAGTCGTCTCTCGGTCCTGAAAAGACAATGTTGCAATTTTGGTAAGTTTTGCGCACTCAATAAGGTAACCATCATCGATGGTTACCTCAATTCATGCAACACATCATTTCACATAACAAATAATCACATACTGCACTTTACATAAGTATCACATTTTTCCCTTAAGCATAGGAAAATTTGACATTTCATTCCAACAAACATACTTAACAATATGCATATGAAATGCTTATGAGACACTTTCCAATTATTACATTGTTGTAATCGAGTGCCTAAACTGTCCCGTATCTCTTTTAAATATTGGGCTTATTAATAATCATTCCTTATCCGCTTGGGTGATACAAGGCTCATTTTACATAGTGAGCCTTAGACTCTTAATCACTTTTGAGCTCAAGGCTCATTTTTACTAGTTGAGCTTTAAGCTCTGATCGGTGGCTATTCTGGTCACAACTGCCATTATATGATGATGCATTCACGTATGGAATGCATGTACCACAAACACTCACATTATAAAACACTTCAATATCTCAATCCACATTTACATTCATCGGACCTTCTGTCCGGATTCCACAGTTAAGAACATTCAATTATCATTCAAAACATAAGTTAAACAAGCAAATAATTAAGTGAGACCTTCTAGGTTACTCACTGTTTGTTGCAGAAGCTATTGCCTCGAAGTCCCGACAACGTTCGGAGGATGGTGCTTAATTTGTTCCTCTATATTATGCAAAACATACACATATATCACAACATGCATAAGTATATGTTGGATTTATGTAAATATAGTGCCCTGGAAAGCAAGTGTATTTACATGTAACTTTATCTTCTTGATTCTGCTTTGTAATGAAAATATTTATTATTAATAAAACAAAAGAGCTTGGTTTTATTTGTGTGAACATTATATATCTAGCAAAAAAGGTACCAAGATTCTTTTGTAAGTAATATACATATACATAGAGATGTATGGGAAACATGTATATTATAAGAATCTAAATTGATTGATTCATAGTTGAATAATCAAGTTGGTCGCTTGATTATGGTCTAGACTTTAGTGTTGCGATTTATCTCCATGTAAGTAAAGGACTTTACTTCAAGGGTATGATGAGTTTCATATCATGATAGTAGTTGACTATCGATAATGGCACTATTAAATAAATCTGGAATCAAATATGCTTTCAAGAATAAAGTGGTTCATTACTTTAATCTTAAGGCATACAACTTAAGCATTCGCTTATTATGAACCACAATCTTGATGAGTGGTGAGCTCGTATGTCCTTTATTATAATTCTTGATATGATCGGAATGAATTTTTACAGAGCATTAATCCAGTGTCTACATGTTGGAATTATCAATTGAAACATGTATCAGGGAACATTCACACAAATAAAGAGTTTATAGTGCTATTATCACTTCTAGATGTTTTAATGACATTTGATGATTAAACTGGCGCCAGTAGTTTGATGGACTAGCTACCCATCAATTCTTAACACCAAGATAAGATCTTAAGTGTTAATCACCATATAAACTAAAACGAGAGATCTAGAAGAAAAAATCAATATAAAGGCAAAACAGTAATTTTACCCTTTATTGTCCCGATGGCTATAATAAGGTTCTAAATAGGGTTTGCAATTGGTCAAAAAATATGTGTTCTCATAATATTTAATAATTCAAGAGTTCAACTAATTTTTTTTAGTGGAATGACATTTAGTTAATAAGCTAGAATTAATTCTATGAGATTAAGTTAATTATAGGCTTATTGGAGCTTAAATTATCAAAGTCCAATAAGATTCTCCACTTGGCTTCGAAAAAGGTTATCAAGCTAAGTAAGAAATATAAATGGAGTTTTTAGAAGCCCATAATTGAATGTTGGGCTTGCAATCATTAATGGTTAATTAAAAGCCCAAATGTTTAGGCTAGACTTTCGTTTAATATAATTGATTAGATCAATTATATTAAAACGAATTTTTTTAAGAAATGAAGGATCAATTTCAGTTTTATCAGGGTTGAATGTCCAGATGCACATTTGACATTAAAATGTTAAATAAAGATGGTCTTTATTATGGTTTATCATCATTAAATGGAGTTATGAATTTACCATTAAGTAGTTTAATGGTTATCTTTTAATGTTAGCATGTAACCTATTAGCATTGATTAGATTAAAGAAAAAAGATGTACATTGGATAGACCATCTTCCTTCTTACATTATCAAAAACTGAAATTAACATGATAACATTTAGGTTAATAGACTTTTGATATAGTCATCATAAAGACAAATGAGAAGAGTCTCATTTAATGGCTTCTTTATGATTGATTAAATGAAGAAATGATTCATTGGATGGAAGACTCTTCTTTCCTTTGTTGTTAACCGAAAGTTGGAATGAGTAAGAAGGTGTTCTTACATTTTTATCACACTCTCTCTCATCTTGCATTAAAAAATCAAAAATTGCATGAGAGTGTCTCATTGTTTCCTTCTTTCTTCTAAAACAATACTCCTCCAAAGTGTTTCTTCTCTTTTCCCACCAAAGGATTTTGTTAGCCAAGTTGTCCTAGGAGAACAAGAGGTAAATCAAATTGGTTGAGGATACAACAAAAAGGAGAAGATAAACCGATTAAGGAAAAGATTCAAAAGCAAAGGCTTTGGATACAAGAAGAAGGAGAGGATAGCGCAGCAAGGAATTAAGTTGTAGCAAAGGAGTCAGTAATACTCTTCATCTTGTTTATGTTTATTATTATCCTTATACCATATCATGTATAGATTTGCATGATTATTTGGATATATTGCTTTCGATGCAAATGATATTTCTAAAAAGTTTTGAAATCTACCAGTTCTCTAAATATAGCATGTTTTCTTTTTCCGATCCAACAATTGGTATCAGAGACAAGTTTCTTATGCATGATTTCGGTTCCTATATGTGTGATGCATGGGTTGGCAATGATTTGTGTATGTTGTATATTTTTATGTGATAGAAATATATATGGTATATGTGTTGTTCTTTTCGTTGTCCATAGAAGTTAAATTTACCATATAAGATTTCTTCTTTTGGTTGTAACAAGGGGAGTGGTCTATCATCACCATGTTTCCTCCTTAGCTTCATTTTTCTATTTTCCTTGATTTTGTAATGTACAAATTGATGTAATGATGAAGATGAAGCAGCTATGGATTGAAGAAATGGAGAGATAAAGGTTTCGGTGTATCCTTTTGTGTATTGGCATAGTTTAGATTTTTGCGAAAACAAAGTGCTGGAATTTTGTTTCAATGAATCTAGTTTCGATTTTTTGGTTCGAAAACAAGTGCTGGTTTTTTGTTTCAAGGAATCAAGTTTCAATTTTGATAAAGTACTAAGTGCTAGTTTTTGTTTTAATGCAATGAGTTTCGGTTTTAATGAAAACAAGTGCTGGAATTTTTTTTCATGACAAAGATTTGGTTTTATGAAAATCTAGTGCTGGAATTTTTATTTTCAAAGTGACAAAATTCAGTTTTTATGAATGTCATTACGTTTTGTTTACTGAATGGGCCGGATCATATGAACGAAGAGTTCGAAGCGGAAGATCCAAGCCCAAGAAGAATATTTTGGGCCTTAAAGGCTTGTAATTAATTTTATGTGTCTAGGATGGAGACGTAACCTTGACATTGTTCTTCAATATGAACGTATTTCATGGGTGTTAACTAAAAATGAACCAACACCTCCGGGTGGAGATTCAACTCTTGAACAAGTCCAACAACATGAGCATTGACAGAATACTGATAAGACTACTAAGTGTTATATTCTAGCTTCTGTCAGCGGCATATTGCAAAAGCAAATTTATTGTATGAAAACTACTAGTTCAATGGTCCATCACCTACATGAGATGTTTGGTGTGAGGACTAGTTCTGCAAGAGTGAAAGCTATCCAAACCTTTCATAATATCAGGCAGAAATATGGTGAATCGATGCGGGATTATATAATGCGGTCATTGAGGCTGAGATGCTTGGGGCAGATATGGATGCAGACACGCAGATGATTATGATCATTAATAGCTTAAACTCCTCTTTTCAATAATTTAAGTTGGACCATGAGCTCAACAGTAAGGATTACACCTTGAGTGAGTGGATGAATACCCTTCAAAACACAGAGGAGATATTGAATATCAAGGCTCATAGGCCCGAAGCTAATTTAGCATCTTATTCTAAGCCCAAGGGTAAGGGCAAGCAGAAAAAGAAGGGTCCAATAAAAAAGAAGGCCCAAACAGGGGTCAAGGCCAAACCTATGAAAAAGCAAGCCAAAGAGCATCAAAGCAAAGTGTTTCCACTATGATGAGATGTGCCACTAGAAAAGAAACTGTTCAGTATACCTTGAGCCCCTAAAAAGAAAATAAGGTATGGGCTTCCTAAGTTTGTTAGGAAAAAGAAATGTGGCAGATTTATCTGTTTCTTGGATATTAGATTCAGGAGCTACTAACGATATTTACAATTCGTTGTAGGGGTTCCAGCAAATGAGAAGACTACCTAAAGGCCAGTTTCAAGTCAAGATAGCAGATGGTTCCTATGTTTTAGCAGAATCAGTGGGAGTAGTTATCTTGGACTTTCCTAGTGGCCATAGGTTATATTTGGAGGATGTTTATTACATACCAATGATTGTAAGGAACATGATTTCTATTTTTTGTCTAACAAAATCTGATTATTCCTTATATTTTGGAAAAGTTGTTTCAATATATGAGAATAAGGATTTTAATTGTGATACGATAATTAAACAGGGATTGTTCTCTATAGGACCTATGTCTGGCTCACTAAACATCACAGAATTGATAAAACCAAGACAATCCAATGACTCCAGCATTAATTCAAAATATCTGTGGCACTTAAGAATGAGTCATATCAATCAGAAAAGACTTGACAAGTTAGTAAAGGATAGGATCCTTATGGGCTTGGATAGTGATCCATTACCCACCTGTGAATCTTGTATTGAAGGAAAAATGACCAAAGCCTCATTTCCTTCTAAAGGAAACAGATCTGAATCCATGTTGGACCTGGTACATACTGAGGTGTGTGGGCCCATGAATGTACAAGCTAGATGAGGTTATGAATATTTCAAAACCTATATAGATGATTACTCAAGACATGGCTATTTGTATTTGATGCTAAAAATGCAAAGCTGAAGCTGAGAAGCAATTAGGTAAGCCACTAAAACAACTTCGATCGGATCGAGGTGGTGAGTATTTATCTGGAGAGCTCTAGCAATATTTAATTGACAATGGAATTGTTTTCAATTTGTCAGCTCCTCGAACACCTCAACAGAATGGTGTAGTTGAGGGGAGAAATAGAAATCTATTAGAAATGGTAAGATCAATGATGTCCTACGCTAGCCTTCCATAATCGTTCTGGGGATATGCCACACAAATGGAAATATATCTTCTTAACTTTGCTCTATCCAAATTGGTGCTTAAAACACCTAGGGAGTCGTAGACTGGCCGAGTGCCTTCATTGAGGTACTTAAGGACTTGGGGCTGCCCAGTCTATGATCTAAAACCTGAATCCACAAAGATGGAACCAAGGTCAGAAGTATGTTTGTTCATAGGATATCCTATAGGAACTCGAAGGTACTATTTTTACAGTCCTTAGGATAGGAAGGTATTTCTGTCGACAAATATGACCTTCTTAGAGGAAGAGTTTGTGAGAAATCACAAAGGAAGAAGTGAAGTAGTACTAAAGGGGTTAGCTATTTCCTCTAAACCAAGAGTTGTTTTGGATATAACATAACAAGATGTTGAAATGAAATCAAGAGTTGAATCGAAAGTGCAACCTGAACATCAAGTTGTGCCTAGACATAGTGGGAGGGTTGTGAGACAGCTAGATAGGAATCTACGTTTAGAAGAAGGCTTAATTGTCATCTCAGACCAAGAGGAAATGGATCCCATTACGTATACATAGGCTATTAATGACGTTGATGCAGAAAATGGCTCAAGGCAATGGAATCAGAAATATATTCCATGTACAATAATGAAGTCTGGGTCCTTGTAGATCTACCACCAGGTATAAAAGCCATAGGGTGTAAATGGATCTACAAAAGGAAAAGACGATCGGATGGAAAGGTAGAGACCTTTAAAGCTAGATTGGTGCCTAAAAGCTATATTCAAAAGGAGGGTATATTCGATTATGAAATATGAAAAATGGATATCAAGATCGCATTTCTTAATGGGGATCTTGAGGAGATCATTTATATGGCCCAATCAGAAGGATTCATTGAGCCGAGAAATGAGCATAAGGTTTGCAAGTTACAAAGGCCCATTTATGGACTTAAACAAGCATCTAGGTCTTAGAACATTAGGTTTGATAAGTATATCAAAACCTATGGGTTCATACAAAAATTATGAGCCTTGTGTTTATAAAAGAATGCAAGAAGGTAAGGTTACTTTCCAAATCCTGTATGTTGATGACATTCTGCTCATTGGGAATGATGTGAGAATGTTATCTACGGTTAAGGATGGCTGAATGAACAGTTTTCAATGAAGGATTTGGAACTATGTTCTAGGGATCAAACTTATAAGGGATCGTAAAAACAAATAGATAGCCTTGTCTCAATTAAACTGCATTGAGAATATGCTCAATAAGTTCACCATGCAAGATTCCAAGAGGGGTTTCACACCTACTAGGCATGGAATCAAACTTTCAAAGGAACAAGCACCTAAAACCCAAGAAGAGATTGAGCGCATACGTAATATTCCATATGCTTTGGCAATTGGAAGTTTAATGTACGCAATGCTTTGCATTAGACCGGATATCTGTTACGCAGTGGGATTGGTAAGCAGATTTCAGTCTAATCCAGGAATGGAACATTGGACTACGGTTAACTATATACTTAAATATCTTCGTAAGACAAAGAATTTAATGCTTGTTTACTCTAGAAGTAACCTTATTCCGATAGGATATACAGATTCTGATTTCCAATTAGATGTTGATTCAAGGTAATCAACTTCTGGTTCTATATTTACTTTAGGAGGTGGAGCCATAGTCTGGAGGAGTGTCAAGCAATCTTGTATTGCTGATTCGACTATGGAGGCTAAGTATGTTGCTGCTTATGAAGTAGCAAAGGAAGCAGTCTAGCTCTGAAAGTTCCTAAATGATTTGGAGGTAGTTCTAGAGGTAGATAAAACCATTACACTTTATTGTGATAATAGTGGGGCAGTGGCTAATTCTAAAGAACCTTAGAACCACAAAACTGCAAAACATATTCAGCAAAAGTATCATCTCAAAAGGGAGATAATACAACGTGGAGAAGTAGATAGGGTAAAATGTTGGACCCCGATCTTTAAGTGAATTTTAGAAATATAAAAAGTATGAAATAAGTAAGTTTGTATATGAAGTTTGTAATAGATGTGATTATGTTTTAAGAAAATTGATGACAAAAAGAATTGATGGAGTTTGATGATTTTGAAATTTGAATAGATTTGTATGGATTATACAAGTTTAAGTGGATGAGAAATTGAAAATCAAGAAATAAAGAGAAAAAGTGTGAAAATATGAAAATATAAAAAGTTTGACTTTTTGGCCTTTGAGAGTTGACTTTTGATTTAGGCAAAATTTGAGAAAATGGTCTTCTAGAAACTTCTATTTTATGTTAAGAGCTTTCTGTCGTCATAAAGTTTGCGATTTTTTGATATCGGGAGTGAAAGTTATGGTCAGTCAAAGTTTGAATGTGACATAGGTTGACCTATTTATATGGCTGAAGCTTTGACTGGAAAATTGATCTAGTTAGAGGTTGATTTAGCCTTTAAGTTCTTCATGAAAGTTGAAGCGTTTGATTTGATCTTTATTTTGACATTAAGTATAGAATTTTTTGATCAAGGAATAATAAGTTATGATTTTTACAAGTTTCTGTTATTATTTTAGCATGATTAATAGAGGACAGAACGTTTGACTGAAAAATTGACTTCCTTAGAGGTCAAATTGATTTTTATGTCCTTCATAAAAGTTGTAGGTGATTTTTGGATCTTCACATTGATATAAAATATGATGTGTTTGAACTTCGGAGTTGAAAGATACAAATTTCCAAAGTTGAGTCTTGGTTTAAGGATTTATTAATGTGTCCAAATCTTTGATTAGAAATTTGATCATTTTAGAGATGGAATTGGTTGTGGAGTTCTTCATGGAAGTTGTATAGCTTCCTTCAAGCTTTCCATAGAGACCAAATTTGTCAAATTTGGAACTCTGTATCAAGAGCTACGATTTTTGAAAAATTCGAAAATATATATATATATATATATATATTTATAAAGGATTTTGGAAGCTCTCTCACGAGGGTGACATCGCCCTCGCTAGGAGAGTTTTGTGAGAAAATTTTAATTAGTTTTTATTTTTTTAATTATTTTAATTATTATTTTTGGATTATTTAATTATTATTTCCAGATTATAGGAAATATGACCCCTCTTCAATCTTTCGCTCATATCTTCTCTGTCTGATATCCGATTGAATTGGTTTTCGAAGCTTTGGATTCCTAAGATAGTGAATTACATTTTTATGAGAAATTTGTGAATTTTTGAGATCAAATTGAGGTTGATTAAATTAATCAAAGTGAGTCGGAAAATTTTCTGGACATGGTTCAGTATTTTGAGAAATTCGGGATCTGTGGTGATCCGATTGAGATGATTCTTGAGGAAAAATAAAATTAAGACATGGGGATACAAATCATATGGAGAAAGTAAATTTCAATTTAGCCCTTAAGACTTTCAATTTTTGAATTGAAGTTCGGATTAGTGTGCAGTCTTGGATTGAAGAACATCTGAGAGTATTTTAGTCATAACTTTTGCTCTAGTAATCCAATTGAGGTGATTCTTATTTTGGATTAAACTAGTGAAATAGGGCTACATTTGTTATGAAGACATCGAATTTAAATTTTGGGATTAAGAATGTCAATTTCTGGATAGAAATAACGTGCTGGAAAATGTGTTAGAATATGAACATATCTGAAATGTTTTGAGCATAACTTTTGATGTGGTGCTCCAAATTGGATGATTCTTGTGTCAATATGAAATTAAGACAATAAGGAACAATTCTTGAGAAGGAAAATTTAGCAAATTCCTTTAAATTGATAGTGCGAATAATATTCAAAAGTAAGCATGAAATAGAGTAAAGTGCAGGGGCATTTTGGTCAATTGACCCTCATTAAATGACATGGCCCCTTAAAACATTAAGAGTTGTCGTTTTTAAAGGGAGAGCACGACATTTGGAGAAAGAAAAGAAGAATAAGAAAGAAGAGAAGAAGAGTGGAGAAAGAAATGGTGATTTCGGCAAAGATGGAAGAGAAAGAGAGAGAAAAACTAGGTTTCAAATTTTTAAGGGTTTCTAGAGTGAATTTTCATTGATTTCAAAGGGAAAAGGCTGGAAAAGCTTGAAAGCTTCCTTAGGAAGCAAAGAAAATTCGAAAATAGAAGAGAATGAGGTAAGAGATGAACTTCTATCTTTGAGTTTTTCTTCGAACTTTGATCTAGAAATATGGAGAATTGTATGAGTTTGTTAATTCTATGATCAATTTTGGGGAGTACATTTTGTAATTGATTCAATTTTGAAAAAGGGTGAATTAGGGTTTATGCCCAAATTTTTGATTTGGGGATTTTGTGAATTATTGGTTTAAAATCATAGATAATAGTATGGGTTGGTGAAATATGAAATCAATTTTGAAGAAATTGTGATTTATGATATTGAATTTGGGTAACTTGGTTTAGGCCAATTTTGGAAATTGTGGTTTTTAAAAATTGAAGATTTAGATAGCTTGAATATGTGAGGAATTAATGTTTTCTAAGCTCAATTTGAGAAATTAAGTTAAATATGATATTGAATTTGAGTGAATCGGTTTAGGTCAAATTTGGAATTTGGGGATTTTCGAAATTCTTGCTTTAGATAGCTTAGTAAAGTGATGAATTTGGGTCTCCTATAGTTAATTTTGAGAACTATGCAAATTATGATGTTGAATTTGGATGTTGATGGCTTAGGTGATGTTAAATTGGAAGAAAGATAGAAGGAATGCACAATTGAAGTGTGGATCAAGTTTCTGGCATTAATTCGAGGTGGGTAATACGTTTGTATTTTGAATTATAAGCCATATATGAATTTTCGAAAAATAAAGAAAGCAAATTTGCAAATTATTGATTTTGAAAGATTAAATTCAAGGCTTTTTCTATGATGTTGAGAAATTGCTATATTTATGGAATTCATTATTAATCTAAAGTTTGGAATAATTTGAGAAATTAAGGACTTCATTATTTGAAAGAATGAAAGTTCATTTGTGTTATGATTTTGTGTAATTGCCAAAATTACTACATCTTTTGTGATGTTTGATTGTAATGTGAATTGTTATGAGCATTATGAAAATTTGTGAATGGCATATTGTTTGATGTGTTCGATATGAATACTAAGATTTTCGAAATATGCCTTCGGGTATTCCGTTTTCAAGTGTGAATTATGTGATTAAGTGGGTTTGGTTAGGTCCCTCAATGAGTCAGTGCACTGTCTCTATTTGAAAATTAAAGCCTTCTCCCGGCTGCCCGCTAGAGGCATTTGAGTTTCGATTTCGGACTCTCTTCACGGCTACACTGGACCGCTATGCGGAAAAGTGTAGTACGTTCTGTTCACGGCTGCACAGAACCGCTATAAGGGAATGTGCAGTATGTTCCATTTTGGACCGACCCAAACCGTTTGATATGTTTTATGTGTTTGATTTGTGATTTTATGTGATTTGTGCTTCTACGTGATTGCATTCATGTTTATGAAAAATGAGAGAAAATTTAGAAATGAAAAATGGAATTTATTATGAAAAGTTTGAAAAAAAAAAGGTTTGAGGAAAATGTTTGCAAAGTTGAAATGTTTGAAAAGTTGCAAAGTTTGAAAAATAAGCATTATGGAAAGAGTTTATGAAAAATGATTTTTGCTTATTTTTCAATTTATAAATGTGTTATCCACTGAGCCGTCGAGCTCACCCCACTTTCATCTCCATCTCCAGGTATTCGAGCGGGAGATCGAATGAAAGAGCATCAAGTTCGATTTTGCATCGTTTGTATTTTTGTGCGAATTGAGATTTGCATATTAATATTGTTTATGGCTTGAATTGCCATTTATGTATATCAAGCATTTATTTTGAGATGTATATGAGTTCAAGACTTGGGTATTGAGTTGAGTTATAAATTGTATATGATTATAATTGGTTAGGTTTTGGATTGATTTCTGAAATTGTTTATGGAATTGAGATGATTTATGAGTTTGTGTATGGTTGTGAAATATGTAAGTAATTGGATATAAATGGGGATTGTATATGATTATGAATTTAATGATTGCGATTTGGATATAAATAATGTCTTGCAAGTGTTGTGGATTCCGGAGGGGGTGTCCGATGATACTGGCTATTTGTGAGACTATAGAAGTGTATTTTGAACCCTTGCAAGTTTTGGGTTTTATGAAAGGCAGCCGTTATGCTGCCGAAATTTCGTTAGAAAATAAATTGAAAAAGAAGAAAAATAAGATTTAGATGCTTTTGGATTTATATGATTGTTAAGAAGTTTGTTATGATTTGAGAGATTGATTGAGGAAATTTCCAAGAAAAAGGAAATAAGATTACCTTGCATAAGTTCGATTTATGACTAAAGAAAAGAAAAAGGAAAAAAAAAATTTATACCGAATTTTCGTATCGGATTAGTTTTAGGGTTCCAACGCCATGAGTGTATTGGTTCCAACTATAAGCAATCCAGAAGGGGGTTTGAATAGATCTTTAAGCTTTTTGAAAAATTCTACAATAAAATCAGAAGTCAATTCACACAAAAACAATTTAATCAAATCTAAATGTAAAGAGTAGGGAAGAAGAGCAAACACTGTTTTTATAGAGGTTCGGTGCTAAGACCTACATCCTCTACCTAAGCTCCCACTTAGGATTTTGCGAACAACTTTATTGCACACTTTGTAGTTTAGTGTGAAATTTTTACAATACCACTTAATTTTCGGCTCAAGCTACCTTTACACTCGATTTGTTTTCCGGCACAAATCCTACCTCACACGTGACCTTTCACTAGTCACTCAAATTGTAAGAGAAATAAGATAAAGATTGAAGAACGAAGCTCAATACAATGATGTAATAAGATTAGAGCAATAGTGAGCAAAATATGAAGCAATAGTGGAGTCTTTTTCTTGTAGAACTTCTCTGGTGTCTCCCTTGATCAACCACCCTTATATATTGATGAAAATAGACGTTGGGAAACCATATAGCCGTTGTCTAATTGTTATGACCGTTCCTTAATATCCTCCTTTCCATTTGTGACCAATTGACTTCATCAGAGTCAGTTCGCTATACTCATAAGTCGACTTGTCGTAGTGTGTAAGTCGACTTGTCACAATGTTTTTCGTAAAATTTTATCTCCGCTCTTCTATAAGTCAACTTATGTTATGTAAGTCGACTTGTGTCCTTCGATAAGTCAACTTATGTACTATTAGTCGACTTGTGTTGACATTTCTTCATATGTTAGTCGACTTATGCTGTTCTAGTCGACTTATGCTGTTCGGATCTTGATGTATAAGTCGAATTATGATGTGCAAGTCGACTTATGTTGGCTTCAATGGTAATATCCATTCAAATCTTCTATAATCCTCATTATTAATGTCTCTTTCACTTATAAGGAAACTTCCATCTTGATTCTTCAATGATTAATGTAACATCCCGTCACCGATGGGAAGGTTATTGTAACATCCCATCACCGATGGGAAGGGTATTTTAGTAAATTGGGACGGGTTAGGAGTATGGGTTTATAGCACGGCATAAACATACATCGTATAGCCTCTATAACTGATGATTGTTTGGCACATGCACATGGTATACATGCATTAATGACATTTCCGGCATAAGTGTCTAATTGGGATCTTTTGTGAAATTTATGGGATAATTGTATTTGAAAAATTATTTGGAGTACGCCATTGAGTGTTTTACATTTTTAGGGATTTATGGAAATTTTTCTGAAAATTTTCAGGGTTCTTGCCCGGACCAAAAAAATTTCAACTGACTAATTGAGTGAGCCTTTTTGTATTGAAAAGGGGTTGCCTAATGGCATGAAATTAGTGGATAAATAATGTTAGGAAATTATTTTAGTGCCATGATTAGAGTTTAATGGGGATTAGTACTTAATTAACTAGGATTAGCTTGATTTTGTCTTTTTCTCTTTTTAATGCCAAGTGTCCTCGTCATTAAAGAAATTTGTCTCTTTATATTCATCACCTATGACTTTTTAAAGAGAAATTGCTTGAGTCTCCCTTGTCATTTACGGCTATTCTTCTTTGGTGAGTTTATCTCCTTGAAAGTTGAAAAAAAAGAGTTAGTTTAAAAGTGCAAAACTTCATCATCCGAAGGTGCCTTGTTCACCTCTTTCGATTTTTTTCCTTTTACCTATCCCATATAAGAATTGTCTCCTTGGTTCCTTGCTTGCTCTTCTTCACACACAAACCAAGTTGAAGCTTTGAGTTGATGAAAACCTTTGGTATGCTTATGAAAACCGTGGGTGAGATTTGAAAAAAAAAAAGAAGTTGGTGAGAACTTGAAGAATTGAGAGCTTGAACTTGTTTAAGGTGAGTATTGATGTTTGTTCTTATGCTTTTAGTAGTTAGAAGTATTCATGGAGATCCTTTAAGCATTTGTTTGATCATGAAAGTGGTAGGTTTGAATGGGTTTAATGCATGCTTGTGTGAGGAAAATGGATAGAGTAGGTAAAGAATGTGAAAGTAAGGTTGTTAATGATGTTTGTGATGTGTAAGGAATGGAAATAACGTATGGGAATTGTGTATATGTGTGCTGCCAACTTTTGTGTAAGTATACAACTAATTGTTGTGTTAAGCTTGTAGCTGAATTGGAGGTTTAAATGAATGTAAATTGATGTAGGTAAAGTGATATAATGGAAGAGGATGAGGTATAGATGAAATCTGGAAAATTGGTGTTTAACCTATTGAAATGTTTTGATCATAACTAATTTTATAGGTGAGTAAATGAGGTGAGGTTTGTGCCCAATTAAACTTTAAGATGTTGGCTACAATTTTGTGTGAAATAGGTGTTGTTAAATTATAATGCTAGAAGGGCGAAATTTTGCATGGAAAGTTACTGTTTTATTGCCTGTGAACAGTACCCGCAGTTATAACCTGATTACTTTGTTGATTTTTCTACATTAATTTATATGGAACTAGGAAAAATGGTCTTTATGAAAGTTGAGGCATATTGAGTTAGTTTTCCATTGCCACTGATCTTGCTAATTTTCGAGTTGTATATTGGGAGATATGAACTGATTTTTATTGATTGGTTTTATGCTTTTTGGAGAAACCTAGTCAAAGTGTTGATTTTGTGAGCTTTCTGTTTGGGAGCAATTTTAAAACTTTATTTGAACTGAATTGGTGTGAGTGATCTTCTTCAAAATTGTATAGGACGAAATTACCTTGAAAATGATATATGGTGTGTAATTTTTAGAGGTCAGAGTTGGGAGTTATGATTTTACAAAAACTGACGCTGCATTAGGTTGTGAATTGCTGATAATGGCAGTAACTTCCATAACAGTTTTGAAATTGTTAGAAATCGAATTGGAGTTTGAGTTCTTCATGAAACTTGAATTTTGGGATCTTATCTTTTCAGGGATATAAGGTAGTGAATTTAGTGACTTTTTTTCTAAGAGATATGCTGTTTGGAAAATTACTGTCCAGATTGGTTGATTTCAGAGGGCTGATGCTTTGGTGAATTGTTTGACATTATTAGCAAGTGAATTTGATTTTGGGTTGTTCATGAAAGTTGTAGATAACATTGGGAACTTACTGAGCATATTTATTTTGTTATTTTTGACAAAGGAAATGAGTAGCTACTGAATTTGCAATGTACTGCCCTGTTTTGATAGGTTTTGAGTGGGCAGTAGGTTTGATTAGATTTTTGACACCCTTAGGGGTGAAATTGATTTTTATGGTTTTCATGAGAATGGTAGAACTTTTCATGATCTTTCCAACAAGCTATGGTTTGTATTTTTTTGATTTGTGTACAAAGAGTTATGGGTGTTGGAAATTCGGATTGGAAATAGAAAAAAAAGGGCAAGGAAGTAGAGGAACCTCGCCAGATCGCGAGGGCGACGCCTCGCCCTCGCGAGGCGAGGTAGATTGGCCCGGTCGCGAGGGCGACGCCTCGCCCTCTCGACGAAGGAGTCGAGTCGTCCTCGCGAGGGCGACGTCTCGCCCCCGCGAGGCAGGCACAGAGATTTATACTTTATTATTTTATTATTATTTTTTTTAGAATTTGGCATTAAGTGACCTAATTGTTTCTTTTGTCAATTTCTTTTCCGTCCGACGTCCGATTGACCTGATTCTTGAGGCATCGGATTTGTAACATATTGAATTTCATTTTGTGAGAAATTGAGAATTTTTAGACGGGAAATTGACGTGGACCCGGGTAATTGTTCTGTGATCACTGTTTTATTTATTTTTGGACCAATTGAGGTCCAAATTGGGTGCTGTCAGTGGCTATAGCTTTCTAATTTTTAGATGGAATTTTTATTATGGGAAAATTTTGGATTAGGGCCGGGAATGCCGTGAACATGCATTATACACGTTTTACTTATTCCATGCGCATTGTTTGATATTTCTAAGTATTCAGTTGGTAATGTATTCTTATGTTAATTGTTATAGAGGCACAGTTGGAACGTCACCCCACGGACGTTGCAGAGACTTCCCGGCATTAGCTCGGAAGTTATTAGGTGAGTAACCTAGTTGGTTCCTCAATCTATGTGTGTTTAATTTTATGCATTGATGCCATGTGGAGATAATGGATGGATATGTGTGTTTGATTTTGATTGATTTCGGACCATGGGTGTCCGAAATATTGGGAACGTGATATAGAAGTGCTATTGTGTATAATCGATTATGAATGCATCAATGAAACAAATGGTAAAGGCATATGACTTAAATACCGGACCGAAAGTCCGAAGAAACGGAAATTGGTTACTGAAATGTAAATAAATGGGAATTGAAGCATATGCATTCATGCATAAGAGCATGATCACATAATGACAATTGTGACCGGAGCAGCCAACGTTAGAGCCACAGGCTCACTGTATTAGGGCTTTAAGCCCACTGAAACACTGTTACTGAACCGAGCCTCGAGCTCGAGGGGAGTTAGTGCATACCCTGAGGGCTCTCCTACTCCCTAGACGCGCGTCTAACTCATCGATCACCGATAGGCGCCGGTCACAACACCGTAATAAATTGGACAGTGTCCCATGTGCATTGCATATATGGTGTGATTGAATGTGAATTGTGTGAAAGGCGAAACGCCTTACAATTGAGAAATGTGATCGTATGTATTTTATGGTAAATCGATTGAATATGCATGAATTGAGTGAACCATCGATGATGGTTCCTCACTGAGTTCGCAAAACTCACCCAAAATTTGCATATATTTTTCAGGTCTTGAAGAATACCCCGTTTGACATGGGAGTATTGTATGCAAGTGAAAGATAGAGGTCGGGATCAGTTTGCGTCTGTATTAGTGTGTTTTTATTTTCTGATATCTTGTATTATTGATTAAGTCAGTTTGTAATGAAAAGGGCCCCCAAGGCCATTAAATTGGTTATAATTGTTTTCCGCATATGTTATAATTTGTGTGTGTGTGTGTGTGTATGCGTAACAAAAAAAAAATTATACTGAGTTTTTGGACTGAGTGATGTAGCGCATCACCCTCGCGGGGCACGGACTCAGATGTCACCATCGATGTCGGGTTCGGGTCGTGCAGGAGTGGGGTGTTATATTTAGGTGGTATCAGAGCCTAGTAGTACAATCTTACATGGGCTTTCTGAAAAATGTGTCAAGTCACATGCATTTAAGTCATGTCACGGCAGACAGTGACAACTGATCCCCAGTCTAGTATATGAGTCACATGCATGAATATGTCTCAGTCGTTTAAGCGGCTCAAATAGAAAGGAAAATGATAATGTGTTAGAATGTGATCAAAAGGAAGTTGTGGATGTCGTGAAATACGAAAAAGGTGTATAGTTCGATTGGACAAAAGAAGATTAAGTGTATTGGTATCAGTGGATATAAGTGTTACAGTGAGGTATATCTTTAAATGTTGGATAGAAATGAAGTTATAACTGTAGATTGATAGAGGAAAATGAAAATAGAGTTATGATAATGGCAAGAGCGAAAGTGTATGAACATAGTGGACGAAAATAAAATGTTTGATGACCTAGAGAAGTTAAAATTGGGTTGATTACCGTGATGAAAGTTATGAATAATGATATATGACTGTAAATCAATTATGTTAGTGAGAAATCAAGAGTGAATGTATATCTATGATATTGATTTGAGTGTGAAAATTCATGGGTATGATGCAAAAATGAAAAAGATGTTCGGGTTTAGTTGATTTGCCTAAGTAAATGCATACCTGATTATGGGAAGAAATTAAGAAGTTCTATAAGAATTCAATGTGGGTTAGAATAAGAAATGAAAGTGCTCATAATAATCAATTGGGAATGAATAGAAATTGTATACGATCCTCATGAGCGAGGACAGGTGAAAAAAAAAGGGAAGTTGTTGAGTTCAGATTATATTGTCACTATAAGTGTACGTCTGATAGTGGGATCATCTCATGAGTGGAATTATTAAGCATAAGTGGGCAATATGCGTGAATATGATATAGGGAGAAATTTGTGGCCTATTAAATAAGTTCTGATCATAGTTCCTGTAGCCCCAAGTTCAAGATGAGTTAGAGTAAGGCATGATAATGCTTGTGACAATAAATTGAGAAAGAAGTGCGACTATTAATGACGTTAGGTAATGAGCTAGCAAAGCCCCCATGATCGAGAACTAGTACCAAAAGAGAAAGATTATTCAGAATTAAATAGGATTAAAGTGTTCTTAGTAGTATAAGCTATTAATGGGTGAATTGATATGAATACATTTGCAGATATGATGTGATAATTATAGCGATGTATACCAAAACATTAGAGTAAATGAAACTGTTTAAGTGCCCTGTAGAGCCTCATTATAAGGGATATTTTAATCTTGTAAGGCATGGTATGAACTGCTCTTATTGGGATATTATACATAGTTGAAATTGATCTTCTCAAAGTATTAAGAGTGACTGATATAAAGTGATGAAAAAAATAGTTGATTGATGAAGTTTTATGAACAGTATGAATGATTGAGAAGGTTTAGTTGATCTGACGATTTGATTTGAGAGTAATCATTGAAGAAGTAAATCTGAAATGAAGTACAAGTAAATTTTGGAGTCGAATTCTAACAAAGATTCAAGCGTAAAAGATAGAATATGCTATTGAAAAGTGTGTACTACGTTAATGAAATGACTCTGATTATGTAAGAGGATTACTGAATATCAAGGAAATATTAACCGTGTATATAAGAAGAATATAGGTTCATGTATATTTTGTGTAATTATGTTCTGAAAGTGCGAGACGGATATAATGAATGTTATTCAACCCCGGGAGTGATCTATTGCAAATAAATTGGGTTATGTGGAGAAATTAGGGTAAAGGAATATGTGTCAGAATATGTAATGATGAAACAGAGCAAATTATAAGAAAATTGCTCCTCATTGGAGACATTCGATATTGAAAGAGTTATATGAATTAATTATGGGTATAAGGAGTTTATTGTATTACCGAGGAGTAAAGTGTCTCAATTGTATGTAAATTGGATAGTAACTATGATCATCAATGATCGATTGAATGCATTTGAAAAGTGAAAAGAGAAAAAGATAAATTGGCACAGTTGAGGAAATTGGTTGTTATGCAAGTTTCAAATGGGTGAATCTTAACCTGATTAAATAAATAGTGGATGAACTAGTATGTGAATATGGTATATTGGGAGACTTAATAACGATAGAGGTGACGATAAAATGTGAAATATCAAGGGACATAGGTATACGTGATTTGGAGTCAATTAGAACTAGTTGTATGCTGGATGCGTCCAGAAATTGTCAAAGATTTTCCTGATTTTAGCAAATTGATAAGAATGTTTGAGGAAAATGTGTAAATGTTATGACTGATGATTGTAAAGGAGACATTTGAAGAAAATTTACAAATTGAGTATTGATTGTATTGTTTTAAATAGGAGCTTTTGCAATATCTTCTGAGGTGTCCCAGTAAAGGTTATGATGCAATCTGTTGAAATTGTATAAAGCGATTTTATGTACCTAGGGACAAATATATAACTCCATTGGCTGTTTTGTGATTGATGATTTGAAATTTGTTATACTGAGTGTTGGTTTAAAGGCTTGGAGACATTAATTGTACAGAAACATTTAGGAGATGTTCATGGATCTGCAAATCGATATCGGTCAAGTGATTTCAGGAATTTGAATGATTTGAAAAGGATTAAGCGATTGATTATTTCAAACTAAGCTAGTGATGCAATGTAATGGATGGAACAAAAATTTCAAAGGCTGAAGATCATAATTAGGACGATAAGCTTGACATCGAGTGCAATTTATTGATCTATCAAAGGGCAAAAGAAAGTATCCAAATCGGTTGTGTATATAAAGGATGTGCAAAGACCAAGGAAGGTGGTTTAAATGGCGAACTTTATCGAGAGATTGAACATAACTGTGATTATTGAGGAAAGTGATATGTATAATCCAATGATGAAATGGGTGTAAATGCAGACTAAATAAACTGTTAGAGAAATCGCGAGGAATGATCAAAGCCTTATGGTTTAGTATGAATACATCGAAAAAGAAATGGATAGTTTAAAAGTAAAATCGAATGATTCTATGTATGAATAACCAATGATTTGACTCTTGGAAATAAATGTCAAACTGGTATTTTGGGCTTCATAGGAATATGAGATTGATGTATAGTCCAGATCGATTGGGGACATAAAAAAAATTTATGGTATAGGTGACACCATTTGAACAGTGTATTATGTTGATGAGTAAAGTGAATTTGTAATGGGAATTAAGAAATTCAAGTAAAAGAGTGATGATTTGAGTGGATTAAGGTTATTAGAATCTTGTGAGATTAGTGTTTTAGCACTAAAGAGACGTAATCAGATAAGTGATAAATGAAATGTCTCGAAACGTATTGCATAGGTCAAGATACACTTAGATAGGGATAAAGGTTTAAATAGTGCCTGTGGTGAAGATAAGAGTTGGCAATTCAGTTTAAAACCGAAAGGATGTTTCGGATCCAAAGTGTTACATAGACCGGATTAGGAAATATTGTTAGGATCCGATATATGTGTTATTGATATTGAAAGTGACGAATTGTGAGTAATTATGATGAAATAGTAAGACAATGATGAGTCTGAATAAGGTGAATGATTAATTGATAATATTGATTTCAGTTCATTGGCAGAAATTACTCGTATAGCGAAATAGCGGGGAAACAGAAAGTTAATGATTGAAAAGACTCCCCCGCCTTTCTGATTAATTGTATATGTAAAATTTTGAGGACGAAATTTTTGTTAGGAGGGGAGAATTGTAACATCCCGTCACCGATGGGAAGGTTATTATAACATCCCATCACCGATGGGAAGGGTATTTTAGTAAATTGGGACGGGTTAGGAGTATGGGTTTATAGCACGGCATAAACATACATCGTATAGCCTCTATAACTGATGATTGTTTGGCACATGCACATGGTATACATGCATTCATGACATTTCCGACATAAGTGTCTAATTGGGATCTTTTGTGAAATTTATGGGATAATTGTATTTGAAAAATTATTTGGAGTACGCCATTGAGTGTTTTACATTTTTAGGGATTTATGGAAATTTTTCTGAAATTTTTCGGGGTTCTTGCCCGGACCAAAAAATTCCAACTGACTGATTGAGTGAGCCTTTTTGTACTGAAAAGGGGTTGCCTAATGGCATGAAATTAGTGGATAAATAATGTTAGGAAATTATTTTAGTGCCATGATTAGAGTTTAATGGGGATTAGTACTTAATTAACTAGGATTAGCTTGATTTTGTCTTTTTCTCTTTTTAATGCCAAGTGTCCTCTTCATTAAAGAAATTTGTCTCTTTATATTCATCACCTACGACTTTTTAAAGAGAAATTGCTTGAGTCTCCCTTGTCATTTACGACTATTCTTCTTTGGTGAGTTTATCTCCTTGAAAGTTGAAAAAAAAGAGTTAGTTTAAAAGTGCAAAACTTCATCATCCGAAGATGCCTTGTTCACCTCTTTCGATTTTTTTCCTTTTACCTATCCCATATAAGAATTGTCTCCTTGGTTCCTTGCTTGCTCTTCTTCACACACAAACCAAGTTGAAGCTTTGAGTTGATGAAAACCTTTGGTATGCTTATGAAAACTGTGGGTGAGATTTGAAAAAAAAAAGAAGTTGGTGAGAACTTGAAGAATTGAGAGCTTGAACTTGTTTAAGGTGAATATTGATGTTTGTTCTTATGCTTTTAGTAGTTAGAAGTATTCATGGAGATCCTTTAAGCATTTGTTTGATCATGAAAGTGGTAGGTTTGAATGGGTTTAATGCATGCTTGTGTGAGGAAAATGGATAGAGTAGGTAAAGAATGTGAAAGTAAGGTTGTTAATGATGTTTGTGATGTGTAAGGAATGGAAATAAAGTATGGGAATTGTATATGTGTGCTGCCAACTTTGTGTAAGTATACAACTAATTGTTGTGTTAAGCTTGTAGCTGAATTGGAGGTTTAAATGAATGTAAATTGATGTAGGTAAAGTGATATAATAGAAGAGGATGAGGTATAGATGAAATCTGGAAAATTGGTGTTTAACCTATTGAAATGTTTTGATCATAACTAATTTTATAGGTGAGTAAATGAGGTGAGGTTTGTGCCCAATTAAAATTTAAGATGTTGGCTACAATTTTGTGTGAAATAGGTGTTGTTAAATTGTAATGCTAGAAGGGCGAAATTTTGCATGGAAAGTTACTGTTTTATTGCCTGTGAACAGTATCCGCAGTTATAACCTGATTACTTTGTTGATTTTTCTACATTAATTGATATGGAACTAGGAAAAATGGTCTTTATGAAGGTTGAGGCATATTGAGTTAGCTTTCCATTGCCACTGATCTTGCTAATTTTCTAGTTGTATATTGGGAGATATGAACTGATTTTTATTGATTGGTTTTATGCTTTTTGGAGAAACCTAGTCAAAGTGTTGATTTTGTGAGCTTTCTGTTTGGGAGCAATTTTAAAACTTTATGTGAACTGAATTGGTGTGAGTGATCTTCTGAAAAATTGTAGAGGACGAAATTACCTTGAAAATGATATATGGTGTGTAATTTTTAGAGGTCAGAGTTGGGAGTTATGATTTTGTAAAAACTGACCCTGCATTAGGTTGTGAATTGCTGATAATGGCAGTAACTTCCATAACAGTTTGGAAATTGTTAGAAATCGAATTGGAGTTTGAGTTCTCATGAAACTTGAAGTTTGGGATCTTATCTTTTCAGGGATATAAGGTAGTGAATTTAGTGACATTTTTTCTAAGAGATATGCTGTTTGGAAAATTACTGTCCAGATTGGTTGATTTCAGAGGGCTGATGCTTTGGTGAATTGTTTGACATTGTTAGCAAGTGAATTTGATTTTGGGTTGTTCATGAAAGTTGTAGATAACATTGTGAACTTACTGAGCATATTTATTTTGTTATTTTTGACTAAGGAAATGAGTAGCTACTGAATTTGCAATGTACTGCCCTGTTTTGATAGGTTTTGAGTGGGCAGTAGGTTTGATTGGATTTTTGACACCCTTAGGGGTGAAATTGATTTTTATGGTTTTCATGAGAATGGTAGAGCTTTTCATGATCTTTCCAACAAGCTATGGTTTGTATTTTTTCGTTTTGTGTACAAAGAGTTATGGGTGTTGGAAATTCGGATTGGAAATAGAAAAAAAAGGGCAAGGAAGTAGAGGAACCTCGCCAGATCGCGAGGGCGACGCCTCGCCCTCGCGAGGCGAGGTAGATTGGCCCGTCGCGAGGCGCCTCGCCTCATGACGAAGGAGTCGAGTCGTCCTCGCGAGGGCGACGCCCGCCCATGAGGCGTGCATGTAGATTTATATTTTATTATTATTAATTTTTTTTTAGAATTTGGCATTAAGTGACCTAATTGTTTCTTTTGTCAATTTCTTTTCCGTCCGACGTCTGATTGACCTGATTCTTGAGGCATCGGATTTGTAACATATTGAATTTCATTTTGTGAGAAATTGGGAATTTTTAGACGGGAAATTGACGTGGACCCGGGTAATTGTTATGTGATCACTGTTTTATTTATTTTTGGACCGATTGAGGTCCAAATTGGGTGTTGTCAGTGGCTATAGCTTTCTAATTTTTAGATGAAATTTTTATTATGAGAAAATTTTGTATTAGGGTCGGGAATGCCATGAACATGCATTATACACGTTTTACTTATTCCATGCGCATTGTTTGATATTTCTAAGTATTCAGTTGGTAATGTATTCTTATGTTAATTGTTATAGAGGAACAGTTGGAACGTCACCCCACGGACGTTGCAGAGACTTCCCGGCATTAGCTCGGAAGTTATTAGGTGAGTAACCTAGTTGGTTCCTCAATCTATGTGTGTTTAATTTTATGCATTGATGCCATGTGGAGATAATGGATGGATATGTGTGTTTGATTTTGATTGATTTCGGACCATGGGTGTCCAAATATTGGGAACGTGATATAGAAGTGCTATGTGTATAATCGATTATGAATGCATCAATGAAACAAATGGTAAAGGCATATGATCTGAAATACGGACCGAAAGTCCAAGAAACGGAAATTGGTTCTTGAAATGTAAATAAATGGGAATTGAAGCATATGCATTCATGCATAAGAGCATGATCACATAATGACAATTGTGACCGGAGCAGCCAACGTTAGAGCCACAGGCTCATCAGACAGGCTTTAAGCCCATCAAACATTGTTCTGAACCGAGCCTCGAGCTCGAGGGAGTTAGTGCATACCGAGGGCTCTCCTACTCCCTAGACGCCGCCTAACTACCGATCACCGATAGGCGCCGGTCACAACACCGTAATAAATTGGACAAGTGTCCCACGTGCATTGCATATATGGTGTGATTGAATGTGAATTGTGTGAAAGGCGAAACGCCTTACAATTGAGAAATGTGATCGTATGTATTTTATGGTAAATCGATTGAATATGCATGAATTGAGTGAACCATCGATGATGGTTCCTCACTGAGTTCGCAAAACTCACCCAAAATTTGCATCTATTTTCAGTCTTCAAGAATACTCCGCTTGACATGGGAGTATTGTATGCAAGTGAAAGATAGAGGTCGGGATCGATTATGTCTGCATTAGTGTGTTTTATTTTCGATATCTGTCAGATTATTGATTAAGTCAGTTTGTAATGAAAAGGGCCCCAAGGCCATTAAATTGGTTATAATTGTTTTCCGCATATGTTATAATTTGTGTGTGTGTGTGTGTGTGTATGCGTAACAAAAAAAAAATATACTGAGTTTTTGGACTGAGTGATGTAGCGCGTCACCCTCGCGGGGCACGGACTCGGATGTCACCATCAATGTCGGGTCCGGGTCGTGTGGGAGTGGGGTGTTACACTTAATATCCTCCTTTCCATTTGTGACCAATTGACTTCATCAGAGTCAGTTCGCTATACTCATAAGTCGACTTGTCGTAGTGTGTAAGTCGACTTGTCACAATGTTTTTTGTAAAATTTTATCTCCGCTCTTCTATAAGTCGACTTATGTTATGTAAGTCGACTTGTGTCATTCGATAAGTCGACTTATGTACTATTAGTCGACTTGTGTTGACATTTCTTCATATGTTAGTCGACTTATGCTGTTCGGATCTTGATGTATAAGTCGAATTATGATGTGCAAGTCGACTTATGTTGGCTTCAATGGTAATATCCATCCAAATCTTCTATAATCCTCATTATTAATGTCTCTTTCACTTATAAGGAAACTTCCATCTTGATTCTTCAATGATTAATCACTTGCTCATCTTTATTTGCACAATTCTTTCATTGAATAATAATCCCAAAATACCTGAAATAATTTCTTAACTAATTCTAGATATTTTATTATTATCAAAACATAAAGGGATTTAATTTGTCAACCACCATTGGTCCAACACCAACGGATGTCGGAATGTGTTTCAGTTCGATCATGTTTCTCTGTTCTTGTTATCGGATGTCGGATCTGTTATCGTTTTATCTCCGTTTTGTAATTCGATTCAATTCGTGTGTTCGCTTTCGCTTTCGATTCCGCTTTGTCTTTCGCATTTGTTATTAGATTCGTTGTTTCAGCATGTCGGACCTTTGTTCAGTGCAGTTGCTCCGTTTGTATGCTTTCATTTCGCTTCGCAATTGTTTCGCATTTCTGTTATCCGATCTTTCGATTTCGCTTTTGCTTTTGTATGCGCTTTCGTTCTCCGATTTTGATTCGCTTCCAAGAAAAATTCTGTTTTGAATTCCTTCTATTTTTTGTTCCGTTTTTCGGTTGGGATCCGAGCTCTAGATCAGGTCCCAACAGTTATGATATCAGAGCCCAGTATTATGATCATACTTGGGCAATATGGTTATCAAGAATGAATTTAGTAACTGTTTGAGTGAGATTAAGAACTTTGATTGATTTTGGGTGTGTGTTAATAAAATTGAGATTTCAAGTTCATGATGGTGATTTGATTTTGTATATGCAATTGTGAGATGAGATTAAGGAAAGAAATATGTATGAAAGATCCACTGGTTGATTTGGAATGATTATTGGTCCTTATTGGATTTCTTAAACAATAGGTTGTTTGACTTATGAAATTGAGTTAAGACATATTGCTTAGAGGATACAGTGCTTGGATATGTTATGATGATATTTGATATAAGAAGTGAGAAATTGTGCAAAGATTGAGAAATAGGGATGAAGAGGAAATCAGAAAAGAAAGTAAGTGATTATAGTCATTGAGAAGCAAGCATTTGGTGATTTCTTAAGTTAGAATTTCGAGGACGAAATTCTTTTAAGAGGGGGAGAAATGTTGGACCCCGATCTTTAAGTGAATTTTAGAAATATAAAAAGTATGAAATAAGTAAGTTTGTATATGAAGTTTGTAATAGATGTGATTATGTTTTAAGAAAATTGATGACAAAAAGAATTGATGGAGTTTGATGATTTTGAAATTTGAATAGATTTATATGGATTATACAAGTTTAAGTGGATGATAAATTGAAAATTAAGTTGAAAATAAAGAAATAAAGAGAAAAAGTGTGAAAATATGAAAATATGAAAGTTTGACTTTTTGGCCTTTGAGAGTTGACTTTTGATTTAGGCAAAATTTGAGAAAATGGTCTTCTGGAAACTTGTAGTTTATGTTAATAGCTTTCTGTCGCCATAAAGTTTGCGATTTTTCGATAGCGTGAGTGAAAGTTATGGTCAGTCAAAGTTTGAATGTGACATAGGTTGACCCATTTATATGGCTGAAGATTTGACTGGAAAATTGACCTAGTTAGAGGTTGATTTAGCCTTTAAGTTCTTCATGAAAGTTGAAGAGTTTGATTTTATCTTTAGTTTAACGTAAAGTATAGAATTTTTCGATCAAGGAATAATAAGTTATGATTTTTACAAGTTTCTGTTATTATTTTAGCATGATTAATAGAGGACAGAACGTTTGACTGAAAAATTGACTTCCTTAGAGGTCAAATTGATTTTTATGTCCTTCATAAAAGTTGTAGGTGATTTTCGGATCTTCACATTGATATAAAATATGATGTGTTTGAACTTCGGAGTTGAAAGATACAAATTTCCAAAGTTGAGTCTTGGTTTAAGGATTTATTAATGTGGCCAAATCTTTGATTAGAAATTTGATCATTTTAGAGATGGAATTGTGATTGAGCCAAGTTTACATTATAAATTGGCTGCATTTTCATAGGTGCTTATGCATTTTTTGACTCCTAATTGATGATTTTTGTGCTTAAATTGGTTCCTCATACCGATCTCTTTTAATTCACAATTTGTCAGTAAATTATCATGATTTGATACTACTTTCTTTATAATTTTCATGAGGACAATTGATACTGCAAATTGTTATTTTTATTGCAGGAACAAAGGAGTCAACACATCAGAAAGTCAACAGTCATGAGGTCAATCCGCACGTCGCGACGAATATCAATCTGCACGTCGCGGCGAATATTAATTTATACGTCGCGACGAGCAGGCAATTCTACACGTCGCGATGAATTTTCATTTATACGTCATGACGCATTTGGCGGATATCCGACCTTAAATGGAAAGTTTGTCTCACTGCTCTGACCCGGCCCGACCCACCATATAAAAACCTTGCTATTTTTAGGTCAAACAGACTTCGGATACGCAGGGACTGATACTCGGAGGTTGGACTACGCCTACTCAAACGATCACACTCTTCTTCGCCATCATTTCCATTTCCATCATTGTCGACCACCATCACCATCATCGCCACCGCCACCGTCAATATCAATTGCCATCATGAGTATCGCTCCGTCTTTAGCAGTCGAGAGACAGACTAGAGCCATGCGTAGCTAAGCCACATTTCCTCCTGAAGATGTAGCAATGGCTTGAGTTCACAAAAGCTTCAAAGGGGAGTAATCATATAGTGTCTGATGTTTAGTTATATTTGTGTAAACTCTGAGTTAGAGGTTACATCGGTATAGCTAGATTAGCATTGTTATAGTTTAACCATGTGCTGAACACTATGTTGAGATTTGGACAAAGTGATTTGTAGAATGTTTTATGCTTAATATACGAAGTTTCATATATGTCATTGGGTATTGCATTTACTATCTTCATCTGCCTAGTTGTGTTTGATTAAGATTGTTGTGTTTTGACCAGATTATTGACCGATTGCATTTGCTTGTCAATTCTCACACTAGGTTTTAACAAAGATTTAAATAATGGAGTTCATTAGTTAAATCTTTGGACCTAAAGAGTCCTTTGGGGTTGATCTTTCGAAACTTAGTGGATTGTGTCCCTGAAAATCATTTTTGAACCGTGATAGCCTGCGCCCATTTTCAAGAGGATTTTATCAATTTGATTTCTATCTGATTTTTGTTAATTGCATTATTTCCAAAATTACAAAAACATTCTTTTATACTTTTTGTCCAATTTTGATTACTTTATCAGTTTTGACCAAAATACCAAACCCCCGTTTAATCAACTTGATTGCAAATTTTGACATTTAGGCTAGTTTAGACCTTTTTCACTTAGTTCCAATTAAATGAGACGACTCGAGGATTGCAACCTATACCGCAATCTTGGAATTTATTATATTTGATCGATTTCCAAGGATCGATCGTAAGATCGAATCGAAAGAGTTGTGATCAAATTGGCGCCGTTGCCGGGGAACCAAGAAATTGGTTTACCGTCGGATAGCCATTGTCATTCATTTGAATTGTCGTTGATAATCGAAATCATTGTTTTTGCTTGCATTTAGCATAGTTTGATTTTCACACTTGTTCATAGTATAGGTTTCATTTCCCTTTGCACAAGCATACTCCATACTTTGATTTTGTCTCTTACTTTGCACATTTTTCACACATACACACTCATACATACATTATACACTCATACACTCCCATTCATCGCATTTCACTTTTATCTGATTTTGTGTGACTGTGAGAAATTTTGTTACCATTCTTTTTATTTGTGGATTGATTTTTGTGCATGCCCAGGAGAGGTAAACTTGTTCAATTCCAACCTGAAGTTGAGAGACATTTGAGGAGACTTAGGAAAGAGAGGAAAGAACAAGAGAGAAAGAGATTAGTTGAGCGAGATAGTGAGAACATGGCTGAGAATCCAAACATTTTCCCAAATCCTGATTTTCCCGTACACCAACCTAGAAATGGGACTAATGGAGGAAATGGTGAGCATGAGAGAGTAGGAGAGAACAATGAGAACCAGCGACGTAGGACAATTAGGAAAGCAACAACTTCTGATGTGCATTATGATCCATTTACTGCTGCTTACCCTAATTTTGATGTTAATTTTGAGATTAAAGGTTTGTTGATTAATTCTCTTCCTAAATTTCATGGTTTGGCAGGAGAGGATCCATATATGCACCTACAAGCTTTGACGATGATTTGCCAGAGTATGAAGCGATAGGAGCTACTTTGGATCAAAGTCTTATAGAAGGTGCTTCATTTGTCCTTGGAAGGAAAGGCAAGAGAGTGGTACATGAGTCTTCCGAGGCATGTGGCTAATGCCTATCATAGCTGGGCTAACCTGAGGAAAGCATTTTTAGAGAAATATTTTCCAACCTCCAGGACATCTTCGATGAGGAAGGAAATCTATTCAGCCTTGCCAGATTATGATGAGTCATCAGATGACTATTGAACTGCTTCCAAGATCTTCTCGTCAGATGCCCCCATCACCAAATTCACGATGAACAATTGGTGCAGTATTTTTATGATGGGTTGAAGAGTCAAGAGAAAGGTATGCTAGATGCTGCATCTGGAGGATCTTTGATTGATCTTACAACATTGGAAGCATGGGAATTGATAAAGAAGATGGCCTTAAACCATCAAAGAATACAAATGTAAGAGATTCCAGAGGATTGAATGAGTTGGGAGCTTTGATGACTCAAGCCAAGAGAATGGAAAGTCCGAAACAAAGGTAGATTCATTTGGAGAATGAATAACCTCACGGTTGTCTGTAGACATCGCTGAGTTGAAGAACTTGAATGTGCATCACCCATCATCTTCTGAGATATATCGCACCCAACAGTTGTGACAATTGTGGGTCGGTGATGCACATTTCAAGTGTTTGTCTGGAAGATATGAAGAGGTGTCATTTGTGTATCCGTGAAGAGCTAATCGAAGTGGGACCCTACTCCAACACATACAATGAGGGATGGAAGTCCAATCCTAGATTTGGTTGGAGGAATGAAGAGAACAGGCTCAAAACAGGTTTTCACAAGGGGAGGGCTGGTACTTCCACTAGCAGTTCCTAATCAACAAAGAAGCCCTCATGGTCCCACCAAAGGAAGACACCAACAGTATGCTTCACAGTATGATGACTCTGATGAAGGAAGAAAGGGATTCTAATGCTAACCAGTTTAATGCCATTGCTTCTCTTATTCAACAGGATTCCTCAAAGACTGTTGCTAGATTCAATGCCTTGGAGAAGAGAATGGAACAATGGGAGACCAAGGCGGAGAACATAAATTCCTATGTCACTCAGTTGTCCAACAACATGAGTGAAAATAAAGCAAAAAGTAGTGGGACTATTCCTTCAAATACTGTGATGAATCCGAAGAGTCTGAATGCAATTGCCCTCAGGAGTGGGAAGCAAGTGAGGTTTAAGCCTCAAGAAGATGAAGAGACATGTGAGGAGGAGATTGATAGTGAGTCAGTACCTCCACCAAAGGACAAGATTAAGAAATCAGAAAGTGTGAGGGAAGAAGAGCTTTTCAGAGAGAAAAAGCATGCTTCAAGGAACAAGGGAACTACTTCAGAGAGTTCCAATGATCAAGCAAAAAGTGGAGAATCGAGCAAGCAATCCAGCAAAGGTAAGGAGGTAAGTATTCAAGACCTTCCTTTTCCAAATTCATATTTGATGAGCAAGCGCATGAATGAGAGTAAACATGAGAAAGAAATAATTGATTTGTTTGGGAAAGTTGAAGTGAATGTGCCTTTGCTAGATTTAGTGAAGAGAGTTCCGACCTATGCAAAATATTTGAAAGATTTGTGCACCAATAAGAGGAAGTTTAGGCCAAATGAGAGAGTGCAAGTGAGCTCCAATGTGTCAGCCTTATTTAAACCGCAGATACCTGTCAAGTGTCAAGACCCTTGATCTTTCACCATCCCTTGCATCTTAGGGAAAGTGACTATATTTAGGGCTTTGTTAGATCTGGGGGCAGCGATAAATGTGATGCCTAAGTCAGTTTATGAGGCCTTAGGAGTGAAGAGTATTAAGCCTACATCTGTTGTCCTCTAGTTGGCTGATAGATCATTTAGGCATCCAGTGGGTATCATTAAGGACATCTTGGTCCAGGTTAAGGGTTTAGTATTTCCTGCTGATTTTTATGTGCTTGCTATGTCTTCTGAAGTTGTGCATGATACTCCTTAATTCTCGGACGACCCTTTTTGCAGACTGCAAGCACAATGATCAGTATGAAGGAAGGTAAGATCACCATGGAGGTAGGTGACCGACATGTGAGCTTTAATATGTATGAGGCAATGAAGCACCCACATGAGGATTATTCACTTTTGGGTGTGAACATGATTAATTTCGTTGAGGAAAATGCTTGCCAAAAACATGAGTCACAAAAAGATCCTTTGGATACTGGATTACATTCACTTGATCTTGGGAAAAGGTTTTCTTTCCATGTTTCAGGGAAGCAAGAGGGCATTGCCACGACCACCTACAAGGAGCCAACTGTTGGACCCCGATCTTTTGATGGAAATTAGAATTATTAAAATGGAATTCAATGAGTGTGTTTGTATAGGTATTACGTTGTAGATGTTATTGTATTTAAAGGAGATTGATGAGAAATGATGCGATTGGTTTTGATGACTTTGAAATTTGAGTAGATTTGTATGAGTTATGAAAATTAAAGTGAATGGGTTGATTGAAATGGAGTTGAAAAGCAAGAAATGATTAGTGAAAGTGTTATATGTTGAAGAAAATTAGAAAGTTTGACTTTTTGGAGTAAAGAGTTGACTTTTGATTTAGGCATATTTTGAGGAAATAATCTACATGAAATTTTTAGATTATGTTGAGAGCTTTTCGTAGCCATAAAGCATGATATTTTTCAATATCGGGATTGAAAGTTATGATGTTTGGAAGTTAAGTGTATTTTGCCTTGGTTTGGAAAATGCTATTAAGAGTAAGATTGCGTATGACTTTTGTGAAAGAGAAATGTGTATGCGTATATCCTTTGGTGTTGAGTTTGATGTGGGGAAATGGCTTTGGAATAGTTTATTGGAGATTTGAATTATGTTTGAGATGAATTAGTTGAAGAGTTTGTGGTAGTGGGTGAATATGTGAAGTTGATGTGTTGGAATGGTGTTTAGAGACTTCAATGGTAAATCTGTATTGATTTAGATTGATTTTGCCAAAGTAGTCTTAATGAAAGTGGTAGATTATGTTTTTATCTTTCCATTGATATAAGGCACGAAAATATTGGACAAGGGAGTAGAAAGTTATGATTTTTAGAAGTTCTGAGGCTGTTTAATGTGAAGCTGATCGACCAGTCAGTTTGTGTGGAGTTTTTGACCCATTTAGGGGTCGATATGATTTTTAAGGCCTTAATGAAAGTTGTAGATCTTTCTTCAAGCTTTCCATAGACACCAAGTTTGTTAAATTTGGAGTTCTGGATCAAAAGTTATGATGTTTGCAAGTTTTGGTACTGTTGAGAAATTATCGATCAGTCATCTTTGTGTAAACTTTTGATCCCTTTAGAGTCTGAGCTTGCTTGTGAGTCCTTCTTGAAAATTGTAGATCTATCTTTTATCTTTCCAACGAAACAAACCGTATCTAATTTGGAGCTCAGAGTCAAAAGATATGAACGTTTGAAGTTTGGAGGTCGGATCGCATGGTTGATCGCCCACCCGTGCGCGCCCGCGCGAGCGACCGACCTGGTGCGGGAGACCGACCTGGTGCGGGCGACCGACCTGGTGCGGGCGACCTTCCTGCTGTGCGACCTTTGCGATCAATTTTCAGCCGACCGACCTCTTTTCCTTGTTTTGGCCATAACTTCTTCGTCCGACATCCGATCGACCTGATTTTTGAAGCGTTGGATTTCTAAGACATTTTTCTATCTTTCCATACTAGATAGGTAGGTTTTGGAATTAAATGGAGAAAGATAGCTTGGATTATAGTGAGCTGATCAGTTGTAAAAGTTTGAACAGTGTTTGGTATTTTTGAGATATCTCGAGCTATAGAGCTCAGATTGATTTGATTCTTATTGAAAATTAAACTAGATAGATGTGGACACAAATGTTATGAAGGAGCCGATCGACAATTTAGCCTCAAAGACTTTCAAATATGGGTCGGAAGTTAGGCATAGAGTTCAGTCTCAGCTTTGTAATGGTATGAGCAGTGTTCAGTATTTTGGAGTTATATCGATTGGTAGAGCTCCGATCGATCTGATTCTTTTTGGAAATTAAACTAGAGATATGAGGCTACAAATGTTATGAAGGAGCCGAGCTATCCTCTAAGACTTTCAAATATAGGTCGGAAGTTTAGTGTAGTGTTCAGTCTTGGTGTTGTAAGGACTAAACAGTTTGCAGTATTTTGGAGTTATATCGATTGGTAGAGCTCCGATCGATCTGATTCTTTTTGGAAATTAAACTAGAGATATGAGGCTACAAATGTTATGAAGGAGCCGAGCTATAATGTAGCCTCTAAGACTTTCAAATACAGGTCGGAAGTTCAGTGTAGTGTTCAATCTTGGTGTTGTAAGGACTGAACAGTGTTCAGTATTTTTGAGATATCTTGAGTTATAGAGCTCCGATCGATCTGATTCTTGAAGCGATAGATTCGTAAGACATAGAGGGACATTTATATGGCAGAAAGTTTTTCCAAATGGCTTCATTTACCCAATCAAAATAAGGAGATAAAATGTCAATTTTAGTAGGGACATTGTTGGAAGATCACTTAAGTGTTAAGTTTTAAAGGCATACAAGTAAGGGCATAAGGGTCTTCTCTCATTCATTAATGGCAAGTTGGTAAATAAGAAGAGTGGGCTTTAGTATAAGAAGGAGCAGTGAGTCACGATATTGACAAAAACAAAACAAGAGAATAAGAAGAGAGGAGAATGAGAGATTCGGATGGGAGAAAAGGAAGGAGAAAAGGAGAGAAATATTAGGGTTCGAAATTTTGCTATCTTCCAAGGATGATTTCAAGTTGATGCTAAATGGGAAAGATGGAAAAAGGTGATAGCTTCTTATGGAGCCCAAAATCCGAAAATGGTGAAAAGTTTGAGGTAAGAGAAAAGTTGAGCTTTAAGCTTTTCTTCGATTTATGGTTTAGAAATATGGAAAATGGTATGGGTTTGTGGAGTATGAAGTCAATTTTGATGATTGCTAAGTATGATGGGTTTAATTTTGGATTTTAAGAATTAGGGTTTATGCCCAAATTTGGAATTTGGGGCTTTTGGAAATTTGTAATTTAGAAAGCTTGAATATATGAGGGATTTATGTTTTCTAAGTTCAATTTGAGGATTAAGTTATTTATGATGTTGAATTTGGGTGAAATTGCTTTAGGTGAAGTTAAATTGGAAGAAAGAAGGAACCAATGGACAAATTGGAGCTAGAAACAACTTTCTAGCATCGAATCGAGGTGGGTACCTGTTTATAATAGAATTTATAAGCCACTAATGCTTTCTTTAAATAAAGAGATTTTCCGATTTCAATTGCATCATAAATGTTGCATCATTGTATGAATGATTTGAAAAAAATCATTTTGATTTGATACATGAACTTTGATGAATTGCAAAATATATTTGTGCTATGCCTCGAAAGATTCTATGGCATTTTGTGTGAATGGAAAAGATAGAAAAGCTTGAAAGTATTCGATAAATTGATTGAGCATGATATGTTCTTTTGTGTGGGCAAGAGAGAACCTATTTCGATAGTCACGTGCACGTTGACCCCCTTAGCCTTCTCCTGGCCGCCTGCTTGAGGCTTACAAGATCTGAAAAATGGACTCGTCGTGTTTACGGTAAACTTCAGTTTCTGTCGTGTTTATGGAACTCTCGAGCCACTTGTGTGCATCGTATATGTGATTTGCCATTGCATTTATGAATTGTCAAGTTGATGCATTCATGTTTTGCAACCTATGGGTTTATGGCTGAAAGCCTAAAAATCATACGTTTTGCAATTGTGATTTGACTACAGCAAGAGCAGAACTTTTTGAAAATGTGCTTTACGGATTTCAAAGAAATGTTTTCTAAGACCAAAAAAGAAAAATAATTTTAAGGATTTTGCTTATATATTTGTTATAAACTGTTACCCACGAGCTATAAGCTCACCCCCCTTCATTCCCATCCTCAGGTGATGAGAAGAAGATCGGGTGAAAGAAAATGAAGATTTCTATTTGCATGTGTTTATATTGTATTGCTGTTGAGTAAGATAGTGTTGAGAAATTCAAAATTTATTGTGTATTGCGTACTTTGGATTTTGGTGTTGATATTGTATATGGCCTGAATTGCCATGAGTGTATGAAGAGTAGTCATCCCAGGACATGTGTGATTTATGAAATTGTGTATATAGTGAGTATAAGGTGTATGGACTTCTGGAATTATGTATTGATTTAAGTTATGTTTGGGATGTGTGTATGAGTATGAATGTGATAATGTATTTTGGATTGAGTTTGGTTATGAAAGAAATGAAAAGGAAAGGAATAAGAAAGAAAGAAAACAAAAGAAAAATTTATACCTGATTTAGAATGTCCTAAGGTTTCCAACGCGACAGTGATTTCTAAGATTTTGTTCGCGGATGTCGGTACTTGTGTTTCAGTTCGAATACTTCGATTCGATTTTTGATTCGTGATCGTTTGTTTGGTTTGTCTCCGAGTCAATTCGATTTGACTTTGTTTGTATGCTTCGCTTCCAAGTTGGTTTTCGATTCGTTAATGATTTGTTTCGCTTTGTGATCAATCGTTTATTCGTTCCGCCTCTTTGTGATTCGTTCCGCCTCTTTGTGATTCGTTCCGTCTTTCGTTTTCGGGTTAGGGCGCCGGTCTCCGGATAATGTCCCAACACCAACCATAACGCCAGAAGAAAAAGGGAGTGATCTCTTCTCTCTTGAACTTCATAAATTGACTCCTTCTGTTGTGAAACCTCCTGAGCTTGAGCTCAAACCCCTTCCTTCAACCTTAAGGTATGCCTATCTTGAATCTCATGAGCGATTACCTGTAATAATTTCTAGTACCTTGTCTAACATTGAGGAAGAGAGACTCATGAATATTTTGAGGAAGCATAAGAGAGTTATCGGGTGGACTTTAGCAGATATACCCGGCATTAGCCCAGCCATTTGCACACACCGAATCTTATTGAGTGAAGGGTCAAAATTGGTGAGGCAACCTCAAAGAAGGCTTAACCCGCTTATCTTATATGTTTTGAAGAAGGAAATCACAAAGTTGTTGAGCGCAGGGATAATTTATCCCATTTCTGATAGTGAGTGGGTTAGCCCAATTCATGTAGTGCCTAAAAAGAGTGGAATAACAGTGGTCAAAAATGATAGGGATGAGCTTATTCCTACTATAGTGCAAAATTCGTGGCGTGTGTGTATAGATTATAGAAGATTAAATGATGCCACAAGAAAAGACCACTTCCCTCTTCCTTTTATTGATCAAATACTTGAAAGACTTACGGGCAAATCACATTATTGTTTTTTGGATGGTTTTTCTAGATATTTTCAGGTACCCATTGCACCGGAGGACCAGGACAAGACCGCATTTACATGTCCTTTTGGCACCTTTGCATATCGAAGGATGCCTTTTGGTTTGTGTAATGCCCCAGGCACTTTCCAGCGTTGTGTGATGGCTGTTTTCTGTGAATTTTTAGAGGAATGTATGGAAGTATTTATGGATGATTTCACAGTTTATGGTGATTCTTTTGATGCTTGTTTATCCAGCCTTTCAAGAGTTTTACAAAGATGCATTGAAAAGAATTTGATTTTGAACTTTGAGAAATGTCATTTCATGGTTAGTGAAGGTATCGTGCTTGGTCATTTAATTTCTAGCAAGGGGATTGAAGTGGATAAAGCTAAGATTGAGGTTATATCTTCTTTGCCTTATCCCAATTGTATTCGTGACATACGTTCATTTTTGGGTCATGCAGGATTTTACAGGCGCTTCATTAAGGATTTCAGCAAAATTGCATTACCTCTCTCCAAGCTCTTACAAAAGGATGAAAAATTTGAATTTGATGATTCTTGCAAGAGTGCTTTCACTATGCTGAAATCAAAACTCATTTCTCCACCTATTCTGGTTTCTCCTGATTGGAATTTACCTTTTGAGCTTTCATGTGATGCATCTAATTGTGCTGTAGGGGCTATGCTGGGTCAACGAGAGGAGCGGTTACCAAGAGTTATTGCATACGCCTCGAAGACACTGGATCCAGCTCAGATCAACTATACAACAACTGAAAAAGAGCTGTTTGCATTAGTTTTTGCTTTGGAAAAATTTAGGCAATATCTGTTAAACTCACATGTTACCATTTTTACTGATCATGCAGCTATTCGGTATCTTCTCAAGAAACCACAATCCAAGCCTAGGTTGATACGGTGGGCATTGTTGCTCCAAGAATTTGATATCGAGATAAAGGATCGTGCAGGAGCAGCAAACCACGTGGTCGATCATTTGAGCAGGCTACCAAACGACACACAGGGAGTGGATTCTTCTGACCTTACCTGTGATTCATTTCCAGATTCGGTCCTATGTGCTTCAATTGTTAAAGAACCTTGGTATGCACATATTGTTAACTACCTAATGTCTGGACTCACTCCTCCTTTTATGTCTCAGGCACAAGCTCAGAAGCTAAAGAGTGAAGCTCGACATTACATTTGGGATGCCCCTCATCTGTGGAGAATGTGCATTGACCAAGTGATCGAAAAATGTGCCTCATGAAGAGTATGATGATATCATTTCGGCTTGTCATTCCATGGTTTGTGGTGGGCATTTCAGTGCAAGAAAAACATCTAGGAAAATCCTCGAATCTGGTTTATATTGGCCTACCCTTTTTAAGGATTCATTTAACTTTTGTCGGTCTTGTGATAAATGTTAACGTTTTGGAGGGTTAGGCAAACGACATGAAATGCCACAACAACCTCTCTTATTTTGTGAAATCTTTGATGTTTGGGGAATTGATTTCATGGGCCCATTTCCTCCATCTTTTGGATTTGTGTATATCCTTTTAGCTGTGGATTATGTGTCAAAATGGATATAGGTCATCCCCACTAGAAAAGATGATGCTTAGGCCGTGTCTAAGTTTCTTAAGTCCAACATTTTTTGTCGATTTGGTATACCAAGAGCTGTGGTGAGTGATAGGGAACCCATTTTTGTAATAGAGTCATTGATAACTTATTTTTAAAATTTGGGGTCACTCATAAAGTCTCCACTGCATATCACCCACAAACCAATGGACAAGCCGAAGTTTCCAACAGAGAGGTGAAGCACATTTTGGAGAAAATTGTGAAGCCATCCAAGAAGGATTGGAGCCTTCGCCTCGAGGAAGCACTATGGGCAAATCGGATTGCTTATAAATCCCCGATATGTCCCCTTACCGTTTGATTTATGGAAAGGCTTGCCATTTACCTGTGGAATTGGAGCATAAAGCATATTGGGCAATAAAACAATGCAATATGGACTTGGAATCTTCCAGAATGGAGAGGAAATTGCAGCTTCAAGAGCTCGAGGAATTAAGGTTGGAAGCATATGAGCATGCACGACTCTACAAAGAAAAAGAAAAATTGATGCATGACAAAATCATTCGGCGGAAAAGTTTCAAAGAAGGAGACAAAGTCCTATTATTCAAAGCTCGTTTCACTTTTAAACATGGGACTTTCAATACTCGTTGGGAGGGACCATATTTGGTCACGAAGGAGCACAACTTTGGCATGATAGAGCTTCTACATGAAGGAACTGGAACAAGACTCAAGGTGAATGGCCATCTTTTGAAGCTCTATTATGAGAATCAACAACAACCGTAAATATCAGGTTTTTCGTCTCCTTCACTTGCTTCTTTACTTTTTGCACTTCGCATTTACTATTTGTCTTAACAAGTTTGGAGGAGAGCTAGTTAGATACATCATTTCTTTTGTTTTCCTTTCATTTTCCAATAATACCTTCTCGCATTTGAGCTTTCTCTCCATTTTCATTGAGGACAATGTGTGCTTTAAGTGTGGGGGAGCTGTTTCCCCATTTATCCTCCATATTGCATGACTGTTGACACTGTGATTATGAATTGTTGGCCAATTGGTGCATTCTGTCGATTAACTTGGTGTATTTTACATCTTTTTGTCATTCTGCATCTCTTCTCCGCGATGAGTGATCACACGTTGCGGCGAAGCTATTCTTCCGAGTGTGTACACGTCGCGACGTTACCCATTTTATACGTCGCGACGTCCGCACGTTACGACGTCTGCCTCAGCACGCCGCAACGTCATATGTATGCATGAATGACTTGTGCTTCATTTTCCCATTTTTCTATTCAATCAAACATTTTCTGCACTGGATCTTTGTGGCTATTGTCTTCAAAGTTTTTACTAGTTTCAAAATGATGCTTGATGTTTTTGAAAACACCTCCCATTCTTTTAATAATAGTTGGAATTGGCAAAAATTTTGCTCTTCATGTTTTCAAAACACAGTGAATGGAAGTATTCTAACAAAGTAGCATTTTAAGTTTTTGAGACATGAGATTGTTCATAGAGATAATACCCTTGTTGGAAGGATATTTGCGCTAAAAATTTTCTTTTATCTTTGTGTGCATCTGCTTATTTCATTCTCCTCTAGAACTTGTTTTAATTCTTACTTGAAGCTTAATGGATTGGATTTTTGTTGATATGATAGAGGCGTTTCTTCCTCAACCCATTTTCCTAAACACAGTCCCTTACATATTTATCCTTTGCTAGCCTGTTGATCCTCCTTGCTATGAGCATTTGCATTCATATTTTTATGGTGTCATTAGTTATTTTTCTTTTCAATTAAAAAAAAGAGAAAGAAGAAAAGCAAGATCAATAACAATTTATGCAGTATATATATTGCATAATTAAAAAAAAAGTATTCTGTTTATGCATACATTTAGTTTCAGAAAACTATTGACATCAGCTCTTTGTTTAATGCATGTGTTCATACTATTCTTTCTTTCTTTCACCTTATCCATTCATTTAGCCTACCATACATTACAACCCTCAAAGTCCTCTTGATCTTTAAAATGATAGTTCTTGTGGTGGAGAAATAGAATTGACACAAGCCTATGGTAGGAGATGGAATAAGCAGACTGAGAGCAACAATATCCCTAGACACAAGTGAGCTGAGCATATACACTATATCCCGAGTGATTCTCTTTTGTTCAATCTCTTGTGCTTGAATTCTTTCAATGTTTGTTTTATTAGGACTCTTTCACTTTTCTGTGGTTGATTTCTGAGGAAATGAATTGAGTTAATTTCCTTTTATTGTTTTGAGCATGGCAAATATTTTCTTTCACTCTTGTATTCTTTTTGACTCTTGTAAACTTTGTCCAGGAGTACAAAGGTCTAAGTGTGGGGGAATTTGATTGAGCAAAGTTTACATTATAAATTGGCTGCATTTTCATAGCTGCTTATGCATTTGTTGACTCCTAATTGATGATTTTTGTGCTTAAATTGGTTCCTCATACCGATCTCTTTTAATTCACAATTTGTCAGTAAATTGTCATGATTTGATACTACTTTCTTTATAATTTTCATGAGAACAATTGATACTGTAAATTGTTATTTTTATTACAGGAACAAAGGAGTCAACACATCAGGAAGTCAACAGTCATGAGGTCAATCCGCAGTCGCGACGAATATCAATCCGCACGTCGCGGTGAATATTAATTTATACGTCGCGAAGAGCAGGCAATTCTACACATTGCGACGAATTTTCATTTATACGTCGCGACGTACGAGCGGATATCTGACCTTAAATGGAAAGTTTGTCTCACTGCTCTGACCCGGCCCGCACCCACCATATAAAAACCTTACTATTTTTAGGTCAAGCAGACTTCGGATACGAAGGGACTGATACTCGGAGGCTGGACTACTCCTACTTGGACGATCACACTCTTCTCCGCCATCATTTCCATTTCCATCATTGTCGACCACCATCACCATCATCGCCACTGCCACCGGCACCGTCAATATCAATTGCCATTATGAGTATCGCTCTGTCTTTAGCAGTCGAGAGACAGACTAGAGCCATGCGTAGCTAAGCCACATTTCCTCCTGAAGATGTAGCAATGGCTTGAGTTCACAGAAGCTTCAAAGGGGAGTAATCATATAGTGTCTGAAGTTTAGTTATATTTGTGTAAACTCTGAGTTAGAGGTTACATCGGTATAGCTAGATTAGCATTGTTATAGTTTAACTGTGTGCTGAACACTATGTTGAGATTTGGACAAAGTGATTTGTAGAATGTTTTATGCTTAATATACGAAGTTTCATATATGTCATTGGGTATTGCATTTACTATCTTCATCTGCTTAGTTGTGTTTGATTAAGATTGTTGTGTTTTGACCCCGTTGACCGATTGCATTTGCTTGTCCAATTCTCACACTAAGGTTTTTAACAAAGATTTAAATAATGGAGTTCATTAGTTAAATCTTTGGACCTAAAGAGTCCTTTGGGGTTGATCTTTCGAAACTTAGTGGATTGTGTCCCTGAAAATCATTTTTGAACCGTGATAGCCTGCACCCATTTTCAAGAGTATTTTATCAATTTGATTTCTATTTGGTTTTTGTTAATTGCATTATTTCCAAAATTACAAAAGCATCCTTTTATACTTTTTGTCCAATTTTGATTACTTTATCAGTTTTGACCAAAATACCAAACCCCCGTTTTATCAATTTGATTGCAATTTTTGACATTTAGGCTAGTTTAGACCTTTTTCACTTGGTTCCAATTAAGTGAGACGACCCGAGGATTGCAACCTATACCGCAATCTTGGAATTTATTATATTTGACCGGTTTCTAAGGATCGATCGTAAGATCGAATCGACAGAGCTGCGATCAAATTGGTTGTAGAGTTCTTCACGGAGGTTGTAGAGTTTCCTTCAAGCTTTCCATAGAGACCAAATTTGTCAAATTTGGAATTCTGAATCAAGAGCTACGATTTTTGAAAAATTCGGATATATATATATATAATCATATATATATATTTTTTGAAAAAAAAGGATTTTGGAAGCTCTCTTGCGAGGGCGACGTATCGCCCTCGCGAGGAAGGTTTTTAAGAGAAAATTTTTATTTTTATTTATTTTTATTAATTCTTTTAATTATTATTTTCGGATTATTTAATTATTATTTCCATATTATAGGAAATATGACCCCTCTTCAATCTTTCGCTCATATCTTCTCCGTCCGACATCCGATTGAATTGGTTTTCAAAGCGTTGGATTCCTAAGACAGTGAATTACATTTTTATGAGAAATTTTTGAATTTTTGAGATTAAATTGAGGTTGATTAAATTAAACAAAATGAGTCGGGAAATTTTCTGGACAGGGTTCAGTATTTTGAGAAATTTGGGATCTGTGGTGATCCGATTGAGATGATTCTTAAGGCAAAATAAAATTAATACATGGGGCTACAAATAATATGAAGAAAGTAAATTTCAATTTAGCCCCTAAGACTTTCAATTTTTGAATTGAAGTTAGGATTAGTGTGCAGTCTTGGATTAGAGAACATCTGAGAGTATATTGGTCATAACTTTTTCTCTAGTAGTCCAATTGAGGTGATTCTTGTTTTGGATTAAACTAGCGAAATAGGGCTACATTTGTTATGAAGACATCGAATTTCAATTTTGGGATTAAGAATGTCAATTTTTGGATAGAAATAACGTGCTGAAAAATGTGTTAGAATATGAACATATCTGAAATGTTTTGAGCATAACTTTTGATGTAGTGCTCCAAATTGGATTATTCTTGTGTCAATATGAAATTAATACAATAAGGAACAATTCTTGAGAAGGAAATTTTAGCAAATTCCTTCAAATTGATAGTGCGAATCATATCCGAAAGTAAGCATGAAATAGAGTAAGGTGCAGGGGCATTTTGGTCAATTGACCCTCATTAAATGACATGGCCCCTTAAAACATTAAGAGTTGTCGTTTTTAAAGGGAGAGCACGACATTTGGAGAAAGAAAAGAAGAATAAGAAAGAAAAGAAGAGAGTGGAGAAAGAAATGGTGATTTCGGCAAAGATGGAAGAGAAAGAGAGAGAAAAGCTAGGTTTCAAATTTTTAAGGGTTTCTAGAGTGAATTTTCGTTGATTTCAAAGGGAAAAGGCTGGAAAAGCTTGAAAGCTTCCTTAGGAAGCAAAGAAAATCTGAAAATAGAAGAGAATGAGGTAAGAGATGAACTTCTATCTTTGAGTTTTTCTTCAAACTTTGATATAGAAATATGGAGAATTGTATGGGTTTGTTAATTCTATGATCAATTTTGGGGAGTACATGTTGAAATTGATTCAATTTTGAAAAAGGGTGAATTAGGGTTTATGCCCAAATTTTTGATTTGGGGATTTTGTGAATTATTGGTTTAAAATCATAGATAATAGTATGGGTTGGTGAAATATGAAATCAATTTTGAAGAAATTGTGATTTATAATATTGAATTTGGGTAACTTGGTTTAGGCCAATTTTAGAAATTGGGGCTTTTGAAAATTGGAGATTTAGATAGCTTGAATATGTGAGGAATTAATGTTTTCTAAGCTCAATTTAAGAAATTAAGTTAAATATGATATTGAATTTGAGTGAATCGGTTTAGGTCAAATTTGGAATTTGGGAATTTTCGAAATTCTTGCTTTAGATAGCTTGGTAAAGTGATGAATTTGGGCTTCCTATAGTTAATTTTGAGAACTATGCAAATTATGATGTTGAATTTGGATGTTGATGGCTTAGGTGATGTTAAATTGGAAGAAAGATAGAAGGAATGCACAATTGAAGTGTGGATCAAGTTTCTGGCATTAATTCGAGGTGGGTAATACGTTTGTATTTTAATTATAAGCCATATATGAATTTTCGAAAAATAAGGAAAACAAATTTGCAAATTATTGATTTTGAAAGATTAAATTCAAGGCTTTTGCTATGATGTTGAAAAATTGCTATATTTATGGAATTCATTATTAATATAAAGTTTTGAATAATTTGAGAAATTAAGGACTTCATTATTTGAAAGAATTAAAGTTCATTTGTGTTATGATTTTGTGTAATTGCCAAAATTACTACATCTTTTGTGATGTTTGATTATAATGTGAATTGTTATGAGCATTATGAAAATTTGTGAATGGCATATTGTTTGATGTGTTCGATATGAATACTAAGATTTTTGAAGTGTGAATTATGTGATTAAGTGGGCTTGGTTAGGTCCCTCAGTGAGTCAGTGCACTGTCTCTATTTGAAAATTAAAGCCTTCTCCCGGCTGCCCGCTAGAGGCACTGGAGTTTCGATTTCGGACTCCCCCTTCACGGCTACACTGGACCGCTATGCGGAAAAGTGTAGTACGTTCTGTTCACGGCTGCACAGGATCGCTATGCGGGAATGTGCAGTACGTTCTGTTTTAGACCGACCCAAACCATTTGATATGCTTTATGTGTTTGATTTGTGATTTTATGTGATTTGTGCTTCTATGTGATTGCATTCATGTTTATGAAAAATGGGAAAAAATTTAGAAATGAAAAATGGAATTTATTATGAAAAGTTTGAAAAAAAAAGGTTTGAGGAAAATGTTTGCAAAGTTGAAATGTTTGAAAAGTTGCAAAGTTTGAAAAATAAGCATTATGGCAAGAGTTTAAGAAAAATGATTTTTGCTTATTTTTCAATTTATAAATGTGTTATCCACTGAGCCGTCGAGCTCACCCCACTTTCATCCCCATCTTCAGGTATTCGAGCAGGAGATCGGATGAAAGAGCATCAAGTTCGATTTTGCATCGTTTGTATTTTTGTGTGAATTGAGATTTGGATATTAATATTGTTTATGGCTTGAATTGCCATTTATGTATATCAAGCATTTATTTCAGGATGTATATGAGTTCGAGACTTGGGTATTGAGTTGAGTTATAAATTGTATATGATTATAATTGGTTAGGTTTTGGATTGATTTCTGAAATTGTTTATGAAATTGAGATGATTTATGATTTTGTGTATGGTTGTGAAATATGTAAGTAATTGGATATAAATGGAGATTGTATATGATTATGAATTTGATGATTGCGATTTGGACATAAATAATATCTTGCATGTGTTGTGCATTCCGGATGGGGTGTCCGATAATACTGGCTATTTGTGAGACTATAGAAGTGTATTTTGAACCCTTGCAAGTTTTGGGTTTTATGAAAGGCAGCCGTTATGCTGCCAAAATTTCGTTAGAAAGTAAATTAAAAAAGAAGAAAAATAAGATTTAGATGCTCAAAAGATGGATTTAGGTATTTATATGATTGTTAAGAAGTTTGTTATGATTTGAGAGATTGATTGAGGAAATTTCCAAGAAAAAGGAAATAAGATTGCCTTGCATAAGTTCGATTTATGACTAAAGAAAAGAAAAGGAAAAAAAAATTTATACCAGATTTTCGTATTGGATTTTTTTTAGGGTTCCAACTCCATGAGTGTATTGGTTCCAATGGATATCGGAATGTGTTTCAGTTCGATCATGTTTCTCTGTTCTTGTTATTGAATTTCGTATCCATTATCGTTTTGTCTCCGTTTTGTAATTCGATTCAATTCGTGTGTTTGCTTTCGCTTTCGATTCCGCTTTGTCTTTCGCATTTGTTATTCGATTCATTGTTTCAGCATGTCGGACCTTTGTTCAGTGCAGTTGCTCCGTTTTGTATGCTTTCATTTCGCTTCACAATTGTTTCGCATTTCTGTTATTCGATCTTTCGATTTCGCTTTTGCTTTTGTATGCGCTTTCGATTTCGATTTCGATTCGCTTCTGAGAAAAATTCTGTTTCAGATTCCTTCCATTTTTTGTTCCATTTTTCGGTTGGGATCGGGGCTCCGGATTGGGTCCCAACAGTAAAGATTCCCACAGAGCAAAACCTTACTAATCCGTTCAAAAAGACATTGACTCAAAAGAGCTTTAAGGGTCACCTAGAAGGGATGGGAATGAGAGATATGTCAAACTTGCTTTAGGGCAAGTTGGAGATTGTTGGAGTTATGTAAATATAATACCCTAGACAGCAAGTGTATTTACATGTAACTTTATCTTCTTCAGTTACATTTTTGTAATAAAAATATTTATTATTAATAAAACAAAAGAGTTTGATTTTATTTATATGAGCATTATATATCTAGTCAAAAAAGGCACGAAGATTCTTTTGTAAGTTATATACATATACATAAAGATGTACGGAAACATGTATATTATAAGAATATAAATTGTTTGATTCACAATTGAATAATCAAGTTGGTTGCCTGATTATAATATAGAATGTAGTGTTGAGATTTATCTCCATGTAAGTAAAGTAGTTTACTTCAAGAGAATGATGAGTTTCATATCATGATAGTAGTTGAATATCGATAATGACACTATTAAATAAATCTAGAATCAAGTATGTTTTCAAGAATAAAGTAGGCCATTACTTTAATCTTAAAACATACAACTTAAGCATTTGTTTATTATGAACCACAATCTTGATGAGTGGTAAACTCGTATGTGCCTCATTATAATTCTTGATATGATCGAAATTGATTTTTACAGAATATTAATCCAGTGTCTACATGTTGGAATTATCAATTGAAACATGTATTAGGGAACATTCACTCAAATAAAGAGTTTATATTGCTATCATCACTTCTAGATGTTTTAAGGAGATTTGGTGATTAAACTGGCGCCAGTAGTTTGATGGACTAGGTACCCATCAAATCTTAACACCAAGATGAGATCTTGTGTGTTAATCACTATATAAAGTAAAACGGGAGATCTAGAAGGGAAAACTAATATAAGGGCAACATGGTAATTTTACCCTTTATTATGTGGATGGCTATAATAAGGTTCTAAATAAGGTTTGCAATTGGTTAGAAAATATGTGTTCTCATAATATTTAATAATTCAAGAGTTCAACTAATTGTCTTTAGTGGAATGACATTTAGTTAACAAGCTAGAATTAATTTTAATGAGATTAAGTTAATTCTAGGCTTATTGGAGCTTAAATCATCAAAGTGCAATAAGATTCCCTACTTGGCTTCGAAAAAGTTTATCAAGATAAGTAAGAAATATAAATGGAGGTTTTAGAAGCTCATTATTGAATGTTGGGCTTGCACTAATTAATGGTTAATTAAAAGCCCAAATGTTCATTTAGAAATGGGCTAGACTTTAGTTTAATATAATTGATTAGATTAATTATATTAAAACCAAAATTTTTAAGAAATGAAGGATCAATTTTTGTTTTATTAGGGTTGAATGCGCAGCTGCACATTTGACATTAAAATGCTAAATAAAGATGATCTTTATTATGGTTTATCATCATTAAATGAAGTTATGAACTTACCATTAAATGGTTTAATGGTTATCGTTTAATGTTAGCATGTAACCTATTAGCTTTGATTGGATTAAAGAAGAAAGATGTACATTTGATGGACCATCTTCCTTCTTACATTATCAAAAACTGAAATTAACATGATAACATTTAGGTTAATAGACTTTTGATATAGTCATATTAAAGATAAATGAGAAGAGTCTCATTTAATGGCTTCTTTATGATTGATTAAATGAAGAAATGATTCATTGGATGGAAGACTCTTCTTTCCTTTGTTGTTAACCGAAAATGGGAGTGAGTAAGAAGGTGTTCTTACCTTTTTATCACTCTCTCTCTCATCTTGCATGAAAAAATCAAAAATTGCATGAGAGTGTCTCATTGTTTCCTTCTTTCTTCTAAAATAATACTCCTCCAAAGTATTTATTCTCTTTTCCCACCAAAGGATTTTATTAACCAAGTTGTCCTAGGAGAACAAGAGGTAAATCAAATTTGTTGAGGATACGACAACAAGGAGAAGATAGATCGATGAAGGAAAACATTCAAAAGCAAAGGCTTTGGATACAAGAAGAAGGAGAGGATAGCGCAATAAGGAATTAAAGTTGTAACAAAGGACTCGGTAACAAAGGAGTCGGTAATACTCTTCATCTCGTTTATGTTTGTTATTGTCCTTATACCATATCATGTATAGATTGGCATGATGATTTGGATATATTGCTTTTGTTGAAAATAAGATTTCTAAAAAGTTCTGAAATCTACCGGATCTCCAAAAATAGCATGTTTCTTTTTTCGATCCAACAATTGGTATCAGAGACAAGTTTCTTATGTATGATTTCGGTTCCTATATGTGTGATGCATGGGTTGGCAATGGTTTGTGTATGCTTCATATTTTTATGTGATAGAAATATATATGGTGTTTGTGTTGCTCTTTTGGTTGTCTATAGAAGTTAAATTTACTATGTAAGATTTCTTCTTTTGGTTGTAACAAGGAGGGTGGTCTATCATCATCATGTTTCCTCTTTTGCTTCATTTTTCTGTTTTCCTTGATTTTGTAACGTACAAATTGATGTAATGATGAAGATGAAGCAGCCATGGATTGAAGAAATAGAGAGGTAAAGGTTTCGGTGTATCCTTTTGTGTATTGGCATAGTTTCGATTTTTGTGAAAAGAAAGTGCTAGAATTTTGTTTCAATGAATCTAGTTTCGATTTTTTGGTTCGAAAACAAGTGCTGGATTTTTGTTTCAAGGAATCAAGTTTCGGTTTTGATAAAGTACTAAGTGCTAGTTTTTGTTTTAATGGAATGAGTTTCGGTTTTAATGAAATCAAGTGCTGGAATTTTTATTTTCAAGTGACAAAATTCGGTTTTTATGAATGCCATTACATTTTCTTTACCGAATGGGCCGGATCATATGAATAAAGAATTCGAAGCGGAAGATCCAAGTCCAAGAAGAATATTTTGGGGCTTAAAGGCTTGTAATTATTTTTATGCTTTTAGGATGGACAATCAAAAGCGGCTTAATTAGTTCATGTGATGAACGGAGAAATGAATGTAAATAATATGTGATTGCATGTCATTTAGAAAATTGCCAACCCCAGGCCTTGCCATGCATTCATTATGTATGAGATATATAATGAAACATTATAGGATGGATAATATATTGCATCTAGACAAGATGGTTTTTAAAAACTTAAAGCCCAAAAAGATTGAGTAGGAGAGGAAGCTCAAGTGAGAGTCCACGGTCTCTAGATGATGGCCCATTTGCATGTGGTGAAATGTTACTCTCCATTGGAGAGCATGAATCCTAGATCTTGCATGGTTTGGGTATCCTTAAGGATAAGTCCACTTATTGGTAGCAAATGTGACCTCCCACCGAGTCATGGTTTGCAGGTATCTTTAGTGAACGAATCAAATGGTTAAGCACTTAACATTTTTTTCAGTAAACTGCGCACCGTAGCTCTGTTGGTAAAAGTATGAACCAAATTATGATGCTTTCCAAAAAGTTAGGCATGAGATGCTTGGTAGTTTTTTTAATAGGAGGATCCCAGTTTTTCTTTTAATGGATAAGATGGCCCACCGTCACTTAGTATGTTATAGATAAGAAAAATAACCGTCGTATAATGTTTTAGTTTTCTTTTAAGTTAGAGGGGTTCTAGTAAAGGAGAAGACTACCTAAAGGCCAGTTTCAAGTCAAGATAGTAGATAGTTCCTATGTTTTAGCAAAATCAGTAGGAGTAGTTATCTTGGGCTTTCCTAGTGGTCATAGGATATATTTGGAGGATGTTTATTACATACCAATGATTGTAAGGAACATGATTTCTGTTTTTTGTCTAATAAAAACTAGTTATTCCTTATATTTTGGAAAGGTTGTTTCAATATATGAGAATAAGGATTTTATTTGTGATGCGATAATTAAACAGGGATTGTTCTATATAGAACCTTTGTCAGGCTCACTAAACACCACAGAATTGATAAAACCAAGACAATCCAATGACTCTAGCATTAATTCAAAATATATGTGGCACTTAAGAATGGGTCATATCAACCAAAAAAGACTTGATAGGTTACTAAAGGATAGAATCCTTATAGGCTTGGATAGTGATCCATTACCCACCTGTGAATCTTGTATTGAAGGAAAAATTACCAAAGCCTCATTTCCTTCTAAAGGAAACAAATATGAATCCACGTTGGACCTGGTACATACTTATGTGTGTGGGCCCATGAATGTACAAGCTAGAGGAGGTTATGAATATTTCATAACCCTTACGGATGATTACTCAAGACATGGCTATTTGTATTTAATGCATAAAAAGAGTCAATCCTTTGAAAAGTTCAAAGAGTTCAAAGCTGAAGTTGAGAAGCAACTAGGCAAGTCATTAAAACAACTTCGATCGGATCGAGGTGGTGAGTATTTATTTAGAGAGTCCCATCAATATTTAATTGACAATAGAATTATTTCTAATTTGTCAGCTCCTCAAACACCTCAACAGAATGGTGTAGCTAAGAGGAGAAATAGAACTCTATTGGAAATGGTAAGATCAATGATGTCCTACGCTAGCCTTCCATAATCGTTATGGGGATATGCCATATAAACGACAACATATCTTCTTAACTTTGCTCCATCCAAATCGGTGCCTAAAATAACTAGGGAGTTGTGGACTGGCCGAGTGCCTTCATTGAGGCACTTAAGGACTTGGAGCTGCCTAGCCTATATTCTAAAGCCTGAATCCACAAAGATGGAACTAAGGTCAAAAGTATGTTTGTTTGTAGGATATCCTACAAGAACTCGAGTATATTATTTTTACAGTCCTTAGGATAGGAAGGTATTTCTATTGACAAATGCGACCTTCTTAGAGGAAGAGTTTGTGAGAAATCAGAAAGGAAGAAATGTAGCACCCCACTCCCGACGAGACCCGAACCCGATATCCATGGTGATATCCGAGCCCGTGACCCGCGAGGGTGACGTACTAGAACATTCATTACCTTATTAACAAAAATCGTATGACATTTTTTTTCTTTCAAAAACATTAGAGTGCGCAAACAATCATTGACTTGGCCCAATTATAACAAAACACTTTCAAAGATTAAACCATTTCACTGATAAAACAATTTCAATCATTATTAGCACTCATTAGTGCTCAGTCACTCTATACAATTACATGTAAACAATTGGGCCTACTAAATACAAAATTAATACACTAATGCAGATACGGACGACACTGATCCCGACCCGATACTCTGTCTTGCTAGCAGTAGACGTACTCCCGCGTGTCCAACGGGGTACTCTCCATTTCCTGAAAAATAGATGCAATGTTGGGTGAGTTTGCGAACTCAGTGAGAAACCATCATCGATGGTTCACCCAACTTATGCATATCCACACAATCACACAATATTGTATATATATCATAAACAAGAAATCACAGGCACTCAATTTCACATTTTATAAGGCAATAAGCCTTTCACACAATTCACATTAAACATTCATTTATGCAGTGTGCATGTGACTCTTCCATTTTCTTTCGTTGTTGTGACCGTGCTTTGAGCTCATATATCGTTGAGCCATTGGCTCAAACATTGGGCTTAAAGCCTCAAACGTTAGGCATAGCTACGATCATCGAGCCGAGGCTCGAATACGTTAGACACGAGGCCCTGTGCATTGAGCTTAAAGCTCTAAAATCGGTGGCGACACCGGTCACAACTGCCATTATCTGATCATTTACTATGCATGAATGCACATGTCATTTTTCCAATATCCAATTATCGCATTTCTATTTCCAATTCCAATTAAATACTATTTCCGATCATTTTCCAATGTCCTCGGACTTTCAGTCTGGTATTTCATTCCCATGCATTTACCTTTCGTTTCACTATCACATTTACAATCCAATTTACTAATCTATCACATTACTAATGCATTCTCACGCACTTATTCTCATTTGCACTTCAATATCACAATCCAATATTTCGAACACCCATGGTCTGAAATCAATCAAATCAATCAATCACATATATCCATCCTTACTTCCTCATGGCAATCAATGCATATAATTAATAAACACATAAGGTTGAGAAACCAACTAGGTTACTCACCTTTTACTTCGAGCTAATGCCGGAAGTTTCCGCCCGTCGATGGACGACGCCCACTTGGGCCTCTATAAGAAACAGAGAAAGAACGAGTCACTACAGATGCAATTTGTGCACATGTAGGTGAAATATGCATGTTCATGAATTTTCCGCCCTAAATCTAAATTCTCTATAATAAAATCCGTCTAAAATTAGAAACCTATTGGCGCGACGACATGCAATTCGGACCTCTATAGGTCCCCAACTAAACAAAACAGTGATTAAAGGCTCCGCTACCCGGGGCCCCGTCAATTTCCCGTCCAAAAATTCCCAATTTCTCACAAAATGAAATTAAATGTTCAACGAATCCGATGCCTCAAGAATCAGGTCAATCGGACATCGGACGGAAAAGAAATTGACAAAAGAAGCATGAAATCCCAAATTATCTTGTTAAAAAGAAAATAATAAAATAAATAAATATAAAAAACAAAATTAAGGTCAGCCTCGCTGGGGGCGACGTCTCGCCCCAGTGGGGCTGACGTCTTCAGCCTCGTCGCTAGAGGCTAGGGCGCCGCCTAGCGACGCGGCCCCTGTAAGCCTCGTCACTAGGGCGAGGCGTCGCCCTAGTGACCGGGCGTGTCCATTTCCATTTCTGATTCTTTTTTTTTCTATTTTTCAATCCAATTTTCAACACCCATAATTCATTGCACACAATTCAGAAAATTACCCACTATATCTCGTTGGAAAGATCATGAAACCCTCTACAATTCTCAAGAAGACCCTAAAAATCAATTTCACCCTTAAGGGTGTCAAAAATCCCTTCAAAGCTACTGCCTACTCAAATCCCATTAAAACAGAACAATACATTACAAATTCCTTAACTCTCTGATTCTTCAGCCAAAAATTACCACATAAATATGCTCAATAAGTTCACAATGTCATCTAAAACTTTTATGAACAACCCAAAATCAAATTCCATTGCTAAACAAGTCAATTAATTCACTCAATGTTGCTGTCCCTGAAATCATTCAATTTGAGCAGTACACTTATAACAAGCATAACTCCCTGTACACAAGTCAGAAAAATCAGAACTTTATATCCCTGAAAAGATAAATCCTCAAACTTCAATTTTTATGAAGAACTCAATTTCCAATTTAATTTCTAACCATTTCAAAACTGTCATGCAAGTTACTGCCATGATCAGCAATTCCTAACCTAATGCAGGATCACTTTTTGCAAAATCATAACTCCCAACTCTGACCTCTAAACATTATATGCCATAACTCATTTTCAAGATAATTTCTTCCTCTTCAACTTTGCAGAAGATCACTCACACTTGCTAAAATTGCTCCCAAGCAGAAAACTCACAAAACCAACACTTTGACTAGGTTTCTCCAAAAAGCATAAAACCAATCAATAGTAATCAGTTCATATCTCCCAATATACAACTCGAAAATTAGCAAGATCAGTGGAAATGGAAATCTAACTCAATATTCTACAACTTCCATGAAGACCATTTTCCCAAATTCCATCTCAATTAATTTATAAAAATCAGTAAAGCTCATAGGTTATGGTTTCGGTTACTGTTCATAGGCAATAAAACAGTAACTTTCCATGCCAAATTTCAACCTATTAGAGTTACAATTTGACCACACCTATTTCACACAAAAATGTAGCTAACATCCCAAAGTTTAATTGGGCACAAACCTCACCTCATTTACTCACCTATACAATTAGTTATGATCAAAACAGTACAGTAGGTCAAATATCAATTTTCAGCTTTACTTCTCTATTCACTTCCTTTCATTCCAACACCCTTCCTACATCCATAAGCATCTCAATTGGACACAAAATCAGTCCCTATATCATGCCTACATTCACTAGGAATAACCACCATAATTTGACAACACTTACCTCTTACATTTCATGCTAGTTTAGTCATCAATATACAATCCAAAACAAGCTAAAAAACACTTCAATCATACAACTTTCAAGTCATACTTACACTTAGTCTTAAACCCAACAATTTAAACCATAGGTTTCATAACCTCCATGCATTATACATCATATATAATGAATAATAACTTCCCATCAATGCAACTAACTACTATGATTCATTAAATTCATAATTAAAACATCATTAAAACCTAACTTAAACACTTACCTTCTTAAGCTTTCAACCTTCAATTCTCTTCAATTCTTTCCTTACTAGTCTACCACAACCACTTCTCCACTCACTTCTAACACCATACATGTGTAGGTTCTCCATGGCAAGAACATAACTTGGTTGTAAGAAGAAGAGTTCTTGAGTTTTAGAGGAAGGAATTCCTTAAAGAAGAAAAACGATGGAGAGAAGAGGAAACAAAAGTAGGTTTCGGATGATGCTCCAATTAAGCAATAAATAGGCTTCTTTTCCTTCTTTTCTAAGGCAATAACCGAGAGAAATACTAAGCATAGGACAAAAGCCATTAAGGCAAAATGACAAGTGGCATTAGGAAAAAAAAACAAAATAGTAATAAGACAAAATAATAGATAGGATTTAGAAATCCTACTACAATTTGACCCATTTTAGTCCAATGGTCCTCATTTCAATTCCAAAATAATATACCCAATATTACAGTGCCATTGGGTAGAAATTTTCGCTACCGAAAATCGACCGGTTTGCCAATTGGCGATTTTTTTCCGGTCCGGGAATTTCCAGGAAATTTTCCCGAATCATTTTTTTGAAAATTACCTAAATTGCCCAAAATTGTAAAACATAAGACAGTCGACTCCCAATAATTTTTTAAACACGAAAACACACTTTCACTACAAAAACACATTTAGGCCATGTACCGGCGATTTTGCCGGTCTGGGAATTTTCTCCGGATAATTCCAGAAAAATTCCCATAAATCCCTAAAAATGTAAAACACTCTATGGCGCACTCCAAATAATTTTCAAATCCCCCATTATCACACCAATTTCACAAAAGATCACAATTAGACACTTATGCCGGGAAATGTCATGAATGCATGTATGACTATATGCCTGTGCAAAACTCACCATTTATAGAGGCTGCATGACATATGTTCATGCCGAGTTATAATTTAATACTCCTAACCTGTCCCAATTTACTAAAATACCCTTCCCATCGGAGATGGATGTTACTGATGTCCCTCTAATAAAAATTTCGTCCTCGAAATTTCATATCGATTTATCGAAGGAAGGGAGTCTTTTTATTAATACCCTTTATTTCCCACCGATTTCACTACACCACCAAATTACATCCATGAACGGAAATCAAAACCATCAATGACTCTTTTCCTTTCTCAACTTTACATGACTTTACTGCTTTCCCAGGCTTACGCGCAATTTGCCACTTTCAATCTCAATAACATATATATCGGATCCGAACAATATCTATGAAACACTATGTGAATCCGAATCATCTTTTAAGTTTTAGCCTAACTTGCCAATCCATAATTCTATTCACACCACAATCGCATGAAGGCCACTCCTCACGAATTCAATTTCCCTTAAGTACACCTTTATTTTCATCTAAGTATATTTTAGCAGAGGTCATACCTTTCACAATATTTCCTTTATCGCTTATCAGATTCCGTTATTATCAAAACACAAATCTCATGAGATTTATAACCTCGGTGTGAATCAATTCAACTCAATGTTACCATCTTAAATTGCTTAACCTATCCCTTTATTGCCCTGATCACATAATATAGGGATAGTGACTCCTTTTTGGCCGTAAGACCCCTTATACGCCTTTCGAATGGTGACACCAATATAATGATTGTCATGCCATAATCCCTTTGCACTATACATCAATCTCATTGCACTATACAACAATTTCATATCCCAATGAAATCTAAAAATACCGTTGGTTAATCACACATGTCATCGCTCACTTTGATGACTATACCATCAATTGCTTTTCCACAATACTTTTACTAGAACATAACACTTCGATTGTTTCTTGTGCTTTCTCGAACCATTCACCTATAATCATTCGATTTTCCCATTCTCACCTTTCAATTACTCTTCTAATACGCTCATACTATAACATAAAGCTTCGATCATTCCTTACGTTTTCACTAACAGTTCCCGTAATGAATATCACCCATATTTCTTAATTCGAACTATACCTATCACTTTCCTCAACAAATGGAGTTATCTTCAGTTCTTTAATACGGTTTACAATTTCTACATCCTCAATTCGGGTTTTGCCAATCCGTTTTGATGCACACCACCTTTGAAATTCCCATAACTAATAATACTTTCTTTTGCCCCTTTTTTTTTTTTTTAATCCCCTCAAATTCACAAATAAATATTTCCTTAATATGCAGTACTTCTCTTACATTATCAGAACCATCTCATTAACATAATGTACACTCTTTCAGTAACTTAGTTTAGCTCTTACGCTAGAGTCTCTGCCAGATGTAATACAAATCAGTTACTCTTGATACATCACGAAGATAAATCTCTGAAGAGCACTTAAACAATTTCTTTTCCTCTATTATCTCGCCATACATCACCATAACCATCACATCCTATCTGACAATATATCTCTATAGTCCCATCAATTTGCCCGTTAATAACTCATACTGCTAAGAATACCTTAATTACATTTAATTCTCGATAACCATTCTCTTTTTGATACCAATTCTCGATCATGGGGACCTTACTCTATTCATGTCCCTCATTTTCTTCTCTCAAACTCATTACTGATGCTAACATCTTTAACCGGTATCACTTCTTTCTCAATTGATTATTTGGAGCATTCTCATGTCTTACTCTCACTCATTTTGAACTTGAGCTACGGCATTATAATCGGAGCTTATGTAATAGGCCACCGATTTCTTCCTATATCATAATCACGCAAATTATTCATTTATGCTTACTCATTTCACCCGTGATTGTAATCCCACTATCAGATATACACTTACAGTGACAATATAACCTTCCTGTTTACACCCGTCCTCGCTCGTGAGGATCATATACAATCTCTATTCCTATACAACTGATCAGTATAAGCACTTTCATTTCTTATTCTAACTCATAACAATTCTGGCTAGCAATTATCCATTCACTTAGCAATTGAACATATTCACTTACCATAGGGCTCCCATAAGCAGGTGTGCATTTACTTAGGCAGATCAATTAAACCCGAACAACTTTTTCATTTATCAATTTCATTGTCTTACATTTCAATCTTTTCATTATGGCATTATACCCATATATTTCCACACTCAAATCAAGATCAAAGATGTGAAATCATTCTTGATTTTGCCCTTAATATATTTTGACTCCAAATCACCAATCCTTATATATAACGCTCATCACGGTAATCAATCCCAATTGTAACTTTTCTATATCATAGAACACTTTATTTTCATTTACCTTAAATCTTCCCATTATCACAACTCTATTTTTTTCTCTTCATTCCCAACTATAATCTTTATTCAAATTCATATTCAAGGATATACCCAATCTAACTCCAATATTGTACTTCACAATATACCCGTCAATACCAGCACACTAAATTTTCGTCTGTCTGATCGAACCATACACTCTTTCCTATTTTGCGATATCCATTTCTTCCTTTTATCACACTCTAACACATATCCTTTTTCTCACTTTTTTTTTCTAACCGCTTAAACGACTGAGACATATTTATGCATACGACTCACATACTACACTGGGGATCAGTTGTCACTATCTGCCGTGACACAACTTAAATGCACATAACTTGCCACACTTTTTTTTTCAGAAAGCCCATGTAAGATTGTACTTCTGGGCTCTGATACCACAAATGTAGCACCCCACTCCCGACGAGACCCGAACCCGATATCCATGGTGATATCCGAGCCCGTGACCCGCGAGGGTGGCGTACTAGAACATTCATTACCTTATTAACAAAAATCGTATGACATTTTTTTTCTTTCAAAAACATTAGAGTGCGCAAAACAATCATTGACTTGGCCCAATTATAACAAAACACTTTCAAAGATTAAACCATTTCACTGATAAAACAATTTCAATCATTATTAGCACTCATTAGTGCTCAGTCACTCTATACAATTACATGTAAACAATTGGGCCTACTAAATACCAAATTAATACACTAATGCAGATACGGACGACACTGATCCCGACCCGATACTCTGTCTTGCTAGCAGTAGACGTACTCCCGCGTGTCCAACGGGGTACTCTCCATTTCCTGAAAAATAGATGCAATATTGGGTGAGTTTGCGAACTCAGTGAGAAACCATCATCGATGGTTCACCCAACTCATGCATATCCACACAATCACACAATATTGTATATATATCATAAACAAGAAATCACAGGCACTCAATTTCACATTTTATAAGGCAATAAGCCTTTCACACAATTCACATTAAACATTCATTTATGCGTTGTGCATGTGACTCTTCCATTTTCTTTCGTTGTTGTGACCGTATTTGAGCTCATATCGTTGAGCCATTGGCTCTCAAACATTGGGCTTAAAGCCTCAAACGTTAGGCATAGCTCGATCATCGAGCCGAGGCTCGAATACGTTAGCACGAGGCCTCGTGCGTTGAGCTTAAAGCTCTGAAATCGGTGGCGACACCGGTCACAACTGCCATTATCTGATCATTTACTATGCATGAATGCACATGTCATTTTTCCAATATCCAATTATCGCATTTCTATTTCCAATTCCAATTAATTACTATTTTCGATCATTTTCCAATGTCCTCGGACTTTCAGTCCGGTATTTCATTCCCATGCATTTACCTTTCGTTTCACTATCACATTTACAATCCAATTTACTAATCTATCACATTACTAATGCATTCTCACGCACTTATTCTCATTTTCACTTCAATATCACAATCCAATATTTCGAACACCCATGGTCCGAAATCAATCAAATCAATCAATCACATATATCCATCCTTACTTCCTCATGGCAATCAATGCATATAATTAATAAACACATAAGGTTGAGAAACCAACTAGGTTACTCACCTATTACTTCCGAGCTAATGCCGGGAAGTTTCCGCCCCGTCGGTCGGACGACGCTCCACTTGGGCCTCTATAAGAAACAGAGAAAGAATGAGTCACTACAGATGCAATTTGTGCACATGTAGGTGAAATATGCATGTTCATGAATTTTCCGGCCCTAAATCCAAATTTCTCCATAATAAAATCCGCCTAAAATTAGAAACCTATTGGCCGACGGTGCAATTCGGACCTCTATAGGTCCCCAATTAAACAAAACAGTGATTAAAGGCTCCGCTACCCGGGGCCCCGTCAATTTTCCGTCCAAAAATTCCCAATTTCTCACAAAATGAAATTAAATGTTCAACGAATCCGATGCCTCAAGAATCAGGTCAATCGGACATCGGACAGAAAAGAAATTGACAAAAGAAGCATGAAATCCCAAATTATCTTGTTAAAAGAAAATAATAAAATAAATAAATATAAAAACAAAATTAAGGTCAGCCTCATTGGTGACGTCTCGCCAGCGGGCTGACGTCTTCAGCCTCGTCGCTAGGGCGAGGCGTCGCCTAGCGACGCTGGCCCTGTAAGCCTCGTCCACTAGGGCGGCGTCGCCTAGTGACCAAGGCGTGTCCATTTCCATTTCGATTCTTTTTTTCTATTTTCAATCCAATTTTCAACACCCATAATTCATTGCACACAATTCAGAAAATTACCCAATATATCTCGTTGGAAAGATCATGAAACCCTCTACAATTCTCAAGAAGACCCTAAAAATCAATTTCACCCTTAAGGGTGTCAAAAATCCCTTCAAAGCTACTGCCTACTCAAATCCCATTAAAACAGAACAATACATTACAAATTCCTTAACTCTCTGATTCTTCAGCCAAAAATTACCACATAAATATGCTCAATAAGTTCACAATGTCATCTACAACTTTTATGAACAACCCAAAATCAAATTCCATTGCTAAACAAGTCAATTAATTCACTCAATGTTGTTGTCCCTGAAATCATTCAATTTGAGCAATACACTTATAACAAGCATAACTCCCTGTACACAAGTCAGAAAAATCAGAACTTTATATCCCTGAAAAGATAAATCCTCAAACTTCAATTTTTATGAAGAACTCAATTTCCAATTTAATTTCTAACCATTTCAAAACTGTCATGCAAGTTACTGCCATGATCAGCAATTCCTAACCTAATGCAGGATCACTTTTTGCAAAATCATAACTCCCAACTCTGACCTCTAAACATTATATGCCATAACTCATTTTCAAGATAATTTCTTCCTCTTCAACTTTGCAGAAGATCACTCACACTTGCTAAAATTGCTCCCAAGCAGAAAACTCACAAAACCAACACTTTGACTAGGTTTCTCCAAAAAGCATAAAACCAATCAATAGTAATCAGTTCATATCTCCCAATATACAACTCGAAAATTAGCAAGATCAGTGGAAATGGAAAGCTAACTCAATATTCTACAACTTACATGAAGACCATTTTCCCAAATTCCATATCAATTAATTTATAAAAATCAGTAAAGCTCATAGGTTATGGTTTCGGTTACTGTTCATAGGCAATAAAACAGTAACTTTCCATGCCAAATTTCAACCTATTAGAGTTACAATTTGACCACACCTATTTCACACAAAAATGTAGCTAACATCCCAAAGTTTAATTGGGCACAAACCTCACCTCATTTAATCACCTATACAATTAGTTATGATCAAAACAGTACAGTAGGTCAAATATCAATTTTTCAGCTTTACTTCTCTATTCACTTCCTTTCATTCCAACACCCTTCCTACATCCATAAGCATCTCAATTGGACACAAAATCAGTACCTATATCATGCCTACATTCACTAGGAATAACCACCATAATTTGACAGCACTTACCTCTTACATTTCATGCTAGTTTAGTCATCAATATACAATCCAAAATCAAGCTAAAAAAAACACTTCAATCATACAACTTTCAAGTCATACTTACACTTAGTCTTAAACCCAACAATTTAAACCATAGGTTTCATAACCTCCATGCATTATACATCATATATAATGAATAATAACTTCCCATCAATGCAACTAACTACTATGATTCATTAAATTCATAATTAAAACATCATTAAAACCTAACTTAAACACTTACCTTCTTAAGCTTTCAACCTTCAATTCTCTTCAATTCTTTCCTTACTAGTCTACCACAACCACTTCTCCACTCACTTCTAACACCATACATGTGTAGGTTCTCCATGGCAAGAACATAACTTGGTTGTAAGAAGAAGAGTTCTTGAGTTTTAGAGGAAGGAATTCCTTAAAGAAGAAAAACGATGGAGAGAAGAGGAAACAAAAGTAGGTTTCGGATGATGCTCCAATTAAGCAATAAATAGGCTTCTTTTCCTTCTTTTCTAAGGCAATAACCGAGAGAAATACTAAGCATAGGACAAAAGCCATTAAGGCAAAATGACAAGTGGCATTAGAAGAAATAAAAAACAAAATAGTAATAAGACAAAATAATAGATAGGATTTAGAAATCCTACTACAATTTGACCCATTTTAGTCCAATGGTCCTCATTTCAATTCTAAAATAATATACCCAATATTACAGTGCCATTGGGTAGAAATTTTCGCTACCGAAAATCGACCGGTTTGCCAATTGGCGATTTTTTTCCGGTCCGGGAATTTCCAGGAAATTTTCCCGAATCATTTTTTTGAAAATTACCTAAATTGCCCAAAATTGTAAAACATAAGACAGTCCACTCCCAATAATTTTTTAAACACGAAAACCACACTTTCACTACAAAAACACATTTAGGCCATGTACCGGCGATTTTGCCGGTCTGGGAATTTTCTCCGGATAATTCCAGAAAAATTCTCATAAATCCCTAAAAATGTAAAACACTCTATGGCGCACTCCAAATAATTTTCAAATCCCCCATTATCACACCAATTTCACAAAAGATCACAATTAGACACTTATGCCGGGAAATGTCATGAATGCATGTATGACTATATGCCTGTGCAAAACTCACCATTTATAGAGGTTGCATGACATATGTTCATGCCGAGTTATAATTTAATACTCCTAACCCGTCCCAATTTACTAAAATACCCTTCCCATCGGAGATGGGATGTTACAATTCTCCCCTCCTAATAAAAATTTCGTCCTCGAAATTTCATATACGATTTATCAGGAAGGCAGGGGAGTCTTTTTTATTAATACCCTTTATTTCCCACTGATTTCACTACACGACCAAATTCTGTCCATGAATGGAAATCAAAACCATCAATGACTCTTTTCCTTTCTCAACTTTACATGACTTTACTGCTTTCCCAGGCTTACGCGCAATTTGCCACTTTCCATCTCAATAACATATATATCGGATCCGAACAATATCTATGAAACACTTTGTGAATCCGAATCATATTTTAAGTTTTAGCCTAACTTGCCAATCCATAATTCTATTCACACCACAATCGCATGAAGGCCACTCCTCACGAATTCAATTTCCCTTAAGTACACCTTTATTTTCATCTAAGTATATTTTAGCCGAGGCCATACCTTTCACAATATTTCCTTTATCGCTTATCAGATTCCGTTATTATCAAAACACAAATCTCATGAGATTTATAACCTCGGTGTGAATCAATTCAACTCAATGTTACCATCTTAAATTGCTTAACCTATCCCTTTATTGCCCTGATCACATAATATAGGGATAGTGACTCCTTTTTGGCCGTAAGACCCCTTATACGCCTTTCGAATGGTGACACCAATATAATGATTGTCATGCCATAATCCCTTTGCACTATACATCAATCTCATTGCACTATACAACAATTTCATATCCCAATGAAATCTAAAAATACCCGTTGGTTAATCACACATGTCATCGTTCACTTTGACAGACTATACCATCAATTGCTTTTCCACAATACTTTTACTAGAACATAACACTTCGATTGTTTCTTGTGCTTTCTCGAACCATTCACCTATAATCATTCGATTTTCCCATTCTCACCTTTCAATTACTCTTCTAATACGCTCATACTATAACATAAAGCTTCGATCATTCCTTACGTTTTCACTAACAGTTCCCGTAATGAATATCACCCATATTTCTTAATTCGAACTATACCTATCACTTTCCTCAACAAATGGAGTTATCTTCAGTTCTTTGATACGGTTTACAATTTCTACATCCTCAATTCGGGTTTTGCCAATCCGTTTTGATCCACACCACCTTTGAAATTCCCATAACTAATAATACTTTCTTTTGCCCCTTTTTTTTTTTTTTTTTTTTAATCCCCTCAAATTCACAAATAAATATTTCCTTAATATGCAGTACTTCTCTTACATAATCAGAACCATCTCATTAACATAATGTACACTCTTTCAGTAACTTAGTTTAGCTCTTACGCTAGAGTCTCTGCCAGATGTAATACAAATCAGTTACTCTTGATACATCACGAAGATAAATCTCTGAAGAGCACTTAAACAATTTCTTTTCCTCTATTATCTCGCCATACATCACCATAACCATCACATCCTATCTGACAATATATCTCTATAGTCCCATCAATTTGCCCGTTAATAACTCATACTGCTAAGAATACCTTAATTACATTTAATTCTCGATAACCATTCTCTTTTTGATACCAATTCTCGATCATGGGGACCTTACTCTATTCATGTCCCTCATTTTCTTCTCTCAAACTCATTACTGATGCTAACATCTTTAACTGTATCACTTCTTTCTCAATTGATTATTCTGAGCATTCTCATGTCTTACTCTCACTCATTTTGAACTTGAGCTACCGGCATTATAATCGGAGCTTATGTAATAGGCCACCGATTTCTTCCTATATCATAATCACGCAAATTATTCATTTATGCTTACTCATTTCACCCGTGATTGTAATCCCACTATCAGATATACACTTACAGTGACAATATATATTCTGAACTCACCAACCTTCCTGTTTACACCCGTCCTCGCTCGTGAGGATCATATACAATCTCTATTCCTATACAACTGATCAGTATAAGCACTTTCGTTTCTTATTCTAACTCATAACAATTCTGGCTAGCAATTATCCATTCACTCAGCAATTGAACATATTCACTTACCATAGGGCTCCCATAAGCAGGTGTGCATTTACTTAGGCAGATCAATTAAACCCGAACAACTTTTTCATTTATCAATTTCATTGTCTTACATTTCAATCTTTTCATTATGGCATTATACCCATATATTTCCACACTCAAATCAAGATCACAGATGTGAAATCATTCTTGATTTTGCCCTTAATATATTTTGACTCCAAATCACCAATCCTTATATATAACGCTCATCACGGTAATCAATCCCAATTGTAACTTTTCTATATCATAGAACACTTTATTTTCATTTACCTTAAATCTTCCCATTATCACAACTCTATTTTTTTCTCTTCATTCCCAACTATAATCTTTATTCAAATTCATATTCAAGGATATACCCAATCTAACTCCAATATTGTACTTCACAATATACCCGTCAATACCAGCACACTAAATTTTCGTCTGTCTGATCGAACCATACACTCTTTCCTATTTTGCGATATCCATTTCTTCCTTTTATCACACTCTAACACATATCCTTTTCTCACTTTTTTTTTCTAACCGCTTAAACGACTGAGACATATTTATGCATACGACTCACATACTACACTGGGGATCAGTTGTCACTATCTGCCATGACACAACTTAAATGCACATAACTTGCCACACTTTTTTTTTTCAGAAAGCCCATGTAAGATTGTACTGGGCTCGATACATTAATGTAGCACCCACTCCCGACGAGACCGAACCCGATATCCATGGTGATATCCGAGCCCGTGACCAGCGAGGGTGGCGATTAGAACATTCATTACCTTATTAACAAAAATCGTATGACATTTTTTTTTCTTTCAAAACATTAGAGTCGTAAACAATCATTGACTTGGCCCAATTATAACAAAACACTTTCAAAGATTAAACCATTTCACCGATAAAACAATTTCAATCATTATTAGCACTCATTAGTGCTCGGTCACTCTATACAATTACATGTAAACAATTGGGCCTACTAAATACCAAATTAATATACTAATGCAGATCACGGACGACAATCGATCGCGACCGATACTGCATCTTGCTAGTAGTAGACGTACTCCGCGTGTCCAACGGGTACTCTCCATTTCCTGAAAAATAGATGCAATGTTGGGTGAGTTTGCGAACTCAGTGAGAAACCATCATCGATGGTTCACCCAACTCATGCATATCCACACAATCACACAATATTGTATATATATCATAAACAAGAAATCACAAGCACTCAATTTCACATTTTATAAGGCAATAAGCCTTTCACACAATTCACATTAAACATTCATTTATGCAAAGGTGCATGTGACTCTTCCATTTTCTTTCGTTGTTGTGACCGTGCTTTGAGCTCATATACGTTGAGCCATTGGCTCAAACATTGGGCTTAAAGCTCGAAATGTTGGGCATAGCCACGATCATCGAGTGAGGCTCGAATACGTTAGCACGAGGCCCGTGCGTTGAGCTTAAAGCTCTGAAATCGGTGGCGACACCGGTCACAACTGCCATTATCTGATCATTTACTATGCATGAATGCACATGTCATTTTTCCAATATCCAATTATCGTATTTCTATTTCCAATTCTAATTAATTACTATTTCTGATCATTTTCCAATGTCCTCGGACTTTCAGTCCGGTATTTCATTCCCATGCATTTACCTTTCGTTTCACTATCACATTTACAATCCAATTTACTAATCTATCACATTACTAATGCATTCTCACGCACTTATTCTCATTTGCACTTCAATATCACAATCTAATATTTTGAACACCCATGGTCCGAAATCAATCAAATCAATCAATCACATATATCCATCCTTACTTCCTCATGGCAATCAATGCATATAATTAATAAACACATAAGGTTGAGAAACCAACTAGGTTACTCACCTATTACTTTCGAGCTAATGCAGGGAAGTTTCGCCCGTCGATCGACGACGCCCACTGGGCCTCTATAAGCGAGAGAAAGAACGAGTCACTACAGATGCAATTTGTGCACATGTAGGTGAAATATGCATGTTCATGAATTTTCCAGCCCTAAATCCCAATTTCCCCATAATAAAATCCGCCTAAAAATTAGAAACCTATCAAGGCCGACGGTGCAATTCGGACCTCTATAGGTCCCCAATTAAACAAAACAAGTGATTAAAGGCTCCGCTACCCGGGGTCCCGTCAATTTCCCGTCCAAAAATTTCCAATTTCTCACAAAATGAAATTAAATGTTCAACGAATCCGATGCCTCAAGAATCAGGTCAATCGGACATCGGACGGAAAAGAAATTGACAAAAGAAGCATGAAATCCCAAATTATCTTGTTAAAAAGAAAATAATAAAATAAATAAATATAAAAAACAAAATTAACTTCAGCCTCGTCGCTAGGGCGAGGCGTCGCCCTAGCGACGCGGCCCCTGTAAGCCTCGTCACTAGGGCGAGGCGTCGCCCTAGTGACCGGGCGTGTCCATTTCTATTTCTGATTCTTTTTTTTTCTATTTTTCAATCCAATTTTCAACACCCATAATTCATTGTACACAATTCAGAAAATTACCCACTATATCTCGTTGGAAAGATCATGAAACCCTCTACAATTCTCAAGAAGACCCTAAAAATCAATTTCACCCTTAAGGGTGTCAAAAATCCCTTCCAAGCTACTGCCTACTCAAATCCCATTAAAACAGAACAATACATTACAAATTCCTTAACTCTCTGATTCTTCAGCCAAAAATTACCACATAAATATGCTCAATAAGTTCACAATGTCATCTACAACTTTCATGAACAACCCAAAATCAAATTCCATTGCTAAACAAGTCAATTAATTCACTCAATGTTGCTGTCCCTGAAATCATTCAATTTGAGCAGTACACTTATAACAAGCATAACTCCCTGTACACAAGTCAGAAAAATCAGAACTTTATATCCCTGAAAAGATAAATCCTCAAACTTCAATTTTCATGAAGAACTCAATTTCCAATTTAATTTCTAACAATTTCAAAACTGTCATGCAAGTTACTGTCATGATCAGCAATTCCTAACCTAATGCAGGATCACTTTTTGCAAAATCATAACTCCCAACTCTGACCTCTAAACATTATATGCCATAACTCATTTTCAAGATAATTTCTTCCTCTTCAACTTTGCAGAAGATCACTCACACTTGCTAAAATTGCTCCCAAGCAGAAAACTCACAAAACCAACACTTTGACTAGGTTTCTCCAAAAAGCATAAAACCAATCAATAGTAATCAGTTCATATCTCCCAATATACAACTCGAAAATTAGCAAGATCAGTGGAAATGGAAAGCTAACTCAATATTCTACAACTTCCATGAAGACCATTTTCCCAAATTCCATCTCAATTAATTTATAAAAATCAGTAAAGCTCATAGGTTATGGTTTCGGTTACTGTTCATAGGCAATAAAACAGTAACTTTCCATGCCAAATTTCAACCTATTAGAGTTACAATTTGACCACACCTATTTCACACAAAAATGTAGCTAACATCCCAAAGTTTAATTGGGCAGAAACCTCACCTCATTTACTCACCTATACAATTAGTTATGATCAAAACAGTACAGTAGGTCAAATATCAATTTTTCAGCTTTACTTCTCTATTCACTTCCTTTCATTCCAACACCCTTCCTACATCCATAAGCATCTCAATTGGACACAAAATCAGTCCCTATATCATGCCTACATTCACTAAGAATAACCACCATAATTTGACAGCACTTACCTTTTACATTTCATGCTAGTTTAGTCATCAATATACAATCCAAAATCAAGCTTAAAAAAAACACTTCAATCATACAACTTTCAAGTCATACTTACACTTAGTCTTAAACCCAACAATTTAAACCATAGGTTTCATAACCTCCATGCATTATACATCATATATAATGAATAATAACTTCCCATCAATGCAACTAACTACTATGATTCATTAAATTCATAATTAAAACATCATTAAAACCTAACTTAAACACTTACCTTCTTAAGCTTTCAACCTTCAATTCTCTTCAATTCTTTCCTTACTAGTCTACCACAACCACTTCTCCACTCACTTCTAACACCATACATGTGTAGGTTCTCCATGGCAAGAACATAACTTGGTTGTAAGAAGAAGAGTTCTTGAGTTTTAGAGGAAGGAATTCCTTAAAGAAGAAAACGATGGAGAGAAGAGGAAACAAAAGTAGGTTTGGATGATGCTCCAATTAAGCAATAAATAGGCTTCTTTTCCTTCTTTTCTAAGGCAATAACCGAGAGAAATACTAAGCATAGGACAAAAGCCATTAAGGCAAAATGACAAGTGGCATTAGAAGAAAAAAAAACAAAATAGTAATAAGACAAAATAATAGATAGGATTTAGAAATCCTACTACAATTTGACCCATTTTAGTCCAATGGTCCTCATTTCAATTCCAAAATAATATACCCAATATTACAGTGCCATTAGGTAGAAATTTTCGCTACCGAAAATCGACCGGTTCGCCAATTGACAATTTTTTTCCGGTTCGGGAATTTCCAGAAAATTTTCCCGAATCATTTTTTTGAAAATTACCTAAATTGCCCAAAGTTGTAAAACATAAGACAGTCCACTCCCAATAATTTTTTAAACACGAAAACCACACTTTCACTACAAAAACACATTTAGGCCATGTATCCGCGATTTTGCGGTGCAGGAATTTTCTCCGGATAATTCCAGAAAAATTCTCATAAATTCCTAAAAATGTAAAACACTCTATGGCACACTCCAAATAATTTTCAAATCCCCCATTATCACACCAATTTCACAAAAGATCACAATTAGACACTTATGCCGGGAAATGTCATGAATGCATGTATGACTATATGCCTGTGCAAAACTCACCATTTATAGAGGCTGCATGACATATGTTCATGCCGAGTTATAATTTAATACTCCTAACCTGTCCCAATTTACTAAAATACCCTCCCCATCGGAGATGGGATGTTACAAGAAGTGAAGTAGTACTAAAGGAGTTAACTATTTCATCCAAACTAAGAGTTGTTTTGGATATAACAGAACAAGATGTCGAAATGGATTCAAAAGTTGAATCAGAAGTGCAACTTGAACATCAAGTTGTACCTAGACGTAGTGAGAGGGTTGTGAGACAGTCAAATAGGTATCTAGGTTTAGGAGAAGGCTTAATTGTCATCTCATACCAAGAGGAAATCGATCCCATTATGTATACACAGGTTGTTAATAATGTTGATGCAAACAATGGCTCAAGGCAATGGAATCGGAAATAGATTCCATGTACACTAATGAAGTCTGGTTCCTTGTAGATCTACCACTAGGTATAAAAACCATATGGTGTAAATGGATCTACAAAAGGAAAAGAGGATCGGATGGAAAGGTGGAGTAGATTGGTAGTTAAAGGCTATACCCAAAAGGAGGGTATAGGCTATGAGGAGACTTTTTCTCTAGTTTCCATGCTTAAGTCCATCAGGATTCTTTTGGCCATAACAGCCTATTTTGATTATGAAATATGGCAAATGGATGTGAAGACCACATTTCTTAATGGGGATCTTGAGGAGATAATTTATATGGCCTAATTAGAAGGATTCATTGAGTCGGGAAATGAGCATAAGGTTTGTAATTTTCAAAGGTCCGTTTGTGGACTTAAGCAAGCATCTAGATCTTGGAACATTAGGTTTGATAAGTCTATCAAAACCTATGGGTTCATACAAAACTTAGATGAGCCTCATGTTTATAAAAGAATACAAGAAGGTAAGGTTACTTTCCTAATCCTGTAAGTTGATGACATTCTACTCATTGGGCATGATGTGGGAATGTTATCTACGGTTAAGGGATAGTTGAATGAACAGTTTTCAATGAAGGATTTAGGAGAGGCTACATTGAGAATATGCTCAATAAGTTCTTCATGCAAGATTTCAAGAGGGGTTTCACACTTACTAGGCATGGAATCAAATTTTCAAAGGAACAAGCACCTAAAACCTAGGAGGAGGTTGAACACATTTGAAATATTCTATATGCTTTGGTAGTTGGAAGTTTAATGTATGCAATGCTTTGCATTAGACCGAATATTTGTTACGTAATGGGATTGGTAAGCAGATTTCAGTCCAATCCAGAAGTGGAACATTGGACTGCGGTTAAGTGTATACTTAAATATCTTCGTAGGATGAAGAACTTAATGCTTGTTTACTCTGAAAGTAACTTGATTTTGATAGGATATACATATTTTGATTTCCAATCAGATGTTGATTAAAGGAAATCAACTTTTAGTTCTATATTTCCTTTAGGAGGTGGAGCCATAGTCTAGAGCAAAAGATAAAGGAGATATTGCAATGTGGAGAGGTGGATGTGGTAAAGATTCCCACAAAGCAAAACCTTACTGATCCGTTCACAAAGACATTGACTCAAAAGAGCTTTGAGGTCACCTAAAAGGGATGGGAATGAGGGTTATGTCAAACATGCTTTAGGGCAAGCGGGAGATTGTTGGAGTTATGTAAATATAGTGCCCTGAAATGCAAGTGTATTTACATGTAACTTTATCTTCTTCAGTTACAGTTTTGTAATGAAAATATTTATTATTAGTAAAACAAAAAAGTTTGGTTTTATTTGTGTGAGCATTATATATCTAGTCAAAAAGGTACCAAGATTTTTTTGTAAGTAATATACATATACCTAGAGATGTAGGAGGAACATGTATATTATAAGAATCTAAATTGATTGATTCACAGTTGAATAATCAAGTTGGTCGCTTGATTATGGTCTAAACTGTAGTGTTGCGATTTATCTCCGTGTAAGTAAAGGAGTTTACTTCAAGGGAATGATGAGTTTCATATCATTATAGTAGTTGACTGTCGATAATGGAACTATTAAATAAATCTAGAATCAAGTATATTTTCAAGAATAAAGTGGGTCGTTACTTTAATCTTAAAACATACAACTTAAACATTCTCTTATTATGAATCATAATCTTGATGAGTGGTGAACTCGTATGTGCTTCATTATAATTCTTGATATGATCGGAATGGATTTTTACAGAGTATTAATCTAGTGTCTATATATTGGAATTATCAATTGAAACATGTATCAGGAACCTTCACTCAAATAAAGAGTTTATAGCGCTATCATGACTTCTAGATGTTTTAAGGAGATTTGGTGATTAAACTGGCGCCAGTAGTTTGATGGACTAGCTACCCATCAAGTCTTAACACCAAGATGAGATCTTGTGTGTTAATCACCATATAAAGTAAAATGGGAGATCTAGAAGGAAAAGTTAATGTAAGGGCAAAATGGTAATTTTAACCTTTATTGTGTTGATGGCTATAATAAGGTTCTAAATAGGGTTTGCAATTGGACATAAAATATGTGTTCTCATAATATTTAGTAATTCAAGAGTTCAACTAATTGTCTTTAGTGGAATGCCATTTAGTTAAAAAGCTAGAATTAATTCTAATGAGATTAAGTTAATTCTAGGCTTATTGGAGCTTGAATTACCAAAGTCTAATAAGATTCCCCACTTGGCTTCAAGGAAGGTTATCAAGCTAAGTAAGAAATATTAATGGAGGTTTTAGAAGCCCATAATTGGATGTTGGGCTTGCACTCATTAATGGTTAATTAAAAGCCTAAATGTTCATTTAGAAATGGGCTAGACTTTCGTTTAATATAATTGATTAAATTAATTATATTAAAATAATTTTTAAAAAAATGAAGGATCAATTTCTATTTTATTAGGGTTGAATGTGCAGCTGTACATTTGACATTAAAATGCTAAATAAAGATGATCTTTATTATGGTTTATAATCATTAAATGGAGTTATGAACTTATCATTAAATGTTTTAATGGTTATCTTTTAATGTTATCATGTAACCTATTAGCATTGATTGGATTAAAGATGAAAGGTATACATTGGATGGACCATCTTCCTTCTTACATTATCAAAAACTGAAATTAACATGATAAGATTTAGGTTAATAGACTTTTGATATAGTCATCTTAAAGACAAATGAGAAGAGTCTCATTTAATGGCTTCCTTGTGACTGATTAAATGACTTCCTTGTGACTGATTAATGGCTTCCTTGTGACTGATTAAATGAAGAAATGATGCATTGGATTGAAGACTCTTCTTTCTTTTGTTGTTAACCAAAAGTGGGAGCGAGTAAGAAGGTGTTCTTCCATTTTAAACACTCTCTCTCTTATCTTGTATGAAAAAATCGAAGATTGCATGAGATTGTCTCATTGTTTCCTTCTTTCTTCTAAAGCAATACTCCTCCAAAGTGTTTCTTCTCCTTTCCTACCAAAGGATTTTATTAACCAATTTGTCCTAGGAGAATAACAGGTAAATCAAATTGGTTGAGGATACAACAACAAGGAAAAGAGGTAGATTGATTAAGGAAAAGATTCAAAAGCAAAGGCTTTGGATACAAGAAGAAGGAGAGGATAGCACAGCAAGGAATTCAAGCTGTAGCAAAGGAGTCGGTAATACTCTTCATCTTGTTTATGTTTATTATTATCCTTATACCATATCAAGTATAGATTGGCATGATGATTTGGATATATTGCTTTCTTTGCAAATAAGATTTTTAAAAAGTTTTGAAATCTACCGGTTCAATAATGCCCATGTAGGAGATGAATTATGTACAATGCATGTTCATGATAATCCTATGGTATCAATCCATCAATTTCCTCACACATTCAATTTCATATCAAAACCCATCTAAGAATAATTCATACTTAAGTTTGTGCCTCACTAAAACCATTAGAATCACAATTCATTTCCTAGTGGCTTACTTTCAGATTTTTCCACGACACTCTTTTGGGTCTACTGTTCATGTTAAATCAGAGTGTGCAATTGATATAATTTGGTCATACCCTCTTCTAGAAAAGTATTCCTTAATCATACAGAATCTATCTCGGGGCAATTAGCATAACTCTCTCTACAAATGTCGGATTGAGATTCTCATAGGATGATTTCAAAGAGGACTTCGTGTAACATCCCATCACTGATGGGAAGGTTATATTGGTAAATTGAGACGGGTTAGGATTTTATCGCATATTATTGACTGAGCATTCATTTGGCCTCTAATTTTAGAGGAATGAGTCAATTGGCACATGCACATATAGGTACATGCATTCATGACATTTTCTCGGCATTTAATTGTGATACTGATGGGAATTGTGACTTTTGATAAAATTGGATTTGATTATGATTTATTGGGAATTTTGGAATAATTGAGTTTGAATATTGAATTGGAAATGTTCTGGAGTAATTTCCAATTGATAGTGACTCTTCGGAATTTTCTGGAAAATTCTGGAGAAAAAGGGTCCGGATCGGAAATTCTCCGAGTAATGGACTGATCAATTATATAAACACTGAAATAATTGTCCAATGGCTATGGAAATTTAGAATTATGATTTTAGAAATTTAATATGTCGAGCCATTAAAATTTGGAGACAAATTGGACTGGAAATGAATTGAAAAGAGAAAGATATTTAAATGTTTTGCGAGGAAAAAGACAAGAGACTTAGGTGATTAACCTTTAAATACCTGGGGTTATAAGAGAAGAAGAAAGAAAAGTCTTCTTCCCTAGGGCAAATTTTCCTCTCCTTCGTTCGACCCCCTTTTCTTCACCGTGCTTGATCTTTGGCTTGATGCTTGATAGCTTCTTCTCCTTGTGTAAAGCCAAGTCTAAATCCTAAGGAAGATGATCTTTGGTGTGGCTTTGGGGAGGAAACCGTTGGTGTTAAAGGTTTAGAGGATTTTCGGAAGATTTGAAGATTGAGTCTTGATTGGTAAGTGAAATGGTTTTAATGTGTTTTTATGGTTGTTTAATGCATGCATGGGTTTAAAATGTGAAAGATAGGGTAGTTGAGAGTGTGTTAATACTAGTTTTAGAGAGAGAAATGGGGAAAATGCGTCGGAGAAGACGATCGGAGTCCCGCACGTCGCGACGTGCGTTGGGGGCCTCGTCGCGACGAGTAAATAGTTACTCGTCGCGACGAGCAAGGTGGGACGTCGCGGCGAGCGTGAAATATTACACCGCTACAAGCCCGCTCCTCTACGTCGCGGCGAGCCTCAAGGAATTTGTTCGCCGTGACGAGCGATCATTTGTGCGCCGCGGCGAAGGTTTTGAGGCCGCAGCGAGGACCAATTTTCTGAATGGAGATGGGTTAGTTTTTTAAGCATAGCTAATGGTGTAGACCTCCAATTGAGGTGATGTTTGATTCGTTATGATCTAGAGAAAGAGATCAACAATTGATACGAAGGATGAAAGGTTGAATTTAAATTAGTAGGATCTCAATTAAAGAAAGAAAGTTAAATGTGGTTCCATCTTTCAACCTAAAGGTTGTTTCATTAATTGGGGGATATTTGTGAGATCTCTGAATTTAAGAAAATGCTATTGAGAGTTTAGAAACTAAGCATAAAAAGGTGAATTTGATCTAGAGAATAGTGATATTGATTTTGAGGTAATATCCTAGTGGATATGACGTGATCAATTGACTGGATATTAGAATTGAAATTTGGGAGTTCCGTAATATGTTATTGGCTTGAAATGAGTCTTTATTGATCAATTGAGTGGAAAGTTAGAATTTTTCAAAAGAAAGTGGAAATTGGGAAATAGCACCGGGAAGGTCATGAATAGGCATCGTACATCTTTTATTTCAGACATATGCATCATTGAATTATTCTGATCGTGCATTTAGTAATGAATGGCTATTTGATTGTTATAGAAGCATCGTTGGATCGATATTCCACGGACAGTGCTGAGACTTCCAGGCAGTAGCTCGGAAGTGCAGGTGAGTAACCTAGTTGGTTCCTCAATCTTATGTGTTTAATATTATGCACTGATGCCATGTGGAGATAATGGAGGGTTATGTGTGTTTGTTTTTGATTGAATTCGGACCATAGGTTTCCGAAGTATTGGGAACTTGATATTGAAGTGCTATTATGTGTAACTGATTATGAATCCTTCAATGAAATAAACTAAAAATGATTATGAAGGTCCGAAGGAATGGAAAATGGGATACTGAAATGTAAACTGACTGTAAGTGTAAATTGGGACATATGCATTCATGCATAAAGGCATGTTCAGATAATGACAGTTGTGACCTGAGTCGCCACTGATACTGAAAAGAGCCTTGAGCTCGATTACTGAAAAGAGCCTCGAGCTCGAACACTGTTACTGAACCGAGCCTCGAGCTCGAGGGGAGTTAGTGCATCCTGCATGAGGGCTCTCCTACTCCCTAGACGCGTCTACTGAATACTGATCACTGTTAAGCGCTCGGTCACAACACTGTAATAAACTGGAAAAGAGTCACATGTGCATTGCATACAAATGTGATAACTAATTTACGAAATCGCATGAGTTCTGTAAATTGTTATATGATAATAATGAATGTGTAATTAACTGAAACTGTAAATTGCTCGCGATATGCATGAATTGGGTGAACCATCGATGATGGTTTCTCGTTGAGTTCACAAACTCACCCAACATTGCAATTATTTTTCAAGAATTGACGAGTACCTCGTTAGTGAAACGGGAGTATGATTATTGCAAGAGAGTCATAGTTTGAAGTCGGGATCAGTTCACGTCTGCATTTGTGTCATTCTGGATTATGTGTAAAATTGTATTTCCGCAAGATTAGTACTGGTGTTTCAGAGGGCCCTAATTGATAAATGTTGTATTGTAATGTGACGAATGAAATTATGTTTTGACTGCTCTAGCATACCACCCTCGTGAGGCACGGGTTCGGATATCACCCTCGATGTCGAGTTCGGGTCTTGCGGGAGTGGGATGCTACACTTCGAGATCTACCACTTTTGTGAAGACTTTGAAGACAAATTCTATCGTCTGAAGGGTCAAAAATGGACCAAACGATAGCATTAGATGAATAGTGTACAGAAGAAGAAGTTTCGGTCATATATAAGCAGAAAATAGGCGAAACAGAAAGCAAACGAAGCAGAAAGAAGACGAAGCAAAAAGCAGATGAAGTAGAAAGCAGATGAAGCAGATAGCAAATAAAGCAAAAACAGACAAAGCAGAAAGCAGATGAAGTAGATAGTAGACGAAATAGAAAGTAGATGAAGTAAAAAGCAGACGAAGTAGAAAGCAGATGAAGTAGAGAGCAGATGAAGTAGACAGTAGACTAAGCAGAAAGCAGACGAAGTAGAAAGCAAACGAAGCAGATGGTCAACTTAAGACGAAGTAGAAGTCAACCTAAGACGATATAGATGGTCAACTTAAGACGAAGCAAAAGTCAACCTAAAACGATACAAATGGTCAATTTAAGACGAAGTAGAAGTCAACCTAAGACAATATAGATGGTCAACTTAAGACGATATTTCTTCACAGACGATATGATGTCATCACAGACGATATAATGTCATCACAGATGATACTATCTATACTTCTCAGCTCAGAAACCTTTTTCTTGAACATCTTTAAGTTTTCATCAACTCTCGTATAAACACCTATATATTCAAACATGCTCAGTGAAGAAACAGAGCATATCACCTTTCCATGTCTAACTCTCTACACTAATCCTATGCATCATTTCATTGCTGTTTCAACTCCAAGAACCATTTCCACAACTCCTGATCACTAACAATCCATCAAAAACCAAATAACACCATATCCCTAATTTGCATCCCCTTAACACAGTGTTCAAGAATATAAATATACGTAAATGCCATGATCATGCACTGACAATAAATTCATCAACTTTATTTCAAAAATCCACAACTCTAACAATTTTATTCACTACTTACTTGTTGAAAACTCCAAAAGCTTCAACTATCTTTAAGCCCTAACTCTATACAAACTTACATAAACCACTATGAACACTAACTAACTTCTATTTTTTCTTAAGGCAGAAGAAACACTTAGCAATAGAGGAAGTGGTGAGGGATATGAAAAATCAAAGTTGACTCTCAAAAGGAGTTTGATGGAAAACTCTCTGTATAGGAAGAATTTCGAAGAAGATGATAACAAGGAAAGAACTTAGGAAAAGAACAAACCCCCCTCACTTTTGAACTCTCGAATAACTCAAACTTACTTCTGACAAATAATAAAGGCAACTTTACACTTTTCACTTTTCCTAGGGTCTAATTCTAACTAAGTTTCTTTGAAACTAACTCCATTAATTTTATCTTTACAATCCAACTATCTCTAGATCTTCTTTTGATTTCTTTTCCCCTATTTTCTATAATTTTTCTCCAAAATTTATTCCTAAATTCACCAAAATTCACAAATCTCACAATTCTACTAACCAATAATATTTTCAACATAAATAAATTCAAAATTCACTAAATTTCCAATGTATAAACATTTATAATTCTCAAAAACATACAAATCAATCCAATTATACCCGTAATTATTCATGAATGCATGTACAGTTATTTTCATGTGCCAAATATTTACTATTCACGTGTATTTGTATGTCATATTATGCATGAGCATGAAAAATGCATTTCTAAGCTCTCATTAACCACTCATACTTACTATTCTAACCTCCTATAGGTGATGGGATGTTACACTTCTCTAGTTGTCTCCTCCGGCCCTCCCCAATGCTTGTATCACTCTCCTCCTCGCCTCATCCTTGTCAGAGTCGCAATTTGGGTTTGCGTTTGGTGTCCCCCGAAGATCCACCGCACCACAGCAACATCACAACACGTCGTCGCCGCACCACCGCACCACCGAGTTAGTGACCCCCTGACACATCTGTGAATGTAGACAACCCAAAAACCTGAAGCCACAACCTGAAGACCTGACAGTTGCAAAAAAAATTTGGGGTCTATTGATTATGTTTCTGTTCTTAGTTGTTTGTTGTTTTCAAAAATTGCTGGTAAACATAAATTACAATTTTTTTTGTGTGGATTGGATTGTATTTGGATTTGTGTTGATGACTTTGGGAGTTGGCTTGGCTGTGGTTGGGTGGAGGTTGAAGTTGTTCTCACTGACAGCGCGTGTCGAGTGCACTGCAAAAATTACCTGACTTTGCACACTAAAATTTGAAGTTGTGGTACATTCGAATCCACAGGGAATGTTCGGTTAATTTTCGTATTGAAAATAATTGATGCAAGAAAAGTATATGGGGGGTTTTTGGTTTTTGAACAATTTAGAAAATTAAAGTAAAATTAAACTATCGAAAACAAATTAAATCAAACAATCAGAAATGAGAAAAGTGTCGAGAATAAGTAAGGTCTGATTCTAGGGTCAATCTCAACCTAAACACAATCAAGCATATTCCTTCATTCTAAAGTTTTTACAATTCTTTTCAGACTATTTATTTGACACTAATAGAACGTTCTATAAATCTCAGTTTTTCCTTAAATTGAATTTAATCAAGATACGATCATTAATTAAACCTAACCACCGAGAAACTTAGGATACGATCTCCAGATTCAGATTGGCAATCACATTACGAAATGAAAAACGATCAATATAGGCAGTAACCTCACACATTCGGGTTATCTAACCTAAGTCATGTTGTTTTTAATGATTAACGATTGTTATATGCCACTATTAAATATTAAAAGTAACAATTACGGATTAGAATCAATATTTTAGCAATAGGTTCAAAATAAAACGATCAAAATATTATATTAAGATCATTAATCCCAAACCATCCAAATCAATACCAACAACACAACAATCTGAAAATAAATCACAACTTTAAAATGACAAAAATAGCTTAACCGTGACTTGGCGTCGATATTCCCATTAAACCGGTGTCGGAAAACTAGTCTGCCATCTTCATTTTTATGCTCCAAAAATGGGTTATATTTGTCATGTAAAACAGCAGTCAAAGGTTACCTTCCTCTCCCTTTAATCCTCCCGATGAGACAGGTAAAATGTAGGAAACAAAGTCTCCAATAGCTCCGAATGTCGCCTCCACTGTCACGTAGCAATATGCCAACACAGAAGCTCCTTGCCTTTTTTTTCTTTTTTTTTCTCTGCGTCAAGTTGCTTCTCCACGCCGACACTGTAGCTGTCACAAGACAAATAAAATCAGTTTTCCCTAAAAATCTCTCCTCGTGCGTTATGTACCTCCAGTGTTGGCTGTGCAGGTTCAACGTAGCTAACGCTGCATGAAACGCAACGCACAACAAACTCTGTTTTTTTTTCTTTTAACTTGATAAATAATTGTGCTCCCATTTACTTTAGAAAATTTTGACATTTTAGTCTCAAAAATATATCAAGATTTCCAACCTAACAGTCAAAACAAATTGAGCATTTTATTATAAAAATAGGATTGAAATTACATGTAAATACATAAGATAATATAAGATAATTCAATCATATCAAATACCCCCACACTTGGTCTTTGACCGTCATCTGGAAAATCATCAAAATCAAAATCACAAATCAAATATTTAACTCATTCTCCACATTTTTTAAGAATAGATAGTCATAAGTAAAGGTGAATGACTTTCAAAACCTAAGCAAAAACTCAGCATTCAAAGCTTCTACTCATGATCTATCAACATTCAATATCTTCAAAAATTGAGCAATCTAATGGTAGACTCGGAAAATGTGTTTAACTAAAATATATTCATAGGTACACTCAACACCATTCATGATCATGACAATCCACAACTTTGCATATCATTTCATTTCTCCACTACTAATGTTCACATGCAAAATCATGAATCAAAGGACTTTTCAAGGTTGTAATGTGAGCAAGGGTAAGGTGAGATATATTTGGGTCAAGTAGCATGAAAGTCATCAAAGCTAGTGAAACAAAAGTAACACTCAATCAAAAATTGGGTACCATCATTTATGATGAATGCAACTTTTACATTTGACAGCCACATTCAGCTCTCACACACGATCCATATGAAGCCTATACCAATCCAAAGGAATCACTCATGCAATTTATGTCAATGAAATCACAAGAGTGAACCTTCCAAGCCAATATCTACCTCATACTCAACATACTCAAGTAACATATCCATTACAACTCTAGGAAGATGCATAAATCATAAACAACTTTTCAACACATATGCAATTCTTCCTTAATACATTTATTTTAAACAATTTTTTTCTTTTTTCTTTTCTTTCTTTCTTTTTTTTCTTCTCTTTTTTTCTCTTTTCCTTGTAAAAATTAAAATAAACTACACCAGCATGGGAATTTCAATGAAAAGACATAAAATAATCTCCCAATATTATAACCAACCCTCACATATGTACACCCCCACACTTAGAATTTTGTACATCCACAAACTCAACAATCACAAATGTTCCACTAGCTTTATGACTTGGGTAGGACATTTGGTTAAGTTTAAAAGCATAAAATGTGGTTTATACAAAAAGAAAGGCTAAAGCTCAAAGGGGTTTATCAAAGGAAAAATCGTGTCAATAGTGTAGGTTATTTGGCCAATGCAGCTTATGAAAAACAAAGAATGCCTAATCATATTCATGCTAATGCATGTGATAAAAATTTGGTCTCGAATAGAAATTCAATGCAAAATCGAGACGTGCATGTCATGAAGGTCACACATTATCAAAAGGCAATGAGATTGATATAGATGTGTCAGACAAATAAGGCTCAAAATCTCACCGGCTTTGTCTACCATTAGTCACAACTTTTCTAAAGATAATGCACATTAACAAACCACAATAGCAAAAGTAAATGCCAAATTTTGCTATGGATTTTACTAATCAATTCACACTCTAATTATGATTAAATAATATTAAAAGCAATAGAAAACAAGAAAATTTTGAATTTGTTCGTTTGATTTTGAAAACCACCTAAGGAGTCACGCAAGCTACGATTAAGCAAAAAAAATGCATCAAAACTAATGTACCCCACCCCCACATGTAAAACTTGCATTGTCCTCAATGTAAAATCAAATGCCAAAAATGGAGTAGCTAATAAAAATAACATATGCAAAAATGTAAAAGACATAAATTAACTTCCCTTAGGTTGCCTCCCAAGCAGCGCCTTTGTTTAATGTCGTTGGCTCGACCTTCAGTTGCGTGCTTTAAGTGACACCCGTCACATCCTCTAGCATCAACACCTCCAAATCCTCCATTTCGAAGCCCTCATAATATGGCTTTAAGCGATGACCATTTACTCAGAATGTCTTGTCAGCTTTGAGGTTTCGTATCTCCACTACACCAAAAGGAAAGACATGAGTAATAACAAATGGACCAACCCAACGGGAATGCAACTTACCAAGAAAGAGCTTGAGTTTGGAATGATATAGCAACACTTTCTGGCCCACAAAAAAACTCTTCCTCGAAATCATCTTATCATGAAAAGCTTTCGTCCTCTCCTTATATATCACTACATTTTGATATAACTCATTCCTCATCTCCTCTAACTCCTAAAGCTGCAACTTCCTATGAACTCCCGCATCATCCAAGTGTATGTTGCATCTTTTGATAGCCCAATATGTCTTATGTTGTAATTCCACTAGAAGATGACATGGCTTTCCAAACACTAGGCTGTACGGCAACATTCCAATTGATGTTTTGTATGCCGTCTGGTAGGCCCACAATGCGTCTTCCAGTCTTCCAATCCAATACTTCCTATTAGGTTGCACGGTTTTATCCAAGATTAACTTGATCTCTCGATTCGAGACTTCAGCTTGCCCGTTGGTTTGAGGATGGTAAGCAGTAGAAACTTTGTGAGTGATGTGATATTTTTTGAACATTGCTTCTATCACCTTGTTGCAGAAGTGGGTTCCTCTATCGCTAATGACGACTTTTGGTATCCCGAACCTAGAAAGAATGTTAGCCTTAATAAAATTTGCAACAACCTTAGCATAATTAGCCCTAGTGGCTTTTGCTTCCACCCATTTAGAAACATAATCAACTGCAAGCAATATATAAGTAAAGCCAAAAGACGGAGGAAAAGGTCCCATAAAATCAATGCCCTAAACGTAAAAAATTTCGCACAAAAGTAAAGAGGTTTGTGGCAATTGATCCTTACGGGACAAGTTACCTGACCGTTGGCATTTATCACATGATTTGCAGAAGGTATATGCATCTTTGAACAATGTTGGTCAGTAGAAGCCGCTCTCTAGAACTTTTTAAGCTGTCCGTTTTACTCCAAAATGTCCTCCGCAAGTGTACGAATGGCAAAACGATAAAATTGATGATGATTCATCTTTCAGTACACACCTTCTGATAACTTGATCTGCACAGTGCCTCCAAAGATAGGGATCATCCCACACATAGTACTTCGCTTCACTTCATAGCCTATCCCTCTGAGCCTTAGACAAACCAACAGGTAATTCGTTAGATACTAAAAAATTGACGATGTCTGCATACCATGGTGGTGTCATATTGGTCGAAAACAATTTCTCATCCAAACAACTTTCTCATAGAGGGATATCATCTTCTTCCTTTATCAAACGACTGAGATGATCTGCCGCCACATTTTTTACCCCCTTCTTATCTTTAATCTCTAAGTCAAATTCCTGCAGGAGGAGAATCCATCTGATTAGCCTCGATTTTGCTTCTTTCTTTGAGAGCAAATATCATATAACTACATGGTCAGAATAAATAATCACTTAAACACCAAGCAAATACGATCGAAATGTTTTCAAAGCAAAAACCACATATATCAATTTTTTTAAGTAGTGGAATAATGCAATTGAGCTAGATTTAAAGTCTTCGAAGCATAGTAAATGGCATGCAAAGCTCTTCCCACTCTTTGCCTAGAACCGCCCCCTTCGCATACTCGCTCGCATTGCATATGATCTCGAGTGGGAGGTTCCAATCTGGCGGTTGAATCACTGGTGGGGATGTCAGAAGCTCCTTAAGTTTGTTGAATGCCTCTTTGCACCTCTCGTCGAACTCAAAGGAGACATCTTATTGAAGAAGCTTGCACAGTGGTGCAGCTATCTTCAAAAAATTCTTGATGAATTTTCGATAAAAACCTGCATGCCCCAAAAAAGAACGCACTTCCCTCACAGTAGAGGGGTAAGGTAAAGAAGAAATGATATCAACTTTGGACCTATCCACTTCAATACCCTTAGCAGATTTCACATGACCTAGAACTATACCTTGGTCCACCATAAAATGACATTTTTCCCAGTTCAACACAAGGTTAGTTTCTATACATCGTTCCAAGATAATGGCGAGATTATCAAGACATTCATCAAAAGAAGATCCATACCCACTAAAATCATCCATGAATACCTCAATCATCTTCTCAACATATTCAGAAAAAATGCTCATCATACATCTTTGGAACGTGACAGGTGTGTTACATAATCCAAACGACATCCTTCGGTAGGCAAATATACCGAATGGGCATATAAAGGTAGTCTTCTCTTGATCTTCCTGTGCGATCGGGATCTGAAGATAACCTGAAAAGCCATCTAAAAAGCAATAATAGTCATAACCAGCCAATCTCTCAAGCATCTGATCAATAAAAGGAAGGGAAAAGTGATCTTTACGAGTAGCAGCATTCAACTTCTTATAATCAATACATACTCGCCACCCGTTTTGCACTCGGGTGGGAATCAACTCACCTTCTTTGTTTGTCACAACGGTGATTCCAGACTTCTTTGGAACCACCTGAACAGGACTTACCCACTTACTGTCAAATATCGGATAGATTACCCCAGCATCAAAAAGCTTCAGTATCTCCTTATTCACAACTTCCATCATTGGAGGATTCAGCCTACGTTGAGCTTATCTTGTAGATTTTGCATCATCCTCCAACAAAATATGGTGCATACATATGGAGGGGCTTATCCCTTGGATATCTGCGATGGTCCACCCGATGGCCTTCTTATGCTTCCTTAGCATTCGAACCAGCCTCTCCTCTTGAGTTGAAGTCAACTCTGCTGAAATGATAATTGGGAGAGTCTGTTTATCTCCCAAATAGGCATACTTCAGATATGTAGGGAGTGGCTTCAATTCCAATTCTGGAGCCTGCACATAAGAAGGTAACAACTTCTGGTAAGCTTCATGTAGTTGAATAGAAGCCAAATCATACCTTTTTGAAGAGCTCTCTAATGAGTCCAAGGTGGCTGTCATTTCCACAAACTCCTCTCCCATCTCAACATCAAAGTTGGCTTCTACTTCCATATCCTAGATTAACGCTATTGCCAGATGATCCCTGTAACTTAATTTAAGCATTTTATGCACCAAAGGATATATCACATCAACAGAAAAAAAATACAATGATCATCAGGAGGATGTTTCCTGGCATCAAAAATATTGAAATGAATTACTTCCCCATCAAATTCCATTGTGAGGGTGCCTTTACAAACATCTATCTTAGTTTGAGCCGTATTAAGGAATGGTCACCCCAACAAGATAAGTGTTGGGCCCCAATTTTTTTTTCTTTATTGATGTTATTAAGTATGAATTATGATGATGGTACGATTTATTTCATAGCTTGATTTTAATGGAAGTGTTAGTGGAAAATTAAGATTGATTTGAGATTAGTATGGAATAAGTAGTAAAGAAAGAGTAAAAAAATTTTAGGGCATTATTGGAAGGTTACTTAAGTTGGAGAGGTTAAGGCTTTGCATGGAGGGGTAAAATGGTCTTTGCCCATCCCATTAGACTTAAGAGTAAAAATTAGAAAAGAAAGAAAGAAGGAAAGTGCGAAAAGAAGAAGAGAGAGTCGTGGAAGAGAGGAAGAAGAAGAGAAAAAAAAAGGGCTTTGCAATTCTTGAGGTTTTGGAAGGAAATGAAGCAATCTCTGGTAAGTTCAAGCTCTTTTATTCTTGTTTGAGATGGATTAAACCCTAGTATAGCTTGGTATGTGTAGAATTGGTTATTTAGGGATTTTTGGGAAAACTAGGTGAAATCCTTGGGTTGTTGATTTTGTGACTGTTCTTAAGGTGTTAATGGGTTAGAAATGTAGTATTGGACTTGAATCAAGGTTTAGATGTGTTGCATGTGCTTAAGGGAAGGATTGAAGTGGGAAAATGCGGGAAAAATTAGGTTCAGAGACGATCTCCAGACCCGCACGTCGCGACATGCTCATGAGCACACCACGACGTGCGAGGAAATTGTGCGTCGCGGCGAGCACGGGCCGTTCATCGCAGCGAGCATGGCCTTTCGTCATGATTTAGCACAAATTTTCACGAGGCGAGCCCCGCCAAAGATAGGTGAATTTTGGTATTTTGGGCATATCTTTTACTGTAGATGTCCAAATGAGGTAATTTTTTATGCGTTGTAAGCTAGAGACATAAGGATACAAGTTTTATGAAGAGATGAAGTTCTGAATCAGTCTCTAAGAATCTTTAATTTTGGATGGAAGTTGAGCATAGAATTTTTGTTTCAGCTTTAGTTATAGTTTGAATTGCTAAAGTTTGACTTTCCGATTTCTACACCAAATTGATTAGAATTTTGGTTATTTGATTAAGGAAATCAAGTGAGGCAAGAGGAGCAAGAGGAAAAAGAGGAAAGACATTCCTAAGCAAGTTATAAGCAAGGAATTCAAGGTGGGTTCATTTTTATAATAGAGTAAATAAGTTACTCATTATTTTGTTCAAATCAAGAAAGATTTAATGCTTTTAATTGCATCATCAATGTTTCCTTATGTGCTATTGTGAATTGATTATATGGTTGCTATATTATTTGCATTCATGATTAATGAAAAGGTTTCAACAAGGGTTTTTTCTTTTCAAGAATACATACTCATGAAATCATGTTTTCCAAAATGTATGGAAAGCAAGTTTACAAGCAAAAGCCAGTTTGGCAATCAAGTTTACAAGACTTTGAATCATGCATGTTATGTGGGTTTGTGGTAGTCCCTCAAGAACTGTCATGTGCACGTTGACTCATGAAAAGGCTTCTCCTACCTGCCTGCTAGTGGCACGGAGCTCCCCACAAGGACTCCCTCAAGAAACTACGACTACACAGGACCATTTCGATGGAAATGTGTAGTGCGTCATGAACCCGGACTAACCCAAACCATTATGCTGTGCTTATGTGTTTATGATTTGTTATCATATTTCATGTATTCATGGTTTTGAACTCTACTCATGAATTTTTCAAAAATCAAGCATTTCAAGATGATGACTTTTACATGCTCATTTACTATGATTTCAAAGTGTACCACGACAATGAGTTATCTTTTAAATAGTTTTGCTTATTTCTATATTATAAACTTGTTCCCATGAGCTTTATAGCTCACCCCCCTTTACTCTCCCCATTCAGGTGACAAGCAAGAGACTGAGTAAGTCAAGGGTTATGGCATCACTCCGATTTATTGTGTTTATGTATTTTCAAGTTGTACTTTTAGAAGTCAAGGCTCAAGTTTTATTGGTTCAAGGGTATTTTGTATTTTTGACTCTTGAACTCAGAAGTTGTAATTTGGTTTGAAATGTTACTAAAGCTTTGTAAAACTCATCTTTTGGATATTAATGAGTTATGATGTTTATCTTTCGCATTGAATCATTTAGTTGTGGCTCGAGTGTATGTTGTCAAGTTTTGGGATGGGTTGTTTTAAATAAAATGAGAGAAAGTTTAAGGTTTTGTGCTTCCAAGGGATTTTCCTTTCTTCTTTTAATTTACATGTTTCAACTCTAAGGCCTCCCCTCATGTACCAAGCTCCGCGCTTTCATGTCCGATGTTGGGCTCCGAAAACGGGGTCCAACATGTTGTGGTATCAGATAGACTAGGTTTAGGTCCAGGTTTACATTGCATTGTTTTCAATGAATAACTTGCATTGTTTTACATGATTTGAACTGTTTTTGCATACTTTGAAAATTGTTTTGCTTGAACTAAAGGTTTTCAATGGTTTTATATTGAAGGAGTGAAAATGCCGCCTCGAAAGAGAACTCGAGGAGCTATGACTCAATCTCATTCTCGTCAAGGGAGTACGGATGAATCCCATGTCCCACAGGATGCTAGGACACATTCTGCTCCAATTTTTGAGGCACCTAGTTTGCAACAAGAAGTGCCTCCACCGCATCCTCCTATGCTTCAAACAAATCCTATGGATCCGAGTTTCTTTCAAGCCTTTGCTCAGGCTTTCACGTATGCCATGGGTCAAAGGTCGCAGATTCCGATGCAAGCTCCAGTAGACAGGAGTGGGCAGTATGACAAGCTCCGTAAGTTTGGGGCTGTAGATTTCAATGGGACGATGAATCCAGAAGAGGCTGAAGCCTGGTTGAAGAGGACCGAGAGGGTTTTAGTTCAGATGAAATGAACAGATGAGGAGAAGGTAGACTATGCAGTCAGTTTGTTACAGGGAGACGCACTGCATTGGTGAGAATCAGTGCCTCAGTCAGGTTGTGCCACCGGTACTGACATGGAGAGACTTTGTGGAAGTGTTCAGAAAGAAGTGTCTCTCTAGAGTATATGTTCAAGAGAAGGCCAAGGAGTTTCTGAACCTCACTCAGAGGGACATGAGTGTGAGCGAGTATGAGCTGAAGTTCACACAACTTTCTCGTTATGTAGCCAACATTGTGGCGACAGAGGAAGACAAATGTCGTAAGTTCGAAGGAGGTCTTCATCTGGGGATCAGGGAGAAAGTCTTGATCCACAATTTCTGCGACTACCAGTAATTGGTGGATGCTACACTCCAGGCTGAAAAACTGGAGAACATAAGAAATGAAGTAAGTAGGAAGAGGAAGAGCAGGGACCAGTTTTCTAAGAAGGGAACTAGTGCTCCAATGCCTGAGAGGAGCACGAGGAGTTTTCTCACACAGAGTGAAGTGGGTAGCAGTGGCTCTACCAGGAACAAGCAGGTAAAGGCAGTGTCAGGGCAAGCCTATAACGTGGGAGGCACTGGAAGGAGCAAGTACACCAACCCCCTATATGACCATTGTGGGAGATATCACCAAGGAGAGTGTCTCAAGTTGCTTGGAGTATGTTTTCGATGCGGTGAGAAGGGGCATATGATCAGGAATTGTCCACAGGTACCGAGACAAGAGGGGTCGTAGTTTCAAGCACCAAGGCGAGCAGAAACAGTGGGAACCAAGCCAGTTACTGAGGTAGGCATCTCTGGGACTGCAAGGAAGGCTATTCCTCCAGGAAGGCCAAGGGGTCAGGCTCAGGCAAGGGTGTTTACCATAACTAGGGAGGAAGCTGCAGCTGCACCTGAGGTTGTCACGGGTATGGCTCAGTTACTTGATTCAGCAGTATTTGTTTTAGTTAATTCTGGTTCCACGCATTCTTTTGTTTCTGCAAGCATATCATTGCATGGTGTGAATTTAGTGCCTTTGGATAAGCCTTTGCTTGTTAGTACTCCTCTAGGGAGGAATGTGATGATTAGTCAAGTGTTTGAGGATTGTGAACTCTTCATTGATGGTGCTAGATTGGTAGTGGACTTACTACCTCTAGACCTAAGAGGGTTAGATGTTATTTTGGGGATGGATACTATGGAGAAATATCTGGCCAAGCTAGATTGTGGTCGAAAAGAGGTAGAATTTGATCTGGGCAATGGTGAGAAGGTGATTTTCAGGGGGGACAGGAGAACACCATCGCCAAGACTGATTTCGGCTATACTAGCTGATAGAATGATGGGCCAGGGGTGTGAAGCCTTCTTGGCACATGTTGTAGATGCCGATGTGATTGAAGGGAAGCTAAAGGATTTTCCGATCGTGAGGGAGTTTCCAGATGTGTTTCTAGATGAATTACCAGGTTTGCCGCCGGTGAGGGAAATCGAGTTTGCCATCGACTTGATTCCCGGAACCGCACCTATTTCCATACTGCCATATAGGATGGCTCCAGTTGAGTTGAGGGAGCTTAAGGAATAGTTGGAAGAACTGTTAGAGAAGGGGCATGTTAGACCGAGTTCGTCACCTTGGGGAGCACCGGTTCTGTTTGTCAAGAAAAAGGATGGAACATGGCGGATGTGTATTGACTATCAGAGACTCAACAAGGTGACAATTAAGAACAAGTATCCTTTGCCACGGATAGATGATCTGTTTGACCAGCTGCAGGGAGAAGGGGTCTTCTCCAAGATTGATCTCAGGTCAGGCTATCATCAGCTCAGAATCAAGGAGTCTGATGTAAGCAAGACAGCCTTCAGGACTCGGTATGGACATTATGAGTTTTTAGTCATGCCATTTGGTTTGACCAATGCTCCAGTTGCTTTTATGGATCTTATGAATAGGGTCTTAAAGGAGTATTTGGATCAGTTTGTCATAGTGTTTATAGATGACATTCTGGTGTATTCTAAGAGTGAAGAAGAACATGAGGAGCATCTCAGGATTGTATTGCAGACTCTCAGCGAGAGAGAGCTTTATGCTAAGTTCATCAAGTGTGAGTTTTGGCTTCATGAGGTGACATTCCTTGGACATGTGATTTCACGAGATGGTGTACACGTTGATCCGAGGAAAGTTGAAGCAGTGGTGAATTGGCATGCACCCAAGACAGTGACAGAGGTGAGGAGTTTCTGGGTCTGGCAGGTTACTACAGGAGTTTTGTGGAATGATTCTCCATGATAGCTGCTCCGATGACTAAGCTATTGAGGAAGAATCAAAATTTTATCTGGAGTGATGAATGCCAGAAGAGCTTTGGAGAGCTCAAGTACAGATTGACAAGTGCTCCGGTTCTGATTCTGCCTTCTGGTGATGAGGGCTATACCGTGTATAGTGATGCATTGAGGAAGGGTTTTGGTTGTGTATTGGTGCAGGGAGACAGGGTGATAGCTTATGCTTCAAGGCAATTGAAGCCATATGAGTTGAATTATCTGACTCATGATTTGGAATTAGCAGCAGTGATCTTTGCCTTGAAAATTTGGAGGCATTATCTTTATGGGGTTTAGACGAGGATCTTTACTGATCATAAGAGTCTCAAGTACTTGCTAAGCCAGAAAGAATTGAATTTGAGACAGAGAAGGTGGATTGAGTTGCTTAAGGATTATGATCTGCTGATTGAGTACCATCCAGGCAAGGCAAATGTAGTGGCGGATGCTTTGAGCAGGAAGTCTTCTATTGCCCATGTTCGGACAGTTTACATGCCTTTGTTGGAAGAGATGGCCAAGCTTAAGATAAGCTTGAAGCAGGAGGAGCCGGATTGCATTCTAGCTAACTTCCGAGTAAGGCCGATACTCAGGGAGAAGGTTAAGGAGTTGCAGGCACAGGATGCAGATTTGAGCAAGCTTCGAGAGGAAATTCATAATGGTAAGATTTCTGAAGTCGTAGTGAGGGATGATGGACTCATGACAGTAAGAGACAGACTTTGTATTCCAGATGTCAAGGAGGTGAAGGATGAGATTTTGGATGAGGCTCACAATGCACCTTATGCCATGCACCCAGGTAGCACCAGGATATACAGAGATTTGAGAGAGCATTTCTGGTGGAAGGGCATGAAGAGGGATGTAGCAGAGTATGTAAGTAAATGTCTAGTGTGTCAGCAAGTTAAGGCTGAACACTAGGCACCTTCAGGCAAGTTAAGGCCATTGTCCATTCCTGAGTGGAAGTGGCAAAGAGTGACCATGGATTTTCTGATGGGTTTACCCAAGACCAGTAGGAAGCATGATGCCATATGGGTTATTGTGGATCGGTTGACGAAGTTAGCTCATGTTCTGGCAATCAAGCAGACTAATTCTTTGCATGTGCTAGCAAAGAAGTACATTGATGAGATAGTGAGATTGCATGAAATTCCGGATTCCACAGTTTCTGACAAAGACCCTCGGTTTACTTCTAGATTTTGGGGTAGCTTGCAGGAAGCTTTAGGGACTAAGATGAATTTTGGCACGACTTTTCACCCTCAGACGGATGGTCAATCTGAGAGGACCATTCGGACACTTAAGGGAATGCTCAGGGCATTTGTGATGGATTTCAAGAGAGCTTGGGATGAGCATTTGTCATTGGTCGAATTTGCTTATAATAATTCGTACCATTCGAGCATTCAGATGGCTCCATATGAGGCTTTGTATGGAAGAAGGTGTAGAACTCCGATATGTTGGGATGAAGAAGGAGAGAGAAAACTGGTAGGACCATAATTGATTCAGATGATAGTGGATAAAGTCAATCTGGTTAAGCAGCGGCTGAAGGCAGCGCAGGATAGGATGAAGAGCTACACTGATGCACACCGAAAGGAGATGGAGTTTGAAGTCGGTGAAAAAGTGTTTCTTAAGACGTCTCCTTGGAAAGGAGTAATGAGGTTTGGCAAGAAAGGCAAGTTGAGTCCGAGATACGTGGGTCCTTATGAAATTTTTGAGAGGATTGGACCACTAGCCTACAGATTGGCATTACCCCCAGAATTGTCTCAGATCCATGATGTTTTCCATGTTTCCATGCTGAGGAGGTATAGATCGGATCCTTCTCATATCATTTAGGCTGCGGAGATTCAGTTGAGAGATGATTTGAGTTATGAGGAAATCCCAGTGGAGATTTTGGACACCAAGGAAAAGGTCCTCAGGAACAAGACGGTTCAGCTAGTCAAAGTCCTGTGGAGAAATCATTCAGTGGAAGAAGCCACGTGGGAGCCATTGGAAGCCATGAAGGAGAAGTATCCACAACTTTTTGATGACTCAGGTAATAATTTCGAGGACGAAATTTCTTTTAAGAGGGGGAGAAATGTTGGGCCCCAAATTTTTTTTTCTTTATTGATGTTATTAAGCATAAATTATGATGATGGTATGATTTATTTCATAGCTTGATTTTATTGGAAGTGTTAGTGGAAAATTAAGATTGATTTGAGATTAGTATGGAATAAGTAGTAAAGAAAGAGTAAAAAAATTTTAGGGCATTATTGGAAGGTTACTTAAGTTGGAGAGGTTAAGGCTTTGCATGGAGGGGTAAAATGGTCTTTGCCCATCCCATTAGACTTAAGAGTAAAAATTAGAAAAGAAAGAAAGAAGGAAAGTGAGAAAAGAAGAAGAGAGTGTCGTGGAAGAGAGGAAGAAGAAGAGAAAAATAGGGTTTTGCAATTCTTGAGGTTTTGGAAGGAATTGAAGCAATCTCTAGTAAGTTCAAGCTCTTTTATTCTTGTTTGAGATGGATTAAACCCTAGTATAGCTTGGTATGTGTAGAATTGTTTGTTTAGAGATTTTCGGGAAAACTAGGTGAAATCCTTGGGTTGTTGATTTTGTGACTGTTCTTAAGGTGTTAATGGGTTAGAAATGTAGTATTGGACTTGAATCAATGTTTAGATGTGTTGCATGTGCTTAAGGGAAGGATTGAAGTGGGAAAATGCTGGAAAAATCAAGTTTGGAGACGATCTCCAGACCAGCACGTGACGACCTGCTCATGAGCATGCCACGAAGTGCGAGGAAATTGTGCGTCGTGGCGAGCACGGGCCGTTCATCGCGATGAGCGTGGCCTTCGCCACGGCGAGCCCCAAGTTTTCAGCATAGGTAAATTTTGGTATTTTAGGCATATCTTTTGTTGTAGATGTCCAAATGAGGTCATTTTTGATCCGTTGTAAGCTAGAGACATAAGGATACAAGTTTTATGAAGAGATGAAGTTCTGAATCAGTCTCTAAGAATCTTCAATTTTGGATGGAAGTTGAGCATAGAATTTTTGTTTCAGCTTTAGTTATAGTTTGAATTGCTAAAGTTTGACTTTCCGATTTCTACACCAAATTGATTGGAATTTTGGTTATTTGGTTAAGGAAATCAAGTGAGGAAAGAGGAGCAAGAGGAACAAGAGGAAAGGCATTCCTAAGCAAGTTATAAGCAAGGAATTCAAGGTGGCTTCATGTTTATAATAGAGTAAATAAGTTACTCATTGTTTTGTTCAAATCAAGAAAGATTTAATGCTTTTAATTGCATCATCAATGTTGCTTTATGTGCTATTGTGAATTGATTATATGGTTGCTATATGATTTGCATTCATGATTAATGAAAAGGTTTCATCAAGGGTTTTCTCTTTTCAAGAATACATACTCATGAAATCATGTTTTCCAAAATGTATGGAAAGCAAGTTTACAAGCAAGAGCTAGTTTGGCAATCAAGTTTACAAGACTTTGAATCATGCATGTTATGTGGGTTTGTGGTAGTCCCTCAAGAACCGTCACGTGCACGTTGACTCATGAAAAGGCTTCTCTCACCTGCCCGCTAGTGGCACGGAGCTCCCTACAAGGACTCCCTCAAGAAACTACGACTACACAAGACCATTTCGATGGAAATGTGTAGTGCGTCATGAACCCGGACTAACCCAAACCATTATGCTGTGCTTATGTGTTTATGATTTGTTATCATGTTTCATGTATTCATGGTTTAACTCTACTCATGAATTGTTCAAAAATCAAGCATTTCAAGATGATGACTTTTACATGCTCATTTACTATGATTTCAAAGTGTACCGCGGCAATGAGTTATCTTTTAAATAGTTTTGCTTATTTCTGTATTATAAATGTGTTCCCACGAGCTTTATAGCTCACCCCCCCTTTTACTCTCCTCATTCAGGTGACAAGCAAGAGACTGAGTAAGTCAAGGGTTATGGCATCACTATGATTTATTGTGTTTATGTATTATCAAGTTGTACTTTTAGAAGTCAAGGCTTTAGTTTCATTTCAAGTTTTATTGGTTCAAGGGTATTTTGTATTTTTGACTCTTGAACTCAGAAGTTGTAATTTGGTTTGAAATGTTATTAAAGCTTTGTAAAACTCATCTTTTGGATATTAATAAGTTATGATGTTTATCTTTCGCATTGAATCATTTAGTTATGGCTCGAGTGTATGTTGTCAAGTTTTGGGATGGGTTGTTTTAAATAAAATGAGAGAAAGTTTCAGGTTTTGTGCTCCCAAGGGATTTTCCTTTCTTCTTTTAATGTACATGTTTCAACTCCAAGGCCTCCCCTCATGTACCAAGCACCGCGCTTTCATGTCCGATGTTGGGCTCCGGAAACGGAGTCCAACAATAAATATCAGATTGTATGAGGTGTCATCATTCTTATCCACAACATAAAAATCTGCAGGAAACACTAACTTATTCACCTGCACCAAAACATCCTCAACCATACCATCAGGATAAGCATTAGTGCAATCAGCCAATTGGATGACTACATTCGTCTTTTTCAAAGGGCCTAAATTTAAAGAAGCATAAATCGAATGAGGTATCACATTAATAGAAGCACCCAAATCTAACATTGCTCTACTGATCACAGTATTACCAATTTTGCACAGGATAGTGAACATACCTGGATCTCGGCATTTTGGAGGCATCTTCTTTCTGAATACTGCCGACACATTCTCACCCATCATCACTTTCTCATCACCCCTCAATTTCCTCTTTTGTGTACACAGTTCTTTGAGAAATTTGGCATACCTTGGCACTTGCTTGATTGGTTCGAGTAAAGGTATGTTGACTTCTACCTTTCAGAAAGTCTCCAATATCTCCTTATCCTTGTCCTCCTTGTTTGGTCTTATTAATCTGCTTAGAAAAGGTGGAGGGTTAGTTTTAACAATATTGGGACTTTTAATATTGACCTTTGTACTTGAGGATGAATTTTCTTCCTTTTCCAATTCCTTCTCGATCTCTTCCTCAGTAGCAATCTTCGTTGAGGTTCTTTTTGAATCTTCAATCTCCCTTCCGCTTCTTAGGGTTATGGCACTGACATTCTTCGGATTCACCTCGGGTTGGGATGGCAATTTTCCTCCTCCTTGCGATTCTAGGCGATTGAGCCTTACTACCATTTGACCCAATTGGTAATCCGTACTCTGCTCGCTTGTTTTCATTTCCTGTTGGCTTGCTTTTATTTGTTGAATATCCTAGTGCAATTTCAAGTTGGTAGCAACAAGTTTGTTAACAAGTTCTTCTAAAGATGCACCTGAACTTGAAGAAGAAGCTCCTTGTGCTCCTTGTTGCCTTGGTTGAAATCTTGGTGGTCCTTGCGGCCGATTCTGGAAGTAATTTTGCTGTCGATTCCCTCCATAACTTAAGTTAGGGTGATCCCTTCAACCTGGGTTATACGTCTGCGAGTATGGGTTGTATTAGCTCGGGAAGTTCCCTCCTAAAGCATTCACATGCTCCATACCCCCTTCTTGCAAAGCTGAGCACTGGTCAGTTGGATGACTTGTGTTTGAACATATCCCGCACGCTTTCACTTTTGCATGTCCAACTGCAATCTGTCTCATAAAAGATGTTAGTTCATCTAAACGATGTTCAATAGATGAAGTGCTTACCTCATTTACTCGCCGAACATCATTACAGGTGCTAAATTGTTGAGTGTTAGCGGCCATCCGCTCAAGTAATATCCTGGATTCAATGGGGGTCTTCTCGGAAAGTGCCCCACCACTCACCGCATCAACCAAACTCCTCTCCATTGGCAGCAATCCTTCATAAAAATATTAGATGAGAAGTTGCTCCGGTTTGTTGTAATGGCAACTGGCACACAGCTTCTTAAATTTCTCCCAGTATTCATAAAGAGACTCCCCATTGTGTTGCTTAATACCACATATCTCCTTCCGAATACTTCTTGTCTTTGAGGCCGAAAAATATTTTTCCAAAAATAATCTCTTCATCTCCAACCAAGTATTCACACTTCCAGCCGGTAAATCGAATAACCAATCTTTTGTTTCATCTTTGAGCAAGAACAGGAAGGCCCTTAGCATGATTTACTAGTCTGTCACCCCGTGAGGCTTCTGTTAGAGTAGTGCCCTAAAGGCAATCGCCTTTGGTGATTTTTGTGCAAAGTTGTGTACAGACTTTATGAATAAATAAAGAAAGACATATTTCATTAATTTAAATTTCATTATTTATGAACTGATATTGATCAATAAGCAAATTAATGAAGTCCATGGTACATGACATAGCATGAAGGAAATTATGATGTGATCATACTACTGAGATTCCTATCATGTGCAATTATGTCAGTATCTAAATTATCCCTAGTCATAGGATTATTGAAACTGGACATCGGTAATCCGGAGAGACTAGCACATCTCAAGCTCCTTAATTTGATCAAGCAGTGGATCTCAGAAACTGTAAATATGAGATATTTAGGGTTGAGTTGAGAATGATTACTAGAGGTAGTAAGTACATTGGATGACCTGCTATAAGATCATAACATGGATATCCTATTCTAATGTTAGTGATAATTTCATCATAGCAATGGTGCAAGTATCCTTAGACTTGAGGTACTCAAGGATATCTTGGATACTGATTCTGTGCTTTGACTCCATTCCTTGTTGCCTTACAGAGGTCGCTCGTAGGGTAGTGATTAGGTACAGCTTGAGGTATTCAAAGGTAATTGAGTAGCCAATAGAGGATTCACCACTTCTGTGATAGCAGAAGATGATACCCATGGCCTCTTGTCAGGGTCATTACTTGGAAATCTCTGGCCATAGTTCATATGTCATGAAGAGTGTCTTCAGTGACATATAAAGTAATGAGTCCCAGGACAAGAACCGATATCACTTGGACTAGATTTGACGTAGTCAGTCTAGTAAGAGTTGACACTTTGTCCATACTCATAACCAAGTGGGGTATAGCATGGTGAAAGGACGAATTGCACAGTAATTGTCTATGGAAAGGTTCGTGATATGGTTCGTGGTGAACATAGATTCATTCGTCAAACCAATTACTTTCCGGTCAATTGGGGGTCATGATGTGTTGCTATATACCGCTCATGACTTGCTCAGATTAAGTGTTAATCTAAGTGGCCAACATAACCGGGAACCTAATGGGTCACACGCATAAGAGTGACTCAGAGAATTCGTAAAATATTTTTGGACAGAGATCCAACAAATGGAGAGCAATAGGATTAAATGGATCCCGATGAGATCGAGATATGTCCCGATGAGATCGCGACATCGATATTGCTGAAAAAGGTTTCCGGTGGTTTTTTCATACCGGGACCCGGTAGGCCGGTAGGACCGACCCCAGTGTGACTGGACCACTTCAGCATTTATATACATATATATATCTTATTAATTAATTAAAGAATTAATTTATATATATATATATGTGACAACGTGGATGAAGGAGGAGAGGCCTTATCATCTTAACTTTTTATATATATATATATAAAGGCTAACGTGGACAAGCCTCCACCATTAGCTTTTAATGTGTCTTTAAAGAGTTAAAAGACATATGGCCAAGAAAAAAGAAGGTGATCATCGTGATATAGAAGAAGGGTTTTAGAAATCCCAAGTCTTCATCTCTTCATCATCGATCATCACTCTTCATCTCCTCTCCAAGCTTTCTTCTTCATCGTTTACACCAAGCTCTCCAAGAATAAAGATAAGATCTAGCAGTCTTTACTTTATTCTAGCTATTCCCGGGTCAAATGGTTTGTCCCGGTTAGGTTCTCCGATCTCTGCGTAGATATCGTTAGAGACGGTCTCCTTTGGCCGTTATGGTTTGAGTTTGTTATATAGACACATGGATCCTGGCTTTCGGGAAGGTCCCGGAATAAAAAATTTTATTTTCCGCACCGTGTGCATGTGATGCACACACCAGGATTTTCCTACAGTGGTATCAGAGCCACTTGTGTCGTATATAACGAATAAATCATAACAAGGTTGGAGCTGCCTATTGCTTGTGACGATGATGCATGTTGACTGTGTTAAATTCGAAATCAGTATAGAAATATTGATTTTGAAATTTTCTTGCCCAGATGTGCTCATAAGATGTTGTTGAATATGTCTGTGGAAGAACAGAATTTATCAATGTGATTTGATATGGTTTTGCTAATTTATTCCCTAATGTTCTGGTTGTTGTGTTTGTGCACATTCCTTGAACAGGCATGCTAATAAATTCGAGAATAAATTTTATAAAAAGTTTTTTTTCGGCTTTTCTTTTACCGACATGTCTCTAAGATGTTTATGAATGTCTATGAGGATGGAAAAATATTTTCGAGGTGATTTACTATGTATTTGAGAATTTATTGTGTGCTGCTGGGAATAACTGTGTTGAGGAACACAGATTCAACATTGGATTTGTTGCTGAGGTTGGTTGAGTTTTTGTTGGAAATAAATCCTGAAACAATTCATGGAGCATGTTGTGAACATGTTGTAACCTCTGTAATTTTCTCAGAATTTATTGAAATTCTTTCAATGAGTTTTTCAAGCAAAAGACAGAGCTTGGCAGTTTTGAGAAAGTTGTTGGAACTGTTTTGTTTGGAATGATTGATTATGTATTTTTCGATTCCAATGCCTTGGATCATTTTTAATGTGATTAAAAATATGTTACATTGATGTTGCATGCTTTCCAAAATGATTTTCTTGAAATTGGGTTTTCAAAAAAAATTTCGGATGTCAAATATGTCACATTAGCGTCTCGTTAGTGTATTTCGTTGTCTTGATTGTTTTGGCCGTCACAAATTTTGTGACCAGTGCTGAAGTAGTCCTGATAAAGTGTAGACTTCCTAGAGATACTTAGGGTGATAGCTTGATATTCGCAAAATTATTTGGAAATCTAAGTGAATAACAGTGTATTCATCAATTTCAAGTTTTTCATGTATAGTACGATTATACATGGTAAGCATGATACAATGAAAGTGTTTCATTGGTACATCATAGTAAAGGATATTACACTTGGTATTGTGAATTGGAACTGCACGGATTGAGAAATTAGCCGATTAGAAAGCAATTCCACATATATAAGTCGACTTACACATGCATAAGTCGACTTGTATTCTCAGGTAAGTCGACTTACACATGCATAAGTCGACTTGCTCGTGCACATAAGTCGACTTGCACAATAGTATAAGTCGACTTGTACGTGCACAGTATCATAAGTCGACTTGCACAATGGTATAAGTCGACTTGTACGAACACAGTAGCATAAGTCGACTTACAACATGCTTAGGTGGGATGATGGATGATTATAGGTATAGATTCAATGTGATTGATGAAATGCCCTAAATCATTCCATATAGTCATGGTGACTATAATCCTACAGCTTGGAGAAGAAGAAGATGAGACCAGAGCTTGAAATCCCTCACACATAATATGAAAACTAACGCCTTCCATTAATATGGGGAGAACCAGAGTTCTTATAGAGTTGGGTTGTTGGGTAAACCCAAGCTCACTCTATACGGATATGTTCGAACCATGAAAATAAGATTTTCGGATTAATATGTCGGTTTTCACTAGAAGCGTTGATTTGTTGAGTAAACTCAAGGTCAACGTAGACAGAGGCGAAATTGGGTAGTGTACATCAGATGTACGCACATCAAGAGTTGATAACCCAATGTGTGTGCATACATCACGAGTTGATAGCACTAGTCGATAGTTGCATCTATGATACAATTGGTATGACCGATACCTGCCGATTGATCTAAGGTGGCTTATTGGGTAAACCCAAGGTCATTTTAGTAATGTCGGATATCTATGATGCAATTGGTATGACCGATACCTACCGATTGACCTAAGGTGGCTTGTTGGGTAAACCCAAGGTCATTTTTAGTAATGTCAGATATCGACCCACTAGGACATTTTGTCATAATGTTTCTTGGATTCGTAATGAGGGTTATGGATTCTTTGAAACTAGTGGGAGCCATATGCATGTCATGCAAGTCCTTATGATCATGCATGTAATTCTATTCTAACATTCTTTGTCTCTTTCCCTATAGGTTATTGAAGATGACTTCCAGTGTGAACTTGCACTCACTAATGGGAGATTTTGTTAGAGTAGTGCCCTAAAGGCAATCGCCTTTGGCGCGTTTTGTATAAAGTTGTGTACAGACTTTATGAATAAATAAAGAAAGACATATTTCATTAATTTGATGTTCATTATTTATGAACTGATATTGATCAATAAGCAAATTAATGAAGTCCATGCTACATGACATAGCATGAAGGAAATTATGATGTGATCATACTACTGAGATTCCTATCATGTGCAATTATGTCAGTATCTAAATTATCCCTAGTCATAGGATTATTAAAACTGGACATGTGAATCCGGAGAGACTAGCATCTCAAGCTCCTTGATTTCATCAGCAATGGATCTCGAAATTGTAAATATGAGATATTTAGGGTTGAGATGTGAATGCTTACTAGAGGTAGTAAGTACATTGGATGACCTGCTATGAGATCATCACATGGATATCCTATTCTAATGTCAGTGATAATCTCATCATAGCAATGGTGCAAGTATCCTTAGACTTGAGGTACTCAAGGATATCTTGGATACTGATTCTGTGCTTTGACTCCATTCCTTGTTGCCTTATAGAGGTCGCTCGTAGGGTAGTGATTGGGTACAGCTTGAGGTATTCGAAGGTAATTGAGTAGCCAATAGAGGATTCACCACTTCTGTGATAGCAGAAGATGATACCCATGGCCTCTTGTCAGGGTCATTACTTGGAAATCTCTGGCCGGAGTTCATATGTCATGAAGAGTGTCTTCAGTGACATATAAAGTAATGAGTCCCAGGACAAGAACTGATATAACTTGGACTAGATTTGACGTAGTCAGTCTAGTAAGAGTTGACACTTTGTCCATATTCATAACCAAGTGGGGTATAGCATGGTGAAAGGATGAATTGCACAGTAATTGTCTATGGAAAGGTTCGTGATATGGTTCGTGGTGAAAATAGGTTCATTCGTCAAACCAATTACTTTCCAGTCAATTGGGGGTCATGATGTGTTGCTATATACCGCTCATGACTTGCTCAGATTAAGTGTTAATCTAAGTGGCCAACATAACCGGGAACCTAATGGGTCACACGCATAAGAGTGACTCGGAGAATTCGTAAAATAGTTTTGGACAGAGATCCAATAAATGGAGAGCAATAGGATTAAATGAATCCCGATGAGATCGAGATATGTCCCAATGAGATCGCGACATCGATATTGCTAAAAAAGGTTTCCGGTAGTTTTTTCATACCGGGACCCGGTAGGCCGGTAGGACCTACCCCAGTGTGACTGGACCACTTCAGCATTTATATACATATATATATCTTATTAATTAATTAAAGAATTAATTTATATATATATATATGTGACAACGTGGATGAAGGAGGAGAGGCCTTATCATCTTAACTTTATATATATATATATATAAAGGCTAACGTGGATAAGCCTCCACCATTAGCTTTTAATGTGTCCTTAAAGAGTTAAAAGACATATGGCCAAGAAAAAAGAAGGTGATCATCGTGATATAGAAGAAGGGTTTTAGAAATCCCAAGTCTTCATCTCTTCATCATCGATCATCACTCTTCATCTCCTCTCCAAGCTTTCTTCTTCATCGTTTACACCAAGCTCTCCAAGAATAAAGATAAGATCTAGCAGTCTTTACTTTATTCTAGCTATTCTCGGGTCAAATGGTTTGTCCCGGTTAGGTTCTCCGATCTCTGCGTGGATATCGTTAGAGACGGTCTCCTTTGGCCGTTATGGTTTGAGTTTGTTATATAGACACATGGATCCTGGCTTTCGGGAAGGTCCCGGAACAAAATTTTTTGTTTTCCGCACCGTGTGCATGTGATGCACACACCGGGATTTTCCTACAGCTTCATGCTCAAACACACCACATCAAGTTCCTTAAGATGCTTATGTGCATCCTCACCTGCGAGGTCATAAAAGTTAGGCAATAAATGAATTAATCCAGATTTTAACTCAAAGGTAACATGTTCAGCAAAATTTGGAAATGTTATGCATAATGGTCTATGAGTTAAATCGGGTGCATTCAAATCCCTCAGAGTTCTCGGATTTGCCATTGTTTCTTTAGATTTTGCTTCCAATTCCTTCACCAAAGTTGACCTTGCTTCTCTACATAATCTCCGCAATGTTCTCTTGATCTTTGGATCAAATTGTTCAATTTCTCTACGAGGAGATCTAGTCACTACCATGCACTAAAACTAATGGACAACTAAAAATTAACAAGTAAAAAAAGTATGAGTATAAACAAATATATTCACAAAACACCAACTAAAATCAAATGCAAAAATTAAACTACCACACTCCCCGGCAACGGCGCCAAAATTTTACAACGCGTGTCGAGTGCACTACAAAAATTACCTGACTTTGCACACTAAAATTTGTAGTTGTGGTAAGTCGAGATCGAATCAACAGGGAATGTTTTGTTAATTTTCCTACTGAAAATAATTGATGCAAGAAAAGTATATGGAGGGTTTTTGGTTTTCTAACAATTTAGAAAATTAAAGTAAAATTAAACTGTCGAAAACAAATTAAATCAAACAATCAAAAATGAGAAAAGTGTCGAGAATAAGTAAGGTCCGATTCTAGGGTCAATCTCGGCCTAAACACAATCAAGCATATTCCTTCATTCTAAAGTTTTTACTATTCTTTTCAGACTATTGATTTGAGACTAATAGAACACTCCACAAATCTCGGTTTTCCCTTAAATTGAATTTAATCAAGATACGATCATTAATTAAACCTAACCACCGAATAACCTAGGATACGATCTCTAGATTTAGTTTGACAGTCGCATTACGAAATGGAAAACGATCAATATAAGTAGTAACCTCACACGTTTGGGTTATCTAACCTAAGTCATGTTGTTCTTAATGATTAACGATTGTTAGATGCCACTCACAAATATCAAAAATAACAATTACGGATTACAATCAATATTTTAACAATAGTTTCAAAGTAAAACAATCAAAATATTATATTAAGATCATTAATCCCAAACCATCCAACTCAATACCAACAACACAAGAATCTGAAAATAAATCACAACTTTAAAATGACAAAAATAGCTTAACCGTGACTTGGCGTCGATATTCCCATTGAACCGGTGTCGGAAAACTAGCCTGTCATCTTCATTTTTATGCTCTAAAAATGGGTTATATTTGTCATGTAAAACAGCAGTCAAAGGTTACCTTCCTCTCCCTTTAATCCTCACGGTGAGATAGGTAAAATGTAGGAAACAAAGTCTCCAGCAGCTCCGAACATCGCCTCCATTGTCCCGTAGCAATGTGCCAACACAGAAGCTCCTTGCCTTTTGTTCTTCGTTTTTTTTTTCTGCGTCAAGTTGCTTCTCCATGCCAACACTGTAGCTGTGACAAGACAAATAAAATCAGTTTTCCCTAAAAATCTCTCCTCGTGCGTTATATACCGCCAACGTTTTTAGAGAAACGCTGCGCAACAGCGTGAACGCGGCGTACGTAGCATACGCTGCTGCATTGCTGCGTTTCATGCAACAATGCTGCATGAAACACAGCGCACAACAAACTCTGTTTTTTTTTCTTTTAACTTGATAAATAATTGTGCTCCCATTTACTTTAGAAAACTTTGACCTTTTAGTCTCAAAAATATATCAAGATTTCCAACCTAGCAGTCAACACAAATTGAGCATTTTATCATAAAAATAGGATGAAAATTATATGTAAATACATAAGAAAATATAAGATAATTCAATCCTATCAGTCACGGTTTTGGATTAGTGATTTGTGAATTGGTTTTGTTTCGAAATGAAATTGCTTATGGTATTGGATATTGGATTTGTGTGTATGTGAAGTGAATTGGTTTGACTTTGATTTTGGAATGGAATTGTTGAAGTTGAAATTGTTGGATTAAATATCGTGGGGTTTTGTTATTTTGTTTTGAATTTTTGATATGAAAATTAGAATTGGAATTGAAAATGGAATTGTAAAATAGGTCAGTATGTAATTATGTATTATGCACGGTGATTATTAAAATTAAAAGTTGATAATTAACATTTAAACCTAAATGCAAAATTAATAATCAAATGTGAAATTGATAATCAAATGTAAAATTGATAATCAAATGTGAAATTGTAAAATTGATAATCAAATTTTGTAAAATTGCAAAAACTTAAATCATTAATTGATGCATTGTTAATATTTTGAAATGTTAATTTATTTTTAATATTTGGTATTGAATTTACTGATTTAGGAAAAAATTGGTTGAGTATAAAGAAGTGATGCAATAAATGTATCCGAAAAGAACTTTTATTGTCAAATTGTGAATATGTTGTAGACTTGTAGATTCCAATCATTTATACTTACATTTATTAATTTCAATTAAAAATTGTAAAAGCAACATATATATTTAAGAACGAAATATGAAATGGTGTATATAATATTATGGTTTGTTAGAAAATAAAAAAGATTCAAAGATTTAAATAAGGAAAAAATTTCAAAAAGTTATATCCTTCAACTTGATCTCATGTTATGAATAAATCTTTCAACTTAATGATCAAGTCATGAATATATATGTATGAACAATTGTATAAGATATGTCATACATTATTTGCCAATTATATAAATCATATCATACCCTTCAACTTGATCCTCATTTTTCAAACTTTGAATTGAAATTGTTTGACATTGTTGGAAATTCAATTGGAATTATGAATGGAAATGGAAATGGAATTATGATTGTTTTGTGATTATTGGAATTAAAAATTGTTGTAAATGGAAGGAAATGGAAGAGAATTATGATTGTTTTGTGATTTTTAGGATTGGAAATGGAAGTAAATGAAAATAGAACTATGATTGCTTTGTGATTGTTGAAATTAGAAATTGAAGGAAATGGAAATGGAAATTGAATTATGATTATTTTGTGATTGTTAGAATTGGAAATAGTTGTAAATGGAAGGAAATGGAAATGGAATTATGATTACTTTGTGGTTGTTGTAATTTGGAATAGTTGTAAATAGAAATAGAATTATGATTGTTGGAATTAGAAATTGTTGAAAATGGAAGGAAATGAAAATGAAATTATGATTGTTAGAATTGAAAATTTTGTAAATGAAAATAGAATTATAATTATTGTGTGATTGTTGAAATTGAAAATTGTTGGAAATTATTGTAAATGGCAATAGAATTATGAATATTTTGTGATTGTTGGAATTGGAAACTATTGGAATTGTTAGAAATGGAAATAAAACTATGCATTTTTTGTGATTGTTAGAATTAGAAATTGTTGTAAATTGAAGGAAATGAAAATAAAATTATGATTGTTTTGTGATTGTTAGAATTGGAAATTGTTGTAAATGGAAATGGAATTATGATTGTTTTGTGATTGTTAGGAATGGAAATGAAATTATGAATGTTTTGTGATTTTTGGAATTGGAAATTGTTAGGAATGGAAAAACAATATTGAATGTTTTGTGATTGTTGGAATCGGAAATTGTTAGAAATTGTTAAGAATGGAAAAACAATATTGAATGTTTTGTGATTGTTAGAATTAAAATTGTTGGAAATGGAAGGAAATAGAAATGACATTATGATTGTTTTGTAATTATTGAAATTGCAAATTGTTGGAGTATGTTTTGTGTTACTTATTATATATGTTGAATGTTTTGAATTGTTAGCTTTTGACTTATACAAAATGAGTTATATTATATAAGATGGATACGCATATTGTCATTGTGTACTAAAATTATGTGTTATTTATTTTTGTGTACAGATAAATGGAAGGAAGTTCAAATACTCCCAATCAACCTACTTCAGGAAGATACAGTGATCTAGCTTATGCTCACGCTAGTATAGTTCCCGGTAAAAAGAACCATACCATTTGCTTGTTTTGTAACAAGCATTTGAAAGGTGGAGGAATCACCCGATTGAAAAGGCAATTAGTTGGGGTTAAAGGAGATGTGGAAGCGTGTAAAAAAATAATTCATGATGTGAAGTGGCAGATGAAAACATTATTTGATGAGCATCAATTTGAGAAAGATAGAAAGGAAAGATTGAATTTTGAAATTGTTAGTAGAAGTTCATTTTTTGGTTTCCATGGTGATTATGGAAATGTTGAAGGTGGAAGTGATAGTAGCAATGGTACTGGTAGTGTTCCATCTCAGGATCATGAAGAATCTGATGTGAGGAAGAGATGAAGGCATGTTGTAACACCCCACTCCCGTAAGAGACGTACCCAACATCCTGCGTGATATCCGAGTCCATGCCCCACAAGAGTGGCATACTAGACCACTAAATCAGTCAAAACTTAGTACAAATTTTTTTCAAAAAATATTTTGCAGAAATCCATGACCAAATCGAGCCCGCTATATTTGTAAATTTTTTCAATCATAATAATACAATTAACAGATTTTTCAATAGTCTTGTGGGCCCTTTGACAAAAACAAAACGCTTTAGTCATAAAGTCTTTACATTACAACATAAATCATATACACCTTTTTACAAAATTTTTGGAATATATAATTTGATACAAAAGTTGCAGAATATACAATTCCATACAAAACGAAAGAAATACAATGCAGACGCAAAATGATCTAACCTATATCCTTTACTTGTATACTGTAGGTATATTCCGGTTTGCCTAACGGGGCATTATTCTAATCTTGAAAAATATTTGTAAATTTTGGGTGAGTTTTGCGAACTCAATGAGTGACTATCATTGATGGCTCACCCAGTCATATAACACATAATTCACATTCACACCATTTCACATTTCACACTCAATACACTTTAATCATTTGTATTATGCATATATAGTGCACATGAGACCCACTTTTTATTTGTTACTTTGTTGTAACCGAGTGCCTAAACTGTCCCATATCTATTGTGGATACCGAGCTCAATAAACGTTGAGCCTGAGGTTCTGAATCACTTTCTAAGCTCGAGGTTCTTTTCACACTTTGAGCTTTAAGCTCTGAATCACTTTTTGAGCTCGAGGCTCTTTTAATACTTTGAGCTTTAAGCTCTGATCGGTGGCTACTCTAGTCATAACTTCCATTATCTAATCGTGCATTCATGTATGAAATGCATGTCACATTTTCAATTAATCATATCATGAAACATTTAGTTCGTAACATTCACATGCAAGTAACACTTCAATATCTCATCCACATTTCACAATCTTCGGACCTTCTGTTCGGAATTCAACACAATCAATCACATTCATATGAGCATTCAGTAGTCAATCAATACAAAAATTCAAACAAAACAAACAATGAAATGAGACCACTAGGTCTACTCACAATACGTTCCAGATTAGCATTTGCTTCCAAATTTTGGAAACTCCTAAATGCGAACTTTTAACCTGCACAACCCATTTATGCAAGACACATGTTGCACTCAAATTAATAATGGTACAATTATAAGCATTTATTCAAGCACAACTGTGTATATGGACTATGTACAATGCATACTCAATGACAATCCCGAGTTCTTTATCAAACTTCATATCTTATGCTCATTCTCATTTTATAACTCAATTACTTGTCATTTCATTTTAGCATTATTTGCTCTAATAAAATCAAATTCTCATTCACTTTTACTAGATACACTTTACTCACACTTTACTCCTCTTATTGAATCACAACTTCATTCATATGAACCCCTTCATATCTATTTTACACATGTCTTTGGCACTTTAATACCAACAATTCATTCACTATTGTTATTCTAACATTACATGATCATATAATATCTAAACTCTCATTCTTTCTTATAAATTCTCCAAAATCCCAAACCTTCGGGTCTATTTTCCATGATCAATTAGATAATGTAAATAAGCTAATTTAGCAAAACTTTCTCCTAATATCATGTTCCCTATTGTCTTAAGTTTCTAATAACACCAAGATCATTTAATTTGGTTTAATACTCCAAAAGTTATACTCGAAATAATTCGGACCATTCCTTAACTGTAACAGTATTCTATACTCAACTTCAAGTCAGATTCTGGAACCATAGAGACGTAACTGGAATTTGATTTCTTCATAAAAATTATAGCCCTATGTATCTATTTTAATCTAGATTGAGAATCATCTCATTTGGATAATTACATAACAAGTTATGCCTCAAATACCAAAGCATGTTTAGTGATAATACTCCAGTTATCATTTTTCTATAACTCCTCATTAATTCCATCCCAATTATATCAATCAATCTCTTTCAATGTGTTACGAATCCAATGGTTCAAGTCCCATGTCATTTAGAGGTCGGAAGAAGAAGTTACAATCAAAAGAGTGAAGGATGTTCACATCAGTCCACTTTCACTGCACCTTCATTATGCATGATTGTGCAATTCCAATTGCTTCTCCATTGTCACCTTCATGCTTGTGAACGATGGTGAGATCCCTTGTGACCCTTAAGAGTCACGATCGTGCACCCATCTTTTCAAACTTCATTATGGCCCATCTGAAAATAGACCTTCAGGTCAATATTTCATGGCCATTTTGACAAGGAACATGAAGAATTTAGGCCAAACACTCTTCTACAAAGTTGTTCCTTTATCTCTTAAGTTTCAAATAAAACTGATTTAATGCAATGTGGTTTGATATTCTGCAAGTTATTATAAAAACACTACAGACAGTTTCAAACCAAGATAGAATCCACAAACTCAATTTCGAGTTAAATTTTGAAACCTCGAGAGACAAAATTCAATTTTGATTCCTTCATGAAAAATATATCCATATATCTTTAGTTTAATATGAACTTAAAATCATCCCATTCGGATGTCTACAAACCAAGATATGGCAAAAATACAGATGTATGTTCAGTGGAAATACTGCATCTATATATGTCCAACACACTCCAACTTCAATTTCATTTTAATTCATCTCTTTTGCTTACTCTATCACTTTTACATTATTTCCTCAATATTTCCTCTTCATTTCTATTTCATTTCAGCTCAACTTATCATAGCCAAATCAAAATCTATCATTTTTCATAATCATTAAAAAAAAAGAAAATCACACTCACTCACCTTCACATTTTCTACATTTTTCAACTTTTGCAGTTTCTTCACTTCGTTCTCAAACTTTCATTTTTAATCATTCATTATCATCTCAAAACACATCTTACAAATATTCTTCCACTTTAAACTCATTCTTTTGTTAATCTTTAAAATGCTCAAAACTCACTTATATGCGTATATATATATACACAGTGAAAACAGAGTCCTCATTACTGTTTTCTTCAAAAAGTTTCTTCACCTAGCTATACATGTTTTCTAAGATCTTTCAACTCCAAAAATCATTATAACACCATCTCATAACATTTTTATCATAAATCAAAAATCAACATGTACGGCAAACTCAAAATCTCTTCACTCATTTTCTGGCAAATATGAATATCACTATTTCCTAACCATTTTACAGTGGACTCACGATGCATGCTTCAATTCATACAAAAATACATAATCATAACAAGCTTACTTGTTTGAAGCTTTAACATCTGCAAAAATCTCGTGAACCCTAATTCCTCATGCAACCACGTACAACATCTTTCAAGTTTACAGGGGGTTCGATCTTTCTTAGGATGGAAGAAATAATAAAATAAGAGTGGTAGTGGATAGCAAAAACCAAGATTTTATTCTAGTGAAGATTTGATGAAAAAACTCTTTGTTTAAGAAAAAATAGAGAAAGAAGCTTCAAGAAGGATAAAGACAAGGTCAGTAGCTTGTCTTTCAAGGTTATTAAAACTTAACTTTAAAGCTTGGACACCTGTCCATTTCTTAGCCTCTTATCCACTTTCCCATTTTAAAACTCATTTAAGTATAATTTATAATTAAGTTTATGACTTAATAAAATCACCGAAATAACAAGTCAAAACTCCTTGAATCACTATCAGATTTTTCCATAAAAATATCATTTCGGGTCAACTTTGAATGTCCTTTTTGTCCCTGATTCTGAAGTCATTTTACAATACTTTCTTTTAGAAACATGTTCCTCTATGTCTTATGTTTCCATTAACATCAAAATCATTCAATTTGGTTCAGTGGTTTGAAAGATATACTTCAAAAATTTTCAGATTGCTCTTGTCCAAAATAATATACTATGCACAACTTCCATCTAGAAGTTTATCATCTTAAAGACTGAATCACAATTCAACATCTTCAGATGATTTCTATTGCTATGTCTCCAGTTTACTTCAAATAAAAAATCATCTCATTTGGATGTCTAGAGGAGAAGTTATGGTCAAAAGAAGCAAGACGGTTCAGCTTGCACAAGAGTAAACTATTGAGGAGCACTGTAGCATGAAAAGACAATTAAACATCACTCTTGCAATTTAAATCATAGGGGTGAGAGTGAAAAATCACGCCAGTGTAGGAGTCACGCCCATGAGAATAAATCATGGGTGTGAGAATAATTCACGAGGGTGAGAGAAATAAGTCATGGGCGTGACAGATAAGGACAAAAATGTTGGAGAACATACACTGTCAAACTTGGCCCACATTTTCCACTCTAACTCTCACAATTGATTTCAGATAGCTATGATTTTTGGTGGAGAGGTAGAGCAATATCTTACGAGTCTAATGATTTAAGAATCAGTCATTTGGAGGTCTAGAGAAGGAGTTATGATCAAAAGAAGCAAGACTATTCAATATAGGGAGAAACCTCAAATGCACAATCGTGCTTAAGCACAAGAGTGCAAACTGCCATTTTTCACCAAAGTCACCATCATGCATAACTCAAAAAACCTCATTTTTTCTATTCCACAAAGTAGCACGACTGTGCAAATTGCCTATTATCTAAGCATGACGGTACATTTCTTCTTTTTCATTTTTACCGAATCTCATACTTCAAACCTTCATAACTTTTGATCAAGAACTTCAAAAATTGCAAACTTTATATCAGTAGAAAGCTAAAAGAAAGATATACAACTTTTATAAAGACTATTTTGTCAAAAACAGCCTAGATCAATATAGTTTAATCTAGGAAGTTTCACAGTAGTGCTAACCTTTCTAGCTCCTCTTCTTCATCCCATTTATGTAAAATTTTATCATTCACTAACCAAAAATCCATTTAATACAGTTATAGACCATTCTAAATTCTCAATCCACCATCTAAAATTATTTTATCACTGTAACCACAAATTTTCACATATCCCATTACAATTCAATTTTACCCAGAATGTCAATGAGTGCATATACAATTATTTTCATTTGTGCAAAAATTCAAATCGACATGTATGTATGTTGACATTTTGTTGAGCATAAAATGAAAATTTTTCTAACTCTCACATTGCTATTTTCTCCATTATTGAAATCTGGGTTCTAACCTTTAATATGAGGACGGGATGTTATATATGTGACTAATTTCTTTGCACCACGAACAATTCCTGGGGCCTAACCTTCAATTCGTAATGTAATGCAATCAAGAGATGCAACTCATAATGTAGATATGGCAATAGCTAGATGGTGGTATGATACAAGTTCGTCATTCAATGCTTCTCAGTCTTATTATTATCAACCTATGATAGATGCAATAGCCTCTTGTGGTCCAAGATACAAAGGGCCATTGATTGATGACTTAAGAGGTAAACTTTTGAATTGTGTTGTTTTTAAAATTAGAAATTATTTGGCTGAAAGAAAAGTGAGCTAGGGTACTTACAGATGTTCAATTATGTTTGATAGTTGGACAAATAAGAGACAAGAGCCTATTATAAATGTTTTGGTGTATTCTTCAAATGGCTCTATGTTTTTGAAATGTATTGATGCATATGGCCTTATTAGAAATGTTAAGACTTTGTTTGGATATTTGATGAAGTTGTGAATGGAGTAGAGCTAGATAATATTGTTCAATTTATTATTGACAATGATTCCAATTATAAAGCGGCAGGGAAAAGGTTGCAGAATACTTATAATTCCTTTTTTTTTACTCTTTCTGTTGCACATTGCATTGACTTAATGCTAGAGAACATAGGCGATCCTATGTATCTTCTTGTTGTTGATGAGACTATGTAGAAGGCTAAAAAGGTGACAAAATTTATTTATAATCATGCATGGGTTTTGAATTTAATGAGAAGAAAATTTACCAATTGTAAGAATTTGTGTCGCCCTACTGTGACAAGATTTGCAACAAATTTCTTATCATTTCAGCCTTTTGTTTTGATGAAGAAGGAGTTAAGGCAAATGTTTACAAGTAATAAGTGGGTTACATCTTAACAGGCTAAGTTTAATGTTGGAGTGGAGGTTTGTAGTATTATAGTAGAAGATAGAGAATTTTGGTCACAATGTCAATTTGTTATCCGAGTTTGTGAGTCTTTAGTAAGGGTGCTTCGATTGACTGATAGTGAAGAAAAGTCAACAATGGGTTATATATTTTTGATGCTATGGAGAGGGCAACGAAAGCAATCAAGGCCAATATGAAAAATAGGCATTCTTTATACATACCATACCTCTCAATCATTAATGAGAGAAGGGAAAGACAACTTTCTTCTCCATTATTTGCAGTTGGGGCATTTTTGAATCCTAGTGTGTATTTTAGACTGGATTTTACAAAGCAAGCTGAAGTTAATAGAGGAATGCTTTTCACAATTACAACAATTGTTCTTTATGACGTGATGCAAAATCTTGTAAGCTCACAAATGGAGCTTTACAAGTTGTCTTATAGGGATTTTAGAATGCCGATTGCTATTGAACAAAGAGGAAAACTTTCTCCAGGTATTAGTTATTTCTTATTTCTTATTTGTTGAAAATTAGTTATCACTTTATTTTGTTTATAACACTATTTTTGTAACATCCCACCCCCGACTGGAAGGGTAAAGTAGTAAATTGGCATAGGATGTGATTGATAGGGATTTCTTAGTATTGTTCAAGCATCGGTACTAGTGAGCAATAAATCATGCACATGAAATGACTGTACATGCATACATGATATTCCTGGTTTGCGTACCTAAGACAATTTTATTGGGATTAACGTGGTTAATGGGTTTGAAAAATGATTCTGAGTGCGCCATAAATTGTTTTCTATTTTAAGGGATTTTTAGGAATTTTTCTAGAATTTTCCGGAGAAAATTCCCGGATCGGAAAAATCGCCAATAGGCGAATCGGTCGATTTTCGGTAGCGAAAGTTTCTACCCAATGGCATTGTAATATTGGGTATATTATTTTGGAATTGAAATTAGGGTCATTTGAGTTGATTGGGGTTAGTTTTTGATATGGATTAAAAAAAGAATAAGTTGACTTTTTTTTAAAAAAGTTTGACCAATGACATTTTGACACCAAAAGCCTTCATTTAATGTCCCTTGCTTGGTCTTATCGTTTGTGACTAAAGAAAGGCATAAAAAGGGTGCTTTTACTTGTGTTTTGAAGCCCATCCGAAACTAGCTTTAAGCTCTCCCCCTCCTCCATCGATTTTCTCCTTCTCCTATCATTGATTTTTGCTTCTTTCTTCACCTTCCTCCAACTTTGAGATTTTCCTTGCCTTCCAACTTAAATCTTCTATCCATGAGAAGCATGTATGGTGGTAGAAATGAGTAGAGAAGGTGTAAAGTGGGCATAAAGAGGAAATTGAAGATTGAGAGCTAAGTAGGTAAGTGTTTAAATGAAGCTTTGAATGGTGTTTTTAATGATGCTTAAGTATGACTTTATAAATCATGGTAGGTAGAAACATTGAAAGGGAGGTTTGGTGCATTTATTATGCTTAGGGTTGCATTAAATTAATGACTATAATGGTTTGAATTAATGGGTATAAGGTTAGGTTGAATTATGAATTGAAAGTAGTATGTTAGAAGTGGTTTTAGTTTGAATTGTAATTGCATTTTGATGATTGATTTTACTTGGAAAGAAAGAATTAAGTGCTGCCAATTTTGTGTATTAGCCCTAGTACATGTATAAATGGTATAAGAACTGATTTGTGTTCATTTGGATGTTTAATGATGTGTTAATGGTATTGGAAATGATAGAACAAAGGTTAACACCAAATCTGGAAAATTAGGGTTTTTCACTGATTGTACTGTTGTTAGCATAATTAATTTTTTAGTTATTCAAATGAGGTGAGGTTTGTGCCCAATGAAACTTTGGGATGTTAGCTACATATTTGTGTGAAATAGGTGTTGTCAAATTGTAACTTTAAGAGGTTGAAATTTGGCTTGGAAAGTTATTGTTTTGACTTAGGTGAACAGTATCCGGATTAATACCTTGATTGTTTTGATGATTTTTCTAAATTAATTGATAAGGAATTAGGACAAATGGACTAAATGAAAGTTGAAGCCTATTCAGTTAGATTTCCAATGCCACTGATTTTGCAATTTTTCGATATGTCTAGTAGGAGTTAAGGACCAATAACTGTTGGCTGTTTTAATGCATTGAATGAAACCTAGTTGAAATGGTAGATTTGGTGTACATTCTGATTTGGAGGAATTTTAGTAATTTGTGTGAACTGAATTGGTGTTAGGGATCTACTGAAGAGTTTTATAAGACACATTTATCTTGAAAATGATATATGGCATATAAGTTTTAGAGATAAGAGGTGGGAGTTATGGATTTTCAAAATCTGAACCTACATTGTGATGTTAATTGCTGATTAGGTCAGAAACTTGCATAACAGATTTGACACTGTTAGAGGCTGAATTGGAGTCTGGTTATTTCATGAAGAATTGAAGTTTGAGATTTTATCTTTTCATGGATATTAAGTGGTGATTTGTTTGACTTGTATACAGGGAGATATGATTGATAGAAAGTTACTGCTCAAATTGAGTGATTTCAGGGACAGCAACCTTGAGTGAATTATTTGACCTAGTTAGCAAGGGAATTGAAATTTGGGTTGTTTCATGAAAGTTGTAGATAACATTGTGATCTTTATGAGCATATTTATTGTATAAATTTTGACTGCATAGAATGAAAGATAGTGAATTTCCAATTACTGTTCTGTTTTAGGAAGTGAATGTTTGGGCAGTAGCTTACATTGGATGTTTGACACCCTTAGGGGTGAAATTGATTTTTCTGGACTAAAGGAAACTTGTAGAAGGTTTCATTACCTTTCCAATGAGATATGGTTTGCATTTTTCTGAATTGTGTAGAATAAGTTATGATTTATTGAATTTTGGTTAAAGGAAAGGAAAAAAGAGTAGGAAATAAGGGCAATATATATATATATTAATTGTTGAATTTTGGTTTCTTTCGTGAATAACTTTTTCGTCCGACATCCGATTGACCTGATTCTTGAGGCATCGAAGTCATAGAATATTGAATTTCATTTCTTGAGAGATTGGAGATTTTTGGACGGAAAATTGACGTGGGTCCGGGTAAAAGTCTGTGTAATCACTGTTTTGTTTAATTGGGGACTTATAGAGGTCCGATTTGCGCACCGTCAGCGCCAATAAGTTTCTAATTTTTAGATAGATTTTTTTTAATGGAAAAAAAAGGATTAGGGCGTGGAATATCATGATCATGCATTGTGCACCTTCTAAGTGTTACATGTGCATTCTGAAATAGTTCTGATTGAACAATTGATAATGTTTGTATACTGTCACTGTTATAGAGCCACACTTGGAGCGTCGGTCCACCGACGTCACTGAGACTGCCAGATTTTGGCTCGAAAATACAGGTGAGTAACCTAGTTGGTTTCTCAAATTCCTAAATGTCTAAATGCCCTATGTGAATTACTTGACGAGGTGATTTACATGGATTATCAAACATATTGGATGAAATTACATGCTTTTTTTGCATCTTGAATGGAACTACTTGCAAAGGTGAATTGTATGGTTCTTGAATGTATAGGATTAAGTTGCATGCTTTTCTTGTATTGGATCGACTACTGCAAGATGGCTGGAAGCTGCAATCGGGCTTTTATAGCCATATCATGGATTCTCGAGAAGCGCAATCTTGGGCTTTTATAGTCATACTATTGTAAACCATCGAGTCTTGCATTACATGCATAAATGCATGAACAGATAATGGACGTTGTGACCCAGTTGCGATTATTATCGACCGGCCTCGAGTCCAGGGGATTTATCCACGAATCAGATCGACCGCCTCGAGCCCAGGGAGAAATCACAGCGCCCCCATCGAATCTTGTTGAGCACTTGGGCACAACATCGAATAATTGGAAAGAGTAACATATGCATTGCATTCACATGAATGACTTATTTTGTGAAAATTCCGATTACGTGATGGCATGATTTATCAGAAATCGTTACATGTTCTCGCAAATTATTATTTAATGTAAATTGTTATGTTACTGCTAATTGAATACTACTGTATTATGTTGTACGCCATGTGCGTAATGCATGATTTGAGTGAACCATCGATGATGGTTTCTCACTGAGTTCGCAAAACTCACCCAAAATTTGCATCTATTTTTTAGGTCCTGAAGAATACCCCGGTTGACACGGGAGTATGTCTACTGTAGGCAAGTAAAGGATAGAAGTCGGGATCAGTCCATGTCTGCAATAGTGTCTTATCAAATTGTGCTCCGCAATCACTGTATAACAATGCATTGTATTTCTACTGAGCCCATTGTGGTTTTAATGTTTTACTCATTAACTGATTGTAAATTATTATTGGATGATTGTAATAAGCGAAATTGATTAATTACGAACATGGGCTCGGGTTTTTATCGCTTATGCCGCAAGAATGAACAGTTCAAACTAAAATATATTATTAAAGAGAGGAAAAAATGTTTCTTGAGTTTTCTTCGAGTGATGTAGCTCGCCACCCATGGGCACGAACACGATATTCTTGTCGATGTCGGGTTCGGGTCTTCATGGGAGTGGGTGTTACATTTAGGTGGTATCGAGCCCAAGAGTACGTAATGTATCTGGGCACACCAAACATAGGTGCATGTATTTGAGTCGTGCCATTGCGCATCGTGACAACCGATCCTAGTTTGAGTAAACGGGTAGAAATCATACGTGTGCATACGTGTCAAGTGACTAGGTGAGAGAAAAGTGAGACTGTGTTAGAGGGTGAACTCGAAAGTGTATAAACAATTAGGAAAGGAAAAAAATGGATAAGGAGATTAATATTGTCTTGTGGTTAGAATGGTGTGTTGGCTGAGGCGGATTAAGGAAAGAATTGATATCAATGGATTCCGGATTAAAATGGGAATATTGTGGTGATAGAAAACGAATATGTCTAGAATCGGGAGAGGTCCACTAGAGATATGGGAAGCATCTTGGTTATAGGAGGCCTAAGTGAGATTAAAAGTCCGGATGATTAGGTAATTACAGCTCTGACATGACAATTGGCCCGGAGTGAAGTGTAGATGATCCGATCAGGCATATATTGGTTCACTGCATTCGTGTTAGATATCAGGAGATAATATAGGCAAATAATGATAGCGAGATTGTACCAAGAATAGGGTTATCAGAACGGTCTACTTTGATTTGAAAGAACTGAAAGAGCAAGGTGCCTAGTGCTCAGTGCCTAGTAGAGTGAGAAAAAGTAGACATAGTGAGATAAAAGTGTGCAGATAAACCAAAAGAACTCGTGAAACGGGAATGATCTTGAACGCATAAGCGTGAGACTGAAATGGTTATGTGAATATTGTGTTTAGAGTTGGAAACTAGTATCAAAGGATAGTAAGGGAAAAAGACAGACTAACAATTTTCTACTGATTGTGTATCGGGAAATTCTAGATTTGGTTGATAAGATGTATGTAGACACAGAAATGGTAACTGGATGGGTAAATAGATAGAGATACAATGGAATTGTACCAACGATTTTGTCGTGTTTTGGGGACTGTGAATGCCCTATTATCGATTATTTGAGGATATTAAAGAAATACGAAGCAATAAGAAGATAACATTGTATAAGCCAAGTGGACATGACCTTAAAAGGTCAAGTTGACACATGAATGCTATGGGAATGAAATTAGGGAAATGAAAAGAAAAAAAAATGAAACAATGATAGTGATATGAAAAGAGTTGTCACATTTAAGTCGATTTACCGTTGGGAGTACCTATTGGACAGTAAAGTTGATCATGATTACTAAAATGTATGTGAAAGATACATGGAAATCATGGGGGAGATGATCAGTGAATGATTAAATACGTGCTTCTATGAGTGGCTATAAGTGTAAAGTTTATATTAGGTTAAAGTAAGACATAGGAGGACTGAATGTACCTTTATGAGAGAAAATGAAAAATGCTTATGGCATCAGTTATTTATTTGAGAATTAGCATAAACGGAAAGGAGTCTTATGGAAGTCTGAATTGTATAGGTTACTAATTGGTTTCCAGATAAAATGCTGAGGTATAGATTACTGAATAAGTGTGAAAGAAAGTGTTTATGTGACTGTCACAAGGAACCTTAGTGTAAGGAATGTTCTGATCTTTTAAATTATGGCATAAAATCGTTCTGATTAAGATAGTACGTATAGTGAAGAATGATTGAAAAGCAATTAGGGATAATAATTAGTTGATGAAACTTTCGTGAACAGTATAAAGATGGTAACAAGACTAATGGTCAAACGGAAAGAAGTATGGACAAAATTAAAGAGAAATTGAGTTATATCTCATACTCTTGAAGTTATCAGATTGTGTGTATGGAAATGTAAAGTATCCAATAACATGAGTGGAATTTTATTTGAGATGATCCTATTGCAATGTGAAGTGAAATACTTAAAATGAAGTGGAATTTATGGAAGTCCAAGTACGGATGACTAGGTATTGGCATATGTTGATGGGAATGTCAGGAAATCAATTGAAAAGAGAAAATGAGTAGAGACAAGAAGTCCTAAAGGAAAGCTGACAATGACGTGATGTAGTGATACCTTCATAAAGGGATTGCAAATACACTAATTGTGGACTCAATGAAAAAGCTAAAAGATGTATGGTAAAGTCAATGAGACCCTAATAGGGAATTATGCGAGGTAAGCAAACAGTAGTGACTATGATTATAGACGGAATGTGCTTGAAAGTGTTGAACAGTGAAAAGTAAAAAGAACTTTATGAATAATTGAGGAATTTGATACTGATGATAAGCATATCCTTGGAGAGTGGGCAGTGTGTGATGAAATGAGACAATATGTTAAAACGGTATAAGATAAATTGAATTGATTTTGATAAATGGTATTGGTTCTATGATCGAAATTGTTTAAAGTCTTGGAGACTTTAGATTCCTATAGGGATACATAGTGTTAATTCGAGGAAAGAGACAGGCATAAATACCGGCAATGCTGAAATGAACGGACAATTACGCTACTAAACTCAACTAGTGAGCAGTTATGGGAGTTTCAAAGAATGTCAAGTAGATTGTGGGTGATTGTGAAATATTTCGAAAATTGAAGTTGTAGATCTAGTGATAAGAAAGGTTAAAAGTGCAGGAGTTAAAGTGGTAAGTCTAGTCTTATGAGTCATAAGTTGGATACGCAGTGAAATCGAAAAAAAAAAAACGACAACAACAACAACAATATTGAATGCTTCAAAGAATAAGTTGTGTACGATAAAAGTGATAGAACAAGAAAGTGAGCAGTTAAAGCTAGACATTCTAGTAAGCATATGCGAAAAGTGAAATTGAATAACTATGGGTATAGAATGAAGTGATTATTGATTCAAGTGCTTATAGGTGTAAATGTTCAATAGGAAAAATGCTTGATTATGATCGTATTACAGAGTTCTGATTTTTACTGTGGGGATATACTGCTACACCGTACAGTGCCTAACAGGAGTCAAAGACCATAATGGATTTGAGACTGTGATGGGTAAAACAAAGGACAGGACTTAGGAAAAACTGCATGGGTTAGCTGAAGTAGATCAAGATCGGACAAATGAACTAGAGTAAAGTGCATATCCGAATAAAGTGCGTTAACACTTTAGAACGAAAAATTGTCTAAGGAGAATTGAATTTGAGCAGAGAGTCAATGGGATATAAAGCATGACCGCATTAGGTAAAGTATCTTTGGTTATAGTGAAATGGCGCTACATGTCACTGTATGGGTACCAAAGGAAAGTGAATCGTCGGGGACGAGATGAAGGAGGTTATGGTAAGTTGTACCTAATGGTATACGAATTAGACTGCAATGGTACTAGAGAAAAAGGGTATTGGATGGGTAAAACGTGATGAGTGAATAGGTTCAGAAATAATGTATTGAGTCATAGCATCGGAACCAAAGTTAATGGCTACTCCGAAAATGGCAAGTGAAATAGTATGATAGTAAGGTCACCAACTAACAGCCTTGTTAACTTCGTCTATTGTGATGAGTGATAATGAGTTAGCCAAATAAGTGACTGAACAACTGGCTGACTATGGTTACTGTGATCTTTCGAAAAATGAACCATTGAGTGGAAAGTATATGAAATTTGTAGAGACATTTGATAACTGTCATAGTGAACCGGTGAAGGAGAATTTCGCGGACGAAATTTTTATAAGGAGGGGGGAGTTGTAACATCTCACCCCCGACTGGAAGGGTAAAGTAGTAAATTGGCATAGGATGTGATTGATAGGGATTTCTTAGTATTGTTCAAGCATACTGGTACTAGTGAACAGCGAAATCTGTGCACATGAAATGACTGTACATGCATACATGATATTTCCGGTTTGCGTACCTAAGACAATTTTATTGGGATTAACGTGATTAATGGCTTTGAAAAATGATTCTGAGTGCGCCATAAATTGTTTTCTATTTTAAGGGATTTTTAGAAATTTTCTGGAATTTTCCGGAGAAAATTTTGACCAAAAAATCACCAATTGGCTTAATCGATTCGATTTTTGGTAGCGAAAGTTTCTACCCAATGGCATTGTAATATTGGGTATATTATTTTGGAATTGAAATTAGGGTCAACTCAATAAGTTGACTTTTCTTTAAAAAAGTTTGACCAATGACATTTTGACACCAAAAGCCTTCATTTAATGTCCCTTGCTTGGTCTTATCGTTTGTGACTAAAGAAAGGCATAAAAAGGGTGCTTTTACTTGTGTTTTGAAGCCCATCCGAAACTAGCTTTAAGCTCTCCCCCTCCTCCATCGATTTTCTCCTTCTCCTATCATTGATTTTTGCTTCTTTCTTCACCTTCCTCCAACTTTGAGATTTTCCTTGCCTTCCAACTTAAATCTTCTATCCATGAGAAGCATGTATGGTGGTAGAAATGAATAGAGAAGGTGTAAAGTGGGCATAAAGAGGAAATTGGAGATTGAGAGCTAAGTAGGTAAGTGTTTAAATGAAGCTTTGAATGGTGTTTTTAATGATGCTTAAGTATGACTTTATAAATCATGGTAGGTAGAAACATTGAAAGGGAGGTTTGGTGCATTTATTATGCTTAGGGTTGCATTAAATTAATGACTATAATGGTTTGAATTAATGGGTATAAGGTTAGGTTGAATTATGAATTGAAAGTAGTATGTTAGAAGTGGTTTTAGTTTGAATTGTAATTGCATTTTGATGATTGATTTTACTTGGAAAGAAAGAATTAAGTGCTGCCAATTTTTGTGTATTAGCCCTAGTACATGTATAAATGGTATAAGAACTGATTTGTGTTCATTTGGATGTTTAATGATGTGTTAATGGTATTGGAAATGATAGAACAAAGGTTAACACCAAATCTGGAAAATTAGGGTTTTTCACTGATTGTACTGTTGTTAGCATAATTAATTTTTTAGTTATTCAAATGAGGTGAGGTTTGTGCCCAATGAAACTTTGGGATGTTAGCTACATATTTGTGTGAAATAGGTGTTGTCAAATTGTAACTTTAAGAGGTTGAAATTTGGCTTGGAAAGTTATTGTTTTGACTAAGGTGAACAGTATCCGGATTAATACCTTGATTGTTTTGATGATTTTTCTAAATTAATTGATAAGGAATTAGGACAAATGGACTAAATGAAAGTTGAAGCCTATTCAGTTAGATTTCCAATGCCACTGATTTTGCAATTTTTCGATATGTCTAGTAGGAGTTAAGGACCAATAACTGTTGGCTGTTTTAATGCATTGAATGAAACCTAGTTGAAATGGTAGATTTGGTGTACATTCTGATTTGGAGGAATTTTAGTAATTTGTGTGAACTGAATTGGTGTTAGGGATCTACTGAAGAGTTTTATAAGACACATTTATCTTGAAAATGATATATGGCATATAAGTTTTAGAGATAAGAGGTGGGAGTTATGGATTTTCAAAATCTGAACCTACATTGTGATGTTAATTGCTGATTAGGTCAGAAACTTGCATAACAGATTTGACACTGTTAGAGGCTGAATTGGAGTCTGGTTATTTCATGAAGAATTGAAGTTTGAGATTTTATCTTTTCATGGATATTAAGTGGTGATTTGTTTGACTTGTATACAGGGAGATATGATTGATAGAAAGTTACTGCTCAAATTGAGTGATTTCAGGGACAGCAACCTTGAGTGAATTATTTGACCTAGTTAGCAAGGGAATTGAAATTTGGGTTGTTTCATGAAAGTTGTAGATAACATTGTGATCTTTATGAGCATATTTATTGTATAAATTTTGACTGCATAGAATGAAAGATAGTGAATTTCCAATTACTGTTCTGTTTTAGGAAGTGAATGTTTGGGCAGTAGCTTACATTGGATGTTTGACACCCTTAGGGGTGAAATTGATTTTTCTGGACTAAAGGAAACTTGTAGAAGGTTTCATTACCTTTCCAATGAGATATGGTTTGCATTTTTCTGAATTGTGTAGAATAAGTTATGATTTATTGAATTTTGGTTAAAGGAAAGGAAAAAAGAGTAGGAAATAAGGGCAATATATATATATATTAATTGTTGAATTTTGGTTTCTTTCGTGAATAACTTTTTCGTCCGACATCCGATTGACCTGATTCTTGAGGCATCGAAGTCATAGAATATTGAATTTCATTTCTTGAGAGATTGGAGATTTTTGGACGGAAAATTGACGTGGGTCCGGGTAAAAGTCTGTGTAATCACTGTTTTGTTTAATTGGGGACTTATAGAGGTCCGATTTGCGCACCGTCAGCGCCAATAAGTTTCTAATTTTTAGATAGATTTTTTTTAATGGAAAAAAAAGGATTAGGGCGTGGAATATCATGATCATGCATTGTGCACCTTCTAAGTGTTATATGTGCATTCGAAATAGTTCGATTGAACAATTGATAATGTTTGTATATCGTCATCATTATAGAGCCACACTTGGGCGTCGGTCCACCGACGCCACCGAGACCGCCAGATTTTGGCTCGAAAATACAGGTGAGTAACCTAGTTGGTTTCTCAAATTCTAAATGTCTAAATGCCTATGTGAATTACTTCACGAGGTGATTTACATGGATTATCAAACATATTGGATGAAATTACATGCTTTTCTTGTCTTGAATGGAACTACTTGCAAAGGTGAATTGTATGGTTCTTGAATCAGTATAGGATTAAGTTGCATGCTTTTCTTGTATTGGATTGACTATCGCAAGAAACCGGAAATCGCAATATTGGGCTTTTATAGCCATATCATGGATTCTCGAGAACCGCAATCCGGGCTTTTATAGTCATACTATTGTAAACCATCGAGTATCGCATTACATGCATAAATGCATGAACAGATAATGGACGTTGTGACCCAAGTTGCGATTATTATCGACTGGCCTCGAGTCCGGGGATTTATCCTGAATCAGATCGACCGCCTCGAGCCCGAGGGAGAAATCGACGCGTCCCCACCGAATCTTGGTGAGCACTTGGGCACAACATCAATAATTGGAAAGAGTAACATATGCATTGCATTCACATGAATGATCGTTTTGTGAAAATTATCGATTACGTGATGGCATGATTTATCAGAAGCGTTACATGTTATCGCAAATTATTATTTAATGTCAGTAAATTGTTATGTTATCGCTAATTGAATACATCAGATTATGTTGTACGCCATGTGCGTAATGCATGATTTGAGTGAACCATCGATGACGGTTTCTCACTGAGTTCGCAAAACTCACCCAAAATTTGCATCTATTTTTTAGGTCCTGAAGAATACCCCGGTTGACACGGGAGTATGTCTACTGTAGGCAAGTAAAGGATAGAAGTCGGGATCAGTCCATGTCTGCAATAGTGTCTTATCAAATTGTGCTCCGCAATCACTGTATAACAATGCATTGTATTTCTACTGAGCCCATTGTGGTTTTAATGTTTTACTCATTAACTGATTGTAAATTATTATTGGATGATTGTAATAACTGAAATTGATTAATTCTGAACATGGGCTCAGGTTTCTTACTGCTTATGCTGCAGTAATGAACGGTTCAAACTAAAAATATATTATTAAAGAGAGGAAAAAAATGTTTTACTGAGTTTTCTTCTGAGTGATGTAGCTCGCCACCCTTGCGGGGCACGAACCTGGATATTACTGTCGATGTCGGGTTCGGGTCTTGCGGGGAGTGGGGTGTTACATTTAGGTGGTATCAGAGCCCAGTAGTACGTAATGTATCTGGGCACAGTCTGAAACATAGGGTGCATGTATTTGAGTCGTGCCATTGCAGACCGTGACAACTGATCCCTAGTTTGAGTCGTACGGGTAGAAATCATACGTGTGCATACGTGTCAAGTGACTAGGTGAGAGAAAAGTGAGACTGTGTTAGAGGGTGAACTCCTGAAAGTGTATAAACAATTAGGAAAGGAAAAAAATGGATAAGGAGATTAATATTGTACTGTGGTTAGAATGACTGTGTTGGCCTAGACGGATTAAGGAAAGAATTGATATCAATGGATTCCCGGATTAAAATGGGAATATTGTGGTGATAGAAAAACGAATATGTCTAGAACTGGGAGAGGTCCACTAGAGATATGGGAAGCATACTGGTTATAGGAGGCCTAAGTGAGATTAAAAGTCCGGGATGATTAGGTAATTACAGCTCTGACATGACAATTGGCCCGGAGTGAAGTGTAGATGATCCGATCAGGCATATATTGGTTCACTGCATTCGTGTTAGATATCAGTAGATAATATAGGCAAATAATGATAGCGAGATTGTACCAAGAATAGGGTTATCAGAACGGTCTACTTGATTGAAAGAACTGAAAGAGCAAGGTGCCTAGTGCCTAGTGCCTAGTAGAGTGAGAAAAAGTAGACATAGTGAGATAAAAGTGTACAGATAAACTGAAAAGAACTCGTGAAACGGGAATGATCTTGAACGCATAAGCGTGAGACTGAAATGGTTATGTGAATATTGTGTTTAGAGTTGGAAACTAGTATCAAAGGATAGTAAGGGAAAAAGACAGACTAACAATTTTCTACTGATTGTGTATCGGGAAATTCTAGATTTGGTTGATAAGATGTATGTAGACACAGAAATGGTAACTGGATGGGTAAATAGATAGAGATACAATGGAATTGTACCAACGATTTTGTCGTGTTTTGGGGACTGTGAATGCCCTATTATCGATTATTTGAGGATATTAAAGAAATACGAAGCAATAAGAAGATAACATTGTATAAGCCAAGTGGACATGACCTTAAAAGGTCAAGTTGACACATGAATGCTATGGGAATGAAATTAGGGAAATGAAAAGAAAAAAAAATGAAACAATGATAGTGATATGAAAAGAGTTGTCACATTTAAGTCGATTTACCGTTGGGAGTACCTATTGGACAAGATAAAGTTGATCATGATTACTAAAATGTATGTGAAAGATACATGGAAATCATGGGGAGATGATCGATGAATGATTAAATACGTGCTTCTATGAGTGGCTATAAGTGTAAAGTTTATATTAGGTTAAAGTAAGACATAGGAGGACCGAATGTACCTTTATGAGAGAAAATGAAAATGCTTATGGCATCGAGTTATTTATTTGAGAATTAGCATAAACGGAAAGGAGTCTTATGGAAGTCTGAATTGTATAGGTTACTAATTGGTTTCAGATAAAATGCTGAGGTATAGATTCTTGAATAAGTGTGAAAGAAAGTGTTTATGGATATCACAAGGAACCTTAGTGTAAGGAATGTTCTGATCTTTTAAATTATGGCATAAAATCGTTCTGATTAAGATAGTACGTATAGTGAAGAATGATTGAAAAGCAATTAGGGATAATAATTAGTTGATGAAACTTTCGTGAACAGTATAAAGATGGTAACAAGACTAATGGTCAAACGGAAAGAAGTATGGACAAAATTAAAAGAGAAATTGAGTTATATCTCATACTACTGAAGTTATCTGTATTGTGTGTATGGAAATGTAAAGTATCCAATAACATGAGTGGAATTTTATTTGAGATGATCCTATTGCAATGTGAAGTGAAATACTTAAAATGAAGTGGAATTTATGGAAGTCCAAGTACGGATGACTAGGTATTGGCATATGTTGATGGGAATGTCAGGAAATCAATTGAAAAGAGAAAATGAGTAGAGACAAGAAGTCCTAAAGGAAAGCTGACAATGACGTGATGTAGTGATACCTTCATAAAGGGATTGCAAATACACTAATTGTGGACTCAATGAAAAAGCTAAAAGATGTATGGTAAAGTCAATGAGACCCTAATAGGGAATTATGCGAGGTAAGCAAACAGTAGTGACTATGATTATAGACGGAATGTGCTTGAAAGTGTTGAGCGATTGAAAAGTAAAAGAACTTTATGAATAATTGAGGAATTTGATACTGATGATAAGCATATCCTTGGAGAGTGGGCAGTGTGTGATGAAATGAGACAATATGTTAAAACGGTATAAGATAAATTGAATTGATTTTGATAAATGGTATTGGTTCTATGATCGAAATTGTTTAAAGTCTTGGAGACTTTAGATTCCTATAGGGATACATAGTGTTAATTCGAGGAAAGAGACAGGCATAAATACCGACAATGCTGAAATGAACGGACAATTCTGCCTACTAAACTCAACTAGTGAACAGATTATGGGAGTTTCAAAGAATGTCAAGTAGATTGTGGGTGATTGTGAAATATTTCTGGAAAATTGAAGTTGTAGATCTAGTGATAAGAAAGGTTAAAAGTGCAGGAGTTAAAGTGGTAAGTCTAGTCTTATGAGTCATAAGTTGGATACGCAGTGAAATCGGAAAAAAAAACGACAACAACAACAACAATATTGAATGCTTCAAAGAATAAGTTGTGTACCCGATAAAAAGTGATAGAACAAGAAAGTGAACAGTTAAAGCTAGACATTCTAGTAAGCATATGCGAAAAGTGAAATTGAATAACTATGGGTATAGAATGAAGTGATTATTGATTCAAGTGCTTATAGGTGTAAATGTTCAATAGGAAAAATGCTTGATTATGATCAGACATGAGTTCGATTTTCTTGTGGGATATCTTTGCTACACCGTCGATTGCCTAACAGGAGTCAAAGACCATAATGGATTTGAGACTGTGATGGGTAAAACAAAGGACAGGACTTAGGAAAAACTGCATGGGTTAGCTGAAGTAGATCAAGATCGGACAAATGAACTAGAGTAAAGTGCATATCCGAATAAAGTGCGTTAACACTTTAGAACAGTAAATTGTCTAAGGAGAATTGAATTTGAACAGAGAGTCAATGGGATATAAAGCATGACTGCATTAGGTAAAGTATCACTGGTTATAGTGAAATGGCGCTACATGTCACTGTATGGGTACCAAAGGAAAGTGAATCGTCGGGGACGAGATGAAGGAGGTTATGGTAAGTTGTACCTAATGGTATACGAATTAGGCGCAATGGTACTAGAGAAAAGGGTATTGGATGGGTAAAACGTGATGAGTGAATAGGTTCGAAATAATGTATTGAGTCAAAGATCTAACCAAAGTTAATGGCTACTCCGAAAATGGCAAGTGAAATAGTATGATAGTAAGGTCACCAACTAATGCCTTGTTAACTTCGCTATTGTGATGAGTGATAATGAGTTAGCCAAATAAGTGACTGAACAACTGGCTGACTATGGTTACTGTGATCTTTCGAAAAATGAACCATTGAGTGGAAAGTATATGAAATTTGTAGAGACATTTGATAACTGTCATAGTGAACCGGTGAATGAGAATTTCGCGGACGAAATTTTTATAAGGAGGGGGGAGTTGTAACATCTCACCCCCGACTGGAAGGGTAAAGTAGTAAATTGGCATAGGATGTGATTGATAGGGATTTCTTAGTATTGTTCAAGCATACTGGTACTAGTGAACAGCGAAATCTGTGCACATGAAATGACTGTACATGCATACATGATATTTCCGGTTTGCGTACCTAAGACAATTTTATTGGGATTAACGTGGTTAATGGCTTTGAAAAATGATTCTGAGTGCGCCATAAATTGTTTTCTATTTTAAGGGATTTTTAGAAATTTTCCGAATTTTCCGGAGAAAATTCCCGGACCGAAAAAATCGCCAATTGGCGAATCGGTCGATTTTTGGTAGCGAAAGTTTCTACCCAATGGCATTGTAATATTGGGTATATTATTTTGGAATTGAAATTAGGGTCAACTCAATAAGTTGACTTTTCTTTAAAAAAGTTTGACCAATGACATTTTGACACCAAAAGCCTTCATTTAATATCCCTTGCTTGGTCTTATCGTTTGTGACTAAAGAAAGGCATAAAAAGGGTGCTTTTACTTGTGTTTTGAAGCCCATCCGAAACTAGCTTTAAGCTCTCCCCCTCCTCCATCGATTTTCTCCTTCTCCTATCATTGATTTTTGCTTCTTTCTTCACCTTCCTCCAACTTTGAGATTTTCCTTGCCTTCCAACTTAAATCTTCTATCCATGAGAAGCATGTATGGTGGTAGAAATGAGTAGAGAAGGTGTAAAGTGGGCATAAAGAGGAAATTGGAGATTGAGAGCTAAGTAGGTAAGTGTTTAAATGAAGCTTTGAATGGTGTTTTTAATGATGCTTAAGTATGACTTTATAAATCATGGTAGGTAGAAACATTGAAAGGGAGGTTTGGTGCATTTATTATGCTTAGGGTTGCATTAAATTAATGACTATAATGGTTTGAATTAATGGGTATAAGGTTAGGTTGAATTATGAATTGAAAGTAGTATGTTAGAAGTGGTTTTAGTTTGAATTGTAATTGCATTTGATGATTGATTTTACTTGGAAAGAAAGAATTAAGTGCTGCCAATTTTTGTGTATTAGCCCTAGTACATGTATAAATGGTATAAGAACTGATTTGTGTTCATTTGGATGTTTAATGATGTGTTAATGGTATTGGAAATGATAGAACAAAGGTTAACACCAAATCTGGAAAATTAGGGTTTTCAACGATTGTCTTGTTGTTAGCATAATTAATTTTTAGTTATTCAAATGAGGTGAGGTTTGTGCCCAATGAAACTTTGGGATGTTAGCTACATATTTGTGTGAAATAGGTGTTGTCAAATTGTAACTTTAAGAGGTTGAAATTTGGCTTGGAAAGTTATTGTTTTGACTTAGGTGAACAGAGATCCGGATTAATACCTTGATTGTTTTGATGATTTTCTAAATTAATTGATAAGGAATTAGGACAAATGGACTAAATGAAAGTTGAAGCCTATTCAGTTAGATTTCCAATTCCACTGATTTTGCAATTTTCGATATGTCTAGTAGGAGTTAAGGACCAATAACTGTTATTGTTTTAATGCATTGAATGAAACCTAGTTGAAATGGTAGATTTGGTGTACATTTCGATTTGGAGGAATTTTAGTAATTTGTGTGAACTGAATTGGTGTTAGGGATCTACTGAAGAGTTTTATAAGACACATTTATCTTGAAAATGATATATGGCATATAAGTTTTAGAGATAAGAGGTGGGAGTTATGGATTTTCAAAATCGAACCTACATTGTGATGTTAATTCTCGATTAGGTCGAAACTTGCATAACATGATTTGACACTGTTAGAGGCTGAATTGGAGTCTGGTTATTTCATGAAGAATTGAAGTTTGAGATTTTATCTTTTCATGGATATTAAGTGGTGATTTGTTTGACTTGTATACAGGGAGATATGATTGATAGAAAGTTCTTGCTCAAATTGAGTGATTTCGGGACAGCAACCTTGAGTGAATTATTTGACCTAGTTAGCAAGGGAATTGAAATTTGGGTTGTTTCATGAAAGTTGTAGATAACATTGTGATATTTATGAGCATATTCATTGTAAAAATTTTGACTGCATAGAATAAAAGATAGTGAATTTCCAATGACTACTGCTTTAGGAAGTGAATGTTTGGGCGTAGCTTACATTGGATGTTTGACACCCTTGGGGTGAAATTGATTTTCTGGACTAAAGGAAACTTGTAGAAGGTTTCACTACCTTTCCAATGAGATATGGTTTGCATTTTTCTGAATTGTGTAGAATAAGTTATGATTTATTGAATTTTGGTTAAAGGAAAGGGAAAAAGAGTAGGAAATAAGGGCAATATATATATATATTAATTGTTGAATTTTGGTTTCTTTCGTGAATAACTTTTTCGTCCGACATCCGATTGACCTGATTCTTGAGGCATCAGAGTCGTAGAATATTGAATTTCATTTCTTGAGAGATTGGAGATTTTTGGACGGAAAATTGACGTGGGTCTAGGTAAAAGTCTGTGTAATCACTGTTTTGTTTAATTGGAGACCTATAGAGGTCCGATTTGCGCACCGTCAGCGCCAATAGGTTTCTAATTTTTAGATAGATTTTTTCTAATGAAAAAAAAAGGATTAGGGCCAGGAATATCATGATCATGCATTGTGCACCTTCTAAGTGTTACATGTGCATTCTGAAATAGTTCTGATTGAACAATTGATAATGTTTGTATACTGTCACTGTTATAGAGCCACACTTGGAGCGTCGGTCCACCGACGTCACTGAGACTGCCAGATTTTGGCTTGAAAATATAGGTGAGTAACCTAGTTGGTTTCTCAAATTCCTGAATGTCTAAATGCCCTATGTGAATTACTTGCCGAGGTGATTTACATGGATTACTGAAACATATTGGATGAAATTACATGCTTTTACTGTACTGAATGGAACTACTTGCAAAGGTGAATTGTATGGTTACTGAACTGTATAGGATTAAGTTGCATGCTTTTCTTGTATTGATCGACTATCGCAAGAAACTGGAAACTGCAATACTGAGCTTTTATAGCCATATCACTGGATTACTGAGAACTGCAATACTGAGCTTTTATAGTCATACTACTGTAAACCACTAAGTACTGCATTACATGCATAAATGCATGAACAGATAATGGACGTTGTGACCCAAGTTGCGATTATTATCGACCGCCTCGAGTCAGGGGATTTATCCTCGAATCAGATCGACGGGCCTCGAGCCCGAGGGGAGAAATCTCGACGCGTCCCCATGAATCTTGGTGAGCACTTGGGCACAACATCGAATAATTGGAAAGAGTAACATATGCATTGCATTCACATGAATGATTGTTTTGTGAAAATTATCGATTACGTGATGACATGATTTATCAGAACTGCTACATGTTCTGCAAATTATTATTTAATGTGTAAATTGTTATGTTATCGCTAATTGAATACTATCAGATTATGTTGTATGCCATGTGCGAATCATGATTTGAGTGAACCATCGATGATGGTTTCTCACCGAGTTCATAAAACTCACCCAAAATTTGCATCTATTTTTCAGGTCCTGAAGAATACCCCGGTTGACATGGGAGTATGTCTACTGTAGGCAATTAAAGGATAGAGGTCGGGATCAGTCCATGTCTGCAATAGTGTCTTATCAAATTGTGTTTCGCAATCACTGTATAATAATGCATTGTATTTCTACTGAGCCCATTGTGGTTTTAATGTTTTACTCATTAACTGATTGTAAATTATTATTGGATGATTGTAATAACTGAAATTAATTAATTTCGAACATGGGCTCGGGTTTCATCGCTTATGCGCGCTTAATGAACAGTTCAAACTAAACATATATTATTAAAGAGAGGAAAAAATGTTTCTTGAGTTTTCTTCTGAGTGATGTAGCTCGCCACCCTTGCGGGGTACGAACCTGGATATTACCGTCGATGTCGGGTTCGGGTCTTGCGGGAGTGGGGTGTTACAACTTTTGTTATCTTATAACTTGTAGTTTCTTAGTAGGATCAATTTGGAAATGATGTTCCAGAATTGAGGTTTGCAACTCGTATTTTAAGTCAATGTGTGAGTACAACTAGGTGTGAATAAAACTGGAACACATTTGAATTTATTCACTCAAAGAAAATGAATAGATTGGAACATAAGAAGTTGAATAGCTTAGTTTTTGTTCATTACAATAAAGGTATGTTATTTTCATTATTATTATTATTATTATTAATTTCAATATAATTTCTTATAATTTTTTAATAATTAAATTTAATTATTACTAGAAGTCTTAATAGCATAAGTAATTCAATTGATTTAATTGTCATTGATAATATTGATGTTTTGACGGATTGGATTTCTGAAGAACCCAATTTGGTTGATGTGAATGATTTGAATTTGGATTTAGAAGATAATCTTGAATGGAAAAGTATTGACATGTCATTTTGTGCATTAAATTTAAATGATAATTATGATAAACCTCCTCTCAATGATGAGGATTTTGTATCAAATAATCAATTAGGTCAGTGCAGTTCTAACGGGTATTTTCCTCTTGACGATTGAATTACAGGTTTTTGTTTTTCCTCTTCTTTTAATTTAACTTATATTTGATATTTATACTAAATTCTATATATGTAATGTAACTGTAATATTTTTGTTTCAGGTTTAACTTCTACTTGATTGTTTCTTCGTCATCAACTCTTTTTGTAAATTGTTTAAGGATATTTATTGTTTTTTTTATTAGATGTTTTGAATCTTTTGATGTAATATTATTTATTAAAATGATGAAATTGTATTATTATAATATTTTAAATATTTTGTATTGTTCTTAATTTTATGGTTGTATGATGATGATTGTCTTTATTTATATTAATTATGATTATTATTTATATGTGAAATATTTAAAATTATTATTATTTCATACTAATTGTCATTATTATTTATTATTAACATGTTTGAAAACATAGTTGATGTAAACAATAAACTAGTAAAGTATATAGTACAACTTAATAATATACCAATAGACTATTTTTAAAATTTAAAATTTTAATAACTATTTTATAAATTAAAAAAAAATTAAAATAATATTTAATACTGATCGATACCAATATAATACTGTTCTAAAATTCAATCCGATACCGAATCCAATACGGTATTAACTTTAAGCTTTGCGTTGGTATTTTCAATTTCAAGTATAAACAAACTACTATGCGTCCCAAAACAAACCCCACAGCCACGACCGTCTTCGACAAAAATGCTGCGCCGGACCATAGAAGCCCACCTAAAATTACGATTATCCATCCGTACAACCCTCCCCTCGCATCCAAGCCCTCGCCTGCTTAAACCGCGTTTGTCTCCCTCCAAAACCCTCAGAGTCTATTTCGGTTGCCCTTCGTCGTCTCCCATACCAATACTAAACTCACTTCTAGAAGCTTCTGGGCCTCTTCTTCTCCATCACACTCTGTCTTCTTCCAGAACCTTGTCCTCCCAGTGCCCCACGGCCATTGACTATCGGTGCATCCCTTTCAACATTTTCTTATTATTTTTATGATAAACATTATTTTCATTTTGGTAATTGAAACGCTAATTACGATTTATAATATGCATGCAGCTCTGTTTTGCAGGAGAGTGAATTTCACAAATTAGCTGATTCCACTATCCACGCCCTTCAAGAGAAACTCGAGGTTAGTCATATATTCCATGAATTACTGTTTATAACGGTCCTATTGTTGTGGTTTTATGTTTTATTTTTACTGGACAGGAATATGGTGACAGTGTTCAAATTGAGGGGTATGATGTAGAGTACGGGGTGAGATTTGTTAATTGATTTTTTTTTTAATGTTTAACAAATTGTTCTTGTGCAAGCAATGTTGTGTTCTATTGAATTTGTAGAATGAGGTCTTGACTCTCAAACTCGGAGATTCGGGCACCTATGTCTTGAACAAACAAACCCCAAACAGGCAACTTTGGCTGTCGTCTCCGATCAGGTATTGCACTCTTATAAAACAAATATGTTTAATTTTTGTTGCGTAATTTGTCGTTTCCCACCATCAACAAATGCTTGGATTCTTCCCTCTTAATTATCTACTCGAGTTACGATGTTGTTTTCTACTTTGCAAGTTTTCAGTATAAATTTTTCCTCAGATTAGCTGCTCAAATCTAGTGCAATGTCGGTTAAGTTCTCAAAGTTCTGGGGTCAGATGTGGCCAAAAGTAGGACAATGGATCACTGCAGTATGTAATCTTCATGCTAGCTGTCAGACAAGATAAGCATTTTGGCTAAGAGAAACATCTAGTATTTTATACTCTTGATCTTTATTCATAAATAACTAAATCTGTTCTGATAAAATTTATTAGGTTTGCATTTCCAAGCTCATCATTGTTGAAATTCTGAAATCAAGAGCAAGATTAGGAACTCTTTGTCACTGCTATCTATCATCTTCCTATGGTTCATATTCAGGACCAAGAAAAACTAGCCAATGTAATACAATTCTTTACTTGTGTTTGGTTGCACGCCAGAAGGATTCTCGTTGGAAATTGCTTGAGATGTTCAAAAAATCTCTAGTTTAACTGCTGCATTAGTTGCTCATGTAAGGAAATAACTGTACTAGTCTCTGTGATTAATGGTCTATATATAGGTAATGAGAACTCTGTAAGACTCCAGTATCTCCTTTATTTAGCTCAAGTTATGGGTGCGGGATGGTCTTGATTTGTAGCCCATTAGAGGTAGGCTTAGTTGTTTTGAGATTATTGACTTCATTAGACTTTGATATTTTATTTTGGCTGCTTTCTGTAGTGTATTCAAGAAGTCTAAGCATTCCAATGGTTTGTTTAATAAGTACTTTATTGGACTTTTATTGTTTCGTCAACTTTTTTGGACACTAAATTATTTTTTCTACTTTACTCCGTTTCCATATTGTTTTTTGTAATGATGTCTTGGTTTATTGTCAAAATGGTTATTGGAGATTAAGAAACTAATTATAGTGCTTCAATTGGAGGAATGCTGTAAGTTGTGAGAAACTAAACTTTTTGTTTTAAGGTGTATTGGGGCATATCACAAGTCTACATTGTCAGAGAATAATTGCTTGCAAAGTGTTCGCAGTTTGGTTTTATTTTGTAGACTTGTGATATTTCTTGTATTACTTTTCATGGAAAAAATACTTCTTAGATGCCCTTGCATTTTAGACCTGCAAGAACTGAATCTCAAGAGGACTTTGACTTGGGAAGTTATATGAGACAATTCATTGGCGTTTCTTGATTGTAGAAGTTCATTCAACCACAAATCTTTTCTTTTCCGTGGGAAACTAATATTCTCCTGATTGCTTATTCTTTTTCTGGTTCATGGTTTTGTATAGATATTTCTCATTTTCTACTCTCTTATTTCCAATTTATTTTAGTGATACACATTTAGGGGGAGGTAAAAGGAAACGAGGGGGATGTTCAAGCTTGTATAATGCTTACCATAGGTTGCTTGTATGTTGTGATGAAAATAAGATCATACTCGTAGTCTTGATGATTAATGTTGGAGTTTTAGGGTATCTTTGATTATAACCAAATTTATTTGTCTCCTTTGGTGGTTTTGCTCACAATTTCACTAGTTCTTCAATTCTAGTACTCTCTTGTCTGGACTTTTCGTTTCAGTTTTCTCGGGGAGAAGGAAAGGTTTAAGTGCTGTCTATGCTCTTATTTATTTAGTGCCTAAACGTGTTATTGTTTTAATGCAGTGGTCCATCCAGGTTTGATTGGGATCAGAATGCAGGAACTTGGGTTTATAGGCGGACAAAAGCAAATTTATTTAAAGTTTTAGAAAGTGAATTGGAGAAACTATGTGGCGAACCCATAGAACTCGCTTAATTTTGTCAAATCCCATAATTATTTATTATATCACTTGTTTTAATACTTTTGTTGTAACCGTATTGAAATAGATTTTTGGGTTGTGTATTCATTGTTGGCCTAGTATAAAAAGGTAAAAGAAAAATAAAACGAGGTCCTCCGTTAATGGAATAAGATCTTGTGTTAGTGTTTCTTTGATTAGCTGTCAGGGCATATTTTTGTGATGGTTTTGATCACGTAAAGCAATCTGTCTAATATGCCAATGTTTGGATTTTAAAGCCCAAAGACTTTAATTATGGGGCAATTAGGAAATTTCACATCTTTTTTTTTTCTTCAAATGTCGATACACCAGTGATGCATAGAAAATAGTTTACAAATGAAACATCATCAACCTTCCAAAGGAAGGGATCAATTCACCTGTGCCTGATTTTGTGTGTCATCCCGTGTCTTTCTCTATCCATCTATCTATCCATTAACATTTAATGAATGGATGATCGTGCAGAATACAACAAATTATTAACTAGAGTTTGGATTACAACACATCAAAAGAGACTTCGAGTAGTGTTTTCATGTAATCATTTGTGTTGTTGTACACAAGGATGAGAGAAATAGGTGTATTTTTTAATAAGGAAACGAGCTATGAGCTATTCAACAAAGACCAAGCATTTCCATTAGACTTCACATAAATACCTTTTGTGGTAAGCTATCTTTAGATCTTACATTTATTAATAGTTGGAATAGTAGCTAGACATGTATTGTGCATCAATTATGATGCTTGAATAGTTTAATAGGTTGCTTTAATGTTGAAACTCTCTTAGTGAGAGTAACTGAAGAGTTAACTTCATTTTTAGCCTTCGTGGCTTAATTCAGTTCCAATTTTGGAAAAAAAAAAGGCCATTAACCCTTTTAAGTTGTAAGTGGTCTTTTTTCTTTTGCTTTTCTAAATAGATAAGTGGAATGACCTATACGCTCTAAAGCAAATTATAAGGGTAGGTAACTTAGAACCACCAAATTTGATTAAGAGGGTAATAAAATTGTAGGATTGAACTCAATATTGGAACCTTAGATCCTAGTTGGGCGTTACAATTGTTCTCTTTGCCCCTAAGGATATATGAGGTGCTTGCATTCAAAATTTCATAAACTATCTTACTTGACCTTTAGTTTGGGTCTGGTGGACCTCAGATGCACTGGCTCTTTAATCACTTGTAATAATTGTCAAAGTGGAGACAATCATTAAGAGGAAAATAGACAAATGTTTTATCAATGGCTCTCGGCTCAATAGGTTTCCCAACATTCATGCTTCTTTTGGTAACTTTTTATTATTTGATCAAACATTTGTAGTGATTGAATTTGATAACTTAGTAAGAGGAAGTTCTCATTCAAATTTGTCAACTCCTTTCTCCACCACCCTCAGTTAAGGCAAATAGTTGCTAAAGGAGTGAACATTGAATGTACTAGTTGTCAAACTTATCATTGTGTTCAAAAACTAAAGGTAAGCAAGGATGAATGCACACACTTGTTGAGAGACAATGTTGATCCTCTGTTTCTAGAAAAAAAAGTTGCATTTGATGCCCTCGATAAGGCTCAGGAAGTCATCACTAAGTATCTTATATACCTTATACTCAAAGTTCGTGAGGTAATTAAATCAAGGAGATATTTTACTATAATAGAGATTTATAATTTTCAGTTGAGACAAAATTTTAAAATCTTATATTTATGTAAAGGGATAGGAACTAGAAATATTTCCAAAATGTGATCCAAGGCAAAAAAAGTAAGGAGAGAATTGTCTCACTTAAAGATTCTAATGGGCATATAGTGAATGAACAACATAAATTTAAGGATATAGCTTTGGAACATTTTAGGAATATTTTAAGAGTAAGCAGAAGTATCTCAAGACTTACCATGGAACTTATAAACACTTTTAGAGATTCCTTAATCCCTCATCACCTTGTACTGACTAAGGAAGCTACTTAATTATCTTTTCATCTAGATGAAGCTCCTGGCCCTGATGGTTTCAATACAAGGATTTTTTAAAGCTACTTAGGACTAAACTAGCTCCATAGTGGTTAATACTAAATGCTCGATGGTGGTTCATATATATTTGTAAACAAATTAAATATGACTTCCCTTGATATTGTAAATCCCTGTTAAGGTGAATATGTGAGTGGGAGAAGTATTAGGTAATATTATCTTTGCGTAAGAGCTATTCAGAGGGTAAAACTCCAATAAATATATTAATAGTTATGCTTTACAAATTGATTTTTACTAAGTTTCTTTTTATTAGGTTAATTGGAACTTTATTTTCACTTCTTTGTAAGCTCTTTGTTATCCTAGCAGGTTTATAGGCTAGATCCAATCATGCATTTCCTCACTCTCTTTCTTTTCAATAGCCAATGGGAAGGCCTCAAATCTTTTTAAGGCATCTCAAGTTCTAAGACTAAGAGATCCCTTCTCCTTATTTATTTGCAGTCATAATGAAGATTCTTTCCAGGATCGATGCATTAAACATTATGAAAACTCCTAGTTTTAAATATGATCACAGATATTGCAAGTTGAAAATTTCTCAACTTTATTTTGATGATGATCTGTGAATGCTTTGTGGAGTTGATGCTGACTTAACCATACCTATAAGCTCAAGTAACTGTACTAGAACTCCAAGTGTTAAATGGTGTACTATATGCCTTCCAAAACAACTTGGAGGCCTTGGCCTAGATTTTATCAACAAAATGTCTAAATTACTCATGGGAAAGAGATTGTGGATAAGTTATACAGAGAAAGAGAGTTTGTGGATGAAGTGGATTCATATTCATCACTTACGAGATGAAAGCATATGGATTGTGAGGCTCAAATCGGCTTAGTCCTGCACCTTTCAATAGATCTTGCGTATAAGATTCTTATTGTTACTGCACATGAAATGAAAAATAGTTAATGGTGATGAAATGATATCTGATTTGATAATTATCATACATTAGGTCCATTGTATCAGCTTAGGGACTTTCCTCTCTCAAATCCATTATTCATGTCAACATTAAGGCTAGGATGATTATATTGAATGGTAACTAACACTGGCTATTTCATTATTAGAGGTGATTTCATGATGTAATCCAACACATCCCAAGGACCACCTTGATCCAACTATTCTTAACTATTTACACTAGATTTAGGATTAAATTCTAAGATTCTCAATAGCTTCCTGCAAGAACTGCCATTGTGTAACCCTATATGGAATTATTCCTTTGGACTTATATGGGTATTAATATTGCTTCCCCACACTCCTTACTGCTCTTTCTAGCTGTTTCTCAAAGGATAGGTGCCAATGTTAGGGTTAATTTCCCTATTGATAGTGTTGCCTATGTGTTATGTGGAAATACACAAGAAACTCATGATTACTTATTCTTTAATTGTGCACTCTCTTTAGTGCTATGGAATAGCTTGCTCAGCCTTTTCAATCTTCATTACACTAATAGTGAGTAGCTAAGTACAATTATAAGGGCCTTAAAAGTCAGTATAAAGGAGACAATGAATGTTTTAGAATTGGATTTGGAGTGCCTGCCCATTAGATTTGGAGAGTAAAAAATGGTAGAATATATGATGATAATATGATGGAGGTCACTACTAACCTAAAAATGTTATATCTCAAGCTCATATTAACCGCCTTAGCTAAAGGAATTACATTCAAAATACCATTAGAGCTAAGCTTTAAATTGTGCTTATCACTGCTTGTATATCATAGACCAATTTGAACCAGTTATGGCTATAGTCAGAGTTTAGATGTTAGTCTTGTTGTAATTTTGTATATATTGTCTTGGTGTACCAATTGTAATTTTATTTTAATGAAATTATTTACTTTATTTACCAACAAAATTATTTACTTTCCAAAAAGGTGTAAAATTTGACCTTTTTTTTAGAAATGATAAATTGAATTAAGCCTTAGAAGGCAATCAAAATGTACAAGTACACATAAACTAACAAAAACAAAAGATACAATGGGAGAAAATCATATGTAAACAAAAGTTTGCTTAAGAAAATTGCTTAATGCCACCCTTAATGAACTGTGGTTTACATATTCCAATTGCTACTGAGATATTCCATATCTTGAAATTTATGCTTGTAAATGCTGATGTGGTTTCTAAAGGTCTACAATGGATGGTTGTAGAATTATTCTTTGTTAAGGCTTTTTTCCTAGAAATTTGATTATTTCTCTCATCTTAAATAGTTTTAACAAGGAATGACAAAGCTAAGTAGAAACACCACTTGAAATTTTTTTGGATGTTTGATAATGGGGAACTAATTCTTTAAATTGTTCAAATCATTTAGAAGATAATTTTTGAATGTATCGACGATATTAAAAAACATACTCTACGAGGATGGCACGTTATAACAAATAAATCGTAGCATTGCAAAATTTTTCTCAAACATAAACACATATTTAGTAGTTAGTAAACATTAGGTCCATTTCATTATCATACATATTTAATCATAAATGTCTTTACACTGTACAATTCACAGGTACATTGCTCAATTGTTACAGAATACAATGTTTATGTTGGACCCCGTATTCAGAGCCCAACATTTGAAGTCATAAGATGTGAACGTATTATCCTATAGGGTTATTTTAATGAACCCTCATTAGATATGAACCAACAAGGGTGGCGTGTCCCCACCAACCAAACACCAAAATCACAAATTGACTTCTTTGGAACAATTGTAGATATATGTCTCTAGTTCATTTTGAAGTAAGAACCATCTCATTCAAAGCTTTATAGATCAAGATATACATAAAAAGCCAAAGTATGTTCGTAAACTCAATTATGCTCTCCCAACCAATCCCTCAATTTCTTTCCATCAATCTTTTCAAATCAAGACCAAAGGATATCAATTTTTATGGAGAGATATAAAAATGTGTTAGGAATCTATTGGTTCAAGAATCACTTCATTTGGAGGTCAGATGATGAAGTTATGGCTAAAAGTATCAAACTTTCATTTGTCCTCAATTTTATTGTACCTATTTTAGGACAATTAACATAACTTTTGCTAGCGGTGTCGGATTGAAGTCATCTTAAGATGGTTTCGAAGAGACTTCTGGATCTACAACTTTTGTGAAGACTTCGAAAATATATTTTGTCATTTAGAGGGTCAAAACATGCAACGGTGTGAAATCACATGGACAACTCGTATTTCTTTCGGATCTAATGGTGCTTTTGCATGAGGAACATAATGTGAATTTTACACGGCTTGACCGTGTAATCTTGAGGTTTTTTCTCATTTTCCCTTCTCCGAGACCTCTCCAATGGATCCTACACCTGTTCTAGCATCCCTTTCTGTTATAATCTTCCCAAAGTGAACAATCTTAGTGCGATATCACTCTGTATACCATAATTGTTCCATGTATACATCCTATGCAACATTAACAACTTATAATGACCATATCTCTTGACTCCAATATCCAAAATTTTATGAAGAAAACTTTGTCTAATTCAACCTAGAATAATACATTTGTTCTCCTGAAGATAGAACACACTTTCTACACCTATGAAAAGATTGAAAATGCAAAGTACAAACTTTAAGAGTCATGAGCCAAAAACACAATCATATTTCATTATCATCAAAAGATAAGCATTTTACAAAGCTTCAATAGGCTTTCTAAGCCACAATACAACGTTTCACAAAATCCCAAAATACAAAGGATACTTGAACAATAATTGCTCAACATGCGACTACAGCCTTGTTTCACATAAATTACTCCAAAACAAAACAAAACATGTAATTTTGGAGTGATGTCTTGACTCTCAGTCACTTGATCTCTTGCTCATCACCTGAATAGGGGAAGGAAAGTGGGTTTGAGCTTAAAAGCTCATAGGTAATAGTTTTATAATCCGTAACAAGTAAAAATTATTTAAAACCTTCATGATCATAGCAAATTCTCATTGAATCATAAAATACAAAATTATCAAATTCTCAACTTGTCAAACGAATTCACAACTCACATAAGTCATACACCCATCAAACTTGCCAATACATCATAATTAATTAAACATATCAGAATGGTTTGGGTGGTTCCATAACAAAACATACTGACACATTCCCCATAAGGGTCTTGTGTAGTCATAAATAGAATGTATTATCACAATCGCACTTAATAGTCTTACGTAGTCGTTAAGTTAGGAGAGTCCATGAAGGAGTTTCATGCCACTAGCGGGCAGGCGAGAGAAACCTTTATTCAAAATGTACTTCATAGACAGAACAGACCACCACAAACCCATATAACATGTTATTCATGACTTGAAAACCGATTGCCCAAATGTCAAATTCCAAAAACGTGTTTTTCATGAGCACGAAAAATTTCATATGCATTTTCATCATCATCTAACAATTCATTAACCAAATTCCTATACCAAGCATATAGCCATTTCCCAAATCATTTAAAAGTAACAAATACAACAATTATGAAGCAATTTGAAATCACTCTCATATCAGTTCATAATTCAATCACAAAATTCACATTCAAAAACATGTGACATTCTCAAAGCATTTAAAGAACAATAAATGCACATTTTTAAGTTAGTTGGAAATCATTTAATTCCATTTAGTTGAAAGAGACATTAATGGCTTATTAACTCAATTATAAAAGGTAACCCACCTTGATTTCCTTGCTTAAAACTTTGTTCAAAATGCCTCTACTCTTACTCCTTTTGCTCTCTTGATTACCTTTATCAAAGACAAAATTCTCATTCAATAGGAATTCAAATTGCAGAACCCATAAGACAGATTCACTAAAATTGATCCTAAAATTCTTAAACCCATACATTTCTTAAGTTTTATGAACCAAAATTTTTTAAAAAATCCAAAAAATTAAAATCAAACTTACCTTGAATATTCACCAAATGAAGAGTTTCTTGACTCTAATAGACGCTCTAATCCTCCTCTTCTTTTTTCCCTTCTTGAACAACTTCAAAATCACTCTTTAAGATTAAGAAAATTCAAAACCTAGCTTAGCTTTATTTCTCTCCTTTCTTTTCTCTCCGATGACACTCTCTTCCTCTTCTCTCTTCTAATTTTTGTTTCTTGGCTTCTTCACATGCAAGCACACCTTTCATCTTCTCCTTTTTACCCTTAATAAGCCCAAGAAGTCCATTTTACCCTCCCTTATAAGCTTAGGTTTTTTTAACCTTAAGTGGTCTTCAAAAAATGCCCTTAATGGAATCTTACTATCTTAACATTTTAATTCAAATAACCTATGTCATATAATCTTACTAACATTAACATAATAATTAAATCCATAAAAATAATCTATTAAGACCTCAAAATTCATTTAAGTTATGCCTAACTCCTTCCAAAAATCTAGACCTTTTAGATCATATAATTGAAGGAATTTGACAATACTTACTTCTATAAAATGTTTCTTATTGTCTTAAGTTTCTAATAACACAAAAATTATTCAATTTGTCTAGAAATCTAAAACTTATATCCCAAATATTTTTGGATTGTTCTTATGCTGAAACAATATTCTACGCTCAACTTCCAGCCAAAATTGAAATTCTAGAAACTAAAATTTAAACTCGATTTCATTAGACAATTTGTAGCCTTATGTCTTTAGTTTACTTTAAATTAAAAATTATCTCATTTGGATAACTAGAGAAAAAGTTATAACTAAAACACTGAAGCATACTCAGTGAACATGTTTCAACTACATTTTCCAGCTTATCATTTCCAACATTTCACATATAACCCATCTTGTACTTAAACTATCTTTTTTACTTTATTTCAAATTCTAGAATTCTTATTTTCTTTACACAAAATTAATCGTCAACAATTTCTCATTTAATAGTTCTAACTTCTAAGAAAAATTTGGGGTCCAACAGTTTAATACAAAATGACTGAAAATAAATGCAGGTGCAAACTGATCCCGACCACTAGCTCATATTTAAAGTAGTGACTATACTCCAATTGGTCTAATTGGATATCTTCTCTACACCTGAAAAGTCACAATGCAATGTTGGTGAATTTTGCGAACTTAATGATATAACCTTCCTCGATGGATCACCTATTCATACCACATAGCAAATCATATAACTAGCTAATTTCACTTCTTTTCATTTAGCAAATTGCATCATATATCATTCACTTCACATACCTATTTTCATGCAAATACATGGCCACATTATAATTTAATCAATCAAACACACTCAACAAGTATATATGTAATGTTCGTCTGACCCACTTTCAATTATTATGTTATTGTAACTGAGTGCCTAAACTATCTCTATCCATTGTGGATATCGGGCTCATTAATACTGTCCCTTATCTGTTACGGATCCAGGGCTCATTGTACATATCAAGCCTTTGACTCTATACCACATTCTGAAGTTTTAAGCTTATATTCGGAGGTTACTTATGTCACAACTATCATTATTTGATCATACATTTGTGTATGAAATGCATCACATTTATATTCAATCATTCATTGTTTCAAACATTCCCATTCGCAATCCCATTCAAACACATTAACAGTCTCATTTTTATTTATCATTGAACCTTAGTCCGACATTCAAAAAACATATTGAGAAACATTTATTTAACCAAATTCATATTCAAGGAACACTTAAATATCACATTCATGAGTCAGAATCTTCGGACCTTCATGTCTGGAATTAGTACAAACAATCAACATTCAGAACATAATTTCACCAAATTTCATATTCAAGGAACACTTTAATATCACATTCATAAATCATAAATCACAGACCTTCATTGTCCGGAATCACTACAATCAATTCCACATTCAGAACATAATTCAAAACAAACATATAACAAGGTGGGACCATCTAGGTTACTCACAATTGCTCCCTTTATGCTTATTACCTTGAAGCTCTGGCAATATCTGGAAGCGGTCGCTCTACTTGCTCTTCTATATGCAATCAAATACAATTTCATGTTACCACATTGTTCATGCAACTGAATATGCATTTTTATAAATGTATCATGTAACATGCATGCCCAAGTATAATTCTATAATAAACCGATGTAAAGATCAATTGTACTCCAAATGTGTCAAAATTCGTAGACTCATTAACTATTCCAGCTTTCTTATCAACACACACTTTCGGGTCTACTTTACATGATCATTATGAAAAATAAAATGGTGTATTTCTATAACATTTTTCTTCTAAAAAATTGTTCCTTTGTACCTTAAGTTTCTGATGACACCAAGATCATACAATTTGGTTCATTATTTTATGAGTTATGTTCAAAATACTACAGATTGAGTACATTTGAAGTTTTGGCTAGGGTATGATCACGCATTCAAGTTGTACAATTCATTCTCTCAATCCCAACTCAAAAGTCACTCTAAATCAGTACTCCAAATATGCAGAATCATCACACATTTAAGGTGGAACTTGGAAGCATTTCAGATAGGACAATCAGGCAACTTTAAACTGATCTTTTACTTAACTTTGTGAGGCTAAAACATGGATTATTTGTACAAAAATTAGGCATAACCATAAACAAACTTAAGGAGGTGAAAGAAGAGAGTTTCAGTGGTGTGTATGAGAGAAGAAAGAACAAGAATGGGCTGAACCAAGTTTGCTCCTATTGAATGTTACACCTAAGGTGTTAGTTGTCATCTAATGGAGTGGCCATATGTCTAAAGGCATGTTCGACATGTATCAAGTATATATACTACCATATGTCACTATTAAAGTTAGGTCACATGTCATTTAAGTACAACAGTCATTTGTCCATTTATCAATGCCATTTGTCATCAATTTACCAGGCCATTTTTCATACAATGATTGATCCATTTTTCAATTAATTATTAGTCCATTTTTCATCAATTTAACTATGCCAAATGTCACACAATTTTAGGCTTAGTCATCCTAATTTTTCATGTCTCAATTAATCTTGTCACTTGGCATTTTTCCAAAACTAAATGTACATATTAAATTATCAATCTCCCAATTATGAAAATTAATTCCAAGTTGCTAATACCACTCCATCAATTCTTGTCATTAGTAAACCAAAGTACAAGGCATTGGAAAAACATATTCATATCTCATATTACCTTCAATTCCATACTTCGAAATATGTTCATTGAATGGCAATTGTCTAACTCACAATTAATGTGTGTATGTTCATATTATGCATTTGAACATAATTATAAAATCATGTCATGGATGTACCAATTTTGTTCTATATCCCAACACTCATATGACTCATTAATTTAATTCTTTAAATCTCTCAATCATTTGAGAGAGGATGCTACAAAAACCTCTCATATTGAAGCATCTATGGTCTGCACTAGGAAGGCAACAAAATATCCAGGGAAGTTGATTTTCCAAAAAATAAAATTTTGAAGGGTAAAAGTGTAAAAAGCTTGAGACAAGTCATCGAAATTTTCCTAAAGAAAGAGTGTGTTTCTTTAAGACAAATATTTTGTATTTTGCTTGATTTTAATGTTAAATTACCTTATTTCATTTAGTTTAATTATCCTCAATTTATTATAAAAATTAGAATTGAGATGAAATTATCTAAAATTGAAGAAATTTTCAAGAAAAATATTAAGAAATTCATAGTTTTTTAAGAAACATAGTCTTCAACATATATCTTGTTATAGAAAAGAATATATCTTAAAAGGAATTAGTGTAGCAAGTGACCTGTATAGGAAACTATATGCAAGTCAATGAGAAAATAGTGTAATATGTATTTAGGAGACATGGTTATACCAGAGGTGGTGTATTCATCTTAAAAAGAGTGAGATCTATAATTTAGAGAAATGGTCATGCCTGGATCATGTCTATCACCTAAAAGAAATGAGGCCTATAGTCTAGGCCATGATTACGGGAGAGGTTATATTCCAAGCAAAGTAAAACGTATATTAGCCTTCTTTCAAAGAAAATACATCTTAGAATCGTCTTTTTCTCTCTGAAAGTTAAGGTTAGAAATTGAAAGGCTTCTCCCCCTTTTAGAAATAGATTTTAAGTTGTTTTCCATAAGAAAATCAAGACCCAAATGTCACCTTAGCAAATCAAGCTATTTATGGAATTAGGTAGCTCATTTAAAATTAGTTCTACTATATTTTTCTATTTTTTGTTTTTTGATTTTATTGTTTTGAATAGATTTTTTGGCTAAAGACTTTGTTTATGTTTAGTTCAGAAAAATTTTAGTGTATATTTTTATATAGATTGATTTAGTTTAATTTAATTATCTTAATATTGATTTATTCATATCAATAACTAAATATAATTTTAGGTGACCTATAAACAACTCAAGAGAGGTTCCTTATGAGTAGATTGTCACTTAAATATAAAGAGTTGAATGGGGTGCTCAATGGATACCTACATGATATTCCTGGTGTTTTGGGGAAACTATTTAAAGGGCTATTAACAATAGTAAGGATATCGGTTAATCAAATGTAAAGTTGACTATTGTAACTTTGAAAGATTGCAATTTTAGTGTATAGGAAGTCCTTACGGTTTATAAATTATATCAAATTTGCATTAATTAAATCTAAAATCAAAAAGTACTATTAAGCTTAAATACTCATCTAAGTATAGTTATTTAATTACATTCTCTTTTGATCAAATTTTTATTTTCTTTTCTTTGATTTTCAATATTATCTGTAGTTTTATTTTATGTTTATTTATTCAAAATTTCATAAAATCATATTTTTATTTATTATCTTTAAATTACTTAATATTGTTAGACTTTCTATTTAACACTATTTCTTCATAAGATCGACTCTTACTTACCATTATATTGCTTAACAATGATAGATGTACTTACCTAATTAGTAAGTAATAAATTTATAATAAAAGTACTCAAATAGCATTGGTACATAAAAGTAAACACTAACATAGCTCACACTAACCACTTTTATTTATGATGTTCTTATTAACTCTTTTTTAAGAAAGAAAGAATGTATTAATATACAAGTCATTGTTTACAAAAGTAGTCATAAGATAATACCATTAGAGAATTATGCTAAAGTAAAAAGGAGATACAAAGAGATTTATATAATTGATTTACGAACATTGAAAGCTGAAGTAGTGATAGTCATTGTAAACAAAAATATGTTGCTTGATTTTGGAGAATAAGATCTGCAATAGTTTTTCCTTTTTGTATGCTGGTCGGGTCGGTCGTGCTGGGCCTGAACCTAGTCATAACGACCCATAGGCCGATCGATCCGTCTCTCAAGGATTGGTCTCACACCTATTGGCTATGCCAGGCTCAGGCCCGATCCACACATCCGTGGCCCACTAGCAGGTGGAAGTCTCTCATGCATACGTAAAGACTTAAACCTAGCATTTGCTCTTTATATAAGGTATAACTCTGCCATAATAGAGGTACGTGATCATAACCCTAGTTTTCTCTGCTCACAGCGATCCTACCATCACAAAAAGACTAACTTGAGCATCGGAGGGGCTTATCAGGAAACAACCCCCGACGTGCTTTCTTTGTTTTGCAGGAACCTTCAATCCGGAGCTCTCGTGAGAAGCAGCCAACTCCATGGATCCAAATGGCAACGTGCAGTCTCGCCAGAACCAGGCAGAACCAATTGGCGCCTACCGTGGGACCCGACAGTAGGACACCACGTCCAGAAATACTCAGATTAGTCAGGCGGCAGCAGCCAACCCTGATATCGCCGCCGTCGCGGCTCTGGCGCTGCAGCAGATGGGTTTACAGCTGCCAGCCACTCTCCCACCGACACACCACGACTCCTGTACACAATCTTCGCATCTGGACGATCGACAACAGCCTCAGAATCCGGATCAAGAGGAACAGAGCGTAGCCCTAGAGGATAACGCCGAAACCAATAAACATCCGAACTTTGAGCACCCATTAGATGCAAATCCTCCTACGCCTATGCATACCTCCCTCACCCGAAAACAGATAGAGGAAGCGACTGATCTGTTGATTCGTCAAATTTTATAGTCTCAGCTGGAACAACCGCAACCGTTCACACGGCGGATCAATATGACGACTGATCACCATCCCACTGAAGCCCTTAAAAAAATTGTGGACGATCGGATCAATGCGTCTATGAGCTTCCGTCCGAATCATCCAACTCAATATAGCTCTCCCTTCATCCCGACGATTTTGGATAGCCTCCCAGTGGTCGGCACCAAAATCCCGACCCCCAAGAAGTACACTGGAAAGACCGATCCCCTAGATTATTTGCAACACTTCCAGTCGATGATGAACCTACACTGCATCCCTGACCCCATTCAATGTAAAGCATTCTTTACCGCTTTTCAAGAAGGAGCTCGGCGATGGTTCAACAGTTTACCTCCGAGCTGCATTACTTGTTTCGAGGACTTCAAATTACTATTTCTCAATCAGTTCGTCACAAGTAAACGGCCGCAGAAGACCGTCTTGGAAGTGATCCAGTTGACCCAAGGGAGGAACGAGAGCTTAAGGGAATTCATTACTCGGTTCAATAATGAAGTAGTTGAAGTCCACGACCTCACTTGCTCGTCCATGTTGGCAGCACTGATGAGCAACACAAGGGATGAGGAGTTCAAAAAGTCATTGGCCCTCGATCAGCCCCGATCTATCCAGGAAATCAGAAACAGGGCGGATAAGTATATCCAGCTCGAGGAAGTGTAAAACAACACAAAACGTAGAGCAGACGACCGCGGGCCGAGCTGACGATCGGACGATTCCCACAAGCGACGGAAGGATCAGTTGAGCTGGAGAAAACTGACCGAGCGACGGGGGAATCGACGAGAATTCTTCACCCTGCTCAATAGACGGTATGCAGAATTGTTAGCGGCCATGAGGGCAGACGGGGAACCCCTTCGAGAGCCCAATAAGTTGAAAACTGACTTCAAAATGAGGGATCCCGATTTATATTGCCATTTCCATTGGGACATCGGTCATGACACAGAGGATTGCTGGGATTTGAAAAGAGAAATCGAATTCCTTATCAAAAGGGGAAGGTTGGGTCGATTTCTGAAGCGCGGACAGAATGCCGATCGAGACAATGACAATAGGGTCGGTCGGTCAGACAATGGGCGACGGTGTTGGATCCCGTTCCCGGAACCCAACTTCTTACACTTAACACTCGTAACCCCACTGCTTATAAACTTAACATGATCTCTCATAACCACTCTTGAAGCGAAAAGAAAAAAAATCAAAAACCAAAGCGAATGAAACGAAACAAATGCAAAGCTAATAGGATCGAATTCAACCGAAATCGAATATCAATTAAGTCGAATCGAATACCAATGGAAATCGAATGGCGAAACACATAAGTTATGTGACAAGTGGGTCGAAACTGATTTGAAACAAATGAAAAAGAAACAAATGAGTCGAACCAAATACCAATGGGAATCGAATAGATCAATAGAAACTGAAATTTCAAATCCCGACATTCGACGCGTGAACATAGAAAACTTGTTGCGTTGGAAACCTTTATGACTTAACCTATCCGAAATCCTTGTATATTTTTTTCTCTTCTCTTTTTCTTATTCATTTCTCAACTTTTGTCGATCTCTTTCAAAATGGGAAACTCATACTAATCAATTAAAAATTTGGCAGCATGACAGTTGCATTTTAACCTATCCAAAAACCTGCAAATAACTTGAATACACTTCTATAAATTCCAGACAATTACACATACATCATAAACCACCGGACCCTCCGTCCGGGATCTCAGCATAACCGCAAACCTAAATTCTAAACCATTTCAAGTCATTTTTCCTATTCATCACATTCAAACTCATATGCAACTTCCATTAACTTATATACATAAATTAATGCTTCCATCAAACTCAACCAATTATATTTATAAATCTTCACAATTCATATCTATACATATATATCCCAATTACATTCATAATTCAATCCACTTTCTATATAAAACTAATTTGCACAATCCTTAGCCATACACATTTCCTATTCCATAAATCATGTTCTTATACAGTATCATAATTCTCATACATCCTGAAATAAACCGCTTGCAATACATTTATGGAAATTTAAGCCATATCAAAGACTTATACATAATCATTATCAAACTCTACTTTCTTAATTGCACATCATTTATAACAATTCAACTATCATTTGGAATTCATCCAAAACTCAGCCTCAATTCATATGATTTCTTTCATTTAATAGCATTATGTCATTCACCAAGTTACCCTCTTGCTTTTGCATAAGATCTCACATATATCACCATAGTTCTTACTTAAAGATCCTCAACTCATTATCCTTACATAAACCCATATCTCATTAAGGCACAAATAACATCTATAACATAATTTATATACTAAAGCATTCATTTATTTTCATTTTCATATTTCAAATTTTCTCTTTAAGGTTCGGGGTCCAACAGATGGCCTTGGAGACGAAACGATAGGAACAATGGGGGGAGGCAGAATATGAATACTGACGATCGACGCGAATCGAGAGGATAGTCCAGGCCAAGAGGTGACAGAAATGCAGAACAACAAGATGACCGACCGGTTAGGATCATTAACATGATCTTTGGCGGTAGTGCAGTAGGCGGATCAACCATTAAAGGAAGAAAGAGGTACGCTAAGCAGGTCAGTGAAGAGTTGTCGGCCAAGAGGAACAAGCAAAACGATGGGATGATATCGTTCGACGAATTCGATCTAGACGGCGTCAGCTGTCCTCACGATGACGCACTCGTAGTAAATCTGAACATGGACGGAAACGAGGTGAAACGAGTAATGATCGATACGGGCAGCTCGGTCGACTTATTATATTATGATGCTTTCAAGCAGATGGAGATACCGGAGGATCGATTACTGCCTGTAAAAGGACCTATCAAAGGGGTAACTGGAGCATCAACCTACCCTTTTGCTAGAGTATTTTTGAAGGTAAAATTCGGATGAAAGCCATGTCTGATAGAGAAGGACGTTGAGTTCCTGGTTGTGAAATTTACAGGGGCGTACAATGTAATAATCGGACGAGCTACTCAAAATGCCCTCAGAGCAGTCATTTCCACATACTACCAAGCAATGAAGTTCCCAACGTCCCATGGAGTCGGTATTGTCATAGGTCAGCAAAGAATTTCTAGGGAATGCTACTTAGCGGAAACAAAGACATTAGACAGGGTGGTAGTCTTGACAAGCTCTCTTGACATGAGAGCCGATGAAGAAGCGGAGAGGATGAACCCCGTAGAAGAAACGTAGAGGGTCGTATTGGATGAAGTGGACCACTCCAAGTTCACAAATCTTGGTTTCGAGCTTTAGAAGGGCCTAATCAAAGAAATCACAAATTGCTTGGTAGAAAATAGATCGATCTTCGCCTGGGTACCGAGCGACATGCCGGGAATTTCACGATCAGTCACATCGCATTCTCTCGGTATCCAAAAAAACTGCAAGCCGGTTAGACAAAAGAAGCGATGGCATAGCAAGGAGCGACAGGAGGTCATCGAGAAAGAAATTGAAAAGCTACTTGAAGCCAGGTTCATCCGAGAAGTCAAATATCCCGAATGACTAGCCAATGTGGTATTGGTGAAGAAGAAGAACTGGAAGTAGAGAATGTGCATCGATTTCACTGACCTGAACAAAGCATGTCCAAAGGATAGTTTCCCTCTTCCCAAAATCGATCAGCTGGTAGACTCCACGTCAGGGCATGAACTCCTTAGCTTCTTGGACGCCTTCTCGGGCTACCATCAGATTCAAATGAGTCTTGAAGACGAAGAAAAGACTGCGTTTATAACTTAACAAGGCACGTATTGCTACCAAGTAATGTCGTTCGGCTTGAAGAATGCATGGGCCACTTATCAGCTGCTCGTCATGGAGGTTTTTAAGAAACAGATCGGTCGATCTGTCAAGGCCTATGTGGACGATATAGTGGTCAAGAGTAAGACGACCGCCGAGCACGTGGGAGATCTAAAAGAAGTCTTCCAGACCCTAGACAAATTTCAGATGAAGCTGAACCTGAAAAAATGGGTCTTTGGCATGGCATCTGAAAAATTCCTGGGATTTATGATCACTCAGTGGGGGATTGAAGCTAATCCAGAAAAGATCGAAGCTATTGTCCAAATGTCCTCGCCGCGATGTTTGAAAGATGTTCAGATATTGACTGGGCGGATAGTCTCTTTGAGTAGGTTTGTCTCCAGTTTGGGGGACAAGTGCCTCACGTTATTCAAAATTTTAAGGAAAGCGGATGTGACCCAGTTCCAGTGGCCAGATGAATGTGAAAGAGCATTTCAACACTTAAAGCAATATCTGTCTAGCCCATCCATCCTACAAAGCCAAGTTGAGGGGGAGAATCTGATTCTATACTTAGCAGCCACGGAGGGGTCGATCAGCGCAGTTCTTGTTCGATCGGAGGGAAATGAGCAACGCCCGATCTACTACGTCAGCAAGGTGTTGACCGGACCAGAAACACGGTATGCGCCTATAGAAAAGCTGGCCCTTTCCTTGATAACGGCAGCACGGAAGCTAAGGCCTTACTTCCAGAGTCATACCATCGAGGTATGGACCGACCAACCCCTCAGGCAGTGCCTTCAAAAGCTCGAAATCTCGGGTCGACTAATAAAATGGGTGGTAGAGCTGGGGGAGTTCGATATACAATATAAGCCTCGGACGACGATCAAGGTACAAGTGTTGGTAGACTTCATTGCAGAAATGAGTCAACCTGACTCGTAGGGTCCTGACTGGCAGGGTGATCAATCTCCTGCCTGGAGCTTATTTATTGACGGGTCGTCCAATGCCGAGGGATGCGGAGCGAGAGTGGTGTTGATCAGCCCGCACAAAGAAGAAAAGGTGGAATATGCTCTTCGGATAGAATTCAAGGCCTCCAATAACGAAGCAGAATACGAGGCTCTGATAGACGGCCTCCAATTGGCCAAGGAAATGGAAGTAAAACATCTAAAGGTATACAACAATAGCCAAGTAGTGGTCGGTTAGGTCACTGGGCAGCATGAAGCCAAGGGGAGCAGCATGATCAAGTACCTGGAGCTGGTAAAGCAGGAGTTAAGTAATTTTGAGCAATACTCGATCAGTAGGATAGAATGAGCTCAAAATGCTAAGACAGATGCACTTTCCAAAATGGCTTCCGATCGGGATGCCAAGAATAACGTTTCGGCCGAGCGACTAGACTGGCCTAGCATCCAGAAAGCCAAGGAAGTCCTTGACGTAAATACCGGTCGATCAAGTTGGATGGAACCGATCAGACGATACCTCCTAGAGCGAACACAACCGGAAGAAATGTTGGAGGCCAAGAAACTGAGAATAAAGGCGGCCGAATACACGGTCGTTAATGGCACCTTATACAAGCGATCTTATGACTGGCCACTGCTATGATGCTTGAGCGAAGAAGAGGCAAAGCAAGCAATGGCCGAAGTCCACGAAGGAATGTGTGGAAACCACGTAGGAGGCAGAATGTTGGCTCATAGACTGATTAGACAAGGATATTACTGGCCGACAACGAGAAAAGTCTGCCAGGAAAAAGTCGATCGGTGTGAGGCTTGCCAGAAAAACGACAGCCTGTCTCACCAACCAACCGAGAGGATGAAAATCGTGAGCCACCCTATCCATTTTGCTCAATGGGGAATGGATATATTGGGGCCTTTCCCTCTCGGTCCTGGACAGAAGAAGTTCTTGGTAGTGGCAGTGGAATACTTCACCAAATGGGTAGAAGCGGAAGCGGTCGCTACAATTACCGAGCAGAAGGTGGAGAATTTCATAAGGAAAAATATACTAAGCCGCTTCGGGATGCCTATGGTGTTGGTTACAGAAAATGGTCAGCAGTTCGATAACGATAAGTTTAGAGATTTCTGCGACCGACTAAAGATAAGGCTACAGTTAACTTCAGTAGCTCACCCCCAAAGCAACGGTCTCGCGGAGAACACTAACAAAAAGATAATAAATGCTCTCAAGAAGCGCCTAGACGGACGAAAGACTTGGGTAGAAGAACTAGACGAAGTATTGTGGGCATACAGAACCACACCGAATGGAGCCACAGGGGAAACGCCGTTCAGGATGACTTTCGGGGCAGAAGCCCTAGTTCCAGTAGAAGTGGTGTTGCACAATCAAAGAGTGTCGAGCTATGAAGAACAGCAGAATAATGAAGCCTGCCGAGTAGAACTCGTGCTTCTCAGTGAAGACAGGGATAGGGCAGCTGCTCTTTCGAAAGCCATCAGGCAAAAAGCAACAAAGTTCTACAATAGAAGGGTAAGGCTGAGCGACGTAAAAGTTGGCGAATACGTCCTGCGAAAGGCCGAGGCGGCTGGGAAACATCTTGGAAAGCTCGGACAGGCGTGGGAAGGACCCAATCAAGTGATCAAGCAAGCTGGGCAAGGCTCTTACATCCTAAGCGATGCGAACGGGAAGATTCTATCGAGGCCCTGAAACTCTCAAAACTTGAAGGCATTCTACCAGTAGATAAGTTTTATTTTAGTTAATCTTTGTTTATTACTGCCTTTTGTACACAACCTGTGGGTACCTTTTTCCTGACCCTGCCAGTCAGGTTTTTTAACAGCCCACGCCCTCATTATCATCAATAAAGGGGTTTTCAGATTTCTCGGCATGAAGAAATTTTATTAAATTTGGCAGAGTAGAATATCCCATCGACATCGCTCGGTCGGGTCGCCAAGACAAGATCATTGGGACCACAGCTCGGCCTCGACCATAGATCAACCAAGTTGCCATGACAAGATCCTTGGCACCATCGATCGACAACGACTATCGCTCGGCCGGGTCGCCAAGACAAGATCCTTGGGACCACAGCTTGGCCTCGACCATAGATCGACCAGGTTGCCAAGACAAGATCCTTGGAACCATCGATCGACATCAACTATCGCTCGGCCGGGTCACCAAGACAAGATCTTTGGGACCACAGCTCGGCCTCGACCATAGATCGACTAGGTTTCCAAGACAAGATCCTTGGAACTATCAATCGACATCGACTATCGCTCGGCCGGGTCGCCAAGACAAGATCCTTGGGACCACAGCTCAGCCTCGACCATAGATCGACCAGGTTGCCAAGACAAGATCCTTGGAACCATCGATCGACATCGACTATAGCTCGACCGGTTCGCTAAGACAAGATCCTTGGGACCACAACTCAGCCTCGACCATAGATCGACCAGGTTGCCAAGACAAGATCCTTGGGACCACAACTCAGCCTCGACCATAGATCGACCAGGTTGCCAAGACAAGATCCTTGGAACCATCGATCGACACCGTCTATCGTTCGGCTAGGATCCCAAGATAAAATCTCTGATAGTTCGGCCTCGTTATCACTCAGCCTAATTCACCCGATCGATACACATCGAGCGCACTCATTTGCGACCTGCTATTCGAGGGGATCATCTAATACGTTAACATATAAAAGAGGTAATGAAAAACGAGTTTCTATTTCTCAGAATTAAAGCTCTGGTCACAAACTCGACCAGATGAGCCTTACAAACAGGAAAACAATTCACTCTGATCCTTTGGGAGGAAAGGAAGGGTCAGCAGTAGGATCGGCTGGAGGAGAGGAAGGGCCAACAACTGGGTCGAAAGAGGAAGGGACGGCAGTCGGATCAGGAGGAGAAGACAACGGAGAGACATCCTCTTCTTCTTTCGAGCTAAGATCCAGCTCCTCATCTGGAATAAAAGTCCGCTCTCCCTCGGCCCTCTCCCTCATTCCCTCCAAGGAAAGACCGAGAGCAGCGGGAAGCAGCAGCTCGGCATAATCCTCAAACGAACGACACTCCGACCCTTCAGGAACGTGAACCTCATGGCACCTCTTCAGGACCGAGAGGGTCAAGTCGCAGGCGAACTCTAAGCACTCCCCATGTAGGAATCGCTTTTTCCACATCTTTATCGCCTTGACCCTCAGCTTCTTGATGGAGCATCGCAACTCCCTCAACATATCTTCGGTCCTGAGTTTACCCCCACCGCTGCATGACAATCATGGAGGAACTTCTCACTACGCTCCCACACCGTCATCATCTCCTTCCTCAAGCCCTCACCTCCATGACCAACCGGCTCCTCTCCCCCCCGTGGCAAGTTGAGCGCTCAGAATGCCCTTTGCCTCCTCCCAAGACTTTTTCTCCTCCTCCAAGGAAGAGAGTTGAGCTTGGAAGACATCCCTCTCTTCCTTAGTCTCCGAAAGCTCACCCCTCAAAGCTTTTACCTGTTCAAGGAGATCGTGGACTTCCAGGTCCAGCAATCGATTAATCCCGTTGAGATTCTGCATACGTTGATGCATTGCGGTGGACATCACCACACCCCTTAGGCAGCTACGAATGAGACGGGCCCCTAGCTCCTGATTGTTCAGCGAGTCCATGAGCTCCTCATCCACGGGGGGAGCGATCCTCTCAGCAATGTGAAGGGATACCTCGAGGTCCCCAATCGATGCAGTTTTCGCCAAACTGATCGAAGGCTCCCACCGTTCGGTGTTATTCGCTCGCCCTTTCCCCTTACTTTCTTTCTCCTTCTCTTTTTTGCCTTGACTTGACGGGCCGGACGGTAGGTCAGCAAGCCGAACAAGCCTCTTCCTCTAAAGAGGTGGCTCCACCTCCACTTCCCCCTCCTCTTCCCCTCCCGTTCGGCGCACACTCGCTGGCACGATGTGATAGCGCCGACCACGAGATCTGTCTTCAAGGCGGAGGGACCAAAGAATATTGTAGAACGGCCTGGCTCCACTGGAGGAACGACGCCTTCACCGGTCTCTGCCTCCTTCATCTTTTTCTTCCCCTTGGCCTGATTTTTGGATTTAGGGGGAGGGGACGACCCGGCAAAATCCTCTACCCTCAGCCCTTCCGCGATCGCTCAACATGCGCGACCAATTTTCTAATTCGACCTCTCTACCTTATTTTGGTCATAACTCTTTTTTTCGACATCCGATCGATCTAATTCTTAAATTTTTAGATTTCTAAGACATTTTTCTATCTCTCCATGAAAGTTTATGATTTTTGAGATCAAACTGAGAAAGATCGATTGGATCAAAGTGGGAAGATAGATTAAAAGGTTATGAGTTAGATACTTTCTAAGCATGCTTCAGTAATTTGGAGATATCTGGAACTATAGAGCTCCGATTGAGTTGATTCTTGTTGATAATAAAACTAAAGACATGGATCTACAGGTGTCCTGAAGGAATACAATTTTAGTTCAGTCCTTAAGATGGTCAATTTCTGGAGGGAAGTTAGGTATAGTGTTCAGTCTTGGATTAGTAAGATCTGAAGGTATTTTAGACATAACTTTTTCTCTACTAATCTAAATGAGGTGATTCTTGATTTGGATTAAACTAGATAAATATATCTACAATTGTTATGAAGGACTTGAGTTTCAATTTAGTCTTTAAGGCTGTCAATGTTTGGATGGAAATAAAGTGCTGGAAAATGTTCTAGCGTAAGACAAGTCTGAAATGTTTTAAGCATAACTTTCGATGTAGTGATCCAAATTAAATTATTTTAGTGGCATTATGAAATTAAGACAATAAGGAACATTTCTATATAAGGGAGTTTTGAAAAATTCCTTCAATTTGATGGTGAGAAAATTGTTCTAAAGTAAGCATGAATGAAAATGAATGTTAAGGGCAATTTTGGAAGAACACATAAGGACTTAAGGTTTTAGGCTTAAATGGAGGGGCATATGGGCCATTAACCATTCATTAAATGACATGGCACTACAAATAAAAGGGACTGTCATTTGTTTGAAGGAGAAGCACGATACTAAGGAAATAAAAGAGAGAAGGAATGAGAGAAGAGTGGTGCTTTCGACTAGGTGAAGAAGAAGGAAGAAGGAGAAGCTAGATTTCGAATTTTTGGGGCTTCTACCATGATATTTGCATGGATTCTAGAGGAAAATGTGGAAGAGGGTGAAAGCTTCCTTTGGAGCCTAAGAAAATTCGAAAATGGTGGAAGATGAAGGTAACAGAAAATTTTAAACTTTGAGTTTTTCATGAATTTTTTGGTGAGATAGCATGGAAATGATTGGGTTTGTGGATTATGAAGTCAATTTTGGTGATTGCTTAGTATTATTTGTTCAAATTTGGATGATAAATTAATTAGGGTTATGCCCAATTTTTATGATTTGGAGATTTTGGAAGTTTTTGATTTAGATAGCTTGAACATATGAGGGATTGGTGTTTTCTAAGCTCAATTTGAGTAATTATGCTTTTTATGATGTTGAATTTGGGTGAATTTGGTTTAGGGAATTTCATATTGAAGGAAAGAATAAAGGCTTTGGAGAATTGAAGCATTGGGCAAGCTTCAAGCACGGAATTGAGGTGGGTTTCATGTTTATGATTGAATAATGAGCCATTAAAGTTTTTCCAAATCAAGAGAACTAAATGATATTGCTTTTAAATGATTTAAAGAATTTTCTTATGTGTGTATATGCGTAATTGATTGAATTTGAATTATTGTGATTATTGAAAATGCACTGCGATTTGTGAATAATGATCAAATTATGCCATTGAAACATGTTATGACATTTTTGTATGAATGGAAAAGATAGAAAAGCTTGAAAGTATGAAAGCATTCGAATAAATAGATTGAGCATGAAATGACTATGTGCTTTTGTTTGGGCGAGAGAGAACCTGTTTCATTAGTCACATGCACGATGACCCATAGTCTTCTCCCGGCTGCCCGCTTGAGGCCACGAGATCCTGAGAAATCGGACTCATTTTGTTTACAGTGTAAACTACACCCGTTTCGTTTATGCAACTTTCGAGCCATTTGTTTGTGCATTGCATCTTGGAATTGTCAAATATGTTGCATAAATTGAGTGTTTTGTATTGATGATTAAATGAATATGCTTTGTGATGTGATGATATTTTTTATTATAAGTTTTGAGTTTGAATTTCGAATTTGACAAAGAATTTGTAAACGAAGTATTTTACGAAATTATCAAGATTTTTATATAACAAATGAACATTTCAACAGTTTTGGCTTATTGAATTTGAAAATATGTGACATGGATTTCAATTTGAACTTTACAATAGTTTTTGCTTGTTTTCGGTTATAAACGTGTTACCCACTAGCTATAAGCTCACCCCCCTCTCATCTTCATCTCCAGGTATCGAGCAGGAGATCGGATGAAAGGAAGTCAAGGCTTTTGATCGATTTTTGCATATCTTGTATTTTGAGTAGTTTGGTTTTTAGTATCGTTTTGGGTATATGGCTTGGAATGCCATTAATGTATTGTAGGCACTTATTTCATTGATGTATATGAATTATGAATTTATGTATGGAATTGAGTTATAAATTTGTGTATGATTATGTGATATGAATTATGATTGTATATGAATATGATTGGTTTAGGTTTTGGATTGAATTATGGAATTGTATATTGAATCGAGATATGATTATGTCTTGGACATGGATGAATACGATATGGATTCCAGACAGGAGGTCCTAGGAATTGTGTTGCTGGAATTGAGATATTGAAGTGCTTATCTTGTATGATTTGCGGATTTCTGGATAAGTATGATTGTATACAAGAACATTATTATTATGAACTGAGATTTTGCATGAGGATAAATTTCCTAAGAGGAAATTAAATCGCTTTGTCGGGATTGGTTTAGTCTAAGGTTTCCAACGCGATAGTTTCATAAGGTATAAGTCTTAGGATGTCAGAAAGTTGTTGCTTTGATTCCGAACCAATTTGATTTGTTTTGTTTCACTACTTTCGCTTTGTGTTTCGCTTCTAATTTGGCCCAATTTCGGGTTGACATCCATTCTTTCATTTCCACCTCTTTGGCGAACCATTCGTATTCGATCCGCTTTGGACATTTGTTTCGGTCTAATTGATCCGTTTGTTTGTTTCGATTCGATTCCGCTTTCGATTTTGTTTCTGCATTTTGTGATCCATTTTCATGTCCGTTTTATGATGTTTGATTCCGATTTGAATTTTCAGTTGTTCAATCTGGATTCGATCCGCTTTTTGCATTTGTTTTGCATTCGTCCGCTTCTTTTGTTCTTCGTTTTCCCGTTGGGATCTGGTTCCGAGATCGGGTCCCAATATTTATGGTATCAGAGCCCAGTAATAGGATCTTACATGGGCGCTTATGTTTGTAAAGTATTTGAATGGATAGAATTGATTTAGTAAGAATGTGAAAATGATGTGAATGTATGTCATGAATCATTTGAAGAACCTATACGGTTTTTGATTAAGGTGATGAGTTATGATCGATCATAAAAATGTGTTAATGGAAATTAAGAGGAGATTTTCTTGATGAAATAGATTGAATTGGGTTCGAATATGCATATGTACGATGCCATAAAGGATACTTGTAAGATGTGATAAATTGCTAGAAATATATGTATAGAAGTTGATATTGAATGATATTGGTCCATATTAAGGTTCATTAAGAAATGGGACCATTGACTCGTGTAAAGATGTAATGAAATATTGATATGATATGATATTGGTGGTATTGACACAAGAAGTGAAATTGTGAATAAGATGAGATATAAGTATGATGAGGAATTAATTAAGGAAGTGATTGACTAAATTGGAAGAAATTATTGAGAGCATGTGTTACTTGGTGATTTCTTAAGTAAGAATTTCGAGGACTAAATTCTTTTAAGAGGGGGAGAATTGTTGGACCTTGAACTTTTCTTGGAGACTTGATTTGTTAAATGAAATTAAATGAGGAATTAGTGGTGTTTAATTTTTGATTCGGGTAATGTTAATTGGAGCAATTGCAATGATATTTTGAGGTTAATACATGAAATGGGTGTTTTTGTGTATGATTGTGTATGACTTTTGTGAAAGAGAAATGTGTATGCGCATATTCTTTATTGTTTAGTTTGATGTTGGGAAATGGATTTGGAATAGTTTATTGGAGCTTTGAATTGTGTTTGAGATGAATTAGTTGAAGAGTTTGTGGTAGTGTGTTGATATGTGAAGTTGATGTGTTGATATGTGAAGTTGATGTGTTGGAATGGTGTTTAGAAACTTCAATGGCAAATCTGTACTGATTTAGATGGATTTAGCCAAAGTGGTCTTAATGAAAGTTGTATCTTATGTTTCCAGCTTTCTAACACCATAAAATATGCACTTGTTCAATATCGGAGTTAGAAGTTATGATCGATTAAAGTCTTGATGTTGTTTAGGTTTGATTTCCAGGGCAGAAACTTTGTTGTGGCTTTTGATCATTATAGAGACTGATTTTGGTTGTAAGTGCTTCATAAAAGTAGTAGATTATGTTTTTATCTTTTCATTGATATAAAGCGTGAGATTTTTGGACAATGGGGTGGTAGATTATGTTTTTATCTTTTCATTGATATAAAGCGTGAGATTTTTGGACAATGGAATAAGAAGTTATGATTTTTGGAAGTTGTGTCACTGCTTAGGATGACATTTTTTGGACAGCCAGTTTAGAGTGAAGTTTTGACCATTTTTTAGGCCGAATTGGTTTGTAAGTTCTTGATGAAAGTTGCCATTGATATAAAGTATGGAATTTTTGGAAAATGGAGTCAAAAGTTATGAGGGTTAGAAGTTTTGTTGCTGTTCAGGTGAGCTGATCGACCAACCATCTTTCGGTGAACTTTTGGCCCCTTTAGAGACGGAGCTTATTTTTGAGTCCTTCATGAAAATGGTAGAGCTTTCTTTTATCTTTCTATCGATACCAAGTTTGTAAAATTTGGAGTTCTGAGTCAAAAGTTATGGAAATTAGAAGTCGGGGGTCGGCTCAGCTCTTCTGCGGTCGCTCGGCCCTTCCACGATCGCTCAGCTCTTCCACGATCGCTCAGTCCTTCTGCGATCGCTCAGCCCTTCCGCTATCGCTAAGCCCTTCCGCGATCGCTCAGCCCTTCCGCGATCACTCAGCCCTTCTGCTATCACTCAGCTCTTCCGTGATCGCTCATCCCTTCCGCGATCGCTCAGCCCTTCTGAGATCGCTCAGCACGCGCGACAGATTTTCTGATTCGACCTCTCTTCCTTGTTTTGGTCATAACTCTTTCGTCCGACATCTGATCGATCTGATTCTAGAAGCATTAGATTTCTAAGACATTTTTCTATCTCTCCATGAAAGTTTATGATTTTTGAGATCAAACTGAGAAAGATCAATCGGATCAAAATGGGAAGATCGATTAAAAGGTTATGAGTTAGATACTTTCTAAGCATGCTTCAGTAATTTGGAGATATCTGGAGCTATAGAGCTCCGATTGAGTTGATTCTTGTTGATAATAAAACTAAAGACATGGATCTACAGGTGTCCTGAAGGAATACAATTTTAGTTCAGTCCTTAAGATGGTCAATTTCTGGAGGGAAGTTAGGTATAGTGTTCAGTCTTAGATTAGTAAGATCTGAAAGTATTTTGGACATAACTTTTGCTATACTAATCCAAATGAGGTGATTAATGATTTGAATTAAACTAGAGAAATAGATCTATAACTGTTATGAAGGACTTGAGTTTAAATTTAGTCTTTAAGGCTGTCAATTTTTGGATGAAAATAAAGTGCTGGAAAATATTCTAGCATAAGACAAGTCTGAAATGTTTTGAGCATGACTTTCGATGTAGTGATCCAAATTAAATTATTTTAGTGGCATTATGAAAATAAGACAATAAGGAACATTTCTCTAGAAGGGAGTTTTGGCAAATTCCTTCAATTTGATGGTGAGAAAATTGTCCTAAAGTAAGCATGAATGAAAATGAATGTTAGGGGCAATTTTGGAAAAACACATAAGGACTTAAGGTTTTAGGCTTAAATGGAGGGGCATATGGGTCATTAACCGTTCATTAAATGACATGGAACTATAAATAAAAGGAGCTGTCATTTGTTTGAAGGAGAAGCACGATACTAAGTAAATAAAAGAGAGAAGGAATGAGAGAAGAGTGGTGCTTTCGGCTAGGTGAAGAAGAAGGAAGAAGGAGAAGCGAGATTTCAAATTTTTGGGGCTTCTACCATGATTTTTGCATGGATTCTAGAGGAAAAATATGGAAGAGGGTGAAAGCTTCCTTTGGAGCCTAAGAAAATTCGAAAATGGTGGAAGATGAAGGTAAGAGAATATTTTAAGCTTTGAGTTTTTCATGAATTTTTGGGTGAGATGGCATGGAAATGATATGGGTTTGTGGATTATGAAGTCAATTTTGGTGATTGCTTAGTATTATTGGTTCAATTTTGGATGATAAATTAAATAGGGTTATGCCCAATTTTTGTGATTGGGGGATTTTGGAAGTTTTTGATTTAGATAGCTTGAATATATGAGGGATTGGTATTTTCTAAGCTCAATTTGAGTAATTATGCTTTTTATGATGTTGAATTTGGGTGAATTTGGTTTAGGGAATTTTATATTGGAGGAAAGAAGAAAGGATTTAGAGAATTGAAGCATTGGGCAAGCTTCAAGCACGGAATTGAGGTGAGTTTCATGTTTATGATTGAATAATGAGCCATTAAAGTTTTTCCAAATCAAGAGAACTAAATGATATTGCTTTTAAATGATTTAAAGAATTTGCTTATGTTGGCACCCGATCCGGGAACCGGATCCCAACCGGAACAGAAACATAGACGAAGCGAATACGGCATCGGCAGAAGCAAATCGGAGTGAATGTAGCGAATGCAAATCAAATAAACATACCGAGACGCAACGCGAATGCAAATCGGAATCGAAAACCAATTCGGGATACTCAATAAAATCGAATCATAAGGCAAAGCGAACGAATTAATCAACCTGAACAAACATCGGCATCCGTTGCAAACATGAAGCACAGGAAACTAATCGCGTTGGAAACCCTAAGACGTACCATTTCGAAATCCGGTATAAATTTTTTTTTCTTTCTTATTCCTTGTCTTTTCATTCTTAATCACTTTATTTCATTACATACAAAATCGTCATATGCTTGGATACTCATACAAATCCCAAATCGCACTCAAATCATAATAAACTTCTTAACATTAATACCAATCTCATAAGTCCATCTTTCTTACATCTAAATTTTATTTTTCTTCTTTTCCAATTTATTTTCTAACGAAAATTCGAAGATATATTTGCATTTATCCTATCCCAAATATTTATGCAAGGAAAAACACACTTCTAATATCACAAAATCCAGAATCATCGGACTCTCCCGTCCGGAATCTAAACACCAGCAAACAAACGCAATCTTAGTTCTAAACACTTCAATCAAATTCCCCTATCAATTAACAATATATTTTCCCAAAATCATACACAATTTCATATACAATTTCCAAAATCATTTACAATCACAAAATTCAAAATCCATACATCGACTTCTTCATTCTTTTACATCAACCTAATATATACAATTTCATACAAACTTCATAAATCATATACATACATGGCAATTCGCCATATTCAATCTTAATACCAAAATCTCAATTTATAAAAATCCAAATAATACAAAATCGAATCAAGCGTCTTGATACTCTTTCATCCGATCTCCGCACGAAACACGGAGATGGGGATGAAAGGGGGTGTAGCTTCTAAGCTCGTGGGTAACATATTTATAAACTAAATAATAAGCATAAATCAATTTTCATAAACTTTTGCCAAAGGCTTAGTTTTCAAACTTTTCAACTTTCAAATATTTTCTCAAACCCTTTTCAATTTTCCAAACTTTTCATATCAAATTTCTATAATTTCATGGTTAAAACCCTTTTCTCATTTTCAAAATTTCTCATAAACATGAATGCAATCACATCGAGAAATTTCACACATAAACAAAATCAAAAATCACATAACATAACAAAATGGTTTGGTTTCGGTCTAACGAGACGTCGCACACATTCAGCATAGCGGTCATATGCGGCCAAGTGTGAATGAGGGGAGTCCAAATCGGAACTCCTAAGCCACTCATGGGCAGCAGGAGAAGGCTATCGAGAGGAGACAAAGCAATCGACTCTACGGAGGACTGACCAAACCCATACAATTCACATATTCATGCTTAAAACAAGATTGCTCAAGGCACTTTTAAATTTCACATTTTCTTTAAATTCTTCATATCATATAATCATAATGTGTCATAAATGACACCAACATATATCCACATGAATTCATATAACAAATCGAATGCAATTCACTTAAATCACATATTCATCAAATTCATCACAATATATGCACTAATTCCTTAAATCATTTAAATCATAAATCCAATAATTTGAAAACCGTGAATTTCATAATTCTTGCATTTTTAAAACTCATTTTAACCCTTTGAAATCATAATATCAAACATTTACTTCCTTTTTCAAACATTTTTATCAACAATAATTTATCAAAAATCAAATTTTGTTTTCTTTAATTTTCAAAATCACATTCTTAGCTTACAATTCAATAAATAAATATACTACCCACCTCATATCCATGCTAACAACTTGCTTTGTGCCTCAATTGCTCCAAAGCCTTCTTCTTTCTTCCACATTAAAATTTCCTAAACCAAATTAATCCAAATTCAACTTCATAAATGTCATAATTCATCAATTTAAACTTAGAAAACATTAATTCCACATAAAGTCAAGCTATTTAAATCATGAATTTCCAAAATCCTTCAAAATCCCCAAATTCCAAAATGCACCTAAACCAATCCACTCAAATTCAATATCATATTTAACTTAATTACTAAAATTGAGCTTAGAAAACATCAATTCCTCACCTATTCAAGTTATTTCAATCTCCAATTTTGAAAATCCCCAATTTTCAAAATTGGCCTAAACCAATTTACACAAATTCCATATCATAAATCACAATTGATCTCATATTTCACCAATTCCTACTATTATTGATGATTTTACACCATTAATTTACAAAATTCCCAAATTTCTAATTTGCCCTAAACCCCCAATTTATAATTTTTCAAATTAAACTTCACCTAAAGCATAAACATCAAAATTAACTTAGGATATCTCAAATTCATCACTAATTCAAGCCATCTAAAGCATCAATTTCAAAAACCCCCAATTTCAAATTTTGACATAAACTCCAATTTTCAATTAATCCAAAATTAAACACAACCTAAGGCATAATCATCAAAATTGACTTTATATATCACCTACCCATATCATTTTCCATGTTTCTCAATCAAAAACTCAACAAAAACTCAAAGTTAAAAATGTTCTCTTACCTCATTTCTCCACCAAATTCGAATTTTCTTGGTTCCTTAGGAAGCTCTCATGCTTTTCCATCTTTTTCTCTCTTGGAACAACCTCCAAATCTTGCTTTAAGACTTAGAAAAATCATAAACTCACTTACTTTTCCTTCTTTCTCCATTATTTTCTCCCATACGAAACTTCTCCTTCTTATTTCTTCTTTTTGCTTCTTATCTTTGTGAATTACATGCCTTATACGACAGCCATCTAATGTGTTCTGCCATGTCATTAAAAATGGAGGGTAAATGACGATCTTGCCCTCACTTATTAGCCTATTTCCAAGTTTGCCCCTGCACAGGATTTTAAAAAACTGACTACTTGCGTCCTATTTTCAAGCATCTAAACGAAATAATTTGGACAAACTTTCTTCTTGAAAATTGTTCCTCTAGATCATACGAATCCAACGCCACTGACCGCGCTCAATTCGGATCAGAAACGAAGAAGTTATAGCCAAAATACTATCGGACCTTCACAAAATCCGAGACTGAACATTAACATAACTTCAGTCCAGAAATTAACAATCTTAGGGATGAAATTAAATTTCTATCCCTTCACAAGAGTTGTAGCCCTATATCTTAAATTTATTTTCCCTCAAGAATCAACTCAATCGGAGTTGTACAGCTCCCGAAAATCACAAAATACTGAACCATGTTCAGAAAATTATCCAACTTATAACCTATAACCAAATCTCCTTCTTTGGTTCAATCAATCTCTTTCCATTTAATCTCTTAAAAATCATAATTCTTCATAAAAATGGAATTAATTGTCTTAGGAATCCAACGCTTCAAGAATCAAATCAATCGGATGTCGGACGAAGGAATTATAAGCAAAAGATTACGAAAGGGATCGGATTAAGAACAAAGTAACGGAACTTCAAAACCGAACTTTTCAAAAATCATATCTCTCTATCTCGAACTCGGAATTTGACAAATTTGGTGTCAATAAAAAGATCAAAGGAAGCTCTACAACTTCCCTGAAGTACTCAAAATCAAAGTAGGTCTCGAAAGAGGTTGAAAACTCACTCAAAGATTCTATCCAAAACAGCTTTTCCTAAACGACTTCCAATTTTTAATCGCTCATAACTCCTAGCCCCGATATCGAAAAATTGCAAACTTCATATCAATGGAAAGATAAAAACATCATCTAAAACTTTCATGAAGACCACTTGCTCTAATTCAAACTAAATCCATACGACGAGTGGCCTCGAAGCATAAAATACACAAATCTATACTTAATAACATTTTCAAAACAAAGCATATCTTCAGAAAATCATATCTTTCAATCCCGACATCGAAAAATAGCAAACTTTATGTCCACAAAAAGCTCTCGACAGAGGCTACAATGTTCATGTTGATCACTTTCTCCAATTTTGCCTAAATCAAAAAGTCAACTTTTTCTCAAAAAATCAAACTTCAAGCGAACTTTGACTGATCATAACTCTCACTTCCAATATCAAAAATATCAAACTTTATGGCCACAGAAAGCTCTTGACATAAACTACAAGTTTCCAGAAGATCATTTTCTCAAATTCTCCCAAAATCAAAAAGTCAACTCTCAAGTCAAATATTTTTCACTATTCATCCCCAAAGTCAAACTTTCTAAATTCTTCAAATTTTCACACTTTTTCTTTTTAATTCTTGCTATTTAACTTCATTTCAATCAACTCATCCACTTGAACTTTTATAAACCATACCAATCTCCACAATTATCAAATACATCAACATCCAATAATGCTTTTCTCATAAGTTTCCTTAAAGCATACATACAACATATATATATAATACTTATTTTATATCATTTCTTATTTCTAAATTCTACTTAAAAATCGGGGTCCAACAGCTTATGTGTGTATATGCGTAATTGATTGAATTTGAATTATTGTGATTATTGAAAATACACTGCGATTTGTGAATAATGATCAAGTTATGCCATTGAAACATGTTATGACATTTTTGTATGAATGGAAAAGATAGAAAAGCTTAAAAGTATGAAAGCATTCTAATAAATTGATTGAGCATGAAATGACTATGTGCTTTTGTTTGGGTGAGAGATAACCTGTTTCGTTAGTCACATGCACGATGACCCATAGTCTTCTCTCGGCTGCCCGTTTGAGGCCACGAGATCTTGAGAAATCGGACTCGTTTTTTTTACGATGTAAACTACACCCATTTCGTTTATGAAACTCTTGAGCCATTTGTTTGTGCATTGCATCTTGGAATTGTCAAATATGTTGCATAAATTGAGTGTTTTGTATTGATGATTAAATGAATATGCTTTGTGATGTGATGATATTTTTATTATAAGTTTTGAGTTTGAATTTCGAATTTGACAGAGAATTTGGAAACGAAGTATTTTATGAAATTATCAAGATTTTTATATAACAAATTAACATTTCAACAGTTTTGGCTTATTGAATTTGAAAATATGTGACATAGATTCCAATTTGAACTTTACAATGGTTTTTGCTTGTTTTCGGTTATAAACGTGTTACCCACGAGCTATAAGCTCACCCCCCTCTCATCCCCATCTCCAGATATCGAGCAGGAGATTGGATGAAAAGAAGTCAAGGCTTTTGATCAATTTTTGCATATCTTGTATTTTGAGTAGTTTGGTTTTTAGTATCGTTTGGGTGGAATGCCATTAATGTATTGTAGGCACTTATTTCATTGATGTATATGAATTATGAATTTATGTATGGAATTGAGTTATAAATTTGCGTATGATTATGGGATATGAATTGTGATTGTATATGAATATGATTGGTTTAGGTTTTGGATTGAATTATGGAATTGTGTATTGAATCAAGATATGATTATATCTTGGACATGGATGAATACGATATGGATTCCGGACAAGAGGTTCGAGGAATTGTGTTGCTGGAATTGAGATATTGAAGTGCTTATCTTGTAAGATTTGTGGATTTCTGGATAAGTATGATTGTATACAAGAACATTATTATTATGAACTGAGATTTTGCATGAGGATAAATTTCCTAAGAGGAAATTAAATAGCTTTGTTCGGATTGGTTTAGTCTAAGGTTTCCAACGTGATAGTTTTCATAAGGTATAAGTCTTAGGATGTCGGAAAGTTGTTGCTTTGATTACGAACCAATTTAATTCGTTTTGTTTCGCTACTTTCGCTTTGTGTTTCGCTTCTGATTTGCCCCAGTTTCGGGTTGAGATCCGTTCTTTCGTTTCCACCTCTTTGGCGAACCATTCATATTCGATCCGCTTTGGACATTTGTTTCGGTCTAATTGATCCGTTTGTTTGTTTCGATTCGATTCCGCTTTCGATTTTGTTTCTGCATTTTGTGATCCATTTTCATGTCCGTTTTATGATGTTTGATTCCGATTTGAATTTTCGGTTGTTCGATCCGGATTCGATCTGCTTTTCGCATTTGTTTTGCATTCGTCCGCTTCTTTCGTTCTTCGTTTTTTCGTTGGGATCCGGTTTCGAGATCGGGTCCCAACAAGGATAGCCCCCTTGCAATCATTTGCACCTCATCATGCAACTCTTTCCTCTTCATCTTATCAAACTATCTGGTGGGATCTAAATATTCCATCTTATAGGCATTTCAATTGATACATTCAAAATTTGGTAATTCCTAATTTCAATTTCCCTTATCCATTCCAATTTACTTTATAAGCTAACCTAAGAGTCTTGTTATTGTTTAATAAATATTCCATAATTTCTTTCCCTCAAAATGGAGTAAATATTTAAATGTTATTCTAAATAAGATGTATTCTCCTTCAAGCAATTGGCATCTTTTAGCAATATATTTTTCATACCTACTAAGTATTCAACTAAAGGATTGTTGCATAATTGTGTTTGAATGGGAGATGAATGATTGCTTTAGGTTCAAGGTTACATAATCCACACATAGGTTTAAGGTTATTTGTTACCTTAATCCTATCCAAGGTACTAAGTATACTCCTTATTATAAGCTATAGTATGAAGGATACCTTCAAAATTTTTTGTTTAAGCAAATTAGTCTAAATTTCGGCATCTTAAAGCTTGAGCCTTGAAGATTTCATTATAAGTTCAAATGTTGCATAGCCTTGTGGATTGCCTCATCCAAACTAAGTGATTATTCAAGTTTCGATTACAAAACTAGGAGAAGACCTTACTTATAATCAATCCTTTAGTATTGCAATGCTGCTCCTACCTAAAATTATCTACTTGAACTTTGCATTCCTTATAAGCATATGCCTTAAGATCTACAATTTAGAAATTAGATACATAAACATAGTTCACTACATTTATCTTACCATAACTAAGTGTTTTTTTCTCTATTACCTATTCCATATTTAAATTATATATACAATATATCAATCATCATTAGGAGTTGAACCTTTATCTAGGAGGATTCACTTCTAGACTTATCACTCCAAAAGTTCTCCTACTTCAGGTAATAACCTTTGAGCCATTTTAACCATAATGTCTCTTTATCTACAAGTATCATTTAGATTCTTTTTGCAAGCATTAACTTATTCACCAGTTGGATAGCTATGATATTAGTCTCCCATTATTTTTTAGTAAGTAAATCTTAAACCATCTAATCTTTTTTAAAAAGTATTTATAGGAATCCACAAGCTACAAAAAAAAGTCTCTCACCAGCTTCTCAATGTTTTTTACATGTTCTTAGAGATCATTAGACATGTTCTTAGAGATCATTAGATGCAAAAACTAATAAATATGAAAGTTGTTAATGATAAAGAGAATTAGTTATAATTTACAAGCAAACGAAAGATTTTTGTTACTTTAATAAGCAATTTTGCTTTGCACTAACTCAAATATGGATTGGCATAAATATGGGCTGATTGACTTTTTTCAAGCTATTCAATATTGTAATAACTACAAGTGCATGGCATAGTTGTAGCTAGTACTAGTAAATACGAGTCTATCCCACAAAGACAACGAGAACTAGTAGTTTCTATTGTTCTATTATCTAGTCTACTAATAGATTGTGCTTTTGAATTAAAGAAATTAAAATTAAGTTGATAAAATAAATCAACAACACAATTAAAGAAGATAATTACGAAACCACTTAGTGAATTACCAATATTAGACAATTATTATCTAGGTTTCGAATCCCTTAACAAATTGATCTTTTATTAAGAAATTGTTTTTATTTATTTATTAGATAGTGGAGACTCCAATGGTAAGTTAATAACAAACCTTGAGTCTACTAATAACAAATCCTAAGGTTTCCAATCGAATTACTTAGGTTAAAGTTTATAACATTGTGTTACTAATTTATGAGTCCCTCTATTAGGTTTAACCTAATTTGGAAGATTTATTTTATCCTATCTCTAGGGTTGCAATCAAGTTCTTCCAATTACTATAAATTTATTCATCAATACAATTTATCAATCTTTACGTATAAAATTAGATTATGTTATAATATTCTAAACTACTATAACATAAATAAAATAAGTAATTGGATCACAACAAATCAATCAACCAATTGCACTAATAAAAGGACAATACATTTTAAAGTATAAACATAGGGTTCATCTAACCTATACTAATAAGATGTTTAGTTACACATTACCGAACGTGAAATCAAATATAAATAAAAAGAAAATTGATTCGAAAATAATGAAATTATAATTCTAAATCTCCCTGGTTGTCTTCTATCAAGTATTCCTACTATGCAAAGGTCTAATCATGTATTCCGATGGATTGTATGATAAGTTCTTCCTATTTCCTACTTCTTTGGCTCAAAATTGCACCTGGAGTCACCTCTAAGAGTTTTAGAACGACTCCTTTTGTCTCTCCCTTCCAATTGTCTCAGAAAGCACATTTTATATTAAAATCTAAGGTTTTGGATGATGTATGACCGTGCACCAGACCGTGCATAATCAAAAATTGCCAGAATTTGTGAAACTATACGGTTATGAGAAGTGCACAGTCTGTTACATGATCGTGCATCCCTTCTTTGCTTCCAATCTTTGTTTTATGTTGTGTTTCCTTCCAAATTCTTCTCCTTTTAGTGCATGAAGCAAATTATTCTCTATAAACACAATTGGAGCATTAAGTACCAAATATATAATAAAATTATAAAAAAAGCAAAATATATCAAATATGAGGTAAAAATATGATCAATTTTCTATCAATCATAGGTCTTTTAAATTTTTACAGGCACTCAAAATAGGTTAATAGTGGGGGTTTAGTTTACAAACCTAAAGTAAATGTAAACCAAGGAGATAGTTTGCTCTAGCTAATACAATACAGTGAATATTGTCCCTATTATTATAAGACCTAAGAGTTCTTTGATCAATAAGGTGAATGAATTTTGTTTAGCTCCATAAAGTAAAAATAGGTCAAATATCCTTAAATTTTTACATTTATTATGAAATCTGAATTTTTCCTCTAATCTTATATTGTAACCAATCTACCTCATTCGAACCTCAAAGCATATTGTAAATAGATAGAGGAATAAGGGATCACCTTGTCATACTCATTATGCTCCCTTGATTAGTTTGGTGGCTTCTCACTTATTAGATTGTTGAATAAGGTGGTGTAGACACATTGATCAATCCAGTTAATAAAATGAATAGGAAAACCAAATTCTTCCAATGAATAAATTATGAACTTCTAATCAATATAGTGAAATGTTTTGTGAAATTTAATTTTCACTTCACAACTCTTAATTAAGGTTTTTCCATGAAAATGTTTGAATAATTCCTGAGATAATAGTATTTTATAACCAAAAAACCTACCCCTAATGAAAGCACCTTATATAGGATTAATAGTTAAGGATAGCACCATTTTTAGCCTTATTTCTAACAGTTTATAGATGATTTTACATAGTATATTATAATAAGAAATTGACCTAAAATCTTTCAAAGATGCAAGATTAGGAACTTATGGTATTAGACATAAGTGTGTCTAGTTCCATTCTTTGAACATTCTTCCACTACTAAAATCTTTAGGATCAAGTTAGTCACTTATATTTTAAGCATTCCCCATGAATCTAGGTTAAAAGCTTTATCTATATTAAAAATAAATAAGGCTTGCTTTACATCTTCAATAGTGAAAGATTTAATAGGTGAATCAACTAACTCAATTATGATTTTCTTTAAGATGTTAAGAACCTATAAATATGAGCCACTATTAGTAGAGATACCAAATGAGTTCTAAAAATATTCAAAGACTTCTTGCTTGAGGTCCTCCTACCTCTAAATCCTCTTGCTATCCTTACTAGTTAGGGAGGTAATATTGTTAGTATTTCTCCTTGAAAGTACATATTTGTAGAGTAACTAGTATTTATTTTCCCTTATTGTAACCTTAAATTTTGATTTTTTGTCCTAAGATAGAATTATGGGCCTTTATTACTTTGATGAAATTCATCAAGACTATTTTTTTCTTACTTTGCTTAATAAGGTCCTCAGTCATTGCCAAGTTAGTACTTTTGTAATGATTCTAACCATAGATGATTAAATAAAGCTTTATTTAGTTTTTCTTTATGAGCCAAGCATCGTATTACCTATTTATCCATGTCAATAAAATTTTCTCATACTTTAAATCAATCATCCTTATATGATTTGATTAAGACCTAAATTCATTACAAAGATACCTCTTATTTTAACTACATAACAAAAAGAAGTAAGCAATATCAAACCACGACAATAGCATAATTATCAAGTGAATACTTGTCAACTTTGATCTTGGTCTCCACGTGGATTATCATCATTGGCTTTATTGAAAGTAAATAGTCGTATAAAAATTGTTACCTTTTAGGGCTCTTCAACCCTTGCATATTTCATAATACGACGAACATTATGAGAATTTGAGGGAAGTAGTAAAGCTATCAACCTTGGCATTTTGACCTAATCTTCTTTTGTTAAGAACTCGTCACATTGGTTTATTGGTGACATGTTTAGGTTAACTCCCTTATCCTTTTGAGGTTAACTAGAGACTTTTAATGTGATAAGTGAAACCTGGTGGTTATCTCTACTTAATTATATATATTTCTCATTTAGTTTTTCTCTTTGATCAGTTGCTTAAGTATTTCTTATAGATTAAGAGAACTTATTGCCTTAATGGATTCCACATTATTCCTCTGAGCATTATTCGCCTATGTGATAATTTGTTTTGCACCATTCTTTAAAAAAACTCATCAAATCCATATAGTTTGTTTCACACCATTCCCTCAAAAACTCATTAACTCCATATAGTCTCGCCTCATAAATACTATGTTTGTGGGTCTACACTCCTTTCCTTAGTGATTAAAAGGAGGCTTCCACTGATATGTAACTAAGAATCGATCTTGTATCAGTTTCTCCCTTCAATTTAGCCTCATTAATGTTATGAATTCATATAGCTTATGATCTATATTGGCTTCTATAAAAAAAATTAGCATAGCCAATATGTTTCATAGAGGCTTTGGCCTTGTCAATATATATTGGTCTTTGCACATAACTTATTCAGTAGCTTAATCTAATTTTTGACTAGTATTATGAAGGAACATTATAAATATTAATCTAAATTAGTACATGCAAGATCTAAGTTTCTCTATTTTAATCCATGCATGAAATTGTCATGGTCGTGAGACATCTCTCACGACCATCTATGATAATTGTGTCATGGACAAGATAACCAGAAGGCTCGTTTTAGATCAAATCATACATTTAGAGGTGGTTTTCAAGAGCTCAAGCTAAATACTACTCATTTCATTCATCTATGCACAAAACAACTTTTATTAGAGGACATTCTTATTAAATTGAATAAGGGATGCAATTGTTAACAACATTAATCCTTAGATACTTACTGGTGACTTCAATTTAATCCTTAAAGTTAATGAGACTGAAGGATGCAGATTCATTGGAAATCATTATCTCAAATTAAGAAATTGTGTAAATAATGCTTAGTTATTTAATCTTCTTTTAGAGGAAAATTTTTCACCTAGATCAATAATCAATCTGGGGCAAACTACATTAGAAAGAAATTGGATCACAGGCTTGCAAATAATTGATGGTTTCTAGCCTTCCAAACTGCTTCTCCATATACCATATAACAATCTCTCGAATCACTCAACCATTATCACCCAGACAATTATTATAACTCCAAAAGCACCTTTCAGATTCAATAACTTCTAACTGATTTAGTAGCATTTGATGAGGGTATCTAAAATGTTTTAATATCAAGGATTATAAGCTCCAAGCAATTCATATATTCTAGGAAAATATATGTTATTAAGCAGGGGATGAAGAAACCATTAATGAAGAAAATTGTAAACACTCATCATCTCCTAAACAATGCTAGCTCAATATGATCGTTATAACAATCCTTTGTCTATGTAGCTACAGAAAATAGAGAAAGATGCCATGCATAATTTTTCCAATGATTTAACATATGATTTTTTTCTCTTATGAAGCAAAGATTTCATATGGAGTGGCTGCAAAGTGGGGATAGAAACACTTTTTTCTTTCATAGGGATGTGATTTCCAGAAGAACTAGTAACATAATCATTTCCTTGAAAAGTAGCAATTTTAGGTTAGAATCTCAGCATCAATCACTGGAAGGGTCCTTCAACCACTTTTCAAGCATTATGAATATGCCAACCAAAACTTACTCATTCAACTCCTTCCTTAAAGAGATCATATAAGGGTGTATCACAACTTTGAAACAAAAATCCTGCATAAACTTATGTTTATAAAGGAACTTGAAGACATGAAAAAAAATCTCTACATCTGCATAGGGCTCCTGGTCCTAATGGATTCAACATAAACTTTTTTCATTAAATCTTTTTCCTGAACAAGGAACTTAGTTATTGATGTTATGCTGGAATTTTTCAATAAGGGCTTCTTACTTTCAGAACCTAACAACACTTTCATTACTCTGATTCCCAATCTGGTGAGCATAAACAATTCTCTGACTTTTGTCGCGTTTGCAACTTACAAGTTGATTTCAAAAATCTTAGCTCACAAATTAAAGAAAGTTCTTCTAAATCATATTGATGCAGTTCTAGGTGCTTACATTCTTGGAAGGATATTTAGGAATAACATTCTTTTGTTGCAAGGGAAACTTATTCAAAAAAGAGGTTAGATTAAATTATTGTCTAAAGATTGATCTTAAAAAAAGCTTATTACAATGTAGATTTGAATTTTATCGTAAACATTCTCACTACCATGGATTTTCCTTATTTATTCATTCAATGTATCACTTCTCCTTCTTTCATCCTTCTTGTCAATGCACAACCTACAAAACCTTTCAAAAGATGCAAAGGTATTCGCTAAGGTGATTCCATCTTTCCTTATCTCTTTGCCCTAGTTATGGAAGTTTTCAATAAACGTCTTAAAAGAGTGGTGGAAAGAACCAAGGATTTCAAATATCACTCAAGATGTAGGAAATTGAAAATTACTAAACGATGTTTTCTTGATGATCTCATTCTCCTCTCTAAAGTATTCCTCACTTCTCATGAAGGCTCTTAAGGTGTTTAACAAGTTTTCTGGTTTATAAGTCAACTTCTCTAAAAGTGGTTTCTTTCTATCAAATATTGCTATAAGCCAAGAGCAAATTCTAAAAACTATCACTGGATTCAATCACTAGCTCTTCTAATACTTTATCTTGGCATTCCATTGACTACTTAAACAGCTAAATATAAAGGACTTGAGTCATCGGATTGACAAGATTAACAATATAATCTCTTCATGGAGCACAAAGAATCTTTCCACATCAAATACAGCATAACTCATTGCCTTTGTTTTGAACTCCATCAATATACAATGGGCTGCCCATATTGCCTTTTTTGCCACTATCATCAAAATCATTGATAAGATTTTCAATAAAATTTATATTTTCTGGCATTAAAGAAGCCCCAGAAGAGTCAAAATGAAATGGAATCACGCACATATCCTAAAGGACAAAGGAGATCTCAACATAATTCCTCTCAAGATAGTAAACATTGTCAAGCTCACCAAGAGGCTTTAGAGGCTTTTAGTTAATAAATAGACTTTATGGTGTAAGTGGATTTATAGCATCTACACCAAAGACATGAAAGAATATGAAATTTGGATATAAAAACTTATGCTTCATATACAATGAAATCCAACTTGAAGAAGAGATAAAAAAAATCAAATTTGATTTCATTTACCTCATTGGAAATGGAAAATCAACAAGGTTCTGATAAGAAAATTGACTGTAAATTCAATGTTAGCACTGCTGCAGCCCTTAGACCACCCATCCAATAAGGAGCTTCAGTGGTTGAAGCACTCTCCGACAAGGATATCCTCAAGCAAGCTTCAATCCACAATGCCATGAAATCATAAATTATCCAAACATACGTTAACACTGAGAATGACAGTATAATATGGAAACACACTAGTAATGGCCTCTTCACTAATCAGTATTGTAGGAAAGTACTTCAACGCAATTTTGATACACTCCCATGGAACAATATTATATGGTTCAGCCACCAGCAATCTCAAGCCTCCACCACGTTGTAGTTAGCAATGAAGCATAAACTACCAATAATGGATAAGCTAGCCGGTTTTTAAACTTAATTCACAAATTGGTGCACCCTCTGTAAAAAAGCTAAAGAGAAAAGAAATCATCTATTTTTCCAATGTGAATTTGTTGTAGAAATATGGAGAACAATGATGCATAGATGTTAAATTTTTTTCGCTCCAAATGGATGGAACAAACTTGGAATTGGTGCCTTACATCAATCATCCAAACAACACATTCAAGTGGTGTGTTTCTGCTTAACATTGTCATTTCTGGTCACAATCATTTGCAATGAGAGAAACACTCAAATTTTCTAGGATAAGGGCCTTAGCAAGGAGCTAATCTAGTTCAGAAGATCAGAACCTACGTAAGGATTTTCAAACACAAATTTCTAGACATGGAATATCTTATAAGTAATTGGAATGTGTAAATTAAAACTCACTAACAATAGAATTATACAATTATCTTGCTTTAAATTACGAGGACCCAGCTGTGGTGTGAAGGCCATCGTCCGTGACTTGCAAGGCATGTCCACCACAATTTAAGCCACTCATTTACATGTATATAAAGCTGGTCCCCTACAGCTACAGTTAAGCGAAAAGCTGTGAAGGATTTTTGGGTTGATAAAAACGTCTGCGAATAGGCTAATATTGGTTTGGAAAGGTAGGCAACAGCTGAAAGGTTAGCACTTCCTATTGTTTCAACTAATTTTTATCCCAATTACTCCTGCACGTCTCCTTCTTATCCTTCTGCAATATTATTCGTTACACATTGATTGGTTGTTAAAATGTACGAGCTAACGCCGTTGCCAACTGTTTAATTTCCAAAGTTTCAAGAAAGGCAATACTGGAGAAGTCCCTGCAACATGACATACATGGACAACTTTCTCTGTTTCCATTTCGGGCGCCGCTTTTTTTCCCCAAAAAAGAATAATTACTTCCTTAATAAATTTTCCTTGCAGTTCAACGTCTAAATAATGGCTACTGCTGCTGGGGTGTTGCGTTCGTCTGGAGAAAGTGATTCCAAGGGCATGGTATTATCTCGATTAGAGGCTGGAGCTCGCCTTCTCATCACTAAATATCTCAGGGGTTTTATATCTACCGGCTCTTTAACGTGAGCTCTCTTTCGGAGAACATAATCTTACCATTTATTTCTTTGTCGGTAGAAATTGGTAGGTTATTGTCATTTTCACCAGAAGGGACGTTCTATGTTGTATGCAACCTAGCTATCTTCTTCCCATTACATAAAGCCGTCTTGCAGCTTACCAAGTTGAATAGTGATGTGTTTTCATGTTCCAAGAGTAAAACGTATCCCTCGTTCAAAGTTAATTTCTAAGTTGGGTTGTTGGATCCAGTAGCATACTTGTCTAGATGATGATAATTGCATATATGAATGTAGGTACATCTACAAATGAATATATAAATTGCATATAGAAACAACTAAGAAATTGGATGATAATATCAGAACGAATATTTGCATACTATGTTCTATACGTATTCATTTGAACTTTGAGCTTTCATTCGAGGACCTAAGGATATCTTATCTTATTATTTTTATCATCAAGACACGTTTGATAACAATAAAAAAAAAACTATGTTGTCCATACTTGCACGTATATATGTTTGACCTTGAGTTGTCATTCGACTGTAATAATGGATTAATGTCTTCGATAAATCTATTATTGGTTCTGCTTGATTCTGGTGAGGCATGACGCTACTGTTTAGATCTATAAGATTGGTTGTCTTCAGCAAGAGAATACCTGCAAAACACCACAAGGCACGCCGGGGGTTGATAGCCGGCAGGCCCCTCCGATGCTCAAGTTAGTCTTTTGGTGAGGGTTTTTGGTAGCTATAAACAAAGAACGTCAGGGTTCTAATGTCGTACCTGTATCATGGCAAAATAGTACCTTATATATGGAATAGATGCTAGGTTTAGGTCTTTACGTAGGTCTTTACGTATGCATAGGAGGTTTCTACCTGCAAATGGGCCGTGGACGCGTGAACCTGGGCTGGGCCTAGCACAGCCGACCTAACCATAAGCCCCCCTACTTCTCGAGTCTGACCTAAGAGAAAGGTCGAAGGAATACATAAGGATCATATAGCGTGTCTCCAAGGCAGCTCGTGCTAGGCCTGATCAATCGATTATCGTGATGTGATCGATCGATCAGATGTAATGACACGGCGGACTGATTGAGGGTAATGACAGAACCGATCGATCGGCTATAGCGATAGGGCAGGTCGACTGGGTGCAACGATGAAATCCAATCGATCGAGTGTAGTGGTAGGGCCGATCGATTGGACGTCAAGGCTTAAATGAAACACTAGGTGTAATCATTACTGACGGTTCTCGCTCTCTAACAGACTATCATGACGTCCCTTTAGCTCGCCAGGCAAATTGCCAAAGGCCCTTTAAGCATTGCGTCGTTCCGGATTTCTAATAACCCTAATTTACCTCAGCTCAGATTCTGCCACATGTCTGAGTTCGGCTCGGATTTTCTCCATGCGTCAAGCGTTGATTGGAGCGTCCGTTCGACCGATCTTCTATAAATACTCAGGATCGACAGACTACAGATTTTCTTCACGCTTGTTTTGTTCTCCAGCTTTCATTCTGCTTTCATTTGCACCTTCTTGCCTACAATCTCCGGAGTTTTCTTTCAACCGTCGTTCAAATTCCCAACTTCAATCACCAACTAGGTACGTCCTTTTTCCTCGCTTCTTCCTCTAAGTTTCCTCTTTGTAAGCATGTCGTCAATTAGTCCTAGAAGTGGGGTTAGCCCTAGGAATGAAACCGCTGAGAGGGCCTACCAACTAGTCGGGCCGCTTGAAGTAGTGGTGGAAGTAGTTGCGGTGCCGGGGGTGAGAGGTATTGAGGGAGTCACGGCGAGTGACGGGAAGGATGGGTTGGTCATTGAGGCGCCACCGAAAGACGAATCAACGATGACCTTGGGGGAGTTGAATCGGTCGATTATTAGGAACAATATCCCTTTGTCCTGGGGACCTAGGCTAGCCTCCGAGGATGAACAGATCCACAACAATTTGGGAGGGTATTTTGCTGTTTCTGACAGCTTTTTCTTGGTCGGTGGCATGAAGCTTCCATATGCTCCGATCATTGACGAGATGTGCATCGCCTACCGATTGAGGCCGAGCCAAATTCCTCCGAATGGATGAAGATTCATTAACGGTTTGGCCTTGCTGTGCCATCAGTTCGGCTGTTCGCCTTCGGTCGGCATCCTACGTCATTTTTTAAGAATGAACCAGAGTTCAAGCGCTGGGGCCGGGATCTCTCATCTGCAGTATAGAGATGCTCGATATCGCCCAGCTGGAACGGCTTCAAAAATTCAAGCTTGGCGAACGAAATACTTTTTCTTGAGGCCTCCGGGATCTTCCGTTGAGTCCTAGCTGTGGAGATATCCTCTAGCCGAGCGATGGAACGACACATCGAACTTGTCTCTTACTAGAGAGGAGTGGGAGGTAGTCGATCGCATTAAGAGGCTCGGTCGGTATGACTTCAATCGTCTCATTCTGGGATATCGCGGGGGGGCCTCAGTCGATTCATTCCTAATCGACCCCCTGCCCCGAATTAGCGGGTTAGGAGAAGAAACTACCCCCTCTGGTTGACTCCTCGTGGTTGAACTATTTACTGTATTTGTAGGTATTGGTTTCGATTTATAACCTATTTTTATTGCTGTGCAGTCATGGCAAGGCTCAACGATTTTTTCGGGTCCTCTAACCATACCAGAGGCCAGCGCAAAGCTGTCAGGCCCTCTTCGAAGACAAAGGGGCAGGACAAGAAAGGATAGGCCAGCGCGGATGTCGCTCGGCCTACGGTTTCCGAAAAGGACGTCGCTCGTCCTACTACTCCCGAGCCGTCTGCAGCGCTCGCCCTGGTAACTGTACCCGAGCAGTCAACAGTGATGACCCGGTTGGCTGGTGAAGGTCTAGCGGTCATAGAAGAGAAGGAGGAAGAGGTTGAGCCACCTCTTAAGAGGAAAAAGACCGCTCGGGCTATCGACCGACAGCCCTGCCCATCGGACCAAGGTAGGAAGAAAGAGAAGGGGAGAGACAAGGGGGAAGAGCGTGTTGCCCGATCGGATAAGGGCAAGGGGAAAGGGCGAGCGGGAAGCACCAAGAAGTGGGAGCCAACGATGTAGCGCCCCTTTATCATAGGGTACACACCGGAACGCCCGTGGGTCATTCCAGTGCATATCCCACAATAAGGCAGAGCTACGAGCAGTTAATCACTACAGTACTCTCATGGCATCAAAATCATAAAATCATAAAATCACTATATTTTTAAAAATCCAAAAGCTTTCTCATTTCATATCATTAAAGCAGAAATATACAAGTCCATCAGTTTTCCACTGTCAAAATACATTACTCCAAAAGGAAACTGATACCAAAAATCTATCTAGGTCACCCCCAAAAACAATCTCAGCTGACCGACCTGTGTGCCATGACTTCTCTTGCCAACACGATCCACACGGCAGGAAAAGTCTATCTCTAGAGCTAGGAGTCTACTCTCTCGATCCTGAAAAATATATTGCAATTTTGGGTGAGTTTGCGAACTCAATAAGAAACCATCATCGTTGGTTCACTCAATTCATGCATTACACCAAAGGCGTACAAATCATCATAAAGCAATTTACAGATTTTCATAATAGTATATTCAGTACAAAGTAGATTACAAAGCAGTATCACATAGATGTAAGGCATAATGCCTCTATCCCAATCCAGGAATCAATTCAATGCATAATACATGAATAGCAGACGTTTTCTCATTATTATCCATTTTTATTCTAAGTTGTGACTGAGCGCTTGTACTGTCTCAATTTGGGCGCATTGATCGGTGAGCCTGCAGCTCTAAACTATCCCAGTATGAGCGCATTAACATTGAGCTTATAGCTCTGAACTGTCCCTTTTCGGGCACATTAAACGTTGAGCTTATAGCTCTGTACTGTCCCTTTTCGGGCGCATTAAACGTTGAGCTTATAGCTCTATATTGTGCCTTTTCGGGCGCATTAAGCAGTAAACGCGTCTTAGGGGTAGGAGAGCCCTCAGGGTATGCACTACTTCCAACGTGTATTAGGGATAGGAGAGCCCTCTGGTTATGCACTATTCCCTTTTGAGCTCGAGGCTCTTTTCCAGTAATCGAGCTTGTAGCTCTCAATGGCAACTCTAGTCACATCGGTTATTATTCAATCGTTCATAGAATTCACTTATCACATGCAATCAGATTCAATTTTATTGAAAACAATCATATCACTCTCAATTTGACACTACCATACGATCACAGTTTATTACCCGAAAGCATGCACATTACGCATTCACAAACAGTTACCATCCATAACAGAACACTCAATCTCTCAGACCTTCGGTCCGAGATTTCAAACATAAAAATTCAAATTCACAGATAGTTTGTAGAACATTTAACAAATCAAAGATTGAGGAACTAACTAGGTTACTCATCTATAACTTTCGAGCTACTGCCTGGAAGTCCCAGCAATATCTGTGGAATGGCGATCCAACGGTGCCTCTATAACAGTCAAAGCAATCCCACATTACTAATTGCACAATCAGAAAGGTTCACAAATGCACATGCTGAAATGCAAAAATGTACAATGCCTATTCGTGACATTTCCGGCGCTATATCCCAATTTCACTATCTTTTGCCTCAAAACCAACTTTTCACCCAATTGATCAAATATGACACATTCGATTTCAATATACTGACCTGGAACTCCACAAGTTTCATTTCTACTATTTAGTTCCATTTGCCAAATCATATACACTAAACTAATCTCAAGAAAACCTCATAGCCAATGGCATCATGAATTTGATCAAATTCACCTATTGAAGACTCCAACAGCATTGAATTTAAATTCAGAAATCTCACAATTATACCCCAATTATCATGTAACAACCCCTTAGGTTGAAATAAAAACCTATCCTTAACTTCCAAGCAATATTTGAGATCTTACTAATTAAAATTCAAACTTTCATTCTTCACATCAATTGTAGACCTCTTTCCCTAGTTTATAATGAATTAAGAATTACCTCAATTGGAGGTCTATATCAATAGTTAAGACTCAAAAACTAAGCTACATCTGTTCAGAAAATAGGGGCTCACCGCGGCGATAGAACTCTCGCCGCGGCGTCCCAGAGTCGTTCCCCGCGACGTCCGAAGAGAGCTCACCGCGGCATGGCCTTTCGGGCCTCGCTGTGGTGACCTCTTCCATGCTCACCGTGGCGAATTAACATTAATTCGCCGCGGCGAGGCCCTAGTGCACATCGCGGAGAGAACACTTATTCTCACCGCATCGTGGCGCAGGCACGCCGCGACGTGCGAGTCGCAGGTCGTCTTCTCCGACTCCCTTTTCACATTTTTCTTTCTAAAATTTAACCATAACTCAATACAACTACCCCAATCTTTCATATTAAACACCATAAATGCATCAAACTAACAAATTAAACAACATAAAAGCAATTCCTTACCAAATCAAGCTTCCAACTCTAAAAACTTCCGAAATCTTTTCCAACCTCTTTCAACACCAACGGCCCTCTCTCAAACTCTCACCGATCAACATCTTCACCAATATTCAGCATCTCAAAAGTTAAGCTTTGCTTAGCACAAGGAGAAGAAGCAAGCAAGGGTCGGGAATGGAAGATCGAAAATCACGAAAGGAAGAAGAAGCAAGCATGCCCTAGGATGAAGGAAATGAGTTTTCTGTCAAATTCAAATTCTAAGGCATTTAAAGGGGGTTGCTCTCTTTTCCTCAAACACTCATCAAATTCCTTTTTCTTTTCCTAATCATTTCTGGTCTAAGTTGTCTCTAAACTCCAATGGCTCGACATTTTTATTCCTAAGATCATAAATCTAAATTTCCCATGGCCATCGGACATTTATGCCAGTACTATACGGTCAATCTGTTCGTCACCTAGAAAATTCTTCGGTCCGGACTTTTTCTCCCAATTTGCCAGAAAATTTCTAAGAGTCACTAACCAACTGAAGATAATTCCTATAACATTTCAGTTCACATTTTCAAGTACAAAAATCTCAAAATTCATAAAACACATCATATTCACAATAAAATGCCGGAAATGTCAGAAATGCATGTACATATATGTGCATGTGCAAAATGACTCATTCCTCTATAATTAGAGGTCAAATGAATGATCATGTCAAAATATGCAATATAAAATCCTAACCCATCCCAATTTACCAATAAATCCTTCCCATCGATGATGGGATGTTACAATTCTACCCTCCTAAAAAAAATTTCGTCCCCGAAATTTCATACCTGAATTATCGAATAAATGAGCATACTATCTCCTCATATGCTCCTTAGTCTCCCAAGTTGCTTCCTCAGTTGAGTGGTTCTTCCAAAGGACTTTTACCAGTGGAATAACCCGGTTCCTCAACTGCTTGACCCGTGATCCCACAATCTGAATCAGCTCCTCAACATAACTCAGATTACTGGCCACCTCTATCTCCTGAGCCGGAATCACATGTGTCAGATTTGATCGATACCGTCGGAGCATACTCACATGAAACACATCATGCAACTGGGACATCTCACTCGACAATGTCAATCTATAAGCCAACGGTCCTATCCTCTCGATAATCTCATACGGACCAATGTATCTAGGGCTTAACTTGCCCTTATTGCCAAATCTCAAAACCCCTCTCCAGGGTGACACTCGAAGGAACACTCTATCTCCCACACTATACTCCATCTCTCGCCGATGCTGATCCACATAACTCTTCTGTCTATCGTGAGCTGCCTTGATGCGACTCCGAATCAGTTTCACCTTATCCACTGTATCCTGAATCAGCTCTGGACACTCAATCGTCCTCAGACCTTCTTCATCCCAATACAGAGGCGATCTGCACTGTCGCCCATAAAGAGCCTCATAGGGTGCCATCCCGATGCTGCTATGATAATGACTATTGTATGCAAACTCAATTAGAGCCAAATACTGATCCCATGCTCCTCTGAACTCCAATACACAAGCCTGAAGCATATCCTCAGCGGTCTTAATCGTCCTCTCACTCTGCCCATCTGTCTGAGGATGAAAAGCTGTACTGAAGTTCAACCGAGTACCCATAGCAGCCTGTAAACTCTTCCAGAAGCTCGAAGTAAATCTAGGATCCCTGTCTGAGACTATAGACACCAGGACCCCATGCAATCTCACAATCCCCGTCACATACTTATGGGTCAACTGATCAAGAGTATTGTTCTCTCTCACTGGCAAGAAATGGGTCGATTTTGTCATCCGGTCTACTATGACCCAGATCGCATCATGCTGCCTCAATGTCCTAGGCAGCCCCATAATAAAATCCATAGTAATTCGTTCTCATCTTCACTTCGGAATGGGCAACGAATGCAGTTTCCCCACTGGAGCCTGGTACTCATCCTTAACCTGCTAGCACGTCAAACATCGAGAAACGAACTCTTCCACCTAGCTCTTCATGCCAGGCCACCAGAAATGTGGCTTAAGAGTGTCATACATCTTGGTAGTACCAGGATGCATAGCATAGGCGGCCATATGCACCTCCTCCAGAATCTCACGTCTCAAATCATCCACATCAGGAACACAGAGTCTCTGACCCATCCATAATGTCCCATCTCTCAACTCAAAATCCGAAGTCAAAACAGATTTCACTCTCTCAATCAGTTTCACCATAGCAGGATCCTTGTCCTGAACTCGCCTGATCCTATCATGTAACATCGGCCTAAGCCTCAGAGTGGCTACTAAAACCCCATCCTGATCCACATTCATCTACACATTCAGAACTTTCAACTGAATCAAATTGGGCAGTCTCAAAGTCTGAATCTGAGCTGCACTGATGTGAGATTTCCTTCTCAAAGCATCAGCCACCACATTGGCCTTCCCTAGATGATACTCAATCATGCAGTCATAGTCCTTAAACAGCTCTATCCATCTCCTCTGTCTCAGATTCAGCTCTCTCTGACTCAACAGATATCTCAAACTCTTATAATCAGTAAGAATCTGAAAGGTCTCACCATATAAATAATGTCTCCAAATCTTCAAGGCAAAAACAGCTGCAGCTAACTCCAAATCATGCACTGGATAATTTGCCTCACGAGACCTCAATTGTCTCGAGGCATAAGCAATCACCCTACCATGCTGCATCGAAACACATCTCAGTCCCTGCTGCGAAGCATCGCTATATACCTCAAAACCTCCAGTCCTAGATGGAATGCCTAACACAGGTGCTGTAATCAACTGATGTTTCAGCTCCTCAAAGCTCTCCTGGCACTCCTCAATCCATCTGAACGATACATTCTTCCTCAGAAGTTTTGTCAGAGGGGCTGAGATCAAAGAGAACCCCTCGACAAACCTCTGGTAATAACTGGCCAATCCTAAGAAACTCCGAATCTCAGACACATTCCTAGGAACCTCCTAATTCAACACTACCTCAATCTTGTGAGGATACACTTGAATACCCTCACCAGTCACAATGTGCCCCAGAAATACCACCTCGTCAAGCCAAAATTCACACTTATTGAATTTGGTATAAAGCTGCTTCTCTCGCATCAGCTATAAAACAATCCTCAAATGCTCAGCGTGCTCCTGCCTATTCCTTGAATACACCAAAATGTCATCAATGAAAACAATCACAAACTGATCTAGGTAGGGCTGAAAGACCTTATTCATCAAGGCCATAAAAGCTTTCAGGGCATTTGTCAACCCAAACGGCATCACTAGGAACTCGAAATGCCCATACCTGCTCCTTAAAGCACTCTTAGGCACATCAGCCTCTGTTATCTTCAACTGATAATAACCCGATCTCAGATCTAACTTAGTGAACACCTGAGCTCCCTACAACTGATCAAACAAATCATCGATCCTAGGCAGTGGATACTTGTTCTTTACTGTCACCCGATTCAACTGCCTATAGTCGATACACAGTCTCAGAGTCCCATCTTTCTTCTTCACAAACAAAACTAGAGCTCCTCACGACGAAACACTAGGCCTAATAAATCCTTTCTCCAATAGCTCCTGCAACTGAGCCTTAAGCTCCCGCAGTTCCATAGGTGCCATCCTATATGGAGGTATGGATATAGGAGCGGTACCTGGAACGAGGTCAATCGAAAACTTTGTCTCCAGATCCAGCGGTAAACTCGGTAACTCATCGGGGAACACATCTGGGAATTCCCTAACCATGGGAATGTCCTGCAGCCTCTGCCCAACTCTAGTATCAATAACGTGGGCCAGATAGGCCTCAGATCCTCCCTGCATCAACCTCAGGGCACTCAGAAAAGAAATCATGCGGGCTGGCACTGCCTGACTAACTCCTCAAAATACAGCTCTAGGCTGACCAGGAGACTCTAATACGACCTCTTTGGTATAGCGACCATAATGACTATGAAGCGATGAGCAAGCGTCACCCATCCCTAAAATCACATCTATCTCTCAGAGGCAATACTATCAAGTCTGCACTCAATACTGCTCAATCAATCTGAATCGAGCACCCCTTACAGATCTCTCCCAAAGCAGTAGTACTACCTAGAGGTGTACTCACCTCTAGCCCATATAGCAATCTCTCACTATCCCCATGCAATCTACATGCCAAATGCGGTGCAATGAACGAATGTGTGGATCCAGGATCCAACAATGCATAACCCTCAAAATCAGAAATCAGAAGCGTGCCAGCTACCACATCTGGGGAATCCTGAGCCTCCTGTTGAGTCATGGCATATACTCTAGCTTAGGACTGCGGTCTGCTCCCTAATCCCTCTGTCCTCACAACAGATCCCTCAGCTCTGTCACGGCCTCTACCTTGTCCTCTCAGTCCAGATCCACCTCCCCGACTCTGCTGCACTGTGGTGTTGCTGCCAGATCTCTCAGTCATAGTGAACTGAGCTCCCACAGTAGCAGGGCAATCCCTGATCTGATGGTCCATAGAGCCGCACCTGAGGCAGGCTCCAGTCAATCTCCAGCACTCCCCACTGTGTCTCCTCTCACAATGCTCACACACTGGAGGAATCAGGCCTGAACCTCGCCTCGCCATCGCCACTACCACCTGAACAATTCTCCTCTCTCGCCCAAATCCAGATCGTTTAGCTCCTCCAGATGACTCAAGGTCCCGCTCTGGCGCTTGCTATATCCCTGCTAGAACTACACGCTATCGCCACCTCTTATCCTCGAACCCCGACCAGACTCACCGGGTCCGTCTCAACAATTGCTCAACTCAGACCGCTGCAGCCCTCACCAACAAACGCATCCATATCGATCCGCTAATCTGTGCGAATCTCCAAGTTGAGGCCATTCTCGAACCTCCCAGACCGATCAGCCTCAAGAGAAATCGAGGCAATAGCATATCCCATGAGCTCATTGAATCTCACCTCATAATCCGCCATCGCCATCCTACCTGCCTCAACTCAAGAAACTCCCGCATCTTCATCTCCATATAAACCTTGGGCATGTAATTATCTCGAAACCCTCAAGAAATCATCCCATGTCGAGAATCTGTGGTCCGTGGTGCTTCCTTAATAGTCTTCCACTCTCGATATTTGGATCCCGTAGAGAGAGATCGATAATCGAACGCCATCGAGTCGCAGTCCATCCGGTCAAGACTCTCTCGATCCTCTCCACCATCCTTAGCCTCGGTGAGTCTGTGCCGCCATAGAAGTCAACAACCCTCGCCACGCAGCCTATCATACCTCCTCTCCGTCTCACGGAACTCTAGAGGCGCCTCCTAACGAGGTACCGGTGACTCCTACTAGCTCTGATCGATCCTCGTCACGGTTGATCAATCTGATCCCTAAGAACGGATGACCTATAATAAAACAAGAATTCTGATCATTTTTTGCTTTTCTCACTGTAATTCAAGCCTAAATATGCACTATGCCCAACAGATGCCAAACTATGCTCTGATACCACCTAAATGTAGCGCCTCCTTACCGTAGGGTACGCACCGGAACACCTGTGGGTCATTCCGATGCATATCCCACAATAAGGGAGAGCTACGAGCAGTTAGCCACTACAGTACTCTCATGGCATCAAAATCATAAAATCATAATATAAAAATCACTATATTTTTAAAAATCCAAAAGCTTTCTCATTTCATATCATTAAAGCATAAATATACAAGTCCATCAGTTTTCCACTGTCTAAATACATTACTCCAAAAGGAAACTGATACCAAAAATCTATCTAGGTCATCCCCAAAAACAATCCCAGCTGACCGACCTGTGTGCCATGACTTCTCTTACCAACACGATCCACACGGCAGGAAAAGTCTATCTCTGGAGCTAGGAGTCTACTCTCTCGATCCTGAAAAATAGATTGCAATTTTGGGTGAGTTTGTGAACTCAATGAGAAACCATCATCGATGGTTCACTCAATTCATGCATTACGCCAAAGGCGTACAGATCATCATAAAGCAATTTACAGATTTTCATAACAGTATATTCAGTACAAAGTATATTACAAAGCAGTATCACATAGATGTAAGGCATAATGCCTCTATCCCAATCCAGGAATCAATTCAATGCATAATACATGAATAGCAGACGTTTTCTCATTATTATCCATTTTTATTCTAAGTTATGATTGGCGCCATCTTGTCTCAATTTAGGCGATTGATCGGTGAGCTCGCACTCTAGCGTGTCGAGATGGGTGCATTAACATTGAGCTTATAGCTCTGAACTATCCCTTTTCGGGTACATTAAACGTGAACTTATAGCTCTGTACTGTCCCTTTTCGGGCGCATTAAACGTTGAGCTTATAGCTCTATACTGTGCCTTTTCGGGCGCATTAAGCAGTAAACACGTCTTAGGGGTAGGAGAGCCCTCTGGGTATGCACTACTTCACACGCGTATTAGGGATAGGAGAGCCCTCTGGTTATGCACTATTCCCTTTTGAGCTCGAGGCTCTTTTCTAGTAATCGAGCTTGTAGCTCTCGGTGGCAGCTCCAGTCACATCGGTTATTATTCAACCGTTCATAGAATTCACTTATCACATGCAATCAGATGTGTTATTGTGAAATTGAATGAATACTGTTGTAGGAGATGTGTTATTGTGAAATTGTGAACGCATGCTAGGCATGATCGGAAATCGATAATTATCTGTTGTGACTGGAGCAATTTGTAATCGGAGCTATAAGCCCAACCACTGTGAAAAAGGGGCCTAAGGCCCGAAAGGGAATAGTGCATACCTAAAGGACTCTCCTATACCTAATGCGCGCGGGCAGTAGTGCATACCCAGAGGGCTCTCCTATCCCTAAAACGCGATCACTATTTATTGTGCCCGAAATGAGACTATACTGATGCCCAGTCACAACACTCAAATGAAATATAAAATGTCATGCATTAAGTGATTATGTTGTAATCCTCAAAAAGGGTTAAATGTGTGATAATTGTTTAGTGAAGTTTCTGATTGCTGTTCGGAATGTGTTATTGTGTTGATCGGTACGAAATCTTGCGGAATGCATGAATTGAGTGAACCATCGATGATGGTTTCTCATTGAGTTCGCAAACTCACCCAACATTGCAATTTATTTTCCAGGACAGCGATTGTAGACTCTTAGCTCCAGTTAGCGAGACTTTTCTGCTTGTGTGAGTCGGTAAAGAGAAGTATGACTCTGTGTCGGTCACCAGGATCTTTTGGGATGACCTAGTTAGAGTTATTTCGCCCATTTGGATTTGTACAAGATGTAATTATGATGAATCGTAATTATGGTTTTTAAGAAATGAAATGAGAAGTATTTCGGTTTTAAAAATTTTGTGAAACTTGTCATTACAGTTTTATTTTATTGATGTCATGTGGATTTTAGAAATGATCGTTCGTAGTGCACCCTCATCGTGGGTTATGTATCGGAATGACCTACGGGCGTTCCGGTGCGTACCCTACTGTAAGGGGGCGCTACAAATAGTTATTGAGGGAAACAACACAATGGAGATATAGTCAAGGAAGTTATTCTTTTGGTGATGTAATATGCTTGTAAAGTGAAAGCTGACCTATGTGGGGTTAGAATTATAAATATCTCGACCATATGGTGTTATGTGATTACTGGATGGGTTCCTTTACATTATATACACACTGTACTTATTGTAGTTATATGAAACAATTTAATTTTGTGTTATAAACCATTGTATTTACTGATATCAGAATTGGAAAAGCTATTGAGTTCAATAACTACTGCCATAATCATCAACCTCCAATATCTTTTATTAAGGCTGAAGTTAGAGGCCATTTTGGTTCTGGTCGTGTCAGCTGTATTAGGCCAGAACCCAGTCTCAACTACGTATGGGCCGATCGGTCCAATCACCAAAGATCGCCTCATACCTAATCTGCCATGCCAAGCTTCAGGTCTAGCCCACGTCCTCCTTAGTCCATCCATAGAAGGAAGTCTCCCATGCAAACACGTAAAAGCTTAAACCTAGTTACTACTTCGTATATAAGGGATAACTTTGCCATAACAGAGGTACGTAATCAAAAACCCTAGTCTTCTCTACTTACAGCGATCCCACCTTCACCAAAAGACTGACTTGAACATCAGAGGGGCTAATCGGGACACAACCCCCAACGTGCCTTCTTTGTTTTGCAGGGATCTTTACGTTGAAGCTTCCACAGAAAGCAGCCAACTCTATGGATCCAAACGGCAGCGTACAGTTCTGCCAAAATACGGCTGAACCAATTGGCGCCCACCGTGGGGCCCGACTTCAGGGCACCACGTCCAGAAACACACAGATCAGCCAGGCGGCGGCGACAAACCCTGATATAGCCGTTGTCGCGGCTCTGGAGATGTAACGCATGGGTTTGCAGTTACCTGCAACCCTGCCGCTTGCGCCTCATGTTTCCCACACGGAATCTTCAGACCCAAATGATCAACCGCAACCTCAAACCTTGGAACAAGAAGAATAGAGCGCAGCCCTAGAGGATAACGCTAAAACCAACATGCACTCGAACCTCCAGCACCTCTCTGATGCAGATCCTATTCCGCCTGTACACACCTCCCTCACCCGAAGACAGATTGAGGAAGTGGCTGACCTGTTGATTCGCCAGATTCTGCAGTCTCAACCGGCACAACAGCAGCCATCTGCACGGAAAACTGCACGACAGACCAGCATGGCGACCGATCGCCATCCAACCGAAGACCTATAGAAGATCGTGGACGATCGGATAAATGCATCCATGAGCTTCCGCCCGGATCGCCCGACGGCACAGTACAGTTCTCCCTTCACTCCGGAAATCTTGGATAACCTTCCGGTGCCTGGTACCAAAATATCGACGCCTGAAAAATACAATGGAAAGACCGACCCCCTGGACTACCTACAGCACTTCCAGTCCATGATGAATCTGCATTGCGTTCCGGACGCAATTCAGTGCAAGGCTTTCTGTACAACCTTCCAAGAGGGAGCTCGGCGATGGTTTAATAGCTTGCCTCGAGTCAGATCACGGTTTTGAAGATTTCAGTTATTATTCCCGAACTAGTTCACATAATAAGCGCGCGAACACGGCCTTGAAGTGATGCGATTGACACAAGGGAGGAACGAGAGCCTACGGGAATTCATCACTCGGTTCAATAATGAAGCGGTCGAGGTCCCCGACCTCACTTGCTCGTCAATGTTAGCAGCGCTTATGAACAACACGAGGGATGAAGAGTTCAAAAAGTCGTTAGCCCTCGATCAGCCCCGATCCGTTCAGGAGATAAGAAACAGGGCAGATAGGTACATTCAGCTTGAAGAAGTGCTGAAAAATACGAGGTGTCGGACGGATGATCGCTCGCCAAATGACAAAGCGGGTGGTTCGCACAAGCGGCAAAAAGGCCAGTCGAGCTGGAGAAAATCGACCGATCGACAGGGATATCGACAGGAGTTCACCCCGCTTAACAGGCGATATGAAGAAGTACTGGAGGCCATGAGAGCGGATGGGAAAACTATCCGAGAACCCGATAAAATGAAAACTCCCTCTAAGGATAGGAACCCCAATTTATATTGTCGTTTCCACAAAGACGTCGGTCATGATACAGAAGATTGCTGGCAATTGAAAAAAGAAATCGAATTCCTCATACAAAGAGGAAGGCTAGGCCGATTTGTGAAGTATCCGCAAAATGTCGATCGAGATAACGACCATAAGAACGGTCGGCCCAACAACAGATGACAGAATTGGAGACGGAATGATAGAAATGATGGAGGAAGGCAGAATGCGAATACAGACAATCGATGCGAAGAGAGAGGACGATCAAGGGAAAGAGACGCGAAATGTTGAGCAATGAAGATGACCGACCGATCGGGGTCATTAACATGATATTCGTGGAAATGCGTTGGGGATCCACCATCAAGGAGGAAGAGATATGCTAAACAGGTCGGCAAAGACTCATCAACCAAAAGGCCGAGGGAGAACGATGGGATGATATCGTTCGACGAGTCTGACCTTGATGGTGTAAGTTATCCTCATGATGACGCCCTCGTTGTAAATCTGAACATGGACGGCTACGAGGTGAAGCGGGTGATGATTGATACGGGCAGCTCGGTCGACTTATTGTATTGTGAGGCCTTCAAGCAGATGAAGATACCCGAAGATCGACTATTGCCTATAGACGGACCTATTAAAGGGGTAACTGGAGCATCAGCCAACCCGTTCGCCCGAGTCCATTTAAAAGTAAAGTTCGGGCAAAAGTCGTGTCAAATAGAGAGGGATGTTGAATTCCTAGTCGTGAAGTTTCAAAGGGCATACAATGCAATTATCGGGCGAGCTACCCAGAACGTCCTTAGAGCGGTCGTCTCTACCTACTACCAGGCGATGAAATTCCCAACGCCTCATAGAATCGGTACTGTCAGGGGTCAGCAGAGAATCGCAAGGGAGTGTTATTTAGCGGAAACAAAAATATTAGACGGGGCAGTAGTCCTGACAAGCTCTCTTAATGTGAGAGTCGATGAGGAGACGGATAGAATGAACCTAGTGGAAGAAACGCAGTGGGTCGTATTGGACAAAGCCGATCCCTCCAAATTCATGAACCTAGGCTCTGAGCTTTAGAAAGATCTCGTTAAAGAAATCACAGACTGTTCGGTGAAAAATAGATCGGTCTTCACTTGGGTACCGAGCGATATGCCCGGAATTTCTCGATCGGTCGCTTCGCATTCCCTTGGCGTTCGACAAGATTACAAGCCGGTTAGGCAAAAGAAGCGATGGCACTGCAAGGAGCGATAGGAGGTGATTGAGAAAGAAATAGAAAAACTGCTCGGAGCCGGGTTCATCTGAGAAGTCAAGTACCCCGAATGGCTCACCAATGTGGTGTTGGTAAAGAAGAAAAATGGGAAGTGGAGAATGTGCATTGACTTCACTGACCTGAACAAGGCATGTCCAAAGGATAGTTTTCCTCTACCAAAGATCGACCAGCTAGTAGACTCCACCGCCGGGCATGAACTTTTCAGCTTCTTGGATGCTTTCATTTACCATCAAATCGGGATGAGCCTCGAAGACGAGGAGAAGACTGCCTTCATAACCGACCAGGGCACGTATTGCTACCAAGTAATGTCTTTCGGCATGAAGAATGCGGGGGCCACTTATCAGCGGCTCGTCATGGAAGTCTTCAAAAAACAGATCGGTCGGTCTGTTGAAGCTTACGTAGATGATATGGTAGTTAAAAGTAAGACGACCGCCGAGCACGTGGGAGATCTAAAATAAGTCTTCCAGACCCTTAACAGATTTCAGTTGAAGTTGAACCCGAAAAAATGCGTCTTCGGTGTGGCATCAGGAAAATTCATGGGGTTCATGATTACTCAGCGGGGGATTGAGGCTAATCCAGAGAAGATCGAAGCCATCATCCAAATGCCCTCGTCGCAATACTTAAAAGAAGTACATATATTGACTGGTCGGATAGTCTCTCTAAGCAGGTTCGTTTCCAGATTGGGAGACAAATGCCTCCCATTTTTCAAAATTTTGAGGAAAGCGAATGTGACCCAGTTCCAATGGCCGGATGAATGCGAGAAAGCTTTTCAACACCTAAAGCAATACTTGCCTAGCCCGCCTATCCTGCAAAGTCCGATTGAGGGAGAGAATCTGATTTTATACTTGGCAGTTACGGAAGGGTCGATCATCGCAGTACTTGTTCGATCGGAGAGAAACGAGCAACACCCGATCTACTACGTCAGCAAGGTGTTGACCGGACTGGAAACGAGGTATGCGCCTAAAGAGAAACTAGCCCTCTCCTTGATAATGGCAGCTCGGAAGCTAAGACCCTACTTCCAAAGTCATACCATTGAGGTATGGACTGACCAACCCCTCAGGTCGACTAATAAAGTGGGCGGTAGAGCTGGGAGAGTTCGACATACAATACAAACCCCGGACGACCATTAAGGCACAGGTGTTGGCAGACTTCATCGCAGAAATGAGCCAACCCAGCTCGAAGGACGAGCAGTTCCCTGCCTGGAGCTTGTTCGTCGACGGGTCGTCCAACGCTGAAGGATGCGGAGCAGGAGTGGTATTAATCGACCCGCATACAGAAGAGAAGGTGGAGTACGCCCTTCGGTTGGAATTCAAGGCCTCTAATAACGAGAAAGAATACGAGGCTATGATAGCCAGCCTCCAATTGGCTAAGGAAATGGAAATAAAACATCTCAAGGTGTACAGCGATAGCCAGGTAGTTGTTGGCCAAGTTACTGGACAGTACGAAGGAAAGGGGAATAGCATGATCAAGTACCTAGAGCTGGTAAAGCAAGAGTTAAGCAATTTCGAACAGTACTCGATCAACAGGATAGAACGAGCCCAAAATGCCAAAGCGGATGCGCTCTCTAAAATGGCTTCCGACCGCGATGCCATAAACAATGTTCTGGTCGAGCGACTAGACCGGCCTATCATTCAGAAAGCTAAGGAAGTTCTCGACGAAGTACCGGTCGATCGAGTTGGACGGAACCGATCACACGGTACCTTTTAGAGGGAGCACAGCCAGAAGAAGAATCGGAGGCCAAGAAACTGAGAATAAAGGCGGCCGAATATACGATCATTAACGGCGCCCTATACAAGCGATCTTATGACTGGCCACTGCTGCGATGCTTAAATGAAGAAGAAGCCGAGCAAGCAATGGCTGAAGTCCACGAAGGGATGTGTGGCAACCACGTAGGAGGCAGAATGTTAGCCCATAGGCTGATCAGACAGGGATATTATTGGCCGACAATGAGGAAGGACTGGCAGGAGAAGGTCGACCGATGTGAGGCTTACCAGAAGAATAACAGTCTATCTCATCAGCAACCGAGAGGATGCAAATCGTGAGTCATCCTATTCCCTTCGCTTAATGGGGAATGGATATACTAGGGCCCTTCCCTCTCGTTCCCGGATAGAAGAAGTTCCTGATAGTGGCAGTGGAGTACGTCACTAAATGGGTAGAAGCGGAGGCGGTCGCTACAATCACCGAAGGGAAGGTGGAAAGTTTCATAAAGAAAAATATACTGTCACTTCGGGATGCCTATGGTGCTAGTTACGGACAATGGCCGACAATTCGATAACGATAAGTTCAGAGATTTTTGCGACCGACTAAAGATAAGGCTACAGTTGACCTCAATAGCCCACCCTCAAAGCAACGGTCTCGCGGAAAACACAAACAAAAAGATAATGAGTGCTCTTAAGAAGCGCCTAGACGGACGAAAAACTTGGGTAGAAGAGCTTGACGAAGTGTTGTGGGCATACAAGACCACACCAAACGGAGCCACAGGGGAAACACCGTTCAGGATGACCTTTGGGGAAGAAGCCTTAGTCCCCGTAGAAGTGGTCTTGCACAACCAAAGGGTGTCGAACTACGACGAAGAACGGAATGATGAAGCCCTCAGAGCGGAACTCGTACTCCTCAGTGAGGACAGAGAAAGGGCAGCCGCTCGATCGGAAGCCATCAGGCAAAAAGCAACCAAATTTTACAACATAAGGGTAAAGTCGAGCGATGTAAAGATAGGCGGGTACGTCCTGCGAAAGGTCGAGGCGGCTGGGAAGCATCCTGGAAAGCTCGGACAGGCGTGGGAAGGACCCTATCGAGTGATTAAACAAGTCGGGCATGACTCTTACATCCTACGCGATGCGAAAGGGAAGGTTCTACCAAGGCCTTAGAACTCTCGAAACTTGAAGGCGTTCTACCAATAGATAAGTTTTATTTTAGTTAATCTTTGCTTATTACTAGTTTTGTATACAACACATGGGAACCTTTTTTCTGTCCCTGCCAGACAGGTTTTTTAACGGCCCACGCCCTTATTATCATCAATAAAGGGGCTTTCAGATTTCTCAGCAATAAAAAGTTCCATTATATGTGGCAAAGAGTAGAAAATCCAATCAGCCATCGCTCGGCATCTACATAGATCGACCACGGTCGGTCGGGTCGCCAAGACAAGATCCTTGGGACCCTCGCTCGGCATCTACATAGATCGACCACGGTCGATCGGGTCGCCAAGACCAGATCCTTGGGACCCTCGCTCGATATCTACATAGATCGACTACGGTCGATCGGTTGCCAAGACAAGATCCTTGGGACCCTCGCTCGCCTCGCTCGGCATCCCAATACATCGACTACGGTCGGTCGGGTCGCCAAGACACGATCCTTGGGACCCTCGCTCGCCTTGCTCGGCATCTCAATAGACCGACTACAGTCAATCGGTCGCCAAGACGAGATCCTTGGGACCTCAGTTCGGACTCTACTATAAGTCGACCTCGAAGCCGGTCGACCATGGGCAACTTCATCAAACTCCACTATACATCGAAGGTAAAGAACATAAATAAAATGACTTCAGAAAAATGAAACAAAAATAAAGATTGCATTAATTTGAATTCGCCCTGGCCACAAGCCCGACTAGGTGAGCTCTAAAATTCAGCAGAAGGAGAAGCCTCAGAAGTCGACGGGACAATCAAGGCAGGAGCAGGGTCCGAGGAAGCAACCGGAGGGATATCCTCATGGGGGAGCTCTTCCTCTTCAGAGCTAAGATCCAGCTCTTCATCCGGAACGAGGTTCCGCTCTCCCTCGGCCTTCTTCTTCATGTCCTCCAAAGAAAGGCCGAGGGCTGCGGGAAGAAGCGGCTCGGCGTACTCTTCAAAGGAAGGACACTCCGACCCCTGAGGAACGTGAATCTCATGGCACCTCTTCAGGAGCGAGAGGGCTAAGTCACAGGCAAGCTCTAAACACTCCCCGTTTAGAAACCGCCTTTTCCACCGCTTGATCGCCTCTACCCGCTGCCTCTTGATAGAGCCCCGCACCTCCCGCAATGTGTCCTCAACTCTATTCCTACCATCCACTGCGGAATGGCAATCCTCGCAGTATTTCTTTCTAAGCTCCCGCTCCGTCCTCACCGTTTTCTTCAGCTCGTTCCTTTCCAACTCTCCCGTAGCCAGTTGAGTCTTCAAAACGCTCATCGTCTCCTCCCGGGATTTCTTCTCCTCTTCCAAGGAGGAGTTTTGAGCCTGGAGGAGGTCTCTTCCCTCCTTCACATCCGAAAGCGCGTCCTTCAAAGCCTTCACCTGCTCATGGAGGTCCCGGACTTCCTGGTCCAGAGTCTCCAGACGCTGCAGCACTGCAAAGGACGTCACCACACTCCCTATATCGATACGAACGAGCTGAGACCCTATTTCCAGGTTACTCTTCTTGTCCATGATTCGCTCGTCCACGGGGGGAGTAATCCTCTCAGCAATGTAACGGGACACTTCGAGGACCCCGATGGAGGCATCCTTGACCAATTTGATGGCAGACTCCCACTGCCGGGCATTAGTCGCTCGCCCCTTGCCTTTCTTCTCCTTTTCTTTCGCGCCCTGACTTGACGAGCCGGACGGCAGATCGCCAAGCTTTCTCAACCTCTTCCTCTTAAGAGGAGGCTCTATTTCCTCTTCCTCCTCCTCGATCAAGACCGCTCGGCCCGTGCTAGTGGGCACGATCGGCAACGACGCCGTCGCCGCCGTCGCAGCAGGTAGATCTTCTGCAGGCGGAGGGACCGGCGACAACGCGGGACGACCGAGCTCCAACCGTGGAGCAGAGCCTTCACCGGTCTCCACCTCTTTCCTCTTCTTCATCCCTGTGGCCTGCTCTTTGGATTTTGGGGGAGCGGCAGGCACAACAAAATCCTCTATCCTCACCATAGCTGCACAGCAACAAGACAAGTCAGAAAAAGAAGCCAAAAATAAAAAATGCAGTAAGATATTCGACCACGAGGGCCCAACCAGAAGGGGCGGTTTCCTCTCCTAGCTCGCTAATCTGTGGCGGGGGGTCGATAAGAAAAAAATTGGTCGAGACCCCCCCGGAATAGGCCCGTATTAGCAGAGCAAAATCGCATCGGCCGAGCCCTTTAATGCGGCCGACCACTACCCACTCCTCTCTACTAAGGGACACGCTCGACGTGTCATTCCACTGCTCGGCCAAAGGATACCTCCATGGCTGGGATTCGAGGAAAGATCCCGGGGCTTTCACGAAGAAATACTTCATCTGCCAAGAGGAGACTTTCGAAGGTGTTCCCTCCGGGTGATATTTGGCTTCTCTGTACATCAGAGAAGGTACCCCGGCCCCAGAGCTTGGACTTTGGCCCATCCGCAAAAAGTGACGTAGGATGCCGATCGAAGGAGGGCAAGGCCAAACCATTGATGAACCTCCAGTCGTTCGGAGGAATCTGGCTCGGCATCAGTTGATAGGTCGTGCACACCTCGTCAACGATCGGAGCGTAGGGAAGCCTCATACCACCAACCGTGAAAAAACTTTCGGAAACAGCGAAATATCCACTACAATTGCTATAGATTCGCTCTTTCCCTAGGGCCAGCCGGGTTCCCCAGGACAAAGGAATGTCATACCTAAGCACTGACCGATTCAACTCCCCCACGGTCATCGTTGATTCATTCTTCAGCGGCGCCTCCACAACCAGCCCATCCTTCCTTTCTCTTGTAGATATTTCTTCAACACCTCTACCATACTTCGAGTCGGGTGTCGACATGCTTACCAGAATGTAACTTTGAAAAGAAAAACTTTAGAGGAGGAGATGAAGAAAAAGGGCGTACCTATTTAGTGAATGAAGAAGGGAAAATCGAACGACGGCTGAAGGAAATTTTCAGGAACTGAGAGCAAGAAAGAGCAAATGAAGCGGAAGCAAGAACGAAACTAGCGTGAAGAAAACCAGACGATCATGGTCAATTCGAACATTTTAAGAAACGTCAATTACGATCCAGTCAAGACTCGACGCGTGGAGAAAATCTGAGCCATGCTTGGACACGCGACATAATCCGAGCCAAGGGGAATTAGGGTTGTTCAAAATCGGGAGTGGCGCGGCAGTCGAAAGGACGTCGGGAGACTGACTACGGCGACGTTACGAGGACGTCTTCAGATTCGAAAAGTCGTCATAGACACGCGCCGTCAAACAATAAATGCTTCAGATACCTTCACGCACCCGCCAATGATGACCGCCCGACCTGCTTTAGCTCGAGCTGTCGCGCAATAAATGCCGAGGCCTATCAGTTGGGGCACTCAGTCGACCGATCCCAGTACGAGCAGTCACGCACAACTAGTCAGCATCCGTCCTAATCAGGATTGCCCGAGCTGTCCCATGGCCGAGCTACAACGCCAATATCTGACCGATCGACCACCTTACGAGCTGTCTTGCTTACGAGCTATAAGATAGCAGACGAGCAACAAAATCCTAACATACTCCTTCGACCCTCTCTTCGCTCGGACTCGAGGGTAGGGGCTTATGGTGCAGTCATTTGATTGGCCGTAACCCGCCTCAACAACGTATGGGCCGATCGGTCCAATCACCAAAGATCAGTCTCATACCTAAAGGCTATGCTAAGCCTAGGTCCAGCCCACGTCCTCCTTGGTCCATCCATAGAAGGAAGTCTCCTATGCACGTAAAAGCTTAAACCTAGTTACTACTTCGTATATAAGGGATAACTTTGCCATAACAGAGGTACGTAATCAAAAACCCTAGTCTTCTCTGCTTACAGCGATCCCACCTTCACCAAAAGACTGACTTGAGCGTCGAAGGGGCTAATCGGGACACAACCCCCGACGTGCCTTCTTTGTTTTGCAGGGATCTTTACGTTGAAGCTTCCACATAAAGCAGCCAACTCCATGGATTCAAACGGCTGCGTACAGTTCTGCCAGAATCCGGCTAAACCAGGTTCTATATTTTGGGACTTTGGACCGGAATTTACTGTTTTTGATGTTGATGGTGAGGAGCCACACACTAGTATAATTTCATCAATCAACAATGACAACACTGGACTTGTGTCATGTGTTGATGATGAAAGACTTGAGTTTGAACAGTTTCAGTCCTATTACTCTGCTGAGCGATGTCTCTTGATTTCTCTAATGTGTTTTCTTTTATTTTGTGTATAGGGGGTTGAACTTTTTCATACCACTTGTGGAACTCCAAATTATGTTGCGCCTGAGGTATACACTATGTTAGTGAATGGATATCAGAAAGACCTGTCACGTCTAGCTGTGCTACGACTTCTCGCGACCTGATAGTTTTCTAAACCAAGATATAGTTAAGAAGGCTCTTGAAGTAGGAAACATTGGTTGGGTTGCTTGTAACATTGCAGTTTATCAGGCCTTGCAACCGAAAGCTACATTACATATGCTGAAGACATGGATGCAGGGCAAGCCTATGCAATATTATGCCTGGTTTTGAATTGGAATAATGCCATGCATGTAATAATATATGCACCTTAAAAGAACAACTATCAGGACTATTACATAGGCTTAATGCCAATTTCACTCTATTACATGGCTCACCTAAAATAGAAAAGTTGATTGTCATTAACTTTTATGTACTTATCATTTATTCACAGGTATGTTCCATCGAATGTGGGTAAAGAATGATTGACTACTATATCTGTTCGTCCTCCTAACATCTTTGATTCACTTCTAACTAAGATTTTATCATATATCTTTCAGTTCCTCTGAATGGAGTACTGGAGTTAAGCATGAAGCTGGATATGATGCTTTTATGATAGGGTTTGTTTTCACCCAGGCATGCAATAATCTTGGCATTGATTTCAAACTCCATTCAACCTCTAAAAATCTGATCCAAAATGAAAAGCTACAAAAACACATCAACCTTATCTATCTCAATTGGAGCAGTGGAGACATTATTAACCTCAGGTCTGGAAATAGGAGTGCTGAATCTTTGATACTGCAACAGAAACAAAAAAAGTGTATATGAGAATTTTGTGTTAATTTGGGGATTGCCATCAATACTCTCCTAAGGGACATAAAACAATGCTTTGTAAAAGTCTTTGGCCTAACATCTGTTGTATCTATATATCGCGTGGATGAAACTGCAGTTTTTGTTCAATTAAGTAAGGCGGAGTTTGTGTCCAAGTTTCTAGATTTGAAAGAATCCTTGGAGAGAAGTTAGTGAATTTTGATATTAATTAATATATTATGATATGTTTGCGAATTGCAATTAAATAATACATTATCTGTATGAAATTCTTGTGATACATGAATAATTATTAAAATTAATGATATATTAAAAAATTAAAGAATTATTAAATAAATAAAATTTACAAATAATATTGAATAGTTATTAAACAAATAAGATTAAAAAATTTTATTTTAGAAAATATTTATTAAATTTAACAAATTATTAAATTAATATGATTTTCGAAAAAAATGAAAAACATGAAAAATATAAATAATAATGAAAACATCACGGAAGACATTCCGTGACGTTTCTAAAAATGTCACGGAAGACATTCCACGACATTTCCAAAAAAACGTCACAGATTCCTCAACATTCTGTGACGTTTTAAAACGTCGCGGAATGTTAGACAATCCGTGAAGTTTTTTAAAAACATCGCGGAATGTCCAAACTTTCAGTGACATTTTTATAAATATCGCAGAATGTCAGTATTTTTTGTGACGTTTTACTTAAAACGTCACAGAAACCTTTTACCCATATCATATTCTGCGACGTTTTTTGTGACATTTTTTAAAACGTCACATAATATATTCTACGACGTTTTTGAACATTCTGTGACATTTTAAAAACGTCACAAAATGCTTTATTTCCTTATAGTGTCAACAAGGTTCTGACAAGAAAATTGACCGTAAATATGACCTTTGGAGAATGTTAGCATTGCTACAGCTCTCAGACCACCCATCCAATAAGGAGCTTCAGTGGTTGAAGCACTCGGCAACAAGGATATCCTCAAACAGGCTTCAATCTACAATGCCATGAAATCAGAAATTATCCAAACATACGTTAACAATGAACTACCAACAATGGATAAGCTATTTTCCAATGTGAATTTGTTGTAGAAATATGGAGAATAATGATGCATAGATGTTAAATTTTTTTCGCTCCAAATGGATGAAACAAACTTGGAATTGGTGCCCTATATCAATCATCCAAACAACACATTCAAGTGGTGTGTTTTTGCTTAACATTGTCATTTGGGATGAGAGAAACACTTAAATTTTCTAGGATAATGGCCTCGGCAAGGAGCTATTCTACTTCAGAAGATTAGAACTTACGTAAGGACTGTCACACTCAAATTTCTAGACATGGAATATCTTAGAAGTAATTGGAATGTGTAAATTGCAACTCATTAAGAATAGAATTATACAATTATCTTGATCTAGCCTTGGGTCACATGTGATTTTTGCACATTGTATTTCTTATTTTGCTAGTACATGTCAACTTGTACATTTTGAGTGCCTTCTAAGGCTTGATTCAATTTATCATTTCTTAAAAAAATTATCTATTGAATGTCACAGGGGGACAGTTTCTCTTAAGTCTAAATGTTTGTGTTACTTCACATCTTGAACGGGAAATGCTTCCAATAGCTAGGCAACAAAAAAATATTAAATATAACAACTAGAAAAGGTTGCCAATCTTCACTGACATATACTTTTAAATATGCACATGTATCCGAAGTTTGCTTTAAATTACGAGGAACTAGCTGTGGTGTGAAGGACATCGTCCTTGACTTCCAAGGCATGCCCACCACAATTTAAGCCGCTCTTTTACATGTATATAAAGCTGGTCTCCTACAGTTAAGCGAAAAGCTGTGAAGGATTCTTGGGTTGATAAAACGTCTGCGAATAGGCTAATATTGCTTTGGAAAGGTAGGCACTTCCTATTGTTTCAACTAAATTTTATCCCAATTACGTACTCCTGCACGTTTTCTTCTTATCCTTCTGCAATATTATTCGGAGTCCCTGCAACAAGACATATATGGACAACTTTCTCTGTTTACATTTCGGAGGTCCCTTTTTTTTCTCCAAAAAATAATAATTACTTCCTTAATAAATTTTCCTTGCAGCTCAACGTCTAAATAATGGCTACTGCTGCTGGGGTGTTGCGTTCGTCTGGAGAAAGTGATTCCAAGGGCATGGTGTTCTCTCGCTTAGAAGCTGGAGCTCGCCTTCTCATCACTAAATATCTCAGGGGTTTTGTATCTACCGGCTCTTTAATGTGAGCTCTCTTTCTTACCATATATTTCTTTGTCGGTAGAAATTGGTAGGTTATTGTCATTTACTAGCTGTTGTATGCAACCTAGCTGTTTTATATTCCAAACATCTTCTTCCCATTACATAAAGCCGTCTTGCACCTTACCAAGTTGAATAGTGATGTGTTTTCATCTTCCAAGAGTAAAACGTATCCCTCGTTCAAAGTTAATTTCTAAGTTGGGATGATGGATACAGTAGCATACCTGTCTAGATGACGATCTACAAACAGTGAAAGAGTCAGAAATTTAAAATAAGGAGTTCAAATATTTAATTTTTTAAATTTTAAAGATTTAGTACACCACAAATTTTTAAATAATATCATCCATATATATATATATATATATATATATATATATATATATATATATATTAAGAATGAGGCCAGTACATCATTGACTCCCACCTACCTCCGTCCTTATCTACAAATGAATAAATTGCATATACAAAACAATTGCATTTCATTTGGAAGTCAAAACTACGAAAAAAACTAAGTGTACGGGATACATAATTTCTAAGCAACTAAGAAATTGGATAATAAGACACATTTTAGAGGATATTTCGGGAGCGTCTTTCTCCCGTTTAGTTCATCAAGATTTTATGTATCTCCCTTTTACAATAAAAAAAAAAAAACTATGTTGTCCATACTTGCACGTATATATGTTTGACCTTGAGCTGTCATTCGACTGTAATAATGGATTAATGTCTTTGATAAATCTATTATAACAAAGGCTCCATCTTGTCAAACATATATTCGAATGACAGCTCAAGGTCAAACATATATACGTGCAAGTATGTAGTATATACACATCTTGTTGGTTAGCAATTAATATACATCTCGTTGGTTAGCAATTAATATGAAGATGTATGTATATATATATATATATATGTATATATTTGAGTCCAGATCGATTAAAATATCTTTCATAGAAAAACAAAGTACATATGTTCTCCTTGGGTATTTGTTGAACTCTTATGGACAACAAAATCTTATATTATTTTTCATAGAAAAAACAAAGTACATATGTTCTCCTTAATTAGGTATTTGTTTGCTTAGTATTTGAGCTCTTATGGACAAGAACATCTTATATTAATTAACAGCCAAATTTTGGTTTGAAGAAACTAGGAAACTAATTTCGTGTTGCAACGTTGAACAATTACTCAATGTGCTTCGGATTTTGTAGTATAACGGAGGATGGAGGAACCAATTTTACCTTCGGGGGAAGCACCAAAGATTGTCCTGCTAAATGTGTTTTAAGAGTTCATAATGCTCAATTTTACTGGAAGGTAGTAACTTAATTTTGTACACATTTTGGTTAGTGAAAAGGAACAAAAGGCGTATTGCGAAAGTGGAATGAAAATGGTTTACATTCTCCCCAACCTTGTGAAATTTTCAGGTAATGACTCGAGTTGATATAGGACTTGCAGATGCTTATATTGATGGAGATTTTTCGTTGATTGACCAAGATGAAGGTCTCCTCAATCTGGTCCTGGTGAGATGGAATAACAAAAATTTTGTTTCATCTATCTTCAACTTTGTTGAATGTTTTCTTGTTCACTCGACCCATTTCAGGTTTTGATAGCCAACAGAGATGTAAACAAACGCGAAACAAAGGGGTAAATAATGACTACCGGAGAACGAACTTTGCTTTTTAAGTAGTTTTCTTGTTTTTATATTATTTTTATTGATTCAGCAGCTGGTTGAGTCCGTTGTTCTTTACTGCTGGCTTTGCTGCTACGAAACTTATCATCCAACATGTACTGAGGTCGAATAGTCTCACTCAAGCTCGCAGAAATATCTCTCGTCACTATGATCTGGTATGAGACTAATATATAATGGTATGTTTACATTCTACCATTTCTACAATATTTCCCAGTATAAATGAGTCCTGATTCCGATCGTTTATGATAGCGTCAAACTTCAAAAGAGTAGTTAACTTCATAGAAAGGTGATCTTGGATCTGGGATATGCAAAAGTAGCTTGAACCTTTTTGTACATCTCGACTTGCACTCTATCTTTACTAGAAAACAAAAAACCTATATAGACTAAATGAATTTGCGCTTACAGAGCAATGAACTGTTCGCTCTGTTCTTGGATGAAACCATGACTTACTCCTCCGGAATTTTTGAGGTAAGAGACACATCCGTGAATCATCCAAGCGTTGGTGAAACCTAGTCTGCTTTGTTTCGTATCACTGAATTGGGGTCTGCTTGTCTACAGAAGGAAGATGAAGAGTTGAAAGCGGCACAATTGAGAAAGTATTCAACATTGATTGAAAAAGTAAGTTCACCCAGTCTCAAATATTTGAGAGGAAAGTCTAGTGACAAATTTTTGGGAGAAAAGTTTCATATACTTGGCACTTCATTTAGACCTATGACAAATACATGAATGTAGGCAAGAATCAACAAAGAGCATGAAGTTCTTGAGATTGGTTGTGGATGGGGAAGCTTTGCCATTGAAGTTGTGAAACGAACTGGATGCAAATACACTGGCATTACTCTATCTGAAAAACAACTTGAATATGCAGAAAGGAAAGTGAAGGAAGCAGGCCTGGAGGTAATTGTTCTCTCAGTATATCAACATACCTTTTGGATGTCCGTAAACCATTTGTTTTTACACTTTAGTAAACAGTTGCCAGCAATGTGGCAAAGCATCAATAAGTTTCAGCATCGCGTAGTCCAAACTATATTTAAAATGAGAAAAGGAAAGCTGCATGATCATTTGGAGTTGTTTTCTTCTTGCCTTTGAACTGCACTTCTACAGTAGCCATCAACCTTAATTTAGAAGTGATTTTGGGCGATGGATTAATCATATTTGATCAAAACACAATCGAAATGGACATCCAAACTCCACTCGTAAAATTTTAGTGAAGTACGCCTAAATTCTCTGTTAAATTTATAGGTCGGTCAGGTTTCTTGCTGAGTTGAATATTTTACAAGCTTTACGTAAAGTTGCATGATCCTCGGCTGAACCTGCCTTGTTAAACCCAGCCCAAGCCCAGACCATGGCTTCAAATTGAAATTTTCAGGAAGGAAAATTTGCTCATGATAAATAATTAATTCTTTCATCAGGAACATATCAAATTTTACCTATGTGACTACCGCAGCCTACCTGAAGATGTCAAGTATGACAGAATTGTTTCTTGGTAAGTTCCTTCACTATCAATCACATCAATTCCTTACAACATCTCAATTAGATTCTCAAGAATATCTTTTACATATATATAGTGAAATGATAGAACATGTTGGGCATGGATACATGGAGGAATTTTTCCGTTGCTGCGACACATTGCTAGCAAAAGATGGACTTTTTGTTTTGCAGGTAATTAACGACCACATTGTTTTCTTTAAACCTATATATGCTTTTAAACACAAATTATAATGTTTTTAGTTATCTTACACACTCAAAACTTACTGATCTTAGTTCATATCGATTCCGGATGAGAGGTATGAAGACTACAGGAAAAGTTCAGACTTCATAAAGGAGTACGTATTTCCAGGGGGATGCTTGCCTTCATTGGCTAGGATAACATCAGCCATGGCTGCTGCATCGACATTATGGTATAGCCTTTTTCGCATAAATATGGGTAAAAGATGAACTTTTCCATTGTAGTTATAAAAGTTTTGAAAATATTTTCTGATTTTTTAGAATTTTAAAAAAATTCTTTACAATTTTCAATTTCCAGAAAAAAAAAATCTTCAATTAAAATTCGATTAAAAATAATGACAAAATATATGTAATATGAACTAAGTTCTTAAGCTTAATTTAAATTAATTAGATTCGACTTAAATTAATAATTTCAAATAATTATAAAAGTAAAAGACATAAACCTCCCTTAGTTTAAGGAATATTAGACAAACCTCCTGATCTTTTAATTCTTTTAAAAACTCCTAATTTTAGCTTTAAAGAAAAATCTCTTCTTTTAAATATTAGATAAAGAATAATTACGAAATACATATTGTATGAACCTCATATGTAACCTAATCAAATGTTATTAATATGACAATTTAATATAGATCTTAAACTCGAACTAAAATAGTTAAATTATACACAAACAAATAATTTTTAATTTTTTAAATTATTAATTTATGTCAAATTTAATTCGTTTGAATCGGGTTTAAAAGCTAAATTGAGTTATTATATTAGTAACATTTGATTAGTCTATATTTTATTTTCATATTATGAGCGCATAATTCATCTTTATTAATTAAAAGCTGATAATTAAAGGGTTTTGAAAAAATTAAACATTATAATTTTTTAAAAGTTTCTTAAACTACACGAGAGATCTATGTATTTCCTCCTAATTATAATAAATTATTAGTTTGAGTTAGATTTAATTAGTTCGATTTGAATTTAAGAGCTTGGTTGAATCGTCATGTAAGTAGAAGTTGATTAGTTCATGACTAATGATCATATTACAGGTGTTTTGTCTTATTTTTTAATCAAAGTCTATGAAACTGAAAACTAAAAAATTAAAATTTTAAAGATAAGTGGTTTTTTTATAGATATCTTAAATTGCAAAAAGCTGTGTTTCTTTTACCTTATATTAGAAGGGGTTTTTTTTCAAATTTACATGATCTTATTTCTTCAGATTTCTTAATTTTTCAACCAAATTACAGTGTGGAGCATGTGGAAAACATAGGAAGTCATTACTACCATACACTAAGAAGGTGGAGGAAAAATTTCTTAGCCAATCGGAGGTACAAATTTCTAACTTACTGCTTCCTTAATATAAAGTAGAGATTGTTATAGTATCTCTTAAATAAAGACATTAATTAGTAGCATCATAATGTACAAGTCATTGCTCATTTCGCCTTTTGCAATGTATACTTGGGGCTGTCTGTTTGTCTTAGTATATACTTTCATTGAAGTCATCTTATTTTCATAAGAACTCATTAAATGTTACGTCGTTGATAGTAAAATTCTTGACATGGGATTCGACGAGAAGTTTATTAGAACATGGGAATATTACTTCGACTACTGTGCCGCAGGATTCAAGTCATACACACTTGGAGATTATCAGGCAAACTCCCTTCCCTTCCCTTCCCTTCTATGAATTAGTTACAGTAGGAAAGGGTAGTTTTTTTGAAGCCTCCATTAAGTTATTTAGAAAATCCTAGGATTGATTCTTTAGGCCATGTCCAAAATTACAGTTCTAAAAGTTAAAAAAAAAAAAAACAAAATATAAATCACCTATAGACGACAATTATGCAAGTTTAATTAATTGAAGCGATACTTCAATCATCTTTATGCAGATAGTATTCTCGCGTCCAGGCAACACTATGGCGTTAGGAGATCCATACAACGGTTTTCCATCTGCTTATCCAGCGAGTCTTGTACCATGAGCATGAGGAGAGAAAATCATAAGTTGAACAACTTTTTAGAAAGTTAGCTTCACCGTCCCTTCGGTAGCCATGCAAATAATCTTTTTATTGGCCAAATAATTCCACATCATGTTTGTATCTATGTTAGACATTGTGTTGTTGAATAATTAAATTTGAACCATTAGCTATAAAATTGTACCTGATTATATATATTTTCCAACTAAAATCCTTTGGAAACATTTTCGATGTGTCAATCACAAACTATTCACGCATCCAATTCCTAACAATATCGACATAGTAGTTTCTCAATCTTTAAAAGAAATTAAGCAGGAGTGTTGACTCTTTTATGCTTATTCCTATTTATAGAAAAAGCATCAAGGTTTTTAATTTATATTGAAATTAAATACCTCAATTACAATTAAATTCAATCTCTAATTATAATTATTCAATTTTAATAAAATCAAATATCTCATATTTGATCCTAAAAGTTCTCAAACTTTATAATTAAGTACAACTTAATAGAAATTGATTTATCTTTCATAAATTATTTTTATGTGTGACCCATTAAGTTTCTAATATATCGCAATGATTATAAATTGTAGTTTTAATTCATAATTAGAATTAAAGAAATTAAAACTCCTTTTAATTTATCTTTAATTATCCAATTAAACAATTTATTGTCATACATCAAGATTAACATATAGTAATATGTCATAACTACCCAAATATAAAAAATGTCAAAGTGACTTGACTTAACATATCTATGTATAATTTAATCATTTTGTCATCCAATGTTCTAATTGGAAAATGTATGAATATAATGTCCACTCTTTATATCCAATCATGTTCGTTCTTATTGAATAGCAATTAATTTATAATTGATATATGAAAACACCTTTTCGAATGTCAATTTACTTTGGTAAGAGAATTTTATAAATTGCTACTAATCAGAACAATACAACATTTTCTTTAATTACTTTGGAGTGACGAATCCTTTATTAACTTATTCAACTATTTTCATATGATTCATACTGCATGCAAATACTACCAACTGAATTATTCTATGATAGTTTATAAGTAGCATCAAACACAATAATTCCCACATAAGATACCTTAGTAATCTCAATTATATAAATCAATTATATAACCATCATTATGAGAAAATTCACAAACATATAAATAATATTCCATTTGGGATACTTATAGTCAAGTTAGTTCAATGAATTTATTTTCTAATTGAAATAGCCAATTTTCCATACTAAGGGTTAGAGCCTTGGAATTTTGCATATGACTCATATTATTGAGAGTTCGTGAAAATGCATTTCATTCACATGCATATCATTAGCATACACATATAAATTATGAATTAGTACACATTGCAAAGATAATAAATGCACTTAATTGACATATTTTAGGATATGAAATGGTTAAAATGATTATGATGTGAATTGCATTGTTTATGTCTTGAATTTTGGTTTTATTGGTTATCAGTAGTAAATTTGGAATTAATTGTTACAATTGAAAATCTGATGAATTAAAATGTACATTTAAACTAGGAAAAATGCTAAGTGGCAAGATAAGTTGACATAAAAAATTAGGATGGCTAAGCCTATAAATAAGTGAAATTTAGCATAGGTAATTAACTGACAAATGGCAGCAATGAATGAGTGACAAATGGACTAATAACTAGGTGACATTTGGTGGCTTATAAAGAGGATAAGTAGTTAGCATGCTTAAGGACACATGTTAATCTAAGATAATGACACCTTCCACCTAGTTGAACTAAACAAATGCTGGAAAGTTTTTTGTTGTGTTTCTTCTTCACTCTCTCTACAGAAATCTGCATTCATCTCATAACTCTACATTTTTGGTTTAATTCTTGCTAAATGGCTACACCAAAATCCATGCTTTTACCCTCACAAAGTTAGGTAAAGAATAAGAACATAGTTGTTCTTGTTATAGTATTTGATCTTAGCTGAAAAGCATCCAATTCCCGCCTTGAATTTGTGATGATTTTGCATGTATGGAGAGATGAATTAGTTTGATATTTGAGGTGGAAATTTAAGCTAGAAAAATAAATAAAAGATTGATCTTTATAACATGTTATAATAGAATGGTTATGATGATTGAATTGGGATGAATTGTATATGATGTTGATGATGAATTGTGCTGGAAATTGATACTTGAACTTGGACACTTTTATGCCTAGTTTTTTATGTATAAAAAAATGTAGATTATAGATTGTATCATGGATTAATTGGAATGGTATTTGAGGTATAATGAAGGTGAATTTATGATAAAGAAAGGTGCTACTATAGTGATCTTGAAATGGGAAAGAATTAGGACTACAAGCAAGATCAAATGAATGATAGTTTTTGTTTTGATTTTGATGCCTGAAATACCATAAATTGTGAGCTACCAAATGAATGATTCGAATTGGAATTGGATATGGAATTGATGACGAAATGACATATAATTAAGGTATAATTGAGGTATAAGTAATGGACTATGATGAAGATGTGTTGAATTTGGTATGAAGATGTTAAAAACTGGAAAAAAAATTAACAAAAAAGGATGGTGAACCTTCAGTTCACTCATCCCACGATCATCACGATCATGGGCAATGCATGGATGTGAGAAAATTTAGGTTTTGTGTGATATTTAAACTATATAAGGATAAGTTACTTTACTAAGTGCAATTGGACGTGATTGGAGCTTTAAATGAACCTAGATAGTTAGTTGATTAACTGATTTAATGTTGGATTAGTTTGGATTGTTAATTGATATTATAATTTAAGGAATGAATTGTTTGATATCAATGTATATGAATTTGGCAAGTATGAGTTGTTAATGGTATAAAGATGTTTTTATGAATGCAAATATGATTCAAAGGATATATAGGTAATGAAATAGGTATGATTGAAGGAGAATTTTGAAATTGTGTGAATATATAATGCTCGGAAAGGATTGATGAATATTTGATTAATGAATTTAAAGTAATCAAACTTAATAAAGAAATTACCTAATTGCTAACAAGTTATATACAAGCTATTATGAATGAGTGACCAAGATTTGTAAATAAGGATACACACCCGGGATAGTCAATTGAGCATGCATTGAACATGACATATAAACATGCGAATGATTGAATAATCATATGATTGATAAACTTAGTAATGTGTAAATATGTGTGTATTGTGTGACATGGAAGCTTAAATTAAGCATCCACATCCAGACATTGCCAGATCGTCAAGACAATAGCTATCTAGAGTGTACTGTGAGTTAACCTAGATGTTTTCTCACTATGTTTGAATTGTTTTTTATTAACTTTCATATATTGAACTGTTATTAATATGATTGTGATATTTCAGACATTGTTGGTCTAAGGAGTTTGATATTCGAGATTATATTGTAAGTGTTTTCAAATTAAATGTGCAATATAAAATGTGTTCTCAATTGTATGTTGAATGTCAGACTCAGATTCGATGAATATGATAAGTGACTGTGCACTTTGAGTGAAAGTTATTAATAGCATATTATGTGAAACGATCCATTCCATCACATGAATATGCATGATCAAATAAAGGAGTTGTAACCGGAGTAACCAGTCTGAAAAGAAATTAAAGCTCATAAATGTGCACAAAAAGTCATATGCTCGGTTATTAATGAGCTCAGTATCCACAAAAAGGGTACAGGACAATATCTAAAATGAGCTCAGTATCTACAAGGGATACAGGACAGTAAACAGACACTCGATCACAACAAAATAATAATAAAAGTGGAATCTCATATGCGTTTGCATAGATATGTCATTACATGTATCAGGTAAATGATTGTGAAGAATTACTGAATTGTATTGATATATAGATATGCAATGTTTACGTATATGATGATTTTATGAATAATTGGATTATTATGAACTTATCATATGAAATGTTTGTTTTCATAATTTTCTTGTTGAAATATGATATATATATATATATATATATATATATATATATAGTGATTTGGTATGCAAAACTGAATGATGTGATATATGGGATTTGATTTTGAATAATGTGATATACTTGTGAATTTGGTTATATACTTGTGATGTTTGTGTTCTAACTTGAGAGAGGACATAAATGATGGTTCACTCACTGAGTGACCAAAACTCATTAAAATTGTAACGTTAATTTTCAGGTACTATGGAGACCTAGCTTCTAAAGTAATCTAGTTGAAGTCTAGTATTATCAATTTTGGGAATAAGAAATGGCTCAAAGGTTTGGTCAGCTGATATCTAAAAAATTTAGATAAAATGTGTTTGATAAGTTTCTCATTTCATTTAGAACAATTTGTATAGAACAGTGAATTCACAGATGTTTTTGTAATGTAAATATATGGAGTGTGAAATATAATGCTACAATGTAAGTTATGTTTTGTTAATTAAATGGGAAAAGTTGATCCTTAAAATACTTGTGTTTCTATGATGCCATAATAAGAGAATATGATTGCTCAAACATGTCATTCTTATAGGGTATGTTCTCGAATTTCCTCTAAATGTTTGGGCGTATACTCTATGGTAGTGATGTGTTATAATTTTTTCGCATCAAAGCATAGTTTAGCATCCTTAAGGACATATAAGAGTATATAGACATGATATAAAGACTTCTTCAGGGTCTTTAAGGAGAACTATATGCCTAAGATCTATCTAGATAGGAAGATGAAGGAGTTTCTAGGTTTGAAACAGTGAAGCCTTACTATAGCTGAGTATGAGGTGAGTGCTCCAGTAGGAAGTACCGTAGTAAATGGGGAAGTCTATAAAAGGTGTATCATTCGGATTGATCAGGCGAAGTTAAAGGTCGATATGATAATATTACAGTTGAAAGAGATTGATCTTATTTTGGGTATGGATTAGCTTACTGCATATAGAGCTGTAATGTATTGTTCTACTAAGGAAGTGACTATTGAATCCCTTAATCAAACAAGGGTTATATTTTGCAGTATTAGTCAACTAGATTGATTTCCTCAATGAGTGCTCTCAGACTTATTTGAAGTGGATATGAGGCTTATTTAGCCTTTGTAACTGATACCCAAACTGAGTGGACAATATAGGATATTTCTGTTGTCAGGGATTTCCCAGATATATTTCCCACTGAATTGCCAAGATTACCCTAGACGGGGAAACAGAGTTTATTGACTTAGTTCTAGGTACTCCTCCTATATTGATTCCTCTATATAGGATGACACATGTGAAACTTAAGGAACTTAAGACCCAATTACAAGAGTTACTAGATAAGGGTTTTATCAGACCTAGTATGCCACCTTGAGGAGCTCTAGTGTTGTTTGTAAAGAAGAAGAATGAGACTTAAAGATTGTGTATTGACTATAGACAGTTAAATCAAGTGATAATGAAGAATAAGTATCTTTATCGAGGATAGATGATTTACTTAATTACTTGTAAAGAGATCAGGTATTTACTATGTTGGATTTGAGATTAGGGTACTATTAGTTGAAGATAGCAGAAGTTGATATACCAAAGAGTGCATTTAGGACCATATATAGGCATTTTGAGGTTTTGGTGATGTCTTTTAGGTTGACAAATGTTCCAACAACTTTTATAACACCGATGAATAAGGTATTTCAGCCTTACTTAGATCATTTTGTGATTGTGTTCATAAATGATATTTTGGTGTGCTTGAAGAGCAAAGAGGAACATTCTGAGCACTTGAGGTCGATCCTATAAATAATAAGAGAGAAGCAATTATATGCCAAGATCAATAAGTGTGAAGTCTAGCTTAATCAAATAGTGTTCTTGGGTCACATATGATCTGGGCATGGCATACAGATGGACCCAAAAAAAGTTGAGGCAGTGATGAAATGGGAAGCCTCGAGAAATATGTCTAAAATTTGGAGTTTTCATGGATTAACAAGATATTATAGAAGGTTTGTCAAGGGGTGTTCATTAATTTCAGCCCTTTTGACAAGACTTATGAGCAATAACGTACCTTTTAGATGGACTAATGAATGTCATAATAGTTTTGAGGAGTTGAAACACCGATTGACTACAACACTGATGTTAACTATACCATCAAGATCTGGAGGATATATTGTGTATAATGATGTTTCACACTAGGAGTTAGGATGTGTATTGCATCAATATGGCAGAGTGATTACATATGCATCAAGACAGTTAAGGTCTCATGAGTTGAACTATCTAATTTATGATTTAGAACTTATTGTAGTAGTGTCTGCTTTGAAGATTTGAAGACATTATCTGTATGATGAGACATTTCAAATATTTACTAACAATAGAAGTTTGAAATATTTGTTAAGTCAGAAAGAGTTGAATATGAGACAAAGGCAGTGGATTGAATTATTTAAAGATTATGATTGTACAATTGAGTATCACCCTAGTAAAGCTAATGTTGTGGCTGATGCATTAAATAGAAATCCAATAGCAGTGTCGCACAGATTCAAACATCGAGTTACTAAACTTAGTACAACATAGAGGATTGAATGTTGAGTTGAATTTGGGACAGAATGAAGCATTGATAGCTAAATTGAACCTTAGACTTATATTATATGAAAGGATTAGAAAAGCTCAAAGCAAGGATCCAAAATTAGTGAAGCTTATAGAGAAGTTGAAACAAAATCCAAGTTCTAAGCTTAAATTTAGAGACGATGCATTGTGGTTAAAGAAAACATTATGTGTACCTGTTGTTGATGATCTGAGAAAAGAAATTTTGGAGGAAGCTCATTTAGCAGCCTATGTTATGCATCCTGATACTATCAAGATATACAGTAATCTGAAACATCATTTCTAGTGGCTAAGGATAAAGAAGCAAGTGGCGAGAATGTTGCTAAGTGTTTGACTTGTTAATAGATTAAGGCAAAGCATCAGGCTCTGGTTGGGAAGTTATAGTCATTGCCTATTTTGAAGTGGAAATGAGAAAGGATTACTATAGATTTCATTATAGGTTTGTCGAGGACTCCAAGGCAATATGATGCCACATGCGTTATTATTAATAGATTGACGAAATTGGCTCATTTCTTACCTATATGGGAGAATAATACGCTGGATTAGTTAGCCCAGAGGTATGTTAATGAAAAAAGAGATTACATGGAGTCTCAGGGTCTAGTGTATCAAATCAAGATATCAGATTCAATTCTAGATTCTAGGGTAGTTTACAGACAACATTAGGTACGAAATTAAATTTCAGTATAACATTTCATCCTCAGACAGACGGACAAAGTGAGAAGGCTATTAGTACTGTTGAGGATATGCTTGGAGCTTGTATGTTGGATTTCTAAGGAGCATAGGATTAACATATATTTTTTATTGAATTTGCATACAATAATCATTATCACAGTAGTATCGGTATGGCTTCATATGAGGCATTGTATAGCAGATAGTGTCGAACGCCTTTGTATTGGGATGAAGAGGGTCTAAGGATTGTTAAAGGCCCAGAGCTTATTCAAGATACTGTTGATAAGGTGAAATTGATCTGCAGTAGTATTAAGGTAGCTCAAGACAGGCAAAAAACTTATGCAGATCAGCAGCAGAGAGATATAGAGTACCAAGTGGGAGATAAGGTGTTTCCAAGAGTATCACCTTGCAACTGGCTATGTATTAGCCAAAACTCTAGAATTTAATATAAAAGGATGTGAACAAAGGCTTATTGAGGGAGGAGATTGGAGGAGGTAATTCTAGACATGGATATCATTCTCAAGGGGTGATTTTGATCGAGAGAAATGAAAAACATGAGGAATTTATCGAAAGATCTATCAAAATACAAGATCAAACCTCTAAATCATAAGAATATTCAATGAAAAACAATTACGAAGATTTAAAATTATAAATCCATTGTTTTCAATTGTTTTTTGTTTCAGCGTATATTTGATTTCGTGTTCGATAATGTGTAACTAAACATCTTATTAGTATTTCGGATAGATGAACCCTATATTAATACTTTGATATGATTTGATTCTTTTATTAATGCAATTGGTTTAATTATCATATTGTGATCTAATTACCTGTTTTATTTATGTTCTAATAGCCCCGTAATATTAGATCATAATATTATTTTATACATGAGATTAAAAATCCTATTAATGAATAGATCTACAAGAATTGGAAGGAATTTATTGCAACCCTAGAGATAGGATGACATAAATCTTTCAAATTAAAGTCAAACCTAATAATGGGATTCACAAATCGTTAAAGCAATCCTATAGACTTTAACCTAAGTAATGAGGTTGAAACCTAGGATTAGTTGTTAATAGACTTAAGGTCTGCCATTACCATACCATAGGAATCTCCACGATCTAATAAATCAATAAAAATTTAATAATAAAAGATTAACATGTTAAGAGGTTATAGGGATTCGAAACCTAGAGAGTAATTATTGATATTGGTAATTTTTTAAGTGAATTCTTAATTCTCTGTTCAATATCGTTGCCTATTTTATTTTGTTTGCTTTAGTTTTGTTTTCTTTTATTAAATTTAAATCAACCAGGGGTGGAAGCTAGCCACTTATTATTGATACAAGATGAAGTTTAGCATAAAGGGTACGTCAAGTTAACGATGTTAAACAACTACTGTATAGGAAACAATCATGAATTAGGATAAGTTTTTGCTTTATTTTGTTTTGATTTTATCTCGTGTGTTAGTATCTTTATTTCTTTTGTTCTTTTTATGCTTTTCTTTTATATTTTGCAAGGATGTAGTTCACTATTGGATGGATTTGAAATAAGGAAACCGTTATAGTCATAAAAGTACCAAAAAACTCTCTCACTTTTATTTATACTTTTACATTGGAGACAATGTACAACTTTAAGCATAAGAATGGGTTTAACGAAATAATTGATTTCTTTAAGCTTATTATAATCCTGATTCTAAATCTTATTTACTGATATTCTAAATTAGTTGAATATGTCCATTAATAATCGCTTTATTGTTAAATATTGATTTGAATTGGTATGGTAAGGATGATGGTTAGAATAAAATTGGTTTTCTAAGTCTTGTTTTAGTAATCATTGAGATGATCAAGTTAAATGATATTACATATTATTTATTCATATAATACCCATTTTTGTAAGCTTTTGAGCCTAAAAGAGAAAAAATTTTAAAATTTTGAGCTCTTTTATTTTTTCATGTATGCGATCATATGTGGTAAAATGATTTTAGAACTTGCTTTTATTATTCATATTGAGATCATATTTGTTAAATTAGAAATATTACATAATAAAGGCACTTAGATGAAACAACTTGTTTAATCTTATTTCTTTGAAAACTACCACACCCTTAAAATTACCTTTAGGAATAACCAAGTCTCCTTGGCATTTTCATAGATTTAACCCACATATTAACCTTTATTCTATTTTCTTTGAAGACATTTTATTTTAAAAACTTTGAAGGCTATTTACAATGTTTATTTATTGAGATTTGAAATTTTTTAAAGGTCTAATATGTTTATTATTGTGATATTGAATCTATGGTATTGAATGCTTAAATTGCCATAAAAAATTTGTGAATAAGTTCATGATACCAATAAAGTTGCGATGAATAATCTTATATGTTTTGTAAACAAGTCTTGTAATGTTTTTTTTAGTAAATCTCGTTCAATTTAACCCCTTTTATTATCTCAGTCATACCTTACCTAAACCCCATTACAACCTATACAAAAACCTTTTTTATTTTTATTTCTAATTTATACATAAATGATGGATATGTGATTTTACTACAAGCATATAGTAAAAGTTCTATGCATTGATTGAGAGTTTTTATGATTTTCACCTCAAACACTTAAGTGCATTGAGTGAAATCTAGGTGAGGGTGTAAAGATATATGCTTTTGGATTTCAATATGATTATTGATGTGATTATTATTAATATTGCTCAGGGAGTTAATTTTAGACTAACTTGACTCCAATTGCATGAAATTTAATTTAATAGGATATGATGATTTATAATATGAATGGATGGGTTGAGATTGATAACGAATTGATGTTGTAGATTTATAATTTTGATTATGGTTTGTTTGAGGACAAACAAAAATTTAATTGTGGGGATGTTTGATAGATGAATAATTGATCATATTTATACCTCATATTTGATGCATTTTTGCTTGTATTTTATACTTTTATAGTATATTTGGTTACCTAATGCCTTCCAAGTGTGTATATAGAATATAATTGCCTTTACGGACTTAAAGAAGATGAATTTGGAGGAAAGCATGAATGGTCGTGCATTTGCCTATGCACTTCTCTTAGGTGGTGTAGATTCGTGATTTTTAAAAAATTTGGTGTGCAACAGACCGTGCATCGGCCAAAACCCTATAATTTAATATAAAAGGATGTGAACGAAGACTTTTTGAGGGATGAGACTAAAGGAGGTTATTCCAAACGCAAATATCATTCTCAAGGGATAATTTTAATCTAAAGAAGTGAAAATAAAAGGAATTCATCAAAAGATTCATTGGACTAAAAGATCAAACCTCTACATCGCAAGAATATTCGATAAAAGACAATCAGGGAGATTTATAATTATAAATCCTTTTTTTGATAATGCTTAACTAAACATCTTGTTAGTATTTAGGTTAGATGAATCATATGTTAATATTTTGATATGATTTGATTTTTTATTAATGCAATTGATTTGATTGTTATAATGTGATTTGATTAAGTGTTTTAATTATGTTCTAATAGACTGAGAATATCATATCATGATCGATTTCATACATAAAATTTGATAAATCCTATTAATAAATAGATCTACCATAATTAGAAGGAGTTGATTGCAACTTTAAAGATAGGATGATATAAATCTTTCGGATTAGGGTCAAACTTAATAGGGATTCACAAATCATTAAAACAATCCTATAAACTTCAACCTAAGTAATTTTGATGAAAACCTTATATTAGTTATTAATAGACTCAATGTCCGCTATTAGCATACCATAGGAATCTCCACGATCCAATAAATCAATAAAAAATTGAGTAACAAAAGATCAATTTGTTAAGGATTCAAGGGAATTCGAAACCTAGAATCTAATTATTGATATCGATAATTTTCTAAATGAATTCTTAATTCTGTGTTCAATATCGTTGCCTATTTTATTTTAATTTCTTTAGTTTTATTTTCTTTTATTAAAATCCAAAATCAATTCATAGGCTAGATAATAGGGAAAAAGTAATTATTACTAATCACTGTTATCGTGAAATTTACCCATACTTACTGATACTAGCTACAGCTACGACATGCATTTTTGGTTATTATAACATTGACAAACTCGGAAAAAACCAATCATCTTTTTTTAACTCTCCTTTAATCTCACCCTTATCCTCCAACCCATCCCTTCTTTTGCTCTCAATTGAAATTCTTCATATTAATGTAGATAGTTGAACACATTAGTAGGACAATGCCTTGATAAAATGCCCTCTTTCTCATAAATGTATAGATTGATTGAAACCAAATATGGAAAGGTAAGCCTTAAATAAACCTTAGTCATAAAAAGAGAACTTGTTTCTATTCAGATTCTCTAATAAACAATGCTCGATGAAGATCTTGGAACAAGGGTATTGGCATATGAATGACAAACCTTTTTTTACCTTAAAATGGGGAGTAGACACGTCATTAAATAAGAAGGAATAAAAAAAATCCCCATATGTGTCAACCACTAGTCTTAACTACCTATGCATTTATAATTAAGGTATATAAGTTTTGAAAAATCGAGAAGCTGTTGTTCATTTAATAAAGTTTTACATGTATAGATCTTTGCATCAGATAAAACAACTAACTGATAAACACTGCATTAATAGGGTGTATCATGTATGAGATTGGGTATGCACCAAACTATGGTCATATCACTAACATATTGTGCATCTTTGAGGTAATTAGAGACTCTGCTTTAACTTTGGAACCTTTTTAGGTGTTGGCATAAATAGAAAAAACACTTGTCGCTTGACTTTACATATTGGAGCTCAGGTTCACTCAACCTTCTATATCTCACAACTAAAGAAACACACTTACAATTAGTTCAAAATTCTCTCTATTTGTGCTTCTAACTTTAGGTCATCCAGCAAACTAGTCAATATTGATGTTAGTTAATTGTTAACATAAACCTGCAATGCAGATTTTGATATAATGATCAACCGAAGATGATAGAGTCAACAATGTTATTTTGACATCAACCTTATGAACAAGGTTTTCAATTATAGAGGTCATGATAAAGGATTAGTTAAAGGTGATAAAAAACATCTTTTCTAGAAGTGAAGATGGGGGACTAGCTTTGAGGGAGAAGCAAACAAGTATAAGAAATTAGCAAGAAAGGTCTAATATTGTGGTATTTTTCATTGTATGTGTATATTATTCGAATAGAAGAAGTAAGAAAATTCTAGAAGAGTCTGAAGAGGAATTAAAAGAAGACAATGATAACTTTTTGTTATGCTTATAGGCTGCCTTGGTAGCCATTACACAAAGCTTTAATATTGGTGGGAGCAATGATTAACGAGACGTTAGTTTTAGATCATCACAATATGGGTCTTATTTAAACGATGTTTCTGGCCTATTTTACTTAAATTGGTGCTGTTCTTCTCATGTGGATCTTTCTTTTTAAAGTTCACATAGTTTGCTTTATTGTCTTCATTTGTTTCTGCAACAATTTCTTTCCTCTTCAATTCCTTGTCCACCAAGCGAACCTTTAAAATTTGTTTCTGAAGCTCGAATAGATATTCTTAGGAGGCATTCTCGCTCCAGTCATTTGACTTTTGAGTGAACAATTTTATTACTGAGTGGTTGTCTCTAATGACGATTCTCCTTTCTAAAACTACTATAGGAACATGTTCTATATAATGTTGAGTATTTCGGGTAATGTTGTAGAAGTTCTTTCTTGTCCCATTTGAGCCTTCTTAAGTTGTGATACAAGAAAGATTGAATGAATAGTAGTTCCTACTGGTAGCTCTAATTTATAACCTAGATGTCATAGTACAAAGGTGGCAACTTATAATTGACTCTCCTTTGAAGGGAATGTTGTCTATGAGGTGACAACTTACGACTCTCCTCAAACTCTCTGTCTATCCTTTTTAAATTCACTTGCTTCCTCATTTTATTATGAGTTCTTTGTAAATAGAATTGAGTTACCTCCGACATCGCTATTCTATCTCAAAGAGCTTGATCTACTTCAGCTATCTTCGAATCACCAATAATATAAGTTGGTGGAGGATATCATATAGAACTTCAAACGATGTTACATTAATAGTTGTGTGGTATGTCATATTATACCACCATTCGGTTAGAAGAATCCCCTTGCTCCATTTTATAGGGTGTTTCTTCGAAGAAACATCTCAAGTAAGTCTCCAAAATCTTAATGTTCACCTCCTTTTAAACATTCATTTGTGGATGATAGGTTGTCAAATACTTCAAGCTGACTTCTTGCAACAAAATAGTTTTTACCAAAAATCTACTAAAAAATATCGAGTCTTGGTCGCCGACAAGAGCTTCAAATATTCCATGTAACTTAAATATTTGGTAGATAATTAATTTCTGTGATGTCCCGAGCTGAGTAGGGATGTTTACAAAATGTGCATATTTCGTATAACAATCAACCACTACTATGATAAGTTTCTCTTGGATGTCGGCAACCCTTAGATAAATCCAGGCTACCTTCCCTCCAACTTCCCTCTATAATTTTCGGTGGTTGTAACAGTCGTGTGCATGTAGTAGTATTGAATTTGTTCTTTTGATAGATAAGCATCTTTTAACATAATTTCAAATGTCCTCGCCTAAGCCTTTCTAGTGAAACAAGTTTTGCAACATTTTTGTGGTCACTAATGTTCCCAAAGGTCTCCCAATTGCTTCATCATGACTCATCTTGATTAAGTGTAAATTCCTGAGGATGGCATTTGAACGAATCACTAGCCCACCCTTCCAATATAGTAAGTAACCCATTTTTCCATTCATATACACCAAGTAATTTCTCATCTTAATAATTTCCTTATTAGATCTTGCCAAGTAGAATCTTCTTCCTAGCTCTTTATTATCTCTTCCATGTACTTATGACACTAACATCCCCAACATTTCTGAACTCATGAGTCTAGATAAGGCATCTGCTATAGAGTTCTCCTTCCCATTGCAATACTAAACTTCAAAATCATACCTCAAAATCTTAGGCAACCACGATTATTGAAATGGTATAGAGATAGATATGTTGCTCCAAGAGATAGTTAGGGCGTCATTGTTTAATACTGGTGCCATTGTTTAGTAGCTTTGATGATCTGTTGACAATCCCTAATGCCTACACGCTTTCCTCGCTCTTGGTATCTGCGGTAGGGACATGGTAAGACCTTTTGGTGCTGTGCTCTTTAGGAAAAGCTAATAGCGCAAATACGCCATGGACGAAGCATCAAAGACTAAGCGACGGGGAAGACCCAGGATTGGGGTCTCTTCGCAAGCTAGTTAGTTTTATATTTTATCTTCCTTCCACTAGTGGTATCATGCCTACAAAACAAATTTTGACCTTGCGTCTCTTCGCAAGCTAAATCCATTAATTCTTCAAACCTAATAATTTGAATAATTTAGACATCTAAACAAACACAAGCTCATTGGACGAGGTTTTTAAAAAATCTATGAATCTATTTACGTTATTAGTTTACAACTACCGTCCATCTTAGATTGTCCTTAAGTTCTTCGTAATATAAACAATTCTTCGCAACTCAAATAACATTTTTCTCATCTTTAATTAAGCCCACAAAGATGTTGAAACAATAATTAAAAAAAAAACACACACACGCACACAAACTAAAAACGATTCTCTTCTTTTCCTTAACACCAAATGGAAAAGGACCAAGTGAATACAAACACCAACAGCATCAGCATGAATAATATCACGGCTAATGAAAATCTTCAAAAGCTTTATTTCAGATTTGAATTTAAATTGATGATTTAATTACATTCAGCCAAACTTTTATTCGTTTTGTAAAATTGCCTGCCATGAACATAATCGAACTACTTCCTCACTCCAAGGTTGTATAAGCCCATCTTTTGTTAACAGTCCTGCTGCTGCTTTAAACGTTTGGAATTAATGACACCGATCTACTCCATTCGAAAACATCACAACCTAAACAATTATGCTACATCATGATCTCAACACAAGTGATAGCCAAATGCTCAGGTCAACGTACCACAAGCTGTCTGCCTCACAAAATTGGCTAACCCATCAAAAAATGGAATTATTGATAAATCTTAACTTGTAATGACATGAATCTGCAGAACATATTGTAGTGCTGATATGGCCTACCTGCAAATTGGTCTTTCAGACTTAAATACAATTGCAACTGACCAGTCCTCTTCGGTTGCACGCTGGATGAAAATAAATCCCACAATGAACATACACCCATTATGAAGGGTTCAGCCATGAGTGGACACTTGACTCCGACCTTAAAACTCGAGCATTCTCCTCCTGTACAACACAAGGGCAAATACAGGGCCAAATGATTATGCCATCCTCAACACGTCAACAACCACTATACTATCACTACAGAGTTGTGTCGTGACCAACCCAAGCTGCCCATACCTAAACTGCTATCATTAGCAAACTCGCAATTCATCTGTATGTGTACTTGCAGATTAATCAATCAAATCTACAACCTAAAAGCTCAGTAAGCATCTGATTCCTAGTACAAAGCCAAGAAAGTGGATAATATTGAAATCAAAAGCAAAATTCTCAGCTACAATTGAATAAAAGCTATCCATAGACCCAATAAATGGAAAACTACAAGTGATAACAATGCTTCAGAGCTAATAGAAGAAAATTATAAGCACACCAAATTTTATAACTACAGTGAATAAATAAACAAATAAAGGCAGCCAGTATGCCCTGAACTACTTATTATAGTTAGCAAAATCGTGCAAACTACTAGGATTCAAGCAATCCAACATTTCCCAGAGAAAGAAATTTGTCAAAAGACCTCAGAGAAAGGCTGTAAGAAATTATAAAATGATGATGAAGGCCTTGACATTTTAACAATCACTGCTGTTGCACTTGTTGGCCCTGAGTACCAACATAGCCCCCATAGCCAACTTGACCATTAGGACCACTTCCTTGAGTCGTCCCATAATTTCCAGAGTCTTGTGATGGATCACATCTCCATCCTGCATTTCCATAACCTGAATTTCCACTTACATCATTGTAGTCACTTCCCATGTATCCCCTACCAGTTCCTTGTAGTTCGCTTGAACCTTGACCACCCACATTACCGTTTCGAGGACCTCCAAAACGGCCTCCTGCAGCACCATATCCAGAAGGATTCCCATAAGATCCATCATTACCGCCATAGTTACCATACCCATGACCCTGACTTCCATATCCAGTTGCCCCACTTGGAGATTGACCAGTAGATGCTGTACAACGTCCACCACTGCCAGCACCACCATTGGGAGCACCCCATGAAGGAGGATTTCCACATCCCATGCCACCATAACTAGAAGGAACTTGACTACTCCATGAAATTCTATTGGCAACAGATGGACCAACTGCAAACCCAGCATTCCCTACATTTGGATTCCCACAGGCTGCACCAGTAGGTGCCCCATATCCGGCAGCAACACCAACATAATTCCCATAACCACCATAACCAATACCATTATTAGCAGGACCATACCCATAGCCGGTTGCAACATATCCAGGTGAACCGTAAGGTGGATAACCACCCCCAGAGCCCTGAGGCAGCATATATCTGTTCGAATCCACTCGACCATCATAGGAACTCGAGTTGTTACCAAAACCACCAAATCCTTGATAGCCACCACCACTAACAGAAACAGAACCACCACCCATAGCTCGACCCCCACCAGGATTAGAATCTTTAGGAAGTGCCTGCTTCACTTCCACCTGCTTACCATTCAAATCATGGAATGTTTTTTGTAACACCCGATCAACAGCATCTTCATTATCAAAGGAAATAAATCCAAAACCACGAGGTCGTTGGGTATTTTGGTCATACATTATCACTACATCAGTCACATGGCCATAAGCTTCAAAATACTGGCGGAATCCTTCTTCCATTAGAGTGGGAGGCAATCCTCCAACAAATATCTTCTTGGTCCTAATAATTCTACCATTGCCAGCAGTACTAGCAGTGTTCAGGTTTCCAGCTCTGCCAGTGGCCTGTTGCTCTTCTCGCGATAAGGCCCTCTTTGTATCAACCTGGAAAACCAAAGAAAGAGGATGAGCAAGAAAAATATGCAGAAACAGTATCACATCATGCAACATTGCCATAAACCACTCCTATAGTCTGATAATTGATTGCATGCCTTCTCTATCGTCAGCAGAAAATCCATACGAGAAACAGAAGCTGGCCTTAAAGTTCAAGTTTTAAATGGACTTGATCTAGACAAATCATCTCCCAAGAATACCAATAAAATAGACTTCTCTGACTATGCCATTAGAATAACAATTCTGAATTACTAACAAGAATCAGAATTACTGTCACATAAAAACATTAGCACATAAGCTTAGAAGATAATTAGTAGAACTACCTTTGACAAATACAAACAATTAAATTTCATGATAAGCGAATACAGACACTGAAAATCAAGCACAGAACTTTACAATCTTGACAATCAGTATGCATTGAATAACCAAGTTCCACTCTATCTGACAAAATAACCAAATTAGCATGTACTAATTTCTAATCACTTGGTCAAACATGAGTTTTTCAATTTCATAGTCATTTTAAAAGGAAATTAATGTAATCTCAAGAATCTTACAATCATATAAAGCTCATGTGTGAACTTGCAACAAGTTCAAAGATCTCGTAAGTTTTGAGCTAGCAATGTTGAATTGAAAATAAGGATGCGTTGGTAACTACTTATAATGAGTCCACCAATAGTTTAGTGACATGGCTGATTCCATCACGTCCACAGAGCACAAGACTTTTAAACAAATAAATGGAAATCAATGAGAAAATTCATGAAGTCATCACTCAAAACAATGAATCAGAATCAAATATACTAGACAAAAACAAAGAGATGCTAGGAACACATAAATTCAAAGAAAGAATACAAACCAGCAAGACACAAACACTGAATACAACATATATTAAAATCCCAGAAATACATAGTTCACCAGACACTATAAAAACTTCAACTACGGAACCCAATGAAAAATTAATGTTTGAGGATAAGAAAACAAAGTACTCTAACAGCAACAAGTTAAACCCATCGTTTTCCAGTGACACATCCAACATCATCCTCCAGAAAAATTAATAACCAAAACCGCTAATAGGAAGATAACCCCCAGAATATAGTCCACCAAAAAGCAAAAATAAGACAAAATCTAAGAACCGCGTTAGCCCAGAAACAATAAGTAACAATACCCAAGAAAGACCAAACCTTAAAAACAAAATCGACAACTAAAACGGCACTAACAGCCTAAAAAAAAAGTGACAAGAGATGATATGTTTCCCTCACCGTTCTACCATCAATAGTATGCTTCTCTTGAAGAACCTTATCGAGGATAGAACTATCTGAGAAAACGACAAAGCCAAAACCTCTGGGTTTGCCAGTGGTCTTGTCTCTCATGACTACGGTCTGCAATACATCGCCATATTGGGAAAAGTATTCCGTGAGCTTACCTTCAGACGTCTCCCACGAAATCCCACCAATAAAAAGCTTAGCCTGATCTGAATCCATAATCCCTTTGGTACTTCCCTCGGAGGCTACCGAAAAAGAAACGATAAAAGTTATGTTCGTACGAACGAAAAAACTGATAATGAAATGAAACGAAATATAATAAATTTAAATTAAATAAATGTAATATTATAAAATTGATGTTTAGAAACGATCGAAAAATTTATAATATAATATAATAATTTATTATTTATTATTTATTATTTTATTTTAAACTTTTTAAATTGAAAATAATTTATTTTATTTATAATAAAATAAGATTTTTTTCCTTTTATCTCATGTTCTACTTCTCCATCGTCAACAATTTTCCTCTCTTAGCTCCAATAACAATTGCCCAACTCCTTCATTATGATAGATTAAAGCTACTAATTATTTTGCAAACCCATCAAACCTCCAAGCTTCGATTACCCTGCTCCTTCATCCTCATATAATTAAGGTATGTTTTAGTAACCTAGCTTAGTTTCTCTCTCGGTCTCTCCCTTACTGACTTCTCTCCACCAAGTCCTAAAATTTCTGTTTTTGCTAGTGTATTGGTTTAAAGAATCGTTTTCTAGTTGAAGGTTGGGTTAAAGAAGCCCAATGATTATGGGTAGAGAGGAATAGGCCACACCAACTAGTTTCTTTAGTACTAAAAGCTCTTTTTAGTCTATTATTACTATATTGCTGTATATGGAACATAACAGGAGTGTTGGCATTATTGGCCTCTTTTCTTGTTAACTTTGATATTGACTTATAATAGTATGGTTGAAATTATAGAAATAATTATGACCTAATTGGATATTGCTATCTGTACGTCGCTCCTGTGTTGCGATGGAATTAAAAGTTATATATTTTCTTCTTTGTAACATAAGCATACTGGTGAGGTCGGTCGTGCTAGGCCCAAGTTCAGGTCCACGCGTCCACGACCCATTCACAGAAACCCCCACACATACGTAAAAACTTACGTAAAGACCTAAACCTAGCATCTATTTCATATATAAGGTACTACTCTGCCATGATACAGGTACGAGGATAGAACCCTGATTTTCTCTGTTTTACAGCAACCAAAACCCTCACAAAAAGACTAACTTGAGCGTCGAAGGGGCCTGCCGGTTATCAACCCCCAACGTGCCTTGTGTTGTTTTGCAAGTGATCTCTTGCTCAAGACAATCAATCCCATGGATCCAAACAATAGCGTCCTGCCTCACCATAATCGACATGTAATCCAAGGCGCCACCGTGGGCCCAACATTAGACACCACGTCCGTAAACACACAGATCACCAAGCGAAGTGACCTGACCTTGATATAGCCGTCGCAAGACTTGCACTATAACGGATGGGTCTGCAGTTCCCTGCCACTCTTCAGCCAACACATCACGATTCCCACACACAATCTTCGCACCCGAATGATCAACCACAACCTCTGAACCCAGATCAAGAAGAACAGAGCGCAGTCCTGGAGGACAATGCTAAAACCAATACGCATCCGAATTCCTCGCACCCCCTAGATGCAAATCCTCCTGTACCACAACAAACCTCCTTCACCCGAAAATAGATCGAGGAAGCGGCTGATCTATTGATTCGTCAAATTTTACAGTCTCAGCAGGAACAACTGCAGACACCCGCACGACAGATGGGTGTGGTGGCCGATCGTCATTCTGCTGAAGCCCTAGAAAAAATCGTGGACGATCGGATCAATGTGGCCACGAACTCCCGCCCGAATCACCCATCAGCACAATATAGCTCTCCCTTCATCCCGGCCATCTTAGATAGCCTCCCAGCGATCGGTACAAAGATACCAACGTCAGAAAAATACATTGAAAAGACCGATCCTCTCGACTACCTTCAGCACTTTCAGTCGATGATGAACTTGCATTGCGTTCCAGACGTCATTCAATACAAGGCTTTCTACACAGCCTTTTAGGAAGGAGCTCGGCGATGGTTCAACAGTTTACCTCCGTGCTGCATCACTTGTTTTGAGGACTTTAGGTCGCTATTCCTCAACCAGTTCGCCACAAGTAAACGGCCGCAGAAGACTGCCTTGGAAGTGATGCAATTGACCCAAGGAAAGAATGAAAGTTTACGGAAGTTCATCACCCAGTTCAACAATGAAGCTGTCGAAGTCCCCGACCTCACTTGCTCGTCCATGTTGGCGGCACTGATGAGCAACACAAGGAACGAAGAGTTTAAGAAGTCATTGGCCCTCGATCAGCCCAAGTCTATTCAAGAGATAAGAAATTGGGCGAACAAGTATATCCAACTCGAGGAAGTGTTAAAAAAACACAAAACGTAGAGCAGACGACCGCGGGCCGAGCGGCCGAACAGATGATTCCCACAAGCGACAGAAGGATCAATCGAGCTGGAAAAAGCTGACCGATCGACAGGGACATTGACGAGAACTCTTCACCCCGCTCAACAGGAGATATGCGGAAGTATTGGCGGCCGCAAGAGCAGATGGGAACCCCTCCGAGAACCCAATAAGTTGAAGAATCCCCCCAAGAAGAGGGACCCTGATTTATATTGCCGCTTCCATAGAGACATCGGTCATGACACAGAGGATTGCTGGGACTTGAAAAAAGAAATTGAACTCCTTATCCAAAGGAGAAGGCTGGGTCGATTTTTGAAGTACAGAAAGAATGTCGATCGAGACAATGAGAATAAGAGCGGTCGGTCCGACAATCGGCGATAGCCTTGGAGGTGAAACGATAGGAATAATGGAGGAAGGCAGAATGAGAATACTGACGATCGACGCGAAGCGAGAGGACAGTCCAGAGCAAGAGGCGATAGAAACACCGGATAATAAAATGATCGATCGGTTAGGGTCATTAACATGATCTTTGGTGGTAGTGCAGCAGGGGGGTCCACCGTTAAAGGAAGAAAAAGGTATGCCAGGAAGGTCGGTGAAGACTTGTCGGCCAAGAGAAAGAAGCAGAACGATGGGATGGTATCGTTCGACGAATCTGATCTAGATGATGTTAGTTGTCCTCATGATGACACGCTCGTAGTAAATCTGAACATGGAGGGAAACGAGGTAAAACGGGTAATGATCGATACGGGCAGCTCGGTCGACCTATTGTATTATGATGCCTTCAAACAGATGGAGATACCAGAGGATCGACTACTGCCTATAGAAGGACCTATCAAAGGGATAACTGGAGCATCAGCCTACCCATTTGCCCGAGTCTTCTTGAAAGTAAAATTCGGACAAAAGTCGTGTCAAATAGAGAAGGGCGTTGAGTTCCTGGTTATGAAGTTTGCAGGAGTGTACAATGCGATAATCAGACAAGCCACTCAAAATGCCCTCAGAGCTGTTGTCTCCACCTACTACCAGGCAATGAAGTTCCCAAAGCCCCATGGAATTGGCGTTGTCAGGGGTCAGCAAAAAATCTCTAGGGAATGCTACTTAGCGGAAACAAAGACACTAGATGGGGCGGTAGTCTTGACGAGCTCTCTTGACGTGAGAGCTGATAAAGAAACGGAGAGAATGAACCCTGTTGAAGAAACACAGCGGGTCATATTGGAAGAAGCAGACCGTTCCAAGTTCACAAATCTAGGTTCCGAGCTTCAGAAGGGCCTGGTCAAAGAAATCACGGATTGCTTGGTAGAAAACAGATCAGTCTTCGCCTGGGTACCGAGCGATATGCCTGGAATTTCTTGATCAGTCACATCGCATTCTCTTTGTATCCGACAAGATTGCAAGCCAGTTAGACAGAAGAAGCGGTGGCAAAGCAAAGAGAGGCATGAGGTGATTGAGAAGGAGGTAGAAAAGCTGCTTAGTGCTGGGTTCATTCGGGAAGTCAAATACCCTGAATGGTTGGCCAATGTCGTACTTGTGAAGAAGAAAAACGGAAAGTGGAGAATGTGCATTGACTTCATCGATTTAAACAAAGCGTGCCCAAAGGACAACTTCCCTTTCCCAAAATCGATCAGCTGGTAGACTCCACGTCAGGGCATGAACTTCTCAGCTTCTTGGATGCTTTCTCAGGCTACCATCAGATTCAAATGAGTCTCGAAGACGAAGAGAAGACAACTTTTATATCTGACCAGGGCACGTATTGCTACCAAGTAATGCCGTTCAACTTGAAGAATGCAGGGGCCACTTATCAGTGGCTCATCATGGAAGTTTTTAAGAAACAGATCGGTCGATCAGTTGAGGATTATGTGGATGATATGGTGGTCAAAAGTAAGACGGCCGCTGAGCATGTGGAAGATCTCGAAGAAGTCTTCCAGACCCTTAATAAATTTCAGATGAAGCTAAACCCAGAAAATGTGTCTTTGGTGTGGCATCCAGAAAATTCATGGGGTTTATGATTACTCAGCGGGGGATTGAAGCTAATCCAGAAAAGATCGAAGCTATTGTCCAAATGCCCTCGCCGTGGTGCTTGAAAGACGTTCAGATACTGATCGGTCAGATAGTTTCTTTTAGCATATTCATCTCCAGGATGGGGGACAAGTGCCTCCCGTTTTTCAAAATTTTAAGGAAAGCGGATGTGACCCAGTTCCAATGGCCGGATGAATGCGAAAGAACATTTCAACACTTGAAGCAGTATCTGACTAGTCCACCCATCTTGCAGAGCCCAGTTGAGGGGGAGAATCTGATTCTGTATTTGGCAGTCACAGAGGGGGCGATCAACACATTCTTTGTTCGATCGGAGGGAAATGAGCAATTCCTGATCTACTACGTCAGTAAGGTGCTGAACGGACCAGAAACACGGTATGCGCCCATAGAAAAGCTGGCTTTCTCCTTGATAACTGCGGCGCGGAAACTAAGGCCCTACTTCCAGAGTCATACCATCGAGGTATGGACCGACCAACCCCTCAGGCAGTGCCTCCAAAAGTCCGAGACCTCGGGGCGATTAATAAAATGGGCAGTAGAGCTGGGGGAGTTCGATGTACAATATAAGCCTCGGACGACGATCAAGGCCCAAGTCTTGGCAGACTTCATAGCAGAAATGAGTCAACCTGACTCGTAGGGTGAGCAACGCCCCGCCTGAAGCCTATTTGTTGATGGGTCGTCCAACGCTAAGGGATGCGGAGCAGGAGTGGTATTGATCAGCCCGCACCGAGAAGAAAAGGTGGAATATGCTCTTCGGTTAGAATTTAGAGCCTCCAATAACGAAGCAGAATACGAGGCTCTGATAGCTGGCCTCCAATTGGCAAAGGAGATGGGGGTAAAGCATCTAAAGGTGTACAGCGATAGCCAAATAGTGGTTGGTCAAGTCACTGGGCAGTACGAGGCCAAGGGGAGCAACATGATCAATACTTGGAGTTGGTAAAGTAGGAGTTGAGTAATTTCGAGCAATACTCGGTCAGTAGGATAGAATGGGCTCAAAATGCTAAGGCAGATGCACTTTCTAAAATGGCTTCCGATCAAAAAGCGAAAAATAACATTTTGGTCGAGCGGCTAGACCGACCTAGCATTCAGAAAGCCAATGAAGTCCTTCACGCAAATGCCGAGCGACCAAATTGGATGGAACCGATCAGACGGTACCTCCTCGAGGGAACACAGCCGGAAGAAACCTTAGAGGCCAAGAAACTAAGAGTAAAGGCGATCGAATATGCGGTCGTTAATGGCACCTTGTACAAGCGATCTTATGACTGGCCACTACTACGATGCTTGAGCGAAGAAGAGGCAGAGCAGGCAATGACTGAAGTTCACGAAGGAATGTGCGAAAATCACGTAGGAGGCAGAATGTTGGCTCATAGATTGAGTACACCAAAATGTCATCAATAAAGACAATTACAAACTGATCTAAATAAGGTTGGAATACCTTATTCATCAAAGCCATAAATGCTGTCGGAGCATTAGTCAAACCAAATGGCATTACCAAAAACTCGAAGTGCCCATATCTGGTTCTAAATGCACTCTTGGGAACATCCGCCTCAGCTATCTTCAGCTGGTAATATCCCGATCTCAAGTCTAACTTTGTGAACACCTGAGCTCCTTGTAACTGATCAAACAGATCATCAATCCTCGGCAATGGATACTTGTTCTTAACTGTTATCCGATTCAACTGTCGGTAATCAATAAATAATCTCAGAGTTCCATCCTTCTTCTTTACAAATAAAACCGGAGCTTCCCAAGGTGACACACTAGGCCTGATAAACCCCTTATCTAACAATTCTTGTAGTTGAGTTTTTAATTCCTTCAGTTCTACAGGTGCCATCCTATATGGAGGAATTGATATAGGAGCGTACTGGATAATGTCAATAGTGAACTCCGTCTCCCTATCCGGGGTAATCCTGTAGTTCGATCGGAAACACATCCAAAATTCTCGACAACCGGAATATATCGAATGGTTTGCTCATTCTGAGTGTCAACTATGTGGGCCAGATAAGCCTCACATCCACCTCGGATCAATCTCAAAGCACTTAGAAAAGAAATTAGTCGGTGGCATCGCTCGACTAACTCCTCAAACACCACTCTCGGTGATTTGGAGATTCAAGCACTACCTCTTTAGTATAACAATTCATCACTGCCCTATGAGCAGTGAGCCAATCCATGCCTAAGATGAGGTCTATCTCTTTCAACTGCAATATGATCAAATCAGCTACTAACTCTGCCTGATCAATCGGAATTATACACCTCTTACATACCTCACCGATCACTGTTGTGCTACCCACTGGAGTGCTCACTATTAACCCACATTTTAGTACCTCTCGCTCACAATGCAATTTAGATGCCAGATGCGGGGTGATGAATGAATGGGTAGATCCTGGATCTACCAGTGCATAAGCTTCAAAATTAAAAACATTCAACACACCTGCTACCACATCTGGGGAGTCTTGTGCCTCCTGTCTGGTGATGGCATAAACCCTGGCCTGAGTTTGCGGCTGATTGCTCCGCACCTCAGTCCTGACACTGGGCCCTGCTGACTGAGTCCGACCTCTACCTCTGCCTCTTTGTACAGATCTGCTAGCTCAGCTCGCTGCTTTGCTGAATCGAGACCTCAGTCATAGTTCCTCCTCTAGCTCCAGACTGTGATTCCAACAACTCAGGGCAATCCCTAATCTGATGCTCATAAGAGCCACATCGAAAACATGCTCCTGATATCCTCCAGCACTCACCACCATGTCTTTTACCACAATGCTCACACTCAGGAAATTGTTGCGACTGACTGGACGGCATCTGTCCTCTACCTCCTCCAGACTGAACAAATCTACCTCTTCCATGGAATCCAGATTGTCTCGATCTAGACTGGAATCGAGACGGTCTGTTTTGGCGCTTTCTGAAGCTTCTGCCAGAATCAGCATGAGGTTCATTCTGCCTCTTTCCTCTATCCTCCTTCCTGAGCTCTCTCTGACTATCCTTCAATAATTGCTCTATTCGATCAAGCGCCGGAGTTCTCAGAAATCGCTTGTTAGAGATGGCAAGCCTCGTCTTGATTTCCATATTCAGACCATCCTCAAACCGCCTACATTTATCCTGCTCAGTCGGAATCAGTGCGGTCGCATACCCCATTAACTCATTGAACCTTATCTCATAGTCTGCCACTGAGAGCTTGCCTTGCTTCAAATCTAAGAATTCCTTCATTTTCCGATCCATGTAAATCTTTGGCATGTAATTCTCTCAAATGCTATCAAAAATCCTCCTGTGTCAAGCTACAAGGTGCGGTGGTACTACCCGCACGGTCTTCCATCATCGGTATGCGGACCCCGCAGAGTGAGAGGCTGATAATCATATTTCTCCTCGCTATACTGATTCATCCGATCGAACACTCTTCCAGTTCTCTCAAGCCATCCTTCGCTTCACCGGATCTCATTCCGTAGAAGTCCATAGCCCCTTGCTTTCTCAACTTATCATATCTCCTTTCCCGATTCACGGGAATTCTCGGAGGCATTTCAGAAAATTCAGGTACATGAGACCCTAAGTTGGCTCCTATAGACTCCATGTCAGCTGACTCACCAATCTGATCCCCTATGGAAGATGACCTATAACAAACAAAAGCTGCAATTACTTCCCTAAGGATGCCAAACCATTCTCTAATACCAAAAATGCAACATCCCACTAACATAAGGCAAATACCCGAACACCCGAAGGATATTCAAGTACATACCTTATGACAATGGTATGTTGGAGCAAAAACATAACCGACTTACACATGGCAATCCAATAAACACATGGCATCATCTAACGCACTCCAGTAACTAAATTTTAAAACCATTTAAATCCTTTCATTTATAAAGTTTACACTGATACCACCAAAAGACTAAGCATAAAAGCTTATACAATGCCCAACAAAAAGACAAAAATAAGGCTAGGACACTTCTGGTGTCAGCTGACAGACCTCTGAGCCATATCTCTAACCAAAAGATTCCTTAAGTCCTGACTAAGGAACTAGGTCTCCTGACTCGTACCTGAAAAGCCACATTGTAAATTTTGATGAGTTTTGCAAACTCCATGAGTGAACCATCATTGATGAATTCACCGGATCATAAGCACACATTACATAATTCACAAACATTCATAAGCAGATACATTTATAATTCAAAACTCACAAAATCAAGTGTAACATTTAATCATTGCCAAACAAATCATATATATATATATAAAAACATATGCATATGAGACTCACATTTGTTCTTATTGTTGTGACTGAATGCCTATCACATACTTATACAATTGCTGGCCCGTAGGGCTCAATCAGAACAGAATCACGGAGCATAGCTCTACGTGTACACACATATATCACGGAGTAAAGCTCTACGTGAAAGCGCTTCATACGGCAATTCAAGTCACAACGCCTTTATCTGAGCATGCATTTTATGACATGCATCTATCTGAATATCGCATGTATCACAATCACATATCCAATGAACTCATATTCATCGGATCTAAATCCGCATTCAACTTTCGTTGAGGATTCACATAACATTTATAATCACGTTCAGAATTTCATAGTAAACAAAGTCACAATCAGAGCACTTCTAATACATTCCCAAATATTGATTTCTTCGGACAATTGAAGTCCGGAATTCATAATTAGATCGCAAGCAATAAAACAATATTGAAAGCTTAAACAAATCAAATTAAATCAATCCTAGGAAAACATCTAGGTTGACTCACAGTACGCTCTAATAAGCTATTGCCTGGATGGTCCGGTAATGTCCGATTGGCGTCCGATATGCTCCTCTAAAATAGGCAAAACACATTCACAAATATCACATTTTGCACAATTGCACAAATGTTCTTTCATAAAAATATCAATGTATAGAATGTATGCACAATGCATGTTCAACGACAATTCCGGGGTGCAATAATGCGATCCTTATCAAAAATCATTTAGGAATCAAATCCCTCATTGATACCATGTATTCTTACAATTGAATTGGACCAAACAATGTCAAATAATCTCATAGCTTCATTGACCACTTCAGATTTTTTTTCCTATAGAACATATTTTGATCAACTTTCCATACTAAATTAGATCAGGTAAATGACCAAATTAGACAAAACTTCCTTCTGTAAAGTTGTTCCCCCATTTCTTAGCTTTCTAAGGACACCAAAATCGTTTAATTTGAATCAGTATACCGAGAGATATCCTCAAAATATTACCGACGGTTCATAAGTTCCAGAAAAATTTATACCTCAACTTGCAACCAAAATATGAAACTCTTAGGGACAGAATTAAAACTCCATTTCTTCATAAAAGTTGTAGCCCTGTGTCTCTAGTTTACAGGGAATCAAGAATCATCCAAATTGGATCAGTATATAGAAAGTTATGATCAAAATACTAAAGCATGTTCGAACTGTCAAAAGATGGATGCTCGTCGCGATGTGGGGAAAATATGAGGTCGCGACGAACAGCCTAAAAAATTGATTTTCTCGGGATTTTTACAGCGTACGCCGCGACGAGTTCAAGGGGGGGTCACCTAAGTCGCGGCAAGGAAGAAAATGAACGTCGCGGCGAGGAAAAAAATGGACATCGCAACGAATAAACAAAATAAGCTACACGTCGCGACGAATAAATTAAAAGCACGTCGCGACGTCTGGTTCTGCAACTCGTCTTCCCCGATTTCATTTTCCAGACTTCTCACTTCTATACCCAAAACAATCTCTAAAACTTCACTCCAATAAACTCCTAACCCAGTTCGAAACATTTACATATGATCAAACTCAAGATTCATTCTTAAACATCAAAATCTGATCCTCACACGTGCAGTTCCACTTCTACTGATAAACATCGGACAAAAGTGTTTGCATGTTCATTTCGACTATCCCAAAACCCGAACAGAGTGTAACCATTCATAGATTTTCAGGCACTCTTTTGTAACTCATCTCAAATTAAACAGATCTCATTTCCTACCTTGCTGAACACATTCCTATTTCACAGATTCGACCATCTAGTTCATTCATCACCGAAACTTAGCTTCCATAACCTCACATGCATGCATTCAACTCACTATAAAATATCATTTAACAACAACAACACTCAACTAAAACATAACTTACCTGAATCGGCTATGAACTCCAGCAAAGAGAACATATTAAAACAGCTAAAGTCCCAAGGTTCTCATTCGGAAATCAAGTGTTTCTTCACCGAGAACACATGCAATACATTTGCCCAACTCAAACTCACACTCGGTACTATGCATGCCTTACACACCCTCTTTAACGAAGCCATTTGTCTCACTTATATGATGCCACATGTCACAATATAATTGGCCCAAAAATCAATATTTTCACTAAATTCACTAAAAATCCCAAAATGTCCTAATTAATACCAAAATCACCAAAACACATTTTAATCACAATTAATAATTCAATTGCACCCGGAAATGTCAAGGAATGTATGTACAATCATATAAACGTGCAAAAATGTGTATGTCACAATTAATAATGCATGATGTGCATTTTCCTAATTTCTCATCAAATAATCAAAAATCACAATTCTAGCCCTAGCATGGGTAACGGGATGTTACAAGGACGCTCGCTTTTCCCCCGCTCCCCTCTCCTGCTGACTGGGCGACCAACCGACACTCCGAGCGGTCCTCTTCCTTTTGAGTAGAGGCTCCATCTCTTCCTCCTCCGAACCCGCTCGGTCCGCACTCATCGACAAGACCGACAATGACGCCGACACGTTAGGACTGTCTTCAGCGGGCGGAGGGGCCAGCAACACTGTAGATCGGCCTAGCTCCATTGACGTAGCGGCGCCTTCGCTGGCCTCTACGTCCTTCCTCTGCTTCTTCACCTTCGAAGAAGCTCTAGGCCCCTTGGCCTGCCTTTTGGACTTAGGGAAACGGGGGGACCCAGCGAAATCTTCGAGCCTGGCCATGGCTGCACAGCAATAAAAAACAAGTTAGAAATCAAAACTAATACTTACAAATACAGTAAATAGTTCAACCACGAGGAGTCAACCAGAGGGGGTAGTTTCTTCTCCTAGCCCGCTAATTTGGGGCGGGGGGTCAATCAGGAACGAATCGGCCGAGGCCCCCCCACGATATCCCAGAATGAGATGATCGAAGTCATACCGATCGAGTCTTTTAATGCGATCAACTACCGCCCACTCCTCTCTAGTAAGAGACAAGCTCGACGAGTCGTTCCATCGCTCAGCTAGAGGATATCTCCACGGCTGGGACTCAAAGGAAGATCTCGGAGGCCTCACGAAAAAGTACTTCGTCTGTCAAGCAGTAATTTTTAAAGTCGTTCCGACCGGGCGATATCGGGCATCTCTATACTGCAGATGAGGGATCCCGACCCCAGAGCTTGAACTCTGGTTCATTCTAAAAAAATGGCGTAGGATGCCAACAGAAGGAGGACAGCTGAACTGATGGCACAGCAAGGCCAAACCGTTAATGAATCTCCATCCATTCGGAGGAATTTGGCCCGGCCTCAGTTGGTAGGCGACGCACACCTCATCGAAAATCGGGGTATACGGGAGCTTCATGCCGTCGACCGAGAAGAAGCTGTCAGAAACAGCAAAATACCCTCCTAAGTTACTGTGGATCCGTTCGCCCTCGAAGACCAGCCTAGGCCCCCAGGACAAAGGGATATTGTTCCGAATAATAGACCGGTTCAACTCCCCCATGGTCATTGTTGATTCGTCTTTCGGCGGCTCCTCCACGACTAGCCCATCCTTCTGTTCATTTATCGAAACATCTTCAATACCTCTCACCCCCGGAACCACCACTACTTCTGCCACTACTTCGGGCGGCTCGGCTAGTTAGGAGGCCCTCTCGACGGTTTCATCCCTAGGGCTAGCCCCACTTCTAGGACTGGTTGACATGTTTACAAAGAGGAAACTTTAGGAAAAGTGAAGAAAAGAGACGTACCTAGCTAGTGATTGAGGTTGGGAATTTGAACAGCGGTTGAAAGAAAACTCCGGAGACTGTAGGCAACAAGGTACAAATGAAAGCAGAATGAAAGCCAGAGAACAAAACAAGCGTGAAGAAAATCTGTAGTTTATCGATCATGAGTATTTATAGAAGATCGGTCGAATGGACATTCCAACCAATGCTTGACGCATGGAGAAAATCCGAGCCAAACTCAGACACGTGGCAGGATCTGAGCTGAGGTGAATTAGGGTTATTAGAAATCCGGAGCGACGCAGCAGTTGAAAGGACGTACGTGACAGCTGCACAACGGTTACAAAGACGTTTCATTTCAAAATTTGAAAATCTGTCAGAGGGCACGCGCCGTCAGTAATAATTAAACCGAGTGCCTTCATGCACTCAGCATCGATGTTCACCCGATCTATCTTGGCACGAGCTATCTAGTAATAAGCATCAGCGCTAACCGATCGGGACACTCAACCGACTGATCCTAGCACTAGCTGTCATGCACTATGCATTGATGTCCGACCAATCGGGCCTACCACGAGCTGTCCCACAGACGAGCTGCACGATCCTTATGTACTCCTTCGACCCTTCTCCTTGGTCAGACTCGAGGAGTAGGAGGGCTTATGGTGGGGTCAGTCATGCTAGGCCCAAGCCCAAGTCCACGTGTCCACGACCCATTCACATAAACCCCCACGCATACGTAAAAACCTACGTAAAGACCTAAACCTAGCATCTATTCCATATATAAGGTACTATTCTGCCATGATACAGGTACGAGGATAGAACCCTGATTTTCTCTGTTTTACAGCAACCAAAACCCTCACAAAAAGACTAACTTGAGCGTCGGAGGGGCCTGCCGGTTATCAACTCCCAGCGTGCCTTGTGTTGTTTTGCAGGTGATCTCTTGCTCAAGACAATCAATCCCATGGATCCAAACAGTAGTGTCTTGCCTCACCAGAATCAGACAGAACCACATACTTATTGCGCATGTTTCTTTTGATGGATATGCACTCACACTACTGTTTGAAGCTCATATTGCTTTAGTTTTATTTGCAGCTTGCACTTTTCTCTTGTTTTGATCTAAGTGACAAATTGGATATTGCTATCTGTATGTTGCTCCTATGTTGGGATGGAATTGAAAGTTATATATTTTCTTCTTTGTAACATAAGCATACTTATTGCACATGTTCCTTTTGGTAGATATGCACTCACACTACTGTTTGAAGTTCGTATTGCTTTAGTTTTATTTGTAGCTTGCACTTCTCTCTTGTTTTGATCTAAGTGACAAATTGGATATTGCTATCTGTATGTTGCTCCTATGTTAGGATGGAATTAAAAGTTATATATTTTCTTCTTTGTAACATAAGCATAGATCGAATCCTCTTACTTTTGAACTTACAATAACTAATGTTGAATCATTATTTTCTCAAGTCTTGACAAGTACGTGGTCAATACATATTATAGCATAAAGTCACCCTACTTTAGATGAAATTTTATAAACTTCTACTTCTATGCATACACACATTTTCAACTAGTTTATTTTAGGGTATAGTTTGTAACTAACTTTAGATAAAATTTCATGCACTTCTACTTCTATGCAGATACACACTTTCAACTAGTTTATTTTAGGGTATAGTTTGTAACTAACTTTGAAACTATTTCATTCTTCTAAGTCTTTTTTTTTACGTTTATATAAAATTGAACTATGTTTAATCAATTTTGTAAAACTTCAACCTTATTCTACTTCAACAAAAATTCAACGCTACAACTATTAGTATATGAATATTTTGGGACAATTTGAAAGTCTATAAGATAAGATGGAATCATTTGGACAAACACTTTATTCTCTAAAGTAGAACATACTAGTTGATTAGAATAATTTATGTTTAATTGATAACTTCAACCTACATTACAAATTGGAATACGTATTAATGAGGTCTTATGTCATATGATTGTTTAGTTTATTGTTGTTTATGGATTTTTTTTACCAAGCATATAACTTACTCATCACTGTTACACAAACTTATGCTATATAATTGATAGATGCATATTTGAATGTAATTATACACCCATATTTGATGTATTTTTCTTGATATTTTATAATTTTGTTATAATTTTGTTATTTAATTTGCTTTAAGTGCATTTGTAGGTTGTAATTGCCTTTATAGACCCAAAAAGACAAATTTGGATGAAATCGTGACATAAAACGAAGTTTTGAAGTAAATTGAAGATACGCGGCTATATATGTGACCCTGTAAGTCTTTAGAAACCTATAAAATCACGATTGTAAGGGTTTTTTGGAGTTACATGGTCGTGTAAGTGACTTTGTATGTCCCTGAAACCCTAATTTTTGTTATAAAAAAACGTGAATGGAGGCAGATTAACGAGAGCCGACTTTTACAGTAGTTTCAGACGTGAAACATCCAAAGAGGTGATGATTTTGATCAAGAGATGAGAAAAATACAAAGTTAGCATCAAAAGAGATCCAATAAAAGGCTAAGTCCAATATAAACTTGCAAGAAGATTTAATAGAATAGAAAAGGAGATTTAGAAATATGAACTCTTTGTTTTTTATTAGTATTTTTTGCATGTTTATATTTGATTTTGTTTTCTATTATTATTTAGTGTTTTGGTATGATGAACCCTAGTTTATGATACAATACGTCTTAATCTTTTATTCAATGCAATTATTTTGATTGATTTATTATGATTCAATTACGTGTTTTTACTCTTGTTATAATATATCTGGAATGTTAGTGTATAATTTAATTTCATATAATGAGATTAAGAAATCCTTTGTAAGAATAGATCTACTATAACTGAAAGGAGTTGACTGCAAACTAGAGATAGGTCAACAAAAAACCTCTGGGTTTGGGTCAAACCTAATAATGGAATTTATAAATCGATAATGCAATCTTAAGGGGTTTTAACTAGAAAGATTTCTATTAATCAACTAATAGATTAATGGCTAGTAGTCTTAAGAGAGTTATTAATATAAGATTGAAATTTCTACGGTCAATAATCAATAAAATAAATGCATGATAACAAAGATTAATTATTTAATAACTTTTAAGGGGATTATCACCTAGATACTAATCTTCGATATTGTTTTTTTTTAGTAATTTTCTTAGTTTGTCGCATTCATTATTGTTTCCAATTGATTTAAGTTTTATTTTTAATTAAAAACTGAATAGCCAATTCATAGGCTAGATAATAGAAGAAGGGTAATTACTAATATTTATTGTCTTTGTGGGATTGACCCATACTTGCCTATGTTAGCTACAACTATGCTATGCACTTATAGTTAATTTAAATGTTAATAAAAAGAAAAATATCAATCAAGTTTTTGGTGCTGTTGTCAGGAATGTTAATATTAGGAAAGATTATATTCTATTAATCTAACCATTATTTTTGTATTTATCTTATTTTTATTGTATCTTATTGTATTCTTGACTTCATTTAATCATCTTTTGAACATCTCTACTTTGACATTGTGTTTATAGTTTATTTTAGGGATTAAAGTTTATTGTTCATAGCCACAACTCATAATAGAAGGATACAACAATACTTATTTTCTTGGGATTGATGAAATGCTAATTCATAACACATTTATCATCAAATCATGTACACTTAGTTCATCTCATTCACATACAAGTAACACTTCAATACCTCAATCAATTCATCACATCATCGGACCTTCTGTCCAGAAACCAACACAATTAATCAATACAAAAATTCAAACAAAACAAACAATAAAATGAGATCATCTAGGTCTACTCACAGTACGCTCCATATTAGTATTGGCTTCCAAATTTTGGAAATGCCTTAATGTGGACACTTAACCTGCACAACCCATTTATGCAAGATATATATTGCACACTTATTAATAATGGCACAATTATAAGCATTTATTCATGCACAACTGTGTATATGGGCTATGTACAATGCATGCTCAATGACAATCCCGGGTACTTTACCAATTTCATATCTTAAGCTCATTTTCATTTCATAACTTAATCACTCATCAATTCTTTGAATCACAACCTCAATCCTTTGGTACTTTGATATCCATAACTCATCCCTAAATCTTTCTAATATAAACTTGTATGTGACTAGTGAGGAAGAAAAATAGAGTATTTATATAATCATTTCTCCAAAAAAATTTGTTCACATCACATACACATTTTAGTTGATCTTTCAACTTCAAAAATCATTTCTACATGTACAGCATACTCAAAATCTCAATAATCAGTTCCCAGCAAATATGAATATCACTATTTCTTAACCATTTTTTAGTAAACTCATGATGCATGCTTTAGTTCATACAAAAATATATAATCATAATAAGCTTCCTTGTTTAAAAGCTCCAACATCTGCAACAATCACTTAACCCTAATCTCTTATGCAACCACGTATATCAACTTGAAAGTTGACAGAAGGTTCGGTTTTTTTAGGGTAGAAGAAAGAAATATCAAGGAAGTGATGACAAACAGAGCAAAGTACCTTTGGTGAAAATTTGATGAAAAACTCTGTGTTGGAGGAACTCTAGAGAAAGAAGTTTCGAGAAAGGTAAAGGCAAGTACAGTAGTTTGTCTTTTAAGGGTAATAAAAATCTTAACTTTAGCTAGGACACCTATCTATTTCTTATCCACTTATCCACTTCTCTTCATTAAGACTTACGTAAGTATAATTTATACTTAAGTTTAAAACTCAATAATACCACTGCAATCACAAGTTATAACCCATTAAATCATTTTCAGATTTTTCCATAAACAAAGCATTTCGGGTCAACTTTGCATGTTTTTTTTGACCCCGATACTGAAGTTATTTTGCAACACTTTCTTCTAGAAACATATTCTCCTATGTTTTATGTCTCCATTGACTCCAAAATCATTCAATTTGGTTTAGTTATTTGAAAAATATACCTCAAACATTTTCAGACTGCTTTTATTTAAAACATTTGAAAGATATACCTCAAATATTTTTAGACTACTCTTATCTAAAATAGTAGATTATAGACAACTTCCAGCTAGAAATTGAACATCTTAGAGACAAAATCACAAATTTGAAATTTTTCATGATTTGTATCCCTATTTCTCTAGTTTACTCCAAATAAAAAATCATCTTATTTGGAATCCTACAGATCCAAATATAATCAAAATACTGAAGTGTCTTCACTAAGATAATCCTATTTCACTGTTCCAACAGATTCCACACTTTCATTTGATCAACCTTTTTCAATTCTATTCAGAAAGCTACCAATTTTATTGTGGGGAGATAGAAAAATATATTAGAAATCTATTGTTCTAAGAATCACTTTATTTGGAGGTCAGGTTATGAAGTTATGGGTAAAAGAATCAACCATGCTTATGTCCTCGTTCACATTGTACCTATCTTGGAACAATAGGCATGACTTTCACTAGAGATTTTGGATTAAGGTTTTCTTTGAATAGTTTCGAAGAGGACTTCTAGATCTACAATTTCATGAAGACTTTGAAGGCAAATTCTATCATCTAGAGGGTCAAAAATGGGACCAGACGATAGGATCAGATGAATAGTGCACCAGACGATATGACATCATCAGACGATACATCCTCACCAGACGAAGTGTCTTCACCAAATGATACGTCCTCACTAGATGAAGCGTCTTCACAAGACGATCCGTCCTTACCAGATGATCTGTCCTCACTTAACAATACGTCCTCACCAAACGAAACGTCCTCACCAAACGATACGTTCTCATCAAACGATAAGTCCTCACCAGACAAAGCGTCCTTGCCAAACGATACGTCCTCATCAAACGATGTATCCTTATCAGACGAAGCGCCCTCACCAGATGATACGTCCTCACTAGATGATATGTCCTTACCAAATGAAACATCCTCACCAGACGATACGTCCTCACCAGACAAGCGTCCTCACTAGACGATTTGCCCTCACTAGATGATACATCATATACTCCTGAGCATCTCCACTCATAAGGACCATAACTTTTGACTTCGATATTCAAAAATTTTATATTATATACTGTTAGAAAGCCAAAAAGCTAAACTACAGCTTTCTAGAAGACAACTTTGTCAAAATCTACCTAATTAATACGTTAAATTCATGGAAGTTCAGACCAAAGATTCAACTCTCAACTATTCATTCCCAGAAAATTTTCAGGCTTTCATTTTCTAAAATCCAACACTTCAAATTTTTATTTCTAGTCCTTTTACTCCATTTCATTTAACTCATTCACTATAACCACAATTCTCAATATATCCCATTACTATTCAATATACTCGAAATTTCAATAAGTACATGTACAATTATTTTCATGTGTGCAAAAATTCAAATTCACATGCATGTATGCTGACATTTTGCTGAACATCAAATGCAAATTTTTTTCTAGCTCTCACATTACTATTTTCTCCATTATTGAAATCTAAATTCTAACTCTTAATATAGGGACAAGATGTTACAGTATGTGTAATGTTTATGAAATAAAATGAATTGGTTTTTAGGTTTAATGGGGGGTTTTAGATTTTTGAAAGAAGAAAATAAAATAAAACTAACTAATACAAACAAATTAAAGAAAACATGTAAGAAATGATAAAAGTGGGTATTCAGTAAGGACCTGGTTTTTTAGTTCAATCTCGGCCTACACCTTAATTAAGCATATTTCATTAATTTGTTGTTCTCAAACCTCTCCTAGCAATCATGAGTTAATAATTAACCAGAGTTTTTACTGAGATTTTGTTTAATCAAGATACGATCGTTAATTAAACCTAACCACCAATTAACCTAGGATATGATCTCTAGATTTAATTAGGTAGTAGCATTACTAACTAGAAAAACCGATTAATCAAGGCAAAAACCACATTATGATGCGTCATTTAACTTAGGTCATGTTATCTTTAATGATTACAAATCATTTATCGCTACACATGAATTTCAATATAGCAATTACGAATTATATCAAAATTCTCGCAATGGGTTTCCAATGAATGCATTAATCATCATTTCACAATACCCAATAGGTTCATACACAAATAACCAAACATTAACAAAAATCCGATTATCTACACACAAAACTCAAATCAATTAACATAGGATAATACAATTAATTCCTAATGAGAGAAAGACCTAACAAAATAATTAAAAAATACTTAACCCAAGTCATCGGTGTTGATGTCATCTCCAAATTGGCGTCGGGATGTCAGTCTTTCATGAATCTCTCCCGCGAAAATAACCCTACTGAATACCCCTTCGATTCTCCTTCACTGCCCTCTTAGGCAGCCCTTACTGCCGCAGCCGTAGTCGCAACACACACACTTTACGTATGCATCGCAGCTCCCTCTCACTGTGCCTCCTCACTATTTCATCATGGGACAATTAAGGTTGGGGTGTTTTCTTATTTAAGCAACTGTTCACTCCTTGCACGTAGCTCTCCTCACGCCTGCCTCCCTGTGCAGCCACCAAGCCGCCAACCGTAGCACACTCTTCACACTCACACTTGCTGTGCCTTTATGCCCTAACGTTGCACTGTTCCCCTGATGGGAAAACTTACAGGTTTATTGTTGGGACCCGATCCGGAGACCGGATCCCAACCTAAAGAAACGGAGAAACTAAACGAAAAACGAAGCGATTGAACAAATCACAAAGCGGAACAAACGGATATCAAAGAGAAAGTGAAAGAAAATCGGATAACAAAGCGAAACGAAAAGCGGATCATAAATCGAAAGTAATCCAAAGCAAATCGAATACGAAAATGAAATCAAAAGCGAATCGAAACGAAATCAAATGGACAGTTGAAATCAAAGGCAAAATACGAATCGAATTATCAAATTAGAAAACGGATCAAAATGGATCGAAGCAAACAAACACTTAAACGAACTGAAACAAATTTCGACATCCGAAGCATGTACTTTAGAAAACTTATCGCGTTGGAAACCTTAGACTAATCCTATCCGAAACGGATCAAAACTGATGTAAATTTTTTTCTTTTTTTCTTATTCATTCTTTTCATCTTAATTTATCGTATACAAATCCAAATCTTCCAATACTTAATTTTCCTCAATTGGAAAATTCATCCTCACAGCCAAAATTCCGAACATACAATTTTTTTCTTATTCATATCATAACACAAAAATCATCTTTAACAAAAACCATACAACCAATTCTATCAAAACTTGGGCAGCATAACGGCTGCATTTTAACTAACCAAAAACCTGCAAATGGTAAATACACTTCTATATCTCAGCCCAATCACACAATCATCAATTTCCACGGACCTCCCGTCCGGAATCCCAAACACATTCTAATTCAATTCCCATTCATACACATATACAAATTCATATTTCAATCAAACCCAAAACCAATCATATTTATAAACCATCACAATTTATATCCCATCATCATGCACATTCATCCATATCCATATATATATCCAAATCACATTCATAACTCAATTCAATTTTTATACAAAACCATTATGCACAATCCATAGCTAATACATTTCCAATTCCATAACTCAAGTTCTTATACAATTTCATAATCCAAATACATCATGAACTAAACGCTTGCAATACACTAATGGCATTTCAAGCCATATACCATTACCAATAATCATAAACCAAAGTACACAAAGCACAATGATTCTAAATTTCTCAACAACATTCTAAACTTAACAATAATTCAATAGGAACCCATACAAACGGAAACCCTCATTTTCTTTCACCCGATCTTCTTCTCATCACCTATGGATGGGAATGAAGGGGGGGTGAGCTTATTGCTCTTGGGTAACATGTTTATACAATGAACCATAAGCAAACATCATTTTCAAGACGTTAGTCATTTATAAACATTTCACAGTAGAAACTCTTCAAAAGCTTATTTCTCGATCCTTTCAACCTTTCAAAATATTCATAAAACATTTCTAAAATCTCCCGTTTGCAACTCTCAATTTCTCACTTCTCAAAATTCTCAAATCTTTCACATTTCATGGTCAACTTAAAAACATGGATGCATCACGACATAAACAAAAATAAAAACACATAACACATCAAAATGGTTTGGATCGGTCCAAAAAGGAACGTACTGCACATTCTCGTATAGCGATCTTGTGCAGCCGTGAAGGGAACGTACTACACCTTCCTGCTTAGCGGTCCGGTGTAACCGTAACTTATGGGAGTCTGAAATCGGAACTCTAGTGCCACTAGTGGGTAGGCGGGAGAAGCCTTTAAAAAATGAGATCAGTACACTGACTCTACTTAAAGGACCTAACCAAACCCATATAACACATATTCATGCTTGAAAAACAAATTGCCCGAAGGCATATTTCGAAACTAAACTTTTCATATCTTCTCATATTCAACATAATGTCGATCATTCATAATATCACACAATTTACAAATCACAACTCATATAACAATTCTCAATTTTCTCAAAATAAGAATGCACACTTTATAATATTTCAAAACATTCAACCATATGTCACACTAGTTCACATATTAAATTTTCAATCAAGTAAACATAATGAACTCAAACGAGTATTTCAACTTTATCAAATCATTTAAAAACCATTTAATAAACAATTCAAATCCTTTATGAAAAATTATCCGGAATAAGTGTAAAAATTTCTTAAATCATTCGGAAAACAATGAATACAACAATTCATAAATCATCCCAAAATCAATTGATTCAATCATTTGAAAAACAATAGCTTATAAACATGTTTACTTTCTTGATTTTTCCAAAACATATAATGAGCTTACAATTCAAAATATAAACACGTTACCCACCTCATATCCATGCTTGGAGCTTGATTAGAGCTTCAATTTCTCCATTCCTTTCTTTAATTTGCCCTAATTCATACCATAAACCCTAATTAAATCAACATCCAAAATTGATCCAATTAAAACATGAAATCTCCAAAATCACCTAGAATTCACAAACTCAAACCAATCTTATGCCAAATAACCCAAAATCTCACTAAAAACTCAAAGCTCAAAATTGACTCTTACCTCATTTCTTCTCCAATTTCGGATTTTCAAAGCTCCTTGGAAAGCTTCCATCCTCTTCCCTATTTTTTCTCTAGAATCCTCGCAAAAATCATGCTAGAAGCCTAAAAATTTCGAAACCCTAGAATCATCTTCTTTTTTCTCCTTCACCCCACCGAAACCTTCACCTTTTTCTCTTCTCTCATTTCATTTTCGTGCTCCCTCTTTCCAAGGACGACAACCCCTCCTTTTATAGTGACAAGTCATTAAAATGGAAGACAATTGACCAATTTTCCCTTCCATAATAGCCTAGAAACTTAAGTCATTAGGTGTTCTTCCAAAATTCCCCCTAACATCCATTTTAATTCATGCTACTTTAGGACAATTTTCTAATCATCAATTGGAAGGAATTTGCCAAAACTTCCTTCTAGAGAAATGTTCATCATTGTCTTAATTTCATAATGCCATAAAAATTATTTAATTTGGTGCTCTACATCAAAAGTTATAGTCCAAACATTTCGGATTGTCATTTTACTAAAACATTTTTCAACACTTTATTTTCATCCAAAACTTTACATTCTTAAAGGCTAAATTGAAACTCGATTTCTTCATAAAAATTGTATCCCTATTTCTCTAGTTTAATCCAAATTAAGAACCACCTCATTTGGATAACTAGAGCAAAAGGTATGGCCAAAATACTTTCAGATATTCCTAATCCAAGACTGAACACTAATCCGAATTTCAATTCAGAAATTTAAAGTCTTAGGGGCTAAATTGAAATTTAATTCCTTCATATGACTTGTAGCCCCATGTCTTAATTTTATTTTTCCTCAAGAATCACTTCAATCGGATCACCTTTGATCGAGAATTTCTCAAACTACTGAACTATATTCAGAAGATTTCCCGACTCACTTTGATTCAAACAATATTCCTCAATTAAATCTCTAAAATTCATAATTATCCATGGACAGGTAGAGGGATGTCTTAGGAATCCAACGTTTTAAAAATCAAGTCAATCGGATGTCAGACGGAAAAGATATAAGCAAAAGATTGGACAAGGTTGGATTAGGGAGGCAATAGCCAAATTAGAAGGAATCAAAACGACGTCGCATCAGTTGGGCATGTGCCAAAACGACGTCGCACGGGGAGAATCGGACGTGCGCAGAGGAGAAGAAATGCAAAACGACATCGCGCAAAGGAGGAGAAACGATGTCGTATGCGGGCGAAACGACAGCGCGCGCTAGGCCCCATTTACGGATCCCAACTTCGAAAGTCTTAAACCTTGTGCTTAAAACCTTATAGGTCATTTGCTGACATTCCACAATAGTGGTGAGCGCACATAAATCAAATATCAACATAACATTTTGACTATTTCATAGAAATCATAGCTCTAAGCCTCTATTTCGTTTTGAAGCAAGAATCACTTCAATCGGAGCTCTATAGCTCAAGATATGGTTAGAATTCAAAAGCGTGTTTATACCTCAATCATGCTCTCTAAACTGACCTCTCACTTTCTCACAATCAAAATTTTTCATCTCAAATTCAAAAGATACCAAATTTCATGGAGAGCTAAATTCATGTCTTAGAAATCTATCGCCTCAAGAATCACTTCATTTCGAGGTCAAACGAGGGAGTTATCCCCAAAAGAGTAAACCATGTTTACACCTGAAATCAATTTAAACCTCTCTTGGCGCGATTGTCATAACTTTCAATCTAGATGTCGGATTGATTTATTTTTTGGACTATTAGAAAGAAGACATCTAGGACTACAACTCTTATGAAGACCAAAAAATCAGATTCGGCCTCTAATAATGTCAAAAATCTCCATTTGCACAAGCTGACCCGTGAATGTCCGTTTAACGGACATTCACGGCCTTGGAAACACCATTTCATCCGAGAAAGTCCGTTAAACGGGCATGAGCAAAACAAGGGGTCCTTTTGACTGAGAAGTCCGTTTAACGGACATGGGTTTCCCAAAACCCCTTCAACCTTCTCCAATGCTTCCAACTATCATCCTAACACTATACACTTATAATTTTTCACAAATTCACTTATTCAAAAGCCTAAACATTTGATAACAATCCAAACAACAAAATCAATTCACAAATTTCTCGAATCTCAACTTAATTGATTCTTCAAAACCTCAAATTTCAAAGATTCATCAAAGCTATCACAACACAAATCTTATGCAACATCTTAACTTGTATCAATCATAACTCTTAACCCCAACCTCAAAAACTTGTATACTTGGTATAGTTGGAAAGGTAAAAGAACAAGCTACAACTTCGAAGAAGGCAACTTTTGCCAATTCTATTTCAATTATTCCCGAATTTCCCTTGAATCAGCATACACATTTTTATCCTCATGCAAAACTTAACATTCATCCCAACCTCACTACTTCTATTTCAGCTTCATTCAAACAATTCAATTTGCCATTGGAATTTATCTTACACTCAACCTCAATGTATATCATTTCTTACATTCAATAGCATCATGTCATTCACCAAGTTCCTCTATTGCTTTTTTCCTAATATCTTACATTTCTCAACTCATCAACCATGCATAATTCATATTCCAATATCTAAATCATCTATAACACAAATTATATACAAAATCACTCATTTACTTTCATTTTCATATTTCTAATTTCCACTCAAAGTTCAGGGTCCAACATTTATTGTCCCTCCTCTGCTCTCTCTTCTATCTCCCTTTTCCTATGCATTTTATCAAAATCCATAACATCTGTGCATAGCACGCAACGCAACGCGTCGTGCACAACACAACACACTCCTCCATTTTGGCTTTATGCGTTGTCACTTTTATCTCTTTTTCCCCAGATAATTGCATTTAAAATTTTCTTTATCTTTGTGTTCCATTTTTCTTGTCTTTTAATTTTCTTCTTCTTTCTCTATCAAGACAAGTAAAAATTGATCTTAAAAAAAAACCCAAACACAGTACTTTCAACTCACTTTAATTTATTTGCTTTAAAATTATACCTAAAATCATATATGAATTAAAGGGAGTATCTTAAGCATTTTCATGTAATCGCTAAGTGTAAATGAATAAATATATCAACAATTAAACACATCTCAATTTCCCCCACGGTTAGCTTTGATCCGTCCTTAGGCAAAATATCCAAATTAAGCTCAAAGACCCGAAACATTTACCCAATTCTCATATTTTCTAAGAATATATAATCACTAGCAAAGATGAGTGACTTTCAAAAATCATAGCAAGATGTCAACATTCTATAATGATTAAAGCATAACTTACTTGATTTAGGTTTAAATTCTTCAAACTCTTCAAGAACACTAAGAATCCCTAATTTTCCATGCATTCCACGTACAACATCATTGAGGCTGGAAGGTTTACCTTTTCTTGTGGAAATGAAGAAGACAATATGATGGAAGTAGCAATTGTAAATAAAAGGCTAGGTTCAACATTGGTGATGGTTAGCAATAAAATTCATGAAGAAGGAGAAGATAGTCACGAAGAAGAAGAAGAAGAAGGTAAGAACAAAATAATAACTTGGTCTTTCAAGTTAAAAGAATTGTGAGAGAAGTCACTACCACTTGTCACCTTCCTATGGTCCCATTTGGACTTTTTTTTAAAACTAGTCTATTTATCTCCAATTTCTATTCCAATTTTCAATGAAATCTTCAATAAATCTCAAAGTCATTTATCAAAATTTCCACTATCGTTAACAATTAATTCTACTACCATTTATTAATTCTATTATCACTTGACATTTTTCTAATCCAAAAATATAGAAAATTTTGAAAATTTCTAAAATTTCACAAAATATTCTAAATCAATACATATACTCTCCAAATCAATTTTCAACACATAAAAACCACAATTCGCAATATAATCACATTTATAACTCAATTATACTCGAAAAATGACAATGAATGCATGTACAATCATTTTAATGTGTAAAAATTCAATATTCAACTGTATGTGTATGCCAAATTATGCATGAACATGAAATGTACTTTCTAACTTCTCATTAAACTCATATATACACTATTCGGCCCTTAACATTGGTAATGGGATGTTACATTTGTGACTAACTATCATTTCGTCATAGATGTGAGGTTTTTTATGACAAAACAATTGATTGACAATATTTCTTAGATTAAATGTTATGATTTATTTTTTTGTCATTAATCTAATGGTAATTGTGACAATTTAGTATCTTTCACAATTAAATTGTCACTATTAATATGCTAATAGTTCAAAAAAAAATTTATCACTAAGATTTGTCACTAAAATCAAATGCAATTTGGCGTTAAAATAATTTTGGCAGGAATGAATTGTAATTGTGACAAAACATATGTTGATCACTAATATTTTTTATTTGTTGTGAGAGAAAATAGTTTGGTCTCTAATATTTTTCTCTTTCTATGATGAAATGGTTTATTATCACACGATATTTTACTTTTTGTGACAAATTTTTGTCAATAAAAATTCAATTACTTAGTGTCTACTCAATATTGTCACAAATAGGAAACTATCACTATGGTCACTACTATTTGTAACTTTTGTGATAAGAAAAGAAATTTTCTGTCACTTGATCATCAACTTTTTGTTACAAAGGTTATTATTAATATAAACGTAACAAATTATCGATAACTATTTCTTGTTATAATAACATATTAAAATTAATTACTCTAATGATTAATTTTGTCTTTATTATATGGATTTTAGGGACTAAAACTACTTGTCACATTTTTTCTTTAATATTATTATTTGCAAAAATTTAAATGTTTCTTATAAAATATTCAAAGTAAGTATATTGATAATCCAAAAGTAATATTTTACATATCAATAGATATTTTTGAACATAACTTTGAAATTTCATCAAAATGAAAACTACTTGTTAGGGTTTTTTCTTTAATATTATTACTTGCAAACAAAATTTTCTTATAAAATATTCAAATTATGTATATTGATAATCCAAAAGTAATATTTTATATAACAATTGTTGGACCCCGTTTTCGGAGCCCAATTTCGAAGTCATAAAACGTGAGCGTAATCTAATAAATTATCCTTAACCATCATCGATTCATCTTTATACTTTGATACCAAAAATGTTGGATTCCTGAGTCCGGGCAGGCGTCATGACCTTTTGCATGACCTTCAGCATCACAAGAGAAACCTCTTAGTTTTTCTTCCTTATGTTGTTTCTTTTGTGTTGTTAGAATCGCAGCTTTCTTAGTTTTCTTTCTTTTGCTCCTTTTGTCCTCAGATGTTGTGGCTAAATGAATACTTTCTGCTTTTTCATGCTTCAACCTTTCCTCTTCATGTACACAGTGTGAGATAAGCTCATTAAAAGACCATGTCTCCTTTTGACAGTTATAACTCACTTTCAATTGACTGTAATGTGCCGAAAGAGATATCAAAACCAGATGCACTAACAAGTATTCGAATAATTCCAACTTAAGTGTTTTCAATTTTGAAGCAATGCGAAACATTTCCATAATGTACTCCCTTATGTTTCCTTTCCCTCAAAAGTGTACTTGTTTCAGCCTTTTCATTTTTGGCAAATCTTTTCTCAATATTCTCAAGGAAACCCTTAGCAGTAGTAATCTGATCAGATATAGTGCCCCGAAAAGCTTTTGGAATGACACGTTTCATGATCATCAACCTCATACGATTCGATCTTTCCCACTTTTCCATCTCCCTCTTTTAATCAGAAGTACTCTCACCAGTAAGTGGATTAGGTTGATTGACTCGTAAAACAAGATCCAAGTCCATGACTTCGAGAACAATCAAAACGTTCTCCTTCCATGACTTAAAATTTGTGCCATTAAGCATAGGAATTGAATTAACACTAGCACTGAACAGAGAACAAAACAAACAAAATCTAATTACTCACATAACAACACTATAATATGCCTAATTAATTATATACAGATAATGGTAGGGCCCCATGACAAGATACCTTGCACAACATTAATATTTAGTCTTTGAACAAAAATACTAACTTGTAAGTGGTACCTTGGTAGAGTGATCAAATACTAGCAATAAGGCATGTCAAACAATAAACCTTTCTTTGGACCGATTTAATATTCACATATTATACTGAATAATGCCACGCATTTACGACCACAAATGTATATGCAATTCAAGCCAAATATTGACTTTCCTTTAGTCCAGCCCATATTCGCATGAATAACATACACACAAAACTTTTTAACAGTCTAAGTTAAATTAATTTCACAAGAGAGGTTGCTTGGCAACATGTTGCTTCAATTAATTTAATTTCAAATGCTATATATTTCTTTAAAATACCAAAATTTGAAATTAATACCAAGTTTTATATAAGTTGTATGAAAGCATCATAGCTCTAATTTCTTGATGCTATGACACTGACAATCCTGTTAGCTTAAATTAAGAATTTGGTCAAAATTTTACAAATCAAACCATAAATTATAAATTTTGAACCCAAAACTCATTCCTCATAATATTAATCTAAATCATGTATACTAAAATTAAAACTTTCCAATGGTTATTATATAAAACCAAATAAAACCATAACAACCATCGTGACTTTATTACAAAACAATAAGAACTTCGTTGAGTCTTTAACCATAGTCTTTATCCAATGGGTAAAGCTTCTTTATCTAATGGACAAAATTCGAATCTTTGTCTAATGGGTAAAAATTCAATCTTTATCTAACGGGTAAAGCTTTATTCTTTATCTAATGGACAAAATTCTTATCCAATAGCCAAAACCCAGAAAACAAATAGTTTATTATCCAGAAACATTAAAACACCACAAACGTTCTTTAAAACTATCAAAAGGTTATCTCCGAATACATATACGAAAATTAAGACCACCACCAAAATATAATTGTATATGCAGTAACCAAATCGGCAGAAAATAATCCGAAGACACTCCAATACGGAATACAAAAGAAAACCAAATAACCATTCTTGATGACCTAATTATGAATTTGGTCTGATACCACTTGTAGCGATTTTAATCCCTTTAAAACACAAGATTCATTCATATCAAATCATCAAGAATAAAATAAAAGCGGAAGCATACCTGAATTCATTGTAAAATCTACACTGGAGTTTTGCAATTTTTGTCTTCCAAATTAGAACATTGCCCCTTTTCTAAAGTTTTCTGTAACTCTTTGTTTTCTCTCTGATGATGGGATTTCAGATAATAATTGAGTGTACATTTAATTTAGGGACCATAACCACTTATATTAGGGTAAAACCCTAATCTAATTTTTAGTTTGGCCCATCATAAACTAGAAATTATAAACCCGATCTTTATACATATAAAGCCCACACTTAAAATAGATGCATGAAGCCCAAAATACCATAAATATAGTAGACCACTTTAATTCACTGGGCTTAACTTTATATGATAGCCTTTATATACAATTATACATATATAAGCTCATATGTTTGATTAAAAATCCTTACACTTACTCCTTTGAGAATGACAAGGATATCATAGAATAGGTCGTTCATGCAACTTTGAATATACATTTGTTTTCTCCTCTTTTTCCATTTCTTGTTTCATGGGGGTTGTTGTTAGATTGCATACAGTCCGAGTATTCACAATACACTGCGGAGAAGACCATACAAGAATATGAAGTATAATCGAAAATACTTAGGATGTACAAAAATACATTTATGCTGTGGGTGGGTTGATTCTTTTCATATTCCAAGACACTGCAATGTGCGAATGCCCTCTACTGGTATCCACACGAGTATGCACGATCCGGGCTACGGTTGTGGTGTGCTAGCACGTCCTGAAATACTTTCCGAATGCCGCACGTTTTTCCTCTCGGATGGTGGCTAGGGTTTCGTGTGACAATAGTCTCTATCTCTAATGAGACCTAAGTTTCTCTATTTATAGAGAAACCCTAATCCCATTAAAGCCCAATAAGTTTCGGCCCATTATATCTCATATAATAAAAGCCTAACAACTTAATTCAATCTCGCCCAATAAATATATCTACATATATTTATTCAATACCTAATAAATTAGGCCAAAGAGAATAAGCCCAGATCACATCACTCTTTGTGTGCAACCCTGTAGGCTCATTTGATGTTGGCAATGGGCTTGATCACACTTTAAGGCCCATAAGTCATAAGCGGCCTTTAGAAAGACATTATGACTACCTAAATCAAATGAGGATCGATAATCCGATTTAACCTGTAACCATGGTTATAAGCTCAATCCTTTTGTAACACGATATTAAGATTAATCACAAGGCATGGTACATGTCAACCTTTGATTAATCATAGTTTATTGATCCCCAAGTTGACTAATTATAACAAATGACATTGATGACTCCTCATCAATTCATTTGAGCACGGCCATGCATTTCTTCAGTCACACTTGTCAAGAGGCCCAAATGATATCTCTCTCATTTAAGAGAGGTACAAATCACATCTACTTCATTCACATCCCTCCGCATGATTCATTTGATGTCCAACATAAGACTACTTGTTATTCGATTAAGAATAACTTCGTCTAATATCAAAACACCAAATTCCTCATGTAGGGAACCATGATGACTTCAGGTCAAAGGACTAAAGTCAAACCATATTGAGAATCACTAATGACATGAAACCATATAGTGTTCTCTTTGTGGGTCGGTCCAATATATGTTCTCTAACATATATCTATGTTTCTGATTTGATAACTCATATCCATGATCAGTAAAACGTAATCACCAATCAGAACACATACTAGCCTTGATTCATTATTGTTCCACCAATAACGAACGACTGGGGACAGTTTAGAATAGTGTTTATAATGCTTATGGTTTTACTATCAAGTCACATACTTGATGACATAAGTCTAAAACCATTCATGGAATGTAAATCACATTACATAAACAAAATACATGCATATATGAAAGGAATACCTCATAATATATTATTAACAAGTCATAATGTTAATACTTGAATCACATATGTCCATTGGTCTAGGGCACACTACTAATAGTTGTTAGATAATTTGATATCCATTGCTGCTTTTCAAGGGCACTATAGCTCTCGTTCCAGATTATATCTGGTACATTAGTTAACAAGAACTTGTATGCAACTTGTGATTTTTAATGGGTTGCAGTAACTTATAGGTTTCGTTCATCGTTGTAGTAACTCGTAAGTTTCATTCTTAAACCAAAGGCAAATACCAGAGTACTTCCTAGTCTGATAATCAATGCTTCTATTTAAATTAGAGATCCATCAATTAAGTTCAAAGACCCGAAACATTTACCCAATTCCCATATTTTCTAAGAATATATAATCACTAGCAAAGATGAGTGACTTTCAAAAATCATACCAAGATGTCAACATTCTATAATGATTAAAGCATAACTTACTTGATTTAGGTTTAAATTCTTCAAACTCTTCAAGAACACCAAGAATCCCTAATTTTCCATGCATCCCACGTACAACATCATTGAGGTTGGAAGGTTTAGGTTTTCTTGTGGCAATGAAGAAGACAATATGATGGAAGTAGCAATTGATAGATAAAAGGCTAGGTTCAACGTTGGCGATGGTTGGTAACAAAATTCATAAAGAAGGAGAAGATAGTCACGAAGAAGAAGAAGAAGAAGGTAAGAACAAAATAATAACTTGGTCTTTCAAGTTAAAAAATAATAACTTGTCACCTTCCTATGGTCCCATTTGGACTCTTTTTAAAAACTAGTCTATATATCTCCAATTTCTAATCAAATTGTTTTCCAATTTTCAATGACATTTTTCAATAAATCTCAAAGCCATTTATCAAAATTTCCACTTGTGTATGACAATTAATTCTACTACCATTTATTAAAATAGAATTGTCACTTGACATTTTTCCTAGTCTAAAAATATAGAAATTTTTAGAAATTTTAACCAAAATTTCTAAATCAATAAATATACTCTCCAAATTAATTTTCAACACATAAAACCACAATTCTCAATATAATCACATTTATAACTCAATTATACTCGAAAAATGTCAATGAATGCATGTACAATCATTTTAATGTGCAAAAATTCAATATTCAAGTATATGTGTATGCCAAATTATGCATGAATATGAAATGTACTTTCTAACTTCTCACTAAACTCATATATACACTATTCGGCCCTTAACATAGGTAATGGGTTGTTACATTTGTGACTAACTATCATTTCGTCATAGATGTGAGGTTTTTTATGACAAAACAATTTATTGACAATATTTCTTAGATTAAATGTGATGATTTATTTTTTGTCACTAATCCAATGGTAATTGTGACAATTTAGTATCTTTCACAATTAAATTGTCACTATTAATATGCTAATAGTTCAAAATTTCTTTTATCACTAAGATTTGTCACTAAAATCAAATGCAATTTGACGCCAAAATAATTTTGACAAGAATAAATTGTAATTGTGACAAAAAATATGTTGATCATTAATATTTTTTATTTGTTATGAGAGAAAATAGTTTGGTCCCTAATATTTTCTCTTTCTATAGTGAAATGGTTTATCATCACACGATATTTTATTTTTGTGACAAATTTTTGTCAATAAAATTCAATTACTTGGTGTCTACTCAATATTCTCACAAATAGGGAACTGTCACTATGGTTACTACTATTTGTAATTTTGTGATAAGAAAAGAAATTTTGTTGTCACTTGATCATCAAATTTTTGTTACAAAGGTTATTATTAATATAAACATAACAAATTACTGATAACTATTTCTTGTTATAATAACATATTAAAATTAATTACTCTAATGATTAATTTTGTCATTATTATATGAATTTTAGGGACTAAACACTACTTGTCACGGTTTTTCTTTAATATTATTATTTGCAAAATTTAAATGTTTTCTTATAAAATATTCAAAAATCGTATATTGATAATCCAAAAGTAATATTCTACATATCAATAAATATTTGCTAAACATAACTTTGAAATTTCATCAAAATGAAAAATTACTTGTTAGGGTTTTTTCTTTAATATTATTATTTGCAAACAAAATTTTCTTATAAAATATTCAAATTACGTATATTGATAGTCCAAAGTAATATTTTACATATCAATTGTTGGACCCCATTTTCGGAGCCCAACTTCGAAGTCGTAAACCATAAGCGTAATCTAATAAATTATTCTTAACCATCATCGGTTCATCTTCATACTTTGATACTATAATGTTGGATTCCTGAGTCCGACGGGCGTCATGACCTTTTACTTGACCTTCAGCATCACAAAAGAAACAACCTACTAGTTTTCTTCCTTATGCTGTTTCTTTTGTGTTGCTAGAATCATAGCTTCCTTAGTTTTCTTTCTTTTGTTCCTTTTGTCCTCAAATGTTGTGGCTAAGTGAATACTTTTTGCCTTTTCACGCTTCAACCTTTCCTCTTCATAGACACAGTGTGAGATAAGCTCATTAAAAGGCCATGTCTCCTTTTGAAAGTTATAACTCACTTTCAATTGGCTGTACTGTGCTGAAAGAGATATCAAAACTAGATGCACTAACAAGTGTTCGAATAATTCCAACTTAAGTGTTTTCAATTTTGAAGCAATGTGAGACATTTCCATAATATACTCCCTTATGTTTTCTTTTCCTCAAAAGTGTACTTGTTTCAGCCTTTTCATTTTTGGCAAATCTTTTCTCAAGATTCTCAAAGAAACCCTTAGCCGTAGTAATTTGATCGGACATAATGCCCCAAAAAGCTTTTGGAATGACGCGTTTCATGATCATCAAGCTCATACGACTCAATCTTTCCCATTTTTTCATCTCCCTCTTTTGATCAGAAGTATTCTCACTAATAAGTAGATTAGATTGATCGACTCGTAAAGCAAGATCCAAGTCCATAACTTCGAGAACAATCAAAACGTTCTCCTTCCATGACTTAAAATTGGTTCCATTAAGCATAGGAATTGAATTAACACTAGCAAAGATATTTGCAGCAGAACCAAGAACTGAACAGAGAACAAAATAAACAAAATCTGATTACTTACATAACAACACTATAATATGCCTAATTAATTATATGCAGATAATGGTAGGACCCCATCACAAGATACCTTGCACAACATTAATATTTAGTCTTTGGACAGAAATACTAACTTGTAAGTGGTATCTTGGTAGAGTGACCAAATACTGGTAATAAGGCATGTCAAACAATAAACCTTTCTTTGGACTGATTTAATGTTCACATATTATACTGAATAATTGCCACGCATTTACCACCACAAATGTATATGAAATTCGAGCCAAATGTTTACTTTTCTTTGGTCCAGTCCATATTCGCATGAATAACATACACACAAAACTTTTTAACATTTTAAGTTAAATTAATTTCACAAGAGAGGTTGCTTGGCAACGTGTTGCTTCAATTAATTTAATTTCAAATGCTATATGTTTCTTTAAAATACCAAAATCTGAAATTAATACCAAATTTTATATAAGTTGTATGAAAGCATCATAGCTCTAATTTCTTGATGTCATGACACTGATAATCCTATCAGCTTAAATTAAGAATTGAGTCAAAATTTTACAAATCAAACCATAAATTATAAATTTTGAACCCAAAACTCATTCCTCATAATATTAATCTGAATCATGTATACTAAAATTAAAACTTTCCAATGGTTATTATATAAAACCAAATAAAACCATAACAACCATCGTGACTTTATTACAAAACAATAAGACCTTAGTCTTTACCCAATGGGTAAAGCTTCTTTATCTAATGGACAAAATTTGAATCTTTATTTAATGGGTAAAACTCCAATCTTTGTTCAACGGGTAAAGCTTAATTCTTTATCTAATGGACAAAATTCTTATCCAATAGCCAAAACCCAGAAAACAAATAGGTTATTATCCAAAAACATTAAAACACCACAAACGTTCTTTAAAACTATCAAAAGGTTATCTCCGAATACATATACGAAAATCAAGAAGACCACCAAAATATAATTGTATATGCAATAACCAAATCGATAGAAAAGAATCAAAAGATCGATAGAAAAGAATCAAAAGACACTCCAATACTGAAGACAAAAGAAAACCAAATAACCATTTTTGATGACCTAATTATGAATTTGGTCTGATACCACTTGTAGCGATTTTAATCTCTTTAAAGCACAGGATTCGTTTATATCAAATCGTCAAGAATAAAATAAAAGCGAAAGCATACCTGAATCTATTGTAAAATCTATATTAGAGTTTTACTGTTTTTGTCCTTCAAATTAGAACGTAGCCCTTTTTTAGAGTTTTTCGTAACTATTTGTTTTCTCTTTGATGATGGAATTTCAGACAAGAATTGAGTGTACATTTAATTTGGGGACTATAACCACTTATATTAGGGTAAAACTTTAATCTAATTTTTAGTTTGGCTCATCATAAACTAGAAATTATAAACCCGATCGCTACATATATAAAGTACACACTTAAAATAGATGCATGAAGCCTAAAATACCATAAACATAATAGACCACTTTAATTTACTGGGCTCAACTTTATATGATAGCCTTTATATACAATCATAAACATATAAGCTCATACGTTTGATTAAAAATCCTTACGCTTACTCCTTTGAGAATGACAGGGATATCATAGAATAGGTCGTTCATGCAACCTTGAATGTACATTTGTTTTCCCCTCTTTTTCCATTTCTTGTTTCACGGGGGTTGTTAGATAATTTGATATCCATTGTTGCTCTTCAAGGGCATTGTAGCTCTCTTTCCAAATTATATCCGGTACATTAGTTAACAAGAACCTGTATGCAATTTATGATTGTTACTGGGTTGCAGTAACTTATAGGTTTCGTTCATCGTTGTAGTAACTCGTAAGTTTCATTCTTAAATCAAAGGCAAATACCAGAGTACTTCCTAGTCTGATAATCAATGCCTCTATTTCAATTAGAGATCCATCAATTACCACAACATCAAATATCCCAACTACTCCTGCAAGTTTATAAATTTATAAAATCTAGAATAGATAGTATTTCTTCTTATCATTATCACTACTAAATTTATAGCTTAATATTGTATAAGGTAATTAATTGATTCTATTTTATTTATTTTATAGAAACAAATTAATAGTGAACTTTAAGCTGGAAGAATAGCGGAAAAATTTACCTTGAAGAGTTTTAGCTTAAATTAGTACGCATTAGTTTGGGATAATTGTAATAAATATAATTATCTTGAATATTAAAATTTTAATTTTATACATTGGAAATTAAAATTTTGTACATTTAGGTGATTTATATATATTTTACATATACTAATAATTTTTATTTGCTTGCGTGACAATATCTTTGCACTAATAATCTGTATCATTTGTGACAACTTCTATTTTATGCCCACCAATACAAAAATTTTTATCGATTAAGCAATTAAATTGTTAAATTTAATAATATTATTTGTGATAAACATGAATCGTTAGTGATAAATTTATTGTAACATATATTCTTTATTCAATAACAACATTATTGTAACATATAGCTTTTATACTTATGAAGAAATACGTTGGACAATATGGTCATTAATGCAAATTTCTTTATCACTAATGTAATTCCATTGTTGAATTAATAGTTTTATTTGTGAATAAAATAAACACATTAGTGACAAAATTTTTGTAAGAACAAGTTTTCATTTTGTAACAAAATGATGTTGACATTTTTCCTTAAATACTAGTGACCAAGAAGTAATAGATACTAATAAAAAAAGCACAAGTGACAAATATTTTGTCACCATTTTAAATTAACCATTTTAAATTATTTTAGTGGCGATGATATTGTCACAATAAAATGAACTCTTGTTATGACTTTATTCGTTACTACTTTATATTATTTACATCGATAAACTTATCATAAATATGTAAGGACACTATGATCATATAGTTCTATCACATATTCGATTGTTTTTAGTGTCGATTACTTCGTTACAATAAAATGAATTATTGTTACTACTTTACTCGTCACTATTTTATATTATTTATGTCGACAAACTTGCCATAAATATGTAAAGTTATTGTGATCATATAGTATTATCGAACATTCTATAATTTTTAATATCGGTACTTTTGTCACAAAAATGTTTCATAATTGTGACCTTTTTAAATTAGTCACTATTTTAATAGTGGCGAAGATATTTGTGATGAGAAGTGACAATTTTAAAATTAGATACTGTTAATAGTAGTGACTAATATTATTGCTTTTAGTGACAACTTTTGCTTTCACTAAAAATACAATTTTTGTAGTAACTTTTATATAGATATTATTAGAGGTTAGACATATATGTAATTGTGGTGGTTGTAATGAACTAGTTTCAAAAGTAATTCAAAGCAAATAACAAGAAAAAGTTCAACTTTTACAATAAGGCAAATTATCATTCATATTTTATTATGTTTTGTACATCAATCATTTTTTAAATTTTGAGCAATTTTGGCTTTTAGAAAATTCATTGAAAAAATTACATGCCGGATCTTATCCAGCCCTGATTTCCCGATAATTAGTGTTTTCATAATGTACTTAAGTCACTTGTTATGTAGTTATCGGTCCTGAAACAAATGCAGCTCTAATTTTCTCATATGTCTCTTTAATATTTATTACAATTTAATCATTTGTTGCATAAATCTTTGATTAATCCATTTAGGTAATCTGCCACTTTAAGGTTACAAATAAACATGTGGAGGTTCCACACCTGTGAAATTCACTTGGAAGTTTTGGGTTGTTTTGTTACTATCAATTTGATCAAATTTAATTTTTAGTTGTCAAAAGTTGTATTAAATAATTTTTAAGTTATTATATGCAATCCGACAATTAACCTAAAAGATAGTGATTATAAATTATATTAAGATCAAAATATTAATTAAAATTTGAAAAATTATTAACATTAAGGGAATAATCGTCTAATCAGTTAGGCGAAAGTAAAATAGGTGATAAGATACCTTCAAATATCTAAAAAGGATGTAACAAGTGATGACATGCTTGTCTATGGTATTGATTATAAGAAAAACTGATAACAAGATAGTAGGTAGGTAGGTAGGTAATTGCTTCAAAGGTTGCTAAATATCATTGCAATAGATTCCAACTTAGCTTTTACTCAAAGTTCATATAAACAACTTGACATGTCAAATTCACAAGTATTGGATCTCTGAGTTTGCATGTTAGAGGACGGAGAAGAGAAGGAAAGCATGGCATGCTTTGAGAGGGTGTCACCGGCTTTGAGGGAAATTTTGCTCAAGTTGTATCGGTAAGTGCTTTAAGAAATGTTTCTTCAATTCGCTCATAGTGTAATTAATAGCCTAGCTGCAACCTGAAGCCAGTATACAGTGTCATAATTATCAATAAACTTCATTTGTGACAGGGCTGAGAAGGCCGTGGATTTTGACCATCACCTGTACGAGTTTGGTTCTGTGGAATACCACATTGAGGTAAAAACTCTTTACTACTGTGTTATTTTGATGGTGAGTTCAATTAATGACTTAATTTATGTGCTTTTGAGACTTCATTATCCTGTAACTGTGGTTGTATTACGATGTCGAGAAGTCTTCAGCGGCCGATCCACAGCATAAATACTTGTCAATCGCCACCCCACTACTGTCCCAAGGACTCTTGCTAGCATCTGGGCTTTCTACGTACACTAAACAAATGGTACAGGACGCTTGCTCCGATGTTGTCGAGATTGTTGAACCCCAAAAAGAAGGATACCAGCTTACTCTCAGACTTAATTTTGCCAAAATTCCTCGTGGAAAAGGTATGGAACTGCTCCTTTTTCTCACATCACATCAAACAATAAGGTTATATGATAGTTCTTCTAAACTCCAATGCTTCTTCCAATGCCCTACAATTATCAGAATCAGTAGAGAGACTACTTTAGGTCTATGCGTGCATACATGTTGAAGCTCTGGGTGTAAAGCAAGGATGAATCCTAATGTTAGTGTTCATATTAAGCTGCCTATATCCATAAATCCCTGCGTTTCATATTGTAGCATTTTCGTGTTCCAGATTTTGACCAAGTGATCAGAAAACTTTCCTCGGTGCAAGCAGTAATACTTAGTTCGCAACTGAAGGAAATGCTACAGAATGTCAATTCTCAGGACATTCCTGAAGGGATGTACAAGCCAATCAAACTTGTCTATCATCCAAGGGAGCCTTTCTACGTCATCAGACAGGTAGGTCCGGTCATATCCAGGCATTCATCAATGAACTCAAAATAAGGCTTCTATGTGAGACTATAAAAACACAATTAAACTTCCTTGAGAGGTATCTGACCAAAAATACACCACTCGTAAATTAATCGTTCATGATATATACACTGAATTACAGTCTTCAAATTGCTAAAAATTGGTAACACAAGCTCGGAGAATATCCAGAAATCCCAAAGTAGAAGTGAAATTTAAACTGGCTGAATGGTTTCAAGCAGGAGGAAGTAAAATTTTTAGTTTTGATCATATAAATGAACTAACATACAGCATGACTCTACCAAAATTTGACCAACTTATAATTTTTAAAATCATGCCAGTTGAGCGTAGCTGCTCATTGACACTTCATCTATCTTTTCTTTAATTTAGCACTTCCCTTGCATAAGATTCAACAAGATTCCAGAATTCAATAGTCACTTAGAATTTCTAATTCAATCCTCCGAGCTTTGAACCTTTAACAGGAGTGTGGAAATGAATCAGAGTTAATTAGGAAACATAATAGGACCACCCCTACCAAACATCCAACATGTCATTTCCTTCCTTCAAAATGCTTAAATACAATTACATTAATTTGCTCGACAGCCAGAGAAAATCATTGCAGTATTCCCAATTCGTTTTAGAGAACAGACAGATGTGATTATAGCAACAGCCTTCTTTCAGGTCTGTAGTAGTGAAATATTCTCAATATTCTTTCACCTTGATGCCCTTCTCATTTTCTTTTATCGGTTTATCCTCCTATTTCCTTTCTCGTTTATCAAATTCCTTCTCCACTAGGAACTCATGGATGTGGGAAGTTCAGCAAAGTGGGCCAAAGCACCAGCATGCACCTGGTCACCAATTCCTCCACCAGAATTGAGAGGAGAACCTCTGGAAGATTTGAGCACAAATGGGGGCTTCGTCTCTTTTGGTATCCTTTTAATCCTGGAAATAAAGTCACGCATTTAGGTTTTTGCATAATATTGTCGTTATTTCAACATAAAAACAAATTCAAGACAGTTGCTCAAGCTGTGAATTGATAACTTTTAACGCACAACTATTTGTCATTACATGACTTCATATTTATTCTAGCAATAGCATACAATTCTCCTCCACCGCCTATCCTCATGCTCAGACTGGCAAATTTGTTGTGGAAATCAGATATTTCTTTTCACCATGTTGAAGGTATAAAACTAGACAGAACCGTATGGAGTTTGCTTAACTTCTACGCCTACATCAAAAATCATGTAAAGGTAAAATCCGTATCTAGTTTTCTCTCTGCTATTCATCGAAGTTTTTGACTGACAACAGTTTCTGAATAGTGCACCAGAGGTTTCATACAAAGACGAATGCAGAAGCGTCTGGATATCCTGGTTGAGGTGCACTAAAATCCTTAAAAAACCCAAGTAGAATCATAATTCGTAGTTCCATTTCATTATGACATTGTCAAGTCTTTATTTATTGCTGCTAAGCATCTTTTTCTTCTATAGACAGTGTAAAAGAAATATAGGTCAATAATTTTGTTTTGACTGTTCCACACGGATGTTTTTCTTTTCTTTCATATCAAAAGATAGTATGAGAGCAGACCAAGCAACTAAGTGCAGTTCAGAGTCCACCAAAATTATTCAAGCCCTCAATAAGAAAGTGAATTTAAAAGTACAGCAGTTCTAACCTTCTTGGTGAAAATTGCAGGTCCTCAAAAAGGCAAACTCAAAAGAAAATGAACATGTCAAAGAGATTGAAGGTATCTTTTGCCCCTCGTATAGGCTTGAAAAGGAGCCTTCCAACAGAGGGGGCAATATATTCCAAAGGAAAAGTGTACTTCCATAGATTAAGATCAAAAATGCTATTTACAGGAACAGTTAAAAAACTTGATAAGCTACAAAAGCAATTCCTACTCGATGCTTAGATGACTTTTTAAACAAGATTGTTTTCAGAAAAGTGTAGTTGATAAGTTAGGTATACTTGCCGTTATTTTGACATCTTCTTGTCTTCCAGCAAATGCAGGGCGTAGGGCTATCAGGAAACTGGTCAGTTTATCAAAGCTTAAAACCCTTAAGCATAAGTGTGGTGACTTCACCAGGAGGATCAAACAAATACGTTTTCGAGTAAAAATACACGGATTCAAACGTTTTCGAAGACGATGGTTGACACTTCCAAAGTTTTCGTCTGCAATGGGATATACTAGATTAGAATAGTTATGATAAATTGGTCCTATATTATGTGTTCTAATTTGCAACTATCGCATACAAATTTGAGTTTCATAGTAGATTTTCTACTGCGGCCACGGCTGCTAATACAAGGTGATTCTCAGAATATTTCGAAAGTCTATGCCACTTAAATCTACATAAAACTTTACTGATGATATTGTAACTAAAAGTTTTCAGGTATCAGAACAAATTAAATTCAAGAAATGTATAACATCAAACCAAAATATGAGTGGAAGTGTTCATATTTACCCTCACTACAAGAAATAGGTCGTTTGCCGACGGAATACGCGATAGTTTCATCAGGTACAAAAAGTTTCGACGGAATTTTTGTCGCCCAATATCGTCGTCAAAACGGCTGTCGGTAATATATATTGACGGACGTAACCGTTGGTGTATTAACGACGCAACACAGTAAATTTTCTGATAGTTTATTTTCCGTCGGTATAGTTTGTAACGAAAATTTTAAAAATTTCCGTCGGTGAATTACAACGGCTAACATAACGTGACCGACTGTATACAATCCGTCGGTGAAAGGTACCGAAGGTACAGGTTGCCATTAACCGTCGGTAAACCGTTTGTCACTACCAACGGTATAACATTTTCCGTCGGTAAATTCATTTTGTTTTCACCGACGGTATAATAGTTTTCATCAGTAAATGCATTTTGTTTTCACCGACGGTCTGTGAGATTCCGTCGGTAATAGGTTTGAAGACACTTGTTAACTAGTCTAGTAATATGCAAGAGTTTTCACCAATCTGTAGATACAAAATTAATTTGTATATATATAATTAAATTGTATATATATAATTTGTATACATATAATTAATTTGTATATATATAATTTGTGTAATCAGAAAATTAAATGATGATATATAATTAAAAGAATTTAAATTGATTCAAATTTGATAATAAACACTTTAAAGTGTACAAAAATTCTTATGTTTGTGATTGAAACATAATAAGTTAGACTGTCTATGGTCTTGGTGATTGTGGGGGGTCATCTTTAAGCTTTCCCTTCAACTGTTCCATCTCCTCTCTCATGCGAGCTATCAGCTCCATCTGCTCTCTAATCCGTTGATCCTGCTCTCTCACCCCCATCCGTTGCTCCATTTGCTTCGTCCGGTCCTCTTCCAAATGAGCTATCTTGTCCATCAATATTTGCATTGTAACCCGAAGCTCGATGACTTCGTTGTTGTTCGATGACCTAGTAGATGCAGCTGTACTGGACATGAAAGATTGTGAATAGCATGTGTTCGCACATGAACCTAGGCCGAATATCCTGCCACGACGATCCCTACCACCCACCGCTTCAAGATACGTCTGAGTCTCATCTAAAGGTTCTTTCTCCTGAGACTGTCGATGAAGAGTTTGTTGTAATTGGTCCTATAAGGAAGTAATGTTTACATTATAAGGAACGGATAATTATTAAGACATTGAAAAATGGATTAAGTTGACATACATTTAGTTCTCTACATCGGTTGCTGATGAAAATGACTCCATAATGCTTCTTCGTGTGAGTGTGCAAAAATAATTGAACTGGTGTAGGCTTGATGCCCAATGACTTTTCCTACATGCAAAACCTAAACTGTTACATGTGAACTACTATTCAAAAAAATTTCTACAGAGTTTCCTCTATTTGTATGATATTTTCCCCCTGTTGAACAAAGAAAATAACTCACCACAGCCATTAATGGCACCAGACATTTATACTATTATCATTATCTATAATACAACAAAGAAAAATAGTTACAAAATAAGTGTAAAGTTGAGATACTTACAAGTCTATTTGCATGCTCCTGGTGCCTTATGGATCCTCTCGTATGTACGGGAAGACTCTCTCTACCCGGACCTTCATGTCTGTTGGCCGAGTTACGCCCTGAGATGGACATAGCCGCAGGTGATGCCCAATACTCCAGCCAACGACTCCAAATTGCCTTTGAAACATAACGGAGTCGTGCACCAGCCTTGTGTAACGTGTTAATGAAGTCGCGATAACGTGTACGAGCTTGGTTCTCCCATATTTTATATATGCTCGCGTCCCAACAAGACTCCCAGAAGAATTCTTTCTGAATGAAGAAGAAAAAAAAGACTATTATATATAATGTTATACTATTTATCTAATTAGACTATATAAATCAATATAAAGTGAAAATAAATATTTATTGTACCTCAAACTCCTGAAAGTAAAATTGTTTTGTAGCCTCAGATATATTCTTCCACGCATAACCCTCAGGATCAATCATTTCTTTAAATGTGGAAGTCATATGTCTGAAACTCATTCCAGACGGAACCAGTCTAAAATAAAGAGTAATTAGAGTCTAGAAAAGAATTGAAAACCTAAGGCTTATAGTAGAACAAATAAAGATTAATGTTATTTGACTTACTGATCATTGATAATTGTGATATACTTCCTTCCATCATCTCCGACTGATCCAGGCTGGCGGACGTCTCCATCCACCAAAGAGGTATTGGATGATATATGAGTTGGCGAAGGGGATGGTGTAGCATAAGGAGCAGGAGGTGATGGCTCATCTGAAGGAGTCGGGTGTGTAGGAGGAGTAAGTGAGTCAGTGTGAGTAACAGACTGTGACGATCCACCTTCACAATAAGCTCCTCCAAACATCCGTCTAAACCATGGTCGCATAACCTCGCGCTGTCTCTTTGGTCCCATATTGTTATCTGAAATACAATTTTTATCGAATTCTTTACAAACATAAAAATTTGAATGCAATATTTTACACAATATAATATATATATACACACACACACACATATATGTGCCAAAGGAAACAAGGCAATGGAATTGAATGTCAATAAGTTGTTAACGACAACAATTCAACATCAACAATCATATAATTATGCATTGTGTTAGAAATTCATACGGATACATCCTGAAATGAACTTTTAAGCTTAGTCTGATAATGTATTGCATGATATAATTATTATGTTTGATTCTATGTGACATAGGAATCTGTAAAAGTAAATGAGTCCCCGATGTCTGGATTCCCTAGAAGGTTTGGAGTCAGACTTCTTCCATCTGGTGTAAGGTTTGGAACACCTTCATTCAATAACGTTTCAGCTATATCTATACTTCCATGGGAAACAGTGAATGAGTCGCCGCTCATCGTATGGAAGAGGAATTCTTCCGATGAACTACAAGGAGGGGGAACAAATTTACCTAACAATGTCAATAAACTTTATTAACTTCTCATATCGTGCTATTAGACATGTGATAAACAAACCAAAATTGGAGATGAATGCATACGTGATTGCCCAGACCCGGAATGAGGAATTGATGAATCTTCCACAATAACCGATCTCCGTAAACATTTACAAGCCGTTGTGTCATCGCCTTGCCCTCTATTAACATACGTTTCTTCTTTGAGAATAGAGGAAGCTTAGAGTAACATGAAGTATAGACCATCAATTATTATTTTGTATAATAACTTCAACAAAGGAAATGAGATGTACATAATAAGAACAGAGACGTTATAAGAATCATATTAAACACCTTCAAGTAGAAGATCGGCCATCGATGGCAAACGCTTCTTATTGTATGAACCAGCAATATTTCCTGCAGTGTTGATTCCTTGGGTTTAGACAATTTTGCCACATTCCTCTCAACGAAAAGAATTGTTACCGTCAGGAACCATTCGCCATGTCGACATTCCTTGAATACGAATTGTAATGATTAAAAGAAATAATGTATTTCTTATATAACAATAGTCAATTACAAACAGGAATTAATCGCTATCTAAACTTAATTGTAAATTAGAATCATTTTCCTCTTTAGAAGAATAAGAATCAAACTCCTCCCCCTCTTCAGATCTCTGACCCTCGTCAGACTCTCCTGATGAAATGTCAATATATGCGTTAGATGGATCGTTCAAAGGTTCATTATCGTCATACGTGACAGATGTATTGATACAGGTGACATCTTCCTGAAACTGTTCACTGTCAGTTCTACACTCTCCGTTTCCATGTGATTAAAAAACACCTCTAGGTTTCACTTTGCAAACCGCCAACCAATCCGTCTTATCTCGGCGTAAGCTTGGAAAAGGAACATAACAAACCTGTTTCGCTTGCATAGCCAAGATGAAAGGTTCAAATTGTCTCAATCTTCATGCTATAGTTGATTTCAACTAAATTGTATCGGCTATTCACTTTTGTTCCTACATTTGGTGTTGAGCCATAACAGTCACATTTAAATATCACACATCGCTTAACTGGCAAAGCAGGGTACTCAACTTTAAGTATCTCAATTATTTTCCCATAATAGTCCATCAATTCTCCCTGTATCAAAACACCACTGTTTATTGTTGACATGCTATGCCCATGAGATTCTGTATGGTATTTGTATCCATTCACAAAATACACTGGATAAGATTTAACAGTTCGTAGAGGTCCCTTTGTAAGATCATAAATGAATTTGTTCTGTATTGGATTTTCGACGACCTACGTAAAATTAAGTAGCATAGCAAAGAGTACAATGGCTTGAGAATATTTGAACATGGTTTTTAACTATAAGAATATGTGATAGTGAGAGCTTACATATCGCTCAAGCCATCGAGGGAAGTGTTTTCCCACTTCGTTATTCATATCATCCTATATAATACCTGTCATTAGCTCGTGTAACGATGCCTCGTACAATCTAAATAACTAATGACATCTGTTAGTAATGTACACCCCAATTTTAACATATGGAAATCATGTGTTCAACTTACTGCACGAATGGTAGAACCTCCCGATAGTTCAATAAAATGTAACCATGTGCAGCCTCAATTTCTTCATCTGTTAACATTCTTCTTGTTGCACGTCCATAGGTTCGTCCAGGATATGTAAAAATTAACAAGTCCCCATCCGAACCACTTATTCTGCCCCCATCGTCATTACAAGGAACTTGTCTTGCTTTTGTGTGCACATGAGGCTCAAAATAATGTCCACAAAACGTACTAGCTTCCTCAACTAAATAAGCATTACATTTGGAGCCTTCAACTCTGGCTTTGTTTCTTACATTTTTTTTCAAATGATGCAAATACCTATATTAGAGAAAATGGTTATTACAATGTTTGCTACACAAAGCATGTAAAATTGGGTAAGGATATGATAGTAGTTGAGCTACCTCTCAAATGGATACATCCATCGATATTGAACTGGACCGGCTAATTTTGCTTCGTATGGTAAATGCACCGGTAGATGCTCCATACAGTCAAAGAAAATTAGAGGAAAAAACCTTTCTAACTTGCACAAAATAACTGGAATTTCATTCTCTAGTTATTCCATTTCATCGAAATTGATTTCAGATGATGTTAAGCTTTTGAAAAACAAGCTTAACTCTGTTATAGCTTCCCATACCTTAGAAGGTAGCAACTCCCGAAATGCAATTGGAATTCGCCTTTGCATAAATACATGACAATCATGACTTTTCATGCCAAATAATTTGTACTTCCTGATATCTACACACCTAGAAAGGTTTGAAACATAATCATCAGGAAACTTTAGACCTTTCAACCATTCACACAAAAGCTCCTTTTGTTTCTTGTCCAACATGTAACATGCTTTTGGATATTTACTGATACGAAGATCTTTATGTAACTCATGTCTTCTACACAGAAGTTGCAAATCAGCTCTAGATTTTGCATTGTCTTTTGTCCTCCCTTCAATGTTCATAATGGTATTGAACAAGTTGTCGAAAAAGTTTTTCTCAATATAAATCACATCTAGAATATGACGTATCAAATTCGTTTTCCAATATGGTAGATCCCAAAATATGCTTCGTTTTTGCCAACCAAAATTTTGAATTATGATTGTATTTACTTCATCGGCTTCAAATTCGGTTACTTTTAGTAAGCCCAATTCCTCAATCTCTTGCAAAATATCTTCACCACGCTTTAGCGGAGGAGGTGGTGTGTTGACCATCCTATTTTTAATGAACTTATATTTATTGCGCCTAAATAGATGCTCAGAAGGAAGGAATTTTTTGTGATTGTCAAACCAACTTAGTTTGCCTCCATTTGGAAGATAAAACGCATCAGAATCATTGCCACAATGAGGACACGCCAATTTCCCCGCTGCGCTCCAACCAGATAACATAGCAAAAGCCGGAAAGTCACTAATGGTCCACATCAAAGCCGCTCTCATTACAAAATTCTATTTCAGAGATACGTCATATGTTTGCACACAATATTCCTAAAGCTGCTGCAATTCTGATATCAATGGTTGTAAATAAACATCAATTTTTTGCTTCGAATTTTTTGGTCCTGGCACAATAACTGTCAAGAACATATAAGCCTCTTTCATACACATCCACGGAGGCAAATTATAAGGAGTAATTATAATTAGCCATGAAGAATATTACTGCCCAGATTGACCAAAAAGTTGGAATCCATCCGTCAACAATCCCAACCAAACATTCCGACTTTCAAATGCAAAGGACACATGGGTCTCATTGAAATGTTTCCATGCCAGTGCATTTGTTGGATGACGCATTACTCCATCTTCCTGTTCGTGGTCAGCATGCCATCTCATGTGAGATGCAGTCACAGCAGAAGCATAAAGTCTCTGTAGTCTCAGAGTTAGCGAGAAATAATACATCCACTTCCATGGGACTAATTTTTGTTTCATTGAACGCTTTCTTGCCTTAAACCTCGATTGACCACAAAATTTGCACTCTTCTAAGTTCACATCATCTCCCCAATACAACATACATCCTACCTGACAACAATCAATTTTTTCAACTGGCAAACCAAGACCCTTAATAAGTTTCTTCATATTGTAAAGACTGTTAACCATTGTATGATCAACAGGCAATGATTCATTATACCACTCTAGAATTTTATCAAAACTATGATCCGAGATATGCCCTTCACACTTTATGTTCAATATTCGAGCAATTGAAGACAATTGCATCATTCTCTCACAATTTGGCCAAAATTCTCGGTCAGCAGACTGTAATAACTCAAAAAAATTTCTTATTTGTGGGTTAGGTTCTTCTTCAACATTTTCCCTATTGGTCTCAAAGGAATAACCGGCCCCATCAAATACCATTTCCATGTACGAGTTTTCATTTCCATGTAAAATATTTCCTCTACATCCAACCTCCCCATCATACTCATTTAAGTTGGCAGACGTTTGTGTTTCATTCCCCCTTGAGCTGCTAGAAATCAACGGTTCGTCATGTTGTGTCCACTCAAAATAATTGGGGACAAACCCTTTTCTCAATAAATGGAACTTAGCTACATCAATAGTAAGGTAACATTTGTGTTTGCACTTCCTACATGGGCATCTGATCTTTTGTCCATCCATAGATGCTGGCTGAGAACATGCATAATGAATAAAACTGTCAACTCCCTCCACAAATTCAGGATTAATGAAGTCATTAGGGGTTAATCGTTTATACATCTAAGGTCTATCCCGGAAACTCATATCTGTAAAACTGTTAATTTAAACTCGTGAATCCATTGTTAGTATCATTCATGTATGACACATATAACAAGGTATGTAAGATAAGACTTCTGATCCAACATCGGAAGTTCAAATTCTGACCCCTAGACTGCAAGTATTATTCACCTATAAGCCTCCCGGGAACTCCATAATGGGTTATGGGTTAAGGTCTATGGGTTCATATCAAATATATTTAAACTGAATATATGACATATAAGTTTGTAATCATATATGTCATAACGCATTTTCTGAAAAGTTTGATATTTAATGGATTATAAATATGTACTATTACCTAATTACTGTAAAAACTAAACAAAACCGAATCATTTAAGAGAGCATCTTGGCAATAACGGATTAACATAATTTAGGTAATTTGAACAATAACAAAAGTCAAACAAAAATCAACCTCGTCCTATATAAATCCATACATAACCGAAGTTCATACAACAAAGAAGATAGGTACACATCGTGCGAGGCATATCAATTAAGAACACAGGAAGTTCATACACCCAACGAACAAACGAAGAGCAATAAAACCTCGTATAAAACATAATCAGTTACCTCAACCGAAGCACAGACCGATCTTCTTGAAGTACATCAACGAAGCTGTTGATGACGGATCTACAACTGAAACAAATGCAGTTAAAAATGTGGTTCAATTCATTGTTCAGTTTGTCTCTCCATATACATCAATGAATGTCATTTGAATACCTGCGAAAGCTTCGCTTCAATTTCCTTCGAAGTATAAATACTGGGGACAAATGAGTACCTGCATTCAACAACAAAATGGTTAACAGTTTAGATAACAACAAAATGTTTGTTATCCTCAATAAATTGCCTAATAATAAGATCAGAAGTTAATCCTAAGAATCTTTTGTTGTAACTACACAAAAAATGTCACACTTTACGAGGATCCTATTAAAAATTCGACAGAATTTCTCCTATAAAATGGACATCCTCCTTTTGAAATCAGGGTCCCCCTTTATGTAAAAAAACATTTCTATATCAACCCGTAATCACAACTCAAATCGGGTCTCCAAACTACATGTCTACACTCAAATCAATCCATTAATAGGGAGATTAAAGGTGGGCTATTAACCTCCACAAATTGATGTTCATTAGATTAAGAGATCGAGTCACCAAATAGTGCATTGGATATTTTTCATTACAAGGATACGTTTTATATAACCAACGATTCCATTAACAAATAATTTAAGTTTTAGAAACAAGATATGAGAATATTATACTAGAGTCAAAACAATGTCGTAGTAACTTCAACAAACTTGTAGGCCTCAATATATGCAAGTCAAGGGCAAAAAATTAAAATATGCAATTAATATGCTACACACCTAAAGTACACAATTTAAAAAGTTTAAGATGTTTGATAGTAAGCTCATTATCATTAAGAGTATGAAATAAAGCTATCCAACTTTGATTGAGCAAAAGAGTGTAGATTCATCTTTGTTGAAAAATCTTATTAGAAAATTGAGGCACTTAACTTACACAAGGCTAGATATCTTATTTGCAGTTAGACTTATTAGTTAATTTATGAAGGCATCTTCTAAAGTTCATTTGAAGACAGTAAGAAAAAATATGTGTTGTCAAAGGTATTATTGACTATGACATATGTTAGTTTTCTTTTAAAGACTTTAATTCTTTTTTTTTTGTAAAAATACTAATACTGTTGGACCCCGTTGCTGGAGCCCAACATCGGACATGAGAGCGTGGCGTGAAACATGCTAATGATACATTTAAGGAAAAAGACCTGCGGAAGATTAATGGGCCTGCTGGAAAACAAACTTGAAACCTGCTTTCATGTGATTTAATAAACAAGGCTAAACAGGTCAATTAAACAATTGAGAAAGGATACCATCGGAAGTTCAATGGACCCATCATGAATAAACTCAAATCTTACTTTCATACTTTAAAACAAACATATCCATAAGTCGTTATCAAAAAGATGAGTTTTACTAAAGCTTTAAGAACATCTCAAACCAATTTACAACTTTGAGTTCAAGAGCCAAAAGTACAAAATACTCTTGAACCAATAATACTTGAAATGAAATTAAAGTCTTGACTTCCAAAAATATAACATTGAAACTAAACAAACATAACAAAATGAAACTGGAGTGTTGCCGTAACTCGTGACTCACTCGATCTCTTGCTCGACACCTGAATGAGGGAGATTAGAGGGGGTGAGCTATAAAGCTCATGGGAACATATTTATAATATAGCAATAAGCAAAAGTAATCAAAAATTTACTCATTGTCGTGATACTTGTTGAAATCATAATCATTGAGCATGTATGATTCATAGATTGAAAATGCTTGATTCTTAACCAGTTCATGATGCATGACATATAATAAATCATAACACATAACATAACATAATGGTTTGGGTGGTCCCTGGTTCATGACGTACTACACATGCCATCGAAATGTTGATGTGTAGACGTAGTTTCGTGAGGGAATCCTTGTGAGAAACCCTGTGCCATAGTCGGGCAGGTGGGAGAAGCCTTTTCGTGAGTCAATGTGCACTTGACTATTCGTGAGGGACACTGCAAACCCACATAAGTATGCATGATTCATATTCTTGTAAACTTGTTTGACAAACTGGCACTTGCTTGCAAACTTGCTTGTAATCTTGCTTGTCATGTATTTCATAAAAACTTGAATTCATGTACTTGTATTCGTGAAAGGGGAAAAACTCCCTTTTTGGAATTCTTTTCATAATTCATGAATGCAAATCATGTAACAACATATAATCATTCCTAATCGTATATAATGCAGTTGTGATGATGCAATTTCAATGCATTAATTCTTTCTTGATTTGAACAAAACAATGAGTACTTATATGCTCTATTATAAACATGAACCCACCTGAATTCCTTGCTTTTTCTTGCCTAAGAATGAGTTTCCTCTTGAGCCTCTTGATCCTCTTGCCTCACTTGATTTCCTAAAAATAAGAACCAAAATCCCATTTAATAATTCATGCTGAAATAATATTTCCTTTCTTAACTTCCATCCAAAATTTCATATTCTTAGAAACTGATTCATAACTTCATTACTTCACATAACTTGTAGATCTATGTCTCTAGTTTACAACGCCTCAAAAATCACCTCAAAAGGACTTCTTTAGCTAAAGATATGATCAAAACACTAAAAACACATCTGCTGGAAAAATTGGGCTCGCATGACGACGAAGCGTCTCAAGGGAACTGCAGGCGGTTTGACAGCGCGTCGCAGCGTCAGCGTGCCCCTTTCTTCAAGACGTCGCGATGTGTGGCTCGGCACGTCACGATGTGCGGCCCTTCTGCACGTCGCGGCGTGCGGCCTTTCGCACGTCGCGACGTGCGGGCGGGAGAGACGACTCCCAACCCAGATTTCTGCCATTTTCAACCTTAAATCCTTCCCTTTCTTAACTACAACACATCTAACTCTTGAATCAAGCTCTATACTTCCATTCTATACTCATTCTAACACCAAAAACACCAACAACACAACAACCCATATGCAAATCTACCAAAGTTTCACCATAAACCCTAAACCAATGATTTCTACTCAATCCATACAAATCTAGGGTTTGATTCAACCCAAACAAGAGAAGAAGAGTTTAACTTACCTGAAGAAAGCTTCAAATCTGTCGGAAAACGCCTGAAACCTGGCTTCCTCTTTTCTCTTTTTCTTCTCCTCTCCTACGACTTTCTCCTCTTCTTCTTTTCTCTCCTTCTTATTTTTCCTTTCTTTTTCTTTTCCTCTTTTCCTTTAACTCCTTAAACCTACAAGGAAGAGCAATGACTAAAATGCCCCTCCATGCAAACCTAAAACCTCTTACCCTTAAGCGTCTTGTCCATTTTGCCCTTAAACATTTTTACTCTTTCATAACTATTATTCCATACTAAACTCAATTAAATCCAAATTTTCCTCTAATATCTCCAATAAAATCAAACTATGCCATAAATCATACAACTAACACAATCAAATTAATTCATACTTAATAACTTCAAGAAAAACAAAATTTGGGGCCCAACAAATACACTTGTTTCCTTTTCTTAAAATAATATAATTTCTTGGTGGTCAAAGAAACAACCTATAGTCATACTCTCTACATGTGAATTCAAATATGTTACAATTACTTCTTATACTTGTCATGCTATGTAGTCAAGAATTTCATTAAAAGAGTTTCACTTATAGCAAATAGAAATAATAAATACCATGATTGACGGTAAATCAACTCAAAATTTGGCAAAGAATTGAATATTTTATACAAAAAGCAAGTGTATAAACAAACAATTTCTTTTTATTCATGAATGCATTTGTAAGTAAAACCTTTTTTATACAAGGCCTTTAATTACATAATCTTTCTCCTCTGCTCCACTGCCAACTTTGTTAATCCCAAATTCACCATGCCATCCTTTTATGCTAATACGAATGTAAACAAGAAAAAAAAACTTTTAAGGCAAATATTTCCCAAAGTCAATTAGATGGTTCAATATGACACCTAAAATATTTGTTATTATTTATCTAATGTTAGTAGAAATCAATTTTAAATTAGGGATATCATATTAAAGGAAGTGATAAAAAGCTAACCTTTCTTCCTAATTCATTATTTTTTAATTACTAGACAATGCATGGAATAACTGTTCCGAAGTGTTTTAAAGAGACAACTCCTAAGATATAGTCATGTTTAATTGTTCTTTCACTCTTACTTCTAATAAACAGAAATGTTAGGAACTTGGTTCTTGTGTTTAAGCTATGATTAAGTGCCAAAATATATCTGTAGTGAATTACTGTGAAGTATGAGGTTAGTTGTTCAAATGTAATGTTGGCATGCCACTTTGAAAACTGAGAGTATGCCTAATAACGAATGAAGCTTCATGTCAGAATAAGAATTCAAAGCTTTCCCTTACTTCCTATCAATCTTCTTTCACGTCTCGAACCGCTTCCTCTTAAAAGACAAACTATTGGACTAGGTAGGTAAGGAAGTTCAAAGATAGCTTCGTGGGCTAGGTTTATCTTGGAAGTTAAGTTGATTGGTACATGAGATAGCTTCGTGGCTAGGTTTATCTTGGAAGTTAATGTTGATTGGTACATGCTAAAGTGACAGCTGTAATTTAAAATGGCAAAAACCATGTCGTTCCTAATAAATTAAAGGCTATGATTCTTCATATTATTTCTTCTGCTTATAAGAAAAATCACATAAAGTAGAACAAATTTCCATCATAGTTAGTAACTTTTGAATGAGGTTCTTTTCTAAAAAAAGAAGAAAAAAACATTTGCATAAGGTTCTATCAATCGCAGGATTGCTTAGAACTGATCTATTTTTCATCATTAGCATTCCATCGAACACCTTGAGGGCAAAAACTTCTCAACCCTATCTACACACAAATGGTATAATTCTTCCCATTATTTGCATGCAAAACACTAACACAAGACCAATCAAACCTAAAAAAACAAACATATGCCATTAAATCCCTGCAAACAACATGAAAAATTTACATAACCCACGGTTTACCTTCGGCACTGACAGAGGAGACACGACAGAGGGTTGTTGTCGCCGGAGAAGAGGGGGAGGAAGGGTAACGGGAGATGCAACAGTTGGTCGGAGGGCAACGGAGGAGGGAAAACGTCGGAGGAGAGGAGAGGAGAGGACGACAGAGGAGAGGACGACAGAGGAAAGTCGAGCGCGAGGAGAAAAGAGAGGATGGAGGAGGTCGATTTTAATTGATTTTTGCGATGGAATAATTCCGTCACTATAGTTAAAAAAGTCGTCGTTAATAATCTTAATAATAATAATACTAATAATAATAATAATAATAATAATAATAATAATAATAATAATAATAATAATAATGATAATAATAATAATAATAATAATAATGATGATGATGATGATGATGATGATGATGATGATGATGATGATGATGATGATGATGATGATGATGATAATGATGTAGTATTCATAATAATAATAATAACCAATTTATAAATTCTTAATTATAACACATCGAATAATTTTATTTACCATGACAATAATAATAATAATAATAATAATAATAATAATAATAATAGAAACAATAGTAAATAATAATAATAATAATAATAATAATAATAATAATAATAATAATAATAATAATAATAATAATAATAATAATAATAATAATAATAATAATAATCCGAACAAATTTTTACAAAGAATATGCAGCGATTATTAAAACAATGGAAATAACATTATTTTATAAACTATTAGAATAACCATAAAATAATAACAATAAAGACTACACACTATTATGATAATAATAATATAAATTATGACAATAATTATTATCATAATAAGAATAATTTAAATAATATTAATAATAATATAGGTCATAGTAATAATATTCGTCATTATAATAATATAAATAATATTAATAATAATATAGATCATAGTAATAATAATCATAATTATTATTACACAAATAATAATCAACATAATTGAAATATCGAAAAGGAATTTAATAATAATAATAATAATAATAATAATAAACATACAAAAGGATAATAATAATAATAATAATAATAATAATAATAATAATAATAATAATAATAATAATAATAATAATAATAATAATAATAATAATAATAATAATAATAATAATAATAATAATAATAATAATAATAATAATAATAATACTGAGAATAATAATAATGGACAGGCTCGCGATCACGAACAAGCTCGCGCTCGCGATCGCGAGCTTCGCCATTTTACCTACCGAAAATATATTCCATCCCAATTTACAGATGGAATTTCATGCATCGATATATTTCCGTCGCAACAATTTTCTGCAAATATTTCCCTCCAAATTTGGCAACGAAAATATTTTTCGTCGCAAGTTTCGTTTACCATACTGACGATATCGAAATTTTTGTCGCAATTTACATACGAAAGCATTCTGTTGATATATTTCCGTCGCTATTACACAATTTTCTTATAGTGCCTGTCAGATCTAAGTTAATATCAACTCATCAATGGATCAGAACGGAAAAAGAATATTAGTAAAGCCAAGTACTTTTGCAAGATACGTACTGGCAATCTAATCTATAGTACTGTTTATGAAGTTAAATAAGCATAAAAGTTTAGAGAAACTTACCATTAACTTTTCTCCCTCACAAGACTTGGAACGAACCTGTCATGCTTTTCCATCCACTACAAGAAAAGGACCCTTTCTGCATCATTTTTTAAACGTCGCAGAATCAATTTAAACGTCGTAGAAAAAAAAATGACGTCTAAAAAAATGTCACAAAAAATGTCGTAGAAGGTGGGGTAGGCTGTTGGACCCCGTCTCCGAGGCCCAACATTTGGGAACACACAAGTATAGAAGACCCAAAATCGACAACAAAATTGACCACAATTTGGGAAACCTCCAATAGAAAGATTTGGATTGAATTTTTAAGAAAATTTGTTCTCTCTGATCTAACGATTCCAACGCCACTGAAAACGCTCAATTTGGATTAGAAATGAAGAAGTTATGGCCAAAAATACTGTCTAAAGAAAAATAGTCAAAACTGAATACTCTACCGACTTTATGTCAGAATTTGAAGGTTCTTTAGGCTAAATTGCCGATCTGTTCCTTCATAAAACTTGTAGATTTAAGTCTCTAATTTAATTTAAAACAAGAACCGACCCGATCGGAGCTCTATAACTCAAGATATTTCAAAATCATTGAAGTATATTCAGACTTTATCGACTGACCATCACACTTTGTTTCAATCCACTTTTTACAATTTAAAAGCAATACTGATCAATCCGGTGTGGAAAGATAGAAAAATGTCTTAGAAATCTATCGCTTCAAAAGTGAGGTCGATCGGAGGTCTATGCAAAAAGTTATGGCCAAAATAAGAAAGAGGGGTCGGTCGGCCAAGAACCGACCCCAAAATGTCTCTCGCTCGCCCAGGATGAGCGATCCGAGCACTGGCGCTCATGCCAAGCTGCCAAGCTCAAGGCTCAAGGCATGGGGAGGAGCGACCTGCCCAGTGATCTGACCTAACATACTTCAAACCCTCACAACTTTTGACTCCGAGCTCCAAATCAGACAAGGTTTGTTTCGTTGGAAAGATAAAAGACAACTCTACAATTTCCAAGAAGGACTCAAAGACAAGCTCGGACACTAAAGGAATCAAAAGTTTACTCCGAGACCAATCAATTAGCTCCTCCTAAACAGTACTATAACGTGCAAACATCATAACTTTTGACCTAGAACTCTAAATTTAGTTAACTTGGTGTCTATAGAAAGGTAAAAGAACGCTCTACAACTTCCATGAAGATCACCGATCCAATTTCCAACTTTATAAGGGTCAAAAGTGGACTCAAAGCTCTCTACTAAAATCTGCCATTTAAACAGCACCTGCACTTAATTCTAACAACTCATATCTACCCATTAACACACCCTAAATAGCTCATACTACATCATGGAAAGCTCTACAGCTCGCCTAACACCCTCAAGGAGTCTAAATGATCCTATTCGACCTATAACAACCCAAAATTTGGCTGAATGCACAATATATCCAAAATTTACCACATGAACACATCAGCCCAGAATTTCCAACAGCTCATAAACCTTAGCAAATTTCCAGCGAGCTCTCCCAAAGCAAAATTTCAACAGCAACTCAACAATTAAAAGACTCACACACATACCCTTTTCAAGATCATGCACAGATCGCAATTCAACATAAACACATGAAGAAGAGAGTACTAGAGCTCTCATTCTCTTTTTAAACATAACAAAAGTTCATACACAACTTTAGTTACATATCGGCCTATTCATCAGGAGTCAAGTACAAAATACAAAATATGAGATGCTCAATGATCGATAGGCTTATAAAGTTATTCCAACAGCTAGTTACTAACTTAATGCAAAAGTGTCTAAGATTCTTGGAGTTATGCCCGATGCCTTGCAATGTTCCGCGATCAATTAGAATTTGCACCTGAGGAGGGAGAATGGGGTGAGCAAAACACGGCTCAGTGGCTAACACGTTTATAGCCATCGAGTAATGAGCCAATACATCACATAATCAAGAATCCAAAGCATTAGCAATAAACATATTATGCGTAAATACCCAACTTTATCACATAAATCACAATTAACCGAACTCATCACATAAAGCATAACATGAAATCTTCTATCAGTTAGAACACGTATTATGCATCATAAACACCAAAATGATGAAATGCACACATTTGGCTCGAGAGTTCCATAAACACGACGGAAACCGAAGTTTACCGTAAACACGATGAGTCCGATTTCTCAGGATCTCGTGGCCTCAAGCGGGCAGCCGGGAGAAAGCTAGGGGGTCATCGTGCACGAGACTAACGAAACAGGTTCTCTCTCTCCCAATCACAACCAATTCATGCTCACATATTCAAACACAAAAGTAGCATTTTATGCTTCTTTCATCCTATCGAATCATCATAGATTTATACTATTCTTTCAAATAAAAGGAGATACACTTTCAATATACCCACAATTTAACAAAGATTGCACACATAGGGCATTTGCCCATTACACAATAACTATAAAAATGTTACCCACCTAAACGTCGGAATCCGAATTCAAGATTGCCCTTCCTCCTTGTCTTGAGTGGGGTTTTCTTGAGTTCCTTCAATTAAACCATACTCTATTCAATGAATATATTCTAAAAGAAAGGCATAGTATTCATAAATCAAGCAAAGAAAAAAAAATAAACTTTAAACCTAACCTACTGATAAGCCATCTATGCTAGAATAACCAAAATCTTAACTTAGAAATCCCAAAATCCCTTTGATTTCACCTTCTCTTCTTCCTTTCTTCAAACCCTACACAAACCCTAACTTCCATTTTATCTCATTCTTGGACCTAACATAAACAAGGATGGAACTAGCCTTCAACAAGTAGTTTCTCTTCTTTTTTCCTCTTCTTTCTTCCTCCCTTCAAGCTTTCTATGACTCAAGCTTTCTATGACTCTCTTCCACCTAGCCGAAAGCTCCCTCTTCCTTAGCTCACGTTTTTGGCTTCTCCTCTTTTGGTTCACGACACTTGCTTATTCTGTTTAACAACTTAATTCACTTATTTCTCAACTTAAAGCCCTCCTCCAATACTACGTAGTTTTAAGCTCTCCTTATAACTTACAATGTTTTGGGCTCTCCTCCTTCTACTTATCCCATTAACCTCTAAAGCCCATTCTTCCTAACATGCCCTTATTTGACTCATATGGCTCTACACTCACAAGCCTACTACCAATTTATCCAATTAATTCTAATCCTTCACTTTAACTTCAAAATTCTAATCCCAATCATACTTGCTAATTCCAAGACTCAACAATATATATATATATACAATTAAAACACTTAAAGCAAAATAAAGAGTAATTAAAGTAATCGAATAAACAAATAAATCAATAAATAATTAATTCAGTAAATGAAAAAAAAAATTTCGGGGCCCAACAATTCTCCCTTCCTAAAAGAATTTCGTCCTCGAAATCCTTACCTGAGTCTATGAAGAGGTATGGATACTTCTCCTTCATGGCTTCTAAAGGCTCCCAAGTCGCCTCCTCGGTCGAATGGTTCCTCCACAAGACCTTTACCAGCTTTACAATCTTATTCCGTAACACCTTTTCCTTTGAATCTAAGATCTCCACTGGTTGCTCTTCATAAGTCAAATCCTCCCTCAACTGAACCTCTAAAGGTTGAACTATATGTGAGGGATCCGATCTGTACTTCCTCAGCATCGATACATGGAACACATTATGAATCTTAGATAACTCTAATGGCAAATCTAACTTATAAGCCAAAGGCCCAATCCTCTCAATGATCTCATATGAGCCTATGTACCTCGGGCTAAGCTTGCCCTTCTTACCAAACATCAAAACACCTTTCCATGGAGAAGCTCTAAGAAACATCTTTTCTCCCACTTCAAATTCCATCTCTTTCCTATGGGCATCCGTGTAGCTCTTCATCCTATCTTGAGCTGCTTTAAGCCTTTGTTTCACCAACTTAATTTTATCAACTGTAGCCTGTACCAATTCAGGTCCTACAAGCTTCCTTTCACCTTCCTCATCCCAACAAATAGGAGTTTTGCATCTCCTACTATACAAAGCTTCATATGGTGCCATCTGAATTCCCGAGTGATAGGAATTATTGTAAGCAAACTCAATCAAAGGCAGGTGATCATCCCACAAACCTTTGAAATCTAATGCACAAGCTCTCAACATTGCCTCCAAAGTTTGTATCGTCCTCTCTGATTGTCCATCAGTCTGCGGATGGAAAGCTGTACTAAAATGCAATCTAGTCCCCAGGGTTTCCTACAAACTTTCCCAAAATCTGGAGGTAAACCTAGGATCCCTATCAGAAACAATCGAGCTTGGAATACCATGAAGTCTGATTACTTCATCCACGTACTTCTTAACCAAAACATTCAAAGAATCTATCGGTCTAATTGGCAAGAAGTGTGCTGACTTGGTCAGCCTATCAACAATCACCCATATAGCGTCATGCTTCTTGCTAGTCCTCGGTAATCCCATAAAAAAATCCATGGTAATCTTCTCCCATTTCCATTCCGGAATCGGCAAAGGATTAAGCTTGCCTGAAGGTGCTTGGTGTTCAGCTTTAACTTGCTGACACACTAAACATCTTTTAGCATACTCTGCCACATCTTTCCTCATTGCCTTCCACCAAAAATACTCTTTCAAATCCCGATACATCTTAAAACTCCCTGGGTGTATTGCATACGGAGCATTATGCGCCTCATCAAGGATCTCATCCTTCAGCTCTAACATGTCTGGAACACACAATCTATTGCCCATAACCATCAATCCATCTTCCTTCACCTATACTTCAGAAGGTTTGCCATTCTTTACCTCTTCTCTAATCTTACTCAAGTACTCATCCTGTTCCTGCAATTCTTTAATCTTCTCCTTCAATACTGGTCTCACTCTAAAATTTGCCAAGACACAATCAGGTTCAACTTGTCTCAACGTCACATTAAGTCTGGCTAATTCATTCAGCAAGGGAAGATACACCGTTTCCACATGTGCCAAAGTGGACTTCCTACTCAAAGCATCTGCTACCACATTAGTTTTTCCCGGATGGTAGTCTATCATCAAGTCATAATCCTTTAACAATTCTAACCATCGCCTCTGTCTCAAATTCAGCTCGTTCTGGGTCAACAAGTACTTAAGACTCTTATGGTCTGTAAATACCCTAGTAGTAACTCCATACAAGTAATCTCTCCAAATCTTCAATGCGAAAATTATAGCAGCCAATTCCAAGTCGTGGATAGGATAGTTCATCTCATAAGGCTTTAATTGCCTAGAAGCATAGGTAATCACTTTCTCTCCTTGCATCAATACACACCCTAAACCCTTCCTAGAGGCGTCACTGTATACAATGTATCCATCATCACCATAGGGTAAGGTCAAAATTGGTGCAGTAGTAAGCCTATTCTTTAATTCCTCAAAACTGCTCTGACACTCCTCAGTCCATTCAAATTTCTGATTCTTTCTCGTTAATTTAGAAAGTGGAGCAGCTATCAAAGAAAAGCCCTCCACAAACCTCCTATAATATCCAGTTAATCCTAAGAAACTTCTCACTTAAGGTACATTCTTAGGTGCTTCCCATTTAACCACAACTTCTATCTTTTGTGGATCCACATGCACTCCACGCTCTGAAATCACATGCCCAAGAAATACTACTTCTCTTAACCAAAATTCGCATTTGTCAAATTTGGCATACAATTCATTCTTTCTCAATGTCTCTAAAGAAACCCTCAAATGATCCTCATGCTCCTCATCACTCTTAGAATAGACCAATATATCATCAATAAAGACAATGATAAATTGGTCTTAGAAAGACTTGAAGACTCTATTCATCAAATCCATAAAGACTGCAGGAGCATTTGTTAACCCGAATGGCATAACCAAAAACTCAAAGTGGCCATACCGAGTCCTAAAAGCAGTCTTTGACACATCGGTCTCCTTAATCCTCAATTGATGATAACCCGATCTCAAATCTATCTTGGAAAAGACTCTCGTCACTTGCAACTGGTCAAATAAATCATCTATGTGCGGGAGCGGATATCTATTCTTAATGGTGGTATGATTCAGCTTCTTATAATCCACACACATCCGCAACGACCCATCTTTCTTCTTCACAAAGAGAACCGGAGCTCCCTAAGGTGAAGAGCTCGACTTAATGTAACCCTTCTCTAATAAATCCTCCAATTGTTCCTTAAGCTCCTTCAATTTTGCCGGAGCCATTCGGTAAGGTGAAATTGAGATCGGCGTAGTACCTAGAAGAAGTTCAACGGGAAATTCAATTTTCCTAGGCGGAGGTAGTCCTGGCAATTCCTCGGGAAAGACATCCGGGAATTCCCTGACTATAGGAATGTCTTCCAACCTACCTCTATCTGCCTTCGTGTCTAACACATAGGTCAGATATGCTTCAGACCCCTTACTCATCATTCTCTCTGCTGTCAAAGCCGAAACAATCCGAGGTGGACTAACTTTTCTATCTCCCATGAATACCACTTTTATGCCATCCTCTAGCTCGAATTCCACTGTCTTCTGCTTGCAGTCTAAATTGGCATGATACTTCTCTAATGTATCCATACCTAGGATCACATCCAATCCTCCCATCTTCAAAGGCATCAAGTCCACCACAAATTTTCCTCCACTAATCCCTATCTCACACTCTCTATACACTTGACTAATAATAATATACTGGCCGATCGGAGTACTCACCATCAGCGGAGTATCCAATGGGCTTAACTTCCTCCTAAGCACAATCCTACCCAACGACACAAAAGAATGGGTAGAACCCAAATCAATTAAAGCAAGAACATCATCATGAAACAATTTTACCATACCCGTCACCACTTCTGGAGTGGTCTCTGCCTCCTTTCGAGTCATTGCAAACACTCTAGCTGGTGCTTGCCCCCTGGATCTGTCTGGAGGATGAGCTCTCTTAGGCACTCCAGAGCTACCCACTTCAGTCACAGCCTTCTGTCCCATTGTCTCTGTTCTCCTGGAAGCTTGTATCTGTGATCCCTCTCTTCTATCTGACTTAGGACACTGTTTGGCTATGTGTCCTCTCTGTCCACAATTGAAGCATGCTCTTGTCAATCTGCGACATTCTCCCTTATGGAGATTCCCACAGTGCTCACATTTGAGAAGAGGTGGCCTCTCCCCATCTCCTCTTCTACTGCCGCCCACCGTTGAGGCTTGGTGAGAAACAGTAGAAGTCCTCATAGGCTTAGGCCGGCTTGCACCGCTGCTTCTCTCCTCAGACTGCACAGGAAAGGTTCTGGCACTTCTCTCAGGTATAGAAGTACCACCTCCCCTCTTGAACTGCTCTCTTCCCTTTCTTTTCTGGCTAACTGCACTCTTAATGTTCTCGATATTCTCAACTCTCAATGTTGCTTCAACCAGCTGTTGAAAATCGCCAAAGTTCTACACTACCACCTTCTCTCTGATAGCTAGGTGCAGGCCCGACTCAAACCGGCGGCACTTTGCAGCCTCACTGAACATCATCTCAAAAGCATACCTTGACAACTGAGTAAATCGACGCTCATATTCAGCAACTGTCATCTCCCTCTGGGTGATACTAAGAAACTCCCTCTGCTTCTGCTGAATGTACACCTCAGATAGATACTTCTTCCTGTAAACAGCCAGAAAGTCTTCCCATGTCAACCCTATCGGCTTCAGCTGACTCCCCGGTACACACTCCCACCAATGCAAGGCATCACCCTGGAGTAAACTGGCAGCATAAACCACCCTATCATCATCCTCACACTCCATCTGATCCAACACTCTCTCGGTCTTCCTCAACCAGGTCTCGGCTTCCTCAGGATCCGTGGTCCCGTAGAAGTCTACTGCTCCATACTTCCTCAACTTGTCAAACTGGCTCCCCTTCTTAATTGGGGCTGAACCAGAAGCCTGTGGCATTTGACCCATAGCCTGAACAAAGGCTTGGGTAAATGTCCGAACGATCTCGAGATCTAGAGAGCACTTTGCTCAGACCGACTAAGCGATCACTGTGTATCGAGATCGGAGGGGCTCACTACTTTGCCCTAGAGAAGCATCGACCACTCCCGAGGCTACCGACTCATCGGTACTCTCCTCTCTTGGTGGAGAGTCAGGTGCAATTGAACCTTGCAGAACTCCTCGTTTCCTTTTACGAGGTGGCATCTTACTCCTTCAATGAAAACATTTATGATTAGCTACAATTCTTTTTAATATTAGTTTCTATATGTATGCATGATATGCATGTCACTTAATACAAACAATCAATTCATAATGCAAAAATTTAATCATATAACAAAACAATTTCCCTACTATGCATCCTAAGCCTAGGAGTAAACCTAAGCTTTGATACCAAATAATGTTGGACCCCGTCTTCGAGGCCCAACATTCGGGAACACACAAGCATAGAAGACCCAAAACTGAAAGCAAAATTAACCACAAATTGGGAAACCTCCAATAGAAAGATTTTAATCGGCTTTTTAAGAAAATTTGTTTTCTCTGCTCTAACGATTCCAATGCCACTGAAAACGCTCAATTTGGATTAGAAATGAAGAAGTTATGGCCAAAAATACTGTCTAAAGAAAAATAGTCAAAACTGAACACTCTACCGACTTCATGTCAGAATTTGAAGGTTTTTAAGGCTAAATTGCCAATCAGTTCCTTCATAAAACTTGTAGATTTAAGTCTCTAATTTAGTTTAAAACAAGAACCGACCCGATCGGAGCTCTATAGCTCAAGATATTTCAAAATCATTGAAGTATATTCAGACTTTATCGACCGACCATCACACTTTGTTTCAATCCACTTTTTACCATTTAAAAGCAATACTAATCAATAAGGTGTGGAAAGATAGAAAAGGCTTTCATGGCAAAGCGCCTTAGGCGCTCATGGCCTTCGCCTTCTTGGCGCATGCGTGGGCCGGGGGCGGCGACACAAATGATCCGACCTAACATACTTCAAACCATTACAACTTTTGACTCTGAGCTCCAAATTAGACAAGGTTTCTTTCATTGGAAAGATAAAAGACAACTCTACAATTTCCAAGAAGGACTCAAAGGCAAGCTCGGACACTAAAGGAATCAAAAGTTTACTCCAAGACCGATCAATTAGCTCCTCGTAAACAGTACTATAACATGCAAACACCATAACTTTTGATCCAGAACTCCAAATTTAGCAAACTTGGTGTCTATGGAATGGTAAAAGAACGTTCTACAACTTCCATGCAGATCACAGATCCAATTTTCAACTCTATAAGGGTCAAAAGTGGTCTCAAAACTCTCTTCTTAAATCTGCCATTTAGACAGCACCTGCACTTAATTCTAACAACTCATATCCACCCATTAACACACCCTAAATAGCTCATACTACATCATGGAAAGCTCTACAGCTCGCCTAACACCCTCAAGGAGTCTAAATGATCCTATTTGACCTATAACAACCCAAAATTTGGCTGAATTCACAATATATCCAAAATTTACCACATGAACACATCAGCCTAGAATTTCCAACAGCTCATAAACCTTAGCAAATTTCCAGCGAGCTCTCCCTAAGAAAAATTTCAACAGCAACTTAACAATTAAAAGACTCACACACATACCCTTTTCAAGATCACGCATAGATCGCAATTCAACATAAACACATGAAGAAGAGAGTACTAGAGCTCTCATTCTCTTTTTAAACATAACAAAAGTTCATACACAACTTTAGTTACATATCGGCCTATTCATCAGGAGTCAAGTACAAAATACAAAATATGAGATGCTCAATGATCGATAGGCTTATAAAGCTATTCCAATAGCTATTTACTAACTTAATGCAAAAGTGTCTAAGATTCTTGGAGTTATGCCCGATGTCTTGCAAGGTTCCGCGATCAACTAGAATTTGCACCTGAGGAGGGAGAATGGGGTGAGCAAAACACGCCTCAGTGGCTAACACGTTTATAGCCATCAAGTAATGAGCCAATACATCACATAATCAAGAATCCAAAGCATCAGCAATAAACATATTATGCGTAAATACATAACTTTATCACATAAATCACAATTAACCGAACTCATCACATAAAGCATAACATGAAATATTCTATCACTTAAAACATGTATTATGCATCATAAACACCAAAATGATGAAATGCACACATTTGGCTCGAGAGTTCCATAAACACGACGGAAACTGAAGTTTACCGTAAACACGATGAGTCCGATTTCTTAGGATCTCGTGGCCTCAAGCGGGCAACCGGGAGAAGGCTAGGGGGGTCATCGTGCACGAGACTAACGAAACTGGTTCTCTCGCCCAATCACAACCAATTCATACCACATATTCAAACACAAGAGTAGCATTTTATGCTTCTTTCATCCTATCGAATCATCATAGATTTATACTATTCTTTCAAATCAAAGGAGATACACTTTCAATATACCCACAATTTAACAAAGATTGCACACATAGGGCATTTGCATATTACACAACAACTATAAAAATATTACCCACCTAAACGTCGGAATCCGAATTCAAGATTGCCCTTCCTCCTTGTCTTGAGTGGGGTTTTCTTGAGTTCCTTCAATTAAACCATACTTCATTCAATGAATATATTCTAAAGGCATAGCATTCATAAATCAAGCAAAGAAAAAAAATAAACTTTAAACCTAACCTACCGATAAGCCATCTATGCTAGAATAACCAAAATCTTAACTTAGAAATCTCAAAATCCCTTTGATTTCACCTTCTCTTCTTCCTTTCTTCAAACCCTACACAAACCCTGACTTCCATTTTATCCCATTCTTGAACCTAACATAACCAAGGATGGAACTAACCTTCAACAAGTAGTTTCTCTTCTTTTTTCCTCTTCTTTCTTCCTCCCTTCAAGCTTTCTACGACTCTCTTCCACCTAGCCGAAAGCTCCCTCTTCCTTAGCTCACGTTTTTGGCTTCTCCTCTTTTGGTTCACGACACTTGCTTCTTCTCCTTAACAACTTAATTCACTTATTTCTCAACTTAAAGTCCTCCTCCAATACTACGTAGTTTTAAGCTCTCCTTATAACTAACAATGTTTTGGGCTCTCCTCCTTCTACTTATCCCATTAACCTCTAAATCCCATTCTTCCTAACATGCCCTTACTTGACTCATGTGGCTCTACACTCACAAGCCTACTACCAATTTATCCAATTAATTCTAATCCTTCACTTTTACTTCAAAATTCTAATCCCAATCATACTTGCTAATTCCAAGACTCAACAATATATATATATATACAATTAAAACGCTTAAAGCAAAATAAAGAGTAATTAAAGTAATCGAATAAATAAATAAATCAATAAATAATTAATTCAGTAAATGAAAAAAAAAAATTCGGGGCCCAACATAAGCAATAGGGATCTGCAACGTTTGTTGCTAAACGTCGTGGAAGGCACCGATAATCTCCGACGTTTTTGTAGACGTCAGGAAAGGTATGTATATTTTGCGACGTTTGGAGTAAACGTCACGGATTGATTAGGTTTAACAACGTCCAAAGGACATCACAGAAGATCCACATGCTGCGACGTTTATGAAGACGTCAAAAAATGTGTCGTTATTTTATGACGTTTGAAATAAACGTTACTTATTGTTTAGTTTTAACGACGTTTGTTGGACGTCGCAGAAAAGGTGCTTTCTGCGACGTCTTGTTGAGAAGACGTCGTTGATTGTGAAATAATTAATAAATGTTATTTAACCAAAAAATAATTGAAAATATATTTGCAAATTTTTTTAATAATGATTTAATATAAATTATAATATCTTAATTTTTTTCATTTATCTGAATATTTAAAAATTATAATTAATCAATTTTAATTATTAATTTTGAAAATTTCAATTTGGCAAAAAATTATTTAATAAATTTGAAATATAATTACTTTTTTAATTTAAATTTGTTTGAAATTTCTGAAAATAATTTTTTATAATGTTTTGCAAATGTAATATTTAACAAAATTTTAAAATAATATTTATTTAATAACAAATAAATATTGTTTATGAAATAAATTTATTTAATAATTTTTCAATTTTTGAAAATATCATTAATTTTAATAATTATTCATGTATAACAAGAATTGAATACATGCAAACAACAACTTATTATTTAACGCAATTCCCAAACATGTCATAATACGATAATTAAAATAAAGAAAATGTTATAAGTGTTTAATATATCAATATGAGTATATGTTTAGTCTAAACGAACATTATGTGTAGAACATAAAAGTTCCAAGAGCTTTTTTTGTTGTTCGACTTCGGAAGTTAATCGATTCTGCATTTTTTTAAATTGTTTAGAAGCTGGAGGCATCTCCTGAGAAGTTGACGGAGAACTAATATTGCGTCGTATATTCAAAATTTGTTCATACTTATCTCTCGGATGAATACTAGGCATAGATGTGATTTCTCTTGGTGTTGTAGTAGGATCAGAAGGTGCACAAGTTTGAGCTTGTGCCTGTGTAGGTGCAGGTGCAGGTGCAGGTGTTTGATCTTGTGGTTGTGTACGAGCACATGGCTCATTAGCTGCACTTCCAATTAGTCGAATGCATCAGAATCTGCGGTTGTGTAGGTACTAAGCTACTTGGTGCAGCCTTATTCTTCTTCTTGGGTAGACCAGGTCCCATAGGATTCACCTGCATTCACATTGACATTAGTGTATAAAACCCTTTTTGTCATCACATCCATCACTGTAAAACCTTATATATGATGTCTCTAATGCAATATCCATGGACAAGAAAATAAAACATTTGATTACCCTATGTCATTATCCTAACTTTCAACAGAAATCTAATTATTATAAAACATATTATTCACAATATAAAGTAAATAGAAATCTAAATAATCATAATGACAGTATATTACCTTTTATATGGATTAATGAAGAGATAGACGATTGTGTCTTACTTTGTATTTGAATTCAACCTACAAACACAATAGTTGAAAACAAGAAAACAAGAAACTGATTTTTAATGAAGAGCTAGATGATTGGGAATGGAATGTATATAATGTGATGCCTACACCCTTGCCATCTATAAAAGAAGCACATCATTGAGAATTTAAGAATTAACTAGTCATTGGCATTACACACAATTAGGAGACAAGTATCAGCTTATTATCTATTGTTCTGTTAACATGGCATTGTTGGTATCATCTATAAAGATTTTCAATCATCACTTACATTCTCATGATTGTGTGCATCTCTCTGTAGTTTTATGTTCTAACTCATTTCAGGTTCCCTTTTGCAAGAAGTTGTCATTATATTGAAGATGATAAGTAGAATGTAGGCACAAAATACATAAAATTGCATTCAAATAATCTTAAAGTATTAGTAAGTCAGCAACAGATTTGTATTTAGAAAGTGTATAACGCCCAAAAACAAAGCTTAACTAAAATTTGATCCTATATGTTTAATTGAAGGGAAACTTTCTCTCTTGAATTTGTTTTAGGAAAGTAATTTTAGTAGTAGGTTCAGGTTGCATCATCATCAATGACTCAAGTGTTGAATTGAAAATGGCTCTAACAATAAATTTCATAATAATCCAACAAACCTGGAATGCATGTGCATAAATGTTCTTTGTTTAACATGTAAGTTCAGAACTCAAGTTTACAATTAATGATTTCTTCACTCAGTAGCTTTATGAATGATATACATGCTTAGGTGATGTATATCCAATTAGCCAAATGCTATGGTAAGATGATCCTTTTCCCTCTAATATGCATTTAGGTGTTATCTAATGATTTAAATATTTTCAGGCATATTAGACTTAAAATTTTGTCAAAATTATGTTGAGAAAACAAGAAAATAGCAGCAAACTGTCAGCTCTCAAATTCGATTACATAAATACTCTAACAATAATACTTTCATATTCAAATTGCATATTTTTTAAATTCCAGCTTTAGAAAACTAACTTGGGGAGGTTTTCTAATTCCCTTATAGCTTTTAAATAACTCCCCTAGACATACCCAAACACAAACTAAGTACAAGTGACTAGTTCCCAAGGCATAGATTAATCATAATCAAGCAAATACACAGCTTGGACAACCATCTGCACAATAGATCAAATCCTTACTTTAGCTGAATTGCATAAAACAAAATATGGCATCTCATATAGCAAATTCAATAGCTATAGTATGAATGCAAACAAAACAATTAACAATCCAACAACTTTATACTTTAAAGTTAGCATACCTGGTTCTTGTTTTCCAGTGGCTCCTCCAACTATCTCCTCCTCACACTTGCAAATACTATCTGTCATAAAGCATGAAAAATTATAACTAAACTTTTGCAATTGAATGTTAAAATCTTATTTATTTCATCCTACAAGGCCTATATTAGATATGATAAAGTAATAAAGAAACACCATTGTTTGACTTTGTTATGCATAGATAATTTCAAGCAATAAATCACCATCTTATGCTATTCCTCTTTTATTCAATATATTCTCTATAACAATTTTAAACTCAAGGAAGTACTTGTCTAAGAATTATAACACTGTAAATAGTATACATTACTAAGCATTGAAAAGAATGAAGAGTAAATACAAGTCACATTAATATTTAAGCCAAGAATTCACTCCATGTATTCAACAGATAAATTGTTTAAACAAATTAAATCAATAGTAGACTCCTCACATCAAGTATATATAGACATTGAATTAACAAAATCATCCATAATACAAATGTTATTCAAAGCCGTAAACCCTCTCACAACTTTCATCGAACACTTCAAATGCATGCTTCCTTAACATACTGTCACACAATGCAAAGCCAAATGTATTGTGTTACAGATAATCAAAACAAATGAAAAAGCACTCTTAAACTTAGAATCAACTCAATAAATAACATTTTATCCCATATTAATCATAAACAAAT